>CM050656.1:7267500-17267500 GCA_027574665.1 Rhynochetos jubatus | reverse complement strand
AGGTTTTGGACCAAATCCTTTGTGGAATAATTGAACATACTATGTTTATGAGATATATGAGAAAATATATGAGAAATTGGATTATAAACTTAAGAGGAAAATGCAACGTTTCTTGATAGTCTCATATACGCAGGGTCTGGGTTTGCAGACTTGCTGTACTGCTCTAAAATAACATCTCCATATGAGCAGACCTTTGGTTCTGTGACAGCTCTTCTCTGGTGTGAAGTGCCTAATGGGGCCTGTGTCCAGCTTCTTGAAATTGAAAGATGTATGGGATTTGAAAGGGCAAGAAAAGAGGATAAGGAGATGGGTGTTATTGATCACAGCTATTGATTGGTCATTGGCCCACGGTGCCGTGTCCAGGATAGTTCATTTGAGTCCCTAGGAACAAAACGCCAGTACAGCCAGCAGGTCAGCTCCTGAAGTGGCATGGACCTGACAGAAGAAGGGCTGCTCAATTCCTGTTTCGCAGCAGTGAGAACAGCTAGAAATATTGGGAATGATCTTGCTCAGAGCCCATGCTGTGTTTCAGTCAGACTAAGGCAAAACCTTTCCTTTCTCCCTAGTAAGTAAATACCTGTCTTGCTTGAGGTATACCAGCGAGGAAGAATTTTTACAGAGCTCTCGAAAAGAGTACACGCTTTCAAATATGTTGTAATTTGAGAGTACTCTAGAATACATTGAAGACCAATCAGTTATCAGGAAAGTAGAGATCTCAAGAGGAAGAGATGCTGAAATGATTTTTAATGGCTAAGAGATAGCTAAATATCTGACAGCATGAAATGAGTGAGGATCTGACAGCATGAAATTAATGAAGAAAAGTACCAAGTTTCTCCTGTCAATTAAATTCAGCATAATATAGGCAGACCTTTTAAATAATTTTTTAGCAAAATCACTGATTACAGTGTTAGATACAGTATATTAAATACCAAGAAACAAGTGGTTGAGGTTTGCAGAGAATTATTAATTCAGAGTTCCTTAGTATTGAGATACTATTAAAGTTAGTGGTAAGTGTAAATTGTGCTGTTTAATAGATTGACAAAAGAATGCTTGTGGTAATATTTCAATACAGTCCTTAGGGGACTTGATATCTAAGACTTTTTTTGCTAGATATATGAATCTTATGAAGGAAAGTTTGTCTCTGGAAAACACTCCAGATCTTACATGTATGTACATGCCTACTCATATACCTACATACATACAAAAGCTGAAAGGTTTCTGAATAAAATCTAGTTGAAGGTACTAAAAGGGAATGGACAAATAGGAAAGGGTCTCCAGCTGTGCTGTGGCTGTATACCACAACCAGTAAACAGGTGTGGTACTGGCAGGAAGCCTTGCTTCCTGTCCTCACGTAAGGAGTGGTTGCTTTTATTTGTTCAGATAATATTCTTACAGTTTTTCTTCAGTGTTCGTAAGATGTAGCACAAGAACTTGTGTAGCGGGATAATTTGTTCTGTCATTTGTTGGGAAAATAAACTAGAAGAGTTATTTTGCGTTTCTGTCAGTGTGGCTTTTGAGGGAAAAGAAGTCAGTCTTTATCAGTAATTTACTCAAGGATGTAACTTAGTGTGTATTGTAAACATTGCACGAACAGAAGTTGGATCAAACACCACAATTCAAATCAATAGATATTTTCCTGATTATCCTGAATCGGACCTAGATTTCAACATATGGATAATGGCACTTCTTGTATAAGACTAATCAAACACCATTTTGTGGTTAGGGCTTTACATTGTAAATATTTTTAGTCTCAAATCTTTTTCTATTTCAGTCGTGCTGAAGGTGGTAGAACAACAAGCATAGGACTGGACAGGGTGTCAGGGTGGTTCAACAAATGTTCACAGTGAACCAGAATTCGTTGTATATTCATAGGAACCAAGACGTTGTATGTTATAAGGGTTTGGGATTTTTTTAAATCTCTTTGTGTTGGGTTGCCCAGTTGCACTTTCTGCTTGTGCTTTATAGTAAATAAGAACAATTTGCTGCTATAGCACGATTCAATGTGTGTCTTACTATTTAAGTTTTTCTTCTGTAACATTTTTGAAGAATTTTAATACAAATGGTACTTGAGATTTGTAGCTAGCATGTTAAGTATTGGCTTGAATTATAGGAGTGATTATGATAGTGTTTTCATGCATTTTCATATCCAGGTTTGAGTGCAGGCTTTATGTGGGCACACAGAAATATTGGATTGTTCTAACATGGTGATGTGCTGCGTTATATAGCATCGTTTCTAATATTCATTTGAATGCTGTTTCAGAAGGTGGAAATTTTTTTATGCTGTTACCGCTGCTTGGAAATGCATATTTTGGAATTGCTGATACATTTTTAAAGATTTTTTTAAAAAACTTGTACTGAGTAATTCCCTTTAAAAATAGCTTGTGGAAAATGAGTGTTGGGAGAACTGGCCATGGATATTACCTTGACAGGTTGTATTCAGAATCACCACATTTTGGATTGACTTGCATTTTAACATAGTGCTGGTGGTAATAGGTGTCTGTAATGGATCTTAAGTTTTTACTCGTATGTAAAAATTAACAGTGTAATTTATAGTATGTAAATAGTATAGTATAATATATATAATAAATAATACTACTTTAGCTTCTTGCTAAATATGGTATGTGTGCACAATAGAAAAACTGAATGCCACCTTTCACTATATTTTTTCCCTTTTCTCCATTTTTTTCAGGTTAACATAGAAATCTTTATCTAATGAAAACTTCATAGTGGAGAGGGAGTGGATGTTAAAAACCTTAAAAGTTTTTTTTTCCTACCCTCTTGCTTGAAGAATTTTTTAGTATTGCTCTGAAAAGCTGCACCTAGATGTAAGATGTCTGAATTGCTGATCAGCAACTGTACATGTTGCTGAGTTCCAGAGCAGTGGTGCTCTGGGTTTTGCTAATGCTATGAATACAGGGTTGAACATCCTCAAATTACATGATTCTTTTTTTCTGAACCATGATTCCAGTACGTGACCCAGCTTGTTCATTATGTGAGCAGATACTTGTTCCCATCGCGTGACACTGCATCTTGGTAGTCTGTGCTCCAAACAGGCTTGCAAACTTCTTAGAATTCCAGGAGAGACTTCAGGTTTTTAAGTTAATTCTTATAGGTATGTGGCAAGTGTTAGAGACAGCAACAGATAGTTTACTGCATGACTTGCGTATGAGTTCTAAATGAGAATTTAAAATTAAAGGTAAGGGGATAGCATGTGTCCGAGAATTTTTATGTATAATTGCTGCTTTTCACAAATGATCTGTGAAATATGCCCAGTCCTAAGAATACTTCATGCAGAATGCACCACTGCAACTTCAAATGAGATGTTTACAGATTTCAACTGTTTCATATCCTTGAAAAATGTTTATTAAACCTCATCTTATTATTGGTCCAGTATTTTGTGAATTGACATGGCTGAAAATAGCCGTGAGGTGCTATCATTACCCATTATTTGTCTTGCTCTTTAACTTCTGCTGAGCCCTGTCCAATGAAATATTTTAATTACTTCAAAATTGTACTGTGGGAAGAATGAAGAAAAAACCCTTTTGGTTATTTTCTTCTCTTCTAGATGTTTTGTATCCACTTTCAGATTAATTCAGAAGCTTGCTTAAACAGTATTGCGTTAGACAGCTGCAAGTTTTAAGCCTCAGTCTGTCAGATGCAGAGTACTGCTGGTGTGTAAAACGTAGAAGGATGAAATGGAGGTGAAGCTAACTGTGCGTGAAATTGTAGTAGCAGGAGAGATTGTCCATATTTTGCGGTAGCTGAAAATAGCCACGCTCCATCTGCAGCTTCACTTATGCTGTGTGATGACACAGACGTAGCTATAAGCACATTCCATTAATTGCATATTATAATCTTAGATTTATCTCAGCAATATATGCATGACAAAATCTAAATTGATTTTAAGAATCAACTCTGTGATGAAATTTGCAATACATGAAATTTCACAGTTGCACTGTGCAGGATTGCTACAGCCCTTAAAAGTCAGAAATATTTCTAAACGGATCTTCGAAGTACATCTTGCTCACTAAGATGTGTTGAACTTGGGCATTTTAAATTTCTGTTGTCAAGCATTTGTCATTTTGTAATGTTACGGAGTTTGGTGAAGTAGGTAACATGACATTGGTTGTAAGCAAAAGTTGGCCAGGAAATTTGAGACATGAAAATGGATGGTTTAGATGGCAAGTTGTCATGGGTAACATCACACGTCTGTCATACACTATTGCTAAATAGTTTATGATTCTGCTGTAAAAGAAGGCAAACATAACGATACAGAAGTCTATATGCATTCTTTTAAAGTTACACAGAGATGGGTAATAACTGCTCCACTGTACAAATGTAAGCAAAAGCATCTAAAATCCCCAGATTTTTAGTAAGTTTATTGTGCACGTATTGAGGGTTTGCCAAAATATGATAAGCTGTCGAAGCATGGTGTAATAATTTTTTGGAGTATCTGTCTTCAAAATTGCTAAGATCATGAGAAATTGAGCATTATTTTTCACCAAACTTGTACTAGATGTAACAGTATAAATCACTAAAATATTTCAGAAACTTGAAATCGATTATGGTGCTGCAAGAGCTTTCCAACTTGACGTTCTTCCTGCACCAGTAAATATAAAAGTTTCCTTTCATTTTGGCATGACAGTGTTGTGAAATATTAACCTGAAAGAAATGTGGGCAGCTTAAACTTTGGCCATTACTTATTCCAAAAATTCTTAAAGGCCGTCTTAAGGTTGCTTTACATTCAGATGTCCCCATTCTGCATCCTACCTGAACCTAAAAGGATTTTCGGTATTTATGACTGCTGTTTGTAAGTTAATGCAAGTCTATGGACATAACCCCATTAGCTGTAGACAAACAGAATGGATGAGATTTAGAAAATGGTGGTATTTAGTGACCTTTAAGTACTGTGTTTTCTCAGCATTTTGAAAAATGCTGAAAATGGAGAACCAACTGGGGAGAAAATCCTGAGAACGCTTACTAAAACACCCTGGAAAATGGGGAGAAAAGTCAAAGTACAGCAGAGTTTTTATTATGGATTCCTAGAATTTTATTATGGATTTTTTATGGATACCTAGAGTTTTTATTGTGGATTTCCACTGTCCAGTTGCATAAGCATGTCTTCATTGCAGTTAGGTTGATCAAAGCATGTGGTAGCTAGGCACGTTGCAGACCTCTTTCCTGGCTGTTGCATTGTAACTGGTGCTGTGCTTAACCAGGTACTTTAACGTTTCTGCGGGAGGATCATACCATGCTTATGCTGAGATCATCTCATATCATGTAAAGCTGAGATTCTTTTCCTTGCCAGTCCTCAGTACTTGAAATTGTGGGAGTCATTTTAAGACATTTGAGACATGCAGCCTGTTTCAACACTGCAAAAACACAGAACTTCTAGTCTGTTGAAAGCAAAGCTTGGACTGTGACCCCTTCTTCCACATCAGCCACCTGTTTCTGCTTAGTATCGCATAATTTGAGAGGTTTTTGTGGGTGAAAAATAGGGAGTTGAGGAACGATATATATAAGAGTGAATTATACCAGTTGAGCACATGTAATAAGTAACTGTGAATGTTCAGCTTCATCTGTTCTGAAGAAAAGATGACTTGTAATTTCACTGAAAGGTAAAAAACTTGCCTCTACAAATTCAGGTTTCTCTAGTCTGCCATATCTGTCACTCATAACCAAATTATCACCCTGGCCTTTAAACATTATAGGATAGGAGATGAGCATGTATGCAGAAACTGTTCCTTAGAATGGATTATTTTAATTCCAATGGATAATACTTACTCCTTTTGATGTAGCTTGATCATAACTTAAAACCGTTCTTTGAATGGAGTTAGTGTTAGGCTTCTCCTGGAAATGAAAGAACTAGTGTAATATTACTAATAAACATGTCCATTGTAATTATGACTGTGTGCAACTCTTAATAAAAAAATCAAGTTGAAAGCTCTCTTGAAACTCCACCTGTTTACATGTACAGACCTTTTAAATGTGCTGTTACAAATTGCAAGGAGGAATAAGGTGACATTCTTGTTCAGACTTACTTTTTAAGACTCAAAATAGTTTACAAAACTCAGAATAATTACTGAAACTAGAATAACTTGAAATGCTTTTAATGCTTGAGGCTACTCTTGTGCGACCCAATTTAGTTTGGGTTTTTCAGGGTTTTTTTCTTTTCATTTCACTAATTAAAGTGCTACTCAAAAATTACTGTTGGCTGCCTGCTTGTTCTGCCAAAGGCTTTTAACGTGAACGGTTCCAGTGAAGCAGTTTCACCTCTTGGTTTTTAACTCAGTGGGTAAAAATAGAGAACTACTTAAAATTCACTGACATCTCTGTAGTATATAGTAACTGTAAATCGTAACAATACTTGTATAAATGAGTTAGAATTTTAGTTTACTTGTAGCTGTTTCTCAAAAATCATGGCGTTTTCTGTCTTTCGATGTGTTCTATAAAAGCCTTTGGCTGCTTTGTAAAAATGAAATTGTGCTTTTACATGGCTTTATTTCTAACATGCTACATAAAAATGGTTCATATTCATTGTTTTTATCAAGTGTGACTCTTAAAAATAGCGTAATTGTATAGCAGCATATTTTAATAAACACCCATGTAAATGGTCAGAACTGTGTAATTAAGGCTAATATATCAAATTATTTCCCTTCAAAGTCTGCTTCTAACTAAAAAGTGTCCCATACAGTTCACAGAGGAATAATTTTATGTGAAATATTGATAGGGAGTTGGGGAATTGAGATGATTGTGTTCTCTCTAATTGAGAAAGTCTCTTATCAGAGTACTGTCACTTCAGAATATTACGCACAACCATTCCTTGTACTATAAATGTGCTGAGGTGGGTGTCCTTCTCAAGAACCTTATGCTCTTTCCCTTCCTTATGTACATGATGTTATCAGAAATGAAAATTAATGTTGACAAACAGTAGTTCCAGATAAGGAAGGGTGCACCTAGATCATCAGTGCCTAAGACAGAAATCTACCGTCTTTCGTTTCAATCAGATTCACCAAAGGTTCGTCGCCGTCAGATGGACTAAGATAAAATACATTATCTGTGTGTAGTAGGGCACGCCTTACCTATGGTAGACCTCCTTCTAGTCTTATCAGTGAAAAAGGAATGGTTAGGAAAATGATAAATGTGAATCTGCTAAACGTGAGTTAAAGTTAGTGGTGTGCATCTGTGCTGGCGAATGGGATAGGTTTAGCTGAGTCTGACCTCCTTCATCTGGATACACATCTGGATAAAATACTGGCATCTGACTCTACGTTTGCTGAAACAACTTCAAAAAGTACAGAGTCTCCAAATTCCTTAAATGCGTAAAGTCACATAGTTGATGAGTTCTGTTCTCAGTGTTTTCTTTGCAATTCTTCAAAGATGCTTTCTTTTTTTAGTGAAAGCACAGGTTCTGGAGAATTAAGAGATGTTTAGGGTATCTACTTCTAGAGGTAGGTAGATGGTTAGATAGCAAAATTAGTTGGACAGTATATTCCAAAATCGGAACTTAAACTGTTAACTTTTTACTTTTTAGCTTAGAGAATCCCATTCACTAGGTCCAAGTGAGAGCCTGTATATAGGAGCCCTTTCTCTGCCACCCTTCTCTGTTCCACTTTGTCCCCCACCCCCAGTCAAATAAATTGGGGTATTCACACCACCTAATCAGTGCTACAGCTCCAGAGGTCTCAAGTTATTTAACTGATGTCTGCTCTGCACTTGCATTTTCTTTCTCACCCGTGTGCCAGATCTCTTGCCCACGTGACCTTACACCAAACCGTTTTGGAGAGCACTTAACAAAAATAGTCTGCCAGGAGGGGCAGTTGTTTTGGAGCTTTCTGGTGGTTGTTGCATTTAAAGAGTGAAAAGGTTTACACAGTACTGTAAGGAGGAGATTGCTTAACACCAAAACCATAACACTGAAATGGATAGCACGCTTTCTGTATGCTTAACATTGTAATAATAATGCACAACTATGCTATGTACATACAGAATAAAAAATTTAAATCTCCTACTGAAAGCAAAACTCTGAGGATCTCCAAGGATACAGATTGTACAATCTTTCTTAGTAAATTTTTTCAGTACTTGAACACCCTCATCGTGGCTCTTTTTTCACCCTTACATTCAGCTGGAATTTCCTTCCCTACAAATAAATTGAGAGCTTAGGTTCTGCTTCAGCTTTGTTCAGAGGAATTTGCCTGCAATACATAGCACTAATTCAGGCAATTGGTTTTTGACTGACTGTTTCAAAACTCTAAATAAGAGTTAGCCATCTCGGTTCACTGGATAATGAGTTGTGAATGGGAGCAGCTTCTTTGTTACTAAATTTACTGCTGACATCAGTTCGGAATGATGTGTGTGTAGCGATGACTTTATTGGCTTTCTGCATTACAGAACAGTAATTCATAATCTTCCCGGCATGAGGCTTTCGGACTGCTCTCTGTTAACCCACACATTCTTGCTCGTTTCCTGTTTCCAGTGAAGGCGAAGACTGGATTTTGAAAACTTCTAACCTGTCTAAACTGTCCATGCAAATACCTGCATTCTCTCTCCCACAGAAGATAAAATATTTTGTAGTTTATATCTCAATATATATTCTTTTATTTTAACTAATCCAGTTTTCTATTAGATGTAACAAATTAATTGGTAGTTATAAGAGTTTAGGTAAGAAAGTTGCACCAAAATCTCTTTTCTTTGTGACTTCATTTCTCAAAGAACAAAATACCAGTTCTTAACTCATTTTGCTTCCTGGGTGGGTGGGGCACACTGAAAGGCATGCAAATAAATTTTTAAAAAAGAGGTCATGCACCCTATTTTAAAACAACACCAGTTTGCACATTCCAAGCAACTTTGGCCAATAAGAAGAATAATATCCATGGTTTTCCTGAATTTTCTTGGAAGTAAAACGGTAGTATGAGTTGATAGGGGATGAGGAGGTTTCTTTGGCAGATCTGCTTATATAGCGATATAAATCAAGATTACAGTGAATTTCAGAAAACCAAAAATTGCTTGCATTGGAAAGAGTTTTAGCAGTAGTCATGAGTTGTGGTTTAGCGCTTCTCAGAGTTTAACTTAATTTTTAAACTGCTTGATATTAGGAAAGGAAAATACGCAGATAAGGGGGAATCCAGATACCGTAAGGTAGCTATTTACCATTGCGTGGCGTTGTCTTAGCAGCCTGTTTCACTGCATGGTTTAAGACATTATGGTACTATAATTATATTTCAGTTGATTGCAAACAGCTGTACAAACCCAGTTTGAGTCACACATCGTAACCTGTGCAGGGTCAGGCTTAGTCAGGAGTTAGAAGAAACCAGTGCGAAGTATAGGTGCTGTAGAAGTAAAATTAGGGATAATTTATTGTATGTTACAAAACTGGTTTTGGTCACCTTTGATCTAACACCATTTTATTGCAATCAAGGAGCAATCTCTGTCACGTACCATTTTTTCAGTTCGGTTAGATCTGAATTCCTGTTTGGTTGTAAACACTAACAGTTACATTGCAGCTTCACAGCAGGAATGTAATTTTTCTTCTGGAGTTTTCACCACGAGTAATTGTAATAACAATACCATATCTATTTAAAAATGAACCACCCTGGAATTTTGTCGTGCAGAAATTACTTTAATTCCCTTCCTAATAACATGTTTTCTTTCATCTGAGTTCCTTGATTTTAATTATCAGAACAATTATTTTTACAATACATATTTTTATCTAACACTAAAAACTTGTAAAAGTTGGTTTATTGTGTTATAATTACCACTCTTCATCATTAAAAGCAGGCATGACTGGTAGCGTGGTTTTCCTGCTCAGTTGTACAGAGCCACCTTCAACCTATGGGTGTGAACTATTACGGGATGTTCAGGTGCTTACAAAAACCTTTTGAATGAAATTTAACTCAAATTGATGGTTTGGGAAAGATGAGGGAAAAGATCAGATTTGTCACAATAGCCTTAGAGAGCATGCTTCTAGAATGTTTGGGGAAAAAAAAAAGTTATTTTTATTGATGCAGACATGAATCATCCTGGAAATCAAAACAGCGCTTGTTTTGGATGTTAAAATAGACACTAGTAATGGTTTAGTCTTTATTTCATTCCTTGCAGTACTAACCTCACTCTTATGAACACTGAAACAAGCGAAGCATTATTTTGAAATGAACTAACTATGAGTTAAGCATTGTGTAATGAACTGACTGGTCATGTTTGTATGCCTCCCCACTGAGTGATACATGTCATTCTTGGTAAGACTTGAGCACAGTGGATGCCTTCACAAAGAAGCTTGGAGGACATCTGCTCTGGACATGATGGGATGGTAGCAGCAGCAGATACTGACAAGTATGCTTTTGTTGTGGGCTAAGTGATGCGAATAAACCTGTGTTTCTTGCAAAAGACACCTTTGTTTAGAGCTATAAATGAAGCCAATTGATTGTTCTTTTTTTTTCTTGTCTAGCCGTCTAGAGAGCAGCTGCTTGTCCCAGCATGAATCTGAACTTTTTTGTACCAGCACAGTTGGGCTTCAGTTATGGTAGAGTTAAAAACTCAAAATAGAGACATCAATGATTAAGCTGTTTTCTTTGTTAAACTTCACTTCTATCAGATAGTGCTATAGTTGTAGCCAACCAGAGTTACTAACTGGGAGTAGTTTGTGATTACAGGATGGCTTACATGTTTTAGATTCCTACAGTGATCTTGTTCCATAGAAATCCTTGTTTGAAAGGAAGATATAAGCTGTAAGGATTATTTTCAGCAATGAGAATTGAAAAGTGCTTGTTTTGTCACGGTCTTAAATTTGGGTGTACTTCTTTCTTTATCCATATAAATTTAAAAAATGAGGTAGATAGAAAAAAGCCTACTTATTCCGTTATTTCTGCTTCTTTATACTAACGTTGTGATAGAAAAATGTAGATAATTGTCAGTATCAGAGAGCCAGTATAAATGTTCAGTGTGTGTGCAACGTAATATCTGAATCCAGAATCGCTGATATAATTGTTGTTGAGTGTGTTTTAAAGAAAAATGAGTAGAGACAATGCAAGTGAAGTTTTTAATCTCGCTGTTCCATGTTTCCTCCAGCTTTGTAACTATTTCGTGTTTTGAGTCCAGAGGAACTTTAATTATGCAAGCTCTAGTGTCTGCGCTGTTTATCAGTGTCCTTCCTAATTAAAATCTTCATGTGGGCACTGCAAGAAAGCTTTTAAAAATCTGGTGGTTTCGATCTCTCAAGTATTGTTTCATAGCAATTCTGGGTTTGAACAGTCAAATCTCATTTTTTATCATAAATCTAATGTTTATTTGAACATGTAAATGTAGTTTAAGCAAATCTATGAGGTGCTGTTTTGAAGGGGTAACACAGTGTAACATTTTTAGTTCTGTTTCCCATGGAATAATCATTACCGATTAGTTCCCATCAGGCAAGAAGTTGCAATTTTCTTGCAAACCATTGGGATGTTTCTTATGTTCTAACTCATAGTATTTAGGCAAGCACTGAGTTGGACCTGAATTCAGATGGTTCATATTCCTGGCTATCCGTAATGCCTGCTTAGATAGGTGATGAAATGTTAATAAAATTGTCTTACCTTGAGATTTCTGTTGTATCGTGTCTGGTTTGCTTTTACGACTTGTCACTTCTTTTCCAGACGGGCTAGTATTACATTTCATAGGGAAAGCTTCGTTTTAAAGACATGAAATCACAGTTCCTATTTTAAGTGAAATGTGAATTTCTTTCATTCAGTAAGGTTAATAATTTTCCATATCCTGACTTGCACTTTTGTTATGTTAAAACAGTCTAAAAGAAAACGAAAGCAGAATCTTAATTGTTTATAGAAGGTAGGGAATTGAGTTACAGATTTTTAACTGAAGTTTATTCTGTCAGCTTCTCTGTAAGCAGTGGGGTTTCAGGGTTAGGAGGATGTGATTTGGTATACAGTATTGACAACTGTGTAAGATCAAAATGCGTATCTTTACAGTATGAAGTTCTGGTTTAGTAGCAGGGAAAATCTGTTGTTAATTTATATTTAAGATACATCAAACTATAGAATCAGTTGCACGTTGCCAGAAAGAAGTTAAAAAACGTGACAGTGTACAAGATTGATTTTTTTTTTTTGAGATACTACTTTTTATAAAATTGAAATGAAGTTATGTTTTGCTGTAAAAACGTTGAATCTGTGTATCTTGCATAGCTGTCAGGAGTGATTGACATCTAAATGCAAGCATTAAAGATAGCCCAGCCTGTATATATTACTTCAACTAAGGCCTGTTAATGTGATCTGTCTTCTTTCTGCAACCACAATTAATTTAGTAGTTCCTTATCTTTATTATAAACTGTATTTCACTGTCCAAGTTAGGTTTAAAATGGAAACTAAAATTTCACTCCATGAGAATTTCCTCGAATCTCTGGGGAGTAAGAAATAAAGTTTTCCTATTACTAGTCCATAATTCCCATTACAATATCTCAGATTGCATTAAAAATAAAAGCTTGGCTGGAAGCAACAGCATATCTCAAATGATTTTTTTTTCCTGTTTTTACATTTTTAATATAATGAACAGAAATTATCATGTATCTTGGGTGAGCAGTCAGTTGTTGCGTACATAAGAGACAGGTCTGGAATTGTGGCTCTAGTTAGGATCTTAATTATTTGTAGTTACCATCAACACAATAGTGTATTGTCCCCTCAAAGAATAATAGTTCAGTAGATAACTTGCCATAAGTAATAATTTGGATTTTTGATGTCAGTAACAGCTTCTCTATATTGTTACAGCTTTATGCAGGAGCTGTCCTAGAGGTATGTGGATGAAAATTGGGAAGGTTCCCTCAAGTCCAGGGTAAGTAAAACCACTGCTGTTCTTTCAAATATGAAATACTGTCACACCTGAATGACAAAATGTGCTTCTAAGTACTACCACAAGAAGTCATAAATTTCATATATCAGGAAAGTGGCATTGACCTGAGACTCAGGGAACTAGTCTCCAATAACTGATAGATGAAATTACATTCTGCACTTATGGGACTACTTTCTTTTCACCGATCTTGCAGTATAATTGTTTTGTCAGTGGATAATGACAGTCAACTAAAGGGAATGGAATGCAGTAGTGTAAAAGGAAAATCAATACCATTGGGGTGTGGTGGGAGGAAGCTGCAGGAGAAACACCTGTGAGGAATTTCATACTGGAATTTTCATATAAATGAGTGAAGAGTTTAGGTGACAGCAGTACGTTTTTTTTTTCTGTAATGAAGATCCTAATACTGTACTTTAGACATAGAAAGGAAAGACTAATCTAGCTTTAGACCTAAAAATGCACAAACCCCATGTCTCCATCTACCAGTATTAATACCTCCCTCTTTGAAGGCTGACTGATAAACAACTTTTTAAAAAAGTATTTTAATGGAGGTTACAATTGACATAAGTTATGCTGCTGGAGACCTTCTGCCACTTCTACCCACATGCAGTTCAGTTATTTGACTGCAAGACCACAGCAAAGCTATTTGCTCTTTCCTACTGTTGAAAACACCAGAACAGGAACTGGTTAAATGACGTGTCCAATGTCAGGGGCACGAAGGGTTTGACTTTGTTAGCACAGGAGACCGTATTATCTCCATGACCATTCAAATTTAGCAAACTTAAAAACATTCCCAGCTGCTGTTGCCCATTCACTCCGGTTCTTTGTGGCTGTGAATTTGGAACAGTTAAGGTTCTTTTGAGCTAGAGGTTTGAAGGAAAAGGTCAACCTGTTAGCCTAACTCCAACCTGCATTATGTCTTCTGTTATCTTCATGTGTAGATCCTAAAAGGGAGTGTTCCTCAGTTTCTGCTGTGTGCACACTATGGAACATGCTACAGAAGTTTACACTACAAAAGGAAAAACTTTAAAATTTTAAAGATTTTTTCCTTTCAAGCCTTGGTTATCTAAATCTGCTCAAAGATTTAAATTCCATTAATCAGGTAGCTTGATTTTTAAAATGACTGAGTATATTCAGTGGCTTTTCAGTAGGTTCTCTGTTTTGACTGCCAGTTCGTCTTTGGTACAGCAGTACTAAAAAAGGACTGACTAGTCAACTTAAAGATTTTTTCCTTTTCATCACCAGTGTCTGCAGTTACCCAATCTAAATTTATCCTGACCAGATTTATTGCTGGAGTATTCAAACAGGTTGGAAGATGGGATAAATTTTAAGAGCATATTCAGAAATTCTAAAAGCAGTAGAACATATTCTTCCAGCTGGCATTTGTCCTCACATTAGTATTAATTTCAGAATACTTTTGCTTGGATTTTCCCCTTGATTTTGGCTTCTACCAAAACCAGTATTTACTGTCTCCATCTTAATTCATTAACATTCAAGTAGTGTTTTCATTTCAGCTTTTCACTTAGATGTTTGCTACGGAAGTTGGGTTGCCTGAAGGTCACACTGCTGCTTCTGAAGCACTGTCTTTGTAGGCTTCATTGAACTGTGTAGCTTGTCCTTGATAAGGTCTCGTTGCAAATAACTGACTCCCTTGCCATAGCTTCTGCTAGGATTTTAGTGCTTTTGTTTTTTCCAGAAGATACACAAAATGGCAGCACTAATTGCAGGACCGTGTTTGTGTTAGAATTATGTGGATTAGTGTATGTTACATCTGTATCTCACTGTGAAGTCTTCATCTTTAAGTACCTGTGTAAACTGTTTTGTCACTTGGCTTACTCCCACAGTCTTGATTTGTCATGGGCTACTTCAGGATTGCATTTTATTTGGCCAAAGGATGAACAGTGGGGTGGGATTGTGGTTTTTTTGTTCCATATAATGAGATTCATGTCTTAAAAACAGTTAAGGATTAAAATCTATTGAATGAATAAAGGTTTGTGAAAGTTACACAGTTGGAAAAACCCGTGCCTTGCTCGTGGTTATTAAATGCAATATTCTATGGTCCCTCTGTATCAAAATTTCTGTCAAAATCACTGGTTACATAATTTTAAGCTACAGATGGTTGCTGAATACACCTGTGTGTCTGAAATGTGAGAATCATTACATATGGACTATATTTATAGATACTGGGAAAGCAAGGAAGTGACAAGTGATGAAAAAAATCTAGTCCTCAAGAAGAGGATAGAAAATAATCTAGCCCTCAGCAAGATTATCTCAATCTTAAACTGTATGTTATTTTTTGTAATACCGTAACAAAGTGCTAAATGCTTTTGTGAATATGGCCAAGGATATCCATTACCTTTTTCAAATACAGCTTCTTGTGATAAGTCAGGTAACAGACCACGTTTCTCTAGGTCTCTTCAGTAAGTTCAGTACTGAATTCTTTTTCCTGCTATGTATTACTTAAAAATGCTACATTGTAAAACTACTTCCTATATTATATATATTTTGAAATTGTTCTGTATCAAGCAGTGCCTAAATATTTATCATTTAAAACCAAAGGAGAACATTCAAAACATAAGTGAGGAGAGGAAGTAAAATCTTGTTATTCCAGGTAACATAGAAAATGTGATCGGTTTTGGCTGACATCCATAAAACTAAGGCTCTGAAATAGAATAATAAATTAACTGGGTCAGTGATTAATCGAGCATATTTGGTTTAAGTTGACTTTTCAGCGGCAGCCCTGTTCTGTTCGTGATGAGATAGGAAATGTGTCTAGACTCCTATGTTCTTTCCAGTTTGTTTAACAAACAGTGAATTAGGCTGGCATTTTTCCTTGAACATTTCTTTCATATTTCTCTGCATGCTCTTTGCTCATCAATAGAAAAAACCCTCTCACCTCTCCCTGTGTGACTCTCAGTTAAGAGATGGACACGCTCCCAGCAAATCTGTTACAGAAGCAAGGCCCTTATTCCTTGAACTCGTGCAGTATGCATCTGCATCAGAGCCTCTGACTTCAGAGTCAGTAAGCACCCAAGGTCTTCAAGAGCGAGGGGGGTTCTTTTACCTGTAATTTGTTATGGGAGTGTACTTTTAGGTAAGCTTGCTAATTTCCTGGTTATTTTCACGTGTAATTCTCAAATACCCGTGAAAGAAGGTTAGAACATTGCATTAACGTTGAATGTTACACTGGTGGAAGTGTTAGTAAAACTGTTGCTAAGGAATGTAGGATATTGTAGTGGGCCACATGCATCATTTTATCATCATCTTTTGTCAACAGGTGACACAAACTAAAACAGTACTTCAGGTTTAGAAATGTCTCTTGCCCTGCTGCTTCTACAAAGCACCCCGTCTTTTTTTGTGAGGCCGCCTCTTCAGGCTTGACTGGAGCTGTCTTGGATTTGCTTTTGCAAGCGTGAGGTGCTTTGTATAAAATCATGAACAGCTGCATCGTAACTTGATTAATAGGTTACAAATAGTAGCCATTGATGCGCCCTATGCTACAAATAGTAGTTACTGATGTACCCTATGAATTACTTAAATTATTATCTCAAACTGAGGTCCCCAAAAGGTAAACAGCTAGAGCCGTTAGAATATAAATGAGTGCCTGATGTCTGCTGTAGTTCCGTCTTTTTGCTAGGCTCTCGTAGTACCTTTTGAAGAGGCTCATGTGATCTTCAGAACTGCAGAGCATGTTTTTGTCCCCAAAACAAATGATTAAAGAGTCTGAGGAAAGAAAACGAGGCTTTTGGTTTGTGATTCACAGTGATTTATACATTCATAGTTTTAGCAAGTATTACCAGTTGTCTTCACAATTCTTAGATATTTGTGATGTAATTAAATGTTGGGTTTTCCTGTCTTCATAAAATACCACTCTGCTGCTGTTCCTTTTGGTTGCTTTTCCATCAGTTTAACACTTGATAATTAGCAATGCCTCAATAAAACCATTGTTTTGAGTTCATTTCAGGTACAAAATGGTCCCCTATGGGGTATTTTCAAGTCCTTTTAGCCTTCTTTGTGTACAAATCTGTGATACTCTGCACAAACTTCAGTTCCTAGTAATTTGTTTTTATTTTCAAACTGCTTGTGTGTAAGAATTCAGGGCTGACTTAAGCAAACTGCCCTTTATTGCATTGGTTTATGCTAAGTAATACTACATTTGCTTTCTATTTAACTCAGAACAACTATGTGCATGTAATCTTAGGTGTACTTTAATCATCCTTTTGTGTGTTAGTATTAGATCACTTCAGTTACTTCCTATAACGTGTTTTGCATACATTTAATGTTTCTTTAGTCTTAAAATCAGTTGTGTACGCTGTATTGAGTTGCATGAAGTACCCATGCTACTGTTTGATAAAATGTCTTTTAAAATATAGTAATAACTCTTGTTCTTCCTATTGCTAAATGCATGTGCGAAAAATTTCAGTGCATCACAAAAAAGACTTTAAATATTTCTCTAAAAATAGGTCATCTTTCATGCTCATTTTGAAACATTCCTCCTTACTCGAGAATGATGTATTCCTTTCTGACGTTGCTCGTGGAGCATTCACAATCCTTTGTCCTGATCACATAAGGGGCTGTTTGGTGTAATGCTGAGGGACAGGAAGGGTAGTCACCTTCATCAAAAAAGCAATGCAGCTGCTTTTCCGTGCACAATTGGCATTTTTAATGAGACTTACCTGTAATACGAAGCTATGTACCTGTACACAGCATCAAGAGTTCAGCAGCTGAAGGGTTCTGTTTACCAGAAAAATAGCATAAACTAGAAGGGTTTGTCCAGTTTAAAAAGCTGGATGAATCCCCATGGGCATACGTAGTCCTCACAAGTGTTCTAACAGTGAGCAGTGGAATAAATCTAAACGAAAAGCACAGCCTTTTAAATAACAGAAGGGTTAGAAGTTTGAACAAGTAGACTTTTCCATTACTGGCAGCTACTTAATCACATTAGATTCTTGCTAGAAGACATGCTGTAGCTTACCAGGAGGAAAAATTGTGCAGTAAAAATTTATTGCTGGCCTTGTGCTGAAGATTTGACTAGTTCTGACTTGTGCTTTTCTGCCATTAAAATCTGAAACTGATACAATAGAGACCGTAAGGTTTTTTTAATCTCCTCCAGGCCTTTCTGATTTGAGGCCATTAAAATCCTTCTGATGTGTGTGGAGACAGAAAAGGTTAAAAATGCTTTTCTGCGTGCACAGTTGTTGAACACTAGTGTGAGATTTTACTGCCGTTGCATATTGGCTCTCGCTCAAGTATTAAGAGATCCGTTTAATGTTTTTCTCAACATCATGTTGTATTTCTTCAGTTACAGATCAAGCAGGATATCTTTGCCCCTAAAGCAGGAATCTAAATAATGTGAATATTCTTGAATGCAGACAGATCCTTGATAGTCTGGATCATGCCCTTGATATAGAGCAGTCAACTCCACAAGAAGTTAGGCCTAGCATTTATATCGGCAACTCTGCTTGGAGAGGTGTGGCATCATGTCCGTTTTGGGTCAGGAAGTTTTCTTAGGGTAAATCCGACTGCACCTCAGAGACAGTAGCGCAGGTGTGAGCGTGCGTATACGTAGACTTGCCTTTTGGACCTAAGTGGTTCTTCGGTTCCTTAGCTGTCTCCACTTAGGCCTCTAGGCTTTCATTCCAGCAGAGTTGTTTTCACATGCTTTCTCAAAATAAAGAGGTGTTGTATATCAAAACAAAGTGACTTTTAATGATAGCAGTGAGCTTCTCCATTCTGCTGCGTTCATAGGCAAAGGCTGCTCTTACTTCTTTAAAAACACCGTTCAGTATAACCTCTCTGCAAAACAGCTTGGCGCTGGGCAGGCTCTAAAGCGCCCGTACGCACCTGATCCTTTTCTCTGACCTTTCAGTTGTAGTTGATGGCGTGGCAATCAAGTGTGCTCTGTAGGCTCACCTCAGGGTTGCCTTCCAGCCGCAGGCATATGCTTTGGTATTGCATGTCTTTCGTAAGAGCATAAGGTGAAGTGATTTTCTTAACGTTATGTGAAAGGACAGTTGCAAAGCTGGCGGTAGAACAGCTCTGACTTCTGGTCTGGTGTTTAATTCACCAGAATGTAGTGTCACGGCACCAAGCTCAGAGTTCATCTTATGGAAGTCAAAGTGGAAAATGCCTTTCTCGCTCACCCATGGGTGGATGATAGAAATGCTTGTTTCTCTGCAGTGTGTAATTTCTAAGGCTGCTACAGGGAGAGGAAAATGGGGAGATAACTAGGATTTTAGCATTAAACATCAAACTATTCAATAGTGGCGTAAAGATGTACAAGCAGCCTGCAGGCACAGGATCATAGGAAGCAACTATGTTCGTGCTAGGGCACAGAGAGGAAACTGGTGGGGCAGTGCTGAAGGTAGAGCATGTGCACCACATCACATAAGCAAGTAGCCACATGTCCCAAAACGTGCACGTAGCTGCATCTGACTTCCTAACCCCATCAGTTCCATTCAAAGGCTGTTTATTCAACTTAGGGCGTGATTTTGTGGAAAGAAAAAAAATGTGTTTGATGGGATAATCTGTATTTTTTAATGCATATCACTGTATCAGTTTCTCACTTTAGCTTCCAAAATTGAGAATATACAAATTAAGTCATTTGTACAGTGAGGGTTTTCCTTTGTTGCATTGCAAATTCAAGTGACTAATGCAGAAAGTCACTATGATCAGCGCTGGAAATAAATATGCCATTAGCAGAAACCAGTTTTATTCCAGCTGTCTAAAATCTCAGGCGGAATGTTCTGCAGTGCTTCAGCTTTCAGAAGAGTTAGACATTTGACATTGATACAAGTGTGTAATAGCTACTTTTAAAGTGACAAAATGTAATACTGCCTATAGAATGCTTTCTACTTCCACCTAATTCTGTTCCCATTTTGTGCGAGCTTGTTCAGCCCAGCGCCGCAGCCAGAGAACAGCCACTCCTGTCCAAATGAGCTTTCATCTGTCACTCGAGTAACGTATCCTCACACCTGCTACAAGCTTCAAGTGCTGTAACCTGACTTCACCCCCAAAGGCTGCAATTTTAGTACAATTGAGTTCCAAAGTTCAGATTTGCTTCTGAAACTTTATCCATTTTACTACACTCTAAGTTTTATCTCTGAGTTTTGAAATCAGTGTCACCCACTGTACTGACTGCTCTTACAGCCTCCTCTTCATATAAAGCCCCAGAGACTGGTTTCAGCTTTAGATTTAAATTGAAAAAAATGCGGAAGAATTCCCTATGAAATAGTTCAGTGTGCTGTGGTCTTAACAAAGAGTAAGAAATACCTTTGCCGCTTTTTTGCATGTTACTGCTGATGGCAGCCGAGATAACTGACGGGTCACAAGGACGTGGGAAACACTGAAGTTGAAAATTACACCTTTGTGAGTTTAAATCAGAATTGAACTGCAGTGTGCGAGCAAGTGCTGGCCATTTACTGCTGTTTGTTATACAAGCACAGCTTATAAGATGTCTAGTTCTATTGAAAGAACGAAAACAAGCCTTGTTTTCTTCTTCAGGGGTCCAATGTATGTGGCAGCTCGTGGGTATGTTTTTAACTCGTTCATGCTCTGTGGTGGTTGGTGCAGCAGGCAGAGCATGGGGATTTGTTCTGTACCAGGAGCGCAGTGAAAGAGGGAAGAAAATAAATGCTGCTCTATATACATCCTGAGAAAGTGTTGAGGTAACTGACTGCAGTAACATGGGTATAAAAATGCCAGGGGACATCCTTACGGCTACGGAGGAATGCACCACGCTCTGTGAGCCAGTATGAAATGTTGGTCCCGAGGTTGCACTCATCTCCGCACACCAGCTGGATGCACTGCAATTTGTGAGAGATTCATTGTGGTCTGACCTGGAAAAAGCAGCTTTAACATGCAGCTAGCACCTTTGCAGGAGTCGCTGCGTACTGACAGGGTTCATCCTGGGGGAGACTCTACTGACAGGAGTGTCCTGAGTCCGCTTCATGTCAGTGCAGATGCTAAATTCAGCCTTTAGCATAACCGTGAGGGTAAATTCAGCCTTTAGCATAACCGTGAGGAAGGAATGAAGACTGTGCTAACTACATTTTAAATACTTCTACAACTCAGACGTTCATCGGGGTAAAGTGTTTGGAAATAGGGGGATTGTGCTCACACTTTGTCCTGAAATAATTCATACCGTCTTTTCTTCATAAAGTTAATGTTACCGCAGGCCTGGGTTGTGCTCTGGGGACAGAGGGACTGTGCTGCTGGTAGTGCTTGCCCTTTGTGGACTAGTGCTTCAGGCAAACACTTGTTCAGCAGCAGCCCACCTCAAACCTGAACTTCTCTCCATGTAGCTACCTGACAGCCACAGACTCATCTTAAGGCCAGTTGCCTGTAGAATTGTCAAGAGAAGAGAAGATAGCGGCTTGTTTGGTGGTTTGTTTTCTTGCTGGCTTTTGACATGTAATCTGAAGAGATCCCTGCAAGACGAGATTGTCCGTCTCGTTTGCAAGAATAACACGTCTACCCACAGTTTCCTCGGTGCCACCCGCCCTGCTGCGGCTTGTGTGGAGTGTGCTGAGGGGATGTGTGTCACAGTTAGCCCCCCTCACAGAGCGTATCTTCAGCCAGATTTTGATCGCTCTAACGCCTCTCCTCACGTTTGCGTATCGCAGCAGCACGTGGGCCAGTCTGCCGAAGACTGTCAGTTGTACGCGCAGATAACCGATACAGATAGTTGCGCTAGTGTGTGTGGAAAATCCAGGCAGATATGAGGCTTGTTTGGAATAGTAGCAAAACTAGGCTGTTCCTTAGGCATAATAGGTTTAGTAGTATTAATTTTGTGAGGATATTAAGAACTTTATAATTGAAATACCTTCTAAAGCACCATTCCAAAAGAATTAATTTAGGGAATATTAGCCTGAATGTAAATCTGCTTTATGCAAGTGGAGAAGAGTTTGATCATATTTCTTTCTTTTCTCCAAACCATAGCTTTTGTCAGGAGTGATAAGCCAAAACTCTTCAGGGGACTGCAAATCAAGGTGAGTAGTAACCTAACTATGTTATTAGGGATGTTTATTTGGGAAGAATTAAGCTTGGTGGAGACAGTCCTTCTGTGGATTGTTCCTTATCTGCTGATTAATTAATCCTTTAGCAGAGAATATACATTTGCATTGCCAGTATACTTCTTTACAAGTTCCTGCTGTTAATATGAATTGGTTTATTGCTCACTAACTGCTTTAATAATAATAATAAATTCTTTATTGTTAAGGTTTTGGGGTTTTTGTTGTTACTTGTTTGTTTATTGTTACAAGAAATAATATACTGGAACTGATAAGTAATAGCAAATGGCAAAGGAATGTGAGGAATGCTTGCACTGTCCTCTGTGGCTATCTTTGATTTACTCGTTTATTCTGCCATTTCTTCTGTTCTGTTCTCCCCCCATTTTCTGATGGAGTTGCCATTTCCATACATTAAGTGATTCTTAGATTTTTCTCCTCCCTTTCAGAATTTCCTTGCTGTGTCCTGTGATTCTGCTTTTCTTTATGCTCTTCAAGCATTCAGCTTCACAGAGACGTATATACTGACTTGCATGTGTGCGAAGCTGCGTAAGCTGGCACTGCGTTAAGCTCAAACAATTCTTTGGTTTCAAGATCCTAGTGTAAGACTTCAGCATTCTCTTAAAATCCTGTGTGAACTTCCAGCACACTTCACACATACACATCTTGATTCTCACATCTTGTGCTCCCAGCTCTGTTCACCAAACGGCACCATCTGGAGTCGCTTCATAGCTATGCATGGCTGCAATAGCGATTTGTCTTCTCAGCAGCAGATTCCATCTAGAACAGATTTCCTCTGTCTCATACATTCGTGTCTCTGTCCTCCAGTTTCTTCCAAAAGCTTTATCTCCTTCTGCATGTCTGGCTATTTCATTTTTATTTTAAGCTTTGTAGCTGTATTGAGCATCCAAGCAGTCTAGACTAGAACTGGTACAGAGCACTACCAGAAAAAAAATAGTGCAAATGGATCTGGAAAACAGATCAGAGATGCCACTAGCTTCATTAAGTAAAACCAACTAGGTTAGCTGAGTAAAATGCTCCTGTGGATATCTTTCCATAAACTTAAATGGTTAGAGCCTTCTAATACTGTTAAAAGCTATTTGCATTACGTGTCTTGTGCCTTAGTGAGTCTTCCGAAGCATTCAAGTGTCATGTTACCAGCACAGCCTAGCAGGCACACACACAATGCTGCAGGAATGAATGTGATTACATTCAAAATTGATAGTAGAACTTTTGAGCTGTTAAAGGGACCAGAAATGTCTAAAATGGTGAAAAGGCTATTGATTACATGAGAAAAATCATTCAGCTGCTTGATTCAAAAATCCAACTTCAGTACCTTAAAACGGTTGAAGCAGAGTACCGTCCTTCAAAGCTAGGCTTCCGGCACTGCTCCCTGGCACATGCATTAGCTTGTGTAGTGGGCCAGGGCGTACAGGAAGTAGATGTTTCGCCCATACACACACGCGCATCCCTCATAATTTGACTTGTTCCTCCACCGTCCTCTCTGATGTTAAATGCGAGTCAGAAGTCTGAACTGAAACTGATTCCTACCTGGTTTATTTAAGGCAAGTACCTCTGTTCTGCATCTCAGGATGAACATCTACTGATCCTTAAGTAATGTGGTTTCATTGCCTGTGAAATGAAGCCTCTTTGTCCCTTATGCTTACTCTTTTTCTCCCACCCTCTTTCCTTAGGACTAGGCAAGAAAGCATCTAATGCAGAGCTGCAAGCACTGGGCAGCTGCTGCCAGTGGAGCGCACAACCTGCAGCATCTCTGTCTTTACATTTTCCGTGTGCTGGCTCCCTTCTTACCGGTTCTTCCCTTGCGTACACACAGGCACACAGACTTTAACTTTGAACATCTGCTTCTCCTTTGAATCTGGACAGCAGGTGAAAAAATACTGGAGGAGAGGAGGTAGCAGCAGAGGATCAGTCTTTCAGCTTTTTCTCTCCTAAGCTTTGATTTTCATAGATGTTTTCTTCCAGAAAAGTAGAATACGTTGGATCAGAACAAAATACTTGGCACTGGCATATTTATAGTGTTGAGCATTGTCAGGAATAATCAAGCTTATCTGTTTGGTTTTTAAGAATTCTAAGCTTTAAAAAGCCAAAGCTAGGGTGATTTCTTAGCAGAAATTGTATTGCCAAAGTCTGCCCAGAATACTCTGATTTAATTCCATGCTCTGTTCTTAAATATTTGTACCTCATGGTGTCACTCTTCGGACTTCTTACTGTTCTTGCTTTGACACCTTTTTAACTGATGTAAAACATTTGGGGGAGGGGAGGAGGGGTGTTAATATGGAGAATGCGCTTTGCAGCACAAGGTAACTGACTGGGGTTTTTTGGATTTTGTGTGTTTTCCTGCAGTATGTGCGTGGTTCTGACCCTGTACTGAAGCTGCTGGATGACAGTGGGAACATTGCAGAAGAACTGAGCATCCTCAAGTGGAACACGGATAGCGTGGAAGAATTTCTAAGTGAAAAATTAGAACGTCTATAAATCGTTGCTTTCAGTCCTCTTTCCTTTTCATGTTTTGTCATGGTAATCGTCTCAGATGTAGTGTGCTACAATTGAAAAAACCATTCCGGCTTCAGTATCTGTTGTGCTGTACCAAACATCTTATAATTAGAAGGGGAAGCATCAGCACACATACCTGACAAGTTGACAAACAGAACAGCTTGTCTTAACATACTTCAGCTCTTAATGCATTTATCACTAACAAAATGCTTTGTTTCAAAGTTAATTGTGCAAATATCAGTTTGTTAGAATTGGACCTGTTTTTACAAATGCTCTTAAAACCAAAGAGCTTCAGATAACTGAAATGATTACCGTGCTTTTTGTCTGCAGCTCTTCCTCAGAACCAAATGCCATGGACTATCTCCCAAAGAAACTTGACTGCTAATGCTCTCTTCTTTTGTATCTGAACTGTCCTTTTCATAGAAGCATTGTTTACAGCGAGTGTCTAGTTCACAGGGTTTGAAGCTGACGAAGGAACTCATGCTCTGGTACTGTGAAATACTTAGTAAGTACACTTTAGTGAAGACTACATAGAAAACCTCTGCGGCGTATGGAAGTCCGATGTCAGGTGTGCTTTACTTTAAGTGTTTTGCTTCAGAAACATGAGAGACAAGTCTTGAGAAACCTTTCTTCTAACTTCTACAAGTTCTTTGGCAGTCTGTTTATCAAATGGATTTATAAATTGTTCCTTTAAAATGTGTATTTTTCTTTCTCAGTTGAAATGTATGTGAACAGGGAATACAGACCGTATGTATGGTAACAAGTCAATTCCATTATGACTTGTCAGATTTTTTCCACTTAGAGTGAATAAATACGGTAAGCAAGAGTAATGTGGGGTTTTTTTCTGAAGTGTAATTAGTGAATAAGCCTTCCTTTCAGTACTTCATGCACACCAGTTTTTGGTTGGATTGGAGTTTTGCTATGGCCTGAATCGGTACTTGGTTTTTGTCTTCATACGTCATTTTATATCTCAAGAAATTTCTCTACAACTTAGGTTTTATTTCCAACTTTTGGGAAGGCTTCATAGCAGAACAATGACCTTGGGACTGAGACCATACCAAATTATCAGAAGTAATACACTAATGTGATTCTTTAGGCATAGCCTTTGGAGTTTTTCTTCCTGAAGTATTCTTAGAGGCTCTTAGAAGGTGCATACAGCTAGGTCATGTGTTATGATTCTCATTCTCTCTCATTCTGTGCCTTTCACTCCTGTCCTGTAAAACACGCTGCTCGTTACCCGGATGACTCAGTGTGGCACAGCTACAGTAGCGGTCACCACTGTCTTACAGAAATACGAATTCTACACAAAAAGCACAAATCTTTGCAGCTTGTGCTAACTTACCAGAGTCAAACATGGATTTGTTCTTGGGACATGTGATGGTTTAGTCAGCAGATGAGCTACAACCAAAGCATGTGGCATGACAAGCCAGTATTTTAGTAGTAAAAATATGCTGCCATCCACTGGTCTTTTAATATACTGACTGTATCCCATACTTCTTATCCCTGTGTTTGCCAACAAGGGGTTTCAGTTTCTGTGTTGATGAATTACTGTGCTGCTTTAGCAGAACATTGTAACCTTTTTCTCACAGCCTTAGGTCCTCTTTACCTCTCAATGGAGAGACTGTTTGCTTCATTTGATATCTACCAAATATTTCTCTCTGCTTCTTTCTGTTTCCCTCCTCCTCCTCCTCTTCCTTAACATGATGGCCAGTGAGTTTCTGCCGTTTTCTTTCCGTGTCTTCCTACTGCTAGCCCACTACTTCCCTGCACTAGCTTCCCTTTCCGACACCAGGTCCTTGACTCCTGCTCTTGCTTGTCTTTCACGGAAGCAAGAAAGGCGCTGTCATACCAGGAGATAACCAGCCCATAGTGGAGGAGGATGACAGGCCAAAGAATTTCTCCAGCAGCATAACTGGGGTTTAGGACTGCGGTCCCAGTACTCTTTCTGCAGCCTCTGACCTGTCCTGGTGCTGGTTCTCACTTTCATCAAGGAGACTGGCAATTTATCTTTTTTCTCAGTTTTCCTCTTGGGTTTGCTGATTCATTTCCCACATACTAATCTTGCCTTGTAATACAGTTACTTACTCTCTGAGCTTAAAAGCATGTACGAGGGACATCCCTGCATTTCCCTGTGTATGGGAACGTGTTGAGAGCCTTCCATGATGCTGTTATGGAGCCGCTGAGTCCTGAGCCTACCTCTCTGTTAGCCTCTAGCAAAACCTCAATTACCTGTGCTTCCTGGCCTGTTGGCTGTTCCTCAGGTGTCAGATTCATGCTGTTCTTCCTTCCTTTCTTCCTCATTCTGTCCTTTAGACGATACCCAGGTTCTGGGCTCTACAGACACGTGCTAGGAACATTAAACACGCTGGCAAAAATGAGCTGCGCTTTGTGCTAAAAGAGGCAGTTGGAGGGAGGAATAATTTCTTTTGGAAATTCTTACGTTTCTGTTTATCACTGCGGGGTTTTTTTTCCCTTCAGTCAGCCCCGGTGAAAATTCATAGAGCTCAAAAGGTTATTTTGGCTTGTGGCAATTAACTACACAAAATACAAGGTGTAAAGGTTTTTCACTTCCAGCCATGGTGAGCAGCCAGTTCTTCATGAAAAGCATTCACTCGGATCTATGTAAGAATTATTTAGTCTTATGTAACGCTGCTGTTGTGCCGAATCTTGAGCAAGTTAATGAAGGAAAGAGTAAAAGCAGCAAGCATGCATGACTGCGTTGAAAGATGAAGTGTCCATCTACCCCTCCTATCTCTTTAGAAGGAAAAAAAAAAGGCAACTCAGCTTGCAGGAGAGAGTATCAGTGCTTTTTAAAAAGAATGTTCTACACTCCATTTTGCACGTAGGCATGATTGGTAGGGGAATTTGAATCATAACACACAAGGTACTTGGAAGGGTTTCCGGGGTACCTGCTTAGTCACAGATTCCTGCAGTGTGAACCAGAACAAAAGGATTGTAGCAGGCAAAAAATCTGTTTCAGAGCTGAGGGAAACCTTCCAGCAGACATTAAAATCATGGACAGAAAGGAAGTATTCAACCCAGTCTTTGTTTTGTTGTTGCATCACATCGATAGAACCAGAACAGATTGCCAGCCTAAGGAAGAGCACACGCTGTTCAGAAATCTGGGCTCCTACTGAGAATATCACCTTGTGGGTTTTTGAACCTGAGCTTTCAGACACAAAGTAAATCTTCCATTGTTCCTCTTCAGCCAGGGGGAACTAGACCCCTTCCCCCAAATAAAACCAAGAAAGAAATTAAAGCAAACAAACGCTTTATTGTCATTCTGCTTCATTAACATGGAAGCTGGATTTTTAGGGCTGCGTTAGAACCTCTCTACGTTCTGCCCGCAAAGGCAAACCGGCTCAAACCTACCTGGAGAGAGCTTCAAGGGTGCCCTGCAAGGAACATCGGTTGCTGGTTCTTGCAGGCGTAAGGAAGGTCAGACAAAACAAAATCTTCTTTGCTAGGGATATTTTGACCACTAGGGCCTTTGAAACTTGTCAGGTGTGCCTGAGGAGGGGCCATAAAGTGGTAACATACATGGTTATATAAACAGCAGCTAAAGAAAACACCATCATCTTCTGAATTTATGTATTTCCTTGAGTTACCTGTTCAGGCCCAACCCAATTACTCTGAAACGAATTTGCTGTCATGTCTAAGAGGAAGAGCCCAAGGGACAGGATAGCCCAGGAGGCACAAGGATTGACAGGAGGAAACGCCCTGTGCAATGATTCACCGAGTGAGCTCGGACAGGAGACAAACTGCAGAAGCGATCAGAGTATTCTTGCATCTATTGCCTGACACAGAACTCTGGCAGCAGGTGAACCCAGTGTGTCTCAGGGTACCTGATTAGCTGTTGTGTTTTGAAAGGGGTTCCTGATGCTGAATGAGGGCTACCGGCTCCGTTGCTGGTATCCAACTACCTGAACAGTGGTTTAGATTTAGTAGGAGCAAGGGCATGAACAGAAGGCAGCAGGACAGTAACAACCGAGCAGTAGTTTGAGTACGAATTACGTTGTTTAGTAAAAATAATGGATACTAGAAAGCTATGAAACAACACTGTTTTCTCATAAATAAATCAGGGTTTCGATCTCAATAAACCAGCAAATGTTTGTACACAAAATAGAGCACCTTAATTTCTTGGTTTAAAAGCCATGCTTAATTTACTGCTGTATTAATTACGTAGGCTTTCAGCAAGTTATTCTCCCAAGGAAAAGCAGTGGGATGTTCACGTGCCGCACAGAATACATCACAAAAACCCAAGGGTTAACGATTAAACTAGCAGAGTCCATCTCCAGGGACTGGCATACTTCTGCTTTGTCTGTTTCAAGGGCCTGATTTACCCATCATCATCAGGAGAGCATCACTGTAACGAGTCAGTGCACAGTAGGAGAGGTTCTCGGTATTCTTCCTAAGGTTTTGCTGTGGTGAAATCCCACGACCTGGATGGAACGGGAAGAAGTAAATCAGTCTTAACTGTGAAACCACAAATTCATTGAAGAACATGTTTCCTAGTTTCTGTATAACGGAAATCCTCAGAGGCAGCCCTGCTGGTATTTGATATATGGGAGTAACTGGGTAGTGGATTTACAGTGTAAAAGTCTTATCGTTTTCAAAATTACTCACTAGAGCAGTTTCCTACCTTGACCTTCTTAGCCAGCACGCGGCACTGCGGGACAGTACGTACCCTGGAGCTGGGAATGCATCCCCTTGGGGCTGAGGGCATCGAGCACTAAAGAAACCATTTCTGAGGTTGCCATCAAAAGCCATGTTCATGGATGAGGACAGGGAAAAGATGACACTCCACAGCACTTCTCTGCCTACCAGGCAGATGGGGCCCAAATGGATGCCTGGTTAGGAAGGGCAAATAACTACTTCATCGTTTCTTTTACAGAGGCGATTGTGGGAAGACAACCCACACGGTACGTCTCAGTGACTGTAGAAAAGGGGTTCCACAGGACGGGTGGCAGCAGCAGAACCTGCATGCCAGGGTGCAACCACTGTTCGGGAATCCCACTAAGCAATGAGGAAATGGGAAGACATTGGAACTGCACAGCTTTGTGGCTTAGAGCAGCACCACAGTCTCTCCCAGGTAACTTCAATCGGTCTCCAAGAAACACAAGATCAGGACTATGGATGGGGAAAACCTTACCCTAAGAGAATCTCAGTGGTACCTGAAGGTGGAAGACCTGGGAGGGGGCCTCAGGCTTTTGTTTTCTGCAATATAAACTTGAAGGTCAACTCCTTTTGTCTTAAGTCTTTTCCTTAAAAGTACTTCTAGGTGCATCCCTCAGTAATTTGAATCGATTACTTTAAGTTTTCAATCCTGAAAAGACACTGGAAGATGCTCTCTCGATGATCTTTCGGGGTTGGATTTAATTTGGTTAGCTAGCAGGATTTCTGACTTTCCCCCTAAGTTTAAAGCGAGACTCGTAGGAAAGCGCATCATTTAGTATTTGCGTCTGCAAGCTGTGGTTAGGAGGGCAAACATGTTTATTTAACCCAGCATTATCTTCATGCAGGTATTTCAGTGGCACAACGGCTCAAACCACGGCCTAAAGCATCGTGCTGGGTTCAGACTCACCGTAAATATGGGCAGAGGAAAATTTCCGCTTGTCTCTCGTAGGATGTATGTATTGTTAAGGCAGGATGTCTATCAACCTCTCTCAAGGCTACCATTCCTGACTGGGCTGTAAATTCCAGGCAAACACAGGTTTTTGGTGCAGGAGGATCAGCAGAGAACGCTATAGTTAACACTTCTTTACCCCTCCTCTGCCCCCTGAAATCAATGCCATGGTTTCTCCGGCGTTACCCTATGTTTTATCCTACTGGGAGCGGTTCCTGTGACGCGCTGCTCTTCAACAGGAGAGGTCCCGCGAAGAGCCGCAGCCAGCAGTTCAGGTGGCTCACGGTGAAACACCTCAGAGCCCCTGTACTTCCTCAGCGCCGCCGGGCTCCAGCCCGCAGGGTTCCCAGTCACGCTGCACGACAACGCTGCCCGCTTGTTTTTCCCCTCCAGCGCCTGACAGAGCCGAGCTGTAGTACGGCGACAGACCGCAGCGTCCCTCCGCTCCTGACAGTGAGGAAACGCCCGCGTTCGCGCTCCGACGTCAAGTCAGTCACGCGTGCCCCAAACCAAGCAGCCGTGTCTCCCGGGGGGAGTCTCACCGCGGCCTTTATTAGGTATCTCCATCTGTCACGGCGTAGCAGGTTTTATGACTCCCCAGGAGCCCGGCCGGGCTTTCCTCACGCAGGGCGCTCGGCCCCGGTGCGGAGGGTGACCGCACACGGCGAGTCCCTGGGGGGAACGGCCGAGGGCCGCCTTCACCCTTGCCAAAAGGTCACTGAAGGGACGGCGACAAAGATCCCCCGTAACCCGATTTTCCGCGGTGGGTGGCATAAGCAGAGGTGCGTCGCCGGCTGCGGGGCAGCCTCCCCTCACCTCCCGACTTGGCCCAGGCCCTGCCCTCCGCAGCAGGAGCCCCACTCCCGCCACACCAGAGGCCACGGCCCATCGGAACGGCAAATCCGGAGAAACTGAAGCAAAGCAGAGCTTTTACTTCTTAATCCTGGCTCCAACGACTGAGGATTTCCGAAGGACCGGCACGGCAGCTGTCACTGGCCCTCAAACAGATTTGCCAGGCCAAGAAAAAAGCCTTACGGACCATTTCCGCATCGCTGGAGGAAAAGGCGGATCCTGCCACCAGGCAAGGCACATACTGCCACCAAACAAGCGTTAGAGGACACCCAGCACCCTCCAAGGGGCGTGTGCGCCTGCAAAGGGAGAGGGTGACTTTCGCCTGCGCGCTTTGGCAGCCCGCCCGGCGCCACCTTGGCTGCCCTCACGCGGGGGCCACCACGAAGGGGCCCGCTCTCCACAGCAGCTGAGGGGAAGGACTGATGTCAGGCTGATGGTGATGCATTTTCCTAAGGTGATCGGAAAGCCAGAATCGTGTCAGGAAGCCGGTGTAAGAGTAGGCTTTCCTACCTCTTTTTTATTTGAAAGAAGTGGAGTCAGTCTAGAGGGACGGTTTGCCTGTCCTAAGCTTCAGAGCTCTGCCCAGCTTCAGCTCCAGCCTGCACGGCTCACCCTTGTCCTAGCCTATGGCCCAGTTCTTGGTGACACTATTCCGTTTATCACCATTTATCAGTGTGCAGCCGGGGGTTGCCATACATTATTTCTGGGAAACTCGCCCCTTGGCTTAACGTGGGCATTGCTGCCGTTCACCACCCACGCGTGTACACGCGCTGGAAAGCCACAAACCTCAACGCTACCAGGAGCGTTTGTTCCCCCATTTCTCACCTTTTCTGGGAGTGGGCGCCAGCCGGGTCCTGCCCTGGATGGAGCACGGTGGCAATGACCCACCTGCTCTCGGCAAACGGTGGGCTGCCACCAGCCGCCTGGTGCGCGTGGTGCACATGTGTATGCTTAAATTAAGATCCACATCATCATATCCCCCTTCCTCCTTAGCAGGTAAGCATTCCTTTCGAACGTACTCACAAGGAACACTGCTTTACACACTGTCATCTGCAGTCAGCGAGAAGTTTTACCCCAGTTTAATTTTGCATCTTTATAAAAGCAGAGGGACAGAATCACTTCATCATCAATTCACCCCGAGCTGACAGCATGAAGCGCCAACCAGGGATGGAGAAAAGGGCCATTTGGACCACGAAGGTCACACGTGTGTGACACAATGTGTTTGCAGTGGAGCTGCACGATTACGAAGATGCTGGCATGGTAAGTGGTTTGTAAGCGTGTTAGTTCTGGTAACTGTCTCTGAGGAGAAGGGACGCTGTCTGCCGGTGTGTTGAATGCCAGCGCTCATGAAACAAGCCAAAGTGGCAAACTTGCTTAAAGTGGTATCATTTCAAGAATGATTTAAAAGCTCGGGTAAGAACTGTCACTCAAGCCCAGAGAGCTGCGAGATTTTCTGAAGAGTTTTCTCACTGCTCTGTGGTGTCACTCACCACCCCTGTCTACATTAGCATAGAATCACAGAACGGGTTGGGTTGGAAGGGACCTTAAAGATCATCCAGTTCCAGCCCCCCTGCCATGGGCAGGGACACCCTCCACTAGACCAGGTTGCTCAAAGCCTCATCCAGCCTGGCCTTGAAGACAGCCAGGGATGGGGCATCTACAGCTTCTCTGGGCAACCTGTGCCAGTGCCTCCCCACCCTCTCCGGGAAGAATTTCTTCCTGATATCCAATCTAAATCTCCCTACTTTCAGTTTAAACCTGTTACCCCTTGTCCTGTCACTACAGGCCCTTGTAAAAAGTCCCCCCCAGCGTCCTTGTAGCCCCTTCAGGTACTGGAAGAAGCTATAAGGTCTCCCCAGAGCCTTCTCTTCTCCAGGCTGGACAAGCCCAACTCTCTCAGCCTGTCCCCATAGCAGAGGGGCTCCAGCCCTCGGAGCATCTTCGTGGCCTCCTCTGGACTCACTCCAACTGGTCAATATCCTTGTTACGTTGGGAGCCCCAGAGCTGGAGGCAGAACTCCAGGTGGGGTCTCAGGAGAGCAGAGGGGGAGAATCCCCTCATGCATGGCACAGAGGAAGAGGATTACAGAGCAAGAGACCTGGTGCTGAGAACCCAACATTACAGATAGCACCTTCCAGGTGTGCTCCTAGGAAGCATCTCCCACTTTCATTTCACACTGAAGGAATCGGACCACATACCCTAAGACCATGCTGACGTGAAGCAAAGCACACTAAACAAGGACAACTGGGATGTTCACGGCAAGGGCACTCTCCCGTTGCGAACCAAAACACAAACGCAGGCAGTCAGGCCGTGTCACTCCCAACTCCGCAGCCCAAGCCTCCCTTCCTCTGAGCACAGCCGTCTGACAGCGAACAACGCCGGATCCCTGCAGATACACATCTAAGGATGGACACCCTCATCACCATTGTTCACGGTCCTGCTGTGTGGTATTAAAAATTCGATCTAGCATATTTCCTACACTGATTTTTGCTGCAGTATTGAGGAGATGACGAACAGCTACACAGTCACCACTGAGACAATCAGCATTTGGCAGCAGTGCCAGGGTGGGCTAGAATAACAAACTGTTCTCCCCTTTTTGTTTTCCAAATGGTCACTGCTGCAAAGCAGCTCGCGTTTGATTCCATCCAAAGACCTTACAAACACACATAACCTGCACGTACCAACCATCCTGCTCGCACAGGCACACCTAAAAGGTTTGCTGGACTCAACTGGTCAGTACGCTAAACCGTGCAAGTACAAAGGACAGAGGGCAGCTTTTTAAAACTAGAGCAAATGAAAGTTAGATTCCACGTACGCAGGACTGTGCGTAAGCCGGGAGCAGTTTAGTGGAGCACAGAAACTAACGCCACTGGCTCTGGTTCTCTACGGTCAGAGACGCAGTAGCCTACAGGGCCTGTTGGGACAGAAAGTTCTGGAAACGCCCAGCCTAGGAAGAGCTACCGAGTCTCAGGCACACAGTGATAGAAGTCCCTGGAATTCAATGAAGCTCCTTGCACACCTACTCAAAATTCCTCTGGCACCACAACTTAAATACCTCTCCAGTCAAATTCTACAGGCTTTAAAGACGTTAAGCTGCCGGTCTAGCCCGTTGCACCCTATCCACAAGCTCACGTTTAACCAGACTCCCCTCGTCTGCCGTATTAACCACGTTCCTCATTTATTCCGTCAGCCGTTCCATGCCAAACGTGGCCGAACGCTCTTCACCCGTAAGCATGTCTTAAATTAGGAAAAAAAAAAAGAAGCGTGTGCCCTACAGGCTCTCTTTACAGGAGTAACGCAATTATCAGGGCTGCGTGCTGGTCCCTCGCTACCCCCCGTCTCTCCAAGCCTCTCAGCAGGCACGTGCTGCCTAACGACCCCGGCTCAGACTGCGGCTGGAACCACAAGGTCTCCCCTGGGCGCTGACAGGCGGCATTTGGGTTTTGGTTTTCTCATCATTCGTTTCTCGCCACCCGTGGCCCTACCACCCCTTACCTTCTTGCTCACCGGTGAGATTAGGCAGGGTTTGAGCCTGTCTGGGAAGCTGGAGGAAGGAAGAACCCGCACTTCCAAAACGCCGTCTCCTGCAGCACAAATGGTGCGGCGAAACCTCAGGCTCCGGCGGTGCGGCAACAGAGCGGGTCTGGGGGAGGCAGAACCCACCCCACCTTCTTCTCACCCTTGTAAAGGAAGTCTCTGACCAGCACCGCGGAGGCATTACACTGAAAATAGCGAGCAGTCTCTTTGCAGGGGCAACAGGGTTAGAGACCTAGAAACTCTCCTAGGTGCTTAAGACTCTCAGTGGAGAAACCCCAGTGCCACTTCCACTGGATGGCGTGGAAGCGTTGAGCTGTTCAGCCTCAGTGCCACTGGCCTTTCCCTTTTCCACAGATGCCTAAAACTGAACTCCCTAACATCTCCCAAAAGGGGATTTCAGCATTTCAAGAACTTCTAACACACAGAACCAACCCTTACGGGTGAGACTCTGGATGTATACCAGCATTACTGTTGAGCATCTAGAATTAACAGCAATGTAACTCGGAGAAGTAAAATTTGAAGATTATTTGTGTTTTGAACGTTTCTCCTTCTGAAGCGGCAGTTTCCCAGCTCATCATTCCAATTCCAGTACTTTCACTTCTGCTTAGACCTGTGCAAAGACATTTTAAAGCTTTAACTCATTTTGCAGTTCTAAACAGCCTCCCTTCATCGCTCATGTCAAACACCCATTTCACATTTTTAGCAGTTATAAAACAATTATAAAACGTATAAGCCCATGCCGTGCCGCCAGGAGGAAGCCGTTTCCTAGCATTCAGATTAACTGCATGCAAGCTCCCCGCGCCAGCGTGCTTCCTGTTGTTCGCTCCTGGCAGGGAGCGACTTACGAGGCGTAACGCTCACAGCGCAAGTCAGCGTTTGCACTCACCGTGCATCTGCTTGCCGTTCCCCCGGCTGAGGTACAGGATTCACCGAGCTGCCGACTTGTCTGGGCGCCTCTCTCACTGCCAGAGGCCACGGGGAACGCTCCACGCCACTGAGCGACGGGAAGGGCAGCGGCACAGAAGATGACTGAGGGCGTGTCCGTCAGCTTGACTGGTGTCTTTTTATTTGCACCGATTCCCGCGGCTAAGGGAACTAACAAGCTTGCAGCGTACTGCCTCGTACCTCCACGAAGAGCTGTGTGATTAATGGGTTACGGCCCGCTGTAGCAGAACATCGCCGGTTAGGAATTCTACTTAAGGAAAAAGGAAATGGATCAGGATGGGGCTGCAGGCCACATTTAACAAGGATTATCAGCAATTCATAAATTCTGAAGGTGAATGAAATGGAGCAGAAAGCTAAAATAGTTTCAAGTAGCTCTGAGAATTGGGGATCCAACTGTACTCCCACAGGACGCCGCAGACCTTGACCCTAAATAAATATCTACGTTTGGCAGCCCGTGGAAAATAAGCCAGCCTAATTCTGGGCTCCTTGTTTAGACAGCACTTGGAACCATGGTGCCAGGAAGGCAAGAACTACCTTTCCATCGCCTCATACAGGGACAAACGTCATCCTCTCGCAGGAGTTTTTGTTAAACGTGATTCCAGGACTGACTTTACTTACAGCTGACACGGCTTTGATAACCCCACTCCCCTTCCCAGCAGCACTCAGCTCAGACCAGAGACTACCTGACCCTCTAAAAGACTAGCTTCGAACTGGGCTAAGGGACGCCGCAAACAACACATCATCGACTCCTGATTAGGCATTTAAACATTAAACCCTTCTACTCTAAGTTTAAACGGGGTCGCACGGCTAGGTGGAGACGTCCTACGGGTTCTGAGAGACGGATTACAAGGTACCAGGTGGCACCGCAGAATTTCACAGGGCTTCGCTGCCTGCCACCGACCACTTCAGTCTTCCTTTCTGGGGAACCGAAACCGTTTCCCTTCGTGCTCAAGTATTGTGAGCTGAGTACAAACAGGAATTTTGCCAGTTCCTTCCAGGTGGAAGCACAAAAATGACTAATGGGACTCCTGCCAGAAATCTGCATCAGAAAGGTAATTATGACGCCTTTTGACTGGAGAAGTGTGTTTCATAAGCCTTTCGTATTTGTGGGTTGTGCTGAGTGCCCTTCTGTGTGCAGCACTGAAATGGCAAATTCCTGGGGCTTGTAAAACAAAGACAAAGGCAGCAGCAGTCCGTTGCTGTCACCATACAGTTCCAAAGTACTGCAGTACCTGGCTTAAACCCCACACAATGCTCTATTTCACAACGCCCGTTTTTAAGCCCTCACAGCTTTAAGGGTAAGGACGAAGCACAGTTCAGCTCTTCCAGTCAATTCTGCTTGTATCATGTGGGCAGCAGTGCTCAAATTCCTTACGGTGAGTAACAGTTTGAATTCGGAAACCCCCGACAAGGTGTTTGCACAGCACAGACGCAGCCAGCAGAAGTCCTAGCAAGTTTGAGATTTCTTACGTTTTCCAAACTGCAACATATCCTTGGTGTGTTCAGGCATTCAGAAAGCCCGTGCCAGCTCCTCGTAAGACAAGGCCAATCCTGCCCAATTTGCCGCCTTAAGTCACCGTATATAAAACCCCAGGGACAAGACCGCATGCACGAGTAAAGATCAGGCCTACCGCAGTCAGACGACCCGCTTCCAGACCCGTTCAGCCCTCACTGGAGCCGACGGGAATCCTTTCATGTACAGCAAAGCAAGTCCCAGTGATAGTTTTTCTGTCGGTCTGACCCAGAGATCTGTACGGGTACAGGAGACTCTCCTGCACCAGAGGAACCTTTTGTACCACACCCTGTGAGGAAGAGTTTGTCGTTTGACTCCCTTGCTGACTGGTGCACGTGCCTCCTGTCCTTCACTGCTCTGCAAAAAATCCACAGCAGGCTGGACTCGGGCTTTCTTCCAATCAGGAGTTAGCAATTCCTGCTTATTTACTCCGGAATACTTGATTTTGTTCTGGGGGGGCAGCTTTCTGAAAGCCTGGATGGCCAGTTTCGCGGCAAGAGTCAGACCTGGGAGGAAGCCAAGAAAGGAAGACAAACAGAGCACAACAGAAGTTCAAGGCACTTCTGTGTTCAGAACCACCAGATACACAGAAAAGCAGGAGAATTACGCTGAGACAGATGACACTGTGGCGAGACTACGATTCCTAGAAACCCAGACCTTGGGCACCACTAATCTAAAAATACACCACCCATTTGGTTGTGTTCAATATATCGTGTCTTAAATGTATCTTCCAGGGATTTCTGGCCGTAAGCCACACAAGTTCTACACAAAGGAGACTTCTTGTCATACTAAACCTTAAGTTTTAACGTACACCTTAATGTTTGAAGATATAATGACTTCTGAAGAGCAGAACCATTACGATGCAACCCATATCCCCAGCGGATTCTGCTAGGGTACCTTGGGTTCAATAGCGCTGTGTAATTACCGGTTCTGGTTGGAGTCAGCATGTATTCTCGAACGCCCCTGCCTGAAAGGGAGTATCGTTGTAACATCTGTGGTGTTGCCAAGTTTAAAAGCCAGATGGACAGGCTGCTGACGGCAGAAACTTTTTGCTGGAACCAAGCAATCAGGACCATCGTCTTCTGGCAAAAGCAGCTACGTACACTCTACTTCTGATGCTCGTCTCAGTCAGTCATGCCACAAAACAACAGTGAAAACCATCACCGCGGGATCTTCAGGTGACTACTGGTGTTAAAAGTCGCAGTGCAGCTATTAAGGATGGACAGAAAACATCCGTCAGCCCACAGAATGAACTCCGACGAAGCTGCTTGCTGTTCAGAGGAGACTGGGGAGGCCAGATGTATCCTATGAAATACCACACTGAAGCTGCATGCAGCGCATCAAGCTTTTGTGCTGCCAATTACTTTGAAGCACTATAGAGGCAGACGAATTCATTTCCTGTACATTATCACACGCAGGCTCCTAGGCCACACCGAGGTCACTCCTGCGCAACCTCCCGAAAAGAACTGGGTTGGGATCTAAGAGGCCATGATTCAGGGCTGGTAAATAAATTCCTATGTGTTTGCTTCTATTTAATCTACTGATGCCTTAGCATGAACTCCCAGATTAAACTCTCAGTGCATGACTGACAGCAGAACCAAAACGGTTTCAATGCTGCCTCTTCGTGGGCCGGATTTAGAAGTGGAGCCGCCGCACGTTCCTTCTACCGAGAAGAATACAGCAAATTGCAATTATGAAGCTGCATCCTGCGGCCAAACTTAGGGCCCAACTGTACACCTACCGACATCCAAAAAATTCATGTCACAACTACCACATGGAAGTATTTGGTCTGAATCACTCAGGTATTCCGCCAACGTTCTGTCCCAGGATACACCTACGGTTTGTCCGTGGGTACTTCCTGTAAGCCATACGCTAAGCATACACATAATCGCCAATTACTTTCATGGTTTTGTCAAAATTTCTTCAGGTTTCATACTAGGGCACTTCCCATTTTACTTCTCCCAGAACATCACAACCATCTTCTGGAAGCTTCTATTGGATACAGGCTCACCGGTCATTGCCCAAGCAGCTTGTCAGTCATCCTCTCAAGCTGGGTTTTAGCAGAGCACCTGCAGTTATTAAATTCTGCATGTTTCAAATCTTTGTATTACGGCTTTAGCCTGCTGCTACAGCATCTGCACTGTACCAAAACGGACACTCCCCTTACAGTGCTCCTTAAACACAGGGGATGTGCTGACAGCTAGAAAACAGGGGCCTAAGCCTATCCTTTCTGGCAACTTCCGTAACGTTCACTAAACTGCACGCAATAGATGCACCCGAGGTAGTGACACTGTAAGAATGTGGCAGCACACTCATTCACACCCTGCACACAGGGTCCAGAGGTGCTAGCTCCAACCCCAGCGGCAGTAGAGCTGTGCTAAGCGTTGTTTGTGGGCCAGTGATGCTTGCCTTTGAGAAGACTAATCAGTCTGGGCAGAGCCCTGTGCTCAGGCCGGTACCTTTGTACAGCCATGTACTTCGTGGGTCTATTTCTCTCCTTCCTCCACCTTCCCACACACGTTCGCCTGAATCAGACACTATCCACTGATGGTTTTACCTGGAGCCAGAATTTCCGTACGGCTCAGGATTCTGCTCCAAGACACAACACTACTCTGGAAAGAAACAGAAGCAACATGACACTTACACAAACCTCACGGTTCGAAAAAGTCCAAACCAGGATTTCTGTCAAGAATCACTAGGAGCTACTTTTCCAGCTTAGCCTAAGAAAGCATTAACACCAGAAGTTATGGCAGAAACGATGTAGAGCTAGTAGGTAGTTTTCCAAAAGCATTCGTTTACTCACACTAATGATTATCCCATCTTATTTAATTACCCCACCTGCCACAAAAGCTAACCACCTTTGATGAAAACTAGCTCAGGTTTGTCACAGCGCATGTGTGGGATGGCTATGCTGGCTGAAATCGTCCAAAACCTTAGCATTAACTAAAAAAGCGAATGTAAAGTGTCAGCAAATATAGAAAAGAGCTACGCGTGGAACAGCAATGAAGTATTTATCCCCCCCATGCACACATCCTTCAATATCAGTTCAGAGTGTACTGCCCTTGCCAAACCAGTTATTAAATACAAGGCAATGCACATTCGATGCTTTTTTTCCATGTCTGAAAACATTTCCCAAATGTCTGGAACTTTCATATAGTTTTTTTCTGGCCTGCTTTACCTTTTTTCCTTTCTTTTAACCAATAAAGCTTAAGGAAACAGGGAATTAACCAAAAAAATGAGACCCAAAGCCAAGTTCAGTTACTTTCACATCTGTTGCAAACAAATACTGAGGCAGAAAGCAAAACCAAAGGCAGCCAGTCCATTTTTGTTTGAAAGCTCCCCACAAAACAACCTTCAAAGGGGTTGAGTTTGGGGACCACCTGCAATAAAGTTCTATTCAATTTAATACTAGTGGTAAATGGGCACTTTTCTACCGGCTTCCCTTCTCAATGGTACCACAGAGAACCTCCAGACAGAGGAGCTGAAGGCAGCAGTAACAGCTTCACAGGACAATTACTTCTGGTTTGAAATGAGACAGAAACAGGGAGAACAGAGCATGGATCCGCAGTTGTGTCAGACTGCAGGGTCAATTGCCATTTCTCTCACACACAGCTTAGGCTGCTGACATACAACGACGAGTAATTTTGAGTGCTGCTAAAAGCTGCCTTCACGCAGCTGTACGTGTACTTCACGAAAGCCCCACCATCTTTTTGAATGCTGCTCTAACATTTTATTGCATTTAAAATAGCACGTAAACGGCCCAGTACAGCAAAGAGTCAATTATATTTTTTAGTTATTTTATATGTATTCTTGACTTAATTTATAGAATATTCAAATGAATAATACTGATTTGCATTTAAACACGTTTAATGGCATTGCACCTTAGGGAGGACTGGAGACGACCACCACGGTGGTTAAAGCGTTCGGTATTTTTCCTCCTAAACTGCCAGGCTTTATCCTCCTATTAATTTTATTTAATGCATCATGTATTATTCACAGTTATTTCTAATTAATCAGTAACTATTACTATCGTTTCCTCTAATCATTGCATTTAACAGGCCAAACAAGTCTAGGATTGCCTGGTAGTTCCCTCAAGAAGGCTGCAATTGCTGAAGCACTCAGTATTTGTTTTAACGCAACCTCTGCACTCTAGAAATGAAAACGACTATTTCTGGAGCACAACTCAAAATTCCTTTTTAATTAAACCACCACATCACCTAAATGAATACAGTTCTACCCATCCCACTGAAGTAGTCTGTATCACTGCATGTTTGCAACGGCACTGTTAAAGAACTGTCCCTGCAAACAAAGTTCCTGCTCGGCAGCGGTTAGCTAAGCACCCAGTACCAGCGTTACCCGAGAGCTAAAGTGGACTTATCTCAATTTCGCATCTTCTGTAAGAATAACTTCCTCCTCAACGGAAGGAATTTCCTTCAACCAGTCCAACCCAATTAAATAAATATACTGGAACTTAAAAAAAAAAAAAAAAACCAAAACAAAACAAAACCCCTGCCAATCTATCCTTTTAATCTTTCTACAGCCTTATGAAACATTACAGGGTGCAGTGTTTAGGAAAAAGTTGTCATTTGCAAATAATACTACCTTTGTTAAAGCCATTTTTAGATTTAAACCAGGTTTTTTTCCCTCCCACATATTTAAAGGAGGTCCTCTTGCAAAACAAAAAGTGTGACGCTAATTGAAACCAATCAAAAGCTGTTGCACAGGAATGGTGAATGCAGATTTTCTCCAAAACCTATGATCTGAACAGAGGTATGCTCATCTACAGAGCTACTTAAATGCAGAGACAGCGCATATTTGGTTGGCAAAATGCAGTACTTAAGTTAACATTTGCAGTTGAAAGAATCTTAATTACTAATCAAACTGAATCTGCCGCTTTTCTGGAAAGCGATTAAAGGGAACAAATGCAAGGCAAGATGAAAACCAAGTCAGAACATATGTCACTAGCTTTTGTCACCCCACCTAGGCGCAGTCTGAAGTCTCAACATACCAGCAACTCGCCTTAAACTTTCGACACAGGGACAACAAGCATTTTCGTTCTTCAGAGGTGGTTAAATGCCCCAGTCCCTCAGCAGCCAGCCACATGTGCCTCAGCACACCTGTACTCCACAAGCACTGGGAACAGAACCATATGACTTCACTAAGGTTTATGCTTGACGTCTGGTTTCGGTTCAAATAACATGCGTTACACCTGCATCAGTTCACAATAGGTTTATTTTATGTGAAGAAAAGCTTTGCCATTAATGAAAAATTTCAGTAGAAAACAGTGCCTTCTGCTTTCAATCTAGATTACTCAAAAGTAGAAGCTTGTATTAGTGAAAACTTCAGTAGAAACAAATCTGTAAGAAACATGTTCTTGGCACATGAAGTAAAAGCTTTAAACACATTAAGTTTGAATAGAGTATTTACCATGCAACCATGCTGGCAGAAAAGCCAGTCTGTAATGGCTGGTATTTGTCCACGGAAGACACTTAAACCTGCTTACAGAACGTTAACTGTATATAAATACGTTGTCGCCGTAACTGACAGTCTTTATTCAGGCCAACCACCTAGTTGAGCAGTTCTAAGTAAGTAATAGGCACTTTGCCTTTCTGATTTCCCCTTTCGCCCATCAGCCAGTCTGAATCCATGCCAGGGATACTGTACACTGTTATCACCTAGGAAAACAGAAACACACCGTTACCACCTTCCTTCCCCGGAAAAAAATTACAGTCTACCTTCATGTGATTTCCAAGGTCTTAGAACTGAGATTGACCAAGTTAAACAGAGCATTTAACACAAGCATCCATGGAATACAATCTAGTGCTCATTACAACTATTTCACTGGTCCATGGAGAAGAAGTAGCTATGATAACATTTTTAAGTCTTTTTTCCCCGACAAAACTCTATTCATTACTGTTTCTTTTCTACAAGTCTTGCATATCACCATCAACTTCTAACAGGCAATCTAAAAGAAAGTTCATTGGATCTTCAAGTGTGTGACAGAGATGCAGATGGTGTTGATGTGCTACACCTCAACAGAAAATCTTAGGCCACAGCTTCTAAACTCTCTAGTTAAACATTTCTATTTGACTTTCGTCCCAAGAAACACATTTAAAAAAAACCCCAAAAAAGTCTGAAAACTTTTTTGTGAATGCTCTTCTTCAGGGCCAAGCTACGGTCACGCTGCCAGGTGGAACTCTGTTCCAGCACCCTGCTTCACTGTGTATCTCCCACTTTGTACAGACTCTCCAACTTAGGCATACAGTTGAACTGCAACAGGAATAAGCACAACCACCACCATCAAAACAAGAAGTGGTTGTATTTTCCTGTTTTTCCCAAACCGCAATATGTAATGTTTGAAAGACTGGTTGTATCGATAACTGTGGTAAAGGTGTGGTAAAAAAGACAGCAGGATTGCATCCTTATTGTCTGGCAAATGTTCTTGCAAGCTGAGTTCACGTAACAATTATTAACTCTCACTATAGCGTATTAGGTTACACAGGTACAGGACAACGCTCCAAGAGTACTACTGAAGTTTAATTTAAAAAAAAAATCAAGTACGCAGACTCTTTGATGTAACACATCTTAACTGGCTAGTCACAAGCATTTTAAATGATCAAGGTACACAGAAAACTTTTACCTCATCTGCAAGTAGTGATAATTCACTGCTGTTTGCAGCATCATAATCATAGAGAACTCTAGCTTTCCTGCTGCCACTTGATGACTTCAGTTCACTGATGCCTGAAGTGACTACTGAATTGCTTACTGAAGGCAACGAAGCAGAGGCTGAGGCCAAGGCCGAGGGAGTAGAAACACTCTGCACAGGAGTTGAGGAAGACTGATTATTGTTAGAGAGGAAAGTAGATGGGAAGCTGTGGGAGGAAACAGAACGAAAAGACTTGAGTGAACCAGTTCTACATGCCTAAGTTAGCGTTCTTGCTTTTATCACTGCAGAACAAACACCACAAGACAGCAGTAATAGAATAGCACGGGTATTTGTATAAACCTAAAGAAAGATGCTCGTTCCTGACCTGTAGTACAAATCAAACCAATATACTTTAAAAGAGATACTGCCACCTTAAAACAACTTGATAATTGCCTCAAACAAACCAACCAAGGTGAAAACAGGAAAGCACTGTTGGTCAGACTTAATTCAGACTCTATTTTAATAAACATTCCCGCTGACAGCTCTGCCGGTAAAAGTAGCCTCCATCTCCTTATGCTCATTCCTCAATTACACGGCTACACGAAAGATTGTACTGGTGAACCAGATCAGGGAAATATAATGCAGGTTAAACACGCAGCCTCCCTCTGAAAGAAGAAAAAACCCGCAATGATTTTTGTAATCTACATCAGTTCATTGATTCAGCTAACTTCATGCTGTAAGATTAAAAAGTTGTTACACTGAAGAACAACTTTTATCAACTTAAGCCCCTCTTTCCTAGGCTGTTGCCACGTGCCAATGTAATGCTTGCCAGACACTTCCGTGAAGTCAATTTAACACATTCACCTGCCTGAAAAAAAAAAAGGATAAAAAACTAAGTCTATGATCTTCTCCTAAGTTAAGGAGCTGAATCACAAAAACCTGTGCTGAGAGCCAGAGCAGATGCAAGGGAAAGGACAGAATAACATGGCTGAAAAGTAGGAGCAGAGAGAAGAGCAAAGCAGCAAGAGATTGCAGGGCAGTGGGACTGGGACAGCATGGGGGCAATGACGAGCTGCGAGATTGTTTCACAGCACTCTGCCCTACATCCTGGGATGCAGTTCCATGGCAGACTAAACTTACTTGGGAGTGGATATAGTCATTCTTCATCCCTTTGCTGCCTTCCTTTGTCCCACTCCTCTGATTCTACCTTAAAAGCAGGTCAATGAAGGTTCTGAAAAGTGGCAGAGCTGACACAGTGAAAAAGGGTCAGGAGTAGGAGTTAGGCTGAGTCAGGATGACGTGGAACTGTAGCTGCATTTCCTTCCATTCTTTTGGACAGTCTGCACCATCAACCAGTCAGTCAATTCCCACACATAACTTCCATCATCAATCCTTCTACACAGATGCTTTTCCATTAACGTCCGAGATGTGGACATATTACCCTCTCCCCCTGCTCTTTTTTTGTCCTACTTTTTGAGATAATGAAGATCTATTCATATCGTGTGTGTGAACCTGTCAGAAAACACAGTCTCATCGCATCCCTTCCCACCTGTGCTCCCCAGGTAAGTTCCTGAAGATGCAGTTCAGTGGCAACTTTAACCAATAACCCAGCATCGGTATATTCCCACAGCTGCATCTGCAGCATTACTGGTGCTCATATAGTAAAAGGAGGTGGCTTAGGGAGCTGACACAGGTAAAAGCTAAATCTGTCAGTATAGTAACTCGTTACTGCATGGTGTGGCTGTGCCGATAGGTGGAATTAAGGCAGCTCAAATCTGTGTCAGCTGCAGGAGCACCGCAGCAAAGTTCACAGTTTCACACTTCACCTGGTAAATCTACACTGCCACCAGACAGGGTGGAACCCCTCTACCCCCTTACGGCACAAGCGTTCACTCCCTGTCACTGCAGTGAGATCTAGCAATCTGTTGCTTTTGAGTGGATTCGAGGACCTGATCAAACAAAAATCAAAAGATTGCTCGCTTTCCCTCAGAACAGCTTGTTGAACACGTTCACCCTGCAGTCACGCAATTGTTCTAGCTGACTGAAGGCAAACAGCAGGAATATAGGGTGAAGGACAGAGCTAGCCCCTGGACAGTCAGGCTGAATTGCATCTCAAGACTGGGCAGACTTTCAGGAGACTCCTGAGTTCAGTTAGCAGTTTACTACTGTCAGAAGGAGGAAGTTCCTCTTCCCCCTCTGGCTTACCTTCACCTCATTTCATCCCAAAGAGCTGGTTCATCTCACAAAGAAGAGACTGCAACTCCAGCAAGAATAATCGGGTTTCATTTGTCAGATGAGTTTTTCAAACCGGTTCACCACCTTCCCTGAGCAAATCAAATGAGCAGAACAAAGGCAGAAAAAGCTAGACCCCACATTCGTGTGGGGATAACACAGCTGGGCCTCACGATGCCTTTACTGCTTGATTAGCTGGCATTCAACCAGGACAATTTTAAATGACAATCCCCTGTTTCTCAAGATCACTAGGTTACTGTTTCGTATCCTGCTACACCTGTGCTCTGCTAACACAGTAACTACTTGTAAACCATTGGGCTCAGGTCAGAGGGTCACTGCTTTGTTCAGCTAGTGGAAAAGAAGGCCAAGAGCTTTATAACCACTCTGTCCATCAGTACAGCATCACGTCTCACCCTTTTTGCAAAGCCATACGTAGGCAGGTTACTGGAAAGCTCCAGCTACAGAGGTGGTCTGGGATTTTTTTTGAACACGTGAGCAGCAGGAGTTTCAGAGCTTGCAGAGTAGGGGGCTAGTAATGGGTAATGTGAAAAAAGAATGATGTCATAGCTTAGGCCTGGCTGTCAGGGAAGCTCAGAAAATTCAGAGCAAAAGCAGCTAACAGCAAGAAAAGAAGCAGCCAGAGTACCAGGATATCAGAAATAGATTCATTAAGGAAAAAACCCCAAAAGATAAAGATTGCTTTAACCTGGGAGATTTGATTCTTTAAGCAGCCTCACATGAGGGGAGGGCAGTAGAGGGATACGCAGCTGATGCCCTGAAGAGAAACAACCATAAACCCATTTACCCCCACCTTCACTACAGCTGACAACTCGTTACATCAGGAAAACCAGTGCTCAGCTTTGGAACTTCAATGGTCATTGTATGAACTGGGTTAGGGCTTATGGCCTAGATTCTGAGCCAGCTAAAACATATCTTATGCATCTGCTCTGAGAACCAGGTTTCTGTTTCAGGCAATAAACGAGCCCACGTAGAGGTAGAATACCCTTGGTTCACCAAGCATCTCAACACAAAAGTAAGTCCCTCACAGCTCTGGCCTTTCACATGAGAATACGGCACAACGGCACCCTGCAACATGTGAAAAGAACACGTGTAACTGAGCATCGCGTTAACCGACGGAGCACTGGCCAACACAGCCAAACTCTAGCTCAGCTGTCTAAGCTACTTACTTATTACTGTATCTGCCTGCACCGAACACAGGAAGGACACTACACATTATCCCACTCGTCCATTCATTTAACGCAAGTGCTATAAACTGAAGAACGCTTCCAAAGCAAGAGCTGCAACTTGAGACCTTGGCCCAGTGCTCTCCGCTATAGTTCAGCGGGACTTCCTCGCACAAGGAAGGAAAGACACGCCCAAGATTTCATTCTAATGCACACAGGCAGCAAAACTTCATTTGGCTGTTTGAGGCATTTAGGATTTTGCAAAGCTTCCAGGCTTCTGCTCTTCAGGCAGTCACCGTAATTTTGTCAAAACCACTAATCAGATCATAGCCACACAAAGATACATCCTTCTGTTCTCCTAAAGGCAGTATTTTCTTCAAATACACTTTTTTATACCTGGTAGCAGTTTGCATACATTTTAAACAAAGACAGCTGTTCTGGGACATGCTGAACATCCTAAAGCAAGATGCTTTAAAGAGGAATATGTACTTCCTTAGGTTAAGGGTATTATGCTTAAAGCTTTCTGTTTGGTAAATACACAAGGATAAGAATATAGATTCTAGAAACATCCTCTCAAAACAGTTGTGTAAATATACACAACAGGTGCTTGTCCTTAATCCCATAAATGTTTGTTTTCAGGCTTTCAATTCCACAACTTGCATTTATGCACTACCAAATTTTGTAGCTGAACACTTCTTTCAATGGAACCTAACTTTTAAGATGTAGCTTTTTTTTTTTTTTTTACATCACAGTTAAATACTTTTTTATAAAGTCTTTAAACTGACCATTCAAACAAACAGGAAAGGAAATCTAATGCCACAGGAAGTTGCAAGTCAGGAAAAGGACAAGAGTCAAGAATATTTTTGGGGTTTACTTCCTTATCATGAAAAACAAAGAAAGCTACTGTATAGAGACAGCTATTTAGAACAGACACTGCAGTAAACTTGTAAGTACAGACAGGCCTTCAATGCACACACTGACCTAAATCACATGGTCTAGTATAATCCTAAGAAAGACTGATTTATAAAGAAAAATCAGAACAGGGAAACTTTATGGAAAGTAAACATGCAGATGTCATTACATCATCATCCATCACAAAAGGATTATGAGTACAAACTAATGTCAGTTTCTTCTCTTATTTTAAAATGCTAAACCCACAAAACAGGAAAACTAGAAGAAGTTGCTTATTCCACTGTGAGTGCTTTTGATTACCGATTATAGATAGGAAGTACATTCCCCTCTAGATACAGCATCTATGCTGGCAACTCACTTAACAGTGGAGAATGCAGTTTCATTTAAAATCAGGTAGTGCCCTAGAGCGAGTTAAGAGGGAACAGGAATTTACAGGCAGTACAAAAACTTTTCCCACATTGCACAGTGGTTTTGTAGCACGAAGCACAAGACACCTGAATGTTCACAAGAATCTCTAGAAATTTTTTTCTGCACCACTAAATGAGGTTACCAGGGGCTCATTCCAGGATTACAAAGTGTACAAAACCCCATCTGTGTGCCCACCACTGTTACACCAGTGTAAGTTTTCCTACTACTCACAAGCCCTTAGAGAAAGAAAATTCTGAAGTTTAGTGTTACTACCTTCCAAGTTGTTTCTGGAGATCCAACATATATTGGTAACACTGCGCATAATAGGTCATCTGAGCTTCAACAAAATCATTCAGACAGCGAAGATGATGTGCCTACAATACAGTAAAGAATTCCAATCTTTAGTCTGTAAAAATACTACGCTGCACTCAAAGACTGGTCTCCTGATCAGGCCCTTACACAAATATTGGCACTTAGGCACAGGGCCTGGATTTACTAGGTACACGGGTACATGTCACAAAAATTAACCTGAGCACAAGACAGGTGTCTACCAGCACCATGCCATTTACTGATACTGTTTTCACAACTGAGTAAGTATTTTAGCACACTTTGGTAGTTTCAGCATTCAGTTTAACGGATAAAAATGAAAGCTCCTGCACTCTCAACGTTAGCAGGAGGCTAAAGTTAAACACAGTGAATACAAAACTAGAATCCAAAGAGCAAAAAAAATACAGTTTGATGTTTTAACACACTCAAGTGAAACCTTGTAGCCCAAAGTTCCCAAACGGCTTCCCGCAGTTACTTTTAGGAAGTGCCCCAGCTGTGACTTCACCTCCCTCACCCCTTTCGGGTACTCACATGTGTGCTGCTGATCCCTTCCAGCAGAAGCCTGGTAATCTCTGCCTGACGGTCAAACTCACTCTGAGTAATCCGTACTTCCTGTTCAGACTAAAAGTAAGGATGCACGTTAGTTATTTGTACAATTCACTGTTACACCTTCCTACTGCAACGGTTCCGCTTTATTCAGAGCTACGCATACAACTGCATTAACCACAAGCGTGGGTGTTCGAAACGGGCTGCTTCTTCGCAGATCTTTACTAGGCAAAAAGAGTAATTGCATTTTGGGTTCAGAAACGCTGAGGGCCTGTATACACAGCTAACAGCGTTACCATCAGACGCCTAACATAGAGGCAACGCATGCAAGAGGAAGGTATCTACCTGCCAGCAGCACCACCCCCCTCTCCCCGTAACAAACCAAGCGCCCGTTGGCGTAACAGTGTCCGCACCAGGGCTTCTGCCAGCACAGCCAAGGACCACGCAGTACTTTCTTTCCCACACTTCAATTTAACGGGGCTCTGACCAAATACTCCAGGGTAAACCTCGCGTTACTTCTGTCATGTAACTGCATGGCAGTCAGCCATACCTAAACCTCTGACGGTAAGTTTTAACAGGGTATTTCAAACACTCATGTCTCATACTGGTCACCAAGCTACTACAGCTATTTCCGGAGCTTGTAATTGGGGCGTCTTTAAAAGATAAATCCGAACTATAGCAAATGTTTTAATTCCAATTAGAATAAAGTTTCTATTGATTGAAGATTTATATTTAAATAATTCCAATTATATTTATTCCTTGTTACATTTTTAAATAAGTTAACAACGTTATAGCAGTTTTGAAGGGCATCCATCTAGCACAAGCTGAAATTAAAGTATTTTTTGGGGGTAAAAAGGACACTAGTCAAAACACACAAATACATAAAAATATGTGCTGTAATATCTAAGATTTCCTGTTCCAAGACAGAATGTCTTCAGACTGGAATCTGGATTAGCTTGCCTCAATGCTTATAAGCATTTAGGGCCTTGCTTTTACAATAAAGACAAAGGCAAAAATTTGCATTAAGTCAAAGAAGCAGCAGTTAGTGTTCTCAACAGAGCAAGGAAATATATTTTCAGGAAACTTAATGAGATACTGACAAAACACTGGTTTCAAAAGGATGTTGTGTGTTTGCAAACATTCTGTTATGCCATTCTACTCATGCTAATCAATACAGAAATTCGCATGGAAGGATCTTAATCTCAGAAATGAGCACAGAAGGATGATGCAGTTACCCAAGAAATGTTTTTCATCTGAAGTCACTGCAGCTGGGAAAGCTTACACATTAATTAAACAGTGAGGAAGCAGCTATAGCATACTGTGTGTTTCTTAATAAAAGTGAGATAGCAGTGCATGTATCAAGTTACAAACTAATTAGGTTTTCAAAGTTTGTTGAGGCAAGAATCTTTCCCTGGAATTTTCCTATTAAATCTGCATTAATATCAGTGAAATCCATCTGGCAAGTCCCTGAGACATGTAAGAACAAACAAGAGGAAAAAAAGCAAATCTGATAGCCAAGAGAGAAAGAAAAGCATTCCGTTCTGTATTAGCAACATCTTCATTTCCTTAAAAAAAACCCCAAACAAACCCCAAACAGCAAAGTCATAGGTAAACCCTTTATCTGGGGATAGTCTCTTGCATCCCTGAAGTCAGCAGTTGCTAAAGTGCTTCCTTTTTCCAGTCAGTTAAGTAAATACGTGGTAATAGGAACATATGAAGGGGGAATATCCATCAGAATAGTTCTATTTGTTTCAACAGTAATTTAGCAAATCAACTACTTCCTGTAACAAAAGGCAAAGCAAGTGATGGGTAACATGTGTTAACCTAGCCAGTACAGAGTGACTCCAAATACAGAGGTTTACAAAAGCATGATGTACTGGTTTTGTAGATGTGTACATAAACCAAATTACACAATGACGTGTTTCATCCGTTTTGCCCATCCCAATTTTCAGTACTGCCAGGTGAACAGTAACAGGACAGCGTATCTACTCTACACCTTGTGGTAAAGGTGAAAAATGGCTGACTTCCAACGTGGGAAGGTTATGGCCTGATCATCATTGTTTCTGAACAGAACCAAGAGCTCAAAATACAAGCCTAAACTTTCCAGTGGCCCCCAGTGCAGTCATATTTTGCTTCCATAACAATTAGAGGGCCTCATGGGATATCTTCCATGAGGATCCCTCAAAATGGTACTTGCTCCCCAAGTTCAGAATATGAACCCAGTTTCTGAATGTGAATATTCAGAAGTTTGTATCTCCCCAAATTTCACATAGTATATGACCTCTCAGAAATACTGTGCAATCCTGTAGCTAAGGGATAACACACAATCCTAAGAGTACAGGAATTAAATTCACCTTCCTAATGTTGTTTTGTTAGACAGCAATACTGGAAATGCTCATGCTACTCAACACAGCTGGGCCTCCTTGTCTCCTTTGTAATCATAGGCATCAAGAGGAGCTCCTGTCTAAAACCGGTCTAACCTCAACGAGCTGAGCACACGCTAAAAGCCCCTGCTCTTTCCACTGACCACACCAGACACCTCAGAAGACTCCTAACAAAATCCGTATGTTCATCAAGTGTGTAGCTTTGGTGCCTACCCCATGTGTTTTGTAGTGCAGTATTTAGTAACCTCCAATTCCGTATTTCAGAAGGGAAGTTAAAGGAAGTTTGTCATTTACACCATGCAGATCTTCCGTTCTGACTAAAATAAAAGATGTGATTGATCCAGAGATTACTGGACAGTCTGAAATCCTTGCTGGGAAGCTTCTTAAAATGAAGACATCCACAAATCTCTGACTTGCAAACACAGAAAGACAGATTGCCTTTAGAAACCTGGATGGATTACTGATCCTTCGCCAGAACATGTGTTGTAGTTTCTTCTCAATGGTCTCTGCTTTTTATATGCTTAATAAAAAAAGGGAACTTTGAATTACATCATTTATTACAAGGTTTAAAGCCTGTCCTCTCCTTTATGCTATGGTACTGTGTATTATGTATTTTTCTCTCCAAGACACAACGTGCAAGATCTCGCTGTCCTTAAGGTTGCCTGTCATTGTCTCTCAAAAGCAAACAGTTTTATTCATAATTGTCTTAGAGCTTCAAGATTAGTTTTCATTCCAGCAGTGTTACCTTGCCATCTTTTTCCCAAAACAGTACCAAGTACTCCAGACAGGTTTGCTGCTTCCAAATTACTTCACTTAAATAGTAAAATCATTCTCAAACTCTGGGATCTAAGTTGACCTAACCTTCTTCTACTGTTCAACCTCTAAACTCCTTCTTCCCCCTAAACTCTCACCCTCCACTCTACACACATACCCCCATTTACACCGTAACTCACAGAAAGCTGGAATAGAAAAAGCCTTCATTTATTTTCTCACAACCCCTGTGATTTCATCCAAAGCTCCATATCCCAGCTTCTAATAGCAACTCCCTACACCTTCCACAGCTGCCTATCTAGTCCTCCTTTAAAAACCATACTGCAAAGCCCCTACGCTCCAGCTCCCCTTACTTTCTATTGCTACCCTTAATTTTTATTTCCCCTCCTCCACAGAAATCCCCTAAGAAATTTCCTCTCCACTGTTAGCACAGCCTGTTACCAGTACTGCTCTGTCAGAGCCAGTGAGCCCGAGGACAGCCTTTCTCATGGCCCCGGAGCAGCCATCCCGTAACACTCCATTCGCTCCACTGAGTTCATCCTGTGCAAGAGAAGGCTTGACAAGAGAAGGCTGCAGCCCCCACCCCATGGCTAACGCCACACTTCTGCAGCAGCCTTCAGCCCAGGTGCAGTTTTCAGCTGCGCTTACCTCCTAACTTCAGCTGCTTAAGATAAACACAGGCTAGTGACACTGGGAAGAAAGGCAGGAAACGACAACCCCACCCCTCCAAAACAGTTTTTGCCAAGTTTCTTGCATGCACCCCAGCATTTCAGTTACTGTTCCATGTTCTGGGTAAAAGCTGAAGATCAGTGTTTTTCAGGACAGTTCAGATTACTAGACCCCAACCTTTCTGAAAATTTTCAGACCAGCTCATTCCTCAGAGGTCATTTTGAACAGGATGCCATACCAGCAAATTGTGGGAGACAAGTGCTGTAGTTCTTTTTCTGTTATATCTTGTCACGTGAGAACCATACGGTACCAAAGTCTTACTATAAGGCAAGCCCCTGCGCTGTTTTCGCCACTGGAGTTTGAAGAGCCCTAGAGGGACCAGTGTATTCTGACGTGACGCGTCAGGCTGCCAGCATTAGACAGAAATCAGCAACATGCAATATCCTTTATTACATTAGACCAGCACAAGGTATGGTTTCAGAATTCCGCAATTTCTAAATCATTTACTTACTTTTGTCACTTCCTCAGCCCATATCTAGTCAGCATTATGCAGTGGGGAGGGGGGAAATAAAAACATACAAGCTTAGACATTGGTGGCACTTTAATACAGGATGCAACCATACTTTGGCTTTTAACTCCTATCCTGTCCTCAGAACTTTGCAGGGATTTGAGGAGTGCTACAAGTCAGTTACTCAAAGCCCTTCATATACAATGAAACTACAAGTGTGGACAGCATCACATCTGTGAGATGAATTAGATGTAGAGTGCATACACTCTTCAGTAACTTATGTGTTACAGGAATCTATTTAAAACAAGCTATTACAACATAAGACATAACTACTGAGTAAATTACATGAATCAGACAAGCTAGATTACCTCATGGTGGAATTTAGGTTACCATAATATGTTAAAATACTAGAAAACTATGGAAAGCTGTTCTCATTTTAACAGCATGTTAAGTAAAGACGGAAACAGACAAGTGAATGATTTCTCTTGCTAATTCCATTACCAGCTTCCCATTTCACACGCATTTTTATTGAAGCCTAATTTTAATTAAAAATGCTACAGCAGTATCTCAAACTGAGTATTAAGTAGTAGTAAGTAGTACAGCAAAATCATACAACTGCAAGGAATTTACTCTAGAAATTAATTACTTCATCGTGCTGTTCCAATTCCCTCTTGCAATGCGGGTCTCATTTAACCTTCATCCTCTGCAGTTGTAAGGTAACGCAAGCAGGACTTCGGCAGGAAGAACTGTGCATAAAGGTGGCAGAAGCAAGTTGTACCAAACAAATTTACTCGCTCTGTTATCAGATCACGAGTGAGAAACCTGGAACACTGAGATGAGACCCACTACACTGTGCAGATCCAAGGCCCAAACCAGGACAGGCTGAAGAGCACGGTCTATGCTGTACACAAGTAATTAACCCCTTCTTTTTACACTTTCACAATTACGGTGCTAAAAAAGCTGCATTAATGAGTCCTTGCAACAAGTTTAGGGCATACTGTACTTTAAGTTAAAGTCATTAATTTCTGTGGCATTACTCAGTTTCAGTTATTTCCACATCACTTGAAGGGAAGCATTTCTACATATTCCTGGCTATTTCACATAACTCACTTCTACTTATATTTTAAAATTAAGAAAATTAAATAATTCCTTTCCCTCCAATGAATGAAATTAATTTTAGAAGTGATTAAAAAAAAAATCAACTCTTTTGCATCCTAAGTTTACATCCCTAAACTCTTAGAAATTAGAGTATAATCCTGTGTACTTGAGATTACCTGAAGTATCCTGATGAAAACATCTAATGCTGTACTGACAAAGTATTTAGTACCCTACCCCAATCCAGTTTGGAATGGAAAACACCTGAAACAAGACCAAATGAGCTGGATAGCAAGAGGAAACATTTGATAGGAAAATGAATGAACACAGGAGGCCAACAAACCTTTAGCCATTTTACATGCAGCAAGTTGAGCACGTAAGAGACATTTACCATAATGTTATTGTCTTCAGGCTGAGAGGTGTTTAGTTGCTTAAGTGCAGAGATAAAAGACAAAAGCAAGTTACAACACTGAATATAGCAGGTGAACAGATTATTGGCACAAAGCACTGCAAGCTTAAGCTAAGCAAGACTGTGAACTGAATACAGATAAATAAAACTGGTTAGATTTCTATTTTAAATATTGATCTAAGCTACTCACTTTTACAGTAAGCATGGAACAACGTAATTTCATCAAATACTAAATATTTTTATAACAGGGAAAATTAATTAAACGTAGATGTAATTTATTACTTGATCCTGTCAAAGAAAGCAGCAAAACACAAACGTTTGCATCATAACTGAATACACTTCGCTAACCTATCAGTTCAGCACTGTTTGCCAATCTGCCTTCATAAATAAGCGAGCCAGCAGAAGACAAACCATTTGCACCGCACCTCTATCCCGGTTAGTCCTCATTTCTGTATTGCAGAGGATAAAGTGGAGATGCAGCTTTTTCACTTCTCTGGGTATTCTACAATCCAAGAATTCTTAAACATGCACACTGCTGTTTAAAGTGCAATTACAACTGAAGCATTGGCAAGGTAGTGCAGTAAGAGGCCTAGTTTCATGCTCTACCAGCACTAAATTATTTATGGATAAAACAGTGAATTACTTGCTATATAAATATATAAGACTAGTCAAGTAGTAGCAGCAGCAACTGGTAATAATTCTGTCCAAGCACCAGGGCCTGGGTGATTATGCTGCTGACGGAACTAAGAGCAGAGTACACAGTCTTTCCTCCAGTACTAAGCTCAAGGGAAACAAGTTCCTTATTGTCTTCCTATTGCTTTAGATAGTAAGGTACATACCTGCTACCATGCCACATAATAAGGGGCAATGCCCAAATAGATGTAAGAAGTAAAGACAATTTAAATACACAAGGACTGTGCACGTGGCATGGAGGACCAAGATACAGAAGAACTATACTGTCAGGTAGAGATTACGTTGTTTTTTTCAGAAGGATCACCATCCCAAAGCTGTGAGGTGCTTCACCTATGAAGCTCAGTCTCAGAGATGATGCTTCTAAGATTTTTTGGACAGCAATCCATTCAGAAAAGCCAGCAAAATCTTACAGTCCTGCTTCCACCTTTTCATCACATACATGGTCCCTGTGTATTTAAATTGTCTGTATTCCTTCAACACCTGCGTGCATGACCCCTGCTGCATTAAGCCTAGCCTTACAGGAAAAATCACTTTGCACCTTTAGGAATGCAGTCAAAAGAGAGTGTGAAAATACTATAAGCATACCCTGCTGAAATAGCTTACATTCAATTATCTATTCCTCCATTCAGAGGCATTTTCAGAGTTTACTATAAACAATAATTTTTGGCTTTTTAATTTTAATTTCCTTGAACAAGCATTTCTTTACGGAATAAGAACATTTAAGAAATGTGAGTTTGAGAGTCTCACCTTTTTTGGTGGTGTGAAATAGTAAAACAATATAAAAAGAGTAAACTACAAATATTTTTAATATAGAAAAGTTAGGGCTAGATAGGTTCATCAGTTGGAAATAATTATGCACGTTTCAAGACTTGCAGAGATTCAGATGCCAAACTTGACCTCTGAACGATTTCTGTTTCCAACCACGTTGGCAGACTGTAGCAAGCCATTTTTGGCAATATAGGCTCATCTAGCGTAGAACAAGGGGAGAATATTTACTTGATTCAGTAAGTTCAACTTGGTGGAACATCTAAAGACAGAAGACTAACACCCTGACCAGCAGTTCACTTTTGTTTTCCTGTGTTCCACTGAGGCATTTCTTACAAAGTATCTAGAAAACAGCGAGGGTAAGAAGCTAGGACTGGAAACATAACCAAGCAGTTGAGTTTATAAATATGCATCAGTAAGTTCGAAAGTTATGAACAAACTAAAGAAAATTCTACTTACTGCAGCTCGAGCTTCTGCAACTTTTGCCTTCTTCAATCTGGTTTTTGCTGCATCCAAATCTAGTCTTTTATTTTGTAATAGTTTCCGTTCTTTCTGAAAGCGAGTTTGGTTAGTGAGTGAGAACAGGTACACATACTCAAAAGCAAAAGCCTATCTACTAAAAAAAAAAATAAAACATTCCAAGAAGTACCACATACACAAAGGTTCTTCAGCTGAACCGAGAGGCAGAATTAGATCATCATTATTCTCACACATTTTATACACATGACGTATACTTTTATTAGAACAACAGTTACAGAAAGCAAGTTTTCAGAATTATTTTGACTTTACTTGATCAAAAGAAAGGAAGAATGAACAACACAACTTACAGTAATAGTTTTGTAGTCGCCTTCAATAAAGTTTCTTAGGGGAGTGAGAAAGTTTATAGCAGAAGTTTGAATTAGTTCTCTGTCTGCTGTCCCAATTCGCTTTTGTGTTTCGCCACATTTAATGAGTGCATTTCCTGCAAAGGAAAACACACGTTCATTTCACAGTGATTTGGGCAGGTGGTTAACAACCCAAGTTTCTACAGGCAGGAAAGTTTAGACCAGCAGTTTGAAAGATCATCTAATGCCACCACAAGGGTTTTCAAATGAAATCCTAATGAGCTACAAAAAAACCCAACCAAGCAAATAATGACACACACCCCCCAAAACTCACCCTAAACAAACCAACCCGCATTTTTTTATTAACCACAATCTCACATCAAAGAAAGATTTCAACGAGAATGGATACAGCATTGTAGAAATAGCACTAACTGTAGCAACTCCATTGTGAACACCTATTTTAGCAATGGGTATCACCTGTTTTAGAACCTGGTATCATACCTACTTATTTTAATCCAACAACCTCCACCAACTTATAACACATTTTTGTTTAAGTCAGGAGAAGTTGGTAGCAAGGAAAAAGCTCACTTAACTACTGCAAAAATCATGTGCTGTCCCCTGCCCCCACCAACTCCAACTTCTACAGACACATTTCTACATTAACTGAACAATACTTCAAAATTTTGTTGCGAGTTAGGTACTGAAACTGAATCTAGTCTTTCAAGAATACAGTTATGTTTCAACAGACTGACACGTTTGAGTTAGAAAAGACATTAAGTTTTCAGAGAACTAAAATATTTTGTGACATCCCATGAAAGCCAACTGTGTATCTAAGCATTTATTACTTGCCTGAATTCTAAAAATTCTGCAAGTTAAGGGACAGTGTGCCTGTAAGTACAACTCCATCTGACGTTAAAAAGCAAGACTTGAGGCTGATGATGATAAGGAAGGCCACAGATAACAATAAAACCATGTGCAAGTAAGAGGAACAAAGCCTGCCATTATTGACTTTGTATCCATAAGGCTTCTACCAAACATTCACCTTTTTTTTAAGTGCGCTTTCCCTGTTTTGAAAAGGAACCCCATTATTTCCAGACATAAAAAGAACTCATTCTTCCCCTCGAACAAGTTTTCCCTCCCACCGATATTTTGAAGAGAGCACCTAAAGAGAGCTATCAGACTTTGATTGCAGACAATATTATATATGCACACACCTACGCATTTCAGCTGGTTCAGTTAAATCAACAGCTAAACCTGTTGTTATCAGCAGTTTTAGGAGTTGGAGAGAACACTAGAATCAGATTTCATAATTAATGCCAGTGTAAAAATACTAGATGTGACATCCACAACCCTCCTGTCATGGGTATATGAATTTGCTGGAGAAGGAAGAACATTTAGTTTATATTCTACACTCTCATCTTTAGCAAAATATTATATGCTAAGAACAGCAGGAACACTGTAAAGTTAGAGAGACTTCTTACTAAAGATGTTAATTTCAGATAACATTTTCACTCCATCCCACAAATAAAACGCTTAAGTGTTCTCAGATGTGCAAATGTGTTGCTTTAACAAAGAAACTAAATTCCATAATTATTTGTTCTGGTAAAAACATTATCCATCCAAAGACTTATCATTCCAACTGCAGGTTCTATTTCTAGATTTGGGTAGAAACTTCATCACGGATCTCCTAATACACCAAGACATCTCAAACCGATACAAGAGTCATTGAACTGTTTTATCTAGAGGAAGGCAAGAAATTTAATTTCACATTGTTAAGAAAAACTAGATCTGTGTATTTCCTCCGCCTTATCCCTGCTACACAAGACATTTTTTGCTTCTACTTACCATAGGCTGTTCCTGGGCCAAATTCATTCCCAGCATCAATCATATACTGGCCTAGTAACTCTGGATTATTCATGCGACTCGGTGCTTTGCGGTCCAGCTTCTCGTAGACAAATTCTTCTATTCTGGCATCTAAAAAAATATTTTTTATTTAAAATAATTACTGTCACTCAGAACACAAGTTAGAAATACAAATAAAAAAATAATTTCCAAAATCCAGACATTAAACTCAACATCAAGCGAACAACGTTAAGCTGAAGATACTGTTCCTAGAAACTGACTGTGCTCCATGTCTGTCATGCTACGTTCAAGTGTTTGAGAGCCATCTGTGAAAGTGAAAAATTGTACTTTTTCTCTCCCTCCTATCAGCATATTTATAGTTTTTTCAAAACTTTGTCCAGAAGTCTTAACTGTAAAAGCATAATAGAACACTTCTTAATAAAACCAATCCTTTTCCCACCCCCTCCAGGAAACCACTGTGAATTGTTCACTAGAATTAGCAGTGTAAGAATACAGTTCATCAACTACTGTCAGTTCCCTGTTAAGATACTCTGAAAGTTTGGTAGCCCCTTGAAATCTATTCTCTCTTTCCCACTCCCCCTGCTCCCTTGAAATGTGAAACCACCGAAGATACTAGTAGGTGTTTTACTTTGTATTCACAACTTTGGTTAGCTTGAGCAACAAAATTATCTGAAAAGAACTTGTCATGACTGTATGGCCATTAATATCTATATATCATAATATTAAGCCACAGTATGCTGCTTAGGTGAAAGCGCCTCACAGACATAAACAGGGACACTAATTACACTAGCAAACTCCTCAGATACAACACCCGATTTCTCTGACCAATTGTTTTTGACTTCATAATTAGCTCACTTAATGTAGCCAGTATGAACTAATTCCAGCCTGTAATAGTACTGACAACCACAAAGCAGCTCTCCAATAAACAAAACTGCCACTGTGATGCAAGAAAAAAGTACTGTTAATTAGGCAAGTTTCATCAGCACTGGACTAAATGACTACTCCCTCATGAAGGTCACAGAAATTAACCTGACACAGACAAACATGGGAACATGTCTGTCATGCATTCCCTGTCACTAACGGTGAACCAAAAGTGATCCAAATCCATTGGTTTTAGTTTGACTAAATGACAAAAGAACTGAAAAGTAATCTAAAATTATTGGACTATTACACGGGTCTGACCTAAAGGTACAGTTAAAAATGTTTGAAAAGGGTTTTTCCTTCCCCAGACAGGGTCACGCCATTAACAGCCAAGAGAAGCTCTCTGCAGCCTGCGACAGCCCTCCCAGGCAGGCTGCCAAACAGCTGAAGTGACATCCACAGATGAAGAGCACTGCTTAACGCTGAGTATTTTTAGCCACCAGAAAACTGACTGGTCAGCATAACTGAGATACTACCATATATTATCTCTTTTAGTGAGCCTTTCTCACACAATTCCACCAGCCTAAAGTCAGTGACTCAATATTCAATTACAAGTTCCCGTAGAAGTCAATACATGGTCATTTAATTCAGTATTTGCAGTAAGATGAGCATTTCCGCTGGCCTAGGCAAAAGCGGAATTTAACCTGGGATATTATGTAAATTCTGCACCCTTCCCACAGGGATAGTTGTTTTGCGGTTTATGTTTGCTTTTTAAATACTGCTTTTATGCAACTAAAGGATGCGATAGACTTCCAAAATAACACTTAAAAGATCAGCATTATAAAGAATTTTTCTATTTGGCCTTAGAGAACCACTGTCAGTGTATGATGTACCTGTGCTAATAAATTCTAAAACAGTAGGTCACTACAAGGAGAATACTTACATTTGCAGTGCAGAGCTACTAACAACACTATAATTTTATCTTTTGAGCAAACCTAAAGGAGATTTAGATATGGTTTTTACAACAGTAGTTTGCCCAGTGGCTAGCGATCAGGTCTGGATGTGAAACCTAGATCTATACACTAGCAAAGTATAGCTGCCGAGTCTAGTACAACTGCCACAAATGGCACGGATAACCAGAGGATGACAGTCTGAAAATTATATCCTCAACATTACTAATCATAGCAGCAATTTCAGAAACAAAAAAATTAACACACAAGAAAGCCAAATTTCTTCTACCTATGTTTCTTCTGTGATTGTTACACTAAGAGACTCACCAGTCATGAAAGCCTATTTGAAACTTCATTGTATTGCCTACGTATGGTGTATAAAGTGCTGGCAAATTATAAAGATTCAGCACCTGGAGAAAAACATTCTTTAGTGCAGGAATCGTTAATGACAGGCATTTCAGTCCATCCCGCCTGCTTCAAGCTGAACTGCTTGTATTGCACACTGTATTGTGCAGACAGTTTAAAGCAATGAAATAGTAATGACATTTCTTGAACCGCTGCATCTACTCCATAAACAACTTCAGAGTTCTTAGAGCTACCCAAGATTTCCAGAATTGAGAGTGGGAAATTCAATTAAACAGGAAGCGACTCAAAACCCAATCAACCTGAGACTTAGCAGACTTAGCTGTAGGGAGCTCTGTCTAAAGCTTTTCCCATTTAAAGGGTTAAAGAAGTACCAGCGGTTGGTAGTGTCTCTGATCCGCTGCTTTTCAAAACGTGCTTTCCCTAACTCTATCCTTCAAATTTTAGAACTGCTACATTTAGGCGTAACTTGTGCAATCGCTGTTGCAGTAATCATTTACATTGGCAAATCTATTAACTAAAAAGTTGCAAACTTGAAGGGCTCTTACTTGGATTTGGCTGCAGTAATACTTCTGTTTGTTTCATTATCTTTTCTGTCCACAATTTAGTGCATTCTGCTTTGCTGAGAAGGTTCTCCAGGTGAGCATCCAGTTCAGTCTTCTCTGCTTGGCCAAGCTTTTCTTCCGTGAACTATTAGTCAAACAGGTTACAAATACGCAGTTAGTTCACAGAAACCACTTCCCAGGACAAGTTTAAGACAGTAACTATTAGCTTGTATTAGCTGCAGGTCATGTTTTCAATGATATAACCGTTATCCCGTCATCAATAAAAGTCTAAGGATAAATTTGAAAGCTGTTAAGTTCAGAACAGCTGTACTATCAGGAGAAAAAGAAGGGGGAGGGTGTTAATCAGACCAAGGCGAACGCAATTCGAAGATTACTTCCATCCTGTATACTCTGTAATTAAGTTTGTCCCTTCTCCCACAGTCGAACCTTTAAACACAACAGATTCCCACCGCACCTACCTTTAATGTGTTAAAAAAAAAAAAAAGTCCTGTCCGCAGCAAACAGGACAAGAAGTAGTGAGTTTAAACTTCAGCACAAAGATTTAAATTAGACGTTAGAGAAACCTTTTAAAGACAAGGATTAAAAGCTAAAATAGACCTCCCTGGGATGTTGTGGAACATATATCTTTGCAGGTGGGTGGTGTTTTGCTTTTTAGAATAGGACAAATCAACATTTGATGTGCTGTTTAGATATAACTGATCCCATTATGCCTTAAGAAACGGCAAGATGACCTCTGCTGTTCTCTTCCAAGCTGCGGTTTCAGGACAATGAAATACAATGCAATTCCATTTAGCTAAATAAATCCAGCAGACTATTCATTTCACCTGACATTAAATTCATGCCAACCTTTATTAATCCAAAAGCAGTCTGTACTTCAAACCCAGTTCTCTGGAAGAGGGGGAAGCTGCACATTTCACATCAGGGAACCAAGCAAAACCGGAACTGAGGCTTCTGCCTGCCTCTGAAAGCAGCGTTTCCTCAAGACAATGATGATCTCATCACCTGACAGCCTGTTCAGTCAGGCAGTTTCAGAAGAACCTCGCTTACGATTACATCCATCCCTGGCAAGCTCACCAATTAAGAACACAGTAGTACTGGAAGCATTGCTGACTGTCAAACTTCATTCTTAATAAGCTCTCTGGGGGGATACTTGAACTTGCAGTAAGAAACAATAATACAAGTAAATTGCACAGTCCAAGTTTGTTTTCATTTCCACATGTACAATAAAACCACCTTTGACAGCATGCACCTTTAAAGTCAAGATAAATGCTGTGGCGTTTGCAGTTCTACAGAAAAGCAAACTGCCTTTGGGAGAAAGTCCAGTTGCAGTGTAGGGAAGAATGGAATTTATGGATGTATTACTACTGCTGTTCAAAAGGCGCTCTAAAATGAAGTCAGGTACTGTGAGTCATTCTCAAAAACTTTGCACAGATTCATCATAATACAGTAGTAACGGTTTCGAAATTATTTTTACTAACTACAGAGTATATAAATTATTTGTATACAAAACCTGCTTTCCTATTAGTATTTCCATAAATGTCCTCAGCAGTGTGAAGATTGCTGAGTGAAGATCACCACATCAGACTTCACATATACACTTAAAGTAAAACCTTAACTTTAGCAATAGGGAGCAGCACGGTAAATAACAGTTTGACAGAGGTATGTCTTCCAGCATCAATGTAAGGCAACGATGCTGGCACTCTGCATTTCCCATCTCAGTTATCCTGAAACCTAAGTCTGAACTAGTCTTTCTGTTTTATATCCTTTTTCAGACATTAAACTGTCCCATAAAGATAAGAACAAAATAAGGAAAGTGGTGCTATGATCAAGTTTTCTTCTGCTCAGAAAAACTGTTTCAAGATAGGCAGATACTAACGAGCATGTTCTTTGATTAGAGCTCTAGAAGTTTTGTTTTCCTTCTTATTAAAGCTTAAAACACATCCTACTTAATTACTTAATGTAAGCACTTGCTTGAACGAATCGTATCTGTAAGCCATCTAATCCATCCATATTAAATTCAAAATATATACACAAGTTGCCTGACTGTAACCAGTTCACGCAGAAGGAAACTGTACTGTTTTGTATACAGCTGAGTTATCACAGCCCAATCGGCTTTCCAAGTCTACACGACAAAGCTACTAGAAGGAGAAATTACATTAACATAAGCCTCTAACTTCAGGTAGAGGTCATGAACAATAGAAGTGTTTCTGCTACCAAAGAGTAAAAGCCCAGCTCATTCCCAAGTGCTACAAAGGCAGCTTGTGAGGCACAGAGCCTGGAAAGAGGAAGGACTCACATTCCCATTGCTACGCTCTATGGCATTATTTATTTCACCTCAGATACCACTAACTATAACCATTTGCTGCTTTGTTCCACAAACCCCAACCACTGCGAGACTGACTGAGAACGACTCCTTCAAAGCATTTTCTGCCTGCCAGAAGGAAGCACAGGCTTTGGATGAAGGTGGCCAGCAGGCTTGGTTTCTCTATAGATAACCGACTATGGTAGCCTGGACACAGTATCACCTCATCCACAGAAGGAATGGGTTTCCTGGAATGTGACTATCAGGTGGTGTGGGGTAAAAGAGCCCCCATTCCCTTGTAACAGAAAGGTCTGATAAGCTTGTGAAACACTGGCAAGATGTTCACCATCTTGTAAAACACCTGAAGCGGAGCTGAAAAGGAAATTTTAAGGGGTTTTCCTATAGACCATTTTATGCTCCTGAATTGTTTCATAGAGTTTGGTGGGTTTTTTCTGTTTCTAATATCCCAAAGGAAGTAGTGTCAGGTCACACCACGTCATCCAGCAATGCCTCAACAGAAGAGTTTCACTCAACATACAGAACTGTGATTTTTACTGGAGGACACAAAATCTACCCCCAGCTGATATTAAAGGGCAATAACTTTGTAGATTTTTTTATTATCTGTTGGCCTAACACAGTAACTTCAAAAAAAAGTGGAAGGAACAGTAGCACACAGAACGTGAGTTACTCTGATTGTAAGAACATGCTAGGGATTTGCTCCTCCCCCTCAATGGCCTCATTAAACTTCTCATTTTATGGGAAGGTGGCAGCTGGTACAGCAAAATTATTACTTCCACATTTCCACGGAATTTAGCTTAGATTGAACAGATAACTAACGTAGCTATTCAGATGTAAACCAACAATGCAAACAGAACATACTGGAGTAAACCGCATTTCACACCATCTTTAAACCATGAGACTGAAAAAACCTACGTTAGATTTCATGCAATAAGCTGATTTAAATGTAAAAAGTCAAGATAAAAGAGATGAAATCACAAGGTCCCATCACAGGATCTTACGATGAAGGGTGAACTGCATCTCCCTTTTTTCCTTGTCTAGTAAGAAAAGGGAAAGGGGTGGAGGCTGGAAAGGAAAAGATGGGCTGGGAAACGAGTAAACCTGGGGAGGGAGAGGGAGAAAGGGAAGCAGGGAAAGCCCTCCATCACAAAGAGAAGCCGCAATGACTGCTTTAAATTCATTTAAATTTGAAGAAAACAATGTTTTCTGACGAGTTCGCATTTTCAGAGCTCTGCTGCGCCGCTGATCATTGGTTGTGCTTGAATATTGAGATTTAGGGCAATACATCGGACCGATCAGGCCCGATAACAGCTGTAATGACGCTCCAAACCTGACTGTGACCCACCGAGAACTCATGAGAAACCAAAGTGGATTACTGTGCGCTGCCTGGATGTCCACCTCCCATCCAGACAGGAAATCTGTTCGGGTTTGATTACATAAAGAAAGGGGATTACGGTGCGAGACAACAGCCAAGGAACAAAAGCCAATTATAGTGCCCTCAGCACGAAGAAAGGGGAAGACCGATTCAGAAACAATGGGCTATCAAACAACCTTAGAAACGATACTAAAGCTCAAATAAAACCAAAAACCCTAGGCAGGCAAATACTTTCACGTGTCACATCAGCATTTTACCGGTCAGGCTGCAGGACACGTTTCCAGCAGGCAGTAAGAACCCCAGTTTATTTCAGACATGCACCTTTGTCCTTTCCACGCCTGAATTCCGACCGTACCTCCCTGCAGCTGATGCCTGCTCAACTCGTCCCCCCGGCCCAGGCGCCTTCTCCCCTCTTTGCCTGTCCTGACCTTAGGCTGCCTCAGCCTCCCCTCCCAGCTCCTCCAGGCCAGCTGTTCCCCAACCAGCCCGGACGAAACCCCCGGGGGCTGCCAAGCCCAGGGCTGGCAGGGGACCCGCGCGGAAAGGGGCTGGTCAGGAGGAGGCAGCTCACAGCAGCACATCGCCGCCCTGCCAGGCCAGAGGTCCCGGCTCGCCGCTCGCCAGCGCGGCTGGGCCTGGCGCTCCCTCAGAGCCAGAAGCCCACGGCGGGCCCGGCCACCGGCCCGGCCCCTCGCGGCCGCCGCTCCCCCGGCCCAGGGCGGAGCCGAGCTGCCCAGCCAACGCCCCGCGCCGGGCCCGGCGGCGGCCTCGCCCACCTCCCCCAGCCGGGGCCGCGGCGGGTGAGCCCAGTCCCGGGGAGGCCGCCGCAGGGACGGTCGGAGCGTACCTGTACGGCGCGGCTTAGGAAGGTGCCTGCGTCGGCCGCCAGCTTCTTCACATTGAAGTCCATGATGTTCATCTTCGGCGGGGGAGGGGGCGATGACTCAGCCCGGGCACCCGCGGCGGCGGCGGCCGCTCCGGCCCGTCCCTGTGGGGAGCCGCCGGGGGCGGTGCCAGCCCCGACCCGGCGCCGCAGCGGATTGGCCGCGGCCGCGGCGTCAGCCGCAGAGCCCGGATCGGACCCGCCCCGCCCCGCGCCACCGTGAGGGCGGCGGTGGGCGGGGCACCCGGCCGCCGGTGGTGGCCGAGCGTCGGGGCAGCGGCACGCCTCCGCGCCTCGGGGTGCCCCGGCCGCTGTCGCTGCGATGCAGGGCCGGCGGCCGGCTGCGAAGCGAGTCTCGGCCCACCTGTCAGCGGTGGCGGAAGGGCGGCTCCCCGGGGCCGGTGGCGGCCGTTACCGTAAAGACAGCTAGCGAGGCGGGCGGAAAAGGCAGGGTCCCCTGGCGCGGTTGGTGACGGGCCGCCCGCGGCACGCCTGGCCGCGGCAGGCCGAGCAGGAAACCCCGCCGCCCCGCGGGGCTGCGGCCTGGCCCGTCCCCCCGCGCCGGGCAGTGTCGGCCCCAGCTCTGGGAGGACAAGTTCCCCCCGCCCCCATGTCCCGAGTCCGGCGTTTTGTGAGGTCAAACCTGTGTCTTGAAGGAAGGTGTGTTTCGGGTGGGCCGTGGAAATATAAGCTGGGAAAGAATTTCCAAGTTGAGAGCAAGGCTGTTGAGGTAGACGTACGCTGAGACGCAACCGCAGAACAGCACCAAAGCATCACAAAGGGAGTACTTTAAAATACCTTGAGTATGGTAGCAATCAAGCCAATTAGAAGAAGAAAATAGTATTTTAATAATTTCCATTATTTTAACGTATCTCACCATGATTTTCGAATGCCCCGGGAGGAATGAAAGGACCTTTGACATGGGCTAGCAATTCGGAAACGGATTTTCAGTGTGGTGGCACTGGGGACAAGCTAATATTCCCTGTCTGAAAACGATCCTGGTCATTCAGTTATTTACCACATAATCCAAATAATAAGTACTGTTTGGCTAAATGTGATCAGGTCAGAGGAAATCCTAGGGCATTATGACAAGAAGTGGATTTCAGAGAAAGGAAATAGCTGTAACAATCAATGCAATCTTGCTTACATGCCGGTCAGATTCCAGGAATTCAGACTGAAACAAAACCCAGGCTGCGCGAAGTTCCCATTGTACCTTTAGTACTGATAAGGAGGGGGGCCAAAAGCTATTGTGTGTATGTGTTTGCTTGGCTTGAGTATGTTTTACCTTTTTCATCTTTCATTGTCTCCCTTATACGTGCGTGGGTGTGTTTATATATAAAACCTTTATGGCAAGTTTGTTTCCATTTCTTAAGATGAGGTTTACTAGCATGTAAAGGTCTCATGAGTCTCTCGTAATGCTCAGCACGGCATGGTCATGTGCGAGCTGATTATGATGTCTTGCGATACCAGTGTAGTAGGATGTGTGAAAAGACAGCAGCATCAAAGATTTTAAATTCTGACAGATGCAATTATTTCATTTCAGAGCTTTCATTGGTGCTGTCAGCCACCAGTTCTTGTTGATGGCATTCCACTAAAAGACAGAGACGCCAAACAACTGAGAGCAGCAGTGCCTGGCCTTGAGGCAGAAGCACCACCCCAGGTGAGAAGTACCCCAGCAATGCCTTGGGAAAGTGATAGGTTCAGGCTGGAACTGACAGCAACCAACACAGTCTAGCTCTTCCTAAACCAAAATACTGCAGGTTCTTCCCTGGCACTCTGTTGCTGCCCATGGCATGTGAGCCTCGCCTGCTGCTTTCTGCGGTATATTGACTGACAGCCTTGACACTGCTCTTTCCTTCCTCTCCTTTCTAGCATAACCTAGATGGAAGAGTAAGATTCACATCCTTTAAGGCCCCACGGGTTAGTGTGTTCTTGTAGGATCTGGAATGCCTACTGTTAATTGCTGCTTTTCCTAAGGACCATAGTACCACTTTTCAGGAAAACATATTAAGTAGACACTACTTCCACCTTCAGCAGATGGGCTGTTTGGCATATGGGAGGCATTGGATGTGCTTTTTTGAGTTCCCACTTTTAACATCCTTCCTCTTTTCATGTTTAAGCAGTCAGAATGTGAGTGAGAGGGAGAAAATAACTCTTCAGGCCAATGGTTACTACAGCTATCTAGGAGGGAGATCTGTTCTAGTGCATGTTTATATATTTCGTATAAAACCCTAGTTTGGATAATTTTTTCCCCATTTTATCCTACAATGTAAAATGGATCATAACATGGAACTCTAAATTTCCTGAGTTCCAGAGTATTCTGCTACTCTTAAAACACTACTGAGTTAGCCCCTTTCTTGAAATTCCCCCTCTCCACACCCTATAGGCCTAGAGCATAGTGTTCAGGACAAACTCTGGAAATTTTTTTGGCACCCTAGAAGGAGCAGGCATTCAGATGTTAACAGCTGAATCTTGGAGGTTCCTGCTGTCATTTTAAGAGACTGCCACATGCAGGCTGTCTGCCCTGTCTTTATTGGAAGCTTCAATACCTGCTTCTAGCAGGAAATGTGGCCCTTCTCTACAGCTGCTATTCAGAGCCAAAAACATTGTCAGGGATTTGGGTTTGGGATAAACAAGCACATCTTGCTCAGGTAAGGAGAGCCGTACCTAGCATGTGGGCTTAGTTACAAGCTGGATACTGACCTAGAGAGCTCTGAAGGTATATTCAAAGGATGCACGGTGTGTAGAGATACCTTGTTCTGATAAAATCAGCTGCAAACAGCTGAGGAGTCAGCATGTTTACTTCTGCCACATGTGCTGGAGGAACAGTGTCTTCCTTTGAAAGTGTAGGGTAGATAGCAGGGATGGTCACTTGTGAAAATACTGAAGTATAAGCCACAAGAGAATATACAGAATTGTCTCAGGCTGAAAAATTGAATTGAAGCATGCCATGTCCTCTCATCTCTGACAATTAAGAAGGTGTGTGACAATGCAGCAGCAGGTATGGTGAGCACCATTGCCTACTGCCTGATCTTCAGCCTTGCTTATGACATGTCCAAAACAAAGTCATAACCTTTTACAGGATTATACTGTTGGATATAAATAGACCCTGGAACATCCCAGCCTATGATCAGAAGTAGAATTTATATAGAGAACTTCAATGCTGTTACTTGGTAATAATTTGAGTGAGGGGCGTTGAGGATTTCTGATTAAGATTTCCTGAAGGGGAAACAAATAAGACCTGTGGTTAGAATTGCTGTAGTTCTAGCCCTTTATATCTCTCCAGTGCATTACATTGATCTATCTAAATCTTGATCATGTAGCTGTAGAGTTTTGCAGCAAATTATTACATTTTAATACACTGTAAAACAGGGCAAGAAGTCTGAGATCTGTAGGTTGAATAACTAGATGCTACAGCACAGTCACTGTTACTGACTGTACTAACTTTGCTTCTGTGTCAGGCTTATCTTAATTAATTATTTCTTAATTAAGAAATTAATCTTAAGGTTTTATTTCTTGTCATTAGACTTTTCTTGAAAACCTTGATGAAAATACACCAACATTGAAAACGTGGAATCTTGAGCGTTTTTCAGCTCACTTTGCAGAAACGTTGCAGGTTTAGCACAGTTCAGTATGGGTCAGAATGGCTTGGTAGATAATGTCAATTTTCATTTTGTTTGTTGACATTGCATTAAGGTGTGTGTTAATTTTAAGGAATGTATGATTGTCCTAAAATATTTGAATTTTAAAGCAATCCTTTGAATACCACTTACATAGTGTATCCATTGGGAGTGCTTCTAGTATTCTTTCCTTGATGCTAACAGGTCTTGGACCATATCCTTAAAGACTTAACACTTACAAAAAAACCCCAAGCCAACAAGCCAAAACTATATCAATATAAAGGTCTGTAGTATAATTAGGAAAACAAAGTATTTGTATACAAAGAATAATAGTTTATAACAAATACTTCTAAGCTGACTCCCAGTACTACTTTCTGACTTTATAGGATGACAGTGTTTAATTCAAAGGCTTTGGAATGAAATTAAGAAAGAAAACCTCAGAATGCCTCCAAAAGTCAGTTTACATCACTGTGAAAACACAGTAAAATAGACAAGCATTTTTGGGTAGCAAGTGTAATCCTAATAGTGTAGAACCCATGTTGGAATTCATACATACTTAGTTCTGTAATACATTGACTTACAGGGCTCACATCTTGTGTTGCCGTGTGTATATACACTATTCCCCTTCCCACTGACAATTATGTAACTGCAGCCTATATTTGCATAAATAGCTGCTTTATGAATATTTATGTTAGATATAATATTTATTTATTAAGAGTTCTGGCAACGTATTACCAGTCACAACTCTGCAGAACTTCAACTAATACTTTGAAGAATAGCAGCAATCCTGGAACCAGGTTTTCAAAATCGATGTGCGAGAAAATCTGAAGATAAATTTGATGTAACGTTTATTAATGTAGTGAAAAGACAGGCAAAAATAAAAGGAGCAGAATGTGTTGGTTTAAATAAACATTGTTAAATTTTACCTCTATTTAATAGTCAAAGCTTGTTTTACTAAAATAGGCAAGGGCATTTTTGTGTGTGAGTCTGTAACTTGTGTGCCAGCATTAACAACTGTGAGCTCTGCTTGATAATAACCAGGCAAAGATTATAAAATCAGTAGTGCCAGCTGCCTGGCCTATGTACAATCAGGCTTTCATGAAAAATCTGGGGACTGTATTGGACAGAACCAGAAAGCAGCTGTTCTCAACAGCACGCTTCCGCCCAGAAACCACAGCTCTCTGAGCGCGAATTAATGCTCCTTTTCACATTAGCGCACTCTTCCACTGATCCTTACGGCAGCTGTTGCTGTGCTTCCCCCAAACACTTCAATGAGTTGTGCTAGGGCTGCGTGCAGCAACTGGCAAAGCTTTCGGTAGGCAAAATCCTGCCATTTCAGGGAACTAGACTAGGTAAATCACGTGCTGGTTTTAGCGATCTTTGTCCTTTCAGTACTGTACTTCCTGGAGCCGCAGCGGCTTAGTCTGCTGCCCAGGCAGGATAATAATTTGGTCCCACACCCCAGCTGTCTGCCTTAGAAGAGGCTGTCTATCTTACACTTGGAAGATCGCGTGGAAAATTCTATAGACCGTAACTGGCCTCTGCGGAAATAAAGTGGGGGGGGTTCTTCCTTTTACTGTGCCATGATAGTTTAATGACTGGAGGTCTATTTGTAGCTCTACCGCTTCCCTGCTGATGACTGTGGAAAAGTCACTATCACGTGGTGCTACAGTTTCTCCACATGTGGCACAGGAATAATTAAACTTACCTTCTCCATGGAACACTGTGAGGTCTGTGTAGGAAGCTGGAAGCTGAAATCATTTTAAGAGCCCTGGGAAGACCACATTGAGGAACAATGCTGATATGGTTTGACTTTAACTATCACATCTCTTGTAGCTAGTCTGACCTGGCACGTGGCGGTTGTGTCAGCGCCTGGGACCCCAGCCCACGTGGCTTTTGAGCATGCAGCCTGTTATTGTAAACATAATCATTGAAATCAATCAGTCAATCATCAGTCTTACCCTGTCATTTTTCACTCGCTTGTCAGGAAGGATGAAAGAGCACAGTTTGTTTGTCTTTTGCAGAGGTGTTTGAGGGAGTGCTGAATCCTGCGTCACTTGAACCGAGTTCTTCAGAGCTGTGACTGTCGACAGAACTCAGTAACCTGAAGCTCCTAATTCGAGTAAATGTTCTTCATGTTCCTATAGTAAGAGCCAGCTTTAAGTACCAAATTCAATATTCGACTATTTGTATTTGATTGTACGTTTAAATATGCATTTCCATCGAGGTCGGAGTATTCCGGAGAGAGATGCTTTGATCTAAACCGATTATGGGGATATTTGGGAAACCGGGACATGTTGCCGGAGCCCACTAGATGTCAGCGTGGCCCCACGGCAGACCCCTGCAGCAGGCTCTGCTCGCCAGGCGGGTGGGACGGTGCCTTCAGAGTCATGGAGGCATTGTCCTGGGTCTTGGAGATTGGCTGTGTAAGGTCGGGCCTATTTTCATGTAACTCTAGGAAATAGTTTCAGGAACAGTGCTTCAACGCATTCATTCGGATTGTATGATGTACTTCCTACCAAACAATTTGTATGCCGCAGAAATACTTCAGGGAATAAGAAGACACTTCAGAAGGGAAACATTTCTGAATAAATGGACATTCAGTGACCTAAAAACTATTAGAGGGAACTGACATTAGGAAATAATTTTTTGATTGCTGACTTTCTTCTCCAAAGAAGGCTCATTCCTCTAAAGTGTGACAGCTCTTCTGGCCTTGATATAAACAGAAATTATGACATTTCTTATTGCTTGGGGAAATGGAATTTTAGATCTGAAAAGACATCCAATAGTAATATTCATTGAGAGAGGGAATGATGGAGAAGTACAGAAACTCCCCTTCCCCCCAAAAAAACCAAGGAAACCAAGATAAAGAAAAAACCGAACTTATGGAAAGTGTAGAACCAGGAAAGGTAGAGAAATTCCATTAAAATATGAAAACGTTACTGCTGTTGAAATGTAAAAGGTAAGGTAGAACAAAGGGCAAAGTTTTACGTTGCAGATATAGAGGAGAAAACATGAGATGATTATTGACCATTTGCACAGATTTGTTAATGTGTGCAGGAAGAATATAGAATCATACAACAGCCTAGGCTGGAAGGGATCTCAAAAGATCATCTGTTCCAACCTTTCATGGAAAAAGGAGCCTAGAAGAGATTACCTAGCACCCTGTCCAGTTCCATCTTGAAAACCTCCAGTGATGGGGAATCTACCATACCCCCAGGGAGGTTGTTCCAGCAATTGATTGTTCTCACTGTAAAAAAATTCTTTCTTGCAACAAGATGAAACCTCTCTCCTAGTGCAACTTGTGCCCATTGCCCCTTGTCTTCTCCATGTGGCCCCTTGTGAAGAGAGAGCCTCCATCCTCTCTGTAGCTGCCATTCAAGTATTGGAATACTCCGATGAGGTTCTTCCTGAGCCTTCTCTTCTTCAGGGAGAAAAGACCTAACTCAGAGATTGCATTAGTAGTATCAGGCTTGTAAAGGAAAGTACTCGTGTTTGCTAGACATGGTATATTTACTCGGTAATAACAGGCTGTGAATAGGCTGTTGAATTTAACATTTTTTTCATTGTTATTGTACATTTTAACCAGTTTTTGGAAGGCAGAGGTAAAAAGTACTTGGTCATGTAAGAATTCTGAAACATTCTGGTTTGAGACGGTTGTTAATTTGCTGGTCAGCAAAGTAGGAGTCATACAGGTCACCCTTCTACCTGTATCAATCATACTCCTTCTCCCATTAGCAGCTTTTAAATTACCTCTTGTTATATAAAGGTTTGTTCTAGCTCCAGATTTACAGCTTTGTTTAGTCTTGTGCTGGTTTTGGGCTGTGTCCCAGGCCGCTGCCTGAAATACTGTCCTGGGCCTTGAAAAGCAAATCCTGTGGCAACATGGCACCCCAGAGAGGATTGAATCAGACAATGGGACTCATTTCTGAAATAGTCTCATAGACACTTGGGCCAAAGAGCACAGCACTGGGTGGGTGTATCACATCCCCTGCCATGCACCTGCCTCTGGGAAGGTCGAACGGTGCAATGGGCTGTTAAAGACCACCCTGAGAGCAATGGGGGTGGAACTCTCAAGCATTGGGACACATATTTAGCAAAAGCCGCTTGGTTAGTCAACACTAGAGGATATGCCAGTCGTGCTGGCTCCGCCCAATCAAACCTTCTGTAGTAGGAGATAAAGTTCCTGTAGTTCATGCTCTATGTTGGGAAAAACAGTTTGGGTTACTCCTGCCTCGGGCAAAGGCAAACCCATCCGTGGGATTGCTTTCGCTCAAGGACCTGGTCGCATTTGGTGGGTAATGAGGGAAGATGGGGAAGTCTGATATGTACCTCAAGGGGATTTGATTCTGGGAGAAAATAGCCCATGAATTAAATTGCATGATGGACGGAAAAATGCTGCAACTAACCCCTGTTCCGGGTTTTGTGTTGTAGGAATCACTACAGCAGAAATCAGCTGAACCTACCCAGGGCAAGCCTTACCAGAAGGGCAGCAGTGACCTGGCCTGAGCTGGCTTCGACACCCAATGATCCCGTGCAACCCTTCCACTTTTCCTGTCCTGACTGACCCCCGCACCTGATGGAACCCAAAGTCATGGACTAATGGACATTTTCCAAGATGGTCCATTGACTAAGGGAATGATATCGGTGTGGGATGAGATGGGTAAGGGAGAGCTGGTTAATGAGAATTTATGGAATAGCATGGGTTTTGAGCATGATATAAGTGGTATGAAACAAGGGGTGGAGAACGTGCTGGCTTCAGGTAGGGATGAGCCGGGCCACAGTGGCTGAGGGGTTTTGTTTCATTCCATGGTACCTCTGGCTCAGTGGTCAGGCTGGGTGCATGTGCAGTTTGGAAGTGGCACTGGGGGTGGGAAGATCATTAAGGCTTTTTGGGGCTAGCTGATAGCTGGGTTGTTAGCGGCTTTTGTTAGCTCTTAGCACAGCTGTTAGCAATGAAGCAGATTCTTTTGACAGTGGTTTGGGGGGGTTGGTGTTTTTTTTCCTCCCAGATCTCAGGCTTGGGCTGGGGGGTGTGGGGGTGGTTCTCCCCGTTCTCAGGCTCAGGGATTTGCCAGTGCTTGGATTTTCTTGTTGTTTTGGATTCTGTCTGTGTCGGACCACGGGTGGTGAGATACTGTATCATAAGTTCTATTGTCTATTGTTTTAATTACTTATTATTAGTAGTATTATTAGTATCACTGTAAGTTTTCTTTATATTATTAAATTGTTCTTATCTCAACTTTTACGAACTTCCCTTGGTTGGGTTTTTTTTCCCTCTGACCCCTACTGCGGGAGCGGGCAAGGTGAGTGAGGAACTGAGTGGTTCTTAATTGCCAGATAAGGCTAAACCACAACAAGTCTTCACCTAGGAACAGTTTCCATGTGCGCATTTGCATATACTCTGCAACTCTCATTCTGAAAGTACTATATACTCAACTCCTACACACCTGTAGATATACATACTTCAACATTTTTTGAAAAATAGTCAGCCTGGAGGTACACGTTTTTGTGCTCAGCTCACTAAGCCTGACTGAAAATATGTGAAAGGTACATAGGGAATCATTGCAATACTTGAAAATTTTTCTGATCTCTTTCCCACCTTGCCTTACTTGTTTGTTATGTAGAAATTAAAAATAAGGAAAGTGTCATATTCCTTTGCCTTCTTTATTTGAAGAAGAAAAGCACACTACAATGGAAAAATCTTGCAACAAAAGCATTAAGTATTTCTATCACATAGAAGCAAATGATGGCACAGATGTTATACTTTACTGCATTTCTGAGTATGTGCTTTCATGTTAAACATTTAATCAGTGTACTTGAATAGGTGACACACTTTTGAGAATCTACATCTATAAGCCTATCAAAAAAGACAAATAGATCTGTTTAAAACCAGTGCCCTATTTTTGAATATACAAGTATCTCTTTCCCTACTTGGAAACTTGTGTAGCAAAAATTGCAGTAAATTTCTTCTATTTTTTAAATGATTTTTGATGATTTTTGGTCATTCGATTTACACATGCCTTTGCATTATTTCAACATCCAGTTTTCCCTTTCGTTTTTGTAAAACACACAGACTTGAACTTACAATAACGCAGACAACTGCTGCACACACGGCTACTACTGCCACTGTTACTGTACTGTCAGCACCTTCATTGTTGCCGTCATGAGCTAAAGGCACAGATGCTTTTGGAGGAATGAACCACGTGGCTTGTGCTATATTCGACACCTCTGAAATCAAATTGGTGTCATCAACAGCACATAGAGCAAAGTAGATTATGGTGTTGTTTTCTATTATGAAATGTTCTGGTTCAATTTTAAATGACTCTTCTCTACCAGCCTCCTTGGGTATGAGATAAGAGGAATTCACAGAAGTAGCATGATGGAAGTGATTTCTTAGGTCCAGAAGGTTTTCACTGGTTTTTATTATGTAGTGATCAGCTAGGGAAAAAAGAATGCACATTAACAACAAATTAATATAAATGTTTTAATATCCCTGCTTGTGGTGACTGTACAGGACTTCCAGGGCCATTTTGTAAACAAATGTGCTGATGATTCCCGTTTTAGTACTGACTTTAGTATTGCTCAGCATGGAGGGTTGGCAAGTTTGCTTTTAAACCTTATTTTATAGTGTCAAGGACTATTATTGCTGAGTCTAGGAACTCGTTCTTTTCACTGGCCTTAAAAATACTGTTTCACCAAGGCTCTTAGCTTTGTGCAGACCTGTGCGAAATGCAGCTGAATGAGAACCTGTGCTGTCCACATACAAACATAAGGTGAAATGGCAATATAAATATTTGTGTAGACAGCAAGGGGCGGGCCTTGCATCTGATCTGTATTCTGTCTCAACATGGGGTTTTGATAGCAAAACCTGTGAAAGACACAACATGATTTTCCCATTTGAAATCAAAGAACTGGTAGGTACATTGCTGTAAATGTGGTTGATTAATTCTGGAGGCTTCTGCTGTTTCTATTTCAAGTCTGTATCTTTCCAAGATCTTCCCTCCTTCCTCCTCTCTTCCTCTCATGAATATCTTTTCCTCTTTAGATAGTAGAGAGAGATGCGTGACATGGTCGGCTCCAAACCAGTGCAGGACCTGCTATCTTAAACTATAATTCAATAACTAACAACTTTAGCTAGGAAAGGTTTTAGATACATAGTTGCTAAATAGCAATAAAAGAAGTTGAGATTGTTTTTCTCTTGTGTGGCTGGTTATTAAAAATTTTAGATAAAAGTAAGGTGTTAATCTGCAACTACCATCTTCATAACTGTAGCTTGTACATTTTAACATACAGTCTCTGGCTGATGCAACAAAATGCTTGGAATTAGGTTTCATTTTTCCTGTACAACAACCTTAAAATAAGTATTTTGGATAGAGCGTTACTGCATCTCTGTAGTCCACTCAGATCTTTGTAAATAGACTAAAGCTATGTACTGTCCATGTTAGCTGGTTGGTTGAGGGTTTTTTTAAATTATGCACTGACATGGACTAAGATTTGTTGCTAAAGCTTCTGGTTGTATTATAATCTTATTTATTTGATTTGTTTACAGTATTCATTGGTTTCCCTGGACTCAGTTCTTTTTTAAACATGAAAATATAAGGAAAATTAGAACAGGTGTCGTGCAACAGGGTAATTTTCTGTTTGGTTACGTTTCAGGTGGGAAAGATGTAGCTCTTATCCCTGGGTGGTGGTCCTCGGGGTATTCCTTTTCAGATAAAAATATTAACCTCATCTCACAAAACTAGTGTCTGACTCACCTTTTCCATTGTCCAAGTCTCCTCCTGGAGCTGTCCAAGACAAGATTATTGTTTTGTTTTCTATACGAGCATGAAGGTCTGTAACTTTACAGGGTGGATAAATAGAAGTAGAATCTCCTGTATTCACTACAAGAGAACTTGTTGAAATTCTGCTGAAACTTCCCAGTTTGACTTGGATTTCTTTATTGTCAGATTTAGGTCTCGGTGCATTCATATAAATTTTACCTGTTGAAAACATTTTTCAGCTTTCATCATGACAGAACTCTGAATGGCATTTTCTTTTAATTTTTATTATCTCTTATTATCTCTTCTCATCCTGTAAGTTTATTCAAATTTAGTGGAAAGTTAGTGAAGTAAAGACAGAAAATAAGGTGATCTCAGGATTCTCAGCATAAAATTTAGGAAACCCAAGACAAAGCCTGAAATGTGTCAAATTTGGAAATGATCCAACCAGTAAAGCAGGTTGCAGATACTGGTGAGTCATGGCTGCAATAAGGTACTTCTATCCATCTTTTCACCCATATTGCAGGCCTTAAGAGAGTTCCCCTTATACAGGACATAAGTTTCTTACACAATTTTTATATTGATTTTTCTAAATTTCACAGTGTGTAATATGGGTGCATTGAATTGCAATAACTATACTTTTTTAAGCATTAAGATGAAGAAGTACTAAAAAAAAATTAAGACATTTCAAAACTGAAGTTTTCTAGCACTGTTATTTTTATACCAATGCTGCATACTGAATTTATTTACCCCAAATCTCCATTTTAAACTCTCAAGAATAATTACACATTTGAAATTCCTGTTGTGAGATGCTGAAATACAGATTCTGAGCAATATTTATCCCTCTCATGGCTGTAAGAGAAAATAATTTTTTAGATTAAAAACAGCATTTTATGCTGTTCCCATACATAGGTGTATTGGGTTTTTGTGGTGGGGTTTTGGTAGTGGTGGAGGGGTCACTGAGATGGCTCCTGTGAGAAGCTACTAGAAGATTCCCCAGCTGCAAGTCAGACCTGCCTCTGGCCAAGGCTGAGCCAGCCAGTGCCTCTGTGTTAACATATTTCGGAGGGAAAAACAAAGAGAACCTGCGGAAGGACAGAGGAGTGGCATGTGAGAGAGACAGCCAGGCAGACAGCCACATCAGTGAAGAAAGTTGGGGAGGGTTGGGCCGGGGCAGGCTGTACCCCTGCATGGTGAGAGGGCAGGCTATCATTTTTGTAGTGAAAATGATAGATGGAACATCCTTTAACATCAAATGCAATTTTTGTGAATCTAAACGATCCCATTTGCTAAGTATTTTCAGCCCCCTACATCAAATCATGCGAAGAATTGTCTGTTTCAGAAACGTTCTTTACCATTTTCTCTGTAGCCGTGTATATACAAGGCTCGATTTTGCTTGAGGCTAAGTCTAGTGGTTGCATTTCTCCCACGGGCATTCACTTTTACACTGTATCTTCCAGAGCCTTGTAAAGAAGTAAAGTACCTTGAGTAAATTCCATCATTCTTCATAATGTCAGCGCCTTGGTATAGAATTATTAAGAATTAATATCTCAAGATACCTGCTGGTAAACAAGGTTATTTTTGCTGTTCATACATAAACATAAAACCTGAACATTACTATGCAGAAAACCTGGCAGTGCTTTTGTAACGTGGACATCTTTAAAAACAGGAGTGGTCCCATTATGACAAACTGCACTTCATATGTATTTTGTTAAAAAGAAACGTTTTGCATTAACACTTTTAACTAGGTAAATCTCTTGTTACTGTATGGAACCACCAAGTTAACACTTATTGGCCATTTACTACATAAAGCACCTTTAAATTAGAAAAATGTCATATTATAAGCTTTGTACAGGAATTCATCAGGGCAGGACACCTTCTCTTTAATTGCACTTGTGTTCCTGACTAGCTGCGATAGGTGATCTGCTGGTGGCATCCAAGCTACCTATTTTGAAGCCTGTCAACAATGTAAAAATAACCTCATGGGTTCAGAAAATAGATGATGTTTAAGAAACACATGATAACACACTGAAATCTTACTATATTTTTCAGTACAACAACGTGTGAAAGTAAGGACAGAATGAGGAGGCACTGCTGGCTACTACTGGACTCGTAAAGCTACAGGTCTGCAGCAGTGGTGAGACAAAAGGAAGAGAGGAAAAGCGATCAAGGGATGCTGAATGTCAGGAATGTCTTGGTATTGCTCTAAGAAGGAGTTATTAGTTATAATATCTTATTATTGAAAAGAATGACGCACTTATTTAACATGCAAAAGAGATAAATAGAATGATTGGTGAGCTAATGTTAAGAGTCTAGTCCAGCTTAATAGAATAGGAGACAGACTAACAAAAGAGCTTATTTTCTTTTTACTGTGCTTCTTGGGGGCAGATGATTACATGAAGTACGCTTTCAGAAAGTAGATTTGAGCAATATGTACCTTCTACCATGCACAGTTCTGCTTTCACCCTCTGTAACAGCACAGGAAGAACACGCAACAATTTTTCAGGTAAAGGCCCATGTCTTTGTTTTCCTCACCAAGAAAAAGATTTTTAGCTTACTTCTGTTCTAAAGCCATAGGGTTCTCTGTTTCCCTTTTTACTTTTTCTTGATTTAGGGCATAGCCATGACTCAGTCCTTGGTGAGAAATCTGAGGAGAGCATGCAGACTTGGATTCCAAGATGCATAAATGCAAAGGTTTTTAGTATGTGTATGGAACCTTACCTGCTCCATTATCAAGAAGTTCAAGCGTTACTGCTGGAACACTATCCTTCTCTATGGTGGCTATCACAGTTGCACCAAGAACAGACAAAAATCCTTGCCTAACCTCTGCATAAACAGCAACTGGATTAAATGCTCTATTTGCCCTGTTCAAGTGAACTGCAGTGCTCACAGGAGGAACATCAGAAGATGCTGGTCGAGAGGCAGCTGTTACTGATATAGATTGAGTTGCTGTATGAATATTTTGAATATAAAACTGCCAATCACCCACCTGCAAATAAAATACAAAAGTATAAAACACTAGCAAAAAAAGCTTTATGTTCTAACAGGGCCATTGTTTCCCGTATACAATTAAAAAATTAATTAAAGAAAAGCTATGTGCTAGTCTATAGGAAGTGTTAATTCAGAAAATGAAAGAAAATATTCAGTCTTTACCTCTGCAGTGCCACTTATACTGAGTCTAGCTGTGTTTGGGTTTGAATCATCAGTTGTAAAGTCTGAGCTTCCATATTCTTTTCCTTTAGGGTCCCTCAGGAAAAAAAACGGCTGAGATAGATTCCATGCAATGCTGAAGAAAGTGTTATTTCCCACAGTTTTGTCAACAGACACAGTTGTATTCATCCATCCAGAATGCTGAACAACTAGCTCTTTGCTTTCAAGCTGTTGTTAGAGAAATAAAATTTGTATTATTGCTATGTAGTAAAGAAGCATTTAACATATTTTCAGAGTGATTCCTCATCTGTGGCACAATATTGTATCCGCTAATTGCTGACTTAAAATGGATTCATTTTGGAGGAGAGAATTGAAAAGCATTTGTGCCTTTTGGAAACTAGCATAGAAAAAAAAAAAGGTCTCTGCTATAGAGAAGATGACAGGCTTTCTAGTTCTGCTGTCTCTACCTACAGGAAAATTAAGAGCCATTTGGCACAACTGCTGAACAAAGAAAACTAATGAAATGCCAGATTCATTTTATGAAATGGATGCTTGCAGAGTAGAATTGATTTTAAGTGCAAAATTACAGTAAACAGAATAAGCTACAATGAGAGTAAGTCCTTAATTTCTCTATCTAAACCTTTTGTCTACCTATCTAAAGTGTTGTGCCAGTAAGCTGTATTTCCTTTGATGTTTGCCTGTCTTAAAATCCTGGAAGAGAGAGAAAGAAAATGTCTCCACATATGACTGTAAGGCTTATGAGTAATGAAAGAGACAGAAATAACAACAGAAATAACAGAGAATATATAGAAGAGACAAGTGACCAAACAATATTTCCTTTATTAAAATGAATATAATTTTGTGAAATTTCCTCACTCTGATTTTATGAACAGTAACGTCTGCTATTAAAAAATAGCATGTCATGAATTATTTTTTTCCCCCTGTATAGGTGGTACAGAAGACTCAATTAAAGGCAATATAACAAGTCAAAAAATTCCAGATCTGCTTTTCAAATCTACATTGATTACTGGTTATAATGTAGCTATCTTTGTAAGTGGTACATTTTGGATAAAACACAGGAATGGATCTATGTTAAAATTTTAAAACAGTGACAAATGAGTTGCAAAATTCCAATTAACAATTGGCCTAGATGAAAAGTCTAAAGGTTCATATATTAAAATGATAATTATAGCTTAGGAGAGAAGCTGTGTTTATAATTGTATCTTTGGTACTTAAGTTAGACTGTTAAAATGCTCTAAAAGATAATGTTTCATGTAAAAGTGAACTAAACATTCTGGGCAATTTCTGCTTTTTTCTCTCCAAGTTGCTTGGACTTTGACAATTATGAGAAATCATTTTCTTGATTTTATGAAATCAAGAATTATATAAATAATGTATATTATTATTTCATTGCAGTGAAATGTAGATCACTAAAAAAGGTACTTGCTCCTATTTCCAAATTAAGCCACTGACAATTATAATTTTTTTTCTAGATTAATTCCATTACTGATCAACTAAATGCATAGGAAAATATGTTGAAATTCAGACCTGAAGAGATTGTTTAGAAATATCTCCACTTCCTGATGTAATTGCACTGAACATCTCAGTTAATTTACTGGGGACGAATCCATCTACAGCATAAAGCTTTAAACCTCCTGTAAGACAAGAGCAAAAGAAGTAGAAATACTATTTTTTACTATGAATTTGCTAAATTTTATGTGACTTCTGGTAGTGAATGTTCTGTTGAGGCTGTCAGTTTGTTACGAAATGAAATAAGAAATGTAATGGATGTGTCATAGTAAATTTTGAATTGTGTGATCAACTCATTTTATCTATCGCTGGTGTAGCTTGAAAAAAAAAATCACTCCCTGCAGCATGTCATCAAGTACAGCATTTTTAGACTTTTCCTTGTACTTTTGGATTATCCCTTCTGAATTTCTGCTCTGAAAATACCACTGTAGAAAGGACACAGTTGCATTCCATGTTTCTTGACTCTTAAAATCTAGATCATGTGTTACCAAATGTGAAGTTTTCATGTGAACTCTTTTCAGGAGTTCAAGCAGCTCAAGGCCACTGGAGGTTCTCATGCTCAGGGCAGGTCTGTTGCTGAGTTCGTGAATATGGCTCCATCCTGCTCTACTGAAGCATCTCCACTTCATGCATTTGTTGCAATTCTCTCTCAAACTGACTTCATACGTGCCAGACAAAAACTGAACCACCGCTATGCTCCTAACGTGCAGGTCACTGAAACCCCAGAGTAGGGAGAGACTGCTGTGCAGTGCTGAGACCTGGGCAGCGTACCACGGTGAGCCCACTGCCCCTCCCTACCACCCAATGCCTCTCACCCCTGCCCCTCGGGCAGATGCTGACATGAGGTGTGCAGGTTACATCAGGTGCGTGGCTCTGCCTTGTGAGAGAACACGTGGAGCAGCATGAGCTGGAGGAGGTGTTAGCTCAGAGATCTATTCAGCATCTTTGGAAAACTGCTTTTCTGTTTCTAAGCTTCCTGCTGGTTGAAGACTACGTGCTGAAGGACCATCTGGGTTCTTTTTGGCTCACAAATCATTCTTAATAAATACTCTGCAAGTGGAACTTAAACAGCAAATTCTGTCTTAAAATACAGGCCAGAACAGAATTCGGCTATTCTCCCACAGTCATGTTGATCTAATGATGCTGAAGAGTGCGTAAGGACATTCCAAGTTGTCGAAACGGCTAAAACAAGTGGATAGTGGTCTGAAAATGCACAGCATGTGCATCTCTCAACTAAGAATATTTATTCACCATATTTGTTTGGAGTCAGCTTCCTTTCTAGATCTACGTGAAGAGCTTTCATTCTTGCTAATGAGAAGGGTAGTCGCTGTGTTTACGATTTCCTAGCCAGTGCACTTCAGCACAACAGTTGGAGGAAGTTGTTATTTTTTATGTAATAAAAAAATGCCGATAAGTTAAAGCATATAGAAAGTTCTAGTCATTTCTTATTATGCTGTAAAATAATATCATAATTAAATCTCCATACTAATAGGGTATGGTCATGTTACTGCATTTCTTAAATCAAGACAGCTCTTAAAGCAAATCTATGGATCTAAACAATTCTGCTTCTTTGTATTAAAAAAGTCTGTCACAAACCCCAAATTTCTTTAAAATTAAATTTGTTTTAAATTTCTTAAATTTCTTTTTTCCAGACCACTGAATTGCCATGCTTTTACATTTTCCTATTTGAATATGCATGCCAGAGAGAGTGCATTAGAATATTTACCTGTTAGTTTTGAAAATTCTTCTAATTCTTTGGCTGCCAATGGCCCCAGTGCAATGGTGTGAATTTTTGACCCACTTTGTTTCACAGTATCAAGGCAAGTTGCTATATGTGAGTCCTCTCCATCTGTCAGTAACACAATTTCTGAACCGTTTGTAGTATTCATTTTATCTGCAATTAACTGCATCAATAAAAGAATTAATGATATAAGCAGCAGAATAATTTTAAATACTAGTTTATCCCATAGCACAGTCAATGTATGCATTTAAAAATGTTAACTTCAAATATAACAGCTTTGTTCTTTAATAAGTGTTTTAATTTTTATTTAACACTAAATGATTACAGTATTAATTATTGCAGTTCATACTGCAACATCTAATTGCTTAGATTTAGTAAGTGTTCAGTTATAAATAATGAATATTTAGTTTATATTTCCTAGGGAAGGAACCTGTCCCAGCATTCTGCCTGTCCATGGTTTGCTGGTTCAGAGACTGGATGTTTAAGGGCATCATATTAAAAATGTCCACTGTCTGGAGCTACTCTTTATTCTCCAATCAAAATTTCAGGAGTAGAGAAGGGCAGATTTCCGTCTAAGGGTGGACTCTGAGGTAACTGAAGGTGGGCACAAAGGGGTAGGGAGCACCCACAGGGGAGGCCTCTGTCCTGGCTGTTTCATCCCAGTCTAGTTGCCAGACCCTCCCATTTATTCTATATGTTCATTGTCATTCGTAAGTCAGATCTCTGGTGTTGTCTCAATCCATATTTTCTAGGAAAAAATCTTGAGTTCTCGTGAATACAATATGATGCTCATTATTGTGTTGGTCTGCAGCCTTTTCTCTGCATCTACACCCAGCAATGTGATTGGGCTGTCAGTTTATCCCTGCATATTTCTTTCCACTAGAAGTAATTAAAGAACTGTATTAGATTAACTTCTTTCTCTTAAAAAACAAAAACAAAACCAAAACCAAAAACAACTGAATAGAATGAACTTCATAGGTTTTCAACTAGAAATTTGATTTTCCAAAATTTAGATAATTCTTGTAGTTCAGTTTGGAATTTGATCGTATTTTTTAATATCCTTTTTGAAGCATGGACATCACATCTGGCTTGTTTTCTGGTAATACTCTTTCTAAGGCCATATAATGGTAATGCCATATAGTTTTTATACCAATTTTCCTCCTGATAGATTCAAGAATCATATTATGATTCTTAACCCTACCATTGCATAGGAAATCCGTGTCCAGTGGGCTATCACATATGTTTCTCACTTCTTCCTCATTTTCTATATGTTCCAGGAGATACTTCCACATTGTACATTACCTTCAGTCCTTTACGTACTCCTGCACAGATATTGGTTTGTCCACTAGCAATTGTAGGCAAACATTGAACAAGTTTTTGGCGTGCTGCGTCATTGGTTATTTGTTGCAAAGGAGCTTTTTCAGATGCATCAGAGTCAAACGTGACAATTCCAACCCAGGAACCGATTTCAATAATATGGAGCAGAAATAGCTCTGCAGCACTGCGCAGATGTCTGATGCGGCCGTGCTGTATGTAAAGAAAACCAACATCTTTAGAATGCAATCTCTTCTGAAAAGCTATGACTGAGCAAGATATAGAAATTTTTGTTCTTGATCAGGTTGTAATTAAAAATTAAAATCTACTGTCCATAATGTAACATAGGTATGCTCAGTTCTAGAAAAGAGGAGATGTAAACCGTATTCTGGGACTGTGAACATGCAGCAAACTGCAATTTCCAGGCAAGATGTCACCAGGCAAAGTCCATCTTCTGATGATGTCCAAAGTCCATCTTCTGACTTCATGCCTAATCAAGATGTTGGTCACCTTTTTGTTTTGATGGCATGATGGCAATGGAAAAGGACAACACCAACAGTGCCTGAGGAGTTGGTTAGTCCCTAGACTAAGTATTTTGAAAATACAAATAATGCTGAAGTAAAAGTATGACTATTTTAATTACAAATATTCAAAGGGATTACTGCAAAAAAAAAAGTTATATTTGAAAACATTTATCTCTGGAGCTAGCTATTCTTGCAGTATTTATTTCATAATTATCTTCATTTTGGTTTTTAGCATTACATTATTATTATTTGCTAACTGATTTAATAAAATATACTATGATTGGTAGACATCTATACAATAAAAACAATAGCATTTGTTACAATTGCAGATCTTTGCTGAAGATCAGTCTCAAGAACAGCTCTGGACTAGAACGGCATGTCTGGAAATAGATTTGTTGACAGAGCACTATGGGAGAATCCCACAATTATTACATGTATGCCATAACTAAAGAATTGAATCATGTACTGCTTTTTCACGTATATTTTGGTTTAAGGTATGACTGTCAAATATTTAAGAATATTTCTCAACATGTTCGATCTTTTTGGATTAACTTCTTTAGATGAATAGTCTTATTTTTAGGCTTGAATTCCTACGAGAAATGAAAAACTGAATTTGCTGTATTTTCAGTAAGAGAGTAATGGTCGTTGGCTCACTGCTGAACTGTGGAAGAGGTAAGTTACAGATAAGAAAATGCAGTATGTCATCAAAAGAATATATAGACCGGTATTTAAAAGTTGTTAGAATATGCATGCAAGTTTGAATTCTTTTAAAAAATCATGAGATAGGTGCCTTACCTACCAAGATAATTTTGTCATCTTTCCACAGATGATCACATTGCTTACAGCTTTATAAAAATATTAGAATATTTATGCAAATAAGCACATATTCAGGGATCTTTACTAAACCCGCATCCATAAGCAAGCTTAGTATCTCATGCCCCACAAGGTTGGGAATGAATAAACGTGCAAAATTTTATGGGGAAAAAAAAAAAAAGGAAAAAAGGAAAAATAACCTCAGCCTTGTTAAAATGACATAACATTATGCCAGCTCACATTCTTGATTCCAAAGAGCAATATAGTATTGAGGACAGAACACCTAATTTATTGACATATTCTGACCTACATATTTACTTGAAATTTTAGAATAATTCATAACAAAAATGCAATGTGAAGCTCCATCTATGGTACATTTTCTGCTTGGAAGAAATACAACGGCATTGCTGTTCTAGTTCTGGAACAAAGGAAGGAAAGTATATGAAATTCAGATTTTACAAGGAAAAAAAGACCAAGCCTGGCTTACAACTCTCAGTATTTTTAAGTGGTATCAGGTAGGAACTTCTTAATAAAATTACCAGGGAGATTAAGAGTAGTCCTTTTTTTTTGTAAAATGGTCAAGTTAATTACAGATTTGACTGCTTTTTTGTTTGTTTACTTGTTTTGTAACTTTTTCTGCTTCTTACAATTTTTCCTAAAAATTTCTTATAAAATACATATTCTTACCTGTGACATGCTCCCAGAAACATCCAGTACTAAAGTGACTGCTCTGTCTTGGGCCTGCAGTAGCCTGAAGGTAGTCTCAGGAGGTACAGAAACATTCATAACAGCCGAGTTGCGAAAGTCCTCAGATTCCATAATTACTTCCCAAGTGCTTTTGTGGTCGCATATCTTGTTCTGCATATTTGGAGCCTCACTATTGTGAGTGTCTTTATCACAAAATTCAACCACCTAAAAAGTCAGACTGAAGCTGAATTCTGAACCCAACTGTATGAGCATAAGAAAGTTATCTCAGAAAATATGAAGTTTGTGGTGGGGGCCAGGACGAATGGAGGTGGTGTTCTCCACGAATGTCCTCTGTGCCATGGTGCCTGGCCAGCCAGGTTCTTAGGCAAGCAAAGAAAGTGCTCCCAAAGAACTTATCTCAGATTTTTACATAAGCGTGTTGTGACAAGCAGAAACAAAGCTTTCAGCCTGAGTACTGAGATCCTTGTGGTGACTGATTCATGGAGGTCCTACTAGATTTAAGCCTGCTCACACAAATACTGTAGTTGAACAGCATGGAGGTCAGCACAAGTTAGGAGCCTGAATATATAACCGACTTCTGGGGTTAAGCTGATGGTCTTGGACTAGTTCCTCTACATTTTCTTGGGTGCAATAAGGAAACATGCAAAAGATACAAACTCAAGACTTTCAGAGAAGCAGGAAATAATCTTTTAGATGTCTCAGGATGTCCATGGCATACTGCTGGGGGAAGGCTGTGACCCATTGCTGTGGGCTAATGCCGGTGGGCAGAGAAGCATCACACTTCCTCCCCCTCCCCAGGGAGAGCAAAGAAAATTTTTAAACATAAGGAATTGTTTAATAAGTGAAGGATAAGTGAAAGAAGAGAGAGGAAACAAAATGAGTGATGCAAAGGCACTCGCCACCTACCATGGGTAGACCTATACCCAGCCAGTTCCTGAGCATAAGATGGCTAACCCTCCTAAAACTGCCTCTTTTCCCTTTTATTGCTGAGCATGATGTTATGTAGTACAGCATATCTCTTAGGTTCGTTCGGGTCATCTTCCTGGTTGTGTCCCCTTCCAGCCTACTGCACACCCCCCAGCCTATTCAATAGTCAGGGTAGAGAGAGAAACAGAGAAGGCCTTGGTGCTCTCCAGCTAAAGCTGGAATGTTGCTGTGTTATTGGTTTAGGTCAAAAATCTAAAATGCAGAACCATATGATCTGCCCTGGAGAAAATTAACTGTATTCTAGCTAGGACCAGGACACCCATAAAGTTCTTAGAAAGAGCTTTAGAGAGAAATAAGGTCAGTAGCTGGAGGAGTTGTGATTCCATACCACAGGGATCTAGCCTGCAAGGAGGCTGTCCATCCTGCTAACCCCTGTCCCAGCACCCTCTCACAGACACTGGAACAGTACACAGATGGCATAAGGAGGCCTGCCTGGTTGTCCTGGCTGGTTTCAAGAGAGGTGGGCAGCTACTTCTGTGTTGATAGATAGACAGACCAGACTGCTCTGCAACGGAGTGTAATAGAGCTAACCAGGTAATGCAGTTCAGGTGCCAGCTTACAGAAGGGGTGATCAAAAACTGCAGTTATCTTATGGACAAGGCATTTGGCAAAAATGCTTCACTTGTATACCTGTTGACCTGATTCTCCAAACCCGGAGCAAGAAGGATAATAAGGCTGCAGTACATTTCACCCTTACTGAAAGGAAGCAGCTGTCAAATCATTTCCAGTAGCTTCTTTGTCTTCCCTTTTGAACAGATTTTAATATCATCCACCTTCTTTGAAACAGAAATTAATTACAGAAACACCTGACTGATCATTCTCCTCAGCAGAAATAACTGGCTAGACCCCAGATGTCCAGAAAGGTGTAATACTTACAGAAGACATGTATTGCAAATGCATAACAGAACATGAGAGATTTTGTCGTATATCTGGAACAAATATACATCCTTTTTCATATAGCTGACCATCATATCTACAGCTTCTTGCCTCACACGTGTCTCTAAGGCAGTCTGGGAAAACAGGTACACCAATCACACCAGCTGGACAGCTAAGGGAAAAGAAGATAGGCAGGGCTGGTTAAGAACCTGGATATAGTCTGTAACTGGTTATTTGTTTGAATTTTGGCTGCCCAAAGCCAAATTGCTGTTGATAGAGCCCTGTACTAGACACTGCACAAGTACATAGGTAGGCTGTCTCTGTACCTGGCAGAGTCCTCAAACTAATCTAGAAATAGTTAAAATCATAAAACTCTTGTGGTCTTTTGTGATCTTCCTTGTGATAATTATAGGCTATGCAGGAAAGTCATCCTGCTAGTAGTTGCAATAGAAAAGACTGTATTGTTACGCCTGAGCTAGGAAAAATGGCAAGCCTGAACTAACTCTGCATCCTGAACTAATTCTCTACATCCATTCAGTTATTGTCCTCCTTTGTAGAAACTGTTTAAAGCCATAGTGGTTTCAGTAGGCAGCTTCAGTGTTGTTGATAACTGCTCTTCAATGAAATTATGTTAAATAAGTACAGAACAAATGGTGGCTGAAGTCTGCAGTCGCAAGCAGAGCTAAAGATTATCTGGCCTGATCTCCTGAACCTCTTACAAAACAGCACCGAAGGCACCTGTGGTTTTCTGGGCTGCAGAGCTGGCAATAGATGTTGCTGACTAAGCATCTTTTAATCATCCAAACAGGTTGTGGACAATTTACAAAGCACAAACTCAGCACAGACGATGACAACATTGAAAACATTATTGAAATGTTTAAACTTGTGCAATGTAAGAGCAGAAGTATGAAGAAAAGAATAATACCTTGTTGCTTCAATACTTGCGCCTTCAGAATTTCTAGACACGTAAAAAGGCGTATCGCTACTATATTCGTCAAACACCCCCCACCGAAAGTGAGCCCATTCATGGACAAAAACTCGACCTGTTGAAAAAGAGTGGCACATGCACATTGTAAGTACAACTGTTTAAAAGCTATTCAGTGTTTTACTTAAACATTTTAACAATTAATAATCATTATCTGAGGTAATAAAGGAAGATTGTGAGATATTTTAGCAATCAGGATAATATTTTTGACTTGAGGTAAAGGAAGGCGTCAGTTTAGGAACCAGAACTAGAATTTTTATTCTTATTTGACTCTTAGAAATGCAGGAACTGTTCTAGAGGCCTTTTTTCCAAGTTGGCAAAAATGTTCTACAGAGCAGCAAACCTTACATTTTTTGACAGACATAATGTACTACAAAATCAGATACACAAACACCGGATAGCTTATTTGGTAAGTGGCCATAAAAGGAAGGCTACTGCTAATGGCCATGTTTGAATATTTAACTTCAGACATTTCACAGGTATTTACTGCTTCTGACAAATATGTCTCCACAAGTTGTTTTCATTTTAGCAAGCAAATTAAAGTACCCAAATTCATGAATCATGTAGAAAAATCTTGGTCATTTCATATGAACAACAAAACAAGCAATTAAATTAAATAGTACTATTACCTTTTTCTCCATAAACGTTAATCAAATTGTCATTTAACAAGAAGTTAGGTGTGAAATGGATGTACAGTCCTTTCTCCTTACATCCGCCATACTGTATGGTATAAGGATCATCTGCATGTTTCATATAAGGCTCTGCTATGATGACATCTGCCTGAAAAAGTAAGAGCAAAGTTATAAATGGTATGGGTGTACAGAACAGTTACATGATTCTTGAATAAATTCAGTCCTGCAGGGTTTTTTTTTTTTTAATCCTACAATTGTTTTCAAGATTTTTGAGTAAGAACTTCCAGGATTAGTCCTAGATTTTGCTGTGATTCATAATGTAGCCTTATCAGTCTAGCTTTTCCTTGTTGTTCTAATCACAAAGGGTTCTCTAAACCATACCTGATCATATGATTCTGTTTTTAATCTTGAATAGTTGGTGTTTTTCTTCCATGTTTTAGGAATCATAATTTTTACAGACTTGAAGAAAAATCGATGTTTCGTTGTTACAAACAAGTAATTAGAAGCATTTTTAATCATGCTCTAGGAATGAAAGAAAATAAAATGTTAATATCAATGTTAATATTAAAAATCTAGCGGTATGTGCAATGAATAATTGAGCTTTATCAAGAAACAGCAGTACAATAAAGTAGAACTAAGCACATAACACAAAACTAAGTACAATCTTCACTAAGAACAGAATAAACAAAGAAGTCAATGACTAAACTGTAATTCCTGGAATCTCTCACCCGTTCTATAATTCTGCTCTTCGTCCGAGATGATTGTGATAAAATTCACCTTCTAGCCTTCATATGAGGTGAAAACTACTAAATACAAGGATTTTACTCTTAAATTAATACTGACTTGACAGCAAGTGTGAGCAAGCTTTGACACTGCACCTGCTTTTCATTTAATTGACTAACAGCAATTTTTCTGTCAAATTCACTGTCATTTCTTCTTGTTTGTATTATGGCTACTATATGCTGCATTTACTTTCCTTTCCTCTTGCTCTTTTACCACCTCTCTTGGAGTAGAAGCATCAGAAAAAGTGTTCCTTTTGTTTATTTTTCTCTTCACTAACAAGTGTTTAGTGGAAAACATCCAAACAGGAAGGAGGGAACTAAAACCTGTGCCTTAGGCTTTTATGTACTAAGAAACAAGCTGTGACAGAGGCTTTGGAATCAAATATCCATGTTACAAGTACAAAAAATTCAGCTAAAGGAGGTTTCTTGAAGAGATTCAGCTTGTCTGAGTAATAGTGAGTGCTAACCCATGGGAAGATGAGCAGTAATGGGACGTGCCACTTCAGCTCTCTCCGCGCAAACCCCTGCCTGCTCTGCAGGTAGAGCAGTTTTAACTAGTTCGAGGGAACTGAAGGAATGGTACAAGAACAAGTTCTCATAAGGTCACCTATAATGTGAATTTAATATATGTGGTAGGTATCTCACAGTAACAGTAACCATCACTTGTACACTTCTGCCCTAAAAAACATTCGGCACTTTGTCCCTTCATGAAAATGGAATGATCCAAACTCTTATTTTTAAAAGAGGGGACAGTCAGGGACTGATGGTAAAAAGTAAATATCAAATCGACTTTTACTTCATGTAAACTACTTCTCACAAGAAGAAAGAAATCTGGAAGTGTTAAAAATTTTATAGTATCTTTCGTACTTGATCTTACAGATGACATGGGACTGAGATAATCCTACACCAGGGTCCAGTAGGCATCAGACATACTGCAGAACCTAGGCATTTGTCAGAAGTCTCCCATTCAGCAGGTTTTCTCTAAAGTTACTTGACTTTAGAGTAACAGTTTATTTGCCATGAGACCTGACCAGCATCCTATTCTAGGGGAATTTATTCATTGAGACATCTAAGTGGATTGGAATGAATGTTCAGCTCAGAAATGCCACTAAACCCTTTTTCCCTGCTGCCCGCCCTCCCCCCCCCCCCCCCCCAAGTTTTTAAAGGAACATTATGAGACATATTAATGACAAACAGTAGTATAATCAATGGCTATTAAACAAGTGTTTGTAGGACATCTTTCAGATAAGCATAATTTGGAAAGCTACTTAAAGGAATTTCAGTCTGCTTCTCAACAGAGATATTACAGCATTGTCTGAGGGAATTAGTGCTCTTAGTTGTGACAACAGATGGCAAGACAAATTAGAAATTACTAGTTTAGTAACTATGGGATTAACCCTTATTTAATTTAAAACAGCAGGAAAAAAACTATTGACAAGAATGGGAACTGGACCTGATAAATGCTACTTTCCAAGGAGAAAAGTCAAGTTGCAACTGCTGAGAAACAATACATGTAAATGCAAATGTTCTTACCATGGTGTTCAGGATGATGTTGGCATCTTCTGGCACCTGGGGATTAATTGCAACAACCAAATCCTCATAGCCATTCTTATTTAGCCACACCATAGAACCTTTTGTCACATGCAGGAGCTGAAAAGACAGCAAAAATATCAAACTCCTAGTCACCTCCATTACTTGTCCTTGTGTGCGAGGTTCTTGGTTAGAAAAGCAGTGGCTTATCAGTCTTATTTATATGATCGCCTGCAGGGCGTGAGAAGACTGTTGTGGTCACCCAGGATAGTTCACCTCCCCCATCCAAGTATCTTGAGTTCCAAGCACATCTTTTATCAGCAACCTAGGATAGTCTGCTGCTTCCCATCCGAGTAGGTAGGGTCCCAAGTGCATCTTATCTTCTTGTCACAGTAACCCAGGGTCGTTCGCTTCCCCCACATTGCACAGATGCCAGCGTGATCTTGGCATTCGGACAACAGGAACTGCATTACATCAGCAAGTTCACTAATGAGACAAACAGCACACTGCATGTATATATTAACCATCACAAGTTTTATTATCCACCCCTGCAGTGATTTCCTTTGAGCTTCACTCCAGAGCGGGGCTCTGCTGCATCGGGTCCCCATTTTGATTAGTGTTGGTGTCCCGGGGCTCCCATCATGGTAGTTTTCCGTAAAGCCAAAGCTTTCATTCACTGTGTTGTGCCTCGTCCCTGAGAGGTTCACACCCACTCTTTGCTCCTAACACTGCTTTTGTGTTGAAAAGAGGTGTAACAGTTTGCAACAAAACACTGATGTTCTAGGCAAGTATCAGATATGTTGGCTGCGTTTAGTTATGTGTTAATTTTAGGAGGAAACCCTTGATATTTATTGTGAACTAAAAAAAAAAATAAAACTTCCTTATGCCTTTTCAGGTGATATATGCTCTGTTACTCATTCTAGAAGAGAGAAATAATTGCAAAAACACAATTGGAATTTCCTGGAAACTTTTCTGAACAATGTAATAATTATGTAATATGTTATTGAAACAATACAAAAAGCAAGATTAGATCAGTGAGACAGTAAAATTCTGATAAGTTCTGTATACAACATTTGGTTTGTAAAATCTCCCCTTTTAAATGGCATTGTTTGCCTTTAGATGAATAACCATCCCATCTGGAATAAAATATGGTTTTATCGAGTGGGAACAGTTTGTCAAGCAAGCCACATTACTCTGTGCGGCTGTCTTATCCCTCCTCCTCATTTCTCACTTTATACTCAGCGACACTTGTCCAGAAGTGACTATATTTTATTCCAATTCCTTGATAAAGTATTTATGCCATCATGCCTATCACTGATTTGCAATCCTTTGAGAAATGTCTATTAGGTGATGGTTCTCTACCAGCTACTTTTTGAGCTCTCCCAGCTAGGTAGTTCCTAATTTGTTAAAGAGGTGCTTGTTTAATCCAGCATAGTACTATATTTGGAACTGAACTATCACACAGTAATCAGTTCATAAATAATTCATGATATAGCTACATTGTTAGTTAAGTTCATAATTGCACTGAAAGTAGTAGTTGATTTCCTTTAGGAATAAATACATATCCTTCCTTCAAAAGCCGTGTTACTTATTAATAACACAATTACCTTCAGTGCAGGGTGTTTTTGTTTTCACAGCTGTAGATGCCATAAGATCAGAGGAACACATAAGGATAAAACAGAATACATTTCCACATAAAATCCCTCTCTGAATATAGTTCTGACATTAACAGGGCTGGGAGTGTACTCTGCAATTACACAGTTACACTTGTGAAAAATATGAATATACATGACAAAATGACACCAAGAACAATCATTGATGTATTCGATTCTCTGTCACTTCAGTCTATTGCCTGAGTAAAAATATTAGTTACGGATTTAAAGTTTACAACTGCAGGGGTACTCATTAATTCAGTAGTTACCACTTCCAAATATTGCTGTACCCTGGAAAATGCCTGTTAAGTGGCTTCCTGATCATGTACAGGCACTTGGTCAATAAGTTGCAGGTCAAATATGCTGTAATTAAACTTTGTTTCTCATAGTCCATTGGCCATATGGACAGAGAGAAAAAGCAGATCGTGAGCCAGGCACTCCTGCAGGGGTGAGAGCATGGGGTGAAGCCGTGCAGAGGTAGCGAAGATTAAAACAGTGAGTTTGAACCAAGAGAAGTCCAGAAGCTAAACAGAAAAGCTCCAAAGTTGCAGTGGACTCCGAGAAGGGAGAGGAGAGATGAGAAAGAAAAGCTTAGACAGACAAACACTTGGAGCAGGGGGGAAGGAGGATTTCTGTCCAAGCACCAATTCCTCCCCAGTGGCAGAGCACAGAAGTGATTAATTAAGTCTGCAGTGTCCGTTCAGAAAAAAGTAATGCCCAGTATCATTGCCAATCCATCAACCACAGAAATGTGTAATGGTGAGTGCAGAGAAAATCACATCTATTCATAAAATAGGAAAGATATTTAATAAGGGATACGGACTAGAAGAAAGATGGATACCTCAAAAGTTTATAGAAAAAGACTGGTGACTTTTCTAAAGCCCACCACTGGGCAGGGCTTATAGAAGCAGGAAAATGCCAAGTTATCTTGTAACTTTAACTGGATTCTGTCCAGTTGCATAGAAATGACTGTCACTGTCATACTCATCAAACACCCCTGTCCAAGGTGGGCCCACTCATGAACACAGACTTTGCCTGCAGGGAGAACAGAAAGGCAAATGCATGGTAACTGCAGTTAGCCATTATATCACTGTATGTAAAATTAGCCAGCCAAATTATATGGTGGACTTTCTGAACAGCAAGTCTCCAGCAACACTCGACCGTAGGCAGTTTTAATATCAAGTAATTCTTCAGTCTTTCATTGTTGATAGCTGAGAGCAAACCAGAAAAGTAACATGGTTTAGGGAATTTATCCTATAAGCCTATCAAATAATCGTTCACTAGGAAGTTAGGTGTGAAATTGTTAATTTTTCCCATTTTCCACCCACTTTGTGTTGTAAGGTGTACAGGTAATTGCCATGTTTCCATGAAGGAGCTGCCACTAGGTATGCAGATAACAGCAAGTGTCTGAAGGAGGGAGGATGAGAAGGGAGTGAGTTGGCACTTGCAAATTGGTGAGCTTGGTAATGATCATCTACCTCTGCTTCAGATAGACGGGAAGGCAAACCTCAAATATGTCCCTGTTATCCTTCGCTCAGCCTCTGATAGCTACAAGTGAAAGGTGACATGTAGAGAAGCAAGGCTAACTAAGCACCTCTTATGCTGGTCCCTACTTTTTCTACCTCCGCAGCAACAAGTTGCCTCTGTTCCCCTTGGATTTCTTGCCAGGACTTCCCTAAAATGACTCTGAAACTCCACCTAGACAAGTATTACTGCTGTCTTCAGCACAATTGCCAGCCAGGAGTTGTTAGAGGGGTGATGGGTAAGAAAGCAATGGGGGGATGGGAGTGCACAGAAAAACACTGGAACTCATGAGCATCAACAAGGATATTCAGACCAGACAGGCTAGTCAGACCAAGGCTATTCAGACCAGTCACAGACCAGGTTTCTAAAATGATTAAACAGCTTGCAAGAACTCAGTTTATGGATTATGATAGATTTAGCTGTGAGCTTCTTACAGCACTGTTGTCATTCAGATGGTACAGCTGTTATTACTGATGTTACTTATGTATTTACTAACGGTGGATCATAGATCAAGAGTTTGCCGGTTCTTAAGGGCATTCTCATGTGAGTACTTTTTCACATCACTTTTTAAAATGGAAGGTGCACTGGGTGCACTAATAAATGTGTGTAAAAGAAGGTATTGCGCTGTATTCCCTGCAACAGGCTTTGAGACATACCTTTTCACAGGACTCTTTGATTTCTCATCAGTGATGAGCAGAAGCACCAAAATCAAATCCTGCCCTTGTGTGTGAAGGATGCCTGAGCAGAGCTGGCGTGGGGCGCGGAAAGCTGAAGCCACACATGTGGAAGGGCAAGGCAGGTGCCTGCCAGGCTCCCTCCTCCCTGACTGGCTGTGCCACAGAAGTGATCCCCAGCCCCCTCCTGGCTTCCAGCACAGGTGAGTCAGGGACTTTCTGGCCCATCTTTCTCCCGAATAGCCATCCACAGCCAAGTGCTGCCAGAATCCTAAGAGCTGGAGCCTGCCATTGACCCATGCAGAGCTGGCTTCTGCAAAGGCATGGCCAGGCTGTGCTAACTGTGCGCAAGTGAGGTCAGCCTTCCCAGCATGGAAAAATGGGAGTTTTTAGCCATAGGGACTGCTGCTTCCAAAGAGAGTGCTCAGGACTGGGGAACCAACAAACTACTGGGGCTTAAGCAGAGGTTTGGTAAATCTAAGAGCATCTTCCCTGAGCAGCACCATGAACAACCTGCTGGGGATGGGATCCCTGCTGTTACACGGGGAGAACGGTTTGACAGTTGTTATGGTGTGTTACACCTCCGCAGGCTTCCGCTTACAGCTCCACCTGGCCACATTAAGCACTTCCAAGGAACTTCCCATTTTCCTGTAGGTATTGTTTGTGCCCCACTAACCACAGCACAGTTGTTGGCTCAATCCATCCACAAAAGAGTCCCTCTCTTCCGTCACTGTAAGACAGAATTTCCAGAGCTACTTTTTAATGGGCTGTCACTGACAAGAGGGAGAATTTGGCCAGAGAAAGAATCTGACCTTCCAACAGTCTGTTTAAAACAGAAGTTACATGGTTGAGTGTGCCCCTTCTCTTGGAAAGGAACTTCCTTGAGTAAACTTTATGCATACTAATTAAACTACCTTAATCTTGAAAATACAATGTGCTCTCATTTATTTCTACCCTTTTGCTTGGAACTCCACTCTGTAATGTGTCTTCTCGCTCTTTCTTCCACCCTTAAGGTCTCTATTCCATTTCCCAAGTCTTGAACAGAGACCTGTGGTACCTGCCCTGGTTCTGGGACCCCACCCTGCTCTCTGGCCATTTTGCAATGTAAGGAAAGGACTAACAATTTAGCAACTGGAGCAAGTAGTTTCGCAGGAGATGCACATCCTAAGCAAGGGGAACCAACAGGGCTCATACTCAACCTCTGGGCTGCACAGCTCAGGGAGATAGTCTAAACTGAGGAATAAGTGCACACAGATTTAAGGACTGGTTAGTAAAAAAGAAATAAAATTATTTTTGCCTTCTCTGAAGATCTAAAAAGTCTCCTGCAAACACACTGGCATGTCAGACTGAGCTGGAAGTAACCCACGTGGAACTGAGGAGTGACACGCGTACAGTTGGATTTATGGTGAACAATTAGCACTGGAAGTCTGATCCAGGCAGGTCAAGACACACAATAAGGAATTTCTGCTGCCATAACCTGCATCTGGGGTAAGATGTTCTCAAACGTCCTTGGCCAAAACCTAAGAAGACCAACACTGAATCCGCAGTCTCCAAATGAAGGATACGCAGACCTGCTGCCATGTAAAATCCTGTTCAGGAGAAAGCCATCCCTGCTATTTACCCATACCTTGGAATTGCCTTGTATTTCTTCCATGCCTTAAGTGGGTGCAGAAGCACCTGCTGCTGCTCTTTGAGAAGTGAAGATGATCTAAGTTGCCTGTGCAAAGACATGAGGCTTTTTGGGTGAGGAACTCAATAGCACTATAGCATTGTTAACTCCACGGAGCAGCTCACCCTGGTGCCTGCTGCCCCCATGCACTGTAGCGTGAAGGACTTTCTGTCTACCTGCTTGAGAAGCTGGCATGCCACGACACGGAGTGAGAGATGCTGAGAAACAGGACGGTGAAGTAGCAAACCCACCATACCTATTTTGCAAGAGTGTGGGGGAAGAAATGTCAGTGAGTGTCTAAGCTTTGTGGGGAGAAATAAATTCTCGTCAGTATTACACCACGTGGTGCATAGAAGGATGGGGAAGGAACAGTGTATAAACAGGGTCACAGCCAACCTGCTGCTTTCGTGAGACTTTTATGATAGCAAGCTGTTGCCAAAATTATACAAGGAACAAAGGCAGGCATTGGAGTCTTGAATTTCAGACACAGAAATTAAGGGTGCAGTTACGCCTTTAGAGCAGACAAGGTCATGAGCCATGACAAACACTCAGCAGAGTTCCTGTGGTATCTGAAGAAGCCTCTCTCCGGCACACCTCTTCTAGTAAGACTTGTAATTATGTCATCGTGGAAATGTGTGTCGTATTTCCACTCCGTGGTTATTCCACAGGCATTAAAATGTGGTTCTGAGGACTGAAACTTGTAATTCATTCTTTGTTTCTGAGGTACAGAGTGTGGTGCTAATTATCATGCTAATTAGCCCTCACTGGTGGATAGTGGTTGCTTTATTCTATAAGCAATCACCACATTTTTAGGTAACTGCAACAATTTATTGCTTTCCTTTAAAATAAGTCCTTTTCCTTTAAAATAGCAAGTTCTGGGAAATCTAAAATTACAAGTTCTGTCTGAGCTGACTATAAGACACCAAACCCACAGCTCATAAACTGCGGTGCCGAAGCAAAGGTCTGACGGAGATGGTCAATTCACAGTTCAAGGCTACAGGTCCTACAGACAGCAAAACATTAGGCCTTTTGCACATGCAAAGACAAAATCACCCTTGTAATTCCAACACAAACAGGCACTCACTCCAGAATGGATAATGGAGTGATTAATCTCGATGAGAATTAAAAAGGTTGAAATTTAATCTCTGATTTTTATTTTTATTACAGTGCACACACAGCTAGATAATATTCTCCTAAGAGTGTATAAAGAGAATAACTGCTCTGTCTTCTGAAACCGCTTTGCCAGCAAGAGAATAAAATACAAACACACCAGCATGTTTACAAATGATGCCAAAAGATATGTTTTATATTGATTTTTATTATTTCCCCCAATACCAGGATTTTTTTTAATGTAAGTTGCCAACACTGACCTCTACTTAGCATATTAAAAAATATTTCTATCAGCATTTCTCTGACCAAAATAAATGTGCAGATTATCACTGTGTGATCGTATGCATGTACATACCTGCACGTATGTCCGTATGTATCTATACATATGATCATCCTCATATCACATGATCATGATGCTTTGCAGACTTCATCATCTGAAAGTGACCTTCTCATCCATCTATTTCGATGTCTTGGCTATTCCATAAATTGCCACCTCAAGTGTTATTAGTGCATTCTTGCATGATGTGATGCAAGAGTAATTGGTTTATTTTTCACCAGAACGCGTTTATTTAAAAATACGTGGCTTTTCTACACCGTTTGACAACGCGTGGGGAAAAAAGCTTCACATACAGTCAGGTTATGTGAATACTTATTGTGCAACCTCAGGAAAACACGCATCAATGGAAACACACAGAAAGCAAACAAGCAGAGGATCCAAAGCTCCCCAGAGCTCTCCAGGTTTCTTGTCCACCTTGCTCTGGAAATAACCTCCCGGTGCCCGTGAACGGCGCGAGGCCGCACGGGCTGCGGGGTGGTGCCGGGTACCACGGCTCCTTGCAGCGCCTTTGAGCCCCAGCCGCAAGAACCCTGCCTGTCGGGGAGGGCGGGATGCTGCTCCTCCGAGCCCGGAACGGCCCTGCCCGCGAGGGTGCGGGGTCCTGCCGGGAGGCAACGGCACCGCCGAGCCGCGGGCCCCTGGGCAAGGCTGGCTGTGGGCGGGGGCCTGCCGCCTCGCGCCCGCCACCGGCGGGGCCGGCGGCGGCAAAGGCTGGTTGCCACGGCAGCGGCTCCCGGCGGGCAGCGGCTCCCGGCGGCAGCGGTGAGGGCCGGCGGGCGCAGGCGGGGACGCCGGGGAAGGGAGACTGCCCCGCGGGAGGGGGTGCGGAGAGGGGCGCTGCCCGCGGCACCCCTGGGGCAGCAGCCGCAGGCAGGAGGGCGCTGGGGCGCTTGGAGAGGGCGGAGGGCCCGAGGCAGGGCCCGGGGTGACCGCCGCTGCCGGGTGGCCTGAGGCGGAAGTGGGTAACCGCGGGTGCGAGCTTCACCCTGTCCCTCGTCTGGGTTCAGCTCTGCTGTGGAGGGATTAGATTTCTGTGCGCCACGTGTGAATTCGGTGCTGCTGAAGTGTTTACAAGGTACGAATATGTGTGCGAGAAACGTTCGGTTGCATTAGCTGTGGTAAATGGAGGTGTTTTCTGGTGGGAATGGCCTGCGATGCCCATAATGTTTCAGTTCACAGAACACCAGCGGATGTTAACACAGGCTGTCTGCTTACACAGCATTAGGCCAAAATGTTGTCCTCATCCTCATCGTCACCTGTACATACCTATACTACTCCTTCACTGGACTCTGATCTTCAGGAAAAGCTGCTTCCACTTCGTGCTACTGAGGCAAGTTCATTTTGTTCCTGTTAAGCTGTAGTTTTTTAATTCTATTTACTTCGTTAACAAGATTCAAACATATTTCAGAACTTCCTTCCTAGCTGCAGGTGTGAAGTAGGTGACAGTTCAAAAAATGGGTAAAGAGACTGCTGGAAATAAAAATGGTGTACTGAAACTATGCAAAAAATCTTATTTGTTCTTTTTTTCCTTATGTAGATGGGCTAGGATAAATGAAACACGATACATAATCTTCCAAGATGCCTTTTTTACTGAAATTAATTAAATTCAGGAACTTAATTTTGGTTATAAACCCAAGAAGAAGCTATAGAGATCGGCACTGTGTTGTGCAATTACACAGGTTGAGATCAGCAGGAAATGTAAGCCTGTGATAAGACACATAAATACATATATATAAAATTAAAAAAAAAAAAAAAAAGCTGTTTGGAATGTAGTTATTTGCCTTATGACAACAGTTGAAAGTGGAGCTGTCTACATTCTGATTCTGTGAGGAAGTGATTTTTTTTAGTTGGGAACTTCCTTAATTCTGTTACTCATTTTCTCAAGTACACTGAGGAGATATGGATGTAAGAATAAAAAACATGAGTCTGACAAATCCTTTTGGTGGAGGTGCACCTGGCACAGGCTGAAAGCAGGAGAAATCATAGAATGGTTTGGATTGGAAGGGACCTTAAAGATCATCTAGTTCCAATCCCCCTGCCCATCACCCTCCACTAGACCAGGTTGCTCGGAGCCTCATCCAGCCTGGCCTGGAACACTTCCGGGGATGGGGCAGCCACAGCTTCTCTGGGCAACCTGTCCCAGTGCCTCCCCACCCTCTCCGGGAAGAATTTGTTCCTGATATCTAATCTGAATCTCCCTGCTTTCAGTTTAAACCCATCACCCCTTGTCCTGTCACTACAAGCCCTTGTAAAAAGTCCCCCCCAGCTTCCTTGTAGCCCCTTCAGGCACTGGAGGGCTGCTGTAAGGTCTCCCCGGAGCCTTCTCTTCTCCAGGCTGAACAAGCCCAACTCTCTCAGCCTGTCCCCATAGCAGAGGGGCTCCAGCCCTTGGAGCATCTTCATGGCCTCCTCTGGACTCGCTCCAGCCAGTCAGTATTCTTCTTATGTTGAGGGATCCAGAGCTGGATGTATTCCAGGTGGGGTCGACTTGCTGGCCACGCTTCTCTGGATACAGCCCAGGATACAGTTGGCTTTCTGGGCTGCCAGCACACACTGCCAGCTCATGCCCAGCTTTTCATCCAACAGCACCCTCAAGTCCTTCTCCTCTGGTCTGGTCTCAATCATGGTGGGTGGAGAAGGCAAGACAATCCATTTCTGAAAATTAATGAGTAGTCAGTGTAGCACTGAGCAGAGTAAACAGATGATAACTTTGTGCTTGGTGAGGCCATCAGTCATGATGAAATGTAAGTTAGAGGCAAGAGAGTGTTTGGAGAAGAGGTGAGTGTGATGGCAGGTTCCTATTGCTTGACAAGGAAGCAGGGGGAATGGGATGCATTTAGGTAGTAGGCAGTGATACTTGGCTCTGGACTTGCTGTGACACAGGCAGCATCATATTCCTGTGCAGTCCTGCAAACTTTTCCAAACTGTGTTGTGGTTTAACCCCAGCTGGCAACTAAGCACCACAGAGCTGCTCACTCACTCCCCCCTGCTGGGATGGCAGAGAGAATCAGAAAAGTAAAAGGGAGAAAACTTGTCTGTTGAGATAAAGACAGTTTAGTAGGTAAAGCAAAAGCCACACATGCAAGCAGAGCAAAACAAGGATTCATTCGCCACTTCCCATCAGCAGGCAGGTGTTCAGCGACCTCCGGGAAAGCAGGGCTCCATCACACGTAACAGTTACCTTGGGAGACAAACACCATCACTCCGAATGTGCCCATTTCCTTCTTCTTCCCCCAGCTTTCTATGCTGGTATGACATCATATGGTATGAAATATCGCTGTGTCAGTTGGGGTCAGCTGTCCCGGCTGTGTCCCCTCCCAACTTCTTGTGCAACCCCAGCCTACTCGCTGGTGGGGTGAGGTGAAGAGCAGAAAAGGCCTTGACTCTGTGCAAGCACTGCTCAGCAATAACAAATGAATCTCTATATTATCAACACTGTTTTCAGCACAAATCCAAACCACAGCCCCATACCAGCTACTGTGAAGAAAATTAACTCTATCCCAGCCCAAACCAGCACAGTAGGAAAAGAGAAAAGCCATTGCTGCTTCCAAGCTGGAAGAACTCTGCTGTGAAACACTATACCAGTGTCTGAGCAGGACTTGGCCTCCACCTGCACTGGAGGTAATCTGTTTACCTTTGCCTCATAGATTAGGTATGTTCTTGAGTGATCAGGTTGAGGATACATCCCATGATATCACAGGCTTTTACCCTTGTTGGAAGTCACAAATGGGGGATTTCTTTGATCTTTAAAATTTCCCCTAAACAATTCTCCTGAAGAGCTGACTTGTTTTGTGTTGATATCATTGAATTAGCAAGATGAGTGTCCTGGCTGTGAGTGATACTAAATGTTACGTAATTATGAATGGTATTTCAGGGAAAAACATATGTGCCACTTGGAGAAGCAGGGAAACTCTGTTCACTGATTCAGATGTATAAAAAAGATTACTACAAAACCACAAAAGCCATCCAAAATGGAAAATACTTTACTGTTCTAAGCCAAGAATCTGACAGTCTAGAACACCAAGTAAGAAAAAATGTAAGGCATAAACATAGAACCATTGCAAACGTACATTTCTTACGCGAATCTTAAACTAATATTTAGTCTTATCATCTGCTTCAACAGACGTATTGGGAACATTTTTTGTTACGCCCTGTGCACTAAGAAAGTCTTTGCAAAGTTGGAAGAAATTTGGTGGGCTGTGTGTGTTAAAACAGGAGGTGGATCACTGTGAATCCCTGTTTAACAGTAGTGTCGCATTGCACGGAAACCTGATGGAGTCAAGAATGTAGATTTCTTTTGAAACTAGATGCGATTTGTCATTGTGGACTTTATCTTTCTTTAGGAAGTCGTAAAGGTGACCTTATGTTCTTGCAAGCTAACAGAAGTGGGTGTTTATTCTGAAGAGGGGCTTTTTTAATTTTAAAAATAATATTCTTGATTTTCAGGCTTTCATAGACAATGCTAGCTGTCTTACAGCATGAGCCTTTCTATTAATCATTAGAGAGAAAGTTTAAAGAGAACTAGCTGAGGGGAAGACTAATTTCCTAAGAATGGAAAGATGGTATGAGTAATTTACGTTTCTGGTCACTTCTCAATTCTAGGAAGTCTTCTGAGCACTTCTGGTTTTGCTGATGAATTCCTGTGGGGCCACAAAACACCATTTGTGTTTATGTACATTTGCTGATAGCAAATCTGGCTCAGTGTAATCAGGAAGGGATAGAACTACTACTCAATACGATGCTTTCAAGTTTGCAGTGCATGCTGAGGTGGAAACCTGGATGAAGAATGGGGCCCATGTACTGACTTTACAGATAAACATGGGATCAAGATTACAGCGTATTCTGAGGAATTATGTGCCGGCCAGGATAGATGACTGCTTTGCGAGCAGTCGTGGTAAAACTTTTGATGCCAAAGTTTCCACCTTGAGGAAGTGGGGTTATCCTCTCACTAGTGAAATGAAGATGTTTACAATTTACAGTCTGAACGTCCACAAGTCTATTTTTTTTAAATGGAAAGTTACCACACCCCCAAAATGGGACATTTTAAGATGAAAAGTTTAGTTGAAAATATTATGGGCACATAAATTCTTTTGGATTTGTAGTAGCAGTTCAGGTAGGTTGATTTTTGTGGTCTTCCAGCCTGTGCTTTCTGGTTCAGTCTCCAAATTCTCCTCTCTAACTGAAGTTCCTGAAAGGCTTTAATACTTAATCTTTAATATTAGTATTATGAGTTGTACAAATGCTTTTACTGTTTGACCATGTGTTTAAATACCAGTATTTATGGCATTTAGAGTCCTTTTAACTAAAATAAAGACATTGGCATATGCAATGACCCTTGTTTGTTTTCCTCAGCTATGAAGTTCTATGCACAAAATAAATTGAATCTTTAGGGTTTCAACCAACAACCCTAAGTAGCTCGTGAGTATGTGAGCTTTTATATTTATATGCACCAAATTTGAAAATGCAGGAAGTTATATGTACACTTTCAAAACCATTGAAAAAATGCTACATCAATTACTATCAGAAGTAATTTTTAATGTTTACTGCTTCTGTCTTGCAGTTAAGCAGTGAAAACATTGACAGGTTGATGCAGAAGTTAAGTGAAAACAAAATCCAAAATAATGTAAGTAAACTAAAATTTCTGCCTTTTCTTGTTCTATGCTCTGCACCTGAAAACGGCTGCATCATGGTATCATACGGTGGCAAGGGATTTTTTGTGGTTTATCATCAAAAAATGGAATCCTAGTTTGATATCTGAAATGTTCATCAGTGTGTGTTACTGCTGCATTGTTGTCTACAGACATTAAAATGTTTACTGTGGTATTTATTTTTTCCATGAAGAATCTCAGGAGAAAAATACTTGAAAGGGAGAAACATGTTAAAGAACTTTCATCCAGGCTTCAGCTTGAAAAAGTGAGTGACCAGGTCTGTTGGAATGAATGTTTTCTCCCAATGTACTAGAATCTTATTTACAAATTTTAAATTAAAATCGTAAAAGTATGGATTTGTGGTAGTTCTGGAAAAAATACTTATAATAAACTGATACAGAGTGAACAAAACAAACACTGTTCACAGTTAGTTTCCATGGCTCTGAGCTCAGTGACTAGGGAAGGGTAGTACTGACAGCAAAGTTGATATCGTCAAAGGCTGACAAGACCTTATTCATTCTCTGAACCAAAGGAAAGGGCTTAGTGCAGAAATCATAGAATCCTAGAACTGTTTGGGTTGGAAGGGACCTTAAAGATCATCTAGTTCCAACCCCCCTGCCATGGGCAGGGACACCCTCCACTAGACCAGGGTGCTCCAAGCCTCATCCAGCCTGGCCTTGAAACCAATCAATGTAGGGAGAGAAGAATTGTTTCTCCTGTATAAGAAGGTACTACAAAAGTTTCAAAATTATTTTACTGATACTTTAGCAATCTGTGTTACAGTACTTGTATACCTAAAGCGCACTTTATATGTATGCAGTGCAGCGTGGTTCAGCGTCAGCGAGGGACAGAGTAGGTTCAGATCAGTCTTGAAGGGGACAATGGTGTACTTTGATTTTTTTAATTTCTTGGGGTTTGTTGAGAGCCACGGTTCTTCTTTAAGAATTTTTCTTCTCTTAACCAAGAGAACGTACCACGTGGCTGCAGGATAAACTTAGCCAGCTGATGGTAATGGAGGAGCCTGTGAGGGTCCCCACTTTCACACCTGGCAATTGGCATGTCCTTGTCTTTATCTTGAAATGAAGCAACATGTTTTCATAGAAACATCCATTTGCTTGAGGGTAGAAATGCTGAACAGAAAAGCCTATAAAGATTCTGAAGACCACAATGCCAGCAAAGCTCAGCATCGATGGGATCTGCGCAGCATGCTGTAGCGTGACTAGCGATCTATGTAATGCTGAACAATTCAGGGTGCTTAGTGTCTGAAGGGATAAATGATTATCTATGCTATCTCTGTGTTCCTTCTTACATTATCTCCAATAAATGGCATTTTCTTCAATACCTAACTGAATCTGAGTCTGCCTTGCTTACTGGTATCCACAAGGAACACTTGCACTGGTGCATTGGAATGCTCTTCTAGTCTGTACTGATAATACTTGTTTCTACCTGTTTTCATTTTTTCTTATTTAGACTGAGCCAAAGAAATTAAGATGCAGTAAATTTCATAGAATCTTCTGACCTCAGTTCTGGTGACATAAGTTGCCTCTTCCCTTCTGCTTTACGTTTCCCCCCACAAAATTAGAGTTTGAATTAAATGTATCAGTACATCTGATAGCAGATGATGATCCTTGGTATTTAATGTAGATCAATTCAGGTCTAATTAGCCAGGGCAGAGGTGATCAGTGTGGCTTAATTTTGGTCAACCTGCTAGCTATATGCTTTTGCTCAGCCTCAATTTCCAAGTTGGTGCTTCCAGGCCTTGTTCATACTACTTAAAGAGTCAGATTAAATATGAGGCATCAAATGTACATACATTATTTCAAGTTTGTGATTTCTGTTAAACATTATTAACAAGTTATTACTTTTAAATATACTTGTGGAGCATATTTTATCTTTTCCAGCTTTTGAGGACATTCAAACATCAGTTAGGAACTGTAAGGCAAAGTAGAATATAAATAGCATCATACAGCATATCTCCATAGACCAATAGATTTGTGTTTATTTCTCTTTATTAGGTCAATGTGCAGAAAGAAGACCACCTGTCAAAATCAGTGAAGACAGTACAAGCTCACCTGCAATTCCAGATTCAAAGAAAAGAAGTGGAAAATGATGAATTAAAAGTGAAGATACAGGTCAACATATTTTTACTTGTGTTTCAGGTTATTTGAAAAAAGAATAACAAAGCCTTATGTGGTCACAGTTTAACTTAGATGTGAAAGTTAAACCTTAAAGTATTACGTGAAGCCAATCCCCTGGTACAAGCAAAACCCTAAACATTAAAAACCATTAGCAGTTACATTCCGCAGTCTGCCTGACAACACTATCTTAATTGCAAGGATTTTTTTGCTTCTTTTCTTAACTTGTCCATACTAGCAGTTCCACTGAAGATAAGTTAAGCACACATAGAAGCATTTGCACTCACCTAACTGTGGTATCTAGAAGATACATACCAATCCTAAGGCAGTCTCCATATAGTCAATAGAAAGAGGCAGGCAAGGCCCCAGGGTGAGTTTCTGCTGTAAGATAGGGGTGATGAGTCACCACCTGTTTCTTTTTATTGACTGTGAAGGAATCAATAAACCTCTAAATACTGACTGAAAGAGAAACACTTAGATTAATGCCTAATCTCACTTTGTTAGAGGTAGGTGAAATGATTTCCCTTTCTTCTTCTAAAAAGCAAGACGGAAATTTGGGCATTTGCAGCAGTCACTGGCTTTAGAATAAGGCAAGGAAGAGGTCATGTGCCAAAGACGGGAGCTGTATTTCGCCTCAGATTTTAGTATTTGAAACTTGATAAGAACATAGGTATGAGTGAGAAAACATTGGCTGAGAAATAATGTATTTATAATTTCCAATTTTCTTTTTCTTTGTAGCGTACAACCCCTATGAATTGTATCATTTGAGGTTGTTAAGGAAGCTTTAGCAACTCAATTTCAAAATACCACATATGTCTGTATATATACCTCATGTTTTATTCTGAATAAAAATTGTTTTATTGTTCTACCTAGTACAATTATTAGACTTCCAACAACATTTTCATTAAGTGATACTTTGATAAAGTAACTTGATATACAGCTGTATTTTCATTCAGTCTTTATTTAAAAGTGTTTGTTCAAAAAGTGCGATGTCAGTTGCTAGCTCAAATCCTGGTCATGATTTTGTTAATATCTGGACAAAAGTTAGCAACAACTTAGCCTTACCTTGTGAAATGAATTCCTAATTCAAATTTACCTCAGTCACTGAATAATGCCCAAAGCACTTACTTTTAGTGTGATTGTGACCTCCAGCGGTTATAGCAGGGGATAACAGGTGTTTCTTTATACCAGCAGCTAAAGAAGTCTGCGTGTAGACTCAAATTTTCTGTTTGCTCTGTTAATTGAAGGTGTTCTCCTGCTGCTCCCCCAGGTCACATCTTTGTTTAATAAATATCTTACAAGCGTCTCTATATGAAAAATGCTTCCTGCATATTTAGTCATTTTTATAATTTCAGTTTTTGAAGGAGTATTTTCTTTTTTTGGTGGGTCCCAGTACTTGACACCATCTTCCACTTGGCAAACCACAAACATTTTGCATTGATTATTGATAAGTTTTGGGGCTGTTAGCAGGACCTATACTGACAGATATCCTCTAATGTGCATAATATGAATATTTTGTAGCAACTTGCAATTAGTATCTTGAATAAGGCAGAAACATTCACGTAGTCAGTAGGTAAATGGCATGTCGCTCTGATCTGTATTAATGTAGAACATAATTGAGTGTGAGACCTAGACTCAAACGTAGGAAACAAGTGCATTAATCTTTCTTACAATCAGGATATTTATCAGTGACTTGAGATAGATTTATTTACGCTGCTAGCCTACTTACATTGCTGTAGTTTGGCAGAAGAATGCCAAGTGATATGAATGCAACTTGCACTTGTCTTTATGAAAGTAGGTGTCTACTGGTAGCTTGGTCATGGTTTTGGTAAGCTGTAGCGCCTTAAAAATAATCGCATCTGAGACTCTCCTAGAAACAGAGTCTGGTATTGCTTTTATTGTATGTCATGATATAATGTTTTAATGTCTGGTCTCTCTTTCCACTCATATTTAAATAACAAGTGATATGTAGTTGAAAAATACAGAAGTCATGAAGTTAGAGTTCAGCTTCCTGGGTTGGATGGGATCATTACACTGTCATCAGAGTGATGTAAAAATCTAGTTAGTCAGAAATACTAACAGCAGTAGAAAAGATAATATAATGATGATTGTAGAATCCACCCCTCCTCTCTATTGCATTGTACACATTTGATAATACAATTAAATGCATTAAAAATACGTTTCATGCAAATGTCTTTTATTCCCTGAGTGCTGCAATACCAAACACTCAGGAAATTATAGTTATGTTTTTAGTATTATCCTTACGATGTGTGATTTACCACTATGGTTTAAGCTTTATCATGGCCTGTTTTAATCATCTCTAAACAATTATCTGCCGAGGGCAAGGCAGTGTTTAGTCTTTTCTTTTTGTATTTTCTGCTTCACTCTCCATTGAACACCAAATATAACTTTCAAAAAAATAGTTTCTTCACTACACAATTCTGTTTCATTAATAGAGTGGGGGCATTATATGCATGAGAAAAAGTCAGAGATCTTGCAAGAAAATGGTATATTGTCATCTAATCACAAGCCATATCATAACACGGATATTCAAGAAAAAACACACAGTCTTTCCTGGCTTCTTGACTCAAAAGAACCAAATCCAAGACCTTAACTTTCATATTCAAATTTTGTATACAGTTATAATGATCTCTAGCCCTAGTTATGTGTGTGCTCACTGTAGTTGCAGAGCACAGACTACTACTATATCAGTGAATATCACTAGTAGCATCATTATGGTGCTACTCTTTGCAGCAATCAGTCAGTAGCGATGATGAGACCACTTTTATTTTCCCCCTCATAAATGGTTTTAACTTCCATGCCATGCCTTCTGCACTGAAATTCTGCATTCATTTCCAAGAGCACACAGCAATGTGTGATGTAGCAAATTGCTGTCTTTCCCCCTACTCCTGCCTGCTTCTGCACCTCCTCAACCTTTTCTCTTGATTATCTTTGTAATGAGTTTCCCAGTGTGTATTTTTCCTTTGCCTACTGCTGTGCATACCTTGTATCAACCTCGAGATTTGAGATACAAAGACATTATGGAAACAGTTTATAAGTGTAATTGCTATTCCTGATTAAGTTATATCACAAAATGGTCTGTAAGGTGTAGAGTTTGTGAAGAGTTGATGTTTGATTATACTGCAGACTCTAGGAAAGAAAATAGCAGAGTGGAAACTTCAAATTGGTGAATACAAGCACCAGATGATAGCCTTAAGGGAAGCGAGTGAGCAAAAGAAGACTGCCCTGAAAAAAACAATCAGGTCCCAGAAACGAAAAGCTGAACTCTTTGAAGCAGCTGTGGAAAGTTTAACCTCCAGAATAAGAGAACGTGTAAGTGACTCTGCTGTGAGCAATGTCATGCTGTATTGTTTTAAACTGAACAACTGGAACACTTTCAACTAATCTCCAACAACTATGGAGTTTAGGAAAAGTTGGTTGGTCATGCTGTGTTTGTATCTGTTTTATTTATTTGCTCCTTTAGGAAGCCAAACTGTCTGAGATACTGTCAGGTGCTGATGTCTGGAAAAGCCAGCATGATAGAATGGTTGAAATAAAGACAGCATTAGAAATTCAAACAGAAGATCTTAAGAAGTAAGTTAAACTGTTGATCTATTTTTCTTTTTGGTTTCTGTAATCACAGAGTCTTGATATTCAGTAGTGGAGTACTCAGGGTGACAATGTAATCAAGTTTATGTATTTATATTTTAAAATTCTGAGCAGTATTTTAAAGTTGGCAACTAGAAAAAATTTGATTTGTAGCCTTCTCTCTGCTGCATTTCACAACTTGTAAGACTTCATTCCCCCTTACATGTAAGGAACATGTTCTTTCCCCTGCATACTTCCAATCAGCCTGAACTTGCTAGTAGCTTCCTTAGAGCCATTTATTTAGTGACTGATTAAACAGCTTGAGTGCTCTCTCTTGTGTCGACTGCAGTGTAGGAGAAGGTTCTTACTTAGGCTACTAGCTTCTGCTTCAGACTAATGACAGCAAAATTATTTCACTTCCACTAATGTCTCACCCCACTAAAGGACAGAGAAGAGTTCCTCTCAGACATTTGAACAGTTCACTCTTGTCAGGAAAAGCAGCACAAAATTGTCCAATCTTACTCAAACTGCCAGTCCAGAAATCTGTCTAGCCCACTATTGGTCCACTGAATATGAGGAGGCATCTAAGAAAGAATAAGAAAAGGGAAGCATCTATGATACTTCCCTGTAACACTCTCTGTTTCCAGCTGGCTTTTGCTGGTTTTATTTTAGCTGAAAACATAAGTCTTTGCTTGAAATGTACTATTCCAGCAAGACTTGTTCTGCTAGCCAGCGCATGGCTAACTAAACAGCAACACAAATTTCATTGTTTAAGTTCACTAACAAGAAAAACAAATGGTGAGGCATATAGCACAATTTGTTGTTTGTAATAATGGAAAGTACCATTCCTAAACTAGCTATGGAATGTTCTTAGTGCGACATTATCTGATAGATCTTATAAATTCAGTAGCATTCCATTTTCTACAGGATGTGATGCTTAGTTGTCTTGGAAGTACGCTTGGGTGTTCTAGGTAATGAATTTATAATTGAGCTAGGGTCAGTTCCTTGGGGGACCACATCTCTTTTGGAAAGTTTCTTATTTCAATAGATAGTGCTTTCTTGGGATGTTTAAATGTGTTCTCCCAATTTTTATGGTTTTGGGGTGTTTTTCCTTTTAATAAAATAAGAACAATGAAGGAGTATGTATTAAGGCACAATTTAATTTGCATAGTGAGATTTTTGGAAGCATTACGTATGACATAGACATTCTTGCCTATCTAACAAGGCAGATCACAAGCCTTTTGGAAGACCTGAAAAGAAAGGAGGAATGGCGAAGCAACTCAAATGAGGAAATTCTTGGAAAGCTAAATTCTGTTAACTCTGAAAATGAAAAGATCTACCTTGAAAATGAAAAACTAAAGGTGAGATTATTTTGAATTATTGTTGAATGACCCTGCATTTCTGATACATTAATAAGGTAACCATATTAATTCCCTTTTGACCTTCAGTCTGGAGATCTCAAACGTGCAGAATGAATTTTGCCATCCATTTTTTACGTTAACCAAAAAGGTGATATTGAAAATCTATCAATCAGTGGAAATCTATGGCAAATCTAGAAACAGGATTGTCTAATGTATCTGCTTAACCACAATGCCATTTATTTTACTGCTGGTACCTACAAAATTGCTTAATTGAAAATTGTTATTTTATGTTTGAAAAAATTTCTTTCAAATTAGAGAACTGTGTTTAGCTCAATTATTAATTTGGATTTTTTAAACGGCTTACAGGTTGTTCATTGTATTTATCCTCCAAAGTAAATATTCTGATGAGCTGACAAATGAACTGTGGTTTATCATTTTTGTTTGACTGGATAAATAATAGTGTCACTTTCTAATGTCTGCAGGTCACTTGCTAGTAATATCATACTGTAGATTGTGTTATTTTAATAACACTCTTAAAATGTGTATATTTTCCATGTTTCAATCAAGGCTTCCCTTGCTACATTGGAAACCAGTACTGTTTCTGTTGAAAATGAACTGCTAAATCTGCGCAAAAAGGCAAAGCTGCAGGAAAACCTTGTTGAACAGTATAAACATCAGGTGATGAGTATACTTGAAACGTTCGAGTATGGGGTTTTAAATTTTTAAGCAGTTTTGTGGAAATTATAAATGTTTTATTTGTAATAAAAAAGAGTCATTGTAATGTTGACTGTAATACTGTCGTAACACTGAGGATGATAGAAGAGAGTACCATTACAAACCATATCCAAAATAGTCTCCACAGTGTTACTAGTACAGATAATCCATACTGAATTCTGTGAAGGCCCACTGGAAGCTCATTGAAGCCAACAGAGCTAATTACGTACTTGCTTACAAAAGATTTCCTTCCTAAAAAGCAAGTTGACAACGCAGTAAACTGGATTTAAAACAGTACAATTTGAGTCTGATGTCTTTAGTGGGCATATCCAATGATGTTTTACCTCTTTGTGGTCATCATACCTTTATTTCCACAAATACTGTTGTAAGAGTGTTTTCTATATACATTGGTAGCATACCAGCAAAACATGTAAATCAGACTTAAAATGAGCTTTTTATCCATTCTTTTTCTTTATTTGGCTTTACTCACAGAGAAGAAATATTACATGAGTCAAAGCTGTATGTATTTCTGCCATAGCATGGATACCATTTCACTGACAGTCTTCACTTATGTTTTTGTTTTAAATCATGGGCAAGATAAAAGACTGATACTAAGTACAACCAGTGTGCCTTGTCTGTGGGACACATCACCACAATTAAACAGCTTTAAGATGAGAGAGAGAGTTCCAGGGAACAGCCAGCCTTAAGCAGTGAGTGGGATGAAATTCCCTAGCCTGTAGCTGTGGTGACTCCAGACAGGAACTGTTGGTGATACTTGCTGTCTGGGGAGAGGAGGGTGAGTCATGCTGGCTGCTTCTGTAGCACAACCGTAGCTGTGCACTCTTGAAAACGAGATGTTGACACGAGAGGGCTCTTTACATGGGTACCCTTTCGTATTTGCTGTAGTGAGTAGGGTAATGAAAATAACTTCATATAATGACAAATACTGAGATTCGGTTTAGAAATCCAAGTATTTACTTTATGCTTCATACTAATGATTCTCTTTTCTACATTTAGAAGAAATACCTTGAAAATGTATGTGAAAAATATGTTGTGTCCTAGGTACAGAAATTACAAACAGCAGTAGAAGAATTGAAATACAGATGTGAAACAGTCTTAAATGAAAAACAAAGAGTAAAAGAAAACAAATGCTTAGAAATAGATAAGGTAAGTTTTGCAGTAATTAAGCATGTTTCCAAACAGTTCTACAGGGCATTGTCAAACACTGCATTGTTGTGATCCACTTATTAGAAGTCACAAGGTACTGGCTCTCTTTCCTTTTTCTTTTTCCATCTATAAAACCTTTTTTGAAGTAATTGAATGCTTTATTAACTCTAACTTGTGAGTGGGTGGTTTTTTGGATACTACACAATTACAAACAGAAGAGAAGTGTTTCCTAGAGTAATGCTGTTTTAGAATTCAGGAATTCATTTTATGACTTTTAAAAACGTGATTTCATTATTGGTGATTTTAAAACTAAAATTCTCGACAGAACAGTTGTGAATGTTGCATAGGGAAGTCAACTTACTGTAAGACTGATTTGCAGTGTAAATTGTTTTGACTAGCAGTTAAAATGGAGAATCAATACAGAGATGAGTTTTAAGTTTTTTCAGTAGGTGGAGCTAAATACTGGAGGACAGTTAACACATTCTCAAGCATGAGAAAACAACGCAAAATTGGTAGGAAAATCACTTTACTCAGTTCCACTGCTCATCAAAATACAGATTCTTTTAAGTGATGAAGCTGAGGCAGGGACAGGTTTTGCATTGCCTGCAATATCCGCTTTTACAGAACAGAACAGAATCCTCACAGAGAAGCATCTCACATGTTCCTTTTATTTTATACTAATTTTATTTTTCAATGTTTCAGTTGTAGAATGGAGGAAAATAATTTCTGATCCCTTAAATAATATTTGCACAGCATTGTTTGTGGCTTCAGGTGGCATTAGGTGTTGCCCTCTTTTCAAACACTGCAGTAGTTATATGCTCAGAATTTTTCTTCTGAACTGCTTTAGTGTGTCTGTATGGCATCTCTCTAAATATATTGCAATAAAAATAGCATCAAAATTTGGGTATTGCGTGATCAGCTGCTAATTTTGTAAATGTTCATTGTGAGTGTTACAGAGCCTTTAATGAAATGCAGTCAGAGATTTCTCCCATGGCAAACTTGGAAATTTGTCAGTGTTTTATAAAAATAGGTGACATTATGCGACTTGTGTAGAATTTCAGTTTTATTACTTACAGAGAAAGCCATTAAGTATTACAACAATGAATTTATGGGTTTACACTTACATTTTTCTCCTGTGATGCTATGATGCAGGTGAGGGACAAAACGGAGGCTGAGTTAAAAGAGTTAGAACATGTTTGTGACTTGCTGAAAGCAGCTGAGGAAAAGCAGCAAGGATATCAGGAAGAGCTTATGTCCTGGGAAAGGATCCATTCACAGAAATGCAAAACCCTTAGGGAGTTGCAGGTTCAGGTGCTTAGAACATGCTGATTTTTAAAGATAAATGAGAAAATTATGTGGAAAAAAATCTCCAGAACATTTTTTTCCTATTAGTTGTGTGGTTTCCTTTGTTATGTGCTTCATAAATCAAAAGCTCCTTCTGTAGAAATAGCACAATGCAAATAAAACTATCACCAACTATATTGACATGAATTCAGTATGTGGTAAGACTAGTTACTTGTATTTACTTTTAGATTCTGCATCTTTTAACTCAGTATATTCTTGATCCTTTTGAATACTTATATCCTGAGATGTGTTGCAGTAGTATTCCCTGGAAGTAAATGTGTACATCTAATTATTGTTTGTATCTACTGGAATAATATGGTTCACCAGTCATTTTGGTTTTAATTACTAATTTATAAACCAGACAATATTTGCTCAGATAAATAGTTATAAATTCTATTGTTGATGATATATGACTTTTGCATTTTGTTGATTGCTTTGAGTTGGTTGATAAAATATATTTTAAAATCATGCTTCAATAGAATCATTCATATTCTTAGCAGTATTTTAGGACTACTGCTTGTATTTTATCCTAGGCCTGAATATGAATATTCCTCAGCTTTTTTTTTTTTTTTTGTGTGTGTCTGTGACATCTATTTCAATGGCAGGGCTAAATATGGGGGGTTTTGTTGTTCTCTTTTCAATTTTATGAACTTTTGAGTGAAAAGAGCATACTCTGCTAGCATGGTATGGTCCAGTACCTAAATAACCCACAAGAAAGCTGAGAGGGACTTTTACGAGGGCCTGTAGTGACAGGACAAGGGGTAATGGGTTTAAACTGTAAGCTGGGAGATTTAGATTAAATATCAGGAAGAAATTCTTCCCAGAGAGGCTGGGGAGGCACTGGAGCAGGTTGCCCAGAGAAGCTGTGGATGCCCCATCCCTGGAAGTGTCCAAGGCCAGGCTGGATGAGGCTTGGAGCAACCTGGTCTAGTGGAGGGTGTCCTTGCCCATGGCAGGGGGGTTGGAACTGGGTGATCTTTAAGGTCCCTTCCAACGCAAACCATTCTAAGATTCTATGAATCTGTAGAGTGGGAAAGGGTCTTAATCTTCCTGTGTCAGTGGAAAAACTTCAGCAGAAACAGAGTGAGTCTCTGTCTCCCTATAGACTTTATATACTTATAAAAAAATAGCTCTTGTTTTAAATTTCTTGTCAAGATGATCTTTATAGCATCCAACTTCATTTTGTTTGTGTCATTTCAAATACTCCTTCCAGGAATTCTTGTAAACTCATAAATCCATCTTTGCTTAGCAAAGTACTTAAGCAACAATTAATGTTGAGGTGCATATACGTATATATATATATGTAGTTTTAATCTAACTACATGTTTTCTGAAAAAATGCCAAAAACCTAAGTATAGTAAGGTAATTGGGAATATAATCACTAGTCTGGTGGAACAGCAGTTAAATTTCGGCACTGAATCTTGGTGCTGTCTTTTAGAGATTCTAACCCTTGATTCTATGATCAGAATTTAGGAAAATACCTCTTGAAGTAACTGGACCATGTGCAGAAACCCTCTTCCGGGTTCAGCTGGACCAGGACATAAATTTACTGCCCCTCTGCTGAAGGTTTCTACTTCTAGCGGTCTGCTAGCTGAGCAGCCTGTAGTTCACATGAACAAAATCAACCAGATAAGCTCAAATTACTGGATGGAACTGCTTGAGATAGTCTTGTGAATGATGGACGTTGCCCCTTAAATATGGTGCCAGCAGGCTGGTGGCTATTATTGCGGATATTTATTAATCTGCTGTTGATGGGTCGTATCAAGGGCAATAATCTCATCACTAGTGTTACCAGCTTTAGAAGAAAACGTGTAACAGTTTGTCAGTCTGGATGCTGAACAGGGGAAGACAATTCAGCTTCTTGCTTTCTTCAGCTTCTGCTGCTGTTATACCTCTCTTTATGAACTTGATTGTCTTTTTTGATATTCACTACTTCCTGAAATTCTTTGCCAGTGATTCACTTTTCTTCTGTGATACCTGTATATATATGTAGTACCATTTTTATGCTACTCATGACTGTAGTGTGAGGTAACTTATTTTTGCTGGGATCTAAATCTTAAGAGTCAAAGTTCACAAGGTGGTAGGCCCATCCAACTCCTCATGCACAAGGCTGCATGAGCAGTATACGGGTTTTCTTAGCACTTCATTTTGTTATGTAGCAGTTTTTCAGTCTTGAAGCGTTCACACAAAGTTTTAGTCTGCTACCTTGGCTGTATTTTATTTGTTTTAAATACAAGATAATGTTTACCTGAATATAATGTAGTGTTTACCTGAAACTACAGTGAAATTGTTTGATTGGACTTTAATAGGCAAGCTTACTTTACTCTGTAATGTCCTGTATACAGGTCTCTTCAACTAGAAATGCATCATCATTTTCACAGGAGGAAGACAGTGTAACTTCCATGGGCAGTCTTTCCGTAGAAGAAGAAAACCGTAACATTCAGAGGAAATATGAAGAGCTTAAAAGGTAACTTTTAAAAAATGTGACTGCAATTAATTCCTACACTTTTCTGCTATCATGAATTATATTAATCTGTTTTGCATAAAGGCAATTAGAAAAGATGACATTTGAAAATGAAGAACTTGCTTGTCAGCTCAAAAAAGAAGATTCGAGCCTTCGGTGCAGTAAATTGCAGCTTGAGGAGAAAATTGCAGAATACAATGGATTAACCCGACAACTGGAATGTGCTATAGAAGAAGGAAGAAAAATGGTATTGGTGATTTACTACGTCTCTTGATCTTATTTGCCATTTTCTGTTTAAAAATAGCATTAAAACCAAGTGTGCTTAAGAAGGAAAGATGGGAGAACATTATTGCGTGTAGGGAACAACACCAAAAAGTTACTGGGAATTCTGCGTGTTTAAATATCGTTTGTTTAATTCAAGTTCTTTGTGGAATTTGGATCCTGTTGAAATTCATGACGAAGTTCAGCGGACCAAAATTACTCCATAATTTTTTTGTTGACGAATCAAAATGCTTTAACCACCTAATATTTAAGACCCACACATAAGGCAAGAAGTTTCTAAACAAAAGCTTAATCTTTCATTTTCCTTATTTTCTTTGCAATAAATAGCCCACAAGAACCCTTTTTTTTTAAATCCTTCTCATTTTAGAGGAAGGTTTTGCACACTTTCAGTATTAAGCAGGGATTTGTCATTTGTAGAAAGGATGTAAACTGTAGCTCGAATGGAAGAGGAAGTGCAGGAACTTAGATTGCAGTGAATTGTGTTAGTTTAACCAAAAGTGTGTCAAGTGGTAATTTCGGTCTCAGATTAATAATGTTAAATTTTCTCAATAGTGTCTGAGGATAATTATATGGTTTTGAAAAAATAACAAGCTTGGGTAAACTTACAAATGAGTTACAACAGTGTCTCCCTCTCAATAATGTGACATTTTTTTCCAGATTGCAACTTCTTTCAAATTTAGCCAGAGTATTTCCAAGGTTTGTTTATTTTCTGTGCATGGGAAATAGCTGAAGTATTAGATGACAGACTAGGAAATAGAGCTACTAATGCTAAGATATTAGAACGTCGTTTGGTTTGGGCTTTAAGTGAAAGCAAATATACCTCATTTCTCTCTCATTACTATACAGGTGGCTGCAGAACTGGAAAAAATGTCATACAGAGAACAAGCCCTTCAGGCAAAGATTCTAGTTCTTGAAACTGAAGTGAGACAGAGGCAGGAAGAGAAAAAAAGGCTCCTTTGCATATTTCACCATGTGAGTAAATAATACTGTTTATGACTTAAGAAGTTACTTATGACATCCCTATTTACATAAAGTTCCCTTTACAGAAAACCACACTTTTAATACAATTGATACATACTTCAGGGAACAGCAAATTAATTCAACTTGACAAGATACTTTGTATATTGACATTTCCAATGGAACTATCAGATGCCCAGTCTGTTTTACTGAATGACTGGAATAATACTGAGTTTAAATCTTCTATTCACTCCAGTTTTCCGAGCAAGTCAAAAGGCCAGCAAATATGTATGAAGTTGTAATTTCCCTTGCAAATTAATCATGTTTAATAATAATAACTAGATCTGAATAAATGCATAACAGTTCCATAAAGACATAGTGGTAGCCTTTTTCTCTGAGTTGATGCAAGAACCTGATGTTACTGGAATTTGTGAAAAGCTTTCCGCTTATATACCAAAGTTGCATATAATTGTAGTTAGCAACAAAAGAGATATTCTGATTTTTCTGTGTCAAGCCTTTAAACGCACAGGTTTTGGTATGCTGAAGTCTAAGATATGTACAGTCTATGAAGGTATTTTGGATGACCATTTTGAAAACAAACAAAAAAAGAAGTTTAATTTATTGTTGATCTAATCCAGAAAATTTCAACACATTTTCTATTAATAAAATGTCAGACATATCTGAATTCTCTAGGCTAGTGATGGCAAATCATTTGCTTTAATAAAAGTTTTGATACAGTTAGAGATTTGTCCTGTGATCGGTGATAATAAGCATGAGAGAAGAACTTGTGAGAGAAGAACTGTTCTCAATTCATTGCTTTTTATTCCAATTCCATTTACATATAACTGAGAATGCATTATGAAAAGATGATAAAATGGTCTTATTCCTGTTGTAGTGAAACTGGAAACAAAATAGGACTGTGAAGGTAACTTTATTCAGTTACTCATTCTAACCTGATTATTCTTTTCTAAGGCTGGATTTCAATCTGAAGACTATAATTCCATTATTTAAAGCAGGATTTGTTTTAAGCAACTCACATCTGAAATGTGTAATGGAGATAAAAGGAAATACTTGAGTATCTGTGGTATTTCTATAACATGTTATCTATGGTGTGCATCGGGTGTGGAACTGATGAGTAGGTAGTATCACTATCAATCATCTTTTTTTTCTATAAGGAACAATAGCCATCAAAAATCACGGCACATCGGAGGTCAGTAACAAATGTTACCTTGAAAGATGAGAGTCTTGAGTCCATAATAGATTTAAGATGCTAGGAATCTTTTGTGATAAAAAAGCAGAAGGTTGTTTTTTACATTCCCAGGCTTTTTTTTGGATTATAAGCCTATTCAAACATGTTCAGTTTGGTCCTGACTGAACATAAATAAAGCTTCAATATTTTGAGGTCTTTCTGGGTACCTTCAGTTTTGTTGAGCCTCTGAAAATTTCTATGGGCAAATAAGGCTTATAAAAGTGAGGTACTTGTTGTCTTACGTTATTATTTTGATTGATTTATGTTTTATTGCTAAGTTGTATTGCGTTTCTCTTCTTGATTAGAATGAAAAATACCGTGAAGTACGTTTGAAAGAGCTGGAGAACAGCCTACAGAAGTCAGAGAACAAGAACCAGAGCCTCCAGAATTACATGCAGTTTTTGAAAGCTTCATACATAACAATGTTTGGCTGAATTCTTTAATTTCATTTATTTTAATAATAGAGAAAATTTTCAAGATTTGTCTAACTCTCGGCGGCGAGGCTGTTGAGGCCTTATAGTATGTATAGTTAGTTGTTCCCTAGGAAAATTTCTGTTGTGGGCAGGGAAAAGCAGGTCAATCATTACTGTATATCCTACTGCTGGTCGCATACGGAATGTTTACCTGGTATTACTGATATAAAGAATTGTATTATTCATGGAACAGAAATGAAAAGGCAGACTGCGTGACAGTAGTGACAGGTGTGTCAGCATGGGGTATGCGAAGTTGTGAATTGGTCTGTGAATTTACCTGTGCTGTAAAATCATACGTGCATCCTTTTAGTCCATGGTAAATGTGGATGATCACAGGTTACCTTTCAGTTCCCGTGGGGGAAGAGAATACCCATGGATTGGTTGCATAGTAATTTGCATATTTTAATTATTAATAGTTACACAATATTTATAACTCATTATACTTGTCTTACTGTAGATATCTAGTTGCCCAGATAATGATATCTATCCTATGAAGAAAGGCAAAAATTTAGGGAGCATTAGGTTCCCTTCCTGTCTCTCCCTGAGCTTAGCACCAGTACAGCACACCCTACTGCACTGCACAAGGTCGTTGCTGCCACAAGGCTGTCCCATCCAGCCTTTTTTCCCTGCATCCCATTATGATCAGGACTATACTATAGTAATATTTTACAAATATAAGTAGGAAAGTATTTTAGATATGGGTATAATTTAAGCTCTGAATGTACTGATATACCCTTTCATGGTGACACAGCTCCAGTGAAGATATTTAAGTATTTCTCTGTGCCTGATCACAAGGGCTGCTGTTCACTGAAGGAAGACTGACTTATGCCTCAGGTTATACACATGTAAATATTCAGCTGATACAGGGCTAGTACAAAAAGCAATTCTGAGAAAGTAATTGCTTTATAGATCTATACTTATAGGACTGTGATATGTTTTTGGGAAGGAGTACATCCAGGTAAGTTAAATATATGTAGTTTTGAATATGCATTTAAATTATATATATATTTTAACTGAAAGTATAAGTTATTTCATACACAAACAATGCCTGTTTGTTAAAGGTAGTATTTAATTGTTACTTATAATGTGTAGAATGTTGAAGTTCTTTTTTCTTTATTTCAAAATGCTTATCCATCTTAACAAATACTGATATGTCATAATGATTTGCTTGTGCATTTCAAAAATAAAACTATCATTTATTATATGTGACCTGCTAGTAGCAAATACTTCTGTTGTATTTTGGGGGGTTTTTGCATTACACACACACTTACAACCATATTTGTATTAATTTAGTTCTGCCTGTGCTACTTACAAAATATCAAAACCTTTTGAAAATCATCATGTATGAAGGAAGGATTTCAGAAATGAAGTATTGATTCCAGTCCATGACTGATTTTTGAAAGGTCATCTTGGAAAATGGTACACTTTTTATTGATAAATGATACAAAGATGGACAGTAACTTGATTTCAGCTTGGCTTTTGCTATCCAGGAAATTAGGGGTTTTTTGTATGTCCTTTGCAAGAAATAGGTCTGGAATTATTAAAGTTGCTGACAGCTTCACGTACCTCTTTACCTCCAAATGTCTACAAACAATAAATTTAAATTAATGTCAAACCATATGTGACTTGATTTAGCTTATAAAATTAGAAATTTATATTGTTTTCAGCTCAACTCATCATTGCCATTGTATTAATCTAGACTTTCTTTCCTTTTCTTCAATATTCAAGTACTGGAATATACATGCTTGATCTTTGAAGCCTTAAAAATCTCTTTAAAAATGAAGACAGTGTTTTCCGAATGATGGTGATATCTTTATGGCTCTCCAGGACTGTTTTCTTGGGGGTTTTTTTGCATGGTAGAAACAGGGCTACTAGTCACGAAGATCAGTTGTTTTTTCTCAGCTGTATTTGGGAACTGTTGTTAGTTCATCATGTTATTTCCATTTAAAATTTTGTTAGCTCCTTTAGAGACAGGAGTTGCTGTGCATTTTAGTAAAGAACGAAATTATTTTTCTGACTACCTAGATTACTGTTTGTATTCTTAGTAACTGTAAAACACAGCTAAAGTAGTTCTTGCCTTGTTCATTTTACAACATAGAAAGCTGTGTGTCATGCTGCAGAATTCTTGGATACAGCTATACTGACTTGGCTGTATTTTGTATGATTTGACTAATATTTTTCTTTAAAGCAATTTATTTTTAATGTCTGCATCTCGTAGCAAAGTGACACTCAATTTTCTAGGAAGAAACAACCTCCTTATGATTGCTTTCCTGGGAATTTTCACCTCTAGATGATTTTTAGATCGTGATGCTGTACGGTACATCAATATGCAGCGCTACAGCTCAGCCTTTATCAAATCAGATTTTGATTTGGTATTTCCCCACTGCAGATGCTCGATATGCTGCTGCAGTTTTCAAATACAGTCAGATGAAACACCTTGCTGCAAACAGGGACAGAAAAACTGTTAAAACATCAGTTACTGGTGTTTACTGTACAGGCTTTGTGGTTATGTTTTCAGTCTGGCAGTGACCATTCACAGGACCCGTGGCAAGCAGGAAGGTTTCTCTTCTGCTGCTCAGAACGTCCTTGGCCAGAAAAGCAGTAGAAACCAGAGACTCTGTGTAAAAGTTTGACCATACTTTCGGTGATGAGCTCACCCGGTAAAGATTTTGAAGAGATGTAAGCAGGGTAAGAACAGAAGAGTAACAAAAATAGGATTAAAACACTAGCATTCTCTATCCCACTGAATTGAGATTTCCTAATAAGAAGACATTTTTAGCATGGACTTCCTGAGGTACATAGTTCGGATGTCACGCATTGTGTGCACTGCAGAATTCTATGGTTTTGCAAAGATTTTTGTGGTAATTTTTTACAAAAGCTGACTCAGTATGATCCAAGGTACGTAAGAGAGACCACGTCTGAACTGGTACAGGTGTTCTTTTTGTAAATTAAACCAAAGCCACCTACAATGTTATTTTCTCCCAATACCTGTAGCCAGTGAATTTCCATGTTCAGAATTTCAGAGCTTTACTTATATTAAATAAGCATGTAGAGTCCTGAAATTGGGAGATCTTAAAGAGTTGACCTGAACGGAATTCCTTATCTGTGGTAAAATGGACAGTAACACGTCAGTGCTGGTTTTGAGAAAGAAAGGATTTGACGTAGAAGATCATTGTCATATGCTTTAGATTTGTTAATGTATGGGAACACAGAATTTAAAGCAGAAGTGTTAAACCTTAGGGCTGGTTGGGCCATACCCCCTTTACTCGTGTCTGCCAAGTAGCTTATTATTAGTGGCTTAAGGTTGATCGAAGAACTTTATCTGTTTCCTATCACAAAATCTGCTATAAATCCTACTGTAAGATGGATTCTTTCCAGTCAGAGGAGAGAAACACAGTGATTTCTCTCTGCACACCTGCTTCCCTAAGGGATATCTTTACAGAAGAGACGCAGCAGTCACTGGGCTCCATACAGATGACTCTTCAAGCGAGTGTGATAGGTTACTAGCACACGATTTCTTTCGACTAGGCCTTTTATCTATTTAACAGCGAATGAAATCAACACTTGGATTTCTGTGAAAAGTTTAAGAGGGACCATTACCATGCAGTCTCCTCTGCTGGAATGGCGTCCAGCATCCTGCCTTGGAAAAGAGCCCAATTATAGATGTTTTGTGACAAAATCCTTTTATCCGTGACTTTCCTACAGGAAAGGCGACCCAGCTTCCTCCGCTGACAGGCTGTTTAGCAGCGTAACATCTGTACAGCCCTTACTGCGCGGGGAGGCCTAGAGCTGGCCAGCACAAACAGGGATCAAAGCAGGGCCCGATAGGAAAGGGGTTTGTGGGGCGTGAAGTAGATGCAATGATTTCATACAGATTTCTTTTCGCTTGTTCAACAAAAGCTTCCCGTGGCTCGGTTTAAGGCTGACATAGCTGAAGCATGTTCCTTAAGGCCAGAGAAGTGAGTGTGCGATGCTGGCATCCACTGGTGAGGAATTTAAGCAGCCAAACCCATGAATTTATTGCAGTCACGCAGGTCACCGATACGCATTTGGGTTCAGAATGCTTTCTTGTGTACTTATGGCTGAACAGTAATCATATAGCTGCTGTCAGTACACCTTCCAAACGTTTGAAGGTGCAGTGTGTTTTATATTGCCTTCTGCATCTATCAGCACCTTTCACTCACTTTCTTCATTAATGCTGTTGGCTTACAACCTTCGGATAAGGCTTTTACAGCTATGAACAGCCCAAAGGAATATAATCCTAGTGACAAGTAAATGGTTGTCACTCAGAGAAATCTCATGTCTAAAATGCTGGTTTTATTGAGAACAATAATAGTTTCTAGGAAGTAACTGACTTAGGCCTTTTTGAGTGTTTGACAGACTGAATCAAATACCTGATTAACGTATCATGTTACCTGAATGGCAGATTAATCTACTTAATTTAAAAATTATAGGAAAAAGGATGTTTTTATGTGTAGAGACTCTGCTGCAATCTTGTGTTTTATTGTCTGTAAAACTGTACCTTCCAATTTATTGACAACATAAGTATTTCATGTGCCACTCTTCCTTTTGGTGATACTAACGATTGAAACCAAGCGATCTTTCAAAAAACCTTTGATAACATCTAATTCCTAGAGCAGCTGTTACACATCCCATAACCATCTGCAGATCTCCCATCAGCGTTTCAGGCATGCCGAGACTGTGTTCATTATCACCGTGACCACACTCCTATTCTTAGCAAAGAGTCTCCTTTGCAGAGCAGCAGCCTACTCTGCTGTGGCAGCAGTCCACTTACTAATTTACAACTCCACCCACTAAATAACACTGTGAATTATAAACTACCGAGTAAACCATGTATTTTTAACAGCCTCAATTTTACCATTATGCCTGTTTATAAAAGTCAAAGACATTTTTGAACTAAAAAATGCTAAGTTGGCATTTCAGGTTATTCTCAGGACATTGGCTGCTCCTCCACAGTAAGGTTTCCTCTTCCTCCTTCTCCTCCCTGCTTCAGAAAACCAGGACATTAATATGCTGCATAACATAACCTGATTTGTACCAACATTTCCTTCTTTTTCTAGAGGGAAAAATCTGAAGAAACCTGAAAAAGACCCCAGCCTAGGAGCTTTCAAGTCTTTGTGCGAATCCTGTGCCAGAGTGCAGGCAAACTTTCCTGATTCTATCCTAGGCCTTATTACCAAATTGTTTCTGAATTTCTTACCACACAGTGGAATATTAGGTCCTGTGCTTTATGAATCGCATAAAACATAGTAATGACATCAACGTTTACATGCCACAGTTTAGTTGTTTGTACGTTTGTTTGTTTTTGAACTGGGTTGTGCTGTAACAGAGATGACATTTGAACTTCAGTGGAATTTGCTGTAGCAAATTTCACCCACAGTCTGGTAGTCATTTATGTGTACTTAGCTTGAAGCAGGCAAGTAACTCCTTTGAGACAGTCAGTGATTGGAAAGCCAACTTTTTTTTCTTAAAGCTTACTTTGTAGAGTCAAACAACATACTTCATGGATTGCCATGCTGGATAATGATTTGACAATCAATACAGTTATATTATGTAAATCATAAAATCCACCTCATGTCTGCAGTACCTTATCAAAGCTGTGAAGTGTACTGAGCCATAAGTAGCGATGGCTTCTTTAGTTACTTTTTTTTTAAGGGACAAGGCAGTGTATATGTTTAAAACCAGCAGGTGCCAGAAGCACGTCACATACATAAGTTTTTAAATAGCCTTCTCTTCTACCTTTGATGCTCATTTTCTGCCCACAATGTAGACTAATTTAGCAAAACAGTAAAATGACAGACAAATGGTGTCATAATAAAATTCCAGAACCAGCCAAGCTATGATAAAGGATCAGATCTTTGCCTGTGATATTCTTGAAAATCATTACACTACTGAGAAACCTTGCTTGGAGACCTGGTTGAGAGTTGTTACAGTCAGAGTGGTCTAGGAGTGATAATTTTTCTTTTCTTTAGCAGCTTCTGGCCTCCACCCTGGTCTGAAACCCCTGAGCTTGGGTATGGTTTTGGAAAGCAAGGATGGTGGCTCTGGAAGAGGTTCAGCAGGATTAGAAGATCCTGGAATTAGCAGAAGAGGACATCTCCATAGATGGGAGCCTACTGTTGATAGGAGCAATAAGGAGAGAGGAGAGGGCTTTGAAATAATATAAAATTAGATGCTTGCATTTCTTTGGAATTAAGTGTAGGTTGACTGATCTGGTTTATCTTCTAAATACATAACTTTTTTATCTAATTTCTTTCTATTTCAAATAAATTTCCTACTTTTATGAAGTCTTGTTTTACTAAGATTATCTTTCAGGAGAAACTTCACATCGATATTTCTGAAGACATGCAATCTTATCGTGTCTCTATAAAAGTTCGAGTTCTATAAGTGGAGAGTTCAAATATTGTTCTGACATATACTGATGACATTCCAACCCTCAGTAATCTGATGCAGTTATACTCAAGCACTGACTTATTTTATGAAGCATGCGTGACGCAGAAACAGACGTTTAAATACTTCTTTGCATACTTGTGTTTCATGGGAGATTCCCCCAGACAAGCATTCAGAGGTGGTACTCTTGCTGATTTCGCTTTCAGTGTGCACATATAATAATAATGGAGGGGAAATGCAGTTGTCTTCTAATGATGTGTTTCTAGTAGACCCATCATCCCAAGATCTGACACAAAAACAAGCTCCCCAGAATGAAATAAATCCCAGCAACAGAAACACCATGCTGTTTGGAGGAAGATATCTTTTGAATCCTGCTAGGTACTGCTTGTTGATAGCATTCTTGGCATGGTTCCACTCTTGAACTTAGCGTGCTTAAGTAATACATCTGCTGGGGGTACTGGGAACAGTGGTATCAACTGCAGTTCCTGTTTTTTATGAAATACTGCTTGCTAGGATCCAGCTCTTCTGGCTTCAGTTACAAAGCTAATGTCTGGAAACAAGAAAACTTTATGGGTTTTATACAATAAGTCTTGTCTCTTTCTAGCGGCCTAGTAATTTCTCAGTTCTTGGCATCGTATCTGGTTTTGAATGGTGAATATCAAGAATTTCCTTGCCCTTCTGTCTTCTTGCTATGTTTAATGAACTGAAATTCTGTGTTAGAATAGGAACTTTGCACTCTCCCTCCAAATCTGTCCCCTTTGGAGCACTTTTCAGTATCACGTAACGGAAAAGTAGTGTCTCTGTGAAGGTGTCATTCATGAAGGTACTTTATTTGAACAGCCAAACAAAGTGTGCAAACCTCAGGTGCCCAAGCACACAGTTTTTCACAAGCCCTCTAAGCATCCTTTCTCATTGTTCCTTTTGGCAAATTCACATGACTTGATCTCACCACTCTCCGCAGTTTCTAAAGGACACCTTGATGACTTGGTTGTCCTTTCTTTGAACAGTATTGAAACCCTTGAAGTGACTTCCTTCCTTCAAACTTTTTTCCAGGCAGGAACAAACACATTTTTTAGTAATTTTCTAAAGCCTATTTTGGAAGTCAGGTCAGTTACATTAGAAATACCTTTGCACACATTAGAGTCTAATGTCTGAGTTTTCTGTTCGCTGTAGCTGCAACAATCCAAGTGAAGATGTAATTTATCAAAGACTTGTTGCTCTTTCCTGTTTTGCCTTTGCTTTATATCTTGCTATTTGCATTAGCTGTGGAAGTTTCAGAAACTCTGGGTGATGTACTTCCCAGGGATTATAACACTCTACAGTGAAGACTTTATTTTGAATAGCCATTTCATTTTTCTCACAAACGGCACACGTCAGTGACAGCCACAAGTTGGCCAATCAAGTACTGGAAACAAGACAATCATTCCAAAAAGACCTCAGCGTGAATTCAGTTATTATTCTCTGTCTGCCTTTATCACAAGTAGCCCAAATCTTACAGGAAGACTGTAACAGCAACTGCTCTCCCCAATATACTCTCTACAAATCTCCTTACTGATTTAGGACCATCCTAAATTTGCTGGCTTTTCCTTTTTTTGGCTACAACTTATGTTTTACAATCTTGTAGTCGTTTGTGTCACAGTATCATTTAGAATAATAGAATCCTAGAATGGTTTGGGTTGGAAGGGACCTTAAAGATCATCTAGTTCCAACCCCCTGCCATGGGCAGGGCCACCCTCCACTAGACCAGGTTGCTCAAAGCCTCATCCAGCCTGGCCTTGAACATTTGCAGGGGTGGGGCATCCACAGCTTCTCTGGGCAACCTGTCCCAGTGCCTCACCACCCTCTCCAGGAAGAATTTTTTTCCTGGTATCTAATTATTTACTTAAATGGGGGAAAAGAAGTGTATTTTACTGTAACTATTACCTCCTGGATAAATACTGGTTTATAGAAGTGAACCTCATGCTTCACTTTGCATGTCAGACTTCGCTTCCAAAAGTATGAAGAGTTGCATCTAAGAACTGTACACATGGATGAATTATTTAAAGCCAACAATTCCAGATTTTAGTGATTTAACATCTACTTTGGTCTTGAATGATATAAATTGAGTGCTTCCAACAGAAGATCATAATGAAGACTCATATAACACTTGCAAAGTTGTGTGAAGGAGCATATGGATTACAGAAATCCTTCCAAGCTGAATGCCCAAGCAGCTAGTTTTTGATGGATGGTTAGATGTGGGATGGCTAGTTTTAGGTACAATGTCAGACTGTGCTGTCAACTTGCTGCAAGAATGAGATTATTTCTTTTATGATAGATGAGGCTCTGGTGGGGAATGTGAGATGTGATCAGACTTCCTGAATTATCTTACTGTTGTATGTATTTGATTAGCCATGCAGAAGCTTAAGTTCTTGAATCTAAAAATCTGGAATTAATTATCCTTGTTTAATGTTTATCACACTGGAATGGATTAATCATCCTTTGAACTAGATTGTTTCCATACTGATACATTACTCAAGATTAATTTAGACTTATCAAAATTTTATTAACTAAAAATCCATAGGGCATTCATTCATAAAGGCTTTCTCAGTCAGCACCAGTCTCAGACATTGCCTTCAAAGCAGTAAACTGCTCTGTTTATTCTGCTTCAGCGATGGCTGTTGACGGTGTTCTGTTTGCTCATGGAAGGTGCTCCTGACCACTGCTAGCGGAGAGCACGTTTCCAGTGCTCCGAGATGAAGCCACATGTGGTGGCAATTCACAGTCCCACACTTGTGTGAGAAGTGTGCGGACACGTAACGTATTTCAGGCATGCACACGAACATAAAAAGAAGGGGTTTGTGAGCAAAGTGAGAGTGTAAATCTTTGTGGTTGCAAGTATTGTGCCCTCATTTCAAAACATGCTCCTTTTGTCTGGCTTACCCGCAATTCCCAGCTAAATGAAGTAATGCTCTCATACAAAAACATCTTAGAACACTTGATTTCATTCCTCTATTTCCCCTCCCTGCCTTCTTTAAAAATAATGTTTGTGCACAGTTTTGTAGGAAAAGAAGCTCGCAAATTTGTGAACTTCAGTATCTTTGCTTGGAGGCTGTACGCAACTTTTTCTACCTATCCTCAGACATGCTATTCTTAGTTGAGAAGAAACGAACACCAAAAGTAAGTCTTAATTCACACAATGTGTTATATTGAATGAAGCAACTCCCACGGGTATGCTCAGTCTCTAATTAATTTTTTATATTCTAATAATACCTGTTAGAGTCAATGGCCAGTGTTTTATTAAAAGTCCATAGGAGTTTCGCCAGTGACATCAACATAGCCGTGACATTATCATATACTTCTCTACTCACTGTGAAGTAAAAGGCTGTAGCTGGTTTCTGAAGCTGGGAATTTTGTTTTATTCAAAACTTTAGAGAATTGTGGACTGCTTCAACCTGGCCATAGACAAGCGCAGCACCTTTTTAGTCAGTGATCCTGTTCCAGATTCCTAGCTTGTTGACTCAAAAGTGTCTGTATTAAGTGCACACAGAGCCCAAAGAACAAAAATAACTGCCACACATTAAGCCACTTAAATCTGTCAAAGGTGAGAAATTATTTTACCCAACATAATTCAATGTTTGAATTTGGCAATTTCAGTCACATATTGTACCACAAATCATGTTTCTTAAATATGTCCCTAATGATGTGAAATTCATAGGTTAAGGCACCTGGTAGCCATCTGACAGTGTCAAGGCATTTGATACTAATTTTATAGCCCTTACTGTTCCACTGTGTAAAACTTAGTATCACCATCTTCATATTTAATGTGCACATGTGCTGGCAAATACAAAATTTATATTTGGACTGCACACCTGTCTGTGGGTGACTATTGACTGTGGCCATATTTTTGAAATTAGAAACAACAGACTTAGTGTTCACATGAATGCCTCTCAGAGAACATATTGCTGACAGCTGTTTTATTCACTAGGTACTAAAACATTAGAAGAAGCTATATTTAGATTCCTTTAAATAAATAATCAGGGGTTTTGTAGTTCTTAACATAACCTTAAACTCTGTGAAACCAAATGATAAATTGGGGTTGATTCTCTGAAGCATCTGCTCCAAAAAAGGGATGTTGGATAGCTTTTCAATTATATTGACCTCATTAGCTGAAGGCCTTCTTCTTAATGAGCATATTGAACTTATAAAAGAAATGAGATAATGGTTGAAGTTGATAAAATTAGATGAACATTCTCCTCACACGTCAAAGAGTAAAACTTTATGTAAGGCACCCAGGAAATCCCTGACTCATGGCCAATAATCTGGAAAAAATCACCTTTTTGTTATTCTAATTCATTCTTCCTGAATACTCACCGTATATCAGACTTTGCTCATTTGCCTCCATTTGCTCTGAGATGATCTATGCTTCGTATGTTGGACAAAGAAACCCTTGTAAAGCTGTGTTTGCGAGCGAACAGGCCCTAATTTTAGCAAAATTGCAGCTAGTGCATCTTTCAATGTTAACAGCTTGGGCACACGCCATCTCTTGTGTCTTTCCTAGCAGGGAATCACAGTGGACTATGATAATTGGAAAAAATGAGACTATAGTATTGCAAAAAGAAAAAAAGAAAATCCTACAGAGGACCAAACGCCCTTTGTCAGACTCCTCAAGGGTGCTGGTGAGAGGCGTGAATATTCAGTTTCTAGGCAAAGTCTCTGTCACCCTTCAGAAACTGTCCTGCCCCACCAAAGCCAACTTCTGAACCCCAGGTACCACTGGCCATGGCAAGCAAAAAAAGTTACCTCTTCCTGCCTTGAGGATCAAGAAGAGTTGGAACCATCTGGGCAACCCTTTGTTCTCACTTGCCATGGGATATTCTGTCCTTTGCATCATCAGCAGTGAGCTGGAAGGAGTTTCCCACAGGGAAGGACGGTTTTCTAGAATCTGAAAGGCTTCTTTGCCTTCCTCACCATTTCAAATAGACTTTGAGTGTGGGAGAGCTTGTGAACTGGAGAAAAACAGACAAATGGTTGTTTCTCTCTGCTGTTTTTTCAGTGACGACTTCACTGCAGTCAGTAGGCCTCAAGAATGAGTACTAAGCACCTGGCTGAACCTGGAACTTTGGTTCCTTCCTTCCCATGCCCAAACAACCCCAAATTTTGAGGAATTTTTAGATTCTCTAAACACAGGCATATGGTAGGGACTGAGTGGGCATGCAAGTGCACACACATGAGACCCAGTTTATACCTTGGAAAATGTTGGTAGAATTTTTTTTTTTTTTTAACAGTTTGTCATTCTGTACCACCTTGTGAATGCTTTCTGTGATCCTTTAACCTGTGTGCTAGAGTCAGTCGATCTCTTAAAATTGTACCTCTACTCCTCCAAACCCAGAGAGAGATCAGACTAGGAATGAAATCCCTAGTGGCTGCTCATTTGTTACTCGCATGCCTAGACATCTTGTTTGTCGTGGATTTACTTGTTAAAGCTACCATCACCACCTAGGCAGCTCTACAGTCTGCATCTTCCACAGTCATTGTTCTTAGAGAGATATTCATGGGTGCAGAATCATTTTAGAGGTGTAATAGCGTGCACGCACAGTAGGAGTAATGAAACCAACCGACTTTGCCATAGTGTTATGCTAACAAAGTACCTCCAAAGGGAAGTTGTTTTATTCGGCTTCAGGAAAGCCTTTATTATGTCATTGGTCTGCATACTTCTCATTTTTCTGCACAGTATAAGGGTTTACATCATTGTGATACTTAGGATGGGGTATGCAGGAATATTCCTGGTGGTATCATTTTAATACTAACACTGGAAATGGGGGAGGAAATGAAATGAAGCACAGTATTTTTTCTGTCTTTTATCTGCATGAACTCCCAAATCAAGTTGATCCTCCTCAAATTTCTAAAATATGGTTGCCCTCCTATGGGTATCATAATTAAACTCTCCAGGCTGCTGTATCACAGTATCCAATGAAATTAATTATAGTGCTGAATTATTAATAATTTGTGATAATAGTGGTACCAAAAATGGCTATAACAATTCTTAGTGGTAAAAGGGTTGGCAGCTGAAAGATTCACGGAAAGGTCTCAGGGCAAATGGAAGAAAGGTTGATTATTCTCCTTTGTGCATTACACCATGTATCAATACCTTTTCCATAGTAAGTTAAAGCTGTTTCAGGCTAGATGTGATTTATGTCATGTTCATTTATACCAGATGTTCATTGAAAAAAATTGTTTGCTTAATATCAACAAATGGTTCCTGTAGACTTCCTTTAACCATCATATCCAATTATATGTATTTTCACATATACATCTAGAGCTCAGTCCCATGATTCCCAACATAAAACAAAGAAGGCATTGATGTGAAAAAAGTGCTCCCAAGAAGTCCAGAGAATACAGCTATATTAAACTGTTTCCAGAGAAGGTGTAGGTTCTCCATTTATGATTATTATTCAAAGCAATTGCTCACATACGTGTCGTATTTTTAAGAGCCTTCACGCATTTCCTGCTACAAAACTTGCAGGTATGTTCAGCAGCACCCAGTTTTTGAAGATATGTGTGAGCAATGAAGAGTATAATTTCACCCCAGATTCATTGGAAATGAAATACAGTCCCAACCAGTTCCTACTCTTTTCTCCCAGCTGTCATAGTCCGAGCGGTGTGACAGCAGGACCTCAGCCACAGAGGTTTCTGCACTCAGAGCGAGCGGCTGCCTCACCCCTGGTTCTGTACCGCTGCTTTGGTTTGGTCATGAATCCCTGCCTCCGGGCTGCAGGCAGCTTTGCGGAGCTGTCTGCCTGGGAACAGAGTCAAGAAAGAGCTTTTGCTGCTGTACCCGATCAGTGTAGCAGCACATCCTTGGTGCTTTGGTGATCAGCTGGGACAGCTGCATGTGAGATGAAACTTGCATCTTTTTAAATGTCCTCAGTGTCTTGCTTCTTATTTTAGTTCTAGCACTCCACAGTAAAATTCTGATTCAAATTCCCACGGGTACTTATGCTCCTAGGTAAGCCAGAACATTTTTGTGACTATGTGTTATTGCCATACTTGCTGGTTTTATTGATGGATGCACTGTTGCAGGAATTATTATAACCAATAACCAGATCTGATTGAGTCACAGGTATTTAATTCAGTGATGACAACCAATTTCTGTCTAGTGTTAGCTTTGAACTTCTGTCAGTCTATAAAACATAATGAAGCAATTGTCATCTCATTATGGTGGGGAAAAATTCCAGATCAAAAGAAACTCTTTTATGTTTCCTTCTTTTCATTATTCACAGTTTTAGTTCTATAGGCTGTGGTCCACCGGATGAAGATGCTTAGTTAACAGTTAGTAAGCTGTGTTGATTTCAGTGCAATCATTAAAGAATTTACTTCAAAGATGCCAGATGGATTATGTTTACAGCTAAATTAGCACCCTTGATCTATTTTCAAGTGTGGATACTTAAAAGATATATGTACATTTGCAAGAGGGGGTTAAGAATAGGCTATGATAAATTAAAAAGAATAACAATGTAACAGGTTTAAATTGAAAGTGGGTAGATTCAGATTAGATACCAGGAAAAAAATTCTTCCTGGAGAGGGTGGTGAGGCACTGGGACAGGTTGCCCAGAGAAGCTGTGGGTGCCCCATCCCTGGAAGTGTTCAAGGCCAGGCTGGATGAGGCTTTGGGCAACCTGGTCTAGTGGAGGGTGTCCCTGCCCATGGCAGGGGGGTTGGAACTAGGTGATCTTTAACGTCCCTTCCAACCTAAACCATTCTGTGATTTCTCCTCACAAAAATTGCTCTCCAGAACACCAGGAGGGAAAACTAACTTATTTATTTTACAGTAAGGCAAATAAGGCAGAGTACTGCACCACCTGGAAAAGTGAAAACTGGACAATGCCACTCCAAACAGTCTCCCATCTCTTTCTGAACGAGAACAGTGTGGAGGAAGCAGGCTCTGCACAAAGACACGATCTATGAACAGCAGTAGTAAGCCCAGCAGAAGCGTAAGCTGAAAACCCAACCCGGATGATGAAGTCTGGCCATCACAAGTGCCACTTCTTTGCTCGCTGGATGCAAGACCTTCCCTGGGTACAGTGGGAAGCCAGCAGAAGCTTTGTTTGGCTTTTTGCCCTCACTGTGCCAGCCCTCGTAATCCTGCCGCAAGGATGGGCTCCGGTTGAGGCATCCCCCCTCCCAGGCTTGCTAGGATGGGAGAGGCAGTGGTGGGGCCGCTCTCTGTGCAGCGGACAGGGAGTTGGCCTTGGCCCACGAGCACCGCGAGCTGCACCCAGCCCACAGGTGGTACGGGACAGCACGGACGGTCACCGCAGCAGGGCCCCGCCATCCTGGGGCTGCCCCACAGGAATGAGCGGGGGCAGATGGGAAACATCTCCAGGGTGGTGAGGAGGAAAACGTGCTGGAACAAAGGATGAAGCAGAGGAGAAAGCCTGGCTCCATATTGGCCCAGGGCAGGGCAGGCAGGAAGCAAGGGGCACAGTTATATCCCTCCGCTGATGCCCCCGGATGGCACCTTAGTTTCCACACATGAAATGCTTTCACCAGAGCAAGGATTTTCCAAAATGATCAGGCGAACAGACTAGAAAGATTACTCCACTGTATGCTGAAATATTGACACTCCATCCTTCAGGGAGATGGAGAAATGTAAAACTCTTCTCCAGTGCCTGACAGTTTCAGCCCTTCATTTCTGACAATTTACAACAATTTAAGCTCACTAATTTACCACTGCTGCTGCAATCTCAGTAGGATTAATAACACAAAGCATGCTGCTTCTTACTAGGAGATTCACTCCAGAGTGACACAGGCTACCAGCTCGAAGCAGTCTTCAAAGGAGGTTTTCTCACGAAATGAATGCAGAAGGTCATCAAAAAACCAAGTTAATGCTCCATACTCCATCTGAGCTCAGATTAGTTTTAAGTAAATCAGGCTGATCAGCTGCAACTTTCCTCTATTGCCAGAGACCAGATAAAAAATCAAGGGACATGTTTCTCAGTTAAGAATTGCCTCGGAAGGACAATCCCGGCTGTAATGAAGGGGCATGATATGGAGGAAGGCACAGAGCTAGAAAGGTCCTCGAGCTCTAAGTCTAATAGAAAATGGTTTGTGTGGAAAACTAAATAAGAGAACATATGGCACAAATTATACCATAAGCACTAAACAAATCTTAAACTGTAAACATCCTCTTGGGTTAGACCTTCTTAGCAACCTTCTGCTGTCTCTGGCATAAACCGGTGGCTCCAGTAAATGTTATTTTACTGAGGTTTATTTTGTTTAGAAGTTTTATGTAAGAAAAGTGACTCAGTTGCTGTGAGAGGCTTCTCAGCAGTGGCACTACTTGCACATCCCTATGCGTAGGCGGTAACAGCCAGCCAAGGCTCTATCCTGAAAGGCTTCAAGCAAATGGGCGGTTGTGTGACAGCAGAAGATGCCTTGGCTCCAGCTCTGCTGGAAATAGTCAGCAGGAGCTTGTCTTCAAGATGGAGCTGCATCTGTGAGTCAAAGATAACTGTCTGTGGACATGGATTATGTCCTCCCGTGCAGAAGAACCTTTCTCAAGTCTTTTAAACTGTTGCCAATTAACTGCAAATCTTATTCCTGACATATCTGGAGTTCCCAGCTGGACTCAGTCAAATAAAAGAACTGATAGCAGTTCTGGAGTACTTTTTATTAACTACCCCCTGGGTAAACAGGATCATTACCTGTGCATTATAGCTAAATATACTCAATTTTTAGCAAAAACATGAGAAATATTTACTAAACTCAGTGAAATTATTTTTTGTGGAATCTGTGCAGATCATTTAGTATTAGGAACATCTGCCTAATAAACAGCAGAAACCAGGTTCTGTTGATGCTCTTACTGTCTTGAATGATTTAATTTCATGTTTAGAGTACTTCTTTATTAATTATTGTTTACTGTGAATAAAAATCTTATGCATGGCAGAATACCTCTATATAAAGTTCTGAAAGCAAGACGTGTTCCATTGACAAGAAACTTTACAGCAGAATGAATCCCTTAAGATTTGTGTAGCCTGTAAAGTTAACCAGAGAAAAACTTCTTTATTTCTGAGGTGGAATAAAAAAGTTCTTAAAAAATCTTTAAAAAATAAGCTAAAATTTTCAGATGTTTATAAACTTGCTCCTTCAAAGAGATATGAATAACTGTAAATGTGCTGAGTACTCTAATATGAAGCACAAAATTAATTACATAGACAAATAGTAACTAACTAAAGAGAAATGTGAGATTATGGGGAAAAAAGTGAAAAGTCACATACTTTATACTATTCATTAATAATTACTGACAGTAGGATGATGTATGAAATTTCCATGGACATCTTGCCAAGGCAAGACTGATCTCTTCTTCAGTTCAGTTAAAATGTTCGTACTGCTTCTATCTTCTGGTTTTTGACTTTTTTTTATTTAACTGGTGCTTTAATTCTAGGAGACTGAGTCCCAAAGAGCACAACTTGCAGTGAAACACATCTCTGGAGTATCACACTCAGGACAGAGCCTCTCAAGCCCTTGATGGTGAAATGTGAAGTCCACCCTTGACCGGGTCCTGGCACACAGCTGTTTCCCCAGGGCCCCACAAGCAGCAGTCACCAGGCTGGTACCAGCCACCACAAAAGCATCATCTGAAACAGCTGGAAGTGTAAAGGCAGACTCTGATGTAGCTTTTTGCAGCCTGACGGGAGTTCATCCCCTCTCGTGCACATCTGGTGTGTATTTATGTGCTCTAGAATGTGGAAAAGTAAAGGCTAAACATATGGACTTAACCCATTTCACCTAAAGAGGTGAAAAGTGGGTGTTTAGATATTATCAGGTCTCTCGCTGGCAGTCATATATGCACTGTGTAAATCTCCCTGCACCGGAGGCACCTTGTGTGAAAGGCATCCTCTGAGAGCAGCCAGCAGAGCCTGGCAGATGTCTGTGCGTGCTCAGCACCGTCGGACCCTGAGTGTGCAGCGTGAGGAGGAGGACTTGCACAGGTACACAACATGTCCACGAAGAAGCTAGTACCATCCCGGCAGGAAATATTCTCATGCTCAGGTGCAAGAAGATCCAGGAGAAAAGCGCTTGGGCACAGCTTTTTTTGTACAGCTTGTGTGTTTCAGGTTTGACTACACACTGCACAGTGGCCTGTCAGTAATCTCCTCAGTAAATTATGTTTTGAGTAACGATGTCACCTTTAGTGAGACAGACCTGGGTTATCAACCAAATGTCCTATTTTGGCCTCAGACTTGGTTTAGCTGAGTAAACCAGGACTGGAGGTTGTGCAGCAGGACCTTTCTGTTGTCATTCAGCGCAGCATACTCCATTCAGGAGAAGCGTTTTTGATTTCTGCAGGTCTCAGAAAACCACCAGTACCACAACATATATCATATTGGCAGATACGTGATGGTGCCCAACACCGGATGCAGTTCTGAACCTACTTTGAAACATGCCATCTACAATGATCCGCGTTCACCAATGGTATGGGGTGTGTTCATCCTGTGGACTGGAGCAGCTGCACCTGCTTACACCAAAGTATTTATCCATCTCTTTAGATGTAGATAGTTGCTTTATTGGCAATTGTTGAGTCTACTTTAAAAGGTGCTTGCAGGCAGATGGTTTTACCTCATAAATCACTTCAGCATAAAAATGGATGTGCTTTATGCAGAAGTGGAGTTTGTGCCTTCTTTTCTTGCTTACTCATATTAACAGGAATGTGTATGCAAATTTCCCATCTCCCAGCAACTAGAATAAATTGCTCTTGGGCACTTGAACCCCGTTCAACTTGATTTAGAAGTTCAAAAAAGAAGTAGATTTATATATCCCCACCCCCAACACTGGGGCAAGGGAAGTTGACTGCTTGGGTGAAGATTTTAACCCCATGTTAGCAGTTTTTGAAGGTGCTATGGTTTTGATGAGATAGGGCTGTATTCTCCCCACCCCCCTTGTATGCGGACTGCTGTTCAATAAGCCAGAAAAATGTAAATAACACAGATACGAATAAGGCATCAAATACAGACCGATGATTAAATACATTATGGCCCTCTATGAGAAACAGCCTTAGCAGAAGCCCTGGGTGAAGCTCCAGCTGAGATGTATTGTCTCCAATTACAATGATCACTCCCAAACAATCAGCTGGTTTCCCTATATACCCCCCAGGCTGGCAACAACCCTCCTTGCTGCTGGGGTGAGGCGGCTGAGATGTTCTTCTGCATAACTGCTGCTCTTCAGCTGGGTAAGTGCTGGCCCTGTGCAGCTATTTCGGGTGTCTCTATAAGAAGCAGTGTGTAAGTAAGGCTGTTATTACATCTTGTGGTTGGAGTGTCATGCTTAGTAGGGTCAAAATATTTTAACAAGGTTGATTTTTGTAGAATGATGTTGGGGTTATTTTTGTCTTTTTGGGGAGAAAGGGATGTGCTTCATCCTGCTCTTTCTGACGGTTGGTTGAATGCAGCTGCTCATGTGGCTCTTGCACATGGATGGGGGCATTGGATCATTATTTGGTTCCTCTCTACTATTTCTTTTCTCTGCTGTGATGCGTACATGAATACCTAGAAACCTGTTCTATGCAGTTAAATGGGTTGTTTTGCAACCTCAGTACTATGCGAGTGTAGCTGTAGTTATACATGTGAATATCACAAAATGTTTGTACATAGACTTGTGATTGCAGACGTGTGCTTGGGCTTTTTTACTGTCCTGTCTCTCTCATAGTCTTGGTATAGGATAAGAGAAGAAAAATAGACTTATTACTTTGTAAAACTTTGGAAAATATCTGGAAGAGTGGTACACTGATATTGCATGTGCCGTGTCACAGCTTGTGTGATGTGCAGTTTATTCCCTTCTGTCAATTGTAGGGTATTTGTGAAAGGAAATACAAATATAAACTTTAGTTTCTGTAGCCAGTGAAAAGCAAAACAAAAAAGGTCCAATAGGTAACATACACTGTTCACAGAGTTGTTTCCAAATCCTTCACACTGACTACTGTGGAACGTAACAAATGTCTGTCAGATAAAAGAACCTTTTTCTGCCAGTTCTGGCAGTGGGCAGCTTCGTACCCTGAGTTCCCACCACTGAAATGAGTTGTGCTGCACCACACAGAGCTGAACTTCTGCACTATAACTAAATCCCAGCAATCTGTCTTGAAACTCATGTCACATAGGAGAAATAGAGATGTGTCTGTGTCGCTAGCACAGACTCCGTGCTCTGAGTGGGATGCTTGGGGTCAGAGCTGTTCCCCATAATCCTCCTGCATCTGAGTGATTTAGCTTACCGTAAATGAGCGAAGCAATTTGAGACTTCTGCCTAATGAAATAAGTCCTCATTTTTTACATCTAAAGTGCCTTTGCTTCAACCTGCATCATGGTGAGAATTAGTTTAAATCATGTAAGTCTTTCTCCAGATAAGGCTCACTGTATCAGCTATGTTTTCGGGTGCTTAACAGCTCAGCTTGCTGGGAGCTGAGGGCATTCTGATATATTAAGGACTTTCTTTGCCATGTTAAAAATATGGAATATATTTGAGTGAATACAGTATTAGAAAAAACTCACACTTTTTTCTTTAGAGCAAGATGTTGGTTTGTTTCACAAAGCTGATCGGCATGTGGGGCCAGTTTGGCTGCTGAGACAGACACAGGAATGACTGTTTCATTTAATGCAACTTTACTCACTAATAAGATCCCAAATTTTATCCTACAAATTGATAAGAAATATTAATGAGCTTTTACAGCTTTCAACAGAAAATTCTGTGTCACGTCTAAGTTTTCAGACCAGCAACTTTGAGCAGCTGGTGAGACTACAACATGTTGCACAGTGTTCCCATCTCGTTTCGCACCGTGTCCACTGCGGAGAAGTAGACAGACCAACGCCGTGGCCTCCTGAGGCACGTGTTCAGGTTGCTTTCACACTGTTGCAATAGAATAGGCAGCATTCAATGGCAGGGTAATCAGACTTGCCCTACTGAATCTGTAGCAGATGAGTGGGAATACTGCCACGTAGGTGCATTAAGATAATCTTGGGATTGCTCACTAGTGGTAACTTTCAGCCCTGTCCACCACTGGCAGTATTTCCATTTACTGAGCTGGTAAAAATATCTCCCATCGCCTTGAAAAGGCAGGGGAAACAGTTAATTAAGAACTGCAAAATAACTACTCTGACTCTGGAGTAGCAATGTTTCGCCTCTGCCATCAGGTAATAAAACAAGGGTGAATTTACTTCTTCCTCCGTTAAATTCATCCCTCAGCAAGGAACTGTATTATAGGAAAGCATTCCCACTGTTTTGGCATGGCTGCTACATTATGTGTTTGTTCTGGGAGTATCATTTTGGTGACATAAGAAAGGAGGAGTGTGATCTTTGGGGTAAGAGAAACTCTAAGGGAAGGGGAGTGATCCTTAACGTTGTGTTTTGGCAAAAGGAGGCTTTGTGCTGCCTGACAACTGGCATCCTAAAAAGTTTACTTGGAGGGCCTTTCTTGGTGAGGAATGCATGCCTTCCGTTTACTTCCCGTGAAGGTGTCCAAGCACGCTATTTAATTCCCCCTGTAGTGCGGGAGGCTGTGTAGGACTGACCTGGCATTACCTGTCCCAGAACAGGAAGAAATGAGCTAAGTGGTGGTTTTCAGCCCTGCTTGTGCCTCCCCCGTGTCTGGGCGAGGGTGCAGCTGGGACCACAGAGGCTCGGGGGAGCACAGGGAGAGGTGCAGAGCTGTTGGCATGTGCCAGGGCAGCCTCAGGAGTGGGGAGGTTATGGAGCAGGGGCAGGAGCTGTCCCCCTCTGCTGCCCTGCCTTCACAGTGTGGGAGCAGGCATAGAACTGCCATAGGGTTGTCTCCTGCTCTCTGTTAGGCTTCAGGCAGGGGAGAAACCCAACTTTCATTTGCTTTTGATTTAATCAGACCTACCCTCAAATTAAAGAAGTGGTTTGAAAAAGCAAGGCCTTCAGGAACAGGCAAAGTGCATATAGAAGAGGGCAAAATGTTTTAAGTGCAATTCAACAATGTGCTTCCGTCCCTGTTTACCCAGGGGTATCGCCTGCTCCTTCACATCCATCCAGTTCAAAAATGCTTTGGGAGACACATATACCCATGTCCCCTGCACATTGCTGGGAGCAGACAGGCTTTTCCAGAAGCCCCAGTGTACTGAAACTCATGTCCCATGGCAAACTGGAGCTGCCTGGTGTGTCACTGGGTGTACACTATGGGTATTTGATTTACTCCTGGCACAGGAGCAAAACAGGGATTCACAGCGAATGGTTGGTGTGCACAGAGCTCCTCTTTCATCCAATCCAAACTCTTTCAAATGTTGCAGACTTTGGGACAGCTGCATAATACAGGTTTTTACATAAAAAGTTGCTGAAAACTCTCTCAGATTTGCTTTCCACTGACCTCATCAGCTTACATTGACACCAGCATAAAGGAGGAAAATGGCAAATACCTACAATTTCTACCTTCTCGCTGAGTGAGGCTTGCCAGGTCTGTAAGGGTCAGAAGGGCTGCACACATGGTTTCTTTGTAGCCGCATATACCAATGACTATGCAATAGAATTTCACTTAAAAGTAGTGACGTACTGGATGTGTTTGGAGCCTGGCAGGCATGTGGGTGCTGAGTGGGACTATGGTGCAAGTCATAGCCTTGCTGCTGCCCCAGGACTGCGTGGCGAGGGGCTGGTTACTGCTTGTCGGCAAACTGGGGAAACCGCACACTCTGCGAACTCCTGGACTGCAATGTAATAGAAGGTAATTTGAATCAGTTTGTATCACAGGAAAAATCCACATGGCAGTGATCCCCTTTCACGCCCCACACCCCCACACCCCCCCAAACTACTGTGAGAACTCAGTAAGCCTTGCTCTTGAGCCTAGACCCTGTCTGTGATCCCTACTGTAAGTCTCTGGGAAGCTGTGGATATGATGTTTCAGCAATACATGAGGCCCTGATCATCCTATCCAAATGCCAAAGGTGTTTCTTCCTGTTCTCCAACCCTTGTGGAGGGCACCTGGGTGAAGGCAAGCTGCGTGCAAAGACTGGGGATGCTGGGAGGGGGAGAACCTGTTGCTTCTGTAATCAGGCCCATTGAAGGTACAAGGCCACTGCTTGATCTGTGAGCAGACGTGCTGTGCCCCCTCTTTCCTTCCTGCTATAAATGGTTTTCTCCTTGATTAGTGGTCTGTCTCACCACTTCTGTTTTGATGGCCTAACTTAGGGATGCAAATTTGTAGTCCTGCTCTAAAGCCAGCTCAATGTCCTTAATTACATGTGTCTTTATATGCCTAAGGAAAATTTCAGGTTTGAAAATGGCTGGAGTGAGGAAAGGTTTCTATATTTGTAGGACTATGCATTTTTCCCATGTAGTATTTCCTGTAAAGACATCTGGGGCTGATTCTCATTTATGGTAAGGCTGCTTTACATGAATACAAAAAAGTTTGAAGCATGAATAATGGTGTTTTCTGCTAAAGCAACACTGGGGAACTGGCAGAAACAGGAAAGCCAGCAGAGCTGTGATGTCCAATTGCAGTGGCCCGGTTCTGAGATGCTGCCACTGGAACCACATCCACCCTCTCTGGGTGCTCAGATGTGCTTCTCGTGGAAGTCTGTAACAGTGAAGGAGATATCTCACTTATCCTGGTTTTGAGAGAAGGATAAAAGTAGATAATCACTCCAAAACCACAAGCCAGTAGAAATTCCTTGCTGTTAAGGATTTAGTCATTATTCATGTGTTCATTGCAAGCTTCCTATTGTACCTGATCCATTGAACAGTCTTTGACCATGCAAAAAGTACCATAGTGAGATGTGACTTCATCTTGTCTACGGTTAGTCAAACATCATCTTTTCATGTTCTTTTCAAACATGCCGTATTTCCTGGGCTTGCTTATAGTACCTGCACAGATACTGTTCCTTATTTTTTATTTCTGTGAATAATCTGTGCAAAGGTCACCAGCCACAAACTGTTGCTCTTGTCAGAGTATCTAATACTTGCCCATTCCAATAAGTTCCCTTCAAGAAAGTCACAGTTCAATCTTATGTAGAATGAAGTGGAAACATGACAAAGCTTACACAGCTTTGTCCTTGCTTTTGATGAATCAACCAGTCTTTTCCATTTCCTCTTCTAAAACAAGCCTGGAAAAGTCATCATGAAGATGCATTCATTCATGTAAAAAAGGTTGTTGAATCAGGGAATGAAATGGAAAAGTAATCTATGCTAGATACTTTCTGGTGTCTTTTACTGTGTGACATTCCGTGAGATGGCTCCTTTGCTTTGTCACCAGTTCAGTTCTGTCCAAGTCCCAAGCCAGACATCAATATTTAATATGCTTTATAGTTGTCAAATGCTTTTGTTGAATCATTTATTGCCCTTCTATTATAATATCCTAGCAAATGATGAAAAGTACTTGCTGGCTAAACAAAAATGCCAGATACAAAGAAGTTTTGTTCATTTCCAAATGTATCATAAAGAATGACCATACTTCCTTTGATTTGTCTTATTAATGTCCCTTGCTGGCTGGAGAAGTGTTCCTGAGTAAGTCTGCTCCATGCCTTGTTACTAGATGAGCTGAAAAAATAAACCCCAAAATGAAGGCAACTGCCAAGGAATTCAGCAGGTCTGAATCTACTCTTCTCATTGGTGTAAATCTAGGATATCGTCATGGAAGCTAGCACAGTGAGGACAGAATTGACTGAATGTACAGGAGAAATATTAGCAGCTGAAGTGAGTAGTGACTGTACTCTTGGTTACGTTTGCCTTTGACTCTGGTGTCCAAAGGGATGCTGTCAAACCAGCCCTGCACTCCTGGCTGCAGCACTTGAGGCGCAGCAGGATTTGGTTGCACCCGTGGTCACCCCTCTCTAGCTGTTGTCCCCAGCAGACCCGAGGGAGATCCTCGTGTGAGGTAACTGTCATGGTGACCTGCGGCACTGGGAGACCCCTGTGCTGCTGAAGGCCTGCCAAAGCCTCTTTCCAAGGGTGGTCCCTCAGGCCCCAGAGCGAGTGCTGAATGTCTGGGGTAGGACTGCTGAGGGCAAAGTCATGCTGCACAAGATTCCAGGCTGCCTTGGAGCTGCTGGGCAGCTTGAGGGAGTTGCCATCCCTGCTGCACCTGGGATCCCTTAGCACCTAGAATGCTGGAAGTGTGATGGTGGCCTGAAATGATCTTAAACTTTTTTCCTCTAACAGTTCTGGGATTTCTCACTATCCTAGAGGTTGATTATTTCTGTATGACAATAATACTGACTCATCCTCTAAAACTCATTGACCAATGGTATAAATCCTAGTGCAACTATACTGGCAGTGGGTTCACCTGTAATGCAGCTGATTGACCTGTCCCACAGAGCAGGGCATGAGCTGGAGTCCCTGTCCAACTAACCTGCCTCCTCTGCCCTGTTATGTCAGCACAGCATCCTGCCTTGGCCCTTCAGACCTCTGCTGTCAGGACTGATGCTGTTGTAGTGCCCATCTGCTTAATCCATTGCAAAGAGGTTAGAAACCAACAGTAAAAATATGCCTTGGCATAGCTGCTCGGTGCTTGCATTGGTCAGAACTACAGATGCTGGGGAAGACACAGTTGGCCCTCCAGGCAGGATGTGTGCTGCTGAATGTGAAGAACTTCAGTCCTGATGGTGGTTTTAGACTTCCTTACCATGCTGCCTTCTGCTACCCTGAGGATGGCATGGCAATATGCTTTACCTGCAGACTGGCATTGAAAATAGCCCACCGAAGCTGTTCCACACAAAGTGGCTCACAATGCAGCAAGGTATGAGACTGATACCTCAAGTTTTCCAATTTCCACTTTTATGTTGGCCTGATACAGCTTTGAATCTTTAAACACTGAGGTATTTCGGTTACTAGTGGAGTTTTCTCCATGTATCAGGCGATATGCATCCCATATGCAACTTTCATGTTCAGCAAAGGGAAGGTCCTAGTTCAGAGACCACAGATGAGGAATAGCCAAAGGTCTTCTGTGGTGAAAACACAGCTCAGAGCAGAGGCTGCTGGGAGTGCAGTCCATCTGTCTGTGGATCCTCACATAAGGAGGCTGTAAAGCTGCCTTGCCTGCAAGGTCCTGGAATTAAACTACTCATGCTGCATTCTCCCTGAGGAAGCAAGCAGTGTCAGGTTCAGGGTGAGTAACCCTCTTTTTCATGATTGATGTCCTCCTATATACATGTGACGCTACTAACTTCTGAGTTAGACATGTATCATCTTCCAGATTTAAAAGGGTTTGTGGTTGCTTGTATAAAGCTGTGCAGCCTATAAACTAACCTTTCAAAGGTTTGGGGCAAACATACCCTTACAATTTTTCTTCAAGTGCATGTCTGCAGAAGACGCCTGAAAGGTTATTCCAGTAGAGAGAAACACCAAACAGTGGAATTAACCATTCTCTAAAGCAGTCACATTGAACTATAACTTCTAGAAAATCTTGGTTTAGTACCTGAAAAATCAAAGAAGGAAATATATCTCTCCAGTAACTAATCACACTTAGATGATTTCGGAGATCTTCCCAAAAAAGTTGTTTCAACAGCTAGCACTTACATAATAGTATTTTCCACCATGGTTTCTTAGGACTTTTTTCCTATTCCTGTCACAGACACAGATTATTTTACCAGAATTGTCTGTGAACTTTCTTGCCCTGAAATATGTTCAGGTTTAGATGGTGTTGTGTGGTTGTTGATAACGTATTGGCAGCTAATGCTTCAGTCATGATGGTGCAAGGAAATGAAGTCATCTCCTTGGCTTTGATGAGGTTAAATCTAAAACACAACCTGGAAATGCTGACCTGTCATTCCTCACATGGGAATTTGTTGTTTATTGTAAATATTTGTACATGAAACTGCAAGAGCTGAGACATGTCTCTGTGAGATGATGCTGCAGAAAACAAGTTAAATTCTGACTCTTTGGAAAAAAAAATCACAGACTGCAACTCTTTTCTTAAATATTTGTATATTTAAAAGCAGTAGGTAGCTTTTTGCAGGTAGGAAATACTGTAGAGCAGAGGATGTGTTTGCCCAACTGGATTAAAATTCCAGTAAAACAGGACAGTGTTTCAGGGTAGCAGCTTACAAGGACCTGGAGCTGTTATTAAACCTGTAGCTTGAGCTTACTGCCAGCTTTGGGTGCTGGAATACTGTACACAGTCCCTCGATCTGCAACTCCTGGCTGAGCTGCTGCAGAGGTTTGTCTGAGGGTGCCACCCGGGTCAGGGGGCAGGCAGTGGATGTGGATGGTGATGGAAGTTTGCCCTGGCTCCTCACTGGGGGCGGTGGCTGGGTACCCCACAACAGCCCGAGTGTGGGGATGGCAAGGCAGGGGAGAGAAAGAAGCATATGGTGCTTCTGGCTCCACAGCACAGCCAGACTCCTCTCTCAGGCATCAAAATGTGTAAGCTTTACCCTCCCGTTGCCCCTCCAAATCTGTTTTGTGGTAGGCTTTTCTCTGGAGAGTCTGAAACCAGCTGACTTTAAATCTGATCGTTCATCATTTAAACAAGGAACTCATCAATATATCGTGTTTCAGCAAAAATGCAGGATTCCTAACCACTCTTGAGGACTTGTGAAGTATGAGCTATATTTCTGAGTATCATTCCAGAACATGGCTTGACTTGCTCTACTGAGAGACTACAACCCATCCCCTCCAACTTACTTATTTGCAAGTACTTATTTCACTCCTTCACATATCAATCAGTATCCAGAAAACACAAGTTGCCTGGTGGAAAATTTGTAAGGGAGTTGCTATTCCCCTCTCACAGTGAATTCCTACAGTAGCACTTTCAGGATGGCACACTTGCAAGCTAAGATAAAACTGAAAATATGATAAATGGAAGAAAAATAAACCCCTGGTGTGAGATGTCATTACCTGTCATTGGGAAAGCAATTCAAGATTTTCACACAATTGGCTGTAACACTTCCTGAGTTAAATTATGCTGTCAACAAACTGCATAAAATTTAACAAATGTCAGAATGTTTTAGGAAAAAAAAAAAGAAAAATCCCCACCCCAACACATAATTACAAAGCAGGATAAAGCTATTGTGTGATCTGTCATGAGAACCAGTGAATGGAGAGAGAGGTTGCTAACACTTTGAAAGCATCTTGGGCAGCTATAATCCAGCTGGTTAAGATGACTTAAATATGCTATCTGGGGAAAGGGGAAGAAACACCACCCCACCCCCCCCAGTAGGAGAAAATGACTGTTTTGAAAATGTTGTTATGGTACCCTTTGAGTTGACCGGGGCATGTTCAGCCTCTGAACTGACACCATTGTGTTGCGTGTAAGTACAGTAATTTTTATTAAAATTACTATTTTTATAAATTACTAAAATGATTTTGCCCTTCTATTTTAAATCTCTATATGCAGTGCTATAGCCTAGTATGTGTTTAAGAACTTTCAGATAGATGGGTATGCAACATCGTTTAAGAATTGCCAGTGGGAGAAGGAAAAAAATCCACATCACTGGAGCATGAAAAAGACGAAGTCTATGCTTGCATACAACCAGGAGATAAAACACCAGATTGGTTTGCCAAAGACACCTGTTCTGATTGTGAAGAAATCTGATAACCTCTCCAAGTACTCCAATGATGCTATTGCATAAGGACCACATAAGAGAACCACACACAAGATGCAGCGATGTGAGTTGCTGTTCAGATGTACAGCGTTGCTTGGCTCCCGTAATTACCTCTGTGTGTGCACTTCCCCGTACAGGGAGCACAGAGAGCTCAGCTGCCGGCGAAAGCAGAATGACAAACAGGATGCCAAACAACCTGGCTTTACAGCTTTGCACATCACAAATGAAGTGGGAAAGAGCCAAAAGAGGAACAAGTCAAAGGGTCCATGCTCCCATGCAGGAGAAGCGACACGCAAACGAACGAGGTTCCCAGGGATTCCTGGGACACTGTCAGGAGGTGCAGCTGAGTGAAATGTAAAAACTAAATTACTATTAGTATACTCTTCCTGGTTTTGTTTTAAAATTGAGCAGGAGTAACATCAAATGTTTAGTGTACTGCTATTTGCAACTCTTTGACGCGTGAGCTCAGGCAGAGAATAGCAAGTCTATGCTGCAGAGCCTAGTGCGGTGGTAGAAATGTCATTCCAAATAATGGAGAACTAAAGTTATCACAACAGCTGGTATAGTTTGGAGGATAATCTCTACAGATTATGGACTACAGGACAAAAAAGAAGCCCAAGGCAGTTTGAAGTGCCACCACCTATCAATATTTTTGCATTTACAGCACTGTGAACTACACAACAGCAGACTGGGAAGTAAGCAATATGTGTTAAACTCCCTGCTACAGCACTGTGATAGAGAATACAGACGTGAGGTTGCAGAGGGCCAGACTCTGCTATGGTATATTTATCTGATCATTCTGGAGAGTGGTTCCTGGGGAGATGAGGAAGCTACTGGATGAGATGAAAGAAGACCATAAGTCTTGCACCCCATGGAGAATCACTGTTATGCATAGTGTGTGAGGTTAGCAGGCTGGAGTGGAAGTGTTGATCTGCTTGAGGGTAGGAGAGCCCTGCAGACGGACCTGGACGGTCTGGATCGATGGGCTGAGGTCAATTGTATGAGGTTCAACAAGGCCAAGTGATGGGTCCTGCATTTAGCTCACAACAACCCCAGGCAGTGCTGCAGGCTTGGAGATGAGTGGCTGGAAAGCTGTCAGGCAAAAAAGGACCTGGGGGTGTTGGTTGATGGCCAGCTGAATATGAGTCAGCAGTGTGCACAGGTGGCTGAGAAGGCCAACAGCACCCTGGTTTGTATCAGGAACAGTGTGGCCAGCAGGAGCAGGAAAGTGACTGTGCCCTTATACTCAGCACTGGTGATGCCACACCTCGAGTAGTGTTGTTTTGGGTCCCCTGCTACAAGAACATAGAGATGCTGAAGCGTGTCCAGAGAAGGGCGGCAAAGCTGGTGAAGGGTCTAGAGAGCAAGTGTTATGAGGAGCAGCTGAGGGAGCTGGGAGTGTTTAGCCTAAAGAAAAGGAGGCTGAGGGGAGACCTGATGGCTCTCTACAGGTCCCTGAAAGGAGGTTGTAGGGAGGCGGGTGCTGGTCTGTGCTCGCAGGTAACTGGTGATGGGACAAGAGGAAATGGCCTCAAGTTGCATCAGGGGAGGTTTAGATTAGATGTTAGGTAAAACTTCTTCACTGAACGAGTGGGCAGGCACTGGAACAGGCTGCCCAGGGAAGTGGTGGAGTCACCATCCCTGGAGGTGTTCAAGGGACGGGCAGACATGGTGCTTGAGGACATGGTCTAGTGAGTACGGTGCTGTTGGGTTGACGGTTGGGCTGGATGATCTAATAGGTCTTTTCCAACCTTAGTGAGTCTGTGAGACTGACAGCACAGTCAGCACCTATCTCCTGCTGCCAGGTTTGCCTCAAGCTCTAAATGCGCCTTGGCAGAAAGTACATTTCTGCGTGAAAGAAGGGATCTCAGTGGCCCAAAAAGCCATTGAGCTTCTGAGATGATCACTGTATATTATCCAACTGTCAGTGTTTGTTGTGTTTTCATGCATTCGATACTCTGCTTAGAAATAACTGAGCAGTGTTGAGGGCTTGAGAATAGCGTGCCCTTCCCTCTGCAACCAGCTCCTGTGTCTGTGGCTAGAAAGCACTGCAGGCTCCTGCTAGTATCATACATTTAGACCCTTAGGGAAAAAAAAAATCTTGAATTTATATGATTTTTTTTTCCTGTATTATATTCTTCTAGGAAATACAGGATGGGAGGATTTGTTAATACTTTAGACTACAGAAGGTAAACCAACAGTAGTGTGTATAGAGTGTTGGTAACCCAACAAGTTCAGAGTTGCTTGTTTATTGGACTGCAGTCTCATACTGCAGCATGTGTACATGTAATTGTCTCCCAAACTGGAGACTGAATCCTTAAAGGTTCCCTTGCTACACATCGGTTCTCTAAACAAGAGATGGAAATATAATACAGTATTACCAAAGTAGATGAATCATTCTGATATGCTACTTAGAACCTGCCAAGGACATCAGCTACAACTCATCCAAAAACTCCCTGTCTGAAATAAACATTGATTTGATGGAGTCCTGCATTAATTTTTAAAACATAACAGCAAGGGGCAAGGAGGGCCAGGGCTTTTCACTACAAACTAGCTGCTTGCACAATAGGAACGAGGTATATTTTCAGTGCTTAGTGTTCTTTTTCTAAATAATTCTTCCCAGAAGCTGTATTTGCACTAGCAAAGTCCTGGAGAATTCTAGGGGTTTTAAGGCTCTTCTTTCAGAATAATTCAGTTTTCAGTAAATAATCTGGAAAAACGTGTCCTGCTCCGCACATTGTGCATAAGACTGCAGAATGTATTTTTAGGGTCATGAGCTAAATTAACATCTGTCTCAATTGATATTTCAGCTGTATTACATGCAGCACATTGCTTTTTGTTTCCCCCCCCTCAGATTATGCAGTGACATTCATCCTATATGCATATAGCATGCAACCTTTCCCTAACATCTGAATAAAGCCTGGATTTTCAGTCATCTGGCATACTTGTAAGTTCTCTGTGGGTTTTTTATTACTTTGCTTACAGCTAATTATTCTGGACACAGCACCGTCTATTTATATGCTCTGCAAACATTCTCTCTTCCAAATGCTTTGTGGTATCATTTTCTTTAGTGTCTTTATGGAAGATTGTCAAATGAGGGAGTTAGCTGAACTGGAGAGGCATGGAAAATAACAGAAAAGGAATCCCCTAATGTCAACAAGGAAGTGATTGACAGTGTTGGCAAATATTTCTGATAAATATTCTCTTAAATTATTTACAAATCTGGAGTAATATGTTACCTGCTGCTATGTGAAATGAAGATCTGCCTTTTTTTTTTTCTTTTTCCCTGTCAGGTTGCCATGTGAACTAATTTCAGTGCATAAAATGCCATCACACAGAAAGCAGCTTCCAAGAAGTTTTGTTGCCACTGGGGTTCTTTTCACTACTTGATGATGGCCTCACAGCACTGATCAGTCTTTTGCAGCTCCTGCAGGCCCCAGCATTTCCTCAGAAGTATTAAGATAATAAAACAGACCTTTTGCTTGGGTGAGTGTGTGCCTTTGGTCCATATGGACTAATGAATTGTCCTACATGCAGAACTGGAGTAGGCACAGTTGCCTGGCTGCTGCTGGTGTATGCAATTTCTTCCTGGCAATCAGTATGTTTCCTATCCTCAAGTTTGCTAAACCAAAGGCCTTCAAAATATCATCCATCCTCCAAAGTGCAGTAAATGGCACTGAGCGAAGGCACAGGGTTGCTGCTGGCTGTCAGAGGCATGTGTGAACCGCTTCACTTTCCTGTCACCAAGTTCTGGAGTTCTTCCACAAAACCCATGGGTGGTTTTGACAGTTACTGGGATTTTGCAAAGGTAAACTGAGCCTGGTAGAAGTGATATTGCCAAAAAAGAACGTTCTCTTCATATAAAGAACTGTGTCACTGAAACATCTGGATAGATCTGACGAAGCTTTTATGTCTTGGAAATTGTAACACCTTTTGATTGTCACTGTTTCTTCAGGAGTCTGCTTTGACAAACGTGGTGTGTTAGGACCGGAGAATACCCCACATGAACTGCCCAAACTGTAACAGGAAGGGTAGTTTTTATAATCAGCCTCATACTGTCCCAGCTACCCCACTGAATGACAAAAATAATAAACCCAAAGGAAAAAACCAAAACCTCCCCTCCCCTCCCAAACAAAACCAAACACACACACACACACACACACACACACACACAAAAATCCCTAAAAAATCTTGTAGAGAATATTAAGCTTAGGGAAATAATTTTCTGATCAATAATGTCACTTCAAGAATAATGCAAATCTTCTGAAAATGTCTGGGGATATTTGTTCAACTTCTTTATGTGTATTTAAACTTTAGAAATACTGAGATAAGAAAGGTTACAGCTGCAATTCTTTGTAAAGGAATATTAATTTAGTTGAAAATTTTTATTTAAATCCATTTTGTTCCACTTCTCCAACAGGCAAATAAAAATGTTATGTTCACATATGTAACTTTGAAATCATTGCAAGTTAGCTATTAAGAGAGAATGCTTTGGAACAGGGCAGCTAGCTTACATGTGTTGACTGACCAATTTAAAGCAAAGCTAAACATCTGATAACCATAAATGCTATTTTTTATGTACATGTTCTAATGCCATAAGTACTTAAGACCCAAAAAGTGGTCCCCAAACTGTAAAACAGAAAAAGAACAAACTAGAATTTTAAATGTAATTTTTCCATCTTATTTGTTTAGAGATATCTACATTTTTGTCTGTGAATGTCTGTCTCAACTGGATGGTTTCAGAAAACTTGAAACAGCCCCAGTAGTTTCTGGAGGGAGTCAAGACGTGTTTTGTTGTGCCTGTGTTTGAAAATGGACACTGCAGGAAGGTTCGGCACCTCCTGCCTCTAAGAAGAGTGTTGAAATCTGGCAGTGCAGAAGGTGATTGTGCTAGCCAGATGCCTCTTGCCCTGCCATTCCCATCCACACAAGTTGTGAGCCTTTCAAAAAGCAACAGTTGACCTGTGCCCAGGAGAGGGACTGCAGGTTTCACCCCCATGCTCCTGGGACATCTGGGGGTGCAGTGCCCATCCATCTCTGGAGAACCTGGAGCACCAGAAGCTTGGAGCCCTGTGAAAAAATAATCCATGATTCTGTAAGGACTGTAGTGTGCCATGCAATGTTGCAAACAGAAGTTAATGCTGGTACTTTGACAAGTTCTGGACTTCTCAACCTTGATGATGTTCATTCATTAAACTGTCACACCTGTGTTTGGGTCAACTCGGTGCAGTTACACATATCATCTGTTGTTCAACTTTTGACTATGTCTAAGCCAACAGCAGCTAACTAAACAACCATCAGGTTTTTACAGATCTCTGCAATAAGAATAGTCCAGGCACATCTGGCTTAATGAACTTGTTTGATCCAAGCAGAAAAGAGACTCATCTTTCAGATGTATTCCTAATTTTTTCTTTTTTTTTTTTTATCAGTGCTTTTATAGGAGGGTTTTATTGGTTTACTTTTTTCATGACATGAGTGGGGAGGGGGAAGGGTAGCTCTGAAATAATTCTGTGCTTGGTGAAAGACCTAGTTTGTTCTTTTCCTGCAACAGTACTTTTTACTCGCACATCTAATCAATTTTGAATAACTGAAGAACACTGTCAAAATTTCATCCCTAAAAATAAGGTGATGAAAACAGCCTATTAAAAATACTATGCTATATTGGTGGTACAGCTGAAAGGGATTTACAAAAATTAATTATATTACTATTGTAAAAATATCAGCATTGAAGTTAGTGCCAATGTATTTTGGTCTTGGATTCCACATGTTCATCTGTCTGGTATTTTCAGAAAAAGCATCTACTTGGTCTCATTCTCTATAGAAAATCTTTCCTGCTTGATACATGCTTGATCTAGAGATCTTTATTTGGAAATTAAATGTTCATCAGACAAAACCACCATGTTGTACTTGACAGTATTTTTGGCTTTCCTCTTAAATCCAGAGATCCCATGAAAACAACAACAACAAAACATCCCATTTTTTCCTTTATTGGGACCTAGAGTATTCGAAAGTCTGACAATGACTTACTCATGTGAGGGGGGGGAAGTGGGAAATAATGCAATTTTTATTGATATTGTTAATATCTATTGAGTCTGGAAACTCCTGTGTTGATGAACATCATCAAAAATGTCAGGTTTACATTGCTCCATTGTTCTGCTTGATTTAGGTATGCTGTGTGGATATTTAGAGATATTAGAGACTCAGAATATTTAAAAACCACTATAGAGAACTGGTGGTGGGAAGTTGGAGGAAACTTTCTGAGATCAGAGCAATCATTTGTTGTTAACGGTTGAGACCACCATTTAATGTGAGAACAAGACCTCTTACTCCAAGGAAGAGGTTTAATGTAGTGTTAGCCACTAAGCATCAACAGCTCACCTCTCATCAGGTGAGAAAGTGGAGGACTGAGGCTTCTGCAAACTCCACTTGCTGTTGCAAGAAGCTAATTTTGCAGAAGCAAGACAAAAGGACTATCTGGGGACATTCCGTTTTGGCTGCAGGGCAGCACTGTGAAAACCTGCACAGCCCCAGGGCTGGAAGCAGAGATGGCCAAGGAAGACTTCTCTAAGACTTATGAACAGGGAATGAAGCATATCCCATAGCTGCTGAGAAAAGAAAGGGAATGTCTTTAAAAAGGACTGGCCTAATGCAGAGCCCTCTGCGGCTCGGGAATGAAATGCTTCTCAGATGACTGCGCTGGTTCTTCCAGATGTGTGAGCAATTTTTAGTGCTGATGAGATTTTGCTAGCGGGCTGAGAGCACTGTATGAGCGTGGATGGTTTCACTCCAAATGGGCTCCTTTTTCACTATTTACAGAGAGTGGTTTTCAAGAAATACCTGCAGATTTTTATCCTGCAGAAAGATTTCTCTAAGGGGCTTTTGACCCATCCTTCCAATGTGAAAGGGTGTTATGGAGCACTACCAAGGACATCACAGAAGTGTCCTTCAGTGCTATAAGCCAGTGTGTTTTCACACAGGACAACCACAGTTTATTTTATTTTCCAAAATATGCTTTTCCTTCCTTTTACTGATGGAGATAGGGCAAGTTTCATACAATGACAGAGAAACAGGACCCGTTGGGGAGGGCTCCTGCCATGGGCAGGAAGCCCTGGTGCAGAGGACCCCCCTGAAGTTGCTGAATGCCCACGGCAGGAGGTCACAGACACCACTTCAGCAGAGGAAAGCTAGTTAAACACACCTGCTGAGGCCTGTCTTGTGTTCTCTCTCTCAGCACATGTTGGTGGAGGTGGTGATTTGTTCCTAGGAATACCGACTGTCATATTTATGGACTTCACCTACAAGGGGATTTTCAGTTCAACGAGTATGCCAGAAAATATGTCAAATGCATCTTCCCGCCTGTAAAGGGTGGGTGTCTCCACTTCCTGCCTGGATGGCAAAAACACTCCATCAATGATGGGATAAAGACTAACTAAAATTGAAAGTAATTGGGTTTTCTCTTACTCCTCCTCTGTTTTTTCTCTCCCCAGACTCCCTTGAGATGGAAATTTACTGTGCTTTGCTCTTGGCAGTTTGGCTTATTTGGTAATTGGAGTCTTCTCATTTGGTGAGCCGTTCCCACGTTGCACTCGTTCTTGCTCTCGTTTTTTCCGTTCCCTTATTTCTTTCCTAATAACTGCTTCTCAGGCTTCTCTCTTCCTTTAATATTTACTTGTGTGTTTGGCTAGGCTTCTCTGAATTCTTGGTATGGCATACGACGTGCCATCGCTGGAACAAGACGTCACAGCTTTTCAGCTGCTGGGTGTGGGGTTGCTCCTCCTGAAGGGTTTGCTTCAGTCGCGTGTTTCAGCTCTCTTCACGAGGGTTTTTACTCTGCTGTACGGTGCGTCTCTGCTACAGCAGTGACTTTCTAAAATGGATGATACCTGGTCTTGTGAACAACTGCAAGTATCTTGGCTTCATTGAGACACCTTTCTCAGTTGGAGCTGCTGGAGCCTTGTGGTCTGGGGCCTCTGCTCTGTCTTGCGGTTCACTGGGGCTCTCTTCTCTTTCTTACTCCTGGCTGGATATATTCCCTTGCTTGCTTTAACTAAGCATCTTAAGGAATCTTACTGGTGTATATGGTCATTTGTGGCTTGGCATTTTTGTCAGTCTTGACTCTGTTGTGCCGGTTTTTTTGCTCTATGTGCCAGGACCTCTGAAGTTTGGTCCCCTGAACGCACGGCATCTTGCCTTTCCTCCCTCTGCCTCTTCCCCTTGCAGGTGTTTGTGTGTCGGTCTTGTAAGGCAGAAAAATCCTCTCCACTCTGAATCCTTCACAGTGTAAATTTATATTCCCTTTCGTTTTCTAGTAGAAAAGTAGAAGGGATTGAATTAATCTAAAAAGTTATCGGCTCTGGTCTTTAAAGGCTTTTCCAGATTTCTGGCATATTCAAGATGGGAGAATGTTGTTTCTCACTAATTTTTTCTAATACAAAGTAACAGGCATAACTAGAGAGAGAAAGCAGACACTGGTTGTTACTGTTTCTTGCACTTTCTACAGAGAATAGACATGTCTCATAGTTTCAGACCTGAGTCCCCCTTTTCTTCAGTTTTAGCCAGTTGTTGTCAAAGACATGCTGTAATACTTTCCATTTCTTGTATTTTTTAATCATATTTGATAGCTTGGTAACTTTCTTTAACTGGAGCAACGTGTTAAACTTTTTTTGGCTTCCACAGAGAGAATTCTAAATAAATATTTTGCTGAACTAGGTTCCAGCAGTTTTGGTACGTAGCCTAACACCATATATTGTGGTGTGCAGGAAAAATCAGCTCTCCAAAGGGAACTCAATAGCAGCATGGATCTTCTGCCAAAAATTCCTAATTCTGGGACTGTACCAGGAAACTTCTGTGGGTCCCGTTCTGCTCCTACTAAAGTCAAGGGTAAAGCTCCTACTGACTGCAGGGGCATAAGGCTCAGGTTCTAACACTCCGTCCTCTCATTCCCACTGCACGCTTTTTTTTCCTTCAAATTCTTATTAATTTTTAAATTTAGGCTCTGGAAATACACTCACCATTGCTCTCTCTTATACATTTTCTGGAAGGAGAATCCGATAGGAACCAGTCATAGAATGGTTTTGTTTGGAAGGGACCTTAAAGACCATCTCGTTCCAACCCCCCTGCCATGGGCAGGGACACGTCTGCTAGACCAGGCTGCTCAGAATCTCATCCAGCCTGGCCTTGAACCCTTCCTTGCCTCATACACCAGTTAAGAGTAGCTCCTGTTCTGTACCCCAAAGCGTGCTGGAGCTCAGCAGCTGTAATCTGAAATGACAGACAAGCAAGTCAGATCATGAAAGGAGGACAAAAGACTGCTGGAAAAGGAGAAAACAAACAGAAGAAGAGCTTGTAATCATGACAGAAAGGCAAGAAGTAATATCTCAGAAGAATTAATTTCGCATTTCAGTAATCCCTGGGTTTACTTGGAGAGGTAAGAAAAATCAGGGATAGGCTGTGGTCAAGCAGGAGATAGCAGACATGGAAAAAAGAGATCTTGGGACATTTGCCATAGGAAATGAATATCCAGCATCACCATCTTGCAAGGAGTGCTAACACATTTGGAACCTGATCATGTCTTTTGGCGTGTGTAAGTATACAGATGGCTATATATAGTTCTGGAAATAAACATATGTAATCTGATAGCTTTAAACATAGTAGGTTTTGCTTATTAGGCTGTAAGAACACTTGGAAGAAGCAAGTGTAAGAATAATAAAACTGATACTGATGCTTGCCATGAAGCTTAGAAGGATTTGGAGCTGATCTAAAACACAAGGTGATGGGCAACAAGTCGGGGATTGCTGGATTGTTTCTGACAGTGCCACACACTGTCTGACATCGGGAAAGTCACTGCATTTCCTTGTGCTTTTTCGTTCGCCTTCTTCATCTGCATTAGATGGTGCAAATTTCTTCTGTTAGGAGCTTCAGCAGCTCTGAAGGGTGTTAATATCGAAGGAAAGCAACTAAGTTGCAGAGTAAAGTTTAAAAACAAAAAAACCCACCAACAAACAACCACAAAGAAACAAACCCAAAAGATAAAACAAACAACAGAAAAAACCCCCAAAACTTCAAAACCAAACAAACAAAACCTCCACACCCACTTCTCAAAAAAAAAAAAAAAACCAACAAACCAACAGTGCAGGAGTTGCCAGGCAGAGAGACACAGGGAAGGGAACAAGGAGCATCCCTTGTACATTCCCAACCTTTTTGGGGACACATGGCTCAGATGTGTGAGCTGTGTGTAGCAGGGAAATGGAAGGGCACAGGTAATCCTTTCCCTGGCCTGTGCCTCCCCACGGCCTGACCAGCCCCCTGGTCTCCTTGCACAAGAACATCCAAGGACCCTGCCCAAATAGCCTGAAGGCTGGGTTCAAACAACAGCAGGTGCTGTAACAAGGACCTAAGAAGCAAAGTGCCAAACAGGAGTAGAGTCTCCTACTTTACGAAATCAATGTTGTAGTTTTGAACATAGAAAACTGAAAAAACAATGCTAATTTTTAAATCTTATACTGTTTTAAGTCACTGCATAATCAGGGTCATTTACACCCTGTATGTGCAGCTGGCAAGAACCTCAAGTTGTGCGTTCGTCAGTGCAAGCACTGCTGGAAAGGCATGTGATGTCCCCATCCCATCTCGCCTTGTGCTGCAGGCTGGCTCCTGTGCTTGTTCGCGTTCTCTGAAACAAAGGCAGGACTTACGCAGGGTCACTCCTGGGACAGATTACTGTGCATAATAGCCTGAAAGATGATGTTAAAGGGTTAATAAACCAACTATATGCCCTCAAGACATCTTATTTAAGGATTTGTTGGAGTTCATGGAATGGCACCAAACCGTTCCAAACCTAATCTGTAATGTACACATTTTAGTTCATCTTAATGCTAATAAACAAAACCTAAACAAAATGGAACAGTGCAGTTGTTGGGAGCCATTCTGCTGACAAAGACTTTATTGCAACAGTCCCCAACACTTCCCTGGGCAGACACCACGTTCTTTTCTGTGAACAAATGAATTTTCATGTTCTGCTGTCATTCTGTGTTTAATGCAAGGTATGTAGGAAGGCAAAACGTTGCCAGCTTTTACCTTCAGCTTTCAAAAGGTGAAGTGAATAGGAAATCCCATTGTAGTCAGTGAGAATAGACAGATTCTGGATGGTTCAAGTTATTGAAAACAGATTGGAGTGTGAAATTAAACACTAAAACACTCGGATGTGTTGCCGGAGAATGAGTTATTTCCCCTGTAACTTTGGCTTCTGTTATCCCCAAATAAATTCACTGGTCTCAGTTTGCCCTTGGTTGCCCCACTCTGCATCTCCCTTCCCCCCCCCCTTTTTTTTTTTCTCCCTGTTCCCAGCACAACATTTCTCTGTGCCTTATAATTCTCGTTTTCTGCTGTTTGGTAACAAGTTTGATTTTATTTCACATTGGCTTTCTCCATCTTGCCTACAATTTGAAGGTCTTTGCTGCAGGTCTGGTGTGAAATCTTTGTTCTTGTAACACCCAGCAAGAGCCAAAGACTGCAATCCTAACTCACACCGAACTTCTGCTGAAGTCAGTGTAAGTTTTGCCTAGGTAAGGCTGCAGGACTTCACCGCGGGTTTGTTGTGCAGCGGGTATTGCAACGTCTGGTATCGTTTAACTCTACCTTGTTTGTTTTGAGAGGCAGATTGCATGAAGGTGTCTTAGGGGATAAAGGTATAATAGACCGTGTTCCTGGGACCAGGTAAGAAAGCTGGAAATGAAAGCTGAAAAGACCTTTGCCTCTTCAGGAAGAAATGTCGTGCTTCATCTGGCATTGTAATGCTACCAAATTGCATCTGCTCTTCAAACAATTTCCAGAGGGAGGACGGCTGGACCTTAGCCCAATTATACGCGAGATGCAAAACCTCCAGCACGCTCAGCTTTTTCTCTTTACAGTATTTCATCATCTCCCTCCCCCCTTCCTCCGTCCCCACGTTTTAATTCGACTTGCAGCTTCCTGCCGAGCCCTGCCAGCTGAAGCGCAGCGGGAACCGCAGGCTCTCCTCGCCCTTCGGATGCCCTAAACGGCATCACCTGCCCGCCTCTTCCCACCCCATCGCTGTCAGCGGCGCGGCCGGCCGTGCCCTACCGGGCGCACCTGGGGCCGCCGCTCTGCTCACCGTCCCGGGCCCCGCCGGTGCTGGGGCGGACGGCGCCCGGGACCGCCGCGGGTGCGGGTCCAGCGCCGGAGGGGGGAACCTGCGCGGGGCAGCGCGCACCATGCGCGGCCGGGGTCCGGCCCGCCCCGGGGGCTGTGTTTGCTGATGTAATCGCCAGGCAGCCAGCGCTGAAACTTAACACCGAGGCAGGCGGGGGGAGGACCGCCGGTGCCGGGGCAAGGCGGCTGCAGCGCCGCTCCGCCGCCGGACTCCGCGGGCAGCCGCGGGGCTCCACCGCCACCCAGCCCCCGGCGCGCCCCCCCCCCCGCCCCCCCATCCCGCCGCGCCCGCCCCCGCGGGCCGCCCTCGGGCTTGTGCGGAGCTCGGCGGAGACCTTGGGGCCGGCGGGGTTTCACGGGCAGGACCTGACCCTGCGGCGGCGCGGCGCTCGGCTCCGAATTTCCCTCGGATCCCCGCTGCCCGGGCAAATGCATACAAATGCATTTGGGAGCCGAGAGGACAAGGCGAGGACGCATCTCTCCCACGGCGCAAACGTAAGCGGGACCCGGGGGGGGGTGGGGGGGCGTGACGGCGGGCCCTGCTCCCCTGGCCGGCGGCGACGGGGCGCCCCGCACCTCCACCACTCCGCGGGGCGGGGGTCGGCTACGGGGCCGGGCAGGGAAGGGGGACTGCGGCTCGGCTCCCCTCCCGGGGTAGAGGACGTTCGACCCGGGTGGGCTGTCCCCCCACCCCTACTCCCGAGTACCAGCTGTAACCCCGCGACGTCCCGGGTGGGGGGTACCGGCTCCCCGGACTTAAGCCTGCCTGTGCGTCTCTCCGCACGCCCCCAGCTCTTCCAGGGGCTCTCCCGTACCTCACCTCTCCTTGCTTTCCGGGATGTTCCCGGTCCGGTCCAGCACCCTGCTGTCATCCGTTCCCCGTCCCAGCCTGGCTCTGGGAAGCCCGTCCCGCGGCGGGTCACGGGGGTGCACGGCCCCCCGGGCCCGGGGGCAGCATGACCTGAGAGCCGGTGCACCCCGGGGTGAGACGGACATCCTGGGAGAGCGTGCCCTGCACCCTCCCGCTCGTCCTCCCTTTTGGTACCCGGCTGTTCAAACACAGCAAACAAAACCTGCCGAGTGTACGGGGCAGAGCTGAGGGTGCTCTCCCAACGGCAGGGGTGCCCGGGCGGGGTGCCCTGTATTCACAAGCTTCTGTAGTAGGCTGGGGTCTGGCTGATGCATCACCGCACGCAATGCCAAGGCAGAGCTCTGCTCTCCTCTATAGTTTGCCTAAAAACAGCCTAGGCAGGATGATGGTGAATTTTCGATAGTTCTAATGGTATTACAGAGGTTACCAGTACACGTCTCCTTTTGTGAGGTGCTTATTTAATTCTAGCTGCGGCTTAAACTAAGTTTACCGAGAGTTCCGAGCAGGACAGAGAAGGATTTGTTTTGTGTTGTGGTGAGGATTACGCTGCAAGCGTGCCTGGTGTGTAATCTGGGTGCACTGAATGCCTGTGGGCAGTTAGGTGGGTGCCTGAAGGTGGCCTTTGCGGGGGATTTGCACCTTCGATGGCTGCGTCTGCGGGGCTTCTTCAGGAATCGTCCGAGTGCAATTTAAAAAAGGGTTTTATCTGATACCTGTAACGGGATGTTGCTGACAGAGAAACATAAATGGAATTACAGTAAAGCAGTACAGTAGCACAGAAGCAGTTTACCCAAGTTCAAAATCGGATATAGCTTAAGAATATACATCCGTATGCTTCTATCTTCTTTATCTAAGTTACTCAACCAGAGAAAAATCAACCTGGTTGCTCGCCTGTGTTAAGAAACCAGAATTCTTGGCAAAAGGATCAGGTTTCCTTAGCATATTTCAAACCATTCAGTCCTTTGCAACCTAGACCACCTTTTTGTGGAAATGCCGTTAGTTCAGACTTGCCACCTGTATAGGGGTGTCTTTGCAGGTTAAATAAAACTGCTACAGCTGCATGACTCCCAAATATCTTGCCAAATTTGATGGAATATTTAAAACATGAACAGCCTTGTGTTACCCTTGTCTCTCTTGGGAGCGCTTAGTCGTAGAATATTTGAAGAGCAATTTACAAAACGTACAGAGAAATCCTGAAAGAAAAGAGCATTTCACAGGAGTGGAAATTTGACCTGTATACTTTTTCCTAAATACAAAGGAAAACACTTAGCATATGCTTTCTAGGCAAGAGAACTAGTGTAAGAAATCACAGATGTACTCATAAAACAGTTCTAAAATCACATTTTTTCATTAATTTTTCTCCTGTGTGAAATACTAACAGCGCTGACTATATTTCTGGATGTGGCAGTTTCTTATCCTAAACCAAATTCTGTCCAGAGAGTGTCTGCGCCATCAGGCAGGAGTTTCCCTTCTGTGAACCACTGCACTGTTGCAGGACTCCTCATAGGCCACTGTGTTTCAGAAGGAAAGAGCAATGCGTCTTTTGATCCTCTACCTCTCGCCTTATCTTGCATCTCTCCCTTTTTCCCTTCTTTCAAATTGTGAACCTGCTGAAAAGCATTCAGGAGCTTCCTCCTCACCGGTTAGGTGCACAGCAGCATCTGTGCCCAAAGGGATGTCTCCCAGGAGAGGCTTTGGAGGCTGTGGTATCCTCTCTAGCCATGTTGATAGTAGGTCTCTTAAAACTAGGGAAGCAGTGCTGGACCTGCTGGCTAATCTCATTATGGCAGCAAAGCAAGGTATCTTCTCGGATCTTGAAAGATACATTTTTTAGAGCTTGGGGTCTTTAGGAGGACCCAGGGTATCTCTGTCCACAAGGTGCTATCACCTTTCCCAAAGCCCTCCTCAGTCTTGATGGACACGAACTAGGCCATTCTCCTCAGCGGAGATCTAATGAAGTGATGCGTGTGGGGCAGGTGCTGGCATTTAAACCATCATCGCTGATGAGTGCAGTGCAGGGTTGAATGCATCTGTGCCAGTTACATTGGGAACAGGTTTTCCTACCTTCGTTAGCAGCCAACTAGTGGTGTTTCTTCCTTTAAACCTGAGGTTTAGGAAACCAACCTGGAATGAAGAGGATACTGCTGTGCCCTGACCAAACCCCAGGTCTGTATGCTGCTGAAGAGTCTTCAGAGGGTGGATTATTGTTGTGGTTGCTTGCCACAACTTGTTTAAAAGCATATCAGTTTCCTCATCCGTCCATCACCCTTAATGGAAAAATATAACCATGGATAGTAGCTCATCGGAAATGGCAAACAGCCACAAAACGTCCAAGATTATCAGGAAGATAAGCTCTGTTTAAAGTGGTAGAATAGATCAACCGTATTTGATCGTGCCTTCCTACAAACAATTATATAGGTGCCCTCAGCTTGTGCCTGAATGTAAAATAGGGAAAAGCATGAAAGGGTATGTGGGGGGGGAAGCTCAAGAGATGCCTAGGCTCTACTTTGTTCCTTGCAGCTATGGCAGACAATGGCTCAAGCCACAAATGCATTGCACAGCAGGGAGCCCAGTGGCTTAGTGGCAGTGCTGGTGTGAAAATGGAGACTGAGAACTGGCTGCTCTGCAGTTTAGAAGTTGCAAATGCACAGAGTAGAGGTCTTGTGCAAACCCTCCCTTCTTGGTTGAATGGATTCTCTCAGAAAGAATTCTTTCTTTCTTTTCTTTTTTGTTTATCTTTGGCCATGGAGGGCTCCCTTGTACAACTTTGCTTTAGGCTGCACATGGGTTCATCTACAGAAAGTTTTACTTGTGAAAAAAGGTAGAAGGAAGACTTAACTTTCCCACACATTAGAGGACCTTCAGCCCTATGGTTGTCTCTGGTCCCTGTTTTTTCTCTTAGCTCATCTGTTCTTGACATTAGCTGGAGAGCACTGCGTAAGCCAGACATTTGTCTTTACCTCTCATTAAATGTTTCTGTATATCCAGTTACATCTCTGTAATTTACAGCCTTGGGAGCATTTTGGAATTTCTTGTCTTCCTGCAACATTTGCTGGAAGGTGATGGAGGCAGATACCTGACACACAGCTTGTGCCTGGCTGATGTTGTGGAAGAGGCTGTGGTAAAGTTAAGAGGAGTCACCTTTGCATTTTGGGCTCTGGGGTTCTTTGAGCATCCTGACTTTGGAGTTAACTAAAATGTTTTATGCTATTTTTAATTGTGAATCCATTTTGTGCACATGAAAGTCAAATACGTAAATAGTTATCCTGTGTCTTAGCTGATACAGTACAATGCCTGAACTTTCTTCCTAACACAGCTATCTCCTGTCACTGACCTTCTCATTAGAACTAAAGATGATGCGATGTGTGCCACAGAAACTATGAATTTGCATTCTGGTCTTCAGAGCTGAAATAAACTGAGGGTCCCATACCTGACCTGCTGTTTGGACAACAGTCAGTATGAAGTCTTTTGCAGGAGTGGCAGAACTGCTCCAGTAGACACTTCATGGCTGTAGCAAGAGGAAGTCTGAAGAAAGGAATAGCTAAGGACTGCAGTGGTTAATTAGAAAACATGCACTTACAAGCACGTTGGGATTTAAAGGTCTAGTTTCCACTCCATTCCACTTCTGTGATTGGAACTGGAGCAGTGATGCGTATTTCTTAATATCCTGTTATGGTTTAACCTTATCTGGCAATTAAATATCACTCAGTCCCTCACTCACCTCCCTTCCCCCTTACCACAGTGAAGAAGAGTCAGAGGAAAAGACAAGGAAACCTCGTAAAAGTTGAGATAAAAACTATTTAATATTATAAATGAAAATTGTAGTGATACCAATGTGAACAATACTACTAGTAATAAATAATTAAAAAAATAGAAAATACAACATATGATGCAGTATCTCACCACTCACCAACCAACACACAGCCAGGTCCCAAAGGCAGCGAGCAGTCTGAGAAACATCCCACCCACACCCCAAACCACTAACAAAAGGACTGCTCCCTTGCTGACAACTGAGCCAGGAGCTAGCAAAGGTGCTAACCACCCTGCTGTCAGCTAGCTAAAAGCCTTAAGAATCCTCCACCCCAGGGCAACTTCGTGCCTTCCAAACTGCCCATGTGCACACCCAGCCTGGCCGCCGAGCCTGAGGTACCATGCAATGAGACAAAACCCCTCTGCCATGTGGGCCAGCCAGCTCTGTGTAGGACAGCAGCTCGTTCCTGCCTCAAACCAGCACACCTGTACGTTTTGTGCATTTTCTTCTAAAAACCATGATATATTTACAGTTTTGTAGTTGCAATGCAATGACAAAATATTACTGTTATCATGCCTTACTGTTCCTTAAGTTGTCATTTTGTTCTGATTGCCAAAACTTAAGCTCTCACAATACGCAAACCCACATGTAGGTATGTAACTCATGGACCTAATTTTGTCCAAGATCAAGGGCTGGGCTTGCGGAAGGGGTAGTTGAGAACTACCTGATGCTTGGGTTGGACTGGGCTGAGGAGGGGGCCCACAAAGAGCAGTGGCACCAGCTGTGAGTACCCTGTTCCCCTAAGGTAGGGACTTGGTTTGAAACTGGGCTGCAACCCCACAGTGAAACTACGTAAGGGGAAGGAGAGTAAGTAACCATACCCATCCCCTGCTAGATCAATGAATATTAACCCACCCCCCTGGCTTTGTTTGACTGAGCAAATGGATGATTTTTGCTCTGTGATTTTCATGCACTTGAATGTTTCTGAAATGTTTGAATTGCAAACCCTTGCAAGGAATATTAAGATTTTTCACTAAATACTGCCATATATGTGTCTGTACGTATATATATATTTAAATCATAGCATGATTTTTTTCTCATTGTAGCATTGCTCATACTTGGTTTCTGCATATGTTACCCCATGAGTTGAAGGCAACCCGGCAGCGAACGCTCAGTGGAGGCACTTGTCTGTCACTGCTGTTTGGATCTGAACAGATACTCAAGTGCTCGTTGGCATGGTTCAGCAAACACTTTTTGTCCACCTAATGTTTAATGTTGCGGGAAATCAATGAGGTGACGTGTTAATGAGCAAGAGGGTTGAGCTGAGGCTAGAGTGTGAGTTGAGTAGTTAGCATCAGAACTGTATTTGTGATATTTTAGAAACATTTCTTCTTAGAACTAAATAGATACAGCTTACCATTATTGTTACATGCATCTGTTTCTGTGCTTAGATGTCTGACACTAACAGAAAATACATTTCTCATTTATTAAAAAATTCGATCACTGATAAGAGCGTGATTAGATGCTAATCTGGCTAATATGATAATTGAGTAAAAGCCAGCGGACCGTCTGTTTTTAACCATGGTAAAAATGTATTCTTTGCCCAACATCTAACATTTTTCATTTAAAGCAAATTTTGAGCACTTAATCTATATCAACCTTACATACATTAATTGCAGTTGGTGAGCCTATGATACCTATCAGTATTGGACTATCTGAGAATGAAGTTTTAAGTCAAAATGTGATGGGTTTGATGTGTTTTTTTGTTTGTTTTAGTTTTTGAAGAGCAGGTGTTGTTTGTAACATAACAAAATTTTATAATACAGGAACAAAAGTGCAACACATTTTCATTTAGAGTAAAATGATATGCTGTGGTGACAAGACTGATAGGTAAAAAAAAATCTAATGATCTCTACAGGTATTAACTTGTCATTTATTTTACAGTTTCTTTACAGCAACATTTTTTTTTTTCCAGGAAGAAATTTGCTACATAGCAGCATTCATATTTGAAGGCTGCTGCATGAAAATATAAACCAGATTTTCAAAAAAAGCAAACTTGCTTTTTTTAATATAAACCAGTGTAAAATATATGAACTATATATGAAGGCATATATAATCCTTGATCTTTGTGTAAAACAGCTTCTCAGCTTCAGTGGAAAGTTGTACAATGTGATGGCTTTGATCCAGGACTTGCTGAAGTCGGTGGTATCCTGCCATTGACTTTGGATGTTGAATCAAGCTTCTAATTCCTTGGAGTTCTGAAACTTTAGATGTTTCCTCACATGTTCTTTTCTTTCTTTCCCTTTTAGGAAAACTCTCCTTTTTATTGCAATATGTATAGCTGTGGGTGTTGCACAAGTACCCAAACAAGGTGAGAATGCTTTGTTTTATAATCAGACATTTGTATAATCTGTTACTAGATGAAAAGAGTAGATGGCTGTTTTTACTAGTGACCTTAGGTTCAGTTCCTTAAGGGTGACCTAAAGAAAATACCAGCTACAGCATAATGAGAGCAAAAATTTAAAGCAACCAGTTTGGAAAAAAATGACCTTTTGAGAATTACTCAGATTTTCTGTCTATGAAATTGCTTACATATTTAAGCAAGCTCTTCATAAAAGAGAAGCCTTGTACAGTGAAAAGGCTTTGATTGTGTCTTCACTCCAAGTGGGTGTCCTTGGGGGTGGCAAGCTATGACTGAGTTACCTTTGCACTTAGGGCTGTGCAAGCAAACGACTGTATATAATAAAGGCTTAGTCTAGGCTGGCATCATTAAAGCAAAAGTGAAATTGTGTATTCATTTGGCTTTGCATTCAGATGCAGATGTTAGTGAAGAAATAGGGTTGACTTGTTTTCAGTTTCTTTTTTTAATCTGCTGTCACAACTGCACCAGATGTGCAGCTTGCACTACAGACTGCTGTGGGAATATTAAGTCCCAACGTGGTGGAGCCTAACATGCCATCTAGTCATTTCTTATCTGCCAGGAGAGTGGCAGCATCAATTCTCTGCCATGTTCCTTCACTGTACAGGTGAAGCAAGAAACAGGTCGTCCATGGCTAAGTGTGTTAAACTGAGTACAAACAGCTGGGTTGCATGGTTAAGACAAGACTTGTTTGTGGTAAGATTTTGCTCAAGCCCGGTGGGATATCTTAGCAGCCTCCCACCATTATTCTCACCAGTGCCTTTTTCCTCAGTTGTGTGTTTTTCCCTGTTCTCTCTGTAGTTTTGTCTTCCATTAGTTGCTAATTGTTTGCGTGGTAAGATTGGTTGTTGATTTTTTTCACATTCAGCTCAGTGGGGGACATCTGCTTTTGCGATGATGGGATTTTACTGGATTTTTCTATAGCTGAGCCAAGTTCTCATGAGAGGAGAGGCAGCACCCATAGATGTGTGTGGCCTGCCTCGCTCCAGGCCTGTGCGGATGGCAAGGGGAGAGGCTGTTTTAGGGAGGCAGTTTGCACTTTCCTGGTGTAGTGGGAGCAGAGATGGCAGAGACAGGTGTGCAGCGATGGTTTGCATTGTCTTCACCACTCCAACCCACCTTCCTCCTCTGCAAAGAAATAACAGTGCCATTCCCTTCTCCTGGGAGAATTGCTTTCCTAACGAAACTTCAGGTGGGGGCTGTGAAGGCTACGGGATGAGGGGCGGCAGTGGCACTGGGGAGTGGGTGCAGTCAGAGGCTCAGCCTCTTGGCTGAGAGTACCGCTGTGCAGAAATGGCATAAAGCCACCAGTCTTGGCATGTTTATATTTGATTTTTTTTTTTTTTGGGTCACCAGCAGAGGAAGGAGCTTTCCTACTTCGTTTTTATTACTCAGCAGCATTTCTAGATAGCCACATGAGAAGCCTTGCTGAATGGGAACTCCCCTGCACCTGCTGTGTGCAGATGCCATACATGGCTTTATTTTCTTTTAGTGTTTTCTTAGGGTCAAAATGATGCGTTGAACCTTGATGCAACTTTTTGCCTGTGGGTGAATTAGATCCCTCATGCAATTTATTTGCACTGTGTGTAAGCAGTGTTGCAAAAAGGAGTTTGAGGAACAGCAGTCTGAGGAAACCTCAAAAAAAGAGCAGCTGAAGTGTGTCCTTCAGTCTGGGTGTACAGCTTGTAGAGCTAGCACTGTTCCATTTGCAGTGCTTAGAGTTCGTCCAGGAACAGGATTGTCTGCCCATTAGGAATATGTTAACATTTAAGTTGTTATTAAAACTTTCTTGGCAGTTGTGTTTTCAAAAAAAGGAAGATTATTCTGCCAAATATGAAGATGCTAGTTGGAGTAATTAACATTCCTTCTCTCTTGAGCTGATGGGGCAGCCTCTGCATGTTTTACTTGAGAAACTATGCCTTGTTCGTTTTGGTAGGCTGCTGTAAATTGTGTTCAGTGAAATACATGTAAAGATACAGCCTGAGCCTTTACAAATAGTACTTGGAGTGTGGCTCAAGTACATACATCAATTCTGTATCTGGTTGGCTTTCCTATGCTAGTCACTTGGCTTGATGTCCAGTAGAGCGTTGGTTGCAGCCAGGTATCTTAATTTACCCTATTGCAGATGCAGTATCACATAAGAAATGGGCAACCTCTCAGTCCTGGTGGAACTGGCTGTGAATGACTCTTGTCTTGCCCTTACTCATACTGGTAAATGGAAAGCGAGTAATGTGTATACTGGGATTGCTGAAACTGAGAGAGCACCCCAAATATCTGCCGTCAGAGCAGTCACGAGTGTGGAGGAATGTGGAAAATGAACAAAAAAGGCTGAACAGAATAGGGGTGTGGTGGTAGGTTTTCCCTCCCCTCATGAATGCAGTAAGGTTGTGAATTTTTCAAGTCTTCCTAGGTGGAAGGAAAGCACTTGATACCAAAATCCCCCAAACAACTTTTCCTTCAAGAAGATGAGCTTTCCTTCAAGAAGATTCAGGGGACTAATGGGTTGAGTGAACAGTAAGTGAAGACAGATGTTGTGCAGGCATGGGTAAACAAAAGAAACTGACTACTGATAGGTAAAGAAAATAGTGGTTGTCATGCTGGGAGGAAGAGTTGAGATGGTTGCCTGCTCCCAAAACCCCGTGTACTGCCAAGAGCTTCTGAAAGCCTTAAAATAAAATAAAAATACATGTTGGACCAGAAATTAAATGACTGGCCAAAAAGGTTTGGAACAGCCTTTTGGCTTCATGGTGGGTTAACAGGCAGCAAGTCAACAAGGAATAATTAGTTGATACTTAAACTTTTGCTGTCATTTTTCACACAGCATTTATTTGTTTAGCTTTCTCAGGACTTGTCATTGTTCGCAGAAATCTGTTTGCAGGATGTGAAGAACATGTCTTATTCCTCATGATGCTCTCAGATGATTTTCCTTGTTTTAATAAGTTTTAAACGATGTGCTGTTTTCAATTCAGACCTGCCAAAATTTTGGCACTTTTGCTTGCAGTTTGAGATTTAGTAGTGATACTCTCGAATGTCATTTTAAAATTGACTGTTTTAAGCCAGTTTAAGCTTTTTGTTTTATACTTCAATTTATAATACTTTGGACAGACTATGTGCATTATTTCTAAATGCAAATATATAATTAGAAATATTTAAAAATACAAGTACTTGCCAAATATTTCAGTTTAGGATGTGATACTTAGACACAACCTTAGGTTAGATTATTAGCTGTTCTCCTCTGTGCAGTCAGCTGGCCCAGCCAGCTCACAAAAGTGCTGGAGCTGTGTCTCCAGCCTTGGGGCATTATCTGCAGGCGTAAGACCTTTGCACTGCCCAGGGCTCGGGACCTGTCTTTCTCCTTAGCTTTCACAGGAGCAGTACAAGTACAGCTTTCTCCTCTGTAACTACATGCAGACCACGCAGGGCCGGGGTCCTGGGAAAGTGCGGTGGTTCATTAGCAGATACATTGTGCTTCGAAGCTCTGCAATAACCTGACCTCTGTTATCAGTTTGACAGATAAAAATACAGCCATAGTAAATTAATTGCTCTGAGGCAAAACATCTTGAGAAATTGGCGTACACACGACTTTCTGCAAAGATATGCTTTCTCCATACCTCTGTCTGCACTGGCTACCCGCCAGGATAATCTTGGCATGTCCATGATTCTGAAACATGACTAGAAACACTACAAGGTGTGTAATTAATTTTCAAGATGTATAGTGCATTCAGGTTGATGCTTTTGGTTCTAATTTACCACTCTCAAGGAAATCTCAGGCTCTTTTCATAACTTACCACTGAAACTAAGCCAACATCTGTCTATTCTTAAAGTTTGCTATGAATACCTTCAGTAAACAGAGGAAGGAAAGACTGGGAAAGGAGAACTTTTTTCCCACTAAAAGAGTGAACATCCATTTGTTCCAGTTGCCCATTTCTCTTAGTATAGCAGAGAATCCTTAACTATTCTTGGTTACTACAAATTTTTGTTAATGCCATTTAATAGCTTTATTTGCTTAATATAAGCACAATAGGCATAGGAAAAGTACCCTCAGCTAAGTGCTACGGAAAGTGCCAGACTCCTCCCAGCCAGGCTTATTAGGTGAGTTTAACTGTTGATACCACTAGTCATTTTTAATATAAGCAGTTCACTGAAGCACAGGTCCAGTCGGTTGTTCCAGTTTTGAGAAAAAAGATGGCATCATATGCTTCTGTGCAATGCTCTTTATAAAAACTACAATGTTCCATTTCCACTTGTGTAGAAAATTGAAAGATTTAGGTTGAAGGAACATTGAACTCATCTAACCCTACCTCCTGCTGAGGTCAGGGTCAATGTTGAAGTTGAGACTGTTGCATCCTGTCCAGTTCAGCTTTGAAAATCTCTGAGAATGGAGAATACACAATGTCTCTGGCCTCCACCACTTTTGTGGTGAGACTGCTTTTTCTTTACATGGAGCTGGGATATCTTGTGTTGCAGCTTGTGCCTGTTACTGAGTTTTTTTTTTTTTTCCCTATAACCCCAAATCAGATAATGGAAAATCGCAATTAGATTCCCCCAAACCTTCCAATCCCCAGGCCAAGCAAATGTAGCTGGTCTAGCCTTTTCTCATGTCATGTGTTTTAGCTCCCAACCTTCTTCTCTCTTATTTCCATGATTGTGTTTTGTCTCAGTCTACATTATTTCTGTGGCACTTTTCACAAAACACTCAGACAAGCAGTTTTACCAATCAATGCTGAAAGTGTTGTCTTATTTTGCAACCCTACAGGAAGCGTGCTGGGGACGTGCAGTTTAGCTCCTATTCAAGCCTTTGTAGTGTTTCTGTTTCAGCTGCATCGTAAGGGATATAAGGGTGTCTTTATATGCATGCTGAAGGAAGAAGGTGTTTATGCCCACCGACTCCAACATTCCTAAATCTGATTTAGGCAATACCAAATTAATTCAGTCATCTTTGACCATTGATTTACCCTTTAGGAGGAAACTGGCTTTGATTCCTTACCCTGGGTCAGATATTACTTCAATTTTTCAGGAGGCTAGATAATTATGATTCTATCCATTAGGTGAAGATATTTAGCCGGATAAGATGGAGATGCTCTAAGGTCCAGGCTAAGGAAAGGGCTAAAGCACAAAGCACACATTATGTAAGATGCTAGAGAATCAAACAGTGAAAACACCACTGCCCATTCCACTCTTTAGGAAGATCTCCTGTGCAGACTCGCATATGTCAAAGCTGAATCTATAGGGCATAAATCAATAGGACAGCTGGTTTCTCTGCCTCCTTAATGTCCACTGCTGTCTCCTGCTGTGGTGTGTACTCAATTCAGTAGCTTGTCTGGGTAGCTGCAGCCTTACATTCACTGAGAGGACAGATGAGCCAGAAGATGGGAGCACTGTCCCCTGGGTCTGGACATTTCTTGTCTTTCCTTGCTCCTCACCACTTCTGCTTCTGCAGCATTCCCCTCATCTGTGGCCCTAACAAGTAAACTGTGTGAAGGGAAAGGAGGCAGCAGTGCACTCTGTTGCATCTTTCCTTGGAAAGATCTTTTGTTTTCTCTTAGTCTGACTAACTTTGGCATAGATACACACAACCAAGGGTGATCCCAGTGGGAAAACAATTCCCTTTGAAGCCAGCTCTGTAATGGCACGGGGCCTTCTTGGCAGGAGGAGAGCTCCCTGGTGCAAGCAACAGCCGTTCTTCCCAGGTACCAGTTGAATTATTCTGCAGCACATAGTAGCTCCTCCGCAAGGCTTACTTTTGTCTTTTGCTTTGAGCCAGTGACTATCTTATGATGCTCCACTGAGGCGTTACTGTGTTATAAGTAGCTTGTCCCTTCTTAAAAACTAAGCAACCCTGCCCTCAAGTACTTTAAATTAAACTTTTCAGATAAAGAGGGAAGGCATGGTTTTATTGCAGACGGTTTTTGCAGAAGAAAAGGTTTAAAAAAAATTTATCTGCTGAAAGAGTAGGCAGGATCAGCCAAATAAATAAGGAACTAACAAAGCATGTTCATTGACAACTGAAAATGTTGAAGACAGCAAAAGGAGATTTTTCAGTTTCATAAATGAATTAACCTACAGTGGGCATTATGTGGGCCTTTCTGTGTGGTTTTTTTCTTTTTTTTAAGATGGAAATTTTGTTCTGGCTTTAATTATTTGTTTGATTTATGTGAATGATTTGTGTGCCTCTCTAGTGACCTTGCTGTGTGCAGTATATATGCTCTGGGAAGTACAGATTTGTTAAGATGTTGTGTGTATGTTTGTTTATATGGATCTGAATTTATGAGGTTGTAAACAAAGTCAACAGTATGCCTTTATTTCTTTTTACAGCCATAGATGTTCTTCATCAACTAGGCCTTGTGAAAGATGTTCCACAGTCCTCAGAGACGTCAGTGCCCTCAACATCATCTCTGTTACCTCAGGGTGTTCGTCTAACTGTATCAGGAGTTGTACTAACTAGTGATGCCCATATTGAGTCCCCCATCGTTCAAGTTATACCATCAAATCTAGGGCATCAGTTCACCATATTGGTTGGGTTGTACTCTTACAGAGTAAATAATGCTTTCCTTTTCAGTATTAGGAACAAAAGTAGACTGCAGTTTGGTGTCCAGTTGCTACCAAGAAAGGTAGTGGTGTACACTGGAGGGAAGCAGTCCGTATCGTTTGATTATAGTGTTCATAATGAACAATGGCATTCATTGGCCATTGACATTAGAGACAAGACTGTCTCAATATTTGCTGAGTGTGGAAAGAAATACTATAGCAGGGAATTACTTTCTGAAGTGGAGACTTTTGATTTGGATAGTTTATTTACCCTGGGAAGGATGAACTCTAACTCTGTCAGCTTTGAAGGAGTTATATGTCAACTAGATATTATTCCCTCTGCAGAAGCCTCTGCAAACTATTGTAAATATGTGAAACAGCAGTGTCGCCAGGCTGAAACATATCGATCTCTGGTGGGAGCTCCGCGTGTGGCAGATGGGCTGGATATTTTTTCGAAGATGATGATTGATGAGAAAAAACAGTCAGAGGGTATATCTGCTGATAGAAGGAAAGAAGCATCAAACATTCCTGTTACCAGTATTGCTCAGATTCGCTTTCTGCCAGAATACTTTGAGTCAGTAAATGTTTCTGCGTCGGAGATTGCAGGGACCAAAGCTCTGTTACTGGAAGCTTGGCCTGAAACAGAACTCCAGGAGAACGTCAATCTGCCTCTTCATCAGCAGGAGCCAAGCAAAAAAAGAAACAACACTAAAACCCCCACTGGATCATATCCGAATACTTTAGATAATACTACAGAAGATACAGGCAGACAAAGTGAGCCTTCCGCAATCTTCCCTGTAAAACAGGGTAAAACTAAAAGCAAGGGAGTGGACAAAGCAAAACAGTATTTAGGTGAACCAAGCAAAAAGCCGCAAATGTTCAACACAACCCTGTACAGTTTGTCTGCTGACCTTTCTCTGGATAATCGGCTTGGTCCATGGCAGGAAGGTGCACTTGATGCTGACGAGACTTCTCACATGGAAAACAGTTATGACATTGGTATTGATAATTATGCTTATGACTATGAAGATCTTGACAAAATGTTTGAAATGGGAAGTGTCAGAGGTCCAAAGGGGGAAACTGGACCTCCTGTAAGTTACCTTTACTACTCTTTTTACTATAATGCAGCAACATACATTTAACAGTGGCCTTGAAAGAAACCTCACAAAGCATGCCAGAGCTGACTGCAACTTCTCCTGGCTGTACTGTACAAATGTTTGTCTGCCTTAAGTATGTCTCTTTCCCGCATGTAATTTTGGTGTAAGTGGTGTATATTTTTATTTACTGGCAGAATGCAAAGACATTCAAGTCATTCACATTTTGGTGAAGTGGTAGGCTTCCAAGATTTCTTTAAAATTTGAAATGCAGCCAGGTGTTTGTAACCGCTAATTATGGAGACTGCTCACTTAATAAAATTACAGGATAAATTCATACAGTACACAGATGTAGACAGTGATCCCTGCAAAGAACAACCAGGCTGTTTGGAAGACTGATGTAGTTTTCTCAGTTGATCAATGCTATCAAAAATCAGAATTGTCAAAGGAGATCAGTTGCAGAATCTAGACCAGTAAAACAATTTGTAAACTGAGGTTACGGGGTCATGCAAACCTGCATATAAAATGGCTTTTAGAACAGTCTTACAGGATCTTGTGGTGTTCCTTCACTTTGCAGGGTAAGTGATCCCTGAAACAATTGCAAATACACAATAGTGCTTTTCAATAGAAACGTGTTTGTCCTTTCTTATTGTGTGCGTAAGGCTCGTAAAAGTTTTAATACTCCAAAGTGGCAGCGATAGACGTGAAGCTGCAGACAAGACAGAACAGCAGTTCCTGATGAGTCTGGGAAATATGATAGAGCTTGTTGGAGTTTTTGGTTAAAATTTTTAAACCATAGCATGGAGTAGATAATTCCACTTGCTCTTCTTTTTCTTTTTTTTTTTCCTTTAAATTTGTGTGGTTATTACTGGAAAGCAATTTGATATGCATTAAGCAGCTCCTAATACATGTTTCAATGTGCCCATAAATTTATTGTGTGTATTCTTTCAGCACTGAAATATTTTTTCTTAAGGTAGCAGCTGAAAACCAATTTAAAAGTTAAATTTTTACTCTAAATAGGATCCAGATGCAAAGGGGTTGTTACACAATTGAAAAATGTGTTAACAATTAATTCATGTTAGTCCAGGGGTGCTCTTGCTTAATCTTTTCTGAATGTGAAGTCAGACTTTTTCCCTCTTTTTGTCCCTTGTGATAGTATTTATGGGGCCTAAGTAGCTGTCATCAACATGAGGTTAATTTCCATTTTTGAAGTTTAGGACATTTAGTAACTGCTAATGGAAGCTTTTAATTCTACCACATAGATTGTACACTGAGATTTCAGTTACGGCAAAGAAAATTAAATCCATTCTTTTTTACATGGCACAGAATTGGATGCTGATAATGCTGTTGGTTGTTTGCATTACTAAGAAACTCCAAGCAAATGCTCTATTTTTATTCTAGACACAGAGAGAAAACACTATACACACAGTGTAAAGGTGACAGCTGATTTGGAGAGGTCAGAGATGTCTGTATTACCATTTTCTATGCCTCGCTTACAGACTGAGGACACCGAAGTTTGTCGTGTCTAGGAAGGTAGTTACAGCAGACCTTGTGTTTGGTGTAATCTGTAGCAATGAATATGGTGGGTTTGTGCTGAAGTGTTTTGCTGTGTCAGGTTTAAAATAACATGCCCAGGGTCTTAGAGATCTGTCTCAGAGCTGAGGAGTTAATCTAGACCTTTGTGGGCACTAGTTTGACTGAAGAGGACAGCAGCACCAACTGAATGGGGCAAAGCTAAAGCATTGCGTTGCCAGAGAGGTTGATGCCAAAGGGAGAAGGGGCCTTTGCATGGTCTCTTCCATGCAAGCTTTTGTAAAGAACTGTGCTCCTTGGAGGTTGCGTGGCACAGTACCAGCCACTGTTGTTGGCCTCTGACTTGAGGAGGTGTTCTTGGTTTGTTTTCTCAATCTACTACGACCATGTAGAGACCACCAGAGATAATCCAGCTTTTATCTGTGTGGCTCTAACATTCTAATACGTAAGTACCCATGGAGTCTTATCAGTGGGGAGCCTAAAAAAGCAACACTGAGGAACTTGCAGAGTTCCCTTGCAGCAAAAAATTCTGATGAGGCATCAAACACACCTTTCCCACTCCCCCACTCTTTTTTTTTTTCCCCTCTTCTTTCATTATGCTGTGGTTGTTTTGAATCTTCTTTCAAGATTTAAACACAGAAATAATGTTCATTCTATTGGAGTTGACAGGCAAGAACTAGCTTTTGTGGTTCTTAAACTTCTCTGATTCATTCTAGCTTTTAATCATCTAGCAAAATTGATTCTTGCCTGGTATAAATAGGCCCCTTGTATTCCATGATCCCACAGCTGTGGAATTCACCCACCCTGCAAAGCAGGACTCCAGAATTCAGGCTTTAATTTCTGGATAGCATAAGGGCACCTCTATTTCTTCAAAAATATTAAGAGCCTGATTAAAATTTTAGGAGTTGCAATGAACAATATCCCCTATAAAAATACAAAGTCAGTTTAAGGTTGAACATTGTAGTCTCCTGAACCACTAGTTTGGAGGGAAAGCTGCTCCATTCATCTGATGACCCATGCCTTCTTGTGTTGCAGGGGTGTTGGCACTGTATAAAGATGAAAAAAAATAAATAGATCTGGTGTGTATTTTTAACTGTTTAACTTTCAAACTGATTTTCTTCATTGCATAGTCCTAAAGCAGCTTACAGTGACATGATAGACAGTCCCACACAGGTAGAAAGAGGGGTTGTTGTGAGCTGAAGAGCTGATTTAGGTTAGTTGCTGGTAGGTAGTTGCAACTGCAGGCCTATCTGTACAAGATTTGGCCTCCTCTGAGCAATGAGCTAGGAATTCGTTTTATCTATTGGGAAAGCTTTCTGGATTATGAAGACACTCACCAGGAGGAGAAATAGTAGAAGACCAAAAGGTGATGTTTCCTAGGCTGTCTGGTTGGTAAGGAGGAGCGGTTTGGAGATATTGCCGGGGGAATTGGGAAATGCAATCCCTGCATTAGGCGGATTTGAATCCAGGGTGAGATGCTCTTATTCCAGCCAAGAGGTGTGAGGGTGAGAACCCTTACAGACAGCAGTTCAGAGATCCTATGCGTGGTACTAAATAAACAACAGTAAGGGTAGCATCAGCAGAGATTTCACTCTTGGCTTATTTCTCAGTTGAACAAAATTGCTTGCTGAGGCTCTCCCTAGCCACAGGGGATGTATTGGGCAGTTAATCACTTTCACGCATTTTAGCTTTGCAGCTAACCCTCAGGTTTCCCTACACTGGCTGAGAAATCTATCTCAGTATCTCCTGATTCAGATAAAAATGTTGTTTTATTTTTAATAGCAAAAAGATTATGTTAGTCTTAAATATTTTATATATATATATATATATATATATATATATTCCTCTGATGTTGATGACATTGCTTTGGCTGTTGTAGGAATTCCTGACAGAAAGGGAAGAATTCCACAGCAGTAAAGAAGAGGGGTTAACCATATAGAAGTGACTGCCTGCTCTAGGGCATTTGGAGAGAGAAGCATGCATTTGGGGTTTTTTTTATCATTTGCAATGAAATGCAAATGAAGCAAGAAGAAAAAATAGATGGACAATCATGTTTGGCAGGATCCTTGTTGCTCAGTAATTAAATCAATGTATGTATGAAGTGTTATGCTTTCAGAAGGTAGACAAAGCATGCTAGGAGTAGGTAGAAGAATGTTGAGACAGAATCAGAATTCCAGATGGTGTAAAACCGATGGGATGAAACAGTGCAATAATACAAAAATTAGAAGTCAGAATAAAGGCTGGGGGAGTGACTGGTTAGGCAGTCAGAGGAGGGTGCCAGTGATGTTACAGTGCACTAGAGAATATAAGCATCTTATCACTGTTATGCTTGCTGTATCTGAAATCTTAGTGGCTTGTTATATGTAAATGAAATGCTTCCTATTATTTCTGGTGTAGGGCAATTTTAAAACACATGCACCCATAAAGAGCTTCAGTATCCTAGAAAACATCTGTGAAAGTTCACCTTTACATTCATCCTTATAACCATTGGAAAGGTAGTGAAAATTTCTGGAAGAGTAGCATCTACTTTAATTATTTCAGTATTCAGCCATGATTTTTTGGAACTTGTGCTTCTCCCCTCAATAGCTAAATGAATTTTCCACGATTCCTAAGGACAGTAAGTTGTAGTACCCTAAGGTACATATGATCTGTGTGAACAAACTGATCTTAAATGGGTTAATTTTAAATTATGTCAATAATATTTACACAAAGTCACTATTTTGTTGCTGGTTAACATGTCAAATGCAAAAAACCACAGTAACACTTTTAATTGCTTCATGTTTGTTTAATTATGGTTTCCAGTAGTTGAAGGAAGTGCTATTCAAACAAATGACTAACTCCTTGGTTTAAGAGGGACTGGCTCGATCTCAGACATTGACTTCTGTGGTGTACATGGATGCCTAAGAGGCATAAATAATTTCCTGGCTAGTATGAAAATAATCATGCTGATTTAAACTGTAGTTGTTTCACAGGTTGAAGAAGCACATAAGGTGGAATACCTTCATACAACTAGTTGGAAAAGCCTTTCCAGGAAGACTTGCATGTGGTCTACTCAGTCTGCTGTCAGCAGAGGTGTTGCTTGAGTTGCAGGGAGGAGTCTAAGCTGGAGGTTAAGGGCTAACGTACTCTGGTTAAAGGGAGTCCTTGCTAATACTTTAATCAAACACCTGGATTACTGGTGCTAATTACTAATTATTGTTAACCAGAGACTTCATCTAAAATTGTTTGTTTTAGAAAGCCTTGAGAAGGCGTTATTCACCTCTGGCTGCATACTTCAAAAAATATTTTCCTGCTTTTGGGGGGTGCTGAGGGCTTGGTTGTCGTTGGATTTTCTTTTTGTGTGCGTTTTTTTTTTTTTTTTTTAGATGAAGAGATAATTATTTAAGAATTAGTGTAATCAAAGTGAGGGGGTTTTTTTGTGGGTGTTGTTTGGTGCTTGGTTTTTTTCTTTTGCGAAGGAAGCAGGTACCATTTTAAAAGTCATAGAGGGGAAAAATGTTCTCACTGTACTTGTTCAGTAATTTAGCAGCAAAGGTCAGGGATGTTAATAAATACAAAGATTTCTATTAGGAAAATAGTGGGATTTAGTTATTAATGTATTTTTACATAGGGATAGAGGACTCTACCACATATTGCTAAAGAATGCACACTAGTTGCATCTATTTTACATAATAAAAAATATAATATGTTTCCTTTTGTTAGTCCCAGGATAGGTTTCTAAGCAAAGTGCATCTCTTAACTTAGGGTTTGAGGGGAGAGTTTAGAAAGCATAGTGCTTCAGCAGTGGCAGGGTGGGAGCTCTCTGTGCCCTTCCAGGTACATTTTTGGACCTGGACAAGAATGCCGGGTCAGGAGCTTTCCATGTGTCTGCTACTGTGTTTGTTTGTTTTTGGGGAGGTTGTGTTTGTTTGTTTTTAGGGGGTTTGTGTACGTTTGGTTTTAGGGTTTTTTTGTTATTAAACAGTCTTTTTACTTCAGAAAAGTACAAGGACACTAGTGAGCACTTATGCAATCAGACTGAATAGGGAACCTCCTACGCTAAAATCATGACGTGTTAGGGTTTGACCTAAAGAGCAGGGCTGTTACACAGGTCTGTGTCTCCTGAATTACACAGAGACGGACGTGCAGGGTGTGGGTTTCAGTGTGACAATGCGGTATGTATGGGCATACAAATATTCCCCACTATAAACAGGCAGTTGCACTACAATTAGACTCCTAAGATTATTCAGATTAATTGGAGAGGAATTATGTTTTTTCTCAGAACAAGTGTTTTTCCCAAAATTGTCCAGTGATCTGTGTTTTTGCGAAATGAACGTAATTGGCCTGACAATGCCTAAAGTCGTCCATAACGAGCAATGTATTCTCTGCCAGTGACCTTATCTTTCCAAGGAAAAAGAAATATCACTTCCACAAAACTTCAGGTTTTTAAAAATGCAAATTTTGTCTTAAGAAAATGATTTGTTGGTTGCTAAGAAAGCCCCAAAGGTTGTCTTTCTTTTTTTTCCACCTTCTTCCACCCGCCCCCCCCCCCCCCTTTTTTTTTTTTTTTTTTTGCAAAGCCTGTGACTTGACTGTTTCAGCCATGACACTTGCCCTTCTAGTTTCCCTGGTATTCCTGCCAGCTTTCAGCTGTGCTGCTTGGCGATGGGCAGTATGCTACTCACTGTTTTGTCTAGTGACTCCACTGAGAGGCTGTAGTATACACAGAACAGAGGAGTGTGAGGAAGCCTGGCTGAAAGCAAGTTTAATCCCTTTCTGCTCTCATTGACTGACCTCCTTCGTGAGGTCTGACTTTCTTGATGCTCATTGTCCCTTGCAGTGGCAGTACTTGGGTTCTGTAAAAGCTGGGGCTCCCTATCCTGGCATTTGGACAGGAGCTGAGTTCACCCTTAAGAATAGCCTGTGCCTCCTTAGGACTCAAGTGTGCCAGATGAAATATAAATTAGTGCAGATTTCAGTCAAGAGCTCTCATGCATATTTGAGTACAATGAAGTAGATCCTGGGGTTTTGAATGTGATCAGCAGTCACATACAGAAAAGGGAAGGTTTGTATAGTAAAAACAACTACAGAAGGTGGTACGCTGCCCAACATCCTTAAAATTATTTTTTTTAACTGCTAGCATATAACAGAATGTACCTTTCAAAAATAAAATAGATTATTAGTCACTATATTTTCTTTAAAGAGAATATTCATTATTTACAAGGGCCAACATATTACCAGTTATTTTTATCAGAAGCCTGTAATAGGAAACTGAACAATTATTTGTCCATGTTTATTTTCTTTTATTTCATGTCTGTCTTTTCTGTGAGGTGGTATGTCAGGTTTTTTAACAGTTACTCCTGACTTCTTAAAAATGTTTGGCATGCAAGCATACTTATTAAAAAGGCTTAATTATTCTCTATTCTTTGTTTTGAAATGCACTGCACTTGCTTGTTTCTAATCCTTGAACTGATCTCTTCTTCCTTTAATACAAATACACTTAAGTTACTATCTAGTTTGTTAGCTCCAATTCCTCTGACATAAGATTATTTCTAAACAGAAATCTGCTTTAGAGCCAGATTAAAAACACACGTGCTTGTAGTTTGGGAATTGGTTTTCAAGTTGAGAAGGTCTGCACAAGCTGAAAGTCATCAGTTAGAAGAACTGGTCAGATTCAGACTTGTGATGCTGTCTTGAATCAGGTTTTAGCCTCAATTGTTTTGATCTTCCATCACCAGGGTCCTCCAGGTCTTCCAGGTTTACCTGGTCCATCAGGAAAGAGAGGTCCTCGGGTGAGTAAAACAGCTTTGTTCTTCTGTAGCTCTAGGCAGGTCACCAGTAACCAAACTGGAGTTTGCATAATTTTGTTTTTCTCAGCTTCGTTCATACACTTGGTGACTGTGAAAGTAACCTTTAGCAGATGGGTTAAAGGAAGGCAAAGCAAACAGAAAAGGTTTTTTTCTGCTGTAAGCTTCCAGCATAGTTAATTCCGGTGTGTGGGTGTGTACACAGAGCATTGTCACATTTGTACCTAGCTTTTGCTGCTCGCAGTGTTAAATTCTAGATTTTCCATGCTGCTCCCATCTGCTGCAATCTAAGGTCATGTTCATTTGGTTTTGGAATGATGGGGAGCAACCAATGCTTGCTACCGCAACAGAGGAACAGGCAGTGCATACAAAATTAACCACTGCAAGACAGAGGGAATAAAAACACTCCCCAAAATCAGTTTGTTTGTTGTGCTTCAGCAGCTTGATAAAAGGGGTGATAGATATCGGAGTAATTTGCCCAAGAAATGAGCCATGGTAGCAGACGTTGATTTGTTTTGTGTGACTGGGCGCACCCCAAGAAGAGCAGGGACAGCAGCCTTGCCCCTTGCCAGGGGACAGAGCACAGGCTTTGCTGCAGTGAGCAGTACATACGTTTTTTTCCTGCAGGTCTTTTTTTTACAGGTATAGAGTATTTAAGAGCACAGTGCTCTACTGGGTGTTTTCTGGATCAGTTATTGAGTGGGACATGCTTTTCAATGTGAAGAGAGTAGGGTGTCTGGAAATGGCAGAGATGAATATTTTCCAGTAGTTCTGAGTTTAAAATACATATTTATATGGGCCAAGAAAGTCTATAAAACTACTAAAAAGAAGTAAATTTTTTTGAGATGTCAGTGCTCTTTACTTTATACAACGCTGATAAATTCAAGCAAGTACAGCTAGTGAAGATGCATGATATGATAGAGGAGTTTTGGAGCCAAAAATATGGAAAACCTTGTTGATGCAAAGCTCTTGTCCACACCTACCAGTCTGCCCTGTGACTTCTGTCTTCCTTCACGTGAGCTGCCTTTTGTGATCCTGAGAAATGCCTCGAGGTGCTGAAGACGGCCCAAGCTAGGAGCCACTTCGGCACTGCAGCTGCCTTGGCACTTCTTGTTTCCTTTCTCCTAAATCCCTGACAGCGCCTCCAAAGTTGCCAGTGTGCAAATTAACCTCCCAAACTGCACATGGAGTTATGTCAACATTGTCGTTAGTGAGAGGGAGTGCTTAACAGACACAGCTTTTGGTGTTACTGCGAGGTATAACTGGTAAATTCAGTCTCATGTGAGGGAAGGACAAACACTGCATTTTTCCTGTTTTAAGACCACTGAATATATGAGAAACAAAAAAGAACCCTTTTTAGCTATTTGGATTAATTGTTTGGGTGGAATTTTGGCCTTAATGAATTTAACAAGAGCTTTGTTGCTGACTTACCAACTGCTGAGGTTTTCACCAGTTTGGTCCCTCAGAGTTTGCAAGGTGAATAGATGCTGACAGGTGATGCAAGGAATATTTTGCCTAATGCACGGTTTGTCAAGAAGTGAGGAATACGGAGTGTACTGCAGTCACAGACACTTGTCCTGGAAGGCACAGATAGTTCTGATAGCCTGTTCTGCTCCTGGAATGGCTTAATTCCAACCCTTTCAGTAACAAGTCCATTTTCTACACTGACCGTGGGAGTATCAGGTTGGTGAAGGGGTTTTATCCATGTTTTATTTAGAGAAGGAGGAATATGTTGCTTTGAGTCATCTTTTAAGTCTGTGAGAACTGATCCACTTCCTCCTCTTTGCAGTGTATACGGGGTACCTCAGAATATTATTTTTTTGATTTTTATCCCATGCCTCCAAGTTTTGTAGCTGGAGACCAACATTGCAATGGCTGGGTGCCAAATATCTGTTAAGAATTATAGGAAGACATCAGAAACTGAGATTTTTATTTTTTTTTTAAAGGAGTAGTCAACTTCACTTTTAATTTTTTAGGATGATGTGCATGTTTCATTTGTTGAGAATCCTTTGAAAGTCCCAGACAGTGCTTTTAAAAGCAATAATGATGCAGCAAAATTATTCTCTGCAAACTGTTCACACTTCAGTGCAGAACTGAATAATTCCACTGTTTTCTGTGTTTATTTCTTTTGTAGGGTATTCCAGGACCACATGGTAATCCAGGTTTGCCAGGACTGCCAGGTCCAAAGGTGAGTTATTTTATCCATGTTGCCATGTAAATACAGGAACTTATTAATGACCTTTGAGAAGCCTCAGAACTGTTTGCTGTAATAGAAACAATTGGCCTTCTTTGGTTTACAGATGGAGACTGTTACTATAAACATATTTCAATTAAATGTAATCAATCAAATTGAACTTCAAATCAAAACAAAATAACAATTTATTCAGGGGAAAAAAAAGCCCTGTGTGTGCAGAATGATGACCTGGAAACTTATCCATGCAAGTTATCTGTGCTTCGCAATAGAGCTCCCGTAAATCATCTTGGCCTCTTTGATAAACTGGAATTAAGGTGAGAATAAGCATTTAGTTGCTGTAACTTTTTTTTCTTGACTAAAAAAAAAATGAAGAAAAATATGGTTATTCTCTAAGAAAACCTCTTTTATCAGTGCCAAACCTTTGATATTTAAATATTCTGATATTTCAGACACTATCACTTGATTAGTATGCTAGTATAATTTTCTGAAGATTTATGAATGTGGTATTTAAAACCCAAAAAACCCAGTAAAACCCTAGACTGGAAGCTTAAATAAAACCTTTCAAACTTGTGCAAAATAGGCCCTTTAAACAGATTTGACAGATTTGTGCAGTTGCAGAATGCCTTCAACTCATATTTAATTTGAACAATGTGATAGATATGTTAGGAAAAATAGCAGCAACCGTGATTTGTTTTAGTGGGATTCCTAATGGCAAGAATTTGACCTGTCATGACAGGTGTTTGAAAACTGCTTGAGGACACAGAAAGAAATTTAATGAAGCTTTCAGTGTCAAACACTGTAAAACCAAGCTAATCTATTTTTTTTTTTCTGTTTTTGTTATTATCTATTTCTACAGGAACAGTTAAACTTAGAGATTCATAATTATTTTTTTACAGTATTTATGCTGGCTGTATAATACAATACATCACTAGAAAACAACTGTAACCAGTTACTCCTAGGATTTGTTTTATAATGATCTACCCCCTTCATTGATCGCAATCAGTTCTGTAGCTGTCTCCATGATTTTAAGACCAGAAGGAACTATATATATACATACATGCACAACACACATACACATATATAAAATATAGATATGTGTATATTACTTGGTGCTTAGTGATCTCTCTCATTTCTGTTAGACTATCCTTTCAAAAAAAGTGTCTTCTGAAACACTTTTCTTTAAATAAAAATCAGCCACATGCTCCTCAAGTTTTGACTATGAAGATCCAGTTGACCCACACTGACTATGTAAGCTGAAACAAAGTACATTTTTCTTTGAACTCAAAAACATCACAGATGAGTTGCAGAAATTTACTGACAGTAACTTCATGCAGAATTTTATTCTGCCTTCAAGATGCATGCAGTTTTCCCTCCTGTGCTGAAGCATCCTTTATGCACTTGCTTTTGAAACACAAGAGTAGCATTAGCAAACACCTTTGCATATAGCGTCCAGCCCTGAGCATGTGCTAGTAGTTCCAGACAATAGCTCATGTCCTCAGCATTTAATTCCTGATAAACAGTTGATGGGTATTTGTAAAGTCATTTAAAAGTATTCATGAGGTTTGCTGTATTCCTGGCTCTCTGAAAAATGCATTAGTTAAGAAAATGTAGCTTGTGGATTCTGACGCTGTTCTGACTACACTGTAATGTTACATAGAATAAATAATGAAATGCTTTATTTTATCCTCACATCTTGACCTGTGGTGATGTGTTGTTAATCCACAGTTGGAGGCCATGCTAGGGCTGTTTGGTTTTTAGATTAAAAATTAGAAGGAATTAATTATGCTTACAGGGGAAAGGAAAGCCTATGAGTAAGGTATTTACTACAACTGGAAATTGTTGTACAAGATTTGAAGTAGGAGAGATCGGTGTGGCAGCATCCTTCTCCTCTGCTACCCAGTCTTGGATGAGGACAGTAATTCCTGGCCAAGAATGATGAGCTGTTTCATCTGCTAGGAAGCAATTTGTAATTATGTTTGCAGCATGTTTACACCTCTGTCCTTCCCAGCCGTGATGTCCGTGCTGTGTTGGGCAGGTACTGAGTGTGAGGAAGCCTGGACAAGATTGTAATCAGTGCAGTAATACAGCCCAATAGTCTTGCATGGTGTTTGGAGAATAGGTGGTGTCCTGAAGTGGTGGGGACATGGGGAGAGCATTTCATCTGAGATCTCTCCCATAATCCTGCTCAGATTTACCAGTAAATCACGCTTATCAAAAATGTTTGTGATATTGGGAAATTTTGAAAATGTAAGTCTTATTTCAATGTAAACTCACATTATCATATTTTGTCGTAGTTCTTTACTGAAAAACTTATGAGGAAAAAATATCTGTAATAGCAAGTTGATTTCTTATAAACATTTCCCCTCCTCTTGCTTTAACAGTTGAAAATATTTGTTTCCATACATATTATTAAAAACTCTCCTCCCTGATGATATTACTGAGCTTAATTTCTCTGTGACAGGGCCCTAAAGGAGACCCAGGATTCTCTCCAGGACAGGCAAAACGTGGAGAAAAGGTAATATTTTCTTAGTTACAGGAAAATGTTTTGTCTGGCCCATGCTTTTGTTCAAGTCTTGCTTAATAACCAGACAAGTTATAACAGCACAATGCTTTGTATTTACTCTGATGCTGGTGTATTTTGACACATGTGAGACTGACCAGTGCAGACACAGGTGATGTAATGAACCAAAGACAAAAAAAACCCTATAAACTATATTCCACGCTGAAACTTAAATTATATATTTCGTTTAATTTATTAAAATAAAATTTAAAAAGAAAAAGGGAAGTACTTTTAGAACAATGAACTTATAGCAGTCTTCTAATACCTGAAGAGGGCCTACAAGAAAGCTGGAAGGGGATGTTTTACAAGGGCAGGTAGTGACAGGACAAGGGATTACAAATTTAAACTGAAAGAGCCTAGATTGGGATTAGATATAAGGAAGAAATTCTTCACACTGAGTGGTGAGGTTTTTTTTCAGTTCAGAAAGTTTTGTAAGACAGACAAAATTTGGTGATGTCAAGTGCACACGTTATTGCATGTTGTGTTGTATTTAACCACTTTTTTAACAGGCTCTTGATGCTAAGCTTTGTCCTTTCCCGTGCAGCTTTTCCTGCTAGCTCCTCCTAAACTGCTTTAGTCAAACTAGTGGCTGCTCTCTCTGTCCAAAATGTTTGAGTATAAATATTTAAAATGGAAATTGTAGACTTCAAAGCTTGTGATTATTTCACTTCTAGGCTGCAAATCTATTGACTTTGTATGAAACGTTAAAATCAGTGTGATAATATGAAAAAGTGATTGTATGTTTGCATTCTAATATGCTAGCCTATGCTGTGTCTGAAAGAACTGGAAAATCCTTCCCTCCTCCCCCATGGCAACATCCATAAGGAAATGCATGCTTCCATCCCCCTGGCTTTTGAGATGCTGCAATTCTCATTCACATATACCGTCATGTAGTTGCAAAGTTTAAGAACTTGAATGGCCATATGCCAGCGTAACACCTTTGTCTATATGCATCTTTCATGTTGTGTTCTACACAGATCTACGCCGTGTTTTATGCAGCACATACCACAATGGTGTCCTGATTCCTGGTTGAGGATTGTTGGTGTAACAGTAACACAAACAATAAACAGTAATAGATAAATATGTATATATATTAATTTGAGGTGAAACCGCTCCCTTCTGAGAGAAGCATTGCCTCAAGCATTGTATAGCTTCTTCACTCCCATTTGTGTTGGCTACAAGCAAATGTTTTGAGGGTATGAACTAAGTCTGTTCCAGCTATGATCTGGCCATGTTGTGTGATGCAGAAGCATGCACATTGCACAGTGGTTGCAACTGAGGAACTGTTGCCTTTTCAATTTTGTTTCTTTAAAAAAACACTGCTCTATGCCTGATAAAACGACATTAGCTACTTCTTCATACCAAATGTCCAAGAACGCAGAGACGATACGAAGTCCTACATGTTTATAAGCCTGCATCATGTCCAGTGAAGAGTGGTGATTCTGGATGTTTCTGTCGTACAGGGTGATCCAGGCCCCATTGGCTTTCCAGGCCCACCCGGGATCAAAGGCCAGAAGGTAAGATTCTGCTTCCATTTTCTTGTAACCCGTGCTGGCTGTCAGGTGGATGTCTGATGGTCAGGAGGCAAAAGAACGAGCTTTAGGCCTGCTGTTGGTACTGTAACTGTCTACTGTGTCAGGCTCCAAGACCAATAGTGCAAAGCCTTTCCTTGTAACTAAATTAAGTGAGATCATTACAACCAAATGTAAATCACAGCTGCTTAGGTTGGTGTCCTTCAAAAGGCAAGGCTCAAACCGAATCCATACTAGGGAAGGTAAGCTTGCCTGTGAGAAAACCCCAGTTTTAAATCAATTGTATTCAATTTTCAGTAATTTCAGTAGGTTTTAAATTCATTTTTCTGTATTGGGTATTTTGTAGTATAGAAAAAGCTCCATGGGATCGTGTGATCAGTGTTTCTGCACTGAACTACTTGCTTTTTTTCCAAATGTGTGCTAGAATTGCTAAAATAGAACTCAGGTGGAATAAGTTCCAATTTTGGATGCTACATAATGCAACGTATTTGAATATGGGAAATGTCAGGTGCCACACACTATACTTAAGAAATCTATCCAGATTCAGGCAATCCTTTGTATACAGGAAAGCATAAGGCAGACAGGTAGTTTTGGGAAAGGATGTCAATAGAGGAAATGAGCCAAACTTAAGGAAATGAGCACAGAAGGCTGAGGGAGTAAACATATTTTATATGGAAGGAGAGGTCACCTGACAAGTCCGGTACGCTGCTCTGATTAGTGAGATGGTGACAAATGTGAGGAGGCAAAAATTGGCAAGAAAGAAAATACTATTAAATGCTCTCTTTGCAGAAGGTATCTCAGTGTTGCAAGTGTAATAAAAAACCATGGAGAACTGATATCACAGCAGAATTTTGAAGCAGTGCATAACACTAAAGGCAGCTGTAAATTGTCCATCAAAAGGATGGAATGAATTGTTACAAAGTTAGGCCCTGGTATTTTTGGTCTTAATTTTTTACATACAGAGAAGGAATATTAATTAAATGCTTGCCTGCTATTGAAGTTAGAGGAAAAAATGGCATTGCAACAAAGCTTATATTCAATGTTATGTTTTAGATGGCTTCCTTCCACATTGTCTTGCACTTAAAGTGTATGACAACTTTTTTTTTTAAATGTCTAGTCATTCATTTCTAGAATTGACCCAAATATAGTAAAAATAACACCAGAAAAGAAAGTATCACTGAATTAGCACCATGAGGAGAGTGGAAATTTATTTTGCCAAGCATGTGGCCCACAGTTCTATGAACTCAGAAAACATATAGCTGTGACAAGAATTTGCATCCTCTCTCTGGGAGTTAACCTGTAAGCCTGGACACTGATGGCTTTTATCACTGCTGATCTTGGGCCACCTTGAGATTCCCCAAGTATTGTGCTTTCTTGTTTCATCAGGTTTATAGTTTTGCTCAGAAAACAAAGTAGGTTTTGTTTTAAAGCTTTTTAGATGAGAAGCAGCTGTCACTTGTTCTGGATTATATGACTGATATTTGAGGGCAAGGAAATTAAAATCTTATGGCCTTCATGCTCTCTTCCTGCCACAAGAATTTACTTCTTATCTGAGGGTTAGAGACGTTGTGGAGAATCGTGCTCACTTGATTACTGGAAACTTTACTCTTTTTCCATGTTGTAGCATCAGATGCTAACTAGAACCATGTTTAAGATCTTTTCTGCCTGACCCAGGTTGTAAGAATACCAGGTTTTGAACAGCACTACACCTGTAAGCAGTTAAAAGGGTTTCACACATAGTGTTTTTTTAATGACAAGACACACATTGCTTATAATATTGAATAAGTAATATATTTATGATATTTGTTCTCATCCAGGTAAAAAGGAATATTTAAAAAATCCTGCATATGATTTAATGGAGTCCAAAATCATTTGACGTTGACAGTCAGCTTGTGTTAACTGGGTCATTTCTAAACAGTGAGATATTTGACAGTGAATAAAAACTCTGATGTTCTTCCATGTTTTATAATAGTGTATTACAAATCTATATTTGTCTCATGGCAATTACTTTTTTTCATGTTGACTTTTGTCATTGTTTTCCTGAAAGACCTAGAAATGCAATGTTTTTCTTTATGGAATTCATCATTCATTTCCCATTAATGGGAGTGGTGGCTGTGGAGAGCTGAAGTGGAGGATGCACTCAATGCCTGCTGCCCAACTGCTCCAGGATGGCTTTGGCTGTGGGGGAAACAGCATTTAACAAGTTTTCTAATCACAATTTGCCTAGTTCTGAACTTCCTGTGCAACGTTATTTGGTGCTTATACAAAAACATGTTGTAGAAGTTTGAGGCAAGTACACATATTGCTTTAACTTTTTTTGACAAGAGTGACTTTGAGTAGCCGTATAACATGTGCTTTTGGTTCTGTTTTTCTGAATATCTGAGATTATGTTAGGAGAGTTTCTTGGAAAGATTCATTTTACTAAAAAAAATATTTTTGAAGCCCTCAATGCAGTAGAAAAGCACTAGTAAACTACTGTTTTGGATTAGAACTGGAAAATTAGGTGTTTCCTTTTATAAAGCTGAGAATCTACATTTTTTTAAATGAGAAATTAAAACAAACGTATGGTAATAATCAGTATTCTGGGAACAGATTATTGTGATTGACTTTATTTTTCATCACACGCAATGTGTTGGAGCATGCGTCCTTGTGGTTGCATATAAAATACGACATATTTCTCATGCCTGTAACACACACTATAAGAGGCTAACTTTTGCTTGGATAGGGCTCCAAATTTGTTCGAGCATAAGAACAGAAACTCGCATGTTTATTAAATGTTTAGAGGCCTGTTTCCTTTAGGCATCTTTTGAAGCAGAGAAGCATTGGTAGGAGAGAGAAGGGTTAGTTTGAGGAGAGTGCTGGTTCCAGAGCAGTTGCACTCACATCTAGAGCTGACTTGATTGGGTCATCTTTAAATCAGCACTCTGAACTTGCCTTGTATCAGCCCAGAGACCTCACAAAGCAGAAGTCCCCTCCTTCCCCCTCTCCCCAAAAGGGCCTGCTTCTCTGTACAACAGCTGTCTGGGGGGTAGATTGCCAGCTGAAGACAGTACTCCTGGGTATTAACTTACTGGGATGATGCTGTTACATTAGAATGACTGCAGTGCCTATGCATTGCAGGTACTTTACAATGACATTGGAAAAGGTGGGGGTTTTTTAAAGATCATCTACAACTTTTGGGTGAGCTTTATTCCCTCTGTGTGTAAATCATGTGAATCTGTGTCTGTGAAATCCTGATAAAATTCACAAGCTAAAATATAATATGGTAAGACATGTTGAAGAAAAAAATGGTTGCAGCCTGAGACGGGCTTCTTCTTTCCTTTCGTCTTTAATTTTGTATCCTGTAAAGGGGGAGGCAGATAAATTTCAAAGCAGTACCTATGGTGATGTCAACATTATGCTAACAAGTGTCTCCCACTGCCTGTCCTAGAGAGTGTGATTTTCCTTGAGCGGGAGGAAACCAACACTGAGAGAGAAATTCCTCTACTGAATTAGATGGAGAAAAGGTCCATCTTCTAGATGTACACTATGATATTTTTCAAAACTGGATGCTGTGTGGTGACACCGTGGAGCTGATAAGTAAGAATTGCAAAGGCTCCTGTGACAGCGCAGACATCTGTTTATATGCTAGGCTTACCCCATGCCCCAAAATCTTTTTTTCCCAGCACTTCTCAAAGAGTATAATCTCTCTGTAGCTGATGGCTGTAGCATTAGGTGTAACACTTCACCGACAGATTTTTAGAGGTTACAGAAGCTTATCGGCTCTCTAGTAACATTGCTGGTGTTGTGCCAGTTGTATTTTAATAACAAATGTATAGAAATTCTAAGAAAACAGAGTGGGCACCAGTAAGATGGAAAGACTTGGTTCTAACAGTCCTTGCTGTTATGATTTAACACCTACATTTTGCTTTATACAGATTTCACTCTGTCTGGGTCCCACTGTGCTAGACATATGGTAGAAGACAGACATTTAAACTTGCTATGAAGTCTTTTCTGAGTTGTATTAGTTGGCAGTAAAGATTTTTCTGTCACGTAGACCAAAGTATTCTTGCAACTTGCTGTGGTTTTGTAACGTGCTTGAAGTCTGTATTGCTCTAACTGTATCCTTCAAACCTTTCAATTCCACATTGAGCTTTTAAATCAGAGCATTAATCTTCTTTAGTAATTGGGAGGTATTTAATTTTGGAAAACAGTGCATGTGAACCTGTATTCTTCTTGTTTACTTTCATCTTAGCTCAGAGCAAACTGGGTCTTATTTATATAGGTATGATCAAGAATATGAACTCAAACTAATAAAAACCTAAGAATTTTAAGAGGAAAGTCACAGGAACGGAAACCCTATGTGAAAACCCTCTCTTTGGAATGATATTTTGTTTAGCATGGTTTATCTTCATTCCCAACCAGCATTAAGTGAGTTAGAATGATTTGAGGCTCTGTTAACTCTGATTAAGAATATGGGCATACTACTCTACAGTATGACTTCAGAGCAGTTTTCTTCTGGCAGAAGTAAGATGCTGTTGTGTAGAAACGTGCACACTAGTATTTAGTCCTTCTTTTTAATCTCACAATTCATTGTGTGCCTTCTTTTGAGACCGTCCATGAAGGTGTTAATCAGCTAAACTGGCCCGCTTTGAAGCTAAATTGTGATAAACTTCTCTTTGAATGTTTCTGTGTATAGTAGCATTTGCTTTCCTTTTCTTCTTGTACAGAAATATGAACTACTGAGAGATTTCTTCTAGCGACACCTGTTTTACTTGATCATTCAGGCATAAAGAGAAGATAAAATTCTGAAATGGATAAGAATCATGAAATAGTTGGCTGGGACTGTAAAAAAACTCTGGCTTTCTGAGGCACATTTTGCAGGCTGAAGATGAGTTACTGGCTTATGCTGGCATCTTTAGTTCAAATTTAGAAATTCAATTAAAAAAAGGCATGTATTAATACAGTAAATTGGGATATTTCATATTAACTGGTTTATCCAAGATCAGCTTCCTGTCTATCTGTTACAGATTTTTTTTTCCCCCCCCAACAGCTATGCAGATGGGCTTCCTTAGATACAAGATAACACATATAAATTATTTAGTCTTAAGCTACAGGAGAGGATTGAAGCCAGAATACATTATAATTTTTCAAACTAGCCATGACCTGTGCATGATTTGCAAAATGAAAGGACATACCTGCTGTGTTGGCTTTTGAGCAAATGAGGCCTTTGGGTTTCTTAATGAGTAAATCTCTTTTGGATCAAGATTCCTCTAGCAAGGCTATAATAGCAGAATTGCAAATTTTGAAGCCTGACAGATGTCATTCTTTCCTTTCATCCAAAATCATCACCAAGAAAAATAATTCCCTCTTAATTTTGTATATGATAATAAAATTAATTTTGTGTAGAAACAGTCTTGTGGTCATGCCGAAGTTTATCCAGAACTTGGGGATACCTGATCTGGTGAAATCTGTTTCAGGTTTCCTTCGTATTAGCCAGTAGAGATTTGACACCCACTGTAATAAGTATCATCGTGCTGCAAGGCAGCCATGACATTCCTGCTACTCAGTCAGTATTTTTGAGGCCAACTTTATGATAGATTTCTATCCAGAGTAAGGATTGTTTTGGTCTTTCTCTTTCAAGCTGCAGCTTGTGGAACTTGCGTATTTCCAGGCCCTCTTGCAAAGGATGTGGAGACCAGATACTTGGCTTCTGCATCAGTCATGCAACTGTTACAGCCTCCCTTTTAGGCCAGCTTGTTTGGATATGTTTAGTACAGTGTAAAGAGATCCAAGAAGAAGGTTCCTCTTTCAAATGTACTGATGCAGATGGCAAGTTCCAGCTCTATTTTTTTTTTTCTTTAAGAGCTAAAATATGCATGAAATGATCAATGCACATAGAGTAAAGTTTGACAGCTTCATGATTCCAGCACTACAGGGAAGATTTCTGGGATGAGGAAACAGCTATTCTACCCACTGATACAAATTCCATAATGTAAGGGCTGAAGTCTGTCCTTTGTTAATTTTAAAAAAAGATATCATGTATCCTGGAAGGTCTGTCTTTCTCGAGAATGTCCTAGAATAGTATGGGATGACCTTCTACTTATACCCTTCCCTGTACACTGCCTTGTTTAGAAAGGGCATAGCGACTAGGATTTGGAATGGGGAAATGCACTGTACCAAATCCAGTTCTGCAGTTTCAGCAGTAACTGGGAACAGCATCCCACGTACCCATTTGTTTAAAAGAGTAGAGGCCTGGAACTGTCTTTAAGCATGCTGATATCTTGAAATTGTCTAAAATGCCATGAAGATTTTTTTACTCCTTTTCTGTAAATGAGCTTTCATATGAGCTGCTATATGTAAATCACACTAATGCTGCAGGCAAACAAATTCACATTTTTTTTTCTTCATAAAGGGAGATTGGAATAGGCCAAAAAGGTCAATTTTTATGTGTTTAACCATATTTATCATGTATCTGTTCCTCCACCTGCAGGGTCCTAAAGGTTATGTGGGGCTGCGAGGGCCACGGGGTGAGCAGGTAAGTGATGAATGCACAGTACACTATAGATAAACGACTGAGGACAGAAGAATGCATAATCCAATATAAGTGTTCAGTATAAGCAATCAGTGTAAATCACTGACTGCTTTAGGAAATACTTGATCATTGTGACCAAGAATTCATATTATTTAGAGATCAGTGTAGTAAAACATGATCTAAATGAAATAGGAAAGACCAGCATCTTTTTTCTTCAGCTACCACACTGGCTTGGCAGAGGCTGGTGTAAAATTCTTGTTAGAGGCACAGTTCAAATTCTCTTAAAACCTCTACTTATTTAATGTATTTTAAATCTCGCAGCATGTAGAAAATGGAATAGTTTAGTGCTTTTTCTCACTTCCACGTCAGTTCAAGAAGCAGTCTGAATGTAAACTTCAAAGACATCCAATTGCTGATGTATCTTGTTAGCATTAACGAGGCTCCTCATGGCAGAGTAGATGGAAGCAGGAGTCTCCTTTTGGGTGAGAGCAAAAGGGACATGGTGATGATAACAGATGATAGACACCCAAAGGGAGATGAAAGCTCGTGAACGTCAGCCATGACGTTAATGATTTTTATACACAAATCTTAGCTGAATAAGTGGTGATTTTTATTATAGGCCCGCAGGCGTTTTTCTGTGATGGCTATAATTTAGTGGTGAGATAGAGATAGTCAGTGGGGAAAACAAAAAGTCATTCTTAATGTCAGGAGAAGAGTGCCTCAGTCTTTGAAGAAGTTGCAGGTGAAAAGTAATGTTAGTTACTATGGAGGGGGAAAAGTGAAGCTTGCATCGAAAAGTAATTCTGCTTATTATTCATGCAATCAAGCATATATGTTCCTTCAAAGGCAATTCACATTCAGGAATGTGAAAACTGGTGATTTGCAACTGTTTGATATCGCAGTGTTCTCATACTGCTGTTGTAAGTATTTTACTTCATTATTATCACTTAGAAAATATTCTGACACAACTTTTAAGAGAGCACTCTGCATGAGAGTCTTATTTTACACGTAGTTCTTACTGCTGGTATTTTCAGGCCTGGCTGATGAAGGTGGTGAGTTAGTCCAGTTCCTTGTCATCTGTAGTTTTTAGAAGCTTGTACAAGGACAGACATTCCTCTGAATCCATGAATTGTGGAACCTCTTGAACAGCTGGTAACCAAGGAAAAGCTTTAAAAGATTAGTTGTAAATGCTATGATTCTACTGCCTTTAGTTTTTTCGTGTAAGCGTATTTGGAGGTGCAGCCGAGCCAAAACAGGAGACCATGGATCCTAGTTCCATGACAGAACATCTGTCAGAAGATGAATCACTACCGGTTGAAAGCAGGTGACAGAATCGTCTCAATGGCAGCTCATTTAAACAAAAAATACTGCAACCTCTGTTTGCATCTGCACATCTGAGTTCTGCTTCCTAAGACTGCTGTTTCACCATAAATCAACTGTGGATGCCTCAGGGAGGAAGCCCTGGCCCATTGCTATGGTAACACTGACATATGACAGTGGGTGGAAGGGTCAGGCTGGGAGAGTGTCCAGTTTATGGACTTGACTTGTTTAAAATCAAATTAACTGCACAGAGGTAGGTGGAGCTTCTTATGCCCATGGCATTTGGCCCCATTTCAGAAAAGCACATTTTTCTGAAAATAAACAGTGAGATGCGCAGATGTTAAATAAAAAACCAACATCAGAACTGACCTTTGGGTTTGATTAGGAGGAAGAAGATGGAGAGAACTTTTATACATTCATGAGTAATTCCATGATATATTGACTTGATTCTGGAAGAAACCAAGAAATTTGGCTTTGTAAGGGACACAGAGATTCTTCTTTAATGAAACATTGAACACATTTCTTTATTTAAAGCTCAGACCAGTGCAGTTACTTCATTATAAGGACCCATCTTCTGTAGAACTCCTCAATTACTTTTTATTAATAGCATCTATGTTTTCATTATGGAAATAAGGAGTGCTTTGTTGTGTTTCACAAAATCTTAGGCTACTTTTCTTGTAATGCCTTCTAAAGCATATGTAACTGAAATTGGTGGAGTTACTTACATATGATGAGTAAATTTTAGGGTGTTGCTTGCTTAAAAAGCAGTTTGTCCATTTGCTTAAGTTGTGTCATGTGACTAGGTTTTAAAGAGAAATGGTTAAACAAATAAACTCCAAAATAAGACATTAAACCTGTTTGTTGTTTCTTTCCTCCTTCCCCACTCCCCCCACCCCCCCCACCCCCCCGCCTTTTTTTTTTTTTTTCACACTTAGGGAATTCCAGGAATGGCTGGCAATATCGGGGCAGTTGGTTACCCTGGCAGGCAGGTGCAGTAACTATACTTAATGTCTTTGCAGCTTTGGGGGGATTCTTGTTTGTTCTTTTCAGAAGTACCATATCTAATTCTTTTGGAACTCCTAATAGTATAAATGTATTTGCTTTCATCCTATCCTTTATTGTTGAAACAAACCTTATTTACAGACGCCCTTTAGGTAATGTTGACTCTTGTGTCTTTCAAACTTGGATGGGTTAGAGGGAGAAATGCCGTACCTTTCTGGAATACATAAATGTGTTACCAAAGTACTGAATGTCTCAACACTTTATGCTCCTTCATAAACCTCTTGTGGCTCTATGTGGTTTATGTTCTTCTTATTTCAAGTCCAGAAACAATAGGAAACTACCTGTTGTAGTATAGTTCCTCCTGATTTTCACTGATGTATTCACTTAATTGCTGAAACTATTTCTTCAACCCTTTAGGGAAAACAGACGTTAAGATGTTGGGGGTTTTTCCCTCCCATTCGGATATTTGAGAAGAACCAATAAAGCCAGAAAGCAGCTTTCTGTAAACACAAGCACTTATATAAATACTGATTTTATTTTTTTAGTTTACATATAAGCTAACAGATACCTCAGTCGGTAATACAAATAAGACATAAAGTAGAAATAGTCAATATTTTTCCTATATAAAGGTATATGAGCCAAATTCAACAACTGACTTGGTGATTTTGTGCCTGCTTAAAGGCACCAATGCTTCAGCATTAAGTTTGTAATGGCTATATATTTTAAAATTCTATTACAATATTTCATATATTAATGGATGATAATGTGTTTGTGTTGAATCACATAAAATGGTTAGAGCTTTTGGACTACATATGCTATTCTGACATTAGCTTGAAAATAATTGAAAATGTGTCAAATATGAAATCTTATGAAAAATCCTGTGAAATATGGCACTGTAATGCCAGATCACCAGGTCTGGAAAAAAGTTTCCTCCAAGAGGAAATAACTTTAATGTAAAGGAAGTTTCAGTTATCTAAGTTTCAGCCATGAATTAGTGGGAGACCTTTCTGAACATGGTCCTGGAGGACTGCTTGATGACACCCTCTTCAATCCTAATAATTTCACAAATGTACTGCCAGTTTGCAGTTAAGAAATACTGTTACAGTTCTTTTAAACAGATAATTTCTGGTTGTTTAAAATGAAGTACAACTCATGTCTTTTTGTAATAGGGCTTAGCTGGACCAGAAGGTAACCCAGGTCCTAAAGGTGTAAGAGTAAGTAAGCATGTTAAGCATTTTGGCATGTGTGTCTCTTTTCACGCATACATAAGACAGGGGATGAGGAGTTTCATTCAGTTCTCTCAGTTGTATGCCCACTGAACCACTCTGTCTTTACAGAACCGGAAAAAGAAAACATTTTCTTTCAAAATACATGTAAGGATTTATTTTTTCATGGTGAGCAGCATAGAGCAGTCTTACGTTGTTGTTCTCTCTTGGAATGCATGCAGGCAAGAGGAAAGCAGTACTGAATGTGGGTGTGTGAGAGCTGGGAGTGGAGCGGCCGTTTCCTGCCTGAAGCGTTATTTCCATAATGGAAGCTGTCAAGAAGGGAGATGTATCTGGCATTTGCAGTCTGTAACAGCTACAGAAGTTGATAAAGGGAAACCGTCTTGTCACATAAAACCATAAAAGTGACGTTGAGATTTTAGAATGGTTCAGTTGTAGTCGTGTATTCCAGGGACTGAAAGCTCTTAATGCTCTGCTGATTCAAGATTTGCTAGGTAAAATAGGTTGGCTTTTTTCTGGTTTGGTGTGGGTTTTTGTCTGGTTTTTATTTGGGGATTTTGTTTTGGTTTGGTTTGATTTTTTTGTTTGGGTTGTTTGTTGGTTTAGGATTTTTTTCAGCTGTACAGGTTGCTGAGCAGTGCACTGTTTTCTGACACGTCTGTTAAAATAATCTCGTAGTTCTAAATTCGCTTTTGTCCTGTTTTTATAATGCAGTTGCTAAAAGTCTTTATCTCAGCAGCTTCTCAAACATATGTCTGGTTTTTAGGGGTGGGTTTTTTGGATGTTAGTTTTCATTACAGTGATGGAAAAAATTAGTTTGGCAGGATGAAGTGCCAACAGATACTGCATCCTCAGGGATTGTATCTTTTATGTTTCTTCAGTTTAGTTTTGCTCAGATTCTCAATGCTTTTTATCCCATTCTCCTTTCAACCAACAAGACGTTAAGTGATCCCAGTCATTTCCTGAAAAGCTACTACTTCTTTGTTTACATAAAGCTAAAAATGGCCAACCTATGAGTAATATTAGGGGAAAACACCTGTCAGGTCTTAAGGCTAAGTCCTGTATATGAATTCTACAAGCAACTTCCAATAAAAATGATGATGCAGCCCTGTTGAGACATAGTGCTGTGCCACAGAGTTGTATAGCCACACGGTACAAAGTATCTTTAGAGCTTTAAGTGTAGAACATTCCTGCAATGAAACTATGCTGTGCTTCTCAGATGTTTTAAGAAATTGCAGAAAAAAGGGAGTGTCTTTGTTTTCCTTACTGTTTAGGGCTTGATGACACGGTGGGCGCTATCTTTCATAATTAAAAAAAAAAAAAAACAAAACCGAATCACAGAATCACAGAATGGTTCAAAAAAAACCAAAGTGTTACAATCAGAGGACTGGAGAGAGATGAAAGTGAGGCATACTTTTTTAGTAGCTAATAATATTTTTGTTCCAATCTTGCTTTGAATCTGCTAGTGCAGAATCCATCTACACTCCTATTTTTGCAAGTCGTAATACCGTTTCTGTGGAGCCAACAGCCTCTTTCTGTGTCTGTATAAGTGTTTATATGAGAGGATCTAGTTTTGACTTGAGTGGAAGGTGGGAGAGAAATGCTTTGTGACTGAACTTTAAGAAAAGTGTTCTGCTTATTACAAGATAAACTTTGATCACACAGTGTTATTAAAGATGAGAACATCTTTTCTGATGTATTTCATGAATAAGGTTAACTTCAGCAGTTCTTTCATACTGAGTTCATTATAATAAATAATGTTGCTGATGCAAATCTGTCTTATTGGAACACCTTCTTAGTACTTCTTTATTAATTGATTCTGTACCCTTAAAATAGGACGTTGTTTTTGCTGTGGGTTGGAGAGTAAATCCTAGTCACATTTAAGCTGATAGAGCTCACTGATAATTTCACATTAACCTGAATTTAATCCTTGGACCTTGAATCCACAGCTAGCCAATACTGAGGAACAAGCAGTGTTGGTAGGAAACAGCCTTGTAATCAAATTTTTTTTTATGTTTTTAGGGTTTCATTGGACCTCCAGGTGTGGCAGGACAACCAGGACCTGAAGGAGAAAGGGTAGGTTTAATGGAACATCAATGAAATGTTGATGTTTGGGTGGTCATGTAATATATGTTAGAATGGGGAAAAAATGTACAAGTATAACCATTCATTTATGTCTTTCTCTAAAAAAAAACAACCCAAAACCAAAAACCCACCAAGGTGGAGGAAATAAAATTAAAAAGTCATATCTAATTAGTTTAATCAATGAAATGCACTGATACTACAGTTAAATGGGGAGCAGCTGCAAATTAGTATTTGAATTTAATCTAGAGTTGCAAGGATTAGTGTATTTTTTTCTTACCAACAAGGTCCATAGTAAGTATTTTTCATTGAAGCAATTTCTTTCAGTGACTAATTAATATTTCTCAGTTGTCAGGTGATGTTTGCAATAAAACCAGTCATGGAAATCTTAATCTTTGTCACTCTGTGTTTGTGCTTTTTCTTGCTTCTCTTCAGCACAGAGGATGTGTGGCCATATATTTTGATGGAAGCAGAAAATGGCCTTTCTTGGTTGTTCTGATGTGGCCACAGTAAAGACAAGCAAAGTTTATGTTTCTGGCCCCGTGTTTCAGGATATCGTCTCTATGATTCTTTGCTCAAATATTTTTTCTTTTTTTTTTTTTTCTTACACTGTCTTTTCCAATCAAATGCAGACTTAATTACTTGAACTTAAGCTATTGAAGAAAAGGAAACCTACTTACGATGCTTTATTTCTTTCTCAGGGTATTCCAGGCTTCCGTGGAAAAAGAGGTCCTAAAGGAAGACAGGTAGAGCTTCCAACACTTGTTATAATTTCTGCTGCCAGTGTTAATGCATCTGTAATTCACTCAGTAGCTTTAATCAGCTGAAAGATGTTAGTTCTGGTTTTTCCATGTATGACTTTCCGTTTCCATTTAGTACTTTACAGTACTGCGAATTCTGCACAGGTTGTAACTGCTTGGTGGTCTGAAGTGAGGAAGACTTAACAAGATGAGCCTTGTGGCTGGTTACTGATATCAGCTACCTGAGGGTTAAAAGATGACACAAAGACACAAATATAGTCTGTAATGTTAGTGTTGGCACAAGATACGGATCTGATGCAAGTTTCCTAAGTGTGATTTTCTTCTTGGTTTGAATGCAAATCAGCTGCTTCTAATGTCTGATATTTCTGGACTATGGTAAATTAAAGCTGTCCTCAACATGTATTTCTACAGCTGAGAATAAACCCAAATCTGCCAAGTATACACTACCAAGTTTACATATTTCCTGTGGTATATCTTCAGTGCCCAATGTGTTGTTTTCTGCTGCAACGTTACTATTTTAGATCTTTGAAGCTATCTAGGAGTTTCCAAATTTAACTTGCTTGTGGTTTGAGATTGGAAACTGCAATAGCATTCTCCAGTTGTGCACTCAGTTGTGCTCAGCAGTTCAGATGACTTTCTTCCAGCACGTTGAACAAGCTTGTTCAGCAGTTGTAGTGTGATTACCATCACTAGCCCTTGGTGCATGTTATGAAAGTTGTGGAGGATTCTGTTAAATATGCTTAGATTTCTGTGTGATCCAACACCATCCAGTAAAAGGCATTAGACTTCAGTAGAGTTCCTTTTGATTTAAAGAAAAGCATGCAGAGAAAAGAATCATTAGGTTGTTAGACTGCTCTTCCTGAAGCTGCTATCAATTTGTTAAGGCATAAAATCAAAGTAAAAATCTGTTTTTTAGTAATTCAGCTAGCAGGACAGGGTGCTGCTCTGCTTGTTGACCATATTGTAGTTTGCTTATAATTTGAAACAAATGCCACTTTGTGCAGGTGAATGTTAGGCAAGAAGAGGTCTGAGCCATCAGTGCATTGCAGTAGTTGGCAGTGCCTTGTGCTGGTGACTCACATGCAGCACCTAAGGAGAACCTGGATGGATAGTGAAGGCTTCTGCTCAGTGGGGAAAAGGAAGAGGAGGTGACAGCAGGGTACTCTGAAGACATGTTTTGTGTTATAACTCATTCTCAATGGCAGGTTTCACGGAGACTTCTGATTGCCAGAGTAATAGTTTGTTTCAGTCCATAAGAGCTGGTGCTCTGCATCTGTGCCAAGTAGTTATTTTTCATTTACAGGAAGGGCACAACTTCTATCAGTGCCAGGCTGTGATCTGATAAGGACTTTTATTTATATAAATCATTTCAGAGAGGTTTCACGTAGTTGATGGAGCACCAAAAGCATCTCTGCACAATGTCTGTGATTACCTTCTGTTCAGTACTCATTCACCTGTAACATTGTCATTTCCTCAATCCCAAGGTTCATTCCAAGATATTTCTATGATCTATAAAGTGCTTATTTGACTGAAAACTACTAATACAGGAACCAAACCAGGAGAGCAATCACATGGAAACCTAGCTTGAAGTACTTTGCTGGATGACAAGCTTAGAGAATGTGTGCTATTTTAACCCCAGACAATGACAGCTGTGGTGGTGTGTTTCAACACTGTCCCAGAGTTAAGAACTCCAGTGCTTTGGGGCAGGGCACTGTTATTTCTTTGGACAAAACTTCTGTCAGTAATAATTCTAGAGGGGGAAAAAAAACCTGTCCGACTGGCAGAGATCCTTCAGAAAGAAAACAGAACCCAAATACGATCTAATTTTTGGAAATTCCTATTAAAGTATTAAGAAAAGTGGATTGTACGAGGGATTGTACACTTACAATCAAAAATACTACTGCATAGCAGGTTTATTGAATAGTTGTTAATATTTGTAACATCTCTGGCATATTTGAAATGGAACAAGTATTCAATTACCAAAATCTTTATTGTGAAAATAGTGAGGATTTCTTTGAAATTTAGATCAATTTTGCATACAATATCCTTTAAAGAAAATACTTTGTAAGTACATGTAAGCATATGTATTCAATTTCTGTTGTGTTCTTGTAATATGAAATTCATCTAGTTCTTCAGTATTTTTAATGCATTGTCTGTCCTGTTAGTATGATTCATAGTGATTTTTACCCCATTTAGACTCCTTTTAGAGGAGTGGGGTTTTATACAGTTTCCTTCTATATGGGTTTTGTTGAAACCAGCAGTCAATGTGATAGAACAGACCATTTAAATTATACCAGGAATTTATTACTCAAGTCCATGGTAACTGTAAAAACGGTTCAGGTTCTGGTTTATATTAGAATTATGAATAGTCATCCTTTGTATGCTTTATGGTAATGTTAAATAATATTGATTAATAAAACACTTGTTGCACAGTAGCATTATTATATTGCTTCCAGTTTTAGACTTTTCTGACTGTTCCCCTCTGTTGCCTTTTCCTTTCATTTTTCTCCTTACTAAGACAGTTTTATCAGCATCAGTTAGAAGATACATGCTGTTGAGGATAGCATTATGATGACAGTGGGTAATCTGTCCCTTTTGTAACTCATGGTAGCCTGTGTTCCTGCTGTATATAAATTGTCATCTGTGACCTGCATCCAGGATCTGGTGGCTGGTAAAACTGTCTCATTGCATCCCCTGTTTCACTTTTGATGCCTCATTTGTGTGTTTAAAAAAAAAATTATATTCATGTGTGTTATGCCAATTCTGCCTCTTCCAACATCTACCTATGGTAGGTAGTGCAATCAAAATATTTTGCTATTAAGGAAAGAGTAATAAATTAATCTTTGCTTACATCTTATCAGTTGATTACTCTTAGCAGCGTAGCACTGTCAGATACCCATTTTGCATGTGTGAAGTTTTACAGTACGTTTTCAGAGCTGGGGAAGAATTTGGCCAATGGTGTACCGATTGCAAATCAATGAAATCTGCTTTTTTGAATGTTAACTTATGAACATCTAATACTTATTTAAGACAGTAGTGCTATAAAGACCTGTACTGTCAGCTGTTACAGTTAGGGCTATAGATTCTTATTTGTGAGTTCCATGGTCGAATCCCGAATAAAACTTCTGTTGCTGTGAGATGCATTCCTATCTTTTGCTTTCCTGAAGTTGCGGGAGAATGCAGAAAAAACCAACCAAAATCAACCCAAAAAGATGGTACAGGGAGTGTTAAGAAGGGAATCAAGAGCCTGTTGAGTTGTTTCAACACCTGCCAGCTGTATACTGCGCTGTATCCAGAGAAGCGTGGCCAGCAGGTTGAGGGAGAGGATTCTACTCTGCTATTGTGAGACCACACCTGCAGTACTGTGTCCAGCTGTGGAGCCCTCAGCTTAAGAAGGGTATCGACTGGTTGGAGCAAGTCCAGAGGAGGCCATGAAGATGGTCTGAGGGCTGGAGCAGCTCTGCCATGGGGACAGGTTGAGAGAGTTGGGCTTGTTCAGCCTGAAGAAGAGAAGGCTGCGGGGAGACCTTACACCACCATCCAGTACCTGAAGGGGCTACAAAGAAGCTGGATGGGACTTTTTACAAGAGCCTGTAGTGACAGGACAAGGGGTAATGGGTTTAAATTAAAAGAGTTAGATTTAGACTAAATATAAGAAAGTAAGTCTTCACAGAGAGGGTGGTGAAGCACTTGACCAGGTTGCCCAGAGAACTTGTGGATGCCCCATCCCTGAGCAACCTGGTCTAGTGGAAGGTGTCCCTGCCCATGGCAGGGGGGTTGGAACTAGATGATCTTTAAGGTCCCTTCCAACCCAAACCATTCTAGGATTCTATGATTGTTTTAGCAGTGTGTGTGCATATATATATGTATATATACACACACACAAAAAGTTCCATTAACTTCTATAGATTTTTGGTTTAAGTTACTAGTAAAGACAAATACGGGTTAAGCAGTGCTTAAAGTACTTTGGTTTATGATATGATTTTTCCACCTCCTTGCTGCAATTTTATATTGTCTTCCTGACTCCTGTACATATGATACTGTATGATAATGCATATCCCTCATTCCATTAAGGCAAGACACTGCTATGCTGTCCTGAGCTGGACAGGTATGTGAATGTCCTTCAAACAAGGTAGATTGCAAAGGCCAAATGAACTGTACTTTTGACCTGCAGCAGGTTTGAACATGGTCTTACAGAGGTGAAAGGTTAATGCCTCAACCTACTGTTCCTGATACACAGGGGAGAGGTAAAAAGACATTCAAACATTGAAAAGGCAAAGAAGACTATTTCATGTAAAAAATACTGTAGGGATGGAATTTTCTCTTTTCCTCCATGGAAATGGACTAGTAATGCTCTGGTGCTTTACAGCTGATTTCTTGAGGTCAATGCATCTCATTATTTCAGTACTGTAATACTGTGCGGGATTTTTAGTTTCAGGAAAGTCTCTTTCATGTGAGTGCCTCAGCTTGGATTTTTTCCAGGCAGAATCCCTTTCTAGCTTGGTATTTTAAAAATTTTGTGATAGGCTCTTCTATGGAGCTTAAAATGTAATTAGAAAAGACATGGACTTCCTGGAGATCTGTGCTCCATCCTTTCTCCTAACTTTATACAGCGATAGGAATCATGGAAATACTGCATGGTGCTGCTTCCAACTAGTAGCATGAGTTTGCTGTTAGCTTCATGTGGCTCTTCCAGAGAAACAGATCTGACTGGCAGTAGTATACTGATAAAAATGAGTTTTAAAAAAAACCCAAAAACCAAAACCCAGAGCACCTTTTCCCCAGCATCTCATGTGCTTCTACAGTGGGCAACATTAGGAAGAAGTAAAACAACCTGCAAAACTCTGAGAGGAGGGAAGAAAGGTTAGTGCCAGAGAAATGGTAGATTTCCATTTTGTTTTGTTTCTCAAGCATAAAATGGAAATTCTGTGTCAAACTTAAAACACTTGACTTGGCCTTTCAGATTTCTTCCCTGCCCTGATAATCTAGTCTCTGAAGTCAACACTCTGATAAAATCAATTAGGCATTTCCATGTCTTGTTTGAGTTGTCGTTTCAGTCTTTAGATGCAGGCTAAGGCAAGTGTTTATATTGGTAAGGACCATGTTCTGCCAGAAAGATGAACAAGTTGATTTCTAATGAACATGTATCACTGAGACTGCAACCATTAATATTCAGGGAGAATAAGGAGAGAATGAAAGACATGTTTTAGTGAATGCTGTAGGTAATAGGAAAAAAATATTTTTGAAGTAAAAATACTAAACAGAAAAAAAATACTCTAAGTAAACAATTCAAGTAATCGTTTAATATTGCTCTTAAAGCATTCAGTTATATGATTTTTCCCCTGTGTTTACATTAGGTATAGTTATATTGGGTTTTGTTATGATTTTAGGAGACAAATACCGCTATTCTAGTCCATTCATTTGAACTGTGCAGCTGAAACTTTCTACTTCTCCCATCCTTCATCTCTATCCATTAATCCACTTGTGGATGTCCTAATTTCTAATACTTATACGAATTCAGTGTTAGACCACCCTTCTGTCTTGGATAATAAAAGAACAAGCTTTCTGTCTTCTACTTTAGGGTTTTCCAGGTGACTTTGGAAACAGAGGCCCCCCTGGTCCAGATGGGAATCCTGTAAGTATCAAATTGTGTGTTGATTAACATGGTAAAATTTGTAACACTCAGTATTAACTCTTCTCCCAAATGGAAGGGAGACTTTTGCCTCAAAAGCAACATCTTGAAGTCCATGTGAAAATTTTGGACTGTTACTTTTCCATGGAAATTGCTAAGTAGTACTATAATAAGCAGCAGTATTAAAAGAAGAGAAAATAATTAGGAAGCTGCAAAGAGCACAGTTTCTGCTGCTGCATGTGCTGACTACCTTGAGAATCAGCTGCCTTGCTGTGCTCATTGCATTACTGAAGAATGTTTTTTCTTAAAAGATTCTTGCATAGGATATGACTGTGTTGTTTATTTAAACCATTATTCTAAGATCACCTTAACAAAATGGGATTCTGTGTTTGCGCCAAAACCCTAGCCTCTCATATGCTTATGCATTTGATAGTTGATTTCATCCTTTGAACTGTTACTGACTACAATTATGCTGGTATGTCATTTAGGGCATTATAATCAGTATGATAACAGCTTTGCCCTTGGCAGCGTGTGCAGGCTGAAGTGCTCTCATGGTATCATATTCAGACTGTGGCACAGTCACATCCCTCACTGGCTGCCCTCAAAGGAGCTTTGCTGCCTTGCTGTATTTGTAGGGAAATTCTGACTGCAGACTCCAAACTCAGGTTTCCTTTGATATGAGAAACCAGTGAAAGGGCTTTGGGCCAGACAAGTGAACAGCAGTAAGTGCTGGGCAAAAGAGCAGCTCATTTAAATCTGCTTTTATTGTTGGATGCTCCTCTGGAAACTGCTATCAGTTTATGTCTAAACGTTGTTCTGATGCAGACCAGAGTTAGCAACTGGGCAGAGATGGTCTCCTTTTTGAAGGCCTGCCCTTTCCTGATACCCATCTTAGAAAACGATTTTAGAAAAGCTTACATGATTTTTTGCTGGTTATTTATCAACATTTGGTGCCAACATTTTGGAACACAGGAAAAAAGGTTATTTTGCATTTCTGGTCCCAGAGGCGAAGTTTCCCTTGTGGGAATGTCAGGTGATGTCAGTGTGGTGCTTTTCATCTCAAAACCATTTCGAGGTGTTGTGAGTGTCACCAGCTGCTTTGCAAATGATATTAAAAGGTGAGTTCTTCCTTCCCCTCCTGGTACTCCTGAGCGTCCCTCCTTTCCTGGTAAAGCAGATCTACTCTTTCACAAGATCTGCAGAACAACAGTACTTTAATAGAAACCAGCTCAGAACGCCTGAATCTGAAATTACAGACTTGCACTTTACAAGAAGCCTGTTTTAACACAAGCATTTGCAAACAAGTTCCTTCTAATCTGCCAAGACAGCTGCTGATCATGCTGCCTTCTCAGACAGGCAGCAACCCCTCCTCCCCAAAAATTGCCCTGCAGGGCTTGTTCAGGCAAGGGGCCAGAGCCGCAGCTGTGGGGGGCTGCAATGCTAATGGAACACTTACAGAGCCTGTTCACAAGCTGGCAGTGGAGAGCGGGGGCTGCCTGGGAGGCCTGTGGTGGCAGGAACTTGAAGGGAAAACATTTCTTCCCATGTGCTGACTTGACACTAATGACACTTGTCTCCGTGCCTAATTTCTTCTGCTTAAGAGAGTAATGCCATCCTTCATTTCCACAACACCCCTCAGTTCTCTGAGGATGTCGGTCTGCCTTGGAGGATGTTGCTAGAGCATTCAGCTTCCCCTGTGGCTAGTTTGGGGCAGGTTGGAGAAGCTGCGTAGACACCGGGGAAGGGCGGAGAGCACGAAGGTGTCCTCTCTGCCATGCCCAGCAGCTGTGCCCTGTTGGACAACTTCAGAATGGGCTCAGATTTTCCTGCATAAAAATTCCGCATCACTGTTGGTGCCAATGGGCTGCAGTGAACTCTCTGCATGACTTCCACTGAGTGACATGTCTCAGGTGTTGGGACAGCCTGTATGAAGCGTGCTGACCTGGAGGGCTACAATACCCCTTTCACACAGGGCAAAGAGACTTGGCATCTGTTTTTAGCGGTGTTCAGAATTTTAGCCTCTGCGGAGTTAAACTTGAGTGCAACAGAGACGGTAGTAGACTAACATTCAATTTGTTACTTCTACATAAAGTACAAATACCGTAGTTTGCATTGAGAAATAATTTTTCATTAAGAGAGTATAGCCTTTAATTTGTAAAGGTCTTTCTGTGAACTGAGCCAGTATTCTATTTATCTTTCAAAGGAATTTTAAGAAATTCTTGTGGTGGGCTTTTTCCACCCTAAGAATAATCTTTTTTCTTCTCCCCACTTTACCAAGGAATATGAGTCTTGTTAACACAATATTTAATGCAGGAATTATTTCATTATGCAAATATCTTGAGATCTAATTCCACAATCAGGGATTTTAATAAATTCTCCATACAGTGATAAGCTGTCATTCTTCAGGAACTCTTTATAAAAATCCCAACTGACTTGCTTTGCAGACCACTTTTGTTTATCTTATCACTGGGAATTTTTTAAAAAGTTAAAATTCAGGTAATCTAAAATTAATTTTCTTTGAAGGGAATTGTTGGTGGTGTTGGTCCTCCTGGATTTCCAGGACTAAGGGTGAGTACGCTTTTATTACTTATATTGATATGCCTCCATTAAAATACTTAGTGAAATAATGAAAACAAATGTAAGAATGCAGGGGTCTAAACAGACTTAGTTTTAGCTAGCCATGATTTTAATTAACGTTTCTCTACAAAACTGCTGTCATATTGCTGGTATGGAGTACTTCCATACTTGGTTTGGATTTGTATGCTGATTTCTGATCTGGTGTGCCTGGGTTTTTTATTTGAAATAACCACGTTTGCTAGTTTATGCCCCTAAAGTCAGTATTACTTTTTCAAAAAGTGCGATACTTTCAAATATTTTAACAACCACAGCCCTCATTCATTCCTGTATATGGCTACCAAATCTAAGCAGAATTAATCTCTAAGCAAAATTCCTTCATCTTGTATACAATATATTTAAAATTTGTTGATGTTTTTAGAGTAAGGTTGTGATGCTTATGATGAAGTTGCAAGCTGTAGCTGTATAAATACAGTTGTGCCAGAGAAGCTGTGTGACATGAATGAGTCCTAGAGGAGATGGGAAATACTGATACTTTCATACCATGTAGTCTTACTCCCTTATGTTAGGTAATTCAAGTGTTTACTGATAGAGGAGCTGGATTTGATTCTTGATGTTGGCTCAACCACAGCTGGCTACCCGGCCACGTTCATAGTTTATAACATGTGGGAAAAAATAGCATGTTTACACTTGAATTAAGAAAGCCATGGTTGTCTTCAGTGGTATTTTTGATATCTGGAGATCTGAAACATTCTTGACAAGTTTATTACTTTACACTGATGGTCATCTAACTTTTACTTTGAAGCATGACAGTCGAGTTCCATTATTATTATCTTTTAAATTATATGTTTATAACAAAAAATATTCCTATACAAGTCCCTTGCTGCCTGATTGGGATTGTTATGGCATTGCTGTAGTGAAGACACACAAGCTTAGTCAAGGGACCCCTGTGGCTTCCAGCCTTCATCACGCAAACATGACTCATTGTGTTCTTGTCAGTTGACATGTTTGAGCCCATTGAACAACTCATGATGCTTTTGATGCTTACAGAGCGGTGATGTCATGTAACCCTAAAGGACAGAGGGAATGGCCACCAAATGTGCAGCTGCACATTCCCTACAAAGGGAAGTTTCTTTATGCCTAATGCACTGCTGTCTTCTCTTGAATATGTAATCTACAGAAAAAGAGGGAAATCTGTTTTCTTGTTTCTGCTAATGTGGTTGGAAATTGTAGAGGTGGAAGGCTTATAATATGGCAACATTTTCTCCCAAGAAATTAGCCTGGAAAAGTTTCTCTCTGTGGTGCAGAAAATCATAGAATAAGTTGCTCCGTTTCATGGAACGTTTAACGCAGTCACCTTTCTTGCTGTCTTGTAGGGAGGCATTGGGCCAGCAGGACCAAGCGGACCATCAGGAATTCCAGGGCCCATGGTATGGTGCTAAATGATCCCACAGCCCTGTGCCTGTGCTGCTTTCAAATTAGAGACAAACATTGGATTTTTGTTTTCTTCATTTCAATAGGGTCTCCCAGGGAGTGCGGGACAGCCTGGAATGAAAGGTGATAAGGTGATTTAAGTATTTCTGTTATCTTAGAGCTATATAATTCTTTAAGACTCCTTTCATTATATCTTGAGCAGAATAATGTACTTTCCCTTTTTCCTTTTGATTTATTTTCTCTTATGACTTTTATTTGTTAAAATTACTTCACTCTCACAATCTGGTACTTTAGACAAACTTACTTCTGGACAGAACACTTAGTACTGAGCATAACAGTATCCAGTGCTGTGCCTATGGGATGTCCTGGAGGGGGTGCTTCGGTGCAACATCTTGCATTGTCATTCAAAGTTCTGTGTTAATTTTAAATACTAAACATTAAATTAATCTTTTGCATTCTCTAATTCTAATAACTGCCCTATTTTAAGCCACGTACATACATCTGTATAAAATAATATGTTGTTTAGGGTGGACGTGGCCTTGCAGGAGAGCCAGGAGAGCAGGGGTACCCAGGAGACAAGGTAATTTATAATGGCATTGTTTTGCAAAATTGTCCAATTTCAGCAAGTTCTTCAGGCTTCTGAGTCTCTTATAATTCAACAAGTCAGTTGTGATAAAAGTTACTGGATACCACTGAATTAACATATTTATAAGAAATGCTGTACTAATTAAAACTTAGAGACAAAGACAAGGGCATGGGCAGAATTCTGGCTGCTGTGTGTTCAGAGCTGCTTCAAGCAAGAAAAGTATTGCGTTGTGATCTGAAACCTGTTAAGAAACTGTTGTAAAATATATTTTTCCCTTGAACCTTGAGGTTCATCTGCAGCTCACCTGGATCAACTGTGGTTAACAGCAGCCCACGTCTGGTATGCTCCTTCATATCGTGAAATAGATAAGTTGGAAGTATAATTTTTCCTGTTTGGCTAGTACATCGTAAGTCACTGAAATAATACATCCTGTGAGAAATCTTTTGATGAAAATTGAATGTTAGAAGGCAGTTCTTATCCTGCAGAATTATTTTGAAGCCTATTTCAGGTGGCAGAGTATAGCAATGTATTGCTTCCAGCATAATGCAACAACACATTTTCATGTGTATTTAATAACTTTATTTTTTCAGGGTGCTCTTGGTTTACCAGGACCTCCAGGGTCTAGAGGAAAGCCAGGACCTCCAGTGAGTTTATACACTTATTTTTGTTCTTTTCACTACCTGTTCTTTTATTTGCTGCTGCTCTGTATTGTATGTTCACACTGCGTGGTGTCCTCTAGGTGCTACCTAATTCCAAAAGTACAAAGAATAAGATCTCAGCTGCTTTAATTTCTAGTGACTGGTTAGTGAGCGAGTGAGATTTTACTAGAGAGATCAGTATACATGTCAGATTTTAATATAGTAGTGCTTAAGATACTAGGTATTCTGTGACAGTCACTTTGTAGGGGAATAGACATGCTGGTAATGCTTGAAACTTTGGGAGCTGTCAAGATGACAATTTGGGCAAGGTGGATTTCAAGAGAGTGGGGGAAATCTCATTAATAACGGCCAGTCATTTCTCACAGGGATGGGAGTAGTCATGAATTCCAGTATTCACTGAATTTTAGTAACTTTAAAGGCATCTGTGCAGTGGCTGCTGCTTCAGCTGAGTTTGTAAATGTTGAGGCAGAAAGGCATTACACAGAGTTACCTGGCTTTTTCCTCATCTATTTGTAGCAAGCAACTTCTTGAGTTGCGTTAAATTAAGAATGAAACCTCAGTCCTGCAGGTAATGTAATGTCGACCTTTGTAGAATACGTTTACAGTAAAATCATTTACATTACATATTTTAAAAATATTTTCCAGGTCAGGCTTTAGTTTTGCTCAAGGAACACCTAGTGATGGCAGCAGCAGCAGCAAACATATAAAATGTGGAACAAGAGATAAAATTTAGAGAAATATTTTGGTCGGTTTTTAGGTGTCAGCATTTGTGTACAATGGAGTTGTTATACCATGGATAGGACCCAATTTACTATGATTAATCACAAAATGGCCATTTCTTTGGCCATGATTGGATACTTAAACTATATACATAGGTATGTAAAACAATACCCATAACAGTTACTGCCTGGACTTCTAAATAATTTTTTTTTTTTTATGAAAACAGCTACATATTTCAAAGGGATTTTCTATATGACAATTTGGACCATCCCAAAACTCCTAATTTTATTTGTCTGAAGCTAATTTGCATTTTTTGTTGTGACTTCAAAGAGGTATGAAGAACTAATCTTAATCCAAAGAAAGGCAGTCGTAATTTTCCCAGCTAGTGGAAAAGTCATCTCAACACTTTTGTTGGCTTTTTTTTTCAATAAATGTTTTTAAAATTTTCATAACAATCTTTTGTTATAAAAAAAAAAAAATTATCCTCAAAAAACTAACTTTGGATTTTTTAAAGGGGAAAGTTGGAGATCCTGGATCCCATGGACCATTGGGTCCTCCAGGACCTGAGGTAAGAAATTTCTACATGGAAGTAAATTGCATGTCAAAGGGAAATGGGTTTGCTTAACAACAGATTGTTGTCTTAGTTGAATTAGAGAATATTTTTTGTTCAGTTATATCTGATGATTTCATTATCCTCCATAAAGTACAAGAGAGTCCTGCTCATAATTTTTTTTTCATGCAAAATATTAATATACAGGATCTTTGAATACAAAGTAGTGCCTGTGTGTTTAGGATTAGCTCTCTTTTGAATCCAGGTGTTATGGATTACACCTTGTATGAGACTCATGCGATTTCTCAGGCACACTTCCATTAGTGAACTCTATAACCTGTTTACCAATGTGATTTTCCAAGCCTGGTTGCATATTTATCTCTTATAAAATAACTGTTCATAAGGAATGCAAAGAATAAACACTAGTTACATAGGAAGCATTGCCAAGCACTTGAATCTAGCAGTGCAGTTGCCTGAGAACCGTGTAGTACTACGGAAGCCTACACAGAAACTAAGTCAGCTTCTGAATTGTTCTATTTAGTGCTTTTTGTGCCACAGGCTATAGGAAAAAATGCTGTGGACTGTACACAGAAGATCCATACAGACACACATATATGGAGAGATGAAAGCAAAAAGAAGTGCAGGTTTTTCTTTTTAATCAGGCTCCCTCAGTGGAATTTTTTTTTTAAATATGTCTGGAAAATATATATTGGCAATGATGGTTGTTCTGGCATTACAAGATACAACTACTCCAGAAACATATGTCTTCAGGGCTCTGTATTCCTACATTTTATAAGAGGGAGCCCAAGGCCTCTGTTTCTCAAAGAACAAATTATGCAGTTTTATTACTTTGCTGTTACAGCTTCTCTAAATCCTACAGAACACTTTCTTATTGGAGATGAGCCCCCACTGTCAGAAAGCTTGCTGGGAAATGTGTTGTAGCAACGCAAGATGGTATTTTCAGAATAAGCCAATATGTTTTAGTTGATGGTGAGAGTATGTTTTCATGACCTTCAGTCAGAAAGAAAAAGGCACAAAGCCTTTACTTGCTGCCCATTGCTGCCTCCTTCTGTGACTCAGAATTTTAGATTTTGGGAACTTCTTCACTGTTAGCAAGAGAAATCCTTGCATCTCTTCTCTTTGTTTAGCTGCCAGCAAGGGAGACCTGTGACAGGTCAATTGCTGGTCTTGGATCTTGTGTCCTGGTGACTCTGACATGTGTCCTGGGCAGACCTTTGTAGTTCCTTATTCCAACCCAGGCATGCTATTCCTTTGGACTTGGGGAGAAATTCATCATTTGAGGCTAGTACCCTCAGGGCAGATAAGGACGGGAAAACTTCCCATCTGAAATCTCAGCATTTCCTTTTGCTCAGGTAGTGCATAATTACTTCAGCCATTAGAAGGTAAATAAAGTGGTTTATGTTAGATAATTAATGCTTGAGTGTCCAGGTATTTTTCTTTGAGTATCTGTCTGAAAAATATCAGATTTAAAATTATAAAGCAATGTTCCTCTTGACTTTAGTCATGCAAGACACATCCAAATAAAGTAATTGTTTAAATGAAATAAAAAGTCATCTTTTACTTCATAAAAACATGGTCAGCATATGGCAAAATAGCAGAAGTGACGTAGGACAGCAGTATACCAGGATCTTGAACAAATTGGGAATTCTAGAAGTTCTATAACAAAAAGATGAAAAAAAGACAGCTTAAAACTGAAGACTGTGTCCTACTCTCCCTGTTACTTTGTCTTATAAAAATAAACAAGTTGTCTTTGCGAGAAACTATTTGGACACAACTGGATATATGAAGTGTGACCAATCAGTGCAGAGTTTCCTATAAGAAAAGCCTACTGCCATATATCTAACAAAAAGCTTTTTCTTCCAAAAACAGACAGCTAGCGGGTCAAACAGGGCTGCTTTCCTTGTTCCTCTTTCATTGCCACAATGGTCTGACTTCCTCTGACCACGTGTAGAAAACAGGCATTACATCCTATACTACATGTTCCCCGTAACGTTTCTGGAAACAGCAGAATGTAATGCATTAGTGTGTTACAAGAGGTCTACTTTGAATTTCATGTGGACATGACAACCCATACCATATTCCTTTTATTTAAAAAAGGAATGTTTATGTTGGGATTTGTTGGGCATTGCTATGGGTGGGAGGAACAAGGCTGTGCCTGCCCAGTGGCAGAACCTATCAAATTCTACTTCAAACTCTCTTTTTTCCCTTTATACAAAACTAAGACAGTGGGATTTATATACGTGCCCTGTCCCCATGTTCAAGCTTGGTTTGGGTGTATGTGAAATAAGAAACTGGGGATCCTTTGGTCTCTCCATTTACATTTTTGAGTATGTATTTAATTTCCAGTATAAAGAATAAGCAATCACATCCCTAGTTTTCTTCCTGTGTAAACTGCTGTAAATCAGCAGCTGAAGTCTGTAGTTATCTCTGCACGCAATAGTGGGAGCAGGTCTGGCAGGCTTCGTTCATCCTCTTGGGTTTTTGGCTTTGTATATGCAGGTCAGCAGTGAATTGCTTCCTAAATCTTTCCTCTGCAGCTGTGCAGCCTAGGTACGCCAGATCAGAGTTGAAATAAACCACCCACTCGTAGCCAGGCTCCATTTGAGAACTGCAGTGCTGGTGGACAGGAGCAAGTAGAGGGAGGGACAGAGGTTCCATGCTCACTCGTTGGGCAGCCATACAAGGGTTGGCTGCCAAGTCCATCTTTTTCAGTGCAGAAGTCCTGCAGTGTCAAGACAAGCACTTTATGGAGCATCAGTTTACATATTCTGCTGCTTTGTCATGCCTGTAAAATGAACAGCCAAAATTTCAACTTTCTAGAGAGCTTTATTTTATTGGTATGACAATTGGAAAGTGCTGGTCTGGCTGTTCTAACCCACAGTGCCAGTGTTTACCGTGTACAATGAAGTATGCAATGCTGATTGTTAACGTGAATGAAATTAGAGAAGGTTTTAACAGGCTTCCATGTGTATTCAGAATATTTTATAGTTAAATTTTGCTCTACGAGTCACGTTTAATTATCCCCCAAGAATGAGGGTGGTAGTTTCTTACAGATGTGCCGAGTATTATAAATAGGTTTCATCTGGAGCAGAGGGAGCATTAGTCATTATCTTCAACAGAACCTTTTTCATCTGTGCAGTATTTTGATCTGAAGTCCTTAGCGTATTCATTCAGGAAGGTAGTCATATGGGATTCAGCTGCTATGTTTCATGCTCAAGGCAATAGCATTACAAAGGGAAAGGATGCATTCAAATAATCGTAAACAGTCAAAAAGGCACGTATTTTGTAAGTGAATCACTGGCTGCTTTGAGTTGTTCATTTTTAAAAAAAAATATACTTTCAATGCATGTTTTATCATATGATGTCTTGAGGTTGTGTAAACAATGACATGAATGCAGAGATAACAGCCTTCTGTTTACGTAGCGCATCAAATAGAGTAAGTTTATGTGCAAATGACTTGAAGGAAATACAGAAATAAATACAGATAATTTTACAGCTGAATTAATTACATGTTCTGGCATACATTTGAAGAACTATTCTTGTAGAGTTATATTTTCTGCTTGCCTTTGAACAAAATCTTTAACAGGTCTTTTCATAAATTTGTTTGACCCAAGTACGTCTTTCTGATCTTTTTTTTTTCAAGACATATGTATTAATTTTGCAGAGATATTCAATTTACCTTAACTTCTTAATCATGTCGAACAATGCTTGTTCATGTGGCCCTCCTGTGCTTTTAAGTTTTCTTCAGTGTGATTGTGATGGTTCAGTCTGTGCCTGTTAGAGCCTAGCCTGTTTCCACAAACCTCCATAGGTACTTCACACAGAATTAGTTGTCTTGGAGATTTTCCTTTTTCAGGCAGAGCTGTAGAGAGAGTTCACTAGAAAAGCAGGGACATGCAAATACACAAAACTTGCTTTGTGTTGCTTTACCAAGGCATCATCTAGTGCCTAACATTCTGAATCTGCCTAGAGTAAGGCAAGTTAATATTCAAATGGGTTTTATTAGATTTTAAATGCCTGCACTGCTTTGGCTCTTGGGGTTTGGCGTTGGTCTTAGAAGGAACGGTAGCCTTGTAAATATATTTGAAATTTCTTCCTTACTTTTCCAACCTGATCTTAGTCTAGATGTGGTCTGATCTGTATGGGCACACGCTTGTTGGCAGCATAGAAGCAACACAGGTTGAAATAATCCTCCTGCGAGAGGACAGAGTTTCTCTTGCACGAGGATTATTTTGCTGACTATTAGTTACTAGTCTGTTTTCTAAGGTCTGAAGTTTGGAATACTTGATTTTTAAAATGCACGGAGTTGTTCTTCTTGACTTTCCTCTGTACTCAGGCTTTGCCTAACCACACTGTCACTTATAACATTAGAAGCGTGCCTCAAAGAAGACCCATTCCTCAGACCTTCGTCATTTAACTGTTATTGGAGGACTTGTAACACAAAACCAAGCCTAAATATTTTAAAATAAATACATAATCTGGTATTTCTGTCCCTTATGAAATGCTCACGTTTGACGCTTATTTTCACCATAAGTCAGAACAAAGTTTTGAAACGTGCATCTCTGCTTAGCATTGTTGTACGTATTGGAAAGTTTCATAAAAGTAGCTGTTGATGTTGAATGACAGCTTGATTTTTGAGTATTGTGAAAGTAATTGGTCAGATGGCTGAGTTCCCCATGGGCTGTCCAACAGACCACCTCTTCCATGGTGTACCTTGTGGGTTGACTACTGGAAGTCTTCAAGGCAGACAGGGAGACTGTTAAACAGAGTTCATCAGCAAGTGTAGCTCTAACCAAACTGTGCCAAGCTCGCTCTGGAAATCCTGTCTGATCCTCAGAGTGGATCTGCAGTGAAGTTCCTATCAAAGCTCTTATTTTTTTCACACTGTAGATTTCCAGAATGCTTCAAGTCTTGGTCCTTAGTATGTTGATTGATGGCCAGTGCTGCTGTGCCGGTCGGTGAGGTGAATCTCCCGTCACCTTCTTGGCCATCAAGCAGCCAAGCAGGTTTGTGAAGAACATGTTTTGAAGGGTTGGTGTAGGACCTTGCTCACGTTATGAAGTGCACTGCACTAGGTACTACTTGTTGGAAGTATAGTGATTCTAATGTGTGCTACATAGAATACACAGGTGCACTGGATGGCTTTAAAGGATGATGCATCACATTTGGAAAACTGGTGACTTTGATTTTCTTCAGAGATTTAGTCACTAGTGTTTTGGTGGGCATGGCTGAACAGATCTGCAATTAGACAAAAGCACAAAGCAACACCAGCATCATTTTACTGACATCTTGGCAACAGTAAATTGGGAAGCTTTCCTGTACTGTAAACTGTAATTCATGATTGCCCTTTTTTCTGTTTTCTGACAAATTGCAATTGTACAGTTATAATTTGTACTGTTACATTCCTTCCTCCACCCTTTCCAAAATCAGAATTAAAGGTTTGTAGGAAAAAAATTGAAGTTTTGTCTCTGCCCTTTAAAAATGTTGGCATTAAACTTTAGCTAGATTGGCACACGCAAAAGAAAGCTCATTTTGAATCTTTTTTTCTTACTACTTTCCTGTTTGTACTTGGCACATTCTGACACTGTCATGCAGTTGTACAAATGTAAGAAAGCAAAGTTCTGTAACTGTGTGAATACTGACATTTCTAAAATTATGTAGAGAAAAAAATAGATTTTTTAAAAATTGAATTGTATCTCTGCATGCAGTGTCCTTTCAGAAGAATAATAAACACTTCTTATTTGAGAATACAAAGTCACAGCTCCTTTTCTCAGTTTAGTGAGTGTAGTTTTATGAAGAAATCTTTATGTAATTTGATAATGATTAGTAATAAAATTCTAATAAGGTTTTTTGCTGAAGTTTAGTAGCTGCATCCAGTCAGTATTCCTTCTGAAAATTCATTCTAAATTCTCATTCAAATGAAACACAGCATGTGACTGAATGAAATAATGTTGGGACAGGGAAACTTGGCAACTGAAGGGACTATCACAGTCCCTGAAGAGGTTTTTGCTCTGAGGTGCCCTTGCATCAGCGCTCATGTCCCAGTCCCATTGAGGGCTGCTGAGGAGCAGTGATTAATAGCAATGCTGTCAAATGTTGTGTAGAAACAGCTTGGAGTGCGTGGGATTCTGCAAATGTAAGACAATTCCTGGTGGAAATGGTGTGTAATTTCCAAACATTTCTGATGTTCTGCTTCCGTGTTAGCAGCCACACAGGAAAACAAACAAAAGAAAAGCAACAGCCTTTGCACATCCCTCATCTCTGAGGCACTGACTTCAGTACAGAAAGACGTGACCTGACACAGTAGCAGTCTGATTATCCCTGCATTTTTTCTTAATTAAAGATTATATAGATAAATGAGGGCAACAAAGATGTCAATTTTATATTTAAACATATTCAGTGCAGAAAACATTTTCACAGCAAGGTTAAAGCGCATCTGTGTTGAGAAGGCTGATACTTCAGGTGTTTTGGAGACCATCTCTAGTCTGATTAAACTGAGTGAGCTCTCAAGTGATTTGCTGGCAAAAGGCCACATCTGCAGCAAGATTTTGAAAACAATTTGTAATCAACTGGCTGCCAAGCTTCTGGCTGGTGGGAAGATCTACAGTTTGCATTTCTTTAGTAGAAGTCATAATATCAAGTGATGTTTTGTTCCAGATAGTCTCTGCTGGAAATTACGTTGCAGCTGGAAACTGTACATTGATCTCCTGGCCTTTCACTTCTGGAAGAATAATGCATTTTTAATCTGTAGTAGCTTCACAGGGAGTTGGCTGCTGAATAACTCTTGGCAAATTCAGATATAGGTAGAACTGTGTAGCACTTCAGTACTCAGAATCTGAGTGTCCAATGCCATTGCTGAGGTGTCTTAAGAACTGCTTTCTGGTTCATTCATTTTCTGAGATTGTCTTAAGTGGCTGTGTCCTGGATTATTACAGTTATCTCATGGATTATTAATGTGAGAACATCTTGGAAAAGGTGTTCTAATACTGCCATAGTGTTATGAACAAGAGTGGTTTAGGCCACTTAAAAGATCAGTGACACAAATATTAGGGGAAAAACTGTTTTAATGTAACTTTGTGGAAAAGTGCGAATTAACAGGATTTAATGGCAAGGTCCATTCTACTACTTATTTGACATGGAAAAGCATACAAAAACAAAATCAAATTAGCAATGGATTGAAATTTTTTACACACGAATTAAAAATTAATTACAGAGTCAGCGAAATCAAGTCAGAATTGGATTGCTGCAATATGTATTAGGGAGAACGGGCATGGAAGTTCCTTCTCTTGGGTCACGCGGTTCAAAGTGGACCCCCTTGCTTTCTGAACTCCTTGAAATAGAAGTCTAAGGGTGGTTAAATCCACTCTCAGTCCCTGAGCTGGGCAATGGTTTATATTCAAGAAATTAGGAAAAGGATTTGCAGTGAGTTGGGTTTTTGTGTTTTGCACAAAACTGTGGGATTGCAGCAATTTGGAATAGCAGCACTTCAGAGTTCATTCACACTCTTCAGATTTATCATGCAATTAGATGATATAATTCTGCAGCAAAATTTAGCTATTACTGGATCAGCACAGTAACCTAATTAAAGTCTTAACAAAATTACTGATTTAAAGTTGCGTGCATACTCTCACACAAATGATATAGATAGATAGATAGATAGATAGATAGATAGATAGATAGATAGATAGATAGATAGATACAAAGGTACCTGTTACAATTTTCCCTGGAGTTCATTGCAAATATTTATGTAGGACACCAGAGCTTCTCTCAGCGGGCAAAGAGTTGAGCCTCAAGGAGGTTTTCAGCCCAAGTTGTGTCTACTGTTCTCTGAATTCACAAATTTGAGAGTTTGTGAGCTCCGAGAAGTGTCTCCCTCAAGGGGAGCTACTGGGTGCAGCCCACTGCAACCTAGAAGAGTTCAAAGGGTCTTTCTAGGAACTGCTGTTTATAGGGTCATGTGAGGATTGACTTTAGGCATCAGTAACTTTCAACTTTGGCCACAACTCAGGTTGGTAATTACTAGAATGTCAGTAACTAATGGTACCATCTTAACAGAGCCTCAGGGTTATCAGGGAATGGTTAGCTATTCCATTCTTACTCCCACCACGGCCAGGTGGTTGAATTCCTGGTGTGCACACTGTTTAGGCAACTGAGCTCTTGGCACAGTCGGTCCTGTTGCCCACCTTAGCAACGCAGGAGTGCTTGATACGGTCAAGGGACGCTTAACGACCAAACAAGCTATGCAATGGCTAAGGCCATGTGGGAATCTTTGGGCTGTTGAGTGGTCCAGGAACCGGGAGGGGGGGAGAGAATGCTCCACCGTGCATAGCATCTGCATTTTCTGCTTGAGAGGAAGAGACTAAATCTAGCTTTACAGCAAAAACAAAAATGAAGATTTTAAACTTTAGATGCATTGCTAGTGTTGATGCTGTCAGGCCAGTAGCCCCCCTCATATCCTAAGGTTTTGCCTGGCATGGGAAGTTGTCTAAATGTCATGATTGTTCTAATCATGATAGTGCTTGTCATCTCCTAGTTCTTACAGAATTCCTTCTAGAAGTATTTATGCAAATAAATAAATAAAGTAGACATATTCCCTTATAAAAATATAAGAATCCTTCTAAATCGACATTTTCTTGACAGATTCTTTTCTGGAGCGTTTATTGCCATGAGGGAGATTGTCTCTGTGTCAGCATTTAGCACTTGTTCACACACTAGAATGTTAGAGGTTTACAGATATACAAAACAACCCACCCCTCCGTAACTATTTAACGTCTGTCAATAACCAGATTTGAAATTAAGAAAGGATGAGTTAGCAAGCTCCAAGGAACTGACCTAGCTCTTCAGAGTATTTCAGTATGTAAAAAATCCTCTATGAACTGTACAGAAATCTAGGCTGATTAGGTACCAGTGTGGGTGCCTCGGTCACATGTGACTAATATGCTTTGTGCCACCTAGAGGCATGTTGGAGTTGTTGCACAGCTCTGCAAGTAGTTACTGCTTTATGGCCCAAAGAAATTACCACCATCATGTTTTGTGAAATGCTGTGCGGTAGGGTTGTTCCACTAATTCTGATAACTCGGATCAGTTCTGTTCTGCTCTTTAGTGGTTTGCTTTAGTAGTCATTAGCGTTCAAGTGCTAAAATTCTTTTTTAAGAAATCATAATTGTGTTTCATATTGTGTTTTATACATTTATTTTTTTACTTAATATATAAACACACCCAAAAAATATTTGAAGCCCATCTAAATCTCTACTTGTGTCTCTGCATCCTGTTAAGACCAGTTTATAGAAAGCAACTGAAAGAAAGTGTACAAGAACAGTAATGCCCTAAATATTTTTTTATTTTATTGTATTATAATGTGGCAGTTGAGGGTGAAATAGTATTTTCTGCCAGGTCTCTTGCTTTAATATGATTTCTCTTTACCTCTCTGGTAAATTGGGTTTGTGTATGTGTGATAAATCTTAGTTAATTAGGTATAATAACTAGAAATGGTTATTAGCTGTATTTGAAGCTCAGTTTTATGGCAGAATAGAGTATGGTTAATTATTATCCACCAAGTGAGGCAAATTTTTCTTTGTTTTAGTATCTCTTTCCTGCTTAGAGAACACAATAAGTGACTATGGAAGCTTTGATGATGATATGTATTAGTATGGAAGGGTACCAAAGTTCTTTATGAGAGGTTCTTTAAATTGTTCTGAATGTTTATGATATTTTCATTTCCATTTTTGGAAAAGTATGCATGTATTCTGTTAAGGAAGAAGGAAACTTGTTTTTATTAGTGTTAGGTAACGGATGTGCACAGATGTAGTAATAAATACTTGGAGGGAAGACACTTTTCAGTGTCAGTCTATGTTCAGATAGGCAAGATTTAATGAAATTTAAAAGTTAATTAAAATAACAATATCAAATACTATCTTGACAGGTGACTGAGTGAGCCTTGTGCTAACTAGAGTTAATTACCAATGCTTTACTTTATCCTACAAATATAAAGATTATATTTCTTCACTGGATGTTTATGAAATTTAACTCGCTACTGTCTTGCTTAAGGGTTAGCTGCATCATTTTTGTTTCCTTAAAATACACTTGTTTCTTATCAAGCAATCTAGTTGTAGCACTGGATTCCTCTGACATCGAGGCATCCTCATGGTGTCCTACTCACTGCCTACTGTCCAGCTGGTTTGGGGTGACAATTTTAGTTGATTGATTTCCTTTGCATTTTTTCTTTACCGACAGCTAGATCTATAACACACACTATTTCACAAAGGCTTATTCTGAATAAAGCTACATGCTGGTAACCTTCCGTTACTGCCAGCCAGACCTTGATTAGCACCTGCTGATTTGGAGGCAAAAGGCTTTCTATCCTTTTCTTAATCTTGCAGTGATCTCGTACTTAAAGTGTGGCCAAGGATTAAAGGATTTCAGCTGCTCTCTGAGCTTTTTTTTTCTTTAAAAAATAGTGGAATTCATGAGTACATGACATGGTGCTCACTGCTTTATGCATCAAGACCAATCCAGTGATTTAATTTCAAACTTTACTTAGTGAATAAAAAGTCTTATGCTAAGAGAAACGAAACCCATACTGACATCTGCTAAATTGAGTTTAATGAAAGTTGCCTAAAATCTGACACTTATCCAAGTCCTTTCAAGGAAACTTAATTGATTTTGACATTTGGGGTATGGTAGAATAAACTTATTTCTTTTTTCTCTGATTCAGGTTTGTTAAATGAATTAACAGAATCAAAACAAGTACACTGGAAACATTCCTACGCTGTAAATCATTTGTCTCTATGATTTCTTTAGGGTTTTCCAGGGGATATTGGTGTACCTGGATTAAATGGCCTTGAAGGTCCTAAGGTAAGACTATGTGAAAATTTATTCATGATAACCATAAGCAGTATAAATCTCTGAAGAAAAGCTCTGAGAGATGGACACTGGCATTAAGAGAAGATAATCTTACTGTCAGAATACAGGTACTTTGCCTCAGGTATTTGTATGAGGAAGTTGATCTAATGTTTAATGATGTCCACACAGTTATGAGGGTAATTACTGTGTTAGATGGAAGCATGTCATGGCAAGTTAAGGCAAGGAAATGTGGAGAAAATGCTACATAGCTAGAAAGTAGCATATATTTCACCTTTATTTTAATAAAATGCATGTTGAATGCATACAGATCTCTATAGTCTAAATGGAGTAATACAGTTTATTTTTTAAAGAAATTATGAAAGAAACAGTAGCTAAAAATATGGAAAAATGGATAAAATTCACGTGTCAGATGAAATAATATATAAAATAATATATAATAATAATAATGGATAAAATTTATATACAGAAAAGGGTGTGATTAATTTAAATTCTGTTCTTTAGTAGACTAATATTTTAGACCAAGCTTAGGCAGTAATTATATATACAGAATTTTCAATGAAGCTTTGGATAAAAGCACATATAGAAAATTCTGGTTTAAAGTTAAAAAAGGTAGAGGCTAGTATAAAAAAGTGCAGATGGATCAGAAATTAACCCAGAGGAAGGTGATTGAATAATATCTGAAGTTTCACTACTTGTTGTTGAAAGGCAAATATTAATTAAGTTCCTCACTCACCAGCCTTGGGACACTATTCTTACATTGTATTTGCACTGATAAATGTGTACAAGCATGCTGGAATGAAATTTGTATATGAAACAAATTTGAGCATCTTTAGCTAATCTTAAAAACTACATTTGTACTAATTCATCCCACTTCTCTTACTTCAGACTGAAGCATGCAGGGGACTAAGCCGATAAGTCTCACTGTAAACTTAGAGCTTCACAGCTGGCAAGAAGGAAGGACACTTCTAGATCTCTGAAATAAAAGCACAATAAGGCAGTTAGAAATTAAATTAAATTCTAGAACATGAGGCAAGACGTCTCCTTAATGCCACTGCACAAAGCATGAGAAGACTTTATCTAAGTAGTACACACAGTTCTGGACATTTGTATTCCAGAAGGGCTCAATCAAGTGGGACTAGATGCAGAAAAGGACACTTAAATGACTGCATTCTGAGAGGCAGTTTATTCATCCTACCAAAATGAAGGGCCCTTTTAAGCTTTGTAACTGTGCAAGATCAACGGTATCATTGTTCCAAGGACAAAACATGCAAGTTGTACATGAATAACCAGAGATGGAGATTGCAAGATTTCTCACCAACAGAGTTGTGAAATTCTGTGGCATATTACTCAGGAAAACAGAGGACAGGGAGCAGTAAATAATTTAAAGATGTAGTCTTATTTGTACCTGGAAGACTGTAACAATCCCTCCAAGCCAAAGCTAATCATTACAGACAACATCTCAAATAATCCAGTTGCCAAAACCATAGCTAATCTTTTCTGCACCTCACACCTTTCAGCTGTGTCAAGAGCCTTGTCCCACAATAGCCCAGACATGAATTTACTAGGAAATCTAAGAACTCGTTATCTGATACAGTAAACTGGGGGGAAGTTAAAATACGTTTCCAGAGACAGATGTGGACTTTTTCTTTAGTTCTGATTTATTGCTTTGCTAACTTGTTTGTATGTATGTATAATGTTAGCTGCCTTATATGAATGAGTTTTATCTGACTGTTGCAGTGGCAGTTGCTCCTGTGTTTCTGATTAGGGCACGTAAAAAAACCTTATGATGCAAGACTGTATCTAGGCTCTAGGGGAAATAGGAGAAGAGAAATACAATAGTTCTTGAACTGAAGATCAGATTTAATCTTCCAAGCTTATACGTGAATGATGTAACTGAGATCTAACCCCTGCTGTCCAGTTTCTTCACTAAGTGAGATCGTGTTATTCCACATTATATCCAAAGTGTCAGATTAGATGCTTTTGTTAGAATTGGGTTGGTGCTCAATACATATATTACTGATCTACTGCCTTTTCACACATTTCCAGGAAAAAAAGGTACCAAAAGGTAGCCTACGAAGTTTAAGACTCTTTGTTCCTTTGATACAAAAATAAATAATCAAACAATATTCAGTGGCACATTTGGTCTTAGAGGCAAAAATCTCAGGCAGCCTGCTCTAATCAGGGAGAACTGATGGCTTTCATTTGACAAGGAAGATTACCAAACTGGAAAAATTCTTACACTGCTCCTAGTACCAAGGGAGAAGGGCTGCATAACACTGGAAATGTTTGGCTTTCAAGATTCCCAGCTGTCTTGTGTTGACTGAAGTTTTAAAAAACTTCTTCCAGCTTTTATTTTTAGAAAACTGTTCTCACTGTGCTGCTCTTTTCCTCATGATTTTGTTTATGCTTCCTCAGAAGCAATATCCATTTTACAAGCCAAGGAAGCTTTGTTTTTTAGCAGTTGGCATGGGAGAAGTTCAGCCTCTTGGTGGAAAGTTTAACCTCTGTGAGTGTGATCGGCCAGCTCTAAATACCAGTAGAAGTTCTGGATTGTCAATTTTCTCTAAATTAGTGCAGTAATCAGCAAATCTGACCCCTCTAAAATAATGTTCAAAGGATTCATTATGTAATTTGGTCTACAGCACATTACTCAGCTTGGAAACAACATTTTAGAAGGTGTTTGATCTTGATCCATCACTTGAAAAAAAAGAAAATACCACCACTTTTTTAAAAAAGGGTATAAGACTGTTTTTAAGAAGTTCTGAAATAATTTAGTTTCCTACGTTATTCTTGCAAGTATTTATCCTTCGTAACCAAGAAGAGTGAGAGGAAAAGATGGTCAGAATATGCTGACTACAACTGTAATTTGTCCAGCAGTGCATGTTATACCATGGAAGTAGTTGAGAACTTGTTCCTCTGCTCACTTATGTTTGTTTGGATAATGCATTTAATAGAAGTGGCTATTAGGAGTTTCACCACTTCTGGAAGGGACGCTCAACTGGGAAGTTATACATGTGAAATACAGGATACCCCCATTTGCTGACTCCCCCAATTTTTTCCAGACACTTTGGCACCTGTCTAATGACTACCTTCATTTTCTGTTTGTTGCCTGAAACCTCAAAGGCTAGATGGAAATTTCATTTACTCTTAATATTCGTTTTAAAGTCTGGGACTTTTTTCCTGTTGCTAACATTTTCAGTGTGCAGTTACATTGTACTGAAAGCCATATTTCCTAATGTGCTTTGCTATTAGAATAAACCAATCGTTCTGACAAAAATTTTTGTGACTAACTACACAGAAGTATTACTTAAGTAGTGCTACTAGAAGCCTTCCTGTCACTTCTGTGGTGGTATGTCAAACAGCAGCCTACCCCAGTCTTCCCCACACCTATGGGCTCCTTGATGAAACTCAGTACCTTGAGATGGCCTGTTTCATTTTCTATTCCATTTTACTTTGCATGCTAAGTAAACTGTTACTGGACCAATGCCTGCACCTTCTGTCTAGACTTCAGCTTCATTAGTAAGCAATTAATAAGGCTTACACTTGGAACTTTCCCACCATTGATTTCTTCAGAGGCTAATCATATCTCTCCTAAAGGGCAGTTTCTTTGTTCTTGTTGCTTTATCTGATATTTTTAAGCTTAGCTTTCCCAGAACATTAATAATATGGTTACACATATTTTTTTCCCTACGCCAGGTCAAGTGCTTTTCCCAATTATTACCATTGTAATTGGCATGACCAAGACTTTTGACACACTGCTACCTGCAAAGTTGTTTTAAAAATGTTGGTGTGAGCGGTCATGAAAACTCGGAGTTGGCAGAGGATAAGGTGCTTTATCTCTGGGAAGCTGATTATAATCCTGACAGAAAAGTAAGGGCTGAAAATCACGAGTAGGTTTGGACAAACTGGTTGTTTAAATTCACTTTCTAGTTCATTTCCCTTGCAATATTGTCATCACATGTTAAGCTAAAGACTACCTACATCAAAGTTCTACAAGAGTTACATTTGTTCTGCTTTAATCTTAATATGATGGTGTGCTTTACGTCTTCAAAAAAGAGAAATTGTTCTTCTGGGAGCTCCAATATTTTCTTTTTTCCTTTTCAAGAAGATGAAAGAAAAAAGCTTCAGAAAAATCTGTACAGCAGGAGTTTCTAAGATAATCTGTTTTCCAGCAGATATTAAATATATGCTAAATTAAATATTAAAATTCTGCTGCATGTTCTCTTGCCTTCCTAAGGGAAATCATAAGAACAGTGGTAAGAAATGGATTTGCTTCCTCAGTTTTGCATTTCTGTTAAGGTTTGTAAGAGGAGAGAACCTAGATGAACCTGATGGTTAGTTGATATAAGCTCTCACTGTGTTTGTTTGGATGTTTAGGGACTTCTGGGTGACCGAGGGCCTCCGGGGCCTCAAGGCCCCAAAGGAGTTGAGGTAAGATGGAAATGTGTCTAGAGTTGAATGTGGTCCTTTTAGTTAAACTGGGGAGTAGGGGGGGGTAGCGAGGTGGTGTATGGAGATAGAAACCATATATCAATTTAATTATGGTGTCCTAGATACACTTTAATGAACAGTTAGATCCCTATTAATTAAGGGAGGAAAAAGGCAACTTTTAATCTTATAAATGTATTGAGTATGCTTCATTCATCATCATAAAAAAAAAAAACCCTCATGTCTCTTAGGCTAAAATTAATTAAGATTAGAAATAATTTGATCAGTGGTTGTGGGGATAGACCTCTAGACTTCTAAGTAGTTTAATTATGGGCTTCCATGACAGAGATGGAGTGGGTAAAAGCCAACAGTGGCAAAATGATCTTCTTAGTTAGCAATCAGGAAGCTGCAGATAAGATTTCTTAATTCCTCTGTTTCCTATCGCTTGTAATTGAAAAGGTTGTGTACCACTTTCCTCAAAAGCTGGAGAAAATATTCCATATTGAGGAGGATCAGTGAACCATAAGACGATCACAACTTGACATCCTGGCACGGCAATGATACAAATCCATGCTTTAATATTACTGTAATGAGTGAACCCTGAAGAGTTCACGCCGCAGTTCCCCATCACGTAATTCTATCAGTGTGCTGCGCAGCACAGGGTTTCATTTCTTCTCTTACACACCTGAGAAACTTGACCCCCAGCCTCCCTCCGCTTCTCAGAAAAGACAAAGATAAACCCTGGCAAAATGTCTTGGCTAACTTAGTGGCTGTGCCATAGCAGCATGGCAGAGAAAAGCAGGAATGTTCCTACTGCTTTTATAGTCGGGAAATGTCAAATGTTGCTAGAAGAGAGTAACTGCAGGGCAGACAGAGAGGTTGACCTGTCATTGCTGAGTCTTTCCCTCTGCTCAAAATTGTGAAAATATTGCTATAATGGTAGGTATACCAACAGTTTTACACCTTTTATGGGTACATCTAGTGGCTACATAGGACCTGGCTTTCTGGCTAAGGAATTTGTATGAAATCAGCTTAGTCTGTCTTACAGTGTTTCCATCAGACTTGGGCTCATACAAACACACATGAAGCAAACTTAAGATGATGTAATTAATATAAAGTTATCTGCAGAATTAAGTATTTTTTTAAAGCAAGACTTGGCATCAAGATTATTGAAGTCCTGATTTCTTTTAGGGAGAAGTAGGACCAGGTGGACCTATTGGAGGAGTTGGCCCAAGAGTAAGTATTTTTGTTAGGGCAGACGATTTTTCATCAGACATACTGCTTTAAAAGGTAAATTTATTGTGAGAAGTGACTGTGTTAAAATGGCATCTACTGAACAAATACGTCTTTTTCCTCAGCACGTGCTCAAAGCAGAGCTGGGAGGAGAAATGTTTTTCCATACACAGGATTTGGAAAGAAATCACAGCCATGGTGCACAAAATGATCTCTTTTTTTTAAGGGGAAGAGTCAATAACAACCTGTTCATGGTGCTTCTCTGAGGCAGATGTAACCACCATGTACTTCCTAGCGACTGAACCAGCTGATGCGTCAAAGTATTTAAATTGGGGAAGAACCCACCATAAGACTCTGCTCACAGACAGGAAAATAAGGAACTGTTGCTTTAAGAAATCATTTTCCAACTTATCTGGTAGAGAGTTGCTGAAAATAGAAAAGCTGGAATGGCACAATGCTGTTTGTGCTGACGTGTTTTAAAAGAGAAAAGTTTAAAACTAACAACCAATTCTGTTAGTTACAAAAATGTACTAGTGCCTGAGAGTATTTTAGTGGACTTGAAAGTTACTTTTAGAAAAATTCTAAGCTAAAAATGAATACTAACCTGCACTAGGGACTACAGGAGTGTCACTAAGTGTGTCACTGTCACACTGAAAGCAGTATGATCTACCTTTAGTGGATTTGATAATGCATGGTAATCACTGGCTTGGTCTTCATTTTTGGATGATTTCCTATTTCTTGCATGAACTTGGGAAAGTCTTTCCCATTGCTTCCTGGTTCTACAGTGGGTATATTCCCATGCCATGTTTCCTCTTCATGTCAAAGCTTGCTATTTACTGTTAGCAATAATAGTAAAATCCTTATTTGCTATGTGGATTAGATGTTTAAAAAATAAAAAGGCAAACAAAAAACCCTCCATCTTTTTTTTAGCTGAGGAAAACATGCAAAAAAATGAATAGAATTTCAAAGCACTTTGTTACTCAGTTCAATATTCAGTTTAATCTGACAGAGCTTCAGCCAAGAGCCTCATGGAAATTTTTATTTTGGCTGCATCATACTGTGAGTCTCTTCCTTGGGCAAGGCTTCATGGACAGCATCTCGCATGTTGTCCTGTGTCAATTGGAAACAAAGATGCTGCAGGAGGTGACTCATGGGCAATGTGACACCTACCATTACATTCTCTGCGTCACCAGGCATGCACAGGCCACCGTCAGCTGGTGTCAAAGTGACCCAGGAGGAGAGATTTCTCAGTAACCTAGCAAACTGAAATATTGTTCAACTATTTTGGGTCAGTTTGACCTAAATTGTTTTGGGTTTGATTTCTCTCAATGGGAAATGTGTACACCATTGGCCTGTCTTATGGCTCCTTCTCTCTCTCTCAACAAACTGTTGAGAGAAGAATGTGTAGATCTGAGGTGGGCCCCAGTGTTGCTCCCTCCAGGCATTTCTGAGTAGCTTGCTGGCTAACATCCCCTCCGGAAATGAGAGGTAGGGGAAATGGGAATTTTGCTTGGTGGGAAGCCCTGCCTATTTTTGCCTCTTGTCCCGGGGCCCGTCTGCTCTTGCCTGGATTCTACAGCTTCTGTTGGCTCCAGCTGTCTCACAGCTCCAGGCCAACTTGTTATCACTGGTGCTCTGAACTCTGTTCCCATCTCTGCTTGTCCTTGCTTCTTCCCTCCCACTTGTAACATAGACTGTGCTTACACTGGAGAGGGAGCGTCCCAATCATGGAGTTGTTAAATCTGATATAGTTTAGCAGAACTGAGTCAGTGAGCTGCTGAACACATCTGTCTCTTTAAATTACGCTTGCTTGATTGCAGTTTCACATTAATTTGATTTACATAGACTTTGTTTCCATTTTCCACTGAAGGAGCTTAAAGAAGTAAATGTTTACGTTTGAAAGTAAATACTATCAAAAGTGTGTTGTCACTGTGCTAACTAAACAGCCTTTCGGGCAGGGGGGGTCTGTGAAAGGGACCTGAAGTGATGGTCTTACCCATACATGGCCCCAAGGCACCATCAGCTGTCAGCTATGCCTTTAGCTGACAGATGTATCTTTAAATTGATTTTTGCAGGGATGGGGTTTCTTCATTCTCCGTGGCAATCTACTCAGTCTTTTGCCTGTTTTAGAGGGTTTTTCTAATGCCTAGCTTTACTATCTGAAAGTCTTGCCTGTGTCTTTCTCGCTACAACCTTGACTCCTGTCCTACAGACCTTATTTTATGGTCGTGGTTAATAGGTCTTCTTTGCAGCCACTGTTACCCTGACTTTCTTAAGGTTTGTCTAAACTAGGTGAAGTATCCTTGTAGGTGGATATATAAAATATATATATAAAATATATATTTTGATTATTCCTATGAAACTGGTCAAGTTTTCTCTTGGACAGTAATGGAGCAGATTTTTAGTGCTCCTGGAATTCCTCATCTCTTCTACTGTGTAGTTTTCAGGTAGAAGTCTTCAGCCCCCAGTTCAGGTTTAGGCATGGGCCAAGCAGCCATAAATTTTTGACTCATTTTTCTCATCCACCACCCCCTCCCCCTCTCCTCCTGCCCTTGTTTCTAACATTTGCTTTAAAAAACTTGCATGAGACCAAAACTCCCTGGGGCCCACCTGAACAATGCTGCCAGCAAAATAGATCATCCTTTGCTGGAAAAGCAGGTGAATATGAACCTGCACTCCGCTTCCCAGGTCCCAGCTTGGGAAAGAATCCCCATATGTCTAAAACAACTGAAGCTGAAACTGAGGATGCTTTCCTGCTTACGCAGGATAGTGTCTCCAGTTCCATAGATCTCAGCTTGTTTGAATTTAGGAAGAGGTTTTTGAGCTGAATCTGATCACACGATTGGATTTTTTCACTCATTCCTTTCCAAACCTTCCCACTCACTACCTTCTCTTAAATTAATCCTTCTAAATAAAAATTGCTGACTTTTATTTTAGCATTTGTCCTGTGAAAATAAAGTAGATGCCACATTAAAGAAGTGACAGTGTTTATTCAGTTTCCTCCCAATTAACTCTCTTTCTCAAAGTCTATCGAAATATTAACACTGTAACTGTCAGTGCAGCTCAGCTCAGTCAGTGCAAGCATTGGTGCATTTTATTATGTTTTTGTATCTCCATTGTTGGAGCAGAAAATGCCGTTAGGAAGGGGGAGGGGGAGATTGTTTCAGAATGTAATGTAAAAAGGAATTGTTGGGAGTTGATTCCTTTGAGACACATGTGTAAGACAAAACTTGCTATTTATATCATCATAAGGTGAGCAGTTCCTCCTGAAGATAGAGGAAAATATTTCCAAAGCTGCCCCACTCCCCAGTGCAGTATTTTCTGAAGGTGGCATCTGTCTTGCTGTGGGCTGAAGGCATGTGAGGAGCTTGTGGAGGCATGGGAATAGAGTGGTAATGAGAGGTATTTATATTAAACTACACGTGCATGTATCAACCCATCATGAGGTGAAAGGAAGCACAGGTGGTTGCTGCTTCCTGAAAAGAAAGGACAGAACTTCCAGCTAGTATTTTAGAAAACAGACATTTCCTTTGGGATGTCTCTCTTCCTGCTCTGGAAGAGTAATTTTCTCAGGGGTTTGCAAGCAGGAAAACAGCCACCCCTAGTTTAACTTTCTGTCAGTGGCTTTTACTTGATGTGTAATTTACAGTTGTATTGCAATTTTGTTTAAAGCCAAATCTGTATGTTTCAAATTGTTTTACCAGTTAAATCCACTTGTTCCATTTTCTGATCAGCTTGGACCTGTCATGTGTCCTTTGCAGCTAAATCTTTATAAGTTGTAACTCCAGTTGTGATAGAGTAAAATGACCTAGGCAGTCGATAGTGGCCCCTAGTTTTCTTTCAATTAATTTTGTTGAAAACATTCTTATGTTACAGTCTTATGCTCTAGAAATACCTTACGGTTCTTTGTAGTGAAGTAGTTAAACAGCATGTAGTAACCTGCAGAAGCCCAGCACTTGTTCTTTGCTCAGCCTTGTGGAAAGACATGACTTGCTCTGCCTGGGCCTCTCAGAACTCCTCTACATAATTTTTTCTCCCAGTATTCCTGGCTGTGCCATGTTGTAATCCATTGACAAAAATGAAAGTCTGTTCCTAAAGCAATGATATTTGTTGGAACTTGTAAGGAAAAATGAAATCACTCATGCAGGCAGACTGAACGAGAGAGATGAAAAGGATTAATATGAGAAGTCATGGAACCTGCTAAGACAATATAAGTTTAAGCCATATAGAGATTTTCTCAGATTCCCAGAAACTAACACACACATTTTGCTCTGAAAGACAGGCAGAGCAAAAGAGATAAATGGAGAAATTCCCATCTTTTTTGAAGAAGCCTGTTTGTTAAATGTTGCTTTAGTTGCTCTTGTCTCAGGACAGCTGATGTGGAAAGCTCTCATTACAGAGTCCTGTGATTGCAACTATCCAATCTGCTGGAACAACAGCTGGTAATTTCCTTTTAGGAGAAATTTGCATCTTTCTGTTACTGAAACATTAAAATGTTGAAGTAATTTCCTTTCTCCACTTGTCAGGCTTCAGTGATCTCATTAGCAACTTGCTTAAGAGCCAGATCAAGTCCATTGGACCTTTACTTTTGGACTGGGGTCTTTGCCTCTGAGCAGGTGGGGAAATTTTGTATAGGCAGGGCTATGCTCTTCAGAAAACCAAATGGTCAGGCCATGTTTATGTTACAGGGGAAGTAAAGTATACCTGGAGGGAAAACAACCTCCTGGACATGAGACATAATTAAGTTATAAACATCTTAGTGAAAATTCAGGCAAAGAGCTTTCTGGGTTTTATGCCTTTATGGGTCTGTGTGAGTGGCATCAAAGGGAGGGATGTATTTTATACGATGCTTCAAAGATCTTGTCACTTCACGGCTTCCTGCTCTGATGTATGTTGCTGTATTTCTTCCTGTTAACAGTGTTATTAACTGAGTATCATAGCAACAAGATATATCAGCAGCAAAATGGTAGTGGAGAGAGATGAGGCTTAAAATAATCAACTCGATAAACAAAGAGGAGAGGATATTTGAACCGATTTTATCTGTTTGAGGAAGGACAGTTATGACACCAAGCTGTGTGGTGCGGTACACACACTGGAGGGAAGGGGTCCCCAGAGGGACCTGACAGGCTGGAGAGGTGGGCATCTGCCAACCTCATGGACTTCAACAAGGCCACGTGCAAGCTCCTGCACATGGGTCAGGGCAATCCCAGGGACAAGTACAGCCTGGGCAGTGAATGGATTGAGAGCAGCCCAAAGGAGAAGGACTTGAGGGTACTGGTGGATGAAAAGCTGGACATGAGCCGGCAGTGTGCACTGGCAGCCCAGAAAGCCAACTGTATCCTGGGCTGTATCCAAAGAAGTGTGGCCAGCAGGTCAAGGGAGGGGATTCTCCCCCTCTACTCTGCTCTCGTGAGACCCCACCTGGAGTTCTGCATTCAGTTCTGGGGCCCTCAATAAAGATATCGACTGGTTGGAGCGAGTCCAGAGGAGGCCATGAAGATGCTCCGAGGGCTGGAGCACCTCTGCCATGGGGACAGGCTGAGAGAGTTGGGCTTGTTCAGCCTGGAGAAGAGAAGGCTGCAGGGAGACCTTACAGCACCTTCCAGTACCTGAAGGGGGGCCTACAAGAAAGCTGGGAGGGGACCTTTTTACAAGGGTCTGTAGTGACAGGACAAGGGGTGGTGGGTTTAAATTGGAAGCAGGGAGATTTAGATTAGATATCAGGAAGAAATTCTTCCTGCAGCGGGTGGTGAGGCACTGGGACAGGCTGCCCAGAGAAGCTGTGGATGCCCCATCCCTGGAAGTGTCCAAGGCCAGGCTGGATGAGGCTTTGAGCAGCCTGGTCTAGTGGAGGGTGTCCCTGCCCATGGCAGGGGGGTTGGAACTAGATGGTTTTTAAGGTCCCTTTCAGACAAAACCATTCTCTGAGTCTATGATTCTATGCCATTATCCTTTAAAAATAAAATATTTACAATATTTTATTTTAATCTTATTTTAGGGAAAGCTAGGACAGAAGGGTTATGTAGGTGATCCTGGACCAGAAGGTTTAAAGGTAAGTGATGGTTTTATGTGTGAAATAAGATGTGTTTGGAGTATCGGCTGTGTACAATTACACACTGCAGTGTACAGTGGCATGACAGTGAAAAGATATGAGTACACATGCTTCTATGTAATATAAACTTATATCATACTGATGATTCTGCTTTCTTGAAAAGTCCTGTTTGGGAAAAGAAGGACGTTATGCAGTTCTAGGAGATAGGGATGTGTGGGTCAGCACCTGCTAAAAGGAGATCTAGCTGTCTGGTGATGTGAGAGTGTTTGGCCTGGAGGCAACAAGGGACCCAGGGCAGTTCCTGCACTGGCAGGTCTTTCGGGGTGTGAAGGGGGGATGAGATGAAGTGCTGCAGTTTGAAAGAGGAGCCAGTAGCAGCAGAATTCCTCGGTGTTGAGTAGGAATCTGAGTAAACAGTACCCAAATCTCCATTCATCAAGGCACTGAGATTATAGCCAGATAATTAATAGTGCATGTTCCACTTGTAAAATACATAGCATAATGTTCCAGAGTTATGTAATACGACTTAATCATTATTAAGGAGAACAGAATTAATTAATCTAATACTTAATACTAGTTGTGAGCTTTTGGGGGGAGAGGAAGAGTTTGTTAAAATGTCATTCAAATGTCAATTTCCCTAATTTTCTGTAACAAAACTAAAGTTTTCAAGTGTGCCCAGGTAACATTTACTTTTGAATCATTTGTGAAATAATGAAGGTAAATTGCTGAGAGAAAGTTGTAAACAAAGCTATATAATTCATTTACAGTATCTGCTCACTTAATGTATTTAGTGAACCCTTAATATATAGTTTTAATTTTTGTGGGCATGTCCTAAATTTAGGACAGTGCTTACATCTTTTTACAGAATCAAAATGAGCCACTGACAAAATTAAATTTTTGCTGGTTGCCTGATTTTAGCTTTTAAAGTTTTAATTGGCAGAGGTAATTTAGAAAATAGAGGCTCCTAGGAAAATAGAGGAATTCAGTATACACATATGAAAGAAATTACTTTTCTAATGAACCACATCATCTGTTTTCTACACTTAACAGGGAGAACAAGGAGACCAAGGAAACCTTGGAAAAACTGGTGAAGCAGTAAGCTTGAATTCTCTTTCTGTTTTTATTTTTAATTCTGTGTTTATTTGAGAGTGAATAATTTGTTACAGTAACTTTCTGATGAAGTTTGCCTTTCTTTGAAGCTGTAGTATGTTGGCTATACCTTTGTGGTCTTTCCAAATCGTATTATTTAAAGAAATTCCCCATTTTAAGTATTTTCCAGAGTTAATTCTGCTTTTTTCCTAATACGTTGAGTGAACATTATAGGTAGCTGTAGGGATCTTCCAAAGCACGTTCGAGTAAATGAATGGATGATCCTTTCCCAGTGAAATTATTTCAGAGGCTACATTGAGCCTGAGACGTATTTTGCAGACTTGTTCTGCCTTCCCTCCATAATGTCACAGAGCTCAAGGTGAGCTTGAAGTGACACGTAGTCCATCCTCTACTGCCTAGGCAGGATCAGTTATCTTTATATCACTCCTGACAAATATTTGGATTACCACTTATTTCAAAGCTCCAAGACCGAAGGCTCCATCACCTGCGGGCAGCCCAGGACTTTTCTATCTTTAGTTTTAAAAAGTTCTTCCAGTTGTGTAACCTGATCCCCTTCTGCTGTAAACAGCATCTTACAAATGATGGTTGTTATTGTATGCCTCCTTCATTCTTTCTTTTCAGGCTAAACGGTCCCAATTCACTTAGCCTTTCTTGTTGTCTAGATAATTAAAGTCACGTTCTTACTTTGTGTAGACTGTTTCCAATTCATCTAAACATTTATGACTGCAGCTTACTGCCCAAACTGTTCAGACTGCTGAAAGGGAAAACTGCTTGTTAAAGCCATATTCTTGCATACGCATCCCTGTTTTTGCTATAGCTTGTTGTTATTCAGTTGGTGATCCACAGTCTCCAATCCTTCTTTTTTAAAGTCATTATCTTTCCTAGTTCTGCCACTGTAGGTGCTTTTTCAGTTGATAATTATCACTTAAACATACTGCCTTGCAAGTCTCTTGGCTTAATTTCATCCCCTGTCCTTTTGTATTGTCAACTTTTGTCTGGGAATTATGAGCACGTGTGAGCTTGTTGACCCATGCTTGAGTCACCCAGATGTTGCTGAGAACACGACTAAATTGGTTTTGTTTCTTGAGTTAATGTATGCCAAGGAGATATACCGTACACTGGTTTGGGCTTAGTGCTGTACTGTTCGCATTAACTCTGTTCAGCTTAGACAGCACTCAGAGTGATCTCCCTGCTGTCAGCAAAAGACCAAGCAGACGTACCTCAGGCAGCTTATCAAGTGGTCTGTTACTGCTGAAGTTTTCAGAAGTGCTTGCAAGTCATGTCCAGCTCCTCTGTGCACTCTGAAGGCTCTGTGTTCCAGGAATGGGGGCTGAGAAGCTGGGCTCTCATTCAGTTAAAAGTTTCTGCTTAGACAGGAACTGATAATCCCATATAACGCCATAAGGTCTGCTTAAAAGTCAGCCAGGATACATCTAAACGTAGCAACTATACTTAGCAGCATCTTGATCCGTAACTTTGTTCAGCAGTTTATGCACAGCAAAACCTTCCTTTTGGTAGGCTCTCATCAGAGCTGTAAAACAGTAATTTCTGTTCCTTATGATACACTTGGAAAACCTAGGGGGTTTTATATTGCTGAATGACTAGGGCAAACTTGGATGAGTGCTGGGGAATGAGGGTGTCATGGTAGAGGAGAATGGGTGGGTCATCATAACACTATGTTGCTTTTATAGAGAGATGCAGAAATTATTCTGTATGGGGACACAGTAGTATACAACCATCATTTCTCTGACAACATTGCACTTTCATTTTTTTTCTCCAGCACTGTGCAAAATAAAGCTATTATTACATAGGAATTCTGTTTTTCAGCCTGTAAGACATTAGGGAAAATTGATAGTCTTTACTTTGTTGCAGCAAAATCCTCAACAAAAGATCTCAATCTTAGGTCACTACAATAATAATAGTACATAAAACAGGGACAGAAGCTGGTTACTTAACCTTAAGTTTCTGGATTTCTCATGGGCTTAGTTTTGCCTCCTCGACAAACTTGAATTCAGTGCACAAATTTTCCACCACTCAGATATTTTGTATGGACATAATATCATTCATCGCTAAATGTGCTCCATTTTAATACGATTGTGATATTCACTAGGTCAAATATCTAATCAATCATGATATGTTTCAGTGATGCTTAATAAAGTAATCATACTAACCACCTAACTGCAGTCAGGGACAAGCTGCAAGAATAAAATAACAAAAACATTCTTTATGCCAAAAAAGGGGATGTTGAAGCCCTGTTACAGTGTTATATAATTATGGCCTATCATTAATTAACACTTCCCACACTTTCTGTTTGAAGAATTTGTTGATACAGGATGACATGAAATACCTGGGAACAGAAGTGGTTTATAAGCTATTGATAGATATTTTTTTATTTTTACTTGTGGATTGTAGAATGTCTTCTGCTTTATTTACATGCATTTTAACCAAATTAGTCTCATGGGCCCTTCATATACCTTTGTTTTATCTGGCAGCAGAGGACTAATGCCCACTACATGGTGCTCAGGAAAATATATATTAACTTGTGGTTATGGCCAATGCACCAAGAGCAGGAGGCAGCCTTTCAAACACACCCAGCAGAACTCACAAAAAGACCCTTCAAAATCAATTCCCTTCACTTTATTCACCACTGTAATCTGTAACAGTTGATCTTTTCCTAAGTAAATTGAAAAGAACTAGCAGTAAGAGGATGGGTTTTCCTCATATGCAGAAAATGGTTTTCCAGATGTGAGTCCTGGTGCAAAATATTCATAGAAGCACAGAATGGTTTGGGTTGGAAGGGACCCTAAAATCATCCAGTTCCAACCCCCCTGCCATGGGCAGGGACACCCTCCTCTAGACCAGGTTGCTCCAAGCCTCATCCAGCCTGGCCTTGGACACTTCCAGGGATGGGGCATCCACAGCTTCTCTGGGCAATCTGTTCCAGTGCCTCACCACCCTCTGCAGGAAGAATTTCTTCCTGATATCTAATCTAAATCTCCCTGCTTTCAATTTAAACCCATCACCCCTTGTCCTGTCACTACAGGCCCTTGTAAAAAGGTCCCCTCCCAGCTTTCTTGTAGGCCCCCCTTCAGGTGCTGGAAGGTGCTATAAGGTCTCCCCGCAGCCTTCTCTTCTCCAGGCTGAACAAGCCCAACTCTCTCAGCCTGTCCCCATAGCAGAGGGGCTCCAGCCCTCGGAGCATCTTCGTGGCCTCCTCTGGACTCGCTCCAACCGGTCATTATCCTTCTGATGTTGGGGGGCCCAGGGGTGGACACTGTACTCCAGGTGGGGTCTCACAAGAGCAGAGTAGAGGGGGAGAATCCCCTCCCTCACCCTGCTGGCCACGCTTCTCTGGATACAGCCCCGGATATGGTTGGCTTTCTGGGCTGCCAGCACACACTGCCCCATTCACTTCTGTCCACTGTACTATTTCTGTACACTGAGCTTGTCTTCACCTTCTGTTTGTAACAAGTAATTTTAATTTTCCTTGATGTGCAGAGAGAGTCCAGACATCTTAATTCACAGATAAATCCTCTCCTTGCTGTTCAGTATTGTCTCTGGTGACATACATGATGACTCCTGGACATCTCTCGAATCAGACATGCCACATACACCAAAAAAAACCCCAACCACATAGCAATAAACAATGTGCAATGTCTGTACAATTGGTTTAATATAAAGGCAAAGGGAAAAAGAAGCTACTAAAAAGTTGGTAGGAAGTCCAATGTCTAATAATATTGTGTGTATGGCACCTTCTGTGCCACCCCCAACTTTGACTTTTCTATCGTTTGTTGTTTATTCATGATCTTTAGGCACTGAGTTCTTCAAATTACAGAATATGATGTATACTTTTAAGCCCACGGTTGAAATATATGATACTGGGTTTTTTAGCAATAGGGAATCTATCACAGTATTCCAGTTCTCCAAAAGAAAACTAGTGCATTTCCTGAATAAACTGACAAAAGAAGCAATTTTTGCGATAATAAATCCTGTAAATGTTGATTTCATAGCAAATTAAGACATGAAGCGTATGTGTGTCTGCTGTTGATACCAAAGGGTTGCACCAAGATTTTTCTTCTGTTTCTTTTCATTTTGTTACTTTTCCTGGTATCATCCATCTTCTGTCTGACTAGTACATTTGTCGCTGCTTCTTGAGGTGCCAAAATAGTTACTGCTTTCCTGCAGCAGCTTTTCCAGGTTAAGTACTGCTTAATATCTGCTCAAAAAAATACAGATGGCAACAGTGCACAGGCAGGGAGGTTTCAACAGCAGAAGATTGGACCACAGTGCTTGCTTATTCAGTCTCGTAAGATGGGAAATGTGCTGAAATACGGCTTTGTCAATAGGCTAGAAGCCATATTGTCCAACATTTCTTAGGTCACACGAAGCTGCTGACTCTTTAGAACACATTTCTGCCAAAGTACTTCTGGGTGTTTGTCCAGTGTGGAAACTGAATAGAATAAATTTATAAAATATTCACTGTGCTCATAAGCTTAAAATGATACACATTTTAATGCTACATCAGGAATGTGCCTGAGATCAAATTTCACTCACTATTCTTTAACCAAATCCTACAACAAAAACTGTTTCTCTGGTTACCACATATGCCCGGTTTAAAGGGGAAGGTGGGCAGGTTGAGGTCGTGCTGCTTGGCTAAGCAGAGCCCAAAGCTGTGAACAGGACCCACCAGCTGTCCTTCGCTGCAAGGTACGCGGTTACCTGAAGGACCGTCAGGTCCAATTGAAGAGGGATTGGTTAAGACAGTGAGAAGTAAGGGACAGCAGGCAAAGCAAGTTTACACTGCTGGTAAGACCAAATCTTTTGGAAGTTGTGCCAAAGAAAACAATCACTTCAGATGCTGAGAAAGTTACCCTTACAACTTGGGGGAGGAAAATCTCACTCAGCTGACATGTGCAACTAGAGTTTGTATACTTAGACCAGATGCTATCCAGTGACGCATAGCAAATATTTGAAACCAGCTTCAGGCACCGCATACAAATGACCTGTCTGTGTTAAGATGTCAGGGATGATTTAAAAAAATTATTCGTTGCTCAACTTTTATGGAACAAAATTAAACTCATCTCAACTTAAGACGGTTGCTTGACGGAATTGTGTTACTGTTTGGTAATGCTAGTGTTTACCCAGACTGGGCCACACCAAATAACTCTGTGCCAGTTAATTCTAATCTCTCTTTGCTAGATCCATTGCAGAAATTCAGCTCTTGGCCCATACACTTCAGAATTAGAAGTCGCAGACGTTTATACACATATTGAGACAGCGTACAGGGGTAGAACTGTCAGCTGCAGCATGTACAACTGATGTCAAAAGCAGCATTCATGAACACAAATCCTGGAAAAATAATCTTCAAAGACCTGGAAAAGTTACATGTCAGCAAGTTTGCCCAGTTGCAAATAGTTTTTGAAACAACAGCAGAGAAACCAAACTGAAATGAGAAGTGCTTGCCCTCACCACCAAAAAAAAAAAAAACCGAAAAAAAACCCACCCAAAAAAATGCCAACTAAAAAGAAGGGAAAGTTACAGTCCAGCAAAGAAAAAAAACTGATATTTAGACTGTCACTGGCAGAAAATGGTTAGCCAGTGGGAGTCTGTGGGAAGGCAGGAAAATGTTGCAGTCAGCCTGTGTGCCTAGGAATTGAGTTGCTTTTGAGAAGAATCCCCATAAAGCAATTACCACGTCTCCTTGCAGAGGTAAAATTTAGCTGGATTAGGCACCAGGGATGCTTAATTCATGGAAAATGAAAACTGAAATTCCTTTTGCCTGAAGAAAAACTTATATGGGCTTTAAATGATGTTTTCAGGATGCACAATAGAAGGAGTTCTTGAACTGTTGTGAAAAGTCTGGGCTTTGGGGATATGTAAATGAGAATTTTAAGCCATAGACCAAAAGTAAAGTCAATTGAGGAAAACCCTTTTATTCAATGACTGGTGATTGCCTGGGGCATTGCCAAGGGCTTCAGAAATAAGAACTACTTCAGCTGCTTTCAGAAATCTATTGGACACAGATTGATGTAAGTACTATGAAGATCTTACAGAGAATGGTAATAATACTTTGTCTATGTTGTTGTTCTTGTTTTTACCTTAGATGAACTGACATACTGTCAGTTGCGGGGAAACGGTTTACTGTATCTGGAGGTTAGCTTTTTTAAGCTGTTTCTTATTTTTCTTGAAGGACTTTTTGCTAGGAGTGCCCTCCATCAGCTAGTTTCAGTTGCCATGCTACCCCACACAGTACCCACAGCCCCACACCCTTTACAGTTGTGCAAGTCAGGACTAACACTTAAGTCAGTCAGTACTCCCTATACCATTGAGAACAGCCAAAGAGATGGATAATCTGTTCCATGTGAGATTTGTTACCCAAGAAAAAAAGCCAGTAGTTAGGTGCATAAACGTAACTAACTTTTATCCCGATTCAGTTTAGCTAAGATACGACTCTCTGGAGTAATATCTACCTCCAGAAGGATATTTTTTTACTTTGCACAGATTACAAAAATCTACCAGTGTGAACTTGACCATCAAACCCAAGAACTTATATAAATGTCATGATTCTGATTGTCACCTGAAAAGTGAAAATAGTTCAGATTTGGATGGCGTTTGTGTCACACAATTCACTTCATGTCATCTCCAAGCTGCTTATGGCAGGTAGACTGTGTAAAATGCAGTATCCTTCCTAGAGAGTGAACCTTGTCCTGACTGCCACTAGAGTACTGATCTCAGGATGCCTTTTTCTCATGGTTATTTAAAAGATTCACATACAAATAGGACCCTTGCAGATCTAATAGAACATCAGAAAGGCGTACAAGTCCTCCCCTCTTCCCCTGACCAAGAGAGGAATTTAACCTCTCCAGGGAGTCAGATGCTACCTGTTTGGTAGTTATTTTGCAACTGTGTTGTTTTCCTGCCACCCAATCTATAGCTTTATATGCATGCTTATTTGCATGCTAAGGTGATTTTGTAGCACTAAAATACGAGAATTGTGTGTGTGGCTATCTTTTCACTCTTTGTCTCTTTTACTGTCTGTCTGAATTTAACTGATGTATTTCATGTACTGTAATGGTTTGGGAAGAAAAATATGTAGGAATAGTATCTGTACATGGCATCTGCAGTTTGGTTTCCAAGGTTTTGCCAGTGGGCACATCCTGCTACCACTTTGTAAGCTATCTTCCTTTAAATGCAAGTGTTTCTCTGCATAATGCTATCAACTAGAATTACTCTACCTTACACTGGTGTTACTGTAAGCAAAATTTAACCTATTCATTTATTTCCTAAAACTGCTGTAGATTAAGCAATGGTGCCAGTACCTTTCGCTTTTCAAACATTCAGGTAGTTGCAGTTTCAAGTCCTTTAAAAAATTGAGAGAAACGTCTACTGCGAGGTACAAATATGGTACATCTCTGCTTTCAGTCACCTCCTCCAATGTCAGTTACAAGTTACAGATTTTCACTCAGATTATTGCCTCTGGTTGACTGCCAAGTAACTTTCTAATCAGACAGAAAATGCCAGTGATATCAGTGCTAAATGGCTGGTTCTCAGTGTCAACAAGAAGAAAATAGCATCTGCCTTTCAAATATCGTGCTTCCCAACATAATCCTGTGTAAAGCAGCTGCAGATCTTAATGTCAGTTCATAACATTTTTAGTACTGTGTTTATTATGAGGTAGGAAGTAGTTTCTAAAGTTCAGGGGTGGAACCATCAGCTTGTATAATAAAAAAGGACCACACAACTGAAAGCCAGGATCGCTTTGGGGCATGCATACAGCAGTTTGCACAGCTGTCAGCCCAGAGCTCCTCAGATGCCAAGGTCTGACATTGGCTGAATTTTCTAGTCTACTCCTGCATTTTGATAATTCAAACTAAGGTGTCATTAGAGAGCAAAGGTAGTATTAGACACTAAGGAATTCTAGAAGTAACTTATTCAGTAATTGAACTGGCAGTAAACTGTAAGTAAACTGGCATGTAATTTATATTCTTTATTTAGCTTTTCACATAGCCCAAATTACTAGAGTTTCTCTGAGAAAATATATTCTCCAACATTGATCCTCTATCCCAGTGGAATAGAGACAGGGCTATCTTTAAAACTTCAGGTTAGTCTTACCTCTAAGTGCAGGATATTAACAGCTGCTCTGTTCAGTTCCTACCTGATACTGGTACAGTAATCAGCGAATATTTGACACAAAGGCTCTATTGAAGTCTTTGGTTTCAAAAGCCTGTCTGTCGTTCAGCAATATTTGGTCAGAACAAAAATAGAGTCATACAAAAGCACTGATCTGATACAAATTCACCCAGAAATATATGACAGACAGGATTTTTTTATTCCAGAGCAAGTATCAAGGAACCATGACACCTCCTTTCCCACAGGTCAGATACCTTTTGCTCTGTAGAGCATATGAAGCCCAAATAAGAGCCCATATCATGCATCATAATTTTTTCCGAATACCTGAGTGGAAACCAGTGACGAGCAGCGTTCCTCAGGGATCTGCACTGAGACTGATGCTGTTTTAACATATTTGTCAGTGACATGGACGGTGGGATTGAGTGCACCCTCAGCAAGTTTGCTGAAGACACCAAGCTGCATGCTGCGGCTGACACGCTGGAGGGAAGGGATGCCATCCAGAGGGACCTGGACAGGCTGGAGAGGTGGGCCTGTGCCAACCTCATGGAGTTCAACGAGGCCAAGTGGAATGTCCTGCACATGGGTCAGGGCAATCCCGAGCACAAGTGCAGGCTGGGCAGAGAATGGATTGAGAGGAGCCCTGAGGAGAAGGACTGGGAGGTACTGGTGGATGAAAAGCTGGACATGAGCCGGCAGTGTGTGCTGGCAGCCCAGAAAGCCAACTGTATCCTGGGCTGTATCCAGAGAAGTGTGGCCAGCAGGTCAAGGGAGGGGATTCTCCCCCTCTACTCTGCTCTCGTGAGACCCCACCTGGAGTGCTGTGTCCACCCCTGGAGCCCCCAACATCAGAAGGATATCGACTGGTTGGAGCGAGTCCAGAAGATGCTCCGAGGGCTGGAGCAACTCTGCTATGGGGACAGGCTGAGAGAGTTGGGCTTGTTCAGCCTGGAGAAGAGAAGGCTGCGGGGAAACCTTATAGCACCTTCCAGTACCTGAAGGGGCTGACAAGAAAGCTGGGGGGGGACCTTTTTACAAGGGCCTGTAGTGACAGGACAAGGGGTGATGGGTTTAAATTGAAAGCAGGGAGATTTAGATTAGATATCAGGAAGAAATTCTTCCTGCAGCGGGTGCTGAGGCACTGGGACAGATTGCCCAGAGAAGCTGTGGCTGCCCCACCCCTGGAAGTGTTCCAGGCCAGGCTGGATGAGGCTTTGAGCAACCTGGTCTAGAGGAGGGTGTCCCTGCCCATGGCAGGGGGGTTGGAACTAGATGATCTTTAAGGTCCCTTCCAACCCGATTCATTCTAGGATTCTATTAATCTAATTTTTGTCTAGGCCTAATCTGGGTCACATCTGTTAGAAGCATGCATAAAATCCAGTTTTAGTGCCTCAGATACCAGGGTCCAGATGGATTGGTTTAAAAGATATATGTAAGTGCCATTATGTCTGGCAAGCAAAACTGATCTTAAATTAATATTTATTTCTTAGAACTTAATTTTTATAATATTATGAGTTGTAGAGGTCTTTTTCTATCTATCAGCTGGGTATGAAATAGTAGCGGCTGGTTGTTAGAGCATCTATTTTGCTTCCTCCTCCTGCCCCTACCCTTGGTTGTCTTTTTTGCATAGCTAGTTGGCTTGAATCTTCAAGGATCCCTAAGTAAATTTTGATCTGTTAAAAGCAAACCTAAATGATAGCTTGGTTTTTTTGCATACTATGCCAAAATGTGTGATGTCCTTCACGAAGTATGAAGCTGATAGGGTCTTAAGGAAATGTTTAGGTGAGAATCTTAATGAGCAAGTCAAGATTGTGACATTGCTAAATGCTGAATCTGGAGTGAAGTGAGTCAGCACAGCTTCAGGGGAAAAAAAAAAAAAAGAAAACTAATTGGAAATACCAAAAAAGGTTCATAGAAAAATGTTAATGTGGCAAGATAATATTTTAAATTTACTTGTGTCATTTCATTAAAAGATATTGAATAAAAATGTTTGAAAGTGCTGAATAACATTGGATTGGAAAATTTTCAGTTAACACAGAAGAACATGTTGGCGTGCAACCTGACAAGGTAACTGCTTCCACAGGGATGTTTGGAAACGGCTTCATTTCATTAATTTCTCACTACCAAGCTTTTCAATGGATTACTCCATATTTGGGTTTCAGTAAGCATGCAATGTGTTTTCCATTATTCAATTAGAGTCCAGTTTCTAACACAGAGCATATGCCCTGGCAAGATGTTTTTGTCTTTCTCAGGCATGTGTTACTGGTGAGTTCTGGTCTCTGATTAATTTTCCACAAAAATGCTCCTGTCAAGAAGGTTTCTAAAATGCTGGTATTGTCACTGGACAGTTTTACAGAAATCCTTGTAAATGAAAGTTTATTACTTTCTTCTAATAAGGTTTATAACCATGATGATTTTTTTAAAACATTTCAGGGGGTTTTGCTTTACTTTTCTGTTGCCTAATACATTCAATTTGATTTTTGGAAACCACCACAACTCCCCAAAGGATTGAAGGGATGCTGGAAGACACTGACTCAATAAACCTGCTTTGGACTTTATTCGTCCTCTTACATAAGAAGAAGAGAGAGTTGAAACCTCAGTCCAGTCTTAGTGGCTGGGCTCTATAATAAACCAGTCCAAATCTGGGATTTAAGGAACCATGTGAGCTTTAAGAAAGTCCATAGGGAAAACAGTGCGTTATGGATAATGTATTGATGGAACAAGATGTTTTGCTCTCTGACTGCACTTTCTCTTCACCGTATGGTATGAATTGTTTTAAGTACCAAAACAATATTCTTAAGCTTCTTTTTCCTCTCTTGCCTCTGCACATAGGTGCCCTAGCTTCATCTCAGCCTCAGACACTTGCCGGCTGTTGTGGATGCAGGAGTGGAAGATCTAGTTAACCTGTCATGAACTTCTTTCCCCTTCATTCCTCTTGAAACCCCTATTGCCGTTACCATTTCACTGGTTTCGCTTCTTCTTGTCGTCCTGACTATAGTTTTCCTGTCCATACATAACAGATTCCACTCATGCAGCGGAGTTTTTTCTATCTTTTATATCAACAAAAATCCACTTTCTTCTTTTAGCATTTTTCTGTAGATATTCTTAAATACTTTCCTCTGTGGAGCAGCCAGTGTCTAGGAAACTTGCTACTTAATAGCCAACCTTTGTCCTTGCTCTGGAAAGTGTCCTAGGCTAGACTTAACGTGCTGTGTAATCCAACAGCATATTCACAATCACTGCTTTCTAGTCATTCCTTCTGTTTCAGACCAGAGCAACTTAATCAGAAAGACAATACTTTTGAATTGAAAAGGGAACTCATTCAGGGGTCTTGATCAGGGGCTCTATAGTAAATGCTTCGCTGCTGGTGCAAGGCACAGCTACCCATCTTTCTAATTAGCATCTTAAGTCCTGTAAACAGTGTGGCATTGGCTGGGAGATCAGGAGTGTCTCTGTGGAAGCAAGATAGGTCTGAGTTACATCTTGGCTCTAATTACATCTTACGTCCTTTCTGGAATAAGAGAATCAAAGGGATTAGTCTTTAGCCTTTTGAAACCGTACCTCCACACGCCTTATCTTGATGAGCAAGAGTACAGGGTGGTTCTTTGTCTCGGATTTCTGATGGCTGCTAAGGCCCGCTGTTGGCAATGGCTGGTAGCAGTGATAGTTCTCATTCCGAGCTGGTAATGCAAGTCCCTCATTCCTGCCAGTGACGTTGGGTCTTCATTTCAGTGTCACTATCACCAGGACAAATCTTTGGCTGCTGCCAAAAGACATCTCAGTTCTGACATCTAATACACAAGTTCTCACACATAACACATCAGTCCAGCAGCCTTAGAGATGCCTGTTTGTCTCTTTAGCTCCTTCCAGAAAGTAGTTTGTGCCAGTATTGTCAGCCTGAAAGACAACTGGGTCAATGGCAAAGCCACCAGAAAGCCTTTGTTATTTTGCATCAGTTCTGTTAAAGTACTTGAGGCTGAATTCTATTGAAATTATATAGGTAAAATCTAAAAACACTGTTTGGGTTGTTTTTTTTCAAAGACAGAGATCTCAGTAATGTTGTCTTTCTGTTATAACATTATTTCTATGGAATAAACTACTACCAGGCTCTTGAAAGAAATATGAGCTGTCTAGTGGGCTCAGAAGTAACATTTTTCAAAAAACAAAATCTCATTAAGTGCCCGTGTAGTGCTACTTTAGCTAGTACATTCCTACACGTGTAGAGATAGTAATGCCGATGTCTGAATTATCATTTTCTATGCACTTTTTAAAGTGCAAATATTTTTTGCTTTTTTAAGTTTTACAGACATGGTATAGTTGTGCATTGTGTCACTAGGAGCTTCCACATTTCTGACATCTTTCATGAGCAATCATGCAGTGTACTCTGGGCACCTATTGCTTTTTCTTCAGCGCACTGTTTCATACGTTTCTCAAGTGAGGCCTTGCATTATATTTTTTTTTCTTTTCATTTGATAATAAAGGAGGGGATATTACAAGCACTTAGGAATAAGCTTTTTAAAATTACTTCCCCTCATGTTTCCTATTCCATGTGGTGGTACTTGTTCTGTGCAGTGGAAATTTGTGGGAGAGTCTCAGGAGAGAGTTATTTAATTTTTAAAATGACTCAACGGCTCCAGTCCCCTGACTTCAAAGGCATTTGGGGCTACAACACCTGATTCAATATCATTTTTGTTTTGACTGGCTTTTACTTTGTTCTACTGAATTTATTCGCCTTGAATATTGCGGTCAGACTGAAGCACTAGAAAAGGAATTATCACCTTTAATTATATGTTTCTAAATCTTCTAGCACTGCAAGACTGAGCTCAGTGGCAGACCGTAGGTGGTAGCACAGTATGATGATTAAATTAATGTGATTTCTTTTCAAGCAGTAGCCATTTACTGTTGGTGTGTCTAGGTGCAGTGATCCTCCTGCATGGACTGTAAGCCAGTTTAGCTTGTGCAGTTGTCCCTTCTCCACAGGAGAACTTACACAAATAGATCACTGGTTCTCTGGCATGAGGAAATATGCTGTTCTCTGCTCCTGGGTTGCTGGGCATCTGCCAACCATGAGCTAGTATGGACATTTTAATAATAGAAGCTTGTTTGCTTTTTCTACAGGGATCAGCTGGCTTACCTGGAGAACCTGGGCCATCTGGAAGCCTTGGTGAAAAGGTATAATAACATATCTGACTACTCAGCAGCAAAATCAGCTTTGAAAACCATTATGGTGATAAAATATTGGTGAGAGATTGTTTACCAACCACTGACAGATAATATTTGTGTAGCTACTTCAGAGCACAGGGATGTAATAAATGGCAATCCAAAGGCTGTTATTTGAGGTATGCATCTGGTATCCTTGTTTTTACTTAGCAATGAATTTAGAGCTGATAGATTTGATATCTTGTTCATATTATGGCATTTTACTATCCACTGCTATTGATTCAAAGAAACTGGCGTAAATGATAGTTGTTTTATATAGTAGCTGATGGTTTCACACTGCTACATAATGAAGACAAAAGTAGAAGGGTAAAATTTGGCTGTATGCATTCACTGAGTAAAGAAGACAACATCATTAGTTTTGACTGCTGTGCAGTAACCGTTGTGTTTATGAAAGCAAAGTTTGGCAGACTTCATGTGACTAGAACAGTACGAGTAGCTTAAGCATATTTGAAATGGTTTTATTTAGGTGAAGTATTTTAAAACTGAAAAACAGGAAACTATTACTGGACAGCATGTCAGCTTCACTTACAATAACAACATAATTGTTTGTCGGAATGATCCAGCACCATTTGTATTTCTTCCCTGCAGGGCTGAATACTTCACCTATACTGGTGGCTGCTATTTAGATATTTTATTGAGAAAGTCTTAATAATGTATTACCATTTCTATGAAAAAGTGATTATAATTTATATAATCTATGAAAGGAAACGCATCACTGGAAAGCACTGCTTGTTAAAACTATAGTTTAGACAAGACTCATGTGGTTTTCATCATAATATCAACTTAGAGTTCAGTGTCAAAGGATTCTTGTTTTTTATAATTACACTTGTTCCAACAAAGATTACCTTGGGGTACTGCTGCTAGTGTAGCTGGGAGGGAAAAGGCGGTAAAAGACTAGTTGATCTATCAGAAAATGGAACCAAGCTTCTTCATGGTACAATAATTGTCGTCATTACTACGCTGTTTCTGTAGAATTTATTATCTTTCTCTTTTATGGATTAAACAGTACAATGTAAACACGCTGTGTAGATTTAAATGACAAGCATATTTCCAACATAATTATTTCAAAGAAGTGTGTCTTTAACACTATGTCGTGTGTACTATCTGCAATAAAAGTGTAATATTTACATGGGTATAATCTACAGCCAAACCTGATATTTTGGCTGGGTGTTACACAAATAAAAGATGAGAAAGTATGTAAGATGAGAGAGACCCTTCCTACTTCCCCTACTCCCATTGCTTCTGCAACTGCTGAAGGGCTGGTCTTGCTTTGAGATCTGTGCTTTCCTAACACTCACCGAAGAAATGAGGGAGAGCGGAACGTTTTCTTTTTTGCTTGTGGGGTTTTTTTGGTTGGTTGGTTTGATTTTTGGTTCAGGTTTTTTTGTGGTGAATTTTATGTATTAGAGAACATAACTATAAACGTGATGCACCCAGCAGAGAAAAGGGATGTGTTAGCTCCAGTTCACAAAGACTGTTGTAACGAATCTCTTCTTCTGTCTTTTAGAAAAAGGGAAGACAGAGAAATCAGTTTTATCATTTTTCCAAAATATGAGTGGGCTTGTAGGAGGAAGTTCAGGGACCTCTGAAAGACAGTCCCTGAACCAGTGGTGTTATAGACTATAAAAAGTTGTTCCCTTTAGCAAGCAAGTCTCTTGTTATGGTGAAAGACCCCTTGGGTTGTTGTGGTATTGTTATTACAGGTTAGCCTTGTTGGCCAGATATGCCTGGCTCAATGGTCATGGAAGGAGTCAGGGAAAGAGCGCTCACTGTTATTTTATTTTTCATTTTTCATTAAAGGGAGAGCGAGGCAGTCCAGGACCAGTAGGGCCTCCTGGAGAGAAAGGTGCCATGGTAAGTCACAAATAACGTAGAATCCATAATTCTGTTCCTTACAAAGGCATGCTACTTTCCGAAGCAGTAACAAATTCACTCTTCTGACTGTGCGAGTTTTATGGAAAAGAGCAGTAGTTACGATGTAGTGCTCCTGGGAAATTTCATTTAGGCGCTTTATCCCCTCTGTAGAAGTGACATTGCAAAGTGATCTGCTGAAGGAAGCGGCAGAGCAACTGCGTTTCTGAAAATGGCTCTAAGCAGGCTTGTGTGAAAAATTAAACACAGTAATTTGAGAGTTAAATAAATGAGGGAAAGTAAATGAATGATCTTCTGTGTAAACTGGCCTAACAGGGGTTATTCTAATAGCCAGAGGAGTGGTAACCAGCATCACCTCTAGTTCTACTGCACAGCAGTACCCAGACAGCCCTTGGGTGCCGCTCTCATGGGAGGACTGGCTTCCTGACCTCTTGTCCTAAGTCAGGACACAACATTTCGTGCAGCATCAGACAGTCTAGAGGCTACTGTCAGGGTAAGTAGATTGTTGGGGCACAGAGGAAAAAGCTATACACGTGCCCATTGTCTCATTCATATTGAAGCTCTTGAGGAGGAGAGGTTAGGGTTTGGTTGTATGTTTGCTAGCGAGCGCTGTGATGGCTCCAGAAGGTACAGAGAACTCATTTTGGTTTGGCCAGTCCTGCCCACACCAGGACCTGTCCGTTCTGTTCCCCCTGTCACAACCTTCATGTGAGGATTTTGAAATTCGTTTAGAACTCAGCAGCTTTTGTTTCAGTAAATCCCTGTCAGCCAGTAACTGTGTGTGAGAAAACTTCCTAGATTGCTTTAATGATTATTGCGATATAGCCAAACAAATATCTGTTTTCTACACAAAATTCGGGAAATAAATGTTGCAAGATTAAACATTGCATTAACTTACACCCATTTTTTCAGGTAAGTAACTGGATTTATTAAAGTTGTTATAATAGCAATTTTGATAAAACTGTTCTGTCTTTATTTATTTCAATTCTAGGGCTACCCAGGACCTCCAGGAGGCCCTGGACCTGTGGGGCCAGAAGGATTACCTGTAAGTATAGAGTGGTGCTTTGGTTTGACATTGAAAGTACCATTTTTAATTTATCTTTTTGCTCTGCTGAAGCTAAGGATAGTTTCCAAATTGTACTGCAGTCTATAAAACTGTCATGAAAATTTACCCATTTGAACACAAAGTCTGTTCACCTGCTCTTTACTAGAATGATACATGAGAGACAGGAAAACTAATTTATATCATTTACACATCCATTTAAAAAAATCACATGTTAAGATATGTAGGGGAATAAAATTTTTTAAGGATAGTTTATAACTGCACAACAGTTTTATTTTTAATTCACTGATGCCTAATATAATTTAAATGCAGTCATTATGTGTTTAGTTTCATTGTTAATCAAAAATAAATTATATTCTAATTTGCTATGTATAGTTGTGTTATAATTTGGCTGCTGTGGGCTTCAGTACAGAGAAAAACTGGATATTTTTTCACAAATTATTAGGGGTTTTGAACATAATGTTGCTGAAATACAAGTATCCTTTAGCAATTTTTGGATGTTGAAGTAATTTATATCCAACAGTCACATTATGATTCCTTATTCAGAATAAAGTTACATAGAGTTTTTAATTTATATTTTTCTATATAAATTATACTAACACACTTAATTGAATTTGAACCATGAGGGAAAGTGATAGATTTGTATTGGTTTCATTGACTATTGCTCAATGTTCTTGAGACTTGTAATTTTCAGAAATCTGAGCATAGAAGACAATGAATAATCAGTTTATTTGACATGTAGGGACCTTCAGGAACAAGAGGACCACCAGGGCCACAGGGCCCTAAGGGAAGAAGAGTAAGTATTATTGCTGTTTCATGTTTCCTAGGGCAGAGAATAGTGTGTTGCTGATATGAATCTGACGTGTAACCTATGTACATTTGCTTCCTTTGAACTCTGTCCTCTGGACTCAAGGCATTTGTATTGGAATCAGAGAGATGTTTCTTCTATTTCCGTGTAGGAAATTATATGAACCTTCATTTCTCTTCACATTACAGTTAAATGTGGTTAAGCCATTGATTTCAGCTGAGAGCAGGACCAGAACCAAAATGACTACTTTCTGTGTACATAAATATGCAAATGTTGGCATTTATAAATACCATTGGACTATTTATTTTACCTGCTTGTCATTTATGTCTTTGGAAGGATAGTCAGAGTCATCCAAACGTAGTTCTGAGAGAGGAAGAAGCAAAATCAGTAGACAGTGTATGCTAGAATCTCAAACCTCTGATTAGATTGTCATTTTCATTACATTCATTTTTATGAGAGAAATGGGAACCATTTTTTCACTGTATACCAAACCCTAATCCAAAGTTCACATAAGCAAAGAGAGAGCCTGTCCACAGCAATTTGTATGAGCATTTGATCACATTGCCAGCTTCACCGGAGCTGGAGTCCATGTCAAGCTACTGATATGAACATGGGTCCTCCCCTGTAGGCTCTCCTCCCTCCCAGCAGCATCTGCTACTTGGTGATTGTTTTTTATGAGGGAAAGACTTATTTTAATTTAGATTCTATTTTGAAAGTAGAAGATAGTTTTTATTTAAGGAGTGTCACATCTTCTGCCAACTGAGACGGGAATCTTTGAGGGAGTCTGTCTCTGTGATTTTGGCAGCACATCATGGAACTCGTTGCTTGTAATTAAAGATCACTCAAAATAAATCCCAAACATCCCAAGCTCTGTGGAAGTCTGAGTTTGGAGCTGTGGTTTATTCCTTTGCCTCCATCCAGTATGACTGGGAATAGTTCTTGGATGGGGTCTCAGAGCAGACCCAGGTCTTCAGTGGGAGTTTGTTCACAGAGCCTGATTTCTCTGAGAATTTTGTCTGCTGTCACGATCAAAATATCAGACCCAAAGTGGAATCTCACATAAGGAAAATATCTGGGGCCCCTTAAACCTGGGGTTTGTCATCACTGGATTCAGAAAGAGAAGCATCAGAACCTTGAACTCTGTGTGGCAGACCTCAGAAAAATGCATACCACAGTCACATGCAGAAGTTAAATAGAAACATATGGAAATTCCCCTTTGTTGTGTACTGAAATGAACGTATCCCGTCTGCACAGCTGGAAGCTGCAGGAAGTCTTAGGAGCACTGACCCTCTACTCTCTACTTCTGCACTGTCACAAAGTGGAATTCCTTCATGTCATAAATTCTGGACTTTTCAGCAATGGTTCACATCCAAGATTACCCAGCAGCCTACTTCTGTGTGAGAGTATCCAGCTGCTCAGTCTCCAGTACACCAAGGAGTTCTGGCTAGCTGAAGATTGGCTGTCTAGGAGCCTATGGAGTATCTCCCCGTAAGGCAATTTTGGGAGATATGCGCTGAGCACAATGCTAGGACAGAGCTTCCTCACCTCATGCTCAAGACTTCGTGCACTTCAGCTGGAATCATGTGGAAGGTTGGGTCCTTTTGTGACCCACTTCTGTTTTTTTAATGTTAATCTCATGAAAACACAGAGGGAGAACACTGCTGTGTAGATACTTCAATGGCAGTGGAAATACCTGTATCTAAGAGAAGGAATTTCTCTGCATGACCAGCAGGAGAAAATACATTAGTCTGGAAGAGATGCTGGTAGCAGTGTAGGCAGCCAGGTAGCCATTGTTGCATGGCTTTGTGTTGGTCTTGTTTGCTAATGCATGGAGAAGAAAACCACAGTGTCAGAGACTGGTGCTGCTGTTCATAGCATCATGTCTGACTAATACAACGATAGCTTTTAATTTGAGAGGAAGAGGTTCTGTATCATTAGATTCATTTCATAAGTGAGACCTCAGCAAAATTCTCAATATCCAGTAAGATTCTCCACAATTAGTATTCTTTGGGCTGTTGTTTGGTGTTGTAAACCTTAAAAGCAATAATTTTTCTGTGCTTACTTTCCTGAAATGCAGCTCATCACATTCAATTTTGAAAACCTAGATAAATGACATAGTGAAGTACCGTAAATTTGGGGTCAGGCAACAGCAGCTTGTGTTTGTAGCAGCCCGTAGGTTTATCTCTGCTTCAGCTGTGTTTGCATTGGCATGAAGAACCTCAATTACTTAAGGACAATCAGTATTGAGATTTGATGGGTAATATCTTTCATACTCCTCACAGCAGGAACCTAGAAAAATGCATGTGCTTCAGGCTTATATGAAACAAGTGGCCAGTGTGCTTTGTGATACATCAATAGCTGAATGTGTTTATCTGTCTTAAACTGTTCAAAGGAAGTGAGACTGAAATTTATGTCATTTTCTAAGATTCTTCTATGTCAACCACCAAAAGAGAGAAGTAGCTACATAATGTGTTTATGTTATTTTCACTCTTCTTAAATTTAGGAGGCAGGATTAGAAAGAACAAAAAGAGTTATTTGGTCCTTCTTGCCTTCTTAGACAGACTTTTTTCTCTGCTTATTATCCTAGAGTTTTCAATGTAACATGTTGCATTTTAGAAACAAAGCTGAACCCATGCCAAAGAAAAAAGTAGTAGCAATCATTTGGCAGCCTTACTCCTCAGCTCTGTTGCAACCTAAATTAAATAACAGCATGCAAACCATGTGTATCTCTCATTCTGTACTAGCTGTAGTAGGAAATGATACAGATCCAATTAATGTGTGCCAATAATGAGTCATGCCGTACTATTTATAGGAATGTTATGGTGTGCTCTTGTTAGAATATTAAATTGCTTTCTCTTGGATTCCTGCTGTCTGTTCTGTGGCTGGCTAAAGGCAGGCATGGCCCAGGGCCAGAAGCTGAGCATCATGCTGGTTTCTGTTACTTTGCTTTTAATTCAAAATGATGTAGTAGAAGGTTGCTGTTTTGAATGATAAGCCTTTTCACTTGGTTATTAGCAATCAAATGAGTTATCATTCTCTTCCTAATGATTGGGCTGTCAATGCGAACTCCACTGAAGTGGAGATCTGTGTGACTGGCAGCAAAGTTTTGGTGTTTTATGCAAATAACATGGACTGAGAATCTTGTGCAGTTTCCTGACGGGATTGTTTCTTAAACTACAGGCTGTGACCCCCTTCATGATTAAAAGGAATTCACAAGTGTTCAAAGAATTTATCTGTTAACATTATTAATGATAAAAGATAAAACCTAGAAAAAAGAATCTGTATTACACAAATCTGTACAATTAACACGTGTCCTTTCTCCTCCTTGAATATTTCATCTTGAGATTCTGTCCCCTAGTCAGCACTGTGGAGTATGAACAAAGACAAATGACAGATCATGTATCTAAAAAGTCTGAGAAACACTAAAACTACCCTGCAACTGCACAGCTTAACACATTCAATTTCCCCTTCCCTGTGTTGTCCTAGGGGATTCCTCTGCATCTCTTCCGTGAGTTTCTCTCCTTTTCTACCTCCCCCTCACTCCATCTCAAGGTTTCATCCTCTCCCTTCTCCTCCTGTTCTTCAAGGCATTCCACCTGAAAGGAATATCAGAACATGGGACCCTACACCTGCTTAGTCTGCCTTGAATTATCATCTCAACCCGTTGTGTGTATTATAGATAGCAGTTACAGAAAAAGTGCAGAGCAGTAACCTGACATTAATTTGATCAAGATGTTTAGCTTTCTTTTAAATTATGCTATATAATAATTGTATAATTGGGCTTACACAGTTACGTAATCTTCACGTGAGGCCCAGTCTTGTTCTTATAAAGGCCTCCACCACTCTTGGAAACACCATTAGTGGCTTGGTTCTGATCTCTGAGAGCACCAGGAGCTTTTTCCACAGACTTCAGTAGCCTCTGATTTGGGACCTTTCTCACTGAGAGCCACGCAGCAACCTGGCGTGTCTTCTTCTGTAGCCTCTTTTCTTCTCTGTCTTGAAAAATGCTTGTAAATACTTAGTCCTGCCGTAGACCAAAACAAGGAAGGTGGCCAGGCTAACCCAAGGATTGCCTCACAACAGCTGTGTCCCAAACTACCGAGGTATCACAAGTATTCAGACAGCTTTCCCTGCTCGTTCGTTTTCCTTTTCCTATGTTTTCTGTGTGTTCCCTCGTGCTGGCCAGAAGCAGCAGTGCTGAAATGCTGATGGATAAGCTTCTTTTAGGATATTTTGGGCTCTGCCAGGGGTTGTAATTACATATCACTTCACAGAAAAGGCCTCCTCTTGAGAGATTTCCATTTCAGGAGGAAAGGCTAAAGGATTCTGCATACACATGGTTCCTGAGTTGCCAGTCAGATATATCTTTCACTGTAGCTCCAGAGATAAGTGGGGCTGGTGTTTACCGTCTGTTCTGACAGAGGTTTTGATGTGCATCAGTAAATCCAAGTCAAAGAAAAGAGTTCTGCTATGTTTTGTCTCAAAAAATTGAAGAGAGACATGGAAGTCACAGACATTTTTGAGAGGAAAGTAATCTAAATAAAATCAGATGTGTTTCCAACAAAGTCAGTTTACAAGCCCCTTTTACTATCTATTAGAACAGTACTAGACCTCCTGGGAAATCAGTCATGATTGTATGCCCTGCACTATAAACTGTGATGCAAGAGGTAAGGTTCTCTACAACTCAGAAAATGTAGATGGTTTTCCTCTAGGCGCTGCCATAGCAGTGTACTAGTTCCCTCTGATGCCAGCCCTGCCCAGATGCCAACAGAAAAGCTGTTGTGTCTCATCCTCCCACTGCATGCTGCTGTAAAGAGCCTGGCCTTGTCTTGATGCTCATCTAACATTTCCTTTAAAGTGGTCATTGGGTTTAGGTTGTTATTAACTGGTTTATATTTTATTTTCCATACCCAAACAATCATGGGGTTTAGAATTATGGAAATAACCTCCACAGTCAGCATAGAGAAAATATTCTTTTCCATTTTGCTCATGAACTGTTTAAAGGACTTTTTTTGTTTGCTTGTAAATGAATTTATTTCAATTTCTAATCTTAAATAGTAATTTCTGAATTTTTTGGCAATAAATATTTGCTATATTGTAATACAATAATGTAACAGCTTATTTTTGTTCATCTATTGTAAAAAGTCAGTTTACAAAAGATATTTTAGTGCAACAATAGAGCAGTTCACTATGCGGGATGATAAATTGCTTTTAATCTTGCCTCAGACTAGTTTACTAATGGAAGATCTTAATATGCCTGTTTTAGAGTCTTAATAGCAAGCTGGATTTTTGCATATACAAGTTATAATACGCTCAAAAGCAAGCACTCCATATAACCAGTGTTTATTTAAATTCTTCTAAATATATGTCCATTGCATTCGTACAAAGTGGATGGAAAGGAGAGCAGAAAATGCTGCAAGCTGACTCCAGCAGAGACCTTGAACATTTTCTTTACTTATTTTCCAAAAAGTCTTTCTTCTTAAATTCGTATTTCAGCAAACCAGAAACTTAACTTGATTCATTGAAGCTTTGTTTCACACTTAACATACAATGAAAATTGGGGTTTGTGCTAACAAAACATGATTTCCCTCTCCTAAACCTTAAGTTGTCTCTCCCTGATGGTAACCAAAAATAATGCATAATTAATATTCCAAATTCCAATTAATATTCCAAATTACTTGTTCAATATTCAGGGGCCAAGAGGTCTAGATGGTCCTCTAGGAGAACCAGGAACACAAGGCATAAAGGTGAGTGCTTGCATTGCTCAGTGCTATACAAAACATCTAGATAGACCATAACAGATAAGAAAAGAAAGCAAACAAACAAGCAAAGCCCACAACCCAGCATGTCAGATGCCATAAATTTCCATTTAATCCAGGAGAGTTGCAAAGTTCTGCCTTCTTCAGGTGCTTCCTGATAGTATAAGCCCATCTGAGCCTGAATCTGCACTTTCTGCAGTTACCCAGCGTTTAAACTAACAACTGTATGCAGCTTATCTAGTAAATGAACATGGAATTCACACGTTGTTGGCTATTTATCAGGGAGAAAGAGGAGATCCGGGAAAGAAAGGAGTTCCTGGGCTCATTGTAAGTATTGGAGCTAATCTCTGTAGTAAACCTTGACAGAGTTACTGCTAATTTCTGAACTGTGTTTGAAAATTATCTGAAGCTAGCTTTGTTTTTCAATATTTCCCTTTGACCAGGGTAAAGCTGGAAATCCAGGGCAAAGAGGAGATCAGGGAGCGCTTGTGAGTATGAAATTCTCTAGTAATTCTACCAAAAAAGCCCCCACAATATCTTATACTTGTTTCACACTTGGATACGAGAGAGTTTGTCTACTTTACAGCAGCTGGAAAATTCTGCCAGTACGGTTTGCATTTGCTCATGCACAGAATCAGGGGCAGAAGTGACAGGAAGTGTGAACATGGTCTGGTCTACTACAAGACCATTGTTTTCCTGGACGATGGTCCACAGAATACAGTGTGATGGCAACTTGCGGCATTTTGCATTGGATTTTCAGTAAGGAAGGAAGCAGAGAAGCAGAAACAAAGCAGTAGTAGTGGTGATTTTGTGCTGAAATTGAGATTCAATGTCGGTTGTCACTGTGCTTCCCTTGCCTCTTCTGCTCAGATCTGACACAATGGGGTTTCTTTTCTTCTTCATCCACTAGGACTTTTAGATATATTTCTATATACAGAAATGAATGAAGCAAAACCTCTGTAGGTTGAAATGATGGGAATGGGTACATTTATTACGAAGTACAAGATATTGCTCTATTACTCCTACAGTTTCTAGAAGAGAGTATGAAACAGCTAGGCTATGAGCCAGGTTGAGCAGAAAGAAACGTGGCCTGTGAACATTAATAGTCATCTCAAATACAGTTTGTGGAGCAGGACACTCGTAACATAGTGTTTAGGCTTAGTTTGCACACACAAACAGCACGAGTCTAAGGAGAATGATGAGGAACTGGTAAATGATGGGTCAGCTAAGAAGAAACTGAGGAATGATTTATTCAGGGCTCCCTCACCTGCCAGGGGAGCTAGTGATGTGGCAGTGCACATCAACCAGAAGAAAAGACTGCATGTATTTCTTGGGTATTTCTGAGCAAGTTATTGAGTGAGCAGAAATAAGAGAGGAAGTGGCTTTTCACAGAATATGAAACAGCTTGTTTCCAGTGATTTTTTTATTTCATTTTAATCTTCCAGGGGTTGCTTGGGCCTCCTGGAACCACAGGAGACAGGGGACCAATGGGAGAGCCAGTAAGTTGATCCTTATGCCTGCTTAAAAATTTTTCCACGTATTATACTGAATTCCCTAGTAACTCAAGCTCCGTTTTACCAAGACCTTGTGTTGCCAGCTGGACAACTGTGAGGTAGTTCTTGCAAAACTGCAGGGCTAGAGTCTGCCCCCATTGCTTAGCGTAACTTGTGTAGAAGGAGACCTGTTAATCATGCTGGGAAGCACCGTGGTAAGGGGTGGACAACATGAGAGCATGACAGAATCTGGACCACAGTATTGTGTGGCTTTACACTACACTGAGGTACATTATGGATTATGTAAATGTATGTGCCAGTACAGATATTAGCGGTATTTTTTTAAGCAAATTTTGGGGTAGTTATTCAGGATCTCGGAGACCGCATCTATTTGGCAGTTTAAAATTTCAACAAAAAAGGAGACTGTTATAATAAACCTCAGACATTCCTCTGTTGGACGTATTCTTGTTCTGTTGGTTATTGTTTCAAAACCACACTCACTTTTATGTGGCTAATATTGTAACAGAAGATCATGCAGGATCTGCTGCAATTTCATGCAAAGCCGTGCCAGGTATAGCCATGACAGGAATCCTATTGCATCACCATCTCTGGGGGTAAATCAGATTATACAAATACAGTGGAAGGGTGTGTGCTGTCCTAGGGGAATCTGGGAGAAGGCTGCCATTTTATACTGCAGAAATCTAATAGAGTTGTCAGAAATTGTGTATTTCCATTGCTTCTGAAAAGTTATTTTGCACATCAAATGTCATACAGTTAATTTAAATCTTGAAAGCGAACTGTTGATAGAAAATATATTTTTTCTACTGATTATTATTGTTTATTATAATATTAAATATTGTTTCTACTAATCCATAGGCTAACATGCATACATAAAGTCACTGCACATTTTTAGGGGATAGAAAAATACCAACTGGCAGCAACAGGTTTTATTTTGGTAACTTTTCATAGAATCCTAGAATGGTTTAGGTTGCAAGGGACCTTAAAGATCATCTAGTTCCAACCCCCCTGCCATGGGCAGGGACACCCTCCACTAGACCAGGTTGCTCCAAGCCTCATCCAGCCTGGCCTGGAACACTTCCAGGGATGGGGCATCCCCAGCTTCTCTGGGCAACCTGTCCCACTGCCTCACCACCCTCTGCAGGAAAAATGTCTTCCTGATATCTAATCTAAATCTCCTCACTTTCAATTTAAACCCATCACCCCTTGTCCTGTCACTACAGACCCTTGTAAAAAGTCCCTCTCACGCTTTCTTGTCATCCCCTTCTGGTACTGGAAGGTGCTATAAGGTCTCCCCAGGGCCTTCTCTTCTCCAGGCTGAACAAGCCCAACTCTCCCAGCCTGTCCCCATGGCAGAGGTGCTCCAGCCCTCGGAGCATCTTCGTGGCCTCCTCTGGAATCTCTTTAACCAGTCAATATCCTTCTTATGTTGGGGGCCCCAGGGGTGGACACAGTACTCCAGGAGGGGTCCCACAAGAGCAGAGTAGAGGGGGAAAATCCCCTCCCTTGACCTGCTGGCCACGATTCTCTGGATACAGCCCAGGATACAGTTGGCTTTCTGGGCTGCCAGCACACACTGCCGGCTCATGTCCAGCTTTTCATCCACCAGTACCTCCCAGTCCTTCTCCTCAGGGCTCCTCTCAATCCATTCTCCGCCCAGCCTGCACTTGTGCTTAGGATTGCCCTGACCCTTGTGCAGGACTTTCCACTTGGCCTTGTTGAACTCCATGAGGTTCGCACAGGCCCACCTATCCAGCCTGTCCAGGTCCCTCTGGATGGCATCCCTTCCCTCCAGTGTGTCAGCCGCAGCATGCAGCTTGGTGTCTTCGGCAAACTTGCTGAGGGTGCACTCAATCCCACCATCCATGTCACTGACAAAGATATTAAAACAGCATCAGTCTCAGTGCAGATCCCTGAGGAACGCTGCTCGTCACTGGTTTCCACTCAGACACTTGAGCCATTGACCACGACTCTCTGAGTGTGACCATCCAGCCAGTTCTTTATGCACTTGGCGGTTCATCCATCAAATCCATGCCTCTCCAATTTAGGGACAAGGATGTCGTGCGGGACAGTGTCAAACGCTTTGCACAAGTCCAGGTAGATGACATCAGTTTCCCTTCCTTTATCCACCAAGGCCATGACCCCATTGTAAAAGGCCACCATATTCATCAGGCACAATCTGCCCTTGGTGAAGCCATGGCATTAGCTATAATTGACTACTTAATTTCAGCTGCCAACTTGTAGAAGTGGCAAAATATGTCAACAGAAAATATATTTTCTGATGATTATTACTGGATTCCTGTCACTTTGTCTCTTTCATTTGTTTTATCTAATTTTCATGCTGTGACATCTGAGAGCATTACAATACAAGGCTTGTACATAGAATTCCTGTTATTTGCTGATCAAGCCTGAATTTTCATATATACAGGATGACTATCAGCCTTATCTAATTTAAGTGGTCTAGTCTGGAGCAACCTACATTTCTGTTGTGCTCATCATCATAGAATCTACACATGCAGTGTCAGAAGTAAGAAAAGCTTATCCTGTGAACAGCATACCTTTTCTTTCAAGTACTAAAAGAGTAAAATGCCTTTGGAAAATAGTCTGTGGAGTTAGGAAGAAGTGCTGAAAATGACACAAGATATTATGAAATGAAATGCATGGCTCTTTTTTTAACTGCCCATCCAAGCAGCTTGATTTCATCTTCTGTCAGCTGGTCACTACGTGGGAGCCAGCTGCTGAAGCAGTTTGTTTGGCCCTGTCACTAGTTCTGCACAGAGCAGAAAAACCCTAATTCTTGCTGGAGGAGCAGAGAAGCACAAGCAATTAGAAATACTTATAGTAACAGGCTTGATCTAAATTACACTCTAATTTTACCTATGTGTGTCATTATTTAACCTTATTTGGCAATTAAGTTGCTCACAGTCACTCGCTCACCTCCCCTCCCCTTCCCCCAGTTCAGGAAGAGGGTCGGAGGAAAAGACAAGGAAAGCTCTTAAAGTTGAGATAAGAACTGTTCAATAGTATAAATGAAAATTATAGTGATACTAATACTAACAATACTACTACTACTAAGTAATTAAAATAATAGAAAATAGAACATACGATACAATAGCTTGCCACCCGCCGAGCAACGCACAGCCAGGTCCCAAAGCAGCAAGAATCCAAGAGCCAGAGAGCCCCAGAGCGGGGAGAAAACCAGCTGACCCCTCAGCCCACTAACAAAATAGACCTGCCCCACCGCTAACAAGCGGCACCAAGAGCTAACAAAAGAGCTAACCACCCAGCTATCAAGCAAGCTCCAAAGATGCCCCCCAGGCCACTTCCCACCTAAGAACTGCGCATCTGCACTGAGCCTGATGTACCATGGAACGAAACACTCCGTTGTCCACACTGGGCCAGCCAACAGCACTATGAAGCAAAGGAGCTCATTCCTGCCTGAAACCAGCACAATGTGTCAGACATTTCAGTAAAATCCTTCTTTGCAAATTAGCTGTAACAGTTAAAAGGAGTCCCTATATTGCTGTAAAATTTTGGGTTCTGAAATTCCCTGAAAGTCTTGGAGGAAGGATACATTAGCAATCCAGCAGACATAGTTCCATGATAATATTATGAAGAAGTATTTGACTCATTATTGCAGTTTAAGCTTTGTGACGCTTGCCTAGTGGAATGCCATGGCGTTGCTGCAAACAAAAACCAATGGACTTAGTTTAGGACCTAGTGAATTCTCAACAAGAAATTAACTGCAGTTTCAGTTGTTCTTACTTGAATGAAGCTATAGGGTAGAATATATGGATCTGCTGAAATCCGCTCAGTAATATGCAGCTTACTTTTTTGCTACAAGGGCAGAATATACTTTGCATTATCATCAGGAGGAGCAAAACCATATGCAGGGTCAGTAAAAGGAAGAGAAACAAAAAAGAGTAAATATTTGGTTGAAAGGCTTCTATCATAAATATGGGGAGCAGCCTCTTTCTTTTACATGAGAATAATAGATCAACAAAATGTTTTGAATTTAGAATGTACTTAAACACAGATTAGTCCCAAAGTGGTGAATGGGTATGAATTTTCAGCAAGTTCAAAGACTGGATGCATCTAGGGGGTTGATTTGTCTTGACATACATTCAGAGTGGTTATGGAATCAACTGTAAGATCTTACAGGCAACCTCCACCCCCCAGCACACACATCCCACTCTGTGAGCAGAGGTGGACAGTCTAACATGTGCAGAGAAGTGGAGCATGCCACTTTAGGAAATGATCCCTACCTGTTACTGCAATAAATTTATTACTGACAGTAGGGCTTATAAGAAGATGCTCGTAGTATGGTTATTAACACTACCAGAAGGGTTCCCACCTTTAGTCCATTACACCTCAGTGATTGTCCTGTATAAACATTGCTAAATCCGTAGTGAAGCACACAGTAGTTGTTTTCAGTAAGTTCCACACCAGACTGTAGGCTTTTCCACAAAGCAAACCAGACAGTCTAACAAACCTTAATTAAACAAAGTCTCAGTTAATCAAGAGGAGAGCTTAGTTTAGATAATAATTTACTTTTGGTCTGAAGGAAGCGACATCTGTGCTATTATTTGAAATCTGTTATTTCAGTGTGTCAAAATTGGCAGTGAGGTCTTCAGTACCGTATGCCGGCATGGTACTTGTATACACTGTTGGATTCAGGAGGAAAGACAATGAAATGCACTTCTCCATGCCAATTATGACAAAATCAAGACTATACAATGTAACTTAATGTTAATTGAATGATGCATCCAAAATTTTGTTTAATGCCAGGGTCCAAGAGGACAACCAGGGGAGCCTGGCCCCATTGGAGAAATGGGTTTTGAGGTGAGCTTTTAATCTTTCATATAGTAATTACAAACACTCGAACAACTGAATAAACCTAGACAATGTGTTTAGAAACTGGGGTTTTATTACCTGCAGCTGACTTAAATACCATGAGCTGCTGGAAGACTCTTACTTAAAGCTGTTACCGAAAAAAAGAAGTGTCTAAAAAAGTAGCTTTTTCTGTTGTGAGCACTGTCTTTGGACATACATTCATGACATCTGCACCTAGAATGTGAATGTTTTTGGGGTTTTTTTTGTTAGAAGCACCATCCTCTTTACAGGCAGCGGAACAGCATTAATCATATGTCCTTGCAAATGGTAGATGAAGAAACGCAGCTGCAGACAGTCTTCTTGCTAAATTTTTATTCTATTTGTTGCTTTATTTTTAGTATCTCTTTGAAACAAATATGACAGAATGTATTAGCCACATTTGCAATGAAGTAGCTGAGGGATGAGCTCACTTAGAAAAGAAGGGGTTTAGTTTATTCAAAGGAACGTACTTCCTCAGCCTCCCAAAATCCAGTCTTCTGACTATTAAAAAAAGGCTTTAAATGTAAACTTTACAAGAAGCAATCTGATACCATTAACTCTTTAAGGGCTGAAGGGCCAAAAAGAGCTTTGTTCTCCAACGGCTGTTTCTACTTGGCTCCAAGCCTAAACAGTGATGAAGTTGTCAGTCACATTTACAAAAGATAGATGATTGCTCAGCCTGCTAGTAATTTATGATGAAAGGCACAGGCTTAGTGGTACTGCTGAGTATTCAATACATTCCTGATCCATGGTGCCGTTCCTCAACTCCTCCTATACCCTCCTTTCTTTTCTTCTGTTGGGCTCTAGTAAGAACAAAGAATTGTTGTCTTAATTTGATTTTTCAGACATGCATCTTTCCCAGTGTCTCATGCCATTTTTCTGCTTCAATTTTGACTGTATTATTTCGTGGCTGCAAAATTATTATTTGTAACCACGTGTAATAGTAGCTTTTGTACTGTGCAGGGACCTCCTGGCCCTGAAGGAGAACCTGGCCTGCAGGGAGAACCAGGTGCAAAGGTAAATGTTGGAATTATTCTCTCTTGTGCTGTTTAAATTTTCAAATTTCTGTAAATCAGAATGATCTGATTCATTAGCCAAGTAGGTAGTGATACAGGAAATGAGCCATTAAAAAATACTGTTGTTATTATGACTGCATTATCTGTAAACGCCATCATTATTGCAAATATTGTCCCTTAAAATCCAACTATTTATTTTTCTTGTGATATTCCAGGGAGACATTGGACCTGCTGGGAAGGCTGGAGAACCAGGCAACCAAGGTTTAAGGGTAAGCGATAGGTGCAGATCTTCTTCCTAAAGGGAAAGTATGTTACAAATGTGTCAGAAATGCAGGTTGAGAAACCTTGATTTATCAGAAGAATTCAGTAAGAACCTATTTTCTGATACCTTCTTAAAAAAAATAAAATATAGTATTGTGGCAAGTTAAAAAGAGTATTGATTATAATGTTGAAATATTTCTAAGTGTTTTCTGTCACTGAGAGACATGAACAAGTGGTTTGAACGTGAAGGAAAATTCAAGGGTGCCCAGCCCAGCTGTTAACATGACAGGACACAATACTGTTGTGTACGGATACCCAGTCTAAGTGAGATAATGGGAACATTATGGTCTCAGCAGAGCAGGGTATCTCTCTGTAACACCATCTAAAGGAGCTAATTTGCTTCTGGTACTGTGGATGGCTCATTCGACTTGATTTTACCAGGCACTTGTGCACCTGCGTATTCTCCCTGTGTTTCTTACCCCCCCTCATCTGACCCAAACAGTTGCCTACCTTTGCAAGCTGGAAAAAACCCTTCTAAAGTGTTAGATTTCATTACGTATGCTTTGAAAAGAGCATAAATATATCCTTTCAGACTTAAGTCTTACTGTTGAATGCTCTTGTTCTGTTAGCTCCTTGCTGTTGTTGTTCATCCTGCCTAAAATACCAGCAAGGTGCATTACACAATTCTGCCTGTCCATGGAGAAGAGTAATTCCTGGTAGTGTTCCACAGTGGATGCTCTGGACTTATCCATGCTTCTGTGCCTGAAATAGCATGTTATTAGTATAGAGCAGCTCATATTTGCTCTTTTACTATCTGCATCAAAAGCTGCAAGCTGCCAGTGTCTCTTCTGGAGAAAAGCAAATATTCTAAAATGCCATGGTGCTGATACTATTAAATGATGGCCCTAAACTGAGTTACTAAACATACCAATATAGTAGTTATCCACATAAACATGGAAGTTTCTGGGCAGAATAGGTATATTTTTGAGGTTACTGTAATTACATGTTGTATACCCTGAAACCAAACAATCTCAGTGCCACTGACCAAGTCTCCAGTGCTATATGGACATACTATTGCCTCGTTTTTCAAATGCTGATCATATTTTCTGTTTTCCTTTGTTCAAAATTCACAGGGCTGTGACTGTCACTGCAAGCCAGTGAAAAATGAAGGCAAATAAACTCTAACGGCAACATAAAAATTATCCAAAACATAATAAGCTTGTGTAAAACTAGTCTGAGTTTTTCCAAGGCAACTCCTATATTGAGAAGTTCAGGCAATAACTTTGTTTTCAACTGCTCCTTTCTATTAAGGGTGAACCAGGACCTTCTGGAGAAGATGGTGTTCAAGGAAAAGATGGCCCAAAGGTACATTCGTTTTTTATAGTAGATGTAAAGCAGTCATATTAGCTTAGGGACCCAAATATCTTTTTTTTTTTTTTTCTCTCCTATTTCACCAGATCAAGAGAGCCCAATTGAGTGCACTCCGTTTTAATGTAGGAGTCTTGCATATTATAGGCTTTCCTGTGCTTTTAGGCATGTACCTACCCTGCAAGGGCTGCAAAATTGAATGGCTTGACAGAGAAACGCAAGCTGGAGAACTGGGTGCAGCTTATTTCCATGGTGACTATCATGCTGGAGAGAGCGAGCTCAAGGCTGTCCCACTCCCTGCATTGGATCAGTGCTGTGCCAGGGACTGTGCAGGTGCCAGGACAGGGGATGTCACAGAGGACACCCTCAGGTAGCTGGCAATGGAGGAGGCAAAATCTGGCTCTGGAGTGTATGAAATGGATAGGAAGGGCTTTACCCTAACTTGTAGCCTGACCTGAATTTGACTGGTAAGATTCCCATCAGTTGAAACTTCAGAATCCACTTTTCTCAAATATTCTCAGCAACTTGACTAAGCGCTTTTTGTTTTGTTTTGTTTTAGGGAGACCCTGGAGACCAGGGACTTCTTGGAGAAGGTGGAGAAAAAGGAGAGATGGGGTTACCAGGAATTGCTGGACCCCCTGGTGAACCTGGCTTAACAGGGATTCCTGTAAGTATTTTCAGGTTGAAGTGGGCTTTTTGTTCATTTGCTTTTTGTAATTGTCTTTTTAATTTTTCCCTTTTTTAAATTTTTTTTCTGATTTTTCTATTGCAATTAGAGATGACCATCTTTAAATTAGCTTGCCTCTCTTTTCTATGTGGTTCAGGTTTTTAGGTTTGGTAGAGAGAGGAGACAAGCATTTTTCATATCTTAAATCTGGGACCTCTTAGCAGACAGTGATTCCTCACTACTTGTCATCCAGACACATATACCACACAACCTGGAGCCTCTCACTTCAGATCTCTCATCTCTAGACAACCTTCTGACGTTAGTCTCAACCCTTACCTTCATGTGGTGAGCAATCTCAAAGTATTAGATCATTCTTTAAATTTTAAAAACACCCAAAGAAATTGGCAAGATGCATATACTACTCTAAATTGTGCTCTAAGATCTTTCGTTGTTACATATCACTTTCCCTGCTCCTGGCTTTCTCTGCTGTCCCAGGCCTATCTAGTTTTTAGATTAGATTAAGAGTTCCTTGGTGCAAAGAAATGCCATTTTGAGCAGCCTGTAAATGATGAAGTGTTAGACCTTAGAGCACACAAGATTTGGCTCAAATTTAAGATTTTGTGCTGATGTTCTTACCACATACATGCTTAGCTGTCATTCCTTTTAATAAACTTTAACAACAAAAGGAAGGTATAAAAATAACATTTCTAGAAAAAGCGATACCCTGAACATTGATGTTTCTTTAGTTACAAAATTGTTGCGGCATAGACACCAACAGCACAGGATTTCTTAAAGTGTTGGTGTGGATTATAGCACCTCCTCTGGTAAGGAACACAAGGCAGGGCAAAAGTGATTTAAAACCAGTATCACACGATAGATACCAGGTAATCCAAATTATTCCTGCTCGGTTGTCATCAGAGGATGGCCTGCCTTTCCTAGCAGCGGTCTTTCTACATGGCTGCCAAGGTGTTCTAAAGGCAATGTTATGGACTCTGTCCATCCTGTGCCGGAACCGACTCCCAGAAACAAAGGTCTGTCATGCCAGGCAGCACTACTTTGGATGATAATTCTGTGCTGTGGTGTGATCTTAGGTCTTCGGTGGACCTTTTCTTCTTACCTTGTCAATCATCCTTTACTGAGGCATATGCTGTTAAAAGGACAGAAAAAAAAGAAAGAATTTCATTATTCCATTGTTCTTGAAAGACATTTATTCTTTAACTAACAATTTTGGTGTCCCTGTGAAAGGCATTAAATAAGCATATTATGAGAGCACCAGTTGCCATAGACAACTGAAACAGAGATTGCAGATGGAGACAAATGGTGGCAAGCATACACAGATCAAATAGTAAATGAGCATTGGGATCCATAGTCAACATTGTTAGATCAATCCACATATTTGTTCTGGCATTACTCCTAGCAGTTAAAATCCATGTATAAAATCCATTTTGCTGCAGTTTTATGCAACTTCTTAATGTGAACTAATATTTTGGAGCACTGTTTCCAAAGCAAGTATGTAACCTTAAGTCAAACATCAGATTCCCTTACCAAAAATCATCATGTTCTTATTCCCAGTCCTCTGGCTGCCTTCTCTGTAGCTCTTACGTGATGATGAAGTCTGAGTAAACATCAGTTGGAGGGCCAGCTGTCAGCGGCTGTGAGCACTGTCGCCTCTGTCCTCTCAGCATCAGTGTTACAGTCGGTTCTCTTGAGTAGTTCTTCACAGGGAACTACTCTCCTGGTGGAGGAAACGAATGCTCTTTTAGCTGTCAGCACACCTAGTGTGCTACAGGACAATTTTTGTTTCTGATAAATGGTATCATCCCTGGCTTTCTGGTTTGGGTTGGCAATTCTGGACAAGCTCAAAAGTTTCATATATTGAAATTATCATAAACAGCTCAGCTCTAGCATATCTACATTGTATGTATCTGTACTTGTATACAGTAAACAGCAGCAGCAGTGCTGCTGTGCCTCAGTGAAACAGGCGGGTCTGGCAGTTCAGTGTTTGGCAGGATGTGGTTAGCAGGGGATTTTTCACATTTCTGTTTTGGCAGAGCTGCCTCCCTCCCCACTCATCCTCCCTGGCGTCTGGGAGTGCTCACATCATGGTTTTGGTCTGACCTCCTTCTGAGGATGCAAACAAGATCACAACATCTGGGTCTAAACATGGAAATCAGTTTCTTATAATCAATTGTCTGAGAGTTTTATTGGGGATGAGAGTAATACTACATTCTCCTTAAACAAAAGCTTACAAAACAAGAAATGTTTTCCATGTGGACAAGATTTATTGAGCTTTTTGACCCTATTTTCAGTGCATTTTCACTAGTTTGATGCATAATCCCTGATGCTTGCCCACTTATTTCTGCTGTTACTTGAAAGAGTCCTACTAACTTGCTTACAGCCCAAGTTAATGAGATTTTTCCTCCCACCTCTCTGCCTTACAAGTGCCTACTCAGTTATCCAGTTTGCAGCATAGTTTAAACATGTTTCCAGGGCCCTTCTCAATCATTTCTTTTTCTCTCCTAATAAATGTACAGGGTCCCGAAGGAACACCAGGAAGTCCGGGTCAGAGGGGCCGTATAGGAAAGAAGGTAGTATTTTTCTTCTTCCCCATTCCCTTTCTGTCATCTGAAACTTGAATTTATATTACAAAATAATTCAATTGAACTAAATCTATCCCTGTTTTGTGTCACACTTCAAGTCATTTTTTTTTTCTTGCTAGCCATTAAAAAAATGTCATCATTCTGCAGTCAATAACATTTGGGACCCTAGGAAATTTAAATTTATATCAGGATATGATTTTGTAACTCAGAGCAGTTTCTGCTGCTGTCAAAAAATGTTAAGCTTTGGCGAAACAAAGCAAAGCAAACAAAAAAAAAAAGCGGCTTTAGCAGATTTTTTTTTCACTGCAGTCGTGGGTTCAGACATTCTAAGAACTACAGTAAATTTCATGTAAATGTAATACTCCTATTAAATAATGTTTGCCTAAGCATAAACTGCATTTTGAAGCTTAATATCCGTTTGTTATTATTTTAAATACAATAACAGGGGGAAAAGGGGCATCTTGGCCCTCCTGGAGAAATTGGACCTGCTGGTGACTCTGGACAACCTGGAGAAACTGGTCCCAAAGGTGCACGAGGAACTCGAGGTCCCTTGGTTCGTACAAAACATGCTTATTTAAGAGTTCATGTATTTCTGGTTTAGCAGAATCATGTATCTCCACGGGAAGAGGCCAGTCACAGCTGTAGCATGTATAAATACCTTTTGTGGTAGCTGGAGATGCAGGCAGTGTCCTTCCCAGCCTGTGCACCCCGATGTTTGCGCTGGTGTTTCAGCGTCAGAAGGACACCTGTGGACCTTTCAGACAGAAACCTGGGCCCTGGAACTGGAGGGAGTCATCTCATGTTCCGGTCAGGTTCCTCATCTGTCAGTCAGAAGAGCAGGATGACAGGGCATGCCATAGAATACTCATGTCCCACAGTCTATATGTAACCTCACTCCTGTCGCTGCTTCTTAAACCTTTCCAGTTCCAAGAACAGGAATCATGGGGTTTGCTGTTATGTAAAATAAGCCTTAGCCATGGCTGAAACAAAGCATTTCAGATGACGAATGCTGCTCCTATTGAATGAGACCCTGATTCAAAGTTAACTGAATTAAATGTGTTTCCATTAATTTTGTGAGTTCTTCTCATCACAAGCTCCCCAGGCTTGCTCCACACTGTGTGGTAGATGTACTAGTGTGGAGGTACATGTAACCTCCACACTAGTGAGGCAATGTGCCCATCTCACTGCACCAGGGCCCAGTCCTGTGGCCACTGAATGCAGTGCTGTGGCCCTGAACACACAACGCACAGCACCAAAGTAACTATCTAATGGCCAATATTTTCAAAAGAACTTAAACTCAACTTCCTAAGGTGAGGACCACCCTCAGCTTCTCTTGGCATACTTAACATTTATAGACAGAGTTCCTTCGCACCTCTGAAATCTCAGATCCTTTTGATCTTAATTATGCACAGGAGTATAGGGTTAGGACTGGCCATTGTTTCCACAGAACAGGAGAAAGCCCAGCATTCTTTACCAAATGAAGTTGGACCTAGCAAGGAAGTTGTCTGAGTTCTCAAATCTCAGTATCTGGAGATTCTTCCAAGTGATAACTTTATAAAGTATATGTTGTTGTAACATTTTACGAGGGAGCTCATTTTTCTGTCACTGATTCTTGCATTTAACAGGGACATCTAGGAGGAATGGGAGCTGAAGGAGAGTCAGGAATTCCAGGTTATGGGGTGAGTTTTTTAATGGATTCACGTACACACATATTCCTAATTTAGGTCTGTGGTACTCTAAATAATTTCAGTTACCATGGGGATCTGTGTCTAGAATACACAAATGTCTTTAGCAGTGTCAGATCCTCACATATATCTATATGACACCTGGTTGCCTACTCAGAAATGTTAGCCTTAAGCAATGGTGACTGCTTTTTTTGTGAGTTCACTAGCAGGTGTTTTTTACCACAGATTTGAAACCCTTGTTTGTCCACTGCAAAACTCTTTGTGAATAAAATTCCTATGAAACTACTGGAACTCTTCATTGTAAAGAGAGTTCAGTAACCACCAGCACCTCTGCTTACTCTCTGGTTGGGCAGTTTCCCTTTCAATAACAGAAACACTGATTCAATTAGGTCAATTGAGGAACATAAAGATAGTGTGACTGTCACTTAAAAATAGTTACGCTTACCATCATAGATGGATTGAGTCCTGCTCTTACAGACCGGACTGCGAAGTCTTTTTCCTGAACAGAAACTTCCATCAGTGGCCTTAACCCTGAAGCAGGAACCAGCCTGGCTCCCGTCATCTGCATCAAGCCCTGCCAGAACCTTTGGCTTCCCACTGTGCACAGAGCTTTTCTGCCTGGGCCCAATAATTTTGTGCCATGTCACTATTTATCATTATTAGCAAGCAGCAAAAAAAAATAATAACAAGTAGCTAAAAGAAATCTTGGAATTAATTATTTCTTTAATTATTTGGTTTGGAACTAATTTTTCTTTTGTTTCTTTAGGGTCACCAGGGTCCTCCAGGGCCCCCAGGGCCCCCAGGACCCAAAGGAGAAAAGGTCTGAAGATGGATTATACTGTCTTACTGTTTGAGTAATTATAAAGGGAGGAAATGTTACTGCATGCTCACTGTGTTCCACATCATGCAGCAAAAGCTACTGTTTACAATATTTATTAGTATTGTGAGAGAATGTAAAAAGAAATGCAACTCTGGGGAAATGGATCATTCAGAGGCAGAGTTCCAAATTCTGCAGTTGAAATGTTTCACGTTGTAAAACACAAGGTACTCAGTATAAGAAACACGTTCTGTTGTATCAGATAGCACCGCTGCCCTTAGCGAGCACTGCTGACAGAAATAATCAGTGTGCAACCAGTTAAGTATTTATGTAGCTTCAAGCCTGTGAGTACACCCACAGATTTTGCTTGAAAGTCCAACTGGAGATGGACAAAGGTCTATGCTTAATAGAAAATGTTAGGGGCAGGATCTTACCTCAGTGCTGCTATTTTAGTGTCAAATTCACTGGTTTTCTTTCAAGCCTCAAATCCTGCAGACAGACTTGTATGCTGACTGAAGTCTGTGTGGCCCCAGGCAGGTGCAGGTATTCCCTTCATGAAGATTTGTTTGGAGTTGCACCTGACAGAGAAATAGGTTCTTGCATTAGGGCTAGTTTTGCGGTGAATACTGCTAATGGGCAACTATGCTGATGCTATAAATAGGTTCTGATATAATTTTCAGGAACAATAACTGAAAATTAAATTGTTGTGAGCTAGGTGTCTTGCTTTCTTGGTCATTTCTGAAACAGCAGTTTGATGCACTTTGGAAACCCTTAATCATACTTAAAATGTGAGCCTCTTTGCATGAAGTATTGGTAAATACCGTCTGGAATAGGTAGTATTTTCTCTCTTTGATTGGATTGCAGTTGTTTCATATTTAAAACTGAATGGAGTTCAGGCTGATTGTTGGAGTTTTCTGTGCACTTGTTTGTTTATATTAAGTATATTTCTCCAAACAGCGGATTTTTTTCCTGTTGCAAAATAGCCTGTTTATCTCTTTTTTTTTTCATTAAATAAAGAAATGATTACATGGACATTGTTCAAATACCTTTTTTTTATAGTTACATTTTAGGATAGAGCAAATACTTAGTTTGTTTAAAATGGAGTTACCGTTTTTCCATGTTAAAATGGAGTTACCATTTCCAGTGTATTAAAACCATAAGCATCTTATTCACTTTTAGCACCTATACAGCAGCGTGGACTCTGAGTGTGTATTAGCATTTGAACATGTGTGTATTGTAGAAGAGGTTGGATTTCCAAGTTAAATTTTTTAACATTTATCTTTGTTTCAGGGTTACCCAGGTGAAGACAATACAGTTCTTGGACCACCTGGGCCCATAGGTGAACCAGTAGGTCTTTCTTTCTCAAAAAAATTATGTTAGTGCCTCTGGAGACGAGACAATGCAAGCCCTTTCTGAAACACTGTATCACTGTCTCAGGAGTCAGTACCCCATTGTACAAAAATGTAGGATGATGGTCCTTTCATCGGTAATCCCTCTCTGAAAAATGCAGTCATGTGCTCTTTCCTGCTTAAGAGTATGTGCCCTGTGTTTAATTACACTAATGCCATTAGTCTGTGTTTAGACCAGCTCATCTTGGAACAGAATTTTACCCTCTGTGTTTATCCTGGGTTATACCTAATTGATTTACTAACCAGAAATATGTTTTTACTTATTTCATGATCACTACGAGGGTAATGTAGCTGATTCAGAGAATGCTGCCTTTTATAACCATTTTTTAACTAAATTCATATGTGGGGTATCTCTGCAGCAATTACAAACATGTCCAAAAGAAAAAGCCATCTCAAAATCTTATTAAAAGTGTTTCATGTTCAGGCTTTGATTGTGCCAGAGTACAGCCTCTTTGTCTTTAGATTAACCTTAATATTTATACCTCACCTACTCAAGAGGCAGGACTGTAGGACTCTGATGTAACTGAAGACAGAGTCTGGTCTAGGTTCTTAATTATGGAAATGCATAAGAGAAGAGACTCCAGCCACTTCTGCTGTAGCTGAACTGGTTCCGTGATGCTGACTGCTCAAACGTTGCAACAGGGCCTTTCCACTTTGTGGATTACCTCTAGGAAACATGCCATGAGGCTGCTGAAACCTTGGGAGAGTTGCATAAGAGTGTCTGTCAGTGGATATGCACTAGAAGTGGCTAATCTGTTAATTTGTGAACTGTAAAAAGACATTGCTGTTAGCCGTTTCTGGCCAATTTTTCATTATGTGCTTTTACTTGAGACATAGGTGGGAAAAAGGCAGTCCCTTACTATTTCACCTAACGATTGGCTGGATTTCTTTTGGAAAGTCGTGGCCATTCTTAATGTCCTTGGGCATGATTCCCTATCCTATCAGTTTTCCTTTGACTGAGATTTGGTCCGTTTGCTGTAATGAGAGTTAAAATTCTGGGGGAAAATTGCATTTCTTGTGACACTGGAGTCCTTTCCCTAAAGTGGAGCCAGTGAAGTGTCTGAATGCAGCAGGAAGAACAACATGACTCACGAAAGTCATGCCGTCCCCTCTGATGCTGTGCAATTCTCATGTGTGAGGCATGCTAAGGGATTGAGATTGCCTTTTTATTAGGACAAACTTCAAAATTAAAGCAGATTCTTATTACAGCAAGTAATTTCCGAAAAGAACCCTGTTTTTCATGTGTTGTCTTACAGAAACCCGTGAGTTTTTATCACGTCTTAAAAACATCTCTTCATTTATTCATGGAGATTTTTAATTCTGGTATCATGGGTAGAAAGCTGGAGAAGTTCTACTGAGTTCAATACTCCTCTTTCATTTATGCCCATGTCAGATATCTTTTTTGGTTTGTAGTAGTCAGAAAATATTTTAGTGTCTGCTGTCTGACGGCAGTGCATTTTGTGTAGAAAAAAATCATGTTTATTCCTTTAGACAAGCTAACTTTATTATTTGTAATCCTCAGTTCTGTCTCGTTGGTTAGTCTGTTTTGAGAGAAATCACAGCTTTCTTTTCGGACTTCACTGTAGCATTATTTCAGTTCAGCCGATATATTTTGCTCTTTTGTTTTCTCTCCAGGGTCCTAGTGGTGAACGTGGAGACAGAGGAGAACCTGGTGATGAGGGCTACAGGGTAATACTCTTGCTTTTTATTTTTATTATTTGAATGTGACACGCTATGTATGTGACATACTCTACGCTATGCATGCACGTAGAGTAACGTAGCAGAAGTATCATCCCTCACAAGTGTGCAGAGATGCACTTGCTGGTGTCTCACTGCATTGATGAGCTCTTAGAACACATTGCAGCATCTTACGTAGGAGGAGTCAGCTGAGAGAGCTGGGACTCATGAGCTAGAGAAGAGAAGGCTTGGGTGATCTGAATGTGTTTAAATACATTGCTGGGAGGAAATGAAGATGAAGGAGCTAGACTTATCTCTGTAGTGTCCAGTGACGGGACAAGAGGCAAAGGGCACAGACTGAAACACATGAAATTCTTTTTGAACACAAGAAAATGCCTTTTTACTGTGAGGATGACTGAGCACCAGAACAGGCTGCCCAGAGAGGTTGTGGAGTCTCCATCCTTGAAAATACTCAAAACCTGACCGGACACGGTCCTGGACAACCTTGTCTACCTGGCCCTGCTTGGGAAGAAGGCCTCTTGCAACCTCAACAGTTCTGTGCTTCTGTAATACTGAATGAATTAGCATTTTTTGTAAATCTAATGCTGATAAATATTTGTGTTTTTCAGCAAATATAAATTGGATCGTAACTCATGCTAATCCCCGATGCAGTTAGTTTGTTGAAATACAAACGAGACAGTCCTTGACATGGAATATCCTGTTTAAGTTACACAGATAATACAGATAGACTTAGCAATAAATCAATGCAGTGAATGTGATCTATGCTCTCAGAAGTACAAAATTGTTTAAGCAATTGCAGTTTGGAGTAGAGAATTTAAAGAATAGCTCCCTAAGGTCTGATCTCAGGAGAGCTGAGCATACGTTATCTAAGTCACATCAGTGAAGCTGTGGCCACACAGCACCTCCAAAGATGGGCTTTAGAAGGAAATCTATAGCTTACTGAGCATGATATCCTGAGTTACTTGTATTGCAATATGTTGTATTTTCTGCTTCGCAGGGTCATGTAGGTCTTCCAGGGCTTAGAGGACCTATTGGACAACAGGGGTCTCCAGTAAGTGTTTCAAACAAGTGAGATTTCTCTATTGGGTGTTGAAAATGCATTTTCATCTGCAATCAAATGATTTTTAAAAATTTATTTAATATATGTTCTTTCCAAAGGGAGAGCCAGGTGAATTGGGAGAGCAAGGACCAAAAGGAGAAAGAGGTTCAGAAGTAAGTAGAAAAAAGTAAAGCAAAACTGCATTTAATTGGCATTTGTATGTTTTTTTCCATTTACTGACTGTCCTTGGAAAACTGTTATATAAGGCTAAAACTCAGTGTTTGGGTTTCCTTTTCATACCTGCAGGGACAACCAAAATATAAAATGGAAAATTGCGTAATGATCTGGGACAGTAAATATGTGTTCTTTGACAGATAAGTGGTTTTACTTTGGAGTGATATAAAGCATTATGAGAAGCTTTTTTGGAAACACTTAAGTGATATTTAATTATACCCTTAAATGGAGTTCCTTGTGACAAACTAGCTCTGGAAGATACCCAGGATTTTACAGCTCTGACCTGTAAATGAAGCTTCCTGTTACTGCACTGCAATGGATTTTCAGAGAAGGGTAGAAATAAGGCATTTTCTACAAAACAGTAGAGGAATAATGACAGAGCAAGTCATCAAAAAGATCAAAGACTAAATCTTCTCCTTCAAAAATAACAGTTCATCTTCATGATGTGTTGAAAATTACCAAAAGTATTTTATATTCTCCCATGGGGTGATTTGCATTGGCTTTTGAGATTTCAAATTACTTAGGCTAAAAGATTTCTTAGAATAGCAATTGCCAATGCAACTTAAAGGAGATACTTTGCATGAGAAGTTCCATAGCACAACTCCACTAGAGTTTCAAAATTTTCTATGGAAGTACCAGACTCTGTAGCAGATGAGGAGTGGGGAGCAAGAGAAAGGAAACATGATGTGAAGACATTGTCAGCGTGTGCTCGAACCGTGAGCTCTGGTATATTGCCTTTAACATACCTCTCACAGCACAGGACAAAATCAGTCATTCCTCTGTCTTTCCCTTGGAAAATGTTTTCTTTGTGTTGGAAATGCCCTTCTGATTAAAACTGCCATTTGCAAATAAGGAAATATTATCTAGCCCAGAGCTGGATAAGAGCCTAAAGGTTATAGTGAAAACATTTGTACAGTCTTACCTCCAGCAGCACACCTGGTGCTGCCACAGCCAGTCTTGGAAAGCCAGTCTCATAAACTGCCGTGCTGAGTCGTCTGGGTTTACCTTATTTGCATTCAGAAATTTTAATGAGAACAATGTAGAGTTCTTTGAATATATACGTTCCAGTTCTGATTGGCAGACTGGTTTTTGTGCCTTTCTTGATAAAAAGACATTAAATTAAGGAATAGAACAAAATTTTGTTGATTTTTATCATATTGACATTAATTATAAGACATACACACTTTCAATGACCTTAACGTTTTCACTTTATTTCATGTTCTGTAATATGGCAGCATAGTAGTTTAGCATCACTTTTGCTTTAAGAACAGTGTTTAAAATAATTAATCCAGAAAATCTTGGAAGCTTTTTTCTACTTGATCTGTGCTAACCTGTATTATTCTTGTCCCTGCTGTCTGAGTGGTTTTATCTTTTAGGGGTAGGATAAAATTCATGCCATAGATCTTTGTATTCTCTGAAGAAGATCATATAAATAAAATTCTCTGAGATGCTTTGGAGCCATTCTAAGCTTTTCTTCCCTGGTGCTTGGCCTCCTGTGTCACTAAACCACTTACGAGAATGTTATCTGCTATCAGTGTCATTTTTTTCTAAGACTACAAACTCCTAGATCAGTCAAGACAAAGAAAAAAGGTCTGGTTTTAAGTAAATTGTATCTTTTGTGTACAGCTTCAATAAAGAATGTTCCCATATGTGACACTGTTGTTTCCTATTCTCTTCCACATATACTCAGTGCATCTAAATTGTCTACTTTTCATTACTTTTTTAGCAGTTACGGGAAGTGCTCTGAAAGGATACTTCCTTACAGAGGTGTGGCTGATGGCCGAGAAATTACTGGATTCGTAGTGGATAACTTTGTATGCCTATTGCTGTTGAAAAAGTTCTGAAAACTACACTTTACCAAATCGGGAAAGGGGAAAATATATACAATTCTACCAAAAATGTATTCACTTCTACTTGAAAAAGTTTTTGCTGTCTCCTGAAATGGAAATAATCTGGTCCAAAGCCAGGCAGTGTGAACATGCATATTAGAGGGGAGCAATTCTCAGCTCTTCTTAGGAGAATGAGTTTAAGACATTTGTCAGTTCACAGGTGTTTGTAACTTTTAGGGACCTACAGGGAAGAAAGGAGCAACGGGTCAGGCAGGCAAACCTGGAACTCCTGTAAGTAACAAAATTCTACACTCTGTCTTCAGGTTGTAAAACAAGTAACTAGTAACAGCAAAATTGAGTCATGCCGGTGGTACCAGAAAGTCTTACACTCACTCTAAAGAACCTTCTTATTATCCAGGAAGTGTAAAGGAACCCCTGTGAAAATAAGAATAATTTTTTAAACTATGCTGAATTACACTGAATTGTACTTAGTTACTCAGCACATGGAAGTGAAGTGCAGCTAGTAACAGAAAGTCCTTTCCACTTGTAAAGTTACTTAATTAGATCATTTTTGCACGTGGCTCACAGTCCATGTGCAAGTTACCACATTATATTGCACAGAGCTGTACTGCTGTTCACTCCTGGCTCCCATCCCTTTTTTGAACAGCTGCAGCCTATAGAAGCTTGGATCCATATGTCCATGCTGGATACAGCTAGCAGATCCCTTGAGATTTACTTCTTTCTCTCACTTGCCCTGAGCTGAAATTTCTAATGCTCTTTCTTGAGTTACTGTAGAGGTGCTAACTTACATCCCTTTCTCCCTGAGGGAGAAGAAAGAGCAGGAAGCAGTAGGTGTTCTGTGAACATAACCAAGAACAAAATGCATCAAGGCTATTTTGGTCCCCCAATAAGTAATACCACGCAAGCACATATTGAAAATAACTTTTATTACCTTGCATCAAAACAGTGTCAGTAACCAGAGAAACGCAGCTGCTTCACAGAGCCTGTACCTGCTGGGCAGAGTGCAATAGCTTTTTGAAGCAGGCAAACTGTGTGTCTTTTGGAAATACTTGGCTCTTCCCTCTGGAGGACCCCAGAGCGTATCATTCGACAGACAAAGGGAAAGAGGAAAAGGCAAGACACGCAGTGAGGAGAAGACTGTAAAACTGGAACTTGAGGGAGTCTCGTAGCACATCCCAAGTGTAAGATACTTCAGCAAACAGAAGTTAGGAATTCATCATCAGGTTAAGATGGCACTCTTCCTGTGTTTTGTATGGCTGTTGTTAACTATAATTTTTCAAATGAGTTGTATTGTAGCATGTTTAAAAGTTCTAAGAAATGCATTCATGCAGAAAGAATTGCAGAACTCCAAGACCCTTAAGATAGTGTATGTCAGTCTAAAGGGAAATGATTGTAAGGAAAAGATCACTGTTCCTTTGGTGGATGTGACATGAGGCTTTTCTGTGCCAGTATAGCAAACAGCACAAACTAATTTGAAGTCTAATTAGAAGTTTGTATGTATGTTTGATAGGTACAAATTTGAACAGCGTAATTTTGCAAATGTGCAATACAGAGTATCTAGTAAAACGAAGGCTGAAAAGACACATGGTTGGTTTTTTTTTTCAGGGATAAATAGATTACTTTATTAGGTTTCCTTGATTCAATTCAAGAATCAACACTCTCAGCCATCTTCCAGGCCTGGCATGGAGAGGGGTCAGCCCCATGTTTTCAGCTGAAGTTGCTCAGAGCTCACAGCACAAGTCTAAGGTTAAAACAATAACATTTTAAACCAAACAGCCTAACTCAGAGCCCCCTCTGCGAGTATTCATCCGTGTCGCTGGGTCTGCTGTTATGTAGGATTTAGGGAATACTGTGGCTGAAATCTAGTTCTGTGATGGTGAAGGGGAAGGGAGCTGACAGTGCTATATTTGGTTTGAATTTGTTTCAAGGGAAAACCAGGGCCACCAGGGCAGACAGGAGCAGTTGGGTACCCTGGACCAGAAGGTGTTCTTGGCAACCCTGGCAAGGCTGGGCTGTCAGGGAAGCCTGGCCCTAAGGTAAGTTGCTTTCCACATTGCCCCTCTTTGTCATTTTGCACTACAGATTTTCTAAGGTTAGGGTGTTCAAACAGAAGGAACCATTCTCAGTTCCTTGAGCACCTTGAAAATTAGACCAGTTCTTTGGTTTCTTTTTAGTTCCTGATATTCTGGCCAGGATGTAAGGTTAACATAAGGGAAGTGTGCTGTGAGAACTATTTAATTAGCATATGTTAGCTGTAACTACACCTACTTGAAAATGCTTTCTTAATGAGAGAGGTGTCATATTCGTGTTCCTGAAAACAAGCCATAGATCCCAACTGAGGCTGTTTCCTCTCAGGCTGTGCAATAGTCCCATGTTTTCCTTGTCTTTGAATCTGTAACCTGTACCTCTCTACCTAAGCCATTCTGAAGCTTTGCCTAAAACCAATGAAAATGAATACTAGTTATCTGAGGTAGCTGGGAACATTCTTGGAAACGTTTTTCTTGTCTGTGTATGCTTTGCTGTGGGCCAGGTGTGGTGACCAGCTGCCTGCTGCTTCTGGGAGCAGTGACACAGCTCTTCACTCCAGAGAGGAGGGAGCGAATTCCATTAGTTGTCATTGTTGAAGGTCTGATCACTTTGATTTCAGATATAGTACTTTGGTTAGATGGACCAGTAATTGTAATAAGAGGATGCCAAGTTAGATTGGGTGTTAGGAATTCATCAAGGTGCCCAACAAGACACCTCAATTACAAGTATAAATTTGCCTATCTGTTTGGACAAAGAGAAAATTAAACATGTTACCTGCAGCGGGAAGATGTACCCTATTTGAGCCTTCTCCGTTTTCAGACAGTGTTCTCTTTCAAGTACTTAAAATACTTTGGAACTGGATTTAGGAGTATCACCTCAAATAATTCTTACATTTTGGCCTTTCCACTCAAAATGTCATCTTGCATATTTAAAAAGATTCCATTACTCCATGTTAACAATATATAGCGCATTACTATATATAGCAGATATATACTGTATATATTACTATATAGCAAATTCTATGAAAATGTTCATGCAGTAGGAATAGATTAAGGAACCACTCTATGATTCTACAATTTGTAATAAAGGTAGGCTTTTAACTGATTTTCCCCACAATGAATAAAAAGAACAGAACTTTTGCTATGTAAGTTTATCAGTCCATCAGGCTATAAGCCTGATTCAAAAGCTCTGAAAATCACATTTAATATAAAAATCCTACTTCCTATAACTCTGTTTCTATGAATGCTTAATGGAATGTCATATGAAATAATCCCTTCCCTCCAGCGTGTCGGCCGCACCACAGAGCTTGGTGTCATCGGCAGTCTTGCTGAGGGTACACTCAATCCCACCGTCCATGTCACTGACAAAGATGTTAAAACAGCACCAGTCCCAATACTGACCCCTGAGGAACGCCGCTCGTTACTGGTTTCCACTCAGACATCGAGCTGTTGACCACAACTCTCTGAGTGTGACCATCCAGCCAGTTCTTTATCCACCGAGTGGTACATCCATCAAATCCATGCCTCTCCAGTGTAGGGATAAGGATGTCGAGCGGGACGGTGTCAAACGCTTTGCACAAGTCCAGGTAGATGACATCGGTTGTCTGTCCTTTATCCACCGAGGCCATGACCCCATTGTAAAAGGCCACCATATTCATCAGGCACGATCTGCCCTTGGTGAAGCCATGTTTTCTGTCACCAATCACCTCCTTGTTTTCCATGTGCCTTAGCATGGTTTCCAGGAGGATCTGCTCCATGCTCTTGCCAGGCACAGAGGTGAGACTGACTGGCCTGTAGTTCCCTGGATCCTCCTTTTTTCCCTTTTTAAAGATGAGGGTTATGTTTCCCCTTTTCCTGTCAGTGGGGACTTCACCAGACCACCACAACTTCTCAAACATGAAGGATAGAGGTTTCACAACCTCATCCACTGGTTCTTTCTGGGCCCGCGGATCTGTTTCATCAGGTCCCAGACCTGATGAATATTTTCATAACAAACATTCTGATCTTTTCATAACATATATTCTACTTTTTCTTGATGTGGTAAAGTTACTGTATATTAATCCCTAAATAGTGTACAGAATCATACTAATCAGTATGCCTGGTATTTATAAATAAGCATCTTGAATTTTGAATGTTTCTGTGGGAAGGTAGTCTCATTTTGTTTCTTGATATGGAGTTCCTTCTTAAAAAAATGAAAACTGTGAATCTCAACCATATTATCAGCCCATATGTAATTGATGAACCTAGCATCTTGTTTTCATCAGAAGTTGCTCCATATTGTAAGCTCAGAATCCTCAGACATAACACAACAGTCATCCAGTAACCATCTGAAGGAGTCACCTTCTATAATGAATGGCTATTAAATTAAAAGCTATTAATCTAAACTTGCAAACTTTTAGGTTTGGGGAAAATTTTAGGTCTCATGTAAACTCTTCTGTATGATTCCCTGTGGGAGGTAAAAGCAGTCACCAATATGCCCATGAGTGCTTCCATATATACTTGAATGCAGAACTACCATGGACAAAAGATTACTATCTAACTGGGCAACTACTGCTATTTACGAGGGTGCTAATAGGAAAAATGCCTTGCATAAGCCTGAAGAGGCAATTGATCCTCTTGAATGTTCTCAGAAGTCTTTCAAGGTCTAGGTGGGTGACCCCACACAAATGACATCATGATATATTTAGGGTAGGAGAGAACAAGGTTGAAGATGAACACTCAACTGAACATCTGCAATGGGCGGTGGTGTGGTTAGCATTTGCTTTGCTGACAGTCAGTGACTTGTTAAATTATAATAACTTGACGCCTCAGAAACCTCAATCGCTACACCAAGAGTATGTAGCTTTGTTGCTGAGTTTGATGGGGCTTTGCTTTTGGAGTATTAGCAGAAATCCAGATGATACTGCGGATCATTGTCTTTCCTTATATTTTGATGTGTGTCCATATATACAGAAAGCATTGAGTGGCTTTGATTTTATGTTAGATGCCTGTTTTAGCATACAATGAAAAAAAGATGATTGGCTGTTCTGCTTGTAATCAGTTATTTTCAATTTAAGGGTAATAAAGGAAACTCAGGCTTACCAGGTCTGGCAGGTTATCCTGGAGCTCGAGGTCCCAAGGGATTGCAAGGCATGCCAGGGCCCATGGGAGCACCCGGACTAAAGGTACACACACAGGATCTTGTCACTTAAGTACAGTGTTACTGATGTTGCTTAGTCTTCAGACTGCATCCAGTGATTGTGGAACCACCATGCTACTGTTAATCATATGAGTAATTGACATCAAAACTTATTTGAAGGGTAAGACTGCAAGTTATGCTGACCTCGTTTCTATAAACTGTAATTTGAAAGCAGACTTCCCATCCATCTGGATGCTATTCCCGACTCCAGAAGCCATTCAAAACACTTGGTGTTTACTCATCCAAAATTTAAGGGCCAAGTGATTCCTCACTTTTCTTTTTAAACTTCTGTAAATACTAGAACAGTCTGGATGATTTGAACATCTAAGCAATCTATTAGCAGATAAGTATTGAAATTTTAAGTCTGAGTCCCAAGGTTGGCGGCTAACAAGCATGTCTGGGATGTTCATTTGTCATAGGAATTAAACTGTTCTTGTTCAGGCCAGTCAGGAAGAAAGAAATCTGAGAGTGCTCCATTTTCCAGGCACTTCCAGGTACCCTAGCATATCCTCAGCTTCTACTAATAATATTAATTAGACTCATTTTGGTGATAAAAGAAGCAAAGAATGGAAACATTACAGATCATTTTCTCCATTTAGAACAGGATTTTTCATCCAAAATCATGATTTGCAGTGCTGTGAGATTTTATTGGTAAGCAGTTTTTAAAACCTTAAGTTACTTGAAAACTGGAGGAGGGAAATAACTGTCTTTATTATCTTTTCATGGAAAAATTTTAGTATAAACTGCATTCACTATTTGTAGTGTTGGTTGCCAGTGCTCCCAGTCTGGATTTAACTCCCTTGTCTAGACAATGAGCCGTAGGAGGTAGTTCCTGCTCAGAAATGCTTGCAGTTTGACAAAGACAGGGAATAAATGAGGTGAGGGAAAATGGTTACTACGTGGTGCAAAATAAACGTTAGGAGTGGACATACTGAGTCAGGCCAAAAGTCTGTCTTTGTCAGAGAAGAAAGGTGTCACCTAAGAAAGTGTAAGTGCAAAGCAAACATGAAAGGTGTATATTCCCAGCTTTAATTGCAGCTTAGTAACCTCCTGAGCTAGGTGTGGTTTCTATGTATTTGATAGGCCTCAGAGGATTTATCTTGCTTGAACTTGTCTAGGTTCCATTTGAGTCGATGTAAACATTTAGTCTAACAGCAAGGAGTTCCACAGCTATACTATGCCTTGCTCAGAGGATTACGTTTTAAATTTACTCCTAACCTTCCTGTTATGTATTTCATTTTGTACATTTTAATTCTTGTATTGGGAGATGCTATACTGGAAATGATCCAATATGTATGGATTCTGTTATGTTCCAAGCCAAGGAAGAGTGAAGTCACATTTGCATTTTAGTGGAAGGATAATTATTGAAAGCATTCCTGATGAAAATAAAATGAATACAGTAGGTTGATTTCTTAGAGAGAAAGCATGTTCCAGGCTTCTGCCAGGAAACCAATCTTTACATTTACAACTGTTGTAATTTTAATAAAGGATGTATTATATTCCTATTGACAGGGTGAGAAAGGGCTTCTGGGTCATCCAGGAAAGCGAGGCAAAAGAGGCCTTCCAGGATCACAAGGTGACCAAGGACAGGCAGGAGATGCCGGACTGAAAGGACAGACTGTACGTAATCATAGCTGTTGATGGAAAATATGTAGTCCAGGAGTTACCAATGTGAAATAACAGTAAGGATGCCTGCTCCTATTACAGGGAGAAGATGGCGATCAAGGTTTGATGGGGTTTCAAGGATTCCCAGGTCCAAAAGTATGTGGTCTTTCTTTTCTGTTAGATCTTAAGCCATGTAAAGAGTGAGAACATCAGGAAAGCATAGAATTAATCACCTTTAACAATAATTTGTTCAAAATCTGTCTGAAATGTTGGTACATTGTAGGCAGAACTGTATACTCCCTGTCCAAAGACAATTGTTCTGGGTCAGTGCACTTGGTATTTTCAGTCACTGCTCTTAGAAATTATCTTATTTCCACTGATTACAAGACTTTGGAACAAGTGGATATCTATTGTTCATGTTTGACTAAACTGTTCCTTTGCACTTTCAGGGTCCTGCAGGGGACATTGGCTTAGTTGGAATTCTGGGCCCAAAAGGTCCCACAGGCCAAGTTGTAAGTGTTTCACTCCATGAAAGAGATTGTCAGGGTGGCTTGCAAGTGGCACATGTTTTCAATTTAGGGAATCATCTTTTTTCTTGTTAACAAGGCCACAACCCTCTAGCCAAACCTTTCTCTCTGAGACTATGACTCCACTAGAAGCCCTTTGCCGGTGCTGTGACACTACTTCGGTTGCAACATGGGTAAAGATACACAGGCAGAGCTGTGTTCCCATTCTTGAAGGATAAAAGCAAGCTCTGCTGACAAAGTGTAGCTCCCATAGTATAATTTTACCTTATCACTGTCATATCTGTCTGTTGGGGTTGAACATTCTCCTCCTTACGGGTAACAATGCTGGTTGTATAGCACTGTCCTACAGCAAAAAAAAAAAAAGGGTCAAACTTTGCCTGCAGTAAGACAGAGTCGTGCTCAGGAATTATTGACTAATAGGTAGTCTTTTTTTAATAAATATTTTCTTTTGGTCTGTAAGGTGACTAACTTGCATTAGCTCATTCTTCGTGAAACCTTCTTCGTGACATTCTACTTTGCTATTCACCAAAAATGTGGAAGCAACTTCAGTATTTTGTAATACTAGGGAGTGTGCATCCAGCTTACAGCATCAAGTAAAAAGGGGAAAAGGGAGAAAGGTTGCAGCATGGAAGGCCTTACTACAAAATGTTCTTTTCTTAACTGCTGCCACTGCCATCACAGAACTGAATTAATTCAGTTAACCACATACAGAGCAGCAGCTGTTCTAATAGCTGCTTGCTTTTTCTAAACTTTCCTATACAAGATAAACACTGGAAATGAGCAGTTTTCTCTAAGTGAAATGGAACAGGAAAGTAACATTTTAGCAGTACTTACTGGCAGCCTTACAAGAGTACTTGTGGGCAGTAACAGAGCTCAAGATATAGTTGATCGTAACTCAATAAATATGTGGTCTTCGTTAATCAGAGTACTTAAGTTTCCACTGGTTTTAGGGCATCAGCTTTCACATGAAAGAATGTGTCTGGGCTTTCCAAGCATAACTACTACTAATTATTAAAATAACTACCTTGCTGATTTTGTAGCAACGTGCACTCAATATTCAGAAAGAGAGTATCACCATGATCTTTTGGATATTTTCCAGTGCTGTGTGCTGAGCAACTTTAAACCAAGACACGTCATGGAGATTTTCTTCATTTTGAAAACGTAATAGACTAATAGATTTTATGCTTGTTTGCAGGGATATATTGGCCCTGTTGGTCAAGAAGGCATAACAGGACCAACTGGCAGGCCTGTAAGTGTCCCTTTTGCATAATTTGGTTATTTCACCTACCCTTTTTTTCAATAATCTCTTTTGCAACTAACAACCTTCTCATTTTTCTTTTTGCAACTCAGAGCTAGCAGAACCATCTTCATATTTCACTACACTGGTGAGGTAACATATGTGACTCCAGCATATGTGATACAAACAAGGAAAAAAAATGACAAAATCAATGACAAAAGATTCATTGCAATGGCCTTCTGTCTAAGTACAGTACACAGAGGGTATGTCTACAGGGGCAGCGGGCGAGTCAAGGTATAAAACACCTGAATATTCATTCTCAGCCTTAGGTCTGAGACCTCTCTAGAGAGTATCCACGCTTGTTTTCAATGTGTTGACTGGGCAAAACTGCCCAGAGTGCCCTTCTAGACATGCTGGAGTGCCTACAAGGCACTGTGAGGGTGTTCCAGGTGCTGGTGAGGGCCCTGTTACAACTCAAACGTATTGGCCTTTCTGACTACCTTCAATGCTCTCCAGTTTCCCTGCAGTGGGGTATCTCTGCCCTCATCCCCATTTCCATCCTTTCTTGTGGCACTCCCTCTGCCAGAGATAAGCAGTGTCCTGCAAGGGCATCCTCTGGCTCCTATCTGCAGACTACCCAGCCATGTAAGGTAGTTTTAGAAGCTCTTTGTACCACACAAGTTCCTCTGCTTGAACAAGAAGACTTGGAGTGAATGAGAATGTCTAAAAGTTGAAATAACAATAATTAAAATAACAGCAATATACAGTGAAAGTCATACATGCAGATATTTACAAGGAAAAAGGAAAGGAGAAGGGAAATGTTCCTTCTATAATTTGACTATTCTTTCCACCTGCTGGAAAAAGACAAAACCTTAAGTCTTGCTACACTCTTTTCAATCCCATTCAGGAGGAAAACTTTGCCATTGCATATACTTGTATGAAGGCTTTTAATAGACTTCATATTGAATGTAACAGTTCGCCATTATCATTAAGAAAGCATAACAGATGACTTCTGTGTGTTATGAAATGCTGCCATCAAGATGCAAAATTCTTCCAGAGAAGAATTGTAAGATTGTTATTGTCTTCAGAAACACAGTTTAAGTACAAAACTAGCTAAAAGTTCCATGGCAACAGAAAAACAGTCTCTAATCTGACTGTGAGAACTAATAAAAGCAGATATGAAGCCAATGGATTTCTTCCATGATGGAGAGTACCGAGTTTTGTTCTCAGCTGTTGAGATGGTGAAGCACTGATCTATTACTGTGGATCAAACTGTAGAGAGTACAGCTGATTGACAGGGAAAACCCTGACAGTTAACATTTCGGAGAAAAACCACATTTACAGTCTGAAGAAAACAGTTTTCCACATATAGGAATTACAGGGTGTTTTCAAGTAATTTGGTTTTTTAGTAGTAGAAAAAAATTAAAGCCCCAGAGTTGTAAACACTTCCACAGATGAGACTGGACTTTTCATGTGAGCAGTATTATCTCCTGTGGATATTACTTTGCTTATTTCAGACCTAGGCAGCTAGAAAGCACACTGGGTTAACAGCTTCTCTTTCTTACAGGGACTGAGAGGTGAAAAGGGCAAAAGGGGTGAAATGGTAAGATGAAATAACTTTTGGTTTTTCATTTTTTGGGCTGTGTAAAAAGTATTCCTGTGTTACTCTGTGTGTACTCTTGCATGCTCTGAATGCCAGACAGTCGTGTTGTGCTCCTGGAGAATGCTGGCCAAGAAAGCCGGTAGCGTGAGTCGGAAGTGTGACCTTTTCTTGTTCAGGTTGACTTCAGCAGATGAGACACACAGCAAGTGTGTGCTGTCGGAGCAGTATGGCCAGTTCAGATCTGGGCCAGTCCAGGTCTAAAAGAAAAGTCCTTAGTCACATTTGTGCTCCAGTGCCTCACAGTACAACATGCATATACATGTTCATAAGTCTGTATCATCTTGGCTAGAGAGGGAGAAGTTCAGGAGAAGCCTAGAGCTGAGGATGGGTGTCCGTGCAATGTAGGAGTAGCCAGCTGTAGTAGCAGTAGGCAGCATTGATAGGTTATGAAGTTCCTCTTTCTTATTTTTCAGTAAGAATATTATATTAGTTCTTGTACGTTAATAAATGTTGGATTTTTGTTTAAAAAAAAAATCATGTTAGAGCCAGTAAAGCCTCCAATTAATAATAGCTATGTGAAAAGCCAGTGTCAATTTATCATACTGACAGCAGATATGAATGCAATGATGGTAACGACACATTATATGACAGATTTATAATTAGTTCCTTCTCCAGTAACTGGTCAATGTGATCCTCTTCCTGTGACTTTTACCCTGCCTTTGATCCCCCTCACTTAAAATCTTTCAGTTTCTCTTGTCTTGCTGTATTTTGCTTTTAGCAGCCACCTGTGTGCAATTCCAGCCTGTCTGCCTGCCTTATGAAAGTTTTGAAAAAGAAATCAGAAATGTTAAAAACTGCTTAAAGAATTAAGGTTTGGAACTAAGCTTGCTGTACATGTCTTCGGAAACTTTCCTCCTAGATTCTAATCCTCTTGAGGCCATTCCTATCTCAGAGTAAGAGGAAAAATAGCTTCTTAATTTGTGCTGCTATTAACCATCTCAACTGCCTTTTTCTCCTGTTTGTTCGTAAGAATGCTGTGACATTACAGAGCTAAAAATGCTAACACTTAATAATAAAACCTTTCCAAAACTGTGAACAACAAACACCCATTTCCATTATGGGTGCTGGTGTTTAAGAAGTTATTTCATCAAGATGAATTCATCTCTCAAAACTGTCTTCAGAAGAAGAATGGTTAATTTTAAATCATACCCAGTGGCTTTAGTTTGTATTATGTAGCCAAGAAAAGGATTATTTCCAACTATTTTCAGATACAAAGGAGAGAAAATAATTTTCATCCAACTGTGTATTCCAACTTGAATTTATACCTTTAAAATTGATATTGGCATTCTTCCTAGAATCACAAAAAAATTTAACTGTTTTGTAGCAGTCCAAGTTTTAGTTACAGTTTTCAGTCTGTCAGGGATACACTGTTCATTACTAGAAATAAATATCTTTTTATCCCCTGAAAAACATGGAATGTAAAATCGTATCTCCTTGTTGAAGTCAGTGGTGTTCAGGTCCTGTAGGCTAATTGTGGAGAAAAATTGATAGAGTCAGAAACAAGTTTGTTGGAAAATTTTAATCAAAATTATTTTTCAATTCGAAATATTCATATCACTGTGATCAAAATATTTAGAAAAACATGGAATACATTTTGGAATATTGTTTCAGAATTCTGATGCTTCTGAAAGTGTGCTTTCATTTTCTTTTTTTTTTTATTTCATGACTTGTCACATAATGCATTGTAATATAGAATCATAGGACAATCCAGATTGTAAAGGATCTCAAGACTTATCTAGCCCAACCACCTGTTTAAAAAAGGGTCAGCTCTGAGATCAGTTCATGTTGCTCAGAACTTTATTCCGCCAGGTGTTGAAAACTTCCAGGCATGGAGATTAGATAAGCTCTCTGGGCAATGTGCTCCAGTGCATGACTGTACTCAAGGTGAAAAAAAGACACAGTATGATGTGATAAAGCATAATCTATAAATTTCTATTATGATTTTTTTATCTTAGGTTTGCAATCATTAAAGGCACCTACTACACCTTTTTGTTATATTGCAGGATGTTATTAGGCTTTACCCATTCTGAGATATAGTGACATAGCATCAAAATCACAAAAGTGGTTAGGGAAAGCTTAACATCAATCATTTTTCTTAAAAATACTTTCTGTTTCTTGGAAAAATTCAAGTAATGGAAAATATGAAAGTCCTTGGGATTGCTCATGTTTTCGAAGTTAAGCATATGTATCTTTGCATGTAAAATCAAGGCCTTATGGTATTAGAAAAAGATTGGCGTTTGGGCCTTCGAACCTTTGTACTAGCAATCAAACTGGATGATTAAAGAATTGAAGAGCACACTAAAACTGTTTTGTTCTCTGCTTTTGTTATTAGGACCTGGAATTACACTTTTCTGACTTAAATTCTAATGTGATTGTCATGGTTTCATCCTAGCTGGCAACTAAGCACCACGCAGCCACTCACTCGTCACCCCACAGTCTCCTCCAGGTGGGATAGGGGAGAGAATAGGAAAACAAACCTCGTGGGTTGAGATTAAAACAGTTTAATAGGACAGCAAAGGAAGAGGAATTAATAATTATAATAATATTACTGATAAAGGAATATACAAAACCAAGGGATACCCAATGCAACAATTGCTCACCACCAGGTGATCAATAGCCCATCTTGAAACAGCGATTCCCAACCCCTCGGCAACTCCAGTTTTATATACTGAGCATGACATCATATCATAGGGAACATCCTTTTGGCCAGCCTGGGCCAGCTGTCCTGGCTATGCCTTCTCCCAGCTCCTTGTGCACCTCCCTGCTAGCAGAGCATGGGAAGCTGAAACGTCCTTGACTTGTTATAAGCACGATTTAGCAACAACCAAAACATCAGTGTGTTATCACATTATTCTCATACTAAATCCAAAGCACAGCACTGTACCAGCTACTAGGAAGAAAATTAACTCCATCCCAGCCAAAACCAGGACAGTGATCAAAGGGTAAATTAAGTAGCTTTGTAAAGGTAATCCTGTACATTCCAGTAAAGCACTCAGCAATTAACTTAATCCATGAAAAGTGTAATATAACCTTATTTTTCTGCTCTGCATCAGAAAGAAAGAACATTTCTAACATTTCTACAGGGTTTTCAACACACTCTGTGCAGTCTTGTTATATTTTAAAGGCTTGTAAAGGTAATTGATATAGCCCTGTGAAGTTCTAATGAATTTAAGAAGTGTAATATCCCCAAAAGTAGTTTAGTTAACAAATAGCATTCAATATGTACCTTTTTTCCCCACATTATTGGCAAGGAGACAGCGAATCAAGAGAAATCACATTCTTCTTTTGCAAAATACCTTAGATTCATTGGAACAGTGCAGGTTTTGATTTTGTAAATGCTCTATCTCAGAAACCACTATAAATTTGAACTGTTCTCGCCGCAACACTTTTGGAATCTTAAAATTGTGACACATGCCAAGAACACAGAACGTTCACTGAAGTGCTCAGTCATCTGAAAAATCCACTGGAATGTCCAAATCTCAGCACCCAGAACAAGGACATCTATTCATCAGAGAGCTGTGGTTACTGAGGGGCAAACTCTTGAAGAGTTTGTGCCTTGCCTTGATTTGCTATTGGCAGAATCAAGTCCTGACTCAAGATAAACAAGTTTGTCTTTACACCATCAGATTAATTTCTGAGTTTCTTTTTCACACTTTCTCTTTCATTTTACACTAAACGTAGTTCACTGAGCATGATCATACAGTTCAATAATATGTTCACAGGGCACTGAAGATATTCCGTAGCAGCACCTGAGTTGGTGATGTGATTAATTAAATGTGGAGGTCAGCCTTCTCAGCTGGCATACCACAGTGTAGTTCTGTGCAGCCCAGTTGATCTGCAACAGTTGAGGGACCACACCAAAACAGTGAATGTCATCTCTGCAAACTCACCTCTCCTCAGTTTTGTAGTAATGAGTAGCAGCAACAATGTTTGATGCCTATTTAATAGCAATAGGATTGCAAAGAAAATTTCAAGGTGGGCAGTAATCCAACTCGAAAGCATAAAGGGAAGCTGGGTACTTGCTACAGAACCCACAGGGTTTTCTACACTACCGTATATGCTAAAATGATTTGTTCTTTGATTTCCGTTTTCCAGCATCAATTATTAATTTATTTTAAAAATATCAGTAAATATTTACTTAAAAGATGGTGGCTTAGAGTCATTACTGTAAGTACAAGTGGATGAAACATAGATAAATAGGTCAGGATGCATCAGTTGAAAAGTTGACAATATTTACCACCCCTAGAGTTCATGCCATTAAAGTCGTCTTAGTTGAGTATCACACCATCTCCCTGAACACCCAGAAATTGCTTCAATTTTGATTCTCCCCTGTTCTCCAAAGAAGTTGTGTAAAACATGGATCTCAGTCTCAGAAGTCATTTGCAGGCCCTCAACGCAGCCTTGTTGGTATAGATCCAGCACTAGGAATTACATGATGGCCTCACTTGTCACACCCTTCATAATCCAGCACGTGAGCCCCTCTGGCATGGCCAGGGCAGGTGATGTGCAGGCCCTCTTAACTCGTGCAGCGCCAGAGGTCATTGTAACCCTTGCCAGATGCGTTCCCCAGTAGCTACTATGTGCTTTGCTCTCTAAGTATGTCTAGAGATAGTAAGAAAGAAACTGGTATTGTTCTAAAAACTGATGAATTTGGAGCCTCAGTGACTTAAGTGCTAAATCGTTCCTATCTGCTTTGCGATCCTTTTTTAAAATGTACATGAATCCATGTAAGATTGAATCCAGCCTTTCTTTAAACATTTCCAGCTGCCCTTGCTGGTGGCAGCTTGAAGCACAGCCCAAGTTTAGGAGTTGTAGCATGCAGTGACACTCACACAGATTTTGCTGTGAAATCTCATAGCAGGAATACTTCTTATTACTGTATTAAGTGATTTACAGCTTAATAAATCTTTGACTAGATGAGTTTCATAGTATTTGTCAGCATGACTATGTCAGATAAGATTATTTCCCTTTTGGCAGAGACTTAGCGTGACCGTACTGGTGTAAGAGGGCTTTTTCTGGAACAGCCTATTGTGCTCAAATAATTGGTACCAGCAGCACTGGCTAGAGAGTGTTTTGCTTAAATTAAGTAAGTTCATTGAAACTTTTTACTAATGCATGACACAAGTCTGGCCTATGCCTTTCATTCCTCCTTCCTTTTGCTTGTATTAAGGCACTGCCACCTATTCTTTCCTTGTCATTGTTCTTGCTATTGTTTATGTTAGAGCAGCTCCTAGAGGCTTTGAGTATGTAGAGACTGCGGAGAATCTATCAGAAACACAAATATCACTATATATTAATAAATATTTGTAATCGTTCCATCTTAATGTGAATAGGTGCTCAATGGAAGGATAATTCAGAGGGAGTTACTGTTTTGGGGGGGTCCATGTCCAACCCTAAGGCAAGACTAAAATTTAGTATGAAGACTGTGTGCACTGTGGGCACTATAAGCTAGGGAAAAGCAGCTGTTCCTTCTCTCCTCCCCACTGTACCCTCTTAATAAAATGGTGCCACATATGGTGAGGAAATAAGGGCATAACTTCTTGAATATGCAGGAAGCCTGTGATATCACTGTTCAACAATGAACATAATATGTTCTGACTGAAAATGGACACTGCTGATAAATGGAGCTAGTAAATACCTAGCAGATACTCATGGAGTAAAGCAGATCAGTTATTTTTTTACATCTACCCATAATGTTATTTACAATGCTGTTATGATCAGGCATCCCTTGTAGTACCTGTATTGGCAACATGCATATAATGCTGGCACTATGTATAGTGCGTTACGTATGAATACTTCGTATGACTTCAAATGTTCCCTTAATATCAAAAGTAATTGGATAAACAAGTAACCGGACAGTCCAGCAATTGTAACGGGAATATTCACATTTGAACAGAGTATGGTACTTAAATAATAATAACTAATAATCTACAGCTTCACCAAAGCCAGTATCACACCTTCTTCATTGTATGCATTGTGACATTTGTGATTTAAAAAATACAGAAATATAACAGTAGAGAAGTTCATCTAAAACTGTTGCATTTTATCTCCATTTCTTGTAGGGGCCTCAGGGGCCTCGGGGCCAGCCAGGGCCACCTGTAAGTGCATAAAAAGACATGCTTATATTCTTCTGTTGCAATTGCATTATATAAACATGTGACGCACCTAATATCTGGTTTCTCCCATTTTCCAGGGACAACCTGGACCACCAGGACCAAGAGTAAGTTATGTAACAACCCTAATCTACAATACAGTCCTTTTTTGAAAGTGAAACTATCAGGATCCTCTTCAGATGCATTGATCGGTCCATCACTGAACATGAAATGCCATTGCATTTTTCTACAACTTCCAACACTACAGTGATACATGTTTTGAACGTTCCAACTTACACTGTTGGTTCTGTTCTGCCATGCTGCTGAGCCCTCAACAGTCAACACTCATGGACATGCCCATAGTTTTGACATGGGTTAACTCTTGTCACACTCTGTCATGGTTTAACCCCAGCCAGCAACTAAGCACCACACAGCCGCTCGCTCACTCTGCAGGGATGGCAGAGAGAATCAGAAAAGTAAAAGAGAGAAAACATGTGTGGAAATAAAGACAGTTTAGTAGGTAAAGCAAAAGCCACACATGCAAGCAAACCAAAACAAGGATTCATTCGCCACTTCCCATCAGCAGGCAGGTGTTCAGCGACCTCCGGGAAAGCAGGGCTCCATCACACGTAACAGTTACCTTGGGAGACAAACACCATCACTTCAAATGTTCCCCCCCTTCCTTCTTCTTCTTCCCCCAGCTTTCTATGCTGAGCATGACATCATATGGTATGAAATATCCCTGTGTCAGTTGGGGTCAGCTGTCCTGGCTGTGTCCCCTCCCAGCTTCTTGTGCACCCTCATCCTGCTCACTGGTGGGGTGGGGAGAGGAGCTGAAAAGGCCTTGGCCCTGTGAAACCTGATGGTGGGTCTGATATATACGTCACACAAAGTACAGAGAATGAAGATACGCAAAAAACAGTCTTCCTCCTTCAGAGACTAACTTGTCAGTCTTGGCATTTGTTCATGGATCATGAAGGCTGATCTGTCAGCTGCTGATGGCTGATTGACATCTTGTTTGCATGCTTCTCTGTAAAAGAGTAACAGCTTTGCACACTTACCTGGACTGGTTTTCTTAAGTATATAAATTAAATGGCTGGGAGGAATCAGTTGGGACATTATCCTGTAACAACTATTACAGCATCTTTTTTCCAGGTTCTAGCAGGATGATCATTAAATTGGGTATGGGGGTGCTAATAAAAAACAAATGTGTTTTTCTGTATGCTTGCTTGCATTCATTGGAAATGGAAGGGAGGATCCTATTTTAAAAGTAAGTGTTTACATTGAATTATTTTCTAAAATGACAAAATAATGGGGCTATCGTGCATGTTGGTACAGTGCTCAAAAGAATTTACCACTTGTATTTAAGAATATTCCTGTTCATCTTTTATATCCTGAAATATCTTTTTTTTTTCAGAAACAAGTGGACCTCAATGCTGCTGTTCAAGCTCTGATTGAGTCAAATGCTGCACTGCAGATGGAGGTAATATATTTCCATATATTTATATTGTCATACAGGATATGGAATTATGATTCTATTTTTTGAGGACAGAACAGGGCTTCTTTACAAAGATTTAATTTGAATCATGGATAGCAAGTAATTACCATAGAACTACTTAAACATGCAAGAATTTATAGGCTTCAATTGAAATGAAGTTAAGCAAAACAGCAGCATTTCTACCTTTTTGCCATAATGGGCAATAATGGAAATTCATTGACTATCACACACAGTATGTGTTCAACCACAGATACTGACAGTGGCATTTAGGCCTTGATCCAAATAATGCTGATATATATGCAAGTGTGTGTTCCCATCACTTGTAAGAAATTTCCTTACATGGGTAAAGTCAAATACATTTGCATATATTTTCTAGGTTAAGTCTAAGAGTAGATTTCACTACACAAAACCTGAAACTGTTAGATATACTTTAAAAATGCACTAATTTTTTTCTTTTTTGTTTTTTTCCTGTACCCACATTTTTATGTCAACATGTCATAATGATGTATTTGCATGATCTTGACCTGCCTGTAACTTCACTGCTCTGATAATTTTAATAAAACGTACTAATTTGTTTATTGGAATATGTTATTCTTACCCTGTTTTATATGGCTGATTGCATGCGTTATGAACACTTTGCTTCTGTCTGGCTGTTCAATGGCCATTTGACTTGTACTGCATATACTGTTGTTGTGATACTTCGTTGTGGTAACACATTTGCTAATGGCCCCTGGCAGAAATACCAGAATACTGAAGTAACTTTACTAGATCACAGTACAGAGATATTCAAAACGCTGCACTACCTTAGCAATTTACTGCACAGCATCAAGAACCCCCTTGGCACACGGGATAACCCAGCACGCATCTGCAGGGATTTGCTTAACTGTGAACATAAAGTGGCAGATGGTAAGTGTCCACTTTCATTAAAGCTTGAACACCTAAGCTTTGAAATGTGTTACTTCCAAGTGTTGCTTTCTGCATCAGAATTCTAATGTGTAGATCCTTTTATTACAGTCTATCACAGCTATCTTTATTTATTGTTATGTAAGATAAAATTTTTTAATTTTAAAGATGAAAGTATGTACCTATCTAATAATAAGTAGCTATTAGAGACAAATTATATCTATCATTAAGGAAAAGTGTCCAGAAAATTTGAAACTGAATCCAATTTTGTGATTAAAAGTTTCCAAAGTATTTATACCTAATCTGCAATTAATTTTGTGCAGATCAGATTCTGGATTCCTGGTGACAAACCTATACCATACACTACTACTGTCAGATACCCTGACAGTTCTTGTACCTCAGAAGATGCTGATTCAGTATTTCAAATCAAAAATAATTGTTTGGTCCTGTAATGCCAATACTGTGACATAATTCAGTTTCTGAGTGGCTAAAAAAATAATAAATACCCATAAATATCCCTATTATCAAGTATTAGCATTAACAAGCTAAGCAGGAAATGGGAAATAGAGATTACAGGGAAATCACTGTTCTGTGGCATATATAAGGATGGATCAATTCTTTAAGACTTCAGTAAAGATAAACCTAACCCTTATTAGAACTGTGCTTTCCTAAGTAATTCTCAGTCCTTTAAGGTGACAGAGGTCACTGATGCAGTCCTCCACTTCAGAGGATTGCACACACCTGTATAAATTGTGAAGCACAGGCTCGCCCCTATTGAACCATAAATTAAGGGAAGCGGAATCCTGACACAATTTGTATATGTCCTATTTCTTTTATTGGACCAAATCCACTGGATTCACAATGGCAAATACTTCTTATTACCATCATAAGGGCAAGTCATATAGAAGTGTCTGATGGGAGAAAGATAGTGGAGAAAGAAAGGATCTTCAGGATGCTGTGAGGGCAAAAGAATTTAGATTGATAATTTACATTCTTGAATGTATTCTCTGTATAAAACCAAGCCCAAAGAAAAAACGTTAACTTTTAATATAGAAAGACCAGACTGGAAATACCATTTATTCTCACTATTTAGCTGTAGAAAGAAAAAACAGGTTTGAAACTATGACAGTATTCAGAAGTCATTGTATCATAATTGAATGGTTATGATAATTTTGCTAGTATCTGTTATTCAAATTGTAATAGTGAAAAGACTTTCATGTTCCTTTTCTTTCATTTCCTAGTGAAACTGTGGTGATACTATATCTAATACTTGCCAAAAAGTATTATTTCAGCAAAATGTTTAGTAACAATTATATTTTCATTTTATTTTCCATCTGGGATTATAAACTAATAGGAAAATACTGGATTGACCCAAATATTGGCTGTCCTTCTGATGCCATTGAAGTTTTCTGCAACTTCACTGCCGGTGGTCAGACGTGTTTAACGCCGCTATCGGTGACAAAGGTATGCACTGCTTCCTGAGAGACTGTGTCCGTGCTGAAACTCTGAAACGATTGATGCTCATTTACTTACCTCATGAAAAGATGTTAGATTTCAGGGGGGAATTTAATGTGCATCTTTTTGGAAGGATATGGTATATATTCTGATAGAGAAGTTAAAGATTTTCCAGAGACAATGTATGTTAATGTAAATCTCACTTTGTTCATTAACTCACCTTCCATGCTGGTGGAATTATTTTGTTCTGCTTTATACTTTTCCATAAAAGGCATAAAAATAAGCCTGAAATCCTTCTAAGCTGGTCATGGTTTAACCTCGGCCAGTAACAAAGTTCCACGCAGCTGCTCGCACACCTCCCCTCCTCCAGTGGAGGAGGAGAATCAGAGGAAAAGACAACAAAGCTCGTAAAATTGAGATAAGAACTATTTAATAATTGACTATAAATTAATATTATAGTGATACTAATAATACTAACAACACATAATAATAGTAATTAAAAAGATGGAAAATAACACATCTGATACAGTAGCTCACCACCCACTGACCGATACGCAGCCAGGTGCCAAGCAGCGAGAGTCAGAGCCAGAGAGCCCAAGAGCCGGGGCCTGAGAGTGATCACAGCAGGGTCCAAGCGAACCCCACGAGTGACAGCACAACCGGGAAAGCCAACCGACTCAGCAACTCACTAACTAACAAACGAATGAACTATGACCCCCTGGCCCACCCCTGGCTCATAGACTGAGCATGACAGGCTACGGAATGAAATACTCCTCCGGTCAGTTTGGGTCAGCTGCCTGGGCTGTGTGTCCCCCGCATTGCCTGTAGGGAGAAAGCTGGGAATGCAGTGAGTATCAGAAGCTGGGAAAGACCTTGAATTTCTTGCAAGCACTCCCCAGCACCAACTAAAAAGACACCTTTTCAGTACTGTTCTCAGGGCAAATCCAAAACCATAACTTCATACGAGCGACTGTGAAGAAAATTAACTCTTTCCTGACTGAAACCAGCACAGTAGCTCATCACTTAGGGCAACTAAGTGGAAAGATGCTGAGGTCATTACCGTGAGAAGGAAGAAAATTATGACTAATTTTCAACATTTAGCTCCTTTTAAATGCCATTAGGCAGAGACTGGTTTCCTTTATGGCATTAGTTCATGCTTGTGTTTATATGCAGTCCTTAAACCCTTTGGGAATAGAAATTTTATGGTTTTGGAATTTTTACACTGTAGTCATTGAAGAGCATCAGAAATACCATAAAGTTCCCATATGCATTCCTACATTTGGAAGATCTCTGAATATGATCTAGTCTTGGAGAAGTTCTTGCTGAGTAATGAGTAACTATATTTTTTGTCTAAAATCAAAGCATACTTACAAGGTTTTAGATTTTTAATGGCATGTAGGTCTTGCCAGAACCTCGGTCCAAGAAGACTAAACAGCAGAATGATGTGGCTGCAGTTAAAACGCTGCTGCTGATAATATCTCTGTTTGAATCACAAAACTATTTGTTTCACTTTCATTATTTAAATATAGTGGTTTATGCCCAGCTGTGTTTCAACAATGTTGTAAGCATTAGCAAATGATTATATTTAAGCTTTGAAAATGTCCTATGAAAGCTTCTGTTTATAGTAATCACTATAATAGAGCCTAACAGCTCTCCTGAAAAATGCAAACCGTGTCCTTTGGCATTGATCCAGTGCACACACACACACGTATGCATGCTCCCATGCCTGAATACCACACGTGTATGTTCATGTCACTTTGCGTTGCTGTGGTCATTCAGCACAGACCGGTTGTAAGTCTAACGATGCATTTCTCTTGGAACTTAGCTGGAGTTCGGCGTTGGAAAAGTGCAGATGAACTTCCTTCATTTACTGAGCTCAGAAGCAACCCATAGCATCACAGTTCATTGTCTGAACACACCAGTGTGGGAATTAAATAAAGCAGGTGGCCAGAGAACGTCTCTTAGCTTCAAAGGATGGAATGGTCAAATATTTAAAGCAAACATGCTACTTGAACCGCAGGTGCTTATGGATGAATGCATGGTAAGTACTTTTTAGTACTAGCATTACTAAAATCATATTGGAGTTACTGTTTAGACATTGTTAACTTTCAGCAAAGTCATCTAGATTCACATCCCTTGAAGCTTACTTCTTACGCTGTTCTGCAAGTGTCTCTATATGCAAACCTTTTGATACCAAATTCAACATCTACCTAAACGTAAAAGCTATTGCAGTAACACAGGGTGTCTGTACTTGCTGTTTGCACCGAGTGTCACGTATTTCAAGACTGCTCAGATACTGGAGAGAGATCAGAACAGAAGTAAGGAAGTCCTCCAGGAAACTTTAGGAACAGTTACTCTCTAAATGAAAATTCAGGCTTTGGTAAGACTTGAGGTTATCTAACACAAAATCTCAGGTTCAGACAGGCTGGAAATTATTCTTTTGACAACTAAATATCTTTAAATTCATTGACTATAAGACAATTATTTGGCTATTTAATAAAATAATGATGTTTGGAAATGGACTTCAGGGCTAACTAAAATACTAAATCATATTTGTCTTTTGGAAGAGCTTATAAATTCACTAATGCTTATTAGACTACTCCTCACACCAAGACGTGAGCCTTTTGGTAACCGTCTTGGTAGAATACTATGAAATATAACAGCCAAGCATCTTACACTTTCAGTACTTTATAGCTCTACTTTCATTTATAGTAACAAAAGACGTGGGACTGGTTCCATATACATACAGGGATGTCAAGTGAGATTTTTTAATCTTAAAACAGAAAATTATTTTATTGAGGCTCTTTGAACCTTCCAACCTTTATTAGTACATGCTAAAGACATGCTCTAGCCTGTGTCATGCAACTGAGGCATGGCCATTGAAGCCCTTTCTCTCCACCTCCCAGTACGCTTGGGACTGTTTGAATCCTTGAGAAAAATTAAGGCATACAGTGAGGACTATTGAGAAGTGCTGTTTTCTGTGGGAAACTATGCATTGTACAGGTCTGCTGCAGAATCTCACACGGTTCCCTCTCTTCAGGGATTTCACTTTTCAGTGGTGTCCACTGTACTTGGTGGTTTTTAAGAATGGAGTGATTGCAAACATCAAAACACTCCCATCCTCAGACAATGTTATAAAGTTATTGTACCATTTTTATGAGGTATCAATTTTTATTGATATTTTAGAGGATTAGAAGAATTAGTACAAAGTTCATGGCAAAAATTGCAGCTCTTATTCCCCATGATTATTATAGAATCACAGAATGGTTTGGGTTGGAAGGGAACTTTAAAGACCATCTGGTTCCAACCTCCCTGCCATGGGCAGGGACACCCTCACTATACCGGGTTGCTCCAAGCCTCATCCAGCCTGGCCTTGAACACTTCCAGGGATGGGGCACCCACAGCTTCTCTGGGCAGCCTGTCCCACCTCACCACCCTCTCTGGGAAGAATTTCTTCCTGATATCTAATCTAAATCTCCCTGCTTTCAATTAAAACCTGTTACCCCTTGTCCTGTCACTACAGGGCCTATTCTGCAAGGGCCTACAAAGTTGTTCAAGTGCCTGTGAGGTCATAACCTGAGACCTACTGTTCAGATTTGGAGGTGAAGTTAGCAAGAGGTCTAAGAGTCTACATCAGCTCAGGACTGCTTGCAAAGTGACAGGCGCACTGCTCTGAGCGGTGTTGCACTGTCTCCATCCACTCCAGTTGGCTTCCAGGCTGGGCTTTTTTCCACTTACAGTTTTGCCAGGAGTGCCTGCAGTGTTGCATGAGAGAAATAGCATTTGTTAAATTACACAGCTTTTTTAGGAACTGCTGGGAGAAGAAATGTTTCTGTATACTTCTCCTCCTCCTATCACTCTGTAAGCACAATTTTTCATTTGTGTTTTGAAGGGGAGTGGTGTAAGCTGCTTAAAAATCAGCATCACAAATACTAGGGGGAAAAAGCTATTTTAATATGAATTTGTGAAAAGCACAACTAAACAGAATTTGATGGCAAGGTCCACTCTATTACTTCTTCAACATGGAAAAGCATACAAAGGTGAAATCAAATGAGCAGCGGGTTAAAATGGTTTATACACAAATTAAAAATTATTTACACAGGGTCAGAGAAATTGAGTTAGAATTGGGTTGATGGGATATGGATTAGGGGAAAAGGGTGAAGAAGTTCTTCCCGCTGAGTCACAAGGTTCGGAGTGGACCCCCTTGCTTTCTAAACTCTTCAAACTCAAGTCTAGTCCCAGATTTGGTCAGTTTTGGTCAATGTTTATGTCTAAGGGATTAGGTGTAGGATCACGGTGTGGTGATTTTGTGTAACTTTGGGATAGCAGCGGAAGTTCATTAACACTATTAAGATGGATCACACAAGTAGATTATGTAATTTCCTAGCAAAGCTTTATCAATGAAACAACACAGCATCTTAATCAAAGACTTAACGAGGTTGTTGATATATAACTGCATACACGCACACACACACAGAGATACAGAGATAAGTATATATGTAAATGGACCTGTTAAAATTTCCACTTGAGTTCAGTGGAAGTATTCATATAGGACACCAGAGCATCTCTCAATGGGAGAAGAGTTGAGCCTCAAGGAGGTTTTCAGCCTAAGTTGTGAACTCCAAGAGGCGTCCCCCTCAGAGGGAGATACTGGGCGCAGCCCCCCACGGTCCAGAAGAGCTCAAAGGGTCTTTTTTGGAACCACTGTTTGTAGGGTCGCGAGATAATTGACTTTAGGCATCAGTAACTTTCCACTTTGGCCACAACTCGAGTTGTTAATTACTAGAATGTCAGTAATTGATAGTACCAACTTACCCGAGTCCCAGGGTTGTCAGGGAATGATTAGTTATTCCATTCTTACACCCACCACGGCCAGGTGGTTGAATTCCTGGTATGCACCCTGGTCTGACAGCTGAAATCCCGGTATGGTCAGAACTGCTACCTACCTTAGCAACACCAAAGTGCTTGGTGTGGTCAAGGGACGCTGAACCACCAAACACACTGCACAGTGGCCAAGGCTGGATGGGAAACTTTAGGTCATAGAGCAATCCAGGAGCTGGGCGGGGGGAAATGCACTACCACAAGCTCATCTTTGATGTGAATCTAACACCCTGCTTCTGTGTGTTGCAGATTGAAGATGGCAGCTGGCATAAGACACAGTTCTTTTTTCACACTCAGGACACTAATCAGCTTCCAGTTGTTCAAGTTAATGCACTTCCTCAGCTCAAACCAGGACAGCAGCACTTCATAGAAAGTGGTTCAGTGTGCTTCCTTTAAGGTTTCTGTCCTGGGGTTTTTAGCATCAACAGTGAATTGCTGCATAAGAGTGAACACAAAAGTAACGATCCATTACAGGCAAAATTGCTAGAAAACTGAAGAATCATTTTGAACAGTGTTGGTTAAAGAACCTCAGGAAGAAAACTACTTCCTCCTAAGGAGAAATGGCATTGAAAATTAAAAGAATGGAAAATAAAAGAAAGAACAGACTACAACGATTTTCATAAAGTAATTTTTACAAAGTTGGTTGGTGCTTTCTTGCATAATTTCCTTGAACCAAGTATCTGAACATGGAATTTTTCAGGACCTCTAGTTTTCTTAGCAATCTCTTTAGCAGCACTGCAAAAACACCATCCCGAGGAAAGCTGGAGATGTACAATACTAAGGAGCAATACTGGCTAATGCTCCTAAATGTGCAATAGCTTATATATGAAAAGTGAATTATGCCACAGTACAATACGTCTTCTTTTCTTAAACATTGTTTTATTATAGTCCTTTGCGGACACATACATCTTTACAGATGGCACACTACCTCTTTTGTGTTTCCTGTCCATGCTGCCTTGGTGCTCTTCATAACACAAGGTGCTTGTGGCCTTAGCAGAGATTATTTGAGTCCCTTTTTATCTTTCAGACTGTATGTGCTGGTTACATCAGGTTTTGTTTCTGTTGTAAAGGTACTTATTTTAAATCATTGGTCATATACTTCACTACAATGAAAGCATTATTTATGTGGATTTCTGGTTTAAAATATTTTTGTGTACTGTTGTGGAATGGTATATGAGACAGCACATTGTATATGACGCATATAGTCGGAACAGTTAGCTTTAAGCCATTGTAAAAATTGTTGTAGAAGAGCTACCTACAGTAGTTTTGAGTTTTAGATTCTGTATTTCAGTTAGCATTTCTAATGCCAAAGGCATCTTAAGATGATATATTGTGTATATATTTTGAAAATAATGGGGGAAAAAAGAAAAAAATCTACTACAGCATGTCTTCTGAATGGCTGCTGTTAAATTATAATCAGCATTTCATCAACCTAGAAATTCCATTTTTTGCAAAGTTATTAGATCATTTTGTTGTTTTAAATTAAGCCTAAAATGTTCAACCACCTTTAAGAAAAAAGAACCTCAAACATTTCACCATTAAGAAGAGCACTCTTTGTAACGATATGTCTCTATCTATTATCAGTTCAGGGTGTGCTCAGTGGTACATGGCAAGGTGATACCAGACTATAGTGGGGAGCAGGAGGGTGTTCAAACAACTTGTTTAACTGTCTTGATCCACAGAAAACCGTACTTACCAAGGTATAATAAAATAAGCTTCCAAGTTATCTGTTTGTCTTTTGCTGTTCTGTTTCGTATTGTATAGTTCATTCTTGGTAATGATGAAGATCCTCTAGAACTTGACTTGTTAGCTGAGAATGCTGCTTTTAGCAAGGGGAAATGCACACGCTTCATGCCACGGAATCCTGCAGGAGTGACTGTTTACTTCTACAAGGTCATGTCCATTCCAGTTCACATTTTATATCAAAGCATCAGTTTTGTTCCCTTTGAGAAAATCTCGTAAAACTAAAGACAAAGAAAGATTACAGAGCGATGATAAATGTTAGAGTGTCTCATCTTTGCATTTTCAAGATCATTACACTCTGACAGCATCACTTGACATTTGGTCTCAGTGTGGCTGTGGAGCTGATGTTTTGACAAATGGATTTTAGGTGGTTTTCAGGGGTTTTTTTGTAAGAATGTAATCTTTTAGAAAATATTCTGCTTCATGTATATTTTTCATAGTCTCATTACCTTATTTTTGGAAACTATTTTTAGCCTATATTCATGGTTTCTATGAGCATGTCTCAGAAAATACCTATTTTAAAACCAGCTTAAAGTATTACAGGGTTGCTCTGATGTGTATTTCTGTAACCGAGGCAAAACTGCTCATCCCACGCAGACCCCACAGGGAGCTGGTGCAGCCAGACACTGGCAGACGGTATCATACCACACGGCTTGAGCCGGAGGTTGCCAGGAACGTTTGGCCGAGCGCATCCCGCACGAGCGCACGCTTGCACGCGGTGCGGTGCGTGTTGTGGAAAGCCGCCTCTATCCAGCCCGGAGCTCCCGACAGCATTCCCGGATCTCTCGCCTTGCTAAGAAGCACCTGTACTCCGCAATTAATTTTTTATGGTTTCTGAGGCAGTCATCTACTCTGTCACCCTTCATTTTAGAGCAAGCCCTGATGCAGATCACAAGAGTCTTTGTCAGAATCCTTTTATCCCTTTTCATTGCATTGTTGTTTTTCCACAGTTAAAAATCCACACAAAAGCACCTGGGAAGCGGGGTTTTGGAACAGCCTGCAGCAGGAGGGACCAAGCCTAAAGGCCACAGGCTGCTCTCAGCGCCGCAGGGACCGGCCTGGCTCCATCCTCCAGCGGGCGGGAGCGGAGCTCCTTTGCGCTGCCCGCGGCCGGGCCCGGCTCCGGCAGCCCGAGGCCTCCGCCCCGCGGGGGCCGCCAGGTGGCGCCGCCGCCCAGGACACGCGCGGCCGGGCCCGCCCCGGCCAGGCCCCGTCAGGCGTCGCGCGCGGAGGCGGTGCCGCGCAGCCATGGCGGAGCCGGAGGGCTGTGGGAGCCCCGGGCAGGCGGCGGGCGGGCGGAAGATGTCCCTGTGGAGGTAGGGGCAAGCGCAGGGTGCGGGAGCGCCCTCGGGTCTTCTGCGGAGGCCTGTGGCCGCCGAGCCTCGCGGCCGGCTGGGGTTCGGTTTTCCGGGGCTACCGGAGGGAAAGGCTGCGCCCGGCCTCGCCTCAGGCAGCGCCGCCGCGGGGCTGCCCCGGCGGGCTCCACGGGGCCTGCTGCCGGCCGGGCCGGGCCTGCCCATCCGCCCGCGGGGAGCGGCACGGCTGCCTGCTGCCCTGCCCCCGCGTTTCTCCTCTGTGTGCTTGGAGCGGAGTACCCTCCGTGCGGGCGGGCGTCCGTCACCGCCGCCGTGCGGGGCGGTGCCGCTGCTGGCGGGCGAGGGGGCTGCTCCTGTGCTGTGGGCGGCAGCAGGCTCTGCCTGTGCCCGCGGGTGGCGGGCCGCAGGGCTTTCCCCCGGGCGCTGCAGCCCAACCGGTGACACGGATGAGCACTGTGGGGAGACCGAAGAGAGGGAGGAAGGAACCCTTCTTCGGAGGAATTTCTTGCGTTTTGCAGTGTGTGAAACGCGTCTTGCCTGTTCTTGCGCTGCCAGCGTGCAGAGCCCGTTCCTCGTCGGGAGGTGGTGCTGCCCAGCGCACCCCCCACCCCCCCACCCCGCCGCCGCTGTAGGCCGCGGCGAGCGTGTGGCGCGGGGAGGAGGAAGGAGGAGAACTCAAAGGAGGCTTACATTTTTCCTCTGGTGGTTGAAAATGGTGGCTTTTTGCCATTCCTGAAAACTTCACTGATGGGGGGGAGGGCTATTTCCTTTCCCGATTTGCCAGACTTAAAATAAATTAAAAGCAACGATGGTTTCAGTTAATGTGTCAGCAACTTCTTCCTAAAAACAGGAGAAACGTTTCTTGTAATCACCTAGTTAAAAAGCAGAAGGTTATATTTGTAGAGGAATTGTATTTTAATGAGCTAATGTTGTTGGCTGTATTCATAAAGTTTACGTGTCGTGCCTGAAAAGTTCCCTGACACTGGGGTTTGCCCTGTTAACAGCCACCAGTTTTGTTGATATTGTCATGGGGTTTTATGTTTCACTGAAAAAATGGGATGCGGTGTTCAGGTTTTAGTGTGAATCCTGGACGTGTATTTTCTATCGGCTTAAAACTGGGAGTATTATAAGCTCGCGTGGTACAATGCACATTACAGGTGATGTAAGTGATACATCTACACCACAAAACCTAAACTGACGACAGCCTGGCTGCGCTTCCAACTCTGCAGTTAGCGTGGGATTTTGCTCTTTCTTTCCAGCATCTGCACTGTGTTTTAATACAGGTAAGACCTCTGTAGGCATTTGGAGATATTCACCATAGCTTGTGTTGTCTGCCACCTTACCTAATCCAGAGTATTTGTATCTGCTCTCTTTTCAAGGTTCAGATAACTTTTCCTGAAAATACCTGCACCTTCTCAGGCGGGTCAGGCACAAAGGTGCTGCTTTATTAAGAGGTGCTTTCTTACTTCTTTCAGATGTGAAACATGTAGCGAAGGGGAAGCTAAATACAGATGTCCACGATGCATGAAATACTCGTGCAGGTATTTGTTACCTGAATTATGTTGTTCTGGGGTTTTTTGCCCACTCGTGCTGAATGTGGCGTGTTAATGTTTTTCTTTTTGTCATTTCAGTCTGTTGTGTGTAAAGAAGCATAAGCTTGCACTGAGCTGTAATGGAGTCAGGGATAAAACAGCGTTTGTCTCTATAAATGAATTTACTGACTTGAACCTTTTGAGTGGTAAGAATATTCCTTGTGCTTTTTAAAATTCATTGTCTTTATGGGTTAGCACTGCATTTTTTTGTTGTTGTTGTTCTGGTTTTTACCTTCAGATTATCGTTTCCTGGAAGATGTAGGAAGGACAGCTGATGCTGCTGCTCGACATTCTACTCTGCATAGTCCGACGACAAAAAAACTTGTACGTTTTAAATTAGCAGCTTGGTCTGTTGGAGGGAGGGGTGAATACCTTTGAATTCCATCTGAGACAGTCCCAGTCCAGATTTCAGAGCTGATTACCTCTCATATGAAGGTATAAACAACCCTGAATTTTAGAGCCAGAAACCAGTCTCTGGGTTTATGTAATTGTAGTATTGATGGCTACGACCAATTGCTTAGAAGAATAGATTGCTAACAGTGTATGTTCTTAAAACTGATGTGTGATCACTCTAGCTGTTTAATGATAAATGTGTGTTAAGAAAGCCGGAATGTTTCCTTCCACTTCCACCACTGGTTTTAATTTTTAAATTGGTTTTGGTTTTTGCTAGTTATACTGCTTAAGAAACAAAGCTCGAAGGTGTAATATTGACCTGAGGACTCTGCCCATTGGATTTACAAAAAGAAGAGAAAATTCAACTACCTTCAATTTCATGTGAGTCCAGTTGGTTACAGTTAGCAACGTTTTGCTTTCGCTGAACATACAATGATGAGAATCTGAATTCATACTGATACTGATATGCTTGCTTTTAAAATCTGTTAGGTGCATGATTTTCTTTTACAAAAGCTATATAGATTTAATATCTTTTGCTGCCTGTTTTCTTTTTTTAGGCACTTTGAGCTCAGTTTAACAGTTTAGGCAGTTTATGCTTTATTTTGAAAAATACCAACACTGAGTAACAGGAGGAAGAATCAGTGCTGTTGGGTTTTTCCATCTTTTAATTAACACTGAATTTTGTTGATGGAAAAAGAAAACACTTTAAACATTTATGATAGAGGATTGATGTAGAATGATTGCAAAAATCCATCTCTGAAAAGGCTGACTTGAAGTCTGAAGAGGTGCTTCCAGTACAGTTTTCTGTTGCATGCCATGTTAGGAGTTGCTGTGCTGGAGGTTGTGGATGCTTGTACAACACAGCTTAGACAAGCACAGCCAGCCAGATAGGGATTCAGGAGAAAGGCTAAGATGACTTTAAATGTTCTCCCCTTTATCCACTTTGTGGTTTCTCTCTGATATCCAGTGTTTGTGTTCTGAAGTATTTTCACAGTAGAAAGTAAAAACAATTATGAAGTATTTCATTATGCCAGGAAACAGGTCCAGAGTTCAGCTCAGTGACCTACTGGGAACAAATATAAATGCCTTCTGAGAGCTTCTCACAGTAACCAGCTGCGCCAGCTACCCCTGATGGCTCCTCCACTTGTTTTCTTCATGGTCATAGCTTTGGTGGCAAGTTCTGCTTTGAGGGTGCATTTTGCCCCTCTTCCCGAATGTGCTGATGGGGCAGGCTGCCAGTGGCCCAGCGCTGAGCAGCCACTGGGTGTCTCTCTCTGACAGAGTAATAACCAGCCTGAGAAACTGCTCGGCCAACTTGCCTATACCACTTCTGTTCTTTTGGTTTTGCACATACCTTAATTTTTAGCAGAACACATGGTATGAAACAGATGTAGAAGTGTAACCTGTTAAACTTACATGTTTTACCAGTTCTCCTGAAGAAAACCCAGAGTGGATTAATGGAAAGAAAGGAAATCTGTGGTATTTTCTCTTCCCTCTCCCCCAGATTTATACATCACTGAGGCTGTGCTCTCAGAGCAGACCAGGGGATAGCCCCAGACCTTGCAGATGTTAGTCATGGGAGCAGAGGCTGTCTACCTCTGCACAGGCTTTATTTTCCTTGGCCTTATGGTCTACCTTTTGCAGCTATCTTGTGTTAGTCTCATGCTGTTGAAGTATCTCAGTCTTAGAGCTGGCTTTCACTTTCCTGGGGAATGTCATAATGTTGTGGATAAAACAACATAAGCACCCTTGGGAGTACAGGGTAAGGAGTAGTCTTTAAGAACCAGAGCAAGCGCAGAAAGCCCAGGGATGCCTGGGTCAGTAGTTAATAAAAGGACAGAAGAACAGAAAAGGCACAGATACAGGGAGTTTAGACACTATTGGGAAGATCCTGGGCACGGTACAATGCTGTGCTGTCAGAAACTTGCCTTCATGTACCATGTTTTTCAGGTGTTTCTCTAGAAGGCCCTTTTGGGTACATACTGAAGCGTAGCTCATGTTGGGAACAAAGCAAGCTTTGAGCAGATTACACTTTCATGCATGTCATGTAATTCATGTTGTTTAATAGGACCAGATTTAAAAACAGAGAGGATGGGGCAACGAAGGTGACTTGTGGGCAAATAGGCACGGAAGCATTTCACAGCTGCCTGGAAGAATGCCTTACTGTTCTTTGTCAGTCATAAAGTCCTGGGGGTTTTCTTGTTGTTTTGGAATGCTGGCCTTTCTGGGGTTTTCACGTCCTATCAGAAGAACATAACATCCTCTGTCCTTAAGAGGATAGGAAGTAGCCTTTTTTTTCCGATAATGCTGTACAAGGATATGGAATATACTCAGTGAGTACTACAAAAAGGACGTTTCCTCTCTTTAAAATTGAACTAACTGAAATTAAATTAAGCTTTGGGGTTTTTTTGTTTTGGTGTGTGGGTTTTTTTTTTATTGGCATGTTTTGCCTTACATGTGTTCCTGAACAGTCAAACCTCAGGTTTGATTGAACCAGTGAATATCAGCCATTTAACACCTATCCCATCTGACTTCATGACACTCAAGATGTTTTGTTGAATATTACGTTCAGATGGACTTGCAAATAGTTGTTTCATATGAGCTTAACACCTGACAGTGGTCGGAGCCTGGTGTGTCTACTCTTCTGTAGATCTGAACCCTATCTCATGCTGTTTGTCAGTCAAGATTTATAGAGGGGTTGCTCCAGAGGGTGGAGGTTGGAAGCTGCTCTACACTTGTGTTTGAAAATCTGAGAACAGTCTCCTCTGGTGTCCTCTTCACGTTTTCCATGCAAGCCAAGCTGTTAGGCTGTAAAAGGCAGGAATTGGAATAATCCAAAACTGGGAAGTACAAGATGTATTCTTGTGTCATGCCCTGCCGGCTCTGAAGGACAGGTCAGTGGTTGGTTGGATGTGTTAACAAGACACTTCATCTCCTGGTTTCCACTACTTGTTTGCTAAATTCAGTGTGGTGAATGCATACGTGCCAGTGCTGGGCAACACGTGGATTAGACTAATTTCTAACATGGATTATCTGGATAATGGAAGGTCACTAGAAAGTAGAGTATGTGTCCAGTTTGGGAACTTGTGGAACTTCTGACTCGGAGATCGTTCAAGACACCTTATTTGCAAATTATTTTTAATGTGCTGCTTCACCTTACCTTTCCTGTGGCACCCTTATTTTCCAGTGGAAGTGGAACTATCCACTGCCATGGAGTTGGGGATGGCTGCTAGGATAGGGACCCTTTGGGAAAGGGGTGGAGAATGTCACCAGGATGGGTTGAGGGCTGGGGCAGCAGCTGAGAAGCTCCAGCCAGTAGGGCAAACAGGAAGAGCAGAGGAGCTTGCAGTGCCATGGTTCCTCGTTCCCCAGTGGGAGGTGATGACAGCCATGAGAAGCTGAAATGGGGCAGTGCAGCTTCCTCAGCTCTGCAGTCGGTGCTGCCCTACTCTGACGCCAGTGCCTGCTGCTTAAACTGGCATAGGCCTCTCTACCCAGCTTCATCCCAGCTCTGTTCACAGCCACTCCCAAACAAAATTCATCTTGCCTTTCCTCCCTGCTGAGAGGGACCAGAGGGCTACAAGCCTCCTCAGTGGTGGAAGGCGTGTCTGCAGCTTTGGAGTATTTGATCAGATGATATATGTGGGAGAAGAAATCATTTTCATTATCGCTCTTCTTTAATTTTCAGAACAAAATATAGTGTGGAGATTTGGGATTAGCCACAACTAAGAGATTATTAGTGTTACAGAAGCTACTTTGAGGTACACCTGAAAACCCTAAAATGTCAACTTGCTAGGTAGAGATTAAAATTAATTTTTTTGAAGTGCTGCTCACCTTGAGAATTTACCAAGGAGTTATCTGAGCTGGGTTTTGAGCCAGTATTACACTGTTGAGTTGTTAAACTTGAATTTCATTGTTAGTACATACCTTTGCTTGCTTCCTAGGACCCATCAAAGTAAGTTCCCAGGCAAAGGAGTGCTACTCTGGAGTGATCAGAGAGCAGGATATTCACACATTTCAGTAAATCTGTAGCTTTTCGCAACATCACCGTGTGGAGATGAGTAACAGCCAGTTCCTTGTATATCGCTACTGTCTTTGTAGCATCAGAAGTAAAAATCTGTCAGTTGTTGCTGTGAAAAATTTAAAAATCGTTTACATGTAGTTCTGTGAGAAATACAGTTGATTATAGAAATTAAGATAATTGTATATGGTAATGGGTTTAAATTGAAAGTGAGTAGATGTAGATTGGACATCAGGAAGAAATTCTTCCCGGAGAGGGTGATGAGGCACTGGAACAGGTTGCCCAGAGAAGCTGTGGATGCCCCATCCCTGGAAGCATTCAAGGCCAGGCTGGATGAGGCTTTGAGCAACCTGGTCTAGTGGAGGGTGTCCCTGCCCATGGCAGGGGGGGTGGAACTAGATTATCTTTAAGCTATCTTCCAACACAAACCATTCTAGGATTCTATTATTTTTTTAAGTTTTAGGAGAAATGAAAGGGAGACAGTTACTTTGCTTTAGAAGAACAACAATTGCAAAACAGCCTGTGCGCTTCAGAACAGAACACGCAGCTACATCTCAAGTGGAGGAAGAGGCGCTTGTGCTTGGCTCCTCTTTTCCTTCTGTTAAGTTTCTGTGATACTGAGGTTGCCTAAATAGGACGTGAAGCCAAGCAATGCAGGGATGGGCTATGATGCTGCTTTTACTGACATCAAGGGTGTGTGTGTGCCTCATCCAGATGTCTGCCGTTCAGTAGTTCGATAGTCAGTGCCTCGGTATTCAAGAAAACCGTGGCATGGTATTCCATGGCAGCCGAGCAGCATGGAACACTTCATGCAGAGAGCTGTTACTCAACTGCAGATGACTTAATTAAGCTTTTTCATTTCGAAAATGAACATAGTACATGTCAGTTGTATTTGAAGGAAATACTACCCCAGTGAGCCATAATGGAAAATGAAGTCAGTGAGATCTGGAGCCAGGATATCTAATTTTAATCGGGACTTTTTGTGAAGCAGCTTTGATCGCATCTACGGTTGACATTGAGTTCTCTAACTGGGCAGAGATCAGTGATGGTGAGGGATGCTTCACTTTAATAACAGGCATCTGGCAGATTGTTTTTCAAGACTTCATTGTACAGCAAAGAGTATGAGACTATTGCAATGCTAAGCTGCTTTTTTCCTTGCCTCCTTCTACCGAGTTGTTAATCCATCTTACCTCTTTCTGCTTGCCGTGTACTTTGAGCAAGCGTACTTTGAAGAGATATGAAGTAACTAACTGCAGTTTTGGTAGTGGCAATCAATATTCCTGTCTTTCCAAAGTGAAACCTTTTGTGATAAGGAATGATCTTTTTAACTTCAGTGTTCAGGCTCCCTGATTCGTAGCTCTTTCTGTCCACTGTGCCATAGGCCTGATTGTGCCTGGAAGGGGGAGGGAGGGTGAAAGTCTGAAAAGATCACTCTTAAGCTGATTATGCAGCTGCTCTGATGAGCTGAGTCTGCCTCAGTGAGCCCACAGGGAACTGGTCTTGCATGTGAAATCAGAATGTCCTGTGTGACAGCCATTTCTGCAGACACATAAAGAGTACTCCAAACACCAGGTAGCAGATAGCTAGAAGTAGTTCTGGAACACTTCTTTTTCACGGGCTTGTGTTGAAGACAGCCTTCTAGACCACGTGCATGTACTGTGAACTGTGTCATGGTTTGTCTGTTTCCACTTGGGAGAAGATCTGCAGTACTTCCACTGCTTTGGCTGTCTTGATTTGAAAATTTGACAGAAGGAAACTCCGTATCACAGTAAGGGCTGGTCAGTTAGGGTAGATAAACATAGTCTGTTTGAAAAAAAAAATGTGGATGATGATGAGTTAAACAAAAAAATACATAAGCCTCATTTTAGTCGGTAACACGTAACAAAAAACTCATTTGAACAGCCCTTACAAGTATTTTGATAAATACATAATTAGTGTTGCCTGCAGCTAATGACGGTGACCCTATTTCTGTGTCTAAAGATCACCAACTTTTACTGAAGTCTCCTCGTGAACGTGCTTTGAATTAATACCATGCCAAGTGCCAGATATTAACACATCTGGGGGAGGAATCACAAGCTTGTTAATTGCAATTCAATTGAACTGGTTCCATAACCCTGTTGATATTGCAGTTTGCTGTATGCATGCAGTAGCATTGATGCTTCCTTCAGCTGTCAAGATGAATTGCAAAACTGTTTCACTCATCTTGCAAAAAACTTCCAAAAACCCACTCACGGATTTAGAGTAATTTCAAAACCTTTTTCAGTTTGGTACTTTAAGACAGTATCATACCAATATGTGAAATACCATAAAATACATGAGGCAAGATACTACCTCAGCTTCTGGTTTATACATCCTATGTGACTAATAATGTTTTCTGTGTTACCCTCCAGCTCTGATCATATAACCTTACTTCTTTAAGACCTGATGGGCCCTAACATCACCACCTGTTTAAGGAAGGCTCTCTCATTGTCAGGTTTAACAAACATGACCAGATAGAGAGGAAGAATCACAAGGCATGCTGCACAACTCTGAGTCACACATTGTTTTGGGGACTTTGGCCTTCATTGGTTTTTTCATTCTAATTATTAGCTCCTTGGAGCTGAGGTTCTTGATTGCTCTTTTTTTTATTTGGTAAACACTAACTTCTGATTTTACTTATACTACAGGACATCTAGTTCAGCTGTAAAGCTCAGCTTTCTCCTGGGAATGAATAGGCAAGAGAATGATTATTTATTTGATAAGAGCACTTTATAAAAAGTGCTTGCATTTAAAAAATCAGTATCGTAATTAATTCAACTTAGCAACTAAGTTTTGCTGCTTGATGCACATACAGTTGTCTCTGCAGCCAGCTAGAACCTGCTGGATAATGTTTCATCTGCCTGATAAACAAATTAAACAACATGTTGGAACAACACTGGTTTTACTTTAATTTTAGTACCAAAATCTTTGCATAACTGATGATTATCCTGGATAAAATGATTCATAGGTCTTAAGTAATACTCAAAACTAAAACCTTTTTTTAAAAAGGTGGGTGGGAAGGGAGTACCATTAGACATTTCTGTGCCTCACATAGATGTCTGGCCTCTGATTTCTAAATGGTAGTACCCCCTTCCTCATCTTTGCTGTTTGTCATGAGTGTAAAATTCTGAGCCAGAGCAAAGGGCTGTCCACATACCTTTTAGATTGTGCTTTTTCTTAGGAGATTTCTTTTCCAGAAATATTTTTACACTCACCATACCGAATGGCAGAATTTGCAGCAATGAGAGGAAGAACGCTTTGCCTGAAGTCAGTGTTGACTTCACCAGCGTTTCTGCAGATGAGTAAAAAGGCAAAAAGAGTTTTCCTGATCTAGAAAGTACCCTTTAGGTAATACTGCCTTTCTTAAGATGATACTGCACTGGAACCACGCTTCAGTAGCTTCTCTTCTTGGGTATTAATTATGCTAGCTGGATTGGGAAGTTGGGTCTTAAAACTAACAAACTGGAGAAAGGAACATGACACCCATTTTGGTCTCTACCAAAAGCTGCTTGATCATTCTGCAAAGCATTTATTCTTTCTAACTTCTGATATCCACGTTATGCCAAAATGCAGCTTCCCTCCCTGCCCATGACACGTTTTTTGTTGAGGCCATCACTGCTGTGAAAAGTTGAGTCCCCTATTTTGTGTGGGACCTGGCCTGAGCTGGGACCTCTGGCTATTACTGTCGCACAGGTTTGCGAATCTGTCCTGGGTGATGTACCACAAAGCAGTTTCCTTTTCTGAAATTAAAGGGCATAGAGAAAGTCAGCTGGAAGATACTTCCTTTTAAAATGTGAAATGCTGTTGATCAGCTAATTAGTGATATCTTACCTGTATTTGTAAGGAACAGAATTTCATTCCACGAAGACTTGAAATTCAGCGGGATGTGGGAACATTACATCTTTCAGAGTATTTTGAAGCTGCTCTGCATGCCCCTTTTACTCTTTGAAAATGCCATTCAAAATCTCAACTGTATTTTCTTCTGCACCCATGTTGTAGGCTACCGACCTTTATCACAGAAAGAACAAGTAGTTGTTACCAGCTAATGTTATGAATATGCATTTCTTTTTTCTTTCCAGGGAGAAAAAGTTCTACTGGCATTTGAAGCTCGTGTTTCCTCACTGTCATGCTGAATACACTTTAAAAGGGTACAGAGCTTGAAAAACAATTTTTGTAAAGTTTAATTTAGTCTGCTGAAATTGAGCTGCAAAATATTTTGATCAGTTCTTATCTGTTTTTGATAGAAGGTTAACTCAACTATTATTTTCAGTCTTAATTTAAAGGTCATTGAAATTGGGGGGAAAAAAAAAACATCCTTAAGGTCATGTAGTCCTTTCCTCTTTGAAAACTAGCAGGCTTTTCAAATTGGGCAAAATGCATGATTGCTACTCCTTTTCGCTGTGCAAACAGAGCAGCTCGTATATTCGTGATAGCAATAGCCGTCAGCCTGACGTAGTCAGTGCTCATGGAGCAGATGATCAACAAGATTTGCCATCCCTCCTTGCCTGCACACTGGAGCTGACCGTGATGTAGGATGAAATGGTTGCGTTGTTTGCTTTGTAGGAAATCCCACAAGCACATTTTGTAAAGGCCAAAAAATAAGCTTTCATTGACAAATCTTTCTCCTTTTTTCCTAGCCTGAAGGGGGATGAGAAGTATGCCCTTGTCTACTTCTAGGGCTGTAGGAACAGCATGTTTCTGCTGCAGGGTTAGAAACATGATAGACATCTGTTTACTCCTTGTAGATGCCAGTGAAGTCCCAGTGTTGAAACTGAGATAAAGCTGTCAATTATCTATGCTGTATTGATAACACTTATGATCCACCCATAAACTACTCAGTTGTGCCACTGTAGCGTGAGAGTATACCGCTTCCTCCAAATGACTCAGATAATAGACTTTTGTGTACATGATGAACTGCCTCTTACACATGTGATTTTTATCTTTGGTGAAAGGGTGCCTGACGATAAAACACTCGCTGATATCCTTAAGCCGTACATTGATCCAGAGGAGTCAGATCCTGTCGTTTGTCAAAGGTGTGTATTGCATAACTTTTCTGCCTAGTCCATCTAACGCGCTAATTAAAAAACGGAACAGGTCTGGATAAATGGCTTAAACTAAGTGCGCTTTCAGCATGCCGAGCAGTGTTCCCAGTTAGCAGTACCTCTTTCGTTCCTGTGATGAAAACCATTCGAACATTCACCAACCAACTAACCCTGGAGTATAGCCACCAAATTTAAACAAGGAAAAGACTAGGAAAGTGACTCTTGGCATAAAGATCAAATAAAGCAATTGGAATTCTAAAAAATGTAACCGTAAATAACCTCAGTGAGGGTAACAGTGAACCTTTCCTTTGGAGTAATTAGAAAAACATACTAGTAATTATAGCCCTCATTTATAGGAAATACTTCGTATGGGGAAAATGATTGTCTTTATGAAGAAAATAATGCTTTTTGCTGTTGACATGCGAAAGATACCCATCTCTTATGGATGATGGGAAGAAAAGTCATTGTACGGCATTGTTTTTTCATCTCTGTTGTATATTCTTGGGTTTTTTCAGATTAAAAATCTATACAATGTCGCCTCGGTCAGATGTACAAATTCTAATGAAAATAGAAAACAGGAAACAAAACTCTATCAGGTAAGGTGGTTCTTCAGTTTGTATGCTTCTTAATTAAAAATACTAAAAAGAAATAATAGGTTTCTTAGTCTTTAATACTAAAAGGTAGGTCACATAATGTCATTAATTAAACTCTAGTGGGTAATTACCAGCCATCTTAAAAACAACTCAGAAAAAAAGTTGTTTCTTTGTCTTTTAATATGTCAACTCAGTAATTGCACACAGATTTCAGCGTAGTAAAATCAGCTGATTCATACTTGGACAATTCAAGAAGCTAGGGGACTCACCGCTACGTGGGTGGAATGGTGAGTGTTCCCCTACGTGAGCTGCTTCAACAGCAGTCCATGCAAGTGTAACAGACAGGTTTGTGTTAAATGCTAAATTATGGTATTGGCCCACAGGAATACAGACATCCATCCCATTAACCTGTCCTCTGGGGATATGTTAACCTCCCCAAGAGCATTGAAGTGATAGTTTAGGAGAGCTGTCTTTTTAAATTACTGCAGCAAAAATTAGATGCTTATCAGCATCCAGTCACTGCATTTCAAATACCACAGCCTTCTCAAAGTTACATCACTCTTCATGTTACCATATTTCTGGATGTGGGCTTTTAAGTCTCCAGAATTCAGACTTGTGCAGAATTGTTTTGTTTCTGGAATAGACAATAACCTTGAACTTCAAAATTAAACTGTAAAGAAATAATTTTTGTTGGTACAAATACCACTTTAAACACTCCATCCTGTTGTCATTGCTACTGAAAAGGGTATATACAAGCTTAATATCATAACTTGCTGTGGTTCACCAGTGATGCCTAGCTAGGGAAAGTACATTCTTCTCTTCAAATGTAGCAAATGTAAACAATATGCTTCCCTGAAACATGGTATATTATTTCTGAGGTGGGGGGGGGAAGGTGTATTAAAAAAATTTTAGTTGTAACTGAGCTTCCTGGTCGTGCTGTATTTTTTCTCAGTAACACACCCCCAGCCTTTGCAATCGTTACTTGAAATACGCTTGCAACATTTGTCATCACAGTTGTCAGCTAGAAACGTGTTTGGTTTAAGTTAAAGGTCTGATTTCCATTTAATTCAAGAATAGCCAAATTCTGGGCGTTTAGGGGTGAAATTTAGGGATGCTGGTACTGTGAGCTGCCCTGGAAAGTTCACCGCAGAAGCACCTGGGCAAATGAAGTTTTCTCAGTTCTCTTTCAGCTGCATTTCCAGTGCTCCGTGAAGGGCTGTTCAGCACAGGCACTTCAGCCATGCAGGGTTGTATGTGCTGTTGCACCCACATAAAGAAGCTTCAGGAAATGAGATCACCAACAATTTGCCATTTTTAAAATATTTTTAACAGTCTTCTGCTTATCTGTTAATAGTGGTACTGAGGACGAGTCCCCAGAGCATGAATCGCCTCTATCCCTTTCGCAAGTAATTAGCTGAAGTTAACGTTGCAAAAACTGAAAATGCATTCAGATGTTACTGCTGTACACCTTCTTGAGTGTGTGATTGGAAAGGCAGTATTCAAGCAGTGATATTGAATATTCATCTGTATTTTAAAAAGACAGTAATTTATGCACAAGTGGGTTTTTTCCCCGCTATTTTAGGGCTTGGTTTTCCATATTTCCTTTTTCAGAAAGGAAGAAGTTGCTTTTGTCATAGCAGGTAAAGTTCACCTTTTAGTCTTTTGAAGTAGAGGATGTAAGTTGCATAGAAGGCTGGACAAACAAAATTTAATATCAAAGTGGACCATGTCTTGTGCTCAGCAATTTCTTTTGTTACTTAACCATTTTCCTCTTCTGAAATCTGTATAGTGCTTTCTTAGCTCACAGGTTTGTTGAGAGGGAAGTCTTTTTCATGACGCTTTATAGAAGAATCTCAGGAGTTGTGCTGCACTTAAATATATTTAAGTTGGAGCATCATCTGTATTCCGAGAATCAGCTATGTTGGTTGATACTGAAGTCACAGTAATTAGTATTTATCCCACTTAGTGAATGTAAAATTGTAAAGAACTGTGGAAGGTTAAAATAGAAAAGATTTTTTACTTGAGGAATGGAACTCCTCACTTGGAATTTATGTGAATCTTTTCATGTAAGTTGGTGGAGCAGGCCCAGCTATGGCAGTGCAGACAGGTCAAGGAAGCAGCATACTGAAAGAAAATTCTGCTTCTGAAAGGGAAGAACAAAGTTTGTTTGAAGTGATGGGACAGCTATGTCAGCAGAAAAGTGTCTTCTGTCCACATAAGCTATGTCTCTGCCAGCAGGCGCTCTCAGCACAGTTGTGCCAATGTAGTTGTTGTGACAAAGGCTCTATGAGGGAATTCAAATTTTTACTGCAGTTGCATTACATTTAAGTAAGAGAAAACTTATTCCTTCTCCTTCTGGTTCCCCCCAGTTAAATCGATTTGAGGTTTATGGCTTTCATGCTACAAATCAATACCTGGAATTGCAGTGGAAGTACTTGCAATTGAAAAAGGACTGGCTTGCTGCTCAGTGGTGCTCAGTGTGGAACAAAAGCTGAGCGCAGACAACGCGCTCTCTGGTCTCTCTAACTGTGGGGAGCTGTTAACTGCTGGTATGTGTAGCTTTGAATGCCACTGTAAGCTCAGACTAATTCCTCCTCCTGTACCACCTGATTCTGTGTGATTTTAGACTCTACGTTCCTGTATGGCAAATCCTCTTCCATCACTCTGGGCATACTGAAGGAGTAGGATTGGTGTAGACTATTAATATATGCAAGTCTACGTGAATGTTGTTACCCAAAACTTCCCCTTTCCTTACCAGAAAAATTCCTTCTCCGCAAGCACCAGATAATAGAAAGGCTGTAAATACATGGTATTGAATCGGATGTTGGTTTTAGGCTTAGCAGAACCTTTTGAAAAAAAAAAAATACTGAGTAACAATTACGTATTATTGAGGAAGTGCGGTGATGTTTCGGAGAACATCTAAGCAGGATTATTATGGGTTATAAAATGTTAGTCTTCTAGTTTTCAGATAAGTATGTTACAGAAGGATTTTAGTATTTCCTGCAATTGTTTATGAAACAGGAGTTTGTGGTTTAGATTTGGCTGTTTTCTGTGTTTCACAGCAAATGGCCCTTTTAGTTTGAAGGTCTTTTGCAGAATGCTTCAGATTTTTTGGGTTTTCTCTTTTTCTTTCTCCAGAAATATGAATTAGCTATGTAGTACAGATTTCTGCTTCCTCACAGGACTTCTGTAGAACTTGAGAAAGCAACTGGATAATTCTACTGGTGTGCAGGTAGCTGCCAATCAACATGCTGCTGGCTTTCTTCCTCCTAGGTGCCTTTTGTCATCAGTGGTGACAATTCTTAGGGAACTTTGTGATAAGCTCTTGTTTCTGTCTTCTCTAAAACCAGCTTGTAAGAATTTCTTTCAGTATGAATTGGTAGCACTCCACAATTACTCGGAGTCCTAAGATCCTCTCTTCCCTACCAGTCACCTAATGCTCTGTAACACTGTCACTGTTAGATCACTTGATAGTCTTCTCACTAACTGCACGCACTTTATAAAGAATCTTATGAAGGAGGTTTTGAAAAAAAATAGTGTTACACAACTCTCTTCTTCCTTTAAAACCTTGGTTTGGAAAAAATCTGCGTTCAGATGGGTTGTAATAGTTTTCCGTTTGGTGGTGCTTGCCTTTATCACCTGTTATGCAATATTTAGTTGGTGGTTGGTGTCCATTCTCTCCTCAGCTGTAGCTATTCCAAGATAGGTTTAACTGCTGCCTCTTGGATGATTTTTACAGTCTACATTCTTTTATAAAGTAGTCTTTTCTTTCTTCAGGATAAATTAGTGTCCTGACTGTCTTCAGTCCTTTATTTAGGATTCCTTCAAAGTGACTTCATATGGTAAGAGTATTGCTTTTTCCACTAAGGAAACGAAAGATGCAACTGCCAAATTATACAATCTGGTTTGGGAAATACACCTTATTTTCTTGAGAATTGCCTTATTAGGCTTTGTGTGACAAAAAAAAAAAAACCAACCAACAAAACAAACACAACCCACCCCACCCCCCCAAAAAAAATTCCTACATCCAACAGACCCTCGCTATTTGTTTTAAGTAGGTTAATGGTCAGAGTTGGGTTTTGCTTAACTTTTTCATTAAATATCTGTAGTTATTTATGCATCCTTATTGTGTAAGATGATCCTGTTAGATATTTTAATATAGGAGACAATTAATTAAATAAATCTCAGTGAGGTTAAACCACACAAACAGAGCATCTCACTTACTGGGTTCAGTAATATCATGTCCACAGAAGGGCAGTGAAGCTGGTGAAGGGTCTAGAGCTCAAGTCCTGTGAGGAGCAGCTGAGGGAGCTGGGGGTGTTTAGCCTGGAGAAGAGGAGGCTGAGGGGAGACCTGATCGCTCCCTACAACTAACCTGAAAGGAGGTTGTAGCGAGGGGGTGTGGGTCTCTTCTAATTAACAACCAATGCAATTTCAAGCTGCATCAGGGAAGGTTTAGATTGATATTAAGGAAAATTGCTTAACTGAAAGGATTGTCAAGCTTTGGAATGGGCTGCCCAGGGAGGTGGTTGAGTCACCATCCCTGGCATTACTTAAAAGACATGTAGATGTGGTTCTTAGGAACATGGTTTAGTGGTGGATTTGGCAGTGCTAGGCAAACAGTTGGACTCAATGATCTTAAAGGTCTTTTCCAACCCAAAGCTATGATGCTATGATTTTATCTTGCATGAATCTACTTTAGATAGTTGCCTGTCTTTAATCACATGCATTTAGTGTAGTGGATTTAAAAAATAATGCCTTTTTAAACATCAGTGTTAGGTCTTTTATATAGTAATTTTCTGCCTGTTTATTATATTCAGAATGGCATGTGAACATTGTTTCAGAATAAGTTGTTATAGAAGACTTTTTGGGATTTGAAGATCTCAGTAGTCACTGACATAATATTTAGGCACTGGGAAAACTTAATCTGGTTGGCCTTAAAAGCTTTGCAAAGCCCACTGCTTTCTATGGACCATATGCTTTGCGGAGCTGGAATACAGAGCAATACCAAACTGTTTCCTGTAGCTTTCCTGTTGTAGGGCTGCCACACCATACAGGGATGCATACAGAACCAGTTGTAGTGTTGGTTTTTGTATCAGTAGTACTGGTGCAGCTCTTGCTTCAATTACTCAGAAATCCAAAAATACCGAAAGCATTTTTGTACCAGTTCCAACATCAGGGGGCTTCTTACTCTCTGTGGTGACATTGACTGGTGCACATGAGAATACTGGCATGTTTGCCACTTAATTCTTGTGGACCACAGGGAAGAAAATCTGCTAAACAAGTACCAGAGGTGGTTCTCTGCTAAATGCCATCCCTTTATGGTGGTGAACGCTTACATTGCTTTAACTGATCCAGTGCAGTTGCTTCCCAGAAGGCTGGATGATGTTAGTAATTTTGGAGTGTTTCCCTGTCTCAAGATCAGCTGGCAGAAATGAGAGTTATTTCCTTGGATGACTGAGTTCTGTGCTCAAAGAGAATTTTCTTTTGTAGTTTATTGTTTTTAAATAACTAAGGGTTAGGTCACATTAGTATATCACAGTAGACACAGTAATAGATTTAGGAAGATGAAGTAAATTTTTTTGCTTTAGTGTGTGCAAGTATGCCAACAGACTTTCAGAAAACAGTTTTGGAATGCAGAGAATTATATAAATGTAATGGAACCTAAAGGGAGTCTTTATATAGGATAATTTATTTTCCTGTCATTAAAAATGTCTATTAGATATCTGTTTTGTCAGTGATTTTAAGATGATCAGGAACTGTTAAATGTGTTGCAGATAGCCTCAGTATTGATAGTGTGGGGGGGGCATTCTTAATTTTTCATACCATCTTCATAGGGCACTTTGTTCTGCATTCTCATTTGTGAATAACTTCGTCTCTTTCTTCTTTTCATACATAACTCAGTTGCTTTTAAAAAAAATTGCTGCTATTAGCATGGTGCGCGGATCAGTTCTTGTTATCATCATATTAACAAGAATATGATTTCAAAAACAATCTAGCAAAACAAACATACTGGAGTTGACAGGTTTCAAGCGTTGTTTCCTCCTCTGCGTTTTCTGCAACTGTTGAAAAGCGTGGGGTGGTTTCTTTAAGATTCTCTAGCCTTACTTAGGAAGCAATTTCTCTTCACATTTGTGTAGTACGTGGTATACATGAGGCAGGAATTAAGGATACAAATCCCTGGCTGAACTGTTGGCCTTGGCATGAGTTGGAACAGACCCCAAGCTGGCTTTAACCTATGCCAGCAGAAGATTGACAGTCGAATTCATTACTCCTCTCTAGCTCGCAGCAGCTGGCACAAAAGCAGCTCTGCCAGCTTTACAAAAGCAGGGAGCTAGCTTACAATAGTCATTCTTCGCTGCACAACTGTAGTCAGGCTCTGGCGACTTTGGACTGCTGAACGGGAAATAGAACTTGGTCTGTAGGCTGTTTCTTAAACACAGTGCTCCTGTGTATTAATACTTGCGGCTGGTTTTTTCCCAGAGTGTTGGGTTTTGTTTTGTGAGTTGTTTTATTAAAACTGCAGCTTTTCTTACTGAATACTTTTTTACGTTTTCTTGTAGGTCATTTCAGGCTTTCTATTTTTGTTACTGCAGCCGTTTCAGTGTCATTTTCCACTTGCTCCTTCTTTATCTGAACATCAGTCTCTGCTGACAAAAGTGATGCAGAGCAAGGGATGCCAGGATACACAGCTTTTACTGTAAAAAACAGTCACTTTGCTTTCCTAGTTACTTACGTTTTTCATTGAAATACTGTATTACACAACATAGATGGAAAGCAGAAAACTAGTCATTGCTGAGTATAAGAAGCATGTATGGTCTGAATCTGCAGCATACATAGCTAAATGTGGTGCCTGACGGCAATTACATGACCTTTGGGAAGATTATTTGGGATGATTCCAAAAACCCAGAATTTGTCCATCTTACTATCTTGAGCAATCATTCATTTTTTTGTCTTAAAAGGATTCCTTTATGAACCAGTAGGCGCCTGTTTTTTAAAATAACAATCCAGCGTTTTGTAACCCATGGTGGATTCTTTTGGATGAACTGTTTTATAATTAATGGTATTGCATTAGGGTTTCTGGAGTGTCCCAGCTAGAGAGTTGCTGAGACATCTGTTGCACAAGGATTTATTTGAAATTACAGCCTCCGCTCCAAAATTCTGCTCTCTGTATTGCAGCAAGTTAGGTCCAGACCACGCACAGAGAAGTATGTGAGTAAGTAAAGACGTGGAAGATGCGATAAAAATAAGAGTGTTAGTGGAGGCTTCTGCCAGTGGTTTGCCCTGCCTAGTCATCTAGTGGTGTTCTGCAAGCACCACAGGCAGGTCTGAAGGCCTTTGGGCATGTTTGCAGAGCAGGTAGGCAGACCCCACATTCTAAAACATAAAGAAAACTCTGCACAATAGCCTCTTCTGCATCATGACTGGGCTTGAAGCATGGGAGCAGTGTACCCAGCATATGCACAGGCAGATTTTTCTCTCCTCTCTCTGAGGAAGTGTGCGTCTAGGAAGGGCTGTTTCAAGAACAAGTCTTGCCGTTCACCATCTCTCCTAGAGAGCAGAGAGGAACTTGCCTGTATGTATATGCTGTGTAACATATGTATGATATGGCAATTTGTGTAGCATGCATATATAAGGCAGACTTGAAGGCAAGAAGACAGGCCATGAAGTCTAAGAGAAGATTGCAGTTGGAAAAACCCTGTTGAATAATCTGTTGCCACTTGGCTGGGGGAAAGAGCTGCTAAAATTCGGCTGCAGAGGAGAAATAATGTTCAAGCCATGTGCCCTGTTCCAGTCTAGCGTAAGTGTCGTGAGATTATAAGAGAGGTTTCATTCAACTGTATTTGCCTGGGTTGCTATTTTTCTGAAGGAAAAAGGGGATTTGTTGCTAGTTTCTTGGAAGAAAAATATACAGTGAGATGCTGACTTAGCAGTTTCTCAATTTTGGGGAGCAGGCAGCAAGGGGAGACTGGAGTAAGAGGCTTCTAGGAGCAACGATACAAACTTGTTTGCACTTGTGGGCAGCTGAAGTGATAGGCTGAACTTGGAAGCTGCAGCGCTGTGAAACATGGCAGTGCAGCCATCAGCGTTTTCACAAAGGCGGAGCAGAGGAGAACCTCTTCATGTTCCAGTCAGGAAGGAGAAAACTTGTTATTTCCTGCTGATGCTGCCAAAGGGGAATCCCTCTGTTTTTTCTCTCTGTTGACGGAAATGAGCTAGGGCTGATTGTTTTGACCTCGCCAAGGAGGGAATTGACCTTCCTGCTTGTTTGCCAAGAAAATAATTTTTCTTTACAATGAGAAGGAAAAGCTTTGAAATGAAAGATTAGTAACCCCTTCATGGAAGGTTTATGGCATTGTGATTCCCAGGCAAATAAGTACAGATTTCTGGCTATGTTTTCACCGTTCAGCACAGAGTGTTAGAGGGATTCAGGCTATCTCCCTATGAGCTAAATTTGGAAGGTAGAATTTGCTATCTATGCTGAAATTAGGTATCCATTCTTCCTGTTCCTGAAGTGGAGGTTCATTAGATTAACCCAAGTGTAATAACAGAAGTATTGCCAATAATCAGGTTTATATATCTGTATAGTTGATCAGTGCACTGCTTGCTTACCTTGTCAAATGAGACTTGACCGATTAGGTTTCTGAACTTGATGTACCAAAGGATGCAGTGAAAATCTCTTAATATTCCTTGGTACACACACCCCCACCACCCTCTAAAATTATTTACAGTAATGTTTCATGAGGATGTGTAACAGAAATACTGTAATTAAAGTGGACTTAGGACATTTGCTTTTTCTTTGTGGTCATGCCAGTGCATTGATGGTACAAGTTACATATTTTGACTTCCATGCATTTTTGGGGAACCACCCACGGCTTTCACTTAAACTAAAGATGCCATTAATATCTCTTCGGTTTTTGAAACTTCAGGCATTCATCTGCAGTAGTCAACCCACCCTAGTAACTCTTCCCTTGTGAAATTTCATATTCCCTTTAGGCCTTCTGGCTATCATTAACTCATGAGGCTGTTTTGTCTCTTTATCTCAGTCATATAGTAGCCTTACATGATTGTGGTATATACCCTTTTTTAGTATGTCTGCTCTTATACCACTTAAAGGTCTGTAAACCTTGGTTTTTGAGCAGTTTATAAAGCTGCCTGGCTTCACGCAGTAAGTAAATCCGTGTGTGTAAAGGACTAGTGCCATGATGCACGTGAATGATTGCATCTTTACTTGCTGCTGGGTTTTGTTACTACTTTTCATTATGTCTTGTGAGATGAGGGAAGTTCTTGCTTTCTTGAAATTCAGTATCACTTCTGTATTCTTTGAATCAAATTCTACTGAATCCAAGAATCTAGTTCCACATTTCCCTTCTGTTTTGACATACCTTCTCCCATAATTAAAAGATGCAGAATGTTTTGTACTTCAGTTAATCTGTACGTCGTTACTGTGCATCTGAATACTTTTACCACGTCACATTAATGCTCAATCCCCTAAACTTGCAGCAGATGCCTTATCTGCTTCATGGGTTTGGCCATCAGTTGGTACATTTTTCCATGAATGTCATTAAACACCTTTTGCTGTGTTTTTTCTTTGTGCAACTGCCTCATTCTCAGGAGGTTTAAACAAGGACAGACTTTGTGCTTCTGCGGTGACATACTTGTAGTCTCATTTTGCTTATCTCTAATTTCCATTAACTGTTTTGTATGCTTTCTAGGGTAAAGGTTAACAAACTGTTAAATCTTTCTGGATATCTACTGTTGTGCCAGATAATTTAGGTGACAGCTGGTGTTCCTGCGGTCTTCACCTGGATATTACTTTTTTTTTTTCTTCCAGGATTTTTAACTCCCTGAAGTATGTTTGTAAGAAGAGGGCTTTTGTGGTTAGGTGTGGTTTGGGTTTGGTTTTTTTTTCCATTTTACACTTTAGTCTTCAGCAGTTCTTAGATTTCCCTAGTGGAGGGAGCTCTTATGGTCCATCAAAGAGGGGACACCACAGACTGTTACAGCTTGTCTTCATACAGTCTTTGAGGATGATCTGTGACCGAAATATGGCAAAGATGGCTTTCTTGTTACTTGGAAGTGCCTTTATGTATTCCGTGAATGTCGGCATAGTTAGGAGATGATGACAGTGTCCGAGATGCTTCCTGGTATGCTGGCAACTTTTCTTGCTGTGATTTTTTTTTTTTTCACTTGGTTCCTAGCAGGACTTGTGGGCCAGATGGTTAATAAAAGAAGGTTTCTTGTCCTTAATTTCATCTTTTTCAGAATAAGGACATCTGTGAAGGAAGTGTTACTGAAGATGGGGATCTGACTTGGGCATCTGGTCTGTGTTAGTATAGGTTGAGTATACAGGTATCGACAGTATGGAGGAGAGGTTAGTGAACGTTTGGTCTGGCAAATTATGGAGGCCCTAAACTGGGAGAAGAACCAGGAGTGGAAGGAGGAGCTAGCAGGTTTTGAAGTATTTGTGTAAACTTTAGTATAATTTTTTATATTAAAGTATTAACTTGAACTAGGTTCCCATCCCCCTTAGAAGGGTGTTTGAGCAGAGGAGTCGTTCATATTGTTCAGCTGTCTGTTAGTTACAAGGGAAGTGTTAGAGCAAGTCACTTCAAAATAAAAAAAGGAAGATCTCTGCTTTTTGTTCGTTGAAATTTCTAATTTTTTCACACATGTGGACTAACAAAATTCACTGTGTTCCAGGTTTTTAGAATGCCAGAATTCTAGCAAGAAAGTTAAATACAAAAATTGCACCTTATTTCAATACATTGTGTTTACTTTCTGCTGTATAACTTTCCTTTCATATCTAATTGAAGAGTGCATTTCACTACTTCCATGCTCACCAAATCATAACCACACTAAGAGGTTATTATTCACCACTTAGGAATGAAAGTCCATCTGTTAGTTATTATCTTTGCTGTGCTGCAGCACTTCAGAATGAGTGCTTGGGAGAGACTTTAAATGCTGTACCCAGTCTTCGCTCCCTTCTAGGCAAATGCAGATACCTAGGAAGTGCTACCCAATTATGTTTAGTGGGGGGAATCTTCGTTCTTCCCGTAGGTTAGCAGAAGTTTGATTGTGGATTTTTAGGATTAGGCATGAAATAGATACAATAAATCATGCTATCTGAATTATGCCAAGTAAATACCTCGATGTTTCCACTCCGTTCTAGGAAGAAAAAACATCTTTGTTTAAAATACGTGCAAGGGTTTTAGTTGATCTCTTTCACGGGAAAATTATGAACGTCATTATACAAATACGCATTTTAGTAATATTTACAATTACTTAGATGGTTAAAACTTGTTGGTTCTTTTTTCAGTGCCTAGATGAATAAACCAAAGAAATGACGTGGCTACAATTTATCTTTAATTCCAGATTATTCTTTACTATTATCAAGATAAACGTTCCTGTAGATGACATTCAGGAAAACCTGATCAGCAGGGAATTTCCTGTTGTCTGAATTCATGGAGACAAGTTACGCCACTGCGATGATAGGCACAGGCTCTATGTGAGGGGAGCTGCTTGTGATGCAGTGACCTCATACGGCATTCCTGCCTGTGGGAGACAGATTAGGAGACTGAACTGTTGAATTCCTGGAAGGTGGTGGAAAAACTATAGATAATGAAACTGTCCTGTGCAGAAACTCATAGATGCTATCAAAAGTGCAGAGCTACGTTAATTTCAATGTTTTGTGAAAGGTAACAAAGCCATTCGTAGAGAGAATATAACAAATTATGTGGGAACTGATGTGGGATTGCTGAATCTTGTTAAATTTTTTCAATTGTCACAATTTTTGTAGGTTTTTCAACTGCCTGCTGGCAGGCACATTTTATTTAATTTTTGTCCTTTAAAAAACAGTTATTGTTATTTCATTCCAGCTAAAATCAAAAGCTGTTGTCTGCCAAGATTGTCTCTCTGTGGTCCTTATAAATGGAGACATCTCACTAAGAAGAAATCCAGGCCTGTTCTTGCTTTGTGACATGAGCATAAAGCCTTTCTTGGGGCAAGAAAATAATCAGGGAAGTGTATTATTAGATGGTGGGTGTTAGACAAGGAGGCTGAGGAAATGTATGGAAGGGAGAGAGAAAATACACGGGAAGTAAGTACCAGGGAGGAAAGAAGATTGAGAGAGAAGGATGCAAAGAGAAGTCCCACTGAATACAGAGGTTGCGAAGCCGTAGCACAGACAGTTTGTATGAACTGGGCAGTAGGATAAAAGAGGAAGCAGTGGGAGGGCTTAAAAGAAAGATGGGAAGATGGGGTGTTAAGGCAATGGTTCCATCAAGGTGCTCAGTTCATTTGGAACCAGGTTTCTGTTAGATCCATGCTGTTAAGAAGGCCTGAAGGAGCTTGTTTAGGATAACAGCCTCAGTTAAGTAGACTTCTGCAACTGGCCCTGGAGTGTGGAAGAGTCTGAGTGAAAGGACAGTCATGTGCTGGTAATTATACTGGGTTGCCACTTGAAATGCACAGTGAAGGAGGGGCCTGAAGAAGGTTGAAGCTGGTTCTGGGTTCTTACTGAGCAGTCTTTGCAATCCCAGTGATACAGGACAGGTAGGTAAAAATGGCGATAAAAGAATATCTGGTAATACCTGATTACCAAGTTCTCTCTGCTCCATCTCCTGCCTGCGGTGAGACCACTTCCCTCCAAATACACAGTAGGGCCTGCATCCCAGTGTTACCCTACAGCCTCAGCTCATCCTGGTGAACAATCAGTCCAAGAACTTAGAACACTTGTAAAATTGCCATTTCATTTCACTTTTCTCCATACAAGTCTAGCCTTTTCATAAGTAAAAATTGAAATGGTGTGTGTGTGTAGGCTTCTGGAAAAGCCCGACAGTGCAGTTTTCTTTTGCCTGTAGGTCGATATAGTTCACCCTCTGATGTTCTAGTTCTGGGATAAAATTGGGAAGGTTTTTATCATTACAAAGTCTTTCAGAGAAAACCTGAAAAAGTCAGTCTTGCTCAGGAGCTGTCCTGTATTAGACTTTGGATTTGAGTGGCAAGGATTAGTTTTCTCTTGAGATCTTTTAAGCATCCACAGTCAAGAAAGAGGTTGGCAGGTGGATTAGCAGAACACCTCAACTTGTGCTTGTGTATAAAGTAGGGAATGTGGTAGACCAAGGTCTTTTGGATAGCATAGACAATAACAGCACGTTGTAAAAAAAATAGAAGCATAAAACTCCTTTGTTATATTCTCCCTGAACTTTACAGCTCACATTATGCACTAAAACTGTGGATGTTTTCTCTGTCATTGTCAACCAATAAAAGTTACTCTGTAAATAAAAAGATAAAGCTCTGACTTGGTGATCTAACACTTCAGTAATTTACTATCGTAAAATAGTTTGAAGTACAAATGTTTTATCTTATGCCAAACTGGACGCTAAAGATGTTTTGTCTAAAACATGAGATAATGGAAACTGTATTGTGGCATGTGAATTGCTTTAGCCTCTTGGTGGTGTTTGCTTAACCAGAAAAGAATGTGTTGAGGTCCTTGCCAAAGGAAAGGTATTGGCATACTTTGCTTTTAGAGTACTGTAAACAAAGCAGTAAATATGTTTCTGTTCATGTGTGTTAATCCACAAGTTATGAATGCATTCATTCAATAAGAAACATAAGATACTGTTATCCCTTTTAAAGGGTTTCGGTAAGAAGAGGTCATAATTACTTCGGGTTGAGAGAAACATGAAACCAAATATTTTCATGATGATTGAAGTTGAATGAGAGAGAAATAGTTTTTGCTTAAACTAAGTTTCCCTGAAACCCCAAGAACTCAAATCCTGTTCTACCTTCAGCACGCTTGTGTGCCAACTCCTCTGATGCACTGTTCTTAATCAGGCGTTACTGTAAACCATAAAGTAGAGAATTTCCTTCACTCCAGTGTTTTTGGCAAAACAAAACCCAACTGCATAATATGTTAATGATCAGAGGAGGTACAGCAGCTATGGGAAATACTCCACTTACTGCCCACGGTGTATTTTGGTTTTGAACTTGGTTTGCCTTTAGCTGATACAATAGCTTAGTAGTAATTTAATAATGTTGATTACAGAAAGAATTGCATAACTCGGATTGCAGGGTAATAAAATCAGAGCATCTGTTGGATGCCACAGGTCTAGCAAGTGAAAGCAACAGGGTTTCTCTTACAGAGGGCTTTGAAATATCCCTTCCTTTCCCCAGAATCCCACATCCAGGTTTCCAGTTAGAGAGTTGAGAGGGAATATTACAGTTCTAGGAAATAATTGTAGAGATGATGCTCAGTTTACTTCTCATTACTGTGGCATCATTTGTTACGTACCTGGCTTCGCCCTCTGGGGTGAAGAGGAGTCCTTTTCTGGGAAAGGACTGCGCATCCGAGTCCTGCGCCTCTTGTAGCACACACACTGTTACAGAATACTGGGGCAGTAATTTCTATCAGAGTCCTCCAAAAACAGAGCTTTAAGTTCTTCAGTGTACCTTTGTTTTAGTAGTTGTTCAGATATGCTTCTTATTTCTTCTTGCCACTGATAATTTGTAAACAAGCACGATAAATAAGGTACACTACTAACTGTGTAAATTAAACCTGTAGTGTTAAAGCCCATAAGCAGAACTTAAAGTGTTATTTTTAACTTAGAATCTGCTTGGCAACCCTATGTCCATATCCAGTTTTGGTAAAGATATCCATTAAGAACTCATAAAACACTTCAGCCCTTAGAGAAATTTGTCTTTGAGTCTTCTCTTGTTCTTATGCTTAGATATTAGGAGGGTTTTAAAAAAATTATGTAGCTGGATATGTTGTTTGAATTACAAGATAGTTCTTCTGAACATGGTATCATCTGAAAAACCTGTCAGTTGCCAGAAAGCTTCTCCCCCACACACCAAGAAAGCGTACGTTAGTCCTTTGTAGTATTAAAAACCCAAAATAAACTTCCCTGCTATTTTTAAGGTACAATGAACTGGATGCCAGTAGAAGCCTCCTAGACAATTTGAAAGGCAAAATAATAATTGAGTATCCAACACTATTTGTGGTCTTGAAAACACTGAAGAACGACATGGTGGTTCTTGGCCAAGGTAAGCATATATTTATTTCCTGTTCTGCTATACTTAGATATTTTAGTTAGGTGAACAATAATTAAGGATGCTCCTGTTAATAATGCCAGGAACGTGCAGTATGTCTTGTATTTCCCTCTGAATCTTAAAGATTGCTATAAAAAAGATGCTATGAACTCTCTGTCTTAAAACTGCTGGCTAACGGCTGACATCCATAAGCTCTATTGTGTGTGGTTTTCCTGACTTTGTTTACTGGTGGTTGATCTTTGTCTGTGTGTATTTTCAGCCACTGAGATAAAACAACTCTTAGACTTGTGCTATATTTTATTTGCAGAGCAGTTTTTTTTCTAAAAAGTCAAGCTGTTTGGGGAAGATGTTAATCATACCAAGGAATCATTCTCCATTGCTTCCTAGCGTAACTCCTAATGGTGGACAAATAATTCTGCATTTACAGGGTAGCTATCAGTAATCATAATGGCAAAGGAGCTTTTCGGGTGTGTTAAAAGCACATTAGTGCTTTTGAGTAAGTACTTTTGAGAAGTACTTAGTTGAGGGAAAACTTTCATCTCGGAGTTAACTTAAAGGAGAGTCCGGGTCTTGCAGGCATTTGTATTTTAATTTTGAAGCTAATTTCCATCTTTCTTCTCAGTATAAAGGCTTTGTGTCCCAGCTTCACTCCCTGCAGCAAATCAGTTCCCTTGTCTCTTAGGCCCCCAGCTAGTCACCTTAGTTATCAAATTCCATACTCTTCAGTGATGATCCAATCTATAATTTTTACAGACTTCTGAGGAAGAACTTTGAATTATGTTTGCAGTGGCTCTGTAGGACCTGCAACAACTCAGTCGTGGCTCTGTATGTGTGTAGTTTGACTGAATAAATAGGAGACTGAGAATATTGTACCAGTGATATCCAACTTCCATGGATTTTGGCTGGTTTGGCTAGATGACATGAAGTGATCCACGGGAGCAACCTGCTCTCAAAGAAATGGCATGCAAACAGTTCTTGTGCTATGTACTGCAAGAGCTCCGAGAGCAAGACATCATGCCAGGGGATGAGGTAGGAGTCTTGTCTGAGCAGCTGAGTCCACTGATACTCACCCTAGGAGAGCACATACATATACTAGAGTACAAGGAGACCAGGTACTTTCAGTTTTTCTGTTATTTCTTGATGTAGGGCCTTTGCTTTTCAGTCCCACCCCTACGATGTGGAGATGAGGAGGGAATTAGGATTGACTGACTCATAAATGTAATCTGAATATGGTGGTTCTGGTTGCCTCCTGAGCTAATAGGGAGGTAGTCCTCTTTAAAGGGTATAGATTCAAGTAAGTGTTGATTGAACAAGTATATTTTGAGGTTGTAATGCCGCAGCAACTAACTGATTCTGTAAAAGGCAGAGTAGAAGGACAAAGGGTAGAGAGCCAGTAATAGCTGGGGACGTGCTGATAGCGGGCTGTGTCACAGGGCAGTGCAATTGTGTGTCTTCCAGGTGGTGACCTTCCTCTGCTGCAGGGATCGTTTAGTTAGCAGTCATCCCTGATGTTGGTGTTCAGGGAACACTAGTAGCTATTTCAGGTTTTGGGAACCATTAATTTTCTTAATCTTTTTTTTTAAACTGTTTCTGAGGATTCCATAAAAATCAAGTGCATAGCTCCCTGTTGAGGTGTCTTGGGTACAGCATAGCAAAAGATTATAGCTGATGGCAAAAATAACATGATTTTCACAACTGTCATCATAAGTCATTTTTTACATCTTCTTAGTTAACATATTAACACTTAACTTCAACTTAGTTTGGTTTGGACCCTGTGTTCTTGTAGCTTTTTCAGTTAGGAATGGAAGCCTGCCATAGTGACTCCAGATTCTTTCAGGAGAAGCATGTTCAGAGCATCAGTATAAAAATAGGAGGACTTTTTTGTTGCCATTATTCCACTTGAAGAAAAAATACCACTTTTGTTGAAGTGTGGCACAATCATTGTAATCTTGTATGTCATCTTTAAAGAAGAAAGGCGAAAAAACGGTGTTTAGTTTGCTTTATCAGTTGTATTCGTAATTGCCAGGAGTGGAGATCTTGGGTTCACCTCCAGACTCCCTGGGGAGAAGTGTGTGGCAGTCAGAGAGGTGCTTTAGCCCACTCCCATCTCCCACCAGGTGCCCGTTCTGCTGCAGCATGTTGTGTGTTACTTGCAGTCCGGTTTCTTTGACATGTATGGCTTTTGGTGTCAGTTGCACAGTCCTCCTGAGCCTTCCATCCTGCTCTTGCTTATCCTGCCTCTGCCAGTACTGCCTTTCCGTCCTGCCTCCCTTCTCCTTGTGCACCCGGAGGGACACTTGTGGAGCGCCTGGCCGGCTGACCTCTCCTTGGCATTCCAGGCAAACAGCTGCTGCATTGATGAGTGGATGTCTGACAGGGTGTCTGCTGGAGCACAGGGGCTTCCACTCCCATGGCACTCCAGGATTTGTTTTCAGAGAACCCAGGCTAGAAGAAGAGACAAAGTCTTGTGGGAATTTAACTGATAAAATTATGCTTCTTTACTGAGCAATCTCAGATCTACTCCCTTCCCCAGGAAGAGCAGAGGCAAGTTTTCATAGCCACAGCAACAAGCATGTGCTGGGGAAAGATCACCATTCCCCCATGTGATTCAAGTTGCTACCCCCGAAGTCTGGGAGGGAGCTGGAGCTGGACAGCTTCACAGGCAGACTGCTGGAATTTAATGAGGACAAAGCCTGTTTCTCCTCTCCTTGTTTTCAGAAATGGCTGAAGGATTTTGGCAGAAACTTTCAGAAAATAAGTGTTGAGGAAGGAAACTGGCACTGAAAAATTTAAACCCAGAGTTTACATTTTACATTTTAAGTAAACTGCAGGCAGTTTGATGGTTGGAAGGACTGGGCAGTCAATTTATAGGCAGCGCTGTCAACGCCATAAAAATATGTTCTTTTTGAGGGACGACAATCTATAATTCCTGTTAAATAAAACTTACTGTAACAGACTAAACTAAAGCTAAAATTTGCCTGCTGAGCTTCGCTGTGAGTCAGAAGATTGCCACATTCTTTTATGTGATGTTGTGATGCTTGACTTGCTTGTAGCAAAAACTACAGGTGCTCTGATTTCAGCATACAAGGTCAGTCATGGCTGAAGATAGTAGGGGATTACAGAAGCTTTCAGAGGACTTAGGGGCAAAAACAATCCTTACTTTGTGCATTACTCAGTACATATCTGGCATATAAATGTTAATTGATTATACACTAGATTTAATGTAGACAAAATGTGACCTCTGATGTTTTCTGGGTGAAATGCTTCTATTTTCTTGAACAAATTCCATTGAAACTCTACAGGTGCACACTGTGTCCTATGTATTATCCATGCTTGCCAGCTGTAGAACTTAATCTTAACCAGACAGTAACTGTACTGCATCACATCCCTTTCCGTAATGTTTCCTTAATGAAGCATCTAAATGCTGAAAAACTTCAAATTCATAGTTGGATCAAATGCTGGAAATAACAATGAGAGCAGAGTGTGAATCATGGCCCTACTTTGCTATAGTTTATTTTTGTGCTGCTTGAGTGCCACTGACCAGTGGCATTTGGTGACCTCACCACAAGGTGACTGGGGTCAGTGCTTGTTAAAGGAGTCTCAGGGTGTGAGGCTGAAGCCCAGTTTGGGAAATGAGTGCTTCACAATCTGATCTCAGCAGACCATGACAGCCGTGGCCTAAAGCACAAGTTACTGTGCAGCTTTAGCCTCCTCAGCCTTAGCTCATGGTTTCACACAACTTAATACCATCTTTGGGATGCTGGAACATGTCAAAGGAGTACATTTGTGCATCACTTTGAATTTCCATTTCTGTTTAGCATTTCTCGGAGTTCCCCATCTGAACTGAAATGCTAATAAAAGCGTAAATTATAAATTCATTACAGTTGTGATACATATGGAGCAACCCAGAAAACAACATTTAAAACAAATAAGCCAAGAGAACAATTTGAAATTCTCAGTGGATGAAGAGCAGGAGTTGTGTGGGATGAATGCTCTGCTTACCTACTTGACGGAAAGACCAAGATGTAAAACCTAAAAGAAATTCTCAACATTGTCTTGCTTTCTCCTTCAACGGCAAGGTCCTACCGAGGGCTTTATCCCATGTCATGAGGCCAGTTATGTCTTAAGACATAGCTGTCCTCAAAGAAAGTGTGATTAAATGGAAAAGAAGATAGAAAACTGCTTCTGTTTGATGAGTAAATGATGTTGCTGAAACTAATTGCTTGTCTGTTTGTTTGTGTCCTACACCCTCAGATGCCACTGACCCTGCAGGGAACTCGGACAGTGAAAGTTCATCCCTTTCATCTGTAGAAGAAGGGGAAGTTCGGGACAGTTCATGATGGTTCCTTGAGAGAAGAGGGTGCAATGTGCCTTTTAGATATTTTAATTTAATCTTTTTTTATACAAGTGAGGTTTGGTTTGGCTTCCTTCACTAAAGGCAGCACAACCAAACTACCTGCCTCGTTTTGGGTTTGGGAATGCATATTTAGGGATGTAAATAGAGATGGGGAGTTGCTGGTTCCAGAAAAAAGTATTATCTTCTTATTTACTTGCACCCTTTTGTCCATGTATCTTTAATAAATCAGAGTAACCCAAATGTCACGTTTCCAAGTTAGTTTCAACAATGTATTTTTTTTCTTTTTACCCTAACAGCTCAGTGTCTGATTCCTGAGTTTAACTGTCTGATCACGTAGTTGTATTTATATGTGGATTTGAATTTTAATGCTTAAAGGTACTGAAAATGTACTGAAAAAACCAACACTGGTGTTTCATTAGATGAATTTTCTTCTAGGATATTTCTTTGTCATGCTGAGCTATTGCAAATGATCTTCCTTTTGACTTGGATATTCTGTGATGACATTTTGGGTGCCTGGTGCAATACTTTTTTCTTACTCAGTTGCATCTTGTTTAATGAGTTAAGGACAGGTCAGACCTTGTTTTCAGAGTGGCATGTTGCTGTATGTTTAATCTTCCCTGGTCTTCTAAATTAGCATGGCTTTTAAAATCAGTAGAAGTAGATATAGAGTGTCAGTCGTGCTAATATATTGGACTTCTAAACAATGCTTACGTTATGCATCTCTCATGACTAGCTTACCTGCTGAAGCCAGTTACTGTAAATATTTACTGGAATAGCAACCAAATTTGGCTACTTCAAAGCAAATAAACTTTTTTTTCTAAAAAAGTCCTGTACCGTATCATGTGCTGACAATAGAAATCTGTTAACTTCTGAGAAGATTTCTAGATGCCAGAGCCCTTATGGCTGTGTCTGAGTCCCCCATGTCCATGGAGTCTGTTGGAGGATGAGAACAGCGTGTGCTGCGAGCGGCGTGAGAGACATGGGCCCCTTTGCACACTTGCACCAGGGAGTTCTCAGAAATCAGCAGAGGCGTTTGGAGTTAGTTTGCAAGGGTCTAGCTAAGTCAGCATTTATGAAGTCTTACGGACGTCAGCACTGTGTAAACAGCTCTGTGAGGCTGTTGCTGCCATCGTTGTTACCCCATTTTTGAGATTTTCAAAGTTTTAGAAGGGTTGGTTTGGGTTGTTTGGTTTTTTGGTGGTGGTTTGGTTTTTTTTTTTCCAAACCTTGACAAAGAAATTGTCATTTAAAAATTGCTCACCATGACATCTAGCTACTGAAGTGCAGAAAGAGCATCAGACCTGTGTGGTCACATACCACTTATTCTCACACCGGTATCACGTGTCCTTTCCCCTGTGTGTTTTGCAACCCCTGGTAAAACAGGGAAGTTTTCTTCTTGCCTGGCAGTAGCCATCTGTGCTCTATTTTGGGTTTTAGTGGTTATTGGTCATCTGCCCACCTCTTGTTTCAATGTATGTGTTTTTTCCCCTTTTTAAAGTATGAGGATTTCTAGCTATAGGTGCTGCTTTCATATTCTTTCAGTTCAGTGGAAGTGAATGCGCTTTTCCTAATTGGCGATGACTGCACGCTGACTTGGTAGCCACGACTTACTTTAAACCAGTCTTGAACCCATTCATAACAACACCGATAAAAGAGCAGAACAGCAAAACTGCCACAGTTCATTTGCCAGAAAATGTTTCATCCGGAGTAAAAGCGTGGCATTCCTGTTAAGATTCATAGCACACAGTGGAAATTGGAGTGCTGCAAACGTTAGTGTTGATCTGCATGTGTGTGTGATTAGTCTTTGGCAGAGGAACACGGATTTCTAATTTGCATTACTTTCCTGCACTCTTGGAGGTTTTCATTAATTGTACGAAAGGGTTTGCCCGCGTGGTTTTTCTCAAATAAATCTAGCTTAAGCTTCCTTGCGAGTCAGACGCGACCATGATTTGTTTTTAAATGTTGTTAAATCTATCCTTGAGATTTAAATCGCTTCCTACCTTAAAGAAGGTTTGTAAAAATTATTAAGGAGCATTCCTGCGGTGGTTACTAGAACTGAAATTTCCCAGACGAAGCTGGGAAGCATCTTCCAGGGTTCAATCAAATTGAGAAGAAAAGGCCTTGGTAACATTTGCTACCACAGTGGTGGTTCATCAAATGCAAGCCAAGAGGAAATTGAAATATTTTTATTGAGTTTTGATACACTTTTTCAATTTTTGTTTATGAAAATGGATCAGAATGATGGTGTCTGGCTAAAAGCACAGCCTTAGTGATAACAGGTGACCAGTGCAGCAGTGGTAATTCTTCATAATAATAAGGTTACTGCTTTAATCAAAGTTTATGCCCTCTAGCTAAGCAGATGGTTTTTAACACTTTCATAGGCAGTTAGGGTATTTTTTTAATTCCTTTCAGACTGACTTAACCCAGAACAAGCGTCTTGTAAAAAAACTGGAGAGTGAAAATCCATCTTTAAAAGCTGAATCTTTAAATTCCTGGTAAGCACTTGCACTTTAAGACATGCAACTGAGACTGCCTGGAGGACTTCAGTTCTGTCCACACTGAAAACATACTATTGTAATCATATGAGCATCCCTACAGGACTCTGCCTTGATTCAGCGCAGATGATGTCTGTGAATGAACACTGTGTGATGTTGTTTTAATCTTCGTCGTTCAACACCAGCTTGCGTTGAGTGCTTGATTTTATGCCTACTACGCTCACTCATTTATTCTCCTCTATAAACTACTTGTCACAGAAGGAACAAGCTGTTAGTGTGTAGTGTTGTTACGGCATTTCTGTCAGTGTTTACTTTAACTTTCCAGGTTTCAAACCCTGAACCCTCACGGCGTGCTTGAGCTGAAGGACCATCGGCTTACAAAGCAAAGAGTAAAGGCTCTTGTCCTGAATGAACATGCTGCTTGATAAATTAAAAGCTTAATGAAGTCATCCCTTTCACAAGCCATAGAGGACAAAAATAGAGCATAGCTAAGCGCACAGCAATAGCTGAGAGGTAGGACTGAGTCAGCCATATGAGAAAACTTGGTTCTTTTCCTTTTTTGTATAACTTCCTGGGGGAATGAGGCGTAAGTTACTGCGTTGTCATGGATAAACAACGTTACAGTCCCTGTCAGTGTCACAGCTCGGTCCTGAATGAGCGCATCTGAATTCTAGCTTTTACTGTATTTATCTCTGCTTTAGGAATTGTTGATTTGCAGAGGAAAAGAGGGTTGTGCCACAAAATACGTGGTTGGCACTAGGTCATAGAGGCGTGCTGGGCCAATTTTCATTACTCCAGTCAAACGGTGCAGTTTCACTTTGCATTAGGAGTAAAACTAAGAAGTGCGGAACACGCACTCCAGTCTAAAGAAGTGCGTACATCTCCAAGTTCGCGGTAGTGCTGATAGGAATTGCAACCTACGTGCTGTGTGTAAGCACAGCTGTGTTTCAGCCCTTGCCCTGCCAGATACGGCTGTTCTCTATTGACATCTGTAGGAACTGAGAATGTATAACACCTCGCAAGAGCAGGCTTTCAAAGAGTAAACACACAGCTCTGATGATGTAACTTGGAGCCGTATGTGGTCACAAACATTTCATTCTGCTCTCTAAGTCCCACACTCTTTTCCTGAAAACATTTATTCTTCCTCCCTCCAAAGGAAAAAGTATCTTGAATTTGTATTTCTGTTGTTGCTATGACATTCAGTTAAACTGCAGGCAGATGCAGGTTCTGTTAATGGGGGGGGGGAAATGAACTGTGTACTTCAGCGAACAAAGATTGCCCTGTGTTTGTGTTAAAATGTTGCTATGGCAGTGCATATGGTTTTATTTGGTGGAAATCTGTGGTGAAATGGAAGTCACATGTATGCAAGGCAAACAAGACATGGCAGCAAAACCAACTTGAAATAAATACTGAAACTGAAAGGGAAGTTGCAGAGGACATGTAAAACCAGGAAAAAACAAGGATAGTTGTTTTGCTGCCTGTCTGTCTGTGATTTGATAACAGAAATGTGTTCCCAGTGTGTCCTGCCAGGCTCTGTGACCCATCGAACAGTGACTTTGCTCTCACGATGCTTTTATGGGGAGAGCTTCTTTCCCTTGTTGGCGCTGTGACTTCGCTTTGGAAGCAAAGTTCCACCGGCTTGGCCTGATTTCACCACTGCTACCTTTTCCTGCCGAAAAGCGTTTCCAGGCTATCTTACTGTAGTAGGCTTTTTGGCAGCAAAAATCAACAGAGTGATAAAATATGGAAAGCCACTAGAGCCTTGCCTACCTTTGGGACGGGGAGAACTCCTTATGGACTTACTGATTCCTACCAGTGGTACAACGAGCGGTGTGGTTTTTGTGGGTTGTTTTAATCTGACACAGTAGTCCTCGTATTTACCTAATTGTTTAGCATTAGGCTTCTTTTTGCATCAGTTGCATCAGTGCAGCTGTTTGTGGGGTTGCATGGCAAATCAGAGCAGGTTAAAAATAGTCTGCCAAAGAAGCAGGGATAGAAACGAGAGGGGAGAGGGAGCCTTGATTAAGAGAATATATTACCACACTGGGAGCTGGCTGGATCCCCCATGATCACAGCTGGTGAAAAAAGCAAAAGTGGCTTTAAAATCACATCGACACTTTCTTCTTGCCTCAGGGAGGAAGAAGTGACTGAACGCTGCCTATTGCCTTTCCACTCCTTGCTTCCAGAATTGTATTGTAGGCCCAGAACTTGCCGTTGTGCCAAGGATGCCAACCGGGAGCAGAGATGTGTCCAGGTGAAGTAAAAGTGAAGTTGGTGGGTGAGATCTAGGCATTCAGGAGAAGGAGCAGACGGGAGGCATTAAAAGCTTGCTTGCAAAGTTCCCATCACTTTCATGTGCAAACTCTCAGTGGTATCTCTCTGTTGACCTTTTCCCCCAGCCTCTGCTTTCAGCTGTGCTTGGGCATCCATATTGGTTTTAATGGAGTTGTTCCACTACAGCACAAGCATTTCTGTAGAGTAAAATACATTTTTCTGGTTTAAGTTCTCATTAATAGACTCACTGGTTTTACAGCCATGCCATCTTGATGTCTGATCTTGTCAAATTCATGAGCTAATTAGGATCTAACTTGATTAGTTTGAGATGCTCAAGGAAGTCAGCAGCTTCTGAGAAGCTTTGACTGGGATGATCTGCTGGGTGCCTTTTGATCTGGTATTCAGCCAGTGTTCTCAGAATGTTGCTGGCCTACACTGTTGGCTGTTCAGCTGGCATCTGTGAGTGCCTTCATTCTCAGTGAAACTGCATTTGTCATCAGGTTAAGCTGTTGGTGTGGCCCAGCTAGACTCCCGTCTGGGCAAATCTGTGCACCCTACCTCTAAAATTCTTCTGCCTAGTAAACGAAAACCTCACAAAAGCTTGCGTAATGTTTGCCTCCTGGACAGTTGCTACATTCCATCCCCTTAGTGTACTTCACGAGAGATGCAGCTGCTTATGCGAATGGTGCCTTGGGGTCTTTCAGATCTTCTCCAGTATAAATTGTGTGTGTGGCAGTCATAGCTCTCTAGTTGGGTTTTTTGTGGGGGCGGAAGGGGAGTCACAGCGTACTGGACACCGTCTGTTCAGTTTCTTGGTGTTTTGTCTTGGCAGGGTAATAGACACAGATGGTTATTGTACCATTCTGTTGGTTGAAGTTGTCTTTCACAGAATTTGTGGTTTCTAGGCACCAAGTCTCACCGCACTTCAGTGCGGTTCAGTTGTTTGTAAGTTGCAATGCATTTCTAGGTATCTCCAAAGCTAGCCTTGGTTACTGCTTTCACCGTGGCCCCTCCGTGTTTGTGTGCTCTTGGTTACGTGGCTGTGTCATGGGAAGAAAAAACCTGTGAAGATGAAAGCAGGGACGTGTCTATGTGAAAAAACAGCCTGGAGGCAGAGCAGCCTGTAAAATTATACAGCCCTACCGTGCTGTGTGCTGAGCACTGTGGGCACTGCCTGGAAATAGTTCCGCTGATTAAACAGCAGTACCGGGGAGATGGCTGGGCACCCAGGTGGTGTCCACCGGCGGGTGAGGCAGCCGGCTGGGGAGTGCTTTGCTGCGGCCCCCGCAGTAATCCCTGTGTGCAGTGTAGCGGGGCTCGGGGCTCGACTGGCGAGGGGTAACCAATAGCTTGGCTGCCCCACCGTCAGGGGGGTGTTAGCTTTTCCTCCATCTGCTGCTCGTTCAGAAGGAGCTAGTAGCATTCCACCAGGAGGGTTTAATGTAGGCATGGAAGTCTGGTTTCTGCTGCTCCTGCTTTGATTTTGTTTCCTGCGATGCAGCACTTAAGGAAGCAGAAACTTGGCTGTGTTGCAGTTATTAGACAGGAAGATGTTACATGTAACTGATGCTACCGTGGTTGCCAGCATCAAACCCTCGGAAATGAGCGCACCTAGTAGAAGCCTACACCTTCCTTCGCGCCCAGAGCTGTAGTTGGACACCTGCTCCTTTTGGCGGCAGTGCCAGCTTCAGCAAACTGCCCCGTGCGCCCCCGCTCCATCCCGGCGTGACCCCGGCCCTTCCAGCTGCCCGCAGGCCTTGCAGGATGGACTGGAGCAGCGCAGAAATAGGCAGCCAAAGGGCATGGGGCCGGCGTGAGAGGGGGCAGGTGGGCAGCTGAAGCAGGGGCTGCTGCGGAGGGGACAGTGCCGCAGCCTGCGCCCGCAGTCCTGCTCACCCTGCAGCGTGCCAGGACTCCCCGGACAGGTGTCCGCGTGTCTGCTGGGCTTAGGGCAGCTCCACGTGGTGTGAGTGGCTTTGTTCTCGGGGGTTAAACTGCTTGATGGCCGGCACTGGAACATGCTGAACTTACTGCTGCTTGTCACCTATTTATTTATCATGTTGCTAACTCCTCGTCTTTTAGTCTTCATCTTGACGAAGAACATTGATATTTTCGTTTTTGACCAAGAAATATAACTGTAGTTGTTCTCATTAACCCGACCTGTAAGCCCTGCTGATTACACTGAAGGGAACCCGTGTTTTTATCATTTATACTAGCATGCCTAGCATTTAGGGGTTTTTTCTTCTGGAACAACAGAGGGTGTAAAGGTTTCAAAGCAAGCGCAGAGGTGATACACAAAAAATGACACTGATTCCTTTCACAGCATTGGGAATTGTGGCTTTTAGTAGTTTTGCCATGTAGCGGTGCAAAAGGTGAAGAGAGGACTCCATGGATGGTGCTCGGTTGGTGTGAGATCCCAGCTCTGGAAGACTTGCAGTTCATTTTAGTGGGGTTCATTCCCTCTCCATAGCAGAATAATTTCATCTAGTGTATTTTACTGTTTGCAGGATCTGCTCCAGCAGCCCTTATTTTCCCAACAGGACATTTTTCTAGGGAGCAGATTGCAGAACCATCCCTGTACTGGATGGAACATGGAAAGCCTAAAGCGCAGCTTGTAAAATGCGGAGCCTGGCTAGAGGCAGGAGTTGGAAAGACCGCTCCTGTTTGTATTTGGTGTGCGTTACAGACCCGCAGGCCACGCGCAGTGTAGTTACACGTACATGTAATTTTTCAGGGAAACTGTTGTTCGCATGGGTTTGGAGATGGGTGTCATTCAGGCGTAAGCGACAGTCGGGATGGCGAGGAATGCGCGTGCTGCTTCCGTGTGCCTGTGAGCAGCGTATTCCTCTGCCCCTCTCCGTGCAGGAACCCAACACGGGAGCCTGGTGACTTCTCCATGAGCAGCTGAGGTAGTGACATGCTCAGTGCTAGATGTAAGTAGTAGAAGCCAAACAGAAGCTCTTCACGGCATTTTACACCCCTACTGTCAACAAATATTGTACAGACAAGTTGAGGTACAGCTGAGGCTGGTGCCCAGGTGGTGAATTCCAAAACAGCTCAAGTTTTGAATGCCTTCGGGGAGGGAACTTGACTGAGCAGAAGAGAGACGGCTGTAATTTCTCAGGTAAGCACTAGCTGCCAGAGATGAGCTGCTGAGATATTTGGCCATTTGTTTTATTGAAATGTTTATATCTAATAAAAAGTTGCCTCTTAACCACTTGTGCATCTAGCTCTATGACACTGGATGCTACCCCTTCACAGCTCTGAAATCAGTCTCTCTTTTTTATGAGAAGCAACTTTCTTACTACAGACAATGAGGATGTTTTGCCAGAGCTAACTGGTGACGAGGAAGGAAGGAAATCTCTCCCAGGCTTTCTTTCAGCCTTAGCTGCAGTGCAGCTCTATGCTCACCGGCACACCACACACGTTGGATGCTGCTTTCTCAGATCCCCCTCTAGTTCATTCTTTTAAATAGCATTTTCTTACCGCATGCCAGCTATCTTACAGCTCCCTCGGTTAGCCAAGTGTCAGCTGTGTCCCGCAGTACGGAGTGTAATTGCGTGTTTAAAAAGCGGGGAGGTGAGGAAGAGAAGAGAGTGGCTGCTTCGCCTTTTACTCTATTGGAGGAGTACTTGAAATTCCTCACATTCTTCTCCCGTTAACAGTGTGTTTACTTTTCATCACTGGGTTATTAGGATTAACAAAAGTCATTGCTTCAAGCTCATTTAATTTGAATTTAGTGAAAGCAAACTACCTCCTGCAGACTGCAGGAAACATTCTTCTGCCACAGAAATGTATTAATTTGCAAAAAGCAGCCACCGAAAAACCTGTACCGCTTCCACTCCATGTCCGACATCACCCCTGCATGTGCCGCATTCTAATGAGGTACCACCACTTGGTGCAAGTTCCAGGCTGGTTTGGACAACCTAATTAACGTTTCAGTACGCCAAACACTTGATTTCAACGCCAAGAAGCATTTTCTGCGTCTACTCTCTAGAGCGTGGGGTTGCAGACCGCACACACCGCTTCGGAACATCGTGCGCCCAAAGAACGAGGCTCGGCTTTCCGGGTCGTTGCTGCATCTGTAGTAGAGCTGGTGTTTGTTTTCAGAGAACCGAAGCTTTTCACCACTCAAAGCTGCCAGAGAAAGCTCTTGCATTCGCTGCATTTCAGGCTGTTGCTTACCACAACGCTCTACTGAGAACAGGTAGGTAAATATTTCTTTATTAAATGATTAATTCCATAAATAAATTCTTTTAATTCATTGAATATAAAATTAAAATCATTTACAACTTATTCCAGTATTACAGGGGCTGGAAGGGGTAAAAATTAAAAAAAAATAAACTCAAAGAAAAACAAAAACAAAGCTACAGTTTGATAAATAAGATACTCAGCTTTAAAACAACTGATTTCTGTTTGCCGATAAACTACAGTTGGTACATAATAGCTGCCACCGTGAGCACCCTACAAGTGCCCACCTCAGGAAGGAATGTAACTTCCAACGTGGTTAGGAAAGGGTGGGAGGAGATGGAGGGAGGGGGAGAAGCCTAGTGTTAAATTGAACAGGATAGAAAAAGAAAGTTTTCATAACCAGAACAAAACATTTATCTGATCACATACAAACAGAAAACAGTATATAATTAGGTAAGGTGCTCCAAAAAGAAGCAGTGAGGTTGCTCCAGTATTATGAAGCTTTAAGTATGCTTAAATCTCTGTTGCATTAGTGTCCAGTTGCACAGTGCACTCTTGTAACGTCTCAATGTTGCCCTCAAATGGGCAAGGCACCATTTCCATCAAAGGTCCTTCCTCCGAGGGCTGGTTACTTCAGAACTCTGTTTAGCTTCCCACCCCCAACACAACTTAGTCCCTAAATTTGTGAATGTCGTTAACTAGTCTGTAGAAGGGATAAGCTTCGTTCGCGTGTGGACAGTTGTAGTTGCACCGGCAGGACTGGATCATCATGACGCTCTTGGTGAAGGTTTCCCCGTCATCGCAGCGGAACCTGATCTTGACAGTCCTGGTCTGCTGGGGCGTACAGCACCTGCCGTCCACGCAGGAGCCACAGTACTTGGGGCGGTACTTCTTCACGCTGGAACATCCGGCATAAGTAAACTTCACTGGGGATGGGGACTTCTTAGTCTTGGTACATTTTTTTCCCTTCTGTAAAGGAGAGGCAATAATATGGTTAGGAGGAGATTCTTCCCCAGCCTTTACCCTCTGCCCAAAGCAGCTGGGAAAGAAGAGGAGCACCAAAGAGCCTGTATTTACCTTCAGGGAGGCATAGCTAGGCTGGCCACATGGCCTCACTTCACATATCCTGGTCTCTTTGATGAGCCTGCAGTCGGGATTGTCATTGGTAACCCTTGTGGAGATGCCAGTTCCGCACGTCTTCGAGCACTGGGACCAGGAGGTCGTTTGCACGATGCATTTGGGATTCTCAAAAGCTCGGCTTTGTGGCTCGGATCCAAAAACTGGAAAAGAAAAAGGAGGGCTTAGCCTAGGCAGATCCCCTCACTGAGTTTCTCTCTTCCCATCGAGGTCTGAGGCGTCATACAGCCATCCTCCCGCCTCCGCCCCGTAACTGTCACACACGTTAGCCCCTACTCACCGGGTAGCATTTTCAGGCCTCCTTTCACGATGGCAATTAGCTCATTGTTCCTGGTTAGTTCGCCTTCGGAATCATCCAGGCCAAACTCTTTGCTGAAGAAGCCTTCCAGCTCCTCCAGCGCATCCTTGCTCTCATCGCAGACCCACTCTTCGCAGCACTGCCCGGGGACTTTGACCAGCCTGGGGCTGGGGCAGCCCAGGTTGGGGAGGGAGAGCTCCTGCGGGCAGAGCGGGATGCAGCCCACGGCTCCGTCGATGCACGTACACTGGTGTTTGCAGTTCGGCTGGAAGCTTTCGCCGTTCTGGTAGATTTTGGAGTTATATTCACACGGCCTCCCCTCGGACTGCGCTGCGGAGATCGAGAGAGAGGGAAAGGAGGGGGTGAGCGGTGGGAATCGCTCGTTTGAGCGCAGGTATCGGCTGCTCCGTTAAATCCCAGGTACAGCGGGGCTCCCTACAGCCCCCCCGGAGACGCGGGGCCAGAACAATAAGTTAGTCAGGAATCGCTTTTCCTTATGCGCGTTTAGCGCGGCCCAGACACACTGAATCGCATTCCAGACCGCTGAAGTCATGTGCCTTTCTGCCAAGCTACCAACAACAAAGCATAACCATACATGGACTCGAAATTACCAAACTTCGCCACGGCGGGGACCGGGCTTTGCTCGCGGGGCGGGCGGGGGGGTGCTGAGCCGCTTACCTCTGCAGATGCCCTTCAGCGCGGCGGGGCTGGCGCCGAAGTTGCACTCCAGCCCCTTGGTGTGGTCGCAGGGCTGCGCGCGGCTGCAGTCCTCGTTCAGCTGCTTGGCGCACACCTTGCAGCAGCCGCAGCCGTCCGGCACCAGCCCCACGCCCGGGGCGCACTGCGGCGCGGCCGCCGGGCACTGGCAGACGGCGGGGCAGGGCGAGCCCAGAGCCTGCGGAGCGGAGCGGTGGCCGGTGAGTGCCGGGGGCGCGGCGACGCGTCGCCTCCCTCCCCGGCTCCCTCCGGCGCCGAGCCGCGGCACTTACCAGGCGGGCCAGGCAGAGGAGAGCGGCCGCCAGAGCGGGGCGGACGCCTGCGGAGCCCATGTCTAGCGGCGGGTGCGGGAGCGAGAGGCGGCGAAGAGCGGCAGGCGCGGAGCGGGGCCGGCGCGGTCTGAGGCAGCGGCGGGTGCGATCGCCCTTATATGGGGCGCGGGGCCGCCTCGTGCGCCGCGGCGCTGACGTCGCGCGTTCCGGGCCGCGGCCGCGTCCAGCGCTCGCGGCATCCCAGGAATGCGGCTGGCGCGCGCCGCGGCCGCCCCGCCCCGCCCCGTCTCCCGGCACCGCGGCCGCTGGCGGCGGCCCTGCCGCGGGGGGTGCCCCCGCCCCCTCCCGCCCCTGCCGGGCCCCGCCGCCGCTGCTTCCCACCGCCCGCCGGGGCTCTGCGCGCTGCCGCGGGCGGGAGGTGCCGCAGAGGGGGCGCGGGCTGCCCCGCCGCTGCACGGCGCGCCCCGGGGCCGCGGAGGCTTCCGCCCGTCCCGCGGAGGTTTAGTTTCTGCCCGTTACCCGGGGCACCTGGAGACGAGGATGCCCAGGCAAAGGAGCTGGTGGGTGCCCAGCGGCAGCCGGCCCGGGCGGCCACCCGCGCAGCCGGCGGCGGGGCGGGGGTGGGGGGACGCGCCTCTGCCCACCCCCGGCGGCTGCGAGACCGGCTGCGGCGCTGCCCCGCCGGGCCCCGTCCCGCAAACACACTTCCCGCAGGGTAACCCGGCGGCACCCGGGGGCCTGTCGTTACCGCCGCAGAGCGGGGGGGGGGGCGGAAGGCAACGTCCCGTGCCAGCCCGCAGGCCGGGAGGCGGGCGATGCCCTGCGTGCCCCGTTCTGGGGCCGGGAGCGAAGGGGCAGGACACCCCGGGCGCCGCGGCAGAGCCCTCCGTCACCCTGGGTGTCGCTCCGGCCGGGCACCTTCGCACACTGTTTCCGTGTTGGAGTTTAAGATCTGGGGAGAGCTGGGGCTTCTGTTGTGGCATCTTTTCTTTTCGTGGCTGTAAGTATTTCCAGATGGGGGTTTAGACACCAGACGTAACAATATTTCCATATTTGGTATAGCAGTAGCCTGCATTTTTCACATTTTTCTGCTCTGTTATCCAACCGCAAAGCATTCTTGACAGCTTCAGATGTTGTTAAATATAGCCTTAACTTCTGTTCCCAGGGCAGGAAATTCTTTGGAATTCCTGTTTTTCACGCAATGTCTATCATGATTTAGGAGAACTGCGCCGGAGGAGCCAACTGGCGTTACGCTGCCGCTTGCTCCTTGGTCGAAAAAAAGCCCAGCAGTCGAGGCTGCTACCCGACGGCGCTACGATGAGTCCCCATTCCAGGGATTTTTCTTTGCAAAATGAGGTTATTTGTTCCTAACACCGGCCTTGGGGGGTTTTTTTGGTCGCCTTCGAGGCTGGAAGGTGGAGGAGCAGATTCAGAGGAGAGGCGAAACTTCGCACAAACCCCCAGAAGCATCCCAAGCCCACGGAAAGGGGAGGGGGCGAGGGAGACAGCGGAGAGGGAGGGGATGCGAAGAGGAGGGGGATGTGATTAACCTGTCTGCGTAGCATTTCCATACAGTGAGGAGTGTCCGCGCGCGCCGCTCGTGTCCGAGGATGGGCGCTGGGCAGGGGAGGCGGCAGCGGCCCCGCAGCTCGGAGCGAGCGAAGCCCAGACGTCTCGTCGCCCGCCCGGTGCCGCAGCCGAAAGGGTTACGGAAAGGACCGTTTCGCGGGGACTGCGCGGCACATGGCTCCGGGTGAGTGCGGCTCCCGGGGCCGGTGCGCGGGGGCCGGGACGCCCGCGCGCGGTGCGCCTGTTGCTCGGCTTTGTGTTCTAACGCCGGCAGGAGTAATAAGGCAGCCTTGTCGGGCCTTGCCGGAGCCGCAGCAAAGAGGGGGGTGTTGCTGCCTTGGGAGCACTGCTCCTGGCCGTGGCTTTGGCCGGGGGAGCGCGGCGGGGGACGCCGCGGCCCGGGAAGGGATGCGCACAATAGGGCCCCTGTTCTCGGCGAGCCGGGCGGCGGCCCCGGCCCGGAGCCCCGCGGCGGGTGTCCGCGAACGTACGCCGCCGTGTCCCACGCAAGTCTCCAGCCAGCATCTTCCTGCGGGCGGCCCCAGCCGCGGGGGACGGAGCGGGGCTGATGGCGACAGCCCGCCTTCGCCCACCCTCCCGCAGAAAACGCCGCGGGGACGCTCCCCCCCGTGCTGCGGGACGGGACGCGGGACGGGGCCGCCGCGATGCCGTGACCCCGGGGCGGGGGCGGTGCGGTGGCTATCCCCGTCGGAGGGACGCCGCTGCCGGCCCGGCCCGCGGAGCCCGGCCCCGTCCTCCTCCTCCGGGGATGTCCCCGCGGCGGTGGCCACGCCGTGTCCCCCGCACTGCCATCCCGCCTCCCGGCGGTGCCCAGGCCAGGCCTGGTGGAGGGTTCCCCTTGTGGGTTCCCCCTCCAGTTCATCCTCTTTGTGCTGTCCTTTTCATTCAGGTAAATTAGATCCGCGGTTCACTTTGTGGCGGTTTTGTGGTCCGGGAAAGGTGATGGGATGAAAGCTCCGGGGCCTCTCTGCCCAGAACGTGCTCTGCAGAAGGCGGCCGTGGTTTTCTTCATCACTTGCATGCCTCAGCATCTGACCAGAAAGGACGATAGCTGAAAGGGAAATTCAGTCCTTAGTTACATGCAGCCATCTCCCAGACTGCCGATATCTACCATGTAGTGCCACTCCTGGTGACAGGAGTTACTTGATGCGTCCATTAAGGATTGGACAGAGACCACCGGCGAACTGCAGTGGTTGCCAGCCATGGTAGTAATGACTCTCCATCCCTACTGGTTTGGCTGAGCTCCAGCTGGTGACGAGGAAGAGCAAAGTTTGGTCCCATTTCCAGACTCCAAGCTATCCCATATGCTGGGCTTACCTTGGATTTGTAGGTGCGTGGGGTTTTTCCTGTGGCACTTTAATTAAAAACTCTCAACAGTGTTTTTTAGATGGAGAATCTGACTGGTGCTTTTTTCCCCAGGAGGACTCTTTCCACAGCAGCATTGTGACTAGAAGGAACAAGTTTGCCATTCAACACACCCTGATTAATGAAAATTTTGAAAATTTTTCAAATATTTTGAAAAAGCAGAAGGAGCCGGCGCACCAATGCGTGGTTGAATTGGCCAGTTTTGCTTTTCAGGGATTTTTGCACACACTCGTTTATTTAATTCAGTCTAATTTAAGGACACGCACCAAGCGTCTTGCTTTGATCTATGACTTTCACAACATTCAGCAAATGCCACAGGAAAAGTCAATGAATAGCGCCTTTTCTCGCTTGGTTTCGTGTCTTACCGCACATTCACACAACCTCGATGGGAAACCGTAAGCCAACCTACATTTGCTCAAAAAAAGGTCACTTTGAAAGCTTTGAAGCACCTTTTAACAAACCTGTGCTGAATTTCAAGTAGTTGACAACACCTGAGATGGGTTGAGTTTCTTTGGAGTTCAGGTTAGACTGTGACCCTTTCATAGACGTTCCCTGCACACATTTCCCTGTCACAAGCAGTGACCCAGCGTTTACCTTCCAGGCTGTGCTTACATGTCCTGGATGTACGTCAGGAAACAGGAGAAAGTTTGGAATATCTTCCTTTTTAGATTCTGTGGAGTGTAGCATACTGTTCCAGGCCTTTGTCGCCCGAAGTGAACTGGGAAATACTCCCTGCTTCACATCATGAAGAGTGTTTTACTGGCTCCTCACTCGTCATGCCATAGGCAATCGCTGTTTGTCAGGTAAAGTCTGCGGGAAGCTTGGCTAATGTAAAGAGGAATTTGAAATAGTTGGCTTACACAGCAGATATTCCAGATTTACTGAGTATATCCTGTCATTTCCACAGGCCTGTGTCTCTCCAAGGAAAGGACTTTCTAGTGAAATCAAGAAGACTATATCTGAATGGTTTATCTTCCTGCCAGCGTCAGTTTTTCACAGCTGAGCCGAGGGTCCGCCAAGCAGTGTGAAGTGTAGGACAGAGGCTTCTCCGAGTGCTGGTGCTCCCGCTGGCAGTAAGTATCCAGCACCAAACTGGAGCACACCAGAAGTTTACAGCTATGTAAACTTTCCCTATGCTGGGGAAAGACCTTACTAAACGCAAGGTACAGCCCTTGTTTCTACTGCATTTAATTTCCCCTTTCCCGTTCTCTTTTTCCTCTGCCCGTCCTTTGCCGTGCGCGTCTCCCATCTCTCCTCCTCTTTTCTTCTCCTTTGCCCTGCTCCAGTCTGTTTCCCTGTGGCCTTCCCCCTTCCCGTGTTTACCTACCTTGGGCTGGGCCTCTCCCGCAGCCCCTGCCAGGCCGCCGGTTCCTGCCGCACTAAATCAGTCCTCCCAGAGTCAATGGCTCCTCTCAGTCACTCGCAGGAGGTGCAAATCCAGTGGGGCAAATTAAGCATAGCGATGCACTGGCAGAGCGGCCGAGTAGCCAGGAGGCTTCAGCAGTTAAGATTCAAGTGGGTTCAGATATTTTTTTTCTTGCTTTGATTTGCTCAGAGTTTATGCTGAATTCTTTTGAGTATGGCATTTCCTACGTGTTCTCTTCCTCTTCCCTGCTGCCCTCCCTTCAGCTACGCTCGTGCCTGTCAGTTTTTGTATAGCCTGCGCCTTGCCTGTGGTTTCTCATACCTGGAGGGGTTTTGCTTTGCAGTGTGGCTGCACCGAGAGGCACTTTGCTTTGTAGGTGCGCTGTGTTTTCCTCTGGCTGCTGTCAAGGTGTCGCAGACGGTCTTGTGTGCAAGTGGAATGGGGACTTGTGAGCCTCCTAACCCTGCAGGGAAACAGAGAAGGAAAACTGGCAGCAGTGTTCAGTTGTGCTCGCTGCTGCTTCCGCGCCCGAACTGCACGGCCGTACAGACACAGCTTACGCAGACCTAAGGGATAGCGGAGGCAAGAAGCAGCGCTGGTGGTGGTCAGTGTGTTCCTGTTGAACCGCGGGCTAGCAGCACGTACAGCACGGCTTTCTCACCCCACGCTGGATGCAGAAATGCAAAGCCAGCTCCTGCTTAGTTCCTCCTGCCCACTCAGAGGCTCAAAATACCCTTGTCACTGTCATTCAAGGATCTGGCATTAACTTTATTTTAGCGCCAGGCACTACAGTTTCCTTGGTGAGACAGGTGGATTATTTCATACGTATTCACCTACTCTCATGCATGTGTCCCTCAGCACTAGGCTACCTTCAGAAGATGTAATTTCCACCAGGCACATCCCTACAGCTCAAGTTTGCGGTGAGAAGACTAGTAGAGGCTTTGGCTCTCTGTGACACGAGAAAGCCAAACTCAGGTGGTCCTCGCTAACACCTGGCTACACGTGAATTTCTTAGCCATGTCTATTGCTTTCATCCCACGCAGTGATGTCGCCTGCAGATGATAGCAATGCAGCCTGAAGGCTCTCTAGATATTCTAGAAAAAAACCCTCACAGCTGTGTCCCCTGAATTTTGTGAGGGAGGCGGAGGCATCAGGAGCACACACAGGTGCTTTCTCAGTGTCAGCGGGGAGGAAGGTCCCGGGATGCCACCCCAGAGAGTTAATCATCCCACATCACCTCAGTAGAAACTTCTTAACTTTAAACTTCGTTTCTCAGAGCGCGGCGTTTCCCAGGGGAGCGATGTGTGCAAACTGACATCTGTTCAGATGAAATGAGCAAGCGCAAAAGAAAATGGCTCATGATCGCCAAGGAGTTACTGGAGCTAGCTGAACCTGATTGCAATCAGCCGGGTTGTGCCCAAGAAATCCTTGATCAAAGCCCACTTCCAGGCTCTGGTCCGTAATGGTTGTCAGCTGCTGTCTGCCTCAGCCTGCAGCTTCGCTGCACCTTGGGGACTGCTGCCTCCTGCCTGTATCTGTGTTGTGGGACCGCCTGCCCCAGGATGCGCTGCTCTCTTTGGCGTCTCCAGGTTGGCTCTCTTGTTTGTTTTCTTTTTCTACGTTTGAAATACATGGCAAACTCTTCTTCCCCTGAAGGTGTTTTGTTTCGTTATAGTTAATAATCACAGCTACGTTTCCTTCAGGTTAGCCTGTGTCAAAGCTAGGGGAACCCTCTGCCTTCCTTCTGATGCTTTCCCTCCCTCCCTGCTGTTCGTGACCTGATGGAACAGTTTCTTGTCACCGACACCTGGGCATTCCCAGCACTTGCCCAGCCTTTGGTTTTACGAATGCATTTTTGTAGCTGTTTTCTTGGGGGGGGGGGAGGGAATTGATTAATGTATTTCTTTTCTTTGCATGCAAGTAGAAGGGGAAGCCTGCTCTGGCAGGATGCTGAATGTGCTCTGCCACACAGTGAATTCTGTCACTTACTGTGCTTTCCAGGCGAGCTGTTGGAAATGTCACAGGATTAATTTCAGAATCCCCTGAGGTGCCTGTTGGCTTTGTCCAGAATCATTACTCATTCTCTGCTACGTACACAAGCTTATTAAAACACGGTGAGACCTTAGTTGTGTTTGCTGCGTTACTGTTTATTTCCATTCCGTCTGGGCTCCTACCCTTTGCCTACCAGTATGTTACGTGAGCACATTGCCGTGGCAGCTAGCTGTGTTCTTCTGTTGTGCACGCTTGTTTTGTGGCACACACGAGCCACCCGATGCAAGGAAGCCAGCCACAGCCCCCTCCCAGGGCTACTCTGCTGCTGGAGATGCGTTACTTGCATCGTTCTCTGGCTTGTGCCCCTTGTTCCTAGTCCGTGATAGTGTAGTGAAGAAATCAATAGCAGACAAATAAGTAGACACGATGTCATCCTTGCAGATAGGGAGGACTTGCAGGCAGCCAATAGATCATGTATGTGCTTTAAGAATGTTTGTGGAGACAGAGTTATGATCCAAGAATGTGCAAATAGCTGCCCATCCCAGTCTTACGTGCCTGCGATGAGGGAGAAGCGCTAAGCCATCCCTAGGCTTGATTAGCATCCAAATCTGAAAGATGTGTCCTGCGCTGTGGAGCTGGTTGAGGGGATTTTTCCGGGGGAGTCAAAAATAAACAATGTGAAGGGAATCTCTTCCTCACCTTACCTCTGCTGGGGGCTAAAATCAAACTGGAGGCAGCTGGCTGGTGAGAGTTGGTGGGCCGCTCTGCGAAAGGGCCCTCGCGTGGGCACCATCCAGCAGCAAGGACCCCCCCGAGGAGAAGGACGTCCCTTTGAGGCAGCCAGGAAGCCCGTCTGCTGACTACTGTGTTCCCAGGGACCGATGTCCTCAGGAAGCAGAAGGTTAGCAGGGGCTATCAGCAGACTACGTTGGTGCAGAGGCTTTTTTACGATTGCGTTAACGTACCTTTTCCTGTTGTTGTACAGAAATTATGACTCCTAGCGTTAGTGCTGAGATGAAAGCAAGAGCTCTTTTGCATGGGGCAAGCATTAAAAGCTAGCTGTTACGTTAATCATAAAAGAAAATTAGTGCTTGCTGGCAGCTATTTGCTTTCAGAGAAGTTTGCTTTTGTGTCGTTACTCCTTTAACTCTTTGTCTGTATCCTTTCATCCACGGCCAACTGCGTATCTGTCACTGTCCTCTCTTACTGCCCAAGCTGGGTTCTGCTTCTGAAACTCCCCACGAGCTCAGCTTTTAGATTTACGGGATCATCTGGGATCAGAGCAGAAAAATGGGAGCTAGGATGGGTGTTTCAGGTGAGCAGTGTGTGATAACACGATAATACCTGTAACCGGCTGTGGGAGGAGAGCCTCTGGTGTCAAGGAGCGGGCTTTTCCAGGACGTACCCATAGAGTGTTTAACAGCGCCACGTCAAAATAAAAATTATTGATTAACAGTGCGCATTACCTGTGCTGCTAAAAACACTTCTAGATTATACATGCTGCAAACAGTAAATATTTAACGTACAGGTTTACTTTTCCTGGTTTATAGAGAGCTCAGTGGGCCTGACAGAGCAGCTAGACAGATGTGTTTATAGCAAGCTCCCCGGGCGGGTACAATGCTGCAGTGTTTGGCCTGCGAGCACCGCAGGGGCACGCTTAACAAAATAGAAGTGTTCCATTTACACTGGGGGGAAAAAATCCTGAGAATGTTTCTATTAATATTAGCTGGTGTAAAACCCCAAATTCTACATTTCAGGTCTTGCGTATTTCAAAAATAGAGGGCTAGCTGGTGGTTGGTGAGGATGTGGGGTAAGAAACGTTTCCTCGCTTACGTAGCCAGTGGAAGGGAGGGTCGTGGGGGCAGTTCTTGCTGGTGAAGAGGGTTGTTGCTGAAGTGCCCCTGACAAAGGTCGGGTGTGAAATGGAGAGTGCCGGAGTGAGCAGAGTGGGGCGGCACAGGCCGTGCCCGTGGTTCTCCATGGACTAGGAGCTGGGGCTCGGGACCGCGGCTGAGAGCCTGGATGTTATCACAAGCATGTTCCCGGAAGGTGAGAGGGACCAGATGCTGTGGGGAAAGCAAAATGTGCCGAGCCCAAGCATGCGCGTGCGCCACACGCTTCCCACACCTGCGAGATGCTGACGGGGACGGTGGGAAATCCACCTCCGCGTTCAGGGGGGTGTTTGTTACACACCAGCTTTGATTTTGGCTGAGGTCCTATCTGAGCCCTAGCTTCTGGTCGCAGTTATACGGACGTTAAAGGTGATTTATCTGGCCAAAATTAATGGCATTAATTAACTGAAACAACTGCTGTTTGAGTTTCTGGAGAGCTCCCAAGGAATGGGTGGCTGCATCTGCCTCTTTAATTTCCTCAGGAGTTTCCTCAGCTGAAAAGTGAGTTTATTTAGATAATCTGATGAAACAGCTGGCAGCTCTTTAATTCTTGAAGCAAAAAGGTTAACTTTTAAAAAGGGATTCTTGGGCTGACTAACTTCTGAGGAACGTTTTCTGTTGAAGGAAAGTAGAGTTAGGAAGTACAAGTCTGTATCGGGGCTGGCTAAGCGCTACGCTTAGCTGTAGTCATAGATACATTTTTGTATATATATAAAAGGTAATAGTTATCTCTGTGTGTGAGTAAAGCTAGGAGCCCTGGTGAGGTGGTTTTGCTTTCCCATCAGCCTCACCTGCAGAGGGACATCTTTCCCCAGCTACGGGTGACCTGCCCTCAGGGTGACAAGGGGATGGGGCCATCCCATGGAGACCTGCTCAGCGCAGGACAGCATCGTCCTGGTAAAAGCAGCTCAGCACCTCTCCTGACTGGGGCCTCCTGGCACAGGGGTGCTGGGCTGCCTTTGAGCCCCGGCTGCAGCTTCCTCGTCTGCAAGCTCCTTTTCAGATAAGGACTACTTTGGTCTTGTTCCTCTGTCTGTCTGAGGAGCTAACTGGTTTTCAGTCGGAGGGCGGATGGGGGCCTCCCAAGGCACGGTGAGGGACTGTTGTAGTTGAATTCTGCTGATCGATGGGAAGCGAAGTGATTGCCAGGCAGATTGGCCTTGACCTGCTCCTGGAATTACCTGGCCATAGACCATCCCGTTGCATCTGGGAGCATCATGAAACAAGGGTTCCAAGAGAAGGAGGATCCTAATAGCGAGCGACAGCACTAGGGACCATTGCGCATCCAGAAGGAGAAGGGGCAGAATAATGCAACTCTTTCTTTGCAAGCCGAATTACAGACCGTGTTTCAATACGGGCCGCTCGCACCTCTTTACTGTGCGTTGGTTGTGAGCAGTGATTCAAGCAAACCCAGCCATTTAGACCCAAACTGAGATTCATTGATTCCAGCAGCAGTGCCGGACTGAGGCACCCTGCTCTGCCATGGCTGCTCCCTGGCGCCCCGTCCCCCTGCATTTATGACCTCCCTTTTGCTGTTAGAGTGGCATTTGGGGCTGCAGTAAAACAAAGACTCCAGCCCGGGTCTCCCAGGGGTAGCAAACCAGCACATTAACCCACTGTGCGACCTGGCAAGGACTTGTGACTCTGGGTTTTATGGCAGGATACCATCGCCTGAGTATTGCGTGTTTCGGAGGCTACACAGTTGATGCACAGTCAGCTCCTGAAGGGCAGCTGGCATGGTGACAGTAGAGTTAAAAAATGAATGAATTGTCAGCTTCAGTCTGGATGTCACCATCATTTTAATGCTAATGGACTTTTTCCTCAGCCAGCCTCCTGTCTGAATGGGGAGCACAGAAACATCCCAATATTTATGGGATTTTAACTAGATTAGTTACAAACCTATAAAGCAAAGAAAGAGACAGTTCATCCACTACTGGGGAGGGGAGTGTTAAAAATGCCACCTCAGATAAAATATTATGGGAGTTGAGTAACTGTAAATAAGAACCTTGCCTATGAAACAGCTTCTTATGTGAGGTTGGGATGAGGGCCAAGAGAACGTCTAGGGCTTGGGGAAATTTATTAGCCCAGATCAACAGGATTTCTGGGACTCAGGAGATGGGGTGGCAAAGAATTTGCCTGCTGGAGTCCGCACTTCCTCCATTCATGCCTGCAGCAGGAGTTTCACTTACAAAACTTTCAAGACGGTTCGTTTGCATGATTTGAATTTTCTTGGTTCTCATTAGCAGCTGCAGTTCTGTCCTGGGACTTGGAGGAGCTGGGTTCAAGCGCTGGGTTTCCACAGCCTGCCAGTGTGGTCTTGGACAAGTCATTCATCTCCCTGTGCTTCAATGCCTCTCTGTAGAGAGGAGATAAACATCGTTTCCTGGCTCCCGGGGATGGCAGGAGGGTGTGCTACAGGCTAGGAGGCATTCAGACACCTGAAGTATGAGTGAAGAGTACTGTGGGTGCTTACAAGTGACAGGAGCACGTACAGTGCAACTACCGTGCGCAAGTTGGCCCCTTGCAGGGGGAGGAATGACATTTTGGTGGGGGGACGATGGGTCTGTCTTCCCTTTGAGCCCAGTCAGCTTATCCGCTGCCGTGACTCCCTCTACTCAGACACCTTGATTTTGTAGCTTTGCCAGTGCAAGCTGGCTGTCCTGATGGGGTCATTGGTGTCCTGATGGTATTAGGGTCGCCTTGGCTACACATTCCCTTAAAAAAGGGACACGAGCACTTCACTAGCACACAACTTGGGAACCCAAAGCCTTTTGTCTGCCCCACTTTTCATCTCTCTTATTCCCATTTGCACCCTTGTGCTGTTCCTTAAGCTATTCCTTACCTGTATTAAGATTTCTGTCCAGGTTCTTCTGTCACGCCTCCCCTTCTGCATTCGCTCTGGTATTTCTGCTTCCGCCTCCATCCTCGCTCCCATGTTTTGACTGTGTTTTAATTTTCTTTTCTTGTTTTCAGAACCCATCTTAGCCTCTCCTGTGTATTTCCCTTTTCCTCCCTCTAGTTCCAAGCGCTTTTCAGTAAACAGCATCCCTCTGCTGTTCTGACTCATTGCCCGCTGACAGTGGAAAGAATTCGTCGTGAGAGTGATGCAAAGGTCTCCCAGTTTAGAGTGCAGGGTAGGTTAGGATGACCTCTCTCCATCCGTCAAGTGCGGAGCCACAGGGTCTAATTCCTCAGCCAATGTTTGCTTGCCAGTTTCTCTCCCATTCAGTTGTTCTTCACTCCCGCATCAGTATACATACGTGTGCACCTTGGGGGGATGCTCTGTCACGGCCCGTGTCAGCCCGCTCCCGTACGATGGCCGAGAGTACCGCAGTGGCTGTTGGTAATGTACTTAGCCGAAGTGTGGGAAAACTCTCAGACTTGAACTTCGCTTTGTATTTTCATGCCATATGAAACTCATTGAATGTTTGTCCTTCCCTTCGCGTGGCTGCTGCCAGCTCTTGTATTGCATTGACATATGTGAAATCTATTTGGTCCCCGTTTTAATATGCTGCTTACAGTTTAAATACAAAAGCAGAGGGTGCTTCTGAAGAGAAATGAATGTAATTGTGGTGGTGGCTGTTGTTATAAATAGTGCAAAGGATTTAGAAGCTATTTAGCCTTTCAGGCAGGAATCACAAGTGTTGTGTGTAATATAATCTTAAGGCTCTCATAGTTAGCTATAGGAGTCTTCCCAGTTGTGATTGGCCCAACTCACTCATCACTGTTTGGCTTCAGTGCAGGATGAGGATGCTCCGCTCTTCATGGCAATGAGGCTTACCCTCCAAAAATGTGGTGTGCTAGATCAGGTGCTCGACCTGTACATGCATACAGCACCAATATCCACACAAGTCAGGCATTTCAATGTGCAACTGGCCTGATTGCACGAAGAACCGTGGTATTTCCACACACACATTTTTGAGGTTGGTTCCTAAAATCAGCGTTGCATTTTTCCTCCACTGGAGTGAAATGCAAATATTTATTTATTGACAGAGCTGAAGCTGATCGTTTTCCCTGTCCAGCTCTGAGCTGTCTGTTCTGTCAGATGAAAACAAGTAGTATTTTCATTTCTTTTTAAAATGCATTTGTTCGTAACTGGGTTAAAAACAATTAGTGCCTGCTTTCTGCCAGCCCCGGTGGAGCGCTATATATATTTGTGTGTGTGTATGTATATGTATATCAAAAGAGGCTGAATGCCCAGAAATTCTCTTGGCAGCCCCGCTGTCTGGTTAGAAAAGGAAGTGAGCTACAAAATTTGAACATTCAGTTCTGAGACTTGAAAGCTTTCTGGATTTTATTACTGACTCAACAGGGTTTTCATTATGTATATGGCCAAGAGGAGAGGTTTACGCAAGAGGAATATATTGTAGTTGAATATGTTTGTAATTTTACACATTGTTAAATAATTGAGATAACTAGAAATCTCCTAAATGGACAAAATAAATTAAGTGTTAGCAGCAGTGTCACTGTGGCACAGGCAAGTCAATATAAAAGAGTGGCCGCCCCCCATCTGAAAGCTGATTTCCAGTGCAGAGGGGTCCTCAATTGGATGCTGAGTGATGTTTTGCTGTTGATGTAAATGGGAGCCACCTTTCCCTCAGCATGTCTTGAAGCCTCTTGCTGCTGGTCAGTCTTTTCTCTTTTACTCCAGATGATAGCATCTTTAGGTTTTTGCCTTTTTTTTTCCCTTTTTTTTTTCCCTCCTTTTTTCTTTTTAGCAACTTGGAGCTATTTAAACAGCAGTTGAGGCTACATTTCTCCTGCTCTTATTTTCATGTTAGTTTTAGGATGGAAAATGTTTTGAGAAGCAGATTATCATGCAAAGAAAGAAGGTGTGGGATGCTGTAAACGTGGGCTGTAAGGGGCTAAGCTGTAAATGTGGACGGAGGCTGCGTCCTGCTGTCCTGCTGACCTCCTGCAGCCGGGGCTGTGCTGTCGGTTCACATCCCGCGGCCAGTCAGCTCTGCCGCAAGCCAACTTGACAGCAGAGCGAATTCCTGTCCCACAGACAACGTGCTCCCAGCTAATTGTGCACTTGTTCATGTGATGGGTATTTATTCTTCATTGTCTTAAAAAGATACTTATTTTTAAACCCCTGTGGTCTCTGGTGCCGTACAGTCTTAGTGCGTGTGTTCTCATGAAACTACTGTCAGCAGGAAATGCTATCTATATGTGCCTTTGCATTTTATACCTGGGAAGCCAAGGCACAGGGAAAACAGAAGATCACTGGATAACTCAGGCAGGAGTTCAGAACCCAGTCTGAACCTCTCTTGGTCCTGTTTGTGCCCAGCCTCTCCAACATCATAAATCAAGCTGGGTAGCCTCTCATTTTTGACTTTGGTGTGTGCCATTTGTTCCTTCCTGTATCTTTGTGGAGAAACCCCTACTCTTACTGCTCTTGGGAAAGCTGGGTGTGAAGCAGTGTTTATCGCAGCGACAGCCCGTCTGTGGCGCTGACCACGTGCAGGTCAGCCAAGTTCAAAGGAGTTTCTGTGCCGGTGCTACATAATTGGTCTCAGTGAGGGTAAGCACATACGCAAAACAGGTCCATTTTCAGGTGGGAAATGCAAAGTGTGCTTGCCCAGCTGTGCACTAGGCAGAGGAGTTTACAGGCTTTTTTCCCCACCTCCCCTGTTGCTGTGCTGGGTGGCCTGTGGCAGGGCTGTGCAGCATCCGGGATGCTCACCGATCCTCACGCCCGCAGGAGGTGGGAGAGCAGGGACTGTGCTGCTGGCCTTGCCGGGGACACAGCGAGGCCTGGGAAGGTAACAGTGCTGATGCCCAGGAAGGTGGCTGGGAGCCCCTGGCACGGCTCCCTCCCTCCCTCGCTGTCCTTGGCACTCGAAGGCGTGTGGTACATGCCCAGAGCCTCCTGGCCTTGAGAAAGTTTTCATTTGTGGCTGGTAGACTCAAGACTGTGGGCTGCTCCTGCTTTATAGTATAAAGGTTTTGTAATGATGTTATCCTGGATTTCGTATTAAATGCGTTTTTTGTACTCACTTCTGCCTGCTAGTTCGCTCTCTGGTTTTGAGTCCATTGGATCACTTTCAACCAACCATGGAAAGAAGACATTTGTTTCCAAGAGATTAAGCCGGAGGCAGAGCCCAGGAAGGCGAGCAGCCGGGGCGTGGAGGGATACCCTGCTGATGCCCTGGGAGAGCCGGGAGCCTTAGCACAGCTTCGGTTAGAGGCTGGAGGAAGAATCCATGGTGGGGAGGCAGAGGGAGAGGCTGTGAACACCCCAACCACAAAAAGCGCCTCCTTGGCGCTCGCATGGTCTTCAGACACCGGAAAGTCCAACCGCAAGACACAAATCCATAGGAAATGAGGTCTCATTAGTTCCACTGCCCACAGCTTGCTCATGGCTCCAAGCATTCAGTTTGGTCGAAGGGCTACTGGAAACTGGGCAGATGTCTTCCCTGAGTCACGCTGCCTTTCCACCTCCCCAAGGTCACGGTGCTTCGCAGGCCAGGGCGCTGCTAGGGGAGGTGATGTCCAGCTGTCGGTTGCCATACAGGCATCCAACCTGCATCTGATGTGCTGGCGCACTGAAATCCACCTGGATCATCTTCTTGGCTTTGCTAACCAGAAAAATGTGGCATTATCAGAAAGTTGTACCAGCTTTCAAATCCTCTCCCCAGCGAGAAGGAGCCAGAGAGCATGTCTTAAACGTAGCCCATGGTCAGATGGTGTGGTGAGTGTTTGAAGCCTGGGAGTGTCTGGCAGAGAAATAATTTGCCCTTTTAAAACCACTGAACAGTCCTTGTTTCTCCACACTCCAGCTTGGCTGTGCTGCCCAGGCATGGAGACGTGGCTGGATCCACTCCCGATGCCTCCCAGCACCCCTGGGTGAGCTCTTGCTGCAGCCTTTGCTGTGGCAGGTGAGGGATGGGCTCTGCCCTGCTTTCGGATGCCAGAGAAGATGGGCAGGGGGTCCAGAGGGTATCCTTGCCTCTTCTCCTGCTGGCAGCTTTGCAGCCCGTTCATGGTGCAGAGAAGCTACAGGGGACTTAAGAGTTTGGAGGGAGGGTGTTGCACCAGGAGCAGAGACAGCAGGGCTGAGCAGGGGAGAGGGTTTGGGGTGCTGCCTGGTGTGGGTGCTGCCTCCTGGGGTTGGGGTGCCGGCTGGAGCTTTGCCATCAATCCCTCATGCTGGTTGATGGGAGGTGGAAATGCAGTGCCTGGGCGAGTCTGAGCAGTACAATGCACTGTTTAAAAAATAAAAAAAAGCCCTTCAACAGCATCACTAGGGAAAAATTACCAGAATTGAGCAGCTGCTGTTTAGTACATGCTAACAGCAGCTCAGGTTTTGTGGAGCTGAAAGCACTGCCAACCCTTTGCCTCCTGCCTGTGTAATGCTGGACCTCTGACTTCCACCTCCTCCTGCCGAAACGCGACAGCCCTGTGACGCAGACTTTTCCAAATGTGATACATTTCTCTAACATCACTTTCAGATGTTCCCAGCAAGAAATGGCACTACTCATTTGGCCTGTGGCCCTGGGTGGGCAGCGTGGGTGAGCCCAGAGAGGCTGTGGGTCCATCCCGGCTCGGCTGGCGGGGAGCTGCCGGCCACCGCAAGCACAGCGTCCCCCCAAATACAGGTTATTGCTGAGGAGGTGCTGTCGATGCCCTTCCCAGTGCCGCCTGAGCTGTCTTCTCTGGCCAGCCACCTTGCTGCTGGTTTGAGCGCCGTGCCCAGCTGAAACAGGCAGCAGCCAGCTGCAGCCCTGAAACGTCACATCTGGAAAGGGCAACTAAGCTGCTTCTGGGGCTGAGCCAGCTCACCCTGCTTGCGGGAGGGGTCCCTGTGCTCCCCCGGGGATGGGATGGGTTGGGAGGCGAGCAAAGATGACTCGAGTGAATTTGCAGAGCTCAGAGGAATTCAAGTGAAATGCCAACACGATCCTTCGATTCTCCCGCCCCATGTCCTTGTCCTTTCCGCCTCTGGAAATAGGCTCCTTAAACGGGAGGGTAAGGCAGCGCTTCAATATCAGATCTAAAAATGATGGAGAGATGTACCTCCTCTGAGCCCACCTGTCAGTGTTCGCAGCTTTACTGTCATATTTTCCAACATCTTCCCAGTGTTTTTCTCTCCTCTGTTGCTGTACACAGAGGCAGAGGAAACTTGCTTGTGCAGAGGAAAAAGTGAACTGGGCTTTCTCAGATATTCTAATAAACAGCCTGAAAAAGCTTTACACATTTATCCCACTCCGTTTTAGTCATCAGAGGTCTTATTTACAACTGTAGACCTTCTGTAAGTACAGATCACCTGGCTGCCTGAAGAAAAAAATCTCCAAAGAAAATTGTAAGTTCAAAAGAATATTGTTGTTTGTTTTTCAGCTGGGCTTGGGTTTTGTTTGGTTGTTTTTTTAAAAATAATATTGTCTTTGGGAGAAGTTTGTACCATTTAAAAACACAAAATGAGTGTAGCAGCCCTCGTACCCTCTGCATGTCTCCTGGCCTCGTTCCATGATGCTCATAAATATCTGAACCCTTTGGTGCATTAATCCTCACTGCAAAGCTGTGAGCCCAGAAGGGCTGCAGCCATCGGAAACCCCATGGGATACTCTGATAGTTGACAGGCAGGGATTTTAGGGGTTGATTGGGGTTTTTTTGGCGGAGGGGGACGAGGGGGATGCGCAGAAGGCAGCGGTGCAGAGGTGCCAGCAGGATGTTGTGCAGCTGCCTGCCCTTGGCAGGCCCTCGCAGGGCTCTCCTGCTGTCCTCGCAAACTGCACTTGGAATCTCTTGTTTACTTCCCCTGTTTGAAGGCAAAAAGTAAAACAGCTTCACCGGGGAGGACTGTGGAGACTGCGGAGGAGATGGGTTGCGATAGCCACAGCAACGGCGCAGCAGGGAGGGTTAAGCAGCGCCGGAGTGATTTGGAGCAGTGCTAAGACTGTTCTAAATTATTCAAGCTATTAACAAATTGTAGGAGTTGCCATCCTGGAGTGCGCTGGGGTCCAGCCAAAACCTTCTGGTGTCCCGTGAGTTGCAGGCGGGTTCCCTGCTCGGCGATGGCACAGGAAGGCGTGTGGTAGAGCATCGCCCCACTGCCAGGCAGGGACGCTGGTCCTCTGCCTCAGCTGTGTCGTCTTGCCCTAGAGCTCCCCAGTGGGGAGGGTGACATGCGTCTTTTTTGAAACAGTTTTGTTCCCGTTGGAGACAAAAAAAAAGGTCAGAAGCCAAATAGAAGTGTAGCATCTTTCACAAAAAAAAAAGGGTAAGAAGGTGAGGTGATTTCAGCGTTTGTCATCAGCTGTCACGCTGAAAAGATCCAGCAAGAGGCTACAAGTTCGTGTGGAGTACAGAGCAGCAGAATTATATGCAAGTGTTTTATTTCATTAGGGAAATCAGCATCTAATCTGTGGAAAATGGTAAACACTGTTTCCACAGAAGTCCTGCTTTTTTGATTTTTGTTTGCTTGCTATCATACACATTGTGCTAGTTAAAGAAAAGTATTTAAGTCAAAGAAAATATGACGCAGAAGATTCAGGGTGCCATTTGATAAACAATGGGCTGCAAGTTGTCAAAAAAAAAAAGGCAAGTCTGGCACATGCTGAATCCATTCCTTTCTGTGCAGGAAGAAAAATAACAATTTATTTCCCATACAGCCGAACTCTTTCGCAATCTGCATTGCTCAAAGCTCGAGTAACGGCCAGCAGCAGCGGGGCCGTTCATCTGTTGGGATGCTCCTTGCAAGCAAAGGTAAGTCCCGGGGTACACTGCCAAGCTCTCAGTGACCCTGTGGCTGATGCGGTGGGTTGGAAGCAATATTGTCTGCGTCTTGATACAGGGTTCATCAGTTTTCCCTGCCAAATAGCAGTGGGCAGCATCTGAAACACACTGAATGGTTATCCGTTTGGGCCAGGACTACTCACCGTGCTGGTTTGGCTAAAGGTTGCTTATACGCCTCAGATGCCTAAAATGAGTTGTTTTACAGCATTACCAATTACTGACTCAAGATGGTGATACAAACAGTGCAAAGTTTGGATCTCATCTTTCTGGTTCCTGTTGGCTGACAAGCTAATCTTAAAATAGCAATTATCTAATGGGGAAAATCCCACAGATCTAGACAAGTGGATCATAAAAATAGCCACCCTCACTGGTAAGAGTCCCAAAGTAAATTTTGACCCATGCTGTGCCTATGGGCTGTGGACGTGTACCTATTATCAAAAAATGGAGCAAAAGGCTGGCAAGAATTCCTCTTTAGTCTGCCTGGAATCAGTAAATACCTTCAGGTCAGCAGAAGATGTATTTATAGTTGTAACCACATGAAGCGAGAAAGCCTACACTTGCCCTGTATTTTTCCATGAAAGAGGTGAAGTAATTCAGGGCTTGTGAATAGATCACTGTTCCTGGACCTTCTTTTTTGACCCTGATTCCCTTTATATAACAGTCTTCTGTTCCTCCTGTGGATATGGTTTTTTGCCGGGAAAGTTATTTTTGGAATGATGGCTTATAATTGATGTTAGAGGCTTTATATATTTGATGCAATAAGGCTTTTATATATATTCTGTGTGTTCACACTTGTTTTATGTAATTGCCACCAAAATTCAGCCCACTTGCTTTCAGTTTTCTTTCCTTGTCTGCATCTGCTTTTGTTTCCTTCCCATTATTAGGTTTTCCAAACACACTGTTGGACACCAAGGATTCAATTCAAAGTCCAGAGCTACAAGAATATTCTGTTCGTGCAAAAGTATTGATGTCTTACTAAGTCAATTGTCACATTACGTCACCTACTTAGGCTTTTTTTCTGAGGGGGCAAGCTAGTGAGCTATTTTAACATCTTTATATTCGCTCAGAAAGACAAGGTAATGAATCAATTTATATAATGTATATTTAGGGCCTGCTATGCTTCCCTTAAAGCCAAGAGGGGAGGGGCAGAGTGGGGAAAGAGAATTCTTTCTACTTAGTTTGTGGAAACCTAAATCTGGCCTTACTGCAAATAAAAACCATCAATCCCAATCTTAAAATACTTTTGTGCGGAAACAGCTGAAATTCTACCAGATAGTGACTTCATAGCATAAGGCCAGGTCACTATTACGTAAGAGTCCTCTGGCTATCTGCATTTTGAGAAAAGTTCAAAATGCAGGAATGAAAATACGTTCTGGCAGAAGGATGGAGACTGGAAACTTCTGCTGGGAGGGTGATGTTGAATAGGAGCATGTTTTATTTGCATCGTTTCTCTACTTCTTGGAAAAAAGAATCTAATAAACAAAGCTAATTTTACTGAGGAAACAGATATGAGGTCTTCTTGCAAAGGCTCTTCTTTTTGCTGTAAACCATACTCAGGCTGGGATGCTTGCCAGTATTATTATTCTCCTAAAATCTTGTTTGGACATACAATCAGGTTGGCCTTGCCTGTTGGAAGTATTGAGCACGTAGGTTTTCCAAATACAACATGGGCTTAAAAATCCTTAAAATTCTTAACTTCTGCTTAAATGCCTTAAAGCCTTTAAGCCTGGAAATGAAATGCATGGAAGGCTCAATCTTGCTCCTAGTCAGAGAATGCCTCTTTAAACAAAATCAGGTTCGGTAACCCACAGTTGAAAAAGCCCTGGAAGCTTATGGTGCTGGTGATTCATCCTGGGGTGAATAGTGCTGGGGCTTGCATTGGTTTTCTTTGAGGGATATTTTTACCCTTGTTTTGTTTCCCAATTCAAGAACTTTTTTGTGAATGAGATAATCTGTTATTTTCAAAACTACAACTAGGTATTTTTTAGACTGTTGATTTGATGCCATTTTTGGTACCCATTATGTCTTTCCTGCAACTCATTCCCAGATCTGAACAGATACTCTCCAACATGTGGTAAAGTAATTTTGTCTCTGAAGTGTATATAGATCATTACAGACTGCATCCCAGAGCAGGTGTCCATGGATGGGAAGGACCATTTTCCATCTGTTTGTTTTATTCCCTGGCTTATTTGTCGCTATTAAATGATTACTGCAGTGACAGAACTCCCCAAGTATGCATTACTGAATTTCTATTTCAGCCGAGAAGCAAGATGATAGCCCTTTGGCATGCACACAGCCCAGGGAAGACAAATATGAACAAAGTGGGGCTTTCAGCTCCCATATCTTTGCAAGATTGCTTTTTCTTTTCAATAACCTTGTAAGGCTTAGTGATGAGTCTCTGCCAAGGCAGGCTCAGCTGCAGAGCCATCGAGGCCAGCAGCGGCACTAAGCAGGAAGCGGGGCGGCAGAGGGGTGGCCGGGGAGCTCTGCGGGTGACGCGTGCCCAGAGATGGGGCAGGGGGACAGTCGCAGGCTGTGTGTGGGTGAAGGAGCTGCCTCCTGTGCTGCCGAGGTCCTCTCCTGCCAGCTGGCCATGCTGCAAGAAGCGAGCTCCGTGCCTGCGCTGGGGAAAGGCAGGGATTGTGAACTGCATCCGAAGTCCCGGTGAAGGCAGTGAGCACAAGCTCAGAAGAACAGATAAATTCAGCTCAGTGTGTTTATTAAGCTAGACTGGTCAGGCAAAATTTCCAAGCACCACTACTTTCTTGGTTATTGGCTACTGAGTCAGTTAATAGTTTAAGCTTAACTTACAAGGTTTATTTTCATTCCCTTGCTCCGTTCCATTTAACTATAAATATTCCACAGTCTTAAATAAATCCCATCAGAAACTGAAGTGCTGCTATAAAAACGTGGCATTAGTAGGGGCCCATCCTGATCCCTTGTGTCTAAAAGCATCTGGTGCTCCCAAAGTGTAGGTAAAAAAAAAAAAGGCAAGTTACCAAACCGTGTATCAGGTTTAAGAGCAAGCCTTCAGCTCGCGATCTGACACATCACTGAAATGACAGGGCTACAGGTTACAACATGTCTAGGCAGGCCCCCAGCCCAGCTGGCAAAGTGCTCCAGAAGCCGTGGGTCAGCGCAGCATTAGGGCCGGGAGGTTGAAGAGCGCAGGGGCTGGAACAGGGCTGCTCTTATTTTTAGGGTCTTCACTCAGCGCAGCCTGCAACAATGAGGGCTGGGAGGTTTCCCACTGAGGGCTGCAGGCTGGCGGTGGAAGAGCTGGCAGCTTCCCGTGGGCAGGGGCTGCCTCCCAGGGGCCCTGGCTGCAGCTGGGTTTGAACCAGGAGCAAAGTAGCTAGAAGGAACGTGAACTCTCCTGCATCCTGGTGCACCCCTGCTGCCAGGGGTGATGGTGCTGGTGTTGCAGAGTGGTGGGAATTGTTGGCCTCTGACACCCACCTGCAACTCCCTGGTGTATTTCTGCTTCCAGAGGTGTATTTTTAATAAATCTTAGATTTTTAGAAATAGCAACATGAAGGTCGATCTCTGTGCAGTAACATTTGTGACCCTCTTCCATACTCTGATGGGTGTGAAAGCTGACTGGGGGTCCCCTGAGGCGGATGTGTGGAGCAGCAGGAGGGTGCTGGACCTGGGGGCCGGCATCAGCAGCGGCCACCTCACGCTGGTGGCCGGTGGTCCCTTTTTCCAGGAGACTGAGGAAATGAAGGAGCTGTGTGCCCTGGCACACCATGCGTTAGAAATGAATGGCACCGAGGGAAAATTCACTGGGAATGGTGTTTGCACAAAACACCTAGAAGCCTTTCAGGCATTTTTTGAGGTGGGGACAGGAAGGTATTGGGGAAAAAACTGTGGGTTGGAAATGTATTTCCAACTGTTTTTAAAGTAAACAAATTCCTTTTGAAGTTGTGGGCTTGTTGCATAAATTGTGCGTTTGACAGAGTAAGTGGTGGGATGTTATGGTAATTACTAATGTCCCTTGAATATTTGGTTAACCACTATATATAATCCCACAGGCAGTAGCCTTTCCAGGGAGAATTTAGATCTACCCTTTGGGCAGGATTAACTGTTACTCTCTTGTTTCAGCAACTTTTCAATTATTTGATTCCAGTATGAGGAGTTTTCCATTTTGGGAGGAAAAAAAGAAGGTGTCCTTTTGACATCTGACTTTTAGAAACAAGTTCCATCCTGTACCTGCGAGTGCTGTGCTGTGAGGTGACTGCCTGGGCACGGGGCAGGAGGGGTGGGAAAGCCATCCCAGCTAAAGACCTTGGCTCTGTTGCAGAAATGGATTTGACTTCTTTCCTCCCTAGACCCAGTCACACAGAAAATGCATTAGTGCAATGCTGAACCCTGCGTCTCAGGTCAGATTCTCGCAGAGATATTAACGCTTGAGAAGGTACCCAGCCCTAATACGCTTCTCCTGCTGGCATGTGGAACATACCCTCCTGTTCCCACAATTTTTCTTATGACTGTTATTTTATCCTCACCTTCCTTCTCCATTCTTCCTAGGAAACTCTCCCTTGGTTCACACCCTGGAGCCTGCACGAAGCGGGCTGTGTAGGCTCGAGGTAGAAAGGTGATCTGCTCTTCCTAAGCTCAGTTTTTTCCCTGTGAGGAAAGCCATATCTCTGGGCTATCACCCTTGCTTTGCAAGTTTAAAATGTTGCCTGAAGATACAAGCCTATGCGCTTAGCGATTGCCTGCATCAGATTTTTCTTTGGTGTATTCAACTAAAAGGACAGCCCTATGCTTTAGGGAGTTTCTAGTCTGGGTCAGAGTGGCTAGACTGGGTTTCTAAATGGTACTGGTACCTCTCTGCTTACCTGTACAACATGCTTTTAAAAATCTTACTTGTATCCAGCTGTGACCTATTTCAGCTCATGTGTTGCCTGGTTGGGTTGCTCGTCTTGTTCTTCATTACTGCGGCAACACGTGTCTTGCAGTACTCTGGCCAGAGCTACCCGATGGTGTGGCTTGCGTGGGCACTGAGCAGTCTTCCCACACTGCCTCGCTCACCTCCCTTCCTTCTGCTGGCACTTCTTCCCCCATTTTCCATCCTCATGACAGTTTGTCTCATAAATGCGCTTGGGCCTCACCGGTGCAGCTCCTTATTACTGCTCGGATACCAGAGGAGAAAGCAGGCTCTCTAACTGCTGGCTTTGATACCTTGCTTCTCAAGACATAAACTGCAAATGAAGTAACACATTACAGCCACTTACCAACAGAAATCCTTATAAGCAAGTTAGAAGGAGATCGTAGCACACTGGAGTACAATTTGAAGCTTAGGAAAATGCCAGCCGTAAGTCTTTGCACTTTTCTGTATAAAATAAGCCTGACTCTAGTTTACAAAAATGACTTTAAATACAAATTAAATACATATTTCACTAGGGATAGGCCTTCTTAAAACTCGCAGAGGTTACAAGAGCACACTTTAACTGGCTCTCAAATGTAAAAACCATGACAATAGCAGTGATGCCTTTTTGGATGTAGAAACCGGGTAGCAGTGTGGTGTGAGGCATTTTGGTATTGAGATCTGCAATAGAAATCCAGTACCCCAAATATTTTAAAATGGGTAGAATTTCTTGTTTCCTTTTCCATCTTCACACGCTCACCTGAAGGCTTCCAGCTTTGGATTTTAAGTTGGTCCAATCGTCATGTGGCTGAAATGATACCTACTGCTAATCATGCTCTGCAGAGTTAACTGGGCGTAGGAATAGTGTCGTTCCTAATCAGCGCGAGCAAACATTTATCAAATACTGGAAACAAATGCTGTCAAAAATCCATTCAGTTTTATACTATTTGGAAATAGAAATGGCCTTCCCTTTGGTGAATTGGCTGTGCCCAGAAATTTGCTAGGTGCTTTAAGAGAAATTCCCTTATTGGAGGTGGCGTGTTTTCTAGCCAGATTATTTAATAATCCGAATTTAAGCCAGACCCAGAGCTGAGTGCTTCCAACAGAAGTGGGTATAGAGATTGGGCGCCAGAGCCACAGACAGCAGTTTTAGGGTCTCAGCACTGGCTCTAGATAGGGATTATGGTGGCCACCACCTGAGCAGGGCAGCTGGGAGAAGTGGTGTCCTTCCTCCTCAGCTTTCCCACGTGTGCAGGACCTTGTCCTGTCCCCCCAGCCAGCTCCTTTGGCAGCCCTGTCTGCAAGCACCCAGGAGAAGGGTTAAGTTATATCACAGTGTGACATAACTTCCTGAGAGGCTGATGCAAATAACTGGGCATCACTCTGTTTGCATTGTGATCAGGCTGGTGAGAGTGAGTTTGAGGAGGGATTTATAAAACAAGAGGTGGTAAACTGAGCTGAATTAGCAAAACATTTCCTTATGGACAGGTGGTGCAGAAGAAAGAGAAGAAAACAGTCTGGGTGAGCCTGAAAGCAGCTGTATTAGCTCTGGAGATGGTATTAGGGTCTGATGAGACCAGGGCTGGATTTTCAAAGAAGGAGCAAGGAGCAGATCTGCAGATGGTAAAAACATTTATACTAAGTTCAGAGGGACCTAACGTGGCTCCCACCAGCTTTGGATTTCCTCTGACAAGCCCAAACCTGGTGAAGGAGCATGAGGAGTGTATTGGGTTTGTGTGGCAGGGTTTTGGTAGCGCAAAGGGGTGAGGAATTACGGGGGTGGCTCCTGTGAGAGGCTGCTAGAAGCTTCCCCGGCTCCAAGTCTGACCAGCCTCTGGCCACAGCTGAGCCACTTGATGCCTCTGTAATTAGCAGAGAGAGACAAGCAGGCAGACCCCCAGGTGAGTGCAGAAAGGCGGGAGGAGGTTCCAGGAGCAGAGGTTCCCCTGTAGCCTGTGTTGAGAGGGCAGGCTGTGCCCCGCAGCCATGGAGGGTCATGGGGGAGCAGAGAGCCACCTGCAGCTCTGGGAGGACCCCTCACTAGAGCAGGCTGATCCTGAAGGACTGCACCCCATGGAGGGAACACACACTGGAGCAGAGGCAGAGTGTGAGGAGTCCTCCCCTGAGAAGGAAGGAGCAGCAGAGACAACGTGATGAACTGACCCCAAACCCCATTCCCTGTCTCTCTGTGCTGCTGGGTGGGAGGAGATAGAGAAATGGGGAATAAAGCTTAGTCCAGAAGAAGGGAGGGTGGGGGGAGGAGAGGTGTTTTTAAGATCTTGTTTTGTCTCTCAATTTTGATTTGACTGGTAACTAATTAAATCGATTTTTCTTGCCCAAGTCAAGTCTGTTTTGCCCGTGACCGTAACTGGTGAGTGATCCCTCCCTGTCCTTGTCTTGACCCAGCAGCCTTTCCTTATAGTTTTTCCTCCCCATCTCACCCAGGGGAGGAGTGAGTGTCCGTGTGGTCCTTAGTGTGCCGTCTGGGCCTAAACCACTGCAAGGAGCTATGTTTTTGAGGGATCTCAGAGCTGGGCATCTTCAAAAGCAACATTGTAAGGCAGTGGGGTGGGGTGACTGAGTGCCAGGGTGGCAGAATGGATGCTGTGCAGCAGTCATGACCAGGTCAGCCTGGAGTTCTCAATAGAGTGGCAGAGCCCAAACACAATTTGGGAGGACAGGAAGGGTAAGGAAATGGAGGAGTCAGAAGTTAAACAGCTCCAAGGACTTGAGTGGAAGGAGAGGTAGTGAGACCGCTGGAACAAATGGGGTGGGAGAAAGGGGGCTAGGAGGGACTTGAGGATTCAGTCCATCATACATGAGCACCCTGTGCAGCTCAGCTTTGCTTACCTGCTCTCACTCCTGCCATCTCACTGGGAAACCCTCCAGGACACAGACATCTCTGTGATAATCAGCACTGAGCTGCATCCTTGCTGGCGCTGGCCGGGGAGTGATGAGGCCATTAGGGATGTGGCTGCCACTGCAGTCAGAGCACAGTGTGAGGGGCTGGGGACAGGTGCCTCCCACTACTGCTCATGTGAGGTTAGTGGACTTTGGTTTCTGTCTGTCAACCTGTAGCCTTTCCTCAGTTCCAAATCTAGTCATAAATTTTAAAAGATATTATGGCTTTCATAGGGAAGCAACCCTACGCCACTCTTTCTATGTATTTCTAACTTATTTCATAAAAATAACAGGTTTACAGTGAGTGCTGGGCTTCAGGCACATGCGTAAGGGTCTCATCTAAGCTGATGCACACAAACCCCAGCTGTGAAGGTGCTACAGCATTTAGAACAGACATCCACTCCGTTTAACAGGCGACAAGCCCATGCACACCCAGACACCATGCTTACAGCTCTTTGCCAGCGAGTACGCTGGATGCTCAAAAGTTATGATTACTCAACAGAAACTAATGCAACAATTTCTAAGCAGCTCTTGATTCCGGGATGGGTGAAGTAAGCTCATTTACATTTAAATACTCTTAAGCCCCTGAAAGAGCTTGAATTTTTCATTATGTTTGGAAAATAGCTTGTGCTTCTCTTCTATGTCTCAAATGTTATTCTCTTACTTACAACCAGCCCTTGTCGTTTCACTGCAAGGCTTCTCATTCATGAGCTGATCCTTAGCATGTTACTGCTTCATTCCTAAGCCAGCCTGCTGTTCCAGAAGTCTATTTATTTTCATATTCAGCTGTTTCAGGCATTTCTGTCAACTCCTTCACCGAACTATGGTATGTGAAAAACATCACAGATTTTCCTAGCCCTTTCCAATACCACCTTATCTCATTTTTCTGTTTTGGTACTGCTTCTTGTAGACTGCAAAACACCAGTTTATGGGTGGAACGTTTATCGTGGCGGGTCATTTGTGACCCCTTACTTGAAACTGATGTTTGGGTTTGCCAGGATGATTCTGTGTTAACAGGTTTTTATTATGAAAAGCATAGCTGACCTTTAAAGTCCAAAGGCCGTATTTATGAATGACTCAGCCAGCTCTCAGTGCAACTGAAGATTACAGTACGCAAACAAAAGCCAAAGCATACTTCTCCCATGTAACTTTTTGAGAAAGCAGTATTTGCCTCTGGCATTCACCGAGGGAGCTTTCCCTTTGTGTGCAAGAGGAAAATGGGACAGGCTACAATAAAAGGCATTGTTGGTCCCAGCATGCAAAGAATGATGATCCAAGAACCAAAATAATAGAAAAGTGTCGGGAGGGAATTTAGTTCACAAACATGTCAGGATAGCTTCAGGCTTACTCAAGTTTTGATTCAAGCTTCTCATTCTTCTTAAATTCTTTCCAGGCCAAAACGGATTAAATAGTTGCTAATCTTCAATCATCCAGTATTTCCCTGGGATCAGCGTTTGAGGATGGCCTCGCTGTGCCGCCATTTCAGCCTCTGGTTCCTTAATGACAGTAAACCCTGGGGAATCACAGAGTATGTACTCTTGTGCGATGATTAGGATCTGTCCCTTCGTATTCCATTGTTAAGGTCTCTTAAGGAGGGCCCTTCTTGCTTTGTGTCCTGGGGCGTATCTGTTTAAAAAAAATTTAAAATTGTGTCCTTTTCTTCTCTTGCTGGTCCTACTGGGGTGTTGTCCAACTGAACAGACAACAAAACAAAAATCATAATCATAATAATAGTAGTAGTAGTAATAATAATAATAATAATAAATTCCCTCACAGGTATTAATTTTTTCCTAAAACTCATTTTCTTTAAAATAAAGTCTCTTAAAAAGTTCAGAACATACCTTTTTCCACTATTCCTCCTTATCCTAACTGAAACCCCCCAGGAGCTAATGCCAGGCAAGGCTTTGCGGTTGCAGCTAAATGTAAAAGCTATGTAATTTATGTCCTGTGGCCCTATCAAATATAATTACAAACTGTGTTCACAGCACTGCAAATTACACAGCACTTCACCAGTGTGGGAGATGGCACGTTGCCTATTGTGATAGATGATCCCACACCTAGAATTGACTGGCAGCTTTTGTAAAATAGTGAGGCATCCCTTTTGTGCCCGGCTGATGAAGGACAGATGGTCTTTTTCTCCTTCAAGGAGAATTCCCATAAGGCTTTATTTCCAGTATTTTATGTGTGTATTAATTATTTGTATTAAAAGAGAATGGATATGGCATTTATTGGTGAACTATAATGTATTGAGATGAAGTGAAATTTTTAACTATTTCTTGCATCAACAATAATACCTGCTGTTCAACATTTTTTCTTTCTCTGATAATGGAGATCATTTTCATTAGCTCTGAGGCACCCTTGTGCTTCTCTGGCAATGTAAATTCATTTATAACTGCCTCTAAGGCCTCTCTGCCCTTCCAGAGCAGTGCAACAGAGGCTGAGGATAAATGAGAATCAAAGTGCTATTAAAGGCAACAAAATAAAGCGTAACACAAGTTAATACTCTTTAACGTTCACAATACTCTTTTTCAACTTCTTCCTCTACAGAAGTTCACATGTACATTGAAAGGTTATGGATGGCTCAAGGAGAATGATAGATTCCCTCCTACCCTCCCTCTTTTCTCCCTTGTTGTACCTCATAGTTTATTTGTTCTCTGGTGAATATAGTTGAAGCCTGTTCAGATAATCTTGTGGCTTAATTAAGGTAATGTAACCACTTTGTGCAAGCTCAGGGTGATTTATACAGCACAATGTCTTGGGCATTGTGGTCTTGAGCTGCTGGGCTAAGTGGGATGCTATTTTACCTTTGGCTTTTTAGAGCATTTTAGAGCCCTTGCTCTTGGATCCACAGGTACTTAATGGGTGTTCCCACTTTAATTCATAATAAAGTGATAATTGTGATGATAAAATAAGAGGTCTGAGCTTTTAGTGGCTTTTCTCTTCAGTATGCTTTGCACAGCTTCACTAATTGCATTACATTCAGACCTGAATTATTGAAGGCTTCTGAAAAACCACATATTTTGGTCAAGGACAATTAGGAGGAGTTCCTGGAAATTGTTTGCACTGCTCAAGCTCAGCTGTCCATTAGCTACTTTTATTTATACAGCACCAAAAATGTGCCAGGAAAACTAAAGAGATTATAAAATTCTATGAGAAATTTTTGCTATATTGTTCCTTACAAGAGAAGTAAAATCTGCTCTTTTCTCAGAATCCAGACCCGCCTCAGTTCACAAAGGATGGATGAACACTGTAATGGCAAAATACATTAAAGATGGGGCTTCATTTTCAGGTAAATCAGGCAAATCCATGTATGTCCAAAGGAAACTGCTCTCCGCTGCCTTTTGAATGCTGGCAGCGGTGTACGCAGCTAACGACGTGCCTGCCTATAAATCCGGTTACCTGCTCGTGCGGGCGAGCATGCAAAGGCGGCACCGGCGGGTGGTCCGCATGCACGATCCCCCCACACAGCTGGTTAGCATTGGATCTTGGCCACGGCCTGTGCTGCTTCTCACTGCCCATAAATGCTGCTCCAAATGTGGCCGGCGATGCAGAGCCCAAGTGGCCAGGGCGATGGCTAGATAGGGTCCGGGGAAGCAGGAGGGCAATAACTAATGGAAGATGCCCTGGGCAGGGAAGGGTGCACTGAAAATGGAGTGGAAGAGGGAAGACACTGCCTGGAAGGGTGTTGTGAGAATCCCTGTGCTGCAGGGGCTCACGGCCATCGCAGAGCATTCGTTGGGCTTTGGGAGGGTCGCTCACCAGTGGAGACATGTGCAATCAAGGATTTGGGGGTTTCTTCATTAAAAAAAAAAAAAAGGTCAGTGCTAGCAACAGCTGCAGGCTTGACTGTAACGAGCTTAATGAATATGGTGCAAGGGATGTTTCAGGTAGAAGGAGAAATGTGGGATTTCTTGTGTGTGTAAGTAGGACGCTTGGCAGCTGGGTAAGCTTTAATTGCAATCCAAAGCTCCCAATCTTGCCAAAGAATGAGGAGAGTGAAGAGAGCTATTGATTTCCATCTGGGCAAACAATTTACTTCTTAGTGCTCATCAGTGTGATGTGTATCTTCATTCCCTGTCACTGCTGTGTGCAAGCTAAAGCTGCTTTCATCGGCAGAGTTCAGGTGGGGCTTCAGTTGAATATGTGGCTGGAATTGCAAGGTGTTACTGGTAGAAACTGCCTTCCTTGCCACACTGTCAGTGCACAATGTGCTGTTGGTTTTGGAAAACCTCCACATCTCTCAGTCCTTATATAAAATATCTTGTTTGCCATAGTGTCCAGTTGCCACCCAAAAATAAAACGAGCACAGAAGGCTCTTTCTTCTCTGCTCTCTGCTCTTCTCTCTGCTCAACAGGAGCAAGGCAATGTTTATTTTATATGATGCATGTTTGTTTATAAATGTGGTGTTACTGAGCAGAGGACTAGATCAAAGAAGTGGATTTTGCATTTCGCTTTGAAGACACAGACGTCCATGGTCAACATAATCTCTTTTGGGGGCAGCTTCCAAATTTCATGGGCTAAATGCCACATTTTTGCCCTGTCGTTGACAGTTTCATTGTTCCAGGGGCACATAGCTGGTGCAGGTCACGAGCTTGAAACAGTGACACAATGAGAAAACTCGTATGTCGACACAAAGTGTAGCAATTTCATTAGAAAAAACCTCGAAGTGGTATACCAGGGGAAAAGGGTTGAGGAGAAAGGGGAGGTAGAATTAGCTTTGCAAGGCTATCAAAAACCCAGACTTGCTGCAATTTACAACATGAAAATAGCATCATTAGGTGCAAACAGCTTTTTATGCAACTAATCAATCTAACCTTGTGCATGTAATGGAGATTGCTGTGCCCGTGCAGGGTAGACGTGTGTATGGTTTTCTGGACAAAATATAAGTTAGAATACTGAATTCCCTTCTGTCGAGGAATGGATAATTAGTCAAATGATAATATTCAGCGGATGCAACTTACTCATGTAGGAAATTCCATCATTTAATGCCCCAGGGCCATTGGACACTATACAATAAAAATAATCATGATCAACAGTAAAAATTGTTAGACATACCTAATTCTAGCAAAATTATTCGTACACCAAATGCGAAGAAACATAATTGCATACAGGGCTGGTTTTAGTTTTGTTCATGTTCTGATCTGGAACGACTTTATTGGGAAGACTCTGCACTGACAGCAATGATAGGATGGAATTGGCCTCCAGATGTCAAATATTGAGTAAGTGTGGTAAAGTTAAGTGATGATGTATAGTTTAAAATGAAAGTGGTGCTTGGCTGATGTCTAAAAAGAAATCATCTAAGAGTAATATTGTCTAATAAGTTTTATGTTTTCAAAGTGCCTTTTTCTGACTTACCAGGAAAGAAATGCCTAACATGGATTAATATGGTCATTGACTAGTCATATCTTGATAATTTTTTTGCCTTTGTTTAAGAAAGATTTAACTTGATGCAGTAGGAAAAAATATCCAAATTCAAACCAGTCCTCTTGGAAACAGTGATTTATTTCCTGTCGACTTTAATGACTAATCCCATTAAAACAACCTGTCATGAAAAGCAAACCTTGTATGTGGACAAGATAGTAGAGATAAAAAAGACAAGTTTTATATTCATACATGCCAAATTTAAAATAGGAAAATGATGCATTTTCTGTTAGTTGGTTAGATCTTGAATTCCATCTTGTGCTCTTAGGGTATTTTTAAGTTATGATGTCACTGCTGTGTTACTTTTGTGTGTGTGTATATTTATATATCCCTTTCTAATCAGGAGATGACAATATACGCAGCAAAAGTCATCTGGTACCTCAGACAGCTGTTAAAATACAAGAGTTATTGATATATCCCCTTTGTTATTCAGTGTTGGATTATAGTCTCATTTTATACGCAGAATAGTTCTACTGTTTGTAACAAAATACTTCCCACATGACACTGTCTTGTCATCTTCACTGTTTCTGCAGAGATTCTGAGAAATGACTCATGTTGTGGTGTACCCTGCTTAGGATACTTCAGATGTTGCTTTTTTCGAGGTGCTCCCCCAAGCCTTTGACTTTCAGGTCTTGAAAGAAGAGTACCTCTAAGTGAAATTGCCTGAAACACATGTTATCTTTAAAAAAATGTCTTCATCTTGTGAAAAATTAATAAAAGAATGTTTTTCTGTCTGCTATTAAAAAAGTTGTTTTCAATTACTTGTAACTGAAAGGAATAATAAGTATATTGTTGCATTCCTGTTATTACCGCATCTGTTAAAGTGAGCAGATAATTATACTTTAGGTCTATCTATCTTGTAACACTAATATCATAATCACTAAATAATTATATTTATCTAGACGCACAATAAAATTTCTTCCATCCCCACTTACTGTGCTTATTACCATATGGTATGTCTTCTCTGATCCTGAATGGAATCAGGGTAGGAGAATTTTGTGGCACTGGCCTATATGTATTTATAGCAGTAAGTACTAGAACTGCCAAAATGCATGAAATATTCTTTTCTGTTAGTACTTTCAGAGAAATCAATATAAGAGCTAGCTGCTTTCAGTGCTGATTTTGTCTTTGCAGTTATATTGTGAAAGGCATAACCGGTCCTCTTCACTTGATTTCACAAGCACATTTCAAACAGAAGTGAATGTATGTGGTCAGCAAAGCTGCTGGCAAGCATATTCACTATGTGAGCGACTCCTCCGAGTATTAACATTCATTCCTTTCAAATAATGTGGCTGGCAGTGTTTATTTCTACCTAAAATTAAAGGGATTGGATTTCCACAATGTATTAAGATGCTATCAAATGTCAAAGGATAGAGATTTTGAAATATCAACAGATCAGTCAGAAGTGTGAGCATCAGTGCAGAACATCGGCAGCACACAGCAAATATGAATTTACAAGCCACCGGGATTTTGGAGAAAAAAATTGTACCCATCAGTTTCAAGACAACACAAGAAAAGGTGAATGAAATCTTTTGCTGGTGTAACCAGGCATCGTTCCTTGGAGCTGAATACAGACGGGTGGTTTCCATAGAACTAAATGGGAGTAGCTGATTTTTGGTAGAATTCCTGCTAATCAAGAGGAAGGATAAGAGGGTTTGTATTATACATAGAAGATAGCTGTTGTTTTTAGCAGCAGTAATTCAGCCTTATCTACATTTTTGCTCTTTGCGTTTGGAATATGCTGAGGTGCAAATCTTTGAGTTGCGCGAACCTGTGGGAGAATTCAGACAGACCCCGTGAAACCTGAGCACTGGGCTAACAGCAACTTCATGAAGGTCAACAAGCAAAAGAGATTTGCAAATGAGTGGATCTGTACAAAACAGGAACCAACGGACCAGGAGCCCTGCTGAAAAGCATCTGTGGGTTTCTGTAAGCTCCAGGTTCACAGTCTGCAACTATGCGAGCAGTATACTGGGCTGCGCTGGGAGGATAATGGCCAGCAAACTGGAAGAAATTATTATTATCCCACTCTACTTGATACTGGTGAGTCCATATCTGGAAAAATGTGTCCAGTCAAAAGAGAGATTGAGAAACTGGAGGTTGCTGTGCAGATGACTACCAAGGTAATTGGGGTCTGAAGCATGTGTCATGGAAGGAGAGATTCAGTGAGCTAGCCTTGTTTGGTTTGGAAAAGAGAAGGCGAAGAAGGAACTAATAGCAACCTACAGGTACTTGAAAGGCAGCTACAAACACAATGGAGACAAGTTCTTCTCAACAGGTATAGATGATAAATCAGGGAGAAGTTGTGCCTAGAGAGGTTCGAACTGGACATTAGGAAAAGCTTTTGCACTATAAGGACACATGATCCTAACACCAAATACAGAGAGATAGGCTCTGATCTTCCTGACATTTGGAAAACAGACCTTGAAGTCCCATAGATGCTTCAGCTCAGCATTCCCTCAAAATCAGTTGAGTGGCATAAAGGGTGCCCCACCTCCTGCTGGCTTACCTGCTGAAGCCTGTGCCCTCTGTGCTGCCCCCAGTACCTGTCATATGTGGTGGCACTACTTGTCATAGGAACTGTGGGGAGTAGTTGTTCTGCCCCTTTCTGAACTGCACCTTAACTCCTCCATTTCTTCATTTGTTTCCAGCTGGTGAGTTAGAAGCATCTGGAAACCTCTTGGTTAAGTGATAAGGAACAGCACAATTTCAAACAGAACAAACTGACCACCCACTGCCTCCTCAAGCCTTCCAACTGGTGTCACCCCCTCTGTACTACCTGCTGCCTATGGAAGTACCCACACCTTGCTCCCCTATGAAGGGACAGACAGCTATCGAACATTTCCCTTTGAAGAAGAAAAGGTAGTTCCACACCTATTCTGTGATGAATTAGAGCAAGAGTTATTGCCACCAGCCTGGATACATTAACACTGAAGCTAATCTGTGTATCTTTTCATGTTTCACAGCTTCTTAACTCTGGCACTTAGGACAGCATATTAATAAACTCAGCAAAAAGCCTACTGGAAATCTTTCACTTTCTTAACTTGATTTGTGCTGTGTTAATCTGTCTGTTTGTTTCTAGCACTAATCAAGGAAGCTGGCAGAAGAACTGCTTGCTCCTTGCAGGCACACAAGAGAAACCACAAAGTTGTTGACTCGTGTGCATACATATACGTGTATAGATGTGTGTGTATATATATATATATATATCTCCATATTCTCTTTCTTGTGGATACAAAAGCTAATTCTGCTTTAACAAGTTTCATGTAAATACACAGTTTCATAGTTGCATTTGCAAGTCAACACCAAAAATGCACCCAGCAGAACAAATCAAGGCAAAAGATGCCTAAGTGATAAGAAAGGCTGGGAATTCATTCTCAGACAGCTGGCTCCCGGAAGGAATGGGAAATGCAAACTAAGAAAGGCAAGAAATGCTACAGCCAAATGTCACTGCATCTTACTGCTGAGCTTGCAAGGGCTTTTCAGGCAACGAGAGGGAAGGACAGCCTGCCACACCTGCGGGGTGCTGCCAACTGCTCAGCTAGCTCCATAGGAAAGCCAAACGGAGGCTTAGGATAAACATTAAAAAGCAACTCAAGTTACACTGCAAAGGTCTTGGGTCCTTTAGAAAATATTAACCTGCATTAATCAGCATTCTTAAGCTTTTGCTTTTTAGGGAGTAAAGGTATAGTTTTGATGGAAGATTGCTGGAGAGAAAAAGCAGCCTGCGCTTTATTCCTCTTCTTCCAATGCAGCCCTGACTCACCAAAGGCTTTATCCCACCTTTCCCCCTCCGGCAGCCTTTTTGTGCTGCCCACAGGGGCACCTGCAGCACCTCACAGCAGCTGGTTTTGGATTCCTGAGACCCACAGAACAATAGCTGCCTAAGTGCGAATGGGCCACCCCCTCTTCTACTGCTGGAGCTGATGCTTTCTTGCCAAGCTGATAAAATAGCATAGTTTATTAAAAATGCTGTCCGAGAGCAGGGACAAATCCTATTGTCTAATTTTCCCATGGCAGCCACAACAAGAACAATTTGCAAGGCACTTATCCTAGCCCTGTCTCCCGTGCCCTCTTTCTGTCCTGGCTGGCACAGTATTTCTGGCATATTTCTGGGAAGGGTGTCCACCAGGGAAACAAATGGTGTCTTTCTGTTCTTTTCCATAAGGGGAATATCAGCCATTATTATTCAGCAGAAATTCCCACAGAGTACTAATCTCACGTATTAGTCCTGGTCATTTCAACCTGTGGTACCTAACCCATGGTTGGTTTTTTTTAAACTCAACAAGTGCCTTTTCCTCTGCAGAGAAAGAAGGGCAGAAGTGGGTGTAAGATACGGTGAAGGTGAGGAGATAGGGGCATAGAAGGTAAATAGTCAGAGTTCTTCATCTATCTCCTCAGTGATTTGTTTGTTCAGCCAAGTGAATCCAGAAGTTGATCCTGGTTGTACTAGTGCAACGTATTGTAACAAAACACGTGGGAAGACTATAAATGTGAGGAATGCCCTGCGCCTCTGCATGTTGTCCAGGCTCCTTGGTGCCATGTGTCATGGCAACAATGCTGCTAAAGCTGACTTTTAAAGGCTCACCCTTTGACAGTTTTGTCTCCCAACAACTGCATAGTTGTCAGCTCACGGGAATTCCTCCTTCTCTGAGGATGCGAAATACCAGCTGAGAAAATGCCCAGTTCATTATCCCGTAGCAGACAAAACAAATATTGTGTTTCCCGTGACCCAGCTATATATAGAATTAATCTGACCCTGGTCAGGCTCTGTGAGATAGCTTGGGTTCAACTCAGGCAAGGGAAACTGCTGCTCCCCAAAAGGATTCCTCTGCAGGCTGGCAGATGCACTGTTGATCACGCCATCCAGAAGAGGTTGGTCTCCTCTTCCTGAAGTGATCTGTTACAGAAAGAATAGATGGCGAGCTAAATCTGTTCAGCATTTGGAAAATGTAAAAACACCCGTGAGCTTGTCCATGCAGTGGAGTGAAGCTAAGTGAGGTGACTTGTTGCCTAACATCTTTAGCTCCTCTAAATGAGGAGCCCAGACACTTAATTATGTAGTAAAAACACTGCTTCGCTGAATCACTGTGGGGTTTTTGTATTGCAGTACTAGAGCAGAACTTGAAAACTTCTCTCAACTGTCTGGGTGAAAATCCCCTTAAGTCACTTTTCATATATCTAAAGCATGATTAAAGTAACACTTTCTTCTTCTGTGGATGTGAGTAAGACCTGATCCTGTACCTGTACTCAGAGCATGACCCATTGATCTTAATGGGAGCTTTTCTGCAGAGCAGTGTTTGCCTCTGTTAACAACGGCATTTGGCTGTGCTGTAGTTGCACAGTTTTGTATTGAGGTGAAGAAATCATTTGAATTTGTATTCCTTTTTAAGAAGCGAACCTCGGTGTCTCTCCAGCTTTCTGGTGCAGATTCCCATCGACATAGTGCGACGTGCTGGTGACTGAATGGCTCAGTTGCTGTCTTGTCCTGGCGTTTCACTGTCTCGACTTCCAAGTAGCATTTCATTAATAGGGCGAGATGTCCATTAGGGCTTTAGAGCCAGCGGTGTTGTTCCAGCGTATGTGAGCAATGGGAAGTGTGTTCAAACTTTGCAGCGGCTAGCACACCCGCGCAATCAGCTCATCGTATCTGTATTCAGCGGTGACCCAAATTCTCCTTTGCACGGCCAAAACTCATGCTGTTCCAAGCAGTGACCAGCTGTGACCTCCATTCACCTCGGGGTTATGCATTTGCTACTGGGGACGTTACACTTAGCCTTACATAGCTTTTTCCTCTAAAACAAGCATTTTCAGTTTTAAAAATAATAGAATCATAAGACTGGAAGGGACCTCTCCTCATCCTCTTCCCCAGCTCCGGCTTTTTGCTCCTGGCAGATATTTCTTTAACATCTTCTTAAAAGCAGCTGGTATAGAGACTGCAAGTTCTTCCCAGGCAATACTTTTCTCTGCTCTTTAATGTTAGAATATTTTCTGCACTTTTCCTTGCAATAATTAAAGTCCGTTTCTTGCCTTCTACCTTGTGGAAATTATTCCCTTCATCTTTGTGGCAGATTTTTACATAGCTGCAGACTGTTCTCAACTCACAGCTGTTAAAAAAAAAAACTTAATCAATATGCTGCTGCTGATTTTGTCAAATGGATGAAATTTCACTCTGTGTATCGATGACTTTTCTGTCATCGCTTTTAATCTGCATCTCCTTTTTCAGTATCTATTCCTTTCTCCTGAAAGTGAATAAGCTATTCACATATGCTTCCTCAAGTACATTTTGCAAAGCAATTTTCTTCTCACTGTCACTGCCAGCAGATGACTCTCTGCAGTGACAGTCACAAAACACCTGGATTTGCATCCTTTTCTGTATTTTCTGTATAAGTGTTTGCTCCTTTCTAAATACAGCTTTCTGTGATACTGATTAAGTGGTCTGCAGTCCATCTTATGTTGCAAGAACGGTTTTCATCGTTCTGCATGAATTCTGTAGTGTGACACAGCTTTTTTCTTTGCTGGGGGGCAGCTTTGCTCTTTTTCACTAGGCACACCAGCAGTACAAAATCACAGGGAAACATTGGATATAGAGCAAAGCAGACAATAAATACTGTCGATGACTGTAGCTGACCCATTTTGTATTACTGCATATGATGAATTTTAACATCACCCCCACAAGACTGTGTGAACACATTCTATTATGTAATGTTAATTTGTGAGTAAACTGATATTTTGTTAATCTTATTATAAATACGCTCAGTTTTGCTCTGGCTGCATCTGTTCCTGGATTGTTAATGATGCCTTTCTGTTCAACATAAATAATTGAACAATCACAATCAGCAAACAAATCTCCATTTGTCTTTAAACTGCACTGTTTTATACATTTATAGAACTACAGATTACTTTTTCTTTGTAACTGTAGTTGTTACTTCTGTAACCTTACCTAAAAAGATAATGTTTTGTATTTCCAAAATGCATGATATTCTTAGCATACCACTGTCTCATACCACTGCATCTCATAAAGAGATCCTCCTTTCTCCAGCCTTGTCTCCCATAATGCGGAAGGATATTGAGAAGCTGTCAGAAGTGATATCTCGCCAACTCCCAGGGAGCACCTGAGGTCAGCCTGGGCCGGTGACAATGCCTCTAGGGCAAACCTCATTGTCCTGGCCTATCAGGTGCGTACAAGATGACTCCATGGCATCACCTCCTATCTGATATTCCTGTAATCTTGGTGAGACCTAAAAATTGTTCCTGCTTAAAAATTCATAAGGTATTTGTGTATGTCAAAACCCCCTGTATTGACTCGAACTTTCCAATCCGTTGGCTGCAAGAACAACTAGTTTCAATACCTTTTTAGATAGTAGCCCTGGCATTTTTTAAACTATGGAAGGATAGTAGCACTTTTTCTTCTGGCTAAAGGCCATGCTAACAAAAAGCAAACCAAAGTGTGTCAATGGCCATATCCCAAATATGTTATAAGTAAAAATAGGCTTTTTACGACTATGGAAGGATCGTGCATTATACCAAAGATGGTATAATACCATTTGTAGTGGTTTCTCAAGAATTTGAAATGTCCTACATGGTAGCAACTCAGTTGCCCGTCCATTTGTTTAAGGAGAATAATATCTGCACATTATTCAGTGAATGACGGTTATTCAAATAACTGCATCTATGCACGTTAAGTAAAGGCGGCCTTTGCAGGATATTCGGAGAACGTATGGAAAATGCAGATGAAAATCTAGTCAGCTGCCATTTTGGAAACACACTCTGATGTTTCCTTAGTGCTGTTCTTTAACCATATCCTCAGATGCTGAACATGTGCCGAAGGGGAAACACGGAGCTGTGTGCCGCTGGGGTCCCCTCCATGACCAGGGGGACACTTGAAATAGCCTTGTAAGTAAAAGAGGAGCTGGAAGGAAAATTCAAATTCCTCCCCTCTTCCTGTCTACTCTGGTGAGGAGAGACTTCAGAGGTACCTGGGAGGACAGCAGGAGGAGCAGCACAACCCAGGGCCGGAGCCGTGGATGTCTTCCATGGTGTGAGGTTCATTCGCCTCCCGCCTGGAAGCCAGATGTGCGTGCTGGAAAGGGCCAGCCCTCATCCAGGATAACGTCAAGTTGGGATAAAACCTGGGGGAAATGCAGCGGGGGAAGTAAGGGCTTCTTCTAGGGGAAAAGGTGGAAAATACTCATTGTTTCAGTCCCTGAGGCAGAGGTGGAGCAGAACGCTGGGCGTCCCTCCACCCCGCAGAGACTTCGACAGCATAAAGGCGTGGAAGAAGGCGGGCAAGCTCTCCCAGTGTGCGGCCCTGTAGAAAGCCTAAGGGATTAGGAAATGGATGGGTTTATTTCTTTTGGATTTGTGTCTGGAGGGGCCTCGCGTTGCGGGAGATGCTGCCTTCAGCCGCACGGATAAACGGGCCGGCCTCTCGCCCTGCCGCTGGCGAAGCAGCGGGCAGCCACTGAGGGCACGCAGCCCAATGGCCCTCGAGCAGGAGGGTGAGCAGCCATCCCCCGTCCATGCAGAGCTTGGGTGAGTGGAGAGACGCGGGGAGACGCAAATCAGACAGCGCCGTTGTGTGTTATCCATAACTACTACGGGAAACCAGGTCCCCTCGGCAGACAGGGGCAGCCACAACGCCCTGCCCGGGGGCAAGCGCCGGGGCTGCCCCCACGGAAGGCCGAGGCCCCACCGCCTCTTCCCGGCCTGGCCGCGCTGCTCCTGGGGGGATGGATGGCCACAGCCCCTCAGGGCAGGGCGGGTAAGCGCCACCGCTCCCGCCCGCCGCACAGGTAAGCGGCGCCTTGCGGGGGGCGGCCAATGGCGAGGCCCGGCCGCCGCCGCCAGCCAATGGGAGCGCGCTTGGCGGCGGCCCCATGGAAATGTGCCTGGTGGGGAGCCAATGGGGCGCGGCCGGGCCGCGGGCGGCGCTTTATCAGCTGCCAGGGCCGGCGGCGGCGGCCGCCCGTCCCTCTCCGCATCCCTCACCCGCGCCCCGCCGCGCAGCATGGCTGGGCTGGGCGGCGGCCCCGCCGCCTTCGGGCGCTGCACGCACGCCGTGGTGCGGGCGCTGCCCGAGTCGTTGTGCCGGCAGGCGCTGCGCAGCGCGGCGGGCCCCGAGGTGGACTTCGCCCGCGCGGAGCGGGAGTACCAGCTGTACGTGGGCGTGCTGCGGGGCAAGCTGGGGCTGCAGGTGCTGGAGCTGCCGGCCGACGAGAGCCTTCCCGACTGCGTCTTCGTGGAGGACGCGGCTGTAGTCTGCGAGGAGACGGCACTCCTCACCCGCCCGGGCGCGCCCAGCCGCAGGAAGGAGGTACGGCACGATGGGGGCCGGTGGGGAGCGGTGCCCGCGCCGTGCAGGTGGGCTTGAGGCGGCCGCGCCGTCGGGCGTGTCCCCGGGCCCGCCCCGGAGCCCTGGCGGGAGCGGGGGTGGGGGGCGGCGGGCGAGCGGCGGCAGCAGGGATGGCTCTCGGAGCAGTAGCAGCCCTCCTGGGTGGGACCGGCTCGGTGGGCCCCGGGTAGCTGCTCTCTTGCCCGGCCTCCACTGCCGCCCCGGAGGCTGCGGCTGGCAGCGCCCGGCGCTGGGGGCCCATCGGAGAGCGGCGTTCTCCCGCTGCTCCAAACAAGTGGATGGTGTAAACTATGACTCATCTTTCTGGGGCGTGCGGGCTCTCGCTCCATGCCAGCTTGCCCAGCTCGGCCCTGCGGGATGGGCCGGTTGTGCAGGTTTGTGCCCATGCTGCAGCACTGCTCAGTTCAAACCCCGTTTCTGTTACACGCTCCGCTTGAGCTCTGTTCCAGGCAGTGCGTTACTGATACCTGTGGCAATTGTACCTGCTGGCCAGTATGCAAGAGCCGGTGTTTGTTTTGGTGTACTCAACGTTAGCCTGCACGCCCTTGAACCTGATGTCGCCTTCCCTGTGCAGCCGCTGCAGGCCCGGTGGGCTGGAGGTGTGAGGATGTACAGGGGATGTAGGCCGGCTCGTTGGAGAGAGGCATGAAAGAGGTGCAGCCACAGAAACCTTACTTTAGATGCCCTTAGGACTTTTCTGGCCACTGATTGCAATGGATAAGTTGTCTCCGCTTGCTATTTTTTTCATATACTGGCCTTCTTTTAGTAGTAACAAAGCTTTCTTGAATTTTGTCCAACAGTGTAATGGGCTGACACACTGCACAGATCTTGTACATGTGCGGTTCCTTGAGTGCCCATGTGTATTTCCTCTTTGAAGCACATCGGAATGTTCTTAAAGGTGACAGCATTGGTGAAGTGTGCCTGCCACATGCTGCTCTCAGAAGCAGCTGTTTTTCAGCCAGAGTCCAAGTGAGTTTCTCTTGTCCTTCCCATGACTCACTAGTATGTGACTCCCACTGCCATTTGCACAATTTCCCCGTTGGGAGAAATATCAAATTTGTGCAAACTTAGTAACCAAGGTGCTTCTCTCAGAGTGGAAATTGTGCAAATTCACATGAATAAGGTCTGGCTCATTGTGGGTTTTTTCCATTTTGAGGTCTCAAATTGTGCTAACACACAGTGATTAACAAGACACCAAGTATGGCAGCAGAGCTGAAGGCGAGCGGCTGTAACTATCTGCTGTACCATTTGACATGCCATAAGGGAACTAAAAACATGAAATGAGAAAGTAAAGGACATGGGGTACTTCTTACTCTCTACAAAGAAGCAGGTTACTTTCTCCCTTCAGTGCCTCTAGTTGTTCTGGCGCAGCAAAGGTAGGGGACAGGGAAGCATAACTCAAGGTTGCAGATGTAATGGACAAGAGTCAGTAAGGTGTGAGGCAAAGAGAAGGGGTTTGCTGGACCCATAAGCAAAACAGTGCTGGATGTGAGTATGTGATATTAGCCCTGTCCTGGGGTTAAAAACAGCAAACTAAGCACCAAATTAGTTGCATCCTGTCTGTTGTAACTATCAGTCAGGTAAACCAAAGCTTTTTTTTTTTAAGAAAAAAAAAAATGACACAAGATGTCATGTTTACTTTTGTAATCCTAAACATGTTAAATTGTTTTAAACTGTAATTAGATGTTATTTCCCAGCATCCACAAAAATTTAAAAATTGTGCTGTAGGATATGCATATGGTAACAATTTATCATTGAATCACACAGTTCATTGTCAGTTTGAGAATAATATGAAATCTCTTGTGTTCTGGATTTTTCTGCTTGGCCCTGAGACCAGGTTTCTTATTGATCACACTTTATTTTGCATGAAGCAGTACCTCAAAAGTGATTGAAAGTAAAGCCTGAACACAGTACACTTTTTTACTAGAAACAGCAGAACAGATTTGCTTCTTTCCATGGTTGACTTGTCCAGGCAGGGTCATGAATCAAGAGGAGAGAAACTTTGAAGTATAATTTGAACCTTAATAGTTTTCTTGAATGGTGGACCAATCCCTTCCCTGAGTTTTCTGTGAAATAAAAAAAATTAAACTTCCTCCTAAAGCCATAACAATGCATGATACTGCAGTGTAATGCTTGTGTGAACATGTAACTCTTAATTATTTACAACAATTCTTCCTCCTGGGAACATTATTACAGCAGCTTTGCAAAGAAGGGGAGAAGATGCTCCTTTCTATGGGATGATGCCTGGCTGCTCCTGGTCCCTCTCCCACCCTGAGACAGCCCCTGGGGTGGCCTCCCCTCACCAGCATGGTGACTGTGAGTCAGTTGTGTTCAGCTGGTGAGTTTGCTTTGTTTGAGTAGCTAGTGACTAGGATGTAGTCTTGAAAATGGTAAGATGGTTAAGGCTTTAGAAAGCAAAAATGTGTATGTGACTTTGTCTGAAGCATTGCATGCTGTGGTGGAGGGCTTGGCATGACAACCTTGCTTTCATAAAGAGCCCCCCAAGAATCAGCAGTGTTTCTTGTAGCTTCCTGAGAAGGTGTTTCCTATTGTAGCCAGTGCTTCTCTGCTCTTGTTGCCTCCAGCCCTGGTTCTGGAGGCTCCAGCTGCAGGTGCTCAGGCAGTTCAGGCACTGAGGCTGTGGCTACCCTGAGCTGTCTCCTGCTGACACTCCTGTTCATCTTGGTGGGTGGCTGTTGGCTGAGGTTTCTACTGAGTCTCTGAAGTTCCTGTTGAGAGAGCTCCTGGAGGCTGCTGGCGAGTGAAGTTGTGCAGGGTTTCTGCTAGCATCTCCCCCATTAAATGTCTTTGGTGATGGGAGCGTCTGTATCAAGCTGTGAATTGGCCCAAACTGGGGTGAGGGGGGCAAGGGTGCGAGGCAATAACCATGAGGTCTGGGATGCTGTTCAGGGGAACCTGGCCAAGCTGAAGGAATGGGCTGACCCACGGGGACCTTATGGAGTTAAACAGTATCAAATGCCAATTTGTGCCCCAGGGAAGGAAGGCTCCCTAGGTGGAACTGAGTGGGTGGGGGGCCAGGTCTGCAGCATCTGGTCTGATGGGATCCCCTGCTAGAAAATCAGGGGGATGAAGCCATGTGAAACTAGTTTCTTCATGTGACCTCTGAAAGACTGTAATCCTACCTCAGCCATCTTGGTCAGTGTGGTTTGAAGGTGAACCAAGGCTGTTGTAGTGCGTTGTCACTTGTACTGGCAATTGGGTGACGGAGTGAAAGAAGGTGGATGCAGTCTATGTAGAGCACCAGTTTCTCAAAGTGCAATCTCTTATTCTTTTTATGTAATGTAAGCGCAAACCCATGAATATTTCAGCAGTACAGTTGGCCTACGCTTGGCTTAACCCAGTTAACATAAAGCTCAACTCCTGAGTGCACTCCTGCCCTGAGCCTCCCTGTAAGGCAGGACTTGGCCAGGCTGGTCTTCCTGATCTCTTAACTGTTTAACAGACATCTGTGCAGAGCAGGTAGGAGCAGTGGAGGAAGGAAAGGATGAGGGAAACAGGGTTGTAGGGTACCATTTCTGCAAAGCGTTAATAGAGGGACAGTTTGTCCAGGAAACCTGCCAAGAGGCATATGGTAGGTCAGGTTCTGAAGCCTAATCAGACCAGGGAAAGTTGAAGGGCAGAGGAGGCTGCCAAGGTGCATCCCGAAGATAACAACCTGGTTGAATAGGCAGCTGGAGTGGTGCTGTTTCAGGTGCCTTGTGCCTCCTGATAAACTGTCTGCCAGATGTGTGAACTGAGCAGCACTGTCTCCATCTACAGCTTCATGCTACTGAAAACCCATAATGCAGTATTTAAGAACTGATGCAGCCTGTTCTTTCACTGACTAGACTCCTTATTAAGAAGGCTTGTCATCAATTACTGTAACACTATATGCAGAAGGCAAATTTCTGCAGCAGTTTGTAATAGCATTGATTGAGCATTCAGGTTTTGTAGCTTACCCCTCCAGCATCACTGGATTCTTTACTGGTTGTCTGCCTGGAACAAAAGAAACCAAAATAAAATCCGGGGTTATGTCTGTTGTTGCTCCAAGTTATTGTAGGGAGAAAGAGTTGAATTAAATTTGGTCATGTTCAGTCAGTACTGGGAAAGAGCCCAGTATTTTTTTAGTAAAGTAGAAAAACTAGTCATGTGTTTAATGATTTGTTTGCAAGAGTCAGACTTATTTCAAGGCACTATGCTTCTGTGTTATCTACTTCTGTACTTGTTTTAAAATTCATCGTTTCTGGTGAGTTTGAGACTTGGGAGAAAAATAAAGACTTTTGAAATAAGCCAGAGGCAGATTGCTAGTATGGATAAACTGGTGTTTTGTTTAGCTGTGTGCAGTCACCAGTGAGCTTGATGTTCAAGTTGAGTAACTCCAATGGAACTGTGATTGCTGATCAGATTGCCAGTTCCAGCACCTTTTGTTTGAGCAGTTATGTTCTCGGTTGTTTATTCCTCTAGTATAAACTTTTCACGTCACCTTTTGAACACAACAGGGTTAGTTGAAGAGAAGAGCCCTCATCAGCACATTGCTCTTACTGCCTAAGTTGTCTTAATGTGCTTGGGATAGCACAAAACAGCATTTTCACCATTTCTGTGCTTATACAGACAGATGGAAACCTAAAAGCTCAGCAAAATGCACCCACAGTGACCTGGACTCCTCACAGCTGCTTCACAGGGAAGGGAGAGATGCTGGGAAAGCTTCAGGAGCTGCTGTGGGAAAAAACACTGTGGTTCCTTCCTTGTCTGTCAAGGGGAAACTTCCACCAAAGAGTGGTGGTGTTCCCCACTCCCCAAGGGTGCACTGGGAACTTCTGGGGCTGTGTTCCTGTGGCATAGGATGATAGACAGTCCTTCAGCAGTGAGGATGGGATGAGCAGCAAAGGTTTGTCAAATCACATCCTCTCAGCAAGCACTGGAGAAGCCTCCTAATTGCCTTTTGAGCATGTCTGGGTACTTTTTCCCTTATCTGTTTATGGGGTGGTAGGGCTCTGTCCACAGCAGTGCTTCTGCAGAGCTTCTGGCTGTGCTGGGTCAGGTAACCTGTTCCTCAGTGCTTAGCATGCTCGCCTGCTCAGCTGCCAGCCCCCTGCCACCCTGTACAGCTCTGCTGGGCTGTGCAGCCATTGTGAACTAGGGCTTGCACTCTGCGCAGGGCTGCAGTCCCAACTGCAGCTTACTGCTGCAGGAATGATTCTCAGCCCGGTTGGTGGAGGCTGCTCAGAAAACAGAAGGCAAAGACAGTTGTTATGTATGTATTGCAGGTAATACTATAATAGCTACTGCTAAGAGCTAGACACTTCCTCCACTACCTCTGTAGACATAGGCAGTTCTGTAGCATGATGCCTATTGCAAAGTAATAGAAATGTTAGGCTCCAGAGAAACAGATTCAAGGCTGTGCTAGCTCCTGAGCATAATTAAGTTATGGGGGGGTTATTTTATTTTATAGTACATGCTAATACAAAAGAATCTGCATTTGCTGACTGATCACTTAAACCAACATATCTCTGTACAACTGGCAAAATCTCATTTCCATGGAGTGTTAGCACTTGCTGATCACTAGAGTGGCAAGACAGTCAGCATTTTATTAGCACTTCAAATAATTCATAGTTCTTTAAACTGTCATAACGAATTGTGGAGGTCTTGTACATCTGCACTGACCCCTTTGTGTGTCCTCATTGTGCTTTACCCTTGATGTTACAGACTAACTTTGTTCTGCCTAGAAAGCTTATGATAGAAAGCACAGGGTTACCACTGTGTCATTGCTTAGTGATTAAAACAGCATGCAAGTCAACGTGGGCAAAAACTTTACATGAAGGTTGACACAATTTGGAGGGGCACTAGGTACCTTTCCACCTTCTTGTTGGATTGTTTTTTCTTGAATACCTTTCCCATTCTACAGGGAGCTGTGTAGATGCTCCCTCAGCCTGTCCTTTTCACCATCTTCAGTCTAAGCTCAAAATTAGAGTGAAAGTGTGCAAGCTATTGTCAAGTGTTACTTTCAGTTATACTGAAAACAAGTTGAGAAGTGCTAGCCTTCAGATAAGATGTATACATGGGTTTCAATGTGGGTTTTGGTTGTCTTTTGCACAGCCTATAATTAGCAGAACTAAATGTAACGATCCTCCACAAAGCATGTCATGTGGAGGCTTTCTCCAGGAGCAAACAGGTGATGCTCACCATGGGGTACAGAAGGCCATTGCCATTCCTTCATTAAGTAACTTGTCAGAATCAGTGTTTTCTTCACCTTTGATTTTCAGTGTGTGATTATTAGCATATAAATTGGCTAAAAAGCATCTGGTAGAGGAGAGAAATTTCTTAAACCATAGTTAAGTTTATTCTTAAATAGCATTGAGAAGCTTTAAAAAACACAAACCTTTGGACAGTATTGGGTAACCTGTATCAGAAGTCTATGCAATGGTGGTGTCAGCAGACATGAGAAGGGATGTTTTGGCCTCTTATAGCAGGCTATTCCAAAAGCAGCTTGAATTGTTTCTGTGGTTCTGCCCTTTACATCTGCTTTGCAGTTTGAGTGCTGCCTCATGGTTTGGGTAGGTGGTTCTTTGGTCTTAAGGTTCATTGCTGGTGTACCTCTGACCTTGTATTAAAAGGGCTGACACTGGGTGAACTGTATTCATTTTCAATTTTGCTTCTGTGATCATAGATTTAATGAAAATGTTAGGAAGTAGCTTCTAGTCAGATCAATGTAAGTGGACTGTATTCATTGTAATTGGTTTCTTCTATCTATAGAACTGTAAAACAATCTTTAAGGGCAGTGTAGGAGCAACTTGGGTTTCATGCTTTTCTAGCAGAGGCAGTATTTAGTCCTTGTTAAACTGGGATGTCAGATTTCTCAGGAATATCCAGGTTGCTGACCAGAAGATTAAAACCCAGATATTTAATTTGGGTTCTTCCTTTTAAATCTCCTGTGGACACTGGTTCTTGTTGTGCAAGACTGATGTCAGCGTTCGTGCCTTGTTAATCACTGTTCCTTTAGCTGTGATAAGTAGCCCTTGGTGAGCTTATGGTTCAGTGCAAATGCTAAGTGCTTAAAGGTTCCAAATAACTGTAATCACTTCCTCAAAAAGTGAAAAGACCCTTTGCTGGTGCTCTGACTTATACATATGTCTTGGAGCTATCCTGCTTCTTCCCCAGACAATTTCTGCCCAGACTTTCAAATTGAACCTAAATATCTTTAGTAATGGCCTCACTTAAAAGCATTATAAAAACCAGTTTACCCCAGTCACTGTTGGAATTTTGATTCAGAGATTCAAAGGTGGGCTTGTAACCCAATGTAGGTTGCCTGATAGTTTTTTAAACCTGTGCTCCCTACAAGCCTGCAGCGCCCTAAACACTGCAAAAGAGGGGGTTGGTGTGCAGACTGCAGTGCTGTCTTGCTCATCATGGGATCTGACAGCATCTCTGGAGAGTAGCAGAGTGTGTGGCACACAAGCTCCTGTGTGCTCTGCGTCTGCCTGTTGGCTTTGGAGGTGCTCTGGTATGGAGAGCAAAGTCCCCAGCTGAGGTTTCCCATGCTGTACTGATGGCACAAGCAGCAGCTGCTCCCAGCGCTGTGCCAGGACACACATGCACAGAAGCAGCATACATCTTCATTTTTCTTCCTCTGTGTGCCCCACCCCCCTTGCAATCCCATGTCCAGTCCTATGTCTCTCCATCTGGGTCCCTCCTGCCCTCCACACTGGCATCCTATAGCACTTGTGTTCTTGTCCCCCAAGCCAGGATCCTGACATGCCCTGCCCACCATGCTGCCATACAGAGCATGGGCTGTAGTACTGCTGGGCTGTACTGTACTTCCTATGGGAAGAACAGGAGCTGGGATGGCATCTCCACTGGCAGGGCACACCTCTGACAGCACCTCTGCAGGGATGTGCTGTGGTTGAAGGTAAGTGCAGCTGTTTGCTGGTAACAGTGTGTGGACGTGCCTGTCTATCACTTCATTAGTTATCTAAACTTGATTACTTTCCCTTTCCACTAAACTCTTAAGTAACCAATGCCTTATAGGCTTATAAAGCAATCTAGCATTTCCTCTGAGCAGTGTGATGCTGGGTCTTTATGGAGCATTCATTGTAAAGCACTGTCTTGAGAAAAGATGTACAATACTTATTTCAAGGTACTTCATTCTGCTTTCTAGGAAGGGATGGGTCTCGTTTTTTACACAACATGATTTGTCTAGCTATGTATATAACCCAGTGGAACATATTCCTTAATCTTTTATTTCCATTATCTTACAAATGTTTGTTTCTTTGCAGGCCTTTCTGGCAGTTGGCTTTATAAGGATGGGACTTTATGCATTCCAGTGCCAAGTTTGTTGTGCTCACTTATTGCTTCAATGCTGCATCTTGCCATGCTTCTTCCAGTTCTAGGGTCCTGATTATTTCATATAAAACTCTGAATCATAGAATCAATCTTTGGGGTTGGAAAAGACTTTAAGATCAAGTCCAACCATCAACTTAACACTAAGTCCACCATTAAACCATGTGTCTAAGCATGTCATCAGCCATTAAGTACCTCCAGGGATGTTGACTCAACCACTTCCCTGGGCAGCCTGTTCCAATGCTTGACAACCCTTTCAGTGAAGAAATTTTTCCTAATATCCAATCTAAACCTTCCCTGATGCAGCTTGAGGCTGTTTTCTCTTCTCTTGTCTCTTGGGAGAAGAGACCAACACCCATCTCTGCAACCTCCTTTCAGGCAGTTGTAGAGAGTGATAAGGTTTCCCCTGAGCCTTCTTCTGGTGGAACACCCCCAGCTCCCTCAGCCACTCCCCATATGACTTGTGCTCCAGACCGCTCATCAGCTTCATTGCCCTTCTCTGGACACACTCCAGCCCCTCAGTGTCTTGAAGTGAGGGGCCCAAAACCTAACCCAGGATTCAAGATGCGGCCTCACCAGTGCCCAGTACGGGGGGGGTGATCCCTGCCTTGGTCCTGCTGGTCACACTGTTCCTGATGCCAGCCAGGATGCCGTTGGCATTCTTGGCCACACTGCTGGCTCATCATATTCAGCTGCTTAATTCAGCACCCCCAGGTCCCTTTCTGCTGGGCAGCACTCCAGTATTTGGCGCTATCTTTAAAAAAATAATTGTGATAATTTGTTTCTGGAAGGTTTGTGTGTGTTAATAGTAAAGGAACTGTCTATCCATGTCTGTCTCTGGATGCCAAACGAAGTTCTCTGGCAAGATGAAATTGTCTGTCTCAGCTCAGTCCCAGCTGGCCACTAAAGCAAACAAGGCTGCCACAGCACTGGATGCTACTGGCAGTGTTGTGTTTGATACTGCATTTCTCATCTCTTCTTCTGAGGCCTAAAGTAAGAGCTGTCAGGGAAGCTGAATCCCATACCTCATACAAAAGCTGAGCTTGTATTACTTCAGCCTGGTCAATGTCCTGAGAGTCACAAACCAGCAGCCATGCAGATGGTCATCTCCATGCAAAGCCAAGCTAGAAAGGCAAGTGTTCGAGAGATGGAGATAGGTTTTGACCTGCTCACCAGAAATAGCAAGCTGTGTCTCTTAAAATGCTTTAAATGTTTAGCAGTAAACTCCAGACCCTGTCTCTCTGTAAAGGTGAGACATTTATCACTGCTACAGAAGTTAATTTTGCAAACAGTACAAGTGCTTTGAGGAGTTTTGCCTACCCTGATAGCTGAGTGTGCCTGTCATCGCTGTGCTTAAAAGAATAAAAGTGATGAATGTCAAGTATCTTGTGTTCTTCCGATGCTGTACAGCACAGAGGTGCTGTGGCTGTTGCTAGTTACTAGGTACTCGCTTTTGTTGGGTTTGTGTTGTGGTTTGGTAGCAGTGGAGGGGTTACAGGAACGGCTCCTGTGAGAAGCTGCTAGAAGCTTCCCTGGCTCCATCAAACCCACCTCTAGCCAAGGCCAAGCCAATTAGTGCCTCTGCAGATAACATATTTAAGAGGGAAAACCAAAGACAACCTGCAGAAGGACAGAGGAGTGGGGTGTGAGAGAGACAACCAGGCAGACCCACAGGTCAGTGTGGACAGGTGGGGAGGAGGTGCCCAGAGCAGAGGTTCCCCTACAGCCTGTGGTGTGAAGGCAGACTGTGCCCCTGCAGCCATGGAGGGTCATGAGGAGCAGAGACCTACCTCCAGCCCAAGGAGGACCCCATGCTGGAGCTGGTGGCTGTGCCTGAAGGAGGCAGTGACTCTGTGGGAAGCCCAAGCTGGAGCAGACTGCTTCTGAAGGACTGCGCCCCACAGAAAGGACCCACGCTGGGGCAGTTGGTGAAGAACTGCAGCCCTTGGGAAGGACTGGCATCAGAAGTTTGTGGAGGACTGTTTCCCGTGGGAGGGACCCACGCTGGAGCAGGGGCAGAGTGTGAGGGGTTGTCCCCTGAGGAAGAAGGAGCAACAGAGACAATGTGTGATGGACTGAGCCCAACCCCCATTTTCTGTTCCCCTGTGCTGCTGGGGGAAGGAGGTAGAGAAATGGGGAGCAAAGCTGAGCCCAGGAAGAAGGGAGGAGGTGGGAATATGAGCCAGCAGTGTGGCCAAGAATGACAATGGCATCCTGGCTGGCATCAGGAACAGTGTGACCAGCAGGACCAAGATCTGGTTTTGTCTCTCAGCTCTGATTTGATTGGGAACTAATTAAATTTTCTTTCCCAAGTTGAGTCTGTTTTGCCCATGACCATAAGTGATGAGTGATCCTTCCCTGTCCTTGTCTTGACCCACCAGCCTTTCCTTATAGTTTTCTACTCCCCATCTCCCCCAGAGGAGGAGTGAGCGAATGGCTGTGTGGTGCTTAGCTGAGCCTAAACCATGACACACTGAAGTTTAATGCACTAGTTCATGGCTTGGTATCTGTTAGAAGCATCTGATGGGAAGACAAGTGCCTGTGCTAGCAAAGTGTGACAGCAAGAGCTGAAGTGACCAATGCTGTTGAGACCCAAAGAGAAACTGAAAAAACAGTAGATACTGATGGAGGACGATATGAATTGGATACCTGTAGTTGTCCAGCAAACACTGAAGTCTTCTACAAGTTTACCCGTTTTTTGCAAGGTGATATAGGGTGACTCCTGTAGCTGTGTGTATTCAGAAACTTCTAAATGTGCTTTTTTGAAGTAGAAGGTGTTGGAGGAGGCAGCACAGGGTTGTGATAGACCCTTTCCACATTACTCCTGGCTGTAGCAGCTCAGAATGTGTGCAGAGAACACACATGGCTTTCATGTAGTTTCTAGAAGAAAAATCAGGCAGATACTACTCTGCTCTTGGCCTTACTGGTCACTAATTCTTGATCCCTTTGACTGATCTGGTTTTAAAGAAGGAAACTGTCTGAAAGGTAAAATCCCACAAATGCAGGAAAAGTAGTTAGGATAAGAGATGTGCTGTCAAAGCTGGTATGAAGAAAAGGGACGTGGAGGAGCAGTGACCTGACAGTCTCTGTAGGGGAGAGCCCTTGTCAGTGCTTTGTGCATGGTGCTGGATGCCACATCTTCGCTGATGTTGGCAAATCCAACTGTGAAACTCCAATGCATATGAAATGGAGCTTCATTAGTGCCATACAGCAGTCTCTTATCTTTATGACCCCTAAAGCAAGTGTTTCTGTTAATCCTTCTCTTGTTCTAGCATGTGACCTTATTGTCACACAATAAACAGTTTTGATTATTCATCTGGACCTGAAATGCGGTGTGAGGTTCTGGTTACCCATTCTGGAGCTGCAGTGTAAGCAAAAAAAGGTGGAGGTGGACAAGAAGACAATGCTGCAGTGTAGAACTGCTTCTGTGTGAGGTGATGCTAATTAGATAAATGCTTCAGCTCAAAGTTATTTTGGGCAGGGGAGGGGAGAATTAGGAGAGCTCTACAATATCTCAAATGGTACAGAGAAAACGAATGGGGAGTCATAGTAGGGAACTTGAGACATCCAGAGAAATACCCAGGCAGCAGATTCAAGCAGAAGGAAGTACTTTGTCATGCAATGTACAACTGAACTGTCAGATTCATTGCCAGGATGTTGTGAGGGCCAAAAGTACAGCTGGGCATCAGCTAATGAAAGAAGGATCCATCAATAGCTGTTTAACACTTTGATCCAGATGCAGTATCTGGCTTTGGAAATATGTACACTGCCCCTTGCAATAAGCTGGGGGAAATATATGCCGGAGACAGCAGCACTCTGTACTTGTCCTCTTTCTGTTATTTTTTCCTTAAGCTGCCAGTACTGACTGCTGTTGGAGTCAGGCTACTTGGATATACAGGTCTCTGTGACCCACTTAAGCTGTTCATGTATTATGAATAAGCTGTAATACTGATAGCCGTTTAGTAGACTCCTAATGAGTTGCTTGCTGTGATCCTCAAGGTCACGGTTGTCCAAGGACTGCTCTTTGGGAGGCAGCTGCCCTGCCTTAACCCTGCAAAGATCTTGCAGGTGTTTCTGTCCCACTGAGCAAGGGGAATGTGTTCAGGCTTAATTAGGGTATCTGGTGGCATAAGATGGGCCATCACTAGCACCAGGAATGGATGCTCTGAGGTCAGATGTTGATAGATTTCCTCCTCCCTCCCCTCTGCCCTGCTTCAGTATAGCTGTCCTAGAACAGATAGCAGAAAATTAAATAATTCTACTGTGTTGTGGTTTGACCCCAGTCAGCAGCCAAGCACCATACAGCTGCTTCCTCACCTCCACCCTCCCCAGTGGGATGGGGAAGAGAAGCAGAGGAAAAAGGTAAGAAAACTCATGAGTTAAGAACAGTTTAAGATTTGAAAATGAATGAAATAATGATACTATGTTGTGGTTTAATCATACTACCATTACTACTAATATGTAATGAAAATATTACTGCTAATAATATGAGAATAATATGTAGTGAAAGGGAACCAACAATGGGAAAAAATATAATTATATAACTGCTTACCATCAACACCCAGCCAGTCCCTAAGCAATGATACACTGCCCCCCCCCAAGCCAACTCCCCCCAGCTTATATACTGAGCATGATGTCTTATAGCATGAAATATCCTTTTAGTTGGTTTGGGTCAGCTGTCCTGGCTGTGTCTCCTCCTAGCTTCTTGTAGGGAAGAAGCTGGGAACACAGGTGCAGTATGAGAAACTGAAAAAATTGTTGGCTTAATGTAAACATTGCTTGGCAACAGCTAAAACATCAGTGTTATGAACATTCTTCTCAGCACAAATCCAAAATATAACCTCATACTAGCTACTGTGAAGAAAATTAACTCTATCCAAGCCAAAACCAGCACATACCATTAAGACAGATATTTTATGTCAACAGTATAACAGGATTTCCCCCCCCCTCCCCCTTAACAAGTCAGATTAGCCCTAAGAAACAGTGCACACATTGTAAAGCAGATATTTCTCATTGGGAAATGTTGTTTCTAGCTTTTCCGCATCAGCTGTGAAAACATACTGCCATCCAAGCTTTGCAAAATGATTCTTAGAAAGGCCTAGCAATGAATACTTGGCATGCAGAGGTTTGATATATTGCGAGCCAGACTTAAGGTTATGGAAGTGAGTGTCCTAGAAGAGCCTTTGCAGAAAGGTCCCGTGGGGTGGATGGTCTCCCATGGGCCCTGTGGTCTATGCTGTTGTAGGGCTGTTGATGGCACCTGATAACCTGCCAGTTTGTGCTGTGGAGATGATGGACAGTCTTTTCCTAAATAGCCTGATATAGATTGAGTGAGCCTGAAAATGCCAGTTTCAGTGATAGGAAATAAGTTGTTCCTTTCCAGAGCACAAGGAGCCTTTTGGAAAAGGTGCTGCTCTTTTTTGCTCTTATACCCCTGCTTCACAGCTAATTGAATCACTACAGATTTACAAAGCAGAACTGCTGGTGTTTTTATGCCTGCAAACAGCAGATGCGGGAGCCATTTCTAGTTGGGTTTGATGAATGGCAGGCTGCCAGGAGTAGCATCCATCTTGTCATCTGAGATAATGCCACAAGCAGCCTGAAAGCCGTTTCTGACCAAAGAGCATCAAGCCAACTGTGTATCGTGCAGAGCTGACTGGAGAACTTTTACTGGAGCAGGTTCGGAACTGGCATGGCGAGGCTTGGATGGTGAGCGCTCCTCTGTGGCCATGTTTCCAAAACTCCCAGCCATCAGCCCTTTGTGTGGAAGCCTGGTGTAGACCCGTGGCAGCGGTGATGCCCTGATCAGGTAGTCTGTGAGAGTGAGGGATCTGTAGGTGTTACAGCCTGCTGGGCAGGGAAGAAGGGCTCCTGTGCTGCATCTCTGTTTGCTTTGGTGCCGGTCACTTGGCTGCAGTAACACTCCCAATGGGTTTGCCTGGCACAGTAGCTGCAGCTGTGGCTCTCCTGCAGCCGGGATTGCTGTAGGATGGTGTCCTGGCCATGCAGGATGACTGGAGAGTAGCAAATGTAAATGCCAGGGAAGGTGAATCCAGGCTCTGACAATGAGTTTGTGGTACTGATGGGAACATACTCCCGTGACTGTCCCCTCTGCTCGCTGCGGGCATGTCCTGTCCCTCCTGGGGCTTGGTGTTTCATGTCCTGGCTTTGATATTTCCAGGGCATGACTCTCATTTCTCCATCCTTAGGGGAACCTTGGCACAGATGTCAGCAGCCACCAGAAACTGCCAAAAGCTTTTGTGCAGTTGAAATGTGCGCTGTCCGCACTTCATCTTAAGGACTAAAGGCACTGCTTGTAATTCTGCACCAGGCTTCTCCGATTTTAACCTAGTTTCCACTTCGCTTAGCTTCCTTACCCTCTTCACAGGATTGCTGCACACTACCAGAAACCTAACGGGAGCTCCTAAACGTGTGCCAACCCTCCCACGTGCAGCAGTATTCCCAAAATTTTAAGAAACGGATTTGTATTTCTCCAGGATGGAATGTAAACAGAGGGCTGCTAATAAAACAGTGTGTACGGTCTTATTCAGATTTATATAAATCCTGAGACCGTATCTAAAAGTAGCGCACTGTTTTGCATTCCTGAAAGCAGATTCACCGCGTATCTACAGCTGCCGTGAAGTGCTGCGCTGGTAACAAACTGGAATTCTTGGGACTGGCGTAAGGAGTACTGAGAACTCATTTTAATTTTATTATCCTTACAAAATACATATTGACAGTCATGTTAAACACTTAAACATGCAGAATGGACTGCAGCCTTGGTACTAGCAGGAGGCATCTAGTATGGGAAGCGGCCCAGAGGTGTCCGTCGGAGAAGTGCAAGCTTTTGCTGCCTGCTCTGAAGCTTGTGGGGACTTGGAGAAGGGAGGAGTGTGGGGGAGCTGGATGTAGATCTAGCTGACTGTTTCAGTCCAGGAAGGAGCAAAAGGATAAAGACAGGCAATTGCTGTGCATATGTTGTGTTAGGATTCAAGGAGGGGGACTTTCTCTTTTAACCTCAAGGCTTGTGTCTGACGCAAGTATATAAGTAGCTGGGGCTCAATCCTGTAAGGTGCCAGTGCTTAATGCAGAGCCTGTAATCAGTCTTCTTAGTTTAAAGCACTTAAACTCTTTCCTGCCCTGTGTCTGCTTACTTACCATCTCTCTGAGCTGATCTCATGGTCGTGTTTTTCAATAGTGGAAAGTCTGACGTAATGTAACGTTTGTCAAGATGATAGGGCTTTAGCTTTAAAGTGTTTCTTAGCCTTAAATATTGACTAGGAGATCTTAGTCTGTAATGTGGTGCCTGCGAAAGTGTGTGGTTAATAGCAGGACAGAACTCACGCACATAGTAATATTAAATACAGTGTGTAGCAATATTAAATGTATCCTGCAGTGAGTTTTAAGAACAAGCTGAATCCGTGTGGAGCATGGATCTTTAAAGAACGCTTATCTTCGTGCCTTGCTTTCTGCATGCTCCTCCAGGGATGGGAAAGCTGTCTTTGTTGTTGATTCCTAAAGCATCTGGCATGTCTCCCATATGTGTTGTCTGCTCTAATAATGACATTTTCTGTAGGTTTGCCCCTTTATACCTATTAGAAAATAGATGCACTCATTTAGCTTTTTGGGAAGGTACTCCAGAGGCGCTGAGGAGGTGGCAGCCATTGATGCCGGTTTTTCTTGCCATGCGTACCCTGTCTGGTGCAAAGCATTACCCCCAGCCCTGCACAGACACTGGTGTAGGTGATAACTCCTGTAGATGAGATCACCAGCAGAATCTTTTTAAAGTGTTTTAACATGCCTGAATAACTGCTCATACTGTGGTATGTGTCCTCCGACCCCTGGCCAAAGCCCTGAATGGGAAGCACAGGCGCAGCATCTCTGAAAGACAGGCTCTTTCCTCCTCAGCCTACGCGTGGTTTAGGAGCCCAACACAGCTATAGGCACTTGTACTGGGAAGTTTGGGCTTCTGTTTTTAAACTCATTAAAACTTGAACTGCCTGTATGCTAGGAGTGGGGGTTTAGTTCTTTACAAAAGGTGTTCTTGCCCCCACTTCCCCTGCTTTTGTTGCTGTAAGAAAACTAAGTGTGGGTCAGAGGAGCGTGCCATTGCACACAGGAGGTAGGCAAGGTGTGTTTGAAAGTATCTTAAGCTGTGACTGTTGGTTGTATCGGCACAGGCTGTAGGAAGCCACATTTCTGGTGAACAATGAATGCCTGAGGGTCACCCCTGAAAGAAGCCAGGTTCATGGCATCCAGTGTGGTCCTTACTTCATGCCAGCAGCATGGGCATGTGTTCAGGCTCTCTTACAAGGCAAGGCCTGGCATGAGGAGAGGGGATTTGTGTCAATACATCTGTATGTGGCCCAAATTCTGAATTTCCAGCAAGGCTTTTTCCCAAGCTGATCTGTCACTGAGACCCAGCACTGATGTCTAGAAGGATGCTTCCTGAAGTACAGGTGTGAGCTGTAGCAGCCTACAAGTATCTGAAGTATTTACTGTGAGACATCAGTCACACTGAGAAATGGCCTTGCCCAGCTGTAGTGCAGTCTTGCAGGGTAATTCAGTCGGAGACAAGAAAACGTGGAAACTCTGGCTTCCTCAGTCCATTGTGAGTTACACTCTTAGGAACATGCTTGAAAGATCTGTAGGTCTTGCCTGAGGCTCCTACACAGAGTTTTTACCAGCGAGGTCATTTGGATAGAAAGGTTTGCTGGACGTACCCCAGGACTCACAGAAAACCTAATTCGGTGTACTTGGAGGGTCAGTTGTTTGTTCTTTCCATAACAATTGCTTCTCTGGAGTAAACGGCTCTGATGCCCTACTGTGGTGGTGTCTTACCATGCTGATTTCTGGGAAGCAAATTTTTTGGTGATACCTTCAGCACTGTTGTTTCCAAATTCAGTTAATCTCAGTGGAAGCAGTCTTTTAGCGTGGAAGCCAACCAGACACCCACGGCAGTAGAGGGAAGAGCTGAGTTATTTTAAAATTCTAAAAATTAAAAAGTGGTTTTTTTCACTTGCATTCCTGGGTCTTGGCCTGAACGAGGAGTGGAGGTGCCAAAATACTGCGAGAGCGTCTGTTGTTGCAGTATGTCTGGCCGAACCAGAAGCAGGAAATTCTTGTGAGAGCCTGTCTCATGAGATTGCCAGCCAGCTCTGAGCCTTGCCCGTTACTTGTTGTGAGTGTGAGCTGGTGAGATGGGAATGTGGTTGAGAGAGAAATATTTGGAGGTGGGTAAAATGTTTCATTAGAAGTGATAGCGGAGTATGTGTGAGGTGTGGTGGTGGTTTTCTGTTTTGAACATAAAAGCAAGAAGTGAATACTTGAAGCAAACTTGCATCACACTCCTCCTTCCAGTGGAGGAGGAAATAGGGAAAACTCCCTGTATAGGTTGAGTATTCCTCTGGCAGAGCTGGGCTGCCTTTGGGTCTCCGCTGGTTTGAAGGGGGCCAAATCCATCCCCCTGGTTCATAACATCCTTTCTAAAACTCGTAGGTCAGGAATTTTTTTCTTACCCTAGGCTAGACTCTGCTCTAAAACTTTCCATGTTGTCGTGTGTAGAGCTGCCTTGGCAGGAGCAGGGATTCAGGCGCTGCAGGAAGAGCCCTGGTGTTTTAACCCCCCTGTCCAGTAGACTTATTCCACCTTGGCTCCATTTCAAGACTATTTAAAAGGCCATAGCCTGTCTATGTTGCCGTTTTCAGCATTATTGCTCCTGGTGGAACTGTAACAGTGGGAAACTTTAAAGGAAAAGGACATAATGGAAACTGATTAGAAAAGTGGAGAAAGACTCGGGGTACAATAAAGCATTGCCTAAAGAAAGGAGGGGGGTAAGGTGAGGCCTTAAAAGGCATGTATTCAATCACAGCAGGGCAGGAAATGGCTTTAGAAGAATTTTTTCTTTAGTCCATTCATAACCTGGTTTGTACCTCATTAACTTTCTGTTAGTGCTTTTTTTTTCCTCTGAAATCCAGGGTAGCTTATTCCCACAGAAGTCAATGTGAAGAGTCATTCAGCACCAAGTGCATGAATCCTCTTGTGCAAATTAAAGAAGAGAAGCTCCCAGTGTTGCTCTCATCCTAAAGGGGGATGAGAAGCACGTTGAGGATGTGCTGACAACGCGTTCTATATTTACTCCATTTCTGTGGAGCTACAATAAGCTTCCCAGAGGTGCTTTTTCCACGGTGCTTGCACCGTTTTTCTGTAATATATTGGATGTACAAATGACAACCCCTGTGAAACCAGTTGCGCTCTTCCTACTGGATGCATTAAGCCTGTTAGATTGTTATAAGCTCCTGGTTTACGAAGGAATTGCCATAAAAGCTGCGTGGCTTTAAAATATGCCTGATTGTTTAAGAACTTGGTAGGTTTTGTCTTTTAGCCATTCCCTGCTTGCCTAACAAATGCTGGGTTTGCGAACTGTTGTTCTGCAGTACCAGAGTTGGATTCCAGGTACTTTTAACTGTGCTTCATTATATCCTTTAGGAAAGACAGCTGGGGTTTTGTCTTGCTGATGAATCCTAACTTGAATTGCTTTCCTCATCAAGCCCATTTAATTAAAGATTCATTATGTTCTGTATAGTGTAACACTGGAAATGCAGAAGTGTCTCCTGGGCAGCCAGATGCCTAAAGGGAGGGATTAGCTATGGCAGATAGGGTAAGAAGTTGTGGTATTAAAATACAGCGAACAAGATGCAGGTTTGATACTGGGGGAAACTGGGAGGGATAGTGAAGTGTTAAAATAGGTTACATGTGTCTGGGGGCTTTCCAGCCCCAGAGAGAAGGGTAGGTGTGCCTTTGCGGGATGCACTTATCCTGCCTGTGGGTAGGAGTGTAGACTACTTGCTGTCCTCTGCTGCCCTCTAAGAAGGTTTATTGTAGACAGCATGAAAGAGGATGGATCCTTGCAGCCTTTTGCAAAGCCCGTATGGTTTGCAGTTGTGCGGGTCTCACTAGGGAATGAGAAAACAGGAACCCAGAAGGCGGAGAATGGAAATCCATAAAAGGATGTACTGGGTTTGAGACAGGAGCACTGGTTGTACCCCAGCTGCTTGGCTTAGTTTTTGTCCCTGTATCACCACTGTGTGCCTGTATGGGGAGAGGAGTGGTTTCTCAAGTAGCTCTTCAGCAACAAACACTTCCAAAGACACAGTGAAAACCCTTTCTGCCAGGGTCTTGGTGGCAGTTGGCTCTGCACTGAAGAAATGCTTCATATAGTTCCCCCAAATGGTGCAGCAGAGCCACTGGAGCATCCACACTAGCTGTTAAGTTGTACATCCAACTTCTGCTTCAAGGCAGGGATGAAGAGTTGTGTATTCGGGTTTTGGAGGTTTAGGGTTGTTTTTGCTGGAAATGAGAAAAGATTTGATGGGTTTTATTTGTATTTGAAATTTGTATTTGAAAAGAGGAATAGCTTACGTGGAGAGGGACATTTCAATATAGATGTCATGGGCCTGGGAAAAAAATCCAGGCTACATTTAGAAAGCTTGTTTGTATTCTTTCTGAAGTGCCTGTTGATCTTGTTTGCTCTGATTGAGAGGGAAAATCTTAAATGAACAAATAAATCATCAGCAAGCCTAGTGTTGCTGGTCAGACCTGCTGTTCTGTGAGGAGCCTACTGAAAACCAGTATTTACTTCTGGTCCCAGTTCTTCCTGTCTGTTCAGGTTTGCTTTTTCCTTAATTGGTTAGGGTTTTCCATATTCAGAGCAACACAACGGCAGGAGAAGGTTCTTCTCTAGCATGAGTTTTGTGGCTCTCGCTTGGTTCCTTAGCATTTGAAAGCATTTTGGTTCTGTGCCCGCTGCAGTCACTAGTTGGTGGCCAGGCTCCCCCTTGCCAGCTGCTCAAACAGAGCTGTGTCACCAGGAAACTGTGCATTGGCACTGCCATGCCGGGATCCAGGCGGTGGCAGAGCACCGGAGGGGAGCCAGCAGCTCCCCTGCTCCCAGGAGCACCCGTAGCTTTCCTTGGCTGAGCTGGCTGGGCAGGGATGCACTATTTTCTGTCTATCTACAGTAGATAATGAACACCCTGAGCTGCAGAGGTGTGGGAAGGAGTCATTAATTTCTGTAAGGGTACTTGAAAGCTGTTGTTTTATGTGCCAAGTGTTTGTTGATGTGACTCTAGATTTCAGCTGCAAGTGGGAATGGAGAGTGGCAATTATGGCTTGGTTCTGTGATCTGAGCCTTCCACAGGTGGCTGGCTCTCAGAGCTCCTCTTTTCTCAGTAGCTCCACGTTTTTGGGAGCTGTACCAGCACATGAGATTTATTAGGTTGATTTGTCTATTTTTGCAGTTAATCCATAGGGGTCCCTATGCACTGTAGTCTGCATGGCTTCCTGCACAACAGGGCTTTGCATGGCATCGTGCCCCTGGGCTGAGCCAGACTGCATCCAAAACACATTCACAAACCTGAATACTACCAGGCCCATTTCTGCTGTCCTGTTACATTAGCAAAACTCCTTAGAAATAATCATGTGAAGGGACGATACAAGTGCACTCCTGCACTCCGCTAGGTCCAAGTCCCGTTTGCAGGAGAGCCTGATGCACTAGTGTTAAAGTGTATGAATCCTCAGTGCAATACATTGAAAGAAAAATATATTCTGGGTTTGGGTTCGCTGCCTGTTAGATCCAAGGTCTAGAGCAGCTCTGTTGTACCTGGTTTCTCTGGCTGAGCTGAGGGTGTGCACAGGTTCTTCAGGGGCCTTAGGATCTCTTGGAGACTGATGGGTAGTGTGCAGGGAACTCCATGGTATTTTTAATGTTGCAGTAGTCAGTATGTGGGGTCTGATTTGCTGTAGCATGAGCGCCAGTAGCTCTGATAGAGGCCAGCGCATGAGCTTGACCCAACACAGCAACACTTTTTTTTTTTTTTAAGGAAAAAACGTGTAGCATTCCATAGCTAACAGTGAAAATACTGTGTTGGAAAGCTTAACTCTCCATACATTTTAACTGAGATTCTCTCTTGATTTTATTTTTAACCAGATGCATGGAGACTGCCAGTGTGTCCCGGGCACAAGCACTGCTCCAGGTGCTGCTCCCTGGCAAAACAGGCAGGTGTTAATTTAGGTATCACACTTTTCAGGGGATGGTCTGAACTTGCAGACTTCAGTAGGAGACAAAGGCAACACAAATAGTGGTTTTCTGTTGGAGGATCTGTCGTGGTACAGTGAGTCAGGTAGTGTCATGTGGAGCATCTCTGCTAGCACGGGGTTACATCAGTTCTGCTCTGTCCTGGGCAGTTTCTTATAAACCTGTCTCTTGTGTGCAATGAGAAATTGCTATTCCAGGAAATACTGAAAATTATGGGACATGTCCCTTAGCTTGCAAAACTTCACTAAGCATTCCCATCCCTAGTTGAAAGGATCTTGTATGTATATATGTGTAGATGTGCGTATATATACGTAGTGTATGTAATTATATATATATGGTTATTTGTTCCTTGTGAATGATACTGCAGGTGTTTATTACTGTAGGGAACTGCTCTTATGTGGTAATATCTGCTGAGAGTTAAGTTCATCAATGAAAAATGGTTTTGGTCTTGATCTTAAGCAGGTCTTAAACTGTGGACCCAGAGGTAGGAAGAAATGTCCTACGTGATGACCCTAGCTAACTCTCTGAACTAGCATAGTGTTCTTGCTGCCCACCTTTCTCTTTCATCCTTCTCCCTGACTTTATACCAGGACATCTTGTGGAAAAGGAAAAGTCATTTCCTTTAGAAATGGCTGGTTTTCTTCTTCCCATAGATGTTTCCCTACACACACACACTCTTTCAAGGTTAAATGGGAAAACAAAGTATGCAGTATTTCTGCTGCAGAGTTAAATATTGATGAAGATTAAGATGCATTAAAAGTCTGAGGAAATTCATGGGACAGGAATAAAAATAAACAAAACCCAGAAAATTAAAAAAAAATGTTCAAGTGTATGAATAGCTCTTTATCTTTCCACCTTCCTGCATTACTTCCAATAAAATATTTCAGCATCTTGATGCAAATGTTCCAGTTTCACTGAGCTGGGCACAAGGAAGTGCTGTACAGTAACAGTTACGGGGGGGAAAATGTTCTGTCCTGTGTTGGTCTTGGACTTCCTCAGAGTATTTTTGTTCCAGATGTTGAACTGTTATTTTTTCAGAAGCCTTGTTAAGTTGCCAGAACATTAGATTTTTTGAAGGATTTTCCGAACCCCAGCTGATTATCACAACACGCAAGAATCCAAACTCGGGCTTGGCTTTGCTGTGCTGCAGCAGCTGCAGAAAATCTGTGCGAAGGCGCAGGTTCACAGCGCCATCATCTAATGCCCTTATAGGGTAAAACAGGGAGTGAGGGAATTCTGCTCTGCTGCCTTGTACAACGCGGGGATTCACGTCAGACATTGAGTAACATCGAGTTCCCCAAAGCTGAAATACCACCGCACATGCTCTGTGGCCGAGGTGGCAGCGGAGCTCCCAAAAGAGCTGCAGCAGAGCAATTCGGGGATGGAAAAAATGACATCCCATCTGCCTCCATCCAGGCAAAAGGATAGCCTGCTCACAGCAAAGGCAAAATCAGTCCCTTGTGTGTTTTGTTGCTAGATATAATGGTGCTTTTTTTAGCTGGCGGTATGTGATCATGCTGCTGGTACATGACACAGATCATACGTTGCTGCTTGATTGAAGTCAAACGCGGGATCCCCCTCCTGCCCATGGCTCCCTCCCTGACCAAGGCGCCTGTACCCCAGCGCCATGCGGCCCTGCTGCCCACATTCTTTTCAGCCTTTTGATCTAATCCTTATGGAAATAGATGGAAAAATCTCCTAGGCTCTCATTTGTCTATTGAGAATGTTGTCAAGAGGAAGCTTCTCTTTACAAAAGTCATAAATGTATAGGCACCTTCTACTTTGTACCTGCTCCTCTCTTCATCTGCCTAATTTTTGGGTTTTGCGCATTTACAGAAACGCTCAACTGTGGCATTTTTGCACTTAATGCATCTTCCTGACACTTGCTATACCTCCCCTGCTGCCTTTGTTTCACTTTGAAGGGTCGTCAGCCCATACAAGCGGAAACCTGTGACTACCTTAGTATTCAAGTCAGCGTGGAGCTCACTGTGTTCAAATTCCTTTCCCTGACCACAACCCTTTTTTCAGAGGCAAAGTCTGCCAACCGACTCGGGCGCCCCACTCTTTCATGCCAAAGAAAGCTACTTATTTAGCCAAGCATATCTGCTTTACCTGGAAAAGGGCTGCACGAGGCCGCTGCCTGCAACAGGAGAGATCCCCAGGCTGCTGGTGGCTGGGGCAGAGCAGGGCTGCCAGGGCGCGTTGCCGAAACGGTAAACAGCTTTAGCACACTGTAGCTTTTCCTTGTCTTGGGTCTGCGCCTGGTCCATAAGGACCATGGCGTTCTTTCCTGGGAGCGATGCGGGGTCAGAGCACTTGCATGGTGCCCAGATGGAGCTAAGGGTGGGTCTCCCACCGGTTGCACCGAGTTGTCCCGCCACCTTGAGAGGGAGCTGGAGGACAAGACCTACCGAAAAGATGGCAGAGAAAGGTAGCTATGTCTGTATTCTTGAATGGGGTTTCGTTCAGTTGGGTATTTAGTGAACTGTGCCTTCAGGCAGTTAAAGTAAGGACAACAGTGTCAGCTCTCTTCTGTTGTGAATGTTGATGTCTCAGGGAAGGAGTGATGAAAAACAGAGTCCAAAATGTGAGGTAGGAGCAGATGCAATGGATAAATCACCACAAAATAGGGTGAAAATATGTTCAGACCTCCAGAGCTGAAGTTTGTGTCAGAGATCCAAAGGGACTCTGCTGTAATGACATTAAGATGAGGCTGGAGTGCTGGGGAAGGGTGTCCCCATCTCCTGGGACCAGACCCTGTTACACATGAGGGGTTTCGCTTTGGTGTCCAGTGTGCCACAGGAAAAGCTCCCGTCATGATTCACGATTGTAGCTGAAAGGGAAGGGTCTGTGACTTAACGGCTGTCACTTGGTGCCCTTGCTGTGTAGGACTAATCCCAGCAGTGCTTTTCTGGTTTTGTTTATTTTTTCAATAGTATTTCGTAAAGGGATTTGCTCAAGTCTGGTTTTGTGTATGAAGATATCCACATGGAGAGCATAGAGGAAACTCTTCTGAAGCAAAATCTGAAGTTTGGAGTGAAGCTGGTCAATGAAGGCAGAAATTTGGCCACAGAAATACACACAAGCTTGTCTGCAGCAGCCTGGTTCTTGACTGGACATTGGAGGGCGATCAAGAGAGTATAGCAATGCGTCAGGATGGGTATTTGTGCTCTCTCACACCGCTTCCTGCTATTCCCCTCCGACTCACAGACTGCACAGAGATCTCTAAATATTTTAAATGCCAGTGGGCCCTGCAGCAGTAGGTGTGAGATTAAGCCCATCTTTTAATCGATGTGACTCTGAATAGGCTACCCCTGTTAGCATCCTCCAGACCCTTCTCATTTCAGAGCAGCGGAAACAGAAGTCATTCCTTATTTACACAAACTGATGGATCTTAGCAGTTTCCCTTGAAAAGTATCATTATCCTAACTAAGTGAAAATAACCACCGAAAAGGCTCGGTTGTCATAAAATCAAGATGTTGCAGTTCAATTGTATTTCCAGACTCGGGCGAGCTGCTGGAATGCATGCAGTTTAACTTTCCTCTATGATATAATAGTTTAAAAGAGATCAGGGTACATTTTACCATAGTGTCTAGCAATGTGAGTTTATTCAGACTTTTGGCAGGCAGTTCTGCACACTCTTGCTAAAACTGTGAATCATCCATTGTTGGCTGATTGCACTCCAGTTGCTAAGAGATCTGTCAAGTGCATACTGAGGCTTAATTCTACATTTGCTCTAAGAAGGGCTAAATGTATTAAATTGGAACATGTCACATCCTTCCTAAACAAGTAATTAAGGTGCTGCTATGAGCCTGTCTGATGAAGAGAAGAAGCTGGGAACAGCTGGAAGATTTAACTTGACTCGAGGTTGGTCTCCTCTGTCTGGGAACATGAGACTTATTGCATGTTGGATTTTCACAACCTGATGCATAGTGGAAACAGAAAGGGGAGGGAGACATTAGAAAAATAGAATTTGCAAAAGTTCTTGTTTTTCAGTGTCCTTATATAAACCTCTTAAAATGATCTAATGCTATTTCACAAAGTGTAATTTTTAGTAATGGAAAGACAATACGTCAGTGTTTCCCAAGCTGCCTTGCCCCCTGCCCCCTCCCAAGTGAACTCTACCATTCACGCTGCTCCTCCCCAGTTATCCCACTGCTTGGACGTGCCGCAATACGTGTTGCAGATGCTGTGTGCTTTCATTCAGGATCCTACCATTTAATGTTCCTGTTTGCTGAGTACACCAGCAGAAGTGGCAAGTAAGTGGTACTGTAAGAGATCTTCAACCACCTTGTCTGTCTTAAATAGCCACAAGCTTTTCCAAGGAGGCCTTTTACTACCCGCAAAGAGAAAATTGATCCATTTGTTGGTAGTAAACAAAGTATGTCATCTTGACATTCTGTGAGCGTACTCCTGCCTGCGTGGGGATGTGTGGCAGCAATTAAAAAAAAAAGTAAAAGAAAAATGTTCTTTAGTCAAGATTCTCAGACTCATCTGTTCCTAAAATTACATCACTTGCACTGGCATTAGCCACTGTCTGAAAAGTGCCTTAGTTTCTCGCCAGGCTCTGTATCTCCTTCCTTGTCACTGAGCAAGGAGGCAAAGTTGTGAAGTCGCGGTTTGTCCATCTGTGGCTGGACTGGCAGTAGGCTCCTGGGTTCAGCCTTGTGCCTGTCATCTCCTCCCAGACCCCCGCTGTCATCACTGGGAGGGGTGCTTGCAGCACAAGTAGAGGGGCACCCATGGTTTGGCAGCAAAGAAGGGAAAAAGTTTAACACAATCTGTGCTAAGTTAGCTAAATGATAAATCATCTTCCTTTTAAAAATAAAACCTCTATCACTGCGTCAGCCATGACTTCTGGTTTGAATCCAGTTTTTATGTGCTGTATTTTGCCAGAGCTTGTTACTGAATTTCTGTTCCTTCTGTAGGTCTTTGCAGATATGATTGAAGGCCTTTATAATCCTCTCTGATTAGCAAAATGGATTGAGCTCCGTGAATACTGCTTTGACTGAGGTTTTGGAAGTGGTGGCTCCTCTGTACGTGGCTGTTGGACATTCTGCGTGGAGGATGTGGTACTGGAGAGTAGCTGTGGCAGTGGCATGTGCTGGGATGGTGGATCTCTCTGCCCCTGCACGGAGCTCCTCTGCTTGTCCTTTGAAGGTCTGTCTTCGGTCGCAGGATTGCGGTTAGAGCCCACATGCAGATGATGATCCTTCGTGGTGGCTTGGTTTACAAAACTAAACAGATGGCCCATCATCTGGCTGTGGCCTGAGGTCCTTGTGCCAGCCACACAGCCTTTGCGGTGGCCATATGGCAGGGTGGGTTGGTGGCTTGTCCCTCTTGTGCCTGCCTCCCTGGCTGTGACCTGGTTTGCTACCGGTAAATGCTCCGGTTGCTGACCAGTGATCACTGTGTGCTCTCAGGCTATGTGTGTGACACTTGAGTGACCTCCCGCAGGTGGGTTTCTGTTTGTAACACATCCTTTCTGCAATGATTTCCATTCTCATCAGGTCTTGAGATGTGTGAAAACATTTTATTTGTAAATGCAGCAGTATCCACTTCTATACGTCTTAACCCAGCACATCAGTGCTATCACTGCTATTGGCTGGAGTTATCCTTTCATCCAAACCTGTATCAAACTAGACGAGATTGACTTTCTGTAAACCCATGCTGATTGGTATTAATTGTTTTATCCTTCAATTCCTCATTACTCCCTTGTCAGTCATTTTGCAAATTTTTCTGGCATCCCAATAAGGTTGTGAAGGATTGTGAACACTGCAGAACTTTTCCTTAGGTGGAAATCATCCTGACCTGCCGTTTTAAAAGTGCTTTTTAATAACTGCTGTTTAACACCTCTCTGTGTTACAGCTGGGATGAAAATTACTTTCTGTAATATGATCTGAATATTTAATTGGCTTCTTCCCCGTGCAGAGCACAAATATTTATTCAGTACTCTTACCTTATTGGTGTGAATATTGAAAATTTCACCCTTTCCAGGTAGTAATAAATCAGCACCACTGTTGCTATTCCTGTTGTTCATAAGGTAGGGAAGCAAAGGAGAAAAACGGCCCTTGTGAATCTTTATTCTGCTATCCAGACATTTTCACTAGGTCCATTTGCTTTCATAAGTTCTCTTAATTTCTAATACATTGCACTAAAACTTGTTATAATTGGTTTGGCTTTTATATCTGATTTAATTTCCCTCTACACCAATTAACTTATCCATTATCTTTGATTCTTAATCTTGTACAGCATTCTTTCCCACATGTGAGGGTGGGCTTTCTGGACACTTAAAGACATTTTCTTAAAACTGCTCCTGGGCATTACTTATTTTTAGCGTGTGAATTAGCTGCTTAATGACTTGGCTCAGCTATTTCAGCTTTGTGAAAATAATGCTTTTGAGAATTATTAATTCTGTGTGTTCATTATGTAACTGCTTTTACTTCTTAGGGACACCCATTTTATCTGAAATCTGTCACCTGTTTGGTGCATTTTAACTTCTCCACTTTAACTGAAAGAGCATGGAGTGTTATCTGTGTTCTGAACAAAGTATCATGCCTTTATAAATTAATATCTGCTAACCATGTGTTAGGGTTTTCAGGAGCATCATCTTTCTGGTCATTGTAACAAGTGGTCTCTGAAGGGGAAGCTGTATTTCCTTCTTTAGAATGAAGTAAGCATTGAAAAGACAGTGTATTCCAGGGCATTGGAGACTTGCTTCCTAGCATTACTCTCTGTTCAGCTTGTTACTGCTGCTGAAATGAAAGATGAATGTGAAACAGGCCAAACAAAATATCATATTCCTTCTGCTGTGACCTTGCGGGCTGTATTCATTTCTGCAGCTTTTCTTCACTGTTGCATAACTACTGTTACAACTTCCTTTCACCAGCCAGAACAGGTAGGAAAAAAGACTTTCTACCTTTCCTCTTGAGCACTTACCACTTGTAGGACATCAGAAGCATTCAGCAGGAGATAGAAACAAGTTTTCAAAACAACGCTAACATCTACAAAGAATACAGCCGTCATTATTTTCCCAGGTTTCCGCTTTATTGCTTGACCCACAGATCTGAGCATGTGTGTGTGCAGTTAGCACCAGCCAGCAGAAGACCCTTTATACTGAAGAAGTGAAAAAACTTGCTGTGCAATATATGCTTGTCTCTGGCCTTCCTAAGCGTAACCCAGTGATCATGAGGAGTGAATGAAGAGCTCTTGAGCTCCTTGTAAGCTCCTCTTACGTGGGGGTACATAACTAGCAAGTCTTAGAGCATCTTTGTTTTCTCCAGGATGCTTGCAGAAGATGCACTAAGGGCTCGATGCTGCAGTCAAGGGCAGTTGTGCTTATGCCATGTGCTCCTGACAGTTCTACCCCTGCTTGCCACATGGTGCAGGCATCATTTCTCTCAGGCTGGATGACATGGCACATCCACAGCTGAGCCCCCTTGGTAGAGCTGGGGCTTGCCTGGCTGGGACTGTGGTCCTTGGGGAGGCTTGGCCACCATATGCATCAGTGGCATCCTCCCCAGTGAGGCAGGAGTCCCCAGCACCCAAAACCAAAAACAACTGCCACGGTAATAACAGAACAGCTCCTCAATGGCAGGAGTGCATTAAGTCACTTTCATTTAACTTTTCCATGACCAACTCCTACTCCAGCCCCAAGCTTGCCTTTGTTTGCAGCAGCTACCTGCGGGCTCTGGCCATCGCCTTTGTCTGGGAGCGCTGTAGTTACAAGCTGTCAGGTTACTTCCACACCTCTGATGGTGTTGATAGCATCGGGTGAGGTAATAGTTTCCATTTAGTTATAATTTTATACATTTCAGTATTTTCCTTTATTTCTGTATGGCAGTGAAGTTATGTAGTACTGTGCAGAGAAAGGAAAAGCCATTAGGCTGACTATAAAGTAATACTGGAGTCTGCTGTATCATTGACTCTTGGCTGTTATTCCAGCAGACGTGCTCCCTATTCCCACGTGAGTCTGGAAACGGGCTGCTGTTGCCTTGCATCCATCAGTCATGCTGCTGCTGTTTGCTCTGTGTGGGGGTGGGTTTGGGCCAGGCTTCTGCGAAGTGGGTATCGCTCTGAACAGGGAATCTGTTGAAGGACCGTGGCATCACCGCATCCCCCAAAGCAGTGTCTCGTGTGTGCAGAGCTGGTGGTGGGTGGGCAGGCAGAGCTCGGTTGCTCCAGTACATAACGCTTTGGGAGCATCGCTGCTGCTCTGCAAAGGGCGCTGGCTTGGATGCGGTGAAGCACGGGCACGTGCTGCCTCAGAGGAGATGTACGTAGGAAATGTCGGTCATCAGATTCAATTAGCCCAGTGCAGTGCAGCTGGGAAGAGGTTTTACTGGATTTACTCCTCCTTCAGAGTAGCTCATTAAATAATACCTTAAGTGAAACCCTAATTTCTAAGGTGCATTTAAAAGCCTGCAGGGAGGTATTTCCCAGAGTAACTGCTTGCAAGACGAAGTAGGAAGATACCGAAGAAGCTGTGTCTCTGGCAAAGTGCCTGCTGAGTGAGATTAGGTGGGTGAGCGAAGGGAAGATGGCTCAGTTTGCAAACCCACATCTTGCTAAAGGAGCACGATGGGGTTAGGAGTCTCACATCTAAAGTGTCTTTCCTCTAGAAGAGCTTTCATTAAGTAGAATGTTTGAACAGTTACTTTTTACTTACCTGATTTGTGTTTCTTTGCTTCCCCCCTGTCGCTGTGCATTACAAGTTTCCCTTCAGTTTCCCTAGGTTTAAATCCACTCCTGTTCTATGCACCTACAAGTGGAAGATGGTTATGCAGTAGCAAGTGCAGTAGTAACCAAATTGCAGACATGTCAAGGAAGTTTATTCCTTTTGAAAAAGTAACACCACCACCCCCGATTTCACTACGCTTTTTAGCTGAGCACAGTATTTAGCTCAATTAAAAGAATATGGTCTTGGGATGTGTACGAGTGTGTAGCAGCTTGTTTGGCAGGGAAAGTAGCAAAACAATGAACCACGTTGCACCTGTTAGTCCTCTCTAAGTGCTTTCCTTACAGGCATGCTGTCATCTGCCTGTCTGTGATTACTGTATAAAATGGAAAGGGACATCTCAGGTGGAGGCGGGGGATTCTGGCTTCGCTGGAGTCAGGATTTCATCCTCTGCCACCTGCCTAATGCTCAGGTCTTGTATTCACGTTTGACCCTCCTAATTCCCACCCACAACTAAATGCTTTCCTGGCAAATCTGTATGGAGTTGTATTGATGCTTGCAGATGGTCAAAGTAACGGTGTCTGCTGAGGCTGGAAATTACTATGACTTTTGAGCTTAAAATAAGCACTTTTAGCCATTTCTGTTTTTTAAAAGAAAATAATGTAGTGTTCTAGTCTAGGTTTCCATTTTGAACTTGATCAGTACTCATCCATCACTGAATATTAAGAGGATGTGTGTTGCTGAGATGCATCTTTACAAAATGTTTTAAATTCTCTGTCCTTGTGTGCCTATATTGCAGAAATTGGGGGGGGGGGAGTTGTGTAAATGTCAGTGCACTGAAGCTCATGTAGACTTCATGGTAATTAAATGCAGGGAGGCCTTAAAGGAGTTTCTTCAGCTTATACTTCATTAACATTTATTGCATGGATCAGGGCTTTGTAGATCAGAGTTTGTACACATGCCCTTTTTGCCTGGGTGAAGCATCACTGCGTGAAAGGCAGGTGGCTATTTCCTTTTTCTGAGCATTTAGATGTCTGTCATAAACAAGAAATTCACATTTTTTTTCCGGACTTTTGGTGATATATCCCCTATATCTGAAGCTGGCTCTTGATCATGGGGCAGATGGGTGCCTTTCACAGTGGTTTGGCGAGGCTTTGGGAAGGCTCCCATGCTGTCTTCTTGGGCCTGAAGGCATGGTTCTGCATCTGGTGTGTCGTTGTCCCCTTTTGGGCAGTTGGACTCAGTGCTGTTATTTAGAAGGGTTAATCACCATAAACTTTCCATTCTGTAACTCTCTGGTCTTGTAATTTTACCAGCAACAGTGTCCTGAGTCCCCCGAGACACCAGTGAGGGAAGGAGGGGAGGCAGGGTGTGAGCAGGCTGCTTTGAAGTTGGAGCTGTGTTTTGTTAGTGCCTCGTTAACGTAACGTACGTGACGATGACGGTAATCTGCCTACACTTGTTGATGGTTCCAGATGAAATATTGGCTGTGAGTTTTATGGCTTAAAAATGCAAAAGGTGGGAAGAGATCTCATACTTCAATCCTTCTGTCACAAGAGGCACAGAAGAGCGAGGGATGTCCTGGCAAAGCAGCCCAGGAGGCGGCATCGTCTCTCTCTCTGCGTGTGTCTGGGCGATAGAGGCTCTTCTCTGCCCAGCGCTGCAGGCGGCTGCCTGACTGAACACTTGGTGAGCTGGCAAGGCAAGGCGCTGCACATACAAAAGTTTCTACCTCTTAAAAATGTGTGGTTATAGAGAGACTGCACCAAGTGCTGTATCTTTCACATGCTCTTCATGTTTTTGTGCTTGCTGCTTAATTCTCATCTCCTCCTTATGACTGCAAGTCTCATGGGAAGTCAGTGCAGACCTGCAAAGCTGGCTCTTTCTTCACCTTTGTCAGTCTGAGTTCAAGGAGCAATAGCCAGAGATGAATAATTGCTTTTGCTTACTGCATATTTGTCTTGAAAGCCTAAGAATTTATTAAAACTCATCAGTATAGTATTAGATTGCTAAAAGTGTTACTTCTTAGGTTCTAATGTCCCATCTAGCACTGTGATGGCCAATTTGTTCAATAGATTACTCCCAATTTGCTTACTTGTATAGAGATGTATTTTTGACTACTTAAAACTGTTGGTGTGTCTTCAAGGATTTAATCTCATGTCATATAGACCAGCAAATTTCTGTAATCCTACTGGGATGACACTTTTCATCCTGGCAGTGGAAACCTTACAGGAACTAGTTGGGAGACTGAAAAATGGTCAGAATTTACATCTTCTGCCCTTATTGTTATGTATGTCTGTACACTTCAGGGCACTCTTGCAGGATGTGTTAGCATGGCTAAAATAAGACAAACAAGTCAACTTCTCTGAAAGCATGAATGAAACCTATTATTAGAGGGGAAAAAATGCTGGGTTAGCATAACCTCTGCCCGAGGGGCCCTTGTTATAAAATAACACAGGAGCAACCGGATGCTCCTCAGTAAAAGCCCAGTTATTGAGTGAATTCAATGCGAAGAAAAAGAAGGCTCCAGGGACACCTTATTGCAGTCTTCCAGTACCTGAAGGGGCCTACAAGGAAGCTGGGGGAGACTTTTTACAAGGGCTTGTAGTGACAGGACAAAGGGTAATGGGTTTAAATTGAACGTGGGGAGATTTAGATTAGATATCAGGGAAAAATTCTTCATGGATAGGGTGGTGAGGCACTGGAACAGGTTGCCCGGGGAGGTTGTGGATGCCTCATCCCTGCCTGGATGAGGCTTTGAGCAACCTGGTCAAATGGAGAATGTTCCTGCCCATGGCAGGGGAGTTGGCACTAGATAGTTTTTGAGAACCCTTCCAACCCAAACCATTCCATGATTCTATGGTCATTTCTCCTCCAGCTGGGCTGGCTCCAGGGCTGCTCTGGGCAGGTGCCTGTGGGAGCATTTGCTTCTCCTCCTGTCCATCCTCAGTACAGGGCAATGGGGACCTGGTGGACAACCACTGGCCTTGTCTGTGGCTCCCCACCAGCCAGACTAGATGGGACTAAATCTTCCCAGTGATGATCCTCAGCCATCCGTGCAGCTGAAATCTGCAGGTTGGTTCCCACCTGCCTTAGAGAGGCAATGGGAAGAGTTCAGAACTGAGTGGGGATGGTGGTTCCCTGCTGGGATGGAGCTGGGTGGGAGCTGCTTTTCAGCAGTATCAGATTAGTTAACATAAAATTCAAGCTTCTAAATCCCCTTCCAAGAAAGAGACTGACATGCTTTTCAGTGTTAGAAATTACAAATTTTGGAGTCCTCTTGGCACAATGACATATGCACACAGCAAGATCAGAAGGCAACAGCAGGCATGCCAGCAGCTTGACAATTAACTGCAAGGGATCTAAGCAAAATCCATTTTAATGCAAAACAAACGCCCTTGAAGGTTTTTATATTTATTTTGGTTGATAAAACTAAGATTTGGTGGAGGGAGGAGGGAAATGAGTTGCTGAACCGCAAACTCAAATGAAAATTCAGACCAGACCAAGCTTGACTGGGCGCTAGGGAAGCTGGGAGGTGCTTGTACCATTTACCACTACATTCCGATTGTGAGCACCCTGTTCAAGAAGTTGCAAAATCTCAAATATCCCAATTGAGGTATAATTATTTTTCACTTCTTTACCGTAGATTTTTCCCTTGAAAAGAGTTCACTACCTTAAAATAAGCGGAGTATTATCCTTGCCAAAGATCTTTCAGCCTCTTTAGAATAGGGCATTTAGATTACTGGGGACAGAGTGAGTATCTTGAATGCCCTGTGTCAGGGCACGAACAAACGGCACAGAAACAGTAGTACAGTACAGAGTGAAACCTGACAACTTGGTGTTAAAGGAAAGGAATGCTACTGTATGGTTTGATTGTGATCAACTTATCTTCAAGTGGGTTTATTAGCAATTTAATGGAATATTGGTTATTCAAGAGCCATAATAGGCCCGGTTGAAATGTCCCTTCTGCGCCGTTTTCCCATACCCTGTGGAATGAGCAGAATGTGACAGTCGAGCTTTCAACAGGCTTCATGAATTTTAAATACTTTTCAGCTGTGAAATGGGGCACATGGCGTGTGGTCAAGGGTGGACAAGAAGCTGGCAGCCGCTGGGGGTATTATGGGATATTGAGTGTCTGGGAGATAATGAATGCTTGGCTTATCCAGGTGCATTCTTGGCCTGCTGTGCATGTCCAGGCAGAATGGAATATATTTCTCTGTCCAGCACTTAACAATTGATCATTTTGTAATTGTAAGCAGAAAGTATTTAGAACGTTACTTTCTCAGCATGCCTGCGTACGACTTAAATTTCATGTCATCATCTTTATCTGGCAAAATCTTCACTGTTTTTCTGTAACAATGCATTCATGCTGCTTGAACTTTTCCACTAACCTGATTTTATGCTTAGTGGATATTAGTGAGCCTCTTGTTCTAGGGGCTTTAGATCACCATCCTTTTAAGCATCTTTTTTATTTTTTCTGTGAGTTTTTTATATCGGATTGAAATTATTTCCACTTGCTGTGGGTTGAAATTTCAGCCCAACTTTTTGTAGCAAGTGAGCAGGTTGCTGGCTCCTGTTTTGTGGGAATAGTGTCCCTGCATTTTAAAGGCTTAAGTGGTGGAATAGAGGAAGGGGAAACACAGGCATGGGTTACAGCTGGTGAGCTGCATAGTTGTTCTCATGCTCTTCGGTTCTGCTTAGCTATTAAAATACAACGGGCTCCAAGGACATCCAGATCAATTGTGATCTTTAACTGTGTGTACCTGAAGAGGAGGTTGCTGCTTGATCTCCCAAGACGTGCCAGGCTGGACCTCCCCTCCTGCATGGCAGAGAAGCTTTTCTGGGACAAGAAGCCCTGGAGGCCACCTGCCACTTTCTGCTCCTCCTCCATGTGCCAGTCCCTTCTCTGGTGCCCCTGGTCCAGCCCTTTGCATGTCTCTCCTTTCCCATTAATTCATAGTGGTGCTGTACTCACCCCTATCTTGAGTCACTCTCCAGAGGCAATGGACATTTGGCACCAGGTACATCAGCTCTAGGCACACAGTTTGTGACTATTTCAGTAGTAGGGCAGTAAGTTGGTTTGGAGCCATAATTAGCAGTGTGTGGGCAGTAACAAATGGGGTCATTATCCCCGTGGTCCTTTCTGAATGTCATGGTTCATAAACTACCCAAACTGCCAGAAGCAGTGCCTGCCTGGTGCAAGCTTTGGGTAAGGGTGAAACTGTCTCAGAGCTGCAACCTGGAAGCATTGATGGGAGATCTATGTATTGGGAGCAACAAACAAGTTACCTTCTGCTTGAGGATATGGTTTGGGAGTACCTTGGTGTTCCTTCTTGGCCCTCCTGTGACCATTTGGCCCTCCCCAACCATTTTCAGCAAATGAGCAGTGTTGCGTGCACACTGCATGGCACGTCTGGCTGAGCAGGGTGGAAGGAGCAGTGCATCTGCCAGCAGAGACTGGTGCCCTCTGTGTGTTGGTGGGGACTCCAGCACAGGCACCAAGGCACTACAAGTCTGACTCATGCTACGGTGTAACTTGGGTAAGGACCTGGCCCTAGAGCTCCATGTTGGGAGAGCACGGCAGGGTGGGATCAACTGAAACTCCCAAAAAGGGTTTTCTGGGCGTCCTGATGTGACGCTGTGTTTTCCACATGTCGTGATGCGCAGCCTAGTTTAAAGAAGTCATGCTCGGATCACTCTGAACTGAGCGTTCTGGATGCCTTGGGAGCAGCATATCCATACATGCCATCGAGTGTGCTGCTGAGCAGCTGGCAATTTGCTTTGGGGCCGGGCTGCTGCCTGTCTTCACCTCTCTCCCCTTCCCGAAAAAGGCAGTGGGATGGACACAAAGGCCTAGTGTGGGTGGAAAGGGGAATCGATTGCCAAAGCAAACTGTGGTCTCTCAGTTGGCGGTGCTGGGAATGGCAGGTACAGGTCGTCCTTACCAGGCTGTGCTGACGGCTGTTTGTGGGACAGAGCTGACTTTACTTGTCTTGCACTTAACACACTCTTACAGCATGATCTTCATTGAATTGCTGTGCTGGAGCATCTTGTTCTTCCACTACTTCCCTGCTGACCTCTCAAGAGCCGGGGCCCTTTCTGGTATCAACACTGGGAGCAGGAGTTGGAAGCTCTGCCACAACCCACATCCCTCGAATTTCCGAGATCAATATACACAAGGGCGTGTATCTGACCTACTTAAAGCAAGAAAACAACCAGTAGCGGGTTTTTCTTCTCAAAAACCTCAAAACTATTACAGTGCTGCTTTATTTTCTTTGAAGCCTCTGCACGTTGAGAAGAGCAATGCTTATCATCAAGTGGAGACGGACTTCCCTCATCTCCAAACAGAGCAGGTTCAGACCAGCAAGAACCTGGATCATGACCAACACTGGTATCTGGTTTGGCAAAACTGAAGTCTACCTTTTCCTGGCCCTGGATTTGTCCATCTCTACTTATAGCCTTCACTCAGAGCCTTGCTGAAAAATGCATTATATATTGACAGTGGCACTTTGTGAACACAGAGCTAATGGCTCCAGAAATAGTCACCTCGCAGATATCATAGTCTAACTTCTGCATATATTAAGTCTGACATTTGCTTTGCACAGCTATAAATGACAGTGTAAAACACAATGAAGTGGAAACTGAAGCCCAAGAATTGTGATTTCCCATGCAAAGGTATTGGTGGTGGATGTAAAATTTCAGGAGACAGCATGGCAGTGTGTCTTGGGCTGAGAGCCCTTTTTGTTAGGGCTGCGGTCAGTCCCCGGAGAACCGAGCTGTTGGCACCAGAGCTCTGCTGGTTTAGAAACCTCATTTAATCTGTGGCGCATTGGATGATCTTCTGCTCTCTGAATCTCTCTGCATCCTTTCTTTTGAAACAGGTCTGCAGACATCTTCCCCCTTTCACCAGGAGCTCAGAGGCGAAGGGGTAATTGCAGTCATTAGGGGATGCTTGATTTGGTACCATCCACAATTTTTCTGCTGGGCCCCAGCTGTGCCCCTGCCCATGGGGCATCGGGGACCCTCAGTGGCGCCTTGCCCATGGCCCCGTTGTCCAGCCCTTGCACCCTGGGGGAAAAGCTGCCCTGCTCTTGGCAGGGGTGAGCCCATGGCTTGCAAAAATAATTTTCCTGTTTCCACTGTCTTTTGAAAAGGTAATTTGCTTCTTACTGTCAACGTGAATCCTGTAACAAGGTTAGAGACCAGTAAATAATTTAGGAAGCAGCCTCCATTTAGAGTGCATCAAATACTAATATAGAGGAGGAGAAATCCCTGCACATCAGTTACAGTAATTGGTGGAAGGCACCAATCCGGAGGGTAATGAGCTCCATTTTTAAAGCACGAGGAAATTAGATTCTTATAAATGTCAAACGCAGTTACTGTCTTTTTTCCTTGAAACAGAGCTGAGCTGGCTGGAGCCCATTGTCTCTCAATCAGCTTTGCTATGGATTAGACACATCCCATCTCACACCAGGAATGTGCTTATTAGAAAAAAAATAACACTACACAAAGCATACAAGCTTTAACACTCAACCGATGCACTAATGGGTACATGTACAATAAAACCCAATATCATGTTACAAACCTTAAGCTGACCTGAGATAATATGATACAGAAATGTTAAAGGATACAGATGAGTCTTTTCTTTGTTTGCTGCAATTCTGACTATCTGGGATTTTTGTTTTCAGATAAAGGACATGAAGTGAGGGAAGGTGGCTTTTTCCTCTTGGCAACTTATGAAAAAAGCAAGCAATAAGTCGTCTTCGTAGTGAATATGCTTGTAATCAGGTCGTGTCCAAATACTTTGTGTTTTACTGGTGTCTCCTGGGTAACTGTGGCTTCACAGAGGACTTGCTCCATCCACCTTTTTTCAGTTCTCTGCTGGAAAAAAAAAAGCAAGAGGTGGTTATTTGTTCATACATCAAAGCTAGCACTGTGAATTAATCTTTAACTCATTATAAAGTCTCACCAGTACATGTTAAGATTCCACACTTCAGGAAAATAGATATCAGTTAACTGAGGATAGAGGGCTTCGTAAAATCAAACCCCTTTGCTGCATCCCTGTTTTTAATTTCTTACTTGAGGATCACAGCCACTTGTCCCTCCTTAGCTAGAGATTGTATCTTGTTTTCTCTCTAGGGTAGGAGCTCTGCTGGGAAGCGGCACTATCCTTCCTGATGTGGGAAGGCTTAAGGATGGAGTCAAGCTCTCAATTCTCTTTTGCAGTGATGAAACACAGACTCCAGCTGCTACTGTGGACTTTACCACATACTAACCCAAACTCCGAATGTTGCAGTGTGTCGGGCATGCTGTGTTGGAGACCTTGCTCAGAACTGCTGCACAATGGCTTTAAAGATGATGTGGTGGGGGTAATGTGAGTCTCTGCTATCCCCTGTGCAGGAAACTCAGCTATATGCAAAAACAGATGGGCCGTTCATTTTTGGGGTTGTTTTTTCTGGAATCCTGTATTTACAAGTTCTTTTTTTTTTCCCAGTTGCCTTTTTAATAATGTCATGTCTTCCTTCTGATCTTTTCCGTTTCAGTTTGTGCTCCATTCTTGGTTGTTGTTTCTACTGAATGAAGTTCCTGGTGTTGCCCATGGAAAAACAAAACAGTAACATGACACTTCTGTTTTACACAAGCAACAGATATTGAAAGATACTCCTAGCATATGTCACTAGACGTGAACAGCACTTTCCAATTAAAACTCTAGAAGTTTCTACTGGTGGCTTAAAACCCCCACAAAACACTGAACTGTAGACTTGAATTCATTAACACCAATCATGGAAAAAAGATATAGCTATTTAAATAGCAGTAATTTTATTTATTTAGATCCTGTTTAATAAGATAAAATAAGCTCAACTGTTGGGGGGAAAACATCTTGAGCATTTTATAAATATCTTCAAAGCCTGGAACAATCATGAAGCAAGTTAAAGTATTTTCTGTGATTTTGGACAACTTTGAGTTCTGATAACTTTCCTTATTGTCTACACTACAGCTGCATTGACCCCTGTAAATTAAATTAAGAAACAATTCAAGGCATTTCTGACTTAACCTGGTGGTTAAATGGTAATCAGCAGCTGGTGATTAAAACATACATATGACTCAAATCACAAATTCAAAGTCAGCATTTACCTTCCACTGTTCTCATTAGCTAGGCACTTTACTTAATTGGCACTCTAGTACAAGGGTTATTAATTGGCCATTGACCTGTTTGGTTTGCAGGCAGCCTGGCCATGCCTCTGTATCTTCTCTGTAGGCTGCCCAGGTTTTACGTTACCCCTCTCCAATGATCTTCTATGGCCCAGCGCAGCTTTTGCTGTCCCTGCAGCAAGTGGGTAGGGTGGCCCTCTGCCACTGTAACATCTGCAGCTTTGCCGATGCTCCAGGCTGGTGGGGATGCAGATCAGGGAGGAAGACAGGAGCAGAGCGGGTGCTTGGTAGGGGCAGCCGCTGGCTTGTCTTCTTCTGCAAGGCCAGGCAGCTCCCCCGGGAGCACCTGATCAGCAGCATGTCTCCTCCAAGGGCTTTCTCTTCTTGATGTTTTGGAAGCTGCTGGAGGGGGTGGATTAACTGGAGATAGGTGGCCACACAACAGGTTGGGTTGTCCTTTTTTACCTGCAGTTTGGCTTGCTGCCTTAAATAACCCCATCTGTTGGGTATATTTACTTATGCCAACAACCTGTGGCTGGTGTACTCGCGTGTCAGGGTGTCCTTACACCCAGTCATGAGTTTGCTTGTCTGCTTCACAAAGGCACAAAGCAGTGAGTCTACATGCTCTTGGCTTGGGAACCTTCTTATATAATGCTGCAACTGCATTACTCCATATTAAGCAATTGTTTTCTTCGGGACTGATGGCTCTTAACCATGTAGCACCTGCACAGTAAAAACCACTGGGCTTTGCAGGCAGAAGAAATCATTCTGCTATCAACACAGAGATGTTACAAAATGTTTCTGTGTTTGTACAATGGTTTTCCAATATTGACTCAGCTGGTTCCCATTTATTTTTAAAATACCACATGGGTCCAGTCCTCCTTATAAGCCTAATTTTAAAGATCACTGGAGATAGAGCAACAAGACTAAGAAAGATGAAGCCTGGAGACTCTTGAGTGCCAAGTTTTAGCCTGAAGTCATTTTAGCATCAAGTGAAAGAGGAACAAAAAGAAATGTTAATAAGTGTAAAGAGCATGCTGCAGGCTCGTTCCAGTCTGTGTGCCAAAGCCTTACATGGGATTTCATATGGAGGGGACGGCTCCTTTGTTCTAGGGAAAATCCCAGGTATAGCACTGTGTGGCGGTGTAACCTGTTAGCATTCTCCAGATGGCACAAAGACCTGCCTTCTTCCTGTTCAACTTTAAATGGAGGCACCTACTTTAGCACTGTGCTTATACAAGGCTCTTTTTGTAAAGTGACTGAAGAGAGAGGATACGCTAGAGAGAGGCATCTCCAGAGAGCAGGTCCAGCTTTGATAAGGTGATTCACTCAGTGTGTCCGTCAGACCTCCATCAGTTGTCCTGGCAGCCCATGGATACCTGCTCTTGCCTTTTAGGCCTGGTCTTTGGGGTCAGTGGTTTGACTTACAAATGCCACATAGCTGAGTCATGGAAACTGAGCAGAAAAAGCGGGCTTGTGTGGATCACGTCTGCCCTCTCCCTTAGTCCCTGAAGCCGGTACCACTCTCAGGAAGGTATGACAACCAAAGCATGTGCTGCTATTACTCTGAGGCTGCTGCAGCAAGGGTGAAGGACTAACCACCATCACTTCTCCTTTCTCTGCCAGGATGGGCATAGTTGGGTATAGTAGCCCAAGAGAAGGGCTACTAGAGTTGCTTCTGTTGGTATGTGGCGCTGGAAGACAGGTACTGTGTCACCTGCTTCAGCTTCCTGTGTTTCTTATAGAAATGCTTAAATTACCATGTTAAGTAGATAAATTACCTGCGGGGCATGCAAAAAACAGAGCTGTTTAACAGGTGTTTGCTGCGTCTTCCGTGTTTGTTAATACTTTCTGGGCACCTCTGGTTAACCGTGATGAGGAGGTTCCACCAAACACGAAGATGCTGCTGTGTGGGAACAGGTTCACTGGCTTCTGTGGATGAGCTCACATTTATGTTGGTATTTGTACCCTGTGGTCATAAGCTTTTGGTGAGTGGTTGGTTGTGCGTAGGAGCTGCTTTTGCCTTACAAGGCACCAAGACAACGGTGCTTGAACATAGTGAGCTTTAGCCCCTCTTATGGATGGCCGATGATGTGAGCCTCTGTAGAAACAGGTTATGCTCCAGGCATCCTTAGCAGCCCAGACTGAGAAAGAGGAAAACTGAAGCTGTGTTCCCCACTTGTGTTAAGAGTTCCTTTCGGCAGCCCCAGGCTCCCTGACACATGTGGCTCTCTGCAGCGAGCAGCCAGCTGTACAACATACAGACATGAAAGGTCTTGTAATTCTGGAGCAAGCTAGCTCAAAAATTCAAGGAGAGCTAATGCTTGGTAAAGTTGTGAAACTATATGAAAGAAAATGAACGTTTGCTGATTTGGGGTTCCCCCCCCACCGACTGAAGAGGGGCCTGGGGTGGAGCTGCCACATGCGTGGCTGGTAGAGCCATGTCTTGTGTTTGAGCAGCATGGAAGGAGAGAACATTAATCCTGCTGTTCCTTTTTCCTGCCCAAATCCAAGGTGAGGTAGGATTTGCAAAAGAGGATTATTACTGTGCAGAGGGACTGAACTTAACACATGTTTTGGACCCCTCATCTGTCTCCTCTGGATGCTGCATGGTTCCTGTGCAACAGCAAGAGCCTGATCGCTGCCACTAGACACCCCATGCTCTCCAGACCACAAAGGTCTCTGGAGAGAGTTGGGGAGCTGCAAAGGGCAGGGACACAAAGCACCCTGCCACCTGTCTCGCTAAAGGCGTGTTAAAGGACTTTAATTCTTATTAACGATACATATTTCTGGTAGGTTTTTTAAGTTTTTCCATGATACAGTATATCCTAAACAACTTTCTTTTAAACAGGTTGAAGACATGAAGAGAGTATTAGAAAGTCTCAACCTCAATATAGTAGAGATGGTCGATGAAAACGCAACCTTGGATGGTGGAGACGTCTTATTTACAGGTACAGTGGTAGTGAATGTGCTGCTTATGTATTCTGACTGCTTCAAAGACCGCATGTTACCTGTCATCTGCGTAATACAATGTTGTTCGTGCAGTTTGTTAAATCAGTTGTTTACTAAATGTCACGAAGGTAGCTGAGAGATGAATTTTCAATGCAACCCTCAATGCCTGAATAAATGAAGTAGCAGTATGCACAGCATGAAGAGCAGCACTGTGCATACAAATTTTATTTTAGCTTGTAAAATGCCAATAAGAAATATGAAACAACTGCAGGCAGTTGACTACTGAAAGCATTTTTCTTATTACAAGCAGCTATGTTCACCAGACTCATTTTCAGGACTTACAAAAGCTTGATGCAGACAATTGTCACTAGTTCAATGAATCAAACTCCAAAAATGCATTTTTAGTTTATGGAGAAGGTGGTGGAGTTGCCTGCCAGATGTCAAGTGCTAGACAACTTATATGCATGGTTGACTTCAAAGATGAAGATACTGACTGTGTTTTTTATGTCATTAAACCCATTAGGCATTTTCTCACATCAGCTGCACACACGCTTGCTCCCCGCCTGTGCTCAATAAGCCTGTTTATTTTGATCAGCATCACAGTAGACTGGCTGCTTGCCTTAGTTCACCGAGGGGAAAGAAGGGTCTCAAAAGAGGCAGGACCAGGAAGGGAGGCCTTTCTAGTGCAGTGCAGATCCAGCACTGATTTCCTCTGGAGCTGGAGGATGCTGGTGGCTGCAGAGCTGCCTTCCAGACCAAAGGAAATCTCAGAGGGAGGGGGAAATGGTCAATCAGTGCTGTACTAATCCAGCCCAGCTGTTCTCTTTCCTGACTCAATGACCATTGCAGAGCTTTAGAAGAGGAAGCTATTTATGCTTCTGGTGAAATACGTCTTCTGGAAAAAGATAATTGCTTTAAATTATCAGCTCACAATTGCAGGTTGCATTCTTCTAAGCTGAATTTTCAGTTTTACTATTTTTACTATTCAACTTGAGAAAAGAAGGATAGAAAATTATGCCTATGAACGATTGCTTCAGAATGTCTGTATAAAGCTGGCCTGTTTTTCAAATGTGCATGTTCTGCTGAAGGAGCTGATGTGGGGTTTTTGGCATCTCTTAAGAAAAATTAAAAAAGAGCTGTAATTGTTTTGCCCTTCTTCTTACATTCCAGGCAGAGAATTTTTTGTGGGTCTTTCCAGGCGGACAAACCAACGTGGTGCAGAAATTCTGGCTGACACATTTAAGGTTTGTAGATTCATTCATGCCACAGGAAATATAAACTATTATGCACTGAACCAATTTAAAAATTATACTGGCCGTTTGTCATACTCAAGTGCTTTATATGGGACTTACTTAAAAAAAGGTACAAAATACTGAAAAGCTTTGAGCATCCTATGAAGTGGCAGATGCTGAAGCTGGATCTGAAATGTGCGGTTGCTGCATGAAAGTATCTTGGGTAGTGGGAGGCTGTTATTATTTGAGCGTATATCAACACACGTTCTTAATGTTCTCGTGTATCGACAGCATGTTCTTATTGCTGGTCGCTGGAGAGGTTTTATGTATATACTGTTTAATTATGCATTTTAATGTATTTCTTTACAGTTGCAACAATAGTAATATTTGAAACATGTTCTGGATTGTATTTCAGTGCACCAGACAAGACAAGCTGGTCCAGAGGGGTATGTCATACTTAAAAAGTTGACGATGTGCCCTGGGAGATGTTACTGTTGTTAATTTTCAGAGAGTAAAATTAATTATTATGGAATGTCTCAATATAATTATGGAGCGAGGGCAATTTAAAAATACTTATAGCAACCATTCTTTGCTTTCATACAGGATTATGCTGTCTCCACAGTCCCTGTTCATGATTCTTTGCACCTGAAGAGCTTTTGCAGCATGGCTGGACCAAACTTGATTGCTATCGGATCAAGTGAAGCTGCTCAGAAAGCCCTCAAGGTAAAACACATAATAAAATTTTCTAAACAACACACTTTTTTTGTTGCTGTTTTTAGTCTCTGCTCAAGGATGCTGGAATTTTAAAATAGATATGGATCAATGAAAGAGGAAATTAGTACATCTCAGGGTCCTCCTGTATGTGCAAACCATAAAGAATGTTTGTATCAGGCAAGAGAACAGTGATGTTAATTTAGCTTTAGCTATCTTCAGGAAATAAATGGTTTATACAGGATAAAATGGATTATGCAGGTTATTACTTCCATCTTTGTTGACTAAAAAGGTGATGATTTGGTGATAGGAAGGAGGAAGGAGATATCATCAGAGCAGTAGGAGACATTTACTTCAGATGTTTCGCCAGAGGGAAGTAAAAGTTTTGGCATGAAGGAGGAAGGAGAAGGTTCTGATCCCTGTTGCAAAGATCTGGGTGAGATTGGTAAGTAACTCCAGCCACAGGGACCAGAGCCCAGGATGCCTTTATCTGTCCTTCCTCCGTCACCTGGCTGCAAAATCATTCCTTCCTGGTCACGCTTTTTCCTCTCTAGTCCCATGAGGGTCTCATAACAGCATGGCTTCAGCAGAAAGGAAGGAGAGTAGTCTCACACCTTGCCGATAATTTGAGTCTCTGAGCATTTTCCTTTAAAGCAGGAGGTGTGGGTTCAGACATCAGGCCCTCGTGAATCTGGGTCTGTCTTTGCCGGCAGGCTTGCAAACCAGGAATCCATTGTGTCAGTGTGGTACTACTGCCACTGTCCTCAGTGGGAAATGGTAGTTGCTCCTGTGGTTTGCACTAGGCTCAGTGGCTTCCCTGCCTGCTGGGCGTGTTCAGAGCAAATCTACCACATTAAGCTTTTTCGGAGATGTGAGGCACCTGAGGCCATGAATCTTATCATGCACACCGGCAACCAGGCAGCTCACTCTAGAGTGCATCTCTGCCCCTGCACTGCAGCACAGCTTCAGGCATTGATGCTTTGCAGCAGAAACTTTGGTTGGGGCACCAAAAGAGTGAAATGCCACTGAGACTTTATCTGAAGTGATGCTTGAGGGCATTTGCATGGTTTGGTTTGAGAGGCAGGTAAACCAGAGCATGTCTGAAAGCATTACAGCTAAGTATCCTACACATTTTTATCAGGACTTGCCTTCAGAGGTTAAACCAAAATTAGTGATGGCAGCAAGTCCCAAACTTTCAGCTTATGATTACGCTGACTTTTTTAGCAATAAATAAGAACCTAAGTGCAAGCTTTGCTCTTTGACTTTGGACAAGCATCCTTGATGCAACGTGATCACTAACACATGGAGGAAGCTGGCTCTGTGTCCCTTCTAGTAAATGAGGAGGGGTGGAGATAGCTCAGCTTAACTTGTGAGAAAGTTCTCTGAAATCTGCTCAGTTTAGATGCAACTTACACAACCCAACTTGTGTCTTTTGCCCTAATTCTAAAGCATGAATTAGTTTGAAGAACAGTGCTGCTGTCAGTGCCCAAGGTTACTGATCTGAATCTGTGCCTGGCAGAACATTTACAACAGGAATAGTGTGTAACTCTGAAATAAACGTCCCTGCCCCCCAAAGAGCTTAGGAACCTGTCCTGTGTGTCTTGTACACCTTGGCTTCAGTAAGCTAGTGATATTTATTACTTTAAAACATCCTTAAGTATTTGCTAGGTGTAGGCCTGAGAGATGACTTGTCCTTACTGCTGTGCTGTGATATTTCATTGCATGTTTGCTTTTCAGATCTTACACATTTTCCTCACAAGTATAATCCTAGGACTTTTCATTTCCCAGCATCATCATTTTTACTGTCAGAGCTCAGCAGAGATTTGGTGGGTTTTTTAATTTTTTTGTCTTGTGACAGCTCAAGATTTAAAATCTCAGTCCTAGCTAAGATAAAACCAGCATTTCAAATCTCAGAATCTCACTGCTGGACATGGGTTGAATTATGGAGGCCAGGGAAGTGCAGTCATGGCTGCCTTAGACTTGCAGCCTGGCAGCAATTAAGGAAATAGGATAGCTGCCTGATTGCTACCTGTAAGCTTAGGGGAGCTCTTGAACAAGACAACAGTCCCTTGGCTTCCCACGTTGTTTAGAGTGGCTTAACACTTCGCTCTTTCATTTGAACAAGCTGTTGAAGTTACTCTTTTATTAGAAATCACTACGTGAAGCTCTGGGAGCACATTGCCAGCTTATCACCCATGTCTTCTTCCCTGAGAAGCTTATGACAAATGGTTTTGGTTGTAAAGGTCTGATGTTCCTGATGCTGTGAGATTGATTTAGTCTGAGATGGAAAGTGTCATGCGTCTTTCCCTATGAAATATGCACTACTCCAAATATTCAGACTCAAACTCAAAATGCATTGTGACCAGCTGCCTGATGAGGTTTGCAGATATCCAGACAGCCCTACACTTGTATAGAGTGTTTATAAACATGAACAAAATTCAAGTACAATACTGGTTGCTCAGAGCTGCAATTTGAGCTTGAGCCAGGACTGATCTGAGAACTCATCAGTTTGATTAAAGCCTTTTGCACCGCTCCGCTGATGGTGTTGCAGTGCATCAATTTAGCTATTGTAGCCAAAAATAGTTTTCGGATAAGCTGATTAAATGTTGCTGGTAACTAGCCGTCAAGTAAATACTAGTATTAATCAAGGTACAGTAAAAAGCAGATGCATTTTGAAAAGAAAATTATAATTAACAGGATAATCTAGCTGTCTTCAATTGTTGGTGAACATCTTTTAAAAAATAAATCAACTGCGTCAGTTTTCACTGTGTTTCTCAGCACTGGAGACTGAGCCCGTTTACATGTGTGAGGCAGTTGTGTTTGCCCGCACCCTGCCAGCTGTGGTTAGGGACCGTGGCCCGGAGCAGCGGTTCTGTGCTGTAGCACATGCCCTTCTCGTGCTCCCAGCGAGCTGACGTCAGTCCACCGTGTTGCAGTCAGAGCTGCATATGAAATCGCCCAGAATGCGTTTCTTGTTCAGTGTGTGGGATCCAACTCTACTGTCATTCAGGGGAACCTCTAGCTGTTCCTCCAGGAGTCTAAATCTCTTCAGAGAAATTACTGGAAAACAAATAGGTAAAGCATCTGTCTCAGAAGTGGCGGAGTTGGCAGTGCTGCGTACACCTAGCTTCCTTAAGGTTGGAATTCTTGCTTTTTGTCCTCAGTGATTTCTTTGTTCACTTGCCTTCAAAGAAAAAACTTTCAGTTGGTAATCAGCTTCTTGCAGTCTTGTGGAAATGCAATTGCAGTGGGGTCTCTGAGGCACTGATACTCCGAATTAAAAGCTGCTCCGTGGATTTCACCAGATCGACTGAGCTATAGCACTGCTGTCAGTACGGCCCCCTGAGCTTCTACTGGATCATTTGCCTGGCACAGCCCAGCATGCCACACTTTTATTGTGACAGCTTGTTATTTTAACCCTCTCCTTTCTTGTTGCCATTTTCCATGTCTGCGCTGGAAGTGCAGTCATACAACCAAGATGATTAAGCTGTCTTTAACCGTTTCTGGTAGTTGTTTTCATTCTGTAGCGTGGTCTTGTTACTGCTTGCAAACTGCTATGTCGTGCTATGCTAGCATTTTATATTTAAAATAGGATTTATCTTTCTACGAACAATCTTGTTTGAAAGAGAATGTTTTCTTGCTCATCCTTACTAATGTAACTCGTGTACCCTTATAACACTTCAAAAGTAGAAAAAGAAAGTGCATCTGGTGCTCACATATAGCAGAGTGCAATTGATCATGAGTCTAGTGCTGTGTGTGTAATGTGAAGTGCTCCAAGTGAGCTAGGAAATGAGTGCACAGAGTTTAGGATTATAAAGCACATGCTAGAAGCAGATAATAAATCAAAAGTGATGTTTTAACCATTAAATCCTCTTCAGGCTCTGGCAAGTATAGAGTATTTGGGTTGCAGCTGAAAGGTGGCACTCGAGGAAACTGGTTGAAAGAGAGAGACAAATGAACTGCAGAAACTACCAGGGCCTGTAGTGGCTATCACATCTGAAACTTTAATTCCCTCTGCTGTTTTCAGGATGCTTTTAATTCCTTCTTGTAGTTAAACACGTTCATAATTCTGTACATGTAACACCATAGCTGAACATCGGTCATGGCTGTTGAGCCAGTAAAGCCTGGGATTATGTTTCTGTTCCCTCAGGGAAGCCAGGAAATCCTCCAAACGTGTCACCTTTGGGCTCTGATCCTGCACTGTTGGAGTCGCTGACCTTTACCTTGAGTGTGAATGAGGATGAATTCAGGCTGTGACAGTGCCAGCCCTGGCATAGGGAGGTGACGGGACAGGGCTGCGGGCAAACGCTCTGCACCGCTTTTTCCACAACAAGGGACAGAGCCCTGGGGTCTTCTGGGACAGCAGATGAGCGGGAACTGGCCCAGCACGTAATGCAGTTCAGGTTCCAGCAGCAAAGGCAAACTTTAGGCAAGGTGACAATGGGAACTGGGACACAGCATCTGTTACACACTCCTTTATGTACTCTCCTGCTCTATACCAAATCTTGAAAAGCCATGTTTCTGTCTGTTGTCTGTTCGTGTCTGTTGATACAGAGCACAAATCCCCTCTGCTTTCTGTGATGAGTGAAGACTAGGACAGTGGTAGATGATGGTGAACACAGTCCTTGGTTTATGCAGCTTCGTCTACAGTAAAAACATTCTCCGTCACCCTCTGGGTAACTTGGTAGCAGTCCCAAAGGATCTGAGGTTTACTCATGGTGTTCCCAGCTTTGGCAGTCTTAACTATTCCCTTGCAAGCAGTACATGTATTCATAACAATTGTCTGCTAATGAAGTTGTTCTCTCACCCATTGGGAAATTAGGGTTGTCCTTTGGGTGGGCTCTGTCAGGTATTCTTCAAAGGACTAACCCCAGGGTGTCCTATGGGACTGGTAGAGAAAGCCTCCAGCTGACCCCACTGCTCTGGGGTAATGCCAGATGCCTGGTGGTTGCTGATGGATCTCAGAAGGGAGCAGAGGACTTAGAAGGAAGGTGGAAAACCGGTCATGGTGTAAGAACTGCAACATGGAGAGCACTCATCCCACCATATAGAATCACAGAAGAGTTGGGTTGGAAGGGACCTTTTAAAAGTCATCTAGTCCAACCCCCTGCAGTGAGCAAGGACACCTTAGAATCACAGAATCATAGAATTGTTCTGGTTGGAAAAGACCTTTAAAATCGAGTTCAACTGTCAACTTAGCACTGTCAACTCTACCCTAAACCATGTCCCTAAACACCACATCAGCTCTCCTCTTAAATACCTCCAGGGATGGTGACTCCATCACTTCCCTGGCAGCCTGTTCTGATGCCTGATAACCCTTTCCATGAAGAAATCTTTCCTAGAAAAATTCCTTCTGCTAGAACAGGTTGCTCAGAGCCCTGTCCAACCTGGCCTTGAATGTTTCCAGAGATGGGGCATTTACCACCTCTCTGGACAACCTGTTCCGATGTTTCACCACCCTCATCATAAAAAAAATTTCTTCCTTATATCTAGTCTGTATCTACCCTCTCTTAGTTTAAAATCATTACTCCTTGTCCTGTTGCAACAGGTCCTGCTAAAAGGTTTGTGCCCATCTTTCTTATAAGCTCCCTTTAAGTACTGGAAGGCTGCAATAAGGTCTCCCCGAAGCCTTCTTTTCTCCAGGCTGAACAACTCCAATTCTCAGCCTGTTTTACGGCCTCAGCTTAATCCCTGTGGCTGCTGTATCTGGGGTATTCCCTCTGAGATCTGGGATAATGGAGCACTTCCCAGTTTCATGTGAAACATCTGGGATTTCACCTGCCCATTTCAGAGGAAGGGAAGCTAATTACAGAGGCACCATGGCTGTGGCAGTTATCAGGGCTCAGTGACATTGCCAGGGTGGTGTGAGGCAGAACAGTTAACACATCTGAGCTTGTAAACCCTAGTGTCCCTTGTCCCCAGTGGGACCTGAAACAGTGGTGACATCTGCACTTCTGGGCTCGTCCTTGGTATCCTGGGCTCCAACCTCATGAGTCGATGGGATTTCATTATGTTTAGGAGTTGTCAGAGTACGTACAGCAGTACAATACTATGACTTCAGCAAATACCTTCTTTCCTGACTTGCAGTGAAAGGTTGGACGTGATTGCTCTGCCTTGTTCTTGACTCTCCCATTCAGCATCTTCTATTGGCAGTAGAGTTGCTCATTCATCCCCTGAATTACTCCCTGCAGGGCGCTGTTGCAAATGCAGTCCTATACGCTGTTTTGACAGAGGTCAAGGGAGGTTTATCAAACCCACGTCTTAAGGGTAAAATAGAAGGGAGTCTCTTTTGGGCAACCAGGCCCTTGGTCTGTATCCAAAGCTGTGATCAGAGCAGTGCTTTTAAAGACTTGGGCGCAAGGAGTTGTTCTAGCCTTGGCAGTTGCTCCCATTCCTGTGATTAAATGCCTTTTGTTCTTACTCTGTCTTGTATAACTGAAGTCTCTGCAGTGTGCCAGCCTTAAAAAGCCAAGTACTGTTTCCCTGCAGGAGGGAACCCCTTGCCAGCATAAAAGCTAAGGGGTTCCCAGCCCTGCTACAGAACCTGCACAGAATGGGCACCTAAGGGAAAACTTCAGCTGTCCTGTGTTCTTAGACAGCAGCGCATAGCTCCAGGCAACATGAAACAGCTCATTGAAATCTGCTCTTCCTATTGTCTGCATAGTATCTGTCTTTTCTAGTAATGCACAAGTTTGCATGAAAACACTATCTCTTCTTCCTTAAGAATTCATCATTTGTGCCTCTGCTTATTCCCCGCATGAAGTCATGATCCTCTATTTATGATATCACAATGGGTTGCTGTGGAAATGATTACTAATATTAATAACCCAAAGAGGATGACATCAGGTAGGGAATTAGCAGCAAGTGCAGATGAATGCTGGCTTTTTGGTAATGCAGCAAGGAAGAAAGGTTAGTGAAATCCAGAGAACAATTGACAACTTGCTACTAAGAAATGAAAATTAAAAAATGAGACTTAGCTGCTCTCAACCTTACAGATAGGAAGATCAGTCGATTTATAAAATGCTGTGCACTTTCCTTTAGCTCATATTTGCTTGCTCCGGGTCAGATCCTATGAGATACTGCGTGCTTTCAGCCTGCTTTTCCATTACTTTATGAATTATGGGTGTACAGCATCTCAGAGGAGAGAGGTCTTAACAGTACCAGATGACCTGCTACTTAAAAAAGGCAACTAGTTGTGTTTTTCTGTTAATTAAAGTTAGATGTTGAACCAAACATACTGTCCTTAACTGTCAGTGCTGTTCAGTTTGCTAATTGCAGGAGAATCTAGTCCGTTGGAAGATATAGACTAAAAAGTACATATTTATAGACTAGAGACTGTTATATTAGTCAATTTATATTTTTCTTTTTTTTTTTTTTTTGTAAAAGGCAATGAAAGTGTCCCTTTCAATATATATTTGTCGTCACCAGTAAAGCTGTCAGCCACCAGAGCTGGGTCAGAGGCTCACTGAGAAGATGTCATTTGACTTGCGTAAACGGAGACTCATGTTTCTATTCCTTCGCTGCTTTTTTTTTCTTTGACTGTTCTCTCCCTGGGTTCCTGTTCCACAAGACAGGATGTTCGTCCTCTAGCCTTCTTGACAACAACAAACGTAAGCTGCTTCCTTTTCCTCTGCTCAGGTCGTCGTTTCCCTTTGCAGCAGTCCTTGGGCAGAGCTGGCAGGCAGGTGACAGCGTGGCTGTGACACAGGGTGGTTCAGAGGGGCAAAGCAGCAAACCATGTGGGTGTGAACAGCAGGTGGTACCCATCGCATCTGCGGTGATGCAGAAGGTGTCCTGCGCCAGGAAAAGCCGAGGAGTGGGGTGGGAGAGGTTGCTCAAAGAACTCTGCCTTGTGGAAAACATGACTGAGAGGGTGCAGCAGGGAGGAAAAGCCCAAAGCCCAGCTGCTGAGAGCATGGGTGGTAGGTAGAAATTAAAGTAATGCTCTGGCTGTGTATGGGCTAGGAAATTTGGCATATTGACCATGTCAGACTGAGACACTGCTGGTTTGGAATAGAGCTAGAGTGCAATTGTTCTTTTGTACTTGTGAGATCCTGCGTCTGCATCCATACAGTCCGATCTATCCTATCCTACATCCCTAGCAGACTTTTCAGTACCTGACAAGAAACCTTAGATCATTCTACTGTGATTTATGCTGCTCAAAGTGACTGACTTGCCCAATTCCTACTGAGTCTACCCCACTGTTGTCTCTCTCACCTGTCAGAGGTGACACTCCTGATGGATCTTGACATTCAAGCAGGATCGCTGGCTTTTCCAGCTCTGCCCTTCTGTCCTCTCTGGTCAGCCTGGCGAACTGTTGACAGTCACTGTTGGCACTGCTGCATTTCAAGGAAACTCTGCGAAGCCGTTGGGTAGTGTGGTTTGTATGGCAGGCTGAGTCCCAGCACCCCCCGGGCATGTGGCACCGTGGCAGAGCTCTCTAGTCCTGCTCTGTCCTGCGTTTTCTTGTGTTGAACCCGGAGGCTGTTGCTTTCTCTCACTAGTGCTGATTGTTTCTCCAAATATGAAGAAGCAAGGAAGGAACTTAATACAGAGCAGTAAAACAATGAATGAAATTTAGTGTAGGTAACTGTAAAGTGATGTGCAGCAGGGATGGGGAGAATGACAGTGTGAACATCAGCTATGAAATAATGTGCTCTGGCTGATTATTACCACAGAAATAAGGTCCTGGGCTTCTTGAAATTTCCAGCTCAGGTGAAAACCAAATGGCTAATGTCATTATGCCACTGATTAAAGCTGTAGTGCATCTGCATGTTGTGTGCACTTTACATGCACAATCCCTGCATTCCAAAAAAGATAGAGTAGAACTGGACAGATTCAAAAAAGTGACATAAGGATGGACAGGTACCTGAAACAGCTTGCCTAAGGATCAAACTAAGCAAGCTATGACTATAACCTGAAAAAGAAACATCTAGTTAAGATGATATATGCCTATAAGATCGGGAATGGTGTGGAAAAGGTGACCAGGGATCAGTTGTTCACTCTCTCTTCCAGTACAAGAACCATGAATGTTCTAAAGGTAAGGGGCAAGTTCAAGAAAGAAAGGAAAAAAAATGTTTCCTCCCATGGTATGTGTCTGAACTCTGAAGCTACCTACCTACAGGTCCAAAAGCCACTTGGACAGACTCCTGGGGCAGTGCTGTGGGTGGTATTGCTCTCTGTTGACAGCTGATGAGTTAAGGGAACCACATATCAAATCTCAGTCACCTCCAGTCCCTGTTTTAGGATCCAGAAGTGGGATATCATCCCCTCTGACGTGGGGCTGGGGACCCACATCATGCAGCACTTAAAAAGAAGCTCTTCCAGGTTCTGCAAGCATTAAAAAATGGCAGCCTCTGTAATTGGTGGTATTTTCCAGGTAGCAAGCAATAATTTACCTTTCTCTCTCAGCCCTCCTTCCAGATGGCAATGTACTGGCCAGGTGCCTGTCCTTGTCCTTTGCCTTAAGTGTGTAAGAGCATAAGCCTGCTGTTGTTCCCACACAAGTGGTCCTTCCTCCAAGCAGAAGAGAAGCACGCTGTCCTCCAAACTCCCAGCACCACAGAAGACTTGTTTGGCATTGTTGCAGGCAAAGTCTTAATGTAGCTTAACATTTTCTCACAACTTTCAATCTCTTGTGTTAAAATCTTCCAGTTTGCTCTGGACTCCAGGGCAAATGTTAATCATCACTGTAAAATAGGCCAAACTTTAATGTGCTTGGAAAGAAGGATAGAGATGGGATGGAAAGAAATATCTTAAATTGCTCTAAGTAAATAGTTTTCTTTAAATAATACTGAGACTTGAAGGATTTAGGACAAGGTAGCTGAAATCTGGTGAGGGAATGAACCTGTGGATGAAGGGTTATGTGCACTTGCCTTGGGCTTAGGTTTGGTTATCCTTCTAAATGTTGGGAGCTAGAGGAGCAGGGGCTAATCAAAACAAAAGATTCTGAAAATCTGTGCTTCTGGGTCAGCATGCCATGGGCGTTTTTAGATGCAGTGTTCGTTGCCATGTTCGTGAGGGGAACATTGGGCGTGTGTTTGGTCTTGCTTGAGGGGTGCTGGAGATACAAAGGCACGTTGCAGGTGTGGTGGGTTTGGTCGCTGTCTGTCCCTGTAGCAATCTGGATGTGAGTAGGTCCCAGATGCCCCAGGGCTCAGACTGGGGCCTTCCTCACGGAGGGGGAAAATTTGTAACTAGGCTTGGCCTGTTCTAGAAGTGTATGCGGTCATCTGAACTCTGTCAGTGATAATAGAGCCTGAACACATACACATTTTTCCTTCATGCATAATGCTGCTTCATGTTTAGGATTATTTAGCTTATCCATTACCTCAGTTGTCTGAGGACACACTGTAAAAAGCTATAGAAAAGGCATTTTAGGCTATGCGAATGACTTCAACATAAGGAAAGCATGACTAAGGGCTGAGAGAATGCACAATGAAAATTACCCTCTTCAGGCTGAAGAAAATTCCCAGAAAAACTAGGCATGCGGGAAATGCCTGGCTCTTAACGTAGCTGGTCGTACAACGTTTGTGGGCAGAAAGCCAACCCTCCGCAAATGCATCATGCAAGCATGATTGTCTCTGTAAACTTGCTATTTAAAAAAAAAAAGTATTTTTGGGGTGTATCTGATAGAAAATACAATCAAAGGACCTTGCTTTTTATCTCTTTCTCTGCCCTGGAGTTGTATCTAGCCAGGCACATGTGCTCAATGATTTTATACAATAGAAGTATTGGGGGGTGGGGAGGGTCTTTGAAATAACCTGACTGTGCCGTATTGGTGCATTTCTACTGCATCCAGAGCCTCCCTTTGGGCAGGTTTGGGGTGTTATTGCCTAGGCACTCTCTCAAGAAAGTGGGTTTTTTTGAATTTTACTTCAATATGCAGGCATAGTTGTAACAGCAATGAATGCTTGCAACTGTGAGTTCCTTCTTGCTGTGAGAGGCAAGGAGAGTGATCTTGTATTGTCAAACCTCCAGGTACTAATAAGTGCTCTCTTGTGGTGGTGTTCGAGCTAGCTGAGATCCCATTCCCGCTCTTGCAGCCCTGTACTCAAACTCCCGTGCTGCTTCATCTCACTTTCCCACTCATTTTTTTTCCTCATTTGTTTCTGAAATCACCCATCGCTTTGGTGCTTTTTAATCTTGAAAACAATCTTCCCCACGTGCCCTTGCCGTCATGTCCCAGGCTTCCCAAGGCTCGTTTGTGCCTCATGCTAGCACAGCTAGAGTCCTGCCGCTTCTTCACTTCTGCTTGCTGCTGCTGTTCTCACATCAGCGTTTTGCTGAAGCGAATGAATGGGAGATGTGTCTGTACCCTTCTGCTTAAGGATTCATTCGTGATTTCATATGGAAATGTTTCACAGTGATTCACAATGTATTTCTGATGAATGAACTGTTCCTACAGAAAACCTAGAATATCAGGATTCTGTTTCCAGCAAGCACTCCAGTGTGCTGGAGAAAAAACACAACTGTTTGGGAGCTGAGCGAAATCCAGGCGTGGTAGCTTTTTCTCTACTGACACTTGTATTTCAGTGCAGATTTACTAAATATGTTTCCCTAATCCAGCCTTAAAAAGATTATGTAGGGAAGAAAAGAGAAGCTGCAGGTAGAGCATGAGTCTGCTGGCTTTGGTTACCAGGGAGAAGAGTCGCACTGGGTGCAAGCATGTCACCTGCTGCTAGATGTCTGCAAGATCAAGGAAAGCATAATAAAATACATCTTGGCAACGTAACAGGAACAAAATTATAAATAGGAAAGTCAACCACAGTAAGCACAGTAATAAAAATACATCCAGTGAAGTAAAGGTGCAAAGATTTTTTTCCCCAGGAAAACACATTAACCTTTTATGGAGGTAGATGTGACCTTGGGAACTCAGGAAAGTTTCATAACTACAGAAGAAACAAGAAATGACAATCTGATAACACTTCCTCAAGAATGCATGGCATTCTTCATTGTGAGTTTCATGTTCTCCACGGGATATGAATGACTCAGGCTACAACACGAAAAATGTATCCAAACCTATAAAGGAATTACTGACTGTAGGTGTGCTCCCGTGTGTGTTGCTTTGTTGCTTCCTAATATGTTGTGGGTCGTGGTTATAATTCAGTTCTGTATAGTGGGGTTTTTTAATGAATGAGAAATAGAACAAATGAATGACCTTGCAAATAATTTAATGGTAAACTTGAATGTGCCTAAAATCGAAGTCTGCTCTCTGCTATGCAATGTAAGTCTGTGGGGTTTCCCTGAGAAAGGGAATTGAGTTGGAGAATTTTGTTAACAGAATATCGATTTATTAAGATACTAGTATATTTCTAAGCTGAAAAAAAGCCTTTTCTTTTTGCATCTTTGCGATCCACGTGAGAGCAGGGGGCTAGGAGAGAATCTGAAACACTTGCATTGACTTAGGCTTTCAGTAAGGCCAAAGTTTTTTGGCTTTGAGCTTTGTTCACTTCTGCATTATTCTCGGTCTCTGTCAGGGTGAAGCTGATGGAAAGCTGCAGCGGTACAATGGGGAGTCAGCCGCCTTGTCTCCAGGCTTTCCCCATCTTTATTAAAAGGTTGAGCCTGATCCAAAACATGGGATCTCAGGCTTCTCGTGTGCTGAGCGTCTCTGTCTCTGAAATTCCAGCCAGGATCCAAATTTGTATATGGGCCCTATATTTATAAACCCAGCCTCTGAGACCCACCAGCTCTGCTGTTCCGAGGGGGCTATTGTGCGGTCCCCTTGGGAACGAGGATTAGCGCAGACGTGCCATCTCGCTCCCCAGCCAGGTGCTTAGTGAAAGAGTAACCGCTTGGAAAGCAGAAAGGAGGTCCTTGAAAAGAATTAAGATTGGGCTGATATCCAAGCTGGGAACTGCTCCTGTCCTGTTTGTGTTAATTCACGCTCATTTTACAAATATTGAGTGATGGCTGCTTTTTTTGAAGGTGCTGAACACCTATAGTTTCCATCAACGCAAGCAGGAGTTTTGCATACTCAATGAGCATTCCTAAAGGAAAAGACGTGGACGATGCTTAATGAGCACGCTGCTTAATCCCAACTCTTGCAGGAACCGTTTTACAAAGGTTTTCTACTGCTCATTTCAGTTAGCGCTGGTCGATTCTTCCTTGAAGGACAGAGATGAAAGAGATCCCCTTATTGCTGCATAGCAAAACGGCTCGACTGACTTGGCAGTCGCAATTAGCTATTTTTTGAAGGCTCTCTTCTCCCATTTCTTTGGGGCTGCTAATGTGTTTGGTCTAAATAGCTGCTCTTTGTGTCTCTCGGCAGACCATGCAACAGATGAGCGACCACCGCTACGACAAGCTGACGGTGCCTGACGATGCCGCAGCAAACTGCATCTACTTAAACATTCCCAGCAAAGGCCACGTCCTGCTGCACCGAGCCCCCGAGGAGTACCCCGAGAGCGCAAAGGTGAGAGCCGTACTGAGGGTGCCTGGGACACTCCCAGCAATCCCGGCTGGCCTCAGCGGGAAGTCGGTGGGAATTGAAATCGGGTGCTTTCCAGAATGGGCTGTTGTATCCTGTCATGGAAATAACAGATGGCAAAAGGTGGGAGGCCTGGGCTCTGTTCTCATCCCCACTACTGATTTAATTACTTTGTCTCTTCTGCCCCTGGTGCTGCTTCTGCATCATTGGAAGCAGAACAGTTCCCCTCCCTGCAGTATTGATGTGCATGAATCCCATAGCCAGAGGCCACGTATACTGTAAACATTAGTGTTGATTACAAATGAGGAAATGGCTTAGCACCTGCTGATAAATCCATGCCTGTTTGTTCTGTAAATACTTAGATAAAAGGGAAAATAGGCATAAAATGTAATGATTTCTATTGTGGGGTGGGTTTTTTTTTTTTTCCTCAACAGGTTTTTGAAAAACTGAAGGACCACATGCTGATCCCAATAGCCAACACAGAACTGGAGAAAGTAGACGGGGCGCTCACCTGTTGCTCTGTGCTTATTAACAAAACTTCAGAGTTATGAGTTTACAGAGTCCCTCCCTTGTAACTGGCAATAATGTTACACACAAGGTAGACGAATCTGTATCCACACTTTTATTGTTTTTATTGACAATCTACTGTACCACTGTGCTACTAACCCTTGTTTACAAATTTTTTTGTGTGTTTTTATTATGTCCTTGCAGATGGTATTTAAGGTGGATGTACAGTTTGTTGGGGGACACATGACTGAAGTATGTTAGTCCCGTGGGCTAGCAGAAGACAATTACAATTGCTAACCCCTAGCTTTAGTGATTTAACTTATCTGTGTGAAAACTTTATGAAAACCAACTAATTCTCAGCATTTCAAGCACCTCTATTGTCTTTACACTGTTCCCTTCTGTCTTTTTTTTCTCTTGCTTCCTTGTTCTGCATCTTTTTTTCCTCCTTGGTTCTCTTTACTCTGTGATGCAAGGTATCGGGGGGACTGAAGAAAACTCAGCGGGCTCATGAACGTGGTATCTTGTGTAGTAGGGAAGCTTTCCATACACTAGCTGGAACAGTGGGCAGTGGATTGTGCTCATGGTCTCAGCCATATCACGTTGCTGCTGCTGGGCAGAGTTGTGGCTGGAATCAGTTTCAGGCGCCAGGTAGCAACTTCAGAAAAAGCTTCCTCCGATGGGAGCATTCAAGGACAATGTCTGCCTGGGAAACTCAAATGACAGGAAAAAAACGAGATAGTAGTGCAGCCACACGAGATACGTCGCGCAAGTTCAGGTCCCAGTTTGCTGCTTAATGCCATGGCTTTATGTTTGGTGAGAATGGAAGAGGAGTTTGTAAAAAGGCCAGAACCCATGAAGCACCCAGACCACAAAAATGAAGGACTGAGATGCTTTTGGAAAAGTTAAGCCTACAAAAATAATCTAAAATTACAGGGGGTTTTAATTATCTTTGTTCACTTTTTTTGTTTATATCTCTCCTTTCTGCTTTCTCCTGGTTTGGAGGCCACTTACCAGCAAAATTCAAAAGAAAAGTGTGATAGGAGTTCAAGGACAGCTGTTCCTGGACTATGCTCGTGAATAAGGGAAGCTATTTTTTCCTGAAAGATTGGCATTTGTACTTTGTCTGCCCTTGGAGCAGTTTTCCTTGGAACAATAATCATCTTATTTTTTTAATTGCATGAATATTTACTGTGGCATTCAGTTAAAACAAATACAGTTTTTGTAGCAAATTCCACAACATGTTTGCCTACTGAGTCATACTTTTTTTCACCACAGCAAAGTGAAGCATACCCCATTGTATTCACATACTTGTTGTTAAACCATTTGTAAACTAAGGATGGAGAAATTCCCAAACAGAGGCAGTAGTGGGAACCCTCTGGAGACTGACGAATAGTCTGAACATGTTATCAACTTCCTAGACATCTCCTCCACCTTTCCTGAACCACTTGTGGCGTGTTGCTACAGTACAGTAGGAAGCGAGCAGGGGGGGCCCAGGCAGTGTGGTCTGCAGGAAAACAAACAGTATTAATTGAGTGCACACAAGGATATCCTTTGGAAACCTGCGTGCTTTTTTGTGTGGTCATAACGGAGGAGACATGAATACTCATATCTGAGTTGCTCCTCAGCATATCTCTCACTTCACCTCAGTGGCTAACGAGGAGGAAACCTCCTGGCAGCTACCAGAATATATCTGATGCTTTGTGAGCACACTGTATGTTGCAGTGACACGAGGTGTCACAAGGGAGAGAGCAATGATGAGCAAATATGTGTGAAAAGAGAGCATGTCCCCAAGGAAGTCTTCAGCCAGCCAAACAGTAAGTGCTGTTTCCATGGCTGTGTGCTGTCCTGAAGGGTTCTCCTAAGGTTTCCCCTTTGTCTCCTCCATTCCCGTGTGCCGTCATTTAAGCCTGACCCAAGTGATCCATCTCCTACCTTCCCTTGGTGCTTTTTACATACCTGATAAAGCGTCTTGCATTTTAAATGACTTGACATTGAACAAAGATTTTTCTGCTGCAAAGTAACTCTGTAGTATTTAACTGTGGCTTTCCAGAGGCAAGCCCCTGTTAAACCTGTGCAGCCGTGGGAGCTGTCCTACAAAGCCAGAACCAAATCCCCCCAGTCTGCCGGTGCATCTCCTGGGGCCTGGCCTCCATCCATGTCCTTCAGCTCCTCTTCCTTCCTCTCGCTAGGGAGCCAGAGCATCCAGTTACACTGGGACAGCGTTAGGCTGTGGGATTTCTATTCACTATCCCTCTCAAACTTTCTGTTGTGGTTTTGATTTTTTTTTTCCATTCTCTCTCACCTTTTGCCTGTTTTTCTCTTATAATAAGTTTATGGCATGATGAGCACTTTTCTCTTTTAATCCCAAGTGATTTTGCCTTCTGCTGCCTCAGTTCTCCTACTACAGTCTTCTTTGTCTGCACTCCTCCCTCTTTCTCTGTTCACTCCAGCGTATCCCAACCCACGGTGGACTATCCTAAACCTCCTTGAGTAGATGCCAGGAGGGAGGAGAAACCGAGGGGTCCACTTTGGCTCTGAGCAACTTCTTTTGGGCTGGAAAGGTGATGGTCAACAGGAGCTATAGATCCAGAGAGTGGCAAGGGTGACTCCTCTTCTTTAAGGTTATTCCAGAAAAGAAAAACATTTGGGGGGTATTGCTGATACCTCGCGTCCCTGAAAGAATAGAATAGGTGACAATGAATTCCCCTGGCTCCCCAGGGGAGGGAGAGGGAGAGTCGGGATCTCAGAGCTGAGAGCTTAGTCTTTCACCTATATTGCTATTTAGATTTCCTTGCCTTCAGGGCTGCATTTTGGTATAGAGAAAGAACAAGGGGGTGGCTGAGGGACCAGAATTGCCCTCAGGTGATGATTTCAAGGCTGTTCAAACAGTCTGACTTCAGGCACAGAATTGAGGTGCTCTAAATCACTCCTGCTTTCTCTGTTGGTCTCAGTAGGTGTCATAGTCTCCTAACACAGATGCTGTAAATCACACCTTAGCCTGATGCCAGAAGTTACCTGGGCTGGTTAGTGGGATTGCCCTCACCTCTCTGCTTTTCGTGTTACTCTTTACTATGGCATTATAAAGCTAAAACACTAAGAGCACTTCAGTTTGTGCGTTTGCAGTGTGGTACTAAGAACTAAAATCATGCCACATGCGTCTTGGTTTTTTTCTGTTGCCCAAACGAAGAATTCAGTTGTGAGGACATTTCTGCCGTGACACACACGCATCTAATGGGCATCTTGTACATCTTGTCACCAGAACATTCCTCAGATGCCTGATATAAATCATCATCCTTGATTAATATAAATAATGAAATCCCAAACCAAAAAAGGAGACGAGACACTGAACACTAATAGCTGCCCACATAAAATACTTGATAACAACTGTCAGGCTGTGTGACATGGCAGGCCAGTGCACAAGTTCTTGTGGTTAATAGCTCAGCAGTGGGGCTTGAATTACTCATCAGAGGGTTTTTCTTTTTCCTTTGACCGGTCAGTTTAGGTCAGTTCAAATGAAAGAGCTATGATGTGCATTGTAGCTCTTTCATGGATGTTCTTTACTGTGAGATTAGGAAGAGCTGTGGCAGGTGGGTTTCTTTCTTCACCAGAATGTGAATACGGTGTCTCTCTCTGCAGTGAAAATGTGAATGCATACTGTACCTTATAAGATAAACTTGAATTCTTCCATTTCTGCATTTTTGTCTTTCCCATGCTAATATACTCCTTTTCAGTCTTAAATAGATGCCACTGTGTGAAGCTATGCTCTGGGGTTTTTTTTGTGGTTTTCTTGTGATAGGTACAAAGCTCACAGGCAACACTATGTCCAGTTTTAAAAACAAGAAGTCAGGGCATAGAATGCTGTTTGTCCACAGCAAATTTGGGGTGAAATAGCGGGGGGGGGGGGGAAGAGCTTTCGATTTCATTCAGCTTCTTATACGTTATATCATGAAGTCAGCCAAATTACTTTGCTAGAAAACAACATCCACACGGAACCATTTGTGGAAAATAATTTACTATTTAAGATTCACTGGTTTTGTTTTTATCAATAAGGAAGCTGAAAAGATAAGACTGCTTAAAGGATGGTAATTGTTAAGTGATTGTGAACCAAGTATTGGACCTCACATGTATTTTCAGAAAAGGTTTAACTGGACGTATGAAGTAACTTGTAGAGAGTTGCATGTGAATTGTGTTAGTCGCTGGTTTACGTTGTATCGTGCTGCCGTGCACAGGTAGGACTACTGAACACAGAAGTGTTACATTGCATTGAACTTACAGTCCTGTTGCAGTATATAGTTCCCCACTTTTTGTGCCAAAAACATCAATACATTCCATAATCCGTTCTAATAGAGGTTTGCACTTTGAATTTTTTTTTTTTTGGGTGACTCTTGCGGTTTCAATTCTATGTATCCCCATCACGAAGGAATAAAGTGTCAGTTGTACTGTGCGCTGTGTGGGTTTTGCCTCTTGTTTTGAAACTGGAAGCGTATACGTTTAATTTAATACCGTTTCATGCCATCTTTTTACTTGGAAGCTTGTTACATGCCAGAAATAAAGCCAATTATAGACACCAGCGCTAAAATCTTTAAGCCAGTTAGAAGAGATTTTGACAACAGATCATGATTTTAGTCTCTTAAGAATAGAGAGAGAGGGGATATTTCCTTTGTGTTCTATGGTTTTGACTAAATTTCACTATTGTCCAAGGTAACTAAGCAGTTGATACTGTAGGACGGTATTTGCTCTGTCGTTCCCGTCCTTGCTGTAAGTTACACAAGGTGAAACTACAGAGGTTTAGCGGCATGACCGCTATGGTTGAATTACTCACGGAGCTCTTGTGTCTTCTCCCCCGGGATGTCAGGAGAGGGGGCTGCATTTCAGACATTGCTTTGGGGTAACGTGACGGACGGTCGCATTTTTCAGACCTAGATGCTACTTGTCGTGTGCTACAGACAGTGCACGTGGGGCTAATCCCTGCTGGTACCCTTGCTAACACCGCTGGGCTATGATACTGGGATTAACCGTCTCGGGAGACCATGCGCTTTCTCCAGGCTTCAGGGACGGGGGTGCAGGGGCTCGTGGGCCTCCAGTGCCACCTCGTGGCAATCCAAGTTGCAGTTCTTCAAGGCCTCAGTATCGTTGCTTCAGCTTTTTAAGAAACCCAACATAAATTAACAGTACTGTAGCAAAATTACTTTCAAACTGTACAGCTTTCCTAGTAATAGGGCTTTAAATAATCCAAAATCTGATAGTCGTCTTGCTGGAGAAGTGGGGACAAGGAAAGATTCCATTGTGGCTGATCTAATACAGCCTTTGTACTAGTTAACTACACTGGCCAAATGTAGGGGGTTTATACTCATGTATTTAAATCAGTCCTATGTCTAGTGTGGATACATTTAGCTTGGTGCAATTAATATAGCAAACTGCTGCGTTTACGTGCACCTTCGTGTACCCTTATCTCCAGGAGAGGGTTGATACCGATTGTCTTGAATTTGTTTCTAAGTAGCAATAACTAAAAATAAACATACAAACCACTCCCGCTTGTCACATTAACAAGTTCCTCACCGAATATCAAAACCTTCAAGAGCAAAAGCATAGTAGTTATTTAAAAAGGAGTGCCCTTTGCAAAATTCAGCTGTAGAATATTCCTTCAGCAAGTAGAGACTTCTGCTCTTGGGTGTAGGAATTCACTGTCCACTGTAAGGTACAGCCAGCTGAAAAAGCATCAGTCAGAGTCTCCTGCATCATAAATTCCAGATATCCTGATTCTCTCGACAACCTCACCTCCAAAAATTCACAAGCTGTAAGTTGAGTGCTGTGGGTTTGTAGTTGAAAATTGGCTGTTGGTAGCTCCAGACATCCATTCAGTTTGGGCAAGGCCCATGAATCTGGATCTGTAAGTGAACCAAACTCCTTCCTTTCTCTCTGCCTGACAGCTTGCTGCCTCCTCCCTGTGGAAGTGCAAGTGTAGAGCCCAGTTGGTCTCATGAGTGGGGCGGGGGGTTCCTGCCAGCTCCAAAAAAGGGGTTGTCCTGGGGCAGACCCAGACCCCTGAGTAAGGGCCAGGAGGCAGAACGGGATGGGAGCACATGAAGCTCCCAGGTAAAGGCCCCTGCTCTGCAGTAAGAACAGGCTGCCTGGAGCGGGGTTGATCAATGAGGGCAGAAAACCTGGAACCAGTCACAGATCTGAAAAGCTGACCAACCTCTTCTCACAACCTGTGACAGCATTGAAACATTTTCTAGGAACAATATTGTGAAAGATTTGAACAGCGCTAGGTTGTAAGCAGTTTCTGAAACTTCTTCAGCTCACAGATTTATTCTAGATAGACATTACATATGTGCATACTCATAAAACCTATGCAGTGCCCAAAATCTTCCCTGCTCTCATGAAAGAAATTCTCTCTCACTCAGTGAACTTCACTTCTTAATATTGAACTGATGCTAACCTTCTGAAATGAGTTTCATGCTGAGAGTAGTCTTCTTCCAGCTGCCAGGAAGCTAACCTAACCATCCTGTTAAGGTGTATCGGCATTAAGTCTGCTAAAATGTATTCTGTTCCTGTATTCTCTACCCACATGCTCTTTTCCTGACTGCTGAAGTTAATTCATTTCGGTTTGTCTCATACGTGGCTCAGGAATCCAGAAGCCTAACCCTCCAGACATCGTGTGGCTTTGAACTGCACCTCTCACTGAGCAAGATAATTAACAAATACTCTAAATCCAGAATGCACGATAACTGGTTTTATCAGCAGTATTGTACAGAGCCAGCAAAGTCTACAGTATAATTCACCTTGAAGAGAAGGTGCTGGGAGGCATTTGGTTTCCTGAACAAGGATGGGAGCCAGGAGCTGGGGAGACGCCTGGCTCTGCCTCAGATGCCCCTCAATCAGCACACTGGAAGCTTCAGAGATCTGAAACCTTCCCATGTAATTGGGTGCCCAGCACAGACTGCAGAGAATCAACATAAGCACTTGGAAAAAAAAACTAGCCTGCCCTGCAGCCCTCTGAGCAGGAAACCAGGAGATAAATACGGGTTAGCCTTGAACGTCAGATCTTTAATCCAGAGCTACACAGCTTTGGGAAATCCAAATGTGCTACAGCCAAGGCTTCTTGGGGTGGGAGTAACACCACAGAAGGATTTGCGAGCAGAGGCGTGCTGCTAAATTACCAGCGACCGGGGCCGGAGGGCGAGCCTGCAGGAGCTCTCCCTCGGTGGAAGGGTCCTTCCCGGCAGGAGCAGGGAGCAGAGCTGGCTGGGTGTTTTCTGGCAAGCAGCGGGGGGCTGGCTGTGATTTTAACATCCAGCTCTACAGAAATCAGCCCGCTTACCGAGTAAGAACAGCGATTAGTCCTTCATTTTTGAAATGTTCTGGGCAGGACCTTTGCCGTCCACTGGGTTTATGGAAAAACTGGGCACACTAGCACTTAGTATTTGAAGCAGGATCGCATTAGCAAGGCATATCAAGCGGCGAACGGTCAGTATTGTTTGTACTCCTCTACACGTGTACCGCCGGAAGCGAAGTTTTCAAGACTGCAGCAAGGAGCCGAGTTTTACCTTTAACAGCTGGAAAAGTACCGGTTAAGCTAAGCTTTACCTTCTGTCCTTCGGAGATTTGGCTCCTGCACGGGGCAGGGCCGGGAGGAGCCGCAGCGGGCCGGCACCGGCAGCAGCGGCGGCGGCGTCTGCCGGCGGGGCGGCAGCAGCCTGAGCCGCCGGGCCGGGTAGGGCAGCGTGGGGGCTGTCCGGCCGCCGGCGGGGTGCAGCGGGAGCTGCCGGCTGCTCCCCTGCCTACAGCCTGGCCCTGCAGCAGCCCTGGAAGACAGCCCTTTACAGCTGCGGGCTTGGCCGCTGCCTGTGCCCGACACCCGCTGCCTGTGCCCGACACCCGCTGCAAGCCTCCTGTGCCACCATCAGCCATGTGCCCAGCGCGGCCGCGCGCACTCGTTCCCGAAGGCCTGCTTCCAGCAGGGGTGTCAGAGCGCCCCCGGGAGGCAGCTGCCGGCCTGGTGTCGGCTCCGGAGGAGGGCAGGGTTCAACCCGCCAAGGCAGCCGCTCGGGGCGCCGCCGCGAGCCCGGCAGGACGCCCTTGCCCAGGGCGGCGCCCGGCCCGGCCACTCCGCCCACCCCGGGCTCCGCGGCGGCTCTGCGGGGGAGGGATGGGAGGGGGCGGGGCCCCTCCGCGCTCGCGCCACTGGGCGGAGCTACGCGCCGGCCGGTGCCGCCGTGGGGGCCCAGTGCCTTCCCCGATTGGTGGGCAGGCGAGGGCGGGGCGGGGCCCAGGCCGGAAGCGTTGCCGTGAGCGGGGCTCCCCAGCGGCGGCGGGTTTCCGTTATGGAAGGCCCGGGCCCGGGCTCGGGCTCAAGCTCGGGGGCTGTGGTGCGGCCGCTGACAGAGGACGAGATGGCCGAGGTGAAGAAGGACGTAAGTGACGCGCTGAGCCGAGAGGCCGGAGCGCCCGGGGCTGCCGGGGCGCGGAGCGGTGGGGTGGGGCCAGGGCCTGGGCGGGGGAAGCGGAAGCCCTGCGGGAGCGGGCGGCCGAAGGGCGGAGGCCGGCGCGGAGGCGGCAGGGCCGACGGCGGCAGCCGCTGGGACAGGCCGGGCTCCTGCTGCGCCACCCGGAATTCCCCGCCGCCCTCCCGGAGGGCGCCCGTGGGCGCGGGCGGGTCACGTGTGGGGCAGCGGGGCCGGCCCTGGGCCCGGGGCGTCCTGCCCGGAGCTCGCCGGGAGCGGCAGCCCGCGCCTCCGCCTGCGGGGGCTTGCCGGGGTGAGGGTGCTAACCCCGCGCCAGGCCTTCCTCTGAGCGTCCCCTTCTCTTCAGTTGCGTGTTAGCGGTCTGCTCCTCGGTCGCGATTTAAGGCCCCGGCAACACGGGCTTGGTTTCCGTGTGTTTCTGCGCCGCGGTGAGGGTGGGAGGCAGGCCGGAGGTGACGAGCAGCGTGGTGGCCGAAGCTTAGTTGCAAACGTGTGTGTTCCTCCTAGCGCTAGTGAGAGTCTCTCCTGCAGGCCGTGAATATTTGGATTAGGTACCGGTTATTTTCTGGGAGGCTTTTTGTTCTGTAGAGTCCTGATTCCTCCCCCCATTCACTCACTGCTGCCTGGAGTCTGAGGGAGGGCTTCATGCCCATTCGGCCTGCAGTTAATCTCCGCTAGACTGTGAAGCAGGCAGTGTGCTAACCAACCTCGACTGGTTATTAAGAAAATCATCCCGGGCTATCCATTATTTACTGGCCATCCACAGCTTTTGTTTGTAATTTCTGGTGTCTTACGTTTGACTTACTTGGGTTTTTATGTTCCCTTAAAGTACAGTAGAGAATGTTTGGAGTTCAGTCTTGGTTTCTCACTAGCTTCATGCGTACATAATTAAATGCTTTGTCATAGTTTTGTGAGGTGTGTTTTTCAAGTTATTACTTGCTTCAGTGAACCACAGGGTGATACTGCAGCAGATAGCATCCGGTAGTGACACCAAAACAGATAAAAACTGCTTAAATCAGACTATATTTGTGACATGATCTGTACGTTAAACTCTGTCAGTGACAGAATTCGCAGCTGCACCTCACAGGAGTGCATCGTGTCACTGCAGCCCTTAATCCTACAGGGTCTCCCGTAGTCTTTGGAGGACTTGTTGCAAACCTGGTATGTAGGAAGAAATAACGTTAGTTTTGTCATCCAAATACAGTCCAGTAAATGTGACTTTAGAGCTGCTTCTCCCAGATTTTAAATGTGGTGGCTTCATACAGGTTGCTGGTTCGGTGTGCCCTCACTCTGCTGTTTCAGGGCTGCTCAAGTAACTCTGATGGGGTGGCTTTAAGCAGAAGTGCTGCGCTACCAGAAGTCCCGTGGATGTTATGTGATAGCACACCTCGGCAAGCAGACTTGTGAGGATGCCTTGATCTGGGTAAACTTGTCTGGAGGAGGAATTACAGAGGCTGGAGTCCTGCGTTCTGGGGCTGGGATCTACTGATGAAACGTTGACTGACTCTTTGTTTTGGCGTTGATTGATTCTCCGATGGTAGGATGAGATTTCCACGAGAGCTGAAGAAATCTGTTTTGCCCACTACATTTGGAACTCCTTGGGTGTGTGCTTGTGCAGTTGGACACTTGAGATGTATTCCAGAGCTGCCTAAATCGACACAAGCTGTACTGCTGCTCTTCGCTGCTCTTGTCATAGTTATTAGGCCGCCGCTAGTGCCAATGTGACGGCTCATTAAACGGGATTGGGTAATTAATGGGGGGGGGAGGGTGTGGGCAGGGTAAGGCCAACACCAGGTTAGTTTCTTGACTGGATCCTGTCATCCACCAGTACAAGGGAAGGGGTGGGAGCACGCAGTGTGTTCCTTGCGCTTGAACTGGCCACCGTGGGGCTGCACCCTTAGGGTTTAGGCTTTGCATTGCATTCAGCTTAGTGGTGACAGTGTGCTGCCAACAGCCTTCCTTTAGCTTCCATGCACGCTCATCTCATGTTTTCTTTAACACCTGTGTAACCACAGGCTGTTTATTGGTAGCTCAGTATTTGCTGGATCCTAAAAAGCAACTAGAAGAACACATTTAGCCTCCTGGTGGAGCAGTCCAGGAAGCTTTTTCTTCAGGAGTTACTGGTCCTTGCCCTAGCACCAGCATGCCAATTAGCATTTTGCTGTCTGAATAATCTGTCTTAACGTGTGTCTTTAACCTGCTTCTGAGCTAGTAAATGGCTACAGGGCAAACAGTCATTTTTAAAATTTCATTTTTAAATGCTGCTGTTGTGGAAGTTAATGTCAAAAAGCAGGAGGATATTTGAGAACTTTCTTCAGGAAAGAATTTTTGGTTCTTCCCATTTCTTTGTGTTTTGTATGTAAGTGTTTTTCCTGGCTCTCAATTCTTTTTCCTTCTCTTTTTGTTTTGTTTTTTGTTTTGTTCTTAATCAAATGAGACTTGAGGGGGCAGCATTACTTTTTTCACATCGGTGATACTCAGCTAGTGGCTGTCTGGTTTCTTACATAATTCGCAGTGAAAAACGTCGGCGGTAGAAACTTCCAATTTTGTAGTATTATGTAAAACGAGAGCTTGTTTTTCAAGCACAGCGATGTCGTTTGCGACTCATCTTCACAGCGTAGTAGGTACTGAAACCAGAGTTGTGGACACATGCGTCGGTTCTCTTTTGATGCTGATATCAAGCGGCTTGTTGAAGTACAGACCGAAATGAGTATCACTCGTGTTTGTGCCCTCTGAACAAGGTGGAGGAAGATTGGGTTTGATAACTGTAAAAATAGGACACTTGATCTTCCAAGGAGGAAATCAAAAGTGGTGACGTGGCAGTGTTTAGTTCTGACATTGCTCCTGTAAAATTACCTTTGAAATAAATGAGTGGTTAGGTTGGAATTGAGTACGGTTACAAAGCATAGCCTGTTTCCCCAGGAGGGTGATCTCTGAGGGAACATGACCTGACAGGAGGTGTGCATGGTTCCAAGCGGCGCCGCTGCGGAAGTGCGTAAGACAGATGTCTCTGCTTCACCGTACCCGCTGTTGACTGTATGTTAGGGTGTGGAGAGGATGGATGGAGTCCCCTCCCACGGGCAGATTGTTCCACCTCTTTCCTTTTGCTGGTTATAGAGAGGACTTCAGCTTACAGGTGTAAACTGCTTCAGGTGTTCAGTATAAAATCTTAAACCAACAGAAGGCAGCCTGATGAAGGCAAAAAAGCAGCCAGTAAAGTTGTTGAGAGTAGGTACATCTGAATAAAAGTGCACGTATTTCGGATGCCAGTGATCTGGTGAACTTGTAAATAGTGGTGTTTACCTAAATTCTTCTAGACTGTGGGTATATTCATGCTGCTGCTCTTAGGCTGCTTTTACTCAGTGTACAGAGAACATCAGTAATTGCAGTGTTTTGGAGTTGTGCCTTGTGGATACAAACGGTATGGAAATGTGGCAGTCGGTGAGAATGAGTGTCTGTAGACAGAGTGAGTAGGTGCTGTTGGGTTTTGTTGGTGTAGTGTCTTTTCATTTTTACTTGGTGACTGCGGTTATCGCATTTCATAACAGACTTGATCTAATCAACGTTTTCAGTACGTATTCACCTGATTATTTAACATGCATTAAACCTCCTGATTTCACATAAAGAAAACAAATGGAAGGGGTAAGTAAATTGATTAAACCTCCTGATTTCACATAAAGAAAACAAATGGAAGGGGTAAGTAAATTGGATAAGTTTTTTTTTTTTAAAAAAAAACTTTACACTGAGGAAAAATCTCTGCTAGGTAACACAGTGGGAGCTTTAAAAGTTGTTTCGTTAACCTGCATCAAAAACATATAGGTTTGAAATACAGGCATCTAACGGAAATTGAAAGATTGACTAATATTAGTTTGGTTTGTTTTTCAGGCTTTAGAAAGGATGCGACCCTACCTGTGTGACAAAATCATAGCTGAGAGACACTTTGATTACCTACGTTCAAAGAAAATACTCACTAGAGAGGACACAGAAGAAATTTCTTCTCGATCTTCCAGTAGGAAAAAAACTGGGAAGTTGTTGGACTACTTAGCAGAAAACCCAAAGGGACTGGATACTTTGATTGAATCTATCAGACGAGAAAGAACTCAAAACTTCCTGTTACAAAAGATAACTGATGTAGTGTTGAAAGTAAAAAATGAAAAACTCGAAGCCCTGAAAGGTGAGAATTTTATAATAATATTTTCTAAGACATAGGTTTTGTTTTGAGGGTCTGCAAAATTGAACAGCAACAATTCTTTACATCTTGTTTCTTAGTACAGTTTGGGGTGGGGTTTTTTTCTTCCTCTAGTTTTTGGGACAACATTCTTGGAAATATCACCAGTAACGTGGCTTTGCCTTTTTATGGTTTGAACACATCATAAATAACAAATTGCAAAGCCCCCTGTCATGTGTTGTTCTGATGGGTAAGTCTCTCGCAATTCAGTTTTGCTTTCTGCAGGGTTCTGGCTCAGAACTCAGAATAGGTGGTTATCTTCCATCTTGTGTTTCTCTTGAAGCTATTTACTGCGGTGGCAGGATGCTCTGGTTTTGCTGAACCTCGCACCTCAGCAGAAAATAAGCCAGCAAATGCAACCTGAGGGCAATTCTCCTGTATATGCCTTCAATGCCAGAACGTACGATGAGGCACTGTAAATGTATGTATGTGTTGCATTAGACAGGTAGGAGAAGGTTTTTTTGACCCAGAAAGCTTCAAGTGACTGTATGTACTCTTATTTTAAGGCAGATAAGGTTTTTGGTTTAGAAGGCTTATACTTTATTTCCTCTTCCACACCCATCAAAAGAGAAATAAAGAAGGAAGAAAGTACATTTTTAACTCTATAGGTGAAAGGCCTGAATTTTTCTCAAGCTTTAGATAACACAGCCTTCAAATGCAGTCCACGTTGGAGTAGAACCACATAGCTGAAGCTTTTAAAAGTTTGAAAAACACAGTGAGAAAAATCTGTCAAAATATGGGTCAGCAGGCTAAATTGACTTCCGAAAATGAAGCTTAAATTATGGTGCCTCTTTGTCCGATTGTAGCTGGCAGAGAGGTATGGGGAAATGGCTCACATCGGCATAGATAACCTGCATGTGTTTTAATTTGTCATGAATATGGGGGTGTCACCGCTGAGATGAAGAGGTTAGTCCGTTTTAAGCGTGCGGCATTTTGTAATTAAATCCAGTGTCTGTTTTTTGTCTTAGGTCTAAGCTGCAGCACCTGTATGACCTCACTGTATGGAGGAACAAATAATCTTTCTAGGTCATATTCTGATGAATCTAATTTTTTTGATAAAACAAAAGACAAAGAGTCTACCCAGATACATCATCCAGAAGAAGATTATAGCACCGCCGCATTTGTGTCTGCTGTCTCCCTTCGTTCAATGAATTTACCAATCGCAGAGATGGGAAATGCAGAGAGTGCGGTTTTCTCAGCCACCCTTCCGGGGCCTGGAGACCCCGGTGCACCCCCACTCCCCGCAGAGCTCCAGTCAGAGCAGCAAGAACCATCTGCTAGTTCAAGTGACAATTGCTTTTTGCCTTTAAGATCACGTTCTCTTCAACCACAGTGAACATAGTCACTTCTGTCTGTTCATCCAAATGGTACAGAAACTCTGTGTGATGCCTTACAAGGGTGAAAAATGTTTTCAAACTGTTAAGTAGAAAATTCAGAGGAAACAATCTATGCTGTTTACTTTTTTTTTTTAAGGAGGTGGTTTGTAGTGGGTGGTTGTTGTTGTTTGGTTGGGGTTTTTTAATGTAATTGGGTGATTCTGGATCTGCTTGGTTTTATGTTCTTCAGGGAGTTTTTTTCAGAAGATCATGGTATTACACCAGCAAAGGTTTGCATTTTTAAACCAATATATTTAGGATTTCACATTTAGTTGCAGATATCTAAGCTGCTGTTAAAGAATAAATGGGCTTTTTTTCTTCCTACAGAAACTAACAAATCTGGTTTTCTTAATGTTTCTGTGATGGGTCAATTGGGAAAGATGGTTGGGAAAAGTAGGGAGTATTGAAAAATATGAACTGAAAGCTTAAGCTCACTTACCAAAAAGCATAAACTCATTTACCAAATGCAGTGTTTCCCCGTAGGATAAATTCTGCTCTCTGTGTCTGCCTGTGCAGCTCCATTTGCAAAAATAACCCCACAAACAACAAAAAGCACCCCACACCAAACACAACCAACAGCAAGAAAATTCTGGCCGAATCTGTAGCTATGCTTGTTTGCAAGAAGTCTCTCAGTTGTCTGGACTCTGTCGTCTGTGCTACCAGTAAACCAAAGGCACCGGGTCTTGCAGTGATGCGAGTTGGCACCTGTACTTCCACAAGTCTTGGCATGCTATTCTCAGATATTAGTTAGAGGTTTCTGATTTGAGATGCACTTTAAATATAAATTCTCAGTAATACTGGAAAAGGAATGTAAACTGCTGCAACAGCATCATGTGGGCGGTAAGAAACTGTTACTGTATAATGCTGTTAAGAAGCAAAACTTGCATGTTTTGTCCCAGTAGGTAGGTAGAGGAGGAGTCCTGTTAGCAAGAAAGTATCCATACCTGAAGGACTCTTGGAAGTGTTTCGCTTCAGACACCTACTCTTCAAAGCAGATACAGGTTTACATTTCAAATTGTTTGAAATTACTTCAACATGGGAATGTTCTCACTTTTTGACACAACGTGCTGTAGTCCTCTCATACTCTGCTCTTGAGCTGTCATCTACTTTCTCTGAAGTCGGCCTACAATCACTTTAAAATTACTATGCAAAGAGAAACTCGGAAATGCGTACGGTTGTGTTCTGCAGCGCTGCACTTCAGAGTGATGGCGTGTGTTAAGTGTATCAAAGGGTAGGTTTGTACTTTAAGGCTTTAAATTACTTTGGGGTCTCCTACAGCATTAGAGCCATGTAATTCCATCCGAATGCAAACCCAGGTAATACTCCCTTCTGTGTACACAGGACATCTGCAGGACCTCAGTATAGTCACTCTGGGGTTGGTTTTTTCCGTGTTTACTCTGGTTTTGGAAGTAGGTTAAAATAAACTGCAATGTTCAGCTACTCCATACTTAGTATATGACTAGCTTACGTTCGATGAAGATGCGGGCTTCTGTTTAGCGTTTATAAAAAGCCTTGTTTTTCTTATATACATCTAGGATCCTGGACTGTCAGGATGGTGAAAATGCTTCTCAGCAAACAAAACTGCTTGGTTCAGAAGGCAGCCTGGAAGTTAAGTGCCTAAATGTGCAACCAGAAGTTTGCTCTCTGACATGAAACTAAGGGTGGGCTTAAATCCCTCTCGTCCATTGAAGTGTAGTTGCAGGTACTGGGGTGCCTACAAATGGATTGTGTAAATGCCTGCTGTAACCACCTATGATGTACTGAGGTTTGGGTTCCTTCTTCGATTCTGGGAAATGGACGAGAGTGAGCGAGCTCCGCCGTCACTGAAAACGAGCATCAGCGCAGCGTGAAGACCACCTTGCACATCTAAACCCGCACGCCTGAGGCGAGCTGCCTGCAGGGAGCCTGCCTGGGGATCGCTCCTGCCCCGCAGCCTATTAACCTGAGGCGGCAAGTGAATGTATTCTCTTACCCAATGTTTATCACGTGCTTTTCTTTTGTTTCAATTGGACATCTTTTTATCGCAACTTTTGGAATAAAATTCTTTTGTACAATTGCCTGTTTTCCTGCCTGCCCCGCTCGCTGTGAAAATGCGTAGGTTGTGAGCGGTGGGCGACAGCGTGGGGCCGCGTGGGTTTGTGTGTGGGAGGCTGTTGCTCTCATTGTCTTGTTAGAGAGGGTTGTCTTGGGCGGAAAGACTGACTGAATGAGAAACACCTGCGCCCGTAGGAGCAGTCAAGAGCAGCATCTGGGGAAAACGTTTGAAATTTAGACCTCGGCTGCTTACGCTTTCTGTCGGTCATGACTGGTAGTGCTAACCTGATTGTGCCTCCTTTGTTTTTTCAAATGACTCGATTGCTCAGCTTCTTAAAGATGAGAGAAGCGCTGCTTCCAGCCACGCATACATTGACTTGGTTCTTAACTGAAGGTTTTTATTTCTTTTGATAGTGGCGGAGAAACAAAACCTTGGCATGCTGAGGAGCGTGACTCAAAAAAGGATTGGCAAATGTTGCAGGGACGGTGGAAGCTCATTTCAAGGGTTGTTTTCATTGTACTTGGGTGTAGGGTTCCTTTCAAGGTTCCGGTATTGAGGGTGGGCTATCAGCTGGACCCGGTTCAGTGTCCGTGCAATAGGGGGACCGATCACCTTGAAGCCAAAGCCCCTTCCGAAGACCTTATCCTGCTTCCTTGGCACTGTAAGTAACCTGAACAGGGCTAGGAAGTGTTTCGGCCGATGCAGAGCCCGACAGTGGGCCTTGTTGATGAGAGAAGTCCAGCGCAAGCGTTCTCCAGCGGACCTGAGAAACCCGCTGTGGCGAAGGCAGCCCGTGTGCCCGCCCCAGCACACCGAGGAGCACGTGCGTTCCCTCCCGCCAGGCCCGCAGGGGTAACACGGCAGAAGCGGAGCTCGTCAGTTCCGTGTCTGACCGGCTCTGTGGTCCCTTGGAGGCTCCGGGGTGCCCCGGGCGGACGCCCGAAGGCCGGCCCTTGCTCCTCGCGCTGCCGGGTCCCGTCTGCCGTGTACGCGCTGCGGCCCTGCCCGCACGACAACAGCGCTGGCTTCCGCCTCCCGAGGGCGGGCGGGCGGCAGCGGGGGCCGCCGCGGCTCTCCCGGCGGTGCGGCGCTAGGCCGGAACCCTCGGCGCGGGCCCGGTTTCCGTGCGGGCGGGGCGGCGGCGGGCCCCGCCATGGCGGCGGAGGGAGAGGACCCGCTGGGCTATTTCGCGGCCTACGGCAGCTCCAGCTCCGACTCGGAGCCCGACGAGCCCCAGCCCGACGAGCGTCAGGAGAGGGGTGGCGCGGCGGCGGGGGGCAGCTCGGGGAGGCGGCTGCCGCCGCCCGACGAGCTCTTCCGTAGGGTGTCGCAGCCGCCCGCTTTCCTCTACAACCCGCTCAACAAGCAGATCGACTGGGAGAGCCGCGTCCTGCGGGCGCCCGAGGAGGTGCGGGGGCGGGGGGGGAGGGCCGCGGGGGCAGGCCGAGGCCGCCGCCGGGGCCGGGAGGGGGCCGGGGCGGTGCGGCTCGGCCCGGTGTGACGGGGGCCCTGGTCCCTCCTGCAGCCCCCCAGGGAGTTCAAGGTGTGGAAGACCAACGCCGTGCCCCCGCCGGAGATCTACAACCCGCCCGAGAAGAAGCCCCCGCCGCCCCCTGCCCTCGACATGGCCATAAAGTGGTCCAACATCTACGAGGACAACGGCGACGACGCGCCCCGGCAGGCCGGCAAGGCCAGGGTTCTGCCGGACGAGGAGCAGGAACCCCTGGAATCGGGTGAGGGCCCGAGGCGTGTGGTTCCCGTGGGAGGCGAAGCGGGTGGATTCCCGGGGTGGGCTGCGCCTGGGTCCCGGCCCAGGGCTGGCCTCGGCTGCGGGGGTGGTTGGGCGGCAGTGCCTGGGTGCTGGTTTTCCTGGAATTAACTGGCACTCCGCAGCCATCTCTCTGCTCCCCTTCCACTGTCATCAGCCGAAGCCAGGAGGGATCGAAGAGCCTGTCGAATTGCAGTTATGTGAAACTAACAGGTTCAGTCATGACACAAACTGGTACGAGAGCTTTAAGCGCTGCTGTCTTGCCCCTTGGTGTAGATGTAGGTCAGATTATTTGTATAGTGTTTGCAGAACTTGGGGCCGAGAGGGGAGTTAAACAGAATGGCCGTGTGACAGATCAGCGAAGAAAATAATCACTGTCCCCTTCACTTTTAAGCATGCTGCAAGCTGTAATGGTAATCTAGGAAGTAAAGAAGTATTTGACAGGAGGGGGGAATTATTTTGTTTTAAAAATGCTGGAGAAAAAGAGTAGCCAGTAACAACCAAGAGAGCAAACCCGAAAGAAGAAATTCTGGGCGTTCAAAGCACGCAATAATGTTTGGTTCACCAGTAAAGTCAGCAAACCTCTTCTAAAGGAGCGGGTTTTGCTGTCTTCCTCTTTTTTTTTTTTTCTGTTCTGGGTGTTCCCCGGTGGCAGTTTTTCTGTCTCTGTCTTGCTCCATTTGTTCTGTATGCTTCCCCCCCACCTGCCACACGTTTCTTTTAGTCAGCCTTCATCCACAGGCTAGTGAGATGAACTGTTAATTGACCTTGGCATTACTTCCTGCTTCTAAAATGTAATTTTCTAGCTTTTCATCTTACCTATGTAAATAATACTTTTTTTTTTTTAGCACAGGTGCTGTACAGGAACATCCAAGGCCTTCGCTTAGTTATCCTTAGGGGTCTGTGGCAGTAATAACAAGTAATCATTCTGGCCACATACTGCCCACATTCCAAAACCGAGGATGTTGTCAGTTAATACCACTGTCTTTTTTCCAGGCATGTCAGGTGTGGTTAGGTGTGTTGTTCTGAGATGAGAATGCTGTTTCAGACAAAGGTACTGGTTTTGCTGACTTTGATTAATGCTCTCTTTTATTTAAAGATGGTGAAAAAGATGATGAACCAGCTTCTGCCAAGAAACGTAAACTAGACTCCGGGGAGCAGACAAAGAAGAAGAAGGTATAAGCAGAGCGTGCTGGTTTTAGCCATAATGAGAATTTCAATGAACTTGGATTCCTGTGCTGGAATGGGAAACAAATACATGTTTACTGAATTTCTCTCTCCTGTTGGGTAGGGAATTTTATTTCTGTAGTATGCTTGCCTTTTGGAAAGCACAAGATTAAATGGACCGCTCTGTGATAGAAACTTGTCTACTGAGCTGAATTTAAACCTGATTATGTGGAAGAGGGCGTTAGAAGAGGGATCCATTGTGGTGGATACTTGTGCTCATGCAGGTTACAGGGCTTCGTGGTATTTTGTTTATCAAGAAACCTGGTAACGTGAGCTTTTTTTTGACTGATTTTTCCATTGTGTCAAAACCTTTTATAAAGGAGTATATACTAAAGATTCTTTAAGTAGTGTCCTGTGATATGTTTGCATAACGGTGTTTTGAAATGTGTGTAAAGACTGCAAATAGGTCACTGGAATAAAACTACACTTGAAAATACCGGCGTTACAAATATTGCATTGCATCCGTAGTGAACAGGAGGGACGAATTCTGCACTGTATGCATTTCAGTGATGTATTTCTTATGACACAACGGATTCCTCAGGGTTTTGCTTGTAATAAATATACATCTGAAAACTGAAGAAACCATCGATCTAATTAATGATGGAGTTTAATATTTGATAATTAGTGTTGATGTTACATGATTTGCATCAGTGAAACGTGAAGCCAAATGATGCAGGAAGAATTGAAGCACTTAACATATTCATCCTAAAATTGAAAATAGAAACTAGATATTTATAAATTATGTCTGTGATAGTCTTTGCTGCTAAATTGTATTTATTTCGGTACAAACAGCTGGTAAACTTCTCAAAGTGCTACCCAGTATATGGTGCGTTTGCGATATGCTGCTGCATGGATTTTGGGGTCTATATATGAAAAAGTACCAGCAAAACGGGGTTGGAGGGAGGGCTGCTTTAGCTTTATTTTCAAATAAAGCTTCTGTGCCTTAGGTAATGCGCAGTGAGGTTAGGCCTGCTAACAGAAGTTCATGTCATTAAACTGTTAGTGTGAACATTCATCATTTTTATTTTCCTTTCGTCTTGGACTAACTTTAATTTGTCAGAACAGGTTCTGAATGCCGATCTGCTAATATGATGTTGATATTTTTAAAGGTTATTTTTAAAATCGTTCTTTTGGACCTCAATATATAGAAAAAACATTCATTTTTAGTGTGCATATGAAGTTAGCAACAAGTTATGCAATTCTAGCCTTGGCAGTGTGATAATGCTTTCTCTGGGTCCTTCTCTACCTGCAGACTCTGCAGCTGCCCCTTGCCAGTTTCACAGGCTGTGGGGCCAAATCCACGATACACCCTCAAAAAAATGGTACTTGTACACGGCTGAGGGTTCCCCGTGCCCCAGCTCTGCTAGCACAACCCCTAACACCTGACAGTGCCGTAGCAAGCTCCGAGAAGAGGGATGTGTCATAGGCAGAGCTTAGGAAGTGCCGGATCTACCTGCGGTTTATCAAAATACTCTGTCTCAGGTTGCGATGGCTGGGCCAGAGCAGGGACTAGGCTAGCAGGGAGCAGAGCTGGCCTCTGGGCTGCAAGAGGAAGCCTCCCACCCCCCCTTAATGATGAAGACCCCATTGCAGCAGCCACATTACTGTGTGTGGAATGGAGCTTTGCTAGGTGGACAGCTGGTGTAGCATGACAGCTCAGGAACTGTGGGTATCTGCGTTTTGTTGAGCGACTATAAATGCCTGTACTTCACTTTGTCTAGAATACTGTGTAAATTCTCCCCCATTCTAGTGATGGAGTGTGAGACATCCACTAATTATCATCATCTAATGCAGACCGGTTCTCTTCCAGGAATCGCTGTCTCCTGGCAGGTAATGCAGTCTTACATCATCCACCTGGGGATGTGGATAGTCACAAGCTACTGGGTTGTCTCAGAGTGCTGGTCATCTGAGAACAAATGGTTTCTGTGAGCTTTGCTTGCAAAGAAATGATGTTTTTCTTGAGGTGTTGAACATGAAGTCTCTGAATGAAAAGGGTCGCTAATTGGTTTTTCTGTACCTGCTGTCCTAATGTAGCTAGGTTGGAGGTGTTAATCTTCAGAGAATGTGGTAGAAAAAAAACCTGCCTCTTTTTTCAGAGGAATGTGTTTTTAGTGCAGCTGGCATGGAGAGCAGAGGGGCAGGGACTAGCAGCAAGCCCTGGTTCCGAGAGGAATATCAGATGTTTGTTCAGTTTCCCGAAGGGTGGTTTGAGCCCTGGCAGGGATTGCAGATCATAGTATGCCTGGCAAGACGCTTCTTGCGAAAGCTGCCCCTGCTATTCTGTGCGTACAGAATTTATTCCAGGGTTCCGTGGCTTGAATAGCACCATTCCTTGAGATGCGAAGGGTTTGACATGAAGCGCATGGTTCAGTGGACTCCCTAATTCTCGTGTCTTACGACAGTCCTGTTTGCTACTGAAACGCTCCTCGAAGAGCATTACAGCTGAAGGTTAGTGTCACCAGCTCTGGAAACAGGACGCATTCCCACACTGCCGTGACCAAGGAGGCTTTTGTCCTTGTATTGTGTGCTCTGCCATTCTGCGGGGCAGCTCAGGAAGTTACCATGCTAATCACTCCCTTTGCTTTCAGATCGAAGGATAGACGTGGTGTTCACTTGTCTTGAAGTTAACACCATCTGATACTCGGTTTCCAAGGAGAAAACCAGCGTGGCTAATCTGGGAGAAGAATGATTAATTGAATTATTTACAGGTTGAGGAAATCTTCATTGTAAGCGGTGACCGTGGCAGCTTCCCTATTCAGGAGAAATGGCAAAAGCAACTGTGCTGCTTTTTCTTAAGTAAGACATCTGAAACAAGGCTGTGCCTGTCTGAAGCTGAGTTATCTGGGAGGACTGGTTCTGCTGCTGGAAGTTTTTTTGGTAGAGATCAGTGCATCATCTTTGGGAGAAGAGGATGAGAGAAGTCCTAGCACTGCAGCTTCTGAAGCAACTCAGCAGATTGGTACTTAGTGAGCAGTACTTGCTTCAGCCCAGAAAAAACCCTCGGTTGTCTATATCTGGTACAAAAAGGCTGCTTGGAAACAGCTGGGCTGAGCTAGACAGAATGTGGCTACTAGCCAGGAGAGGAAGAAATGGAGAGAAAGGCCACCGATTTTGCCAAGGATCTGTAATGTTCTGTTTCCTACCATAAAAAACTTCAAAGAAAAATGGCCAATAGGCTAAAATATAAATGGTCATCTGGAGTTGAGCTTCTAGATCAAGATTACTGGTAATGCATCCATGGCAGTCACAGCTACAAAGCTGCAAAATTACCAGCCGTTGTTCAAGTTCCTCAGTAAGTCACTACAGCAGCATTACCAGGAAAGATGCAGTCACAATACGCCTTGCAATTGTAGGAGTGCATCCAACAGTCCCCAAAAGAGGATTCAAGTCATCTCCGTCCCCTTTTTGTATGAATAGAAGTGATACAGATGTGCAAAGCAAAAAAACCTGATAATGATGCAGTGCTTAACGGAAACAGGTCAGGTGAAGAAATGAGCAATAAGATTTTCAGATTTGTTTTGAAAGCAGAAGAGGGAAAAACTCTGAGGAACCTGAAGGACAAAGTTTGATGGAACGAGAACCAAACTTGTTTTTCTTCAGATCTGGGCAGCTAATAATGAAAAAGTGGCTACTCTGTGCCTCAGGATCTGTGAAATGTGTGAGTGAACACTTACTAAACCTAAAATGATAGCTCAGATGTTAAAAAAAATCCCTCACTAGAGAACAGTTTATCCTGGATTCTTTCAAGAGGAGGTAGTGAGAGCAAACACCCACCCCCGCTGACAAATGGGGAAGATTGGCTCTGAAAATTAGCCCTCTATTAACTCATCGGTGCGGTGTTTTTATGACGAATCCAATGTGATGATGATCATTATATGTAATGGGAAAAAAGGCAGTAAAAACTGCATACAAGTGAGATTTGAGAAAATTCTCTTAAAATTTGTCAAGATTAGAGAAATGGTGGCTGGGAGGCAATTAATTTGCCATGAACACATTGTGTTGCCCCCAGATGCTGGCACAGTAGCAGCTACATTACTTGGATTTCCAAGGCAGGATGATCTGGAAAAGGAAGAATTCACATCAGTACAGAAGTACAGCTGCTGAGGATGACGACTTTCATGGGAGGCAGGCTTCCCCCCAAAATGCTAATGGGGGAGGTCGTTGAAGGCATCCCTCTGGTATTCCACCATTCCTATGAGATGGCTTGGTGCACGCTAACGCTGCTGAAGAACCCATTCTTTTACAAATGGTTTGTGACAGGCTTAAGGCTGCCAAGCTGGAAGCGAATCCAGGGAAATGCAGCGTGTGGCACAAAGAGGGATTTATCGCAGCCTGGAATCAGTGCAGGAGGAGGGTTTTTAGCAGCAGAGAGAACTGGCTGACTCTGGTGACAGGAAGCCCAGTTGCCGGCTTGCCAATCTTGCAAAATCATGGCAGAATGTGATGAAAAGCTGTGATGCTTTCAGCCACCAGCAGGGTGCAATTCGGGTTTTCTTTTCAGGATTGAAAGGCTCTTGTGCCTGTTTCTGTTTTAGCGTGCTGGTTTTTTCCATCTCCCCTTGACTGCTGCTCACAGATGTTTGTGCTTTTGGTTTGGGTGTGGGTTTGATGGGAGAACGCAGGACTGCTAAAGGTGTGGAAGGTGATTACAGTCAAAGCGTGCGTTCCTCAAGGATAAATGGCTGTACCAGTAGAAAGGGCCCCCTGTGCAGCATTTCCACTTTGAGAGAAAATGTTTTAAGGACACCCATGATTACTTGTTAGACTGGAAAAATCTGAAAGGTTGGTTTCCAGATAGCTGGGATAATCCCAGCACCATCAGGCCTGGGCACAAGCACGGTGGTGAGCTTGTTGGCAGGCTCGGCGGGAGTGGAAATGGCTGGCCAGGCGTGCTTTGGAGGAGCAGCTGCCTCCTCTCTCTGTAATTCACAGGAGGGTAAACAGTACAGAGGAAAAACTTCTCGAAAGGAAGACTAGCACAGGATGTGTTTAGAAAACCCTTGAGCAAATGGAGGCACAGCTGTGGTTTAGCCCCCACAACCGAGTCCCTTGCTAAGAAATCCGATTCCATTACTGCCAAAGGCCTTTTCTGGAGGCATTGGCTAAGGTGATGTTTCGAGAGCGACAAGAGGTGGCGATGAGCTAGGCAGCCTGCAGCGCTCTCAAAACTGGGACTGAAACAAGAGCAGGATTTCTGCAGAGTAAAATGTTGGCAAAATACAGAAAATTGCTGAAAGAAACAGTGATTTCATTGCACAGGAGGCTTCCCGTGGGGTACGGGAACCTCGGGGACTGGTTCTGTGCCCAAGACGAAGGTGCTGGTAGCAATGGAGTGCTTTGTAAAGGCTTGTAAGTCGTATAATTAGGAACCAAGAAATAACAGGAATAACAGAGGGACAGAGATTCCAGTGAGCTAGTTCCATGCACAGAGTATCACAGACCGTCCACAGAGGTGTGGCTGATAGAAATGTGCGAAGATCAGCTGGACCTGGAAGGCAGAGTCGCACCGCAGATTGGAATGGGTTTGTGCTGCTGGATCCTTTGAACTATTTTCTTCAGGGCACTTCTGAAAAAAGCAGGAATTTTCAGGGAAGCCAGGACCTGTGGAGCTGGATTGACAGAGGAATGCAATGAATTCAATGAATGGAGATAAGCATTTTTGGTCCTTATCAAATAATTTTATCAGTGCTTTTCATTTAGAAGATGAAGTGCTCTTCATCTTTAGAATGTTTTCCTCCTGGTAGCTTCAAAAGGTAAATCACATCTTTGCTTTGCTGTAGCTGTGAGCAGCAGCACAAGGACTGTGTTTTGCTGTCTTCTAACAAGGTGAACTTCTTCTTTTCCCATTCCTTTGCTTAACTTCTCCTGCCATCTGTTTCTTGCTGCAGATGGACTGATATGAAAACAGTTTAGGATTAATACAGGATAACCCCAGGAAAGTGTAATGGGGAGTAAAACCTGAACCACAGACTTGTCCAGAGAGGATGAACATACTCCCTTAACCCAACCCAACCAACCACACAACACACCCCAGCCCCCCAGCAGCAGGCTCCCAGCAAAAGTAATTGGGGAGCCTTTCTGTTGGGAAGCAGAACATGATCTGGTTTTGTTAAACTAGTAACTTCTGTGACACGGGGTGGTGAGGGATGCCTTGAGGAACCAGACCAGGTGTTGTGAGAGACTAATATTTCACTTCTTCCGTAAGGAGGATCACAACTACTTTATAAAGACCTAGGGGTTTACAAAAAATGTTTCTCTGTTAGGTTTCTGGTCTAGAAAAAGTGTCCCTTTCTGTTGTAATTGAAAGATGCTTGAAAGAAATGCACAAATCCCTTCCTCAGGACTGATAGAATTCTATTTTGTGGGATTAAGAGTTTATATGTTGTCTGAAACATTTCAAAGAGTTGTATTACTTAATGTAGTTACAAGGCTGGCAATGGCAAAGGCTTGTTTGAAAACATACTGTTGTAATAGTTAGAAATACTGATTTTTATACAAGATCTAAAGTTTTGCTTGCCATTAGTGGCTTGTTCTCACAGGAACCTTTGTGCCATGCCTCTTGCATAGTTGTAAATGAGCTGTGTCTCTCTGGCAGGTTAAATAGGCTGTGTTGCCATGATCTTTGACACAGTCATGAAATACTGCTTACATCTTACAAACTTGAACTTTCCAAGTATCTCTATAAAGTGACACATCGGCTTATGTCAGACAACACGGAGTTATATGCTATAGAATTATTACATCATTATAACATTAATAGATATGCTTCCCCACAGAAGCATAACTGACATCTCAAGCTGGCAATATGAAAATAAGTAGAATCCATGTCATTAAGCGACTTACCAGATACAGACTGTATCTACCTAAATTCAGGGCTCCTTGAATGCTCACGAGCCAGCAGCAAATAAATTCTGGTCTGACCTTGTGAGGATTCCAGGTGGGATCCCCCACCCTCCTGCTGAGGTTCCCCTATTTCCCTGCCTTTTCTCAGCCTTTTGGGGACAGCTGTTGGGTCAGTCAAGTGTCACGCAGCTGGCAGAAAGATGCGCTGCTCCATCGGCAAAATCATCCAACAGAGCGCTGGGCAAATGAAGCCCTGCAACAATTTAGCTCTTATATTCTACATTTGCTGGCTTTTCCGCTGTGCCACTCCATCAGAGGGTGATTTGTTAACTGCTGGCATAATGCCTGTTTGAATTTGCAATACTACTTTAAACTATAGACCTTGATTTTCTTCTGATTTTCTGTCTAATACTTGATAAAGTGCCTCTTAAAACAGTACACATCTATTTTGGTTGCTTTCTTGGTATCTTGCTCTAGGTTTTCTCAGTACTACAAAGGCCTTTAAAATGCTTTTGCACTCTAAGTTTCACATAATTTTGGAATGCTGTCTGGGGAGAGTTTCTGTAATCTTTTCTCTTTCAAAAATGATTCTTTCATTGAGGGATCACAATGAAAAATTATTTGGCAACCAAAATTTAGTCAAGTGTGTCTGCAACAAAGCACTGAAAACCAGTATGAAAATAAGGAATGGTTAAATGCCACTCTAACCTTCTATTTTGAACAAACTGATTAGTTTCAAAGTTTCTAACTTAGTAAAGAAAAGCCCAAGAACAAGGGGTTTATCAACTTGTAACTGAAAGAGTAATGGTTGGTTTAAATTTAAGAACACCCAAAACCCCCTTGTTCCTGCAAAATGAGAAAGTGAGGAAGAATTGGCTTTGAAAAGTTGCATGTATCTGATTTCCTGTGGACTCCTAAGCTGCTTTTCACAGCAAATTAAAAATACGGCTGGAGTGCACGTTCCCTCAGGTGACCCAGCCCGTGGCTGCCCCAGGCCGGCCAGCCGGACCCCTGCCACTCCTGGCAGAGCTCTCAGCTTTGAAACAATGCTGGAAGGGAAATACATAGTGAGGTTGGCTCAAAGGGCAAATGTTGCCAGGGCTGAACATGCCCTGCGGTAGGTGGAAACTTCACTTGATGCCCGCTTTGTCTGCAGCGAAACAGTCATTCTGGGGCTACACAGTTGTCTTCACTGATTGCTCTGAAATTCAAAGTTTAGTAAGCAATGCAAAGGGGATAAATGAAGCACTCGGGAGTATTTTGCAGACCCTGATTTTTGGTTTTCCTTCTCGTTCTGCGAAAGTCCCACAGATTTTAATATCATTCTGAAGCAATTTACCTGAAAAACTATCACATTTAGTAATATCACTAACTCCTGGGAAAGTCTACAGGATGTTATGTCAGAGCTGTGTTTATATTCCAGATTGTACACACACACTTGAGCATTAGGAATCAGAAATAAAAGCGGTTGGGAAGTCGGCTCTCCTGGTACTTGAGGAATAATCTATTTCAGAAGGTCAGTTCCATCTTGAATGTTTGGTTGTTTTTCTCAATTATATTGCACGTGGCTTTTGTTTGTTAAATAAGTAGCTGTTCTGTTTTCATAAGAGTAAGCAGGTTTGCCGGCTCTCCTGGTTAATGCTATAGGATTGTTGGGAAACCCTATGTGATATAGCCACTTCAATTCTATTTCTGGTGTCATGCTGAAGGATGCTCTTCAATCTGTGGCTACATTGACACCAGTAAGTCGTTTGGCTCAACAGGCGAGTGCCTGTGAACTAGTGCCTGCTGTGGGCTAGCTCTGCATTGCTCCCACAGCCCCAGTGCCCAGCAGCAGTCCGAGTGCATTAAACGCGCTGCTGGAGTGCGTCCTCAGGGTTGAGTTTGATCTGAAAGGAATCCAGCTGGTGCATTCTGAAAACAAAAGCAGAGTGTGCCAGGCTGATAGGGAGAGTGCCTTCAAAAGCAGCCTCTTGATCCAAACTGAAATACTTCTGCAGTCGCACCCTGCCTGTGCGAGGAGCACTGCTGCACGGAACCTGAGTGTCTCTGGCACACACCTTTGTGCCCCACATACTGGGGGCCTTGCTGGGAAAATCACAACCGTGTGCAAGGTTTGTGCTCTTGGTACTGCATTAATGTTGCCTTCTAAACTTAGCTTTATCCTCACCTTCTTTTTTTTTTCTATTAATTGATTCTCTGGTTCTTATATAAAGTACAAAGGATGCTGGAGAATGAGAGCGAGAGTAAGTTGCAGCAATGATGATGGCTTACCTGTTCCCAGACCGGTAACATTTCTCCTTGGAGATGCTACATTCATTCCTGCAAGAATCTATACGTGTGTATGAAGCTCAGCTTTTACCAGTCCCGTTATAGGCGATGCAAAGTCTGTTGTATATGAAGCTAAGCACACACGTGAATTTACACTACCGGGAACCACAGCATTGAGCCTCTGACTCTTGACTGGGGCGGAAACCTTGCTGTGCACCTAGCAGTAGAATAAGGAAAGTGACTTGTGGGGTTTTTTACTCCTAGAAAGAATGGATCCCTTTCCCCTTCCTATGCTTTCTTCCTGGGAAAACTTAACTAGCATCTGAATTTAGCAAGTTTACAAAAGCATTTTTTCATTTCAATATAGTTGTCTTAAAAGATGAATTTCTCCCTGAGGATATTTGGGCAAGGGGGAGAGAGGGCGATTGATCATTTCCAGATGCTCTTTGCTGGCAGGCAAAGAACAATTCTGCTTCAGGTTTAAATTTAAATATATATATATTTTTTGTACATAAATCTGAGAGGGAGAGTGTAAGCCAGTACAAGAGGCATCATAACAGTGCCTGAGATGCATAGGTTTGCATTGTCATAGCTGCATTAATAAGATGGGGCTCGCCCCTGCTGACTGGGCAAAAAGCCTTCAGAGCTTCCCTCTCTATCTCCTCTGGACGGGCAGAGGAGACGGATGTGTTTTTCAGGCAGACACACGGAGGCCACGTTCAGCGTGCTTTGCAGCAGGCAGTTGACTCAGCAGTGGTTGCTGAATCAGACATATAAAAATACATCTTTCACCTTTTCTTTGATGCTTTGGGCACATGTCCTAATGGGATTCCTAAAGATCGCACACAGAGTGCTGGCAAGACTTGGCACAGTGAATGGCAAGTAGTTTGACTTCAGCCTTCTGGGGAGTACCCTGAGTTAGAGAAGCAGAGAGAGCTGACCTCTTACACGTTATCTGAGAGTCAGCTGGAGAGAGCGACTGCATCCGCATCCTGCTCACTGTGCACCGTCTCGCTTCCCCGCATGGCACGAGCAGCACTCCAGTATCAGCAGCTGCAGTCGCTATTGCTTTCGCCTCTGCACAAGAAATGGGTGCTTCCGTTGACAGCGGCTCCCTTGCCTGGCTGTGGTCCCTAATGACTACAAAATCAGGACTGCCTAATGGTGAAAGCCAGGCCTCAACCCGCTCTCGAGGAGACTCTGGTACCTAGGAAGAGCTGATTCTTCCCCAGTTGGTGCTGATCTCCAAGGAGACGGCAGCTGTGGTGCTGAGCATGGGAAGTAACGGGGCTCACGCCTGTCAGTGACAAAGGAAACGCCTCCTTGGGAAGTGGTCCTTCCTAACGTCCATCCATAACTACGGTTCTCCTCAAATGGTGTGTGGAACCAGAAATGCCACTGGAAGCCAGGATGCTTTTGTGAGTCACAAGCTGGTTTTCACTGGGCGGGCAGAGGAGGTGGGACCAACCATGCATGTGACCTGTGTGTGCTCGCTGAATCCTGGAGGCACGGGTTTCTGTTGAAACAATCAGTAAACCTGTCTCCATTCAGAAGTTGCTGACTGTTGAAACTAGCAGAAAGACTGACAAACACATTTCAGCTATCTGGAGAGGGCTCAGCTCCTGTCCGTGGCAAAGCTCAGGGCCCTGGGAGTGTTAGGGGTGCAGCCCATCCAAGGCCAGAGAAAGAAGTGTGTGAGGACTGCAGTGACGTGATTCTAGGCATGGTAAATTCCCACTTCAGGGAAGGAACCTTCTGTGGAGCTGTGTCATGGCACTTGTCCCAGAGCCCTGCAGTAAGCGCCGTTGTGACAAAGGGAGGGTAAGGAAGTGCCAAGGGGAAGAGAGGCGGTAAAACCAAGGGCATTGTTCTCTGGGGTTGTCCAGGCAAAGCAGGTAAATACCGAAGGGTCTTCATTAGGCCCATTTGCTGTTAGAGATTAAAAAAAAATGCTGGCTTAGAGCATTAATTCATTTATTGTTTTCAGAAGCAGGCAAAGTGAAGGGGGAAGACGACTCGGAGTCAGATTTTTGGAGTGTTTTCTATGGAAGCAGGATGTTGGTAGGAGGAAGGGGGAGGACGGGGAAAAGAAAGGAACGTTACAGGTTTTGTCCATAAGGAAGGAAAGGGTGCTGTGCAAAAGCGGGCACTGAATCCTAAGACAAGGTGTCAATGATGTCAAAGTGTTAAAGCTCTGAGACTTGATACCGTAGTTAACGAAGCGTCAGCTTTACCGACCAGTAGTGTTGCTGAAGTGAACTCTCAGTTTTGGGGTTGTTTATAGAGCAGTGCAGGAGGCAGTCTTTGGTGTTTGCTCAGGGTTCTTTTTTCCCTTAATACTTAGGAGTGGAGATGTATGACAAGCTGATGAAACGTGTTCTCTGTGTGTGTGTCCCCAAGGTTTTCCTTGCACTGCCTGTAGGCCTTGACCTGCCAACAGATGCCCAAACGGTCCCATCTGTCACCGAAGTGTGCAACCCATCAAGCCAGACAGGTGGCTGCGAACTTGTGACGGGGTCTTAGCGCATAATTTAGGCTGTGACACCTGGTGAACTGTATGTGTGTTTACAACGTGCTGTCTGGGGGATACACCTTCCAAAGGGATGCTAAAATTGGCAGCTTTATGATTTGACCTGGGTTTTCTTTGGTTGTAAAGATAGAAGCCACTACATGGTTAAAATCTGTTTTGTTGTGTTTGGTTGGTTGAGTTTTATTTTGAGAAGGAGGAGGATAATTTTAGTTCTTCAGAACTAAAAATTTAGATCAAAATCCTGGCAACTGTTCAAGGTAAATGAGCAACCTTGCAATAAAGGGGTTTCTGTCACCTTGGTAACACAGTTTGAAAAAGCCAGTTGGAGTAATTTTAGTTTCAGACTTCCCTCTGCCCTTGCCTCTCCCATGCAAATTCTGCTTTTACACTCAGTATATCCTGTTTAGCTCTGTTTCGTTTCTATATAGATAACAGGGGAATTTGTCAGGCAAAAGTGGAAGAACAGTGAAAATGACCTCGCGTGTGATGTTTCAGAGCAGAAACTGGTGTTTTGAAACACACAAAGTTAAACCCTTCCCAAAATAGACGTCAAAAAATTCAGTCCTTTTAGAACTTACAGCTCAGTGTAAAAATCCGAAGTTTAAATACTTGCTTTTTATATACTGTTGGGTCTTTTTATTCTGGAGAAAAATACGGCGTTTAGGGAACAAATCTTGGCAATGAGAGGGAAGGTGTGTGGGGGTTTAAACAAGGAAAAACCAACTTTGAAAAACGGATGCAATGTAATCAATGTACGTGGTCTTTCAGAATCCCCTCCCTTGTGATAGCCATCTGAAGTCTGTTGCATTCAAGTGCTGTGGGTCTTTGCTGTGGGCGTTGTACAGATTACGCTGTGGCACGGCTGGAAACTCAAGTAATGAGAGAAGAGATTAGCGTAAAGTAGTGCTTCTATCCACTGAAGAATGGAAATAGTTTTAATATTTTCAATAGCTCACACTTCGCAATAACAGATCTCACCTGAAGAGCGCCCTTACTGTGAGGGCCCACTAGAGAAAGCACAGAAGCCTTTGTAGCCTTTCCTGTGTGGTTGAAACCAGCTGAGATACATGGACCTCCCACTCAGAAAATATTTTGAAGTAAATTGATTTTCAGTTATTTGAAAGGTGAAATTGCATTTAAATATATATTTTACCGTCCAGGTAATATTCCTGGAAACTCAGGGGAACCCATGCAGGACTGGCTGCCAGTCCCCGTGCCAGCACCTGGTGTCACCTCTGCCTGCTGGGCTGCTACCAGCTCTGCCGGCTGTTAGGCTGGGTGGGAAGAGATGCCACCCAGGACCACATGCCATAGTCTGAGCAGCCGCAGACAACTGGCAGGACACTACATTAATGGATCACATGAGACATGACAAGATGGAATAGCTGACTAACCTTTGGGTTAAACATTTGGCAATGCTTCCTAACCTCGAGACTTGTTAAACTGTTTGGATAATAGTAGGATCATGAAGCTTGAGGTATTTAAAATGAGATTGGTCTGAACAGGAGCAAAGGAGGAGATGTGTGGTTAAAGGAGCTCAAATGATACTGTAAATCTATTTTTTTTTCACCTCTGTTCTCTTGGATTCTGTTGTATCTCCCAGGGGTGGCTGAACGTTATGATGGACGTGAATAATTAAAAGAAGCTTGATCATGCCACCTTCCCATCAGCTGCTGTGCTTTTGTAATTCCTTCTTATCACAGGAGTGAGTGTTAGGAGCAAGCTGTCAGCAGGGGGTAGGCAGCAACCCGGCAGGTTTGCAAATGAGGGACTTTCCCTGCTGGAGCCAGCAGGATCAGTTACTAGTCCTCTCCTTGCTGCCTTGTCCTTTACAAGTTAAGAAAGCTCATCAGGTCAAAACGTGCTCCACAGTGGCTGCTCTAAGCAGGAAAACCTTTTTCTCCAGTGAAACAGAGTTTTATTCTGTTGTAGTCGAAAGGTGCACTTCAGGAGATGCAAAAAAAAAACCCTCCAGGGTTCATCTGAGGAGCTATACAAAAATGCTTTTCTAGTTTTCAGCCACTGTACCGAAGCAGTGTTGTTCAGACCCTGCAAGCAAGCAGAGCGGGAGCACGCTAACGCACGTATAGAGTTCATTATCTCAGCTTCTTACCATTAACTTCTGTGATCGCTCCCTTTGACGCACACGCAATGGAGAGAGAGAGTATTTCCCATATGAAATTCCACAGCGCTCTCAGCAGCCTGAGGTGAAATGCTGGGTTTCTCTGGCATTTTTCATTTTTTTGGCTTTGTAACATACAGGATGACTATCATGAAATGATCATATATGCTCACATACAAACTTGTTTGAATAATACAATTATTTAGCTTACATAAAAGAGAAAAATGGACTAGACCCTTTCAGCATCAGCATGTGCAAGTCACTGGCAGATTTTGCCTACAGAAACAACATCTGTTGCTTAAAATTTAAGATTATAAGACTACATCTTTAAGGCATCCTTGTGACTCTCAAGTACTTTAAGCACAGCACACTATATACAGCTCTTAAAAAGGATCAGTCTTCCAATTTAAGGATCTTTCCACTTCTCTCTAAATATTGCTTTTCCTTTTTCAGCATTTAGAAGTCCTCTATACTTTGCTCTGACTTGAAACTCAGTATTTTGAGTCTGATGATTTAAAAAAAAAAAACAAAAAACCCCAACAAAACTATTCTAGTGATAGAAGTGGAAGAAAGGAACTTTAAGAAAGTGGATTCCCTTAAGGGAACATGTTCAGTAAATGTGTTCCCCCGTTCTGGCATCTAGCTGTGTTAAAAGGCAAGCAGAAGCCGATCAAGATACAATTCTTAACAGTGTCTAGGTTTTAGAGGATTTTTAGTAAATACATTTTGCATATGCAGCAGGTTTTAGGACCCTGTGTATAATGGGATTTATGGTGGATGTATCTTGCAACACCTCCTGGACTGTTGTGTGGACTGGCACACCCTTGGCTCTGCTAAGGGTCCATCAGTCGGTACAGCACTCCTGTGCAGCACTAACAGGGTCAGCTATAGAAAATAGCTCAAAAACCTTACGGCTCCAGCTAGTTAGGGGATGAGATTCGCTAATGTTACATTTGCTCTAAGTTTGGATTAACAGCCAAATACTGTGAGAGACAGAATGGTGTTGGAGACTTTGTGAAGGTCTGAGGTCAAGGAGAAAGATGGGCCACAGGTAGACGTGGTTGAGAACTCTGCTTCTTCCCTGCCCTCTTGGGCCAGGGACCACAAATGTGGTCCTGACCTAAAAAGACAGGACAAAATAGACAGAGAAATGCTTATGTAGTGAGTTCAGTTCCTTCGTAGAGGATACCCTAATGTTCTGAGTACGTATTTGCATCTGGTTTTCTTTTGCTTGAATTTATTCCCCTCTTTGTTGGTGTTCCACTTAACCAAGGTGGAGTGTCACCAACCTGCTGGGTTTGTCTCCATGTTAGGAGAAGGTAATAGTGATAATGGTCATGATACCAACTATTTTTACTGAAAGGGTAATGCTTTGGCTTCTTCACATCCAAAATACTTTGGTATTTTTAGTCTGTATCTTCAGTGAGACTGGCATCCTGCCATAGCACTGGCATGCTGTAAGATTGCAGTCAGAGGTGGTAATGACAGCCCTGAGGTTCAATGACAAGTTTGGAAAAGCTCCTAGGGATGTTATCTTGCATTCTCTAGAAAGACAAATACCAGCTTAAAAAAATAAGTGCAAGATACTAAAGAGCATGAATCACTGTCTGATTTCTGTTTAAACAAAGCACGGAAGGCAGAACCACCAGTGCTCCTGCTGCTTAACTTAACTGATAGCTATGAACAGAAGAATTTCCATCACACTGCTCATTTGAATCTAGGTTAACTATACATGGTTCTTAAAGTCCTCTCCTATTTAATTTTAATTACAACGTAACAGGAGAAGTAGACCATGCCACTGGGAGCAACAGGCTCAGCACTTCACAGACAGCTGGGGTAGCAACAATCCTGATGCTACAAGTCCCGTCACCACAGCCCAGGAGGCCACAGGAATCAGAGGAACTGATGGTGACAGTGGCTTCTCAGCGGTCCGTTACCTCTTTGCGTGAAGGCACCGAGTTTGGTTGGCCATGGCCAGGCAACAGCAATGCAGGTGTGGTGCACACTGATCTTGACAGCAGTGCCTCTTAAGTTTTAGATGAAGGAGGTTTCTGGCAAGGATGCATTCCAGAAGGGAGTCAGTGGTCTGCGCCAAACACTTGATTGCTCTTGGAGTCTCCAAAATACACTTTTAAAAAGTGCAACCTCAACTGCAAATGGTTCCAGAGACCAGGGAGCAGATGGTGGAGCCATTTGGGTAATGAACACCTTCAGCTTTGTCCAGCCTGTTGTCTAGCAACCTCCTCAGGTTTAGAATATAAATGGTTTATTCTCCCACTACTTTGTCTTCTGAAGGAGATAACCAGCTGTATTCTGGATGCTCTGGGCCTCTGGGGTGCCTCGGCTGGCCAGTTCAAAATAGGGTCTAGGGATAACAAAGGTATGGGTGAGTGTAGTGGTGTCTGCATCTGAGAGAGATCAGTCGTTTGGCAGGCTGGGGATAATGCACACAGCTATTAGCTGGCCGGTAGAGTTTCATGGGACTCTTATTTCAGGCCATTTCGATGTCAGGAAGGCAGACACTTTCAATAAAAAGAGTGCTCAGATTTTATTGAGGCATTCAAATGCTTCCAGTTCCCAGCTGTCACCAGCTCCGCTTTAGTCATATCGTTGTCACTTTATCCCCCTGTCTGTGACAGGTCTTGAGAGAAGAAAGATACTGATTTGCTAAGCTTTAATGCAAAGGAGACTCATCACGTTTCCAGACACTTGTAGTTTTACTCCTATGAATGAATCCCACTGAAGTAAAACAAAGTATGTCTTTACACCGTTACAACCTAAATTAATACATAACTTTTGTTTCAGGCAGAGGAGCAGGTCTTAGATGCTGTGAGGGATGGAGTTTTCCAAAACCAGACCAGAGCAGTTCAAAACCAGTCCCTGAGTTTGTACAGAAATTAAAGCCTGTGTACTTAAGAAAGCGCAGTTTCTTCATGGTATCTGCTGGGGCAGAGCTGACCTCTGAAACTGTCAGCAAGGCTGTAAAAGTTGCTTGTCAGTCATTTATTAGGAACTATTTATCTGTGTAATTTCATCATTCAGCTTTATCGGTGCCCAAACGGTGCCACCTATGCATCACCTTCTTCACCAGGCTTTTTTTTTTTCAACTTAAGTTTGACTTTTTTCGCTTGTGCAGTCATTTACAATTCTCACTTCATTAACTCAGAAAAGATTAAGTAATTGGTGAAATCTCAGTCTGTTAGTGAAAACAACTTTTAAAAACATTTCTCTTTGTACCGTCAGAAGAATACTGCTTTCTGTTTGTTTAAAGTCACACTGTTTAACCGGTCCTAAATATTTGCCAGTCTCCTAATAAGAAGCCTCTTCAAGTCGATACAAGCTCTAGTCCCATCCTCTTGAAGTAGCTTTTACTTTTTGTAGAAGGCCGAGTAAAAGGACTCACATTCAGCACTGTGTGCTTTGCAGCTCCTGAACAAAACAGGCTGAGCTGAAAACAAAAGCTCAGCTTTGACTCTTACTCCACTGGCTCAAGTTAGTTCCAGCCAGACCCTTAATGTTATTTTATCTGCGGGTTTTTTTTTTTTCTGCGATCAATGCCAACTCTGTTGGGCAAATACAGGATGCATAGGGATTAAAAAAAAAAAATCCAGCTGCCAACAAGAAAAAGTGCTTTGTAACCACAGTTTGGAATGGAAACAATTTTCTAAGATACAGATCAAACTGTGTTTATAGACTCAACTATTGGCAGCTTTTCACTGAGCTATTTCCTGTGTGCCTATTGCACAGAGGAATAATCTAAATGCTTAAACTAACATTTAAAACCATACAGAACATGAAGAAAATCCTGTGTGCAGCAGCATAGAAAACACAATGATGTTGAATTTTGTTTCCATAGCTAATGCTCATGGGAGAAGGCAGTACTGCACGCTGACCACCAGTACCCCAGCTCTTTGCAGGATTTGGTCCTTACTCTGGCTGGTACGTACTTTCTACATATACTGGTTTAATTTCTAAAAGGAAATACCCAAGTAACAAACATTCCCAAAAATGACACCTAAGTAAAAGGACCTTGCTAAAAATCCATTCAGTTTAGTGTGTGCAGCAAGTTGTTATTCACTAGGGAACTAATGCAGACAATCTGAGGCATGGGTAGGCAGGAGGAGTCTGATTTCCCATTAGAACAGGTGAGAAACCCGCAGGTATGATGATTACAGTCAAGGTAGGTGTAGACTTCTTTTGTTTCCTCAGTTTGAAATGGTTGCAGCAACCTTTTCTTGCAGAAAAAGCCTAAAGTTCATCTATCTGTTTTGAATCTTTTCAGTGCTTTTAATGGGGCAGATCCCCTCTTCCAGATTTCAAATGCGTGCCCTTTGCTTTAGGCACACGCACATTTGCTGGTGGCACAGGTGACCTCATAGCATCGGCAAGGTCAGCGCAGTCGAGCTGTGGTGCCCATGCAGAATTTTACCGCTAGTAAAGCACTGCTGAATGTTACCACTGGTGTTCTGCTCGGCTGGCGTTCATTCCTTCTATCCAAGTCATGTCGCAGCTAGTGAGGATGGCAGCTCCAACACAAGGAAAGGTTCAGTCAGGAGAGTAAGTTAGGCTGGACAGGATCTCTGGAGGTCCTCTGCTCTGCCCCAGTGCAGAGCAGGAGCTGTATAGGTGAGCTTGCCAAGTCAAGTTTCCAGTCTCTCCAGGTGGAGTTTCCACAGCTCCTCTGGGCAACCTGTTTCAACATCCGACTATGAGGTGAACAAAAAAATGCCATCAGATATGTTTATGCTGTTCTTCTTTGACTGTATCCTTACAGATCAGGATCACAGGGCTGGAAGATGTAGTAAAACACTTAGCTTTGCACACTGATTCCATCTTGGAAATCAAAGTTTTTGCTGGGAATGAAAGCTTAACTACTCAAACAGGTAAGATTGGTGTAGAGGAAGGTGGCTCTGGGCTTTTCCTTTACTTGGGCCCATAGGTAACAGGGATAATGTAATTGTGAATTAATCTGCTGGAGGTAGATGCCTTACCTGTGCACAGTGAGTGCACCAGCAAAGAAGTACTGATAGTTTGGTTTTATGCATTTCTTGCATGCTACTTTGCTCTAGACGCTGTTGCTAACCCAGCCTGCGGGTACTGCGATGGGGCTGTGTGAGGGACTGCATCCAAACAGTCCTCCGACAGAGGACTTGCAGCTCCTCACCTGCGCAGCGGTGAGCATCGGATTGTCCCAGCCACCACGCTCTCATCTGTCGTTTTTCCCAACCAGAAGCACTCTGGATGGGTTGCACATCATCTTGCCCTGAAACTCATACGCAGATAATTCCAAACGTGTATTTAAAGGAATGCAGATGGTGTCAAAAGACAGGATGGCAAAATGGCATTTCTAGTTATTGTAACATGACGTACAATAACAATCCTGAGCGTTATATTAGATTAAGAGAAACCATAATGCCTTTGTAATGCTGGGTTTTTACAGCGTAGAGTGGTAGGTATTACTGGGCTACTGCTGTTGGCGTTGCACATATAAAAATTAGGAAGTTGAATGTAATTTTGTTCTTCAAAAATATTTAATTTCAAATGAGTGAATAATTAAATCCCCCTCAAAATCTGATAAGAGAAGAAATCCATGAATACGTGCCATGTTCACCAGCTGCAGTTATTTTCTCAAGAACCCGAGGAGCACTTCCTTCAGCCCAGTGTTTGGGGTTTTGTTATGTACCGAGGCAGTGCTGTGCTTGGCATGCAGAATGCGTGGAATGCCTGCCTGCTCCAGGGCAGGCAACTTCCAACCACCCGGGACACGATGGCTCCTTTGCGCTCGCCCATCGCCAGACAGGTGCATCGCAGGTCGTTTGTAAAACGTGTCTTACAGAAAACGGCAAAATACAGTCCTGAAGCTTCAGGGTGACACGTAGACCTGTGCGGATGGTAACCAACGAAAGCTGCCTCCGTGTTTTGTCTTGGTAAAAAAAGTACCGTTCCCCAAGATGGCTTTTGGGGGGCTGCGTGCTTGTTGATGGAACCAATGCGTGATGTGCCTGAACAACACACCAAACCCGAGTTTCTGCCCGCTTCAGGAGCCTCGGTACATCATTTGCTCCGCCCTAACGCCATTTGTCTTTTACCTATGTGGTGTTTTGGCTAGAACACTAAAAACAACGAACACCAAGGCCAACTTCATCCTCGCTTCGCTGGCACTGAACTGCTGAGGAGCGTGCGGAGGGTCTTTGGGAGGGCAGCCAGGCGGGGGGAACTGCCTGAGGAGCTGCCGGGGTGCCCAGACTGCCACAGGCGCGGCCTAAGCCCAGCGGGGAAACACAAGTTTGCGGCCTCCAGTTCGTTTCTTTTTGGGGTCAAAAATAACATAGAGGGAAGAGAAGTATTTCAACTACATTGTGAGTCTCTTGGTCTTTGGCCAGAAACGCTGCGCACGGGGCTGCCGGAGCAGGGCACTGAGGTGAAGCGAGACACGCTCCCGAGGATCAGCTGGGTGTTGACGGGAGCCGGCGCCCGGCAGGACGGACCCCGGGGCGGGCTGCCCACCCGGCCGCGATTGCCCCGGGAGCCCGGGCCACCTCCGGCGGGCACAGCCGCTCGCCCCGCAGGGCAGAGACGGGCTTCCTTCAGGCTTCGCGGGACGGGACGGGACGGGACGGGACGAGGCGGGTGAGGCGGCCCAGCCCTCGCCCCGGCGGCGGGGAGCGGCGGGGCGGGGCGGGCGGCGCCCCCCGCGCGGGCGGTGCGGCGGCGGGCATGCGCACTGCGGGGCGCCCTCTCACCCTGCTCAGCTATGCCAAGTATGTGCGCGGCGGAGCCGGGGCCGGGCGCGCGGAGCCTCGCCGCCATGGGGCAGCGCGGCCCAGGGCTGCCGCCGCCGCGCAGGGGGGCCGCCGGCTCCGGCCGGCCGCGGGGCAGCGCCCGCTGAGGGCGGCGGGGAGGCAGCACCCGGGATGGCTGACCCGCTCCGCAGGACGCTCTCCAAGCTGCGGGGCAGGAGGTCCCAGCGAGGGGCGACGGCGAGCGCCGGGCACCGCCACGGCGGGGTCTGCGCGCCGCAGGGTAAGTGCCCGCGGACGGCCCGGGGATGGGCCGCGGGGCTCCGGCCGCCCTTCCACCTGCCGGAGGGGCAGCGCCGAGGCGGCGGCCGGCGGTCGCCGGGCGAGGGAGGCGAGGCGCCCCGGGGCCGGCGGGGATGCGCCGTGCCCGCTCCCGGAGGCAGAGCGAGCCGCCGGTCCGGGGCCGCGCTGCTGCATCCCTCCGGCGGTGCGGCTTCCAGGCGACAACTTCTTCATTGCTCTTAAAAGCGGGAGAGAAGGCTGCGCGGGTCGGTGGGGCGGCGGTTTGGAACGAGTTAGCTTTCCGTGTCTCTGGAAGACTTGACTTCCCTTTGCAGAGCTGTGCCTGGCTGGTGGTACCTCAGGTCCGTGTTAGGGTATCGGGATGGGGTGGGATGGATCGGAACCCGCACGCTGCTGGAGCACAACGCGGCTGTTGTGGTAAATCCCGAGCATCGCGCCTTTGCCAGCTTCAGCCTTTCCAGCGAGTCAGCAGTTGCCGGGAAAAGGGCTCGGTGCTGGCTTATTCCTTACGGAGCATTTTAAGCCCATCGTCCGTGTTTAAAAGCTAACTTTATTTCCGTTGGTCAGTGCCAGCGTATATAAACGATAAGTAAACAGAGCCAGAGCCCTAAAACTGATGGGGTTTTCGATGGAGCCGCGAGTATGCGGTGAAATTAAGTAAGCTGTTTACTCGTGTTTGGAAGAGTTGTTGTCTCTTTTCCAGACCTTGTGTAACCTTCAGGTTTGTTGTGGACAGAGATCCGGCACTTCAGCAAATACAAGTCTAGGTCTTGAATCAATCCTCGGTGGCAAACATCCTCACGTCTGCAACTGCTCTTCTCTCGACAATAAAAATTCCTCATTAAGATAAGCGGTTCTTGAATGTAGACCACTACTCTGTGTGAATCCCCCCCGCACATTTTCTGTTCTTACGACCCTCGTTCGTTGACTTTTGTTTGCTGCTTGTGTTTTTTTTAAATCTTGCAAATCAGTTTTCAGTCTTGCTGCTGTTCTATTTAAATACAGAACTATTATATTTCTTAGTTTTACTAGGAAACTTAATGGAAAAAAAAAAAAGTGCTGTTATTCCAACCAGAAGAAGCATGAATTGTTTTGATCCTTATATGGGGAGACTGGAAAAAGCTGTTCCCCTCTTCGTTGCTATCTGAGAAGCAGTACACAGCATCATATTGAAATATTTTATACGCCTACATAATTTCATTTTTGACCTCGGCTGAGCTGAAACATTGAGGCTCTGGTTTCTGAGCCTACGTATGTTGTTACCATAACATTTTAAATCTAAACAGTTGTGTGGGGTGTTTTTTCAAGACACAGTGGAAGGTGAGGGGAATACCTAACTTTTTTCTTTAAATCCAGTACCCTACTGAAGCCTTTTGGGAAGGAACCATTGTCTTGTTCCATATTTGTTTGGAGATCTAATGTGTGAAGGTTTAATATATATATTTTTAAATATATTAAGCATATTGGAATACTGATTGGGAGCAGACAGCGTTCTTCTGAACAAACCTTTGCTCTAGAACCAAAAGTATGTGCCTGACCTGTATATCTCCAAAAGCTTTGTGTTTATTAAAAATTGGCACATTACTGTAACAGCCAACGACTTGAAAACTTGCTCTGGGATATTGAACCATTGGTTGTGCAGATACTTGCATGTGAAACAGTTTGTTACTAAAATAAACACAGACATAAGGGTTTTCAGGATCAGGGCCAACTCCAAATGAAGGGGAAGCAGTGCTTGCAAATAGTGCTAGCCATTGCAAAAACTGCAGTTGGAAGGCTTGCCTGTAAGTGTACCACTGGGGTGAGACTCGGTGTCCTCTGGCAGCGTGTTGGCTAATTGGGAAGAAGGGGCAGTCTCGAATAGGTGTGAGAGGTGGCGTGTCTCTGCAAGCAGTAGGGTTACTGGAGTAGGCTGAAGGTGCTTGATTATTAATGTTTCTGCAGTAAGCTTTTCCACACGGCTTGTTAGTGAGATACCTGGATGGATGTTGAAAACAAGGTTGAGTTTGCTGCTGCTGGGACCGAAGGGCAGCCTGAGGCTGACGCCAGATGTGTCACTGGGTGTGTATTTGGGCACTCTGTACTGCTTAGGAGCCCGCTGTTTTGGGAATTGTGGGCTGTCTTAACCAGCTCGGAAGGGCCTGCATTTCTGCAGTGAAGCAGGAAGTAACGGATATTTTTGTTTGTGGAAATACATCTGTTGGATGCTCCATCTATTTATGTCACTGGAGCAGGGACCGCTCCTTGGGCTGTCCATGCAGAAGCGGAGGAGGGCTCTGAGGTGGCCATCAGCGGCAGGAGGATGCCAGCCCGAGAAGTCCCTTATCCAAATGTAGGCAGAGCCCTGTGCCCACTGCAGATTATTTTCCTGTCCTTTTGGTTAGTTCTTACTTGGAACAGCAGTGAAATGATGTGAAGGGGGAACCTTTACAGTGGCATGCTTACATCTGCAGGCAGGGGGTGGGGGAGGGAACACGGTTGCTGCCAATTCACTGAAACTTTGCCAGAGATCTGCATCTGCAGCCTTGCTTTCGCTTTTTCCTCAGATTCTGTTAATTGACTGACTTAGGCCCCAGTGTAGCAAAGCACTTCAATGGAGGTGTGCACAGGCTTCAACATGAGGATGGTTGAGTTTGTTATTTCTTTGAACCAAGTTAATTCTTCAGATCACAGTGTTGTATTGGGAGTTTTGCTAAACAAGCAAACCTCATTAAAAAAAAAAATAAATCACCAAATGATGAATCTTTCATCAGATGAAATGATGGCCTTTCAGACGTTGTCAAGGATTTCTTCTGTCATTAATGTACAAACCGAAAAACAGGATCAAAGGGAAGGTGATCAACTCACTTTTTTCTGTCTCTGTGTCTAAAGCAAACTTAGCTGAATTTACAGCTTCTCCTTCAGAGAGGTGTCTGTATGTTAACATCCGTTGTTGGTGTGTAAATAATTTTTTATGAGTAATGATCAGGCAGTATCAGATAGCAGCTCCCGACTGGAATTTCCAATTACAGAGGGCTTCACATAAAAACAAGTTGTCCTTTATTTGAGAACCTAGTTATCCCCATTCAGTCTTTGTGGCTGAGCAAACCCTGTCTGGGTTGTCCTCCTCTGCAGAGGAGTGTGAGGGTGACCTCTGTTCCCTGTTCTTAATTTGGATGTATTTGCAGCTTTCCTTCCCATCCTGGTGAAGGAGCTGGTGCTTGCTCGGGCGCGATGCGCTCGCTCCTTGCCTGGTCCCACCGCCCTGGACAGGATGCGGTGCTGCTGGGGAGGTGTGACACTGCTGCTGAGCAGGCTGCTTGGATGCCTTCTGACAAGGGGCTCAAGTGCAAGTGGCTTTTTTAATGCATATTTAAATGTTTGGCCGTTCTTTACAGAAGTGGTGCCAAGTATTGGGAGCGGTGGGTGGAATTTGATGAGATGTTGAATGAATTCTTTTTGTGTGTAATGAGATATTTAAAAACTTTTCTACATTTCTTCTTGCTTCCTTCTGTTCATGGTGATGTGTTTTGTTTTATTCCCCACAAATCAGGGGATGCTTCTGTCTTATTTATATGATGAAGCTGGTAAGGACAGTCCTTTGTGGAGCTTTTTTGTGCAGACATATCCTCACCTTTATTTTGTATCTAAATCTAGAAGTCAATCTCTGTGGCTTTTTTGTAGCCATTTAAGCTATACATTATATTAAAACCAGGGGCTATTTCTTTACTGGCATAAGTAAACTGTGGAAATAGTGCATAGCAACTTTCCAAACCAATTGTATGAACTTACATGGAAACGTCTGCTTTTTGTTCAGCTAAGTATGCATGACCTTTCAGCAGGGCTATCTCACCGCCATTTATCTAAATTACATGGTGTTAAAAATACAGCCAAACAAGCCTGAGTCTTTATTAATTATGTGCACACTCTGCTTTGACAGGCTGAAATACAACTTTATGATCACATCAACTTATCTTTGTCCTTTCAGATGAGGTCTAATGCCAGTGTCATACAACAGCGTATGTGTTCATCTGTCGAAAGCAAAGCGATATTCTAAACATTTGTCTTTTCCTCTCTTTTTGCCTTTCTTTCTGGGAACAGATTTAACAGAAAATGTTTACATAGCTTCGAGAAGCAGGAAGGACGCCCAGGCCCGCGAGGTCCCCGAGCCCAGGCCGCAGGCGAACAGCATTACCGTTTCTAAGAAACGCAGCTGGCTGCAGCAAAGCACGCACCGACCTCCTCCTCCTTCTGAAGAAGAAAACGCCTGTAAGGAAACGCACGGGGCTGTTATCCCGGTACCCAAATCTCCCATCCTTCTGCCTGAACCCGCAGTGCCGTGGGCTCCTTCCATGTCACCGGTGGAGCGGGAGCGCCCCACACGAAGCTGCGCTCGTGTGGGTGCTCTGCGAGGCACCGCAGGCCCCGTTGCACTGAGGAGTGTTGCTCCGGACTTTGGAGAGGATAATGACGCAGATGATGAAGGAGAAATATGGTACAACCCAATCCCTGAAGATGATGAGCCTGATTTGCCAAGGGTCCACCCTTCTGCTGTGAATAGCGCTGTGGCTGTGGGCTCCCCGGCGGTTCGGTACAAAACTCTGCCTGTGAGTGACTCGGGCACGGCTCTGGGACCCCACGAGGGCTCTCCACGCCTGATGGAGAGCGCAGGGAACAGTCGCACAGCTCAGCCCAGCGAAGTGAGTCAGGCTGATGCCGTGCGTCCTGGGGAACACGTGCAGCAGCACCGGCAGAGGTTTGCCTGCAAGGCGCCTGGTGTGCTGGCAGTAGAGGACAATCCTGTCTTTAAGTGCCCTTCAGCAGGTAAGAGGGTTCTGGAACGTAAGTGTTATATCCTCTGTTTTCTTTTACAGGAATAATAACCCCTTCTTAAGCCTCATAGAATCACAGAATGGTTTGGGTTGGAAGGGACCTTAAAGACCATCTAGTTCCAACCCCCCTACCGTGGGCAGGGACACCCTCCACTAGACCAGGTTGCTCAGAGCATCATCCAGCCTGGCCTTGGACACTTCCAGGGATGGGGCATCCACAGCTTCTCTGGGAAACCTGTTCCAGTGCCTCACCACCTGTTCTGGGATGAGATGTCCAATCTAAATCTCCCCGCTTTCAATTTAAACCTGTTACCCCTTGCCCTGTTACTACAGGCCCTTGTAAAAAGACCCCCCACCCTTCTTATAAGCCCTCTCTTTTCTCTTTCTTCTCCTTTTGTCTTTGTCAAGCAAATTTCTGGTGGAAATGCATGTCAGGTTCATAAAAAAAATGACTCAAATTATGAGGCTGATACCTACTAAATGTAGAGCTGCAGAGTGGTTTCTCAGTCAGTTTGTTCATGGCACGTCCAGGTGTGGTTGTCCCCTGTGTTCTTTGGCCCCCACCTCACTGAAGACTAAGTTTTTTACGAAGCAAGCTTACTAATGGGTTTACTTTTTGTTAGCTGGTGTCTAACCCCGGGCTTGGATTCCAGCCTCAAAGCTGCTTCATGTCTGCAGAGGTTTCTTTAACTTGCTGTCTGGGACTCTTTAGTAAGGACTTTTTGGAAGACCATATGAACGCTGGTCATCACATCGCTTTCTGTAGTTGCTGTCTTGTTGACTGTCTCGGGCTAATCTAATAGACTGTGGAGGAGCGTTTTCACTTTCAGAAGCCGGCCTCTTTGTTCCCTGTTATCTTTGGCTGAGTGGTTGATACTCTCATTTTCCTAATTCCATTAGGGTGTGAATTCAGCATCTTATTGAAGATTTTTCCCAGTCTGTTAAAAAAAAAAAAAACAAACCAAAAAACCAAATGAAATTAAAACCACACTAAACAAAAGGAAGCAGGAAAAAACCTCAACCCTTTCAAAAAAAGTAGTATTTTTAATTACTGAGGTGTTTTATATTATCTTGACCTTAACTCTAGTATCCTGTTGAAGGTTAGAACCTTATCATGAAGTGCAGGAGACAGGGAATTCCAGGTTCCATTCCTTGCAGAAAGTTCACACCTTCTATGTGCTGACACTTAAGAGCCTGTATTTCTGCCTGGCTCAGTAGAGAGGACCTGAAACCCCTGCGTCGGAGAGGAGGTGTGCTTTGCCCTCCGTAGGAGTCCCCAGTCCGGGTTGCCCATGTCCAGCCCTGCCATCCCAGCAGGCTTCTGGCCCCATGGTGCTGTGTGCCAGGAGCTGCTGTGCCTGGATTCCCAGTGCAGAGATTGCTCCTGGGAACAGGGCTTGTTTTCAGAGGCACCAAAGCAACTGCTGTAAACAGCAGAAGAAAAAACACTCTTCTCTCCTGGGAGCTCACATTTTGTTCTTTTTGTGGAAATGCTGCAGATACAAGTGTATTTTTAGTTGCAAAGTGTGTTAAAGTTACCAGGCATTTATTTAGAAATAGCTCACTTTATAGCTGCATTAAATACTTCAACAAGTTATATTTGCTTGCAGGATAGATGGAACATCATGTTCTTAGGTAGATTGTTGTTGTTGGAGCTCTAGGCACTTTGGAGAGGTCAGTGAGTATGGTTATTTAGGAAAGCTGTGTGTGTCCTGCAAGCTGTTTGACCCTATTTAGGTGGTTAATCTCTCAACATATAGGTGGCTATTTTTTTTAAAATTCCTTTATGTAAGAAGAAAAAAGTCAAAATTGTGTTCATATTAAAGAAATGTTTCTTTCTGAAAGCAAAATTACCCATTTAAAGTGTCTCATGAAACCAGGTGAAAAGTGTTAGGAATTTCCCCGGATTGGTTTGTTATGCATTGAGTTGATTAAGGTACTTCAAATGCAGTGCTCCTTTTGCATGTATTGAACAGTGATCGCATGGAACAGATTAATTGATGATGAAGTGGATCCCTGCTGCTCAATAATTGGCTTTATTATGGAGAAGGAGCTTAGTTCTTTTTAATCCGGTTGAGGTGTCTACGGTTATTTTCAGTCAAATTTAAAATGACGGCTCATCCATACAAAATTACTGCATGAAGGTCAACACGGCCGGTTCATTTGTGTTATGACCTTGTTTGAATTATACAACTAGTGTGAAACAGCTGTCTGTTCTTGGAGAGCTGGGTACATTAAGCAGTAACTGCTCTGGGGAAAGGTTTGCTTATCAGTCTTATTGATAGGATTTTATGTGTGTCAATACTGATTATCATTAGAGTCTGAAGTATTAGATTTTAAGAAGCATAGACAGAAGAAAGTGGGGTGCTATAAAAGCCAATAAAATACGTAGTTGTTCATTTTGTCATTTGCTGTTTTCTTCTTTGGATAATGGAATCAGTTTTACCGGTAAAACTTTAAACGTTGCTGCCTTAATTGGATTTCCAACACTGTAGAAAGAAAATGGTTGTGAATTTTTTTTTGTGATATTTTTTCTTAATCTTCTAATAAATACTAAATAATAAATTCATTTACTGGGGGTCTTTCCAAACACAGCAGCAAAATTTCCTCTGAGTGTCATCAATAAAATGGGTCATAGTTGTAGAGGCGCTAATTTGCCTGAGAGTCTTAACACCAGGCACTAACGGTGTAAATTAATCTGGTTCCTTTCTACCGTAAATGCCACTTATGTTTTTAGGATTTGTCAGGTAACTCCTTAGTGAATAATTCTAGCTTGGGAAAATAATTCTTGTATTTTGTTTATAACGTTACACAAAGGGGTAAGAACAAGAGGATAACTTGGTTCTGAGTTAACGTAGAAGCATAGTGCCAGCTTGGGCTCTGACGTCTATGGGAGAGGAGTTTAAGTGGAAAGCACCCTGGAGGCTGTTCTTAATTTGGTGTCTCCTTGTACACGCAAAATGGTTCTGATTGGAAAATAGGAATATTTTTTGTTCTAAATGCAATATGAAAAAACTATATATATAATTTTTAAATTTTCTTTATAACTGCTTGGAATTGAACTCTTAACAGTATGTTTTTTATAAATGTGTGCATCACCTGCAGAATGTTGGTGAACAACACAACTTAATAACTTCGGTTCCTGCGGTAAATTCGCATTCTGGAGCTCTGAAAAGTGCGTTCTGAAGAATTTGTAGTATTACTGCTTTTGGGGAGGATTACTGTTGGGATTAGTGTCCACCTAGTCAGTGGAATCATCTCGCATGTCTCTCTGTCTCAGACATCCTGGTAGGGCTTGCATGTTGCAGGTTGCCAAGGTCTGGACTGTGCTTGTGATATGGAAAATGTACATGTGTTAGCCATCTGGATGGAAAATCCTGGTAGGAATCACTGAGCAGGTTTCTTTTCAGTGCTGTAGGAAGTGAAGGTTGATACCATATTCTCTCTTAACCCCAAAACGTGTCAACTGGAGCTTGATTAAACTCACATTGAAACTGCAGTGCTCTTCCTCCACATAGACCACAACCACCGTCCTTGTTTCCAAATACATCTTTTGAGGCTAGCGCAGGAAATAGATATTGCAAATAAGCTTCCAGCAGTATATGTAAAGCATAGTGGGCAGCAGATCCTTTCTATAAACTTCCTTCTATATGCTGGAAATATTATTTGCTTAATTTTTTTCCCCCAGATGGAAGATGCTTTGATTTAACTGTTTTCTAAGTGCACGAGGCATTTTGATGAGACAGAAAAGCGTTCATGTCAAATACCTGCGTAATGTTTGAGATACAGCATTGGTTTGGTGTGTGGCAGAAAGGTCCCTCTGCTCCCTCTTTCTCCCGCAGAGCTGAAGCCAGTTTGTCGGTGGGCTTTTGAGGAGTTTGTGCACGTGCTTTGGAAGGTCAAGTGCTTATTCATTCATATGTCTTTGATCCGTGGGGAGACAATGCCATAAAGAGCTCCTGGTGAAAGAGGCAAAAGGATGCAGCAGCTGTGGAGTGGAAGCAGTTAATTTAAAATGGCTATTGCCTTTTTCAGTTTGATTTGTACTGAGTAACTGTTGGTATCCTCTGACTGGGGAAATAGGGGCAAAGTTGCTTTTCATGACATGAAAGATGCAGTGAGGGGAGGAAATCCTTGTGAGAGCAGCCCAAACAGACAGTGCTTGGCATCAGCCGCGGTGCCGTTGCTTGCATCTTGGTGTGACACCAGCACCTGAATAGAGCCAACTGTGCTTTATGTGCATCAGAGTCATTAATGTGTAAAGTATCTGCAACAAACTCATGCTGGTTGTAGATACTGATCTCCGAGTCTGGTCAGAGATGTAAAGTGCTGTTACACGTGTTTGTTGCACTCTCTAGTGAGGTACCGCTGTCAAGGATGCTCTGAGGATTGCCACTGTGGCGAAGAGCAGGCAGCGGTCAGCCGCTTCACCTCGGTGTGCATGAGCAGGGGGTTATGCTGTAATTGCTTCCCGTTTTAATTAAATGGGCTATTTAAAGCAATTGATGTCTTTTGCTCCTGTAACAGTGATCCCAGGGTTGATGGGTTTTATCACAGCTTGCTTAGTATTTGAAGAAAACAAATGACCTTTATGGAGTTCTTAGAGACATAATTTTTTTAACCTTTTTAATAACTTATTTGTTGACTCTGAAGCATTATGAGGGATAGAACTGAGAGACTGCATTGGTCAAAGTATTTTTTAATGGGGTAAAAAGACTTTGTTTTTTTACAGGTTAAAAGATGAGACTCTTCCATTTATTTAGATAATTAAGATGTTACATAGGAATAATTGCATTCTATCTCTGTTTTAAAATTACTTCTTTTAATGTTTTCTTTCCCAGTTGCTGATGTGGATAGAGATAATGCTTTCCTTATCAAATTTAAGCAACTTCAGTTCAGATATGTAGCATGAATTCTTCTCTTAATGCCACGTACAGTTCTACTCTGAAGTTTTATATTGGAACAGATCTGGAACTATCTGAGGATAAAAAAAGAATAATTTGCACCTGTATAAGTTAACAACCTTTGACATCAGTACAGCTGTGCTGTTACGTCAGTTGAGGAACCAGATCATTATTTCTTGTGGAATCCAGCACAGAAAAACAGTAGCCTTTTTTCACTCAGCCATTGTTTGCTACAAAACCAATATTGAGATATTTGGGCTTTTCTGTTTTGATGAAACAATGTAGGCAAAAGGGAGACTTCAGTTTTGAAAGTTATAACTGTTCAGTGTAAGCTGTATTTTTTTTTTCCCTCTTTTCAGAATGAAATGGCTTAGATCTTCAACATTAATGCCATTATTCCTTGTTTTCAGTGTTAGGTAATTTTTCCTACTCCAGACATACTTAGTAAGTGTACTACACCTATTAGGTTTGGTTGGAACTCAGCATTTGCAATGAGAGTGGCTGTTTGATACTTCAGTAGCTTGCTGTAATAAGGAACTGAGTTTTCTGACTTACTCATTCACCTCTACTTGTCCCAAAAACAAATTACAGGTTAACATAACTCAGAAACCTTACCTTAAGCGATGAGGAAAGTTGCATGTATAATAGGGTAATCAGACGTGCCTGTAAAATAGCCTGCGTTGCTGGCAGTGGGTATGACAGTGACATGTGCCCAAGCACGTGTAAGTGGTGTTAAGCAGTGTTGGACAAGCATTTTTACAGAGCTAAATCACTGAGTATGTCTGGCAGGGGCTGTGTTGTAGGTGCTTAAGATGGTCTGAGCCCTCTCTTCCCTTGGGGCAGCGTTTTGTAGGGGAACGGTCTGTCAGCACCAGCCTCCTGGGCTGGGGGGATACCTGGCTGCATGGGGCAGGAGCGGGGGGTCAGGGTTCATGAAGCCCTGTGGGCTGTGTCTCTCTGACCATGAACAGGCTTTATCCTTTCATGCAGCTGTGTTGCTGAGCAAGTAAAAGGTGGCTTTACTAGTCAAGCTGAACCAATAGCTGATGGAAGCAGTCACTTACCATGTCAAGTTGCTTTGACTTGGATTGCGTTGTCCTTCAAAAGCTTATTTTTCCTCTGTATCAATTGCACCGCTAAAGCACTCGTAAAACGTAAGGTAAATGTAGATATCATAGAACAGCCCAAGTTGGAAAGGTCCTCAGATCATAATCTGGCCCACCCTTTGATGGAAAAGGGAGTGTGGATGGGATTACCTAGCACCCTGTCCAGTCCACCTTGACACCCCAGTGATGGGCACTCTATCTGATGTCCCTGGGGACAGTGCTCTAGTGACTGGGTATTCTCACTGCAAAACCCAAACAGATTACACACACACGTGCGCAGTCAGCCGCATCGCGTAAACCTGACCATCCCCTCGCAGCCCCGGTGGCGATTTGCGTGACAGCTGCCTCTTATGTTTTGTCTTCTCCTACCATCCTTCCTTAAGGGTAATTTAAAAGTTTAATTACCAGGTTGGGATGTGTGGGGACAGGGACCGCGAGGAGCCTGTTTGCAGCACAGCCTTGTAACTTGGGAAAGGAACGAGGCGCAGCTCAGTTCCTCTGGCACCCTCGTGAGAAAGCTGTAGCGGATGGGTAGGCTGGGACGTGAAGTGTTACCGGGCTGTGCTACGGCTCCTTTTGCAGCTTGTTCAGAGCTGTGTCATGTACACTCCTTAAAATTGCGTGCGTACCTCAGCACGTTGCTGGCTCTGGTGGAACAACATGTGGCTCAGTGCTGATGGGAATACCATCCTGCATAATACTCCACTGTTCAGTTTCTTCCAGCCACGTATTTAACTGTTTGGTGCTGAATGCAGCAGGAACTGGACGTGTAAAAGTCAGAGTGTTAAACTGACTCTTCAGTTTTAATGAGCTGGGGGGATGTTTAATTTGCTGGCCTGCTTTTCCAAGCCTGTGCCAGAGACTTCTGACAGAAAGGGAAGATTAATGTTAGCGGGCTGAAGTATGGCACCGACTGCTGCAGCGCACTCCAGGCCAGCCCACCACTGGGACTGTGCTGCGATTTGCAGTACAAGGGAAGGCTTTGTCTGCCTTTATCAACCACCACATTTCTAACTAGCAGCTTGCCAGAAAAGCACAGCAGGCGTGCTAGAAATAGCCCTTCCCCTGCGAGGGAACTACTTCCATGAGATGCAGGACTAAATGAGTTTTCCTCTGTTGCTCTGAAAAACAGATTCTGTGTGCTATTCTTAATAACTGAAACTTTCTTTTATAAAGGTATTCTTTAAAGCAACTATCTGCAAAAGTTATTAAAGCCAAACTTCTGTTGGGACTAGAACTAGTCTTTGTAGGGTTTTTTGGGGTGGAAAAACCAAAACCACAACAAATCACTTTGGTCAAGGACCACGTCGCCTGACTTAGCTGCTTCAGCTAAATGAAGTACAAGAAGTAAGTTATAGTTAAATGGTGAAAATTAATTTGGATGAACAGGGGACTTGTAAAAATCACTAGCTGTATAGTTATTTGGACCTGATTAGTTTAGAATTAAATCAGTAAGCGTCTGAGAAATGTTCAAGAGAAACCTCTGTTAAGCATCGTTTGCCAAGTGTCTTGTGAAAACACTTCTTTCTTTTTATGTGCTATAAATAGACTCTCCCTTTCCTTGGCTAGCAAGGGGGGATGGCAGATGAGTATAGGTGCTGGAGTCTCTGTGAGCTCCTCGGGATAATTGCACCACGCAGGGTTTGTGTGCTTAGGGGCTCTGCAGTACTCTAGCCTGCACACGCAGAACTACACGAGTCCTGTTGGGAGCTGCTAACATTTTGAAAGTGACTAGTGAATGGGGTGGTTATTGCTAACAAGAACTACTTTTGGTTTCTCAAGGGATAGAAAAGTGACTCTTAAGTGAAAGTACTCACGTAAATTTATTAGTATCTATCATTCTGGCCTCAGTTCCCCTCTTGTGTGTTAACTTGTGTAAATTCATTGCCTTTCCTACAGTCCTTACTGCCTCATGCTGGTGGAAGTGAGAAAAGCTTGAACTATAACTTGATAGCTGGAGTTCCTTGAGTATTGTAGCATGAGGAGAACTGCACATTCCTGATTCTGTGCAGTACTGGCTTGTGTCAGATTGTGTTCCTTAATTAATTGTCTTGTACTGCTAAATTGAGGGAGCCTTTTTTTTTTCCTCTTTCCTCTTTAGCATCAGTGCCCAGTGTTCTGAATTTTTTTTTTCAATGGGTGTCTTGAAAGTTGGGTGATTTCCCACAAGGACATCACTTGGGAACCATATAACTTTAAGCCTTGTCATGAGATGATTGTTCCAGGAAGGATGGGATGGCAGGAATGAGGCAGTGATGGATGCAGCTTTTGGAAACAATAAATCCTTGATGTGTTTCTCCTCCTCTGTCTTGTGGTGGAAAGGAGGAGCTGAGGGATGGAAGAAAAGGTGTGAGATGCTGCCTGCATCTACGCAGAAGGGATTTAGGGCTCTCTGGGCTAATAGAGAGGCATACGCAAGAGTATAGCTGTAATCTTCATGAGATGAGTGTTTTTCCTCTAGGCCTGCGAGGAGTGGGCAATGCTGATGCCTTGACTACATAACTAACTGCTTCCCAGACAAGGGTGCCTTTGCCATATTCCAGTGGTTTCCTGTTTAAGACTGGTTTTGTCGCACCTGTGCCCCAGGAATGCAGCCACATCTGCTTATATGGGGGATCCAGCACAAATGGATTGAGCTGAATGCAGCGGGTGAGATACCTCGTTTGTTTATATGTAGTTTCTGGCCTTTTCATCTGCATAAAGCAGAACAAATGTGGCTTTTGACTATGAACTGCCAGTTTTGGCTGAATGAGTCAGAAGAGCACACCTTTCTGAAGGCTTCTGAACATCTGACTGATGGTGGCTGTCTGAATGAATTGCGGTTACCAAGTTATGGCAAATCAATATGGTGTCCCCTAGTTCAAGTTTTATTTTTTCATTGCTGTAAACTGCAGTTGCCGTGCAGTTTGACAATCATTATCCCTTCTCTTTTCTTCTAAAGGGTATGGAGTTGTACTTGCACACAAGGCTGATATACCTTCAACAGAGATTTCTCCTCCAAGCCCCAGTCCGCTGAAAAAAAGCGGATCAATCAACTGGCCTTTCCCTGATAAAATTAAATCTCCCAGGACTGTGAGGAAGCTGTCCATGAAGATGAGAAAGCTGCCAGAGCTGAGCAGGAAACTGAGTGTCAAGGGAGCTTCAAGCCATACTAGCTCTGATAACCCTCCTTCCCTGCTGAAAGGTGGCTGCCGGGATACAAGCCATACAGTGTCTTTGCCGTCTTCTGGAAACTCAGCCACAGCTGCCAGCAGGAATGTGATAAGTCGCTACCATCTGGACAGCAGTGTGTCGTCGCAACACACCTGCAAAAAGAAAAGCTCGAGGAGCTCCAAATCCTTCAATAAAGGTGGTTACCTCAGTGATGGCGACTCTCCTGAACTTATAACAAAATCAGGTAAACATGGGCAGGAAACCAAGTGTGGGAAAGGAAAGGAGAGCCTTCCAACTAACAGTGGTAAAACCGAAATAGATATTGATGCTTTCAGACACTATAACTTTTCTGATCAACCCAAGTGCTCTCAGTACATCTCTGGACTCATGAGCATTCACTTTTATGGTGCTGAAGACTTAAAACCACCAAGAATAGACTCAAAAGACGTCTTTTGTGCAATACAGGTTGACTCGGTAAACAAAGCAAGAACGGCACTGCTTACGTGCAGGACGACGTTTCTAGATATGGACCACACGTTCAACATAGAAATTGAGAACGCTCAGCACTTAAAGCTGGTGGTGTTCAGCTGGGAACCCACCCCACGGAAAAATCGGGTGTGTTGTCACGGAACCGTGGCTCTTCCCACTCTGTTCCGAGTGACAAAGACACATCAGCTGGCTGTTAAACTGGAACCGAGGGGGCTTATTTACGTCAAGCTGTCGCTCATGGAGCAGTGGGAGAACTCTCTTGATGGTCTTGATGCAGATCGGGAGCCTGTGATGTTCGGGGTAGACGCTCGAAAAGTTGTAGAAAAGGAAAATGTGGGCTTGATGGTGCCTCTTTTGATGCAGAAATGCATCCTGGAGATTGAAAAGAGAGGCTGTCAGGTAACGTGTGTATTTTAATCTGTTTTGTTAATATTTCAGTGTTGGGATAGCTGTTGTTGCAGAGTGTGAGCAGTGAGTGGGAAAGGGGAAATTAAAAACACCTTTAAAGGTGACTTTTTGTCTTTGCTGCCCTGTTTTGGTGAACAGTAGTCATTGTAATGTGGGAACAATAATAGGGCTGTGAAATCGATGCTTCCAACTTGGCCTTTGAGGGGAGATGTATGCCTGCTGTCAGTAGTGCTTTCGGACTAGGGATGGTTAAATGAACCTGCAGCCCCCAGGATGTAGTCACACTCAGAAGGCAGAGCTGAGAACTTGAAAATGCCTTATTCACGGATCATTCCCCAAAGACATACTCACTTTTGCATTTAAATACAGTATGATGTTCCCTTCTACCTGCCACAGAGGCATTGTGTGCAGTGACAGAAAGTGGCAAGGACAGGTCTTTTGGCAAAATTTTATCTACAAGTGTGCAGCCTCAAGCCAATGTGCCAGAGGCTTGTCTCTGCCGTTGCTTTGTGTATGGCATTAAGATAAGGAGGAGACCCTGAGAGGCTGAATCAGTTGTTTCCCCACACCACTGCTCCTTGCTTTTCTTTAGGTGGTTTTCAAAATTCGGACAGGAGATGCTCGCTGTAAGGCAGCGGTGCCCGGTGCCGTGATACAGTTTATTGGTTGGTGTAACCTAATGGACAAAAATCCGTATGGGAACGAATCCCCAGTTATGGGTGCTAGACAAGACGTCTGTTAGGAAGAAAGATGCACACAACATCCTCCTGGGCAATTCATGTGAAACTGGTGGGAGGACTCTTGCATGCTGTTCCAGGGCACGTGTGAGCCCTCGGTTTCTTCTACACCTGCTCTTGCTCAGGTGAAATTGAGAAGTAACCACACCTACTGCTGTTACTGTTTTAAATTGCTGACAGGTTGGATGTAGTTCCAGGTGTTAGGAGATTAACTCTGCTATGTATAACCTAGGTCGTAAACTGTAAGGCAGAAATGGTATTTGTGTCTAATTACTTTGCTGGAAGCTGCTACTGATAACAACTGCGTGATTCTTACTGTGAATGCTTCTGCTAACGTTATGCAAATCAGTGGAAAAGAGAAGTTTTTATTCTTTCCAATGTATGTGTCCCAGGGTTTCAGCGTTTTACTTTGGGCTTATTAGCACCTAGTCATGCAAATGATATTGGGTAATCAAGGCAACACTGGTAATGAAGCGATTGGGATCTGAATTGTCTGAATGTACCTGGTGCTTTTGAGCATGAAATCTAATTTCTGTATTTGCACAGGGAGAACCAAAAATGCAAAATATACTGTTAACTTCTTGTTTTAACCACGTGCTTATCTGATGTTTTTGACTGCAGTCTACTGCCACAGTGTGTCATCTCCACCTGAATTTCAGATGTGGCATTAGAAAACTTGAGAGTTTAAAAGAAAACGTCTTGGGCAAATACTAGATCATATTCAGTCTTGGGAAAGAGGGAGTACGAATTCTGTTGGGTCACTTTCCATTTATTTAAGGAGGAATTAATATATGGCCAAACAAATACTCTTCTTTGCAAACCTAAATTTTCATGGTTTAAGTCAAGGAGTTTTGGAGTAGCTGTGTACTGCTCAGTATACCTGCCTATGAGGTTCATTCAAGTAAAATTGATATATTTAAGATTTAGTTCCTTAATATCATTGGAGTGCTTTGTATAAACGGGGTGGATGAAAATGAAAAGTAAATGATAAAATGCAAAATTTTGAGTGCGTGAAGGCACATGATTGAATTAGTAATTCGGTCCAAGACTAGTGTGGGTTTCATTCTATCACCTTGAGCATTGTGAAATAACCCCTGCTTTGCATAAAACTTAATATAATTTGAAACACGTGTGAATCAGATTCTTGTCTTTAAACCAACATCTTATAAATGTAATAATGGAGTTATTCATAATTCTTTTGAAACCATGGTATAAAATATAACTTAATTTTTGTTTATATTTTGTATTTCTTTGTTTCCTAAATTGGTATAAAAAAGGCACTAAATGATTCTGATTTGAAAATCGTGTTCTGTCAATAACGCTGTTATGGAAAACATCACTGTTACTGGGTTATTAACAGTCACGACTGTGTCTGTTGTGTAATCATTGATAACATACATTATCATTTCATGTGAACAGTTTGTGCTGTTTGAATTTTCTTAAAGCTTATTTCTCAGCAATTGTTTGAATGCATTTATCACGCTTCTCGGATGAGATAAAGCATGATATCAGTTATTATTCCCCTCTGCAGGAAAATAGCTGATGTGAGGCCCTTGTGTTTGCTCCTAGGTGGTAGGCCTGTATCGGTTATGTGGCTCAGCAGCGGTTAAGAAAGAGCTTCGAGAGGCGTTTGAGAGGGACAGCAGGGCTGTTACTCTCTGTGAAAGCCAGTACCCAGATATTAATGTCATAACAGGTAATACATTTACTTGCTTTTCTTCTAATACAGAATTGTGCTGTGTTCCTAATGTACCTTTAATAAGGTGGAATTGTGCTCTGAACTAGTTTTCTGTTGTCACTGAAGCAGCTGTTAAGTGCTGCTTTGTATTGCTGAAGGGTAGGTGAGAATGAGTGCAGTAACCCTGGGGATGTGTAGATCTGAAGCAGCAATGATTTGGAGGGAGGAGGGTATGGAGAGGGCCACTGCCCATCACAGAGGGCTGTGGAAGTCTGAAAGGAGCTGAGGACCTGGGGCAGGTTAAACCTCGGCTGGTGGTTTGTGTTGGAGCAGATCTTGAAAATCCCGGTTGTGATGCAAGAGGTGCGCTGTGCTGGTTGCTGTACAGCACGTGATCCAAGGGCCATCTCCGATCGGCCCATTGTCCTCCCTTTAGGTTGGAGTTTGCAGGGTTTGGGGAAACAGATTCTCCATCATGTGCAGGCTGGTTAGAGCTGCGGGGAAGTGCCTTCATTTGATCATCTGCTTCTTTTAAAACATAAAGAAGTAGCAGCTTTCTCATGCTTCCTGGAGTGTCACGCAGCAAACTCCTGGCAAAGGTGAGAAGGACAGGGAGTACAGGACCAGGAGGTCCTGGGAAGCCCTTCTCCGTCAGCTCTTTACGTGAGTGTTTACACAGGAGTTGCACTGCACAACTGAAGCAAGTTGTTGAGGGGGTTTTTTGTTTGCTTAAAAGTGGAACAGTTTTGTAACTATTGATATTTGTTATGTAAAGCAAAGTTGATGTAATTTCAGGCATCACTGAGTAAACCAATTGCTCCAGGAAATTAGGCAGAAGCATTTATTTCCTATATATCCAGGGATGGAAAATGCAACAGTAGTCAGGGTATAAATTTTCTGTGGCAAAGCCCTCTCTGTAAGGTCCAGCATCCAGCTGTATGGGACAGTTCTACCGTGTTTATTTGATTTCACTATATTTGCAATTAATTTTGTTCATTACACTTTATAACTATATGAAGTGCTGTCAGAAGATACGGCTCTGTGACAGTAGTGAGTTAAACCCTTTGTTTCAGAATGCCCAGCTGGTTGGCTCACCTCCCTCGCCTTGGCTGGTTTTGCTGTTGGGTTCAGTGTTGCTCACAAGTAGCGGCATTCCCAGCAGCAGAAACTTGTGATGTTTCACTCTGATGGGATACCCACTTTATAAAGAGGTTTACAGTAAAAATAAACAGTATAAAAGTTATTCAAACTGGATCATTTTCTATTCTTTAAAAATCAGTTAGTGGGAAAAAGCAGTGATAATTTCTGAGGTCAGATTGTTCCATGAGATTATTCAAGGCCTGTTTTCTTCATGATTTTTGTAAATCAACTCAGAAGGGCAAAAAAAACCCCCACTGTTAGTTTCTGCTACTGGGCAGAAAGCATCTGATACTGACTTGTAAGACAGATGGTAAACGGCTATTTGGTTAGTGTAGACTTTTGGCTAATGGAAAACTCTGTGTTTTCTTAATTTCGGAATAATAAAAATGGCATTGCACTCCTATGTTACAAGTGCTTATTACAATAGAACAGTAGTTGCAGAACCGGCTCAGGAGTATCATGGGAAAGGCTATAGGAACTTCATTCTTATCCATATACCAAAGACCCTGTAACATTTCAGAAGCATTTTGATTTTCCCGAGCACGCTGTATGCTCTGATCCCGAACAGAGCTGGCTGAAACTGAAGTCTGAACTGCAAGAGAGCTCGGTACCGATGACAAGCCCTGGATGTGCAGCAGTGCAGTCTGACTGATCTTTCCATCACGAGTTTGTGATGTGGTGGTTATAGAAGAGTGTACTTCAGTTTTTCAATACACATTGCTGCAAGCCTCATCGGTGATGGTGAACACATGGCTGTGTGGGTCCTACTGGCCTCTTGGTCCTTTTTTGGTTTGTACTACTGAAGGATAGTATTTTTCATCCGAAATTTGTGTTGTAAGAGTAAAAACACGACAGCCTTGGTGTCTTTCTTACAGAAAGACTGCCGGGTACCCTTTTGTATGTGTTGTATTTCAGGAGTTTATTGACACGCTGCTTGCCTTACAAGGAAAACAGCTTTATGAAATTACATTTTACAGGAATATTACTTCCCCTGGCAGGCTTGCAGCTGTGCTGTGGGGTTGCTGTAGTGCCTGTGTTAGAGCTCTGTTGAAAAGACTGGGTGCAGGGGTCCTGCGTGAGTTGGGGGGAGCAGGGAGGGAAGGGGTGTTTGCGCCCTGAACTGCAGTGCGCTCTGATTGTGACCAGCGCCGTCTGGCTGCGAGGGGAACCTGCCGTTTTTGCTGACAGAGCTGAGGTACCCCCCGCGCTTAGTACTAGGAATAAGAGAGGCCACAAAACCTCGCGTACGCGTAGGGAGCTTGGTTGAGAGGGAATGTTTCCCCTGATGTGTTCCTGCTGTGTTTGCAGTGCTGAGGCTGATGCACATGAGTCATTTTTATAAGCCAAAACATGTGTTCCATAAAATATGAATCCTCAGCATAAATCTTGGCTGATTTGAAGTGCAGCCTCTGTCCTTTTTGAAATTTGAGCAGTGCTGCTTCTCCAAAAGATTAAAAGGATTTTTTTTTTTTTGACAGCTCTCCAAAGACTAAAGAATGAACATTTAATGATTAAATCTTGACTGAGAAATGCTCTGGGGGTTGGCAGAGGCTCACACACAACGAAGAGTGTGCATGGCTCGGGCTGAAGCATGCAGCCCGTCTGCGGGACTGACCAGCCGTCATGTTGTTGCCTCATGTCTGTTTGCGTCCACGTGAATTCATATCTCTGCATAAAGCATGCAGTACTCTTAACGGTTCAGTGGGTCAGAAAAATGAGGAATTAATGAAGTGGATGGCAATTTCTGCTCGCTGTCTACATTTGTTGTGTGTGGTAGCGTCAGCGGGAATGTGCTAATGGGCTGGCAGCAGTGGGAAGCATAGATTCATGGAAAAAAATAACAGCAGCCTCTTACAGGGCTAATTTAGCTGAGTGAATAGCAGAAAGATTTAGAAAGGTCAGGGGGCCTTCACGGTTCCCAAACTATCCTGTTATTCAGGGCTAAACAGGAGAAAGCCCTTTGGCAGGTGGAAGTCCTATGACTGTGGATGCTATTACAGGAATTCCTACTGAATGATTATTAATAGCCAGTTGTGTTTCAACAGTGTAAACTGATTTGATTACAGCATTTCCTACTGTAAGCTGGTTCTGATTTCAGCCTCCCCCTCAAAAAAAGCACAGCTGAAGCAAAGATCCTGATACAAGTCATCATCTCTTGCTAGCCTTTTGCTTATGGAAAAAGGGAAACATCCCGAACTGTGTTGTACAGCACCAGCCTCTGCCACATTTGTCTCATAAATATTGTAACCAGCTAATTGTGCATGGAACATGGCCCTGTAAAATGAGGGGAAGAAATGAAATTTACTGGGGAGGGGATTATATGAGTAAGATGGTCCGGCAGCTCTGGGGGGTGATGCCCCTTCAGTTAGTGCTGCTCATGCAACGTGGCCCGAATAGCTGCATTACTGCTAGGTGCAGTATTGTTTTTAAATACCAATATTTATACGGGTATAAGAAGCCAACTTGTCTTCTGCATGTGAACATGGCTGTGATGGGGGAAATGTTAATGTTATTCCCTGTATTTTTTTTTTTTGAAACAACCTCCTAACAAAGCCTACTGCTATACAGTTCTGTTTACAGTTAGGCTGTAAAGACAGAGTTTGTAAAAACTGTTGCTTTGTTAAGTAGCACAGTGTGATGATATTTGCTGTGATTTGGGATTTTACAAGACGATGAGGAGTGTATTCTGAACAAATCTTAAGAGAGTATTTAAATTCAGTTGGGATCTAGCTAAAATGGGTAGATATTTGTGGCACGGAATGCTTTTTTTGGGGAGAAAAAGAAAAGCTGCTCACTGAAACCCCACTCAAACTGAAGTATCGGCCAGCCTTTAAAGCTAGCTTACAAGAATGCAAACACTCAATTCCTTCTCATTTGTTTGCATCTGTGGAAGAAATAGATGTTTAATGAGGCGCTTGCCTGGTTGTCGCATCCCCTAGAAACAGCCTCTCCTGCAGCATGTCCCTGGCTCTGAAACAGCGCATCGTCTCCGCAGCTGGGAGCGCTCGCTGCGTGGCTGCTTCAGCCAGCGTCTCCTGTGGCTGTGAACTCTATTTGTCACGGCAGAAGCAAGCGGTGTGCTCAGGGGGTACAGAGTACCCAGAGGCAGGGGGGAGTTGGTGTTTCCCTCTGGAGGACATCTGTTGGCTTTGTGCCTTGTAAGTGAGAAAACACGGTGTGCTTCACCCAACAGGCCACTGACACTGGGATGTTTGCTCATAAGTTTATAGCTGAAAATAAACTGAACAGAAAAATAAATTGTTGGTTTTATATAAAGAGGGAAGTGTCATCAGGCTGAAGGCTTTGGTGTCCTTTTCTTGGCCAGGGGGTGGACGGCTAAGAGCCTCGGCCTCACACACACCCACCCAGGAAGGGGACCTGGAGAGATGCTTACCCTGCGCCCAGGTGCCTGCTCCTGCGCACGCTGCATCCCCTTTTTCCTGGGGGCAGTGCACCTTCCTACCCTGGTTTGACTCCTTGGTTTATGGTGAGCTGCCTTGTGTGGGCTTGGAGCAGCTGCCGGGACTGCGGGATCCTCATGGGGACGTTGCATAGATACCTCCTGCCTCTTGCTGACCCTGTGGGGATCCCTCACATACCCATGGTTCCCTGTGCCCTTTTGGTCTCATCCGCCTGTCTCTTGCTCCCAGCCGCGAGGTTTGTCACTGGGGAGGAGGATTTTCTCAGGGGACAGGTGAAGCTGATGTGCCTTAGTGCTCCCAAAAATCGCTGGAAAGTGAATCCGCAGCTTGTTAAGGGCAACTGTTCTTCTGTTTCTTGTGAAGGTGTCCTAAAGGACTATCTGCGAGAGCTGCCCTCTCCCCTAATAACCAAGCAGCTCTACGAAGCGGTGTTGGATGCCATGGTGAAAAATCCCTTGAAAATGACGGCAAGCGGATGTGAGAATGACCCGAGTGACTCTGAGCACACAGCGGCCCTTCTGGATTGCCTGCCAGACGTTGAGAAGGTGAGCGGTGTTAGCAGGCTCAAGTAAGCTGCATGCTTCAGAACACAGAGGAACGTTTTCACAGTGGATATAAGATGTGTCAAAATATGTACGCCTGTTTTCTGGCTTAATGGTCCAGTTGGATTTTTGATAGTCCCTGTCACTGAAAATACTTCCATGCTGTGATTAATCACAGGGTCTGCATTGCTGGATTTATTATGGTTTGCATTTTAAGTGTCTCGGTAAACCTGAATGAAACGCTGTGATCACTGTCCCTTTCTGTGGAGCCCTCTGATCTCTGTCGTAATTACATGGGCAAATGCATTCCTCTTTCCCAAGCATGTGCAGTAAAGCCTTAACTTCCCATCTTGTGCCGTGTGATAGTGCTGTGAGCCATTACCTGCCAAATTCACCTCTGTAGAAAACCCCAGTTAGCCCGTGGGAGAGGGTGAGAAAGTAGCCTGCAGGTTACCTGGAAGCTTGTTCTGATGCTGAGGTTGTGCTGAGGGTTGCTTTATTTTCTAATGTACTTGGACTATCAGTACTGATTCTGCAGCTTTTCTTCCCTCCCTGATGTCCCCTTCCCACTGTGAGAAAACTCATCCATGTAAAACTGAGATCATGTAAGAAACAAGCTGAATTTTACCAGAGAGTCTGTCTTAACTATTCTGCTCTGTGATGATCTAATACAGGTTTTCTAATTCAGCACTGAATGTTCCATGGACGGTGTTGGTAGAAAAACCGCAGCCGTCAGCCTTGATCCTCCCCATCTAGAGCAGAGACGTTAGGGTGTGAGCAGCACCTTTGTCCAGTGCTGTGCCCTGAGCAGTAATTGTGTTCTCGTAGGCTACCCTGAAGATGCTGTTGGATCACCTGAAACTGGTGGCTTCTTACCACGAAGTAAACAAGATGACGTGCCAGAATCTAGCTGTATGCTTTGGACCTGTGTTACTGAGCCAGAGGCAGGAGACCACCAACCACAACAACAGAGTCTTCACAGACTCGGAAGAGCTCGCTAGTGCCCTGGACTTCAAAAAACACATAGAGGTTCTTCACTATTTGCTCCAGCTGTGGCCAGGTACTGTTTCATTAATTGGATCAAGGGAAAATGTCAGACCATTGCTGTGTGTTTTTATGTGTGATAGTGTACATTAATTCACAGGGTGACTGAGCAGCATCGAAATTCTTAAAACACGAGGTGCTGTGGCGTCACCTACTCATCTAAAGAAATCATGACAATTTTAGTATCTACTTTTTGTGTTAAGTCACCTTGTTTAACGGGAAGGTGGTTGTTTCGATTGCTTTCTTACCGGATGGCGGGGTTTGAGTATAATGTAAGAAGTGAAGAGTGCTTTACGTGAGTAAAGACACTAGGTAAAACAAACCCTGTGACAGTAAGGTTTCCACATTTGAATTACAGTGTTTTGGGAATGGGTTTTGTGTAGGTAGGGGTTTTTTCTCTCCCCCTTCTGCTTTGACCATTCAGGGTTATCTGTATGTGGGGTTTAGTAGTTGCTTGGTCTCCGAGACACCTGGAGGGTTACTTTATTTCTGTAATTTGGCAGAGCTGAGAACACCCTTACAGTAGGGGCTGTGCGACTTCTAGTTGTTTTTGCAGAGTCGTGGGTAAGGAGAAATGTTTTTAAAACAAAACACAGCAAAAACCCCAAAGCAAACAAGCAACAGAACTCAAACCAAAACCCCCAAAGTACCTTTTGGTTCCCACTCCCAAGTTTAAGAGGTCGTGTGAAGTGGAATTACAGTTAATCTGAATAATATGTCTGATTGGGTTTGCTTTTAAATGTGTTTTATTTGTACTTGAGGAGGAGGAGGTGGTCTGCTTTTTATGGGTGACTTGGGGTCACCTGGGAAACATGGAGGGTCACAAAGGGCCTGCCTTGGCAATACTGAGTTACAGATGCTGTGGCTGCATCTGAGCCAGCCAGCTGGAATCCGCTGCTCCATGCTTAGGATGCAAAATATTCCCCAACTCATTTAAAGAGTGTCTGGGAAAAGATGCTTTTTTTTTTTAACCTTGTGATCTTACCCTTTTGCAAACTTTATAAAGAGAAATTGCCATTCCCAGCCAGGTGTTTCTTGAGGCATTTTATGCTCGAGAGCGCAGGAAGGGCTCCTGACATGTAGGCATGGGTTGGCAAAGACCTGTATCTGGCAGATTCTGTATGAAAATCACAAAAGTGTGGATTTGTTGTCCATTCCTAGACATGAGGTATAAATGAATGTGCATTAGCAGACAAAGTGCGGGATAGGCACGTGAACGTGTAGTCTGTGTCTTAGTAGTTCACAGTCAAACTATGTAAGATGTATGATCTTGCTGTTAATTACAGGGGCGTTTATGGTTACAAAAAAGGCATGGAAAATCTACGTTGTGTTGTTATTCAGGTCATCTTAAATAGTCTGTGCTCTAGTTAGCCAGTAATACTTGTTCAGGTGCTCTCTAGAGATTTAGTTTGGTGTTGAGGGTTTTTTTGGGTTGGTTTTTTTTTAACTATGAGAGAAAGAATTGTTGGGGAAGGTTTAATCCTTTCTTGAGTAAAACTGTGAAGGATCAGGACAGGTGAAGCAAATGCAAAGGAAGAGAGTTCACTATGCTCACTTGATGAGCACAGCGTAACTGCTGGGTTTGACTGGCTCAGTGAGGTCTTTCAAGTGCTCGAGTGTTTCTCATGGTATATCAGATGCTGATTAGTGTAAAGAATATTCTGGGTGAGAGAGTGATTTTGGCCATCGTGGACTGCTACTTCATTCCTCTTACAACAGTTTCCACCTGGGGAGTGTTGCTAGGCTCCTTCCTACTGCCCAAGAGCTTGTTGGCAAGAGCAGCTGTGAGTGGGGTCCCCAATGGCTGCAGTGGCCAGCCAGCCCCTGTGTCTCTTAGCAGTGGGCAAGACGAGCTTGGAAAAAAAATTTGGTGGTGGCAATTAATGTGCTGGAAGGAAAAATCCCAGTAGGTATGGGCTCAGTTGTGTGGTCTAATTTCCACACCCCAGTAAGTCTGATTTATGATAGTTGCTCGCGTTAGAAATGGGTAGCCGCTCTGCCCTGAGTTCAGCTGAGCAGGTGAGTTGCTTTGCAGTGCTCCATACAGTCAGGCGCAGGTCCTGAACGTGTGTCCCTGGCCAGGCAGCTTGCAGAGCTGTCCGTGGACGATGTAAGTGGGAGTGCTTTTTACATTTTATGTGCCCCACCTCTGGGTGTCTTCAAGACCAGGCTGGATGAGGCTCTGAGCAACCTGGTCTAGTGGAGGGTGTCCCTGCCCATGGCAGGGGGGTTGGAACTAGATGGTCTTTAAGGTCCCTTCCAGCCCAAACCATTCTGTGATTCCATGATTTTTTTTTCCATACTCTGCTGCCCTGATAGTGGCCATGCCCTGGAGTGAACTCCAGTGTCAGCTGACCCGGCGGCTGTGACAAGTGCATGCTGACCGCGCTCTGGGTCAGCACCCCGGGAAGATGCTGGCTGTTGGCTCTGCTCGCTGCACCCTCATGGAAGCCCTCTCCACCTGAAAGTAAGAGCTAGAGGAGAGTTAGTTTAACTGTTGCTGCTTCACGATGGCTTGAGGGGATTGAGGACACTTCTGCTCCCCTGTCAGCTGCAGCTGGGCAGCCCTGAAGCTGGTGACCACCAAAAAGGAAAACAAGCTTTCAGCCAAGTCAGTGAGCTAGCACGGGAGGGATGGGAAATGTGAGTGGAGGAAGAGAGAGGCCAAGAGGTGTTTGGGCAGCAAACACTGTGCAGGAGGTAATCGTGAAACCCTGGGGATAGCTTATGGCATGGCTGCGGTGGTAAACAAAAGCAGGTGGATGTAGCGCTTCCAGTAGGAGTGTGCATGGCTGCTAAGGAGTAAGGTGAGTAGTTTTCCTTCACCTGGGTGGGCAAGCTGAACGCTATCCCTTGGCACTAGCAGGGAGGTAAAGCACAAACGCAGAGATGAGAACAGGCAAGCACAGTGCAGCATAAACAGGACAGTTGGGCCCGAAGGGGGGATCACAGCCTGGTCCCTTACATTTAATCTCCTGTAGATTGGGACAGCTTGATAATCAACGTGTTGGGCAATATTTAATTTCCGTACTCTTCCAACCGAAAACAAATAATCCTTGTTTGGTTAGACCGCGTAATGCTGGCAAGTTATTGTTAACCCATGGCCCTTCGTCTTAACGGTGTGTAGCCAGAACAGAAGGGCTTCTGTTGTAGTAAGGGGGGGCAGCAGCGATAGTTTTGCTTGTTACTATGCAAGATGTGAGACTGAAATCCCCTGGAGAGACCTGTAATGTGGGCCCCCAGAGAGAAGCGTCAGGCACCCCTCAGGACCGAGCCGTTGCGCTCACGCGTGAGGAGCCTGACGATGGTGAACCGCACGGGTTTGTGCGCGCCACGTTTTCAACGAGTGGGAACAGTGAGTCTCTGCTTCCAATTAGAGGAGGTAATGGTCTGCTGCTTAAAACACTGTTTTGCAGCTTGGGGGTTGAACAGGCACAGGTCAGTAAAAATATTTGTGCTGTTTACCGTAGGGAGCCGGTAACAGTGGAGGAGGCTGTTAGTAACTTGCGCTGTGTAACCATGAGCTCAGGTAACATTGCCATCGAACCTGTTTGAGTGTGTGTCTGACGTGGGGTTGTGGCTGCTTAGAAAAATTAATGCAAATGAGCTTCTTTTAATAGCGCAGAGCACTAGGGCAAAAGAGAAACACAAAAGTTCAACTCTGTGAGTCTTGAGCTTCTCCAGGTGTTTCTCCGTGGGGGTATTTTTGTTGTGTTTTAACCTCCTTTGCTCTGCCTGCTTTGTGTTACTCTTTTAGCCGGAATGAAGCGCGTGAGCTGAGCTGTTGGCTTTTCTTTGACCCAGAGCCGGATGGTGGTTAACTCATGCTGTGAATTTAATTGGTGCTCTGGGATTTCCTACTTTCAGATAGCCGCCTCTCCATTGCAGTTTGAATCTGGCATGAATCCTCAAAACTGAGCGGTTACAGTAGGGTTTTTTTTAATTATTTTATATCAAACAGCAGCAGAAATCATGGCAGTGGAATGTGTTGGCTGTAAGCTTGCATGTATTCATGCATGCTGTTAGCGTGTGGTGTCAAGGTGGCATCTGTCATGGACTTTTCTTGCTGCAGCATAGACTCAGTCCTGACTGGTTTATCTTCTCTCTTGTAGTATGTCCCTCGCCTGCCAAAGAACCAGCGCATCTGAATGCTTTTTCCGAGCACCCATCCTCCCTGAATTACCTGAGACCCAAGAGGCAGAGGCCTCAGATGCTGAACCTGAGCGGTACCGAGATGTCTGGGGTACTCAGACCAAGGCCAGCCGGCCTAGACAGCCCGTCGAGCAACCGCTACGCCGGAGACTGGAGCAGTTGCGGGGACAGCTACTTCTTGACCCCGAAAGACTGCCTGAGTGAAGCAGACTACGATGACGTCCCGTCGGAAGATACGGAGAGTGGGGATGACAGCAGCAAAGCCGAGGAGTCGGACGTCCCGGTGGGACACGCGCAGCCCGTCCCCAGAGAGCGCACGTTTCAGAGCTATTTGACAATGCAAGCAATAGACTCCGTGGTGGATCACACAGCAAACCTCAAAGACCTGCAGGAAAGTATTGATACTCTCATAGGAAACCTGGAAAGGGAACTCAACAAAAACAAGCTAAATAGGAGTTACTAAATCCTGTCCTGCATGGCACCTCCTCCTAGTGCCTCTGTGCCCCTCATGGGGCTTCCCATAGCCGACTGAGGAGTGATGGTGCCCGTAAACACCATGTGGTAAGGCCACAGCCCACCTTGCATTAAGAAATTTTAAGCCATTCTGTTACATTTCTGCCTTTTTAGTTAGAAGGAGGTGTTGGCCTGATTTAGGTGTTGGAGACAAGCTTGGAGACTGTGCGGTGATTCCACATAGTGGCATTTCTCCCTAAAAAAACGATGCACTTAGGCAGTCTGGGCAGTACTCTGTCAGCAGATACAGCAACATCTCTGCTGTTGGCAGCAGCAGAACTCCTTATTCCGGAAACCCCGGCTCCGGTACAGATGTTCCTCTCCAGAAGAGGACGGATGCTGCTTGGCCTGAGTTTTGCAGCATGAATTTCGGATAGACTCGTTGTACTATGTATGCAATGGCTGCTATGAAAAATGCTTTTTATATATATAATATTTATATATAAAGTTTTAATTGTACAAATATTAATGTATTCATGTATTAACACTTTTCAGTAATTATTTAAACAAGCAAAAATTAAATATTTTTCTAACCTTGTTTGTACATATCTGTGTATCAGTGTGCATGTATCTGTAGCCACCTTTGGAAAGGAGCGAATTACGAAACGTCCACGTTTCTGGGAAGGAGTGTTGAGCGATGCCAGGATGAAGTTACCCCTTGAGTAACGCAGTGTTGGATCTAGGCACAGAAATGTGGCCAGAGAGACGGCAGGGTGAATGATTAATATAAATGACCTTGTGTGCTGCAGGGGCATCGGTTCGCAGGTGTTGACTGTTAACTCTCACACACCCTCCACCCTTTGCTTGTGCTTTTCCCTCTTTTTTTTGTTTGTTTCCTCCATGTTGGGTTTTGGTTTTGTTCATAGATAAAGAAGGTCTGGAAGGTATTTACTCTTCAAAAAATACTTCTGGTTTGTCCTTGTAACCTGTTACTTTATTCTTGATGTTCCAATATTTTTTCTCTCCAGAGTTTCCTGTATTTTTGTTGAGGTACCTTTGGCTGCTGGCAGGTAGATGTGTCTGAGCTCTCTCTGATGGGCTGTGGCTCTGGAGATGTAAGGCTTCTGGTCAAGACTTCTGCGCAAAGGCAGCTACTTTTTTCTCAGTGTCTTTTTTTTTTTTTCCCCTCTAAATTAATCTTGCAAAAATGGAAACCTGAGTTGTTCCATGGGGTTGAATGGGTTGAGTGATGGGTTGGGTGGGATTGCAGTTCACTGTGACCTTACTAGTGTCAGCTATCGCCATCTTCTCAGATCATCTTTTATCTTTAGCCATTTATGGTGAGCAATTAAAACATTTCTTGTTAAGGAAACACATTCTTGGTTTAATTAAAAACAGTTACTTGATTGCATACAGATGTTTTGATAGTCCCTCTGAGCAGAAATAGAGCGTAATTCCTTGTCCTTCACAGCTCACCACCTGTGAGGAAGGGGGTGGATTGGGGTGGGTGGGAGAGAGAGTTATGTGTTTTGAGAGGTCAAACACCGAGTTGCTGGCAGGGTAGAACGTAATTCTCTTCATCTTTTTGGTACAATGTTGGCATCCTGCCATAGCTTTCCATTCACCCTGTGGGTCAGTGCTTTTCTGCTAACCAGTACTTCCTTATATTACTGAATTGAAGATTTATTTATTTACAATAGCAAGGAATTAGGAACTGCTACGGGAAACTTCACCCCTCTTTTCTAAGGAATTATTTTAGCGTGGTTTCAAATTGTTTATTCGATCTCACTAATTTATTTTTTATAAGTGTTAAAAGATGCAAAACAATTATTGCAATATAATGATAATGTATGAAAATGTAAATTTAACCTGAAGCATTTATCAATAAATCGATGTATTTTTTTAAACTTTTATACCTACAGAATGTGCATACTTTTTAAACTATAAATTTAAATTCCAAATAAAATTTGAATTAAGAACAAAATCTGAGTAAGCCTAGTTAGTGGGTTATTTAAACGTGTCTAAGCTGCTGCCATCCATTTGCACTGGCAGCACATGCGAATGAATTATAGAATCAGAGAATGGTTTGGGTTGGAAGGGACCTTAAAGACCATCCAGTTCCAACCCCCCTGCCATGGGCAGGGACACCCTCCACTAGACCAGGTTGCTCAGAGCCTCATCCAGCCTGGCCTTGGACACTTCCAGGGATGGGGCACCCACAGCTTCTCTGGGCAACCTGTCCCAGTGCCTCACCACCCTCTGCAGGAACAATTTCTTCCTGATATCTAAGCTAAATCTCCCGCTTTCAGTTTAAACCTGTTACCCCTTGTCCTGTCAAATTCCGTAAAAACATGTAGTTTCCAGAGGATGTTTTGTTCTGTTGTCACTTCTAGATGTACTCAACGTTCCAGTTACGTAATTAAAACCACCACTGCTCAAACCCAAACGGAATACTATTCCGAGGGAGTTGTCAAACCAGTGTTGTGGCAGCATTTTTCTTCTGTTGCAGGATGCCGGTGTGTTTGAATGTAGCCTGGCTTCTGCGCTGGGTGTGTAGGTGGGTTGGCACTGGTGGAAAGGTGTTGGCGTTTTTAAAGTTATTTGATCAATGATCCATTGAGTTTTCATTGTCTATATGGTCTAGATGGTGAGTGAGCACCTTTTGAGTAAGTGTCAGCTTTTCCTACAGGAGGGTTCTGCTCTGCCAACTGCAGTATTTTAACCTTACAACAGAGAAAATGACTTGATAAACTCTATTCATGTTAATCTAATCAGTCAATTATAATGCAGTAAAGTATTGGCATTATTCAAATGAAATATTTGCTGCTGATCTAGTTACAACAACTTTGTAGAACACATTTTCTATCTTAGAAATTCTCTTTCAATGAAATTTCCCCAGTGGTATTGTTACATGTTGTCCCTCGTAGATATTCTTATAGAATTCCATTTATTTATATAATCTGGACAAGCTGCATCCTTCTTATGATCGTTGCAGATTCTTAAGGAACAGGATTTGTGTGGTGATTACCCTAATCTAGAATCAATGTGCTGGGAGATTAAACCAACCTGCTTCTACCAAAGCAGTAAGGAAAGAGCAGCCTCGGGCTGCGTGTGGCTGCAGGGTAGAGCTGGGGAACCCCGTGGGCACAGCCAGCAGCTGCTTGCACAGTGCTGCTGTTGTAGCCCAGTTTGACATCGGGAGCAGCTCCTGTTCCGCAGGGGCTCCTGTGGCTGCTAGGAGGGGTTCAAAGCAGAGGGCAGAGCCCGCAGCCGAGTTCAGAGACCAGATGTCCTTGGAGCGTGTGCACTTCCTTCAGGTGTGACCTCCGCTTCGCTGGTAACGAAACAGATGCAGGTGCTCTCACAGAACCAGTTCCAAGACGCACCAAAATTGTGTGCAGGTGGTTAGACCCAAGTAGGGGCCAGTGATGGCCACGTGCTGGGCTGGGTAGGAGAGCGGAATCATAGTTTGTAGTCCTGGGAAAGGCAGAACTGCAGCTGGAGGGGGGTCTGTCCAGCCTTTGCTGCCAAGGATGTGGTGGGCTGAGGTGGGTTCAGGAATGGGCTGGGCCCATTCGCAGAGTTTTAATCTATTGCTGTTTATTGAAACAGGATTGTCCAAATGCTGCTTGTGCTGTGGGGCTGATCCAGCTGATGCTGAATCACTTCTCTCCCTTTTGAGCTTCCCCAAGTGGCTTATTACAGGAACATGCAGGCGATGGGTGGGGATGGTGTGGGATGTGGAGTAGAGGGGGTGGCAGCGTGACCTTGGCCTGGTTTAAGCCACTGAGGACCTACATCCTCAAACTTCAGATCTTTAGATCTGCCTTTCCAGAGGTGTTACGGATGGGGATGTTTGTTAATACACCAGGCAAGAAATGCAGCTGCAGCTATTCAGATGGGCTCTAAAAATAGAGGGAAACATCCCCAGCAGAAGCAGATATTCAGAGTTTTTACAGAATAAATCTGATAAGCCAGACACACATCTGGTATTTCTGCTGCCAGATCTTAACCCCTCATCTTCCTCCCCATCCCAAGGTACAGGGTTTTCTTAACAGTAGAAATGTATTTTGATACAAGAAGTCTTTATCTCAAATGCTGGAGCTAGGGACAGTTGAAAGATGGCTGTTTGGGGTGGGGGGAGGGCTGGTGTTACACTTTGGCGTAACTTTGATGCATTTGTTTCAGAATGTCATCCTACACATAGAATTAACTGCTTTCATTCTGTTTGACTTTGTAGAGCCATGCAGGACAACCCATAATTTGTCTTAACAGCAAAATTTGCTAGGCAGGATTAACCTGTGGAACAGTTTGCCACGAGGTGATACAAAGCTGACCCTACAGGTATTTGAACATCTAGAATGGTGTTACAGAGGATAAAAGATCGTCATGGGATGTAGAATCTCATGCCTTTGGTGTTATTTGGGAACAGAGATGGGGAGGAAAATGTCTCTCTGGAAGACAGTAGTCTTCCCCTTTCCATTGGGGAATTCCTGCAGCTCCCCAGGCTACCTTGCTTTGGGAAGGGAGGGGTCTGATCCTTCTTTGTCCTCACTGTTAGGAAAACCCAGCTGAAATCCATGTGTCCTCTGGAGCACTTCCTTCATCACCACTCTCAAGAGTGCCTCTGTGGGAAGGACAAGGCTCACGCTGGAGCTGCTGCCTCATCTGGGTTGTAGTGACAGAGCTACAGCGGAGGGGAGATGGTTGGGCTTCCCAGGTAAGCCATGGCCATACGCTTGGCTTTAACGTACGCCTATTTTGCAGCCCTGTTAATCAAAGATCTGTGGAAGGTGATCTGAGGTCATGTTCTAACGAAGTCCAGGCCTGATAACAGAGTTGCGCTTTTTAATTAGTCGGCTGTGGGATATTTACACTGCTTCACGGAGCAGGCTTTTGGTTAAATATTGATTTAGCAGAGGAGCTGTGTTCTCTTCCTGTTTGAGCTCTGACTGCAAACGCCGTGCTGCAGGTGGCAGGGATGTGCTTGTGGAGTGTTCCTTGGAGGTAGTTTAATACGAGGTGCAAGGAATATTACTGTAATATTTACACTTCAAACTGACAAACAGAAGTCTGTTTTTCAAACCAAGTCCTACGTAGTGGCACCAAACCCCTCTGAACTCGGACCCAAGTTCAATCAGAGTGATAAAAGTATGCGATGGGGAGATCCTGGCTGCAGAAAATTGAAGGGGCCTGTTACTGACACTGCCTTGAACCAATCTGTGGTGTTTGTTACGTGACACGGGAGCCTCACCCTGCTCCTGTTTCGTATTTGGCTACACTTCACTCTGGCGGAGGAGAGCACCGAGGCTGGCTATCCTTCCTCAACCAAACGGCCAGAGTAACTGCCTTTTGACAGAAATGCACACTCAACAGCCGTGGCGTGCTTGGTAAAACCTGTGTTCTAAATGTCCCTGATTTCTTTGAGGGCACAACGTATTGTAATGGCTTTGGTCTTCTCTTTGCCAGGCTTAATAACAGCCATTTTTTAACCTGATGATGGCAAGTAAAAGTGGTTCAGCCTGTGACGTTTGAAGGGTTTATGAACAGTGTGGTCAGACCGTGTTCAGCAGCCCCTGAAATGTGTTTAGGGACTCACGGTCCTCCCTTAGTGTATCAATGTATGGATTCAGCAGAGGCCTATCGTTGAGGTGTAGCAAGCAGTAAATAGAAGACACTATAGCATAGTGAGTATTTGTTGCGGCTGCATTTACGGGAACAGAACCAGGGTGCTTGCAGAGGGAGTGCTGACACTGACTGTTCCCTGCATAAACTGTAGTGTTATGTGATGCTTTTTGAGCATTGTTGCAATCTTCTTGGGAGAGGCCCTTTTGCAGCAGGTGATTGCACGTGCTGTGTGGGGAACGATTGCTTGTGGAAGCTGCAGTGGGTAAAGCCAGCTAGTGATGAAATCATCTTTAGAGTAAAAAATACCTTTGTTCGGATGCTTGGTGAAGCATCAGAAGGTGAAGCCCCTGCGAAGGCTCCTTGATTTAGAAGAGCAATTCAGGGACTAGTGTTGATCTTTCAGTCCCTTGGGTGAGAGTGGGAGCTTTGCATCAGGAATTGCTCCTTCCATCTCCTGTGTTACTGGGATCATTGTGGTCAGCTGAGGTACCCGAGTGCCTGTGTGCCTCCCCTGCTCCCTTCCAGGGCAGCTCGCGGACAGGGCGCTGTGTGAGTCCAGGTGAGCATCCATCGCGCTGGAGCGCTTTCTGTTGCCACATCTCCAGAGCTGGACATGTCCAGGACATCTCAAAAAAGCTACTGCTTGCCCCTGTGTTTTTATGAGTGACTTCTTTGGGGATGAGGGAGGAGATGCTTGCTGGAGCTGAGCAGCAAAATTTGGATGGCCTGTGTGAATATAGCTACTGAAGTAGAATGTGTTCTCCCTCTGGTAGGAGCAGGTGGATGTAGATTACAAGGGTGAGGATCGCCACGTTGGTTTGACCAGCTGCATTGTGTTTTACAGCTTATAGAGTCCTGACAGGCACAGAACTTGGAAAACTGTTATTTAATATGGTTATAATGAATATTGTATCTATTTAAGCAAACACAGTGGGGGAAGTGTGCCCAAAACTGTTGTTCTTTAACCACATTGAGAATACACAAATGGATTATTGAAACAGTTCTCTAACTGCAAGATGCTTTATTTCTGAAGCTAAACAAGTTTTGCTGAAATAAAGAGGTTCTGAAACAAAAAGCTCACTGCTTCTAAAGGTGATAATGGGCTCTTAGCATCTGATGAGGAAAGTATTTCTTGTCCCTTTACTAGTCCTAAATCCCTTAGTATAGGCCTCTCCAGGTCTAGAAGCACAGTATAGGCTGCATTTTCTTGCTCTTCCATCTCTTCTTTTGTTTTCTGTGAAGTAGTCATATTCTGAAAGAAAAACACATGCCAGGCAATAGAGGTTTGAAACCTGTGTGCAACCCGATTGCTTCCCAGGTCAGTGTCAGTGCTATCACAAATTAAGGACAGTAGGTATCACCTAGGGCTACATTAACTGAATTGTTGTTTCCTTGGCGGTTAATTGGATTAATTAAACCTTTTACCAAAGAATAGATAGGCAAAATCCTTATGTGAATAAAGAATGGAAGGGTGGAGTTTTGCAAGAGCTGAACTCACATGAAGCAGAACCATATCCCACTCTTAAAAATGGTAAACAAGGAGCTGCTGAGTTAGTCTGACTGCATCCATCCTGACATCTGAAAATACTGTGGGAAGTTCTGCCTAGCAAAACCAGGTGTATTTTAAAGACCCAAGGAAACTAAAGAGTTTGCTTGACTCCAAGTATAACATACAGTTTTCTTCCTCTGTGCCTCCAGCTCCATCTCAATTCTGTTTTGGCTTGAAACTCTTGATACTCTTGAAATTCTTGTTCACAATACTTCAGGTATTTGATTTCTCTTTCAAAATACTCAAGTACGTTGGTATGCTATGAACACAATGACAAACAAGGGTCATTACCAGCCCAAAGACACAGAATTATTGCTGATGATCTGAACGCTATTATCAGTTTATCTATATTAGAAATACAGATAGCTATGTCATTCATCAAAATAATTTGCAGCAAACCACTATAAAGATATGGATTGACATCAATTATATTTGGATAAAAATGTGCATGGGGTTAAATTATTTTTATTACACTGACTGGGTAGATCATCCTTCAGGAACCTGCACTAATATAACTAAACCAGTTTGAGGTTAGTAATTTCAATAAATCAGTCCAAATCCTCACTTGACCTAACTTCAGGCATGAAGAAATCATAAAACACCACACTTCAGTATTGCACATCTATTTTGGAGGGAATACTTCAGTTAGAATTAATGTAATCTAAATATTAGTGACTGCTCCTGGGTTAATAATTCTGTGCCCTGAACAGTGTAGTTCCAAAACACATAATATGGGCAGAAGCAATGTGTTCACGTTATAGCACTTACAGTGGGCTTCTACCTTGCTTTGATGAAGTTACTTTTCCTAAAATGAGGCTGCTGACCTGGTGTTAGGCTGCTGTATACTGTAGCTCTGCACACTGCAACCCTTCATGGCATGTTTGCAAATTACTGAAGTACATGCATGAACTTAAGACTGGGAGAGGACAGGAAGAAAATTTTGTGATGTAAAATAACAGACTAGATAGCAGGCAAGACGGCTGGACTGGATGAGATGGAAACATTAACTTGATCTTTGGCTGGGAGGTGGAGGAAAAGACCAACTGAACACGATATAGGAATAGAGACGCTAAACCAGTTTCCATTGTTGCCATGGCCGTTTGGAACAAATAGTCCTTATTTCAAAGGAGAATGAATGAGTGGTGATTTAGTAACAGTTGGTTAAATGTGCTTTAAGTAAGCTAGAACCAGCTACTAAGATGTCTAAATTGAAGGACTACATTTACAGGAAAAAAAGAAAAGATGCAAATGCAGAGAGAAAGTATAGAGAAAGAGAAACTCAGTATATTTACATTACTGTGCACTATATAGAATTATTTTGATCTATGAAAGCAGGTGTCATTTTATACATGTGTCAAAAAAATTGGAACTCTACTGTGTTTTCGGGTAGACAGGTTGGAGCAGTGGAATTCTGCCAACTGTCACCAGGTTTCCTGAGCTCTGTGCAATGCCAGCTTCGCTGTGGGTGACCTGTGGAGAACATGGCCATCTCAAAATAATTGCCATCCATTTGAAGGCACGTTTTCTAGTCAGGCGTGTTTCTACGGTGAGTTTTCAGAATAAAGTGTCACATAGAAATACAAATTCTTACCAACCTCATTCCTTGCAGGGTGATTTAATATCTGACAGATTTCCAAAACATGCAGTACTCCAAAATCATCAGAAACGGCTAAAAAATGCTGCTTTGCTGCAAGAAATTTGACAAAAAACATGTCAACAATTCCAACAGTAACACATTCCTCCACCCAAACACAAGCTACAGAGGGTTCATTTTTGTTGCGATCAGTTTGGTTTATTGTTCACTGCAGCAAAAAAGCAGCACATTAAATTCCCTTCAAAGTTTATACTGTTTCACGCTCTGTTTTTAAAAAAAGTAAATGTTTTCAATTGCTTTATACTGTTCTAGCACACTTGAAATCCGATGTATGCATTTCTGTGTATACAGTGCAGTGTTAAATTAGTGGAAGTATGTCCTTATCTCTCGTGTAAGATCGCCTATAACAAGCTTAGTGTGCCTTGGAGTCACGGGCCGTTTTACAATCAGGGTGGCCCCGTAAGGTGCGATCACCATCAACATACGTGAGGCAATCCAGGGGCTGATGGAAGTGATCACTGATTCGGAGATGCTGTGGAAATGAGATGGCTCATGAGTTTTCTTCAGTATGTCCCAGACCTCTATATTTCCATCGTCTCTGCCCATGAAGAAAACCCCTGGTCTCGTTAAGGACCATCGTCCCACGGTGTATCTTCCTGCAGAGCATCTTGACTGAAGGATCGGTCCACTCTTATTATTTTTATAAAACAAATAAAAGAGAGACTCGACAATCAAACAGTACTATCCATTCACTGCTTCAAATGTCCTAGGGTTTGAGAACAGTCACAATTTAAATGATCCTATAACTAAGATTGTATCTATGGCAAAATTGGTATCACCTTCTGCAGATAAAGAGGAGAACTGCAGAGAAGTAAAAACCTGATGTCTCACCTCCAGTCTACAAAGGAAATGTGACTATCTATCTGCTGTTAGAATCTGTGGTCTTGGGATTTTGCCTGGTGCAGCTAACTTGGATTCCCTATATAAGAGGAACTGTGAAAAAACCCCCACGTTTCTTTGTCTTCAGATATGGAAACACTGCATCCTAAATATGAATTTTTCAGATGTGTTTAGCACACATTGCCTTTATTCTTCATTTTCCCTAGCAGCAGAAATAATTTGTTGAGAAGCTACAGTTTTTACAAGGTTGGAATTAAAGGTCACTTCATTTCTTCATGTCGTGGTTTAATCCCAGCCAGCAACTAAGTACCCCTCAGCTGTTCGGTCACCTTCTCCCCGGCTCCTCCAGTGGAGGAGGAGAATGGGAGGAAAAGACAAACTTGTGAGTTAAGACCAATTTAATAATTGAAAGTAAATGAAATAAAACGATACCGATAATACTAACAGTGCTAATAATAAGTAATGAAAATAATGGAGAAGAAAACAAATGTTAGGACTGCTCGCCACCTGCCAACTGACTGCGGGGCAGAGCCAGAGAGAGAAAGAAAGTCCACCCCTGGTCCAACCCCAACGCATACACTGAGCATGGCATTTCATGGAGTGAAATACTCCCTTGGCCAGTCTGGGCCAGCTGTCCTTACCGTGTCCCCTCCCAGCTTCTTGTAGTGAAGAAGTTGGGGACACAGGCACAGCACCAGAAACTGAAAAAGTCCTTGACTGGGTACGAACGCTCCTTGGCAGCAACTAGAAACACCAGCACTATCAATACTCTTCTCCATGCAAATCCAAACGTAGCCTTATGCTAGCCACTGTGAAGAAAACCAACCTGGTCCCAACCAAAACCAACATGTTTCTGTAAAAGGCAAGTTTACGAAGCTATTTGTGAAACAGTTTTCTGAAGCAAAGACAATAGAAAAGCTTTTCTTATACCTGATTTATTTCTAAGCTATGAAGCTTTGTGACTTAGAAACGTTTCTGAAAATATAGTCTCTGAGGCTATTGTAGTGCTCTCTTGTAGATCTATCAGTTATGTTACAGCTGTGTTAACGTAACTTACTGTAAGCCCTTCTTTCCAAATAGCAAAATTCCGGCCCCCAACGCTTAGAAAGATGTCTTTGAAAACCGGAGATCTCTGGAGAGTGTTGATAGCTTCAGTGTGGATGACGTATCTCTGAACGTGACTCTGACCTAATGGAATGAAAAAGGCAGTTGCTTGTAGCTAGTGCTTTGGTGACTGTCTTCACCACGGGGTTACGTGGGGGGAAACAGGAGTGTAGGATCCAGCACAGGCTTCAAAGATAATGGCCTCATATTTTTGCTCACAAGGTATAGGAATTGGAATTGCCACAAATCTAGTTGCTGTGAAGTATGACTTCCGTGATTTGTGCCAACAGGTACGTAGCGAGGCACCTGTGATACCGGAGAGGGCTTTTGCTAATCTGTCCTGAGAGCTAAACTGCGTACGCTTCTGAGGCTGCACTGCTGAAGCCCGGTGTCATCAGTGAGATGGGCTACTACAGCAGGTGAGCAAGAACCTTAAAGACAGAGTATAGGTGCAAATATTGAAATGTTAGGGATATATCAAGGTTAAACAGGTATTGAGAAACTTGTACTTACTAACTGGTTTTGCTGAGTCACTATCAATTTCTATTTTCCAGTCAGAATAAACGATTTCTCCATCCTGTGATGCCAGAAAAAGTAAATGCATTTATATTAAAAGTGTTCTGAGAAATTAAAATGAAAGTTTGCACCCAATGACTGAAAAAACACTAAAATTTTGGATCAAGATAAAAATTTGGATCAACATACAGTTCTGTGGCTGAAACAGCTTTACTCTTCATGATGTATTTAGGGAGTCCTTCCTGCAGAATTAGGTGCTCGATTTTTACAGTTCATGATTTTTTACTTGGGGAAAAGGTGGCTGGAAGCATAAAGGTAGCTAGAAGCTTAATTTTTGTTTCTACATGAACTCAAAACTGGGAAAGATTTTTGAATTTTAGATACATAGGGTGGGTAGAGGGCTATGAATAGGTGGGACTTCCTGAAGTGGAAATAAATTGTGGGGAAATCGTAGCATAAATATTTTCACCTGACATTAGGGTGACGCTAAAAACATATTACTAATCTTATGGGTTCTGGAATGAGGAAATACTGTTTGGTGCCTGATGGCAGGTTGTTAAATTCAACATATTTTGCAAATGTCTTTCTGCCCTTTGAGTAAGGGTTCATAGTCTGCCAAATATTGGGGGGTTAATTATTATCTTAAGCATGTAGCGAAGTGCATTAAAATAGGGATAAAATGTGGCAGGTCCAGAAAGATCTTTTTCGTTCACACCTGAAGAAAATATGCAACTCCATACCTTTGTGCAGAATCTATTATTTAATTGTTCAGTCTTCTGGATAGCTTGGATTAACATTTTCATTAGTAATGTATTATTTTCACTTACTTCATTCCCAACAAAAAAGTTGGTGGAGATATTCATTAGCACTTTCATTATTTTGCTTGAAGGAGTGCTCATCTCTCTATGTGGGCTGTCTCTGACGAATACATCTAGTGTGTTCAGAGATGGCACCTTCTCTGGGAAACAGCACAAATAATACATTTATTTAATATACACTGAAATTTATCAGACCAAGAAAATCCTTTGTTATGTAAATGTAGTTCATGGATAAAGGGAACTTCAAGAGGCAGATAAGAAAGACTGCTGAAGTAAAGGAGCAGTTCTGCAGGTTAACCATTTCCTAGTGGAATCTCCCCATTGCTGCAGCTGCTCTGAAGTCAGTGCTCCCATACCCAGATGACTACTTGGCGTAGCACCATTCTGTTCTGCATGATCAGTTTTACCCATCAGCATCTCTGTAGGAACTGTCCTTACGCATCCCTTTTAGCTTCTGCGAACCAGGAGCCAACATTTCTGCTCCAGGGATTGGCGCAACCTGCCACCCGCAGCGTGCGCTGGAGGTGGGACGGCATGTGCTGGAGCAGCTAGGCCGCAGCAGCTCAGCCGCTAGAAGGGCATTTTCTGGCATGGATTGTAGTCGTTCCCTCAGGTACTGGCTATCCGTGTGTCAGCTCCCCAGCTTTACGGAGGGATCGGTATTGTGTCCGTACAAGAGGTCTTATTAAGGAAATGCTCTACTATGGAATGTGAAGTGCTAAGGTGCCTCTATCCAAAGCACTACAGAAATACCTACAATATATACTCTTACTACAGCTTGGTTTTTCTAAAATTAGTGTTCTGTAAGGGCTGAAAAGGACATACTGTTTGAGGGATAAAGGGACTCGGTGGGGGACTTGCATGAGCTATTAAGTGAAACCTTCAGAGTTACGGTGCATGCAGAAATGCTTTTTGTATGCAATACGTGCACATACCTTTGTACATACACATACATATATACTGCACTTTGATTAGCAGTATATTCAAGAAACCATTGAGCTATGCAACATTTTGTTGCCCAGCTTTCATTATGTACATACCGAAATATAAGCTTATTAAAAACGTTTTCCCCAATAAGGTGTAATAAAATATTACCTGAGGTTTTGTAATGATAACGCAGTTCCCTTAAACTGATTCTGACAGGACCATACTCTGTGTTGGTATCGCTTTCGCACAGGTTTATCTGTTCAGAAAAAATGCATGTGCTCACTCATTTTGGCAGATCTCTGAAATACAAGACTGAGTGACTTTCTGCTGCAATGGAACAGGAGGTGTTTTCAGTTTCCAGTGTGTTTGCAACACTCCACAAACGGTATTTGCTGCCTCGTGTGCAAGAACAGGGAAAACGCAAACCTGCGATTTCTCTTGTGTTATCCTTTCCCTGTAAGGATTTTGCCATGTTTCTAGCAAAAAGCAGTGGTCATGCTTGTTCAGCGACTGTACAAGCTGCAGCTGTTCCGAGCAGCACAGAGCAGCAGGTCCAGAAGGATTATTTTTTTTTTTTTTTTACCTAACAGATTATTTTCAGTGTCACTTGTTTTTTCACAAACTACTGTGACCATTTTCTGACTGTTGGGCTGCCAGTCATTATGGTTCTGTTGGTCATGAGCATGTTTCACTGTTTGGGACCCACTGAGACAGAGAGCACAGTGGGTGAGAAGGCTGAGAGGAACTTCACACTGTTAGTACAACTACTTTTGCACCTACTTCAGTTTTAAGAGGCAATCATGCAGTGTCTTGTGAATTAGCTTTTCAAAAAGCATTTTATTGACGTTTCAGAGGAATGTTTAAGTCTTTCATTTCACAACCAGAAGGAAATTCACAAGGAAGTCACAATTTGCTGGAAAAATGAAAGAGTTGGAAAGCAAAAGGATCCATTGCTATGGAGTTCTGGCCATATCTACAGTTTGACATGATCCTTCTGTTCTGCATTTGTGTACAGTACCTTTATGAGAGGTTTCCAGCAGAGATCTAGATGCTTTTCAGTACCTAGAACACCAGGGGGAATATAAAATTTTTTCTCCTCTTTCACTTTCTCAGATGAAGATTGTTCAGGAAGTTTGGTGGCTGGAATATCCCAAAATAATATTGAGCTGCAAAAAGATTGTACAATATTACTCCCTGTTTTTGTTTCAAACTCAGATGCGGTTTTCCACACATTTTAAAGTTGTCTTTTTTAGCCTTTCATCTTCCAACTTCACATAGCAATGGACTGCAAAGCGGGTGAACGCTAGGTATTTAATTGCTTCTATTGTAAATAACGGCACATATTCCTTTGTTCACTATTTCATTGGTTGTCAGCTGTACCAAAGCAGCCAGATAACATTGATACCGTTTGCTTATGGAAAGTTACTGTGTGAAATTACTGGCACTACCTGGGTAAAACTCCTGGAGGCTCAGAGAACTGGACAAAGCTCTGTAGCAGGTAATCTAGTTATCCAAACTGGATCTCATTCTCAACTCATGTGTGCGCCAATGTATTTGCTGACATTCAAGGCAAATGGTCCCACTCAGCTGAATCTGTCATCTCACTGGAATTTTCGGTGTTCCTGTTGCTCTACTCTGGACATTAACTCACAGATTTGGTATAGATGATAATTTTCCTCACTGCTGACATATCTCTCCCTTTTCTAACAGGAGTTGCTCAGGGACCAGTGCTCTTCATGGATGACGTTGTAGTGATTTCCCTGCTCTTATTTTAAGTGAGTACTTTTAATTTGGAGGCCTGGTGTGTGAGTACTTTGAATTATTTTTTTTTCCATGTGCATTACTTGCATTACACAGCAAGCTTATTAACAATCGTATTTGCAATCATTGTTCTAACTTAATTCTTTGAAATCTTCTCTGGTTTTGATTAGGAAAAATAACTTTGTAGCATTACCAAATTTTGCTGGCTCTGACCCTCCTTTTGATGTAACTAGCAAATATATGATTGATCCCAGCCATGCAGCCTTGAAGCCTTAAGCCTTTTGCCATCATGAAAGCTAAACACTTATTTCCACTTTTTGCGTTCTGCCCCCTTGCCAGTCTTTCACACAGGATAATATTTACTCACAACCATCATGGCTATTTAGACCACAAAAGAGGAGATTCATACAAAATAATCTTGCCAGCTAAGTCTCCAAGTTTAAATCTAGTTTCTTTGCCCTCAAAATCATTAATATCTTTTTGTGCAAGAGCCACATAATCAGTGTAAGTGTGGTGGTATGGCTCTTCAGGCCAATGCGTGCGTGACCAACATGCTTCTTAAGGGATACACAGAATATAAACATATACATGTGAGGTTTTTCAGTTTTGAACCCTTAATGCCATTACTATAAAGGGCTTAACTGGCTGAGAACTTGATCCACTTGTCTTCTCCCTACAGAATTTCAGCTATTCAGGATAGGCTGATGGGGATCCAGAACTGAGCTAGTTAAATCATGGAGTGCGCTCCATAAAGCTTTCCAAAGGAAACTGGAAGACGTAGAGTATGTATTGTATATACCAATCAGGGGAGCAGGTTACAAGCTGCACGCAGATTTCAGCTCTGTTTTCAAAAGTAGCACCCATTCCGTTGTCCTAAAAATAACAGTAGTAATAATTACAGGGGGAGATGATGATGAGAGACAACAATTATATTTTTCCAAGTACATAAAACGGGCTTCTAGAAATTAACTCGCTGTTTCTGCTTGGGTAAAGCTTGAGAATCAGGATTTATTAACATGTAGTTACAAAGTTAAGACATTTTACAAATGTACTTTAAGTGAACAGGTATCGGCGTTGCCTGTTAGGCACGTGCACTTCTGAATGAAGTCAGCGGGATAAATACTTGCTGGTAGGACTGCAAGTCAGGCCCTCCTTAAGTTGCCAAGTTTAACCAAAGAGCAGGTCGTTGAGAAATTTATCTCAAACAGTGAAGTGCAGTGGGAGCGGTAGACCTTTGCCAAGTTTACACCACGGGTCATCTCTCTTCAATTATCGCTCGGCTAGACCCCACTGCGGGATGGTAGCAGTACCTTCAATGTTAATCAGTAACAGTTTAGTTTGTGCGTGTGGGGTTTAAAAATCCGCAGGTTTTACAGTACTTATCATTGACCAAGAAGTCATTGTTTTACACCAGCTTTATTTTAATTTATTCAGAAAAATAAAGGAAAGGTGGTGGGCTGGGGACACACACAACTCATTATAGGCTATATCCTCATCAAATATAATTTCCAGTATATGTAAAACACATATATTTTTGACTAAAACTGTACTCATCAACCGTGTGGCAAAGTTTCAGCTACACCTTTTTTTTTTTTTTTTTTTAAGCGAAATCCTACTCTTATTTTCATTCATGGGTTGCCTACCTGGAGTCAAAGTGGCAGTGACACAACCGTGCCAAACTGAATTAGGTTCTGGGTACAAATTTGAATACTTTTTCACCGATACGTAATAATAAACGGCTGATTTGGGGAACTGTGCCATAAAAACTGCAGTGCTGTGCGAAGGCTGACACATATTCCATGTTTACATAACAAAAAGCATGTCCCAGTACATGTTGCTAAATACTGATGAAATGATTCCTTCGTCAGTGTTATTTATTAAGCACAGGCTTCCTGTATCGTTTATCCCAAATGAACATGAAACCAGCTTTCTGAGTCTAAACCTTGGCAAAAAAATCCCCCATCCAAGCAACAAAAACCACAACAGCATTCTGCTGGCCAATCCCTTTCTTCATCTTATACATCTGGTACCAATTAGTATCCATGGGTACTACTGCAGCATAATTTAATAACAAACAGTTGTCTTAGCTTTCTTTTTATGATATATGTGCACCCTTTTCCTCACTTTTCCAGTAACATTGCTAAGGACTGCACTATCTGTGAAGCTTTAACTTTGTTTTCAAAAATTATTGATAATTAATTTGCACAAACATTTAAAAGATCTTAATTTTCTTCCTCTTGACCTGCTTTTCCACTGTTATTATTTTGCATTTGACTACATTTGCATTTCAAATTAATTTGGGCAACAATTTGCAGTACTTTGATAGTAAATGAGCATGCAATACCCCTGTAACAGAGTTGGACCTTTTAACTACATGGACACTAAGTACTATGGAGCTTTAAAACCTCCACAGAAAATGTAAGCTTTAAGTACACAGGCAGCACTTAGAAGAATTAAGGTATCTACTGTCACACCGTTCTTGGGTGCCTAGATATTTGGGTAATTGAAATGATCTTGGTGGCAGGCTGGATTGCTCATAATAGAAATTCATCATAGTTTAGATACGGAAGGTTTATTGTAATTTTGAATTAAAATTTTCAGTAAAACAACAGACATTTTTGCCAGTATGAGCAGATTCACATCAGGTTGAGAACACAGCACAGTTGTAACGCACAATGAACAGGACAAGCAGCACCCAATTATTTAATATTTAGAAAATGCAGTGAGAAATAAAGAAGGCTATTACAAATAATTGCATATTTAATATGTTATCTTGAATTTACACTGATTTCTGAGGTAGTAAATCAGGAAGAAGAAGAAGAAAATAATAACAAAATACAATAAAAACAATAAAAACAAGAAAAATGAATTTTTAAACTCACCTCAAAATAATCTGGCAGCCAATGTATATCTGTTACTGGCTTTTTGTGACTATCCTCTATGGACGAGACTGCGCAGTATCTCACTAGAGGTGGCTCTGTGCTAGTCTGCTGGACTTGCACAAGTGATGGCTAGAAATGTTTTAAAAAGAGGTATCAGTGTATTTGCCAAATATAATAGTAGACCTGTCAAAGATAAGAAGTTACTTTATACACTGTTAATGCTTCTGGACATGTGTCAGATCAGTTTATAGAACTTTCTGGGGTCTACTACCTTCCCTTTGGGAAAAAAAATTAAAAAAAGGAAAACATCAAAACAGGTCTTTGGATACAAAGCTCTAAAAAGAATTCCAACATGCCTCCACAGGCACACACATATCCACTTATGTTATTAGTTTGTCCTCTGCTATTAGGACTCTCTTCTGCTTAACAGCTTTATAGTCTCCATCTACTGAAATCTGCTTCTCATCTTCCAAGCTACCTTTTTTCTGTCCACAAAATTCCAAAACGATTTTCTGCATTATATTCAGCAACAAACGCTGTATGTATTTGATAGGCTTCATCAGGCAAGAATTGAGCATATGCTGGTGCCCATTACAGAACAGCCTTATCAAAGCCCAAAATGCAGCAAAGCTATTGAACCGGACTAACCACGTGGATATTATCTTGTGACAATGGGTTTATTTCATGAACTCACCAGGTTTCTTATCCTTTCTAGTCTCTCAGTGTAAAGATTATCTACACCTCTGTTTTGCGTCAGAATACCTCCACCCATTTTTCCCCACTAACTTGTATTCTAACTTTTGCCTCTCTTCACCCCAGACACACAGTTACAGGGCAATATATTTAGAATGGAAGAATTCACCATATCAACAGCTGTCATTTTGATTCCATCAGCAACAGTGTTTGCCTTTTGCAGGTTTTTTTCATGTTGAGAAATATCCCACAGTACAACCTACAATGAGAAATTAATATTTTACAAATTATTTCATCCTTTCTATTGATAAATATTTTTTTTTTCAAATACAATTCATGGGTGTTTGGGGAAAAATAAGAAATTCATACTCTACACTAGAACTTACGAAATCTTTAAAGCATTGCCTCTTCGGTCTGATGAAATCAGTAGAAAGACTATACTTGTCTCAATTTAAAAAAAAAAAAAAAGTCTTTACAGCTTGACCTATTGATCAGTACTGCAGAACTGCAAAGAAGCATCACACAGGCATGGCTCAGCTGGAGAATAACCAGGCATAACTTCAGTACAGGATCAGAGAATTTCTGAGCCTGTGATATGTCTTGTGACACTGTGTGTTATTATGGATGTTGAGTACATCTCTTCACCCATATTTTTGTACTGCAAGAAAACACAGAAATATCCAACTTTATTAATAAATTACAAACACCTGTCCATTGATGCAGCCACCAGCGATGATATTTGGATCACTTGGACTGAACTGAAAGCAGTAAATGTCTTCAGGACACTCTAACATTAACTAGAAAGAAGAAAAACAAAATAATTGAGAAATACAGTCATGCTGATTGTTTCTTCTCTTGTTAATTAAATATTTGGCATATTTAAAAGTCTCAATTAAATACCTGAGGGTGGATAGGGTCCAAAAAACTCCAAAAAAGTATTACTGATTGCTGCAGCAATGACTTCTCAGAAAGGTTAACTTGCTCTTCATAAGAAAGCTGCTTTCTTGCTGACACTGCTATAATCCCTGATTGAGAGAGACAACGAATTTTCTCAGAAGAGACAATTCAAGTTTCAACATGCTGTTAATTATTCTAAGTGACTTGTGTTTATACCTTCTGAGTACAGTGGGGGGAAAAAAAAAGAAAAAAACCCACCTAACGATGTATTTATATTTTTCTTTTTACAGATCAACTCTGGGGAAATTATTTTTTGATACTTAAGTTATTTAACAATGAGACACAGAACCTAAGGGTCAGGATAAAACTCAACTTTTTTGCTACTATTCCTTAATGGTGTAGTACTGCACCTGAAATGCTGTGACAGGCATGTAGTCCTTGGCCACCCATCATGAATTCCAACCTTTTGCAGCTGAATTAATTTCCTACACAGGCTGCAATGTGGGCTATTAGTATGCAGTGCAGCTAGGACATTTATATAGAACTTAATTGTGCCTTTAAGCCTGGCTGTGTAAAGCCATAATGCATGGCAGGGAGCAGGAGGAGACCTTTAGCATGCTTCCTGGTGCTCCCTGGTGCTCCCTGGCACTCAGCAGAGCCATGTCCCATTGTGGCTCTAACATTCCTCACAAGTATTAGGCATGTTACCAGAACCAGCCATGGCGAGAACAATGGTATGCAGAGCCCCCAGAAGGAACTGGCACAGTTGCAGCCTCACTTAAATGAGCCTCATAAGGGAGAAATTTCCCTTTCCTATGATCCCCGCTTATACATCAGTGTGAGGGACTTTGCATGGCCTGTCTGAACTCTACAAAGATTCTGTTTCATTTTTCACTTCATGTCCAATCAGCAATTCAGACATCATAAATCATATTTGATTTTTTTTTAATGTAAAAGCTGGTCATTTTATCAAAGGTGCATATTTTATAGCTGTTGTACAATACATAACATTCAAGTCTCAAATCAATATTTTAACTACATTACCATAAAAGGTTGGATGCCAGCAAACACAGTTAATAGTTGTGTCCTTGAGATAGTGGAGATCTGTAAATGATTGGTATGCTTTAAGATAAACATCTGGCTTGCCACCACGACTGCTTTCATCTTCTGCTAGGGCCTTCCAGTCATCAAAAAAAGCATTCATAATTTCATTTTGCTGCAATGCAATTTCCATTCTGTTTTGTGAAAAACACAGTTAGCACTTTCAAGAATCCAGATGTGACTACTCCGTAGCAGAATCACAAATATTTCTGTAAAAAGACAGCTTTTGTTTTACACAAAATTATGACCACAGTAGTAAAAAATAAAAAAAGTATTAATTCCTCAAAGATGCATTGCCGTAAGGAAACCCTCTTCCATTTAAATGTAAATAGCTGATTGTATCAAGAATCTAGCTGTAGTTCTGTGTGGATCAAGCACAGTGCAATGGTCCAATTCCTGCGCAGAAAGCGTCAGGAAGTGGGGTTTGTCCTGTGACTAAGGGCCGTAGGACACCACCTTTGCTGTTCTGCATAAGCCTCTGCTTAGGTGAGCGGTGTTTGACAGATCAGCTTTGCAGCTGGTTTGAAAAGACGTATTGCTACCAAACCGTAACAGTTCCAATATCTATTTAAACCGACGTTCATATTTATGTGGCATAGACTTCATGTTAATTTTCATAGACACAAACAATAAGTTAATGTTTGTTAATATTAACATAATAAGCAAGAGAAAAAGAAACCTGACAGTACATAGAATCAAAAAATGTATCAGTATTTGACCAGACCAACGGTCCACTCAGACAAGAATTCTTGATTGTATTCTGTACTGTTTCAGGTAGCCTTTAATGTGTATTGCTGCAGTAATTTTACCTTAAATGTACTGACGTAAGAAATTCTTTCAGCTTCTCAGATGACAGACTCTCTTCTTTCTCTTCATTTGACAACTGTCTAGGAAAATACTGTGTGGCTGCATTTTTTGGATAGGTCCTAATCAATTGGAATAAATTTGAATGTGAGTAAGTAGAGAAACAATTTCCAAGAGAGAAACCCACATAATGTGTAAAATTAAAAGCTAAGTATATTCAGTTTTTATAGAAACTCTTTGGAAAAGAGTGAAAGAAGATAGATGCAAGCAGAGCATCCAATTCTGTTCTCTTAATCAGGTTGGTAACTGAATAACTCCAGAAGAGTTAATCTACATCGCTTTGGCTGAGATGACGAACAGTGCGTGGCTTAGTAAATAAGCTGATAAATGTTTTCTCACACTTACCATTTTGTCTGAGTACTAGCTTCTCTTACTTTTGGAACCATTTGTATGCCCACATCTTTTTCAAGCATTTTAATACTGAAAGTTTTGTCTTGATAGGATGTGCATTCAACATAACTGTCTGTTACATGTGAAGCATTCTTATCAGTAAATGTAATTGGTGCACCAAACTTCCTGCGTACTCGAGAAATCATATACTTTATCTGGAAAAAATATGTTTCTGAAGTTAGCAGAGGAGAAACTTTTTGGAAAGTTCACTCTGTAAAATGACAGCATTCATATAACTGTAGTATTAGTTCTATTGATGATTTCTGTGCTGAGTTTACTTATATTGCTGCATTTTGAAATTCTGAAGTGCTCATATAATTAACCTCCATATTTAATAGAAGGCAGGTTTGCATTTTCAAAACAAGAAGTTGCCTTTAGGTAATGTTTTCAATTACTGCTATTATGAGAAAAGAGAATTACGTTTTCTAATTCATGCAATATCAAAACTGCACCTTCAATTAAAGGACTGATTTTCAGGAGGTCTTACGTAGTACTGCATTGCACTTCCAAGACCTAACTTTTCAGCCCTTCCCTCCTAGCGCTATTGTCAACTTTGGGTGAGGTACAGAATCACAGAATGGTTTGGGTTGGAAGGGACCTTAAAGATCATCTAGTTCCAACCCCCCTGCCATGTGCAGGGACACCCTCCACTAGACCAGGTTGCTCCAAGCCTCATCCAGCCTGGCCTTGAACACTTCTAGGGATGGGGCATCCACAGCTTCTATGGGCAACCTGTCCCAGTGCCTCACCACCTTCTCAGTGAAGAATTTTTTTAATGATATCAGATCTAAATCTCCCCGCTTTCAGTTTAAACCCATTACCCCTTGTCCTATCACTACAGGCCCTTGCAAAAAGACCTCCCCAGCTTCCTTGCAGGCCCCCTTCAGGCACTGGAAGGTGCTGTAAGGTCTCCCCGGAGCCTTCTCTTCTCCAGCTGAACAAGCCCAACTCTCTCAGCCTGTCCCCATAGCAGAGGGGCTCCAGCCTTCGGAGCATCTTCGTGGCCTCCTCTGCACTCGCTCCAACTGATCAATATCCTTTTTATGTTGAGGGCCCCAGAGCTGGACGCAGTAGTCCAGGTGGGGTCTCACGAGGGTGGAGGGGGAGAATCCCCTCCCTCGACCTGCTGGCCACGCTTCTCTGGATACAGCCCAGGATACAGTTGGCTTTATAGGCGGTAGTGCCTAGTACCCTGAAGAGGATTCACAAAAATTTGAGTGAGGAGTTTCCTTATAGTGAAAACTAGGAAGAAAGAAGGTATGTGGCTTGACTTCTACCCACAAAGAGAGGTAGGCACTTGGTTTCAGGCAATAGAGAGGTATTGCGTTGTCCTGGATTCATAGCCAGGTACTTTTTCCCAGCACCTCCTACAGAAGCGAAAAGGAATGTAGTCTGAGAATACCGAGTGGACCTTGCAAGCAAGGTAGGATGCAGAATATTTGGGCTGTGAGTGTGGGTTAAATTTAGTGACTGTGAATTAGCTTTAGAACAATAAGACATCTTTCTAAGCAAGATCTCCAGATGCTGAGAACTATCAAAACTTAGCCAGTCTTCCTTGAACAGGGATTTAGGTATTGAGTAAAAATCACTGATGGACAGGTAAAAGCCTGGAGATGCCACATACATCACAAGTTAGGTGACAGCTGTGAGTGGATCTACTTTTTGGATGTACCATTTTCTCTGCATAATCTGTAGTTAATCAAATATGTCCTTCTGTAAAGTCAGCTTGTAATACCTATAGTCAGTAACGTTCATTCTGAGGTAGAGAGCCCTTAAAACCGTTGCATGCTACTTAAATGCCATCCATATAATGAAACAGATTTCTCTGGGCTCCATGGAAACAGAACTAGGTCCTTAGAATGTAATTACAATGACTCAACTTGCAATTTGGCCAGATAGTAAACTGAGCAAAAAGTGGCAGAGGTGCTAATGACAAAAAGTGATCAGAACTATTGAAATTTCAGCTTATGAAGGTGTATTCAGTGCAGTCTCACGTGCCTTATTTGCAGGACTGAAAGAAAACAGAGTTATAAAAAACAAAACAAGTTGCTGCAGCACTTTCAGTTTTTGTTAAAAGTTGAGCTATTTCTCTATTTCTCTTCTTTGTTTTCTTGAAAAATAGGTTTGCAACTTTCAGTTTCCTGACTTCTACTTTAAGGAACTTAATTAAAAAAAAAAAAATTATTTGATTGACTAACTTCTGTTGTGTCTGACCTTTGTAACAGTGTCTTTAACAGTTTCTTCTTCAATTTCCTTTTCGCTGCCAAGAGAAACCCATGGTTTGTGGACAGGAGGCTTATAAGGATAGAATTCCAGAATTTCCTCTCTATTTTCTTCTTCTTTTTCTTCTTCTTCTTCTTTTTTTTCTGCAGTTTCTGAAGGCTGTAATATCAGACAGTGAGAAATGGTACTTTTAAAAAAAATTGTTACTGAAATATAAGTGTGAACTAGAGACGCGGTTTTCAGTCTTTATTTGCACGTTCTTTACCTTTGTCTTCACGCAGTGAGTCTGGCTATACTGTGTCCCTGGGTACGATTGGGTTAGGTCCCATTCATCAGGCATTTGTGAATTAGAATTTTCCAATAAATGTTACTTATTTAATATTTAATTAATAAAGAGAGCCTGTCTTGGAGGTGAATCACTGTTATATAAAAGGATTTTATAGTGATTTTCTACATTAAGCCCTCCTGTTTGGAATTGTAATTTGCTTTTCTATTAATTATGATTTCTTGTGATGCTGCGTGACAAACTCATGTTGAAAAATTACATTATCTACCCATAAACCTTCTCCTATGATGCAATGGACAAGGGCAAATCTTCTATGTATCTAGAATAATTTAGAACTCAAGAACAGTTTAAAGTATGATTTGAAGAATATATACATATATATTGTGAAAAATAAGTATAATATTTCTTGGAAGATGCTCAATATATTATAATCTTTTATTTTTATGCCTGTCTTAGAAACCCTTGCCTTGACAGAGGAAATTAACGCTTATGATAAAAATGCAGCAATGAGGGTTATACTGGCCCTCTGAAGTAAAATACAAAAATTTAATTCCGTGTTTCTCAGTATAAAATAAATGTTTACAGTGACACATGTATTTTTTCAGCATCAGATTAACCTTTAGAGAAACATTCCGTCATGCCAAATACAGGAGATGCTTATGAATACAATACCATTCCTACAGTATATGTTTGAGACAAGATTCTGAAATATTCGTAGATAGAACAATGCTGTGGTATACTTGCATTTTCTTACCTTCAGAAGGTTTTCCTTGGCCTCCTCAGAAGCAACAAGGTAAAAGTTCTGTCCGTACTGCAACTTTGCATCAAAGACCACCAAAAGTTCTTCCCCTGGATAGTCCTATTTTAATTAAAAAAATTAATGGAAAACTGAAAGCAAATAACATACAAAACAGACATGACCCTGTGACTGCTAAAGCTACCACTAGTGTAAATTCAGTATCTTTGGTCAATCTTGTGGCCTTAACTGGGAATTTCATGTGCTAATTGAAAAGAATAGATGGATTTTATTTTATAATAAAAATAACTCTGGGACAAAACTCATCTTTTCATACAGAGAATTAAACAGAAAAGAAACCATTTTAATGATTCTCAATAAACAGACCACGAATTAGGGGAAAACAAAATACGTGAAGCTCTGTCAGTCCATGGAATCAAAACTAGTAATATTTATGCTACTTTTAGCATATTTTCAATCTAATGTTAGTTAAAAAAAAAGTTAATGGTGAGCCATGAGAAACTTTGAGTTGACAGTGGTCCGTGACCTATAGCCTTTGGATATTACAGCATTAGTGTATTGACACAGAGTCAAACAAGGACAGACCTTGTCATTAAAAGGATACACACTCTGAAAGAATGAAGGCTTAAAGTGAGAACAAAACAAGCTACATACTAGGACAACTTTTTTGACAGGGTGAAAATCAGAAATTGTAGATCTTGTTTTCAAGTCCTGAATGATGTCCTCTTTTTTAATGACTTTGAAACAATTTTCTTCCGTGACATCTTCATCAATTCGGCAATTAAAAATTTCTTGGGTCTTTGTAGTGAAAACTAAAGGAAAAATTTCTGGGTGGCCTATGAAAGGAAACAAAATTGCTTGGTAAACAAATTCAGGGTGGTGTTTAGCATAAACATATACTTTAATAACTCTGGGTCTTTACTGTTTCCTAGCAGAATGCCTTTGAACCTCTCAGGTTTTGGTATTTTGGAAGGCATGTAATACAAATTACATTTTGTTAATCTTGGAAGTGACTCAACCTAACATTTCCTACTTAATGAATATGTTATTCCTAATATGAGAGTTGTTTTCTCTCGATCAACACATGATTAAGAACTTCAGTGAAGAGTCATCAATGAACTGCTTTCTAATACGTTAAGTACTCAACTGCAGAGCTCTGAATTAAGAGAGCCTTTAAATAAATACACCCTAGTCCTTCCCTGTAGAGTGGTGCCATGTTAAGCCAATGTTTAATCTAGATGAGACTTTAACACCTTCCCAAATAAGGATGCTTTTCTGATTTTGGACTTTCATCTTCCTCTCGTTGAGTTTAGAGTGCAGTTGAGTCTGTTTCTAACTCAGCAAGTGAAACTACAGCAAGGTCACTAAGATTAAAACCAGATATTAATTTTCAGCTTTGCTGGAGAATATATAGCTGTTGACTTCTAGACACATGCTGTCTGTTAGGTTCATTCATATTAACTCAGAACAAGCTATTTCTTATCCTCGCTCCAGCACGGTTATCTTCATAGGTTTTAGTGAGGCTGGGTGCAGTAAGGTGACCTGTCAACTGCACTTTGCAAACAGTCAGTCTGAAGATAATATACAGTGCTTCTTGCTAAGTGTGTGTCATCTGTATGTGTGTTAACACCAGCCCTTCCTAAATGGCATTTTCTGCCTTCTGGCTTCCATAACAGCTGCACATGATTAAGATCACTATAGGCCCAGATAGCTGAATCCTGCTGCCTAAGAGACTCTTCTTCCTCTGCAATACTGCCACGCTAGTGGACTCATGCTCTGTCTCAGCTGCCATAGTAAGAGCATTCTTCATGAAGGCCACTATACTTCTGTTTGAGAAGGTGAGTGGATGTTCATTTTGAATGTTCATCTTTTTGATAAACTGGAAAGCCTAAAAAATTTAAGGACATGTATGCATGGGATGCTTGTGTACTGAAATGGGCTGGCTTTTGTGATAATAGATGATACTTTCTATCATCTTTGTTTAATTCTCTTCTCTTACTTTGAGTTACTAAATATTTTATCTTAATTCCCTGCACCTGTAGTATTTTTCTCCTTGTGTATGCCTTTAAATTGAAGTTGATATATCTAAAATGATGATATTCACCAGTTGGCTCAGCAGGTTTTGAGAAGCCATCTCTAACCTAGCCAACAAGGACTGACAAAAAGATAAATCCTCCTTAATCTCTAGCATTTGGGAAGCTAAATCTCTGCATAAGCCCATCACATAATACATTATGTTTGATGAATTTGACATTTATCCTTTAAAATCTTTCAGTGCTGCTCCTCTGCTGCATCTGCTCTGCTACAGACATCACTAACATTAATAACATGTATGATGCTTCTGGTACACCCTGCACTGTACTGTAGAATTTACTTGGCTTTCACTAGTTATTTTGTAGCATACACAATCCACTTGTGGCATGCACAGTTCATTGGTTCACTTTCTTCACAAGTTGTAGTCAATATTGCATGACTTTCCTTTTTGATATCTCAGAGATTTCCAGGATTTCTGTGTGGATGCTTCCAAAAAATATAAAACCATAGGGATGTTGTTTGGGGAAGACCTCTGAAACTCATCTGATCCAAACGTACTGTTGGTAACACCATACCTAGCCAGAACTCTTTCCAGAGTCCCTGTGCTTGCCTTTTTGACATCTACTCACTGTAGCTAATGAGAATCTACATTATAGATTCTATAGAATCATAGAATCAATCTTTTAGGTTGGAAAAAACCTTTAAAATCATCAAGTCCAACCATTAACCTAACACTGCTAATACTACCACTAAACCATGTCCCTAAGCACCTCATCCACACTCTCTTAAATACTTCCAGGGATGGTGACTCAACCACCTGCCTGGGCAGCCCATTTCCAATGCCTGACAGCCCTTTCAGTGAAGAAATTCTTCCTAATATCCAATCTAAACCTTCCCTGGCACACCTTGAGGCCGTTTCTTCTAGTTCTAATGCTTGTTCCCTGGGAGAAGAGACCAACAGCCATCTGTCAGACAGTTGTAGAGAGCGATGAGGTTTCTCCTGAGACCCCTCTTCTCCAGTCTGAACACCCCCAGCTCCCTCAGCTGCTCCTCACAGGACTTGTGCTCCAGACCATTCCCCAGCTCCACTGCCCTTCTCTGGAAACACTCCAGCAATGTCTTGAAGTGAAGAGCCCAGAACTGACCCCAGGATTCGAGGTGCAGCCTCACCAGTGCCCAGTACAGGGGGACAATCACTGCCCTAGTGCTGCTGGCTACACTGCTCCTGATGCCAGCCAGGATGCCACTGGCCTTCATGGCCACACTGCTGGCTCATATTCAGCAGCTATCGACCAACACCCCCAGGTCCTTTTCCACCGGGCAGCTTTCCAGCCACTTATTTCCAAGCTGTAGCATCACAGGGGGTTGTTGTGACCCACGTGCAGGCCCTGGCACTATATCATTATGTTACGCTATGTTACAGTGTACAGTATAACATCAGGAGCTGATACTGAAATTCTTACTACTATGAACCTTTTTATTAAATGCTGCTTTCTGGTAAAAAGTATGTGCTATCTAATTAGAGGGTTTACATTGTTTTTCTAATAGTAAATGGTTCATATAATTTGGAACAATCTACAGCTCTTAGTGCTATAAAAACTTCACAGACCATAGCAACAGGTTGCTAGCAGTTCAGCTATTATGGCTCTGACCTTATTTGCCACTAGGTGGAGGTAAAATTCTCTCTTACTGGCAAAACCTTTTTTTTAAGTAACACTTTCATCATCTGAGGGATCCCTTATTGTCCATTTTCAATAACTGCAGCTTAGCCGTCAGAGTGCAATTTTCACTTCCACCCGTGTGCTCACAGTATTATGTAGGAAGACAAGTGGGTTATGATTTCTTTAAAAAGTACCTAGTTTGATTATTCCTAGTTTGCCACATTGATTTAACTTTTAGTAATAAAAGCTGTACTGTTAAAAGCTAATTAAGAAGATAACCCTTTGGGCTGTTCCTGTAAAATGTAGATAAATTTTACATTGACATCAATTTGAATTATACCTCACGAAGAATTGCACAAATCAGGTCAGAAGAGAAACCCACCCAGAAATATGAAAAAACCCCCCAGGTTGGTGTTTAAGAAAAAAGAATACATTTCAAATAATTCCATATTTTAGCTCTTAACTATGGCCACACTTAACACTGCACTTTTCTTGCACATAAGCCTGAAGAAATGCTTGATAATCTTGTAACTTTAAAGGGCAGATTTTTTCCCCTACAAAGCAAAAGATGTTAGTCAAGGTCTATTGATACCTGTGATTAAAAACCACAAGTGATATGCTAAAATCATCTTCTCACCAGATTTAATAATGATTAGACAAAGATCAAAGATTTAAAAATGGTAAAATATTTATTTCAAGTTTTTCTTTCAATTGCTTAATTATTACTAAATGCAAACATTTTGCACCCATAATTTTGTTGTGATGGTTTTTGTTTTCCATGATCCCTGTTCCTCTCAACCCAAGACAAAAACATACACAAACCCATGCTTGTTTCAGCATTCCTTGCTGCACCACCTACTACTCAGAGAGTGGTGCTGTAATCACTACTGTAATAGCTGCATGTCTTCGTAGTTTCTAATTTTTCTCATTCATGATAAAATCTTTCCTTTTCATTCCCTGGAACTAGTAATGCTGAAGCTTCAAAATGCTTAAAGTATTCCAAAACTATTATTCTAAAGCCCAGTCATCATAGCACTTACCTACACCAGCCATAGAGAGATCAATTTCATCTTTTTTACCTGAAATAGAATGACAAGATGTTATCAGTAATTTTTCTTCCTAACAAAGTAACAATAAAATTACTATAAAGTAAGTATACGGTCCTCTCCTTGTTAGGGTAATATTTAAAATCTCTCAATATATTTAAAACTAAACCGTGAAAAGGAAACAAAAAGCAAAGTAATTTCTATTCAGCTCAAAGTTAACAAAAGAAATAAGTGAAGCCTTTTAAAATAGGTCTGTAACTTGAGGAGATGTTAGCATATTTTGAAACTACGGAGATTTAAAACTCATTTTTATTCTGAGCGGGTGGTCTGCGTAAGAGAGAAGCCATGAGAAAACTGGCATCTTGTGGTGCACACTGCAGCTTCCATGGCTGAAAACTGCACTGACCGCTACCTGCTAACACCTGCCTGGGGCAATTCCCGAGCCAATCGTGCCATGAGAAGAGGAGAGAAATGGGCAAGGCTCGCTAACATGGGACAGCAGCAGAACTGGGAGGTGTGCAGGCAGGCACAGACGTTGGTCGTCTCTGACAGTGGTGAAGTGGGCAGGCTTGCTGCGGGTGGCAGGGTGCTGCAGGAGGTGGGCTTGCTTCAGCTCCAGAGAGAGGGTCTACAAACCCCACAGCGAGGTAGGACAGGCAGGGATTAGCACTGATGTGCAGAACATTCTCTGCAGCCCAACAGTTGTTAATCAGCTGGGAGGGAAAAGGTGATTGAAAGGCAAAAGCAACTTCAGAAAGGTGGCCATGATGCCAGGAAAAAACCCCGTAAAACAAAACAAAAAAGCCCCAAACAAGAGTACATTCCCACCTTTTCTGAGAATGCACAGGAATCATTGGAAAAAAGTATCTGTATATAGCAAAGGCTCATTAGCCTTACACTTAATTAACTATACACTTTATAACCAAACAAGTGAGCATCTCACCACATCTCAGAAAAATACAATACAATGCACTGCAAAATTAAACTGTGAGACTTTGGTATATTTGTACACTTTTTACTGTACCTTTACAGTGCAATCCTGAGCACTTGAACTCCTGCCTCTGCGGACACCTCTCTCTTTCCGACGCTCTCTCCCTGAGCTGTTAGCTTTCATGAATCTCCCCACTCAATATATATTAAACCTCCCAATTTCCCATTCACTGCTGTTGTTATGACACCACAAACGATGAAATCTGAACTACCAAGACAAGGTGCAAATATTGCAATGTAGCTTTGTTGCATATGTTGGTTACAAAATCAAAATCAGTAATTGCAGATCTCTATTATTTATATAAAACAGCATATTCTAGTTTATATCATATTTTTTTAAATGCATGGACCTAAAATAATTAAGGTAATTGTCACGTGAGACCAGATTACTGCTTGTTTCGTTGCTGCTGTACCTTACATACCAAGCTGTGCTCGTTTTCCTTTTGAGGATCCCTTAGCTCTCCTTTCACTTTTCTGTTTCTTTGCTGAGGTTTTTGGCCCTTTCACAGGGGTCTTGCTGGGTATGAGATTTTCCGACATTTTTTCAGATTTCTCTAGAGAAAGATACATATCATCAATACACTTTAAACAGATAACGGAATGCACCATGCATGAGTGAAAATTTGGCCCATGATTTTATGTTGCTTATCATTATAGTAGTGATCTCATCCGCAACTGAAGTTATGTTCCAGAATTTTAAATGATAAATCGTGCTTTGATAAGATATGTAATAGACAGAAATACTTTTTCTATCCAGAGTGATCCAAAACAGTGAAAGGTTAAATGAGGACAGGGGCTTCCCGTACAGAACGCTGAGGACCTGAGCTACGGTGTGAAGAGTGCGGGTGAAAATTCTCCAGTTGTAAAGATTTGTCCCAGTGTTGTTAAGTGTAAAACATTACTCAGTTGGACAAAACATGCCTGTGCTTTTCAATTTCCGTTTCATTTTCCAGTGTAGCTCTGTGGAGGACAAACTTTGAAAGTTTTAATAATCACATGCAACAACCACAGAGCTGGAGACGATGCTGTGTAGACGGCTACTCTTGTTTCATTACTCTGCTTCTTCCCAATGTCCAGAATAAGGATGAGAAGAGCAGCGTAGGAAAGGCTCGGACCCCCCGCGAAGGAAACGCAATACAGCCTGCCCCCCCCGCAGCCCAGGCAGCACACCACCACGAGGCGCACTGCCAGCACCATCATGTGGAAGGCACACGCATAGCAGCCAAGAGAGCTACTAAATCGCGATGGTCCCAATTCTGTTACGAAAAGTACTAAAAAGTGTTTGTGGTTATTGCTGAACAGCTAGAGGCATTCCAGCGGGATAAGGGCAACAGGACTCTCAGTCTGTGTCTCCCTTTTCCATGCTTCCTCTTGTTTTTCTCAGACTGCAAGCTGACTGGGAGAGGAACCGGGTTTTAAATGCCAGTACAGCACCTACAGTATTTGGATGCTATTATGATCTTAACGCTCCTAAGAGGAGAGCAGATGCACTTACAGGACAGAAAGAGACGGCACCTTCGAGGGCTGTGTCACGACACAACTCTTCCCGATGAACAGGAGCAACAGCCTGTCTGCCTGCACGGGTGAACAGCCGTTTACTGTCAAGACGCTTCAGGTGAGAAGGTGAGTTTACAAAATAAATCTTCTACCTTGAGATTTTCCCAATGAAAGGCCTAAAATAGTGTGAGTGTTAACACAAACACGCTGTGGCCTGTGCATCTGCAATTTCAGTGCTCATCCTGGCTCTGGGATGGTCTTTCATTCCCACATTGAGAAATGGTTTTTTCTCTTCTGTAACACAGTTCTCAAATACTCCTGAAGAAAGCAATGTAATTTTAGCTTCCAATCTAAATTTTAGTTTGGAGGTGGCCACTGATGGCAAGATATGGGTCATGGATTATAGCCTGGGCTTGGGATCTATGTTAACTTCCCATGAATTCCAGGTAGATTTCGCTGTTGACTCTAATGGCAGCAGAGGCTGTCACCCTTACTACAGTTACGCATTTTTCTTTTCACTCCAAACAAAATAGAAAAATACACCCTATAAATCCTCAGGCTCTTTTCTCTACCATACTGGATCTTGCAGATGACAGGGGCCAGGCTGCATCCATGGGATGTTTGTGCATTTCTCTGTTGCATCATTATGGCAAACACAGTCCCCTTGACTGACCCATCTGAATAACTGTAGCAATGTAACCTCCTGCTTTTTCCAAAAAGCAATGATAATACAAATCCAAAATGGATTAATGTTTCAGAATTCTGAAACTTTTGCTTTGCAAGGGGTGATGTTTTTTGAAGATTAAAAAAAAAAAAAAAATCAGAAGTCACATATAATGAACTAAGGAGAAAGTTAGGTTTTTTCTGCCCTCATTCTCAGAGTCTTTCTGTCAAATACAGAACTACAAATGCTGGCGATATATTTATGTCTAATGTTCAATATATTTTCCCACTTATAATCTTTCAAAGGAGCTTCTACACTGAACAATAAGCTTAGTTTATAGTTCCGAAACATTTAGCCTACCTAACTTAGAACACATGCCAACTCAGATGGTTAGGAGAGGCTAGTTGGTTTGGGTTTTTGGGTTTTTTTTTTTTTTTTGGAAAAGCACACAGCTATTTCTTACCCATCTCCTTCTATACTTGATGTAAAACAAAAAAAAACCGCAACCCATTTTACAAATGGATTCTGTGGCTACTCTAATTTGAAACCAACCATGATGCCTCTGGATAAAAGAGACAGCCCTCCAGGATAGGGTGAGAAGCCAGCTGTTTCAGAAATTATTTGGAGGACAATATGAACCATCCCATATATATTAAAGTCACATTGCCTTACTTCACCATTTCCTAATTATACACTGAAGCTAAGCCAATTTGGAAACGTTGACTTCTTTCTTTTGAGTAACCTAAACCCTAAGTCACATGAATAGAGGAAACGCTGAGAGGGCTGAGATAAGTCACATGCCTGTGTTTAGTACAGTAACTTGCAAGTAAACCCATCCATTCGCCTTCGACTGACTCCAAGTATGCCTACAAAAACAGCTAACGCTTTTGAACGTTGTCTCCCAGTAAGACAGTTCGTCCTCCTTTACTGACAAAACCAGGTGTGCAGGTACACACAGCACCAGGCAGATAAGGGCAGCGCTGGTGAAGGCAGCCTGGGTGACTGAGCGTATGCATATGCGTATGTTAATACGAAAACTATCCCTGTTCAAGGGTTGCAAATGAATACAGCAATCCATAGGGCTGTTCATGGTGCCTTCTGTGATGCCCAGAACCTCACCAACTGGAAAGCAGATAGAAAAGCACAACGTAATTATCTCCTTTTACAATATCCCTAGTACCGTATCGCGCCTGCCCATTTGTCATCCTGTGGGCACAGGGTTGTCAGTGGTTAGGGGACACATTAATGCCTCCGAAGACAGCAAAGGCAGAAATTTAAAAAATTCCCTGGAAGCATAATCAAGCTCATAGCCATTTCCAAAATACATACGCAAAGGATTATGCTGCTAACCCCCAGGTGCTCCCTGCAGGAAACCAACACGCACGGAGAGCTTTAAAATAGATACTGAAGAGCAATCTTTTGCACCCCTCCTCTTCCAAGAAAGACGTAAAGGAACAAAAAGCCTAAGGGTTCTTCATGTGTAAAATAAAAGCTAGTATTTTCAGAAGCTACGTCTTACTTCAGAGGATTGGTTTTGTTCACTCCCTAAGTTTTTACACAAAGTACCAAATCCTATCAAGAAAACCATGGAAAAAATGGTGTTTGCATTAGAGGACTGTCTAAAAATATGACAGAGAAGAGGATTTCTTTACTCTGCGGTTAGTTCCTATCATTTTAGGGATAATTCTATATTGCTTATTTAGAAAGGACTGTAATACATGCATTTGTCCAGAAACATGCAAATACATTATGCCTTTCCATTAATGCTTCTATAAAGTCATGATTCCATGGTGGAGAAGAGAGGTTGGAAACAACATGTAAAGAAACATAATTTGAAAAAATTAAGACTGCAAAACCTATAAAAAAGAATAGCTCTGGAAAATCAGCTGTCATAAACAATGCCATATATTTTATTTTATTTTTTTAAAGTAGGTAACATTAAAATTTCATTAAACGTGTTCAGTCTAATTTTTCAGCAGTTTTTCAGTGGAACACAGTATTAAATGATTTAATTGGTAAAGCCAAAGTAAATATTTGACAACTTTGACATTTTGTAGCCTGGTTTATATATAGATGTCTGTAATATTTTGAACATTAAGTTTGAGAAAAAATAAGATCAGAATGTTCTGCTAATCATGTAATGTACTGAAACATTTACAGTTTTAAAACAAATCTGCAGAGTTGCTAGGTACAGCAAAAGGGGAAAGTTAATTAGCTCTCAGCACTACAGAAGATGCTGTCTGAACTGAGGACATGGAATGATTCATTAGTTGCCTAAATGAATGATTTAAGGTCAAGCCTGTGTGCATTACTAATTTAGGACTGTAATTTACTACAATTTGGAACGACACAATAATTGAGTGCATGTCCATTTAACAGAAGCACTACAAGGAAATCATCAAAACCACATGCTACTTCCTTTTTTGGTTTTGTGTCACTATCAAGTTAAAAATCGCATTTCTGTCTGTAAATATTTAGGAACATGTTAAAAATACCATCTTGAGAATGACCTGATCTCCCCACAAATTCATGTACAATGTTCCCTTTTATTAAATTAATTCTACTTCGCTCTACAGAAAGAGCAAATAATACAAACACCTAAAGTCTGTATTATTGGTAAAGCTTGAGCATATTTGGATGCAACTTCACTGTGTAAGTTGTAGGGAGTAAAGCTGTAGTTCTGGCAACTGCCAAATCATTTCACCACATGAATAGTTCTATTTGAATGTACCTGATTTCACACATACAACTTTTCCTTAAACTAGGCCTAATTGAACCAGGCGTATGTGGATTTTGTTACTTGATAGAAATCAGTAGAGGCATAGTTACAGGCTCTGGGATGATACGTACAATACATGTAAAATTAGATTAAGAATTAATAGGAAAGGCATAGAAAACAAAATGGAAAACCTCATTAAAACACTGGATAATACTGTGTTCTGTTTCTCTCTCCCGTTCAAAATGAAACAGAATTGCAAAAGGTACAACATGGATGACTGAAGATATGGAACATGTTTTGTACTAGGAATAAACTAGGATTCTTTTCAGCCTGGACTGAATAGGATATGATAGAAGTCAATAAAATCATGAGAGGCGTGGAGAAAGTGACCAAGGGATGATTATTCAGTCTTTTGTAATACAAGATCTAGCTGGCATCACATGAGCTTAGCAAGGGTCAGGCTGGAAACAAACAAAAGGAGTGCAGAAGTATTCCGTTGCACAATAGGTAGTTGAATTCTGGAGCAGAGTGCCAAAACTGCACAGTTTCAAAAAGTAACAGGGCAAAGTGACAAATGAAAAAAATGAGGGATATTAAAAATAGTGATAATACCTCCGGCTATAGAAATGAAGCCATAATTCCAAGAAAAAAGGGCGTGAAGAGTGGAAGTATGGCTTTATAATAATCTTGCCCAGGCCCTTACTGGCCCAGACAGAACTTCTGGTGTGAGCCAGTGCAGCTGGTCGACGCTATTTGGTTGGCACCTCGACCGTTAATGATATTTGCCATAACACGACCCTGTCAGGAAGCAAACAGCAGCATATGTGGCCTCGTTATGACTTCTGAACCAGGAATGTTATAGTGTCAGGATTTACACCAGATAAGCCTTTATGCTTTTGCTGGTTTGTTTGTAGCAAAGGTAACTAAAACAACCACCCCCTCTTTGAGCTGTGAAAGCTAGGTTGCTGGGACGGTCATGTACCGAGACGGGGGCAGCAACTGGCGGGTCATTTGCAGAAGCACAGGGGTCCGGCCCTCACGTTGAAGGGAGCCCGGGTCCGCCCGCTAGCACCCCCCTCCCAGCCTTCGGCACAGCCGCCCACAGGGCCTACCGGGCGCCCTTCCCGTCCCACCGGCCTGGGGCGGAGGAAGGCGCCGAGCTCGCTGGCAGGTTACGCGGTGAAAAAGGCGGCTACCGCGGTCTCTGCGAAGCGGAGCGGACCGCGGGCAGCGCGCCGCAGCCTCGGCCCGGCCCAACGGTTACTCCCTGCCGGCTGCTGCCCCTGCTCTCCAGCCTGTCATTTTTCACCCGTTTCCACCAGCGCAGTGGGGCGGCTGCCTCGCCATGCAGGGCTCCTGCCCGGGTTCCTGCCCGGGTTCCTGCCCGCTCCCCGCCCGGCCGCCCCTACCTGCGCGGCACCCCAGCCCTACCGCGTCCCTGGCGCCTCGCCGGTTGTCAGGGCTACGGGGCGAGCCAGGATTGACGCTCCCGACAGGCAATCAGCGTTCTGCTTTTCAAGCCCGCCCCCGGAGGGGAAGCCGCTATTGGGTGTTCCCCGCAGGAACGCGGCCCTTCGCGTTAAAAACTGCACGTCCCAAGGAGGCTGTGCGCGGGCTTAGCCCGACGGCGGGGGTAAGTGGGGAGCAGAGCGCGATGGGATATGTAGGCGGCCGCCTCTGCGCCCCCCCGGACCCCCCCGTCCCAGTATCTCCTCGCCATCAGCTGCCAGGCAGTGCTAGGGGCGTCTCCAGCGAAAATGGAGGTTTAGGTGATGAGATGCGACTTGGTGATATGAAGATTTGCATTACATTTTTTTTAGGCATAAAAAGAATTCCATTTGTTTTGCTAGTGTAAAACACAGGACCCCCGGAGCAAATTCCCTCCTGCGTTTGTGGAGCACCCAATGCTGGTCCTTGGTGGCACTCCAAGGACCAGCCACTCGCCTCGTGCTAGGCGGGAGGGATCCTTGCTGACTTCCATTTCTCTCTCCACAGCCAGGTAGTTCCTTCATGTCTTATAAAATTGAGTAAATTCTCTTTAAATGCCTGCTACTCTCCCTGGCTTCGCCTTGTCCTTCTCTTTTTATACCAGTGATCCCATGGGGGTACTCGCAGCACGAATGAGGCAGCTGGCACCTGGGCGCAGTTACCATAACCCGGGTTTTATCCCGGGCATCACCACAGAAGTAACATTGCCGCAGTGCGGGAAAGCGGGCCAAGACCCGGGACAGGACACCGTTTCTTTGAAGCCCAAGTTAATAACTTTAATAGCTTAATTGCACGTACTTAAGCACGTCAGTCATTCCATTTAGTTCCCTGCACCTGCATAAGTACAATTCCAGCCCCAGAACGGGTTTCTTTGTTACAGATGGGGCACTGCCAACTAAGCGTCACCCTTTTTTTCTCTCCCGATGCAGAAACCTCAGCTAATAAATCTGGAAGCGGCGTTACCATCCTACAGAAAGTAGAGGATGTAGCGTAGGGAGCCGCCAGCGGCGTGCGGGGGATGCGAGGCAGAAGGTGACAGACGCCGCGTGTGCCTGTGTGCACAGCCCAGCACGGAGCCCGGGGCTGGGGCGGGCTGGCGGACCCCAGCCCTGCCCCCTGCGGCGCCGCGCCGGCCGGGAGAGAGGGCGGGGGAGCGGCGGGCTGGCCGCCGGGAGCGGGCTCCGTGCGCCGCGCCCCCACGGCCGCGCCAGCAGCCCCCGGCCCCGCTGCCGGCCTGGGATGGAGCCCAGGGAGCAGCAGGACCCCACCGGCAGGAACACGACCCGGCTGGCAGGTATGCTGAAGCCTTTCTTTTTAAAGCACGAAGCGGTGCTGAGGGGCGGGGGTTGCGCGCTCGGTTTCCGGCGGTGGGTTTTGGGATGCCACGGTAAATCAGCGCCCAGTCCTACCACTGCAAACCTGGGAGGGGTAGGGGGCTGCCCCGCAGTGCCGAGGCCGGGGATGCGGGCGAGTCCGGGGATGCGGGCGAGGCCGGCGGCGGTTGCTCTCCGGGGAGCGGCCGGTGCCCCGCGGAGGAGAGGCCCGCGTCGGTCCCCGGTGCGACCCGAACGGCTGTGCGAGTCCCAGCAGGCTGTAAGCGTGTCCGTTAGCCGCCTGCACTGCCACGGGCGAGAGGGGCTGCCCTGCCTGGCTCGGGCGCTGCCTGCGCTGACACCCCCAGCTGTGCAGCCCACGCGGGTTAAGGACAAAATCCTTCCTCTGGGTTACGTTTGGCTGGAACGCCTCAGGCTGTTTCCCTGAGGTCCAGAAGTGTTGTTCTGTTTTTCAGTCGAGCACGAACGTTGTCAGGAATATTGCAGTATCCGAGCAGGGCTTAACTTCAGAGTGATGATCGGCTGTAAGATGAGAGGAGGCTGCGGTGTACCGTGTCCCGCAGGACAATGGAGACCTGTAACACAGGAGCTGTCTTTTTTTAAAGCCTATTTCTGTGCCTGTTTTTAGTGTTAAACTGCTGATTCAAAGCTTTTCTTGCCCTCTCTGACAGCTGGGGAAATTGCAGGTCTCCAATCATATCCAAAAAGAGCCTTGTGTTCCAGCGTGTGCGTTGGCTGCCTCGGGAGAGTGGGTGTCATCTATGCGCTTTTAAAAGTTGATCTTGGTGATGATTTTTTAAGAAACTTTTCTTATTAATTTGTCTAATGTGGCACACCTTTAAATTGATTCATAATCTAGGCTGTCTCCTCTGTTATTAATGTCAACAATCTTTTATCTGAAGTAAATATTCCTGGCTACCGCTTAAGTACTTTATAAAGCATGTATAAAATGGTCAGAAGTCAGTGAAGTTAGTAACAGATGAACATCTAATTGTAGCGAATAGTGTAGCGAATAGTGTCCCAAACTGTGTTTACAAGGTTCTCTTCTAAACTTTCGCTTCGTACTCATCTAAAACGTGAGCCTCTTCGGCTAATCACGATGCTTGGATACAATTATCTTTTGGTCTTTTTGTCTGGTTCCTGATCGCCATTGGTTTGCATTCAGTCTTTTATGGCTGAAGAAACAGATATGAGTAGTTAATGTGTGCAGGTGATTTATCTAAATTGCAGTTTGGCATGCTGGGTCTCCACTTCCAAGAGCGAACGATGCTAATGCTTATGTCTACGAAAAATGCTGTCTCTCTTGAAAATTCCCTTTCTTTCAAGGACTGGAGCGCAGGCGGGCAGCATGGGAAAATACCAGCTACGTAAGTTTTCCACAAGAGTGAATGTTCATGAGAGGCTTTTGGTACTCTTCTGGACACAGAAGGAAATGACTCAGGATGTCATATATGATGTTGTTGGCAAGTGAGAGAGGAAGAAGTTTTCAGCAAGTGACTCCGTAATTCCAAAGGGTTAGAAATTCCACTATTAAATAAATGTCCTGATAGCCTACCTTCAAATTTAAGAGCTTGCCCACACTTTCCTTTGGGTTCTGCAGAACACGTGCAATATTGTGAGGAAGGTCTTAAACTCAGTCTCCTGTGCAAATTATATTAAATTCACAGAAGACAAACATCTCCAGAGCCCAGGTTGTTCCTGCAGAGTGATCTGATGCCACTGTATTCACGCTTGCGTGTTTTCCGACTGACATGGACTTCTTGTCATTTCAGAAATGGAAAATCCTGAAGTGGCTGTGAGCAGCTGCAGTGCTTACGATGAAGAAAACCTTTGCAGCTACAAACGACACCCGTCAGTATCACAGGAGGGGCTTTTGGAAGATCAGCTTAGAAGGAAGTTAAAATTCTTCTTCATGAACCCGTGTGAGAAATTCTGGGCCAGGGGCAGGAAACCTTGGAAACTTGGGATTCAGCTACTCAAAATAGCAATGGTTACTATTCAGGTGAGTAACTAGGGGAGCAGGGACTCTTCTTAGCCCATGGGAATTCAAATAGGGAGTGGAGGTGACAAACGCTGTTTTTTATGTGGTACAGAGACAGGGAGATGATAGACTGCAAAACTATCTTAATTGCATATAGGTAGCTTGGATCTCAGATGGCTCAATTTTTTCCTAAAATTATTGACTGAAAGATAGCTTTCCTAAGAGTGGACATGAAAGGAACCATGTTTAAGGACACTACTTTACTTTATACTTCACTACTTTTTTCCTTTCTTTCCCTGTCCCCCCTCCCTCCCCTGGCCACGACCCAAGGACAGCATCCTTACACATCTGTTCCCTCCAATACTTTCTTCACTCTGAGCGTGTTTGTGTTCGAGGGAAGGAGCAGTCGCTTGTGTATCAGTATCGCAGTGATAAGAACTCTGAAACTGGCAGCTTTTTCATGATGTTTGTTCGTGCCTTGTGTGTGGTATACAAACTCTTGTGTTGAAAAAAACCCAGACATTTTGCTCCACTCTTCCTCTCACCCAGCCTTGTTCCATAGACTTCATATAACACATTTATCTGCTGCCTAAAACACAATTGTTTGTTCCAAAGGTCTGTTGTTAAGGAGGAAGAAGGTATTTAATAAAATCTAATGCCTCAGATGATGATCCTTCAGAGTTGCCCACATGTGATTTACATTTATGGTGGTGTCAGTGCTATGAGTATACAAGTAAGGAGAAGAATGGTTTCCACGGTTGCATGAATGATGGGACAAACTGCAGGAATAATAATTATTTTGCTATACATCTGGCAGCGTCTTTGTATACTTTACTTACTGCTTTAGTCTGAAATGTATCATCATCCTCTGATTTTTATCTGTCACATTTTTCACTTAAAAATTAAATTTGATAGTGGAAGAACTTAAAAAAGAAAGAAACTAATGCTGATTTAGCTTTTCAGAGAAAATATGCCAGTAGGTAATTCAGTCTTAGCACTGTTGATTTGCTGTTGTATATCTGTGTGCCTAGCACGCTGAGCTTGCCCACAGAGTACTTTTGTATCTCTGTAACTGAGTTATCCTTCCCAAAACCTACCTAGCCAGTTTGCATTGTGGCCATAAAACTAATCTGTAGACTACTGATTCAGACTTATCTCTGTTGAGTTTCTTTACGATACTCCTGACACTAGTTTTGAAAAAATAGTCGCTAAAGATAATTGCGAGCTCTCACAAACAATACATCACATTCTTCTAAAAACCTTTTCCAGCCTGGATGGTATCTAGCAGGGTTTTATGCTAACTTTTCATGAATAATTGCAGTATATTTTTTAACAGCTTCAGAGGTTATCCTGTTACAAGCACAGTTTTGAGCAGTTGTTCTCAAAGTATCTTTCACCCAAACCTGAGGGAGGGATGTTTGTTTTTCTGAGTTGTCCTCAATTTGCCTTTTCTGTGCTGGAGTAAGAACTTCAGAGTGGGGTCTGGTTAAGTCCTGTCCTGCCTTTTGGGCTGAGGTCCACCGATATTCCCCAAGGCAAGTCACATTAATGTCAGGCTGAACTAACAAAGCATGTGTAACAGTATATGCGTAGCTTGAATTTTAGGTGGTATCCTTTTCTTTGTAAAAATGCAAGTCCTTGGCCAAGATGCTGGTAAACATGTTAAAGGAACATGCTTGAAACACGTTTTTTCCAGAAGTCAAGCTTTCTTTTGACCAGCTGTGAAACGTAGTAGCCTGCATGTAAGTACTGTGTCTACCAGCATGATGAAAGAGTGACTGTTTGCAGGACGGGATTTGCATGTTAATCCAGAAGCCAACTTTGTCTTTGAACAGGAAATATAAATGTCTTTTCAGCTGGTGGTTTTTGGATTAAGCAATCAGATGGTGGTTGCCTTCAAAGAAGAGAACACTGTTGCATTCAAACATCTCTTCTTGAAAGGATACATGGACAGAATGGATGACACCTATGCTGTATACACACAAACAGATGTCTATGACCAGATATTCTTTGCAATAAACCAGGTAAGGATTGTCATTGCAATCTATACAATGTATGATGCGCCTGGGTACCTTTTCTTCTCCCACCTTCCCTGGTGGTGTCTGAAATTGAACTTCTATGCCAGTTGCTTAAGACTAGAATGTTGACTCGTTCAGGCTTTCTGTCATCTGCCAGAACATTGTACTTGTGGCGACGTCCTTAAAGCTAATCCATGTACTAATTCTGCACTAAATGCAGGCCTGGATTTCAGCCAGAATGCTTTGCAAATGACAAATTAGGCTTTCTAGTAAGGATTGTAAAGAGAAAAAAAATAGTAAGCAAAAAGCTATTTAGATCCAAATCCTGCACTTACTTTAAGGTATTTGACAAAACCAGTATTTGAAGACTCAGCTGTAGTGTGGTGTAGGTTTCCAGTTCTTTAGATGACCTTTTAAGCAAAAAAGATGGGTTACAGCACAGATCCAAACACTTCTGGGTTGGGTTGGGGTGTTTTGGTTTTTTTTTCCAGACACTAACAGTTTTGGTGCCATCTAAGTTTGCTTGTTTGTTTTGAACTTTAGTACTTACAGCTGCCCAACATTTCTGTTGGAAACCATGCTTATGAGAAGAGGGGAACAGAAGAGACAGCTCTGGCTGTGTGTCAGCAGTTCTACAAGCGAGGAACCATCTGTCCTGGAAATGACACCTTCGATATAGACCCAGAGATTGTGACTGGTAATGAACCTAATCTATTGCATGAGTTCTTTGGGAGGAGGGACCCTACATTTGTGATGAATGCTTGTAAACATCCAGTATTGTATAGTCCTATCAAATGATCTATATTGAAGTTACTACCAGGCAAAACTGGCAAGAAAACTACTGTGTAACTAACTCTAGTCCTCCCCTCCAAGGTAACAGTCCTTTATGTCTACTGTCACAGAATGAGCGTTGCGCCGTTAGCACTGATGACCATTTAATACAAGTATTTGGGGTTAATTTCAGGAGCCTTCCCCATGAATTCATGACGAATAACTTGGCTGGTTCAGGAAAGCTAGTTTATTTGTCAGCTATCTTCCCAAATGACTCCTCACTTAAGTGTGCTATCTCGCCTGGTGTAGTCAACAGCTCTTTCCAGCCTCGGGAGTGGGAAAGGCAGATTACAGTTAAAGAGCATGATAACCCAAGAGATGTTGTTGTGAGTACTTATCCATTGCAGACTGCTTGTACATTGAGCCCATGACGCCGTTAGACAACACAACGGTGGGAAAGCACAATTTGAATTTCACTCTGGATTTCCACAGGTAAGGAGGAATAAGCACCTCCTGTGTTGGGGTATTTGTGCATTTTCCTTGTGAAAAGCTAACAGAAAGCTCTATTCCAGACTGGTGACGGTGCAGCTTATGTTCAATCTGAAGGCAATCAACCTCCAGACCGTTCGTCACCACGAGCTCCCTGACTGTTACGATTTCACTCTGACGGTATGTGGAAGTCTGCCACCTGTCCTTCTGTCCAGAACGAGAAACTGTTCTTGCTGATTTACCGTGTCAGCGCAGATATTTCCTAAAGAGTGTTGGCACCATTGGCTGGTCCCCAGCAGTTTCTGGATTGCTCTGTCATGGCTTAGTGTACCCAGTAAATAACTGGCTGTTGTGACTGTGGGAGGTTAAGCTTTGAGTGCTCGTGATGTGATCCTGAAGCACTTGCTTGGCTTACAGCCTGTTGTGTTATAATCTTTCTGAAGTGTAACAAAAGCATAAACCTCTTCTCTTTAGAGAGATGCTTCTAGGAAGGTTGCTTTCAGATCACAGAGGAATGAGGCTGGAGTTTAGAAGAATTTCACGTAGTATCTAGTTGGTCAACCAATTTATGGTAAATACATAGTTCAACAGATTTGTTTTTCACTGACAGCATTTACTCGAATAAATTGGAATTAATTTAAGATTAAACAAGTTTTGTAACTTCTCCCCTTGGAGAATTACTCTGAATCATTATGCAAGCTTAGCAATACAGTGTGCTACATATGTAATGGTTTAACTTTAAAAAGACATGCACTTTTTTTGTTTTTGTTAATACAGATAGTGTTTGATAATAAAGCACATAGTGGAAGAATTAAAATAAGTCTAGACAACGACATAGCCATCAGGGAATGTAAAGACTGGCATGTTTCTGGATCAAGTAAGTTACATAAATGTGTTCAAATTCTCATGCTAAACTTTTGCTACACTACCACAATATTTGTTTACCTTTTTCTATATTAAAAGATGAGGCACTATTGACATACATTATGTACTGGGTGTGCTCTAAATCCTCATTTTCTAAGGAACTGTCATTCTTCAACCTCTGATCTGAAATCCTGGGAACCCAGCCACACCACTGCTTTCTTTAGCAGTTCCTTGCACCATTGATACTGTCAAACCAAAATTTTTCCACACCTCACTGTGCATCCTTCTATCTTTGGCTACTGAACTTAATGCTGCTCATTTCTTAAGGTAGGGCTGTGAAGCGTTTTTCTAGCACCAGGCAACAGAAGGACACATGATAGTGGTGGAAAGTTGAAACTGATTCACTCTTATTTCAGGACTTAGTGCCAGGAAAGATAAGGAAGCACTGTTGCTAAGGCTTGCTGGAGTGGAATGGCTAGAAACACTTCTTACTGCTGCTTAAATCTTGTTTGGCCTGTATGTGGGTGTAACTGAGATGCACAGTATGGTTAAATAATCGATCTTAAGTAGTTACTCACAAGAGCACCCTTTGTTGGCAGCTATTGGGTCTGGTCAAAACATCGTCTGAAATCTTTTTTGTTTAGAGAAAATAATCTCTTTGAAAATCAGAAGCTTTACAGGACTCTAAAATCCACCTTTTTTTTTTTTTTTCCCTGAAGTAAGCAATATTATGAATCAGGTCCACATTTCTACTTTGCCACTTTCCCCTTTGCTATGCCTGTGTTAGGAAGTGAAGAGCTGGTGGTGAAAAAAGAAGTTTTTTTCCTTAAAGATTCAGATTGAAATTAATTTGGGGGAATTTAATGAAGTGCATCACAGTACAAAACACACCACTTACTGTTCAGTGGAATATGTGTTTGCATCAACTAGCTTTGCTAGCTGCTGTGTTGTAAATGCACACCAGGTGGCATGTTACCTCTAACAGATTTGGCAGAGCAGTACAGGAAGGTTTTGATACCAGGCCTCTGTAATAATCCACATTTGATATCTATGGAGATTGCCTCTATAACAATTTTTAAAATAACCTCCAGGAGTACCCTATATTATTTTCTGAAAGGCTAGGAAAAATACAAAGGTAATGATTGCAATCAGACTGTAACAACTTGTTGCTGTTCTGGACGACACTGAAAAGCCAACTTAAATGGCAACAGTACATGTGTTGGTGACTCTGGTGTAAGCAAGAAGTAGGTGGACTTCTTCTGAGTAGTGCAGTTTGTGAACTCAACTTCAGTATCCCATTTTGGAGAACTGCTGTTCAGGCAAATTTAAAAATCTAATCCTTATACTGTCCCATCTAGTGTCAGCTGCATGATAGGTACAGAAACCAAAAATAGGTGTGGTGTTGGATTTGGTGCAAAATTTGACCTTAGTTAATCAAGAATGTCAATTTTAGTAGCATAAGAGATGGAGAACTCGTGTCTACCTCAGTGTTGGTTGTGGCTAGCTGAGCAGCAGTCCAAATTATCTGCACTGCTCTAGGACAGAAAACCTATCTGATAGTCAAATACTGGTCTGGAAGAGAAGATACATACTGTAAAATTCCTGGGATTTCTTTTTTTTGTTTTTTTTTTGACAAGTTCTGTCACTCCAAGGGCCATTCCAGTGCTTGTAAAATGGACAACTCCCATCTCTAATTTTGCAGGTCTGTAGGAAGCATTCACACTCTGGTATATTTCTCAGACGGTATCAACCTTCCTAAATTAACTAAAGTGGTATCTGTAGTGCAGATGCATTTGTGTCTCATGAAAATATGTCAGATAAACTTTTGTGGGAAAAATGTTAAGATTTTTCTTAATTCAGTTGTATAAACATAGTAAACATCAGAACCTGATTCTTATTTCAATACTCAAGATGGTCAACAAGCTGAAATGCATCTGACTACAAACATCTACATTTTTGTTCTTGCAGTACAGAAGAACACTCATTACATGATGATCTTTGATGCTTTTGTTATATTGACTTGTCTGGCCTCACTCATCCTTTGCACACGGTCAGTGGTGAAAGGAATTCGGCTCCAAAGGGTGGGTATAACTCTTTCCTTGGAAAGTCTTCATGTCTTGTGCAAGTCTGATTAACTTTTTTCTTTCCTCCTTTCCCCTAGGAATTTGTAAGCTTTTTTCTATATTATTATAAGAAAGAAGTATCTTTCAGTGATCAAATGGAATTTGTCAATGGATGGTACATCCTGATTATGGTTAGTGATGTCTTAACTATTGTTGGATCAACTCTAAAGATGGAGATACAAGCCAAGGTGAGCTTTTTACACTGTCAGGTGTAAGCAAAACTGATTGTTTCTGTCCCAGCTAGGTTTAAATCTCTGGGAGAACTTTAGGCTGGCTGTACTTGATTCTGAGTGCCATGAGATTTTAAATCTCTCTTTTCCTCTGGAATTATAATTAAGATGTGTTGTTTCCAGTTGTGAGATTTAAAAACTCCAAACAACCCTAGATACTATAATTCTAATTATCTTTGCTCCTTTTTGACTTCAAGAAATAAAATGAACTTAATTGCTGAAAGTTTAAAGCGGTTGACTGCCTCTCTTCCCCATTTAGGACCACTGATATTTGCTTATTTGATGTATTTTTTTTAAATTTAGCATTTAACTTTCTGTTCCCCATTTAACAAGTGTTTAACTAGCACAAAGACTCTCTCCTTAAACATCATTTTGCTGCTTTCCCAGCTTCTGGTTTCCAGCAAGTATATAACAGTCAGCCACAGCCAGGTTCTAGGCTTTCAATTTCTAAAATGATATAGATTTTTTTTTTTTTAAACATGTTATGTGCAGCCAGAATCAAGGAAGAAAAAATATTACAATATGCTGTCCTGAAGCACTCTAATATTTAGATAATGTTCTTCACCAAATCTGTAGCAGACTTTAAAGTGTGACATTGCAACACAACAGACTTTGGACAGTAGTGATGAAAGGATGGGTCTGAAATCCATCTGGCAACAGCTTGACTGTCATAAACACCCTCTGCAAGTTGCCCTATCTTACCTTAGGAACTATAAACTCAGTTCTTAGGAGTAGAAAGAAGCTATGAGGAAGTTGTCTAAGAGATAACTCCATCCCGCTTCGGGAGAAGCGATGACGGGAGGAAGATTGGAGTAAGATACTGCATTTGGGATTCCACTATCTTATATAATGACATCTATTTATATGTTTCTTTTCTATGGAGTATTTTACTAAAACTCTTCTCTGCTGGTACATTTCACTTCATTTTGCAAGCCTTGTGGACCATAATAACCAAACAGAGCTGCTGTTCAGGGAACAGGGTATATACTAACTTAGATGAAAACAGACCAGTATAAATAGGTGGAAAAAAACAGTGAAGTGCCAATAAAATATAAATGAAGTTCCAGTTACAATTAATTAGAAGCTAATTAGTCTTCTCCTTAAAAACTTTCTACACCTCTCAGTTCCTGGCTACCTAACAAGATCCTCCTCAGTATTATCTGATAACTCATGCTACTTTTTTAAAAAATGCTTTGCGTGCATACTGGAAGAACCTTCTTTTAAAGCTGCATGTCTACAATGTCTGTTGGGATGCAGTGGAGAGAGTCCCAAGCTGCTCTGGGGAGTCTGTTGATGCAGATCCCAGAGGCAGGTGCCGCAGGTTCGGAAGCAGCATTAAAAAATGTTTGCAGTGCCACTCTGTAGGTCTTGGTGAGCCAGGCACGGTGCAGAGACACCCCCTCTGTACAACTGCGCTCTTGGCCTTGCAGATGAAGCTTGTCTTGTCACAATCTATCTTACAAACAGCGTATGTAAAGGCACGTGAAACGAGTTACACTTGAAAGTGCCCTTGCTGTTCAGTGGGACTTCTGCTGTCTAATGCATATTGCCCCAAATTAATTCATAATGTGAGAGATTGCCAAGGAATACAGTGTTTCTTAACAAATCTTTGTAGTAATGACAGTCACAATTTAGAACCTGTCAGTTGCTACACTATTTTCTTTCTTTCTTCCCCTTCTTTGTTTTTTTTAGAGTCTGACAAGTTACGATGTCTGCAGCATACTCCTAGGAACATCCACTATGCTTGTGTGGCTTGGAGTCATTCGCTACCTAGGTTTCTTTCAGAAGTATAATGTAAGGATCTCCTGGGATCTTCGTGCTGTTGGTATTTATTCTGTTTGTTGCTATAAGAGGACTGCAAGAAGGGCCTGGTTGAATTCTAACTGTTTGCATTACTTTGTGCAGCTTCTCATCCTAACACTGCGAGCAGCATTACCCAACGTAATGAGGTTCTGCTGCTGTGCTGCCATGATCTACCTGGGCTATTGTTTCTGTGGATGGATTGTACTGGGCCCATACCACGTGAAGGTAATACATTTAACATGAAAAAGTACAGCTTGAACAACAGAATGGATTCTAAACAAATGAGAGATTACTACTGCTGTCTTCTAAGTTTCCCTGTCAAGGCTTTCCTGAATATAAAAATAGCGTGTCTTTGACATGATGCTGCTTTGTTTGAGGAGTCTGACGTCTGTGAGTCAACCAGACTTTCCTCAAGTTATGAAAGCTCTGAGTCAGAAGTGGAAGCTGCCATGACTCCCAATCACATGCTGGTATTTTGAGAAATGATTTTCATCTTGCAGAACACTGGTGTCAGACTAAAGCTTGGGAGACTTTATCCCTTTTAAAAGCAAAACTGACTTACCTGAGTTGAACGCGTACGTGTACAGGAGGTGACAAACTTTGCTCACTCCTCAAACGTTTTACTGTTTGCACCTTGCCATACAGTGAGATCCGCGGCAGGCAGTCATCAGCTGCGTATCTCCTTCTTTGTGGCACGTATAGTCTTTGGATCCACATAAAGAGGTGATGATGTCCTTGTTTTCTTTCCTCCTCTCTAGTTTCGCTCTCTGAACATGGTTTCCGAATGCCTTTTTTCGTTGATCAATGGAGATGACATGTTTGCCACATTTGCAAAAATGCAGCAGAAAAGTTACTTGGTTTGGTTATTCAGTAGGATTTACCTCTACTCCTTCATCAGTCTGTTCATCTATATGGTGCTGAGTCTCTTCATTGCACTCATTACAGACACGTATGAAACTGTCAAGGTAAGCGTGGACTCTTACTCTTCCTTTGGAATAAAAATGCAAGATCAGTGCTATCAAGACTCTCATCTCCCTCAATTATTTTGACTTGCAGTGCATGCCAATTTCAAGAATAAATGTAATGGCTACTTTTGAGGGTGTAGAGCGGTGTTGAGAGGTTTTTAATCCCTCCCTACTTCATTGTCCTTGCAAGCCTATCTGATTTCCTGCTCCAATGGAAGATAAATATCTACTAAAAAGCAGTAATTTCTCATTCAGTTCTGTGAATCTTCTAATTTCAGACTTGAGCAATATCTGAAAAGTCATCTGGGGATGATTCAGGTTATTGTATATTTTAGCCTTGTTAAAGGTTTAACTAAATATCAATTTTTAGCACTACCAGCAAGATGGCTTTCCGGAGACAGAACTTCAGAGATTTATATCACAGTGCAAAGACTTACCAAACTCTGGCAGGTACAGGTTAGAGGAGGAGAGTTCTGCATCTCTCTTCTGTTGTTGTAACGGTACGTGCCTATATTGAAATTATACATTAAGGTATATGCAAAAGCAACACACCACAAAATGTCCCTGGTATAATAAGAGTACTTAAATTTTTGGGGGTGGAGGGGGAAAAAAAATCAACAACCAAACACAAAAATCCCAGACTATTTCTAATGTTCTAGAATGGAGCACTAGCAAAATGCCTGCAGCCAACAAACTCCTTAGGAGAGGTGAGGGAACTTTTAAATTAAGAATCACTTAACGTGAAAAATAGTACAGAAAGTTAGATATTATATACAGTACTTGGGAACCCTGTATGTAGAATGTGCGAGCATTAACATTTCCTGTACTCACTGCAATAGGCAGGAGTTACAGATCTCATTCAGTGTCGTCTTATCCGTACTTTAATGATACCTTGTGCAGTAAGGTGTCCTGACTTTAATAGTAGGAGGCCTGAAATTTAGGGAGAAGATCAGCTTGCCAAGGTTTTAAGGCAGCATGCAGTTTAAAAACTACCACAAACCTTGGAAAAGCATTGCCTGACTTCCACTATGGAGAGCTTAATGCTTCAGTTATTTGAAGTTTTGTTTCTTTAGGAACACCGATTGCAGGATACGTGGTTTATATTTAACCTGGCTGGCAGCAACTCTGAGTCTTGCTTGCTGAAGGGCCCACTGGTGGGGGAGCCTTAAAATATTTGCAGCTAGATTAAAAAGATCAAAGGCATTTGCAGCCCTGTGGTTTTGGGTTTTGTTACATTTTGTTTTTTGTGTTATATGCCCGATGGAATATATTTATGAGAGGGAGGAGATGGGGACATACTCCGGAGCAGGGAGACAACAGCACCTGCAGTGAGCCAGTCCAAAGGAGAGTGCCGCTGTTGTGGCCGATGGCCTTACTGGAGATGAAAGTGTGGGATGAAGCCGAGCAGGGCATCTTGCTCCTGGGTAAAGGGCACTGCCTGTTAATATTTCCTTTTCTGCACACATGTCTCAGCAAGAAACCCAGCGTGAGGCTGGGCAGGGTGGGGATGGAATACTTTTCCCACTGACTGTGAGGTGGGGATCAGGACTCTGGAAGAGCATTAGGAAAGGAATATTCTCAAGCAGCTTGTTCTTCAGCAGTATTGTGCAGCCAGCAGCACCCTGGGCTCGAGTGGAGCTGTAGACATTTAAGTGCCCTGTTTCAAACCCTTGTTTCCTAAACAGATTACCTACTCTTTAATGATTTTATCCTGGTGCCAGTTGTGCCTCACAGCATGCACATCAGTGTTACAGCTTGTTTCTTTTACCTGGAAGCTAGACCAGGAGCTGACTTTGCAGTTGCCTGTAACCATCAGACATGGCTCCATTAGCCCTGTCCTCTGGCCTTCTGGTTTTATTTTAAAACAAATGATCTGTAGGAATAAATAAGTATCTCAAGAAGGATGTTGTGTTAGTAGTTCTATGGCTTCTGCTCTTTAAACAGTCATGTGGTCACACAAGGTTTCTCTTAGCTCTTTCACATGCTCAAAATGTTTTATGGTGATTCATAGTAGTTTCTTATCGGTGTATGTGAAATTAGTAATTGAACAGTTTAGACGTGTTTTTAAGGCTCCTTGTACAATGAAACCATTATTTTGATGCATGCACCTGACTTTTTCTCCTTCTCCTGTACAGGTTGTAGTGAACATATTTAATGGATTATGGGAGTGTATCATGGAGGCTTTAAAGCAGCACACATTGCAAGAGCTGGACAGTGGAGGTGGTGGAAAAACTTATGCCTAAAGCCTGAATTTGCTTTTCTCAAAAACCAGTGTAAGCCTGTGGCAGAAGCTTACGATAACCTTACAGTCTTTCTGATCAGGCAATCTTGCTGCTAGTTTAGGGGTTTTAGGGGTTTAGATTTTTTATTAGCTTTGTTCTATTTGTTTCCTCAGATAAATCGTGCTAGAATGCAAAGGGCATTAAAAAGCTTTCTGTGTTCAGAGACTCGGCTAGACTATGTGAGTAGACTAGAAATGCCGTAACTTTCAGCTACAACTAGAAATTGTACTGGAGATCTGCAACTTGGAACACCAACCTAGCCCTCCGTGCTGCAGGCACTATCTAACTGTGGCTCACCCATCACAGAATGAATGAAAGCTCACTCCCCAGCCCTCAGCATTTTTTGTTTGTCTGCACTCATAGCACAAATAAACTAAACCCATGAAATTTGGTGTAATCTGTTTCTGGAGACACAGCAGTAAATTGATGCACGAGCCATTCAGATATGGCTGACAGCATAAACTAAAGATTTCTATAAACATCAGTACCACTTAGGTAACTGGCAGTCTCTTCTCAGAGAGGCCAGGAATATGCCAGGCCAGGACTGAAGTTTGAGGGGTGAGTTGAGTGGAGAATTGTAGCTGTTCTCCTATATCCAGTGCTGGGTAGGATCACTTACAGTCTTCAGCTTCGCAGTGTGCTGACCTTATGTTTTTAAAGGAAAAGTCAGACAAAAGCACTTTCAAAATATCTATTTTTATATTTGAAATCGTCTCTGATACACAAGTCTGTAAACCTGAAGTCTAAACTAAGTTAAATACATGGAAGATGTGTCTCTGAGAGTCATATCCAGTAGGAAACTGGATGTTTCCTACCAACTATATAACCTGGTACAGCCAGTGGCTGGCTGAAACATCAGATCTTACAGAAGTTCAGTTTTGACAACTTAGTTTATATGCTTTGTTGATTGTGATACCATTTAATGGATGCCTTATTTTCTACAGTCTATCCACTTTGGGAGCAGAACAGAAAACCAAAGGGAAGCATTTTTTAGATAGCATGCATTTGTGAATAACATTCCTGTAGCTGTGTGTGGCAATACATAGTGCTGTGCACAAAGGTGGAGGACACTAAACATGTTCTGTCTGAATGTTTACACATTGTAAATGCGCTACAATAAACACTTCCAGCTGCAGTATCGGGTGTGTCAGTATTCATCTTCGGAGTAAATATGTTGCCAGGTTAATATAGGATTTTTTTTTTTTAATAGCAATATGCAATGTTTGTCATGAAATGGTGTATGGAGTGTGTGAACTTGCATTTCCTGTAGTCGAGATCGTTCCTGTGGATCCCGGTGAGGACCTGTTCCTAGCTGATCCTGATCAACAGTGTTTCAGAATTAGCCATAGAAATAAATAAGCGAATATTAAACCTTACACTAAAAATGGTTCTGTACATTACATGAAGTTTGAATTTAGCAAAGACAAACTCAATGCAAGGTGTAGGCAGAACAGATTATTCACAGTATCTGAAGGTTTCCTGTATGGAGGTCCTTGTTTTCCAACAGCCACCTAAAACTGAAGACACTTGAAGCTTTTCAAGGAGATTCAAGGCAATCTTACCTCAAAAAGCAAATATTAAGTGACTGTGTTTTCTGTTGACACATGAAACTCCTTATAGATCTTTGATAACACACAATATATAATGAGCACATCACTATTGTATAAAATAGTTTGTGCAAGGAATTCTGACAAGGATAGCAAGCCCTTTCAGGTCACTGAAATATAGAAAGCTGACTTCTTTGCAAGGCTTTTCATACAGAGTTAAGAGAAAGCTAAGGTTAATAATTTGCTCAAAATGCTGGTGCATTTTGTAAACAGCTATGGAATGCTTTGTTTGCCCATACAGTTATACGGCAAGTAGTAGTCTGATTTAACTTAGAAATGGGGCAGAGCATATGCTCCAATGCTGTTAACAACAAATTTCAACAAAATTTTGACAGAGATCTAAAATATCTAATTCTTACAAAGTTTGATAGAAGCAGGGAGAAATCATGCTAATAGAAGCCTGCAGTAGGAGCACAAGGCATGGAAAGCTACACTGGGGGGCCCTAAAGCAGGAAGAGATACCATATATAGATTCTTTCGATTCCTAATAGAAATCTTCCACAAAAGACTGGTTTCTGTTGCCTGAAGGGCAAACTTCACTGTGAAGCTTGGTTTGCAGTGAAACCCCTGTCACAGTCTCTAAGTAATGACCTGTGCTTGTGCTACAGCTAAAAAGTCAATCAACTGAGACACACAAATTCAGTGGAAAACTGCACTCTGTTACTTTTCCTGGACTACAGCTTTTAATTTAGCATTGCTGACAGTTGTAGGGGTTTGGGGAGGAAGGAGTTGAAGAACGGCAACTTGCCTTCAAACAGTAACGGGAAAGGTCACAGTATGAAGCCAGAGAGGAGGGCTATCTAAAAGTAGAAGGATGTGTAAAGCAAAGGTGGGAGGAAAAGAAGGGACAGCTGCTTATAAAGTTAGCAGAGCAGCGATTGCTTGTTCCTGGCCATGGGTGCAGGCTGTTACACGGGACAAAGAACAGTACCCTGAAAGGTTACGGGCTTACCCCTGCTTAAAATGTCCAGCTCTGACTGGAAAAATAAATGCTGCTTGTATTACATATCTGATATCCATTGATATTTTGCTTTTTAAGAAAACCAGACATTTAACACATGCACTGCTTGCCTTGGTCATGCTGCTGGTAGTCTTAAGTGCCTGCTGTCCAGATCACTGACCTGCTTGATCCTTGGTGTTCAGGATCTTCATCTGCCTGAGTATTTCACTCACCTCAGAAGAAGCCAGTCAAGACTGCATTTTCTAGCCTACTGGCGGCATTTGAGATGAAGTGCGGCTCTGTCAGAGCTGTAGCTGCTGCTGTTGCCTTTGGTGGGGCTTATAAATCTTATTTCATGTCAATATATAATGTGCGGGTTATGGCCTTGCAGAGCCACAAAGTGTGACAATTATTCTAAAAAAGCCCTTGTGACTTCAGTGGTATCAGCGATCTCAACGTCAGCAATGCTAATAATGCATGTAAAGCTGCATCCTGGAGACATTGGTATCTTCATGCTGATACAATCACGCAGGCACAGATAGAACTGTAAAATGCAGATGGGGAGAGCAAAGCAGCAGATAAAGCAGCAGATAAATTCATTATGCTTAAAAATGCCATCTTAAGGAAAACAGGGCTTTCAGTGCTGTCCAAGAAGGTGTGGAGGAGGTAACAGTTCCTTCATCCTGCTTCTCACTGGCCTCTGGAAAGAGTTGCCTGGAAAGTGCTGATAGTATTTCCTCATGAAAATAAGTTGCAGGGCTCTCAACCTGGGTAACAGCTGCTTTCACACCAGGGCTCATTTCAGTGCCAATGCTTTGCATACGCTCAGGTGGTGAGAACTTCTTGTTTTCAGCAGAGCTCAGATCTCTTAACGGAACGAAGTTACAGTGAGGGGAAGAGAGAGGCGAGGGGCATACTTGTTTCTAAGTACCAGTTTCCATGTTGGATCAAAGCATGTTCTCAAGAGAAGGTAAATGGTGTGCATGCAGAAGAGGAATAAATCAAATCCAGGTATGCTCATACCTTTCCAATAAAAGAAATGTGTAAAGAAATGTTTCTCTGGCAGAGGGTGGGGGGTAAACCAAATGCTGCTGTGAAAGACCAAACTTGTGATTGCCTCTGTCGGGAGCATCTTCCTGCCTGCAGCTGTAGCCAATACCAGATGCTTCAGAGGAAGCCTTAAGAATTAACTTTCACGCCTGAGCTGACATGATGCTCTGGCAGCTAATGCTGAGTAACCGCACGCAGGTGTGTTTCTGGGCCCTTTGTTCCTTCTCTCCTCCCTTGAACAGCGTGACTGTAACCAAACACAGCATCTCCCAAGAGCATTCTGCGGGAGTCCCGCGCTGCCCATCCCCACCGTGGGGGCTGGCGGGGAGAGGGCGAGCTCACAGTGGAGCCTCTTCAAGTCTGTGCTCTGTTCTGAACACCCTGGTTTGGAGCAACGGCATGAAACCACATCCTCGGGGGAGCGAACTACCTTTCCAGCTGCCAGACGGCCACTCCGTAACAGCCGAGTGTTCCCCGCATCTCGCCTCCCCGCCTACAACAGAAGCTACCGAGCCTCGCTTCGCTTACCGAGTGCCCCAGCACCGGCGGCCCTGCCGTAACGGGAGAGGCGAGGGGCGGCCGCAGGGCACGTGGGCGGCGGGGCGCCCTCCTCCGCCCGGGCCCCCATATAGGCGGCGCGGGACTCGGGGCGGGACGAGACGGGGGCTGTGCGGCCCTGGCCGCTCGGGTCGCGCCGCCAGCTCTCCCCGTCGGCCGCTGAGGGCTGCCGGAGCCCCGCGCTACCCGGGCAGCGGCCGGGCCCGCGGCCACATGGAGATCTCCCTCAAGTACCTGCCCGGCGGACGGGCCGCCGCCAGCGGGTGAGCGAGGCGGTGCTGCCCGCCGGGGTCAGGCCGCCCGGTGCGGCGGGGCAGGCCGGGGGTGGTGTGATAACGGCGCTCCTTCCGCGGGAGCGAGCGAGGCGCCCTGGGGCGCGCCCAGCCCGGTGCCCGGGTCAGGGCCGCCGCGTGGGCCGCGCCGCAGCGGGGCGGGGCGGCTCGGGAGGGCAGCGCCGCCGGTATCGCCCGCGGCAGCGCTGGGGCACCGCGGTGCCCGGGGCGGAGGCGCTCCTCCGCACTCGCGTTTGAGGTGTGCTGCGCAAGGTGGGTGCTCGCCGCCGCTCCGCTCGGGTCCCTGCCGCCCTGGCAGCGCTGGCCGCGGTGTTCCGTGCGTTGCCCCCTGCTCTGGGCTGCCGGGGGTGGCGCGGCAGCTCCTGCCGCGGCTTAGCGACCGGTAACGTCGGCAGTTCTGTAAAAGGGTGTTTTTTCTCCATTTCTTTGAGTTCGCTTTCCTGAGAAGCGCTGGGCAGTGCCCCTGCTCCGGGCGAGTTGCGAGCTTAGAGCAGGGTCACGCCGCTGAAGCTGGGGTTGCCCAGTCTGATACGTAGAACTCTCTGACTTCTGATGGTTTTTCTCTCTTCCTCTTCCCCTGCCGCCCCCCAGCACCGCATCCATCTCGTTAATACAAGCAGGTGAATGTCCCTGGTACGGAGCTCTGATGGGCGCTGCTAGCGTTGCTCCTGCAGTGCATTACCGATTAAAGAACTGAGTCTGTGCCCTATGGCCTTTTAGCCACTCGATTCAGCGGTGCTTTTTCTGCTAGGTGGTAAGTAGGTGACTGTAAACTGTGGTCAGTGCTGCTGAAGCCTCTTTCCCGAGTAGAATACTGAGCTTTAAAGTGCCTCGCTACAAAACACGATCCGAAGGACAGTTTGTCCCACCAGGTGCAGCACTGCAGTGGTGGCTGCCTTTAGAGTTGAATTACTGACGGTTATTATTTGCGACACATAACACTTAATGACACGTATATATGCGTTTAAACATGCGTAGTAGAGTTAGTCTTCATTCACAAACCTTGCTTGTATCAGTGCTTTAGAAAACATACTGTGGAAACCTAGTGGGGGACGTTAATTACACTCCGGTGCCTGAATTGACTTGTTCCATTTCTCTGTCTTGAGCCAGGTGCTTTGTTTGTATTACTTTTATAAGGATAATAAACATTTGGTAGAACTAGATGGTTTGTTTTAAATGCAGTCAAGTCACTGTTAATCCCTTGGAGCTTCTGAACTTTTTTTAATGCTTTGGTTGAAGGTTTGAGTTCTGCAGAGTTAATGCAGTTTATTTGGATGTTATTTTGAATCTATGCTAGAAATGAATGGATCAGAAAACAATAGCTGTACTTCAGCTATTGCCAAATGAATTATTTCTTAAATACTACACTAGAGAACGCTTGTTCTTTATTGGCCAACAAAGCCCAACAGCGATACAGGCTTGATTCTCATCTCTTCCTCTTAAGCTGAACAAGTATGTTGCTTTCCTTGGCTGAATTTCCTGCTCACAATTTCTACAGCTAATTAATAAAGGAAGTTAGAGGCACCAGTGAAAATAATCCCTAGCCAGCGGACTTAGGTGAGGGTGTGAAAGTATTGTTATTAGTCAAAGTCAAGTTTTTAGAACAGCTGTAAAGACTTGAAAGACAATTTGGGGAAAAACCATGTCTCATGGTATGTATTTGTATGTCAGAGAAAATTGTGTATGTTATAAAGTTTGTGGTTTCTTGTTTTTTTTTTTTGTTTGTTTTTTTTCAAGGTCTGTCACTTCTGCTATGCTTTTACTGGAAGCTTAGGGAAGTATTTTGCTGAGGTCTTGGAATGGTTCTTATGGTGTATCTTCATGCTTTAATTCTTGACCAGATCCACATTAAACGTGTTCTGTTCCTCTCTTTCCCACCTACTGCTATGACATTCACTCTGAGTTAGGTCTTGTTCTTTCTGTACCCACACAATCGCTTCTGCCCCTTGGAGAGAAGCTGGTGCAGGAGCAGCGATGTCTTTGGGTGTCAGTGCAGGACTGAAGTACGTACCTGTTTCCTTAGGCAATACTCGCAGCTATAATTATCATATGCTTTTCTGTCAGATGTGTTTAAAGTTTACAAAGTTTTTATTTCTTAAACATTATTAAAATTACTCCAGTATGTTTGTATTGTAAATTTAAATGGCAGGTACTCCATGGTTCCTTTTTCCTTAACAACTTGTTTTTGCTGTCTCAAAACCAAAATCAGCCTACCTCCCATCACCTTTGTGAATGTTTGATTTAAGGCTGTGTAACAACCTTTGAGCCTCTCATGCTAAAATAGATTTTGTTTGTTTGTTTTCAACCCAACTGTGTACCTTAACTCTCATTTCTCATTGTGAGATAGCTGGTTCTAACAAATCAAATGTGCTCAGTGGTCTACGGTTTGGGCTGAAATACCTGTACACCTCAGACAGGTGAGGACAAAAGCAGTAAGCATGCATCTGGAAACTTCGAACTGATGCTTTTGGTTTTGACCCTGAGGGGAAAAAATAGTGTTATCCTTTATAAAATTCAGAACATGGAGAGTAGTTTTCTGGATGGCAAATGGGACTGAGAATGGGTTTATGTAGCCAGTTTCAGATATGATTGCTCTACTTAAACACATGGAGGGAGGTAAAAGTTACAGGTTTGGTTATGGTCTTTGAAAACTTTCCCCTTCTCCTAATCTTTTTAACTGTGTTTTCCAGTACCATAATCGTTAGAACTTTCCTACTTCACACAATGTCCTGTTCATTTGAGAAGGAGAAACTAAGAGTGATTTAAGACACCTACAACAACAGTCCTCTGTGCTTGTTCCTCTGATTTTTATGTGCCCAGATATTTAAATAAATAAATGCCAATGAGTTTAGCCCTTAAAGCCGTATGTTCATAACAGAGGCGTGTTGTAAAGCCTGCTCTGGTTGTTTAGTCTTTAAGACACCTTTTTCTGGTGGTAGAATGTGGGTTATTCAGAGAAATGTGTTAACAGTGGCCTCTCTTTATTTCAAATATTTAGCTTTAGCAAGTCTACATTTATGTCTTTTTTTTATCACTATTACAGATCTTCTTATTTAATGTCTATTTCCCCATAAATAGTTGTGGTTTTGATAATCTAATGTGATTGAATGATTTTTAATGATGTGATCATAGCGAAATGTTTCTTTCATTTTGCTGTAAAACTAACACAAAACTGTTACAGACCTTTTCTATTACGTGGTGATCTGAGGTCTGCAGTATGAGGAAACTGTCTGCTAAAGTGTTCTGTTGTTTTCTAATTAACATATTATTTATGGCAGAAGTATGATGGCTCAGTCAGATTTAGATCTAAAAGAGACTGCTCTGAAAGAGGATTTGAAGTTTTACTTCATGAACCCGTGTGAAAAATACAGAGCAAGACGTCAAATACCATGGAAACTGGCTTTGCAGATTTTGAAGATACTTATGGTTACTACACAGGTAATCCTTCCTCTGTTCTTACTCTTAGAAAGCGTGGCAGTGATGTGCAGGAGAAGCAGATCTGTGGTTCTGGGATTTTGCTATCCCTGGCTATTTGTTTTTGACTTGAACTTCCTGTTTCAGTCCAGAAAGAAAAAATACTATGAAAGGTGTGACAAGGAGGAAGAATAATATAAATTAAGTTCCAAAAGCCTCCTAGAGTTCTTGAGGCAGTATTTGACCAGGTATTTTGCTGGTGTTAAGATAACACTTTGAAGCAAAATACTCTTCCCACTGAATCTGTTGCTGTCTTCAGACTGTCACAGTACTGCTCTGTGTTTGCTTCCTATTAGGTTCCTAGGTTATAGTTTCACTGGGCTGTTTCAAGCATGATCGTTTCTTGAAATCTGGGCAGTAACTTGAAACGGACACGTTCAGTGTGGAAACGCTGTGGTCTCTGGGGATGACTGGGCCACAGGAACCGGACGTGCCCCTTGTTTCTGTCACCAAATGGTGCGTTTCAAACAATTGTGTACTGAGATAGGTAGAGGCAAAGAAGAGGGTGTTTTTAAACTGCACTGGTATCAGAGCACAGTTGGTTATTTTACAGTCCACTAAGACATGGTGACTGGAGGTTGAGGGAAGGGAAATGGGACACATGTACATGTAGAAGTTACTTTTCTGGGCCTTTGAAATGCAGGACTCTGACATCTGACACTTTGCAAGAACCGCTAAATATACAACTCCTGAAAACGTGCTGAGTTGCAGGATTCCCAGTTTGTGTTTGACTTGCCCGCTAGAATGAAGCGTTAACCCCTGCTTACATGTCCCTGTGTTGTATTGACCGCTCTCACCCTTCATCACCCTGCGGGAAGGACAGGCTCTGGGACCGGCTCGGCAAAGGTCCAGCCTCCGACGCTGCTGGGGTCCTGTCGGGGCTCTGGCCGCAGGCAGCAGCGGGACGCAATGGCCACTCTGTCTAGGCAAGACTAGCTAAAGTAAGGCATTGGCACTAGTGCTGGCACTATTGTGATCCATAGTGACAGAGCTGCTGAGAACAGGGAGCCTATTGAGGGAACCAAAAAGGTTCAGAACTTCCCATCTGTCCTAACCTGGCTTGCATCCTTGGGGGAATTGCTGAACATGTAATTCTTCTGCCTGCTGTCCCAGTCTCCCGCTGTCCTTTGAGCAGAAGGTGTGCTCTGCTGCTTGGCATTCAAAGGCTCCTAGATTTGCTGGGCTGCTGCTTAAGATTTTTTTCTTGTCACCCCTGGGTCTTGCTCAGATGCCAGGCAGGTAGTCGGCAAGAGAAGGAAAACAGTTTCTGAAGGAGAATGTGTTGCTGCCCTGCAAGGAGGTCTTGCATATGAGCCAACGGTAGATGGACAGGTTCAACAAGCACCTCTGTTTCGGAGGGAGGGCAAGACCCTTGCAGGACCACCTAGGAACAAATTAAGCAGCCTTCTAGCTGCTTCTGCCTGATGCCAGCCTGTTAGCCATGAGACTTGTGGCTCCTTTGGTGTGATGCAACAGCTGGGGTATCTCTGCCTGACTGAAAAGCAGAAGAGGTTTCTGTCCCAGCACGGGGAGTAAGTTTTACTCCAATGCTGTGCTGAAATCCCCTAGGGAGTCCCCCAAGGAAACCCTGCTGAGGGAGTCTTATTTCTCTGTATTGTAGCTGGAAGATCCCTGTTTTAGAGATACTAACTAGAGTGCTGCAGATTTATTTGTAGCATTCAGTTAGTGATGGGTTTTGTTTTTTTTTTTTTTTTAGTCAACTGGAGATATAAGTACTTAATTTAAAATTTGGCTAAAAGTATGAAGATTCAGTTCTTAATCTGAAGACTGTACATACCCAGTGGAGCTGATATCCCCTTTTCTTTGCCCTGACTGTGGCTTTGCTGTGCAACCAGTCAGCCTTGCACTAAACACTCCTGCTGTATGTGTTCTTTTAGCTTGGCCCAGATCTAAGCAATTACTTTCTAGGACAAAAGATGATGTATTCCAGTGACGGGGGAAAAATAGGTGTGCTTTCCAGTTTCTGGTGTTTTGAATGAAGGAATTTGGAGGTTAGTAGAGCCTGCCTGTTTGCTTTGGGGGATTTCTAAGTTCTTGCAGTTTCTCACTCTTTCTTCTTCCCTATTTCTGCTAATTTCTTGTGGGGCTTGGAAACCAAGCAGTAATGAGACAGTTTCATGTTTGCTGTTAGTAAGCAGTTTAAACCTAGGATCAAGTGTTAGCTATTTGAGGCTTGGGATATCCTCCTGCTACTATGCCTGTGAAGAAACTCTTGTTGCTTGATTTTTCAGCTTCTGGGCTCCATCTATATGTTTTCCTTGGCGGTGGTGGGAATGGGAACATCCATATGGTAGGGCAACACAAATCCTGAGTAGTAACTCTGCTGTCTGCTGCTGCTTCTTATTATAGCCTCCTTAACCAGCACCTGGGTCAGGTAGGTGATGCTTTTTGTTGCTGTGGGGTCCCACGTAGGTTTGTTCTAATCCTGTGCCATGCAGGAATTTGTCCCGTAGCAATGCAGGGCATTTCTGGGGTAGCAGGCTGTGCTGTTAGGTTAGCTCTTCCACCATTTGCATCCTCAACAGAAGTTTTGGCAAATTCCACTTAGAGTTGTTGGTCCAGGATGTGTGAAAGGTGGCAGTGATCTAGATGTCTGTTTAGTTGCTGCTCTGTAGGTTTTGGAGTCAGTAGGGGACTTAGATTTCTGTTTCTTTTACCCTGCATATGGTAGCCTTGACTGTAGTAGCCTTATGGCTACTACAATTTGTTAACAGATTGTTTGCTCCTATTGTAGCAGGGTTAGAGCAACAGGCAGCTTTCTCTTTTGTATTTATTATAATTCAAAGCTGTTTCCAAAAGTGTTGCTGCTTGACCATGTTCAAAACTCAAATTTGTATGTGTTGGTTTTTTTTTTTCTTGTCAGCTTATTTTTTTTGGTTTGAGTAACCAGTTGGTGGTCTCCTTCAAAGAGGAAAACGCTATTGCTTTTAAACACCTATTCCTGAAAGGCTACTCTGGAGTTGATGAAGATGACTACAGCTGCAGTATATATACACAACAGGATGCTTATGATAGCATTTTTTATGTTATTAATCAGGTAAGTGTGTGTATTATAATGAACAGTGTTAAAGCTGAAGCTGTAACACTGAAAATCTGCCAAGGTTGTGGGGTTTTGGATTTCAGTTTTGATATTACAGCAAGTCAGCTTAGGTGGGGTTTCCTGAAGTTTACGCATAGATGTCTTCATTTTTGACTCTGGGAGATGAATCTAAACCAAAATTTTACTGAGTCAGTGTGTAGTATGGAAATCCAGAAAGTTTGAAAATCAGTCATCTTGCATGAACTGGAACCTGTGTTTAGGTCTTACTTTCAAGATCTATGGGCCTGAATATACCTCTGCATGGTATTCAAAAAATCTGTGCTTACAGCTATACTGAATTGCAGCTTTGTAACGAGTGCCAGAAGCCTCAAAATGGGGAATACGGTACTTCCAGGAATGTAGGGGCACTCTCCCTGGTTAGGGATGGTATTTTAAGGAACAGTCCCTTCACAACCATGGGAGGAAAGTCAATAAATCTAGGATGAAAACTCAGTAAACACTTTTGTATTTAATATTAATACACTCATTTTTTGACTTCAGAATGTATGTGTTTAAAATTAAATGTCTCTTGTGTTTGGGGATAAGCCCATTCACCTGGAGGAGTGGAAAGTGGCTTTAAACCACCTTTCTTTTTTTTCCTGACCTTGAGACATCATCTCTGACACTTGGTTTAACTGAAGGCAACAAAACCACCTTATGCCAGGCAGGCACCTGGGAGTCACAGTGGTGTGCAGGAGATAGCTCCTTAAACACGTGCTCACAGGGGCTTGCTGCCCCTTGGCCATGCCTCTAAGCTACAGCAGAGCCATCAACAGATGGATTTGCTGTCTCTGTTGTGCTGGACAAGGCCAAGACTCTCACTCCGGGTGTGTTAAATGAGTGTGGAAGTAGTTTTCTCAGTCTTCCTTTGAACTCTCAGTATTGCCACTACTTCTGCTATAAACTGTGCTTTTTTTTTTTCTTCCTTGCTTGCCTTGTCTCACTTTCCTTCTTTTGTAGGCACTAAGGCTGAGGTGAAGTCCAGATAGAAGACAGTAGAGAAATAATAGCTTTATATCCTCAAGAATGAGCCAATGTGAGCAAATACAGGCATCAAAAAGGTCTCTTCATAAAATGTCTGTTGTGTAAATGTAGACATCTCCTTTAAGGAGATTAAACTTTGTATAAACTGGGTTCTTCAGTGTCATGTGGAATTCTTTAGGCTTTTTAATCACATGTAAGACTTCAAAAAGTGTGCCTTCAGGTGAACATTATGACTGGTGTTGCTTATTTGGAGTGGTTTTTTGTTTGTGAAAGGATGCCTTCTAGGAAAAGCCAGCCCAGGTGACTGCTAAGCTAAAAGCAAGGCTTTTTTTATTTTGAGATGGGCAGCTAGAAGCCATAGGTTGTAGTGTTTTGAGATATAATTTTAAATGTGTGGTACGTGGAGGAGCAGAAGGGTATAATGCTACAGAAGATGGTAATGGTGCACAGCAAAACTGGAGTTCTAAAAACTGAATTTTAGGCATTGTGTCATGTACCACATGAAAATGGGATATTTTCACACTTTGGGGAAAACAAACCAAAAAACCCAAACATACTTGTCCAGCTGGAAGAGCATGCAGCTTTTTCCTTACTCCTCTCCTGGGTCTGGTTTTTAAATTCCTATTATGAAGAAGCCATGCGGAGTTGTAACACTTGTACCCTGCCCAGCAGCAGAGTCTGTAGGACCAGGGTGTTCTGGTGGCTGCTCCGTCTGAGGCTGCTTAGAAATGTATAAGCAGGAATTTTGCTTTTGCTGTTTCATAGTGTTGTTTGGAAGTGGTATGTGAATAACCCAGAGCCACGTGTTGCGCTGTCAGGAGGGCAGAGCCTGAAAGCACATGTGGATGGAGCAACGGCTGTTAGATGCAGCGATCTGGAGGTGTCCTAAATGGGATGTGGGCTTGTGACTAACTACTGTTTCCACTCACTTGACCTGCCTTAGTCAGATTTGGCTTCCTTAGTTTACTCTGAGTGAAGATAACGTCCTGACGGGTTATGAAGGCTGTGCTGCTTTCCCGGCCTGCCTAAACCTGTTGCAAGCTCAGCTGTGAGAACTCAAAGCGGCACTGCAATGTGATGGAAATGTGGTAATTGCTGTTACAGTTCCTTCTGGGACATGGAGCATGTGGTTGTTAATGACTGCTGGAATTTTGTACCCCACAAGATGGGCTAGTGGCCATAATGCCCATAGGAAGGAGGAAATAGGATGACACTGAATAATGCATAATAACAAAATCTGTGTTTTAAGGGGAAGAGGTTCTAATCTGTATCAAAGCCAGCTGAACAATTTTTAAAGAATAGGAAGCCTTGTCTGACTTCCCACATTTATTTACTTCAGGAACCCTGGGAAGCTTAATGCTTCCTCCAGAGCAGACCAGTACTGTACACTGCCCCGAGCTCTTCCGCTAGGGAAAAGCTATATTGATACACTTAACTTTGAGATTGCAAGTTACTATCTGATGCAAAAAAGATGAATATTTCTGTAACTTCTGCTTCTGTTTTGTTTTTAAACTAGTACAGGCAATTAAAGAATATATCCCTGGGGACGCTCGGTTATGAACATGAAGGATCAGGTTTAAAAATCTGTAAACAACAGTACAAGAAAGGCACGATGCTTCCTTCCAATGATACGCTGACCATAGATGTTTCTACTGAAACAGGTATGTGGTAGTGTTGTGCTAAAAAATGTCTTGCTGTGGAGTACTTGTATTTTACTCATTTAGCATTAGAACTTAAGAGCAACAGCTTTTTGTGTGGCAAACACGGGAGCATTACCATGCCTCTCGCCTATTTCCCTCTTGGTTTTCACTACCTGCCTAGAAATGATGGCTGTGTCGACAAATAGGAAGCTCTTTCAGCTGCTGTCATTTGTGGGTTGTGGAGGTCTGTTTGCGGTTGGTTTTGTGGTCTCCCTCCACCCATGCAGAAGGTTCAAATACAGAATTCCAGATGCTGGTCATCCTGTGCCTTCAGTGGGTGGGTGTCCTTAGTGCCTCTGAGCTGAGTCCTGGCTGCTAGCTGCTCAGGAGTCATGAACCTGCTTTGGGTCCCACTAGCTAGGCCTGTGTATGGAGAAGTTTGCTCAAAATTAACATTTTGCTTGATTAGGACTTGCCATTCAACCTGATTGTCTCAGTTTTATGCTGCTTTCTAGGTGAAGTTTAAGATTACAGCCTTTCCTCTTCTCTTTTCAGAATGTATCTTTTTAAAGCCACAGGAACTAGCTGGTAAGGCTGAACTGAAGCTGAACTCCTCCTTTTTCAATCTTGAATTTTACAGGTAAAGTGGTGGTGGGGATTTTTGTTACTTCAGCTTGCCCTTTCATATGAATCTGGTGGATTCTGACTTGTGCAGTTTGTGTATTTTTTATGTGTATTCAAATATATTTATACACTTTTTAAAACATCCAGGCTTATACAGGTTGAAATCTCCTTCAAGCTGAAAGGCATTGCTCTACAGACAATCCATGCCCGTGAATTGCCTGACTGCTATGCATTTCAAAATACTGTAAGTGAATATGGGGTGTGGCACTTCCAACACAGTATACGTAACAAGACCTTAAGCTAAGGTGTAGGCATCATATTAAATCTAGACTGCAAGGGAGAAGCAGTTGAGTCTGTCCTGGCCCTTACTCCTGCTTACTAAACGCTGCTGAAATGGTGCTGCTGTGGGGCAATGTTGTTTTGTAACATACTCCAGTTGGTAACTTCATAGCCTGAAGAGGGGATTAAGTAATTGTTATTCTTGTAAGGGCTAAACTTGAAGTTTGGCTTCTTGGAATACTGGGGTTTTTATGTGATACATGAGATGTTCTCAAATCACGTCTACACCACCGTTAATGGCAACAGCTTGCTTAAAGCTTACCTGACCAACTAACATTAATGCATACTATGTCAAAGTACTTAGCAGGATTTGTTTTCTGGAGTGAAATTCTGCTAGTCTTGTTTCTGAAATACTTCTGTGTTTCCAGATAACTTTCAATAATAGAGCCCACAGTGGAAAAATCAAAATCTATTTTGACAGTGACACTGATATTCAGGAATGCAAAGACTGGCACATATTTGGTTCTGGTAAGTATGGTGCATGTGTGCTTGTGTGATAGCAGTGTTATGCATCTCCCATCACCTTCTCTGCCTTTTAACAGACTCTCCAGCAAGATATTTCCCATCCTGTTTATCCCCCTCCTGCCATTAAAACAGAACAAAACAAAACCCCAAACCTTACCTAATGTAACTCTACCTCTTTGCAATTAAGAGCTGGGAAACATTTCCTTTTTGTGAGGGCACTGAGGTGAGGTGACATGGGCATTTCTGTACACCCGTGTGTGTTAGCAGCATGCTCTATCTGGGAGGAGGATTAGTGTTTCTTCTATAGGTTTAAATTGTTCTGCTACTCTGAGATTATGCAGGTAATTTCATGCGCTAACAATGGTAAATTCCCAACTCAAACCTTCTACAGCTTTCCATTTTTTTCCCCTCTAATTGAATCATACTATTTCTGAAAACAGTAGTTTTTTTTTTTTTTTGCCACTGCTGCTAGATTTAATTACGTGCCTGAGCAACAGGGCGGCATCTGCCTTGTATTTCTAGTGTTAAGTGTATTTCTGACAGCTAAGGAATGTGCACGAAAGGCTCCTGCAGAGGAATAGTAGCTGTGACAGTACTGTGGAACTGCTTCTCCCATGTGGAGGAGTAACAGTTCTCAGTGTGCCATATAGGATCTTGATTAACAAATATGTCAAATGGCCTGCCTCTTCCCTGGGCAAAGCCATCTTTTCTTTGATAATACCGTGTTGTGCTGATATTAAAGTGGTTTCTTGTAGTACATTCTGAATAGCCACAAGGTGCTTTGGCTCGAATCTGTGTACAACAACTTCTTGCGGCTGTCTTTTGACTAGCTGTTCTTGAGTAGTTCATTTTGCCTGTAATAACCAGCTGAGGGAGCATGCGTGATTCTGTCATAAAGGTGAGCTGAAGTGCTATTGCAACACTTATAAATGAGTGTTAGCTTACATTTCGTATAGTTAAAATCTGTCGTGAAAAAGGTAGGGATAATTGATATGAATAAGGAAACTATAACACCTGACTTGAGTTCACGTGATGGCTTCTAAACCTGTGGATAAAAAGAATACAGTACAGAAAGTCAAGCAAGTTTCTGACTGCAGGTCACAGAATGAGAAGGTGGGCTTTTTTTTTTTTAAGTTAATGGTGTTGATATGGACCAATGTCTGCGTTTCTTTTACCCTTTGGAATTGTAACACTGTTAGAGCACAGATGCACAGGTAAACTAGATGGGGTGAAAAAAAAGGCACACCTGTATTAATATACCCATTTTTGGTTTTATTTTTAATAACTTGAACATGCTTTTCATTCTTGTGGCCCAGTCTCCATAGCTGTATTGATGTAATTCTCTACTCAGTTGTGCTCAAGAAATGCCTGCAGGAAGAATATTTCTTACAACCCATCTATGGGGTCAGAGTGTTTAAGTGCAAAGTATGTGACATCTTGCAAATAATTTGTGCTCAGAGTGATGTGAAAAGACTAACTGTGCTTCTTTTCCTTGACACTTTACAGTTCTCCAGAAGAACACTCAGTATATTTTAGTCTTTGATGGATTTGTCATTCTAAGTTGCTTTGCTTCTCTCATCCTCTGCACACGATCCATTGTTCTTGCCTTGAGACTACAAAAGGTAAGTACAGTGCTCATAAACTCGATGCTTATTTTGTCTCTGTCTTGTTTGCTGTTAGTCTTGTAAAGTGATATCTTCTGAAAAATGGAGTAGTAAATCTGTTGCAGGATATTGCTCTCTTACTGTTATCTCTATCCCTAGAAAGGATATGTAGATGTCTGTGGTGAACAGTTACTATGAATGGGTTCTGTTCGTTTGGTGCTGCAATATAAAGTATTTTGTTTTATCTCTCAAGGGTAAAAGAATGATATTATTATTTTTCCAGCATTTTACACAAAAAGACTTCTGAGTTTTTGTGCTGCTAACAGCCAATACATCCTGCATGTTCAGAACATGAATCCTTCCTTCCCTGGCTTCAGAGCAGAATTATCATAGAGTCCTTGCAGAAATTAATGCTTTAATGAACATTCCTCAAAACCAGCTCTAACTGGAGAAAATGTAAACCACAGCATATAGTCTGACTTTGGCTGGGATTTTTGGTCTTCCTGGCACTGGAACCACCTTTTGTCAATTCTTTCCTTCTCCCTCCACAATCCTGATCATTGTCTGCTGTCACCTTCTTCCCTGCTTAGTCTCCTTTGCAGACTGAGACTAGCCCTGTCCACCTTCATCTCAAGCGGCTTGCAGAGCATTGTGTAAGCGGTCTCAGCTCTTCTGGTCCAAATACTGATGCAGAAACATAAGTTGGGCCCTGAGATATGCCATTTTCTAGGCATTAATTGATACAGAATTTTCAAGCATTTGGCATGCTAATAAAAAAAGAGTTGGGAAAGAAGAGTTCAGGATAGGTAGGATATGAAAGCAGAGATACTTGTTTACTGTGTTCAATATATCATTTTATAACTTGTTTACAAGACGATTGAAGAGGACAGTTCAGCAGAGGCATTGTCAAACTGCCTCTGCTGTTTGAAGGAATAGGGACATCAGCATTTGTTCATGAGCGAAAAGAGCAAGTGAAAGCAGATAAGCAGTGTTGGCTATGAGAAGTGATGCCAGCTCTATTGGAAATGAGAACTCTTGCTGTATAGTTGTATTTGAGTTAATTTTCTTCTTTGCTCCCGTAGTTCGGTGACCTTACTCTGTTGGAGGTGGATAGAAACCTTTTATGAAGGGCATTAAAAAGGGGATAACAAGCCATGGTTAGGCTAGTGGGAATTGGTTCTGCAGTTAGCTATTCTGTGGAAAGTTGGTTTTCACTTGTGTAAACCATCCTAATTATTTTCCTGTTTATTCCTGTTGCTATTGAGGGTTTTAAGTTGTTATTCCAGCAAATACTATAGGAAAAGGGGATATGTGAAACTTGAGCATTGCTACACTACTGGGATATCTACATATTTTTTATCTAAGGTGACCTGTAACTAAACCCCTAAATGCTTGTCAATAGAGATTTGTGAACTACTTCTTGGAGAAATATAAGCGTCACGTCTGTCATGCTGATCGCCTGGAGTTCATAAATGGGTGGTATGTCCTGGTAATTATCAGTGATGTGATGACAATCATTGGGTCAATCCTAAAAATGGAAATAAAAGCCAAGGTGAGATTTTAATACTTCAGGTAAAATACTAGGCTTATTAAAACCATGTATAATGTGTTTTAACTTGGGGACCAATGAAAGTGAGCTATCGTAGTCATTAATCATCTTGCTAACTTTTGCTAGCTCTTATTTCTTCTTTTCCTAGTATTAGTTTGACTAATAACTAGTTTCAGTCCCTTTTCCCCCCCAGAGTCTTTCAGTAAGACCGTGTAAGCTATTTAGACATCTTACTTCCACAACACTAGGACCCGTAAGCCCTGGTATAGGACCTGCAGGTAGACAGTTCCTAACAGCAACAAAAGCCCCAAACCCACAAACTTGAGTTACTTCTGTAAGAAGTAACAGTGCATATAGTACAGCGAAACCAAGAGTCGTCATCCTCTTGGATGAAACAGGGGTCCTGGTGGCTTGTGGGCCTGGAAACATACCTGTTACAGCTTGCTCTTCTGGGCCTGTCCAAACTACAGGCACAGTGTCACCTTGCTAGTCCTTGACCTTCCGGTCTGGGCTTGCTGAAATCAATGCTTTTTGTCTGGCTGGCAGCTCTTCAGGGGGACTTTTGGTTTAGGTTTTTTTTGTTTGTTTTTTCCTCGTTAGAGCTGTATGTCAACAATTCGTGTGTTCACAAAACTTTGTATTCTGGGAAAACCAGGGTAGGTAGCGTGCTGCTCCTGCCTTGTGTGCTGAGGCTCAAAGGGCAGATGCCCAGAGTGGCCCTCAGAGGAAGCCCTTGAGAACCTCCAGCTGTATGGTGAGATAGGGGCATGAGGGTAGGAAATCTTGAGCTACATGGGTGTCTTGTGCTTGTTGCAACCAGTTCAACCCTTCTCAAGTAAAATGCAAATAGAATCGGTTATAAACATCACTGTACTAAAAATGGTGTTCAGGGTCCGAAGAGCTGGCCGCCTGTTCAGAGATGTAAATGCATGTATCGCGGGAAGGGTTGCAGTCCTGAGGCTCGCATTTTATTTAAATGATGGGTCATGGTTTTATAAATAGCGAACGAGCTTGTTTGCCTAACAATAGTATATATTAACCTTAATTTGAACAAAAATTTGAAGGTATTCAGTGTAACTTTAAAACTGTGTTGTAACCAAAGGAAGGGCTTTAGTTCTTCCAGACTTCATGTGACTCATCAAGAATATCCATGTAGATGTGCTTTTACTTGCAGCACTGTTGCATTCGAGTGATCTCAGTAAATAACAGCAGTTTACTTTGGTCAGATTTTTGTGATTGTGTGTCCTTTCACTATTGGACTGCCCTGCTTTGTCTGAACTGCTGGAACTTGAATAGCTGTCAAGCTGACATACCTACTGCTTTGTAACTGCTCTGTTTGGATCCCTCAGAACCTCACAAGTTACGATATCTGCAGCATTTTACTTGGAACATCAACATTGTTCGTCTGGGTTGGAGTCATCAGATACCTGGGATATTTTCAAACCTACAATGTAAGGCAGGAATCAACTATTTAACAATTAAAGCATTTATTTATATCTGTCACTCTCATTCAGGATTCTTTTAACTTGTGGCTTTTTTCCCCTTCTTTCCTCCACCCTAATTTGTAGGTGCTCATTTTAACTATGCAGGCATCGTTGCCCAAAGTGCTAAGGTTTTGTTGTTGTGCTGGGATGATTTATCTTGGCTATACTTTCTGTGGTTGGATTGTCCTGGGACCGTATCATGAAAAGGTATGTCAGCAGCATTACTCCTTTTCTGATCTAACGACACGTCAATATCTCTCTGTGTGTGTAGCTCCTATAACAACAGAAACATGTCTTTAAATTCACTTTTCTGTTGAAAAGCTGTAACATGAAGGATGTGGGAGTGTTTCCTTCCGTGTGTACCTACTGCCACCTGCTTCTTTTAACAAGTAACTGTATTCTTGCTTTTGCTGTGTGCTTGAACTCCGTGTAAACTCCAACACGAGGCTGTGTTTGTGGTGAGTGGATGGTTTATCCAGGCAATGTCTGGCTGGAGACTAGAGGTGCGTTGGTCTGTATCTCTTTCGCCCTCTTCTGGCAATCCCAGTTCAGGTGGGTTGAAGAGGCACTAATCAGTTACCATTTCTGGGAATCTCCTTGGCTGTGATGTTGGTTTCCTGTGCCGTGTAACTTCAGCTTAAATCTGGATTGCATGGATGAATGCTTGTCTTGTCTGCTTTGCTTGCTGTTGGCAGGGGTGTATTGTGGGGATTGTTTGTTTGGTTTTGGTTTTTTCTTTTAAGGCTGATGTTAAAGTGTGAGCCTGGTATGTCTTCTTGTCTGAAACCTGGGTACAGGAGTAAGGCTTTGACTAACTGCAAAGCTTGGGGGAAGTGTCTGCCCCATCCCTCGGCAGATGCTCTGTGTGACAGTTTGAAAAAAGCCAGATTCCGGTTGTGATAAATGCTGGGTGTCCATTAATGAGTAGCAAGTGTATGATTTCTTGATCTCTGGTTAAACACAGTATATGTTGTAACGGAGACACATGCTGCAGTGCTTGCTTCAGCTTCTTGCTCTCCCAGAACTCTAACATAATGTGAGTCCTCTAACATAATTCAATTCCTTTGAGAAATGTAGATATTCGGTCTGCACGTGTTTTAAGTTGATGACAATCCATTTCTCTGTGGGATGGTGGATGCTGTGGGATCCTCTGTCATACTAGAGACTCAATTATTTATAGCAGGCACAGCATAAATGCTGTTGTAACTTCCCTGCAGCAAGTACATTAATTTTCTGAGCCAAAGGAAGTGTAGTCAATAATATGCTTATCTATCAAAATGTTACATGTTGCTAAATATCACAGATCAATGTCAAGGAAAGCAACTGTGCCTGTGTGGGGGCTTTCTTTTTCTGACAGTTCCCCAGTACCCCGCTGGAAGGCAGTGTGGCACTGTGCAGAGCATAATGGCTTTAAAAGTAAATAAATGATAATAATAAAAAAACAAGCCATAGGTAAAACCAGACCTGCTGTTCCTGTGCAACGCTATGTTCTCCTTACAAGCATATGCCTCTTGACATCTTGTTTTCAATATAGGACCGCAATTCAGGTGAACGTAGTCGTGTTCCTTCATTGATAATAGCTACTTTAAAACATTGTGCATGAATTTATATTGTCCGGTAAAGTGTAGTTAACAAATTCGGTTATTTGTAGGGGCAGAGCATGTTGGGGAAAGTGTGCTTTCTTGGTGGCTGAATGGAATTTAGCCTCAGGGCATGTTCCAGCTTGGGGAAATGGAATTAGGAATTTAAGAGCATGTCCTTGAAATGAAATCACGATTTTGTCCAGGGTATGTGTCAGTAGCTTCACAATACAGATATAGCTTGTACCTACAGCTCAGAGAGGGCTTTCTGAATGACAGGTAGATGATGTTATCGCAAGACAAATCTAGTTTTGACCATTTGAGCTCTGAAGGCTATATGCCATTTCTAATTCCTTAATACAATATTGATTAATTACCCATGCTCCAGTAATGCTGCAGAGCTGGGAAACCAGAGAATGTGGATTCTGTTCCTAGCATACTACCACTGATTTACTGTATAGATTCTGTGAAATCACTTTAACTGTGCTTTGGCAAATGTAATGACACTTACCTTCTGATCTAAAATTGCTTAAAACTCACTAACTTAAACATTCTGTGGTGGTCAGTTATTGAGTGCTTTGCCTGTTGAGCATCACAAGTTTATTTCTTGGTAATAAATCTTATTTCTGCTGTCAGTATATAATGATTAACCAAGATTATATTTCTATAGTTCTGTTACTGACATGTATGTTTTGGCCTAAATTTACAGGAAAAAGTGTGGCAGCATTTGATTGACTGGGTTTGCTTTTTTTACTTCTGTTATGGGTAAAACTCTTAGAGAGGAAAAAAAAACCCACACAAAAACCCCCCAAACAAAACCACCCACCCAAAAAGCCCCACTTCCTTTTGCTTATATAACACTTCTCACTTTCCCATTATTCTAGATGATTGATCTTCAGATTCCATTAATAACTTGTACTCATTATCTTCTAGTTTGAAGATCTGAACACGGTGGCTGAGTGTCTGTTTTCTTTGGTCAACGGTGATGATATGTTTGCAACGTTTGCTCAAATCCAGCAGAAGAGCACGCTGGTGTGGGTGTTCAGTCGGTTATATCTGTATTCCTTCATTAGTCTGTTTATATACATGATCCTCAGCCTTTTTATTGCACTCATTACTGACTCCTATGACACCATAAAGGTAAAAAAATTTGCTTTCTTCTATACTTCTGATCAGTTTTGTATTCATTCTTGTTAATCACTCAACACCATACTATTTAGCATTAGTTATGATGAGTGGTAAGGTATTTTTTATCTTAGTCCGTGGTGAAACTGGGAGGGTGACTACCCAGTCATCCTGGGTTGACTAAACAATAATTGGTTTAGAAAATCATCTTTAGTGTGTATGTGTCCATGTTCTGTATTTTCTACTGCTTTACCTGGCTTCAAAAAGGTAACAGCTAATGGGAACATAAGTGGAAGGATGAGTGAAGAAGAGTCCATTTTTAAGTGTAGTTACACAGAGCTGGGAAAAGGCTTGTTTGGAGTGAACATTTCTTCTTGTGACACCAGCAGCTGAGGTCAGGAAGGGTTTGCTGGCATCTTGGAGAATATCCCCTTGGCAGGAGTGTGGCAGGGGCCAAGCAGATAACTCTAAACTCATTTAGGTGTCCAGAATTGCTTAATGTGCTGTGTGGAAAGGGATGGTAAAAGGAAATGTCTTCCTGAAGACCCACTTCTTGTTCAAGTTAAAATCGCACCATCTATTTCCAGTATAAACTGGCTGAAAGCGAAATGAAGATTTCGGTAATTACCTTTTGTTCTTGTCCTTCAGTGCCGTCTCCCCACAGCTTTACTCTTACTCCTCACTCTGAGCATTTTATGTGGATCAGTGGGGAACCGTTTTGGTGTGCTGAACATGCAGAGCGTTTCTTCGGCATGGCAGTGCTGAATATCCGTGTTAGGGCCCTTCAAATCCAGCATGGGGGTTCCTAGGGAAGATGAGCCCAGGGTACTCCAAGTGACACAGCAGTTGATACGAACAAGGGAAAATCACTGCCAGTATGACTTGAGATCACGTGCTTGGTCTTACGAGAGCAAACACAACGTAAGAGAATCTGTGAACAATATGAATTTTCTGTCACTTAGATTGTTTTGTTCCACCAGCTACTTATGTGGTATTTCTAAGATAAGATTAGGTTGTTCGGTTGTTTTTTCCCAATACTGAACAAATGACTCAAATATTTCTGGTTTTGGCTATCACGCTCTAGAGGAAACTTTAGAACACTTCATGCCCAGTAACTTCTTGTGTTGTGAATAAAATGCTTTCTCTTTCAGAAATACCAGCAAAGTGGGTTTCCGGTAACAGACCTACATGAATTTTTAAAAGACCATGGCAGTGTTGGTTACAGAAAAGAACGGACTTCCATGCCATTCATCTGCTGCTGCAGGAGGTCAGTAGGGTGTTCTGAGACGAGTTTTTCTCAGAAGTACACCAGTTACCTTCTCGCTGCAAAGTGCTGTTTCACAAACGCTAGTGCACCCAGAATTCAGCCAGTGGAATATTTGGACACTTTTGTTCCACTTCTGCTTTACTTGGTGTTGGATCCCTAGTCTGCTGATGGTGAGGGGGTGTTAATTCTGAGCCTAACTGAATGGTTTAAGTGAAGTGTTTTGCTCATGTGAAAACTACAATGCAGAAGCTGGTGGAAGTTGATGGGACAACTGCAGAGGATAATGTGGAACTGCTGAGAAGTCAGGGGCCAGCCAAGTCACTGCTTCATAGGGTTTTGCAAGTCTTCTGTTTCTAAAGCTTTTTCACTAGGCTGGGAGGAGGAGAAGAAAAAAAAAGATTGTGATTCAGCCAGGTACTAGCACTTAATCCCAAAGCTATGCTATGTCTGTGAGGCAAGCAGTTCAATACCATTTGTCAGAACATTAGAAACACTTGTAAATGTCTGGTTGCCAACCAAGCTCAAGCCTTTGGATGCCTTAGCAATGGTCCTTTTAAAGCTGATGTTGGTGAGATATGAGCATCCCGCCTGGTGCTCACTGGTCTGGGAGTCAACTCTTTGAATTTGGTTTCTGAGAAAACCTAGCACCTCTGAATCGCTGTCCCTAAGCAGGCTGGGAGAATTCATGCTTGTGCACTGAATGGTCATGGGCACTGTGCAAAAGCCAGGCTATGGGAGAAGGAATAGAGCTGGATGTGAACGCTTGCTCAATCCCAACTCACGCAACAAACCTGATTTTAGCAGTAGGATACATGTCTGCTTACATACTGAGGCTTTTGTGAAATCAACTTTGTACTTTTGATGTGCTTGGTTATGAGGCTTCTGTCTGCTAAAAAAGAAGTGTGTGAGATGATGATGGGCAGGTATCCCAGCAGTTACTGTGGGTGTTTGAAAGCTGACTAGTTAAAAGAACTCCAGCTGGGTACAGCTTCAGGTGTCACATACAAGCCGTTGTGGGGAAAAAGAGGTGTTTGTCTGCTTGGGCAGAATAAAAATGCTTTACTGTAATACACTGCAGAGTGTTGGGGCACATGTCTGGTAGCTGGAGTGAAAATCTAGAGCTTTTACTACTACAGCAGTTTCTACTTGATTGTCGCAGTGCAGGTGTTGGCGCTGTATTGTTGGCGCTGTATGCTGAAGTGGGAGAGCACAGAAGAAAAGGATCAAAACTCAACTTGGTTTTGTAGGGGTAAATGCTTCCCGCTGTATTTCTTGCTGAATGAAAATGTGCGGATTTTCTTTTGCAGACAACAGAGTGATGACAACCTGATACTTATTAATTGATGGTTACACGTCAAAAATTGCCACTATTGTAGGCAAAGAAAGCATAGTTGTTTGGAGAAGAATAATTCTCCAAGTTGCAATGAAACATGCTATCAGGACCTGCCACGTGAACACACTAATCTTACCTAATGAAGGTGTTGGGAAGAAAAGCTGCTAAAGTGACATCAGCTGGCTGACCAGGAGGAGAGCCCAGAAGCTGTGTCTGGAGCAGAGCTGTGAAGAACTTCCTACTCTTGCCCCAAGTTCTGCCACGTTAAAGAGTGCTGATCCTTGACCATTGTCTGTGGGAGCTCTGTTTGCTAAGCACCTCTAGGGGGAAGAAAAGCGGCCCTGAATCAACTGTTGTCGTTAAGAAAGAATTGTATGAAAATAACATGGAATTATTTTTTAAAAGTTAAATAAAAGGTGGTCAAGAAGAAAGGCAGAGTTTTTTCACTTAAAGTGATGACTTCAGCCTGCAATTTTTACTTGGCACAATTAATTTTCTTGAAATTTATGTAAAACTACTAAGCCATGCAGAAGTGCAAAATAATTGCTGTTGTCCCTCTTGTATATCATTTGAACAGAAACCATTTATAGATCAGTCTTTAACAGCTTTACTAAAAACAAAAGCAGTTTGTTATTTTTTTGGCTGTGAGTCTTTTCTATTATACCCACAATATTTGATGTGTACTGTGTTCAAATTAAACTTACTACTTTAAGTATGAGTAAATACTTTTTTGAATGGCTGGAAACTTCCATGGCAAGCATTGTGTGAAGGATGATGAGATTATTGCATGATCTTTTTTTTTCATCTCTATTGTACTGTTGTGTTGCCATAACCTGGAGGACGAATTCAGGCTAAAAAAATGCCATGGACTTGCCTAATTACTTCTATTTCAAGCATATGTTAATTGGAAAATATTTTCTTCCAATTAACACTGGAAGTTAATTGGAGTCTGGCGCTTGGTTTGTTCAGGTGATTTTCTAGGTGTCTGTAAAGTACTGTATTTTTTCCCTTTGGTGTTCATAAACCTTTCTCAGTGGAAACAGTGCTTTCTGTAGCTTTAAAGCGCTTCCAGTATAGTACTGCATATGTTACCAGGTGCTTCTGAAAACTTGCAGTGGTACTGACAGCCCCTGGGGTGGGTGAATTGTTGTATCACATGCTGCACTGTCTGAATGGGGCTACCTGCTCCCTACAAAACCTGCCTGTAGCAGACGATGTTCACTTCAGCCAGAGTGTGTTGGCTAGGACTTGGTCCTGATCTGTGTTCTTAGCTACTAAGGGTGGAATCTGCAAATTCTGGCTTGTTTGGGTTTTAGATGGCAAAGGCAATTTGAAATGCTGCCCTGGTACGAGTAAGGTGAGTGGCAGCTGGTTTGTTTTGGTGGTGTTTTTTTTTTTTTTCTTCCTTCTGGGGAAACTGGAGAGTGGGGAAAAAACAATGCTGGATTCACACCCTTTTCGATAGGCTGAAAAAAACATCTTTTTTAACAAGTCTCTCTTCATTCTCTGTCTCTCCTCTGAGATGCTTAAAGAGAGATTAATAACTGCAGCTTCTGCAGCCTTCCATGGTACCTTTACCATCAGGTAAGAGCAGTGGTGACCGAGGTCTGGAAGGATGTGCTGCTGTTCAAATCCTTCCTGCCCAGTATTTGCCTTCTTGACAATGAAGAATACTTTTTTTGTTGGAAATGAATGCCATTTTGTCTTGCCTAGGCTGCAGCTAGATACCTAGAAGAGATGGTTTTCCTGCCGGTATCCATGCTCCAGCATCCAGGCTCTGCAGATTTTAATGCTTCTCTTGCTGAGATGTCTTTGGGACAGAGTTTTTTCCCTATCCCAGTCTGAGCAATGCCTTGCTGTGGACTCAGCTGTTGCTACAGCTTCTGGATAAAAACGAAATTGCTACCAATAACCGAGACTTCGCACTGTTAGCAAAGATTTTCTGTACTTACCTGCTTAATGAGAAGATGCTAATTGTGTGGTCTAGAACAGACTATTACTGTCTTCCACTCAGGAGAGAGGAGTCAGTTTTTTTCCTGGTGTTCACCTGTAGAACTTGTTGGGGTCAGTGTTGGTCTTCTGTGTTCCGGGGCCCTCGGTAATCCAAGTGCTCTTCTGCAGAAGTGGTCAGCATTAACTGATGGCTAACAGAGTTTCTTGGCCCAGCAATGTACAAGCTTGACTCGGTTATGTGTTTTCTATATTTGCTGCTACTTTACTGGTAGCTTTCGGGAATGTCTCTAAATCAGTTCCCCAGTAAACAGGACCAAAATCTAGCACATCTGAAAATTAATTGTATTTTCCTTACTGCTCTACCTTCTGCCAGTACTTATGGAAATCTTAGATATTTGAACCTAGGAGAAGCAGATAATTAATGCCATGTTAGTGGATAATTAGTTGTAAATGTGTTCCAGTATGTGTTGCCCTGATGGGGCTTACAGACATGTCGGGCAGTACGTGCTTCCCAGGGCTCGCGTCTGAGTGCTTGAGTCCCACATCTCTTGTGACTAGGAGATGTTGCCGTTTCTGATGGCTACGGACTGCCAACACCTGACTGCAGCAGGGCAAGTCCTTGGGCTTGGATTTCTTTCTCTGCTTTTAGCCCTTGTTTAATTGTTTTGCAGTGCTACCTGAGGTAGGATAGCAAGTTGTGGAAGTGCTTTCTGTTTTATGAGCAGTGTGGTAGGCTCGTTGCCTCCTGAGGGCTAGTGGCTCTCTTCCTTAAAGCAGGTGAGGTGCGTCCTATACCCTCGGCACGAGGGTACCCACTGTCCCGAGTCACGGTGCAGGAGCCCTGAGCTCAGACTCAAAACTGCTGCTTTCCAGTTTAGTAGGACTTACTGAGTGTGACCTGTCAAAGCTACTGCTTAGATAAATACCTGCTTGTGAGAGGATCCTCAGGGAATGAGGGAAAGTGTTATCAACCAAAGGGATGTAGAAAATAGGTGTAATTCTTGCTGATTTTGAGGCTTAGCTTTATGATTCCATTACAGAAATCTTCTTGTCCAGTGTTTTATTTTTTGGAATCACATGAGCTGCTTGCTAGCTCGACTACTGCTTCAGCCCTGCCACGTTAGAGCATGTCACTGATGTATTGCGAAGACACAAATTGGTTCCTACCATCTGTTTGGTGTTGGTTTTTTCCTTCTCTTGGAAAAAAGATAAGGGCCAGTTGCTGGAGCTTCTCATTCACTCTGTTCCCCAGAGTTTAAACTTAACAGGAAATCTGGCATATGTTGACACTTAATTCTGTGCATTAAGACAGATTTGAATACAGTAACTGCTTGTAGGACTTAACAAAAGGAGGAGAAAAATGGATGGAAAGGCAGTGAGACTGTTGCATTAGAAAGAAACGGGCATGAAGGAGGGAAGAAAAAGCTTTCTGAGCCACCTTCAAGGTGAGCATTCAGATGTGGGGGACAGGGTGGGCAAGAGTGTGGGCTCTTACGCTGGGGCCTCCTATTGATGGATAAAACAGGAAAAAACTGCTGGGATTGGAGGATGGCTGGAATTCCAGAGCCAAGTTGGATGTGCAAAGCTGCACCTCGTCTTTAACAGTGACCGTGATCTTCGGGTAAATCTTGTACCCCCTTCTACGCTTCAGTCTGGTGAAGCTGTGTGTGCTAGGTCCTGCTCTCCGGGACCGACACAAGCCTCGGGGGTTCTGTGTCGCTGCGTGGGGCGAGATGAGTTTTGTTTGCGCTTTATACCGCGTTTTAAAGAACAGCGGGGAGGAAGTGGCGCATCCACCTGCCTGTTCTGCCGTGATCTCGGGGAAGCCGCTGCTGGTTTATTTGGGTTTTGCCTTTCTCCCAACATGCGGGTGATGGGGGACCTTATGATGGGCCCCGTGGCACGACCCTTCAGCCGTGTGCCGCTCCGGGCTGCTGGCGGTCCCGCCGCGCCTCGCCCGGACCCGCGGCTGCCGGCAGCGCAGCCTCCGCGCCTGGGAGGAGACGGACGGCTCGAAGCGCGTTTCTGCGCGGGCAGGGCACGGCGGAGCCGGCGGCAGCAGCCAGGGGGGGTGGCCGGCGGCTGGAGCGGGGCGGCCGAGCGGCGGGGCGGGCGGTGCCGGGGCCGAGCGGGGCGGGGCGGTCCCGGGCGGCGCGGCGCTCCGGAGGCTGACGGTGAGTGGGGCCGTGGGGACGGGGCAGAGCCCACCCCCGGCACCGACAGCGGGGCCGGAGCGGTGGGGCGGGCGCGTCTCGGGGCCGGGGGGCGGCTTGGTTAAGGGGACAGGGATGGGAGCATCTTTGTATGGACTTAATGAACCCCGTGACTGACTTTTCTTCTGCTCGGCTACTGGGAAAACTTCCTGGGATTTTATCAAACTCCATTTTTCCATCGCGAGCCGGCGAGCGGAGCCCTGCTCGGGCTGCCCTGCGGCAGCGGGCTGCCCTCCGCCGGCGGCGAGCCCCGCGGACCACGGGTGCCGCGGCTCCGCTCCGTGCGCACCCACCTCCCTGCCTGTGTCAATACACAACGGGCCGGTAACAGCGCACGTACCACCTGCACCCGTGAGTATCTCCGTGTGAAACCTGGCGTGCGCATCCCGGGACCTGCGCGTGTATCGTGTCCTGCCGAGGCACTGGTGGGGGTAAGCGTGTGCCCCGCGGGGGCGGGCACAGACCGCTGCGTGTTTTTAGGCGTCGTCTTGATCGGTGTATTCGCCATGCAAAATAATCATTGTATTTCAGTGTATTGTATCTGTTGATTAGGAAAAGACGTTTCTTGTTAGGGCTCGGTAAGGTGCGTTGCGTAGCTTTGCTCTAAGCTGTGCAGAGCATGTGGTTCTTGCATGGTTTTCTGAGAGGCGTAGTAGGAAGCGCAACTCTAACCCAGTTATATGGTGAAATTGATTTCACTAAGTTTGTGTCTACTGAAAATCAAAACCAAACAAACAACCCCCCCAAAACAAGCTTGCGCAGCCAGTAAATAGCAGCAGTTCTTACAGCAAGCTAAGCTGAAAGATGTATTTGGCCTTTTGCAGAATAGCCAGACTGTCGTTTCAGACAGGCTGGATTGACTGTATCCTTATCCTGCGCTAGTACCACTGTTAACCAGTTGGGAACATCCTCCAGCATAGTCTCTATGCTATCTGATAATTAAATACAATCTCTGAAGTATAAGGTTTGACACGGTAGAGAATATATTCCTCTTGTCAATCTTTAAGACTGATGCCCTTATGTGGATTCTACTTTTAAGCCATTAGGTCCACTTCTGTGTCTCTAGGGAATACTTCTCGGAGCCCACCATTTCTAACAGTTCTGCTGAAATGTTTGCTTGCAAACCAGGGCTCTGCCGCTGAGAACAGACACAGTCAGGGGGCTTATTTTAACCAGCAGTGGTGTGGTTCAGGTCCTCCTCAGCTACGTGCTGACAACGAACAATAAAAGGTCACTTGGCAGTGCCTCTGCTGAAATAGTCTGTATACACATTCTGCAGGTTTTGTGAAAGAAAGCTGGTTTGTTGAACTGTAAAACGGAGCTGGTAGTGATCGATGAGTGGACCTGGAAGTTCTGCAGAAATGGAAAACTTAGTTTAGAAGCCGGAACAGGTATTTTCTTCTAGGCATGTTTCACAATGTACAGGCTGTTTGAATGGCTTTTAAATACTTTAAATGCTGTGTCTGTTTCCGCATTATAGGCTGACCTGCCAGCTCCTTCCAGAACCACACTCAAAGGAGACTAAATGAAAGCTTTGCAGTGAAGTTTTTAGTTTGAACTCCATATATAGATTTAGTAAACCATAATTTCAGAAAGTCTTAAATTACCAAAGTCTGAAGTCTAAACTTGTGGTAACTACTGAGTTACTTAGTATCTGCCCCTAACAACTCTCTGCAGTGGATCGGAGCTTTAAAAAGCAGTTTGGTGCAGTAGAGCAGCTTTGTACTAACACGATTTTAGGACCTGGAGCCTGAGCTGTGTAATACCTTGGTGCAGGTGCCCCTATATTTCTGTGCTTCACAGTGTAACTGCCCGTGCTGGTCTGCAGCAGCTTACAGAGGAACAGCGCTGTCACCTACATGCACAGGGTGACACTTCGGTGCCCTGACTCTGATCACCTCTTATCACCTGTACAAGGTGCTGTGGTCTGTGGCTGGTGGTACTATTTCCTCTCTCTGCAACTTAAATATTTGTCTTGACGTTCTAGACTTTTGGTAGGCTTACTGCTCTTCTTAAGACCCTTTGTTTGTCCCATATAGCCTTGGTATTTTATGCAGGAGCTATGATAATACAACCTTAAATGTTTCCACCACCAATACGTAATCATCTTGATCCCTTTCACCCCACTGCCTTCCACTTCTCAGTCCAAAAGATGATGCCATTATAATGGGCTGTTACTGGAAATTACCAGAACCGTGGTGGAAGTATGAGTGCTGCTGTACTTTCCATCAAGTCAACATTATGTAGGTGAAGCAGGCTTGGAGTGGAAATGGATGTGGTGTTCTACTTGTTCTAAAAGGGGTTGAAGACCTGGATAATGGGATATGCTGCTTGTGCGTGCTTGATTTGAGTTCAGCAGGTTATCTGAAATTAGGGATACTTAATTTACAAAGAAAACAAAGCCAAACACAACCAAAAATACATTTCCTTACTAATAGATAAGTTCTCTGGATTAAAAACTTACTGAGCCTTATAATTTTTAAATAACTTTTTTCAATTTGTAAAGCTTAGTTTTAAAAAATGCCTTTTAAAAAGTGTATTCTCAACTCCTTAAAGTGGACCGTGTAGCATGCTGTTCCAAGTACAGGCAGTGCCTACACAATATGCCTAATAAACAACATTCAAAACAGTTACTTCAGAGATAATTTGTCTCTGTAAAACCTGTTAAACGAATGTTGGCTTCCATTGCATCCTGTAATAGTACCAGGTAAAAAAGCTTTAGTTTAGATTGAGATTCTTGTCCATACCGTTGTGTTCTTAGTGTGCTTTCTTTCAGGCTTTTTTTCTCTAGAAGATTTTTGTTATAATATCAATTAACTACTAGAGACAATTAAAAGTGAGGCAGAGTAGTTACTTCACAGGGCTCCTTCTTACAGTTACATATTAACATTTTTGGCCTCTGCTGTGTTACACACCCTCTTCTGCCCTGGTATTTCTTTCTAAGCTGAGGTAACCTGAATGGGTTTCTTGGGTTACTGTGCAATCATTTGGCTGTGTTTTCCTCCGTGGCCATACATACACGCAGGGTGTGGGGGGAGGACAAGGAACCAATTCCCTTTCTGAACTGGTACTACTTGTATGTGTAGCTTGACTGCCCAGCGCCCTGGCCTCCCCTGTTGCCTGTGCCTTCCTCTTGGGAATGAGGTGAGAGCGTGCTTTTTGCAACAAGGAAAATAAAAGCAGCCCCAGTGGCTTATCCGGAAGAAGAGGAAAGGACAGAGGGTGTTCGTGTCTGCTTGTGGCACAGGGTGCGGGCAGCAGGATCACTGCTGCGGGGAGCGCTTGCCGGGGGCTGTGTGATCTGGCAAGCGTCCTGACACCCCCATCGGGGTACTGCAGCAAGGGCTGTCAGCTGCTTGCAGGAGCAGTTCAAAAAGCTTAAGCAGTATGTGCGGATAGGGAATTGCTGGTGCTTAATGTTTCTCTACAGTAACGGTTTGGATGCAAAGAGTGTTTCAAGCGAGTTGCCTCCTTGCTCTGCCACCAATGCCTGTGAGCAGTCGGCGTGATAAACTGCTTTCTGAAGAGCAACTTCTGCAGTAAGTTTGAAAGTGGCTTTCAGAGATCTGTCTTTAATACCTTGTCTCTGCTAATGGACAAGGGGAGGCAGGGAGGTGAAGTGCTCTGGCGCAGGCTGGCAGCCTGCCCACTTTGCAGGCTGAGCCTGGGTGCTGCTTTCTCCTCCCTGCTGTCCCACAGACCCGACGGTCTGTACTGGCCTTGCTGTCTCTCCTGTTCCAGAGTGTATCGTTTTGGGTGCTGAACTGTGCTGAATCTCTGCACAGAAATCCCTGTGCCAGCTCAGGAAAACCAGCAGTAAGCCAGGCTGGGGTTCTGCCTGCACAAGCATCCCTCGCCTCTCACCCAAGCTAACTTTCAGTCCTGCTGTCAGACCTCGCTGTCACAGTCCTCCTGGAAGTTCAGACCTGCTCAATCTCAGTCCAGCTGCAAACTCTGCTTGAATCCTCTCACAGCAGCTGAGAAGATGTGCCCATGTTGCCGGCTCCCTCCCTGCTGCATTTATACAGGAGCCAGGCAGAAGCCATCAAAGTCCCCCAAACCGATGCCAACTCTTCAATCAGGTCGTGGCCAGTGTGTTGAAACAACTTGGTTTTTAATGGACAGGAAAGAGGCCGAAGACCAGCAGGGTGTGCCATGAATCGCATTATAGCTTGCAGGCTAAATTTTGTAATGAGCTTCCCATTAAAATACTCTTTGAGTTTTCCTTCAGAAATGTTTGCCTAAATAATGAGCAACTCAACTTAGAGCTGATTTACAGGCCAAATTTAATTTTGAATCAAAGTAAGTGATTTAAAAGGTCACTTTAATCACCGTTTGAATCAGCAAAATCCTTGATTTAAATAACTGATATTTCTTTATAAATATACAGATTTTCAGTAACTTTCTTGAAGCAAGCTAGATTCTAATTGAATGACATCTATTAAAGCATGTTAGCTTGCAACAAGCTGAAGCTTTTTGTCCAAAACACCATCTAGGTAACGCTGTATTTCATAACTCTTTGTTTAGGTAGCTAGTGTAACGTATTCCTAAATAGTATATGCTCATGCAAATTCTTGACTCTTGTTTTAAGGACGGTGAAGCACATATTCTGACTTGATACAAGTTGCTCTTACACAGAGGAATTTAAAATCCATCCAAATATACAAGCCGGCTTTAAGCCAAACAACGCTCAAGATGTGCTGGATTGGAAGGAATTGTTAATGCATGCTTTTGCATTTGAAAGCAGTTTAACTGAGCCAAATCCCTTGAGTTTTTTGGAACAGATGATTTCTCCCACTCAAAGCTTATGTTTGCTCAGAGTGGTAGAGGAAAACACACTTCACAGTCCATCAGCTTCTGATCTTTGTAGCCACTCTTGGTTGAAGTAATTAAATAGACTGAAATAAGGATAAGAACTTTTCTGACAAGGGAATGCTTTTGGCACTTTCAAAGTTTTGATGTATTTGCTCATGAGTGATTTGTGGCAAGCTAATTGTTCAATCCCGTAGAACATGCCATACGTGGTTACTGCTGTCCAGGTTTTTCAGGTCTATATGGAGGGCTATAAAATACCAAGTGGCATAGAAAAGGTGAATAGAGATTGTTTGCTCTCGTTACTTCTCAGGTTTTATGTGAATCAAGCTTGTGAGAGCCACTTTCAAAGCAAAAGAAGGCAGTTCTTCATGAAGTGAGTAGCAGAACTGGGTAGCGCTCTGTTGCAGCCTCTAGGAGGCTCTCTCTGGGGTCTTTGTAGGGCTGAGCTGACCAGTTTAGCTGTTCTTCTACCATTTCAGTTTCTATTATTTTTAAAACTTTGATGAACGATATTTTGCCTGAATCTTCAAATTTATGTGTGCTTCATAAACAAATCTGAAATACGTAATGTTTAAGGGTGTTTTCTTTTTTTCTTTTTAAGCTTAAAGCTGCCCTGATTAAGATAAGCATCTCTGATTTGGCTGCAGAAGACAAGACCTGGAGAATAAAGTCCTGCAATGTGTCCAGCTGTGACGTGTCAGGAACTATGGGATATCCTATCATTCATCTGCTGTGCCTGGTGTGGACAGAACCACTGAGGATACACCTGTGTAGCTCTGTCACAGCTGTACTGCTCCCCTGAAGCCAGGCTAGTTCTGCTGGGAGGACTTTAAATAAAATGAAGGTGTAAAATAAACCACTCTTTGGAAGGACCCTGGCATGACAAGTGCTTTTTGTACATGGGCAGGTACAGACAGCCAAGCATTACATCTCTGCACTGAAGGACTGGGATGCAAACGAGTTCCAGTTCAGCTACCGTGTTGATGCAGCTTCTATTTGAACATCTTCAGAGTCTGTCCTGGGACCCTGAGACCTCAGCTGGATGCTTTTCTACTCCCTCCTGCCCTACCTCAACGCCTCAAGACATCCCTGTCTAAATCAGTTGTCATTTGAGCTCTGCTGTGTGACAGTGAGTGTTCGTGGTGTGATTATTTTGGTGGAGAATTGTGGATGTGTGATTTTTTTTAATTTTTTTTTCTGGGTACTACTTCAAATGAGGATGGGATCTCAATAAGCTGAAGTATTTAGAATAAGTTCATAGCTGATATTTTGGATTTCTTTAAGTTTGTTCTCCAGATAAGAAGCAAAAAGTATCTGCAGATCTCTTTACTCTCCTGTCACTGCAAGTAAAAGATTCATCTGTTGAGATGATTACACAGTAAGATACAACATGTCAGAAAACCTTCCCTATAATTTTCACAGATTTTGGTTTTTTCTTCCATTCTTGTCCAAAATGCTGCTTCTATTTGCAGGCATTTGGGCTGTTCTGTAAAAGCTTCATGTCAAGCTCAGCAAGTCCTTCGCTGCTGTGGTGGGTAAGAGCAGAGCCATCTCGGCTAAGCAGGGTTCCCAGCACTTGACTGCTTGAGTAGCTGTTGTCTGCAGCTCCTCAGGGACTTCTGGTTGCATAGACTTAACCTGTCTTTTGCGTATTTCCTAGGTAGAATGGGGAATGTACCGGCTGCCCATCTCTACCGTATTGCCCTGACCAGGGAGCAGTAGGCACTGAATTCTGTTCGACTCCTTATGGTGGATCTGAGTTGCTGAGGCTGTTGTATATTTAATGAAGGGATGCTCTGTAGTATTTCAGCACAAGGGATGATTTCCTTGTTTCCTTCCACTTCTTGTCCTTAAGTTCTTGTCCTTAGTTCTGACTGTGTACTTGAATTTCATGCTTTAAGGAATATATTCTTTTATAAAAGAAGTGGCTCTTGAGGGCAATAAAACAGACAACAGTCTCAAGTGGCCTGCTTTTATGTTGACTACTAGATGTAGGGTGGGAACAAAGGAAAAAAGGCCAAGGAGCTAGTTCAGGAAAAATAAAATATTAAAGAAAACCCAAACCCACAATTAATTTTGCTGTAAATACTAATCATGGAATAGTGCAAGTTGATTTAAAATCAGATAATGCAAATACTGCATGAGAGAAATAACACAAGTAGCATCACTTAAATGGCAGAATAGGAACCTTTTAATCTTAGAACTCAGAAAGAACCTCTAATATAAATGTGACTTGTTTTAGCCAGCCTGCTGGGGATTGTTTAATTTGCTTCCCAGTCCCTGAAGAGCTGAGATATAACTGTTAAGTAACCACAGGGTAATAACAGACTGAGTGGATCTGATCTTCATCTGTGATCAATTTTAGCTGCAGAGGTGAAAAGCTTATGCTTTTTCGTATCTTTCTGCCTGTAACCTTTTCTTCTAGGCTTTTTTAAATTTTCTGCCCCACTGTGACTGTGGCACTGGTGACAGCCTGAGGCTGACACGGAGCTTTACAAAAGCCATTGGCGTGGCTGCCTCTCTTGCAGCTTTGTATCCCGATGTTTCCTTCTCTCTGTCCTTAGGCACAGGTTTGCCACTCTGTATGACATCTAAGGTGATTAGGATCTTGTGCCATGGCTGAGTTCCTAGGGTTTGCCAAAACTATATGGTACCTATTAATGAAATAACTGTAAAAGCTATTATTTAAATACTGACAGCAAATGTGAGGGCTAGAGTGATGATCCAGCGCAAACGCTCCCTACTAGGCTGTGTAACCCTGCACGGGGTCTGGTCTCCACGAGTAATTGCTGTCGGATCTGCCTGTGTAAGTCAGTTCGAGTTCAGTTTGATTCATAATAAAGGCAGTAAAATTGCTAAGGCAGCTGACATTGACCTCACTGGAGTAGCTGAAGTGTGATGTAATCCCAAACGCAGACTCCCCCTTCCATCATGTTTAATAGCCCTGTGTCCAAAATAGTGCTGAGTGCGTATAAGAAAAAACCCAGGCCTACTGCTGTTGCTGGGGCTCGCTTGATCCTGTGGTTGGGTACGGAGCCGTGTCTTGGTTTTGGAGATAATTGGGCTGTGTGGTGCTCACAGGGCTCTGGGTTGACAGCTCAGGGAAATAATCCCTGGCTTTAGAGTAGTCAGATACTTAGAATACGTTTTTCCCTTTTCAGCACACCTACTTAAAACCTGTAGCAGTAGATAGCAGGTGTGTTCATATGCCTGTAACAGCTTATATACATACATTTTTACATTTATTCATATATAACTGAAAAACTTCCCCCCCCCCCCCCCCAGTACTAGGCTTTTATTGCTTAGTCAGTAAAATGGAAGAGTTAATGATCTATGCTTCCCTGTCCTGACTGGATACACTGAGAAATGGAAATAATGATGGGGCTGTGGCTCAAACATGGGATTTCACAGCAAGAATGGCTTGGCTGTTGCTCAGGTTTTCTGTGTGACCTCCAGAAAGTCACTTTTAACCTCTTAACTTCCACTTTGTTGCCTGTACAGTATGACGGTTAGCGTAGAGGGGCTGTGCTGGGGTTTTTTAAACAGGTAAGTCTAAAAATTCCTGATTCATCCAAGCGTCATGCACTGCAGTCCACCAGCGGACAGAATATCTTCTGCATTAACTATATACAATAGCAGCTTTTACTTAAGGCCTCCAAATATATACCCTTTCATGTCCCTATCCCATTTTCCCCTAACCCCACCCCACCCACCCCAAAAAACCCCAAACACAACAAACAAAAACCCCAAATGAAACACAAATGCTGTCAGGTATGGTGATAGAAGCAAGGACCAATAGTTGATTTTTAATCCTTTTTTTTTTTTTTTTTTTCCCCTTCCACTCTTCCTAGGATGCAGGGGCTTTAATCCAGGATGAATGAATGCTACTATGATAAGCGCATGGACTTTTTCTATAACAAGACAAACACTGACACCGTAGATGAGTGGACAGGGCCAAAGCTTATTGTTGTTTTGTGTTTTGGGACATTTTTCTGCCTCTTCATTTTCATTTCAAATTCATTGGTCATAGCAGCTGTGGTCAAGAACAAGAGGTTTCATTTTCCCTTTTACTACCTCCTGGCCAATTTAGCTGCTGCAGACTTTTTTGCTGGAATTGCCTATGTCTTCTTGATGTTCAACACTGGCCCAGTGTCTAAGACATTAACTGTTAACCGCTGGTTTTTGCGTCAGGGTCTCCTGGACACCAGCCTCACAGCTTCCCTGGTGAATCTCCTCGTCATAGCGGTTGAGCGGCACATGTCGATAATGCGGATGAAGATCCACAGTAATCTCACGAAGAAGAGAGTCACCTTTTTAATTATATCAATTTGGGCCATTGCTATTTTCATGGGTGCTGTTCCTACCCTGGGTTGGAACTGCCTCTGTGACATTACTGCCTGCTCATCCCTGGCGCCTATTTACAGCAGAAGTTACCTGGTGTTCTGGAGTGTCTTGAACCTAGTCGTCTTCTTCATTATGGTGGTGGTTTACATAAGAATCTACATGTACGTCCAGAGGAAAACTAATGTCTTGTCATCCCACACGAGTGGATCCATTAGCCGTAGGAGAACCCCTGTGAAGCTTATGAAGACTGTCATGACTCTCTTAGGTAAGGACTGCAAACCCTGGTGTGCGAGCCTGCCAGTGCCAGTGGATGGGTTTCTGTGTTGGTTTGGTTTTGCTTTTTTTTTTGTTTGTTTTTAAACAACACAAAAAAATTCCCAACCCCCTAGACCAAAACTCAACAAAAAAACCCAACCCTCTCCAAACTCTTACTTGCTGGAGTCATTTAGACTTGTGTCTGCTTTAGATAATTAGTGTTGCACCACACAGAAATGTGAAGTAGAGGACTAGTCAATGCGTAGAAGAAAAGTATCTGTATTTTGTAGGCAGCTTGTTACAAAACACATTATCTACAGGGGTTGTTTTGGGTGGAGTGGGCAGAGGCAGATACACAATCGCTTTGGAGGAAGGCTTGTGTAGATTCACAACTACCTAGTATAAAATTTTCAAAATAATGTTCTTTAATATCTGCACAAGGCGTGAGTCCCATGAATGGATGTGGATAGTTTTCTTTGCACTTCTTTCTCTTGGCTGTTTCCTAAATGTACCGCCTTCTGAAAATACACCTTCCCTGGAGGGAGGATGCTTGGTAGGTCTGTGACTTTGACAGAGATTTACTTTTCGAGGGCAGAATTCACCCTCATTCTGTGAAGATTGCAGATTGCAAAATACTTACAGGTGATGGTACAGTACAGCCTTAGATCTCTAGATCGTAACATGAGATTTGGCCTGGGTTCTGCCCTAGAGACACTGTTGATATTTGGGCAGCTCAGATCACTTCATCAGCTAGTTGTGATGTAGCTGCTTACTAAATTAGAGATCCACGGAGCAGGTGATCGATTGTTAACATACTAGCTGTAGCAGTAGCAGTCAGTTTTGCCCGGGAAGACGTGAATGTGATCGAGATGTTTTCTGGAAGCCAGGCATCATGCGAGCATGGCTCGTGGAGCTCACCGTGGGTGGAGCTGGGGGGGACACAGTGACACTTGTGAAGCTGGGCTCAGGTGGCAGGGGACTCCAAAACCACAAATACGGATTTACTGCTTTGACAACTGTTCTGATGTTGTATGAGCCAGTATAAGAAAGGTGGAGCTCTTGGGAAAGCTGATGTCCTGGTATGTTCCTGGGACACAGTTGTGTTCTACTGCAACATGGTAGTACTGGGGAGCTCTGGGAGAAAAGTGTCACTTTCCGTGGAGGTAGGAGTTGCCAGGGTAGGAAGTTCAGGCTGCGAACGTGGTTCTCTTACTTATTTTCTTTTTTTTCTGAAATAATAGTGCTGTAGTACAATACATCTTTGTCTAACAAATGATGTTTCAAAATGCTTTAGAAGCTGAGATGAAACTTTACAGTGCCTGGCCTTGGAAAAAAAAGTGGGTTGATGGTTGAAGTACAAGTTTCTCACACTCCTGTATCTTCTGAAGTTGGCGTGTCCATTGCCAGAGCAGGACTGTCCTTCGAAATCCCTCCTCAGTTTTCCTTCCTTTTTCCCCTTGATTTTATGGCACATCTAGAGAGAAAATGTGGTGGCTGTTCCTGTATTCTGCTTCACTTGCAAGGGCAAGGTTCGATCTTTTGCCCTGCCTGAAGCTCTTGTGTAGTGAAACTTAAACCGTCTACCTGGAAGGAGGAAATCCCTACAGAAAAATTCTGAATTGCTCCAGATATGATCCTGTCCTGGTGCATAAGCATCGGGTAGACTGTAGTTGGAAAGAGACAGAATGGAAAGCGCTTCTAAAAAACCCTTCTCTGAGCATTTCTATTGGGGGCAGAACTGTAGGCTGCTTTCTGGGAAGTCACATAAAAATAAGTCACCGTGCATAGTCTTGTCTACTTTATATGTATATCTATATAATTAATGTTACCTTGGGTTTGTGTAAGACGAAGTTGGAGGGTGCCGACTGAGTGCTGAAATAACACCAGTAAGCTGTCTGTGCCACCGGTGCGTTTGCAGGTCAGAGCAGAGAGGTGGTCTGCATGTCGGGGAGGACCCCCCCACCTGGCTGATGTGGGAGTTGGAAGGACAGTGATGGTGGCTGCTGTTTGCTAATCCCTCGTGGTCCTTTAGCCTGGGGCAGGCCTTCAGTGCTCACTGCGACCATCGTGGAAATAAACCCATTAAACTTCACTTTCAACCTATTCTTTCCTTTTCCAAGGAGAGGAGCCTTAGGACTAGGGGCTGATTTTAAAGATCAGCATTAGCTTTCTCTTACAGAATATGCCTTTCTAGCCACCAGATTAAACTATAATTCAGGCAAAGCATGTAACAATATTGTACACTGGGCTGGGCAAATTTAAGTTAGAAAGCCTGAGTGCTACTTTAGAGATCATCATTGTGCCTCTTTACCTTGTCAGTCAGAAACAAAACCAAAACAGAGCCTGTTTTCAAAGAAGTCAGATTAGTGCATGTGTTGCTGCGTGCAAGATCTACCCCAAATTCCTCTGTCACAGGAAGTATATCTTGGCATGTTTCTTCATGTCACTTCTCAAAATTTCGACTGTGAGAGGCTTTTTATAAGCATTTATTTCTAGGAATGAGAATTAATTTTTTTAAAAGAGTTTGAAATGTACATTCCTGGCCAGGCCATTCTGCACACTGAAGAAAGTATTAGAAACTGAATAGCAAGTTTTCTGGGCTTTCCACTTACAAAAGGAGTCACCAAGGGACCAAAGTAATTCTTCCAAAATTCTGCTGAAGTCCACTGATGCAACAACGTACAGCTATATGCAGCACATGGATTTTGCCCAAGACAATTATTTTAATGGCTTGTTCCAAACAATCTGAAATTGCTTTGGAGTACAAGCCTGATACAGCTTTAACTGAAAGGGATTCCAAGATGCTCTGTTACTGGATGAAGCATGGTGAAAATCAGAGTTCTCATTAATGTGCTCTGTTGGCTTCATGGGAGGCTCAGGACAAAATCTTGCTGCCTGCTCCTGTGTGGAAGGTGGCTGGGTGCTGCTGGCATGTTTCTCCTCCCGTCTGCCTCCACCTCCCTTCTTGAGGAGGCTGGGCTGGTGGCTGGCTGCCCCTCCAGCACATCGCTGTCCTCTCTGGGTGTTCTCCTCCTGTGATCCTATGGTTAAGAGTAGGGGGAATCAGGGTTTCAGTGTGACTTCATGGATTCATGGTGGCCACAGCTGCTGCAGGTGGCTTTTTGGGCTTGGATGGGCCACTTCCAGCGTCTGGAACTCAAGTCCCTGCCATCTACATTCTTTTATCATAACCCCTAAAATGGTCAATCACAGGGTAGGAGCAAAGCTTTCCCTTTGGCATGCTAAAGCGTAGGAAACTATCTGGTTGAAACTGGAAGATGTGAAACCTAGCAAAAGGGGCTAAAATCCCCTTAGGCTGACCTTGTGGCGTAGTCCTAGCTATGCCTGTGACTGTGGGTTTTGAAGAAGGGTGGCTTCAGGTGTGTAGGTACGTGATTTTCAGGTGGTATGGATGTGGTATCTCTTCTGAACTTGGCAGTGATATTCCTGCTGAAATAGCAGCTCTGGGGGGGGATGGTTTTCAGTTTCAGTGAATTTATAGTTTAATTGGTAACTTGCTGGTTTAACTTGGGCGCACATGTGGCAAAGGCAACTGGAAGCTATGGCACTCTTTCTCAGCGTTGGCGTGCTCAGGGACAGCTTTGGTGTGCAGAGTTTTATGGCTTGATGCTGCTGAAGCATCAGTAATGCACTCAGGAATTCATTTTCAAGCAGAGATGATGTAATCTGTGAGAAAATCCATGTTCAAATCCAACGGAAAATCCTCAAACTAACCTTGAGGCATTGTGACACCTGATCTCCCCTAATCCAGTGGGAAGACTCAGAGCTGTTCTTCTGATCCATGTTGCAGCCAGGCTGTATTTCATGTCACTTCTGTGAATTTTAGAGAGTGCCAGAAATTAAATACCTTTTTGGAGTGTGACATTTGGTCAGGGAGAGGAACTCCTATGGGATAAAAAGTCTGCCAACAAGAAAATCGACAAAGGTATATACTTATGCTTAACCATGGTTCCTTCTGAAAGCTCTGTGTTAAAAATGGCAAAATCTGAGCAAGGCTGCTAGTCTGAGCCGTGCCTCGCTTGCGTCTGTGCGGTGCTAAGAGCAGGGTGTGAATTGCTTGTGTTGTCCCCACACACAGCAAAATGTATTTTTGATGGAGTCAAAGCAGCGGCCCCATGACAGCATTGGCTGGTAACTCCACCTCTGCCAGTGCATTGCCCCTTGCCTTGACGCGGGGGAATGTGCTTCCGCACGTGTCTGCACGTGTATCTCATCTCCCATTACTTTTGCTACCGAAATCTTTTAGCGTTTTGCCTGCGTAGGTAGGCAGGGATATATTCCTAGGAGTTCATGGACTAATGCTGTCTGCAGTCTTGGGGTTTTGTTTGAAGGAGAGATTGCTGTGTCTTCTGTTAAACGTGGCGTTGGGGTCTGTTTCCTCTCCTGCTGACTTCCACGAAAGCTGGGTTGGACCCTGCAAGCTTTGTGGTGCAAGTGGACAAAATGCTTTCGATCCTTGTTCTAAGGAGGGTTTGTTACGATGTGAATTTCTGCATGGAGCTGGTGCGTGGGTGACTGCCGGTGAGCCTTGGTGGCTAGCAAAAGCTCTTCATCCAAATACTTACTGAAGTACTGAACTAGACACAGTATTGTTTTCTGGGTGGTCTGGTTCCAGTGCTTGTAAAAACAAATGGGATTTACTGGTGAATCCCAGGGCAATAAATCAGTGCAGTGCTTCCTCCACTGTAGACTGTATGAGAGAGTTGGTGTCACAACTGCTTACTCAGCATGCTGGAGCCAAACCAGTGTGTAATATAGAGACTGACCAGAGAAAACAAGTGTTGTGGTAGCAGCCTGCAGCTCCTCATGCCAATGGGTAATGAAGGAATGTTACTGATGTTAACCAGTATCTCAAAACTAACACCATGAAATTAGTACTTAGCATCACGATAATCTTGGTACAGCAGAGTAGAAAATGCAGTTTCTGAGGGAGGTGGTCTCTTGCTGTTCTGTTCTGTACAATATTGCCTGCAACACAGTAAATCGGTTGGATTTTTCCTGGACTGCAGGAGCATAGCGGTGCAGCAAGATCGGTGGTACCTTGTCCTGGGTACATTTTTCAGCAATCCTAATGCTTACTGAATCACATGAATTCACTTTATATACCATTATGGCCTGCCCTTCAGATGCACACAGTGTCTGTCTCCATGGAGAGAAGCAAAACCAGCCCGTGTGCGCGGCACGGCCGCTGGGATGGCTGGGGTGCCGCTGAGTCCTGGGTCCCGCCGTCAGCCAGGCTGCCCTTCCACTGCTTGCTTGCACAGCTCACATATTGGAAAACCAGTGGCTTTAAAAAATAAGCTGGACTTGCTTTCCCTACCGAAATTGAACAGATACCAACACCCCCTGGAAAGCTTTTTAGCATGTAGTTGCTATCATCTTTGTTTGATTATTTTTTCTAAGCACAAAAAAGGGGAAACTGCTGTTATAAATGATTGGAATTTCCTCAGTACGTTGTTCAAACTGTGACTGTTGTGCAGAGTTGTAATTTTCTATTTCTGTATGTCAGACAGCAATTGTGGCTTGTGCTAAGTTAGTATTATCATGCGTATGGCTACTCCTTGCTCGGGCTCAAGACGAGGGATGACAGGCTGCGGTGCTGGGGCAGGCAGGAGGGCAGATGGGGCAGTTCAGGGCCTCTCCCAAGCTCCTTGCCAAGGGCTGTGTCCAGTGGTGGCGTTCCTCCTCCCCACCAGTCCTGCCCGCACCCCTGCCTTTATGGTGAGGATGCGCAGTAACATGGAAGGATGCAAACGCAATATTGAACTTCCTTCTAAGCTGTGTAATGCTTTCTTCATGTTGTCTTTTCTCTAAGGTCCCTTCTCCCTCATTCTCCAATTTTTTTTTTTTTCTTCTTTCTTTGAGGGGCTGGTGGGAGAGGAGTGTGTTGTCCTACTGGGTCTCTTTCAGCTTTTATTATCACCTTATGTCTCACTTTTTCCTCACAGGGACTGTTGTCATTCCTGTCTTGCAGCTGAAACACAAGGAGAACTCTGCTGCTCCAGGGCTTGTCCTGCTGTTTCTTGCTATGTTTTGGGGAAGTGCCTTTCTTGCAGAGTTTTCTTGTTCTTCTGTCACTACACTCCTACTTCCTCCTCCTTTCCCCCCCCCCCCCTTTGCTTAATTTCTTTGCCCTGGCTGCTACATCCTCTGGTTCATCTTTGCTAACTCATCTATTTGTTTCTTCCTGTCTTTTCATTTACAATTGAATTTCTTTCCTGGGTCTCAAAGTAGTTGTTGGGTCGCAAGTGCCCAGCATGCACAGTCCAGGAGGGAGCAGCGGAGAGAGGTGGGCTGCGGCTCGGGCCGGGGAGCCAGCAGTGCTTGCGTGTCAGACAACGGCGTGCATCCTACGCTAGCTGTGGGGTTTCCAGCCAGGCCGTGTGACATTTAAATTATGTGACTCCTGTTTTATGAATTGGGCAGCGTGCCCGTAGCCCTGGAGAGTCAGCTGTAGTGTGACAGAAGACACGTCTCTTCTTTGGATCCTATTATGGCAGTGGTGGACGTGGGCCACCTGGTATCTTCTCCAGCATGCGAGAAAGAGATGAAGCCTGTGTTCAGAGCGCCAGTTCTCTGCTTGTTAATGCTCCAGGGCTCTTGTTTATTTATCAGCTTGGAGAAATCGCTGTTGTGATGACCTTTCCCCACTTGTGTTTGAGCTGATGCTGTCAGCAGCTGGATTCTTGCTCCCTGCAGCCTTCTGAGAGCTGCCCTGCCTCATGTTCAGGGCTTGGCAGAGAAGCTGTAGTAGTTATAATTTTGCTACTATCATTAGAATTTTTTCCTCTTGTGCTTTTGTCAGTCTTATGTAGAATTCTGATGAACTGAATAATCTTGTAAGATGTAAAAAAACCCTCAAACCCCTAACAGTTTGAAGTCTCTTCCCCCCCCCCCCCCCCCCCTTCTCCTGTCTCCTTTATTTCTAGGTGCCTTTGTTGTCTGCTGGACCCCCGGCCTGGTTGTCCTACTGCTTGATGGTCTGAACTGCACCTACTGTGGGATTCAGAATGTTAAAAGGTGGTTTCTTCTCCTGGCCCTGTTGAACTCTGTCATGAATCCAATAATTTATTCATACAAAGATGATGAGATGTGGGGTACCATGAAAAGAATGATTTGCTGCTCCTCTGAGGATAAGAGCCAGGAAAGACGCTCGTCACGGATCCCCTCAACAGTTCTCTGCAGGAGCACGGATACCTCGGGGCACTACATTGAAGATGGCATTATTCAAGGGACAATTTGTGGAAAAGGAGACCTTGGCGACAAAGGAAACTCCTGAGCTATTCAAGGGACTGACTTGGCTGGAATAGGAGAGGGGGAAGGGAGAGGTTTTGTAAGAGAAGATTGACTGGCAAAGCTCGTAAACAATATATCTACTTTGTTCCAGAGCCTAAACTCCAGTGTTAACAAAAGTTCTTATAAATAATTGCCTGATGGAAAAACACTTTGTAATGAAGAAAACTTTCTGTGCTGCCATCTTTCTCCTTTTTTTTTTTTCTTTTAAGTACATGAAATTGTTTTTTCGTATGAATGGAATAAATACATCTCAGACAACAGCAAGGAAACAACATGTAAGTAACGTAGTGAGACCCTCCTTAAGCTCCTACAGACAGGATAAACCTGCCTCACTGTGCAGGCTTGGCATTCGTTGAGTATTTATGCTTTGAACAGTTCCTGTGCTTCTTCAGGAGGATTGTGGGCTTGGTTGGACAGAACTGTGACCCGTTTTCTTAGTTTACAAAGTTCATGAAATAGTTCACACTTACCTTCTCTCTTCCTCCTCCTTGTCTTGCTTTCAAAATAGGTAGTTTGATGGCTTATTAAAGCTATGCCAGAAAGCTGGCTGTGATGGGAAGCCCAGAGCAGACACCAGTGTGTGTGAGTATGTCTGACTGTGGCTTGTCAGGATCTGAGAGTACAAAAAGCACAAAAGCCATTATTGCTTCCATAGTGAATGCTGCAAGGAGGTACACTGCGCTCTGCTGCCAGACGTCGAGGGTGGATTACCAGAAGAGCAGTGTGGCTGTGTTCGTTATGCTCATTTCTTACTTGCCCAGATAACGTCAAATGGGTGTGCTCACCCTCTTTAACTGCTATGCCACTGAGAGAAATGAAATCCAAAACTCTGTTTTAAGAGGGCAATCCTTTATGGGAAGTTTAAATATACATATATACAGGTTCAATCAAGCTATTTCAAATAGAAATTAATTTACAGGAAAAAAAGCCTGAAAACAACCTAAACCCCTGCAAGAGTACAGGATGCATTGATTGTCTGACCTTGTGTGGACAACGTTTAACCTCTGAATTGCAAGCAGATCTTACTAGAAAGTGCCTGAGGAAGAGGCCATGAAAACAGCAAACAGTGAAGGGCTTTCAGCATTGTGACTGACCAAGTCTAGTGTTGAAATAGCCACAGCCCAAAAATCTCAAGTTTTGACTTATGGAGTATGCTCTAATGGAGGATCCAGCAATTTGAAACTCCAGGGTAAAGTTTTAAATTTAAGCTTTTAAATTAAAAATTGGAATGTAGATTTCTTGGTACTCTAAAACCCTGGTTCCTGCTGTCTGGTTTCAACAGTAGTTGAGTAGTTACCTGTGCTGTGTCCTAGAGAAAGTCTGATCCCTGGTATTAAAGCAGGTGACCATGACCAGAGGTCACATTGGAAAGTTTTGTCCACTTGAAATTGTTGGAGAACAATGGCAAGAGCGTATTGTATGAGGCTGAAAGATAAAGATCAGGTGTGGTTTGGGCAAATCCTCCCTTTGGTGCACCTTGCATGTGGATATCTGGACTGTGTTGGCCAAAGCGGAACCAGCACTTGGCTCAGAGGCCACGTTGCAGTTTTGTAGAAGGCACGGGGGATTTCATAGCAGGCCTCAGCTTATGAACACAGCAAGCCCCTGCTCAGAGAGCTCTCCCACAACACAAGTTACCTAGTAGGCCTAACATTTCAAGGTAGATGCTGTATTTGAGTAATGCTAAAAAGGTTTACACATGTTTCTTGCCATTATAATGCAATGTCCTTGTGCAAATACTACTTCATTAGTTCGGTGTTTTGAAAAGTATGTAAAGTGGTGCTTTCTAGAGCCAGTGGCATTGTGAAGGCATAGCATGCGAGCTTTCCTGTCCTTACAGCTACCTGCAATGCACAGTTTGTGTTAACTAGGCTGAAGCTCCGTATACAAAGTTTCCAGAAAATAAAATGCTACTTCAAAATAAGATACTTGTTTCCTGTTTGGATGGTGACTGAACATTACCTGGGCACTACAGTCAGGAGTAAATGGCTGCTACTACTCTTACTCATTTTCAGAGATCCATCCAAGCTAAAACTGATCAAACTGCAGATAAAAAAGAGGGGGAGATGTTGTTTCATGTTACCATGGGGCAGTGGTGGAGGGGGGGAGGCATGTTTTAATAAAATCTTAATGTTTACTAGCAATACTAGGCAGTGTAATACTTGGTTCAATCAGTTCCTGAAGAGAGCTTGGATGAAGATCTGGAACATCTGCAGCAGTGGAGAAAACACGGGGTGTCTCCTGCAGAGCTTGGGATTCAGGCTGCAAAATAACTACATATGGCTGATTTTTTCCAGGTAAGCAGGAAAGGGTGACTCCTGCAAAGGTGAAGGACTGCTGCTGTAGAGTACCTCATACAGTGGAGTCCTGGTCTGGATTAAGATCTGAGAGTTATTATCAATCATTCTGCTACCAGTAAGTGGGAGGATTTGAGGTCTGTACTCTTATTCTTTATGTTGTCTCATTTAAAAAAAGCCAGCAAAACAAACTCCAAAACAAACAACTCAACCCCCAAAAGCTTGCAAACTGGTGCTCTGTGAATGGTGTTATTTGCAGTGACATGCCTTCTATTTCAGCATGACACTTGTCTGAGTTGCTACCTCCTTGTCTATTGCTGTGAATTACGATGTGACAAGACTTGAACAGGAAACCGATCTTGAATCAAACTTTCCTACGAACTGCTACAGCATAGGCTGTAGAATGTTTCCTAGATCAGACTGTCTAAACATCCAGCTACTCGCATTGCAGGCAATTTCTTTTTAACTCCATAAACATTTATCAGAGTAGTTTGTCTCAAGGAAAACATTAAAGCACTATTTGTACTTGGGTGAAAATAAAAAGGAAATTAAAAAAAAGGGGGAGGGCGGAGGGGCAAAAGGCAGTTGGTGAAGGCAAGTTCTACAGGGTTTCCCTGTTGCCTTTTTCACTAATATCCCAGAATAACAGGTATCAGTATCTGCTGACTTTGCATGTGCCTACTCCCATTTATATATGCCAGCGTACTGATGTGCGAGATGACATTCCTTCTTTTGGGGAAGGCTCGAGGGTGAACACCCACAGGAACATGAGGACATTAATTCTTAGGAAGCAGAAGGCGGCAAGGGTAGAGTTACCATTGAGCTGGATAGATGTAAGGTTTTGCGTGTTCCTGGTGATGCTGGAGGCCTTTCTGTGAGGCAGCCCTGAGAGCTGCTGTACTGTAGGAAGTGGCAAGCAGATACTTCCAATACATCTTCACAGCAATTATGGTTTGAAAACCTTTGTGATGTTCTCCTCCCTTTCCAGCTACTTCTCCCAAACTAAAGTTGCTCTTCCAGTTGGTCAGTGGATCCAGGAAGAAACGCTCCACGGCTTTTCCCAGGGCAAAGATGTATGGGCTGTCCTCTGTGGTTAGTTCTCCCATAAAGCCTGTGTGGTCACAATCATTACAGATGCTTTTCAGAGAATTGTTATTAAAAGCTGGGAACAATGGGGTTTTAGTTTACATGATAGATCTTCCGAATCTTTCTGGATAAGCAGCTAGACTGATCATTGTTTAATAACTATGTGTGGGGAAGAAGTTTCTCTGGTATCTGTGCTGTCAGTTTGACCTAGGCAGTGTGGGTGATGAGTCCCTCTGGGAGAGCAGCCAAATTGCTACAGTTTGAGGGGCTCTGAAGCATGGCTTCTTCACTGCTTTGGCGGTGCTTTACCCTGACTACTTTTCCCTCATTGTGTTGGTTTTTTTTTTTTTTAAACTTAAAACTCTCTTCCAGGTAGCAGTTAACTATAGGAGCAATACTTCTACTATGATTCATTCATGGTTTTAGTGAACTCTGCGTGAAGACTTCTAAATTACTGGTTATTGGAAGTTCATGGAGGAAGGGTCATTTTAAACATTCCTTATGCTCTTTCCCTTTTGTTCTGGATATTGGACACTATCCTAGCAGATGCAGTGCAGGGTCAGTCTTTGGTCTGGCCCAAAGCAACAGTTGCTTGCCAGATTAAAGCTAAAAAAATGAAAATACATGAAAATGTTGAAAAGAAGGAGGCAGGAAAATTCAGTTATTTACCCTAGCCTATAATTCTAATGAATCTCTTAAGTTAGTTGAAAGAAGTGATCCCACTTTCCCCCTTGCACCCACTCGCTCCTTATGCTGGTGCAGCCATTTGTGAGACAATATGGTGAACAGTAGTGGGTCTGAAAAATAACCCTGGATGACATACGTTGCGAGTAACTCAGATTTTCTACTTGTCATGAGCTAACAGCTGCATTATTTCTTCCGTTTGTTATATAGTCACACAGATTGTTTTCTAGAAATCTTTGTAAAATACAGTGCTCCTTGAAAGCTACACTTTGCATTGACTGGGCACGCTTCTACCAGGGGAAAAGGAAAAAAAAGCCATCTGGAATCAAGGAATTAGGTCATGATAGTCTTCCCCCTCCCCACCCCCTGCCAAGGTCTTTTGGAAGATAAGGAATTTAGACATTTCTAAGCTTTGAGCCATTCTTCAAAACATCCTGCTTATCTTTCAAGTAGTAACTGGTCCCTAGGCTTTTTATTAATCTTTTTATAATATTGAGGGTGGTTTTTCACTGCAGCAGGCAGAAGCATCTGTTTTCTTCCAACCTACTTAGAAGTGCTATTGTGCAGCCCATAGGTATGCTATTTTGATTTGTCTTGATATTCATCGATGCATCTTCTCCTTGTGTGTTGAAATAAATTAATTTTCTGACTAACCACAGACAACTGTGCCAGGAACAGCTTTGCTTTTTTTTTTTTTTCTGAACTAGTCTTTGCTAGTATCCCAGCCGTGCACTTAGGACTCTAATGTACAGCCCTATAAGAAAATCAACATGCTGAATAAGAAAAGCACAAATCACTTACTAATCTGTTCTCACCGATATCTGTATTTTAACTTCAACGTTAACTTCACTGGAAACATAGATATGGTCTAACTTCTCTAGAAAGCCCAAAACAAATGGACAAAAAATCCCATTAAAAACCCCATGACAAAACAAATTAAAAAGTGAAAAAATAATTCTGCATATCCGTAGGCCAGGAGTAAGTAAGCGTACTTATCTTCCCTGACCTTTGGTTTACCTGACTTGCTTTGATATATATGAAAATAAGGAAGTTGTGTTTCTGAGCTCAAGTAATTGCTTGTGGTTTCAGTAGGTGATCTCCCGTGAATGTGCTTCTCATCTAGAGAGGCTCTTTAGCTTTCCTCCTACAGCTGCTGTGGAAGGAGATGGGATACTGGCCTGGGAGCATCGTTGTTGACCTCACCCGGTATTGCATGTTGTAGGTGTAATAGTTTATATATCTGCTGTCTTGACCCTGAATGTTAAGACTGTTTTGCATATGCTAGACTCTCTCAGTACTATAGGGTTAATTTTATCTCCACCTCCAGCTTCCGTTTATATTTATGCAAACAAATGCTTGGTGTGTTGGCTTTAATTAGGTTTCTATTAGGAATATGCTCAGTTACTAATGGATGTCAAAATGCGTGGGAGTGAAAAGGCTTGACCTCCAGAGATGGAAATGTTATTAATGCTTAAATGATTCTATTCAAATCCTGGTTAATGCCTCAGTTGTTATGAATGTCAGTGTATGTGTTTGTGCAGCGCACTCTGTGATACCGGGCTGGGATTTTCCCACAGGTATAAATGAGTTAATTTAATTAGAAACATAAGGTTTTGTGCCTATAGGGATGAAGGGCACGTAGACTCTGAACTCGCAGTTGGCTCACCCACATGCTTAGCTTTAACTTTCTGCACAGTTGCGTGGCTTCCAGTAGACCCCTTTCTGTGGAAGGAGTCCTGTGTGTGTTGGCATTTGTGAGATGAAGACATGTAATGCCACGTTTTAGACTGTAATTTCCTGCTATATGGGAAACTGCCCCTTCCCCAAGAGGAGCAGCTGGGGCAGGCTGGCTTCCTTCACACACCAGTCCCTCACAGACACAATTGTTGATTTTTAAGGAGGAAGCATTTGGGCCCACAAGCACAAATTCACAATGTTGGATTATGTCTCAAATTTGACCTACGTTGTTTGATCCTATTTTTCCTTTATAATCTCTTCACACAGATCATGTAAAGTTTTGTGTGTTCTGCTTTGTTCTTTAAAGCATAGATTAAGGCACACTTTCCTCTAAATGGATAAATTCCAGCAGTATGGGGTCCTAGAACAACCCTCCAATTTCACAAACCAGAGAGCCACAAAAAAACCCCAAAAAAACAAGCAAAAAAAACCCCCAACAACCAAACAAAAAAAACCTGGTTGAGCAGAGATTTTAGTCTTGGGTTTTTGCAAAATAACAATACTGACAATACCAAAAAAAGTTATGTTTGCATGTATTAGTTTAAAACATTGGAGATGAATACTTTGCCAAAAGAAAATTAGACTCTAAGCTTATGACTGATTTTTGCAATTAGAATGTGAGTCCTAGACTGTTAACCAGTGAGTTTTCTGAACAGCAAAGAAATCTCCTTTCTGATTGACTTCTCTGAACTGCAGCAAAGCTGCTGAGTGCATTCAGCTCTTTCCTGGTGCGAGGGGACCCAGGCAGGAGGGTGATCTCCTGAACCCCTTCCTCCAGCAAAGCTCCAGCCTGTGTTTCTGTCTCCATGGGCACCAGGAGCTTTGCTGAGTCAAGGAAATGCAACCAAGCTCGAGGACGGAGGAACTTCTGCTGAATACAGCGTCAGCTCTGGCTGGAGACTTTGTCAAGTGCTTGTGTCCCCCTTCCCTGGCAGTGGCTGAGGTTGCACCACGACCATCCTTCTGCAGAGGTAGGAGTGCAGACTCTCCCCTACCTAACTGCCTGTTTTCCCAAAACCTGTTGGTGGGGCAATACCTTTAGATCTCTTCCCCGCAGCCAACTTTTATTGAAAGTGACTGATGATTCCACCCTTTGCAGTAGCAGCATGAGCTTCAAACTTGAAGTGCAAATAGCTTTCGGTGAGTAAAGCCAAACGTTGATTAGAAGAGGTGCCAGGGATGAGATAACACTTGGATTTGGTATGAGCAGTTTGTCCTCCCCTGCAGCAGTCATGCTGAATATTTTGACTTGCTACAATAATTTCCTGTGGGCTGATATCCACTGGTTTGATACAAATGCTAGCAGCAGGCTCCATCAGGAGATGCCCTGAAGGGCTGTTGGTTCATTTAGTCCCACAGTGAAGACAGAGCGAGCAATTATTTCAAAAGGCAAGCTGGGTCCAGCATGTATTTGTATCAACACGCCAAAGATGACACAACCGGTGCCTCGCCCAGCCCAGCAAAGTGGGGTTTTGTTAATGCTTTGTTTGGTCTCCATGTTTGGCTGGGAGACAAGCAATGCACTTGTGATGTGTTATCTCTAAGAAAAGTAAACTAAAAACATTCTCTGTGAGGGGGTGGCACTGCTGTGTTCTGCTTGCCTGATCTCTGTGCATCTCCCTCCAGCATAGGTTAAAGCGGGAGACGTCGCTGTGAGGTTAAGGACCTTGGAGCTTCCTGAGCTGCCATGGTGACTGCGACCGCCTGCCCACCAAATGCTCCTTAGAAATCCAGCCACGTTTTGGAAGCGATGAGGAGAGCTGGTGGGTGGCCTCGCTGGTGGTGTCCTGGTGGTCCCAGTCAGTCGGTGTGCAGTGCCGGCTCCCGCCCACGTGTGGGATCTTTGCAGATTCTGCACTGGTGCTCTCCCTGGAGAGCCCACAGGCACTCATGCACCTGCCCGGTCGTGGGGCTTAAATTTTTGTCCCTTTAGTTTTTAAGGAACATTTTGGGCATTGTCACAGTTGAAGCAACTGAAGCTTTCTTTGATCCAGGAGCAAAGTTGACTCAGCTCTGCTTTGCCCAGTTTTATTTAAAGATCATGACTACCACTTCTGAAATGTTAGTTACCAATGCTATATTATTACATTATCTGCTTTTCCATCTGTTAAATGCCATGGTTCCAGCAGCAAAAATACCACTGTCTGACAGTACCAGCTGTCAAAGGTCTTATTTAGTCTTCTTCATAAAGTAGTAAAACCTGATACCACTAAAGATAAGCCAAAGTTTTCTTACAATAGAACTTTCTTTGGATGCGATTTTAGGAATGTTACTATTCATAGCACCTCTGGATTTTAACTTCTGCATAGGAAGGAGGTTGTGCACATCTATAGTTTTAAGTACAAATATTTGCTTATTCCAGGTTTAAACAAGGTTACGTTACTGTTTATAACCCACGTACAAATATCTAATCCTCTGCGTAAATCTGGCCTCGTCGTTCCGCGTGGTCGTTCCCCAGCCCTGGGAGACAGCACCTATGTATGAGCAGGATGCTTCACACAGGGTAAAAGAGTATCGCTTGGGCCAAACCCATCTCACGCGTAACCCGGACGACGTCACGGCAAATCGCAAGGCAAATTCTAAGCACGGCTACGGAGCAGGACAGGCCTTGGAGCAAGTCACTTAGAAGTGAAGATTACAATGCCGCAGTGAACAGTGCGCTTAAATACGAGGGAGAGTTGGGACAACAAATTAAACGAAGCATTGTTATATTAATTGAGTGGTTCTGAACAGGCCTTGAAGTCGGGTGTCCTGTGAATTTCCCCGGATAGGCTCCGCCAGGCCTGAGGACACAACCCCGGCGGATCTCCGCGGTGCTGCGCGTCTGCGGGATGCCCGGGGACCCCAACCACCCCCTTACACCCCTGTGCCCAGGCCCGGACAACGAGGGCAGAGCGCAGGTCTCGGGGCCCAGCGCCGCGGGCGCGTAGAGGCGGCGGTGGAGAAAGCCGGGCTTAGGGCTGAAAGCAGCGGCGGGCGGGGGCAGCGCCGGGGCGCGGGGCTCTTCCCGGTGGCACCACCTACAGTCCGCTCTCGGGCAGGGCACGTCTTTGGTGCGGGGGTTTTTTTCCCTCCTCCGCCAGCGCTAGCACCCGTGCTGCTGCCGTGGGGCGGCCGGCGGAGCCGCTCCGGGGGGTGGCACGGCACGTTCCCTGCACGGTACACGGCGCACCCGGCCCACCCCTGGCCCGCCGTTCGCCCCGGGGGCTCCCCCGCGCTGCGCTGATCCTGCCCAGCCCCTCGAAGCCTCCCACCGGGGGCTGGGCAGGGGGGTGACGGGGGTGGTAGGGGGGCGGGCGGGCAGAGGAGGGGGAAGATGGGGCTGTCGATAAGACTGCAGCCACCGAACCGGTCTGAAACGGTGTGATCTGGCACGGCGCGGGGAGCCGCAGCGAACAACACAAAAGATGAATAATTGCGGGTCGTGGCATCCATTCTCCCAGTTTAAAAATGATCAGGCGCTCGGTGAGGGCAGGCAGCTGCAGGTTCGGGCTGCCTTCGTCCCCCCCCGGCCACGGGTAACGCGGCTCTGCGGGCGGACGGGCGCCTCTCCGCCGCCTCGGCGCGGAGTCTCGCCGGGCCCGTCCCGCCGGGGGCTGCGGAGGGGTAGAAGGGCCCTTCTTCTCCCGCTCACAGCTGCACCCGAGCAGTAGCGGGGATGGATGTGAAGCCGCGATGCGGGGTAAGTCGCAGCCGCCGCAGGTACCTGCCGGAAGGAGACGGTGATGGAACGGGCGTGCCCAGCGCCCCGCTGCTGCCTTGAGCCACTGCCCAGCCCGTGGGCAGAGCTTTAGGGTCGCTGTGGGCTATCCCACCCGCCTCGGTTTGTATCTGAAAATAGCAGATACACTTAACTTTTAGTCAAATAAATAGCTAATGGCTGGGAGCAGGAAGCTTTTTGTGATGTTAGTGAAGGGGCAAGGCCTGGTTTCCAATTAGAAAATTGTAACCTATGTAGAAATTTCTCTGATCGGGACTGTTTTACCTAATTTTACGTTCTCCCTCAGTGGGTGTGAGGTGGCAGGTGTGCCTGCAAGTGAACGCGACTTGAAAAAGAAACGGTAGCTGCTGTGGGTCACTGCAGAGGGCTGAGACTGAAAAGGCAATCTCGAGGATAGCGGGGAAATGTTGCCTTCGGGACTGCTGCTGTATGTTCTGAGCTAAGGCTGCGTGTGAATCTTGCTGGAAACCTGCAGGGACTGTGCTTTGGTACGGTTAATGTGGCACCTCAGCGCCTGAATCCCATAAGCAGGAGGCTGAAGATAAAGCAGGAGTGAATGAAACCAGCAGTTTGCTGAATGCTCCTTTCCTCTGGCTGCTGAACGTCTTTTAGTCCCTTCCCTGCTGGGGTCCAAACGTCTGCTGGCTCCTCTCAGAGTTGCAGCATTGCTGGCCTAGGAAAATTCATTCTTTCGTCTTCCAATTTTTTCCCCATTTCACTGAGCCACCCTTTGCCAACCCCCTCACTGGCCGTGCGGCTGCCTTTAACGCAGCTTTGCTGCAAAGCTTGCAGAGGTGTCTCCCTGGCTAATCCTTTACAGCAACAAGTGATGTTGCATAGACCTTCAGCACTGGTAATCTTGGGGAAGAGGTGAAGTCTGGGAGGGTGAGCAAGGCATAGGGTTGCTTAGCAGGGGTCAGAAAATGCTGCCTAATGGAGCAGCATTGCAAGTCAGGGTGAAAGGAGTGCATTACAGCAGACCTGGGAATGGCTGATGGTTTTGTGTTGCTTCCTTCGTCTGCACGTGGAAGAAGTGAGGGATGCATCAGCCAGCAGCATTGGAGCAAGACTTCGCAGTGCATTGCACTCAAAGGCTGCATAAACTACCCAGGCAGGAGAATTGCCTCTTGTGAAGAGCAACTCCAGGTTGTCTTTTAGTGGGGAAGTCCAAGTAGTGCATGGATGGTCTGTCCAGACCCAAAGAACAACTTCAGAATGGAAGGGGAAAAAAAAAAAAAGGTAAAGGCACAAGTTGCTTATTGGAGGCAAGAAACAGCGTTCACCTTTGTTCTGTACACTGAGCCTCACAGAGCTGCTCCTTTAGGGCCACCCCACCACACAGGATGGGATAGCATCTGTACACAGGTTATCAAAATGCATTTGACATTGCATAAAACTCATAAAAATGCTTGTTTAAGGTGTTGTGTGATGCACACATGCCTTGAACTAACTGTGCATCTCTCGTTAGGGTTCTTCCTGTTGTGTAATGTTATGGCCACAGCTTCCAAGCCCTGCTGCTGCTGTAGACCTCTTCAGCTTTTCCTGATGAAAGTCAAGTGTGGTTGCCTCTCAGTTTACAGGGAAAATAGGGCCAAAAAAACCCCATAGAAAGAGTTTTGAGACATTCTTGGCCTCTCCAATGTTTATACTAAGTAGCATCTCTCCAGCTTGTTAGCAGCCCATCTGCACTGTTAGCTCTCAGCACTCTTAGCCACCAAATCTCTCACTGCTTGGGTAATCCCTTCTCTCGAAGGCTATGGGTGACTGCTAATCCCAACTCCTGACTTGCACAGATACCTTTACATTTTACTGTATATACACAGGACTTACCTTTGAGCCTTTGCTCTCAGTAATTTTGCTATATTTTCTGAAGAAAATAGATGCCCAAAGTTTGTTCTTTTAATACAAGGACCACCTGAGCTTTCATCTGGGAGAACAGCACATTTCCAGGCTATTTTCTGTCCTCTCTCTGCAAGAATTAAAATATTCCATACTGTGCTGTGATTCACAGCTCTGTCCCGCAAGTTTGGAAAAACACTCAACGCATCTTATTGTTCAATCTTGTGCTACTACCTAGGGCAGGTCATACCCAGCTAGCAGGTGTTTATGGGGTATAAACGTTCATTCAGTTTGGAGTTGGTTGATAACAGTTTACCATTGGACAAAGTTCTTGTTCTGTAAGACTTCATGTTTCCTTTCTTGTGTGCATTGTTCTCTCAAAGCCCCCTGTGCAATTTGTCTACACTATTTTCGGCGTCATTCTCTGTACCTTTCTCTTTTAGTCATTTCCTTCTCTTCTTTTCTTTCCCATGATACGTTTTTATTTCTGCTGTGGGCTTTCTCTTTCCTTTTCTGATTTCTTTCCACCACACTCTACTTTTTCTGTTCCCATCATCATGTTTTCATGCAACCCTTTTCCTCCCTAACACACATTTTGCCTGCCTCAGGTTCTGGCCTATGCTCAGCCATCCCAATGGCTTTGATCATGTCATCCAGATGAAGATAATGAAAAGATGAGGAAAGCCTTGCATTTGGAAGAAGAATCAAGTGGAAAAATAGAAAGAGCTATCACAAGAACAAACCAGTGAAAAATACTGGGTCGCAAACTAGGTATAAAACACTAGTGTTGGGCTGTTGCAAGCAGAGAAAAAAAAAATGCAGGTCTTGTTCTGAGATATATTAATGGGACAATTGCACCAGCAGCATGTGGGGCAGGTATCTTGTTTTGTTTGACAGTGGGAGTCCACATCAGTGACACTGGGTTGAACTTTCTGGACAAATTGGGAGGTGTGCAGAGAAAAGCAACACACCTGGCAGTTGTAGAAGAGATGACCACTGAGGAAAGGCTGAAGGAGTCGAGCTGTGCACTAGACCTGTCTCATTAGGGAAGATAAACACCATTACTGTTTTAAAAAGAGAGGTGATTGTGTATGTGGGAGCCTCCAGGTATGGTTAGATATATTGATTTAGACAGAATAATCTTTGGGTTCTTCCAGAGCTGTGTTCTGGGGCTTTCCTGTGTTGTTGCAGGTACCCGGTTGGGTCTGTAAAACTTTCACCCTTCTTATTTTGCAGGATGAGGTGGGAGGAAGGCAGGCTGGCAGCCACAGCACAGCCCTCACAACCACTGTTCCCAAACCACTTCTGGTTCCGGTGCAGGTCCTGAGCAGTGTTATCTGCAGGTAATGAGGTTACAATTCCTGTCCTTCTTGAAAGGGTTAACAGCAAAACTCTCTTTCCTGCAGCAGGCTGAGGTCTCTGTGTGAGCAGGACTAAAGATCTGCAAGTAGTGTTACGTTGCTGTTAAGAAGGCATGAGGGATAAACTATCCTGGCTCACATATAAATATTTGCAGTTACAAACAGGAGCAAGAGTAACTGGAGAAAAATGTGGAAGACTCATGATTTTCTGTTGTCTTTTAAAGTTTGCTTGCCTGGGATGAAATACCTTTTAAATAATACTATGACAACCACAGCACAACAAACTCCACATCCTCTTCCACTCAGTTACTTGGACCAGCACTGAAAACTCAGGTTGGTCAGTGAGTCTTGATGGCTGCCGGCATTTTCGCCAAAGCACAAGTCTGCAGGAGCTGGGTCCTGCTTCTTTCTTTGCCCAAGTGAAGGAAAAACAAGAAGTGATAGAAATTAATACCAGGCATTTACAGCAGGGGAGATACAGAAGTAACCTGTTTTATTATTAAAAGATAGCTCTGAGCATCCAAGGAATGCTAGGCCACTCATCGTTTGGAAATCAACTCAGGACCGAAGAGCGAGCCGTGGGCTTTACACTCCCATTTCAGGCAGAACAATTATAGAAAACAGCTTAAAACAGACGATAAAATTAGCAGACACCCGGTTCATAACCACCAGACTGAGGTACATTAGGAAATAAGAGGTTTGCCTGTTTATTTGCAGTTTTTTGGCATAGTTTGCGAGCCTCTCCTCTTTGGAGCTGAGAGTGCTGTTAGTGCAAGGCTGTGCTGGAAAATCTGCAGAGGTTCGTGACCGCCAGCAGCAAATCCTGTAGAAAAAGCAGAGGCAGAGTTGTGAAGGGTCATCTCCTCAGAACCGGGACTGGGAGTGGTGAGTCCCAGGGTGTCCTGCTCTTTCAGCAGCACCTCATAGGTGGGGTGAGGTGGGGTTGGAATGGGATGAAGCTACAAAGAACCTCCTCTTGCACCCCAGGAGCCCGTGGGCACTGTGGCTCTGGGGCTGCAGAGCTGCCTTCTTGCTGCCTTCCACAGCCGTGGGTGAGGTGGATCTGGGTTTGCCCACCAAGGGGAACACAAGCGCTCTTGGAGATGAAAATGGGCAGAGGGTGAATAGGACCTATGGACTGCTGCCACATCCGAGGCAGAGCAGTTCCTGGCAATATATTCCCAAGCACTTTGTTCAGTTTAATTTTAAATTACTCTCTCACTGTGGCTTTCCCTGCTTTCCCTGAGAGTCTTGGTTCATTAGGTCCATTAGTGCAATTAGGGATTCAACACAGCAGGCCACTTGAAAAACATCAGTCCAAAGGGCATTTCACTGATAGCTGTTGTGGCTTTTCTCTTACTCCATGGGAAAAGCTGCGTGATATGCCTGAATATGAATGCCTGAGTGTGGCATTTCCTGGAGAAACTTCTTCTGCCAGGGAAAGCATGGATGTTTGTGGGGTGCGGCAGTTTGATGGCAAAGTCGAGCTTGCAAGGTTTTGTGCTACAATCAGGCTCTGTGACAGAGCATCCTGGGGCCCAAATGCTGTCATGTCTCCCTGCCACCTCCGGCTCAGCCCTTGCTCCCCCTGGGGAGACAGTCCATGCCAGAGAAGCAAGCATGGTCCCTTATCTTGAGGCAAAACATGAATAACTGGAGGAACAGAGGCACTGCTGATTGCACAAAGGCAGTCAGCATAGCCCTGCCACCCCAAAATGTGCTCGGGGATCAGTGGCATCACACAGAGCTGTCTGCTGGGAGTACCTGGGAGTGACCTCCTTGGAAGGCAAGTTGCAGGCTCCCTTAAACATCAGTTTTCTTCTCTCTCACCTGAAGGAGAGCCGATCAGGGTATGGGGCAGCTCTGGCATCGTTTGGACCCAGCTGCAAGCCAGGATTGAGTTATTTCTTGCAGCATGGTTTTGGAAGAGGCACATTCTCCACATTGTCCTGCTAATAACCTTCTGCTGAATGAGAGGACAGTCAGTGCAATGAGAGGAAAATCACTTTTCAGTGAAAGATTGATGGCATATGCTAGATCTGTTATGGGAATGTTGCCTGGCTTTGGACAACTAGTTTTTGATAATGTGGGAGATGAGTATGATCCACTTTTAGATTTCAGTATGGAATAATATAAGACAGCATCTCTTGATGTCAGTGGGAAATGAGCCTATTTATGCTAGACAGAATTTGGGCATGGCAAACCAGAACATCCATATGCTGCACAGTATTATGCCACCCTCCCCATGTTCTTTTCTAGTTAGTTCCTTATAATTCAATATGCTCAAAGTAAGGGCAGGCTGTGCAGTGTTTCTGGCAGTTGTGCAAGCAGAAAATCCTGTTAGGAGCATAAAGCTGCCTAACCCATCAACTGCTTGGTGCATGCTCGGCGCCATCAATCACTGCTGTGCTGCAGCAGCTGGGGAAGGTGTGAGTGTGCCAGAAGCACTGTGGCAAAAAGCACTGCCGTCAGGGCTCACGGCCACACTTTGGAGGAGAGGGCTTACTGCAGGCCCTGGGCGACCGCATTGCCCATGCCATAGAGGACTGTCTCTGTGGGACATGTGACTGAAGGGGATGTACAGCTCCACCCTGGCCACCACGTTTTACAGCCTGGTGTGGTGACCTAGACCTTGAAAGGTTTCCACTTGGGTTGATATGTAGGACCTTGAGCTATAGCAGCTGTTTGGCTGTCTGGGAAGGGACAGGACATATCCCTCTGCAGCAGCTGTGGCTTCGAGGGCCACAGCTACATCCAGCTGCTGTTCAGCCCAGAACCAGCTGAATCCAGAACTAGTTGAACCCATAACCATTGTGCAGAGTACTTTTGGAGGGCTGTACTGACTCTTCAATCAGTTGAACACCTACGAATCTTCCAGAGGTTAGAGTATTTTTCTCATACAAACTTCGTTAAACTGAACAAATTCTTCCTTAGACCATCTGACCCATCATGTCTTCAGTCTGTTCAAACTACTGTCAGTCACCACATCCCAGTGTGTAAGCTTGGCCAAACAACTGTACCTTGCACTGTGCGTGCACAGCGTTACATGGGCTGTTGCCCCTGCCAAAGGCTGGGGGTAAGTCAGAGCTGTGAGGGAAGGGAGAAAGCACTTCATTAAACAAACAAAAAAAATACCGGGTGAAGTTTCAGACTGCAAAAGCTTGTGTCTTGTGCAGGCATTGGAAATTCCTAGTCAGTAAACATTCCTAAAAAGACTACTTTTGTGAAATCTGTAAAATGAGAAATTGTACAACAAAAAAAGCCCCACAGCCCATTAATAGGATATTTATTTCTGTTTTGTTTAGCTAAAAGCAGTGCAGTGGAGACTAGTTCCTAAAAACGCGTGGATTACCGCTGTTGGATTGCCATGCTTGGCACGGGAACTAAACTTCGCAGGCTTCTGACAACTTCGCGGACGGCTGCATCTCCCGTTGCCATGGAAATGGACCCACGCTCACTGAAATCTGGGTAATGGGCTCTAAAATCATCACTCCTTATACTGAAAAAATGCTGAGGTGACATTAGGTAGTAGTAGTAGTACTAATAATGTCTCAGCTTGTGGAATATTTCTTTGTTGGTTTTATTTTATAGCTGTGTTATGTTCATGTTTGTATTTGAATTATCTGGTCAAGTGCAACCCTCCCATTTGCACTACACTTACTGACCACGGCGTTGCAGCAGTTAGATGCTGCCCAGACCCAGCAACAGGGAGAACATCACTGAGAAAATGGATTTGAAGAGAAGGGTTGTTTGCTTTAGCTAACCAGGCATACGGACACAACTGACCATTTCTTTTATCATGGCTGTCCTGTTGCACAACCACTTTCCATTAGTCCAGAAGTGTTTGCTTGATCCATTGCCATTACAATATCTGATAAAGTTCAATATAATTATGTTCCACATTAGCGTCCTTTAATTTTGCTGTGGTCAGCAATCTCTGGCTTTGCCCTAGTTTCACAGGGTTCTTAGTTGTACTGAAAATGTTTGCCTCTAGCATCATAGTAACATCTAGCTAATCAAACAATACTGGCAAGGAAAGTTATGCTGTGCAGATAGGCTTGACCATGAGAATTTAAACTGTAAAAAACCTCAAGCTTGTAGGGAAAAACTGTGGCTGTAGTCACGGGGTGACATGCAGGGCTGCAAACGAAGAAGATAAGAGTTAGAAGTCATCTTCTCAGCCTTCTACCCTTGCCAAGAGTCCCGCGAAAACAAAGTGCTCATATGCCAGTCTTTGCCTTGATATATTTTAATAGGTTGCTCTTAAATTATTTACCTTTATCGAATTAGCAGAAGAGTAATTTTTTGCTCTAATATCAACTCTTGAGAAACAGTATTGTACACCAGAAACTATTGTGGTTTTTTCTTATTGCAGCATAGTAAGATATGATCTTGAAATGCTTTTAAATCTGAGCAGTAGCATATCAATACATTATAGCAAAATGAGATGTATGCTTTTAATTCCTGGAAAAATCTGGCCCTCTTAGAGGATCTGCAAACATCTGACACTGAAATAATGCAGAAATTAACAGTATGTATGTACCCTCCACCTTAGTTTGTATACTCATGGTGTGCTTGTTTTTATTTACTGATTGGCTGTTTTGTGGGTAGATAAATGGCTTTTGAGAGTATTTGCTTTCAATGTGTCCTTTGCCAATCCTCTATCAAGTTAAAGGGAAAATTCTGTAAATATTTAAATCCATTTCCCAAAGTCTGACTTTCCTCCTTATGGTGCCTAACAGCGTTACTCAGAATTATTTCCAAGCCTATGCGGAGAGTTCCTGCTATATTTGTTTTAAAAGATGGCTAAACTTTGTCCATCATAGTTAGAAGGAACTCTGTGGCAGAGACTGGGTTTGCACATTCAGAGGGGATGCTGGTAATGAAGAAAGCTAGCGTTTCTGTAGGAAAAGTCATTAGGCATGCGGCCAAATTCAGATCTGATAGTCTTCCTGCAGGCCATGCTTGTGAGACTCAGGGTTATTTTAATGATGTTGTTTCTTTTGAGTAGATTTTATAGGAAGAGGATTGCACGGTTCTCCTTCAGTGCCTACCTTTTTCAATCCTGAAGGCCAAGTAAAAGATCTCTGATGGTTAATTAATTTCTGCAAAATCTTCTCACACCACTTTTGTATGGGTCTTCTATTTTAGCATCAGGATTGCAATTTAGAAGGCTAAGCTGGTGCAGGCTGCCACTTGCAGAATACGGCTGAAGTTCTCCCAGCCACAGCACCATCACGTTAGGTACCATTTACAGGCACTGCCAAACTAACACATGGTCTTTTGATGCTCAAGAGACATTGAGGACTGGCATGGATAGGGTAAGGGTGATCTCCAGAAGCTCTGGGAGGAGTCCTTCACAATACTTGTGTCTCTGTCAGAATGACCCGAAAGCTGCATCCCCTTTTCCTTACATTAGCTCCCAGTTTCAGTTTGAATGCAGTCAATGGCAAATCTCCCACTGACTTCAAAGCAGCAAAGTTTTGGCATTTAGAGGAAAATCACTATGGAGAATAACAATGCAATATAAACACTTCTGTTATAAATACAGAATGTAATTAACACTCTTTTATAGCATTTATTTAAATCCCCGGGCACTGGTGGAAAATAGGTTTCCAAATAACCTAAATAGTTTGGCACATTAAACTCTCAGCCTTTACAAATATTGGTAGTGTTTCAAAGAATGCATTTTTAAGTGAGCAGTAAAGAGCAATTAGGCATGTAATTGTTGTTTTAGAGATTTAATCCAATTCCCACTGCAGTCAGTGGGAGTCTTTACATTTACTTCAATGGGGACTGAGTTGAAGAGAGGGAGGGAAAAAGAAGGGAGGGGGGCGAACCTGTACAAAAATCAGAATTGGGAATTTCAAAAGTCTACATAAAATGCACAAAACATTTGAGATGATAGCAGATATCTTCTGCTAGGCAGAAAGCATCTACTAACCACAACAGAACAAGATTCCCCCCCTCCCCTCCATACGGTGCCCCTTCTGTCACTCGACAGTCATATACATAAGTTAAAGGGTAGTGAACTTTCCTGAACTTCTCAGAGAAGTTCCCTCAGTTCCTCTCTGTCCGATGTCACAACATGTAATTTTAATTCATTGTATTTCTGTATTTGACAAGTAGCTCAAGTGTTGCCGTTAAGGCAGTGTATAAACCCGTAACAGCTAAACCCTATAGAACTTACATTACCTTTTATTTAGGCCAGACATGAATGCTATCAAAACCGGCAGATGGAAAGCTCTGGTATCTATTTTCTGATGTTACTTTGATTGAAAGTGAAAACTGCATTTAGTTTTCGAGGTGGAAATTGAAAAGATAAACTATTCGGAGCATTCACAATTACTTGTGGGAATCATGGATGGTGTATCAATATCTACACTGCAGAGATCGGAATCCAGGATTATAAGTATTTAGTTTTCCCCTTCGTTGATGTGCAAATATATAATGAATGTGAAGATGTACAACTCAAAACCAAGTGCCCTGGGTGAATCTTTAAACTTTTAAGTTGTCAGAAGTATATTTGAGGTGAAAAAATATTATGCTTATGCCAAGATTTTAGTGTAATTTTATTGCATTTTTTTCCCTGAGGTATCACAGCATCTCATTTACAGCATTTTGTTTCCTGCAGAAATGAGACTGCAGCAGACAATTTTGCCATTACCAAGTCAGGGTTAGGTTCATTGCTTTAACTGAAATCTAAATGGAAAAGCAGAAGATGGATGAAAATGAGCTACTCGGAGGTCTGGTGTAGTAAACACCCCCTTCCTTTTCAGTGCAGGAGTAGAGGCGATGGGCACTCAGATGATCAGCCTGGTGTGAATGGAAGCTCTCCATTCCACAATTTAAAGGTGACACTCTAAAACCAAATGTGACAAATCATATTCTCCACTTAAAACTTACCTTCACTGTAGGAAGAAATGGTATAAAGCTACACAACGCAATGATATTTTCATAATGTAGCTGGTGGCTAGTAAGGAGACGTGATGCAACTCGCCAGTGACATAGCCAAAAAAAAAATTTCCAAGGATTTATGGGAATCAAAGTATTTTATAAACATGCACACAGATCTTCCTCTAGACAATCAGAGGAACTAAACAGAACATAACTGCAACGATGTATTACAGTTTGTTTGACCTCATTCGTCACAAGAACAGGGCCCTTAGTTCAAATGCGTTTGCACCAAGGCCGACTGCCCTCCCTACAGTCACGTGCCAGCTGCAACAGGGCCTCAGAGAAATAACTTCGTAATAATTGAACTTCAGAAAATCTATTTTACTCTTCCCATTGAGGTACAAATACACCTTATTTTCAAGGAGAAGTATTATTTCCCACCACCCAAAAAATAAAAAGCATTCAAGGACGGAATATGAGGTGCCTGAGCAGACCACAATATCCCAGTGAAACCCTGGGGAAGGAGTGCCTCGAATTTTGCTGACTGACCACTGGATGCCACTATTGTTCCACTAAAATAAAGTGTAGCGTCGGCATCTTCTGACTGGCTTGCTACCACTGAAGAGGGGAGTTTAAATAGCACCAGCATGTGCAATTTTCTGCAGAAAATAAAGGGTTAGATTTGAAATTGTTAATGTCTTTTACTGTGTTTAGATATTTGACCTCCCTCTTTGCTCAGAGCCCCTTCTCAGCGGGAATCGCTGCACCAGTCTCTCCCTTCAAAGCTGCTGGCAGGATCCCCCCATCTTTTGACTCAAGAGAAACAATTTCAAATCCATATTCTGGTCAAGCGGAATATTTAGGTGTTATTCAGGAGAAGAGGCAGAGATCAATGACCTAGTCTGGGCCCCCAGCAAATCAGGAACCCAACCTGGTCAGGCAGATTGCTAGTGGCCCATCTTCCCTCTGCGCCACGGTACCGTGGCACCAGGCTGCAGAGGAGCTCAGAGCCTCTCCCCGTAATAAACTTGGAGCTGCATGTCACAGACACCTTAACACTGGAAGAAAACAACGTTTAAAAAAATGCAGAATTTGCTCTAAATGAGTGTTCCTGTGTTATCTTGCTTTTTAAATCCTTTTACAGTTTCTAACATTTAAAAACCTACATATGTATTTGAAACCAGACCACTTCTGTCTCTGTCTGCAGAATCGCGGGGCGTGGGTTGCCATATTTCTCACTATCCGCAGGGCTGAGTGTGCAGCTCCTCAAGAGCTACGATCTCTCCAAGCCCGCAGGAAAACCCTGCAGCTCTCGGGACATGGTGCAGTGCTGAGGCAGCCTCCCCACCTTGAAAAAAGGGAAGGGCTTTCCTTTCACCTCTGTGGTAAGCCACAGAGTGTAGAGCAGCCCCAAAGCCTCCACACACGTGTATCCCATGACTCCAAATCTGTGTAAGTATTATTTCAAGCTGAACCTTTCCATGGTTAAATTCCCGCTCGGTGCTGGCACTGACCCTTGCGCTAGTAACAGAAAACATGAGCAACGATGCTGCTTGTGAGCCCCTCTGCTCCCAGCTTTTCTTCAGGCATTCTCCCTCTACACACCAACAACATTCATCCCTCGCTGTCTGTGCCGTGCAGGCATACAGTGTTTTTTTCCTTTCCAGGAGATAACTCTCCTAATGGTGTTGTCAGGAAGGAATAGATGTTCCCCTCTTAGCTGCTCTAGTTGATATTCTAGAGGCACTCACCTCCAGCGAGAGGTGAAAACGACAACTGCAGGTAGTAATGTCTTAAATCCTCTGCTCTAAAACTTTGCACTAAATCAGATAATTATGTTACATGCTGGCACCTAACTGTAGCACTAAAAAGAAGGTTTTCCCTTTCCTATACAGAGTATAAAAGGGAAATATAGGTGCGGGTTTTTTTTTTCTATGAAACACCCACATTCCTTCTTCTATTGCCAATTTCACACACACACATACACAAAATACTGGAAGTTTGAAGTTAAAATCAAGATTGCTTTATCCGAGCTGAGGGATCCCTAACCTGATTTTGTAACTGCCTTTCAGAATCCAGCAAGTGCGCTTTAGTCACCAGGGAAAGGTGACTGTCATCTATGTGGATATGGAGACAAAAATGACAGTATAATTTGTCATCAAACATACACTAAATCTTCTCCATGGCTCATATTTTTTCCTTTAGGTTTTCAGCTGTTGAAGTGATTTCAATACCATAGCAAACCTTTTCTACCATGCTTCCTGATACTATTTATTTGAAAAAAAGCTTTTTTTTTTTTACTGTGACTTCCTTTTATGTTCCACCCCAACTGTTTAAAAATATTTCTTCGCCTTCATTTCAAACGGGCAGTCTTTAACTTCTTGTAAATCCAAGTGTACAGTGTAGACTACCAGATTTCATGTGAGAGGGACTGATATCATAATAATCTAAGTGTCCTAGTAGCACATGTCACAGCCCAGACAGTGACTAAGGGGTGCTCTGCTCAATTGTTACCATGCCCACAGCACAGGATGAATGGTGTTGGTGTGCATTAGACATTTTTTCTGCAGACATTTAAAGAAATAACCTAAGCTTACAGAGTGGGACTTTCAGGTGTTTGCTGCAATGCAGGCCCTGATAACAATTTTACAAAAATTATTTAGCTTAAGGACATGTTTAAAGGTCCATTTGTTGGTCTCAGTCTGTTTGTAAAGCGGCTCACTTTATTTCTTCAAATAACAGAAAATCTTTCTTAAACTCACCCAAGAGACCAGTAAGAACAAGTTACTCATCGTTGTCTTTCCAGTCCTAGACAGAGCGCTATTATGCTAGCTCTATTTGTGATGTTGAAGCTGTGTGGGTATGAGTGAATGAGAAGTTTCTTTGTGCAGGTTTCAGATTAAGAACTAAGGAGAAAACTCACATTGCCAAGATTTTCTCATTATCTTTAAACATTTCAATTTTAAAATATTTTCTTCTTTTTTTTGGTTTCGTCTTTGCTTTTCTGTGTCAGGCACAGTGTGCGGGAGGCGTGCCAACTGCAGAGACAGCACGTCTTGGCAGAGCTGAGAGATACTGCTCACTTCCATAGTGTTGCCCTTAAAATTTATTTTAAACAGTAAGTGTTTGATTTCATTTTTAAGATATTAACTTGCATATTGCAGTTTTGCAAAACAATTTCAGCTGATGATCTGTCTTGACCTTTACTTTTTTTTCTAACAGGTGACGGTACGAATGTAGTGGTAATGCATTTGAGGTTTAAGTTGTACATAGGCACTCATGCATCAGCACTTGCCAGAGTGAGGGGTGATACAGAATCACATACATAATTGTCTCCTTATGCTTTTGCTGAGCTCATCCTAAGGTGAAAAAGAAAGGATTCCGATTTAAGTGTCTTTAAGCAGTAAACTCACCCTAGCTCAGACTATACACCAGTGGTGTGACACCAAGCACCTCTCTTGGGAGAGGCATCGTTTGAAACTAGTTGCAGCTGAGGATGCTTAAAAACCAGAGTATCAGCTGTGTTCACTGTGAGTAACTGTAGTTTAATTGCTCTGCAAGGTAGTCACCGACCAGCTAAAGAGAGATGGGACTGAAATCATTATGTTATGTTGCTTTTCTGACACTTAGTGTTACTTTGTGGGCCTCACACTGAAAGGACTGTACTGTGGTAAAATATCATTCTATACATTATATTTTCCTAAATATTTCACTGTATGGTTGAGAGTGACACTGGGTGAAAGCTTTAATTCTTCTCTTCTGACACGTGTAATTTTTTTACGGTCAATAAATGGTGCTGCAGTAAATTTTCTCGTGGAAGGAGAAGATTTTTATCTACATGTAGCGTCACTCCTAGGCCTGTGCTGCTCCGAAGAAGTGCAAAATGAATGGTGAACTCAAGTGAGAGTGTCAGGGGCATATTTCTATTGAAATTTAATCTCTAAAAGTATATGAGTCATAATGATCTGAAATTGGAGCTAAGAAAATAAAGGACAGCCCTTCGTTGTGGAATGGACTTCCCTGAAAACACATTTAATACTTTGGTGGCTCAGTTCCCGCATGTGTAAAATTTTAACGCCACTCCTGCTCCTTTTTATCTGATAACCCTTCAGAGTTTGTGGTTCTGTGTGTTATTTTCAGGGTGCTGAACAATGAGACAGATATGTTTATTTGTTGACAATAGGAATAGTCTTGTTTTCATGACCAGGGAGAGATCCGATAAACCAGGGACTGTTTCTGCAGATACCACACACTCTTCCTTCACTGTTTTCCCCTGAAATGCTGTTCTGCTGCTTTTCGCAAGCTGTGGGAGCTTCTCTTCATTTCCCTGATGATACTTTTGGCTATTCCCTCTTTACAAGCACACTACAACAATTCAAACACTTCCCAGCCCCTTAGTGGTTGGTAATGGCATTTGCCCAGCTATCTCAGGAGCTATCCTAACGAGGACAGCAGTTGAACGCACGAGATGCGGTGATGTTTAGCTCTGCCTATACTGATATTTTGTGAGTGTGAGGCGTTGAACAAATGTGAAGCTTTTTCAGATGGAGATTGAAGCAGAGGTGCACCTACTCTCTGAAGATGGTGTAAGTGTAGCGCAGGACAGGGTGGGAAGAAGAACAACTGTTTCATGGCATGAGTTGCTATAGCTACTAAGACGAAAATTTTTCATGAAGTATCTGCATCACTGAAACCATTCAACTCTTGAAATAAATGGCATTGTCTGCGCTGTTCCTCGTGGAAGTAGTCCCTTGAATTAGAAATAGTGTGAAAGATTTCAGAAGTGAACCTGAGCTGCTGCAGGCATCATATCCATCTGATGTTTTATCCTCCTCTGAAAGACTTTGGAGTAAATCCAGTAAAAGCATACCTGGTGCCTCCTGCCCAGAATGGAAAGGAAAATTTGGGTGCCTATGATGCCTGTATCGTGCATGGAGATAGTTAAATGAGGTGAATATCTGCTCTCATCTTTAACTAGAAATAAGGTTGCAGAGACAGAAGTGTGAGGTGTAGCTCCATGGAAAGAGTTTAGTGTCAATGCCTCATTGACACTAAAATTGGGAACTCCCATTCCTGTTCCCATTCTTTCTTTTCCCTCTCTCCTCCCCTGGATTATTTTGTACTGGCTCTAGCATATGTGGAACCCTCTGTGAGCCAATTACTAAGCTGTTGGAGCACGAGCCCAGCAAAAAAAAATTAAAGAATAGAATTAGTGAGCTGAACTGACCCAGATGAGGGTGCAATAAAACCCAGGGCCTGGGCAAAAGTGTAACACTGTAGATAGGTTTGAGGGAGAGGAACAGTGTTAGCTCGTGGTTTACTTGGCATCTTGTCAGTCACTCTGAGGCGCTCTTGTTCAAAAGTTTTGCCTGTAGTTTCTTTGCTGCGGAGTCAGCATCTCTGTTGTGTTGCATCTGCTTGGGTCCCTGATGCTTAGTTTGCTTCCTGTGGCACTGATTAGGCACAAAGACTTGGATGGGGGATGCTCTGACCAGGCAGCAACACCATTTCATCCCAGGGGTGGTTTTGTGAATGTTGGTGTGCTTGGTCTACCCCTGGGGAAAGACAGGCATCTTTTTGTCTGCCTTTTTGTAATCTAACAGGGATTAGCCTGGAATCTCACAGTCGAGTGCAAGAGCAGAGGGAACGTTGAGACAAAAGTTGAATGTCTTTTAGATACTAAGCCAAGGGACTGTCACATGGTGGGGCAGGGGAACGAAGTAGGAACCAGATCACACAGGTGGGCTTAAATATGTAGAGTCCACCTAAATCCTGCTGTTGCTGTCTGCATCTTTGGAGCCTCCAATGGGCTCTGCACAGGTAGAGGTGTCTGTTAAGGTCACTGCATGACTGGAACTTCTAATGTGTGAGCTGGAACCCAGAACAGACCTTGAAACACTTGCCAGTGCACAGCACAAACCACAGGCTGGCTTATGAGGTTATTTTTATGCATCTCCACAAAGAGACATGAAAGCCCTATGAGCTGGGCTTTGTCCAGACACAGTTGTTACATCAAGAGACAATAAAGGAGTCACAGGCTGCCACTGGCCTATTGCATAACAGGATCAGACATTTTAATGAGCTCTGCTGGTCCACGGTTCATCAGCCCTGCTGATTTGTAATGAGGCAGGACACTGCTATAGTAACCACTCAGCGAACAACGCTTTTGAATGTACTTAAGAAGATGAGTTTGAATTGAAATGCAAACGAACTGTGTGCCAGTCCATCTCTGTTTGAACTCTAGGAGCCTGTTTGCCCTCCTGTCCACCTTACAGTTTAATCCATCTTGAATTTAAGTTTTTAGAGGTATTTTGTATATCTTATTTCCTAAAGCGTCGTTTCCTCTGTTTCTTTAGTATTCTTCCCATTGTAATTTTTAAGCCTGTTTTTTAGCAAAGGATTACAAAGAAGAAAGGATAATACGTCTTCAAAATTTCTTTAATAATTTAGTCTATAAACTATGTTTATAAAAGTAATGGGACTAAAATTAATTTTAAGGACAATTGTCTATATCAGAGAGGGATGGTTATGAAATAGCCAATTTTTTTTTTCCTAAACTGCTGAATTATAAAGCAAAATAAAGTGAGTCTCCACATGATTCCACCAGTTAGATTCAAGCAAACCCAAGTAAAGAAGGAAAAAACTGTTTAAGGGGTTGTATTCTTAAAATTTGGGTTGCCATCAAAGACCTGACATCTATTACAGGATATTTATGATGTTACTCAAGTGAGCACAAGAAATACTTGATGTTACCCTTTACTGTATCCCTTAGGAACCAAAACCTCCAATGACACCACCCTTTCTCTACGCTCAAATCCTACCTATGTGCCACCTTGTTATGAACCAATTTAAAAGGTTTTTAATTCTCATTGTGGCCTACGAAGACTGTGTTTTACCAAATTGGTTCACTGTCAATAAACAACTACAGTTTTTCAAAAGGTAAAATTTCCTCTGGCTCTTGCCTGAAATCATCCCACAAAGACGTCTTCATTCCTGGCCAGCCCTTTAAAGAAAACATAAGCCAATCCCAACCCGTGATGCACAGCAGAGTGCTTGGGGAGTTCTCTTTTGAATAGCATCAACTTCAGGAACAGCTGCTAAGATCAGATGAACAAAGGGAATTCAGCACCACCCACTCCCTGTATTATTTTTTATGGCTCCAGAAGCTTAATCCTTCCCATGAGCAAAGTCTGTTGTCCCACTTCCCATCACTACTAACATATTATATTCCATGTAAGTCTGCTTCCGCCTGAGAGTGCACCTGCAGCAAAGCTACAGTATACAGGTCCAAAGTCTCTGCAATTAACCTGACTCATACAATGAAACCTTTCTTCTGCACTGCGAGGAATGGTTTCCTATGACCTAAATAACTCTAAAGAGAGCGTACTGTTATTAAAAATATTTATTACTGCTGTTGCAAAGGTACTAAAAGCCAAAACAATCATCAGTATTTCTGCAAGTTACAGTGGTGTGCTCTCTACTCTGCAAGAACTGGTCAGTTCACTAGCCCCACATAATCCGTTTTCATCTACCTGGAGAAGTAATTATGGTGTGCCCATAAACAGGAGAAATGGGCTTACTTCCAGTCTGGATGACAGGTCTATATTTCATGCTTGGGAGTTAAATTTTGGTGAGAATTTTGAAAGGCCGATTTGGACCTTATTTAGCAAATTTCCATTCTCAAGGTGACCTTTGAAAACCAGAAATGTTGAAGCAAAAAAAAAAAAAAAAAAATCCAGAAGCAGAGCAAGCAGTATGTAAGGAATGTAGGGAGGTTTATCACAGCTATGTTTGCGGCAGGAAAACCTACAAGACTCGCCTTCTTTTTCAATTTCATCCCTTGTTGCATGCCACAGAGCATCACTCGGTCCACTTGGTGACCCTATCAGTGAAAATGCTAATGTACCGGCTGTATCCTGTGTTATCACCTTCTTACCCTGAAAATACAGAAATATGATCAAAATTTGCCACCTTAGGTGAATAACTGAATTTATGAAAGGGTATATGACTGTATAATCTATCACAAATAAACATTTTATATCCCAATTGTTATTCTTTCTCTGCAATGGTAGCTTTCCAGTTGCAACAGCCACCCTGTCTCCTGCGTTTTAAGCCTCTTTTCTGTCAGTAATTGTTTTGCTATTTCTTGATCTGGACTATAACACCCTAGCTTCTGACAAATTGGCAAAAATTATCCTCAATCTCTTCACTTTGCTTGTGTTTAGGTATTTTTGATTTGCAGAGTCCTCCAACAGGATACGTTCATCAAAGCTAAATGTAAAGAGAATATCGGACTAATAAGGTAAGTATACAGAGAATGGACCTCAATATTCTTTAAAGACTCATAACTCACTAGAAATTAAAATGTTTACTGTATCAAAAATGTTATTTTACTGAGCAGAACCAGTTCTGGTCACTTAATCTTTAAAAAGAAAATCAGAGTAAGGTTGATAATATTGAAAATTATTAACCTGGAAAGAAATTATGATGAAAATTTCAAATTATGAAAGGCAACATAAAAACTGACCTCTTCTCCTGTACCAAAATGGACCCCACCTGGAGTACTGTGTCCAGCTGTGGAGCCCTCAATGTAAGAAGTATATCGACCAGTTGGAGCGAGTCCAGAGGAGGCCACGAAGATGCTCCGAGGGCTGGAGCACCTCTGCTATGGGGACAGGCTGAGAGAGTTGGGCTTGTTCAGCCTGGAGAAGAGAAGGCTCCGGGGACACCTTACAGCAGCCTGAAGGGAGCCTACAAGGAGGCTGGGGGGAGCTTTTTATAAGAGTCGGTAGTGACAGGACAAGGGGTAATGGGTTTAAACTGAAAGCAGAGAGATTTAGATTAGATATCAGGAAGAAATTCTTCCCAGAGAGGGTGGGGAAGCACTGGAACAGGTTGCCCAGAGAAGCTGTGGATACCCCATCCCTGGAAGTGTTCAAGGCCAGGCTGGATGAGGCTCTGAGCAACCTGGCCTAGTGGAGGGTGTCCCTGCCCTAGTGGGAGGTGTCCCTGCCCATGGCAGGGGGTTGGAACTAGATGGTCTTTAAGGTCCCTTCCAACCCAAATCATTCTAGGATTCTATGAAAATGTAAGAATAAGGAGATGTGAGATGTCAGCAAACGTAATCGGGTGTTGAAGGTATACATGACTGCAGAATTTTATGTACTTGGGTGTGAAGGTGGTGGTTACCAAGAAAAATGAGTGAGGGTCTCACTGTGCCAGTGAAGGCTGCAGTCTTGCAAAGCCCAATAACGAAGAGTAATCAAATCCTATGGATCATGAATATTCAATTATTTTTCCTGAGTTCTATTGGGTAATTTCATTAAAAGCCTCACATATTTAGTGTGGTAATGCTAGAGGATTTAACTGATGGTCTCGGGGCAATAAGGCTTGTGCCGGACCGGGTGTCTCGGTGCTCCTCCACCTCCACTCCCAGCCAGAGAGGGGACTGCCAGATATGGCAAGTATCCCACAGGGAGGCATTTTTGTGATGTCTGGGCAAAACTTCATCCTGGGGAGTGCCAGGAATTCCGGGTGTAAGCTCAGTCAGCAATTTTTTTGTACCAGGCAACTCTTGAGACCAGGGGTGAGATCGAGGTCTTCTTTAACGGGTATTTCTACAAAAACATGACTTCAGACTAGTTTAGTAATGACATGACATGGAGAAGGTGTTATGCTTTTTTTGTACAGCTGCCAAAATTGCCTCTGGGGAGAAAAAGTCGGCAGTAACACCTAGTCAGAGGGAAGGGCTCATATTGAATGGTGGATTTGTTCAGAACTTGTGACCACCCCCTCCTCTGTGAAAGGCGATGATATTCTGGGCCGGGCACTGGGTAAGGAGACATAACCCTGTTTACCCGCCGCATCTGCCCCCCCCCCCCAAGGAGGGGCCGTGCTCTGCCTCAGAAACGGGCCGGCGGCACCTGCTCCGCCATCGGCCCGTAGGCCTTTTGCTGAAGGTCTCCTAGCAACCGCTCGGCCAATGGGAGTGGCGCTGGGGCGGGGGTGTGCGGCGGCGCGGAGGGGTTAACCGCGCGGGGCCCGGCGGAGGGCCGGAGCGCTGAACGGAGGTCGCTCGGGGGTTGTCTCCTCTTCCTCGGCCGCGTCGGCAGCAGCCGGTGCTACGTGGTGCTTCTCCTCACCGGCGGCTCAGGAGAAGGGGTTCTGCGGGGACGACGGGTAACGAGCGCTCTGCGGCCGTTGGTGAGGCACGGCGCGGGGGAGGAGGGGACGGGCAGCGCGGCCGGCGCCGGGAGCGTTTCTGGCCGCGGCGGTGTTGTGGATCTTGGCGTGTGTTCCTTTGCCAGTCTCCGGTTGATCCGCAGGGACTAGGGAGAGCCTGGTTAGCGGCTGGCTTTGCCGGCTGGCCCCCTCGCTGGAGGGCCTGGCGTTTCGTTGGTCCCCGTGAAGGTGCAAGCGGCGGATGCTCCGGGAGGTGAGAGCCGTGAAGCTGTCTGCCGAGTCCGTGAGTCTGTGACTGCACGGGTTTAGCTGGTAGTTCCACGTGATGTAAGAGCAGGGCTTCCATAAAGGATGTTGGCTGTTTTAAAACCTTGTTTAAAAATACTCTTTTCCTTGCAGCAACGCTCATTTCAATTTGAAGATGAAATCGTAGTGCAAGATTGTTTGCAGTACTGCTGCATCCCCTGTTTATGTAGAGCACTGCTGCTTTCTGTGCTGTCGGTGAAATAGTTACATGGGGCTCCATATCCCTCCAAGGTATGACAGGAATTTTAGGGCGATGACTTAAAATAGGAGGCATTCAAAACAAAATGTGAATGTGTTAAATTTTAATAGTGAACATGGAAAGAAAACCTAGAGAAATTATCTGATATCATCGATGGAGGCTTCAGATTGTTCAGTATTCAGGGGAAAAGGTGGGGTTTTTTTTTGCAATGGGAAACCTGTGGTACTAATATCAGTTATCATTTGGACTGGAGAGAGCATAGGAGAGGGTAATACCAGGCCCATTGGGGTCAAAATCTTGTTTCTGAAAGCAGCTGGCAGCAGGTGTTAAGGAAAAGATCGTAAGTGTAGGTTGGTTGTACAGTGATGCTTTTATCCGTGTATCCTCCCAGTATACCGCAGTCTGGAGCGGAAGGGTGTCTGAGCAGAGGTTGTACCTCTCTTTTTGAATTTAATAGCTGCTGATGGATGTTTTTCAATGAGTTGGAGCTGGTTTATGTATTTAGCATTCACAGCACCTCATGGTGATGACAGTCCACAATTTAACTGTTTTATATGGGAAAAATGCCCTTATTTTCCAGCTTTTGCAGGAATATTTAATTTTGCATAACTATCATTTAAAAAAAAGAGTAATTTTCTGTACACTTGTCCCATTTCTCTAGCTGTTTCCTCTTCTAGCTGAAAGGTCATAGTTTTTTAGTTTCTTCTATGAAAGCATTGGTTGACCTTCTTGCAGTATTTTTGGGTCTGTTCTGTCTCTTATGGAGGGAAGGTTGTACCTGCCTGTGATATTTAAGCTCGGGGAGCTTACTGTTCATACAGAGTCATTATGATCTCTTTTCTGTCCTCTGCTCTCACATTCTTTAACTGCCTGTGAGCTGTTATTTCCAGAGGACTGATCATAGTGACCCTGAGAGATCTTCCTGCATGATAATACCTAACTAGAGGCTGTTGGTTTAAGTACGTAGCAGAGCTGTGTTTGCCACTGTTGTGGTTTGCATTTATGAACATGGAATTTCAGCTGCTGATTTTTATCATCCATTTGTGTAGTATGAGGACAGCCTGTGCAGCTCTTGTCATTCAGTCTGGGTGTTTGCTTTTCTGAATAACTCTGTACAGTACATGAACTTTCTCCCTTACCTGCCTATCACCTTTTTAAATTTACTGAACAACAGAGATGCCTGCACAGATCCCTGGGACTTTCCTATGATGTACTTTCATATCCTCTCCTCATCCTTCTTTAACTTATTCTTACCCTTTGCCCTTCCCAAACTATAATTGGTCATTAATAAATCCCCTGATGTCTTAGATTAAGAGCTTTTGGTAGGAAACATTGTGCAAAGCTTTTTGGAAATCCAATTATACAGTCTTACCCAGGTGTGTAGGCTCATTCCTTCTTCCTGAGCCCTGTGGCAAGACTAGTCAGTGTTCCTTCCTTCCACAGAAAGTATGCTGACATTTCACCAGTCCTGTATGTGTGCCATTACCAAGTCTGTTCTGTGACACTTGGTTTGCTCAATAGGAACCTAGAATTTACCGGAGAACTGTTCCCTGAATTCCTGGCAATCTTTAGAGGAACTAGTTACAGTTACCATCTTCTATTCCACGCCTGATGTAATTTACAGGTTAGACGCTGCTTGTGAGCCTTATAATTTCTGACATCTAGGATACTAGTTCTGGCTCTGCCCAGTAAATATTGCCAACTTTAGAAACTAGTAAGGTTGTGATTTGTTTATTTTGTTGTGTGTGATGTTTTTTTAAAGTCATCTGCTTGCAGGGACAGCCAAGCTATGAAGTTTGGCTAAAGGTGATCTTGAGAAGAGGAGGAACTATAGAAGTCAGGTCCTGAGGTTTTCCTCTTGGGTATCTATGACGGGGAAGTTTGGTAGCAGAAAGTTCTGCTCCAGCTACATATAAAGAGTGGTTTGTGAATGCAGAGGAATACAGTTTTGAAGGTTAAAAAAAAGTTGGTTGGGTTTTTTTTTTTTAGTAACAGGAAAATGCTAATGTGAAGATCCATAGTGTTAGTTCAAAATGGGATAGGAATTTGGGAGCCAGATGAAACATTTCCATGTGTTTCAAATTTTCAGTGATTGCAGTAGCAGAATTTCAGTCATCTGTGTATGTGAAAGGTAGAGTTGAATCTTGAGGTAGTAAATGAGATTCTATTCCTTGCAGTTAATAGACTTATGATTAAATTACCCTAATCTTGTAAATGTGGGGGGGAAAGATCTTGCTTGCATTGCAAGGCCCATCATCAAAATTATAATATTAAATACAGGTCACTAAAACTGTAATAAGTTTCTAGAGGAAGAAATTCTTTCAACTATACAGTTATCACTGGATATGATATGCGTATTAGTGCTAATTGTAAACTGTGTTATTAAAACAGTTGTAGTGAGCAAAAAAGTGTCAAAACTCTAGGGAGGAAATGCATGGACTCTCACAGTGATTACATGAATTAAACCAAGTACATGCCTTATGACATTGTCAGAGATGTCACGACTAGAGTGTACCCTAAATTTACATAGACTGCTGTGTCTTTGTGTCCATCCGGATAAAAGCCATCTGTGTGGCATCTGTGGATTACTAGACAAATGTAAAAGCCTTAAGCAGATTCACAGCTCCTGTTGGGATATGATTTTTGTAGAAGGAATTGTATTGCCCTTTAAGTAATACAATTGGCAATATAATGCTAACTATGCCTCCCCCCCTGAGTTTTACAAGTTGAAACATATACGTGTCATAACTTGTAGTAGTATTTGAGATGTACAGAGAAAGAATGCTTGTCTGACAATTTCTGTTTGATACTGACTTTTAAAACTCTTCTCCAAGACAGTGTGATATTTAGGGTAGGTAGAAACCACCCCTTCAAAAATTGCCTTTCCCCTATCCTCCTTACCTGGGGGGGAGGAAGTTTTCTGGGTTACCAGATACTGCATTTCCCATTTGTGTCACACCCCGTGTAGGTTAGAGATGACCAGATGGTGTAATATGATCACAGCACAGCGCTGTGACAAGCGATTCTCTTCTGGTTGTCTGAATGAGTTTTACAAACCCAGTTACAACTCATTTTCAAGTTTAAACATGGTATTAAAAAATTCTGAGTATGCTGTGTTGTGTAAAATTTATAATCCTACTTCATACTGCTCATGATCTTAGAGTTATGATATGGTCTGAACTCAGGCTTAATCAGATTGCTGTCCTGAATCTTGTCACAGTCATTGTCAATTTCTCCCCTGTCCTCTGAAACACGGAACAGTAATTTTAAAACAGCTCCTGTCAGTTCTCTGGGTTTGTGAAATGTACGGTTACTGAAGTTTAATCTAAACTTTTCCTTGAAAAGAAAGATGTATTTATTAGTGAATCGTGTAGGAGTTTGTTGCAGCATTCCTGTAGACTTGTTAAAAAATTCCTCAGGTGTCTTTCTAAGAATCAGACTCTGGTATGTTATTACCATGACAGCATCTTTTCTTAAGTTCTTTGGGCTTTTTTATACTTCACTTGTTTCGGCAAACACTTGAATGCCTTGGTTTGATTACTGCTTCCTTGGCATTAGTCAAACACTGTGGTTTTGGGGTTTTTTTGTCTTTTTTTAGATACTGGTCTGGAGTGAGATGGCTCTGCTGTTATGTTCACACATTTGAAACTGGGTCCCAGAGGCTCTTTGACACTCCACCTAGCTCTTCTCCACTTAAGGAGTGTCTTGCTTGGGACAGGAAGTTACGCTGCCAATTGGCAGAATTGCATCTAGCCAGCCCTGGGTTGTTACAGGTTTTTGGGCAAGTCATCGAACCTGTTGGTGAAGTAACTGCAACAAATCCCTGTGTACAGAGATTGGGGATGGAAGGGAAATCATTAAGTAGTAAGAGCGGTTTTGGCTGTTCAGTGGTTCTTTCTCTCCCACCTGCAGTCAGTCAGATTTTTGACATAAGTATGAGATGCTGGGAAACAGCAAAACTTTTTTTTTTGCTTCCTACTGCATGTTTTTCCAACTGGGATTTGAGGGAAGGAAGGGGGATTAAAAAAACCCAAAACAACCCATCCCAAAGTCAAACAGCACCCAAAACCTTCTTACTACTTTTGGTTAAAGCCATCCTGTGTTTAGGATAGCTTAGGGAGATCCCTGAAGTACTTTTCAACCTTATATATTATTTTATTATTCTTCCATAATTGCACACAATGCTGCTTCAGAGTTACACATTTTCTTCCTCACGTTATGTCCTCTGGTATGTTCTGGTGGTTAAAGAGAACATTGTAGCATAGTAAAGCGACTAAAGAGTCCCTTCTGAATACAGTGTATCCAAATTAATTTTGCATCCACGCTGTCTCCATCGGGAATGCTCATCTTTAGCTCTTGCGGTCTTCAGTGAGGTTATTTTGAGCCGTGCTGCTCTGGAGGAACTGCCTAGACTGAGAAGGAAATGTATCTGATGGATTTTAATCACTAGGTAGCTTTAGGAGTCATGGCTAAGGTCCTGAACTGGCAGTAGAAGCCACGTGCATCTGATGAGATGATCTTAGCGTGGGACTAAAGGCTTGTAGCATTCTCTTTGGCAGCCGACACGGGGATTGTCTTGTTCCGCACATCTGCGTTGACTTCTAAATACAGTATGTAACGATGAATCGAGTACAAAATGCTGAGCACTCTCTGACATGATTACGGCTTCAAAGCTACTGCACTTGTTTGACACAGCAACTTAAGATACTTTGGGGTAGTGGTTTAACAGCTGAAGGAGGTTTTCTGAGTTTGGCGCTTTCCAAATCTTGAAATTGTTTAATACATCAGATTAAAAGCCACCCTCAGCAGTGTACAGTGTACTGCAGCTGGCCTTTTCAAGATAAAAGGCTGTACAGCTGTCAAGGTTGATTAATGTGAGAAAAATACAGTTGCATTATCTGGATTTTCGTTGTACTGCTTAAGTGTTCTTGCTTTCTGTCTTCAGTAGACATCCTTCCGAGCCTGTGTTTTTCCTTTGTGTCTTGGTGTACAAAGCAGTGTGCCACTAGAGAGTGGTCTTGATACAAAGCATCTGCACTGAATGAATCTTGCATGTGGCTTGCAGGACTAAACTTTAGAGAATCATTGCATTCCCCCACCTGGACTAGTCCTGTTTCTATTGCCAGTCAAACATTGTTTGGGGTGATAGATGCTGTGTCAGAACAGTATTGTCAGTGTAGAGAGACCTGTGGGTCGGTAAGACTGTACACTGAGGGAGTTTGGGGGATGTCATAATGGGTATGCAACTTGTTCAAGAATAAAAGCCAGGTCATTTGAAAGTAACAGCATATCTGAAATGTAAGTAGTATTTTTGTGGACTTTCCAACAATTCTTAATGGAGTTGAGGTTTTTAGCAAACTTTGGAAATACCTTGTTAGAATAAAGTGTTGTGATGCCGGTAAGAATATACTTGTAGCTTCATTATGCTGCCCTTGGGTTTCTCTGTGATCCAACAGAAATGAAAGTAACCTGTAAGAAGTATGTCCTCCTATTCCTTAGTTTGACTTTTATTCCGTTTATAAAGCATGGTTGTTTTAGGGTGCGTGGAGGAAAAAAGAGAAAGATTGCCTTGCAGATTTCTGCCATGAAGTCAGTTCTCGTCTTTAGAATCTGAACCTTTGCTTCCGTCATTTCTGGACGTCTTGGTTTTACAGGGGTTAGGGAATTGAAAAATGTGCATAAATGAATATGGTCCAAGAAAAACCAGAACAACCCATTTCTTAAACAAAACCAGCCACTAGATTGTTGCATTAACTGTTTTCTTGCTGCCTTACATGTAATTTCTGATATGTAACTTAGTAGTTCCTGCAAGCTTTCAGCTCATATGAGGAATAAGTTTACCCTTTTTTTTTTAAAGTAAATTTATGAAACTGGAGAAGTGTTCATCCAGCTGGATGTTCTGTTTCCTAGTGCTGAGCATTCTGTGACATGGCTGTGCACCAGTATGGTCTCTCAGAACACAGTGCCCAAAGTAACACCAGTTTTTGTGCTTTGAAGTGTTGATAAGGATTCCTTACTCTTTATTCTCGAGAGACCTTATGGATAACAGAGCATACCTTTTTCCTCTTCCATTCTTCCCCTCCCCCCGATGATACCTTGTATTTTTATCACTGTGGAAAAAGTTCTTGGTGTCAAAAATGTAGAAGCTGCTTATCCAGAGTGTTTATTTGAACATTAACCAGAGTTAGGGGAAAATATCCCAGTGCTCTAAAAGTCTACAGAGTCCATCTAACACTGACTTGAGAGTTTGTTCTAAAGTGTTAATTGAAAAAGGGGGCCTTTTTTCCTGTCAGGTGGGAAGTTTGTTTCCCTGAACTATCATGGTTTACATAACAGCTGATGGGTGGTTCTATCCCAATCTTAAGCATCCAAGCTGCATTTAAAGTTTCCAGCAGTGTGGTAACTCTGATGCTATTTATGTGCTTTCTTGGTGGACACTAGAGGTGGGGTGAGGGTACAATTGGGTGGTTCTTTCTTACAAGTGTGTGACTTCCCTTTGGTTTCCAGAGGGCTGGTGCTGTACTGAGTGGCTGTGTCAATGGAGTAGGGCTTCTCCTATTTATTCAGCACTTTTATAGTCTTCAAAGAAGCAAGCAACTTGCCAGGGAAAGGCAAAATAACTAAATACATAGGTTAAGTTAAATTAAAATGGTAAATTTATTTATTAGAAGTTCCTTTGCCCTCTCTTTGCCAATATATAATCTCTAGAGCCATTAGCATAGAATCGTAGAATGGTTTGGGTTGGAAGGGACCTTAAAGATCATCTAGTTCCAACCCCCCTGCCATGGGCAGGGACACCTTCCACTAGGCCGGGTTGCTGAAACTTATCCTTTTAAGTAACAATCCCACTCACAGATTTATGTTAAAACTTCACCTAAGTTTATCTTCATAAAATTGCTTCCTGGTTATATGGCAGGAAAAGATTCAGTGTTTGGCTTGCTGTGTTTTCTGTGCTGTATATTGACAGAAACAATTGAGTTATCTACAGAGTCTTTATTAAGGTGTGTGTTGCATTTTAGCTTTAGTTAATGGTTTGCAAGACTTATTTAGTTAGCCTTAAATATAGATAGATGCATCATTTTTACAGCATACTTGCTGCGCTTGCTGTGTAAAGAAGTAGAAAAAATCCATGTGGCTCAAGTCCAATTGTCACTCTCCTGTGCCTGCTCTAATCTTCTAGCTGTATTAGCTGCTATTGTTAATCTAAAAAGCTTTTGCTATTTCAGGAGATGCCTACGTAACACAGACTGCCAGCAATTGTACTAAATACTCCACTGCTGAACCAGTTGCTCAGGTACCCTGCCCGTCTTCGTTGCTATGGGAGATTGGAAGACTATTACTGTGCCAGAGCTGTCATCAGGTAAACCGGTGATATTTTGAGATGATTAGTGGATTTGCTAATTTTACCAGTGATGTTTTAGCTGCTGAAGAGAGAGATTGGAGCTTGCCCCATGACATACTTGACTAGTTAAGCAGAATGTTAAATAACGTGTAGTACATACAGTGCTTTGTTTTGGCTTGAGTCCTTACAGAAATGCTGTTGTAAAGCACTGTCCTTTCACATACGTGTAAAGGTTCTAGACTTTTCAGTCACACTCTCTTGTTTTAATCGCACCTTTTGGGATATCTTGTGTGTTCAGACATTTCTTTACTTGTTCTAAATTCTATTGCCTCATAAATCAGTTACAAATTTGTTAAAGGAGTAAATATTTTCTTGTGTGCTTCTACCTAGTGAAATAGTAAATTACAGCATATGCTTAGTATAAATGAATATAAATCCTACATTCTATAAGAATTTTCTCTAAAGAAATAGCTTTTGCACCTTTGTACTAAAAAAAAAAAAAGGTGTTGCAGCAAGTCAATTAGGAAGAAAGGTTGGGCAGGTTGGTCTTTTTTTTTTTTTGTGGCAGTGGAGTAAAACTTGAAAGATATAATACCATAAAATGTTATTAAGTCTTTAAACCTTTAGTGGAAGTTTATCTGTATTTTTTCCATTGCAAATTGCTTAATATATGTCATTCTCGATGAAATTCTAAGCTCTAGACTTGTAAATGTCTGTAAATAATAATTTAAGTAGTTGGGGAATTATTTAAAATGTAATGTGTCCTAAACTGTTAATCTTAATTTGTTTCTTTGTTTCTAACTTGTAGATAGCAAAACCACTTTTCAATATACCTCAGAAAAAAGGATATCTTCCCCAAGAATGAACTCACAAGTGCTACGCTTGCCACTGCCTTCGTCCAAAAGCATGCACAGTTTTTTCAGTGCCTTTTGCACAGAAGAGAATATTGAACAGAGTATATCTTATCTCGATAAGGTAAGCCAGATCTTGTTTATTGGAAGTTGTGTGAAGTTAACATTAAATCAATTATGGTAGTAAAGATTCACTGGGTTAAGGTAGCTTCTTTCTCAATGCTCAGAAGCCGAAGTTGGTGGGGTAGAGGATTCCCCTTCCCTCCCCTTCCCAGATAGAATTTCACTTGATATTGTTTCTCTCGTTTGGAAAATTGAGATTGATGTAATTATTTATTCCCTTCTCCCCCACCTTGTCTTTTACTAGGAACTGACAACACTGGGCTTTCCTTCTATTTATGCGGAGTCCAAAGGAAAAGAATTGAATTTAATTTCTGTCATAAATTGCATGAATGAATTGCTTGTACTGCACCACAAGAACCTTCGAGCTCAGGAAGAAGCAGAAATGCAGCATCTGAAACTGGGTAGCGATATGGATCACTTACAGAACTGCTACGCGAAATTAAAGGTAGAAAACAAGATAATTCACCAATACTGTGCAGCAGTTATGTTTAACAGATACTGTACATTTGTAAGTGTGTGTTTTTGTTTTTCTCCCGAGTACCAATCTGCAATTGTATTTTTAAGTCTTTTTTCCAGTTGAAAATTCATTAAGGTTAAGAAAACAGGAATTAATGAGAGAACTAAAAGCTTATCAAGAATTATGGCCTCATTAATCAAGGAAGAGGGAAGACTGTTTGGATTGGAAGTATTAATGCATGCTGAGGGTGAAAATTTTAAACAAATTCAGTTCATGTCACTTAAGATATGACCACCTCTAAAAGATAAATTTCCAATATAACTGTGACCAGTAAAAGTGTAGGTAGCGTTTCTAGCGTGCGTCACAGCGTTATCAGTCTTTCTCCATATCTGTAGATTTTTCCATGAATTTTCTTTGAATTCCTTAGAATTCTGACTTACACAGAGACTATAGTCAGTTAAGAATTGCTCAGAAACTCGTCAAAACTGATGTTAGTAAGCTTTGTTTTATCACAGGATAAATACGTGCAGAAGGCCAGTCATTGTGAAGTAGCTGATACGTCGTGGGTACTTGTATGTGCAGTCATATTAGAACAGTGTTGTCTCTTCCCTCGATTCTATCAAGAAAAAAATAAAATTCAGTACTTGATTTGGGGCCTTCTAGGCTTGCTTTTCACTAAGGCTGGCCAGTGCTATCTCCTTGGCAAATACTGCTGTAGATTCTCAAAATCACAGTAGTCCTTCCACTGAGATTGGATATCCATGTAGAAAGATTTTGATGTGATATAAAAATGCATGCAGTTACTCATGACTTCTAATACAAACACTGTATAATGTTAGGTTCCAGGGCACTTGCCTTACAAGCTGACAACTAAATTTTCTCAGGCAAATTCTTTTAGATACTATGCAGCAATCCTCTTGACTTCCACTATTGTGCTACCTGTATTCTAACAAGATTTGCTTGGAAATTCTCATTGCTTAAATATCTCTACATATTTGTAGCTCATACGTGTATGAAGAAAAAGAGCTTCTATGTAGTATGTGGCTCTGTCACTTAAGTTGGCAATTTTAGGTTTGTTTGAATCTCATTTGTGGAAAAACTTTTCTAAAAGGCTAGTCTTGCACAGTCTATAATGAGGTCATCTGTCTAGCCTTACTCTGTGTATGTGAAATGTCCCATTTGCTTTGCTGTGGCCGCAGTCTGCATATCTGTGTTAACTGCTCCCTTGATTATTTAACAGAAGCATTCCAGTAATACTGTAGTCCCAGATTCATGGAGTTAGCTTAGTATCCACCTCACTATCCCAGTATGGATATGCTTACAGAATTCTTAATGGAAAAGTAGTAACTGTATAAGATATCTGTTAAATACCAAGTTAAATTTTTGTTTCTTGTACTGGAGAATCATGCTTCTTGCTCCGGAAATAGAGTTACCTTGTCACTGAGAATGCAAGATCATCCCCAAAAGATCGGAGATCAAATGTATAGGCTAACTTAATTCAAGTGAGGTGGTTTAGCAGTTTGGTTTGGGTGTTGTATTTTAGTTTTGGTGGGGTTTTTTTTAATCCTTTGCTATTAATTCTTATTGGTACTGAACCATCAACACTTTTTCTAGGAGCAGTTGGAATTATCTAAAAGGGAAATAGTTGGACTTCAGGAAAGAGACAGACAACTGCAAAGCAAGAACAGAAATTTGCATCAATTACTTAAAAATGAAAAGGATGAAGTGAGTTGTCTTGTACATTAACACAAATCATAGATATTCAATAATACGATTTTTTTCAAGCAGTCTTGTAATTGTTCACTTTTTTTTGGTAAACGTTGTCTTTCACCAAAGTGAAATTGCCATATTCCATATGGATAAATAGGTTCTGTAAGAGTTAGGTCCAAGTTACGTCAGTGGTAGGGAGTACTGCAGGAACACACACCTGCAGTGTTCTGAGGCTTTCTATACCTTTGAGCATAGCTTTGTCTTAGAATGTTTAAAAACAAAGTAGAAGGATGCAACAGGATTCAGTCACATTCTCAAACATGTATAGGAGCTTCTCTTTCTGTGGGTTTTTGTCTGTTTTTTGTTATATTGAGGAGGAGCACAAAAGACCAAAAAGAAGGGAGGTGGGGGAAACCCAGCACAAAAGCAGTCTCGTTAGACTTGGGAGTCTTGGAAGAACCAAGATCAGAAAACACTTTGAAATCCAAGACACTACATACTTTGGGATTTGTTTCTAGTCTGCTCCTTCCCCCACCACTCTAGTTTACATGGCTCCTAAGTTCCTGAGTGTTCTCTGTTCATAAATATTTTCATACATTTAGCAATCACAGTACTCTGTGTATCGTGAACATCCTAAACTTCCAGCTTAAATTATTGAATGTGCTCTATGTTTCTAAGGGTAAAACTGAAGAATAAAAAAACCAACCACCCAGGTATTGACAGTAAAGGCCAAGAATGTGCTTTATGATGATTTAAGGTTCTTTTGGACCACGTGGTCCACAGGTCTGTCTTTCAGCATCCTGCTGCCCAAAAGAAGAGTAGCTGTATTTTTTTTTTTTTAGTGTAAACCTAACAAGCATACTTTAGAGTTAAACTAGATCCTACCAAAAATATGTGTCTCTGTTCTTTAAAGGTGTTAACCCACTTGCTGGCAATTCACATAGCCTTTTGAGTTGTACTTCACAGGAGCTATAGTATTCTAAGCATTATATTGCTTATTTTATATATATATATAGCTTATGGTGTTGGTTTCTGCAGAAAAGGAACTAAATTCCCTAAGATAAGTCTGAGGTCTAAATCCTTGGGTTGGGAGAGTTCTCCTGATCCCTTTTGTCCCTTCCTTTCACTAGAAACGCAGTGTCACTTTGCTTTGTGTATCTGTTTTGGTTTTCGGAAGAAGCTTGTGTTTATGCTTCAGCTAAAGAAATTCAGTTTTTGTGATGTTGCTTTTAGGTACAGAAGTTGCAGAACATAATTTCAAGCAGAGCTACACAGTACAATCATGATATGAAGAGGAAAGAGAGAGAATATAACAAGTTAAAGGAGCGCTTACATCAATTAGTCATGAACAAAAAGGACAAAAAGATAGGTAAGTAGCACTATTCATTTTACTACAACAAAAGAGCATATTCTGTATGTTAATGTTTAAATTTGGTTCTGGATATCTTTAAGGTCAATATGGCCCTCTTCTCATAGATTTTTTTTTTAGAAGTCAATCTTTGATACAATACATAATATTTTGTGTTGATTGACTCTGTAAGGCTTAATAAACGTGGTTTTGTTCAGTAAGAATGTTTACCAAGCACAAACTAAGGTGGTGATCTTTACAAAGTCAGTTTTTTACTAGTAAGAATTACTTGGAATTAATTCTCAAGCTAGAGCTCTGTCTTTTAGTTTCTTAGTACTGCTACTATCACAAGACTTTGGGTAGTGTCATAAACACTATTATGCCCACCAGTTATTCAGGAAGAAACACTGCATGAGCTTTTTTCTCCTTGAGATGCTACAGTCTACTTGTATTTCTTCCTCCCTAAAATCTCCTCATCGCTTATTGCTAACACAAGATAGACATAGCACCTAGTCCTATGTGAAATGAGGAGAAATATCTTTTATCATATGGGTGCTCATCTGTTGTGCTGCCCAAAAATTATGTTCAAAATTCTTGTCAGTGCTGCTTAGCATGAGTAGTCTTTGTGGTGTGTTGCTCAAAATAGGTATCAGTGTTATGTAATTGATAAAAATATCTGCACCTTTTGGTTCATATATGTGGCCTTCAAGTGTTTATGCAATTATCCTCTTGGTGGAAGGGAGGTTTTGCTGTTCTCTTATTCCTCCTGCCACCCCTGAAACACAGCGCTCTGCCAGCTGTAGTGCATATTGTATTTCAGTAAGCTGGTTTAGTTAGCTAAACTAGAAGAAAACTCTTCATGTTGTTGACAAGTTGCTTTTCTACTCATTTAGTTTTCTGAAAGTGCCAAACCAGGTTAGGACACTGTAGCAGGAACACCTATCTTGGCTACAGAAAGTCTTTAGTTATCAGCCCAGTAATCTCAGGAAGCCTCACCCTGAGGCCAGCAAAACTTGTGGCACCATCTTGACTCTAGTTGGCTAATACTAGCTCAGGTATTAGTGAGGTTCAAACAACAGGGTTTTTAATCTAGTTACTGTTGCTTGACAGCTAAGTAGAACTGAACTTGGACCACTAATCTGTAGTAATAGGTTGTCTTGGTTTTGTTTTGGGTTTTTTGGGGTTTTTTTTTTTTTGTTTGTTGTGGTGGTGTTTTATTTCTTCAAATGTAGACAAAGAAATTTCCTTTTTTTTGGGGAACACCTTGTGAACCATCATGGAGTGGCTTACTCTGAAGATAAAACTGGCGTTATTGCCAGAAGAGAGGGTAGAGTTTATACACTGTTAAAGGCTGAAATAGGGATGAAGGTGCCATTAAGAAATGCATAAAAAGGATGAGACAAGATGAGAATAGGTCCCTCTCAGTTTCCAAGCACAACAATTATGTTCTTTCCTTGATTATAGTAACATAGTAAACACAGTTAACATCGTAAATGTTAAGCAGGGTAATGTGGTTTCATATGGGTTTGAAAACTGAGGTGGCTGTTTGGGTAATGTGGTCTCTTCATGATAGTGACATGTAAATGCAATGTCATCTGGCTATTTCTATATTTGCATGTTGTTTCACACTTTGAAATATCCTTTTCACTTGTAGCTATTGATGTTCTAAATTACGTTGGTCGAGCTGATGGGAAGAGAGGTGCATGGAGGACCAATAAGACAGAAGCCAGGTAGTTGTCTGTACAACAATGTTAATTGAAGTGTATATTGTGGTTGTTACATTGTTACTGTAAGATTTCTTCTTCCAGAAATGAGGAAGAAATGTACAAAGTCCTGTTAAGTGATTATGAACAACGCCAAAAACAGCTTTTAGTAGAAAATGCTGAGCTGAAAAAAGTTCTTCAGCAAATGAAGAAAGAAATTATTTCACTTCTCCCGCCACAGAAACAGAAACCTAAAGAAAGGTCTGAAGATGGACCAGTAAGTACTCTTCAGTTAAAATTAAATCTATGTGGTAGTTTTTAGCAGTGCTGGAGTAATTTGATCCTTAAGGGGGGAAAAAAAAGTAAACTTCTTGTGGAACGTGCAGTGGACTGCACATAACGTGCTGTGCTTGAAATCCATCTGTGTTTAAATGTTTCACTGTCTGTCAGCAATACCCAGTGTATTCTTCCCAGTCTGTCAATGGAAAGCTTGGAAATATACTTGGAATGAATTTTAAATGCAGTAGGTACCTGTATGTAATCCTAGATAATGATGCATTTTGGATTTTGTCTGCCTTCCATACTAGGGTGCTGGTGCCAGCTTCCAAGGTGCTTATGCAAAGAAACCAGGTTTCCTATAGAATCCATGGGGTGGAGGAAATGTAATTGGGGTGTGTTCCTGTAGTGCAGGGGTTAGAGTAGCTGTTGGCTCCTTTTACAGAGCTGCTGGTAAGTTCAAGGAAAGTGTTTGATTTCCAAGTAAAATTGTCTGTGGGATTTTTTGTTTGTTTGTTGTTTGTTTCCAGGATTTAAGTATTTCTTTGTTTACAAAGGATGGCTTATTTTTATGGAACAACACACTGCACATTCATTGTTTATTCCTTGTGCTGATTCCTTGCTAGAAGTTGCAGTTCTGTGAAGGTTAACTGGGCTTTCTCTAAGTGATAGGAGAAAGAGTATTCCTGGCCATAAGAGCTGAAATACAGAAAACATGCATAAAGGCTAGATTCTAGGAATAGTTCAAGATTGATGGTTTACTAGTGACAGGATATTATGGGAGTATGGATACTTCATACTTTGTTCTACAGAGTATTTCCTGTAACAGTAAATAGTGTGTGTTCCACTTCAGAAGGTGTAGATGGAGACTTCCAGAGCGTGCTGTTTCTGTGTGAAATGGCAAGCACTAGGTTCCAAAGTCCCCTGTTCTGCTCAAGTTGCTGTACTAATTCCTTTATTTCTGAGCCATCTCAGGTGCATTTTCCAGCCCCAGAATGTGCTGTGTAGAAAAGCACTAGACTCTGTCTGGCCCCTTCTTTGTAAGACGTGAATAAACTCCTTTAACTTCACCAGATGACTTCCCCCTGTACCACACAGAATAACTGCCATGTGTATTTAGTTAAGTAGTCAATAACATGCAGTGTGCTTACCTTTACCTTAAAAGTTCATCATGTAGGAAATTAATAGATCTAATTACTATAGCTCAGCAACAAGAAGTTGATCTTCAGTAATGGGTGTTGGGTATAACTTACGGTATAAAGCGTAAGCGAGTACCAGTTCCATAAATGGTCCTTTTGCTTTTAGGTTTCCAGTGGGGCCAGGAGTGTTTGGCACAAGCTCAAGTGCACTGGTGAAAATCCAGCTGTGGGAATGGGGTCTCTGTGAATTGCACATTGAAACCAACTTGAAGAAAAATAGGGACTTAGTGCTCTGAAATTCACCATTCTTGGGTGATGAGACAAGTATTTAACTGCTGTAGCATTAATAGACTACTAAGAAAATATTAAAAGCCTGAACTGAAACATCTGATTAGTTCTCTTTATGATAGTACTAATTGACCAAATTAAGCAGAACAGCTACTTACTAGACCATAATAATTTCTAATAGTAGAATAATAACAGAAGTACTTATTAGATGCAAGTCTCAAGTGGATTTTATTTCACAGGGTTGTGGGGTGGTGTGGGGTTTTTGGTTTGTTGTTTGGATCATTCTTTTGGTGGTGTGGGTTTTTTTTCCATTTACTGTTTTTCATGCCACCCTAGATTTGGGGATAGTTTTTATTGTGATAAGAACACTGCTAAGTTTATGACATTTGTGAAGTTAATATTAACAGGAAGAATGTTGCCAAAAACTAGGGTTTTGCAGAAATAAGTTATGTATTTAAGACTTCATCTATCCCACAATGTGTATTTTATATAAATCAGGTTTTTTGTTTAGAAGTACTGGTTTACTTTGAGCATCTGAAAATAAATTTCTATTTAAAACACTTACATCTGATAGTTCATACTTGTTTAACTCATTTAATGCTTTGTTATAAAATTTGGACTCTTACTGAATCCCTTGCAGAATAAAAAAAAAAACACCCAAGCATTGTATTGCCATTTAGAAATGCTAATTCGTATTCTTAAAAGAAAATGTACACCTTGGAATGGGGCAGCTAGTCATGTAGTAGCATTGCTTATCATTTTGCTACCCATGGCAAAATAACAGCCATGAAAGCAGCCAGACTGTCATGTTACCACAGTACTATCTAGAGGCCTTGTCCGGAGAGGGCTTTCATTGTGTTAGATCTGTAAGTAAAGGAGTAAAATATGTCTTTATGAGGTGACATAAATCTCTCCAACCAACCAACACCCCCGAGGGGGTGCACCCACCACTAAGCAGGTGCTAGTGCCACTCTATCATCAGTGTGGTATGGAGTTTTTTTATCATGGAGAAGAACAAGGGAGGGACAAATTACTTAATTTTCAACAGAAGAAAATCTTTGCCTTAAATCCTGTTCATGCTGCTTAGTGAGTTTAAGGGCAGCTACTGCTAAAGTCTGGCAGCAGAACTTAGCAGTCTGAACTTACCTAGCTTGATGTATGAGAGGGAGTGAGTTTTCCTAGCTGATAGACTCTCTCTGGGGTGGAGTTCTGGGGACTGCCACATCACTTCTGTCTCTTCAGCATTATGCTGTCAGGGAACTGAACTCCCCAACAGTCAGATTTCCCTGGATGGAAAATATTTCCTGTATATAAGGGTTCTCCTTCAGTAAATTAAATCCATTTACATATTTAAATAAACACATGTATTTGGAGTAGTTTGCAGATTCTTGTTTCTGCTTCTACAGGTGCTGTCAGACCTGGAGGAAGATATTGGAGAGTTAAATAAAGAGAATATGTGGGAACTGTCTTGTGAAACTGTGCGGGAGCAGCTTACCAACAGCATTAGGAAACAATGGAGAATGTTGAAACATCATGTTGAAAAGCTGGATAACCAAGGTGATGTTTATTACGTGTACCTATAAAATGCTACTGATAATTCCATTTGTTATCATGCTCTTAGGAATTACTTTACTGACTGTCTAATGAGTTGTGACCTGGTAGACTTTCTGAAGGGGCTTGTGATTGGCGTTTTTCTGTGTGAGTGTTAATTTTTTAGGTAGCTAGGGAAGCAATTGCATACCAAGCCTGTTATCGTGAGAAAGGATACAATTATATTTTAACACAGTAAACGACAACTTTCTGAAGAAATAATTATATTTTGAAAGTACATGCCCTATAGTAATATTTATTTGCCTTTCCTCACATTTTGACATGTTCAAGTAATGCAGATGTAGCAATTTGAAATAACTGGATGCAGAATATGTAAAGAATCAATCGAGAGTCTAGGATTGCCACATCTATACCTCTGAGGCTTCTTGTGGTGTTCTAAAGCGAACTGGCTGATGGTATGGTGCCGGACTCTCCTCGTTTCCAGCTGTTAAACAGCATTAAAAGATGGCTAAAAATATATAAAATTCTTTCCTAGTATTATTTTTCCCATGCAAGCAAATGCTGCCGCTACCACAGGGATGCGTGCGGTTAAGAATAAGACTGAGAAGGTCACGCATGCAATTGCAAATAAAAGAGCAGATGGTCTATGAGAATCTTTACACCATAGAAAGCATTTTAAGAACACTTGTTCTGAGCAGGACTTGATTTGGTGTAACTAACTGAAAAGATAGCTGTAAGCATGAGGAAAAATGCTTCAAGTATTTGCTGTTTTCTTGATGTCCCCTTTTTTGGTATTTGAATTTATAGAGATGACCATAGTCTAGTCCTTTAGGATTCAATTAATGTTCAAACACTGGCTTCAGGGGATCAAAACTTGGCTCATAGCAATTACTGTAATAGCTATGCATGAAATTAAATAAAGCAGTATGTAATTATAAAAAATACATTTTATTCCTCCCTAATTCATTCCCTTATCGGAATGAAAATATGCACAGTGATTGTTAGCTCTGTGTTTCCTTCACAGGACTTGAAGGAAACGGCTTTCTTTTTATATCTGTGATAAATATAGTTACTGTCACATTTTTATGAACACACAAGCTCTTCCAAAATGGTCTCAGAAGAACAGGCTAACAGCATGTCAGTGAAAAGAAGTCTTCAGTTGTCTTGATTTTTCTTCTAAATAACTGCTGAAACAAGTGGGGGGTTTGTGAGACTTTTATTGCAGTGCAGACGCTTGGTTTACCTCGGGGAATGTGCACCAGCTATGTTTTCACTGCCATTTTGCCATTTTTTCTGAACTGGATTTTGTGCTTAATGACATGAGTAGCTCCAGTTCTGGATCTCGTGTCCAATAGAAGTGCTTTTGAATACGCTGTGTATCTGTTCGTCAGGATGAAACAAATACCATTTGAAACCTTTGGCTATTGCTGAGTCCCTGATGTGAAGGATTTCCTTGTTTTGTTTAAGTATCTCTTTTACCCCTTAGTGTCACGTGTACATTCAGGAGCTTTGAATGAGAAAGATGTCATTTCAAGAGAAGACCATGAGCTGGAAACTGAAAAGCTAGAGTTAGAGATTCAGCAGTGTAAAGAAATGATCAAAACTCAGCAACAGCTCTTACAGGTAGTAGGCTTTAAGTTTTTCTTATTTTTCTCAAATGAATCTAAGCTCTTTTGTTTTTTAATGTGCCACTTGTCTCACCTCTCAGCCTTTCTCCATTCTTTGATGATGCTTTTTTAAATAAAATACCTTGGCAGTTGGTCTGAGTATAGGTGTGCTACTGCGTTGGTTAGTAATTTCATGAGTTTGTAATCCTAGTAGGAATAACTTCGGTGATAAACGAAGGTGAGGAAGGCGGCTGAGGTATGCTGACTGAACAGGGATGTTTTGCTTGCCATCTGACACTCTGCCCCAACCAACCACTAACTTGGTACTTACTATACATTGTTTCCATATTAAGCTTCAACAATTTTTCTGCCAAAGCTGAACCTGTGGAAGGAACTGCACCTCTTGACAGTCGCTGCCAAACTAACATCTGTGTCTCTTGTTGCTTTGTATCTGCAGCAGCAGCTTATGTCTCCATGTGACGATGACACCACTCTATTACTACAGGACTGCTATTTGCTGGAAGAAAGAGAGCGTCTTCAGGAAGAATGGAGACTATTTCGAGAACAAAAAAAGAATTTTGAGAAGGAGCGAAGGAGTTTTACAGAAGCTGCTATTAGATTAGGACTTGAGGTATTAGAAAAGGGAACTCCTATGAAAGATGAGTTATGATTGTCAAGTGCTTTACTCTTATACACGCTAAAGTGCAGCCATCCAACAATATCTGTTTGCTAACATAGAGAGAGAAAGATCATTCCCATACGGTATAAAACATACCTTTGGTCATTGTAGGAAATGATTCTGTTGGCATTTCAAAGTATCAAGGTGTCTGTGTGTATTGGAAAACACAGTTGCTGCAACTGGAGTGACCCTTTTGTTTCAACTTCTGAAATATCTAAGTACTTCCAAAAGTCAGTCCACTTACGTGCTAAATCCTTCAATAGATGCTTGCTAAGTTTGGTTTCCTATGCACAGGCTTGGCTTTCAAATTTCAGATTTGGCTGCAGGGTTGAATTCTCAAAGGCACTCGATTCCTAAAGTTTTGTGAAAGCTAGTAACTATTGCAGAAACTCAAAGTAATTACTGCCTTTCCCTTCGTAGGATCGTTATCTGTCCTGTTCATGTAGGTAAGCTGGCTGGTAAGCACGCATACTGGAAGGCAGTCAGAGTAGTTGTGTCTGTAAATGAGCTCTAGCATGTATGTCTTTTGGCCAGCTAGGGCAAAGAACATGAAGGGGCCTACGAGTTTAGCAAGGAAGGGAGATCACGATGATGTGGTCATGCAACTGTGATGGTACAGATAAGACAGGAAAAAAGTCATTGAAGGAAGAAAGAAATGGACTTTAGATTCATTGCTTACAGAACTGCTTGCTTTGACACACAGAGGAGAAAGTTGAAGTGGGATATGATTAAAACTTACAATGCTGTGGATTCAGTTAGTCAGACAAAAGCAATGCTTTTGTTCACCAAATCTCTCAAGATTGGGACTGAGGGGAATTCATAGAAACTGCTTGAAATTAAGTCTGAAACATATATCCAAAAAAGGTATGGTTTTATATATCAATTACTTCTGGATTTTGCTGCTGTGGGAGATTGTGAAGGCAGTCAGTGCCAGCAGGTTCAAAAAGCAGTTGCCTAAGCTCATGAACAGCACATCCACAGATGGATGTTAAAAGGGAGTGGGACAAGGGGGTGCCTTCCAACATCTCTAATCGAATGACTTTTGGGGCTGGGAACCTCTGAAGGAACACACTGCAGAAAGTGGCCAGGTTCATGTGATCTCATAAATAGCATCTCTTGTGGCCATTGTTAGAATACTGAGCTAGATGGAACACTTGTGTGACTCAAGACAGCTTTTATTTTATTCTTACAATGTAAAATTTATTGCAAAGAACATGGAATACTTCAGATTTTACTTGAGATACTGGCACACCAGTAGTTCAGGTATTGACTCAGACCTGCTACATATGGCTATGTCTCATTTAATTTTACTTGCATTTTAACGACTTCAGGAATTTCACGCTGGAGCTTGACTTCAGCTCTAGAAGTCTTGAGTGATAATAAATGGTAATTGTTTGTCCAGAGCTATTTAGGACTACTTTGCAACACAAGCAGAAGCACGGATAGTTATACTTGTTCACATGCTTAAATGTGCAAAGAGCAGCAGTGCTGTAAGCTTTGTGGGGGGTTGAAAGTTTGTATTGGCATTCAGCTTGCTCCATTTTCTACTGACATAGTAGAAATAATTTTTTATAATGGGGTTGTCGTGTTTCACTGATGGTTTCTAGAGCTGCTTGATTCTGCAGCCATTGGGTCTTTTGGAGGTTGTCTTCTTAGCCCTTTTTTTCCTTTCCTGTGCTCAGAGTGATTGGAAAATGCAACAACCCTTTTCTGCCCCAGTTTTGGATGGAAGTAATCAGTGCTGTTTTCAGTGTCTGTTGTATCTGTTTCAGAGAAGGCTCAGGGCTGAGATTTAAGCAGTAATCCTTATTGACAGCTGCCCAGAAATGAGGGCTACCTCCGCGAGGTAGTGCTGCACTGAGGGGGAAGGGAGGCGGTGATAGGGGAGCATGTCACTGGTGCAGAGAACAGTAAAATGAAAGGATTAGTCGGACTTCTGTGAAGCAAACCATGGGGTTTGCTTGTAAATAAATACCTCCTCAGCTAATCCCTGTTGGATTCAAAGCTTGCTCACATGACACTAATTCTGTGCTATATTGCTGGCTCCCCTTAATTACATGGGCGTTACAACTCCTGCTTGTTTAGAACAGTATCAGTTTAATGTGGGCTGGATGTGTTCCTGTGGTTGTAAGTGTAAACTGTCATTTCTCTTCCTAGAGAAAGGCATTTGAAGAAGACAGAGGAACGTGGCTGAAGCAACAGTTTTTAAGTATGTCTACTGATTGCAAGCACTCTGAAAATGTGACAACTCCAAGTGCCTTCTTAGGAAGCAAGTATTTGGTTCAAATTATGTTCTTGTAATGGGTTTCTTTTTTGCCCCCTTCCAGCTAGAAGATGCAAATATGAACAAAACTATTAAAACCCCAAAGCTTCCCAAGACAAATTCTACCATGTATCTATATGCATCTACCTGTCAGGGTAATGATGGTTCAAAATCCCCTTTCAAAAAGGGCCTTGTGATAACTCCCTCCCTGATAATTACTTACGTCATGAATTGATATTTGTGAAGTGATTGAGGAACTTTTAGAATTACTAAATGGAATTTAATGTGAGCATATTAATTGCCAAGGCAGTTGAAGAAACCAGGACCTATAGAGGTCTGTATGGATTAGAAACAAGTTCTGGAAACTAGCATTATAATGTGGAGATGGCAGCATTAATTATTTGAGGTGAGGTAATACTAAACATGCGTACACATATTCTGTGTTTAAAAAAAATTTGGAAAAAGAAATAGTGAAAAGAGCATAATGATAACAAAAATAATAAATTCGAGGAAGAAACACATTTTAAGATTCAAATCTTCATAAAGAAATAATGTCTTCACAAAAGATAATGAAATATGGCTGTATAACATACAGCTTGGAATATTGTTTTTATTGAATGACTTTTTTTATTTCTACCTTTTTTTTCTCTTTGAAGTTGGTAAGTTTATTTCCCATTCCCTCATGGCTCAATATGCATGTGCAGTGTTTTGGTCTTCACCACTGAGCCTTCAATGCTGTCTAAGGGGTGGGTGGAGACAAAAAAGGGGCTGGGGAGGAAAAGGTAACAACAGTCTCTATCTCTGTTAAATAGATTCTTGTTGTGGCAGCCAACATTTAAAGATAAAGGTGTGAAACACCTGGCAAGTAAAGATAGCTTGAATTTGTATTCTTGTTAGATGAGTAGCTTGCCGTGTGTTCTGGGTTCTGCTTGTTTGTGCAATTCCTATAGTGCTTCTGTAGGTTCTGTAAGTAAGGTTGGTTGGCTGTTGTTCATGGAGAGTGACTTGATCTAGTGATCTGTGAGCAACTTGGTATCTGTTTATTGCTCTTTGTACACTAAAGCTTTCAATTTGTAATTGCCTCTTTCCAAAAATGAAAAGTGTTCATGGGTGTATTTAATGCCATATTTTCCCTTTTCTAAAGGGCCTTCTTCAATCTTATCCAGTAGCTTAAGATTGGGATATACAATAGTAATAAAACCAAAAATGTCTGCCACACAATCATATTCCATTTAGATACTACTCCACTGATTAGAATTGTATATTAATTTAGTTTTTTTACAACACTTGTCCAAAAGCTCTTAATTCTGTAGCGCTGTGATGAATACTGTGGAATACAGAATAGTTTTAATTTTTTTCACTTCTTCTGAAAGCTTTGAAATCTAAATGTGAGGAAGAGTTAGTGGGGATTGACCTGGCACTGCCAAGCTTAGCAATGTCTTTCCATTGACTTTAGTGATGGTTCAGTTCCTGTAAATCGGAAGGCATTTAACTTGCTGCTTTTAACTTTTCTATACTCTGACAAGTTTGCAAGTTCTCGCGTTGGTGTTAATTACTACATAACGTATGCTGGAGAAGCCCTTACTTAAGGAGTAAAAAAGCTTTATCAATTGTCAAGTGAGAAACTTTACGTTTGAGTGGCTTCAAGTTTGACTTCAATATGACTACTTGCAGTGGCGCTTGTATATGTAAATGCTTCGCTTTCAAATCCTAATTTTAACAAAACTTCATTCAGTGGCATTAAGTGTAGTTACACAATCTTATACAGCTTAGAGCATGTCTATAATAACCCTTGTTGTTACAGATCTGTAATGGGGTGTGTGGGAGATTTTAAAAGCAGAAGTCATAAAGCAGCAGGTCCTTCAAATGGTGCTGTGGTGTGACTGCTGGTATGTGTATCTCTTAGGTTCTGACCACGACAATCGATTGGTGAAATCTACATCTCAAAGAAAACCTCGCTGTATGTTCAGTGGTCCTGTTTCAGCAGAACCTTGCCAGACATCTCACTATATTACATGTAACAGGTATCTGAAATGGTGTTGCAAATGGTTATTGTTAGAGTGCTAGATCTGTGGAGCACAGACTAAGTTGTGGTAAGTTACACAGAGCCTAATCTAAGGCTTATGATTAGTATATGACAGTGTATTAACCAGCATATCATGAAGTACTGTGTTTCTAACAAAAGCATTGTTTACTTGCATTGTAATGTTCTTTTTTTTTTTTCCCCACCCCAGTTCCAGTGCTGTGTCAATAAAACCTGCTGGAGATAGCAAGCCAAATCAGTGGGTGGAAAGCGACAAAGAAGAAACGGAGTAGTGCACAAAATCATGGGAAGACCCTGGAGTTGGCACTCTGCTATGTAGAACCTTGCACATAGAACAACTGCCTTAGACTTCCTAGGGTTGCCTGCTGGGGTTTTTGTTATTGTTCATAAACTTCTCGTTCTGAAGTGAAACAGAATGCTGTGTGATCATTCTTCTAGAGGATTATGTGGTGATCTGAATTGTGGCGTGCGTGTGTGTATGTGCGTGCACATGGCTTTTATTTTAGACCATTATTGCCTCTTGCAACTCTTGAAAGAACATGATTTAAATATATATATAAAAGCTTTGATATTTTTCTAGTAACAGAAGCTCTGATTCTGTGAATGAAGCAATGGTCTGTAACAAAATATTGGCTCCTAATGTTACTGTTCATCACAGGCAGAGGATAGCACTTTTAGAAAATGTTTAATTATTGGCAACATTCATTTATGTCTCAAGTGTAACTGGCGTTAAAAATTCTTTTGCCTCAACTTGAATGTACAGTATACTGTAGATTTTTAACAAAACAGGTTCTATATTTATTGTGTGATTTGAAAATACCTCTTTGATATTTCAGGTGACTTAAAGTGCAAAATCTTTATATATTTGTAAATAGACAAAGTGATTATGCTGAGGAACCACAAAATGAAACACATTCATACATAATATTTTACATGGCATTTTAAATTGTTTTATAGTGATACTCAGTTTACAGGTGCGTTAGGACTTTCAGTGGTTCAGTCAGGAACCAAATTACTTCAAAGTGAACAATAAATGTGTACTTCTAAGAAACCCTGGTTTTGTGTTTTGTGTGCACTAAGCTTTTAAGCTGTCATGGTTGTAGGGCTGTACAGTATGTCAACAAATCTGGTGCTGGTTTTGTATTCTGTTAGTTTTTGCTCTTAATTGAATCCAGAATACTTTTTTTGGTGTAGCCTTTGGGAAATCTGTTCATAATGTAATAAAAATAGCCAAGTAGAGGTAAGATATTTCAAAGTCTCCTTCGCCTGACTCAAAGCACGCATTTTTCCTGGCCCATTATGTACCCATCTCGTCTCTTGTTGGGTTTTTATGCAACTGTGCTCCGTTCCTAGTGTAATTGATGTTTTGGAAGATGTCTAAGAAATTTCTGCCTTCCTCAGGGTCATAGGAAGGAAATTAACTTTGAAGCTTAGAATCCTTCACTGAAAATGCATTGCTGCTGTGCCTGTTATCTGCAGAATTGGATGTAATGGAGCGATTGATTACCTGGGAAAATAGTGATAGATTATTGTAGGAAAGAGAAGAAACTGGGGTTCTCCAAGAAGCTACAGCAGAAAACTGCAGTTTCTGCTGATTTAGTGCAGTACATGTAGCTGCATCTTGAGATGAAGTAGTAGCCCATGGAAGCTGCAGAGGACACTTGTAGCATGGTTCTCATGTAGCACCCTTAAGAAGTGGCAGTGTATACGATGATCTTCTTGCTCAACTTTCTGCTGTAGAGGTCATCAGGTTGGAAAGACAATACAAATAATGGATTTCTTATTTATTTCTCCAGTTCCCCCTCAATAAATGGGTGATTGTGCTCATGTCATCTGCTGAAAGGGTATTGCAGTGTGTAGTGACTGTTGGGCTTACACTGTCCCCACAACCCCTTGGACAGCGCTTGCCTGAGTGTTAGAATAGTATGGCAGAATAAAACGCAACCAACCAACCCACCATCTTTCAAGATGTAAAGTGAAAAGCTGGGTATGCTGGCCGTGAGGTGGGAGCAGAGGGCTCTCCGGCCGGGACTCCCGCGCTGACGCCGGTAGGCCGCGGCAGGCCTGCGGGCCGCTAGGGGCTGCTGCTCTGCTGGCGCAGCGCGGCTGCTCGCCGGCGCCCGGCGGGGACGCTGGGCCGCCATCGCGCCAGGGGGGGCTCCCTTACTTAGGAGCCCTCAGGTTTTTCTTCGCGACAGTAATTTTTAGAATAATACCTTTGAAGATCAAAATAACTTGCCCATTTAATCTTTCGTTTGCGCCTGTTGAATGATTAGCGATTAATATACATTTTGTACTAACTCTTTGCTGTCACGGTCTGTGGCCCAAATTAACGAGGTGGATCATTCTTCTTTAGGGGCTGTTGTAGAGCAAAAAGGGACACTGCTTTCAGGGTCGTAGTATGGGTGTGCCACCACACACGGGTACGTGAAGTGGCAGACTGAAGAAGAACAAGAAGTACTGACTGCCCGTGGCCGATTAGTGTGGTTATTGCCAGGTGCCTATGTGTGGTATTGGAAAGAGGGGTGGTTCTCTTGGACTATGGTGGTTTATTTCCCACAATCTTTCAATTGCTGCTTTATCAGTCTATGTGGTGAGAGCGCTTTTACCATCAAGATCAGTGTGAGAATTTAATTTCCTGGATTAGATTACAGATATTAATTTTTTCCCTTTCATCCCCAGTGATTGAGGGTGCTGCAAAACAGACTGTAGAGCAAAAAAACCTAATAAATGGAAACTTAAGAAAATTTTCTCCCCACCAAACAGCCCTCTTCCTAATGTGAAGAACTGCTTCCCCCAGCTCCTGCAGTCTTGCTCTATTGCAGTTGCAGCAGGACAAAGATATTCCCATGTGTATGAAAAAAATCAGACCGTATGCTCGCTTTTTCTCAGGGATTGTTCTGTGTACACTCCAACTGGGCCAAGGTGGCGAACAAATTCCCAAGATGATATCAATGTAAATGGGTTAATCTCTAAAGGAAAACAGACATATTTACAGGGTAACGGCAATGCTGTGTATGTTGAATTAGCTTAGCTACCACTTGTACTGGGGGTGGGGGGGTGGTGTTTGGTTTTGTTTTTCTTTAAATTCACAGTTACCAAGAAGTTTTTGTGTGTGAGGACATGTTAGAACTCTTGCTTATACTTTCTTCCCTTCCACCCTCCATCTAATTTGCGAGAGAAGTAGACAACAAGATGTGAGAGGTTGATGTAGTTGGATCCAAAAAGTCATCCCAAAGGAACTGTTCAAATAAAATCCCATGGTATACACTGTGTAGTAGTTTTCACACTGACACAGTACTCATGTTCCTTTGTTCAGATTTTGAGTTGTACAAGACGCGCAGCTAAATGAAGTGCGTAACAGGTATGTTTGTTTTAAAGAAATGTTCAACGATGATAGATTAATTACAGTTGTATGGAAGAGCTTGCCAACACGATAGTGAGAGGTTTGTCACCTGAGGCACAAAACGTGCTTGTTCTCTTGAACATAATAACAGATGGATAATCATGAAAAAGGAGACATTTACTGCTAATATCCCCACCAAAACGTAGACTTCTGTGAGCTGGATGGAAATTCCCAAAATAGAGGATGCACAGTCCTAGGTGGGTTTACGGCCCAGATGAAGTCTGTTTTGAAAAATTCAAGACTGGTGGGACTGATAACCCAGGAGGAGCAGTTGCTAGTGTGAGACTTTAGAAACTGCTGGAACAGAAAATAAATGTTGTCTTGTGGTGATTAAAATAGTGTTTGCCACAAATCGTGCTTCTGTGGTTGATCTTATAACCACAGATATGGTGGGAACAGAAAGAAAGTGACTGAGTAACCAGTATGTTGTAGATGGTGAGTTAGAATCTGCTTCAGGTTTGTGTGTGACTTAAAGCCTGCAGTTTGTTGCACTGCCTGAAGTTACCCCTCGAGAAACTCCCTCCAGCTTAGAAGCCCCTGTGTATTTTTCTTGCCTTTTCTTGTTGCTCCAGCTGCTACCCAGCTCGCTTGGGAAGACTGTAACTTTTCTGGGGTTTGACCAGAACTCATTCCTCCCTTTTTGTGGCTATCAATCTATTGCCATGCTCAAAAAGGGGCAAGCATGTTTCATGCATCTCCACTTGCCTCCATGCCCCTGACATTTCTAGAACACTAGTGTGAATGTGTTCCTGGGCTGTCAATGTAAATCAGTGATGAAGCTGGCTGCAAGCCTACATTGGTTCAGGTTCTTGGCTGCATTTTGTATTTGGCTCCTTAGGAAATGCAGAAGTTCTAGCTGACCTGCACTCCCCTTCCCCCTGCTTTGCTGCTGAGAGTCTCTGCAGCTTTTAATTGTTCACATTTAGCTGTCATTTACCTTGGGAGATAAAATATTTACAGATTGCTTATGAAATCTTTGTTCATTTAAAAAAATATTCCTGGTCAGTGTGACCAGAGCTGAAAGGACACACTGATCCTCTGATTTATTTAAATAAATATATATATTCCATATATATGGGTTTACAGTAGGACCTTAAATGTGCTTTGGTGCACATGCAAATGTAAGAATAGCAAGAGTTTAGCTGTACCTGTTTCCTGTCTACAGGGGTGGCTGTAAACTAATGCTGAGGGAAGAGAGCAAATAGTGTTAACGTGTGTGACACTGACTCTTCTTTGTTAATTGGGCCACTATCAGTTAGATAACAGTTTGGGTCAGGTGCCAGGTCAGCATAACCTGGGCAAAATCAACCTAATCTGTGGGAGGACCAAATGCCAGCAGCCAACCGTGACACAATCTAGGAAATTAAGTAATGTGTTTATTGTAAATTTATTGTAAATGACCTAATAAAATTGTTTTACCAGGATAAGTAGAAACTCTTAAACAATCCAGCAAAGGGCTTCTAAGAGAAAATCAGTGAGATGCCAAGGTATGACTTGATTTCTGTTATTCCATCTGAGGAGAAAGTATGATTGCAAAAAGGGAGGTGTTTACATAAACTGATAAAAAACTTGAGAATTCAGCAGAACACAGCCACGTGTTCCTGAGCTTCCTTCCATAAATGTCTCGCCATGTCCGGCAGAGCCGCATTCACCTTCACTATGAGGGGAATCATTCTTGCACTAGCGCTCACCCTTGTAGGTAAGCCTGCATATCCCTTCTTCAACTCTCTCTCCAAATATTCCTTAAGTTCAGTGGCAATAATTGGATCTAGACTGAATGTTACTCATCTGGTTTTCCATCTCTTTTTGCAGGTAGCCAGAAGTTTGACATTGGTAAGTAAATTTCCTTCTACAGCCTTCTTTTGGTGACTTTGTTGTGGTTTCTATTTACTAGAACATGTTTGCAAATACAGTGAAAATGGCTATTGTTCCCCACAGACCCTGGATTCAGTAGCAGAAAGAGCCACTTGTACAGCTATGAAGGCTGGGTGTTGAATGGGCTTCAAGAAAAAAGTTTAGCCAAAGTCGGCGTGCGCTTCAGCAGCAAACTAGAGATCAGCGCGCTGTCAGACGGCACTTACCTCCTCAAGGTACTGCGACTTCCTCCTAGTGTACCACGCGACAGCGAAATATAAATCGCAGCCATCATTGCGTCTGGCTAGTTGGGGTTAGGAAAGGTGTAGGAAACGCAACTGGAGACTTAGTGCTCTATGTCAGAAATATCTGCGCGTTAAAGTTTCAAAGTGATGAGTGATTTGGCACCAGTTGCTCGCTGGTGCTTATTGTGGAAATGGTTCGTAGCAGGTGTTCCTGCGTCGGAAACAGAGGTGCGGAAATCTGGGGTTCTGTTAGAGTTACTTCTAACTCAAGACACTCAAGCCTGCTCTGAGCTTAAGATTTGATTCTAGTCTCAACACACATTTCCAATTTCTGTGCGAAGCCAGGACTTGGGTATGTAAAATTATTGTCATGAAGGCAAATAATAAACATATATTTAAAACGTGATAAAAGCTAAAGATAAAAAGTGGTAAGCTATAAAAGAAAGATTAAGAAATGAAAGACATCAAACAGGAGTATTTAATAATATTTAGTGTTTGGACAATGCAGTAAAGATCTTTACATGTGAAATCATGACTCTGCCAGCATCAATAGAACTAGGAACTGACCCATCCAAAATAAATATGTTTCAGGAAAATACTTCTATTGGTCTGTTCAATTTAGTTACAAATCAGAGCTGCTTTTTTGGGTACCGAGTTCAGTGATAGAGCTCTCACTAGTCATAGTTGAGCCGTAGATCATCTTTCATCAGTGAGAGAAAGATGCCAAAATTATGGGCTAGGGATTGCATTTTGCACTGTAGTCATCATCCTGAAACTCTTTCATGGTGCGCACCAGGCTGTGCTCTGAGACACCAGAGCTGGCAGTTACTTTGCCAAGGTTACTGAAATTGCTTCTGATTTACATTGTGTCTCAGTCTGGGGGAAAAAGGGTTTATAAATACATTGTTCATTAATACCATACCTACCCCCTCACCCCCCAAATAGTTGATTTGATCAATTCACAAATATGAATCAAATATAGCAACTAGTTTAGTAAAAAAAAATTTTGAAGGGGACAAGTTAAAATGGAACATTCTAAAACTGTATTTTTTTGACATTTAGAATAATATAAACTTTGTAAATGCTAAATTTCACCTAAAGCAAAATATTTATTTTAAGGCTGAAAGAACAGGAAAAATTTTATTTGAATTTTTCAAATTACTTTTTGAATCAGCCTTTCCCCATATAGAGTCAATGCAAGTAAAATGTTTAAAATGTCCATGGGAGACAACAGTGGCACGTTAACTGCTTCTGTAAGAGAACACTGCTGAGCCCACAGGGTTTGTACTGGTTTCACAATAGCATAAGCAAGAGACAAAAGAATAAACTGCTGTATGAATTGCTAAGACATTGTTGGAAGGAAAGCACATCAAGCTAGGGATTATGTTTATTTCTCCCAATCTGTTTGCGTATTTAGTACCAAAGGAATTTTATTCACATCAGTATCTCTCCTTAACTTCCTCTCAGATCCGCTCTCCACAATTTGAGGAATTCAATGGCATCTGGCCCAGGGACCCATTTACTCGATCTTCGAAAATCACCCAAGTGGTTTCTTCATGTTTTACCCGGCCCTTCAAGTTTGAATACAGTAGTGGACGGATTGGAAACATTTATGGCCCAGAAGACTGCCCTGACATGTGTGTTAACATAGTGAGAGGAATACTGAACATGCTGCAGATAACCATTAAAAAATCACAGAACGTGTATGAATTGCAAGAGGTTTGTTTTTTCCATTCTAAAACTACTTTACCAAAAGGATGTGTTCCGTTCAGGTGCTCTTCCTTCAAGTTTCTGTTTATTTGCATCTACTTTCAAATATTCATCAGCAGAAAAAGTCGGTTTTAATTTTTTTATGTGTGCATATGTGTTGAACGAATTACCAGAGTTGGATCCTTTTTAAGACATCTGTCTTTCAGACTTAAAATACAGTCCTTTGAAAAAAAAAGAATTATTATCTATGAATATATTTGTTATATGGCTTCCCCAATTCAGCTACTTGATCTGTTTTATTTGTTTATCGATGATACTAATTAACTGGTTACTTTTTCATTTGAAACTCAAGTCCCCTGACTATTGTTCACACGTCTATTTTTCAGTTCCATAGGATTAATTGTGAGTAATGGTAACAGGTGTCAAAACTTAGTTCAGACTGCTCCTTAGCCTCCTAATGCTCCTTCAGAATCTTTGTTCAATGAAACTTCTCGTGCAGTGAAATCCTGATATAATTGGGAAGTCTCATTATCTCTGTGCACAGGCTGGACATGGAGGTGTTTGCCATACAAGGTACATCATCCAGGAAGACAGGAAGAACAGCCAACTCTACATTACCAAAACTGTAGACCAAAATAATTGCCAGGAAATGGTGAAGAAGAGTGTTGGAATGGCTTACATCTATCCTTGTCCTGTTGACATGATGGTAGGTGAGATGTGAAAAGATCTTCCTGATTACAAGCGCGTCCATTCTGCTCCCATTCACTCTTGGGTCTCTCTGTCCTCCTCCAGAAGGCAAGGCTCATAAAAGGGACTGCAGCTTTCTCCTACAAACTGAAGCAGTCAGACAGCGGTACCCTGATCACAGAAGTGGTGTCGCAGCAGGTGTACCAGATCTCGCTGTTCAGTGAACCGACCGGTGTTGCTGTCATGGAAGCAAGGTAGGTGGGACCTGGGCTTGCCTCACAAAGTGAGAATAATTACGGATTCTGGCAGTCCTTTTCACCCCCCAGTTGAAGTGAAATGACAATAGATCTCCACAGCAGTTGGGTAAAGCTGCGAGTACTCATACTCGAGGTTTCTACACTCCTGAAAATTCAGTGAACCATTCTTTATTTGTATCCTGGTGAACCTGGCACTACAATTACAAGGAAGAAAAGGAGAAAAGCTCTTTTGCTTGCTTATACCATAAGAATGCAACTTTACCACTCTGTCCTGGAAAAGGGCTAATTTATGGTGTCAGGAGGAAGATGGTGCACATAGAAATAAGATCACTGATTACTGTTGGTAGCTCTCATGCAGAAGACAGTGGTTTAGCTCCTCAGAAACAATTGTAGATAACTCTAGTACTACTTTGTTCCAATTAGAAAACTTTCTCCATTACCAAACTGTAAGATTTTATTGTGATAAGAAAAATGGTTAAAGAGTAAAGCTGATACCATCACAGTATCACTGAACCAACAAACAGCCAAGGCAGATGGAGGAAGAGAGCCAATTCATTCCTCATGTGACACTTGTCTCTTGACAGACAAAAACTCACCTTGCTTGAAGTGAGAGGTGAACGGGGGAGTGCTCCAGACATTTCCATGCAGAGCTACGGAAGCCTTCGTTACCAGTTCCCATCAGCATTGACACAGATGCCACTGCAGCTAATCAAGACAAAAAACCCTGAGCAACGGGTATAGTATTTTTAGGTCTTCAAATTGCTTTCCTAATAAAAAAGTTAATAAAGAGTAATGATCATAAAATCCAAAGATTTAATTATGTATGCCCTCTCTCTCTCTCGTGTTTCGTAACAGATAGTAGAAACACTGCAACACATAGTCCTGAATAACCAAGAAGATTTCCACGATGATGTTCCATACAGGTTCTTGGAGCTCGTCCAGCTCTGCCGGATCACAAGCGCTGACACTTTTGAGTCCATCTGGAGACAATTTTCAGATAAACCCCGCTATAGGTATTTCATTGTATCAACTTGTAAGAAACTTTTCTGGTTTTGAGAGCTGAAATTAAGTTGGGTTTTGGTTTTTTGTGTTTGTTTTAATGTGCTTGCAGGCGATGGCTGCTGAGTGCGGTTTCTGCGACAGGTACCGCAGAAGCACTCAAATTCATTAAGACCAGAATTCGCAGTGATGACCTTAGCTACCTTCAGACTCTGTTTAGTGTTTCTTTTGCTCTCCATTTAACAAAAGCTGATGAACACACTGTTCCAGTAGCAGCAGTGAGTAAATCCATGTGAATTCTTCCTATTTGATAACAAAAGGAAAGATAATTGATGACTTTGATTATAAGTGTAGTAGAGACGGGATTCTCCTCGCCACCTGTGTACCAATTTAGTGCAAATGTTGTACCGTAAGTTTCTTTTGGCACTACATACATGAGAGGCGACAGCCATGTGCCCTTCTTTTGTTACATTGATATAAAAGCCATTGTCCCATAACAGCTTCTGAGAATAATTCCCATTTTAGTTTGCTGGGGTCACATGTCATGCCTTGTACAGACAAAACTTTGTCCACTTCAATCTCTCACTCCTGAAACAAATGACGATTTGTGTGTTATGCCATCTGAAGAGCTCTTTTAACTGCAAGCTATTCCTATAAACTGGGAAGTGTTGCAAGTGAAAGTGTTAGTGCAAACACTGGGTATTTTGATACTATAATGAATCATTTACTCTGAACAGGATTTTCCCCATCTCTAGTCAATATTCTTCTCAAATAAGAAAAAAGGATGTGATGTGAGAATGCATCATTAATTGAGTTACACATTTTTCTGAGGATATTCCATTTAGAGATTGGTGTTTACCCATAATCTTTATATCTTCAGTGTTATGCTCAGTTGTGAAAATCAGAATGGTGCTATGTAAACTTACATACATGCTTATTTATATTGCAACTAGCTTCACCAGCTCCGAAGTAAAGGTTGCATATCAAATATCTACAAGCTGATCTAATTTGTTGGGCTGTGCAATAGTCATTCTGAAACTGCTCCCCTCAGATAAGCTCTGATGAGTTTCCTGCTCTGAAAACTATGACAAGCACTGTATTAAATACCAAATTAATTTTTTTCCCCACAGGATTTAATGACCAGTTCTCGAATTCAGAGAAGTCCCATGCTTCAGCAAGTTGCCTGCTTGGGGTACAGTTCTGTGGTCAATAGATATTGTTCTCAGACTCCAGCTTGTCCTAAAGAAGCTGTTCAGGTAGGTGGCTTTTTCTTAGGTTGTTCTTAATAGTTTAGTCGTTGCCATTACATTAAGGCAATGAATCATTTTACTAATGTAGATATTTGCTTCATCACTGAAAACACAATTGTCACATTGTAAGGTAAAATCCTGGAAGAAGCCATTACTGAGTAATTTTATTAAAACTGATTGGTTTATTACGATAGGCTTTTCAGTGGGTAAGGGGAACACTGTGGACAATCTATACATTAGGAAGAAAAGACTGAACTGTGCTTTGCCTATAGCCCATCCATGACCTGGCAGATGAAGCAATCAGCAGGGGCCGTGAAGACAAAATGAAATTAGCTCTGAAGTGCATTGGTAACATGGGAGAACCAGCCAGCATCAAGCGCATCCTGAAGTTCCTTCCCATGTCTTCATCCAGTACTTCTGATATCCCCACCCACATTCAGATCGATGCTATAATGGCCTTGAGAAAAATAGCTCGGAAGGACCCCAAGCCAGTAAGTATGATGTGTCAGAGATTTCTTTACTTAGTTAGAGAATATATACTGTAAAGGGTAATGAATTTAATGGTATCATGTCTGTGGATTCAGCATGTTTAAAAAAAAATGGATTATTTCTAAGAAGAATACAATACGGTTTTATATTCTAGCTGATTTTTTCTGCTAAGCTGTAATAATTGTTAGCTAGTAGGAAGCTTCCAGAAGGATATCAACAGTGTTCCTTCAGCCATCTGCCACAACCAGTTAAGTTCTGTGCTAGTTACATATGGTGGAAATTTAGCCACCTAAATGTCAGACATATAATTTAATCTGCCTCAATAGTCAAGAGGAAGGAGAGACACACTTTCTATTGACCTCCTCAGCAGAGCATCGACATTGCTCTGCGTCTTTTAGATCCTTCCATTAAGGATGGATGAGTCACCACTGACTTCCCACTGAGGTTGCTGGTGTGGTGAGCATAGACAAGACTTCTGTGTTCCATATGGTTTAGATATAGGAGCTATATGAGACAGCCTCCACTCAGACTGTGGTGAGCTGCTGAAGCTCCCCTTTTAAAAGTGGTCTGAATTAGCGAAGCATGCTCACCAAGTCAGTGGTGTTACTCCAAAGAATGAATCTATCCTCTTATCTACCATTCTTTCTTCCAAAGTTATTCGCCCATCTTTGAATGTTAGTAATGCAAAACGCTGTGCTGATGTCTTTTTGATTGTGATGGCTTGACCCAATGCATAGATATATGGGCATTTATTTCAGATTCAGTGCCCACCCTTCTCCATGGGGCTGTTCCTCCATGGCCCCTTCAGTTGTCTTAATAAAATGATGTGGAACGGTCCCGGAGAAAAGATGAGGAAACCTTTCTGCAGGGACAATGACCTCCTCTCCCATATTTCTTGCAGGTTACCTGTGGATCCAGTCTTCAAAAAAAGTCTCCATTATTGGTAATTCCAAACACGGGTTTTTTTCTCTGCAGGTGCAGGCATCTCTCATTCAGATCCTTGCAGACCAGTCGCTTCCCCCCGAAGTGCGAATGATGGCTTGTGCTGTTATCTTTGAGACAAGGCCTGCCCTTCCACTAATAACGACGATAGCAAATGTGGCGATGAAGGAGAGCAGTTTGCAAGTGGCCAGTTTCGTGTATTCCCACATGAAGGCTTTGTCGAAGAGCAGATTGCCGTACATGTACAACATGTAAGTAGAGACAGGAACAATGTGGGTGATCTTCTGCAAAGAGTAAGATCTGTTACGTTCTTGTTAGGGACCACTGCACGTGCTGACAGGCTGAATTCAGTTTATATTGCGATGGGGGAAGCTTATTTCTGAATATTATTACCTTTCTCATTTTGTTTAGATCTTCGGCTTGCAATATCGCCCTTAAGCTGCTGGCCCCCAAATTGGACAGGCTGAGCTATCGCTATAGCAAGGTCATGCATATTGGTGGATACTTTGGTGAGTAAAAGCCTTTCAGTGAGCAGGAAACTTTCACTTCAGAAATCCATTCTTAAGAGACATGAAGTTCTTTGGAGAAATATGTCATCCTGTGTTTCAATAAGAAATTGAATTAAATGTGACAGTAACATATTTAAAAGTGCGTGAGTAGCCTTTTATTAATTTGGGCCTAAACAGTTAAAATTTATGGAATGGTGTATCTTAGAGTTGGCAGTGGAAAAAGCTGCAGAAATATGATGTTAAACGATAAGCAAAATGGTTAGAAAGATGTCTCTTGTTTACTTCTGCCGTAGATAACTATAAAGTTGGTGCTGCTGGAGATGTCTTTGTTATGAACAGCCCAGGAACAATGTTCCCATCAGCAATAATTTCCAAGATGGTGGCATATTCTGCAGGGTCAGTGGCTGATTTGGTGGAGGTAAATATTTACCTAAATCAATAATAAAGCAAAATTATTAAAATTAAAATTGACCACAAAGTTTGGCCTCTGTAAGTATGTTTCAGGCTACTCCTTCTCCTGCTGTTTTGGTAGGTTGGTGTCCGTGTGGAAGGCCTTACAGATGTCATCATGAAACGCAATATCCCGTTTGCTGAATATCCCACATACAAAAAGATAAAGGAGATTGGAAAAGCTGTAGGTATTTTCAGCAATGTGTGGGTTATATGAAGGGGTATTTAGTGAGGCTTCTCGTACCAGTTAAGCCCTGTCTCAGAAAGTAAACTACCTGCCTAGTCAGCTCAAGTGTTTCTGTGAAAGGGATCTGCAGTGGGTCTGCAGGGGACACCGCCCCTTGTGATGGTTGTGATAGCTTTTGCAAATTCTCGCTCTGGCCCTGCCTCCTCCCCACCTCATGTATGGCTGCAGAAGGAGCACAGGAGGAGAGGGGGGAGGCGGGCATTGCTGCACCACATGTGTCTTATGCCTGGTGGGCTTCCTCCTCCCTCCCTTCATCTACTTCACTTAGTTTACCATTATATACCTTTGTTTTCAAGAGAAAAGGTGGTTTGTTGCTGGGATTTCAAACTGGGTTTAGTGGTACTAATGGCCCAGACCCTCAGTGTAAATGTTACTGCATCGGGATACGAAACACTGAACAGGAGGCTACTTGTGGGCAAGTCAATGGCAAGGAGTAAGTCTGAATTAGTGACACTGCTGTCTACAAAGCAGCAAAGAAACACAAGCAGCAATGGAAAATACCAGCTTCCTCAGCGATGGGTTTGATCATCTTGCTGAATTGCCATTTGTGAAGTGTTGCATTGAGGAACTTTGCCTGTTTTTTATCTGTTCCCTAGCTGCTGGGATGGAAAGAGTTGCCAACAGAAACCCCCTTGATATCAGCCTACTTTAAACTATGTGGCCAAGAGCTGGCCTACGTCAACATCAATAAGGAAGTCCTGCATCAGGCTATGAAGGTACCAGAGACCCTTACTTTTCTCTGCAAGATTTGACACCATTGCACTTTTATATCCCAACTTGTTGGATCTCTGTTTTACTGCAGACTGTGCTAGAGCCTGCTGACAGAAACACAGCCATAAAGAGAATCGCCAGCCAAATCCGCAGTGGCATTGCAGGACAATGGACACAGCCAGTGTGGCTGGGAGAGCTGCGATACATCATTCCTACCTGCACTGGTCTGCCGCTGGAATACGGGTCATACACAACTGCCCTGGCACGTGTGGCAGTCAACGGTGGGTTGGGAAGTGCCAGCTCTGAGCAGGGGATGAGAAGGACAGGCTAAGAGGGGCTGGAGAATGAAGTGGGAAAACAGGAAGTTAGGAAAAGAGCTCATTTTTGTAGTGGAGGGGAGGTAGTGAAGGTGTTTGAAGAGAAGCTGGACACAGCTGATGTCTGCCTCATCTTTAATGGATTGAAGACACAGGTGAGGTGAGAAGCTGGGAAAGCAGAGAGAGAAAGGTCACAGCATTCAAGGCCAGAAAAAACAAGAGCTGCCTGGGGAGCTGATGCAGTCATGGGCAGAGAAGGGTGGTTGCTGAGATGCACACGCAAGCTAAGCAGGATTCAGTGGTAATTTAAACAGTGAAGAAAATAAAGGGCAATCAAAAGAGAACTACTAGTAACATTAGAGAGGGCATGAAGAGAAATGGGCTTGTGAAAAGAGACAGAGCTCTCTTTTAAAAGAATCATTATGCAAGTACAAATACTTATCAGGAAGTTAATTCAGTGGTCATACTGTTTATTGTGCAGCAGACTTCTGATTTAGGCAAAACTGGCCCTTACTTCTGCCGACACCTCCTAAGGAAGGAAGGACGAAGTAATGTACTTGTGCTCTTTATAGGAGTCTCATGTGCCCACTCTTCACTGGTCTTGGTTTTTGGTTTGTTAGTTTGTTTTAATAACGTCTTTGAACCCCTGCCCCTTGTTTTGTGGGTGATTTTATTTATTTATTTCTTAAATAACACCTTTTTAGCCAAGTTGGGGAGGTACGGATGGATGGATGGATGGATGGATGGATGGATGGATGGATGGATGGATGGATGGATGGATGCTACAGAGTGAGTGAAGGCTGTCTGGACTGCTGATCTCCAAGAACAGTCAACAGATGAAAGTCTAAGCGGTGGCTTGTCATGAGCAATGTTCCTCTATTGTTAGCACTTGTTCATGGTCTCCTTTAACAATCTGAACTTTGGAAAAGAAGGTACCCTCAGCAAACCTGTGCCAATGATGACACTGAATTGGTGAGAGCAGTCACTGCACTGGGGGGGTCAGGTGGCCACCCCAGGGGACCCTGACAAGCTGAAGGGGATGGCCAGACAGAAGTGTGATGAAATTTGACAAAGGCAATGCAAAATTATTCATCTGGGACAGAGTAATCCATGCAAGTGCTTGGGCTGGGCATCACCCAGACACAAAGCAGCTTTGCAGGAAAGGGCCAGGAGGCCTGGAGAGCAAGCTGGTCTAGTGAATCAGCAGTGTGCTCTTGTGGTGAGGAAGGCCAACTGCATCACTGGCTGCAACAGCAAGAGCACAGCTAACATGAAAATGATTTTCACCCTCAATTTAGCACATCTAAAGCTGCAATTAGAGCACAATGTACAACTTTGGATCCGCAATACAAGAAAGATGTTTACATTCGGTGTGAGGAAAGATTGGAGAGCAGGGTTTGTTTAGCCTGGTTGCCAACCATTCACTCTGTCTTCTGGCTCCTCGCCTTTCTGAAATTTCAATGTTATGCTAATTAATGAACTTTCAGTTTTGGTCAGCTCTTTATTTTCTTACTATATTTTTATTTCCATTTTCATTATGTTGCATCAGAATTTTTTCTTACAGAACAAGCTTTCTGTGTATTTTCAGTATTTTTCAGACATTAAAGATCTCGTGTACCCCGAAGTCTGTCTTGTTTTCCAGCCATATTTGTTGTGTTAACAAAAATATTACCTCTTCCTGAAAACACTGTCTTGCTTAAATTCAAATCCTTTCTTTCACTTTTACCCCTTTTAATGTTGTTCTGTGGTTTGCAGTTGATGGAAAGATGACCCCGCCTTTAACTGGAGACTTTAAACCTTCCCAGTTGCTTGAATCCACCATGCAGATTCGGTCTGATATAAACCCAAGGTATGGCAGGTTTCTAAGGCTTCACGTATGATGGAGGTTTTTTGATGAAAAGCCAGAACACGTTACAAAAGAGCACCTTTCTTACATCTGACTGCTTCACTCTTTTCCAGCGCATACGTACATACGGTCGCAACAATGGGTATCAGCACAGAATACTTTCAGCATGCTGTTGAAATTCAAGGCAAGGTCCTGACAAGAGTGCCAATGAAGTTTGATGCCAAGATAGACGTGAAACTGAAAAACATTAAGATTGAAACAAACCCATGCCATGAGGAAACTGAGATAGTGGTTGGAAGGTACAGTCATGTCACTTCAGAATACTTCATGTTGCTGAAACCTTATGAAGTTCATTATTCACTGACCTCCTGCCGAGGTTTCTGGATAGGCAGAGTGACTTTTCAGCGTGTAGCAGAACATTTGTAATACAGAGCAAGGAAGAGAAATAGGGGAGTTAAAAGTCAAAAGATACCTGAATTATTTAGGAGTTTAATTTTTATTTGAATTAGTTTATTATTTTTTGGGTTTAATTTTTGTTTATTATTTTATTGTCTTTCAGGGGGTTTAATTTTTATTTTTAAATGAATGCCTTTCATGGTTTGGAAATTGGTTTAAATTTATCCAGTTTTTGAAAACTTCCTGTGATATAAGGAACTGATGCTTGTCATAAACTTTTGTTTGTCTTTAATAATATTTATATTTATAGTTGCATATACAATTCCTGTGTTCAAAGAACATATCTCTATGCTGTCACATAACACTGACAGGGATGTATTTCATTTAATACAAAGACAAGGAGTCGGAATAATTCACCATTTCTTTGCACATATCTCAACAGACATAAGGCTTTTGCTGTATCAAGGAATATAGGAGAACTAGGTGTTGAAAAGAGGACCTCAATTCTCCCAGAAGATGCTTCATCAAGTATTGTGGAAGAACCTTTCAAACCATCAGAGAGAGCTTCCAGTGAAGGTTTCACAATGGTAACCTCTTCCTTTTTGCTTATATTTACCCTCTTTGTGATGCACATTTCCGCGGTTTTACTCTTGCCTATGATATGGTCCCAGTGGTATTCACATACTCGTCTCCAATGCAGCACGGAGCTGACAGCATGCCAAGGAAACATGCCTATACCTCTGAAGAGGATCTTCGCCATGGCACTGGAAGAAAAAGTCATAAACGAGACATTTGCATCAAACTGCATCATTTTGGTTGTCAGCTCTGCTTTTCCAGAAGGTCACAAGATGCCACTTTCCTAAAAAATACCTATTTGCACAGATTAGTTGGAGAACATGAAGTTAAAGTAGTCTTGATGCCAGGTACAATTTTGAGCCCAAGCCTTGCCATCTTAGGTTTGTTGGTGCTATTTGAAGCAGTATAATCTTCTAATGAGTGCAATCGGTGTGTAGTTCAAACAGACGCTGATATTGACAAGATTCAGATGGAGATTCAGGCGGGATCCAGAGCAGCTTCCAAAATAATTCATGTGGTAAACTCAGAGTCTGAGGAAGAGGATGAGTCATCTCCGTACGAGGACATTCAAGCTAAACTGAAGAAGATTCTAGGCATCGAAAATGTGTTCAAGGTAAGAGACCTTGAGCATAGGAGAGGGGAATATTTGCCCATAAATGAAGCCAAAAATTTTAAGTTTAGTGTGGAAAGCTGGCATGGGAAAGCAAGGATGAGGGCTAGTTTGAAAGGTGCCAGCGCCAGGACTGTCAGCCAGTGCCACATCTGGAGGGATTGATCCTACAGGGTGCATCCAGCTGGGGCTGGTCCTCTGTGCTGGGCTAGATTTCATCTGGGTGGAGTGGACCTGAGGGAGTTCTGCAACTTCTGCACAGAGTGAGGCAGGGAAGTTGTTCCTTGGACGGCTGGTGTAAGAAGCTTGTCTGACACCCACAGTAGTTTTACTTTGTAAATACAGAACCAGATGTATCACCTCTCTTGCGCTTCTCTTTGAACTGTTTTTGCAGGTTGCAAATAAAACACGACACCGGAAGAAGCAACCTTCTAAGAAAGGAAACACTATGCTAACAGAGCTTGGGACAGACCCCAATGCAAAAAAACCCTCCAGCTCATCTTCTGCCTCCTCAACTGTCTCTTCTTCCTCATCATCTGCTGTTCCTCCTGGTCGTAAAAAGACCGTGGATGAAGATGAGAATAATCAAGTAAAGCAAGCAAGAAACAAAGATGCAAGCAGCAAGAGCAGCAGCAGCAGTAGTAGCAGCAGCAAGAGTAGCAGCAGCAAGAGCAGTAGTAGCAGCAGCAGCAGTGGTAGGAGCAGCAAGAGCAGCAGGAGCAGTAGTAGCAGCAGCAGCAGTGGTAGGAGCAGCAAGAGCAGCAGCAGTAGTAGCAGGAGCAGTAGTAGCAGCAGCAGCAGTGGTAGGAGCAGCAAGAGCAGGAGCAGTAGTAGCAGCAGCAGCAGTGGTAGGAGCAGCAAGAGCAGCAGCAGTAGTAGCAGCAGTAGTAGGAGCAGCAAGAGCAGCAGCAGCAGTAGTAACAGCAGTAGTAGGAGCAGCAAGAGCAGCAGCAGCAGTAGTAGCAGCAGGAAGTCGTCAAGTCACCACAGCCATGGGCATCACTCAAGGTATTTGAATGGCAGCAGTAGCAGCAGTAGCAGCAGCAAGTCATCGAGTCACCATAGCCATGGACATCACTCAGGACAACTGGAAGGTGACAGCAGCAGCAGCAGCAGCATATACTCCAAAATATGGGTAACTGTCAGTAAATTGATGGTGCTAATGTTCCTGAATCACATTCCTGATGGCAGCTGGCCATAAATCATCCTAAATCAGGAAATTATGACTTGACACTGTAAATTCTAACAACATAAAATTTCAAAATTTATTCTGCCAACACACCTGCAATCATTGGCTCAGATGCCTACTTCAAAGCATCTCAAAAGCTTCCATGAGTTTGTTGAAACTTTTGTTACAGGCAGGGAACTGTTTTTTTGCCAATTTACTACTTTCTGTCAATATGCATTGCATGTTTCTATCTTAATTTTGTGGTGGGTACATCAATGCTTTATATAAACTACTTCAAGTCTTGCATTATGACTAAGCATACTATGTATGAATGATAATTAGCAAAATCCTTACTTAATTCCCAGGGCACAGCTTTCAGTGTAATTGCAGCATTTCTTCTTAGACTTCATCTTCTTGTTTTTATCATTTTCAAAGGGAGATGATGAAATTTATCAGTATCGCTTTAAATCAGCACATGGACAAGAGGTGAGTTTTTCTTTCCTCAGTAAATTAGGTATGGAGTCTGTCATGAGTCAAATGGAAACTTTAAAGGCAACTTGTTGTCTTTGTTGAGGAAAATTACAGTACTGATAACATTTAGAACACCAAATCAACTGTGGTGGTTCTTCTGAGATGCGTAAAGACAGAGTGCTACGTTCTCCTTTGTGTTGTGCACGTGATGCCATCTGTGGCTCTGCAAAGTAGATGCAAAGCTCTACCAAAGCAGTACAAGGGAGTGGGGATGCACATTTCGGAGGAACAAAGATCCTACAAAGAGAGCTTGGGTCATTTGACTGGCTTCGATCACTTGGTTTCTTGGGTTGGAATCACTGTTACTGGGATAGTTATGATGTCAAACATGGGAGGATACCTTAATTTATGGTACTTTGGTCCAGCAGAAGATTGTTACTAAGGCAAGAGCCGGGTACTTAGTATTCCTCAAAATGTAAAAAGTTCAGCTGTGTGTGTCCTTCAGTTGATCCTTTCCATTCAGTTGGTCCATTCAGTGTGTCCCCCAGTTGATCAAGCCCTGCCAGAAATAAAATGGATCAGTTCTGATCTTTCATATTGAATCAAGAGGCTGATTCAAATTGACTTGCTCTGGTTTTCTCACACAGGGAATTCTCATCTAGACATATTCCTTATTTGTCTCTTGTGAGGGGTCAGATGTATTTGGGTAAACGAGGTTTTTCAGAGCTAGATCACATGTACTAAGCAGGACAAAGCACATTGCAAGTCATTGACCTGCTCGGGCTTGGAACACAAGTTTGCCAGTGCCAAATGCCATGGCAGAGTATGCTGCAGCACTGCCTAGTGTAATTTCTTCAAGCATGCTTTCAAGTTGCCTCCTTGAGCATGATGTGTTTTCTTCTTGCAGTTCCCGAAAAGGAAACTCCCAGCTGACCGACGTAGCAGCACCTACTCCTCTACCAGATCCAGTCAAGCCTCATCTCGAGCTGCCTCTCGGGTCAGTTGCATCATTTTTAGGGGGTTTTTGACAATTTGGAAGAATGGTAGAGTGGCAGTGCGCTTGTAATTGTACAGCTAGGATAATGGGAAGAGAGGAATACCAACGTCTCCAGTCTCAGGTATCAATCAAGAGCGAGGTGCACCATAGTTCCCACACACACTTTCCTCTGCAGTGAGGTGAGGGTCCTTCTTACTTGCACCACGACCCTTCCCTCGTGGGAATCCCACCCTACAGATACCTGCAGAGACTGATCTTGTGGCCTTTGCAACCAGGAGGGAAGCTGACGTGCTGAAGTGCCAGTGCAAGGAGGTTGGTGGTGGAGGCCAAGGCTGAGAGGAGCCTCAGTGGAAAGCATGCTCCAGAGGTGACATGTAGCACCTTGGCTCCTCACCACCACCCAGTCTGATACGTGCGGGCTTGTTCTCTGGGGCAAGTGATGAAGTATAACGATGAGGTGGAGGAATTGCAGGTCATAGCACGCTTAAGGCCCTGCTGTCAAGGGGGGAGGTTCTTGATGTTGAAGACAACGTCCTCGATTACGTTATGTGCTAGGGTGCTGTGCAAACACAAAACCTGCCTGCCCCACAGAACTCACACCTGAAGTGTGAGGTGAAAGCCAACAGACCAGACAGGCAAACAGGAGGACACTTGCTGGGGATGTTATTGTTGTGAGAATGAGTGGTGAGTACAACTGACAGCTGACGTTTTGAGCCATATTAAACCACTTTCTTACATTCACAGGCAAATATATGGGCATTAACAATGAAACCCAAATCATGTAGACATTATTGTATCCTAATTATTATGAATATTTCCACAGTATCAACCGTAGCTCAGGAAATGGTCCAAATTTTGGCTCATATAAAATTCAACTAAAAAATCCATCTGTGCATGCAGAAGCATGTGCACACTGAAGACGTATGCAGGAGAGTTTATAGGTGTGGCACAGGTATTGGTATATATTTCTAGTTCCGTTGCTTATTTCTCATTTATCCATCTAGATCTTGCATCTAAAATGTTTCATGGTAACTCTTTTATAATTATATTCTTTGCATACTTTCTCACCCTTCTTCTTAGCCTAAGTTTTTGGGAGATTTTAAAACACCAGTATTAGCTGTTTTTCTTCATGGCATTCGTAACGATAAGAAGATAGGAGGCCTCCAGCTTGTGGTATATGCTGATATTGACTCCATCAGGCCCCGGATGCAGCTATTTGTGTCAAACCTCACAGACTCAAGCAAGTGGAAGCTCTGTGCTGATGCATCAGTTCTCAATGCTCACAAGGCAATGGTAAGGCTCAAAACCAGTTACGTACAGCTGTATGCATCACAGGAAAACCCTGTTCCCTGCATTTAACAACGGACCATTTCTGTCTTCAGGCTTACCTGAAATGGGGCCGGAATTGCCAGGACTACAAGATTTCAACTGAGCTGGTAACTGGGCGGTTTGCTGCCCACCCTGCTGTACAAGTGAAACTGGAGTGGCCTAAAGTTCCTTCAAGTGTCAGATCCATGGCGGAATGGTGAGGTTTTAGTCTTTAGTGACACACATCCGTGATATCAGTCAACTGGGAAAAATCAGCATCCACCCATGAAGTGCTAGTGGTTAAAGTACTAGCTATTATTGTATTCTCTGATCTGTCCGAGTACTGCCTTTGGACATAAGAGCTGAGTGGGAGGTCATAGCCATCCTATTCTAATGAGCAGTAATTCTTTGTCCTGGACATGATTCCTGAAAACTGAGGAATAGTTCATTCCTTTCACTGAACACCAGATCAATAAAGCAGACCTCACCAGTGGGTCTGAAGACTCTGTATGCTGCTTACACACAGATATGAGACAACCTGATTGGGATGTAGGCTGCTTTTTGCTTCTCTCTTTCACCAGATTTTTCTGATTTGAAATTTTGAAGGTTTTACAAGTTTGTCCCTGGGGCTGCGTTTATGCTGGGGTTCTCTGAGAAAGCAGACAAGAATCCTTCTCGACAAGCCAGGGTGATCATGGCTCTAACTTCTCCAAGGACGTGTGATGTTGTTATCAAGCTTCCTGATGTAATTATGAAATATTATCATCACTCTCCTATTTTTTCCTAGTAGAAAAGTGAGACCATTGCATTTTTATTACAGTGGGTCTGTTCTGAGAAAGAAAAATTAACTAAGCATCAGATAGGGCACAAATGAAAAGAACTTTTGTTTATTTTCAACCTTTCTATACGACACCCAAGAATATTCAGAGTGATATTGTTTGTGGAAAAAGAGTGTGCCGTGGGTACTCATTATGACATACTTTTCCATCTGTAGTAGCTACATGAGCGTTCACCTTACCACCTTTGAAAGGGAGTAATTCATTCTCTCCCAAATAATATCTAAATGACGACCCACTCCATGAGAGAAAACCATGAGCGGAAGCAAAAAGCTCACAGACAGTGAGTCAGATGAGTTGTGTTCACATAAAATCTTTGTCAACCAAATAGAAGAAATTGAAATTAAATTCCAAATAGGAGAAGAAGCTGATCTCAGCTGTTTGCTGTGAATACCTGGCTCAAGTGTATATTTTGAATGTGCTTTTGATTTCCTTTTCAGATGATCCTCTATGAAAAAGCCATGAGGCTTCCCCTGCCACTCCCAGTAGGTCCGAGGATACCAGCTTCAGAGCTGCAGCCTCCCATCTGGAATGTTTTTGCTGAAGCCCCCTCTGCAGTGCTGGAGAATTTGAAAGGTCAGGGTATAATCGGGTTCAGAAGCATGACATCCTCATCCTCCCAAAATACTTGAGCACCACCTGAATTTTTCTGGGATTATGTGTCTCCAGTTGATTAGGAAATGTGCTGTAATAATGTGAGGATGGTTCAACTGGGAGAGAATATTGTGCATATGATACAGAAATCATCAGCGTTTCAGGGATCGAGATACAAATTATCTGAATTGATAGCATTTAAAACTTTCTGATAATTATTTTATGTTAGAGTATATTTTCCGTGCCTTCTTTTAGAATTTATGGGTGCTTAGTAGCCAAAAGACACCCATACCAAAATATCATAGAGTGGAAAAAATATAAAGCTAAAATAATATAGCACTAAAAATAAAATATGCCATTTAATGACTTTCTTTACTGGCATTTTATTTCACCAGCTTGCTGCTCAGTTTCCCACAACAAGATCACAACATTTAACGACGTTCAGTTTAACTACACAATGCCGGCAAACTGCTACCACGTCTTGGCTCAGGATTGCAGCTCTGACCTGAAGTTCCTGGTGATAATGAGGAATGCTGAAGAAGCTATGAGCCTGAAAGCAATCAACATCAAGCTTGGCAGTCAGTAAGTAACTCCTGCCAGATGCTGGGAGCATGAGGGACTAAATCGTCCACCTTGAACATGAGAGGAGCACAGGTAGATCTGAGCTTCGCTGCAGTGGTCGGCAGCCCCTGAGATTTCAGCATTTCCCTTATTTACTTTCCATGCGTACTGAATGCGATGCTGCTGGTGTTATCACGCATCTTAGGTGACAAGAATACCCCTGCTGTAATTTAAGTAGTTGAAATGACCTTATGCTGTGGCCAGTGATATTTAGCGAACAGGAAAATGCCTTTGTCACTGTATGTGTGAACGTGGTACAAACAGGGTGTGAACACTCTTCTCCTTAACAGTGAAATTGATATGCATCCTGTGAATGGACAGGTGAAACTGCTGGTAGATGGGGTTGAAAGCCCCACAACGAATGTTTCCTACATATCTGCTGGTGAGTCATGCAGCTTCTGTTGTTTCATTTTCATACATGTTTTAGGAGAAGGAAAGAGAAGAAAATCTATCAGAGATTCCATCAGTTTGTATTCGATAAGTAATTCTACCTTTGGTTGTAAGATTTAATATTTAAGTACGTGTATTCCTTGCACAGGAACATTTAGAAAGACTGATTAGAATGGGGAGCTCCTGAAGTGGCCAAACTGAGCAAGATATAACTAACACAAAGACCCCTTCTTTTCCTACATTACCGGAGCTGCCACTGCCATTCCAAATTTGAAAGTGTTTCAGTTATACTGTGTATAATCTTGCTTGGTTAAAAGCTTTTGAATTAGAGCTTTTCTAAAATTCACCACACTTGTCTATCAGTATTTTTCCTAATTTGATTTGTAGGTATACATTTGGCTAGCATTCTGAAATCTGCTAGGAATGAATATGGAGCACTGGTAAAACAGGCTGCTTGCTTCTCTCAGAGCAGGAATAGGGCTTTTTCTGTGGAAGGTACAGGAGGACCTTGTTTCTGTGCTACGCAGTCAGGGGCTACATGCAATGCAGGTGTTTCCTGACTGTAGAGCTGTAGTATATGAACCAGGCTAAATCTTGCTGAAACTGGGTTAGTATCTGCCAGTGCTGAGCTCTGTCCTGCTTCTTATGTTCTTGGGAAGTGATAATTGTTCTAGAAACGGCCCCATTGGCAGTCAAGGTGTTTGTATTTCCTTACTCCAGCAAGGAGTACTCAGGGCCTTGTATATCTGCACAACTGTACAGATGTTACAGACAGCTCTGTAATCATTTCAATAAATAAATATGAATATGTCAGTAATGCAAAGAAAATTTAATATATTTGTGATCATTAAAATTGTTTCCTAACTTTTTGCAAACACCTATTTTCTATATATACCCATTTCTACATTGTTTTGCTGTACGTTCTCTTTCTCGAATGGAGCAATTGAAGAAATTCAAGGAAAAGAACAGTTTAGAAATAGGACAGTTGTTTTTTACTTTCTTAAAAAGGCTAGGCTGGCTCTGTTTTGGTTTTGCTTTGATTGATTTTGTTTTCTTCTAGGTGCTCCTCTGTGGATCCACAGTGAAAAGCAAGGACTTGAACTTGTTGCCCCAGCCTATGGCATTGACAAATTGTACTTTGATGGATACACGTTCAGGGTATCGTTCTTCCTCTGCATAGCTTGGGTGTTGAGAAATTCCCATAGGATTCCCTTACATCTGTATGTATGAGTGCAAGAGTACACAGTGGCAAAGCTAAATGTGGCCAGGGCCCAAAAGGGAAGGTGACATTAGAGCATTGCACAGTCCTGCTCTTCATCTCCGAGCGGGAGAAGGGAGAATCTTTCACCAACAAAAATACCTTGTTCTTGGGGCACAGGTGTGTGTTGGAGGACGGGCCTGTGAGCCTACACACACCGAGTCAGCAGTGCATTTGCAAGAGAAATGAGTTTGCAGCTCCTGGCCACTGTTCTTACTGCTGCGTAAATCTTCAAATCTGCGAAAACGCAGCCATTCTTGTAAAAGATGGATGAACGCTCTAACGGCTGCACTAAAAATAGTGTGAAACCAAAATGTAAGAAATCGGAAAACCGTACCGTGTCTGTCACCTGTGCTACAGAAACATCCCTCAGACAAGAGTGTATCAATAGTCTAGGCTGTTAATAACATACTAGACTGGCACAGTAGGTTTTAAAGGCTGTGACAGTTAAAGATGCTGCAGCACCACGGGAGTTTGGCATCCGACTGTCAGACCCTTTTGAATTCTTACCAAAGAGATTTGAAATGTTTGTGCACTACCTTACACTGGAAGGGACCTGCATAGCTCAAAATCTGCTCCATAACTATTATGGTTTTTAACCTGAAATGGGTTTGACTTTTTTTCTCTCAAAGATTCAAGTTGCCTTATGGATGGCAGGGAAAATGTGTGGAATATGTGGAAAATATGATGCAGAGTGTGAACAGGAATATCGGATGCCCAATGGATACATAGCTAAAGATCCAGTGAGCTTTGGGCATTCCTGGATTCTGGAAGAAAAGCCTTGTACAGGAGGTATGCAAGCTCTAATAAATCGAATATAAAATTACTGCAGTTGTTTAGAAAATGTTGAATCTGCTTAGAAAATTTAAAATACACAAATATTTTGGAAATAAAAAGCCTTTTAAAAAGGTTCATTATTAAGCTATACATTAAGCATTAAAGTTACTTGCCAGTTTAGAAAGAAATAAGAAATTACAAGTTAAACAAACAAGCCAAAATACACATATAGCCAAGCTGAAAAAAGAATCTTTGTTTCACTTTGCTGGAGTGGTTTAGAAGACCAGAAAAAAATGTGAGAGGATAAATTCACATGGAGTGCTTTGATTTAAGTACAACAGCATTTTGCAGGCATCAATTTCCAGCATTTGACACATCAGAAAATCAGATGGGGATTAGTAATTATTACCACCATTAGTAATTATTATCAGGCTGACCACCTGATTTTTGGACCAGTGCAACCTGTCCAGCAAAGCATTCCAGTGCATAAGCCGTTCCAGGGACGTAATTACATGGCTGAAATATAAAAAGCTGTATTTTAGGTGTTTCGGTAGATTAGGATCTTATGGTGCGCTGATGCCCTCAGCTGAGGTCATGCTGCAACAGCAAACCATCGCGCTGCGAGAACAGGCCCCGTTGCCTTTGTAAAGAAGACTTGTCCTGGTGCGAAGGACTTCCTTGGTCCCTGGAGATGGCTCCCACATGTTTAGCTGTGCATTACCTGTTATCCTTCCGTGTCTTTGTCAGGAATACTGGGCACCAAACCTGCTTTAGATGGATATGGAGCCCACGCGCATGCACGCAATAACGTTCTCATGCTTGGGAGTACCACGTATTGTGCTTCCATTTAACGTAGGGTGGAAATGGCTGGAATTTTAGAGAATAAAACTCATAGTTAGGAGTAAATTTTGGTCTCTTCAGCCTCTCACACGCTTGTAACTGCTTGTGCTGGGAGCAATGACTTCTGGTCTCTGCAGCAATTCTGTCTCTGAGTGACAGTGGCAATAGTGTAATTCTTTAGGGATTATTTTTATTTGGTCAGAAAGCCCCACTTTATTTCCACTGCTGAGTATTCAACACTTTCGAATGTGGCTTTGTAACTACCCAGTAAGCCAGTTTACTTCGAAAAATGTTTATTAGAAAGTACAGGCTATGTTTCTACATGCTAATCTCAACATAAACCCGTGGCATTTGAAATGAACTTTCTGTAGCTCCATATTTAATTAGCTGATTTGAAAAGCTTACCAATCAGTGATGCTGCTTCACTTAGGATCAAAATACAGTTTTTACAGGGAAAAGCTGTTTGCAGTTTGGCCGTGTGGACAGATGGGTCCTTCCGGGGTGAGCTGAAGTTTTTGGCCCTTAGCATGTAAACTCTCACCAATGCCTGTGTTACAGCCTGCAAACTGCGACGCTCGTTTGTGAAGCTTGAGAAGACGGTTCAGCTTGCGGGTGTAGAGTCCAAGTGCTATTCTACAGAGCCTGTGCTGCGCTGTATGAAAGGATGCTCCGCCACCAAGACTACTCCAGTCACTGTTGGCTTCCACTGTCTCCCAGCTGGTAAGTCAATGGAAATCCCACTGAATAGGAGCCGCGCAGAAGTCTAAAGAGATTGTGCCTTGACTCTGTTATTCCACTGGGAACTTATGAACAGTCTGACATATCCACGTGTAGGGATGGGCTCACTGCACCATCGACTGCAGACCTTCCCCTGTTCCCATTAATACATAAATTCTCCTATGGGGACAGGCTGCGAGAGTTGGGCTTGTTCAGCTGGAGAAGAGAAGGCTCCTGGGAGACCTTATAACACCTTCCAGCACCTGAAGGGGGGCCTACAAGAAAGCTGGGAGGGGACCTTTTCACAAGGGTCTGTAGTGACAGGACAAGGGGTGATGGGTTTAAATTGAAAGCGGGGAGATTTAGATTGGATATCAGGAAGAAATTCTTCCTGCAGAGGGTGATGAAGCACTTGACCAGGTTGCCCAGAGAAGCTGTGGCTGCCCCATCCCTGGAAGTGTTCCAGGCCAGGCTGGATGAGGCTTTGAGCAACCTGGTCTAGTGGGAGGTGTCCCTGCCCATGGCAGGGGGGTTGGAACTAGATGGGCTTTAAGGTCCCTTCCAACCCAAACCATTCTAGGATTCTATGACAAAACTTACTTTAGCAAGAGAGAAGTTTTTCTGGTATAATTTTGCTAACACTGGAATTTAAAATCTAAACTGAACTCCCCTTCAGCGTGCTTTGAGTTGACAAGGTAAGGGCAGCGCGACAGCACAGCCAACATTGTGATTCAGCTGAAAACCTGTGTATAGCAGCCTGTGAGGCTTCAGCTACATCCGATCACGTGCAGCACCCCGAAACGGGGATCCTCGCCTCGTATATGTTATATTTTGCTGCCTTTGGGTGTTATCCTATTGCACTGAGCTGATTTAGGGAATAGAAAGGCAGGTGTGGATGAGATTCCTGCCTACAGGTGCAGTGTTATAGGACATGTTTTTTATAGGTATGTTGTAGATATAATAACAGATTAGATTAGGTAGATATAGATTATATAGATGCATGCTCATGTCAGTTTTCCAAGTTTGTTTTTCCTTTAAGACCATAATATCCTTTCCTAGATGTATAATTAATAAAATTCTACATGGAAATAGTAATTTTCAGGGTAGAAGAGGTTTATGAATGAAGTGGGTTGCCTGAAACACCTGTGTGTGACTTAGCCAAATATAAATGTGTCAGCCAGTGAGGAGCAGCCAAACCCGCTGTAGGTAATAACTAGCGTGTGGCAAATGCTGTACCTTGCCGACTGCTGCCGAAGTCTACTTTCTTGTTGCCCATCAGATTCGGCTACCAGCCTGACGGACAAGCAGACCAAGCTCGACCAGAAGTCAGAGGATACGCAGGACACCGTCGAAGCACACGTAGCGTGTTCTTGTGACAACGAAAACTGCAGTGCGTGAAGCTGTACATTGCAGCACAGGAAAAACCGGGAACACTTCAACGTTTTTATTGTGTGGTGTGAGAAAACTCGCCTTAAGGAGTACCAGAGATACTAAATGAAGTGTTTCAGGATGTGCGGAATCTTCCTAAGTAATTTAAAGTATTAAACTTTATTATTGTAGAAACTGTTATGATTGCCCATAAATATCTGATTTCGTAATAAATCCACGCATGGAAAAAATTATGACGGCTTCCTTATTTCACTGGCTATGGAAAGAGGAGGTCTGTGGCGCTTCTCACCCCCCATTTCATAGGCTTCTCGCCTGTGACCGTCTTCTGTGCACCCCACACGCGTCAGGCCCCGCTGGGGCTATGGGTCAGGTAGCTGTGGTACCGGGCTCCTGCTGGTTTCCCTTGGTGCTTGCTTCCCTGGTGCTGGGATCCTGGGCACCCGGAGCGGGTCACCTCTGTGGGGTGCAGCACCCTCTGCAGCAGCAACGCGGCCGTGGTGCTCTGCAATAGCTACGCCACGTGCCAGCGCTGCCGTAGGGAAGAGCAAGGTCAGGGAATAGCCACTGGCCAAGGCTGCTCCGAGGGAGTCAAGAACACGTTGTTCCTGATGCACCGCGTGCGGAAGCTAGCGCGAACCGGGGGCCTTGGAACGGGACGCGGCGCAGTTACCCACACGTACCTCCTGCCAAAGGGTCCGAAGCCGACCCAGACCTTTGCACTGGGGTGAGATGCCCAGCAGGAGCCCCGGCTCTGCCCCCTGCTCACCCGCTGCAGGGCTGAGCGGGCACAGCGAGGGAGGTGCTCGTCTGCCGTGGGCACTGGCACCCGGAGGATTCCAGAGGAGCTTGCCCCTACGGCTGCGCTTGCAGGCCGAGTACGCGCACTGGGTGAGGTTGTTTTTCAGAGGAAAAGGGCTTGGGTTTGCCTTAGGAAACGGTGTGGACATAACCATTGATGGCAGTGAGATTGCTGGCAGCTGAAGTCATCAGGAGTTTTGTGCAAATTTCAGTAGAAATGGTATGGTACTTAAGTCTTTCTGCCTTGCTTCATCAGCGTTCTCCCGGTTAATACACACGCATCCGGCCCCTTTTATTAATGACTGAACACACGTTCATTTTCACGTTGGAGTTTGTTCATGCAAAGCAGAATGGGACCCTACCGAGTTGTTCAAAATGTGGATCTTCAGTAAATTAATTAAAAAAGAAGCAAGTTATTTGGTTCTTAAAATCAGTAGAAACCAGAGAAGAAAAAGGCGCTTGCCTACGAGCCTGCGGGGTGGAGAGGTGATCAGTGGCTAGTTTTTGAAAAACATGCTGTACAAACTGTGTCGTTTTGCTCTCCCCAGCAGCGTTGGTACCTTCAATGGATGCACGTGGGGGAGTCCTGCTGTTCAGACGCGAGTTTTACAGTTTGGCAAGGTAACGCCCCCAGGACCGAACGGAGCGCGCTTGGAAGACAGCCATAAGTGTACGGCTACATCCCGTTTCGACGCTGCGGTGGTACCCGGCGCCGCAAGGCGATGGGGCGCTGACAGCAGGCAGTGTTGGGGTGCTGACAGCAGGCAGTGTTGGGGCGCTGCCCGCGGCAGCAGGCCAGCGCTCAGCGGGTGGCTTCGCTCCTTGCCTGGAAGCCACGCGGAGCAGCGGTGGGAAGCGGAGGTGGGGGGTGTCCACCTCGCCAAGGGCTGCGGGGGGGTCCTCAGCCAGCCTCTGCCCCTCACCCCCGCTGCCACTGGGGAGGGAGCCGGGCACAGCTTGAGCGGAATGCTGCCCAGGGCGGGTCCTGGGCACGGCAGGGCTGTTTGTCGCCCTCACGATTTTCTTAGGAATTTTTTCCTCTTTCTAGTTGTTTGTATCCTTTGGAGAAATATGAAGCGTGAAAGGGCTGTGAGTGTCAGGGGGGACAGGCTGGGAGTTGAAATAATTCGTGTTGTACTGGAGAAGTGATCTAGAAAATGAAAGGGTTCTGCTCTCTAAAGAAACCCCCGAAGGCGAGGCCCTCACCAGCAGGTTTTACCTACACCTGGAGCAGAAGCACGGATGATCCAGCCCCGTGGCAGCTGCACGGCCGGGGCGAGCGGGGATGCAGCGTTTGCTGCCCACAGCAGGAGGTAGAGTGGGATGGGGGCGAGACTGTGCGAGCCCCAGCCTGGGGATTCTGGGGAGCCCTCGCAGCTGGGCACAGCCCCCAGGGAGGTGGTGTCACCGTTATAGCGTGGTGTGTTAGCAAAACAGCGTTCGAATTTTGAGACACTGGACACTAGTGTTTGTTTAATTTGCCATCAGAGCAGTGCTCTTCTGCTTACACTGACCTCAAGTCCTTGCTGCCTGCAAGGTGGGGTTTTATGTTTTAACAAAACCGTGCAGCTGTACAGTTATGCCATCATATATTTTGAGCCTCGGTTACCAGTGGCCAGTAGCTGTATACTCAAACCCTTCAGCTACATTTACTAGTTACCAAATGTCCGAAGACGTGACGCAACCCTCTAGTGAGTGGCTTGGCTTTTCTATCCTGTGACACTTACAGGGGAAGGGGTTAAAACAAACAGGACCAGAACATAGTACCGGTGAAAACACGGTGAAGTATTTGCCATGCTTCAAAATTATTATTATTTTTTTACCCTACAGATCCAATTTTTGATCTAGGAATAAAATCCGGTTCGTCAGACGTTATAAATTGTATCCCAACTGCCAATTACCAAAAGCCATCGGCTAAGGAGCATTATGAAAACTCAGCTGCTTGGATAGGAGCCACTGAAGTGCTGCTGAGAAGCTGAATCCAGTCCCTTCCCACAGGCAGGTGGGCAGCAGCTTTGGTTCCCCACTGTGGAGAAGGTCAGTGGGCAAACGGTGGCGATGTGAACCCCTCAGACCTGGGGCTGCTGTAACCCTGCTCCTGCCAGTTCCTGATGGCAGCGGTGTGGGTGATGCTGGCTGAGCCCAGCTCCACGCTCCAGCTGCTGGGGATGGGGACCCCGGGACCAGGCCAAACTGGGGAGCCAAGAGCAGCCTGAGGGAGCTGTGGGGCTGCCTCCACAGGGACAGGGAAAATGCCTACCGATGGGAGAAGGGGCTCCACCACGGCGCGAAGATGCCACCCCTTGTTGTGTGGTGTGAAAGGAGTTTGGGTGAACCGCACTTTGTACGCCTCTGTAAACCAGGAGGTTTGTGTCTACAATGCCGGTCAGCCTCTCGCATCCCACCTTGCGGGGGCAACCTCATCGACACCCCCCCTGTGGCTCATTGCGCCGGGGGAAGGGGTGACGTGCTAGCCCTGCGAGAAAAGGCAGGTGAGGGCCGCGTGAATGTCAGTGGCGTGTAACCATGGCCTTTGCGACCGTGACGGGAGGTTTGTGTCGCTGGGTGAAGTCCCCGACCCCAGAGAGTAGCGCTGTGGGCGACGGCCTGTCCCGCTCACAGCAGGTCGGCCATCGGACGGTGTCACAGCGGGGCCGCCCAGGGTGTTTGCACAATCCTGCTGTGGCACTATCAGGGAGATAAGCCATGTGCCTTATGGTCAGGTCAGGGTAACCTGGGCAAAGTCAGCACACGCTGCAATACCACCGGCTGCTTCCAGATAATAAGGATAATTACTAGTTTTTCTTACGTGGTAAATGTTTTTAACTATATTTTAATACTTTCAAGCGTTTGTTTGAAAAGGTACTTTCAGCACACCTAGTTGGTGAAGTGAGAACCTTTGGCTGGTGAAGCGCGTGTAGTGGTTTTGGCTCAATAATAACAACCGGCGCCTTGTCCCCGACCCCCTCTCCCTCAAAGGGTTTGAGTGGTTGATAAAAAGTTGATAACTCAACAAAATTCCCTGTGCCTGTTAGTAATTCTTCTATAAAAGCCGCACGCTTTCCCCTGCAGCCTTCAGTCGCTTTTAGCATGAAGGGACTTGTCCTGGCCCTGGTGCTCGCCCTCGTGGGTAAGTTGAAGCTTTACCAGCCCTGCTGAGCCGTGATGGCCACTGTGGTCCTGAGCAAACCCTGCCTCCTCAGGGCCTTTCAGGGATGTTAATGCCTAATTTCCTGAAGCCCTTTTTGATGATTTCAGCTGTAAACTATTCAATTTCTGTGCCTAAGCTTAGCAGCTGGGGAAAAGCCGAGCAAGCAGCAGGTAGCGAGCGGAGCTGGCATGAGCTTGGTGTCCTGGGGGTGTGGGGTGCACCCTGGGAGCCCATTATGGGTTGTTTCCAACCATTAGCACACTGGGTAAATGAGGAATAAGTGAAAGGATCCAGAGATGGGGGGTTTCTCACACATCTTTTTCTTTCCTCCCACACAGGGGGCCAGAAGCAGGACCTTGGTAAGTGCCAGCACGTGGCTTCCACGCTTCCCTTCCCCACGGCCCTGCCTTGCCCTTTGCTTGCACCTATTTTTCAGCAGTAGCAACCTCACCCCAATTTGCTGGGATGATCCTTGCGAGTAACATCACAACAGTCATAGTGAAGGAACAGTTTCTGTTGTATTTTTTTTTCAATAGAGCCTGTTTTTCATACTGGCAAGACCTATCTGTATGGCTACGAGAGCTTCGTCCTGCACGGGCTGCCCAGCAGAGGCCTGGCGATGGTGGGGGTGAAGCTGACCTGCAAGCTGGAGATCAGCCGTGTGTCTAGCAGCGACCACATTCTCCAGGTAAATCGCCGTGGGCGTGGGAACCCACCCACCCACATCACACAGCTACAGACGTTCGGTTCGTATCTCCGGGCTGGTAAGATCGACGGCGAAAAGGTGCAGAGCCCACATGAAGGCTTAGGGCCCTTCCCGGTGCTGAGATGGCCTCGTACAACCAACGTCAGACCAAGCGGCTTCGCTCCGGCAGCGATGTCCCCAGCGTGATCAGAGGTGCAGGCGTGGGCACTGAGCTGTGCACCCTGTACCCCCAATCCGTGCTGGGGGAGCCCCGAGGGCAGCGCAGGAGTGTCTGTAGCCGTAGCCAAACGGCTCTGGGTTACTGGTAGTGACCTATGGACAGCGCCACAGGCTTCCTCGCAGGCAGCACCTCTGCACGTGGGAGCCAGAGCTGGTGCAGCTCTGCTGCCATCAGTGCCTGAACCACTTCGACTAAAGCTGCCTGAGGTTCATGTCCATGCAGAAATATGGCAGGCAGCTGCTTTAAAGAAATGTCTTTGAGATAGTTTTACTAAGGCAACGCTAAGCTTGAGTACGAAAATGAGAATTCAAGCAGGAAATATCCATGTTTTTCAACCTGGTGCATAGGCTGAGAAAAGCTTGGTGCTGGAATTCGGATATCACATGAGAAAGTCCCATCTGCCTCCATTATCTTCCTTTTGCTATTCTTCACGTAGGCATTAATTCCAATGTGAAGAATTCTAATGGTAATGCTTGTACTTGGCATAACGATATCAGACCTGGAAGCGCTGTTACTCAAACCAAACAGCTTAAAATACTGGCATGGAACGAAAGGCCACAGAAAAGGGATCTAGAAGACACCACGTGGGGAGAAAGGCACTCAACGTTCATCCTAGGAGTTTACTCAATGTGTAATCCTGTGCATGTACTACTGGAACAGCGCGAAGGAATACCTGTTATCAAACCTTACACACTGCTGCCATTGCAGGCTCTGCGTAACCTTGCCAGAGGTTGCAGACAGTAATCTTGAGTAGGATTTAGTTTGGAAAACATGACAAGAGACAAGCCACCCTTGGTACATTGATTGTAAATGCCTGAAACAAAACAGAGCACTAAACCCACACCGTTTCCCTCTCTGCAGGAGCATGTACTGTCATGTACGAGGGTGGGAGGTACACGTGTATGATACGTATGTGCATGCAGGCATGCATTTCCCACTAGGTAGCAGTCAAGGACTTGTGTGCAAGCTTTACAGCTTGGTAAGCTCACAATGACGACAGCCTCTTCCAAAGAAAGAGGCACCAGCTCCTGCTGGGTCATCTCCCCTGCGAGGTCCTGCAGTCACCCCTGCTTCCCCATCAGCTGTGCCGCCGCTCTGGTGCTCTGGGAATTGCTGCACCTGGAGCAGCAGCCTAAACACTCCCCATGTGTTTAGGCAGGCGGCTTGAGCAATGGCTTGACTGCCTTGCAGACTGAAGGGAGATCTCCCTGGACATCTGGGGAAAACAGGCGAGCATCCTTTCCGCAGAGTTCGCTGACAGCCGGTGTTTCGCTCACCTAGTTTTGAATGGTTTTGAATGCTGCTTTCACAATCTTATTTTTCTGGCAGAAATCCTTCATGGAAATCACATTTCTAAGGATTCTTCCTAGGCCCAGGACATAAGTCTGAGGAAGGAAATGTTTCCTGTGGTGTTGGACAAGTGGCTTGTGTCCAGCCATGGATCAGAAGTGCCCAGTTTCCCTCTTGTTGTGCTGTTTCAAACTGACGCTGAACAGGATAAATGTTTTCCTAATTCTGTTCACAGATTCGATCACCAAAGCTGGAGGAATACAACGGTTTCTGGCCCAGAGACCCCTTCACTCCATCTTCGAGGCTCACAAAGACCGTTGCTGCATGCTTCAGCCAAGCCTTTAAGTTTGAATACACTGAGGGAAGAGTTGGAAGTATTTTTGCCCCTGAGGACTGTCCCATCCTGTGCACTAACCTAGTGAGGGGGATTCTGAACATGATGCAGATAACCATCAAGAAGTCACAAAATGTGTATGAACTACAGGAGGTTGGATTTTACTTTTATTCTCATTTTACTGTTATATAAAAACTTGTCTGTACATACACTTCCCAGGCAAGGGAAGTTTCACTCCTTTCACATCATGCAACGTTTTTTGACCTCTTTATTGCTGTTTCAAATGGAAAGATCATTGTGTTTAATCAATATTCACAGGCCGGGATTGAAGGCATCTGCCAAACCAGATACGTTATCCAGGACGACACCAAGAGTAACCGTGCCACCATGTCCAAAAGCAAGGACCTGATGGACTGCCGGGAGAAAGCGGTGAAGAACATGGGAATGGCATACATCCGCCCCTGCCCCACCTGCCCCCTGGTACGAGCAGCACGGAGCCCTGCTGCCACGCTGGGACATAAGCCACTGCTAAACACTCATGCATCGCACTCATGCTAGTAGGGAGTTTGGCTCGTCTGTGCTAATTAACTGCCGCCCATTTGTATTTCTGAGTGGGTCTTTTTGCACTTCTAGAAAGCCAGAAACATTAAGGGCATGGTGATGTTCACTTACAAGATGAAGTATGACGACAGTGGGGCCCTGATGACGTCTGCTACATCCGAGCAGGTGTATCAGGTCTCTCCCTTCAATGAACCCAACGGGGTAGCAGTCATGGAGGCAAGGTAGGCACCGTGCGTGTCCTTAGCGCAGCTGTGATTATCAGGGCCAGGAGGAGATGCCTAAAACGTATTTACTGTTGATTTGTGGGTTAACAAGAAGCATCCGGCCTGTTGGCTGCAAAGGGCCAAGGCACATACATCCCTTGGGATGCCCGTGCCCCGCCACTGGGGGTTTTGCTGGGCCACCCGAAGCCTTCGTCCAACCTCTCAGGGATTCTGGCAAACTGTAGTGAAAGTTCTCGCCAGTCCTATGACATTTCCAGGTAATCCTGAGCAATGCCTAAACGGAGACGTGCACAATCCATTTGTGGTCAACGCAACGGTCCTGCCGGGCACTCCTCAGTCTGCTCCAACCACTGCACGTGTCCTCGATGCACACAGTGCGGTTAAAGGCTACTGATGCGTTTCCTTCTTTCCCTTGAAGACAAGAGCTGTCTTTGGTCGACATTAGACGGACTCCCATCAATGCACCAAAAACTCATCTGCAAAACCATGGCAGTCTTCGTTATCATTTCTCAGGAGAGCTGGTTCAGATGCCAATTCCTCTAATAAGGATTAAAAATCCAGATTTACAGGTATGAGATGCTTACTTTTCATACTCTTTAATTCTTTATAAAGTTAACATGTCATCACATATAATTATTTTTAGACATGGGTCCTTCCAACTGTCTGCCTTTTCCCATAGTTAACAGAAACACTGTGGCAATTAGTTCAGAATAACGAGGGAGGAGACACTAAAGAAGCTTCAGCCAAGTTCTTACAAACGGTCCAGCTTTTTCGGATAGTGACCCTTGATCAAATTGAGTCTTTGTGGGTGCAGTTTGCCAAGGACCTTCCCTACAGGTAACTGTATTGCCTTCAGCCAGGATTTCCGATCAGAGGCATGCTGAGCAATGGGGATAATGAATCTCCTCTCCCTGGCAGGCACTGGTTCCTGAGCGCCATCTGTGCTGCTGGAGCTGCTGACACATTCAGATTCCTGAAGCAAAAAGTTCACGATGAGAAGCTGAACAGCTGGGAAACAGCTGCGACTCTCCCTCTTGCCTTCCATTTTGTTACACCCAACAAGCAAACCCTAGAAGTTGCCTCAGTGAGTACAGGTCGTTCTTCCTTCTGTTTCCCCCCTCTCGCTCCTTTTTGAAGGTGAAGTCACAGGAATATAAGTGAAAGATGCAACCTATTTCCTTCTAAACTTGTAAAATGGGAGGTATTAACAAAAATGGGAAATGCTTGACAGAAAGGTTTCCAAATACTTCTTGCCAACATATTTAATAGCTTTGATGACTGATCTTAAAAGCCACAAATCCTAAGAAACTTGTTACTGATTTCTTTTTGGCCAAAATAATTTTTTTTGTTTGATTTTAAAATAGACAAACTCAAGAAAATACTATCACGTAACCAAAATCTAAATCACATACCATATAACTGGAGCAAGTCTGCTTTTACTGTAGCTGAATGAGAACCATTTGATGTGACTGCTGAAAATATTTAGGAAAAATCGAAAGCGATTTTATCTATTTGTTTCTCAAATTAAATTTTCACTAAACACCAGCTCTAATTACCAGAAACAATAAAGACTGCTATTTCTTCTGCAGACTTTTCTGACCTGTCCCCAAATCCAGAAAGCACCGATGCATCGAATACTTGTTTACCTGGGATATGGTAGCATGGTTAATAAATACTGTGCTCAGACTTCACTTTGCCCAGCTGAACTTCTTCAGGTAGGTGACTAATTCATAAGGGGTGAAGAAATTTTAAAAATGCCTTTAATTTAGCTCTTTCAACGCTGGCAGTTAGGTAAGTCGCTGTGCACGTGCCGCACTCTCAGCTGTGATTGCTGGCGAAATTGCAAAGACAGAATGAAACACTGAGCTGATGCCTTTGAGAATTCTGGTCTTAACAGTTCAGAATTCCAAATGGAAGTGGCAGAAGCCTGTGGGAATAATGGATCCTGTAAACAACCTGAAACTGAATTTAGGTATGACACACTTCTTAGGATTAAAGCAAAATAATGATGATTCTCTCTACTTTTACATTAGGTAGAGTGTACTTAAAAATCTATTAAAAAGGCACTAAATTGTGAATATAAGCAAAGCTCTAGGTATGACATAGGGTTGGGGCTTCCGAAAAGGCCCTGCCACACAACAGCCCGTCACGGTCAGAAATAGAGAGGCCACTGTCCTCAGACTGTGCAGCTTTGGCTCCTTACTCAGAAGGACTGGGGCGGCCTGCGGGTGTTTGACACGTGTTCAAACCTTCCAAAACAAGAGCGACACAAAGCCAAGCCACCAGAGGGGTGATTTGTCTTCTCAGAACAGCAAAAATGTTTAAGTAAACTTGCTGTCGCTGTAGGAAGTGACAAATACGCAAGCGTAGCCACAGAGCCTCGGGCCTGCGGGCTGGCAGGGCTGGCGGAGAGCCCCAGGGAACGGCTGAACCGGCGTCAACTCGGGGCGGCTCTTCAACTTGCGACAGACCCTCTGGGCCAGGCATCCACCTAGGATTATCTCCTACACTCTGGCTCAGGCACAATTTAAAATCAATTGCAACACCGTGTAAGCAGAAAATCAAGTTTTCTTGTATGTATGTTCCATGTTTGGCATTCTGATAAAGATGGTGAGAATTTTCCTGGTAGAAAAATCTGAACAGCCTTGTTCTGGGCTTTGCACCAGGAGTTCTGCTGGCTATGGCAATGCACATCCTTGTGTCTTATTCCAAGATTGTTACCTGATGAGATTAACACAGTCTGCTCTGTTTTCAGCCACTCCATGACCTTGCTACTGAAGCCACCAGCAAAGGTGATGCCAAAGACATGGCCTTGGCCCTGAAAGCCATCGGCAACGCAGGAGAGCCAGCCAGTATCAAACGCATCCTGAAGTTTTTGCCAACATTTTCCCCTGCTGCAGCTTCATTACCAAGCAGAATTCATGCTGATGCCGTGTTGGCCTTGAGGAAAATTGCCAGAAAAGACCCTGTAAAAGTAACTGAAATTATTATTTAAACAAATGTCTTAGAGGATATGATTTGGGCTGGCAGTGATTCAGGAATAATAAAGCCACCAGGTAACGTCAGCAACTCAGTTACTGGTCTTCCCCTTGCCCACACTGCAAATTCCTGCCATCACCCTGTCCTTGCTGATATCCTGCGAAAGAGGTTGCTTTAGTCGCTGTAACACTGGGCCCATTACTGATGGCTGTTTCTTCCAGCCCTCTTCACTGTGCACCCAGCGTTATCTTCACGTGCAGTGTCAGGTCCCATGCTCAAGTCTCCATTCAGGGATTTGTTGTCCATTCACAGCAGATCACACAGGCACGCTGTAGGAACCACTTGTCACTGAGAAGTTATGAGGCACTCACAGGCTGTATCTTCCTCCTCTAGGTAAGGGGGATCACCCTCCAGGTCTTCATGGACAGCACGCTTGCTCCTAATGTCCGAATGGTGGCTTGTGTGGTCCTCTTCGAAACCAAGCCTGCTCTCCCAACTGTAACAGCTATAGCCAGCTCGCTGCTGACGGAGCCCAGCCTACAAGTAGCCAGTTTCACATATTCACACATGAAGGCTTTGGCAGCAGGCAGGATCCCACAGCTTTACAATCTGTAAGTAGAGGAAGAAGTAAATTTTTAGTAGCAAATAGTGATTTTCTTCTTGCAGTTTTCTAAGAATTTGGTCAGAGTTGACTATCTTCATATGATTTTATCTCTTCATTACTCAGATCTGCTGCTTGCAACATTGCCATTAAACTGCTGGGCCCCAGACTTGACAGGCTGAGCTATCGTTACAGCAAGGTCATTCATGTCGGCGATTATTCCTGTGAGTACCAGATGCCCTGTTCACTGCTTCAGCTTAGGTAGCCAAATGCCTCTACTGTGTTCCGTCCACTCACGGGCTGTGAGTTTAGTGAGGTCCTGAAGTAGCAGAAAGAAATAGAAATAATAGAAATAGCCCAAGAGCCTCCTAACATGCAAAATCCCCTGAGGGTATTCTGCTATTCACTGGGGAAAGCAGTGCCAGCACATGGATTTAGGCTTCCTTCCTCAGCTGCTGTGGTTGTGTTGACTGCCCTAGAACAAAGCTCTCCTCTTGAGGTTACAAACTTGAGGACCTGTGAGGCTGAATCCTGGAAGAACCCCTTGTGATCTACTACAGCATGTACCTGAGGTGGCCTGCATGCACCAGACACCTTGAAGACACCCTAACCACATTCTCTGCTGTTTTTTATTCCTGTGATAGCTGAATATCAGGCTGGTGCCCTTTGGAGGGTCTACCTAATGAACAGTCCCAGCTCCATGTTTCCAACCGATATAATCACAAAAGTAAGAGGATATTATGCAAATACTGCAACAGATATCATTGAGGTAAGTGTTTCATTAAAACAGCCAGCTAGGTGCAAGCCAGCTACCGACAGTATTAGTTGTTAAGCCATTTGGACTGTGATGTAGTGTTTAACTCCATCTCTGGCTGTGAGGGTGGATGTGGAAGAGAAAATTTAGATAATGATCATGATTTTACTTAGGCTGCTTCTTTTATTTGGGCTTCTTGACACATACATTCATCAATGAACACATTCAGTATAGGCATGAAAATCTAGGAAAGCAGAGGAAAGCTTATGCAGCAGAATATTCATCTGCCTACCTAAAGTCACATGGGATCTACGGTAATTTGAATAAATACAGGGAAAGAGCATCTGAAATTAAATTTCAGCCAGCAGTGCAGCCAGGGCAGCATGAAGCTCCATGTAACAGCATGCAGGCATTTACTCAGCTTCTTGCGCAAGCTTTGCAGCCTGGGCTGAGCTCTGTGCTGCCCTAAAATTATCCCTGCTGACTACTTCAAAGCCGGCTCAGCACGTCCTCAGCATCTGCAGCCATTGCCTGCAGCCATCTACCAGGTAGAGCCTTGTAAATGCAATGGCTTCATGAAGTATGTATTTACAGCGGCCTCGGTGCGTTTAATACTAGGTACAAAGGTTTTCCTGGGCTCTCTCGTACTTGGGCTCCGGTGCCTGACTTTGTCTCCTACAGGTGGCTCTCCGGTCACAAAGCCTAAGCAAGTTTATCAGGAAGCAGAATATTCCCTTTGCTGAGTATGACACATACAAGACACTGAAGGAACTCGGTAAAACGGTATGTCTCTACGCACCCTTCTGCTCTGTTTGCAATACACGGCTCCTGCCAGCGCCGGGGTTGCATCACCCACCCACCGAGGGATCCCTTTGATGTTGCGGTGAGAAAGGAGTCAGTCATCCTGTTTGGTCATGGAAAGATGTACTTACATTGTGCTGGCGCTGTCAACAGAGGCCACCTTCTCGCTCAGCATGTGTCAGCCCTTAATGTACAATACAAAAGATTATGATGATGCTGGTAGCCAAAATTCAGGTGTTTTAAAGTGTATGTTAAAACACAGTAAGTGGTTCCTCTTCTCTCTTAAAATGATTGTTGAATAAGACTTTTGTTCCTGAGTCCTTGGGTGTCAGTCACTACTTGCAGCAGCAGAGATTACCAAGTCCTTACCTCATCCTTACCTGGGGAAAATCCCACTGAAGTCAGTTATACAACATAGGAAAGGCCATATTGTTCCAGACCTGTAAGATGTGTCAGTGGTTTGGCTAAGGAGCCATGGTTAGCATCCTGCAGATGGGATCTGCTCCTGCCTAACACTGTATTTTCAGTGACATTATCTGCTTCTCTCCTTTCTCCCCATCTCTCCTTAACACCACAGCTTCTGGGATGGAAAGAGCTGCCTCCCGAAGACCCTCTGGTGTCCGCTTACATCAAAGTACTGGGCCAAGAGATCGCCTTTGCTGACATTGATAAAGATGCCATTCAGCAGGCCATGACGGTACTGACAGGGCTGCTGTCTTTTTTGTCTGTGATGCTGAACAATTTCCCCTCCCTGTCTCTTCTTACCTACTTACCTAACCTAGTTCTCTGTTTTCAGAGTCTAACTGGATCATCAAACTGGCAGCCAGTGGTGAAAAAAGCGGTGGGAGAGGTCCAGCGAGGCATTTCAGGCCAATGGACGCTGCCGGCAATGGTGGGCGAGCTGCGGCACATTGTGCCCACGGTGGTCGGCGTGCCACTGGAGCTCAGCCTGTGTGGTGCCGCACTGGCCCAGGTGGCTGCCAATGGTGAGCTTGGGATGCCGAACTGAGCGGTTTCCCCGCAGTAATTGTGGGTCCAAGCCCTCTATTGAAATTAAATCCCCCTACAATCTTGAAAAATACTCGTGTAATGTGAAAACATTAGTGTTCAGCCACCTCCAAAGGGTTTGAGAAGTCATCAGCATGTTCCACCTAGGACATATTTGTGTAACTCTGGTCTGGAGTAGCAATCTTTAAATAATCATGTAAAATACTTCAAAATGTAAAAGCACTGCCCATGTTCTAACTACTATGCTTATTGAAAACATTGCATCTCCAGCTCCTATTGTTTCTCTGTCCATATAATTCCTGTCTGTCTTTTGCAGTGAATGTACAGGTATCACCACCATTATCTGACAGTTTCAGACCTTCACAGTTGTTGGAAACCAACATGGATATTCATGCTGACATCAAGCCCAAGTAAAAATGACATATCTTTTCACATATACACACAAAAATTCATACTTACATATGAATATAGATACGTGACTGCATGTTGTTATATAGGGGTCTTATTCATCCCAGATTTGGAATGGCTGTGCTAGTCCAGAGCAGTGGCACAACCACCTGATGCTTTACGACCCTGCAAATGTAGCAGCGTGCACTGTATCTCACAGGATGCTGTGCTGTTCTGCCACTGCTAAAACCTCTCACATCTGTACCTGTTCAGTGGCGAAAGATACTGAGCTGTGAAGATGTATCTGCTCATGTACAAACTCTACAAGTTCAACGTAGACCCGCGACACCACCTGGCACGAGCTGGGGGATCTCGGGGCGGGGAAAGGGAAAGGCTTCTGGATCTGCAAGAGCTAAAGCAACAGTACTAATAACAATAATAATAACAGTGATAATAAACTAGGCACAACCTGAAGCTGCAAGACTCTGACATTAGCTTGTCCCCAAGCAACGTGGCAGTGACAAAGCAGTGAGAGGGTCCACGTTAGCTTTGTTCATCAGATAAATCCCTTTGCCTTTTCCAGTGGCACTTCGGCTTTTTTTTTTATCCTGTTATGATACATCATCCATCAGTAGTGGCTCTTACAATAAACAGAACAGCGAAAATGCAATTTTGCATTTCAAAGCTAAATATGTGCATATTAATCTGCAATTATGTATGTTTTTATTTCCACTCTTTCAGGGCATATTTTCATATGATTGCGATGATGGGGATTAATACACAATACTTTCAGAGCGGTCTTGAATTTCATGCAGAGTTCAGTGCCAACACTACAATGAAATTTGATGCCAAGATAAATATGAAAGAGAAAAATTTGAAGATTGAAATCCCGCCCTGCCATCAGGAGGTTGAACTCGCAGCTGTGAGGTACAGAAGAGCTTGTTGAATTTTGCATGTTAGGTGTTACTGATTGTGAGCTGCTATAAAATCATGAACAAGCTCCTTGTTAGGCTCTGGCATACCTTGGCAGCCACATAAAGCTCAGTATTGTCTTTCTCGCAGCAGCAATGTCAGATAAGCAAAATCAGATGTCACTTGTGTGCCATTTATCACCTCTACAGGAGTGAAGTTTATGCTATTTCAAGGAACATGGAAGAAGTAGATTCCGAAAAGAAATCCCAGCTTCTCCCCAAAGGAGAAGTACCAAGTACCTCTGACCAGCCCTTTCAGCCATCAGAAAGACCTTCAAGACCTGGCAGCTGGAAGGTAAGGAGGCCTCTCACCAGCTGTATTGCTGACAAGTAGGGAACAGACAGCTCCTCAGAGGGGCTGAGCACTCCCAGCACCGCAGTTGACTAACCAGGTCACAAACACAGGAACTCTGAGGTTCAACAGGTGCCTGACATACCCCAGACCAAGCCCAACATGAGTCCCAGTGGGTTCAAGACATGGTCATTCACAGTCTGCTCACTCTCGTCATCTCATGCAGTTAGTTTTGCTTTGACAGCATGTCTTCCTATTTCTTTAGAGTCATGAGGACAGTGTGTGAAATTCATATCCTTTTTACAATATCCCTTTTTTCTGAATCAGAGCAATGTGAAAAAGATGGCTCTTGGGTAGCACATACATTTTTCTTCCCAAATCCTGATGTAACCCCTGCAGCAGATTGCAGAAACCCATTCTCTTATGTGCTCTTCAGCTTCTGAGGCTGGCGGGTGAAGGACAGTTTGACTTGCAGCAGGAGGGATAGTAGCCCAAAACTGATGCAGAGAATTAGCCTCTCCAAAGAGCCCTGCAGATTCTCATGGAGAAGCGTGTCTGTGAAACACTGCCTGGGAAAGGCTGGGCAGGAGAGCTGTCCTGTTCCACAGAGCACTTTGGAGGAAACCCCACTGCTTCCACTGCTTGGATCTCTAATTCTAAGTGGTGCTTCCTGACTAAGACAGGACTGTCATCATCCTTTCCATTAACGGGAGGAAAAATTTTAGGAGCTGTGACAATTTTTTTTTTTTTGGTGGAAAATATCTTTATTTGCCATTTTTTTGTCTAATGCAGCAAGACAATATTCCTAGTGTGATATCCAAAGGATACCAGCAAGGTTCAGAAGAGGCACGTGGCCACAGTGTAGGAAGAAGATTTTACACACACATCGTCTGCAGAAAATTTGAGAGTTGGGGATGTTCTGTTTGTCTCAGCCTAAAGTCACGAAATTCTGCTTTCTTAAGAAATACCTATCTGCACGAATTAGCTGGAGAACTTGAAGCCAAAATATTTTTGAAGCCAGGTACAGTCATGCCAACAAGCCTTTCTGTCAATCTCTGAATGCTGCTCAAGCAGCACAACCCTGGAATGTAAGTATCTTGACTTCAGTTCATACAGATGCTGATACTGACAAAATACAGCTGGAGATTCAGGCAGGATCCAGGGCAGCTTCCAAAATAATTGATGTAGCAAGCTCAGGGTCTAAGGAAGAGGATGAGACATCTCTCTACAAGGACATTCAAGCTAAACTGAAAAAGATTCTTGGCATTGAAAACGTGTTCCAGGTAAGAGACTTTGAGCATCAGAGAGGGAAATATTTTTCCTATAAATGAAGCCAAGGGTTTCCAGCATGGAACTGGCATGGGAAAGCAAGGATTCATCTGGGAGGAATGGGTCTAGGTGAGTTCTGCTGCAGCTTCTGCAGTGTGCAGGGCTAGGAAGTTGTATTTCCTTAAAAACCTGTGGTCAGCAGCTTGTCTGACACCCAGAGAAATGTTACGGAACAAACTCTAAATTCACAATGCTTTGAACTGTTTTTGGAGGTCGCAAATAAAACACGGCGCCGTACGAAACGGATTAACAGAAAAGACGACCCTGCAGTTAGAGACCTCTGGGCAGATCCCAGTGCAACCCCCCTCTCCAGTTCATCCTCTTCTTCCACTGGTTCCTCTGCTGGTGGTAAAGAGCCTGGAAATGCCCACAAGAACGACGAAATAAGGCAACCTGGGAAGAAGCGAGGCAGCAGCAGCAGCAAGAGCAGCAGCAGTGTCAGCTCTGCTAGCAATAACATCTGCAGCAGCAGTGAAGATCACTCTGGAGACAGGCACTGCAGTGGGGACAGTGAATATTCCAACCAACAGGTAATTCACCCAGGCTGGACCTTTTTATATTTCCATTGGGTAGCACATACATTTTTCTTCCCAAATTCTGAGGTAATCCCTGCGGTGGATTGCAGAAACCCATTCTCTTATGTGCTCTTCAGCTTCTGAGGCTGGGGGGTGAAGGATAGGTGGATGTTTTTGTATATCAGGAAATTATGCCTTTGGAGCATGGACCAAAGAGAAAACAGATTGTTGACGGTGTCTGTCTGTTGCAGGATGGAAGAGGTAAACCACATAGCAGAACTTTTTCCCCTTGTAAACCTCTCTGGTCCTCTGAAGCATTTCAGTTCAGAACTGTCATGTTTCAGAAGACTTCAGTTTAAAAGGTTTTTTTAAATTTTCTTTTTCCTTTTTTCCATACTCAATACTGAACCTTTTAATGCATTTGTCAAAAGTTAGTTCTTTGTCTTCTCTTAGATCTTCTTACATACTCTCTCTTTTCCAGGCAAACCCACCTGTTTACCGGCTTTGGTTCAAGCCAGTAGATGAACAGGTACATTTACCACTTTTACTGTGAGCAGGGCTTACAACTGCTCTCACCAGCTTTGCTGCAATTACAGCTTAGTTCTCTGAGAATAAAAATATGATAAATTAATTCTGCAACAGCTTCCAATGGTGAACAACTTGCTTCAAGGTGATTATCTCTTTTTGCAGGAGCCAGGAAGGGAAGTCCTGAACAGCAGCATCAGGTCCTCCTCTTCTTCAGCTCGTGACAAAGGCATCTCTAGAGCCATGTCTCAGGTGAGTGTCTTTATCTACAAGGAATAAAAACATTCACTTTGGATTTCCAGTTATTGTATGTTTAGAGCAGAGTAGGAAAAACATGGTGATTTAGCATATAAGATAATATATAGAAAGAAGAATTAATTGTTTCCTGTTTTATAAAGGTAAGCATGCTGGAAAGCCATTGAATGTTTTTTTAATATTCACTCAATACAGGCTACATTTTAAAATGAAACTGGACTGTATTGCTGTATATGTTGAAATTTGAGTTACTCAGTAAATAATTCATTATAAAAATGAGAACACTGTTGACTTGCTTGATCAAAAACGGGCTTCAGGTATGTTTTTCATTGCATAGCTCTCTGTAGAAGTTCAGGACTTGACTCTGCCACTCTTTTGTTCATTAGGTCTTCACTGCCAAGTACTTTTGTTCATGTCAGCAGGACCATACAAGGCCTTTGAAAGACCTTGATTTTGCAGTAATGCTCTAACTTTGAAGGCAATCCATGTGCTCATTCAGGAATGACTGCATGGTACATAGTTAATGGTACTGGTCCTTCCGTAAGAACTATTGCAAGAACTGATGGAATCTGGACCAGATTTCATCAAAGGAAAACTTCATACGTTTCAGACAATGACCTAAATGCCTACAAAACAGTAAACCTTACTTTGCTGAGGCACCCCCTCTGCACCAGCAGCTCCCAGTCATTAGTGCCAGTAGCTTGCAGAAAATAGGCAACCGGCTCTACCTTCTTCCCCCCCATTCCTGGGAAACATGAGTTCACCTCCCTCATCCATCTTTTCACCACATTACTACTTCCCTGAACTCTTCAGAGCCTTCCCCAGTGCTCTCAAGAGATACACCTTCTGCAGCCACAGCCTTGCTCTTTCCCCGGTTCCCCCTAAGCCCTCACCAGCTGTCTCACATTCTTCGGTGGGTCTCTGTCACTCGGACCTGGCAGCACAGGGAGGACCCGCTGCCCACAGCTCACCCCACCTGCAGCTCTCCCCTGGCCAGGCAGGCACTCCTGCCCCACAGCTCAGGTGGGGCAGTCACGGCTGGAACAGACGCTGCTGCTGGGTACAAGGCTCCAACTTTGGACGGGACCCCGTGCTGCTCCTCGTGCAAGTACCATGCTTCGGACGGCACCGAACAGATCCCTCTGTCAAATTATCACAGCTTTAAACAGGTGGTTAAACGAATTTTATCAAAAAGACTCTTAGCTAAACTACCGGTTGGTAGGAGAACGGTGCTGAGCTGGGTAATATTGGTTCTTTATACCGTAGGGGCCTGCTCCTTTTGTTACGCTCAAGTTCCTCCACAAAAAGATTCCCAGCACTGCTGGTTTAGTTGCAGAGCTCACGACAGCTCTCCCTTGGAAGACTGGTGAAACTACATAGGGACTGAATAGATCGAGCGATGATCTGCGATGCTGTTCCATTCTTCACGTAAAAAGACTTGTTGAATGAAACTTTTCCTTTACAAATACTTTTACCTGTGGTTCTAATATAGTAATTTTAACTCTTTGTTTATGTCTTTGGTCTCTATTTCCTCTCTACTGACTTCAGCCTAAATTCTTGGGAGACATCAAGCCACCCATACTGGCTGCAGTCCTTCGTGCCACGCACAGAAATGAGCAGCCGACGGGATTACAGCTTGTGCTGTACACTGACACACAGCCCACGAGGTCGAGGATACAGGTGTTTGTTTCGAGCATCTCCGGAACAAGTAGATGGAAACTCTGTGCTGACGCTTCAGTTATAAATTCCCATAAAGTGTCGGTAAGTTTAAAATAGTGATCAGCTCAAATGTAAACGAAATACAATGATCTTTTACTACGTTTTATACAAAAAAATATATATTCCCCTCTACTAGGGTTCTCTTGAATGGGGTAGAGATTGCCAGGACTACCAGATTGCTACTCAGATTGCAACAGGGCAATTTGCTGCTTACCCAGCTATGCAGATGAAGCTGGAGTGGCCAAAAGTACCTTCAATAATCCGAACAACGGCAAGATGGTGAGATTTTACTGTGGTTTTTGAAAAATTCACTTGTGTCAATGCTCCAGATAATTACAGATTCAGTTCTGCAATTTCTGAGCTGGAAAAAATCTCCTTAATCAGTATGTTCTTATAAAATCAGATTCACACATGTATGTTTTTTCTGTGTAGTCATTCCCTCAAAGCACAGTGCATTTTAGTTTGCAGGAAAACCACTTGAAAGGAAGAGGATGATGATGAGATTTACTTAATCTATTGTGGATTTGAAGTGCCTGAATTGGGAAATTAGTCTCCTGATGCTTCCTAATTGACGGAGACTCAGAGCAGAATTGTAACCTTGGTTCTCTGAAGGAGCCTGTCTCTTACTGACTGTACAGGCAGAGTGATTTCTGAACGCAAGCACCTTGCCTCTGGCTTCTGAAGGTGAAACAGATACTTCCCACAAGACTTACTGCACACTAAATAGCACATGTTGTGTGACGCTTAGCATAAGAAGTAGCAGTAACTGCTGGATTCAGTTCACATACGTGTCTATCCGTATACATACAGTATCTATTGCATTCGTTCGTTCATCTCATTCAGACATGCGTTTGCCCACAGTAACATGCAGGTTCATATCAAAGCCCCATCTTTTTTCACAGTGCTAGCACAATGCAGACACATATAGTTCAGTTATCTAAATACACGTGCTACACAAGCTTTCCCACTGAAGGCCTACGGGTGATTTGGTTTACAAATGCCTATTGAAAAGGATTTTTTAATATTAGATTGAATTACCTGAAGTGCTGTTATCAGCCATCCAATTGACTATCCTGGAGCAAAGCCACAGAACTCAGCTTTTTTATGCTCTGAGACTATCCCTTTTTTTTAAAGGAATACTTTCTGTATTTCTCTCTTTGAGCCCCCAGCCTGGAAAGGAACCAAGTCATAGAGATCCCTCCGTCGACTTCTTGTAGTGGGCGAAGGATCCTTGATTAAAGTTAGCACTGCAGGACTGACACATTACAAGGTCATCTATTTTTCAGCATGTTAGTATTATAGTTTTTATTTAATCGGTGCCTATTTTTAATTCTGAATGTGTTTAAAACAAGTTGGCTATACTTTTCTTCTCATGCCACTCTGCCATCCAGCCTCTTGGAGACCGTTTCCCCCATGAACAGTTAAAACCTGCCTGCCACTCCTCTGATACACAACACCATGTATGGCCAAACCCTGACACAAAACATGTCTAACACAGAATGCATATTGCTTTATGGGGGTATTTTAGTCTGAACAAATAATAACCATTTTTTTCCAAAGACAGTTCATTTTAATCGCTTCCTTTTCCAGGTTCTACTCATTTCTTCCAGGAGCTGCATATATGCTTGGATATTCCCAAAGGCAACAGCGTGGTCCTTCTCACCAGGCAACCTTGGTTATGTCTCTGACATCTCCAAGAACTTGTGATGTTGTCTTCAAGCTACCTGAGGTAACCCTTTCTGCTGTCTTTTATCCTGGGGCAACAGTACTTATGAAATCGAAGGTTAATAGGTTTTTTAACCCAGTGACTTGTTTTTACTTTTAATTTATTAAACTATAAGGAAGCTCCCCTCACAAGGAGCTTATATATTATACTCACACCGTTGGTTCCGTTATGAAAATATCTTACAGCATATTTCTCTTTCTCATGTTGCATGCAAGCACGTGAGATAAGAAGCAGGTCACAAAACAACCATCATGATTGATAGCACATTAACGAGAACTCATTAAAAAAAGCACTCCTCCCCAAATCCCGTGTCTTGGAAAAGATAATAAAACCAGGCTGTAGATAAGCATGACAGCCAAATAGCAGCCCTCAACATATAGGCAAGGAGAGGATGTGCACCTCCGGTAAACAAACCATTCGGACTGCGAGCAAATGTGCTGTACAACTCCCCAAAAAGCTAAGAATTGGTGAATATCAAACTTCATATATAGCATTGCTATTGTATAGGTTGCAGATGTGTCAAACCGTAGAGCTGTTTCATGCTGTAGACCGAGGACTTGATTTCTTTTTAGCTCTGACCTAGATCTAGATTCTAATTTAGATTTCAGTCAGTACAGTCCGCTTTGAACATTATAGGAAAATGCTATCTCATCTCTGCACGGCATATTGCATTTACATTCATGTTTGTTTGCTGTCTGACTTTCAGCTCACCATTTATGATACAGCCATCAGGCTTCCCCTGCCATTTCCTTCAAGGCCAGGTACACCGATCTCACCACCACCATCCCCTGACCGGAATGTCTTTTCCCAAGCAACACTTTCAATCATTGAAAATCTTAAAGGTCAGCAATTAACTATCTGCACAAGCGTTGATTGATTTTGCAGATTTTGTAAATATGATTTATATTTTTGACATAAGTTATTCTACATTCACTTAAAAAATCAGTTGGGTTTCCAATAGAAATAAACCCATCTGTATGAAATTCTGTGAGGCTGCAGAGATGTAAAGAAAAAGAGTAATTACATTAGTACAATAATCTTACATTAGTAAGATTAAACATTCAGTTCCGTGCCAAACAGTGATTCCAAATGTATCCCTTCCCGAATGCATCCATTTCAGCTTCACTGCAGGGGTTGCTCACAAAGAAAAAAATGTGACAAAATTTATGAGAGGGACACCTAAGGTTTGGGGTGCTCTGCTTGATTAGTGCTGCTATGTAGAAGCTAAGCTAGCTTCAAAAGTATACCCATTAATTTCACCTCCTGCACTTGATGTTGAAGGGATTATTGTTTCATTAATGCTGTATTAAGAGCTAATCACATTATACTTACTTAGGGGAAATTTTAAATGGAAAAGCTTTATGTAATCCTGGGATAAGGAGTCACGTTTTGCTTTAAATCAGTGGGCTAACATCATACCTATGTATATTTCTTTGGTAAACATCAAAAGTAGTCCATATAAATTAAAATTGCTGTAAAATAGTTTCTAATCAGAGCTGGTAGGATTTCCAACATAATACCATTATGGTGAAAAAGGGAGAAGTTTACTCTAGTGTGACTTTTTTTCCTCCCCATCTTCTACCTATTTCTAGTCCTGGCTACGACTCAATAAAGGTAGCAGCCTTTTAGTGAACCTCTTCTAGTGTTAATGATATGTGAATTATTAACAACATTTGAGAAATTCTTTTGCCTGCAACAAAGTTTAAAAAAGCCAGAAGGCTACAAACAGAGAGTTGCAGCAGCTGTGAGCAGAATTTATATCTATCTCATGCAATGACTGAACCATGAGTGGGCTGCGCTACTGTCTGGGGACCGGCAAAGTTTTGCTTTCGTGTTAGTACAAATACAGTATTTGGTATGAACGAATCATTTTGCTTTTATGTGGGAATAGGTGTAACCAGAAAATGGTCTTTTTTTTTTTAATTGCGAATCTTAAATAGAATAACTGTCACACAAAGTATAAAAGGCTTGCTTTTGACTGATTTTTTTCAGCTCGTTGCTCAGTTTTCCAAAATACAATCACAACCTTCAATGGAGTTGAATTTAACTATTCAATGCCTGCAAATTGCTACCATGTCTTGGTGCAGGACTGTAGTCCAGAACTGAAATTCCTGGTGATGATGAAAAGACTTGAAGAGTCTGCTGACCGTACAGCAATAAATGTCAGACTCGCCAGCCAGTAAGTAATTGCAAACCTAATGACAAATAGATGTCAAGCTGCCTCTGCTGTAAACCTGAAGACCAGATTGTTAGGGCAGTTCGGTGCTAGCATAAGACATGCAAAAATCACCAATGTCAATGGAAACATTTCTAGGAGTGTCACTGGGATTTAGCACTTTGTCTTTCAAAAGTGTTTCTGATACATTTCTGAGGTACACAGCAACCTAAAATCTTTACTGCCCAAAGTTCTTCATTAATTTGTTAGCAATTAACCATCTAATTTCAGTTCTTAGTAATTACGTAGACACATAAACTAAAAATCCAAAAGGGACTATTGTAATAATTTAGTCTGGCCTCCTACAGTAAGCTAATAATTAGTACTAATAGGCACCCACAATCATCTCAGCAGAGATGGTGAGAAGTGGACATAGCTAAAAAGGGAATTACTTATCCCAGATTAGAGGCATTCTTCTAGGTCATCCCTTCGTTGGTGCATAATGTTCTAATCTATTTGAAATTAACCTAAAAAACACTTTAATCACCTCTGCCGTCACAGGTTTTTGTTTAAAAGTATAGTCCTGTATGCTAAATTGTATGGGATTATGCATACCAAAATTATTGTAGGGAGTATTCTTCAAAGCACATAAATAGGCTTTGATCTGTAGGGTTTCATTACACGTAATTAGTTCTGAAAACTGCGTGCCTAACTGTGCCACAGTGTTAGAGAAGCAGAGAGAAAGTAGTACTCCACGCACCTGGTTTGTGGAAGAACAGAAGGATGATTGGTTTTTAGACTGTATCTTTGTGATAAAGACATTCCTCGCCACTATCATTCCCGATCGTTTCATGCAACGGTGTGCGTTTGACGTGCTTGAGCTTCCTATTTCCTCATTAGAGCAAGCACTGCTCTGAAGAAAATACTACAATACACAGACTATTCAGGCTTGGAAAAGAACCTCCGTAGGGAATCCAATCTTCCTTTGAAATGTAAAGCACCTTCAGCGTAGGCGAACATAAACGCAATAACATTGTTCCGCAGCAAGGGTCCCGGTAGCCTGGTGTCTTCCTGCCTGACCCGTGGCCACAAGCAGCTGCTCAGAGATGAGTAAAGCCAGGGAGAGGTGGATTGTGAGCACTCTTCCTGGCACGCTGTCCTGGGCACTCACAATCTTCTTACCAAAGGGTAGCGGGTGATTCCTGCCAGAATGTGAGCATCCTGCAGTGTTGAGCATCCTACCAGGACTAGAGATTGTGAGCTGAGCAGGGCAAAGAGAAGCTTTCGTTCATACTCACTTCCTTTCCTTAGCGAGGTTGACATGTATGTTTCCGATGGACTCATCCAGTTGAAGATTAATGGTGTTCAAGTCCCAACAGATGCTCCATACACCTCTAATTCTGGTAAGACACTCATCTTTACATTTCATACGATCTTTTGAAGAAGGAGAGGATGTGATCCTGCAAACACCTCTCAAGATAAAGATCGCCCTAATTTGAGAAGCAATTATGTGATTTTAACATACCTTCGTGCTAGCTTTCATTGGGGGTGGCAAGAAACAAAGATGAGCAAAGAGAGAGACGCTGATTCTGTGTATCTCTGCACAAACCAAATATTGCAGGGCTGTGGTATCTTGTGCTGATACAGGGACCCACGGAATGAGCATCTAGATGTCCCCTGGTCATGGCCACCCTTGCCACAGGGCTTCGGCTTGATCCGGGGCAGGGAGCAGTACCGCCTTCCTCATTTCCCTTCAGTAGAGCCTGCCTAAGTCCCCAGGAAGGTAGCAAGCGGGTCAGGTTGGACCCTAAACCAGTAACGTCCTTTTAAAATAAATTCCTTTTTGCTTTTGTTGTTGCAGATGCAAGCATGCTGATCAGCAGCGAAAAGGAAGGCCTGTCACTGCAAGCCCCAGACTACGGCCTAGATAAACTCTATTATGATGGGCATAGACTTGAGGTATTGTTTTCAATTCTTTTCCGTGGGTTTAATTTTAGAAGAAAAAACATTTAAGTGCATCTTTTCTTTACTTCCACCAAGATTCAGGTTGCTTTCTGGATGGCTGGAAAAACATGTGGTATTTGTGGAAAATACGATGCAGAAAAGGAAAGGGAATATCAAATGCCCAGTGGATATTTAGCTAAAGATGCAGTGAGTTTCGGTCAGTCCTGGATCATCTCGGAAGACCCCTGTGCTGGAGGTAGTAAGATTCTAACATATTAATGCCACTGCCTTTGGTTAATTATTAGTCACATTAATAGTTGATTTACACTAATTGTAGCACCATTATCTTATTTTTCAGCATTCTTGTGGTTAATGGCCATAGACTACAAAAAGCCCGAGTTTTTTCCTGAGTTTAGTATTTCTGCTGTTGCATTTTTGTATCAACTTCTTATACAGTTACCTGAAGTTTGTGTGTTCCAGATAAAATTATGAAATTAAAACTCCCTAAGACGACAAGTTAGTATAAAAAGTAGGTAGTTTTACTGTTGACAAAAGACATTTTATGTCATCCGTAATAGTTTCATTATTTATTTCCAATCTGTTACTTTGAGGCTTCTAGTTTCACAGAAAAAAAATCTAGCTCTGGCTATCAACCTAGCAGGCATTTGAGGTGGGAAACACCTGTTTTAATTTCCTTAGCCTGAAGATGAACTTAATCTGAAACCTTCAGCTCGGGAATGATTGTTCTTACCCTCCAGGCCCTATATAATAACAATGTGAATGTATTGATAACATTAGAGTGCACTGCGTTTTGTGTGGAACCCAAACCTCTGGGCACATGGGGGCATTTTTGGAATATATTCCTTAGATCAAGCTCCCCTAGTCCAGGAATGCCTGGATAAGAGAGGCTTAAGGACTAAGCCATGGCAAGGTTTAGTGATGTGATGTGTGTGTGATGCTAGGCACACTGCAGAACATATGGATGTCTAGGAGCCACTGCTGCCCCAAAATGAAGTGCTGTCATACTTTGGGTAAAGTGAGTGTCAGCTGACCAAGGTTTTCACATGTATCTTTCCGGATTTAGACACCTGTGCCCTACCCAGATCCTGTTTGGCAAATGTCTCTCCTTGGGACTGCGCCCCACACGCCTGATTTCCTCACCGCCTAAGCCACTGACAGAAAATCGACTCGCTCAGATTAGTTTCACATAGCTTCACCCATTTTCACTCGGTTCATCCACTGGCCTTAGTTGTTGTTAATTCTGCAAGTGAAGTCCAAAAAGTTATTTATATAAATTCTGTAGGTGCTGTAAGAGAATTCCTATTTTACAGATTGTAAGCTGCAGCGCAAATTCGTCAAAATCGAGAAGTCAGTTGCGTTTGAGAAGAAGGCAGCAAAATGCTTCTCTGTGGAGCCAGTTCTACGCTGTGCTGAAGGCTGTTCCGCAACCAGGACTGTGCCCATCTCCGTGGGCTTCCACTGTGTGCCAGCCGGTGAGCATGCAGAAGGGGCGTGCGCCAGCGTGCACCACACGGCCAGTGTGGAAACCCGCGAGGTTGACTTACCAGCACGCGAACCGTGCGACAAAAACCCCCTCACACGGCCTCCTTCTCCTCTTCTCTCGTTTACAGACTCGGCGCTCAGCCTGGAAGGGCAGATTAGGCTAGAGCAGAAATCCGAGGACGCCGTGAGCATGGTTTCTGCTCACACGGCGTGTTCCTGTCAACAGCCGGCGTGCCCGGCGTGACCCCGCTTCACAGGGCCCACTCGCTCGTGGGTGCCTGTCAGCCCGGGGCGTCCTGTCACCCTGTGGACACGGCTGGCTCGGACAGCGAGGACAGGCCCCGTCGCCTACAGGAGATCCTTTTCTCTAGTTATTTTGAGATCGTGAAAATAATTGCGGGCGCCCTTCGCCGGGTTTGAACTCTTAATAAACCGCTGCTCTGTATAAGCGATCAGTCGGGATCATGTCTCCGCTGAACAAGTCGGTTCCCCGAAGGCCGCCCGCCCACAGGCCTGCCCGGGCCGCCGCGCACAACCCACGGCCGCGCCACCGGGCACGCTCCGGCCGATCCCTGGCGGCAGCAGACCGCCCCCGGCCCACTGCGGCGTCTCCGCGGGGCTCTCCCCCGCTGGCTGCGGGGCGGAGCGGCCGGGCCGGGCCGGCACTGAGCGCGCCCCGCCCGGCGGTCCCGCGGCGGAAGCGGAGACCCGCCATGGGGCTGCTGTGGGGTCGGTGGCTGCTGCCGCTCGGCCTCCTGCAGCTGCTGGCCGGCCCCGCCGCCGGTGCGTGCCCCTGCCAGGACCCGCGGCTCTGCCACACCGTCACGGGCACCGGCGGCTTCGAGGTGCGCGTCCCCCGGCGGCTTTGGGCCCCGGGCGTGCCGCAGGCTGGGGAGAGCGGCCCGGGAGGGGCCGGCGAGGAAGGCCGGTCCCGGGGCGGCCTGCGAGAAACAGCGTGCGCAGCTGCCTTACTTTGCCTGCCCGCGCGGGAGTCGAGCAGATTTTTTCAAAAACAGGTTTTTACAAGTGTCAGCCTCGCGGTGGGTTTGGTTCTGCAGGCTGCCGGCCCCGCTGCAGGGCTACGTGCTGCACGCAGCTCCGGCGGGCCCTTCCCGGCCCGGGTGCTGGGCCAGCGCTCACCACCCCGGGAAGCTGCTGGCGCAGGCCGGCGGAACACCGAGGGGCAGCCCTCGAGCTGGTTTCCAGAGACACATAGCTTTTGAGGAGGCATGTGGAGAATAATCATCCCGCTGAGAAGTGGTTGGAGTTAATGAAGGTGCTTTTTACCCCTTTTCCAGGTCTTTGTGTTTGATGTGGGAAAGGAAGGCTGGAAATCCTACAACTGGTCAAAAGTTACCACTGTGGCAGCTTTCGGAAAGTACGACCCTGAGCTCATGTGCTATGCTCACTCTAAAGGCTCCAGGATAGTACTGAAAGGTTGGTTACGTTGTGAAAATGCGGATGTTTACGTGGTACCCGAGTAAGAACATCCTGCACGTAGGGCTGTAACGCGGTTGGCACGTGCTGATATGCAGGGTATTAGAAAACCAGCGGTGGCTTCTGCCACGGTAATAGCAGAACCGTTCCACTGACATCTAAATGAAAGTTCTGTAGCAGGGAACATCACAGCTACAGTGAAATTGTGAGGGAGGGGGGAGAGGAAGAGCCTGTAGTTGATACCTATTTGGGTCTGTGTTCTGGATGTTACGCGCAGTACCCAAAAGCCAGGGTAAGGGAAGGGACTGCATAGTATTTTTCACTTAACTCAATCCCTCTGTATGAGGAAGTGGTTGCGTTTTAAAAATGAATACTCTCAAACGCTTTGTAGGTACAAATGCTGATTAGAAAGACAAAGTCCGTCTTGCCGATCTGTGCTCACATGCTGCAATCAAGCTTTGGCTCTGTTGAGGCAAAAACGTAATCCAAGACCACAATGTGGAAAACAGCAAAGGTTAAACATAGAAGTATGCTTATCCAAACAGCAAGACAGTCTCTCCGGCGGGAAAAAAGTTAGCTCCTTTGTATTTTACCAGTATGTGCGTGAGTTGTTGCTTTGTAGTTATATCAGTTGGTTTAGCAAAGAGAAACGTTTCATCTTTACTATCACTGTGGTGCAAATACCTGTTAACTCTTCAAGGCCTCTTGTCTAGGTGACGTACCTCTTAAGGAAATTATTGATCCTGCTAAAAGAGCAGCGTGGATATCCCAACAGGTGGACCTTGCAAAAAGGCAGTATATGGATGGAATTAACATAGACATAGAGCAGGAAGTTAATGAAACCTCCCCTGAGTATTACGCGTTAACAGAGCTCGTTAAAGAAACTACAGATGCTTTTCACAGAGAGATTCCAGGATCACAGGTAACAATGGTGTTCTTTATGCAGACATTAAGTTGAACTGTATGAAATGCAGGCGTTTTGAGAATGCTGTTTAGCATATGAATATGAAAGACAAATTACGCAGATCTGAAGGGTGACACTCACCTGCATGGTTAATGATGCTAGCTATGATATGCTCTCATAAGAATCACTCTTTCTGACCAGCATGAATTTAAATGGAAGAAGGGTTTCACTGAGATTTGTAGATACATTGTTAGGCAGTTATTAGTATGGTTTAACGAATCTTTGAAAGTAGCGCAAATAGAGCCTTCTGGTGCCAAAGCTTGACAGTGTTTTGGTAGAGCAGTTACTAAAGTTTTAAGGATTTGCATGGCGCTTCATATTTTTGATGAGGTGGTTTTCGTGTTGTATTTTAATTTCTTCGGTGTTTTGAACTCACTCCCTGTTTATCACCTGATGTTTGTTTTATCTGCTGAGCAGCTGCTTCTAAAGTTTGTTAGTATTACCCTGTGTGTGTTAAACCACTGTGCAACATTTGGGAAATACAGTCTTCAGAAAAAAACCCAGTCTTACAGCTGTTTTTAAAGAGAAAAATCAGAGCGCTTAAGTGGCATACATGATAGTAACTTGTGCCTTTTTCCCTCAGGTAACATTTGATGTGGCTTGGTCTCCAGCATGCATAGATAAAAGGTGCTACAACTACACTGGGATTGCAGATGCCTGTGACTTCTTATTTGTGATGTCATATGATGAACAGAGCCAGATCTGGACAGACTGTATTGCAAAAGCCAATGCTCCTTACCTGCAGACCTTAGTTGGTGAGGACAAAATGCTTCCCCAGGAGTCAGAACATTTCCATTTGTTCACATGAACAGATAGAAAAAATTGCCGCTCCTGTCTAAATGGTTGTATGAAGGCTTTTGAGTGTGCTCAACTATGTGCTGTCCTCATGGGAAAACACTGTCTCAGGTCCTTACGACACTACAGGTAGGCCTTTAGCAGTCGTGTGTTATCTGTAACTGTGTGACCCTCGCGACTGTGAAGAATGACATTTAGAATGACAGCCAAAGCAGGGGTGTCTGCCTGGGCTTACAAAGAAGCTGAAACATTTGTCTCTCATCCTTGGGAACTGCTGCTATGGGCAGCTGGTTTTACATGAGAGCAACTAGAGCAGTTACTGGGATCTGATAGAGCAAGTGTAGGAGTGTGCAGGTGGGAGGTGAAGAAGAGCTTGCACCTTAGCCTCTGTCTAGGGATTGTGCAAGTCCTATATTAGCTCTGGCTCTAGATCAGTTCTAAGAATAAAAAGCAGAGGAAGATGCAATAATGCATCTTAATTTTTATTTCCTTCAAAACTAGGATACGAAGAGTACATTACTATGGGCATTGATCCCAAGAAGCTTGTGATGGGCGTCCCCTGGTATGGCTATGACTATGTTTGTCAAAACCTATCTAAGGTAAGATGAAGATTAGTCATTTGCAGTCATACTGTTAATTTTTTTCCTTGGAAAGAGACAGCTAGATTTTGGTGATCCTGTTTTTGGATGAGGAAATACTGTGGCCTGGTGGATAAGAGCATAAAGTTGGGACTCAAGACAGGGAGACTTTTGCTTGGGTGATAACTGATGAGCAGTGTGTTACCAAACAAGGCATTTTATCTCTCCCTAGGCAACCTGAACCCTGTGACACCCAAGCACAAAGTTTGACTGTAGATGTTATCTGTATGAGAGGAGAGGACACTACACTTGTATCTGCCTTCTCAGCACAGTCACGAAGCTAGCTCACTACTTACAGACTAGGTGCAACACCACAGCAAACCTATGACTGTTGAAGTACAGCAGTTTATAGATAAGCCATGGAGTCTCAAACAACATTATACTTATTAAAAATATGAGTGAATTGAAAGTGGAAAAGATAAGACAACTGTGTAAGTTGTATTATGTCCATTCGATCCTGTATTACTACAGAGTCAACAATATTTAACTTTTTTAACTTATTTCTGTCTACAATTAGAACGCCTGCCACCGATACTTAAAGATTTGGGATTTTTGAGACCTCAGTGCCTTTGGTGACTTTGTTCTTGTACTGCTGTTTTGGAGTTCAATAGGTCTGTGTAACATGAAACTCATCCCATCTGCTTTGTTTTTCAGGATCACGTTTGTTCCCTTTCCAAAGTACCTTTCCGTGGGGCTCCTTGCAGTGATGCTGCAGGGCGTCAGGTCCCCTATGGAGCAATAATGAAGCAGGTGAACAGTTCTCTTTCAGGGGTGCTGTGGGATGAGGTACAGAAATCTCCATTTTACGAATACAAGGTAAGTGTCTCTTTACAAGACACAGTGTTGTGGAGTAAATGTTCATGAACCATAGTTCTTTGATCATAAAGTTTTCAGGGTTAGATTCTTCCATTTGTGTATGCACACTTCTTTTTCTTTGTAGTAAAAGATGGCTGGATTTCCTATCTTGAATTTCCTCTGGAAGAGGGGTGCAGTGACTCAAGGCTACAGGAGTAATGAAGATATTTATTACTTTGCAGTTTTCTGGAGAAATTGTGCCCAAACTTCCTTTTTGACATGATACAAAAAATCCTATAGCTTCATCCTTCACTGTTACAGTTACTTTTATGAGTTGATGAATGATTTAAACTAAAACAGATTCTGAGATGCTCTTCTTAAGTTTTTCTAACCCAGTGCCTTGCATGCATGTGCTCTTCTGTGTTTGGTTTCTACACGGACACAGTGAAAGAGTCCATGAATGATTGTCTTTACATGAACAACACTGTGTATGCATTTCATCTTGTTCCTCTAGACATAATTCTGTTTCACATGTAGATGACGAAAAGATGGTTATCAAACCCGATGAATTTTAATGTACCATGTTTATATAGATAGGTAGATACTGACAGTGTTCAAATGTTTTTCTAGGATTCTCTTGGTCACTTCCACCAAGTGTGGTATGATGACCCTCGCAGCATCTCTCTAAAAGCAGCGTATGTGAAGAATCGAGGTTTAAGGGGCATTGGCATGTGGAACGGAAATAGTCTTGACTATTCCAGGGAAGCTGTAGCGGAACAACAAACCGAAGCAATGTGGCAAGCTCTGACACCGTAAGAACTGTATGAACCCTTCATTTAGAGTGATGAAAATTGGTATTTTTTTATTATGGCTTATTCTGTGATAGATTTTGATTTTATATAAATATACCAAGATCACAAAAACTTAGGGAACTAGCCAAATTCATTCATGTTATTTTGTATGCAAAGCCATATTTTCATTCTTCAAAAAGTTCCCATGTCATTTTGGCAGCATTTTTTTAAAAAAGACTGCTCATCTTTTTCATTTTTCACAGCTACCATAAGTTGGTTAAAGCTTGAACCCCGTGTGTATCTGGTAACAAGACAAGATTTACAGGAGCAGTCTAATAATGGTCCTCCGCTAAGGCTGCCTGGTGCAGCAGGTATTCATCCTGGGGTCAGATGGTGCAGTCTCAGCTTTCTGATTTCCCACCCCCACCTCTGTTCTAGCTAAGTCACTCTTGGATCAGATTAAACAGAGAGCACTGGAGAGACAGACTGTTGCTTAGATGCACCTTGGTGAAACTTGTGCTTGTACTTGGTTACTCTAGAGATTAAAATACTGTATAGACTGAAGTGATTATGTAACATGAAGTAGGTGCCATTCAGATTTTTATCAGACCTGTTAGAAAGGGATGTTTAATACAGTCCAGTTTCGCTGTGTTTATGTATAACGTACATTCCATAGTTTCACAAGCCAAAAATCTTGGACCCTGTCTTGAAGAGGGAACAGTGATATGGAGAGGACTTGGATGATGCTTTCTTCCATTTCAAACTTCTTTACTTCCTGAAAATTAGAACTCAGAAGCTTATTTATAAACTGCGTATGTATTTTCCCAGACACTTAAAGATCCATGCAGTAGCCTGCTGTTTGTGTCTACATGATGTTGCCTCTGAGATAATATGAAGTTGTATTTTCTGTTTCGTATTCTTCATAAAATAATTTGCCTAGAGAAATTGTGTAACTTTCTAAAAGAGCTGTAGTCACGGAAAGATTGCCTCATGTTTACAGGGTATTTTTTGTTAAATAAAAAGCTGTCTTCACAAAGGTTGGTAAACAGTGTTGTCTGTTTATGCTTTACTTGTTCGACAGCTTACAGCCCACACGGCTTCTCAGAATCATTTCACAACCAGATTAAAGTGCAACTGTGCCCAGTTTAAGTGACTCCATTAATTAAACAATTTATTTAATTAGATAGATGTAGTCAGTTGTGGGGTGGGTTTTTTGATGTGTGGTTTTGATTTTTTTTTTCCTTGCTAAATAGTCACTGTGAAAACACCCCAGAATAGCAGCACTAGCATAATGGCTACTGAGGAGACTTCATGAGTGTCTGACTGCTTGATACGACAGATGATGGAAAGCAGGTGGTGAAGCCTACTGCTCTCACATTAAAAAAAAAGAAAAAAGAAAAAACCCTTGGAAAATCAGTGGGTTGTACATGAGAACTCTGGTCTGTAGGTTTTAGGAAAAACTGATAAATTTCTTTGAAATGTATATACCTCAGAATTTATATTGCTGTTTATATTCATATGCTAAAATACTGTGAGACAGGTATCTGTGAAACTGAGAGGTCTTCTGGAGTGGATAACCTGAGCTACAAAATCCTAACTGAAGGCCAGAGGACTTCTTTATTATAAAACTCTACTTCCTGTAGCAGTCAAGAATCATGAGTTAATAGTCTGGGGTTTTTTTTTTAATTTGGGTTCAGATTTTCCAGGAGCTAGTTGCCTGCTCTTGTATCTTATAATAAGACACAGTTTTGAAATAAAGGATGTAGGATTCAATCCTGAATTGAGCAAAAGCAGTTGTAGTTTTAATAATTAATACAATACTTCAGCACTAAAATTTTGTTAAATCCTATCTTTAAGAAAATAAATAGGATAAGGGATGATTTGACTCAAGACATTTGGGAGACAGTCCTTTTGAGAGTTGCATAATTTTCTTATCATATGACTGTTTTCCCATGAGTGTTTCACTTCCAGTAATAAATACAGCCTTGTCAGCTTTTTAGCTGACATTAATTCCTAGCATGTTACTGCTCTGCCTAACTAGTAACATCTGGAACTGCAGAGAAGCAAACAGGAGAGCTAGAAAAAAAGGACTATCAAGAAGAGGTTTCTGATTATTCTTGGCGAGAACTGTTATCTAAGCACATGCCTGAGTCTGAATTTAAAGAAAAACAGAGTATGCAATACTATAAATGGGACCAGGATCATCATTCAGCTTGTCCAAGAGAAAGCTTGCATCTTTGGCTAACTATGGAAGATTAATGTCCATGTGGCTTTCCTAATGAGAGGGAACAAAAACAGCTAGACACGAAATAAGGTCAGGTTATCTGAGATTTAGTTCATTATTCATAACAGTATGGTAATAATACAGTAGTAATTTATAGATGGCATAATGACAAAAATATACTTCAGTAAATTGCTAAATAAAGGATTACTGTTGCTGTAGTTCTATTTTAATCATTTTCCAAAAATTAAATGCATGTGCCTAAGAATAACAGATGGTTATAGGTTTCTTTGCTTCATAGGTATTTTGTTAAAGAAAGAACATCAGCATATCAGTGCGATGTTGCACAATTCACTGACTTGCACTTTCAAAATAACTTAGCTTTGGTTTAGACACGTTACTGCGTTAAACTATATGTTTAAGTAGCTGACTAATCTTACAGTAAGAGTGAGATTTAAAAAGCCGTGAGCTGCAGTACCACCGTAGCCTAGTATACAAATTCTCCAACAGTTACAGATACAGTTGCTGTCTTTTTACAAGATAACTTCAAGAACATACAAACAAATGCTCTGAAATTCTGAGCTTCTATATACATTACAGACCTTCTGAAGACTCTACAGATGTTAAAGTCATGTTATCCTCTTAAATTCCTGATTTTCTGGACTGGAGAATTAAAGCTGAATGAATCTTCTTCTGTGTCAGTTCTGCTCTCAGTGCCTGTAAATCTGATGCTGCCTGCTTTCTCATCTGCAGGAAAAAAACAGTAATGTAAGGAATTGCAGTTTATGGAAGTTTTTAGAGTTAACATGTATATGGGTTTATATATCCAAGAATAAATTTTATACAGGATGGCTGAGTACAGGATACATCTTTCATCTTTAAAATTTTACATGTCTAATTAGATAGCCTAGTTCTAGCACTGCTTTCTTCTGTACTTCACCTTGGTGTTTTACTTAAGAGACAACTGTGCAATTCATCGTTCTTTCCACTCTTTGTTATACAGTGGAAGAAGCAGAAGGAGTACATCCACCCTAGATTACGCAGTAAATAGAGCCATGAGCAATCTCTGTGATGCAAAGGACTCCTGTTTCAAACATTCGGCACTTAAAAGCTATAAAATGTCCAGGTCTGTACCATCATCTTCCTTCCAAAAGGAGCCATAGGCAGCACTGATACGGAATAACGCAGATGAAGAGGACTGCCATCTGCTTAGAGAGCCATTCTCTTTTTATTTTTTTTTAAAAACAGTGTTGGTTTTTGTCTTAGCCACAGCACACTACTGATCAGTGCCTCACCAAGTATGTTCATTCATTCAATCACCTTTAGAGTGAAACTGGAATTCTATGAGAGATTGTGAAGCTTAGCTGACATACTACCTTGAAAATCTAAGTGCTTGAATGCTATACATTCAAAATCATCTAATAACCTGGTGTTCTGGAGTAAAGTGATAAATTTACGACGACTCACACCATAAAACTAACAGCATAAAGCAAGACCTGGTTAGCAAATCATCTAATGTCTGGTCTGATCTAAGCTTTTGTGTACATAGTAACATTTTGACTGTTTTAATTAAAAGGCAGAGTACCTTAATTTCTATTACAAGTTTCATTTTTGTATCATCCAGCTTCCTCCTCAGTTGATCAAGTTCATGCTGCACGGTGGTAATCCGGATGATTGTGTAATTCTGTACGAAACAACAACAACAAAACTTTACGTGCAGCATTAGTACATCTCTCCGTTCACTGGGTGTTACTTCACCACTCAGAAATAATTCTCTAAACCCTGTTCAACTCCCGTGCTTCCTTCCAGTCCTTAATGCGTGCTGGGCTGTCTCTGGTTTGTACGCAGTCTGCTCTCCAAGAGAGTGCATCTCCCATCAGCTGCCAGCCCTTCAGCTGGGTGCGGAGGCTCTTCCGCTCCCTATTGCTTTGGGAAGTTAAGATCCAGATCAAATCTCCTGAGTAATAGTTGTTTCGCAATTACGTTTTATGGCTATTCCCCATTTATAATAAAAAGGCATACTTTAAATCATATTTTTTTCCTCTCACAGGCTTAGCATCACTCTCAGAATATGTTTATTGATGAGATTGCTACACTCACGTGATGTTTAGTGCAGATAAACTCCTGGTTATACAGCACATTATTCCAGCAGTAGCTGTGGGTGGGCCTATCTTTGAATTAACCTGTAAAATTCATGTTTTCAAAATGTATGTTCAGATACTCGGCTCGTCTGTGTCAGCCACAGGCCCTTGAAGTCAGTAACGCTGAGGGGTGGGGGTGTACGTAGCAATCTCTTGCTGTTCCAAGCCTTTAAAAATGCTATTAAAGTGCCAACTGAAGCAAATGATGCGATAAAGTTGCCCATACAAGGAGTCATTAAGTGGTATCTGTAGCCTTCCATCTCTGAGCTCCCACTGTAAGCTCCTCCCTGCCCAGGGGTGTAGCTCCCTGTGTCCGAATCCCACTGGCTCAGAACACTGAGAAAGCAGGAAAGGTAGAGAGTCATGCGGGACAGAAAACAGGCAGGGCCATCAGACTACTTGGGGGCTACTGAGGAATCACTGTATCATTGGGTTGAGTCATCAGTGAGGACAAAGCTGGTGGAAGAGGGGCAACCAGCAACAGCGGGCTCTATTCCCCAGAACCCAACGCTTCCCGCCTGACTGATGCCTGCCTGGTCGGCCAAGGCGCCTCACGTAGCACGTAGGGGTGGAGAGCATACTTGTACTTAGCCTAATTGCTCACTTAATCCTAGCTATCTTTGTGTGCTAGCCAATAAATAACTGCTGCATGCACATTAAGGTGTGCATATCCTTCACATAAGGCCTCTAGGCCTAGCCAGAGAGACTGAAGAAACCCAGTATCCCTCCACCCCACCAAAAGGAGCAATAACATATCTGAATATAGCTAGTGATATAATCTGATATCCTATTAATATTTTTATGTTGTAGATATTTATCTTAGTATAGCTTAAATAAACCGCATTTGCATATAATATACGCTCTTAGATCATCTGTACACTCTCCCACCTTTCAGATGCAAGAAAGGGACATTCATTTTTCCTGGTCTACCTTCAGATTTGCCAACAGACTTGCTTTCATTAACGCATTTAGAAAATTAGCAGATACAACTATTGGGAAGGGTGTTTCTACCTTTTCTTTTACCTTTTCTTTTTATAATTCCTCTGAACTTCCCATGACTTGACTCCAACAACGTAACACAGGACACAAGAGTTGCACAACTGTTCAGGTGCAACCACTCCAAAAGCCTCAGGGACGTTTCGTGTCCTCCAAACACAACTAGAATTCATTACCTCTGTACATGAAAACCGGGGTGAATTCATTAATCATGCTGAACAAAAGGGGATTTTGTTACGAGAAGGTATTGTACTAACACAAAGCAGAAAGAACCATGCTCAGACTCAAGCACTTCTTCAGTCTTTCTCAGAATGCACTGAATTCCATGCTGCACATCAGCGAGGCATATTTGTCTGTTGAAGCTAGTTTACAAGTCATTGGTTGGTGCTGAATGTTACTTTAATTCATATTTTATACAAAAAAAACCCAGGCTGTGTAAAGAGAGAAATAACACAAGCAAATACCTTGGAGTTTGTCGTATCATTTGATTGTTTTCGGCTATCTCTGGCTTCCAATCGCAAGAGTAATTTCTGGTGGTAAAGCTCCAAATCTTGTCGCAGTTTGTTTAAAGTGCCCTCCAGTGAAACCGTAGCTTTCTTAGTTTCAAAGTATTTCTTTTTCCATTCTTCACGAACTACACAAGAAAACAGTAATACTGTTTGATCTTGTTCACCTTATCGGAAGGTCACAGAATCATAGAGTCACAGGCTGGGTTGGGTTGGAAGGGCCCTTACGGACCATCCAGTTCCAAACCCCCTGCCATGGGCAGGGACACCCTCCACTAGGCCAGGTAAGGTCTATTGAAGACAGTAAGGACCAACTGATCTCACCAGATTCAGCTGGCCAATGCACACATTAAAACACGGCAGTATGTGTCTTTAAAAAGGCAGTTAGAGAAAATCTTCATTAAAATGATATTCACTATAAATGCAACTGAATTTTCACACAATCACCTGCAACAAAAGGCTCTGCCTGTCCACTGAGATACAACACAAGGTCCAAACCACATTTTTTTCAGCCTGGCTGTTCCGCAGGTTTCAGCTGCACAGTAAGCGCTCCAGACCTGTGAAGACTGGTATGTCCACCAGTCTGCAGCCCGCAGTTCTACTGTAGCAGAAAAGTTAGCTGTGATTCCTCGTGTGTTAATACATTACCAACAGCCGGCGCATAAATCTCGCCATGTCTAGTGTGGTAGTCTATGGCCAAACATCCACTAGTCTGACAAGTCTCTTAAATGGTTCCTTCTTTCAAGGCACATTGTAGGAAATCAGGACAACTGCTTCTCAGAAATTTAGCAAAAAGATGCCAGCTGCTGGAGGACTATACAGTATCTAGCCGAGAGTGACTGTCAGCATGGCAATCTGAGGAGGACATTAACTATAGACGAGGTGGTTGTTCCTACAGAATGCGCTTTTCCCTTCACACCTTCTGAAGGAACATGTTTGCAAATGCACTTATGAAACTCTACAGGTCTGATAAGAATAATTGAGAGGTAGAGACACTTCTTAAAGAACCTGCGGAAGCTGTTTGAACCCTTGTGAAATAGCTTTTATTTTACCTAACTGGATAACATCATTTAAGATAATACAGGAGCCATTTAGGGCTCATCTCAGCAGGGTCAATTATCTTGCCCTGCAGCTCCGTGCTACAACAGATTCAGTGCTTCACGTATCAAGTTTGGGGTTTTTTTAAATACAGCTTCACCATGCTGCAGAGTGCAGTGTAGCCATGCCTTTAGAAAATAACTGAAAGAATTGGCTTGTCTTCTCCTTTCAACAAAGCTATTAATAATAGCTGAGACTCCTAGTGATTTGGCTGTATGTAAGTACAAAGAGAAGGCTCTCGAAACATCAAAGTGATGAAACCTCATCTCTGTATAACTGGAATGTGACTTAGGGAGGATAGTTTAAGGATAAAATTGAAAATAATTTTACAAAGAATATTTGGGTGGGATCGCAATGAGGTTTTACTCTGGTAAAAAACAAGGTTTGTCAAGCTTGTCATGACAGGCTTGTAACTCCCGTGCCATAAGCTGAATACCATTAGACAGGAGGAACAAAAAGTATTAGGCTGGCAATTTGACTAGAAGCCCAACACTGTAAAAACCTCTGTAAGCACCAGCTACAGACAGGTTTAGAAGACGTCAGCCACCCTGACATCCCTCAACCTGCGAAGCAGCCTGCACTAGCTCTCTGGGCACTGTGCGTACATGGTGCACAACTTGAATGGTTTATAAAAGCCAGGTACTTGTACATTTATAAGACTGTGACAAAAAGGAAGGAAACATTGCAACGTTGCATCTTTTTAGCACGCTGTTACACAAATGAGCCTTCCCAGAGCTACTGGTAGCAAACTGCCCTCTGCAATTAAGCTCACCAACATGGAGACAAACATTTTCACATTGGCATTTCTCAATCATTCCAAATTCCAAAATAAATTAGAAGCATACCGTGGTATCTCCTCAACTTATTTTGTTCCAGTAGCCCTTTAGCTTCTTTAATCAGTTCTTCTCTAGTTTTTTCCATGCACCTTCTGTCTGTCTTCATTTGTTGCAATTGTTCTACCATCCTGTTTTCTAAAGATATTATATTTAGCAAGCATCTGGATACTCTAAGTAGGAAGGATCAATCAAGATTTTGTAGTGCACCCATCATATATCATGCCAATAGCTCTGTCAGAACAGGCAATAGAAATTCCTTAATTTTAATAAACTATCTCTAACCTTTCTAAAGAAATTAGAAAAGAAGTGAGAAATCCAGCATGCATCCAGGCGTTCGCACACACAAACAAGTGAACACCCTCTTATACTGGGTTTGCACGGCAAGGTTTTGGTAGCGGGGGCCTACAGGGGTGAGGGGTGGCTTCTGTGAGAAGCTGCTGGAAGCTTCCCCTATGTCTGACAGAGCCAGTGCAGCCGGCTCCAAGACGGACCCACCGCTGGCCACGGCTGAGCCCATCAGTGATGGTGGTAGCACCTCTGGGATAACGTGTTTAAGAAGTGGGGGCAGGAAACCACCTTGCGCAACTGCAGCCAGAGAGGAGTGAGAAGATGCGAGAGAAACAACCCCGCAGAACCCCAGGTCAGTGAAGAAGAGGGAGAAGGTGCTCCAGGTGCCGGAGCAGAGACTCCCCAGCAGCCCACCACAGTGGAGGATTCTCAGCAATACTACCCCTGGCTTTCTTTGCTACATTCTCACTTGAGCCAGCAGTATTTCATCCTTTTCTCCTTCCATCCCCAAGTCCACAAGCTGAGTTTTCTAGCACTGAAAACCTGCCACACTCTAAGAACAGCCCATGCAAATTATAAATGCCTGGAATTTTCCAACCACAAATTAAAATTCGTAACACTACTGCCATTGAATATATGTACAAATTCTTCCATAGTTAGGTATTTCTGTCTTCACTAACTAATCCGTCTTGATTACATGTTCACTTCCCTGCAATTTCTTAGAATTATATACTCACTTGCTGCCTGAATTGAAGGAACTTGAGCTGGATTTACAGAAAGTGCCAGAGAAGGTGCACTAGGAGGCAAAATATATTCTTTTGGATGATTGTGCTTGTTTTCATCTGCCTATAGAGTCAAAAGACACAACTATAAGTACCTAACTCACAACCTGAATAGTTACATTAGACATAGGCCCTGAGAGTGGCCTGAGAGAATGGGAAGGCTGGATCTGAATTCTGCATATAAGCTTTTTTACTGTGTTACTAGTACAAATGATTACTAAGTTACAAACAGTTGAACCTCTGCAAATAAAATCAGAACATTCAACACGCTGCAGAGAACATACGGAAAAAACGTAGACTGCTGCTAATTGTTCTTGTCCTCCATGTCCATAACCCTACACATTACTGACACTTCCATGCGAGACACACAGTAACAGACCTTAAAACTGCCATCTGGCTCATTGTTTACGAAGTCTAAACTGCCAGTTTCTAAACTGAAGTTTATAACAGCAGGTTTTCAATTCCATTATTATTTTCATAAGACTTTATTACGATCACTTCTGCACGAGACCCCACAGGTGACAGTTAATAGTGACGGCTATTATGCTGTATGACTGCACGTGGGTCCTGTGTCTTCCTAAATAAGTTCTTATTCTGATACTATGATTACATCATGCATTATGTTTTAAAGGATTTTATATTTTTTATCAGAAGTTTTGCTTGGCTTGAGAGAAGACAAGTTTATCCCATAGGAAATATGAAATTACAAACATGACACCAATAAATATAATGTTACTGTCAAGAAACTGTAAAAAATCAGCTAATGTTAATAAGACAGAGACCGTTAATTGTGTAAGTAGTTCCTGTTAAATTATGACCAGAGGTATAACTTCTGATGATTTCATTGTTTAGAAATATAGTTGATTCACCAATCTGCAGAGTAGCAGTGCATGAATTGACTTTTCTCAGTTACTCTCAAACCTACATTTGAGTATTTCATATATCTAATTAGCTGTCTTACAAAATGAAACTATTTCTAGGTGGAGGAATATGTTTGTTGCTATGTTACCTGGACAACACACCTGATTATCCAGTTTTTCACCAGGATCAGCTGTAGACTTGTTAGCTCTGTATTGCTGCAAGCTACAGATAAAATCAAAACAGCAAGTCAAAATTCATGTCATGAAATGGAGGTTTTATGCATTTTTTTCATTTATTTGTCTGTAAAACAAGTTTCTAGCTATTAATTAATATTATCCATTATTTTAGCAGAATCATTATTTACTAACCTTTGTTTTTTGCATGCATATTCCGTGGTTTGGTCTTCTGTTATTTTAAGAATTCCAGTATCTTGTGCTCCGTCTCTTTTTAGTTTGGTGTCTTTTTGGTGGTCGTTATTTTCCATGTTTGTTGGTTCTGTGACAGGATAGTGATGATCAAAATACATAGATTATACTCACAAAATTCAAGCTGTTTTGACTGTCAATACCTGGACAAGAAACTTCAACCTGCCCTAGAAATTCAGTGAATCAATACAATAAATAAATTTTATCTCTGGGGTTTGGAAATGTGTGAATAACAGAGGAAAGAAATAAAGGGAAAAAAGGGTGTTTTGTTTTGAGAATTTGTGTCTAACTAATTCTGATAACTTGTACAAGAAACATTATCACAGCTAAGGAAACCACTTAATTATTTCACCTTCCCTAAACTGATTCTGTATCTAACAGCTTCTGCCTTTCAGAGACTGGAGATCCCCTACGAACTGGAGCCAGCAAAGAAAGGGAGAACAAAATGTTTTGCATTTAAATGTTAATGAATAGGTGTTATCTGCTTTAAAATACATACAATTAATATTTTAAAAAGAAAATTGCTGACAGATTTTACCTTTACTACTACAAAATCCCACATCCTTCATCATTCAAAATGAAGTTATGGAGAGCTTTTCAGTTATTTATTTACATATACATATTTGTATATTAAGCAGTTTTATACTTATATGAGACATATACATACTTAGTTAACAGGATGATGGACAGAGCTATTGTTTGACAGATCATTACTGGAAACTGAAATTACTGAAAAGTCATCTATGAAAACCTTTTCTAATACACGCTCCAGACACATCTCAAAGAATACAATATCTACATTTTTGTTTTCTTACTCAAAGTGCTGGATATCCAGAAAAATCACTCTAAATGAGTTCTATAAGGTGTCCATACCTATGAAAAATTGAATATTGCCTCATTGAATAATTACTCATTAAAAATTTGCAACAGAATAGAGGTCACCTTTTTTACATTCATTGTAAAATTCTACTCAAATATTAAGGCTTGTCTTTCAAAAGTATTTCCTCAAAAACAATTTATGTTACAATCTTGATGCTAATATAGCAGTAGTCATTCAAATCTAATTTAAACACGTCAGTCATTTCTTTCTTGGTAATCACTGTATGTTTAGGAATATTAAGAACATTATATAATGTTCAGGGACTTAATAGCCCTCAGTATCCATACGACACCTCATTTTAAAGGAAATCATAGTTAATAGATCTCTTCCAAACAACATTTTCTAATTTGGCACAGAGCCGTTACCTAGTTTACGTGTGCTTTAAATCCCTCCAAACTTTCGTATTAATTTCACTGTTGTCTGCTCAGAGAATTCTCTCTCCTCTCAGTTTTAGGAATGCCACTGTTCAATAGCATATAAATAAACATTACGTGGGAGGAAGGGGAGGAAACACTTCCTCATCAGTAGTAATGTAGCCATGGATAAGATGACATATCCTTTCCCTGATATACTGATAACAATATTTCTCTCACTTAAAACTGCTGCTGAATTACGGGACCATCATCCTCCAGTCTTTACAGCAGCTGCTCAGTAATTTATTTTTTTTATACAAATAAGATTAGACAAATGCATCAACTAAGCAAAGTTTTCCCTGTAGCAGTAGTGATAAATGTAGTGAAATACACATTCAAAGTAAAAACTACAGCGCTTTGAAAGCTACTATTATTTAAAAAATTATAATCCTGTTTTGACAGCAATATTCCAACTCATGCTTCAACTACAGTTTTCTTAAGACACAGCTTTACTGTGCCAACTTTCTAAAAAACATGATTTAGCAAAAAGATGACAATGAACAGTGGTACCCTTTAGATATTTAATGTGATTTTGGGGTGTTTGGCTATTCTGGCCTTGTTCATCACAGCGGTTTTCATGAAGACTAAGAGCAGTTCCTTTGGCTTTGTCGTTCCACTCAGGAGTGTTACGGTCTTTTTGATCCTGGCTATGATGATTTTGCTGAGAGGTCTGTAACAGCATATCAGTCTTTTCACACTCACAGTCTGCAGGATTTGAATGACTTGGTGTGAAGAGAGATCCATTAGATCCATTCTGATCTGCGAAAAAAAATGATATTACAAAACAGGAATGTTATTTATTGTAAATGTCAATAATAATATTTATTTTTCTCCCCCTTCTTCATCCTCCTTCACTACATTGGTTAAACTCACCTTTCTCTCTAAACTGCGTCTGGTTTTCTTTAATCCTGTTGTTAGGGCTTTCCTTACATTTTCTGTGCAAAACTGCAACAGGTTCTTTCTCACCCCATTTCACAGGACTGTGCACTTCCTGATTTCCTAGCTGGTGACTGCTCTGTATGCTTCCTAAAGATTGTTTGCTTTTTTCAGGTTTTTGTTGGGGAAGACTGGATAATCTTGATCCATGACCAAACCTATTAGCTTCTGCATTAGAGGGATGTTTTTGTTGAGTTGATGACACATCTCCAAAGTTTTCCACTCCAGGTAATAAATATAACTCAGGATAAAGTGCCTGAAATACACAGTATATTCATCAGACAGGACAAAAGAGGAAATGTGCAATGTAAAAACTTTCTGAAAATGATGGCTTAAAAGCCATTCAATACATACATAAGGAGGAGCAAATGACTCCAGTTCCAGTTCTGCTTCTTGCTTTGCTTTCACCTTGGAAGATAAAGAATGGAAAAGTAACCAATAAAATACTTTTTAATCAATAATGTCATATATCACTTAATTTCTAGATTCTACCATAATCTTTACATGCTACATTTTTCTTAACCAGCACTGTCTCCTGTAAAGGCCTAATGGGGAAGAAGCAACACAGACTACTATTCTATTTTCTGACATGGCACTGAAACTTCGTCTGTTTTTCAAAATCCCAGTCAGACCCACAAGAGTATGTGGATGTACTGAATATTTTTTTAACCCACTGCACTTTCTCTTACAGTTCAAAGGACCTGATCCAAGGGTCACAGCAGAAGAACATCTCAGACTGCCTTTATCAAATGTTGTTTCAAGCTGAATCTGAAGAGAAATGCCGAGTCCCACAGAATTTTCTCTGTTCACCTGATACAATACTGCAAAATATTTAATGTACACAGGGAAAAAACAAATCTATTAAGCTCCTATGTCTTCTTGTATTTATGGTTTGTGTGATAGACACTTTCAGATTTCAAGTCACCCTAAAACCAAAGTCCAAGATAATCAATGTGTATTTGAAAGATGTGCTCCAACAGAAAAAAGAAGAAATACGAGTTTACATTTAAATGATGAAATTGAACTAAACATGGGGCCAAATTCTGTTCTCAGTAATGGTCAGGCAATGCCACTGACTCACTGTTAAAGGCTCGGGCTACATGCAAGAAAAGGAGAACAAATGAACACAGTTTTGGGTTATGTTTATTTTTCATTTAAAGACCCTTACTTGCAGGTAGGCTACAGCTCTTAGTACTGCTTACATTGTTACTGTTGTGAAACAGAAAACTGGGTGAGGGGAAACTCACTCAACAAATATTTGATCCTGGAGATGTAACTCAGTGAGGTTACCATGACCCTAAACAACAAATAAACTAGTTAGTTGGTTTGTTGCTTTACACTTTGTTATAAAGTTAAACATCAAGCAGCAGCAAATACTCCAAATTAAAACTGTATCTTTGTCACTAAAAATCCTCACTTCTATCTACCAATATCTTTAATTCTCTGTTCAAGAAAAATATTTTATTAAACTCCTGACATTCTAAAGAAAGCCGGAAAATTTCTCCATTTATCTGAGACTATCAGTGGGGAAGAAAACATACTACCCCACTTATCATCGTGCAGTTAAAGACATGTCGGTTCTTTGAAGACAAATGCACATTTTCAGATTCAGATGGAGTCACAGCCTCCAAGTACCTCTTCAGATTTTTCCACCTAGTTTTCGCACATTACTATTTATTCTACTCTTCAGTGTGAGTAACTTTAGTGATAAGTCAACCACAAATGAAAAAGAACAGCACCATATTTCCAGCTTGCAATTAATTTCCAAATCTGTGAGAAACAGAGGTGAAGTGAGAAGTACAAAAAAAAAGTATTCTGTGCTTATATACATAATTTAAGTCTTTGTGTATTACATGAACAAACTCTCAGTTGGACTGATTTTCAAGTTTATTTAATCTTTAGCTATAGTTTGTAAGATATAAATACATAGAGAATCGATGTGAGGAAAAGTTATGATTCACAGATGTAGGGGTTTGATTACATAAATATCAGGCTGTATTACTGGACTAATCAGTGGAACACAAATGTACATCCAGCGAAGCTTTTATTCAGAGACTGATCTTTAAAAGCTTTGGGGCAGGTCACAGCAGGAACCATCAGAGGAACCCTGACTTACTTAGCCTCCATTGCAAATTCTTCAAGTGCCATATTCCCAACCATGTACTGGTAATAATGGCCTGAGGGGAATTTTTTTTTAATGCAACCAGACATGTCATATTTAATCCACTGACTTATCAAAACTAGCATCTTTTCACTGGATGCCAACTAATTACATCTGATGCTTTAAAGGATTTTTCTAATACACCTGTCCAGCTGTGCCCTTGTACTTGGTGATGTAGATATGCTCTGACAAGAGCTTATGCTCCAGCATGTTTAAAAACAAATGCTAACAGTGCTCCTACAGTTACATCTATTTTCTGTGATATTATCTAATCTGCAGGAACAAAATCTGTGGTTTACATTATAAAGCAGAAGAGCACAAAAGACAAACAAAACAAACAAACAAAACTTACCACTGCTAGTTTTTTCCCAATACATTTTAAAAATTTGAATGTATCTGCAACTGCAACTCCATCCAGGTACTCCCCAAGCTTCTCCCGTAACACGCTTAATGTGATGTGAGGAGACACCCTAGAATGTTGTTATTCATTAATACATCTGTAAGATCAAATAATGATGGCTAGTTAGTAGGAGGGGGAAGATAATGCTAGATAGATGCTGGACTGCATGGACAGAAAGGCCAGAAATGGGAACTACGTCTTGGGACTGAACCTAATTACATACAGGCCAGGGAGTCTTGGTGTGGTAGAGCCAGAACATTATATTACAAGGGCTGCCTAACTAGAAATATTCCTATTTTAGGAACCCCGTACAAAGGGAGAATACAGAAGTAGCTGAAATTTGAAAACAACTCCTTCAGAATGCTCTTGCTCATCTGCAGATGAATAACAAAAACATTGGAAACTACAGTCATGCATTTCCATATAGGTGACAAAGTTTCATGGGGCTGGTCCAGGACTGTCGAACACACCCCTTCAAGCACTAAGGGCTACAGAAGACTTCATCACTCTCCACTTCAAGTAGCAGGCACATTCCTGTGATTTTGTCTTCTCCAACACACATTTACAGTTGGGTGTGTGCAAGTGTACATGCAAATGTATTTTAAATCAAAACCAAACACTGCAGTGTGAACATTTCCCCCATAGTTTGATGATGAGAGAGCTGATGCAAATATGAATTGCATCATTTCATGTACTCCTGGAAACCATGCAAATATTAAAGTAATGAGGTCAGTATAAAAACGACCACAGAATAAAAAGCATCCCTGCAGAATAAAACCAAATGTGCAAGAGTCACACAAAAGGTCTGCAGCACAACGTAAGCACACCTAATTGCTCCTATGCTGCCATATAAAATAAAGGGAACACATTCACGTCTGAGACTGTTAATCACCCACGCTGATTACACGTTAGCATACTAGCTAGCATGATTTTGGCCCAGGCAGCCATCACTCTTCAAGCAAAGCACGGACATAGCTTGAGGGATAGCACATGCCATTCTCACTAAAAAGCATAGAGCGTGTCATCCTTTCAACTTCGTCAGTCTTCAGCATTAAACTGTCAGGGTGTGTTTGCACTCTCAAACAGCCCTATATGCCTTCATTTCACACCCTAGGTATGTGAAAACACCCTCAGTTTCATCTTGTAAACACAATACTTCAGTGGGCTACAATGCTTCCCTTGCATTACTGCAAACACCCTGGACTTTGAGGACCCTCCTCAAGATCATAAATCGGCCTTGGAGCAAAGGCATGCAGCAGAGGAGACCCAAGTCTGCAGAGTGGACACATCTAGACCACGCTGCTTGGTCCCTGTACATTCAGCTCCTGTTTATTTCTTCCCCAGTCAATATTATCCCACACTTGCTCTAGATATTAACCTTAATGTCATTTATTTCAAATGCATAAAGAACTATATGAAAGATGTATTCATAATTCAGCACACATCCTTCCAACGCCTTACATGAGAACGGAGCTAATCTGTAATTCAAGTATCTCTCATTCACTGTAATTTCTTCAAGCTGATGTCTCGGAGAAGATATGCCCCTTGAACAGTCGTCTGAAACCCAACAAACGCAAGCTCTTTCAAAGGCAGTTCTAAAACCACGCATCCTTCACTGACAGTGACCTTCCAAACCAGCAAAGAAATCTAAATCTAATGCATGTATGAGCAGCAGGGAAAGAATCTAAGCAACTATGATGTATCATGGGAGAAAATTATTTAGGTATACAGAACCTGAGATATGGAACAGAAATTTACCTGAAAACTGTTTGCCAGTGCAGGTGCTAGGAAAATATAATTAGGTATTTCTGTCTTGCTGCCAGTGGCTAGCAGACTAGTCATATCTGAGTCATTTGCTTCAGGGTGTTCCTTTAAAAGTAATGCAAACTTTTTGCAGCAATCTCATCTAGAAATAACAAAAGTATGGCTTCTGTGGTGAGGAATGAGGAATAAATAAAAGATCACAGGGGCTGAGAAATCAAGTTCATGGGAACAAGAACTGAGAGCCACAGACAAGTACACACTTAATATTTTCCACTGATTTCATGATTAATGGAAGTAGCCTGTACTTAGACACAGGAATATTTGGTTAAGCTGACTCAGACGGTACTCGGGTTCTCAAGCTGACTGCACAGTGCTATCAACAGCATCCAGACAGCATGAGTACCAGCAAGGCTGCTGTTCCTTCTCCCGCATTGTAAGAGATATTTTTGTTTGTTTGTTTTTGTTTTAAAGTCAGTGATACACTGAATGGGTACTAGTTATTGCTAATGCACTGCAGCATTGCACAGTACCCACAGAACAATTAAGTAGCAACTATTTAAGCCTCATTAGCAAGCAACAAATACCCAGTGCATATAAACCCACTGAAACCAATGAGAACCCTATTTTAAGTTGATGTCTCAGAACGGAGCCTTAGTGAAATAAATTTACACTAGCGAACAGAGGACAGCGACAGATGTCCAATCACAGGAAATGATTTGAAGTTACCGCTCCAGATGCGTATTTTTCACCTCCGCTGGAGACTAGTACAGCAAACAAAATGGATACATCCACTTATTGCATCTAGTTTCGAGCAGCATTTCAACAACAGAAGCTTTGAGAATGAATACATTCTGCCCTACATGCTCATACCTGACTGCGGTCAATCTTTTCAGCTACACAATTTATGTTGTGATTTTATAACATAAATTATTCTGCAGAAATTAATCTGCAGTGCTCTGGAAATGCATTTCAATGGCTTACATCAAGAGCTGCAATGGAGCTAAGCCTGATATAGTCCAAACAGACATAACACTGTCACCCTCCAAAAATGATTCGAGAACAAGTCTCTTCCCACAGATGTAATTGTGCTCTAGAGAGCAACAGCTGGACTAAATGACTGAAGAACAATGTAAAAGATCTACCATGCGTGTGAAGCCTAAGACTATACTAACCTTATAAATCCAGCTGAGATGAATTTGCTAGTAAGAGATATAGGAACCGTATTCAGCTTGAAGTTCCACACATCTTCTGGGACAAAAAAAACATGGAGCTCCACCAACTAAATAAAGAACAGATGATCGTAACTGTAGATATATTATAATCCTCTTACATGCTTTGTTTGGCTTAGGTGGACTTTTAGTTTCTGAAGGCAGGAGTGGTTTCCTTGATGTTAGCACATGGACTAGAAGAGTGAGGCTCTATCTGACAGTTGTCACATAGTGAGAACAGCAACAAGTAGAGTAATTTGTGATTGAATGCCAGATGACAGCATCAAAATAAGTCACATTAGAACAAGCTCAACAATGGAAACAAAAGAAATGAGAGCCTGTGCTATACTGTTCTATGTCACCGTGACAGCAATGGACAAAGCTTACCAAACCCAGTTGATACTCTGGAGTGTGTCATGGTTATAAGAATACTGCAACTCAAATCCTACCTTCGTTCATCTCATATAAAGTGCAAAGCCCCGAAAGCTTGATCCAAACAGCACCACAACTTGACCTTGCGAGCAAAAAAAACCAGAATTCAAAATATTTCTGACTAATAATTATTAGCTACCTTAGCAGCACATAAATGCTCCTGGTAATGTCTGCAACAAGAATAACTAAGCATGCTCTGAGCAAGGTTCACTTAGGTTGTGTTCAAACCTGTCATAGTTGTGGGACTGTTAATGTCTTGGTATTGTTAGTGAAAATCAGATGGTATTGACAAGGATGATACACTTCCCTGTAACTAGAAGCCATGCAAATAAGCTATATTAAATATTTCTGCAATTGTTGAGCTACTAAATATAAACCACAAGAGCCTGCTTTCTATATATATTATAAGCATGGGGTTTTTTCCTCCCAGGTCTCCTTGAAATGGTGCAGTGTCACTTATTTTAATATTTTTTATTTTTGTTAAATCTAAAAAGTCTTTACGGAAAAGCACAAAAACACTCACCTGTGATGTCTGAGGTCTCATTTGACCGACCGACATGCTGGCTCCTGTACTTTATCACAGCGAAGGCCAGGTGGGCTTTCTAATTTTCTTTTTGATCCAAACATTCTTCAAGAATGAGTTTCATGATAATCTGTTACAAGAGAAGTTACTCCATTAATATCCTTTATTTTCATTTACTGTTCTTCTTTCTGCTGATGAAAACAGAGAAGTTGTTTCTGTGCTGAAGCAGAAAGCTTCCGGCTAACTGCAGACAAAGACTCAACCGCACCTTCTACACAAGTATCACCTAAGTAACTGGGGGAATTGCTAAACCACAGCGCTGCAGCGCCGAGACCTGCCCTCCAGTATTTCCTCTTTTCTCCCCTTCCATAAAAATACTTTGGTTGTATGTAATTTTCTACACAACTGCAGTCTCTTCCTAAACACACAGACCGAAATCCTGACAAGATGGGATTCTTGCAGGGTTTATCTCTGATAAAGGGGCCATTATTGCAGCAAGGCCACGGCGTGGCACACTGGGCTGGCCAAACGCAGTATTCCAAGGAAACTTGACTGTGCCAGACGACCATGTCAGAAAAATCCGTCCATGCACTACAAACCACGGTTCTGCCCTAACCTCGCTATGGCTTTCCACGGAGCTCTCACTCTGAAGGCTCTTCCAGCACCTCAGGTTCCACACCTCCTGTGCCCGCTGCACACCCTCGCCGCCCTCCTGGTCCCCTCGACAGCTCTCCCTCGCACCCCTCCTGCTTCTCATCCACCTTTGCTGGAGCCCAAGTGACCGGACCTTCGAGGTGACCTTCCGGGTCTCACCCTGGCCCCATGTGGTGGGGTTTTCCTCGCGTGGGTGGGAGGCGCCCACTCAACAGGGCCCAGGTCCTTACTTGCCTCTTCACACTCACACCGAGCTCTCACCGAGGCCCTGCCCAAGCACGCGGTCACCTCCCGCTACCCCCAACCAAGGATGGCGGGTTACAGCACACCTTTTCCCCGTTACTCCCTCTATGTGTACCTTACTGCTGCGTTGCCGGGCACACAGCGCGCTCGGGCCAACCGCACGAACCACGGGCGCTCCCGCTACACCCCGCTGCCGCCCGACGCCGTCCCCGCAGCGCCCCCTGCGGCGGCGGCCCCGGCCCCGGTGGCGGTTGCGCAGGCGCCGCCGAGCCGGAGAGTTTGGGACGCGCCGGGAAGTTGGGGCTGGGTGTGCTGCCGCCGCTCCCGCCATGTCGGGCTCCTCCAACGTGGCGGCCATGAAGAAGGTGGTGCAGCAGCTGCGCCTGGAGGCCAGCGTCACCCGCGTGAAGGTGAGAAGCGGAGCCGGGACGGGGCGGGCGGGCGCGCCGCCATTACACCAGCCCGGGGGCCGCGCCCCGCGGCGCTCCTCGGAGGCGGATGGGCCTCCCCGCGGGGCTGGGCCGGGGCAGCCGGCTCCGACCTACCCTGCCCTGCCCCGCCGACCCTCCTCGGCGGCGGCGCCCCGCTCCCAGGCTCTAGCCCCGGGGGGTCTGTCGGGCCTCGCCCCGGGGTCCGGCCCGCCGCGCCCTCGCGCTTCCTGCAGCTTCTCGGAGCCCCGCGCGGTCGGTGCTCTCCGGCCTAAGGGCGGCCCCGGGGGCATGGACGCGCCTCGCTCTCCCGTTTCCTTATTCTGGGGAGCGCCGTCGGCATTCAGACCGTGGCGAGAGGGGCAGCCCGAGCCGGGGGTCGCAACAGGTTGTCTCAGCCGGCCTGGCACTCCGACATGGACACTTGGCTGCCAGATCTACCCGGTGTCCTTAACGTGCGTTTGGAGTGAGACGGCGCCGTCCGAGGAGGAACTGTGAGCAGGCTGCAAAGACAAGATGGCAGCGAAGATGCTACTTGCTGAAACTTTGATGGTCTCTTCTTTAGGAGTTCAGAGTTGCAGCAAAGAAGAGCCAGGCAAAGAATTTGTTGGCTGTTCTGTTTTCAGGCAGGTCCTGCCTGCCAACAGCCCACGCTGTCTCATCGTAAGGATGGCTCTCCAGGGGAAGATGAAATGCCAGTTTAGTCGAGTACATCTTAAACTATAGGCTGCATTTTTAAACAGTTTATGCTAGAACAAGGATCTTCATCTATTTAACAAAGCCATCTTCAGATGTTGCTCATCTCCCACCCTTCATGCTTAGAAGTTTAACATGAAAATTCTCTTACTTTAATATTGCACAACTCCTTGTTTTTTAGAAACCAAAAAAATATGATGAAACTGTTGTACACTGTCTATGTAAGCTGTATTGCAGAACCTTTTAACAGTAGTATTTATACCTCAGGAAAGAGCGTTCAGTGAATTCTAATGCCAACTCTTCTTATGACTAGGTTTCTCAGGCTGCAGCAGACCTGAAGCAGTTCTGCCTGCAGAATGCACAACACGATCCCCTACTGACAGGAGTATCATCAAGTACAAATCCATTCAGACCCCAGAAAGTTTGTTCATTTTTGTAATTATGTGAACTACTTCGGTATCTTTCAGTGGTAAGTTCTTGAATTATGATTCATAAACCCTCCTGTGATTAAAAATAGCTGGCTTTAAATGAGACTGCCTGTATTAAAAGTGTATCGATGAGGCATCCAACTTCTGCAGCTGGTGTTGGTCTAGATCCCTATTTGGGGCCCCTCCTCCCCTGTTCTGGTGGTGATTCTATTGTGATTTTATGTGTTATTTTTATTTAAAAGATAGTATTCTTCGTCACTGACTTGTGTTCACACTATTGCAGCTTCAGCTTTAAGCAGTAGTTTAAGGAAGAAATCAGATCATCTGTAAGCATTAGAGACTGATAACCTATAAAAAGGCAAATAAACTATACTTTAATCAGTGACACATACAGTTCCCCACTGAGCTTTGCCAAGGTCTCCTAATTCCTGGGTGTGGATGGCAGGAAATAACGTTTCCTCTGTTGCACACACGTGTGCGTATGCAGGGCATGAAAGGCTTAGTGTTTTCTTTCTCAATTACAGCCCTTCCCTTTCTGATCTTGGAATGGAGCACTTGTTTCTGCTGATGTTACAGGCAGAAGTCATTAAAACAGCATTAGTTACACCACCTATATGGAAAAAATCTTTCCTTCACCATATCTCTTGCAAGCACTTCCTCAAAACAGGCAATTTCTTAGTTGCAATTCTGGTGTTTACACGATGAGCCAATAGAGTTCACATCTGCTCAGTCACCACCTCTGCGGTTACAGACTCCCCCTCCTTTAGGGAGGTAGATGCCTGGTGTTTCTGTAGGCACCAAGTGACAGGGAACAAACTTGTGTCCTCCGCTTAGCAGTTTGGCTTCCAGAAGACACTAAGCTTCAATTCTTTTGTAACAGCTTTGATTATCTTCTTGTACCCTGGGGGAAAGCTTCATGGTTTTAAAAGTTTATAAAATAAACTAACAGTTTTATAAAACAGCTATGGAAAAAGAGCTTTTTTTTTCCCCCTCAATAGCTGTCCATGGTATGCTCTGAAGGTACGTGTTCTTAGACAGAGCTGCTTCATTTAGCATTGATACTTTTCTGACGATGTTTTGTTTTTGTTTTTCAGATCTTTTAGCATCTTTTCCTAACTGCTGATGTGTGTAGGGGCAGAGTGCCTCAAGGAGTGGCCTGGTTTGAAGTCTGTACAAAAGCTTAGCTTTAACGTGCCAAATCTAACTGTAAAACTGCTACTGTCATCAAACCTCTTACCATCTACCTCTCCAGATGAACTGTATGCTATTACAATACTTCTGTTTCATAAGGGAATCAGTTTTATATGCCAAACAAAAAATAAAAGTGTCTTGACTTAGTCTGGTCTTGAAATTACTGTAACAACTTGATTTAATTCTGGATATGTTGACACCTCACCAGTTACTGCAGCAGCTGGAAAGCATATACAGGGGTCTGTCTTTAAATATTCTGTGCTTCTGCAAGTTTGCCTCGGATTGATACACTTAGAAGCCTCACAGAACAGGAAAAAAAAAAGTTAGCTGTTAATTTATAACTCTACAGCTCTCCCTATCATTGACTTTATTGAAAGGCAAAGTGTAACTTAACTATTCTTTGTCTTTAAAAGTAATTCTACCCTAGTAGATGACTTAGTCCATGAGCCACCTTACTCTTTCAATAAATATGAAAAAGCATTTCATTATAGCTGCATATGAAAAGAAAGTAATTCAAAGAAAACTTCAATGGTTAGCAGGCAGTGGGTTAGCTGCCTAACTTAAGGCACTACAGTAGTTAATGCTGCAGGTCACAGCAACTCAAGTAGAGCTGTGAGGCCGAAGAAGCATTTTTAAGATTTTAACGGGAAAAAACCCTGCTCAGAGACCTTGTGTGCAACTGAGCAGCACTTTTTGATGAGATAGCTGTATGTGCTTTCTGTATGCTGGCCTTACAAATTCTTTCCCATCGATGTTTATTTCTGTTTAGATACAGAATATCAACTGCTTTGGGTATATATCTCTTCTAAATACGACTTTTACAGAAGAGATACAAAAATAATACACTTGACTCCTGCAGGTAACTTCTGCAACATGGCTACTTTATCCAAGATGTTAATGAAATACAGTACCACAGATTTCCTGGATTGCATGCAGCCTTCCCAGTGTCCTCTAGATAGGAGACCATTTTTGGAAAACTGGCACCACAGAGTATGCTCTTCCCTGACAGTAAGTTAGAAAGAGGTTTAAAGTATTTCTCTTACCTGATTAATGGAGGACAACTATGCTTAGCTGCTTATCAGAAAAAAAAACCAAAACAACCAAACAACAAAAACCACAAAACAAACAAACAAAAAAACCAAACAAAAAAGCCACACCCCTGCATAACTAGAAGTACTTTATTTTGAGAACATCTTAACCAAATATTTACTCTCTTTGATGTTGCAAAGTGTAATTTATCTCTACAGCACAGCAGTAGTCATCTGTACAACCTTCAGTGATAGCTAAATTACAGGCTGTTCTGACATCATTGCCATAGTTTTTCCTGCTAAATTGGAAACAGTCACTGTCCTTGTCATACTGAATTTAGCTACAACATAGGAAGAAAGATGTGTCCTACTTGATCTGCTCCTGTAGGAAGTTTTAATGTTTGCAGTTTGTCTTTCTGCAGACAGATACTGTTCAGTATCACTATCGTTCGTTCGGAGTCTGAGATAATCCATAGTTCAAATCAGTTCTGTTTCTGGTCAACAGCAATTGGCAGACAGCTATCCCTCATAAGTGAAATTTTCTTCTACTTGTGTCCATTTCTCGGCGCTGAAATTTAAAAGAAAAGTTATTAAGCAACGATTTCATGCAACAGGATACAAACAAGGATGACCAGTTTATGGTAGGGTAGGCACCAAAATGTGTCACAGTTACAGTGTAGTTGACTCGTTACAGTCAGCTTGTCAAGACTAACAAGGGAGAAGAATTGGAAATCAGTGATTTAAAACTAAAGAACATGTAGCAGTTCTCTGTCTACTGACAGTGGACAAAGTGTCTTTAAAACAAACAAGATTATCCATTACACCAGGAGTATTAGAATTTTCCTACTGGTATAGCTTGGATACTCACTTCTACATTTTGCCCATCATCTGCAATTCCATAGTAAAAATGACTGGAAAAGTAATTTACCATTGCACTTCCATTTCACTTGAAGATGTGCAGAGGTCAGTGTTACTTTCTATTCACTGTTAAGTGACAGCTTAATGATTTTTACATCATGATCCTTGCTCTTGCCTTGCACAAAAGTGGCTCCAGTCAAGTTTACTAGGCTTCCAGTAGAAGCTTATACCAGGGCAGCATTTTTCATGTCTGCTTATATCTGTGTATGTTAAAGACATGACGTTCTGCAAATAAGTAGTCACATACTGATATTCATCATCCTTGCTATTTTTGACTTGCAATATAGCAGAATGCTTCCCCTTTGCAGATTTCTCAGATACACCTCTAAAATACTTCAGTTAAACACTTGTGTATTGAGAACAGCATTTATACTGCTTTAGGCTAAGATCTGCGGTTACATTCCACGTCAGATTTAGTCTCCCTTCCCAAGCAGGACTATTACCATTACTTAGACATACCTTATGAATCCATTCATATTCTCCAAATTTGGAATCAAAGGTTCCTTTTTGAAGAGACCTCAGCTTTAATGTAAAACGTGGCCCAAGTTCTTGAATTCCCACTTTCTTTTCACTCTTGAAGATGTATCTGTGGGGAGAGGGGAATAAAAAAAATAATTAGGAAGTAAGGTACAAGAACATCCTCTCTCATTACTGGTTTGTGGAAAGCGTTACCTGTGGAATCTGAAAAAGATGTAGTCCCGCTGGTTGTGAAATGTAGCCACTTGTCTTCCAATGAACTGAGGATCATGTGGGAAGAGAGAAGCAAACATGCGACCAACAGAATGTCCGAGTCGTGTTGTAAAATTATTCAGGATCACTTCAGGTATGTGTTCTGTGGGCTCTTTGCCTTTTCGCTGAAATAAAGCAGCGGATAAGAACACAAAGAATGGATCGAATGCAAAAGCATTTTAATATATTATCAAAGAAGAGTTTGAAATAAAGCAGGGCGAAGACAATCAGGGCCAACTTGTTGGTAAGAGGGCTGATAACGTGCCCTGATCAGTTTTTCAAACACAACCTAAGTTCGTGTTCAAGTAAAGTGGAAACATAAGCACCTTTGCTTCAGCAATATGAATTCAATGAAAAATCGCGCAAATAATTTTACATTTTCTCTTTCGTGCACCAATTTCTACTCCTGGCAGCACCCCTTGCAGCAAGTAATGCAGTCTGCCTATGCCTTTTCTGTACGGATACCAACTAAGTGTACGGGACTAAAGAGTATGTGGGGCTCTTCTGTAGTAAGAACAGATGGAGTCTAAAAATTACTTGTTTCAAAAGAGAAAAGCGTGTTACTGAAAATTATTTAGGGCTAAGTAAGCATTACTGCAGAAGGAGTGACAGAGCTGTAAGTAGGTTTTATTCAAGACTAGGAACTACATCTATTGAAATCTTTAATACTGCAGATTTGTATGGGTAATATACACTGGGTATTCTCTATTGATGGAGGTTATCAGCTGCTGTTCATTGGCACAACTATAAAAATACTTGGCAGACAGCTAAAGAAATTCAACAAGTAACTATGGAACTATGCTGCTAATGGAAGTAGAATACACTAGTCCTTGGCCTCCTGTCAGCTTACAGAAGAAATACCTTTACAAGAAAGATCAGCTGTATCGTACAAAGTGCAACCAGTTTTCACAGTTCAAGTGGATGGAACATATTTATCACTAAACAACAGACGACCCGTTTTTTTTTAATTTTGGTGGAGTCTCACCTTTATTTCTTTGCGCAAACGGACACTACTCATTCTAAAATGAGCAGTTGGACCATCAGGCAGATGACATAAAACAAGACCATCTGTTCACAAAGTTAATAAAAATCTGGTAAAATTCAACATGTAATTTAGAGAGGACCATTTTCTGCAAAATGCAGTGTTACATTAGAATGGTATATCCATAATCTATGCCTGATTTACAAGGTTTCATTGCATTTTCGAACATGCATTCAGAAACTACTTAACTAGTGTTCTGAAGAACATCCATTAAATTTTGTTTCAACAGCTAACCTGAGTTATCTTCTATTGCTTTCTCACTTAGTAAGGTTTTATCTAGTCAGCAAAACTAAATACAACTTCCTGGTCAGAAAAACCTGTCAATTAATCAAACTGTTAAATTTACTGAAATAATCAGTGTTTATCTATGCATTACAAACAAAAGGCCAACACCCTTTCTTTAATAATTCCAATTTCCATTCGCCATCAGATACTCAAGTTGGCACAGTGATTTTTAACTGTGTAGTTACAATGGAAGCTGCACAGTGAAGAGAAAAAATCCAGAATAAAGTAGATCTTTGATGCACACCACAGAATTATTTTCTTTCCCTAATAGGCCCAGAGCTAGCCTATCTATTTTAATAAATACACAAAAGGATACTTGGTATTTTGCGATCTTCATTAATGACGAGTAAATCCGTGAAGTCCCTTGCAATACACTGTGGAATAATTCTTTTCAAAGCCAGTCCTCTTCGGTAGTAGACATGGGAGTTAGGTATAACAGTAGACAGCTGCACACAGAACTTCACTGTTCTCTGCAAAACAGGCGAGTTACACTGAATGTGGTAAATACGGTGCCAGACTAAAGTATTAGGGGAATGGACGGTTGCTCATTCCAACTGCCCTCCCTAATGATAAATTACTTCCAGTATCTCCATAAACATATATCTCTACAAACATAAGACAAGCTATTAGGCTACTTCAGTCAATAGAAAAAAAAATATATTTGCAGTAAGGACTGCAGCACACCAGGGACTTATTTTTTTTTAAAGTATTTCCCCCACACCCCCTCTCCATTCATTGAAAAGCAGGAAAATTCAAAAGCATAACCCCCAGACTAATTGTTTATTAAGGACATTGGTTTATCATAGAATGGTTTGGGTTAGAAGGGAACTTTAAAGCCCATCTAGTTCCAACCCCCCTGCCATGGGCAGGGACACCCTCCACTAGACCAGGTTGCTCCAAGCCTCATCCAGCCTGGCCTTGAACACTTCCAGGGATGGGGCATCCACAGCTTCTCTGGGCAACCTGTGCCAGTTCTTCATCACCCTCTGCGGGAAGAATTTCTTCCTGATATCCAATCTAAATCTCCCTGCTTTCAATTTAAACCCATCACCCCTTGTCCTGTCACTACAGGCCCTTGTAAAATAAGTTCGTAACATTTCAAAATACAATGTAACTATTACTTCAGGTATTAAGGTCTGAGTTTCCAGATAAACTGTCTGAGGTGAACTTTTTCCTATTCTTAAAATCACTTCTTTTATGGTTTTCACAGATGTCATTCATCTCCCCAATTAGGTAATGCAGATCATGTGCATACAAGAGCATATACAGGAGGTTGGTGTTTGTTTTTTTAATGAAGGAAAACAACAGTGCTAAAGAAATGAATAGATTATCTACAAGGTAAATAAATAAATACAACAGCAGGAGAAAAATCCATGTGAAAGCAATTATTTTCAGCTTTAATTTACCAAACATAGCATGAAAACCTTGGTACTTTATAACCAGCTGACTGCTCAGAACCCTCCAAGTAAAGCATACATACCCCACGAGGTCTGTCTGATGTTGTAATAAGGATCTTGGGAACTGTCTGTCTGTTGAAGTATGGTGCAAATTCATCAGTTGCTTCATCAAAAGCAACCTGGAAGAAAAGAAGTCTTGTTCATCCACCATATATGAGATAATTGAAGAACAACTGTTCAATCTGATCTAAATTCTGATGAAATTGAATTTAGTAGTAAAATTTCCAATCCACAAGATCTAGCCTATAATTAATCATCACAAGGCAAGTGGGTTTTATATTTTTAAGAATCTAGTGTGATGAACAGTGTTTGACAGGTGATCCTATCACAAACAGCAATGGAAAAAGCAAATACCTAATGTAGCTAATGAAAGAATTGATGTACCTTCTTACTGAACCCACCACATGTAAAAAGTAATTCATCAACACCTTAACAGGCGAGTGTTGAATGTTAAGTTTCATCAATCCATTTCATGTCCCTTCTTAGAAAAAATGGTTAACTTAATAGCATATGCAGAAATTAAGGAGTTACCTCTTCATCATTGGGATCTACAGTTGTTTCATCATATACTCTCTGATTTTCAATAGTCTTTGGTATGGCTTTTGGAGGTGCCTAAAATAAATAAGTTCATTAACATAACACCTTAATGTAATTCTTAAATGTATTGTGAAAAACACATTCATACTGCTGTGACGCAGTGTATAGTTCTACACAGATTACAAGTATTATTTATTTTATGCCAGCTTTTAAAAAAGAAATTACACCATCGCCTCAATTAAAACTATGCATTGGGACACCAGAGAACACCATATGAAGGAGACGCATCGCTACAGCAGTGACATTGATTAATTTCAGGCTAATTAAGAAATGGGTTTAAAAAAAAAAAAGAGTGGAATTTTCTGTCCACTTGTTTTTTTCTTTTCTAGAAGAAAAAAGCTCTGCTTTCAAAAGCAACACATTTTTGCCTTGATATCTCCAATTTAAGTACTATATATAATGTTTACCCTGTTTACTTGCACTACTCTTGCACAACTATGGCAATACCGGAATTCACAAACGATTGTCTTCAACCGTCAATATGCTTTTAAGTAGTTCAGGAAAAGAAGAAATGCCCTTGATTATGCCTACACTTGGGAACAGACAACTGGTCTGGGCAGGGTTTGGTCAGATTTGATTGGTTTAATTAATACAGAAATTACTTACTAGAGTGTAATTCATAGTAACACCAACACAGTGCCATAGCAGTCGCATTGAACAGGTTGGACTTTTCAAGGGTCTGCTTTTATATCGTTATTAGCTTAAAATTCACGCTGCCTGATCAGGGCATCGTTTAACACCCTAACAACGACATTTCTAAGCTCATCTGCTTGAAACCTCCACTACCCAGCACTGTCTCCGAAGGCTACCACGGCCAGCGAGCATCGAGATCCCTGCTCCACTGGAGAAGCCGTTTCACTCACGAAGGTGAACTGGGCAAGACCCCCAGCGCAAGGCCGAGCCGCAGAACGGTCACCGAGGCGAGCCCTTCCCCCTTGGCGGCGGAGCATCCCCTCCGTGCCGCGGGGGCGGCCTGGCCGCGGCACGCCGCTGCCCTTACTTTGTCCCCGAGGGCTTCTCGCTCCTTCCTCCGCTTCTTCTTGGCGGCCAGTTTCTCCTAGGAGGAGAGGGAGAGCGATCCGTTAGCCAGACCCGCCGCCCAGCCGGGGCCTCCCCCGCCCTCCGGTAACGGCCGCCGCGCTGGGCCCTCCCCACCTTCCTCTGCTGCTGCTTCCAGCGAAGGAACATGAAGTGCCGCCGCTGCTTGTTCTTGATCTCGGACACGCTGAAGGTAGGCGGGAAGAGAACCCGCTCCGGGGCCGGCGGCCCCCCATCCCCCGCCGCAGGGCCCACCGTGCCGCTGCCGCCTGCCATGCTGCCGGCACCACCGGGCGGGAGCTGACCCCTCACCCTTGACCTCTGCCCCGCCCGCCGGGAGAGCACGCGTTGCGCCGGCGCGGGAGCCGCAGGCCGGAAGGACGGGCCGCGCATGCGCAAAGGGGCAGCCGAGAGTGGCGGGGCTGGCACTGCGGTAGCTGGTGGCGGTGACCGCCCGCCGGCGGGGCGGTGTCGGTTAAGCCTTTGGGCGGGAGCGCGGGCTTCTAGCCAAGTGCCGTCGCGCTCGGTGCGCCGAGGAGACGTGGCTGGGCTCTGGCGATGGTCCCGGAGCCCGGCTATGGGCGCGGCGCTGAGAGGGGCGGTGCGCAGGCCATGAGCGGCTCGCCCGGCCTGCTGCCCGGCTGCAGGTACCTGCGGAACGGCTAAGCGACTTGCTCTGCAGGCATACGCCTTGAGATGAGAGTGTTTCATACAGGTTATTGCTGCTGTGTAACTTACCCGCGTTAAAACGGGAAGCTCTCAGCGAAGATCACAGAATCACAGAACGGGTTGGGTTGCAAGGGACCTTAAAGACCATCTAGATCCGCCCCCCCTGCCACCCCCCAACTAGACCAGGTTGCTCCAAGCCTCATCCAGCCTGGCCTTGAACACTTCCAGGGATGGGGCATCCACAGCTTCTATGTGCAACCTGTTCCAGTGCTTCACCACCCTCTCTCTCCAGGAAGAATTTCTTCCTGATATCCAATCTAAAACTCCCCACTTTCAGTTTAAACCCATCACCCCTTGTTCTGTCACTACAGGCCCTTGTAAAAAGCCCCCCCAGCTTCCTTGTAGGCCCAAGATGACGTGATGAATTTACACAAGCAATAGTAACATCGTAGCCCAGTAGTGTTTCTGAGTATGCACCCATTTCGCATTCAGACATGTGCCCGCGGTGAGTTAAGCTGTGGGGAGCATCTGCTTAAAAGGAACCATAGGCGTTTTTGATGGTAATGTTCCTGATTTTTTAATTTCATTAAAGCCTGTTAAAATGAAACGAGCCCCCCCCACACACACTAATTAAAGAGATGTAATTAATGTAAAACTGGAAATGAGGTTTTCTGTTCGTAAGCTGAGAGGTGTGCAAGTGTTGCTGCACAGTGAGGACTACACTTTATCATGGAAACAGTACTTGGGGATTTGGGGGTGGGGGGTTGGGCTAAATTAGAGGCATTTTAAATCTTGGGCTGCAAAATTCCAAGCTTCACTGGGACTGATTAGTTCAGTTTGTCCCAAGGATTGCCTCAAAGCTTGGAATATGTCTACTAATTTTAAATACAAATACTACTTTGCATCACTAAATTTCTCTTTACTAGAAAAGTGAAAGAGAAATCTGGTAACATAAATGTATGACGGTAATGGAAAAAGATCTTGAAATAACCTGAATTAGTGATGTCTCAGACCTTCTGTCCTATAAACAAATTTAACTGTAACTCAACTTGCTTCACTGAAGTTATTTCTACTTAACATAGATGTAAATGAAACATCAAAGGCCTCATTATGCACAATCCCATCTTTTTCTGCCCTCACTCCCATTTTTGTCAAGAGACAAATATTTCAGCTATCCTTAATGCCTTAAGGATAAGTAGTTTCCATGGTAATTTCGATTTGGGGGATTTAGTTGAGAATATGTTAACAAGGACTTTCTGTAACTTTATCTCACCAGCTGATTCCAGTATCAGAGATGGCAAGGGTGTCTCTAAAAGTCATTAGCAAAGATTTTCATCACTACTTCTAGCAGAGATAATAGGGAATTACACGTTATTTGTAGTTTCAGTTTGCAATGGTATTTCAGTTGGAATCATTGCAGACTGATGCACAGCGTAATTCTGCGAAGCTCACGGCGTGCTTACGTGTGGAAAAAACACAATATCTTTCTCCCTTCCGGCAAGAGGAAAGACTAGATCCTCATATTATTCAGAGGCTTTTCTTCCAGGGACTCACAGGAACAAAATAATGATACACAATAGTACAAGAACTTCCTAGGGCAGGGGAGGGCAAATAAAAAGACACCAGAAACATGTTGTGGAATCGGTAAAAATAAGATCGCTAACAAGGTAAAATTACAACTTCAATAGAAGGCTCAACTAATACATGCAGGCATCTTATTACATTTCTTTATAGAGGTGGTCCCAGTGTCTTTTCTTCTTTTGGCTATGAATTCTGTTCTGTGTAAATAATATTCGAACCAGGATACTTTTTTTTCTTACGAGTAATGTATCATTGCGAGGAAACCATCTTTCGGAAGAAGCTGCTTGGTTAAAACAAACAAACAATCCCGAAACAATAGAAAACGTCAGTAGCTCTGATTTGTGTAAAGCAATGGGTGAGTTTTTCAGTGGAGCATGATGGAGACGTTTATTCCCTGTCAGCAGTAAGGAATTTTGGAGGAAACCTTTCTGTAAATTACCACTGTAAATACCCAGCTGCAGTAGTAGAAGCATCATTTTGAGTTGTACCCATAGACGACTGGGGTGTTTTGCTGTTCCCTCATTTTAAACAATTGGAAAATATCTTGGGATTAAGTTGGAAGGACAAAAAATCAGCTGGGGGAGGGAAATTAAGTTAGAAAATATTTGTGGAAGGAGATGAGAAAAGAGGATAAGGTGCCTCTGGATTCAAGAATTTATTAGAGAACTGTTTTCTGGTTTTTTTTAACTTAACCCAACATTTTGCTAGTGACCTGTTTTGGTTTTTTTAATTTCATTACCCGAAGGTAGAGAGGACGTGCAACTTGTCTTCAATATTCATTATACTGAACAAAATGTCCCAGAAAATGCAGTGCTCCAAACCAAACAAACTGTTGTCTCTGTTGGAAGACATATATGGCCTACAGGCCTCTTTCTTTCTTCCTAGAGAATACTGTTTTTCACTTAATAAAACAAAAAGCTGTTGTATATGTTTTTAAAGTGGATTGATTTTGACTGTGGCTACATTGCCTTGTCAGTATGGCAAAGCAGTTCCCCTCGGAATCAGTGAGCCAGAATTCTTTGTGGTTGTTGCAATAGTAATTTGAAGACCACAAGGTTCATGAGCACGGTTTCTGTAAAGTCATGTCTCGCTTCTAAGGATCCTCGCTGTGTTGGTAGAACAGAGGACAAGGGAGAAGTGACTGGTTTTCCTCTAGGACAAAACCCCCCAAGTTATACAGTTGGAAACGGTTTTGTCACGGACCTGAAACTGGTGAGGGGAGGGGAAATACAAGGAACACGAGGTCACATGGGTAAGAAGTGGTGACTCAAGGTTCCCCCAAGGGCTAACTTCGCTGAGGTCCACGTTTGCGGCACCCAAAACCTTCTGCAGGATCCCTATGCCCTCTGAACTTTCTGCTGGTGGTGAAGAATATATCTCAGCTGCAGAAGTTAGTGCTATATACTGGTAGTCAAGCTACGTCGGAGGGGTCATACATGTAAACAGCAGAGGGAAGCGCGGAGGAGAAGCACACGCTGGGGCCCTGCGGTATGGTCGCATGCTGTTGCAGCAGGCATCCGCTGTTCGGCTGCCCAGGAGTGCTAGCTGGCAGGAGCAGACTGCTGAACTAAAACAAGTGTACTCCTCTTATCCTGGCAGTCAAAGCTAGTTCTCCCTTCTCTTCGTGCCGCTGTGTGGATAATGATGTTGTACCCCAAAGGTCCGGGTTTTGTTATGCCTGTAAGCACCTCAGCCTTGAGACTGCAGAGCAGTTAGTACAGCTTTGATCATGTCCGAGCCTTACCAGGCCCCTCCAAACAGACATTCTGTGCACCCTTGCTTGCAGCCTCTCTCTGGTAGGCGTTCTCAGGGACTGTCTAACAGCACCGACTGTGTAGCACTTAGTGACATTAAGGTGCTTATTGGAAAGAAGGTATTATGTCCATTATACAGATGGGAATATTAAACTAGTTTGCCAAAACAAAATATATCAAATATTTAGAATGCCCGGTGTAAGACACCCAAGGCTGGATATTTTGAGGGTATTTAGCACCATGTGTTCAAACCACAACTATGTTCAGTTAGGTTCACCATTAACTTCACCATGCTCAGGACCATTCTAGATGTCAGATTCCAGATATCTCAAGTTCGGCACCCAGCAAACGAGAAATGCAGTCTTATTAATGTCTGTCCCTAAAATTAAGTTAAAGCTTGTTTTACTACAGGTGAATAAGGAGACCAGATGAAATTTCTTAGTTTTCACTCTGTAATGCCCTAGCTTTTCAGGGTTTCTTTGCAATCTTCATGCTTTTTATAGCTTTTGTGTAAGAAGTCTGAGGTTTAAAAAAGCAAATAATGGTAAAAAAAGCAAACACCACTCTAAGTAGCAGTTTATCTTCCAGACTGTTGATACCCCTGCCCCCAGTAGGTATCACACCAGACCTTGCTGAGAGTGCACTTTGTTACCTCCTCCGGGTCATTTATAAGGACGTTAAGAGTTCTGGCCCCTGTATGGGTCCCTGAGGAACACCACTAATAACCAGACACATCCTTGGTGGACTTTACACTGCTGATCAACACCTGTTGTACTTCACAGCCCAGCCAATTATCCACCCACCTTGTGGTACATTTCTCCGCTCCAGATTTCACCGTAAGGGTACCGTGGGAGACCATGCTGAAGGTCTCCCTAAAGTCAAGAACAGCATGCACTGCTCTTCCTCCTCTGCTGGGCCAGTCTTCCTGTCACAGGTTTGCCCTTGGTTACACTAGCTGTTCTCTGTCACCTCTGTGTCCCTCAGGTGCTTGGAAGTGTCTTCCAGGAGTATTTGCTCCACAGTCATCCTGGGGAACGAGGTGAGGCTGACAGTAGTTCCCTGGCTTTTCCATCCTGCCCTTCCTGAAGTTACAGCAAGTCAGAGTGACCTTCTTGCTATACCGTGGGAAGAGCAGTGATGACGGGTGCATTTACAGTCGGTGTCTAACGTCCCAGAATGTATGTGCACGTGAGAAAGCAAAAGAAGCAAAGCTTTTGGAACCCTGAGGAAGCAAAACTTAGATAATCTCAGGCAAAATGAAGCAAAGGAGAGCATTTTAAAAAGAAGGCATTTTCTCTGGTATTTTTGCAAAAAAGCTTGCAAATGTGTTATTTAAAATTATGGAAATTCTGCAGTCTGCTGCATGTGAGTGTCCAGTTTTAAAGCTCATTAGAATTTGAAAAAATGACTTCACAGCTGCTTTAGGTATGGATGTCAACACAATCTTAAACATGTGGTGATAACCAACATTGCAATAATTCCTTTCCACAGGGCCTATCAAGGTGGCAGAGCTGGCCATTATCTTAATCTGGGCAGATCAGCCTGATGAATAATACTGGGCATTTGATTTCCTACAAGTCTGTCAGCACTTCTGGTTAGTTAGCAGACCAAAACTACTAGATAATGCATTAATTGTATGGAAGCCAAAAAAAAAAAAAAAAAAAAAGAAGGATAAAGGGTTTTTCAGGACTTTCAAGTGCCTAGTGCAGAAATTCTATAGAAACTCTATAAACAAGAAAATTCTCATCTGGTATGTTTAGACATTTGAGGAGTTTATCCAATAGCTAAGCCATGACAGAGTAGTGAAGAAGCATCTACTGTTCCAACCTGGTATTTTGCTGAATTAGTTTTGCTGCTTCTGGAGATCACTATCCTTTTCTAAAGAATTGTCCTGTAAAAGGGAAGGTAGTCAGTGGCAACATTTCGTCAACTTTGTGGGTATGTAGAAAAACTCGTGTTTCTTGAGGGTGTGGTCCTCTTTGCAGGAAGTCATGCTAGTATCTTCTGCTGGTGGCAGTTTTACACATAGCTTGGGCTACCTTAATAAAACATTCCTTCACGTACTGAAGAAGAAAGAATTTATCCAGCATCACAGTATGACTCATTTCTAGCCAGATATTTTTCAGAATATGCTACCTTGTGTTTACATTTTATTTACTGACTTCCTGTTATTTGATATTAAGGCGTATTTGTGCTGTGGTGGAATAATTTCTCTGTAATAAACAGAATTCGGTATAGCAAGTGGTTATGATTTTTTGTTTCTGCTTTCAGGTTGCCCACAGACAGCGAAGAATTTTCTCCTTGTTCAAAGTTATTGCAACATCACTTATAGGTGTTACTGTAAGGTAACTATTTTGTTACAGAGTAAAATACTTTGAGTGAAACCATTGTTTGCCTTGCAGGTCACTCAACTCCATGGTATCAACACATGCTATCAACAGTTGAGCAAAATATATTGCTTAAATATTCTGCTATTTTAATACTTTTCAGGGGCTATATTACTCTTTAGCTCTTGGTAGATACTTTACATTCTAAATCAGGAAAAAAAAATAGCAAGATCATTTCCTACTTAGCATTATTACGAAGTCAAAAGTATTTATAAATGGCTAGGAACACATTTTAGTTGGGTTACAAGTTTGTAAGGTAGTATTTGCATAAGAAACAGAAGTTGTGAAGTGACAGATGATAAGTAGCACAGTGTTACCAGAGTCTCTAGTAAGATGAGCTAACTTGAACAACGTGTGTTTTAATATAGTTGAGTGCAGGCTACTATTTCTAGGAAAGAAAAATGTACATCAGTTATCTGATGGAGGACTGCATTATGAAAAGCTGTGATAGAGAAAAGCTATTAAGAGCGCACAGAAATGATATCCTTGTGGATAAATGGGAGGACACTGTAGCAATAGGGATTTTGTTGGTGGAGCAGTATGTCTTGGCCTGATACCAAGACAAAAACTGAGAAACTGGTTAAGCAGAACTAGGTGGTTGATTTGGGATCTAGAAACCCTTCTTACAGAAAGGACTTAAAAAGCTTAATCTCTTTAGCCCATCAATGAATCACGTAAGAGCTAACTCCCCTGGAATTGCATAAATAAAGAGAATAATTGTAGTCATAGAACTCTTCAGTTTAGCAGACGAATCTTTTAAAACATGTAGTGTTTGAAAACTGAGCTGAGACATTTTGTTGATTAAAAACCAAAACCAAAACAAACAAAAATGCCCTTTAGACTAACTAGGCCTTGGAAAAAAAAGTAGATAGATAGGCCTGTGTTGTATTCCTCATCACCTGAAATCTTTAAATCAGGAAGGTAGATTTTTTCCAGAGAAGGTGTTCTAGCTCCACCAGAAGTTAGGCAGACATCACCTGATGACATTGTCACCTGTACTGTGCAAAAGGTCAGGCTGGAGAATCGCAGTGCTTTCTTCTGGTCTGAAAACCTGTGATGCTATGAAACATCAAAATAAAGTAAAAAAAACCCTTTTAAACCAGTCTATAAGAATTTTAGAATATCTGCCATAATATTCAGATAGTATGTGGCTAGAGACTGCAATGAATGGATTTTTTAAATAATTTAACGGACATTTTTAGCTACATTACAGGGCTTTTTTCCTGTTCATATCACTAAATTTTGATGAATAGTCACTAGACTGGCACTATCTCCTTTATTTAAGGCTACCCAGCCCCATTCCGCTGATCCAATTCTGTTTCCTTTCTTTATCAGTTTATCAAATCTTTTAAGACTGACGTTTCTATGCTGGGTGTTCACCTCAGGATAACTTTCTGGAAAGTGAATCTCTGTGTTTGGTACTGATCATAAACAACATCAAAAGCAAAATGACTAAAGCTAATAAAACCAAATGCTAATGCAAGTTGTTCCAAAATATTAGACAGACTGGTGGGGTAATTTAGAGTTTTACCAAGAGATTTCCTTCTCTTTTCTGCCACTGAGGGTTTATAATACAACTTTTCTTAGGTGTTGATAAAATATGAACATGCTTTTGGACATTTATAAGTGCTAATCAGAAAATAACAAAGGTAATGAACATTGTAAGACATTTAGCTGCCAACATATAATAATCCCAGTGTCAGATAAACTCTTTTTTCCAGTATGCATATGTAGCTCTTATTAATGAAACTCAAGCTGCACCTAATTACTAGTAACAGAAAATCACTGGCGTTTACCTCCCACGTACAGAGCCACACCTTGCCCTCCAGGAAATCCAGAGAGCTTCCCAAGAACTATCCCTAGCTCTGGCCTAGATTTCAGCCTCTTCTATAGCATTTTACAGCAGCAGCTTGTCAGAGCCAGTCCTGTCTGGTGCACAGGGTTTGAACAAAGAAAGGAAAGTAATGAAATCTGGTCTTAAGTTAGACCTTTTATTACAGTAGCCCTTTGCTTGGTCTACATGGTTCAGCAAGTTTGGTGCTCTACCCAGCGCAGACTGATGCCGAAGACGATCTCTGTTCCTTACAGGAGGAGACAGAGGAAAGAATCAAAAGCCCCATTTCAGTAGAAGTTACCGTACAAGATGACAAGGAAGAATTTTAGCTAAGACAATATTTTCCTTTGTCTGTATTTCCAATTTGATCATATTTTCCTCCTACTTGGAAAAATATTTTATTTCCTAAGTTTGTGGAGGATTATTTGTGAGAGAGGAGGTGTGGCATGATTACCTTTGGCAGGAGACAGTTAGGCTAGATGGTTCAAGCCCTGTTTTTTTTATTTCACCAGGATAGTTTTAAATGCATCTGAAAAGAAATGACAGCAGTCTGAGAGTGGGATTGCATCCATCAGCTGACAGTGCATCTGGTCATGACCTCTGCAATTCAACTTCAAATGTAAATGTGCAGTACTAGTGCCAGTATGGGATTTAGGAGACCTGTCCTGTTCTCCATTTCCTTCTACACAAATACTTCATGGTAATCCCTGATAAGTCCCTTTGTGCCTTCTACAAAATTAGTGTGAAAGCCCTTTTGCCTTATATGGATAAATAAGTGTAACGTATTCTAAAAAAAAGAGCAAAAGCCCAGCGAATCTTAAAGAGAGTCCTCTCCTGGGATTCCCTGGGAGAGAAGGTGGAGACTAATAGAGCACAATCGCTACTTCTCTGACATGGTAACTAGAATAGAGAATCTAAATCCTGATTGCCCAAGGAAGTAAATACTGAGAAAGAACAGAGAGGTTTATACTTCCTCTGTACCTGGCACTGATGCATGACAAATTAGAATGTTGTACATGGGGTTTGTGCCCTAAATGCAAAGAGAGTGATGAAAAATTGGAGGGATTTCATAGAATAGACATGAGACATGATTAAAGGATTAGGATACTTTCCTTCTAATGTGGGGCTCAAGGAGTTCCATCTATTTAGTTTATCAAAGAGAGCGTTAATGGGGGCCCTTTGCGTACCTTTCTGTATAGTAAATATTCATTTAAAAATACATGGCCTAACTCTAGCAGACAAAGATCCAAGACCTGCAATCTTAATTTATAGGTACCCATAATTAACCATTGAGAGGGTTACCAAGATTTATGGTAACTTTTCTGTTGATATTTATATCAAGATGTGATGTTTTCCCCCTTAAAAAGATACAATCTAGTTCAGACAGGAACTAGTTCAGGGAAATCTGCTCTCCATTGTACAGGAAGTCAGACAAGAAGATCACACAGGTCACTTCAGGCTTTCTAATCTGCTAATTAAATATTTCACATAAATTCAGCTTAATTGGTTCTGTGATTGTTAATAAACAGTACTTTTAATGTTTCATGTTTGACTGCAGCCTCACCTAATCTCAATTATTTCTTACTGTATGTGGGTGGTGGGACTTTGTCATCCTATCAGCACCTCCACCTTCATCCCTAAGGGTTGCATCATCGTCTTGTTACACAACCTGCAGGGTTGATATTGTTGATACGATGCCAACCACAGAATCACTGAGTGATGGAGTGATGGCATTGCTGGAGATCCCAACAAAACTGTTCTAGATCCTGCACACAAGTTATTTATCAAGACCAACTTCTGTTGTACTTTTAAAAAACTTAACTAGAATGTACTGCTCAGGTGACCCTAGTCTCTTTGCAGGTCTCTGCTGAGGATCTTTAGCATGTCATTCTAGACTTTATTACAGCTAAATGTATGATATTCCAGGCTTTTATCCAGGCTGTGGCTGATATTTAAAATTTTGTTCTCACTTGTTCATGCAGCTACATTTTGCTTGGTAGTCCTGGGAACAGACTGCCACCCTGACAAGGACAAACTGCATCCATTGGCCCAGTGTATTCTCATAACCCACTGGTTCCAATGTACTCTCAAACCAAGCTTTCACCTACCATGATTTGGAAAAGACATTACATATGTATAGTACTAGCAGAGGACTGCGTGGCAGAAACCAAACTATGTACTTAGGGTAAAAAGCATTTCAGTGGGTTTTAGGAAAAGCTTTGTTACTAGGTAAAGCCTTAGCATGAAGCCAGGATAATCTTGTGACTAGTAATATATTAAACTCGGAAAAGCTGTTTAGGAGCAGAACATGCTATAGTATACGGGAAGGGAAGCCACAGAAGGAAGAAAATGAGCAGTTGAAGTCTGTTAATAGTAAATACTCTTTCTCCCTCCACCCACAGGCATACATCTTGGATTGGAACTAGATGGTCTTTAAGGTCGCTTCCGACCCAACAATTCGATGATTCTATGATCTTACTTGTACCACTACTACATATCCTAGACCAAACATGAGAATAGTAATACTTCTCGGAGCTAAACACATAAAACTCCCATGACAGATTAGGTTCTGGGATGGAGCTGGTTAATGAGCACTAAATAATATCAGAAGACTGTAGACTTAATAAAAAGGATTAAAAACCAGCAAAATACCTGCCTGTTATCTGAAAAAGCTGTAGATTTTGTACACAAAATGCAAGACGGTTCAGTTTAGATGGCCATACGCAGCCCAAATCTAAATTGCACAGGCAAATGTAGTTCTGTAAGTGCTCACTTTTGCATGCTTCATTTTACAGCATTAGAGCATTAAAGTTTGTCTTTACGTGCAGGATGTTAATACATCCATATACAAGACTTACTGGAATCCTTTTCAGCATTAAGCCATCTGGGACACAGTGCTATGGGAGCTTGAAGTAAAAAAGAATCCAAATATCTCTTCTGGTAAAAGTATTTTTTTTTTCAGTCCAAGAGCTGTTTTTTAAGCCTAAAGAAAAAAAAAACAAAAAACAAAAAAACACATGAATTGGAATTCTGGTGAAGTAAGCTGGGGCTTCTGATACCTGCAGTGGAGGGAAATGGCTGAGCTGCATAGAAAGTCAGTCATTTGGGGCATCTGCAGTGACAACCTCCTTCTGGGCGTATTCAAACCAGAAAACTCAAAGCAGTAACAGATACAAAACTGTATCAGCAAAAAAAGAAATAGCACAGGTTTTCATCGTTAAGAACAAAACCTCAAGCTCTAATTGAGAATATTGGCAGAAAGTGTCTATGTGTGAAATGTTTTAAAGGCTTACGCCTTTGAATGTATTAGGTGCAATTTCTAAGGCTGTTGAGAATTTGCCAGTTGCATCATTTTCAGTTGTAATTATGAGAGCTTACTGTCAGAAAAGCTGACTTTCGTTTTTGAAGACCAATCCTGAGAAGATACTGGAAAACCAGGACTCACCCTCAGTATTTCTGATCATCCTTTAACAGTTTCTTCTGATGGAGTAATGCTGGTAACATAATAGCTTTGCTAGAGAGCTTTTGAAAACTGGTCTCTCAAGCTTAGAAAATCTGTGTGAAGAAAGTAATAGTTATCATTCGAACTTGACGCCAGACTCTAATTATTACTTCAAACACAACAGGAACACAGCTTCAACAGGATTTTTTTTAAATCTCTTTGGTGCACTGTAGTAGCCACACCTACATCCTCTTAGAAGAAACGTATTTCTCTTCACTTTGCACAAAGACGTATTAATTTGTGCAGTGCATTCACAGATTTGTCCAGGCTTTAATTCTTCCAGTTTTTCACTCAGCTGATCTTATCGTCATGCTTCATACAATACTACATTTAAATTACACTAGCCTTACTTCAAGTGCTGCTAGCCCTTGAAATTCCCCCGCCTAGGGAAGATGCGATGCTCATGGTGTACGTGGTAAGGGCCATCAAGCTGCTCAGTTTCACTTTGCCTTTACCACACTGGTTTAACTAATCTAACCAAATTGGTCGTGCTCAACAGCGTTACGTTTCAGAGTGTCACTTGGTCCCACGGAGCGCTGGGCTCATACACGCGGAGAAGGGGGACCATGAAATAGATTAGTTTCTTATCTGCAGTACTGTTTCACCTTTATTGCACTATCTGTCTAGCTGACAGTCGTTTTAGTTGAACTACCAAGATAAGCCCACAAACACAAATAGCATTATTATATGATTTTCAAAGCAGCCAAACCACACGCTTCATTCCTCATTTCTTAGACTGATTGTAAACACGCTGATTGGTACAAATGAGGGCACTGGAAACCAAAGGAATTTGGCATTAAAGAAATACTGCATTTTATTGAAAAAAAAAAAATGAAACCGGGAGTTCTCTGTTCCTGAAGGATCCTGAGCAATGCTTTCTCTCTCAAAAAGAACACAAAACCCAACTGTGTATTTTGACATACAATATAGGTCTGACAGGCAAAAAGCACAGGTGCTGAAATTTCCCTATAGTTTTCCTGCAGAGGCACAGACTTCCTTAAGAAATTCAATGTATGGAAAATATGCATGAACCTGTACTTTGCAGTCATATTTGTGGCTTCCTTAAAGGTTGTCCACAGACCTCTCTACACCCAGGGACTGAAAATCACTGCCGTGTAGTACACAGACATATTAGCATATGGTAAACACATTTCTTTTAGAGGGGCTTTTCTGAAAATATTTGTAATTTTTTTCTCAGTATGCCCTGCAACGGACTGGTGGGCAGACCCCACATGAAATATAATCTGAAATTAATGAGGAGGCCTTAGTTAGGATACACACTCCCATGGAACATTCTCCTGAAACACCTACCATTATTTGGAATTTGGTTTATTTCAAAGGGTCTGCGCTGTCGGCCTTATTTTGGTGACCAATAATGAAGTTCGGAGGGGGATTTTTTCTTAAGGAGCTCAAGTAGGACTATGAGGACCTGTGTGTTTGTGGGGCAGATGAACTCACCCATCAGGAGTGTAACAAGCTCTCCAGGTTGTACATTACACACATTATCATACAGTGACTTGATACTTGTCTTATGCAATCCTGGAAATAGGAGAAGCATAAGGAGTTGTCCAAAGGAAAGAGAGGGAATTTAATTCTGCTGTTAGCAGAAGAATGGTACCTCTGTTCTTTTATTTTCTACTTTGCTGTATGGTGCCAGTACCAAAGCAAGACCTGCAGAGATGCTTGGGAATGAGTTCCCTCATCTTGGCTTTCTCACAGCAGTTTTTCACAGCATTTAGCAGGCAGAGGAACACACCAGGATGTGTTCTTTGTCCTCAAGGGAGATTTTGAATCTCCCTGGAGAAGAACAGATTCTTTCTACCTACACTGCTCATCTTCCTCGGTGCTAACAACACACGGTAGGACTGAGGAGATACAGCTTTCAGTCTGCATTGTGGCAGAGACAGGCTTGGAAAGAATATCTTAAATTACTCACATGTAAAAAAAAAAAAAATTACCTCTAAAGGTGAGGATATCACTTGTTCCTGATTTGGGCACTGAAAGTAAAGTCATGAGCAGCAAGGGAGGCAGTGGTCACCAAGAGGAGGTTCATCTCTGCCCAGCTCCTGCATGGTTCTGTCCAGAGAGGTTCTTCTGTCAAAGAAACTGCCCGCACACGTGGGCTCCCTGACATCTGTCCTAGCAGACACCCTGGCAGCACTGGGGACAAGGCTGTGGTGTGAAAGGATGCGAAACTCCTGCTGGGGACATTTCCACCAAGTCGGGACTACACTACCATCCTCTAAACACGGTTTGTGTCATTGACCACGAAAGGTTCAGATTTTATCCTTCAGGTTTTATGGGTGATTCCCGTGTCTTTGAAGTCCTGTTCCTACTGAAGATGAAGGCAAATTCCCACTGATATTAATGGGGTTAGGATATGTCCTTGTCTCTATTTTTGCTGTTGTTTCCTTTGTTGCAATAGGCTCATTCCTTTATTAAAGCTTTTGCCTGGGGGAAAAAGAAAAGCCATGTTACTAAATAAATTATGAAATATTTACATTTATGAAGCCAACCCCTTATGCCTAGCTCCTCCTCTGATATTAAGATGACACTTTTTATAGAGCTACAGCTTCTATACTGCCATTATTCCGCTGTGGGATTGAAGACCGGGAGGTGACAAAACAGCAGGCCACCATGAGTCAAGTGACAGTAAGTAGCATCTAGGAATATCTTGCTGATTTTTGACTCAGTGCAGTGAGACACAGCTATGTTAAACTGGTGGTGCTTTGTTTAGTGCTGGAGAGCAAAGGAGGATCAGAGACGAAACCGAAGAAAATACAAAACTGGCGAGGTTTCTAAACTAAGCTTGATTTTTACCTGAGAATATAAAGCTGTGTGTTGTAGATATACCTGTAACAATAAACCAAGATCAAAGGGTTAAAGGCATCAGTTTGTTTATCACTATTTATGTTCTGTCTATGTTGGTTTGTATTTGTATTTCCTTTTTTTGCCTGCAGTTCTCTCAGTGCCACAGGAATGAATGAAACTAGCTTTAGTGTCACGATCCATAATGAATGGTCTGCAATTACTGTTGTGAACGTTTTGCACCTCTTGTTTTCACTGTATTTTTATACTGGCTTTAAACCTTAATAACATCTTCCTTCTTTTAAAAAAATGGTTTAGCATGTTGTTCAGATACGCATGGTTCAAACTGTAGCTTAGCTTATGAATTTCTCCCTCCTACTCTTACATATTTAAAGCTTTTAACTCTGCAGTGCCCCACCTCTTGTAGGTTTGGTAACAGACAGGTAGTGACTTTCTTTCTGGGTATTGGTTTGCTGGTGATTTCTTTGTAATACCTGGCTAAGTCACTTCAGTTTATGCCTTTCATTTTTATGGCTCTGTGGGATAACCTGTGGAGGCTATATCTGTAAAATGGATAAATGTTCAGTAACTGTCACAGTAAATGAAACGTCCTGTTAACTGGATTTCTGCAGAGTTAACTCCTAATGGTTCTCTGTCACCAAACTCAAGGTCTCTGGCCTCGCTGGTGTCACCTATCCTAATGTTCACTCTGCTCTTCTCTTGCTGACCTTCAGCTGTGTTGTTTCCTCTTCTCCATTTCTCCTGTAAGCTCCCATTTCTCTGGTTTTTTCACATCTTTTGGCAGTAAAGAGGAGAGCAGGTTGGTGGGCGGCTGGGAACACAACTCTACTAATTGTCGTATTTGCTGTGCAGCATTTCTTCCATGGACTTCCCTTGCAAAATGTCCCATGTGAAATTTTCAGTTTTCACATTCTCACCTTGACTTTTATGAAGGAAATACTGGGGCTAGTTAGAAAGCCAGAGAGGAAAATTGCACATTGTGTTTGCACAATACCTGGGCTTTACAAGGTCAGTATGTGAAATGGAGCTGCTTTCAGAGCAGGGAAGGAAAGAGATCCTCAAATATATAGCGAGCCGGGCGTTTTTAATCCTCAACAAGAAGGGGTGGACAGGGGTGCTGAGCATATTCATACCAGTGCAAAAACACATTTTAAAAACTGCACTACAGCAAAAGAAATACTGATTTTTGGCTGGTAGAATCTTAACCCAAAAAGGAAACCTGATAAAAGACAGACACAAAAAAACCCTTGAAGAGAAATACTCTCACAGTTTAGAAAGTCAGAAGTAAGGAACAAAAAGAAAACACCTGATGATATGGCTTTTAGTGAGCTCTGGCAGGTTTTGAAACGTAATGGGGAAAGCTATACTACTGTAATGCGACACGCTTGTTTGTGGACATTAATACATGTGAAGATAGATTTTTGGGTTACTGTATTATGATGCACAACTATGTGGCTAATTTGCATGCAGAATTTCTATGATTAAGAAATTGGGCAATGCTAGTACAAGTGTACCACAGTGAACCACTTGGCAGCAATCGCCAGCACTCTAGCAGGAAACACTAGATACTATGATGTTCTGCTCTGGCAAAGCTTTGTGTATTTGAATATCGGTTAGCAGTTCCCAAGCTGTGAAATTATCAAAGGAGGGGAAGAATGTTCCTTACTTTTATCCCTCTTACAGGAGCATCAACATAGTCACTACATACCTTGCGTAGAAAGGTCAAACTCAACTGAAAAAAAATAAAATTAAGAGGATTTACTAAAATTACTTGAGTAAAAGTAACCCCACAGCTGTTTATAAAAAGCAAGATCTGATTTTTCAAGTCCAAATGTTTTGTATTTAACAGTTTGAATGAAATGAAGATATCAAATATGCATAGAATAGCATACTCTTAATACTGGGACAGGTCAGTTAAAAACTATAAAGAAAAGCATACAATGGGCCTGCATTAAAACATTATATTATGAGCTACCTCCTGTCCGAGGGCGAGATCTGAAAGTGCTACAACTGGTTTCTGAGTTCATATGCAGCTTCTTTTACTGCATTCATGCCAGATTCATAAGGATTATGAGAAAGTTCAGCATGTTAGGCCTTCCATCTGGTATCTCAGTCTAAACAGAGAAGTGTCAGATATGACTAAGCTTCACAGGGCACCAGGGTGTCTAAACCCACAAATATTGATATCCTAGGCTGAAATTTCAGATCAGGCTCTCTGCCTTGTACTAGGAAGAATTTATTCTCTGCTGCAAAGGGTTTTTTCCCCACAGTTTGCCTAACATAAATTTCTATTTGTCTCCATTCTCATTTTTAAATTCCTGTCTTTTTAAGAAATCTCTTGTGAAATTACAGAGGTGCATCCCATTCTGAGCACAGTTAGGCTTTGGCCTGCTCAGAGCTTCTACAAGACGCTGCCAGCACTACTCTGTCTCCCAAACGTTTTACCCAGGGCATAGGCAGCCTACACGTTCTGAAGCAATTACTATACTAAATACCCAGTGATGTACCTTTCCCAGAAACTGAAAATAAAGGTATAAAAGAGATCCACACAATAATTTATGGGTGTTAACCTATGGGTGTAAGTTTCCCTGGGGATAATTATGTGACTGTGCTAATAACGCCAAGGATGCTTTGATACATTAAAAAAAAATTTTCACAATGATGTTCTTGTGCATTTCATTACTGTCAGGAGTCAGGAGAGTGTATGTTTAAACAGGAGAGAGGGATGAGAGAGCCCATATATCTTAAAAAAATAACTCTCTCCCTTTCCACCGCGGGCAAGCTGAGGGAGCCGTTTGGTACGGGCGCTTACGTTAGGTGTGTTTGCTGGAAACGTCCCTGTTCGAGAGCAGAAAACTACACCAAGTGTGCTGGGAGGGGAGCAGTGTGTGGGGTGGGCAAGGGTAGCTGAAGAATGGGCTTTACTGACAGCGAAACAACCAAAACCTCCTGGGCTTTGCAGGACTTCTGCACTTCTAAGAGGTGCGGTCTAGCCCACTTTGAAGCAGACTTTGCTGTGGTTCGAATACACCTGCGAGCCTCCATGGCAAGTCCAAGTGCCAGGCTAAGTTAGCATGCCTCGGAAAAGGGAAGGTTCCCAGCTCAGTCAGAGACATTTCTCCCAGAGCCTCCTCGAGTTGCCGGCAGACAGCTGGCACCGAGCCCCAGGTGTCCTCGAGAAATTCCCCAGTACACTGCTCATCACTCCCAGTATGCTGCACTTGTCCTGGAGACACCGTGAAGGCTGCCCTCTGACATGGGTTTAAGTTTTTATGCCTTCAAATCTTTTTAAGTTTTTCTCCTAGTGAGGCTAATGTCTAATCCTTTGACCTCCCGCACCGGCTGTGTAAAATTCCAACACAGCAAACCCTAACGATCCACAATTGCCCATGTTACAGAAGCATCCGCAGGGAGACAGGGGGTTACGGAAAAGTTGTCAGGGGCTTTGCTGGTGTAGTGACAGGGAGACGGAGCTGTGCCCTTGCTCTGGGCCGTCAGCGGCCATGGTGAGGGTGGGAGGTGGGTGAGCGAGCGGCAGGCATGTTTGAGAGGCTGTATTTGCATTTCCTGCCCCGCGTGAGCTTGTCAGGCATGCTGGGACCGAGTCTCTGCTTGTGGAAATTATTACAAGGCAATTCATACCAAACAATGATCCCTACTGTTGTGTTTGTTACAAACTTGGCTGCAGTACAGTAATGTTTAGTGAATTAATAATGTCTGCTTTTGGCCTCTCCTACTCCCTCGGCAAACAATTGTCACGTATAATAAACGTTCTCATTTAGTCTAACCAGAACAGAGCCCAAGGGTCAGGATAGCCATACCTGCGTGCCAAGGAGGAGAGACTCTGGGTTTCCAGAAGACACCAGCTTTCTCCCCTCTCCACACCAGGGTCTTCCAAGGCTTCTGTCCTTTGGCACTGTCAGCTTTGCTGGGCAGGTCCCCTGAAACCGCAGTGGGGGCAGCACCAGGTGTCCCCTTCCTCTGGAGAAGGCCTGTCCTGTCTAAAGGGTCGCAGCGGGCAGCAAAGGCAGCTCAGAGTCACTGGGACAGGCAGGTATTTGTTGAGAGTTTGGCATTTTGAAAAAGAACAGCACGTTTTAAAATTAAAACCTCTATGAATACATATACAAAATATGCAGAAATAAGTATTTCACACCAACAATTGATCACAGTGCATGCTGTGAGGGCATATGAGGCTGAGTAAGTGACAAACAGTCTTGCTTTTGCACAGGAAGCCTCAAAGTTACAAACCTTTTAAAAATCTGTATGGTTATCTTGTTGATTATCAGCCTCTTTTGGGAAACAAAGAGGCTGCCCATGTTTCATAATGTGTGTAGTAGAAATACGAGTATATACAAATATGGAAGTTTCAAAATGAAAGCAAAGCTGAATTAAAACTGTTTGCAGTCAAAAAATGAGAGAACCAGAACTGCAGCCTTTTTATTGCCACACCACTGAAATGAGTGTGTGCACAACCTGGCTATTTAGGTGCCTGCGGTGTCGCATGGTACAACTATTTCTCTCCATCTTCCCACTGCTGCTCACGCCTCTTCGGTATCAGCTGAAAAGGAGGCTACCAATCTCGGTGTAACGACAGAGTAATGTTGTAAGTAGTCTTGGGAAGCTTTACGACAGCTATCGATACATCAAATGATTAAGAACAACAATCAGCACTTGAAGTCAAGTGACGGACAGTTGACGTCTAGCCCGAGGAGCAGGGCTGCGGCAACACTGCTGTGACAGCCGGTGGATGCAGACTCTTTGCTATTGAACTCTGTGACCCAAATGCTGTGGCTGAGCCTCCACCGTAAGAGCTACAGGTTGTGTCACAGGTCTGGTGTGCCATGGTGAACCGCAGCAGCAGCGTCTCCGGCGAAGGGTTTCCCACCGTTCCTGTGCACCGAGGTCACGCGTATGCAAAGCTGTGGGCACGATGTACGGGTTCAGGCAGCTTAGGTTGGGTAGCGTCCGCCATGCAAAGGTGGACAAGAGAAATGAGTTTTATCTTGGCTTATCTGAGTAATGCCCTGCCATCCCACTGCTCAGCCTTCTGAACAATTTTCACTGCCACAAATAGATGTTGCTTGAGCACAGCTAGTAAAACAACAAGAAGCAGATATGTAAATCAATTTGACAAGCATCAGAGGAAAAACATTACCAAGCAAATTCTTTATCAGATGTCATTTGGTCATATTAAGGAAACAGGAAAACGCCTGTTTTGTGCAGAACATCTAAACTGTCTACATTATTTTCACTGAGCTATGAGACTTGGGTTTGCCTTCAATCCAGATCAACCACATATAAAATCTACTCCCGGACAATTCTCCTCATTAAGATGCCCAGATACATTCATTTTATTTCTTCCAGAAGTATGCACAAATGTTTCCTGAAATTAATTTGTTTGGTACTTCGTACACTTTGTTGTTTGGCTGATTTTTCAGGGTGAGAAGGGAAGGAAATCTTCGACAACTTCTTGCGGTTGTGGGGCATTTCTTTCTTTTTATCTACTTCCTTGTAAGACACTATTGTGGAGAATCAATGGTATGGTCTGTGAACATGGCAAACCAGAAATATTAGCGGGACAGCCGACTCTTCAGGCTGGAGTTTATATTAGCAATTCAGGGAAAAAAATACAAGTGAGATATAACCTTATAAATTTATTATAAATATATGTATCAGGATTTTGCAAATGAGCTTTGTCTTTATAGCCACTCCATGCAAACTTCAGGTCCTAAGCCTGAGACTGGAGGTATTGAAAATTAACAGCTGGGTTTGTTGTAGTGTGAAAATGTAGGCAAAATAACATCTTCCAAGTTAGAAGATGTTATTTCTTCTAAATTTCTTCTCTAAAGAATATTTTCTTCTCTTTTACTTTTCATTTTTTTCCCAATTGTCTCAGTTTTTCCTTTGGCAGCTCTAAGACATTATAACCAACCACAAATAACTATAAAGATGGAAGAGGGAGACTGTAAACAGTAAACATTTTTGCTCTTAATTTATTTTGCTTATTCATTTTTTGGACACACGTATTTGTTCCTGAGATTCATGTACATGAATGAAAGCACTAGAAATACCCCCAAGCTACTAGTTACAAATGATTTAAAGCTCCTTTCTTCTCTAAAAAATGAGTCATGTAGAAATGAAGCCTTCCTGTCCACAGGTCTACTCCTCTCCCTGTCTGTATCCCATTTTGTCAGCTCTTCAAACTGAGCAGAAATGCTGTGACTGATCTCAACAGCACCTGGTCACAGGGCGATTTTGAGGCGTTTTGGGGTACTCTTGCTGACTGCCCTGACAACCCAGCTCAGGAGGCAGGTTTCAGTTGTTCGGCCCACCCCGTGTCCCACATCACTCACCAGTTCCCCCGGGGACAGGGCGATGCGCACACAGGGACGGGCAGCCGGGCAGCCGGGCAGCCTTGCGGCTCGGCCCGGCGCCGATGGCCAGAGGTCTAACCCATCTGGCGACTCACAGGGCCGTTTTTCTGAGCGAAAACATTGGGTAAGGGAGAACGTTTCCTACACTTCCTGTGTGACAGGGGGCTGTGCCATTTGGGAGGAAGGGTTTGTTAGATCAGCATGGAAGCATCAGTGCAGCTTTCATAGTGGACTGCCAAAGGTCTGAAGGCTTTGTAGATGTGTTCGTTCTGCGTGCAGATGAACCCACCACTTCTCCAAGCTTGCTCGGCAGCGCGGTTTAAGTCTCCGATGCAGGTCCACTGATCTTTGTATTCCCTTGAAACAGCCCATTTGGAATGATCGTTAATGGAATAAAAGGTGGAATTCAATGGTGTCCCTATGAGGTTTATGTTGTAGACATGGTAGTCCAGAGAGCAGTTTGAGGGAAGTTTTTGGCCGGAATGCTGCCAGGATTCAGCCAACAAATCAGTCTTCAGTTCCTGAGCCACCCAGGCCACGTAGATATCTGTGGAATAACACAAGGGGTGGGCAATTAGTCTTTCACGTTCCTTCATTTAAGAGGGTACTGAAAAGCACCACCTAAGCTGGGCTCGTTTCATTCCAATGCATTAAGTGGGGCAGAAGGGATTTTGCCTCCTCTCCTTATTCTGACTTTGGTTTCAAAAGTTCATTTTTACTTTTCCTCCTTCCCCTGGAAAAACTGTTGCAGCAGCAAAACTAGGAAAGGAAAAAGAATTTCAAGCCTTCTTCATTATGAAAAAACAGATGATTCAAACCACATTTTTGTTCTTTGTTGTTACTGCTGAACAGCAGGATACAAATTTCCTGAAAATCCCATTAGTGAACACCTTAAGAAGGTGTTTGCAGGACCAGACAGCTTTTTGTTTTGTGGAGCTGAGAGAATTTTATGACGGGGCACCTTTCCCTGCACGCTGTTACATTTATTTCTGAAGCTGAACTTCTTTTTTTCCCCTCAAAGAACATATTAATCACTTATTACTTGCTTGAGAATGTGTGATAGACTGCAACGGGCTCTCTTACCATCTATGAACAAGTGTGACTTTGCAAAGTGCAGGAAGGTTTCCCCGTGCGCTGACTGGAGTTTGGAAAGGTGGCGCAAAGGGCCCGAGGGCAGCCTGGACCCTGCACAGAGCTTCTGCAGATTTGGGAGGTCAGCTTGGAAGATGTGGGGGATGGAACAGCTGTAGATTCCGGGATTGTAACTCAGCATCTGCTGGTCTGAGAAAAAGCCAAAGAAATGAACACATGCAGAACTGAAACAGGCTAAAGGGAAGCAATCAAGACAGTGAAGTTCTGACTTGGAAAGGACACCTAAATCCTTCTTAGTCTTCACAGCCTAAGTCTTGGGGGAGTTCAGTGTCAAAGTGTCTTATTTTAGCAACCAAAGACGTTTAATTGCTTTGCATTCCGACTGGCCTTGCAGTACAGGGAGCGTATGCTCTGTTTTTTCCACTTACACCTCATTATTCTTAGCAGGACTGTTGACCAGTGGTCTCAGTCCACTGCCACTTCCACCCACGCTCATCTTCAAGCCTCTAAGCAGTCACACAGCGCTCAGATGTCCAAGCCTGTCCGTATTTACAGGAGCAATTTCCAGTCAGTTACAGTCGCCAAGCCAAATGCAAACAGAAGAGCTGCCAAAGGGTCTAGTTTGGTTTTAGGGAGAACAGGGCTTGACTTTCGGCACTGGGATTGAATTTGCAGAAGAAATTGACTTTTCCGTACAGTGAGCAGCTTAACCGTGGAAGTCCTTGCAATGGATACTGTAAAGAGCAAGGGAACAAATGGAATCATTAGATGAGTTCATGGAAGACCAGTCCATCAAGTACTTTCCAGTCTTTCCAGCTTGGGAAATCCCTGAACCACAGATTACCAGAAGCTGGGAGGATGGAACAGGAAAAGCATTAGTGTCTGTGCCTCATTTTCTTGTCCTCTTTCCCTAAGCACATGCATAGATGGGCTTCCACAAACAGGAGCCTGGTTTAGATAGCTCTGGGGTGTGGCCAGCCTGGCCATTTGCACGGCTTATGTGTTTCATTAACATTGTTGGTCTGTAGCTGAGGAAAGGGTGAAAAACCTTGTGAAAAGTGTTAAGGAGCATAGCAGCGTGACTTCTTGCCTTTTGATAGTCCCTTTGCAGGATTCCAGGACCAGATACCGCTGTCAGATTGTTCTGAATCTCACTGGTATGGATTTGGAGGGTGGGGGGTATTTTTAGTATTGGTGTTTATGTGGCAAAAAGTATTATCTGGGGAAATTCTATACTTCATATTTCTGATGTGTTAAGGCTACTCCTCCAGCTCAAGCAGTGGCTGCCTTACATGTTTACAACAGCAGACAACTGCAGCTGAACAAGCTTTTACTATTAAAAATGAATAAACATCTTACTTTACATGTCCAAAGCATTTTGTATGCATGGACAGAGTTTACCCTCGATACACACTTGTGACTATTATTATCCCAGTAGTCCCCATGGGGAGATGGAAACAGAGTGGAAGAAAGAATTTCCCACATTAACAGAGGAAATCATTAGATAAACATAACTGAAGCCAAGAAGGCTGTTTCCAAGTCCCATTTGGTTTCCATCTGACAACCACCAACAAGAACAAGCAATTTTTGAGGTGAAGCCTCAAGGAAAGCAGTCAGAGAGGTGCGGTGGGGCAGAGGCTTTCTTAAGGAGAAGCGATTCATACCTATTTCTGTGAACTGGTCATATTTGAAGGTTATACAGATAGCCGTCTGTCCATAGAACTTCCCAGTAGCTGGATACCCGTAACCGTCCTCAGGGATGGGAGGGAATAGGGGCACGCTGTGAATCACCCAGAAGCCTTGTGATTTGTCCAAGAGGAGAAACCCTGTCCAAAAGAAAAAAAGAAGTTATTGCTAATGAATTAAGAGGGGAAAAGCTGTGTCCTACTTTGGACGCGCTGCTGCAGACACCACACTTTGGTGTGCTATTGTCTACAGTAAACTGGCTCCAGAGTAGATTAATGGATTATAGGAGACACTAATAGTGCATTAAAATCACACTAACGCTCTCCTGTGCAGCTTAACTCGAACTGTCACCATGCTTCTTGTGGGAAAAAAAGTCTTTTCAAAACCTTTTCACTTTCTCTGCTCAAATGCTGTCTTCAAATATCTGGCAATTTAGTGGCTGTGACCGTCTCTCCACTGCTCATTTTCCTTCCCTTCGTATATTCACTGCATAAGGAGAAACAGACCCTGTCAACACCGCATCTTCTTCCCAGAACAAATTCTCTGCGGGGAAGCAGCAGAGAGACGGGCTGTGCCTACCCGTGCAGCGGGGCGCTTCAGGGACAAGCACGTCTCCCAAGCCACCTCCATTGCTGCAGTGTGGAAATACAGCCCTACAAAACAACTTCAGCTCAATGGGAGCTTGGGCAAACCCCACCTGCTTCCTCAAGGGATCATTTAGACCTCCACTGACGTTTACGCTATTTAAAGCCTTGCTTTACTTTAACTGCTTACTTTAGCGCGTCCGTGATCTTGGCAGCAGTTTCTTGCCCCAGAGAGAGTTTGGGGGGATTTATGTTTAGGGTGCTTTTCCCTTCACATCTTGTCCTGCTGTTGCAATCAGGCTCAGGATGATGTGCTCTGTATTTGCTGGAAGGAGCTATAGGGGTTTCAACTCCTGAAAACAAAGGGTCCATAAACCCTGAGCTCTTCACCACATCTCAGGCATGGCCGAACCAAAACAGAAGCTGCAGCATATGTAACTATACAACAAACCATGCACCATGCAAATCATTCTCCAGTTTTGATTTAGGCAGGAATTTCAGATCTGCAGATAGACAGACATGTAGATGCCATCCACAGGTTTAGAAAGGAGAAAACAGTAGTTTGGGACTCTCCCTGTACCTTTGGTATGTCCTCTTTTCCACGCATCGGAGCCTGATTCAGGGACCTCATCGTTGTATATCGCATATGCTATGTTGTTCTTCTGCAAGAAAACACAAACTTCTGAAACTCGACATTCAGTGGAAGGCAGGCATTTAAGCGAACATCTACTGGCAACAGAGGAAAGAATTCAGGACTTCTCTATGCGAACATCATGAGCCTAATCCTTCCCCACTTCAGCTGACACAGTCTCCTCAGAAGTTACAGTAAAATAAAACCGCAGAGTGAGCATTAGGGGTCTGGCTAATACAAAGTGGAAGTTCTCTCAGCCACTGCAGCAGCCCTCCCTCAAGAGGTCAAATATGCTAAGATGTTTTCTATGGGTTTACTGGGCACTCGCATGCAGAGAAGCTGTCCCCACTTCTTTTTTGTGCCTCTGATTTAGGAACCAGATCCAGTGAAAACGCTGAGGAAAAATAGACATGACGAGTGTTCTTACGGAGGACGAGCAACTAATACCTTTTTTGCAAAACATTTGCATATGGCCGCACCTTATTCCCTCTGAAGAGAGGACTTCAAAAGGGTTGGGATATGTTTCCCCTCCCAGTGAGGGAGTTTGTAAACAGTTTATTACAATTACAGCGAGACCTGGAAAAGGACAGTTGACCAGATTGCCAATACTTGACTGACCTCTGGGAATCTCTTCTATGCATAAATAAATGACACCCTACCACTAACCCACAGCAGAAATGCAGAGACACGCCCAGACTCCCAAGAATACCATGAAGATGGTAAAAAAAATAACTATAGTCAGGTCTTGTGGTACTATAAAATGAGTTGTCTGACGGTGGGGGACAAAGAAGGCCTTACAAGCAGCGTATCACTGCTGAAGCCGTCACAGTGATTTCTGGAGGAAGAGCAAAACCCAGATTTGACCTGAGACAGAGTGTGAAACACATGCACACGGCAGGGCTTAGGATGAGTGTCTGTAGTAGCCACCCCTGGCCCTGGTCTGAGTTCACAGCCAGCTCACAGCTTCAGATGTTGCTCAACATGAATTGCAGAGAAGCAGCCAAAGGGACTATGTACAAAACTCACTGTTTTGATGGGCAATACTTTTAAGTGCGTGAAAGACTTGACAAGAAATTAGAAGTTCGAGGATAATTTCTAATTGTAGCCAAAATTGCAAATAATCTGCCCAGCTGTCAGGATGCTCCTCTTGACATGTTTAAGTAGATCTAGCTGGTCAGGTCCAGCCATACCTCTATGTGCTTATTTTGGCTGGTTTCATTTCATTTGCATGTAGTATCAGGTAAACGTGCTAACAAAATGATAATTAAACATCACTTGCCTCAGATTCGTACGTCTTGTACAGCTGCTGCAGAGTTTGTCCCAGAGCACCCTGTGTCATGTTGATGAGGTATTTACTGAGCTGCCACTCCGGAGCCAGGGTGTCCATGTACATGTACTCCAGCCCCAGCATGGGCATCTCTCCTTTAGTGTGCTTTGGCAACTTGTAAAGAGCAAACCTGCAACAGTGAAGAGCATTTTTTTTTTTTTTACAACCGTCCTGTTTGAATGTGTAAATCTCCCTCCCACCTGCGGATTTAAGAGAGGGGTGACTCCGGGGATGCCTATGCTGGAGGCAGACCGGTGTCTCCAGCGCGTGGTGTGGATGTCTCAGCCTCGAGGAGATAACCCAGTGCAGGGACCAGCAGCCGTTTGGCAGCACAGTACCTGCTGCAGACAAATTTGTTCTGCTTCTTAACAAGCGAGGGGAGGGCTGATTTGGCACCAAATTCCTGTTGCTGTGCCAGACAGCTGGTGGTACCCTGAAGGAATTTGAGGTAGCCCTGGTTTGGAGTCCTGTTTAGCCACCAAATCCCTCTTGCTCCTTGTCCTGGTAGAGAACCACAGGTCCCAAACTCAGTCCAACATTCTCACAGTCAACCTGTACACCTCTTACCAATACATTGTTTATATAATACAATATAAATTTATATTAAATAGATAAAATTATGTATTAAAATTATAAAAATGCATGTTATTTTTATAGGTATTAAAACCAAAAAATAAGTATAAAGCCATGTGATAATGTTCCAATCCTACTTTTCATAACAGACTTGCACTCTGCAGAACTGCTGCAGCCTGAATAGTTGCAAACCATTAGCCAGAAACACAAATCTCTACAAAATTGCAGAGTACTCAATATTGTCATTAAATGGCTCGGTTCATATTAATGTCCCTGATACAGTAAACAGGTTTTCCCAGTGCACAAGTCTAAGGGATTCATTGCAATATAATTAACTGAGCCACTTTCCTTGAGTGCTGTACTTGAGTAATTTGTTATTGATGTCAATACTAAGAACTGAGTGGCATTATTTCCAACCCTATACTCTTTACCAAAATTGCAGCCTGACTGTGCTTAACCCTTCAAGTACATCAGGAGAAGCAAGCCTTGCCCGTTGATTTACAGTCTCGAGCTGGTCAAAAAAGGCATCTCCAAAAGCAGATAAGAAGTGGCAGGAAAGCATTTTGCCAGAGGAACGTTCAATCTGTGGGAAGTGTAAATGTACAGGCAGGAGAGAAACAGGCACCACTGAAGATCCTGGTAATCCACCTGCATTGCCACTGAGCGTGTGATGTTCCTTACATATCTCAGGAGAAACCATAGCTGGTGACAGATCATGGAGAAGAGAAGGAAGTGATTTATATAGCAAGGCTGGGAAGAGCTGTCCATGCACGAGGAGTCACAACAACCCCTTCATTTGAAATGAAGACTGAGAAAGGAGAGGAATAGCAGTAGTTACAGCAGTAAGAGCTGATCCAAGAATTAACGTATGAAGCCTTTCCAAACTGCTTGGAAACGTATCAGAAGCTGTACACTCTCGGGGTGCGCACAGCTCTGACAAACGTGCGCTGGCAGGTACGTTTACTGACATGCTAGGGGTTGAGCTACCGGTAAACGGCCTGCCAGTTCCCAGCGGGTAGGTGCTTCGGCCCTTTCCAGAAAGCCAGCTGAGTGCATTAGCAATTAAAGTTGTATAAAAGTCTTCACTGCTGCTTGTGCACAGGAAGTTTCTCAAGAGCGTAGGCATTTGTGGGAGCAGACTGAAAGTTATTTTCCTGAGAACCAAGGAAAAGCAAATCCACTTATACCCGATTAGCACTGTCACGCTATTTGCTTGTGACTGAACACAAATGTACTACAAATAAATAGCCACATCTTTACTTCTTAATCACATCTTCACTTCTTTCCCCCACCTCTCACCCCAAACCCCAAACGATGTGCATCCATGTCTTCAGTCCTTGACTGAACACTTCTCAAAAAGCAGAGTTTTGGTTTTATTTGCATGAAAAGCTTCCCACAGAATGCAGGAGTTGGGATGAATAAAGGAAAGACCCTGCCCCCCTTAGAGAGCTGATCCTGCAGCCAGTTGCTCTGGTAGCCCCTGTGCAAGGTGCAGCAAAGAGGGCGGGATGAGCTCCCAAGTGGAATGAAAACATGGGGGGGGGGGGGCCTTTGCCATCCCAGGCACTGCATGGGGGTAGGAACCGCAGGCACGACTGGGAGCACAGGTGGGATCAGGTCAGATACAGCACATGATTCCTCCGGTTTAGTGGCAAATGAAAGGGTGCGTGAATAGTAATAATGAGTAATTATGGAATACGGCAGGATGAGACCACTGAAGAGTAGCTACTCACGTAAAGCTCTTGCTAAGTGAATATAAAACCTGCAGTGCTGTGTTTGTTTGAAAGGGCATTGACAGTTCTTGGTTGAGGAAGGTTTTCTCAGCAGTTTCAGTTCTGCTTCTATCAATCCGCTTCATAGCAACCAAACCCAGAACTGGGCAAAAGTTGACTATTTCTTGCCAATGAACTAGGATGACCCTGCAGATAGGCAAGCTTCTCTTTCATTTGATCATGGCACACTGGAAAGGAAATCCCCCCTGTCCTCCCTGCTAAACTCAGCAGAAGAGAACATGGGTTTGAGTGCCCTGCTCTCCCCTGGAACGAGTCCCATGTCGCCGGTGTCCAGCGGGGCAGCACAGGTGAACTACCCCTAGTCACAGCTTTCAGAGGATTTCTCAGGGAGTTTGGGTACAAAAATTCTGCTCATTTAAGAAATGGATGGCAAATGTTTTGTTGTTTACGTTGCAGTCTGTTGGGGTGTTTGTAGCTTTAGCACACACAGCCTCGTTCTGCAAGGAGTAACTGCAGTTTGAAGAGAAATGAAGCTTCTGGTACCTTTAAGTTGTTGGGGTAGCAACTGAGTCTGATTCCTGAAAAAATCACATTATCCAGAGGGGCCTCGGCAAGGGTGACAAGTCACAGGGATGGACGGGGCCCTCACGTTTGATGCTCTGTCAACACAGCGCAGAGGCTTCGTGCCCCCGCTCGAGCAGCCTGCCTGCAGTGTAGGGAGCCCTGCCTTCCCCGCATTAGCTCTGCGTGCAAGAGCAGCGCCTAACTCTCTGTCACCTGTATCCCAACTAATCATTGTTCTGTGAGAAAGACACTTTTCTTTTTAAATCGGTTGATATTTACCTCTGAGAGGCTTCTGTGCTTGCTTTTAAGAGCCCTCCTTTCACATTTTAAGCCTGGGTTGGATATTATGTCATTATACTTTGCGTCTTTCATCTTCAAAGCGCGTTAATCCACTTAAATCGTTTGAATACCCAAACGCGGGCTGGCTGCTGGCAGTGGGATGGCCGGGATGGCGGGATGCTCCTCCGCATCCCGGGGGCAGACGGCGCTTTCCCACCCCGCCGCTCTCTGCCGCCGGGGGACAAGCCCCACCGCGCTGCTGTGCGGGTTCGCGGCCGGGCTCGGCCCCGTCGGCCCGGCGAGCCGCCTGCGGGATGGGCCGGCACCGCGCCCCGGCTCACCCTCCCGGTCCGTCCGGGGACCGCTGCGTACGCCCGTGCTGCCGGGCGCTTGGTCGCGGCGCAGCAGGGAGAAACCGCGTTTCAGCAACTTATCCCAGGCTTTCCAACCGCAAACCTGCGCGCCCGGCGCACCGAGCAGCCACCGCCATCCGCGACTTCCCGGGGATCCACCCACCGCACGGGATTTACTCACCAATCCACGGTCTCACCGTCTTCATTCCGGCAGGAAATCTGCGCTGCCCGCAGGGCCGCGGAGGGGAGAAGCCACAGCAAAGCCAGGTGGCACCACGCCGGTCCCGCTGGCATTCCGGCTGCTCGGCCGCACGGGGCGAGCACTGGGCAGGCCCTGGAAGCAGAAGTCGCGTTGCAGTAGCTGTCAGCGCCTGCGGGGCGGGGGGACGCGGGGCCGGCCCGGGGCGTCGGGCTCCCGCTGCGGGGAGCGCCGGGAGCCGCTGGAAACGGCTCAGGAGTTCTGTGGGCAAGAAAAAGGCCGCCGCCGAGTTACGGTTTTGAGAAAACTTACCTTTGTATTTTAGGAGGTGGGATCTGGCTATTTAAAATGTTCAGGGTGTTCAGCCTTAAATAAATAAACCGCCACAGCCCCCGGAACCCTTTGCTTTCGTTTCAGCGCCGCGAGACCGAAGCACGACTGTTTTACAACTCCCTGAGAAAGCCTCGGTGTTGTCGGCAGCGACACAAACCCGTTTGTCCCGCTGCCCCTCCGCAGCCCTCGCAGCAGCACCGCCTCTGCACCGCTCCCGCACGGCGGGCCCCGGGGACGCGCCGCGCCCTGCCCGCCCCGGCGCTGGGGCTCCCGGGCTGGGGCTCCCGGGCTGGGGCTCCCGGCGCTGGGGCTGCCGGCGCTGGGGCTCCCGGGCTGGGGCTCCCGGGGCTGGGGCTGCCGGCGCTGGGGCTCCCGGGCTGGGGCTCCCGGGGCTGGGGCTGCCGGCGTTGGGGCTCCCGGGCTGGGGCTCCCGGGCTGGGGCTCCCGGCTCTGGGGGCTCCCGGGCTGGGGCTTCCGGGGCTGGGGCTCCCGGCTCTGGGGGCTCCCGGGCTGGGGCTCCCGGGCTGGGGCTCCCGGCGCTGGAGCTCCCGGGCTGGAGCTCCCGGCGCTGGAGCTCCCGGGCTGGGGCTGCCGGCGCTGGGGCTCCCGGCGCTGGGGCTCCCGGGCTGGGGCTGCCGGCGCTGGGGCTCCCGGCGCTGGAGCTCCCGGCTGGGGCTCCCGGCGCTGGGGCTCCCGGCGCTGGGGCTCCCGGGCTGGGGCTCCCGGCGCTGGAGCTCCCGGGCTGGAGCTCCCGGGCTGGAGCTCCCGGGCTGGGGCTCCCGGCGCTGGGGCTCCCGGGCTGGGGCTCCCGGCGCTGGAGCTCCCGGGCTGGGGCTCCCGGGCTGGGGCTCCCGGCGCTGGGGCTCCCGGGCTGGGGCTCCCGGCGCTGCGGGCACCGGGCCGCAGGCACCGGCCGGCTGGGGAAACGCGCTGATGGCCGAGGCGCAGCCCTTTCCTCGCAGTTCGTTAACGATTTTGTTTTAGTTGTGTTTCAAGTGCGTTAGCGTTTCTCTCAGGACCCAACGTGTCTGAATTGAGCAATTCTACAGCTGATAACCTCTTCGCAGCTCACACACATAAAGCTTCAACTTACATTTCGGTGTGTAAAATACTCTCTCTCCCTCCTCACTACGCTTACGTTAGAAGGTGCTGGTGTCGGTAGCAAGTACGGGGTATTTCAGCCTGACGGGAGTCTAGTGCCGTCAGCTCTGGCTGTTTTGGCTACCAGAAATCCTCACAGCGCCTGCAGATTTTGTCCCCTTTCTAGGACAGCCTCTCCAACAGATGTGTCAGTGGGGTGCATTCGAGAGAAGCAGGGTAAAACTGAACAGGGCTTTGCGCAAACAAAACCAGTGATCCCAGAAAGCTGGGATTTTGGAGGTGCGGATCGAGGCCTGGATTTTGCTGCTCAGACTCGTTTCTGGTCCCTCTTGCGAGAGCAGGACTGTGGCGCAGCTGGGAGGCAATGCTCTCAGCCAGCCCAGCTCGGGATGTCTTTTCTTTCCGCTCTCGGGAATTGCCGTGTGCACAGCGGGGTGATGAGCAGACAGCATGCCAAGAACGTGGCAGCTGTTCCATTTTCCATCCGGGACTCCTGCCTGCTTACAAAGCAACCTTCCATCCTTACTGGAGGAGTTGCTTCATACTCACCGCTTCCACTTGCCCTCAGAGCAGCAAGGCCCGTGGCCCTGTGAGCGTGACGGGGCAGCCCTGGGGACACGGGGTGCCACGGGCCCTGCCCGTAATGGGGACCCTGCCATGCAGGCTGCTCATCACCCTTTGCCAGCTTCTGCGGGGAAACGGAGAGGGCTCAGAGCATCACACGTGGAGCCTGGCTGCTGGAGCTGGAGGAGTAGGAGGCGGTGAAAGCCTGGTCTCGGTGCCAGGGAAGGCGAGGAGTTGCCCATATTGAGGTGCAGCCCAGCTGGGCCGACCCAGCCCCGGTGGGGTGACTGCGGAGGTTCGAGTGCTGCCTGCCCTCCGTCCCGCTCTGCCTGCGGTCACTGCATGCACCAGGGCACTCTGGGTTCAGGGAGGGATGATGGAGGGGAGACTCTATATAGGCAGGACTAATCCAGAGGGTGACGAACAAGAGAGGTTAGTTCACTGTTGCACACGTTAAATGATGTGTCTGTGTCCCCCCACCAAATTTTAAAATTCTATCACAGCTGCTACTAATGTAGTAATATCTTCCTAAAGCATTTTTTCCTTCTATCAGGGCTTTGCAGTTTCTAACGGAAATATTTTCATCAAAGGTAACCACAGAAATAAAGGCCATAGCATTGTTTATGTTTCTTTGACCAAGCATGACGCAGGCTTCCACTGCGTTCCTTTACAACTGTCACGTGTTTTCTCTGCAGATCAAGGATGTTGAAGTCCTCAACTGCGAATATGGCAAGAACACGATTAAGTTCCTGCGCCTCCATAGAGAAGGGAAGAAGCACTTCGTTAAAGAAGTGGAAGTGTGCACGCATCTCCGGCTGACTTCTGTCCATGAGTACCTGGATGGGAACAACTCCTTTGTGATACCCACAGACACCATAAAGAATATTGTCCTTGTGTTGGCCAAAAAGCATGGGGTATTTTTTATTTTTTAACTAGCCTTGCTCTTTCTTATGACTGCATGTGGAAGTGTTTGTTATGCATTTTATTTTCAAAACGCATCAAAAGAATCTCTCCCTCCACTGGCATGTCAGATCGGCACTGGTGTCACCTTCAGTGATTTGGGAGAGAGTTTTTCCTCCTTCAGTGCTTAGCCTGTGGACTTCTTCCTAGTTTTCCAAAGCCTTTGTTGTTTTTTTTCACAGAGCTAGCAGTATTTGTGGTAGATTCCATGTAAGATCCATTTTTTAAATTTTAATAGCACATATTACTGCATTATTCCTATAAAGCACTTGTAAACAGAAGGTCTCAAAGAATGTGAGACTCCTCTAAACTCTGTTAACTGTGCTCTTGCTTCCCTCAATTCATCTATTCTGTCTCAGTAATGAAATCCCATCTTTAGCCTGTGAGGCTTAATCAGAATATCGCTATGATTATTTCAGCATTACATCCTCAAAGTGTAAGGCTTCCGTAGCAGTTTCTGTCAGCCCAAGGTCTGCAGCTCGCCAGACCACAGAATGGGAGATTCTTGATGTGACTCTGTGCCTGCTAGTGGCAGCGTATGCTGCAAGCTGGTCAAATCGCTAGGCACAGCGTGCAAAACCACGATTGAAAGAAATCTGTATTATTAACATCGACCCTTCCCAAACATTTGTGACAATTAGAACCATCTACTTTGCTAAATGAGGTAATTGCTTTTTTCTAATAATACTGTTTGTGTCTTAGATCCCAACTTTAGAACAATTTGCTATAGATATCTGCAAACACTTCATGACAACATTTTGCCAAGTGGCGTACGTCAAAACCTATGTTCAAGAAGTACCATGGCAACGTCTACATGAGGTACCTAAAATACTAATACATGCCGTTTCTTTATGCTGGAGCCATTTGTCACTCTCTTAGCTCCTGTTTTCAAGTTAAGATGTGATTTGCTGCGCTTCTACTTACATGTCTGCTCTGAATTGCAGAACGGCGTCCCTCACGTTCACGCATTTGTATGCGTTCCTGACGGGATCCGCTTTTGTGAAGCTGAGCAGTGCAGAGACGGTGAGAAAAGAACCTGCAACTTCCCTTACTTCTCTGTAAATATTTATGCCGATGAGATGAAGATGGCTTTAGAGAGGGCGAAAGGTGTTACAGGGCTTACAGCACAGCCACACCTCTCCAGAGGTCTGAACCAAAGAATACTTTCCATGGTCTCATTCTGTACTCCTTGGTCTCTGAGACATGGCTGAAGAACTAACATAGCTCACATTTGTACGTATATCCTAAACACAGAGTAGTTACCACTGAACATACGGCACAACTGCTATGGGTTGTCACAGGATTTAACAGCCTTCTGAGAACGGTCTGCTTACTTCTTCACATTGTACTACCTTCTGCGGCCCCACTATTATCATTGCCCTATGGAGAACGGACCATGAAACCACACTGCTGTAGGCCAGTTGCCTAGTTGGCATTTATTTCCAAAACGCTGTCACCATGCCTTGGTTTTATTTCTGAGAAAGACGCAATTTCTGTGCTGCAAGCCAGGCTGGCTTGAACATCCCGAGCACTCAGGTCTACGGGCAAACACTTTTCCACATGAAAATACTTCAGAGTGTGAACAAAGCATCATTGGGCTTCACTAAGAGTTTTCTGATACTTTAAAGACATAGGCTTTCAAGCGCAGCTGTCTGACCGTAAACTGGCATTCCAAAGGGAGTGTAAAAATCATCTGTTCTTGCTGCGGCTCACAGGAAGAGTGGAAGTCCACTCTCACTGTGCTGGTGTTTCATTTAACCCATCTCTTAGACTACTGGGAACTGAGCTGAGGCTACTACAGTGTTTCACACAGTGGAGGTAGATGTTTCAGGCATTAGCTCAGTATCTATCTATTGCTGTCCTAACGTAACTTGGAGCTGTTTCCCGTCCTGCCCTCCCTCCCTATTTTCCCAGCATGTCAGGGTTTGGAGTAATGGCAAGACCAGTCTCACTTGCAGACCGGACTCAGGTTCTGAAAGGCTCATTTGAGCTTCGTCCTTGTGCTCCTGCTGAAGGAAAAGAGAGCGCCCGTACAAGTCTCCAGCGCCTCTTGGCCTAACCTTCCTTAACGCTCCTAGTAATGTTAGCCTTCGCTTCATTTTTGGCAGCCTCAGTAGTATTGACTTTGGTTTCTGGAAAATGCTAAAAAAGAAACCTGATTTTTTTAAAAAAGGAACGAAAAAGAGTTTATGCTTGCTTGAAAAGCTGCTGCTCTTAATGTGCAGGTTGAATCTAAATTTTTCATCATCTTGAAAATTCAGCATGAAATTCTGTGATTACAGGCTCTATACAATCAAAAAGCCTTTAAGGCTTACTGAAGAAACTCCCTTTCCTTCTTAGTCTTCCCTTCATGTAGCCTTTTAGCTGTTTCTTTAGGATTCCCTGCCTAGGTGAACAATAACCAAAGAGAATATTTTCAAATCCCTTTAATTTTTCTTATAAGAGAACCTTCTCTATCTTTAGCATCCTCCTATGCACCCATCAGCCAGCTACGGAAACTTATTCCTCAGTTAATCCTATCTTTTTAACACTTTTCTCATCTTTAAAGAAGCCCAGTGAGGCTGAGTAGAATTATAGATTCATTTTTGGCCATTGTATCAGCTGATAAAAGGCTCAGACTCTTTCGGAAACTGAAAGCATCGTTAAGTAACTTAACAAAGTCAACATTTGACAACTGAAAAGGCAGCACAAAACATATTGAAAGCACAGAAAAGTGCTAAAAGCACAACACAGGCCGTTCACCTCAAAAACTTTACCCAGATGTTATATCCTTCGGAGTGAGTTTCAGGTTGATTGCTACACAGCCAGCCAGCCAGCATTTCAGTAAATCATTCCGTGCAAGGAATCTTCCAAACACGCTGTGCATTTGAATATGAGATAAATATATCCTCAGGTTCACTGATAGTATCTGCACAACATTAATACCTGTGTATTACGATCTTATACCCAAGCAATGAATTCATCAAGATCTGAACAAACAACAGAATATCCTGTCCAAGGACAGCCTCTTCCTTAGATTTTTTTTTTTTAAAGCTTTAATAAATAACAGGGGGACGCAGCCAAAATTACAGATCCACCTCCATGGACCCATTCAAAACCAGTAACGGATGTAAAGAGGGGAAGTAATAGATAAAACACAGTTTTGATCATTTCCAGTGACAGAGCAGTTAAAAAACCACCAAAACTTCCAAACAATCATGTCATTTGGAAATACCCATCACAGTGGAATTATTTCCAGTATAAATTCCTGCAAAGACACAGTTTAAAGACCAAGTCTGTCAGTCTTCCCAGCGCAGGGCAGGATTACTATGCCCCAGATGTATTCAAGGATTAATGTTGAACTAGCTAGGGCAAGCACCAAGAGCAGCCCAGAAACAGCAGCCGGGGCCTCAGGCACCAGCTATCTGCACAGGCTCTGGATAAGCCTGTCTGCCATGAGGTTTCTCTTTTCTGGATCTGCCTTTTTGGCAGCTCTGGTCAGTGAGATTTTCAGTTATCAGCTCTGTGTGCTCTAAATGACTGACGACTTGAAATTTTTTAACCACCACGCAAAAGGTTTGTTAGAAGAAAAGGTTCAGGACACAACTGTTTGATCTTTATAAAATGATAATCCACCCATGCAAGAGTGATCTACAACAACAGCACATTTTATAAATAGTGGCTAAGAGCAAAAACAGTCAGTTTGAACCTGTGGGTGGCATCTGTATCCGCGCCAGTTCCTGCTCATTAGCTGAGCTGCAGGGATTTGCATTGGCTCCTCGCCCTCTCGTTCTTAGGGATGCAAACCTCACATCAGGATGGGTATGTGAAGTGAGTTTCTGACTGAGGCTCCCAGGCTTTGTACAGAGGGTTTCTACACCCGTCTATGCTGTTAGAAAGGGCTCACCTCACCCCTCCTGTACCCTGCAGCACTAGCAGCCTTCCTCATTTCCCTTTAGCGCAATTAGTAGTCCCTGGGCTGACATTAGTGAGAGCCAATCCAATGCATGTCCCAGCTCCAGGGAGGTGAGACAGAGGGTGTCCTCAGCTCTCCTTGACTGCAGGTCACTTGAGGGGATTCTCTGTTTCTCAGAGCGAGCTCTGATTTCAGTAGTTTCTGACTTGGTTCTTACAACTAGTGGTGTGCAGAAAATAGATTTTAAAAGTAGCTAGGCTTGCAACGGAAGCCTGCGAGTGAGCCCTGGAGAGACCGCTTCGTGGCTCTGGAGCTGCCACGGCAACTACACACCCAGGGGTTTCTCTCTTTCTGCCTGAAAAGGAGCTCATACTGTCTCTTTTTTTGGATCACAGGTCCTCTGGTTGTTTTTGCTGGAATTAAAGATCTGAAACTTATGAAGACCACACAGTCTGGATTTGAAGGCTTCTTTAAGAATGAACACACCACACTTCCTGAAAGGAATGACAGGATTTTATGTGGAGAGCTCTTCTGCAAATGGTCATACGGCGAATGCAGAGATTTTGACTTCGACTGCGTATGGTATATGTCAAATCAAATAATATTTATTACCTAATCTGTGATCCCCAAATCCCTCTGTACAACACGGCAGGTGTAAGGGCCAGGTCTGCAGTTGCTGGCCACCAGCCACTCTCAGAGATCTCTGTGGGAGCGCTAAGCACTCATCAGAGAGACAAGGCACACCTTGGGGGGTACTGCTCTCTCCCACGGACAGTATTGAAATGGACAGTTTGGTGTTCAGTACAGAACACCAGGAGAGCAAACTAACAACTAATTTGTTAAATACTTTTAGCAAAACACCTATTGGTGAATCATAGACCTAGGGGAGAAATTAATTTGGAGGGGACAGGACAAAGAAATTGTTCTTCCATGAAATCCCATGTGCCGTGCATTTGTCAGAAAAGGCAGAGAAAAACACCCCACAGCAAAACATTATGGATCTAGACAGAGACAGCCGACGAAAGGTTCTTAAAACACCTGTGTTACCTCTAGGAAGAAAATCCGTGAATGTATCCTTGAAGCCTTTTCTGGGCCACCTGACTGCGGGGAGTATTCACCCTCTTACCAGAAAACGGTCAACTCTATCCAGATGCTCGTCCTTTCTAAAGTGTCACAGGTATCTTCTTTCCTCCTGTCAACGTTTTACTTAAACGATAGCGAGTCTTAATCAGATGACTGAGAAGACCAAAACGAGACTATTATTTCCACTGACAGTTCTGTGTAAGGCTGGAAACTGGTGGCACAGCTAGATGGTCTGAGAAAAACAGAACACACTGAGAAGTCCATACGCTGCTCCCCGACTGTGAACATAATGGGGGAGAATATCAGTCAGTGCCTGGCAGGACACAAGTGAGAGAGGTGCTACAACATTGTCTACATGTTCAGTAGATTGCATTTTATCAACTGTACAGTGGGGGTATGGGGGGACTGCGTTGCTTTTCTTTACAGTGACTGAAAAGACTGCCAGGCTGCTGGCGGAGAGGGTGCCCCAGTTCACTGTCTCATCTGCTTTTGTGGTTTCAGGTACAGGTCATAGAAGTCGTCCTGAACAACACTTTTTATAATGTCATAGACATGAAGAATCTAGGCTTGACCAATGACAAAGAAGTAAGTAAATGCTCCAAACACAACTTGCTTGGAGTCGTTAGAAATACTCAGCCTTAAAGCACAGCAGCAGTTCTGCATAGAACAGAGTTAACGGGAGCAAACTTTCTCTCACAGCCCCAGTGAAAGCTCCATCTTCCCTCTAAAAGAGATTTACACTGATTACAGAAGAAGGATAATTGCCTTCTTGTGTTGTTGATAAAAGCTAAAGCAGCACAGTGGAATGCTTTGGAGATCAAAGGGATCTGTAACAGAGAATACCTCTGATTTCTCCACTGAGTTTGACTTTTTGTGATAATGTCAACCTGCACAGTTTTAACCAGCAGAATGTGTCATGGCATCCTTTTGGATAGCCAGGTAGTGTGAAAACTAGCCCACTATGGCTCTTTCTGCTCCACTGGCAGCACCACTGAGGCCAGGGAGCAGCCCTGGAGCCTGGCTTAGCCAGTGGGTGAGCTAGGCCATAGGCAAACTCTAGGTGACAGAAGACCAGCACCCTAAGGGAGCAGTGAAGGGCGGCTTCTGTAGCCATCAGGAGCTTGGTCCAACAGTGGACAAGGTGTAACCCTGGGGTCAGGCAGAGGGTGAGATATATCTTCTCCTCCCTCCACAGCTGCTTCAGCTGACAGCCAGGTCTGGCTGAAAGTCTGTTAGGGTGTCCTCACGTGGCAGAGGGAAACTGGGTTCTTCCAGTTTGCATCAATAGTCTATAACCTGTTTATGTTCTAGGCTGCCTCCTTAAGTCTTGTGATTCTGCTGCCATCCTATCCTATCCTACCCTTGCCATCTTGCGGGTCGACACGATAGATCCACTTTCACCTCAGACAACAGCAAAATCCACCACTGATATTCATAAGGGAAGGGAAGGGCCCGGGTGTGATTTGGAGAGGAGGCGAATGGCTGCAGTTTCTGCTGTGACGGTGCTGGAACAACCTGTCTCAGAAATGACCTCTGTTTGTGCTCATCCCCCTCAGGTTCTGATTCCAGTGGAAACTCCCTATGGCTCCTGCGCTTGCACGCTTGGCAGGAAGAAGTTCTTAGAAGCACAAGGCCACGTGCTAAAAGACGAGAGGCAAAGCCAATTTGGACGGGCAGCTGCCCAGGGAAACTGAACCTCTTGGCTACACTCACACCTTCCCGACAAACTTAGAGCATGGCTTTCCTACCATCGTATACTCCTCATTGGCCTCTTCCATTGCTGGATACCTTTCTCTCTATGAACTCCTGAGGTTGGGATTTCTGAGGGACCCTCAGGAATTCAGAAATCAAAGTCTGTCCCTGAATCTCAGCGTGATTTGCAGATTGAAATCCCCTACGCTCTTTTGAAAATCCCAGCTGGAAACATTATGGTCAGTTTTTAAACCAGCTATTCCCAGACCTCTTAATGAAACAAGGAATTCTATAATGTCTGTAACATGCTTTTGATATGTAAAATCAGCAACTCTGTATATTCTATTTATTAATGTTTCTTCAGTTAAATGAATATACAGGCACGGGACTAGCTATTTCATTGATGTAACCTGTCGTGATCCCTTGATGCCACACTGATCTACAGAGCTGAGGTTCTGATACAGTAACTGAACAGGGAATCAATCAGACACTGATTTCTTCATGAAGGCAATGAAGAAAAAAAGGAAAAAAAAAGTATCTATCCTATCTCCTTCAAGGTGTGAATAGTTACAGCTGCTGACTAACTGCTCTGCATGCATTCTGACCGCATGGCTGCTGCTACTCGTCAGACTATACAGTTACTATATAATTACTTTTATATTAATCACTGAGGTGTTTGAGGTTTTGGGCTATCTCTGTTTAATTAAATAGTTCTCTCCAGTCTAATATAATCTCATCGTGACTTCTGAGCAGGCAGGAGTCCACCTAAGTAACCCTATTACTTTCGGGAGGCGCAGGGAGAAAGCGAGACAGACGGACAATGCGTATCTCCCCTTAGTTACCTCAGGGAATAGCTCTGAACGTAGAGATAAAACTATACAGCCAACAATTCTTGCCTTGCAAACTGTGGCTACCCCTTTTGAAACAAATCCTGCTCAGCTTCTGACCGCTGCTGTCATTTTCTCCGGGCATCGTTTTCACAAACTCCATGTGACAGAGAGCAAATCCAATGGGACGTGCCCAGAGGTACTTCTGAAAACTGCAATTCGGTTGCCTTGGTGCCTTCCCAATTCAGGCAGACCTGCAGCATTCCTCTGGGTACAATCATAAAATTCACAGGCACCGAAAATGAGGAACATGTCCTGCACCGTGTGACACTGAGGTGCTTTGCAAGACAGGAATTTGGAGCAGGACGTAACAGATGCAAAGCGAAGAGACTGTTCGCAAGCCTGAGCTATCTCCTGAAAAACAACAGGACAAATGGTACCACAGAGTCAATCTGGCCCAGATATGCTGTTCTCTGGTCACTAGCCAAGTCTGAAAATTTTATTTACAACACTTTGGGTTTTGCCAGGGACATTCTTTCTTACCTTGTTAGACTGTGTTGTATTGGACTTGTGGGCTTATTTCTTGCTATTTCTGGTATTTTAAGGTGCTTCTAATTTATTAATGTATCCTTTAAGGGCAAATAAAGAGCAACATCAAAAAAACCCCAAACTGGTATTTGTTTACTAAATAAGAAATGAAATAATTTACTACTTCTATATAAACACAAACATTTTAAGTAAAAGAAATATGTTTTACTTCAGACAATGTTACCCCAAAAAGTGACCAGTCTTGTTCCAAATGACAGTTCACTACCAATTGTTAAAACCAGATGAAAAAGGATCTTACTGAACAAGGCAGATCATCACAACCCACTTCCTTTCCACCTTGTGAGAAATTTACGGCGTTAGGCAGAAGGTTTCCTGTGGTTACCACTTGCACTTCATTTGCGGGCTCGTAAGGTAGTAGTGGACGTGGCCCAGTGACGGCACAAAGCAGCAACCAGTTGTTTATATAGACTTTCCCGTGGCAACAGGCACACACGTACACTCACGCAACGTGGTTTCCATAACCTCCGCAGGCACTCAGCTCTTTCAAGGCATCCCGGCACAGCTCCATCCGGCACTGCAAACCTGAGTCACTTATGTGGGCAGACTGCTTCTAAAGAAAGTACTTAGGCAATCGGAAGAAGCCCAGATTTCCCATATGGCAATTACATTCAGATAACAATCGCAAAAGTCGTTCTTGAAAATGGGACGTAGCCAGACTTACCTGGGCCTGAAACCTGACCAAATTCCCATTGGCTTCGTTAGATTCAGTCTCCACGATGGACTTGCTTTATTTTAATTGAGATTTCTTTTTCAGTTGCTGTCCTGAGGAACCATTCGAGTTGCATACTGTGTTTTACTCAGAGGCGGCTGTGATGCTTTGGTGATAAAATCACACTTGACAAATAAGAGCTGCAGCTAGTAGATCATAAAATTACCATTTAAAACACATCATCTTGCTGATAACATGGACCTTGCTAGTCCTGGGCTATATCCCAGTAGTTTGTAGGGCCTGGAGCCTCCTACCAAGGAATAGAGTGTCTCAGGCGCGCAAACATCTTAGCGTCATGTTAGCGCCCGGTTCTTTCACATCCTGTTTGCGTTCAACTCTGCTAGCTGCCCGGGACAGTCCAGCCACAATCCTCCTCAGCATGCTGATCACATGCAACCAACGTCACACGGATGAAATGCACTAGCTGAACTCACCAGCCAGTATCTAAACCAGAGATGAAATGTCACCCTCAGGGTCAGCACAAGTGATCTGTCTTCACTGGCTGTATTATTCTATATATATTTATGCTACCTCCTTTCCAACACACATTTAAACCTGGCAGGTTTTATTATCTATTGCAGCTACTTTTTCTTCCTTTTTAAAGTAAGGTTTTTCCTTTTTTTTTTTTTTTTTTTTTAATCTTGCTTTTACCAGGAGTACAGAACCCTGATTCTGAGCTGAACTAAGCTGATTTAAAGTGACCAAAAAAACCCTCTTTCTGGCTAGAAATCTCAATATGAATACTTTTGAAGTTAGAATCCCACTATTTCTGTAGGTACAACAGCCAACCATCATCTTCCTGGAAAGTGCACAGCTGAATCTAGAAAGGGAACGTATTCAGGGTCTCCAGTTATAGGACCAAAAATGTCAACAACATTTCAATCATCGAATCAAAGAAGGGAGAGAAAATTAAAAAAAACCTGTGCGGACAAGTATCTGTCTTATTGGGCTACTTCAGAGCTGAAAACACAAACCCAAACCAAACAATACTGGAGGGACTCAGAACCAGCAAAAGAAGGGGGTAGAGAAAGTTCCAGAGTGGCCGAGTACTGAGCGGTGCTTCTGCCACCTCTCAAGAGCAGCATTAGACACGAATTCCCACATTAACATCTGCATCTGACTGGAAAAGACAAGAGCTCAAGTTTTAACGGCCTTGTACTCCTTCAGTGTTTCCAAATCTTCAGGATTACACACATTTCCAGGTGGAGAAGCCCAGGCATACTGGCATGTGGTGTTTGTACAGAAGGGAGGAGGGAGTAGAAAAGGAGTATCCTTGTGAAACAGGGTTGCTACACCCAGGCACACACCTGCTTCCACACTTCTCCCTGTGATTTGGCCACCAGCTGGGAAAGACAAGTTCCTTACTGTTCACTTCCTTCCTCCTGCTGCAATCCACCAGCACAAGACAAGCACTGTTACTCAGAGATCAGTGCAAATGATGAGCCTTCCCTCCTTTTTTGGTACTATTTAGCTGCCACAGAGTCAGGGGCATGCTCAGCACGGCAAGTGCTGCAGGGTGTTCATAGAGGGGCAGCTGGCTTATGGCAACCATCTGAAAAGGGGAAGGAAACATCTTGAGGTGAGTGCACGTCTGCCAATGCCGAGACGTTTGTTGTTGCCTTACCAGCTGATCAACCGATGACACAGCAGTAACAACCACTAACCGTTCCTTCAACAAAGATGCTCACGGGCGCAGCATATAAACACCGCAGCGGTCCTCGGTACTCACCAGCACCCTTCAGGAGCCATGAAACTCCCACATGGAGACCAAGGGACACTTACAGTCTTCATGGTGCTGCCCTTGGGCTCTCCAGGTGTTTGAGGCTACAGCTGCATTCCCCAAATGTACAGCATCCACCAGCTATTGTTATTCTGGGAGTAAGCTGAATACGTATCTGCGATCCAAAGGAATGCCACTGAATCAAATGATTCCCTAATTACAGGGGCTAAGCAAAAAAAGAATTTTATTACATTTGTTACATTATCATATTAAGAACACAGCCTTTCCCAACGGGAATGAAAGCTTCATGTTAAATCAGTCTGCCCATTATTCCAACAGAGACTGCCCTTGCAGGCTGCCAGTGGGCTAGAGACAGCCACTGCACCTCCTGCGGGGGAAGCTGCTGTCGAAACTCAGCAATGAAGAGTGGCCAGGCACTGGAACAGGCTGCCCAGGGAAGTGGTGGAGTCACCATCCCTGGAGGTGTTCGAGGAACACGTAGATGTGGCGTTTGAGGCCATGGCCTAGTGGGTCCGGTGCTGTTGGGTTGATGGTTGGGCTGGGTGATCTTAAAGGTCTTCAACCTTAGTGATTCTGTGATTCTGTCAAGGGGTGTGGAGGCTTTTGGTGTGATGGAACAGGACACAGATGGGCTGTCCTGTCTGACATCCCCAAGTCCTCCCATTCTGTTAGATGAAGCAGAAGCAAATCCCCTGCCTGTGTAAATTGTCCCTGAGGTGAAGGCGAGGGTAGAGTTTTAATTTTCCAATTAAAAGCCAATTTTTAAGAAGAGGGAGAGGTAACTTGGTAGAATTTGAACATATTGAAAAAAGCAGTGAAAAGAGAGCAAATAATCATTCAGCAAATAATTCAGCAAATAATCACTGACAGCAAACATGACATCTTGCCTGGACCATTTCTAACCAGGAGTGATGCACGGGTGACTACTCCCTTCGCTACTGCTGCCGAGTCTTGGCTTGTAATTATAAGAGCAGAGAATTTTCTACAAATTTATGAAGTGCAGCACATTAGAGCATACTGCTTCAAAGGGAATAACACACAGGGATGGGAGATATCAGCAAGCAGACAAAATAGTTTCCTCTGGGCTGAGAAAGTGAACCTGGAGGACAGGCAGAGCCCCAGCCTTCATACTTTGCTGACAGTCGCCTCGTATGTGCCTTATGCATGGCACTTGGCACTATATTTGGATGCAAAGAGAATATGCTATGCACTGTCTATCTACAGCTTGAGAGGAGAGTGAACACGAGAGCTGATAAACAATACCAATACGTATTTCACAACCATCACATCAAAAAAGCAATACTGTAATGCTTCCACATAATTTTTAAAAGTGCTATGAGAGGTTCTGATAGATGTGCACTAGTGAAGATAGGAGAAGGGTAGGAGGAGGTAGAGGGAATGGGAAGCTCTTGGCTGCAGCATGTCTCTTCTTGTGCTGACCAGCAGCAGGGCAGGGGAGCTGGCTGCTGATTTGATCCTTGAAGCTGCCTCCAGGAGGAGGCCACTCCAAATTGCTGTTTCAGTGTGAAACTGGCAGCACCGAGACCATCCTCACACCCAGCATCAGCTGAGCAGTTGGACACCGGGCAGCTTAACCCCCATCCAAGGCACAGGGGAGCTTTTCAGGAAGAGGGACTCTCCTAGCTGCAGGCACATTGAAGGCATGTTGCAGCAACTGGACTCCCGCACAGCTCTGCGACTCTCAGAACTGCAGTACTGACGTGGTATCCAGCAATGCCCATCAGTCGCTTCCTCATCTCAACAGCAGCTGTGTTTTCTGCAAGAGGAATGATAGCTAAAAATAATCTGGCTTTGACTTCCTCTTTCAAACCCTCCAGTCTCTTTTGAAAAGGTTGTTTTTTGGTTTTTTTTTTTGTTCTCCCAGAAACAGCAAGGAGAATGTAACAGACAAAAACCAGAAGGGTCACCTGCACAAAAGGAACAGCAGCATTAGAAAGCTCAGAGAACAGTAGGAAACTGCAATAAGGATCAGGGACAGTAAAAAGAAATTGTTACAGTTCTGAGTAACATCCTCCAAATTCCCTTTCACGCTTACAGCGAGCTTTCTGTTAGGCCTCTGCTTGTAGGAGCCAGTCAGTGGTGCTGATCAACAAGGGAATACAATCTGGATGTTTATGAATGCAGTTCATTTGCTCGTTAAAACACGTTAAAAGAAAGCAGGGTGCTCAGTAATCACCAAAGGAGCTCTCACAGCTGTACAGCGGAGATTTTTTTACTCTCTGATGGACTAAATATGCCTTACTTTTAATTCGGTGTCACCCATAGATCTACAAAATGTGTCAATCCCACACCAAACGTGCAAGTAGAGAAAAAGAGAATATTTAATTCATCCTTCTGTAACGTAGCACTATGTATTCTACTCCGATAATTCTACAAACACAGGGCTGGTAGGCATCTTCGGACTGCTACAGGCAGCTGCTTCACACAATCATTTTCATAAACACACTTACTTCTGTATTCAAATATTTAGGAGTTTCATGTATAATTTTTCAATTGCAGCCTATAATTAACCTGATACAGACTGTACCTGAAAACTCCCCAAGGCAGGGATGATGCTCTCTATTTGAATCTAGGCTTCCAGGAGATCCCTACTCCCAGCAGGTATCTCTGGATGCTACCAAACTATAAATAAATTCATAAGCAGAATTCAGACTGACTTACAACGCTGCTGCTAACAGACTGACACCTGAAGTGAGCACAGTACAAGGGACAGAAAGAGAAATGGTGAATACATCCCGGAGTCCTATCGTATTTCTCAAATTCCAAATAAATATGTTGCACAATGTAAAGGTTAGAAGGTAAACAAGAAATCTGTATAGTTTATGCATCATACCATATACTGCCAGCTTTACCTACAGCACAGCTATTGATGTGGCTTTACCCCCTCTCGAATCTCAACACCAGAAGCCATGCACAACTCTCCCAGCTCTGTAGCATCAACAGTCACCTTGCACTTGGGCCACTGCCTAGGCAGGAGATCACAGGAGCTTCCCCTTCCTTTCACTGAATCCTGTCCCCCCTTGGCAGAACGCACCACTCTTTCTTACCTCCTCCCTTCTCAGTTGCACCCCCTCACCATTTCCTCCCCCACCGTTTCCACTTTCACCACACTTTCCTACTTATTTTCTACTTTGCCTGGCCTCACTGATGCAACCCCACATCCCAAGTTCAGGGCTCATGACAGAACTCCCCGGGCCAGAGCAGAAGGGGACCCCAGACAGCACCCAGCACCACCCGCAGGCTCTCTGCCAGGCCCTCTGGGGTACATCATGCTGCTGCCCCGGGGCCAGCACAGCACCTCTGCCCCGCTGACAGCTCTAGAAAGGGGTGAGAGAGGCACAGATGTTACTGCCGAGCTGTGACCAGGGCTCCTCCTTCAGCAGTATATAACCCTAGAGAAGAAAAAGCAAAAATAATGAAACCTTTAAATATCTTGGTAGGTGGTATTAAAAGTAATCACAAGAACATAGAATATTAAGGAAATTTTGGTACCTTTTTAATGAAAAAACGGAGAAAACCAGGAGCTCCAGTATACCACAACAAAGAAACAGAGAGAGCAAGAGATCTGCAAAGTAAACTGCACCCAAACATAAGCAATGCTTTATTGGGATATAGCAAGCAACCTATCAAATAGGGAACTGGTACAAACAGATTGAACAAGACTCTCTTTTAACAGAGATGTATGGTGACGAGACAGCTTCTTTCAGTTTTTAAAACAAGTATTCAAACCGTTAAGTAAACCATTAAAGAAAAAAAAAAACAATCACTCCAACACCAATGACAGACAATATTAAAAATGTGCAGAACTTTACTCTTTTTACAAATTTCTGCATAATGTTAGAAAAAAAGTTATCATAAATTAAAAAAGGAATAAAATGAAGCTTTTTTTTTTTGTTTTGCAAAGCAACACAAGGTTTTAAAAACCAGCTGTACTTTATGCAGAACTACTATTAAAAACAGGTGAAAACAAGCTGAAAATTTCAAAGACAGCAAAAAATACACAACCCAGTTTCACCTGACAGCAACACCTTCTGCTATCGAAGGGGTTATGTTAGTCGTATGTACAGCTTTAAACATTGCAGCATACCACGGGTAAACCTTAATAAGGTTAAAATAGGACCCTCTGCAAAAAAGGGTGAGTTGGCAAGTGTCAGTCCCATCCTAAAATTCTAAGTAGTAATAATTTTAGTAGGTCTTTAGTGTAAACCAAAACCTACGTTGATTGTGTTTTCTCTCCCAAGGATGCATGTAAACTTTATTTGGGGGTTGGGGAGAGTTTTTGGTATTTTAATTCATGAAATCAAGAACATGTCCGGCTCAAAAATGAGAATGACAAACGTCCCTTTTGTTCTGGATACAGTGATGCAGCTATCTCAACATGCTCACTGACAACTCCTGAAAGAGAAAATCGTTATGTACTATGTGAAAAATACACACCACCTCTCTCAGTTCAGACTCAGTATATAGTATATTGCCAACTCTATCCAATAGGATATATATTGTAATTTGGTTTAAATTCTTAATAGATATATTCTCTCTTTACAAAGTTCCATCACATGAAACCAAATTGCTTATTTATTGTTTGAGGCACAACATGACCTCAATTAGACAATTTGCTATAAAGAGTTGTTCTTTAGATGTTGTGTCTGTAGAGGTTTGACGTGATATTCATAGATTTTCAGCGCAGGCCCCAGTTTTAATGAAAGTCCAGTCAGTACATCATTTCTTGTCATCAACAGTAATGATTTGCCATCAATTTCCTGTAAGAAGAATTAAAGAGTTTATAAAGACCAGTGTACAAATCTAACAGATGAGAACAGTCATGCAACAAATGGAGGAGTGCTACAGAGGATCAATAAGAAAAGAAACAGTAGCCTTTATTTTCCTGAAACTATGTTTATAGCTGCTAAATTCTGCTGTCTGCTTTTCAAGCGCTCGCCTGTGCTGACTAAGGCATAAATACTATTTAGTCAAGCACAAAACACAAATGAGCCTAATTTCAAAATTCCCTCCTTGTAAATCTGTTTCAAATTAATAGGTACATGTGCAGGTTGCCTAATTATCAGCCATTAAGGGAAGGATACTCTTAAGAAGGCGGCTTATGAAGTTTCTTTCAGAAGAATTACCATTGACAGTGACACGCAAGTTTGGATTAGTCAGTGTCTGCTAATAATTTCAGGTGCCTTCTTTAGAAGGCCGACCTTCCCATGTGTCCTTTGGGGACGGGGAGCAGGGAGACTCCCGCAGTCAGAAATTTTAGAAGGGCTTAACTGTGGAGACCAACACTTTGAGGGAACTTCTCTTCCTCCACTTACAACAGAAGAGGCTAAAAGCAGCAACTTCCCAGCTTAGGTCCCAACAACCCCTCCTTGTTCTTGCTTAAAATTCCCACTTCTAAATTGCAGATACGTAGGGTTTTTTCTCTCAAACCTGGGCTTTCTGACATATTTAGACTAGAAATCCTGTAGGCTTTGCATTTTTTTTCCACCTGAAAACAGTGTTGCATGTTTGAAAACTATCTGTAAATGATTTTTCAAAGGTCAAAATGGAAGAAGATGAATCCACATAACTCCCATCTCCATTTTAGATATGGGATGATCCTTTACTTTATACACACCTACAGTTCAACCACACTGCACTACTCAGGAAACAGGAGCTAGAGCTACACAACACCACATCGACTGGTGTCTCACAATGCAGCCAGACCTCCCAGGGTCTCCATAGCCATAGGAGGTATATAGCCTTATGGCATTCCCCTGCACTGGACTTCCCTCTGCTGTTGCATTCTCCTTTTATAAAAACCCCACTATTAATGTTGAATTTGTTATCAACAGCCAACAGCCAGTTCAAGTGCTTACATATATTGGTTTGGGCCATGATAACATATATTGCCAAAATATTGTATTTTTTATAAACATCAATTTATCCCACTGCAGCATCTTCCTTAGAAATATTAAATGTCACTTTGGAAATGTCAGAGATCCCGTCCTTGATTACAGCTCAACATGAAAAGAGGAAGACCAATGCTACCGTCCAGCATTAATTTGTCCAGGCTGATTTCTCTCATGATTTGATAAAGTTCATAAATACAAAATACATGGACAAACCACAACATAGTCAAAGATCAGCTGGAAGTGGAATTTCTTTAAAATCTCCCCAAGAGACATGATTGCTAATCCTTCAGAGCAGCACAGTGTCACAGTTTTTCTAAAAGAAATAACTTTTTGACCCAATTACACCAGGTGCCTCTTTCCAATTACTGCTGAGAACGTTAGTGGTTAAAACCAGTTTCTATTCTCTCTTTTCCATTCACCACAATGCTTTCTGTGGGAATTCTGACACCAGAGTGTTTTGCTCATTACTATGATGGATCTGAAGTTCCCTTTGCTGTTGCTGTTCAATGATGCTGTGGAGGAAGAACAGCCTCCAGCTTGGTAGGATCCAAATGAAGTAAATCCAGTACCTGGAACAGGAGAAACTCCAAGAATAGGAAAAAAGCATCTATTCCTTTCCCTTCTTCTTCCACAGGGCTCCCCATGGATTCTAGAAATGTTGGTAACTACTAAGGCTTTCGTTCAACAGAAAACTCATTCTCTAAATATATCTGGGTAGAAATGAGTGATAATGCATTCAGAACTCGTGTGCTGTGTCTTTCTGTGTATTGTAAGCTTTACCTCTTCCACTTCTTTCAGTTTTCCGCTTAAATCTGCTTATGTAGATTTGTCATAGTCATCCCATTTTTGACACCAGGTAAGATTTTGTATGCTTTGGTGACTTCTCTGAATTTCTCCTCTACTACTTCTCTGGTTTCTGGATGTTTTTCAAGATGCAACTTCAATGCCAGCTCAGTATGCCTTTTTAATGTCATCTGCAGAGGCAGCCCTATGCTGGTTTCAGGCAGGAAAGAGCTCCTTTTCTTCACAGTGCTGACGGCTGGCCCAGGCTGGCCGAGGGAGTGTTTCATTCCATGGTGCACACACGCAGTTATGAGGCAGGAAGTGGCCTGGGGGGTGTTGTTAAGACTTTGGGGATAGCTTGTTGGCTCCTTTGTTAGCTCTTGGCATGGCTGTTAGTGGTGAGACGTGTTCGTTTGTTGGTGGGTTGGGGGGTCGGCTGGCTTTTGTCTCGTGTTGCCGCCCTGGGGCTTGGACTCTCACTTGTCAGGACCTGGCTGCGTGTTGGTCAGTGGGTGGTGAGCAATAGTATCATATGTTCTATTTTCTACTATTTTAATTACTTAGTAGTAGTAGCATTATTAGCATCACTATAATTTCCATTTATTTTCAATTATTTTGTAAATAGTTCTTGTCTTAACTTTTACGGCTTCCTTGTCTTTTCCTCCAACTCTCCTCCTGCAGTGGGGCAGAGGGGAGGTGAGTGAGCGACTGAGTGGCACTTTATCGCTAGATAAGGTTAAACCACCACAAGCCCCCTGCACAACTAGAGCTCACAGCAAATTCCCCACAGTGCCAGGACGACCCCGGCAACAACAGCACATTGTCTCCAGCAAATAACCAGAGGAGCAGTTACGCTTCAGTCCTCCCAGCACTCTTTCTGCTCTTTCTCCAAGTGACTGAGAACTGCAAGGTTTTACAGTACAGCTAACAGGAAAGCACGGCAGGCAGCACGCTCACATGCTCCTCCATGCCGCAGCTCTGCCAGAAAGCATCAGCTAGCAGCAAACCCCAGCTTCCCTTCTCGTAAGGCACTGCAGTGAGGCCAGCAAACCACTGTTGGGTTACTTGGGCATATCTGGCTATCACAACACTAATGGTTAAGAAGCCACGTGGGCAATAATGAAGGTCTGGCATAGTGTCTCGAGACATGGCAAACAGCTTCAGACTTTGAGTGAGCCACAGTCCTCTGTGCTCCCAGGGCTCCTCGAGAAAGCTCAGCCACATACTGGCAGGCAGCAGTTCTTTGAACATGTTCACACCCTCCTTCTGCATCTGGTCTGCCTCTCTCCTTAGTTATCCTGAGCCCCCAACTTGTTGGCTTATCTGATTTGCTTGCTGATGTTATGTTTTCCTGCTACTGGGCAACATCTTTCAGACGAATCTGTGGTCATCAGTGAGCTCTTCTGACTTGCTGACATCAGTGGCACTCCAAGAAGGAATAATGTATCATCATCACACAATCATCACTTCTTACCGGCACGTACAATACACTTTTATTAAAACATTCTGCAGTCCTTAAAATGTCTTCTCATTTTCCTTTAAATGTTGTAAAAAAATTCAGGTCTTAAAAACCCTTTGAGTCACTTGCTTTGGGTGAGTCCAGATGCATTCAGGTTCATCAAAAGAAAGTGTGGACTGAGTTACTGTTGTGTAAAAGCTGAATGTAATAATAGATTTCATTATTACATTCTGGGGTATGGTTGTTTTGTAAGGCAACCATTGTGCTACTCCTGCTGAAGCAGTTCAGTGCAAAACGATTTCCCGGTGTTGGAGGTGAAACAGAATACTTTACCATTTATAACCTCCCTTCCCAGTACATATTCAGGGCAGTAGCAGATCAAATGAATTTAGATTTCTAGGGCCCAGGCAAACTGCAGTATAAATGGCAGAGAAAAACAGAGATGGCCAGAGCTTCAACTGCGAGCCTGGTGACTCTACAGACAGACCCTGACCGCACTGCCATACCTGGAAGATCCTGATAACAAATACTGTAAGTACACAGAGTTAAAGTTAGCGGCTAGTGAACAGCGTAGGGGAAACAGAATACCACCCCTGGTGTCCCCAACAGGGCAGGGTTGTTCCTGGTGCAGACAGGGAATGAGCTAGCAGAGCTGACATGGAGAACCAGCACTTGCTGCTCCTTGTGCTGCTAAGGGAATGGAGAGGGAAGGAAGCAGAAATTACTTCTGCTGTAAGTGTCCTTCCCACTTCTCCTGGCTGCATCCTGGTGGCAGCTGCCAGCCTCTCCCTCCAAGGTTTTGGCATAAAGTGAAGTTGGCAGTGGAATCACAGCCACATTTCTACCCATGGCTATCCGGGCAGAGCCCTGGCAACACACTGCTGAAAAGCAGCTTACTTCAGCTATCCTCCTGAAGCCACTTGTCCTCACTGCAGAATACTAATAAAAGCTTTACACTCTACTTCTATGCTGTTATGCTGTTTTCCATCAGGCTGTTGCAAATTGCTTTGCCAAAACTCATGAGTTAGCCTCACCTTGCTGCTGCAGGATCAGTAGTAATTACTGCAGTATTATTGACAAGCCAGCTGAGGTGCAGAGAGGTTAAGATATTTGACGAAAGTCAAAGGTATCTGGCAGTATAAGGAAAAAAAAAAAACCCAGAGGCCGCAATTCCTTTGCGTATGTGTTTTTTTTAAGCCACATTTTCAAGGCTGTTGAGGAGATGAGGATGTTGGTATTAAGGAACGGACATATTAAACTATTTTTTTTCTTGATTACCCATCTTCAGATTCTGAAAAATTAGTAGCAGCTGCAGAAATACCCTCCTTCTGCACCCTACCAGAGAATTACCCAACACTGGGCTTTTCACCCCCAAGAATGAAGAGCTAGATTTAGATACTCCATTATACTCATCACCTACAATCGGATGGGATTTCACTGCCCAGGTGCTGAAGGCCAGCAAGATCAACCAACATTATTTCATGTTAGATGTACAGCTTCCCTGCAAGGCTGCCAATAACTTGCGCTAGCTCAGTGCCCTGGAAGGTCAAGCCATCTATTCTGATAACTGAATACAAGCGTTGGTCACTAGTTTCCTGGTAGTCGCACACAAACCTATAGACTTATCAGGGAAGGTGCTGAACTGGCACTCTGGAGATGCAAGCTCCTTCTCTGTGGAAAAGGTGGGCTGTAGGCCAAGTAAACCAACCTCCCTATCCTGCCCCACTATCCCAGCTTACCCATATGCTGACAGGCCAGTTACAGCGGGCCTTATGACCCTTAAGCTGATCAAAACTACCAAAAGAAGCCCTCCATCAACATCAGCAGTTACAAAGCACAAGCTCTTTCTCACAGTCCTACAAACATGCTGCCCCTGTGCCTAAAAAGCTTCTTCCCCTTTAGTGCTAACTTGTCCTTTCCCTGTTCACTTGCGCTGCCAAGTGCAATGCAAGGCAGCAGCCCCTTTTACACCCTAGGTCTTCAAAAGCAACTTGCTGCTTAGGAGCCCTGGATTTTACAAATACTCATGAGTGTATCTGCACAACGCACTAAGGAAGAAGGGAATCACCATTCACATTTTATATAACAAGATAGTGAAACTGCGTGGGTTGCGTATGGAGACTAAGTCCAAGCCAGAGAACTTGGTTAGATTCCTCACCTTTCAGGTGACTGTTTTAAACCAGCTCCAACCTATTACCCACACCCTGTAGAACAATATTATTACTCCAAGGTCATAGTCCCATGGATTTGCACCCAATAACAGACCAAATCCCCCCACTAATGTGGGATTTCCACTCCCATTTAACAGTATATAATCAGATCCATGGCAAAAATGTGCCATGTGAGAAACTGGTGGCAGTCAGAAGGTGTTTCCTAACAGATTTACCTGTTCTTGAAAAGCATTGGCTTGTTCTTCAAATCCAGCTGTTCTGAAGTAATTCACAACATCGATAACAGCCCAGTCAGCAGGATCCGGAGGTCTCCCGTTCTCTACTGAACTGCAAAGTGCAAATCCAGACAAGCAATCACTAAATGTGTGCAGGGCGTTTGCTGCTTCTTTGTGCACACCCCATGTACATCCCCTCCTTCCTTGTTCCTCCAGGAAAAGTATCCTTTGACACACCTCCCCTCGCCCCGATACAGAACAGTCACTCCTGTTCTCTCCCACTTCAAAGACCTGATGCTGGGGACAACCGAGGTACCTCTCCCTTCAGAGAAGAAGAAAGTATGTGAATCTTCACATCAGCCAAAGGTAATCAGTCAGGATCTTTTCCTGCAAGCCTGCTGCCTTTGCAGTTGGAGAACAAAGACTACCATGACTGAGGTACCAAATCCCTGCCTTTCAAGACTGCAGCTTGCTTTCAGCTATTAAGTACTTATCAACGATTTCAGTATGTGGATTACTCTTTTCGCAGATGAGACTGTGCTTCCTTGTAACATGGGTAGAAACTACTGGAAACCATCTTTACCTTGTAAAAAAAAAAAAAAAAAAAAGAGAGAGAGAAGCACCAATGATTGTACAATTGCTTAATGTAGAAAATTGTTTTGGGCCTCATCTTTGGACAAATCTACAGACTTTTTAAATAGCTAGGAATCTGAAAAAACATGTTAAAAACAATCAGAATTAATTCGTCCTGTGATTGACCTCAGGCAATTGTTTTCTGCAGCAGCAAAACCAACCAATCATTCATATTACTATCCTTATCCTGCATTCCTTATCCTCAACCTGCCATCACCCCCTCTCAGATAAACTTTGTGCATCTGCAAATTCTTGGTAAAAAAGACACACAGTGAGCTTGACTGCCTTTCCTGTAGCAATTCAGGGGGATGAAGAGCAAGACATCCAAAGAAGGAAATTCTTTAACATGTTTCTCCAACTAGAAGTCCCAGAGCTCATGCCAGACATTTTCCACTATTCTGCATGCGTAACCATAATGCTAATGAAGAAATATCGAAAATGTACAGATGAGAGCAGATGTCAGAATCCTGTCCATTGCAGGGCCTGAAGCTTAGAGGCAGGACTTTGATTTTTCAACAGCACCAGCTGGAAAAGAAACACAGATTATACTCTCCCGGCAGCATTTTTGGTCTGTTCTTTAAGTTTTTCTTTTCCAGCTGTCACCACCACTGCCCCTCCTAGACTTGCATGTATTGCAGCAAAGTAATTGAGCGAATCAAGGGCCAACCATTTTTCCAACCAACCATGAAGAGAAGCGAACAAAATCACACAGTGCTTCCCATCGCTGTTTCTACAACACCCCAATTCCTACAACTAGTTGAGCCCTGGGAAGGATGACTTGCGAACACAAGGACTTTTGCTTCTCCCCTAACTCTTGGGACGTACCTCTCAATATGGCAAAACGCTGTCCCTAGGGACTCACACTGCAACCTCGCTATCACACCGTGTGCTCAGCCTTCTAAAGGCAGCTTCTTTCTCTTACCACATGGAATGTACACATACCTCAGAGCAATGAGCAAAGGGCTAGAGTTTCCTGTTTTGTTCATCAAGTAATGACTTACTTTATGAATCACTTCACTGATTGTGATTACACAGAAAAGCAACACTCAGCAAAACGGAGAATGAGACTATCTGGCCTTATTAGAGATGCACTTTTTTTTTAATCAACAAATACCTTTCAATTAAGATTTTAGTGTTGTGCACATTCTGAGGCTTAAGAAGTAAAAGGTGTATTTGTAAAAGCAGCATTTGAAGAATTATATTTAAATCTGCATTTTCCCTAAGACATAGACTATCACTTTCTGTGATTCATCTTCTACTTAAAATTAAACAAACCCCACCAACTCGGTATTTACAGAAACACAGTAAGTCCTAAAAGACACTGAATTTAATTCTTTCTAAATAGCAAATAAAAGATTCAAGCTGTAAAAATACCTCCTAACTCTATTAAGCTGACATCCCAAAACACTTTAGTTTCAAGCTAAATACAGTCCCAAACCCTCCTTCCCACAATTTTGTATTTCAGCCCAGGTGTGTTAGTTCGTTAAGTGGCTCTCCTTTTACCCCTAGGGAAGTACAGCTTGGTCCAGCCCTATCTCAGCCTCAAGTGCCACGGCTTCAGGGGTCTACCTTAGTCATTAACTAATCACAGGAAATAATTGCAAGTTCCTGCCTCAAGGAATAGCATCATGCTGGACCTTCAGTGAAGCCAATTTCCACAGCTACATCTGCAAAAGACTCCAAGGCATGTGGCAGGCTGTTGGTGGCTGGCTGGATTTTAACCCATCTACCCACACAGATGCTCATTTGGCTTCTAGACTTTAATAGTTCCCCACTTGCCCTGCTGTTGCCCATGGTTCTATTCCTTAGACAAGAAAAGGGAATATATAACAGCCATGGCATAGCCAGACAACCTGGATGCTGCAAAATCCTACAAGGACTGGCATTTTAGGTGCTGTAAGGAGATAGTAGATGCACTGACAATGAATATAGATTAGGCTTGTCGGCTTTTCACCACTGTCCCTGTGCCTTTATTGCCATCATGTGGCAGAAGCAGCAAGGCGTGAAAGGATATAGCTGTGAAGAGATTTTATCCAAGCTATTTATAACCACTTCAAGAAAGTGCCAAACACTTCCTTTGTAGGTATATGTGCACATATGTGCTGCACACATACATTTAGAAACCACAGCTCCTGATCAGTTTAATTACAAACCCCATCAGTTTTAAAAAGCCACTTTCGCAATTGCTAGTAAAATGTCCTTGCTTTACCTGCCTTCCTTCTCCTCCCACCATGGAGTCTTCACTGTAGAAGCAACCCTGCCAACGGAAGGTGGCTTCTGAGGGACACACATGGTATATTCATGGTCACTCATTAGAGAAATGCATTTTATATTGGTATGGCGTAACCAACGTCTTAAGTGAAGGGGCAGCATGCTGATTTAATGACCACCATCACGTCTTTTGATGATGTGTCATAAACAGGTGTTTCATCAGCATTTTGAAGTGACCATTATTATTGTTACTACCTAGTGCCTGGGAGCTTACGCATTGTCAAGGTTTCTTGGAAGGCTTATAGAAAAGAGATCTGAAGAAGAATGATGAGATGCAGCTTTGCAGAAGTGTTGCAGTTTGAGAGGACAAAGAACTCCCTAGTACTCTGTGGTGTTTTGGGGTTTTTTTAATGTCTGTCTCTCTGTATGTGTATATCTAGCGCAGTACAGCTCTAAAGGAGCAAGGCCCATTTTTTCAACACAGAACTCCATTTCTCAGATCATAACTTCATTCAGAATTGCTGGTCCTAATCTAAGTATTGCTGACCTTTAAGGATACAGAAATGCCTCCAAATTGTTCCCATCCCTTAGCCTGCATTCTACCACACTAAAGAAAATTGTAGAGCAGTGCACACCACGTCTCTATCATACTCCCACTCTAGGCCTGAAGTAAAAACCCAGCAGTTTAGCACTTCTCCAGCTAACAGCTTAAAATATCTGTTCCAGAAGAGAATTGACACCAAAGACTTGCTGCTGCTAGGACTCCTTGGCTCTAGGTGGCTGGGCAGTCAGCAGCAAAGGGCAAGTGTGTCTGAAAGAGACAGAGACTTCCGTACAGGACACTTCTCGTTATCAGGCACTGGTTCTGCAAAACCACTAGCAGACAGGTGAGCAGAGGCAGAGTATTGGTTACAGTGCTACCACTTGCTTTAGTCTCTGGTCAAGATGAGAAATCATTGGAGAAGGGTACACCCCTAACTGAAGTTACTAGCTTCTACATCTCTGCATTACTATACAGTTCTCCCACACCTCACTTTTAATCAATTCAGTGCCCAAGATTCTTCCATTTCCAAGTTGAAATACAATAAAAGTAATTGAGAATGGGGAAGGTTTGAAGGAGCAAAGATGGAGGTGCCCACCCTTGCCAACCACATTAAGTCAAAGGAAAACTACAATCAAAATCCATGTGCTGTTTACATAAACTGAACACTATGGATTCACTTACTTTTTGACATCCAGAGAGCCATTTTCCTTGTTTTCCATGTCAACAGTTAGCATGGGTAGGATAGAGGTTTCTTTTACTTCAGCAACTGATCAACAGAGGGGAAAAAAACTGTGTTTAATTATCAATAGTATGAAAAGAGCAGCATCATGTAACAGAAACAAGCATTCTACAGGGACGCAACCGTGATTCCACCTAGAGCAAAGGTGCTGTCTGAGAGTGCTTTCCGCAGAAGCCTGGCAAAGCTGATAACAGCTAATGAACTAGGAAAAGTTGACCTGTGTTTCAACCACAAGAAATATGACATGTCTGAAAATCAAGGGAGGTAACGTTACATTTGATCCTTTTTAAAACTAATCAAATTTTGACCAAACTATATATCCATACACAGAGACTGACCTGCAATACGTAATTATACACCAAGAGGGTTTATTACGCCTTCAGTCTCCCTGCTACATGGAGGATCCGAAAGGACGTACGATCTTATCCCTAGCAAGGTTTTGAAGTCCATAACCTCGTTTTACAAATGAGGACTCAGGTGAGCACGAAGCGTCTTACACCCAACTCACACAGAAAGCTGGTGTCACACAGAAAGCTGGTGTCACACAGAAAGCTGGTGAGCAGAGTTACTAACTGGGTGCCAAACTCCTGAGGCCTAACTCGGTATGTTATCCATAGGATCATCCTTCCTGCGCTCGCACAGCCTCTTCTACGCGCACGGCATACTGAACTCTGAAAGGGAAAGGAGCGTTGGAAGGACACAGCAGAAAATCCAGCCTGTTTCCCTCCTCGCAGCGTGCTGGGGTACTTTCACCACACATCCTTTTCCACCCTCCGTGGAACAAGCCTTTTCCTTCCTCAAGTAAGCCATTTCTCTGTCAGAGAGCACCAAAGAACTGACCGAGGACTCAGGACGTTCTCGCTGTAGCGTTAATGGATGCCAGGGAAATGTCACAGAGCTCTGGGAACTACAGAACGGGGAAATCACACTCTCTAGCTAAAAGCTTCGCAAAAAATCGAGGATAGCAATTAATAATGCTGCTAAGGAAAAAGACCCTTTATTATCCAGCTAGCACGCACCGAGAAAACAGTGACAAACTAATGAGAAGCTGCTGCTTCCTGCAGCGCTGACCCGATAACTCGCGCATTCCCTCAAATCACTTCTCGGTTCACCTGAGGTGACCGCAGGACGACAACCGCACCAGCCCGCTGCCAGGGGACGGGTCCCCTCGCCCCGTCCGCGCAGGACCCGCCAGCCCCCCCTCCCCCGGGGCAGGGCACCTCCGCGGAGCCGCCCGGGCGTTGGGGGGGGGGCGCTGCCGGGGCTCGCCTTCCCCCACGGCGGGCGAGAGAACGGCTCCGCCGGGACTGTGTGACACGCGTTCACCATTTTACCGGCATCTCTGAGCCCGTTCGCCAGGCAGCACCGCACCACATCATTGTCATTTGGGGGGCTGGGGCGGGGGGGGGGAAAGTAAGACAGAAAAACCTACCTACGAGCAACTAAACCAAAGCATTGCTACAGGCTGCTCCGGAGCGGCGGAGCCCCCGGCTGCCGCGCCGCGCCCCCCCTCCCACCCCCTCCCCGCGCCGGCAGCGGGGCGCTGGGAGCCGGCTGGGTTTGACACCGGGCAGCGGCCCCGCCTGGCTCCGGGCCCGCGTGACGCGCTGCCACTCACGGCCCGCGCCAACCGCCGCCGTCATGGCGGACCTTTTAAAGGCGCCGCTCCCCCACCGCGGGGGACCCCCCGCCTGCCGCCCCCTTCCTCGCCGCCGCCCGCCCCGCGGAGGCTCGCGTGAGCACCCCGGGAAGTCTGTCGGGTTGGGGAGCGGCTCCCCGCCGGCAGCGCTTACCTGCGGGGGGAGCCGCGGGCGGGGCGGGGGGGGGGGGGGGGGGGAGGCGGCTGCAAACCCGGAGGGGAGCCCCCAGGGCGAGAGTCATGACCCCGGCTCCATGGGACCCCCTGGCAAACGCCTGTACTCCTCCTGCCAAAGGGGGGGTGTGAGCTAACGGCGAGGGGGGGACACGGGGCGAGGCGAACTCCGCGGGTAGCTTTCGAAGGATGCGGTGCTGAGCCGAGGAGGTTCCGCGCACGGTGGGAGATGATAGAACAGCCAGACCGCGGAAAATCGGTGACGGTACCTACAGTTCATTTCTGGAAGGAGTTCCTCGGCTTCCAGGTGAATGGCAGGCACTGGGCGTTCTCCGGAGCATCGCAGGCTCGGGGCGACGGGGAAGCCGGGGACGGCGGGACCGTGCCCCCGCCGCCGGGACCGAGGGAGATGCAGGCTGCGGTCCCCGGGGACAGCCACATCGCGTCCCCGTGTAAGCGCCGTGCCCGGTTTCACAGCGGTACGGAGAGTCACAGGGGTGACACGCTGCCAGCGCAGGCAGTACCAACCAACGTGCCCTGCCTTCTCCAGGCCGGCTTTCCAGACCTGCCCTCAGCGCCAGGGCTGCGTCCCAACCACGGCCCGGGGGCGGTGACCTTCGGACCATCCTCATCAGTCTCGGTTAGCGCAGATTTGTGGGATGTTTTACTTGCAGAATTTCCTTCTGAACCGAACGACTCAGAATTACACCCTGGCTGTTCGCCAGGAGGCAAGGGGACACGGCAGGCGTCCCGGGGATTCCTACAGAACCCACTGGTGCCCGCAGCCCGGCCCCTGCAGAGCGGGTCGTGGCCCTGACGCCGCTGACAGACAGAGCCTGCAGGCCAGCACAGCGGGCATCTGTCTTGCTCCTAGAAGCCTGCTGCACCCCGGGTGCGCTGGTGAACAGGGATCCCGGTCACCTGCTACCCGGACACAGTTACAAGCACTACAGTCACAGGAAAAGCACGCTTTGGTGCGCGGGGCTGTAGACGTGGCTCCCCCGACCATTTGATTTCACCTGACTTAGGCACTGCAAAAACCTGTGCAAATAATGTGACTCGAGTGTTGAGAACAGGGAGCAGTGGGAGTCTTCACTGCTTTGGGTTTTAAATAAACGCAGATAAACCAGTTAAACAGAGTATTGAACGTGCTGCGCCCTAAAGAAAACCCTCTGTGCTTCACATCCCCAAGCGTACTGTAGGACCTGGCATAGCTGTGTCGGACGGGTAAGCTGCGCGAGGCAAGGCTTTCTTGACTCCAAGAAATAAGCATTCTAAACGAGGCCATAATGAGTTTTCTGCATCAGCTGCTTTCTAACTCTGGTAATGAACTGACATTTGAGGGTACAAATATAAACCGGTTATTTTACTCACACTCTTCCCTTCCTTCCATCACGTTCTTCAATTAATCCTTAGGGTACCTGAAGCGAGGCTCGCGCAGCGCGTGCGCTCTGTCTAAAAGGCCTTGAACACCGGAGAGAGGAATTTTCAGAAAAAGGGCTGCGGGAAGATTCAGTGTGGAATATGACCTGTCGTTAGTATTTCCATTCACTGGGGTAAGGTAATTAATTAAAATGAGATGATGTCTGGAGGGAGACAAAGCAGGAAAGGGAATTAGACTTTTGTTTGCCTATTTGCAACCCGCTTCTGGCAAAAAACATTTCAAGGCCAGGGGTGGCAGATCCACGCTCGGGGCCAAGCCTGCCCGTTTCGGAACTTCTGAAGGAGTCACACAAGGAGAAACGTGCGGACGTCAGCGTGGGGATCGGACACCAGTTGACCCTGTTTTCTGGGTATTGGAAAATGCCAGTTTTCTGCTGGAAAGCTGGAAGCGACAGCAGGTCACCAAGACAAGATGCATCACACGTGTGGCAAAGGGGAGCGTAGCACCATTAACTGTGCAGTGGGTACTGAATTTCCGCTCCCCCAGGGCAAAATAAAGCCCTCTAAACCATTCTCAGTCCGGCGTCCCAAGCAGAAGCATGGTTAAACACGCTCACAGGGCGAGTGAAGCGAGGGAACAGCGGAGGGCTGCTGCAGTTTCACCTTGAGGGAAGCAAGGGAAGCTCCTCTGTCCCAAGGAGTCTTGGGCAGAGCAGGCTGGATTCTACCCGTGTACGAGCTATGTATGTCTTTGTCAACACCAACCGCATGCCTCGGTGTTCCCGGCGCAAGGACAAGCGCTGAGCGCTGCCATGGGGGGGACTGGCGGAGGGGTCGCCGGAAACTGAAGTCCCGCGGCGGCCCACCCCGCCGCCCGCCACCCCGTGGGGCCTGGGATGCGGGCTCTCAGGCGGCTGGTTGCCGTTGTCACCTGAACTGTTGCGTGGAATAAAGGCGGGAAGGTGCCATGCTTTTCCTCGGGGTGGTCAGGGAGACGTTTCGGGGCCGGCAGTGGTCGTTAGTGGCTGTTGGTGGCCAGCTTGGGAACGCTGGTGGCTGCGAGGAAGGAAGTAGCCCAGAGCCAAACTGCTGGGAGACTTCATCCCAACGTGGTGAGCGGCCAAACTGTGGGCTCCTTTTCATGTGCAGCACTGGGGCTGCAGACACGGGCTGTTTTCACGTAACTTGTCCCAGACGTGGAAGGGACACGGGTTCGCTTGCCACCCAGACCGGGTTAATTTATAGCTATTCCCAGTCTATTAATAACAGTAGTCTAAAAACCCCTTTTGCATCATTTCCTTCCTAGCAATACAGGACTAAAAAGGGACCTTCCAGGCCATGGAGTTTGATCTCCTGCCATCACAGGCAAACCCTCACATAGCCACATCCGCTCTGCTTCGGAGTCCATAAGGAATCTCACCTGCTCCGCCAGTTGGAAAGCCTGCGGCACGCTCCCCTTTACTGCTGGTTAAGAACTTTGCATTTACAGCTTGAAAAACACACAGTTTATACCTGTTTATTCCTTAGTAATACTGTTTAGTTCAATAGCCGACTTCTCTGTTTCACTGGTATTTACTTGCTTACATACTCAGCCGTCTGAATAGCCCTTCTAGATCCCCTGCACTAAGTGCTGCATTTTCTGAGCTCGCTGCCCTTTCCTTTTTGCGTACATTTGCCTGCCAGGAGCAGACACGTGGAGCTGCACCCTGGGGTGCAGCAGGGTCTCAGCAGTACCTTCTACCTTCCCTGTCTGCTCTGCATAGGCCCTAACTCCATGCTACACTTACAGAGGTCTCTTACCACACCCGTATGGCACTGATGATTTTAGTCATCCTGGGATTGGTAAGTGTCTCAAGGTCTTTTCCACAGTCCCTGGCAATTGCTGTACACCCACAAAGAGGCAAAATCCCTGTTACTGATCCAGGTTGCACCTTTCTAACACTTTGCTCTCAAAAGATTCTTTCTTCAGTTGAGGTCTTTTCTACGCCAGTCCATTTTCTTTCTAGTTTGCTTGAGTGGAATTTTGCCACTTACCTTGCTCCGCAGTGTCAACAGCTTAATACCCGTCGTCCTGTCTCTTCCTTCCCTACTTAGGCATTGCATAGAGGAACGTGGGACAGTTCCCAGCAAGATACTCCAGCCCAACCCCAAAGCCCAGCAGTGAAGCTCCTCTCTTTGACTCCTGCCTTGGCAAGGGGTGTTGTCCAAAAGCCACGCTGTGTCTTCTTCACAGTCCCCTTCCGATCTGCCAGCGTTTTCTCCATAGCTGAGCATTGTCATGTTGCTCTGAAGTTCTACATGAAGCCTAGACAAAAAGCCAAAGACAGCACTGGTGTAAAGCAAGTGTGAAGGGAAGGCAGGAAATCTGTGGCAAGAATACAGCAGAGTAACTTGTATCAACCTGGCATTTACAGAATCACTAAGGTTGGAGAAGACCTATTAGATCATCCAGCCCAACCATCAACCCAACAGCACCGTACCCACTAGACCATGTCCTCAAGCACCATGTCTGCCCGTTCTTTGAACACCTCCGGGGGGGTGACTCCACCACTTCCCTGGGCAACCTGTTCCAGTGCCTGACCACTCTTTCAGTGAAGAAGTTTTACCTAACATCTAACCTAAACCTCCTCTGATGCAACTTGAGGCCATTTCCTCTTGTCCCATCACCAGTTACCTGTGAGCGCAGACCAGCACCCACCTCCCTACAACCTCCTTTCAGGGAGCTGTAGAGAGCCATCAGGTCTCCCCTCAGCCTCCGGTTCTGCAGGCTAAACACCCCCAGCTCCCTCAGCCGCTCCTCGTAACACTTGCTCTCCAGACCCTTCACCAGCTTTGTCACCCTTCTCTGGACACGATCCAGCATCTCTATGTCCTTCCTGTAGGGAGGGGCCCAACACTGCACACAGTACTCAAGGTGCAGCCTCACCAGTGCCAAGTACAGGGGCACAGTCACTTTCCTGCTCCTGCTGGCCACACTGTTCCTGATACAGGCCAGGATGCTGTTGGCCTTCTTTTCTAAGGCAATTAAATTGAAGTGTGTGTTTAAGCACTAGATCAGAGCACAAGAGCTGGTCAGCCCCGATTTATATGCCATGCAGTTTGCTGGGTACCCTCTTGTAAGGTAAAAAACAGGGTTCATAGATGGGCAAAAAGTCTGTAAAAGCTCTGGGTTTCCGGATCAGCGCACGGGTTAAGAGCTCTGCAGGTGCACGGTGCCGAATCAGCAGCACAGCTCCCTTGCTGCAAGCCCGGAGGGGAGGAGCACTGCACAGATTTACTGACAAGGCAGTAATTAACAGGATGGCAAAGACCCTCTGTTTTGTCCTGATGGGGAGTCACTTAAAGCTTTGCTTTAGTATGCCAAGGTCCTTTTTACACAATAAGCATTATCCAACCTCTTTTCTGTAATCACATGAATCTCCACTAAGATGACTAGAGTTGCACCCTCCTCACACCAGGCTACAAATGAACGTGTACAGCAGCTGATGATAATGCAAGGCCAGCACTACGTTTCTGCTTTTGCTTCCTCTGGTTTCCAAGACTGAATTGCTTAAGTAAATCTTCCTGCATGTGAATTACATCCACCTCACTGAGAATTTCCTGACCTACTTATTTTGATGTGCTCCTTCTTATTCTGGTAGTTGCTCATATTTAATAAAGCTACTGTCCAGACTTAAATCTGTGTTATTTTAAAGCTTATACTTTATATAAAAAAAATCACTGTATAAAACACAACTCATTCTGCCCATACTAGCAGTGGTACCTGCCACATATTTGTCTAGCTTGTGACAAAGTAGCAAGAAGCTTATAAAAAGTATTCACATGAAATACCAATGTTGTAAAACAGAATGCAGCCTAATAAAAATATTTATATAAAATATGGCTCAGACATCTCGGTGAAATAGTTGTAAAATCTATGGGAAATCTGAAAGGTAGCACTTTGGTTGTATGAAATGAGGCAAATGAAAAAGCACAACCTGCTGATGCACACAAGAATGGAAAAATACACTTATAGAGAGGAAAAAATGTCCATAAAACACAAGCAGAAATCCCAACTCTATTTCAAACCCTACATTAAGAAGTTAGTGCTAGGTTTTTTCCCAGTTTGCTGGGAAGCATTTTTTCCCTGGGAGTGAAGAACCTGCCTATGATTGAAAACCCATCAAAAGCCTTGGTGGCCCAGTGGCCCGCTTGGTGACTAGTGGTGACAGTGTGATTCACTGGCGCTTTGGTTGCCAGGGAGGCAGGAACTCAGTTCCTGCCCCACAGCGGTCTCAGGGTTGGTGCTGTACACTTCTCCTCCTCCTCACTTACAGGGGTGAGGCTGCCATCTTCTCAACAAGAAGACACTCCTGGCTGTCAAGGTGACTTCTGATACCTTGCCAGCCTCCTGCATGAGCTTTTACTTCCCTGGACACTGTGCCTGGGAACCGGCCCCATTGCAGACCCCCGTGGAAGCCAGCGTACCTATGAGCCCACGCAGCTCTCACACACCACCTTCTCAAGAGACAGAGGAGACCCGCACCCAGACTGAGGGAACATCCATCATAGCCACCCTGTCCGCAAGCTGGAAAACGTTTTCTGCAGGGACAACCCCAAGTACTCCTCCATTTCTAGAAGTCCTAACTCATGCATTGTTTTTACAGCAGATAAGATTAACATCTAGTTCCCCCAGTAGCCACCTGACAGCAGCAATCAGAATGTTCCAATGCAGTTATGCTCAGCTCCCCCCATTTTCAATGTGGGGACACTAACAGCCTTCTCCATCCTGGAGGTTTCTGCTCAATCCTACTCAGACTTTCTGGGGTGTCATGGATTTCTCTTTAAAACCACAGCCGTAACATTCTTATATCACCTTCCCAACAAGAGGTTCTCTTAGAAGCCAGGGTCAGTAAGATTCAGGTCCACATACACACTCAGTAAAGAAAGGAGGAGCGGAGGCTTAGTCACAAACCCACCTTGGTATCAGAAGTCCAGCTGAACCAGCCCATTCCTTTATGGTTTTCTTCTGAGCATGTACAGAGATCTATACAACCCTTGGATAGTGGCAAGCTCTTGAAGGGTGTCCACCTTTGCGAGTTTCTAGGGTGGTAAAGTTTTTCCACCAGATACCCAGTCAGCAGGCAGAGTGAGCCAGAAGCAGACAGTTTTAGCCTGCTTCAGAAACCTTCAGCTTCCCAGGATTTGTAAAGCATCCATGTCCTGGTAAACACCGGCATCTTCTTTACACATTACAGTGGTGATACGACTGCCAGAACTGATACCAAGTGTGGAAGACCAGAATATGGCATTTCTTCCATTGATCAGCCGTGGAAGATGCTGCTCCTCAGCCCACCAAAAGCACCACGGACCCAGAGAAGGGCGTTTTCTGCAGTTCTCAGTCACTGGGGCCAGTGGGGCTTATGGAGTCTCTGTCTGCTCATAAGCAGAGGAAACTACTAAGAAACCAAAAGAAATCATGACAACACTACAGTCTGTAAGTGGTTAACAGTTGGACTTGATCATCTTAATGGTCTTTTCCAACCTAAAAGACCCTCTGTTTCTAAATGTGAAAGATCAAAGCACGCGTGTGTTGTCTGGCAAACAGTGGTGGCACATGGCGCCACCGACTGCAAGAAAGGAACCACTGTTACAGCAGGATAAGCGTTCCAGTCACAGGTTAGAAGATGACCCTGTTTCCTCCCTTGACATGAACCGAAACCAAACAGATAACCACACGTGAACATGAGCAGACATGGCATCCAGAAGTTATGCCCTCAAGTTGTAACAGTTAAACTGACCTCTTAAAAATTTGCTCAGCTCTAAAGTGGTTGATGAGGCTCCGGTCAGAGACTGAGCTGCTGTAACTTTACTTCCTCTCCAACGGCCCTGCTGCTCACATCATTCAGAAAAACATTGAACTATGTTTTTTGCCTGTAAACGTTATAGCTATAATTAGTAGAGATTCATCTAAATTTGATCAGCATCCAACTCTAAAAAATGTATATCCTCTCTACCATAAATACCATATATTTAACAAACTAGCTTAGGAGCAGTTCTCAACCTTTTTTTGGTGACAATCTTTGGTTAAAAGCAGTGCGTTTCTGAGCTTTCAAGTACACGTAATACAGAAATGTGGTTGTGTGCTATTAAAAGAGACTCCCCCACTTCAGCCTCTAATGAAAATAGGATTTATCAGTCAGGGCTTTTTAGTGGAATTTTCATACAGCTTGCGCAATAATACCTACGATGAAAAAAAGCATTTGTTCAAATTAATGTTAAAAACTCCTTTTTTGCTGATACTGATAGGAAAACCAGTAAGAGAAATATGCAAGTGTTAATAATTAAAAGGACTTTAAAGCAAAATCTACTACTACATAAACAACAAACACTCATGGTTGGTATTACATATATTCTGACATATCACGTGACTAGCAGTCCAAATTTCTCATTCCCTACTGCTCTTAAATGTTTTGCAGGGCTCTTGTTCTCCCTAGTTGTGCAGCGGACCCTGCCACGCCATTTAAACGTGCCATCTACTGGCAAAGGAACGCAACTGGAGCGTTTTCTTACAGAGAAGCAGGTGAAGGTGGAACCATGATCCATTTCAGTTTTCAGGTTTTTGTAGTGATCTGGAACAGAGAAAAAAGTTCAAGGAAAGAACGAGTTGAATTCTGCTAGTCAACAAGCAGTTGCAAAACTCAGATCGGCTCAGTAACTGTAGACGTAATACCACGAATGCCCAAGAGCATAGCTTCGGGTTGTACAAAGCCCGAGCGATAAAGCATTTTGACACTTCAGATTTCCACGTGTGGCTTTAAAAACCAGACCAACTATTTATGAGGCTTTAGGGAATTCTTTTTTCCCCCAGCATTCACTGCAATGCTTCTCTTGGCAGGAAACGTACCTTGCAGCTGACCCAGTCCTGACGTGAAACTCCCTTCCAGGAAGAACGAGCTCCGGGCGCTCTGGCCATGGCGGGTTGCTCTCCGATGGGGATGTCCTGCTGGTACCGAGTCCCTGGGTTATGTCCTAAACCACAGCACAGATGCTTCTGCAGTAGAACCACACTCCTGAGGCGAACTAGCTGCCAGCATGAACAACTGTATCACTGGATGACACACGTTAGGTCACGCAGCCCCTAGACTGACTCTACCCCCGTGATCCTGTTTCTGGTACAACATAACGTTTTCACTAAGGCTTCCTGTTCGGCTCCTCTCTTAGTTTTCCCCACTGGTAAGCAAGCCTGCCAGAGGCGTACTTCCCAACAGATAGGGTGAGAGGATGAGCAGAAATAATGCATTTGCTGGGGACACACACTGTAAATTTTTTCTAGGGTGGCAGTTGAAAACAAGATTATTTTGTAAACTCTGGGCATTTATGAAATAACCAAATATTGATTGCTTGACCTCACTCGGTTAACACACCTGTGAGATAGGCCAATTATGTTTTACTCATCTGAGGGATTAATGGAGTCCTGACACCTCGATCCCCGCTTAATGCAAACAAGTAGAAAGATGATGGTAAAGACGGAGGAAACCGAAAGGCCATCCCAATCAAGCAGTTACTTGGTTGAACTACTGAAGGTAACTATGTAGACATTCAAAGCCACAACATAATACACAGTACAGAACAATACTTCCAGCAGAAGACAGATCTTGTGATAATGATGTGTAGACCAAAATGTTGATATAGCACCAAAAGTAAATGAGGTGTCAGGTTTTTTTTTTTAATTTAATCAAATTATCTTAATGGTGGAGGAATTCCAGAAGGTTAACCAAGCCTTTCCAGCACTCCACTTTTTCTCTTTATTGTTGCAATCACCAGTATTTCTTCCTGTAACTGACTGGACACACTCGGAACGTACTGCGCTACATGCCAGCCTGCTGAGACTTTGCTCCATTTGAGTCAACATACCTGCAGCTGTGTCCTTTCCAATCTTCCACAGCACCTTGGAAGCAAAGGCAACAGAAGTCTCTCGGATCTCTACCTTCCACTGGAACCATCTGTTGCTGTGGTGGCGCATGTATGGAGCAGATCACTGACCCCGTCCTCAAACTCCCTCCAACAAGAACAACCTTTTCACCCAAAAAAGCTTTTGTGCTGCGACCATGTCCACGTATTGGGCAAAGTGGTTTCTCCATCTTGCCCTTAGCAAAGATGCCTCATCCTCAGGCAGGTTGCTTCCCAACACAAAGAGCAGAATTTGCAGTTAAGATACTAGATTGCTCCTGTGTAATCTACCAAAATCCAACTCTTGTAAGCTGAACACTACTAAGGAACGTCCAAGTTTGTCACTGGGTCTTTCTGACATGCTGCACTGACTATGAGCTCATGCAAATGAGCATCACCAATATGTTGCTTTTAAAATTTAAAGCAAAGAGCCACATAAACACAGTTTTTAGAAATACATTTTTCCGAAGACGTTTGTAGTTGACGCTCTGGGGGTCAAGACAATAAGGATTCTAAAGGAAATTTTACTGGCTTTGAAACAGAGTATTGGCAACTCATCCAAATGATTTCATGGAAACCTCAAGCTGCTGTTATCCCACCGAGATAGGAACTTTTTGTAGTAGTGAATTGCAGGAATAAACTACATTTTCAATATATACAAGTTTCCTTCAGGCAAGCATCCCTTTTTGTAGTATTAAAAAAAAAAAAAAAAAAGCAACAACAGGAGGTCAAAATGTGAGCCGACCTCAGATTTAATTCAAACTTTTATTTATCAAACTCAAAACTTAGGAAGGGAAGCTATCTGGAGATCCTATCTTGCCCTGAGAAACCTCGATTATTGTTCTAAAAACCCCAACACTTTACGTAATTCTTACGCAAGATGACAAATATTTACTATCTGCAGACAAACAGCCTTGTGGAGCTCCATCCCTTTTACTGAAGCGACCGCTGCCCACCCTGACGTTAGACACTCCTACTGTACCCCTTCCGTCAGAGGCCTCAAATCACTTGATTCCTCAAGCCATCAATTAAAAACATTTTTAAAATGTGTGCCAGACCCACACTTGTAAAACTATGGTGGTCCCACAACTGGTTGTGAGGTTTTTTTTGTACAACGCATCACGCACCCAGCTTCAGAATGGAAGTTTCTTACGGAACGGTTCTCAAATTCTCATCTGGGACAAGTCCTCCTTACGCACGGCAAATGAGAAGAAGAGATTTGAACGACACCTTCAAACCTGCTGCTCAACATGCTGTTTGCACGGCAGCTGTAGCAAAAGCCAAAGACAATCTTCTTGCAGTTTCTTAGCTCAGCTCTAGAAAAAGTACAGAGGTCTGAAAAATGGAATATAGCATTTGTACTGTGAAGCCAAGAACACAAAGCCACAGTCAGTAGGCGTACGGCAGCAGAAGCGAAGAGGCCGAAGCTCTGCTCAGAAGGCAGGAAGAGGAGGAGCAGGTACCAGAGCCTCTCTGAACACCACTTGCAGAAAAAGCCTCAAGACAGACAATGCCAAGACCATGAACAGTCTTTACTTCTATCAGTTGTTTCACAGCACAACGAGAAACAGCACAAAGTTTGTACAGCGGGATCTGCAGACAGTTTTAAACCAGGCAATTATCTTTAATAAAAAGCATTGAGTCTGAACGTGAAAATATGAAGACAAACAATATTGCAGATAACGATCACCCTGCTCACCCTTGATTGTCCCACTGACTTCTCATAGCGCCTTTCGTGTTCTCCACACCATCTCCAAACACCCAAGCTAGTGTAAAGCTCAATGGGTCCCAACTAATACGTGCAGTATGTTTCATAACCTTTCCCTCTCGCTTTCAAGCCCTGTTTGCAGTGTGTGGGGAGATGCGATGACTCTCATCACACAACGTTCTGATTCACAACGAAGCAGCACAAGTGTTGTACATAATTTAATTTGCACTTCTGTATATAAATGTTTACTATATTGCACACTATTGCAGCACTTAAAAACATCTAGTTATTTGCAAAAATTAGTAAAATACTTTAAAGGATTTAAAAATAAGGGTTTTAATGCAACTGACAAGATAATAAAAAAAGCAATTTACTTAATGAGATACAATCCTTTATGTTGGAAATGAAAGTTACATACAACTAGAGTACAATTAAAATATACCATATAGTTCAACACTTAATTCCTCAAATGTGTAAAATTAACAAGCTTCTACTGTCATAGATATACATTTTTCCATATTGTGAAAAGGATTTTTCAAATTAAATACAGGTAACATAATATTCTGCAGTTATATTTTATGACTGTGTTTAAATGAGAGGGTTGTATAATACTCACATTGTCAAATGTACTCACTAATGCCTTGGAAATTGCACACTTCCCCTCCTTTTCCAAAATAGAATCTCATTTCCATACTGAAGTCTATTATGCCATATTGGAAAAGTATTTTACTTTCTAACAGGATTTTCATAAAATTAAAAAATAGCATAATATCATGGCATTAAGATGACTTTTCCACTTATGCCCACATAGAATTTAATCTGGGTATCAGACAGACATGTCAGAACCAATTTCCTAGACTTTTGTCTTACTGTACACGCAAGATGAATGACTACAGTATTTTACAAAACAGAAAAATCTGAGCCTTACTAGAATTATAAATGTATGATTAAAATTAAAATCATAACAGAATCAAATGGTGATCTCCAACATTTATTAAAATCTTTTAAAGTTCATAAACGACAACAAAGTTACTGTAGAATTTATCGCATACAGCTAGCATACAGCAGCATGTCCTTGGTCTAAATGAAATACAAAAGATTTTAACATTTTCATACAAAGGATTTCTTTAAATTTATTAATGTGACGATATATCTTTGTTACATAAAATTTGCTACAGCAAAGTATCTTATACTTTCTTGCACATATGTAAATATGGGTGGACAAAGACTGCATTCAGTGTCAGCCTCCTAACGACGTTGTGCAAAAATGCTCAACAACCTAAACATACAGAATGTTGGATGGTACGTTCCATACTCTTTTGTAAAATGTCTACAAAGGCTTTTCTTAAAGGAGTGTCATACAGATTAAAAGGAAGGAATGCCAGTGGTTTATTTGCACTGACACTCAAACAAATACAATGGCTATGAACCAATATAGCTCATTTTGTTTTTTTTTAAAAACAATTCATCCTTGTATGCATGTAAGTTTATCATAAAACATGAGTTTAGTTTGAACTGTTTAGATGTGCTGTTTTAAGACAGGTCACTGAGACAGCCAGAATCAAGTGTACAAATAAAACTACTATGAATAAGTTTAAAAGCAACCCCCAAAAAAGTGCTGAGCCACTGATTATTAACATTGAAATAAATGTGTAAAAGTGCCCAAAGCTAGCACATGGTAGCAATATCTTTTAAGTCAGATGGTGAGAGTATACAAAAACATAATTAAGCCCGAATACGTATATCTGTGTGACCATACATTCTGTTTGATTGAAAGAAAGTAGGTTAAAAATGAAGACACAACGCAACTAAAATAAACCCAGCTGTTGCAGTTTTTAAACTTTGTCTCTTTTCTTCATGAATGAAGTGCTGTAATTAAAAAGAAAATGATTGTAGCAGTACTCCATCCTCAGTTTACTAATATAGTATACCAGAATAAAAACTTGGCAATAACCTCTTATTCTTAACAGCTAACTAAAAATAACCGTGTTCATCCAGCGATGCATCTAGAACATTATTTTGCATTTGCTAAACCATTTTTTTTCATAGCTAGTGGCAGAGCGCATTATGCTTTTTGTGGTGTGGTGGGTTTTATGTTAATGGATGCCTTTTTTGATTAAAAAAGGCTCAAGACAAGGAATACTTTGGGAGTCCAAACACTGGCTTTTTGGACGTGAATCAAAATGAATCATATTCTCTATAATACTGACCAAAACTTCCTTTAAGAGTTTAGGGTTCATGTTCTTAAAAAAGCCATTTCAAACCTGCCAACTGAAATGCTGGTAAGTTGTTTTGGTTCAACATAGTCCAAAATCCAGACCAGGTGGAATTACTCCCTCTCGCAGACTGTAAGCTTTCCGTGGTACAGCCTGGTTACGGCAATTTACCTGCCGCCTAGGTGGGAAATACAAAGGAAGGAGGCAGTGACGAAAACTGCAGGGGTGTAGAAAACCAAGGCACGGGGTCTAGCTACTGTCCCCTACTTAAGCCATCCAATTGATTCTACTGAATTTTGGTCAGTCCCCAGGAAGAAATGTTTTTAAGTTAATTTAGCAGACATTTATATGGCGATAAATACTACCTTCAAAAACGCTAAAAATGTTGGCTAGGTTTAGTCTGAGCTACTGAAAAATTATTATAAATTGTAGCATCAGACACAAGACAAACAAGAATTATTGGCTGGCACAGACTAGAAGCAACATTTATCTTTCACTTCAGTCTAAATCACACTAGCCGCAACACCTTCCATTTCACTCACACAAATAATACATTATTCAAAATAAAATGGAGCATTCTTGGGTAAAAAACTACTTCATTTTAAAGGGGGAAAATGAACAATACACAGAAACAAAGAACGACAGAAACCAAAGTTAAGTAGGAAAGTGGTCTATTATTCTGTGTTACTGCACAAACAGTGCTTGCTTAATTGTGCCTAGTTAGAAGGGTTGGTGCAAACCGCACACATGGAAGATGGCAATAAAGACCTCAGTCAGCTTTGTGGAATGAAGTAACTAGGTAACTGTTTTGACATATGATGGTCTCAGCTCCACCTCATCTGTTAACAGAGTGCAAAGATCCCAATGTGAGCCCTGATGTCATCTTGTCCTCTTACTCCTACTAAAAATCAGCAAATTCTTTTGCACATTTTTCTGTTAGAGACGCACGAATATCTTCTTCTTCATAGTCATCAAAGTTGCTGGTATCTCCAGGGCCTCTGCACTTTGGTATGAACGGAGCTTCTACCTGTATTTGGGAGAGGGGGGAAAAAAAGCACATGAAATGTTACCAGCCTAATACCTTTAGGTTTAACACTGCGATAAGAAGCACAACAATGTTCCCATTACTCCTCCAATCCTGTCAAGAAACCAATTACAGTGAACCAGCTTCAAGTCACGGCGCATAAACAAAACCAGCCTAAGAAGGTGAGATGTATGAATGTAAGTTGAGAAAGACTAATATCTCACTAACAAACATCAATAAAAGTAATTGTTTCCACTTCGGAACAAAGGTTAGTTCTCTTCTTGCAGAGGAGACCCTCCTGCTCTTGGGTCCCAGCACAGCGAGAGCTGCATGTATCAGTCACAGTCACGGCGGAAGTGGAGTAGATCAACTGCCATCAACAGTACTCAAAAATCTCAGGGCGGTTTGGAACACCTCCCCTACTGACACCAACAATCCACTTATTTCCAGATTAAAACTAACATAGTTCAAGTTTAAAACAATTTCTTCTGCATCTCCTACAAAGCTCCTCTGAAGCCCTAACTGTGAGAGGTGAAAGCCTTCTCCAAACTGGGCCACAACTGAAAGACCAGCAATGACTTGAAGGGCTCACTAAAAGATTTTAGAGAAAGCCAGTGCAGCTGTAATGAATGATGAAAACCCCTTCTGGTAAAGACTGTCTGCACATCCCCTCAGGTCCACATATACACTCGACGAGCCTTGAGATGCAGTACATCTCCTGTCTACTGTATGGCAGTCAGCCATTCACACTCAGGTGCCGGAACCACACGTTTTCCAGCACCCTCTTAACTGCTGCTTCTTGACTTGAGGGAACCTGCAGCTTCTCTGCAGGGGGTTGGAACTACATGACCTTTAAGGTCCCTTCCAACCCAAACCATTCTAAGATTCTATGATTCTTCAGTTTGACCTTACAGTAAAATCCTTGGGTCTGGCTACAGCTTCACAGCTTCAATCTTTCTGTTCCAATTAGCGTGCTTCAGCCTCTACTCATCTTGGAAGTTAAAGATGACATTAAATGAAGATACAGATCTGCACAGGGACGTACCTGCATTTTTACTGGCTAACAACTTAGGTTGTCCCTACACAGATCGGGGTGAATGGGGGGGAAGAGTTGCTCCTAACGTGCAGACACTGAAATGTTATTTTAGGGAGCAGACTACTAAACTCCACCTTCACTCAGCTAATATTAATTCAAGTCTTAATCTTTCTAGTCTATCACGCCTCAGAGTTCAAAATTAAGCTTAAATACTTTTTAAAATAACCTAAATTTTAGAATCAACTGCATGCTGAAAGAAGGAATAAGCAGGGCTTGTGGCTGATGAGAGGCAGTGATGAAGAATGGATGGTAAGGAAGGGACCAGAGAGCATGGAAGACCAGTGAGGAGAGATGCTCTACGGCAGCAGGCCTAGGACAAACTGGAGTTGGAGGTGGGATTATCAGTACTGCATTCCTCTTTTTTATTTGACAGGTGCTTGATTTATCCATCTTTATGGTAAGCAAAACTATAGCAAAATTATTGAGATTATGCAAATCGAAACCTGGAAATACAAGGTAATCAGACAAGAATCTCTCTCTGGGACTTCTCAAGGAGGATGTGTGCCAGTGGCACCACAGTGGGGAGGAGATAAGCAGGACAAGCATGGCTGCAGCTGAGGCAGGGGTTCAGATCACCCTGTGCAACCACGGAACTGCTCAGCGCTCCAGGCAGATTACTGACGGCTGGCGGGTGTGTGTGTAAATCAGTAAATTAAAGAGCTACAGGACAGACTGATACAAATTAAAGTCTGTTGACTTTAGGTGATAACACTACACAACCCCAAGAAATAACACAAACTTCCTGCATTTATAGACTGTGCTACAGTTGTCACGTGTGAGCCTTTTGTTCCTAAACCAATATACTTGTTTAGGTGATCTATTTTGAGAGAACACACAGCGTGTACATACCTAGCCTACAAAGCCACATGTTTACCATTACCTGAATTCTGCCTCTGTGTCTTCTCAAACTGATTTTCAATTACTCTCCTACCACAAAGCTCAGAGCACAAGTAATATCTTATTTGCTGCTGGAATTTTAGAACACATTTAAATAAGACGCCTCAGACTTTTTGCTATTATCTTCATTAAGAAATCACTAACGAGATAGCAGGAGATCACACTGGCTTAGAGTGGAAATACCTGTTTGGCCCTAAGTACAACCATATTATCAGGCAGTATTTTAATATACAGCTACGCAAACAGACAAAGAAAACAAGACGATCATATCTGAAGTATTAACTAATTGGCTGGTTCACTTACGACTGCAGCAAAACAGATTATTCACATTACATTAGCTGCCAAGGAACACTACGTTTATTCAGGAAAATACATGCTGTGGTAACAGCCACTGTGAAAAGCTGGTATGAACTCAAAAGTTTATTGCTGTATTTCTATGACTGCTTAAATGATACTACAATCCATGCTGTTGTTTCAGACCCTTAGTATTACAGTACTTATTCCTTATAATTAGAAGCTTCAAACTTACTCAGCATCAGTTTTCACAAGCCTTTAAAACCAGTAATAGCTATTCTGATGGTATTACTATTTCACATTTTAAATAATCTGTTTCTGTGAAAGCAATTCTCTGCAGCAGCGCACTGGCAATGCTAAGAATACTTAGCATAGTATTAAAACATCTGATTTAATATTATGGGGTCCAAGTATCCCCAAACAGCATACTGCTGAATGAAACTCAGTGCATATAAATCTGCCTTGTAAAGAGGCATTAAGAAAGCAAAGAAAAGCTAATTACAATTCTGCAGTGGGGAATCTTTTCTTAAAAACATCTATACTTAATACAAAGAGTACAGGATGTGTTAATTCTACCCTGTCTTCTAGTAATTAATACATTAGTGAATACTACAACAACTGTACTGTCAGTTTGTGTAGCAAAACAACCAGTTTCTTTTTATAAACTATTGTTAGTATTTAGGTTTGGCCTTTAAAATACTACTGTTACAGCAGCAAGTTCATGTCACTATAATAAAGACTGTTAGCATTTCAACAATGTAAACCCATGCCTTCAGTTGTTATCACTTAACTCTAACCTCTCACCAAAATCCAGACACAAAATTATTGCTCCACCTGAGTCTTCTGGGACATCACCAATGAAGTTATTTTAGTCTTTTATTGTTGTCTATTACAAAACCAAGAACTCAGAGGTTGCATTTAAGAGAACAAATAATTTCTTGGGAATCTGTTTCTAGTAACTCACTAATCTACAGGTATTTAAATTTGACTCTACCTTCAAGGGGAGAGGGAGCTTGGGAGCTACTGGAAGACAGACTTTCTAAAAAACACAGTAAAAGTCAAGTTGGTCAGGCAGGTCTAGAAAACCATTCTAAAAATGCCAGAAAAACAGCATGCAGCAGGGCTCTTCCCTTTGCCACAGCTTACGGCACTGCAGTCAATTAAACCATAGTGTCAGAAGACAAAACCTCCTCAGTAGACACTGAGGATTGAGTAGATACTCTCTACAGCTGATCCTGTCTCAGTCACAGATAAAACAAGAGCAAGGAGGAGGGAGCATACTTTAGTAGGAACAGAAAAGTTCTAGCTGTGGCTAGAGCTTCTCCACACCAAAGCACAGTCTGACTGTGAAGAACTAGCTGAAAAACAGATTCTTGTCTGCTGTGGAGGAGTATTTATAGATGCCACTATAGCAGGGGTTAAATAAAAAGTGAGAGAGGCAGGAGATGGCTCATTCTGAGATATTCCAGAAATAGACTAAAGCACAACACATGTTAAGAGAACATGAATACAAGTGTTACAAGAAACAAGAGTACACTGAGGTCCAGGATAAAATACCAACATGAAATAAACATAATTCCACAAATATATACTCTTCAGAGTCTTAAAGATTAAACTGCTTTCATGTTTTCTCAGTGTAATTAAAAGTGACCTATTTAGGAAAGCAAAAAAGAAACAAACCAGGAATTTTACTTCAACCCCTTAAAGACTTGTAATAGTTTTGATCAGGAAGGGTCTTACCTTTCTCTGATAAATGGCAATCCAATCTGTAGTTGCAAACCACTTGTGATTCTTTATGTCGTTTACACCATTCTTGAGATTTCCATATCGTTTGGTCAAATCTACCTGGAGTAAATTTCTTAGAAGATCCTTTAGGTCTGAACTGAAGTGTGATGGGAACCTTACCTAAAATAATACACCCACAATGTTAAAAACAATATACAAATTTGATTCTTCCCCTGTGGAGTAAAAGAATGTTCACAAAAAAGGAAACACTGGGGCCATTTTCTAGTCTTCCTCTAAAAACAAATCAAATAGGAATGCCTAAAGAGAGAGATGATGAATGTTGCACAATTATTTCTGTTTCACAGGGCCTTTATCAACAGCATTAACTTGTCCACCTACCATTTTGTGAAATGAAGGTTTCTAGATCTGATTGCATTGGTGAAAAATATTAGTTTAATGTAATAATGACATAAAAGCTAAATTAAACTTGGTGTCTCAACAACATCACATCATCTCAAGACATTCTCAACTATTTTCTAGGACCAGATTCTTAGATTATATTATCAGAGAATCCTAGAACAGTTTGGGTTGGAAGGGACCTTAAAGACTATCTGGTTCCAACGCCCCTGCCATGGCCAGGGACACCCTCCACTAGACCAGGTTGCTCCAAGCCTCATCCAGCCTGGCCTTGAAGACAGCCAGGGATGGGGCACCCACAGCTTCTCTGGGCAACCTGTTCCAGTGCCTCACCACCCTCTCCGGGAAGAAATACATATACACACACACACACAGAGGCACACAGGAGATACAGTATAGCGTATGTATAGCCTATAAATATAAAGGTATGATCTGAAATAACTGAATATATGAAATCATATATGAAAATTCTATTTGGAACTTTATGAGGTACACTAATTTGTTTCTGATAACTAAAAAAACCCCCAACATCATAAGCCTTATATAAATAATACAGCACTATTTGAAGATAGTGCACAAATGAGTGACTTGACAATACAATTAATTCAAAACTGGCTAAGAAATACTTGAACATTATTGATGGGATGCAATTACATAGGGGTTTACTAGCAAAAGATCTACTGACACCATTTGAGATGGGAGAGAGAAGAAAGGGGAAAGAAACAGGCAAGAAGTTGTATTTGTCATGGCCATATTCTCAGTGATTGACATTCCCTACATTCAGCTGATCAGTTATGATGTAAATGCAGACCAGGGAATTACTTGACACAAAAACATGCTGTGAAATCAAGAGGTCTGATAATGAAGGACACTGCTTCAGTTTACCTGTCAATATGGCTCTCTGGTAGTACATGAAAAATTCACAGGTTTCAATGAATATAAAATCTAGACAGCTGAGAAGTAAGGAAATACTAACTCCATTTTTGAAGTAGAGAGCTAAGTACATGAGATAAGGTTATAAGGGAAACATACTAAGTCTTTCATTTAATCTGTTAGCTGCAAACTGATGGTTAGTTTCCCGAGTTCAAGCCCAGTGCTGTTTCTGCAACCATCCATCCATGAAGTCAGTAAAAAAAGGCAGATGATCAACAGTACAAATGTCAAGCACATTAGATACAACTGCAAAAAATGCTCATTTGATAGTTTAAAAGATAAATATTGCTTAAAAAAAAAAAATGTATCTTTGCAAATGAATTCCCATATATTCATGGAGAGAGCTTAAGGGTCACAGTATTACAGTTTCTCACAGCGCAACCACCTTTTTGATTTAAATCAGGTCCTAGACAGGAATTTATCCCATTGCAATGTACCACAGGGCCTACTACTGTGGCACTTCAGAAGTAGGCAAGATACAGCACAGCATGTGTTTATGTAGGGACAAGGAAGAGAACCATAACAAATCAAGTGAGCACAAAGAAACATGAAGAGACAACACTGGATGGCAGGAGACACAACAGAATGATCACATTTTCTTGCTCTCTGGCACACTAAGGGATATTCATGAAAAATAAAAGGGAAAAGTTGGAAACACTCTTAAAAATTTTATATAACAATGAAGAGAACATCAGACATGTCGAACTACAGGACGGCAGAATGAAAGAAACCTCCTGTGAATTATGGAAACTCGTTAGAGCTTCTCAAAAGCTAGAACAGAAAATAGCTAGGGAAATTAAGTATACAGCTATATAGTTGTTAATAACTGTTAGATCATTTTTATCCATGCATAAAAGGATAATGCCACAATGTCTGTAAATTTAATAACTGCATTTTGAATCTGAAGGCAAGGAACACAATTTTAGAATTTTGATTTTTAATACTACTGTAACAATGTCTGTACTTAAGTAGTATACTTCACAAACTTTTCCCCATATTCTTTCCAAATTGCTCACTGTCTAGTAGCCAGTAAGTTGTGCATCTACTCCACCCAAAAACCAGGTTCTGCAAAGACAAACAACTGCATTTGTGAAAATACAGAGCCTTTGCTCACCTTGCCAGACACAATCTTCTCATAAATTTGAATGGGCTGATCTGCAAAGAATGGGGGATATCCAGCTGCCATTTCATAGATTAGCACTCCTAATGCCCACCAATCCACTGCCTTGTTGTAACCCTGGGTAGAACGAGAAATACCACCGTTAGTACCTTTCTAATAGTTTAAGATTTGCAGTATATAGCTGTGGAATACAAGAAAACAAAGCATTATTTCTTGTTTAATACAAAACTTACAACCTAGTTCCAACTGCAGCTCATAGATTCCAACACCAATACACTTAAAAGCTAATACAGTGAAACAGTGATGAAAGTGAAACATCTTGCACACATTCCTGTGCTGAGTTTCAGTGATGTCTTTACACTGATGGGACAAGACTCCCTAAGTGACAATAATGGGCACAATTATTTGGATTTTAAACAAATAAGATAAATAAATTTTGTTACAGAATGATTGAAACTTCTTTCAAAGCTTAGGGAAATTTCATTAAAGACAAAAATACTTCCCATATTGTATACTTTCACCTTTTTGCTTGATTATCTGCATTTCAGAACATTCATTTTCATATTTAGTAAATTAGCTACAAGAGCTTAAGTTTAGTTAATTAGCTGTTACAGAGTCAATTGTGATCTGATTTTTAAAGCCTGAACATGAAATCATTAGTAAATCCTATTTAACATTAAAAAAGACAAAACCACACCAACCCCATCAATTTTCTAAGTGTTCTCTGAGATCTTTCACAAAGCTCAGGCCTAAGACTCAGTCTTTCCTCAAAAATTTGCTATGGAGAATTTGTAGTAGACGCATTGCAATTTCAATCCCTTAGTGCAAGTATTAGACACAAACTGATCAACAGTAAGCTTCGACTGCACGTACTTTATGTGTAAAACCAGTGGTTTGTCATGTCTGATTTCACGTAAAATGCTTTAAACCTGAAATGCTGCAACTAGTCATTCAGTGACAACTGATGCAGCCAACACGCGATTCCAGTTACTCGTGGAACTCCTGGTCTAGTCTGTTAACAGTTCAGAACGTAACCACTCAGATCTGCTGTTCTGATAAGGATGCTAATTAAATAAGCTAATTACATATTCAAATACACCTTCCCAAGTTACATGGCAAGCATATGCAGAACGTTCTGTACAGGTAAGTGAAAATCCCTGCTTTGGAGTAAGCTTTAGTACACCACAAAAATATTCACAATGCAACGACTGCATTTTGTGATTCTTAAAGAGTTGACCAGTCAAGGTTTGATTTTTGGAAGTATCAGTAATTGTTTATCCCTCAGAGTTTAATAACTGGGAGATAAGTTTTAACTGCATCAAATGCATGGCTGAAAACCAAGACAAAGTACCTTGCTGAGAATTATTTCAGGCGCCAGGTATTCTGGAGTCCCACATAACGTCCAAGTTCTTCCTTTTACTCTTTTTGCAAAGCCAAAGTCCGTGACCTGACGTCAGAAGAAAGGAATTGACTGTAAGTGCATTTCTACGAAGAAATTTAACATTCAGTACTTTTGAAATATTTTGGAAAGCTCTTTTATGCAGAGGAAATATTTGTTTCTCAGATCACATAGTATCACAGTCAGAGGACCCTTTAATAGCCAGTTCTTCTGATACTTCTCATTTAGATAAATACAAGGTTTCTCATGATAAAATTAATAACACAAAATAGGTATTCTTCCCCTCACACATGCTTCTATTTATAATTTAAAAAAATCAGTGGGATTTCATAATTATAAATAGCTTTTTAATCTTCCACATGTACTGCAATTCCTTAATCATTTTTTCTTATACTTCTCACATCAGACTGTTTATAATGCTGAAGGTTTAAAGAACGGAATACGAACAAGATATTTATCCTTTCCTTTAGTTAACAAATACATGAATCACAAAAAGGGTCAAGATATCCGCCAGTCTTGTAAATTTAGAAGTTTCTTTCACAAGCGTATAAAAGCTGTATGTAAAATTAGTGTGGGAATAAGACAACATAAAAGAGGTCTTTCAGCTTCCGATTCTGAGTATCTTTGAAAGCATCTCCAGAGTCAAGCTTGTTTATGAGAGGAGTGGGATGGAAAATGGAGCAGTAGCTGTATTCGCAAATGGCAAGTTTTTGGCCATTATAAATTCTTCACTCCACTTGTCATGTTTTCTGCATTAAGCTTTCAGAACTCCATGTGATATCAGACTCTGTTTTTTCCTGGATCATATTGTGGAATATTGTGGAAGCCAGGGAGTTGGATGTGAAATCCTGGGATCAGTTTCAAGCTATCAAGTCTTGTTTGGGGATCCATTTCTTTTGTTTTCTCCCTCTTGGTAACATTTTCAACCCATTCCCTGAGAAAACACACTGTACCACCATGATGATAACTGGTAAATATACAATAACATGTGCTGATGTTTGATACACTAGTGTCACAATTAAACAAGCCATACTCTGAACTATCAAGGCAGCTTTTGCTTAATTTTTCGTAGAAACAAGAGCAATCACATCTGGAACCGAATGGACAGGGTAACGTGCTGTCTAGACAGACTTGCTTTGGTCAGCAAAGAACCATTTCTGTGTTTGTGAAGGCACACCAGCCTACATAAGAAGAATGCACTGCAGACATGGGACAAACAGTCATGGCTTTAAAATTCAAAAAGAAAATCAATGGAGTTTCTAAACAGAATTCAGTTGGAGCTGCGGTATCAACATATGAACACAAACTCCCCTCTCTGTTCAGAGGTCAAAGTGAACCGACCTTGTATGGGAAGAGTGACTGCTGGACCCATTACCATCTGCAGTTTGCCCACCATCACAAAAACATACTGTTGCACACAGTCACCGTTCTGGGGTACGCTGCTCATAAGTTGACATTAGTGGTGCTCCCCAACCACATTAATAAAAATCTTATTTCTTTGCTCCCCACAGTGTTATTCTCCATGCAAAATTATTTTACAGTTATAAACAACATGAGATGTGAATCCTTTCCACTTCTCTCAAACATTTTTATTATGTAGTTTCCTGTTAGATTCTGTGATGGCAAGAGGTGACACGAGGAGGAAAGAAGAGCTTCTATGGTGTAAGGACTGCAAAGCATTGCAGAGTGCTTGTTGCTGTACACCACCTTTCCATTTGCCATTTAGGTCAAAAACATGATTGCTAAAAGGAAGACGAGAAGGCGCCACGAGAGGTTGCCGTAAAACCAAAGTTGGCATTTGCAGCATTGCAATTCTGACCTGATCTCAACTCGGCTCTTACTCCAGATGTGCTGAAAAGGTTAGGATCGTCCAAGGGTGGGATTCATCTGACTGAAATTAAGTACTACACTGTAGATGCTGACATCTAAGCTGGCTATCCTAAACTACTTATACAGACAATGCAGAGAACCAGACATTTTAGGGCACCTTTCGTCTTGTTCTAGGGCAGACGTACAAAATAGGTCAGATGAACAGAGCCATGTAATCACCTACTTCTCACCACAGACCCCAAGGGAAATTTTGACAACTCGCTCAACTGCAGACAGCTCCCACTGTGCATATTTAATTTTAGTCAGAGGAAGTACAATCCAATGATTTTAACCGTTACTAAGCAGCAGCGCATTTTACTGCTCCCTGAATACATGCTGACATGCCAACCAGCTTCAGACCATTTATTCTAAACACATTTGCTAGAATTACCTAGTCCTACACTGTAAGACAAGACTCCACTCCCTAAATACATGAAGAATATCATACCTGGATGTATCCTTGCTGATCAATTAAAAGATTTTCAGGCTTTAGATCTCTGTAGATGAGGTCTAACGAATGGAGGTACTCAAATGTTAGCACTATCTGAGCTGCATAAAACCGTGCATGTGGTTCACTGTGAAGAATTAAAAGAATATTAAGTACCCCAATGCTATGCTAGGATGCTGAAATAACCATGTAACTGCCATGTACATACAAATTAAGTTATCTTTTAACTGTTTCTTTTACTGTGTAATAAGGAAAAAAGCAAACAGCAAACATTTAAAATTGATACACTCATTCCCTAAATTTAAGTCTTGTAATTTAAATACACAAGCAAATCAAGATGAATGTATCCCACAATACAGAGATTAGACTTTAAATTTTACTTCTAGAAACTATAATCAATTTCAGTGACAGTACACAAAGGAATTCCAAGATTCTATTGTGCATAGGTCACGAATGCCTGCATTAGCTAACTGAAAAATGAGAAATAATTAGAAATTTTTCACTGCCTGACTAGTTTAAGTCCACTGAAAGAGTAAATTAAATGCACTTACCCCTTTAGAATTTTTTCTTCAATATTAACAAATTTTATGAAACCTGCTTCCCAAATCAGAGACATAAGCCTTTTTAAAGGAATAATGTCATTAATATCTTACCTGAACCTTCCGATTCTTCTTAGATGTGAAAACATTTCACCACCAGGAACATACTCCATTACCATGTATAAATTAGAATTGTCCTAAGGAAGCAAGTAAACACAAATACGTATCAGGCATGCTATAGTCTGTAATTCCTAGATAAAGTATATTTTCTTAAAGAAGGAAAATGAAACATTGTAGCCATATAGTGACCTTAACAAATATAAAGCAACACAGGTGAAGGTTCTCAAAAAAGTGCACACATGTGACCGAAGGAGCATCATACATCTCAAGAAATTCATTTTGAAGTAATGAGTGAGTTCCTGACACAGAACGATGTGTAAATAACTTGAAAAACTTGCACTCTTAAAAGTTCAGAATTGACAGCCTGAGGTATTCTTGTCCCCAACAGCCCCAGCCCCAAACCTCAAAACTGTAAAAATGAAGGGAGAACATGTTTGGTCATTTTAAGCGGTATTAAAAAAAAGAGTAAATATTAGAGTACACTTATCACCCTATAAATTAGGAAAATATTAATTTCTTTACAGACTGATTTGAACATACTGTCATGAAATTAGAAGCTAACATCACAGTTAGAAGCCTTCCTTCACAGTTAAGATTATCACTAAGACCTGTCTTGGGTATAAATCTCAAGCAAAAAGTCTGCAGAACAATTACAGAGTTACCATTCCATATATTGGTACAGAAAAACATACTCTGGTTTCTCTCAAAGACATAATGATGCCTAAAAGCTCCCTGCTGTACGAAAGCCAGTTTCCTTCTGAGACAAGGCAAGATTTTTAAAAAACCTATTTGGAGATATCCTTTCAATCATCACCAGGTGAACTGGGATCTGTGCAAGTGTGCACACAAGAGCAGAACTCCTGCTCAAGACCTGGCAACAGTGCCAAGTGAAGCATCTTTCAAACCAAAATTACTTAGAACTATGGTACTGTCATATCTGAAGTTTGAACATGCACTTCCCTGAAACCCAAACAACTACTTTCAAAATAATGATTACCTTAAAAGAATACTCCAGTTTTACAAGGAAAGGAAAGTTCACCGCTTGTAATATTCTCTTCTCATTCAGTGTGTGTTCTATTTGCTTCAGTTTGACGACCTGGAAGAGACAAAACAATGTTCAGTTGCAGTATGATATTTCATAGTTGTTGATAAATTTTTCAGTATAAACCAATTAGTTGAAAGTAAGCTTGTAACTTTACAGATAATGAGAAACCTTACGGATTACTAGTACAGTAACAGTGCCGAGAAAGGATTAAAGTGTCTAACATCATTTTAAAGAGTAATACTCATGCAATACTGTTTGTAGATAATGTTTCTTACTACATGCTGAGCACAGGAATCAACAAAGACGACAAGTCTCTACATTTTCATAAGAATCACTTGCATTTGTAATGGAGATATGTCTGTGGCAAGATGACAGTTCAATAAAATCCATTTGATCTTTGGACCCTTGGCTAAGGCAGGCAGGAAATTGTGTCAGATGCATTTAATTAAGAATTTTGTTATGTGTGAACAGCAGTAAACTGACTTATTTTATATAGCTCACATATTAGTAAGGAGAATACATATTCAAAGTTTCCATTCTTATAAACAATAGTGACTTCTGCCAGACCTTTCAATGGGTTTTGCTTTTCAGCTTAGCAAACTGCTTAGAAAAAATATCAAAAAAATAAATGTTACCTTCTCAGAATCCATTACAATGTTAAGCTGCTAACACGGCAGCAAGTGGCAGATTTCTGATCACTGCTCTTTCTCAATAATTAACAATTGCTTTTCTTGTGTTAAACCCCAACACTGCATAATAAATTATTTCAATTTTACTTAATCCCTATTGCACAATTTATCTATGTCTTATTTTGAAAATGGCATGATTTCCAAGTAAAGTTAATCCCTCCCCCCACATAGGAAACATGGAGCAAACGTACAAGAGTGACCAAAACAAGTCTGTTTTTACGTTTGGAAATCAAATTTAGCTGCTGTAAATAACAGACAAGCAAGACATTCCTAACCTGACTGAAACTGTGTTTAAATTTAACTTTTAGATGCAAAAGGTAGTACCTAGAAAAAGCCACTACTGTTCTGGACCACATGTCATACAAAAGAAATAGTGAGTTAAAAATATTAAATCTCTCTTGAATTCCAGATCTTCAGAGATCAAATAAAAATTTTGCTCAAATCAGCTGATTTGTAGGAAGGAAGTGTCCCCTTCACCCCTAAAAAGCTACAGTACTGCAATTATCTTGGCCATCAAAGCAACCGAGCTAAGACTTTAGTTTGATATTGTGAAGCATTCAGCCACAATGCTACACAAGACTTCACCACCCTTCCTGCATCTTCTTTTGGTTAGATACTGGAGGGTGATGGCAGCAATGCCAGAGGCTGAAGCTGCTCTTTAACACTTCGTCATATCAAACTGGAGCCTCAGATAAAACTGCTTTGCTCACACTTAAGCTCAGGCTCAGGGCACGTCCAATGACAGCTTCCTGTCGATCAGATGATATCTGGTAATGCCAGATTCTCCAACAGCTTGTTTTCTCTGAACTTTTGTTAACAACGTTTGCTTTCCAAAAACAATTACCTGATGCAACTACCCGAGCAATGTTGTGTTACAGCCTGCACAAAACTACTGGCTACATCAACATGTATTTTTTTTTCATACCCTGGTGAACCAAGCATAAGACTGGATAACAAAGGGACACACAATATACTTTCTCTTGTTTCAAGAAAAATGTAAAATTATAGGCAGCCTGCACATTGTCTTATTTCAGACATCTGTATGGTGTTTTTATAATACACGAGCAATTGAAATGTGTTCTCCCTAAACTATCTCCTATTTTGGATGAACTAATAGAAGTTACTAATACAGCACTCATAGATTCTAATACAACACAAACATATATTTACGTATGCTGAGTTGAAAAAGCATGTATTTCATAAAGCAACACTTCAGACTTCTCATGATAGACAAAACTATCTCATTTTCTATTAGAAAACTGACACCTGGATGGAAGTATCTTTAATCCTATGATTCTTTACAATGGCAGTGGACTTGTAGTACAAGTATGTGAATGTTTGGGTTTACAAAATAATTTTATAACTATAGCTTTCCAATTAACTTACGACAGAGGTAGCAATGAGTTTAACTTTTTTTTTTTTGTCTTGCCTATTTTTATGGGAGCTTTCTGAAGAAAGATGTAATCTCCTAAATTGCTGCAGTGACAAGGGCTCTGCCATTTATGACGAAGGGTTCAGTGAAAACACAGTTGAAAAAAACTGAAATTTGATGATGGGTTCTCTGTGTAGCAGTGGGATGTTCATCACGCCTTGTGTTAGATCAACATTCCCCTCAGCATTCTACTAGATATACTTGGGTAACAATGGGTGACACATGTGGAAATGGTCAGGGCTGTCTTTCAGGTGTACTATGTTGGAATACCTTTTTACTTAAATTGTTTATTTTTTCACATAAAAGTTAGAAACCGTTGTTATAGGAGAACGCTGATATTGCAAAAATTTGAGCTCTTTAACTAAAAAACATTTCCAGAATTAACCTTGAAAGTAAGTTTACTTTAGTTTCTTTTTTGTCTGACCCATTATAAAGCAGTCTTTAATTAAATGACAGATTATTCAAGGCCTAGGATGCCACATCACGTGTAAAGAATACTGGAACTGCAACTCGGGGAAAATGGTTTGATTATGTCACTGCCATAGTTTCATTATATTAAATTACTGAGGAATGTAACTCCTAAATGCAAGAGTCCACACTGAGTCAATGCTGACTTTCACTTTCTCATTTGCTGATGATTAACTTCTCTTTGACAGATTAATATTTTCTTAATACTATTTTTGTTATATAGCAGCAAAGTCATGTACAGTGCCTCACAAAGTAAGAAGATCTTTTGAGGACCTTAGAAATTACTCATTTAAACAACACACTTCTGAAAAACATGCCAAAACCATTACAAACTAATTGTATTGATAAATTTATTAAAAACACTTCTTCACATTCTGGAATTCTGTTTTATTTAAAATTTAAGCTTTATCAAATGACACTGCTTACTTAACCTAAGAGTACTAAGCTGTTAAAAAAAAAAATCAGGCTGAAGTAACAATACAGATTCAGACTACAGCATTAACGTTTTCAACTCGGAAAATGTCTGTTCTGAGAGTGAGATTAATGTTCTATCTATGCAGTTACTACAGATTCAACAGATCATTACATAATTGTGCATACAAAAAGTAGTACCTTATGGGATCAAGAATGAAAAAGAAATCATTTGTGCAAACAATTTGTTAAATGATGGTTCACAAATGAAAATTTTAAGAATTTCTGATCCAAAAAGTCTTCCAGAATTTTGACTTACCCTGTAAAAATGTATTTATTTGACTACAGCACTAAATTTTGCTTTAGATAAAGAATATATAGGCCACCTTACAAAAGCTAAGCGAAGAATATAACTGACAACATTTCATTAATGCCTTGGACACTACTTAGAGCCTCTTTAGCCTGCCATTATTACTGGCCGTTGTAAGAATTCTACACAATCCCTACAGCTGAATCTGCTGGCTATAAACCACCAAAGTCAAGTGTTCAAAGTATCGTCGGCACCCAAGTGCAACATGGAAAAGCACAGCAAGTACAACACAGTTCAGCCACAGTTCCCAGATCTTTATCAAAGTCTTCTGTACCACAAAACACACTATAAATTACACCAACCTTCTGTTTGTCCAGTATCTTCATAGCATAATACTGTTCTGTGGATTTATGTTTCACCATCATGACTCTCCCGAATGATCCTGTTCCAAGGGTTTTTTGCCTCTCAAAATCATCTAGGCCAGCAGTATTCTACATGTACAAGAATTTAACGGCATTATTTACAATCTAATATCCAAAGACAATTTTGATTTAATTTATGAAAGAAAATGGAGTAAAATTACATTTATCAAAGACGACTATAGCCAACTATACTGTATTTCATGCCTGTCAAATTTTAATGAGATTTTACACTACACTCATTAAAACAGAAACAAACTTAACCAAATTGTATCAACATTCCTATAACTTGTCCATACAGATGACACATGCTTACTGAGAAACATTTAGCAGTAAACAGATCATGAATTGAACATGCAGATAAATAACCCCCTCATGTTTCACAGAAGTAGTATAACATGCAAAAACCCCCAAGCTCTAGAGACAGTTCAAGACGAAAATTGTCTGGAGAGCACATCACAGAGTAAGTTTTCTCAGATAGTTATTACCATAGCATTTCAAATGCTGCTTTAAAAACAACAATGACCCTTACCCAAAAACCCAACCCCCCAGGTTCAGCTTTTAAAGGATTTCTAGCAAGCTCCTTAACCAGTCCCCAGGCTCCAAGCAGTAGCCTTAATACTCCTAATTCCCCTCAACAGCATAGGGGAACAGGCTAAATTACAGATGTGCCAATGCTTAGTGTTATAAAAAGCCAGCTTTTTATACGCCAATAGATTGTGAGCCTTGTCACACTGATGGTGAACAGCATTCTCAGTAAGAGAAGCTGCTGTTCAGTGTAAGCATTTCATCAGCTCAAATCTGGAGAAGACCCAAGAGTCTTTGCTGATGAACTTCAGTGACAAGACTGACATGAAAGATGGAAACTCCTTTAAAAAGTGCATTAACATTATTCCTGTTTTCTGCGCTGCTCATTACAGACTGATAACACACCGATAACATTATCAAAGAAAATGCAATAGAGAAAATTATTGAGTGTTTAAATGACTGATACCTGAGGGGGGCTTTCCCATTTTCTTAAAAAGTCTTCTTTGGCTTTGGCTAGGAACTCTTTCACTGAAAACACACACAAAAAAGTGCATTTTAATTAATGTAATTTATCACAGATGCAATGGAGATGGTTTGTTAACAAAACACACAAACTTAATTATCAGCTTCGTTCTTCAACTAGCAATATGCTATTTTCACCATGTATGAAAGCAAGCACCGATGCCTCTATCACTTCTACAGTATCTCCACATGACCACTGAGCTTGGAGTAGCTAAATTATTCTACACAAATCACTTAAGCTACACCAGCTCTAAAAACTCACAATACTGTATATGCAAGCAGGCTTTAAGGTGATGCAAGACACCCTTAACTCAGCTGGGAAAAAACCACAAACACCTGCAATTTATAAACAGCCATTCTACAAAGTTAGACTTGTTAATCTGTTTTTGTTAAATAAAAAGTTACATTTTCTTTCAACTGATTGAGCTTAATGTCAGTCTTATTGCTTCCCCCTCCCTCCCCCCATCACCTTTTTTAAAGGCTGTTTGCAAGCTCAAGTACCAAAGGGACAGCATTACTGCAAGCAGAGACAAAGCACAGGGCTACAAAGACACTGCACATTAGGCATGCCCACAGTCAGAGAATGTGTATTTTTTAATATTGATTTGCCATTGAAATTGAACGAATTGAAGGACAGCAAAGTTCTGGGTGACTGTTTAAAATGTGCACCAATGTATTTTGTTCAGATCATCTTGCAGCTGTTCTATTTTTAAATACCAATTATCAGCCAGATCAATGCAGATTGTTAAATGCACTCACAAACAAGAGGTGTTTCAGACACTGCCGTGGTCCGGGAAGAGTCACAGAATCAAGAAGAAAATATCATATTGTTTGTGTGTTCTCTGAATCATTTCACATAATACAACACTGATAACAGTGGATTTTCTGCACTGTGATGTTCCGCCACAAGCGATTTCTAAAAATACTCAGCAATGTGCCAAGATTATTCTGGTCAATAGCTAGAAATATTCAGTTGCTAAAACAGATTCTACCTTCTAACGGTCATAAAAAATAGATTTATAAGTGGTTGTAAACAATCACCTGATGAATCAGAACTTCTCTGTACATTTCTTTTCAGAGAATACTAGTGTCTACACAGAGAACTTCTGTTTGTCCTGAATTTTTTTGTGTTCCTTTTTCCCCCTCCCTCTCTCAAGCACACTATGGAACTCGACCATCACAAAATACTCAAGGGAGGTTTGTGGCTCCCGCTATCACTGGCTCTGACGGAGCAGCAGCAACACAATGGAAATTTCAGAAAAATTGTCCAAAGTTCTGGCAGACCTCTAGGTTAGAGAAGTGTTTCAAGCGCCATAGCCACTCAGTAATTTTATTTTAAGAGAACCAAGCAATATCAGTGAGGAGGAAGATATTTATTACCTTAAACTTATGGTGGAGTAAGGAAAACATAGTTTATATCAAAGGAACTATTTTAAATTGGCATTAAAACTTGCTGAGAGTTAAAAACATTTTAGTGGGTACTCAGTAAAACGTCTGACATATTTATCCACTGTGGGGAAAATATTTTCATTGTTTTTAAATTATGGGGGGTTACTCATGTAACGACTTTCAATTATCCTAATTTGAGAGAAGGACAGGATTTCCTGGGGCATGAAATAATTTCAACACAAAAAGGGAAGCTAACAATGTCTAAATTCATGCCTTGTGATCCTTCTTCCATTAGGAGAACACAGATAACTTCAAGTGATGACTACTGATAAAGCTGTTAAAACATCAATATATGTCAAAGTGGCATGACCATTATTTTCTAGTAATGACAAGAGAAAACCCAAGATGGTCATTCAGATTACCAAAAGGCTGAGCCTTCAAACTGAAGTGGCTGTATCTTACAAATGAATATTCACTTTAACACTACATAGCATGACCAAAACATGAAATTATTGCTCTCATTTTTTCACGTAATTGCACTGTGTCTTGAATATCTCTCATGCTATAAACACTGTTCATATAAATAATTAAGTTTCTGCATATTTTACACTGAAATATAAGTATTCAGTATCTATAAAAATATACAATGACATTTACATGTAGTCATCTTTGTCTCTTTAGGGAATAAAGAATGCTGTTTATGAAAAAAATGGGATCTAGCTGGAAATGCTCAGATTATGGAAGCATCACAAGAATATCTAATTTCTAGAATATCAATAAGCCACAAGCTCTCTTTCAACAGAACTTCTACCTTATTCTACTTCCTAGTTTCACTTTTCTTGGAAGGCAGCATTGAACATGTATTTTCAAAATAAAGCTACCTAATGGCACTCATTTATCTTAAGAGCATTATCTTTTAAAAATGGTATCATATTCTGTGGTGTTGTTTTAGAATTACATTTTCTTTCTCATGAGAAAGTGGGTCAAATTGCACCTGGTTCTCAATTTCAGAGCTCACCTGGGCTTCTACAACACAACTCAGCAGGCGATTTCAAATATAATTTAGGCAACCTAAGTGCATACATGTCAGCCACTTGTGAAAACAGGACTTAGAGTTCTACTTCTGAAGTGCAGAATCAAAATTTATGCCAACTGGCTAGTGGTGGCCATTGGTATTATTGTGATTATGCAAACAAATAGTTTATTAGATGATGACTTAGAATTTTTTCTCAAGTGCACATTTTTAGCCACTTTACATTGTTACACTGTGACTCTTGTTTGCTTTCTAGCCTTTAAACTGTTCCTAGCATCTGTGACTTTGGGCACTAATGAAGGAATGAGCATACCAAAAGTCTCTATAGGTTCCCCAAGGGTTTGCAGGAACATTCACCCACACAGATGAGATGATGAAGAGAGGAAAGAAAGAGAAGGAAAAAAAAAAGGTTTTATGCATTTCCACAACAAACAACATAGAAAACACAAATACATTCCACCATTTCCCCTCCCCACTCAAGAACAGACCCTGTAATAAACCAGCCCTTTCCCACACAGACAGAATGACTCATGCTAAATCACAGAATGTTTGAGCAAAGAAAAGAGGACAAAAAACCCAAAGGCAGCTAAATTCAGTAAGAAAAAAGATGATGCATCACAGAAATAAGCACAGCTTACAAAACTTCAGGAGATCAAGTTGGCATCTTTAATAATTAATCTATTCCAAGGCGCGCACACATCCAAGGAACTGTTGCTAACAAAATGGTATCTATCTTTATTGCAGCATGCTGGATCACAATAAAACCCGTGATCGGGTGATCTTCCCACTACTTAGCACTTAGTTCCAAAAGACAGCATGTGTGAACTGCATGGCATGTGGCGAAAAGCACAGAAATGGCAAGCAGTCTCCAAAAAAAAAAAAAAATTCACAAGCAAATTTCAGTCCTGTTACCCAACAACAGCAACACAACCCCCTGAAAAGTCTGAACTGCAGAGCTGAAGTTGCTGTATGCAAACCCGAATACATACGGGAATCCTGTATGGTCTCTAGGCAAGCATGATTTAATGTTGTAAGGCTGTCAAAAACCAAAAGAACCCAGGAGAGAGATGTCGATACACAGGTTCCTGTAAGCACTGGAGCAAGGATCGCTCATACATGGTGGAGTGAAGTTGAGGATGCAAGGAGTGTACGCACAGACCAGCCAACAGAGCCTATTCAGACTGGTTTCACTGGTGCAGCAGAAGCTGAAGTGAAGGTGGCTGAAACCAAAAGAGGAAAAGCTGCTGCTCAAGAAAGGGAGGTGCTGGAAGGAGAGAGCAAAGCACTGGCATGATGAGGGCCACAGCAGAGATGAAAGTAAGTGGAAGGGTCAGGAAGAACACCAGCTGGAACTGGGGAGGATACACAAGTAGTTCCAAGATTAGGTAAGTGCAAAACACAGCATAAACCTAGCTCTGACCAGCACGATCGGTCATTGGCAGGTGAAGCAAGTTTTATGCAATGCAAGCTCCCAAAGCATACAGTAGGAAATCTGGGGAGATTCAGAAAAAGGTAGTATGAAATGGGGTAATGGCCAACAAGTTACAACCAAAAGTGTTGAAAGCAGTTTTGTAACTTCTGCCTGCTTCAGTTCACACCATGGTCAGAAGAAATGGTACCGGTGCACACACAGCTGGACAAGACATGAGCACATGGCGTGAGGCCAGGCCTGTGGAGATCTGTACACAGAACCCAGGCAACATGGCGATAAGCAGGAAAAGTCTGCTGGAAGAGATTTCCATGGGAAGAGGATCTCAAGATCAAGAGGTTCCTAAATAATAATGGCACGCAAGGAGGTAGTAAAAAAACCAAACCCAAACCAAACAAACCAAAACCTAAACAAATGAAAAAACCTTACCACACACAAAACCAGAAAACAAACCTTGAACCCGCCTGCAAACAGCAGGAGATCTAACAGTATATTGACACAACGCATAACACTGGTTTGTTTTATCAACTTTTCATATGAAAGTTAGCAAACAAAAAAAGTCTGTAACAAATGGTATATAACTACTATACAGAGAACTCCGGCCTAAAACATAGTTTAAGAGCGAGTGAACCAGAGGAAATCTCCTGAAAAAATTAGAAAGTTTAGGACCTCTCAGTCGCTGGAGTGCAATGAAAGCAGAGGGAAAGGCTCCATCTGTGGATGGAGCACTCCTGAAGAGTTACCATGAATTACTTTGCCTTTTTCCCACCTCCCACATGCACTGTATTTGTTATTCTCAAGCACATCTCCCACAGGAGCCAGCAAGCCAGAATTTTTTTTTCCTTCAAAAAAAAGTATTTGGATAGGATTCATGGCAAGAAAGCAAGAACTAAACTGATTAAGACTAAACATTGGGCACCACTACAAACCCCCATCTGCTGTGCTAAATGCCAATCTCTGCTTGGTATTTAAAATGCCCTTTATCAAAATACAATTCAATTTCTGTTCCAAAAATGTAATACAATCACAATTACTTGGAATTAAACAGGCTATTTAATTAAATCTCCGAACTTCACTTAATAGAAAGATACATACGTATGAAGAGATTCTGGTAAATATACGCATCTATTTCATTCTTATAAAAACAACATTTATACCCTTAAACATTATCGAGATGTATATAGACACCTCGGCGAATCCCGTGGTTACAGTACCACGTTTCAGAAACACGCGAGAAGTGTATGATTCAAGTTCTACTTGAATCTTGCACTATTAACCTGTTGTCTGAAATATCTTTAAATTTCTCTTTTAATTAGCAGGAAAAATACCACAAGGTTTACAGCAAGATGTTTTTACCCTGGTAAGTCTTTGAAAATAAACACAACTAAGTGTTAATACACTCAAAGGAAGTAGCAAGAGCACCAGTTAACATTTTTAGTAGCTAGGAAACTCTTCAAAACACAAACCGAAATGGTGTAATTGAAACAGTCAACAAGAACAAAATGCTTTGTTTCTCACAACATGAAAATGGTGGGGAAAGCAGTCTAATGCGATGTAAGCCTCGTCCAGGGCAACTCAAACTTGTCTTAACACTGCGGTGAGACACACTCTCTTCTCAAAAAGTGACCAGCGAGAATTTCGTTTCTGCTCTGAGAGGTGCAAAGTCACACAAAAGGCTTGATTAATAAACTCTGCATTGATTTATTATTTCCTTTACAATTTTTGTTTTACTTTGAGAACATTTGATCATACCTTTGATCATCTATTTCTGTTTAAACATTAATTATGTTAAAAAATGGTGATGCAGAGCAAACTAACCCAGCTGCAATGGATAAGAACCTTCAGATAAAAAGAAAACCCAAAACATACAAAACTGTTCTGAAATTGTACTGGAATACAAAACCTGAAAGTTCTTAGTAAAGGAAGGATAACGTAAGAATTATTAACTGCATACAAGTTTGCTATTAAAATGGAAGTGCTACTAATTAACCTAACTGCACTCTGTAAACACTTCTGTAAAATACTTGCAATGACTGGTAAGAAATTGAGAAGAGAACGGCATGAAAAACCACAGAGAAAAAGGGAGAGGAACAGGAAAATCACTAAATTAAGAGAAATTACAGCTGCAGTGCCTGAATACTAGAAGAGAGCACTAGAATCTGATTTTTGGGGGAGCACATTCAGGAATCATTTACAATGTGCAGCAATGTAAGAAACAAATTGTTCTCATCCATTACAACTCAAAATTTGGAAAGCAGGCAAAATCTTATTTTAATCCTGTCTGCAGTTTCGAAGTATTTTGTCAGTCTTAAAAAAGAAAATTTCCAACAGTTAAGAGCTCTATAAAGAGACCATTTTTTCCCTTAATTTTCAGCAATAACATACATATATATGTTTGTTATATATAACTTTACACTGTAAATTAAACAAAGCTGAAGTCTTACTTAATTTTCACCTATCTACTTGGCTGGCTAGACAGCAACAGCCTGCATAAGAGATGTCACAGATTTAGTCAGACAAACCAAAACAGGAACTGGGCTTTCAGCTATCAGAGATAATACCTATCTTTGTTGAATTTTCAGCAGTAGATTCTCTACTGCACACACAACTGCCACAGTCAGACTGACTTTCTTCCTCCTTCTATTTTTTTTTAGAGGTAATAGACTTAAATTGCATCTGGAAATAAAAAGGATTCTTTCTCCCATATTCCTTTTCTTAAATCACAAAGTACTGGTCCAAACAGAGGCAGTGAACCCTGCTAATGCCAAATGTACAACATAACAGAGATCACTCTAGGGAGACAGGACCAAACCCAACTAACATCAAGCCACTTAAAATGTGAATTCCTGAAATTTTGTTTAAAAAACCCCAAATGTATAAAGTAAATCAGTAAATTTCTTCAGTCACAAACACAACTAAATCCTCTACTAGCTCTGCTCATCAGAGTTGTACATGAGAGTATACCCCAATTCAGTAATTTTCCACCAAAAAATATAGATAAGAATATAAAACTCTGCTTTTTTAGTCTAAAAGAGAATCCAGACCCAATGCTCATCAAAATTTATAAATAATTTTAATACATTTCGTTTAGAAAAGTGACTCCCTCAAGACACACACAGATAAATGCTACCTTTTCCAGTTACACCAAAAATCTCTTCCTCTCTGCCAAAAAACCCACCCAAATAAGTAACCAAAACCTATGAACCAAGCTGGGATTTCCTTTCAATTCCTAAATTACCAATTATATGCAAGACTTCCTCAATGCAGACAAGCAGAATAGCTTCATCTGGATATCCAAGCACTGGACATGACTTGAAGTCTCCTGCAGATTCCTGGTGAGCAGGAGCTGTTCCCTCCCTTCAGGTCTTTCCATCCTTCAGGATGGCACCTCTCTTTTTTGCCCAAGCTTTCCTTTCAAATTAAACCATTATTAGCAACCTTTTGTTGATTGATTAGAGTTGGTTTTTTTGTTCCAGTTCTCTAATACTGGCCAGTTAGAACCGGCACCCAGTTAGTCCTGGAACACGTTAAAACTAAGCTTTGGCCTAAGGAAAGGAGTCTCTCTCGTACCTTCTTCCTACCCTTAAAGTGGTCATTGAAGGGAATTATTCCAGACTACTGGAGACAACGCTTTCATAAATCTGCTTCCTCTCTTGCAACAGACGACATGCTTTGAGGCTTAGAAGTCCAAGAAAGAGCAGTTTGGTTTGTTAGGCTGCAATTCAGTGTTCAGTATGAGCTGGTATAAATACAAAAACCCCAGTCCTGTCCTTCCACAGCCACTGCCCCTCTATCATGACCTTCCTTGAAAGAGCAAAAGCATCTTCGTGGCTGACTGCCAAGCCAGGTCAGGGAATTAGGCCAGTTTGAAAAGTAATGGACAGAAGGCAGGGGAGAACAAGGGAAGCTCATTTTAATGTAAAAGAGCTCCCAGTTCTTTTCCACATGAATGCTCCTCCTGGGGTGCGGGACGGGACAGGTGAGGTGGAAATGGGCAAGTATGTGGGGCAGACAGAACTGCTCCTTTTCTGAAGGAATGCCAGTTTGTAACGTGACCATGAAAGTACAGCATCGAACTACTGAACAGGCTTCTGAGCAATAATTCTAATTTTGTTAGTAATCTTCAATTATTCTATTAGATAAGTTAATTCCATTAACAGGATTTTAAATTAATAGAAGTTCATACATAAAAAGGTACATTAAGTGTTAACATGTAAAATCCTCAATTATCACACACTGATATGCTTTGTGAGCTATTTAGGATTTAAGTTTCATTTGTGCAGTACCACCCTCTATAGATGTAGCTGAACTTTATCCCACAAGTCATCTAAAATATTTTAACTACCACAAAACCTATAGTGTAAAAGACTGCCTTCCTGTATGAGATAGAACAGCTATTACTTTACAAAGAAAATTGAAAACTGTGTGAAAACTGTGAAAATTCAAACACTTCTGTTTCTGCAGTGCATGTATTTCCATGGTTACCATGTGGAGGAGGAAAAAAATAAATAAATTACATTTTAAGAATGAATTCCAAGAACAAAATTTTTTAGGGCACTACTACAAAATACCTTGTAAACCTATCACATTCTTGAACAATGGTTGTTAGCAAATTCTAGTAGCTGAATGCAAATATACAAAATAATCAGATTTTCTCTTACAGTCAAAACCATATACCAAGCAAGATGTTTACAGCATCTGCTGCAGTTTTCCTTTAGTTAAGGTATCCACTCCTCTGCACTGCGAGATGCTGGGTAACTGCCTCGCAGCAACTTTCCTCTCTGTATGACTGCCCCACCGTGCCCCTTTCTAAAAGTTCAGTGACTGAAGAGGAAAATGTATCGCTGGGCAGCTATCAGTGACAGTATGTTTTACGGTTAGATTATCAGAAACAGTAAGCATAAATCTGCAGGTAGTTGATCTGATATGCACACTAATAAACTCCCTGCAGGCAGGCAGGGCCTCTCATAATACTAGATATGCACAAATACCCTTTTCTTCAGAAGTAACCCAAGTTTTACTAAACTCATTTCTTCTTTATTCTGCACACTGAACAGCTTTCAGGGGCTGTTCACTGTATGGATGCATGTTACAAGGTACTTGAAAAGATCAATCTTGAGTCGCTTTTTCTTTTTTCAAATATTTCATGCAAGGCATCAAGATATAGTAGATACGCCAATCTTGGTTTAACTGCACTCATGTTTCTTGATCCAGCCCTCACATTAACAAAACTACACAAATTCTCATGTAATTCTCACATATTCCACTGTGCTGGAATCAATAAGACACATCTTCACGGCTGTCAGGGTAAATCAGCAAAATAGCTCTTCAACACTTTGCAAGATCTGAGCTTCTGACACATTGCTATACTGACATGTCTCCCACAGAACACGCTTTCAATATTTACAGGAAAGGGTTGCTTGCAGTAACTAGCCAAGCAGGAGAAGTTCATTTATAACCTTAAATAGCAGAGAGACTGACTTCCTGAATAAGGAAGTCTTAGGTAAACAAACACATTTCACAATTCAACACATTGAGTGAACAACCAGTTTTTGTTTGCCTGGGGATTAGGGCAGGCAAAAAGTAGGTAAGAGTGTTTACTATCCATTCTGATAAAGAATGGGACTTTAAGAGAGAAACTGGTTAAAGTCAGTGCTCATTTGGACAAGAGACAGATATAAAACTTGCACAGAATAGAACTGCAAACCCTGCAAAAAATTTAAATGAAATAACTAAACAACGTGAATTCTTAATGGACTGAAGTGTCTGTCAGCAACCAGAATGAATAAAGGAAAACACTAAAAACATCATTCAAGTTGCAAAACTCCCTGTAAGAACCTCAGTAATTAAAGATGGGCAACTCCTACTGCGAACTCTGGCCTGCGACTGCAGTCCCAGCAGCAACCCTTAGAGAAACCAGCAACAAATAACTATACACACAATTTGAGACAGAAACTACAAACCGAGGAAAGAAGAAAATCTTTCTGGTAACAAAATATCTGTAAGAATTGTAACAAGAGGGAGTGCAGTAAGTCACAGTTCAAGAGACGCAAGATAACATACCAAATACCCTTCGCCTTGGAAGGAACCCCAATTTTACTATTTTTTTTTTGCTTATACTCCAAACACCCTGAGGGACTGTTCACTGTATGGCTGCATTTTATGAACATCAACAAAGCAACTCTTGTGTTGCCTTTTTTTTCTTTCAAATATTTTGTACAAGAATCAGAACAAAACATGAATCCAGGTCAGCACCTAAGAAATCATCCTAGTCCGCTCTCAGAAGGTAACGGGTAACATTGAGGAATTTTTGAAAGGAAGAAGCCGTTAGTCCCATGAGATGCATAATTCTGGCACCTGGAAATTTCATGGCATCCTTCCATTTTCTATAGTCGTTTCAGCAGTAGGAATAATTAGTTGCTACTTGTGGCCCCTTGCCATTAAAAGATGTTCCCAATGCACATAACTAAGATATTTACACTACTTCCCTTCACCCTTACTCCTGAAACACTCCTATTCTCTAGGGCACACAAAGCTGGACAATAATTCAGCAGTCTATCAGCATTGCTCATACTCTTTGTCCTCACACTGCTCCATCTGTCTCCACACACACGTGGTAACTACTATTTTACAAGTATAAATTTCTGTGTCAGCAATCACGTCCATTTGCAGTATTTGAAAGTACTCGCCCATCACATACTTGGTGCTATTTGGGAGTATTAAGCCTATTTCTAATGAAACAGAAGATCTAGCAGAGTAGCACTTTTCAGAAGTGGAAGTTGAGGCTATTAAAGCCAGTTTTACCTGTTCAAGAATGTTGTTCAAAACAAAAACCCTAACTAAGCCAAAGAAATTGAAAACCAGGCTTCCCTTCTTTCAAGTCTTTCCAGATTAAAAAATCATAACTGGAGCTCTCCTGAAAGAAGAAGAAAAAGCCAGTTGTACATGCACTTGAAGAAAAGGTATCACTTTTTCATCCAGGTTTCACTTGCATCTTGGCAGTCTTTCACAAGGACAGCATCTGATCGTATCCACTGACAGGGCGGTGAGGACAGCCACAAAGGTGCACGGAAAAGCAGAAGTGGTTTAAATGGGGAAATGTTTACAGCAAAGATTTAACCTATTCCTCACCTGATGGAGCAGGAGATAGTTACCTGCCCCTTCTCAAAATCTTCTCATTTATAGATCCTTTTGATTGGGAACTGACACTTGGTAGAAGCTGCAGCTATTTATTTCTATATTTAATGGAACTGGCCTGGATGTCAACAGGAATGAAATCTGCAGATGGAAATTGCAGAGCAAAGCCCCAGGGAAAAGAAAACAAAACACACCCCTCCCCCACCCAAACGAACTCAAAACCAAACCCAAAATCACCAACACAGCACCTGTAACCTCGTTTTACACAATAAAAAAACCCGAACCGAACACATTCAAGCAGCAAGAAGAAAAATCCATAGAGCTGACTTCCACAAACCTTCATTCCCGTGGGAGCTACGAGCTAACTGTGGGAGCGACAGAAAAAAGCGGTGAAAGCCCAGCCCGGGAGCTGGTGCAAGGCACAGCCTTTCCGACCCCCCGCGAGACCTCTCGCTCAGCAGCGCACGGCGGCGCCAGGCCGAGGTGCACCCTCACTGCGCAGGGGCTGAGCAGGGGCGGTGGGGAAGGTCAGGCTGACGCCCCCTCCCCGCGGCAGGAGCGCAGGCCGGCTGTGAGCCGGCGAGGCCACACCGGCTCCCCGCCGCCAGCATCCCCGCAGGGCTGCGAGGGGCGCACACGGGAGGCCGGGCCGCTTCCATCAGGCACAGCCCGCGTGAGGGTTTAACACAGATCTCCATAGCGCACAAAGTTCTGAAACCCTGACTTCTAACTGTCCCGGCTGTGACACTTCGTACACCAAGGAAACGACAGCCACGCGGAGCATCCCGGGGAAGATGACCTCAAGGCATTTGTGTAAGTGTATATAAGCTGGTATTAGATAAGGCAGTGGGATGGCTCCTCCCACTCTTTATGTCTCATGCCATGTACAAAACTGAAACCTTCGTAAAAACGGTCCTTCACATTTGTAGGATAAAGCAAAACCACACACACAAACCCCATATATGTGATTTTCTGGTCTGGTTTTGTTGTTTGTTTTTTTTTTTTTTTTTCTCTTTTCAAGCAATCTAATAGTCTCAAGTCATTTTCCAAAGCTTCAGACTATCTGCTTGAAACAAAAAGGCATCATTTAAGAAACTAACACATTTGGGCTTTTTGCAAACAATTTGCAAAGCGTATCTGTTTCTAAGGAAATAAATGTATAGTTTATATATTTTGATGCAACTTTCAATACTGTGAAGTATTATATTGTTACTTGGAATAAGTCCATTAAATTCAAAGTTCCTTATAATAAGTAGTCACAGTGGTTTTAGAAAGCAAATACCTGCCTGATAAGTGTACTAGATCTATTATAGTACTTCATTTCAAATAAGATTCCCCTCCCCTACTTCCATGAATGACCTCAACTCTTTTCCTATCCCATCATTTAGAAAGAATAAAAACCATAGGAAAATAAGATGGTTCAGATGCAAAACAACAAAAGCTAGTTTAGAATTTTTAGACAATGACTATAATAAATTTCAGAAGACCTCTCTGCCTGGTATCAATTCACATAAAATAATTTATTAAGAATGCCACAGCAAATTAAGTGAACCGACATGCAAACCATGCAATTATAAAATTTCCCAAATCAGATTCTGTGTCTTAACAATTTAACAGATATTTCTAAAAGAAAGCTTTAAAATAATATTTCAAATATTAAATACCAGTTATGCAAAGCAAAATGTTTAATAAAACCTGCAAATATTTAAGACTAGTAATTTTTAACAGAAACCCACAGAGAGTCGATTACAAAAACAAAGAGATCAGGAGCCGATGCAGCTATGCAGACAAGAAAGGGAGACCTGGCAGATTTTTCCTGATTGTGAGGATGGAACAAAAATATAGGGTCAAAGGTAATAGAAAAGACTTACCATTCATGCTGAAAAGCTAGTTTTCAGAAACATATTGCTCCTAATATTAATCCAACAGTCAATGAAGTATGTTAATCTCTACCAAATCCGTGCTTCAATCTCTAAACACACTCATACACTAACTGGAAAGAGAGAGCACACAGAATCCAGAGGGCTGCTCTTCCTTAGGAGCTCCTTGTGATGCAAAGAACTATGAAGCACAAGATACCAGTAGTAGAACAAAATCAATATTCAGGACACGGGTATTTGGGTTTGTTCATTAACTACTTCTGTTCTGACCAACGCTACCTATTCATGTCTAAAGCAACTCAAAATGGCAGGGGGAAAAAAGCATGCAAACACCAGGAGGTTTTAAGATGTTCTCAATTATATCAAGCACTGGTTGTTTCCATGGCAACCTTAGACCAGAATTATCTGTTGACTTGCACCCAACTAGTAGTTATTCTAAAGCTTTAATCAATTCACACAACGTACTCTATACATTATTTCATATTTTACATCTATTTTTCTGTACACATACAGAGAGTAATTATTCAGCTAAATCTTTAAGTCATTCCACGGTATTTAAAAATATACTGGTCTTTTGAATCAGTTAGAGACCAAATAATTCCTCTGACTATCCATCCACTTGCAATTCAGACTATGAAGATGACAGAGATGCACCAGCGGTGACTCTCCTGACCACTTCACTTATCCAAGTTGTTAATGTGTTCTCTTACTATGCACAGATTTGGAAAATATTTGTATCAGTTCAAGAATAAGAGATTCACACTGATCTTACTGCCTCTGCATTCAAAGCCAAGCAGCCTCATTCTCCTTTCCTTTCACACTTCAATTTTTCACAAAGCAACATCAACTGTGAAAACAAAACAAAAACCAAAACATAGTGCAAAATCAAAACATAGTGCAAGTGATCACAGTCAGGATGGCTAAACTAAGAATGAAATACGTGGTTCTGATGACTACTATCACATCCCTTTCATCCTTTGGCTGGGCAACACAACTGACCCGGTTACCAGGGCAGGCTGCACAATCACACGTGCGCTCAGTCAGCTTTTTAAAACAGAGTCCAAGGCGAAGGGTGCCCTGAGCAACCTCTGCCCTGCTGGATTCTGAGGATTTTACAAAACACATTCATTCAGTTCATGCAGTAACCAAGAATCCAAGGCACGTTAGACAAACTGTATACTTTACACATCAAAATAATGAAGCGAAGATGTTAAACATTAAAATCAACCACTAAAAAACCCCTAGAGCCATAGACCACACGACAAATGACTCAAACCCACAACAGCAGACTGATAACACAAAGTCCATCTAAGCAGCACCTCCTTCCCCTTCAGCAAACCCATGGCTTCAGCCTAACTGCTTCTAAAAGGACACACACAGAAACAGAGCTCTTACAGTATTTCATTACAGCAGAAAGTATAAATACATTCACTTTTTTCAAATGCATTCCACCTCAAAACTAAAGCAACAAAAATTCTGATAAGTCACTTTCCAAACTTTTTTCAGGAATTAAAGAGTGCTTTTGCCATGAACTTCCAAGAGTAATTCCTGCTGTCTGCTATGCAGCTTCACCTAAAACCTTACCCCAACATTTCCTAAGTTGCAGTGATATGGGCAGTTGAGAATATTCAATTATCCTTACAAGGCAGACACCAGTATGTTTCTAAACCACGGCTTATTCATTAAACTGTCTGAAATTAATCTACAACCTGAATTCCGTGACCGCCCCCCCCTGCAATTCTATGACACTGAACGTTCAGGTTAAAAAACACCAAACCAACCCAACCGCCCTCCCCAGGTGTTTCATTTTTCACAAAGAATTTTCACAGATGATATATTTTCCTGAAGACATAATTAGGAGTCAGTAGTAGGCAGAAATAGTCCCTCCACTGTACTCCTCATCTTCTCTATAACTCCTTCGGCTACAGTAGTAGTGAAATGAGAATCTTGAAACACAGACTCAGTCCGTATTTACCTACAATATTTTTATTTATTATTTTTTAAAAATAATCTACAAATTGAGAGTAAACATTCAGGATAAAGATTCAAAATTTCCCCCTGAAGCCAAAACTACACAATCAGCCACCATTCAGCTATCAGCTCAGTAACTTTGGCTCAGAAAAATTGCATGCAACCACTGTGCTTAATAATGACTTAAAATAGCATTTGCGGAACAGCCATTTTCACCATGTTTATCATCAAGAGACACGACAGCCCATTTCCTCATCAAGCATGTCATACGAGGAAGCCTGCCTTAAATAGAGGGGAAAAAACCCACAGTAGAGACTTGTACACAAACAGGTCACAATTTGTAAGTGTCAGTAGGTCAACACCATTTTTTTTCCTTCATTTTGTATAAACAAAAATGCTTCAGTGTTATTTTTTCAAATACCTATTTACATAAAAAAGAGCTTCTACATAAACACAAGTATGCATCTATTTTTACCAAACTGAAAATATTTTGGAGAAGTGGAAGCTCAGAATTTATGCACTTTCATCATTTATCTTCCCAACAAAACTAGTCGATCCTTCGCCGTCTCATTTAGATTTAATTTATTTTAGGTCAAGGCATTAACACCTTTTTGTTTCCATGTTTACTGCTTATCCTCTGAGAACGGATTGACTCCCTACTCCTGTAATATTTAAATTGCAAGAAGGGAGACGCGTAAATACTGCTTTTCTTCATGGTAACACTGTGATGCTAAGCATTTCCAATATGGCCTATTTTCAACTGAAATAATTGTGCTATCTCAAATCCATCAATGAACCTGAAATCTGGAACAAAATTATCATCAGTTACCATGGTGTAACACTTTAAAGTGAGTATTTAACCACAGAGACAATAATTGCTTTGCAAAATGATGCATGGCTTTATAAGAAAAAACATTAACTGTCTATTTACTTAGACTGTGATTTTTTTTTTTTAAATCTCCCTCTTTTACTACCTAAAATGCAACCATGGAAAGTTGTAATCCATAAAAACAATACTATAAACTGTTCACTGATTAGGAAATCAAAGCTAATGATAGCAAGCATTCCTGCACTAAATTAATATGTAACAGTTAAAAGCAAACACAATTTTATATTGTTTACCACTGTATAGAGCGTTCTGATGTATATGTACCTTAAAATAAAATGGATGATAAAAAGCCCTATAATTACAAGTTTAATCTGTGCAGCAATGTCTGACTGTTCCAAAGTTTTAACATTACCATCTTTAATGAGTTTTCTGTTTCTGCTGAACTACCTGATTTAAACTGAAAATAAAGGAAGTAATTTAGAAGTAAAAATTGGGGTGGGGGCTTGCCAAAACAAGTCAACTGTGCTTTAAGAGAAAAGAAGGGACAAGGGATAAATTCTCCTGCCAGCCATCAGTGCATGAACCAGACCCCCACCTCCCCCCTGCATGATGCAATATGCTATTCTCCAAATTAATACCTTTGGGTGATGAACTGTACAATCGCCCCTGCAACGTATCGCAGACGAGTGTTCATATTTGATTATGGACATTCAAGTTCTTCACTTCCTAAGCAAACTGAAGAGCGAGTAGGTATAAAACAAACAACCCCCCACACTTACTTGATTTGTCCCACAGGACAGCAAGTTCAGAGCAATGTTGGCTCTCATTTTCCAGAGCCGCTCTCTGTTCGTGCGCACCATTCTTTGAATGCCTATGGAAAAGACGATTAGCGAAACCTTCCAGCCTCTGCAGTGCTGTGGCTGTCCCTGTGCACTGGTTACACGGTAACTCCTTCTGAGCAGCCATCTACAAACACCCGTGACTTTCACAAAAGCAAAAGAGAAAATATCTGGAGGGAGCTGGTCAACCCAGAGTCGCTCAGAGCTGTGCATGTGTCAAGCTTCCTGTATGCTCTGCTCTCTAACCACTACTCTCTTCTACTTCCTGTTAAGGAAAGCTCTATAAAGTACTGGTTTATACTGCTAAAACTTTTTCTTCATGTCAACCGTAAAGTGTTAGGGTTTTTTGTTTGTTTGGGGTTTTTTTTTTGTTGTTTTGTTTGTTGTTGTTGTTTTTTTAAGGCATAATTGCTCTAACGTGCTTTCACAGCCTTTTAATGGATCACGTTTTATATTTAAATACAGATTTTATGTTAAATGTTACACTATAAACAACTTGTTGAGAAGTGAAGAACAAAGAATCATAGAACAGTTTGGGTTGGAAGGGACCTTAACCACCATCTAGTTCCAACCCCCCTGCCATGGGCAGGGACACCCTCCACTAGACCAGGTTGCTCCAACCCTCATCCAGCCTGGCCCTGCAGACAGCCAGGGATGGGGCACCCACAGCTTCTCTGGGCAACCTGTCCCAGTGCCTCACCACCCTCAAGGTACAGAATTTCTTTCCTGTATCTTCTCTCAATTCACCCTCAGATCAGAAGGCAGATTTTTTTTTTTTTTAAATATACCACAACCATGCATAAAAAAAGTGTCTATTCTGCAGTTGTTCTCCTGTTATTAAGACAGAGTACTACCATCATCATAGCAAACATAATCAGCTGTAATCTAATCATTAGTAATCTCATGTTTTCAACTAAACCACCTAAGCAAACAGGTTACTTGCAGAAACAACTGAATAAACTATTATTTTATTTGGGGGGGTGTGTGTGTAGGGAAGTATTGCTTTCCTCCTTTGAGAAAAATCATAGTGAAGAAGTTAATTGCAACGTACATATAAACATGACTGCCTTATACTTATGCAAACTGGGTTCTACTTACTCCAAGAATGAACCAAATGTATTTAACTTTTTCAGGAATAATGTACCAAAAACAACCGGTGCTGGCAGATCCTTATCTAGCAGCATGCTCACTCTCCCAGCTCCAAAGACAGGTGGAACCAGAGTCAAGGTCACCAGCTCCAGACTTTGCTTATGTAAAACCCAGCACAAAAGTCTCCTGGAATTGCATAAGAAAGGTTTTCCATTCACAAGAAAATTCAAGTATTTTCAAATGTAGAATAAGTCTAGAAATCAACATTTTCAGTGGTGCAAACCAGAGGAAATAAATTGAAAGCTGTATATAACATTAAATTACATAAATTTGCAAATTATGTAATTTTGCATGCTTACAATGGGCAATACTAAATATTCATTATGCCGAAAATGGAAACACATACATTAGGCAGGTTTCCCAGTATATCCTCTGCACATTTAAGATGTGGCTTCTTAAAAATTTAGGCTATTCTTGAGAAAGATTGAAATAACTTTTCCACAATCTGTCTCCTGTCTTACAGTCAACACGTGTTAAAGACATACCTCCCATTTTTCACCACCATACTTCTCACTGAATAGTTTTCAAATGTCAGCAGATATCCATCCTTGGACATTACATAACTATTTCATAACAGCTCTGTGCTTCAGAAAAAAACCTCATGATAACAAACTGCCTACGATAATGATAAAACAATAAAAATACCAAGGGGCAGACTTTACAGATTTGGGTACATTCCTCCTAGACTTCTTATCCTAGAGGACTCCTAGGCTTAGGCCTTCTAGGCCCTTCTAGACTTCTTGTAATCAGCCTCAGTCAACACAACAGTTTATATTTTTAGACCCTATGCAAAGCACAGAAACACCCTTTGCTTTCAGGCTCTGGATACACTCTGGAAATGTAACTTCTTTCTCCAGTACCTCTTCAGAGTTTGTTTCACATTTTGAATGCTTACATTTTACACACTGGTTTGCAAATCTGGATGAGCACCTGCTACCGTCCTGGTGACCAGGCTGCTCTCCCCAGTCAGGGTCAGCTGCTGCAGCCCTCCCTGGATGGCATTACGGGTCCTTTTCTACCTTACACCTTCCAGCCTTTCACCTGCTTTGCTGTAAGATCATCGCCGACTTCCACAACATTCCACCAGGTTCAAGGATCTGCTGCCAGAAACAAGAGCTAGTGAAGACCATGGAGATCTGTTTGCCTTATCAGGGGTCACAAACAGGCAGAGATGTATTATGTACCACGTATAACCAAACACTTTATGGCAGAGTAACGCTATGCCACCTTTCACACAGCACTGTAAGAAATACTTAGACATGAACAAGATGCTTACTTCCCTGCCTGGTGAACTTTCCGGGACTGGAAGAGCCCTCTGAAACTGTACAGCCGTGCTCCCCTGTAGCTCACCACAAGTTTCTGGGCATCCAGGGAATCCTTCCAAGAGACCATTATCTTCTCTGACCTTGGCTTTTTTCTCCAGTAAACAAAGCCACCTCATATGATGGTGTACTCGTCACTCTCCCATGGTTCTGAGCCTTTACACTACTGTTGTCTTTCACATAAATCTTCAACTAAACCATTTATTTCCCTGATCTGAAAGAGGGTAATTAAAAAAATTCACATCACATTACGTAAGTTAGTCTGCCAGCCCTCTAGAGTCTATGGAGAGATGCAGGAACTGCCGCAGAACAACTCTGCCCACCAAAATTCAGAGCTCTGAATGCACTCAAGTGACTAACCTAGACACTTGAATCAGGTGCCAAAAACAAGAAGCGGAAATATCCACTCTCCAAGATCACAGAAGTGAACAAGTGAAAAGAGGTTATCAAAAAGGATTGTTAGAAGATATCTGTGCTGGTTTCAGGCAGGAAGGAGCTCCTCTCCTACACAGAGCTGGCTGGCCCAGACTGAGAGCTTTGTTTCATTCCAGGGTAGGTCAGGCTCAGTGGCCAGGCTGAGTGTGTACACATGCGCAGTTTCAGAGGTGGGAAGTTGCCTGGGGTGGAGGGGATCGTTAAGGCTTTGGGCTAGCTGACAGCTGGGTTGTTAGCTCCTTTTGTTAGCTCTTTGTGTGCTTGTAGGCGCTGGGGGAAGCTCTTTTGTTAGTAGTTTGGGGTCAGGGGGTTTTCTCCCCCATTTCTGGTTCTGGGAGTGTTTGCTGCTTTGGGATCTGGCTGTGCTGGTCGGCACGTGGTGAGCTACTGTAGCATGTGTTCTATTTTCTATTGTTTTAATTACTTAGTAGTATTGTTAGTATCACTATAATTTTCATTTACATTATTAAACAGTTCTTATCTCAAGTTTACTTTCCTTTGACTCTCCTCCTGCAATGGAGGGGGAGAAGGAGGTGATAGAGTGACTGAGTGGTACTTAATTGCCAGATAAGGCTAAACCACGAAAATATTCTAAAAGAAAACCTGAATTTGCAGTAGTTCTGCAAACTACTGCCAGCAAACTGCCATAAAAGTTGTTCTCCACATGCAACACATGAAAAAAAGTGCTGGTCAAATTTCTATACAGATAGGAATTGTGCTGGTTTTGGTTGGGATAGAGTTAATTTTCCTCACAGTAGCTAGTACAAGGCCATGTTTTGCATTTGTGCAGAGAAGAATATTGGTAACACTAACATTTTTAGTTGTTGCTAAGGAATGTTGATATCAAGTCAAGGACTTTTTCAATTTTTGATACTGCACCTGTGTTTTCATTTTTTTCTCTATAAGAAGCTGGGAGGGGACACAGCCAGGACAGCTGACCCAAACTGACCAAAGGGGTATTTCATTCCATAAAATGTCATGCTCAGTACATCAGCTGGCGTTGGGCCAGTGGTCACCTGCTCGTTCACTCTCCCACTCTCTCTCTCCTTCAGGCTTTATCTGTCTCTGGCACGATCTGTCTCTCTCTTGGACTTAGTCTGACTCTGGCTCTCGCTACTCAGGACCCAGCTGGGCATCAGTCAGCAGGTGGTGAGCAGTTGTTTAATTTGTTTTAATTTTCCGTTGTTTTCTTTACACATTATTATTATTATTAGAGGTAGTATTATTTTCATTACATATTATTAGTATTAGTATTGCTAGTATTATCACTTTCACTTATCATTACTACTGCTGTATTATCATTTATTAATTTATTTTCAATTATTAAATTGTTCTTATCTCAACCCACGAGGTTGCCCAATGATAATACAAAATACTACCACATGGGATTTCTGTGAAGCCCACATCCCACATGGGCTTTAATGTCTTCAAATGAAGTCCACAATTTTTAAAGGTGGACTCCCCTATCTCCTTTTACCTAATCTTTCATCTGAAGTATTAAACTTCCAAAACAACACAAGATTAATTTATCCACACCAAGTCTATCATATATTATATATGAAGCACAGAATCCACAAGCTGACGTAGTATTTTACTGCCCAAAATCCCATTAAAGCAATGGATGGCGCTTTATCAGAAGAAAAATTCCGTGGCTCCGCTTCTCTTTGGATTTCTACTTGCTAGCTAGTACTGCTTTTCTTTAGAACAGTTTGTAAACCTTTCAATACAATTAAATGTTTATACCAACATTTGTGGACAGACCTGAGGTCATCTTACTCATTCTCCAAGCTGAAAAAAGAACCTGAGCCAGCTTTGATCTAAAGCTGCGCAGTGCTTGTGGTTAAGCTCCTACGGCCTCCCAAAAGAGAAAAAGCTGGCTGTGCTCCAGCCAGACCATGAACATCCAGATGTTCTACCCATTCAACGCAAGTCCTATCAGGTGTGTGCCAAACTCTGTGCATGGGTATGATCCATATAGTATCAAGCCTGATTAGGTTCATTAAACTTTCACTGAATAGCTTTTACTCTACAGACAGTCCCTGTGGTCTAGGAAACCTTTTTGTTACAAAAAAATGGCTTACTTTAGGTCAGTTATCTAAAACAATTAATGCCGGAAGACATTAAGACTAGTCAGTTGCTATCCAGGTCTCCCATTAGTTTCTACAGCTGCGCAGCATTGAAAATGCCCTCTTTGTTCATATTTATTACAAAATAAACCCAAGCTGCCCAAGCTATATGGTGTACATGCTACCTGGTGTATGCTTGCCAGCTCACAACCCCCGTGCCTGACTGAGCAACATCAGCTCAGGGCTCAGTGCTGGTGCGGTGCAGCCCTTTGCCTGCAGAGCTCCGTCCCTTCCAAAGTGCTCCCAAACCCGCTCCATTCAAATCTGCTAGGCATACAATCTAAAGAAAGTGTTAGTTACATAGAAAAACTGGAGAGCTGCTTCAATGTTTCTGTTCTACAAGAGATAACAAAGCTCAAACTCCTTGTGGCCAAAGTCAACATTGAAATGTTAAGAATTTCCTTTAGGCAGCAATTTAATTTTCACTAATTCTAGTCAGTAAGTATTCACAATACTTTAAAACACAGTAAAACACCAAGAGAGATGTAAGAGATTCAGCTATGAATGTGAACATTACCTTAAAAAATTTTTACTGAAATATTTTTTAATCAAAATACTATAACTTACGGATGTAATCTCCCACAGATTTATAAAAGCAAGTGATAATAGCCATAGAAAAGGGCTAACACTGAGGCCCTCTAATCTGATAAAGGCAACAAAACCATTTATATTTTTCCTGATGGCCAACCCATAAGCTTGTATGCAATTCTCTGCAGCTGATGTCCAGTATACGTGTGTCTCAGCCAAAGGTAACAACACACAGCACTAGAACTCAGCCACAGATTCTTTCAGCTTCTTGCTGAAAAAGAATTAGGAAATAATGTAGCTAAACGAACAATTTCTTTTCTCAGTTTCTAATATGCAATTCTACCCTACCCGTCAAACCCTAGAAATTAAGGATTAAGAAAGACAGCACCCTCCTTTCCTCAAAGAGCCTAGATGCTTGAACTATAGCATATGTACAGTCTTGCTTTAACTGAATACAGAAAAATGCACACATTATCATTTTAAATATGCAAAATGTTTCCCAAGTAAAGTTGCCAATTCCCAAATTTTGAAAAAGCATAAAATAGTAAAACATTAAAAAATGCAGCACATCTATGTATCTTCGCAACGTATTTATTTTACTCCTAGGATCAATTGCCATACTACTTAGCTTCACAGAACTGAAATTCCCTCCCTACAACAAAAACAGGAGTGTCCAGTGTTTAATGAATGTTAACCATGAATATCTTGCAATCAAAAACATATAGGAGTTTTTAAGACTATTAACTGTGTTCCTTGACAGAATGCTGAAAAATGGATCCATGATGCAAAATACATTTCAGATCACCTACAGCTAATGAAAATTTAGGTCTTAATTCCAAATCTTTACACCTAGTATTTTCCTGGTTACCTATGAAGCTAAGCCTCAATGTGCCTGTTTATGCACGCTTTGCTTCTCTTTAAGGGCTAAATAAAAATATTCTTTTCTATATTCTTATTTTAGATATTTGAAACGAGTACTTCTCCTTTTCAGCACTGGCATTCATCCATATTGTGACATTTCCTGCATATTTGTTGTGTTTGTAATTTATGGAAAAGTAACCTATAAATCAAATGATAAAGAACTTTTTTCTAGAGGTTAAAGAAAGTTGATTTATTTGCTTAAAAGACTGATGGCATGGTAAAGCACATCTTTTCCTTTATGCACCAGTTATTTCAACTGAAAGTTCAGCTTTAGTATTTATTATTTATTACACAAGGAGTAACCAATTATTTGATACAAAGTAATAGTGAGGGTTTCTCTATTTCAAAGAGCTTGAGGATCTTGCTGAATTTGGCAGGTCTCTTATCGACCAATAAAATATTTGTAAGTTGAAAGATGCAACCAACACATTTATGAAAAATAAAGTAGTTGTGTAATTTGAAGTAGAAAATACAAAGGTTTACAGACACGTAATAACGCTAAAATTTGTTAAATAACGTATACTAAAGGACGTAGAATGTTCTGTGCTATAAGCCTGAGGAAATACGCCTGATATTTTTCTAGTTGTTAAACAAAGCTTGAGAAAAAAGGATGTTAAAGTATACAGAAAGCCATTTTGTAACTAAAAAATGAAAGATCGTTTTAATCAGAAATTATGTAGTTAAACACAATCCATTTTGAGTCTTGCCAGGCAAGCATATTTCAGAAAGAATTATGGGTAGAAACGGAGGCAGAAAAAGGCTTCTTGAAAAAGCAGATGTATTTTGAGTTTCACTATACATCCAGCACTATGCCACTAGCTTGTATTTCTTCTTAAGCACACGGAAGGACGAGCAGTATTTGCTAATATCTTACAGATTTAATGGCTTTCCATTTTGAAACAAAGATTTTTCAAAATATCTGTAAACAAAATAAGCACAACCAATAACTTCACTGTGTAATAGGACACAATGAAATAAACCCATGTAGTCTTAGTGTACCTTTATGTGTACATTTTTTCTAAAAAGGTTAACCCTTACTAGAGAGCCCCTCTGAGAACAGTACTAGGGCTTGGACTGCAGCACTTCTATAAATAGGACTGCCAAGAGGAAGTTGTTGCTATGGAAATGCTGGTCATGTTTCTATTTTGACTCAGTAGACCTCTACTGGCATCTACTGTACACAAGCTTAATTACACCAGACATCTAATACCTTCATCTCTCACCAGGAAGCATAAATTAAGGCTCGCATAGTCGAACAGCATCGTTTATTCTTTATCCATGATGATACAAAAGGAATGAAAAAATAACTAAGAATTCAGGAAAAAAGTCAAATTCAGCATCTGATTTTTCACATGCAAGCTAAAAGCTCTCACTCTTCCCATCAGTTTTCCTGTAAAAATTTGACAAAGTAATTATTGAAGAAGATATGATTTTCCACACATACATGCCATGGCAGCAGATCAAGCTTCCTCATTTCTATCAACACATTATCTGATCATTTTGAGGTCAAACAGCTTGTAGTCATAGTCTCAAATCTTGAGTTGAGAAGGGGACAGAGAACCCTTCATTGCAAGCACAAAAATGTCCAACTCGCCAAAGAGACCTGTATTCCTCTCCTTTCTAACATGGGTCCTTCCTCTTTGCTTTTCTTACAGCTTCCTTCAGGATGATGTGCTTGCTGACGGTTATGGTCTGGATTGTCACACTGCAAGTCAGAGGTGTTCACACACTAAAAACTTGGACGTTTTGCTCAATATCTGACTGAGTTGAAGGAGAAGCTACCTGCTTGAACTTGGCTGATCTCCCATCAGAAATATGATGCTGAAGATCCGTCTCTCACAGAAACAGTAAAGGCTACTGCAGGGGAGCAGCTGCTGTAGAGGGTATCTGGGCTACAGAAAGCTTCAGGCTGATGAGCTTTCTATGTAATCTGCAGGTTTGGTCTATCCTTCCTCAGTATAGCCACTTAGTTGTATGAAGGAACTGCCCCATAAAAGGCACATTTATGTTTGAAAACCACTGCTCAGGACAAATTAAGCATTATGTGTCCTGAGTCAAGAGTGCCTCACGTAAGATATCATAATTAAACTTGAGAGATCTGGGGTCACACTTAGAGCTAACTCTTGATATGAGAGACAGGAAGAAGCGAGAGAAGGGGCAGTAGCAAAATGCTTACCAAAACGAAAGTCTTGTACATAAATATTCTTTACTACAGTAGTAGCTACACTCTATTATCAGGTTCTTTATTGTACAGTAAAAGACCAGAACAACAAATACTAGAGTAACTATAATCAGTTTAATACCTCTTTCAGGAAGCTTGTCTGCATTTTAAATCCCTAGCAAATCCCCTAGAGGAAAAAAAACCCAACCAAAACAAAATCAACTGACTCCACTTTGAGCTAAATATTTTAAATTAATAATTTTATTTTGCTACAAAACTGGAGTGTTCCCCAATTGTATAGCACTTAGGTTCAGTTAAGAAAATACCCAAGAAAGAAAGCAAGCAAAACCAAAGTTACTTTAACAGAAGGGACAGTGCTTCTTCATAGAATGAAAGAGTGCAGAGTACAAATCACAATGCAGTAGTGGCTTTCAAAAAATATGGTCTAAAGAACAAACTATTTGACCATGTGATGTGGAGATACAGGCGCCTCTGCTTGTATTAGGAAGAGATCCTGTATTCCTGTGCCTTTAACACTAGACTACAGACTGCCCTGGGGTGTCTTTATCCCTCCACTCCTACCAGCCTGCTCAGCTTCAGATATTCTACAAAACAGGGGAAAGACTGAATTAGTAGAGATCTAGCACTGTACCTCACAGCAGCTGGAATGGAAAACTGGCATTAAATCCCTGAAAAGTAGAAGTTGCTGGTCCCAAGACAAGAGGCTGTAGAATGTGTAAGAGGGTATTTCAAAGTTTGTTACATGCTCCTAATACACATTGTGCCAGGTAAGCAGTATCCCAGTTACAGGAACCTGCATTAATACAGAGGTATCAGAACTACAGCTCAGACAAGAGGATTTCTCCATACTCCAACTGAAGTTCATTACAAGGGGTTTACAGAATTTGTTTTAGTCTGCGCTTAAATGGAGTAACAAATGCCATCTGCTGGTTTAAAACCAAAGTGTGAGGTATAAAAATGGTAATACCAAACAGTAAGTTTAAGAAGTACTTGGTCGTTCATCTCTAATATGTTATATAAACACAACTAAATAGCTCAGATTTTTTGAGGGGAAGTAATTCACACATCAATCTTCTAATTACTGGCTATTTATCTTACTGAGGTAGCAGCAAAGTGCACAGCAGGTAAATTTAGATTAGATATCAGGAAAAAGTTCTTCCCAGAGAGGGTGGTGAGGCACTGGAATGGGTTGCCCAGAGAAGCTGTGGTTGTCCCATCCCTGGAAGTGTTCAAGGCCAGGCTGGGTGAGGTTTTGAATGACCTGGTCTAGTGGAGGGTGTCCCTGCCCATGGCAGGGGGGGTGGAACTAGATGGTCTTTAAGGTCCCTTCCAGCCCAAACCATTCTATGATTCTATGATCCTAGTTTTTCTCCCCTCTCTGTGATGGGTTTTCATTTATTAATTATAATTTATAGCCAGTTTGTTTCAATTTAAGGTGAATTTATTTACTAGCAATCTGGATGTATTCTTTAACAGTATTTGCATTTGGATATAACAGAAATAATTTGCCAAGTTAAAAAAAAAAAAAAACCAAACAAAAATCCAAAACCAAACCTTAAAGTGCAGCATTTCCTTTTTGCTCTTTATGAAATGTGCTTTCCAGCAACCAGTAAGTCAACAGGCACCTTACTTCTCAGTCCATAGGATCTTTTTGCATTCCCAGCCATTGCTTTACAATAAAGGCCAAAACAACTAAAGCTCAGATCAGTATCTTGAAACTGAGAAAACTTTTTATTGCAAAATGCAATGGCCGGTAGGCAGAATGGTCAGAACTCTCTCTCACTCTTACACTTACATGAGAAATACATGACTACAAATATATTTAATATTTGTTTAAAGCAGAGAAAATCAGAGAGCAATTTCTAGGATAGAAACTTTACAAGATTAAATGCATAGCTGTTTCTTTTCTTTCTCTTTCTTCATGTAAACGCGCCAAGATGCTGTTTCACTTGATATTTATTAATACAAGTGAAGACAATTTTAAGAATATTTTAGAATTCATAAAACAATATTCAAAAAGTTGCTATATAAATGACTTTATTCACAACACAGAACTCTGAGAAAAGCTTGAGAAGCAAGTATGGATAAAATACCCCATTACTTGTAATTCTCTGAACAAAATCAAACCATTCACATGGCACATCAGCTCAGCTTGCAGTATGAATGACAGCAGAGAACAGATACAATTCCTCAATACTGTATCCTCCAGCAGTCACAACCTTGCAACTGCATTTTCTCTCTCCAAGCAAAATGATCAAACATTTTTTTTAATAAGATAAAAAGAAACTGGTGATGCCCTTCAGCAGCTTACACAGTTACAATCTGTGCTGAACATGCGAGTTTTGTTTAATTTTAGTGCAAAATCCGTGCTTGGTAATACGCAACATCTTTATTCCGAGAAGTTTCACAATTCTGCATTTTCTTCCTCATAAGCAGGTTCTCATTATGCTGGCTATCTCTATTAGGCTGCACAAACTTTCCCACAGTTCAACAGTATTTAAATTGATTTTAAAATACTTCTTAAATGTAACGTGAACTTTTAACTGACAGATAAACAGACAGCAAATAATCTTGAAGTTATTGTTTAACTAGATACAAGAACATCCATTAGTTGTAGCTGTAGTTATCTTGAATTTGCTATGAAGAGAAATAGGAGCAAACACTGAATTACAATTGCATCCTGAAAATCACTGTATTTCATGCTGTGAAATAACACTAAAAGCAGCTTCTCACAGTAGGTCAGCTCAAAGAACTGACACTCAACCCCACATTCTCCTCAGCAAGGATACTGCAAGACTCTTCTATACCACTGTTATCCGAAGAATTCCCCAGACTCACATTCAAGCAAAACTTGACCACGCAGCAATCTTTCCCTTTGCCTACTGAGCTAATGAACACTAACAGGTAAAGGAATTTTTGCGGCACAGATCCAATGCACTTGATACTGAACAATACTAACTACCAAAATTCACTTTCCAAATTTTCTTTCCACTGATTTCTATTTCTGATATTTACAGGAGTGAAATGTTCATGACAATGTAAGTCATCTCAACATATACACACACCTCTAACTGTATTCTCACCTTAGTCTCAAAAGCCAAGAGACCTACCCAGTAAGAAATGGCTGTGACAGACCCAGGAGCTAACAATTCCCAGGCAAAGAGCTTTGAGAGTCTTGGTCGACCTTCCACAGATTAATTATAAATTGCTTAAGCTTATTATGTGATGACTATATGTATGAAAGTACACCAAGAAAAACAAGTAACTGTTCAAAGACAGGTTTTTTGTTTGTTTCTGAGAGATGCCACCGGTACTTTTTTTTACTTGTCCCACTCCAAAACTGCACGCAGGAAACCCATGCAGGTCAGAATTTGAGAATTGTCATAAATGTCCAAATATTTTCATCCTTAAATGAGATCTCTCTGCCAAAAAGTCTGGAGTCACAGAAATGCGCACATCTGAAATAACTGACAGCTTCACCACACCCCTCCACTGCAGATTGCACGCATGGAAAACAGAGATTGTGCCTACACAGGCCTTTACCATTCGGGGGGAGTCCCACTAATAAATGGGAATGTCATCCTTAATCTTGCATCCTATCCATGATTACTAAGAAAAAAAAACCAAAACCAACCCCATTTTGAATAGGTAGAGTCTACCTTATGACAGCGTCATGCAGGCCCTTCTAATTTCTGGGAAGCAAAAATCTCTCTAATTTGGCAGAACTGGAAGACATGTTATCTCTTGAGTTTATTGTCTTAAGGTACTTGAGCCTGTGAGAAAAATGCTTAAATTCTGTAACTACCCAGAGGCTTCTTTTCTTCCTCCTGGAAGAACAAACATGTTTCACTTAGAGCTGCTCTCAGATGCTCCTAACTTTTCCTAACAACCTCAATACAGAGTTGTTATTTCTGGGAGTCACATGGCATGTGGGAAGACTCTGGTTTTCTTCCAATTCCTCTCAAGTTAAACTCTACCCAAGAAAACTGCCAAAATGAGATACCAATTGCCATACATTGGGCAAATTTTTAAACTTATTTCCACTATTAGATCCATATTCCTCCACTCCTGGGCAAGGGAAGAGTGGGAGGAAACACATGGCATCTCATTTAAGTGAAGTATCAAAATAATGAACTTAGTAATCGCAACTACTGAGCCCTCTCCTCACCTCTGCTATAGGACAGAAAAACCCCAATACTTAAATTACACAGAAATGAAAGTCTAAATGAATACTCATCTGAAGCAAAAAGGAGTACTTATGTATTATTCGGCAACCTACTTTGTCATTTCTATTCCTTGTCCTCTGTAAAGACGACACTTTCAGAAGAAAACACCAACTAATCTATCAGCCAAATAAGGCAAACAATGTATTACTGTAATTTTTGGAAACATTGCTAGTACCTAATTTTTCTGAAAAGTTGAGAATGCTAATATGCTGTCTAATGCAACTCTGCATGATTCCAAGGGTGTTTGTTCAACACTCAGGATGTCAAACTTGGCCTTGTTCTGAAGAAGAATGGCTTCTGGGACTCCATGTGAAATGCAACTGTAAATTCTACTGTTTAAAATCTACATTTGAATTACCTTTTCAGGTACACCTTAAATCTATGCAACCCCTACTATATCCACCAACATAAAATACTACTTTGGCACACTGAATGCAGTTTCTTACAGAACTTTTCACACGGCAGAATGGATAGATAGGTCCTGGGAAACACATCAATATGGGAACATATTACTTTAGTACTTAATGATCCAATTCTGAGCCTAACAAGGTGCTAAGGATGTTTTGGGGCTAAAATGCACATATGGAAAGACGGGTAGAAAGAGGAAGGAGGAAATGGGCAGGAGGTGATGATGCAGGAAATTATTTCAACTAACTCAAATCTTGCTGCTCTTTCCTTAGTTAAAACAAAAACAGCATTAGAAAATTCATTACTCACCTGGACTTTCCTAACAGTTTACAACCTGCTCACTTTTTGCTCTTTCTGGAGAGTCACCTGTCCCAATTACTGGATTAACTACATCTCTGTACCCTCCTTATTATCTTCAGGTGTATGTTCATTAAGACCTCTGTCCATGAGCTAATTAAAAGCAGATCAAGTACAACAGTAGTCCATACTCCATTAATGACAACTGCTTCAGTAACTCTAAATTATGTCCACCAGCAATCAGACTAGTCTGGATGCAGCACCAGCCCCTGTGGAGAACTGTACTCCAAACCCAGTAAAAATACACTGTAAGGATGTCCAGCTCTGAAGGTATCTTATCTCCTCGTTTTGTGTAGGACAACCCTACTCAGGAACTCTAGGAACAGAGCAGCATACTCTACTCTCATAACTGAGAAGCTACACCACTAGTTCAGACTCAAGGCTTTATTAGAAGCATCTCATTAGTGTTCATCACCACCCTCCACCAAGACTGTAGCATTTAAAATTGTACATAGCTCAAACAACTGTTATTTCACAGAATTAACAAAGCAGACTTGACAAATTGTCCAAAAGAAATAGAGAATACCAAATTTGTTTCCACCTTCTCTTACGTTTGCTTCACGCACATTCACTTGTAGCTTGAGTTCCTTCCTAACACTCTACCCTGCCTACACAGAAAAGATTCATAAATCTAACCTAAAATCAGTTTCTCTTACTCCTTAATTACAAAAACTTCAGCTAGGAGATCAAAGCTTTATACTTTGCTGGAGAACTTTCAGCCTCATAGCCGTTCACACTGAAACACATAGTTTCTCTTCCTTCCTTCCTCTAAGGAAAAATGGGGATATATACACTCCTGCTCAGAAAAAGAAAAGCTGATATCCTGGGTACATATTCTGTTCTACTTAAAGCAACGTGTTCAAGGAATACAGATAAGAGAAGCATACTTTCAGTAGGACTCCAAAACAAAACCATAACTAAGAACCCTGATAACAAAATGCTGGCAGTCACCTAAAATAGGCATGAAAATAGCAGGTCAATAAACTCAGCATGAACCTTCAATCCTATCCTTGTCTACAAAGACAAATTCTTCTCAACACTATGTAAAAAAATGCAACCCATGTTTCTTGGTAAATATTTTAATTCTCAACATCATATATAAGCATCATCGTCAGAATACATTATGCAGTGTTTTTGAAAACCAGAATATCTCTCTTCCTCCCTCTCATTTAGACAATTTTTATTGAAATTATTTGTTTCACTCTCTTAAAGGAGTGAATTCACATACAGACACCCAAGTGGGACACAGCCATTTGGAAGACAAGAGGCCACATACCCACATCCTGTACAGTGTGCAGTGGGGCCAAGCTCAACGTGCTCTCTGCCTTTCTTCAAAGCATCCTTTTGCACCCTTGGTTTTGCAATCAAATAGCTCTTTGATATAGTTCTGTCCCACTTATTATGCATTCAAATATTTTTCAGTTCAGCCACTGCTCAATATGCCAAATTTTCTAATCACACATTCCATCTGTGTTCATTAATTTAGAAGTGTAGTCTAAAAATAATTGGTAGCCTGAAATTTAATATAAACCTCAGGTTTCAATACTGGAAACAATTTCAAATAAAACTGTGTTTTTTTGTTTAAATTAAAAATAAGACTTATTTTAGTGTTTCATATGCTTAAATTGGCATACTCCAAACAATGTTAATTTTTTTTTGGATCAGTGAAGAAAATGGATTAACAGACTTCCAACAGAAAACAATTTAAATTGGCTGACATATTACAGATTCAGAGAATAAACAGTATACAAAAACCCACATCTAATAAAGTCTGATTTTTGTCAAATAAACCCCAAATTAGCACCGCCTAAGAAAATGTTGACTTAAAAGAGTGAAACAGACCTTTTAAAGATATTATAGTAATATTTATACCAGCAACCTTAATTATTGATGCAACAGGCTGAAATACAGAAGGAAACTATGCTTTCTTCTTTGCTTACAAATAATTATTAAGCTGTTAATACACAGCTTAAAATTACAATATTTTCTTACTCTCTGCCATTAAGTGTCCACTTCAGAAACAACTATGATACGAACACAGGGAACATACGATATTAGAATTCACCAGAATGTCTCCAACACCCAGTCAAAAATAAAAATTTCGCAACAGAACCAGGCGGGGGAGGGAGGGAAGGAAAGGGAAAAAGCAGAGGAAGGGCTAGGAGGCGAGGAACGGAGTCCTGGCGCAAGACTGCATTAGGGAGCTGACATGGGATAGAGGTAAAAGTGGACAAGGAGCTAAGGAAGGACAGGGTGAGGACTTGGCCCCTGAAACAAGTACTGTGAGTGGAAGCAAAACCTGAGTTTGAGTGGAAGGTACAAACAGAACAAGAAAAGGCATCTTCAGCAGTATTTTCACAAACAATTAAAATAGTTTTATTCTCTCATGGTAAAAAAAAGACAACAACAAAACACCAACAAAAAACCACTAAAAAGTCAGGTGCCAACTGTGGCCTCATTCAAAAAACAGAGTCAGACAAAAAATGGGAGTTGTATAATGCAAGTGCCCAAGAGCATAGGCAACATTCTTCTAGATGAAGAGAGGTCTGCTCCATCACTGTTGATGGAGAACAAGAAAAAAGCCAAACCCCTCAACATCCTAATTTTTCAGCCATTTAAAGGACAACACTCCATGCCTGTGAACAATGACTTCAGAAAACCTGCGTAGCACTATTTGCTCACAGGCTAAGCAATGAAAACATCCACAGTCTACTGTGGATTGTGTTTGCCAGTGCTTGTCACCTAAGGGTACTCCCTTGGATGCCAAATTATTATGCAGTTCAGACTGCAAAGATAATTAACGTTCCTTTATCATGTTTTGTTAAATACTGGTATCATCTCTGTGGTGCTGCTTGTTGTTGATATTTTTGTCTTTGTAATGCTCAAACTGAATTACTACCAATGGCAATTACACAGATCTATGCTCAAAAGCCAAACTGCAATTGGTGTACAACACAACTGCATTCTCAGATGCAGTTCGGTAATATTTCATCTGCTTTCCTTAGATTTATCTGTCTTATTTTACAGCTGCTGTCAACCTAGAAAATACTAGAATTCTTCACAGCCTCAGAGAGTCTCTCATTCATTTTCATTACTACAATAATTTGGTGAGGTGAGATCCTGCTAGAAAAGTCCTAACATTTAATGTGAACCACATGTAGTGAACAGAGATCCTAACTGACCATTACAAAAATATTAACTTATGTATAAGTTTTGAGCCATGACTCCATGACTGTAGAGTAAGAAAGGTAAAGACTGTTTGCTTTCCATTAGTCAATATATTTTTAATAAGAGACATTTAATATGTTTTGAAAAGCTTATAACATATACAGGGAAACAATAACATTAGACACCAAAGAAACAGTAAGTTCACAGAGAAAACATTTACAAAACAAAATACCATAATACCATTCTGAGCTGATCACTTACTGCACACTTTTTATTTTCCTCTACAATATAAGAACATTTTGAGGACTGAAATGAGGAAGATGGAGTCTCCCCAGCTTGCTCAATTTGAAAAAGGACTTACACAATTTACATGAGTTTTATTTCAGTTTTTTTGATCAATAAACTTAAAGGTCTTGAAACATGGCCAGAAAGGCCCATGGATAATACATGACCCCATTAGGAGACACCTTACCCCGAAATACATAGGAAACCTGCCCTGCAATAGAAGCCAAAAGTTTGCAAAGTACTCTCCCCGAGTCCATTTAGATTTAAAAATAGATAAGTAGTATTATGATACAGCAGTCACATGTGGTACATTTGATCTATTTTGAGCTGAAATTAATAAGCACTTTGAGAACGTGAAGTAAATTGATATACTAATTGCCATAAAATAAGGCATAGTTTTCTCTCAGTAACAGACTTGCCAATTTAAATGCATGACTGGTGAAAAATGAAGATACACATTATTTTAAGTTACTAGAAGTGTTACTATAAGCCTACAGTAATTATAAGAAGTCACTTCACTGTATTGCTGTATGCCTGAGTCTTCTAAAAAGTTAAATTTAATAAATATTTGCAGTTAGTTGCCAGTTTTCAGATGAAAGGTTCTTAATAGTGCCAACTGATTTAAAAAAGCTAATGATTTTCCTAAAAGCTATACTTTCCCTAACAGAAATTCAGAAATGGTTAAAAGCAATACGACTGTTAAGCCTGATTGCATTGCCTCTGCCTTGTTTTCCTGGAACATCTCAACTGGGAAGTAAGGATTTAGACAATCATATGACTCCCAAGTTTAACAGCCCAGATTTGCAGTGCATCAAGCTTAAGTAGGAAGGTCAACAAATACTGTGGTTTGACCTTGGAGAAGAGCCAAATCTTATCTACCAACAATTCTCATACTGTGACGCCATAGCCTGACACATTTCTGTTACTCTTACAAAACACAGATTGGTGGGCTTTTACTGGGCTTTTTGACAGTACTTCTGAGCTCAGCAAAAGACCTCCCTCAAAGTTCCGGTGAGCAAAAGCTTACCACCAGTACCTATTCGCCCACTCACAATCCCAAGTTTTCTTTTTTAAACTTGAGGTAGTATCTGTAGAATTTGGTATCTTCCCAAAATTTTAATAAATTCCTCCCACTTGAGCATAAACACATACAAGCTACAAACTTCACCACTGAAAAAGCTACTCTATTACCCCTTAGCTTTGTTACACATTAGATAACTAGCAAGCAGCAATTCAACTGACATTGGATAAAGTGAACTAATCCGCTATCAACCTACTGTCATAATAATTATGACTAAAGACAATTACTGACTTGTAAAAGTTACTGCCTTTTTATAGGAAGACATTTACAAATCAAACTGTATAAACCATTACTTGCATATTTAACTTATTTCAAACAGAAAAATATGTTTAAAAAATATTCGTTTTTCATATTTTGGTATTCAAAAGCTTTTAGAAGAAAGTCAGAATTGCCATCATTTTAGCAACCTCAGCATGGCCATCTTTTACACACGCTTTGCAACAACAGGTACAGTCATGTATTCGTTTTTTCCGCGGGCCAATAACTCCGGCAGTACAGTGTACTGAACCACCCTGGCAGCCGTTCAGGATTAGGCGGTAAGAAATGTTACCTGCAGGACTCCTCTGTGTGAGGTGGAAAGATCTACACTACCCTGCGAAGCAGCAGGACACGCTGACGATGAAGGCTACTGAATGCCATGCTTGAGGAGTGGACACTATACCTGCTTTATGACAAGTTCCTTAAACCATACAATTTTCAGCTGCACGTACTGCTGCTTTCTAGCCCCCATGATGACCAAACAGTATTGGGGTGCCTGTTTCACAAAAACAATGACACAACTAACTGCCACGGAAATCTATCTAAACAGCACCTGAATACTTCAGAGGATTTCATGTATTATGTGCCCCAAGAAATAAAGCCTTTATCACTTCAAACAGGACTCCCTAAATAAAGGGAAACATTTTACCATCATCCCTGTGTGCCTTAATTCCCTATTTGTAAAAAGGGAATAAGAAAACCTCCTCATTTAGCAGGATGTTCTAAACGCAAATTCAGTATTTGTAAAACAGCCGTATAATAAGATAATGTCTTCTGTAAAGAGCTCCCAAAGAAAAGAATAATGTGCAGTAAATACGGCAGACAGACATGCACTGAAAATAGTAAATAAAAATTTAAATTATTTAAATTTAAATTATATGAAAATATAAATAAAACTTGCTTAATGAGTACTAATCAGTGCCCTGTGCACTGAAAGTAGCAAGATCCTTTGAGGATGGGGGGAAGAAGGAGCATATAATCATGCAATTTTATCTCTTAACACCACACATGCATGGGAGCTAAAATACAGTCACCTAGGTAATTTTGATTCTGCATTTCCTGCTGCTTAAAACTTGATTTTGCAATATTACTGAGGTTTTTTTCCTTTCTTATTTTGATTACAGGAACTTTTATGTTTCTTTTTTAAAAACCTCCAAGCCAAGTATCACCTTGTAGCATCATATAGACTAAGAGGTGGTTCATCAGCAGACCCTCCTAGGAACCTCTGTCAGATCAGCTAGGAAAGTCTCTCTCAGGAAAGTTTTCAAACAGAAGAATGGCAAATTTTGGAAATACTGGGTTCCCTTCATATTTCTCATGACAAACAGTTCTATTGATCTCTGTGCCTTCTTTTCAGATTTCTTCCTAATCCTTACATTTACCTTACCTGTACTGTGGTTCTGAGTGGTACCCAGAACATCTAGTCACAGATATAGAATCTTACAATGCCCTAACTGATAAAAAACACAGGAATAAAACAAAGTTGCAGCACATCAGCTTAAGAAGTCTGTAATGTCAAAACTGCTGTGATTTCATGGCTACTTGGACATTTCACTTTATAGTACAATGGAGAAAGTTGGTCCTATAGTGCATTGAAGAATTATTTTTGTTCCACAAAGCAGTAAGAATGGTATGAATGTAAGTGCGGGAGAAACCATGGTTTCATTTTATTTCCTAGCCATTGTACTACTAAACTTTTGGTAACATATTAAATCAAATAACTTTCACATAGAACTTTAATAGAAAATAGTTTGAAGTGATGTGTGTGCGTGTTCTAATTCCAATCTGAACAAAAACATAATGTAGACATAAAACTCATATGGCTAAAACAGACCTAGATAAAAAGACAACTCAAAAAAAGGTGCAACAAAAAAGGGGAGGGGTTGTATGCTAATTACATAGAATACATAGGAATAAGAGAAACAAGTCCAACTCCTTAATAAAAACCTTCCTCCTTCCCTCATGATACTGATGTTAAATTGCCCAAGCAAGGAAACCTCCAATTGTTACCAGAGGTCTATGATCATAAAAGTTCATTTTGAAGCTAACAATATTCTTTATTCATGGACAATAAAGCCATGACAGACTGGGAAGAGTTGCACCAGAATTTTTTTTGTTTAAAGTTTAGATAAGTTTACCTTAGGTAAACTTAATTCTTAGAATTACAAACTTTCTTAGCAGCAAGAAAGCTTCAATTTTGCAAAATAAACTGTCGCTGTATATCTGGTAGCATGTGATCACAAACTGAGAAGCAGTTGCTACAGACAAAGCGTATATTGGTATTTAACTGCCCGGGAAAGGAAAGTGATGTATCAGCTGAAAATTCATGCTTTAGCTTGTTGATATAAATAATACACCATAAAGGAAAAGCACAGAAATATGAGTAGGTAGTACAGCAAAATAATCTTCAGGACAGTACGTAACATTACAGCTTTACGTCAGTCAAGAAAGAAGAAAGCTGTGCTGCTTATACAAATGCACATTGCTACCTACTTGACCTGAGCCCGTTACCTGTTTCCATCACCTACTCATCAGTTGACTAGAAATAGGTGAGATGCTGCTCTCTGCAGATTATCTTGAGTCAAACTTTGGTATTTACAAAGAAGGTATAAAAGCCTGCCTCTGGAAGGAAGAAATGAACTAGAGAAGTTCGTAAGAGGGCTTCTTTAGCCATGCTTAGTGAAAAAGATACCTGACAGTTTGAGCAAACAGTGGAACATGGCCTGTGAAGAACATGCATCTGGGGCTTTCTTCATGTGTCTTTGATTCCCCTCTCAAACACACACACACAGCTTTATCAAATAATACCCCAGTGCACTCCTCAACTGCTATAGTTCTCCTTTCTGAAATATTTCACCAGTGTGCTACCCGTTGTTTTAATTTGAAAACATTAATTTGATTGGTTTGAGTTTTGGTGGATTTTTTTGTTTTATTTACCAAGAAGAGGAAAGCTGCATTTCCATCCTTCACTTTCACTAAAAATTTATCCAACCCACATACTAGTAATGTGATAGCAAGAAGGGGCAGCAAAAGAAACTGAGTAATCATATTCTTATCAGGCAAAGCAAGATTCTGATAACCACACTTAAATAATGTAAACTTTAAGCAAAGCAAATTTGAACTAATATCTAGTAGTTAAAAATACCAAAATGCCAAGTTTTTAAACTGAAACACAGACCTGTGTTTACTATTTCAAACATCCTTATTATCCTGAAATAGGAGATAAAAATACCTTCTTGAAATACAAAGAGTTAAAAGGTATCCTATGACCCCTTGTTTCAATAAGATGTAAATGTCCTCTTTTAAAAAAAAAAAAAAAAAAGAGTGATGTCAGGATTTGACGGGTTCAGTTCTGTAAGAATGATACTGGCAGACTGTGGTAATTCCTGTATTAGATTTTAGAAGACGAAAGACAAAACAGGAGGCAGACATATGGTGTATGTACACCTGTGGACAGCAAAGATACATCCCAAATTCAACTTACTTTCTTTTGTGGAGAATACTAACAGTCCTTGTGATTAAAATCACTTAATGGAAAGAACTTAACAGAAAATACTCTTCAATAAAGAAGCTATTCAAATTTTTGATGTTGCTACATGTACTAAAATAGAAACACTGAATTAAGACAAACTGTCTCAACACCCATAAAATAATTTGTTCCTAAGCTAGACTCCTTGTTAATAAATCGCCAAGCAATACTGTATCCTGCAACTTGAATTAATGAAAATCTTGTACTTATGCTAACAGAACACCAGAATATCCGATTTCACTGTAAAAGTCCTTTTAGTTTCTTAAAGTGAAAATGACTTCTTAAAAATGCTTTTGTTAAGAAGCTAAAAAAATTATAAGTAAGAAAAAAAATTAATTTTACCATACCAGCATGACCAACTGCTATCAGCAGAAAAGCAGATCCCTTACCCATTAATGAAATATTTTTGAAAAAAATCAACATGGAACATAGATGTCCAATTTTTTTCTACCCTCAACCAGACATCCAAATTACAAAATATAACTACCTCACCACCACTAAACTGCCAATTATCTGTGGCCTATTTACAGGGAGGTTACAGAATTTTTTTCTTTGATTTTCAGAATGTATAGATGATACTACTATTCTAAACAGCAGCAATTTTGATCAGAAGGTAATGTTATGTATATACATAAGACTATAAACATTTATTCATTTCTATAGAAAGAAATAAAGTGTATTTGAAAACAAATACACCTGATATTAAAAAAGTAATTGAAAGACCTTCCCTTTTTATTTATTTATTATTTATAAATAATAAATAATAAATATAAAGGTTTATTATTTTGGTCGAATTGGTAAAACCAATGACTTTAAGATGCAAATAGAACAATAACTGTCCATCATCTCCACTTTTTTGTGCATTTACTTGAGAAATGGTAAACTGACCTCCAATTTCCTGTAGTATCTCACATAACTCTACCGATTATTAATGTATATTACAGATTTTAAATTAATAACACATGAATGATCCAAGCTGTTAACTGATGATGTATTAACTATCATTTCTTCCCATTTTAACTTTAACTCGAACGTATCATTCACAAATATCTTATCTGTCAATACAGTAAAATGTTTACAGTGATCTTACCTAAAGCATAAATCTTTCTATAGTAAAAAAACTGTTATCCTTTTCCACACTTTCTCTAACCTGAAAAATCACAAAGTGGTGGGGGAGGAAACTTCCTCTTCCCTTTGTTTAGGGGTCTCCCTTCAGTTCAGTAAATTCCATCGATACATACAGCATATGCATACTTCAGTATAGTTATAAATATTAAGCTACTGTTAAGTCTATATTTTTGCTTTCTTAAATTGTAACAACTTGAAGCACCAAGGACACCTTTCAAAACTATTCTCATTTTGCTGTCCCTTCTTAAATACTATCACTACTGAAGGAAGACTTCAGAATGATTAGCTGCAAGTGCTTTTTAAACAGCAACAATGTCTAATTCTAAGCACAGTATTTTGGTACTTCACATAGCAGTCCTCTAAATTTAGTTATACATTATCCAACGATGTGACAAATAAGCTGTGTTTAGACCACAAAGCCACACCAGTAAGGACAGACATCTATAAAAATGAAGTATTGTTTTCATTTGTGGTTCCAGACTGTCTCCTATCAAAGGATACTGCAAAGCTGTTGCAGCAAAGAAGTAATTATGATTTGGATAACCCCCCTCCAAATACACAAAGAAACAGGAACCTCTCAAACAGTAACAGATGTCAGCAGCATCTGCAATTTAATCTTTCATGAGAGAACACGCTCTGCCATACGACGAAACACAAAAAAAAATTTAATGCTACCTTTTATTCAATAGTTCTTGATGGAAGCACAAAGAGAGAAATTTACTGTTTCATCGTATTTTTGGAGCGTAATGGTCCAATGGCCTCCTGTCAGCAAGGAAGTGAGAGTCCCAAAGAAGGGTAACATTAAGAGATTTGTGTAACAGAGGATGATCAGAGCTTTTTTGCTACCACATCAAGAAGTTAATGCTCCTTATTTTGGTAATAAAGAAAAACTGGACTTATATGTGTGACAACAGGTTGGGTTTTGTTTGTTTGGGGGATTTTTTGCACATAACATCAGTGTACTTCTGTGTTTTGGAAAAGTAAAAATGAATCTCATGCTATAATGACACTACTGCTAACTATATAATTAGTAAATACTTACTAGGGACTAATGATACTATTTCTTTATCCTCTTGCATCTTCCTTCTGTAGTATTTACTACTACTTTGACTCTCAGGAAAGTGCCAGTATTACCTCTTAATGCACACAACACCCAATATATTCCGTCTGTTGCAACTGCAGCATATATTTTCCCCAACTCACGAAATATGGGTTTTTTTTCATTATTAAATGTACATTCAACAAGTAATCTAAACTGTTTTTCATATAACTCTTGCCATCTTCAGGCTATACGCCACCATGCCATTTGAGAGATCCAAATTCTCACCACTGTTCTGTGAGAGCAGTTTCTCTGTTTTCTCATAAACATACCCAATTCTATTCTCCCTCCCCAACTTGTAGTCACTTTCTAGAAACCTCTCTCAAGCGCTGCATGAGTAACAATGTCAACCTCAACAGCCTTGCTATGCTAGTCAGCTTCTCCCTAACCCATCCAAAGGGGCTGCATGTGAAAAGCCTGCATTTATATGCTCTCTGTACTAGACATCTACTACTCTCTTTTCCCAGCCACTGCATTTTGGACTAGTCTTCTTAACTACAAGACTGGCAGCAGAACAAGTAAGTTTGTATGTATTAGTGGAAACAAAAGACTTGGTGGAGAAAATTACAATGTTCTGAATAGAACTGCGGAAAACTACTATTTTCTGTTTGGGATTATTTTTTTACACAAAAAAAGGCAGAACTGCCATAAGTTATATTCTGAAAGAAAGGGCAGTAAGGCTACAAACTTTAATGGTGAAAATACTGATTTTCTGCAGGATGTATTTGTCATTTCAAGCGAAAATAAAATAGAAAATTCAGTTCAACAGAGGAAAAGATAAATGCAAGCGATGCTTTCATTCTTCTTGTTGAACATCACACTAAATTTGCTGTGCTTATACCTCTAGCCTTACTGTATCATCTAGGCTAGCTTCCATATCTGGTTCTTTCACCTCTACCATTATGCTACAGCTCAGATCTGCATGTCTCTTCCTCCTGTTACTCCCTACTCACATGCTGTATCTAAAGTGAGTGTGTATGTATTAGTAACCTTCCAGTTTTATTTGTCCTAACAAATTTCTGAGTACATTCTGGAGTAATTAAAAATATAAAGAGGAAGGCTGGTGATCCCTTTGATAACTTTGCCAAAATAAGTTTTGTTCTGATGACCATGAAGGCAATCACATTTAACAAAATTACAATGTTACAAATACTATTTTAGTCAGGAGTAATGCAAAAATGGGACGTTTGCTGAAAGTATTTGAGAATGGCATATTGATGCACCACAAAAGTCAGTCAGCAGCATCTCTGGTTGAAGGGAAGGCTGCAAGGAGACCCCCAAATTAACAACCAGCTCAGGTTAACATATCTAAAAGCTCAGATGAGCACTGTGCATTGCAATGCTAGCATTTTCTCTTTTCCTTCAATGAAAAGCTTAGCACATTTTCTTCAGAGGCAAGACTCAATTAGGTCTCACCCCTTCTTCCACATCCCTCCATTGTATCAGTGCAACACAAGGTGGGGCAATATTGTAAAACAGGTCCATGAAATTAATGAGTTGAACCAGCAGAACCAGGTGGGAGCAAAGGTTTTAACCCTTTCAGAGCAGTCCTCAAACAGCTGTACAGGCACAGGAGAAGTAGCAAATTGTAGCTGTGAGCAGAGCAGCAAGGGTGATCAGGTCAGGAATTTTTCAAGTCAGCTTTACTGCCAAAGAAAACTGGTCATGTAACTACTCCGTAAGCAGCAAGTTGAAGAAAGTTTCATAATTATAGCCCAAACCTCAAGCTGGAGTCAATATAACCATGTTTGGTTAGTTGTTGTGTTTTCCTTTTTTTTTTGTTTTTCAAAAACCATCATACCAGCAAAAATCAAGTCCTGCTCTGAAAACACAGCGCTTGCCAGCAGAAACTATAAAATTGCTGCAAAAAGTCATCCTGAAAAACCATTCTAATTAATACCAACAAATAATTGTGGTTATAACTGATTTTGAAATTCAACCAAGTCATCATACAACACTGTCCTATGGTTGAAAAGCTCAACAGTTATTTGGCCAAACTATATTCCATATTCCTGCTGTCAATTACTGAGCAAATGCTTCTCTTTAATAAACGGCACCCTTTCAAGCATCTGTAAAAAAAAACCAAAAACCACAAAGAAACTAAACAAAACCACCACCATCAGAAAAACCAAGCTGTTGTGAAGGCAACTTTGTAACACCAGTTTAGCTCCTGAAAATAGCAAGCTTCTAAAGAGACACCACCCACTAAAGAAAACAAAAAAATCCCATTTGAAGACATACAAGTAGCACCTACAAGTATCATTATGATAAGATCAGATAAAAAAAATACCGCTTCGGTACAGAAAACAATGGACTTCTTGAGGGCAATGCAAAATGGTTACGTCAGACTACAGGAAAACATAGACAAGGACTGCCAGGAACACAGTTAAGTGCACAAAGACACTGTAGGTAAATAAGGGACTCAACATAACAGGTATCAAAGGAAAATGCTGAAGATGGCTGAAACTATACAACACACCACCTGGCACCTGTGGCAGAACCAAAAGACTGAATGTGGCTTTTGATACACAACATGAAGCTACTCATGGAGGTTGCAATAACTCCTGGTTACAATATCAAGTGAACCGTAACACTAGCAGAAGACCATTGTCCCTGTGATGCATAACTGCTTCCCACACAGTATTTCAGTAGCCTTCATGACATCCAGGTTCATCTTCACACCTCATCTGGAAAATTCACTACACACTCATACTTCACTTTCTCACCTTTTTTCCCTGCCCAGACAGCAGGAGACAGGACCTCTTAGCATCAGAAGAGGCAAGACACCAGGTGAACCAGCTTGCACTCCAGGCTTAAATCCAAAGCCCAGCCAGGAAAAACACTTTGAAGAGATAGGCACATTCATAGTGCTGTTCATGGGGTGCCAAGAGCTTAGCTCCCTCTGGGATAAGGTGGAACACACACATCCCACTTGGGCCATGGCACAAGAGGCAACCCCTCCTTCAGCTTCTCCAAAACCTCTTATTAAGATGCTCTTCACTCACCTTTGTATTTATACACTTCCCCTTCCATGTGATGCAGGATCTCTTCATCAACTCCACTGGCTCTGACCAAGCTGTAACTAGGAGGAAGAAGCTTCCCAGGATGACCCTGCCACCCATGGCATCTACTTCACCTCCTCAGGCAGCGCATCTCTGACCAGCATTCATCAGCTCCCTCTTGTGGGACTGGAGAATGTGGCCGAGACCCAAAACCCACTGCTTAGTGCTCCCTTTGTGGTGTTATTTTTACACACTCCTCCTTGTACCAGCTGTTGCCTGGTTTCTCTTCATTATCTTTTTCTGTAGTTCCTTATTCTCAAGGAGGGCTCTAATGTTTTATTAGGAATAAATTGGTACCTCTTCCTAAGGAAAAAACCAATAGAAACTGACTCGAAGTGGCTGCTTAAGAAAAACAAGAACAGGGCAAGCACAGGACACTTCTCACTTCCCATGCGACACAATTTTACAGGTCGTATCCTCTGTTCTAGATAGATGTCTCTTACATAGTAATTCCTCATATGGAAGTAAATCAGAACTGTTTGCCATCCTCACCAACCCTTTCCTGAGCATTCACCTTAAACCCAGCATGTTTGATACATTGTTACCTAAAAATGGTAACAAATGTTACTCTGCAATGATTAAAAGAAGGTAGGGGGGGGAGAAGACCCCACAACTATGGGCACATTCCTTTTAACTCCAAGAATGTTCTACCTTGGATTTCAATATAAAAAAACCTAAGTTCGTATGCAAATGAAACAAATTCTGCATTTGAATACTAAATGAGCAGTGGGATAACGATGTAGATAGAATCAAAAGAGCAATCTTTTCGCAGAAAGTATGTCATAACAACAGACAAAATTTAGACAGCGATTGAATTGTTCTTAGGTATTAAAGCAATCTGTATGAAAAACTGAAGCTAATTTTCTTTTTGTGTCAGTTTTGCATCTGAAATGCCCTCAAGAAACTCAAAAGAAGAAAAAAAAAATCTGTTAATTTGAAAAAGAACCAGCAGGCACCATAAGAACCATTACAAAGCACTACACACCCTTAACCTCCCAGGCTATACCACATGCCATGAAGCTGCTATAAAATTACACTAATTACAAAAATCATTTGTTTTCCAACTTGTTATTCATATAGGCCATTAAATGAAGCTTAATGATTTAGCACCTTATTTCACTCTGAAGTTCAGTTCACATAAAGTTCACATAAGTACCACTGAGAAGTAGATTTTTAAGCTAACGGAGAGAAGCCAGCTTGACCACAGGATGCACTGCTGCAGTCTGCTGCTTTATGGTGTGCAACCCGTAATTCCCAAAGCAGAGCACCCGTGCTGGGATCTGCAGTGCATACATAGTCCTGGATTTCAGTAAGACCCCCTGGCTTCTCATTGCCCAAGTTTTCACACGCACCAAATACATGACTGAAGCACTGAATTTTTAAAATTGTCTGAAATAGAATAATCCTCAACAGGGCAGTGAAAACATACCCCCTGGCATCATCATGACACTTGTTGGAAGGAAATACCATGATCTTTCAAAATGGTTTGGCATGATTTTAGCTATGTAATGCTTTTTTCCTCTCTCTCTCACCACCCACCCTGTTTTTCAATAAGAAACCCTGATTAAAACCTCCAGGCTCCACATTCATCTGTGGATCAGTTAATAAAATGCCTGAATACAGGTAATTTGCATTAAAAACTTCATCTTAATAATAGACTTTGGTGCAGTTAAGTCACATTTTTCCCCTGTGCAAAGTAAGGCTAGATTATCCTATGCTTAACAATTAGAATTTAAATATACAATAAACCTATTACTGTTACCTGCTACAAGACAAACAAAGAATTTCAAACTGCCTAATATCATAGTAATCAAAACTAATCTTAATTACTATTACAAAGCACCTGCTGATGTATCCGAGTACATACACCCTTAATTATGTCATTTCATGAGTGGGAAGAGCAAATGGATTCTGGGCACAGGCAAAATAACAACCTTTTCTATCTCTGAAGTTCCTATCTTCATGCCAGAAATGCAGTTTCCTTTGTTTTAATTTCTTGAACAACACTGCAGCTGTGGAAGTCTGTGATTTAGAGATGAGTGCTAACAGCAAGTGTGTTAACAAGTCCACACATGCTGGAAGCAGCTTACTGCACATGAAATAAACAGAAGGTTCCTGATGTCCCCTCTTTAAACATAGCTTTTATCCTCTTGCTAAAATACTGTAGACAAGAGGCAGACTGATAACAAAACTAACGGTCACCTTTATAAATCACCCACCAAATTAGATATTCATTCATCTAAAAATGTGTTGAAGGAGGATTTTCTATGCCTCTTGGTTTAACATCACAGGTAAGAGATTTTACTGTTTCAGTTTTAGTCTATCACACTGATACCATATCTCTTGGAAGAAACAGTCCGTGCAAGGTAGAACAATTAATCTCTGCCCTTCCCATGGAGGGAATTTGGCTCAAAACACTCATCAGGTTTTCTCTGGTAGAGAACAGCTATGTCATGGAAAATATACTTGCTTTCTCAGAGTCTAGAGGTCCATTTAATTCTAACATGCAGAGTGTATTTACATACCTCTATGATTTTCTAAAACGCTCAAAACTACGGCTCAAAACTACTGGTAGGTGATATGCCAAAGTAAAGAAACACCAAAACCAAAATGGTTGCTTAGCCTGAAGTCATAAAAGTTGTGGCTTAAAAAAATAAAGCAACCCCAATACAACAAGGTGTTTCCACACCTTTACTGCATGGTGATGTTACACAACCCACACAGTTAGCCTAACCCTTACTACATGGGTATCTAGGAATATATAGCACAACTCATTACATCACAAGCTAGCAAGCCCTCTGTGATTACAGATGAACACCTCTGGGCAGGGAACAGCAGAAAGTAGTTTAATGAATGAGAAAATGAATGAAATAAAGCCTTTGGTACATTTCTTAGTCTGAATATCAAACTGTCACAAAGAAAACTGAAACTAAATAGAAAATGAAAAAAAACCAAACTCTTCTAAAATATTGTTGTCTTAAAAGAACCATAGGATAAGTGTGGAGATGGAAAGAAGCAATGTTTTGCTAAATTTTTATCTATCTTCATAGAACTCTAAAAGCTTGAAAAAACGAACTGCTAGATGGTAACATCTCACTAAAAACTTCAAGCTTTGAAGTAATTCATTGTGTGAACAAAGGCAGACAGGAAAGGGATAGTTTGGAGTAATCATTTTTCCAGAAAGTTAGCAGGGGGAAGTCTTAGGAAACTGCTGCATTAATCTAAGAGCTCAGTGCTAAGAGGAGAGATTCCCTTTCTCTTGCCACCTCACTATTTCGTTGCCAACAGTGCTTTCATGGCTTCCTTTGAATCTGTCCTTTGCCATCAGACACCTCAGTGAATTTATCTGGCATGCAAAATAACTGCAGATAATCCAAAGGGATAAAAGCCACGTAGGCAGAAAGCTATGTAAACGGCTTATCAATGGATAGGAAACTAACTAGAATTGTGACCCACGAAGGGTCTAGGAATAAAAAACTTATTTTTCAACAGTACAAGCCACCAGATGGGCTCAGCTGTCTTGTGGAACCTTAATCTCAGAGGATGTTATTATGCTCTGACACTGAAGAAACAGCAAGCAGGATGCCTAAGAGACAGGCTCATCTAAGCACCGAAGAGATTGTTGTCTACAGGTACTGAACCCGAACACCGCAGGCAGGGCTACCACAGTATCTGCCCTTAGCTCCCTGCATAGCAACGTCTACAAACGTAGCTTCAAATTGCTTTATCCCAATTCTCCTGCTACACAGACTACTAGTCTCGCTTTCATCTTGTACTTCCCATCTGTCTGTATTAACCTTATTATCCAAAACAAAACATGCGGGTTTCGGAGAATAAACTGCCTGTTTTGTGTTTGCGCAAACAAAATGGGGTCCTGATTCACAACCAGCCCTCCAGAACACTAGGTTAACAGAAATAAATACAGTTACACAGAGAAATGTGTATAATACTTTCCCAACCACACTGGGGGAAGGAGGGTGAGAAAAAAAAAATAAAAGAAAACGAAGAGGGTGAGTTTATCTTTCAGTTTTGCAAATCCGAAGACAACACATTTCTTACTTCACTTACCTCCTCACAGCTCCACTGCTACCTTCTCCCATTCCCCAGGAAGCATTTCTAACTCACAGCATAGGACCTCTGTGTGGTAGGAAAAGACGTGCAGTACAGCCCGAGACCACAGCTCTCCTTTCAGCAACAGCAGTAGGTCAGGCAGCCCCAATTTCGTGCCTGCTATCCAGTCTCACCTCTGTGCCATACCCCACCTGCGCTGGTACGCTGTTAGAGTAGCTGCAGTGAACTGGATCAGGAAGCCAATCCAGGTTGTCTGAAGTCCCTTCTGCTTTCCCTTTTCTGCAGGGTTATTTTTAACCTAGATCAATCTCAAATTCAGTTCACCTTGTTGTCTCATAAATAGCTGCTCCAGTACACTTGAGGGCACAGAGGCACAAAAAAAGTGGCAGGGGACAGAAAAACAGAACCGCAGTGGAAAGAAATGTTTATAAAGGAACACCTTGCACCCGTAACAGGGACAACACTTGAGAGCAGCACTGCAGGGCAGTCTCTTTGCCAAGCTCTAGCCCTAAGTTTCACAAGTTTATAAGAAAAATCCCCACCAACTCAAGGCTCCTAACACTGAAAACTGCAAGCAGCACACACAAAATCTGACAGCCATCCAAGCTCCTTTCCACAGCTCCATCCAAGGGAGAGCTGTGTCCATTTCGGAAGAACTTCACTACCAGGAGACGGCTCCTGGACAGCCTGAGGTATGGCACAGATGACAGCCCTCCACTCGGGCAGGGCAGCCCACGACACCGTAACTTGCATCCTTAGTTTTGCCACTTACTTTTCTGTCATTGGTACAAGGAGCAGAATGTGGAGACAATTTTTGCAGCACAGACATAGCCTTAATTACACCAAGGAATAATGCCAAAAATATGAGAAATCGGAGTATTTTTCAAGACAGTGTGTTTGACTGTGCCATTCCTATGGATGTGGATATATGGGTAAATGAATGCTAAGGAAACTGTGCAACAAGGGAATGTCAAGTAATTTAAAATATCCTGTCTTTACAGCAGTCTGAGCCTGTAATGAAGGCCTCACCACAACAGCTAAATACATAAACTAATTTATCACTTGGGGGTCCTTATGACCTTTTGTTATACTACCAGACGGCTATCATTTACTGAATGACAGCCTCTCGCTTTGGTAGGCCAAGTTGTGAATAAGCATTTTGTTTTGAACTTTAGCAGAATTTTCAGATGGTGTATACCGGTAGCCTTACACTGGTGGTTACAGGAAAGGAATGTTTAGATACTTCTTCAACAGGTATTTATAACTACTTCTTATTTTCAGGGGACTGAATGACATATTGCTGAAACCTAACTGACCAATAACGAGACAATACAAGCCCAAAAGTATAAGGAAAAAGCTTTAAATACATTGTTTAGAGCTGTTATCTGTAGAGTCCATTACGGCATCACTGGAACATATATTGCTAATTACTCTTTATACAATACATAATATAGATGATGTTCCCCCATGTGTAAAAAGGCTCCCAAAGCTATCCATTTCAAAATGAGAGAGCATAAACACGAGCAAAAGAGAAAAAAAAGACAACAGCTGTTGAAGAAAACTACTCTCAGATCAAAAACACTGCAACAAGGGTCTCTGGAAAAGTGACAGGCAATCAGCAAGCTTGGAATAGTAATGGACAAGGAGCTTTTCACCCCTACTTCACCAATTTTAATCTAAGCAAGGTCAGGAATGACAGAGCTTTGCCTCATCCAGTCTTTACAACAAACAAACTTCTGGTCTCTTTCGGTCCACAATGAGTAAATACAGCAGAATCACCCAGCCCAGAATGCACAAGAAAAAATAAGAAAAAAAAATCTCAGTTCTAATAAATGCCCCGCGAGGTGGTTAAAATCTACTGGCAAAGGCAAATTAAGAAGGCTGCATCTTCCTGTCAAGCACATTTCAGAGGCGCACTACTTACAGAATAATTATAAGAGTTAAAAAGAGAAGAATTGACTATAATAGGAACTCTTATCATACTGAAGATACTGTAGTGGGAACACGCTGAGGAGGAGGAGTGAATGAACATAAAACTCACATGCAGAATACACATCACACACGCCGTACTTGGCTATTTCAAGACCACAGAAGTCAAAGTCAGTAAAGTCATGTTAGCTTACTAAATTCCTCATGCACTGGAAGCTGGAGATTTGGCAAGAAAGTACGTGTGCAGAATTATGTTCTGAAAATCATACATAGTTTAATTTTAAACATACATTTTAAGAGCAATTTACTAGCACACACTGCTACAGAAAAAGCAGCAAGGACCATTTGAATCCTGGCTAATGCAACTCAGAAGCCAAACCCACGTGGTTTCAAGATCTACTGGGAGAAGAGAAAGCACACAAATCTTCCAGTCACCAGAGAGTATATTCTAATCACCTGGTCTCTAATCCAGTTTGGTGATTAAAAAGAGACAGTATCACAGCTAAGTATTCTTGAATCTAGGAAAAAATCCTCAAACAAAATACCAAGCGAGATTTCTATTAATATTTAAACATATTTCTTGCTGTCATGTATGACATTACCTTGCATATCTAAAGGGGCAAATAATTCAGGGCTATACACAGAAAATACTTCAAAAATCTGTATTATCAAGTTATCTGAAGAAAAAAATCATCAAACTTGCTAAAAATTTTACAATCTGCAGGGCTGATACTCTTTACTGTTTAGAAAATAGTCCTAGTAAAGTTAAAACATTCCTGTTTCATATAAAATCAATAATGATCTTGAAAGTAACAGATACACTTACTGGATTAAAAAAAAAATACTATGTGACCTTTTTTGAACTCAGAGATGTGTTGTAGTTACGTTTTTCTTTCATGTTACGTTCTACTTTAACAAACGACTCCAAGACAATAAATATTAATAAGGCTAACATTTTCCTAGTTAATATCAACAAGTTAAGGCAGACTTCCTATAGCCTTTTTTAAAAAAGGTAATTAACCACATGTTGACACTTTTTTCTTTTGCAACCTATGAGTTTTCTCAACTACTGTAAATTGAGTAGCTGAAACCACCACTCCAAACAACACAATGACTAATTAAATGAACATCAGAATGAAGGAGCAAAATTAAGAGAAACTTCTAAAACAACGGACAACTCTGTCTCTTTAGATTTCAGATGAAAAATACTTAGGATTCTAAAAGACCCTCAGAATTCACAGGCTGCTGTGTCCTGTGGAAAGCCATGAACCAATTTAAAACAGAGTTTAAAATGGGCACCGAGCCCTTAAGCTTCTCTTTAGTAAACGATCACTTTTCATTTTGGTCCTCCAAATCAAAATCCACGCTGCGTATTAGGAGAACCTGGATCAGAAGGGTATAGAACAAAAACCCTAGCAGACTAGACTGTAGCTTTCCATCTTCTGTATATACACACGTGCATCTTGCCCTCCCTGCTATGCAAGCCTGGTTCACTTTTTCGGTGGCTAAGCTTAATAAACTTAACCAGCATTCCAATCTCATTCACCTGCAACTTCTGACTAGAAATGCTCTGTGCACTTGCTTCATTCTACTACTGGTGCTCACATACAACTGGCTTTATTCCTCTTGGCAGCCTGAGTGAAGAACCAAGCACTGAAGATATTTGAATCTACATGAAAAGCTAAAATAAACAAGAACACAAGAGCCACAGTGAGGTGAACAGCATTTACTGTGCTGACCACAGATAGTGAACGAAGTCTCAAATTACACTTCATCAACTAGTACGTACAGTTATCAGTGCTACCCTTCATTGTTCTTTCAGGGACCTTAACATGCCCTTGATCCACACAATACCATACGCTCCATGTGTGGATCAAGGGCACGACATCACTTTTACAAGTAAAAGCTGGATATTCTTCTTGTTACCACTTCAAACAACTTTGTTTTCTGTGCCATGAAGTTTGGAATATGTTACTAAGGACACTTAACACACAAACCAGGAAAACTGGCTCAACAGTGTGAATATGTATCTGAAATATTAAAGCTCCATCACATTTTATGCTTCTTTAGTTTTTAGTTACCATGTATCGTATGAATAGATTATATGTCAACTTCCAGGGCCAGTAAACTAAACGTTGCTTCTAATAATAAATTATGTGTATAGTATTCATGTACTATTGAACCTCTATGGTAAGTGAATCCTGGTCTTTCCCAGCAGTTTGTCAATGATGATCAATTTCTCCTCCTAGTTACAGAAGTTGTATCATTACACAGCTTTTTGCTGCTAAATATACTGAGTAATTAAACAACTGAGCTCAAAGGGTACAGCAGCATTTAATTTTTAAATTTTTAAACAAAGGGAGAGAGAGGAGTTCTGAAGCAAACTCCTTCTATAACTTAAAAATCACTGTATTTGGTAATATGAGAAAAGAATTAATTAAAATGGACGGACTACACTCTGTGCTGTAGTGTTTTGTAACTGCACAGACTAATAGCAATACAGTTACTATGAAATACAAAATGCAGTGGTTTTTCATCTGAAGTACTCCAAGCAATCCACCATCTCTCTCTTCACACATTATCTTTATAGGTAGGCTAATGCACTTCCTATCAAAACATAATGCATTCAGCTAAATAAAGTAAAACCACTGAACAATAATGGTCACATACTCTTAAAATTTGAATTGTGAAAGATATAATAATAATAATAATAATGAGATAAGACACAAGAACTGAAAGGCAAAACCATACAGCAGAACTGGGCAGGTGAAGCTGACCCCTGGGTCCCACAGCTGGAGACACCCATGCAGATCCCCTGGAGCCAGAGGAATGCTGCGTGGGCAGGCACCGGCCTATGCAAATCGGGTTACCCAGTTCTACCCCCGACCTCAGTAGTAAACACGCGGAAAGTAAACAAACTGCAAAAACAACCCCAAAAAGCAACTTCGATGTTTAAACTTCTTGCCATTTGAATAACGCCCATGGAATTTCCAGTAACAAAGGGTATTGTAGGAACACTGAGCTTGCACAACTGGCTGCTCTCTACGTCTTTTCTCTTATCCATCACACACATACCCCAAGTTTTCCACTAGAAGCGAAGTAAGGAAGTTAACTTACTAACAATTGTCTCGTTTTGTTTTGGTGGTTCCCCCCCCCCCCAACAACAACTGAATGGGCTTTATATTATTCAAAGATTATGCTGAAATACTTTAGGAAAAAAAAAGAAACCAAAACAGCAAAAAGCACCCCGCGATGGCAAGTTGAGATCAACGCTTTTGTCTTCCATTTTGCCCAAGGATGGAGAGCAACGCCTGCACCGAGCGCTCTCCCGGCGCGCTCCCGAGCGATGTAAACACGGCGCGGGGCTGGGGCTGTGCCGCGGGGAGCGGGCAAGGCCGCGGGGTCACCGGGGCTGCACGATCCGGGCGGCTCTGACCTACATTCCCCGCGGCGGGGCGAAAGCCCTCCCGCCGCAGACGGAGCGCGGCGCGACGGGCGGCCTCCCCCGCCGGCAAGGGTGTGTTCGGGGGTGGGGAAAGCGGGCCGGCCGGGGCGAGGAGGGAGGCTGGCGGAGGCGCTGACACCTGCCCGCCGCCGCCCCGGCCCCGCCGGCGGCTCCTCCTGCGTCGGGGACGGACACCTGCTGCGGGACAGCCGGACGCGGCCCGGCGGCGGCCTCGGCCCGGCGACCGCAGGCGGGTTTACGCCGCTGATTTCCCGAGACGCTAAACCCCGACGCGGGCGGGAGGGAGGGCGGCTGGCCGGGGCGGGCTCCCCGCCGAGACGAGTAGGCCGTGCCGAGCCGGGGGACGGCGAGCGGCCGGGCCCGCCAGGGGCGGGGGGGGGGCTCGGCGCCTCCAGCCGCTAGGCCGCGGGGCCTGCGGCGCGGGGCGGGCGCGCTGGGCCCGGCCCGCCGGCCCCTCCTCGGGGAGCGGAGCCAGGCGCCGGGCGGGGGGCGGCGGCGAATCGGCCTCACTCACCGCTCTCGATCTCGTTGCCCTTCTTGGCGGTGGCTGCGTTCCCCATGGCCGGGCCGGGGCGGCGCGGGGCGGGGGGGGGGGGGCGGGGGGCGGGAAGGATGCCGGGCGGCTGCAGCGGGCGGGGGCAGGGCTCGGCTGGCGGGGCGGCGCGGCCCGCGGGCGCGGCGGCGGCTGGCTCCCCTCGCCCCGCACCGGGTCTCTGTGTCTCCGGCCGCCGCGGAGGAGGAGGCGAGCGCTCTGCCCCCCTCCCCCACCCCGACACACGGCGGAAATGACGGCCGGGGCGGCGCCTCCTCCCCGCTACGCCGCCCGCCGGGGGCGCGCGGGGCGCGGGACGCTGCTGTCCGCGGCCCCGGCCGCCGCCGCCTGGGAGCAGGGGGCGCCGCCCCAGCCGCCCGGCCCCCAAGGACTGAGCGGCGGGAGCCCTGGGCGGCAGCCGCCCGCGCCAGCAGCGGCTCACCGAGGGCGGGGGCGGGCGGGCTGCCCTCGGCCTCCGCGTCTGCCGCCGCGACCGGGGTACGGCCGCCTCGCTGCACACCCCCCCCCCCCAGCTCGGCGTTCGGCCTCGCAGGGCGGCGGCGGGGGAGCGCTCCCGCCGCCCCGCGGGGGGCCGTCCCGCCCGCGGGGCGCGGGGGCGAGACGCGCCGTGCCCAAGGTGACCCCGGGAGGCCGAGAGCGCCGCGGCCCTGTGCCTGCGCCCTCCCGGCGCCGGGGCCCGCCGCCTCCCCCCGAGCATCCCCGGCGGCCCCGGGACCCCCGGCGGCCGGGCCGCCCTGCCCGGGCCTGCCCGCCGCAGCGGACACGGGGAGACTCGCGCCTGCCGCCTGCTCACAGACTGTTTATACGTGGCTCAACAGACTATAGAAAAAAATACAGAATGTAAGCGGGCTGCCAGGACTTTTTTTTTTCCTCCCCCTTTTGCTGCCACTCATGTCATAAATAGCTGCAGCTACGCGTTTTCAAACGGTATTGTGACTTTCGAGTTGATGATAGCTCTCTTTAAATATATATATTTACCATGTGAAATGCTTTTGAGTGTTTCAGCTCTGGAAGGAAATACTTATCAGAAAGAAGGCTCTACTTTATGTGCCTTAAAGTGGGGAGAGTGGAGAGCAGAAGTGCTAATCTGTGGATCGCACGCCGTGTATGTTCTGCCAGGGCAGTTTATGTGATACCCACCCCCTCCGAGCATTCTTTCCCCAAGGCTGCAGGCTGCATGAATCGTTCTGGCGGCAGCCATTCCAGCTACCATCTTCCAGGGGTTACCAAAATCCCCTCCTGACGCCGTGGGTTGCCTGCTGGTGCAGCACGCGCCGTCACAGCCTAATACTGAATTACCTTACCCGCTGTACGACGGGATTTTATACACGTACACTAATACGCACTAAAGGAGATACCCCAGGGAAATTTCCAATCTCCTGCGACCGTGCAGTGGAGTACACTGCACGTGAACACCGGGCAGACTAATCCACCGTGACGGTGGTACAAGCTGGATTATCCAGCTGCAAAGTTTTGGGAACATTTCCCTTATTTTGATGTTTTGTAGGTTGAAGTTCTATCAATGACCACTTCAGTTGAGGGACTTTCTCTTGATTTTTACCTTTTCACTTGCATCATCCTGAGCTGTGTGATACTGCTTGCTTCAGAGGAGTACCTGTGTTTTTATGATTAAAGAAGGAGTCTCTGGAGAAGCCAGGTCCTTATTGCTTTGAAGATCAGAAACAAGACTTAGAGTGAGGAAATAACCTGCAAACCACTGGGGGCCGTGAAGCTGCTACTACTGAAGAGGGCTGTCTCATTTTGCCAAAGCTGGAGTCTGCATTCTTCACACACTTACCCAGAGGTTCAGGGAGTTACCAGTAATTAACTCTGCCAGGGAAGGGCATGTAGATTGACATGGCCACACCAGCACCAGAAGTTCAGCTTGGGAAAAGAAGAGGGTACTTTTGCCGCTGACCATCTTGATCACTCAGACAATGACAAAAAAATAGAAACGTGAGGTGCTGTAGGTAAAGATGTTACAACAGTTCCAGCCGTCATAATTTTCATTTTGGCTAGATTGCGTCTGAGTCAGCTGATTTTCATCCAGGTGCTGACAGGCATTTTGATATCCTCGAGAAGACAGCAGCAGCATCGCTAACAAATGAGATATGCTGCAGCATCTTTAGCATATTCTTGGCATTACAGCTCATCCCTTCACTAGCAAATTATGCTGCATAGGCTCCATACGTGAGCATCCACCAAGGTCCAATAGCCATTACTGCCCTTTGGGATTTGGTGGACAAGGATCAGCTGGGTGTCGCACATACTCCAGCAAAATCTTAGATGTACACACATAGCACTGCATATGTATGTGCAGCAATGCATGACACTAGTTCTCAAATAAGCGCGTGCTCTGAATACACATGCAGCACTGACGGATTTGCATAAGTGCTTATAACCAAACACTTCTCATAATCAAATACATAACAAATGTAAGTCAACAGTGCTGTGAAACATTAAATGGACCACATCCACAGTCCTAGCATTACATGTCTAAGCGAAGATAGCAGAAATCAGGGCTAGGGACTGGACATTTGCCTTCTCATTCACACCACTTAGACAACTCATGTTATATTAACAAGTTCATATTCATTAATTTCAGAACATGCTAATGTAGTATAGATTATATATGTTATGTGTATATATATTTATTTAGCATTCAGAGCATCAACTCTTATTCTAGGCCTAATCTTCAATTTGCCTTAATTTTCTTCTGTGAAATCCTTTGGTTTTCTTACATAACATCCTTTGATGCTGAAATGCCTCATATCACTGCTCATACAAAAGTGGTTTGTCTTCTTTCTTTCAACACAACTGGTTAAAAATTCAAATTTATGCAAATATGAAAAATCTTGTCTTTGGATATGTTAGAATATTTCAGTAAAGGCACAATCTAAAAACCTCAAATTTTGTTTGTTTTGCTGATCTGTATAAGATTTTAAAAAAGGAGCTATACTCTAAGAAAGTCAGCTCAGCAGTTCTAGAACGATACACATTTAATGATGTAGTTTCAGTGACTCATAGCAGGTTTTAATCCATTTTTCTACACATTTGTTGGGAACTATCGATTAAGAATATTGTAGCAAGACCAATCTTTTTCTCTGATAAAGCCTAAAGCTCTGCAGCAGATGTATAGTTCCTTCATGAAACTTGCATATTCTACTCTACTTAGACTCGGAACTAAAACTGAGAGGGTCATTTCAGGACAGAAAAGATAAATTTTTGTTAGATCAAAGGCTCTCACATGCTTCTAATGGAAATCACTTTTTCATACGGTAATTACTTCTGGAGCCACATGTCATTTCACTCCATAATCATTCCAATTTCTGGATGAGATAGCGGCATTTCTGTAGCAACTATAGCACTTGTTTTCAGTACATATTTGAAACAAGTCACTAAATTTAAATCATTAGGCATCTTGATTTTCATCCCTTGCATTTAAGGTGTGCCTGCATTGCAAGGGGTTGGCATATGCAGATTGATGGTTTTGCCCATCCATACTGACAATTCCTACGCTGAGGATGTAGGCTGTGCTCATGTTTTGAATATGTACCTGCCTTAGTTGTAATTCTCTTTACATGGCCAGCCTGCCTTACCACTGCAGCAGTGCCTGTAAATTGCAGGGCTTAAATACCGGATTTGACTGCTCTTCCCCAAATCCCACACTCTCAAATACCTCTGGCAGCCTCCTTCTCTCCTCCTAAACAGGCTGATATATTTGACATTTAACTCTTTGTTTTCCTTGCAGGTTGTTCTCGACTGCTAGCACATTGCCTGCTCTCAGCTAACCCCTGCTCTGCCAGCGTGGGATGTTTTTCTAGCAGGTTGCTAACGTGCCAAGAAACATATGTATCGCTTTGTGAATATGGAAGTTATTTTCTAAATTTTACAGCTTCTGACCCAGAAACAGGAATATTCATCACTGCAGCATAATTTCAGACCTGCCAAGAATGTATCAATTATGTCATGTAAATGTGCTAAGGGAAAGGCTGAAAGCAGGAGTATGGCAATTCCCCTTGCTCCCTGCACTGGCTATACAGAGAGCAAGGAAGTACATCCTTGTGCAGGTAGAATCAAATCCGCTGATGCTCAATTCATTCCTGCTGAGGACCCATCCTCACAGAGAGGAGTGAAAGGTCTTACATTGTGTTTCCACAATATCTGAGATTGCCAGCCCCTGAATCCACAATGAAACTAGAGCTAGTTGGCCAACAACTTGCTCTACCAGATCTCCTGAAAAATGTTCTTTGATGCCCTCTGACTGTGAATCCAGAAGGAATCTGGAGCCTCACAAAAGCATTCTGCATGCTGTGACTGTTACAATTTTGAGGGACATTTTGGTTCAAAGAAGGAGGGATTCTTAATTAAGGGTAACTTGGGCTTCCTTCAGTGTGACTAGGTACACAAAGCAAGAACCTCCAGAAGAAGTTTACACCAGCAGCCAACACTTCACCATAGTCACCCTTCCCTTATTGGCATTAGATGTTTCCCAAGATAGCCACTGGTCGAAAAAAATCCCGTGTAAACATAGAAGCAAAGGGTTTATATATTCCCTTATTGATTTTTAACTACACTCATTTCACCACAAACCTCTCAAGAGCCATAAAGTTGCAAGATAGGTTTTTTCTGATGCTTTAAACATAATTTAGAAGAACAGGTACATTTGGGCCATGCTTTTGCTGTGAGTATTCACAGATTCACAGAGTAGTAGGGGTTGGAAGGCACCCCTAGAGATCATCTAGTCCAACCCCCCGCCAGAGCAGGATTGCCCAGAGTAGATCACACAGGAACAAGTCCAGGTGGCTTTTGAAAGTCTCCAGAGAAGGTGACTCCCCCACCTCTCTGGGCAGCCTGTCCCAGTGCTCTGTCACGCTCACAGGGAAGAAGTGTTTTCCTCATGTTCAGGCTGAACCTTCTGTTTTCCAGTTTATGGCCATTGCCCCTTGTCCTGTCACTGGACACCACTGAGAAGAGACTGGCCCCATCCTCCTGACACCCACCCTTTAGATATTTATAAGCATTGATAAGATCCCCCCTCACCCTCTCTTCTCCAAGCTAAACAGCCCCAGCTCTCTCAGCCTTTCCTCATATGGAAGGTGCTCCAGGCCCTTCATCATCTTGGTGGCCCTGCGCTGGACCCTCTCCAGTAGCTCCTTGTCCTTGAACTGAGGAGCCAAGAACTGGACACAGCACTCCAGGTGATGCCTCACCAGCACAGAGTAGAGGGGGAGGATAACTTCCCTTGACCTGCTGGCCACACTCTTCTTAATGCACCCCAGGATGCCACTGGCCGCCTTGGCCGCGAGGGCACACTGTTGGCTCATGGTCATCCTGTTGTCCACTAGGACTCCAAGGTCCTTTTCCCCAGAGCTGCCCTCCAACAAAACAGCCCCCAACCTGTACTGATCCATGGGGTTGTTCCTCCCCAAATGCAGCACTTTACACTTGCCCTTACTGAATTGCATTAGATTTCTCTCAACAAGATAGCATTTGCTAAATTTTCTATAGACAGTGGCTGTATAACCATTCACAGGAGGTGATGAGTGCTGTGTTGCGATCAATGCTGAGTAGACATGTTTTTTTGCAGAGATAAACTACAGACTTCCTTAATGGGCGAGTCCAGCTGCTCAGTTCTTGGCCTTTATCTCCTATGATCATTTGGGAGAGGGGGTGTAGTCCCTTGCTATCAGCCAAGCAGCACTTTTTTCAGTTGCTTATAATTGTTCTGCAGGTTATTCCATATTTGTAGAAGATACTGCCTGCAAAATTTGTGATTCAGAAGAAATTACTAATTACTGTTGAAAATTCTTACTGACCTGACTCTGTAACTGACTTTGTGATCCTTTTGCGGGTATCTGGCTTCCATCAGGTTAATTTTAAAAGTTTCCTTATCCACACTGAGAGTAGTTCTTTGCTTTCCTACACAGGTGTTCCAATTTTTTTTTAATCCATGATAATTTGCTCAGCCTAAGAAAAGCAAGATATTTTATATTCTCTTCATTTGCTACACTTCTGAATAGTTGATTGTATACAAAAATCAAGAAGAGACACCTCCTCTCCCCCCAAATTTAATTGCACATTTTGTTCTTGTATTTTTAGTAGTTCAGCAATGTATTTGCTGCACATGAACTTTAGAAGGAATGAAACTTAAATCAAAATTGATGGTGTAGATGTCTGAAATTAGATTCTGGTCTAATCACACAGATTTGAATAGAAATACTACTTGTGTAGTCAAAGTTATTGAAGTGCATAGGTCTTTAACAAACTGTATAGTGAAACACCTTCAGGGTAGTTGACTTCATTATCTGCATGCTTACCGAAATTGAGAGGTGATCAATATTATACTGATGTTTGTTTGTTATTACTGTATATTGAGACTCTGAATCACTTATGCACTATGGGATAAAGAAGATAAAAACCAAAAATAGTGGTGTGGTTTAATTTCTTTTTTTTAGGTCTTTTCTATAGAGATCTCCAAGTTAGTTACTGTTGTTAATTTAAAATAGACTAAGCTATATTAAATTCCTCAGTATGTGTTTTTCTTCAGAATTAAAAATGACCTTAATTCAATTTAGCCTAACTCACTTTGGAAGTGAAATAGGCTATGTTAAATGAAGGTCACTTTAATTCTGAGAGTACACATAAAGAGTTAACCAGGCTTTTGTACGTATTCTGCACCCAATAAATTAATAATAATGAGGACTAGTAGTCAAATACCTAAATCTAAGCTTCACTGTATTCTGCTCAAATGCATGTTCTGTAAATTGTGTCCCACTGTCACATAAGAAGTCTAGCTAAAAAGCTTTATAATGTGTAATCAGCTCTTCAGCTGTAATATCTTCAGTAGTTCCATCTAAAAATAGAAACACAGCCTAAGATGTTTTTCCTGGTTTATTATTTATATCCAAAAGTACATTTTTTTAAACAGAAACTAAAACGCTTTCCTAAACCTGGAATTTTACCCATTTATCTTTCTACAACCTGTTGATTTTCTCTTAGGGTTAGAGCACAGTTCCTAGAAATACCAGGAGTTGTGCACATATGACTAATTGAAGGTAATATGTCCCATTTGCTCTCTTGGTGATTATTTCTTCTGCACACACCATCTTTTTCTGTAAGTGTCATTTGTTCTTAAGAAAACAGTCGTCCAAGACAGAAATGTCAGCAACGTGCAGTTTGTTCCTGGTTCAGACCCCTGGCGCTCGCAGTCCAATTCATACAAGCTTTCATTTGATGTTCAGCTTCTCCCCCTCTGTTTTATTTGTGGTTTCATTCCTTGCTTAGAATTGTAATTTCTGCATGCTTTTCTGCCTCTAATATCTTTGTCTTATGCTATTTTAAGCTCTTGGTCATATCTAAGGTGTCAGAACACTGTCCAGTCCAACATTTACTCAAGTACTGGTTTCTTGGAAGATTCTAAACTTCCTCATCTGGAGCCTGGTTCTCCCAGGAGTCTATTTCTACATTATTTGCTCTGCTGTCTGTTGAAAACCAGTGGCTTTTTAAAATTGAAAGTTGGGGTTTTTTTTCTAATCTACAAATCTTCATTAGATCTTACCCTAAAGCAGGCTAATTTCATGCTTTATCATAACACCTGTAACAGATAAAATTTTCTCCCCAGAATTATAACTACAAAATACTTTAAAACCTTCAGGTTCAAAGCATATAACTTTCATATGCTTCATTTTTTAAAAGAATGCATTATTCCTCAATTCTTTGTAACAACTTCATGAATATCCTCCTTTGCTTTGATTGCTGAAAACTGTTAAATATGTCAAATGCATCAACACTTGCTGTTTTCAGAAGGAAAGCCTCCTCCTGGCTTCCAGATGTACACTGAATGTTCCTGCCTTCTTTTCCAGTAGTTTCTGGTATTTCCAGAGTTTGAACCTTTACATGCTCCAATTTCTTCTCAGTGTCTTTCTTTGATTTCTTTTCATTGCTAGTGCCATGAATGAGAAGTTGTTCCAGGCTCAGAGGGTTACGGTAGATGTTCTTTAATCATATGTGTGCTTGATGCCTTTCTTCACACTTATCAGTCAGAAAGCTAAACTTCTAAAAGAATGTTTAGACCAGTAACCTTTCATTAGGAGAAATAGTAAGCAAAAAAAAATTATCATATCATATTCACAGGTGTGAATCTATTGAAAAAAATCCATGCAAGAAACAAGCAGTACAAGTGACTTTGCATCTGAAAAAAAGGAGCCAAGAAGCAGACTTAGAAAGTTTATTTAATATTTGTAGTTCTATTTTTGGTTTGTGTTTGACTGGCAATGCTAGAAGGAGAAATATCTATGGTGCTAGCCAAGAAGAACATATTAATCCTCAGCAACACAAAGAAGAAGTGACTATTTCAAGTGGTTGTATGGCAAATGTCAATGTAAAAGCTTTTCCCTCTCAAGTCCAGAATCTGAGAAGCCATTGGCAGAATGCGCTTTGATATTAGTAGATGTTCTGTATATTTGATAGATGCATGACTGATCCAGCAAGGGAGAGAAATTGAATGTTTTCAAGTATTATTTTATCTCATGAAACAGAGAACTTTGACTTCTACTTGCATCTAGTCCAAGCCAGATTTTCTTTAAACTCAGTTTCACATTGGAAATGTTGAGCTGTTTTTCTAATAATAGCTGAAATAAATACAGTGCTTCCAGTGAAACTTTTATTATTTTAATCCATCTTAAAAGATGGTAACCATGTGAAATACATTTTTTTCACAGGAATGCGAAAGACAGGGCTTTTTAATTGGTATTAGGTAATACCATTTTAATCATCACCTTTACATGAAAGAACTGCATTCATTACATTTTGTGCAAAGGGCAGATCCATTCCCAAGTAATATGTTAACCAATAAATGTCTACATATAAAGATTACCCTCAAGCATTTCTCATTTCCAATGCTGTAATTCCTTTAAAATAATTTCTGGTAAAGACAATCCATCAAGGTCTTTAACAGCAGATCTATAGAAGTCTAACCATGTTAGGGATAACACCTGCACTTATTTGTTATGTCCAGGTGCAACATTTAAACACAGAGCTGATGGGATTTTATGTGTAGGTCACTTAAAACACCTGCTTTTTTGTCCTTTGATTTATCTCATCAGAAATCTTCCATTCTGCCTACTTTATTTTTATGACAATACAAATTATCCCTGATTTAAACATGGTATTTTGTTCCTCCTAGCTTTACTTCTTTATATTGCTAAAAAAAAAAACCAAACAACAACCAACACCCCCCCCACCCCCCCCCCCCCCCCCCCCCCCATCCATTCCTCTCCAAGAAATGTCCTTTTCTGTACCCCAAAGACTTAATATGACTTTAGTCCTGCACTTTGCTTTCCCCCCCTTTTCTATCCGCTTTGGCCTCCCTTCGTCCCCTCTCCCACTCTGTTCTGTTTACTTGCTCTTTCCCTTCACTGTACTGCAAATTTACTACCAGAATCATTATTTTGTAAGGGTTCCCAAAGCTAATGAAATTCAACAGCACACTTTGATGGTGTTCAACATCCCTTGCCTCATCCAAATAACTGGGACATTAGATCTTATTTTCACTAATAGGGATGAACATAAGGATTCAGGCACGTCTAAATCAGCTGGGGCGTACAGGTCATTACAGAAAAGACAAACCACAGCTGAGTTTTCTGATCCCCTGAGCACACACACACAGGGGCGAAGGACATAAAAGCCGTTGCTGAGGAGGAAATATTTTTGTGAAGTCTGGAGTGAAATCTTGCCTTCTTCATACTCAAATGAGGTTTTGCCATTCAGTGCCATCAGGATATTACCTGCAACATCGGGCCTGGGTTGTTTTTTTCTATTTTTGCAGCTGCTAGTTCTTACAAATGATCTTAAAAGAAAATACTTAGCTTACATGGTCTCTTTAGTTTCTGCTGTAACAGCCCATCAATTTATTGCAGAGACGAGACTATAATTAGCCATATCCATTCCCTCAAGGTTAGCATAGGATGGTATGCTGAATGGGCACAGAAGACATGTTAGAAGCGGTTCTCCTGGGTAAACAATTATTCCTGTAATTTCTCAGGAATGATAAAGGCAGGTTACATTGCTCTCCTGCAGTTAACAGCACCTTCCCTATGGAAGAAAGGGGAGGGATATGTCTTTTCTGTCTGCTACCTGTTTGAAAGGGGAGCTGAATGGTTTGTGTAATGATCCTTTAACATGCAAATATTCATAATACAGTCAATACCAATATTTATACTTTACACAGTGCTTTTTTATCCATATGTCTCAGGGTGAGACAGTCAGATGAAGTCAGAGGCTTCTGAAAGTTACAGTGATGTTGGAGTGCAGCAGTCCCACGTCAGCTGGGATTTCAAGGGAGGAGACAGGAGAAAGGCTGGAGGAGGTACAGGGAGAACAGCAGAACTCCTCGGGGAGGGCAGCTTCACCCTGCCAGGGAGAGGAGAGCATGGCAACTGGGAAAGGAAAACACAGAAGGGGAGAGGAGAGGAGAGGAGAGGAGAGGAGAGGAGAGGAGAGGAGAGGAGAGGAGAGGAGAGGAGAGGAGAGGAGAGGAGAGGAGAGGAGAGGAGAGGAGAGGAGAGGAGAGGAGAGGAGAGGAGGGGAGAGGAGAGGAGGGGAGAGGAGAGGAGAGGAGAGGAGAGGAGAGGAGAGGAGAGGAGAGGAGAGGAGAGGAGAGGAGAGGAGAGGAGAGGAGAGGAGAGGAGAGGAGAGGAAAGAGGTTTTGAAAATGGTCATGAGAGAGGAAAACAAAACCTGGGGAGTTGGAGCACATACATGTGTAGAGAAAGGAAAACATAAAATCATTACTGAAGAGGACTTGTAGAACTTGCCTCATTCAACAGCAAAATATGCAATATGGTCTTTGAAAAGAAAATAGTAGGGAACTTATTTCATTTGGAGAAAAAAAGTGTTGCTTATGACTAGAACCTGTGATTTTGTTACAATCTCAGCAATACATGCGTGGTCCAAGTTCATCCCTGTCTGTGCGTCCACTCTGTGTGTAGAGATCTCTACGCACTCCCTGATGTCTCTGAGAGGAAAAATTTGCAGACTTCTGGTCTGGACACAGTTGTTTAATATATGTTTGGACAGCTGTGTCACCATGAGAGTCTAATTTTGAATGGGGTCTCTGTTTTCTACCATAATTGAAATAATGAATCATAATCATTCAATAATGTCGTCACTATTGCATCTTGGATATAAACATTACATGAGATCATAAGGAAATGTTAATTATGTTAATACTAGCTATTATATTTGCAAAAATTACAATCCATAGTCTGAACCAAACCCAAAAATCATTGTGTCTGTGTAAAGTATAATTGTAGCACTCTTTTGTTTGCTACAAAAAAGTAGTTGTAAAGGATTTGAAAGATTCTCCTCCCCATAGGCAGGGTGCTCTGCAATGCTTGTTTCTGTTTTGTGATTTTGAAGACTATAGCACAGACAGGACACTGCCCTTTAAACCTCTCTGGTTTATCTGCTGCTTAGGACAACCTCTGCGAACATCAGTGGAACAACATGTGGTCTTCATGTGGACCTTGAGGAAAAACTAGCTCTTTTTGGGATGGACAGATCCTGAATATCTGTACCTCTATGAGGAGACATGCTTTTGCAGAGGCTTATTTAGCATATTGCTTTTCAAATCCTTCAAGCTTTTATGGTCTGTTTTAATTTGCGATATATGGAAAAAATGAACATGTTTTCTGGCAGCAGCTTTTTTTCTTGTTTTCTATATTGCTTTCTGTTGTGACATAAATATCTGCTGATTAAATATTTATATATAATGAAAGAAGAATGTGAGAAAGAAGACTTTGAGTGTACAAAAGTGACAACTCTGCTTATAATTTTATCTTGATTGTGTGTTTTCACTGTGCTTTTTGAGGTGATAGCTTTAGAAAGGTGAAAAGCCTATTAGAAAGCTAATTGAAAATTACTGGGGAAATTCAACTAAGAGTGAAAATGTTACCCGTTGCAACCTGAGTTTTCTATTAGACATGATAAATAGAGGGGTTAAATGTTAGCTAGATGATAAATATTTCAAAGCTTGTTCTTACGGATATGAAACAGCAGGGTCTTTCTTATGCAGAATCCTGAAGAATTTCAGAACCAGCAATCTGGTGGTTCTGTCCCTGACATTTCAGAACTCAATTTTTTTTTTTTTTCAGGTGTTTTAGACATGAGATTATAAGTTTGTCTAGTTTGCCTCCTTTCCCAGCAGTGTTGCATTACAATGAGTTGCTTCAGAAAATTATTACTGTTGCTGCTATATATGTTATTACAGTACTACTTTTCTTGATTTAAAGTGTGATAGTCTTCCTACATTTCCCTCCCTTTCATTGCTGTCTATAAAATAATTGCTATGTGTGGGCAATATATAGACAGGTGAACTTGATCATACATGAACAACAAGTTAACTTTGACCTCCCTTTTATGTCTGTAATATTAAAATCTCCATTTAGTTCTTGTTAACACTGTAGCTCTATAACTTTGTACTCTGTATCAAAGCACACCTCTTAAACTTTAGCTGTGAAAAACTCATGGCACAATGTCATATTGTTTCATGTATAAAACCTGTGGTTTTATGCTTAAATGATGAAAAAAGTCTGAAGGAGTAACTTTATTACATTAATCCAATCTCACAAATGAATATTAAGTTATTTGGAACTTCTGGTTCAATCCTGTAAATATCACTCTTCCATTCATTTTTATGAGAGAGAAGGAATTTAAAGCAATTCTTGTTTATGCAATCTAAATTCATATAATCTTTAGTCTTATATAGTTGTTCAAATGAGAGCAAAGTAACCAGAATACGTAACTGAGAACAGGGAAAAATGCAGAACAATTACATTGAATGTGAATTTAAATCTTGTATAACTGTGGCTGGAACTTTGAATGGTAAAATCTTGTCAAATCTTCATGGACCTGCTGATTCCAGTGCACTTTTTTATAAAATGGGAAGTTATACTGACTTATTTCTCTTTACCAACTTTGTTGCAATAGGCTTTTAGTCCAACATAGGGGTTGGATGGGACTTGGAGAGCAGCAAACCCAGAATCCGCCACTGTCTGGTCTGGATCATCAGCTGAAGTACTCTCTTATTTTTAAACAGAAGCACGGTGGTTTAAAGAAATGAAGGTTATTATCAGGCCATCCTTTCTACGTTTGCATCCTACTCCTTACCTTAAAGAGCAATAAAACAGCTTTCAAGACATGAGCTATTTTTTGCATGGAAATACATATAAACTCCGTGAGATCATTTCATAGTGTGCTATTCTACAAGTACTCACTCCACACATATCAGTGTATTTATAATCTCTATTAATAGTTCCCCTTGGTGAATGCTACACAATAAAGACAGATTTTTCAATCTCAAAAAAATGATAGGACAAGAGCAAATAGCCATTCAGCTTGTGGAAAATATTACCTATGTTTGGGTATTTTAGTTCTCCTGTGAGCTAACCCCTGTATTGTTTATATTTTTTAGAACCAGAAATTCCTGTTGTAAATAAACAGCAAGCAAGATTTGATTGAAAGGGTTAGGTAAACAAAACTCTGCTGCTGAACAGGGATGTTCCTTTTACAGTCTCACATAGCTATCCAGACAAATATTTACTGAGTTAATATGGGATATACAGTGCACAAGCTCCTTGTGAAAGATAACACAAAATGACAAATCCTACAACCTGTATTACAGAATTTCAAAGGAAAGTTGCTCAAATTCCAAGTTTGTCTAAATCCTGTTTTATCAGGGCACTGAAGACACTAATAAACCTTAATGGCCCTGTCCAGCTTCAGCTGGAGCCTCCCCCACACCTGTGGGCTGTGGAGCTATAAGTTCAGCCCTGAGCCCTCAGTTACAGGTACTAGAGGAGTGTTGATCTCCTGCACTGTCACAGCCTGGCCATGGACCCTGTTGGTTCCCTAGCCCATGGGATGGCTTCCCAGCTTGATGTTAGTCCTGCATCATCGTTATGGATCTGCCTGGTAATTGCTAGACCTTATCCTTGCCTATGGACTGGCCTCCTGGCCTGACCTTGGACCTGCCCTCATCACCATGGTATTGCCTTATGATATGGGCTCTTGGTGGGGTCTGCCCACCACCTCCAGGTCTGTCTTGCTTACCTTGCTGGGGTACTGTGGGGCTGGTGCCTGGGGTTGTGGGATCTCTCTTGACTGATGTTGTCTTAGCAAGCAGCCCTGCTCTTGCTGCCTCCTGGCATGTTGCATCTTTGTAATATCAATCCAAGATCTTAAAGGTTTGCAGAAGATTCAGACTGCTGCCCATAGCCCAGATCCAGTGAGTGCTTCCACTCAGTGTCTTCCTATGTTCTGTATTTCTTACATTCAGACCTGTCCCATCTAAATAGATACTGAATTACCTGTTGCTGTATGGCACAAACTCAGATTTATTGGATTTACTACATGTTGCAGAAGAGGCTAATACAATTCTAGACTTAAGTATTTCTATAAATGCAAATGGATAGCCCCTGTACCCACTACAATAACTTCCACTTTCTCTCTGCAGAAATATCTTGCCAATTCTATCACAGCCCTCTGCCGTGACGTCCCAGTTTGAATTAAATTTGCTTAAATAATGGTTTAATTCCTATGCCCAGCTGCAAAGGAGGAGCAGTTCACATGCCTCTACTTGGGCCTGCAGCGCAGCAATAGCACAGGTAGCCTTTAGTAATACTGCATGATCTTACCCCAGTTTGAATATTTAAGAAAATTGCTTCTACTTCTTGGATGTCCACATTAACTTAGTTGACCAGCAGATAGAAATTTCCACTTTCCTTCAAATTATACCTCATTTGATCTTGCAGCCTTCATACAGTGGAAATAATAGAGGGTTTGGTGGATTTTGTTTGTTTGTTTTCTGGCTTGGTGACTGGTTAACAAAAAACCACCTCTCCAAATTGCTGAAGTTCTGGAACCCCATTTTTCTTAAACAGGGGCAGATAGCCCACAAGAACTCTAAGAAATTATTTGAAAAAGAACCTCTAAGCTTTGGTTTATAAACAGATAAAGACACTCTGAAATTATAATTTGCGAGGTTAAAAATAGAAGTGCTCATGTCTTAAAGCTGTTCAAAAACATGCCTGAACCAAAGGGGCCCATTAAGCTTGACTGTAATTGACTGTAGTCTATGGATACCCTTGGTGTTACGGTATCTGCTTACCTCAGTACCGAATTTCACCCAGAGCGTGTTTGGAGTGATGGGGACTATAGAAAGTTATTGTACATGAAATGTTACGTTATGTCAATATCGTACTGCTACAGCTTGTAAATTCATGTTGTTCTGTATAATAAAGGATGTTTGCAGGAGTAATGAACTCAATCAAGCACGTGTTTGATATATAAAAAAATAACAAGCCATCTTGCTGGGCATTTGATTTCCAGGAGATAATCCCAGACAGTACTCTGAAGATTAGAGAGAGAGGAGATAAGAAGCTGTGACAGGCTGGCAGTATCAGCCTGAAACACCATCCCCTGTTAGCAGGTGTTGGTGCTGCTGGGAAGCTGTTGCATGGATTTCGCTAACACACCGAGCAGACGGCTTATTATAAAAACCATGGGTGTTGCTCCTTGAAACGAAACAAAATATATGGGCCAAGAAGCCTTGTGGCAAGAATCCTGAGGGAATATAAAGTATAGGGAGAGAACTTGAGCTGAACCTTGTTTCTTCATTGGTAATGTTGCCTAGTCAGATGCTTGGAAATGGGTGGGTTTTGACAGCGCAGACTATGTTTGGACATAGTTTTATGGAAGTAAGAAAATGCACCTGTTCAGAAAAGCACAATAACTACTTAGTAAATGTGTCCTGAGAGGAATGTCTTGCAAACACAAGAAAACACCGGTGGAATAGCCAAGTGCCCTATCATACAGCTACATGCTGGTTCTGTTTCAAAGCTTTTGAACTTCATGATTGTTACTTCTAGTGGTTTGAAATTCTGTCCTTTTGGTGTTCCCCAGCACTAATGGTTGCACGAAGATAAAACCTGTTTCAACAGCAGAGGTGAAATGCAACTTCAAATTTTCTGGGCCAAATCAGACTGTGCATCCTACCGCAGCTCTTTAAGCTGATGGTTGAGCGGACGGGAGAAATAGGTTATAATTTCAAAGCCTATTTTGTGACGTTGTTCTAAGACCAATATTTGTTAGAGAATTTAATTATCCTCTGTGTAATTTGAAGAAATCGTATTTACTAACTTTGAGATGGATTACGTATATGCAGCATTTCAGTGCCCATAATTATTCAGGGAGTATGTAGCTAAAAACAGGGAAGGTAAAATAGGAACTGTGCCCAAATAAATAACTTTCCTCTGAAAGATAGGATTGATCTGATTGCCCCCATCGTTCTTCTATAACAATTACAGTCATAAAGGTACCCAGGATGGAAAAAAGGAAAAAAAAATGAAGAAAACTCATAGAAATATGTAATTTTGAGAAAGCGCATTCTTCCTGGTATCTGGTTTTCTGTTTTGCCTATGTTTGTTTATTTGTGAAATTCCTAAGATGATCCTCATGCCATAAAAGGCAGTTTTATTGCTAGTTCTATTTACAGTAACTATCTAGGTACATCTGTTGTCTCAAGTGCATCAACATTCAATATTTAAACTAGCTCAATATTAAAAATCCAACTCTATGTAATGCTCCTAATCAAGCATCTGTGTATTTAATACCCTGTTTTGGTTTCCTACTGAATTTTGTTAGTGCTGATCGTTCATCATGGAGGTAGCGAGTACCATCTACTCTGAGAATGATTCAGAATGCAGATCGCATTAAAAAAAGTAAATCTGATCTGCTTCTGGGAAACAACAACTAAAAGCACATTCTGGAAGAGATTAGTGCCTCCTGCCTCCCAGGAACAGGGACGAGGAAAAGCATTTATGCTGTCAGGCTCTGGACTTTGCTGTGAGGCTGTGCCATAGGTTGTGATTTCCCAGCTGAGACGGGCACCGTTTGTACCAGCTGGGTACACTCTTCTCATCGTAAACTGTCATTTGTGACTTGCTGCTCTTCCCACTGTATGACATAATTTGCTCATCAGAAAAGTGCGCTTCGGACTTTGGGGTGAAGAGACCTGGTTTAGGGTATGGAATGTGGACATAGAGCTAAAACAAAGCAGGCAGGGTCTGCTGTAGGCCCGAAGCAAGTTTTGAGCCAAAGACAACATGCAATGCATGTAAACCTTGTAAATGCTTTTATCTGCAGTCAGTGGCAGCATTCCAAATGACTAACGGAAAGAAAATCAAACCTTCTCCTTTGAACATCCTGTAACACAGTTTTCTCGAAGCTGTGAGAAACATAAAGAATGCTTACATGGGGAGAGGCTTAGATCCCACTGCTGCTGCTTTAACATGGGATTTCTCTCATTAACATGTAGATCTGCTCCTACAAACACTTACCTACACAAACGAGCATGTGAATTTCCATGAGATTACATGTTTGTGGGCAGAAATTGTATGTCTGCTTTTTTCTTTTTTGACAAGCCTAACAAAGGTTTGAGTGGTAAATAAGTGATAATTTCTGCATATCAGTAAAACCCACAATGTAAACTGTAATCAAACCCAATGAAAAATGCCGTGTCTGTAAAAGTAAGAATTTCTTCCAAGCTACAAATCTATACCAGAAATGAGAAAACAGTCTGACATCTCTCTAGGATTCCCTAAAGGATTTTTCATGTGGCTTTCTGTCCTTAACAATCATTCTAGTATTTGCAACAATCCCACAATCTCTTTCTATTAAAATATCAGCTTACCTTGCAAGATGTTAAAGTAGAACAAAACCCATAATGCTGATCAAGTTCCAATTAAGTTTTCAACCAACTGGCTCACATCATTTAACACTGTCAACTTTCTCTGTTCCAGTTCTTTCTGAGCAAGAAAAAGAAAATTTTAAACTAAGCCCACTGAAGAAATCTATTTCCAACTACCTTAGAAAGGTAGCTGCAGAGATTCTCATGGAACGCCTGTTTTAACCAAGAGATTATGCAGAAAAGGCTAGACTAAAATTGATTTTGAAGGTATGTAGTAGTGAGGAATGTATGATGTAAGAAAGTAATAGTATGGATAAAGAAAGTTAGTTAATTGATAAAACAGAAGAAACCCCAAACATTTGCAACCAGAATAAGTCAATAAAAGATTATGGCTAGTTCCACAGCAATCTTGAATCAGCCTAAATCCAATGCCATGGTGCTTTGCACTGCTTGTGAACCTGGCTCCTCGCCTTGACAAACAGACAAAGAGGATGCTGCAGACTCTATTTACTGGATTAAGTTTCAGTTGGGCCTTTATTCTTAAGAAAAAAATAAAATACTGGAGGTTATTTTTGAAAATTTTTATTCTTTTGATAACATTTAAAAAAAAATCTTTGACAAATGTTTCTCCATTTTTGAATCTTTAATGCATTTATCTCATTACATCATGGGCCTCACTTGAGGATGCGTAACATTTCAGGAAAAGTCGGAAATGGCTCTTCCAGAGCAGCAAACAGCAGTTCCAACCAATATTTTTCCTCCTGTGTGCGTAAGACCAAACGGGAAAAGCAAAAAAATGGTTTGAAAACGCGCATACACAAGCACAGCCCCAGGGTTTTGGGCAGGTGACGGCAGGACCCGCTGCAGCAGCTGCCCGTGCGCACGTCCCGCTGGCAGCGCCCGGGGCCGCGCTCTCGCAGTGCCGCAGGCTCCGCACGCCCCGCACACCCCGCTGGCAGCGCCCGGGGCCGCGCTCTCGCAGTGCCGCAGGCTCCGCACGCCCCGCACACCCCGCTGGCAGCGCCCGGGGCCGCGCTCTCGCAGTGCCGCAGGCTCCGCACGCCCCGCACACCCCGCTGGCAGCGCCCGGGGCCGCGCTCTCGCCGTCCGCCGGCCCCTCCACCCGCCCCGGCGCAACCCGCCGCTGCTGCCCGCGCGGGCAGGAGGTCCCCGCTGCCGCCACCGCGTCCCGCGGGCGCCCGGTAAGGCTCCCCCGCACCTCACGGCGCTCGCTGCTCCCGCGGGGCTCCGGAGCCGGGCCGGCGGGGAGCGCTCGGCCCAGGCTGCAGCGGCAAGCCCTCCGCAGCATCCCTAATAGCGTCCCGCCGGCCGGAGCCAGGCCCCGGGCTGCGCTTGCCCCGCGGCGGCCGGGAGGCGCGGCTCTGAGGGGCCGGAGAGAGGCGGCGGCCCCCGGCCGTGAGGGGAGCGCGCCCCGAGTCCCAGCCCCACGGGGACCGCCCGCTAACCCGGGCTGCTGAGGCGCTGTCCGCGCCGTTGCCAGGTCGCCCGCTCGCGTCCTCGGGCGGGCAGACAGCGCGGACCGCTCCACCGCGAGCGGCGTGGGGGGGACGGGCGGCTCGGCAGAGGCTGGCCCCCGCCCCCGGCGCCGCCTGCCCGGCTCTACGGGCACCGCCGCCTCTCCTCAAGCGCTGCCCTCGCACATCTCTGTGTGGGAGGGCGCCTCCTCCCCGCCCCGCCTAGCCGGGCACCGGCGGTGGCCCCTGGCGGGGAATGGTTTCTCCCGGCTCCCCGCCGTAACCCCCCCCGCTCCTCCTCCCGCTAGTGCCCGGCTCGGATGCTGCCGCTCCCGGGAGCTCCGCCGCGCCGCCCGTGAGGCGCAGCACGCTCCGACCGGCCTGCCCCCCCCGCCCCGCACCGCCCGGGAGCACCGGGGTGCTCGGTGGCCTCTCGCCCCGACCAGGTAACGGCAAGGGAGCGGCGGGGCGCTCACCCTCCGCCCCTCGGCCCGCCGCGCCTGCGGGGGGACAGGCTGCCGTCCGCGGGGAGAGGCGGCGGAGCGGCTGCCCGCGGTGATTCAGCATCGCAGCCCGCGGAGGAGCGGCGGCGGGGAAGGGCAGCCCAGCGCAGGCTGGGGACTGCGGGCGTGGGGGAGCGGTCAGGGATACTGGGCTGCCGGGGGTGCGGGTCACGCCGCGGGCCGCGCCGGAGCGGGCGCTGTCGCCGGCGGCTCGGGACGATGCTGCGGGGTGGGAGCGCGGGCAAGGGCCGCCAGCAGCCGCTGCTTCTCGGGTGCCCGGGCCGAGGGCGTGCGGGCTGCGGAGAAGTGCTGTCGGCAGAGCCAGCCCCCGGAGCAGCCCTCACCTCGCGCGGGTCCACGGGGCAGGCGCGGGCGGGACCGCGCGGTGCCGGCGGGCTGCGGCCCCTCGGCCCGAAGGCAGCGGGAGCGCCCGCGTTGGGAGGGGAGGGGAAGGGAAGGGGAGGGAAGGGAAGGTAGCAGCGTGCGTGTCGCAGCGTGCGGAATGAGGAACAAGAAGGCGTTTCAGGGTTGAAGATACTAATTTCCGCCTGCCCCCCAAATTTGGCATGCCAAGGCCATGGTGTGCAGGTCGGATCGCGTGTACGGCCAGGGCTCTTCAGAACCAGCTGAGGTTAAAATGGGATCGTGTTGGCAGTGGTACCCAGTGGACGCTAAAATGTAGCACGTTAAATCCCCGGAGGTGCAAGTCAAGTATCTTCCTGTGCTTTCTGCGCTTAGTTGACAGCCCATCATCTGTGGGATCTTTCCGAGTTTCTGCCATCGAAACCACACATAATTGTAAGCAGAAGGGAAGAGCGGTTGATGCTGGACTTTGAACGTACTGCCGAGCTCTGAAACAGAGTTACGGTCTTAATATTGACCACTTTTGTGCCTTTCTTATGTATTTGCAGTTTGAGTACCAAAATTAGATTTTATTCCTTCTCGCACCCCGCCCCCCCCCAACCAACCAAGCAACGCCCTCCCTGGTTCAGTATACTTTTCTGCCTGAATACTTCATTAATTTTTATATACCAGGGTGCTAGTACCTACCTAAATAATACTCAGAGAAGTCCTGCTGTTTGTTTTCATAACTGAAACACTAGAAGCACTTTTCTGTGTGGGAATTTGTCATCCCCTAAGTTCTGCAAAGCATCTCAAAATATAGTCACTTGGCATCAGTAAAAGCTTTTGCCCCTGTTTTAAGTACTAGGATCTACTTTTTAATAGAAATAGGATATGTGTCAATGCTACTTTGAACAAAAAATGCCAGAGGCGGTTACTATGCCAGGTGTTCTCCTAGGTAAGTGTCTACAGTGATGTACAGAAATATTATTTTTGAAGCCAGATTCTCTGAAGACAGATGTTACAAAGTTGCAGAAAATTACATGAGCTATTTCATACAGAATATGGAATTTCTTTCATAAGGAAAGAATGTATTTTCACCTAGAGGTATTAGTAATATTATGCAAGAAATTCTAGAACAATGCTTGTCAATTTTTATTTTTATTTTTTTTTTTTTAGAAAAACGCCCCCATTCTATGTTTCGGATGGTTTGGATACATTCCACATACTTCCGAAGGGATCTGCACACCAATTTAGGAGTGTTAGAAGAGACCAGGAGATCAAGCCTGTCAGCAGTTATTAGGTAATTATTCCGGTAATCTAGCAATCGTTTTAGTCATTTGAGGCTCAGGTTTGCAATCAAATAAAGAGTTTGTTCCCACGCTCTTCCAAAGCTGACAGTGTTAAATTGGCTGTGTATATGAAGAACTGGGAGAAGAATTGGTCAACAAGCAGTTAGACATTAAGCTATCTTGCAATCTTTTGCATAGACAGATTTTTTTCTAACATCTTTGTAATACTCTGTGTTGATGATGAAGACCATACATGTATTTTTGAAGGTGCAGTGTGGCAGGCTAATGCTTGCTGCAGAAGGTGCTTGCTCTGAATTGTCAGCATCAAGAAAGACTGAAATATGATTTCTTGATTTGGGTCTCCATCTGTGGATATTTATTATAAGTTTTAAAAATCCCTGTAGGATACATATGGACATTGAGTTCTTTTTTGAACTTCCACAATTCTAATATTCTGAAGTGGTTTTCTTTTTTTCTTCCCTATGTTTTAATGCTGTATTAAGGAATATTCTGGTGTTTATTAGATACTTGTGGATGTCTCATATGACTAGCAAGCACTTATTAATTTAAACATGGAAATCCTTAGGAAACCAAGAAAATTGAAATGAAATCCTAACATCTGAAATAGTGAAATTGATAACATTTCCCAAGCTACCTTGTATCTAATTTTATAAAGCTTCTGTCTTGTCTTAAAAAATGCACATCTTGCAAAATAATTTTTTCATATGTGAGTCACTAATGTTTTTCAGTTTTGTGCTATAATTTTATCAGTGTAAAGACAACTTATTGAAACTGAGAATGATTATTTCTCATATATATAAGTTTTGGCAATCCCTCAGAAAATTTTGAGAGTTGTTACTGCCTTGGAAGTGTTGGGACTTTTGGGCCAATGGTAAATTATAAAGACACCAAATTGTATCAATAGGCTTTGTATTGGTCCCTGAAGAAAAGATGAATGCTTGTCAGTCTTTTACTTTTGATGAGGTATTTCCATCATCCAGAGTTGACACAGTGACTCTATAATGATCTGGTGAGGGGAGGGAATAGTTGTATTTTCCTAAAAGAGGGTTAGAGTCTGTATGAAGATAGTGGGAGTTAATTTTATTTGAAAAGATGCATACTAACTGTCAAAATTCAGAAAATCCATTGAAATGATGGCAGCAAAGGTATTGGAGGATATTAGCTGGATTTTGGTTTTCCCTTGTGAATTTTAGAATATTTAGCCTCACATTCACTTTTTTCTTTCTACACACCTAGGAAGTTAATTGGGGCCATTTGACTTTTGGCAGTAGGATCCAAATGGCCCTTATTAAGCATGAGGAAGCCCTTTAGAGCTCCATTAATGCTTACTTAAACCCCTCCTGGAATGGTACTTTGCAACTACTCCTTTTGCAGCCATTACGAGCTTCCTTTAAAGTTTACTGGAAGCAATGAACCTTTTAAACATTAATATTTAAAAAACTAATGTATTTTATATTTAGAATGGAGTTCGTTGATGTCTACTACACTATAAGACAATAATCTGTAAGTGAAAATGGATATGGGAGAAAAAACTTGACATACTAAGTGGTCAACCCTTGAATGTGTTGGGTGTTATGGCAAATCTTCCTGTTCCATGGTAGCACCCCTCTTGGAGCCAGAACCTCTTTCAGAACAGGAGGCCCCATAGTGCCTCGGTCTACTGGATACTCTTCTTTGTGGTGGTGGATGCAGGAACCTACAGATTCTGTAGGGATTAAAGTCTTCGCTTTTTGCTTGTTCCCAGTGTTCTTCCTTCCCTCGTCTCTGAAATGTTCATACAGCCATAAAAAATAGTTTTAAAATACTACCACATGAATTTATACTCATTTATCAACATTTTTGCTCTTACCTTGAATTCCACACACCACAAAATAAGCTCTAACATAATAGACTAAGTTTTTGGTTTTGTTTTTTAAAGGACTAAATAAAACAGGCATAATGGTTCTTGCCTTCAATATTGGTTTTATTCAGAACACAGGATCTCCAAAATGTATAGACCAATATATATGGTCATAATATTTCTTTTCCCAGTGTTAAAAATAGAAGTTCAGCTGGTTTAAAATGTTAAAAATATAGGCATTCATTTAAAAATGATCTTTTCTTCAAAGGCAATATTTAAGAATATAGTCACATTTTTTTGATGAGCATTCTTCTCTGGGGACACAGAAACAGTACTGCTTTGTGGAGAGTCCAAGTTAACAATAATAATGAAAGAAATATGAAAGAAAACAACGTTCTGATTTAGGACTCACTTTTCACTTTCCTTTCTGTGGGGTGAGTGGCATGCCAATTCTCTCTTACACTTGTATTTGGTTTTGGAAGGATTCCAGGCTGAAGTCTAATATGCACCACTGCTCAAATGCACCTCAGATGGCTACATTATTGTTAATTGATAGAAAAAATGCCTGCCTAAAAGGATGGAAGTGCTTTATGCTGCAGTTCAGAAGCCCCTTCTGGCCAGCAGTAGGAACTGAGTACTAACAGTCACTCTTAAGAAGGACAGACTAAATCCCCTTTTCATAAATGCTACAGAAAGAATTGAGTGGGCTGTGGGCTTCACAGTTAGACAGAGCGGTGTGTTGACAAGTTTATTTTCATCCTTGCTTAGTAGCAAAACGCTAAATATATTCTTCTTTGGTTACATTAAAGTATGTTTCCTTCCAACTTTGTCCTTGAGTTGACATGTGTTTGTTTTATTTTTAGTGCTGGAAAACCAGCACAGTAATATCCCCTATAGGGAAGCATTGGAGTATAGCATGAGAAAATGAAATTGGATGCTTAATACTATGAAGAGGCAATGGTCTAGATACTGTTTGTGGACACAAAAAAGAATGGACTGACAGGGCAGAAGATTGTGGGATTTGATGGGGAAATGGCTATTATTTGCTTGCCTGGAATGGACTTTTCTTGAAAAATATAGAATAGAGCTGTGTGATGAAAGTCTGCATTTCCCTCACTTTTGTGGGTAGTTGTGTTTAGTGTTCACTGAACATGAAATTTCTGTGAAATTGTTGTATTGTTTTATCCTTCCAAGCTTATCTTGGTGCTGTGGGGGGTGGGGGAAATGTGCTAAAACACTATATGAATTATTGATGGAAGCGATCTGAAAGATGTGCAATTTATTCACCCAGGAAAAACCACACCTTTTGTGTTACATTTTATTTCAAGTGGCTTTTTAGAGGGGTATAATATTATTCTATCTTTGTGTCAACCTGAAATCTTTGAATTCTATAAATTATTAGTGAGCATTAACAATTAGGCTTTAACTTGAATAAAAGATTTTTTTGCCTAACAGTGAAGAGGAGTGATGGGAGAACATGATTTTCGTACATCTTGCACCGTTTTAAAAATGGAAGCATTTACTGAAAAGAATGTTTCTGAGGATAGAGAGGATATATTCAGTAAGTAAAGCATTACTGCATGGGGAGGTAGGAATCAGTGCTGATTTGGACTGTTGCAAGGTCTTTAGTTGGGAATCTTGTAGTATACAGACCCAGAGCAGCATCCACGAGAGAAGAAATAAAAGAAAGGGAACATTACCGAGTTAGATTTGAAATTCTGGACACCAGTTGAGAAATGATTCAGTTAATGATCCCAAGCAGTTGCTTAGAAAGCCTATATATTACTTTCCTTTGTTACCTCTAGGTATAAAGAGAAAATGGAAGGACATCGTGGCCTTTCTGCCAAAAGCAACACTCAGGAGTACAAACACATACAGGAAACAGGTCTCTGATATTTTTTGAGAAAATGAAATAAAATCTATGAGAAATGAAAATGAAAAAGAAGATATATTCTTGTGAGTGGGTGGCTGATGCAGATAGTCAGCACACCATTTAGTTTGATGAAGAAATACCTCTCAATCATGGGACATGCATGCATAATTCTGTCCAGCTGTTTGAGGATAATAGGTTAATGGCCCAGTTGAGGCTGACTCTCTGCAACTGTAAGAAAATTGGAAACAAGACAGTAAGAGGAGCCATGGGGAAAAGTTGCCTGGGGCAAGAAACTTCAGGAGAGGTGTCTAGACTTCACTTGCAGTTCTGTGCTTCCACAGGAAATTGTGTCTCAGTTGGTTGGACTGAGTTTCCACCTGCTTTTTCTCACTCTTTCATAGAATCATAGAATCACAGAATCATAGAATGGTTTGAGTTGGAAGGGACCTTACAGATCATCTAGTGCCATGCCCCCTGTCATGGGCAGGGACCCCTTCCACTAGCCCAGGTTGCTCCAAGCCTCATCCAGCCTGGCCTTGAACACTTGCAGGGATGAGGCATCCACAGCTTCTCTGGGCAACCTGTTCCAGTGCTTCACCACCCTCTCTGTGAAGAATTTCTTCCTGATGTCCAATCTAAATCTCCCCTTTTTCAGTTTAAACTTATTACCCCTTGTCCTGTCACTACACATCCTTGTAAAAAGTGCCCTTCCACCATTGTTGTAGGCAAATTGACACTGTAAAAGAAAACAACCAAATTTAAGACGTGTGAATGGTTTCAGTATACTACAGGAAGTTATCCCAGAAAGGAAGTAACATTTCCCTTTCCATCACTTCACTTAAGATATCATTTGGTTTAAAAATTGCTCTATAAAGTGGTAATCCTGGCCTCACTGAAACCAAACAGGTTTGATTTCAAAACCCGAATGTCACTGGTTCATGGCTGGAAGAAAATGAAAACCTTTTTTTTAAAGCAAATTTTGAACTATTCATCTTCATCAGCTTACTTCTCTGCTACTGTTTTACGTTACTGTGGTCTTGACCTCTTATTTCTACATTTGGAGAAATAGTATTGGTTACAGTACCTCATGTCTCAGGTCTAACTCTTTCCCAGCCACTGAGTCATTTTCTGTTTTTAGAATTTACTTCTCTTTACCTTATTGTTATGACTAAATCCTATCAACTTTCTTCCCACGGCTCTTGTCACACTCTAAGTGGAAAATAATGCATTCTTTCCTTATAATATATACCATGCCTTTCTCTTTTCACCCAAAACACAGGGAGAAAATACCTAGAAAGGGTTAAGAAATAGATCGAAAAAGTGCTAGGGATAGACTGATTGGGAAGGAGCTGCTGCTGCAGCATGTCTTTCTCTGGTGTACCAGCACTGCCTGAAAGTCTATCAGCTGTCAATTATTGATAGAAAAATCTGTTTTCAGGAGGCTGACTCTTTAGATAGTTTCAGCAATGCAAGACTAACGGTGATTACATTTTGCTACTTCTACTGCAGAATTATTTTAAATCTGTTTCCATATCAGTGGGAGGTCCTGGTATGACTGTTTATTCTGCAGTATGTAATCTTGTCAGTTAAATCCTTGATAAATAAATAAACATGTTGCACTCTTATCAGTAATTTATGCAGGAGACTTTGGTATATTATCCTGCCACATTCTGCTGCAAAGTTCGATTTTTGATTTTGGTGGTTGTTTTGGTTTTTTTTTTTTTTTTCACTATTGCTCTCTGTTGCAGACTATGTAAATTGAAATACATTACCTTCGATTTGAATGCTTATGCATTCTGTCCAACACATATATTTTAGAATAAGTTATTTTTCCAGGATTCTTGCTCCTTTTCTCTGTTTTTATGCTCTTTCTCATTCATCCTCGAGGTCACAGTTTATCTTTCCTTCTAATAGAGAACTAGTCTCAGGAGCATCTTTTGAATATGGTAAATCTTGATCCATTAGCTAGACAAAAGATGATTCTGGAGAACAGCATGAAGCTTTTTCTGTGGCGATATATCATATATATGCAGCTGCACAGTAATCCCTGTTTCTGAACCTGTGAATCCTACATGATCTATGAAATATGAAGCACTGCCTCCAGACAGCCAAGCAGTTCTGAAAGTGATGTTTGAAGCTTGTAACCTTTATCAAGAAAGAGATAAATTCAGAGGAAACTCGGTTTGTTTTAGCTGTATTCTCTACTGTGATGAAGGTTTGATTTAGAGGGACTGTAGTTTTGACCTGGATGAGACATGGGTAGGTCTTGTTACTAAATGAGTCTGTGTCTTAATTATATTCCTGAATTGTGCCATCAGCAGGGCTGTTCTGGAAATGAAACACTGTGGTATAAAGGCCACAAAAGTCAATAGAAATGTCTGTATTTACTTCAGGGGGCTACAGAGAAGATCTTGATACATATTGCTTGATCTCATTTACAATATAGACTTAAGGCAAATCTTGTACTTTATGTACCTTTCTTCTGAATCATGGGACTGGGAAATTTCCTGCTGAAATACTCTTTCTTCCTTCGAGCAATCAAAGGAGCATAAAAAACAGGGAAGAAGTTTCATATCTGTGAAATAATATTCAAAGTCCTGGATCAATAACCAACTGTGAATCCCAGTTTATTCTCCATTTCTTTCTGGTTGGATTATCAATGGTCATTTTCATTCTCATTTGTACTAACACTTTGCATTTATCATTTACTGATTTATTCTGGTTGATAGTTTTAAGTTTTCCATACCTTTGTATTTATAAATGCATTTGGCTCAGTTTGGTGCATTTCTTTTTTCCTTATCTGTGGTTATCAGGTAAGTACACTCCCTGGCTACAAAAAATTGTTCTGCAATATGAAAGGTGTGATATGTCTGAGAGAGTCAGAGGCACAAAACAATAAACATTGTAATTTTCAGTCTAAGATGATTAAAAGAAAGAGCGTGTGGATCAGTTCTCAGTTATGTTTTATTTTGGGTGGTAGTGGTGTGTGTTGCCATAACATAGGAAGAAATTAATGTATTTGTTTCTTTTGAATATTTGAAAACCAGTTAACTTTGCAGCCGGCATGTATTTGACTGTCTACGTTTATGCCTTTCTTCTTCATTAAGAATTCACATTTTAAAAATATAAGATTAAAGCAAAGAAAAAAACAAATTGAGTCCTGCTAAATGAATTGAATTTCCCATTGCTCTAGCCTCTGGCTGAGGACTTTTATTTCAGTACATTTCTCAAGCCTAGCTCTTAACCAACACACAATGACCTTTTCTAAAAAAACCCTGAACAACCAAACACACACTCCAGACCCAATCGCTTTTAAGTGTTGCTTTTTAGGAGTTGACCAAGATGGATGAGGACAAGACTAACTGTGATATTGTTCCAAACTTGGAACTGTGCTGCTGCTGAGATTAAAGTCATGAAGGCAAATAGGCGTACTTAGGTCAGTTATCTCCTCAGATTTTGGAGTTATTTTAAACTACATTAAAAGCTACAATGCCATTGTCAGTACGGCCTCTGAGACTCAGAGGCAGTGCGTGATTGCTCATAAATAAACTGTTCAGTACTACAGGGTTGCATCAGTAATGTTGTGGTTATTCAGAAAGTACATTATTTTGCTCCTATGAGTTCAAGCATATCCCAGAAAACCACTTTTTGGTAGGCTATTCTCATGACTTGTTCTTTTAAGCAAAAATTAAAGGTAGTGTATAAAGTCTGGTGCACTTCATTTTTCTTTCTTGTTTGGGGTATTCAAAGTATTCAATTTAGAGTTAATATTTAAGGCATGCTATTTTTTCAGGCTTTCTGACTACATGCAGTATTTCTCAACAGGTGAGCAGTATATACACAAAATATTCCTATAGTAGGATACTGGAGTCTCATCTCATTGCTGATGAGGATAGAGACTCTATTTAGATCCCCTACAATGGATGAAAATATTGTGACAGAGGATTTGGAGCCACTCCAGCCTTTTAAAGGAATTTTAATAGATTGGGTTGATTCCAGTTAGAGAAGCTTCTGAGGATTCACATCCTATTGAAATATCTAATTTTCTCTTTTTTACATTTGAAAAATCATTTTCAAATCAGTGGTACCCCACTGAACCCCAAATACTAAGTTGTGGGCAGGAAAGCATGTTTTTGCTGAAACATTTTGTATCTGCTGGAGTTTCTGGCTGTTTTTATCAGCTGTTTTTAAAATATTACTACCGTTGAGTATTGGTTGCAGTGGTCTTAGTGATACTGTAGGCCAACTGTGAATATTTCTGACTGACATTTATTATTTACAGAGTAGAACTATGTAGCACAGTAATTAAAATATTAGAGGTCTACCAACCCTCATGCAAGCATTCCCAGTGGAGCTGAGCAAACTGATCAGTCATTGGCAGTGTCAGTATAATGTGATAAACAATTTGGTGATCATGTAAGAGCACCTTTATTGCACTTCCATGGTCAAGACGACTTTGAATAGATGTTTCTTGTGAGTGCACCTGGTAGCTGATTCAAGATCTGACTTTGTTTAACGCTTGTTAACACATCAGGTGCTGAAACTGCAGGCTAATGTCTGCCAATATGTATTTCAGGCTGCCTGTGGGAGTGTCATCCTTGCTGCTAAACTAGAAAACATTGTTGTGTGGCAGCATGTGAATTAGGATGATGTAATCCTCAATCAGAATTGTCGTGGGCCATGTGTGATGACTGCAGTCTGTGTCTAGAGGTGCTAAAATAGATCTATGAATCGTAGGCCTGTAAAACATGAGACGTAATGGGGCAGACTTCATGTGGGGCCAAGGTGTGGTTGTTGCAATATACAGAGGTCTGTAGAAATTATTTAAGCCATATTTATGTTCTTGTGTCTCTGAACTTGAGGCTGTTTTCACACCAAGCCAATGTCCCCAGTTTGAAGCAAGGGAGGGAGAATTTGATGTGTGAGGGGAAACCTTCTAAAGATATCCTTTTTTTTTTTCCTTTCCCAAGATCCTTTGTAAATCTTCCCCCAAGGGCTATTTATAATGCAGTGAATCATTGCAAATATATTGGCTTCATTAAAGGGTTAGTGCTTTTTCTGTTATATTAAGACAACTATGCTGTTATATGTGAAATGTTAAATTGTCCTATCTTGTAGATCCCCAAGACCTCTAGCTCTTGCTAGAGGAAGAATTCTTTTGAGAAGTGAAAGATAGAAAATAAAGGAATAGTTTAATTACAGCAGTGATTAGCGTATGGTGTACAAAATTTAAAACACCCAGTGATACATGTCAGTGTATGCTGATATGCTGTAAGGAAAAGCATGGATGGCGCACTGCAAAGTCAAAAGCTTTGACAAAGATGTTCCCACAGGTGTCAAAACTCAATTCCTCTCCTAATGCTCTCATTTACCCTTTCCTCCACCAAAACCGCACTGTTAATGCCAGAGTTCAATATGACTATTACACATAATCATTATTGCACATTATCATCTCTGTTTCTTTCATCAGCGGCCATGGCTGTCTCGCCACAAGAAGCTTTGGCCCTTAGTGTGCGGCAGTCTGGCAGTCGGCACGGCTTCCTGCACTCGTGGTCCCCAAGACAAACCAAATAAGGGTCCTTCAGCTGTTTGTTTTAAAGGGAAAACTTCATTTGAGGTGACAGAGTCCAGCCCTCCAATGGGCGGTAGGTATCATGCCACTCAGCTGTTGCTTGCAGAGCTGATGTGGCCAATGCACTCTAATGTAGTGTGTATTTCTAGGCTGAAAGTGCCTAGATCACTCCACCGCTATTTTAAATAAAGGTGGAAGGTTATTGGTGTTGCTGTGGTAGGTAGTTACCATAAACAGAAATGGGTTTCCATTCAGCAGTGTCCAGTGGAACTTGCCGTGATCAGGGGCTTGGGATACTTTCTGTTCTAGGATTAGTGAAATGCTGTCCTGCTGACAGATTTATGGCGTTATCAACACTTACTCAAGTGGTGAACAGTAGTACGAGACCTATGCATTGTCTGTGCTTTTTGCTGGCAGAGAGTAGAACATTAAAGCTGGTATTTTTTAGCAGAGTGATACAGATATTTATTTTCTGAATGTAAGATCTTACTGTATAAAAATATGGTTACATTTTTGATTGTTTGGGCTATTTTGTGATTATTTTTCTTTGCCATTACAAATGCTACATGATGTTTATTAGAAGTTCTCTGCATTTTATTTATGAATTACAGATTTGTAAGTCATCCAGGCTCTTTTCCCTTGCCTTGTCAATTAATATATTTCCTGTGTTTTACTGAATAAGAAAAAGGTTCAAGCACTGTCATTTTTATTGTAGTCTTCTAATTCTGTCTCGCTTTCTTTGATGGTCCTCTCAATATCGGGAACATAACTTTGAAATGCTGTAGTACTCAATTTGCTAACAGTCTCAAATATGTTATCACTTTAGAAAGGGCTTTTGAAGGGTGAGAGTGAGCTAACAGACAGTCACATTGTGTGCTCTGCTATGAAAGACACTGTGGAGGTCATTTTTTAAACGGAAAATCAATCTTCAGCTTTGAAAGCTTTGACGTTGATTTAAATTTGGCCAAGGATTTGAAGTTTCCTTTTGGAAAATGGATGAACGCAAAAAGAAGCAATACTGCTTCAAGACAACATCTGTGCCTAATTCTTATCTCTGTATATTGTGAGCAGGAAATGATTATTTCTTGTGAAATGCTTATGTTGTGACACTTCCACCAGCTTAACAGTTTCTACGACATTTTCTGTTCTCAGAATCAGGGATGTACACTTACCATTTCATAGACCTTTTGTGATAATGAACAGTGAAAAAACCCAACCCAAAACAGTGCAAAGTCAGGAAAGACCAAAAGAAAATCTCCCATGAACTGAGACTACAAAGCTCCCAAGTCTCTGCCGACACATGTGAGCTGGCGCTGAAGGGTTGTTATCTGACCAGGCTCCAGCCACTTAAGATCACACACCTTTAATTTTCTTCAGCCAAAGGTACAGGCTCACAACTGTCACACAGGCTCTGTTTTGCATTGTGTTTTGAAGGTAGATTGGAAGGGTCAGGATAGCTTATGCTTTCACTATTACTAGATAGGCATTGTAAAATTATGTTTATTATATAAGTTGTGCTGCCAAAGGCTAAGCCGGATTCTAGGGCCATTACTGACTGGGGTCTCCAATGGGAAGTGGCAGCTGTAAGATTAAACTCACAGTAAAGTGACTGTATCATGGATTCAGAAGTAGGGTGCTGTTAACATAGCTTGGTTTAGTGATTTTGGTAGTTTGTTTGGTAGTTTAGGGGAATGTTGGAAGTTTTAGAAATGCTGGCCATTTGGATAAACTATTTCAGAGAATTGTATTACAGAAATGCAGGATTCAAAAAAGTTTTAAGTTGTGTAAATCACGCTGTTTGTATTCTTGTAGCTATCTGTTCAGCAAATCAAACACCTGAGAACTCTGTGCATTCACTTTATCTGAAGGAGCTGCTGAATAAACATCTCATCTCATTTGATGGTGAGAGCAAAGGGTGTTGAAATTAATAGATTTCCTTTGACTTCAGAATATTTTGAACTGAACTCAAATCTGTACGCATTTTTAAGCCAGCTGACAGATAGCCTTTTAAAAACATGCTTATCACTTTGACACATTGAGGCTCAAAATGATGTCTGCTTTTTGCATTTAGAATTTCTCTGTAGGAGTGAGAACTTGCCACCAAATTGTCCTTTTAGCATGTTACAGTGAAAGTGCTCAGCTCTGCTTGCTTGTAGCAGGAGCACTTCAATGTACATTTTATCGAGACATATTTTAAAAAAGTTGTGAAAAGTTATGAGGCTTTAATTCTGTGGTTTAATTACTACAAATTGTTATTACCTTGCTATTTGAGGGTGGTACTGAAAAAGGTATTTTTCTCTTATAATTTCTGTTAATATCTTAATCTCATTTTGAATCTGCATTTCATAGCTTAATTCCAGATCAACAATACGTTATAGTTTTGTATAATTGTAATAAATAGCAGACCTCTCACTACAGTGTATCCAGACTTTTACACTCAAGATCTAGAATCATTTAGCTTTGACTAAAAAACCCCAGAACTCAGATGTTTGTTAAGTCAATGCTCTGCAGACTATTTTTACTACCTTTTTTTATGTTTCTGTGGATTTTTTGTTATTTTAATTTTCCAGCTGATGGGGAGTGGGGATTGCAGCACTGTGATGTTGTCCTTCCCTCCCTATGGTAATCTGCCAAGTTCTGTAACTGCATCTTCAGTGCGTCTCCATTTCAGAGTGAAAGCTCCTTTTGTCAGGAGCCTTTGTGGATTTCTTCCCAGCTACTGTGCGTTTCCACGCACTTGACAGCACAGAGTACGTTGCACTGATGGGCTCAGAGGAAAGCAATCTGCAAGTTTTAAAATCTGTTCTAAACTATTCCACTGTTGGTGAGTGATTGCTTGTCAATACACAAAGAATGCAGGAAATAATTAAACTAATCTGACAATTTACCTAGGTAAATAGGAAGACGCTTAAGAAATGTTAGTTGTCTTTGAGAGGTCTTGTTGTATGTGCCAGGGCTAAAGATCTGAAGTCACATTTTCAGTTCATATAGGTGAAGTTAAGCACACTCATTAGCCCATGGAGCTTTGGAAACTGATCACTAGTAGTGCCATGATAACTCGGAGAAAGGAAGAGGTTCATATTAAAACCAGTGATAGTTGTCTCTGCTTTGGGACACAGTATTCTGATAGTAGGTGATTCTACTGTTCTTAATGCTTAAGACGGTTAAATCTATTTTAAATGTGCATATGCAATCAAGTCTCTTGTTGTTAACACAGTAGTGGTTTCACAGTTACTGGTATGATCCAAGTTACCTTGAAGAGTCTTAGTGACTTGAGTGTTCTTCAGAATAGATTCTCAAGTTGCACCACGTTATTTTAAGTTTTAATTTGACTCCCTCGTCTCTGTTTTGATCTGATTAATTCAACCTTTTTTTTTGGATGCTTACTCTTTGGGGAAAAAAGGGTCTGATGGCATGCAATTCCTATTTAGAGATTAAAAACATTTTCAGCTCCACACCACGTCAGGATGTAAATTGAAAGATCATGAAAGGCAGAGGTCACTTGTGAGCCGTATGGAGCAAATAACGTAGGAAATAAGAGGGGTATTTGTTAAAAAATACTTCTATATAATCTAGGATAGAATAATATTTTTAGGCAATTTACTAACTTCTTATGGTACACTTAATCTGTGTAAGAGCAAAAAATACTCTTAATTCTTAATTTTCTACAACTTATTGCAACCTATCAAGAAAACATGGATCATTCCATTAGCTATGAAACCACTTCTTCCCACTGTCCCCTGCTTTTCACTCAGGTACCCTCATACCTTGCTCAGACTGTTCCCTTAGATGGACTTAAGCATGTGCTTTGGTCCCTGTCTGCACAACACTTCCCTCTCCATCCCCTGCCTCTGGTGACCCTGGAGGAAAAAGCTTTATTTTTTTTTTTATCCTTCTATCTCTTGCTAGGATAGGAATGTGTGCAGTGCATCTCTCTTGCTGATGCTCCCACACCTTTGCCAGGCAACAGTAAAGATAACATCTCATCTTTTTTTTCCCCATAGAACACTTTTATTCAAAGTGCTTGTTTGTGTAAGAATGTGCTAACCTGATGAAGATGCATTAATTTCTTCTTCGTAAGGCTTTCTCCATTTACAGGTTAACCATTTTTGTTCAGCCACCCTTGAATCAGTGTGGGTGAGCAACCAGTTTGTGTGTGTCACTGTTTCAGGAAGGAAAGGGTATATACAGCAGAGATCCCAGATAGCTGACTTGCCAAGGTTAAGCAAGCTCCATCAGTCCCAGTTTGGAAATAGAATACTTTCTTCCATGTTATTAAAAACAATCTCTTAGAAACAGTCCTTCCAGGTAGGTTGCTAGAGAGATATGCCCCTACATTGTTGTAGCTGAATGCAGGTTATAGGTTTTACTTATTTTATAAGTAAAAACTTGTCACAGTTGTAAAGAACTGGCTTGGAATTTGATGTAATCATAACCCAACAATGCTGCTGCTGGTGCTGTTGCATGATCCGGTGGGCTCTGCAATAAGCTTCATCCTGTAACTGGCAATTCTATCAGGGTGCCAGAGGCCACCTGCAAAGCAATCTGCACTGCAAGTCTTTTCCTTCAGCGTGCCTGAGACAACTGTGCTCTGCCCTGGGAGTAGTGTTGGGCAATAATAACTATTAAGGAGATGTGAGCTAGAAAAAGATGCCTGGGGAGCACCCGGGTCAGGGAATGAAGTACCTCTGAGCTGATTTCTGCTGTGTAGAAGTTAAAAAGAGGAAAGATGTGTGGGAGCTGATGGCTGCCAGGGCTTGTGGCATTGCAGTATTGCATCTCGATGGTCTAAGCAGGAGCAAGTCCACTGCTCTCATGGCTTAGCCTTCAACTCACAGCTAGTGCTCTGGGTGATGTATTCCCCCAGGTGAGACGCTGTACCTCTCATCTGTCACTTGACATGCTGGGAAGAAAAGCTGAGACTGCCCAGTTTCATTGGACCTGTATTGGCCCTTTGGAAAGGAGATGGTGCCAGCAGGAACAAGGAATGGACTGCATCCCATGTGAATTATGTTGGAAAACTACTAATCTAGAACTGCTGGTGTTTTGGTATTCAGTGAAATGGTTGTTTGGAGATGAACGACTTAAGAGAAGTGAAGCAATTGTAAAACAATTTTGAATTATTATACACAAGCTTAAGGCAGAATACAGCTTAACTTCATTTGTATAGGACAGTGCTTGTGAAAAGTCAGAATCCTAGAGGATGTTTGAATACAGAATACGGTAATGATCCCTTTTGTCTTTGAAGAATTCATTTTAAATCAGGATTTGGCAAATAGACTGAGTGTGTCTTTGTAGCAAGATTTGACACCATTAGAGGAGTGCATGCTTCAGCTGTGATGATAAAAATTATGTCATCCATAATCTTGTCAAGGAAAGAATTAATTCCATGATCGCGTTGCAGAGGTTTTTGTGAGAGTTAGTGAGTTCAATTACTTTGTTTTCAATATGGCCAAACTACTAACTGTCCACTGAGTACACCAAAGGTTACCATAAATCTTTACCATCAACTCACGTGTGTGTGCTAAGAAGCTGACTGGTTGAAAGTCATGGACCTTGAGTTTTGGTGCTTTCTATTTAAACCCCAAAGAGTATCCTTCTTTAAAGAGTAGAATAGTTTCTATATAAAGAAAACCAGTAATACAACAGTGTAGTGCAGCTTGGATCTTTGTTGTCCACCTTCAGAATACAATGTGTTGTAGTAACTTTAGACAGATACTTTTCTGTGATTATAAGCGAATGAAAGCCCTATAAGCTGCTTGTTTTTTATTAACATACCATAGCTTGTAAATCATGCTGTATTAGTAAGGGCTGGCATTTCTCACAGGGAAATATTAGTTGTCTTGACATTATTCCAAATTTGTTAAAAGTTTTTAGCTGGTACAGCGGAGGAACAACTGCTAGACATTTGCGAATGTGCATACAAGTCCTTAATTGGCTAACAGATGTACTTCAGTATTATTCCCAGGAACTAAACTTGTCTTGTACTCTGATGATATTCTTAGCCTGAGAAGCAGATAACATGCAATATTCAGTGAGTCATTGTGCCCTGCACTGCTTTTCCTTCACAGTGGTTTTAAGGAGGATGAATGCTTTGCTTTCCCATCTCGGTGTCTTATTTTAGTAGGCCAGTGAGCAGAAGGACTTTCAGGCCACCTTCTCAGATGATGGCATCCAAAACATTAAAACTTCAAAATGACCTGCCAGTTCTAGTTCAGTTCGAGGGGATTTTCTTAGCATCTTCTGGTTAAGCGAAGTATGTTGCAAGTAGGTATGGCTGAGTTACTACTGTGCTGCCGAACGTTGTGTCTGTATATGATGCCTCTCCTGTTCTTACTTTCTGGATAAATAACAGGGTCACGTTTTAGTGTTAACTTGTGTCACTCCACTAAATGAACATGAGGGATGTTTATTTGTCTTACTACAGAGCAGAATTTTTCCCCTAGTACATTGGTGATGGTCATAAAACCCCCATAATCTGTACATTTTATCCTTTTGTGTTAGTGGACTGTTAAGGGTAAATTTCTGTGTTGAAAGGAAATAAAATCTTGCAGCTCAGGGTATCTGCTTTTATATTTTCTTACCAAGAGGATAATTTGTCCAGGATATAATTGTACCTCTCTCTCTTTCTGTCTCTGATGAGTGTACACTCACACACAAACAAATTAAAAATGAGGATTCATAAGTAAAGTTTTGGTAAATTTGCTAATGCACGTCTTGTCCAATCTTATGACCAGATACGTTTCACATCATAAGTCATGGCTGAATTTGACTTTACTGTCATTTTCTGCTATTTATAGCAGAAGAAATTCTTTGTGCTCTATATACAGCTATTTGAAGTAAAGCTCTGCAATCAGAACAAGTGGCAATAAAAACTAATCTAAAGCTAGCGTAAGGATCTTTTACCACACATATAATTGCAGAGGAAAAAAAATATAGCATTTAAAAATCAGTGAGTTGTTTTGTGTGTTTCAAAACCACGTAGATTTGTTCGAGGTAGCCTGTCCAAGACAGCATTTGCTCTGTTGCAGACTCTTATAACAGTGCTGCATGCCTAGAGTCATGTAACAGTGTGTTTAGAAGCGTTTAATTCCTGAGGTGTCTTCTGAATGTTTTAGCCCATTGTTCTTACGTGCTTAAGCTGGACTTAAACTTGTTAATATGTGGGATTTTCACAGGTGATAGTGTATTCATAGAGAAAAAACCTTAACATTTTGCATCAGTGTAGACATGAAAAATAGCATTTTATGCAAATAATTACTCATTTTAGAAACTGACGATTTAGATACTTGCCAACCCCAAGTGTCTTTGAAATGATGTCTGTTATGTCATGAAGTGATCATGAAACTGCAGCCATGTGTTGCCAAGAGATTATTGGACAATTGCTTTAAAAATGTTGGAAAATGAAAAACTGGAGAAAGATTATTAAGGTGATTTCATTTATTTCCCATTTGGTACCTGAAAGCACAACACAGTGTGGCTGATTTGAATTTTTTAATTAAAATATGGTTTAAAATTGCTAAAAATTCACTGAGCTTCGTGGAAATAAAAGTTTGCAGTATTGATTAAATTCAGCATTACCTGTTTTCATGCCTAAAATCTCCCATACACAAATGAAAAAAAGAAAATGAATTAATCTAGTCTAGTTTTGAAAATTAATACTGCAAAATTGTTTTTCTCAGAAGCAAAACAATTGAATTGTAATGAACAAAGTTTCATATTGTGGTGGGTAGATCTTGGCTGGAGGCCAGGTGCTCACCAAAGCTGTTCTATCACTGCCCTCCTTGGCTGGACAGGGGAAAGAAAATAAGGTGAGAGGCTCATGGGTTGAGATAGGGTAGGGAGAGACCGTTCAGCAGTTATTGTCACGGGCAAAACAAATTCAGGTTGGGGAAGAAATTAATTTGTTTTCTCATCAATCAAAATCAGAGTAAAAAGAGAACTAAAACCAAATCTTAAAGCACCTTCCCCCCACCCTTCCCTTCTTCCTGGGCTCAAATTCACTCCCACTTTCTCTACCTCTTTGGGGAATGGGGGTTGTGGTCAGTCCATCACACATTGTCTCTGTCACTCCTTCCTCCTCAGGGGAGGATCCTCACACTTTTCCCCAGCTCCAGCATGGGTCCCTCCCATGGGGTGCCATCCTTCAGGAGCAGCCTGCTCCAGCCTGGGTCCCCCTGGGGTCACAACTCCTGCCAGCAAACCTGCTCCAGCCTGGGCTCCTCTCTCCATGGGGCCACAGCTCCTGCCAGGAGCCTGCTCCAGCGTGGGCTTCCCCTGGGGTCACAGCTTCCTTCGGGCATCCCCCTGCTCCAGCGTGGGGTCCCCCGTGGGCTGCAGGTGGGTCTCTGCTCCTCTGTGACCCTTCATGGCTGCAGGGGCACAGCCGGCCTCACCATGGTCTGCACCACGGGCTGACGGAATCTCTGGCACCTGGAGCACCTCCTTCCCTCCTTCTCCACTGACCTTGGTGTTTGCAAAGCTGTTTCTCTGACATCTTGCGCTCTCTGTCACTCTGCTGCAAAAATCTCTTCTGTTTTTTTCTCCTTCTTAAACACGTTATCCCAGAGGTGCTACCACCGTTGCTGATGGGCTTGGCTTTGGCCAGCGGTGGGTCCGTCTTGGAGCCGGCTGCACTGGCTCTGTCAGACATGGGGGAAGCTTCCAGCAGCTTCTCACAGAAGCCACCCCTGCTACCAGTATCTTGCCATGCAAACCCAATAGACCTATTTACAATAACCTGATTGATCTTTTAAAAGAAGCATTACTTTTGGCGTGTTATTGAAAGGATTTCCATATTTAGTTTTCTGCTGTTTGTATTTTTTCAGGATCTCACTATAACAAAGTCTCTCTCATATTTTTTTAACACAGATATCTGACCATCGCAGAACTAGTACTTGCTACAACCAGAGGCTGAAATGGTATGACTGGAGCTTTAAATAATTTGGCTTTGTCAGCTTCATCATTTTCTGAGAACTTGGAACGGAATCTGGGCTCTGCTTCTGCACTATCCTAGGTTATAATGCCATCCTTGCCTAATGAGGGAGGTATGATAGTCTTGGATTTTTAATATAGCTTATTAATTATTCAGTATGCTTGTACTCCTGAGTTGCAACAAAGTAAATGTTTGTATTTTTAGTTCATTTGTATATGTTATTTGAGATACAAAGATGTTGATCTTTACAACATTATTTTTCAAAGATAACCATGGAACTGCTCCTCTGACTTTGAGTTCGGAACTACCCTATCAAAGCACAATTAAAAGAAAAGTCAGAAAGAAGAAGAATGGAGTCATCACTGCAAATGTTGCTGGCACAAAATATGAAATCGGTAGGAAGTTACATATTTTGTTTTCATGCTAATAGCCATTGACATGAGTGAATTATTGTCTAATGGGGTGAATTAATGGACTTTACATCAACCTGACAGTGAGACATTTCCAAAGGATTTTCTTTTGTAAGAAATCTTCTCTTTTTTTTCCTGTTGATTTGATTGATTTGATTTGATAGCTTTGAACGCTGTGCATCTGTTACTCCCCATTTGTTACTCAGGGAAGGGCCTTGAAATGCAAAAACTTAAGTAATCAAGAAGGCTGTGGAAAAACCCTCTAATTATGAATTATGTATGTGTTTGGAAGTTTACTTAAAGCCTTGAAAGATGAGCAGTGTAAATTTAATGTTAAGTACTCTAATTATTATACAGAGGTTTCTCAATAGAAAATGTTTTGCATTTTGGTGCTTGGGGCTACTTCAGAAAAATCTTTCTCCTAGAACCTGAGTTATGCCTGGCACACAATTGGTCTTTTCTCTTTTTTTTGTGTTACAAATGCAAATACACATATTATTTTAACTACTGTACCTTTTCTGAGGAGGCATTCTTGTCCCCTGTCTGCAGTGACGGGCATCACTGATTTAAAATTAACATAGTTGATAGCCAAGATTAAGTCTAAAAGCTGTGCAAGTAGACTTTTACTAGATGGTTGTGCAACACCCTGAAGCTCTTCACAGTTCACATCAGTCGTTGTGCTCTGATTCCAGCCTCAGTAGAAGGTGCTGTAACATTGTAGTGACAGGTTTGCAATAGACTGATGGAAATACTGCAAGATAAATAATAGCTTGCATGCTAACATTGTTCTCAGACAAAGGGTTGAATATTGTAAATGTTTAAAATCTTAATCAGTTTTTAAATTTTTGAAAATAAATCTATTTTAGAGATTCAAAAAACTCCTTAAGTATGTGATTTCTCCATAGTGCGTGTAGTAATACGAGAAATGGGATTTGTGAAAACACGTGATGAAGATGAAACAGCTAATCTTATATGGAGTGATTCTGCTGTGCAACAAGAAAAGATTGCTGAACTTCGGAACTACCAGGTAGAGTGGTAGTTCGGGTTTCTGGCATGTTTCAGTAACCTGCTTCACACTGAAATGGTCAGTAGTGTGTCGGTTTTGCTCAGTTACATCTGTGTGGAGAGAAAAAAACCAAAACCACAAAACACCACCACTCAGACAGCAATGAGGCTATACCACTACACATTGTAAAATCCTATTCTCTTTTCCAGAGTTATTTGTTCATACCACTTGGAATCTGGTGTTAAAACATTTGGGGCTGTTCTTTCATGCTTTTGTCTGCCAGTTGGGTGTTGTGAGTAGTCAGAGTTTGAAAGAAGATGCAAAACACCATTTATAAGTTGCTCATAAGCTTTTAAGCAGTAAGTTAACAAGCAGAGGTCTCTCCCCAGTTTCTGTGAATAAATAATTCCTTTTTTACCATTACTTTCTGATAGCACCTTTGTTCCTAGATAGCTTTGTGAATCGGAATATGATAGCGTCCTTTCATGTCTGAAATGAAATCCATGGTCATACTCATTTTGTTGGAGGAGAATACAACTTACGGTATCTTTAGTACGGCTAAGAGTACATAGTATAACGTAAGATATCATCATAAATAATTTATGCATAACACTAATTCTGCTTGCCTGAGCACGCAGTTGAATGTTTTAAATGCATTAGGTACTCCAGGAAAACTAAAACGTACCAGCTAACTTTTTTTTTCCTTCCTCAGAGAATTAACCATTTTCCAGGAATGGGTGAGATCTGCAGAAAGGATTTTCTGGCAAGAAACATGACTAAGTAATCTTTCTTTTAATATTAAGAAGCTTTTCAACCGTAGTGTTTAATGCAGTACAACACTGAATTATTGCTTGTAAGATTTGTTTATTCTTACTAAGAGGTTATGAGAGGACCAAGAATCATGTCTGAAGTTCCTTAATAACTTGGGCTTTAGTCCTGGATCTGTAGCATTGGAGTGGGCTACTGTATCTCTCCAGCTGACTTCGTGGAAAATGATGTGCTATCTGTCTCTGTCTATGCATTATGGAATGTAGGAGAGCCTTAAATTATTCTATAATACACTTAATACATAATATATCCAGGCATATATCCTGCGTTTAGAACAGAAAAAATAACTAGTCTGTGGATATATGTTATTTGTTTAAAATAATTAATGGCTGTATTTTTGTGTATATCAGATTTAAAAAATGTGAAGCATCTTACTGTTACATAAGTCAGAGAGGCTCATTTGTCTCAATTATAAATTCTCATCACTAGTGGAATAACTGGGTTCTGAGGATCTGTGAGTAAGAACTGTAAGAAAACAATACTAAAGAGTGATTCAACAGTCTGGTAATAAGGAAAAGTTAAGGGAGAAATGTGTGTGAATATTTTCTTTCTTCTAATCTAAATTAAAAAGAGCAATTAATAATAGAGTTAACCTTTTGGCTCCCGATGTTGCCTACACTGCATTTCCTGTTACCAGAACAGAATTTGTTTTCATATATTAATGTAAGTAATGTGGTATCTTCTCTCTATTTCCTTTTCTGATTTGTAACAACACATAGCATATAGAATGTTTGCAGCTACTATGATACAAATATTACGCGCATTGCTGTGGTGTCTACATGTCCTGTGGGTGGGCCAGAACTCCCTTGTGTCAATACATGCTACACAAGCATTTTTCACTGCTCCTACCTAACTTTAACTAAAACCACAGAGATAGCACATGGATGCAAACAGCTGTTTGGAGAGGTCTTGGAAACAGTGATACAACATCGGTCAGCTTGGTAGGCAGTGGTATCCATGGGTATTGTGACAGTTCTGTGATTTTAAGAAAATGTGCAAAATGGGCAAAAGGCTCATGTTATCATGCACACATTCTTTTCAAATACAGTCCGATGATATCTCTCTCCATCTGCTGAATCCTGAGTTTGAAACACAATTCAAAGGTACACAATGCAGAGATTGCGCATATTATAGATAAGACGGGAATAAAGTCACTGATAACTCTGGGTCAAACATATCTATGTTGTGACTTCACTTAGTATCAGTAGATACAGCAGGGTTTTAATCATTCTGTTTTTCGTAGTACTAGCTTCACAATTCTATAAAGATCAAAAGATACGCCTTGAGACTGCTTGTGAAGTGGACATATATGTGTGAAATCACAAGTCACTTGCAGTGTATGGTTGGACAGGCTCTTGTCTGTAGAGTGAAGGATTTGGTTCCATACATCTGCTGTTCTGTCTTAAAATTTGTTTGAACAGTATAGTGCAGAAACATTCTTTTCTCTTGCTTTTCTGCTACATGCAATGCTTTCTACTCCTGTTACTGACTCGTACAGAATAGCTGTGGGTTTTGTACTGTTGACAGTTCATGAAACAACTGCTGAGAATTGGTGGACAGTAGACAAGTGCTGCTTCTTTTTTTTTTTTACTTCTACCTTTGTTGTTATACTGATCTCACCCTTCCATTTTATGCAAGCTGTTGGGAATAGAGCGAAAGAACAAACCTACCGGAGTCTGAGAGGCAAACGCTATTCAGAAAGAACTGCTCTTCAGGAATTTTTCATGCAGCCAATATTCAGGCACCCTGGGTCACAGGACACTGTTGTTTTAACATGCAGAAGGGTGGAAGGGAGCAGTGTAATATGTAATGTGTGTATCATGAAAGGAGACAACCCAGCACAGAAGGTGTAGGGACACAGTAACGAAATGGATAGAAGCAGGAATGTAACAGAGAACAAAAGCATGCACGAGCATTGTTTTCAAGGGGAATAATCAGAACAGAAAAGAAAAAATAGATGCCATTGTAGGGCCAATTAGATCTTAATTTCTTGAAATAGTCTCTTAGATGAGATCTCCTCATGTGAAGGATAAGTGTGGTTACAGAATGAATACAATAAGTGTGGGAGAAGGTGTCCAGGATGAATGGGAAGGGGAACGGACCCATATATGAGATGGTCTTTTTTGCAGTACCTGTGTTGTTTACGTTTAAAAAGTATGTGAACCGATCATGGACCAAGAATTGTTCTCATCCGTACCTACCCCCTAACCTCCGTTCATACTTGAAGGGTCAGCGGATCTTGAAACCTAGACAGTGGAATCTGCATTATTAGAGTGACAAGTCATGTCTTTAGTAACCTACATTTTGTTCAACACCTTTTATTCTTTTGCAAAGAAAGCACACTGAGAAACAAGAGCACAGTCTGACCACATCTCTGAGCTAAAATAACACTCAGAAGAACAATAACGTACTGTTTAAATCTCAGACCTCCTGCTAAAGGCTGCAAAGGCTAAAGGCTGCAAAGGCTAAAGGCTGGAGCAGCATAGTAAAGAAGTGGTTGCCCACAGTAGAGGATAGCAGATGTGCTGGAAAATAGGGCTATTATAATGAATAGGTCTTGATTCCACAAGCTACTTGATGATGTTCCTAAGCCATTTCTGAATAGGGACATGCAGGGAAACAACAGAGCTGAATGCTTTTGTTGAAAGTTTTAGTGAGCATCAGAATTTGTAAACAATGGTTAAGTATTCTGCTTTGCATTATTAAGAGTTTGTAGTCTACCCAGTTATGCATAAATAGAAAAGGGCATGTAGAGCTGAGGTACTTGCAGTCACAAAATAATATATCCAGAATACCATGAAGGTATACCATGATTAGGGAGCATATGTGTTGAAACCTGTAAGTTAAATGGCAAGTCTGTATCATATAGCACTTCACGGTGCATATGATAAGGAATTTGGAGAGGGATGGAAACTAACACAGAAATTGCTTTATACCTAAAAGTAGGATAATTTCTGCCTAGATAAGCTATCTAGTTAGCAAGGTAATAACAGCTCTAAATCATAAAATCATTTAGGTTGGAAAAGACCTTTAAGACCATCGAGTCCAACTGTTAACCCAGCACTTCCAAGTCCACCACTAAACCATGTCCCTGTGCTCCACATCTGCACGTCTCTTAAATACCTCCAGGGATAGTGACTCCACCACTTCTCTGGGCAGCCTGTTCCAGTGTTTGATAACCCTTTTGGTGAAGAAATTTTTCCTTATATTCAAACTAAACCTCCCCCTGGTAGGTCCAGCATGATGCCTTCCCTCATTGGTTCACTCACTAGCTGTGTCAGGAATTTATATTCCATACACTCCACGAACCTCCTAAACTGTTTCGTCTTTGCTGGGTTGTGTTTCTAGCAGACGTCTGCTGAGTTGAAGTTCCCCATGAGAACAAGGGCTAGTGATTGTGAGACTTCTCCCAGCTGCTTATAGAATATTTTGTCTGCCTCTTCATCCTGGTTGAGTGCACTGTGACAGACTCCCATCGTGATCTCTGCCTTGTCCTTCTCCCTGATTCTCACCCACAAGCACTCAACCCTATTGGCACCATCTTTAAGGTCTAGACAATCAAAACACTCCCTAAGATGCAGGGCTAACCCACCTCCTCTCCTTCCTTGCCTGTACCTTCTGAAGAGTTTATAGCCACCCTTTGCATCACTCCAGTTGTGCGAGTCATCCCACCATACCATGATGACAACTATGTCATGGTTTTTCAGCTGGACAATGGCTACCAGTTCCCGGTTTGTTGTGCATGCTGTGTGAATTGGTGTGGGTGGACTTCAGTTAGGCTACTGACCCCGCCACTTTTTTGGTGGGAAAAGCGCTAATTCCTACATGACCATTCTCAGGCGCTCCCGTGGTTTCTAACACATCAGTAACCCTTGTGTCTTTGCTGCTGCATGGATCTCCTGCCTCCCCTGAGAAGGCAGATGGAAGGACTTCACCAGCACACTGTCCCTCAAACATTGGCGTGCTGCCCCCAGGCTTATCTCTGTGAGCCTGGTATTATCCCTTTCCCCCTTCAAATCCCGTTTAAAGCTCTTCCAATGAGCCCTGCTAACTCCTGTGCGAAGATCCTTTCCCCCTTTGAGACAGGCGTACCCCGTCTGTCACCAGCAGGTCTGGTGTCATGTAAATGGACCCATGATCAAAAAACCAAAATCCTGCCAGTGACACCAGGCTCAGAGCCAGGTATTGACCTGATGGCTCTTCCTGTTTCTTCCCTCATTGTTTCCTGCAACTGTCAGGATAGAGAACACTACTTGTGCTCCTGACCCCTTAACCAGTTGTCCCAAGGCCCTGAAAAAGACAGTATTTAAATATATAACAGATCAAGAGTAGTTTAAAAACCTGCATGAATTACAAATTATACTATCCATTTACACTTTTAAAACCTTTTTCTGAATAATTGATAGCTTTTGACAAACCAGATTTGTAAAAATAATAATTACAATGAAGCTGCAGAAGCACTGGACCTCATGCAATGCTTCAGGACTACTGTAGCTATTGGGGTTTCTACAGAGTGTTTGTTGGGTAGTTGGCTAAACAATCTGGTGACAGTGTATCTATTATACCAGTAGGGCTTGGATACAGTCCGAGCCTTACAGATGTGGTTGGCAGCTCTGCTTTTTCCATTAGTATTTGAGCCACTTAAAGAAAAACTGTCTTATGCTGCATTAGGATTATTATGTAGGCTCATAGTAGAAATGAAAAATTTAAATTATATTTTAAGTCTCTTTTACATTTAAGTTATCCTGATACTATTAGTTTTCATTACAAAAGTGGAAGTATACCTAAATCTGTAATTAATTAAAAAGTATTAAAATTCATCACAGTGCCATTTGTAAAAAAAATCAGAGTTGGGGAACTTGCTGTGTCAGTTAATTTTTCATTTTCTATTGGTCTGTCGATATTGTATTTTAGATGTGTCCACCCTGTGTTACAGGGTATAGAACAAAGAATCATAGAACAGTTTGGGTTGGAAGGGACCTTAAAGACCGTCTAGTTCCAACCCCCCTGCCATGGGCAGGGACACCCTCCACTAGACCAGGTTGCTCCAAGCCTCATCCAGCCTGGCCCTGCAGACAGCCAGGGATGGGGCACCCACAGCTTCTCTGGGCAACCTGTCCCAGTGCCTCACCACCCATACGTTTAAGAATAGGAACAGCATTAAATTATTTGAGTAACTGAACAAAAACTGTAACAGGAGTGAGATGCATGCAAAGAAATGAGATGGATGCCAGCATAATAAGCAAATACGATATGATGATAAGCAAAAATGACCAAGATAGTTTGCTTTTGTTGTTCTTAAAGTATGAATATATTACTGAGCTCTAACTGTTCTTAAACAGCTGCAGAAGCTTGCTTTCATATTACAGCATTTTGCTAAAAAAGTTTCCTTGTCAAATTATTGTAAATGCTTTTTAATCCTGAGGATTGATACATCAAAGTAATTAAAAGATTTTAACTCAGCTACACTTTTTTGCAGAATGATCAAGAGTCAGCCTCAGGAGTATAGTTTTATTCCTCGAACATGGATCTTCCCTGCAGAATACACACAGTTTCAGAACTATGTAAAAGAACTGAAGAAGAAACGTAGACAGAAAACTTTCATAGTCAAACCAGCTAACGGTGCAATGGGACATGGGTAAGTTGCATGCTAACTTCAGTCTTCTTACACATTAAAGGTGAAATCCAGTGCTATTTACACATTAACAGAAGCTGTGTATTAGTAAGGAGCTTGTAGTTAAATTTATGTGATCAGTATAAGAAAGTTCATGTATTGGACAAGGGCTTAACAATCAGAAACAGCTAAATGGAAGTGGAATTTTAATATTGTTCTGAAGGTGGCATAATTAGAAAATGCATTTTGTGCTGAGGCTCAAATAATTCTTGAGATCAGGATTATTTTTATTGGGAATTTACCTAAAGAATATATTTATTAATCTGTTATGCTTATGTGGTGAGATTGTATTGGGCATAGATGGCAAGTTTTGGTGGTTGGGGGCTGCAGGCGTGTCACGTGTGGGAGAAGGTCAGGATCTCCCATAGCTCTGAAACCCACCCACCACCCCACTGCCTGCCAGAACTGCAGCCAGTTAGAGAAGCACACACATATTTAAGAGTGGCAGGCATGAGGTGGAGGAGAAACAGGAGACACTGTTGGGGGTGTGGCTGGAGGTGCATTCTTGGAAGGCAGTGACACCCATGTTGGAGGAGGGACACCCCTGAAGAGGCTGCGATCTGCACTTGAAACTGTTTTTTGCCTGTGACATGGCTGCACAGTAAAAAGCAATGAGATAAATACTGCATTTTCATTCTTAACTCTGGTCTTGTATTTAAATATTTCAGTTTTAGCTTTTACTGCTTTGAACACCAATTTGGATTATACAGTATAGTGAAGCTCTTAGTTATTAAAAAATATGTCAGAATTACTGTAAAACCCTCAAACTTTTCGATTTCCTTATTTTTCAGTCCTTTTGATAAGGGCAATGGTAATCTGAAAGGAAAGGTAGCAGTGTATTTCAGAGAATACCTGGAAAGTACTTCAGTGTATTAGGAGTATTCAGCACCAGAACACTGAAATGTATCATAAATAATAGAGGGTAAGATTAAGGCAACAAAGCTATGGGAATTCAGGGTTAATAATGATACACTGAAAAATATTAGCTATTAAAATTATTTAAAAGTCTGTGTAGATAGGGACTGCCAATTTATAGTCTGTATATAAACCATTTTTCATTCTGATGCGGGGAAACTGGAATACACAAACACTGAACTTCATGTATGCCACCCTTAGTTGTACCGATCAGTCCTGCTTTGCAAACATCATTGCTGTCAGGTTAGCACCGAAAGTTCTTTGCAACCTGTACCTCGGGCCCAATGTTGTAACAAAGGCTGGGGGTCTATTTTTAGAGCTGCTTGGGGAAGAATAATCACAAAAGCTGGAGACTGGTCGTTGTGCCAAACAATTTCTAAGTGTAGAGGGAACCCATTATTACTAATTGTTGAATCAAAGAAAGCAGAAAGTTATTTTGAAATGGTTCATTGCCTTTTGTCATCCAGTGAAGCACCATAGAGGACAGGAAACCAACAGCCAAGTAAGCGAATAGCACTTTTGTCTGTCATACAAATCAGATACGCAAGTCGCTTTCTCCAGGTAGACTTTAGCTTGACTGCCTGGGTGACTGTGAAAAGGTGTTTTGAAGAGTAATGTCGTGTTCCATGTTTTTAAAATAACTTTTGTTTTTACCAGGATCTCTTTAATAAGAAATGGAGAAAAGTTGCAAGCTCAGGATCACTTGATTGTTCAGGAATATCTTGACAAACCATTTCTTATGGAAGGCTACAAGTTTGATTTACGTGTGTATATACTTGTAACCTCCTGTGATCCATTAAAAGTATTTTTATATCATGATGGACTGGTGAGAATGGGCACGGAAAAGTATCATCCACCCAGTGACTCGAATTTGGTAAGTTGGAATCCATTCCAATGTATTGTTTATGTATGTAGAATTTTACCTGTGTAGTGTTTGGAGGAGGTAGAATGAGTTGTGACATGAGATTTAATATGATGATACTCATTCGGCTGAATTTTTGCATTGTCACTGAAGGGAAAAAAAATAAAGATATTGAATTCATGCTTTTCTATCAAAATCACAAATAGAGAAATATTATTGTTTATGTATAAAAATATTATATGATTTTGCATGTACGTATGCTAAAAAGTTTAAATATTTCCTACAAGAAAGCAAAGGATGTCAGTTATTGACACTCAACCCAGAAAAAATGAAGTAAAGAAAATCACTTCAAGACCAGTTACATTGCTTTTTTATCTATCTGAGATCAGTTTGCAGTGGGGTAGGGTGGAGGATAAGGTGTATCTCCTGCTAGATCCTTGTTTAACAGCCCTGAAGTTTAGAGCTTCTGCTGTGGATTCTGCAACATTTCAGTCGTTTTGTTGGGAACCTGTGCAAAAACCAGAAAACCAGCGATGCAAAGCCCAGTGTGTGAGAGTGGTCACTGCAGTCCCTGAAGGTGAGGGATCTGCTGCTGGTGCCGTCTGGCAGTGACTGCGTCAGCAGGGAAAGGAGTATGTACTTGGCCACTTTAGGATGATACAGCGGGGCTGCCTGTAAACTTGCAAAGAACCTAGAAATGGTAAGGGACATGCTGAAGTGTTTGGACACTAATCCTCCTGTTCGCTGTATAGCATCTTCCCCTGTGAGAGGTGTCACACCTCTCTTCTGGCACACACCAAAATGCAGATGTCTGTTAAGAAAGAAGTAGATTTGAAGCACTGGAAGACTTCAGTCTATTCAAGATTCTTACAACTCACTCTCTGCTCTGTTGCTACTGTATGTTTCCTGTTCCATACCACGTACTTTTAGAGCCGATTCAGTGTAATTATGTGACACAGCACATGGAGAGTCTTTTTGCAGGTTTGTCACTTAAAATTGTGACTGTCCCTTAATGCTCCTTTGAAGAATGCAGGTGTAATTTGAAGTCCAGTACAAATTTGGAAGAATTCCAATATTATATTTGGAATAGTTTGCTTTTAATATTTTTTACTGTTACTAATCTGAGCATTAGCAGCACTGAAGTATACTCTGAGTGGATAAAGAGAACAGGCAGTTGCTTCCGTTCTCTCAAACTGTTCATCTTGGAGTTTGTCTGTTTTAAGAACTAACCTGGTTTGTCACAGTATCATTATACTGTTCTTTGGATGACATTGTTCCACAGTGACATTGTTCCAGATAACTTCAGACTAAAGATTAGTTCAGGTGTTTAACAAACGTTCTAAACACACTTTCATTTTTTGTACTCTGAAAAATAATTGCTTTTGTCTGAAATACTTTGTGTTTTATGGAAAGATGACATTTTTAACAACTCAGAACCAATAGGTTCCAGAATGATTCTCAAAGCAGTAATTGGAAGCCATGGGAGAAATTCATTACTTGTAGCGCTAATACAATATATTGTTAACTAGCCTGCAATTAAGTTGATTGGCTTTGTTAATTTCATGACTTTTTTTAAACATAACGAAGTGTAGTGAGATAAATGACAGCATAAGGCTTGTGTTCTCTATTGGCTGTCTTATCAAAAAGGAATTGGAACAGGAGGCTTATGGTCAGCTTAGAACTTCAACCACACTCAGGGTATCAAACATGACAGAGAACTGTCACTGTGATGAGAACAGTCATCATGGGAAACTGAATTAACATCTGTACTGAGAGATAATGTAAATGTATAAATGATGTTTTATAAATTGGCCTTGGAAAGGGTGGGGTTTTTTTTGTGGTGGTTTTTTTTTTTTTAGTGCAACTGGTAACATGAGTCTATTACTGGTGACATTTTGCTCTACAAAGGGACTATAGCACTCATTTATGTAATGCATATCTTGAAATTTACCTTCCTCTGATGTATGACTAAAAGCCATTCAAAAATGAGCAATTTTGGCAGATATCAGCATGGCAGATGAGTTTATATGTAAAAAAATATTTTGAAGTATCACTATCATGGAACATTTCACATAAATAAACTACAGTGAAAACTGAAATGTGGGATTGTCTGTGAAACAGATGCCAGAGTATTTTTTAGCACTTCTAAAGTAGCACTTCAAAATACCATCTTTATTGTTTGCTTCCTGTGGAATGTAATCATTCTGTAAGTTATGATAATTGCTCTTCACTTTTTTAGGTAGCTGTTTACATACAGACCTGTAAAAATGCAGATATATCATATAGCCTAACCAGATGTTGAGTGGTAGATGAGCTGACTGTAACTGGCTTAAATACGAGCACAGGTTTCGTTATAAGAAGGTTAGAACATTCAGTAGATGCAATCTCAAACAATCAGAAACACTAAATCTGCACATACTGTGTTTGCAAATATGAACTGTTTGTCTACGTCATTATTGATTTAACATTTTTTTTTCTTTTCATTATTTTGAATTGAGTATTCGAGAGTTGTAGTTAAGGGGTTTTTAATGTCTTTTCTCCCTTTTTTTAGAGTCAATTATATATGCATCTGACTAACTACTCTGTCAATAAACATAATGAACACTTTGAACGGGACGAAACGGAAGACAAAGGAAGCAAACGCTCCATAAAATGGTTTACCGAGTTTCTAGAAACAAATAATCTAGATGTGTCCAAATTCTGGAGTGATATTTCAGTAAGATAAAACTAATACGCTTTTCTTTAATATGTGTGTGTGTATTCTTAGAAAATTAATTGCTTCTGCCATCCACTTTACTAGAGTCCAGAATGATTTTTTTAAACTTTAGTAATCCAAATGCTTGGCAGTGCATGCCACAAAGGACATACTATAAATGATGATTATGTTTTATATGAGACTAAATTCAGAGTTTGATTATAATTTTAATGTTAAACTTTTGCTGAGGGACAAAAGCCCTGTCAAACAATTACGTAAATAATATGATACAAAGGAATGATCCCATTTAAATTTTTGGAGGCTTTTCTACAGTATGAGGTGAATTTTATGTGAGAATATTTACAAAACCATAGTCAGTCTTGCATATATCCGTGTACTTGAACCTGCGCCATAGAAGTTAGTGGTTACGTCACAGGTGTCTTCAGGTGAGGAATAGGCTTCAGATTGTTAGAGCTTAGGCATCACCTGTACATATGATTCTGAGAATATTTGTTGAAAATTGTATTGCAAAATGAAATGGGTGAAGATTGCTATACTGTGGTTCCATTATGCCTTTAGTATTTAAGTTATTACATATCTAAAAGTATGTATGTACTATGGAAAATATTAGAATACACTCTAGAGCTATATAAAAAAATCCGTCTTTGACTCCATAGGAATAGTGTTATTTATTATAGACCATTTATTTGGTATTTTAAATACTCTTTTTGGTGGATGCTTGAATGAAGTTTAGAAGATTAAAGCATGAAACACATTAGTTCTATATATACTGGTGTCTTCTCTCCTGATGAATTTTTCTGAAAAACATCCCTACAGGAGTTAGTAGTGAAGACTCTCATAGTTGCAGAGCCACATGTTCTTCATGCTTATCGCATGTGCAGGCCAGGGCAAGCACCAGGAAGTGACAGTGTCTGCTTTGAAGTCCTGGGATTTGATATTCTGCTGGACAGAAAACTAAAACCATGGCTCCTAGAGGTAAACCTCTTTAAACAAATATAAAGTAAATCTTTAAGAGTAAAGTTGGCAAAGCCCCAGCTGAATCCATATCTATGTAAGAAAATCAGTGCATTGCAGGAAGTATTGTTGTTGAGTACATAGGTGGTGCTTTTTCTGCAGCATCCATATGGAAACACTGCCTTGCAGGGATTTTTGGAGACTCAAGTAAAGGTAATTGTCTTCCTGGAGGAATGTTGCATTTCAGGTGTTTTTGAAAGTTTTAATGAGAAATACCACGTTAATTCAGTTGTTATTGTAGCTGAAGGACTTTGTTTATCGCAGTTGGGTGCTACATAGATTTCCTTCATCAGTATGACCCTGTATACATCTCTGGCAACTTTTGTGAACGTGTGGTCTTAATTTTCTTTTCTCGGGGCTATGTGTTCTTTTCCGCTCCTGCGGCTTTTAAAAGCACCCACGTAAACAGAGGAAACTGATTCAGTATACATGAAATGCTGTCAAACAATTGGTGTCAGTGGACTGGAAGAAACATTTGTCCTCTGAGACGTCACTGGTACAGTTAAGGTTAAGTGGTGCTTGAACACATTTTCAGCCAGGAATGTTTGAGGTTTGTTATTGTCTCTTTAATTACACTATTAATAACATACACGTGGAGTTCACTTGTCTCTTTTTCAGATTGTCTTATATCATTATGTTAACTGGTTGGGAGGCTGTACAGCTGGACGATAAAAGCAAATTATTAAAAATCATTCTATTGATTATAAATCATGAATATGATTTGGCTACTGATAAGCAAAATGTAAACAATTAATTTACTGAATTATAACCTTGTTCTCAGGCCATTAATACTGTCAACAGTTGTTTTGTCCTGCTTATTTCTCTCAAGGGTTCGGTATAATTTTAATTAGGAAAATGTAAATTCCTTCCCTGTTGCCATGCAGACGTAGGCGTATTTGCTGGCTCTGATGTGCTAGCCAAAAGCAGCACATGACATGAAGTTAATCTGTACTACATTGGCATCTTCTCTTTTTGTCGAGCAAAGACTATCCCTTTGGTTGAGCTCTACACTTCCAGATTATCATCTCTAGGTTGCTCGTAGCTCGCATATAAGTGTAGCTGGTTAAGTGCAGACTGAAATTTGTCTGCGTATTCATTTTATCCAGACCTGTAGCAAATGGTGACAGACCTCTTCTATGAGAGATGGTGAATCAGCCTGTGTAGTGAATCCATTCTGAGGGACACTCCTCTATCTCCATGGATATTTACATGTAGTATGGAGACTATAGGGGCCTTATTCAGCATTTATGATAATGGGTCTCAGAGGAAAATCATACTATCCCAGACTCCTTGTTTGTGAGGGAGGGTTCTCATGAAGTAGTAAATGCTGCTTTGGTATTTTGAGTTGCTGGAGAATACTTCAAGACTTGGAGTTATGTACTGTTTATTATTATTTTTTTAAAATATAGAAGTCCAATTATTTCCTTTTCTATTTTTGGTGATACAGATATCCTTCAACTTATTTTGCCAGATATTGAACCAAACTAACATAAATTTTGAACTTTGAAATTTAGTAATTCATTTACTCATCCACTAATTTCTACTGTGCTTGTTCATGTTTTTTGCAGCACTCTCGGAACAAACACACAGTATGTATATGTAGGCACACAGTATGTATACTGTATGTAGTGTGGTAAAGCTCAAATATGCAGTGTGTATATATATATATATATAGACTATACATAATAGATATACAGTGTGTGTGTATATGTATGTGTAGATACAGGTTGGGTTTCTTTTTCACTAAAACAGTTCCGGCTTCTTCCCCAGCTTTCCACTATTTTTCAACCATTTCCCTCTTGCCAAACCCTGCTTAGGGGAGTGAATCGTTCTTTCTAACAGTAGTAACAAATACTAATCACAAGGCCCTGAATGTTCCCAGTGTTGTGGGAAAATTGCCAAAATAGGATTAGGATGGTAAATCTAGTTTCATGTTTCTAGAGCTCATGTAGATTTTCTGTTATAAAGATAGCTTAATAAGCTATTATAAGAAATAAATTGTGCAACATTATAATGACTCTGCTTTCCTTAGATGACGTTGTTTATATTCCCCTGATTCGATGTAGCTGTCCTGCTCTGTGATGCTTCTGAACTTCCGGAACCTTCTGCTGATGTGAGGGCTGTGCGAAATGCATGATTGCCATCTTGTGGCACCAGATGTTTCTGGCAAGCATCGGTTCAGTCCCAGCAGCCTCCATCTTTTCTGAGTAGCAACAGCTACCTAGATCTTCCATCTGTTCCCAGAAAATCCAGTTTTACCCTTTTTGACCGAAATTTGCAAGCTAGGTTATTTTATGTACATAGAAAAAACATACATTGAAGTTCTTGGATGGAGCCTAGCCTATTCAACTTCATTATATCCATTTGGGATCACAAAGTTGTGATCCTTGGGGGAAAAGATCACATTTTAATAACTGCCTCAAGTACAGGGTACTCAACTTCCCTTGTCATTTATGTGGGTGACAGAAACTCACCTTATACACAGATACACAAATTTATTATTTAGTGTAACTGAACTAGCAAAATCTATTCCAAACTTTGTTATCTGTCCAGTTAAAAGGACCTTGGACATCTTAGGCCAGAGTGTCCAATTATGGCTAATTCCTATTAATAACGTAGCTAAAGCTCACATAAACAAGCTTTCTGGTATCTACTCCTTTCTCTTCTGTTATGTTTACCCTGCCTGTGCCGCTGGAGATCCAAAGGCCAACAAGGGGCTGGAGAGGTCTACTTCTCAAAAAAAAAAAAAAAAGATGGGTAGGTGGTTATAGCAAGTTGTCACTGTCTTGTGTTCCTCACGAGGAAGAAAACACTGTTGATTGTGAAGGTCTCTTCCTCTTTGCTCTTAGCTTCACTTAGGGTTGATTTTATGAATTTGCTGCTGCCGTCCACTTACTGGCTGTTCGTCACCATCCATTCGCTGCTGTACTGGCCAGCAATTTTGCATTGTCTCCGCAAGTCTTGCCGTAAGTGGTTTGTTGTACATTTCTTGGATTCTGCGCTGTATTCTCTTTTGTTATCCCTAAACCCAATGTTATATAATTTACAAGGCTGCATTCCTGTAGTGAACACTGCTTGGCCACCATGATCAGTGTATATCTCAGGGACTCTGGATTTTCAAGGCCTTTGCTATCGTAATTTGCTTGTGCTTTCGGGGCCCCTCGTACAATTCAGTTTTTGCCTACAATCTTTAAGATGTGCCTACATGGTAAAATTACTGGCGTTATATTAACACAACCTAGTCATGTGTGTGTCCCGGTTCTTGGATCTTTGAATTCCAAATAGTTGTCTCTCAGCAGACAGGTACATACACAGTGCTTTGGAAACCGGTTATTATGAGTAGCTGTTGTGACAGTGTCACTGGTATGTTATCAAGAGTACTTTAAAACACCGCTGTCTTTCAGATTAATCAGCGACCATCTTTCTTGTCTGGTAACTAGGGATAGCCACATGAAAAATAAGGGACAGTACTTTTCTTTAAGGGTTATTTTATGGGAATAGCAATTTTCTTAACATAGTGGTTTTGCCCAAGACTTAAAATTTCTCACCCATGATCATATTTGACAAAGCAAGACACTTTGTTCCATATAGCCATTATTTAGCCCCTTACATGAGTGAATTTATATACAGATACCAGACAGCTGAATATATAGGGTAATGGTATTTGCGTTTCTTGTACTATTTCACCTACAGCCTTGAGGAAATACGTATCAAATGTATCTCATTACATTTATGCATCAGCTTTATGAAAAATGGGATCACAGGAACAATTCAGACGCCAATGAAATGCAATCTTTTTTGTTTGAGATCAAGTTCTGCATCTCAGTCGGCAACATGGCTTGTGGAAAATGGCCAACCTTCAGCAAAATGAACCGGATTCAGTCACACCTTCTCTCTCTCAATGTGTTGAGCATGAGTCAATAATGTGTTCTTACAGTGATGCCAGCTAACTGGACCCACACATTGATGGCAGTGATCTATTTGGCACCTGTTAGGTCACATCTGGAAGATTCTGTCCACTTTTATTCCCCAGAGTAATGGAGAGACATAGAAAAACTGGAGTGAGTTCAGCAGGAAGGTGCTAAGGTGCCTAAAGGGCTGGAGCACATGCTGTATGAAGAGGAGATGGGTGAACTGGGTTTACTTTGCCTGAAAAGGAAGGGCTTTGTGGGATCTACCTGCAGACCTGAAGTGGACTTTGGGAGAAGACAGTCAGGCTCTCCTCAGACATGCACAGTGAAATGACTAAAATTCAGCAATAGTGCGTAGGGGCACGATGTGGAAAGGTTGCTTGAATGAAGCAAAAGAGAGTAAGAGAAACAAATACCTAGAAAACCTTTCTGTGTGGTCTTTTGGGATTTCTCTTATTGTCTTGAAATAGGGAAATATGTGCCTTGTTGATGACCTGATAAATGCATATAGATGACCATGCGAAGCAGATGTGCTGCAAATTAATTGTCAAGGGGAAAAAACTTCAGCTCTTATTCAAACAGAGAACTTAAGGTGAGATTCTGATTGGAAAAGTGACTGAACTGGCATTACGGGCACCCAAATTTGTTATGCTTCTGAAGTTTCCACGCAGATATAAGCCCATATGGGTGTTATTGTGAGGCTGGCTATTGTTTCTTTATAACTGAGGACTGTTAGAAAAATATTCTGCCAGCTGCATATTGTGTCAGCTTTCCTCAGAGCATGTGAATTACATTCCAACGGTGGATAGAGAACATTTTGAGTAATTTTATCAGGTACAGACAATCCCCTGCGATATTCAGATTGCTCTTAACAGTCACCATAGTTAAGAGGACTTAAGCATTCTGTTTGAAGGAAGTGTTGACCGCCTTACACAATCAGGCACAGCTCTTGGACTGCCATTTGAAGAGTATTTGTATTTATTTTATGAATATCTGCTGAGGAGAACATGATGGTTTCTTTGCTCTGAACAGAATGCAAGCTCAAAGTATTCTTTCTGGCATGTTTCAAAATACATTAAAAAGGTGTAAATCAAATTTCAGCTTATTTAAAATACATAGAGAACCAACGAGGTTAGACCTAGAGAGCTTATTTAAAATACAGTTCATGTTTCTTACTGAAGCACTGTCTGGCAATCTCTGATGTGAGGCTGAGCAGCCTGCACTGTTCCTCTGTTGAGAAGGGCTCACTTCTCATTTCAGTGTCTTGTTAAAGTTATACGAAGTTCAAATAAGAATAGTATGAAAAGTAATATTATGATAGTTACATTATTGTGTAAAGTAGAATTGTTAACATTATGTCCAGAAATGACTAGTTAATAACTTTAACAAAGGAATTCTGAGCTTTATAAATATGAATTTTAAACATGGGAAATTCCCTTTCTTCTACTCCCAGGAGTCTGTAAAAACATAATAAAACCTGAAAATGCATCTCTATAAAAACATGAGTTTTCAAATATTCGTTGATTTGACTCACATTCTCTTAAAACCTCTATTGAAGCTTATTGTAAGTTTGAAAAGGAACAATTTATTTTCTTTGTAGGTTTGCAACAGAGAGCACCTGTTTTACTCATATTCTTCAATAAAAAGTGTATGTGTTTCACAAAGCATTTCTGTATCAGGCAGTGAGGCAGTGTTAACAAAGGACCAGTGCATAGGCACTGACAATCGGTTAGGTGAGCAGAGAGTGCCATTAACGCTGCCCTCCCATGGTCTTCAGCAAGGTCAGCATTTCAATTATGTGATAAGTGTGTATGTACTTATGTATAAAAGAGAAGCTGTAAAAGCTCAGTTGCACCTTGACCCATGTGTTCAGCAACATTTAGAACCTTTCCAGTCACCATTAGGAAGCGCAACTGATGAGACTACTCATCTCGCTCTGCGGTTCAATCCTTTCCTTTTTTTAGTTATATTTATTTATAACAAAAAAGACTTCCTTTCAGTGATTTTTGTGTCCAGGCAGCCTGTTCCTCTGCTGCCTTGGAGAGCCATTTTTGGGGCTCTTTCCCCTGCTGTCTGCTGTCTTGTTCCTCTCTCTGATGCTTGTACATGGGTTCTTTTTGCTCTCAAACAGTAGCGGTGAATCCACTGAGCACACATGACTTTAACTGGCTCAGTGCTTGCCTTCAGTAGTAACTCCTACTTTTAGCACTTTTCCAGTGAATAAAGAGTGAAAAAGACTTCAGTTTGATTTAATATATAATATGGTGTTTCTGTGAGCAGTTGCCCAAAGAGCTGGTCTAGCAACTTGCCTCTATCTGGTGGTCATGTCTGTTGGATGAGATGTTTCTGGTTGCTGTTTGGATGAACATGTCATTTACCATTCCAAGTAAACCACAATTTTACACTAAATCAGCCTGCAGAACTTTCTCACGCAGGGACTTCCCAACACTGGGTCTGATGCAGGGAAGAATGAAGTGACATGAAGGTAGGAGTAAGAGAGGGGCAGCACCAATGCTTTCTGGGAGCCTGCGATCACATTGGACTAGGTTAAATGGGAAAGCACACCTGTACGAAGCAGCTGTGTGGTGCTTGAACTGACCAATGTATCAGCTGCAAGAACTCTGCCCTCCTACTGTCCTTTGTTGAAGGCATGGTCCCTGACCCCTTCCCTGTGATGGCACTAGTGCTTGTAGCAATTATTCCTCAGATGATCAAGGACCAGTGATAAATAATTTTTGGTGAGGTTAATCTTCATGTGGATCATTGGAATCAGCTTCCTCACTCTCTGTGAACTCCAGTGCCAAGACAATAAAGTAGGCAGAGCATGACAGCTTGGATTTGTATTAAACTGCCATGGAAAACCAGGCTTCTGCTTAAGCTATGAAAAAGGGGGTTAGCACTCTCACAATTTGTGAAGTTTAGAAATGAGTGGTTAGAATGAACTTTATGATTGTCTCTAATAAAAGATCTGCTCAATGATAGCCACTAACACCGTTCTGTGTAATAGGATTTTTATGGCTTATATTTTTTTTTTACTTTTTGAACTCTATTGTTAGCAATTTAATAAAGAACGAGATCCCTTCTAAAACATTCATGCTGTCCTACAGACTGAACAGAGATTAAATCCCTGTTATTGAAAGAATGTAATATTTTATTAAATTGATTTTAGGTTTATAGAGTCATTCACTTAATCTCTCTTTACATTTGAAAGGTCTTTTCAATAGATGTGTGTGACAAGTAGTCGGAAATTTCTTTTCCTACAACTTACTAATAGGCTGCAGCAGTGGGAAGTGAGAATATGCTCTTTGACTGTTTTGGTAAAGTGAATGCCAGGCTAAAATTTATCCTGTGTCTTGATGAAGAAGGAGATGGTGTATCTTACACATTTACAGAGTTTAGTTTTTGTAAAATCAGGATCCTTTGCAAATGTCACTGGATGGGAACCTTCACAGGAAGTACCTCAGCTTAATGCTTCTTAATTTAACCATTACAGATGTGAGGTCCTCTGCTAAGTATGTAGTTAGGATATATACTGCCCTAGATGAGTGCTGTGCTTACAATTTGATAATTGTATGTGCTATATTCAGTGAAATATTACTTATGAAACCAAAGTTGAAGATTTCAGTTGGAGGAATTAAAAACTCAGTGGACAATTCAGTTCCATAGCTATTGAAAAGTCATAGAAAATAAAGAAATTAAAATATCATCACTGGTAAAGCAAATACTTGGGAAATAAAACTGTAATATTGTAAAAATAATAGATGTGAGAAACATTATATCCAGGAGTCGGTATAGAGGAATACTGTATTTGTTTAAGGAGTTTTTGTTTTCTGTGCATTGCTGTATACAACAGAGTAGAAAATTTGAAGTTTCGAAGATCATTTATCCAAACAAACCTGATGCATGACACTGCCATAGCTCCAGCATTAGTGCTATAAAATCCATCATGAGTAGATTTAACCAGAGAGTTGCTAGTTTAAGAGTAGTACTGCTCATGGAAAGTATCATGGAAACGCCATGTGGTGGTAGACAGGGAGGGGGAGCAGAATGAAGTCCCCTAAATCCAAGGGGAAATGGTTAGCGACCTGCTACACCACTTAGACACACACACAGGTCTGTGGGGCCAGATGGAACCCACCCAAGGGTACTGAGGGAGCTGGTAGAAGCGCCCAGCAAGCCACTTCCATCAGCAGTCCTGGCTAACTGGGGAGGTCCCAGTTGACTGGAGGTTAGCAAATGTGGTGTCTGTCTACAAGAAGGGCTGGAAGAAGGATCTGGGGAGCTACGGGCCTGTCAGTCTGACCTCAGTGCCGGGGAAGGTTATGAAGCAGATCATCTTGAGTGCCATCACGTGACACATACAGGACAACCAGGTGAGCAGGCCCAGTCAGCATGGGTTTATGGAAGGCAGGTCCTGCTTGGCTGATGTGACCTCCTTCTATGACAAGCTGACCCACTTAGTGGACAAGGGAAAGACTGAGGGAGCTGGGGGTGTTTAACCTAGAGAAGAGGAGGCTCAGGGGAGACCTTACCACTCTCTGCAACTACCTGGAAGGAGGGTGCAGACAGGTGGGTGTCAGCCTCTTCTCACAGGTGACAAGCGATAGGACAAGAGAAACAGCCTCAAGTTGTGCCAGGAGAGGTTTAGTTTGGATAGAAGGAAAAATTTCTTCACCAAAAGGGTTATCAAACACTGGAACAGCCTGCCCAGGGAAGTGGTGGAGTCACTATCCCTGGAGGTATTTAAGAGACGTGCAGATGTGGAGCACAGGGACATGGTTTAGTGGTGGACTTGGAAGTGCTGGGTTAACGGTTGGATGGACTTGGTGATCTCAAAGGTCTTTTCCAACCTGCACGATTCTGTGATTCTGTTCAGATAGATCAAAGATGTAGCTGTTTTATTCCATTGAGTGAGGTCCCAGTATGGGGTATGAAGACAGTGTTAAGTAAAAAGGCATTAGTTACCTGAGAACAACTGAGTGGAGCCTTGAAAACGTATTGTGTGGTGAGACTGTGAAACGTTGTGGTAACCAGTTTAGTTGTGCTCTTTGCAGGGAGCATATTGTTGGTTTGCTCTGTACATTGCAGTATCCGCTGCTTGTGTGGTGTGTGGGTTTTTTAGTTTGTTTGTTTTGGGGTTTTTTTTGGTTTTTTTCTGGCATTGAAGAGGTTTTTTTCTGCTCTAAAAGTGTTGTTTGTGGATTGAACTCTTTGTTTTGTGTCTTTATGATTTCTTACAGATTTACAGTAAGAGTATGGGTTGTTTTGCATATCAGAGACTTACACAGTAGGTTCAGGTTACGAAGTTTTGGGTAGCAATGCAGGATGAAGATATTCCTCATTTTTGTATCTCCCATAACTCCATCTTTATTTAGTGATGAGTAAACCTTTCAGCTGACATTTAACATCAGATGTAAAGACTGTTGCTTGAAGTTTCTGTTGTGAGAACAGAGACAGACGTAACAAGTGAGGAGGGTTGGAGAGGAAAGTTAGTGAAGCATACTTGCACATGATCTTACTAAATCAAGAGTCAGTTCAAGTACACACATAGACAGTCCGTATGGAATATCTAATGAACTTTGAATTCACCCCTGCGTTCAGTGGATTAACTTTCTGATGTACCCGGTTGCTCAGATTTTGTTTGAACTGGACTGCTACCTGAAATATACTGCACCAAGCCAAGTTTGCAGTAGCTTTCCAGAAATGGATCACTCTTTTAGTATCCCTGTGGTTACTCTTCAGGACTGAGATCACAGTAGGATTGGGATCTCAAACATTAGTCATAAATGGTATGTCAATAAAAGTGAGGATGCAGGTGATATAGCAGTGCTCCTGCTTTAAATATGAATGCCGTAGCTTTTCAGCCTCTTAAATGACTGCATTAAAGTGACAGAAACCTTAGTGTGGAGTGAAGGTGTAATGTCTTATAACAGCATTTTGCTTTGTAATAGCATTTCAAATGCATTCTTACATCTTTCCTAACTCCACTTTAATTTTCTGCTTAATAAACACAGTCGGTATGGTTTTGTTTCTTAGAAGTGCCGGATGTAGATTTTTCACAAAATTCACCCTATATATATAACTTTAATATATATGTATAAAATAATGTCATATTTATAACATTTTTATTAATGCAGAATGTATGCCCAGTATTATACTTGAAATGGCTGTAAATCTGGGAAGTACCTAAACCAAATATAAATAGAACAGTGTGCACTTTTGTATGCTCTCAAACTGGCTGCTTCAGTGCAGACAGTAAGCATGTGTCTGTGCCTCTCTAGGAGTTCAGTACCGGACCAACATAGCATTTTGCATGTTCCCATTAAGTCCTCGTATGTAACTGCAGTCTCACTGGATTTAAAGATTTGGTGTGCATAAAAAATTTGAGATTAATTTGCTGGAAGTTTTCATAAACATGTCTCTGTTCATCTGTTTTTAATGCAGGAAAAAATATTATTTCAAAGTATAATATTGTTAGTGGCTACAGGTTCATATGGAGTAAAAAAATTCAATACATGGTACAGAATATAATTTTGTTCAATACCTAACATTTCTCCTAAATAAGGAGTTGTGGTTTGATTTTATGTTTCTGTTTTCAGTCTAGTGAGCTTTTTGTGTACTTAGACTGAAGCATAAGTCTCCATACTGGATCTTCATGCATGTGTTTTTTAAACATACATAAATCCTTCCTGGATTAGACAATGTGATATCTCAAAATCTGAGTATTTCCAACTTATTTCAGTTATCAGCTGTATTTAATCAATGCAGCTTTAGTTAAAGGGGTTTGTTTAAACTTCATATTGAAAATGAGATGCAGTGTGGCTGTGGTCTTGTCAACTGGCTGTATTCTCTAATGAAATATTGGAGAATAGGGTTTTAATCCTTGTGTTCATTTCTCTGAACGTTAACATGTTTGCTTAGCTGAAAGTGGAACATTCACATTAAAAAAAAAAGAATGTCAATAAATGTTTATAGTATCAAGGTATAGAAAAAAAATTACCCTTTGTGATAGGAGACGAATAGGTCAGTCTGAGGAGGTCAATTAACTATTTGGATGGAAGTCTTCTAGAAAAGACTATACACCTTTTCACTATTTCTGCTGAATTTTCACGATTTCTCTTTCAACATCATTGCTCGCTTTGCCAGCCTGTGTGCAAAACCAGCAAACAAGCTGACTCTCAAACCCAAAAGGTACCCTTCAGCTATAAGCATAAGTGATGGGCAGCTGGGACTCAGCAACAGGACAGTTGGTTCCTCGCCAGCCAGAATAGTTCTGTCCTACAGCTGTGGAGGTTCTGAGATGCTCTAATGTATCTAAAGTATTAATACACAATTTGAATGAACCACTTTTGCCCTCTGGTTTGAACATACAAACCGTATCCCGCTTCTATTTGCATGGGGCCCAAGGTACTAGTTTTCACTTCTGAAGCTCTTTAGTGTCTCTGCCTTCTGTTCCTGGCACTGCTCATTCACGGTCACGCTGAGATTCCTGCCTCTCATTAGCACCCATTGCTGATGTATACATTTTTATATCAGCCTGGAAGGTGTTCCTAGAAATGTTGATGCAGCTACTTCATTATCCCTCCTCAAAGCTTTCCAACAGCTGATGTTCTTCTCTTTCTGTAGTTAGCTTTTTAGAGAACTATTCAAAGTTGCTTTCAGACTGGGTACTAGGAAAGAGCTTAACTTAGTGCTGGACTACCATGGCATGGCATGTAGTCTGTTACAATGTGGTTATCAGCACTTTGCATAGTAAATTTCCTAGTTGCAGCAACCAAGAACAGATTAGACAGGATTCTAAGTGCCTGTACTCGAATATGTTCATTTTATGTGTCTGGATAAATTTTATGTGTCTTGGTGACTGAAAGGTACATCTCCTGGCTCCCAGTATCTGTGATACTCAATGCTCTATTTAAAAAAACCAAAGCCAAACAGAAATGAGCAGCTCAACAGGTATTCTCTTATCTCTGCTGTGTTTGGAAGAATGGTTTCTCCGAAGCCTGTTACAATGAATGTGTTCCTAGTGAACCTGAATGTTCCTGAGTCTTCTGTGTCTCGTTTTTTTCAGATTAATCGTGCCCCCAGCTTTGGAACTGATCAAAAAATAGACTATGATGTAAAAAAAGGTGTTCTCCTAAATGCATTAAAGCTTCTCAACATACGGTAAACTTGTCCTCTTTTCTTCAGTCTGTTGCTTTGATTTCTATTTATTTTTTTATGTATTAATTTGAACAAGACTATGAGAAAATGAAGACTTCTTTTTCCACCTTCATATTTTCAAGATGTGAATGTTTCCCTTGATGCCAGTTTTGCTATTTAAAATAACCCAAATTTAATTTTTCTTCTTCTTCATATTCTTGCAAAAAATGAGTGGTAAAAGTAATTTTTGTCCTTCCCCCCCCCAGTGATTTTCCAAACAGGTCTCAAAGTGGAATATGAGTGCAGTCATTGGCATGTGGCCACACAGGAAATTTGCTTTTCTGGTAGTTTCACATATACCCAAAAGCCATATCCCTCTACAGGAAAACGTTGTAGTTGGGATATGTTGGAAAAAATCTACATGTCGGGAAAGTAGATACAACCATATTTGTACGTTAGATTATAGTACAGAGTCATTACAGTACACCTTAAAGTGTGAAGATATTGTAACCATAAGAGCTAATAGTAAGAAAATTAACGAGTGCTTCCATTTTAATTTTATATCAAAAATGGCGCACGACTGACTGGAAATTACAGATGATATACTTGAGGTGAAAGTGCATCTCAGCTGCGTTGGATTGACATTTCTTAATGTCATCCGTGTTTCAGGACAAGCGATAAAAGGAGAAATTTAGCTCAACAGAAGGCTGAGGCTCAAAAAAGACTGTATGGTCAAGGTTCAATGAAAAAACTGTTGCCAGGTTCCTCGGACTGGGAGAAGCAGCGCCACACACTGGAAAGGAGAAAAGAGGAACTGGTAGGAAGGAAAAAATATGCTCTTTCTTGCCCATGGCTTATGGTCTCTTTGTTTAATTGTCTTGTTTTATTGATTTGTAGAAGGAAAGACTTGCACAAGTACGTAAACAAATTTCCAAAGAGGAGCATGAAAATAGACACATGGGGAACTACAGGTAACTATTTTTGACTGTATTAGTAGGAAGTATTCATTGCATTCTTTAGGAATAATGGAAACAAGTATCTGTGGTAGATGATGATTTTCTGCAAAAACTGTGTACATATTTATAGAAAATTATACATGTACACCAAGTAGTAAAGTTTTTTAGGTTTTTTTTCAGGTAGTTCTTTTTTTTCCCTCTGCTTTTTCGAGCAGATGTTCTATAATTCCCAGTAAAGGTCTCATGTAAACAGATAGATGTTTCTGTGAAATTTTAATTTTTGATGAATTACCATTTTGCTTACAAAAAGTCTTCCTTTGTAAAATTCCCAGCTTTAATTAGATCCTTTCTTGGCATATGTGGAGCTGAACTAGTACATCAAAAAAAAAAAACCCACAATGAAGCAATTATTTTCGTGCTACTTTTAGACTATAAGAAAGAGAAACATTATGATGCTTTAATATATTTTGGTTTTTTGATAACTTTAAAGTCTAACTTTTTTAATGAACACATGTTAGATTGCTTAATCAGTTGTTGACTGAAAATGAGCCAGATGTTCTCTTTATTTAGTATTTTGGTTAATGTAAACAAATAAAAATACAAAAATATTTTTTTCCTCAGGAAAAAGTGAAGTTTCACGAGGAATGTGCACATGTAAAAGGCAGAACAGTTTTGTGTTTTCTTATTACCATGTGTTTGCAAAAGTGCTGAAGAATCAGCAGAGCCTGAGAAGTAAGGGAATCTTGGCAAGAGATGCAGAGAAATTCTGTCTGAGCATTATGCAGTATTTTCTCCTGCCTGTTCTCCTGCAGACCAGGACTAACTTCTGTCAGGCATTGCCAGTATTTCTGCATGGATTAATATTGCTCTCTGAATAAAAATCCAGAGAAATCTCAATCAACCTCAGCAGGCTTTGATTTAATCTATGGATGTCAGTTCAGCAATTGGCCTAGTCGAGTGTTGGTCTTGGTGAAAGTAGGAGCCATGCTTTCCAGCACTAGTGAATACATGAAAACTGAGAAGGATATATATGACTTTGAAATGGCCTTTAGCTGCAGTGAATATCCTTTCTTTGAAGTATTGTTCTATGGCACTTTTTCAGCAGTAGAATCAACATAATTTAAAAATGTTGACTGCAACTAGATTAGAGCTCCTACAGATATTTTATGCAAACTGGTACCATCTTCAGTTTGCTATAGAACTACCCTGAGTCTAATGGGATCACAACCATCCTTTTTTCATTGTAACAAAAGCATCATGAAACGTATCGTTTCAAGGAGGAATAATCTGAAACCCAAGAAGGAGAAAAGACCTTATAAAAATTCACAGAAGGTCCACCAAAACATGAAAGTCACATGCTGCCAGTCAATATATAAATGCTACCTATGCTTTGCACAGTGAAGGCAGAACTACCTTATGGATTAGTCGTTACAATACATTAGAAATTAGTCTTCGACCTTCATAATTTCTGGCAGTGTTTCAGGCATTGATGACAGAATGATTGGAGTGGTTTTCTTCAAAGCCCATTTTGCTTGATGGGCATGAATAAATCACCAAGTCCTGCTTCTCGTGTCATCAGAATCTCCTTACCTGAGATTTTAGAGAATAATGGTGTAGCTGGTCTAATGGAAAATCAGAGTCACCCTGTACATCTGTGTAGCAGATAATTTTTTTTCTTATAATACCTATTTCTTCCTGTTCATTATTTTGTATGATTTAGCATTCAAGAGCAGTACATACTCAATCTTTAATTTATATCATGCCCATTAACTCCAAGCAATTGTTCGGATTTTCACTACTTTGTGTCCTTTTATTGCTAATACAAATTATTTGGTGGCTCTGAATTTTACATGCAATATTTTGTTAATATTTCATGTATCTTTCACACCTGCATGCATGTTTCACACCCGCTGAAATTTCAGAGTACTGCAAAACTGACTTTTGGTATACCTCTGGAATGACCTGCATGGTATTTCTTTTGACTGGTTAATTGCTGGTTTAAATGTGAATATGTTCACTGAGTTAAAATTAGATTTAGAGAGCAATGTTCAGAGTATATGTTTTATGAGATGATATATAATTATTATAGATGGGATGCATATGCATTATAGAAGAGACTGAATTACCTGCATTACTTTTGTACTTAGTGTGATAAGTAGCTCAGCTTCTATCTTAAACTCAATTTTGTTTTTTCCCTATTTTAGGCGAATATACCCTCCTGATGATAAGACATTACTGGAAAAGTATGAGAGTTTGTTAGCCACTGCTTTCCAGACGTTTCTTGCTGGGAGAGCAGCTTCACTTCAGAGGGAAATGAATAACCCTTTAAAAAGAATGAAGGTACTGAAGTATAAGTAGTATTGGCTTTAGGAGTTATTTATCTTGGAATTCATGACCTTGTGGATTAGTTGCACAATAATTGTGTGATGGCTAATAAATAGCATTTGATAATGTTTCCATCATTTTATTATTATTCTTTGTGCAGCTTGTGGGCCAGATCCTTGAATCTGGATGAACTGCAGTGGACCCAGGGTGGAGACAGGCTAGATGGCTTTAAGCTACTTTACCATTTCCCTGATCCTCAGCCTTACCCCTGGCCAAACCAGAGGTTGGCAGAAACTGCTTTTGAGCTGGTAATTGCCTCCTTCTTCCTCCAGTAATATCCCCAGACTGTTCATCCACTTCTATGGACTGGAACGAGAGATATCATAAAACCAGCTCCACTAGTTTAAAGGCATCCAAAACCTCTGCCTGATTGGCTATATTTAAAATAACCAGCGAACGTGATTTAATTTGAAATCTGAGAAATAATTTCCCATCTTTGTAGTTGGCATCATCTAGATTCAACCCTTTCTTCAGACTTCTGTCTTTAAAAAATGTTAAGGCTTGATTTTAACTTTCAATTTCATCTTGACTGCAAGCAGAGATGCATGCATCAGAAGAAATACTTTTATATCCTCCTGTGAAGGGATTCATAGTCTTATTTCAGGAATTAGTAATTGAAGTAATTTCAAATTCCTACCACTTGGTGCTTGAATTCTGGAAGGATAGCGTATGTCCTGCTTTGCATTAATTGTGAAATTCCCATTTCTAGGAGGAGGACATTTTGGATCTTCTGGAGCAGTGTGAAATAGATGACGAAAAACTAATGGGAAAATGCACCAGGCAGCGTGGGCCTAAGGTATTTGACTTTTAGATACCCAATTTTTATTTCACTCTGCAGAGAGGTAGTCTGAGAACTTTAAGTGGGGAATTTAGTTAGCTGATCCTGGTGGAAGTTTTCTTCCACAGGCTGCCTCAGCCTTTTTTTTAATAAGTGTGAAGAGAAGTGTAACTCCCATTTGTTCAACTAAATCCCACTAAAATTTTAACTGGATATGAGATCCTTCTTTGCCTTGCTAAGCTATTTTGAGGAATTGTTGTACATGGCAACAGCTGTTATACAAGAGATATTGCTTGATTTCAGTGTGTGAAATGATCTTTATATCCATAGCCTGTTTCAAAAGAATGCTTTCATCTTTAATCGATTAGTGCCTCTAAGGAATTTTGAGATCATGGGATAAAAGGCACTATGGAAGCTCAAAGGATTAATTATGATTATGATGTATCTGTAGCTTGCTTACTTGCTAAAAGGGTTGTATAGTCGATCTTGGAGCCTATTTCGTATCCAAAATCTGCTTTTAAAGTGAATGTATATTATTTTTAGCTTAATGCTTTCTGGTTGTGTGCCTAGTTCATGCAAGTCTTTGCCTTAAATACACTGCATATCTCTGTAAGCCAGTAAAGATAAACAGTTTGGGCTTGGCTAAAATAATTATGTTTCTTATATCCTGCAAGCATTTTAGGTCATGTCTGTTTAGAAGAGCCTAAGTTTATGCTCCTGAGCTCTGATGCATTTGTTTATGGATGCATGTAAATTTTTTTTACTGCATTTTATGTTTCTGATGACATGGTGTACAAATCTGAGAATTTCTGTACAAAATGAATGCTGAAAATTGTCCTGAGCTTGCAGGGATGCTTTATATATGTGCAAGAATCCAAAAAGAGCTACATCTTATTACCGGCGTGTGTATTGGAAAGAGGATCTGCATACCCAATCTGGTATTAAGATAGATTTGCAGGAACCTCATTACAAATACGGGGATTTTGTGAGCTGGTGCTTTAACAGTGGTGGATTCATTTAAAGAAGAGAAAAAAAAATGCAGTCCACCCTGGCAACACACTCAACTCACATTCTTCCGGGATTCTTTTCCCTGAGGTTTTGTTCTCAGTTCTTTAACACAGGGTCACTTAATTCACATTCAACATCTCAGTCACATTTTTCCTTTTTCCAGAAGCCTGTCTTTTCCCAGCAACCTTCAGAGAGCATCTATCTGTTTGACTGTATGCACACAGACTTGATCTATACTATCTCCACACTGGCTGCACACAAGCCATTCCCAAGCTGGAGGCCATAAACATTTAACAGGGTACTGAGCCCAAATTGAGAAACCTCGCTTAATTAGTTTTAAGATGAAGTTTGATCAATTTGTGAATGAGACTATATGACATGGTCTTCTTTTATAGCAGGCATATAGATTCTGTGGTTTACAAGCTGCTCTACCAGTACAATATTGTTTGCACTCATAGGAGAAAGCAAAAATTGAATATGACCAAAATCCCTCCTTTTTTTCTTTGCCATGAAATTGATGAAATCAAAAGGCAAGGCAATGAAACTAGCTTATCCAAGGCGATTGTTTCCTTTCCTTGTAGTGTGCACACTTCATGCTGTACAGGTTCTCTATTCCTGCATCTCTTTTAGGGTCCTGATATCCTTCTCAATCATTTAAACTATGCCTACAGTGAAGCCACGTGACTGGAGGGTTCCCTGGTTGCATAATATCCTATTGCACTCCCTTTGAAATACAGATGCCCATTGCGGATGGTCCTTGTATCTTGTACCCAAAGAGCATCCCCCATTTCCTGTAAGGAGTAAGGTGCATATGGCTGATAACATGCATTTGATTGGCCACCTCTTTGTAAAGGGTCTGCTATGAGATATGTAGTATCTAAATATATATCTGTATAGAAATCTGGTGAGCGAGGCAGGCGGTAGAACTTGCTATTGCCTGCCAATCGATCAGGCAAGAGAATAATCCAGCTGTAAAACTTATCTTCTTGTAATCATAAAATACTACAGATAAGGACCCATTAGCATATCAAAAAGGTCACAGATGCAAAATCTGGTAGACAAAACAGATCTGAAAGAACAGTATTTTTCATGTCACATTACCCAACATGAAATGTTCTTTGAGAAGGTCAGAAAACACTGTCCTCCCTTAAAAGTCAGTGGCTGGCCTGCTGACAAAAGCTATTGTTAGGAATTCAGATGCTCTGCCTCGAGTGAACTCTATTCCTTGGAAAATGGAACAGTCGGGACTCAGAAAGCTCTATACAGAACAGCTGGAATTGTTAGGAGAGAGGTGTTCTCCTCCTCCTCCTCCTCCATACATGGAAACATACATATAGGGGGGTAGAGGGGGTGTGTGTGTGTAAATAAGCTTTGCATATAGCAACTATTCCCAGTTTGCTGCAAATTTCAGACTTACTTTTATTGGAATGTGAACTCAGGGTAGAAAAGAAGTCAAGAATTTCCTAGAATTAAGGCATTTTTGCCTGCAATTAGACGCAAACTTAGATGCCTGTTTCATTTGTAGCCTCTAGAGGGCCCCTTATCCTTACACACGGCAAGGTTTACCCACGTTTATTACATTGTACCTGGTTGTGCGGGGAAAAGAACGAAGGAAATAAAATAACAGATATTTTAGAGGAAATGAGCAATTACTTTTCTTTTTATTCTTCTGATATAAAATCATACGAGTTTAATCAAAGAAAAATCAGGTTAGCGCAAAGGGAAAATCAAGGTGATTAGAATTGCTAAGCAATCAAATATCTCTTATTTCGAGAGGTCAGTTCAAACCCAGATCTGTCTATTTTTTGTCATTATTGCTTTTTCTAATTTCTTTGACCTTTCTTTTTATTCTTCTTTGTTAATTGATGTGAAGTCTTGGTCAGGATGTTCTTATTGTTTAGTACGGAATGTGTGGGAAACATGCATATCATAGGTGGGAATGAGATCTACCTTAAAGCTGCTGTGAGTTTTGATTGAAAAATATTTATTATAACTTTTATAACTCACTGGGAATGTCTGATCAATATATCTCCGTGATATACAACACTTCATGATTAGGACAGCTATTTTTGAGAAAGCAGTAAGTGTTGAGGCACCTGAATTTGTCCAAAGAATATAAAAATATTCTTTGTGTAATCTGAACAAATGCCAGGGCTCTCCTGCACGGAATGTACTTCTGCAACTCTTCCTTATCTGGTCTAACAGCTTGGGCTTGCACAAACATACTGTTGCTTTCAAGTTAGTGGTAGAAATCTCTTTCCTTCCTTGACTGGAATAGGAGTTTAGGTAGAATATATTTGCCCACACTATAAGTGTATCTTGCAGGAACAGTATCTTTGGGGCTTTGCTCTATTGCCCTTCACGATAAATCTTGCTGCATTACATTATGCTAAAATAATAGGGCAATTTAAATTAATCCTGAGCGTTCTTCTATTTCCCTCTAACTCAAAATATGTTCAGAAATTGTGATACGAATTTTTTTTAATCTGAATTTTAACTGCAATACATTAGATGACTAGGAAGATGAACTTACCACCATAGCTACTTACAGCTGAGGTTTACTGGAAAGAAAATATGTAGGGAAAAAAGTGACCATATGAGCCTTCTTAAGAGACTAGATTTAATGAAGGATATTGCATTTTTCTTGTCTGCCTGATAGTAGATGTAAGAAGAAAAATTTTCATTTCTAGCTTCTGTTCTTGCATCAGTTTCTCTGTTTCCTACTTTTCGCTTTTTGTCTCATAGTATCTTTGGTAATAGCACAAGATTAATTACATGATGACACTAAATCCCATATGCATATGGGACACCAAATACACCTAGCAGAGCTTGCTATATTCTTGCCGTCTCTGCCCTCTGCACGACATTGATTGATCACTTGCTCTTTCAGAAGTGTACCAGCCAAAGTTCCCCCAGGTGTTTCTTTACATTGATCATTGTTAAACTGTAGGTACATTTATTGCAAATATCATAGAATCATCATAAAGTCTTAGAATGGTTTGGGTTGGAAGGGACCTTAAAGATCATCCAGTTCCAACCCCCCTGCCATGGGCAGGGACACCCTCCACTAGACCAGGTTGCTCCATCCAACACTTCCAGGGGTGAGGCATCCACAGCTTCTCTGGGCAACCTGTTCCAGTGCCTCCCCACCCTCTCCAGGAAGAAATTCTAATTGATGTACAATCTAAAATCTCCCCGCTTTCAACTTAAACCCATCACCCCTTGTCCTATCACTACAGGCCCTTGCATGAAGTCCCCCCCCCAGCTTTCCTGTAGGCTCCTTCAGGTGCTGGAAGGTGCTATAAGATCTCCCTGGAGCCTTCTCTTCTCCAGGCTGAACAAGTCCAACTCTCCCAGCCTGTCCCCATAGCAGAGGGGCTCCAGCCCTCGGAGCATCTTCATGGCCTCCTCTGGACTCGCTCCAACCAGTCATTATCCTTCTGATGTTGAGGGCCCCAGAGGTGGACGCAGTACTCCAGGTGGGGTCTCACAAGAGCAGAGTAGAGGGGGAAAATCCCCTCCCTTGACCTGCTGGCCACGCTTCTCTGGATACAGCCCAGGATACGGTTGGCTTTCTGGGCTGCCAGCACACACTGCTAGCTCATGTCCAGCTTTTCATCCACCAGTATCCCCAAATCCTTCTCCTCAGGGCTGCTCTCAATCCGTTCTCCGCCCAGCCTGTACTTGTGCTTGGGATTAACCTGACCCATGTGCAGGACCGTGCACTTGGCTTTGTTGAACTCCATGAGTTTGGCACAGGCCCACCTCTCCAGCCTGTCAAGGTCCTTCTGGATGGCATCCCTATCACTGAGGGATTGAAACTGATTGTAAAAGGTATTCTGTAACAATTGATTTATGATTTCAAACTATAATTCAGTATGTCTGGTAGTATAAGTCATTCTTAAAGTAATTTTTGATCCTGTACTATATTATATTGCTCTTCATGTAAGAAAGATTAGGATTACTGTGTAGTAAATTTAATGAAATATTTAAGCATTTATTTTAAAATTAAGGACAAACTTTCAATCTGCTTTGGGAGGGCTAAATATTAAATATGTACAAATAAACCTGCCTGAATCAGGAACCTAGTGTGAGAGTAAGGTATTCTTTTAAGATTATGAAGGAATATAAATTTTTTTTTTTTTTTTTTGCATTAGCCCTTGTGTTCAATGCCTGAAAGTGCACAGTCCTTAAGAAAAGTTAAGAACTACACTAGTGATAGTAGCTGTGATAGCGGCAGCAGTACGTCAGAATCTGGAGAAGAAACTGAAAAGGAAGATCACAAAGAAAAAAAAGAGAAAAAAGTTTCATACGATCTTGAAGAAAATAAATGCAAATCTTTGGAACGATCAGGTAAGTGAGATTATCACTTTTCCAAGTAAGTCTGGCATTCACGATGAATTATATAAAATGTTTCAATTTTTTAGAGTGTATCAACATTTGTAACTCAGTTAAACACTGGTTTCCTTGTTTTTCCTTCTTTAAAATATTTTCTAAATTAATGAAAATGAATTTTAGAAAAACAATATTCTTTGGACAAGAATGCTAGAGAAAATACAATGCAAGAGAAAAATATACCCAGGCTGCCACATTGGCTACCCCTGGAAATAGTGTGAGTCTTCTTCTTTGCTCTTAGATATTTTTTTGAGCAGATTGTAATTTTTTTCTCCTGTAAAGGGTATTCTTATTGAGCTTGAATTTGCTGGAATATAGAAAGTATAAAGAAATATATCTGGAGACATATAGAAAGTAATATGTTCCAGATGAGATCCCTGTACAGATTTTTTTTGTGTGTGATTGTTTTCTTGCTTGCTGCAGAGCATTAGTGTAAGCATGTTCTCTTGAACATGGTCGATATAGCATGTTATTTTTTGTTTAGTAGCGTATTGGCTCAAAGACTTTCATCATGTAATTGCACACATATAATGCTGCTTCTAAGATTTTATTTTCCATAGCAGCATCCTTTATTTAGCAGAAGACTGAATTAAAAAAACTCTACAGCAATGCAGTAGCAGATGAGGGGGCCCAGATCTGCAAATCTGGGATCCATTATCCAAATTTTCTCTCCCCCTTCCATGTTCTTACAGTCAGGAAGCCACACATAGTAGCCATATACTTTTTGACCTATAGGGCATATGCACTGTGTCATAAATCTGATGCATGTTATAAAGGACTGGAGTCTACCTGACTAAAGCTGACTATGAGAAAGAAATAAATGTTCTTACAGCATATGTGAAGTATGTACTGTTAAGGGATCTGACATGACTGATGCATATATAGTTGTTAGTCAACATACATTAAGGGACAGCATATGTGCACACATGCTAGTCATATATATTGTTAGTTACAAAGACTGAAAAATGGGTGTTAAAAGAATAATAACTAATTTTGTTGTTCATTTAATTTGTCTGCAGGTAGAATGAACTGGAAACCTTCAATTAAAAATATAAAATCTCCATCATATTCATCCCCCACATCGTCTGCAGGTCCAATAAGGCGTTCTGTAAGCTGCCCTCGTTCAATATCAATATTGACTATGCAGTCACAGGCAGCTGAGCAACGTCCCTTTTCAGCCAAAGCACCTGTGCAAATCCAGCGTGCATCCTCAGTGAATAGGTCTCATTCTTTAAATCGCAGCCCATCCTCGGCCAGAGTCTCTCAGACACCCAGCTTGGGACCTATGAACTCTTCAGGGGTGAGTTAATATAAGAGTTACATTCAAAATGTATACAATTTCTCTAAAACTCAATAAATACATTCCTAATTTTTACAGTCAGAAAACCTGAGGTACTATAGTCAAGGCTGTTTTCACAGAAACTCTGGAAACTCTAGGCTTGCATATGAGTCACAGTGAGTGCGAGCTGTGGTGTGTCAGCGTGGCTGCTGCAGCAATACAGTTGTCACATTTTGTGAAAATGGAAACCTTAGAGTTTTTGTGACTAGGAAACCTGCTCTCCTCGTTTGAAGACAGAGAGTTTTCACCTCTCTTGAAGTTTCTCTGATTTGTTTGGGGACTGCTGGTTCTGAAATAAAGATGTACCTACATTCAAAATCTTTACAGTAACAAAAATACATCAATATTTCAAAGCCAGTGTATACTACACATTGTACCGGAATAAAATGTTAGTAAGACTTTGTATGGGTGTCCAGTGTAGAAGGTGTAATTAATTTTCAACCTACTATACTTGATTTGCATATACTATACCACTGCAGTAGAGCTTTACTTCCAAAGTGAACAATTTATAATTTATAAATAGTTCCTGTCACCTTTAGGATTTGCTACTGCAATAATTGTCTCAGAAGCCATCTTTTTTTCTAAAGTGAAGGTAAAACTTCATTCATTTTGAAGCCTGTTCATGAGACAAACAAGCATTTAGTCTCATGTGGTCTAACTAAATAATTAATAGAATAAATAGATAAAATTAAACACTTCCAGCAGTTTAGATTTTGTGTGGTTAGTGGTAGTGTACTTCTGAACCATACTTTTCGTCCTTTTGTGACCAGACTGTCATCCTCTTTGGCATCTCCTTCACAACCCAGGCATTTCTTCATTTGTGTTTGCATGGTGGACCATACATCCGCTTATCCCTAGGCAGCATTTGCTGGGATCAGGCCCCAGCCAGGATTGCATTGAGTGCTGGTGCCACTGCGTTTCCATTCGTGCTTTGGTGCCTGACCTGTGTATTTCATCACCCAAATAATTCATCTGGAGATGGGGCAAAACCATATTTGAAGCCTTTCTCTATTGTGGTGAGCTTTGATTGTGAGGAATCCTTTTGTAATGCTAATGCACTTGCTTGATAGTATTTACTATCTCTAATCATCGTTTTTATCCGGTAGAACACTGTCTGTTTTGCCTGTGAGGCTTTGTCTAAATGATGAAAAAGGATCCTTTAAAATTGTGTGCTGACATCTTGTGAAATACTCCTTAACATGGTTTTCCATCTTTAAAGTCAGCTAATAGAATTGGAAAGACATTAAGATTGTGTCTTCACCACAACGCGTTAAAGGTATTTTTTATCACATTAGCTATCTCAAGTTTAAAAAGTTCCCTTTTATCATCAAGATATACTCCGAGAGTTTAATGAGACAGGGCTAATATAGATTTTTCTATTCACATTAACTCTATATCAAATACAAATTACTGGAAGATTAAAAACAGTCTCTTACCGTCTGACATTAAAAATGGGCTAGTCACTTAAATTAACATTAGTAAGAAACCATACTCTGTTTTTCATTGAGAAAGCTTCACCACAGAAATGATCTTGATATGCAGAACAATTAAGTTGGGTGATATAGCTTAGGTCATGCTTCTTAAAATAATGTGAATAAAATTACTTACAGAATGGATAAGAACTACTTGTAATTTAGCACTGTATTGTGAATGGGAATCTGTTCATAATTATTTTTGCAAAGAAGAATAATATACTATATATTATTGCTAGAATAAAATTTGAATTGATAAACTAACTTACTAAGAAGAAATCATTTGTGTGTGATAAAGTATTAGTTTATCTAATCTTTCGGAAAGAGAAGAGTAGTATAGTGCCATTTTTGGAGGCTGCTGAGATCCAAGTGTACTAAAGGTACAGAAACTAAGTTTAGAATAAGTCATTTACTGTTGGGAATTATTAGACACATTATTCTAGCAGTTATAAACAAAGGTGGATTTGGAAATATTTGCTATCTTATTATTTGAGCCACATTATTATATATCACCTAGCAAAATGTTTTGTTAAGCTTTAAAATATTTATCACTTACTTAGGCAAAACTATCCTTCATTAAGTATTGTAGGTCTTACAAAATACTAATATTTAGAATTGCCTAAAAATTTTGATTTTCACTCTTGAAAAACCTAAAATTAAGCTCACTTAATCTTGCAAACACAAAAATATGCAAAAGGAAAGAAAGAGGATCAGAAATACATCTAACTGGTGTCTAAGATTTCAAGAAAACCCCAAACCCCTCCAGAGGTGGTCCTCCGCAGATATTATCGGGACTCAAGTTGGTGTTGTAAAAAGCACTGATTTAAACAACATCCTGGACAATCGACAGTGTCAGACCCCACCCCCGACCAGAGCAGGAGCAAAACGTCATTACATTTTAATGCTGCCTGAAATCTTGGCACAATGACATGTAGTTGGCAGTTTCTGTTAAATGGTTGCAGTGAAGGAACTTCTTGATGACTAAAAATTTCCTTTCATTATGTTGAATTTAAATTCAAAGTCCATTATCTAAATTTCAAATTTATATTTTAAATGGTGGGCATCATAAATAGCAAATATATATTCGTTTATTCTGTTTCAAACAAACTGTTTTTCCTGAATTTCTTCACAATTATAAGTAATGGTGATACATTAGTGCACGAGGCATACGTGTGCCTATTAGTTATGTACTTGATATTAGAACTATAGACTTGAACAATGTATTTTATGTCACCCTATTTAAAATTTATTTTTCTCAAGGAAACATCTTTGTAATGTGATCTAATGATCCTGAAATTTTTCCTCTGCTTCATATTGGTTTTTAGAGTGAGTCTTTGCTGCAACAGAAAACAAAAGAGCAAGAAGTTGCTTTGACAAAAGAGACTCTTCTCATTATGAATGACATGAGAATGAAGTTCCCAGGAAAAACAGAAGAAGAATCAGAATTAATTATAGAAGATGTAAGTATCTATAAATAAGAAAGAAGAATTACAAGCCAGACACTTTGTTTAGGCCACTAAAATGAAGGAAAGTAGAAAGCTCAATTTATGATTCATGAGCTCCTGTGGCCATAAAACTTCCATAACTCAGGATAATTCAAAAGACTTCAAAACCTTGGAGCTTTCCATACTTTCTGACCTTAAAAGAGCAGCACAGAAAACATTCCTGTGTCTTTATAAAATATATGAGAAACAATCAGCAAGGTTAGAAAAATTCAGTTTTTCATTGTGGAGAAAGTTCAAACTTTTAAGTAAGCCAAGAAGAATGTTACAATTCATTAACAGTTTATATTTCATCTGATATTGTTAGTACAGATCCTGACATGTTTAACTTGCTCTCGAACAGGCATGCTGGAGAACTCAGAAAGTTGTGCTGCAAGGCAAACTAGAGATTTGCTAGTCATGAAGAACAGCAGTCACATTCTCCTTGGCTCCTCTAGTCTCCCAGCTTACTCTTTCTTACATCCAGCATTGCCCTGAGCCTCATCACTTGGTATCACAGAGATGTGAAACAATGCCCCATCTAAAGGGCAATTAAAAAGCAACACCTAATATTCAGATATATAAGCAGAAAATAAGTGGTATCTAAATCCCTTTTAAATATCTTGGGCAAAGAAACTAATGTCATCTGGGAAAAGAAAAAAAAAATGAAGAGGGACATTCTTTTCTCAGTCTACCAGAGATACAGAGGGATCTAGTAATTTAAATTTTCACCTGTATTCTGATGTAGTATGCACAGTCCACGGTGTGTTAAAATTAATCTAATTCACTCTCCGGAAATGTCCTTAGCTCTGTGAACTCTGACCATGTCGATTATGTCTCTGGTGATCTGTGCAACTACATCGCAGTGGAAAGGAATTCTCTTGTAATGAGGATTGATTTGGGTGACTCTGGAAGATAGCATTCATAACTAGCATATTTAGTTTCTCATCTTAGAATCAGAAATAAAATGCTTCATTAAATTTTCTCCTTCAGACGTGACAATGTGTGTGCATTTATGTACGTATGGGAGCGTGTGTGTATGCACTCCATCTAGTGGTGCTTCCTCCTAAGTTTGCGTGGTTATAAATGCCCTACTTTATTGCAGGACCCTTTTGTAAATTTGTCTGGTCTTAGCTACTTTCTGGTGAGAAATAATATTTCATCATGGAAGGAAACAAGTAATGGTATATTAGTTGTCAGTGAGGCAGAACTTGTCATAGGTCTGGAATAGAATGGAAAGATGAAACAACAAAATGAAAATAAAAATGTATGTTCACAGCTCGAGCTATTTGGTAGCACTTAGGCATCATGAAAGGAGAATGTTGAAGTTCACATATGATCATTTATAGAATGGACGTTTTCAAGGTACGTCTAAATGTCCTTTATGCTGCCAAAAAGATCACAGTTTAAATAGATGAACGGTTATGCATTATTGAACTTACTGCTGTGTTCAAGGAATCCCAGCTGAGTCAGTCAAGAAAAGTTTCTACCTGCTTTGTAGCGTACGACTGTCAGAAAGAGGAAAAGAGGGTAGGATTAAACTGAAAGGTTGCCCACATCTTCGCAAACATGCTGCCACAGAAATTTGCAAATATTTTTGTATTTCTTTTAAAGAAAAGTTCTTTTCACAGACTCTTTCAGATGCTCACACTTTTTAGCATTAGGAATGCCGCTGAATGAAATGCCAGATTTCAGCTGTTTTTATGTGTATGTCTTTTATCTTGTGTTGCAATTGACTGCAGGTTATGGATAACTGGAAGTATCATAAAACAAGAGTGGCATCCTATTGGTTGGTGAAACTGGATTCTGTAAAACAACGAAAAGTGAGTGACACATATTTAATTTTCTGAAGATCGTCTGAAGTACGCGCATTACAGGGTTTCTGCTGGTGTTTGGCAGTGCCTGGGAGTGGCCTGAGATGCTGAAATACTGGCTATTAATGCTAACATCTATGTCAGTTAATCCCATTGCAGGAAATTATGTTGCTTCTTATTTAGAAAAGCATAATTATCCTGCAATATAATTTTAAAAACTATTTCTTAAAAAATTAGTCTGCTGAAAGAAAAGCAAACAAACAAATGATTAGTGCTGACATACCTAATTTTTAGCAAACATTCTTAGGAGTGGACTGATTCAGCAGATTTGATTGATTAGGGATAAACCAGTCAGCAGTTTCAGACCAGGCATATTAAAACTCCATTAGAGTCAGTGATGTTGCACTTGGTTATTTGAGTCTTTGACCCACAGTATTGCAACAAATCATGTTGAATAAAAAATAGCCCTGCCAAGCAAAGATTATTGACATTGTTATAATGCTCAACTAACTGGTTTAGTCTTGCAAAGAACTAATTATATTTGTTTCTCATTCTGTCCTCACTCAGTCTGCTATCTGGGAGCTACTGTTGTGCACAGCTTCTAGAGAGTTTTTATTATGTTTAAAAACTGACATAATGTAGTATGTCAGTCATATCTGTATGTCACAGTCAGACAAAATCATCTTCCCAGTGTAATATTTATTTTCTTTAATGTAGCAGAAATTATATGTTATTAATACCTTGGTGCCCCTAAAGCAGTGTTTTGGATCTTTCTCTGCCTCTGTCACTGACACATTTATGTGGATTAGCATATCAGTTCCAGGCATTTAATCTCTGTGTCTCTCAGTTTCACAATCTATTTTTATAGACCATAAAAGACGGTAACTTAATCAAAATGCTGCATACATGATAAATATTATAATTGGAAAAGGTTGGTAGATTGTTATAGAAGGAAGGAAGATTTCAGATCCTCATCTCAAAATTACTTTTTATAAAATCATCAGTATCATCCTCAGTCTTTCAAATTGTATTTTACTGAGTATTGCATTAAATGCTTGTATTTTCATACTGGACAGAAAAACATGTCCATTTAATGTGATGTCATATGATAAAAATATATTTGACTATTCAAGTTAAGTTCAGATATTAAATGGAATGTGTCCACACAGCTTTCTAAAACTAAATTAGACACGACCTGTTGAAGAACTTGGAAATCTAGGTGCCTCATCTTAATCCAAATTCTTCTTGAACCATGTCAACTAGAAGCACAGATCTGTAATTTAGCAGAATTATTTCTTGTGTCGTTGACAGGAATCAGCAGAGCAACCAACTTCGTTGGCTGCAACTGTGTCATTTTTTGTTTGGGATCTACAGCTGTTTTGCAGAACAGTCCTTTGCTTAAAATGATCTCTTATTTTTTTTTAGAGGAAAGAGTGCTGCAATCCCAATATACTTGCATGTAGGTCTTTTCTGTTGTGTGCACATGGCAAGCGTAGCCTTTTGCCCAAAACCAGAGAGAGTCTTAGTGGGGGCTTGTAGAAAGTGGTGATATGGAGGAAAAGCTTCTAGGAGGGAGGGAGAGGGGGATAGATAGATAGATAGATAGATAGATAGATAGATAGATAGATAGATAGATAGATAGATAGATGATGGATGGATATGTAGAAAACAGAGCCCCAAATTCACACTGCTGCTGCAATGGAGATCTCGGTTTTTTCAGCAGGAATCTTTGGAACAGTTGAAACTGATGGGGGACATGTTGCTGGAATTGCTTTCTTTAATCTGTGATGCCACAAGTGTGGAAAGAAGTCACCAGATTGGGCCCATCACTGTGACTGAGATAGAGGGCTTTCACACACTCACACGAGTAGTTAAAGTGTCTCGTTCAACCTTTCCCCACAGGTCATGCCTCAGATGGGGGAAGGAATTGTTACAGGGAGAATGATACCTCTGCTCTTTGAGGGACTGAGGCTGTTTTACGTTCTTCAATTGCCCTTCCTAAGCTCCTTTTGGACATCTGCCTTAATATACCTGTGTCTGTCTGGTTTTTGTTTTGTTTTGTTTGTTTTTTAAATTTTCTTTTCAATCTAGTCAGAATTTTCTCCTGTAAGTATTATTTCAGAAATTCTACAATAAGGGTGGTTCTGTCCTTTATTTGAACTGACAGTCACGTAAAACCAAGGGCACGTGTACAAAGTCAGGATACAGGTCGATATGCCAGATCATTATTAGCAAAAACTGCACAATCAGAAATGTGGATTTCTTTGCTCTTCTTGTGAGGACATCTTTTACAGCTTAGGAGGCATAATTCCTGAAGCACTAGTAGGCCCTTCATCTTTGCTTGCACTGGAAATGATTTACCTTTTTTTTTTTTTTTTATACTGCTTTTAACCTCAATCCCTTCAAGCAATCAGAGAGTTATTCTTAGAAGGGTAGTTTATAAAAACGGATTAACTTTGACAATGACATTGCAGCTGAGGACTGCCAAATGTGTAAGCTTTTGTTGATTTGAAAGAAGTATGTTTTATATTCCAATGGGGTGGGTAAAGGAGGAGTGAGCTCAAGGTGGAGAGTATTTATGCAAGTAGGGAATCCATCTCAAAGGATTCTGCAACTTTGAGAAATACAAACCAGAAACTCAGTCCCCTTCATTATACCTACTGGGAAGTTCTAAAAAGAGAAGAAAATACCTGGGCAGTGTGCTAGATTTCACAGTGTTCATCTCTGACAGGTATATTTTCTTAAGAATTATTCAATATGATGTAGAAAAATTAAACTGCTGCCCATATTCTTAGTGTCTAATATTACAGCAGAGGTACAGGAGGCTTTTAGAAGCCAGTTGAGAGTAAATTGATGAAATCGATACATGCTAAAATGAAATTTAGACTCCCAAGACCTTTAGGACAAAGAAACTTTTCTATGGGAGGAGTTGTGACTGCTTTGTGTTACATCACTTTACATAATTTCTTTAAAAGTGTTTTGATGGTTACCAGAGGGTCTGTACGTCTTGTTTTGAATATGCTCTTTCATAACATCTTGTTCTGTTACACCTAGATAATTGGTTATGTTAAAGTAAATGATGTAAATTAAACAGAAAGATGAAGGCAAACTAGGGAAATTAACTTTGAAAAATGGGGATGTAGGTTTCATGAAGTTCCAGCTCTTGTGCAATGCCTTGTCTCTTTTTTAAATGCATGATTGAGGCCATGCTTGCTAATTAAGAACAATTAACTGGGATGTTTTCTCCTCTGGCATATTGGCAATATCAACACAGTAAAAACCACAAGAAAGTTGTTTTTGCAGCGTACCTGGCAGTTTTCAGCTTGCTCGAAGATGCAAGGATCAGTCCTTAGTTTTCTTCAACTCCAGGTGCTAAAGATGCTGCACATTGCCATCATAGCTCTTAGTACATGCCTTCGGGACTAGTGAGAGAGTCGCTATTTGGTGGAATTGTTCGGTTTTACACAAGAGGGAGAGGAATGCAGAGGAATGACTATTCCTCAGTGTAACATCGCAAAGAAACGTATGGCTGGTCCTCTACGTAATGTAGGGGCTTAGTTGGTTCAAATGTATGTATACAGTCACAGCTACTGGCCGTTTCTGTGGGAAAGCCTTAATCAGGTGAGAGGCAAGGAAAAGGCTGCTTGAGAAGCATTAAGACAGTAGTCTAATGCTGCTAAGGGAATGTCTGAAAATCTGGACCCATTCCACAAGTGTGAGGCAGTCCCGAACCTAGGTGTAGCTCTGCAGTCACTAAACAATATCACCACGCTTAGGTTGTCATTTACTACTCTTTTTATGTCACTCTTTGGGAGGAAGAGACCACAGGTGTGATTTTATTGTGTTAGGCACCTGCATTTGTAAAGATTCCTGACAGAGAGGACAGCATTATATTCACATTGGATGCATCTGTGCATGGAATTAGCACAAGACCTATGCATGCAGACTAATCCTAGGTCTTCAAAAGAGAGCTGAAATAACATGTAAATGACCTATTTCATCAAGGTTGTCATTATTAGGCATCTACAGATTTTCTGCCCATTAAGCATTTCTCTCTACTACACAGCTCCATTGTGCTTTTGCAAGCATTTAGGTTATTTATGCTTTGTGTCCTTCCTCATGTCTAATCAGACTATTTACAAAAAACAATGATAGGACAAGGGGTAACAGGTTTAAATTGAAAGCAGAGAGATTTAGATTAGGTGTGAGGAAAAAATTCTTCACGAAGAGGGTGGTAAAGCACTGGAACAGGTTTCCCAGAGAAGCAGGGGGTGCCCCATCCCTGGAAGTGTCCAAGGCCAGGCTGGATGAGGCTCTGAGCAACCTGGTCTAGTGGAGGGTGTCCCTGCCCATGGCAGGGGGGTTGGAACTAGATGGTCTTTAAGGTCCTTTCCAACCCAAACCATTCTAGGATTCTATGAACAGTTTGTTATGCAGGCTCAAACAATTGAAGTTCTGTACCATGCTTTCATTCTTGACTGTTTTACTAAATCCCCTTCATCATTTGAGGGTCAGATGTTTAACTGTGTGAATCAGTTTGTCATGCACATCTGAAAGTTTCCTGGGCAAGGACTACTTCTTGTACTTCTAAATCCTAGAATTTGCAACATCTTATACCAAATATGTGAATACCCCCATTGGTTCACCACCCACTCACATCTGACTGTTTTTTGGAAGATGCTGTTTTGCAAAAGAGACAGTAAGGGTGTCTCCTTTACCCGAAATCATGTTACTAGGTTACACGTGACACAGACTTTATTGTAGGACAGATTTTACGCTGTTCAGACTGCCAAGGTGGGACCTAAATACTACTACGGCCACAAAACTATTCCCAGTTATACTGGTAGTATCTAAATATACAGAAGCGAAGACACTCTGGAGCCTGTTTCTCTCCAGTGATTATGGAGGGAACCTAGAGACCTGACTTAGAACATACAGATGTTAAAAGCAGGCAAGATGAATCTTACCTTCCATGTGAGAGATAAGTGTGTCTGTGCACTGGGTAGCTAGTAAAACTTACTGGGTAAAACTCTCAGTGCTATACTCACCGCAGCTTGGTGTTTTGTTCACCCACATCTTTACACACTTGCATTTAAGTGTAGTCCGTATCTAATAACTCTCTTTCATTTCTATAAACATTGCTATTTTAAATATCTTGCTGGTTATTTTCTTACTAACTTTGTGACACTGTTTTCTGCATGAAAAGTAAACTAAAATGGTTTGCTTTAGGGTAACACTGAGATTCAACAGATGTTAGGCAAAGGCAGCTTGTAGCTTTTCAGCACATTTCAGTTCTGTATAAAGTAGATGGTATTTTAAAAGGGAGGAGGAAAAGAAGAGATAATATTCTGGTATGCAATATTTGGGTTGTTAATTATGTTGCTTCTAGTATGTTATTGTGTCCATTTTGTTTCTTGTTAAACCCTTTTTGTCATTTAAATGAGCTGGTATTGAACAGGCTTACAAAAGTAGAAATGAACTTTTCTGTAATAAAAATAAAATATTTTGATTCGGTTTTGCAAAATGTTACTGAAAGAAAGAGCATATCATAAAAGTTTGCTGATGAATGCACAGAAATGAAACACAGACATCTGTGGGAATTTATAGCTATGCAGTCATCTCTCTGTGTGTGCAGTGAATCAGTGAACAGTTGGGTTTAGGTTTTACAATATGCCTTTGCTTTCATTTGCTTGGAATACTCTTTCCTAGGTTTTGGATATAGTCAAGACAAGTGTTCGTGCAGTTCTACAGTGTGTCTGGAAGGCTCCAGACATTGAAAATTTACATCTGTATCGTCTCTTCAACCGTGTATTTAATCGCTTGCTTTGGAGCCATGGTCAAGGTCTATGGAACTGTTTCTGTAATTCAGGGTAAGCCTATTTTTCTTAAATCTTCATAACTTCACAATTACAATCAATGCTGGCATGCTTGGTTTCTCATTTTCATCCAAAAGAATTCTGTAATATACTGAACTTGTTTAAAAACTGTCTAAAGATATAGTATAATTAGAAATCTAATAATCTAGGCCACCAGTTTCAGTAATGGAATCAGACATTTATTAATGTATTTACAAATCTAATCATCTAAGGAAAAAGTCTAATTTTCAAAATATCTGAGCTTTAGGTCAACTCTTTCATTAAGTGGTGCGCAATTTAGAGGCCAGACCACTGTGTCAAATGTGGACTTACCATCAACAGAAATCATTGTCATATCTATTTGAGCTCAAGACTTAAAAGGGAAGAATTCAGTCACAAGTGCAGCTGACCTCTCATGTGAAATGTAGTGTCAGTTCTGTGATTTACAAATAATGAGTTTGAATTTCTGTGCTTAATTACATTCACTGTTTCCTACACTGGTGGACATTTAAGTATATGAAGAATTGGAAATGTCTGCACTGAGGTAAGCAGATGTTTTTGCTTTGGGTAGCAAATACAAGTTTTCTATGGGGGAAAAAAGATCAGGCCTTATATCAAAAGTTCAATATCCTATGCTTCAAAATCTGCATTTCTGAAATCAAAGGCATTTGATTTCTGCAAGGCATATGCTATTTTAGCAAACAAAATGAAGAAAGAAACAAAGAAAACCTCAGTGAAATAACTGTGATGTAGATGGTTTCATAAAGCTGCATTTGTTTTACCGTGTAATAGACAATGAAAATTAGTAAGTGAAAACTGGTAGAACCAGCTGACTTCAGATCATTATAAAAAGGATAACACATAATTGGCCATATTGTACAGTCAAGCACGATGCTCTTTTTGGGATCCAGTGAGAACTCCATGATTTCTTACCAATGTATGGAAACAAAAGTTACAGCATAACAAATGAAGTTTCCTTAGGTAACAGTGCTCTGTGGACTGCAGTATAATGGAGTATGAACTGAATTTGTGTGGCACATGGAGGAGGTTGCACAGGCATATTTATACATAAGCTCACTAAAATTCACATACATATTTCCAAATCTCAATCTTTGTTATTATGGTAACTGTATACGACAGTGTTCATAATCAGCATTTGTTATAGCAGGCCACATATTATTCTTCACTGATAAAATTCCTCATAATTGTAGGAAAGTGATCGCACACCTCAAAGCCCAGAATTTAAGGAATTTATCAGGAGACTTTCTTCCACAACATTTTTGAGATTTATGGATTGATTTAGAACATAATAATGTGTAGCACTAATACTTAGAACTTCATCTTGCTGCTTTCTACCACCCAGCATGTGAGTTCATGAAGAAAGAATGAAGACAATAGATTAATTTCCAGGTAAAAATACATGTGGAAAGTACCCAGACAGGAAACAATATTGAGAAAAATACATTGAAGCAAATAGTAGCTCTTCAAGTAGTAGAATTATTCTGTTTAGGAAATGAAACACTTTTCATGCTTTAAACACAATATTTCTTAAACAATTCATTATCTAGATAATAATTAAGGAGAAATGCTTGCATCACTTGATAACTGTATGTACAGTGGAAATTCTGTATTGGGTTTGCATGGCAAGGTTTTTGTACTGGGGGGGCTACAGGGGTGGCTTCTATGAGAAGCTGGTGAAAGCTTCCCTTGTCTGACAAGCCAATGCCAGCCAGCTTCAAGACAGACCCACCACTGGCCAAGGCCAAGTCCATCAGTGATGGTGGGATAACATATTTGAGAAAGGGGAAAAAACCCTTTTTTTTCGCCTTTGTGAAGATGCGAGAGAAACAGCCCTGCAGGCACCAAGGTCAGTGGAGAAGGAGGGGGAGGAGATAGTCCAGGCGCTGGAGCAGAGATTCCCCGTTGGCCCGTGGTGCAGACCATGGTGAGGCCGGCTGTGCCCCTGCAGCCATGAAGGTCCATGGGGGAGCAGAGACCCACCTGCAGCCCAGGGGGGACCCCACGCTGGAGCAGGGGGATGCCCGAAGGAAGCTGTGACCCCAGGGGAAGCCCACGCTGGAGCAGGCTCCTGGCAGGAGCTGTGGCCCCATGGAGAGAGGAGCCCAGGCTGGAGCAGGTTTGCTGGCAGGAGTTGTGACCCCAGGGGGACCCAGGCTGGAGCAGGCTGCTCCTGAAGGATGGCACCCCATGGGAGGGACCCACATTGGAGCTGGGGAAAAGTGTGAGGATCCTCTCCTGAGGAGGAAGGAGCAGTAGACACAACTGTGTGATGGACTGACCACAACCCCCATTCCCCGCCTCTCTGTGCTGCTGGGGGAAGGACGTAAAGAAACGGGTTGCAAATCTGAGCCCAGCAAGAAGGGAGAGTGGGGGGAAGGTGCTTTAAGATTTGGTTTTATTTCTCATTATCTCCCTCTGATTTGATTGGTAATTAGTTCCCAAGTTGAGTCTGTTTTGCCCATGACGGTAATTGCTGCGTGATCTCTCCCTGCCCTTATCGCGACCCACGAGCCTTTTATTACATTTTTACTGCCCTGCCCAGCGTGTAGAGTGGCTTTGGTGGGCGCCTGTTGTCCAGCCCACCACGAAAACCAGACAGTTTCAGCTGGAACACAGCATCTAGACTGAGGAGCCAGGCTGGATAATCAATTAGCTATATCTTATCTTTATTGGCCAATCTTTCAGTCATTAATGTTCATAATTCCATCCTTATACAGCATAATTTAAAAAATCTCACTAGGCCGAAGTAAAGTTGCTGGTTCTTTGCTGCTGTTTTAAGGACAAACTTCCCACACCAGGGCTGTGAAATCTACTGCTGATCTCAGTGGACAAGACTACATCATCCTGGATGCTATGTTGAAGCCAGATGCAGCCAATTTTCCTCACTCTATGAAGTGCTTCTTTCAGAAACAAACAAAACCCCTCAAGCTTACAAACCATCTGTGCTACTGGATAATGTTTTGACCAAAAAATAAGCCTTCTGAGGGACCTTTAAAATGGATGGAATGATCTGTACTGTGGTCAGAATTTTGCACAAACAGGTGTGTTGAGGTGTGTGCAGAGAACTATCGTCATCTTCTGTGGTAAAACATACCAGGTTTATATTGGTACGGTAGGGCTTGGGTATTTTTGAAAAGAGAAATGGCTTTTTCAGAAAACAAAAGCATGATGGTCTGCATTTCAAAAAGGAATGCTTCTATAGGTACACTTTGCAAGTTGTACTTAATTGTAGAATACCAACCCCATAGGATCAGATGGAATACCAGGTAGTTTTTGCATGGCAAAACTGAGAAATGCTGCTCATCTGATTATTTGGATAAGGAAGCAGTGCACATACTAATCTCCTGTATATTAATTTCATATTTTTTTCTTAGTATCATCTACTTAAATTAGAAGAAGAGTATTATTATGCTGTGTAGACGTTTAGCAATAATTTATTATTTTTATTAATTCCTTTTATATCACATCGCATTTGCATTCAGGTGGTAGCCTGTTAAAAATAATAAGTGTGTTTTGTTATTCCTGGTGTAAGATACCTATACAATTATGTGACAGTAAATCTTTATGTGCTAAACCTAAGTAATGGCCCTATAAATGCTTTAGGGAACAAACCAAGTGAAAAATGGCTATAGACATTTCACATATGAAGCTTAGCTTCTTAATTTGCGTAATTTGTGTTTTGGACTCAGCATCTGCCAGCATTTGTATTAAATAGTGTAGACCTTTCCTGTAAACAGGCAAGGTCATGCTTTTTCTCTTGTTCCTCTATTGTTAAATCTGATATAAAGCAGTAAAGCTCTCGGATTGCAATTAGTGGCAGAAAGCATGAAATCGGGTCTTTTTCCATAACAGGAGCTCTTGGGAAACCATATTCAGTAAAAGCACAGAGGTGGTGACTCCTGAGCAACTCCAGTGTTGCCAACGAGTAGTACAGCTTTGTAAACACTGCCTGCTGGTGGTTTACAAATATTCATCAGATTCAAGAGGATCTCCAACTGCGATTAGCCCCCACTGGGATGATACAAGGTATACGTTTCAATATTCTCTTCCTAAATTATAAGTATAAAGGATAGTATTGGAGCAAGTTTCAGTCTGTGCTGCTATCGCTACGCTTCTCTTTAAGCCTAGTTCACTACGTATTTTTTAAAAGAAGGCAAAACTCCCAACGTTTCCCTTGATCCTGAGTTTCTATTGTTCTAATCGCTCTAGCCCACTCATGAAGTGGTACTAAAAGAAGAGTAGATATACACATTTGTGTGAAACTACACTTATTGAAGTCATATTGCCTACTGCCCAAGTAGCTGCAGTAAAGGTTTTCCATGAAGTGAACTGAAAATTTCCTTTCTTCCCCTTCTCAGATCCCTCAAAGTCACTGATTCCAGATTTGCATTCCTAGAGGTATCCTAACATGTATGATACTTCTGGCTTCACATTCGCAGTGGGATGCTATAGGGCCACAGCTCCAGCCAAGGGTCAGGTAAGTGCCATCTGATTTACTGTATTGCACAGTTTTGCAAAGTTGATTTCCAAAACCTACAGATTGAAATTTTCGTTATTTCTTCTTACAGAGCATAAATATATTTTCAAACCTTGCAAAACAGCATCATATAGTAAAAAAATTATTTGGCACTTACCCGATTTTCCATTGGCTGGTTTAGTTCTCCAACCTGATACAATAGGGATTTTGATACTGTCAGTACAGGGATTACTGAAAATGCTTCAACTGTGGGAGTCAACGATCTGCAGTTTAAAAGTTGTAGGTGGAGAATTAAATGTAAGTTTCAAATGACTTTGGTCCCTAATTCTATCCATAATGGCAATTTGAATTATTATGTATATAGACTTACAAATGCTTTGTTTATATAAAACATCTTACAGCCATGATTTCATAGAAGGGCTTTACGAGTTAAATGTTATGTGCAAAGCAAACCTTTGATATATTGTCTGTTAAACTTATTTTATGACTTAATTGCCTACTTGCTATATCTCAGACTAGTTATTTGATACACTGAACCCATTTGTTATTGTTATATGGATCTTAAGGCACTCTAACATCATTTAAAACCAACCAGAAACTGAATTTGTTTGGTCACAGCAGAAGCAGAAGTATGTTAGCCACAAAACAAATCATATTCAATATTAACATATACTGAGCTATAGGAAGTGTGTGGTAAAGTCATCTGGATTAGCTAGTACTAGAAAAATCTTAAACCTTGAAGATTTTATTGCCTTTACTGTTAATATTGCAGAAAAGTTTTCATCATGACCAACCACAAACTGTTCAAACTGGTTGGATTACTGTAATGTACTGCAGCTAACAGGCTTGCATTTGGAAAGCAGTGAAAGGGATGGTCCAATAGAACTCTCTCATCTGTAGTTTCGGTGTTTCTTTGGATGCTGAATGGAAGTTTATTCATAAATTTCCCAGGCTAGAAGAATCTAAACCCTCAATATCCTACATATCAGCATGTCTTCAGCAATAGAGTTGTCACTGTCGTTGATTAAAGTTACAGTTTTTATATTAATCTCCACAAATGTTATATCTATGCTGTGGATAAAACAATATGCTAGTTAACCATGATATTCTGAATCTGGGAAAGGAAAGATAGGTATGGAAATAAATGCTCTTGACCATTATGCCCCACAACTGTAAGGTAATGAACTAGTTTTCTAGAAATGGGAGAAGCACAATGCTATTTCACTTTTCATCTAAGTTTCTGTTTTTATATAAGAATCCGCACTACTGTTAGTAGTTTTCTTGACTCTACGTAAAATTGTGTGAAGTGCAAATGAGATCAGAGCAATAAATGTACAAGAAGTCATTTTTTTCAAGACTTACTTACAAAATCTAATTTGAAGAATTTTTCTGAACACAAACCTGTTTTTTGTTTTGTTTGTGTTTATAAAACAAGTGTTTGTGAAACTAAAGCTTTCAAAGATTACAAATAGATATCTCTTTAGCTGGGAAAAGATATCTTTACAGGGAGAGAGAGAAAAAGATAATGAAAGCAGCCGCAGAGTTCTTTTATCACATTTCAGATCTGTTCTCAGTCCCATCTCCTTACTGTAAATCAAATATATGTCATGAAGAGAATGAATAATTATTAATGTAAATGTGTATTAATGTCATATTTTTCCTCACAAAAGTATAAGGAAAACAATAGGAGAGCCCAGAAATTATGTCAAAATCACTTAAAAATAATAGCTAAAATCAAACTGTGTATAAAATGTCAGACTTCATATTTTGATAAATTCATCTGCGTTGCAGAATCAAAAAACCCCACAACCCATCTAATGCTAGATCCTTACAGCTTGCTAAATAATCTGATGTATTACATGGCATATTCTCTGGGAAATATTTAAGATTTTTACTGGATCGTTAAGCAAAAGTAGGACTCAGTCTGGTGACGTAGTTAACTGTCAAGCTCACCACCAACCCGTACCAAATCAGGGTTGGTGTTTTAAACATATATTGGTGATAATATTTTTGTAATACCAGCTTTTCTCAAACCTTGAACAAACCAAATGTGTACACTTTCTTGTCTCCTATTGTCTGATGCTGTATCTATCCATGTGATTAGTAGGATCAATCTTTTAACTTACTCATCATTAATCAATATGATTCACTAGAATGATGCAACAATTTTTAAGCAATAATTTATACAATGATGTGTTGTGTTAATCCATCCTAACATTGACATAAGTCATTATGAAATTCTGATTTAGTGTGGATGTTATTTTTGCACACTTACTGTGCTCATCTAATGACTTCTGCAAGTATCTATTAGGAAATGATAACATGGAAAGGTTTAAGAATGAGTATTAGGCATGTGATAAATCATTGTTTGCAGAATTAAATTAAATACGGGCTATGTAGTTACCTGAATTTCAAAAGTAAAAGGTCACTGATGTGACTTATTGGGTTGCAACACCATTGTTTCTTGCTTTACTGGAGTATTGATGATAGCGTGTCTGTTTTATAGAATTAGAGCTGGAAACCAAAGCTGAAAATTTAGGGTTTTTTTCTCTAATCAACTACTTTTACAACTTAACTTTTTATAAGCTGGTTAACATCAATTGCAGTTTATACCCAGTTTAAATTGATTAAATAGTACTGTAATAGCAGACAAAAACGGGTGATGTATTCAATTTTGGTAGTAGTGTTGCAGAGAGTGCCATTGTTTTATTTATCTGCTTGCTTTAAACATAAAGGACTGGAAAGATGTTGGATCATCATTCAACATCTTGAAATTTTGCTAAGAGTTTGTCTGTGTTTAGATGTGTTTCCTGAGTTAGCTAGTGCCTCATGCCCTGTATGTTTTATAAATAGTATTTATTGTACATAATTTCTTGCATACAATTTTAAGGTATGGCATATGAACAAGTAATGCTTTTGTTCTTGAATGTCACTTTGCCTGTAAACTCTGCTATATTTTTCATATCCTTTCTAGGTATTTATTGCCAGGACCTTCACTCTTCATCATGAAATCACCTTCGTCCAACCTTAGCTGCAGTTCATCTGGAATGCCTCGCCCTAACATTTTGTTCACACACAGATACAGTCACTTGTGAAGCAAAAGGAAAGTTGCTGTTCTTTGCAAATAATGGCACTCCTTTTTTTTCAAATTAAAATTTGCGATGGAGCTAAATATAAACACTAGTGTATATTTACTACCATATTATGATAACATTTAGCTGAAAACCTACTGTAAAAGCATAGCTTTTCTGGAAAAATAATAAACCTTGTTAAGTTGTTTACACACACAAGTGAATGTGTAGATCTTGCTAGGTTTATAAGTAATTCCTTCTTACTAGAAATGTTATTTTTGCTGCAGAATATATAAAATGGAATTGATCTTGAAGATCCTATTACAGTGTTACATTATTTTGTACATACAATACTTTGATTGAATATTATTTATTGTAAAGTATACTATTTATTGTCCCAAATGTAATCGATCCTTTAACAGGGTCGATGACTAACAAACTGTAGTAGAAAACTGAAACTGTAGCCGTCATTGAAAATAATCTGATCATTTCTTGGACACGTTTAAAATAATCCCCAAAACTCTGTAAGCCAAACCTAAAGCAAACATATTTTTATTTCTCTCTTAAATTATGAGATCTATTTGATGCTGCTATTTTTCTTAAAGAGATGGTATAGTGTCTTTTAGCCAAAGTGAAGGCACCTAGTATACAAACAGTAAAATATCAGCTTGGCATTCAGTTTTTAATTGGATTCTCATAATAAAAGAGAAGCCAATGTTTGTTAGCAGATTTTCATTCGCATTACCTATGTCCTGTGCCTTTAGGTTTCCTTTGGGAGCAAGCAGTCATCTCCACCTCGCACAAGCATGCATAGTGCATAGTTTTTGTGTTTTACTGCACAAGTGATAAAGCAGACATTTTTAGGAAATACTGCAGCTATAATGTATTATTTCAACCTTAAACTAATTGGTTTGTTGTAGCTTTTAGCATACAATCCAGTACCTACTGTAGAATCTACCCGTGCAATGGACAGTATTTTCTAGATGGCTGACACCTTTAAATGTTGGAAATCTAATTCATTAGAAAGCTCTCATTCAGATTCAGCTTCCTGCGCCTGGCTGAAGGGCACAAAAAGAAAAGGAGCCAGAGCAGAAACCTACTATTAACAGGACTTGTAACCTGAAAACATCATTCATGTTTTGCTACATATACCTATTCATCCTACTCAGCATTGTGCCATATGAGCCTTATTCATTATAGAAATAATTATTTTAAAAATCAGTTATCTAGACTTAAAAATGGATTAAGATTTTTACCTGAGTAAACAACATAGTAGTTATTATTTACCAAAGACTCGTTTACTTACCAATCATGTAACCCTGAAATGTGTTTGTAAATTATCAGTGTATTTCAGGTATACTTAAAAAATAATTGGGGGGCTAATTATCCTCAGGAGAAAGTATGTTAGAGGTTTTTGATATCTAGAGATTTAAGACAAATTTTAGAGACTTAAGAGATTTGAGACTGAAGTCTGGAAATGATTTTTTAAAATTTTAGTCATAGCATATATAAAACTGGGAGTTTGGGTGAGATTTTTAATGCCTGTGCTGTGGTGCCTCACCTCTAGAACTGCAGGTTATATGATAACGAGGCCATTTGTAAACAATTAGAAACACCTCTTGAGTTTAGCCAGCTATAAAAAAGGTATTTTCCATTTTTGTGGTTACTAATATAGTATGTTCACATTAATTGTATATCTCTTTTGGTCCATACAGTGACTACTGATAAAGCATACTATGGTTATCTGTAAGACCTAATAAAAGCTGTAAATTCTCTCTTCTTGGGGAAGGCTTCCATTGTATTTTGCTTTAGGCCATAAGGATAAACTTCCAGCTTAGCCTGCCAGTCTCAAACAGAGCCTTAGGATAGTAGGTTCACATGGCTTTTTTTGTCTCCTTTTTCTTCTTCTGTTAAACGACATTATTATCTCTGTCCATGGAGTGCTGGGACAGGTCAATCTGTATAGAATACTCTGCCAGCAGCAGGAGGACTACTAACCATACCTATGCGGTATGGACAGATCTAGAAAAAAAAAACCATTTAGCATGATGAAAGTGGACCACGTGGTTGGTTGACGTCTGACATTACTTAAGATATTCATATTTCTGATAACCTTTCCTAAAGTGGTACTGTATTCCTAATAATGTGTGGATCAATATTTTCAATAAATGTAATGCTACGCTTTCCTGCCAGCTCCTCAGAACAAGTGCGTATGGTCTTTGGGTAAATTGGGTTGTACCTACAATCTGACTCCAGATAGCGCCGCTGGCAGGATCATTCACTCCTTTCCCTCTGCAAAAGCAGCATTTCCTTTGTGATCAGATATGTGGTCCTAGTAAATAAGCCTTTAAATAGTCATTCGTTCTGACCTTGGGCCCTTGAAAGCAGCACTGAGGCAGAACCTCCAGCCTGCTGACCAGCAGACTGCTGACCCCACCATCAAACCTTCCCTCAGGAACCAACTAATTAATCAAACATGGAAGGGAGACAAACCTCCTCAATGCCTTTCACTGAATCTCCAGAAACCCACTGCTGTTCAGTCAAAACATTACCCTTTACTGGAGTTTTTTATTTTCTGTTGCACTGTAGATGTTTTTAGAGCAGGCTGGAAGTGCGGGCAGCAGTGTCCCAGCAGCCTGGCCGCCCGGTGCCCGGTGTGGGGGCAGGGCTAGGCAGCAGGGCGCTGGGCAGCAGAGCTCAGGCACTGCCCTCCCCCTGGGCCACCTGCCAGCTGCCCGCCAGGAGGCAGCAGCAGGTGAGGGGGCTGGTGAGGGTGCAGGGTGAGTTGGGCACTGTGCTCCTTGGGGTGGGGACAGCTTCCTACCGCAGCCCCTCGGGCGGCGCGAAAACATGAGGCGCGGGGATGTGGGTAGCCGTAGTCGCAATAAAAGATGCGACTGGGATGGGCTCAGAAATGCCGACAGTGAAACCTTACCAAGACTTCATGCTTTATTTATACTGTGATACAGCTCTTATCCTGTGAGAGCATGGCCCGATGGCATCTGCTCCAGCAGTCTTTCCTGGAGAAAAATGCCTGCTGAAGTCTTCAGTTGTGTGCGTTGGGAATGTGAAAGGGCCTGGATGCCGGGGCTGACCAGAACAGGTGCAACATGCCACAGCGGGGTGCTGCAGGCCCACATCTGTACCTTGCCTGTGCAAATCCGGACCTTGCCGTGTTCTCAACCGGGCCAGACCTGTTTTGTGCTTGAGAACGCGGAGTTTTCTGCTAAAAGAAAGTGCTTCTATGGGTCTTTCTAACAAGCTTATCCAAATACAAAGTCCAAAGAGCAAGGAAAGTATTTTTTCACAAGTATTGCTTTGATGAAGTATGTTAAAGGAAACTTTACTTAAAATACCTCATATGGACTCCTGTTTGGTAGACCTCAGCCTTGAGTTAAACGTCCTGTCTATAAAGGAATGTGTTGTCTTTGTTATGGGAAAATTAGTGTCTGATTGTTGGTTGTCTGTGCTGTTGGCAAGTAAATTCATCAGCTTTTAAAACTGCGCCTGCATGGTTCCTGGGTTGGGCTAGGAGTTCTAGAACAAGTTCACCTTTGAATAGGAAACTGTAAATTTACAGTTTTTTTACTTTCCCTGAGTATTAAAGTGACAAGATGAAATTGTATTGACATTTATAACACCTAATTTAGGTGTTGGCAAATGTGACTCTTTGCAAGTTAGCTTTGCACGCGGTGGTGTAACAGTGAACTGGAAGCTGTTGCATTTATTCCCATTTTCAGGAGAAAATAATTTGCTGTTAAACAGCATACTTACTGGAAAATCTTCCACTCCAGCCTTTGCTAAAAACATTTGCCATTTTTTCTGTGGTAAAATTCCCATGCATTAGCTGTTATTCTGCATCTGCGTTCTTTGTTCTCAGCCAGCCACCCCTGTGCAGCTCCCTACACCGCTGAAATCACTCGTAAACCACTAGTAGAGTTGCAAGGTGCAGTGCGTGGCCCCGGAGTGCCCTCGGAACAGGCCTGCCCGCTCCCAGCGCCACAGGGCCAAGCGGAGCCCGCACCGGCCCCAGTGGCGGCCGGCGGGGATGCCCAGGCGCTGCCCGCCGTGCCGCGCTGGCGCAGGGGTCGGTCACCCTCTGCGCCTGCTCCTGCCAGGGGTCAGCAGCAGCATGGCGAGGGGTAGGACGTGGCCCGAGCCCGCCTTTCCTGCTGTGCCGCGGCTCACGGCTGCTGCCAGGCGGTTTTGCCGAGCACCGTCACGCAGCGTGCTCTTGCACCGAGGTTTGGCACCGCAGGCGGCTCGCTGCAGCGCGCTGGCTGTGAAGACTGAGGGCGGCAAGTCGTGAGGTAGAGCAGAGCCCAAAATGGCCGTGAGAGGTCAGGACATCTGGCGCGAAAAGGCATAATCCTGAAGTAGGTTTCACGGTAAAGGTTTTCCTTGTGCCTGTTCTTGTGGAAATGAGAAATGCTGTGTCGTAGCAGGGTGAAAGACTGTTTCGTTAAGTGCTAGGTATGATTTTTAACTGGGCGGCATTGTGTAGCATCTGTCATCGGTAGCGTTATGCCCACTTGGTTGTTCTGCCCCACTTCCCGGCAGGGCACTGCCTCCCTTAGAAGCTTCTCGGAAGCACGTAGAGGACCCTGTTTTCTAAACAGAAGCTTTCCATTTCAAGATTAAAAAATTGTCGTCCAATACTGTATTGCAAACCTCTATGTTTGCACAGTTTTCTTGATGTGACTCTCATCCGAAGCAGCCTGGCTGTCGTTGCCCAGAAGGGATGGGGTTACTTTACTTTGCAAAGAGAAATACAGCCCCGAGTGGTACACTGAGTAGTAAATTGTTCTGTGCAGAGATCTGTGCTTTCTTGGGTACCTAATGAATTAGGGGGCACGGCGCAGTGTAGACGTATTTTTAGTAACTGACGGTGTGGATAGTCCGCAGTCTGGGAGATGTGTCAGGCTTGGGAGAGCTGGGCTTTCCCCCAGCCCCGCTACCCTGCTCCGTTCAGCCCTGTTAGGTGATGGCGGGTGTTCTGCTGGGTAAGGTCACTGGGCACATCGCCTCTTCCCTGCCCGTGCAGGGTCTGTGCTCTTCACGGACGCGAGATTTTCTCCACCATGGTGTAGGATTCGAGCCATCTGATTTCTTTTAGTCTGATTCAGAGAATGAATAAAGTAGCTGCATCAAAATGACATGGTACTAGACAAATATGCTGTAGGGTGGTTTAAGTTTAGTCACACTGGGTTTGCTTTGGTGTTTAATGCATTATGTAACCAGAAGCAATTGAGAAAGCTTACTGGCACAGTGAAAAATAAGTTCCTCTGGCATTTAAAATTAATTCAGCCAGCATTGGTAAGCTGGACCTGACAGCATCTTTCCAATCTTTAATTTACTTAATTTGTGGGCTGATTTGCCAGATTAATCAGCATGATTGCCTGCAGCAGTGTGGGTGGGTTATTCTCAGGGTGCACTACACTGTCGCACGCCAAGCAGAGAGTTTGTGCATACCTTCATTTTTGTCTGCAGTGGTTTCAGAGTGCATGTTCCTCTCCTGTCATTTTGAAACAGGGACATGAACCGCAGACAGCTCCCTCACTTCCTTCAGCCATGACATGCCTTTTGATACACCGAGATGCTAAATGCTTTGCTCCACAGGTGTGCCACTGAGCATGACAGCACTGGTCACAATTGATGAATGATGGGAACATAGGTAGCAAGGGAATTTTTTTGAAAATCAGTGTACGGTGCAGTAGTTTTGTACTTACCAGTTACAAGCTGCTGTTACCTAGCTCGCACACAACGGTCCGGCTGTCAGAGTAGCGTGGCTGTTCGCTGTGGTAGAGGGAGGTGCCACTAACGCCGACCGTTCTTTCTGAACTGAGAAAGCTTGCAGTTTTTCTTGCCTTCCTTCCCCCCCACCCCAGCCTGCGCAGGTGGAGGAAACAGTAAGCACTGCATGTCTTATAACTTTCACATGTTAACAAGTTCTAGGGTTGAGGAAAAAGCTTTAATAATGATATGATCATCTAATGTGAATCAGCGTTCACACTGTACCACTACGTATTCTTAACTGTGTTTGAATGCAAATATTTTTATAGAAAAAATGTTTGAGTTGCCCAAACACTATCCAGTTAATACACTTGGTAACATCTCTGCCTGTTATATATCTCCTTTCAAGTACACAAATACATGTATGATTAGTGACAATAGAAAACCTACTTAGGATGTGAAAGTAACTGAATGGCTACTCTTAATTGAGAAACACGCAGGTTCGGAAGAGGCTTGGCTCTCAGATGAGCTTTTGGAATGATGGGATCTATTTCACGGTAATTTTTTTTTCTCCTGTACAGACCGTAACAATACAGTGGGGATAACTTTACTGGCTATTACAGTCAAGTCAATGAAATGGGTATACACTTCTGTTTTAGTTGGCTGCCATATAACCTGATCTACAATTTTAGGACAATTGTGTAACTTCTTTTGTGCAAACAATGCTAACAACATCCAGTAACACTAATACGCATATTGTTGTGTCAGCACTTTTGTTATTTGGGAATTTGTACCTCACCTGAGTTGCAGTGTAGCTTGCCGAGTCTCAGCAGGAAGTATAACACTGTACTGTTATTATTTAATCAACAATAAATTGTTCTTTACTGTGCTGTGCCATTGTGCTTTACTCTTTTTAAAGAAAACGTATCTTTCAGAAGCAACTTTGCTTTCATGGCACATCTACCGGTGAGCCATCACTCCTCAATGTAGTGTAGTAACAGGAGTCTAGCAATGCTCCCTTCTTGTGTCCGCACCCCTATTAAATTTAATACCAAGTTTTGCAATCCTGTGGGGAGAAATGGTTGCACAGGTTGGTTGTGTTGGTCTTAGGCTTCTGGCTGTTGAGATTGTTTCTAGTTCTGGGGACTGTGTGTGCAAACCTGAGTGCGACTGAGCCGCATGACAACCTAGCAGCAGTGCACTGCAGGTTGGGTGCTATCACGCTGCCTGCGCAGGATCTCGCCTCCGCTCCTCAGCACGTGTCAGTCACCAGTCACCGCTTACACTGCACGCGGCAGCCAGCATTTCTGACAGCAGAGATGCTCATCGCAGGACCTGTGTCACGCAGAGCTTGTCACCTGCAGGAACTACCCTTCCTCCAGTCCTGCTGATGCTGGCCTACATTTGTGCTTATTTCTCTAGGTCTGCATGGGCAATCTTATGAAAAAGGATTCTCCTTTCTGAGAAGGGAGGGTAGTCTCAGCCTGCAGGATATGCTTGTTTAAAACACCGGCAAAATCATTTCCAACCTCAAGCCCTTCAGAACAAAGGACTGAGGTTTTGTGGTGCCATGGCAATAAAGGAGTTACTTCAGCACTACTGATGATGATTTTTCTTAACTATTATTACTGTTTTCTGCAAAATTGCTGGGGAAGGGAGAGGGATTTTTCCCAACTAAACTTTTTCTTGTTGCTAAGGTCAAGGGAGGGACCAGTCTAGAAATAATTACCCCAGCCTTTTTGTACTGGTAATTATTGATTACTGGGAAAAATTTCTTCTGGAAGCTTTTATTCCTGTGGACGCTTTTTAACCAAATGCTGCAGATGACCCTACCCCTACTTAACTGAGGAGCAATTCTTAAGATAACTGTTCATCTTTACATAATGCTTATGTTCTTTGAGCAGGTGGAGTGTAAGGGCCAGCAGCAATGAGATATTGTCAGAGAGTAGTCTGAGAAGCGTTCTCTACAGGAACTGTGAGACAACTAGGCCTGCATCAAGCCCTGCAGGGCTGGCCATCCCTGCCCTCGCAGGTAACCGAAGGCAAACCCAGCCCTGCTGTGCGACTGGCCCGCTATCCCTTCCCGGGAGCTGCAGGAGGGCTGTGGGCACTCAAGCTGTGGGGAGGCGGGCTTGGACAGCAGGAGCAGATGGGGTTAAGTGATCAGTGTTAGGCTGGCAGGTTGCAAGGAAATCTGTCATGATGGTTTCTGGAAAACCGTATGCTTTGAATCGAGCTCAGTCAGGCTCCACTGGGTTGTAATATTTCTCAGGCTGAGTAGTTGCTAATATGAGGGCTTCTTTCTGAAGCACAGTGAACAACACTTAGTAAAAAATGCTTTCAGGATGAAGCCTATAATTGTCACATGCAAAAGTACAAATCAAAGCTGTCATCCTTAAGTTTACTCATTTTTTAAAGCAGTTTGCTTTTCCTACATATTTTGAATTGTGTGGCATCACATGAAAATTACATTTTTAGTATCTTTTTATAGTGCAACATAAAATATTAGTGTTACTCAGGGGTCTGAAATGTCACTAATGTAACTTGCATGAACTAAGTATGACACAGATGATTTAGGTATTAATTGGCAAACCTAATTCGTGTAATCTTAGTGATATGAGAAACAAAGATGTTTGGAAGAGAAAAAGGCAGATTATCAGAGGTATAGAAAAGCCAAGTATTTTCTAATTACTGCTCCAGTTAAGGAAGGAAAATTCAAACTCTTCTCAAGCTCCCCCCCACCAAGGGACTTCTGTAGTTTAAACCAGTAATTGCAATTAAGAACATCAAGTAAAAGAGTTATATAGTGCTGCCCCATTTTGCTATTAAAAGCTTAAACTTTTTCTCCGTTAAAATTGAAAGAGGGAAAGAAAAAATCCAAAAAGGGTTTAATTAACTAGTAAACTTGAGTGTTTATCAACTGAAAAAATTATTTGATTTCTGTAGCAATAAGCTATAAGTCAACGTGCAGATTTGAAAGATCAAAGTTAAAATAATTACAGAACCACTGATTGGCTATTTATTTATTTATATTTTTAATTGCATTTTTAATGCTCAGTATTTCAGGATATTTTTTCTCCACTTACTATGGGTTATTGGGATTTGGTATTTAACCTTGCATTTATTCCATAAATTGTAAATTAAAAGGCTAAATAATCTGCGTGACCCTTAATAAAACCTCAGTGGTAGAAAGTTGTTCTCAGATATATCAGCTGTGTCGAGGGACTGTAACCAGCAAATTTCTGCCTTCTGTTCATGTCTGGGCTCAACTGTATCTGAAATTGTTTCAGTTAAGGTGTAGTTCAGATCAGCAACGGTGTATTAACCAGTCTGAACAGCGAAGGGTCATGGGTGTACCAGGCTGCGTCTTTTTAACCGCAGAGATCTCCAGCCTGATAGAGTAAACAGTGCCTTAGCCTTCCGTTTCTCTTGGTCTCCAGGGTACGGCAGGTTCCCTCCTGTACTCTAGAGCTCGCTTGCACAATGGCCGAGATGGAAAAGGGGTGGGATGCTGAGCTGTACAGCGCAGTCCTTCCAGGCGATCAGGAGGCAGTTAATAGTCTCGAGTAGAAAATTGAAAATTGCCTTGCAGTTTGTTGGCGGTGGTTTCCAGAGGGATGCAGCAGTGGGTGGTATGCTGTGAAATGAGTGATTTTCCAAACTCGGGGCAGGATGTATAGTCACTGTGACTCTTCCCAAGTTAGCAAGCATTACACCTAAACTTGTGTCAAGTGTTTGAAAGGTCGAGCCCTTACACATTGCAGTGCAATTTTAAAATGTCCTTGTCTGTGCTGTACTTGATCTTACGAGCGACAAGTCTGTATCTGAGGTGTTACGGAAATTGCGAATGCCAGCCACCCTAACAGTGATTACTTTAGGTTTCCGCTCAAGCAATAAGCTGAAAAGAGGTTCTTCCATAAAGTCCTTTTTATTGATAGTGCTACATCTTGAGCTGGGTGCCTCCAAAGAGGGACCTCAAACCATGAAATCCCTGGGCAATGATACCCTTTCAATCCTAATTCCCCACCTCTCATGTGACAGTTCAGACCAGTAGTACTACTGGGGCCTGGGGTCTTCCCGTTCTTCATTGGGTCCTTTCATTGTCTCTAGGCAGGCCGTCTCTTATTTCTAAGGTTGCAATTCTGTTAATGAATCTTACCTTCTTTCTTGAACGGGCTCTGAGGCCTTCTTTTACTTCACCAAGTTCCACATGTGAAAGTTCACAGCTTGCGGCCTTAGGCTTCAGCAAATTTAGCTACTCATGCTAAGCAAGTTATGCTGAACATGTTCTGTCCAGGTAATAAACCAAGTCGCACAACAGAGGGTAGCAGCAAGCTAAAAATGTTTGTTCTGTGATTAGTTTGTAGGAATTCATACACTTTTCCTTCAGAGCAGCACTCTCTTTTGCCGGACTCAAAGCGATTGCACAACCCCCGTCAAGTTGGGACAGGCAGTATTCAAGTGGGGAACAAAGAATTGTGGCTCTATAGCAAATTGCAGAGTACCCAGGGAAAGCACAGGAGTGGTGAGTGTAGATACCAAACACTTCAGCTGTGACCCACAAGGTTCCTCCTTGCCCTGAGCCCACGTGTCTGCTCCTTGGGTTTTGCCCTGACGGACTCTGAAGTAGCAGTGGTCTGATACGAGGGCTGAGTCGAATGTTCCCTCTGTACTTTTTGCTATCCGAGATGTGGTCCTGCAGAGGTCCTGCAATGATTTGTTTAAAATTTCACTCGTCAGGATAGCTGCATTAACTATAACATCGGGTTACTGCTGGGGCAGCAGCTGAGGTGGGAATACTGTCCAAATGGTATGGTCACAGTTCTGCTGTTACTCTGGTTTGTGTATGGATGCAGAATCTTAGGGAAGTTTTAAAGATGCTCAGAGACTCTCATCTGATTTAACTCATCTCTGGTGTGATTTCTACTGATTTAGAGAATAGGTGGGTACATCTGGATCGTGCATGCTTTTTGAAAGATAGTAAAAGATGAGATTTTTCTAAATATCAGTAAGTTTTTCAGTAGCTACTTTTTTGTAAGATTATGCAAAATCTGTGTTTTTCTTTATTTGTTGTTCACATAATAAGAAGGGCAAAGCTTCTTTAGCCAACAGTGGTGACTAAAATTATATGCCAAAACTATATTAATACATCTCAACAAAAGAGAAATGATTTAAAGGTGTTAAGCATTTCATTTTGTGCTACTAAATCCAAGAGAACTGTAAGTGTTCTTCTGTGTTAATAAGGAATAATTCTCATCTATTTTTACACATGTAGGTTTGAATGCTGTATTTTAGGTGCTTATTTTAAGAAGATTGTCCTTTGTTGATTAGATTTATTCACAAAAATAAATGAAGAAAAAGTGTTTGCCCTCCTTTAGTACTTGTAAGCCCATGTGTACCCTAAGGATTAATCTCTTTAGTTTAGAATATTTGCCCCGAATGAGAAATAGCCTGAAGGTTACTTGGCCCTGTATAACTACCACATGGAATTGGTTATAAACTTTATTACTGCAGTTCTGTGCAGCCCAGGTGGAAAGGTCAGGGATTATTATTAATATTAAACACTTTTATAGCCCAACAGATGTAGACACAGTCTAACACAGGGGAGACAAAACAGGACAACAGCTGAGGAAAACAAGGATATAGATATACCACTGATGAGAAGGTGTCAGGTAAGGAAGAATTTAAACCAGGTGATTTGTGAGAGTGGGAAGGGCCGCTGAGGGCGAGAAGCAGGAGAGTGTAGAGTGGGAAGGGTGCTGTTAGGATGCTGTGCTACATCTCTTCTGTCTGAACAGTGATGGGCTTCTCTCAAGGAACTAGAGCATAAAGTGAATGGATCGGTTTGATTTAATTGCCTTATCCGGTTTACTCTCCCATTATCCACAAATAACTGTATTTACAGTGAAATTTTCAGGGAATGCTGGTATTTGCTGTTCTTGCCTTAACCTCAGGAGTAGTAAAGTACAGCTGCCACTGCCATACCAGAGCTCCAAAACTACTTCTCTGTTTTCCAAAAGTATTCTTGCCTTTCACCATACCTAATTTCGATTGATAGTTTTGTGCGTGTAGACATGGTATTGATCGCTTTGGCAAAGGAGCCTGTAGCATGTAAGACTTAAGCCTGATGAAGGACCTAGGACAAAAGCAGCTAACCTTTTAGATTAATGGCTGTTCCTTAGCTAAAAAGATAATCAGCTTTTTATAACTATTTAAAATCAGAAGCTAAGGGTTAATTGTGAGATCAGTTTCAGAATTAGAGTTGAATAAATATTCTGAGGTCTGCAATTGTGGCGTATTTGTGTCAGTACTTCACATTCACCAAAAGAGGGCAACATAGGCACACTGTACGTGCTTACAGCAAGTGGCCATTTTACACCGTACCAGAAACATGCTGTCCTCTGGTTTAGCCTGTAGTTTACCTGCCTCTGAATGTGATGGATGTGGTACAATTATTACGTTTATGGCTGATGATGAGATATGTTTTATGGATCATATTTTTGTCTTTTAGGTGTTTATGTACAGTATGTTTCCTTGTTCATTATGATTGCATTTGGGATACATGTTTATACATTTGCTAAAACACTGCTGCTTTTTTTCCTGTTAGAAACTTTTTTTCAACAGCAGGCTTTGCACTCAGGAATTTTTTTTGGCTAAAGTCCTTAAAATGTACTTAATGTTTTTAGTTTCTTTTCAATGCTTTGGCATGATATCAGCTATATCTTTGACTGACTTGAAAAGAAAATCTTGTAAGCCTAGAAATGTGCATTTTTTTAGTATTAGTGATTGTCACCGTCCTGAATGTGTAGAGACTGTTTTGTTTTGCATTCAGTTTTATTCTGCTGAATAATCCTTTTGGCTGCAAAGCTGATAAATGCATTTAGATATGCAAAGGTACTCATTTAAGTTAGCATGTGGAAGTGTCTTGAAGTCTCTTTTCTTAAATATTATGTCCCTCTCAAGTTAGTAACTGTGAATATTTTAAAGCAAGCTTGAGATAAGTGATCGTCCAAAGAACAAGGGATATCTGATGCTCAAGGTTGTTTTCAGACAAGAACTTACCTGCATTGTCCAAAACCTACCTGTCTCATTTCTCGTAACTTGGATTTGGGATTGGTTATTAGCCAGTTGGTTCTATACAGTGTCTATGTATTACTATAACTTGTGGTCCTTACTTGGCATAAAGGTGCTGGGGACATGGTCTTCTGACCTCACACAGAGCGGTGCTAGATCCTGTCCTAGGATATGTGTAGGCCGAAACAAGGGCAGCTCTTACCGCAGCAGGCAAGGGGTAGGGGGAGATGAACGGCAGTCTGTCCTGTGCCAGGCTGAAAAGGGCAGTTTTCTTCTCTCTCGTGCACAGGAGAAAATGAATGGTTTGACTCCTTTCTCCTCGGTTTATTTCCTGCATAGTCTAGAGGTTGAAATAAAACAGATCCAAGTTTGTTGCAGCTATTTTTCTGCTCATCGAGCAGAAATTAAGTCATGTCAAGTTTCCAGTCACCTCCAACGTCCCAGTTATAGACAGTTTTTCAGTACACTAACACTGATTGCACACAGTAGGCTTGTGTTTTGGAGGACGTACTGTGAACTGGGGCCCTCGGGCAGTGGTGGCTGGAGGTCTGTTGCAGCCTGTGCCAGCGGCTCAACAGCACAGACGCCCTCAGGCGAGTCCCAAACTCTGCAAAGACTCTGGAAAAGATCCTGTAGTCCAAATGGGCTTTACTAGGATTTGCTTGTGAGAGTCCAACAAAACGTCAGCTGAATGACATCGTCAGGCCCATGGAAAGATGAAGGGGGTAAGAGAGCAGGGAAACTGTTGATGCTGAAGAATTGCTGTAGCAAAACCAGCATCCCATCATGTTTTTTAGGAATGTGGATGATGCATATTAACGGAAATGAAACATGAAACGTATGTAAAATAGGAGTGAGTTTGAATCGAAGTGTGGCCAGAGGCAACACAAATGATAGTATAGAATAGTTAGGAACCTCACATGGAAGGTTTGTTGGAGCCAGGAAGTGGTGTGGGTCACTGAAGAAAATTATGTTCTTAGCCTGGGTTTTTGAATGTATGTGCCCTATTTACCTCTATTTAAAAACAGAAAGAAAGTTAATTTCAGAGTTCAGTATTCTGTGAAAGTCCCCTGCGAAGAACAAAAGAGTAGCTTGGATAGATGCTCAGTGTGGGAGTGAGAGTATGTTGGGCTCTGGAGAGCCAAGCGAAGATACAGCAAGATTTGGCTGTGCCTGAGGCTTTGAGCCTGTGTTTGTTTGTTGTGGTGTGTCTGTTGGAATAAGGAGCTCTTCATCTCAGACCTCTGTGCACAGAGAGTGACCCTGTGTGTGCCAGCCAGGCTCGGCCCCTGAAGAGCCGCTCTCACATCTCTTTGCCAGCTGCGCATAAGCGTTGGATTGAACCTGTTTTTCACTCCCACTAGAAGAGATGTCTGCATAAGCTGCCCAAAGTCTAAATGTAGGGACTGTATGTAAATAACAAAAAATGTGTCTGTATTTACAGATCTACATGTATGTACACACAGGAATTTTCCTCAAAATACTTAAATCCAGAATTCTGGAAGAATAGGTTGTTCAATAAAAATACGTTTTTCTGACTACTGGCCAAGACATCATCCTTTTTCCAAATATTTTCAGACTAAATAAGCATTTGAAAGAAGCATAGACTAATAATTCTGAGGCTGCTGAAGTGTTCAAGACTTAGGACTCTGAATGCTTCACATCTGAGATTAAAATAGAGAATTTCTGAAACTCTTGTTTCAAAAGTATGGGCTCTTTCAGAACAATCATGGCTAGTTTTATGCAGAGTGGGGATACACTGATTCTGTACAAATGAGAGGATTTTAGCATAAAAAGCTGAATTCAGAAAGGCTGCTGGAGGACCTTATGGATCACTTGATTTTATAGACTACCCTCATGGACTTCTGAATCTCCATTTTTGAACATAGTTCTAGAAAAAAAAAAAAAAGATACTTCCTAGAAATTGGTTTTTGTGAAAAATCTTGAGTGGTTGAAGGGACTGTTCTTTTGACTCACTGTAGTAGTTTCTGTATGTACATAATCAGGAATGCTATTTGAAATACTGAATTGTGTAAACATATGAACGTGAATTAAACTGACTTTGGTGTGAATGTCAGTGGTACACACAGAGCCAAAGTATGCCTCAAGGTTTCCAGACAAAGTTTATACAACTCCTGTGAACAAAAGCTGCTAAACCTTTACTACCAAGTTATGTATTGGTCAGTATGATCTACAGTGCTGTTATTGAACCATTCTTATTTAGAGCAAGGTCTGTAATTTTCACAACTGTTGCTGCTCTGTTCTTTTATCAGTAGAAACCTTCTGCTTGTGATGCTGTGGTTTACAGGAATGTGTGAAATTACCAGTCCTAGACCAGAAGTTCTGGTACGTTTTGGTGAAGTGAGTTTGTGTGGCTGAGAACACGCTACCTTTAGGTTCTCACCCACTGGAAGTAGGGGAAACTTTAAAAAATGAGAGCTACTGTGAAGGTGGGATGATGTTTCTGAAGTGGGAAGCAAATGAGTGTCCCTATGCTGTCATGTGCTGGGGAAGTGCCCTAATATACAACGCAGCTGCACGGTCTGCACGGCCGGCACCCTTTGGGCGTAATGGTCTGGTGCTCGAGAGTGGAACCCTGGTGCTTCAAGTTGGGATAATGTCAGCATAAAAAACATAGTTAGGGTTGATCCCTGACCAGGAAATACTTTACATGGTCATGCTGTGCTCCTGTGAAGGTCAGGTTTGGGAGAAATACATACACACACACATACACAAGTTTATTTAAAAAAAAATCTGCCATCTGTTCCCCCGTATTTTGGCCATATTTCTTAGTGATCCAAAGCTATAGTGGTGTTCCAGATCTTTACTGTTTTTAAGTCTGCCTCTTTCTAGTTTCCATTCTTTGACAACTATTTTCTGCTCTTCTGTCTATGCAAAGCAGAGCCTCAAATGCTTTGTGCAGTTGGTAACGGAATTTCTGGCAAAGGTAGTTTTCAGCTGCTAGGAGAGAGAAATTATTGGAACAGGAGAAACTTCCAATTCAACTCGTGCTGTGTTTGCTTCTATGATTTGTTTGTGTAACACAGTGCTGTAGCTCTTACCACCTAAACAGCCCAGCATCATCTGGTCCCCTGCTGTAAGGGTGAGATGTCTAAAAGAGCACAGCAGGGGCATGGGAATTGCAGAGCTTGAAGATCAGAATTGACCAATACAGAACTTACAGTAATTGTTTAAATCTGTAGTATCTGACTGGTGGTGGATGATGGCTTCAGACTTCTGCTTCTCATAATAATTTTAATGAAGCTGCAGCTCTCCAGCCATGTATGGTGTGAGTTTGGAGGTTGGTCATTGCTCTGCAGTGCCCTCAGCAGCAGGATGTGGACGCTGCTGCCACACCACTGAGGAGATGTAACCCTGTTACCGGAACAAGGCATGTGAGCAGTAGGAGGATACTAGGTTTTTTCATGAAATGATTTTGGCTTTTGTTTTATATAACAAAGCTTCCTAAGATCAGCAGTCATTTAAAAGGCTTTTAAGCATATGACTGAAATGTAACATAAATTACCATTTCATGTTTCATTGCTATTCTTTGCATGCTGTTGGTGATTCCTGGCCCTGTAAATTATAGCTAAGTTAGGCAAACCTACAAATCCTGATATTTTCACATAATCTCTGTTGTGAACAATAAAAGCATGTGCATTCTGCTAAGCCATATTCAGATACAAGCCTGCAGTCAGGGTACTAAATATAACTTGTTTTTAGGCCAGGAAAAATAAGTTATCATTTTTTTTCCCACGAAAACACACTTTGAAGCAAGTGAAATATTGCCTATTTTGAGTGTTTTTGTTTTTAAAACTATTTTGAAATATTCCACAGCAGACATTCTACCCACAGAAAACAGCAGGAGAGTTTTCTTACATAATAATCTGACAGATGTGTCATGGTATCTAATCCCTTAAACCTCCAAAGCCCTCTGATAGTGGATGTTTTAAAAGGCCAGATTGAAAAGCATGCTGCTCTTTTATTGAGTCTTTGCCTTCAGTGCCCATTCCACACTCGATCAGTTTATTTTGCTAAAGCAGAGTACATGATAACTTCAAGTCAAGAGAGAAAAAATTCTGTCTTAGAAAACAGAATTCAAAATACCATTCAAATAATTAATGCCAAGTGAAAACACCATTTAAAATCCACATTTACATCTGGATCTTCTCATTCAAATATTTTTTTTCATGCTTTCTCTGAGATTCTATCAAGAAGTAAATCAATAATAATTACACACACAAAATGACCAGCAGACTTGCAACTGAACCATCAAGATTTTCACATTCCTTAACTATGCAACCGTGTAATCATATTACTGTAACTCTTGTACTCTTTCGTCTCAGGCCTTTCTGTGCCTTCGAGCATCGTGTCTGGGCACACCGTAGGCCATTCAAAGTTGGGGACTCTGTCTTCTATTTGCTGGGGTAAGCACTTGGCATTCTTTTTGAAATAATGAAGTCATTAGAATAGTCTTTGCCTCTTAGCATGTTTTAGCTTTTTCTTTTTCAGAGCAGTTATCACTTTAATAATCCAAATGTCAGAGGGAACATGAATTTAGAGGATCAGGGTTTCAGTTAATCATGTTAAATAAGTTCCCCTGATAGTAAGATACAGCAGCATACAACCTTATTTCAACTAGCAGGAATTTTGGATAACTGAAGGTTGGGTAATCAACATTGCAATACATGTGACTGCTATGTCATTTGCCATAAATTTGTTTTCTAAATAATTTAAAAAATCGTATACTATACTGTTACTTGGGAACTGGATCTGAACTTGTATCCAAACTTCAAGGAACCAGAAGTTTAGAAAGAAAAGCAGACTTTTTGGGATTTTTGACATTTGCGAAGATGTTAAATATACAGATGAATGACGGTGCTTTAAAATACATAGGAATACCTAGAATTTCTTTCAAAGATGTTAATGTTTGTTTTGATCATAGCTTTCTAGTTTTTATAATCCTCATTACGTTTAGTAAGGCAATTATTTAGGGCTTTTTCTTTGTAATGTGAACTGACTGGTAATATCTCACCTGATGAGGTTATCAAAGATTTGTGAAATGACACTCTGGGACTGAGAAACTAATCATCTCTGTTTGGATGACACAAACCCGTCTGTCTTTTTCATGAATGCAGCAGCTAACCTTGACTTTACACATGGTCAGTTTCTACATTTTTTGCAGCTTTAAAAAAACCCAGTTTCAACAGACTAATCCTATAATGCAGTGATTTCATTTTCAGTGAGGTTTTCTCAGTGATTTTTAGATCTGTTCAGGCTAAGGTTCTTTATATACCAGCTGTATACACACAAAATGTAAGATAAAAACAAAGGAGGACAGAGAAGAAGCAAAGATTATATCCAAAGATTTCTAGGTTAAAGTGTTTCTGCCAGTCTAGAAATGTGAATACAAGGTTAAAAAAAATGGTCTTTGTTATTTAAGTGGCTCATGTTGCATTATGGACAAGAGATTTTCTTTGTGTAGATTACAGTGCTGTCTAAGATTGGCCTCCATTCGTTGTACAGCCCTTCTTATGGGGTCAGGCTTCCTCTGTGCTGCTTCTGTTCTTCTTATGGAGAATTGATGATTTTCAAATTGCCACCTCTCTGTCTTTTTTATTTTTTAATTTTTAAATTTTATTGCCATTTGTGTATTAAGGGCAGCTTGATGCCTCAAATTAACATTTTAACATTTGGGCTTGATACTACAGTGTCCTGTAGCGTGTGCATTCCTTCTACATGCAGAGGTTGTGTAGGGGATTTCAGACCCTCACCAACATTCACAGACACTGTTTGGGAATGGACATCAGTGGTACGGTGTAAGTGTTGCAGTCCAGGCAAATCTGAGAGAGCACCTTGCTTGATGTGACTATGAAAAGGCTATAAAAGAAGGGAGAACGTGGAAGAAGAAGTTACTCTTTTCCTTTCAGGCGGGCTGAAGCAAGGGAAAACTCGGTTGGTTGGTTTGATGTTAATTTTACTGTCTGTTGAATAATAAGGGTTTTCAGAAGCAAGGGTTTATCTTTTCATGGAACCATTTGATTCCAGAATTAGTGGTTTATTCTGTATGCCTGTCCTTTTGGTACTCTTCTAATCCCTCTGAAACAAAATAGCTGTTACTGGGGAGTAGAGTGCCTGCATGGAACACTGTTAACAAAACCTCTGTTGTACATTCTTTGGCAGCTATTTTGGTCACTTTAACTTAGTTGATGTGCCGTTAAGCCTAATCTTTTCCATTGCTGGGAACACTCTACCAGTTAAGTTAACCAGTTAAGGGGACACTGTGGGCTTCAGCCCTGCAGTACCTAACAAGATGAGGGGTCTGCTCAATTCAGCTGTCTTTCTAAAATTACAGATACACCTTCTGCTCATGTATACAATATGCTAAAGGTAAGGAAGGGGCTGTGATTAAAACGCTTTGGTTTTTGGAGGCTCAGACTTTCTTCGTGACTTTTGAATTGCAACTTGGGCTCAGATTCTCAAATGTACTTGAACGCCCATGTCAGCTCTTAAGCATTTGATCTGCAATTTAAGAGGCAACGACATTTTTGAAGTCATCCAGCCCTTGCTACCTCCACCAGTTATGAATACCTGGTAGTTAACCATTTGTTTGAAGCCTTCACTTGAAGCCAGAGCTCTGCAAGATAATCGGTGAAACCGAATCGCAGAGGCACTTTCTGGGCAGACAGCAGCTGAACACTGCTCATGCACAAAGCAGCTGAAACCAAGAGCAGAGAAGCTATGGCTTGCTGAGATGTTTTGATCAGAACTCTTGACCAGAGTGGAAAAAATTGTGGTTTTTTTTTTTACTTTGGAGTAGGAATTTAAATTTGGGTCTCTGGCAACTGAGCTGTAGATAAAGTGTCTTTTCTCATCATGACTATTACCTTCATCAAGAAGAGAAGTCTCAACAGGAAAGAGACATCTCATACTTACCAATATTTTGGTGGAGTTGTGTTTTGATTGGTGCTTCAGCACGATGGATTCAATGCTCATTCAAGGTTGTGAGGTATTTAGATTTTTTTTTTTTGGTAGGAGTAGGCTTTTTTATAAAGCAGTGGTGGGCTTTTGCAGGAGGAGAAATGGTGCTTAGGTATCTGTATTTTTAGCAGGTGGTTAACTGTGTGGACTGGACCAGTCTCTTGGGCACCCTGGGCCTGGCCTCTTTCCCCTGTGTCTCAGCTGTAGTGGCTGGGAGCTTCCCACCAGCGACAGCGTGCGCTGAGCTCGAGTTGCAGCACCCAGCATTAGCTACGCAAGCTGCTCTTGTGGATCAAGCCCTTCCACCTCTCTCCACCTCTCCTCTCCACATGTAAAACAGAGAGCATCAGCAGCCTTCAGCACGTCAGTGTTGCACGGTGAAGATCAGGTGGTGTTCAGATACTGCGTTGTGCCGGTAGGGACCACACGGACAGTTCAGCCAAGTGTGAAATGGCCTTGCTAAGCCAGCTGCAGGGGTGCACAGAACAGGCAGTTTTCCACATAACTTAGTTTTGGTTTAATCTGCTGTTTCTATTTGGATCTTTATTCAAAACCAGCTGGTTTTGCTTGATGAATGCCCAGCGTTCGCAACTGGCTGGTGCTTCATGAAACATGACTGTGAAAGACCTTCACTGTTCGACATCTACTGTCAGATTGTTTTGGTCTCAATACACAGTCCTGGGGAAGGATGTTATGAAATGAATAAATGTATTTTTACCCGTGTAATTATCACACAACAATTTCTTATATTCCTCTCCCAATTTTGATATACCTTTTAACTTAGTTTTTATACCACACCTTCATGATTGTGAAAGAAAATCAAGACTTGATTAAAAAATATTTTTTTAGGTCCCGGGTCCTAATTTTTTCACTCTACTAGTGATATTTACTTCAGATGTATTCAGCTTGCAAGTAGGAGAGTTACTGTAATTGAGTACTGTTTATATTTTCGTGAAGTTTGCTACATTGTTGAAGCTCTCCACTTAAAAAAAGCACAAACAATAAACCAGTTCCTTGATTCTAAAATCCTGTTACAGCACTTCCAGATGTTACCACATGCATTATTTTGCAACAAAGCTAACCCTTGTGTTTCATTGCTTTGGATACTGAAGGGGCCTTCAAGAAGGAGACAAAGCAAAGATTTCTAGAGTAGATAAAAGCTGAACAACATGAGGATATGCAGGCAGCGCCTTCAGACGATGTATCATCCTGTTGACCTGAAAATAGGGCAAGAAACAAACTGTTTATACCTGAACATATAGGGAAATTACAGGCAAGAGGTACATAGGCTGCTCTTCTGCCTTAAGTCTATATTCCACTGGATATATAACCACTTTTATTTTAAAGAACTGTCACAGGTTTACTGCATTTATTTATTAGCAGAAAGGTTACAATCACTGAGAAACTGTTGAAATATGCCATGGCCCATCTGTCCCCAATTAGATTCACTGTTATCTTTCTACATCCAAAATTTAGATGCCCGGAAATCATGCAGTCAGCTGGCTGGCTATAAAATGTTGTGGGAGAGCATACATACAAATTCTTACATTGAAACTCCAGTGTTTTTTTTCGCAATGAACTAATTGTTCCTATGGCCAAAAAGGGACACTTGAGGGCAGGCATTGGAGCAGCTATCTAGAAGAGGATGAGCTAGGGTCCTGCTCTTATAAGTAGTTATTTAAAAGAAATATTTCAATCTAACTTGATTAAAAAAAATAAAGTGTTCCTAATCTAGAGCTATGGATTTCTCCAGGTACCTAGAAGTAGGTGGCCTGTTGGTAGGAAGGGTGTGCAACAGGAAAAGCCTGGCTCCAGGAGAGAGGTCGTGCGACAGCCAGGCATACCCTTCTGAACTGGCAATTCTGCACAATTTCTGTGAGTTCTTCATGTGCCATCACCAGCAGTAAAGATTCATCAGGCCAAATTCTGATATTTCTGGTGTCTATGAAGAGCCCATGGGCTTGTGCACGTGTAATGGCTTGGAAATTAGTGAAATTAGTCAATAATTCTGCTGGCAGTTCAGAAGGAGGAATAAATTTCACAATCCTGTGCAGTTGGCTGGGGTGATTACCTGCACAGGGCCTGCAGGAGTAAGAGTAGGAAAAATATCTGTCTGATAGACACTTTTGCAAATGAAGCTATTGGTCAAACCTAGTATTAGCTCAAGACCACTACTAGTGAACTATTAATCAGGAAAACTGGAGATACCAGCTTTAGTTTTGCTGTGTGAGTCTTCTTTGTTACCTAATTGTCATGTAATTAGCCTGCTGTTCACTGGGAAGGCACGCAGTGTGACAGCTGTCAGTGGTATCTACTGCTGTTAAAAAAAAAAAAAAAATTAAAACCCCTATCACATCTTGTGTTGAACATGGGGCTTGCATTATACTTTGCAGGGGGGAGTTGTTTGAAGATGTGTTGTGGCTTGAAATCAGAAGGGAACAGAAGTGTCAGAAGCTGGGTAGTATGAAAACTTCCATACTGTGGACGAGTTACAGGTTTCTGGCTTTGTGAAGAGAGTGTTTTTGTTGTGAAAAGGGCTCACTAAGAAGAACTGGACTTGATTTTAATACTGAAGACCAATATTGACAAGTGTGTACTATTCAGGCGTGACTACTGCTGTGGCTCTTTGCTGGCAGTCTTCTGTGCAATGAAGGTCAGAATGAACACGGCTTCCTCACCAGGCAGCGCTGAAGCTCAAGACTGGCATTAATTTAATTACGTAAGGGTAAAGCGGCTCTAGTCCCCATTTGGGGATGTTTAATGTGACAGATGTAAATCGCTTCAGCACAGTAACTCCGTTGAAACGAATGGAACAGCCATAGCTTGTAACATGGGTTGGTTTCCTGCCCTGCCATTAGCAGTCAGAGTTGCTTTCAAATTTCAGGTTACAGTAAAGTTGCTTTCACTGTTTGGATGCTCAAATGCTCGTAGTTTCTGAAGGTGCCTCTGGATGTCTCCAGATATGTTTTCCACTGTGGTTCAGCTGGCATGCTATTGCAGCTGCTGTTTTAGTTTATTCCGAAGTGCTCCTTCTCTCACAGTTCACATGGAGAAAACTTGTTGCAGGGTCAGGATCTGAATGGGGACAGTAGTCTGTGCTTATTAACAAAAATGCTTAAGGAGTACAGATAGGTTAATTGAAGTTAGTTGTGTGTGACCAGGTTGGTTTGTCTTTAATCTCTTATGTTTAAATTTTATATGCATGAAGACAATTAATCCTCTTAACTGCTGTAGACTTTGAATGCTTAGTAAATAAGTGGCTTCTTTAATTGATGCTATGGTGTTTGCCTGTTTAAGCCAAAATAAAAGTAAAGAGCTACACTGGGCCTTGAGGGATTCTTCCTCAGTGTAGTGAGAGGTTCTATTATGTAAAAGGCTTAAGAGTCTTCCCAGCTCATTATTTTTATAGTACTGTCTGCTTTGCTCTTTTAAGACAATGCTCTTTTTTTAGCATCAACAATTTTGAGATCAGAGAGCATTTCCTGAGTCAAGGCAAATTAAGCAAGATATTTCAGCACTTGACAATCAAAGATGCACTTCTCATGCACGCAGGTTAACACCACTTTTTTTTTTTTTTTTTTTAACTGAAACCCAAAAAGGTATTCCTCTCAAGTGAAGGGCTTGTTATCTTTGCAGTGTGTACGGTAAAATAATAGTCCAGAGCTTATTTTTTCACAGCGAATCGTGAAGGGCTTTACAGAGTGTATATCTAGGGATTACTCGCTGGCCAACTGACCAAAATACTGATACTCTGTACCAATAAATCTGTGTAACAGTTTTAATGAAATGTGAAGAATATCTTCTTCACTTTTAATTGCATCTTGAATTTTGTTCAGGTAGCGTGTTAACACTTATTCCACTGAATGCCATGTTAGTGACAGTTAGCAAACACATCCTTGTTTATATCAGGTTTCAGATCATACCCATGTTTCTTAAATCGCTGTTCATGGGCTGGTTTACTTTGGACTGTGTGGTGAGTAGATTATAGTATAACATAGTATAACATGGAAGGGAAGAATCTGATATTTAGCGATAATTTTTCATACATGAGGTATGATGGTGAAAGGGGTTGTTGTCTCATTTATAATGAATTCTAAATTCAGATGAATTTCACAACAAATATTTTGCCAGACTGCAAATATCCTCAGTATTATGCCAGATAGCAGCTGAGCACAGATGAGAGTTGTTAGTACCTCAGCTAGGCTTTTCTGTAGGTGTCATTCTCACTCACTGCCTCAGCTTGGTGCTGCATAGCTGTGCTCTGAAGTTCTTGGGTATGATCACATTTACTTGTACACATAATTGTGTTCATATGTAATTTGTTATTAAATTCAGTCATATTTAATAATTTGGGGGAACTAACAATATATTTTAGTTATTTTTAGAATTTTTATTTACTAAAGCCTTTGGCACCGTTTCCCACAGCACTCTCCTGGAGAAACTGGCTGCTCATGGCTTGGATGGGTGTACTCTTCACTGAGTAAAAAACTGACTGGACAGCTGGGCCCAAAGAGTGGTGGTGAATGGAGTTAAATCCATTTGGCAGCCAGTCACCAGTGGTGTTCCCCCGGGCTCAGTACTGGGGACAGTGCTTTTTAATATCCTTATTAATGACCTGGATGGGGAGGTTGATTGTACCCTCAGTCAGTTTGCAGATGACACCAAATTGGGCAGGAGTGTTGATCTGCCTGAGGGCTGGAAGGCTCTGCAGAGGGATTTGGACAAGCTGGATTGATGGTCTGAGGCTACTGTATGAGGTTCAACCAGGCCAAGTGCCGAGTCTTGCACTTGGGCCACAACAACCCCCTGCCATGCTGCATGCTTGGGGACGAGGGGCTAGAGAGCTTCCTGTCAGAAAAGGACCTGGGGGTGTTGGTTAATAGCAGCTGAACCTGAGTTGGCGTGTGCCCAGGTGGCTAAGAGGGCCAATGGCATCCTGGCCAGCATCAGGAACAGTGTGGCCAGCAAGATCAGGGGAGTGACTGTCCCTCTGTACTGGGCAATGGTGAGTCTTCTCCCAGGTCACAAGCAATAGGACAAGAGGTTTAGATTGGATATTAGGAAAAAATTCTTTATGGAAAGGGCTGTCAGTCATTGGAACAGGCTGTCCAGGGAAGTGGTGGAGTCACCATCTCTGGAGGTATTTAAGAGACGACGTGGTTCATAGGGACATGGTTTAGGGGTGTACTTGGAAGTGCTGGGTTAATAGTTGGACTTGGTGGTCTTAGAGGTCTTTTCCAACCTAAACAATTCTATGGTTCTATGATTTTAAGTACAGTCTGTATTTTTTGAATAACTTTTCTTTGAGGTTCTTAATTTTTTAACACAACGTTTAAGGTCAGTGGTCCGACTGCATAACTCATTTAATACTTGTGAATTATTTATAACTTTCCCCAGCAATGCAGTCTGGATTTTCCCTTCTCTTCACAATTCCTGGATGTGCAGTATGGAGGGTGATATTGTACATCCTTTGTTTTTTTGTTTCAGATCACAGTTGTTAATGCAAAATCCAAACTCTCATTTTCCTAATTGTGGTAGTAACACTGAGAATTTTTTGCTCCCTCCCAGTAGAGGGAGCAAATCTGTATGAGATTGGAAAACAAGTATCACGTTCATCCCTTGGTTTGGGTTTCTTCCGTAGCAGAGCTTAAGTACAGCTTTGGATCGGTTCTCAAGGCAAGGGCTGGTCCTACGCCAGAATAGCAGTGCCAGAATTTGACAGTTTGCATTTCTGTGGACTCTGAATCTGAAAATCCTGTCCTAGGATAGGCTTTGCTCCTCTGAAGTTGTAGAGCAACACAATACCACTCGTATTATCAGAGTAACAGTGCAGGGAAAATTTTTGCAAGGCAGGAAGAAGTAAAATTGAGATCCGTTTGAACTAATTGGTGAATTATTTCAAAGAAAAATGCAGCCATATGGAGATTTTGCTGCTAGCAAGTAGAGACACTTGTAGCGTACCTCTCAGATTGCTTTATATTTCTGTAGTGATCACATGTTTGGTTTTGTCTGTTGGAGACTCCTGGTTGGAGACCCTTATCTTCTGTACATGACATATGTTCATGTACTGACTGTTTCAATTCAGCGTCTGTGTGACTGAATCTATGGCTGTGCCATGGCAACCCCATGGATGGGTGCCTTCTCTATACTCTCGCTCACTAAACAAGGATGAACCCTGGCAACTTGTGAGAAACCCCCTTATGATTGGGTAGGCATGTTTATAAAGGATTTATGTAATATGGTGAGTGAGAAGCTGCCAGAGGCCTCTGGGCTTTGAATTACTGGGAGAAGTTGTCCCTCTCATCCTGACCCACCTCCCCAAGAATCCCATAGTGACTGTAACAAGTCATACCACGGCCAGACGAGTGACAGGGAATGACACAGAACTGAGCTTCCTGGGCTGGCTGCACAATTCTGAAGTCGAAGAGATTAATGACTGTGGGTGCTGGCAACTCTTTTTTTTTTTTTTTTTTTTAAATTTACTGAAGAGTGCAGTGCTTCTTATCCTTCCTTTACCACTTCTGCAGAGAGTAAATGGGTTTACCTAAAAACAGCATATTGTGATGGGCACATAGGATACTGATTATTTGTGGAGGGCATAAAGACACTGCCAGTCTCTTGCTGTAGCAAACTTCTAAGTCACAATAAGCTAAAATTTTTCCCTCTGAAAAATTTTCAGCTGGACTGGTTCATGCTCATGGGAATTGAGAGCTATCCCTTCTGGTACTTTAGTGTCTGTTTCCTTGCATGGATTGGAAATGTTTGTCTTTAAAGCAGTAACTCTGCTAGATAAACTGTAGCTTTAGTAACAGTTGTTTAAATTCGGAGGCTTGTTTCACTTTCCCATGAGCACATGTCTGGAACAGTTCAAATAGTTCTCAGTTGGAGACCACCATTAGAGGGTTTGGTGGCTGCTTCCCCCCCAGTGAGTCTATTTTAACACTGTGTCTGCATCACCCCATAGCCAAAAAGTAAAAATGCAGTTGAGTAATTGCAAGCATTTAAATTCAAATGTGAATTCAAATCTTTGCAGCCATGACATCATTTTTGTTTGGGTCAGCCTTTGGATGCTTGCTGCCCTTAATAATAAAAATAAGTGCAATCAATGTGCAGTCAGTTCTTGTCAATGACAGTCACGTCAGCTGCATAACCAGCAGCTGTAAAAGAAGCTATAAAGCAAAAATACCATACACTAGATTTTCAAAAAACCAAAACTTACCCCTTCACCAGGAAAAAGTTGCCACACTAGAGCAAGCACTTTCTTCCCTGGCTTGTCTAAATGTAGAAATTTTGATGATGTAAATCTTCTATCATCTATCCTGTGGCACTCTCTGAGTAAAGGAAACGTGACTGTTTTTGTTCTGTGATCCGTTTTAGTCACCTTAACACCTTGTTTGCTCTATTCCTGGCAAAAAAAGGAAAGAAAGAATGTCTGTTTCTTTTACTTCAAAGTCCTGAAGGCATAGGGGATTCTCTTCCCGTATCCTTTTAATTCTAGCATTATTAAAGCATTTTGTAAACTTACCTGAATTTCTTCAGCTTCATTCTTGCTGTAAGGAATACTTTCAAGTTGTGCCTGGATGTACCTTAAGATTGCAGAATCAGAATTCTGTATGTAAGGAATCTTAGGGAAAGAAATAGAAATTAAGGACAGCCTAAATGTAGAGAATAAATCCCAAGTAAGTGAGTTTGTGCATGGGATGCTGGTCACGCTTAACTCTACGACAGATACATACCAACAGATGCCACAGTCTTCTAAACAGAAATTGAAATACAAAACAGGGATTTCCTTTTCATTTTGCTTGTAAACAAGAAGCTCCATTTTGTGCTGATGGAATTGGGCAACACGTAATGTTTTCTGATGCTCCTGGGCATGCATGCAGACCGAGGTGGCCACCCATTCTGCGTGGTATAATGCCTAGTCCTCTGAAGCATCTCTGCCTTTGCAGGCTGAGCTACCTTGTGCTGTTGCTGATCTAGCCCGAGCTATCAATGTTCAGCATTCCTGGAAATCAGACGCAGATTGTCTCAAGTTGGGTGCCCCAAATCTTCAGAAAATGCTGCTAATTAGGCGTTTTGCTGGAGGGCGCTCTCTGAAACCACCATGAGATAGGGTTACTGTGATTGAAGTCCTTTCTACTTTGGCATCTAATTTCAAAATGACTGACAATAAACACAGTGCCTGATCAAAAGACATGCAAAGCATGGGGTCCCCTCCTGCTGGATATTTATATGTTGCAATGTGTTATAAATACATTTAACTCAGTAGAAACCATTGTAGTTTATATAAATCAGCTGTTATTGAAGAGCTAGCCAGTTCATTAGCATGTGTGCTTCTGCATATGTGCTGGGCTGCTGGAGGCAGAGAGTTTCTGGAGTGTCAGACCTGTGCTGGTCCTCTTGCAGCTTTTTCCATTCAAAAGTATCAGCAGTTAATTACTCAAAGCCATGCAATAGTCCTGCAAATAAAATACTTCAATCTTTATATTTTAAAAATACCTTTAAATCAAACACAAGCAGAGAAATAGATATGAAACATGGGTTACCTGGGGAAAGTCTCTCTACCTTTCAGAAATAGATCGTCCCTCATTTTCATGTCTTTTTGGAACATTTTATGTCAGTGTTGAAGAAGGAAGCTTCGTCTCTGTGGCTTTATCTAAATGAACATGACTCTGTCAGGAGAAAATAGGACCCGGCGATTCGTATGTGGTTTTGCCTCATAGATAAATATTTTTGCATTGTGAGAGGAGGACCATGGGGCTTTGTTTGCCCTCCTTGGCATTAGGAGCACTGCCATGATGTGGAACAGAGTGAGTTCTCCGTGGACCGAGTAAAATATCCATATATGACACAGTTTTATTTGAGCTGTGTAAGAGACAGAATTGTACTGTTGGAACTAACTATGCACGTTAATTCTCTTGCATTCTTTTAAGTCTGTGAGAACAAAATAGGAAAAGTCTAGAACATGCATAAGCCATCTTATATATACATGAAAGATAATTTCATCTGTCATCTACTGTATGGTAAAATGTTATAGCCCAGTGGAAGGACTGACCAAATATGTCTCTAACATTAGCAGGCGTCTGGAGATAAAAATAGCAGCAAGAATACATACATAATTTTCCAAATACGGAAATATCCCTTTTCTTTTGAAGGTGTTTGTCTTGTGTATAGCTATTTATTTGTCCAAGACACACCTTTACTTTTTTCTTTTTGTGAAATTAAATGTTAATGGTGGGAAAATACCTGTCAAAATGGAGAATTTACTTCTTTGGGAGGATGGTGGTAAGGGGAAGGAGTGCTCTTCCTCACCATCTGTTTTCCCTAGGAAGTGGCCCATGTGGAAAATTGCATGTATAAGTGTAAAGTCGACTGCTAATGAGCCACTGGGGGTGGTCTTGGAGTAGGAATAGTAAGTGTTATCAGTCTCCTGCTCATTGTGCTTTATGGACATTAATGTTTGCAATATTCCATGAGTTGGTAAAGAGTTGTTATGCAAATATTAGTCCCTCAGATCCAAGAAACAAAATTATTTTCTCACAGTCACAGGGAAAATCGCTGCTGGAACCTGGAATAACTCTTAGGGAAACCTGTTTGCCTGTCCTGCATTCACAGATGCATCAAGATGATCCTTATGAGTGTTTTCTCAGCGTAACTGTGTAGTGTGACACCAGCTTACTGCATGTGCAACATCCTACAGCTCTGTAGTAAGCTGCTCTGGCAACCATCTGGAGAACTACGAAAAAAACAACTACCAAGCAAGGCTCTCAAGCCCATATTTAACTTCAAGGCCCTTGGACCTTCGATTTCAGTGGGACTGTTGTCCTGTTTAAAATAACTTGCAGACCGAAGCACCTTGTTGAAGCAGGGTAGTCATAGGCAAGAGACTCTAAAAATCCAGCCTTAACAAAGCTGCCATAAAGAGGTTTGCACCTCCGCAGAGCCTGAGGGCAGCTGCTGCCTCTGTGCCTCATTATCAAGAGTTGTGTGTTGGCTCGGGAGGTAGCACAGTTCCGCTAAACCAGAGAATCTGTAGACATACATAATTATCAGCTTCCACTGAGCCCTGATTTGGACACCTGGTTCCCTTTCTAGCTGGAGAACTAGCATGTCGATAATAGCTGCTCGTTTTACAGAAGAGAAGTGAAGCCTGGAGGAGAAAAAAATAGTTTCTAATGGTAATATTTCTGGAAGTCTGGTGGAATGCAGCTGAGAGTAGTCGCGGTCAAAGACAACATGGTGAGATATTATTTGTGGGAAAATGTGAGCAGCTCATATTTTTTTGCTGTTTACTTACTTAGATAAATTAGATTAGTCTGATGGAATAGATAAATTAGTGCAGCTCAAAGCCTCTGAGTTTATGAAAGTGTTTAGTCCCTGCTCATTTTGTGTAGTTACACTCACTAGAAGATTGACCTAAGCTGCATATGTCTAGTAATTTTCAAATATCTAGTGATTTTCAACTGGTTTGGTCCATGTACCTTGTTTATTTAATGTCCTGCTGCACTGTTCCTAATGATTATAAGTATGCCATGATCTCAAAAACAACAACAACAAAAAATTAGTGGACTCTTTGTTGGATATGATAAAGAGAATATTTTTGTTCAGAAGTGTGTGATGAGATGCATTGTGTAGAGAGTATTTTCTCACGTTAGTCAGTTGCCTAGTGGATTGAATTCTGTAGCGGAGCCTTGATCAGATGTTTTTGGCGTCAAGCTGAAGGGTTGGTGCCATCACTCCTCACTAAATAAGTGAATCCTAAAGTGTTTAATGCAACACTGAAATAATAGTTTGGGACAGTTATAGTTTAAATATAGGTAGGATGGGGAAAAGGACCCTGAGCAGGAGGAAGTTTTGACAGCAAAGACTGTGCCAAGGAGCAGTGTGCTTTGTTTATATATTCCCTTTTTGTTATAGACTTCTCATCCTCAGCAGATGAAAGGAAGTTGTGTTTTCTCTCTGTTTTAAACCTAGAGATACTATATGAAGAAACTTTTTACCCACACACTGATTTAATGAATCTGTAATTTTAGGCTTGTGTATTTGGAGAGAAGGGATTTTCTGAGAGTTTCTGAAAAGCAATAACTATAATATTAAAAACCTCTAAGTCACCTTTTTCTTCTCACAGGAAATAACACAGCTTTCCTTGCATCTCTAGCAGTATTTGATTATACCCAAATTCCTATAGAATGACAAATGGCAGGTTGTCTCAGTTGTAGAAGATTTGAATTTTTAGATATGAAATGAAGATTATGTGGGTCCTGGATTATCTGGGTTTTTCTTGTGTAGTGGAGCTCTGTCAGGTTTTTCCACTCTCCTTTGTACTGTCAAATACACTAAAGAAAAGCTGCAGCGTGCCTATCCCATTTGTTTCGTGCTCCTGACCATGACACCTCAGCCTGATTTGCTGTCTGACACTGGACAAATCCAGTCCCCCATGGAGGGAGCATGCTAGGTGGAAAGTGGTAGTAGATGCAGATTTATTTACTGAAAGCTTCTTTGTTCTTCCTGTTCTTTTTGCTGCCTCAGGGACGGCATGCAGAACGTTATTCGTGATGGAAAGATCTTTGTGTCTTGTTGCTCAGGGTTTCGCTTTGGTCATCCCACAGTCAAGAGTCCTTTTTGCAAAGAGCTGCCAAAGAAAGGAGGATTTGCTGACTGGAGTGTTCTTTGGCAGCAGGGTCAGCAGCAGGTTACTGCCACAATAGAAAGTTGTTTGCAACTTGGCTCCCCAGTTCTGAGCTTTGCAGGTATCGTCTCAGCATGCACCAAAAAAATTGCAAGGCATCGCCTATCTGGAAAGTTAATGGTTTGGATCTCACAACCTATTTCATTCCCACAGCAAGCCCTTGCAAGCAGTGCTGGAGCTCTAGCTCATGCTTTCTGTGCAGCAGCCTGCAAGTTCTGGTGGCTCTGAACAGTTGTACCAGAGCTGGCTGTGCCGTAGAGGAAATCCTGTCACGGAACCGACCCGTCATGTGTAGCAAGGCAAAATAAACTGTCTGGGGCCATTCTGCAGCAGAGAATGCCACCTGCCCTAGCTCGCTGTCTAGGATGTTTGGCTGGTTGTGCTGAGGGAATGCATGTCTTGAGTAAAGCCTAGACATGCAGCAGGGGCTCAGCATCAGCTTTAACTTCTGCCCCATCAGTTTTGGCTGAGGAGGGAAGGGAGGGCAGGCAGGGCTCACCTGCTGTCCTGTTGTTTTCTGTTGCCCGCCACCTTCTCGCTACAGCAATGCACCTTTGCAGTGCTGCTGCCAGTGAGTGCTCCCTCCCCAGACTGCAACCTTGGCTTGAAAAGAAGCAATTTTAGAATCATGTGTTGGGCATTTTCCTCTGGAAGTCACTGACGCCATGGCCTGGCGGTGCAGAGGAGCAGTGAGGTGGACAGCTTGGATGCTGTGCTGGTGGAGGGGAGGGCTGGTGGGTCCAGGTGACACTATGAAACTGCACAAGTTTCTCACCGCTTAGGTTTTTCTTTTTTCCTCTGCTTGGTGACGTTTCACTTATTGAATTCAACCGTCCTGTTTTGAAATAGAAGCATTTCAAGACCATCTGACTTCTCCTCAGCTGAAACCAGTGGTGTCTCACTGCTTGGCAGACACCAGGACCCGCTCTGTGGGTGCTTTTTATAGTCATCATTCAGTGGGGGAAAAAAAATCACCACCCCATTAAAGCACTACTTTTTGTTGTAACTGCTGCTAAATGTGAATGCCTGCGCAGATTGGGGCTGACTGAAACTCTAATCATTATACTGCAAGAATATTTTTGATGGATTTTCAACAGCTCCAGAGTTCCTGTCAGCATCACTATGTGGCTTTTTAAAGTTCTTTCCTATAATGGGTCCCAGGACCCGTGAAAACATTCAGGTCAGTTTAGTACCTGAGTCTTCCCAAGTAATTAGCAGGTAGAATTACCTGGTAGCAGTCAGTGTTTTCTGCTATAATCCATCCACAGAAGCTGTTGAAGAGTAATTGGTATCTCTGGCGGCCCTGCAAACATGTCTAATTTAATGTGTCAATAGGGATTTTTCTCTCTGTTTTTTCATTCCCTATGCCAGGCTGTGAATTTTCCTTTCAGAAGGCCAGACTCAAAGTGAGATGGATATATTGAACATGTGGATTTCAAGGAAATGTTTTTTCCTCACAACTGTGAATGTGTAAAAGCATTCAGAGCTTGTTCTCCTCTCCACATGACTTTTCAACAGGTTAAATAAACGCATGTAGCAGACATACTCAACTATGTGATCCACGTTACTGGGGCAGACAAATGCTAAGCTGACCAGGGTGTCTTCTCAGCAGCAGTGCAGCCATTCAGTCCTCCTGGCTTCTTTGGGAATGTCCTGGTGTTCCTTGATGTTGACTCGATGATACCAACTAATGGTGAGACACATGTAGCTTTTTAGTCTCCCTGTGGTAAACATTTGCCAGTAGTGAAGGAACAGATGAACTCGGATGTGCTCCAATATCTGATATGGAGTGGGGGTATTTACAGAGTGCTCCACAGGCAGGTTTGTCACCAGCAGGTTCTCTGTCATGGCTGCCTCCCTGCGGACTTCTGCGGCTGTGTTCAGAAGCAGTGCTGGGTCAGAGGGCTGCAGTTTTCCTAACTGCTTTGTTTGTCTAAATACCACTTTCTTCCATGTTACATTGTGGAGGCTGTGAGATTTAGTTCTGTACTGAAAAAACCTGAGGTCCTATGAGGAAAAGGGAAAGCATATAGTCTAATGACAAAAAGGGTCATTCCCAAGAGGCAGAGAGATATACACGTTATATATTCTCTACAGATCTATAAACAGTCCTTTGAGTCTGTTCAGATCATGCTGCGAGTCACTGATGTTTCCTAGTTAGTTTTCAGTGAAGACCCCAGCATCTCGGTTGTAAAGGAAAAATAAAAATAAAATAAACTCATCATGAACAAACCCATTGGGCATGTTTCTGAACAGTCCTGGATACACAAAACACAATATTCTTAGTTATTAAACGAGAGGATTCCTGAGAATCAGAATTGCATTGTGTCAGGGACTATAAACATACAGAATAAAACTATCCTTCCCGAGAGCATGAGCAAGACCTGGTCCTTGAGTAACCTAACTGGCATTGATAAGCTGAAGGCAGCAGACCCATATTATGTTAGCCACTTGATAGTATGGTCTTCTCTTCCTCTATGTTTAAAAAAGTTCCCTTTTGAAAGAGTAATTAGTATAGATTTGAAACGCTAGAGGACTGTGGTGTACCACTCAAGGTCTTGTTTTCCTTTTCTTAATTTGAATTTCCCAACTTCAAAATGGAACCTTTGCCATTTAAAATACTAGTTCTGGTGGCTAGCATTCATGTATATAAACACTGCAATTATGGCATAAATGGATATCAAGATTAAATAACTGTGGCAGAATCTAAATTGAACATGAGCAGCACAATTTTATTAATGAATTAAGACTAATATTGTACAAAGCAAAACTAGATCTTATGTCAATTGAAAGATTCTACTGCTTAAATAAAAACAAAATTGTTTGTCATCAATAGCTACATTTTAATATAACAATTATTTTTATTTTGTATTTTGAGGCCTTAAAACTAGGTAAAATAGTAATGCTTCAATGTGGGCCTTTTCAGAAGGAAGCACTAGAAGTTTTATAGAGAAGTCACTCCAAACTGCCTTTCTATTCAGCAGATTAAAAATTGAGGTCCTTTTCTGGTTTAAATGGCAGTCAGAAAATCCACAGGTAATCCCTGTAACTTTTCATATGAATTTGATAACAAAAGGAAGTGTGCTACCAGTATCTCTGTAACATAACTAAGCTTCATTGCATAACTCAAACCATGATGGAGATTTTGACATGCTCAGTGGCAACCTGACAGATGTGTCATAGCGTCTAATCCCCAAAAGCCCCAAAGCTCTTTGGAAATGGGTGTTGCTGAAAGACTGGATTGGAAAACATGCTGATTTTTTATTAAGCTTTTTCTCTCAATGCCGGTAGTACTTCCAGCATCATCTTGTTGCTGGGCTGACTGTATACATCTGCACTAACTAGAATAACTAACTCTGCTTTCTTAGCAAAGAGGTAGAATGTATGTAATTGCATGTATTTAATTTCTGTATTTTATATAAATGATCTAAAACTGTAACTGGTTTTGCTTACAGCTTGAAAATACTGAGGTTGGGAATTTATGGCTATTTTATCCCACATTTTCCTGTTCTGTACAGATGTACCTGTGGAGTGTCCCAGCCTCAATATTTCTGGTATTAAAAAAAAAAAAAAAGACAACATTAATACAGATTTGTGCTAAGTTCAGAAAGTATTCTGGAGCAATATTTGAAATGCCAGTTGTAGGTAGAAAAATAAATTATGTGCTTGAAAGTGATGTTGGCAAAATGACCCCAAATTTAGATGCAGACAGCGTCTCTAGTCCTGGGATTTGCCAGCATATCTCTAGGCCAGACTCGTGGGAGACTGAAAGGAGGTTTCATTGCAACATCACCATGTCCTATAGATTGTGCTCAGTGGTATCTCCGTTATTTGGATGACATCCACAGTTGGTAAAAAGAGAGAATTGGGCCAGTTTACATTCTGTTACAGAGCGGCTTCCTGGATGACAGAATAATTTCTAATCAAAGTGCCCTGGATTACTCCCTGCTGTGAGCTAATAGGGTGCTAATTAGCATATTTCATTTATTTACTTAACTGGGATAAAAACAATTGGGCACAGGTCCCATTTACAATGGTTTCCTGGGGAAGCTGCAAACTGCTGTAAGTGTAACCGTGCTGCATTAAAAAGATATAAGCTCACATAAACATAACGTGCAGATTGCACACAAACTGGCATTGCTGTCCAATCGCCTCGTACGCTGAGAGTGGTTTAGAACATTAAATAAAGCTGTATTTCTGTTTCCTTCAAATCTTTAAGTGGGCTAAATGAAATCAGAGCAGCATTTTCCCAATCTTTGCTGGTCCGCTGGCGACAGTGCTGCACGAGTGCTGTGGACAGCATCATGCTTTGCCTCGTCCTCTCTCTTGTGCTCACTGTTTCCTCAATATCTCATGACTATTAACTATTACTGAAGGCTTTTGCAAGTCCTGGATTGCCCATGAAAGATAGGTTGGGAATTGTTGTCCTACAACTTTTTTCCACCTTTCTCCTGTGCATTCCCAGGGTGGGGCAGGCCTGCCCCACACGTGGTGTGATTCTTGGAGGCCTTGCTAGTTGCAGAAATGTTGAAAGTGCCCGCTTATTTATTCCTCACCTCCCAGCCTCCCCATGCTCCCGGTTACCTGCATATTGTAAAACTTACAAATTTTGAAGCACCTGATTTAGTAGCTCATCTGGGGAATTTTTGGATTTACATTCTATGAGTTGTAGAGGGTGAGGCAGGAAGGGAAACTCTTCTGCTTTGCTGAACAAAGGTCTCTTTCCAAACTGTTTGACATTTTAAAATGCATTTTTATATCTTAAGCAAGAGTTTTACTTAGGATGAAATTCCTTATCCATTTTGATTCACATTCTGCTTAGTTATGAAAATCTGGATTTGCCCTAAGGCACTATAATATCTCTCTGCATCTGGGAGGCAAGTTCATTAAATGTGATGGTGAGATTTTGCGATCAAGAGACCTGGGGTCTGTTTCTGCCCTCTTTACATCTTATTGTGTGACATTGAGTAACCTGCCTTTCCATTCTTCAGTTTCCTTATTCCTGAACTGGAAAGAATAACACTTTATACTGCTCTTCTTTAAATTCTTTAATATTCTCAATTGGAAGATGCTTTTTGGCAAAGATACATTAGCCCCCAGCACGCTCTTCCTGTCCCAACCCTAGCCCGCCATTGCCATACACAATAACCTCCTACCTGAGTATGTGCAATGTTCTACCTTTTATTTGTCTGGTTTCCAAATTCAGTCAGTACTAAGGTTGTCAGTACTAGGGTTGTCAGTACTAGGGTTATCAGTCCTGTTGCAATCTTTCTGGTTTGTAAGGTTGGCCGTCCCTCCTCTCCAGCTAGCCTGGGAGGCCTCTCTCAGCCTTTTCTGTGGGAGAATTTTGCTCTTATTTTTCTGTGACTCAAAAAGCCCTAGAGCTGGAACAGAGCAATTGCAGAGCATATGTTTCCTGTACTGTGTTGAATGAAATGCCACTGTGGAAGAATATTGCCCTTCTACATTTTTTGTTTGTAAAACACATTTAGAGCATCCAAGAATAACAATTTATAAATCAAGTAGAATAGAGATCTGTGCATTGGAGGAGACAACATCTTATTTCAGCATAGTAAGACCTGTGCTCCAGGAGGTGTGGTTTTTGTGTTGTTAAAGTTATCATATATTCCATAAAAGCATCATCTCCATCGTTCAGTACCTGTCCTCTCCTTGAGTACTGCAATACTATTCATGTTGTCTGATGCAGCGATATGTCCTGCAGAAATAAATATGGTTCCATTTTGGGGTTCTATGAGTAGACCTAATTATTACATGCTGAAGGGAACTTAAATGTGAAATGAAACATTCTTTGTTTTCTTTCCCCCAGAACCACCTGAACATAGTGAAAATACAAATGGAGGCACCCATTGAGGAGTAGCCCCACAGTTTTAGCATATTCACCGGCCAATTTCACTGCTACAGCATGCCGGCTGAAATTCAGAAAAAAGCAAAACTAAGAAAAATTCCCCAAGGCTTGTGAATTCATGACCACAGGCCCAGAAATGTGACAGTTGATCTGTGTGCGGAAGAAACTACTGGTCATGTTTCCAGGGCCATTTGAATTCCATCAGGGGCCAAAAATCGGGATGATAGTTCTGTATAATTTTAGTGTGTACCATGTTGGAGAGCTCATCATTGGTGAGTGAACCAATTTTTCAGTAATCTTTGTCACAGCAGGCAAGATAGAAATTGGTCTGTAATTTGTAATCATTACTACTTTGCTTGAGATTAATCCTGGATCACCCACAGTGAGAAAAGATGCCTCCTAACCTCGGGAAGGACCATTCTCCATTCAGAAGGCCACTGAGGCTTGCTGTTCACAAAGCACACTTTGTCTTGACCATCCTTCTTTTTTATGTCAGATGAACTTTTATCTATGTTCTGCTTTTCTCTACAAGACTGAATACTCTAGACTTTTTACATAAAGCGATTTTCTCAATTCTCAGTACTGTGAAAGAGTTTGGAGCGTGAGGGGGAGAGCTTTGGAGTTTTCCTATTGATATACTTCTCAGAGGGGAAAAAAAATGTGCTATAATGCACGCAAGTAGATGTGGGCAGTGAATAGAAATAACCTTTAGTAACATAGAAAGTCTCTACTTACTACCAGGTAGTTAATACAAGGAATTTGGGCTAAAGGATACTGTGATTCTAAAGATCTGAGTTGGCTTCTGAAAGCAAAGCATTGACAAAGCGACCCAGCTAGTCTGGCACTGTACTATATATAGTGAAAGCTGTGCCTTGGAAAGCCTCTGATATTCAAATTAATTTCTTAACTGACCCCTTTGAAGTTGTACCAGGGTTTCCTATACAATGTTGGGTTTGTTTTTTTTTCAGATAAAACGCAGCTTCATTTGGTCATTGATTCCCCTCCCTCCCCCTCCACACCTGGCTTTCCTTACATTGACTAAAGGGACCCCTGGTCTAGAGCTAGGTGTTCTGACCTAAAATGCTTTTCAGTTGAAATCAGATTATTTGCTTTAATGTTGAAAAAATTAAAAATAAGAAAAAACAAAACAAACAAAAAAGATATATTAGATATGTGAATTGGTTGCAGGGATGTCTGTGGGATACCAACACTGGAAACAATAAATGTGGTCATAGGTTTCATCAGGTGTTGCATTTCCAGTAAGAACAGGAAAGTATTAAAACCATTGTACATTCTTGATCAGCCCTATTCAAGAATGACAAATTCAGTGTGGGATGGGTGAGAGAAGTCTCCTGGAGAGCCTGTTTAATGAGAAACAACACAAAGGAAACAGTTACGGGAGCTGAAGGGCAGTGTTCAAAATAGATATGAATGACCTGCAATTAAAGTGGAAATGAAAGGTTTCTTACCATCATGTGCCATCATTGGTATATGCACATATGCATATGGTGGTATAAAACATATGGTGGTGTAACCATCACTGAATAATCTAGGAGATTATTTCCAGTATATTTCCTATACTGATGTGTTCCTAAATAGCTGTGTTCATGTAATTTTCTTGGATTGGGATAAAATGTCAGAATAATGTTTTGAAATCTCAGTTTTAAAAGAGTGAGCATGTGAATTGGAATACATACGTAACTTAAAACAAGCTTTAGGATTAGGAATCTTTTAATTGCTTGTTTTGTTTAATTTTTTTCTGGATCTGTAAACATCAGAGTTACTGAGCGTACTATGAAGAGAGCAGCATGCAATACTGGAAAAACTATCTTATGTAAATTACTGGTCATGTCTTATTGGCTACTTCAATTCAATTGAGGAGTTAGAAGCATCTGCCTTGTACTTCAGATTTATGATAATTTCAAGAAGAGTGCACTGGCAAATTTTGATTTTTCTACTATATCCATTAAAGACATTAATTTTAAATGAATTGTTGGACTGTCTGGAGGGCTATAGCTTGTCTATAATTTTCATTGGTGTTTGTGTTTGGTGTGGGATGTGTATACGTAAGTGTACTTAGCTCCCTACAGAAGTTGGGGGAAACTTGGCACATTTGTTACGTGTATTAGAGACATTCTTCTTTGTCTAACTGGCATGTCTCTGGTTTGGAGACTTTCCAAGGTGACCTTGAGTTATCGTTTGTGGTATGGCGTTCTGTTATGGGTTTCTCGTAGTCCTTCCTGATAGGTCTGTTTTATGTGATTATGCATCAAGGCAAGAGAGAGGAGACAGGTGTGGATATTTCGGAAGAAGGTCTTTAGCTCTGGCAAGAGTCAAGCATTGGCCTTCTTGTGTCCAGCTCCTGGCTCGAACAAAGCGGTGCCCATCATGAAGGACAGGGTAGGAGCGTGCTGAGTGAGCTAATGCTGGCAGGTACTTGGAGCATGGATTGAATGAGTGAGTACCCTCTGTCTCTGCTTCTTCTCTCTTTATGCTCCAAAGAACACAACAGGGGTCCAGCAAAAATGAGAGGAAATGGAGCAAAGAGTGTCTATTTCTGTCCCATTTCTCCAAATATTTCTGAAGTGCAATGGTTTTGCATGCCAGTCCTTGCTGCCCGCTATGTCTGCACATCCTGACTCAGGAATGTGAAGTTGAGAGAAACTGAAAAGCTCCTCCTGGCTTTAGGTAGTTTATAATGTGAATGTTTATATGTAGAAAAATTAGGGAAGGGGGGAGGGCATTGTGGCAACAGGATGACTGCTCAGAAGAGACAACTGGACATTCATGAACTAATGAAGTTTGTCTTTTTCTGCTTCCATGCACACAAGAGATGTACTCAGATATATTTACTTAATTAATTTTTTTGCTATTGTCTTACTTTCTGTGTTCCTTTGTTGTGTGATCAATCTTGTTATTTGAGCTTGCTCTTTTTCTTCTGCTGAAACTGATATGTGCACAAGCTGTAGCAAAGATAGCTGAATATTGGAGATTTTGCATCTGTGACTCATTCTACTGTGAACTGAATATATTATTTTCCTAGCCTCTTTACCCTTTAGGAAAGCATTGCTATATATATATTTATTCTCCCTTAAATGAACAAACCCCACCTCTGGTTAAAGAATGTTTGAAAAAACCCAAAAACCTGTGGTCTATTTTTTTATATTTCAAAATTTGGTAATTTCAGTGAATTAGTGGTGGATATTTTTCTGCATACATCCTCTTAAAAAGCATATTCAGAACCCCACTTGATCTACTCCATAGCAACTTAATTCCTTTAATTTTCAAAAGAGAAAGAAGAACAAGGTTAGAACCAGTATAGATATAGTCTGCCAAGTTAAAGTTTTGGTTTTGAAAGTGTTCTCAATCACTATCGGTTTATATTCTGTATTGCCTGCAGGGCTACTTTCTTTTGCTCCATCAGGTGCATCCTGTGTTACCTTTTGTGACCTCGAGTAGAGGCTGAGTGACCTACTGGGGATTCAGGAACCCTCTTCCCTGTCACTGAGTTTGGGCAAATCCACGTTGCTTTGTTTTCCATTCCTTGCTCGCTCCTGCCAGTTCTACACCAAGATGTAGAAAACAGGGACCGTCCCTTACCCTTGGGCTGGAGAGGGCCTCTCCCAGTGCAGGCCTGTTCTCTAGCAAACTCCAGATTGCTGCTGCCGAGCAAACTGTAACTTTTGTGTCTTGCTTATGAATATTGTTAACTAGGAATGTTTCAGTAGTAAAATCTAATGTCAATATTGGCAGCATATGAACTTTGTAGTACATGCTATTTGTAAGCAGTTCATGCCAGAAACTTATTCAGCATTGTGGATACCAGCTTTTACTTTCACGCTGTTAGCTGGAGAGCTAAATGCTTGCTTTCCTAGTGTAAAATGAGGTTTGTGTTTCTCCTTAGTGCAGCAAATGACCATGATGTATAAACTGGTAGCAGCTGACATTGCCATATCTTTGATATACAGTGAGATTTTTATAACTCATACTTTCTATTAATATTTTCCTAATAAGTTGTTGGTTCTCAGTTGTTTAAGAGGATGTATAGTATTGGCTATTTTTTGATACTTTATCAGAAGTCTTCATGCACCTATCCTTTTGTAAATATATGAAGCTGTAGAGAGAAAAGCAAAGCCACAAAGAGAATTGTTAAATCAGGCTTGATGTGCTTTGCCAAACTAAGGAAAAGTTCAAACTGCATTGTAGATATACCACAAATGAATTTCTTTGCAGCCATAGATATTCATTTGTGGTTTAATAAAGACCATTCTAATTCTGTCCTTTCTTCAAGACTTTACAGCCCTGTCTGTCTGTCTGGGAATCCTGATCAGAATCGTACCAGACCGGGTGAGAACCTGGATCGCCCTGGGAAGTTGGTCGGGATCTGAAAGAGGTCCAAAACCAGCGCTAATCACAGGCAATTTCAAATAGCTTACCGAAAAATGTACTGATTAAAGAACAATACTTTAAATAAGAGCTCAAGTGTTCCTCTTTATGTGAACTCTTCTTTTGAAAATCATCAAAAAATTAAGACAGTTACGATATGTTTGAAAGTGCTGGGGGAGGAAGAAAAAAGATAGTGTTCACAAAGACTAATTGAAGCATGGAGATAGGTATCTTTCTGTATGTTACATTTATTATTTTTCACCACTCTTTTTATTAACATGCATCTAGAGTTACATGTTGCTTTAATCTCCCTGATTAAGACTTGCTGAAAGGGTCTGTCATTATTTATTGTTGGAGTGCCTCAGGTCCCACTTTTTGTTTCACATTAGCTGTGCCAACTACCTCTGACTTGAAAAGGAAATACTGTAGTTTTAGTAAAGTTTGGTAGGACTGAGTCTCTTTTTAAAGCAAACAAACAAACAAGCAAAGCCCCCCAAAACCAAACCCCCAAATCAGTTGCACAAGTAAAGATTTTGTTAAGGCAGAAGACACCATTTCGCTACAACTGCTATAAGTAAATATTCCTTTGAACAGCTTTTCAGAGCTGTTTTCCATGTTCTATTCTTACCACAGGTTTGCTCTGAGTATTACATTGCTGATGAAATGCCTGTTTTTCTCTCCTCTAGTAAATGTGTGTCTTCAAAGCTGAGATACGTTGTCTCTTTAGCCAGAAAGAGTTAACTCAGCCTGCCAGCGCTTTGCTGCTGAGCCACATTTAAGTAGTTCATTGGGGCATTGTGACTGTAAATGAGATATAGCATCCTGACAACTGTTCATGATTTTTTTTCATAAATAAATAAAACTGCATGAGAAGATGTTCTACTTCTAAGGAATAGACAGTTAAAGGTAGTGCCCCTGCCCAAGTCTCTAGAAACAAATTCGCAGGAGTTTGCTATGATTTCAGCTCAAGAGGGGAAAATATGGTTCTAATGTAGGAATTTTTTCCCTGTCAGTGAGTTCAGGAAGATACTTAACTGGAGAATGAAATAAAGGTCCATTGTAAAGGTACTGAACTCATCATTACCACATGTACACTGTATATTTCTGCTGTACTGTTGTCCTTGATACTATACATTTGATTTTGATTTTTTTTTTTCATTTAAATTGGCTTGTATATTTAGGAGTATATATGGAATGATATAAATTAAAGAATATTTCTAACATATAGTAGAAACATTTGTATGCATGCAAATACCACCCTGGATCCCAAATCTAGACATTAGATACCATATTTTGATTTTTCTTTGTTTGTCTGTGTGTGTGTATCGGAGGAGAGATTCCAGCTATGAAAGACTCCAGTTATAATACCTATTGGTTAGGGAACATGAGATCTGCTTGGAGAAATGGTAGCTGAAAATGCCATTTAAATATTCTGCTCTGCTAATGCTTCAGGTTAATAAAAACTGCTGTAAGAAAATATTTTAGGATATAGATATTTAGAGCAGTTGGATTACTTTTGACAACAGTGCAAGGAATCCATTCAAAGCTGATTTCCCCCTTTTGTTCACTGAGGACCTGCAGAATCTAAGATAAAAATGGCAGTTGTCCTCGGGGCACCCTGAGGCATGTCATTAAAATTGGAATTTGATCCTCTTTTCATGGTTACTTGGGACAATCAACCACAGTAAACCTGAAAACTCATCAGTTTTCAAAACTATGACATGCCCTTGACTTTGTCAGTTTGGATTCAGTGTGCAAGATTTGAGTATTTCAAAATCCCTTTAGATGTCACTCTGTCTTCAAGAATACAAACATTGTGCCTTGTACTATATAAAAGATAGAGTACTTCTAAACATTTCTGAGCGCTTACCCTATTTATGACAAGGGACAAAACTAAATTATAGTCATCAAAGTAAAATACTTTATTAATTGAGAATTTTGAACATGGCTAATAGTAATAAATAGAAATGTATGGAGTCCAGCTCTTTTTAACTATTAAAACAAATTCTTAATGGAAAATTAGACTGTCTGAGGTAAACTGGGGCTTTGTAAAGCTGGGTGAAACTATCCATACTACCTGGCTCTATATTTCGATTTGATAACTGCAATTTTCAAAAATATCTGGAAAATGGTTGCAGCACAATAGTTCGCTGTTTATTCCTCTGTACCTGGCCTCTTACTGCCTTGAAGCACCTTGCCTTCCACCCTTCCAGGATTCCTGGCTTTCAGATTTCACATACATTTTCATATCTACTTTTTTATTAATAGCAGAATAATCACTTTTCTGTTCCTTGCAACTGGGCTGCCAGAAAATTGCATTTTGTCTCCATGGCAGAGAAACCATGAGTTGGCCATTTTGCCATCAGTGCAGCTTGCCATCGGGAACTCACTGATGCTTGATGTGCTGGAAGCCATATGGTCTCCTCTCTCTGCTCTTCCTCTTGCTGCTCCCCTGGAAGTTGCAAGTGGAGAAGGACCAGCTGCTGCCACCAAGGACCAGCAGGGACTTTGTTCGAGAGAGGAACAGTGATGGGGAGAGACCTTCAGCTGTGCCTTGGCTTCCCCCCACAGACATTTTCCTTCCAGCTACCTCCTGCCCTTAGACTTTCTTTAATATGCATATGCTCCTTCCTTCTGGTTCTTTTTGTACATCTCTTTTTACTTAGTCTGTGAACGCAAGTTCCTAGTTAATATGCAGATTATTTGTAACTGCAAATCAGTTCATTTAATAATTGGCATGAAAGTGTTACACATGGAGCAGCACAAAACTTGGCAGCACTAGGCAGGAGGAGGTTTCGGTGCTTAATCCCCACCAGGCACATGGGTTAAGGTGTTTACTTGCGCCATTTGTGTGGGAAGAAGAAACCTTGCGTGTTCATGTGGAAATTCCTAATTGCTTTCTTCTTTTTGACGGATTCATGGGTTACAGCAAAACATAATTGCAAGTAACATAACAAAGTAACACTCTCCTGAGCACCTGTAGTGTCGCTATTATAAATAGGACTCCTAATGTACAGTGTTGCTCATTGTAAGGGTACGTTCATCTGAAGTTCTCCATTTTTCTTGCTGTGCAGCTTACTCTCTTGATCTTCTGCTTCAGTTTGCAGAATTCCTTCAGTCTTCAGCCAAGATGGGCAACATCTGTTGATGTTTTCTCATGTGTTGTTCAACACTGAAATGGTTAATAGGATGTGCTAGAAGCAACTGAGAACCTGGTAACCTGTCACTTGTCCCCCTCTCATGATTTAAATTATTCCCTGGGTTTTTGGAGAACACTCTGCTTTGTTAAGTTGGCCTCTGCAGCAAGGTGTTGAACTTTGTAAGGCACAGTAAAATAGTCGTGCCTCTGAGAGCTGGGGAAGTTATACATCTACATGCTCTCTAACATGCTGGAATAAAAAGAGATCCTCAGATCTGCTGTGATGTCCACTTTGCTGATGGGACTTGAAGGGATTCAGGTGGATAAATGAGGGAAGGAGCCATGACCTAAGGTTGGAAGAAGTCGCAGAGGTTGGTATTTAGGACACCTCTTCTGTCTGCCTACTTCACGTACTGCCTTGTCTTTTGCAACAGTTGACAAATCATCTATTTCTTTGAGCCTTGGTGTCCACTATAAATTGAAAATGTTTCTGTATTTTAAAAAAGAAATTTAACTGGCAGAATACTGTAGGAACACGAAGTTTTGCCGACACTCTAAAGCTCCTCAGATCAATTACTATGATGATATATAATGAATATATCGGCAGACTGGCCCCTGATAAGTTCACTGTGATAAATCAGAAAACCTGTCTACAGAAGGGTTTGATAAGTAATGCAGGTGCAGTGACACAAATTGAAGAAAGATTTATTAGGAATTGGAAGAACACCTACAGGTGTGTAAATGAGTTTGCTTCCTGTGGAAGGTGGTTTCAAGTTGGATTGAAAATAAGGTATGCTAAGATGTCATCTTCTGTTGATTTATTTTATATATAAAATTTATAATCAAGTGCTCTTTGTTACATTTGATGAGGGAGAGATGTTCTTAGGGTTTATGCCTCTTGATTTTTTTAAATTTATTTTTTATTTCTTAAAATGAGTATTATGACTGTGGACAAAATTTGAGAGGAAGGTGAGAGGAATGGAGATTAATTAAACTTGCATTTTTTGTACAGATTTTAGATTTCAATTACCAAATATTATTTACATTTATACATTTGGATATTCCTAAACCAAAATCCATAAACTGATTAAAATATCATAAACAGCCATAAAAAAAAATCTGATTTAAAGAAGAGGAAAATGTATAACTTGTAAAGAATTTAAACATTCTACGTGTTCTTAAACAGCAGCTGAGCATCAGCACTGGGGAACCAAAAAGCAAATTGGCTGTCAAAGATGACTGGGGTGGGGGGAAGTGTGTGTGGGAAGCTATTGGCAATAATCACCTTTTAAATTAAAGGCTGATTTTTCAAGAGAAAATGTATTTCTGTTGCTGACTGCTTGCCTCATGCAAGCTTTATGTTTTTCAAAATGTCACACCTTCAGTTCATGTATTAGAGAATTTCAAATTTCATTAGTTTCTATGTTTCAAAGGAAAGCTTGAAAAAATGCCCAAAAGTGAAAAATGAACCTTGAAAAAAGTTCAAAATGAGGAGACATTTAAAACAAGCTTTACATAGGTTATTTTTAAGTACAAATTTTTAAAGTTGATTCGTTTATAAATAAATAAAAAATGATGAAAAATTAACAATCTTTCCTTTGCTAGTGTTAGTATTTAACATATGAATTTTGGAAGGATTTGAATTTGTTGTAAGAATTTGTTAGAATTTGTTTTCATTACACTAAAGTAAATCCTCAATAACTCTGTGGGGATGGCAAGTGGATCCCGCTCCATATGTTTGCTTTGCCTGTTCCCCACTTAAATTCTCTTACAGGACCATTTTTTCCTTTTTTTTGTTTATTGAACATGTAGATTCTTTTATTCTCGTAGTTCTGTACCATGGTGCTAAATACCTCATAAAAGGTAACAAAGTTATATGCATGGTGGTGTACCAGAAGTCATGTATTTTGTAGCATACATTAAAAATTGAATTATGTTAGTACTGGAAATTGTCTATTGAAAATACAATACAAACTCTGAATAAATTCTGCTGTTACAAATCATATATTTGGATTGCAGTTGCTGTGAGACTGAGCCCTTACAGATTCTTAAACTTTCCTCAGGATAATTTTAAAGCTTCACTCAGCCTAGGATTTTAGCTTAAATCTGTTAAACAGAAAGGTCTTAAGACTGTCTGTCAGAGTTTCTGGAGACAGCAACATAAATACTGGGCTTACTCAAATGCTGGCCTCTCTGGAATCTGAGTACCTTGAGCAAGGTGCTTTACAGCAAGATCTGAATCTAATATTGACGATAAAATATTGATTGTTTAGATTTCTTGCTGAGAAAACTCATTAGCATTTCAGTATCAGAGCATGTGTATTTTCATATGACATTCTTTTAATTTAAGTTTGGTCAACATGAAAAAGCCCTTCTTCTGAGCCTCAGAAATTCCTATCCTTAATTTTAAAGAGATAGTTTCAGTTCGGTGACCTTTATCATAGCAACAGTCAAGAGTAAATCTCATTCAAAGCATTTAAATGAGATCAAACATAACCTGCAGAGTCACTGGAATGGAGATTTGGCTCTTTTTGCAGTGCTTCTGATGATAGCAAAAGCTTGCCTTTAGCCCTTTGTTGTGAAAGCACGACATAAACGTGTTCTGATACCAGGCTAAATTGGTATTAGTGCGAGTGCCGGTGCTCTGAAATCACTGCAAATGAAATCCAAATCCAATGCATAAAAGGGAGTGCTCCCTTTACATTTTAGTAGAAACATTTTCTTCATGTTTAAGAGGGGAAACGTTTTACCGTTGAAGTGACAGTAGCACGCACCAAAGACAGTGTTGGTAATACATGTTAATACTAGTTACATGTGGACCCTTTTTTGCCATTTTCATCATGCTAAACCTCACTGTGATACCTCTCCACAAATAGCACGGATTAATCATTGCCGATATGCCTTAGTTTCGGTCCACTTACTTTTCTGACACCAAAAATCTAGACTTGAAGATACCTATGTATGAATATATACTGAAGGGTGTTTTATTACTAAAAATGAAGAAGACCTTTTTTTTAACAATAGAACATTTATCAGTTCAGAAGTCTTAGATGATGTTTGTTTCATCTACAGTATCGTATTTCCACCTTAGTTAAGGATTTTATGACACAACGGAAATAGCTTGGTACCTTAGCTAAAAATGGCGTTGTAGAGCGCACTGTGTGAGTGTGGCAATTGGGTAATGAGGGGTTTGTAAACTTCACAGAGTATATAATTCTCCTCCTAGGTTCTTATCTATCCAGATTTTTTTATGTCTTTAAGTACTTCATGATCAGTAAATAATAAATTCAATTTACTGAATAGAAGTTTTGTCACTTAGAAATACTCACTTGGAATATATATTTTTAATTGGCATCAATGGCACATTTCCCAGGGAGCATAACAAAATGGATCATTTAATAGATGCCCAATCTCTCCATCCATCTATCAGCGCAGCACATGATGTTTTGACTTTAATATGGTAATTATCTCAGGCTGACTTCAGAGGAAGAAGCTGCCACCCACACAGCAGTGCTTAATTACTTTAGACTTCGGTTTGCCAAGAGAAAAATTGACTTTTTTTGCACATTGCATGGAATTGAAATGATTTCATTGTCATTTTATTTGAAATGCAGCCTGACATCACCATGGCATCATGGGAAAGAGAATGCAAAATTTCTCTGAAATTCTTAAAATAGGCTGAAAGCTGCCTTATATTTTAATGGTTTCCTATGAAGCCTGTGTTCACATTCCTTGAATGTTAATGATGAGCTGCTTCAGCTTATGGGAGGAATTTTTTTTCTGTGAATACACTTCATTTGCAAGCCAATGAATGCAGGTTTTTTTTTAAGTTGCCAAAACCTAATACAAACTTTGGCATTTTAAGGGCAGATGACTGTTCAAATTAATGTTTGCTCACTGTACAGTTTGAGAACATAACTAATAAGGTGAAAGAGATAATGAATTAATGGTAGAGTACAGGCAGCTTAGGAATCAAGTAATTTTTTTTTTTTGTCATTGACAATCACAGCTATTATAAAAAGAGATAAGAAAGTTGCATTCATGTGTTTTCAGCAACTGAAAGCTAAATTTAATATCTATGAAAATTAGTACAGGGTTTTATGTATATGTTGTTAAACATGCTGCTAATTGATTTGCCACACAAATACTGGAGGCAACCTGCTTGAATTAAACACTGTAGACAGATTCTTGTGCTCAGAAGAGGAGAACTTGATTCCTAGGTATCTTACCCTATGTCTGCTGAAGACAAAGGGCCATTTTGGGATTGATTTCAAAGGCTTTACTGGGTCTCTTGTAACCACTAATGCCAGCGGCATTAAAATCCTAGAAGCCTGGGGAACAGGAGAGGGGATGAAGCAGACCAATAGCCTGGGTCCCATAGGGAGAAACTCTTTGTTGACACGGTGAAAGCGAGTGCTTGGGTCTGGGCTCCGATGCCTTCCAGTGCAACCTGTGGGTGGACAGTGCTTTGCAGGGCTGTGAGTGATGCTGATGATGCTGAAAAATATTTAAAGCAGTCCTCTAACTACATGGCATACTGTTGGCTGTGAGCAGTTGTAGGTTTTGGCCAGTGTTTGAGCAGCATATTCTATGCACGTTTCACCTGGCCGTGCATGCAGAACTGAGGCAGCACATGCGTTTATCTGCATCAGAATCTGTAACAAATCTTCACATGGTGAATCCTGCCAGTCTTGTTGTTGGAATTTTACCCTCAACAAGAAAAATTCAATACACTGTCTTCCCAAATGGCAAATAAATAATATCAAAACACCTTTTTAAGGTAAGATGTATCTTCTTTTTTCGGTTTGGACATCTGTATAGTAAAGATGCACTGAAATTATTATTTCATTGTCACATACACTTTTCACAAAAGAAGAATGCAGAGAAGCCTTTTGAAATAAATCTGGTGACACTAGAGAGTTTACAAATGCTAGCATATTAATATACAGCTAAAATAATAATAAAAAACACCATGCTGCTAAAGATGTTTAGTATTATCCGCTCGCTGCGGGAGTTTATTAGAAACTCCAGCTTTCTTTTATTAAAATTTCAATTGGCTTGGTGAATGAGATCCTATGTTAGTGTCATAAAGTGAGAAGCCAGAAGGAGAGGATATTGGCATTTAAGTGCAGATTTCATTTTGAAATAGTGTATATTTTACCAGAATATTACATATAACAAATATTACATATTAGTGGTGTTAGGAATAGTTGCACTGATTTCTATATTCATCAAATTGTCATTGTTTTCTGTGCCATCTGGTAGTTTATACATGTCACTTTTAAATATATCCTTAGAGGATTTTAATATAACTATAAATGGAAAGCAAATACTGCATAGTTCTGTGAAGATTTTAAAAGATGGTTGGCACAGATGATCTCCCAGAACTGGCTTCGGTGTCAAGGGATGAACTTTAAACCAAAAGACTAGACTTTCCTGAACCATTATAGGGTGGTCATGGATTTAAATTTGATGATTATATAATTTTAGGTATGTGATTTAATAGTGATTTTTATTTAAGACTGCTCAGTGTTTTTTCAGCGGCATTCTCACGTAAAACAGCCATGTGACTCTGATAGTTTACCAACTTTATTTTTCTCTTTTTCTTTTTGAAAACTGGTCGCTATGTTTTGTCTAACTCTTCCTACTACTCTGAGCTTTGGTGTACAATGGTGCTGTAAGCATTGACAAAGATTTTTGCTGCATATTGGTCTCTATTTCCTGTCACTTTCAAAGATGAGCTAGGAAAAAATAGATGACCAAGGAGTATGTGGGAAAATGGGTGGGTTGTGCTTATCACTCCTCTTCAGCCTTCCCAGAATTATTCTCTTTTGTGTAGTCGTCCAGCAACTGATCTGTGTTGGTCCTTTCAAACATGCTGGGGGTGGCGGCAGAGAGTGAATAGTGGTCCAGTGCCAAGCAACTGAGACTGCAGGGTTAGCAAGGAAGGAGCATTACTCTCCCGTTTCTGTGCAGTGATGAAGGGCCTTGCTTGGGTGAAGAGATGGTCAAAGCTTTATTCCACCTAGGATTCTGCAGGACTGTAAGGTGGGGGTGATTTTGAACAAAGTAGGTTTGTGTGTATATATATGCACAGATACACAATACAAACATATATTTCAAATGTCAGTTTTGCACCTTTGCTTTTCAAGAGCATCTCTGGCCTACTATTTAATTCTGAATTGATATTTTTCCTCACTTTTTTTTTGATTTTGCAGTTTCACATAATGTAACTTCGGTGGTCTCAGCACACTGACATCTGGACATGTTGCAAAATGGTCATAAATTAGCCTACAGTCTCTCACATGCTGATGTAATTAACATAAGATTTTTTCTATTTTATTTTTAAAGAGATTCCTCTGTTCTGCTATTTGTGATTGGATAATCAGTGTTTCATTACCGGTTGAAGTGTTGCTTTAAAAGTTGATGGCACTAACAACTCAATCCAGCTGGAACCCTCCATGATGGAAAAAAAATCTCTCACATCCCCCCATCTGGATTCTTCAAGATGCAGTGAGAAGTTTGCACTTCTGCAGCTGCAGTTCTTTCATGACAGGTTCCGTAAATTTTACACATGGCTGCCTGCTTGGAAAATATTTTCCAGATTTACATGTTTACAGCATTGACACATGAAGCTGAAGAGCCTTCCTTCTCGAGTATGGCACAAGTACTCACAGATTGCACACTAACTTTATAAAATCTGGAAATGGATCATTTACAACTTTCAAACAAATCAAAGTTCCTTTTGATCTTGACTCCAAGTTTTCTTAAAAGTAACAAATAAAAATAACTTTTTTGGTGTTTTTCCCTAAATATGGTCACTATTAATGTAACTGTTACATCTCTCTGGAAACTCAAGCAACACATTTAATTAATTTTTGTTTGAAAGTGTATGTCCTTGGAAGAGAAATATTAATTCAGCAAATGTAGGCACCATTAAGAACACTGAAAGGCTGGAAGTGCATCTGTAGAGCCTGTACGAACTCAACAAGGGATACCCTGATCCTTCCTTTATTCCCTCCTACTCATGTGGTTTTGTTTTCACTAATGTTGTCACAAATTTGGAATAGCTTTGCTGGAGGAAAAAAGACCCCGACAATGCAAACTCTGTGGAAATCTGTAGTTACTTTGATGCAAATTAATTTATCCCAGAACCTTCAATTACATTTTTCTGATTCCTACATAACCACTAAATGCTTTTAGTGGTTATAAACATTTTTAAATCAAGCATTAAAAATGTATGCTCTTGGAAGTGTGAAAAATCTGCAACAATTACAGAACACTTGAATTTTAAAGTATTGCATTCAGGCAGTCATCATCCTTGATGAGCTTCAAGTCACCATATTGTCTTTAGTCACTAGTTGCCTTGGACCATCATTTATTCTAACTTGAAATAGGTTTTAAGATATCTTTTTGAATGCTATAAAAGTTTAAAAGGAAAAAATACGACTTGCTGACAAAAGGCATACTCATAATAAATGCATCATTTATTAACACTGGTGGAAAAGATATTTTTATTTCTGTTAGACATAGCTGTTTTTGCAAACACGTACTTCTGTCTCTTGCAAGCTAGCCTGACTGCAGCCTGTGGTGCAGGTTCCTCAGTATTTTCTTAATGTTAGCCATGGTGCTGCCTGAAATATTTTACCTTTATAACAGATAAACTCTGGCACAAAGGACATTAAAAAGCCATTTTCTGTAGCAAAGGTAGACTTCAGGAGGAAAAGGCTGGGCATCTCAGAACCAAAACCAGCTCTGGAGAGGCGTGAAGTCATGCAGGTCAGTAGAGCAGGTGTCATATATTTAACTCAATTGCAAGGGAGGTGAAAGGTGTCCTGGGCAGTCGATTGTTTCATGACCTGCTTTTAGGGAGCTGATCTCAGACAAGGTTTGAGCTGAGCTTTGCATGTTCCAAGGCAGCTTTTCATTCAGTAATGTTTAAGATGGATAGCGGCTTCAAAAGGGCTTGTCTTGGCAGATTTGGGAGGTTCTGAGGGGAAGATGATGTCTTGGCTGTGGCTACATGAGAGGTGAGGCTGGGCTCTCCAGCCTGACTCTGCTGGTAGCAGCCCCTGGCCAGAGGTTTGGAGAGCTCTGGTGAGTGACAGGGCACAGAGTGTGGAGCTCACTCTTTGCATGGGTAAGACAGGCCACAGAAATAAGTTTCAGGTGGAAGTACACCACCTATCACTTTAGATCGGCTCCTTGTTAATTTTCTCACATACGTACACAAGTCATTTGCAACCTAGAAATGCCTTAAAATATTTGATGGTTCCCTCATGGGCTAAGGAGAATGAAAGTTTTGAATGGAATGGAACTGAGCCTTCCCTTCCTCTGCTCCTTTAATGCTTAAAAGAGTGCCCTCCATGCTTTATGGTGGAAGTCATGCAAGTGGGAGAAGACATCAAATCAGATGACTTTTGGACTAATTTTTGCATGTAACTTGGGGTGATGAATGGCTAGGATAATCTAGAAGAGCAAGATGAGCTAATGAAAGGGTGATGTAAGATGCAAGTCAACTGTTTTTTATAAAGTGGCATCATCACTGTAAACAAGAGAAATGAGAACTATCATTTTGTATTTAGTTACACAGTACTCTTATGATGGTCTGCAAAAGGCTGTTTAAAAAATGAACAAAGCATCAGGCACAGAAAGAAAATGTGTGTCTGCTTTTCTTCAAGAAAAAAAATCTGCTTTTTAACAGAGCTGTGATGCTCATAAAACACTTAACGATGATCTCTCGATATAAAAAGCCACACTGTATACATGCACTGTACTAGGCTGTACACAAGCAAGAGAATGCTTCTGTACCTTGCTTCTAGCTTGAATTTCTACCCAGTACTATTTAATCTCTACACAGCTTTCTGATATGTGAATAATTTTATTTGAAAATCATTTTTACTGTCTTCTGTGTATCTGAAGCAAACAGCCCCAACTGTAATGCTTTAATACAAAATTCAACAGTATACAGTTCATAAAGATTGGTGTTACTTTATCAAGGTAAAATCAAAAATCTGTGGTATAGTTGTAAATGATGGTTATTTGAAACAGCTGCCATACAGCTTCCAAATCTTTTCCCCTGCTGCTTTAATATAGAATTTCTTTACAATTTTTCCACAAAATAACTTTTTTTTACTCTTGTAATAAAAATTCTGTAGTAATATACTCTTGTCCTGTTAATGCCTGAAATAACAGCTGTTAATAAAACTCAGTCTGTGGGCTTGTTTATTGCTAATTAATTTTTTTGGAGGAAAGAGAATGGACTTTGTTAAGCTAATAGACATTCATACGTTAAAGTTGCTTTTTGGGATTATGACTGCTTGTTTGCTCATGATTAGGATTAAATTTAAATGTAGTGATTATGTGGATGGCAGAGCTGAGTGGAGAGAGAGAGACGAGAGTATCTTATTTTATCTCTTTATTTAGTACCCCAGCAGTCACGGAGTGCAGCTCAAGTGCTCAGCGTTATCCCTGGGTTGGCATAGTGTGTGGGATATTTGCAACACTGTGTGCAGAGTTCTCCTGATCCTCCTGTCAGTCTGAGGCCTGAGAATAAAAAGAGGTTATTTTCTAAAACCTGAAGTTAAAAAAATATATAATCTATACAGTAGTTTTCAAAGGCCCTGACATTAATGGATAGGAGGCAGTTGATAAATTGTCATCCAGATATCTTCCCTTTCTGCTACTTTATCACACTATAAAATTTTTAATGAGATATTTAATGAAACTAGTTGTTGTGAATGATGAAATATCAAACCCAAAATATTTTGTTTCCTTGCTGCGTGTCTTGCTTCAGAGTGGTGAAAAATGTAAGCTGCATAATCTGGTAACAATTAAATCTTTGAGTTTGCAATATATAGGCAGCATTTTGAATTCCAAGGTACTTGTTAGTGAGAAATTCACTTAGAAGATGCTTTAAAATTCCCTCTGCCTAGCATAGGATGTGGAATATTATCAATTTAGCCCCAGTGTGAGCCAAAGTGCTCTAGCTTTGCCATGAGGAAAATATTCTTCTCATTCCTCATGAGTCTTTTAACAGTGACTCCTGGCTTCCGTCTCCTCTTTGTGTGGAACCAACTATGGTAAGTGTGATGGTCTAACCCTAGTCCTGTGCACTGCAGAAAAGGGAGCATGCTAAGTAGGAGGTGATATTCTCACTAGATAGTGGTGTGCTTCCATGTTGAGAGTATTTCCAAACACTTCTCAGGAGATTTCAGCTGGCTTGATTACACTGGGGATTGATTGATTCTTTGTGTGCTTTTAGTGCATGGGGAAGTACTCAAAGAGAAATGGGGAACAGAGCACGTAGGTATCAATAAGGAATTATTTCACGGAGAGCAGTCACAAGTCAAGGCTTCCAAGTGTTGAGTCTTGTGAAGTGTAGTATCTATTTAATATCTTTTTGACCAAGTAAAAAAAAGTTAGGAATTTTTCCCTGCCTTTCTAGTTTTTTCCAAACAGGAAGATCTCTAGCACAGCATGCCCCAGCTGGGAAATGCTCTGTGAATTTCAACACAGAACACTAAGCAAAGGGTTAAGTGATAGATTCAACTTCTGGTGACTGTTTGTAAAGCAGAAGATGACCTAGCTTGACTTTCAGGTTTGATATTTGCATGGTGGCAGGCAGAAAAGTAAACAACATTTAACTTGTAAACTTATAACTTAATTAAGGGTATTAAAGTAATTGAGACAATATGAATGTAAAATGCCAAGATGCTGTTTTTATTGCACCCTATTCAAAGCAGAACTGTACTCAAAGTAAGTTATTCTGCAGCTTAGAGGAGTATGCATTATTAGTACATTAATATTTGTGTTTATGGGAGCTCTTAATGGTTTATGTGTCAATTGAAACATTAAAAAGAAAATCCTGGAGACTGCCAAGAATCACAAAGGACAAAATATATGTTAGGGTATAAAGTATAATGCAGCGTATTTCTACAATATCCCGAAGACCAGGCAAAAGCCATATTGGTATGGATGTGACACGGCCAGTGTTGCCTGTGCGATGCACATAGTTTCTGGGGAAAAAACCCCGGTGGGGCAGACTGAACCTCAGCCCTGTCTGTATAAGCTTCAATGGGCATGAAGCCTGCAGGAGGCCTTAGCGGTGCCTGCCCGACCCACTGTCCATGTGTCAGCCATCTAGAGCCATTCCTGAAGTCAGTGCTGTCAGAAGCTCCGCTCCATTGCAGAGGAGTCACTCGGGTCTGCATGTAATGCGGTGGTGACATCAGTTGTCACCAGCTGAACTGGTATTTCTGGAAGAGATCAGGATCCGTTTGGTTCAAGGGAGTATAATTTCGGCTGTGCAGCACTGGCGTATGTGATCAAGAACCAGGGAAAGAGAGAATTAAATCGCTTGTGTTTATTTCTGTAGGCATGGGGGCATACAGGAATATGATTTTGATGGGAATGAGTGGTTAATACAGTGTAATTAAATAACCTCAAACACTTTCCAGTGCAAAACTTTTGACAGTCATAATGCAGTGGCAGTGCTGTTAATTAAGTGGGTATATAGTAAAGTTATGGACAGATTATCCTGAAGGGTAATTGAGTCAGGTAAAGATGAAATGAGAAATTTGAATATAGAAGTGAAGGAGAGGGTTAGACAGGAGCAAAGTGAAACATTTGGATTAAAGACGTGTGTAATGGCAAATAACATAGTTGGACTGATATCTATTAGGCAAATCAATTTGTGCAAATATTACATGTAACAAATGAACAAAACCCCGTACATTGGTTGATTTATTGATTTGTTGGAAAAAATCTCATCCTTGGTACTGAATGCTGTCAGTAATCTAATAAGGATACAGAAAACATTAGAGTTTACATCATCTGTAGAATGTGAATTTTTTTAATCACTATTAATTTCCTTAGGATTTTTCCAGAAGAATTTTATAAAGATGCTGTAGAGGAATTCTACATTGGTTTTTATATATGTGTATTTTCGGCATCACATGATATGGAGGAACATCTTGTGGAAAAAGTAGTTCAGCTTTCTGTTTATAATTAGTGATGTTGCTAGGAAGTCTTCCTGAAATTAAACTGTATGTCACCTTCTAACATAGTATTTTCCTTTAGTAGTGTACAACAGTGTTTGACCCTGGCTAATGTTTTTCTGTTGTGCCTGAGAGAGAGAAAATATATTTGCTAGTTTTCTACCCTATAACTGAATTAATAGACTCAGGGACCAATTCATTAATATTTTATGTCTGATTTGTTTGGGTCATAGCTCTGTTATAACTTGTTATAAATATCTTATATTCCTTAATATTGCATACTCTATTAACATAGCAGACATTAACAACAATAGCCCATCTGGAGCTAGAGGGAAAAAGCCATAACCATTTACCTTGCCAGCTGAAAAATGACATAAAAACCTTATGTGTTACAAAAGTGATTTGACCCCTCTCACATGTAATCAAGGAAATTATAAATAATTAAATGGCCTTGGAAGGATCAATAGAAACTGTCCACATTCCTTCCCTAATGATCTGATCCTTTTACTTACCCATTCAGGAATGCACAGAGTCGTAGGCTAGGTTATGGCCTCTTTTATTTGGGTTCTTTTGTAGAGATATTGAAGAATCCTTGCTGCTTTATGACAAGATTAAGGAAACACTGAGTCTCCAGCTTTTCTATAGAAAATACTTTATGCAATTCTCTAAAAGTATTGACTGTGAGTGAGGACCTGTGAAAATGTTGAACTGGGGGAGTGTTCTGCTTTGTTCCCTCTGTTTCATTTGGGAGATAGGGAGAGCAGGAATAGATCCTAAACATGTACATGTCATGTAATCCCTCCATGGTTGACTACTGTACTTCTTGCTCTTTTTAATGCTTGTCTTCATTTGTTTCATGGCTTTTCTTCATTGATTCCAAGCTGATCTATTCTCCCTAGTATCCAGTGATAGGACACGTGGGAATGGTTTACAAATGCATCAGGGGATGTTTAGACTAGACTTTATGAAGTATTTCTTTACCAAGAGTTTGGTCAAACACTGGAACAGGCTTTCTAGAGAGGTGGTCGGTGCTCCAAGTTAAGAGGGGACTGTCTGTGGTTGCCAGAATGTCAGAAACACATTTAAAGATTTACAGTTTCGTGTGTGTGTGTGTGTGAGGGGAGGGGGGAAAGATGACAGACCATTTTATTCCTTTAGTAAATTGAGAAAATTGGGGTGGGGGGAAGCTGTCTGTATTAACTAGAATAAGTGTTAATTCAGAGTCCAGGAGTCCAGATTGTCCTTGGCTGTATGAGGTAACAATCTCTCACCAGATACTCATGACTTCAAAGAATGATAGCGTTGCAGATTCCTACTTTCGTTAAGTGTTTTTGTGTCAGCACCGTGCACGTGATAACCTTGGCTCATCAAGAGGCTGAACTGCACTGAATACGGTTTTGTGCATTAAAGAAAGTTAGGATAAGGCATTATGAGTAGTAGCATTAGGGAAATGCAAGAATCTTTTGGCTGTGTTAGCAGATTTCTATCATCAGAAGTTTCTAGGTTTTGAGTAGATTAACTCAAGGAAATCACAGATGAGTGTTGTTTTGACTGCAGGGAAAACTGGAGGAAAGAGCCCTGCTTAATTTGTTTGTGTATAGGTGGATAGTTCAGTGGCACAGCACCTTCCATTCTCCCCCCTTAAATAAGATTTATTTTTTTCTGAAACCAAGTTGAAATTAATTAGTCGGAATAAGTGGGGAGTAACCTCTGATTTTACTAATGCATTGTTATATTATGCATGTGAAATGGAAAACTTGTTAAATGTGTGGTATAGATCTTTCCAAACAGCAATGCAATAAAAAGATTGCAAAGACTACCATGCAATACATTATTTCAGTGTGGGTTTTCGAACATGTTTTTTTTTAAAAACACATCTCAAGCCTTTGTGAAATGCATTTAGAAACTAGTGAAATATTTCTCTAGAATAATATGTTTCTTGACGGTAGTTATAAGAATTTGTGACTTTTGTTATTAATCACAGTGACAGTCTTTTGTCTTTAGGCCAAGGACAAGAGTTCCTTGTTGCTGATCTAGTTGGAAAGTATTCTAAAATTTGTAGGGACATGTCATTAATACTTATGCTGCACAGGTAATAGAGTAAATATTAGGGATATGAATTATTGAAAGTGAAATAAAAGTGATGGAATACTGTTTGTTCGTTAGGTTGTTGTGTAGTTTTGCATGTTTGTGAGAAATGAGAGACCCCTGGAAGAGACCATCACTTTAAGTACTGCTTATGACTTCTGCATTAATGGATCTTTCATTACCAAATTATATGAATGTTTAAAAATAGTTCTAAATACATTTCTTATGCTGAATTGTAGAACAAGGAAGCATAACAATAAGTTAATATAGCTACTTTAGAGAGGATGCCAGGAGTGTCCTTTACAAATGACTACCCTCCCAAGGAAGTGCTGGTTCCCAGAGTCCTGTCAGTCTCTACCGTGTTTTCCTGCGTGACATAGGACAAACAAAGTGCTTCAGTGCCTCTTTTCCTCACTGTTTCAAGGTGAACGATGGCATGTTTGCAACAGGCTTTCCAGATCATTGTCCCTGAACTTCTGTTCATGGAGCTGGTCAGTGGACATGTTTTTGATAGCCTTTATGTAAGTTTCTCTCAATTTTGGGAAATAATTGTAAGAAAATTATGTACTTGCAAACTGGGGGAGAAATGTATGTCCACTAGAGTGTAGAAAATGAGGAAACAGTTGCCTTTTTTGGGGTGGGGGAATTCTATAGTTTGCAGTATTTCACAGGTAGGATGGTATTTATAGTGAACAAGGAAAGTCAGCAAGGTTGATGTGTAAGTAGAAAGTGAAGGAGACAACGACTTGCACCATCTATTGAACTTCTGACCTGGGTATGCACCAACAAAGTAACAGTTTTAATTAAGTGATGAAGGATTGCAGAGCAGTCTGGCTTTAATGCCAGAGAAGATCTTGCAATCCTTGGTCACACAAGGGCAGGCAACTCATCCATGGTACTGGAGTTTGAGTTGGCTGACAGGAAATTGACTTCCCAGATCACATTCTTGTTTGTAAAATAAATTCTCTGCTTTGTCTGTATTTTTTTTACAAATAGTTTCAAAGCTTCTTGGTGTTGTAAGGTATGCTGTATCCTCCCTTAGTGGTGGGTTTTCACTGCACATCTGGCCATGATATTTTTATCCTATTCTGTTGGTTCCTTCTACCCTCTAGCCCAGCAGCTCTGTGGGACAGCATTAGGACTGATGGCTGAGGAGTACTGGGTGATAAATGTCCCTTCCTGGGGGACGTGTGACATGTTTCTGACAAGCTTGTGCCCTGCTGCGGTCACAGAGCCAGCTTGGAGACCTGTGCTCCTGTGGGAGCATGGGCGGGTTTCTCACTTGAGGTTGTGCCTTTGCTGCCCACACCAGCCTGCTGCTCTAGGCACCTATCGTGCTTGTGCTGTAACTGTCTTTGTGTGCTGGTTGTTATTTTTCACTCTCTCTTAAGAGAGATCATATAGCACTTCATTATGAATACTGAGAAATAGGTGAATGTGACCCACTTCGACATCCACTAAGACTATTGCTAGATCAGGCAAGGAGATTAAGTAAGGTAAGGACAGACACTTGTGTTGTGATCTGTACAAAAACTTAGCTAACCATACCCCAAATTACTGCTAACGCCATCGAACTTGCTGACAGTTAGCAGGGTATGGTATCAAAGTGATCTGAGCTGCTTTTTGTGTTAGGCATATCTATCTATATTATGTTTCTCTGTTCACCTTCTGTGGTGCTTGTAAGTTAAACCTGAGCAGGCAGGATTGAGCACTAGACAGGAGACTGGGTCAAACCTAATAATGCTGTTTTCTCTGCTAAAGCTTGTAAGCGGTAGATATGTGAAGAGACCCCCTATGCTGTGGTGCTAACTTCTAGTGGAGTTCAAAGAAGATCTGGCCTGAAGAACTGAATCCTGAATCACCTGTTTAATATGATTGTGCTTCTGAGGTAGACCTGACTGATGACAGAGTAGCAAATCAGCTCTGGGGTCATAATTAAGGACACAGAGTAATTAAAAATTACATCAATTCAGGGTTGAGGGAAATTTTTAGGTCTGAGAGAAGCTACCAAGGTGGAAGCCAGCCTGCAGTGCTGAAGCTGGTCAAGCAGGCCGGCCAGGGACAGGCTGTATCACAGAGATGACAGAGGACAGGATTAAGAAAATGCAAGAGGAATCAGGACTGAGCAGGTAGGAAGCAGGATCAAGGATCAGAGCCAGGAAGCAAGGTGTGAAGCATGATATTGAGGCAGATTGCAAATTCCCAGAAGCTTGCTTGTACCAAGAGCTGTTTGATGTCTCCTGTCGTTAATCAGATGCATTGAATACCGTCTCTGTCTTGCGTTACCTCTGTCACTGTTGACCAGCGACCAGAGGCCCCTCACTCCAGCTGGGCAGCGAGTTCATTACATGTTTTTATTTTTGACACTGGCTTTAGTGTGGCAGGATCTTCAGTCCCTCTTCTCTCAGTGGTTTTGTACTGTCTAATGAATTTGCACTTCTTCAGCAGATGGGCAGTGAAATTGTTTATCAGAAATTTACATTCTCAAATTCCCACCAACCAGGCCACCCGGACTGGGGAAAAGTAGAGGCATATTCCTCCTTGGCCTATTAGGCTGGTGTCTGTCTCACCTTTGCTCCTTTGCATCGAATCTCTCTGATTGCTTCAGGATGGAGAGGCTGTGATTTTGCTGACTGTGCTGCTTTGGTTCAGCTGTGAAGCAGTTACTTATAATTGGTGCCAAGGAGTAGCAATCAACTGGAAAAAAAGCACTGGGAAAAGTTGATTTTCTTTCTTTTCTTTTTTATTTTTTTTATTTTTTTATTTTTTTTATTTTCTGCAAAACATTTCTGTGAGCTGAGGCTTGAAATGAAAATGTGGGTGGAAGGAAAGAGTACATAGCATAGTCTGGCTTACTGTGGCTTACAGTGAAAATCTGCTTCTGGAATGATGAAGGGAAAGGAAAACACAACGATTAGCACATATGCTGCTCGTGCCCAGTTCCCAGCATTACTTTTTATGATGTCTCAGGAGGGTGTAGGGTATGCAAAGGAGCAAAATTCGTGGTTTCAGAAAGCAGCCACGAGCAGTTGCTCAGGTTAAAGAGACACTTCATTAAAAAAAAAAAAAAAAAGAAAGGCCTTGAAAATGACCAAAAAATAACATAGTTCAGTGTTTTGTACATCTGTGGGGAAAAAGTAGTTTTCAAATGCTAACAAAGATGGGAATCTAATTACTCTCCATAACAATGTATTCCTCATTGGTGGATCTGATATTGGTCATTTTCACAGTACAGTAGGGTTGGGGTTTTTTTTGATCACAAACTGTTTACTAGTACAGTTTCGTGCTTTTAAACAGATTAACAGATGCTGAATGTTCTACCCTTAAAATAAGAAAGTAAATTCTGCTGTCAGCTGCTTCCAAATATTCAGGGGGCAAGACAGAAAGCTATATATCTACTTCTATGCCCTGGTCAGTAAAGGTTATTATTTGGATCTTGCCAACAAATTTCCCTTTTTTTTAATTTTTATTTTTTTGGTAAAGCAAGCCTTACACTGATACATAAATTCTGGAGGTATGTGACACCACAGCTTTGCAGCTTGCTTAGCTTTACCATGGGTCATCTGTTGGTTATGGTAATTTTTAATTATTATTTTTCAAGCTTTTAGCTTAATAAGGTGTTTCTTATTATAGAATTTCATATCTGTCTTGCTACTTGAGTTCTTAAGGTCATCCATCCTGTTCTTACTAAATTTTAATCTCTCATTTCTTTCATGTCTTGCATCTTCTAGCTCTGATTACCCTCATCAAATTCAGTGATATCTTTTGTAATTGCTAAAATCAATACTAGCACTTCCACTTCCTTGATCCTATTTTGTCTAAAAGGCTCAATTGTTATAAAAATTTTTAGTTCAACTTACATTTAAATAGAGCAAATTTCTTGCAATTTGAGTTAAAAGTACTTAAATAAAAATTACAGTGATGAGAATGACATGCCAAGCTCACCCCCTGACTTTCACACCTTACATCTGGTCTGGTTAGTGTTTCTGTGAAAGTTCTTTCCTTCCCAATAAGCTCTTTCCATTTTTATTTTATTTTTCAAATATAAGAGGCTTTTGCTACTGCTGTTGTTTTATCCATCTATTCATGCAAGTGCTATCAAAACCATACTTATATAAGTTGTAGACTGGTGGAGTTTCAGTTCAAATTTTTTCATCAGTATGTGTGAATCTGGGACTCGCATACTTGTAGGCAGTTTTTGGCTGTTAAATTGCTCTTACTGCACATGTAATCAGGAGGGTGGAGTGCATATGTTACACTTAAACATTTTTACGTAGAGTTATTAACAAAAGAGTCACTGGAAACAAGCTTTTCTTAGCTCTCTACCATTGGATTTCTTGTAGGCTTGGAACCTGAATGAGAGAGTGGGAAAGGGTGGCGGCACAATTGTCTAAGGAATACTTTAGGTTTCAAATTTGAATTCCTATTCTAGGTTTGTTAGGAGACTCAGGTAAAGAGTTAACACTGATTCACCTCCTTCTCTCTGGTTACACAAATAGGTGGTGAAACTTAGTGTGGAAACTAGTAGAGTTTTGTAACAACATAATTGCTTTGTCGGAGGGAGTGAACCCGAGACCTCTCCCTCCGAAGCGCAGACCTCTGCTGCTGAGCCGAAGGACTGATCTGCTCGCGGTGGGCAGTGACGGGCGGCTGTTCTCTTTGGGTCAGCTGCGGCAGGAGACAGAAACACAATGTGTTAGTGTTTAAAAGAGTTTCTTTTAGAATTTTTACTTTTTGGAAATAGGAATTATGTAAGTCAGCTACAGAGAGGCTCTCTGCTTAGCTGCAGCCGGCGGCGTGCTGGTCACGCTGAGCCAATTAGGCTTCCAGAAGTCTAACCATGAAACTTATACCGATGGCTTTGTGCAACAGCCACAGCATTCAACCTGAAAGGGGGAGATGGGGGCAAAAAAGGTGTAATAATTAGCCTCCAGAAATGTGCACAATTCCAGATAGTGCTCAAAATTAAATTTCTGATTTTAATGAAAGGTACTCTGGCTCAATAAAATTTAGAGCAAAGTCCTGCTGGTTCAAATTATTAGTGCACACCTTAGACCTGGTGAGTTTTATATAGTTTCATGTGGCTCTTTGAACATTTTGCACAGCTTTAGTTCAACTCTATTGACCTCCATGTAAGAACCCTTTTATAGACTTACATAGAGATGAAATTAACTCCTAAGGAAGAGTATTAATGGATTGGGATTTCTCATAATCTTCCTTGGAGATTGGGATGTTTTCCAAAACAGCAGTATGCTTTTGAGTGGAAGAAAAATTATAGATCTTGGGTCCTTCTGACTTAATTTAAGTGTTATTTTAATAAAATGAAACACTACCAGGTCAGGGCTGTAACTGTTGCGTATCGGTTACAGTGGAGTGTATTGAGGAAGGTAGTTCTGGCTGCCCAGGTAGCAGTTAGTTTTCCCCCAGTCATAGTGTCCTCTTTTTTGAGTTTCACTTAGTATTGCTATTGTCTCAGAATTATTTTCTATCATTCTGCATCCCACTGTTGCATCCTGAATACAGCTACAGTAATCATGTGGAGCAGTTAGAGCTGGCAGGTACAGATGCAGGTGTCTGTCACTTCTAGGTCATGAGATTCAACAGGTGGGAGGAGTAAGCACTGCAGAACTGCAGTTCATTTAACCCTCTCATTTTAAAGCCTGTTCAGGACTGCTTTGATGACACATCAGAAGGGAGAGTTTCAAAGCAGTGCTGAAGTGGGATGAGTTTATTTCATTTCTGTCATTAGAAAAGAAGATGGAATACTTATTATCTGCAAGGTTAATGGCAATAAGTTAGATAAGAACAAGATGAAGGAAAAAAAACTTCCTTTGATTCTATTAAAAAAAAAAGTCAACATTAAGTTTTCTGCAGGCAATTGCAAAGAACTGCATTAGGCACACTCTGTTTTTTTGTTTTGTTTCTTTTTTTTTCCGTGCAGACAGTCCAATTATGGATTTCAAGAGAATTTTTTTTCAATACATTCTGAGATAAAAGAATATTCACCATTCACCTATCACACGTCTGAGGAGCCAAACACAGAAGTTACAAGAGATCTTCACCACTTGTAGCGTTTTATAGGCAAAGCATTTCTGCTGTACTAGTTCCATTCACGGTTTTCAAAAAATATTTTTTTAATGCTCATTTTAAAATGAATGTATGTTACAGTTTATAGTCCTGTCCGTTTGTTTCATGCAGTCTCAATAAGTAATGTGTGCAAAGAGGAGGGACACTGGTCATCCTAGAGACCAGTCATGGAGAAATGCAAGTATGATCAAAGTCCTGGACAGGTAGGAATGATTTTGAAATTTGATCATGTAATGCAGGGTTTGAATTGATGTTTCCAGAAAACTTGATGCTTTCTGCCTACTGTTCACAGTGTGCAGGCTAGCAATCCCTTTCAAAGGCACAGAGTATACAAGAGGAGCTTCTGTAAAGGGCCAAGATGTCCATCAAAATAATAACACCTTTCCCCTTGAGCTGGTCATTAACCACCATTTATTTTAAGTCTTAAATTTCATAGGGTGCTCATGACCACTCATTTCTTCGTAGCAGTAAGCAGTATCTTAGAAAATGCATATAATGGATACACACATCAAATTGACAAGGTGCATTTCAGCCAGTACATGGGAGTTGTAGATGTGATGTTTCCATCTTCTACATGTACCAGTTGGCTGGCCTTGAGCCACCGTGACTTCTAGAGGCCGTAGCAGTAACATTGCTGAGAGATCCAGTTCCTGCTGTGTCCACTCTGCATCTGCTTGAACATGGCACATTGCTGATGGCTTGGAGAAACAAGGAAGCATGTTTGAGTGGTCTGCACTGCTGTTCAGTTCTGATAAAACTGACAGGTAAAAAGTTAGGTGTCTCCTTACTGCTGAAAATGACAAAAATACACTTTTCTGCCTGATTTCTACATACTTAGCATGCTAGTGTTCTGTTAGTCACAAGCCTCTTCATTATATGCTGCTCGATAGAGTCAGTGTATAAATACATTACAGTAGACAGAAGGATAATTTATATTTCCAGTATTTTTCCTGTATGGAAGTGACACATAACTCCTGGCTGACAGTAGTTCTGGAACATTATGAAATACACAATTGCTTCTACGTCCATCTGACTGATGGCACTATTAAAATGGTAAGCTTGTGTTGATTGAGAAATGTGACTTCTGAAAAGTTATTCTTTCTTCATATCTGGTTGTCATAGGGCACTGTGTAGTGATGTCATTTCAAAAAAGAAACATATCTGACAATAATTCTGGAGATATTTCATTATTTCAGCAATGGTGGATAAGAAACAAAAATAATTTCCCATCTAGAGGTGGACAGAGACTTTTATATTTTCCAAGTAAATTAGGTATTGATGAAAATGTAATAACAATTACATGTCTGCGGAACTGAAGTAGGGTGACAGGACTAAATTGAATGTAGTGAGCACATAGCTGCAGTAATGAAAAAAAGTGTCACCAAACATTAGCACTATTATATATATAGATCTTATGAAAGGGAGGCTTGCATTTACCTTCATATCCATAATTTTTTTTCTTTTTGAAACAAAGACCTGTTATTCAATAGAGAAACTTTAGCATGAGTTTCCAGTTTGTAGAACTGATGAGTTGGTGAATGTGAGATGATTAGTGAAACTATTCCTGTCTCTGGTATTATTCTGCCAATATGTCCTGTGTTTATATTTAATTCTGGTTATCAGAGTTGCTCTTCTTGAAGAGTGTTAGCAGTGAGCATCATTGCTGCTTTTTGCTCTATGCAAGAGGAGACAGAGAAATAGAAAATAGAGAAAAATGTTTCTAAATGAGGCACATGAGAAATGAAACATTGTTTCCTGTATTTTGGGTGTAGATTCTAATCGGTTTACTTGAGTGTATCTTCACTGTAAAATTGTTGTTACTCTTTTAATCTGTTGGCCTAATTTAGACCTTTGACCTCTAAATCTCAGAGTACTCAAAAGGTGAATGTTTTGCTGTTTTTCAAATCAAGATACAAGGAGAAATGAACTCGCTTTACCAAGCTCTTGGGCAGCAAAGGAATGACAATTCAGCACCAGTCATGGCTAGTGATTAACAACATATTTGTGGGCCAATATATAATGTAGTAGCCCACCTTATATTTGAAAAAAGAAATTTTCTGTGTGCTCTTGCTTCTTAATGAATGTGAAACACAATCTCTTATATGTGCAGAGGACCCATCCAGGTGGTACTTTAAGAGATGCAGTAGCATTCAACTGTCTGTCTTATTAGTAACTCAGATGGAATGATGTTGGCTTGGTACATGAAGATTAGCATGACCTCTGAGTTATCAGTCTGTACAGAAAATCAGCAGGGTAAAAGAAGAATAAAGAGGCAACAGCAAAATTTGGAGGTGAGAGTTTAGCAGCAGGCATAGTCTCTTTAGTCATGGTGCTTCACTGCAAAGAAATTACATGAAATAAATAGCCTTCTAAAAAACAGATCTGTCAATAGTTTATATTCCATTTTTAGAAATGAATTGGTTTGTGTGTTCTTTGAAATTTCTACATGAGCTTCAGGAATCTAGAAAATAGCATATGAAATTCCTGTCTCATTGCAGTTTACTTCATGGAACAAACTGTTTTCATGGGTGCACATTAGGAACTGTCAAATTAAGTTGTACATGCGTGCTTATATCTCAGTTTCTGCATCCAGGAAACAGTTAAATATTTGAAATACATTTTGTTAATCTAAAGAGAGCACGTGCCATTATCAGCCCACGGGGGCTTCTCAGTCTAGAGATTTATTCAGGCTCAGGAGAAGATTTCAGTGTTTGTACACTTGTCCTTGCTTCAGCTGGATATTCTTGTTCCTTTGCTCTTACCTGGCATCTGCATCATGCCCATGGATTCCTGTCCCCTGTGCTCACAGCTGCCCCATGTCAACAGGCAGCTGCTCCTTCTAACCTCTGCAGTCTAGTAGCAGGCTCCCTTGTTCTTTTAAATACCATATTGTGACACTCAGCAGTTTTGATTTTTGACTTTTAATTTTTTTTTTACATTTAAAAATATAATCATCCTGTCACTTGTGCTGTCCTCACGTTCTAGTTTGGGTTCAGATTCTCTAACGGATTCAAAGATACCACGTGGAGACATTTCCTATTTCATACTATGCTTCTCTATCTGCTTTAATTTGCTTAGGGGAAAATATTTTTACAGTATGATTTGGAAGTAGAATTTAATAACGGTAAAGTTCTGGTGCATGTTGCAGTCATGCGTGGAGTCTAGGAGTGTAGCTGGCAATTGGCATCTATATGCGCACCCACACATACCAGCATGCACATACGCACACATATATGCATTTTTAACACCCACCGTCCCTGCAATCTGCTAGAATATACACCCCACTATGCACACACAGGCTGTTCCGTTGCACAGTAAGAGGGAGAGATGCACTAATGTGTCAGTAAGGAAGCTCATGAGCAATCGTGCTTTGTCTTCAGAAAACAGCTTGGAGAGAGGGGATGAGGAAAAATTCACTTTGTAGAGGAATTTAGCAGCAAGGGAGGGATCAGGGTGCAGGAGAGAGAATAGGTATTGTGAAAGAAAGATAAGGGGGGAAAAAAGGTAAATTCCTAAATGTGCCATGTTGAATGCAAGTGAATGATGGATATGTAAAGACTAGCAGGAATAAAAAGTGGAAAAGAGACAAGATGGTAGAAGAGAGGGGGAAGGAGAGGCTAAGTATCATGAAACAGTTTGGAAAAAAGACTTGCTGGTAGGAGAAACTGAGAGCATAAGGTAATTAAAAGTAGGAAAGTAGTGGGGAGGGGTTTGCAATGGTGTGCCTGAGCAGAAAATGATGATGAAGGGATGGAGTAGACAATGAACACAAAAGGGAATAACTGAAGAGGAAAAGCAGTAGTACACACACTAGTAAAATTTGGGCAGTTTTGGTTTATTGGATTATATTACCTGCATATTGTAGTCTAAGACAAAAACTGGTAACAGTGAGAAGAATAAATTAAAATTAATTAAGCAAGTGGAAAATTTAATGAGAGAAGTGTTGTAGAACTGGCTGAAATCCAGGGAACCACTGGCTTGCTCTTTCTCCACAAAGTTGATTAAGTGCAGGAAACCCCAAAAGCTGCATCAATGTCTTTGATGCTGGGCAGAGTTTTCTGTCTCCTTTAAAAAAAAAAAAAAAAACCAAAAACCAGTATGAATAATAATATGTTGTTTGATTTACCTCTTTTGTGAAATGTCTTTGTCCTTTTCATGTTTGTTTGGAAAATTTCACTACAAATTATTTACAAATAATAAACCAATCCTACTTATTTTCATAAGCGTCTGTACTAATAACATTCTTACTTCGTAAAATGAATTAAACATGTCCTGCATAATAGCCAAATATTTGTCATGGTAATGTTTTTTGTGAGAGATGAATTATTTTGAAGCACTCAAATCTTCCAAAATAAATCCCAGATTGTGTTATTAGTAGGTAAAGAAAAAAAAAAATGGATAAGACAGTTATTTTTATGCAGACGCTCTATAAGAAAGGAAGAACGTTTCCCATTCTAATCACACAGTCGCTTCTCAAAGTACACTTACATAATTGTGTGAACAAGAAAGCTTGTGCAGTGTAGGGGCCTGGTGGTTTCTGAACACTCACCAGAACGGACCAGGACATTCAGATGCATAAAGTGCCAGCCAGAGATACACTTTGGTTTTGCATGTGTGCTGAAGTTTGTGCTCACTTCCATTAATAAATGCGTACAGATTTTGAAAACTAGGTCATCGGTGGGACAGCATCTTTTTATTATGATGTACAGTCTGCATGTGTGAACATCCAAAATAACTTTATTGTGTACCATGAATCATAACCCTGTTTTATCCTTAGTTTTCACTTTTTCCTTACGTAGGAAAACTCCTATTGATTTTGAGCTGATTTTCCTTGAGTGAGGACTGAGGAGGGACTGTGGTATTTGGCCCTAAGGATTTTATAAGCTAGTATGAATCATAAGAATTTGGAGAGAATATATTTTTAAAATGATTTCCTCTCAAATACATTACTACCTCTTGCATGTTCCTAGGAGCCGTGTAAATGTTGTTACCGTACGGATAAACAAACTTTCTCCCATTCCCTGTTAACTCGTTTTTCAGAGCCTCCCGTTTTCTTGGCAGGTTGTTGTTGCAGAAATAATATTGATAGGGCTCCTCAGCCCATGCACCTTGATTCTAACGCTCTGTCTGAAGAACCTGGTATCCGGCTTCTTATTTATCCACAACCTTATTTTGAAAACAACCCCCCTCGGTATAAATCCTGACAGTCTACATCAAGGCCTCAATCTTCTTTCTCCTTGCGATGGAGTTTGTGATCAGTGGCAAGAAGTCATCTCTGTCTGCCTTACGCATCTAGAGTTTTTGGAGCTCTGAAAATACCAAGAGCATGACCCTCATATATATATATATATATATATATATATATATATATATATATATAATCACTTTCCCCCCCCCCGAAAGCAAACAAAGAGGAACTTGTCAGTCAGTCTTTTTGAAGCAAAGTCTGGCACGGAAGCTACAGTTTGCAGCTGTCATTGGGCTAAAGGTATAAATGTGCCCACACGCGAGGCACAGTGTAAAGCAGTGCTAAAATTAGTGCAAGAAGTTGGTCAAAAAGTTTCTGACCTTGTACAGTGGCTTCTCTACATTAGGGCATATGTCAGTCATGGTGTACTGCTCACAAGCCTTTCTGCCAGAGACCGTAAACCTTGGGATTTTGGGTGCCTCGTGCCACTGTACTGTATGTGGGGAAAATACGGATTTTTTGTCTCTGAACCCGAGCCTGATGTTTCTGAGCAGTATTACACTGATGTGGAGAAAGCCATATGAGAGACCAAGCTGCATTTGAAATTATTAGGTGTTTCTGATGCTTATATGTTCACTTTTTGTCAAACAGATTATAATGATGATTCAGATTGCCTTAAAAATTCCTCTAAGTGGTGCTTGTGGACTTTTTTGGTGGGATTTTTGAACCCAGGTAAATCATAGGTATAGATTTGTGGGTCCATATGGATTCTTTTAAATTTAAATAGAATGTTGTGCATCAGTTGGAAGTATATGCTATAAACTCATTAAAAAATGGTTGAGAAGCAAAATAAACTAAAGAAATTAATTAAGATAACAACCCACTTTTTTTAGCCTTATGACTAACTTGGAGGTCAGTGTCAGAGTATACTGAATACTTGTAAGTTGCAAATACAAGGGGAGAACACGATGTTACGCTGGGAAAATCGTATTTTTGAAAAAAGTAATTACCACTCAAGAAATGAGAAGGTAATCTAGTGTACAGCTTGCTAATCAAGTACTGCGTATTTGTACATCACTCAAGTTATTTTCTTTAATAGCTGTGCAAAATCCAGTTTCTCAGATGTTATCTAATATGCAAAACAATATATTAAAAAAAACCCCCTCAAACCTTTTGCATAATTGTTTCTGATAGCAGATGTAGATACTGTATCAGCATAAATTAGAGCATTGTTCCAGAATGCTGCTGCATTTAAAGTTATGTCAGTCAAGGGCAATATTAGAGCTTTCTTAGCTCCTGGTCTCATTGGGCAGGGTTATTTCCAGAGATATATTCTTTTTTATATAGCTAAATAGTTTTCTAAGTGCTTGTTTTTAGCTATAATTAATCCTTTGAACATCTATAGCTGTTCCGTTAAGATTCTCATAACTAATGAATTAAATCTGACAAAATCCCATTGGAGTTGCATTTAATTTATTAGCTTTAAAATTCTAATGGAAATAGCTATAGATGTGCAAAGGATTAAGGATTATTAAACTAAGAGGTCAATAAGTATTGCATCCATTTTACAGATGAATAAACTGAGGCAGTGGGAGTTTAAATTACAAATGTTGTGAAGAAAAGTACGTTAGAAAGACAGAAATGGAAGCTAAGGTTTCAGTCAGTGTGGTTGCGTTATGTGGAAAAAATTTTGGGTTTTCACTGTTTTATTTACACCAGAATTTATTTCCACTTGAACGATTCAAGATGTGTAGTTCATTGAGTTTTGCCTTTAATTGCAAGAATGGCAGTATCCCTTTGAAGAGCGCAGACATTGCATCTGAACTGTCCTTTTACTAAGTTTGTTTCCTTCTGCTTCGTTGTCCCACCTTGTGTGACATTTTGGAGTAGATGTGTTTTCTTTCTTTAGAAAAATTGGAAGTATTAATTCAATCTATAACTTCAGAGATGGAAAAGAGTTAATAGAAACATTAATAAGTACAATCTTAATAGGATTTGAACTCATAACCTTTGAAATATGAATTAGAAATTTATCTGGTAGTCTACACAGTCTTTCATTAGCAGCCATGGGAATTTACAGGTGTTAAATTAGTTAGAGAAATGCTTCACTATTCCGTGAATGCAATAAAAACATAATGAGAACTACAAGGAAATAAATTAATTCTAAAAAAGAAATCTAATATAAGGGCAACAAAGTTCAAATAAAGCCTGCTCCCTAGTTTCTAACAAGATCATTGAAATGTCACCAATATTAGACTTAATATTGTATTGTTATGGTTCACTTGTTGAAATATTTTCATTATATGCAAACTTTAGTAGATTTTTGGCCTCCCCTATTAAAAAAACCCAACCCTACATTTTAAATATTTCCGTGTAATAGTTTTCCTGTTGAAATCATATCGTGTTTTAATAAGATTGAGTTACAAGCCCCTGCTCTGAAGCCATAGCTAGTAGGGAGGTCACCGTTCACCGGTGCTGCTGAGCCAGGAGAGGAGGAGCAAGAGCTGCTGGAGGCAGATGGAGTGCAAAGCCCCGTGCCTGTCTTTGCTGGGAAGGAAGGGAAAGTGGATCGACCAAATCTCATTTATGTTTCAGATATGTGACAGCTTTAAAAATCTTGAGTAAAAAATGTGTTTTCACTTCAAGGACATTAAAATACTGTTATCCCAGTTGGCTAATGCACGAATTAAAAAACATGACCAAATGTACAAAATCTTCGACTTCATGGTGTGAATGCTTTGGAGAATGTGTTAGGGGACTTAATTTCATTAAGGCATTTTTAGGTCTTGCATTGCTTTTCTTTCTTCTGGTTTTAAAAGAACAAAACCTCAGGTGTAAAGCATTTTCAGTCAACAAATACAGGAATTAGTATCTCAGTAAAGGGAGAATGAAGAAACTTGTAGCAGAGGCTTATAGATGATTGCTCAGAGACCGGGTCAGTGGGGCAGAAATCCATACTACAACCATAGGACATTACTCCCTGCAGTGTCTTCGCCAGCATGTTCCTGCTGGTGTATATTACAAACCACCGTTGTAATGAGGAAATAAATTATACTTCTTACTTAACAGAGAGTAGTACATTGCCACACAAGCCTGAAGTATAGTCACTGCGAGAGGTCAGCATAGATTGCCCAAAATTGCATCAATGTAGATGTGCTAGCAATGACTGTGCTTGCTCTCTGTGTTTTGCCCTAGAAACAAAGGCTGAGCGATGCGCTGGGATGTAGTGCAATGCTCAGCCTTACCTGAAGGAGAAGTACGGAAAAGAGATGTTACTCATGTAATGGAGTTTATGTGTAATATTTATTTATTAAAGCTGCCTGTGTCAAGCTCTGGATGCTAGCATAGCTTCTGTAGAAATAGACTTACCCAGTTTCTCAAGAGCTTCTGAATCATAAGCTGCAATGTGATCTGTGTTCCTCGGTTTCACACAACCTGTCTGAACCTAAACATTGAAGAAATCTTAAAAAAAACCCACCAAAAACCCACAAGCCATTCAGCACAGACTATGATGAAGAGAAGAGTGAGAGATCGACACGTTGCTAAATGACTTCTGGCTTTCTCTTTCTATCTTTTCTTGATTAAGGGAGGTGGAGAGTACTCCTGCATTGTGGTAAACTCTTTTTTTTTTCCCTCTTCCTCTGAATTACTTCCAAGACACCTCTGATCATTAGAGAGTAGATAATAATTTCAAAGTTTTATCCTTTGAATATTCTTCTGGAATATTTATTCAAGTAGATAAAAATAAGATACATCCAGCTTTTCTAAATTTATCCTGAGAGTTTCCTGTCTCCAAGAATTCCTGATCATCATTTACAGCAACTGGCTCGAGCAGAAATAAGGTCTGCAGTGCTTGAAGAAAGTGGGGAGGGATACCCACCTATGTTAGAGGTCTTTTTTCTGCCAGTGAGGAAACAGCCTCTGCTGCCTAGAAGCTCTGCTTGTGAGTGAGACCTTCTGCTGGGGATGGTACTGCCTGGCCGCTCTTCTCACAGCTTTAAGTCAGTGAATCCTGGTGGATTAGTTATGAGACATTTATACTGAGGGGATTTGGAATGATTGTGATCCTAATGTGTGATATTGTGTGTTGGTTTTCCTTCGTTTTGTTAGTTGTCTTGTTTTTTACCTTTTTCTCTTTGTTACCATCTATTTTACGTTGTGATATGTCTTCAGTGTGGCATCCTGTAGTAAATACAGTGATACTAGAATGTGTTGGCAGCGAACACTACTTAGAATAAAGTTGCTGTTAACCTTGAGTTTGGTTGTATTGTATGACTGAAAATGAATTAGAAGTCTGTTCTGGTTCTTTAGATTTACATTATTTATATAGAAGTATATTGGGTTTTATATATTTAGGTATATATTATTTATATTGGATATAGAGGGAGTATATTCAATTTAGTGCATTTTGAGAAAATACATGGGAAATAACGAAATCTTGTGACTTTTGAAATTAAGGATGAAACATGCATCGCTGTTTCCTATGTTACTTAACAAAATGTAACGTTTTTATTTATTATATCGGTCTGATGATGGCATTCAAATAATTCAGAGTTTATAGGCTTTGCACATAGAGTATGCCTAATTTGGAGATTTAAGATCATATGGTTTCATAAATTTAAAGACAAGCTACAGACACACATCACTCTGTAACTTTGTATGAAAAACAGAGGAGGAACATGTCTTAATGTTTTAATTCATAGGAAAAAACATAAATGGCCATTGCAAAACACACAGTAATCTGAACAATCCTGGAAGTTCTGTCTGATCATGTCTTAGTTACGATTATTTTCTCTAAAACACTGGATAGTCACTTGAAGCTTCTAGGATCGCTCACACTTTGTAGAATTAAAATAAGTAGCTTGAGAAGTCAACTCAACTTTTCAACTGAAAAACATACTTGATTTCAAACACTTCAGATCTTTGTGGAATGCATTTTATGCTCCAGACTTCGAGTTAGTCTCCATTACTCTGCTTCACTGTATTTCATCTTTTGGAAATATATCTTTATGTCCTTTAAAAGGACTTTCTAGTTTCTCGCACAGTTTTGTTGTTGGGTGTCTCTCTCTTAGGAAGAGCTTTTGGGGGTGTTTTGGTTTTGTTTTTTTTTCCAGGGGGGTGACAGAGGAGACTTGAAAAAGGTGCAAGTGTCTCAACAGCCTGCAGTGCCTCCAGGAGGTGGGTTAATTTTCCCTCCTGAGCACTGTCAGAGGATTGTTGACTTTAAGTTTGTCTCTGTTACAGTTTTGGCTGTGTAACTTTTTCTGGACCCGGATGGATCTGCTGTTGCTGTATGGTCTTCTCTTCTGCATGTCTCATATCCAGCTGGGGATCTGAGGAGAACTGTGCCCTGACTTCTCAGTGTAAAGCATGACCCCCACACTTCCTTCTGCTGTAAGGAAATATTAGAGGGTTTATTTTCCCTCTCAGGCTTGTACCAAATGATACAGCCAGTTTCAGGTGACCTTGAGGCTGCTGTTAGGTCATCCCTTTGAAAAACAGCTTCACTGTAACGTTTTGCTTGGCAGTGTGTTTCTAAGCATTCCACTAAATAATCGGTTACATTTAGCAACTTGAATCCAAATTATCACCTCCTTTACAGTAGCACAGACCCACGGATTCCTGTTCCTCTCTGTGGTTTAACTGAGTGGGACAAGCAGCTATTCACTGCGCTCTGCTTTTTTCCTGCTGATTATCTTTAATTGAGCTGGACCCTTCTCCCACATACTCCATCATGCAGGTACATTAATTCAATTCATATAGAATGAGCTTTTCCTCTCCCTCCTCAAGATGAGCTCATCTCTGCCTTCTTAACCAATTTTTCACCCTGTCTTGTACCTGCAAAATCTCTGATTTTAGTGATACCTGTCATGTGCATTCATTTTACTGTTCTCTTTCTTGATTTTTTTTTGATGTGGTTTTGTTCTATAGCTAATATTGTTGCCCATCATATACACAACTTTGATCTGATCTATTTAAAAAAAACCCCCATTTTTCTGTTTTCACATCTTTATACCTTCATTTTCCCTTCAAGGTCCTCTCACCTGTTACCTTTATATGAGAAAACTTTCAATCACTTTTTGCTTGTAATATTTTCTTCTTCCTACTTGTTTTGTTTCGGTGCTAGCATACCACTGTGTTTTGACCTGTTGGTAATTTTTGAGGTTTTGCTTTATATTCCTGAGGTGAACATAGCTGAGCTGGTGAGTCCTCATTGTGCCCAAGCCTGGAGACTGCCCTTCCTGTCTAGCAACTCCAGCAGTGCATTCAGTCTTGAGGCCCTTTCTAAACATGACCATGGTATCCTACAGAAGATTACTTTGACACAGCTGAATTGTATCTTCAAATCACACTCTATTGTAGGAAATATGTAGAATGTGCTGGGAATACTCCCCAAAATTTCTGAGCTACTGTCTCAGCTGAGCTAAGCATTTCTGAAAGCTAGTCAAATTGCGATGTGAAACCTTCCTGGAAAAAAGAATGAGATGCTTCGTGTGTACCTGCCTCACATCTCCTACTCCTGGTCAGAGGGAACGTGCTTTAGAGACATGAACCTTCCTCCTCTAATAAATGCAGGCATCTGTATTACACACAGCATTAGTAGACAAACAAACTCTTGCTTCCAGGAAAAATACAGAAACATAGTTCTGGGCTTTAATATGCTTGCTGTCTGTCTTTCTCTCTCTCTCCCCCCCTCCTTTCTCCCCCTGTTTTTTTAAAGAACATGACAGTTCTAGAATGGGTCGTTATGAAGAATAGCTGGGTATGTCTGATAACATTACAGCAAGGGTCAAAAAATCAAAAATATTAGTTCTTCAGGCAAAACATGCATAGCAACAATGAGACTATTACTGGAGGGAGAATAACAGATTTTGACTCACGTTTGGATGAATTTACCCTATACCATAAAAGGTACTTTTAGCCTGCAATTTAGCAGGCTATTATGCCATTACGTAACTGGTATAAAATTTTATTGTGCTAGTCTGGACCAAAGAGGGAGGACAAAAATAAATGCAGGTCTATATTTTCTTCCTGCAGTATGCATAGTCTGGAGTAACTTATACATGTAAATGAGAAAACACTTAATAGATTATTAGATAAGTAATGGACTGTGCAACAATATAGCCCAGTGTAGGTCATGGGAAATTCTGTATGGCTTTTTTGGCTTGGAATTTGTATACGTTGAAAACAACCCTTCGTAGATGTCTGGAAATCTGAACTTCCAGATAGTCGGCCATCGTGCTTCTTTGTTCAATGCTTTCAGAATAGCAGTTTAAGATTCCACCATATCTTGGGCTAGTGGAAGGATCTCTTTAAATGTAGCAGTACTACCCAGTTAATATTTTAGTGCAGCATGCAAAACTGATGAATGAATGGCAGTCTGTAAATCCAATGCCTTTTTTTTTCCTGGCAAATATACTACTCTTTTTGCAAAGGCCAAGAAATTAATGAATGATTTTATTCTTCCCCCTTGCAGCCTGCACAGGGTAATTATGTATTATTAATAATGCAGCAGTACAAATGATATTAAATGAACTACATTTGTTAATGTAGATCTTATCCAACTGCTTTTTCCATCGGTGGACTGTTTCTCATCAGGGGGTACTAATTAGCTGTAATATGTGGAAAGATGGGACAGAAATCCAATCAGATAAATAGGGTAGATTTGGAAAAATCCAGGAAAGGAGAACACCATCTAAACCCGTGAACGTATTATTAAGAGATGAGAATTTATGCTTTTTTTGCTTTTTTTATACATTTCAGGGGCGTTTGAAAGCTAGAAAGTATCAAGTCTTGTTCAATCAGGGCTATAAAGAAAGAATATTTCCTTTGTCAAAGGTGTAATGCCGTTATCCTTTGCAGTAATAGAAATACATATAAATCTATCTAAGTCTTTTTTGTGCTTGCTCTTGCACTTATTCAGACTACTGTGTTGATGAAAATTAGCGATTGTCTATTGCTGTTAGAATTTATTTAAAAAACCCACTAGCCTCCTGATAGAGTAAACTTTCTATTTGAATGATAATCTCTTAATTTTTACAGCTGTATTGTCATAGCTTTAAATGTGGTTATACAATAAATACACGTGCATAATGTATAAATGTAAAGGATTTAATCTGCCTCTAAAATCAGTGGAAGGATTATTGTAGACTTCAGAGGCTGTAGTATGAGACCAAATAATTGTTCTTACAGTTAACGTACAATTGAGACACAGTCCATATCAAAATGAAACCACCATAATCTCATTTCAAAGTAGGTGGTCACACCTGTGTTCAGAAGATATAGAAATTAAGTTAATCTCACTCATCAGTAGGTTTACTACACATTTGAATTGTGTTGCTTTTTAGTGGAGTCTGGTGGTTCTTGTAGGATATGGGACCATTATAATTCAAATACGAAATTTTCTTTTCCTGTCTTTCTTACAGGCACTGTGTTTCTAGAAACCTTAAAAATACCCTTATATCTAAAGAACTGTGAAATGAGAAGCTTGTTTGAAAACCTGTGGTAGCAAACTTGACCCTGTGGCATGCAGTGGTTTGTAAACCACCACAGCAGGCACTGTTTAAAGTCCTCTAGCAAGCTGGATCACCTCATGCATTTTTAAAGAGGATGGATTATAGGACTTTATATTCCCTCTGCAGTGGTAGAATAAGGTCCTTTTCCTTAAAGACTCCACCTTTCTTTTTTGTTTTCTCCCCTGGTTGCAGGCATGATCATCAGTCATGCCATAACAAGCACTAGCATGTCCCAAGACCATTAGCTGATACAGTGAGGGGTGTTTGTACTGGGTGAGGGGTGCAGCCCTGTGGGACTGAGGCAGCTGGTAGGAGCCATCAGGATGCATTGCTGTAGACGGCAGCCTCAGGAACCGGGAAACTGTACTCCTTAAAACTGCGCAGAAATATATAGATTCAGAGCTATTTACATTTTAATACAACTATTTCATGTAATTAAAGTAAACAGATAAACAGATCAATATGTTGAAACAGATGTATAAATATATAGATAGACATATTGCACTGAAACCTTAATATTTCATCCAAATGAAATACTCTATTCCAAATATGCCCCGTAGGAGTTTTGCTCAAGGCTATGCTTAGGTATACTCAAAAATTCCCGATAGCTAGTCACAAGGGAAAATATGTTCTCTTACAGATAATTGGTACTGGCAGCTAGAGACCTAGAGAATTTGATGTGCAATAATGTGACCTGACTATGTATTAAACTTTTTTGAAGGACATGCGTAAAGAAATTTTATATGCTTCTCACACACCTTAGTTTTTTTGGATTTCACTTGTGTTAGCACATTTTTAACAACTGCCCTATGTTTAGTATCTGTTACATTTCATCCTAATAGTTTTCAGTCATAAAAGATCCTAATATTATGTGGGTTTTTTTCAAAACAAATGAGCTTAGATATGTAGTGTGGAGAGGAGATGGGAAGGAGAATAAAGCCCAGGTGACTTGTAAGGAATATGTAAACAAAGCAGAGTTGCATTATTGATGATAGAACTGGAGAACACGAAACCAGTAAATATTTTTTCTTTAAAAATACATGAGATTAACCGTTCAAGTGCTGCTTGTTTTCCTGGATTTGGTTTGAATGTTATCTTGTAAGCATCTACTTTTTATCTATATATATGCTAGTTACCACTCTGTTACCTCTTAGGAAAGCTTAAAAGACGATTGCCTCTCTATGTTAAAAACATTACATGTTGCATATTGCCTTTTATCCTATTGGAAAATACATAGCAATTATACAAAAAATTCAGTTAAAAGCAAATATTGGAATTTTTTTCTATTAGGCTTATTTTTTCCTATAGTGCTGCTTTGTAGTATTTGTTTCCCAGTATCCAGGATTACTGCTAAGTGATGATGTATAGTTTGAATTTTCATAAACTGCCAGGAACTGAAAATGAGCTTCTGAAAGACACAAAATGACACAACTTCAATAAATATTTTATATACCTTATAAAAATTCTTGATATCATCATGTTTTGTTGTTGGCAGATGTTAATAGGCAATAAATATATATATTGTTGTTCACTGGACAAATAAAGATAAAAGACTGAAATAATATTTCCCTGCATCATAAACTCCTTTTATTCCTCTTATTTATTTAAACCCCATCCCAGATTCCAAATTTAGATCTCCAGTTTATAGAGGTCACTGAAATTATAATTTTATCTATATAATTTTGATTATTATTTCTATTTTTACTTTTTAATACCATATATGAATAGACACAGCAATGCAATGTTTGTGTGTAAATTGTGATATTTTAATATAATGTAGAAGTGTAAATAAAACATCATTTGACATTGTTAATGTAAAAGAATCCTGACTTACTCTTGTAAAAAAAAAAAAGTTTTTGCAGTAATTTACATTATAATAAGTGGTATTTGTGGAAAGTGGTAGAATCTAGATTATAGAAATTAATTAGGAAAATTAACTGCACTCCTGTTCCATCAAATCCTTTGAGCTGGTCAGTTTAACAGGGTTTTAAGCTTCCTCTGGTGCATCACATTTTTATGGAGATGGGGTCAGTACAGATGGGTTGCTGGAATTCAGCAAGTCTTTAGTCTTGACCCTATTATCTTCTAAAGATCCCTCTTTGCATTGTTGCCACACAGTAAGTACAACATTTGATAAATGAGGTTATAATGAGGAATTGTGTAATTGTCACACAGTTTTGCCAGGAAGGAAATCCCATGGCTTGACTGTCCGCTTGGGTGCATGTAATTTACCTGTTTGACTCTCTCCTAATAGCCTGCAGACCTGATCTTTCCACCTTTCCAGAGGTATTTGAATTAAAAGTTGTTCGATTTGAGCTGTGATGGGACTGGTTTTGTACTCCTTCAGTTCCAGGAGGAAGTATCTTCCAGTGGGGTTACAAGCAGACTGGGAGGGACATCTGTTTCCAGCTCTCTGTGTGGTGGAGACAATCTGGTCCCAGTTGCTGTATCGTGTGAGGTAGACAGGTGGCATCAGGCAGTTATCAAATAAAAGATGAAGGCAGCAGCAGCAGGTTATGGCCTTGGGCTCATCAAATACTGGATCGAGCTGCAGCAGGTTCAGACCTGAGGTGGGACAGTATAGCCAACTCCTGCAGAAACAAAACCAGACCTGTCACCAGAGCAGTTCCTCCATGAGTGTGTGCCGCGGGATGCTACAGAAGCTGTGGAGAGCTGCACAGTTACAGGTCAGCCTTGCAATTTGCAACATCTGGCTTGCTCCTTGAGCCCAGAATTCCCCTAGAAATGGGAATCGTGTAATACCTGATGCCAAAAAACTATGTATTGAAAGGTGCATTATGTAACCAAGCATTTTGTTACTTAGAGGATTTTGAAAGTTGTTTTTGTGGAATGTGAAAAGAGAGAAAGGTATAAGCACAGAAAGTGTAAACACAGATGTTCTGAATGTCCCAGTCATGGCTACTGACAGCTGCTGAGTGGTCCCATTGGATCAGTGATAAAATCCAGAGGACCACGGGAGATGAAAACACACAGGATTAGCAGAATTAGTTGCCCATGAGGGAAAGCATGAAAGAAATAATCCTTTGCATATGCCTGTAAGGGAGTTTCTATTCAAGCAAATGTGTGTTTTTATGTATATGCCCTGATGAAATGTTTTTAGGCCAAAAGCCTGTCCATTTTTCCAGTATTGGTCTAATAATTATTTTCTTTCTGTCCTTAATCTCTGCTGCTCTTGTGTCCTTAAGACCAAAGTTGTCTATAACAGCTTTACGGCTATGCTTTTGAGCAGAAAAAAAAAAAAAAAAAAAAAAAAAAAAATCTTCAATAATAAACCAAAAATGTCTAAGTAGATGAGCAGAACTTGCCATCTTCTAAAATTCAAAGAATAATATATATATATATATTCCAACAAATAAAAAAAAATCCCAGGTCTATTTTAACCATGACAATGGATCTTTTAATCGCTTCAGAGCGGAGGCAGAGCGAGCTATTACTTGCCTGCAGTTACACTACACAGTCATAAACATTCAGGCTTGTTATTTCTAGCACAGAGCTTGAAGTCACTGGGAATCTTTCCATTAATATGAAGCAACAGATCAATCCTGAGAGCACAATTTTTATTCATTCTAAGTGTAGACCTCAATAGAAAAAAGTTAAGTGAAATATAATTCATAGAAATCAATTGATGTATTGATCTTTATACGTTGATGTCAAAAAAAAAAAAAAAAAAATCGTGCTGTTTTTAACAGTATCCTGCTTTATAGTCTTCAAGTGGATCAAGAAATAGAAGGAGAGGTCTGGCTCTCCAGAACATTGTGTCTTCTTTACACATGAAGCTCTTTTGAAATCAGTGACAGTACAGCCTGTGAAGCTGCTAACTTAAGAACTGCATCCAGAGAGTCACTGGGTCAGTTTTCTCTTTTGCCAAGCATACTTGCATTGGTTTGAAATGGAATAGACTTGCTTAGCTTGTTATTTTCATAGAGAAGGGAAGTGAAAAATTCTCTGGTCTCATCAATGACCTCAAAATATTTGGGCAAAAAAAATGTATAAACTTACTGTGTAATTGTATAATGATTTACATCAGTGACCGACAACTTGTCTGTCTGATTTCATCCATGGGTATACTTTACTGTGATTTCTAAAGCAAATGCTGAGGTCTAAGAATTCAGGGTGGCATTTATAAAATATTAAACAAAAAAAGGGGATAAAAATCTTTACTACTAAACACCATTTAAAAACTACATAATTACAGAATAATTTTTTTTTTTTTTTGCAATGAAAAGTATCATAAATTTTTGAAATAATGCACATTTAACATAGATTGGTATCTCTGAAGCAGATGTCTCCTTGACATGTGCATTCAAGCTGTTGGCAGTGACCTTGTAGGGCAAAGCGGTTTTGAAAATTAGTTTTTGCCTCCCAATCTGTGAAAATAATGCTGTAGTGCAGATTTAATAAAAGTCATAGCTTCTCATAGAGGCTTATTTCAGCAAAGTAAACTATTAATTAAAATAACAAATGTCAGCTATTTCTCAGCTTGACAGTTAACATAACGCAGCTTTTGCTTAGCATGATGTACAGAATGTATGGGAGGTATACCTATAATTCATTTTATCTGTGTATGGTTCACTTCTTATATTTTAATACAGTGATAAATTAACAAAAATTGCTGCAGTTTTCTTAGTGGTGTGAGAGCTTGGGGAAAACCCATCTGGCATGTAAATAGCGTATGGCTAAAATGGGGGAGAAAAATGAAGTTAGGGAATTTATGAAGGATTTTAAGTTTTGCAAAGCAAAGGAGAAAATTTGTAACCCTGTCACTTGCCTTTTATGTTCAGTTACCCCCTGAGGTGGAGCAGAAGCAGAGGGATGGGAAAGGAAGGTGTGCATTTTTATTGCAACATGGTTTTTGCTTAAAATGAAAAAGAAGGAAAGGGCGGGGGCATGTTTGTGGTTTTGAGCTATACGTCGGTATGAAGTTAAATGCCATTCAGGGATTGAGTCAGAAGTCTGCTGCAGTCACATATTCTAAAAAGCTTTGGTCTGGCAAAAGGGCTTGCCCTTGGGATCTTCGGACAAGTGAAAGGAACACTCAGGGTTTTTTCCCAGTACTGCCACCTCTTCTGCCAGGTGGTACCACCAAACAGCACAGGAGGAAGCAGCATAGCCATGTGTGTCTCACCTTGCCTGTATACAGCAGCTTTGCAAGGGAGGGGAAATAGAATTTTACGTAAGTTTACATCCTGCTGTGCGCATTTCTGTAGATGCTGTCTGCCTTTGTTGTCCTGGTGGTTTGGTGTAAAAACATGGGAAATAACATCCGATGTTCTGGTTTCCATTCTTGACTTGCCTCTGAGCCACCTGTGAGAGAGACAGGTCATAAGTCATCTCTCATTTTGCAGCTCTGTGTTTTTGTGAACCCAGCTCAAGGTGTCCGAGCACTTGTAATTTCAGCTACAGGCATTCCTCATTCATATGCGCTGAACTGCTTGCTCTCTTCTGTTGCAATCCCAGAACTAGGAGAGCACCCTTTGAAAAGTTTGTCTTTAACCTCTGTCACAGGTTTCTTATCTACGAGGTGTATGTAATGCTTTTTTCTGTCTGAATGGTTTGCGAAACAGAGATAACTCGGCCTCTGATGTTCTTGTGGAGTTAACTGCCAGTCATAGCTGAGAAAGCAAATTGTGGGGATGGGTGAAAGGCCAATAGCCAATGTAAATAAGGTGACAGATTCAGAACAGTCTAAGCATAGGTCCAAAAGCAGTCAAAAAGCTTATAAGCCCTCACCTCAGAAGACAGCATTTAAAAAATTTGATAATCAGTGACTAGGAAGATTAAAAGTCAAAGAAAGGTTCTTCATATGTTTCTTCAGGAGCAAAGGGCGTTATGTCCTACAGAAAGGTGATTTGCAGTGTATTTGTTTGACTGGGGGTCTGCTTTCCTTCTAGGATATGGTTAGGGGAAAAAAAATATTTAAAAATATTGTAAAACAAATAAACAGATTCTGCTGTCTCTGTTTTTTGTTTTTATTTTCTTCTAATCCTGTAGTCTGTGGCACAATGCCTGTCATAGTCAAGAGAAGGAATATCTTCTATGACCAGATCATCACAATACTGATAGTGCAGCTCTGAAATTTCTCCATAAATAGTTGAGAATGTACTAGCCACAAAGGGAAAAAACCCACCCTATTCTAACTGGTTTTCTCTTTTTTCATGGCGTGAAGCTGAACCTGTACAGAAATCCCGAATGATTACTGATGGGCTAACGTAAAGATTTTTTTGAAAAGTGGGTTTCTAAGATTAAATTCATCCCTGTTTCCAAGTCAGTGGTTCAATGAATCAGGGAGAAAACGAATCAGAAACTAGATGTTAATTATAGGGCTGCCCATATTAAAAACCAGCCTTTGAAAAGACACTGATAGAATTGCTGCTTCTATGTTACAATTTTTGTTCACATAGATGAGCTATCACTTCTTAACATTTGAATTCTGGCAGGCTCTGGACTTGATGCTATGCTATACATTGCATTAAACAGAGTCACTACCACAGAGTAATACTACAGCCCTTTCACATTAGCTTTCTTACACTTTTCCTCTTCCTGAGCCTGAGATCTTGTGTAAAGTGCTGGTTATTTGACATTTCTAGAAATAAAGGGTGCAGGGAGTAAACCCAATTTTTTTTTTAGTCATTAAAAATGGCTTTTATTGTTCTAAGACCTTGCTTGAACTTATTAGCAAGCTTGAGTAAAGAGATGAAACTTTTTATCCCTGCAATCAGTGTAGCTGTAAGTGACATATACTTTATATGGCAGCATTGATTGCCGTGAAGCAATGGGAAGGAATCACGCTGTTGACTGAAAGACTCTGACTGCAGAGCAGTTCAGCCAGAGGAAGCCAGGAGTAGTATATAGTAGATGGGAGATTTTCTTTGGCAAAAGTTGTTGAAGTTTTCACTGGCAAATTCTGCCTTGAGAGTCTGCAGTCTGTCAGTTTCTAGGAAGAGTTGTTCAAGGTACTGAAGATAAATACAGACATTAAAAGCCAACTTGTGAACTCAGTACCAAGGGATGTGACTGCTGAAAGAGCTGAATCCCGATACTTGTATTTCTGTGAGTAGAAATGACTGTTATTTGAACTCTGTTTTCAAGGGGAGATCTTCATTAGGTGTGTGGTTGGTCCTCCACCACAGACATTTTGGATTTGAGAGGGGATCATTTCTTGAAAGCTAAACAACCTGTGGAACTTACACTTAACAAGTAATCCATTGTTTAAAAAGCACAATTTATTGAAAATTAAATCACAGAGTAAAATTTATTGAGGTAGAGATCTGATAATGTTTAGCAAACAAGGACATTTACAGAGATGTATAGTGTGAATGTTCCCAAGATATCTCATCTCCACAAATTTCCATGTGGCAGCTGAGCAGCAGGAACCGTGTGTGTCCTCCTAACAAGTGCCAAGTAAAACATGTTGGTCTGCAGCAAGCTCACTTTTGGAGAAACTACCTGGAAAATAGTAAAAGACAGTACATGTTATTTCACGTTTTTAAAGTGCGTGCAGATGGTTAGTTACCAGGGCTCAGCTACATGGTTCACAGTAGGTCACAATAAACTGAGCATGTGTCAGTCCCCAAGTTAGGAATAGTATTAAAATCATACTATTAGGCAAATAAACACAGGCAAAACAGTTGCAAGAAGATAATAGAATGCATTTATGAGTGTATTATCTTAAAATATCCTAACTCAGTGAATGGTCGCATACAGATAATTTGCCATAGGGGTTGCATGGCAAAAGTAAAGCACCTGACATCAGTAATGGTAAGAGGCTGGTATATGGAGCACTGAACAAATTTATTGTCTAAAGCTTTTCTTTCAGATTTACCCCAATTATTCCCAGGACAATATTGCTCCAAATACTACAGAACTTTGGCTTATAAGGTGATTCACTTTCTGCAGTCAATGTGAGTATGTGGAGGACTGGGACAGAGATACTGCTAGAGCCAGGATGAGGGTGCAGTAGGATCTGACACAGCTCTTAACAGTCTTGTGTCCCCCCACAGAGTAGAGCCAACACTGGGAATTTTTGCAGTGCTGACAACCACACCAGCCACCAGACTTCAGTGTTGCACGATCCACTATGTGTTGTTTGTACTGGCCACCACCAGCACCACTGAGACACTTTAATGGGTTGTCCTCAACATAGCTAAAAAAAGTACAAGGTGGAATTTTTCAAACCTTGATTCTTATAAAAACTTGTATTTGATGCGTGTGTAAAATTTATACATAGTCACCTCATTGTGCTTCACCTGACAATAGTTTTGGCAATTTTTGTATTTAAACAGTTATGGTTCACAAATAAAATATGGTGCTCCCTGGAATTCATGGGAAAGTGCTGTCTTGCTGATCAAATTCTGTATAAGACAGGCCCATTTTAATCGTGTAATGCTCTTCCTAAAGAGAAAACTCTGGCTGCATCAAAGAAGGTTATAAGCAGCAGGAGGGGAGCTATAACACAGACATGCCTAATACTGCTTTTGCTATGATCTGGATCATATATGCATGTCAGAGTGGGTCAAACAGTATGAACTACCACAAACATTTGCCTTTGACATAAGTAGAATAAGGCTGTTTTATTTTCACAGGTTTTAAAATACAGTGTTAATAATGGCTATTACAGTGCCTGTTTTCACATGATATGTTCAATTACCTCTGCAGTGAGGGAGTAAGTAGCTCATATTCCATTTTCCTGTCAAGGCATTTGTCATATGCTTTCACGTTGGAATTTTGCGTGCTTCTGAGAAGTGACTTTTTTGGCCATGTTTTTCTTCTGCCTTGCATATGAGTAGGAGCTGAATGAATGGATCTCATAATTTTTTATCTGCCTTCTACCTACAAAGTGCAGCAGGATCTCTAAATAGTCCTTTTAAATGTTTTGATTGATGACGCTTTGCATTTTTCATAAATAATCCTCATACATAGTATGAGGGTCACGTAGCCACAACTCAAGTTGTTGGTGGACTGTTTTCATGCATAAAGCTGTTTTTGCAGGAAAAATGTACCACTAATAATAACAGGAAAATGTCCCTGTATTTAGTTGATTTTTGAGGAACAATAGAGTTTTGTCATAACTTCTTGGTACTGTGTGGTACCTAATCAACTAAAATGCGTATCGTAACTATAAGTATTTATCTGAGAAGAGGTTATCTGCTGAGACAAGTTCCGTAGTACAGCACAAACTATCACATGGTGTATGAATCTTTTGGGAAACACTGTGAATATACAGTCTGATTAAAGTCTGAACTAAAGTTTAGTCTATTATATGAGATATGAAAGCTGGTTTTTCTAAAGGTAGAACATCACAAAATATAGTATTTATAAAGCCATTGCAAGGAATTGGTAAGATCAGGAGGAGCCCATTGCATATGGAACTACCTGCAACCTGAGCCTTGTTCTGTTCAGTGGAAACCCCAAGGTGACAAGTAGTGGTCAACTTTCACCTCTTTTTCTATCTATTTATGAATATGCTTATGTCCAACTCTCTTTTTAATTCATCTGTGGTAGTGTTTAGATCCAGGTGTGGAGGCAAGATGAACACTTTGGAAACTGGTAGCAGACATTCACTTAGGATATTAACTACTTATTTCCTGTGACTGTTTCTAGCAACCAGTCGTCGTGTTCTTTGTGTGGTTGTCAAAGGTGGCTTCTGGAGAGAATTATTTAAAGCAAATTAAAATAAAATGTTCTCTATGGGGTGTTGGTATAATAATAATGTTGAATTAAAAACATCCAACATTTCAAATGTCACTGATACTGGATTTCAATATGAAATATTTGTGATCTTTGGAGATTTTAGCACAATATTGCAAACTTGGGCTGTAAGCATTTTCTTAGTGTCTGTGAAAATCATGCCATGACAGAAGTTTGAGTGCATGCTGCATATTTTGGTGCTTCTGAGGAGGGGCAGAATGTGTCCTTTCCCATTTTTTTACCCATGATTTTATGTTTTTTAAGGGTGCTCCCAGTAACACCAGTAGGAACTTCAGGTACTCTGCACTTGTTAAAAGCAGGCTAGGTCTGGATTTTCTGAGCACCCTTTCTGCTCCGTAACTCAGAGGCAGCTGTGCTTGCTCAGCAACTCACAAATCTGAGTTCTTACAGCAGGTAGGCACCATTGGAAATACTGGCTCTTTTCCCAGAATGAACCAGGTCTAGCACTATGCAGAAGAGGAAAGCTTTTCTTACCCACCCTTTGTCCTCATGCTCACAGACTACATATATTTAGCTGATATTGCTGGTACAGAATAACTCATTTAGATGCAAGAGCCCAGTCTTCATGCTTCAGTCACTCTAAAAGCTTCCCTAGCAAGCAGAGTCGCAGCTCTTTTATGGTGAAGAGAGCCCTAAAACTATTTAAAGCTGTGAGCATATATGAAGTGTCTTTCTTGAGAAACACGTTTCATAATGCTGGCTAAGTGCTGCTCAGTTGCATTTGGTGAAGCGCTATCAGTAGCACTTGACAGCTGATTACTTACAGAAACTAAAAGAAAAATCTCATTCCTTTCTCTCTCTTCAGTGTTGGTAAAAAATATTTGTAATGCAACTCCACTAAACTATAGAAATGAGGAAAGTCCTACTGTAGAAAAGCTTCTATACTGACTGGTGGATTTAGGACTATATTGGTGAGGGGGTGAATAACGACAGCTGTAACTCCTGGCTTGTGTTCTCTCTCTGCTGCTGTCACTAGCACTATTGTCATCAGACCAACATTTTTATCAGAAAAGACTGTGAAAAGCAAAACTAATAATCTAATGTTAGAGGATGCCACTACCCTCCAAGGAATTCAAGCATACATTGGCCATTTCAAAACTAAGGATCATTAATTTTTTGTAGCCAGTTACTTTATCTCCTATTTTAGAAGAGAGTTTAGGGACATCATAAACTTCTCAAGCTCAACTTAATTAATTTATGTTTATAAAGTGAGCTGGGACACTTGTATGGTGCCTGCTCAGTTTGTGGAATAGCCGTCTCCCTAAAAATAATGAATTTCTGTGGTCAGCATATATGGTTGACTTAGCAGCTTTTATAGATTTCCCATGCCTCTAAAGATTAAATCTTTCCAGCTACTACACAAATCAGTCATTTATCTAATGGATTGCTTATGCAGACAATGACTTTTCCTATTTCATGAATATATATATATAAAACCCCTCTGATAATTGGCTCTATTTACTGGCATTTTTCAAGTGAAGTTTAATATATCTTCTATAGGCATTGATTTCAAATGGTGCACATGTATTGACTGAAATTAAAGTTCTCTGTTCTCTGCAGAGGAGGACTCTTCCGACTAGAAATAATAATAGTGAATCTAAGCAAAATATACTATTTTAAATGAAACTGCCATTACATGGTTTCAGACAGATGTACTTGCAACTTCACTTACCGCAGGATGGTATTTGTAGACAGACTGTCTGAAAAGAGACAAAAAAACTTTCTCCTGTGAGGCTAATATAAGGACAATTTTGTTCATTTTCCTGTAAATGCAGGGAAGTCAGCTATTAATGGACTTAATTATAAAAGGCACTGTTGGTTTGTATTTAGCATTATGCAGCAGCAGTAAGAACATTGTGTTTTTATCATCCAGAAGCAGTTTAGAATCTGCATGGTACTGTAACAGAACAGTGAAAAAACCCCTCAGTTTCTATATAATGTTAAAGTAAAACTGTATAACATAAATGTATCTTGGATGCCTTATCAATATTTATCACAGTCTCTGTTGAGAAATGCATTACCAATTTTTGCTAAATGATTAAGCATTACACCTTTAGCTTAGCTGGGTCTAGCTCTGTTTCCAGCTATGGGGGTGTAGTCTGATTGTGGTTTATGAGCTGGCTAAAAATCAAATTTCCTGTAATTTGTTTCTCCTGATATGTGTGATCTTATGCTGTGTTTACATTCACATGAAAACTAAATGTAATTGCCTCCGTTGGACCATCCACATTGAGGGCGCTCCTTATCTCCCTTTGGCAATTATTGAACAGGATTTTGTGTTAAGCCTGAGCTTTGGGGTATGGCCAGATGAGCTTGCTAACCCACTCTGTGCCATGTCTCTGTCTGGGATCATGTTTCTGGAGAAAGCCGCTCCTACTGATATTGCTGCCTACCTGAACCTGGGCATTCCCTTCTCCTGTTAAAGGTGAGAGCGGGCCCTCTGGTCTCAGCTGAAAAGTGATAGTTTTGGAGCTGCCTTTTGGAGGGGTTAAAACTAGGTGCTTCAGTGTGCCTCCTCTCTTTACTCCTGGAAGGTATTCTTTCCAGCTGCAAATGGCTGTTATTAGTTGCCGCTTTCCAGGAGCAGGGAGGAGACACGTGGCAGCAGGTAGTTCTGGTCTCAGCAGAGATGTATGTGGCTGTTAGTATCTGAGAGGCATTAGGAAATAGCTCCATAAGCTTCCCCTAAGCTTTGATTTGCTTTCATTGAAACTGTGTTAGGGAACTTGATCAGTGGGCTATTTCATCTCTGCTTCGATACAGATTGAAAGGCTTAGCACAACATATAGCGTTTAATTCTTACCAATAAAGTGTTGGTGAGGGTTAAAATAAAGACAACACCTTTGACTGTCTCTGGTGTTGTTTAGCATTCTTTTTAGATACTGGGTCTTTACTGAAAGCCTGTTGTCATTGAAGAACGGACTCCATTTACTATCTGAATTTTAACTCGAACTTGAGTTTGATCTAGCATGAAACCTTGATGTTGAATGTTCGAATAATTCTCATTTGAATTGGTTAACTGAAAAGGAGCAAACAGAGCAGCTATAGTTAGAAGAATTTAGCAGCTCATAAAATAGTAATTTTTTTTCCTGGTACATTAGTTCCTCTAATAATTAAATAATCTAATATGATTCTGCAGCCTTTGATAATAACATTTATTTTTAATAATGATTTTATAAAGTTTGCCATGTTGTGAGTAAGAATAATTAATTTAAGAAAAGTGAACTCAGGTATGATTAGCTTACTGTGAATATGTACCCTGATTTGAAGCAAAGATGTCTATTATGAATTGAATCGCAGTGACACTTCTGCAACTCTTGCACTCTTCTGGAGGTGTTTGCTTCAGACACTGACCGAAGCTGACCTTGCTTAGTTTGTGTGACCTGATGGGATCACAGTTAGAGACACTATGGCTGCGGGCATATTGCACATTATTATTTCACTATCAAAGCATTTCACTTAATAGTTTGTCTACCAGTTTATAAATTGTGTTTATCATGGAGAGGCTGTTGTGCTTCAAAAGATTATGGGGCTCAGCTTTGTCCTACCTCAGGCAAGAATCCTATTTGTTCAGTGAAGTTTTACCAATGGACCATGAATCTGGAGTTTTGTTTTATGTCTGCTGAATAGCTAACTGCTTGAGCCATAGATCACACAACAGGTGCTGGCCACTTCCCTTTGTTGGATCCTACCACTTGTGCAATAGATATCTTAGGTACATAATTTTTGCTATATTTTAAAAAAACAGATGGCCTGATTTGTCAGACATAATACCGTCCCTCACACTGTGGTATTGGTGTACATGAGTTTCCCTTAAAGCATGTCAATATTCTCTCTGCTATCAAAGGTGGTGTTACCATTATTTATTTTGATGGAGCATACATCTTTCCAAGAATCTGAGGAATGGACTGTGTGTATGCTTGCCTTCTTTCATTCTTGGAGGTGGACAAGGTATAAGATCAGAAGTCAGTAGGGATTGAATAGACAAGGAGCCTTTGTACAGTGGTTAAAGAAACATTGATTTTTTTAATGCTAGAAACATTTGTGTATAGAATGGATTTCCACATTTGTCCTTTATTATTGCATTGAAGAAAAAAATAAACCAACCCACACCTGCTTGTTTTTAATCAAGCGAAATTGTGTAGCGCACAAAAATATCTGCCACCTTGTTTGACCTTGTCCCAAGATATTTACATCTGGGAACCCATTTACATTTTCTTGTTGTGTTGGACTTTGAAGTATTTGGCAGAGAAAGAGATGTTGTTGACATACCAAATATTACTTTTAGTTTTAACTGCTTATCATACTGTATATGCTGCATGGAAATGAGGAACATTTCAACAAGTTGACTTCATCTCCTGCTATTTTCAAGGCAGAGGTATATTTATTTAAGGGAAGGAATAAATGCCCAAGGTTCAAAATATTGAGCCTAGTATACTTGAGCAAAATAATAACAAACTCTCTGTTTGGTGTATTTGAAAGACACCTGTGTTTGTGTCTTAATGCCTCTTGCTTTAAGAAAAAGGAAAAAACAAACCAGAAAACTGCCAAACCCAGCTGATCTCTATGTCATTCAAGGCATGTGGATTCTGAAAGATGAGGGCACCTTGGTAGAGCTGGTCCTAGCCCCTACCAGCCATGGCAAGTATCAGAGACACAGGTGTAGAATTTCATAATGGACCTCTAATCTTAGGGTAAATGACAGAATGCCACTTCTTTCTTGCTTTTTATAAGGTAACAGGACCACATCTGCTGCCTCTCTGTCTCACCTAGAAGTTCTCGCTGTTTCTCCTGAGATGGAAAACAAACATCCATTTAAAACTCTGGTTAAAAATGAGTCTCACGGGTTTGCCTCCCTCACTGTGGCTGCTTGTTTCTTCAAGTGGAGCCAGCTGGGTCTTAAGAGGCCCTCATGCCCCATTTTGACTGTTACATGGTACGATATTAAAATAAACCAGTATGAATTAATCTAAATAAGTTGAAATTCTAAGCATAAACTAAGCTAACTGAAGGTAAAGGTCCCACATGAAAACTGGGGAAGCTGGCGGAGAGGTTAAGCAGAAAGACCGTAATAATTGCAATAATAAACATCCCAGAGGAAGTGCAACCCAAGTGAGCTATGCTGTAATCCTCTTGAACTCACAGACAAGCCATCCGTTATTGCTTACCTGAATTACAGTCTCTGCGAGATACCCTAAACAAGGCTGGGATTGTGCTGTGCTGGGCAGGGAGCATGCATATAGTGGGTGCAGATCCTGCCTTCAAGAGATTGTTTTCTAAATAGACCAGTCTAAATCTGAATCAGCCCACTTTTACTGAAAGGGAATGACGTGTGCCCTCCTCAGTGGTGTGGGGTTCATGTCATTAAGGTTCTGCCTCCTTTATTCTCTGTGGTAGCTCTTTCTATTTGATATGCATCTTCTAGTAAAATGATGAAGAAAAGTGCCAAAGATCTGTATGTATAAAAATTGTGGATCTTAGACCTTAATTGATTACAGTATTAATAAAGAAGTGTATTCTGGGGTCACTTGCCTCACTTTGAAAAGCATATGCATGTTTTTGTATTTATTTCCGGGAATTTTCTAATAAATCTCATTAAGAGCTTGAAGTTGACTATGGGTCACTGTTTTGGTGCGTGTTCTGTCAGTCCTTTAGTGCTTAAAGTTTTGCACTTGAACACCTAAGAAGTCTTTAACAGAAATCAAACTAAAAGATAATACTGAACAGTAACAGAGTCAAGAATCATGTTTTCCTTATGATGTGTTTCATGGAAGTAATATTATATTTCAGGCATAAAATGCATTTTTTTTCTTAGCTGACTCAGTGCTTTAGTCTTCTATCTTTAAAATGAGAATAATTTACTTCTTTTTCTTTGTTACCTATTTTGAGTGTATGCTCTGTGGGACAGGAGTGCTCCTCCATGCTGAGCAGGAACGCCACCAGCAGCGTTGAATCCTACTGTGCAGAGCCTGTTAGAATGTCATGGGATAGGGATTTCTGAGCAGAATCAAGCTGTTTGATGTTCATATTCTGTTTAGAGGTTCTGCATCATGGTTTGTGTGGGGATAAAGGAAGTATAAATAACAGTTGCTTGAGCATCTGTTTTAATTTCCCCTTTTTTCTGTCTTCGGGTGAGAAATTTCTTAAAATAGAGGCTGGAGGCAGTGGAAAAGGGATGTGAAGATGAAAGGTACTGTGAGAATGGGGAAAGCAATTAAGAGTTCTGCAAGCTGGGGATAATAAGGCTTAAGCGGTTCAGGGACTAGGAAAGGTGAAGAGGTGGGAATAGGTTTAATTTAGATTACAGGACTTCCAGACAGGATAAAGATTCAAGACGAACCCTTGAGGCTTACTAGCATTTCAGGAAGGCAATGTTAGCAGCTAGCCGAACTGAATATAGTTGCTCTTCTGAAGAAGAGTAGTCCATTAGCAAAGGATGTATGGAGTCAGTAATGGAACCACACAGGTCAGGTGCAGTGCAAACCATCTGGCTTCAAAGGATGTCTCTGTGATCAGTGTTGGGGTAAGAGCATGAATAAACCAGCAAAAGAGCTGCATACTGTCATGGCCCTGTCCTTTACACAGTTCCCACAGGACACCTCAAAGGCCGTGCATCCTGGCTTAGGGAGAGCTGGTAAGGCTATTATAGGAGCTTTTTGGAGTGAGCTCAGTAGCAATGTGCGAGGACATGAAACCATCAGATAGCTCATTATTAGCTTTCTTACACTACATTGGAATTGAAAGCCGACACTCATCCTTGCCTGGATGTCACGGGACTTAGCCAATATGATGTTGACCCTTCTCTTTCACTTGCCTTCCTTCTTTGCTGAATGTCATCAGTAGGGAATTAGTAGAAATATTGATGCTCAGGAAATAAGAATTGCTTGTTGGCTTTGCTGTAACTTTCAGTGTAGATTCAAAATAATGTTGTTTTGTTCAGGTATGTTAGTTTTTATAGTAATGTTAGTTTTTATAATAATTAAAATTGTCAATGTGATCATTGTTTTGTAGTTAGGAAGAGGAATGTCTCAACATTAGGAAATATGGTATCATGCTTATATTTAAAATTCTTTTGTTGCAGATTAGGTCAGGAACCAAAAAATCCGACAAAAGCCAGGTGCTATCTCTGAAAACTCACTGATGTTCAGAAATGTCCTCCCTCTCTGGTAATAATTAGTCTGTATGTGGTACTTTCTGCTTCTAAATTTAAGGCAAAACCCAGCCAACTAAATAAAAAGCAGTTGACTATTTACTCATGCAAAACAAAGATATCAGATGTATGTAGGTTAATACATGCAAATAAGCATTTTATGTAGGTTACTTGAGAGCATATTTTATTGTGGTGGCTATGCTCAGCTATCTAGAAAACTGAAGAGAATTAGCAAACACTGTGTGGGAAATAGAAATAATTTACTTTACTCTTTCTCAATTGATCAAAACATCTGGATACAAATTTACAATAATAAATTGAAAATATTACCCAGTTGAATTATTGTTGTTGAATTGATCTAGGGAAGGAAAACGGCCTGTTAATGAAATTTGCAGATGATACTAAATTAGTGATAGTGACTAACAACACTCAGAGTGGAAGAATAATATGAATCACCCTAATTAACACAGAATTGTGTGTGTGTGGGGTGGTTGCGAAGAGATTTACCTGGGGAAGGAAAACTATGAGTAGGAGGAGGTACGGGAGGAAAACAAAGTGGGAAAAAATGGGAAAGAAAAACCCTACAAAGGGAAAAAAATGGCTTTTCTATGTGATGTGAGCCAATAAAACAAATCATCTATGATAGCAGAAGTGGTAGAAATGCAAGTAATGAGGTTTAGCATCTATAAAAATGTTAGCATAAAAGCTAAAGAATTCCTTCCTGTAACTTGAATCTGTGATACCAAAAGAGCTTACTGAAGAAGAGGTGAAAGCTCTGCTCCTGGAGACTCTTCAAAGTAAATTGAAGAAAGGACTAGAAGACTGCAGGGAGCAATCTTGCATTGTCAAAGGAACATGCTGTAGATGATCTAATAGGTCTTTGTCATCTCCAACCTTGGTTGTATATTACATGATATGATTCATAGCAGTCTGGGAAGGAGACATTTATTTTTCATACAAAAAATAACCTTTAAGCATTAAATGAGAAGTTTATTACTGAAAGTCTATAATAGTTCCTTTGAGAGAGGACACAGAAGTGCATTCTGCTGTACTGACATCATATTTATTAGCAAAAAGGGTAGAAGCTCCTTCCTTTCTGCATCCTGCCATCTCCTCACAAATATTTATTTCTTTTATACAGTTGTAGTAAAGATCTTGGGCCTGTATGTGGAAAAGTCCATTCCAAATTTAAATCAGCCAATATCAGGTGGGATTTAGGGAGACTGTCCATTCCTTTATCAATGTCTGGAGGCTACTGAATTTCAAATCTTACATACAGTTCCACGCAATTCTTGAGTGTAGCTAGCCAGCCTTGACGTGTGATGCATTACCGTGTTGTGTCCAGAATTTAACTCTAGGCAAGGTCCCAAGTGGAGGTATATCTTGCAATCTTATGCTGTAGATGTTCCAATGGGATATATAGAAAGAGACACTACTTCCCCAACCCCACCTTTTATTTTTCCCTGTAGTGTATTACAGAATTTGATCAAGAGGGAAAGGACTCTCACCAGTATTTGTACCATGACCAAATGAAAAATAGAAGCCATGCTAGCTGTGATTTAAATGTCTGGGGAATTGTCTTTGTAACAGAGAATGCAGTAGTACCAAGAAGGAAAATTTAGCAGAGAAAAAAATATTAGAAGTATGAATTAATTATTTAGATAGCTGTGTAGACATTCAGTGCCTTTTATTTCAATTTTTAATTATTAGCCTTTGTACTTAATAAAAAGGGGAAAAAATTAATCTGCAGAATAGTTGGACCCTATAAATATCATGTAAGTTGGAGGAATGGATAATTATCATGTTTCAATCAAGCAATAAAATTTATATAAAACAGCTACAACATGACACCCTATGCAATACTGTTAGAAAAATATTTACTTTGTGTTTGAAAAGCAGTATGTAGAGCTTCTGAATACTTTGATTTATTCTCTGCTGCTTTGATTTAATGTCTTTTCAATCAGAGTTTGTAAAAATAATGTCATTATTCATATTCTTTTTCCTGCAGAGGAATTTAGAAAGTCAGTCTTTCTTTAGATTGGGTGCAGAAAGAAATAATATATTTTTCCTCACTAGTAACAGAAAATAAGTGCAGTATGACTGTTAGTAAGCTTGCATAAGCACATTATTTATACCGTCATGAATTTTCCCAGTTTTTACTGTGCATGAGTAACATGCACGCTTGTGTTTCATAGATCTATTTGAACTAATTTGCTAAATTCTGTACTTTCTTGTGGAGTAGGGGGACAGGTTATACAACCTTAAAAGCTCACAAGTTTTCACTTGTTTTCTGCTTCTATTCCTCAGTGAACTGAGGGGAGTGGTCCACACACTGTCCAATACAAGATTTTATTCTGTGATTAGCCCTCAAACCAAATATATGCTAAGCTTAATTTTTATGTTAATGCTACTTTACAACCTTTTGATAATACTTCTAATGGAGTCTAGAAAACACTATAACTAGTATGTTACTAGTAACTAGTATACTAGTAACTACTTATAGTAACTAGTATAACTGGTATGTTACATTGAAACATTTTTTCATAGCTGTTGCTATGAATTTATTCTTTCGTTTGTGTTGAGAAAGTTCTTTGCAGAACTATCGTTAATCATGGGGTCCTTGACTACTCAGCCTAGAGCAGTTTGCTTTTTGATATGAGCAGTACTGGTATAGGGAGACAGATGTTTTAAAACCATGTGTACTCATCAGCTTTAGGCTCTTTGGGCATGTCTGCAGTTGCTCTTCAGTACCACTGAAACTAATGTACACTAGATGAATTTTGGATTTCCTTGCATCTTTTCATGGGAAAGGCCTGGTAACTGTCTTATATGTTGAATCTTATGGAGGAGATAAAAGGAATTTAGCTGACTTTGAGGACCCAAATGGAATTGGCCCCAAGGGTTACTCTTGCTTCAGCTGAGGCAAAGCACCCGTTACCTAAAATATGTAAAAAAGAAGGGTGTTTGGAACATTTCCCTTGGGTGGCTTTAATGAACATCTGTATTTAATATGTTTGGGAGGGACCTTTGGAGATCATCTAGTCCAACCTCCCTGCCAAAGCAGGTTCATCTAGAGCAGGTTGGTCAGGAATGCATCCAGACAGGTTTTGAGTATCTCCAGAGAAGGAGACTCCACAACCTCTCTGGGCAGCCTGTTCCAGTGCTCTGGCACCCTCAAAGTGAAGGAGTTCTTTCCATGTTGGGATGGAATTTCCTGCATTCCAGTTTGTGCTGTTGCCCCTTGTCTTGTTGCTGAGCACCACTGAAAAGAGTCTGGCTACATCCTCTGGACACCTGCCCTGCAGGTATTTATAAGATCCCCTATCAGTCTTCTCCAGGCTAAACAGAACCAGCTCTCTCAGCCTTTTCTTATACAAGAGGTGCTCCATTCCTGTGGTCATCTTCATAGTCCTCCACAGGACTCTCTTCAGTAGTTCCCTGTCTATCTTGAGCTGGGGAGCCCAGAAATGGCCACAGTACTCTAGATGTGGCCTCACTCAGGCAGAGAGAGGGGGAGGATAACCTCTCTACCTGCTGGTCATGCTGTTTTTAATGCACCCCAGGATACTATTGGCCTCCTTGGCCACGAGGGTACATTGCTGGCTCATGGTCAACTGAGTGTCCCCCAGGACTCCCAGATCCCTCTCTGCAGAGCTGCTTTCCAGCAGGTCAGCCCCCAGCCTGTACTAGTGCCTGGGGCTATTCCTCCCCAGGTGCAGGGCCCTACACTTGCCCTTGTTGAACTTCAGTAGGTTCCTCTCAGCTCAACTCTCTAGCCTGTCCAGGTCTCGCTGTATGGTGGCACATCCTTCTGGTGTATCATGTAATGTTATGTATATAATGTTAATATGTAATATGCCTTACCATTAGACAGCTCTCTTTACATGGGCATATAGCCACACGGTGTTCCCCACGTACTAGTTTTGTCTCAATTCAATAGGATAATTCAAAAAAATTTTTTAAAATATATTTTATATATATTTGTTTAGGTATTAAATATATATATACACTGTTTATTTTCCTGTATTTTTTCCATGGAATTAGTTAGATTCCCATTTATTTCCTTTTCCTGGCACTGTGCGTATTTCCCTTGTATCCCAATGGTCTGTATTTACTTCCTTCTGCACCCACTGTTCCTGTTAGGAGTGCTAACTCTGGAGCTGAACTTTTAAGTGGCATGAACAGCTGCCAAAGTGGCATGAACAGCTGCCAAATCATTCTGAAGCCTCTCTGTAGAAGGATGAAGGATCATAATTTGTCCTGGCTTCTGGGCTTTTTGGGGTTATTTTATATATGTGTATGTATATATGTGTGTGTGCTCAGTGCTTCCAAAGTGCAGTTTAAGTTAAAAGAGAAACCTGGAGTAGTTTAATGTTCACAGTACAAGTTTAAGTATTTTTTTAAGCAGACCTTGAAAGGTTCTGGCTGTGTCTCTGCTGGGCTGGCCATTGCTCTTTTGACCATCTTTTTGCCTCTTGCCTCACATGATGCTCTAGGGTTGTGCCATATTAACGGTTGCATTAAGTATGTCCTGCTATGTTACCTGTACTAGAGGGGTTGTAAACGGATGTAAGCATCCTCCTGTGACCCAGGAATATATGAATCAGATTTTTCTGGTAGGAGATTGGACACCCAAAATTATACTTACAACTTTTCCATAACCACTGGTATTTGTGGTATAAAACACTTTTTCAAAACAGCAATCATATTGTGTTATCAAAATATGAATCTCATGTATAGCCAGTAAATAGTATTGTATAACAAAGTCTGTGATGAATATGGGATTGAAACATTTTGTGAGAAATCAGTAATTTTAGACTTCTGTCTAAAAGTGTCCACCAACCTCACACAGCTTATTTATACTTTAAAGACCCAGCAGTAGTGATAGGAATTTGTGCACTGATGTGCTGGTGTATATAAGTTCTCATTTCAGGGCACCAGAGAAATATCTGAAAAATTGAGTATTACTTAATGTGGACAAAGATACTAGAATCCAGTATAAAGAAAGCTGAACGATGTTGTTTATTTCTGTAAGGGTTTGAGTGCTCTATATGGTCTAAATGGCATCACAGCTGTGTGAATTCCACCAGTTCACTCAAAATTAGTATGGAAATGGAGACATCTTCTGAAATTGCATTGTGTGCACCTTTACTTAAGAAAAATGTTTGCAACTTTTCTTTTGAATGTCTGTATTTAAATTGTTCTGTATCAACAGAATTGCTGCTTATTCTCTGCCTTTGAAGGGTATTCAGACAGTTTTAGTTGTATTTATTGTTTGAGTGATCTACTTCAATGGTGCTTGCTGCTTGCTTTGTAATTTGTTGCTGCAGGTGGCTCTGACTTTGAATTGCATCAGTCTTTTTATTTGAAGATAATATTTTCGAGCAATCTGAAACAACATTCAGCCATTCCAATTATGCCCCCTCTATTAAAAACAACAGATTCCTGAGCTGCTTTGTCTGTTCTTCAGTGTAAGCCTCATCACATGTGTTTCTTCATATTGTTTCTGTTATAGTTGTTCTAGTATTTCATATATTGTCTACACGTAACTGATCCATACAATTCTAGATATGGTTTTAAGTTTATAATGCATTTATATGAAGAAAGCAGAATCTCAGGTGGTGCAAGTTAGTATAGCTCTCCTGAAATCAATAGCGCTCTGCCAGTTTCCACCATTTGATGATCTGGCCATAATAATGTAATATTACTAAAGAGATAACACACTGAAAAGGAAGCATTATCCTGATTCAGCTGGGGCAGCTATTAGATTGGAGTACTGCTGAGCACATATTGTCTAATATTCACCTAATGGCTGATATCCATTTCGTGGGACCCAATTTTTAAGTCTCTACTAAGCAGAAGTAATGAAGTTCGTTTTCCCGTGCAGAGAGGGTGCAATTTTTTTTTTTTTTAAATGCCAAATCTTTACCAAAATGCATGGTTTTCTCTTGGAATAAGATTAGTTCTTAAGATTAGCACATAAAAGTGAGTTTTACCCACTTGTCTGGCGAGGATCTGGAGCCAAGGCTCTTGATTTTATTGGTGAAATTGGAATTGCAAAGCTAATTGTATGAATGTCCTTTCAAAAATCCCAAGATGCCTCTATTGCAACGTTATTGTGAGTAGCGATTCTCAGGGTGTGACTCAGGGTAAAATGCAGCTGCTTTACATTGTGGAGAAAACATACGCAGCGTTTCTTGACTGGTCTGTAAAATAACATACACCTTTGTTTCCATTTCTAAATGCAAATGTACTCTCACACGTAGTGTAAATTGCAAATGATGTATGAAAATGTTTTTAGGGATAAAATGGATATGAGGGCAGAATAACAAGTTTCACTTCCAAATGTACCTAGATTCGTAATATATTGGTCTAATTGTACTACATCCATATTTTTCTCATGTTCTACAGAGAAAATGAAATAAAGTGGCTCTTTCGGGTAACTTCTCACAGCACTGTGATATCAAATGCAGATGGTATTATTGTATCTTCTTTTGTATGATGTGAAATAATTTTTAATCTTCATTTCATCAAGTAAATTATTAATTGAACTAAATTTTTTTTGCTCAGTTCAATTTTAATTTAATGTCTGTCAAAAGGAAGATGTAATTTTCTTACTTTTATCCTCTAGCACATGCTAATGCTGAAGCTAGTGTTTTTATTTTATGATCTCGTGTCTTACCATGACTACAAGATATGCGTGGTGCTATGCATAAGCACTTAGGCAAATTGCTGCCGGCAGGAGCACACATAATGTCCAGGCTTGTATCCAGGGTGCTGGATCAAAGTCTTTGGAATACCATCTGTGATTGCGCAGATATATCTTATTTTCAGAGTTTATTTCATAAGCCTTCTCCTAAAGTTATAGTAAAAAGTATCGAGTCTCTATGTTTACCGGATGCCAGTGCCCTGATATATATTTTTTTTCTTTTTAAATTGAGAAAGAAAAAACAATATGTGAAATTAAACTTTAAGAAATGACTTTTATAATGCCTTTTCCTATACTGTTGAAAATGTCACTGTCTCCTGGCCAAATGTACTTTGCTTGAAGAAGCATTTCACAAACTTTCAACTGTATTTGAAATAGTTATTTTTTAACTTTTCCTTTTTGTAACTAATTTAAAAATCAGAGTTGCATTTTTTTTGATTGCAACTTTGTCTTTTATATTAAAAGACTTGCTGTCTGTTAACTTCTTTAAGAAAAGCATAGATGGCTGAATGAGCACCTTGCAATGTTCTCATGAAGCAGTTACAGTTCACCCATATTTCCCCTTACTCTGTGGAGAAATAAGCTGGGTTAGCCTTCTCCTGTCTCAGCTAACTTCTTTTTCTAATTTTTCTTTGCTCAGCTCACACACAGGGAGAAGAGCTGCAAATTCAGTCCTGTTACTGCTCACGTGATCAGAATGCTAAACAGCAATGGAGCATCTACTTGTCCTTCAGTTTCTCTGTCCAGCGACGCAAGCCCAGCTGCAGTAAGTTTATGGGCAGTGTTTTGTGCCTAACTTCTTCAGTAGATGTATAGACTGTAACACACTTGAGACCAAGGGTCAAATGTTCCTCTGTATGCTATCTTTACCTATTAAGGTCATTGTCTGCTTTCACATAACAAAAAGATAGCTGTTATCTTAACTTTTGTTCATTATCCTTGACGGTTATTTCCATATGTAGCATACCTTTCCCAATAGTTACACTAATAATAATGAAGCTTGGATGGACATATGGATGAAATCACAGTGGAATAAGCAAGAAAGCTCAACTGAATGCTTTATTGGCCCCTGACACTCACTTTTACTTCATCTGCATAGAGTGTGCTGATGCATATGACCGTGAAATTTCACCTTCTACTGACAGTTTTAGACATGAAGTTGTCTAGCTGCTGGACTTTAATCTGTCAGAAGTATTCAGATGCATTTTTTCATGTCTCTCAGAAATAGTAAAACACGTTAGAGTTATCCACACAACTAAAGAACAAAACCATACAAAGATATTTATAGTATAAACACTGTTAATGTGTACTCTTGATAAAAAGGCGATTTTCTTTTCCAGCACCCTAGGTAGGAGAATGGTAACTCCAAAAGGGTCTTCACACTTTAGAAGATTTCCAAACAATTGTGTATAACAACTGGTATTACAGCATATCAAACCGAGATGTGATGATCCCCCTTCCCTTGGTTTGATATACTTTCAGCTTCTTTAAAGGCTCTTGAGATCAGGACCCCTACAGAGTCTTTGAAGCTTGTGTTTCTCTTTCACTAGAAAGTGAAACCTTGGCTTTTAATGGCAGCTCAGCAAATATCTCATCAATATTTAAAGTGTCAAGTGTACCTCTGTTAGAGGTACCAATTGCAGATCAAAGATACTAGCACTGAGGTGCAGCATTTCCTTCAAAGGTCTTCACAGTTGAGCTTTTCCTTTTGTTGGAAAAGAACTTTTCTTTTTAACATTCATTGCTTGCATGAGTCTTAAACATGTTGTTTGACAACTGTGGGGAATCAAATGTTTTGTTACCATAGCCAGTGAGGATGGTGCAGTAGTTTTGAACAGTCCTTCATCCTTTTTAAGAAAGGAGAATGCTTGGAAAAGTTGTTTCCGCCTTTCTTCTGTTGATCACGGTCTATTAAATTAAATGGTAGAAATGACATACTGTTTGAGGTCAAGAAGAATTTGAGATGGATCAAAGTTTAGTGACAGGTACAAATAAGCTGTAGCAGGATGGTTCTTTTTTGGTCTTTTCTCTTTCACTGAAGATTTAGGGCATTTCTTCTCTCATTTTTTATATCCTCTGCGCCTTCCTTCCGCTCATTATGTAAGGCTTATGAATATGGCTGTGAAATCTAATCCCTTTATTACTCTTCCAGCTCTTACTGTGTTTTTCTTTTTTAACATCTGTTAAAACAATTACAACAATAATTACAGTAATAAGGATTCTGAGTATTTTGTACTTGTGGTTTATCTATTCCCATGTTGTAATTTTGGTTGGCACATACTCGTAGGCACAGTCTAATGTCAAGGTGTTAAAAAGAGTTTGAGTGGTGAACAGCTGAAGTGATGGCTCTTTAAAAAAAATAAAAAGGAAATTTGGATTAGGCATGCTTCAGGACTATGTGAAAAACAGAAAATTAGAATTAAGAAGCTTATCAGATGACTCTCATAAAAAATAGCATTTTGATTCCATGAGCTGCTGATTGTCTTCAGAGTGCGCTGGGAGTAACAGGTCTGAAATGTGTGTCACTAGAGAGTGTTTTTACCCTGAAGGCTGAATTTACTGAATACTCTTTACCTCCTTGTAAAACAATCAGAAATTTGTTTTCCTCAATCAGTTTATAAACTTCCCAATTGTGAACCTCAGAATACGTGGGGTACCCCCCCACATCACAGTGTGGTAGATGTCAATCTGTGTTTTTGGAAGCTGCTTGCAGAGCAGAGTCTAATACTGCTGTTGGACAGTGGAAAAGGGCAGGTACTGTCCTACTATGCACCAGGTTGTTCATTTGTCACTCCTCACTAATGAATGTGGTATGATCCAGATTTTAGTATGTTTGGATGTTTTCTACTGAATAGCTTATAAATCATGTGCATTTCAGACAGCGAGAGGTATTACCAGGTAACAAATTTGCTTTGAAAAACCCTGTGAGCATTAAATCAGTAAAGTGTTTTGAAATTCTTGTTCCTTTCATATGTGGGTCCTGAATCTGCAACAGTCCTTATTCGCATCTGTCTGCCTTTCTGGTACACTGATGGGGCTTGCGTCTGTATTCTGGGTGAATGTAGAAATTACTGACGCTCACCTGTCTTGTCTTTAGAGACATTTTATCTGGGATGCCTTTTTCAGCGAAGAGCAAGTAGAGATGGCAGGATTTGGCTCTTGACTAGCAGTACCATATAAAACATTGCAATGGTTTGAAAATAAACTTCCAGAGTGATATCAGCTAACATTTAGTTCTGTCCTTTTCCCTTGTGCCGGAGATGTTCTCTGACGTTGTTTAATGAATGTGGGAAGGCTATAAATAAAACTGGCAGTGGAAATGCTGGCCTAGTGCTGTGAGCTGCACACCATTTATATCCTATCAAGACCATTGAATTGGCTGTATGCCCAGGAATAGCAAGTGCTCATGGCTGCACCTTGCATTTGGAAGAGGATTATATGTAAGTTGACAGCACAGCATAAATGTTCCCTAAATTTATCTTCATTGTGAATAAACTCTATGCCTTAAAGAGAAGTGTCCAGCTGTGAATTGACTAGTTCTAGCAATGGAGAATCCACCACCACTGATGGATGGCTGCTACCCTATTTCCTTTTACCTGGCTGTTGAAATCTGCACTTTATTTTTGAATTAGAATTTGACTCTCAGCTTCTAGCCATTGATTGTGTTGTACTTCTCCCTGCTCAACAGAAGTAGACAGAGGTATCCTATAATTATTTGTTCCTAGATTTATTACTCTACATTTGGCCATGTTAAAATGAATCTAATTACTTTGTGCCCCATTCACTACAGTGATCTGCTCTGTATCAATGAGCAGCTCTCTTCATTATTAACTTGTGTCAAAATCCTCTTTGCAGGCTAGCTTTGTAGGTAAAGATTCTGTGTTTTCCTACAGGGGGCTGATAAAAATGTGAAATAATAATGTTACCAAAATTTATTCTCTGTAGGAACTTGGAGCACACATACAATCAGGATTCTCCACTTGCTTTTGTATTTTGAAATCTGTTAATTAATAAATCTTGAATCTTCCATTGCATTTTATAAGTTTTTATTAAGTGACACACAAGCAGGTCTAGCACTACTTGTGCCTTTGACTGAGGTCGTATCCGCTCATTTAGGTCATACCACTTAACTTTTAATGATGCAAGAACAATATTAGTTTTCACAATTTTCTCTGGGAAGTCCCCTGAATTTCATGAGCTACCAACAACAAAATAATCTTTCCCCCAGCTCTTGGATCACAGTTTTCTATCCATGCTAATATAAAAAAATACTTCTGTGTGGTAGCTGCTCAGTGTTACCTCCTTAAATCACTTTTGGATCGTAGTATATTCTCTTGACATTATCAACTCGTATTGGAATTCTCCCAAATTCAGAACGAAAGTAGTTTGTGAGCCTTTCCATGTTGCTTGGATTTTAATGACCATTCTACTATATTAATCCATTACTGTACTAATACTGCTGTTAGAATGCATTTTGTTGCTAATGTACTTTGAAAAATCCTTATTGTCCTTAATTGTGTTGGCCATTGATTTCTCATTGATGTTAGCCTCAAGCATTCTAGCAATCTCCTGAGTCTTAATTTATATTAATTGCTATCAGTGTTCCCTTTTTTGCTTTCATTATTTATTTTTACATGTGCTTTTGCTTACCCTGTAAGACTTTCTCCTCCAAGGTTGATTATTTTTTCCTTGATTGTGGAGTTTTTGTCATTTGACACAATATTCTTAACTCTTAAAAGTTATCATAGATCTGATTTCATCGATCTTTGGATTTAAAAAGTAGTTTCAACCAGAGTATATTCCAGTCTCACTTGAATTTCAGTCTCAAGATAGTTTTCACTTACAGCATTCAACTCTTGGTCAGTTATATAGTATAGTATGTATTGTTGTATAATTAAGAAACATTTTAGAATAAGCAGTCTGTATATAATTTTCATAAAAGTCTATAGAAATAAGAATCAGTATTTTGCAATGACTGCATTTTGAGTCAGATGTGGAAGAATAGCAGTCTTCAGAAAAACATTATTATTTCAAGTTGTTTGAACTTCCATTTTTCAGCTTTTCATACTCAACTATGTAAATGGTTAATTGGCCAAATGCTGAACCAAATTTGCATTTTAAACCCTTCTGATGAAAAAAAGTTTAAATTATTTGCACAGTTAGGCTGTCACAAAGAAAGACTAGAATATGTTTGAGTAAAAGCCATAAAAAAAAAAGTTCTTTAACTATGAAATTCAGATAGAAATTTTAAAGCCTCTTCTCCTTCTCCTTCTCTTCCAAAAGTGTGATCCAGGGGGATTTTTTATGAAAAAACAGATACTTGGGCTGTCACACCCTGGTAAGACACCTCAGACCCTTGAGACTTCAGAACTACATCTTAACTGTGATGGATTGTTGGATAAATCCAGCAGTGACACCACACTGTACAGCTGTGCAGCTGTAATACATGGCATTACAGTAAAAACTAACACAAGATAAGAAAAAAGATTATGGTATTCACTGCAAGCAGCAGAACTATATTGCAGTCTGGAGGAGACACCTGTGCGTGTCTCAGGGTTGTATGAATTCCTGCTGAGCTCTGTGATACTGCAGCAAAACTGGTTGTTTTGACGAGAGTGTAATTACCTAAAACAAGTAATTTAGTATTGTCATTTGAGTGTGGTAAAAACAACACAGGCCATGAATTGATACAAATGTGCTGAAGATTTTAATCTTTTAGCTGTAAGAATTGACACAGAATTTTATGTAAAGGATAAGTATTATGAGTAGAAAGTTCTGGTAAATAATTACAATTTTTTTATACATTGTGGCTGACCCAGGGGCCCCAAGAGCATAGCCATGTTATCCTTGACAATGTAAAAATACAGGTGATTTTAAAAGTGAGGTAAGCAAAGAAAAATATTCTTTGCAATATTTTAGGCAAGACACTGAGATTACAAAAAAAAGGCAAATCCAAAACCTCGATTAATTTCATTGGAATATTTTGTTTTCATTTAGAACTTCTTTTCCTTGAATATTGAAACTCTTTACCCATAATTATTTTTTAATTTAAAAATATTTTCTTCTAAACGCAAAGTTCTTGTGAACTGAAAAATCCCAACTTTTAATTGTGAAAACCTGGAAATGGGACAGCTTGTCCAAAACATTTTTATGACAGTAAATTTCTTAAAACAAACAATTAACTGATATTCCCTCAACCATTAGAAAATTCCAAGCCAACTCAGTTGTGAAGTTTGTTGAACAACAGTGTTCTCACCAAAGGCTTATTTACCAGCAATTTATTCACCTAACTCAGTTTTCTGTGTGCCATTTTTATGCTTTTACCTTCCGTGGTCTTTCATAGAGTGAAGTCAGAAATGCTACTGTAGTACTAACCTTGAGCTGTTTTTTTATATCTAAGCAATAAAATGTCCTTAGCTCCTGGTTACTTTTGTTCTTTACATATCAAATATCCATAAGTAGAACATTTTATTAACACCAAGGTCACTGCCTATTGTCACTGCCTATTTTAACTTATAAAAGGATAAAACAGAACTATTGAGAGATCTTTGCACTGATGTTTTCTTACTGTCTGTAGAAAGACATTTTTCTCAAAAAAATAAGAAAAGTTTCTGCATATACCTTTTTGCTTTGATATTTATTTAAACAGAATTTTTGTTTACAATGAAACGCTACAAATGGACTGTTTATTTTCTTTTAAATTAAGAAAAAGTAAGGTGCATACAAATCTGAGAACCATTATTAAGGAAGATGCATTTGAGCAAGGGAAGTCTTCTCCCCTCCTTGAAAGCTATTTGTTATTAGTTCTATGTTAGTTCTATACTAAAGTTGCATTACGTTAATAACCAGTAACTCGGCAGGAGGTCCTAGTGGGTAGCGGTCACCTGAAGCTGGCCTTCAGCTACAGTGGCAGAAGACCACTGATGGCCTGTGGGCTGTAATGAGAGTACCCTAAAACTAGAAGGGAAAGGGTGGCAGAATGTATTAACAGTAAAATCTTAACTTTTAAGCAGGAAGTCTGGATTCTACAGGAGTGTCATTCATTCAGGAATAAGTAAAGCGTTATGTTAAAAGATGAATTTACATATGGAACCCCTAAAGCTTAAGGAGTAGTGAAGGTTAGCATGATGATGGAAAAACAAGTGCATACGAATCTGAACAGCTTTGAGAATACCTTTCTTTTCCCTCTCCCTCTTTTTTTCCCATTCATCCTTTCCCCAGTCTGCCTTTAGAGAAAAATATAAAAGAATTTAAACATGAGAATCTAATATAAAAAACCTTTCATGCAAAGAAACAGTGCATCTGTCTTTACGTTGTTTCTATTCATGGCTGGCTAGTTTTACATTTTCTGATCAGCGGCTGGCACTGTGACCAGTAAACCAGTTACTTCTAAGAGCAGCAATGGTCTATCTGGAGGTCCTGCATTATTGATTTTCTGCTTGCACATTCTAGTTGCTCTGTCAGTCAGTGGGCTGAAGATGACAGTCAATAAGCAAAAGGACTGAGCTCCCACAAATATGACAAAATAATTCAAAAGCTTCAGATGGACACAGACAACACCAAAATCCTTAAGAAGCAGCAAATATGGTAACCTTTCTAACAGAACAACACAAGTTTGTGTTCTTCTTTACCAATCTTTTGTGACCATTCATTTCGGTCTGCTGGTTACAAGATGCATAGTAGAATCTGCCCTGAATGGAAAGCGTATGAGTTGAACAAAAATCTTGGGAAGTATTTGGAAAGAAGTTCTCTGGCAGTGAGATGTTGGGCTACGCTTTCAAAAGCAGGTTCCGTAGGAAGCGGTTATGTGCCTGAATTTATACCTAACATCTCCCCTCACCACTGACTTGCATTCAAATAGATCATTACCCAAGTTAGGCTACTGCAAGGTATTTCTTCTGTTGTATCATCTTCTCCTTCCAAAGGTAACGAGATACACTGGTAAGGATATCTACTGCCTATGGATTACATTAATGCAGACCAAAATTAATTCCTAGCATTACAAAATGAAATTTTAAAACCGTGAGTCATGAATTAGGTTACTGAGAACTTGTGATGTAAAAGTTAAATCTCTCATTACACTGATAACAGTTGAACTATCGTATCTGTTCATCTTGCTACACAGCAGAATTTAGTGTAGAGATACCCAAGTTAATTTTAAACAAGCCAGGCTGGATACCAGAAGTGGTCTGTCTGTGACAGCACTCAGCTTAGCACAGTCTAATCGATTTTTCTAAGAAATAGAATACATTCGCTTATATGGAACTTACACTGTCATGTGTCGACTACTTTTGATGCCCAAGCTAATTCCCACAGATATACGATACTGAGTCAGGTGTCCTCCTATTACACTGAAGTGCATTGTGTGTGTAGCCCCGTTGGTTAATCTCATTCCTGCAGGGTTAGAGTATAGATGAGGATTGCTCAGAGAAAATTGAGCTTAAATAATAGTAATGTTAGGAATTTGGTAGCTTCTTTCTTCTTTTCTCTCTTCTCTGTCAGTAAGTAATCCTGTGCTTGGTTAAAAGCTACTTGCAGAGCATATGGAGTTTCCCTTTGGTATTTGTTAATGAGAATCCCCACTTGATGTGCTTAAGGGCACTCTTCAACAAATTCCCAATTCATTTTTTTTTAAATTTCTGAAAAACAGCAGGGAATCTTCACCAGGAGGGACTTGAGCTGTCTGTTGGTACAGACAGAGGAGCTGCCCTAAGGGTAGAAATGACAGTTGCTATCACGTAACTTTATGACCAATAGTAATATTTATACTCTGCATGATAAATGTAGGGACAATCAAGTAACTTGCTTTAGACTGTGTTCTGATCACCCCAGCAACTAATAGAAGACACTTTCCCCCGGTGTAAACAGTGCTTCTTTGGGGTCTCTTTCTCCTTTCAGGCAGTCAGCTCTCATTCAGGGTAGTGGGGTCTAGGATACACTGGAAGAATCCAGAGAGTACCTGTGCTGGAAAATAAATCCTAAGAGGCTTTGTATGAACCAAGTCTCCTTCTGGCATACCTGTCACTGATTTGGCCTGATACCTACAGAGCCATTTAGAAATTTCATCAAGAAGGTGTGTTAACTAGACCTTAGCTGAACCTGAGCTGAGTCAGCGCATTTAGGCTGGCAATTGCCCCTGAACAGAGACAACTGCAGGCTTCTGGGCATCTCTGTTGCACATTGAGTTTGGGCTGTTTAACTGCAACTCAGTTCTGGTTCTTCAAACTATTGCTGACTTGGTTCAATTTGGATAGACTCTGTAGTTTCTGAACACGACAATGGTTGAGCTGTATATAAAAAACTGTTTGCATTCTATCATAGATGTATATATAGAGTGTACATGCTATTCTAAACAGAGATTTTAAGATTTTTATAGACAGATTTCCTAAATCTGTGACATAAGATTATCTATTAATTAATGTTTCTTGTCCAAACTGCTGAAACCTTGGTAGCTTTTCTTTCAATTCAGTTCTTTTCTAGTGTCAGAAGAGGTTTCCATTATGTTCTGTAGAAGCAGAGCTCAGTGTTGATGTTGGAATTGTCTGCCAAGAGCATAATAAATATTTTCTTTGGGTTATAATAATTTTCATGTTAAAAACAATAGAAACTGAATCTTGGCTCACTTGTTAAGGGGGAGACCACTTGAGCAGACAGACACCGTCCTAGGAGTTACACATTTATCACTCAAGTCTTTCCTGCTAGTAGCAGAGTCGCAGTGGGCCACTCCAGTAAGTTGATGGGTACACCTTTTGACTCCTTTCACACACACATTCTTACTCTCGAGTGCTTCTCTTTTCTTCAGGTACAGCCCTAGGTTTCCTGTAGCAGAGTCTCAGATATTGAATGTTACATGTATAAAAAAAATTTATTCAGATGGTACAGCAGAAAACAATGCTATATTGAGCTGGAGGCCTTAGGAGAGCACCCCTGAACAAAGAAATCCCTGGGCAATCATACCCCTACAATCTATGCCCCTGCTCCTCACATGCGTTTTGCACACCTTTTTGGCCCAGTGGTGATTTCTGACCTGGGATCTTGTAACACCTTATTGAACTGTTTCTCTGTCTCCAGGTAGACTGTTAACTGTTCTTACCTTGTAAAGTTGCAGCTTCTGCTGATGGCTATAGTCTCCTTATCTTCTCGTTTGTGCTTCTTGTGCACCTGCTCACTCTGTCAGAGCATGAAAAGTCCTAGACTTAGGATAAGCACTGCCTAGCAACAACTGAAACATCAGTGTGTTATCAAAATGATTCTCATACTAAATCCAAAACACAGCACTGTACCAGCTACTATGAAGAAAAGTAACGCTATCACAGCTGAAAGCAGATCTAGATGAAACTTGCAGCCTACGGCTTCAGCAAAGCTAGCTACTCATGGTAAGTTAGAAATGAACGAACAGTATGCCAAATTACTCAACATTATACTGTAAACCCTGTGTCCTACATTATTGAATCTGAGTGATTCATTCTATTTAAAACTTACTTTAAGTTAAACTTCTAGGATTTCTTAATACATTGCTTTTAGTCTGAGTCTCCAGATGAGTAAAAAGAACACATTTGGAGTGGAAGAATCATATTGACATCTAGTATGTGATAAATCTTGGTTTTCAGCAACTTCCCTGTGGTCACAGAAGGTGCAACATAGTTTGTGGACTTCTACTGTTATACACCATTGCTTCTGAATCTCTTACAGTAAAGCTTAGCATCTGTTTTTTGATTTGATGAATGGCTTTGATCTGTTATTTTAATTGCTTCCTAGTAAGACACTAATGACCTTTTTTGTTCCAATAAACACTGTTTTGCTTAGTGGTAAATTAAATTTAACTAAACACTTGGAGCTTTATTACTTGTTTCTGTTTGATGACTCGTCAGGCAATGTGTTAACTCCATATGCAAAGACTTTTGGAATCATCGTATCTTTGGCTGCATTAGGGGAAAATGCTAAATGATATCCTAAATAAATAAGATAAAGTATGGATAGATTTCCTTTTCACATAATTACCAGGTACATAACTGAGATTCAGTTACCATATAAAGCAAATATATCCATATTCTATCATTTATTACTTCCTTTAAAAATAGCCAGTATTAACATTTATTGTAAACTTAAAGAAGAGTTTAGAGAAGAAGTAATCAAAAAAACTTTCGAATTATCTTTGTCTAACTAGATCTGAAGTAGCAAATAGAGCAAAGCTTTTTTTCCTCCATTGACTTTGTTTCACGGTAAAATAAGAAAAAATGGTATGAAACAAAAAGAAGAGGGCATGTCCAAATGAATAAAGAAACCCACAAACCAGATTCTGAACAGCTGAACTTTTGAGTGCCATTTGTGATTTACACTGTGGGCAGAGATTCTCTCAGGGTTGTCATGGAAGAGAGATTCTTAAAGCAATTTGCATACTGACCTAAGAAACATATAATGAAAGCCAGTTCTGCATTGTCAGCTCGTAATACTACCGTTTTGCTCAAAGCTACTATGAAATCATTAAGGATACTTTGGGGATGAAGAAGCACAGATTTTACTGTTTATAATATGTTTTGTTCCATCTCATATTAATAATCCGCCCAGATGTCCAGTGTAGGGTGCTGTTTGATGGGACGTTCTAGCAGATCCAAGTCTGGGCTGCATGTGCTGACCTTATTTATTGCCAGCTGTATGTCTCTGTCTCTTTTCTAGTGCCATTCTGTTTGCATGACTTGGACTGGCGAATGATCAGAGTAAAAACTACGTAGTAAACAGGAGACGCTCACTTAAACTAACTCTTTGCATAGCCCGATAGGAACAGTTACAGGATTGTCTGCCTGGCAATGATCCACAGCTGGATCAATTTAAATTGATCATCAAACCACACCCCCTTAGAGCCTGAAAGGCCAAAAGCGATGTGAGCTACTCAGGGAGAGGGTCTGCTATTTGAGATTTCAAACTAATAGCTCTCTTGAAAGAGTGCATTAACAGAGTTTGTTGCCCTTGAGGTACAAGTGCAGACTGCAGTTTTGCTCAAAGAAGATAATCAGTGGTTCAGAAGACACTAGCAGCAGTTGAAATGCAGTTCATCCAAGAAAAGTTTTGAATCTTTGGCTTTGGACTACCAGTTTCTTGTGAAACAGGATCCCTACCAATGTGTCTGGGAGCACAAAAGCATACTGTGCTTACAGAGTGTAACTAGTGCCCCTGTGATTAACATATTTAAGAGGGGAAAACAGAGAGAACCTGCAGTGGGTTGTGAGAGAGAGAACCAGGCAGACACCCAGGTCAGTGCAGGAAGGCGGGGAGAAGCAGAGACTCACCTGCAGCCCGTGGAGGACTCCATGCTGGAGCAGGTGGCTAATTTGCTCTGCCTTGTAGGTGTAAGAGGTGATAATTTGCTCTGCCTTGGCTAGAGGCAGGTCTGACTTGAAGCCAGGGCAGCTTCTAGCAGCTTATCACAGGAGCCACCTCTGTAGCCCCTCCACCACCATCAAACCCCACCGCACAGAAGAAAATGGAGCAAGCTGCAAGAGTGTAAAAGGTACGATGTCAGCAGGCATGAGGATATCCTCTGATTTCCTCAGTGATGCTGGGGAAAAAGATCTTGAGCAGTAACTTTAGCATTCACCTGCCATGGCTGCTTTTCATACTAAATCTTGTGTGAAACTGCCCAATTTTGGCATTTTCATTAGAGAACTGTTTGGTACATTAACTGTTGTTGTAGTATTTCTGTGACAGGACTGGCTATGTTGTATCTTGGTTACTTTAAAATTTTCTTCTTATTTGTTATAACCTCTTGTACCAGTTTGTTGCCACTATTGAATCTTTTACTATTCATATACCTGCTTCCCCAAAATGACAGGAACTCATTTTTTTGAAGATAAAGTGGTTAATATTTCTCCTTCTTGCAAAATGATTCATGTTTATCTTTCTGTTGGTCTTTTGATGCAGAATATGTACTATCATTCTGACTTTCTGTCTGTGATAGCTTCTAAAATACTCAGAGGACTATGAAAATTGCCAGTCTCAACTCAGCTGAATTCTTACATCTTATTCTTCAGCTGTATTAAACAAACAGGCTAAACTACGTATGTCTCTAATAACTCAAAAAACTTCTTTTTCCTCTGGGCTGCTTGTTTTTGACTTCATAAGAGAAGTTTTCCTGTGGGCTGAAAGGTTAGTGGCCTGGTTTTCTCTGGGACTTAGAGGTCCATGATTTCAGTGATTTCTCCAACAGACCTAATTAGGAAGCTCAGGAAGTCATTGACAGACCAAATTTCTGAATCAGTGTTCTCCAGAGAACTCCAGTGTTTCTTTTTCCAAAGAAGAAAAATAGGTTAATGCTGCAGTGTTGCAGAAGGCACAGTGTGAGCTGTTGCCTGAGAAGGAGGTGCTGAGAATTCAGGAGTGGGCTGGTTGGGAAATGGAGACAATGCTAATGTGGCTTGAGGGAGAAAATAAGAGCAAAGTACAAATCTGTATAACCTGAAAGTGAGAAAACATTCAGGTCCATTCAGTAGCAAGGAGAATGCGTGTTGCAGAGATTAAGACTATGTTAAAATTTGGGGACAGGATTTTTTCTTAAGTGGAAAAAAAGGAAGGGTTAAAGAAAAAAATGTCTAAATATTTCAGCTATAATGGTCTGTTTCAAGATCTCTCTCAGCTTTTAATGATGAGCAGGAAGAGTAAAGATTTGAAGCACAGCAGAGATCTGTTGATATTCTTGCAGTTTATTATTACATGGCTGGTAAAGTTTAAAGAGCAAAGTTACTTGGTGACACTATGAGTCCATTGTAATTAAAAACATTGTTTCTTCTCTCTTTTTGCCGTTTTTCAGATTTACTGTCCCTTTGCCTATTGTTATCTTTATTGCCATTTAATTATAGTTGACACAATGCATACTTTTTAATATTCTAGCTCGAACTATTCTGTGTGTTTTATTTTGACAGCAGATGTGTAAAATTCCTGCAGTGTCTTTTCTTCACCTTACTGGTAATTTTGAGATTTCTCTATTTTTAATTTATTCATTCACTTGTATTTTCTATTCCAGCCATAGGTTGCATTCAGGCTTACCTTCTGTTCTGTCTTTCTCAGTCTTGCTTTATTTTGGATTATTCCCTGTCATAAAGTAGACACATCCTGCTCTCCTGCATTCATTAAGTAAAACCCCGTCTATCTTCCCAATTATGCTGCTCACTCTCTTACGTTATACAGCCAAACTCACTGAGCATGATGTTCACAACTTTTCCCACAAGCTCCTCTTTGGTGATCCATCCTGGGTCACCTGCAGCTTGGTAGCCAGACCTTTATCTTGACTAAAATTGCTTCTGCTAACATCTCTATTGAGTTTTCTTAGCTGTATCTTGGAGCTTTTGTTCTCACTTTGGTCTTAAAAGTGCTTATGATATTTACAGCCATTCATCCTAAAGTCTTGTATTGGTTTTGCTTTCAGACACTCCTCCCTGGCCACTCCTTCAGTGTAACTGTACGTGCGTGGTCTCTTTTCTCCACATCTGTAGGATTTTCATCAGTTGAAAGTTTTTTTTATGTTTTGCACTGTGTGGGTGGGAACAGTCTCAGTATCTTCTGTGATGTGCAGTATAGATTTACTCACTAAATTCTGCCCTGATACACCCACCTCTCCTTTCCTTTTCTTTCAGATCTTAGGGATCTGATCTGCCATTTGGATGTCAGTGGCTTACAGGCTTAATACCCTGTGGTTGGTTCATGCCCTTCCATCCCTGCATTTCACTTCTTCCACTGACACTCCTGCAGTCTTATGTGTCATTCTTGGTTTTCTGAAAGGTTGTGTGCAATGGCCAAAATAGGAGGTACATCGTTGGCGTGCGAGAAGCAGAGTGGGAGCCTGGTTAGGCCACGTGAGGACTCCTGCAATGCAAAAGTGAAATAATTGTCACCACCAAAAAAGCGGAGTATGTGCAGGTGTGGCTGACTCACGACTAGCTCTGGGGCCTCGTTACTTGAAGCACCTTTTTTCTCACCTCTGCTCTAGTGTTGAGAGGGACATGCCTATGCAGGTGGCAGCTGGCCATGCAGCAGCTGAGGCAAATCCTGCTTCTCTTCCCATGGAGGAGTTTTACCAAGTAGGTACACAGCTGAGGAAAGCTCCATGGGGCTGCTCCAAGGATAGTTTTTCCTCAGCTTTTTCCCAGATTTTTTTTTTTCTGGCCATGGAGTCTAAAACCCCCAAGTAAAAGGTATTCTTTTTCCCATATATCTGTGGAGATTAGGGTTCATAATTGTACTAATTGATACTGACTCCTGCTTGTGCTGACTGCTGCTAGGCTGGTGGGATGGTTATGGACAGAGGCCAGGCTGGCACCTGCTCAGCACTGGGGTGTTACTGAGCTGCTGAGGGATTTGGAGCCAGGAGCAGTGGGGGGCTCCCAGGGGCCAATGGGGCAGGGCCTGGTGGCCAGGCCAGTCTCACCACCCCAGCCAGGGAGCAGGGCAGGCCAGGGACACCCAGAGTCCATCAGGTAAGGTCATGATGATGAGGCAGGTGTCAGGGCAGGAGGGCAAGCCATTCTGCGAGGCAGGGTCAGTGCTGGGCATCAGCCAGCTAACCATGGTCCGACACAGCCCCATGATCATGGGACAGGTCCATGGTGATGGGACAGGTCAAGGTGGGATGCCAGCCTATGGGTGAGGATCAACTGGGTCCATGCAGCAGGGGCACTGCTGCAGCTGAAGGTGCTGGCCTGACCTAAAATGGGGCCCTGGATGTGTAGACAGAGGTTATGGGAGGGGAGACCTGTTGCCGCTGGCCAGAGCCATTAAGACCTATGAGTGCCTCAGGGCCCTGAATGCAAAGGGCAGCTGAGCAGAGAAGCCCAGCGGCTGTTGGTGTGGGAAGAGGGGGTATCCTTGGCCCCTGTTGAAAGCAGGACAGTTTCGGTTGCACTATTCAGGTGGGCTGCACAAAAGTAGAACAAATGGATTAATTTGCTTCTCTCTGCTTATTCTTAAGCAGATGGGAAATATGCTGGCCAATAAAATTAATGAATGTGATGAGAAGTTGGCACATATGGATGCATAGAGAGGAGTGGTTTGGGGAATTTTTTCCAGCCTCTGAAAAAATTCATTGTGTCTTTGTTTAGAAAATCAGACTCTGTGCCCCTTGTTCCCATCTCTAATACTTTAGCCTTAATTATGTGATGTAAAAAGTACTACTTTCTCCTCTGCTATGAATTACATGAATCTCTTTTCTAAGCCCACATATTTACTTAACATTTGAGGAATGGGAAAAGGAAATGTCTTTGATCACATATTGCACAAATGACAAAAGGATTAAAAAACTCTCCAGCTTAAGACTTAATGAACATTCATTTTTGAAAGTTTTACTTGTTTGTCAGCTTTTGCTATGAATATAGCTATTTAGCAGGCAGCTGAATTTAGCTATTTTATAAATAAGGTAAGGTGAAGATTTTCCCAAGTATTGGGCTACAAGGGGTTTTATTGTGTTGTTTTTGTCTTGCCTCTGTATTACTACAGAGGATTGCAAACTGTCACCCTCCTCCCACCTTTTTTCTCAAATCCTGAGCAATGAACAGAGAACCGAAGGTCACAGGTGCTTTGACTTCTGAAAAGCTGTATTTTGTTATTTTTTTTTAATGCCAATAATGTGGTTTCTTCTATTTTGTGATTAAAAGTTCTTTTCTCATCTTCCTTTTGTGATGGAGGAGAACTTCCTATCTTCACTCTCAACGCCTTTACTTCTAACATGCATGTTACATTACATGGAAGAGAAGTTAATTCCTTGCTAAATTGCTGTAGTACTGAAGGGTATCAAAGAAGTATTTAATGCAAGAGTGGTGGAAATTCATAGCTGTCGAAGGTTTTCAATGGAAACCTTATCTTTTTCTTAGTGTACCATGTAGATGCATTAATAGGTGCCTTTCTGACTATTGGGCCTCTTGAAGAGGTAGTGGAGCCTATTTGCAACAGTTGCATATTGGACCATTGGATGCCAATATGCCTCCCAGATGCCTTCATGCTGTTCTTACTCTCATGGAAGGTCTCTAAGTGAGCAGGAGTGTAGGCTGATATACCCCACAGATTTGCTCTAGACATGGGATAAGTCATGGTAAACCAGCATAAAAATGAACACTGCATTCCCTATATTTTTGTGTCCTATTTTTGTCCTGAGTTCAATGAAATAGTTACCTGAAGCATACAAAATAGTGTTTACTCTCAGTATCTGTCCTACTGACTTCAGTGCAATTATCTCTGTGAATTTCTCTTGCAGGATAAGGGGATGTGTCTCAAGAACAGAGCTGAATGAAATTGTTTTCAATGTTGTACAGTGTAAGAAAAATCCTGGCATTGTCCTTCTGGGTCAGTGTATGTTGAATATTACTTTTTCTTGAATTATCCTCAGGTTAATTTGTCAGTTATGAAATCAGCTGTAGTGTAATGGCCCAGTAGTAAGGAATCCTGTGATTTTAATGGAAAGGATAACTGAGTTTTCATGCCTTTTAGCCTCTGTGGTGGTCTGATGTCCAGAGCACGAGTGAGAACAGTGAAGTCAATAGCATCCTAGAAGGATGCTCATGAAAACTACAAATCTAAGTTCCAGGATTATAGATTTTGGTGGTTGTTGTTGTTGTTACATGTAAAAAATTAAAGACAGGGATCTAGATTACAGGGTTACAGAGGAATAATGTTAACTATGTTTAAAGACAGTGTTGATCAGTTGTCAGATGAAATCCTCATTTCTTGGTATGGATCTTATTACACTATGGTTATTACATTGACATGGTACTGATTCCTCAAGAAGAACAAAAAAACTACAGAAACCACCAAAAATCTGTTTCTGTTTGTCTTCCTTAGCCAAACCCTCTGACTTTCCAAAAAGACAGCTGAACTGATTTTTCTCTAATTAAAATATAAATCCCTTTTGGAACGAGGTTGTTTGCTACATTTTTGCCAAGAAGACATTTTTATAATGGAGTTTTAATTGTAACCTCTGAAAACAGGACTGTATAATATGGTTGCTGCCAGTACTCTCACAACAGTGTAGCCAGTGTGATACTGTGATAGATGCTGTATGTTTCAGTCTGCCCTCTCCTTCTTTCCCCCCAGATCTGGCAGGCCAAAACAGAAATAGCCCTTCATTGCATTTTGCTGTAGGGCTGACTGTATTAAGAAAACTGCCTTATGCGAAGCCTTGAGACTTTGCAGACCTATTGGACTGTAGCATGCAATATTGTTTAAAAAAAATGGGTTTACTGTGTCTGGATACTAAGCTAATCAATCCAGTATGGCTGTTTCACATGGTTAAACCCATTACAACTTTGTTTGACCTCTTTCATCTTTGTTGAGGATATAGGACATCATTAATGTTAGCAGCTGCATTGTTTTCTCCTAATATCAACAACAGAGGGGAAAAAAATGGTTTTCTTGTTTTCTACTTATATAGCTCTTGTATTGCCAAACAAATGTGAAACAGGCCTTCACAATAATAGTATTTTCCCAAATGCCCTGTTAATTTTCAGTAAACCAAAATAAAATGTGTTATTGTTTATTAAGACAGTGTGACCCATATGGATTCCAGATGATAGAAGTTTCAATAAAATGCTGCAATTAGATGCAAGTAACTTGAGTTTTCTTTCAGTTCATATGTGTATATGTAGCTCAGGACAAGCATGGTCATTGAAGTCGTGTAAGCGATTGGATTTTACTTACAATGATGATAGTTCTTTTCATTTGCATGCCGCTTTTCACTTGAAACTACCCAAGGAGTCTGGAACCATCTGGGAATAACATTAATGCAAGAGTGTTGTAGGCACAATGATCTAAGTGTATGTTGCAACCTACGTATTCTGCTTTGGATAAGTATTTAGACCCTATGACTTCTGGGGAAGGTGCATGTGTTAGATGGCTCCTAATGTCCATTTTGTATTGGCTATATCACAATATATTGATGATTTGGACCTGAATAATTAGATTTTTCTGGTAAAATGAGTATGAAAAATCCATATGACTTTCTGCTAATCAACATCTAACCGAAAGTTTCCTCTTATTATATTTGTTACGTTATATCACAATGTAATTGTTGGCTTTTTTTTTTGTCAACAAATTGTCCTTTTCAGAAATCATGAAAGTGATTCAGATATTTTATTTATAGAAGGAGGACATCTCAGGGTCATGACTGAACTTTAAATACTTGGTTTTGTCCAACAGTATACTATAATCATAACACAATTGGTATTCTATCTTTTTATTAACTCTGAAACAGCCATAGATTTTTAACATTATGAAAAAGTTGCACTTATGGACAAAGCAGGAGATGAAGAAATATCATCTTTTTCTCTGACAATATTAAGTTGCTAATAGTTGTGAATATCCATAAGATTTTTTCAATTCACATGTATTACAGGAAGATTATTCCGGAATATTTATACAACCGCACAGTAATTGCAAGTAAATAATTCACTTACAGTATCATGAAAGAATGTGCATTTGAACTGAACTATATGGTCTCTGTAACTCAAATCTGATAGAATATACATAATCTTGTGGCCTTTCAGTGTAACTGATGACTAATAATGCTGTGCTAGACAGTATGCATCTGAAGATGTCATAAAAAAAAAAATTGTTTTTGTTTTTCCAGTGGAAGTTTGGATAAATTTTACACTAGGTCTTATCACATGCCATACAAACTTACAAATCAGCTAATGCCATTAAAGATCTCACCTGCCAGAAGTATTACAGTGCCATATTTGCAATAACTGTACAAACCTTTCCTAACATTGTTGTGATATCTTTCTGTCTTTCTTTTAGTATGGTGAATAATTTAAGTCATATTGATAAATCATAAGTTGCCACTCATTCTCAGGTGTTTTCTATTTTCATGCCACCAAGGCCAGTAAGGCATGCTACTATCTAATATTATGTTCCTTACAGTCTTATCTGCATAGCCAAAGAATAATTGTATGGTCAATATCTAGCTTGAATTTATCAAGAACTTTTTTGTCATTTATATTGCAGTATTGTGTCCTGGATATTATTTGATGTTATCTGATATTCATAAATGATATCTTTCACATTCGGTGACTTCCAGAAATTAACTGTGTCATCCTCTGCACCTTTCTTTAGCAGTGCTTTCCTGCAGTCCTTTAAAAAATAAGAGTGAGAGATGTGATGGAATGTAATTAAATTCGATGAAAACATAATTGAAACATCAAAAGTCAAAATTCTGTTGACAGCAGGTCATTCTTTGGATAAAGATGAACATTTTAAAGAAGAAAATAATATTTTACTGAATTCTTTGCATCAAAATATGACATGATTTAGGTATTGTATCTAAGAGGTGGTTAATCAACTGTGCTATGTCACAGTTTAACAACTACAGTGGGTCAGAATTACAAGAAATCAGCATAAAATTGACTGTTAAATATTGGTAGGTATTTTATAGTTCTCAACCATTGCACCTTCGTTTGTTTTAGCAATGACACAGCTTCTGTAGTGATCCTTGTGTGGCTTACTCTATACATGACATTTTAGACTCGTATTCTGCAACACACATATAGCAGAGGCTGCTATGCTGGTTTTGGCTGGGATACAGTTAATTTTCTTCATAGTACCTAGTAGCAGGTTATCTTTTCGATTTGTTCTGAGAAAAATGTTGATAACACAGGGATGTTTTAGTTGTTGCCAAACAGTGTTTACATTAAGCCAAGGGCATTTTCCGTTTGTCATACTGCCCCTGTGTTCCAGTTTCTTCTCTACACAACAGGACTGTTGTGGTTTAACTCTGTGCGGCACACTGGGGTTAAACCATGACAGCTGCTTGCAAAATAGTTAATAAAATTAGCCCTGAAAGCTTGAACAAGATATGGTTTGTGGATACTGATAACGTGACCAGATTATGCTTGAAATGTTTTGGTTGCATCAGAGGCAGTTTCTTGATGGATTTCCAAACTATGGATTTTACAGCAAGATCTGAAATGCCAGTTTGTTCAACGTTTGCTAAGGTAACTATCACTTCCACCATTAGCATTAAAAATGAAGATAAATGAAGTTTTGCTCAAGTAAGCTAGAGCAGCTAAAGTTTAGATATATCATGCTACTTGTTAGAATTTCTGCATTTTACTTATGCATTTGTAGGCTTTCTCTTAGACCTGCTGAGTTCCTATGTTTGCGCAACACGCACTAATTCTCTGCTTTGGTTCCCTAATCTTTGTTGTTCATCCATTTCTGATGCTGTTTGACAAGTTACTGTTTAGAGGCTGGTAGAGTCTGGGGAAGATTGTTTTCAAAGGGTGATCTTTATTCAGTTCTTGCATATTTCATTATTTTATGTCTAAATTTTGTATTTTTTGTGACAAGCAGGTGGTTTAGTTCAGTCAGGGATAGTTTTAGATTTACTGCAGAAAGGGCACGTGTCACCTTGGGAGTGGTGAAGGTATTGTGACTGGTATTTTCTTCAGAGAAAGTATGTTCTCTGAGTACTTGCTTACGTACAGTAGAGCATGGTTGTGGTTTTTTTCCTCACTTTTTGTTTGAAGAGATGAGTTAATTAGACTGTGATATATATTAGGTTGGCATTATGGCCTTCGCTTTTTGGGTTTTTTTTTAGAGGCTGTTGATGTAAAACTAGCCATGAGTTATTTTTGATGAACGGGACTGAACACTAGGTATTAACTTGTGCTGTATATTGGTGAGGGAGTCTTCATTTTAGTCATAATGATAAAGACGCTATCTGCATGCCCTAGGTACACAAGAGAATTTTTGGTGCAATCATCGAGTTTGTTTTTCTTTTCACACTCCTGGGTAGAATGGAGTTTTGATGCTCATGCTTGTTTCTAAGATTGAGAGGAAATACAGGCAGCTAAAGGTGACGTTTTGGTTGAAGGTAAAGCGTATGGTTTCGATAATGCAAAGTCAGTGTTGCCTTTGTTCTTGTAGGCTGTCTTAAGGCTGTCTGTAATGTGGGATGACTTTGTACAGAATAGTGTCCGTAGAGTCAGGGACAATGTTGGCCGAAGGTGGATTATGTCGTTTAGTTTGTGAAGTGAGTATATCTTTCTTCATATCTTACCTATACAGTGCATTGCTTGGAGGAAATTCTTCATGGTGGAATGTATTAGTTTTTGTAGCCTCTTTCATTTGGAGTCCACAAGGGGGTTCAAAGAAAATTTAATCTTTCTACTTGAAACTCGCCTGCATTTTTGTTATGCAGGAGATAGCTTTGCTGTTCCCTTTACAAAATTGATCATTTTTTACATCTTTACAAATGCAGTGTCAAAGTAAGCTTTAGCTTACCTATTGACCTGAGACTGCACTGCCAAGGGGTGATCACTCATTTTCCAAGCTAGATGCTCCCGCTGCTCCCCTGCATTTGCTGTACTGGTCATGTTACTGCTGAGTAGGCTAGATCACAATCCACTGATCCGTTGGAGAAGTTACTGTGCCAGAAAGAAGGAAAAATCATTTTCAGCAGATTTTGCTGATGTCGTGGCCATGTGCAGTGGAACTTATACAAGGCAAGGGACAGGAAAAGGTAGGGGTGACAGACTGGCCTATTGGGAGACCATACATAGATTGACTTACGTGTCTTGTGAAATTGCAGGGTTGGTCTGCACTGTTTCTAGCCATTGACCTATACACTCTGTAAATTTTTGTGTTAATAAGTGCATTTTGCATAAATCTAAATGGCTTAAAATCCTGTATCTCATTATTTGCTGTTTATTTAGACGAGATATGCGAGTTTTAGAGTGACAGTGGCCTTGATGTCCCCCAGTTTTTCTTGTAATTTCACCCTACCTATCTCAGAAAGGATTTTCACAATTAAGTTATTGTTATAGGTTAATTAGTTATATACTGTCTTTCAAACATTTAGTTTAAATAAAGAAATAATCTGTGTATAACAGAAACTTGGGGCACAAAGAGAAATGTTGCTATTCTTCTTGTACATGCCCAGAAAACTTTACTGATGAACATTTCTGTTTCAGTCAAGCAAAATTGCTTTTTTCTGCTTTATTTATAAAAGCAGAATTTTAAAAAGGAAGTGATTATTATGTGCTCAGAAGCAAATGTGAAACAAATACACTGTCAAAATGATCAATGTATACCAGATACTGAAGGAAAGGCCTAGTGAACTCCCAAGTTAAACAACTTTATTAATGTGACTGTGCACACAAACCACAAAACCAATAGGTGGTTGTGTTCCTCACCTGGTAATTAAGAGTAAAAAATGAGAGTTCACAGCTGCCAGTACTTTATTTCCAATCTTAATAGCTAATGTCATACGATTTTACTGAGATTTAACTAGCAAAAGCATGTCAGTATGCATATAGCCATGCTTTCGTATGTATTATTTGGGCATTCTGGCAGTGATGGAATAGCTGACAAAATCACAAGTCATGCATCTCAGTGTTAAAACTGCTGATGAAATGCATGATGGCAAAACCACTGACAAACTGGCAAATAAGGATGATGAGGTCAATCATCTGTTGTCATCTGTATCATTGGCTGGTGTAATCCTCTAAAACAGGATGTGCATTAATCTCAACGGATGGTGTCTATAGCTAGGTGCAAGGGGAGAGAATGAAGAATGGTGGTCTGAAAACTGGGGCTTATGGTGGAGGAGAATGTTACTGTGGACAAGCATTTGATTGTGAGCCCTCAGGCTGGTTTTGAGGTAAAGAGCCTGATGTCATGCACAGAAATACAAGATGGAAAGAGTATTTTTTAATCTTCGTAAGATGGCATTCGTAGGCTACTGCACATAATTTTGATTTCACTTATTTAAAATTGTATAGAGGTAGGAGATAATACAGAAGAGAACTACCAGGATTATACCAGTAGTGAAGAAAATGTCTATGGTGAAAGCTGTAAAAGGCCTAATGTGTATAATCTTTTAGAAGAGGGGTGTGGGTGTGTGTGAGAAGTGACTCACTGTGCCGAGCAAAGTAGAACATTGTAAAGGTGTAGCTAGGATGATAGACTGGAAGCTGAAATTAGACAAATGTTTAATGGCGCTTACTGTACCATGAAACAGCTTACTAAGTGGAGTGATATCTCTGTATGCTTCATGTGTTCAAATCATAATCAGATGCTTTCTCGGGAAAAATGTTGTCTAGCAAAACATAAATTACTCTGCTCAATATAAAGGTTACTGGTCAAAATTGAAATGCTCACTATGATAACACAACTCAAAGTGGTGTAATAGAAAATAGATAACTAGATGTCCCTTCTAGATGTTTACCTTGTGACTTTCAGATTCTGGATCACACACTCATTTGCCTTGCCATTAACACAGTTATTTTCACCACTGTGAAGTGGAAGGAATTCACTATTCTTATTTCCTCTCTGAGTAACCCATAACCTTCTTGCTAGTGGCCAACTGGTGCATTAACTGAGTGGCAGAGGTGACATCCTGCTGATGGATCTGTCTCAAAGATACATGAAAATTAAGTTTTGTTAAACTTCACGAGTTTTCCTATAATGTAGAGTGAGAATGTTTAGAAGTAGTAACTTGCCTTGGGAAGGAAGAGGGTTATCTCCATAGAGACTATGAACAGTGATTTCACAGGATGTTCTGACCTCCTTTTTCTGCCTGACAGTGCAGATGGATATTCTTTCCAGGGAAGGGCACAAGACTAAAGATTTCCTTTGCAGCTGTGTTAGTTGGTCAGTTGTGTATGGGCCTGTTTATCTGGATGGGGTGGATATTTATTTGTGTGTTACTTCTATTCATTATGGTTCGTTTTGTATTCCATGGGACCGTGGATTCCCAAAGAATGTGTTAATACATCTTGAGAATAAATGTTTGTAACAGTATTAATAATACAGAATTTGCAGCTCATTGTTTTATAACCGTACACTGGAAAGTGATATGTAGAGAAAACAAATATGTTGGAGAAAATAGTTGACTTTGTAATTTCAGTAAATCAACATTGCAAGGTGTGGTAGCATTTCCAGTGGAAGTCTCTTGAGTATTTTCAGGGATTCTACCAGTGGTTGGAAGAATCACTTAGAGACTTAATAAAAAGAGCTTTTGTAAACAATGTACAGAATTTCGAAATTATTTTATTCTCAGTACAGACTTGGACTTCTTTAGTACTTGTGGGTTTTCAGAACAAAATTAAACTAAAATAAATAAAGCTCCCTTTCATCCTTCATCCTTTCAATAGTTCAGGGGTTTTATTTTTAAAGATTTGTAGTTTTTAACCTCTTAAATTTGTGACTAGCCAATATTGTTATTTAACTGAATTGTGAAATACTGTGGATGTCTTTAGAATTAATAAGTTATCCTTCTATTTTGTCAAAATCTAAAGATTTTTTTTTAAACAGATGGGTTCTGAAAAGCCAATTATATGTTTTTAAATTGATAAGATATAGAGTTGTCTGGTCAAGTGTCATGGTTAAGAGTGAAGGGACTGTTACTTCTTACTGTATTATCGATTGTGAAGCCTAAGAACTTATGTAGTAGAATATGTCTTGCAGTGCTAACTCTTCATCTAAGTCTCTATAACAACTATTTTAGATACGCTTCCTAACTGTGGGCCTGATAATGCATCAAGCTAGTGGGTGTTTGGAATGGCTTTGGAAAGTATATTCATTATGTGAAACCATGAAAGCATTTCCAGTCTTTCATTGTGTTTCAGATTTCAGGTGCCCTTAAAAACCTCCTGCACACTCAAATTCCTTCAATTTCTGTTTTGTTTTTTTTTGTTTGTTTGGGTGTTTTGTTTTGTGTGATGTTTTTTTTTTTTTCTCCAAAGAAGAACAGAAATGTTGTCCTCAACTACACTCAGCACAGCTCAGTGTTGTGCAACAGGGATGAGCACACCCAGGAGCAATGAATGAGCCTCACGCTGGCAAAACTACTGTTCAGATCAGGCTTTCTCCCTGCCCCATGCAGCATAAAAGGTCATCTGAAAACTTGAACTGAAACTTATAGTTCTATCTGTCCCTCTTTGATTGTTACTGCTTACCATGTGATGTCCCCCCTTCTGTTTTTTCTTGGTGGTCATTCATGATGTGCAGCCCACATTCAGCTTTCCCTGAAGTAACTGTGTTGTTGTAACTTTAATATGTTAAACTTTTGATCAAATTTGCCATAAAAGAAAACATTTTCCAAGAATAAAACTATTCTCCAAGTATGGATATAATATGTATGTAACTGTTTACATTACACATACCAGCTGAATTGTTGAAGTTGTACTAATCCAATGTCAAAGGTTTGTTAGTTTGCTCTTTAAAGAATTCCTTCAGTAAGGTTTTATTGTTTATTTAGTACCATCAAGTTAATATAAAATATTAGACAAAGCTGGAAATAAGAAAATACTTAGAGTATTTCATGCCTTCATTGTTGCAATTGCTATGAGTTTCCCTTCTCAAACTGTTCTACTAATTACTGACAACAGTGAATAATGATAGATTTCAGCTTTATATTAGGTTTAAATGTAGTGACTAAGAGCTTTGTGGAAGTGTTTTATGTTCTATATAGCATATTCTATTCTATATTGAGTTAAAAACTTGCACCAAAAAAGCATAGGTGATTGCAGAGGACACCTTTTGTGGTTTTGGCTCACTTAGATTACTCCTATGTTTCTTTTATTTTGCCAAGTACAAAAATGACTGTAAAAAAAAAAAAAAAAAAGGGGGGGGGGGTGGGGGATTTAGTTTAAAACAAAATTGGGAGTTACAAATCAGAAATGGTTTACTCTTGACCTAAATAGTCTGTCTCTCCATCTTAAAATCTGTGGGGATGTGATAAGGATTCCATGACAGTGAGTTTCAGAAGTGGTGTATTAGTTGAAATATAGAAAGAAAAGATAATTTTAAGAAATATTCTTTTTCTTTTTCATTACTTTTCATTAAAATTTTCTGTATTGTCATGAAAAGAAACATAGAATTTAATGCATTGTCATATTATTGAAAAATCAGAGAAGGAACACATTGGAAAATGTCTTAGTATATATTTTTTTTCTTTTAGATTAATTTAGAATTTAAAAAATAGTGTTAATGTTTGTCTTCCTTACCCACTGTAAAGGAAAACTGCTCCTTCAAGTAGCTATTGATTTCACTGGTACTATTTACAAAGACCGGAAGCAGAAAAGTTGATGTATGTTGCTATTCTTTTGCCCACTTCCGAAACGCTTTCTTAGAGACATATGAGAGAATGCATCATTCCATACCTACAATACGCTGCCATACTTTCTGATGCTCTTATTAGAGCGTAGGCACTTGGTTGCATGCTTAGTCTTTGAAAACTAATAAATAGGAACTGTCTTAAAACATAATATTATCCTCTAGAGCCTCTGAACGAAATATCCTGGTTATTGCTTAAACACGTTGCCACTATAAAGCTATGCATTTCATAGAGATCTTTTTTAAATACCTGTAGGCTCTTTTAACAAGAAGTTATCTTCAAGGTCGTCATCTTTTATGAAGTTTTCTTGCACAGTCCATTGAGAGCTGTTCTGATATGCTTTTTTATGCAGATGCAGCTTAATTATTTAAACATAAAGACATATGCTGAGATTTAGGAAGGACCCCCTTCAGAACTCAGTATTATTATTATGTGCCAGTGTAAAAGTGTTAATGATCAACTGGAGATCTTCGTTGCCCTTCAGTTAAAACAAGTGAGTTGTGCAGGATACAGTAAACCAGATGTAATAATTAGGAGAATAGTTCATACTACATGCTGTTTACTACTGCATGACCATTGAAGAAAAAGTAAAGCCGACTAGGATTGCATAGTCTCATAAAAATTCTCGTTGGCTTAAAAATACACTACTATTCACATTAATGTCAAACACTTCAATGAGAACATAACACAGGCATGGGTAAACTGCGTCAACAATTAAGCAGAGGAAACAGATTAAAAAAATTTAAGAGAGGAAATGGAACATGGTCAAAGAAAAGGTTTTTCTTCCTAATGACAAAGGAAAGGAAAATGCACCCTCCACCCTGAATAATTTTGTCTGGAATCTGTAATTAATAGGAGTTACAGTAAAAATGAGAAGAAAAATGTATTTAATGATTATAATATATAATGGAAAGAAAAATATTTTTGAAGGATGAATATTTGATGCATAGGCTGGTTTAGTGTTGGTACAATCAGTTAAAATATTTTATCATATTCTCAGATGGTACATCATGGACTTTTCTCAGCTTATTAGAAAACTGTTTTCAAGGATTTTTCCTGAAAAGATGAAAATGGTTCTTTCTGCACACAGCTGAATCCTAATGATATTACAAAGTTCTAGGTATATCCTGCTTGTATGCAGGACACACAGAGTGGCTGCAGTTCAAGTCAGGGTTGTGATGATTTGCTCTGAGTTAAGGGTCCTATCATTCTTTAAGATTTCTTGTAGCCTGTTTTGGCAACAGCACATGGAGACCTGTGAGTACATATGGTTGTTTCTGCTTATGTTTAACAAAACTCTTTACAGAGCTTTTAGTCTTGCTCTGATTCTGGATTAAGAAGAAAAGCATGACTCCAAAGAGGCTTTTACCTCTGGGTCCCCAAGTCAGCCTGGCACTGGGGAATACAGTTGTTTGTTTACTGCCCTTCTGCATGACATCTAGAAGGTTGCCATGTTGGGCAGTGAATATAGGAAGTCCCTCTATGAGTGTGGTTGAAGAGTGGTCAAGTTTGTTCTTGACTGGATTAGAGTCTACTACCATGACTTCAGGAGTGTGTTGTCTTACTGTAATGCATGTTTGTATATTGATTTGCAGAAATTTGTTTTTATCATGAATATTCAGGCTAAAAATGTACATGTGTGCTTAAGAGAACAGGAGGCTACAAAAACAGTCCGATGTTATGAGAGGATAACTTTGCCAGTGAATAGTAAGTTTATCATACAATCGCAATTACTTTCTTTATAAAAGGCTTGTCAGGTTGCCAAGTTTGCTTTTCCACTGTGGCCCCTCTTTATACTACATTGCTTAGCTTCAGGATATGTGCTTAGCAACGATAGACATACTTGTGAAATGATTGTACTTGCTATCCTTTTTTTGTATCTGAACACATTTCCCTGCTTTCTACAGTCATCTGTCTGCTTCATATTTTGGACTTCTTGGTTTCTTTCCTGTGATCTAACTGTACAGCATGGGTGACATTTGGACAGATTTGAAATCCAGTCCTCTCTTTCACATTCGCATTGATATATGCCCATTTGTGCGAATGCCCTTAGTTGTAGTCATGAGCAATGACTTGGGTTCTTAGAACTCCACAATTAGCCATTTACCAACGTTGTTTGCAAGCGCTAAATGGAAGCTTGAGTTGAGGCCACAGAAAGCATAGCATGGCATTTAATCCTCTCTACTTAGAGATCTTTTGCATGAGTTTTGAGAATAAAGTCACACATTCACCAGGAGATAATTATCTGGTCATTTCTGTACTGCATCAGAGGGTGTAAAGAACACTTTTCAGGGATAGGGAAGACAAGTGGCTGACCAAAAAGCTGTGACTGATCTTAAGGGTTGAAAAAGTCAATAATTTAGTGCACTGCTATTTCTAGATTATTTTTCTGTAGTCAACTTCCAAATAGGTGATGTCTGGGAAGCTTTTCTTCTCCAGGTTATCTGATTCTTCCCAGGGATCTTTGTAAAATGTTCCTTCAAGACAAGTGGCCTCTGTTCTCTTATTGAATCCATTAAGAGATCCTCCAAAATAGGCCTTTCTGGTCTTTTCAAAAGTGATTATGACAAAAAAGAGGAAGTACTAGAATTTGTTAGAGTAAAGCATATTTTCATAAACTATGGATAGGGGGATTTTGGCTTGGCTCAACTGGTTATTAATTATTTTCTTTGTTAGTGATGCAGATTGATTAATCATTGATATTTATGTTATTTTTGATAAGGCGTTCTCCTGAAACAAAAACGTGATTAAAAATAATTTAAGAGAATTGTTCTGGCAGGGCAAATTGTGTGTACTCATACACGTGCATGCATGCTCATGCCCTGTGTAGGTTAGAGGGCAGGAGATGGGGAGAGATACTGTCCTCAAGCAGTGGAGTCTCTCTGTGGATGCAGACAAATATCTGTAAAACAAACTTTGCGTAGAAGTAGAACTTGCACTGCGTGTCCTGTACTTTTTGTTGTTTCTTTTCATCCTACTCTAAAGCTGCAGATACATTGTTTCCTGACTTTCTGCCAGAGCCCAGCATAAAGTCTCTGGCTACAAAGTGTAAGAGATTAAAAAGAGAATGACTTTTGAATGAGGAGGCTGCTTTAAATTATTCAGAGATCCTCCCTCTTCCTCTGTTCCTTTTCTTGATGTTTTGGATCAGCAGCACATTTCTAGCTGTAAATGTCTGCAGAAAATATGTTTTAAAGGAACAACTTCAGTGTGTAAGAGACTTTGAAACTAAAGCATAAAGAAGTAATTTTTGCTTCATTGCGTGTAGTATAATAGACAACTGTTTCTGTCTCATTTAGAAATATGAAGAATCACTAAATATACAAGTTCTGCATAATCTCTTAGAATCCTTTTTAAGGAAAAAATCCTTCTTAAGGAACAAACATGTGAGTGAGACTTGCCACAGTAACGAGTTTAACTTCAAACTTCTGGCATCAGGATCCATTTGCTGATACTTTTGTCAGTGAAAAAATATGCTTTTCTAAGAGCTCTCTAGGAAGAGAATACTCCCCGAGGGTGCTCAGGCATTTTGAAGAAAACAAAACTGAGTTAAATCTTCACCCAGAACTTGAACTGGACCCAAACCTAACATTTCTTGAGGCTTGACAAGTTTGGAATGTTTCCTTCCTCTCCACCCTCATTACTTTTCATTTTCATGCTCCTCTGCATTTCCAGGATCTGGCCAAGATGTGAGCTATGCCTTGCCATAATTCTGTACCAAAAAGGGGCAATATTTCTGTGGTATTTTTTTGGCCTGCTTATAAGACAATATTTCCCACAGTACTTAAGGAGGAACTTTTCCTTGTCAAAATGCTGCACAACTTTTTGCAAAAATCAAAAAGTTTAAGTAATACTCTAGCAATAATAGCAATTGCTTATAATTACAGAAAATAGTTTTCAACAATTTCCCTTTCTTTCCTGTGCCACCCCTAATGCTGTTATCATAATTACCTAAATACAATAGTAACGTTATTGTGTATATTGAGAATTTATGTAAGTAACTGCAGCTGACTATAACAAGAATTGAAGATTTAAAACAAACAGGATGAGAAAAATCCCATACTGAGAAAGGAAGAGAGTTACTTTTTTGGACCTTTTACGTTTGGTAATTCCTAATACTAGCCTGAGTTGAGAGTTAAGAATCCTGCATACTTGACTGCAATGTTTAAGTACTGTTCTTGTAACCTCAAATGAACTAAGAATTTGACAACGCATTCTCCACTTGCCTCTTACATGTTTTTCTCAGTATGTGCTCTGCCAGTTTCTGAATACAATAAAATCGTCAACATGTGAGACACTGAGTGTAAACCTAAATAGCTCTGGCTTGCAGATATCAAACCAGTGAACTAAGCTCTTGAGAAATTCACCCTATAAAACTTGCCTTGATACCTGGAGGTTTTTGCCTCTGAGATTCAGTAATATGAGCCATTACTGCTAAAGACTAGCACAGTTATGTTGTGATGATACATTGCTGTTCTAATAAAAAAATGAAATAAAAAGGATTTTTTTCTGAAATTTAAATAATTTTAGAAACATGGCTTCCTTAGGGACCAGCGATCTTCCCAGCCAGAAAGTACATTTACTTTCTGACAGCTTGTCTGACTCTTCTTGACAACAGCTACCCTGAAATTGCTGTGGACCTTTAGAAAAATTATCTGGTTTTGTTTTATTTGTTTTTTTAAATAGTATTTCAAAGAGATAACACATTTTTTCCCTTCTACTTAGAGATGGTGGCTAACATTTTTGTTGCTTATCTGTAATATACCTTCAGAAAGTTTTTTTTTTTTTATTAGGAATGGAAACATAATTCCAAAAGACAAGAACTTAACTAAAAAATAAAAGATGGAAATTAGAGGTGGAAAATAACATTCTGGGTTACTTCGTTTGATTCCGTGCCAATGCATTGTTGTAAGCAGTGAATGAGGATTTGGGAGAGGGGAGAAAGCCCTTTGTTTTTGCTAATGAAACCTGACTAATAGATTTTACTCACTGAGATTTTCCTTCTGTGCCAAAGTTTGCTAGGGCCATCCTGTATAGAAATGTTGTGTATTTGCACTGTTAGGTACAGTACTTACACAAGGTCTGCAAAAATAAAGGTATGGGTGCATTCCCATTTTGCTCATTTTCTGCTTCTGATGTTTTGCTGTGGTTGGGCTTGAGTTTTTAAGAAAATTTTCTTTTGGAGGTTTATTTTCTTAGGTGTAGATGCAGAATAGCAGCCCATGAAGTCCAACAGCCAAATGCCCTTCTTGTGCCTGAATATGGACGATGAACATACCTAGAAAAGTGACATGGAAGGACAGTCCCAAAACTACTGCCTGGTCTGCAGTGCTAGAAATGTTGAACTCGTTTATCTTAAAGAGGAACAGTTTAGAATTTACTTTAAGTGGATCTGCGCTCTCTACAGGCACTTCCTCTTCCAGACAGCTCTTTTCCCAGATTAACTGTTAATCATAGTTTTCCCTAGCTGTGTATACAGCCAGATTCTTAGCTTTCACAAGTCTGCAGAACTCTGTGAAAGAGTAGGTGCTATGTTGATTTAGATGAACTGACAATTTTGCCTGCAGCGTCAAAATCACTTTTCCCAGGCCATTACCATTAACCATTTTTCTTGCCTTCCTCACGATCTCTAAAAAAATATGCAGCTCTTTAAAAGAAATTCTATACGTTTTTGTTTGTAGAGGAGAAATTAACACAACGCAATGTGAGCCATCTAATTAAGCTGGCTACCTGTGCCCCAGGTTCCTTTTACCATCAGATGAGAGCAATGGACATTCTCCAAGGGGCAGGCCAGAATCTTTACAATGACTACAGAAACCAAGGAGTCTTTTTTGCTAAAGCAGGTGCCTGGTCATTAATGATGTGCAGTAACTCTGATTGTCATCATTCCAGTTCATGGTATGATGCTTCTGTCACTTGTATTTAAGAAATTTCACTTGATTTGAGCGTTTATACTGAATCATCTCAGAGCCCTTAAATGAAGCCCCAGAGCTCTTTGGAATTCTGACAGTTTGACTAGAGAACCCTTGAAGGAAAGTCCTGGTCCACTTTTTTAAATGAAAAACAACTTTGACTTGCTGGTTTATGAATAGGTGACTGGAGGGTATTTTTTCATTTGTTATTTTTGCAGTGTAGGCTTTGGCATGTCGATCTGGTACCCTTTGGCTACTTGGATCTCTACCACACCAAGGCTCATTATTCTTGGGCCAGGTCCTGTCCTGTGAGAAGTGACAAGCTCTGAAAGGGGGAAGCAGCACAGACCAGAGCTGGTGGAGAATTACTTGTGCATATCATGCACTGAAGGCAGATACGGTGTTTGCTTTATGTTGAAATATGTTAGAACTGGCAATCAAAATTATTATATTGCCAGTTACAACATTTAATAAGAAATTAAAATTGTATAATACACTGTTTTTATCAATTCATGGATACAGTTGCTTTGGGTGACTCTAATGACTGTTACACATGTGCAGTTTGCTGAAACATGGTACATAGAATGTCTGCTTGCTGTGTATATGAACCAGGCTGGATATATGTTCTGTATCATTTAATAAATGATAAAAAAGTATTTATAAATAGAAGAACAATAAAAAATGTTACCATATGCTCAAAGTAATGATCAGGCATTTTCCCCTCACTCATGAGAAAATGTTTTGGATCCAAGCTTGTCATACCATATGGGCATGGATGAGAAAAGAAAACAATTATGTGTGTTTCATGGGAGTGTAGAATTTTCACTTCATTATGAACAAGATGAAAGGAAAATTTAATCAAATAATCAAGATTCTTAAAAATCTTTCTCAAACTGAAAAGCCTCATTGCAATTACTACAAGGCAAATTTGTCACCTCTGACATCAATACCTTGCCAGTAATGTATTTCAGGTGCAGTTACTGGTAAAGAAGTATACTTTAGCACATGCTTTCAAAATTATTTGGATAGAAGACTTTAGTTTTCTTTGAGGCTGCATTACTTAGGGGGACAGTGCAATTTATTTCTTTCTAATTTTATGATATAAGTTTAAGGTCCAAACTCTCAGCCAATGTGGAAATTGGCAGAACTCCACTGGAGTCAGAAGAGCTCTGCCAGTTCACACCATCTGAGGTGTCAACATTTATTTTATTTTTTGCTAATGATGTTGTATAAGAATGCCATAATTGAATGCAGATAAACTATTTGTAATATAATCCCAAAGTTTGGTGCAGAAAATGCTTATTTTATATCACACAAAGTCTCTCTTAAATTGCTCAAATTAAGCTGAAAATGAAAAAATATGAAAAGGAAAACCCTAGAAATAGAATTATTCTGTTTCTTTATCTGGGTGCTTAGCACTTTGCCTGAATGATAATGTTTTTCTTAATATATAAGGCATAGTTTCTGCATGATTTCAGTTGTCTTTTTCATCTTAAAAGAGAAATGAATATTTGGATAAGTTAGTGAAGCAGTAAGGGGAACAAAAAAGGTATATTTTTTCCTCTTCAGGGATAATGAGGGAAAGCAAGTGCCCAGAACCAAGTGTCTCTGTCAAGCAGTCAGTCTTTTAGGGTCCCAGGAAATAATAAAGGGGGAAAACCAAACAAAACAACTCAGTGAAACAGAACAAACCCCCAAACCTTCCCTGACTAAAACAGTAAAATAAACTTAAATCTCAGACAATATTACAGTGCCCCCAACTTTATAATCTGAATGAAATCAAGTTTTATATTGCTATAACAATTCAAATACAAAATTTTTTGGAAAATGTATGGAAGTAACACAGGCCAATTAGGAAATCCTATTTGATATTTATGCAACAACATCCTTTTTCCAAAGATGAATTAATAGAAGTTTTGGGGAATTTCTTTGTCTGTCTTTTGTCTTCCTGATAAAGACTAAGTTCAAGTCCTAAGCAAGACCTGTAAGCTGGTCTATGAGGAAACTAGAAAGTACTTATGACATTAGCATTGGTCCCACAGAACATAACCATAAGGCTGTCAACTCTGTTCTTTACAATAAAGAAGTTGGTAGACCAGGGGCATCTTTACATGTTGATATGAAGTTTAAACTTCACCAAACCTCACAGCAACCAGGGGTTTCTTTATGGATTCAACAGATACTCTGATAGCCACTCCTTAAGCTGCAAATTGCTTAGTTCTGTGAATACATATATTCTTTTATACATGCAGGCATGCATTCTTCACACTTTGCCATGTGTTGACACATCATATGTATTTTCTCTGCACTGAATAGTGCAGCTACCATTCATTTCCCTTCACACCTGCCTGTAAATTCCATGCTCTTTCCATTTGTATTTTTATTCTGGCAAGAAAAAAATTGCTTTACTTTTATACATCAAAGTTTTGCCTTCACTGGGAAGTGTGCTGTATTCTTGGTTTAGCTATCCTCAGTTAATTAGCAAGAGACAGAAATCCAGTCTAGGTGAAGTGGTCAAATCAGTGTTAGTACTTCATGGTTGTGCAGCAGACTAACTTGCATCCAGGAAGATGGTCGTTAGCTGGATGGTGACCTAGTGGTACAATGTCAATATTGCTAGCAATTCCTGAAATAGGTAGATTAAACCTAGTTCAAATACACTTAGACTGTGCTACAGAGTCCTGATGCATTCACGTATGTGGCTGATGTTTTTAAATGTAACTCAAAAAAAAGTAAGCCTGTGGTAAAGAAATTTCCCAGTGAATTTCTGCGTCTATGCAGCCTGAGTTGCAAGCACATCCAGAAAGCCAATGCTTCCAACTTCAGCATGTGAAATCTGAAAGTTTTGACAGCAGTGAATTCAGCCGTGGCTTTTGGAGCCACACTGTGCATCACTTCAGGTACAGGAGCGTTGTTGCTAGTGGGGCTGGCATGACCTACTTCAGGCTCCTAGTTGCACAGTATTGAGTCTGGAGTCTCTGGGAGCTTCAGGTTAGCTCCAGTTCAGGGCTTTAGCACTTTCCTGTAGGAAGTGCTCTTGTGACACAGGGCTCTGGAGACTTTCAGTCCCCTGGCTCTTAGAAATGCGCCTGTGGTACAACTGGCCAGAGCTCCAGGAACCTGGGTCCCAGCCGGGAACCAGCCAGGCCCTGGTGGGTACTCAGCCAGTGCACTGATGAAAGTTTGTTGAATCAGTGAGATTTCTGCAAAACATTTCAACTTTGACAAACTGTAAGTTGCAGCTTAGAAAATTCCTCAACAGTTCTATCTATGAATGTCTTGTGAGTATATTTAAGTTTGTTGTTGGGTTTTTTTTTTTTTTTGGTATAGGTTTCAATTAAATTATATTGAATTGAACCGTCAGGTTGGATGAGGCTTTAAGCAATCTGACTTAGTGAAGGGTGTCCCTGCCCATGGCAGGGGGCTCGGAACTAGATGACCTTTAAGCTCCCTTCCAATCCAAACCATTATATGGTTCTATGATACAACATGTATTACTGAGTATATAATATATAAGTTAATATATATGATTTGTATAATAATGCAATTGAAATAAAGGGTTTTTTTGACTAATTTTATTTATTGAAAGGAAAGGCAAATTAAGTGCTTTTGACATTTACTTCATTACTACGGTCCTGAATGTGCACATCTGCTGAAGGAGTGCCTAACATTAAATTTTCAGCTACCCTTATTAGCACCAACTTGGATCAATCGCTGTCTTAACAGGAATGTTTACTTAGTATATTGGATGAAATCAAATTGCTGATTCTTTCTGATTGAAATAACCTTATTTGAGTGGGTTTTGTTTGTTTGGTATTTTTTTTTTTTTTTAATCCTTTTTATAGATACTCACTGAAAATGAATATACATAAAAGAAACAGCAGGAACAGTAAGGATGTTTTTAACTCAAGAGATATCAAGCTATAACTTTCGATTACTCAGAAATACACAGAAAATAAAACCAGATAGGATTAAAGAAGACCCAGAGGAAGTGAGAGAACATTGTCTACACTAATACGCTGGCTGAGTAATGAGTAACATTATCTTTGAATCACAATAAACATATTTTTAAACTTAGATCTAAAATCCTAGTTTCTATAGTCTTTCTTTTGCTGTGTGCTTTGCAAATACATTCATGAGTAGTTCACTGTGAATGTGTGTGATCTGTAAATCACTCTCAATTACCCTCTGTGCAAGTTTGCACTCTTTTATCTTAAATGGAAGCCCTTTAAATTATTTGAACATTCATTCATTCACTTTTAAATTCTTTAGTCTGATGTCTGTATCATACTTCAAGGCTGATCAGATGTAACTGTATCTACATTTTACTCTTAATAGCAATTTCCCAGCCTTTGGTACACTTCATTGGTACTTCCTTGAGTACTTGAAGTTGTCCAGATTCTGCCCAGTGGCTGCAGTTTTAGCTTTCTAATATGATTTATTCTTAATAGACCTCTTCAGGTTATATTTTCCTCTTTGGGATTTGCTTATTTTCTTGAATACTGTTGAGAGAATAACTGTATTCCAACAGTTTAATAGGTTATTGCAGACAAAGTTCCAAAAATTCAGATATTCCTTGTAAGTTCAACTGAACTGCTGGTGCTTTTCTTTTGTCTGATACCAGCCGGAGGCCTGTGTCCATTTCTGTTTTATCAGGTGAATCTCTCACTTTAGGTCATTATAACAGCCTTCTATTCCCTTCATATCCTGTCATCATATATGTTCAGGTAATGCAGTAGGGATTCAAAAGCACAATGAGCTCAAAGTTTCTTTGCTCCATGTGTAAGCTGCCTTCCTCTTGTCTGTCCCTATTGCATTTGCATCTGTTGCTGTGAAGCAGATATGATGTAAATCAGCTTCTTTGCTGAAATATCCATTGGGGAAGAATAAGGTACCTGTATCTGTCCTTCCTGTGGCTGCAGGGAGCTCTGTTGTTTCAGAGAAATACATTGTGCAAGTCGTCACTGCCTTTATTGCAGATTACTCAGACAAAATTAATTTTCATATGGTTATGTCCCACTGATGTATCTTTTTTTAGGTTTGAATTTGGTCTCATATCTTAATCTTTCTGGACTGTATCTATGCATTTCATATTTTGTGTTCTTGTATTAAGAGTTTTTTCTGCACAAAGAATCCTTGGTATTTTGTGCCTTATTCCCTCAGAATATTTTAATTTATAGAAGACCTGATACTAGTTACTCTTGCACCACCTCAATTGTAATTACTGTGAAAGGCAGAGTAGTGCAATTTTCTTCCAGTTTAATAATTTCCATGCTGTTTTCTAGCTCTAAATCTTCAGCTAGGTGAACGCCACCCAGAAAAACAGAGGAAAGATTCAGAGTTCTGTTTCATTTAAAGAACCTCTGAATAGATAAGATTTTCATTTTCTTTAAGAAACTCAGTCTCTGTATAGTTCAGAGCTTTGCTTTTTAAAACTAACACAAAAGCATGCCTTGCAAACACAGGCAGACATATGCATACCAAATGGTAAAAGACTTGTGTTGTATACTATACCACGAAGGTTTGTTCTAGATTCTTTAAGGTGAATACCATGTGCTCGTTTCCATGGAAGTTATGAAAGGGTTCACATATCTTATTAAATTTTACTTTGTACATTCAGTTGAAAAAGAATACTCACAGCTTTGCTTTTTGCCCACAGTTATGCCCCTTTCAATAGCAGCACTCTTTGCATGTACACGCACATTACAAGAATATGTATGGCCTCATGGGTAGAGCATTACACAAGTCATCAAAGAACTTGGAGTTTCCTTGGGAGAATTTAGGACTTCCCTTAAATGAAAAAAACAAAACAAACACCAACCAAAAAACCCCCCTACCTTCATCAGTTTCTCCACTGGTAATTCTGTCAGCATTTTATACTGTCCTGAAGAACTGTGCTACTGTCAGGCCTTTCCTGGTCTTTAAATGTAAACTTAGCTATGTCTCTAAGCTGCTATTTCTTCTCCTGTCTTTTCTGTGTCATCCTTTCCAGTGAACTATGGTTTAATGGAATGGTGGTAGATATCAAGCACTTATATCTTCCCCTATCCAGGTTTACTTGTACAAAATCAGCTTGCTGAGCATACAGACTATGTAGGCTTTGTCCTTGAAAATTGCAATTAATATCCATGATTTGAAATCATTCTTTACAGGTTCAGGAATTGTGATAGATCAGCAAAGTGTCTGTTGGACTTGGAAAGAATTCATGGTATGAGTAGATCATACATAGCCCAGGATTTTTGAAAGTCTTAAGTTTGAAGAGACTTGCATGTTAATGGAGTTTTAAATAAACTAACCTAATGTTAAGCAGTTTTAAGGTCTAAATCATAATAGTTGAAATTTATCAATTTCTTTCACGGGCTTGTGTTCATTTTTTTTCTTGCTTTATTGATATTGAAAATTCTTGAAGGCTGTTTCATATTTAATCATTAGCAAAATGTTGAGCTTGTTTGGAACCTTCTTAGTTCTCTTAAGATCACAGAGTATCCCTTTAAACTCTTAATGTGCCTGAAAATGTCTGTTTAATAGTTTCAGACTGTCCATTGTCAAGACCCCTGGTATTGGTTTTATTCCATTGCAATAAGATCACTGCCTTTATTCAGAAACTTTCTCTGGCACAAAGAGAGGAATTGCACACACTAGAAGTATACAAGACAGCCTAGCTTCCCTTCCTTTCCCTCTTCCCCCATGTCAAGTCTAGTCTTAAGCAGAATTATGAAAAGGAATCTAAGATTTCCAAAATGGGTAGCACCATGTCTCCACTCTGTTTTCTAGCTCAGTCTGCCAGAACATAACCAGTTTTACCTGCCTGATGGATTGGTCCCTAAGGAGAGTTTAATTGCTTACGATTAGTTCTGTGGGGTTTTTTTTTGTTTTGTTTGGGTTTTTTTCTTCCCCCCCCCCCCCCCAGATAATCTGTTCACTGTGGTACCCATGATTTCTTGGTTTTATTATTGTTTTTGGAGTTTCAGACACTTGAGTCTTTGTGTTGTGGAGAAACTGAGGAAAAGTTCCTGCTTCTTCCTATCGTATGTTCTTGTTTGGGAACACTAGGAAGCATGAAACAAAAGGCATGGTCTTAAAGAGGAGTCTAACTGAAAATGAGCTGGCTTTATGTGTATCTGGAGGTACATCTGGATTTAAAGTACAAGTCATAGTGAAGACTGAAAGAATTCCAGACTTTAGATAATTAACTGCTTTTAAAATGATTTCTTTATTAATAGCTGATATGTTAAAACCAGATTATCACTATGGATAGTGAATTTTAATTTGTCCAAGAAACAGGCTAGTACCATTTTGAAGGAATTTTATCTGCTTTAAAAATAAAACTGTGGTAAAATGCTATTAAATTTGTGGCTAACCTGTTTGAAAAGAAGTATGTTTCCATGCTGATACCAACTCAGAAAATGGAGGCAAATCCTTTATTGTGATGAATGGTGCTACTGACTGCTTGCATGAGAGAGGTAAGTAACATTTTGTTTGTGTGTAAGTAATGAGCTGTTGGAGCCAAGATCTGAGACTTGTTGGGAGTGACAGATGTATTTTAAATATACCGCAGGTTTTAGGATTTTGTTTGAAGTCTCAAAATATGCTTTAAGACCATGATAACAATAGCATCATTATGGCAATGAATGTATAGCACTATATGTGAAAGATGTGCTATATATTTGTAAAAGACAGCCAAGTCATCATACCATTAATGATTACTATAATGAAAGCTGTGCAGAAACCAAGAATTAGTATTTGTACAGAGAATGAAACAGTGTTGTGATTCAGACGCTTCAAAACTTTGGGGTTCATGTCTTAGGAATGGGCATGTGGACTATGTTACGTTTATGTTTACTTTCCTAGAAACTGAATTGTGGACTTCTGGCCAATGCTTATCAAATCACAGAAGGAACTTCATATTTCTTTAGTTTTGCGTATTCAATAGCACTCCCTTAATTTGTCTTAGCATGTTTTAGCATGGAATCACTCATAACTAGAGATATTACCATTTTACTTTAAAGAAAATCCTATTTCCTTTAGGTATGTCTGTGTGGATGTCAAAAAGTGAATTCTGTGGGTGTTGATAGTTGTGAAGAGATTATTACTATGATTCTGAAAATCCTTCCTTATGCTAGATATATTATCCTGGCAACTGGAGCTGTCAGATCTGCTAGCAGATGTAGAAAGGGTCATTTCTAGCACAGAAACAATTTGGACTGTTTTGCAGAGATTTGGTCCTCTTTTTGAAATTGTGATTCATATATATCCTTCTTGACATATATTTACAGCATGCATTTCAGTGTGTTTCTTTTCTGGTATAGATTGCTTGTCACCACTAGTTTTGTGCTATGACAGCAGAGATTATACATCTTCTGACCAAGCTCTCTGTCTGATTTTCAGTTCAGATAGAAACATCTTTTTTGTCTTACGTTATATATTTTCACTGTGAATGCTGGGAGCTTAATCCTCTTTTTGTCTTTAAAAAAATTAATCAAACAACGTTAGTAAGTTTAGTATTTCTTAATGCGGATTTTGTCTCTAATTTCCATTTTGTGTTTGGTAGTACCATGCATTCCATGATACTTCCACATATACAGTATATCAATGCAGAAAGGAATTTAAATACACTGAAATTCTTACATATTTTAAATACAGCATTTAAACATCCTTATCGTAATTGTTATTTTACTGTAACATAAATATTAGTCCCATAGTCGTGCTTGCTGACCTTTTAGACCCAATACCACTTAGGTCAAAATAAAGGTGTCTTGTATTTCCTTGCCATTATATGAGATTTAGATTTCACTTTCCTCTTTTATTATAGTTAACGAGCACCCAGGAGGCAGTGTAGGCTACTCGGCCAGAGTTAGTGGGCACTCTATGTTCTGTTTGGTGCAGCCTACAGAGGCTTTGCATTATTTATTTATTTACAACCTTGGCCAGCAGAGCTGCATTTTTTCAGCCAAGCTTTAGAGTCTGCTGCTTTTAGCACTCTGAAAGGTCTCTATCTCGATCCTTGGTCTGCCTCTAAAGAGATAATGTTTGCTGACTTCCTGATTTGCCAGTTCCTAAGACTTTTGTGGCCGTGGAAAATACAGAAGATAGAGAGCTCATAGACTTAACACCATTGTTAAAACAGTAATTTTCTTATTAGCTCCGTGTCATTAGCATGGACACTCCCTTTTGTAACAGACTTCTTAAAACTGCTACTACATTATCTAAGAGTAACTAAAGATCCATCCTCTTGAGACCTATCAGCAATTTAGGAAGCCAGAGGAGATGCTATTTCACAAGTGTCGTTCCCAATGCTCAAAGATAAAGTATCCTTCTGACATCTGGGCATTAACACATTTCAGAACAACAGTTACATTTTATTGAGGGTTTGAAAACTTTTGTTAAGTAACAGACAAATAAGATTAATAGTCAAGGAAATGTTAAATTTTTCATACACTGTAGGCGATCTTTCGTGTAATGTACATTAAAAGATACATCTGCCTGTCCATTAAAGTCAGTGTTATTATCCAAATGGATTTATAAACATTAAATACATCTTCCCATAAAACATAAATAATAATAATGTAGCTCCATTTTAACCTTTCTGTAAGTCCCCATGAAACTGAAGAATGTTCATTAATAGTATTTTTGGCCAGCTTCCACGTGTAGGCTGAAGGACGTTAAACAAGATTAGTTTCTGTCTGCAAGGTTACAGATTCTCACCAAACACCAACACCATGTTGCTTTGCCATGGTCTGAATCTCTAAATTTAGAAACTCCATAACCAAGAGGGGGTGAAGCCTACTTGTCAAGTGAAAGGAACTCTCAGAGTTGGGATGCAGTGCTCAGTGTGGAGAATGAAAACCAACGACAGTGATCTGGAGAGACTGAGTAGCTGTGCGAATCTGGTAGTATCGAGGGTGTCAGTCTAATGCCATCCAAATCTAAAAAAATAAATTGGTGGACAGATTGTGAAAATAGCCAAGACTTGTCATCAACGTAAGAGATGATCTGTTTCCTGCCAAGCCATTTCTAGTTCTCCAGAAAATGTCTCTGGGCTTCCCTGTGTGTGTGCTAATCTCACACAGAAAGAAAAATGAGAAGGAAAAAAACTTGTCATTTTTGAAAAATTGTTCCACTTAGGAAAATGAATATAAAAGGAGTGTTCTAAATATACTGTTCTTTTTTGAGCAGAAAATAAAAAGGCGAAATACTAATGTTCAGCAAAGAATGAAATGGTGGGGTGGTATTTTCATGGTTGTGTTAGGGAAGAAATGTTGGTGCAGCTGCTAAATGTAACAGCCACCTTCTCTTCAAGCTGAATGAGAGAACAGTTAAATGCATCTGTGTTTAGGGGTAGTTGTATTGAAACATGCCCTAAAATTTCAATGCATGTATGGTGCTGTTCATTATTCTGTTGGAGCAGTTTCTTGGTGGGCTGGAAGTTAAGTGCAGAGGTAGGGGAAGGGCTCTGGCTGCAGCTGAGTGTCGGCACCTGTGGGGAAAAGGGCAAACGCACTGCAGGAGCATGCAGGAAAGGAACAGGGAAGCTCCAGGTGAAACCGAGGAAGCAGTTATACTGCGAGATAAGAGAGTTTTAGGTAAAGTCCTTGCTTTACCTAAGAGACATGAAGCTGTGAGCAAGGAAGCTATCTCCTGCTGCTTGATTCCTGTTGTGTTTAAGAAAATTGGGCTTTAACATACAATTTGCTGTAGATTGCATTGAAGAAATTCTGGTCTCATTCATCGGTTCCTCCTCTTGAAAGAAACAAGGATTTAGAGCCTGGATCTTGGATAGATGTTTAGGTCAAAAGGGTGACACCATTTTGTCTTAATAATGTTTGCTTACTGGATATTGATAAAGGAATAATCAGGACACTAACTTTTATTAGGCACTCTGACACTCAAGAGATGGGCACTGTTCCAAAACCTGGTTTTATGTGGTCAAGACAAAGAGAAGGTATAAGGATGTATATGGTGTGCAAGCAGAGTGAGCACTGCAGCTTTTGCAGTGTTTCTCACTCTCCAGGGTCACCTTTCTTTGTTGTCCTCACAACCCCTTCCCCTACCACTCTTTTTTTTTTTTTTTTTTTTTTCCTCAGAGACTGTTTGTTGGCTGAGGCATCACTACGTGGCTCCTGATGTCCAGAAAGCAGCCATCAACTGTAGTTCTGTGTTTCAAGTCTGAATTTATGAAAATAATTGAACTGATACCATTACTATAGTGCTGTATCTTTCTACTTGTACTTCACTTTCAATTATTTAATATATTTCAAAGTGATTTATTAGTTGTTATCAGTATAATTAAAAATGAAACAAAGCTTTTTTTAATAGCGGTATGTTTTAGATACTGGGAAAAATGTAAGCTTCTTGATGGAAGTGGTTCAGCCCCTCCTTATAGGTGATTTCAAATGCACAAAAATGTGAAGTTTGCTTGCTGCCAGTGTGGGAAGTGAACATAATTATGACTTTGCAGCTGCTTCTCCTAAAGAAAACAAAGAAACAGTAAGACTCACACTTTTTCTTGCAACTAAAAAGGAATGTGCTCAAAGGGAATATACTTAAGCCAGAAAGTAGAAGCTATAACCAAGGTGACTTTGTCCTATCAAACTCATGCCAAGCACATTCAAAACTATAGTATGAAATGGCAAGAAGAAAGAACAGTTCCTCTGCATCCATTTCCAGTATAGATTAAGCTGGAAGAAAAAAAAAACAGTGGAAAGTTTTGGCTATGACAAGTCTGTGTAGGTATTTAGGTATCTGTAGGCCAGAGGTATATCGAAAGACCCCACCTCAAAACACACAACCCCAAAATTCCCAAACAAGTATTTCCACTCATTAAAGGCAGTAAATTTTTTTTTTTTTTATAATGCTTAACAGTTTATCACCTGTCCATCATCTTTTGTCCTCTAATGCTGTTTGTTTTTATTGCCTAACTTCTGGATCATTAAGAAAATGTGTTCACTTGATTATTTCTCAAAGAAAATTTCTTAGAGGGGATATTAATACCTTGCTGATACAAAAGTGTCAGTACGTAATTTTTTATCTGCCTCTGTGATGTACAGCACTAAAATATTAATATCGTAGGTCAAAATAGGTGGGACAAATACTAAGCCATAGTGCAGTTTGTGCTGAGTGTCATGGAGAGGCTCCACTGGTGAATGACGGCTTGCCAGGTTGGTCCGATGACCTGAGTTAAGCTTTAAATCAGAATCATTCACTATCTTGATTTGAAATATGCAATGTACATAGATTCCTTATTCTTCCTTTATATTCCTGTTATTCAGTGTAGCTGCAGTCAAAATATGGGATCAGCCTTTATATAATTTGATGTCAAGAGGTACATGGAAGTCAGAAAAAAGCCTATGAAGAATATTAATTTGCATGACTCATTCGTAAAATAGATATTTTGTAAAAATGTTAGCGAAGAAGCACTTACCAGAGAAGTAATTGAAACAAATATTTGTCTCCTGAGGAAGATCCTTTTTCCCCTTATTATAGTCACCTGCAGTTCATACACTGTTATCATTAAGTACCCAGAAACATAACATGTACAGTACAACAACAATACATTCTTTATTTGTAAAATGAGTCACATTGCTTCTATCCTGCTTCCCACAGATCTGAGCTTTAATAGGGATATAAATAAGAAACCTAACATATGTGACCTTCTGACCGCAGAGTGTTAAATTCCAGGGACTATATTGCTCCACCACTTTTTTTTTTGAATGTGTATTCATCATGGTTCTGTCGGAAATTGCATGATTTACAATCGGTATTAGGTTATGAGATGAATTACATTCATATACATGGAGATGAAAATTGTGGAGGAACAGTTCTTGCTGAGGATGTTGAAAACATTTTCTACTTAACCTCCAAATGTAGTGGAAATGACACAATTGTACTTAGGTAAAGTTTTATCTTTGAGCAACCTATGCTTCTGTAACAAAAACTTTATCTTTTTTTGTCCAGTGCAATAGTTTGTGTTAATATTTGGATCTTGAAATATGCAATTTCAGAAATGCATGACCATTGTGGCCTGATCAGTGAAGTCTGTCAATGCAAATATTGTTTATTCTGAGCAAAAGGACATGAAAGAAACCTACAGAAGGTTCTACTGCGGTGCAGCTCCAAATAATTTTTTGTGGCTTGGAAATGTTCAGATATTATAAAATTTTAATATTAGCTTGATAATACCTGCATTTGAAACACAGACAAGCTCTTTCAAGAGTATAGTTTGCTCTCCTTCACTATTTATACAAAAGTGCTTTTATCTCATTTTTATTAAAACATTTCAAAGAAAATGAACAAATAGAATGCATTTCTGTTTCAAGCCTACAGTCAAGATGTTCTAAGAATCCTTTAAGAGAAACAGTCGTCTGAGACCTCCAGTTCAATTCTACAGTGCTGTGAGTCCCAGCTATTCAGAGAGAAGTTTATTGTGTTTTACAACCCTTCTACATTTCTCAAGGCTTTTTCTGTTGTGATGCAACTACCATGATCATCACAAAACACATTGGTCACAAGACTCTTTAGTATATAGTTCAATGTCCCTATTCAATCATTACTATTAAATAAGCACAGGACTAACAGAAAATAAAACCTGGTTTAGTGTAGGAGATATCTTTCGATCAGTTTACTTTCTACTCTAAGATAGTCATGAGATTATATTTGGGATGCACTTGTTTGCACAATTTTCTCCTGAGAACAACTGTGGTGTTTTCTAAGGCCCATTCAAGATGGTGTGTTAAACGCTGCTTCAGAAAAGCCTAATTACGTGAACCAGAACCCTGAACCTTATGACTGTGTTCTCTGAGTGTGTGTGTGGGTAGAGAAGCCCTAAGGAAAGGCAACAATTTAATATAAATTGATTGAGAAGGGAGTATAAGGTATTACTGTCAGCTAGGAGAGATTTCAAGTGCAATGGATGAAGAATTTGCTATTATGTCTGCTTGCAAAAGGAAAGCTAATGTTAGGACCTAAGTTTTTAAATCAAAATTACAACTCAAAGTCTGCTTACTAAAGGACTTTTAATTCTTCTAATAATTGTGTCTCCAGTATAAGAAATGTGTTCAGAAAGACAAAACTACAAGAACAGTTAGCATTATGTAAAATGGCTTATCAACATATTTTTAAAATGTTTACAGAACTGTTGGGAAAGGAGTGTTTTTCTTAACTTCAGAAAAACCTATGGGAGAAACTAAACAATGGTGCTCTTGGAAAAAGTACAGGAAGAGACAGCAATTTTCCTAACATTGAATGTAGTGCTGGGGAAAAAATCCTCACTGAGAGTAAGACAACCTGGAGAGGTTGGAAATTAATGCTTAAAGATGTGTATTTACCAGTTGAGTGTTGTCTATCTCAATTATTTTGTAAGCATATAGCTTTTTATTCCATATGAAGAGAGGATAGGATTTTGGGGTTTGTTTATTTTTGTGTGTGTGTGGTTTTTATATAATATTCCAAGGTTGGTTTGACTCAGATTTGTTCTGAAAACACTTACAGCAGGCTATATTGCATGTCTGGAGAACTCTGTTTTCTTCATTATATTTAGAATTTAAAGGAGGGGTGAAGTACTCAGAGGGTTGTCCTTTGTGCCAAAATTTATTTTTGGGTAAAACTGAATGTAGTGTTCTGTTGTTGCATAGTAAGGTGGTTCAGGAGCACCCCTGGTTTCTGGTGAGTTAAGGGTGCAGTACAACTGAAAAGTATACTCAAGTTGTGCTGTTCTCTCATCTCCTATAAGGCAGAATGATGGCACAGGTCTTTGTGATATAGCATGGTCATTAGAAAGTGTTACCTGAGGATAGAGGAAGAAATATATATATATTTGTCTGTTCACTCTGGGATTCAGCTTTTGGAGTCAGAGGGACTGGCTCAGTCTTGCTTAAGGTTCCTTCTTAACATATCCATAATATTTCTGTCCTGTGAGGGTCCTAAAGGTTTATTGAGTATCCTGTGATTCAATCCATAATCTTAAAATTGTCTTTTGCTCCTCACCTATCCTTACATCAATTTGAAGAACCAAGAAGCAACCTCAATGACATTCCTTAAAACAATATAACAACACTTTAATTAAAGCAGAGGGAGGTCTTTGACATTTCAGAATTATTCAGACATTCAGAAGTATCTTTCTCTGAGACATTGTGTAGGCACATCTCTCTGTGCAGTAAAAACAATTTTTCAACTCCCAGTGTCTAAATGTGCATCTTAATAACTCATCTGACTCTGACTGTGCTTTTCCCAAAGACCAAGACCTTGTCCTTCAATGGTGCCAGTGATATTTAAACATGCAGTTTCTATTCATTGGAAGCTGGGTTTATATACTTTTTGCATGGGTTGATGTTACTACATTGGCATTCCCATTTTTTTTGGATGCAGTCTGTCCAGTTAAGGTGATCAGTTGAAAGTCAATTCCTCCTCTAACTCCCAGCTTAAGGCAGGAAACCCTGCTGTCCCCATGCAGACCAAACATTTCATGTTGTTGCAGCCTATTTGTCAGTCTTTTTTGGGATACGTGACTAGCCCGGCTTCATCAAGAATACATCCCTAATGCAAGCTCTTCTCTAGGTACTGGCATGGCATTGAAGCTTAAATCGCAACTTGTTACCATTTTTATGTAGTTGAGATTGTAATTTTCTAATGAAATTTCACTGCTAGTAGTCCTTCTGAGTCTCTGCTATCACATAAAAGTCTGCGGGTATAGGAGGTGCTCTACCTTACTCTGATACTGTTTTGGGAGGAGTGACTAAAGTTCATCTCGAAGTTTACTTCTGTTGAAATGAAAAATAACTGGGAGGAAAAAGGTGGTCTGTCAAAATTTTCCAAAATACTGAATTTTTTAAAAGAAATTTTCATGTTACTTAGTATTGCTTAACTCAATAGATGAAAAATTACCCATTTAAAATGGATTTCATTACTTTCTTTGCTCATCTCCAGTGTATGTATTTGGCAGATAATGCTGCCCATACCACCCTTTTTGAGAAAGGTGACTTGAACCCTTGTCTACTAAAGATGTCGCTGGTTGTTCTCTGGGCTATCTTCACCCCTTTGCTCTCTGTGCTTCCCTCCAGTTACTCCCATTTTCTTAAGTTCTTTATAATTTTTTCTTGTGTATTGAACAGCTGCTATATAAATAATTTATGAAAGCCTTCTGATTGTTGAGAAATAATTGAATATATTCAATTATATATGAATAAACTAAGTGTTACTATATTCAATTAATGGCTAATGATTTTATATGGCCATATATTTGTATAGGTATACCAATGTTTTCTGGATGTTATCACTTTTTATCAGGTTTTGAAAGACCTTTAAAATAGAAAATTATTCCTTGCAGTATTCCTTTATAAATAAGTTATAGAAATCCTTCCAATGAAGTATCAGACTGTTTTACAGATGCTTTGGCTATTATTGATTATGAGATATTATTCATGAGCTGTTGACATTAAAAAAAAATGGCTAGAAGTACACTTGAGCCATTTTTAATCCTCCCCTTTTGAGAGATTATAAGAGATCATTAAAAGTGATTGCTTGTTTACCTTGAAGATTCTCCAGTGGAGGATTTTGAAAATTTCTAACCTGTTGTCTCTATTCTGTGGAGGAGGAAATGTAACTAAACTTCTGGGTACACAAATAATAGCATAGATAGCTATTACCCGTTCCAGGCTCTCCTCTTAGTAAAACATTTGGAACGTTTTTGTTAGGATTTCACTTTCCTAATAAACACCTGCATTTTTGTTGTTTGAAAACTGGACATCAGCAACACGTGATGTCTGACTACTGATTGAGAATTTAAATTAATATTCAGTTGGAAAGACTATTCTTCTCCAGCTGAGCGGGTGCGGCAGTCACAGGCACAGGGCAGTGCAGGAGGCCTGGGCTAAGGAGAGAGGGTCTGCTCTCCATTTCTTTCTCCCAGTAATTTCTGTTCCTACATCGGTGTAAAAGTTGTGTTTTCATTGGTGTTGGCAGTGATGCATTACACCTATACTATACCATTGGGTCTGTAGTGGTTTCTTGAATTGGAATAGTTAACAGGTGTTAATTTTAGCATAGAAAATCTAACTAATTTTTGATTAACCTTTTTCTGTTCCACCAAAGTGCTCAGACAGAGCAGTATCTAGCTTAGATATGTAGGAACTGAGGACAAGGAGGAATTTAGCAGGAGGTGCTGACTTGAAAATACATAGTTTGTCAGAACCCCGTGTTTCCAAAATATATTTCCAAACTCACTGTGGAGCTCAACGTGGTAGTTGGAAGGAGGCTGAGGATTCAGAACTGATATTGGAAATCACTAGCTTTGACAGACTAGGATGAGGCAGAATCATAATTACTGTGTAGCTATTAAATGTTGCTATTCAAGAATTTTGCGTACTTGTAGTGGACAACTGAAAACAGCCAGAGCTGTAAAAAATTATCAGGAATTTAAATGGTAGTTGACCGTTATCCTTAGAAGGTTAAAAACAGCAAACTGTTTTTGAAAAAGAGACGTGACACATTTAAATGGCATCTAGCTCAGATCTGAGGAAGAGCAGAGTTACGTGTTGAAGGTAATTGAAGGCACCCTGCAAAATGGGCAGAGCAGAGATGGCGCTTGACCCTGGATTGCTCGGAACTCGCAGCAATGTGCAGGGACTTCACCATCATGATAAATGATTTGAGTTTTCACTAAGTGAGTGTCTGAATATCGTTTATGCTGACTCCCAGATATTTCACTGCCAAGAGGTCAGCTGCTGTATTTGAGCACAGATGAGAGTCACTTGAAGATGAATCCAGGTCTGGACACCTTGCAGAGAGCAGCACTTAAGGACTGTGTTAGTAGCAGAACTGGGTGTTTTTTGCTGGATATTAGATGGATGCCTGTGATTGAAACTGCCACGGAATTGGACATCATTGATGTCTGAGTAGAACTAATCCTGCCTGAAAATCAGAGCATGAATCAGTGATTTCTTGGCTCTTGACAAAGGATGTGATAATGACCAGACTGGATAGCAACCATCATTTTCTGACTCGTTAGGATTTCAATCCACAAATGTTACCTGGGGGCTGATGATTGAATAAAAAAATACTTTTCTGACTAAGAGAGGCTGGAATTCAGCGGTGCCTAATGCTGCGAAGGCACAGCGTCTTGAAAATCCAACAGACTCTTTGGTCAGCAGAGAACAAAATCATGATCTGCTGTAAGACAGAGTGTATTATAATTGACTATAAACAAATTAGTTGTCTGATACTGGGGATTACCACAACAAATTAATTCACTATCAAAGACCATTTATGAGGAGAGCACAGGACACCTTGGCATTTTGTGAGCTGCTTCTTAACTCAGTAACACAGAATGCTGTAAAGTGTATGAATGCCAAACGTTCCCAGAATCTGTGCACATCTTGTTTTAACCAGTTGTTACTTAATTGTTCATTGAAATTAGAGGTGAGACTAAAGAGGTGTTTCATTGCAAAGTTACAACATGTTGCCAGTGTTTCAAGGATGTTTTGGCCATGCATACATGCCTGTGCCAAATGTAAATGTGAGAATAAAATAGTGATGTATCAATACACAGGGATTTAGGGTTCAGCTCTGTTTCTGTGCATTTTCATTGTTACTGAGATCCCCCAAACTTTCTACCCCAGTTTCTCAACTGAAAAATGGACATGATAACAATTCTTTCTTTTCCCTACCTTTATTTTTTTTTGGTATATTTATTTTACTCAACACATATCTAAGTAACATAAAGCAGTAAATAATAAAGTACCTGCTGTCAAAAACTGAAAAGCTTGCCTGAACTGTGAACAGAAACTGCTAAAATTTTCTTTTGACTTCTCCTTTTTGCTTCTATCACAAGGGATTTCATGGGAAGGTATTTTTTTTCCTACACATGATAATTATGATTCATATGACTAACTTGACTTAAAATTCAGTAGAATGCTCATATAACCCTCTAGCGGTCCCCAAATCCTGGGTTATTAGTCTGAAACTGGCAAGTACAGAATAGTAGAGAGAAAACTGGGACAGATATGTTCAATATTAATGCAAAAAGATACAGAAGAAGTACAGTGAAAAATAAAAATAAACTTTCTTTTCCTATGCAGTGAAGTACCTCAGGCAAAAAAAGTTATTATAATACACATTGAACTTAACTGAAATATAGATCTAAACCTTTAAACATATTCCCATTTTTAATGGTATAAAATATGCACTGTAGTCAGCAAATTAGGCAATGATTGAAGAAGTAGTGGGCTATGAAATTTGTTTTGTAGTATTTCTGTAGCAATACAGGAAAAGAGCTCTGTCGTCTGCTGTCTTCTAATAGGTTAAAATATTTAATAAATGTCCACTAGGAATAATTAGTATTTAAAGCTGAAAGATAAGACAAACACCTTCAACAAATGAACTTTCAATATAAGTAATTCTGATGTTTTAATTATCTTGCTATTTCAGGTTACTTCTTAACAGAAAAATGTATGGAGGATATTTCACTGCTTCCATTCCAAAATCAGCTATCCAACTTTGAGAATTATATATGTTTTAATTACTTGCTTACAGATACTATACAGAAAAATAGTAAATGTATTTATTGGGTATTTATTTACATTTGAAGGCAATTGTTGGTATTAGTAAAATTGGCATCCTTTTAATTTTTGGATGCTTTTAGTTCAAACATTCGACCTGTATGAGCATTTTTGTTGTTCCTAACCATTCAACTCATTTGTAGATACATGTAAAGTCAGTTCCTGATTTTACTTTTTAAGTGTTGTTATTTTCAACTGTTGAATTTTATATACAGTAAGAAATAATTCAGTAACCTTGTGAATATAAATACCTTTGTCAGAAAAAGAATTTCAGTGCTTTTACCAGTGAACTGTGGGTTGTTGTTGTCGTGGTTTGTTTTTTTTTTGTTTTTTTTTTTTTTTTTTTAATTGTTATTGATGGTTTCTTTATTGTCTCTTAGATGTCCTGTGTTTTTAAAAATTTTTCCACTTAGCTTATGGTCCCTGAAAGAAACACAACCTCTAGCATTTTAAAAATTTGGGCTGCATAGTGGTTATAAAATCATGCAAAAGAGGAAAATATTTGTGAAGAAGAGGAGGAAATGTTTGGTTAAAGCCATACACTAATGCCATGTTTAATTCAGATTATTCTCTGAATTGAATTTATGATTTTAAAGTTTCTAAATTATTATATGAGTGACTTTGAGGAATTCTGAAATAGAATTACTCTTATATTTAATGCTGAGACCGGACTGAGCGTGCCTGAATATTGCCTACAGATTTTTTTCCTTGTGATATTTCTATCATGAAATCCTGCCTTGGGTACCTTTTTGGTTTGTGTTCTCTCCTCTCATCCATCTTCTGAGTTGTTTACAGATCAAAGATAGTTGAAAAATTCAGTTGAGCATGTCATCTGTATTTTGATAACTGAGACTGAACATTTAGTAGAATGCTGGGGAGTGGTTCAATGTTCTTTGAACCTAGGTTATACAACATTTGCTCTTTGATTACAACTTCTTATTGTGGTGTAACAAGCAGTTCTCTCTCTTTTTTTATCTGAAATATCTCAGTCTGAGTTAGGATATCCAGAATAAAAAATAATAATGAAAATTCTGAGCATGAGTCTAATAAACGCAAGTTAGAAGACAGTGTGTTCTGCGTGGAATAGATGCATATGGCAAGCGCTTTGAATCAAGTCAGGCCTAAGAGGAAATGATCTGCAGTCCTCTGATTGAGCACATGTTTAGATGAGATTAAAAAAAAAAAAAGGAAAAACAGATTTAAAGTCTTTATTAGACCTCAAAGTGGGAAGCAGATGTAAAGTTTAAGGGTAGTAATGCTTAAATTCTCATGTAACTGCTCAAAAACAGACATGTAATATAAGACAAACAGTCATCTTTGAAATTAAAAGCCATTATGATTTCAGTGTTGCCACAAAATCAATATCCTAGCCTAAATCACTAAAGCCTCGGTAAAGAAAATAAAAAGAAATAGCTAAAATCTCTCCATGAGGTCAACCTGTCAAAGAAACTTATACTACAATAAGATTTTATATTGTTCAGTGGTTTACTGAACAATAGGTTTCTTTTATCTTTTGAAGTCTACGGTAGGTCCCAAGAGAAACGAAGCATTGAAAGCATGAAAACCCTGTGTCAGCACATGTCACCAGTGAAAAGTAAAATGAACTGTTAACAACGGATTGTGGGTTTTTTTACTTGACTAAATTTGCTCTTCTTAATTTAAAAAGATGAAACTATGGTAACCTCTTAAACTCTGTTCTGTCCTTTTTTGAAGAAGGAGAAATTTTGATTTCAAGTGTGTCAATATCTTGTCTCCCTTTAGAAGAAAGGCACTTTGAAAAGGAGTAATCTTCTTTCTCTTTTCTTTTGCACATCATGTGGAGACAAAGAGTGTTCTTTAGGAAATATGCGGTTATGAGGATATATCCATACCATGTGAGTTGTTTCCTAGAGAGTCATGGTGGCATGGTTACAGAATATGGACCTTCATGCCATTGGAAATGTTAAGATTTTAATGAGAAGGATGATGGTTTGCATGGTAAATGCAGCTGTGTTGGGTTGTAGAAAATCCATAAAGGTCTCTCATACAGGGCTTTCGCAGTCTCTTTAGTAAAAATGGTTTTATAGTGTTCAATTCAGGACAAATCTGAAGTTTAATTTTTGGTTTAATTTAGCTATCAAGGATTGATTGCACTTAATTACTTAGTGACTTAACATAGGTTCCCAGAGATTTAGCAATTAGTTTTTACAGAATTACTATTGTGTACCTTTCTAAAAGTGCAGGATTTGATGACTAAATTCTACACTAATCTCGCTGTAGTACTTATAAAATGCTAGTTTGAGCATCTTTACATGGCAGTGCATTGTGCTTACTTCTCTGTTGTCAGGATTTCAATTTGTCACTCTCAGCCACGTAATGCTGCTTTTTTCTTGACACTGTGTACTGGAGATGGAGCTTGATAATGAAATCTGGTAGGTATTTCTTCAGTATCTGTGCAAGAATGCCATGAGCAATTGCCTAGAAGTGCAATATTGATAGTCCTGACTGTAGTTGATCAAAAGGTATGGGGCATTTTCTTCTGTTACATGTTCATAATAAAAAGGAAATTTACAGCTCTTTCTATTTAAAGACCTCACCTAAAGACTGCTAACATCAGTAAAAGTTCTTCTGTTGATTTCGGTGGTAGGTGAGTTTCTGGACTGTGTTTTACAGGTAGTTGTGTCTGAAAAAAAGAAGTTGCAAGATTGAGCAAGCATTAGAAAAATGTATTCTGATTAGAAATCAGACATTCCTAGCTAATAGTACAGCATGAAAAAAGAGGGAAAAGTTGTGTTTTGGGTAATCATGAAGATAGCTTTCCCAAATCAAGATAGGGAACATTGTGAGAAATGTTGACCTTAAATACATCCAATTTGTGGCATCTAGTGCATTAGTACAATAAGTGGAGGAATAGAAAAGAAACCTACTTTAGAAAAAGACCAAAAAGTCCCAGATGCTACCACTTGGAAACATCTGTTTTCTGAGTAATGTCAGGGGGAGTATATCTTGTATTATTTATTTATGACTGGGAATATGTCTTAGTGTGGAAGAGGAGTTTGGGTTGGCTGGCATACATGGTTAAGTCTGACTCCGATACAGTATTCCATTGTTTTCTTCTTCTGAAGCAAATGAATGGCAGGGGTACAGACACTAGGATGTTGCAGAAACAGTTTCATATAATCCTTGAGTAAAAGGACAAACATACCCACTCTTTTTTCAAGATCCAAGAAGGAAGAGGAAGAACTTTAAAAATTCAACAGTAATAGAGGTGTTTTTTAAGTCACAGTTAGAACCACGAAAATCATTCCTGTAACATTTGAGAAAATGAAACCTACTTGCTACTCCTTCATCACCATTCATGCACCCTCAATTAAAGCAGTGCCCCTGATAGCAGGCAGTATAATCTGCATTTTATTTCACTCATGAGCAAAATAACAAGTTACTCAGGCCTGCGGCACTCATGAGTGATATGGGCCGTGTAATATCCTCTCCATTGAGTTTCCTATTATTAAGCTTGAAATAAAGAGTTCAAAATTAACTGTGACAATGATTTTATCTAGTGTTGGCATCACCATTAGCTTCTGCAGTTTACTACTAATAAAACTTTAAATTTGCTATTACTTGTAATAACCTTTTTGCCACCTTAGCTGTAGAAATTAGACAAAGAACCCCACCAAAACATGGCTGATGACATTTTCTAGTTGCATGGAAGAATTGAATAGAAATAGTAGCTGTTATTTATAAAGTGTTGATACAATAAAGTGGAATATTGGGAATTCAGCTGATTAATTTGAAGCACATGCTTTTTTTTAACAGACATCGGTGTTTCATGGTTCACATATTTAGCTGACGAACTTTACATGCAGCATGTCAAATGGATAAGCATTTTCTCTGCAGCTGTCAGGCTGTTTTGAAAAACAGACACACAAGTGAGTACAGGTAATTTCATATTTCTGAAGCACTGCCAAGATCTTCTGTTTAGAATTGATGTTAATGAGGCAAAATCCTGAAAAACTCTCAGATCCTAGAAGTATCACCCCAGAAGAATTTTATAAGGTGCTATCCTGATCTTTCTTATACTGGTACAATTGAAAAACAACTGCATTCAAATAATTGGACTTCTGTACTGTAGTGTAAGTTGTGGAAGTGAAATCTGCAGCTCAAAATCCTTTTTATTATCCTTACAATCTTTGTTTATCTTTTTGACATCTTTTCTAAGCTATTGGTTTTCAAGCTTCCTAGGCTCAATTTGCAATAATTTTATTGAGGCAATGCTTTCAGTACCTTTCATCTGACATAGTGCCATCCATAAGTAAAAATCACAAAAGAATTAAGGATATGCATACAATGAAGAGGCAAAAGCAAAACGACCTGAAATGCAAGAAATTGCTTAGATCCCCTCACCTAGAGTCTTCTAAGTAGGTACACAAATTCTGTAGGATTGTGGAGTCAGACAGGTCCTAATAGGATGCAGAGGGAACAAGAAGCCTTATACAGTAACCAGTAGGGGAGTCTATTGATGGTGAAAAATATATCAAATACCTCTTTTCATGTAGTTTTCACAGCTCAGAATACTGGCTTTAAGATATATGCCTATGCTTTTCTTTTAAGATGTAGTTTTCTTTTTAAAAATGAATGTTCACATATTCCCTTTTAAATAACATGTCATTGGTTAGTGCACTTATGCAGGATGTGAATCTGAGTTCCTTTCCAAAACTTTTGACGTGCCTGCAATGTGGCCTGGCTTTTAGCCTGTACACTGCTCTGGGGACAGATAGCTAATAATTCTGTTACAGTAAGTTAAAAAGTAACTTTAAAAAATGGTTGAAAGTCTGATTAAAAAGAAGAAAGCCTAGGCAAGCATAGCACTATAACCTAGGGATTTGGATATTGCCAGGAAGAGGGGAAGCTCTACAGCAGTGATTGTTCTATGCTACAGTTATTAAATATAGACAATTTCTGGAGCATAGACTGCTAGGTAGTGCCACAAACTCCTATAACTGAGAGTACTAAATGAATATTCTAATCACAAGAAGGCCATGCACTTTCTTGTGGCCTTGCTCTGGTGTAAGTGATCTTCAGTTCTTCATCTTGCATGTGGAACAAATGTAGAAGAGGTAGAGATTGTTCTTTCCCTTTTTTCTCCCTATTTCTTCCCTTTGTCACAATGTGATGGTTGGGAAACCCTGCAGAGTGAAATGAATATGAATTCCATGAAGGACTGCAATGAACAGAGACCTGGTTTACCAGGACTGCAGTGACCTGTGTACTAGCTAGATGTGTGTCTTCTTGATCTTCCAGTGAAATCAGATCATAAGAAAGTAACAGTGTGTTGTTGGGAGAGCAAGAGGAAGAAGTGATATCTTGGTGATACTCATCATGTGCCTGCAGTTCTAATTTTCATTACTTATTTTCTGTTTCCCCACTGCCTCCTCATTACTTCACGGGAACCAGGCAGAAAGTAATGGACCATGGGAACAGCAAAAAGAAGTTAATTTAATGGAAGCTAACACTAAAGCATGATCACATAAGTCAGGAAGGAGAATTCAGGTGACTGTATGAAAGCTGGTAGAGAGAGAGTGAAAGGACTGAGGAAGGGATAGGCAGTACAGCACTAGATATTCTTTCTCCACTAATTTTTTCTATTATTCTATAGTCTAGTCTTTGGCTACCAGAGCGGTTCAAGACAGAAAATTTATAGCTAGATGATCAAAACATTTTTATTTGGGGGGAAGGGTGGGGAGGGAATTTTGGGGTAGTATATTTTCCTCTTTTATTTTTCCTCTGTTCTCTCTGTATGTCTGTTTTTTGCCTCCCCTCACCTTAGAGTCCTAGATTGGATTCTGTATATCTTGCAAAGCTTCTTTCATTAACAGCAGCTCAAAGTATCCTGATGACAGTACCACCTTTTTAGAGTGCTCGGCCAGAAAAGAAATTATTTTAATAATGATGCATTACACATCATACAAATACTCAGTTTCAGTTCTTTGAGCAGCATTCATAGTTCTTAGTCTGTTTATTTCTCCTACATTTTAAATTAGTTTTAGTTTAAATAATTTAACTAACTTGGTCAAGAATATGGCTGCGTGGAGACATAGGCTCATTACCTTGATGCATCATTGGAGAGAAATCCCAGCAGTGAGGATGATGATGAAGGGTGTAATATATTATCTTACAAAAGGTCATTCTGATGTTGCTCTTCTCAGTGCTGCTGTCAAGAAGCCACTGCTCCCAGCAATATGCTCATAGCATGTGGGTGTGAGTGTCTATAGATCAGCTTGGATGCTTCTTGAGACTTTTAGAGCAGTGAAGAAATATTTTTAATTGGAGGGGCACCAACTCTAACCTTGAAGATCTGTTGACACTAATTCTCATAGTAATAATATGTTGAATATATTGTGAATAATTTCTAAATAGTGCTAGGCAATGTACTTGCCAAAATTCCGAGTTCAAGGAACTGTTCTGGATTTCCATTTGAAAATGCTGTAGATATTTGTGTGTGATGTCTGAGAAAATAGCAAATGGGATAAAATATCTGTCCCTAAGTAGGTTGAACATGTGTAATATTTTATTCTGTGTCCTCTGCTTCCAACCTGAAGCAGAAGAATGCTGGGAGGGAGAGGGATGGACATTAACAATATTTTATCACCAAAATAATGGATTTCCAATAGCTTTCTTTTGTGCATACCTTGCTACTCTAGTATCCTATATTTTTAGATGTATCAAAATTATGCCATCTCTTAGACCCCATTCCTGAAAAGATTGTTCCTAGCTCTGTTTATGTGCTTACCTCTCAAGTCATTTGTACCTCTGTCATGAATGAAATGCTAAAAACAAAATGTTTGTGTAATTATTCACAAAAATAGTGGTAGGCAATTTTCTGACTGGTTCTACAAGCACAGTGAAGCCAGTATATATATCAGTCAGATATTTTCTTTTAACCGAGAGGGTTTTTTTAGACTTGGTAAGAGCAGCAATGAAAATTTTATCTTTGCCGCTTTTGATCTTTTAGGGTATATTAGATGTTTTCCAGTGACTTTTGCAAAATACATCTTGACCTTTATGAGCTTTATCTGAATGACACAGCTCAGGTAGTGGTCCTGACTATGTAATTAAATACAGATGTTGCTAATATGTCATGATATGATATGCTCTGACCATGGTTTCATTGCCTTTAGGCTTGTGCCTTCAGAAGCGATACCAGACAATCACCTTTTAATTAAAAACGTAATTTAAATTTTATTCTTTCCTTGCACAATTGAAATTCCTATCCTAAAATTACACTCCCTTCTCCTTTCCCTTCCCGCCCCCTTTTTTGCATTTTGGGTGTACATTTCAACGAGGTCAGCATGTGTTACCTTAGGTGGAATGAGCATACTTCAAGACTATACATGATCCTGTCATCGTACAGCTGTTAAAGGATTATGTATTTTAAGTTGAAGGACCATGGCTAGCATAGCTTGCTGGCAAAAATACTAGAGAATTACTGTCAAAACTGGGACATTTTATGACTGAGATGCACTGTAGAGAGAGAATTGGATACAGAGCAGCTTGAAATTCAAAGTGAGGTGGGAGCAGGGCACCTTCAGCAGTGGCCAGGCGTCACATCAGCTCAGGCATTTCATCGGGTTCTGCAGCTGGCAGGCTTAGCCCCTGGCGTCAACACCTTGGTATGTGGATGAGCTGGACAGCTTGAGAGAGAAGGGAAGTAGGCAGCTGAGGAACAGGAGAGTGAGAGGCTGACAGCAGGAGGAGGTGTATGAGAGGAAGACTATGGTGGGCCATAACCAGTGTCAGCTGATCTGTGATCATTTTTTCCAGTTTGATAGGGTTATGAGTTTCAATTGTTATGAATGTCTTTTGAAGATATTTTGTATATCTCTCTGGTGAGCAGAAGGGAGAGTAATAGGTTGGACTGTTTATGAATGCTGAAAAGTGATTAAGCCATCAGGAAAAGAAGAGCTGTAAAAATGTCAGCCCGAGAAGACTACAAGGAGCTTAAAATATAGTCCTCTGTTATTGTTAGCAGGAACTGAGGGAAAACTCCAGATTTTTTTCCCTTAAAACACAATTTGTTGTTAACGCTGTTCTTTAGCAGCTTCAAGAGAAATTGCACTTTCACTATTCTGGAGCTTTTAGTTTGTTCTTTAAGGTCCACAAGGCAAAACCTGCTGGCAGACCAACCACACTGAACAATCCTTCAAGAACTACTAGAAGAAATTGTCCTCAAACATTTTATCTTTTGAAAAGCCAGCTTTCCCCTTAGAGAGGGCAGACAGTCTATTATCTGTAAAATATAACTGGCTCCGGTATTGCAACAAATCAGGCATCTGGTGCTATGCACAGGAGACACAGTCTTGTATGTGGAGTCTCAGCTCTTGGAGTAATTCTTGTTCTTGTAAGCCTTTAAGGGAGGCTGGAGTGCTGTCACAGCATGAGATGTTATTCTGCTGGCTGGTGACATCCACAGTATGTTTTATCTTTTTATTTAAAAAACCCTACCAAAACCCCGTAAGTACAATTAAATACAAATGAAGTAAGTGTCATGAGAATGAAGGAATGCTTGAAACTGTAAAGCAACTGTAAGAAACTAGGTTGTATTTGCTTGACTCTTGAGATATCCTGAAACAGTGATCTTGAACAACAGTGCTTTTTCCAGGCAGTTCAGATTTAATACCCAAGTCCTATTACTTAAGCATCTCTGTCCAACACAGAGCTTCAGAGACTTTGTTGCAGAGAGGCAGAGGCAGACAGGACCTTTTGGCACATGCAGGAATTTCACAGAGACTAGCTACAGTGCCCCTTCATTTATTATGATTTCCATCTTAAAGAGAGAAGAAGAGCTAAGTGTTCAAAATAGATATGTGGTCCTGGAAGGATAAAGCTGCGATAGAAGGGTGTTTGTATCACTTAAACAAAGCCCTTGGTGATAACCCTGGAAAATCTTAAAATCATGGGTTTATTCTGCACAGGAAAACTAATTTAGGTAGGCTTCTGGAGCTTGTCGGTTACTGGGAGCACAGACCATAAGAATCCAATGTTATCATGTTTGTAATAAGATGATCTTAATAACATATTTTTTTCTTCATATTGTTGCTAGGTTTATAATATTTTAAGCTACCAGAACAACCAGTGTGTCTGTGTTTAAAATACAAACTTTGTTGTGTAATGACTTGCCACTAAATCCTAATGCATTTTTGTTTTGTTTCATTTCATTTTGTGGCTCATTTATTGCTATGCACTCCCAAAGATCTTCAACTCTGTGCTTTCTATCTGAGTCACAAATGAATTTTAAAAATAAGCACTTGTACTGTGAACCATAAAGCAAAATACAGAGATGGAATCAAAAGAAGAAGGTAAATTACTTTTAGTTTTGTGCAAAGAAACTTTCACTTGGCTTTTCCTGTTGTTCTGAAACTGTGAAAATCAATATAGAAACATATATTCTGAAGGCAGGTCATCTGTGCACTAGGTGTTTGTAACAGTGAGCTTCGAAGGGGATACTTCTGCCCCGCCTGACATGAATCTACAGTTCTTTGCACTGTGTCCCCACGAAACTACATTTTAGCTGCGGCTATCCATCTCAATGGCTATTACTTTTTAAGGTTTCAGACTGCTATCTTTTATTATGGATTCAGTGATAGGTCAATATGACACAAGCATGATAAAAGTCAGTTAGCTGTACATGTCTATTATAAGTTTGGGACATCAGAAAGCATTTTTTTTTTTTTTTTTTTGGTAGAAAGGATATGCCATCCACCAGAAGCCTCACAAATGCTACTTTCCTGTTAAGTAAGCCACAGTTTCCTTTTAGTTTCCCTCCAATCAATCCAGGCCTGAACATCTTTATTTTGAGATCCTCCTGTCCATTCAACATCACTGAATTGAGGAAAACAGTTTTGAAAAGTGAGAGTAGAAGTTGTTTGCTGTGAGAAAGAGGCAGTAGATGGGAGTGCTGACATGTCCGGATCCCATCAAGAGAAAATCGTGGTATGTGTGCTCTATTATAAACTTTATTATAAGCCAGGGTGAAACTTGACAGTTTTAGACTGACAGCATGAAAATAAAGAAGTATTGGTTCTGTGAGGAGACTTCAAAAACTCTGAGAACAGGTGGAAATTGCCACAATAAAATCCCTGTTATGAAACTGTCCAGCAGAATAAAGAAATACCTGGAGACCACTTTCTGATCTGGATAGGAGAGAAAGCTAGTGGGTCTGTGAGACCCAGTGCTGGCAGGAACAGATTGCTGGTTGCACTATAGACTGCGCCTGCCCAGGGGTACAAGTGCAGCCCATGAAGCCTGCTCTCCTGCAACCTCTTGATTGTCTTCAGGGTCAGAAGAGTGTAGGACCAATTTTGAAAGATTTTGCTGAAAGTAGGATGTGTATGAAGGTTTCCTTTAATATCGGTTGCTTCACAGGACTACTTTTCTTTACTTAACAGCCTTCATTCATGAAATATTTAGAAAATCTCTTAGAGACTTTTGTCTCTTGAAATTGGCAATAGTTAGAAAAATTATTAACAGGGAACACAGATACACACCTACTATGATACAATTCTTGTGTTAATATGCATAGTAATTGGCCCTCATCAAACCACGTTTTCAGTTTTTCACAAGTTTCTTACCAGCTTGTAACTTGGACCTTTCTCCCTACATTTTACCTCTTAATTTGTGATTAACCTCATTAAACAGTTTGTGGACTCACAGGTGAAGAAAGGCTGAGGATATTTATATATTTTGTTTTCATTTATAGCTGTACTTTCCTGGAATGGTAATAATAAAAAAAGGCATCATTAAAAGAGCAGTAAATGCATGCTGAACATTCTTGCTGAAAATTCTTTGCTCTGGGAAAAAAATGTACTTAATCGTTTGTTGGATAATACAACACAGTGTTCATTTTGAGCGAGTTCAAAGGAGGGTTGTACATGAAATTTTTTAAAAATATTTTTGTGTTTTTCTGAGCTGTCCTCCTTTCATGAAATTTTTTCTTAAATACCCAGTCATAAAATGTATCATAAAAGCAAATCAACACTTTTTAATGGTCAAAGCCTAACTATTCTCATCTGAGGAGCATCTCAGAGGGGACCAAATTTATCACCAAGAAAGAACCCCAATCTTCTGTCACTTAATTTCTTAAAAAATTATGTCCTACAGAATCATCTTTGCCTCCAAAGGCAGCTATGCAGAGGCGTGCCTACCTTCTTGATTCATCAATGCTTCCGATGTGCTTTACTGGAGGCAGTATTGCTTTTGCACGAAGGTTGTATAAAAGGAAGAACCTGCTATGTTTCTTCATGCAGAGGGCTGGAGCACCTCTGCTATGAAGAAAGGCTGAGAATTGAGCTTGTTCAGCCTGGAGAAGAGAAGGCTCTGGGGAGACCTTATTGCAGCCTTCCAGTACTTGAAGGGGCTGACAGGAAAGCTGGGGGGGGCTTTTTAGAAGGGCCTGTCGTGACAGGACAAGGGGAGATGGGTTTAACCTGAAAGTGGGGAGGTTTAGATTGGATATCAGGAACAAATTCTTCACAGAGAGGGTGGTGAAGCACTGGAACAGGTTGCCCAAAGAAGCTGTGGATGCCCCATCCCTGGCAGTGTCCAAGGCCAGGCTGGATGAGGCTTTGAGCAACCTGGTCTAGTGGAGGGTGTCCCTGCCCATGGCAGGGGGCTTGGAACTAGATGATCTTAAGGTCCCTTTCAGCTCAAACCATTCTATGTTTCTATGTAACAGAAGAGAGAGAGGTACCCTGAAATAATGCGGGATAAATTACATTCATATTATACCTTTTTGTAATTACTGATACTATGAGTGCAACAGTAGTGGTACTGGCAATGCAGAAGCCTTATCTCAGAAGACTTTCAGAAGTGTTTCACTGTTAGTTCTTATAGGTGCTGTTAATTGCCCTGTCCCAGGAGATTATCTGCAGCTGAAATTTAAGCTGTAATTTCTGTACATGCTGGGTTGTTTGCAGTGAGTCTTCCAAGGAGAAGAACTCATGGAAGTATTTATGTTGATATTACTTGATATGTTTGCTTTATAAAATGCCTGGGATCTCTGTATGTGTGTGCTGTTCTGGCTTTTAGGTTTTTTTTGTTTGCTTTCTCTTTCTTTTTTTTCCTCAAGTAAAGTGGAGGATCTTCCAGTTGAGCAGTGTCATATTTCTGAAATGGCCATTAATGTAGAGTTTTGTTGGGGGGGTCATATTCCTGTACTGGAACTGTGCGTGCATTAGGTGTCCTGGAAAGGTGGGGTTAATCTGAAACTGTGAGCTCAGTCTTAGCTTGATATTTCTGAACTGCATGCCAGCAGGTATGTGGAAGTGTACAACAGTACAGACAAATATGCAGATGAGGAAAGTCAAGTAGTAATTACTTGAATAAGAAGGGTGAGAAACTGAAGTGACAGAGCACTAGATTCTTCTTCAGTGACTCATAATACCAATGTCATACATGTTTCCAAGGGTTAGCAACACTCTGAACGGAGCTATCAAAATCTTTTTTATATTCAGTCCCTCATATTAATGGTAATTGCTGCTGCATCTTTTTTTTATTTTAAAAGAAAAATAAAATATCTTTTGTCTGAATATTTTTAAGATGGCAAGAGAAAAGTGGCATTGTTTAAAAATCCCAGTGGTGTCGTAATGAGACTTCACATAAACATTAGATCAAGCAACCACAAGCAGTCTGTGAATTATTCTGGGAAGTTTTTAAACGTGAGATATATGACATTATTTAAGTATTTATAAATGTCATCTCATCTGTTATAAGGAAAGCTAATAGACTGTTTTGCAGACATTTCAGCTCCAAAAAGCAATTGCTTCTGTAATCTATTTCTATGAAATCGGCAAAAGTGGAAGCAGACGTACTATGGGTCAATACCAGTGAAAGGCCTCTCAGCAGACAAAAGATTCACAGTCCATTAAGTTTCAGGTCTGCCCTGATATGGATTCCTCTGATGTATTGCTATTATATCCTATTTTTGTTGACTCAGTTACTATGTCAGCAAAACCAAACATTTTGGCTTGTGTCCCAGCCTCAAGCTGTCTGTGGAGGATATGCGTTTGCCTCTACCACCATGACAGTAATGAGAAACTGGCATTAGTTTGATTTGCATAATTGTACACTTCTAACTTAGACTCTGTCAATAGGAGACAACTTATTGTGATGATACTCACTGCACATTATTAGTTTTGTGCAATCAGCATTTATTTATGCAAATTTCATCATTACAAGAGGTCATTTTCCAACCTTCCACCATGAAATCACTTTCTCTGCCAATGAGCAGTAAGAACTCTCCATAGGAGAGCAGCCAGGTATATTTGTCATTCACACTCATTGGCCAAGACACAGCAAAAGGTTTATTGTGTGTGTGCATATGTTTTTAAAATTATGTATTATGAAAGACTGACAGCTCTCATGACAAAACTAAAATTTGATAGACCACATGTGATTATTTTAGACAAATGCTGTCAAAAAAGGCACACACAAACCCCCGAACAAAACCAACTCACTGCCTCACTAGTTCTGAGAGTTTCTTTAAGAATAATTTATAGACTGAAAAAAATATTTTGTGTTCCCCAGATGATCAGCGGAATGTTTTCTGTGATAAGAAGCAGAACCCTGTAATTTATTCATGTGAGAGATAAAAAGACAGAATAACAAACTAGGATGTCCCCCTTGTAACAGCAACCTGAAATAGCAATAAATGTTGAAAAAGCTTATGAGAAACGTTTGGATCTTAAGGATTCATGAACTAACCTTCAAGACTCTCTTGACAAAAATGTTTCCAAGGTCACATTTTTTATCTTATCATTAGTGGTAGAGAAGACTCTTAAGGTTTAGTCTGTGAGTAGCTGAAACAACACCAGAAATTACACTTTTCCCTAGACAATCACTACTAAGTTTAAGAAGAGTTAGAATATGTCAGTGCTTAAAATGTAGGAGGAAATTACACAGAACAGGTAATCTGGGGGCTAGTTGACTCTGACAGAGTGATGAGTACTTAACAGATTGTATCTTTGCAAGAGGCACAGAGAGTTCACTGGACTTGCTAGCATGCAAACCATCACTGAAAGGAAAAGGCTGAAAGCACAAATACGACTTTACCTTTTATCTTCCCCAAAATAATCAACAGGGATCCTGGAATTCTGAGCAGAAAAAATTAGATATAGTGTATCAGCAATTAGACTAAAATCATAAGTATTGTAACTATATCCAAAACGAAACCTACAGGTATGCCACACTTAGAAGGGATAGTTGAGTTTCTAATAGTCCTTTGTATGCCAAAGAAAATCTATAAATCAGATGTTTTACTGCACAGAAAAAAAAAAAGCAGATTTTAAAAGAATGAATGTAGCTTAAATCTGTTTATATGCTCACTAAGAAAAAAGTATTCTAATAGACAAGCATGTACATCTGGGGAAGAAATTTCTGTCCACAGGTGTGCATCAAATGATCAGTTACTAAATATTTTTACAGTCTTTGCTTCATGTGAGAATATAATTGTTAATCCCAACAACATTGTTCCACACTTCATGGGTGAAAAGGTTCTTAAACAAAACTCAACTGGGCAGCCAATGCTGTATAAGCCCCACGTGGTAAATGAAGTTATGTGAGCTCAGAGTTTAATACGAATATACTGCTCTTTGTGTAATTTACCCACAGTTAGTTCACATGCTGGATTAAGATTAGAAACTATATAGTTAGGACTTCCTGATTTTTTTTTTTTTTTTTTTTTTTAGTTATGAGCTAATTGGGAAAGAAGTAAAGGGAGCTAAATTGAAAGAACTGTAATAAGACTAAATTCAAGAACAGAATGAGAAAAGGGTGTCCTAAAAGAAAAGAATTAGATAGGAGAAAAGTTAGGAAGAGGCTAGAAAAAAGTGTTGTAAAATACAGATGTCTCAGGTAAATCCCCAAAATATTAGTTTCACAAGAAGAGCTGGTGCCCTTAGAAAAAAAAGACCAAAATCTCCTGTTACCCACAGTAAGAGGGCCAAATGAGATAAACTTATTGGACCCAGATAATAGGCAGAAATGCTCAAACTGGAAGTAAAGCAGATACTCACCTACAATGTTTGCAGAATCTTTGTGCTAGCCAGAACACAGGAGATGTAGCCTTGAACTAGCAACAGGGTGAACTCAGAGCAAGTACCGTGAGCGGACGATTAAGAGCGGACAACATAAGTGTATGATAATGGAAAGACAACTATTTTGGGATTGCAAAATGTACAGTATACTGAATATTTTTGAGAAAGTATTAGGAGAACCTGACACATGGAATGAAATAATCTGAGGCATATTTGCAGGACCTGAGAGACCCCAGCTGGGTAGCTGAAAGGCAGAAGCAGGAAAAATTGACTGTAGCAGCCTGAGGAGCAAATGGTTGCATCTGGGAGAAATGAAGGGCAGATTTTTCTCTAAAACTTGACTTTGAAAATTGCTTTCAAACAGAACAAACCCCCTAACAACAGTATTCTTTCTAATTTCACTTTTATGTTACAGAACCGGCTTAAGTAACAAACAAGAACTTCCTCCCTTTGTTATTTAGATGGCTATAAAATATGCAAAATATTCCTTGTGGACAGTTTGATTTCATGAAGTCTTCGCTTACCAGCTGCTCCAGGCATGGCAGTGATGGCTATTGAATGCTTTTTCTACATTGCCCCTGGATAGTTATTTTGTCTGTTCACCCTTCCTGGACAGAGGGAATCATGATGGAATGAACTGGAGAAACTCAGGTGTGTCCTTTGCCAGTGGGTGACAAAGAGAATTCATGCCATTTAATCTGAAACTAATAGATAGTCCTTAACTATTGTGATTTTAATCTCATGTCATGCTACAATTAATACAGGTAGAAGGTGAATTATATAACCTACCTTCTGACTGTCACATCTCTAGCCCAATTAAAATAGTCAGTCTGGGGTTTTCAGCATGGTTCTCATCTGTCAGGCATGGCACCAGACTTTCTTGTCAGAATTCAAGAGAAGCATTTCTGTAGAAGACATGTCATATCTGAGCTAAAAATTCCAAAGATTAGGCTGTCTTATTCCGACTAAGTCTTTACATTTCCTTCCATTGTACCTGAATTTGTGGAGTTTTACCAACTCACAGAACAAGCTCTTGTATAAGTCTTCCAATACTGCCTGGCTGCGGTTAATCCAAAATAAAGTAAAAGTAGTTTGTCTAGAAATTAGACACTGAGAACTGAGTAAGTCACAGAGAAGAGATTTGTTCAGACGTGCTGTTCACTGATATGCACGAAAATATATGTCAAATCCTGAAGCTGTATCGACGTAAGTTCTTGCACTCACTGCTTATGTTCTCGGATAACTGAGTATGGATTGTCAGTACAAATATATGGAGAACTGGAGAAGACTGTGGGGTCTCGAAGTTGGGGTTTGATGTCTGAAGCTGTGTGAACTCTGATTATAGTCTAATATTTCAGCCTCAGTCTGTCTCTAATTTTATACCTGCTCTGTGTGTGTGTGTGCTATGGAGTGTTCTTTCTATTAAAAGACATCACGTGAAGTGCATATTGCTTAGCAGTCATCCAAACTGTGCCAGTGGGTTTCTTTTATCTAAATCAACAGCATGTGTGGATGCTTGTTGCAGATTTCAAGTACACTATGCCAGTGATTCACACAAGGCAAAGGCCTGTTTGTTGAAAAGAAATCTATGGCCATGGCAATTATGATGTAGCTGAACTGTTCTAATGGTGAGGTGTCTCTGATTCTGTATAATAAAAACCATGCTGCCTTGGAAATATTTATTAAAATGTTCTAAAATTTTTTATAACTATTGATTTGTGGATGGGCAGAATGAAAAAAGCAGAAACAATATACAAGGTTTGGGAGAATACCAGCTGCTTTGAAGTTGTGTTTTAACTTCTTCAGTTACCTTTCCAAACTCCACTACCGTCCTCAGTGGATTTGATTCAGATGCTCAAGGTTAGATTCACCTTACTTGTCTTTAGCCATTAAAAGGGAGCACTTAATCACAGTTTGTCACCAAGGCACCTTTTGTGGTCAGTGGAGAGAGGAAGACATGTTCAGAGGGTCATTCTGCCCATCTTCTGTTATCGCCTACCTGCTCCTCCGAAGATGCGTGCTTTTTCCATTTTCTCACAGTAGGTGACTTGCTTAGAGTCGGTGTTTCACTTTCGTATCACTGGGTGTTAGTCTTGGTAAATCTGTGCCAAGGAGGACAGCACCACACATCCGCAGTGTGCATCAGACATTTCACCTTTGCAGAAAAGTTCATAAATGTGTTAGTAGGTTTCAAAATGCGAAGATGGCACCTCTACTTTACTCAGATGCATGAGTTTATGTCAATGCCACGCGCTGTGTGCTTGGATCATCTGTAACACTTCTAAAACATAAAACACATATTATGAATAATTATAGACCTTTGAATGGGGGAGTGAAGTGGGGTCAAAAAGTTCTTCTGGAAGATCCCTAACATAGGCTGGAATTAGAACTGGAAAAACAGTTTGATCTTTTGTTTTCTCTCAATAGGATTTACTCTGATAGAACACAATGAGGTAATGGTAAATATGACTGGAAAATGCTGCTGCACTAGATTACATAACTATGAGAGAATTAAAAGAGAGTTTAATTCAGTAACTAACCACCCAACTCTAATATTACAGTTAATCTTTAGTTTCACAGCTGAAGCGAGGTGACCACAAGTAGATTATTTTCAAGTTCTTAAAACTAATTGTATTTTTTCAGCTATACAGAAACACCAGAATTTAATTTTAATTCAAATTAATTATTGAATTTCTTTTTGCTTTCTTCTGGCTTTTTATTATTTATACTCTAATTAAAAAGTAAATAGTTTCAATCTTCATTTTGTAAATAAAATGCTTCATGTTAAAAATAGCAAAATAGTGTTTTGTATTTGTTGGATTATTTACTTCTTTAATCGAAAATATTTGCCAAATTTAGCGTTGGACACAAGCAATTTCAATCACAAATTAAAATCTGTAAGAAAATACTTCTTAGAATGTCCAGTTCAGATCTACTCAAACATTCCAATGGTTGGGAATTATAATACTTGAAAATGAAAATGCAAGTTGAATAAAAAGTTCAAATTACTTTATGAAGAATTTACAGGAAGTTTGCATTGAAATATAATCCTGATTTTGCAAGCATTATAACCTTACCTAAATCAATTTAATGAGAACTTCCAGAAGAAAAACATAAAAAATATGGATTCATCTTTTGCCTGAGGAATGTCTGAAAAAATAATTTTTTCAGTGTCTCTACAGAATTAATTTAGTGCACCTCTAAATTTTGGAAAGTGCTATTTTTAAAATGTGACTTAATTGTTCTATATGACAAAATGGACTGTCCAGTAATATAGTTTCATAAGTGCAGCATAAAAGATCTGTCTGTAATGCTTATTTTCACTTTAGTTCTTTAGTAATTGTAATTATTCAAAATAATTTTAGAATAATTTTTAATAGATTTTGATTTTTATAGTGTTATTTGAAAGGAATACTCTATATTGATGAATCCTTAGTCTAGAGCTACTGTATAGTACTTACAATTTAATTCCACAGTGCATAACATTTCATAGGTCTAGGATTTTGAAAATCAAAGTAATTTAATATCATTAAATATTTCTTACACCCACTCCCCCACCACCAATCCCAATTTCCTATTATACTTTGTAAATATTCTTTTTTACAACTTATAGTGGCTTGTAGAACAGAATTAAGCAGTGTATCAAATATAATTTGAATGGAAACAATTTTTCTGCACCTGATTTCAAGGTGTATACATTATTGCTAATAAATCCAAATACTGTGAGTTATTTTATCTTTCAACAGGGCTCATGATAAAAAACAGCTATACATGTTTCAGAGCAGAACGTCTTGTGTTCAGAACACAGTTCTAAAGTATAGTGGTAGTAAAAATAGTATCACTGGATACACTGTAACTTAACATTTTATATTGTCATGATACACTTAGATTGCACTATGGAACATATATAATTTATGCTTATTCTGGTATTTAATTTTCTTTTTTTTTTTTTTGTTAACTGAAATGGCTTGACAAAACTCAGGTCAGTGAGTTTGGAGATGAAAATCAAGGTTGCTTTAATGCTTCTTTTCCAATCCATTTTCCGTGTGGTTCCCAGCTAAATAGGACCTTCATCTGAACTGGTGCTTTTGACAAGTTTCTTCCAGTTTGAATCAGGACCTGTGAGGGAGGAGTATGAGATGGTTAAGAAAGTAGGATTACTGCTGACATAATTTTTTTAAAATTTTTTTTATTTCAAGGGGATTGTCTCATGCACTCGTACCAGCAAGTTTATGTGTGAAAAATATCTGGAGCATTTTTCAGTTGCAAGCTTGCGTATAATGTTACAAAAATAATTCCAGAAATACTATTTTTAAACAATCTGTATTGCATATAGTGATAAAATAATTAGTCTAATATGAACACATGAAATGATGGAATTATATTTTTAAAAGAAATAAGCTTCATGGTGAAGGAGGAAATTAAGTTTGAGAACAATCCTCATTTTTTTTCCAGAATAATCCCTGTAATGGCCACATATATCCACATGATTAAGAAATTAATTCCCATTATTTAACTTCTGTCATTGAATACTTATGGGCAACAGAACATTGTGATCCTCACTCTAGAATGCATCACCACAAGTTTTGACAGATTAAGTGCCCACATTATAACTGGTATCTTCACTGGATCATGACAGATCACTGTGCTTTGGAAGCACTTTTTAATGATATGATTTACAGCTCACTGAAGGGATCAGGGGAAGAGACAAAGGGCTGTTATGGAGCATTCTGCTGCAAATGAGTAATGCCATGTGAATGTAGGCTGTTATGAAACTATGTCGTCACGGGCATTTGTAAAATTGTCAATATCCATCAGTTAGCATATCCATCAGTGTTTCTGGTTCACTGAATGCTCGTAAATGAGACACCTTACGAGTCAATTCTGTATCTTCAGAGAAAGATGAGTTTGTGTTATTCAGTGGCACTGGACAGAGTATCCTGTATGTTTGCTACGTTTTAACTAATAACAAAGTTGAGTCATGTTAATGCAGAAAAAAAGGGGTTTATACAGGGCAACTCAGGTGAAGCACTCAAGCATTATCTCCAGGTAGTGGCATGTTTCAGTTGCTCCAAACATCCACAGGGTGCATGATATCTAATTTACAAGAATGAAACTTCTAAGTAACTAGTTGCAAAACTGGCTCTTTAACTTGGAAACATAGTAATTCTTTCAGTTCTAGATTTGCAGGGCATTAAAAGACATTACTTAGAAAACGTTCCTAAATTCTATTATCTTGACAGTAAATTTAATTTTACGAAGTCCTGTTCAAAGCTCTACTCTATCCAGCTGCAAAAGAAGTTCAGTGTGGATGTTTACATACAAAACCAATAATGATTTAATTAATGAATTGTCAGAGGTGGTATGGCTTTCTGCCTTCTGATTCTCTTGTGATCCAGCAGATGTTGAGCAATATGCCTGGTTTATGTAGGCAAAGTTACTTTAGCAGTTATAAAGGCCATTCCTTGTCATCTTCAGCTGCCTTCAACCTGAAGACTACAGGGAAAACCCCCTGTTTAAAGGGGAGACAGTTGATAGGATGCATGGAAAAAGTGGGAGATTGTGCAACACTTCACACTAGGTTGCAGCCTTTTTCCTTATGTTTTTACTGACTTGATTTTTTCCTTCAAGTCCAAGAAGCATTGGCAGAAACTTTCTTTATTCAGTGGCCCTTGGCTCTGTAACATGCTGTTATCAATTCCTCCAATTTCCAGGCTGCCAAGAAAAACTAGACAAGCTGTTGCCAATGTTATCATGATAGCTTCTGCCTGAATGAAAGTGTTTCAGTAGCAAGGTTTAAGGTTCTTAATGATTTACCTTCCAAGACCCTAACTGCTACTAGATATCCTAGGATAAGGTGATCATCTTACATCCTAAGGCAGCTTTCCTTCATCTCATATTCCAGATGGATATCTGAAGAGATCATATTCTTTAAATGTTCGGATGTTAGTGCTGACAAAAAAACCTGCATTGCTAGGTGGAAAAGATTGTAACTTCATAAGAGCAACACTAATTCCATCCTATTACTGCATAGGTAACTGGTTGTGTTGGTTTGTTCTCTCTTTTTTTTTTTAAGTAGTTGGTCCTTTCATTAGACCCCTGAGTGCTATACATTCCTCTGAAAAGCTAATTGATACCTACCTCTCTTGCCTTCAAAAGGTTTTACAACATCTCCACCACTAGTACAGCAGCCTTCCCATTCTTAATTGCTTCTTGCCCTACTGACCCCTCTGAACTGCTAGTAATGCATTTGTGTCAGAGACTCATATGACACCTTGTTAGGTAACAGTTGTAAAACCTACTGGAATTGAGGAGATGCTCATCACAGAACCTCCCTCTAAAGTAATTTGAGAGGAGTGCCTTAGTCCATAACTCAAGCCCTTAAACATGTATAATTTCATGTTTTACTTAAAGTGAGTAATCCATTTCCAGAACTTTATCTTAAGCTACATTCTAATCACAATTTTCTTGGAATGGTCTTGTTTGCTTGAAGTCTGAAAAGTCATCAGTATGAAGACCATCTAGTCAGATAGTAGGTTTTGTTAAAGTTTGTAATAACGTAGTAATTTACAATTCCCATGTATTACATTCATTGTAATTAAAGTTGAGTCTTCTCTAGCACATCCTGCTATTTCTATTCTTTCTACTTATTTTAGCGCATACAAGGAATTTACTTGGTATCATCAGATCATACTTTATTATTATGCTCTTTAAACATTGATGTCTAAGGTTTCGTTCAGCAGAGGTGCAAACCAAGTTGGCTTGGATTAAACTGCCATCCACTGCAGTGACCAGTATATCACCTGGGAATCATAGCATCCCTGGTTACTCTTTCACCTTCTTCAGTTCCTGGCATGTTGGAGTTCTAATAGATGGGATTTTGTGGAGCAAAGGAAATAAGTCACAGGTCTCCTCTGCCTTTTTGCCTGTAGAATAGGAGCATATGTAGTTACATCTCTAAAACACAAAGATAGCCTGTTTGGAGCCTGCCTGGAGTATTTACTTGCTGCTTTTCAGGCTTATGGAATTTTGCTGGAAAGGCAAAGATTTCCTTTAGATGTTGACTTAATTTTAGTAGAGAGCATGTATGTTGAATTTCCTCATTCCCATTAGGAGTACGTTCTTCCACCACTGATTAGGTCATGTTAGGAATTAGTTATGCTAAGCATGAAAAGTGACACTCACCTCCACCCCCGTATAAAAGAAAGTAAATTCCATACTCTAAGAGTCTGCTTAGAATTAGCAGTGTTTGTTTTTAATATGTTGGGTGGTGTTTTGGTGGTGGTGTCGTGGGTATTTTTTTTTAATGTTTTTTAAACACAAATGTAGTGTTTTTATGGTTAATAAACATGGTTTAGAAGGATTCTTGTCAAGCTGAGATCTTGTGGGTTCTCTTATAACCTTTCCCTCCTCCCTTGGCCTGGTGATGGTAACAAGCCATGGTTAGAGAAACTGCTGTGGTGAATTCCATGATCTATGAGAACAATTGTCCAGAATTGTTCTCATGCAATGAGGAAGAAAATCATACTTCATTAATAGGGCAATCTACAAATAAAAGACTGCCCTGTCCTCCAGAGAAGTTGCATTTCTCTGTGTTTAATGCCAATCCCAGGAATGAGAATTTCTTCCCTCAGTACGTTGTGAAGGCATCTAGCATTTTGCAGGAGGCACTCAGCATCTCACAGAATTATCGGGACTTTTTAAAAGAGTATGACTGACATTGTATAGGATTTCCATACAGTACTTACTACAATATCAATATGAAATTGTAAATGACTGGTTCTTATTTAAGCCAAGTTATGCTCTTGGTTGAGGAATGTAGGTTCTTGAACCAGTGGTGGGAAAAGTGATGGATAGATATGACGCAGTAAAAATTGACAGAATTAGTGGAAAGGTGACCCCAGAGTCAGAAGGATGTTTAAGATAACTGAAATTGAAAGTCTGAAGGAAAGCATGCACTGAGGAAAAAAAAATAAATCATCCAGCAACCCCCCAAAAAGAAATGTTGCATTTTATGAGGACATTAAATGATACTAATATCATACCTGGTACAATACACAGTCAATTAATGTGATTTGACCCTGTGTTTGTTAAGGCCCATCTTTGACCACAACAGGAAAATGAATGCTCTCTGCAACATGAAGTGTTAGTATTTAATTCTTGCACCCTATTACACCTATAAGAAAGCTAAAGATCAAAGGAAGTGTTATTATGGCTTCACCAAGAAGTCTGGTAGTTCTACTCCTGCACACGGAGCAACTTGGGGAAAGGTTCCTCTCCTTGAAGGTGCTTCAGGCTCAGTACTCCTGCACCCTTCTAATGCCTGTGAAGTGTTTAGGACACATTTTGTTGAAATTAATTGAATACACAAAATCAAAAAGAGCTGAAAAAATGTTAAAAGATTTATGAATACTGGTGAATGATTAGAGCGCACAAAACCTTAGAAGCCTTCCATCTTATAATACATATGAGCATCCTTTGATCTTCTTCCTCTCTATCTTTTACATGGTTTTCTTGTGCTATTATAATTGTTCTGCTAATATTGTAGCAGAATGAAAGAATCAGTCAAAGTTCAGCCAGGAGGTGGCAATTTTTAACATCTATTTAATTTTATCTACAACTGTGTTTGGGGGTTTTTTCTTTTTTTTTTTTTTTTAAGTCTGTGTAATAATTCACTTATATTAAGTCAGACAATTTGTATGGTTCAAGAGAATCAAACCTTACACAGTGTTTTGGTAAAGAACAGTTTGCATCGCTCTCTCTTTAGGTTTATATTTTTATGAGTAAACGAAAAGTTAAAGATTAAAAAGATATCCAATTTAAGAAAGAAATTACCATCCAGTTTAAGAAAGTAGCTTGTAAATATAATGACATTTATAATTTAGTTAAAAAAATAGACTGAAACCCACTACTTAGTATGTATGGTAAATTAATGTGGCAATTTTATCACTGCTGCATAAAAATGTAGAACTGAAATTTATTCGTATAGCGCAAAACAGTGCATATAAGAATTCAAAAAACTTGCATCCCTTGCCCCATAATTTCTTATATTTCAACTTAAGACGAAGTAATTTCATCTTCTTTTAGGATTTTTGAACACATGATGGGTTATAGGTAGTAATTTTAGAAAACATTACCTCAATATGAAAAAAAAAAAATATCATGGGCTTGTATGAGAAGTGTGTGGCCGATCCTAGTAATCCCTTTAAAATGCTCAGGAAGTGTGGCTGGTTAGCACCAAACCTAATTTCTTGTGAAACATTTAGATTGATGCTAAGAGAATATGAGATAATAGCTTTCATAGTCAGTAGTGTTTCCTCTTCTATCAAGAGCATTAGAAATTTCTAAAGTTGTATGAGAGTTTCCATTCTATGTTCCTCTTCACTTGTATAGAAAACGTTAAAATTTTCACTCATACGTTTTTGATGTGTTTGTAAACACAATACCTGTACATTAGATCATGATCAATACTGAGGGGAAAAAAAAATAATCTTACGAATATATTCCTAGAGCAGAAGTTGAAGGCTGCAATATATTCTTTACCGATTGGGAATCAGTGCCTGCCTTTATCCCATAGTAAACCCAATCGGGTTTCTGTTTCTCTTAGTATTGTACTACCTGTAGTATGGTACTCATGAAGAAGTATACTAAATGCTGTGTAGGCATAGGACCTCAAACTGGCCCCAGACAATTTAGCATCCAAATGGGTGCACCTACGTTAGCATTTCAGTTTGGATAAGAGGTGTGCTTTCAATGGGAATTTCCCAATTAGCCCCACTTACAGTCCTTTGGTTTCCATCACAGAGCAAATTTCAGGGATCCCTGCGGACTGTGGAAAACTAGTGAACTTCAGTGATATACACAAGTTGGCCATACTGCTCCTTTGGTCAGCCATGGTGTTGGTAGGGAACACGTGCACAGCTTGCTCAAGTGTCATCTATGTTCCTTAGTGCTTGACTGATATCGAACTGTTGCTTAGCACCTAAAAATCTTCATAGGAAGAGGTGATAAAAGTTTCCTGGGGGCCTGGGTGTCCAGCAGAAAGGCTGGGCAAGGTATACTTTGGAAACTCAGCATCTGGGAAACATGATGAAGAAGTTTTATTTTGAGGAGAGGATTTTAATTAATTGCACAATTACAGCATTGTCATGAAACAGCTGAAGAGTCCTCTTGAGCCTTGCCAGGTTTCCAAAGCAAGAGTCTCAGAAGCAGTTTCTGTTAAATACCCCAAGAAATGCTGCAATAATAGAAAGTTTAGCTTTCACATTAAAATACACAGGAGATGTCGTGCTCTGCAAGTTTAACCCTGCATGCTTGGATGCATGCACTGCAAAGTATAGTCTTTAACTCTGTGGTCCTTTACTGTTTCTAACGTGTGTTGGGGAGCACCCACATACCTACACATAAAGGCACCACCCGTTTTCTTCTACAACCTTAGATACACATTTAGCTCTTGTAAAGGGCCAATGTATAACGTGATCTCGCAGTCGCCGAAATTGCTACGTAATTATAATTCGTTTTGAATGTGCCATATAATAGTGCTTCAGAATCTAAGCTTTCATTCAAAAGTAATTAAGCCTCTAGCCCTTATGGTTACAAAGATAACCTTCAAAATGTCAAATGAACATAAGCAGATGCGTTGATGTCTGTCTGAGTCTGCAGACAGCTTGAAACAGTAGCTACAAGAAAATGATACTGTGTGCTGCCCCCTTCCTTGAAACGGGTGCTGCCTCTGAATTACACCAGCACTGCTGTTAACTACTTCACAGCTGATAGATTTAGCAGAAACAGCACCAAAGAGCTTATTTGACCTTTTTAGAGAAAATTATAAGGAAATGAAATATAGGTTCCATTGGTATCACTCATTTTGTTAGCTTATATATGGTAGGGAAGAAACGAATTAATTTGTTCGTTGTGAATTTAATATCATGCATTGAAGCAGGGTGCTACTACAACCTTCCTCACCCCTTGACAGAAATACCAAGTAGTATCAAGTAATAACAAGATCCACTGTTTCCCATCCAACTTGTAGGTCTCCTTCCTTCTCATCAACATCTCTGTCATGCAGCTGAAGTAATGATTTCAGTTTCTTTGGAATAAGTGCTGTTCTGTCTTCTTTTGCCATCCAGTTAAGTTATGCTTCCAGTAAAATAGGTGGATGTAAAAAAAAGAAAAAAACCAAAAAAAGTGGTTAAAATACATGTTAAAGAAGAGGGCATATATTTAGGAGGAGAGTGTAAATCCAAGAACGTTAGGCTGGGAATTATTACAATGTTGCTAGAGTAAGCTTACTGTAATACAGTATGTCTGGATGTTGTTTATAACCAGATTTGTATTTTTAAGTGTACTATGGCTTTAAATGAGAAATACTGTGTTGTTTCTTGTCATAATGAATGGAGAAAAGGTCTAGGTTAAGAGTCTGCTTGCAGCCTGCACAGTAGTGTTTACAGGATGCTGGCTGGTAACAGCACAAGCAGGATGCACTGCTGGGTCGTGTTTTCTGGGAAATTGAGCAGAAGCACTGAAGATACGAAAGCTTCTGCTTGACACTGCTGCTTTGGAAGCGTAGTGAGGACTCATGAGAACTATTCATCTGTTTCATGACAATACTTTAATCTTGCAATTAATTAAAATCTTTTCCCAGTATACAAGCCTTCCTTCATCAGCCTGACATGCCATGCATGGAGAAGAACAAGAATTGGCTAAGAAAGACACAGATTTGTGACAGAATTCCAAACAATGTAACACTGATTATTTAGATCAGCATAGGGCTACAATTTCAGGTAATGCAGTGCTTAAATGAGAAAGAGGGATTTTTACATGCGATTGTGTACGTCTTGAGCTATGTAACATATTCTTTTCCATGCAGTGTACCCAGTTCATTTGAGCTGAATTTGAAATTTTCACTTGATAAAAAGACACAGCTGATATGATAGCTTAGTGTCAGACTCGTATAGGCTACTTTAGACTGTCTTTTTCTCATTTTAATCTAAGGAAAAGTAACTTACCAATCCTTTCTTATGTTTATATAGATGCTTTGAGTGAAAATAAGGCTGCTGAAACATTCAAAAGCTCGTTTCTCCTGCCTGTCAAGAGTGCAGTTCTCCTTGATTTCACTTCTAGCATCACTGCTACTGGTACTTCTAATGTCAGGAAGAGAGGCATTCCCTAGCATTATGTGTTTCATGCGAATGAACTTCATTATGGAAAAAACTACTGAGAGATGTAATAGAGGTAAAATCCTGAAGTACTAGATTATAATATGATAAATTATATTATATTATAATTTCAGGAGTTTCTTCTAGTGCTGGTAAAACTTGATTTTCAAATAGATGTATGATCAAGGGAGGCATGTCTCCTTTGAATATATTAAATTTCCATGACATTATATCATTTCACTCAATTGAAACCTCAAGTGAGCAAATAAATTTTTGTCAGTGTGTGTTGGGGAATAGTTATATTTCCCATAGGAACTCTGTGAACATGGAAACCCTTTGACAAATATTATCAGTATTAGTCAGACACTATGAGTAATTAACGCTGGTTTTGGGTATTTTCTTCTTTGAAGCTTAAGGCCAGATGCAGTTGAGTCTAAGCGGATGCTGTGGAATAGCACAGTTGCTCGTGTCACATTGTGGGAGGTGGGCATGACATCTGCTTGTCTCAGTAGGAGGAATGTTGCAAAGCAGGTCTGTACCTCCATAATAATATTTGCATTTTCTTCAGGTGAGCTCCCCTTCTGCTATTTACAATGATGAAATGAGACTGTGTAAGTGATTAGGAGTCCTAGGATGTCACTGTCTTAGGTTACATGATGCTGTCACTCTATTATTGATAGTGAAATTGCCTTGCTGTGTGGCTTTTACTTAATTGGTTAACCTCTGCCTGCTTCATTTCCCCCCTCTGCATGATCAGAACACTATTAATACTTGCTTTCCTTTATAAAGAGCTTTGACATCTGTGGCCATAAAGCACTTCACAATGTTTTCCCTAAAGACACACTTAATTTGTGTAAGAAACATACATTTGGGTGGCATGTAGGGAATGCTGAGAGGGCAAAGTGAAGAGATGAAAGAAGTGCAGGAGGAAAGGAAACACAAGAATTAGATGGGTAGAACTGGTATGTTGCTGTGGTGTTTATTGGTGACTGAATTGCTCCATCTCTAATGTTACATTGCTGAAGTACAATTTAATTAGATTATCTCTGACCCACATGAAACATTCAGTGTTTTGCAGTTTGCTAGATCAGACTTCACTGTTTAATGTGGTTTTCAGATACTTTGATATGTTTTGCTTCATTGAATCAACTCCAGCAGGTTTCAATTCTTCTCTCTCATCTCTCTCTGAAGTATAATAAATATTGATTTCCAGCAATAAGAGTAAATGTTTGGGGGATAAAAATTATGTAAAATAAATTCTGCCATGCTAGATAAATGTAATTTCATTAATCACTTATGTCTTAGAATATATTATACTGTTACAGCACTTCACAAACTCTGAAGTAAAAGAAAAGGTAAAAAGCAGTAATTTACAGACTGGAAGATTGGGTGGGGTTAAGTGATGTGCTGAAGATCTTTGTTATTCACTCTGTTGTTCTATGTATCAGAAAATTTATATCTTTTTTCTTCAGCAGTCCATCTGAATGTTCTTTTATAGTCCACATCACAAAAGCATCAAATTGTTTTTGTGTTTCATTGAGTGAACAATGAGGTCTGTGATGGTTAGTGATTATATAGAAAAATACAGAATTTGCATCATTTTAACAGTTACTGGGTTTCTTCCTTTGTAAAAAAGCAGGAGTTAGAAACATTTCACAAAGATGGCCAGTCTCTCGATTAACAGTGTTTTCTCTTCCACATTTTCGGTTCAAACACAAAATAAGTCTTGGCCTACTTTATAACATCAACCTAGTTCTTTGAGCAATTTTTTTTTTTCCTTTGGACATGTAGCTCGAAAGGAATATTATTTTCAGTCATTTCAACAATGGAAGCATAGGGAGCATATAAAACCGCTGATCATTGAAGTGCATTTACCAATAAATTCTTGAGTACTGTATTGTAAACATATGTGCTTTCCTTCAAGGATATAAAATAACTAAGCTTTGTAATATAAAAGCATGTTAATGAGGGTATATACTCTGGGTATTAACCATTTTCCCAACAAAATCTTCTACTTTCTGTTACTCATTATCATCTGTTTGTGAACTTAATTCCTTCACATAAATCTTATTTTCATGTAAATAGCCCAAAAGGATTGCATGATGTGGTTTTTTTTCAGTAACTGATATAAATGCCTTAGAGTCATCCTTGAAAACTTCTTGCTGCGCTAATGGACGTTGCCATGATTTGTATTTGATAGGAGATTATGTTGTAAGAGGAAAAAACCAAGAAAATACTAGCATAAAACAACTGCTTACCCATATTCATCTAGGAAAAACTTAGAAAACAAAGAAAAAAATCCCAGTAAAAAAGTTAACATATTTTACAGATTTGTTCTGTATTACTTGCATGGCAGATCACTAAAAATCTTACTGACTTGCTAGTGTTGTTGACAAATCAATATGAAGGAAAAAACCACACTAAATTTTCACTGAAGGTGAAAGTACAAGCTTAATATTAATTGTTGTGTATCCCTTTCCTTTGTGGAATAGGGTAAGGATTGTATATATTCCATGTCCAGTTTGATGACTTAGTACACAGAAGAGTGTTTCAGGTGAACCCACCTAAGGCAGATCAGAGCATTGTAGACAGGCAAAGATAGAGGATGGAGCTGGAGATGGTACAGGAGTAGCTTTGGAAGCTGTGTGTAAGTTTGGGGTAAAGCTGCAACCCTAACTGTCTTCTAAGGAATCACTTCAGTAGGGAATTTCGGTTCAACACACCCTCCCATCCCATGGGCCTCAATTGGTATTGCTCACATGCGTATTGTGGTATTGCTCAAAGGTCTCAATTAGAGAGGCCCTTGCAGGACAGCATTAAAATGTCCTGGAGACTTGGGTTTTTACTTCAAGATCACACAACCTGGGTTTTAGACCCTGCAACTGGCAGAGCTCTACATGAACAAAGTATAGCCCATAAATACTGGATTTCAGGTTCACTATTTGTTGAGATTTTTTTCTTTCCTTTTAAGAGAAGGAGAAAAAGGGGGAGAGCTTTGTTGTCCTGCTTTTCCCCCCTCCTTCAAAAAAAAAAAAAAAAATCCCAAACCAACAGTGAGCTGCCAAACTATGATTAAATTAATGATCCAGAAAGCCACATTGAATTATTGTCTGTAGTAGTAGTTTACTGCAATAAAACAGTAGTGTCACAAGGAAATGACAAAACATCATACCAAAATATTGCAGATTATCATTACTGAGGAATCTCAGAAACTCAGTTAATTTCATTTTCCATGGGACAGATCCAGTCACTTTCCTGTTGGACACAAATTTTCCTTCTGAAATCAATAGGAAATTCTGCTTAAAACACACATAAGGATTTCACTCTGTATAGGCATCAGAGTCTAAGGCAGCATAAAGATGGCATTTTACTTCTGTCTCTGGATTTCCTGGATTCTTTCATTTATCAGAAGATTCTTAAATTAATAGATTGTAGCTGTTTGAATTGGAAAGATTCCTCCATTTCCATGAGCTTCTACTGCAAACATGAGTCCTAGTAATACATAAACTTGAAGTGTCCACTTGTGGGCCATTATGTTGTTTGCTCTTCCTCACTGATGACATAGATGGGCGTATACTTTGGTAGGTTTAAGTGACAAAAAAATAATTTGTAGGGTACAGTACAGTGACAACATTGTAATTAAACTTGTCTAAGATTAGGCCAAAGGCATCAGAGGATTTGTGTCTTCTGTTTTGCATTCTCTTTCCAAGTTATTTTATTAACATAGGGTGTCTTTAATTATGCAGAACTGCAAACTGCAATATTGATATTCTATAAACATTAACTACTAGTGTCTCTAATGAAGCAGGAAGATAACATGCTTTCTTGTTATTTGTCAGGACTTGCAAAGCACTAAGTATTTCAGATGCTATCATTGCACTGCATAAAGTACGAGGGATCTGAGATATACAACCTACTAGCTCAGTGTTTATGCTTGGCAATTTATGTATGCGTACACATACACATGTATACATACATCCCTCTCTCTCCTTACACATGTATACATACATATGTACGCATATATTTACACACACATATGCCTATAGTGATTTCTAAGGTAGATTTCATTCCCATCAGTGGATGCTACATGTTTTAACCTTCAAAATCTTTAACTGTGCTTGTTTTATATGGAGACCAGAAGGATAAGAACCCAGATTACAAAAAGGACCAACAAATACTTACTAATGGAACTAGAAATATATATCAGAGAGAAACCAGTGATTTACCCAATGGATTCACAACTCAAAGACATTTTCACTGAGATGAATTGAAATATATTCAGACTTCCTGAATCCATAAGTTCAGACTCAATTTGTATAGCAGTGTCATCATAGTCTGTATAGAAAAAAGTTGGAGGAACCATGTAAGAGACTCCTATCTTTCCAAATATACAAACCCAAATGTTGTATCCTAGTTGAATGAATCCTAATTGGATGGTTTGCTTAATTAAATTGACACTGTAAGAAGACACATTGAGCCCCAGACTTCTGTCAGAAGGAATGGGTATTGCCAATAGTGTAAATAGGTTCAAAATTGTATCCTACTTGAAATTTTTTCCACCTGTTTATTAATTTTACCTCTCTTAAGCAGTTTAGAACTTAGGTAAGAAGTTAAGTTCAAAAGAGGCTTCTAAATAGCTTCTGGAGATAAGATGCAGTTCCAGTTCCAACCTCATTCAGTACTAAAACTTTAGATGAGCTCAGAGTTTTCTAAGGAGTCAGTGTTGGGAATCAGTTTTAAATTGCTGAATTGCTCTGAAAATGAAAACAGTTAAAAAAAAATTAAAAAGATTCTGCAGTAATAATGACCTCTGGCAGAATCCTATATTCCATATCTCTCCTGAACATTTTTATTTGCACCTTATGATCTGAAATAGTCATAAAAAGTTTTGAAGAAAACAGATTGCAGTGCACACAAAATGAACATGGACAGACACTTGCAGATAACTGAGTAGCAGCAATGTATTTTGGAAGTTATCTACAGGTTTTTATCTTTGGAAGAAATGCACTTTGGGCCTTTTTGGGATTGACTTAATATTGTGCCATTGAGCAGCTAAAAATTATTGCAGAAATTGTGGAAAATTATAAGGAGTTTCACTAATAAGAAGCAAATTATCCTGCACTAGTTCTTTTTTCCTTTCTCACTGATGTTAAAGGCAAGGACAAGTTGTATGTTGGGATAAAAACATATCACTGCTATGATTAAATCCTGTGTCTGTGGGTCAGTTCTGTCAATGTGGATGAAGCAATTCTCTTTTTCTGGTTCTGTTGTAACTTTTTGACTTCTCTGTTACAATACTCAGTGTAACTGATGAGTAACTAATTGCTGAAACTTACTGAGTGTAACAGCAAGTTGCCAGCATAAGCTGCACATTGATCATCAGCCAGCAGTAGAGATGAAGATAAGGAATGTATTTGCATAGAAAGACCTCTAAACCTATGGACAGACATTTTTAAAGTGAATTATGATATTGGCAGAAGAATGAACATACATAAACAAGCCATGAACAGGTGACAAGTGAGAGGTTTTAACAATCAGATGTGTAAGACATAGGCTAACGTACAGCAGTGGGGTAAGAAATCTAACTAGTTTTAAGAAGGAGCAAGAGGGGAATTTTGTGGAAGGGATTGGATAATGGATAAGTAACAGGGAGATAGACCTTCCTTAGCCATACTACTTATGTTACTGACACTTCTTTTATTGGTTTATTTTATAAATGTTGAACTCAACACTGAAAATAGTGAAAATGGCAAGTGTAATTAAGAGGAGAGCAAGCAGAACATGTTGGTTGCACGATGATACTAAAAATCTGGTGAAACAAGACAGATATCCCAGTTCTATAAAACATATTGTTAGGAAATGAGATTTAAGTAAGCCTTTGGTTCGTTGAGAATGGCAGTCATATAATAGCTAAATACCATCTTGCAGCTGAATGAAATCTTTTCATTGGAATGCAGAGCAATTATAGGGCTCTTTCTAAATATTTCTTCGTGGTGATGAATTTTGTTCACTTGTGTTTGACCACAAGTACTTTTTCTTTATTTATAAAGTTAACTTTATCCAGAATACTGTTTGATTACTAACACAAAATACTGCAGGTCTCAAACTGGTGTGATACATCATGATAACTATTAGAATTTTAAAAAGGGAAATACAGAATGTCAAAAAATAAGCTAAAATAACTTTGTTGATCTTAGATCTGATTAACACTCAGGCACAGTAGGAAATCTGAAAGTACCTTTGAAGAGAAACCTCCCTAGGAACTGTTACAAATCAACCGAAGAAGTTTGGATGAGGATCCCACACCCATTTAATGGCCTCAAAAAATAAGGAAAAGCTAGAGTTTGGCCTCTTTATTCCTGCATATTGTGATGGAAATACCTTCAGCAGATATACAGCTCATTTTCCGATGGAAATTATCTTAAAAATAGTCTAGATGTAGTTACATCATCTGTATTCCCCAGAAAAAAAGAAACATAGATAAGGTGTCAGTCCTTAATTTGTGTCTGAGACATTAGCTTGGGATAAATTGTGTCTTAAAATTGTAACATACTTGCGCTTTGGGCATGGCTAAAATAGTCTTACCTGTGCCTGGCCCATACAACATTTGACTCTATGTACTGACTATGTTGAAATTAATTTTGAAATCCAGATGTGTTTTTGTTTATTTCATATAACTCAAATGGCACAGGGTAAGAGAACCTGCGTGATCACAGTTCATTAATGGTGATGACTCCTAGGCAGAGGTCAGTGTGTATGTTTAGATAGAATGATAAAATGGTTTGGGTTGGAAGGGACGTTAAAGATCATCTATTTCCAACCCCCCTGCCATGGGCAGGGACACACTAGGTCAGCTGATGCCCGCTGGCTTCAAATGAAAGCATCTAAACATTAATTGCCAGTAAACTGACTGCAACTTCAAAAATATTTAAAATAGGCTACATAGACGTATTGAAGGGTTGATGAGAGTAAGCTTTAAATAGAAATGGAAATCCTTACCTAAAGGAGCTTCTTATAGTACTGAATACTAGTGGAACCAAGTAATGTTAAATATTGTGTGGCACGCGTGGGCTGGCTCCTCCTGTCCTGTGTCTTCCACAAAACAGTTTCCAAGGGTCAGCTAAATAGTGAAGGGCTTATTCCCATGAAAATAAATGCTGTCAGTATCTACAGTTGTTTGGCCCTGGAGCTTTCAAAGAGAAACTTAGAAAGAAGCACAAAAACTGGATCAAGAGCCTGCAGTCTGTCAATGAACTGCTGAGGGATGCAACACGACAACATAATCAAGTCTGATGTGTCTTTGCAGTGACATACCAAGCCTGCAGAATTGAAAACGGCTTAGCTTGCTGAAAGCCATCGCCAAAACATGTTTTCTCTTAGCTGCAAATATTTGAAAGATTTTAAAACTGATTTTTTTAATGAAATTCTTTCTATCCAGAAAAAAATATTTCTATGACCCAAATATTTTCAGTAGTGGTACAGAGCTTGAAATGAAAAAATCCAAGTCAACCAGATGTCGTTTTGAATTTCCTACTAGTGCCTGAATCTGTGGGAAAGATATATATATATATATATAAAATATATATATATAAAATGTAACCTAGGTTATATTAATTGAAATCTAAGTTCCCTGTTTCAGATTTTGTAAGAAACTTCCAAGAAATCCATTCAGGATTTGCAATGCTGCATACTTCTAGTGTAGTGTCACATACTGAATGTGTTAGGGAAAAGACAGTCTGGCTAGCAAATTAGAGGTAATAACAGCAAATCTCAAATACACTAGTCATTATGTTTATTATATAGTCAGATTACATATACTAGTTCCTGGTTTTCTTCTTCCTTGGTCTGTTCAGTATGCTGTCTTAAGCAAACAGTGTTTGATTATATACTTCTGGTGTATATTTTACTCTCTGTAGGTGTACATATTAAAATGTTTTTCTCATACTTTCTAGCACTGCATTTTCATTTGGTTTTATCCCTCTTACATGCCTTCTAGTATGTACTTCTTCTGTAATTGCCATATCACAGTGTACGCTTTTATGTAGACTGACTAATTGGTAAATGCTGGCTTTTTATGCTACTATTTGTTCTCTGTAGTGTCATTTATGCCATTCAGTATTCAGCTGTATATGGTATTAACAGTACTTTCTTGGAGGTTTAAAAATAATGACTTGCTGATTGTCCTTCAGAAAACAGTCTCCAAAGCAGTATTTTTTTCTTCCATAGGATTGTGTTACTGTATTAATTCAGAAATTATTTTTTCTTTTGTATCAAAATTGTGCATCTTTATTGCACTTTCACAAGTAGTTTGTTACGTTCTTTTAATACAGAACAAAAATATGTCTAAAGGATGATAGTAACACTTTTTTTTTTAGTTAAGAAAGATCTTCTGTCTGCTTATAATCTTATGCAGATGTGCAGATGATAAATACCCATGCTGAAGTTGTTTGCAAATGGCCAGAACTGTATATTTAGAACCACACCAGACAGATTTAAATTACAGAATGGTATTTTTCAAAAACTTTTTCTACTTGCATCTTCTGAATATACTACGTAAAGTTTTTATTTCTGAGACAGGAATGTCTGATTTTTGTTAATCCCACAATTTTACCATACTCCAAGCCTGCAGCAGTACCACAAACAGGGATTCATTTGCTCATAGCTTGGAGGAGAGGCCCCAAGTGAATTTACTCTCCTCTTTAGTTTTTCCTTTGCATTTCCAGGGAAATGTCATACAAGCTTCTGGAATTGGTTACTGAGGGAGATGGTTTTTTAAGCAATTTCTCATCAGCATTTCTGTCCTATAGGGAAATAAAATGGAATTTTGCTAAATAGTGAGTCATAATTCAAGGCAGATATTGATAGGACTCTTAATAACAGACAAATATCAAATGATCATGAAAACCATTACTGGCTTTATGTGCTTGCATCTTTAACAAGAAGGATATCTTCAAATTCTTGTATGTGAAATATGAAGACATTCTTAAGTGTTTACACGATCAAGACTGAGTGTTGCTCTGTTTTGCCATATTGGTATTTCTGCACAGTGTGGTACTAGAGGGCTGCTTGGGTGCATGTTTTAAGGTGTCTGGATATGTTTTTTTCTGGCATTCATCAGATAAGGATTTTTTTTTGTTTGTTTTGTTTTAAATCTTTATAAAAGTGTTTCCTTTATTGAGATTTCATTGATATTGTAAAATTACCATATTTCGGCCTTCTTACATACAGTCATTATATTGCTACAACAGACCAGCTCTGAGTAAACATAACACTTTGATGAAGTTGTTTATGCAGTTGTAGTTCACTTTCATATAGAAAGGTTAAAAAGGCATACCAGTAACATGGCGATACAAGCATAACTGCAAGGGAGAATATGAGTACCAGCCGTGGCGATACTACAGGCTGTATATTGAAAGGGAGCAGCACAGGCCAGGGGCTGTGTGGCCAGGTGAACGAGAAAGCAGAGTTTCAGTGACAGGTGGGTGGTAATGAGGCTCACCCCAGAATGTTGGTAGGCTGTTCTCTGTGCTGGACTAGTCTCTTACAGGTGTTTGAAGGAAGAGATGAGACATTGGAGTTTACACTGGGAGTGACAGTAAATAGTACAGGAGAGTGCAGTGGCAGAGGCTGTAAAGCACACAGGTGAGAAGTAAGTAGTGAGTGGTGTACAAAGGAGAAGCAGCTGGGGATAGGCAAAGGTAGAGGGTGACAGTGATTTAGACCCTGGCCCAGAAATAGTTAACTACCGCAGGTGATAAGAATATGCCTTGTGATGCTGAAAATGGAGGCAGGAATGCCCAAGCTAATGATTCCTGATATATCCAAGCTGGTTTTGTGCATATCCACTTGGATTTGCCCTGTGCCCAGTGCTGGCCTTGGGCTGGCTCCCTGTATCTGTCTGTGCTGAGCTCTCCTCTACTTGTGACCCTGAGGAGGACAGTTCAGAGACCCCTGTTGATCCACATGGCTCAGCCTTGCCAAGTCAAACATCCTGGCTTGTGTCAGTTCAGCTACCAAACTGCTCTCTGGAGGGAAGAGAATGGCACCTACACCTGTAGAAACTGGCTATCCTTAACCTCAGGTAACCCAGGACTTCACCAGGATGAAGACCAGTAGTCTGTGACATCTCATTTAAACTACTTTTTATGATATATCATAATAAAAAAAAGAAAGGTTATTTTTTTGGCTAATTTAAAAACACAGAATCACTGCATTTAGCTGAGCAATGAGGACTCAGCACACATCTGTCATTTCAGTTACTTGTTTAGTTCAACCCATTTTGAGAAGGGTCTTAATCTGACCAAACGTATTGCAGTGTGTTTATGTCCTTCAGCTTTCCCCCCATGCAGCAGTCAGTCATTTTGTCCTGGGCAGCCTGTGCCTGTGGAAGGCAGCTGAATTCTCTCTCTTAACATGCATGCAAACATCCTTTCGCAGAGCTCCCTCTGGGAACGCGCACAGTAATATCACAACACGGACTCGCCTGAAGTCACAGACATTTACAGTCACAGCCCGTGGGGATAGAGGAGTCGGCAGGGTATCCTGACAAATACTGTGCTAGCCTTTTGTCGTTATCCTTTCACAGGACAAGTATGGCACAGGGGATTACAGAGTCAATGGCTAGTTCCTATTTAAATACCAAATGTATTTAGCGTGAGTCCCATGATGATGGGAATCAATCACCTGCTAACGCTTTAGCTGGCTCAGCCAGCACTTAGAAATATGTACTGTCATAAAATGTGGTTTAAAATAAAAGTAATGTTTAAAATAAAACGAAAATGATACGTTAAGGAAACGTCTCATAGACATGAGAGGCAACGCAGACAAATACCGAAAGATTCTAATAGCTACAGTACAGGGTAGAGACACTTTTTTTTTTTTTGAATAAACAAAGGATTTAGAGAGTAAGGTATTGTCCCTTTTTAGGGACTATGCATTTTCTGTAGTGAATTGGAAGGCATTATTCATAACAAGTTAGTATAGTGTATTTTAATTTGTCAGTAGGATAGCTCAGGTTTGTAAAGCTACTTCAGGCTGTTGTCTGCACATCAAGTGATTTGCCAGAGAAAAGCTGACAGCTGATGCTGTTTCATTTTTACAGGATTTGATCAAATACTTTAGTTGAAGATTTTTGTGATTACATTTTAATTATATTCTTGGTCCCATTCAAATTGCTTTTTCGCTTGTAAAAACAGCAACACCATAAAGTTCTTCGTTGTCTCTGCAGCGTCCCTGTCTCACTGAAGTACTTTTCCTCAGGGACCAAAGTGTGATCTTCTGCTGGGACTTGTTTTATGTCATTTGAATCCTGACTTTCATGCAGGGCAAGGGCTATTTCTGCATCAGATAGAAAATCTGTAGTGGTTACTGCTCGCTTAACTTTTTTACTCTCCAGGCTGGTTTCCAAGCAAAACCAAGCTAACACACATCTGGGTTTTTTCGGGATCTGTTCTCATTTCCTATTTTGAAAATTTGTCCAGGTAGACTGGAATAACAAGGAACAATTACGAAAGGAAAAGTTCATCAGTGTAGTCTGAGATCTGGGTTTTTTTCATTCAGCAAATGTTTGTAAATAATTAATATTTTCTTTGAAACAAGAACCTGCTCACTAATGTCTTGCAAAAAAAGACAAAACCAAACCATGCTGCCAATCTAAAATAAATAGTTTTTATAAAGATCTAGGGTGGTCCTTTTCAGAAGTTCAAGTATTCTCTAAATCCTTCAGGATCTAATATACAGGCGTAAAATTTGAACAATTTTGTTCTGAGAAAGGCATCTCAATTTATTAAAAAGGCTTACAAATTTGCTGTGCAAAAAAATTGATGTGTGGTAAGTTTTATTTTTCCTCAGGCATATTTTGAAATTTACAGGGTTTGGAAGCTTAAGAAAATACTTGACATATGTTTCAAAACGGGCTGGGTTTGTGCTTGTATATAGTTTTGTTTATCTCATGTCTCAAGAAAAATCCTTTACTCAACAGTGTAAGAATTAGACTGTATTGTATTTTAGAACTAGTGTATCTCTTTATCAAGAGTCTGTTCTTAAATCTATATTTTACACTTTCCCATGCTCCAGTCACTGCAGCCATAATAAGTAAATGCTGTAGCTTTCAGTTCTTACCTCTGGGACAAATAATAAGAAAACTCTCAAACAGATGGAGTGGGTTTTCTCATACATGTTATCCATTAATGTCAAACAACAAGCTATAGAAAATGTTTCTATTACACAGGTGAAAAGAAGATAATATCACCTGTTTTCATTCACACAGTTTAAATTTCACTTAGTCCCTGTGTGTTACATTACCTATTGGCTCTTATCTAGAGCTTAAAAGTTGCTGAGCCCATGGGAAATTGTAGACTTAAAAGGAATTTAGGCCATATGAGTATAGGCCTATCTATATCATATACATACTGGAGACCCGATATTCTCCTTCCCTATAATTCTGATGAGGCAGTATTTCTTGTTTTGTGAGATGAAATTACAATTTTACAACATTAAGGTCTTGATCCTACAGAGCCACTGGCATAACTTCAGTGATGTCACATATTTAGGGCAGCCAAATGTTCACAGTTCAACTTGGCTGTTGTTGAACAAAGCAGTAGTACGTCAGGTTATTCAATACCACTTTTTGTACTTTTGACACCTGTGCATATAGTTTGCAGCCTGCTTGATTTTGGTGTTCAATCGGTAGCTGGACTATTTTATTTTAACATTTATGACTATATGAACTATATTATGTATTATAACTATATTTTATTTTAACAAACATTTCAGTACCTCTTTAGAAATTAATAATAGGCACTTCCACTAAACAGTTCACCCCAGCATATCTGAGTGTTCTTTCACTGTGTTTAGTTTAGACATGCAAATTTGGATAGATGAAAATATTTTAACTGCCCTGTACTTAAATTAAGAGTCAAATATACTGCCCTTTGACAAGCTTTCTGACTTAGATGAAACATTACCTTGGTTCATTGCCACAAGGCTTTTTAACATTATCAAATGTGTTGAGATTCAGTAATTCTGGTGATGATTAGATAAAGTAGGAATAGTAATTAAAGTGTATATTTAAAAGCACTTTAGAACAAACCCACTTGCAGTGGTACTTCTCATTTTGTACTTTGGAACACTTTGCAATATAAAGGAACGTCTTAATCTAAAGGAACTGTGTTTCAGTTTTAAACATATCATCATTGTGATGGATCTTTAACTGCACTATGTATTACTGCAGTGGGTAAATTTGCAGGAGCCAGGGTTAATGAAACTGCATGGCTTTCAAATCTGTCAAAATGGGCTGCCTGAGAGACTGGCTTATGCCTTTGTTCTTAATGAATGCCACAACAAAAAGCATTCCTGTGGGCTTTTTCTTTTTTTGACTAAACATGCTTAACAGTTAGTTAACATGAAAAGACCTTCCTGCTTTCTTGTGGTATGTCCTGGTAGGGGTCTTTTCCATAGTGTGTTCTTATTCATGAAACTTTGCACTGAAAATACTGAAGGAAAAGATACTGGGGGAAAAAAAAAAAGGGGCTTTTTCTTATGGTAGCTACAGATGTAAATAATATATGTCTTTCTTTTGGAAATTCCATATGACAGAACTTTCTTGTGTTACAAAATGGAGTGTGGAACTCTGAGACACAATATTTTAGAGTAGGAAGACAAAGAAACTGAGAAGCTCAAAGCATGAGAACCAAAACCCCTCTTTTCCTCAAGTTCACAAGAGTCTGTCTGTATATGATTAAAATGGTGGTGAATTGGTTTGTATGGCAAGATTTTGGTAGCAGAGGGGCTATGAGGATAAGGATGGATTCTGTGAGAAGCTGCTGGAAGCTTCCCCTGTGTCCAACAGAGCCAATGCCACCCGGCTCCAAGACAGACCCACCTCTGGCCAAGGCCAAGCCCATCAGTGACTGTGGTAGTGCCTTTGGGATAACGTATTTAAGAAGGGAAAAAACCTGCTGCATGGCAGCAGCTGAGGAGTGAGATGTCAGAGAAACAAGTCTGCAAACACTGAGGACAGTGGAGAAGGAAGGGGAGGAGACGCTCCAGGCACCAGAGCAGAGATTCACCAGCAGCCTGTGGTGCAGACCATGGTGAGGGTGGCTGTGCCCTGCACAGGGTCACAGGGGAGCAGAGACCCACCTGCAGCTCAGGGAGGACTCCATGCCAGAGCAGGGGGATGCCCAAAGGAGGTGGTGATCCTGTGGGAGGTCTACGCAGGAGCATGATCTTAGCAGGACCTATGGACGCAGGGAAAGAGGAGCCCATGCTAGAACAGGTTTGCTGGCAGGACTTGTGACCCCATGGCATACCCATGCTGGAGCACTTTGTGAAGAATTGCAGCCCGTGGGAAGGAGTTGTGTCAGAGAAGTTCATTCCCCATCAGTGTTTCTCTGCGTTGCTCATGGGGAGGAGGTAGAGAAGAGTGGGAGTGAAGTTGAGCTTGGGAAGAAGGGATGGGTGGGGCAAAGGTATATTAAGATTTGGTTTTAGCTCTCTTCTGCTCTGACTTGACTGGTAATAAATTTAATTAATTTACCTCAAGTTGAGTCTGTTTTGCCCATGGTGATAATGGCTGAAGGATCTCCCTGTCCTTATATCGGCACACAAACCTTGCATTATATTTTCTCTCCCCTGTCCACCTGAGGAGGGGAGTTGGTGGTCACCTGGCATTCAGCCAGAGTCTACACACCACAGGTGGTTATAATGATTATTAAATATTAATAGTGTAGCAAAACAGGATATGCTGAAAAAAGGTGTGGTTTTTTTCTTTTTTTTTTTTTTTCCTTTCCTTTTTATTGTCAGTCTGTGTGCTGGTTTTGGCTGGGATAGAGTTAATTTTCTTCACTGTAGCTAGTATGGGGCTGTGTTTTGGATTTGTGCTGGAAACTGTTGATAACACAGGGATGTTTTAGTTATTGCTGGGCAGTGCTTACACAGAGTCAAGGCCTTTTCTGCTCCTCACACCAGCCCACTATCAAGTAGAGTGGGCGTGCACAAGAAGTTGTGAGGCAACACAGCTGGCACAGCTTTTGCTTTACCTATTACACTGTCTTTATTTCAACCCATGAGTTTTCTCACTTTCTGATTCTTTCCCCCATGCAGACAGGGGAGAGTTAGCGAGCAGCTGTGTAGTGCTCAGTTGCCAACTGGAGTTAAATCATGACAGTCTGTTTCTTCCTTATTTTGATATTAGATTATGGTTAATTTATGGTTAATGATCAGGTAGATTTTTAGTCATACCCAACTAATTCTGTCTGGCAAACCTCAAAGCATGGTGGGTTGTTTTGGTTTTTTTTTTTTTTAACCATTACATAACTTTTGATGATACATATATTTTTGGGAAACTCCTGTGTATGGCACTACCTATCACAGTACCCCCAAAAGAATTCTGTTTTTGCAGGGTAGGATACCAAAGCTTCTGAGGAAATTGTTTCTGAACCTGCAAAACTCATAAACTACAGAGCTGTTTTGCCCCATAGAAGATAAACTGGGTTCTCTGGAGGACTGTTGCCAACATTTCTACTTTTCAACAGATATTGGTTTCTAATAGTTGTTGGTTTTTTTTTAAAGATGTAATAAAAAGATAAAACTTTGGAAAATTGCAAGTGAAGCCTTATCATAGGGAAAATGTTGACTGACATAATTTTATCTTTGCTAAAGATCCCAGAACATCTCAGTAAAGAAGAGGACGGGAAAAAGTTATTAGAATAATGCAATACTGTCCTTGTAGTCAGTATTGAATAAAAGTTAGAATGATTGTAAAGGTATTTCAGTTCTTTCAGTTATAATTACTCCTTTGTAATACTATCTTGAACTAAGACAAACCCTTCAGGAGACGTTAAAGAAATATATACTGGACTTCAGAAAAACATATGTTAATATGATTTCACTCTAAGAATAATATTGAAAGGAGCCCTGAAAGAAAGAATCTACCTATAGATTGGAAAGACAGAATCTACCATAGATCTAAAGAAAATATTTCACAGTTGTCATAACTGAACTTCTTAAAATACTGTGTTATGTAAAAGAGAAATAAAAGACATGACCAGGAGTTCATGTAAGCGTGGAAGAACTCATGTTTCAGGGTCATGGTTGTGTCAAACAGGAATGCACCTCTACTACGTGGCATGGCTCTCAATTTATTACAAGAGAAAGAGCAAAGAAATAAATTAAAACCAGACAGGGCAAGTCCCAGCAGAAGTACAATGAAAGATATAGATTTTGTTGATAGTTGACAGTTCATGTGAGACCATGACACACATGCCATTAGGCAGCTGGAGAAAGTTTTGGAAACAGATATGTGGAATAGTTCCTCTTTCTAGCAGTGCTTGGTGTGAAACTTGGTATAGGACTTTAACATAGCCGACATTTAAGAAGGAAGAAGATACAAACCACAATAAAACCTTTTGTGTCCTACCCAAATTTTCATTGAAGGTGGCACATTTGCTTTGTTTCTACACCAGGAATTAGTCACTTGGCTGACTTGTTGCTAATCGCTACTAGTTAAAAACTCTCGAAGCAAAATTCTGTTGGAGATAGCAAGGACTAAAAGCTGTTCAGAAACAATGAAGGAAGGACATGGCTGAACACCACATCTCTGAACCAGAACAGGAGAATGGGGACTATCCTGTTGTTTGGTTAAGCCCTGTTAATTACACTCATTTCAGAGTCAAAAATTTGTTTTCCACCATTTTTTTGTCCCATGTGCTTACTGTTTTTGATTCAGAATTCATACTGTTGTGCTGGTTTCAGGCAGGAACGAGCTCCTGGTCGTTCTGGACTGGCAACTTAAAGGTGAGCTGCCTATAGAGCAGTGGGCCTGTAACACCTTGATATCTCTCTTGCTATCAAGGGAGAGATGCAACATACAGATGGGCATGTGACCGAGGGGTGGATTTGACCATGGATGCTATTGTACAGGTTACGCATGAATGTGAAGCATGTGCTGCTGTTAAGCACGCCAGGAGTTTAAAGCCTCCTTGGTGTGGGGGGCGATGGCTGAAATATAAATATGGGGAGGCCTGGCAGGTTGACTTCATCACACTCCCCAAAACTCACCCGGGCAAGTGCTATGTGCTCACAGTGGTGGAAGCAACCACCGGGTGGCTGGAAACATATCCTGTGTCCCATGCCACTGCCCAAAATACTATCCTGGGCCTTGAAAAGTGAATCCTATCATGACATGGCACCCCAGAAAGGATTGAATCAGACAATGGGACTAATTTCTGAAATAGTCTCATAGACACTTGGGCCAAAGAGCTCAGCACAGTGTGGGTACACACACTGAGTGGGTGTATCACATCCCCTGCCATGCACCTGCCTCTGGGAAGGTCGAACGGTGCAATGGGCTGTTAAAGACCACCCTGAGAGCCATGGGGGTGGAACTGTCAAGAATTAGTACACACATTTAGCACAAGGTACCTGCTTAGTCAACACCAGAGGATCTGTCAGTTGTGCTGGCCCTGCCCAATCACAACTTTTATGGACTGTAGAAGGAGATCAAGTCCCTGTAGTACATATTAAAAGTATGTTGGGGAAAAAACAGTTTGCGTTACTCTTGCATCAGGCAAAGGCAACCATGTTCATGGGATTGCTTTTGCTCAAGAACCTGAGAGCACTTCATAGAATCATAGAATGGTTAGGGATGGAAGGGACCTTAAAGATCATCCAGTTCCAACCCCCCTGCCATGGGCAGGGACACCCTCCACTAGCCCAGGTTGCTCAAAGCCTCACCCAGCCTGGCCTTGAACACTTGCAGAATGGGGTGTCCACAACTTCTCTGGGCAGCCTATTCCAGTGCTGCACCACCTTCTCTGTGAAGAATTTTTTCCTGCTATCTAATCTAAATCTACCCACTTTCAACGTAAAACCGTTACCCCTTGTCCTATGACTACAGGCCCTTGTAAAAAGACCCCCCACCTCACCTTTCTTGTAGGCCCCCTTCAGGTACTGGAAGGCTGCAATAAGGTCTTGCCAGATAAGGCTAAACCACAACACCTGTTTAAGTACAAGCCTGACTTTCATGATCCAAATTAATTTCCTAAAAAGAGAAAGAAAAAAAAAAAGGCTTTTGTTTTCCTGTGCACTAAAGACTGCTGTCAGTAACTTCATGGCAGGCGAAACTGTTTTGTACACCAGTTACCTTAGTCGTTAGCCAGTCAGCATTTCTCTGCCTGTTCAGAGCATCTCAGCAAATGCAAGAAATACTTGCTACATGCTGCTGGCAACACCAGGAGCTGCAGTCCCCCAGTCCCTTTGAAGCAGCAGCCGCATGCAGAATGTCAATTACTTGACAATTTCAGGCTTCAAATTGGTTCCTTGATAAGCAAAATCTTGCCCTGCTGCACTGACAGTGTGTAAGTAGGCAATCTGAATAACTAAGAGTGGTGATCAGAGTTTTCACTTAAAGTCTTTTCCCCACTCTTTCTTGGGTTTTACACAAGTTACCAAGACCTTCCTGATCTGCTGGTGGAATTTTTCTGGTATAAATGTTGAATTTAATCTCTCCGCTTTAGAAAATCCGCAACTATTTTATTCTCACTCTGACTGGACATTGGTTTGGAGGAAATCCAGCTGTGTGTCAATAATGTAATGCTGTCAGATACCTCCTTATCCCAGAAAGTTAGCTTTCCATGACAGCAATTCCTATTACCTGTGCTTCTGGAAGGACCATGTCAATTTAGCAGCAGCTCTTCCAAAAGTAAGTAAAATGAGGGGGTGGGGGTGGAGTAAGACTACAAGGAGGCTACTGTGGCATTGGACTTCCCATGCTGTCATCACACTTAGTACATAAAACATTCAGCAGTATGCAGCAAAGACACAGTTGTGATCTCTAACACTGCTGATGATTTTCAGTGCTAGTGAGAAGAAAATTGGAAAGCTTTAACTGACATCAGGCTGGTTTTCCAAAAAAAGGCGTATGATTTCTACGTTTCTCTATAGGCTGTAAAAAACCTGAAACCCTTCCAGCACAGTTTAGGGAAGGTTAGTGAAGCAGAGTAAATCCTGTGGATCACCTATTGGTCATCCAGTGAAAGTACAAGTAATCTGTGTAATAGGTTAGTAGAAGAGTACATTTTAATACTTTCTTCTGCCTGCATAGTTGCTGTTGCAACAGTGCTATAGCCTATATTGGAAGGGCTCAAACATAGGATCCAGTTGAGGTAACTGCTGAGACTGGATCACTGAAAGCTCTCCCATAAAATCTAGTTTTAGAAACTAGTACACTAATTTCTCTAACTGTTGTGAGTGCTACTGAGTATGTATGTGGTTTTCTCCCCCGATATGTGCCTTTCCTAAATGTCTAAAAGAGTAGCGTTCCACTGAGTTTACATTTCTTCTTTTAATTTATGCATGTGTATCTACATTGCTTTTCTCCTGCAGTTCTCTAAGAGTTTTATGGCCCATTACTGTGTGAGTAAAATGTGTGCAGCTTTGGCAAGCCTCTGCCAGAAGATGTTTATTACTCTCATCATTCTTACGAAAATCATGTTCCAGCAGGTTCAGGCAATGTGCAAAACATGGCACACATGTGAATTGGCCATTTCACACTAACAATATTAGCAGCAATGATAATGCCAGGGAAGGGGCCTTAGGGAAGGGGATAGACCTTACGTTAATTTGGTCATGAAGCTCTGATAAGTGATCTTTGTTAAACCCAGACGTGTAAAGAACAGTTAGCTTATTTTCTAAAGTTACTATCAATTGCTGAGGGAGGTGACAAGCCAAAATATTAATGCAGAGAACAGCTTGCCAGTGTGTGCATATTTTGCCTATTTTGGGAGTATGGTCTTAGTCTGTCTCAAGGGTTGGCTTATTGAGTGAGAGAGTGCTTTAAAGAAATGTTTGATGTTGCATAGACAGAGAAACAAAATATACTCCAGACTGTTTTAAACTTCTGTTGTACAATAGCGAGTATTGCTGGTAAGTGCAACACAGTCATACGACTAGTGTGAATGTTTCAGGCATGCCTTCGAATAGTTTCGTGTCGTAAAAGATCCAAGGTGTATCTTCTCCTTTTTACTGCATTAATAGGAACAGTACTGGAGGCACCCCTATCGTGTATCTCCTTCGTTCAGTTCACAGTTACCCCTGCTTGCTCTGGTTTACTTTCTTCTTCACAATGCCCTTTGGTCAATATTTGTGTAATCATGTAACACCTAGGGCGATCTGAAAAACTGAAAAAAGATTAAAAATGAAAAAAAATGACACCTCTGATGTCTCTAGCATTGTTTTTACCTAAGCATTTGTCTTCCCCATAATGTTCAGGGCTTAGAATCAACCTCAAAACTCCTTTTCTAATGTTTATTGGATCCATGACTGGCAGTACTTCTTACACTCTCCATCTGCTCCCCTCTGCACCCTACTTTTAAGAGCTATCATCACTATACTTCCAAAAAGAGGAAGGTGACTTTCATAGCTGGAGGAGATTTCTCCTTATCAGCACAAAAATTCAGTAGCTATAAAATCTTAGATTAAAAGTAGTTATCTAAATTTCACTCCTGTGAGCATATGGAAATTCCAGTCCAGAGGGAGGTCTTGTTAGTCAGATTCCTAATTTGAAGACTTTACAAGATAAATTCAGAAAACCTCAAACAGAATAACCAGTAGGTTTGTATTCCATCTAGTTATCAGATTGAAAACTGTTCCTTTATTTATACTTTCTTGTCTTTAAGTCAGTATCTTATCTATGACATTGTTTGAATTCAAGATCTAGTTTCTTTTGTCAAAAGCTTTAGAAACCCATATAAATATTTGCTGTTTCTTCCTTTCAGTTTTGTTTACAATCCCCAAAGAGCTGAATAGATGACAGTGACACATCTTCCTTTGTAGGAGCTGTGCTTGTTTGTCCCTAACATGTGTAATTTATTCTTGTTGCAGTTGTTTCAGCACCTTCTTTTTTTTTTTTTTTATAACATTACTAGTGCTTGGCTTCCAGAATCACCCCAATACCTTTATGAAGGATAAACACAAATTAACAATGCCTCCAAGACTTCTGCAGTAGTAGATAATTTTAGGTTGGTGTCTTTTTTTGTGTTCAGCTCAGCCATTTCATTCTGACGTTCCCTTAGGGTATCTGCATGAAGATACGCTTGCCTCTGTGTGCTATTGCACTTCATATGTATTTCCTCTGTAAGCAACCCTAATCTATGGACATGACTATTACTGAGAAGATGTTCTCATTCCCAAATGCAGAGACTTTGTACTGTGTTCTGGATATGTATCCGGAGCAGACATTCACCGTCCCATGTCTTATAGGTAGGAAACCTGTGAGGAACATGAGGACAAGAACTGTGGGACTCATCACAGAATCCTAGAACGGTTTGGGTTGGAAGGGACCTTAAAGATCATCCAGTTCCAACCCCCCTGTCATGGGCAGGGACACCCTCCACTAGAGCAGTTTGCTCAAAACCTCATCCAGCCTGAACACTTGAACACTTCCAGGGATGGGGCATCCACAGCTTCTCTGGGCAACCTGTTCCAATATTTCACCACCCTCTCTGTGAAGAATTTTTTTCTGATATCTAATCTAAATCTCCCCACTTTCAATTTAAACCCATCACCCCTTGTCCTGTCACTACAGGCCCTAGTAAAAGATCCCCCTTCAGGCCCTGCCCTCGAGAAATAACCGTTATAAGTATCATGTATACTAGTACAGAAACCTACAGAAATGTCATGAACCAAGCAGTCTGTATTGCCAATCTCATGATATTTACCATGAATGAGTCAATAACCTATACTTAATGAACAGATCAGACCGAGGATATACAGCCAGTTGGCAGACATAAACGGGGAATAACTCTTTTGCACCCTAAATTATCAGAAAGAAGCCACTAACAGGTTTTTGAGAGCACATATATCTTTGACTGACAGATGTTAGGGTGGAGATGATACCCAAAACAGCAGGTCGCAGAGCCAGCAAGAACATTTATATTTGCATGTCAGACTGGAATTAAAAATTAACATCCTCTTGGGTCACCAGCAGTGGCATTCAGGAGACAATCATTTGCTAACCTTAACCTTTGCATTCAGTGTGTCAAATACATCTTGAAATGCAATGTAACAAGAGTAATCAATTAGAAAAGTACTCCATTGGTAAATAGAAAACTTTAATTGAAGCAAGATTAGACTAAAATTGGGTTTTACTTGTGACCTTTTGTATCCAGTGATATAGCTAACAGTCTGATCTTGAGAGTAGGTAGTAAATTTCTTCATTTTCAACCTTTTTTTTTTTTTTAATAAGTTTAATTGACGTGTAAGTTGCAAACTTGGAGTAGTCTTGTGTCCAGGGAGGGAGGAAATCCAAAATGGTTCACAGACCCACTGGGGTATCTTTCCTGTCAAGGTGCTAAGGAGCACCACAAGGGTTTGCGTTGCCAAACGTCTGCTCTTGCAGGAGAAGAAAATGAGAGAGAGACAGCTCCCAGTCTCAGACACACCTCTGACATTAACACATTAGGTGTACCCTGCTTCTACTCCAGAGAGAGGTATTTGGGCCAGTTATTACCTCAGTGCAGTCTCCTCCCAAAAGTAATTCAGGTGTTCTGGACTTAGTTTCTGTCCCTTTCTGGTGTCCTTTATTTTCTATTATTTTAATGTATCAGCCTCCCTGTTCTGTTGATTCTTAGAATTAAGTTTTATTCTTTTTTTTTTTTTTTTAATTTTACATCTTTTGCTTTCAATATTAAAATTACTTTTCTTTGGGTCCATTTTTCTGTATCAGCTTTTTTTTGCTCTTCTTGTTGGCCATGAATGCAGGCAGTAATGTTCCCACAGCAGCCAGTTTGAAAATCCCTCTTCTAGACTTTCCTAGACTCTCAGAACGTTCAGTTGGATTTGTCCAAAAGTTTTAGCCACAGGGGCTGCATCCCGTTTTTTAGTTCTCCCTGGTAAGCTACATAGAAGTTGCAGTGGGAGCTCCCTGCTGGCCCTCCCTGCTGCAGGAAGGCAGCAAATGATGGCTCAGGCGTTAAGCACCTGGTCACACACAACTGCAAAGCCGTGCACAGATGGAGTTCTGCACATCTCCAGGCTGTGACAGTATTAAGCGATCTAATTTATAAACAAAGGACTGAAGTTGCCTGTTACTGCTGTTTTATTAGACTTGGTTTTCTCAGTGGGATCCTGCCTCATGGCTGGGGATTGTAGATGTTAGAACAATGCTCAAAATAAATAATGTTTAGGAAAAATATTCAGACTAGAGCAATGCACAGCAGCCTTATTTGCAGACCATACTGCCATTGTACAGGTCACTGTTTAAACATGAGGAAAAGACCTTAGATAAAATACTTTGTGCAATCAGAGTTACTTCCCTGATGAAGAGATGATTAACACAATAATGCTTCTAACATCTCTGTTTTCTGTCATTTGGACTTATATCTGCAGGGGTATAATCGATTTAAGTAGATTTTACAGTGTTGTCTTCTCTCTCTGTTGTATTTTATATGTTTAAAATAGTGACCTTCCCCCCAACTCCCCTTGTATGTGCTGTGTTCCCTGCTGCATGGCAAGGATAGCCACCTCTGATACAGGACTGCTTTACTGTTTCTGTAGACATCCGTATTTCCCTGCTTCTTCAGTTCATCAACTCTGGCTTCAAGGTGCTATACTAGTGCTTTGAGGGCCATTAACTGCTTGCACCACATTTGGATCAGACACATATATCTAACCTTATCTTTGAAAGGTCTGGGGAAAATAACATTGGAAAAGAGATCTTCTGTTCAAGTTCATGCCCTCTTGACTAGTATGAATTAACACCCACTTAGAAAGGGTAAGAAGTCAAAAATATGCCTGGAAGGTTAAATATTAAGTATGTAAAGCTAGACTTCCAAACTTCCATAATGCATGAAAATGCGTATGTAAAAAATGTTTGAACAAAGCCAAAGTTTAACAGTTAATACATTTTAAAGTATGAGGATTTTAAAGCCTTTTTTGAGGTTCCCTTTTGCTGGTTGCCTTCAGGGGAGGTGAGACAAGTTTTTAACCTTTGCAGCCAGCTCAATGGAAGAGAGGGAAGGAAGAACACAGAGGCAGGAAGAAATCTCAAATTTCAACGTGTTGTGTGATCTTTGAAGGGCTTCATAGGTAAAAATCTTTAAAAAGAACCCCATAGGTGCTACATGATCTGCATTTTGTCAGTCAGGCTTACAATCATCACAGGAGACAGAAGTCACAGGTTTACTGCCAACACAGTCACCCCTCTTTTCAGCTGCTGTGCCTTTCCCTTCTCCTTTCCAGCTCTTACGTTTGTGATTGTCAGCTCTTTGAAACAGTTGATCGTGGTGTTTGGGTGAATGAGCCTAAGCCTTGCCCTAGATTAATCTTGAGTAGGGTCCTACATTTCATTTTCCCTCTGTTTAGGGAGAACGTGTCTGGCTTACCAAAAATACTCCTTTCCCTTCTTTCCTTTTTTTAGACAGTTTGCTAAAGTCAGGTCAGATTCCCAATTCAGTTCACAGCATGGCTGTGTTTCATTTGCCTTGGTAAAATGGAGGAAACTGTGAGCTGTGGGATGGCAACAAATGGGGGGTATGGGATTAGCAAGAACTCCATAATCTATGAAAGCATATATATTTATTTTTAAATCATAGCCTGAGCCACAACAGTTAACACAAATATCTCTGATGTACCAATAGTCCTGTGCAGGAATGAAAATTGTTTTTTTCTTGTGCTGAGATTCAGATGTATTTCTGTGTCTCTGTACCATAGGATGGAGAGAGTCTTTGCCTCTGACTTAGTCAAATATGTTCAGAGAACCCTCCTGATTGCAGCGCACCCTAATGAACATGGCACTGGTTTAGTATATATATTACATAGTGTCTGCAAACAGTTCCAGAGTGGTCAAACCATTTCTTATTTAATATGTTTTCCAGCTATCCAGTCCTTCTTGGTGTAACTGTGAATTTCTGAATTTCAGAGCATTAGTGGGACAGACACAGTTGAACATTAGTCATTTGAGTAAATAAAAGACCCACCAACAACTGAAGTTGGTTTAGGATCTTTGTAATTTTTTTTTTTTTTAATTTATCCTGCCAGCTATCACTTAGTCATTTGGTCCTGAATAAGATTGAAAAATGATATATGCAAGTTGCTGCCCAGTGTCAGCACTGGCAGGCTTGTGTGATTGCATTTGAGCTGAATATTTGAGCAAATAGCATAGCCCAGCAGCAATTGCTGAGCCCTGTCTATATTCTCTCTTTGCAGTGAGCAGGGATTTTTCATTTCATACATCATTTACAGCTTGCCACTGTGATTCCAGTCAGCCACGATGTATTTTCAACACAAAGAGAAGAAAGAGAAATATATATCATTTGTTGAAAAAGTTGGGCACATTGGGTTCAAATTTAATTACACTATAACATCAAAAACTACACTAATAGACAAAAAGTCAACTATCCTTAACTCAGAGTAAAATAAGATCAGTTTTCCTGTTGCTCAAGAATTCTGCCTGGGCTTATTGGGCAGTAATTTTGCTGCTTTGATACAATACATCCGTAAAAGTCAGTGCACACACTTAAACAGGTACAATGCATAGATCATCCATCTAAGTATTTTAGAAAATAACAGATGCCTTCAACCCTCTTGGCAGAGTTGCCTTGTTAACGACACTTATTACTGCTAAAAAGTGCAGCTCCCATTCCTTTAGCTCCTGGAGAGTCTGCAGGTTCCTGCTGGGCAAGACAATCAATTAGGAAGGGAGGTCTCAGCAGGGATCCGCCGACCACAGGATCCGTGTGACCTTAGAGAAAGGCATGCTCACTTCCATTTTCTCCTTTTTTTTTTTTTTCCCCACCCACCGTCCTACTGTTACAGGCCACCACTACCAACATGTCTGATCCTGATCTGCGGTAGCTAAGGTAGACAGGGTTGATTTTATTAGTAAACTGAGCTGATTTCAAAACAAAACAAAACCCCAAACAGCATTTTTCTGCAAAATGCTGGAAACCTCCACGTTTTCTGTGAAACTCAGGAGATCCCGAGCATTGCCCCTTGAGATCAGTTGCACAGAAAAGGGAACTGTAGAAACACATGTAAGAAACACAAGTCTTATGCTTTGATATCTTCTTTTCCTTTTTCATTGGAGCTTCAGAATAATTTCTCATTAGAAACTAGATTAATTCTTTCCATTTTTGCCCCCAGAATCAGAGATCTCTCAGCAAGCATCACTTAAGTTCTGAGACTTTTGTATAGCCTCATTTATTGAACTGCCATGATTGCTGAAGACCGAATAACAAATATGAATTTGCCTTCAGTTGAAATGCATTGAGAGTTGAATTTGTGAAAACTGCAATGTAAGACAGATATACAAAACCTGGAAAAACATTGGTATTAAATGACATTGTGAGCCAGGATGCATGATACTAATTAACAATGTCTGGGGTAGTAAATACAGCACTAGTCCATTGCAGTCATGAGGATCCGGGGATGCTGGCGTGCCCAATGGGAATTTTGGGATTGAGGAGTTAACTTCAAATGGGAAAAGTCTGGTATTTTCACCTCAATGAATTCCCTGCGCTTTCCCTCCTGATGCTCTCCTCAGCTTTTCAGGGATAGATCAATTTGCTATTATGTCCTTAGCGTTGCTGAAGTAGATTTGGAGTACCCACTCTGCAGTACAGAGGTAGGAGAGCGATTACTACAAGCAACCTCATTATTTAAGGAAAAAATCCAGTGTAAAACGCTGGTGGTATTACAGTATGGAAGTAGTTCAGCTGCTTACAAGGTACGGTGGAAGGAGGGCCCAGGGGCAGCAATTCAGGGAGCAATGCACTTCCCATTAGCAAATAGTCGATGGAGGCCAGGTGGGGCTATGCGTGGCATAACAGAATTTTATTTCCATTCTTGAAATGACAATAAGAAGAAAAATCAAGTGGTAAAGCCTTTCCTGGGATCATCTGTGGTTGTCAGACTTTGTCAGTGTGCTTTTGACACCTTCTTTAAAGATAGAAAAGCAGGGAAAACTATATGCCTATAGCCTTGACCTTGTTTCCTTTTTGGGGAAACTGATCTGATGAGCTGTGTTTGTTCTTTCAAGTTTCATTTGTCAAAATATAGAAGGTCATCACAGTTGTATGTATTTGACTTTAGGAGATGAACTGCTATAATTAGTAACAATACACTTACTTTATTACTTGCTTTGATAGAAGCTGAGGGTATTTTTAAAAAAAAAAAATCTTAATTTCAGAGTGAATTATATTCATTTTTGGTTTTGCCTGCTTGTGTTAAACCCCTTTTTGTGTGTGTGTGTGTAATTAGCAAGCAGTAAATTACTTTATTCCTCTTTTGTTTAATTGAGTTAATGATGTCTGCAAAGTAACATACCAAGGAGGTTTTTTTGCTGATCTCAAGGGGCTCTCAAGAGTTTTAGATTTTGCCAGACTCAAAGAGTGCAAGAGCTGTCCCGACATCTTTTAAAAAAATCTTTCACTTCATTGCTGCATAAAGGTGAACCTAAGTAGTGCAGAAGACAGCTTGAACAGAAGCAGCCAGACTTGAGCTAGCAAAGGGAGCGTGCCTCGCAGGCTGACCCCTCTATGTAAGTGAGTGTGTGTTTTTTCCTTGCTGAGAGGGCAAGACTGGTACATTAATGAGCCATCTGCCTTGCTGGGCCACAGTTTTAAGAGCAACATGCCTTTCTGTCCTTTTCATACTCTGCCCTCTCGCAAACGTAGCTCTATCATTACTTATGACAGGAAACTCCGTCATATCAAAGGATAAAGAAATCAGTGATGAAGAGCGAATTAGGGAAATGAGAGGAGTTACAGGACAGAGAGCTTCATTAGAGGGATAAAAAACAAGGGAAGAGCAAGATTTAATGAGGCTCTTGTTTATTACTTTTGCTAATTTAGGAAGTCTTGCTGCTGGCTGTGGCACTGGAAGGTTAAGTTGTACAGATACTTTCAAAATGAATATTGCAGTGAGCCAGAATACAGGACTTAAGTATTCAATTGCATTTAATGGGTAAATCTCAGCTTCAGACTGTGGGTATCTTGACTTTCAAAAGCCAAGGCTCCTTCAGGGGTAAAACTGTGCTTGGCCCTTTGTACAACAGATTGGTCTAGAGTAATGAGTAATACTACTCTGTTCTGAATACCTTCATTTGCAGGTAGTTATAGGCTATTTTTTCTCTTCCCCCCCCCCCCCCCCCCCCATTTTCCTGTGACTCCTGTTTCTACTTGGACATTCTCTACTGCTGAACCTCACCACTGTTTATGGGGCAGAAAGTGCTAACACCAGTCAACTTCTAAAAGAACTACCTTAACTACACTTACTGGGTAGTTATGAATGCTGACTAGCAGCCACACAGTGTTGCTGTAACTGCCCTGGATGCTGGCAGCACTGGGCATAGGATGCTCGCACAAACCATGCTGGCAAGCCAGAGTCAGCAGAGCATATTACAGCCTGCAGATGCTGGATGGATGTATTATCCGATGACTGGTGTCTGAGGTGCTGTGAGAGTGGTTCTGTCTTAGAATGACAGAAATTATATTGAACTTTTTTCTCCACCTCCAGTAGCTTCATTTTTTCCTGACTTTTCATGTGCTGAATTGTTCCATCCATAAATTAACATTTTTAGTGCTATTTTTCCTAGTTAAGATTATAATATTGCATTTTACCATGTAGTGCTTCCTTTTTTTGTCACAAGCAGTTTTATGAAGATTCCTCCATAGCTACACTTTTTATTTCCTTCCTTGTTTTCCTTTTTTAACATCTTTATTCTTCCACTTGGAAAATGGCAAATATGTAACTTTCCCTCTTTGTGATAAATAAAGAACAGTCAGTTAATATTTATCCACAGTTTGGAGATAGAAAGGGTTATACATGCACTGAGCATTTGGGAGCCAACATTAGATACACGTCTACTAACAGATGTGGCTTATTTAAACAAGTTCTTCCAGTTACTGGTGAATAGCTCCACCAGTTTTAGGGATTATTAACAGTAATCTTTATTTATGGGATTTAACTTCTAGAGGAAGTCAAGATTTAGGCTTTTAGTCTGTCCAGTGAATATAGTTATTATACTCGTGGTGGTTGTTTTTAAGCTGAATTTTTTATGGCACAACCCCTAAAGTAGATGCTGTTACACCATCATTAAGGTAGTTAATATATGGCATTTGTTAGGTTTTCCATAATAGCTTTATGCTGATGACACCAGCTGGGTAAAATCCTATTCTTTGTGAGATATTGTGTGGTCAGAGGTGCAGTTGCCTCCATGTGATCTCTTGACCAGTGGTAGGTACCAAATGGAATTTCAGTTTGGGGGAGAGGCTGACATGACACACAGCAGCTGGCAATTGTGTGCTCCTCATCTGCAGCCTGGTGCCAGAGTTCATCTCCACGTTCATCCACATGTCCAAAGTTCAACCCAGCCTCCACGTGAGCCTGTCCTCCCTGACATGGTCCAAATGGAGATGGGGGTCTTTTGCACACTGGCTGGGTCATGAAACTTTGAAGGGTTGATAAAATGCTACTCCCCAGGGGAGATGGATGTGTTTTACTGGCTGTATTGATAGAGTTCAAAGGAGGCAATTTCAGTTATTAGAGACTAACTGAAAGCTAAGGTTTTCTTTTTCAATACAGCCTGTCCTTGCTCCTATTTGCTGTTATTGATACAGTAGATAGTGTTTTGTGATAACAATATCATCAGGGAGAACCATGGCATGTCAAGAAAGATTTTTTAATATGATCTATCATAACAGCAATAACAGAAGCACAAAAATATGGAAGCAGCTGTGTCATTTCAACAGAAAGCTAACTTCTGTGGAGTTACAGCTCTGGAAGAAAAGTTGCCCTCTGAAATTCTTTTGTCCAGTGAAAGCTCTTCCCCCAGCTTTCCAGTCAAGTAGTTGGGAGTGTGACATCATGCTTCTCAGCAGACATTATTAACTCAATTAAACTAAAGAGATATAAAGTAAATTACTGCATCCTAATTATACAAAAAAATCGATAAACAGGCAACAAAAACAATTAGATAATTCACTCTGAAATTAAGATGTTTAAACAACTAACAATTTAAACTAAAGCAACAGAAATAAAATAAGTGTAATGTTACTAATTAGATCATTTCATCTTTGGAAGTCAAATACATAAATTTTTGTTGACTTGGTCTATTTTGTAATTTGTAAGGATAGAAATGGAATGTAAATTGGTTTGACTTACACTGCAGTGCAGAGAAGTCTGTCTTTTGTAGAGTGAGAAGCTGAGCCTGCAGGGATGGGGAAAAATATGCTTATACGTAAGCTTCGCTCAGGCTGGTAGGCTGTGCTGTGGCAGGAAACTGGCACTCGACATCCATTGCCTGCAACCTGTTTCTCCTTCCTAAACTTTCTTCCAGTGGATTGATTAAAACTCCCAGCTGATATACTCAGGCTGTGTTTGATAATTGCTAGTGTTTTCTACATCAACAAGACTGACAACAGCAGAATTGAAGCTCAGTGATGTTAAAACCTGTCTGTGACAGCTTTGATTTCAAATAGAACACGGTATTGCTTTAGACAAAGAGTAGAGGGGATTTGGCCTTTTTTTTTTGCCTTTCTTCCTCCCTCCCTCTCTCTTTTTTTTGAAAACCAAAGATTGTACAATCCATGGAGGTTTTTGGGTATTACTTTAATTAGTGAGAGCCATATGTCCCTCAAACCAATGAGAATAATTCTGACTGAAAAGAAACCAAAAAATATAGGAAGTTGCTACCTGCAGAATAGGATTGGGGTTTTTTGGAGTTTCTGACCTCACCTTTTGACACATGGGAGCTCCTGTGAGAAAGCAGCACGCAAAGAGCATTGGCACTCTGTATTGGGTTTTTGTGGCACGGTTTTGGTAGTGGGGGGGCTACAACAGTGGATTCTGTCAGAAGTTGATGGAAGCTTCCCGTGTCTGACAGACCCAATGCCAGCTGACTCCAAACCAGACCTGCTGCTGGCCAACACTGAACCTATCAGTGATGGTGGTAGCACCTCTGGGATAACATGTTTAAGAAGGGGGAAAAAACCCAACTGCATAACTTACGGCAGAGAGGGGAGTGAGAAGATGTGAGAGAAACAGCCTTGCAGGCACCAAGGTCAGTTGGGAAGGAGGGGGAGGAGAGGTGCTCCAGGCGCCAAGCAGAGATTCCCTGGCAGCCCATGGTGCAGACCATGGTGAGGCCACCTGTGCCCCTGCAGCCATGGAAGTCCGTGGAGGAGCACTGACCTACCTGCAGCCCAGGGAGAACCCCACAACAAAGCAGGCAGATGCCTGAAGGAAGCTGTGACCCCATGGGAAGCCCACACTGAAGCAGGCTGCTGGCAGGACCTGTGGACCCATGGGAGGAGGACCCTGGGCTGGAGCAGCTTTGCTGGCAGGAATTGTGACCCCACAGAAGGGTCCCACGCTGGAGCAAGCTGCTCCTGAAGGACTGTCCGGTGGGAGGGACCCACGCTGGAGCAGTTCATGGAGAACTGCAGCCTGTGGGAAGGACTCCCATTGGAGAAGTTTCTGGAAGACTCTCTCCCATGGGAGGGACCCCACGCTGGAGCAGGGGAAGAGCATGAGGAGCCTCCCCTGAGAAGGAAGGAACAGTAGAGACATGTGATGGTCTCACCCTAATCCCCATTCCCTGTCCTCCTGCGCTGCTGGGGGGAGGATGTAGAGAAATGGGGAGCACAGCTGAGCCTGGGAAGAAAGGAGGGGTCAAAGGATGGGGCTTTAAGATTTGGTTTTTGTTTCTTATTATGCTACTTTGATTTGATTGGTAATAAATTACCTCAATTTTCCCAGGTTGAGTCTGTTTTGTCCATGACAGTAATTGCTGAGGGATCTCCCTGCCCTTATCTCAACCCACGAGATTTCATTATATTTTCTCTCTCCTGTCCAGACAAGGAGGGCAGTGATAGAACAGCTTTGGTGAGCACCTGGCCTCCAGTCAGGGTCAAACCACCACACAGGTTTTGTCTTACTCTTGTGGGATAGTTTCATTGACTTCACTGATGGCCAGATTTGGCCCATGCAGGGTAATATGATCAAAAATTAAAATAGTAGATGTTTCATTTTTGTGCACCTAATGTACTGTTTCAGAGTAATATGAAGCAAAGTTATGTACAAAGAAAGACCGATTATAATGTCTTATATGAAAGAACCTCTATATAGACCTTAGAAAGAAAATAACTTCTGTCTTTTGTAAAGTAAGAAGCTGAGCTTGCAGTGATGGAAAAAATGCAAGAGTGTGTAATAATCAGTGCCCACAATGACCCCAGGTTTTCTAACAAAATCAGCTGTCAAAAGGTCTGACCCATCCAAATACAAGCTGTGGAAATGCACCCTTCTACACCATTGCCTCGTACCAATCAATAACAATTCAATCCCGGCAGAATTCAGGCAGAGCCTGTTATAAGCCATCTAAAACTGAATTGCTGTCAGAGAATTAGACATGAAGGGGATTGCTGTACTACTATCTGATGGGAAAAAATACTGCTATAGTTTAGTACAGTGGGACAGTTTCAGGTATTGCTCAGTGCCAACTGCTTAAAAAATCCATAAAGATACTGAAAATATTTTAAATATCTGAACATAAATGAAGAGTGACAGCCTTGCCTTTAATCCTAGCAGGGACAGAGGCAAGTGAAAATACGGTTGTAGTTATTATTTCCTGTTGTTCAGAAATCTGCTTGACCTGTGTCTTGATCCAGAATAGAAGACAGGTTTAACTCCTGAGCATTTAATTTGTATAAAGTAGCAGATGCTCCTTCTGTATGAAAAAGAACTGCATTTTCTTTTTGGAGGAACAGAGAAGGAGGTTGTTGCAGTATCAGAGGACTGTTTTTCTTTCTCTCTCTTTTTTTGCTATTGCAGAACTCAGAAGGTTCTTACTCTTGGATGCCTATACTGAAAAGTTTTCTACCAAACTGTTGTTTCGTCTTTTTATTCTAATCTGAGTGCAAGCATAGGGATTATCAAGTGTTTTGCCACTAATTGGGTATGTCCTGTGACATAATACAGAAAAGTAAAGAAAGAAGATTCTCATTTGCTTCTGGTTGTCTTTTATAATGGTGTTATTGTGAGTAGAAATTTTGTTATTAGCTGTTTGCAAACACAAAAAGAGAGAAATACTTTTTATTGTCTGAACAGTAAAAATTTCATTTTATATACTATACAAGAAGCACCCTAACAATAAGCGTACTGCTTTGCTGCTTAGAAATCTGGTTAGATGGAAGTACCTTGAAAATATTGCTCCTTGTGCTTATTGATGCTTTCAGGACGGGGTTGGGAGGACAGTACAGATGAGCTCGTTATTCAGCACCCCTGCTGACTGGTTAAGTGCACTATTACAGATTGCCTGTGTGGATGTGCTGTGAAGCAGCTTCGAATACCGAGGGAGATGAAACGGGGCCCATTAGGGAAACAAGGAAATGTGAGGTAGTGACTGGTTAATACCCTTGGGTGTGAGGGTATAGGGTGTTGCTCTTGAACCATGCCTGTCAGTGAGTGAAGAGGTAATTTGAGCGTTCTCTTGGATTGGTGTCCAAGCAAACCATTTTGGATTGATAGAGGTAATTGAATGTTATATTAATTTGTGGGCTGCACGCACATTTGTAAGTCACTGGCAATCTTGCCCATGTTGTGTTACTCCCAAGGCACTCCTGCCCACCGAGTGGCTCGCTAGTTTCTCCACCTGCCTGCATTTTTCTTTACTTCCTGTGGTTGACATCTTTCCTGCCAGCTGTGTCTTTTCCACAAGGTAATTCTTTTCACTGCTGACTCCGATCCTGGGGGACTCTAGGGCTGTCAGCCACACTTCTACCTTCTGCAGTCCTGTCTCCTTTTCTTGTACGTTTTCCTTCCTTGGCATCTCTCTTGCTGCTGCTGCTTTCTGTTGCTTTCCTAATCTGGACTTCACTGCACCAGTAAAAAAGGCGAAGGCTCAGACCCAGCTAAGAGTCATAGAAAGGGATTGTAGCTGTTAAAAATCATTATGTGAAGAATATCTTCTGAACCCAAAAGCCAGAGATTAAGGTTTTAACTAGTCAAAGAGGACAAAATTTTCTTTGTGGTTATAAATAACATTCAAAAGGAAATATTAAATGCGTTTTTGATGGAGAATAAAATACTTGGCTCTGTAACATATTGAAAAGCTACGTACTTCTTGGTTCTTGGGCTTGCAATTTTTGCTTAGTGGTGACAGCACCTTTGACAGATAGCATAGTATGAACCAGTATTCACCCCATATGTTGTCTCTGTTTAACATCTAGAAATAAGAACCACAAAAAATATCACAAATAATTAGACATTGTTACAGACTCGCTGAGACATAAGGTATCGTCTTATGTGCTGTCAATTCTGTTTTCTCGAGGTTCCGTTCTTGCTGCTACCTTGACATATAACACAGGTACATATCCTAACTGCACACTACATCCCTACTTATTGTAGTTTTTTGTATAATAAAACCTGCAGAGAAAGATATTTAAATACCCTGTTGAGAGCACATGGAATGCTGTGCTCATATTGCTACCCAAGAGCACGGTGAAGTAAGAAACTTTCTAGTTTTTCTTTAATTACATCTATGTAGTTCTGTAAATATTAATTGAAGAACATGAGGAAAATCCCCTGAAGATAATAAACAGCTGTGCCATATATAGTGGTAGTTCTCCGTACACTTCTATGATCAACCCATCAAACAACTTCATTCCAAACACAGGGTATGTCATGGATGTAGAATGGCTTTTACATTTTGCTTTTAATTTACCCTTCTACTAACTGTATTATCTTCCCAATAGAGCTATTTATCAGGGTGGCGATTAAGTGGAGTCTACTTTAGATTATGTCTTTGAAAAATATCTAAATTAGGATGATCTAAAACTCCAACAAATTATGGGTACTTCAGTTGCTTATATTTGTGCTCCATGGGCAGCAATTTACCCAGTGTTTTTCCAATTGAAGTAAATGGGAGACAGCTGGGGGTTAGCAAGACTCATCTTACCAAATCATAGATATTTTAAACAGCTGGCAATAAACTATAATTTATATCTGTAAAGTAAAATATTTATCCAGAAGTACCTTTAGAATATGCTTGAAAGCTGCAACTGAGCTGACATGAAGGAGAGCTTTGTATCTTATTGCCATGGGCTAGGGCTTCAGTTTATAGTTAATTTATATGCTGTTCTTCTGAAATGCTGTAACTTTCATTATTAATCAATTTAAATTGAAAGAAGTAGTAGTTCTAAGAATTAAAAACAGACTTCCTTCAGTAATTGAATTCATCAGACGAGTTTCATAAGTAGTAAATGTGACTGAATTCTGTACCATGAGAGCATCAGTGGAGTTAAAATCATGTACATTATGAGCTTTACAAAGTCTGTATTTCACTTACAGTCTCTCCTAAACTGTTGTCAGTAATGTTCTGAAGAGGGCTGAACAAATGAGTTTTCCAGTGCCTTGAGAGTCATGATACTTCTTAAAAATCTCTGCTTAGCTTTTTCCACGCTAGGTTCTGATTGCTGAAAGTTTTAAATGTCTTAGCTTTTAAAATCTCTTTGCCATTCTCTCCAAAACCTGGACATACACTCTCTCTTAAAATATATGCAGTGTTACGAGACATGCAAATAACTCTGTTTCTCCTCTTCACTAATTCTTGGAACGTGTCATTACATCTCCATTAAACTCAATCCGACAACATAGTTTTATCCCCTAATTTGATGATTTGGTGGTAGGGTCCATGAGATATGCATCGTGGCAGTTGTGTTAAGTGACCAGAACATCTGAGGGGTCACTGTGGTTCAGTGACCTTGAATAAAATCAAGATGATTCTTGAGGTTTTTTTTAAACAAAAGCAGTGCACGTGATGAGATGATTGGGGTACACTGACGAGCTGGGACATTTGTGCAGCATACAGGTAAAAAGAGATTAATGTATAGTAACTCAGAGTAACCCAAAGCAGCAGATGTGGTCTCAAGAAGTCATACCATTATTTGTCTTCACATATGTGAGTAAAAGCACATCTTCCCAATGCTCCTAGCAGTATTACAGCAAACTTTGTAATATTACGATGTTTGTTCTGATGTGGTAACATTTGTTGAGGTGGGATGGAATACTGTTGGTGGAGTTTGGTGCTTCATGTAATGCCTGAAGAAATGAAGCAATAAAAGCAGACTTTAAGTGGAGTTTGCATTTCTTCCTTCTTTATTCTCTGATGACAACATGAGCAACTGTTATTACCTGTTTTTCTTAAACACCTGCTCAGTAAAGTTCAATTCTTCTAACAGCGGTGTCATACTCTCCAAAGAGCTGAGCTACTGTGGTAGCTAAAATTACATAGCAGTTCATTTCTAAAGTCTCATCTGGCTGTGACTACATCAGTGATGACTTAATACCACTATGGCAGACAGTAGAAATTAGTAAATAAAAGCATTTGGTGTGTTGTTTGGGCACTTGGCCTTCAGTCTAATGTTCTGGAGCTCTAATACAGTCTTAGCCATCTGCTAAGGAGTAGTAAAGACACTACTGAAGATTAGTGCTTTTGAGATAGCCTGGTCTTCAAATTAGCTAAATTGCTCTTTTTCACTTTGGACTTACTTTGAATAAAGATTTTTGCCTATGACATTGTGGTGGGTGGACCCTGGCTCGTGGCCAGGTGCCTACCAAAGATGCTTTATCACTCCCCTCCTCAGTTAGACAGGAGAAAGAAAATATAAGGAAAGGTTCATGGGTCGAATTAAGGGCAGGGAGAGATCACTCAGCAATTACTGTCATGGACAAAACAGACTCAACCTGGGAAAATTGAGGTAATTTATACCAAATCAAATCAGAGTAGCATAATCAGAAGTAAAAACCAAATCTTAAAGCCCCATCCTTTGACCCCTCCTTTCTTCCCAGGCTCAGCTTTGCTCCCCATTTCTCTACCTCCTCCCCCCAGCAGCGCAGGAGGACAGGGAATGGGGATTAGGGTGAGACCATCACATGTCTCTACTGTTCCTTCCTTCTCAGGGGAGGTTCCTCATGCTCTTCCCTGCTCCAGCGTGGGGTCCCTCCCATGGGAGAGAGTCTTCCAGAAACTTCTCCAATGGGAGTCCTTCCCACAGGCTGCAGTTCTCCATGAACTGCTCCAGCGTGGGACCCTTCTGTGGGGTCACAATTCCTGCCAGCAACGCTGCTCCAGCCTGGTGTCCTCCTCCACAGGTCCTGCCAGCAGCCTGCTCCAGCGCGGGCTTCCCATGGAGTCACAGTCTCCTTTGGGCATCCCCCTGCTCTGGTGCGGGGTCCTCCCTGGGCTACAGGTGGGTCTCTGCTCCCCCATGACCCTCCATGGCTGCAGGGCACAGGTGGCCTCACCACGGTCTGCACCACAGGCTGCTGGTGAATCTCCGCTCTGGCGCCTGGAGCACCTCCTCCACCTCCTTTTCTACTGACCTTTTTGGAGCTACCACAGGCACTGATGGGCTCGGCCTTGGCCAGCGGTGGGTCTGTCTTGGAGCCGGCTGGCATTAGCTCTATCAGACATAGGGGAAGCTTCCAGCAGCTTCTCACATAAACCACCCCTGTTGCCCCCCCACTACCAAAAGCTTGCCGTGCCAACCCAATATATACATATTTCACTACTGAATTTCACTGTAAATTTAGTTATAGCTTAGATGGTACACTATGCATATATGTTCTTTCATTTGCATTGTAAGCTGCCATGACCGTTTTCTTTGTTATACTCTAAGCCTTTTAGCTGGGGAGACTTCTCATCACTATACATGTTCACGTTGTTTCTAGAGTTTCTAGAGTATTTAATGTTTTCTATTTCTCTTGATTTATATTTACAGATATCTAAATAGAGTGAACTCTGGCTCGTATTTAGCAGGAGTTAGGAGTTAGCAGGAATATCAAGGTTAACCTAGGTAAATAAGGCAATCTACTGAAAATATTTCAGCACAACACCTTAATACTTTTCTTATATATTTAAACGTATTTCTTGTGCTAGAAATGATGCAAAATAAATTAATAGTAATAATGCTGTTTATATTGTGTTTCCCCTGGTTCATTGTCTAAAATACTGATATGTTTAAAAAAAACAGGTGTAACTAGATTAAATAGGGAGCCTTCTGATGGAACATTTTTTTCTGAAAATATTGATTCATCAGAACCATAACTTATACATTTAACATATCCTGCTTACCTGAAGTTTCCACTTGGAGAATTTCTCCCATCCAGAAATAAGAAAGATGAAACAGCAGTGTAGGGATTAGCTGCCTAATTGGATCCAGTAAAATGTTGAGTGACCCAGCTAATGAGCTATTGGGCTTTCTTCAGTTATCTTTCTCTGCTCTGGTTTCTGTTTTTTGTTGTCTGTTTGCTCCCAAATGTTGCAGTCTTAACTTTTTTTTTTTTTTTTTTTTTTTTTAATAGAAGCAGAGATACTGGGTTTTGGCAAGTCCTACTTACATTACACTTCTCTGGCACATACTTGACTATGAATTCTAGAAACACTTAATTGAAACTGTGTAAGATCTACAGTGTGTAGTCCTGAATGAGAAACAAACACGGGTAACACAAATACTGGTTTTACTAGAAGGTGATACATGACTCAGTGATGTTTAGGACCTTCTGTATTCATCTGGCTGTGTGTCTAAGCATTGCATTTGCTACGCATTAGCTAAACCATTGTTGATTTCTGTTGGTTATTTACCATCACCCCAAAGTGCCTCCTCTGTGTCCCTGCTGTTAAAGACCTAATATCTCATCATATAAGCAGGACCTAATCTTGTGGTTCCTTTTTCCTCTCTCCATATAATCCTTGCTGTCTAGGAAAGTGCACATTGACAGCATAAAGAAAACAGTCAGCCCTGTCAGTTGTTATGACTGAAAAGAATACCGTGGTTAAGCTCTCTTCTGTGAAGTGACTGTGGTGGTTTTAACACTGGGACAGAAACGACAGCTCTAGTCTGAGATTTACTAATGTGATTTATTGGCAAAATTATCTTACTTTAGACATAAATGTATGTGTAAATAGATCATCTTGTAGTGTTCAAACATTTCCATTGTGATGTGGTTTTGGCAAGGTGTAAGCGGAAGAAAACAGGTATATCAAAATGGATTAACCAGTAAACGTTGCACAGTGAAATTCTTAGAAAAGTGATAACTGTTACCAGTATATTCCAGTGTGTGCATCTCTGTCACGATAGGATGCGATCTCTTGGTATTAAACTTTATCTGATACTTAAACTGTGAGATCTTTGTTGTTATTCTGTGCATACAGAAATCAAATGTAATACACCTTGTAATTAATACTGGAGTTGAATTTAGGACTTGATACCATAAAATATTTATTTTAAGAAGCAGAGGTTCATCAGCTTTTTTATGGGGAGAGTGATATGAATAAGCTAATGAAAGGAGGGAGTACACTATAGCTGCTGTTTATGTGGTAACAATGGCAGACTTGAAAAGCAAATGCTAATAGCATATTCTGTATTAGTTATGCAAGAAAACAGTACGTTCAGCTGCACCTTTAAAGTGTAATTTGCCAGTATGCTAAGTTTTGCAAGTTTCTAATCTGTGTTTTATTTATAAATCTCAAAAAAATGAGTGAAGGTGGCATTGTGAATTGTAGATAATGAAGAAAAGGCCAAATGTGATATAATCAATCAGCATTCGTATTAAAAGCATATAAAAGTAGGCCTATGCAAAATGTCCCCTAGTTATTTCTGCTTCCCAAAGGTGGCTTCTGTAAAAACAAAAGTCTCCTCGTTGTATTTATCTTCACTTTTTTATCCTTGTTGAATCACATATTGTACATTTACTTTTGTGCTTCTCTCTGTAACCATGTTTCTTCCTCTTTGGGTGATTTAATCCCATGAAAAGATGGAGTTGAAAGACACTGCCCACATGGTAATGCCAAGAAAAAGGGGAAAGTGAATAAAATCTTCAAGTGAAAAACGAGAAAGAGAGGTGATGTCTGAAAGTTCCCTAAATGGACTTTCCTATGCTAAAGTTCAGGCAGGCTTTCCCATCATCCAGGAAGAAAATAAGTGAAGTTTATTTGGTATCTTTTTATTTTTCTTGGACTGGGACTTTTACAATTTCAGTGTAAAGGATCATCATTAGATCTGGTTAAAATGCTAATCAGAGGCTACTTGTATAAGAAACTGAGGAGTGAGTTCATTTTGTACAACAGTGCTGACACAGACAGTGATACTGTATTATATCAGCTTCCTCTAAGCTATTTGACCATTTTGCCCCCAAACTGCAATACTTTGGTATATTCTTAACTTGTTCCAGAAAAAAAGAAATAAGATAATAGTGCTGGGGTTTTTTTTCTCCTTTTGGGTATAATTTTTTCCTCTTTATTTCACAATCTCTAAATGGTATTCCCCAAGCATACCCAAGAGGCAATGTGTCTAGGACTATAGATATCTGCTACAAAGCACTGCTGATCTGGCGACAGTGTTAGGGTGAGGAGGGCTGCTCTCTTTCCATACTCTTAATTACTTGGACTTATCATTGCAAATAACATACACCTCTGATGGCTGAGCACAGTGGGTTTATATTAAAAAAAAAAGGGTGCTCATTCATTCTTTTTGAAGGATTTTTTCCACTCCACTGACTTTCAAAAAAACCCCCAAACCAGCAAGAATGCTGGTCAGAATATTTTGTAAAATTTTTCTAAAATAATACATTTTGTTTGTGATAATGTTTTTTTATATTAAAATGTTGTTAAGTTTCTGATTTCTGCCATGGCAAGGTTTGCAGTCCTTTCATTCACAGAAAGAAGCAGCAGCACATATCAAATGCATCTCCTATTAATGATGTTTGTATGGTCTTATGGAAGTCATTGTCCTTTGGTCTTCACATCTTATTACCTGATGTTCATGCCTGCTCACTCATATGGAAGTGGAGAATTAAAAAAAATGGGAGCCATTTCTAAACAATTCCCTTCAACTGTGGGTTTCTAGAGAAAGGTAGCTTAGCTCACATCAGCTTACCCTTTCCATTGTGAATCAAGGTGTGCAAAGATTTGTCTTCTGCTGAAAAAAATATATACTTTAGGAATGAAGGGATCAATTGGGCAGTTTAATTTAAATCTGTAACATTTGTTTTATTTAAGTCTCCTATTAGATGTCTTCTGTTTTCAGGATTTTTTCCATTCTCAGAACTGTCTGAGGGTATCTGTTCTCAACTCCTTTTTAATGGTGCTACTCTTTTCCCTGTCTTGTGCTGCTGTATGCTTTAGTAAGAAAATTTGCTTTGCTTTCTTGAAGGTCTTGTGTTTGCAGAAATAATGGCTCCCTTTTTCTTTCAGATTTTCTCTCTGAAAGTGAAGTAGATGCTATACGTGATTTCTGAAGTCATAACAATCTTTTTCTTACTAGCTGAAAGCAAATTACTGACATGTAGTACAACATTAATTATCGTTACTTATGGCATATGGGTGCAAAATCCCCCTAAGTTTCAGTTCTTTCGATTTTGCGTACGTATAAATAAACACATTCCATTTTGTCACTTGAAATGATCTCCAATCTTGGTTTGAAGGAATATCAGCTGAAATTTTACTGCTTTAATAGTGGTTTTGGTTGTTCTGAATTGTTTCACAGGGTTGCCTTCATAAACATTGCCACCTTTTCCAGCCACTCATAGCAGATTGCCATGTATGCCCTGTAAATGCTTACCATGCAAATTGCAAACAAGAGATAGCCCAATATGGCACCTCTGAAACAGTTACTCAAGCCCTGGAACAAGTATTAAACTGCTGTTCACTGGGAGGTATTCTCATATGAACGGCAAGAATACCTTCTCTGTCAAAACAAACAACAAAATAATTCAGCTGGTTGACCAATTTGAACATTGGTTTTAGTGTTGCTTCTCAAATTGGCATAACAAAAAAAAGAAGACATTTCTGCATCTCTCTACCTGCAGTTATTTTGCAATAGCTCTTTTAAAATCTTTTTTCATTCCTACCATTTTACTGTGGGCAGAATAAGATTGGTGCAGGAGCCCAACAGCTGAGAGCAGTGCTGCTCCCTGGGAAGGGAAAGGGGGAGGTGGCAGATGGTGCCACCCACACTGGGTGCGATGGTGAACAAGACAGCATTAGCAGGGTGGTCTGTAGTCCTTCATAACTCATGTCCACCAGCAAGTTGCCCATGCCTAAGACGAAGTAGACTTACAGACGTTATAAACCATTGAATTCTTCCAGTCCTTTCCCAGGGATGTAATTAAGGGGCAGAAAATCTTGTGCCTATTTCCCCACTTGTGCAAGGCCAGGATCTCAGCTGTGAGTGTGTAGCACTGCGTTAATGAGAGTGTTTGTATTTGGCTTTGAAGGCTCTTCCTCTTGCACACTGAAGGGAGAAATGTGTAGTTATGCGTAGAGAAGTATTTAGATTTTTTGCTGGTTTAATGTAAACAGATGTTGGAGACACGGATGTTAATGAGGAATTTCTACACCCACATACAGCTTTATGACTAGCAGTGGAAGCCTGGCCGCCTAATGTGTCTTAAGCTGCAGAAGTACTGTAACAATCATTATTCTGTGTCAGGACAAAATTACCTTGTAGGAGCATTGCATAATGTCTGGTATATTAATCATTAGAGATATTTTTGCAGCACTCAATTATATTATGAAGGCTGGGTTATGTTCTGATCTTTCTAATGGTCACATGTAAAGTACTGAAGCCTCTATTATTTTATAATAAGTAATGCATATCCGACAGAATAATGCATTATGCACATCCTCTCCTATATGACTCTAAAGGTCAGCTAGTAACTTGAATATTTTTGTCCCCCAGAACATTTCACTTTAAGGGTTCGTTAGAAAGAACGTCTCTTTTCAATATGTTCTAACAGCAGGCTATCACAGTACCAAGTTTTGACTTTTATTTTATACAAAGTAGAATTGCATGAGCATGGCCATTGCGCACATTCACTTACAGTTATCAATTTAAAAGCATTTCAGGAGCAAACTAAGCCAGCTTTTACTGGAAGTTATGACAAAAGAAGCAGTCCAAATGCTGCAATTTACTTTGGGTAGATGTTTCAGATTCAAATGTAATAACAGACACCAACAGATACTGTCCTAATTTATAGATTCTGGCATTGCCAACAGGTGCTTAGTTCTTAGTCTGATTGCTGTTTCTTCCAAAAACTGTACTTGTAGACCTTTATTTTTAAAGTCTGGAACCCCGCAGTAAGCTTTAGTGATTGTCAAAAGCTGTATCTCATTTCAAATACATCAAAATCCTATGTTTAGCAGTGGAAAATATTCTTTCTGAAGGTATTTATTTAAAGTTTGAATATGTTATCCTATTTGAAATCCTAGGAACATTTGCTCATTTTTCCAAAGAGAAACTTACAGTTTATTTTCTGCCTTTTTTTTTTTTTTTTTAATTACTATCCTATTCAGAAAATCACATGCAGAAATGAGGAAAAGAAGCATGTTTTCCTGTATAAGTGATAACATGTGCATTGCATTTGTGAGCTACAGCAGACTTGCCCAAAACTGATTTGCCCACGAACAGCTGATGGGAACCATGCACATGAGTTCCAACCATGTTTAAAGAATCAGCTTAACTTTGAACATACAGATGCTACCCATATATGCCAAGGATAAGCTCACTGTTAAAGCTTCACTCTAGACAGGTGTTAGTGGAAAATTGAAGGAGAAAATAAAACCTGTATCTTAACAGGCCAGCCGAGTAAGATGAATAAAACTGTAGGATTGGACCCAATATAGTTTTCTCTTGGTAAGAGGTGTGCCACTGACCTTTGCTTTCTCAAATGTTTAGTGTTTAGATCTGAAATGGCTGTTTCAAATGCTATACACTTTTTCGATCGTTGTTGGGAAGCTCCTATTTGATAGAGCTGAATTATTGTGATGGGTTAGTCTGGCAGAAAACTGGCTGGAGGATTTTGTGATAGCTTTGGGGCCAGACCCCAATCAACAGGCCATATGTTTAGATCCTTCTCCATAACAGATGACTGTGCGTACACGCTCCCAGGTGCAATGTCATTGGGATTGTATTTGCAAACATAAACTAGTGACATTCAATTATGTTCATAGGCAATGTTGTAAAAGCCACAGAGGAAGTAATTTACAACACTACCACAGTATGTAATTCTTTGCTTATAATCAATTTTTCATTATATAGGAATATGGTATACTATGCTCATATTTGTTTTTCTAATATGTTGAAAGAGTTGATAATGTGTAAAGTTTATCCCTTTCAAGCAACTGACATTTGAGAAAATAGTGAGACGAAAGAAATTGCTAATGAAACAATATCAATATATTTTGATGAAGTTTTAATTAGAAACAAAAGCCTGAATCACCAGTGTTTGGGCCAGTTCCTGAAATGCATATTACTCTTTTTTTCTGTTGGAGCCTGAATAGTTTTGCCCAAGTAAAGTGAAGCCTTCATTCACCAGACAGCCCATTGCAGGTTTGGTCTGTTCTGACTGGCAATGTTTGGGAAAAGCATTTAGTGATCAATTTCTGAAAATTATTAATTTCCTAATACCCCTTTTTCAGACAACAAGAGTTGGTTTTTACTATGAATATAAAAGAGCTAAATTTGTGTCTCATGAAGACAAATGTTTTCTTGAGTAACAACTACTTTGTCATGAAAATGTCCACATATATCATGTGTCATGCATGTTTTATTATAGGCAGTGAAATTACCGTCAGGGACTTGATAATACCACAGCCAAAGTGCTTAGAAGGTTAAAAGGCACTTTGTTTGCAAAGTTGGTTTTTTAACTGGTTTGCTTTCTCTTCTGAGATAAAGTGCCAAGGTGATTCTTCAACTAGCAAATAATTTTTTAGGGGCTTAGTAAACAATCATCAGGTGGAATTATTTCTGTGGGTATTCAAGTTTCTAGAGACTAATAGTTCAATGGGCTCTCCAGTCCCGTTTTAGCTTGCCCTGGTACTAAAGTACACCCTCTTGTATTTCCTTGCAGGAAAGTCTTAAGTACTGGCTTTCTGTCATGGTGGACATCTGATGGTGGAATTAATGTGTTTCTCAAATAAGAAATATTTTTTTCAGCAGTATTTTCTGTCATTGTGCAGTTCTTAGAAAGTAATAAAAGAATCATATTACCAATAAAATGATTAGTTTAGTGGATAGTAAATTTATTCTGCTACTCTGATTTTATTTAACAAGTGGATTTTCTCTCTCTGCTCTTTTAACTTGGACGACTCATGAGGCCCCTTAGAAGATAATGCTGTTCAAGCATGCATTATGTGTCTTCAAAGAATTAGTTGCTAGCAGAGTCCATTTATAACCACTGAGGTTGCATTAGAGACCATATTCTGAAAATTACTTTAGCTGTAAGTTTGGAAGTGATATAATGTGAGACAAGGAGATGTTTTAAGGAAGAAACATTGCATGTTGCCTTGCATCTTGAGGGTAACAAATGGCTAGCATGGTCTTGAAAAGCAGATATGTTCGTTCAGACAACAGGGTACCCTCTCTATCAGTTTTCTGCTATTACATGGTGATTGTTAAGCCCAACTAAATCTAAATGGTATGAAGAAATTAATCAAGTAATTACTCACAACTAATAAGAAATTTCATATTCTGGTGACAAAGTTGTATTAAAAGTTCTCTCTCTTCTTTGCACTCCTACATTTTTCAGAAGACTTGTATATTAAAACTGTTACATTTTTACTAGGTATTATATCTAATCAGATAAATCATCTAATTTAATTCCTCCAAATTTTATATTTTCCTGTCTGATGTAACATCATTTAACCTAATATTCAGTAGCACAAGACATATTGTTATTCTTTCTGTCTTTTTTTGTGATGGAATGACAAAATTCAGGGTTTAGTAAATACGTAGTCAAGCCTGCTTAAATACATTATGAAAATTGGGAAAATGTAGTGTGAGGTAATGCTATAATGTAAAACAAGAGGGTAATATATTATAAAATAAAAGGAAATTATATTTGGCCCTCTATTTGTGAACTGTGCATGTTACTTGTTAATTACATTTTGGCTTTAGTTCCCTATATATTCTCCTTTTCTTTTAAATTATTTCAAAGTGAAATTTCTTTTGAAAGAAACAAGATATGGTTTATATAACAGTTCATAGATCCAACAACAAAACATCTTGAGAGGATGATAATTTCTATATATTCATGTTGGAAAGCTCTGTTGAGCTTTTTGTTTCCACTGGAATGATCTTCTTATATCAAATGATAAGTACAATTGTCTTCTTAGAAAAAAAGATATTGCAAAATTCGTGAAATCACATATTCATTATGTGATTTCAGAGACTCTAACTGAAGGCAATGGGCATAAATAAATTTTTGCCCTCAAAAGACCAAGCTTAAGGTACCAGCATGGATTGTATTGTGGTGTGTTGATCCTGTGAGGTGCGTTCATCCTGATGGTTGAAATTGTTTCCAACTGGGACTCAAACATGTAATGCCAACTGGGCAATAGTGACTGAATCAAGTATTAGACATGAACCAGACAAAAGATATCAAAGCTTTATTTCCATTATGTTTGTTTTTAACCCCAAACTTGCTGGTTCTTATCAAGAAAAGAACGGTTAAGAATAAAACAGCAGACATATCTTCTGGGATTGACGCAAATATATATTAACTGTACCTTCCCTGTATTTATAAGTTAGAATAAATTCTCTGTCAGTTTTAAGACAATGGTCATAAAGCTCAGAGTTACCAGAATAAAGCATCATGTCTTGATAAAACATTTTTCTACCCTGCAGCTTTGCAGTGAACAGATGACAGCTCTATTTAGTGGAGCTGAGTCTTTATTTCCCAGTTTTAGTCAAAAAATTGGACAAGGCCAGGGAAACACAGGTTGAAAGCTGAGTGTAATTCACTCCTTACCTTTGCTACTGAAATCTTGCTAGTCTTTGATTGCCATCTCTTAGTATTTGGAGTGCTCACTTAGGAAATTAGTTGTAGTAAAGCAGATTGAAGGCAGGTGCAGCTACTTATCATGTACAGGCTTAGGCACCACTTTGCAGAAAACATGCAAATCAAATTTGGAAGTAATAGTAGTGGCTCGGCAAACCATGGGATCAGTTAGGTGTTTGACAGGGAAGAATGTATGTTCATAACATTACTTGACCCATGTGCCAAGGGCAGCATTGAGACCATAATTCTACCTGTGGAGCCATAGATCATGGAGAAGATGGTCTCATAAAGAAATAGTGTCAGGCAAGGTCATCTTTTTCTTGTACTTCTTCCTGGCCAAATAAAATGCAACTCATAAAATGTTCACTGCACATGCTCTTTATATAACATTTAAAGCAAAAGACACTGATGGCTGAAAAATTAACCACAGCAGTTTACTCAATGGATAGATTCTGAATAAATATTTCAGCTTATAGGATGACAGTGAACAAACAGCAAAGTCCTTAAAGTTAGTCTTTATTTGATATTTTCTCTGTAATTTTAAGAATAGCAAATCTATTTCTTTCTTACCCCTTCATATTCCATATTGAAGCCGTGCTGAATATTAGTTGCAAGCGAATCGTCTGTTATTGATTCCCCTTCAGATGAAGTGTAATATTTCAAGTCAGTTGGGATTATCCTACCTTAGTGTTGTGATAGATCTGCTGTTTACAATATCACTCATGCTACTACAGTAGCAAAAACCAGCTGCTCAGGAGTGCATCACCAGCAGAAAGAATGCAGCATATGCCACTGCCTTCTGCCCCGGTGACAGCAGCACTACGAAGGCTTGGTAGGGGCTGCCCGCTCGGGGCTGCACACGCAAGGCACCTGCTGTTGATGCTCTTGGGATCTGCCAGACAGACCTGGCCGGTGGGTCTCAGCTCAGGAAAGAACAGGGAAATAAGAATATTTCAAACAGGTCTATCTGACCCATGTAACTTGGAGACTCCTTCATAGAAAATGTGTGCAGGCTGTACATTTGTAAGGCTATACAGAAGAGTGTAAATGTAACTGTCATTGTCCTGTACACTTGAGAATGTGTGCCCTTGTCCCATTTGATTTTTTGTAACGTCAGCTTTGGCCAGAGGGTTTGGAAATTCTGTTCTATTCTCTCTAAAATATAGTGCTATTTCATCGGACAGTTATGTATGCAGGTTTAAAATCAATTTTAATTCCACATATTTTGATTTTTTTAGTACCAAGAATTGCTCAGCTGATACAGTATAATTGATGGGCTTCTGTTTCAGTCTGCAAGAGCAGTGACCGGGCGGGATAGAGAGTCATGCCATACCTGCATGTTTTTTCTTTCCTCTCTGTTCTTTAGGCTTCAGTTCAGAAATACCTAACTCAGTCTGGTATGAGTGAAAAAAAAATCTAATTTAATAAATAACATAATGATACCATCATATATTTTCTTTGCTAACATAATCATCCACATATTTTCTATTAAAGTATCATAAACTCAAAGCCCCTCTGTCAGGTGTTCTCACAGAATTAGAAGGGCTACTTTAGCACCCATCTTTACATTTTTGTTATAGAGCAGGTTTCAGAGTCTCCAATAGGTAAATAATACATGATAAAATCTACTGAAGTTATGGAACCCTTGACTAGCACTTTTCTTTAAATATTAAACATTATTTTTGAAGTTGTTTGAACTATGTACAGTTTCACACAACAATTTTCCTGTTAGAAGGGAAATATGCCATCCTCAGCCAGTTTTTTGTTTGATGTCCATGAATACTAATACTATGTAGAATCTCTTATTAACTATAGTAGTTCAGAATAAACTATATGCAAGTTCTGTAATTATTTAATTTTGAATGAAGGGAAAGGAAAAACTTTTGAGCCAGAGTTCCACACTTCATGCTTGTTACTTGCTAATGCAACTCTCAAAATTGTTTGCTTTTTTTCCATTGTACGATAACTTAGGCACCCTCAAAGTTAAATGTTTTAAATATAAACAGATAGGCCTTCTGCAGGTAAAACATAAACAGATAGGCCTTCTGCAGGTAGTTTTTTATCTGCACTTTTTCATTAAATGTTGAAAAAAAATTCCAACTACAAAGCTTCATTTGATATTGGTAAAAGGACATGCAGTGCTTTCTCTATTCCCCTACCTAGCAGTCTGCCTCAGACTCTGAAATTTGAGCATATGTTCTTCTAGAAAACAGGGTTAGAACAAAGTAAAAATAAGTGCTATAAAGAAACTTTCCGCAAGATACGTGGCTTAATAAAAGCTGCATTTCAGCAGAGTACTACAGCAAACACATGCTGGACATCCAACCATCCCCTGTATCTGAGCGCTTCAGTGACAGTCGTTTAACTCGGGGATTTTATATGCATCCAGCAGAGGCTATTATATCAACTTTAGAAATTTCATATTACAGTATTAATTTTCTGTTGTGTCAGATCAAAATGGTTGGTTCTTCAACCATTTCTCAGAAAAAAAACTCTTATTCTTTGGAAACTGGAAAAACTCCAGAGCATAGTTTATTCATAGTTTGAAGCTGGATTCATTATTAGTTATATTTATAATGAACTTACATTATTTATGCAACAAGATTTATGGAAAACAGATTAATGAATGAATGGGCATGGGGGAAGGTTGCCATTCCAAATATAGCCCAAAGCCTTGGCTGAATGTGGTACATAGTAAAAATGAAGTTATTTTGTCTGTCAAATTTACATAAAATTAGTCTGAGTGCAAACTACAAAGAATATGGAGTACTTTGTTTCAGAAAAAGGAAAGAGGGATTGATTTAACCGATAGGAAGAAAGATAGCTATTTAATAAGACTGTAGATCCACCATAATGGGATATTTGTATGCATATGGATAGATTTAACAACTATTAACGTGTTCTCTGTAGGATGAGATTTACAGTTACGATTCAGAATGCTTTTATTTTTCTGTGCTGATTGCTGGTCTCATATTGTACAAAAGATTTATTCCATATGCCAGTTGTGTGGTGCTCAGATGCTGCATTGCTTGTGCTTTATAAATACTTAGAGTGCGTAGGAGAAGCAAGTAAGCGGAGTCTGTGTCCGGGGATCCAGTACTAATGAAATTTGGTTTGATATACTACAATCCCAAAGTGAAATGGAATTTAAGTCCCAGCTTGCTTCAGTGTGTGTTACTATATATCCTGTATGCCACTAATAACGTTGTCATCACAACTTCTAGGATGCAGATAAGCAAAAGGAAAAATCATTATACATGATGAGGCTTTGAACAACCTGGTCTAGGGGAGGATGTCCCTGCTCATGGCAGGGGGGTTGGAACTAGGTGACCTTTAAGGTCCCTTCCAACCCAAACCATTCTATGATACTATGATTCTATGGACAATCATTATAAGTAGGCATGGACTCACCCCCTCATATAGTTTGGCAGGTAGAGTTGATCCAAAAAAGGTGACTTAATTGGTGGTCTGGAATTGGTGACTTAGCCTGCTGTAATTGTCCTCATTGCTAAGCAGAGCGTGTGCTGTAGATGTTCTGTGTAAACTCACTAGTAATGCAACAAATACCTAGGGAAGAACTTATATATTTATTATAATTATATAGGATAATGACTTGATTAATGTGTTCTTGCCTTTTAAGCTAACCACAGAGAATACCAAATAGGTGATGCAAGGGAAAAAGCAAACTATTGCACAGAAGAAAATATTAAGCTGTGATGGAGTAGGAGGGTTGAGCGAGAAAGACTGCTCTGCAACAGAGTTACCGTAAGCTGAGCCAAGTAGCTTGGCAGAAGTACACCACCCAGCTTTAGATATGTCTATGAAATTAATCCAAGAAAAGAGATGATATTTTGATTTCCTACACAATAATTAATGATAACAAGGTTAAGGGAGCACAGAGAAACCAAATACATGTTTTGTTTTAATAAATGGTACTACCAGATCCCAAGCTGTTGGAACAACTTCCAGAATGCTCTGTCAGTAAAACCAGCTGGGAAGGAGGCCTGTATCATTTGAATTATGAACAGGACGTGAAATCTGTGTGACAGGACTGTCATCATCTGCCTCTGGTGTGTATGTTGCTGTACTTTTTCTCTATTTGGACTAATTTTATTGTTATTTTTTCAACAACCAGAATATGCGTAGAAAGGTTTGCATCATTTCTCTTCCTTTGCTGCTCTCTTCCCTTGAATAATCACACAGAACCAGTGAGTTACATGGGACCAAAGGGAAGTAAAATTTCTGTGAGTAGAAGGAATAGACACAGATAAAAAAACCTAATACGAATCTCTGCATTTAGATAAATTTATTAAAAATCCACCCACAAACTTTATAAGTGAGCATGTGATCTCAAAGTATGATTAATTTGCGTTATTTTAAGACTGAATTACTGAACTAAAGTATTTGTGTAACTTTGTTATAAACATTTGAAATTAATCTTTTGGTAAAGCACTTTTAATTCTCTTTGTTCTCATTATTTGGCCTGCTATCCCCCTCTGTGCCTCGTTGGCCTAGAAATGGCTTGCAGTGTCTATTCCTCTTGCTGCTGCTGTTCTGTTGAGTAGTACATTCGCTGGCTCGCTTGTATAGTCTCTTCACAGCTCTTTTCATAACCAGTTCAATTATAGCATGCAGAGATTTTTTTTTTTTTCCTTGAGTAGCTTTTCTAATTTTGGAACTTTCAATCCCCAGCCAGTAGAGTAATGAAGACTCTTTGGTCTTGTAACTGATATTCAAAGTAAAAGAGTTTGCTAGTTATTTTATGTATTCACTGTGGGCAAAATCTCATCCCAAGCCAAAAGGCCTGCAAAAGGCCCCATCATTCCTAAAGCCCTCAGGGCCTAATTCGCCACTTCATTTTATGTCAGTGTAACTCACGCTGGAGAAATACAACTGTGGATTGGTGAATTTAATTCAAATACTAAATCTTTACTGAGAGGGCTTTATGTGGGTCAAGCACAAGGAAAATAGGGAAACAAATTCTACTCTGTGAACCTAGGTCCAGAGACTGCTACTTCTGCATTACTGGCTGGTCTGGACTAACAGGGACTGTTACACTGTGCCACTTGCATAGAAATTTGGGTCACTACATATTTAATGGGGAATCTCTGACCTATTTCTAGCCTTTAACATCAGGCTGTGCTGGTCCACCTTGAAGACCTGAGGATGAAAAGCATCCTCTGTGGTGCACAAAGGTGAAGAAACCCCTTTCGTGCTCTGTTATTAGCCCTCCATTTAAGTGCATCATATATCAAGGGGAAAGTATCTCTTATGTGTACCCTTAATTGATGCCAGCATGCAAGCCTGATCTCAAAGGGAGAGGTGACTTTTTTCTAGGTGAATCTCTGGACCACTTTAGCCGTTGATAGTATTATTTTTAAATTTCTTTGCACAGACCTTGGTAGACAAGAATTTGGTCATATGAAAAGTTGCAGTGTTGCTATAGCAACACCATTTACTGAATGTTCTGATTAAGGGAAATGAATAGCAGAATAACGTAACAGAGCTATGGATGAGCACTTTAAATAAATCTAAACAAAATAATAAACAGCAACAGCAGACTGATGCATATAATAAACATTTTCAGTACCCCTAAGGTAATGCAGGGTGGACTGGCTTGGCAAAGAACAAAATCCATTCATTTAGCGTTCTGACAAGTGGGCAGGAATGTATGAGCAAAATTTGTTGCTGTCAAGGCTTTACAAGAAGTCCATTGCACTTCTGAGTAGACCTTGCAATGTTTTATAAGTTGAATAGAAAGATGTTACTTATTTCTTTCCTAAATATTTTTCATAAATGTTGCAGAATATCTTGATAATTTGCATTAAATCTTGTGCTGCAGTGGAGAGTGAGCTTTCTAATGTAGTTTTAGTTTCTGAAACTGTTTCTGAAAAATTGGGGCAGAAAAATCTACAGAACACAGAATTCCCAAGAATAACCAAAGTGTGTCCTCACAGGATGCTTTTTACAGCAGCCTGGGGCTGTAAGTCAATGCAAGTTATCAGGCAGGTACCAGTTAATGCTCTAAAGGGGAATATGGGGAGAAATAATAAACTATATTTAAAAAAATAACAACTGAGGTAGGGAAAAACCAGACCTGTATAATCAAAATGTGTATTAAGTGATTTAAATCTTCCAGCAAAATGAACACAAAAGATCATGGAATCATAGAATCATTTATGTTGGAAAACACCTTTTCAGTGGCAACTCTATTTAATGAGTTGGTCCTGAGGTAAGGTCTGTCACAGAAACCACTGGAAACATGGAAAAAAGTGAGCAGTCATGATGTTTCCAGAACTGAGTGAACTAGAATTTAGCAGCTCTACAGGATGTTAGCATCCCATTTACTGTCCATATGGGAGACCTGAAGGAAGTAATTGTCTGTTGAAAAGAGAAAGTAGGGAACTTAGAAAACAGGAGCTGCCAAAATAACATCAGACTGGTTGGATTTCCCAAGAGTCAAGAAGACTCAGACTCTATGGGGTAGTTTGGAAAATGTAACCCAGATGAGCCTTCAAATTACACTCACTAAGTGTAACACAACAATAGATAAATTTAGGGCAGATGTTAAAAGGTAGGAAAAGCTATCATTATTTTGGCATGGAAATAAATGACCATCTGTACACTAGCAAGAGCATATATCATTCATTTCAAGACCTGCAAAGTTAACACATTGTGCAGAACTTAGGTGCTGCTTCCTTATAAACTTGAAAATATGCTGCATGATACTCATATTTAATATCAAAATGAGGGATATTTTGCCAATTAACACCCTCCTACTTAATCTAATACAAACATCTGAACATTCTTTATGTAAAGCTGTCCTGCCTAACACTGTGTTGAGAATGCATCAAATAGATAAAAGACTAATTGCAAAATCCTCTTTGGGTGAGACTTAACAATTAAAATCAGCAAATAATGCAAAATGTGTGTACACAATGTGCAATATCCACTAATTGCTGTGAATTTTCCTGTATATTGATTTCAAGAAAAATAGCTTCCCATAAGGACAGTCACCACTAACTAATACTTCCTTAAATGTTTGAGGTGACGCCAGTTGTTCAAAATTGTTAGGCCAAACATTTTAGATCTTTAGCCTGTTTACAAAGCAACAAAGCTCTGCTTGTCATCTTGGTAGAAATTGAAAGTTATTCATGTGAAAATTTTTTTTAGATCCAAAGCTATGTCTTCCAATTTATTTTCATCAATCTATTTGTATTCTTGTGCTTAGAACTGCCTTATATTGTGTAGTCTCTCAAGCACCTAGTGCTAAGATGGAATAGTTTCTGTGTACTTATCCATGAAATGGTTACTCTAAAGGGTTGCCAAATCTTACGTGGAATGACAACGCAGAACTGTAACCTTGACATATGTAGGGGAAATAAATCTTCTCTGGCTTCACTGTTAGGGGGACTGGAGAGAAAATGTCTCCACAGGTGGGCAGTATATTGATGCTGGGCTTAAACCCACAGGTACTGGGGAAATGAGAAAAGGTGGGAGGATTTGTAAAGATGAGGAGGAGGCTATGGACAGAAAAGAGTGGAGCATGGTTTTGTAACAGGCAGGCCCAGCCATCGCTAGTAGAAACCAGTCTGGGAAGAGGGAGAATTAGATTAGGGAAGTTGGGAGCTACAGAAAGAATATTTGGATTCCTTATAGGACACTCACTGAATTAAGGCCAGGGATATTTTCAAGGTAAGTGGAGAAAATAGGCACAAATATAGTACCAATTAATTCTTTTGATTTTGGTGGATCTGTGCTCCCTCATTTGCTGTCTGAGAAAACCTGGATGTGGTTCAGCTCTGAGAGGTATACAAAAGCAGTAACTTTTTGATGCGGATTTTCTCAGAAAGGGTTTGCTTAAGTTTAAACAATATCTTGGAGGTCAGTATTGATTCTCTGAACAGTGGAGGGAATAGTCTCTCTTGTGCTGGAGAGACTGAGGCCAGTTGCAGGGGCTAGAGGCAAGAGGATTCAAAGAGCACAGGACTGTGGTGTGGGGTCCCAAACTGAGACACCTGGAGGGTGTTTTTAGGCAGGCAGAGGCTCTGCAAGCCCAAGCATCATAATTCTTCCTGCACCTTTGAAGGCCCTGCTTTCATGGTTTCATTAAGCAACAATATCAGAGAAATTTTTCATCATTTTTGCAAATCCCTAATCCTGGAACCATGTAGGTATTATTTCACCTTCAGAAGCAATAACCTAGTGGACTCTTTCCATCATTTGAATGCCTTTATTAACAATGTGGTGTTCCAACCTTACTACTCTCCCGGTTATGAGAGCATCTGTTAATTTATGCTGTGGCCACTGAATCTTTGTTGGCAGGGAAGGTGAATTCAGCCCTTATTTAACATAAGGTCCTGCACTACTGTGTATTTACATGGTCTAACATTATGGGAGATGAACTCATTGAAATTCCTGTAAATCCCCATTGCTCCAGTAAATCCGTGCCTATTCAGGTAGCTGGAGATGTGACATAAAACTGATTTTGCAACACTTAGGGGCTCTTAATCCTGGGGGAAAAAGAAAAAAAAAATTCTAAGAGTGTGATTAATAGTGAAAAAGAACCAGGGCATTACCCCATGGATGTAGTCTCCAGTGTGGCTCTGGCAGGGAAGGATTATGTGTAGAAGTCAGCTCCATAATGCAAGTGTGAGTTTGTTCATGTTGCAGACAATTTCTTTCCTTTGTGGGTCTTTTAAAATTTTAACCGCTGTGTTTGCTGGGATGATAAAAGACTCCTCACCTTTCCTCTTGCCATTCTTGGTTATCCTGTTCAGGAAAAGCTTTTGTGTTTTTCAGAAAAAGAGCAATTGCCAATATGGTAAGAATTATCCTAAATCCCAGATTTTAGCAGTTCTCTCTTTATAGCACGTTTTTCTATGTCCACATAAATGATGAAGTGGAACTGCTATTTAAAACCAAGAAGAAAAAAAATCTTATTTCTTAGAACAGTTAAAGGCTTAGTCTCGATGAATCAAAAAATAGTAGAAATCTTATTTTTCATTCTATTCCCTCACTTGCTTTTCCTGCTGCTCCTCATTACCTAGATTTCTGAACTCTTATTTGATGATAGAAAGATCCGTGACCTCACCAAAACAATTTTTGTTAATTCAAATCATTATCTTGTGACACAAAGACTGAGACACATCTGCCATTGCTCATATTCTGGATCACCCTGCAAACATCTGATTATGATTTGATAAACAAAACCATTCCTCCAGTGAATTTGTGACAAAGAGACTATGAAGAGAGCTGGCCAAAAGTGTGGAATTTAACTGCTTTGTAACCCTCTTTTGTTGTAAATTATAGTACTAAAGAAGGGCCAATCACTTAAAAAATGAGCAATAAATAAATAAATTAAAGAATGAGTCTCTAATTTATTAGGAAAAGTAATCTGTTGGAATGTCTGTGAAGATATTCCTTGATTGGTTTTCATTCTGGCAAAGGAGCAAGTTAGTATACTGATTGCTTTCTTCATGCCAGTGCATAGGATGATGAGCATGTTTCCTGATCCTCTTTAAAATAAAGGTGATTCCTTTCATTTAAATATAATTACTATTAGGTTTAATGTCTAAAAAAAAATTCAATGACCTGCGTATGTATTTTTAGAAAAAGTTACTGTATTCTGAAGTAGAATTTTGTTACACATATTTTTCCTAAGATTCGGTCTCCTCAGACATCTTTATATTGTCTGTGTATTTGGTTTCTGATGCTTCTCTATTTCCCTCCTGAATATACACCATCTTGATGATTTTCTCTCTTCACTTACCTATTGCTTTCATTTACTTTTGTATTAGCATTTTTGTTCCCGGGCATGGCAATGGTAGTAGATAGCCGTGTTTGTGTCTCATGTTCCTTGAAGATAAGTCTCATTTGTGAGCAGAGCATCTAAAGCATGCATTCATGGAATGAATTTGTACGTTGTGAATTATAAGTGAGGATTTACGTGTTACAAGCTACTTGTTCTGAAAGCTGGCAGTTCTCTCTTTACTATGGCTTTTAGTATTTTTGTGCAAGAGATCCACACTCAGGTGTGTTGCCTGTAACTTACCAAGTGAAGCGAATATCTGGTGCATGCAAAAAATAGATGAAAACTTTTCTGTTCATTGAGAAGTGTGGTATGTTTGCTTGCTGTGAACTAGTTGCTTACTTAGACAAGTGCTTTGTGACTTGGGTGACTATGTCCCTTAGCATATTGTGTACAATAGATGCAGCCCGACAGATGAAAGTGTAGCAGAACTATCGGTGCTTTTAGTGTGGGAGCAGCAGAAGTGTTTGTTTGTGCTGTCCTCAGTCTCTCCTGTTATGATGTGGTATCTGCAAGCAGTTAGTACTTGCAAAATGCCTCAAACAGCAGTTTTTCTGTATGGCACGCTACCTCTTTGCAGTTCTGTAGAATACTTTGCACCAGCCAGCACACTGGTGCTATAGCTGAGAGTGTAAACAGTTTTACAGGTCTTCTGTAGACTTTTATTACAGCTGTGACACTAGATTGATGGACTGTTTCCATCTTGTTCTCTGTCAATTGTACACTGAAAGGAGAAGTGACAATGTGATGGATGCATGAAAGTGCCACAGTAGGGAGAGAGCTACTGCAATAACAGTGGTTTAAACCCTAAAGTGCCTTTAACCTCATGCAGTTGCCTTTAATTTATTTTAATCTAAAACCTAACAAATTCTAACACCACAGAATAGAGAGGTGGGAAGGATAGTGGGCTTGTAAAGCAGTGTGAAAAAAGATGACAGTCATTCTTGGAGGTCCAATTAGGGCAATTCTGTGCTTTAAAGGAAGAAGTCCTCCAGGAAGCTTTCAAAGGAGAGAATACTGTTATGCTCTAGACAAAGTCAAAGGTTAGCGTGGCTAGAAAGAAGATGTACTTTCCACTGAGGGAGAAGGGGAAGAAGGGCTTGCTCTTTCACAGCAGGGAATACCCAGGTCTTGCCTGAGGAACAGGATGAACTTGCCAGGGAGCAGGCTTTTGGAGGCTGTGTCAAAAGGAATGCTCTCTGAGACAAGCCAGCATTTCCTTTGAACACGTAAAGGTTTAAGGTTTATTTACTGTTTCAAAGAACTAGTGGTGTCTTCTCTAGAGAGATGAGAGGAAGTAAGAGGGAATACTTGCAGCACAGTTTTAACCTTTGAAATGCCATCAATGATTACATTAAGTTGATGGCTTATTTCTCTCACAAAGGGAGAGGTCCAGGGTCCAGGACAGATGCCGAGACTGTGTTATACAGTCTTGGATGTTGCTTCGTCTGTATTGTGGTCTGGACGGCAATAAAGCGAAGAGGCTAGTGTGGGAGTGTGCTGGGAGGGTGGGCTGCGAAAGGTCTCTAGTGTGGATGTTCAGAGCTCAGCCTCACATCTCCTGTTATCCCAGCATCGAGATAGATAGACCAGGACCAGGGTGCTGGAGAGAGAAACCTGTTAAATTAACAATAGCCTACTAGGAACATTCTAGGGCTCATTCCTATCTAACCAGCTGCATTATTAAATCCCTCTGTTTGTTATAGTTTCAGAGCACATTGTTCTTGGTGCAATCCTGAGAGTCGGTTGCTAGAATGCTGAGCAAATGCTACAAGACAGTGCTGCTTGAATTTTTAAACTGATTTTGTTCTACTTTTTTATTGTTCTTTTGACATTCATGCCTCTAACTTTGGGGCATAATTTACCCTCTGCTGAAAGACAGTGTAACACAAAAGTGATCTCTAACAGGAAGAGCAAAAGAAGTTGCCAGTGAACACTGGGAACGATGTTAACAGTTGGGAGTGTGAGCGTATGCTGAAAGTTTTACTCAGAGGCTCTCTAATCAGAAAACAAAAATCTAGTGGAATGGTATATTTAGCCAAAATCCTCTTGACTGATTCTTGTTTTGTATATTAAACAAACACGTTACATGCATACAGTCAGTACCAATAAGGATTTGAAACTGCTGAATTGTACAGGCCAGTAGATATTTTTGATTTATTTTTGATCATCTTCTAAATAGAGAAGACTGTGAATTAGTTGGATTTGCCGATCATTAAAGATTATTAACTTAAATTCTTACTGTGTTTTAAGATCCCACCCTCTAATTATTAGCATAAACAGATTTTTCTAATAAAAATATAGTTGATGGCATTATTTGGAGATGGCAATAGAATAAACATGGATTTTAAGGATATGGATGGACTTTTATCTGAATGCCAATTGGCCACATTCAGTTCTAGTTTCAGTAGATTGTTTGTCTGAAGTTAGTAGAACTGTACTTGTTTTTATGACACCTGTACTTACCTCAGTATGACCAAGTACATAGATGCCTTAAATAAAAGATGAGATGCACATCCAGAGTCTTTGAATAATATTGACAAAAAGTGGAATCGATCTCGAACCAAGTTGATGTTGAAGTGAGATCTTGAAGTCATGCAGGGATCATAAGCCTTTGATAGCACAGTTAATAAAGGAACTGAGGGTAATGTGTCTTAGTCTCTCAAAGCTGATGACATGGAAAACAAAGCTAAGGTGTAGAGCTACTAAAGTAATGCGAATCCTCAAATCCTCAAAGTCTTTTTTCTTTCTGGATCATAGTCCTATGACATAAGTTGGCCAAGGGGCCTTTTTTGATCCAGAAGAATACCAAAAATCATTTCAGTTGTGGATTACTAGAATAGGCCTATTCACAGCATCTAGGATTTTACTTGATAATAAAGATTTTAATATATATACAGTTTCAGGATTAGAATAAATCTATTCCCCTGTGCAAAGTATTTTCATTTGTCTGCATGGTTCCTCTTATTTCTGCTTTTTTTAATTTAAGTGTAATGCCTTTGATATTGTAACAGGATACAATAGGATGCTGCGATCCATTTTAAATGAGATTCTATAAAGGACTCATTGTCTTTTACTTTCCCAGAAGTTATTTGTAATATTTTTTCTATATGATATGCTGTTCATGGAACAATTATAAACATGTTCTGTGTCAATATTCACACCAATAGAACGTGAATGGGAAGAGAAGGAAAGAGATGCTGAGTCATTGGCTAAAGAGAAAAACAGATAATAAAAATTATCTCAATTAATAGATGAAAAGGGAATATGGGGAAACCTCTAGACTAACAATGTATGAAAACCATCAGAGTTTTAATACTTATTTAGCCAGCCTAACCTAAAGGGAGCTGGTATAGCACCACTGAAGTCAGTAGCAATATTACAGCATACACTGAGAAACTGAACCGGTGTTCATAAAGTAAGGAGGGATTTGATATAAGCCTAGCTCACCATAATCAGAGTTTGGCGGGTGTCACTTTTAATGGATAGGATAAAAGCAACCCAAACGAAATACTCTCTTGCTAAGAAACTACATCTTCTTTCTATCTACTCTTCTTATGCTCCCACGGACTGCTGTGCAGCCTGTAACTGCTATAATAGGGCCAGCAATAGTGAACGTAACTCCTCTGTTGATTTAATTATTCTCACTCCTTTTGGATTTATCTTCTGGAAAATGCTTTGCATGCTAAGATTTGTCTAGCATTTTAATTTCAAGTATGTGACAATCATAAACCATGTTCAGGTGATAGGAATACTGACAGGTTAAGCTTAACTGTGCATTTTTTGGCCTCCAAGGGTTATCACAGCATTTCTTTATGCTTTATGCCAAAGAGTATACCTGCACCTGACTATACCTGTGTTGTACTGACTTTTCCCTTGTATAAAATTCTGTCTGTCCTTGCTTCTTATAGATGTCTGGAATACAGGATAAGGCATGTAAATCCCTGCACAATTAGGCTGAAAAAGTTTAAAAATCATCCAGTCAACCTGGAAGTGGTACACCTGAGAAGTCTAGTTACCTCTAAACACCACCATTTAAAAAGCAGCAAACATGGGGTTGGGTTAACTCTTTAAAAGGAACACTCAAAGGTTTGCCTTTGCCACTGAGGTTTGACTAGAGTTAGCAGGACTCTGTGGGCTTTGGGAGCGAAAGACTAGTCACCAAACAGTATTTTAGTTTCAATGTGTGTTTAACAATTCTGGACACAGAAGTCTGCTAAGCAACATGTTATTAAGATGATTTTTTAACAGGAGTTGATTGGGTTGCTTTTTCTTTTGTAAGACTCCAAGTAATAAAAATTGAAAATTACATTGAGACTACCAAAGAGATTCTTTAAAGATCACAGTTTTTTGTGCCAAAAACATAGACTCTAGAGAATAACCTTCTTCTGAACAGAAAGTTGAATAGAATATCTTGTGTGTATTAAAGAGTCTAGTGCTGTCTAGGACAGTCTGAGTCAAATCTGTTTGCTGAGGGAAGAGATGTTTACTGTATATGTAAATGGAGTACTTTAGCTTTGTTCAAACAGTAAGCAGATCATTAATGATAGATAAGGTGTAGATATCAAGGGCAGATCTAGAGTAATTTACAGTGTAAATTCAGTTGGCACTATTTTTCTTGTTCCTATGCCAAATGAGGTAGCATGCTCCCCTAGTGACCTTTGTTTCCTTTGTATAAGCTGAATTTGACTCTATCTAAAAAGCTTCTGTCCAAGAAATAAAAAAAGTTCTGTGATGAAGTATTTTCCACTTCAGCCCTGAGGAATCAGACGTGGTTGGAAAAGCATGGGGCAACCTGAAAGCAAAGGTGAAGAAGGCATATCCTGTGATGCTGGCAAATCCAACTTAACTCCTAATTGGCTTACGTCTTCAAGACCCCTCTGTCTAATCCAGAAATCAATTGTGAAAGAAATTTTGTCTTAATCTCATGCTGTATGTGCCTAAAAGCTGTCCCTCCACCACAAAAAAACCCAAAAAAACCAAACTCTAAAATTAGTAGCTGCTTCACTAAGTTACTTCAGAGTTTGGTGGTATTTTTTACTCTACAGATCACAAATAAATAAAAATAAATGCACAGAATACAGATGGTCTCTACTTTTAAAAGAGATTTTTAAGGTATAGAGTAGATGCCATTCTTTATGTTGTATCATGAGGAAGTAATACTGATAGATTGCACATTTCTTAAGCAACAGTGTCATCCCAATTAATATAATTGTAACAAAATACAGAACATTGAAATTCCATAGTTATTTAGCAGTGGGAGCCTCTTGACTTTTTGGAACTGGGATCAATTCGCAGATCTAACAATCAGAAAGCAAGTAATCTTTTTAACTTTGAACTGGAACGTTTGGTGCCAAAATCACTAAGAAACGATAAACATCAAACAATCCTATCTTTTGAAGTCACTTTTCAGAGTAGTGGCATTTTAAGAGAACACTGTAGAACCTCCAACATTCAAATATACTTTAGAGTAAGCAAATACACAGGAAATGTCACCCAAATACTAAAGGCGTAGAGCATCTCCAGGCCATACAGACACTTAGTGTTCACATTATTTATTTTTGAATTGAAAGGATTTTTTGAAAGTGAACTATATTTTTTCCTTGTAAATACAAAGTTCCCACAGTCATAACAAACTTGCTTTATAGGTAAGAATTTGCAAGATGAACTTCCTCAACAAATGTTTGTTATTATATCCTGCAAGGGTAAAAATCCTGTTTGGTGTTTGTAGGTGAAATCCTTTTGGGAATGTGAGAAGTCAAGTGCTATGATTCTAATTTTAAAACTTGTTGCTCAAATACACTTTTACTTGACTTAAAAAGTTTTACAGAAAATTCCTGGCATAAGCTGCAATGTGTTAAATTTCGTATGGTTTTATTTTGTTTTGCAGGAAAGTGTGAAAACTGGAATTTGCATTAGGAATCCTTCAAAAGTTAGCAGTGAAGAGACACAATTAAAGTGCTGATCATCACCTGTCACTGGCCTTAAGATGAAAATACTGAATTTTCTGCCACATGCTAACCGTACAGCAAGGTAGTCACTGAATTACAGACACCTTATTACACTGTAGTGGTTAAGAATATTTGTGTGATTGTTCTGAGACTTTCTCTTTTGCGAGGACAGAAGACAAAGGTTGTACAATTTAATTCATAGCATCTGAAAACATTGCAGTTGTGATAGAATTTTTCTGTAGCAGAAACATAACACATTGCTGTGATATTCCTTAAATTCCACTGCTGTTGACAATAGTCAAATAAGGAACGTGCTTTGTTATCACTGACATGAATGTTTATATCGCATGGTGACAAATGTATGAGGGCAGAGTGAGTGTGTAATTTTAGCTGCTATCCCCAGGCATGTCAGTGCTTTTCTTATCTTTTGAAGGCCCCGAATGAATGACTCCTTCTGGCTGAGGGGACCTACACTTAAGCTGTGTACTTTGCTCTAACTGGCCATTTCTAAGACATTCCTTACAAAGGAGTCTGGCCCAAATCCCACGTCTCTGTAAAGGAACCTTTTTCTGGTTTAGGCTCTATTTGTTGGATATATATGAAAATGTATTGAATTGTCTTTTAACCCACATGATAATATGGGATAAATTCAAGAGAATGGCATTTCCCCTGCATTGAGGCAAGTGTTATTTGTTTTCCACGTTCTCTTTGGTGCCATGAGCAGACTCCGTGGATGCCTGCTGCTAATAGACATCATGTGAATATTTGGAAGAAGGCTCTTAAAAGGAAAGGGCAGTTGTTTATTCAGCCAGTCAGTTAATCATATGCTATTTTTAATTTTGACATTTCTGTTGCTGTAGTTCATGCTATAGGCAAAAAAAGACCTCTGATCAAAATTAAATCATAATCTCTGCTATAAATACTGTCAGCAAATAAAACATGCTGCTTCAGTTCAAATGTGTAACAGTGTGATAAGGACCACTATTCCAGATGGGTCAGTTCGTTGAAGCCATCAATTCTAATGGACTGTATTATGAACTTGTGGTACTCTGAATCTGGTCTTCTCTGGGGAAGACAGGCAGTTTGTTTCATACATGTGTCACAAATGTGATGAGATTGTGTCATCTATACATTTACTGCAGTCTAATCTTTTGACTTTTCCGGAACCATTATGTGTTGCTGGTCTACTTTGTCCATCAGCAAATCTATCCGTTTTGAAACTGCTTTTCCCCCTATACTACGTACTGATCATCACAAAATCTTTCAACTCTAGCAGTGCCAATAAGAAATACAATTTTGGCTACACACAAATATTTTATAATATCATGTTTATATTCATAAAATGACTTATTTGAAATTGAAAGATCTTATATAGTATTTGTATTTAAAATATTTGGAGTTCTGTTTGCAAAATGATTTTCAACATTTAATTTTGAAATTTGAATTAATAACGTGTGCTGAACACTTAAATGAAACACTATTCACCCTGAAGTAATTTGTAATTTCTGATTTTCAGTGGTCCCTACTTTTTTTTTTTTTTTTTTTTTTTTTATATATCCTTCCAATATGGATAATGAGACTGTCGATGCTGGCAGAACTGAGGAATTAATTTTGTCATGGGTATGAGCTGATAATGACACTGGGAGAATAGAGTCTGGGAGGTCTTGTTCTGATAACCTCTTTTGCTCTTGTTTTTTAAGTATGTGCTTCAGAAGGGAGGTTTTTAAGCAGAACTATAGCTCTAAGTTAATTGTACAGTTGTATGTAATTTCTAAAGTTTTTATTTGAGTATTCAGATGCTGACAGTAAATGTTAATAATTAAATGAATGCATTTAGGAGTACAGTTTTCTGTGAAAAGAAATGAGTTAGCATTTTTAAGATGTCTCATGCAGCATCATCCTAAACTACATCCATGTCTGTCATGCGCCCAGCATAGATGGGAAGCCTGTGTACTGTACATTTCTCCACAGCAATTTCGCTGTGTTTTTACAAGAAAGAAACCTGCATGTTTTAAGAGGAATCAATAACCGTGCTAGTTGAGTATTTGCAAACAGGACTCTACAGCAGTCTTTTATCAGGCTCTTAGTATTTTTTTGTCCTAAAAGTATGTAAATTTTTGCCTCTTCCACTAAGCTACTACTCAGAAAAACAGTTTATGGTTGAGGATTCAACCAAATGGTTAAACATATCCCCCAGTCCTAAAACACACAATCAACTGTCATTAGAATTCCTCAAAAAAATCTCAGTGACAGAAAAAAATGCTCATTGTGATATCTTTTTTTTTTTTTTTCCTAAAACGCTTCATTATTCATCATGGTACATGGACTGCATATAGAACTTGGCTTAGGCATGCTCCTTCCACACTTGGGTCTCTAGTGAGCTGTTAAAATGGTCTTAGCACATTCACAAGGCTTTTCATTACAGTCTAGCCCAGTAATAGAAATGATCAATCTATATCATGATCAAATGACAGGGCATGTAGAGTCTGCCTCTGTTTAAACAGTTGGTGTCATGTGTAGGGTTTTATCTGCTAGCTACATCTTGAATAGGTTTGCGGTGGGGCATGCTGCATTCTTCTTGGACATTTTTCACTTCTTTTTCAAGGCTATAGAAACAGATTTTTTTATTTTTTTCCCTCCCTTATGAAATGACACTGGATCTTGGGGTTTTTCCTATTGGATCTCTAGCATGTGGAGGTTAAATGTGTATCCAATGCTGGAGATATTTACAAAGCTGTCATTTGTCATATTAAGTTGATTGTCTAGGTCAGTCATGCCTATACCCTGCTTGTTGACATGCACGTAGCTCTTTGTATTGACATTTATGGTCTGCATTATATTAATGGCTTATGATTACCTTCTGAGATGGTTACATGTAAGTGAGTTTGTCTTCCAAAGGTACTTCTTCTGTGACTATGTTGGTTTTGCAGATTCTTGCGCTTGCTGAGAAAGACATGACTAATGATTCAGAATTATATATAACCTGATAAGCTGTCAGTGACAGATATACATTACATGCACTAGCAGTAGTCCAGATGTCAGTGTTACAGGATACCATTCTCCCTTCGGCAGTCCTTAATTGGCTTTGTTTTCTAGATTTTATGAATGTCATCAAAATTACTGGAACAGTTATTTGAGTCTGGAGGCTAGGTTTTGGATACTGAATATTGTCTTCTAAACCCATTTTATTCATATAGAAGTTCTCTAAAATAATGAAAGTGACTTCTAATTCTTCACTCTCTGGATAGGTGTAATTTGGTGAAACGGGTCCAGTTTCCCAAACTATCATAATGGTGAAATTTTTTTAATTTCTTAAAATTTACTCTAGAAAAGTATGAGGTCTATAAAAAGAGAATTAAATCAACACTCATTCAAAATTGGCTTACTCAGTATTTTGACTAATGCATTACCTCTCTTTTCAGCTCTGTTATTTTTCCTCCCTGTCCTTCTCATCTGAAAAATTATAACAAAGGTGCTTAAAGTTAGAAAAGGTGTTCTGCTGGTGAAGGCACAGGAGCCTGGAGTTCAGGAATAATGGCTTTCCTACCCTGTTCTTCCAAAGATATTGAGGTTATTTGGGAAATATCAGTTAATTTGGTGTTTCCAACTCTGTATCCAAAAAAAAAGATGCTCTTTCAAGAATCATATTGTACATAAGCAGCCAATAAGCACTAGCTGACTTTCATATCCAGTGATGAAATTTACGATACAAATGGAAAATATTATCTGCTTTTACAATTCATGGCCAAATAGAAAGTATGATTTGCTAACAAGAGAGCTTTGTCTGAGTTGAAAGAACTCAATAGTAATCTTATAATGTGATTTCTGTGTTACAATGCTGAACATGTGTAGCTGGTTCTACCATTTCCTGTGAAGTGATTCTCTTTTCTGACAGTAGAAGTAACAAGAGGCTTTGCAGTCATGAAGAAAGTGATTTGATTCTGATTTATGAGACTTCATTGCCTTTTCACTGTAAAACCCTGTCATAACGATGACATTCTAAGATAATGCACCCATATACCCACTGTTCAGTACGGTAGTAGTTTATTCTGTACTCAAAAAGAGTTCATGTAATTTATTTGCATTTATTTAATTTTTCTGGCTTTTGTAGTTATCTTTGAAAACCTGGATGCCTTTAGGTGCCTAAATGGAGTTTAAGTTAAAGTACAAAAGTTTGAAAATTATTTAGTTATCGTAATAGTATGTTGTAACTCTAAATGTGGAGAAGCCAGCTTTGAAATTTATAAAGGCATAATTTCTTATGGCAGTAAAACATCAAAGTGTACTATATCTGCTATAAGATTCATTAAAGAAGCAGAAATTGTAGGATTAAAGTTGACACCTGCTTTCTGCTGGCAGGGGAATTCACTCAGACTTGAGTAGAAAGGTGACAGTTGATCCTCAGCATATGAAACCAACTGATTATTTGAGATTTGGTCCCCTTCTGCTTTTCATAGAAATGAAACTCGCAAAGGAGTTTAGAGCTGCCCTGGAGAGACCGCAGCGACAGGCATCCTACAGGCAAACAGTAGCTTTTCTTCCTCAGCTAACATTCCTCTGGAAAGACAAAGCTCACTTGATGTTTTAGATCACTAATATTGAAAAGCTTCCAGAGACACTTTTTTCTCTGATTATTTTCCTTCCAGGAGATGGTTTGTGGATTGTTTGTTTGTTATGTTGGGTTTTTTGGTCGGTTTTGTTTGTTTGTTTAGTTTGGTTTGTTTCTTTGTTTTAAACAGTATAATGCAAACATAGTTATGCCAAAAATAAGGTTACATACTAGCTGTGCACCGATGATGAGGTATGTGTGTAAAAAAATTACAATTCTGACATTATTCATCTGCAAAGTTGATTCAAATCGATTTGAAGCAAATAACTTCTTGCAATACCCTTCAGCAATGCGTGAGGTGCAGGCAGGTTCGAAATGGAGGGGCAATAACTTCTTCAGAGCAGCAGAAGCTGCAGAGACATCATGCTCAACCAGGCTGGCAACCAAAGTTGCACGTTCTGCGTCTTGTAGGGCCATTTTGTAGTGTTTAGTGAAGGCACTGAATGAAAGTTTAAATTTAGTGGTGTTTCGTTTCTAATGTGCTTTTCTTTAGTGTCTTTTACTAGGAACTTCCTTATACTGCTGTCTGTGGGGTAGACATGTCAGGAGATAAAATTCTATAATTTTTCACTTTCTAAAGCATGCTTGGAATAAATAAATGTCTACATTTTGGTCTACATTTTTATAGTCAAAGCTGATGCTGAAAGAAATCCAACCTCAATATCTGTCCTCTGATTAATTTTGAAAACTTTCATGAATCTATCCCTGATATTCATCCTTGATATACCTGATACAATGTTGCTGGAAGAGAGTAATTTCTCCCAAGTTGGGGGTTAAAAAATAACCAATTCACCTTTCCTACACTCCGCCTGTGATCATGATATCTGATTGTCTTTGCAGGCTAAAGGTAAGGAAGAGACTTAGTCTTTTCTTTGCCAGCTTTGCCATGAGGTCCATCAGAAAGGAAAAATTTTGAAATGCAATCCTTGTCGTTGAAATGGAGAACTGATGGTCTGTAATTTTAGTATAAGAACAGTATAAAAATGAGGTTAAAAAGCAAGTATATCATACTCTCCATAGATCTTGGAAGTTTCCCATTGAACAATAAAGAGGAACACTGGGACTAGATAGAAAAAAAAAAAAAAGAAAAAATGCTCAAGGGGATAGACCTACCTCAGTGTGATTCATTGATTTAGACACAGCTATATATGTCAGGTAACGATGAAATGTTGAGACAGCTGAGATTGTTCACTTAGTGAAGTCAATCCTTTAGTAAGTGTTAGTGGTATTGAAATGAAGTGTTAAAGAATTAGTTAGCTGACTGTGAAAAAAAATGAATAGGTCTTTCAAATTACCTAATGGAAAGCTAAAGGCATTAGCTTCCAACCAGGGAGTATTAAAGGCCTTATGCTGCATTCATTGACACGAATGAAATGACTATGAATCAAGTTCTACTACAGAAGATAAACAGCTTTCTGATAAATACGTTTGGAAAGAATCCACTGTCATGCTTTTCAGGCTTCCCTAAATCAGGAAGAGTTCATGTGCGCTTAGACTGCCAGGCTATTTTTATTAATCACTGCACTATAATAATTAAAGATCATCAGTAGTGTGTGTAGAATTCGGAGTAAAATGAGTTTGGTGCTTTTAAAAAGCTTAGAGCTTAATTGAATATTACATTTCTTCAATACATTGTAGCAATTAGACTTCTGATATGTTCATGCTTCTGAAGGAGCTTACTAGAAATTGGGGTAGGTCGACCTAGAGTTCTTAACTTGCAGAGATTTACATCACACAGAAAACCTTTTTTTTTTTTTCCTCTCTCCCTCTTTCTGTGAAAGAGGTTGTCAGCTCAGGGCTGAAAGGCAATTGTTGCTCTTGAGTCACAGACCTGGTAGATTAGAGCCTTTTATTCATGAATGGTTTCAGTGCTTTCAGTTGATAAAATTAGGAACTTGTGATAAAATTAGGAAGTTGGCTCTGCCAGCTGAAAATTCAGGGAGAATAAAATATTGTCTGGAGTCATGAACACTAATAAATCATCCCAAGACAATATTTAACAGGTTGGCAGAGGGGATAAAATTACCTTTCATAAAAATGCTCTGCAGATGGTAAAGCTATGGGAATTAAGACTGGATCAAAATTCACTAAAAGCATCAAATCTTGGAAATCATAGTGTGGATTGATTAAGTTGGTGCGGAAATTGCTTCTGTCTTAAGATTCTCTAAGGACTTGTTAGATACTTTGGTTAGTTGATAAATCATCTAGTGATTTTCAACATGTGCTATGTTTTGATATTTTGACTTAAACCCACACATTTCAAGAGTTAGCTTTATAATGTACATTGCCTGATTTTGTAGGTATTATTTGTGCAGTGTGTAAAGAGAACTCAACAACTGGGTAATTTCTTGGATTGTACCCTTTTGAGTAATTCAACACATATTCTAACCCCTGCATTGGTATCAGGTCCACTTGCATGGAAGAACCGTTGAAACAGAGGCCTTGGTCTTTAGCAGTAGCCCTTGCTTAAGTCACTTAGGAGATGGCATGCAGCATCTTCCTTCTTTCTGTACCAAGAGGGTAAGGGGCATGGAGAAAAGCTTTGGCTTCTGCAAGAATACTTGTGCCACCCAACAATAAAACCTTGACAAACCTCAATCCTAAATTATGCTATTTTCATGCATAGTCAGTTTAACTGTAATTGCATGGGTAGAATCCTTATTTGAACATGAATAAGATCTCCGCATTACTAGCACATTTAGAGACTGTGACACTCTGTGTGACAGTGGTGCAAAGGAAAATGGTTTAAGGAAATAAAGGCTTACATTAAAATTGTATCAGAGAGAACCCATGACAGGCACCCTAATATTTTATCAGCTACTTCCTTAGTGGCAACTTCACACCTTATTTCCATTCAAATTTGTGTTGAGTTGCAAAAACAAAAAAAAATGGGAACAGCTGAGGGAATTCAGTGTCTGACTTTACAAGACAAATTAGGTACAACTGTGGAGCAAATCCATGTTCTTTTGATTTTGCACTCTTATTCTTCGGTTTTTTCAAGACTTCTCTGAACATACTTCAAAAGAAATGTTGTGCCTTTATAAAAGACCAAATATATATTGACATTTGATTTGGGATGGAGTCAGTTTGGAATATAAACAATTTGGAACTGTTAAGATGCTTGAAGGCATTTTCCTTACATTGCTCTAAAATTTGGGCCACAGAAAGGTCAGCAGAGAAAAATAATAGTTAGAAAACAAAAGAGAAGTTTGTTTTAAAGAAAGAAAAGGAATAATTTTCTGTAAGATACAGATTTGCAGAGAGACTGATCAAGAAAAATGTAATTTTTCTTAAAAAAAGCCTATTCCACCAAAATGTTGTATATTATTCTCATGAAATACTTGAACAAAGCAAAGTTTTCATGATTTATGGTGTTTATGTTTTGCATATCTCAGCTCAATTACGAAAGGAGTCCATGCAGTTGCTTTTGGGGTTAAAGTCAGCTCTTATTTAGTATCAACAGTCTATCAACTAATAAAAGCTACAATGTTTGATTTACAAACCCTCAAGGAGAAAGATTTTGTTTGTTAAAAAGGACCTTTTCCAGTGCTGTTAAAAGAATCACAGAAATATTTGCTGTTTGTTTTAGGTTTATACATCTGGCCTCAGTTTCCTATCAAATATTTGCACTTTTGAGATAAAAATTGCTGGTTTCTGTCAGCAGTGCACATATCAACAAAAGAAAACAAGAGCAGTAATGGGAGTGGAAGACTTTGATCTTTCACATTTTTCTCTCCAACTGCTGATGGTGATTTTTGCCCCCCATGTGCTAAAAAGGTCAAAGAATCTGCTGCTAAGTTCATTCCAGGTGTCCTCAGATTGACAACAGATTTGTTTTATGGGGCACTGAAAACGGAGAGACAAAAGACTTTTGGTGTGAGGTAGTGCGGGGGCAGGGGGGAGAGTGAGGAAAAAATGCTTGTGTGGGCAGCATACTTCAACCAGCAGTAAAGCACTAGAGGAATCTAGTAATAGCAGCATCGATGGCCAGTGGTAGAGTCCCTGTCAACTAGGAAATCAATTTTGTGAATAGATGTTTTTTAATAAATACCAAATATTGTTCATAATGACATTGCAGTTTGTTTACAAACTAAGTTGTTTGTAAGAAAAGAAGAGAAAAAATAAAGTACTGCATATTCTGGGTCAGGAATTACCCAGGGGCTAGAGACATGCCACACATTCATTTTTCGTTAGTCTGAAAAAATGTCCTTCATGTAAACACCTTTTCTACTGCTCCAGGAGCTGAATGATTCCTAGTGTACTATTTTTAACACACTAAATTAGTAATATCAGTAAAATGAAGTAACAGGATTTCACTAATAATAACTACTTAGAATCTTACATTATTGGAAGTCTTTTTCTCTATAAAAAGCTGATTTCACACAGTGTTGGTAGTACACCAAACATAAACCTTTTAGGTTTTGCTTTGCAAGGTGCGGTTGTTGGTGCAAGACATTTTAGAGCTGTAGAATTCATGGTTCTTTGGGCACTTTCTAAGATATTTAGTGCTTACACATATTAGAGCCTTGCTCCTGCAGATTTAGAGCCCATGTAACTGCTACTGTATGTGAAACCACTGAAACTCAGCTTAAGAGTACTTTTAAAATACCACAGCTCCCAACTGTAATTCTAGACTCCTTTTTATAATATAGGAATATCACTGCCATAAATAGTTTAGTGAGTTCTTCATAAAAATCAGTGTGTGATAACCATGAGGTGTATAGATAAGCAGGTATTATTTATATACATATCACAGTATTTTTGAAGCTTTATTGTGGTAGGTGCTTTTCCCACTGCAGCAGGTTGCCTTAAATGTGTGCAACAGTAAGTACATGGGTAATTCTGTTGAAGTGTGTGCACTTTAGCAGGACTGAAGTCAAAGTGAAACACATGCCTTGCCGCAGAATACCCAAAGGCGAGGCAGACAAAAAAAAAAAAAAAAAAGGAAAAAAAATGTTATTATACTCATTTTAGTCATAGCAAGTAGATACACAGAGGTTAAACTACTTGCCTCAGGCCATAATGAAAGACTGTGAAATAGTCAGGAACTCAATCCAATTTCTTTTATCAATACAGTTAAGGATGAGAAATCCTTCCTTTTGGAACAACATTGTCTTACGTAATTTTTGACAATGTCAGAGTAGAATATTTCCCTGCTGTAAAGACTCATGAGTTTTGTTCTGGTGGAAATTTGTAGGATCTCACTGCTGCTCAGAAACTTCGGAAAAGTTGATGGTTTAGTGTGTAACTAAAATAATTAGGCTAGAGCAATTACTAAGAACTAATGACTCAAAGCTACCAAGAAACTGTAGGTGTGTAGCTTGTAGGTCCACCTTAGAAAAGGGAGGCAGCTTTCCAGTTCTGCTTTGCATGCCTTCCATATTTTTTAGGTTTATGTATTTGAAGAACTTAAATGTAAATCTGGCTTTTGTTATGTATTTATATAAAAATACAAATCATACTACTTACAGTCTAATTTATGTATTTTTTTACCTAGCTTGTTGATAAGACGTAAATTTACCTAATTTTTAGCAAAAAGAAGAAAAAGGCAAAATACCCCGAACTCAGAAATCCCTTCAAATGCAAAATAAATAGAACAAACAGGAAGAGAAGGAACAATTTTTCTGCTTGTTGATAAAATCCTATACCAACTTGTATCCATTTTGGAGCTTGGTGCTCATGTGTCAAGCTCTCTCCCTGCTTATTCTTTGTGAAATGTATGGTTTCTCTTAGGCAGGTTCCGTCTGTGTCGCTACTGTGGTAGTTCTTGTTCACTCTTCAGTGGTGTTTTCAAGGATAAAGTCGCTTTCTTGTGCTCACAACCGTCTACTCATATAATTAGTTGGGGACTCTTTTTTCTTTCTGGAGGAACAAGAGAAACTGCGTTTTCTGGTGTGCCAGGCAGTTAATTACATCTCCTTCAAATTCTGCCTGTGTACTTAATGCTATGAATGTTTTATTAGCAATGTACAGGGGAAGAAAATGGAAGATAGTGATGTGTCCTGAAAAGTAATGTTAAATTGTCACTAAAGTCTTTACAAGTTTGAATTCCTTAAATATAATTACCCTGTCTTACTATGGTCCAAAATTTTTTCTCCTTTTTAATTTCTCTGCTCAGCCCTGTGTTTTGACATAATACTTAGGTGATCTCTGCCTTCCTAATTTTTGAAAACTAAAGATCAAATCAGCTTCATTAAAAGATATTCGCTGAGCTGGTTACTTAAAACAAAAGACTTGCTTTGTCACTAACTACCCCACTGTAATTACGCTTAAAAATAAGTCTGTCATTGAAGAATCTGGCTTAGAATGTAATGAAAATATCTCCATCTGTATTTACCTTGACATTTGGTCAATATACACATTCCATGGATTTTCCTTTAAAGAAAACAAATCCAGCATGTTAGACAAAACTTCTCCTTCAATATAGGTAAGTGAAAAACCATTGAAGTCAATGACACTGTGTGTAGTTTCTGCTCAGCTATTAAAAACTTTTGTTAAGTATTCTTGGTCATGTGAGCAAGGGTATTTTGCCTCTTGACAAATCTCTGAAATAAACTTTGTTCCCCAGCTGCCTCAAGTGGGAATATTTAATTGTCCTGAACTAAACATAAAGTAGTTATATTTGTGAGACCTAAAAATTCCTACTGAACGTATAAATGAAGTGGTCTTTGGCAGTGTCCCCAGGCTTTTGACAATCAAAGTTGTTTAGATAAAGAGGGTATTGGTGAGAAAAATCAATGTGAATTTAATATGGAATTATGAATTAAGCCTGTTAAACTTGCCTGTCATTTTTAAAGTGCTTCAGATCTTTTCTTGTTTCTCCATTAAAAACAAGTAGTCTATCTTTATAGCTGTATCAAACTACACACATGATATTTTTTCTTTTTTAAACTTCTTTCTATTGTCTTCCAGATATTAGTGCTGATAGAGTATTTAGAGCACAGGAAAACCTAAAATATATCACTGTCTCTCTCAGAAAACAAAATAATTGAGAGAAGTATTGAGATCAATTTCAACTGCCTGCAAATTATGGCATGTGGGACTTCGACATTTGTTTTTTCCCCTAATTTCTTGTCCACAAATGGTGTTTGTTTAGAGTACAGTTTCCTATATGATACCCCACACTAAATAGGAAGGGTTTTGACTCCTACACAGAAAATAAAACCAAACAACTTGCAGTCTCAGCTGAGATTTGTGTTTAGGTCATGTTTCAGATAATTTCTAGAAATATCCTTATGTGGTTAAAACTGAAGCTTTGGCTGTACGAATTGGGGTCCTCTTGTGCCTATTGTGTCTTTGCCTTACCCTGGAGTGGGAATACTCCAGTTGACTTTAATGGAAGTGACTTTAATTAGATCAAACCGTACTAAATGTGCAGATGCATTCAGAAAGGAGAATGTTTTCCCATAATTGCTCTATACTCAGCAGTTATAAATATGTTCATAAAGTAGCTTAGACTGATGGGAGCTGATGAGATTCTAAGCGATGTAGTTATATGCTTTTGCCATCTAGTAAAACCAAAAAATGTTTATCTGGATTTTTTACTTGTCTATATTAATATGCTGTAGAAGTAAATAAAAATCCCTGCAGCAGCGGAAAGCATAATCATCCTGATAGTTTATTCCAAAAATCCCATTCACTTAAAGGGCAGGCAGTCTTGTCTTGAGTAGCAACAGGGAGCAGATGCTTTTGTTGTAATAGCCAGAGAGGAATTTGGACTGTAAAAATTGTATTTTTAGTATCAATGCAGCAATTTTAGCATAACAAGCTTCATAGTGCTTTCCATGCATGTATATTCTTGAACAGCTCATGGTGCAATCATTACAGGTACTATTTTAAAATGATGTAGGTGATATCTGGACATAATAACACTTCTGAGCCTTATATGCAACCGTATGCCCTGCCCTCAGTTTAGAATCACTAGTGTAATTGCTGTGACTCATCCTATCAAGCATAACACATACTGGTATTAATCATCATTCATTTGCTTGTGTCCCTCTGGGATTACTCCTCTGCATCTCAGCCTGCTTACTCCTTAATTGTATTTGGGGCTCCCAGATTTTCTTGTGTTTCTCAGCTTTAGTCATTAGATCATTACTGCTCTGCAGACAGACTCAGCCTGCATTACCTTTGTTGGCTTCTTGCCAGACATCTACTATTATTGTTTAGATAATGTTCAGGTAACCCATACTGAGCACTATTGCCAGAGGTTGGTCTAAAAGCAATTTTACAAACTCACTCAGGATCTCTGGCAAGCTAAATGGAAAAAAATCAGTAAACCATCACCTTCTGTAAATAATTATAACTGTCTTTTGAAATTCACTGGCAAATGTGGCAACAGATAGAAGTAATGTAAAACCAAAAAACTCCCTAAATGATGGTCAGGTGTACTATAATTCAGCGATCACAATAAACTTACTAACCTGGAAGTTTCTAATATGACTTGATCTGCAAGAAGACTCACCGAGGTGTGTTGGGCAAGATGAGTAGAAGGGAAAAGGATGCCTTCAGGAAACATTTTTCCCCTAAACTTTGTGTGTGAGACAAAAGTTTTTTTGCATTCTGGCTGCGGAGAAGTGTCCTTCCTTTCTTATAGTCCATTGGGAAAAAGAGCTGTGTTCCTCATGTCAGATTATAAACAGTCTTTGAAAAAGAAGTTTGCCCAGGCAGCCCTGTTGATGTGCCCAGAGAGATAGGGACCAGTCCCTGCTTGACTGAGAGGGTGGCTAGAAGCACTCATCACAAACTTCTACCATTGCAGGCTGCTGCTTTCCCAGAGAATGACGGAAATAGACTTCTCTCCTTCCCATTCTGCTTGACATCCTTGTCTCTAAATTGGAGAGGCATGGATTTGATGGGTGGACCGCTGGGTGGATAAAGAACTGGTTGCACTCAGAGAGTTGTGGTCAACAGTTCAATGTCTGAATTCACTGAGTGGAGACCAGTGATGAGCAGTGTTCCTCACTGCTGTTCAACATCTTTGCCAGTGACATGGATGGTGAGATTGAGTACACCCTCAGCAAGTTTGCTGATGACATCGAACTGAACTGTGTGGTGTGGTCAACACGCTGGAGGGAAGGGATGCCATCCAGAGGGACCTTGACAGGCTGGAGAGGTGGGCCTGTTCCAACAGCATAAAGTTCAACAAGGCCAAGTCTAGGGTCCTGCACATGGGTTGGGGCAATCCCAAGTACATGTACAGTCTGGGCGAAGAATGGATTGGGAGCAGCCCTGAGGAGAAGGACTTGGGGGTACTGGTGGGTGAAAAGCTGGGCATGAGCTGCCAGGGTGCACTGGCAGCCCAGAAAGCCAGCCGTATCCTGGGCTGTATCCAGAGAAGTGTGGCCAGCAGATTGAGGGAGGGGATTCTGCCCCTCTGTTCTGCTCTCCTGAGACCCCACCTGGGTACTATGTCTAGCTCTGGGGCCCCCAACATAAGAAGAGTATCAACTGGTTGAAGAGAGTCCAGAGGAGGCCACGAAGATGCTCAGAGGGCTGGAGCACCTCTGCTGTGGGGACAGGCTGAGACAGTTGGGGTTCTTCAGCCTGGATAAGAGAAGGCTCCAGGGAGACCTTATAGCACCTTCCAGCACATGAAGGGGCCAACAAAGAAGCTGGGGGCCAACTTTTTACAAGGGCCTGTAGTGACAGGACAAGGGGTAATGGGTTTAAATTGAAAGCAGGGAGATTTAGATTGGGTATCAGGAAGAAATTCTTCATACAGATGGTGGTGAGGCCCTAGAACAGGTTGCCCAGAGAAGTGGAGAAGTTGTGCCACATCCCTAGTATGGTTCAAGGCCAGGCTGGATGAGGCTTTGAGCAACCTGGTCTAGTGAATCTAGATGATCTTTAAGTTCACTTCCAACCCAATCATTCCATGATTCTATGATTCATTCTATCACAACCAAATAATATTTCCTGATTATCTCACTCTCCTTGCACTTAATGCAGAATTTTTAGGCATTTTCCCAGCTCAGGCCCTGTTTATCTTATTATGCCTTCTCTGTGGTTACTGTATCTGTGGATACTATTCTTTTCGTTTTGTGGACTCTTCTCTCTGAATTTGGGAAATTCAACAGGCTTTCAAATGCATATTGATCGATGGGCAGAAAACTTGGATTTACAACTTAAGAGAAAATTATTAAATTAAATATAACGTATTTATTGTCACACCTGAAAGAGATTTTAAGTCTTTTACAGGGACTCTTTAGTAGCATGATGTTTTCTGTTCTGAACTATCAAGGTATTTAACAGAAGATTTACCAGTATGACTTTAAATTATTGTAATGTCAGTGAAACAAGATTACAACAGAGGTAGGGAGTAGCAGAGAAGTCTATTCCACATGCAGGAGTCTATGAAAAATGTACTGCTATATTTAAGAGATGAACAAAAGGCTCCAAGCAGGGACAAAAGAGGATATTTAATGTCACAGCTAACCAGCCATCAAAAGACAATAAGTACATGAACCCTCCTGTGTGCCAAAAAGCAGAAAATATGTACGCTTTGAAAAGTGTCATCCTGAGCTCTTGAAATTAGGCCTCACTTCAAATACCTGTTAAATATGATTCTGAGCAACAGGGCCATCGAGCTTAACGTATTTTGTCAGGAGAAGGTTAAGAGTGAGAATTCTCACAGTCTCTGTATTCTTCTATTTCGTGTTACCATGACAGAGGATTTTGAGGATTGAGCTGCATTACTCAATTTTTTTTTTCTCTTGTGTGACAGTCTCAGATTTAAAATCAGGATACTGACTGTGAAATATTTTCACGTGATTTTATGGGAGGATAAGGGGCAATTTTTGTTGGATAAGGGAAGGAGCAAACACTAGGTCTGTTACAAGAATTGATCAGTGAGATCCCTGCGTTGAATGGGACTGCAGTCAAAGGCTGTAGTTGCATGAGCTGCTCCAGTAGGTCCATTGAGAGACCAACCTAATCAGACTCTCTAGACAAAATTTGGGAAGAGGGAGAATGCATCTTACCTGTTGTCTTTCCTTACAGGGAGTTAGATTTTTATTGATGTACATTTTGGAAAAGGTATGTTTTAAGGCAGGCTGGTGTGGTAGTTTTATACTGTGCAGAATCGATTGTTAGACATGTTGTGTTGATTTTTGGGAGAATCCAGAGCACTGGCTGACATGAAAGGATCAATATCAGATGGTTGGATGATGAGGTTTTGACAATTGTTTTTATATCAACACTTTCCCTAAAGCAAGGGAGGGAAATTCTTTCTTCCTTGCCAAGGTCTGAATAAGCCACCAGACACTTGTGGCAGATTGCATATTGATCCATGCTTAAACGCTATTCGTTGTTGATTCTCTGAGGTGAGGGAAGGCCCATCTACATATTTCCATCTCTTCCTCTTCTGCTACAGTGCAAACACCTCTCAGCATGTCAGCACAGCACCACAATTTCTTTTGTACTTCGCAACAGAACGTATGGGCTGTAAGTAGCGGGATAGAGGCTGTGAAGCAGGGAAGCTGGCACTTGGGGGTTGAATATTACAGCTGCTGCTTCCTGGAAGGAGCCACGGACTAAATTCTGCTTCTCACGCAAGCTACCGTGGGAAGAGTGCAAGGGGGCAGAGCCCCACATCAGGGGGCTGCATCTGACACCCGGTAATTTCAGAACAATTCACATTGCTGTGAGCCTTATGAAGTGGAGTCACAGGCTTGCTCTTCCAACATTACAGTTACATACAAAATGAATCTACAGCAGTAAGCAGTGCCTGATAGTCACTACTAGACTTCTGTAGTCAGATTCTGGGTGAGTAATTAGGTTTATTTTTTTTTTAACAGGGAAAAGACTGGTAGTAGCTTCATCTGAGCTGTAGGAAATGGCAGCAGACTGAAGGCAGGGTGAGGACAGTTGAGATGGAAGTGATGCTGGGTTGGTGGTAGGTCTTACTTTCACACAAGAAGCAGAAAGCAGTCTAATGGCTAGGAGAATTTAGTGAGGCTGTGCAGGATCCTTCACACTGTTAAGCTGAGGCAGGATGCTTGGAGACTGAATAGCAAATAGCTTGAATAAAAATAAGCTACTGCTGCTGACTAGGAAGATGGTGCCCCCTCCCCAGGAAATCTCAGTTAAGACACAAAACTATGAAAATTAACTTTGGAAAATGTGAGACACATAGAAATAGCTAGAAAATGTGACTGCTCTAAAATTGTTATGACATCTTCTTAGCCAAAGGAATGAGTTCAGGAATTCACTAACTGTTGATTTGAAAGCAAGTAACGTTTAAAATACTTTAGAGTGATGGTGAGGTGGGTGGTGGAATTTCTTTCTGAAATTATATTGCCCCTATAATTTCAATAGGACTGAGAAGCAAATAAATGAAAGAGAAAAGAAAGAGGAAAGAAAGTGAAATATTATTTTGATAAGTAATGTTCAAGTTAACTTCAATTAAGTTGGAGAACTGTTATATTAAATGAATTTAAAGTTTGGAAGGGAATGGGGCAAGAAAGGCAATTTCTGGTCACTAGCAGACAGCCTAAAGGATGACATAACAAACCAATAACCACAGAAAAATATACCTTTACCTTTTTTTTTTTTTGATAAAAGTTTTGTGTTAGAGACCTTCTGAAAGAGGAAGAGCAAAATGTAGAAATCCCTCAGATCGAGACTGCTGCAACAACCAGTGGTGATCAACGCACCTTCCATCTTCTACAACTAAATGTTTTCTAACAACTTCTATGAAGAATGCTGTGGCATGGCTTAAAACAAGACTTCTATGCATTAAAAAGTGTAGCATGAACACCATGACATTGAAATCAGAACTGGACTTTAAAAATTAGAAAGTCTTTCTCTCTAACAGTATGCCATGAATCTAAAAAGTGTTTCCATTTTTTTTTTCCACTTAAGATAAAAATTTCCTAAAAGTTGAAAGGACAGTGAAAATGTTTGAAACAGCTTATTGATGTTTATCCGGTTGTTACCTACTTGGCTAGATATTGCATAAATTTAGATGTAAAGTACAAAGTATAGGAACTTCTCATTTTATTCTTTCCATAAGTAAAATCTTAATGAAATAAAGATTAGAAGTTTGCCATGATATTGAGGAATTTGTGGGATTTCTCAGATGCACAAAACATCATATATGTAATCTGCTGTATATTATAAGGACTTTGCATCTAAATCCTTTTATCTGAGCCAAAATATGTACTGAAAAACAGATTCTAAGTTTTAAAGTAAAAAAATCACTGTCTAAACCTTACTTTAAATAGCGCTGTGACTGAAATGATGATGATGGTTAGAAAATAACTAATTTCCAGAATTTTTCCAAGATGCAATGTCTTTTTAATAAGGGGAGAATTTTATGGGGAGAAAACAGTTTATAATACACAGTTAGTTTCAGCTGAAGCTAAGAAGAAACTACCAACACCTCATTATTAACTACCACTAATCACATAACTTTTGAAGCAATCCAGCTCCTTGTAAGTAGGTAGCTAATCATGTGGGAATCCATGACCTGCAGTTTACAGATGTGTGTACATAGTATGTTTTTCATTTTAGCAGCCAAACCACATAATGGTAAAAACCCCAAACAAAACAGAAGTAGATTATTGAGGTGATGAACTTTTCTACTGATACTTCATTAACACCTCAGCATGATGTGTGAGGCACAGACTTGCTCTCTCTTTCCATTCCTTTGTGAGCAGAAGAGGGAATTGAATTTCCTTTGTCCTAGAGAAGGAGGTTAAGCCTGGATAATGGATGAGAAGGGATGATGTGGAGCTCTGGATTTCACAGAGAAAATTGGGTCAAACCCATCATCTTCAGTGCAACTGAAATCTCACTTATAGTTAAATAGTTTTGGGGGCAGTTACGATCTCCACATAAGCACGACCCATGACTGCTCATCCTTCGTTAGAAAGGAAAAGGACAAAGATGAAACCAGTCATAGTTCTAGCATTTTCTAGAACTCCAAGATATTTTTAGGCATATGGTAGCCAGCTGCTGTGAGGCTTAACTGACAGGCCAGGATATGTAATGTGCACAGTGTCAGTTTGTTGTATAATACTTTTTAAAACAAATCTGGGGGGAGTGGAATAGAAAGGGGAAACAGCAACTATTTTTAAGAGCTGCTGGTTATCGTGGTTTTGCCAGGGTGAACATTCCCAGAGTTGACATGATCCTGAGCTCTCACACCATTTGATTTCACATTGTTCATTTTTCATGCTTTCCAATACAATTGTGGAAATACATTGATCATCCTACTGAAACACCTGCACCAGTCAGCAAGAGAAAACTTGTGAAGTGATATCTGCTCTCCCAGTGATATGGCTCATGCAAGCATGTATATTTGCAAGGAGTAGATTGTACCTTACAGACAATATTCCTTAAAAATACCCTGCTTTCTCAGAGGTGGGACACAAGGATGTATGGTTGAGGAAGATGGTATATTTTGTTCTTTGGAGAAGATAGCTATTAAGGCATTATTTCACTCTACTTTTCGTATATACAAAATCAGCAAAGAATGGCCAGTCATAGAAGTGAAGGACTGGAAAAGAAATGCAGGAGTCATCTATCTGATCTCAAACTCCTGCACTATAGCAAGAATCTCTTGGGAGAAGGTTGTCATACTGCTTCTTAAAAGCCTGCCAGTTGCAAGGCTTTCAGAACTTTCATAGATAAGCAGTTGCAGTGCTTAAATGTCCAGTGCTTGACTGTTGAGAAAAATTTCATACTATATCAAGTCCCCACTGCTGTCAGTAAGTATTCATAATTCCTCAGGCAAGCATGGAGAAAATCAGTCATTATACTCATTGTAATACGTAATTAAAGAATTTACAGTGTACTCTTTGGATTTTTACTCTTTAAATGGAAGAATTCGAATTTTTTCAACTTTTCTGTAAGCTCATAATTTCCAAACCTCTTAGCATTTTTGTGGTTCTACTCTGGATTCTTACTAATTCCTCTAGCTCTTTTCTAATGAAGCACTTCAGCCGTGACATTGTCAGAGGAGAGCAGAATTACTGCTTGTACTGCTTGACCTCCCAGAAAATTTTCCTTTTCTTGCAGCACCTGCATATTATTAATTTGACTTATTTTAGTGCTCTGCTGTAACTTCCCAACCTCTTTTCAGTGCTGCTGCCAGCACAGTTATTCCCCAGTTTATATTTTTACATTCGCTATTTTTTCTTTCTAAATGAAGTACTTTATATTTGTTGGATGCTGTAAATATACAAACATCTAGACTTACTAGAAATATGTCTTGCTTATGCAAGCTTCCCATAAAACATAACCTGAATCTTAGGTTTAAAGATCATTAATGTTTATTTACCAATACCTTGTTATTTTATTTATTAAATTTGTCACTCTGCTCTGCTTTGCATACGCTGATGCTTGCTCATGCATACTTTATGAATATAGAAATTAGTATCTCATTAACTTGGTAATTAGACCAATGATAAACAGCTGTTTGTTTATTGTGCAGGGCAAGATTTCCACTGAAGTTCCTTACCTTTCATGCACAGTTGTTGTTTGGAATCTCTATTGTGATAAAAGAAGTATATGGATCTGTAATATGTAGTCTTAATTGTTATTGCGAGCTCTGTGAAATCTCAGTTTTTAAGGCAGACAGAAATAAAAGAGAATTGCAGCAAGCTTTAGATATCCAGGAAGCCATATTACGATGTGCATTAGTAAAACACTTAGATGTTCCTGCCGCAGACCAGGATCCCAGCGTGTTATATGCTGCACAAACATGCAGAAAGAGCTTCCAAAAGACAGCAAAGGGATACAGACAGAGGGATACAAAGCAATGAGAGAACTGTATCATTTCCCTTAGATTTCAAGCCACTTTTGGCCTGGCCCCCTACCTCCCCTATACACACATATTCCCGGACCACGACAGAGAGGGTGTTGCCTGTGGATTAGTGATGAACCAATCCCGATCCGAGAGGATTTATTCAGAACTAACTTGATGCCTTTCGCAGGCTCATGATAACAGGTATTTTTTAAAGACCAGAATAATGCTTGTACCCCAGTGCAGGAAAACCTGTGGAAATGAAGGCAGCAGACCTGTGCTGACATCCACAGTCCTCCAACTGCTGGAACTATTCTTACATGTCTGAGTTCACAGATCAGAGTAGGGCAGCGGGACCTGCTGAAGGCAAAACTTACCTTTACTCTCATCTCTCTGGAACAGCATGTGTTAGTTGAATTAACCTCCTCGTCATTCTGTAGTATTTGGTGATTACCAGATTAGGAGAGAAACCTCATTCACCTAGGGTAGGTGAAAACCTGTCCAAAGAAGTGGGGTTTATAGAGAAATCCTTTCCTTTCCTGCCTCATGGGAGGGTTCCCAAAGCAGGGAAATGTAGGAAATCCTTGCAGAGAAGGCTATGTAAATTAAATTATCCTCTCATGTAAGGTAAGGGAAAAAAACTACTGTTCCCAGACAAAACCTTTCAGTTTCCTTATCCAGCAATAATCTGCTTAACTAGTTGAGTCTTTGGGTGGTTAACAACATAGAACCAAAATCTCATCTAGGTAAGGAGGCATTTTGTCATATGTTATCAATTATGCTTCTTCATTATGAAAAATGGCAGTGTTAGAAAGGGCATAAGCATTACCCCTAAGATTATTATTTTCTAATTCTAAAAAGTTTATCAGAATCAGGTAATTAGCTGGCTATCTCATTAGTCACATTGCCAAAATGTAATTGGTATTCTGTGTTTTGTGCTGTCTTAGCAGTGATTTTTTTTTTTTTTTCATTGATTTCTCTGGCCTTTTAGTTTATTTTTAGAAATAGAAAATGTGTCATTCTGGCTGCTTTTTTTCATTCCTGAGAAAACAGAATGTCCCACAGTGGGAGAGTTTTCAGGTATTCATCAGCTATTCTTGAAAAAACATATGATCACACCATGGCTGCTCTGAATCTCAGTAGATGAAAGTGGGGAAATAAATTGCAGAATGCTTTAGGATGTGAGGAGTTGAGAAGAATACATATATTTGAGTCCATTTTTTATAAATGGTAGTTGTCTTTTCTCAAAAACTTATCAATAGAGCAGGAGAAATCTTTGCTGAGTGATGTAGGATATTTTTGTTCAAAATAAAAATTGACTGAAAAGTGTAGTTTTTCTAAATCTCAAACTGCTGCTGAGTATTCTCAAATATAAACAGAGTAGAAAACATTTCAGTATTGATATTTTTATTTAAATCTTGGAACAAGTCAAATATTTAGTAAGGTGGACTGTGATCGCCAGACCTTAGATTTCTAAAGTGTTTGTGCTCTGGCACAATTGGCTGCTGTGTATTTGAGATCAGTGGAAGTCTTAGGTATCATATTCTCTTTCCCTCCTTTGTTTTTCTCCATCTGCAAGTCTAATGGTTACGTTTCTGGGAAGCCTACTCATCTCCCGTACCTCAGACTTTGAAGTCCAAGTATGGGGAAGTGACAGGCATTGAGCAAGAGGAGAAGACAGGACTGAGACATGCATATTCCCTACTGAATGAGGGCTGCTAGGAAATGTGATACAACATAAGGCTTTAACGGTTTTCCAAGCCCCGCCTGAAAGTATTTCTGTGGTTTCAGCATGATTAAACAGCAATGTTCAATTCAGTTACAAAATCTGTAGTGTGAATCGCTTGGGAATATGTTGTCAATTAGCAAATGATAATGACCAAGAGCTGACCTAGAGAGAAGAGGCTTCTCTGCGGTTGTCCGTGGCTTCCTGGCATCTCTAGGGTTCCCTGGCAGGACCTCAGAGGCTGTGAAAGACCATGTAAACAGTAAAACAATTGAGAAACACTATTTTGCAGGTATTTCCTTCCTTTGACAGTTTAATTTTTGTTCATCAGAATATGGTTGGAATTGGTACTATTAAATGCAATCAAAATTTCTTCTAAATGTTCCACAGCATTTTAGTGTATTTTTTTTAGTCATATCATTCTGTTCTCTGCATTTTCCCCAATTACTCAAAATATGTGTGTGCAGATGTTCACAGAAGGTTCATTTTCATCTTGAAAGCTCCTGTTCTCCCAATAAAGTAGTTTAAAACTTGTGCTCACTGAGAGTTGTTTATAACATACAAAGAAAATTAAAAGAGAAGATTTCTCAAATGATGTCTATGACAAAATGCAATTAATTAAGTAACAATTTCAACACTAGTTAGCTGGCAAGAAAGTATATATTCTGTGAAATAATGAAAAATCATAAATTTTAGGGAGCAGTGACATTTGCAAAACATGTGGAACTCATCAAATGAATTGTTTGTTATGAGCTGCTTCCTCAACTCTAATTAATATTGATATCAGCTGGCTATGTTGTAAGTAGAGAGTTGCTACATATCTAGCAGTTGATTATATGCAGCAGGAGTTGAAGGGCTCATTTTCCTGAAAGCATGATTGTGTGGTAACTATCATTGATTTTGTTGTATTAGAATCTCTCATCTGTTATTTTCAAGCTATGCTCCTGTTTCCACAGTAATATTTAATTCCAAACTCACAGGCTTAAATTCATAAGTAGCTTGGGAGGAAGTCTCACCAGTGTTCATGACTGCACGCAAATCAGGCAAGTCTCTTAGCTTTCGTTGTCTGTGATATATGTCTCATCATTGCAAATGGTGTAGTCCAGGTCAATGAGATTGGACAGGCTCCTTCCTTTGGGGTACTGATTTGTATTTAGGGGATATGTTGGCCCAACAGTAGAAGATAACTGAGAAAGTTCCATCTCAGTGGAGTTGCTGTAGGTAATATGGAAGCAGACATCCATCTGTGCTGTAGGAGGAATTTCTTGGAAAACTTAAGTTGGAGCTGGCAGAGCTTGCTTAGTCCTGGCAACAGTCTGGGAGAAGGATTGACAGCTTTAAGCTAGGAGAGAAAGAATGGAGTTGGTCTCTGGCTGCTCTTTCACCTGAGAAACCGTGATGGAGACAAGTCAGTGAAAATCGGTTGTGCCACTAGCTCTTGACTCAAAACGCAATCAGCAGTCAAAAGAAGAAGGACATATTGATGGCACTCTGTTGTATTAAATGAAAATGAAAGAAAATTTTACTATGAAATGTTACTTGCTACAACTGATTGTAGCAAGACTTCAGTCCTTATGGTCTTTGCACCATGAGCTGCTGCATGTGGGCATAACTTCAAAAGAATTTATTTTGATTTCTGCTTTCTTGTATCTTGTAAGAGGTGGGGGTGTGTGAAGTCAGAATTCCTGCTATTACTTGGCTGTTGATGATAGATCCTGGGTACTACACTATGACCGCTTGCTGTTAATTCAGGATAATTAATGAAGAGGAAATCTCAATATAGGAAACAGAGATTGAATCAAACAAACAACAAAAATCCAAGAAAGGAGCATTTTGTAGTCATCACATTAGGAGGTGAATGTTGGACCAAAGAAGAGCACAGCAGGTGAAAGAAAAGAAGATGCATGAGCTGTTAATGTGGTCTTTTGGACAGCTTGACTTTGAAGGAAGAACATAATTTATGTGCAATTATAAGGAAGGCTGTGAAAAGCCTCTGCTGGAAAGAAAATTGGGACATTTTCATTGCCAGTCTCTCCTCTAGTTTAAAAAGTGGCAGGTCACATTCCAGTGGGAACATTGTGGTTTCTACTACAAGATCTATAAACACCCCCAAAAATTCATGGCAAATTAAAAAACTTTGAAATTTCCCTCCGTTCTCTCATTCCAAACTTAAACCTGAGAAATTACCCTGTACAGTGCTGTGGATGAGATGAGTTTTTTTAAAGGCATTTTGCAAGGGAGAATAATTTCACTTGTTTCTCTGGATAAAGATTCCTTCATGTAATGATTCTCTGTCTGATTATGATCCTAAACTTATTATGGACGATTATCTTTTGATTCTTACTAGTTTAGCTAATGACTCTATATTTTATATATTGCAGTACTCTCTGCCAATGAAATTTGATAAAGGTCCCAGGTTTTATGACAAGAATGACAGAGTAGATGGTGGGGATCATGTATGATAGTCTTTCTTCATATCATTCTTTTTTTCATTGGTCTGCATTTGGCTGGCAACGCAATGCTTCTTGGTGTCTTGACGCCTCATGGGCTGTGCATGGTTAAAGTACTAGGAGAGGAGAAGTGTCCTTGGATGTAACTTTGTAAAAGAGCAAGTGATGAATTTCTAGTTGTGAAGCAAATTGAATTTCAGAAAGAGTTGGGTGGCTTTAGAGAAAATGCAGGTGAGTGTCTTTGGCAGACTCTGCTTCTACAAAGGCACCCTGAAGAAAAGGAGAAAGTCCCTAAAAAAATTAATTACCTGGTACATATTCCTAGCAGGGATTGTCTGTTTGCTGAGAGGGCATAATGGGAACCTGATTCTTGACTGAGGGTTGAAGGCAGTATGAGAATATAAATAAAATATTAATAGTTCTGCATGAAAGGAATGTCAGTATTATTGTAGACCTTGTACAAAATAATTTATTCAGTGAATTAACCCTTTTTCTTTTTGACAGTGGATTTAATGACAGGATTGTCTTTTGTATGAAGAAATATCATTGTATGCTCTAATATTACATATAAATAAACTTTTCCTAGGTGTTAATATATTAAAATCCAGTGGTTTTGTACTTGTTATGTTATACCACATCTGATGGCATGCTGGAATAAACTGTATCAAAATCCCAAAAGGGGAATCAACCCTGCCCTAAAAAGCTGGCAAGTTAGAACTTATTAGTAAAAACTCCTGTAGACCCCAGAGCATGTGGGGGCCTCCAAGGAAGACAACGTGGTCCAAACTGCTGGGGGAATCTGCTGCTGCAGGTGGCTCCTGTGGAGGACGAGGGGCAGTTCAGGTGTGAGATGGTGGAGCTGCACAGTGGAAGTTACTTTGCCACCATGATGTTAGCGTATGTGTGGGAGAGGAAAAGGGATTTTTATTTTTGTGTTAACTGTGTTGAATGGTCAAATTCTTGTAAAGAATGCTGAAAGGGCTTGAAAGTGGATGTAGAGAATGGGATAGCAGCCTTGAAATATGCTTCATAAAAGGTGTTTGGATGAGGTATGCATTGTGGAGAGAGAAAGGAAGGTTACAGTGGAAGAAAGCACCAAGTCCTTTCTTTTGCTGTTGGCTGTGTTCCTTCTCAGGTACCGCTCCTTTTCAGCAGCTTGTAAAGCTACTCCTGTATACATAATTTCGAAAGAGCTTTAGAAAGTTTCAAGGTGAAAGGTGTTAAAAATGAAAGATTATTACTACTATTATTGCTTCCCTATGTTCTTTGTTTGGAATTATCTTCTGCATTTTTTTCTTCCTTTTCACAGTAATTTTCAGTCTCAAACAAGCCCCTGCTTTTCTGTTCCAGTCTGACACAGGACTGAGGGCTGTTCTGGCTTGGAAAATACTTACCACCTCACTATGAGAATTACTATAGCACCGGAGTGTGCGATTATCAGTGGGGAAAGTCAACAAATTAAGGACTACTTGATTTCCCTTGTGAATTCTACTATCATTTATGTGAGATGTAATTAATTCATTGTTGAAAATCTGTGCAGTGGAACAAGTAAAATTTGTATTACGCTGTGTTTTCCATAGGATAAGGGGATCTCAGCTTCATGCAGAGTTTTGTTTTGTTTTTCTACATATCAAAGTGTACTCCTGAGTTTATTAAGTATTCTTCTTACAGGTAAACTAACCTTTATAACAGCAACAACAATCAATAGTTTATTTTGTGTATGAATATATTTATCACCATTGTTCACAGAATATCCAAAAGGACTTGATAAACAGATGGGTACATTTGTGTTCTGTGTTCCAAGGCAGAGCTGGTCTTCACCTGAGACTTGTCACTATGTTTTGTTCTGTAGATGGACAAATGTACCAGCTGCCTGAGAGAGAGGGTGGAGAAAGGATGCTTACTGGTGACTGGCTGAGCCTGTGCCCCTACTTATCACTTATTTGCCCTGTGGTTGTCCTACTACTTGAGATACAGGGTAGCCTTACTGTGCAATGGCAATGGGTAGGAAGGCTAGACTGCCTTATTTTGTCTGCAGAGTGATAACAGAGTTCTCTGTCCTTCTATGCTGGGACCTTTCTCTTGCTTGCAAGGAAGCTGAGGAGGTAGCAGCACTTACCTGAATGAGGGGAATGTTCTGTCTGTGTGAGAGTGAGGGGCAGAAGAATATTTCTAATACTGGTGAAAGGGTGAGTAAAGAGGGTATCTGTGTGCATATGCACACAAGTATGTCAGTAAGTGATACTGTAAATCCCAGTTATTCAGAAATTGTTCTTCACATGATGATATCCAGAGAATTGTGATTGTGGTTCTTATAACATGCCTTTTCTTCAAGCTTTCTCTCAAACCAGAAAAACTAAGTCATACACATGAAATAATAATAACAATAGTAGTAGTAATAATGTTACCAATAATCACATTCCTAAGGTTTCTTAGTATAAAACAAACAGTACTCATCACAGCGAATTTGTCTGGATAGCAGCTGGTCAACTGGTTAGTACTTGCATATAAAAACTAGTCTCAGTGCTGCTGTCTTTTCCCAGTCATGTTTTTAGGTTTAAAGGGGAACCTGGGATTATTGTAGGTTTTTGGAGGTAGGTATTAGACCAAAGCACAAAACTGTATGAAATCAGTTTTGCGGATAGTAGTGGATCATCCTGTGGTCACTCAGTTCCAGATTCTGGGGCTTTAGTTAAAATATGTCATGATGCTTACAATATAATAACAAGGAAAGGCAGAAAAAAAGATGGAAAGGAGGAACAAAAAGAGGCAAAATAATATAGACAAAGGAAGAAAAGGACTGAGGAAAGGAGAAGGAATTTAATCCCATAAAGAAAAATCTGTGCTATAAAATAAAAATTTTAAAAATATAACAAGATTTTCAATCAAATACAGGTAAATAAAAACTTGTTTAAGTAATGTCATAATTACATAGTGTAGGTGGAGTAGAAAGGTTTGGTTTGTTTTTTTTTTTTTGCATCTGTTTCAATTTATCCTCTGCTCTGGATACAGTAGAGAAATCTCTTCAAAGGATCACTTTAGTTCACAGACAGCACATACATATTTTGTTGCTGTATGGGCCAGGCTGTATCAATAACCGTGTACTTCAATAAAAATATGTCTTCAGAGAATTGCTCAGTCCCCTCCGTCTCATCCCTCAGAGGGCTTTATTTCCTTCTTAACTCTTCTCCTATTTTACTTGGTAGTTTATGGACTGCTAGAAAGATGATGCCTAAGCTGTTTCCTTCTTGTAGTTTGACTGTACTGATTGAAAGTGCATGGAAAAATGTAGGTGAGCAGAACAGTCATCTGCTCATACACTAGCTAACATGTCAAAACAGACTTAATACTGCTCCAGTCAAGAGCAGTGGAAGTTTTGATATTGAAATTCACAAGGGAAAAATTGAGTCCTTTACTAGACCTTAGACATCCTGTCAGAGAGCTGATGTTTCCAATAGCACATCGCACCGATTGTACCAGTCTGGCATATCATTTTCTTCAAATCGTTCCTAAAGTAAAGTCATCATTTTAACTTCTGTATTCCTCTAACAGTTGGGATTTTCTGTAGATGTCAAAGTGTTAATTTTCATGGGCAAAATGTGGCTGAAGAGTCAAAGCCAAAAATATTATACATTAAGCATTAAAACCAGATTGAAGGATTCTAGTGCAGGCATTTTTACCTAGTTTAATTGTAATAAACCATCATGAAATGCCTTTCCACCTCTTTAAAAAAGTACACAGGAGAAAAAAAAACCCAACAAAACAAAACCCCAAAACTTAAAAATGTTTAAAAACCTGTTGGTGGCACAGGTGCTAGACAGCCTGGAATCACCCACTTAATTAAGATAGGTAAGTTTCATTCAGAACAGCTGTTCCTAATGAGTATTAATTTGAAGTTCACCACTTTATATTTCAAACCAGAAGAGTTTCTTTTATTTTGTTCTCAGCTACATTATGGGATGATGCTGTTTCTCTTCACAGAACTTTGGTGCTTATATACTTAACCCACCATGGTAATGACATTACTACTACTTGAAGTGTAAGTAGTAAATGAAACTGAAAGCAATTTTTTTTTTCACGTTTTCCTTCAGCAGCTGATAGTCTTCTAAATGATGTTAAGAATAGTAGTTTTTTGGTTTTGATGAAAAAGCTAAATTTAATTGGGAAGAGCAGCAGCTTTTTTGCTGCCTTTGTTAATATCTAATCCTCTTTCCTTGAGGACAAGAAAGTACAAACAGACAAAAATGTAAACAAAGGGGAATCACAGATAGAAAATAGGAGGGGCATGTTCCAACTTTATTAGCAATCCTGGAAAATATATTTTTTGTCTGTTGGAAATGTGACAAGCCATGCTAGCATGCAGTTTAGCTGCCTCTCTGCTCAGAGTAATGTTTTGCATCAGCAGTAATCCAGAAGAACAATCAGTGTGATACAAAGATCTATGTCAGCTAAGCAAGACTGGCTTTATTAATAGAAGATAATGGAAGCCAGTGGTGAAGAAAAGAACAGCAATGCACAATGGAAAAGAGAGGCTGGACACAGGAAGCTAGGCTGAAGCTGGTAAATTTGCTGTGCATGCTCAGTTCTCTCTGCCTCCATTGGGAACATCTCCTGGAGCAGCAGAACAGTAACAGCCCAATATTACTGCTGTGGACCTTGGCTTGTCAGGAAGGGATGGATGGCTAGACTGCAGAAAATTGTGACAGAGCTGAAACTAAATGAAAGAGAAACCTACCTTTCAAATGTATTTGGTGGAAAATGATATGATAGTATGTGTGTGGAAGATTATTTGCAATAAATGGAGTAGTGAAATGAAGAGACTTGGATACGGGTAGATGTGAGAAACGAGCAGAGGCAGAGATGCTGTGTGTGTAAATAGGATGCAGGAGAAAAGGGGAAAACTATGATAGAGACCAGCAGGAAGCCTAAGAGTCATAGAATCAAATCATAGAATCATTTATGTTGGAAAAGACCTTTAAGATTGTCGAGGCTAACTGTAAACCTAACACTGTCAAGTCCCCCACTAAACCATGTCTTGGAGTTTGATGTCAGTGCAGTTACTGATGATTTAGTCTTCTGAAATTTGGGAGCTGGGGCTGATTGCAGTCAGTGAAAATTATCTGTAAACATTCCTGCTGAAATTTCTGTGTTTTTAAATATTGGTGAAACAAGGTGAAATGGATCAATGGAGCTGTAGCTGTGTAATGAAGCAAAGACGACTGACTTTTCCATCAGGAAGGGCTTTCCTTTAGAAACCATTGAGCTTTTGCCAAAAGTTTTTGAGATATTAAAGCTTTTCTGTTTCATGTAAATACCAAAACCCCAAATGATCATACAGGTATGGTTAAGTAGAGGGTCTCTACCAAAATTTCTTGTCTCTGTGTGAGAGATTACTCTGTAACAGATCAAATGAAGATTGCAGGTTTTCTTCTTGGTGGTACTGGTATGAGGCATGGAAATTTCCTGCTAATGTGACAAGACAGCTGTGGGGTAAATTAAAACTGAGTGGGGGAAGGATAGCATCAGGATGGGTTTAAGGAAATTAAATGCAGAAAACTCCATAGTAACCTGAGGTCTTGCTGCAGCTCTGGTCTTTTGTGTTCCTCTGGCTAAAAATAAACCAATGTTTGGTTAATGTTTGGTCAGTCCAAAGTTTGAGCTGAGTTTCATGAAACATCTTTAAATTTATGCAGACTTAAACCCAATATCATGTAAAAAAGGGATGAAAGTGCATTATTAAAAAAAAAAAAAAGTAGAGAAGTAGTGATTTTCAGTAGAGCTGGAAGGCCAGAGGCTTGCAGAGCTCTCCAGAGAGTGTGGTAGTCTAACACTGAACTCATTGAGCAGTGTGTGTGGGCATAAGTGCCAGGTATATGTCCTTCTGACAGGAAATCAGTGTTTTTAGCTGGTAGGGCTGTGTATGAACAGGCATGGTCATGCCCTCCTTTTTATAAGATACCAGCCTCTCACCCATTCTCCCCAGAGTTTTTCTCCTCTGCTCCATGCAGGCTGGGATTCTATTAGGTATCAGTGAGGTTTCTCATGATGCTACACAATTACAGGAACAATTATCATTTATTGAAAAGTACAGAATTCCTTGAGAAAGTAACCTATTTTACAACAGAGGGATCTTCTGTTTGTCATTCAGCACCACACCTGTGAAAAAAGCAAATACTGAAAAGCAGCAAAATACAATGGAAAAGACAGACATTGGTAAATGACAAAGCTTTGTTTGATTACAAACAGAAAAAACAAATAGCCTCCTGAAGCAAAACCCCCAAATGGGCCCTCCTGCAATATCAAAGACAGATCTCTGCTTCCAAATTAATGTAGGCTAGATGGGTTGTACATAAATGCCCCCAGCAGTTGACATGAGAGTGGTATAAACAATATTTAGGAAAGGAAACAAACTGGTAACATCAAGTGAAAGGTTGTGGGGGTTTTTTGTGTTTTTTCTTTTTTTTTTTTTTCTTTCCATAAAAGATTCCTATTGCAAAATATTTGGTGACTATATTGGTGTTTCTATGTGGTAATATAGGCAGTCATTTTCTTCAGAGGATAGTGGACTGGCGGGATATGGCAGCCTCTTTTCCTCACGTGTTTGTGAAGCACCTGCGTGCGCTGTGGTGCAGGGGGCCACCTGGCTGGCCCATACCTTCTACAGCCTTTTGTGCTCTGGTAGTTACCTGGAACATGTCTTAAAGGAAAGGTGACAAAGCAGAGCTGGCACAGCTGCAGAGCCCATTTGTCTTGGTAGATTTAACAGTTGCAATTAATAAATTTCCAGCTTAGCCAAAGTGAGCCAACCAAGGGCTGGTTATCCTCCATCAGTCTGTCGGTTTCTACAGGGTGAGCAGGCATCGCACAGCTCTGCCAGCCAGGATTCGGTGCCAGAGGGTCTTGTGAGGCTTCTCCAGCACTGCGGCACCATGTTGTGCCAAGGGCATGCAGGGCAGTGCAAGGGGCTGTCACTTCCATCCCACTAATACTATGCGATGAAACACGTTTCTCCCCGATCTCTGGGCCTGTCCCAGGCTGGCCAGCTTTTTCTAGCAGCTGCTCCAGGATTGTTTGCCCTCTCTTGATGACGTATGACCCCTTGATAGAAGCAGCAGCTTCATTCCTCATGCTGTCCCCAATGACCTTTCACTGCTCTGCTGATTCATCACAATATATTACATGAGACAATTGTTTCCATGTTTAAGCCAGTAATTAGCTTTTTTTGCCATAAATCTAAGTTTGATTTCATTTTCAACTTTGCTGTGCAGCCAAGACATTTCTCATGTGCTGTCCCCTGCCACAGGAGAATTTTTTTTTTTTTTGAGAGGATGGTGAGGGAAATGAATTGGGCAAGGTGTTTGAGACATGCCAGTCTAAAAAATGCCGTGTTTTACATTGTTTGAATATTTTTTGATTTACTACTTTATTTACAACATAACAGTTGAAAAACAACCTGACCCAACAACCCCGGGATTGTTTTTCATATTGCTGTGAAAGGGTTGGTGCCTTTTGCTGTGACTTGAAAGACTATCTGGCTGTTCTCAGAGTTGTTTAGTGTGAAGTTTATAACCAGAAGATAGCTGTGCAGAGAAAACCGTCTGCTGTCACTAGGACTTGGAAGAAAGTGGAGATTTGCATGAAGGCGTAAAGAAGGGGCTGAGCAAAAGTATTTTGATAGTCCATATTTGTAAGTTCCTCAGAAGTATCAGCTATGTGGGTATCTCATTATAGCCACTACCAGTTTTATCCGGTTACTGCATTACCAGGAGTAAAACTCACTGATATTATTTATATATATATATATAAAGTCAGCCAAATACAAGGTTTCAAGGTTTGTCATTGTTTTAAGTAGCTAATCTCATTAAAAAGATTTCATACTAACCAGTTTAGCCAATTCTGATAAAGCCCTAAAATCTTTGACATTTCAGGTAATACTATGTAATCTGGCGATGGGAAAGTAATTGGGCGGGGGGGGGGGGGGGGGGGGAGCCTTCAAACCAGCAATTTAGCTAGGGCTATTAGTAATTGCAATTACAGATTTTCAGGCTGAGCTATGTGAATCATCTCAGAAAGGTACAAGGGAGAGCTGGGAGTCTGCTTCCAGCTTCTAGCAACTTCTGTATGAGCAGTCAGGAATTAGGAGTTTTTTCTGCAGGCAGTGACAAGTGCTGGCTTGAAGGCTTGTGGTCATGTCAACCTGCAGACAGTGATAGGACCTGGAATCTGGCTCGGGACCACTCGCAGGCAGGCAGTGCTATGGATAACAAGGTGTTTGGCTACAGCTCTGGACATAGGAGGAAAGAGGAACAGGTAGGGGCATGCTTTCTCTGGTGGTTGGAGGTTGGCCTGAGGTAGCGTTACTTCTCACTTCTTTTCAGCACATCCAGAATCAGTGACATCCAGAGATCTGGAGAAATGAACAGCCAAACCCCATTACATTTTTTTTTTTTTGACAAAGATATGTAGGTGTGGCATTTAGAGTCATGGTTTAATGATGAACTTGGCAGTTAACACTGGTTTACAGTTGGACTTGATGATTTGAAAGGTCTTTTCCAATCTAAATGATTACATGTTTCTGTTATTTTATCAGGCTGTGGACATGGTGATTTTTTTTTTTTTCTGAAAAAAAGAATAAGAAAACAGGTTGCTTTAGTCCATCATGAAAATCATTACTTAAAGGATTTGACTGGTAGATATTATCTTGAGGACTGATTTATGTTGATAATAGTAGAACCTCTATGGGATATTTGTTCCTTTGTTATAAAGAGAGGGAGGGAGTAGCAAAAAGCCATGTTGGCACTTCTGCAGGCAAATGTGGAGTATGAAACAGAAATACTTGGCTGCAAAAACTGTTGCAAAGCACACCATGGCACTCCATATCATACGTGCAGATTTGCTGTGGATGTATACGGAGAAGGTGATGACACTTGCTCCTTGAATGGAAACCAGATATTTTTCAGGCTGGTGAAAGATTAAGAAAAATCTGAGAAAAGGCATGAATACAAGTAGCTGTGAATGCCATGTTTTAGATGATGTTTAAATGTTTCTTTCCATTTATTCTGTTCACAGTGCTTGAGACACGATTTCAGTCATCACAGATATTGCTGTATTTATTTAATTGCCGTCTAGCATAATTAGTGTTGGTGAGCTACAAGTTAAGGCATATGGACTATCATACAGACCTTCTGATTCCAGTTTACTTTTTCCCCCTCAGTTATTGGTCAAGTGGGTAGTATTATTGGTTTTAGATGCGTGTGGTTGATGGTTTTGTCTTTTTCTTTTTCTTTTCTTCTTTTTCTCCCAAGGCAGGACAAAAAATAGCTTACAGGATTCTTCCCAACTGGTCTTTTAAAGCAGTTGTTTCAACTTTTGGTCTTAACCCAGCATCTCTTTATGAACCTTTCTTTGCTGGTTGATTTTCTGGTAGGGTTGCTACTTTTTGTTCAAGAATCTTATCAGTTGACTGCAAAACAGGATTTTTCAATGAATAATTCTGCCACGTCAAGCTTATCCCACCTTTCTGCAAACAGAACTGGGTTCACATGAGTTTTACCAATGATGTAAGTTAAATATTTATTTTTTATTTAATGTTTTAGTTACTCTGTTGCCTTGTCACACAAATTTGGTAAAATGAGTCCTTAAATTATTTTTCACCATTTTTTTTTTAAGTGTTGAAATTCTTCATTGTGAGGGAAAGTACCAAATTCATCATTAAGTAAACATATTTAGTTCATACTTTACAGTCTTCCTTCAGGTAATGCAGGTATATTTCTGGCTTGTGAGTTCACGTGTGGTGGCTCTGCTGTTAATGCAGGCTATTTGTGTTTGACAATGGCAGGTCTTGTCAACCAGCTTGGTTCTCAAACCAACACATAAGCAGTCATCCGAGACTGGGAGCACACAACCTATAGCAAGAAATCCAAGTTAATTCTGGCTCCTCAAGGGCAGGCAGAAGAATAGAATGAGACATTGCTAATCATAAAATGCTTCTGCATGACCACAATCTGACTTCTGCATTTGCCAAATGTTTCCTTTGCAGCAACATTTCATTTTTGGGTAACATTTCAGTTCAGTTAACTGTGCTGATCAGTATCTCAGCTCTCTTATTTCATGTAATAAAACTTAGCACAAGTAACAGCTACTTAGAGAGAGGAAGGAGAATAACTTCTGCTCACATGAATTGGACAATTATCTCTTTAACAAAAAGAGGAATTTAGTGTTCAGTTTTACAAATATGGTAACAATTATTTATAATCATGAAACTGATTTGAAATGCTTACTGAGTGGTAGACGGCTTCATATTCATTGCCATTATTGTGCTGTCTCGCCCATGAATCAAAGCAGACTTTCAGTGCTGTCTTTTCTGCCTGGTTCATTATCTACAGACTGTGGCATATCAAGAGAATGTGCTTGCTTTCATGTAAAGTATAAAGAAATCAAACTTCAAGCTGTTTTCATTTTGAGGATTTAAAAACAGGATCCAATTCTTAATTTTTCTCTTTTTTTTTTCAATGTATTTTACAGCATTTAATGAGGATTTCTGATAAGCAACATTGCTACTGATATAGCCAGAAAGAGCTGATGGAAAGTATCACTAAATTCTTCATTAGATTTACTTTATATTATTTCTGTACAAGAAATGTATTTATGGAAGGACCAGCTTTCCATAAAAGGTGGTATTTGTCAGGGAATATTTTGGTGTGTCTGACTTGGTTCTTTGGACATGATCGGATTTTTCTGCACAGAGACTGTGGTGGTGTACCATCAAGTAAAGAGTTAATTCTTGTCTGAAATAGAGCATACGCTTTCTTTAATAGAGATAAGGATTTATATCGGTGGTGCCTACTGCATTCCCTGACTACCATGGCAGAAATCTCTCTCAAAGAATCCCAACGAGTTAGCGAGCCATGAACCCCAATCTCCCGCCTCTCTGTACTCTTACACTGTCAATCCTTAATCAAGCTGTGCTTCTTCAAGTGTTTTCCCATTTGATATTCTAGGAGTTTCTCCCCACTTTATATCAAGCTAACTGGTCTATGGTTTCCTGTTATGTCTCCAGGCACTTTTAAAATAACTTTGTTATGTTAGCCACTTTCCAGTCCCCAGGGGTCTCTTCTAAACTAAATGAACTTGTGAATGTGCCTGCTAATTCCTTAGTTTCTCTCCCCACTTCCTTAGCACATTTGGATATTTGTCTGGCCATGGTTTTTAAGACTGTCTAATCATTTTAGTAATACTACTAGCATTACAGACTTCAAAACCCCCCAACCTTTCCTTCTTCAAAAGTGAACTCCTGACCTCTTCATAGAAAAGGGAAGCACTGTACATGCTTCACTTTTATTTTGTTTATACCTCATTCTATTAAAAAGGATTTGCACTCCCATACCATCAGTCCTTGCCCCCTGCATAGTGAATCTGTTGTGTGCAAGAAGGACTAGCTATAATAGGGTTGCTTTTACTGTACTTTGTGGTGGTTATATTTAGTTTTCCTCATCATGAATGAGAAATGCCGTGAGGCAGAAGTGGTTAGTGACATCCTCAGTCACTGCAACCACATCCCTGCTGCAGAGTCCCTGCACCACCTGCTTGAGAGTGCCAGTCACACCTCCCTGCCCTGGGAGGAAACCTGCCCCAGAACTGTGAGGCAGCCTGGACCCCTCTTGGCAATGAGCTGGCACGAGTCTAAGCTCCATATGAGAGTTCCAGCTGATGGGCACACCAGGGGATGGCCTGTCTAATCTGTTGATCCAGCCTATTTTCTTAAGTTCTGTTTTTTAATTTATTTTTTTTAATTTAAGCTCATGAATATTTTCTGTTGGGTTTTCTTTTGTCATTTGGATCTTATTTAGATGTTCTTTTTATGAGCACCTTTTTCTTCTTTGTGTTCCATGAAGAGTACATCTTGACCGATGTAAATGTCAAAATTATAGTGCAAAAATCAAAGTTACAGTTGCCGGTGAGAAGTGTACTGACAAAAGTCACTGTCACAGGTTCTTGTGATAAACATCTGGGCTTTTTTTTTTTTTTTTTAGATTAAAATATGATGGGGGAGCAACACTTTGGTGAGAAGCAACATAACTGGTAAGGAGTAAATACAATCTGTCTGTAATTCAGGAGAAATCTGTTTTGTTTTACTGAATAACATTTAGATGTAAGGGATAAATATATGCTCTCATGTGGCTATGGTCAAGATATTCTTAACTATGGTTTGTTTTCTGTAAGCTATTTCTCATACCCATTAAAAGCTGTTAATTCTTAAGTGTTCTTCTTACTGATACTTGTATGATTATAATTTTGTAATATGATGACACTCATTCTTGCAGTAGCATATTCAACATCTTTGTTCATCAGAGATGAGGGAATAAATCTACATTTTTCTTATGCAATTTGAGGAGGTTGCTAAAATGGAAAGAAGAAATACCAAAAAGACAAGGGAATAATGAAATAGCTTGTACAGAGAATCAAACCATGCCCTGTAAATACCAAAATGAGTTTCAGCTTGGATAAGTACGCAAGCAATATGTTTCCATAAAGCATTTTGCAGAGCAGAAACTTTCCTGCAATACTGAAGTGGGGATGGGGGGTGGGAGTGAGGGTGTAGCAGTGCAGTTACAAAGAGCAGATCTTGTGTAAGTGTTCATAGAGCAAGAGGAACAGAGAGACTCCTTTGAGTTTTGGTCAGCATATCTAAAAATACTCCACCACAGAAGGAGCAAGTCAGTCATTCCTGTGATGCACCTACATCTGGAAAAGTGGTCTAGGGTCTGAAAAATGCAATGTATGAAAAATACTGAAAGATTAGAAATTGCATATGTCCCTCATGTTATACTGACGCATGTGAGTGGAGACTTCGGGGAAGGTCTAAGAACTGAACCTGAATCTGCTTAGCACTGTTGTGTGGCCCTGAAAAACTTATGAATGTGATCTAATTTCCTGATGTTGTAAAACTGTGTGAAGTTTGAACAAGATTGAGGGTATCGTAAATTTTCAGATTTTCTTTTTTTTTTCCCTCAAGGGACAAAAGGGCCACAAGTGTCCTATTCTGCACATATTTAAGTAGGAATCTTGTCCCACTGATTGTACATTACTCGACTGTCCTTTGTGGCAGGGGTATGGCCCCTGAGCTGACAAGTGAAAAGTCCTGACAGCCTCTTTTAAGCACACTTTACAGGGTTTCAGGCAAAGGGAGTTTGAGTCCTGGTTGCTCTAAATTACAAGATAAGATTTTTCCTGTAACTGCAAATGTATCACCACAACCCAAGAGAACACAATTTATCACTTCACTTTACCAAAACAAGTAGGGAATTGACCTTGAACTTTGAAAGGAAAATGACACTTAACAAATAAACCAGTTACATTGTTTCATATCAGTGTAGAATTGACCTTCTCTATTTTACTACTTACAACAGCATTTTTTTCGTTGCTTCTTACACTTGGATTCCTGGATTTCCCTGCTTACGATTTCTTTTTGACTTTTCTGATAAAAAAAACCAAAACCCAACCAAACAAAAAAACCCCGAACCAACAAAACCCAAACAGAAAACCCCACCACATCAGGTGTGCAGGCCTCAAAACACTGTAGCATTCTCTCTGTAATAGCCAGGTGTTGATTTGAACTTAAAATTAAATTAGCTCAGTGTCTCAGCTAATGGCCTTGGATCAGTTAAAGTAGTGAAGACTTTGCCAGAGATGAAGAACCAGTGCATCAGCCAGACAAAATGTTTAGTTCTTGATTTTTTTTTTTCCCCATTTCTGCTTGTCTTTTCCTCTTGATGGGTTTTCTACTCTTTGCCAGCTCGCCTAGTAAGTAGCCAAACACCACAACAAAAGGATTCTTGTGAATGTTTAGAAGAGAGAAATGCATGGAGTTTATCTAAGCAGGGAATGAGAGACATAAGTTAGTATCTTCTCAATCTGAAGTTAACATTTTGAATGTTTGTGTTTTAAATTTACTTGAGGCAATAGGATGAAGAGAGAAAAGGAATAACTGATGTTGATAATTAAGGAAGACTTGCCAGCTGGGACCACCAGCCATTTTCAGCAGAAATATTGCATGCTTGATTTCTGTCCAAGTGTATAATTCTGGAAAGTTTGTACAAGATTGATTTATCCAGAGTGGAAATGCGATAAAGTAAAAGATTGTGAGTGGAGTGCAGGAGATTGAGTGAAAAGTGGACTAAGTCTATGGATGTGTCAAAGTCTAAGGGAAGGAGGAAGAAAGAGAATGTAATTTGAATCACCTGGAGCTGTTGAACTGAGGTTTAGAAGTATCTACAAAGTGTAAAGAGAGTTGTGAATCTTAACTGGAAGAGCTGAAAGAAATTACTGGTCCTTCCCTGCAATTTTGCACCCCTCAGCTTGGGTACTGCATGCTCCTAATTCCCTTAGCATAAGGTTAGTTAATTCAGTTTAGATTGTAGCCTTCAGCTAAGATGCTGATGTGTTGTTTATAATGTTGTAAAGGTTTCTGCTCTCAGGATCTTCTTGGAAATATATAGACTGGATGAAGTTACACACTTAAGTCTCTGCAGTACTGAGATCTTAGAGCAACAATGTCTTCCATTTATTTATTTTAGCATTGAAAGATTGGTAGCACAGCTTTAATGTTGCTGAAGAGTACAAGGTATTCATAGGGTTTTCAACAGCAATGTGTTGCTTCCCATTTAAGTAGAATACTCTGTCAGGGATGGGTACAAATGAAAACAAAATACAGGTTAAAAATTATCTTGTAACTGAAGTTAACCCACTCTCACTGATCTTGAAAGTAAACTTGACCTATGGATTGTTTTAAATTACTTAATCTGCACAAGTATTTTGTATATTTTTATCTGTTAAAATTTTACTACTTGTGTACTGTTTGGTTTGGCGGGTGTTTAGCCATGTATATTTGAAACTTTGTTCTCAACACTAAACTATAGATGTTTGCCCATTTTATTTGGTTTAATTCCTTAAACTCACTCCAGAATGGCTTTTGAAACCTGTTGACTCTGTCCCAACTCCAGGAAAATGAATGCTTTCTTTGTAATCCCAGTGTTGTACCATTGGAAAAGTAATTGAAACCTCTCATGGGCAATAGACCAACCATTTTACATACCTCCCTTATCTGTGTAAACATTTCCTGATCTGCTTTCTTCTCCATCCCTTGGGGTCAATAACAGTTTCTTACGATCTCTTTATTTTAAAATGGTCTGCTCCCTTCCTCCCTTCCAAAATTGTGAGTAGAATTAATGAATATTTTCTTTACTGTTCATTTTTCACTCCCTTCCTTATGTTGTACCCTGCTCTCCCACTCATAGGAACACTTGTGTGTAATTTTATTTTCTGTTGGAGTTGGACAGCCCCTACCTTTAATTTCTGAACCTGCAAATATTCCTTTTACTATTATAATGAACTTTCCATTGCTGTTTTTGTAATTTCTTCCCCTTTGAATGTTTTGGAGTATTAATGTAAAGAAAATGGGAGACATTCACAGAAACCATCGAGTTCATTTGATCTCAGTAGGCATTTACAACAGACTGAGACTTACGTCCTTTCATGCTAAGGATGAGCAGGTGCCATGTGACTTTGACTTTTGATTATTGAATTCTGGTGCACAGTTGCTTATGAGCAAGCTGTAGGTGACAGTAGTCTGACAGCAGCGATGAATAAAACGGTTACTGTACCGAGCTGTGTGCAAAAATTTCTAAATTGACAGAGATAAATATTTTGACAAAGATAAATCTACGCGTTACTGGCTCAGCCTGTGGTTTGTTGAGGATTTGTCATTCTTCTTGAAGGCATCATCAATTTCAGCTCAGATGGTTTGCTTGGCTCGCAGCAGAGGGCTTCTTTGCTTGCACACAACTCCGCACCTCCATCTCCCAGTGGGGAATCTCACAGGGTTTCCAGTGTTTTTTTCTGGTTTGCCACTCCTTCCTCCTCTCCTTGCTGCTTGCTTTCATATGTGGGTGTAATTTAGGATGCTGATGGGGTGCAGGAGAACATGTAATCTCATAGCCAACCTCCAACTTGATCCAGGAGCATGCTAGTAGCTCTGCCTTCCAGCCTCAGCCCTGCGGAGGCAGCCACAGGAGGAGCACTGAGGAAGGTGAACTCCAGAGACCCTGACAGTCTTCCTGTTGCTGGTGTTGCCAGCCTCATGCTTTTGAGTATCATTCAAACTATTAATGCACTGGATACAAATATATCAGAGTTTACTTGCTTTGTTGGGGCTGCAAGGATTATTTGTAAATCATGTTAATGGTTAAAATGATGAAATAACTCTCCTCCTTCGGAATGTTCTGTTGGAAACTATAGTGAGGCCAAGGGCTATTAATACTTTTATGAACCTCAGATGCTTTCCTCAAGAATAGAATGGACAATCCATTTACATAGATTGATCAGGTCACATTTTATCTAAAATAACCAAACACTTATAATCCTCTTCTAGTTACTCATTTAGTTAATTATAGATTTTATTAAAACAGTCAGAAAGACATTGAAGTATATTCTGGACTTCTTACGGACATTGATTTTTAAGGCAATGTAGCTGATGGCTTTTCCAGCTTTCCAGTCTTAAAGTAGCATGTTGAACCAACAGATGAGCTGGGATGAGACAGTCCTTAGAGCTGATTTCTGTCGACATTCACAGCTGTGCTGTGTGAATGTAAACACTGCCAGATCTGAGCACCGGCTTTACACCTGCCTTGCGCAGGTGTGAATAACTGCAAAAGCTATGGAGGGGTTGAGGATCAGGCTCCAAGAGCTTCAGCCTGCAGACATTCGTCAGATGCGTAGTGCAGGTTGCATTAGCCACCTCAGGAGGATTTTTTACATTATCTAAGTTTAACCAACTATGTAATTATTTCTACTAGTTCTTGTGTATATATAGATAATTTTTCTTGGATACAACCTTTAATTGCCAGTTCAGCTGACAGCAGGAATACTGAATCTTAGACATCAGGCATTTTGTTTTCAACATTAGGTAGGAAATAATAGCAGGGTGTGACAAGCACTAGAAGAGATTCTCTCACCAGCCATTTGCTTTATATTTGTGTTTATAACTGTGTGTGGTGATGGTGTGGTGTTTAGGTTTATGCCCAATTCTTTAAAAACCTGTTAGGGCTATTGCAGGTGGGAGAGGCACTGTATTAAGATTTTCTCCAAATTCATAGTAAGCAGGAAAAGATTTTGCATTTCTGTTAAAGAAAGATTGTGGAAGGCAGTCTGGATTATAAAGACCTAAGACAAACATCATGGCTAAACCATACAGTGCTGAGACTGCCTGTGTCAGGCCAGGAGGGGAAGGGGTTAAATGTGCATTCAGGCCCCAAATGACACTGGCAGCTTTTGGCATGAAAGCTGTTAAGGTTCATTCTGTAAGTATTTATTTTTGTTTTGTAAAATTTACCCTTATTTCACCACAACAAAACTGAACATTGTTTCATCATAAACTGATTAATTTACAATATGTCTAATATTTCTCACATTATTCACTATTTTAACTTTTTCGAAGAATACCAATAGATTGGACAAAGTTTACACTTACAGAAGCTGTGCTGGTGTGCACCTCGGGCACTTTATAATGACATGTCATGACTTTCTCAACAATTTTCTTAGCTACTTAAATGAGGGTCATAAGCCTATAATTCTCTGGGTCACCTTTATCGTCTTGCCCACCTCAGTAAAAAGAACCTTGGCTATCTTCCAGATTCTTCCTATTGTAGTTGTAATGCTAAATTAAATTACATTTATTTTGGGGTTGTTTTTTCCTGGGAGGTAATTCAACTAATAAAAATAGCATGGAATATTTTAGTTAGAAGGGACCTACCATGATCATCTAGTCCAACTTCCAGACCAATTCAAATTTGCAGACTCTACATTTTATTGTGAGCTACTTCTTCAGCTGCCATTCAGTTTTGCATCAAACATGGAATAGCTAGGCAAAAATGTTTTGAGTATAAAGCTGAAATTTCGATTTATTCAGTCATTAACAAAAGAAACCCCATGCCATTTCAATGATAATAGAATGAAAATCCAACTGGTGTTTTCTTTTTCAAACTTGTTTTCCACAGAGATTGCTGCTTTTAGGCAAACACCTATTTAAACCTTTGAAATGTATAATCTTAGCTTCATACAGTTCTAGTAGCCTAGATTTGTTAATGTTTCATCCCTGCTTGCAACAGTATTACAATTTAAGTTTCAGTAATATAAAACGCATTTGTGGTGCAAACACTAGGAAAATATCTTTCTGGGAATGATGATACAGGTATGAAATAAGGTTTAAGGGTGTTTTTTATTATTATCATCAAAGCTTTTCTTTGCTGCTGCTTTTTAGCCTGTTAATAAAAGTACTGGATAGAAATCTTACGAGATATAGCAGTAGGTGGCCAAAAATCATTCCAATGTGTTGCTTCTACATGCAATTAAGAAAAAAAAGAAACCAAACATTCAAGCTGCAGCCATGGACTAGTTAACCTTGAGAAAGAACTCGGATCATCGAAAGCAAAACCAATCAACCCTTTAAGCTTAGTGTAATAATGAATGCTGATAAAAGTGTGAAATATTACTAGTCCAACAAGTTTAATATGGCGTGGCTACTTGAGGATAGTCCAGATAGGGTTGACCTGGATACAGTGTGGCATGCAAAGGCTCACTTTCTTTTTCCTGTTTCATATAGGACAAACCTGCATTATGTGTCTAGTTTTTGTTTTCCCCTAAGATTTCTCTTAGGCCTGGTGGTTTTACTGAAGCTTTTATGCATTTAATTAGGCTAGTATGTCCCAACAGTGGCTCATAAAAAGTGTCAGAAGAGATGGAGAAAACCTCCCGCATGGATTGTAGAGCAAATGTGCAAGCACTTTTCTAGGGCAATAGTGTGGGCTGTTGCTCTGGTGTCACTTACAAGGTGGAAGATGGACAGGCCACTGCACAAATGTCTCTCTGCTTTTGCATGTCTGGGTAATGCCTGCTGCTTTCTGTCCTGCTGTGTGCTGCCACACGTGACTCTTGCCAGCAGCTGAGTTTTTTGCTCCAGGATAAGCAGGCTGTTGGAAAATACCATTTTCTGTATGCTGAGATCCTTCAGATCTTGTTTTACACAGGTCTCTTGCTCTGTTAACTTTACCACCATTCCTGATCCCATACCTCAGCACTTAGTAAGCAGCACCCCAATTTTTTCACCATTGTGCTAGTCCTATGCACAGCATACTGTTGGCCAGTCTGTCAACTGGATCCGTCTGGCATGAGGTGTTGCTGAGCAGGAGGGAACCACCACACTGCACAGGAGCTGGGGGGTTGAAAAACCTCCCTAGCTGGTAAGTCCTCTTGCCTGTACCCCCTCTGAGCTATGAGCCACAGGCATGCCACTTGGGAGCCCCTCAGAAGGTTATCTTGATCCTGTAAAGCAGAGAGGACCACTTCTTTGTGAGGACTGAGGCAAGTGAGAAGGCAGTCAGCATCATGAGCCACAGCTGAAATTTTAGATGACTGTGAATCCTCTTTAGGGTAGAATGAATGTAATAATCTACTAAAAAGAAAATTTAAAAACAATCCAACCCCTGACCCTTATGTAGACAGGCTTAGCTATGGATGGGGTTTATTTTATTTGGGTTTTTTTTATGACTGTTTTTGTACTGTGAATGTTTTTACACTAGCAGTATATTATTATAGAAGTCCCATATTCTGAATAAACGTTAGCTTAAAATAACACTAGAATTTTGATTTATTTTTGTGCGATTCTTTTTCAAGTGCTGTAAATCATATTTTGGTGTTCATTTACCTTTGCATGCTTTTTTGAGCCACTGGCACTGAAGCTGACCGATGGGAATCAAATGAAGTGTGCTGTGTTGCTGCTGTAGGCTTTCATCTCTCTCTGTTTTGTGGTATGATTTTTCCTGGTAATACATCATGTGCCTCATTTTCTTTTTCTTATTTTATTTAGTGTTGTCACAAATAATATCATTTGACCATCTACCATGAGCACTAAGCAGTTGTAAATTAATGAAATAAACTGAATCTATGGAACTCATCTATCCCAAATTTGATTAGAGACGCCAGTGTTGTACCAAGTCATTTACTACAGATGAACCTCATTTATTAAGGACACAGGTTTTCAGGGTCTTAGCTAACTATAGTAAATTGTTACACATATTTGCAATGATTTTAATGAAACAGGTGAAAGTGACTTTTTTATATCTCAATCATGATTAATGTTTCATGTTTCTAAAACTGGAATTTTTAGTTACTCTGTTGCTTTGTTCTGAGTCACTGACATACACCTGCTTAGATACCTCTCCCCAAAATGGGGTGTCTTGTGAGTAGGAGGCATTGAAAGATAATCTTAAACTGGCTTAATAACTAGGATTCAGTGTCCCCCATCCTGTTTTTGGAGATGCCCCTAATTTCTTTTTTTTTGTTTTACTACTAACCACGGTGCATAAGGTTTTTAGTTATTTTTTCCCCTCTTGGAATGGCACCTGCATTTCAGTGTAATGTGATAACGTAATAATTCAAGTGCATGCTTGAGCCAAACCCAAAGATGCAATTATTCTGGGATAGTGGGGGAAATTCTTACTTGTAGAGTTAGTGAGAAGACAGCAAAAGCTAGCATTCATGTGGAATGTAGTTTGAAGAAGTGGTGCACTCAGATAAAGGAAGTTAATAGGATAGTATGGTATTTTAATGGTACATAAAACATCTGATACATATTGAGACTTATGTCCTGGCAGTAAAAGCTGAACAAAGGTTAGAAATGACTCAGAGAAATTCTGAAATGTCTATGCCGGGAAGTGGCTGAGTTAGATACAAAACACCCAAATCATCTGAACTAGCAATCACACTTAAAAAAGAGTAGTTGAAAGAATGTATTGCTGGAACACAGAGGACAAAGCAGGGAAAGGTTGGAAAAACATTGTTAACTGAGGGGAAGAAAGTAATGTAGGGGGGGAGAGAAGATTAGATAGGTAGAAATAATGTTCCTTGGAAATATGTGTTATATGAACACAAGAGGAATTAAGAATTTCTAAACTAAACCTTTTGTAATATGGATTGTCAAAAGATGGTGATGACTATCCAGTATTCTGTATCAGTGGTTCATAAGCCATATTCATTATTTAATTATGATCAAGCTGCTAGGGTAATGGTAATGTATGATGGGAATCATTGTATCCAAGGTACAATGAAAATAGAACACTTTAGCTGAACAAATGTATCATTGATGTCCAAAACATCCTTTTTCCCTGAATCTTTTTCCTTCTGTTAAATTCTCAGCTTAAACCATTTTGGGGTAGACTTCTACACTTGCTGTGCGCTGGTTGTTTGGATATGTTCTCTGTATGTTCACTGTCCTGTTGTAGTTGTAGTGTCTTTTTCTCCCATCTAACTGTGTATTAAATAAACTGGAGAGAAAATTGGTACACGTAGGTTGTAAGTAGCACATGCAAATAAAACTGCATTCAGCACTGTTGCCCAATGATATATTAAAAGGAATTGTATGTTAAACTTCTTTTAATAATGTTTTATCTAAAACAAAAGAAAAAACCAACCACCAAGAGGCATGCAAGTTTAAGAGTGGCAGAAAGCTCTAATTTTGGCTTCCAAAAGAAATAGAAAAGAATTATTTTTATTTCTTTTCTTGAACTTGCTTAATGTTACATTCTTCAGCTCAGGAGCAAAAACAAAATTGTTTTTCTCATAGCTGAGTAAGATCAACATTATCCTAAGCAAACAAAGTTTTTTCTGGGTTTGCATTTCACCGTAAAGTGTTTGGGACTCAGGAGTAGCTAAAAAATATGTGAATGCCGTAGCAAGCAGAGGAGAGATGCTTGCTCTTTGACACGGTATTAACAGCTCTGCTGCATGGATGGTGTATATGACATTTTTGACTTCGATCAATGCATTAACAGCTAGGGATTAAAAGACACAAAGAGACACTAAACTATAATTCAGGAAAAGTCTCTTGGCAAATTTGAAATCCTACTGGTGACAGTTCACAAAGAATCATGATTTTTGGATTGCTGTTCAGTGGAATTCCTGCTCATGGGTGTACATTGCCTGATACGTATGTGTGCATATATAGACTTGTTTATGCGTGTTTGTGGACATCTGTATGTACACAGAAAGACCGTGTGGCTGGAGATTGTCTAGACTGAGTAGATCTAGAAAGCATCTGTATCTTGTATATCAGGATGTCGAAATATCTTAACCTGAACTGTAGGTTCTGTGCTTCTGAGCTCAGTACTCGTCCATCCCCAGACACAATCTCTGGCTCAAAGACCTCATGCTTTGGTTTGATGAAATGTAATGACAGACTGAAGTTAAATGACTAGAAGGAAATGGCTGGCTTCTTTCCCTTGTGTAAGTTTAAAAGTAGTTATGAGGTAACATTGGGCATGATGAGTTCTGTCTCACAAGACAAGTTTCAGCTCTCACCGAGGGTTTCTTTTTCATGAAGAGTTAAGTCCAGCCCCAAAATCCATGTTAAAGTTAGGTCTCTGATTGCTGTATAAGGGTCTAGAAAAATATCACCAGATTGATCTTGAGTAAAACAGAAATGGTTTTACCAGATTTTACTGGTTTTACGCAGTTTGTATGGTTATAAGAAGCAATATTTACCTCTTTGATAGCTTTTCCAGCACTTCTATATTGAATTGCACTGCTTAGACAATTTCTTAAAAAGAAACAAAAAACCCAGTAGAATTTAATTTAGTTTCAGGTCTGAGATTTAGATTTTCTGTCAGCCACTTGGCATACTTACATATAAAGTACAAGGAAAAAAAATTAAATTTAACATGTAAACCTAGCTAATGAACCTTACATGAAAAATTTAATGACACCTCCTACCAAATATACAGCATCTGTAAGCACTGAATGCCATAAAACACCTTGCTGAAAATAGTTAGAGACTTACAATGCATACTCAGCAGGCTAGCGCTAAAGCACAATTTTCTTTACTATATAAGCCCTAAAGTCTTCTGCATAACACCCCAGAGACAATGGTAATGCAGTGTCTGCCACCTACGGTTCACATCAAGATGGAGGTCAAGGTGTAGAACCATTTAACTTAAATCTTCACTCCAAGTTATTAGCTAGGAAGAGGAAAAGGAGGAAACGTGCAATGGAGATGTATTCTACATGACTAGCATAAAATAACACTTTACTTATGAGTGGTGATAGGTAAAACAGAAAAAGACAGCTTCTTACAAGCCATCAGAATGTTTTAGCAGAGCTTCAGCTCTTTTCGTTATAGCCTGGATGAAATAATGTAATTTAAGGAGGAAAGAAGGTTAAGGATACTGCAAAAGAGTATGTGTGTGTAAAGATAGCCTATTACTGACTACAGATAAGGGTCTCCTAAGGTTTCTATATTAAGCTTTTAATTTCATAGGTTTCTTTGTGTGGGTGTTAAATTCATGTGTGTGAGCACAGTGTAGTGGGGCAATACCTGTCCCCTAAATTTCTTACATTTGTAACTATCTTACTTGCTATTTTCTTATTGTTTAGTGTAACTTCTCTCTATAATAATTAGAAAATTAAAAGGGTAATGTGGGTGATGGAGGATGATGATGTAGTGAAGAGAAACAGGAGCAATTATCCTTTTCTTGTGCACTTATTAATCAAGTAGTTGTAAGATATGTATACCAAATTAACAAAATAAGTAATTTACTTGCAGAGGTGAAGTATCAAAATTTTCATCACCCTCCCTGCCTCCACCCCTTATAATCTTCCCCGGTAAATTATGATGAGTGAAAACAGAACTTTTAAATGGAACTCTGTGTGACCACGGCAGCGCTGTGTATCAGGAAAGCTAGAATAATGCTTCCAATTTAGCTACATTGCTGTACACCAATAAGGCATTGGACACGATAAGCGGCCCAGCTGCAGCTTAAGTACCACTGCTAGGCAATTTCCATTTCAAAACTAGCGTATTTTTGATAAGTTCAGTCCCTCTAAAGAATCAATTAAAAAGATCTTGTATACATCAGACTGCTTGTATGTTCATGTTCAGGGAAACATTTGATTAGTACCATATTCTCTTAGATGTGGCTATGATGTTATATTTGGGTTCTTTCGATGGCAGGCTCACTTATGAAACAGCTTCCAGTGTAACACGCGGGCAGTGCATGTTAAGAGACGTTTATGTTTGAAGGCAGAAGTCAGCTGCTGGTTTAGGGAAAATCTCAAGTTTTCTTACAAGAAAGTGTTCCCAGAGTACATAGTATTGGTGTAGAGGAATCGAGGCCACTGGGCACTCCTCTTCAGAAAGCTCCTAAAACCTAGGGATGAAAGTCCATTTCCTCATGGAAGGATGGATTAACTTGCCTTCGTGGGAAGGCTAGGGGATGTGCGTGGTGCTTGTGCAGAGGTGCAGTGTGTGTGCAAGGAAAGGCCTGGGCAGAAGCTCATCAGTGAGAATCAAAGTGATTGGCAGGATGACCTGATTTTATTTGAAATGTGAGTACTTTTCTGAGTCTGTGGATGTGTAATAAGCTGTAGGGTCATACGCACCATACTGCAGTTTCTTACTTCTCTCAGTAAATGTTTTGATGCCCATGATTCTTCCCTTGTTCTCCGTGCGTGGGAGCCTCCCAGGTACTTGCCACTGCATTATTTGAACCTGAAGAGACAGGTTTGCAACAGCCCACGATGGGTGCAGGAAGGGACTGATGTCAGTACCTCAGGCTCACGACACCAGGCTTCTCCTAGCGTCACAGCAGCAGCAGGGCTCTGGCACAAGCTAGAAGTATTGGCAGTTTGCTGCTCCGATAACCTCCTACCCTAAAAATCTGCTGTTCTGCTTGAACAATGGACTGTTTTGCACCATTAGTGGAGCACTCTTACCCACCAAATTAGATGAGGAATAATGAGTCCTATATGAGTTAAAATTGTATGTCCCTTTGTGCAGCCTACTTCTCTGCTCCTTCTGCCATTCAGTGCAGGTCTAACAGATTGTTTGTTCAGTGTCCATCACTGCACACTCTTCCGTGGCAACTCCAGTGTGAGCTCCTGGTAACAGCTGATCATATCAAACCTTGATGCCAATAAATACAGTGCACGAGGCATTTTCCCTGGCCATCTGTGCCAATGTGAATATTACTTTATTGATCTGTCTTTGGAGTGGTATGAAAACTGTCATTCTGGGATGGAATTATTGCTGGGCCAGAATTATTGCTGGGCCAAGAACAGTGAGGGGTTCATAGCATTAGTCTCAGCCAGGGGTGACAATAATTTCTCATTTTTACTAGTCTGACAAAATTTGATCATAATTGGCAAGTTTGCACAGTTAAATGACTGAAATAAAATTCCAAACTGCACCCCTGTCCAGCAAGGACTTATGCATGTATTTGTGTTTGCAGGAAGCAGTGTTTTCATGGAGATGAATGGGTTTTCTTACAGAGCAGAAAGCTAAGCATGTGTCTAAGTCTTTGCAGAATCTGGGCTTCAGTGTCTTTCCACTCCTGAGACGTAATTACAACCTTGCACTGCAGTTACTCTTGGAAGCTCACTTACTGAAATCAGACTAAATGAAGACCTGCTGCTAGTGCCTAAAGGAACCCAGGTGTCTAGTTAGAGATGCTTTTGTCTGTCCTTAGGCAGCAACATCCACAGGTATGAACCATGCACACCACTGACTTCCCTGCTCTATAATTTTGTAAGCAGATGTGCAGAGATGGATTGTTTGCATTTTATGGTGGACACCAGAAAGGTCACTGCACTTTACCTGTTCAAGCTACATATATGACTGTGTATATGTGAAGCGTATTGCATAAATTGCATGAAAAATTTGACTAAAATTATATTCAATGACTGAAAATGTTAATTTGCTAGGATTTTTTTTTTTTTTTTAATAGCTGTGATGTACTGAACATGATGGGTTTCCTTTAAAATATTTTGAATGATGCATCGGGTCAGTTGCCTTGATCATATCATGACTCATGATTGATGCTCTGTCAGTGTTATAAATTTGATGATTATGTCAGTGTTTCTTTTATTAAATTTTAACTCATTCTATTTTTTGTCTTGCTTAAAAATAATAGTGTGTAGAAACATCATGGAAGATTTCTTTTTTTTTTTTTTATTTTTCTTTTTTTTTTTTAAATCTTCCTTTTGATTCTTCCTTCAGGCTCTGACAGAACTGTGTCTGCGTCAGAAGTGTGCCAGGCAGATACTGTCTCAAATATGCAAATGAATATGGAGTTTGTAATTGGTTTAAATTTGGAGAAAGTAGCTTCCCAAAAGACACGACACTTCTTGTTGCACACAGAAGTGTCTTTTCAGTTAAAAAAAGTGAACCACTCCCACCATACAGTCAGCAGATGACTGCAAACTTAGAAAACAATAGAAGTGTACAGGAGAGGGCAAAAATGAATGAGCTGCATCCCATCTGTTTGTCCTTTTGTTACATGTGGTAATAGTCACTTATCTGACTACCTGTGGATATGAAAATGCATTTGAAATGATGAAGAACTCTCTGTTCCATGGTAATGACAACAACCCGTGACATTTCTAACCTTACCAGCAGGTTAGAAACTATTTGTGTTCTCTTCCATTAAGAATTTTACCCCTTCTGACACATCTATTTAGTTCTATTTGAAAGAGAAAACACATTAGTATGACCTAAAACCACAAATGAAGACTATCTTCTCCCAACTATTCTGCATATGTTTAAGTATTTATGACCCACCTGCTGAGGGTATGAGTTGATTATCAATCTAATAACACCCAATGTTCCTTGGAACTCTCTTTGTAAGCACCAAAGCATATATGCGTTAACACTAAATGAAAACAAGCGGCCAATAGTAAAATATCGAATACTTGAGGTTGGTCTGTTTCTTCATTCCTTCCCCCACCCATTTTGAGTTCTCGAGAGTATCTGAACAAGGTAGAGAATAAACAGTCTTTATGGATATTCAACCTGTAACAAGTGTGTAATATATTTCATTCAGCATGGTCTGATATTTTGCATCAGGAATGTTATCCTTCCTTTATGAACAGGGCTACAGTCTAGGTGTATTTTTAAGGTTTTTCTCAAGTGTTTCAATAGAGTCACAAAAACTTACCCATAGCCTCTGAATTTGCAGAGTTAATTTTGCTCATGTTGTTCTTTCTTTACTTTTATTTTTGTGCTATTGTTTTCAGTTTTGAAGAGTAAGAGGTACTGCTTGATAACAAAGGCAGAAGTTAATACTGTTGTATTTAATATCCCTTCAGTGCCTTCAATGTAAAGACTGCAATCTAGATGAAATTACTGTTGATGCTAGTGAATAAGTTATTCATAGTTTTGCAGAAGGAGTTGTGCTTCCAACTTGAATGCTTCATGAGTTGTTTATTTTACATCTTTGGATGTAAATTACAAGCTATTTTAATCTAGGAATATATCAGAAACAGAGCCATAGAACAGCCTGTTTTACTGCAGCTTTATCAAACTTACCGGTGTTCAGCCTATTTTCTGAAATTACGTGGGTCAAATAGCAAGAAGATTGTTTAGAATGTATACAGAAAAATGTATTGGGAGATCTAATTTAGTTTCTGACCGCTAATGACAAGTGGGGTCTAGTTCACCAAAAAAACTGTTACAGTTGTACTTAGTAATCAGCCTTTACTTTTTTGTAGGAAAAGTATAATGGATTTAGGGCTTTATTTCAGCATCCTGTAAATTCTTGTATATCCAGAAAGACACTGATTGTGGTAACAACAAGACATATTTCAGTGGTTCAATAAAGATGAATTTACATTACTGTGCATCAGGTTTCTTGGACTCCATATTTAGTAATAAACAACCTGAGATTGAAATAGAAGCAGAAAGGGGAAAAAAAGACATTTTGGATTGTTTTGTTCAAGTTCTTATTGTTGGGTTTGGTTTTTTTCCGGCGTTTTCATAGCTGCAACCCTGACATTTGGTTCCCCAAATTCTCTCAATTTATCCACGGACTAGATTCTGGTTTTCCATGCTCCTAGCTTTGAATGCAAATAATTGCAGATGGCAAATAACAGAGAAATTTATGTTGGAATAACAGCTTAATTTTTGCTGCTTTATCCATTGTCCTTCAACAGACAAAAATGTTCTCAATCAAAACAAGTGTGATCACAAAAACCCTTAGGTAACATGTTCCGTTATATCAGAGCTTTGCAAATCTTGCTGATAGAATGGTGTTATCTAATTTCTGAAAGAAATATTTGCCTTAAAAACTGCAGAAGAGCGACTTCAAAATAAAAATTCAAATTCTCATTTCTTCCATATTTAGCATAAGTCTTGCAAAAGTCAACCAGAAATAATCATAGAAATATAGATAGATTATAGAAATTCCTTATGACTTAAAATGGTGGTGTCCTGGTAGAATTTGTCATCTGATACAGAAGCATAGAGAAAGTTTCTGGGTGGTTTGATATCCAACATTGCTCTAAAGCCTAAGTTGTATTTACAGTCATTAAAGTATCATACTTAAGGTTGAGGAAGTAGTAATAAATAAAACTGTATTTTTCATAGTGTAGATCTGTGTTAATTTTCAGAGTTTTTTCTATGTCTTTGAAAAAATGTATTAAAATGAAAAGTTGTGCAAGTGAGACAACACTGGATGTTTTGCTTTGGGTCAAAGTTAATTCTTAAATATCTATGTATTTATTTATTTACATATTTATATACTTTTATATATATATATATATATATGATGAAAAGTAAAACTATTTATCATCCACTGGAGAAGGATGTACATAGATTTATTTCAGCCTTTCAGAGAACTACTGTGCTTTTGGAGAGAGAGAATGGAAAAATAGGTTTTTAGAATTCATGATATTTAGTTATGCCTTAGTTCAGCAAAGCATTTACACAAGTACTTTACTTCACTGATTGCATCAGAACCAAATTTAAGTAGTTAAGTGCTTTGCAGAGTAGAACCACGGTTTCTTTAAATGCCAACACACCAGACAAATGCCACAAAAAAATGCTATTAGGGGAAGGAAGCTACCAGAAATGACAAACAATGAACAGTAGATAAATCAATATTTTTCTTTGTGAAAAATAGCATGGAGTATTACATGGGGAAAGAGAAGAATAATAATTAATCTGGTACTTTAGTAGCAAAGGATACAAAGTAGGTGAAGATGCTATTTAGGTGTCAAATTAGATATGTTCAGAATTGTGGGTCCCATAAAATGATGTTATCTTCAGGTCTGGTACTAGTTGCCTATAAAAAGAACCAGCATTCATTGTAAATAACCACTTCTGTGTTATGAGCCACTGCGTGTTAATCAGCGAAGAGGCTTTGTGGTGCTGCGAGCTGCTTACGCTTCCAAGTCCAGAATGTAAACAATTGCTGAGTTACTGTGGGGTAACTTTGTGAGTAATTAGCAGCCTGACAGCTGCTCTGACCTTGGTGCATAAACTGTGCATAATTTTGCCCACCTGTATTTGCAGTGTAACTCACTTCCCTTTCATTAGTGGGTAAGCAAGCGCAGATCAGTTTTACTGGGAAGTAATATCATGTACATGGACAAATCAGCCCTGTGAGCTGATTGTTCAGATGCAATTTGCCTCATGTTGACATTTTTGTGTATTTATCGTCTGGTATCGCTCCCTGTTTTGTTGTATTTTATGACAAGTATAAATCTGTTAATATTTTTTAATCTAATTTAAAAACTAATCATACATGCGTGTATTTAGGTGTTTAGAGTTGTTTTTATACAGTAGAAGATGCAGATAGCTAGTGAAAACGTACTACTTTCCTACCACACTCATTTGTAGAGCATAGGGCTGGCTAGGGGGGATGTAAATAAAATGAATATTCATAAGCAATAAATATTAATTACGCAAGGCTTATGTTCCAATGTGCTGTTGCTCCTAACAGGTCCCACCTGCATGGCAGAGTGCACTTGTTAAATGAGCATTGCTATTGGAAAAACACCTAGTAGGATTTCACTAGAGAAAACACTTTCATCCGCAATAGGTGTGTACAGCTTTTTGGCTCCAACGTGAACCAAACAGAATTTTTAAGTCTGAGTTTCTTCCTGGTACGACTTAACTGATTTCTTCGATTCAAGATATTCAGCATGCAAGTGCATGAACTAATTACCTGCTGGTTAGTACTTAAACCGCACTCATAAAAGAAAGTTAATATGGAAAAAGGTCATCCACAGGTGTTTCTTCTAACATGTTCTAACTTGTTCTTTCACGTATTTGTAGTCAGATCTTTTGTTTTGCTTCTGTGGCTCTAACAGCGGTTGTGCTATGGGATAGCTGCGACTGTATGTGGTGTTTGGCTTTATGGGGAGTTGGGAGGGGGCTAAAAGAGCTGTAGTGCCCCATTGGCATGTTCCTGGTTGTCATGGCTAGACCAAGGTTGTACGTGAGTGTACTCCATCTTTTATCTGTTTGTCTCAGAGCTTCTGTTATATTATAGAAAGTAGTCCTTTGGCAATTAAAAAAAGATAATTATTGAAAGTAATTGATTCAGATTTCCAAAGCTGTAGTGCACTAACGGATCCCAACTTCCCCCCCCCCCCCCCCCTTTTGGTTTACTAGATTACCTGCTAGCTTACAGCTGTCCTAGGCGGGGGATGAACTGCACACTGTTTCTGGTTCTACAGTGAACACTGGGCGTGGGTTTACTGCGGTGTCTCAACTCCAACCTGCAGCGCAAGGAATGGGACTCTGCTCTGAGAGAAGCTAGAGTTGATTTTGTCCTTAGGCCAAAACACATTGCAGAGGCATGAAGTTATGATGACAGAAAGCCAGTGAAACCAGAAGAAGAGGCAAAAAGATTTAAAAAAATTCAAACTCAAAACCCAAACCCCAAACCAAAACAGACAACAACAAAAAACCCACAAACCAATAAGGGGCCCAAGGGCAACCATATCTAATTGAAAAGGTTTAGTGTGCTAACCAAAATTAAAAGAAAAGAAATTAAAATTCAAAAAATTATGCTTTCACCCAGGAAAACAGCTGTATTAGGCACGTAGACATTGCACAGAACAGCAGACTCTGAAAATTTATGGGGAGTCTGAAAGATGTCTTATCCAACTCTGATTGGTGTCTGGCAAGTTTTCTAACTCCTGTAATGTTTCTTTATTTTAATTTTTGTCAAAAATGAGAGCATGCCTGCCAGGCTGTTTTCTTCCCAAAGCTCTCATGGCTCTACCTTTTTCAAACCTTTGGACTTTGATTAATACTTGCTTATTTCTGGTAAAGTACTATGGATCATAATTCAATAAAGATGGCATTTACTGCCATCTGTCTTGACAGTCTTTGAACAGAAAATGTGAAAGGTGAAAGGTTTACTGGTAGGGCTTACTGCCTCAAGCATACAGGTGGAATAAGAAGCATTAGATATGGTACACAGTAATCATAAGAAAAAATTATCATCTTATATTCTGCATCTTCATTGCAGCTGTACCTTCTCTAGGCCATTCTTTTACCAAAACAGCTTTCTCTAAAGAGCAAAACACAGCAATATCAGGCCATAGTAACTGCTTGTCAAAACAAGTGCTGTAATCAGGACCTGCAGAGTGCTCAAAGACTCCACCATGATTCTAGATTGCTTGACCACTGTTACTCATTAGAAAAAAACCAAGGAAATACTGTATATTGCTGTAATATTTATCCTGAAAGCTGAGTGGTTGTCCCTGGACAAGCCACTGCAAGTTTGGGTGTGTTTTTTTTGTTTGGTGGTTTTTTTTTTTTTTTTAACAATAATATGTTTATGTTTTTATTTGAAACATACTTCCCAGAACTTCTTTAATTATTGGTAAAACTGATTGGAACTGTATCTTAGAATACTTACTGTAAATACAACTGAGACTTGATTTTTGCCCATTTGTTTGTGGTTTTTTGTTTGTTTGGTTTTTTTCCTTACATCACCTGTTTTAAGTATTAGTCTGGTATGAAGCAAGTCTAGTTTTAACCTGCCTGGAGTATGGTTTTTTTTTTTTTTCCCAAAACCATGACACACTGTTCTCAAAAGCTGCTGTGTAAAAACTTATTTCATTACTTAGCTAAAATAAGAAAATCAGCAAAATTAAACTGTTGTTACTTTTAAAAGCCAAAATAGAAAACATACTGCAATATTTTCACCACACTGTAAAAGAGATTAAAGCAAGTGTCTTGTTTCTAATTGTTACTGGACATGGCTAATGGAAGCTGGAAAAGAACACAATTCCCTTTTTAGTGGCCTTCGGTGTCCCATAATTGGGAAAATATTGATCGTTCTCCCCTGCCTGTCCCGTTTTTAATATAGTTCAACACAGCGTTATTATGATTTACTAATCAGAATCCCTGATGTTAGATAGTGAATGTGGAGTCAAGGTTTCTTTTCTAACTATCTATGAAACCCCCCAAATATTCTGCATTTTATTGTCAATTTTAAGAAATTGTCAGACTAAACTATCCAAGTGGCCTTTTACTTGATCTGAATGGTGCCTGTCCTGAGCCTTGGCACTATGGGAATGCTTAGAAAATCTCATCCTCAGTCAGATCCCTTTTTGGGGCTTACTTACCCTTATAGTCCCACTGACCTTAAGGAGGGCATGCACTTGCACAGTGATCTGCCTGTGCAAAAATCAGCTGCAGAATTTGGTTCCCAAATGTTAGCATGTTGCGTTTATTCAGGAATTGCCTCCTTCTGCACCACTTTAAATGAACTTTAAATGAAGTTTAATCTCTTCCAGGAATGCAACTGAAGTATTTTCAGGTTACTGGATGACATGTTATTAACTAAATATGCTACATGATGCATATCAGTTGTACTGCCTACAACTAGTTAGAAGGGGATAATGCAAAGGACGGGGTTACACACTGTTGCAGAGGCTGGTGTATCGTGCTGTGTTATGTGGAAAGATAGAATGCTTTAAGCCCTTTATCATCTCTCCTTAATACTTACCTGCTGTACTGCGCTGGGATCTTTAAAGGTGAAATTTTTAAGGATCCAAACCTATCTGCTTTAGGACAGGGTGAGGTTTAGGGTGAAGCAAAAAGGGATGTTTGCTTTGCATTAGTCATCTTTTCTGAGTCGTTTGTGTATCTTGAGTTCTGGATGAGATCTAGACAGTTGTTAAATTACAAAGGCTTCTCTGGTGAGAATACACAATGTTGAAAACTGTAGGCAGCAGTGTTTAGACCATGTTGAGGTCTGATGTAAGTAAGTGCAGCTCTGCTGATGTCAGGAGTTACATCTGCTTGCACTAGGTCTTAATATAGTCGTCAGAATGCAGGAAACCTTATGGATGTACTGCATGGTAGCAATAAATAAAGGCATTCACTCACACGAAGTGTCTTCCATCTGAGGATCCTAAAGCACTTGGCAAGCCTGATTTTCTTCTGTGAGAAGGGAAAGAATCTAAATGGCTACCCAGATATGTATCCTTTATCCATCTGAGAACAGGAAAGATTATGTATTGCGGGAGGGCATGGGGGGTATTTTCTTTTAAAAAGTAATGGTATATTTAGACATTAATGGTATAATTTTATATCATCAAGAGCTGGAAATTTTCTGTCCTGCCCAAATGTATTTTGGAAAGATGATCTGTGGTATACATCAGTTTGCAAACAGCATGAATATGTTAGCCTTTGCTGCTTTATCCTCTGCCAAAAATGTAGAGACGATAGCATCTGTTTCCACTACCCACGCTATCCAAATCATTAAAAGCTCACAAGAGTTGGAAAAGAAGTTCTGAAAGCTTTCACATGTCTGTCTTTGCTAGGAAAATCACTCCCTTGTAACCATGTGTTCAGAAAGTCTTCCTTGCTTGTGGTCCTGAATTTCAGGTGATAATGAGGGATGCCTGGAATGGAAGGATTAAAATTTGGGAAGTGACAGATCTCAAATACAAATAAATCCTGAGTGTGTAACTTAATAAGTGTTGCTGCAGCAGATTTTGAAATCATAACTATGCTTTTCTTTCTTTGATGCAGAGAGCTATGGATAACATTCAGAAACATGGGAAGCTGAGGATAGGTAACAGAATTCACACTTAGGTCTTGGTCGTATGGATCTTGGATGCCCAAATGACTAGTTTTCTCCAGTGCTGAAAACCCTCTATTACAAGTTGGCTTTAGAACATATGAAGGTTTGGAACTGGTTCACTTTTTTTTCCAGATAGTTTGCTAGCAGCTATTAAGAGCCTTCTAAAATAACCAATGTACATTTCCCTTTCCCGTCTCTTTCCCACACTCCCTTTATTTCTCCCATACGCCACTGGTGAGTTATAGGTAGAAAGAACACTATGAACTGAATTGACCAAACTGCAGGAAATAGTGGTCTCTTACTTGTGTTTTTCTTAATATTTTTTAAACCATATTGCTCCTGCTCAATGCAGAACGATCTGAAATTGTAAAGAAACAAAATCCAAAGTGACGTTCAGTTGTTTCATTTTCTTCCATCTCTGCCACAAATTCTGTGTTCTGCTGTTGCAGAGTCTGGTCCCTTATTGCTGGTATCAATAACAGTGCAGTTAATGATTTCTGAGCAAGCAGGACTGGCTTGTTTTTTTTGTGGTTAAAAGCATGGAATTTAAAGATATTAAACAGCACAGAAACACATCATTGTTGCTTATGCAATTAGAGGTACAATAACCTTTTTAAAGCTGTCTCAGTAGTTCAGTAGAAATATGAGGTTAGTGAAAAAAGCTACAAGGGGGGACCAAAGTATTTAAGAATTTGAGGAGCACAGAACTAAATCAGAATTAATGACATTAAACAAAAGCTTGAAGTAGTCAGCCAAGCTTGGGGAGGTCAGGGGACTATGAAACTTAAACTTATAAAATCAACTAATGTAGTATGTACATCTTTTTGAATGTTAAAGATTTTGGTTTTATTCTTCTTGACTTCTACGCTCAAAGGAAGATTTTAAATCCTTTATAATACTTAATGCTATTTCATCCTGTCCTTCTCCAAAACTGGCAAAATTTGCAGTTAGATATAAAGTTTAGATGGCTTTCTTCTGTGTCTGAAGCTTGGTAATAGAAATAGGTTATATGGGCACATTAACTTTGTTATATTAAGCTCTTGTTTTGTGGCCTCTGTTTTCATTGAATAACAGACTGTTAAGTGACTTTGAGACAATTAACAAGAGGTCCTTTCCAATCTGGACAGAAAAAATACCAACAGGGAACACCGTTTTTGAACAACAGTATGGCCTAGAATGTGCATATATGCTGACGTCTGCCATTAGAGCCTATGCTTAATATTATAAACAAGTATGTTTTGTCAGGTCTGAAATAACTTCTGGTGTGAGGGTTTAAAGCTCCCAGTATCTGTCTTGGGGCTGAGGTCATTTCCATACAGTGTGAGAAATTCATTGTTTTTTCAGTTCCAATTTCATGAGTAAGAGGAAAATACTGCAAGGCTGCTCATGATTCTTAGTGGGAAAGCAGACAGTCTGTTGTGCAAAGTGCATACGTGGCCTCAGGGCTTCCAGACTTTTTAGTCAATTAAAAAGTTTTAAGTTAAGCAAGTTCTGTCCCTATCAGTGACAATGCAGGGTATCCCTGAATATTCAAAGAAAAAATATCTCTCCAGATGAGTCACACTTTTAATATATTAGTTAGTTATGTTTTCTGTAACAGGGAAAAATGCTGGTTACTGATGTGATTATAAGTCACATGATTGAAAATACATTTTTCTTGCTGAGCCTGTGTTGCAAGACAGAGCCATGGGAAGGATGTGGTGCTGACCTAGCAGCAGTCCTTCAACAGTGGAACTCCTCAGCCTTCTGTATAAATATCTTCTAGGTCATTTCCTGGACTATATAGTAAACTCACCTGACTTTCATCTACCCCCAAAAGGCTTCTAACATTGATGTGTGACAAGTAGCTGGCTTGAATTTTGGCATACTTGTCTTGAGAGGGAGTTCTTTTCAATGAAAAAGGTCATATCACTTTATCACCAGAATGTTGCAGAGCAGGAGCCTTAAGCCTGGCAATGATGGTTCCTACTCTTCCGCCCTGTCTCAAGAAATCTTTAAGCAATGTCCTGCTGTGGTATCAGCTACCATGTTTAACAACATTGTAATGATGTAAGTTTAACAGCTTGGTGTTTCTGCTAATTGTATTGTAAACGTAGCCAACAGTACTGATATTTTATTTGCCACAGGTAGGGTTCATTCTCGTTTGATTAAAAAAAGAAAGAAGAAAAGCTATTCTGTGATACTGCATTCAAAATGTATAAACTTGCCCGTTTAAAGTGAACAAAATGTCTGAAGATGATATACTGATCAAATTAGAAACAGCAGACTGTTTACCTGTGTTTTGCTTCAGCTGTACCACAGAATGGATGTTAGTTCACAGGTTTCAGAACTGTTATTGTATGCAGTGTGCAGACACTCTTACATAGTTTATTCTGAATTTCTACCTGTGGAGACTACGTACCAGACACCCAACATTTCTTTCCTTAGGCTCATGGCAAAGCATTTTTTATTGTGCCTGTTCCCAAAGGGAAAATTCAGTCCACTATTTGTGTAGTTTTAAATCTTTAAGATAGTTATAACTCACAAAGAATATAGCATTGGATGTAAATATGGAACCAGTTGAGGAAATGGGCATTACTCTTCAGTGGCTCAGGTAACATGTATAGTAGCTTACAATATATAGATGATGGAGATGGACCTCTGTCTGCACCTCACGGTGAGAGTTTTTGCAGGGAATTCCTGTTGCAAACAATCATAACACCCTGCAAAGTATCCTGAAAAAAATCAGTGTTACAGAAATGCTAAAAGGGATTAAGTAGGCACTTTTAAGATGAAACAATTCAACAGATTCTTGTTGAACTTGTAAATAGATTGTGGATTCTTGGAGAGGTAAAATAACAATCGAAAATAAAGTTTTTCCTGCTATTGTGAGTTGCCACTATGAGCACATGTTGCTATCTGCCAAAAAAATAACAGAAATAACAAGAATACAGTTTTCCTTTTTCATATGGAGAAATACACATTGATGGTGTGTATGCAGAATAATGGGTTAAGGTAGAGAAAATATGTACATGTCGTTCTTTCGTAAAATACCAGACGTGCCCATGACTTATTGGTGTGAAACGCTGTGTGTGTCTAGTATGATGATGTAGTAGTCTCAGAGATAGCATGCAATGTGGGAGTTACTATGGTAACAAGATGTTTTTCATTGAAGAGCCATTAAAATGGTGGTATATAAATAACATATGTAGAGTACATTGTCTTTGAGAGAGCCGTTCATGTCCAGGGATTGTAAGCATATGCTTTTCTTCCCCTTTCCTTTTTTTTCCCCCACCTCCTTACCCAAAAGCTTATATATTTTTGATGTCATATGATCTGCCTGCCTCATTTTTAGCACTTTGCCTCTTTGAAGCTGTAGCGCTTTCAGACCTGATACGGTGCAGTGAGAGGTGACTGAATAATGTTCTTGTTAAGGACTGAAGACAAAAGGAGGTAAAATGGGTGAGACTCTCATTCCACAGTTCCTAAGTGTGACATTCAGTTAAGACTTATTCAGTTAGGAGTACAAGCTTCAAAAGTGCAGAACAGTTTGTCCCAGCGCCTGTCTAAATGCTTTATCGTGCTTAACTTTAGGCACCAAAGTAATTCAATGGACTTCAGTTATTTACTGGCTTAAAGCTAAACAAGGGTTGAAATGTTTTCCTGAGCTGGGACTTGGCAATTCAGATCCATGTAAGCTCAAGTCACTGTATATTTGTAGAGATCATATGTTGCAGAGTCTGCATTCCCACTTCTCCACCTGCGTGGAGAAGTCAGCAGGGCTAAGGCAGCAAAGGTAGGTGATTCCACTGCTGTGCCATCAGCAGTGAAGACAAACATCTCATCTTTTCCTACTGTCCTGCTGTCTAGAGTCATGTACTGCAGGAGATGTGGTTTGTATACTAAAAACTGCAGAATTGGAATTTATGTGGGAAATCTGTGAAGCTGTACAATTTACAACATTGAATGAAAATTCTCTAAGATTACCATGATCTTCATTAGCCAAAATAATTTTTGCTTATTTGAATAAGGGAGCTGGTACTGTGAAAGGAATATTTTAGACCTTTCAATATTGCTCACTACCCTGAAAAAGGAAGGAAATATACTGAGGGAGAAGATAAATTTCAGAATTAATGCAAAACTGCAAAGGAAATAATAAAAAAACCCTCTAACAGTTGAAAGTGAACTGTTGTAACAAGAATGATATCCTAATTCTTTATCAAGTTATTGCTGTATAAGAAGAAGAGTAGAGTAAGTGAAACATATATTTGCTGAGACTAGCATCACATGGATTAGAAGGCCAGTAGCAGGATTTTTTGCCATACTACGGTGTATGTTCAGGCAAACGCCTTGAACCGTGGAGACATACTGTAGTGATCCTATGTAGTAAAACCATACATCATACCAGTTCTTTTACCACGTAGCAGCTAATTTACCCTTTCTTTCCAAAGGGAAAACCATTGGAAATCTCCTGTGAAAGTTTAGCAGAGAATGAAATTTAATAGAGTAATAGCACAGTCCTTGAACTCAGTAGTGTGTCGCCAGATACCAATCTAGTGTTTCCTCTGATTCTCTTACTACTACAAGAATTCTTGTGTTTACTGTTCATTGTTATTTTCTCCTTTATTTTTGTCTTATTTCCAAACACTTATTCCAAGCAGCATGTCTGAAGAATAAATACTTGCAAGGGCAGTCACCAGTGTGCAATAGAAACATCCACTGATCTAAACCAGTTCAATACCAAAGTTCATGTTAGCAGAATTCCACCGTCAATTATCCCAAATCACTTCGGTGCAGCAGAGAACATAAATGAAAGAAATGAAAGAGCTGTGGCAGAATCTTGTATGGGTGAGCCGTGGCACCCAGGAAGACGGCATCTGGGTTGTCTGCTCATTGCTTTTGTAATATAAGGCACTGAGGAATAAATGGTTGTCTTGCAGCTGCAAAGAGGACTTAGCCAGTGCTAGTGAGAATCGCATAATTCCCAGAGGACAGCCCTCACTGGAGATAGGAACCTGCTGTTGTGTTTTCCTGTCCTGCATTAGAAATTAAAGCCAAGCTGAATAATAACCAGTTATGGAGTTAGCTTGAAATGACTGCTCAGTTTTATTGATTCAAGGGAAGAAATGGCAATGTTTACTCCAAGGAATGATCAGTCTTAGTGTTCCTGTAGGAAGGAGTTTCTATTGAAAATTATATTCTTAGAAATAGTTTTATTTCGAATTCCATGAACAGAAGGCTGAGAAACTTCTGTGACAGTGTGTGATAAATATGGGCAAACACTGAATTTCTATGACAGTTCTATGTATATGCAGTCAAAACAAAGCTATGCATTGAAAATCTTAGGCATTATTAAGGTTTTAAGCATTTAAAAGCTCAAATTCAAGGTTTGAAGGACAATCTTAACTTGATACCAGTCGTATCAGAATCCATGTAACTTGATAGTGTTTTTAATAACTCGATTACTATCTATAATAAGGTTTCTCCTTTGGATATACATCTTCATGAATTTAACCCTACTAATATTGCATTCCTGGACTAATGAAGAAGCTAAAGCTGAAAAACCCTTTATTCATATTTTCAGAGGGAGGTGGATAATTTTCGTTGATCTAAATCTCAGAAAAAACTGGATGACTGATAGATGTAGAGGTTATGTCTCCATCCCTCCTAGATGAACAAGTGTACGTCAACTTCTGTGACAGAAGAGTGAGTCAGTAGGATTCAGATGAACTGGGTTAACTCTTGAATCTGTCACAATGGATAATTCAGTCAGCTCCCATCTCTCTCTGTCAGATAGATAGTAAGGAATAAGAAATATTGGGAAAGCAGCCTCTCTATCCTTCAGGATGATGACAGGAGAAATCATTAAAGGGTGAACTTACTCTGTCCCAATGTTGTTGCTTTTCTGTAATGACATATAATAGAAAACAAAACAAAACCTAAGTATTCATTATACTAATTAGGTGCACATTTTCATAATCCCCCATGAAATCTAGTAATGATTAAAAAAATAATTCAACCTTTTTTTTATTTTTAAAAAAGGAAAAAAATTTCTAATGGCTGTTTCACAAATGTGTCTTTGTGACATCTGTGCAAATCAAATTCCAGTTAACGCAACCTGTAGCTGAGATCAGCTACAAGATCCCAACCTACTTGTTGCCACATGCCATGTTTTGAAGTAAAAATAAACAAGTAATAGGAAACAGAATTAGATGTTTCATTCATTTGAATCTTCTACAAGTAACTAGGTACCCTCTGGCGATGCGTCGGATACCTAGGGTAGCACATGGTACGTGCAGCTGCAGTCGACGCTCGGTTCTCTACTAAGCCAGTCCCCTCTCTGCTGGCCTGCGCCCATCCCTGTGCTGGTGATTGAAGCTGTGAGACTTTGCCTGGGAGGGACCTTCTTTTGTGTTGCTCCTTGGCTCTTTTGTGACTGTGGCTTCTGCTTCTGTGTGTGCTTTTTTTGTCTTTAGTGTGCTTCCGTGTTGATGCTTCTTGATCTGGGCATAGTTTTTAAATGAGTAGGGACGAGTGGAGCACCAGTTACCCATGGGAGTTAGCTGTTGAGTGGTATTGTCTTGTACTACATGGTGTGATGTGGCTGAACTGCTCACTCTCTTTGAGAGTATGTTCTATACTAGCTTCTCCTTCTGCTGTTTGTGAATACCTTTAATTGATGTCAACAGAAGTAACATATATATATGGGACATTATGACCTGGAGCTTGATATAAGTCCTTTTCCAATTGTTGCCATGCACTCCTGTTACTATTATAATGACAAAACTATCCCAGGATTCTGCTGCTGGTTTCATATTTCTGCTCTCAGGCTTTATCTTTCTAAAGTCACATTTGTATTGATCCTTCCAACTTATAAATAAGAATGCTGTTTAAATAATTTCTTCCACAAGCTTTTTCTCATAACCAATTTCAAGGTAGAAAACAAAGTATTTGCCAGACCAGGGAAGCCTGTCATTTATTTTCAAGCGTGCACATCATACTTCTACAATAACTAGCATTAAAAATTTCATCTTGAAGGAAACTTTAGACTTCCCAGAAAATGCGTAGATTTTGTGGAAGGTGTTTGTCTTTAGAACTGACACAGTTTTTGTGTGGAGAGCTTTCATTTGTCTATCGTTTAAACATATTATGTCCATTTATAGTTGCACAAAGCAATGAAGAGTGAAAACTGTGTTTTGCACTTCCAACAGATTGGACTCAATTTTAACACGCAACTTATTTTGTATAATGAATACAAGGCAAAGTAGCTAAGTTGTACACACTAACACACCTATGCCTTACATCTCCATGGTCATGAAGAAATGGGAAAGCTACCTTGGAGTAAGGATAAATAATTACATATATGCATACTTAAAAAACTCGCTACGTGTACTTCAGCATCCTATGAATAGGAAAGTACAAGTAGGATGTTTGAATGGAGTACAATCCTTGAACCTGATAGTCACAGGAGAAGAACTTTGTTACCTCTTTAGAGCAAGGCAGAAAAGGTGTTTCTCTGTGGCATGGCTCTGCTTAATGAAGTAATTTAAATTTAACTTTAGCTTCATGTATTTAAGTTATTTCAGAGATTGATGAGAGAAATTTATCTTTTATATAAGTTTGCTGCTGGTGATTATGGAAAAAATGATATGCTGTTTATACAAATAGATAGTATTTAACTTTATTTTCTTCAGTCCTTTTACTACTTTGTTGCCAACAGAAATATATGGTTTACTAGGCTTTTTCTGGTCTAAATTGGACTTTTTTCTTTAACCGCATGCTCCTTGTAATGCAAAACAGTAGGCAGTGATCCATGCAGGCTTCCATTTATAATATTAATACAAGCCATGTTCCATGCTAATACATCTCATTAATATTAAAGCAAGAAGTGTAAGACTGGTGAGTGCTTAATCATTTGCAATTAGCACCTAACAGCTAATTCAGTAGAGGGCTTTTAGAAGGAAAAAACTGTGTATGTGGAAAGGGGAAGAGGGGGGAGCAGCAGTTTGCTAAATGTTGGTTGATTTAACTGAAAGTATTTAATACTGTGAGAACTTAGTAATTGGAAGAATTTTTGTCACTGGACAACTTTCCCTTAATTGATCATTTAAGAATAAAATAAAATACAACCTTTTTCTCCTCAGGAAAGAGAACAATGTCAGTGTAAACCAGAAAGTCCCTTTACTAATTTAATTGAAGATTGTTCTTACTGGTAATTCAATCATTTAGGATTATCTGAAGTTTAATCTCTGCAAGGCAGGAATCTTGGCTGTACTGAACTGCAGAGCACCGTGCTCAACTTGTTGGGTTGTTTATGTATGTAGAAAGTAAATCTAATCAGCCTGCAACTGAAGTCTCCAAATCAGGTTGTTTAAAATACTGATCTACAAAATCTAGTGAGAAAAAGGTGTTGTTCAATATTAAGTGAATCAAGTTCCTGGTATTCTTCATGGGAGCCTGTGGTTTTGTATGGTGTGGTGTTTTGTGGTATGGCCACTGTTCTGGTGTCTCAACAGCCTGAGACTGCTTGTCAATTAGGGCTTGTCTGGGAAACTCAACTTTCCCAGGCAGGGAACTACACAGCTAAGATTCAAAGTGCTTATGCCTTCCATGTTTAGAAAAATTACATCCAATAATTACCAAATAAATAGCCAAAAATTACCTCTTCTGTCTTGTCTCCCATCCCAGTTGCATAGCAGGACTTTTGCTACTTGTCCGTTTGCGTTAGTGTCTGCTACAATTAGAGTCTTTTCTTCAAAATGTCTTTTTTGAAAAAGGGTGAATGGGGCTCAGAGCCAGGCTTTGAAAGCAGGACACCTATCTCTGTTCCTGGCTTTGCTTTTGATTTTCTGTGCTGCTTTGTTTAAGACTTAACACTTTCAGCTGAAGGAACTCATACATGTAATTAGAGGGGAAAAATGTGTTCCCTCTAACTGGGGATTTGAATGCTTGTTCTTAGGAAGTGCTTATGGCTTTTTGGATACAGTTGCTGTATACATATATATGTTACAGTATGATTTTATGAATCGTAGACAAAAGCTATTGCTACATGCTGATGTCTGTAAAGAGCAAGCCACAGCACAGAGGTAGAAGTAACTTTACTGTCAACACCTTTGAGGAGAATTATGTATAATTTCACATATTATGAGTAATCTGAGGAGATTTACTGTGTGGGTAGGAGTTAAAATGCCTTACCACCGGCCTCTCTCCTCTTTTTCTCTCCATCCCTTGTGATTGCCTGGCCTGGTACTGTGCATATTGTTCTTATTTTACGTTTTCTACTCTTTGCCTTTTGTCATACCATTTTGTATTTCATTCCTTCTTATGCTTCATCTGTATAATGTCCTAAGGACTCCCTCCCAATTTTTTCTACACTGCTCCCCATGGTCTTCCTGACCTGCGAAGAAAAAACTTGTTGCAGACCATTGATTCTGGCAGGTATGAAGCAGAGGCTATGTTGGAACAAACTTTACTGTACAGAATGGAACCCATTCCCTCTCTGACCCTTTTTATGCTGGCTATTTCCAAACAGTTCTTAAATATTGGCCAGCTTTCACCCATACTGTAATGGCTAGAGAAACCTAATGACTCTCAGTCTTACTATGTGTTGCTTGTCAGGGAACAGGAACACTTTCAGGAAGGTCTGTACTTCCTTTTCTCTCACAGGTCTTTCACTGTAGAGGTGCTGAGTTATATTTTTTTAAATACAGTGTCCCAAGCTTTGACAGTTAAGTTAAATAACACTTAAAAACTCAAAGAATGGGGAAATGGAAGCTTACAAATAATACTGTGCAGATACATTTCTAGATTATTACTATGAAAAAGACTGGGGAGCATTAAAATTGTATACAACAGTGGAAAGCTGTAATCTGACTTATTTAGAGGTTTTAAGGAGAAGGCTCTTGCAATGGCAGCAACAATCAAGTAGATAATGCATATAAAAATCAGCAAACAGCTCCAGCAAACAACATGAGGCCTTCAGAAGGGCATGCTCATGATCTTTTCCTTTTTATCTGACCTTGACCAACAAAAGCTGCCTATTCTTGCTTGAAGAAAAGCAGGTGGGAGCAGGATGGTCAAGAAAAGAACAATACTGAGGCAGATTAATGTACTGGTTTGGGCTGGGAAAGAGTTAATTTTCTTCATAGCAGCAGTATGTGTATTTCAGATTTGTGCTATGAAGCGTAGTATATGTAGAGGTGTTTAGTTACTGTTGAGCAGTGCTTACACAGAGTCAAGGCCTGCTCCTCATAACCCCACACCAGCGAGTAGGTTGGGGGTGCACAAGAAGTTGGGAGGGGGTTCCGCTGGGACAGCTGACCCCAACCGACCACAGAGATATTCCAGACCATACAAAGTCCTGCTCAGCATATAAAGCTGGGGGAAGAGGAAGGAAGGGGTAGGGGACGTTCAGAGTGATGACATTTGCCTGCCCAAATAACTGTTAAGTGTGATGTAGCCCTGCTTTCTTGGAGATGACTGAACATCTGTCTGTTCGTGGGAATTGGAGGATGGATTCCTTGTTTTGGTTTGCTTGCATGTGTGGCTTTTGCTTTACCTACTAAACTGTCTTTATCTCAACCCACAAGTTTTCTCACTTTTACTCGTCTGATTCTTTCCCCCACCCCACTGGGGGACACGCACACGGCAGTGAGGGAGCAGCTGTGTGGTGCTCAGTTGCTGGCAGGGTTAAACAATAACAATTAACAAAATGCTGTAATGTGCTTGTGTTGCTGTGCTTTAGAAGGAGATTGGAAAAGCTTTTGGGGAGGAAGGGGGTGGGGTGGAAAGGAGAAAAGTTTTCCAAGAATGGCTTCAAGATTTGTGAAAAGAAAGTGAGTTAAGTCAGCAGCACACCAAAAGAGCAACTGTGTAGAGTGAAAAGAGCAACAAAAGATGAAAAAAATAATAGGAGACCTGACTCCTATGAGAAGATGAAACAAAAGAAAAAAAAAGGGAAATCAAAGCAGCAGAAAGTATAGAAGAAAGACACACAAGGGAAAAAGATTCAAGGATGCTGTTGGGAATATCTCAGTAACACGAAGGGAGGGGTGAGCATGGGCTTTTACTGGAGGGGAAAGGGAGGAAGGAAGCACAGAGGGATAGATGAGTATGGTAAAAAGATGACCAGTATAAAATTTGTGTGTGTATGTAATCTCTTTGCATTTCTGCAGAGCTTTGCCTAGGCACTCTCCTGTTCCAACCTCTTTCTGTCAGCAGAGAAGGCAGCAATGACACCCAGCGCCTGGGCCTCGCTGATAGGCAAAGGGAAAAAAATCTCTTTGGAAAGCAAAGGACAAACCTCTCAAAAAGAAGTCATTCACTTGTCAAATTAGTGGCTTTAATGAAAGAGGATAGAGACTAATGAAAGGTTAAACCTGTAAATTGCAATCTAACAAATGGGTTCACAGAAGACAGATCTCTTTTTATAGTAAGAAAAGAAATAATACTGACAAAATATTATTACCTTGGAGAGACCATGACCAAGCCGCGATTCCCTCAGACGACAGCGTGCTCTCCTGCTGTTCTGCTGAGCCGGGCACTCCTGCTTCTCTTGAAGGATTGACAGACAAACAGCTCTTCATTGATCGCTGTACTTTGAGAGTGCTTTGATCGTTACACTGAGTCTTCAGGAATATATACTGTAATGATATCTCTGCTAGAACCCAGGCAGTTCAAAATAGAATCATTAAGTTCAGTCAAAAGTCTTACGTTTACATATTGTGAAGAGTTTGGGAATTATATAGGAGGCAAACTTATAGAGTGGAGTGCTTATGAAAGAATTACAACAAAACCATAAATAAAAGTAAGATTGGGATTTGGGTTCTTTCATATTTTCTGTCCTGTTTTTATCTTTCTGGCATTTTTTTTATGGCTTTGGTTGTTGTTTGGGAGGTGTAGGAAAGGGTCTACTCAGTCTGAGCCTGAGATATGTGAATGTGCAAATGTAAGCTGGCATTGGAGAATTAACAGGGTATGTACCAGATTTCAGTTTAGCTGATTTTTTCCGTTGCAACTTGCCCATCATCTCTTTTAGAGATTTCTTTCTTGTGTGTTTTGTTTCTCCATTGTTCTTCCAGGCTGCTTTCCTGCAAATTCTTCCTATCTTGAATTTTGCTTATTGCAACAACTAGTTACACCTATGCTGGTCTTGTCTTAAGGAGTATCTAATAAGATTACTATTTTCAAGTTCTTTGGGGCAGTGAACTTTTGCTCTTGCTGCTGGTGAAAGGCACTCTTAATAATTAGGAATAATAAAAATGGAGTTGTTCAGGTGAGAAAGGCTGGCTTCAAGATGTTACACGCTGCTATGTAATTATTTAATTTCACTATATGCCACCAACTGCTTGCACATGATGTGCCTTCCTTAAGGTTTCCTTATGTTACTGTTTGAAAGTTTCAGGAAAATCAAGAAACTTCCTTTCTAATCTGTAGAAGAGAGATCATGAATATTCTTTTCTTCCAAATAAGATGCAGTTTTAAGTAGGACATGAATATAATAAATATGTTGTACAAGGGTTATACTTCTAATTTTTCAGCAGTTTGGATATTTAGTGATTTGGTGTCACATCAGGAAGTTTTAATTTGAGTGTTTTATTGTGCCATATATTTAGTAGCAATCTGATATTGGAGAGAGGAAATTGCTGCAGTCCCTATTTTTCATGGTTTGTTTGAATGAATAATTAACTATCACACATGATTAATTTAAAATATTTAATAATAAAGCATTGCAGTACACCTCATGTAACATCCTGTGTCCCTTTCACAGTGTGCTGCATATAAGAAATATGGTAGTAAAAAGTGGATCCTGAAGCGCCCAAGTGCTAGAAGTGTAGAACACAGCAGGCAAGGCATGGAGAGCAGCTCACTGGCCTTTTTTTACCTGGCTGAGGGACTGCTAGATCCAATAGTGGGGTGGGGGAGGGAACGTGGTGAGAACAGTTTCCAGTAGCTGAGAAAAATCTTTTAAGAGGAAAATATATAGCAATTTTAAACTGAACCAGAAAGAATGAGGTGATTAGTCAAATTTGTAAGAAAGGAAAGATTGATCTGGCTAGTTCAGAGATGTTAGATGATCCAGTGGATTGCCCGTTGGGTGACCAGTGTGTAGCTTTGTCACTGATGGGGTGTATACTCTAAGTCATTCACGTACTTGTGCCCCAGGTTTTCTGTGTGCAGAAAAATATTGATACTTCTAAGCATTTTGAGATCACAGAAAAAAAGCTCTGAGAGTTCAGTGCATTGAGCAGCATTACCGGTTTGTACCTGAGGGACTACAGCTTGCAGAGTTCTGTGCGTTTTAGGAAACAGGGTTTGAAGCTGGTGCCAAACACAAAACAACAATAATAGGAGGTGGGGTGTGGTTTAGCAGGGGTGGACAGTCTGGTGTTCTCTACTTGTGATGGAAAGGTCACAAAGAGAGCATCACTTCTGAAAACCATAATGCTCTTACATGGTACCTTGAAAACAAAAAGGATAAAGTAACTGAGAAAGAGGAGTAGGAAGAAGTGGAACAGGGGAAGAAAAAATATACTACTTCTGCAGAAGCTGCCTGGAAGACTCAGCTTTGTGGCATTTTCTGTTCGGTCCCTGGAGGAGCCCAGGAGGAGCTCTTGGGCAGGCCCCCCTCTCCCATGAGCTCTCAGCCGTGCAGGGACTCCCATCTCCTTTCTCAGATGTACAGTTGCAGCAGCCAGTGGATGTATCATCTCAAAACTTTTTGTAAAAGCTGATATTATACTATGTTCTTCCACTAATGATGAGTGCTTCTTAAAAACTTACTGAGGATCAAACTCATCACAGGATTTCTGGGCAAGAAAACAGACTCTTTAAACAAAATCCACATTAATATCACAAAATCTGATGCTGTAACAGTCAGAGTCACTAAAACTCCCACTGGTTTCTGTGTAGAGCTGAGTGTTTCTCAAGAGGTGTAGAGCAGCTTGCAGCGGTGAACCAAAGCTGGGCTCTATTTCTGTCACGTTCCCTGTGTGAAATATGTCTCTGGCACTTGCTGCTGGCTAGCTGGTGACTTGTGAGCAGATACAGAAAAAAATGGTTGAAGGTTTTTTTCTCAGAATAGTTTTCTCATTAAACTTTTTACTCTTTGTATCACTGAAATTCAGTTTTAATTGGTCATCTTACATTGGGCATTAGACTCAGTTTTCTTTTTACAAGACGATTCTGTGTTCTAGCCCATGTGTTTCTCCCAAACTCTTTCTTGCTCCTGGCTTGTAAGCAGCAAGTTAGTATGTCCAAAATAATTTGCTCCATTATTTTGGCTGCAGTTTTTGTATTTGCGTGTTATTAAATGTCTTTAACACTTCTAAACAGGCCAACAAAAAGAATAAACAAAGTTAGCTGAGGTAGAGGCATTTATCTTGTTACCTTCAGTTTGTCTTTTCTTTCCTGCTGAACTCAAATTTGAGTCTCCCTTCCTGCTCAGTGTGGGCAGGACAGAATCCAGTGTTGGGACTAGCCTGTAAACAGTCTTTGGTTTGTGAGAAAATCGCACAAAATATGAAGCTTATCCAAAGCTCATGAGGTCTTGAGGAGTCTTTCCATTTACTTTAGTCAACTTTGGAGCAGGCACTGTATGGAGGAGGGAGGATGTGTCTGAGCTGTTGCTAGTGGAAAGTCTCTCAAGGACAAGTACTCCATAAAAACCGAGTTTTGCTATTAGGCAGGCAGAATGTGGCCAGAATTGCTGGGAAATGTGCTGAGCAAATTCTTGGCAGCCTGTGTTAATGGAGTTTTTGTAGATTTCTACTCATATTTGAAAGTTTTCGTTGGTGTCTTGTAAACACAAACAATCCACCCTTAACTCCCTGTTAATGTAATGAGTACAACTGTCATTTCATCACAGAGAAACCTACGTTGAAATAGTTGCAGTAAGATTTTGTAGTGTCAAATACGATAATAGTACAATGTCAGAAAGAAGAGGTCTTGCCATTTACATGAGCAAGAGCAAGGATGGATCCCAAATAAAACTTCAGCTTATTATGAAAATTCCACATTGGGTAAAGTTAATATTCATTGTATTGTAATTAAGATGTGATTTGCTTTTTTTCTGGCAACTTTTCTGTTTCTTGGTGCATGTTAACAATGACATGTCTTATGAAGTTCTGATAACATTTAAAGGACTGCAGTGCTCCTTATTGTACAGTTTGTTTCCCTGATGTATACCAAAGTCTTGATGAGTCTCAAGAAGAGAGATCTCTAAAAGGCAAAATACAATTTCTATCACAGTACTTGTCATTTGCCTATGCTATCTGTTTATACAGTGGGAATTTTAAAAAATAGATTATATAAATATTTATGCAAATGTTGTTTTATTATTCAGTAATCAATCTTTGTTGGATACATTATAGCATAATCAGTTCTATGTTAAAAAGCATTTAATTTCATGCCTAATTAACATATTATAAATTGAGGAGAGAAAATTAAATTATTATGGACAGTTTGCAAATGTAATACATACAGTGTTCTTCAATAATTGCATGAATATTGGATGTAATGTGATGTGTTACTTCTACTCTCTTTTGTGCTCACTCTTTGCTGATAAAGTGGAATGAATGGGCTCCAAGGGACATGTACTATACTGCCCTGAAGCAGCATCAGATTCCCATTAACATCAAAGTGGACTGTGCGCAGAGGCAGAGAACAGTATATGGCCCAGTGTGTGTAAATTAGATCAGCTCCATGTAGGCATCTGGAATTTAGAAACACATCTACCTTTTGAGGAGCAATTTCCTGTAACTTGATTATTTTGGCAAATAGCTGCATAGTTTGGGCCCAATCCTCCTCTTTGTTTAGTCAGTGGCAAATTTCCCACTGACTTCAGTGAGAACAGGACAAGACGCCAAAGAACGTGCATGCAGCTTGTGGAGTTTGACTGTGTCGTATTTCAGAGCACTGTGAATTTTGCAAAAATTCTTGCCACAGAACCCTGTTGCCTTGTTTTGTGCTATCTTTGCACTTCACATAACAAATTTCTGTGTTCTGTAAAGGGAGTAATGGTTTCTTGAGCAACTGCAGAGACAATATGTATTGGTTCATAATATTTTCTTTGGGATCCCTAACTCCCAGGGAATTTGAAGCCAGCTGTTTGCATTACATTTACAATGCATAGGACCTAGGATTTCTGAAGATGGTAGGAGCTTGACTTTTGCCTAATTGAATGTACTTTGTAGTGGAAAATTTGATACAATACACAGACCTGGGGTCAAAAAATCGAAGGGCAGGATGGGACTGCTTAGCTTTATTCAACTGAACCATGCAAATTGGCTCCCAACTGAATTGTTGCTGTTAGCTGAATAACTGAGTAATCTTTGTTGTTTAGAGATAAATAATAATACATGTTACTGAATTCCACTGACAAATAAATCATTTAATGATTGAGATTATATAAACATGCATATCGAAAAAAAAACCCTGAAAAGTAAAGCTCCCTTCAGTCGATAACAGGACAGTTTTGTAAACCACTTAAAGCTGTGATAAAATCCTACTTGACTGGCCCACGAGCAGATGTGACAAGTTGAATTTATTTCCTCTCTTACCAGGAAGCTTTGCAGGAAATTCTTAACATATGGTGCTTTTCACTTCCATCTAGAGCTATAAATGTTATTGGAAAAGGATGTTCCCAGGAGCAGCAAGTTTCTGACGTTCCTGCCAAATGGACTCCAAATGATCCTTCTGCGGTTCTGAATTCCCCAAGTTCTTAGGAGCTGGCAGCCATGAATCTCTGATCTAAACACAACTCACTAATTTAATTATTTTATTATAGATCTGTGGAAGGCTCTTGCAGACCAGTGACTTTGCATCTGTATTGGATCTAGCTAGGCAGGAAGCACAAGTTAGAAGAGTATAAATATTTTGTTTCTTAACTGCTTTTTGCTTGAAAACTTGGAAATCATTTCACACACAAATCAGTCACACAAGTGTGAATGCAGAGGAACAAGAAATAGAGATAAAACTAACATCAAGTTGTAATTGTTTTATGTTTTGAATGTCTGTATTTCCTAGGGAGACAGAGTAGCGTGTGTCTAGTAGGTAGGAGTAGTAATGAAAATCACAACATAACGTTGTACAGCTGCACTTGAGCTCTCCCCCTACCTCCTCCCCAAAAAGGTACATTAAGTACTTGTATGGAGAGTAAGTCATTGACTCCCTTGTATCTGGTTTATAATAGCAGAAGAGCTTCAGAAGAAGCACCGAATTGTATGTTTCTGTTTAATGTGATTCCAGAATATTTCACTTTAAGAAACGAAATGGCTAAATTTTGTGTCTTTTCTGTTGGAAGATTAGCTACTGGCTACGAAATAACATTTATTCTAAGATTATGAATTTACGTTGCAGGAGAGTTTCACTTGTAGGTTTAGTTGGGGGCTTGAAAGAAGAGGGAGATGGTCATGTTTCAGGCAGGACCTGCTTTGGAATGGCATCAAAAAGATGAGGAATATGAGCTGGATCTGGTAACTCAGGAAACCACGAACAGACCCCATGCTGTTACCAGACCCTGGGCATGCCTAGTAGCAGTATTTGGTGTGACACTGAGCAAGTCCTCAGACTCGGGGGCGGGGGGGGGAGATCAGGGGATTTTTTTTGTCAGTCAGCTCAGCTGTGAATAAAAATTTAGGCAGAGGCTGATGCTGACAGGAATGTTTTCAGTTCCTTGGACTTGGGCATTTTGCCATAAGAAAGAAAGGATAAAGGTATGACTGTCTGACACAGATACAATGTTTGATGAAAGAAAGGATATTGACTTAAAATCCAGCTTTGGCTTGGGTGTGACAGTGTGGTTTAGCTCCCCCTCCGCCCCGCCTCTATAATGGGGGTTTGTGCTAGTGGAACTGGGGGAGGGGAGGTGCCATCCAGGGGATTACTCTGTGACTCTGCTATCCATTAGTGTATGTTATGTGAGTATGCAGGGGAGAAAAAACAGTGGATCTAACTGCCAAAGACCTTTTTCTGATAGTTGTATTTTCATACAAAATAAGAAATGGAGGTCCTTACACCAAAGAATATTGTGATTTATCTGATATCACAAGACTTGGGATAGGTCCAGGGACTGGAAGAATACACTCTGGAAGAATATTTCTGGTTCATGCAGGATGGAAAGCAGAAATGGCAATGAGCAGTGCTGCTGAAGTTTGTGCTGGTGCTCTATAGGCCAGGAAGAGCTGGAACTGCTGAAAGGCAGCAGATAAAACAGGGTGTGATAAAAAGCTGAATGTGACTGTTAGAATAACATTAAAAAAAAAGAAAAAGTCATCATCCAAGGAATGATAATGAAAAGGAGAATTTTACCCACATGCACACTGTAAAAATCAGTACATTTTGTTGTTGTTCCAAGAGAAGAACTATCTTAAGAGGGAAGAACTGTGTGAAAATCTAAGACTAGATGAAAATAATAAAAAAATCACAGTTTTGCTCTTACTATGTGGCTAGGTAAATCTTTAAAATGCCTTTTATTTTTTTTCTTCTTCCTTGAAGATGCCATCCTCTTGAACAGTGATGGCAAAATTCAGAAAAACATCTATCCATACATGATTAGATTCTGTCAGGGTACTACTAATGCTACTGTAGTGTTTTATCCTCCCCTTCTAATTTGGCAAAGATCTCCATTTATTATGTTAATTAGTAGTGAATATTCTGCAAGCAAATTATGCCACCCCCCTTTGGGCTGCTTCAGCTGCAGAGGGAAAACCCAGGCTATGCTCACACACGTCCTGAGTGCAGCTTTCAGCATCAAGTGGAAAAGAATGTTGCTCACAGCACCTGCTTAGTGTTGTGTGCCCACACACCATACAACAGCATGAGGGAGTTCTTACCACTCCACACGTTGCTGGTAGGTGACTGAGTCCAGTTCAGTCCTTGCTTTCCAGTCCACATTCCCACACTGTTGTTAACCTAAGTGTAACCATAATAGAATTGCTGTATGTCACATTAATTTATACCTTATCTGTCTGGTGCCAGATTTATGTACAGAGGTATCAACAGTTTTAGATATCTTTCTGAACTACAGATTATTTTGGCAATTAATGCTTTTAGATATTTACTGTCATGCTTTACAGCTTCAAAACATATGACAATCAATAATATTCCTTAACACTTTAACAATCCTAAATATCTGTAGCTAAGCACTTGATTTAGACTCAGTGAGTTACTGGAAGTTAAATAAACACTAACTCAAAACAACTATGTAGTCAAATTTTGGGTTCATTTGCATCTGTGCAACCTCACTGAATTCACTGCAGTACATCTAAAGTCACAATTTGGACAGTAACTTAGCAAATCTTCTCATGTAGTGGAGCTGTTAAACGTCAGTAAAAATATTTTAATAATCAATTGCTATTTAATTAACATGCAATTGCTGTCTTAGTAAATCTAAATTAAATCCCCATTTTAGCCACTTAATTCAAAATATGAATTAACATTCTCTATTGATAAGTAGTATTATAATAGGCTTTCAGTCCTAAGTTGAAGAAAAAAATCAATTGTCACATTAAGTTGGATTCAGTATAAAATTAATTACATATTTCTAGTGCAGTGTAAATTCCTTCTTGGACCTTCTCTTGGTGCTGTATATCTGGTCAGAAAGTCATGATAAGGGGACAGATTGCATATCCCCTTTCTAGCTTTCACAAGGAGGACTGCAGTACTTCTTCATTCCCTTCAAAATTCAGGCATTCTATGGAAAAGATAAAGTAATAGCATGGAAATATTATTTTGTCAGAGTCTGAATTTTGGTCTGCTTTGGGCTTATGTTCTGGGAGAGCAATCCCACCTCAGGTTCCCTGCTTTTCAGGGAGTAAAGGAGGTCTGATGAGGGTTGGTGAAGGGAGAAAGAGCCTAAGATGCGAGGGAAGGATGATAAAGAAAATGAGGTGTATTTAGACAGTCAGAAAAGAAAGATGTGCAAAAGGCATAACAATAATTAAGGAGGTGGGTGACACTAGAGGATATTTTGAGAATAAAAGGCCAGGATACATTTGCACAGAGGGAGACTTGAGACTGGTGTATGCAGTGGGAAGGTAGAAATGCAGTGTGCTTTACTTCACCGGTGGAGCTCATGATGCGAACTACTCATTGACTCTAAAGAATGCATTGACCACATTTACTGTGTCCTATCCACCCCCATGGATTTCGACCAAAGCCTAAGTAACGTTAAAGAGTCCCATATTTCAGCTGCAGCCAATACTTTCTGCTAAATCTGTCTCTCATAATGATGTCTCAGCAGGACTGGGCCTCGTTCTTCTGTCACTGATCGGAGCAAATCCAATCGAAGCAAATTGGAGCCAATTGGTGTTTCCATTACGTAGTGGCAGGAGAATTGAACTCATTGTCACTAAGGATATATCAGTACTTCCTATTAATGTCAGTTTTCAGTTTTATAACATTTTGTTAAAAGTTCCCTCGGGCTGTATTCGCTATACAGATTTTCAGAGAAGGAAGACATATTTTATACTGAGAGCTCATTTGGTTTATTGTTAGAGGATGCTTGTGTTCAGAACTTAAATGAATATTGCTTTCAACAAGTGTAGACATTGTCTTCTTTATTGTAGCTACTGGTCTTCAAATGGACAATTCACCCAAATTTCATTAGATATCTGTATTGGGTTTTGGACCAATTTAAGCAGAATTAATAGTTCTTTGCTAAGCTCAGTACTTGGCAATATAGTCATGCCTTAGATTTTATAATAGATGACTTTTGAAATATTACATACTCTGTATTAATACAAAACTTCAATGTTTTGCTAGAAAATGACTATATTTTGCCATGGGGTATGAACATGCAACTTTTGCTAATTTAAATAAAGGTTAAAAGGACAATTTCAAGCATTATAATAGATTTTAGTTTGCCATTTTTTCTCTTTATTATTCTAAATGGGTGTTTCAATGTCCTAGGTAGTTTCATTTTATAAGTTTGAAGACATATTACTTTGTCACAGTTCTACTTTGGTTTTGTCTTCTTATATATGTCTTGATTGCTGTCATTATTACTATTTCTTGCACTGTTTATTTATGATGTCATTTTAGCTTAAGGCTAGTGTGGTGTAATCGTTCTGCCTTAAGCATCATTTTTCCCTGTGGCATGAAGATGAACATAGTGAACAGTACAAATTACAGATTGGAAATGTTGCGGCTGACATTCTGTTTAGCAACAATAGAAATTAGCTTATGGCTCCTCTCATGGTGAGCTCTTCCAGGTGTTTTTCTCCTCTCAAACTTGGTGATGTAAATCAGGAGTAACACTGTTTATTCCAGTTAAATATGGTGTTTCTCAGTGAGGAGAATCTTGTGTCTAAACCACGGGGCATGTGCCATAGTTTTAGTCACACAGAAATGTAATTGCTGGAAGTACTTCCCTTTGCCTACCATTTTGCCACGGTTTGAGTGTATTTGGCATGCCTCAGAGTCCTGTTGTTCCCAGAGAAGCAGGAGCCTAGCCAAGAGTGTAGAACACAAGGGAAACAAAGCACTGTTGTTTATTGTGCTTGCAACCTTCTTTCTTGTCTGCCTTTAAAGGCTGAGACCATAAGCCATAATGCCTTTGTCATTATACTAGCAGTGGAATTTCAGTCTGTTTCATGTGTTTACACATGAAAGACCATCAGCTCAGCTCTGTAGTCATACCCACATAATTCTTGTTTCCTGCTTGCAGCAAAAGTCATTCTGCTTTCAGAAGCTGATTTTCCATTTTCTGTGACTAGTTTCACCCTGTTTTGATTGCATTCTTTTGGAAGTTGGGAGATCTGTTGCAGAGAATCCAAAATTTCATTGCAGATGATAGGAAATTAAGAGGAGCAGCTGATACACTAGGAGGTTGTGCTGTCATTCAGAGGGACCTTGACAGCCTGGAGAAATGGACCAACAGAAACCTTGTAAAATAAAAAAAGGTACAGGCTGGGTCTGACCAGCTGGAAAGGATCTTTGTAGCAAAGGCCTGGCGGTCCTGGTGGACACTGAGTTGACCATTAGCCAGCAATGTGCTCTTGCAGCACCTTGCCAGCATGTTGAGGAAGGAGATCCTTCCCCTCTACCTGTCTTGGTGAGACATATCTGGAGTGCTGTGTCCAGTTCTGGCCTCACCAGTACAAGTTATGGACATACTGGGGAGAGCTCAACCAAGGACTAGGAAGATGATTTACTGTCTGGGACACGTCATATGACGAGAGGTTGAGGGAGCTGGAGTTGTTCAGCCTGGATAAGAGAGGGCCTCGGGAGGTCTTATGAATGTGTAAAAATACGTGATGGGAGTCAGTGAAGAAGATGAAGCCAGGCTCTCTCCAGTGGTGCCCAGTGAAAAAAAAAAACAAACAAGAGACAATGAGCACAAACTGAAAGACAGGAAATTCTATGCAAACTTAAGAAACACCATTTTTACCATGAGATTGGCCAAATATTGGAGGAAGTTGCCCAGAAAGATTTAGGAGTTTTGAATACATTCAAATTTTGAATACTTTCAAGGATGGGCGTGACCCTGAGAAACCCTGCTCAGGTTGAGCCTGCTTTGAGTAGTAGGGTTGAACAAGATGATGTCCAGAGGTCCTTGCCAACCTCCATGATTCTGTGAATCTATGAATCTTATCCATACCCCTGCTTACCAGATCCCAATATTCCTTCAGATCTTGCTTTCTCAGAATACCCCAATGTGAGAATAAATTGCTTACATGCAGTGCAGCTTCAACCCCTTGCCATAGTCAGGCGGAAAGATCATAGAATCATAGCATCACAGAATGGTTTGGGTTGGAAGGGACCTTAAAGATCATCCAGTTCCAACCCCCCTGCCATGGGCAGGGACACCCTCCACTAGACCAGGTTGCTCCATGCAACCTGGCCTTGAACACTTCCAGGGATGGGGCACCCATAACTTCTTTGGGCAACGTGTTCCAGTGCTTCACTACCTTCTCCGTGACGGTGAGGATTCCCATATATGATGGAGATGCTGAGGCATTTTAAAGGGATATGTTAAATGTCAGTATGAAACATTGTAGTCCTTCCTTGTAGTTCTGCTGAGAGTTTTGTAGCTTTGAAGGGTTTTTGTTTGTTTGGTTTGGGTTGGGTTTTTCTTTTTATCAGCCTTTCACCAAAATATTGCTTTAAACTTATAGATTTTGCTAACATACACCACATACTTTCACTGGAGGTACTTTTGCAACAGATAGATATTTATTCATACACCCTTTTTAGGAACAATGAGCCCAGAAAATGCTTCTGCTAGATTTTGTAGTCTCTTGTACACCAGCCCGTGATTTTTATGCCCTGACCACATTGCCAGAATGACTTCACATACCAGTTTTTGTTCCACTTCTGCAAAGATTTAGTTCTCCATTTTCACTTCTAACAGGCCTCAGTTTATCCCAAATATTAAGTTAATAAGGCATCATGTATTTTTGTGGAGTCTCTTTTTCTGTTTAACTTGTAAGATGGTTTTCTTCACTGAGTATTTTTTATAAATAGCTGTGATTCTGTAGCTTTCTTGAAAACACTTCATTTGTTAGCATCTGATTCACAAAATAGAAGCTGTTTGTTAGTTTTGACCAGGCACAGAGACTGCAAAGAACATATTTTAATGTATTTAGTTGAATAAACACAAACCTAAAAAATAGGTCTTGTTTCTAATGCAAATACTTATCTTCATGAATTCAGGGTTTGCTTTCCATGAGAATTTGCAGATACATCTTTTAAATCCACAAATATTCCTCCTCCTAGACTTGTTTGTTAAAATATTAAGAAGGTGATAAACGCAAAGAAGTTTAAGCATCCTAATTTAAAAGTATGAAATCATTTTTGCAGAAACATTTCTTCATTATTTGCTCGTTTCTAATTTGGACTCTTTACCACCAAGACATGAGATGGACCCCTAACTCATTTTAAATATATTACTGAACAAATGATAATGACTTTTGGTCATTATCAGCATGGGCTAAATTCATGCTGGTTTTCATCAGATGAAAGACTGTGTCACACTATGATTCCCTTGAGCCATCCAGTCCCTCAGCTATCAGCAGCACTTTAATTTTCTCTTAGAGACAGTATAATGTGAGCACTCAGCCTGGTTCACTCAGAAAATGTGGTAATTTTTCATACTTTCAAACACAGATGTTCTACCAAGTTTCATCCAGAGAGGCTAAATCTACATTTTAAAGCAAGGACACCCTAGATGTTACTTTTGAAATAACATACAACATAGCACAAAGAAATAAATGAATATAATTGTGTAACAAAAGTTATAAAACAGACCCAGGAGACAAGAATAACTAAATAAAAGTGAAAAATTCACCTTTTAATTACAGTGGTGAAGCCTCTGAGATTGTGAAAACATTCATTTGTATAATTCTGATTTATGCAGTCCTTACAGGAGAATTTGCTAAACATTGTCTTGAATAATTTTGCAGATGGGAAAAAGTTTGTCTTTTTTTTAATTCTTAAAAATTATATGCTATACTTCTAAGAAAATGCTTGCTGTCATGAACACATTTTATCTGCAGAAATAAGGCCTTTAAAGAAAAATGTTTAGCAAGAAATATTTTCTCTTAAAGGTCTATCTTAAATCTTTCTATTCTCCTTTTTTCATCATCAGAACATGATATTTTTTTTTCCTTTTCTAGATTTAGCTGCGTATTATTACACCGCAAACCTTCAAAATATGTGTTCCTGGTCTCCAGGAAAATCTGAATATTTCCTGAAGATTTGCATACTGTTAATATTTTTCTGCATCTGGAGTTCAACAGATAATGTCAAGCTGTTTGTATGACAGTTGCCAGAAAACCAAGCAGGGACATCTTCCCTGGGCCCATTTCAGCATTGCCCTACAACCTGTAGGGACAAAGAGCAGGCACAGCGGTTGCAAGCTGCAGATTTAATTTTTTTCCTGAAGAAACAGGGAAATTAAATAAAACTATAGGGAACAAACCTGAACAAAGAATATTTGGGTCTCCTACCACAGACTTGCAGGTATGGGCCTACAGATAATGAACGTGCCTAGCAGTTTAGGGGGCTGTGTTTAAATATCATGCAGTTTACTGATTGATGTAGGCAGAGACTTAATGGTGGGGAAGTTTGACTCTTTAAGTTCGTGTTTAGTCTACATGATGTCACTGTTAAACTTGTCACAATTCTTTGTAGATACATCTCTGAAATGTTGCCAAGCACTTACAAAAAGATTAATCTCTCCTTCCTCTCTGCATGAGTTTTCTTGAGAAAAACAGTTAACATATTTACTCTTCTTTCAAGCAGATTTTCTCTTGCCCTATATAGAAATATCATGAGACAGCAACAAAGGATGTCTATATACCATATAACAAACACATATCGGTTTAATATTGTGCTTGTGAATATATGACACTTTAGAAGTAGTAGAACTGTGATTCAGTTTCTCAAAAGAAAATGATTCAAGGTAGCAGGCCCTAATATATTCTTCTGTGAAGAAATACCTGCAGGCAAGGATAATATACAGATTCCCACATAAATCCTGACATCCTTAGCTCAGTGAGTCTGGTTTGCACACTCTTCTCAGAAGCTGGGGAGTGCAGGGGAAGCTAAAGTTTGATGCACCCTGGAAAACCCAGTGGGCTTCTCATTGCAACCTTTCATTTTTCCTACACATCACTCATGGCACTGCGGATGCCACCTTCTTTAGAAACAGTGTGCCTGTCTGGTAAACCTGGTTGCCAGGCCATCCCTGTGTGTCTAATCTAAATCAGAAATTGGCCTGCAGAGACTCCTTAACAGCACACACATGATGTTTAAAGCCATACCAAGCTCGCTCTGACTAATTCTCCGTTAAGTACAGCAGAGGTAATAACTGGATAGAGGAGGATAAGAGGTTATTTAGATATGTGGATATGTAGATACATATGTGGATAGAGGTAATAACTAAGGAAAAAACATCAGAACTTTCAGTTAGTCGAACAAGATATATTAATATTTTTCATTTAACTTAAATGGGAAGTAAAAGAGATCAAACATCTCTGGCAAGATTTGGACTCCACCAAAGTCACTGCTGTAATTTCATTGGCTTCATCAAGACAGTACTCTGTATCTACCATATTTGCCTATTTACCTGTGAAGTTGATCAGACAGAAAAGGTGGTCTGCTAATTAAAAAAACCATTAATGGTTTTAGACCTTCTTTAATAAAATTAGAAATATGTTATGGATTAATCTCACTTCGTAGAATAACCATAATTTTCAGTTTTAATTTAAGATTTTTGTTTGCTTTGAAAAATGTGAAAAAAATATAATCTTGTAATTACTTCAGTGTTTCTTTCAGTTACAATTATTGAGCTACGTGACAATGTACCTTGAATATAAGAAGTAAGATAATATTTTCTTTAGTATGTTATAATTGTTTTATTAGTAGTATTTTTCATTGTCTGAAAATGCAGAAAATTCTAATGTGGTGTTTTGGGTTTTTTTAAGTAAACTACATTATTTAAATGCATAAATTTGCTTAAGCCTCAATGGGTTACTCTGGTTTGTAAGGCTATTACTTTTCCAGTTGCAAGCAATAATGATACTGCAAAGATATTCCATTTGAGAAAATATTTAAATAAACTTTCTTCATCCAAAAATGAGATGCAGCATATTTACATTTTTATTTGATGAAGCCTGTTCCTGCTATCTTTGTTCTTAATTTGGTCTCAAAAGAATTAGTAGTAAGAGGAAAAATAGTCTGTAAATATGTATGAAATCAAATTTAGAGGGTAGGCTAAAAGGTATTGACTGCCAGCAGTGCTAAACGGCAGGAGGCAAAATTTTCTCCATAGTTTTCTTCTTGGCTGGAAACACATTGCCTTCCATCTAGATTATTTAATCCTCAAAATGCACATCAAAGCTTCTCATCGGGTGGTGTATGTCTTTATAGGCAGTTGAATGTCAAAGATCTAGCTTAAAGATTTTTGAAAAATGTAAAACATAATAGATCCCAGATAATAACACAGCAGTGAAGCTCGTGTACTATTCCTTCCAGCAAAGTACTGGTATCACAGGTTGTAGCTAATCTTTGTGGCAAAAGGAAGAGCAAATTTTCTACATGAGAATTTGTGACATCCATCCAACAGCTAGAAATAAAATGATCAAGTCATGTTACTGGACTAATATTAGCTTGTTAACAATTCCCTTCTCTCTTTACGCTTGTGGTTTGCCAGAACAATAGGGTATGAGTTATCTCACTCCTCCAGCCCAATTAGACAGTGGAAAAATGTATGCAAAATATGTAGAAAACATTTTCCTCTTGTATAATAAGATGCAGGCTTCAACACTGTCCATCTAATTTAATTCAGTCTTTGGCAACAGCTGATTACTTGTAAGGATTGCATCAATTCTCATGAATGATTATCTCATTCTTATCTTGAAAACCTTTTAAACATTTTTGTTTTGTATTTCTGAGCTTCAGTCTTGCCCTGACATCAGTACATGAAATAGCTAGGCATTTGTAAGGAGCCCTGCAAGGAGATTCTGCAGAAAAGTGGTAGGTGAAGAGTGTTTTACTTTTTGCTGTTATCCCTGTGACAGTAGTAGGGCTTACCCCACAGCAGCTGCCAAAATAAAAGGGGAAGAAATAAAAAGAAGTGAGAAAGAAAAAGAGCCTCTTCATTCTGCAATTAAGATCTCCTGTTATTTCTTTTTACATTAGACTTTCCTTCCTTTTTGTTTGTTTAAATACCAGTGATACGATATTTCCTATAGATGGCTCAGCTGTGACACAGAAATAAGGTATCTGTGCTGAATACTCAGGGGTTTCATTTCACATCTGTTTAAGACAGCCTTATTTTTTAAATCCTGAGTAGTCTTGTTCCCATCTCTATCCATGACCTTCCCTTTGTTTTTTTATTAGTTATCCTCTTCTTGTAGCACATTTTTCTTTCCAGCGATCTTATCCCTTGTGGTGTAAAAGCTCACTCTGATTCTGCTATGTGGAATTTCTACTTTATCACCTTTCTGTCTTTCCAGATCTCATTATTCTTTTGCATAACTTTTAATTTCCAGGCATGCTTTATGGTACCCAGTATATTTTCATCACTGAAGATACTCATCCACTCACCATGCCATTCATTTCTTCCTCCTTCTATTGTGTTTTAAATAATACTCTCCTGTTAACTGCCACACTCAAACACAATTTCTATTTCCATTAAAGCAACACTTTGCCTAGCTTTATATCCCATCAGAATTTGACTGGTCTTTTGGTGGTTGTAGGGCTTTAGTGATATTTCTGAGGAAAAGTTAAAACACTTCAGAGGGAGGTATTTGACAGAAACCAAACCCTTCTCCCTTCCTTGCCCCATTCTTAATTACTTTGCTTGTGATACGAGGTTGGAGCTCTCCCACCCCTAGAATTGCTGCTTCTTGCCTAATTTTTGTTACTGCTTTCTAATCCTACTCCTCCATCTGAGAAATAGTAATCAGGAGTTTAAGAGGACTTCCAGACATATTCTCTCTGTGTCTCACTTTTGTATTTCTTTTCCACTTCACTTTTACCTATGGTCAAGAAGTCAAGAACATCCAACAGTTAATGTCTGTTGGCTTCCTCTGCATAGCTTATAGGATTCAGATTGATCACTAGCCTTCCTCATCTGGATTGTTCTCTTTCTCATTCTTTGGGCTCAGTGAATAATCCTGTTGCAGTTGCCTGAAGCGGTAAGAGATTGTTGATTTATCGAACATACATAACCAAAAATTTGGATGACTGAAATGACAGGGCTGGAGAGGCAGCCTGGCTCCATGCTGGGGCTCAATACTTGGGGGAGACCTTGGGAATTTGCACCCCACAGATGTAATGTTTTTGAGATGTGTCTTTCTTACTGCTTCTGCCTTAGCTTCTCATTTGGTAGGCAAATAAATTGGCATTCGCTCTGCTTTCAGAGTACAGACTAGTCAAACATCATCCTCGATACACAACCTTTGACTTAAATGTGAGAGACGCTCATTAAAGTCAAAGAATGATTTAGTACAATATGTGGCCTTTAACTTCTAATTGAAAACTGATCTTATGAGATGCAAAGAAGCCACAAGTTCTGTTTAACTCACTGGCTGATTTAAGGTCTCATTGCGTCTTAAAAGGTGCACAGTGCTACTCTGGTTGAGACTGTAATAGGGATATTGCTTTATTGTCAAGCCAGTGCAGTGAGTGTATAAAATCAACAGCAGTGCCCAAAGAACTCAACACTCATGAAATAGTAATCCGTCTTGCAAGTAATCCTCCCCTAATTATTTACAGCAAAAGGAAGATATAACATCAAAGGATGCATCGGAGAAGGCATTATGTAATTAACGAAAGATGTACTTGTTTTGCATCCAGGCAATGGGAAATGTGCATTTATCACCTTGAAGCATTAGGGTGGGTTTTTTTCCCCAATATTCTCTAAAATATTTTTAGTGGTTTCAATATCTTTTTTTATATATTGCTCATTTGACTTAAACCCATCACTATTTTGTTTTTATGATTTTAGAAAACTCAGAAAAACTTCCAAGAAAAAATATAACTGACTGTAAATGTAGAGGGATGAGTTTATTATTATTTCTGCACTCCAAAGAAAGATGCTATAGTGCAAAAACTTTTGCTTAACTATCTCATGGTTATATTTATACGAATTATATTTTTATTAAATAATGTTGTGCCTCAGTTTCTACTCTGAACATAATATCTGAGTTTCATTTTAAGGGCTAACAACTTGTAAGTGGATGTATCTTTTTCATTCTTCAATGATTTTAACATGAAAAAATTAAACAACCCCACTGTTTATAGTAATAACATATGTAAGCTCAACTGAAAACACAGCAAAAAAGCTGTGTAGTTGCTTACAGTAAGCAACTTTGTTTCCTACACAGCTGCGAACTTCTTCAGAGCTCATTTTAAGTGTGTGTTTCTTGTTTCAGTACTACTATATGGTACCTGAGTACCATATTAATATAATTATTTTTGATTTTAGTATATTTTGGAGAAAAGAATAAAGGAAAATAATTTTGGTTTGTTTTGGGTTAAATGTTCTTAACAAGGGGAGGGGAACAGAGAATAGGGGAGCATAGTATAAGAAAAGAGACCAACTAACACTTACTTTGCTGAAATAATTTTCTGGAGAAAAATCTGATCTACATCAATGGCCTCACCTACCAAGGTTAGAACATTACTTAGATAATTAAATTGGTTTGATTATGGAAGGCTGCACTTGCAAGTATCTGTCCACAATTCAGAACTAAATCTTGCTTCTTGATTTATTTAGAAAAGCCTCTTTTTATCCTTTTCACTAAGTTCTATATTACTGAAACCAGAATAAATTTAGAGCTGGTAGAAGTTCATGGAAGATTTTTTTCTCTGAAAAATAATTACAAAGTTAAAAGTGTAAAGCCTTAAAATACAGTAGAAAGAAAGAGGGTTTTCTGCTAAATGACAAATTGATGTGGATTTCAGTGGGAAAATACAGCCCTTGGATCTTTTTTGTTGCATCCTCTGTGAAAATATTTTATAACAATTCTGTATATTCTGAAGACATAAACTTGATGTCAGGGCCTTGTCATCTCTGGTCAGCAGAGTAGTTTGTCAGGAGAGTTTTCAACTATAAAAGCATCAGTAACTCATCAGAATATTTGTTGAGCTTTTCTGACAAAAGAGGCAAGTGTCTGTCAAGAAGAATCTGGCGTTTTCCTTGACTTCCCCTAGGAACACGTAGCCTAGTTCCCCTAGGCCAGTTCCCAAAACCTTATGTGCAAAACAGACTGTTCTTCTGGACTGGCTATTTGTAGCACAGAGCAACATGATTTCGCCTGTTTCTTCCCATGTGTGAAACCGAATGAGTGACATCATTAATGAAGCACATACCGAGGCTTGAACAGACATCTTGCTGAGTGTGGCAAAAAAAAATTTCCAAAATAAAAATTCACAAATGGTTTCCTTGATTTGAAATCTGGATTTATAAGCCATTAAACACCAATAGTCTGTGAACCCATACAGGGAGGTGAGAAATAACACCTAGATACCTAGTAGATCATAACCATGCATATAAACAAACAATCCAGTTGCTTAAGGGTTATAGAAATTTAAATGCAAATAGCACTTGGTAATGATACCCTGGAGACTGACGTTGTAGTCAATTTCTGGAGGATGCAGCACTGTAAACTTAGTTTTTGCTGCTGGTTTCCTTAGAAACTGGAACAAGATATTGTTCAGGACAGAAAATAATATCCAGTTTCAGTGACTGAGGCTCTTGAACTAAAGAGTAATTGATTTTGCATGAAACACTGTATTGTCATGTACTCTTTCTAAGAAACGTTATGGCACAAAATGTATATATGTTGAAATGGTTTCAAGTCTGCCATTTTAGTTCCAGTGATCTTGCTGAGTAAATGCTAAAACTGTTGAAAATTTAACTTTTAAACCACTCAAGGGGTCAGTTCACTCAACAGTGCTTGTGAGTTTTAAATACTATACTAATAATCTAATCACTGTCCAAGATCACACAGTATTCTACTTCTTATCAAGAAATAAATCTTCTTGTATACTTTGGTCATGAAAGGATGCATTTAATGTGTTTAACAAGTGAAAGTGTGTAAAGTACATCTTAGATTAATGAATAATCCTACTCGGAATACATGATAAATACAGGTTAAGTGCTACAGAGAACTGCAAATAGTTATGCCTGCAGGGAAGCATTAAGGTCATTTGAAGATTCTGTTCATAAGGAGAAGCTACAAAGTATGAAGCATTTCTTAAGATTGTTTGGCAAAGTTGTATTACAAATGGACACTGTCACGTTCATTTATGCATGTATTTAAATGCTCAGGTATATATATATGAATGCTTAGAACATGTCCAAATTTGAATGCCCACATCAAATGGGCACTGGGTTGTATTTATATAACCCTAAGGTGGAGAGGTGTAATGGTAGAATTTAAATGATGATTTTATTTGTTACTTGAAAAGAAAAATTTCCTCATGGTTGGGCTACATAGACAGAGAATATAAAGAATAAAAGTTCAAAAAGAGAGAAAAGGAAATAAATTAGTATGAACATTATTTTTATGCCACTGTTTTTTCAGTTTTATTTGTGAAAACACCAGTATTTTGAATTGAGGTACTCTAGTTTTTGACTTCTAAATGAACATAGTTCTTTAAAGTATGAACACTCACTTTCTGACAATTGAATACATGGTAGCCTAGTCTGGGCATCTAGAAAATAAATTGACTTTTTAAAAAATAATGGTATGTTTTATATAACATATTTTAGGGAATACTAATTCCTCTTTTTCTCTCTCCAGGTTTGTATAAATGTTTTAATAATCCCTTATGCATTCATCCTGTCATTTTACAAATCCTGTCAGAGATATTGCTAGGAAGCACGCATAGCTAGTCAGATTTCTAAAGAGTTACTTGTTAAAAGAATGCTCTTGATTTTTTATATTTCAAAATATGTGATACATTTCTGTTTTGTCTCTTCTTGATAAAACAGATACAAGACAGTTATTGTTGGCAAAATGAAATTCCATGCTTCATATAAACCTTTTTATTACTGTGTTTTTGTGGAATCATTATTTTATGGATGTTAAATACAGATGAAAGATTATTCACGATTCATTCTGCAAAATAGGATTTATAAGAGGCACTTCCCCAAATTTTTTTTAATATATTACAGTTCATCTTTTGTTTATGTGAACACTTTCATGTCAGCTTGACACAGTGTATCGTTCCCCTCTCTCCCTCCAAGAATATGTTAGTTTAATCAAAGAATATTCCTTTTTTATTTTAAATGTTCTCTACACCCCAAAGTTCATTGTCCCACAGTTTTCTTACAAGGATACTGCAGAAAAATCAATAAACTACACATAAACTATCATACATTCAAATGCTGTTCAGGTATTAATGTTATGGCAAAGGAAAGTTGGAGCATTCATGAATTTAAATATTTTTCATATAAACTATGTAAATATAATGATTAACAATCAGCTACATTCACTATTCAGGACATGCAATGTAGCATTTTCCTAATTACACTTACCAGTCTGGGAGGATATGACTGCAGAGGAAGATTAAACTATTTGTATTTATTCAGTGTTGCTTTATAGCATTAACCAGGAAACTCACTTTTGCAGTATTGGATCCAAGAATCTAGAATAACCTGAAGAATTTGATTAGGGTGGCAGCAGCCTGGGTAGGGCTGGCAGGCTCAACTTATTCTGCATCAGCAGTCATTTTAGCTACCTCTCTCATCTGTTGATAAGGTGATTTAAAACACAGAGAAAATTACTGCTTAATATTATGGCTTTATCTAAAGCTCTTCAAGTAAACCAAACAAACAAAAAAACCCCACCTAGCAGGCAGGCTTCTGTTTTCAGTTATTCATGTTTTATTAAAATAAACAAGTAGTTTGCAAGCAATGGAACTAATGAAACTTAGTGTGCTGTAGCTCTGTGTCTAGTGATGGAATTCTGTGAAGATTAATAAGGCGCAACCGAAACTAAAGATTTCCCTGAAACTGGGACATGTGTAATGTCCCTTCTGTCCCACAGAATCTCTGGTGCCTATGGAAAGATGAGCTCATACTGCAGTCTTTCCCAGAACAGACGCCCTAATTGTTTTTTTTTTCTTTTTCTTATTCTTTTAACAGCAACCTAGTCACACAACATTTAAAGCAGCTTAGTATCTATATAGCTTCATCAGATTTTGTGGAAATAGGAAAAAAAGGTTGACAAGTTACTGGGGACAGGAAAATTATATAAACAGCGTAGCACTTCTTTACCCTGCCTGCTTATGAAACAAGAGTTTCCCAGTGTGCCTGTAGTGATGACCTAAGGAAAGGCTGTGTCATTCTGACAGGTCTTTGTAGGGCCCCCTCCCAGCAATGCCCGAGTTGGGATTGTCCCTCTACAATTTTATTTTAATGGCCATTGGAGTACTGGAGTTGAATGGAAGGTTTAGGATGTCTAATGGGGTTGTAGCTGCTGCCAGCTCACTCTGAGAGTTGCTCCACCTTGTCATCCACATCGTTCTGTACTCTGATATTAAAGGTATCAGTGTTACACTGTTTGTCTCCTGTGCCGTTCACAGCAAAGCTTTGAGAAATAGGATTCATTATGGTCTTGAGAAGCTTAGTGAAACTGTTTTATTCGTTTCTGTAGTAGAGTTTCAGTTTTTCAGCAGTAAGTGCTGGATTTTGGATGCCATTGTGTAATGTCTTGCCTTCAGAGGAGAAAGGACGTGTGGTTACTGTTTATGGTGTAAAAACAGCCATAGGTTTTGTAGTGTATTAATTCATTAATTTGTAGTGTACATATATGCCAATTCATAAAGATGTTTTAGTTGAAATACCCTGATGAACTAATACTGTAGTCAGACTGTGTTACAATCCTTCCAAAATTAATGATGGTGGTGATGCTTTGGTGATGCTGTGATGTTAACGTTACAGGCAAACATGACTTTTACCAGCTGAGTGCAGTGTTTTCAGATTATTACATTGAATAGGTGGTTTTGGAGGCTAAAGAGGGAGCCCTGGTATCCCCAGTGCTGGCTCTTTGTTGTGTACTGGCCACACTGGGGAGTTGTGAGTGTGGGGCAAAGGTTCCTGTAGGACTTGGTAAGAATGCTTGTTTGATGTGATAGTGAAGACTACTAGATATTTACCTACTTGTTTATTCTAGTCCCTGATATTTACTATACACAGATACAATATTTTCAGTAAAAACTGAACCAGCTTGTATATGATTTTTTAAAAGGGCAGTTAATAACGTACTTTACTACCTGGTTTTACTCAGCAGTCAAACATATTTAGATGGGAGAAAAAAACTATGATGAAGACAGAAGGGAAAAAAGTGAGTGTGTGATAAGTATTTGGACAGAGATATCTGCTGCAATTTCACTTTTGCTGTTTAAGGGAGAGTAGTTTGGTTCTCTGTTTCTTTAAAGGCCATTACTTCTGTTAAGAAAGCTGCCAATGCCTCATTCTGCCTTATTTGTTTAGCGTTTGACTTTATTCTAAAAGGAGCCTTAGTGTTTTTGGCACCACAAATTCACCAACTGAATTCTCAGAGACACTAGTGCAAAGACAAAGAAGAAAGGAAAACAAAGCCATAATAAGAACAATACTTGGAAATTATGCATATATATAAAAAACAATATAGCAAGACCATCAAAGTGCTTAGAAGCCTAAACAAATGTAAAAGGCAAAGTATTATGTTTGCATAGTCTGGCATGTTGTTCTCTAGGACAAGGACTGAGCTTGCAATCACTGTATGCAGAACAGATTTCTGAATATTTGAACATTAATGTTCCCTTGTGATTCACAGTCTTATTCTTCTTTTGCTTCTTTTCTTGCATTTAGATGGTAAATTGTTTGGACTATGGTCTTTCTAAACTTAAAACATAAGAGCCCTTTTTAAAAAGTGTGTCAGTTAAGATTTTCATGCAATTTTAAATGCTAAATGCAGGTATCATTTAGCTGGTACTACCTTGTATTTTGCTATAATGTGGCCCAATCAGAGGGTTATAACATCTGAAAAAAAATATTTCTACATTACCCTAGTTAGATCAGCTCCTGTCCAGTGTTCATGTATTTGTTCTCATGTGTGGCCCTGGACATCTTTCCTGCTGTAGCTACATCTTGTACTCCTATAATTGAGAAATTTGTGTTCCATCAAACTTCTGTTTTGCTTGTAATTTGTAGATGGGTAAACTCTTAAACCTGAAGAATGGTCTGAAGGCTTAATGAAGTGTCTAAATGGGTGCAAATTTTATGACTCTCTACGCAAAAATTTTCAACGTCAGTCCTTGAAAGGAATAGTGTACTTACAGCTTCAGATGATACAAGGCAAAGGTTGCTTATAGCAACCCATCATGTATTTTCCCTGCTTCTCTATTCCCTGCACTAGCAAATGTTGTAGAGTTCAGCAGGTGTGGGTGTGGAGATTCTTAATGATATGATTGGTTTCTAGTCAGCTGCTTGATACTGCATTGTCGATGTGGAAGAGTTATATGTGGGACTATATCGCGCTGAAAATAAAGGAATTTAGGAATAGCTGAATCCTGGTAATGAGAGAAGTATGAAATTGTGAGAGTACTACAAGATAGTGTCATTCTCTGGGGTGGTGGAATTTATTGTTGTGATTCACAAGGTTCTATTTATGATAAAGGGGGACAGGGAACCCTCAAAAGTCTTGTGTCTGTCTTTCCAAGATAGATTCAGAAATGAATTATACTGCATCATCTGGTTTTGGTGAATAATCTAATGGTATTGTTAAAAATGAGTCTCAGTAGAGCCTGCATTTCCATACAATTTTTATAAAATATGTTATGCGGTGATACAATGCTTTTTTTGGTTGTGGGGTTTTTTTTGTTTGTTTGGGTTTTTTTGTTTTGTTTTGTTTTGTTTTTGTTTTTTTTTTTTAAACCAGGGCATAAAGGTCAGGTTACCTTTGGCCATGAATAGAAGTTTGGATTTGTCTGTGTTTGTTAATTCAAACCTTCTTGTAGAGCATGTACTAGAGAGCTCATGTATCAAAGTCTTTAAAGACATTTTCTGTTCATTAATCTTGATTAGTCACAAGTTGAACTGGAGAGAAGAGGGACAGGGATTTCTCATTTTTTCCTTCAATGTTCTGCTTTATTTCTAATTAAGTTATGCAAGGAAAAAACCCAAACCCCAAACATCCTGCCTTGTGGCTTGTTCTCACAGCTACTTCTGTAGCTCATCAGACACTGTTCAGCATTTCATCATTTGAAGCTGGACAAAGCAGATGTCACAAGTGGAATTAATCTCATCTGGCCTAAACGAGTTTTAACTCCCTGCCTATGCCAAGTCACAGTGACAGAAGCCTGTCTAGGTCCAGAGCATCAATTCTTTACTTTCAAGAGTATCATTGTGAGAAATTCTGGCGGTCTGTTAAGGAAAAGCCTGATTGTACATCTTTATCTGAAGTTTCAAAGCAGAAAGACTACTACAGACTGAACCATACCACCAAAGCCATTTCTCTGTCTCTCCAGTCTGATGAACTACCTTTTTATTTTTGCCCCCCTTTTTTTTTTTTCCATGAGGCAGGGATCCTGTGCAGATGAATTACGCGAGGTTTACCTGATGAAAAGTTGCTGCAAGAAAAAAGTTTGTAGCTGAGCTCTTTGCCACAGAAATACTTACAGCTACCTGTCAAAATGTGGATTTGTGGGGGAATAAAGAAGGGGAGAGCTAAGAGCTCCCACTGCACTACTGCAATTCACTCTATTGGTCAACACTATCTTGCCTCTGTGTGGTATCTACCCAGCTCAAGGCTGGCCCTGCTGCCAACCAAAATTTAATGGACTATTGAAATATTTCATTGTAATTACTTATTGCATAAAAAGATTATACCCTTGCATATATGTTTGGAGAGCGCATTGAAAAATATTCCGTGCAGTAGTCTCCAAAACAGTCTTACTTTGTGGAATATGAATCCCAGATTTCTTGCCAAGACAGAGCATTGCAATAACAGGCCCTTTGAGCCATTGGTGAACTGTGCTGAGGTGTCCACTAGTACTGTGTTTGACTGAAGCTGTGGAAAAGCATGTGCTTTCTTTGCTGTGTCCTGGAATATTTTTTCTATAAAAGCCTGCATGGCTCTTTTCCTGGAAGAGAGGAGGGGAGAGAGCAGGTTGAGAGAGTTCGTAAAAACATGGCATCTTTAATTCTGAATTTCCTATTTGCTTTAGGTATTTTAACATCTTCTGTAATATTTTAATGTAGGCTCTTTTACCCTGAAGTGATATACTCTTTTTAATACAGCTCTTTATTAACTGCTTTCACAGATCTCTTCTGTACAAATAAAAAGATAAATACCTTCAAATGTATCTCTGACTTATTCCATCTACTTACTACGTCTCTGATGTAGTGATGGGATGTTGATTTCCTTTTTGGCCTCAGGATTATGCAGCACTTTTCAACTCCCAGTTTTTCCCAATCATTGCTATGTAATGCTATTCTTTTCAGGTCCCCTGTCTACCAGGCCTGTGCTATATAATCTGCATCTACCTCTACTGAAGTTTCATGGTCAGTTTGCTGAACAGCTTGTTCATGCATTTGTCACTGCATATCCTCAGTCCTCCCTAATCTTTCGAAGTCATTCACCTATGGAACAGCTGGGCAGGATGTCTGAAGATGCAAATACACCCTTGTTACCACGAAAGTCTTCCTTACACTTCCAGTAGCCACTGACTTTAAAAGACTGTTCTTCCGAATTTCAGTGAATTTTCTTGGTTTCAGTCCTTGCTTTTAGTGCTGCATTCTCTCCCCTCCATCCTTGGTTCTCTGCAGTTTCCACTGGTCCTGTTTCCTGGACAACGTATCCATCATTCCCATTTGACAAATGCTCCCTTTTGTTCTTTTTTAAAATTATAGTGAAATTTTACCCATTTGCCAGTCACATAAGTTGTCCTTACCTATAGCAGACAGTGAACCTTATATCCCCTATTTTTCCTCATTTAAGACCCATGTTGGAGCAAACCATTCTACAACAAATTAAATTATCCTCCACAGTCCATTTAGACATAGTTAATGTGCATTGCTTGAGTTTTCTTAGACAGCAGGGGGTTGTCAGACCACAAAGTAAAATCCTCCGTATACTCTGTAATAAATCAAGTTAATTTAATACCTCAAACCTACAAAACCTGAATTTTCTGCTCCACTTCTAGGGGAAAAGCTCACATGAGAGCAGGCTAAGTAGCCCCTTACAAACAGGAAGACCACTGCAAACCCAAACCTAAAGGAAGTAAGGGCTGTTCAACAGGGGAAAAGCCCTATCTGAACCCTACCATATCACTTGCCTTAAATAGTCAGTGGTATTCTTTATACTAAAGCTGCAAGTTCCATATGATTTGACCACTTCAGATGTGCTCTTCTTTTTCACAAAACAGTCTCAAGATTCCAGATAGTTTTGAAAATTCGATTTTTGTTTGCTTATTTGTAATGATGAGGTAGGGGAAAACACTTGGTTTTTACAGTTGCAGTTGTTATGTATGTGATGCTATTTTTAATGCTTCTGATTCACTTGTGTGTAGCACCCAAGATTAAATTCCATGGGGAATTTTAGGTTTTCAGTCATGTACAACATTTTTTATTTAGAATTGATACTGAAAAGTATTGTCATTTTCTTTGTGCCTTTTAATTCTGTGCAGTTAAAATCTACATAGGTGCAATCTTCTAAGAAGGCTGACATAAAAGGGTGAAATCTCAATGAGGTGAACAGGGAATTACATGAATAACTCCTATTAATAATAATGGGAGTTGTATTCCTTTTCCCTACGTACTCTGTTGAAAATTGTATCCCTAAAGAAGTTGACAACAAATATGCTTTTCCTGTTTAAGTTGCAAAGCACACTAACATCAAGGTCACTTGCTCCATTTGACGGAAGAAAAAAAGCAGTATATAAAATATGGATAGAGTGTCAATCAAAACTGGTTTTACAGTATACACTATGGTAATGTAAGTCATATTGCTTTTTTATTTTTAAACACAACTAGAAATGGTAGCTTGGCAGCAGTGTTTTTACAAAGACAGCGCCTTCAAACTCTTTCATAGCAAGACTGGAAATTCTGCCAGGTAAAAAAAAAAATGTTATTGAAAACCTTTCTTCCCTTATAGGCCCATTTTGACAGGAAATCTTTGAGAGGCAGCAGCAATGAAGTGCCCAGAGATTTCATCTGTCTTCTTTTGCTTCAGGAAATGCTGAGCACAGGCTCCCCTATTAGGCAAAATACACGAAGTACCAAATCCCCTTAACAATCATCTTCGGTCTGCTCTTAAGTTGACAGCTTTCTGTGTCCTAGTCTGTCAAACAGGGCCTGTTACTGAGACTCTATTACTGGGACCAATGTGAAAGTTTTTGACAGTACTTTGAGGGGAGAAAAATATTGTCAGTGCTTACAAGTTATCTTATCCAATCAATTTTGCAAGGACTTAATCAGAATAAAATATATCTTACTAGAAATATGTTAATTCATGGTGATTTTTCTTTTGGTCCATAATGCCTACAAAAAGATCCCATTTGAAAGCATTGTCTATCATTCTGTGTGATTTGGTAAAATTTGGAAAATATTAGCTGCTACATAAAAATACCCAATAGTTGTGGGTTTTTGGTTTTTTTTTGGTTTTGACAGATGCCAAATTTAAAATTTAAATAATGTTTCAAGAATTAAAATGACAGCTTGCAGTAATTCTGCAGGTGTCCAAGCAGATGTACTTCCAAAAATAATTAGACAAAATATGTACAGATTGCAGGAAATATGAAAAAATTGACATCAAATTTTCATGAGTAGACTCTGTATATGTTTGGGCGTTTTAGTTACTTTGAAACTATTAGTAATTAACAAACTTCATATACTTACAGAACAATGAATGCACAGGAAATGTAAACCAGTTTAAGACAAAAAACCCAATCTTGTCTTTGGACATGGAGTAGGGGAGGGGAAAAAAGTGTTTAAGTGTCTTAAACTAGCATAGTCATAAAGAGTTTTCTTGAGCAATTTTGTCAACCAGGCAAGTGATACAGAGGGGTATGTAAAAAACAGTCCAAAACATGGTTCTTCCCTTAAACCATGATTTTGTAAAGTGGTTACACCATCTTTGCTAGGTGTATTCATAATTCATACTATAGGCAGAGAAAACAGAAAGGGAAAAGGGTATGTGTATTTATTTCCAATCAGTTCTATGCATTTCACTGAGTGCAGAGGTACTGATGGGAGGGAAGGCTGATTTGTAAAGTTTTTCTTGCTTGAAACGGGGATTGTGTGTGTCTTCACTGCCTCTCAAGACAATGCATTCCAGGAGTACTCTTAGATATTAAGTGTTCTGCCCCTTCTTTTCATCTAATGCTTCACTTCAGAGTCAGCACACCAGCTGAATGCCACAGATGCTGGAAAACTGACAAGTGACTTAGTAAAGGCAGAAAACAAAGTTACTAAAAATATCACAAAATAAGACAAGTATCTCCCCAAATTCTTGTTTCTTACCTCTCTGGTTAAATGGTCATTGAATAAAATAAACAAACAATCCTAAGTATAAGGTTTGGAAATTAGAAGTCTCACTCATCTCTTTAATATAACCACTTGTTTTAACCTGTTTGAATTTAAAATCTTGTTCTTTCCATTTGTAGTGGGTTGGCCCTGGCTGGAGGCCAGGTGCCTACCAAAGCTGTCCCATCACTCCACTCCTCAGCTGGAAAGGGGAGAAAAAATATGAAAGGCTCATGGGTCAAGATAAGGGCAGAGAGATATCACTCAGCAATTACCATTATGGGCAAAACAGACTCAACCTGGGGAAAATTGAGGTAATTTATACCAAATCAAATCAGAGTAGGATAATGAAAAATAAAACCCAAATCTTAAAACCCCATCCTTTGACCACTCCTTTCTTCCTAGGCTCAGCTTTGCTCCCCATTTCTCTACCTCCCCCCCTCCAGCAGTACAGGGGGACTGGGAATGGGAGTTGAGGTCAGTCCATCACACCTTGTCTCTGCCACTCCTTCCTCCTCAGGGGAGCTTCCTCACACTCTTCCCCTGCTCAGCATGGGGTAACTCCCATGGGAGACAGTCCTACATGAACTTCTCCAACATGAGCCCTTCCCATGGACTGCAGTTTTAAATGAACTGCTCCAGCATGGGTCCCTCCCACGGGGTGCTGTCTGTCAGGAGCAGAAGATGAAATAGAAGATGTGATCCGTTTCCCCTCCCCTCTCCTCTCTCTCTTTCCCACACCATCAGTTGTTTAAAAGCAAAACCATTCTGGAGAGAGTTTGGCTATATTTGAAGTGAACAAAGACATGCCCGTGCAGTAAGGTATAGAGAACAAGATTTGTTCAGCTTCTTCCCTTAGGACTGAATCCCACTCAGCTGAAGTAAATGAGAAGTTTGCTATTGTCCATGGAGGTCACTGGAGCACTCGTAGTACCGTAACAGGGTGGGAGGGAGAAACGTGGTGATTGCAGCTTTGCTGGAGGATACTCTTGGCCATTCAAGTGGGAGAAGGAAGGGAGAGCACTGTTTATTCTCCTTTATCTTTCTTTTCCTTCCTTACTTGGAATAGAGTAGTACAGATTTGTTAGTCATTTTGGCCATCATCCAGACCATTTCCAACAGCAGTTCCCTCAGGTTTTTTTTTTTCAAGTCTCTGTTATCTTAAGCTATGGGACATCTGACATACTACTTGGCAAACGATTCCACAGTTTAATCAGCACCAGCTTCAGTACTACATTTTGGTTCTGGGTTTGGGAGAGGTTTTTTTTGGCATTTGACTTAAATAAATCTCAAAACCAGAAACAATTTCTCTTCCTACATTTGGAACTAATGGTACATGAACTCCTTGTTAATCTTCCAGGCATCTTTTTAATAAGTTCTTTCACAAATATGCATCTGATTTGTTTGTAACAAAGCTGTGTGTAAAACTGTCACTATGGCAGTATTTATATCCTTACTTCTTCCTACCTCTCAGTGGAGCAAACTGCCATCCAGATTGTTCTGTTGAGGAAGTTTTCTGTTTCCTTATTGTTTAAATATACAAAATTAAATGGTATAGAAAACTTTAAATGTAAAGCTTCACATTCTCTTCCATCACAGTATATTTGTTTGTGTAAGAGTCATGTCTTGAGTGTTTTAGTTTTTACTTTTTGCTCTTTTATCTTTTTCCATATGAATCAATTCCTTTTTCTCCAGTCTATTCGTTTACAAAGAAACACTTTAATGTGCGGTGTTTATATGTGTTTCCATTGTATCTTCTATTTTATTTATGCATTTTAGATCAAATGTTTTAATTAACTTAAAGGAATGATAATGTAACGATACTAATGCAGACTTCACATTGCAAAAACAATATTTGCACTTCCTTTTTCATTATGTCCTGTGATGGGATGAATAATTTTTTACCACCATAAAAAAAAAAATAAAAAACAAACAACCAAAAAAAAAACCAACACCAAAAAAACCCCCCAAAACCCCCAAACTATGGGAAAGGTTTCAAAGAGTGGAAAAGCTAAATAAAGATTTAGGGGTATTTGGACATATCCCTCCTCCCTCTCCAGTTCCTGGAGATATGTCTGTGATGCCTTTGAAACTGTAAAGACGTGAAACAAATCTTACGGAAGATGCTATCATTCCTAGTTGAGCTGAGTCATTTTCAGCCCACTAACTTAAATGGTTTTTGGATTAGGCCCTAAAGAACAGGATGTCATCTCTGAGATGTGAAATGGTTCTTCACAACATCCAAGGATAAGTATTGCAAACAGAATTGATTTCATACAGAATCTTTCTTTTCTCATTACAATGGATTTAGCTAAACTGTCAGAAAATGTCAGATCTTCTATTTCTGCCCCACAGGGCTTTTTTTTTGCAGTATGTTATTCCCTTTTTTTTTTTTTACAATTTCTCCTTGCTGCAACACCTAGCGTTTTACTAAAATTTTAGGTACTTTCACTAATATCTTTGACCTCTGCAAACACCAGCTACCTACTCATTATTTCCAAATAATACACTACTTACAGAAAACTCCTTTCTGTGTTCTGAAATAGACTTGCAAGTTCATGTTAAAGGGACAGTTTTACTGTAATCCTCAACAATTCCAACAGATGAAGTACTCTATCAATTTGATCTGGTATCCAGGTAAAGAACGTTTACAGATGCCAACTGTTCCTCACTCATGTTAAAAGGGATGTGGTGCCACAAGAGGACTCTGAGCACTGCTGCTACTCATTCAGCTGCAGACTTATCTGCAGAGGTAGGAACCTTTGTCACTGCTCTCTCTACACTAGTCAGCTATTCATTATTTCTTCCTTCTGTCCTACACCTATCTTGCCACAGTATACAGGGTGTCCTTGTTGCAGAAGCCTAAATAATGAAATGCTTTTTGAAACCTGTGCTAAAATAGTGCTGATGGTGCAGTATCAACTTTGAAGTGGGTAAGCATGGCTTGAAAAATCAAGAGACTTCAGTCAGTGGTGTGCATATATAATAGTGTTTTCTATGCAGAAGCAGCTGACTGCAGGATAATCCAGGAGGATAATGCAGGTGCAAAAACAGGAGAAAGAATCAGTCCAGGCAGAATATCTCTCTGCTTCTTAAATCTTATGAAAAATTATTTAGGTTCTCTGGGGTTTCAAAGATGAAAATGTTGCATTCTTTGCTAGGGAGAGGTGAGGTTTTCCTGCTGGCGATTAAAAGTTAAAGCAAAAGAATATGAAATATATGGATACATGCAGAATGAATCAATATTTTTTTCAGTTCTTGATGACTAGGTAAGGAGTGAAATTACACTGAAATAATAACGCTTTAATTCAAACAGTAATTTGTGTTTTTCTTGAAATGACAAACTATGTCAGAAAATTGTGAATCACTATATTCACAGAAAGAGCAATTATGTGGGTAAATGGACGGGTTCCTTATGAAACACCTCATCCACTGACTTTCTGATGGGTTTATTTTTTGTAATAAGTTGGTGTTAAAAAACAGTTAATAACAAACAAATAGTGGCAATCGTGTCTCCTGCTGGGTTCTACTATCCTAGTACATGTTTCATTCTTTCACTTTTTCTACTTTTTCAGTTCGCTTAGTGTCATATCAGATTAGCTATGCCCAAGAGTTTTGCCACTGATTTCAGTGAGACAGGATTTAATCCTTATTTCTGTTACTCATGGGTTCATGGGTTTCTGCTTTCTGCCTAATTTCCCTTATTTTGGTGGCAGACCTACCAAGATCTAGAATCATTAAGCCTTTTTTCCTCCTGCTACATTTTGTAGATGATTACTTGTGTCTTGTTGGTCCTAAAGCTGAGGATTTACTGTCATTGTCATTTGTACCCTTCCATTACTACCGTTCAGTATTTCATCTGTGGGAAACTGACTTGAACTGAAATGTTCAATGTGTCAGCTGCTTCTTAGTTAAAAGAGGTGTTAAAAGCCATCAGGTAACATAAAATATCAGGTAAAGATATTTTAGTATATTGATATATTAAGATTGTTTGTTCAGTATTAAAAGAAAGAATGACAAGATTTCTCATCCTTACAGGATAGCTTCCAGATGGGATACGTCACCCATAAGAAAAGAAACATAGCTGTGCTAAAGAAATACTCATTAGTTGCATATCAGTCTGGCATTTAACTAGCTTGGGGCATCACTGTATGCAATGCAGAAAAGTTCTCTTCCCAACACCATTCTCAAGTTTTTATAACTGTTAATCTTATGATTTGTGACAGTTGAAACTTGTAACCTGAAGAGAAACAAGTTCTGGGCCTGGCTTTTGAGTAGAAGCTCTTAGGATGAGGTATTGTGTCATTAGGAACTTGCCCACAGCAACTTCTTTTTTTTTTTTTTTTTCCATGTTTCTAACAAAAATTCTTACTTTCATTTTTTTTTTATGATGTACAAATGAGTAAGTCTTTGTAACACCCTAAAACATAGACACTACACAAAGGTACTGGGTTATGAAAGAGGAGAATTGGGGTGAATTGTGCAGTGTACCTGGACTGTCTGTCTGATAGAGCTCTAAGATCTCATGAAACCGTCACGTTTTCTTGAACCTGCAGTAGGCTTTGCTCACCCTTACTGCATTTGAATCAGAAGCAGATGCTGGAATGTGGAATATTTGTCAGTCAAATATATAACAAAACATGATGATATTTCTCACTTTTTATTTTATATTATTCATAGCTCTTTACAAATTCCCTGAGAAGAAACTATTATATCTGAATGGGTTTTTTTATCATCTTCTGATTGTCTTCATGTCAAGCTCCACCACTGCCTTGTGGCAAATGCTTCTTTCAGGGTGTTTAGAGTTGCATTCTCTTCTCAGGTTCTCTGGAAGGCAAGGTTCACTCTAACAAAGGTGAGCTCAGGCCTTGTGTGATGGAAAGAGTATATTGAATTGAAACCCAGATAACTGTAGACTAGGCAAGTCCAATGGTACATTTTCTTTGCATATCTAGAAAAAAAGGAAGCAGATATATCAAATGCCCCAACACCAATACCTTTGTCCTGTACAGATGTCATTTTACTTTTCCTGGTAAAGAACCACTGGAAGACTGCCATTTCAATTGGGCTTAGACTACCAAAAAAATAAAAAAAAGAAAGAAAAAAGGGAAAAATGAAAGAACTGCAGTCTGCCATGGAGATGGAGACTTGCCAATATAATTTAAAAAATGCTATGATAGATTATACAAATTATGCAATGACAGGAATACATATAGATGTAAGACACTTAGAAGAAATAAAAATAAAAGTTATTAGTCTGGATACAGAGGCCAAAAGTAACACAGTCAGTCAGAAGTTTTGCTTTTATATGATTATGTATATAGCAAAAATACTGAAGTAATAATCAATACAGGTAATCCCATGAACAAGTGCAGCTGATGTAACTGCAAAAACCAGATCTTCTTTACAAACTGCGGTGGGTTGAGCCTGGCTGGCTGCCAGTTGCCTACCCAGATGCTCTCCTACTCCCCCTCCACCACAGGATGGAGGAGAAAGTGAGACGGAAAAGCTCATAGGTCATTCGGGTGGAGGAGGGCTGCAGAGGAAGGCCTGTTCCACCATGGTCTGTCCATGGTGGAAGCACCACGGGCTGCAGGGGACTCTCTGCTGCATGCCTGGGGCTCCTTCCCCTCCTCCACCCTCTGGCCTGGGTGCTCACACAGCTGTTTCTCACACTTTTTTCCTCACTTTCCTGTGCAGCGTTTTGCTCTTTCTTATATACATTTTCACAGAAGTGCCACCAGCTTCACTGATGGGTTCAGCTGTGTGCTGCGGTGGGTGCACTGCAGAGCCAGCTGGGACCGGCTGGAACCAGCCGTGTTTGGCACTGGGCAGCCCCTACCTCTCCTCACAGAGACTCCTGCAGTCCCCACTTTCGATGCCTGGACACAAACACACGATGCACAAACCCTGTCAAAAAATAGTTTAATGAAAGCTTGAGAAAACTCAAAGGTAATTCTAAAACTTCCAGCTTTACTTTCCTAAGTAATTTGCTTTCTTTTTACAAGTTAAGAATATCTCTTAAATTTCCCAAATGCCAGAAGTTCCAGATAGCCCATTACTCTCATACTGCATGGGGTCTGGCCTCCCTCAGACATGTGTAGGTTATGTTTTAAAAGGTGCAGTATATTGGTGTTCAAACTCTTAGATCTCAAAAGCTATTTTGAAGATACCGATTTTTTTCATTTCTATATATTGATTTCTAGAAATTGAGACTGCTTTAAATAGAAGGGAGTTTTCAACTCGGTTGTGGATCTTTACATGTGATCTCTGAATCTTAAAAATACCACTATTCATTGTGTTTAGGGGCTAAATCCAAAGAGATTTGGACATCTTTGTTCTGTTTAAATGTACTGTGTCAGTACCACTTCCATTCTAAAGCTGCAGCTCACCGTGCTGCCTAAATCTCTGCTGCTGTCCATAACTGCTAGCTGGCTTATTCCTTGCTCCCAGGTGTAGCTGAGAGAGGATCCATTCTCTTGCCTGTTCTGGCCCTTGGGCTTGGGTAATTAAAAGCTCATAGAACACAACATTCCTGGAGGATTGGCTTCCTTCTTCCCTCTCCTGTAGCCTTTGAAAGATTTAGTAGCCTCATCTGTGACTTGCAGGCACCCACATTCAAAACCCTGCTTTGCTTGAGCTGGACAACAACCTTTATTAGTAACAACTTACATGAAAGTCTTTTATATTTAGCTGCCGAGAATGCTCATTGCAAAGCTGCAGTCCTGCATTCAAGTACCTCCTTCAAATGTATTATGAAAATGATTTTATTCTAGATCTTCCAAGAAATGGTTTACCTATTACATTTCAGAGTATTAAAATAGGGTCAGTAGGGTGGTTGGTTTGGGTTTTTTTTCCTTGTCTTCCCTTCCCTCCTGCATATTTGTGAGAAACAAAAACCACATCCTAGCCACAACCTATATGTCACTCACATATTCATTACTGTAAATAGTGAGTTGAGTCATCACTTGCTAATCTGGTGTTTAATTCCTTGAGAAGAACCATAATCACTTTTCCATGTTTGCTATTATCTCATTTAAGTGTTTTTGTGAGGTTTGTCATGCTCTTTCTAGGTTCTCTCTGATACTTTCTATATGCAGTGTCCGTTTTTAAGGCTTAGTTGTCAAGGTACCAACAATAGCATACCAGAGTTATGATGCCCAAATAACTCTTGTGGATTGAATCCTTCCTATGTGCATTTTAAGAAGAATAGTGCACGGTTATTAGCTAGAGTGAAAGTATGATCACATAGAAACTCATCAGTTAGGTGATGAATACAAAAAGAGTAAATCCTGTATCCATTTTTCTGGGCCAAGGGTTGTGACTGTAAATAGAAATTTCTCTGTATCATCTCCTGCAGAACCTACTAGTTCAATAAAAACTGCAAATGCAAAGTAGTTCTAAATTTTCAAACATAAACAGAATTTGAGTTGATGTGTATTAAGTTTCTTAAATTTATGTATCTGGTTCATCCCAGATTCTAATATACATTGTTATTAATCGATATTGTGCATGAAAACAATTGTAAGACTATTACTGTTTTGTTGTGGATGTATATTTCAAGAATTTTATACTTGAGAGTTTGATAAGTAAGCAAGCTGCCTGTTTTCACACACAGTAGGTTCACAGAGGTCTTTCAATATAGATCTATTTCAGATTAAAGGGAAATAGTGTTGGTTGCTTTGGAAAACATTCTTGTTCAGAATATTTATTGAATATATGGGTTTTCCTGATTATGGGAGGATGTATATCAATCAGGCTCAGAAAGTAGTGTTATGTATGGATTGTTGATTGTGCCTAGAATCCCATCATAGAGGGACAATTCAGACATAATATCTTTAGAAAATATGTAAGTTTCAGAGTAAATTGCTATAGAATCACAAATATGAAATTACCACTGTTCCTGGAATTCCATGATATCCACACATACATGTGGGCTTCATCTTAACATCAGCCCTGCCGAACGTGATCTTTACTAAAGATCAACACGCAGTGCTGATCTCAAGACTCAAATCCTCTACTGTTTTAAGTGACCACTGCCATGACGCTGACAATATGGAAGCTTGTATTACCATCCTACTAATATTCAGTCTAAATCTCATATGCAAGGGATGAAGGGAAAACCAGAGATAAGGCAATCTTAAAAAAACCTCTGTGATGTAAATAGGCAGTTTCCCTGCTGGGCTCTCTGAAAGAAACTGAAATGCTCAACCACCCAACTATACAGTTGAGTAAATCAAACCTTATCTTTAATGGTGTTAAAGTCTCCAGATAAATGTAATATCACTTTTTTTCATTACCAAAAGGAAGACATTGGACGGTGAAATTAGCTCTTTAATATATGCATATTTGGTATCTAATTAGCAAAGAAAATTCCAGAACTAGCTTCTCAAAAACTTTTCCACACACGGAAAGATTAGAGATGGGGTAATGGTAGCAATCAAAAGGTTCAGCTTTTGTGCCTAAGTGTCACCTGGAACCACAGGTTAAATACTATCTTTAGGTCTGAAATTTCAACATAAAGAAATAGTTTCTCATAAAGAAGCAGAAGAGCTATGATTCTATGGTACTTTGACTGCTTTTTTGATAGCTTAATGAACTGCTTTCCTGTAAGCAGATATTCAGTGTCCCTGCTTGGCATTATAAATAACATCTGTCTAGCATATAGATGATGGTATGGCATATTAAAGGCTAAGGATTAAGCATTCATTAAACGATGAATCATATTCATTATGGTCTTTTTCTACAGAACAGCCTTGTCTGCTACAAACCCAAATAATCCCTATGATGAATAAACAGAAAATATCTTACTGAAGCAATACCCTACTTGATTATTTCTGTGTGAGTTCATTTGCTTTGTTGTTCTATGTTCTCCTCCCACTCAGATCTTGACTTGCAATATTCTTGTTCCTGTAGTAACATCTCTTCAAGTGATGCTTCCACAACCAAGACAACCCTTGCTCTCCTTTTCTCAAAAATTGTGTATGATCCTCTTCCATAATATGACTTTTCTTAGTTGACTTCTATTCCTGTGCTAGCCTCTACTATTAAATCTCACTTGCCTTAGCTTATTTTTATATACCAAATGTCACAATTTATGAGAGAAAACAGTCTAAAAGCATTCAAGATATCTTGGTTTTTACATACATTCCTGCTTTCAATTTCTAACCAAAACATTTATTAGATAAGTTCAGTTTAAGGGTTATGACAGTATAGAAATATTTCATTATAACGTGCTGTTAGGAACCACAGCACACACCTATAACAGACCTCTTTGCAGAGGACTTCACAGAGCAGAACAGTTTTGAACTGTAATCCTTGGAAACTTACTAAACAACATGGAGAAATTTTTAATTTTTGTATTTGTCTTTTTTCTTGCATTGGTACCATCTGAAAAATTCAGTTAGAAACATATGTAAATCAGTCCCCAAATGCTGCTTTCTCCCCAACACCTATTCTCCTGTCAGTTTTGAAACAGAAAAAAGGATTTTTATTTATTAATTTGATTGATGCATTGGTGTTGGTATGATTGAAGTGTTTCATCTATCATAAATTTCTGCTTCAGAATAACACATTTTTTGATAGAGAGTTTTTAATAGAATCTCTAATAGGGCATTATAGATTGAAGGACTGACTATTATTTCAAATGTTGCCCTGTAACTAAAACTCTATGTTTTATTTTTGACCACAGGGGATGACACAGTAAACATTCCATTTGAGGTTCCAAAATGAACAATGAGAAGAAAGTGCATAAATCCTCGGCTAGTCTCTGTGCTTAATAGAACTGGGTCAGGAAACAAACCATTAGTAAAGTGGATGCCCTAGGAAGGCAGGGCAATACGTATTGTCATTCAGAATAAGTCTCTTCTGCTGTAGATAAAATACCTGAAGGACCATCAGTAGATAGTGCCCATTACTCTCTCAGAAGTATTGTTTGCATTTAAGAAGTCTAGTAAATCCTTTAAATTTCTTCTAGTATAGCAGACAATATACAGTTATAAATATGGTGGTTGGAAGAAAAGCTCTTCCAAAGGGAAAAGCTTGCTTATTAAGTTGCTAGGTGGCCAGGGCAGAAACAGAAATTCAGTTTTTAATGTATTCAGAGCATGAAGTGGATTTAATTGCTGAAAATGTCTAAGAGAAGAAAAAAAAAAATACAAAAAAATAGTTAAAAGTGAGAAAAATTATTATTTAGCTTTTAATCAGATTTTTTTGCTTATAGAGTAGCTAAAAAATTAAAATTGGCTATAATTTCATGGGAGAAAAGTTCCCATATATACTGAAATGTGCAGTAGGAGGCACAGAGAGACAAGTGTCAAAAAAAATCTGGTTTTGGCACTTCAAAGGGTATTGAAACTTAAATGTGTATGTGGACTGTGGGGAGTGTGAAATAATTCACAAATTTCTGATGTCTCTTAGTTGTGTCTTAAATAAGCACCAGTGTGTTCTTTTAAGCATTAATAAATGAAAAGTGAGTATCATGCGTTAACTTTATTTCCCGTTGGTCGGTATCATAAGGATGAGATGGGCCTGCATGGTGAAGTGTGCAAGCTGCAGAGACCTGCTGCTGAGAGCAATGGCTGTAGGAGAATGGGACCTCCAGTAGAGGCCAGAGAAAGGATTGCAATAAATTCAGAGCTACATGTTCATTTTTCCCAAATTTAACAGTGTTGAGCTCTAGGACTCTACTTTGGCACCGACTCCAAGATAAAAGAGCTGTCTGTTTTGTAACACAAGACAAAAAAAAGGCAAGAATCTGCTGCTTCATCATTAGTATTTAAACTACTTCATTCCTTAGCTTCCTGTCTTGCATCCCTTACGTATCTCCTATCCTTTGGGGCCCTGACTAAATGCATGTATCCACATCACCGTCACAACAGCATCTGACTGCCTTGATGTCTTCCCTCCAGTCAAGAGAGTGAACAAGTGTTTCCTTCATTTCACTGATGCGGTGCTTGGCAGGAGATGCTGCAGTTACAAGGCCTGCAGTTTGTAATAGGAATGAATGAGGAGAAGATACCAGTTGAGCACTGATCATCTGTCACACATCTGGTAGACTACCAGGTACTCTGTTTATTTTCGTGCTTATGAGAACGATAGGCAACTATAGTACATTTTACTAATATGACTAATTGTTTTGAAGTACAGAGTTCTTGAGGTGGGAGGAACACTGTCTCATGACAGCGCTAAAATTGGCAGCTGCCAGCAGGCCTTGTTGTTTCTGTAAGATTTGCAGTTCTGCTCTGATGGGGTTGGATTCTGTGTTTTCTCCCATTGAGAGGAATGTTGTAGCAATTTCATAGTCTTTTACTGTGTGTCAGTGTACAGTCAGGGTTTCTATTTGCTTTGCTCTTAATTCTCAATCATTTTTATGTTCCCTTTTGTTTTTATTATAGGCAGATCTAGTATCAATGTCCATAGTTAAGACTGCCTAATAGTTTCTACTATAAGATTTGGTTTTCGATTGCATGTAAATTTGCTAACATTTAAGATTTCAGGCAGAAACGTTTCACAGAGGTCTCTGCTCAGGGTGCTGGTGACTGAAAGCTGCAGCTAACACAATCTCAGGAGCAGTGTTAGGGGACGACATTTTTTTAAGTGCTCCTAAGATTCAACTGGCAAGGTATGGTATCACCATACTTTCGAGAAAACATGCAAAAATATTATTACCTTTATGTCAAGGAGCACTTTCTTCAAGACCACAATTATTCATTGAAACTAGGCTCTGAAAAATATTTCAGTTCATACATGTTACTTAGAGAAATTAGAGGAATTTAGCTGTTAACTCACTGGAGATTTCCTCTAGGTTGTGGGTGTTTAAGATCATCCATACAGAATGCAACAGAAATGTGCCATTCCCCCTGTTGAGAATGGACAGAACCCAGGAATGAGAAGAATGAAGTCCATGCAAGTAACTCTGACAATGTTTGGGGTTTTTTTTATTTTATTTTAAGGGAGTGTTTAACTTTCCAGTTTTGAGGCCGGTCTTGTTTAACATATTTATCAATCATCCAGATGAGGGGGTTGAGTGCTCCCTCAGTAAATTTGCAGATGACACTAAGTTGGGTGGAAGTGTTGGATCTGCTCAAGGGTAGGAGAGCCCTGCGGAGGGATCTGGACAGTCTGGATCGATGGGCTGAGGTCAATTGCATGAGATTCAACAAGGCCAAGTGACAGGTCCTGCATTTAGGTCACTACAACCCCAGGCAGTGTTGCAGGCTTGGAGATGAGTGGCTGGAAAGCTGTCAGGCAAAAAAGGACCTGGGGGTGTTGGTTGATGGCCAGCTGAATATGAGTCAGCAGTGTGCACAGGTGGCCAAGATTGCCAACAGCATCCTGGCTTGTATCAGGAACTGCTGGGGTCAGCAGGAGTAAGGAAGTGATTGTGCCCCTGTGCTTGGCACTGGTGAGGCTGCACCTTGAGTACTGTGTTCAGTTTTGGCTCCCTTGCTACAAGAAGGACATAGAGATGTTGGATTGTGTCCAGAGAAGGGCAGCAAAGCTGGTGAAGGGTCTGGAGAGCAAGTCTGATGAGGAGTGGCTGAGGGAGCTGGGGGTGTTTAGCCTGCAGAACCGGAGGCTGAGGGGAGACCTGATGGCTCTCTACAGCTCCCTGAAAGGAGGTTGTAGGGAGGCGGGTGCTGGTCTGTTCTCCCGGGTAACTGGTGATGGGACAAGAGGAAATGGCCTCAAGTTGTGTCAGGGGAGGTTTAGATTAGATGTTAGCAAAAACTAGTCAGGCATTGGAACAGGCTGCCCAGGGAAGTGGTGGAGTTAGCATTCCTGAAGGCATTCAAGGAACGTGTAGACGTGGCACTTGAGGACATGGTCTACTGGGCATGGTTGGATTGAGGTTAAACTAGATGATCTTATAGGTCTTTTCCAACCTTAGTGATTCTGTGATTTTCAAGTTTCTTAATATTTTAAAATGTTTTTTGCATTTTGATACATAAAAGGAGTAAGATGAACCAAGCTCTGAATTTGAGTACTGAATTTGCAGTCAGTGTTTTTCATTGCAAAATGTCTACAGAAAATCTTCTGTTCATGCACACTTGACCGTGTTCCATGGCAAGTAACATACGTACTCACATTTTACTCATAGCAGTAGCTTAGATTCATCTTGGCCTGAAAAAAACTGATGTCTTCAGGCCTTCAAAACAGGGCCAGGCAAGTTCTGGGATCTCTATTCATGTGGGTGCTGTGGGTCTTGGCTCAGGTACTAGGACTGTGCAATTTGTGTGCGTGGCAGCATAGATACCAATTGAGAAGAAGGATTTCAACTGAAGACTATTTGCTAATCTTGCAGATGGGATCAAAATATTTGCCTGAAATGTCTTTTATAGGACATATTTTGTGGAGAATTGTATTTATTTGCTCTCAGTCCTTGGAACATGGAAGTTGTTGGAACAGAGGAAGATGTGTGTGCTGAGAAAGACAAGATTTTGTTTTCCTGTGTAGTCCCATTTATTGTTTTAAATGGTTTCACTTGGGGAAATAAGGTGTTTTCCATTAGTGGCTGATCTTCATTTTGCATATTCATTTCACATCTTGAAGATGGTGGAGACTGCATTTGCTTTCCTGTATTCTCTGGAACAGACAAGTAATTTATTTTTGTTGTGAAAGATTTTAGCTTTCTGCCTGCACTGCTGAAGCAGACTGAGGACGTCCCATATCCTTTATCTAATTCTGAGGCAAAACTCCCAGTGACTTAAATAGCAAATGCACAGAGCACACATTTACTTTTACATGATATATCACTCCAGTGACTTTACTGAAGATTTGCATCAGATCCCTGCTCTACCCTGTCTCCTACTGCAATTTTTATTACGATACTGTGAAGTATTTAGCTATGCATTGGGGTCTAACCTGAACCTATTCATGTCACTGCAGAGACTCCCATTGACTTCAGCGGGCTTGGGAATCAGGCCATGAAGAATAGGTAGCTTTTTTATGTTGCAGGAATGTGCCACAGACTAAACACATTTTTCATTCTAGTGAGACTTGAGAAAAATATTAAATAGGGGTTGAGCTCTGAAAAGGACTGCATTTGGACCTGTAATAGGGCAGTCATTACACACCTTGTTCATTTAAAAGATATCACTGTAACTTGTCTACCTTTTTCTTAAGTCTAATTATAGCAAAAATAATTTACTTTGTACAGTCTTGTACAAAAGCATGCCTTCTGAATGCTTAAAAGTATTTTAACTGCTAAAGCTGCCATATAGATTCCCTTTTTCATGTTTTTATTGCACATATCATAAAAGATCTACTGTTGCTCATGTTTATGTACAAGGGTGGCCACTAACCTTGCCCCACTTTCATAGATTTGTTAATCTCGTGAGACACTTTGTATGCTGTAAACTGAAAAACGATACACAATTAAAACTTGTTAAAGATAATTAAACTGAAGTGGAGGGAAAAAAAACCCTGCCTCACTGCTTTGTTCATAATAATAGTCTCTGAACTATAATTAAATTCTTCCTTCCAATAATTGTATACATACAAAGGAATTTTCCAGATAGCAAAACAATACAATGATTAAAAATGATTAAGAAGCTGATTCCAAAAGCAAAGATGAGCCAGAGAGGGTTGGAAAGATTTTAGGTGCCTCTAAATATATTGTACCAGCTGGGTACCAGATGGTGTTTGGCTACTTGCACCCACTAACTGAAAATATCAGAGGAGCAACTACACTATTGCCAGAATCAGTTCCCCTCCCTTAAATAAAAGTGGCACTCTTGGGAACAACTTGGCAGTGCAGAAAAATTTCCTGACAGGGAGATCTATTAGATGGTGGAATAGTCTCCCAAAGGCAGAAGTAAATGCCAAATTGCCTGGCATGTTAGAAAGGCTGGACGAAAGCTAGAAAACCTACCGTGGATATGTACTGCTGTTAACAGAGTAAGGTGGTGACTTACTCTGTTATAAACATGGGATTAGTTAAGAATGTCACCACTTTCTTGGGAATAACTTTAGATTATTTAACTGTAGCTTTCACATCATGCTTGTTTGTATGGGGCATCAAGGAAAGATCGGAGAATCAATGTTGGCTGAAGATAATTTGTTGTCTGACTTGTCTCTAATCAAAAAATCCATCAGTCATTTCATGGATATAGTTTGCTTCATGTTCTTGATAGTTGTATTCTTTTTATAAAGTTATTTTGTACTAGGGTAACATACATTCCTTCCAAAATGTTGTCAAGACATCTTGCAGAAACAATAAGCATCACCAATATGTTATACTAGACGTGCAGACATCATCAGCTTTCATGGATAACGAAAAAACTCTTGTAATTTGTTCCTTTTATCTGTGATCAAAAGATAATTAAAAAGAAAGGAAAGATAATTAAAAAGAAATTAACTTAACTTCAAACTCCCATTTCTGTTGGCTGTTTGAGAGTCAAACCAGAAATAGGAAGCACATTGCTGTATGTAGCAGTTTGCTAGCAAGAAATCATCTCCAAATTGTTAGAAGTGTGATTACATTAATTGTGTCCAAAATGAAAGGTTAAAGAAATCAGTAGAAGCACTGTATTGTGGAATACAAAAGAGGGAATGATCTGATTAACTAATGAATGTGCCAGCCTGTATGGATGTTGCTGGAACTTGTTTGCTATTTCAGATGAGCTGGATCGTTGTGTCCACGGAAGGAGTAGCAAAAAAAAAGTAAAATATTTTTCTTTTCTGGATCTTTTAAAAAATTATTTATTTATTCCTTTAAATGAGTAAAAAACCTTGGGGACCTAAAGTCTCCAGTGTCATTTGAAAGTAACATTTTCGATTTGAGCCCCAGCTGTGGACTCTTATGTCTTTGAACAAATGCAGCTGGGGCTGAATGTGCCCTTGGCAGAGGAAAAACAGTTGTTTTTAGAGACTAGGCTTTGATTCCATGTATTTCCTCACTGCCACTACAGACTAATTTTTGCCTGTAAGTAGAATTTAAGTCTAGTGTTTAAAACCATAGATCTGCCTGTGCTGAGTGGCATCCTTGCAAGCTGCACAGAAAGGGTATAACCTTCTCCACAGACTCTCCTACCTTTTGAAAACTTTGAAGTATCCCCAAAGGAGCTCTTCTCAGTGCAAGAAAATCTGGAGTTTTAAAAACTCAGCTTACAGTCTAATGTTAGTTTGTAACGACAGACAGAAGCAGGAGTACAGTGGAGTCCTTTCCAAGTACGTTGCTACTCTTTCTCACTCCGAGCTTGCTCCTCAGTCTCATTTAGTTCAGACACAGCAGGACAAAATCACAAGACAGCTAAAGTTTATGTTTTGATATTAATTTCTTTCAGAAATCTAATTTTGTGGAAAGATTGCTTAAATCCCAGTAGCACACTGCTTCTTTGTTGTTCTTGGGTATTTGCCAATCAGCACTTATTAGAAAAGCACTGCTCAGGACAGTTTGCACATGTTGTAAGGGTCTGCTGTGCTTCAGATGTTGCTATGCTCAGTTTTAAGCTCTGTGACCATGAGAGAGTGAATCGTGATGATCAAAAAAACCCTGTTCATCCAGTGTCCTAGTCTCATCAGCTTTTCCCAAAGCCAGATTGTGGAGGGATATCAGAAACTAGTAATAGGTCACTGAATTTATTTTGAACTGACCATTTAAAAAATAATTCCTGTCTACAGCAACAGCAAATGTTACCTGGATTCTGCTACCAGCATCACACTGCTTTTACCTCACTGAAAACACTAAATGAAGTTTTGATAGGAGATTGTGATACCACGGCAATATAAAAATAAACATACAACCAGACTTGGGTCCTGGTCCACCCTTAACCTTATGGTGCAATGCAGGGAACAAAAATCAAATACAAACCCTGGCCATCTGAGATACTTCTTTGTCTGAGGAAGGTGCCAGTGTAATAAGGAACTGATGCGAAGTTAACAGCATACAAAATCCCCCCTCTTCAATCTGTTTCCAGGATGGGATGTGGGAAAAGCAGAGTGATTAAAATACCACTCTTACTCTACAAGTCCTGGATTTGGAAAGGCCCTGAGGGTCCCAATGAAACAAAAAGAATTTAGGGCATGCTTGAAGATATTCTGAACAAAGACAACAGCCAGAAATGCTTTTTTTGCATTTCCTTGATTGGCAAGTGGTAAAATGGCACCCAAAATGTTTTTCTAATTCATGGTTTACCTAGATTAGTGTATCTTGTCTATAAAATGCACATGAACATCCAAATATGTAGAGACAGACAGTGTAGTGTGGACCCAGAGGTGGATACCTCTACATCATTTCTGTGCAAAAAATGTGTGTACATTTAGACACACACATATTTGAAAACATGCCTACCTTTGTTTACTTGTTCTTCAAAGTGGGACTGTCCTCTCGTGTTACACAGGTCAGTAGGCAAAAAGCTGCTTTGCTGTAACTCTGCTGGTGTCTGTATAGACTGAGCTTGGCATTTGACTTTGGTCAAGTTGTATCAGGGAAGAAAGGGTCCTTCGCTATTCTACTTTGCAGACTTCTAAAAAGATCTGTTTGTTCAAAAGAGTATACTGACTTCATGTGTCCCACTTTGTTTCCTGAAGAACTGTAGTTTAACAGGACTTTTCTGAGTTCATTTTTATTTCTTCTTGTCTTTCTACTTGAGATAATTAATTAGCTTTTTTTTTACACATAATATTAATCAACATCTTAGAAATCAAGGAACAGTGGAATATTTTTCATAAGACTGAAATAATCCTACTGTATGTTTCTAAGAAATAGATTTCAACTTTGTCTTTAACCTAACCTGGTGATCTGTAAACTGCTAAATGTCCAATAATTTCAATTCAGTAGCAATATTTTTAATTAATTTTCTTCCCCCCCTCCCCCAGTAGCAAGCACATGCAACATACATGATCTAGTGGAAGATCTTGGGAGCTCATGAAACAGAGATGACCCATCTCAACGAACAGCTTTTCTCTTTTGTGCTTGTGTGTACTGCACATCCTTTCGGAACACAGTCCCAAATCATAATGATGTCCCAAAACACAGGATTAATGTGTCTATGAACAGACCTCTTATGCCTCTAGAATGAAGTACTCCTTGCTAATTTCTCTTCAAGACACCAGCTTAATTGCATTTTAAACAAATGGGCTGCTTTGCTGGCCAACTTTTAAATGAGATAACAGCAATGTTCACTCTCCAGCAGTGATGAGTGCCTTGCAGTAGATTCAAAACTCTGTTCAATAACAGGTTTAATCTCACACCAGCAGATTTACTGCAGAATAAACTGCCACTGAGCTCATAATTAGTAAAACAAAAAAACCCCAACCTCCTAAATATTATTTTCCAAAGCAGCAGGCTATGTTTTAGTGGAAATTTTTAGTCCTTTTCTTTGTGTGTTTTATTGATTTTATGTATGATATTGGGAATTCATGCTATGATTTAAGATAATAGTCTTTATCGATCACTTAAGCAGTTGTTTAGCTACATAGTAACAAAATGATGCTCCCATTCACAGAATATGTGATACTGACAGCGGGGAGACCACAGTGCTTCCCTTCTTAATGTTTATTTCTTTTTTCCAAAAGCATATTCGCTGCTGGAAAACAGCAACTGCAAACATTTGTGCTTTAGAAACAATCTTCCCATAATTTTCTTTGTCGCAGCTATTAGTAGCCAATTGTGATTCAGTGATACCCAGTTCAACAAACAGATGTTCCAAAGTATATTCTCTGTAGCATGAAAACAAATATTAATGAGGTAATTGGAACTATTGAGAAAAAGAAACTGGTGAGTATGTAGTTGCTAATGTTTGAAGTCATGCCCTTCAGTGCTTGTGGTTAGTGACAAAGTTTCAGTATCTAACTGCGTTTAAGCACCAGAGGGCAAATTTTTAAAAAGGTTTCATCCTACATTCAGGTGTCTGTGCACACACAAGTTTGTACAAAGAAAGGAGCATGTCAGAGTGTGTAGTTGAAAAATTTGATCTCTTATAATTTCAAAAACCCTCCCAGGTGATGTAAAGCAGCTGGGAGGGGAGGAAGTCTACATTACGCTTTCTTCTTTTTAAGTGGTTGAATCTATGTAAAATTGGTACACCTTATAAACTACAGGCTAATGATTCTTATTTCACATACATGTTGCACATGTAGTATTGAATTAGATAAAAGTAATTAGCTATTTAATTAATTTCAAAGATTCTTAAAAATATTACAGAAGGCACAGCACATCCTCTAAAACTTCCTTTTCAACAGATCATTTTTCCCTGGTTAAGATATTATATACCAGAGTATTAAAAAGCTAAATTTAGTATATTGTTTTTACACTAGAAATAATCTATTTTAATAGGAATGTGATAATTGCAATCATTTTGGTGCAATATGCGTTATACACAGCAATTGTGTTAAGGAATAGAACCTGTTTGTCTGTGCTAAAATAAATACAGAATGACTTCTTCATTTGATTCTCCATTTTAAGACAGGTGTGCTCCAGAGGAGTCAGTTCTGTCCTGGGGCTCTCATTGTCCATACCAGGGGAGCCCAGGTTTCCTTTCAAAGGAAATGAGAGTGGGCAAGGGTGTGGGCATAAGGATGCCTCATTACATATGCAGCTCGCGCAGTGTCTGATGACCAGCTTCTTTGCTTGCTTTTCAGATTTTATAAAAGTCTATTATGTCTTTATTAAGTTAGGGTAGGTATTATGCAAGGCTACAAAAAATCTTGCCACCTCATTCTATCCAAAATATTTTTCTTGTTTCTGTATGTGCGAGATTTTATAACCAAATACGAAGGTACCAGTGGTACCCTAAAACAAATATAAAGGACTCTAGCAAAATCTTTCTCAAAGATCTGATCTTTGTCTCCTTGTTTTTCATACCGTGTAAAAATAGTGATCAGTGGCAGCAGAAGGTTGTCACAGCATCAGTGTTTCTTGATATAAAAAAGATTTTTTTTTCCAAAAAGAATCTGCACTTAGATATATGAGAGAGTGTGAATACCGCTCTTTGTCTGAGCAGTCTCTCTGTATATCTGCTCACATATTGTAAGTGCATTCATTAATTCTTGTGCTCCTAGCTTCCAAATTTTTTCAACAGTGGCATTGACTTCCTTATTCTGACAAAATAGAAATATTTTTGGTCTTGTTTTCTGTTTTCCTCTCTTGGTCAAAGATGAGTGCATTTACCTAAAGAAGCATTTGTAGCTTTAGAAACAAGAGTAGTGGAGGTGAAGTGAATTTTAGGGAAGGGATTTATTAAAGAGAGTGGAGAATATTGTGTCCTGCTTCCTTTCTGAATAGCACACCATACAATATCAATTAGTGTCAAGAATGGCTTTTTTAAAATTTTAAAATCAAAGCATAGGCAGTAGATCATAACGGAAGAAGGCCAATTAGAATACTTGGGTGTAGAACATACCAGCTCAGTAGTTCATCCAAATATCAGAAGTCTACTAAAAATGTGTAATGTAAAAATTAACTTTTAACTTCATGAACCACCTTGGGTTTGGTTGTGTATATATGTGCCTCATGAAAGACATGAAAGATTTCAGTATACTGAAATCTTTAATTCAGATATATCTATACTGTTCTTTATTTGATTCTGCTTCTTCTGTGCTCTTCTGATGACAGCTGCTACAGTAGGAGACTGATTTATACCAGTCCTACTTGTAATTTGGACAAGAGTTAAGGACTCAGGAATTTTGGTTTTATATCTTGGGTCTACCATAGGCTTCCTTGATGCCTATAATATTTTTATACATCTGTAAAATACAAGTTTCCCTACTTGAGGGTTATGAGGATAGATGTTTTACTGATGGAGAGTCACAAAAATTCTGTAAAAGTGATGATCATACTATCTAGATAGCCTTACTCATAGTGTTCAATATCTTCTTTTTTACACTGTTTGTAAGTGCTGATCCTTTATATCAGACCTAGCATATTCTACCTGAATAATATTCGGACTCCCTCACTCTCCAAGTGGGAAAATTAGTTGGTTTAGAATAATTGCTCTCGTCAATGGAATATATTTTTCTGGCCAACGTGATATGTTCAAGGTGAAGTCCCACTTGGGGAAAAAAGTACATTTTCAGCATTATTGTCATGCCTGGATGTTCTGAGCCTGCTGCAAAGAGCTTCATAATCTAGAAAATAAAATACTTACAAGCTCAAAGGAAATGAAAGAAATTGATTAGTAATATTTAATATATTTATAGGACATTCCACAATTTTTAATGTTAAAAAGTCAAAATTATAGATGCTGTAAGAAAAGGCCTTTGAAATTTATACTGTGTAAGACAAGACAGGTGGAAAAGTAGTGTTAAGAAACTTGGAGAAAGATAAGATTTTACTATAAAACAAGATGACTGATTACAGATTTGGGAAGTATGAGTGGGAAGGGTAGGGAAGAGGAATGACCTCTAGCAATAGTTTTATACAGAAGGGCTGAACAGAATGTAGGGACATGGAAAGTACTGACAAAAGCCAAATTGAACTGTTACATAAAACAGCACATTCCATCATAATACGCTGCCTAACATATATATGAACAATACAAAGTGTGAACATACAATCTGGAGTACATGATATGACAGTGCTACAATGTTTTGTAAGAAAGTACTGCATAGAAAATATGTTAGCTTTAAAAGGACTGCATGTGTCTTCCACTAACATCTTCTGTTTGGACTTTTCCTCATGCATCAGGCCTCTAGCTGTAGCATGTTTGGAATTCTGAAAAATGAAATTGATTTAGTTCTTCTCATTTGCATCTGAATGGTGATTTAATCTCTCTGCTTATTATTAACTTGGCCTCAGGTCCATTTTGGCCTTGCCGATCAGGCCACCTTTACATTTCCTCTGTATGGTAGAGATGGGGTATCACAACTATTTTTTCCTTACAAAACCTCAACGAAAACCTGTATAATCTCTTGCATGTTTTCTTGGTGTAGGTTACTGTGGGTGCCATTTCATTAGACATGGTGTTGTAAGCCTGTGCAAAAACCCATTTAGTAGAAGCTGACTGTTGTGCAATTTAATTTTTGGAAGAGATTAATATTTATCCTGTTTTCCCAGCACAGCAAAAATGTGAAATATATTGTGTAAAATCCATTAAGTATCAACAAATACTTGAAGCTACAATAAACTTAGCCATTTTTAATACTGTCTTTTATATATGAGAAAAAGCCACCCTTTTTTGGTGTGTATTAAATCTATTTTTTAATTCATCCTTAGAGGGAAAAATCAAACACAAAGTATGGAAATACTATGGTACAAAAAATGGTTTTGCTGAGAAAAACTTAATTTTGTTGCTAATTTTACAAGATCTCTCTTGTCTGTCACACACACAAAAGGGCATAGGAAAAGCAACTGCAGAGCTTCATGCTGTCATCTGAAATTTTTGATAGTTCTTTTTTTGATTAAGATATTTGCTAAGGACAACAATGAACATTTTTTCTATTCTGTTAGATGATTCTGTGGACTGAAGCCTTCTCAAATCTGCATTTTGCTTTGACCAATAAATATATCTTACATATGAAATTTTCAGTAGCTGAATTGGAAATAAGGTAAAAAAGCATCACAGATGGAATGCTAGGAAATAGGACTCAGCAGCAGGAGCTATATTAATGACTGGTGGATAATTAGCAACAACTTCATGTCTCAGTGTCACTTTTGCCATGGGATTGATGCAATGAGGCTGTTAATACTTGTTCACAGTTGGATTTTAGTAGATATTTTGCTACAGCTGCAGCTGCAACTGCTCCAGAGTGTGTGCGCGTGCAATGCCATATATGCACTGTGTCTTTGGATTTGGCTTCAGTGTTTTGGCTCTGCGTGAGTTTTATGTTTTTCTTATTGTTTGCTATTTGCCATCCTGGAGTTGGTTTATTTCCACCTTCCTGCTCATTCTCAGATTTGCTTGGAACAGCCTTGGCTGCTGGTATAAGAGGTTTCTAATTGTAGGAGAAAAGAGACAGTTTCCCTGTAAAGAAAACAGTGGTTGAATGTCAGTGAATATGAATAAGCCTATTGATTCCTTGCTATTATGTTCCTCTTTCTCCAGTGTTGCTGTTATTAGAAAAACATTCAGAAGATAAAGTGTGACTGATAAGACAAAAAAGAAGTTTTGAAAAATATCATTAGTACAAAGTGATTAATAGGAAAATAAAAAATAAAATATTCTTTTAGAGAAGCTAAAGTCTTATTTCCCAAAAAATAAAACCCAGAAAAGGGCAGCAAAACCCCATTAAACTAAACAAAAGAAAGAAAAGAAAATCATATCAAATTCTGCATATTTAGGAGAGATATTGCAATAGGAATTTCTCTGAGTGGAACTGTGAAGAGTATAGTTTTAGTCTGCAAAATATCAAACACCTTCAACTTCTCTATCTTGGATTATTTCTGCAGTTTTAGTCAATGATATATCAAAAATTATTTTTGCCATTTATTTTAATTTTAGATAAGCTAAAGGGGCAGACATTCACAGATTTAAGTAAAAACTGGGTAAAAAAAACCAAAGAAAATGCAGTATTCTCAGTTTCCACTAAGATCACTTCTGATAGGGGCATCAACTGCTTATGTTGAATGTTGGTTATTGTCAATTAACCAGATTAGATTCAAGCCGTCTGTTCTTAAAATATTTTGAGGTGTTCTTTTTTTTTTTTTTTCCATTTCTATGGGAGGTTAGTATAAATGAAGGACAATCATGTCACAGGTTCCATTGTACAGTAATATTAGTGTTTTAGTGTCTACATGTAAATCCCTTTCACAAAAATTCCTAACAAAAAAAAAAATCCTTTGGGATTAAATTTTCAGGGAATGTCAAAATTCTAGAATCATTTGCCCCCCTTAATTCCAACCATTTAAAAAATATTAATCTATTCTTTAAAGCTACTTAGAAATTATGAGAACGTTGTCTTTTTTTCTAATTTCCTAATTAGAAAAAAATTCCTAACATTTCCTAATTTTTCATACATTTATTGGATATTGGACTTGTTTTCTATTATGAAAATTTCCTAAAACAAGAGGGAGTGAGTATACTGTTTAATATATTAATGATCTTTGTGGGCGGTAAGGAAAAAAACATTTCACATATGCAAGAACACCTCTTTAGCCAAAATTTTATAAGGACTTCTAGTATGTAAAGTTACTGAGCATTGGAGGCTCTGTGGATGAAGAGCTCCCCAGGTATACACTGATGGGGGGACTAGAGCTGTTTGTGTCAATGGTTTGCAAATAATGGGTCTCTGGGAGAATTTTAAATTGCAGTTTTCATGCCAGACTGTGGCGCTTTTTAGGATGAGCTGAGTTGCTATGGGGCTTGGCACTCTTCAGTGCACCTTAGGCAGCAGTTCTTATACTTCCATTGAGATTGTAACAGCTGGCCATTACAATCAATCAATTGACATTTCAGGAGAAATTTTTCTTTTATATGAAGGGAAAAAAAAAGGAGAAATAAAAGATATTAAGTTGTAGCTTGTCCCAGAAAGAGAAAGGAATTTATAGATTTACCTTTGACTATAAAAACCAGGTACTTGTGAGTAAATCACAAACTGATCAGGCATTTATTTATATTTGGGACACCATAGTATTTTCTATTAATATATAAATAATCTCAATATCTGTGTAGTATTAATTCTATGTAGGTGCTGGCTATGTGTTGCACTAGTCCTGCACATGAGTGCAGAGCACTCAACTATAGGCTGTGTGTAAACTTGTGGGGCTGATGAGAAGTTCACTAGCCAAACCATCAAATATCACGTAGATTCTCCTTGCTTCAAAGCAAAAAAAGATATTGGAGAAGCTAATGAAAAGGTGGGGATTCTAAAGAGCAGATGGGACAGGCTTCAAACGGGGTAAAAAAAAAAAAAAAAAAAGGCCTTAGCAAAGTCTGTGACAGTAATATCATCTAAGTTAAAGTTTTTGGATTCCTGAAATGGAATATGAAGCAAGAGAAGTTTGATCCACTCCCATATATGATTCAACCAGTAACACAGTTTGTGCGTAAGTTGTTTCTGCTTCTCCCAGAGTACAGTTTATTGAGGTAAATTATAAGTTTTGCATACCATCTGTGTCTTAGTGCTTTAATGCTCTGCATTGACTGGAGTAGTTGATCCTGTATGAACATAATCATATGTTCATCATGTGAACATGTGATTATTCTATATGTAATCAAATTTTTTAATGAAGCATTCTAAAGGTATTGGCAATTCAGTATCACCAACAAAGAAAAAAAATCATGAATGCAGAGGTTGTACTCAGAACGCTTAATGCAAAGCACATCCTTCCTGGGGACTACCTAGGTAACTGTATTTAGCTACTTTGCTACTTAATGTCTTCAGGGACATTTTACAACTAAAGCATCTGTACCTAAAAGATGAGAACAGGGAAAATTAAAGAAGCTATAGTTTGATGCAAAAACAGTGGTAGCAGCATGCTTACACAGATAGATGGCAATTTTAGTTAGCTGGTTGCATATTCTAAAAGATACGGAATTTATTCTCTATGTTTCTTCCTGAAGTAATGCAATTGACATTAATTTAGGTAAGAGTTAAAGGAACAGTAGGTTCACAAAGTAGTGGTAACCACTTAAACTTTCCACCATTAGCAACTGCCACTTTTCACGATCAGTGCTTGTGTCAGTGTATGAGTGTTATTTCTCCCTTAAACATAAACTGAAGGGATAAGAGAGCCTCCTCTTAGGTGAAGATGGTCAGTTGAAGCAGAGTGGATAAAAGCACTTTAGGAGGGCTGCAGAGAGGGGATCTCTTTCTTCCATGAGACAGTTGTGGTTACTGCTTTGGCAACACTGATATTTTTTTCTTCCACTATTAATTAAATGGATTTTATTCACTTCTTCCTTACTTTCTTCACGGGTCATCACATATGATCTCCAGGGTGAGCAATCTCATCAGAAATCAGGTGAGACTGTTACGCTGACTTTGATTGAAGGCAGTGAGGAAAACATTTTGGACATTTTATGACACATGATTGAAGCAAAGAAACATGGAAAGAGGAGGGTTGCATCCCGGTTCAAATGAAGCCTGGGAGTTAACTCTCTGGTTTAGGGTTTTAAAATTGAATGATGCTGAGAGAGTTATCGTCAGGAGTACTTTTAGTACCAATTCTGTTGCCTGTGAAGCTTTATGCAGGGCTTTATGTCTCTATTTCTCACAACAAATATCCCACCATAAGTGATGGAGAGGGTCTTATTAAGAGTTCCAAATAAATCTCATAATCATAAATAATTAAGTAAAACACCAAATAATTTTTTTGGCATATAGTAAATTGAAATTTTTTTCCATAGCTTCAGAGTGAGCTTTCCTTATAAACTTAATTATCTACCAGTCTGCAAAGTAAATGCATGGATGTCACATATGGTCAGCTTCTATTTTTACACTGTATTGTAATAATTAACATATGTATAGTGGCAGGCTCATGGACATATTTTGCATAGGATCTTTTTTTCATCATGTTTTTCTTCCCTGATTTTAGAAAAACTTCTAAGCAATAAGGAAAGTTGGAAAAAGTATTCTCTACCTTTTGTCTTAGCACAAGAATAAGTGTGCAGGCCATCTCTTAAGTAACATATATGTTTAAGTTATTAATTAAAAACCACAATAATCTTGTGCAAAAATTCAGTTTCACTTACCATCTCCAAACTATTGAGTCAATTTTTCCCTTCCTGAGGCCTTCCTCTTAGCTTTCATTTTCTGTCACCTTGCCCAGTTCCATCATGATAACCTCTTCCTAGTGAATTTTCATCTCATTCTTGTAATTCCTTTTTGGGTAACATCTCTCAGATGACTGTTTGGGTGGATAGGAAAACATGTAAAACTCATGTCCAAGCTCTTAACATCTTATATCTCAATTGCCATAATAGCCTTTTCTCCGGCCTTGACAAGTTCGTCATGTCCAAGTGAATGCTGCAACAAAGCCTGTATCTCTGTTGTATCACACGAGTACATTATAGTCTGTCCTCCCCTTCTGTTGAGATGTCAGCTCCTACTTCCATTATACCCTCGTTGCCCACTTGTTAGATTTTCAAACAAGCACTTTTGTGCTTTCTCCTGTGTTGACCCTGTACTTGAGACTTGTCATAAACCTTTAAAAGATGACCTCATTAAATTCAAGTCCTTAAAACTCTCCCTTGTTATAATGCCTATGAAAGAAATGTGAAGAAATGTCAGGCTGGGGGCTGTTCTGTGGATGCTGCACTTCTTACTTTCCTGGTTTCCTTGTGCACCTGTCTTTGCTTACATCTTTCTGTTCTCTCCAGACTGATGTTTTGTTTTGCAGTCTCTGGGAAGTGATGGGGTTTGTCCTCTTGCTACCTTGCATGGTAGAGTCCTACCCCGTGATTTAGGGTCTCACAGTGTGGTTTGAATAAAGAGGTGATTGCAAGTACTACAGTTAGGAACTAAGTTACAAATATTCAGGTAGCCTGGTTAAAATTTTTAGATGGTTGAGCGTATCATTCTTACACAAAATTGGCATATGTGATGGCATTTGATTTTTTGAACCAATCTTCATAATCTTTTGGAGTTGTTCTGCTTGTGTTGGACTTGCAAAGTTAGGCTTAGGAGGTCAGAAACAGTAAGACCTTAGGTTATGAGATTCACCTGGCATGAAGATACCTTAAAGATAAAGGCCTAGTTAGAAACACGTAACAACATTCAGATGTTAGCTGAAGTGAACATCTAAGCTTTTTCCTTCAAGACCTGCCTTTTTTTTTGGTCTGGATGTGAGGTTTGGGGCATGTTCCTTTTAGTTGTCTCTTCCGTGTCAGCAAGGGTGGATTTCTTCCTGTGGTGCCTCACTGTCACTACACCTTCCATTGTATGCTTCAAGCATAGATTCTGCCTTGCAAGCCAGACACAAAAGGTGAGTACTGTAACAATCTTATGCTGCTGCAAAGGCTAGATTTTGAGTTTGGCATTGAAATCTCTATATTTCTCTTCCAGCTTGTTCTTCAGGAGTTGCCTACTGCTTTGATTTGATTTTCATTTTTTGTTTCTCTTAGTCTGGAGAAAACTATCTTTAGGAACATAAAGCTTCCCAGGTAGCTGGCAATAAGTTTGGCATTGTACAACACACAGGGTAGTTTTAAGCACAACTTCACACTATTCCTGCATATTTTCTGTGCAGGAGTATCTGTTTTTTTCAGTAGTGTGAAGACTGGGGAGTAGGGCAAGACCTACAACAGGTAAGGAATGAGTTGAACAGTATTCTCTCAAACCTATGGCCGTCTAATGCATTTGTATCCCTGAATTTTTTGCTAGCAAAAATTGTATTGCACTTGGGTATTAAGCCTTTTTCTCTGCAGCCTGATCCACTGATTGCTAGCCTTTTCATTTTGTCAGTAATATGCAAGGTCTCTCTTAACTCTGCTGTAATTTGCAAGGACACAAAGCATGCTTGAAATTACTTACCTGACTGCACTTTGTGTGAAGAACTCCATCCCCTCAGCTGTTTTAGATTAACGGTGAATTACAGTTCACTTCAATGCAATTAGACCTAATGAGGTGCACATGGAGACTATTGGACCACCGTGTAACCACATTATATGGACTTGCTAGTTGCCATTTTAATCAATTGGTTTGACCTTTGAATGCAAACTACCACAAAGCACAAAGAAGTTCATGGCCCAGATACCTATTTACTTGAATGCAAGGAGAGACAATAAAAATTAACCTCCGATCAGGAAAAGCTGTTCCTCTGGGGAATCTTTAGAAAAGAAATCCTATTTGCAAAAGGATGGTTAGAATGATTGGTCATATCATAAGTACGGTTAAAATATTACCACAAGTATTTCTCTTCTGGTATGACTTGATTTGAAATTTACATCTTGCATCACTGGCTTTTTAGAAACCAAAGGTTAAATTTCATAGGAAAAAAATTACTTTCATTGTAAGTGGCTATTCGTGGTGGGGACGGGGATGGGGATGTAGTTAAATATGAGATTAAACCTCTGAGGGATGAGTGTTTTGTTTCCCAGAGAAAGATTCTCTGGGAAAGCAGTAGGTCTATTTCTTCAGTTTTTATAGAGATGTAGACCTCTTTCTCCCTACATTTCATTCCTCTTTCTTCAGTTTATTTTCTGTTTGACTTCTTGTGCTAGTCCCTCCCAAACAATATTCGCTTTATACAGAAGGGAAGAGAAAGGAAGATTTTCAGAGGACTGCAAAGAGTAGCTAAAAAGTAAAATTTGGCTTTTTCGTGGATCAAACACCCATCTAAGGGTTTAGCCTGCTCATGCTACCCTCCCTCTTATATTGCTGTTAGGCTTTCTTCATTCCTGTGCCTTTGCTGTATTTGTGTGCTAGGAGGCTATATGCTCTTTAGGTCAGGGAGTATCTTTTTCATTTCCAGGAGTTTACAGCACACAGCATAGTGGAAGCCTGATTGCTGTGTAGGACTTCAAGCCCATTTCTCATTTTGAATTCCACTGAGAAACAGTTTTAATATCAGACAAGTAGCCCATGAGACCTGCTTTACCTGCTTACTTGAAACAAGTGAAGATGAATGAGATGTGGAAAAGGGAAGAAGGGATTCCCCTACTTGACTGAAGTGCCAGGATCACCTGTCCTGCACAGGGGTACATACAGACAGAGCCAGGAAAGCATGAGAAGAAATGGTAGGTGCAGTCTTCAGGAGATGGAATGGAGACATCTGTGAAGCTTTCTGTCAAAAGTATTCACAGACAGGCTGTAAAGGGAGAGTCTCTACAGTTCCCTTTATGCATGAGTTTAATTTCTATTCTACCTTCCAGAATAAGTTTTGTATTTGTCTTAATGAAGATTATTTTAAAAAGGAAAAAAAAAAGAAGAAAAAGTTGTTTGCTCCTTCTTAGAAATTGTGATTTTTAAGTTAATTAAAATATATTAAATACATATAGGTTGCAAGGGCAGCTTTTCTTGACTTTATGCCAATGGATTGGGCCAAAATATTTGGGAAGTGCACCTACTCAGTATGCCTATTGTTAAAACCTTGGTAATTATGACCTTCTGCCTTGGAGAGTAAATATTTGCAAATAATGTCTGAAATAGTTCTCATTAGTCATTTCCAGGAGTCTGGAATGGCTCATTATTATGAGTCTCCCTGGTATGTTTGAAAATTATTGTCTTACGACTTTCAGAATAGCTTTTGCACCACACCTTGTGAGAGGACGTGAGTCAAATGTGCAACCTAACAGGAATCCAGATATGAATTCCTGGTTATGAGTCACACTAAGAAACAATGTCTTGATCCTTGCTTGAAATCACAAGCATGTAAACTTCCTTCTTCCTATTGTGCTTAGCTTCTAAATGAGAGAAGTCCTTTTGTACTTTAATTAAAAGAAACATCATAGAAATCATGCTTTATCCTAACTGCATGTAAGCTGACAAAGAAAGATAAGTTCTGTGCTAATTAAATGAAATAACAAGTATTTTATAGAAGGTGCCAAATTAGACAAAAGCGTCTTTATATCCACATATATATGGATAATTTTGTTAACCCTGTTTCTGTTACTAATACATACTCATTTAAATTCATTCAAGCCTATCTTCTGTTTCTAATATATGTTAGTGATTTTGCAGTTTCAAAACAAATACCAGGATACATGGAAAACATGGAAATTCTGTCAGCTGATAACAGATGTAATTACCAATGGACTATATAACTCACTGATAATTGATTAATGCCTGAAGCATGTTGGCTTGCTTGTAAACATTTTATACTGGTACCTTCAAGTCATATAATTTGCCCACTACTGTATATGGTTATTGTAATATGAATAAATGTTGTAGTTTAAACATTTTTTTTGTACCTAATGAAGTCTGTCTGATGTTAAAATGAAAATGAGACCGTTCTGAATCACACTAACTGAGTGATAAATACTGGTAGCCTGCTGAATAAGCATCTTCAGAATCTGTGCTAGCCAGTACGCAATGAGTTGAAATGCTTTTCCTAGAGGATATAACATAGGTTACAAATGTTTTCAATTACCTGTTCCATGGCTTCTTTAACTGTACTATGAAGGAACTGGTATGGATGGCTGCACCAAAATTGGTCTCCTCTAATGTAACCTTTTCTATACAGTTGAAGTACATTACCGTTTTGGTATAACTTGAACTTCTTCCATACTGAGAATTAAAATAAAGTGAATGTAGAGTAGGTATACCTTCTGTGTGGACTGGGTTGAGATGTAAACTTGTAAAGGATTTATGTGTAAATAGGCAACCTGAAATGCACATTGACTTGACTTGTATTTGAACTCCCTTCCTTTTTCTTTCCCAAGGTTGGTTGATGTCAAAGGCCATCTGTTTCCTGTAGTGCAGAAACATGTAGACATTGAAAGAACAAATTTTAATCTGTTCATTAAACTACAATTTAAATGTTTGTTTCAAGAATCTGAATAGTTTCAACACTGGAATTTTGAGTGCAGGGATTTCTGCTTGTTTGTATATTTAAGGTCTGAGTGTTATGATATATCTCAATGTAATGAAGCATGGCATAGTCTCACTATGCCTGTACTGGCACCATTTCAGATTTGTTGAGGATACCCAAATCTCAGATACCATTTACGTGAAGGAGTTGGGTCTGCCATATTTCACTCAGTAGGAGGACTTTCATAGTAGAAAGTAAGGGTGTTCAACTGAAACTCCTCACGTCATTTTGTTTCATAGGTGTGTATACAGCCTTAGTGTTAGCCAAATGTCTTGGTCTAGAAGGCTGGACCACCTTGAGAATCCTGGTCATTAAACTCTCAATATATCACATCAGCATGTTAGCATTGCCTGGGTCCTTCAGTGTGGGAAGGGCTGTTCCTGTATTTAAATGTGCTTTGTTAAATTTTGAACTCTCAAGAAACATACTTTAGAGGAAATATTTCATATTACACAATACGAAATTGTATAATACAAAATGGTATTAAGTACAAACTACAGATATGAAATAACTTTCAACTGGATTAGTTTACTCTTGCTTGATGTAGCTGTGTACAGAAAATCAAAAAAGGTCAATTTGGAACTAAATCAGTGGAGGAGAAATTTAATGATGAAAGTGCATCCATCAATTTACACTGGTTATTTTAAAACAACGCTAAGGGCCAAATCTAGCAATGAAAACCGTGAAGGAATCCTGGGACACTCAGTGTTATTAAGATAAATAAAACCAGAACCTCCTTTCTTTACCTCCACAACACCAATTGAGCTATTTGGTATATCTAATGTTTATAGCATTCTGACAAGCTATGGCTTTAGTAACTTTCCCAACACAGAAGACCACGGACACTTTTAAGTATTAATAATGTTACTTTAAAAGATGGAGGGTTGTTGTGTGTTAGTTTGGTGGGTTTGTTGTTTGGTTTGGGGAAGCTGCCATTACCTGAGTTTCATTTACATATGTAGACATACACAGAGTATATGGTAAATGGTAACCAGACATTATTTTTAAAGAGAAAAGTTTTAATGAAGTTATAAAGTAATATAAAGTAATTGCTAGGTTATCTTTCTGTCTCAAAAGATTAAATATCAAAGAGGGCAGTTTCTGTTATTACAGAGGTCTGTTACACAATACTTTTATTACTCATATTGTGGTTCTGTCTGGAATATGCAGCAGCCTCATACCCCATTACATCCAAAAATCTAACCCTGAATGAATAACTCTGCATTTATATTTGAATCGAATATACGTTCAGGTGCAATACGGAGGAAAAATTTAATTCAACTGTAGTCTGTATTGAAGAAGATTTAAATATCCACAAAGGAAGTATCAGTTCTCAAGAAATTTCTGTGGTTAAAGAAACAGTGCATTTAGGCTTCTCATATCTTGGCTGCTTTCACAGTGTTGATTAGCATTAAATAAGAATATTTTAGTATTGCTGAAGTGCAAAGTAGTGGTACAAATTTGCTCATGATTATATATCCTTTATTGGCTGATATGGTTTACTTTTTCATATTATTTATCTAATTCTTGAGGCTAAGCTAAAATTTTCAAAATAAAATACTTTCCTCTTAGACACTCAGTTAAAGTAATTTTACTTCATTTCTATAAAATATAACCTGTCATTATTCTTCACCATAAATATTAAAACTTTTTACTCATACATGACATAAAACTACATAATTAAATAATATGGATAATGGATGGACATTTTTCCACGATTGCTATTGTTCTCATGCTGTTATTGTTATGCTGTTTGGTTGGTTTTCTATGTGGAAATAATAATAACAGAATAATACTTCAGGAGCATTTGCAAAACAAGAACATTTTGGCTTCAAACCCAATTAGAACAAAAATCACAATAACGCATTATAATATAAATCTGACATGTAGTTTTCCTTCAGGAGATATTCAGTTTTTAGTTTTAAACAAGTCCCTTAGAAGCTTTAGGGTTCTTAAGATGCCTAGAGTCAATTTTGAACAATTTTGCAACTTACTACAGGGAATCTTAATTCAAATTCAACAAAACACTGAAAGAGGTAGTGCTTTGGGGTACTAAACTTCCTCAAAGGACCCTCAGTTTGAAACCTCAGATGGGGAGAAGCAACACGTAAATAAAATATGTCAACCTAAAAACATGGTAAATAGCAAGAATAGCTTGCTCTTCTTAGGGAAGAAAAATGGTGTTTCACGTTATCAGGAAACTATTCACTATGATAGAAAGCAAAATTGCGAAAATGCATTGTTTCACTGTTAGACAGTGGGATAAATTTCCTCTGTACGAGAAGAGGTTGAATTATTAGTTGCAAATACAGGATCTAATTCCCTCATTCTTATTTGAGAGAGATTCTGCTTAACTTGTCCTTCGAGTCTGCATTCCCCAAGGAAGTACCTCCTTTAGTACTTCCAAAGAAAATACTGAATGATATGAGTGAATCATTTTCATTTTATGGGTTTTTAGCATTGGATGTTAATGATGACATGTGACTCATTGCTTAAGTTGCATTGTTGTGCATCTGATCTGTGACAAAAACTATGACAGCTTTCAAGCTAGAAAACCTCAAATGATGTATTGAGATCTTTCATGATTAAGTTAGGCAGAAAAAAAACCCCAACCAACCAAAATTAAACATAAATTCCTGTCACTTGCAGACTCTCTGGTAGTACGGAGTGTTTGGCTGTATGCTCATGATTAACAGATTATTTCACACTGAAATTAACAGTAGAACCACCTCAGTATACGTATCTAGAAAACTGAGCACCATATTTTTATTTATTTTCAACAGTTCTGGTCTTCTGTGTATGCTGCTCTTTCAGTATCATTTGCCAAAAGAAATGTAAATATCACACACGCTTCCATTATCAGATTCATGTTTCTGAACTTACCACACTAATTATGGTGATCTAGTTACATAATAAAATAACATATGATATAGGAAGAGTTTTGAAAATAACATATTTCATCAGGAGGCACAAGGAAACACCTATTCCGTCCCAAAATAACTAAAATACCTTTTTTAATGTTCGTCCCTGCCATGGCACAATGGTGTCACTAAGACAGTTACACCATACATACATATAATAACTTCATGTTGTTAGTTGTTTTTTTGTGTGTGTTTTCTTTTTTTTAAACTGTGTGCTCCAATTACTATTATGCATATTATAATGTCTTTGTATATTAATCCTAGCTTTTAGACACTTACTGAAATTCAGAAAAGCCCTTTTCTTATTGTATTGATATGCCTAGACATTAAAAAAGGGCACTGCAATATAAACTTCAAATATGAACTTAATTCTGTTCAGAATATTTTCACTGCAAGAATCTGAAAGGCATAGACTAGATGATCTTTAAAGGTGACTTTCAACCCAAACTATTCTATGATTCTATATGTATGATTTTGACTTCTTTTATTCTGGAAGAATAGAAATATAAAAGGTCTTTTTTGGGGAGGTGAGGGGAAGGGGAAAGAAACCTCTCTATTACTCACACTATTTCACTAACTTTTGTGTTTCACTGTGCAGCAGTTCTGTACCATTATTAACAATATAAGAACAAAGAGAATCAATTAAAAATATGAACCTTCTATCTGACCCTTGAAGACATGCACTGTCGTGTAGTTTTGTGTTGCATGTTTTTAAGGAAACTGTTGCGATTTTAATTTGTGAACAGTGCATTGGAGTTATCTTTTCCGTGGCAACTACTGTATAGCAAGGTACTTTCAAAATTATTTTTGACTGGTTAAAAAAGTTCTTTAAGTTTACATATCCTTTATTTGATCTGAGAAAATTATTTCTATTTATTAAATTATTTGTACATTTCTGAATGATACAGATGGAAATTTTAGAATCAAACTGTTAACATTAACAACTTTCTCTGCCAGTTTATAACAGAACATGTACATGTACTTATGACCAGTCATAAGTATAGCAGAAGGTATTGCTCCTGGCAAGCGTTAGCAGGGAAAATGATAGCACTTGTAGTATCTCATCACCACAGCACAGCATTATAAGGTCAATACATTTGTCCCATGTTGCTTTCCCTATTTTCTTCAGGTTGACACACTGCACTAAAAAGATACAGTCCTGCTGTCACAATCCCAGTAGATCAAGTTGTTGATGTCAAATATCTTCAGCCCCTTCAGGGCAAAAGCACTATGCTGGCAGCCTCGCCATTGAGCCAGATGAGCCCTCAGTACATCATATAGTCACTTTATTACCTCTGTCTAGTGCTGACTGAATAACGTCAGGAGTAGAAAAGATAGTTGTGCATAGTCCCTTCACTTTATTTCCTTCCCTAAGGCAGTGTGGCGCAGTGGAAAGGGTTGTGTACTGAGAGTAGTCACTGTGCTGTTTTGCCAAATGTTTTCCATATTGCTCTTTATCTTTTGCCTTCACAAAGCTTTCTGTAAACGCCTAGAAAAATGGTAATCCGCCCACCGTTTTCAGGATTCATTGATTAATAATATCACATACTAAATAATGTGAATGAAAATAAGGTTTTTTGATTATTTTGTCACAGCTGTAGTTCAGTGCTAACAGTGATAATTGATGCCAGGTAGTCTGAACTCTTATCTTCCTTTCTTGCCTACTTTTCTGGGAATTATCTCATGTCTTTCTTTCTGTGCAAGGATTTGTAAGGATACTCACTTTCCTTCTAGAGAGCCAGAGGTCACCATTTGGGAGGTTTTTCTACTCTCTGTCCTTTGATATTGTACAATCTCAGATATCAGGTTGCCTTTAATTCAAATTATAATCTGTCTTTAAATGTTCTGGAAATAGACTGATACTTCCTTATCTTGACTAGTGTGTGCTGCAACATCTCTTGGAATGACAAAAATACTGCTCTAATGTAGAAGAAAAAATTGACCAGTACAATAAATGACTACCATAAAACAGGTAGATAGAGCTTCAGAATCTCACTGAGGAAAAAGAAATTTTAAAAATATCAATGGCTAGGGTTAACCTGGAATACCCAAGTCTGGCTTATACTCACCAAGGCACTACGCTTCAGTTTTTATTTTGAGCTTTATTCACTTTATGGTTAACATGGATCTCTAAAGCAGTATAATCTTTCAAAAACTAATTTAATAGTAACAATCTTAAAACCTTCAAAAAGAAACCAAACTCCAGTACTGAACCAAAACTCAGAAGTCTTTTTAGACACCTGCTGGACAGTAGACATATTTTGTACAGTATGTTATCACAGTGAGAAATTTATGGAGACTCTAGATAGTGTTAACTTTTGTTAAGTACAAAATCTTCTAATGACCATGTAGTAATTTGTAACTACTCTAATTTGTAATTACTCTAATTTTACTAATTTGTAAAATGCTTAAATTTGACCAAAGTGCACACTTACAATTTGATGCACTGGAAATGGTTCCTTTCCAGTGGTGAGGTGGGCCTTAATGCGTACTTTTTTCTAGCAGTTAAGTAGCTGTTTAGAATAGTCAAAAAACACACCAGAAAAGCCAACTGATCCTTTTGCCCTCTTGACAATAGAAACATAACCTAGATGTGAACTGGCTAGAAACTCGTGGAGGTGTCTTTGTACTGCAGTACTGGAAAAGGAAGTGCTAGGGAGAATGGCTTTCAAAGCCAAAGAGAAAACAAGTCAGCACCTCATCTCGCTATCAGAATTAGGGCAGGGTGTGGGAAGGGATTTTTATTTTAGAGGGAATAATAATAAATAATGTGTAATAATATGTATTATAACATGCAATAAATTAATTAATAAGTCAGTGTAGCTTAATCAAATACATAAATGGGTAAGAAAACAATGAAACTTACGATACTGGCTTCATACAAACATATGTCCGTATATTTTAATATTTGAGGGGCCAGTTTGTGTGGAATAAGTATGGCCAACTTAAAGTTACAGAAGGTAGTATAGAAAAATCAGTATGCTTTTTTCTGTGATGACTGATGCAACTTCAAAGAAAAATAACAACACTACCTCTGCAGTTTCATTTGGTCTGAAAACAACATAGTATGTGGAACACTTAATTTGTTAAGACATTCTGGCAGCTCTCATCAAAAGTCCAGTATAAGCTTTACTAGTTTGGCTCATTAAATTGAAAACGGGCTTGGAAAAGGTCATGGGGAATTAGAGGTTACAGAACCAATAATCAAAGCAATTAGCTATAACTTTAGACTTCTGAGCTGCCTAAAAGAGAAAGCAGACCTGACCTTGTCAAAGAGAGAAGGATATTAAAATTACATACTAAGAAGTAATCCAGAAAGATTATTGCAACCATGTAGAGCACTGCAGAAGTTTGGGGTTTTGTTGTTGCTGCTGATTTTTTTTTTTATTATTATTTTCTTAAAGAACAAACCCACTAAACCCTCCCAGACTCCAAAGACTTACCATTATGCTATTCCTGGACCAAGCTCCCTGTGTGTTTTAAATGTTTCTGATTCACAGTGAGGATTCATATGGTTATTTGTATTACAGTGGTAGACACACTAAAGTTTCGGGGTCTGATCCTTCTCTGGTACTATATTGTAAATCAGAAGTACCTCCATTGAACTGAATTGAATTATGCTAGTGTAAAAGTGATGTGAGAGAAGAAACAGGCCATTAATATCCAGATGAATTTTGATTAACATAATCCATTCTGTGAAACCTGAAAACATGTACCAAGTTGTTAAATACTTTTTCTCTTAATGTATGTTCACATGAAATTCTTCTTTGTTCTTGCAGCAGTTAGTGGTTTCTCTGAATTTTATATCATGTTATGTGGCAATACATAATTGTCTGGAAGAAACTTGTGAGCTATAAATAGGAGTTTGGAAGCTATCCATGTTGCATCAATTTTGTCCTGAGGGAAAGGTTCACTATTAAGAGTTTGATTTTTTTTTTTTTTTAAAGTTGCAGGCACATGTCAGGTAAAAGTCTGGTCAAAATCTGAAGTAGAATCAGACTAACAAAATTAGGATAGGTTGCATTTATTTTTTAATTCATTAAAGAATTGTCAGAGTAACATTTAGTTCACATAATCACTCTGAAAATTATTGCTGGAGCTCCCAAGTTAGCCCACTTGAAAAGGTATCAACCCTCCTTGAATTCTCTGCTTCTTTCATTGGCTAGTATTTTCAGAGCTGTTCTACAGCTCCTTCAGTAACTTTAAAAATTCATTAAGGACCACTGTGTTTATCACAGTGACTACAATTTACATTTTCACATGGGGACGTGCTTTAAATCATGGATTGCATTACTACTTAGATATTACTTTAGTCTGAGTGGGATGGATACTGAAAATGTAAACTACCCTCTCAGCTGAGATTGTCAGGCTGCATTGGCCTCAGTAAAGATGCTAGGTAATTCACACCAGCTCAGGATGTGGCCTTATTGTCTTAAAGCTATTGGGAAACTAAAACATAGTGTGTGAAAGTGTTCACTGCTGAGAAGGGGATTCTGCTGCACTAGAATGCAAAGAAGGCTCATGTTTGGAAGCCTACAAATCAAAGAACTGGTATGTTTCTCTTAAAAAAAAATCACAGATCATCCATTTAAGAAGTGTAATACCTTTATCAGCACAAAAAGGAAGAAATAGGAGAAACTAGCAACTGGAATGACTGTTAAGCTTTTTAAATTAAATACAAGGAAACAGTCACGGATGGAAACTAGTTTGAAAATGACCGTCACATTGTGAGTTGATGAACTGAGTAGGAAATGGAAAGCAAATGCTGCACTGCACATGTGCAGCACATGTTTAGAAGAAGACTCTATTACACAGAGCTGCTCAGAAAGCTGGAAAGAAAACTGAATAATGACATACAAAGACAAAAAGTTTACCATAAGGCAACATTTGAGACAAATGCTTTCAAAGTGCTAAACTGACTTTTTGGATGTCAAAGGAGAGAGCAGTTGATGAGTTGGAGGTGGCAAAGGGTCACATCAGCAGGGCCAGAAATGACTTTAAAAATACAGAATTTTTAGAATCAGCAATCTACCAGAGTCGTAACACAAGAGTGTCATATGTTGAGCAGTCTTTAAAGAAAACAAGCAACCAGACCACTGAACTATGTTTAATAGCGATGATAAACCTACCACAGCCTCCTAAAACATTTCAGGATGTATTTGGCTCGTGCTACTCATGTCAAAGATAAAAGAAGCTTTCACAGGTTTACGTACCTGAGTTTCTCTCACATTCCAAATGCATTCTCTGTTTTTGGGAAAGACGAATGGTATGACCAAATTATATTGTTGTGGTTTAGGCCCAGCAGGCAGCTCAGCACCACGTGGCCACTCACTCACTCTTTTCCCTTGTGGGATGGGGAGGAGAAAATATAAGGCAAGGATAGTGGGTTCAGACAAGGACAGGGAGGGTTCCAGCGTGGGTCCCTTACGTGGAGTGCAGTCCTTCAGGAGCAGCCTGCTCCAGTGCAGGCTTTCCACGGAGCGATGGCCTCTTTCGGGTGCAGCCATCAGTTCCCATGTGGGGTCTTCCGTGGGCTGCAGGGGAGGATCTCTGCACCGGGCACCTCCTCCCTGCCTTTTGCACTGACCTGAGTGTGTGCCTGGTTCTCTCTCTCACATCCTACTCTTCTCTGCACTGGTTCTACTTCCACTGCTGGCTCTCCTTTGGTTTTCCCTCTTAAATATATTAATCACGGTGGCACTAGCTGGCTCAGCCATGGCCAAAGGTGGGTCTGACTTGGAGCTGGAGAGGCTTCTATCAGCTTTTCACAGGAGCCACTCCTGTGGCACCTCCTCTGCTACAAAAAAAAAAAAAAAAAACCCTGTCATGCAAACCCAACACAGATATTAAACAGTATTTTATTTTATTACAGTGAAAACTGAGATTTAATCATATTGATTAATCCAGCTGGGCCTGTGGGGGATCCTTCATTGAAGTTTTTTGCTCAGCTTTAAAATTAAGGTAAAAATGTGGTTTAAAATAATTTTATGATGGTCTATATTGTTTTCCAAAAATAAACCATACATTCTATATAATTACTTTTCATTACATTTTTTTCCAGATATGGAATATTTGGTTGGCTTTCTAGTCATGCAGGAGTTTATTTTTGAGTTTTCTTCTCTTTTGATAAGTGTGAAAGAAAAGGTGTGGCAAAGGAATAATTTTATATCAGATAGTAAGGTCTTCTATTTACTCTAGTTTTAGAAAAACATGTGGATTGTCTTATTATGATAATTTGGCTTTAATTTTATCAATTCTTAATGAAATACTTGCCCTCCATTTGACATACTATAATAATGCATTTCTCTGGAGGTTAGGTATACTTTATTTCCAAGTTCCTTGGGGGTTTTTTTCTGTGTCATTATAGTAAAATACTGAAGAGTAGAATGTTCCTCGTGATTAACTATGTAACAATGCATGTAAACCTGAAAGATTAACAGATTACTTTAGGCTGAAGTAGTTGACCTATGAACAAAATGTCTTTTTGTATACCTTTTACATACTGTTAGGGTTTTTAAAAAAAATCTTGTATGAAAGGTGGAAAATAATAGTTTTTATACCCTTATGCCAACTTTTCCCTGTGGACTGTATGAGCTATATGGCCCAAATCTTAAAGGTTTCACTGCTCCCTAAAAGCTACAGCAAGGCCTTAATCTTTGTCCTCTGTGTTGGTTTGGATTTAGGATTTAGAAACAATCATCATCTTTATTCCTTTTGCTCATTAAAGCTCTGAATTTACACCATATGTCTAAATGCACTGTTCTTAATTGCAGGCAAAAGTTGTGTTATATATGACCATTACTGACTCTAGAGTCAAAACCAAATAATGCAGAAAATATTAACAAAGTTTTAATATTGAAATACAGCAAGGACCAGTTTCCAAATTAATATATTGTTCTTTTCTATCCTTTCATTTTGAGCAAAGTGTAGGCAGATGTCTTAGCAGAAGGCAAATGGGAGAGATTTGTAGTGAAAGAAGAGGTATGTAGGAGAAAAATTTATAGAAGGAGATACAAGCTAAAGGAGAGAATGAAAGGTGTAAATGAAGATGAGGCAATGTTTTTAACATACACCGTAGGTACTCTAATATTTGTAGGAGGGCTTTAAATATGCAAGATTTCCAGGAAAGAATCACAGTTGTGGCCTGTACTAGGATCTGAAATATGGGGAATAATGAACTTTGAGTGAGTTTTAGGTGTTTTAGAAATCTGTAGAAGATACATGAATGATGGTAATACACCAGCTATGCCCACTGCCTGACTTTCTTTATGACTAGCATTTATTTAAACAGATAAATAAATAATGTCTTTAAATCATCATTCTCATCAGGGAAAATTCTAAGGAGACTCTCTGTGCTCTTGTTTAGGTTCAGCTACATGACTGTAAAGGGCTAGAGAAAAGACCAGGCTAAATGTCTTACCTTAAGTCAGATTAATAGTTCAGTCAGATAAGTTCATTAATAGAACCTGAGTGGAACCCAAATTCTTGACTTGCAGCACCTTTTCTGAATGCAATACTTCATTTTTGTAGCAACAAATATATAGTTTATATACTAAAAGAATCTCATTAAGTATTTCTCATGAACAAGCTGTGCATGGTACTTCAGATAAAGCACAGGCTTCTTCTGCCCTATTTGCTGAAAGCCATACTGATAGAACAGCTATCATCTCTCATATTAAGGGAAATAGCAGAATATCACCAAAGCTGTGTGGGAAGGGTTGGCTTCCCCGTCCAGGTTCTGCAAATGTCTTTTGTTGTCAGCTGTGCAGGAAATGAGGTTTCTGGATTTCCAAGACTTTTCTGGATGAGAGGTGACAATGTATTGTGATTTTTATTTTTACATTATTATATTTTTTTTAAATGCGTGTCTCTTCAGAGGATTAGTGAAGATTATAAAATATGAAATAGAATCTCACTTTTTTATTTTATTGACTAATAGTACACAACATATTTCTAGCAGAAAGTTATCTGAAAATTAATACTTTTAAGTAACATGACATCTTATCAACAATTCTGTAGAAGGCTAGCCATATTATTATGTTCTAAGTTTGTACCCAGTCGGTGTTTTGGATCAGCGGTCAGTCCTACCCAAAAGGCTGAAAAATCATTGGAGAGTTTCTAGGACAAAACTTAGATCTTGACAATTTAAAATAGAACTGGTATGTGAAAGAATGGCATAATCTTCTCAGCTGTAGCAAAAACAAACCAACCAACAAAACACCAGCCAAAAAAAAAACCAAAAACAAACCAAAACCCCACCAGGAAGTAAACTTGGTCAGGAGGTAGTTCAATGAGTGAAGTTACTGGCGTGCTTAAGTGGGTGGAGTTACAAAACTGCCATGGGCTACTGTGTGATACTACTTGTAAAATGTCATTAGCTTCATTCTGAACTTCATAAGGAGGGAAAGAAGTATTAAAACCATTCATTGAAATAAGTATCCTAGTCATTTTTGATTATCAAAATCATATAATTGCAGAAAATTTAGCTGAAAATTATTTACTCTTGAGGAAGTGGCAAATACAGCCAGCGAGACAGGGATCACATTTTAATGAAGGCAAAATGAAGTTTGGAGTATAAATGTGATGCAGTATTGTATGCTTGGGTTCCATAGCTGCAAACATGAATTAAACAGATGAAGAGAAAATACAGATAATAATAGAAGGCCAAATTGTCAGACCTGACAACACATAAAATATTTATTTGGAGGAGAATGGTCTTATCACAGTAAATATAACACCTAACAAGTTCAGTTTCATAGAGGGCGTTGTTGCGGAGAGGAATTTGGTGAGAAATGCTGCTCAAGTTACAAGTACCGGAATGCAAAGTATTTCCATCCCTTCTGAGAAATGTGGTACTAGAACTTTCTGTCTCTAACCTCTGAGTAACTTCATGTCATTAGATAATAATTAGCTGGTAGCTATATTTGCTGCTGAATCTTGGATTAGGATATCAAATTTCAAGAGAGAGAGGACAAGCTTAAAGCAGTCAACTTGCAAAAAGCTGCATCTTGCTGAAGTTGGAAGGTTACTAAGCTCATGCTCAGTTTTATGCTAATGTAACTTCATCACTAGAAAGGTAAATCCATTTTAAATATGGGTAACTTGTTGGTATATTAAACTGATTCACACTTTATGGGATTGCATAATTATATTTTGTTGTATATGACAACCTGCACTGAAATCATTCTAGCCAAAGGTCAAAGAAAGTTAAAAAAAACTTTCCCAAGTTAAAAAGACTTTCTGAATTAGAAGTTACTTTGCATTTAATGGATTCCACAAGCACCGAGAAAAAAAAGAAGGTGAAATAGTGTCCCCCTCTACCCAATAATGGATTATGACAGATGGGATTTATGAATCTCATGACTTGCTCTTTATTGATCAGAAGTTGATCACAGCAATTGAATTAATAAAGTACAGTTAAAGTCATTCACAAATGATGCTTGGACATAAGTGAGAGTAGGCTTTATTGATTTGTGGTGTCAACTGTGCTTGAGAGAGATATACCATATGTTCAACATATGAAAATATCAGAAACGAAAATCAAAAGAAATCTCTCCTACCCTATCAGCCAATAAAGTTTTATATGTGTTTGTAAAGAACTGAGCGCGCTCAGTGCAGCACATCCATGTGTGTTTCATAATATCCCATCATTTAAATGAACAGCACAAATAGTTAAAATCTATTAAGTATGTTTTTGCTGAAGAACTTACTTAAAACACGGTTGTACCATTTTACCAGTATTTTTTTGGCTACTGAGTTATTTGAAGTATGTTTTCAATAGGAAAACCGAAGAAAATTATTTTACTATCTGTGCATCTCCTGTGCAACGTACCTGCCATGGACACGTAACATTCCAGTGGAAAAATAATCATAACCAGATTTGGTATGCCTTCATCTTCCAAAAGTATTTTCTAAGCATTTTATGTGGCTCTTACAGGTCTCCTGCATTGTATCATGTCCAATTCTGGTCATAGGCCAAAGACGCTTTGATTTCTTTACACTAGAAGGTAGCACGTCAAAAATGCATTTCTGCGAAATCAAAGAAATAATGCAGTGTGGAAAGTAAGACTTGCTATTGTTACACAGGATTTTAATGCAGGACCTGCAGTTGTTAGGAGTGTGTATATGAAAAGATGTTTATGTTTATTTAATATTGAATCCTTTGGAGCTGGAATATGGACATTATTTCATTGATCACAGGGTTAGGAGTAGTACTCCTCTATAGCACTTGTTCGTGTTAACTCATGCCCCGCTGCCAGCAGGTGAAATGGCTTTTGCCATTTGTCTTTTGCCAGAATGGCTTTCCTTCAGATGTGGAAGCTCAGAGTTCTCATATTTATGAGAATAGTATATTCATATACCAACATATTGATACATACATATACAATAGTATATTCATATACATATTGACCATAATTACTCCACTGATCAATTCAATATACACTTTGAGAACTTGCACATAGTTTTTTTAAGTGATCAAGAATTTTCTGAATCACAAATCTGTTTAATCTTAGTAGGAGTGATACAACCAAAGGTAAAGAAGAAGGCAAACTAGAAAATAGATTACCTAAAACTGTTGTGATTTAACACCAGCATGCAACTAAGCAGCAAACAGCTGCTCTCTCTTGACAGTCTTGAAAAGCAAGAAGAAATGAGATAGGATAGGCTTTATGCACTGGCTTTTAATAACAACTTTCTCATTCATCCTGGAAATGCTAAGGGATTTAGTAGTGTGAAATGAGTGTTTATTGTGATATTGTTATTCTAAGTGAAATGGGTTTGAAGGATGACAATTGCATATTAAATTTTTTTTTTTAACAGCACAACTATTATGTACAGTTTATAGTTTAGAAAGCTACTATGTCAGTGCATAGTGTAAAATGCACCTCTCAAAAGATGCATACTCAAAATAATCCATTCTTAAACATACAGAGTTTGTAATATCCAGGCAAATCTGAGGCAGAGTGTGCCTGCATGTGTTGATTTAAAGAATACATCTAAGAGACCTTTCAGTAGTATACACTCTAGAATACTGCTGATTCATCTAATAAAGTTGTAGAGCTGCAACTACACAATCAAGTTCTGAAATTGGGGTCGTATGGAATGCAGATGTTCTGACTCTGGTGAGCTAGTGGTTCAAACCACTAATCCAAGGACTTCAGCAAATATCACATTAAGTGTATGGGAAGCCAGTATGCCCTGCCTATCTGGATAGTCGTTCTTGTTCTGCAATGTATGGACATGCCCTACTTTTCAGGAAATGCTGTAGTAGTGTAGTTAAGCTAATATTCTTCAGAAACAGTGATATTACATGTTTTCAATTTTAGAGTACTCGGGAAAATATAGAATGCTTGGCAAGTGTTTGTAAATTGAGCAAAATGTGTATTTTTGCTCTTTCTATTAATGTAATAAACTTCTTCAGATACAGAGTTCTTGATTTCTAGATCCTATGCAAAATAATGAATTTGTCACAAAAGGCAATAATAAAACCTTTCCAGGAATTTTATCAATTTGTGGAGAAAACAAAAAAAACCCAAACAAATCCCTGCAGCAGCACTCTATCGCCAAAACTGAAAAATGTAATTGCCTGAAAATTTTCAAAATCTCAGTTTATTAGAGACTACAATTTTCAGTGGAAATCAACTAACTTGAAACATACTGTAGTTGTCAACTTAAACCAAAACAATGTCATCATAAATTCCAAGGAGGCTGTAGAAAAACATATGGTTCAGTAAATACAATAAACGTTCACTGCAGAAATCATAGACATAAACCAGATCTCCATCTGAAGTAGTAACAAAGATTATAAAGGCAGGCTTTGAATAGGCATCCCCCACTTTAATGAAACAAGTTTTGGTTGAAAACTAAAAGAACCACAACAAAAAAGTTTCCCGAAGTCATATCATTTATAACTACAACCAGTCTCCAGATGCAAAAATGCTCAGCTGTTTCTACTATTAGCTCACAATTCAAACCATGTCTTTCACTGATCTACAGAAACCCTTCACTTTGACTTTTGTGTATAGTTCTGCCTAAGTATTAGAAGTCCAGTCACCTTCATTGAGACTGATCATATGTAGAGGAGGTCAGTATACAACAATTTATAGTATCAAGACCTTCTCAAATTTATATCTTTCAAATCTGTTCTTGTATTTTGTACTTGATATGCAAGAAGATTAACAGAGTAAACAACAGCGTTATAATCCTCTTAGTTTTATGATAGTGAAATAAAACATTTGACCTGCATTTGAAATTCTAGTAGGAAAAGCAAACAAACGAACAAAAAGAAAGAAACAAACAAAAAAACCAAAACAAAACAACAAACTCCCTAGCTGAATTGAGACTTTTGTATTGTTTTTATATCAAAGTGAACTTGATGCTGACTGCACCAACAGTGTCATAATTATTCTTAATATCCAGAAACAAGGGGAAAAGAACATACGGTTGGCTGTGGAGAGTAAGTAAACTGGTCCTTTCTGGACAAGTAGGAGTTCTCAGGTTGAAAAATAGCCCTGCCAAACCTTCTGTTCTGTCATGATTTGAACTTGAAATATTTGATCACTCACTACCCTCTAATTAATTAACAGTCACTTAACAACAGAAGCAATTGTATAGTTCAGTACAACGTTGTGCTCCTTCAGTTAGGAAATGCAAAGCAAAGAGGTACAGGAGAAGGGAGTGAGAAGGAACCAGGAAAAGGAAAGAATGCCCTCAGTTACAACACTCTAAGATTGTTGCTAACATGACAAAGATGTGGTGTAGTATAAATTTAGTTTGAAAATTACAGGAACCATCACAGTAGTGAAATTCTGAGAGAGCCTTCTAAAAAGAGTACTAACATCCAAAATATCCAGAAAGATTTTATGATACGTTAACTGCAGTGATTAGGCACTAGACTCAAAGATCCAGACAGCCTGTTAAATCTTCTGCTGTTATATTATATAGCATAAAGAGTGCCATTCCTCATGATCAGACATGAGGTAAGAATATATGGAGTTTATTATATTCTGTTGTTTCACATTACTAAAGGTTAAAGGTACAACATACAAAACTATCTATTGAAGGCTGAAAAATGCGTATTTAACTTAAAATTATTAGGTAATGCCACTTAATAGCAGACTTATAATGTATGTGTGCATGTACGTCTAGGAATATCTATACATACTCCAGTATTTCACTAAATAGTTGCTGTTTACTTTAGTAAATATGCCATTCTGCTGACATAGTATTTGGTTTCCATCTACTTAATTTCCGTAAGGCTTCATCCAATAGATTACTGCTAGTCTCCAAAATGTTAGCTTCTCTACTAAGAATTTTACTGTCTCCTTGCCAACATCCCAATATAAAAAATAAAATTCATAATTCAAATAGTAATGTTAACTCAATTTGACAAAACTTCATGTCAGCCTCAACTGTGACTGACCAAAGGACAGGTGTTTGTCAGATGGATTTTGGCAGTGAATTAAAAGGGAAATCTATTTCTGTTACTTTTACATTTATTTTTTAATAAATTTCTAAAATAATAATAATAAATAGCAAATAATGATAAATAGCAAACATTTTGACATAGATTTAAACAACTAAGTGACATTTTATAGGACTTGAAGAATTCAATGAAAGATACCTTCTTAAAAATGTTTTGGCAACTATAAAAAAAAAGTATTGAATTGAAAATATTGTGGTGAGTTTAATTCTTAGTTTCTCTTTTTCACTGAGTTGTCATCTTAGTAAGTCGTCCATTTGTATTTGAACTTTAGGCACTCCCAAATGATGCTGCAAGTTTATAAAAATGACTGGGTTTTCAATATTTTATTATCTTTTGTGGTATTAAAAAAAGAAAAAAACACTTTATTTTCAGGATACCCATTAGTAATTTTCTGTAAAGTCTGTGATGATTCCAAGAGGAAATATATTGCCCAGTCACAGGAGATTGTTCTTTTTAACATCAATTCTGTGTTTCAGGTGATGGAGGAAATGGTTTATAAAGTTTCACAAATACATAATTTTACTACTTGACAACAGGGAAGAAAAAGACATTTGACTGTCAGGAATGTTATCTGCTCTAAAGGAAATAGCCAACCGATAACTGCCTAAAAATTGGTCAATTAAAGTTGAATGGCCAATGAACAGTTATGGTGGAATAAGTCTCATTTTAGGACAAAGTATAAACATACAGGAACGGTGTAATTTGAAAGATTTATTTACTATTGTAGCAGAGATAACTGGAAATTAAATCTGTCACTACACTGGCTAAGTCCTAAAATACAAAAGCTGTTCTCACTTAATAAACTGTATGAAGTGGAATTACAATGAAGTTTGAATCTTAAAAGGTTTATTTTTCTTTAACAAAATGGTATGATACATGTGCTATAACTAGATGGCCAATATTACTCAAAGTGTGAAGGCCAAGAGCTACCAGTACTGAAAGCTGTCCTTACTTCCATTAGTATCTGTTCAAGTCCATACTCTGAACAAGTGAGAGGGTTTTTTTCTTGGTTTGTTCAAATATCTATTGAAGTCAGTTGGGAATCTTTCCCATTTAGTTTTGGATCAGATTCCTCATTCTTTTTCAGTGGAAATTCTTTTGCTATGGTAGTTTAAAAACAGGTGATTGAAGGTGATGGAGATGTAGCAGGAAGTTCATTAGATAATTCTTTGCCATATCATTTCTAGACTTCCCCCCCGCCCCAAAATCTAGGATTTAGTCATTCATGTGGGTTGCCAGGATGGGTAACTGGATATCACTTTGCATATGACTATATCTGGAGTGTTTGAAGTCTACGGGGAAGAAAAAGGAGTTTGTGTTATTTAAGGTATGGGAAATAGTGGTACTTTAAAATTTTTCATGAACTTGAAGTATTAATACAATAGCTTGAATCTGAGTTTCCCTCCTGCCATATGGCATCTGCAACCTGAAGACTCATATTAATGCTTCCTAAAGAGGCCTGCCTTATCTTTTCCTAGACTTCTGGAGTGGAGGGAGTTCAGTGGAAGGAAACTAGATGAGAAAGCCCTTTCCTGTAAATTCAGTCTTTAAAATATAAACATTTAATTCAGAGCACTGTGGTTCTTTCGACCTGTCACTTAAAAAATACTCTTATTTGTGCACTGTTTCTAGGTGGCTCTGGAGGGGGAGCCTCTCAGAGAAACATCAAAGTGGAAGCAGCCAAGCAAACAAATTTTGAAATGACAGGTCTGCCCAAAATATCTGTGGTCTAATGAAATCTCTGTGTTGAGATACTCTGTTTCATCCAATCTTCTCAAAAAAGAAAAAAAAAAAAAATCTGCAGATATCCAGCTTTCAGTTAATGTATGTGCCTCTCAGGGGAGCTCATAAATGGGAACATCAGCTGGATTCATCAGTAAAGTACAAACAGGCATTTGTAACCAAAGTGTAGTATTAAATAGTACCTTTAACCTCCTTTTAGGCAGGAATTTTCAGAGGATTTTTTTTTTTTTTAATTAGTTTAAGAAGACAGTAAAAGATGGGATTTTACTGACTCTCCTAGCTCTAACCATTACTATACCACAAGTAATATTTAACATGCTGAAAGTATATCACTGTCCCCAGTGGATATTTGTTCACATCACACAGTTTGGCTGAGTTCAACACACTTGGCAGGCTCTAGTCAAGAAAGGCCAAGAACTGGAATAGCAGAAGGGTTGCAGGTCATGACTGTCACTCACTGGCAAAGTTTTGTGGGGAAGTTTGCACAATGCCTGTCTGGATTATGCTTGGCTCTAAATACAGTTTTCAGTTCCTTGTTTTCATGAGTACAAAACTCATCCCAAACATAAAATATATATTGTGTGTGAATGTCTATATTATATCTGACGGACATTTTCTAGTAGAGTGCCATATACTGAAATCCTTATATAGCTCCAGAGAGGGGATCAATTACAATGCAAGGTGCCAGTTATTACAGCTGTTTTTCGTGGCACTTCATGGGATTTTTTTTGTTGTTAATGTAGCTCAAGTAGCTCATGTAGTTTTTTGCGTGTCTAGCTGGAGTTATGGAAATTTGTACTAGAATAGGTACAATTCAATACATAAGCACAACATAGATTTCTATTTTGTAGATATTTGATGTACCTGAAAGAAATTGTTTCTGTTATGCTTAAAAAAGAATGCTTTACAAAGAGCTTCACTAAAAGGATATATCTAAAATTATCTCTTTTTTTTTTATATATATATATATTTTCTGCAAAACAAATAGTTTTGCAAGGTTAATACTAGGCTGTTAACATGACTGACCAGATACATGTGCCATCAGCTATAATGATATCTATAGCCTGATACCATGATTACTGTAGCTTGAAGAAATAACTCTTTTGCTAAATATACAAAAAGAATTAGTCAATGCACCACAAGAAACTGATATGTCCTTGTTGTTTTAAGTGCTTACCCTATGCCTGTCTGAAAACAGAACTGAGGTTTTTGTGTGTTTGTCAGTAAGAGACAATATTTTTGTTGATACTGACTGATAATATTTCTGTTTAGAATAAAATGTCCTATTGAGCTTCCCTGAAAACTTCATTGTGGCATTTATTCACACCTAATTAACACCTCTTTGGATTAATACATAATTTTATCAAACTAACACAGCCATATTACAAAAAGATGTAAATACAGTATGATAATACTGCGTACCTGGATATTTTAATTAATCTGTCTAAACTGGTCATGCCACTCGAAATTTATAATGATCCAGATTTAAACTCCCTCTGCAATTCTCAGAATATTAATTGGCTATTTTCTAGTGGATGCTGTCCATGTTGTTCAGGGTAGTTTCTAGACTAGTTGTTGACCCTGATGGCAGGTAATGTAAGGAAAAAACCTGTATTTTAACACACCTATAGAGTAAACAATACACCAGAGTTAAGTATAAATAATATACTAAGTATGACTAATATTTTAACTGAACTAGATTAAATTGAAGTAAGAGCAAATAAATGCTTGTGATATGTTTCATCAATTGCTTGTTTATTTAAGTGTCTTTTGTTTATGCTGGAACTTTGTATGTAGGTGAGAAAACTGAAAGAACGTTGTTAACAGTTGTGTTACAGAAATTTAGAATTTTCACAACTATTGAATACGTACTTCAAGTACCCCTCCAAAGAGCTTTTCAAACTTACCCTATTGTACCTTTACATCTTATACAAGCACTCTTTTTATAAGAGATTCTTCTCACTATCCACTCCATTATTACCCAGTCCTTTTTACTTGTATCCATTGCTTCTTATTTAGATTATATCAATCGATTAAATAGCTGTGTAGATACTACTCTTTCTTCTTCACAAATATGTTATTTCTATGCATCTGTTTTCCTTTTTCTATTTCCTATCTATTTTCAAATAGCTAAAATCCCTGAGTCCTACTATGAGCCTAGATGTTCCTCATATACATCTTGTCTACTTTCATAACTGCTTTTTGTCAATAATATTGTTTGCATAGGCATTCACAACATCCTCATATTCCGTGAGCTTTATAAAACATAGGATTTATAGGTAAAAATGTTCTATAGGCAAAGTAAGGCCTGAGTTCCATTGTAGGTGACAGTTCTGTTTGAATTGTCTCCCAGGCCAACTGGTGCTGTGTTTCCTTTCATCACAGGCTATGTCTACATTAAGAAACAGTGCAGCACAATAGTTGCAGATCCTACAGCTTATTGTTTCAATCTCCCTTTGCTGAATGTCCATTGTCTGTCTATGAACTTTATTCAACGAACTCTGTCAGGTTTATATTTGTCTCTTTGAGTTTTGTCATTATCAAAATACATCACTGTATTTCATGTTCATTCTGATAGCTCACTGGTGGTTCCAACACTGAATGTCATAGTATTTTATTTATTTTCCTTTATTTTAAACTGTTATTTTGTAAGCTGTGTGATACTCTTTCTGGTTCTTTGCAGCTAGCCGTAATGGTGGCACAGAATCACAGAACTGTTGAAGTTGGCAGGGACCTTGAGTGATCATCTTGTCCAACCCCAACTCAAAGCTGGCTCAACTACAGCAGATTGCTGTAGGTCGTGTCCAGTCGAGTTTTGAATATCTCCAATAATGGAGACTCCATAACGTCTCTGGGCAACTTGTTCCAGAGTTCAATAACCCTTACAGGGAAAAAAGAAAGAAAGAAAGAAAGGAAAAAATTCTTATGTTTAAATAGAATTTTCTGTATTTCAGTTTGTGTTCATTGCCTATTGTTCTTTCACTGGGCACCACTGCGAAGAGTCTGGTTCCATCTTCTTTACTCCTTCCTATCAGGTACACATTGATAACATCCCCCCTAAGTCTATCACCTTAGGGATCAAGGAGAAACTGACTGGACTGTTATTCTTTGGATCCTCCTTCCTGCCATCCTGAAAGTAAGAGTGACATTTGCTTTCAGATCTTGTGTGCTTCTTTTTTATGTCTAAGTTTTGTCAGGACCATATTGTTCATCCACACAGGTTTCCTTTCCTATATCAATGGGGATGGAACATTCTTAGTCTTGGCAGAGATGATCCTTGAAAATTAACCAGCTCTCCTTGGCCCCTCTTCTCTCCAGGACCATCTCTAAGGGATTTTCCCAGCAAATTCCTAAAAGAACCAAAGTCTGTTCCTGATGTCCATAGTTGCATTTCTGCAGTTTGTCTTATTTTATCCTCTCAGGATCCTGAGCTCCACAGTCTCATGACCACTGCAGGCAAGGCTGCTCCCAACCTTCACTTGCCTGCCCAGTTCTTCCTTGTTTTTAAATGTGAGGTACAGCAGAGGACCTCTCATCAGCTCATCCCCTGTATTAGCTGTCATCATCAAGACACTTCAGAAACTGCCTGGTTTGCTTGTACCCTACTGTGTTTCCCTTGTAGTAGCTATTGGAGCAATTAAAGTCCCAAAGGGGGACAATGGCTGTGAAAATGAAGCTTCTTCATGTTGTCTGCAGGAAGCCTCATCAGCTTCTTGTTCCTGATCAGGCATCCTCTAACAGACACTCACTACAACATCATCCACATTAGTCTGCCTTCTAATCTTTACCCATAAGCGTTCATGTGGCTTGTCACCCATCCCCAGGCAGAGCTCCATGGATTGCCACTGCTCTGTCATACCAAGGGCAACTTTCCCTCCTCACTTTCCTGGCTTCTCCTTCCTAAAGAACATCTACTGGAGCACTCCAGCCATGTGAGCTGTCCCACCACTTCTCTGTGATCCCAGTGAGATCACAGCACTGCAACTCCACATGGACCTCTAATTCCTGTTTGTTCCGCAGGGTGTGTACATTAATGTGCAGGCATTTCAGAGAGGCACCTAGTTACGCTGATTTTCCAGAAAAGGCATAAGGCCTTTCCCCATAATGCTGCCCTGTAGGCACTTGCTTATTTTTGTGACTTTGCTTGAGGTGGGTTCCCTTCAGCCCTGTTTTGCTGGCTATGAGGTCTTTCTAATCATGAATGTCTGCTAATTTTAGACTGTAAAATAGCATTGATCTGGCTTTGAGTGCCCAAATTACTCTAGTTCCAGCAGAAAACAACTTTTCTAATTTTGAATTAGTTTATCTGTTATCTTAGAATCAGTAATGATATGGCCCAAAGAGATATGGGTGTATAAATTTCCTCCCTCCCTAGAAAGGTCAGTGTTTCTAGAAAGAGCCAATGGAAAAAATAGAACACTCCATTAAAATTTTAAAAAATCAATCAAAATAATCAAAATTGATCTACAGTAAAATACAAATTGAATTTTCAATGTTTGAAGCTGATACTAAAAAACAATACAATTAAGAATGCCTGAAATGGAAAATAAGTTTATTTCAAAGTTACTTCTTCAGTGCAGTGGAGCAAGGAGTGTGCTTTTTCATATAAAACAATAAAATGCTTTTCTCTTTTAGTATCTTTATTTTTTTGAAGAAAAGGCATTACAATTTGTAAGACATGATTTCTTGGAGGATGAGATCTCCAGAGTTTAGGCATATTTAGGACATCAGTGACTTAGCACATAAGATATTCTTTGGGCTGCTTTACTTTGAGCTCCTGTGCTTAATAAGGTAGACTGAAAATAATATGGCATTTGGGAAGTATCAGGCTGCACAAGGGATATATGATAATGCTCATTGAAAAACACACATGTCCCTTCAGCGATATTTCAGTGCATGACCAGTACTATAACTTATTTAATTTTCCTACTGTGTTTTTCAGATGAGAGCAACTTCTTTGTCAATATTCTGAATGCAGTATCGTACTAATATGTCCTGAATGACACCTGAAATGTCTTTATTAACCTACAATATACCAGCATTTTCAATATAAGAACACAACAAAACTACAGAGACACACTTTACCTTGTTTTCTAGACAGCTGTTTGTTGGTGCAGTGCATCAGTTCTCATTAGCAAACGATGTCTCTTTCATTCCAGTTTGGAAGTTCAACCCCTAATCTTTGGTCAAACATCTTATTATAAGAACAAACCTCTTTTTTCTTATTAATACTGTGTCACTTGCTGTTAGTGTATGAGGTTTGAATGATATGAAATGCAATTTTTTTAATTGCTCAGTTTGTAAAAAAAAAAAAAAAGAATCTTCAACACTCTTCAACTATAATTTTAGCCACCTTTTCTGTAGTTTAGCAGATTTTATTTAATTTGTGTTTTCTGGAGTGCATACACAGAGACGTGTAGTTAGGAAAAGTATGTCATGAAGTTCATTTGGTTAACTTATTTTTTATCAGATGACAGTAAAAGATCTATGGCAAAAGAAAGCATTTCTTCTGAACACAGTTTTCATTTTGTTTAATGGTAAGCAGTCACATAGCTAAATATGGAACAAATACTGATGGAAGTAAGCAGGAAGGCACCAAATTTTGGTTTCATTGTTACTGTAACTTCACTTTAAAGCTTTTCTGTTCAATAGACTTGCTCTGACTTTGCAATGATGTAACTGAAGTCGGAATTTATCCCTGGAAATCTGTCTGTTCTCTGATGCTTTAAGTTGTAGCTTAGAGAAGCTTGTCTCTTGACTGAAACACAAGAAGCACAATTTAATTGCAATTTTATGCACAAAGAGCAATAATTTTCTTTCTGACTGACAGGTTCTAAATGGTTGTCACTTGCAAAGTACGTATCTATCACTTTCAGGTAGATTTATTTAAGTTATGTGAGCATTGCAGTTTCTAGTGAAAGTTCCACAAAAAATGTTATTTGCCTTAAAGAAGAAACCAATTTAGTTCTATCATGGTGGGGGAAGGAACACAGTAACACTGCTAAGTTCAGTTTATTAAGTGAACCAAGTGAAGGTTCGGTGATGCCAAGGAAAGCTTTTCCCATCACATACACATAGGCATACACACACTTACTGTCACCTGAGGTTCACTCCAGTTATTGATCCCAAGAGTCAGGACCAGTCAAGCCCTGGAGAAGGTGATGCTCCCCCCCAGCACTGGGTTTCAGATCCCAGGCCCTGGGGTTGTGGGACTTTCATCTTAAGCAAAGTGCCCTGCTCCTACGCAGAGTTGGACATCAGTGTTACAATGTCGCCCACAATCTGCTTCTCTAATGCCAGTAGTATAGGTAACAGCAGTGTCGATGTCAAGGAGGAATAACAGACATCCTGTTGTGCACTGCCTCGACAAATAGCTAAAAATGTACTTATAGCTGGATTTCTTCATCTGTGGTGAAAAACTTAAGTGTGCTTCAAGACCATGTCTGCATTTGTTGTAAGACACCACAATTGATTCTGCTATAAAACAACTATCTTACAGTAAGTTAAATAACTGAATTAAAACATGCCATTATGACACAAATTCACCTTTGATAACTCAATGCTAGAATAAATTTCTCAGTTTCTTATGAACCACCATAAACGTAATGCCTAACTTGCCTAATAAAACTGCAAGAAGAATAAAAAAGTTGATGATGTCTTCATTAACTTCATGACAATAAGTTTTATTCCTGAAAATGGCTATGAAAAAGTGATGTCACCCAGTTAATTATACAAAAAATTTAACAGTGTTAGAATGACCTTTCCCTTGGAATTATTGTATTATATCTGGAGACACTGACATATTCTGGAATTTTTCTGAACAATACATTGTTCTCGGGGTACCACTTAGGTGTGAAGTATAAAAACCTAAGTATATTTTTCAAAGTTTTCTGGACCCAATAGTCCTAGCTGTCAGCAGAAAAATTTCTTAGTCTTAATGGGAGAGCCAGCAAAACTTCTTAGCCGAATAAAGCCAACACATAGTAATGGTAGAACGTATGTAAATAAAATTAACTTCTACTACTGTTTCATTGGTAAAACCTCATACAGTACTTTCAAACATAAAAGCACAAGATACAATATTGGGAGTAGAGGAGAAACATGCAATTTTATCATTTTCCCCCTCCTTTTCCTTCATTTCTTCTTCTAGTATTTCTTTCAAATATAACTGTGTATGAAAAAAGGAGAAAAGAAAGAAGATCACTCCAGTAAATATTCAGTATGATGGCTAATAAGTGGTTAAGGCAAAATTAAAAAAAATCATTTTTCTTCATGTTTTCCAAATCCTATTGATGCCAATTAACTTATTCTTATTCTTTGGAAATAATAATTAATGTAAAGAAGCCAAGATTGCTAGGATTCTGACATTATTTACCGTATACTTATCTAAGTAAATAATCATTCATTCAATGACAAAATTAAAATTTAATTTTTTGCTGACTTCAAATAGCAACCAAAAATACATTGTACCAGCACATTTTGTTGAAACCTGTATTCCACAACACCAGTCAGATACATTGGTTAATATGCAGCCGTGAATATGCTGTAATTCTGCAAAACAGAAATATAACAAAACTTTATTGTGAGCTGGTGATTTCAAAGAATGAAAGTTCATGTTAATATTGTGTGAAGAATTATAATTAGACCCTTCAACTCCTTTCTAGTGTTGCTAGCTGAAAAATAAAAAGGAATGCAAGAATTTTCTTGATGCTTTCCACCTTCAAATTTTAACACGGACAGTGTTTTCTTTTTTCTTTGAAGTCTCTAAAAGAAATTTAGAAAGACACAACAAGTACAAGTCGTATAGTAATTATGGGGAAATTAGTAGTGGAAGATGACTTGTAAGATTTTTTTTCCCTTTCTGTTGTTCTTTGTTCAGGTTATATGAACACAGTTGTGAAATGGCAGGGTAAATTAAGGTCTTGACACAGTGGATTAAAACCTGTGCAAGTAATTCTACTAATGTGAACGATTGGTTTGACTTTATTCAGTCAAATGAAAAGCCTATTTTAAAATTCACTGAAGGAAATAGGAATCTTAGGGCTTCCAGCATTAGGCTAAAAATAATTGGTGGTGTGAAAAGAAAAATCAAGAAAAAAATTGCTTTTGTGTATTACAGACATAAGACTCTCTTGGAAGTAAGTGTTTGTAGTACATTTCTTACACTCCAGTGTGCAGTGTCCTGAAAATTTTAGTTCTCTGAGCTTGTATGTCAGGATAGGATCTCATTCTAATTACTTATTTTATTGTGTAGGTCATCTACAGAAAATCCAGAGAGTAGAAGTTCACTTGTAGGTGTTGCAGATGTATGTGACACAGCCACTGTTTTGAGAAGGACATTAACAAGATAAGGCAGACAAAAGAAGGTGTTATCTTGACTTGATATGTGAAGAACAGAGACACAGAAAAGGTGAGTTGAAGCCAAAATTTCAATCATGATGCCAAACTGATATATTTTCTAATTTCCCGGTATCAAGTTCTGTGGGTAAAATTACTTATAATGTGGTGAGTGGGTCTCTTAAAGCTGTTTTTCACTTGAAATTACATGTCTTCTCTCAGGGAACATACCCTTTTGCAAAGAAAATTTTATAATGTGAGTTCAGGAAAATCTATTTGAATTCTTTGTAAAGCAGAGATCAGGTTCAGCAGTTAGAGGTACCATCAATATGCAGGTTGTTTTCCACATAGGTGGACCACTAATTTTTTTAATTGTCATCCAGTTCTGTCTTAAATGAAAAAAAAAAAAAGTACGTCTTTATTGTGTTCTGTGTTTCCAAAGATCCTTTCCTGAATGCTTAACTTTGCAAAGTTGCTAATTTGAATGGATCTGTCATTCCCAAGTTTAAAGATTATGGAGATATTGAATTTATGTTGACTTTAAGGGAAATTAATATTGTTTCATGTCCTAGGAGATTAATATCTACACAGCTGGCCTCCCTACTACGTGTAAGATGGGTGGTCACAGTCCCAGAGTTCAAGTTTATCAGAATTTCTGAATCTGTGAGGAAAGAGTTTCCATCTGTCTATGAAACAGTTGCTTTTTAGGAATTAAACTTTCTAGTTAGTCTATTTTGTACAAAAAGATTGGGATAAAACCTGCCTTCCTTTATGTTAAGAAACTTGAACGAATTTCCCAAAATTACTCAAGTTTTCTCCAGCCTAGGAAGTGTGTTGTGCAGCTGATCTTGAAAACATGCAGTCAGTGTACATTTTTCTTGTGGGTTGTTTGCTTGGGTTTTGGGTTTGTTAATATTAAGAGGAGATTAATAATATCTACAGCCACGGTTAAGCTATTACACATATGACATAGCATGATGTGATGAGTCAGTGTCAAGTTAAGGACTAACAGAAGCAGAATAAATATTACATTTCTATTCCTGTTTCCTTAGGCTTGTCAGTGTACTCCTTATATCTATGAACGTTAAGGTATTAATGGATGTAGTTAGATTTATTTTCTTCATATTTTCATTCCAAATTTAGAAGAAAAGATAAATAGGATGGAGACAAGAAGTTTTTATCTATACCTCCTGAACATGCTCGAGGCAATGAAGGTTAAGGACAAAGTTTTAATAACTGTTTATCTTCTAACCAGTATACTAATAAGAAACCTAATGTCAGACTATCTACCAAATGTAGCCATAATGAAACAGTGAAAGAAGGTGGTAAACAGAATACAGTGTAAGCTTTCATATTCACCACTATAATTATTAATCATTTCAGCATTAAACATTAACGTGCCTCACCACTTATCAGATTGCTTTTAGATGATTGCTTATTTTTGACCGTATGTCTTTTTAATAAGTATGTAATAAAATATATATGTACATTTGTCTTGTAGACCGTGAGTTGGCATTTTTGATGTAATGTGTATGTTAAACACATAATCTGTGTTTGCTTGAAAAGATGGATGGTCTTGAAGCTGTTCGCCAGTTTGAGAATATTGGGTTTGTAATTATAAGTGTTAAACTTTAAAATTGTTCATGTTAGCAGTCACTGAAAGAACTCAATGATCCTGCGACAGTCTTAGAAAACACACTGGGGTCTCTCTTCCTCAGTAGGAGTACATGCGTTAAAACCTACTGGCTGTGGACCTGCTCCTACCCCCTTGTGGTCCAATGACAGTTATAACAACAAGAGTTATAATTCCATGGTGAATCACTGTATAAAAGTACCCCAAAGCATTGTTTATCTGTTACCCTTCAAAGTACGCAAAATTCACTCCACCTCTGTAAGGAAAAATTACGATTCTTGCAGACAAAGTTACTGCCTTTGTGACAAGCTGTTTGAGAAGGCGGCATCTAAAGAAACAAAAGCTATTATTACAATACACAGGACAACCTGCCATCAAAATCTGTATCCATTAAATATGTTAATTATCTTCTCATAAGGATACAGTGATGCTGTTGACATTCCAGCTAGAATATAAAGAAACTTAAATGGCTTCCTTAAAACACGAACCTGGAACTGTTTCGTCTTCTAAACTGTATCTCCTGCTGAGAAACAGCAACCTCCTTTATATGTCAGGCCTGTAGACAATATTTTTTTTATTCACAGGAGTTTTAAAAGCCTTCTTTTTTCCTTGATTGTAAAGAAACTACTTGTGAGTTGATATACTGTATTTTTTTTTTTACATCAAGTAAATAACTTATTCTGACTTAGATAAGCAGAGTAAACTTGAATTATCCCTCAGCTTTAAAGTCTTCATATAAACTGACCAAACTTACATCACAGAAATTTCATCATCACACTTTTCCCATTGTCAGTGGTCTTCTGGTAAAATGAAAAGTCTTGCAGTGCCACATAGACTGGAACAGTATTTGCCCAAAATAAATGTGAATGTTGTTGTTGTAACTGTTTCTGTTTTCATAGTATGTCATCAGAATGACAGTATGGTATTTACCTAACAGGCACATAAGTCACTATTCAGCAAGAGTACAGGTTGCAAAGACCAAAGCTGCTTTGTATGGAACATTCTTGCTCTTGTACTGTTTGGTTTTGATAGAATTCTTTTCCTTCACCCAAAGATGGGATAAACCTTCTGCTTTTGTTCATTGTGAATAAGAGATGCTCATGCAAGAAATAATTAATTACTTATGTTTGTGGGAAATGCAAGCAGGAAGGAGCACTTGGAAAAGAATTTTTCCACTGTGGCATTCCAGGATGACATCAGGTAAAGCAGGAATATAGCTGTACCACATTCCCTTAGTAGGATTTAAAGCCTGTACACTCCACTTTCTTGTCTAGTGCCCCTTTGAGCTCAAAACAAGCAGCCAAAACCCCTTAGACAGTTAACAGGAATAGCCTCTGAGTCACTAGGCCTGCTAAGCTTCTACTTTGCTACAGCTCTGAAACAGAAAAAGACGACGAGGTGCTCCGTGCAAGACTATTCTTTCAGCCACTCTAGTCAGAGGATAAAAAAACCGTGCTTTTAGTCTAATATAGACTGAAGGAAAGAAAGAGACAATGTCACTGTTAGAATTCTCTCACTAATTGCCCAGAAAGTAAAAAAAAAAAAAAAAAAAAAAACCAAGACAGTTAAGGAAAAAAAAAAACTCAGGAAGATAATGAGGAGATGGAGAAATATTTTATAATCACGTTCACTGAAGAAATCTGGCCCTCTGACATCTCCAGTGTCTCCTGTATTACATGGGAGAGCCGAGGGACAGCTTCATAGTAGCAAAACTGTTCTATAATTGTATTTACTGAAAAAATAAATACATTCCTGCACAGCAGAGGATGTTAGACAGGACAACATTTATCATGCCATGATACTTCGTCTTTTCTCCTGTAATTTTAGTTCCCTCCTTATATTTGAGCGGAAAATTCCACCAATATTACAATATACTACAACCACCAATATTACAATATACTACAATTTCCACCATTCTTTCAGTGGCACTTGCTGAATGCACTAGAAGCGAATTTCTGAATAAATGAGAACTCCTAAATGAGTTATATCAACATTTTGCTTTGGGGAAACGAATATAATAAGAGCAATAAAATAACTTCAGACACACTTTGGGAGGCTTATATCAGCTGTACCAATTTTTCTACAACAGTGAAAAACAATATTCTGTCCAACAACTTCCCCTGTTTTCAGTCTGCAGTGATGACAGCTATTGCCAGCTAAAGTCCCTTCTCTTCGTAGTGTCCAGATCTAGCTGTAGTTTCCACTCCAGCCAGTTTATGTAGTCTTCTAGATTTATATAAATAAAAAGAAGAAAGAAAAACAGACAAGAATTTAATCAATCTCAGTCTCCAGATTCCCCTTGAAGGTAATGGAGGTCATAGAGAATATCAGGCAAGGACTAGAAGGGGCACGTTTTACATAGCATGGACAAAGAGCATCACAAAGGACCATTATCATTACCTAATCAAGGAATCAATATTTGTTTATTTAAAATATCAAGCACTTCTAAGGTTTGATCAAAATCCTTGCTTGTGTTATGGCTCTTTGATCTTCCTTTTCTAGGGAAATACTGTCTTCCACATTCAGCATTTTAAGTAATTGCACATAGTCTGTTTACTTTGTCACCAGTAAACTTATCTTCAAAACTACAGACTGGTTTCTCAGCAGTTGCATAACAAATTACCAGACTAATGTAGAGAAAACTTTGTTTTGTAAGTGGATATGAATATCTATGGGTTAGCCCGGTAACTTCAGAAAATAGTTTGTGACATCTCTAAAATACAGTCTGTACAGAGTTGAGAAAAACAATGATCGGTAGACCAGAAGAGATTATTTGTCATTTCTTGCCTTTCTTTAATTCCAGCATACTGCAAATGTGTGAAATTTTTTTTATGATAAAACTCCTGCTTCTTCTGCCATAGTGGTTCAATACCTGAGACTTACACTTTGATGAAGCCAAAATGAACAAATACAGACTAATATCATTATTAATATTATTCTGAATGCCTTGAAACCTTTTTAAACAATTTCTAATGAGAAACATGAAGTCTGATCTATGCAATTTTACAGTGATTTCCGTGATCATAGCATTAGGCCACAGTGCATGAGACTCTGGACATTACATGCATACAAGCACATATGTGGTAGCTCTAAATGTGATGAAATAGAGATCCATGTGATAAATTGTGCAACCATGTGATACGCTTATTTATTACACACCTTTGACTGCTTTACCTGCCCTCTGCCCGTTAATCTTTCTCTCCCAGGGCTTCCTCTGACACCGCAAGCCTTGGAGCAGATTCACAAAGCTGCCATTGCAATAAAAAAATTAAACTCCTTGTAGAGTGCTCCTTTTCTCTTTCATTGGAGGTAGGGTTTCATCTCCTTACACCCAGCCAGTGTAGAGAAGGGAAGAATCAGTCCAGTGGCAGCTTGCTTAGATGTAAAAGTGTCATGTCTCTAAATGTAACAGATAAATCCATGAGGTTGCAAACTGAAGTTTCAACCTCCAGGAGAGGACAATTCCCAGCTTCCTAATTTATCCAGGAATATTATTCTAACAGATGGCACTACTGAGACATATGCTTTTCAATCATAATGTATTTATAGATAAAAAATATTTTATAAAAAAGACTAAAATGACTACTAGAACGGTCATTATCCTACAGACAGGAAAATTCAAACTATAATGCCAATCAATATATTTTGAAAATCTTTCCATTTAATGTTTTGAAGGTTTTCTGTAACACACCACAATATCGTACATTCCTTAGTTGTTAAGTGTAAGATTTTGTTGACAATTAAAGAATGACCTTTGAAATGGATTTTTGATTTTGTAGTGGGGCAACTATAATGAACTTCAATGTGTGATGTGTGTTATATCACAGAAATCTATATGTGTTTCTCCTTAGGAAATATGTAATTTATGTTAATAAATGGGTGTAAATTACCTTAATAAACATTATGGTAATTAAGAGATCATAACAATTCATGTACTTGTATAGAAGTAAACAGACATTTACCAGTGATTTTGCTTAAAACGTATGAGCAGATTAAGACAGGGAACAAACCTTTCTCCATAATTGCAACCTCTTTTTGATGTTACTCACTTTACCACAATCCCATATTGCCATTCTGACTTCTATCTTCAAAGGTAACAAGATCAGACTAGCAGTGTATGTATGACATTTTCAAAACTTTTTTTTCACCCACAAACCCTGTTTCAGTGTGTACATTATTCTGACATTATTAAGTTTTTAAAAACTACATGGACTGGGTTTGAGTAGTTTCTAAAACTCCTTGCATAATTCTGTCCATTTGAAGTTTGCTTCATAAATCATTATACTCCAAGATTCTTCATGTCTAGAGAGAGAAAAAACACAGAATTTTTTAATAAATTATAAGGAATATACACTTTACATGGTAATACATTGATTTTTATGGGTAAAAGTTTATAAAAGCTTTTTTTCAATGTACTTAGCACCAGCCTAATAAAAAATAATTCTTCTGAACTCCAACTGTGAACAGTCTTCTAATGGGTGGACAATAATCTTTCTAGAAAATGTGATGACTTGTAAGAACAATAAGTCTGTGTATTTTCCATTCTTCTGTCCATGCCTTTAGCTGTATCCCCAGAAACAGATACCATTTAAAAATTCACCAAGTTAAAAATACTGCTAGATTTTTTCTTTGCCTCATTTTTTGTGATTTTAGTTATTAAATATTAATTTATCTTAACATAAGCACATGCACACACATACACTACAGCAGATGTCTACACAACAAGAGTTACTTCTGACTCTTTCTATAGAAATTCCATATGTTTAAAATAAGAAAGAATAAAATTTTGTGGCTTTCCTTTCAGTATTTAGGATTCTTTGTTGCACTCCATGGTAAATCCCACATAAATAAGAAAAAAAAAAAAAAACCAACTGCAGCTGGACTGAGCTTCCAGATGAACAATTCAGCCAGCTGTAAATTCATTACTTCATCTGGTTTCCAGGGTCTTGTGTAAGACTCTGGTTCTTGCTTGTAGAAAGTTTTTTAATCCTTTAAACCATTAAAAAAACCCCACACCAGTATATCATCACTGGAGTGAAACCTTGTTTATTACGTAAAATTGTCTTGCAGTATATCTTAAATAATAACAAAAAAGTCGATTTGGTGTGAATAGGATGTTTGTAGACCTGACATAAAGAATTTGGAGGAATAACAGGATTAAACATGCCATGCACAGGTAGAATTGCAGTGGATGAATTCTAATGTGTCTTCGTGTTTATTTGGTAAATAATCAAAAAGAAAAGATATAGTAACAATAAGCTGAAATATCAGGAAGTTATAATCTCTAGCTCCATGTACCCAACCATAAAGTGACCTTCATGATTTTAGCTGAAATCAAAATGTCTTCTACTACAATGACTTTTGTAGTAAAAACGTAGATGTATTTGTATACTTTCTAAATAAACAAATGTATGAAGAAAATGAGTAGTTGACTTTAACCAAGAAACTCAGAGTTGAGGTCACCAGTACATGCTTAAGTCATGACTTTATTATACTCTGGTTTAAATAGGACACGATGATGAAGCTTATGGGCTGCAGGATAGGACTTAAGGCTAAGATTGCTTGTCTTTGAGTCCACCCGCCAAGAAAGTATGTACATTGCAAGTGAACTTGGAAAAGATTTCCCGAGATTTGATTTTATGGGTTTAAAATTCATGGCTTTTGTGTTATGTCAAATGGATCGGTTATTAGTGTTCAATCTGAGAGAAACAGAGGAAAAAGTACAATCCACAGTATATTGAAAAACATGGATTTCCTCAGCTTGCCATTATGCAAAATCAGTTATCAGCAGAAACTGTGCACTAGTGAAGCCACAAGCCTTCACAATCCAGAGCTGTGTTTTTGAGTTTCTCCATAGTATTTGCAGACACACTTACCCCCCTCTAGTCTAGTACTTTAAAGACAGAGAGAGATTCTTCTCCACTGGAGGAGGGAGGAGGTGAGCAAGCAGCTGTGTGGTACTTTGTTGCTGGCTGGGATTAAACCACAGCAGTTTACCATATGGTATCCCAAAGGATATATAACTCCAGAATCTAAACTATTATTTAAAAGCTTTTATTTTAGTATAAGCTACCCAATTAATTTATGATATCCGTACAGAGTTCTGAATAAGTACTTTGCAGTGCTGTAAACTTTGGCAATAAATTTAATATCATATGGGGTATCATGAAACACTTTAATCGAGATTATTTTAGGACAGCTGGAAAATGAGAATGTTGGAATTGTAAAATCAAAAGAAGGTCACTTTTAATTTCATTTTCTTAAGCTTTGAGTTAGGCTTACAACTCCCATGATTATTAGCAGATCTGTGAAGTTGAATCCAGCCTTATCTCATTTGCTGTGCACTGCACTGGAAAAATGCTCTGATATCCTTTCTTCTTTAGTCTCTATTATTTTTATTTTAAACCTATGAAAGTAAAAAGATATCAAGATGAGACAGTAAGCTTTCTTAACAATGTTGATGTTGCAGATCCATTTGCTATCCCTAGAAATTCAGGAATAGTGCTGTAGGTTGAGGGAGCTTATCCTCCCCCTATACTCTGCCTGAGTGAGGCCACATCTGGAGTACTGTGTCCATTTCTGGGCTCCCCAGCTCAAGAAAGAGAGGAAACTACTGGAGAGAGTCCTGTGAAGGACTGTGCAGATGATCAAGGGAATGGAACACCTCTCTTGTGAAGTAAGGCTGAGAGAGCTGGGTCTGTTTAGCCTGGAGAAGACTGATAGGGGGTCTCATCAATGCTTATAAATACCTAAAGGGTGGATATCAAGAGGATGGGGTCAGACTCTTTTCAGTGGTGCCCAGCGACAAGACAACAGGCAACAGCACAAACTGGAATGCAGGAAATTCCACCTCAAGATGAGGAAAAAATTCTTCACTTTGAGGGTGCCAGAGCACTGAAATAGGCGGCCCAGAGAGGTTGTGGAGTCTCCTTCTCTGGAGATACTCAAAACCTGTCTGGATGCATTCCTGACCAACCTGCTCTAGATGAACCTGCTTTGGAAGGGTGTTGGACTAGATGACCTCCAAAGGTCTCTTCCAACCCCTACCATTCTGTGATAGAACAGTGGGAGAATTCTCCTTTACAGCCAAAAATGCAAGTTTCAATAATAAACCCCCCACAGGTTTTATTACTGAAAACAGAAGTGATTTTTCCTTTCTTAGATTCATCTTTCTAAAGGGAAAGAAATCTCTTCTATAAGGATGCAGATAAAATTTTATTTGAAATGACTTGAAAACTGAGCTAGGCTGATCTAGCAAAAGAATTTGTACTGTATGATACAATCAAAATTTTCAAAAATATCAATTTGTAAAGGTCACAGCCTATTCTTTATAACATAGCCAAATTTTCAAATAGGTTTCACTTCAGCCTCAAAAACTGTTGGTACTGCTTTTATCTAATGGCTGACTTTGTATGCAATTTACAGGTACGAACTGATGTCTTTGAAAACTTAGATATGGAAAAAGTTGCATTCATAGATATTACAAAATAGTTTTAAAATTCTATTACCTTTTAGTATATTTCAGCTTTCTGTGAGGTTTAGATCCAGAGATGAACATTCCCAGTGTGAGAAGTGAAGATCTCGGTTAAGATAAAGTTTCTGAAAGACAACTGAGCCCCTGTCTGTGCTGCAATTGCTTCACTGTAATCTGTTCAGACCAACTCAGGTTTCGAATTACCTTATTGACTGAAATAATCAACTTTTGAAGTTGAATGTCGGCATTCAGTGGTGAGACCAGTGGATGATGAAGCAATAGTTTTCAGCGTGAAATTTAAAAAAATCAGTAATGCCTCCCTATGAAATGCAGAATTCCATCACACTGAAGAGCCTACATTTAAAACTTTGTAAAACAGTTTTCGCTTAGTGGAAGAGTCCAACTTTCAATTTAGAAACTTTTTTATCATTAATACATTTTTAATTAGGGTTTAGTATGCCATAGCAGCAAGAAGTAGGAAACAATCCAAAGTCTCTTTCCAGAATGTAGAATTGTGAGAAATGCAGAATTAAGTGAAATATTTAATTATTTTTTAATCTTTGTGTGATAAACTATTTCTGAAGTTAAAAACTTATGGCAAATGAATGTAGGAATCTCCAAGCTGAAACTACAAGTTATTATGAAATGAATGAAATTCTCTAAGAATGCAGGATGGAGTTCACAGGATGAAGTCCTGTTACTTTTGGTGTCATAGACTATGTCATGTGCCAGATACGTACATCTTCCTAAATTATCTTAATGATACACTCAGTATATATATGACAAATGTAAACTATGCCTAGATGATTGGTATTTTCATTAAAAAACTCTGAATTCAGGAGATGTTAAGAAAAAAAGCTATGGAATTGAGGTAGCCATTGCTTTGCATTCTTATATGAAAAGGAAAATTGGTAATCAGGTTCTCAAAAAAACAACACAGGCTCTCACCCACCTTAAAGACAATTGGCAGTTAAAGGTCCTCTGGAATTAATAATTTAACCTATAAGAAATTTATTTTATTTACAGCACTCCATTTTCTTTTCATGTTTTTTTTAATCCTCTATCTGACTTTGGGTACGCTTTATTTGCATGGTCTTTGCATGGTGTTGAATGCATGGTAGCTCCCAGTTCCCAACAATCCTTTGCACAATGTAGATTTTATAATCACATCTCAGTGTTGCATATAACAGGAAAATACAAAATGTTCTTTTCTTGTGCATCTGCTCAGGAATGGGACACATGAAGCAGTGATAGCTGTTGCAATTAGGCCAGCTGTAGCATAATACAGTGAGACTCAAAGTAATGTCTGGCTACCTAATTAACCTCCCTTCACCATCTGAATTTGAGGCAAAAAGTAAAATTAACAAATTATTTAGGTCAGGTGTGACCTATTAGTCTTTCAGTATAGGTCAGGTACAACTGGCTAATTGTGACAAATGCACTTTAATTGCTGTCAATCTAGTTAGATAGCTTTGTGGTAAATCAACTTTCATTAGACTTCTGTGCTTTAATGCCAGCACCTGCTCACATCATTGGCCCTTGCTGTAATTAGGTATTTCTGTTTCTGGCTGAATTTAAGATTTAAAAAAGAAGCACAGTGGTAACAATCACAACGTCGTCAGAGCAAATATTTCTGGTCAATAGATACTGTAACGTAAAGCTTTGCAACCCCTTCCTGGTTTTTCAGGCAGGTGCCTGTTTCAGGCAGAAGGCGTAACTGCTGATCTAAGATGCAAATAATACTACAGGTGCTTCAGACCAGGTACACAAGGGAGTGCTGGTTTTTTCCCTCCACTGCCGCTGGAAAAGCAAAGGAATAGCTGCAAGTAGCAGTGGAGCTGATGTGAGAAGCAGGCTGTAGAGACGGAAGACCTACCTGACACTTAAAGTAGCATCCCTAATAGCCTCACCCAAAACCTGTTAGGGAATGGAAATATATAATTAAGAGGTGGGTAAAGAGGAAATGGATTAAACAAGCATGTGTGGTAATAGATTTGTTCTGGTAAGGGAGACCAACATCAGCAACAAAAATCAAGGAATTGGTATGGGCTGAAAGAATTTTTTGGCCAGTAAGTCTTGTTTCTTAAGTGTTACAGCTGTTTACTGTTAGCTCTCTCACTATAGCATTTGTTATGATTTTCTTTAAGTATGAGCCTCATCCTGTCTTCATAGTTACAAGCAAGGGTAGAAATTAAGTAATTAGATTTTAAACACAGTTCCTTTTTGAAGGGAGCCTAGATGTGTCACTTTCTCAGCTAAAGGTACTGTCAGGCTCTGCTGCTGCAGGCACAAGCGAGTACAGGTAATGTAACGGCAATACAATTTTATATATACGCATGCACGTGTGTATATCCCCGGATAGCTTAATTGTCAGGGCTCAGGCCAAGATGTTAGTGGTTTTTTTGCTTTGTCCTTGGCATCTTTGAGTCTGGCAACAGGATCTCTAGTTAGAGACAGTTTTATTAAGTATCTCTTTTAATCTTTCTGTAATAGGAAAGGGATAAAGACTGACAAAAGAATTCAACAGTATGTGTAAAATTAATTGCTAATTCTGTGATTCAGATACAAGTCAGCAAATTGGTCAATACCTCTGATACTGTTTACTTTCCTGGTGCGTATCTACGTGTTTGTAGAGTGCCTGTTTTTCAAAGCTGTCTTTAGTCTTCTCTGAGTTTGTTTTCTGTAGGAAGCTACAGCCATTTTGTGTTCAATTCAGGTGCAACCTGATATTTTTGAAGACAGGCTCTTATTAATTTTTCTCTTTAGTTTTGCTTTGTTCTCTCAGTCTTATATTTAGAAATTTGAAAACATGTATATTTCTTTGTAAAGGGCAGGCATAATAATCTACTGGTTTAGTAGTTATGTCATGCTTTTATTTCTAATGAAATGGCCTTCATGCTTCTGCAGAAGGTAAGATGCTAAATGTGAATGCAGAGCTATCGTTCTTTTTCATGCATGTATTTTACTGAGAAAACTCCTCATTGTGTGCTACTTAGACTACTTTATACGTAAAAATGTCCTTGAGCAAATAAGCTCATTTTAAGTTTCAGTTTATGTCAGCAAGTAGAACAAAAAGCTACTTGTTATACTGGGGAAATGTTTGTTGTTTAGGATCAATTAATAGTATCTTATGGTTTTTATCTTTCTTATTAGTTGATCACATATTTTTGGTAACATGTCTCATCAGGTTTTGACATTACCTAGTATAGCTATTAGTCATCTATGTAAATGTTTGGATTGCTGTTAAAAAGAAAAAAAGCTCTTGGCACCTCAGAGTGTGATAAACAAGTGGAGTTATGAAATGAAGACCCCTGAAACAAGGCACTGTTCAGACACTTTACTCTTATTTTAGCATCATGCGACTAATACTGTGCTCAGTAAATATTTCAAAGTGAAGCTTAAACTTCTTATAAGGAAGATGAGTATGTGCTTTGAAGGGTATTGAAATCTTACTTGGTTTAAGACTTACTCCAGTTCTGAAGCAGTACGCCTTTCATATGATTAGAAAAGAATAGTAAAGAACAAAACTTATTCTTCCAACTGGTATTTTGTCACTTATACATACCATCATATAAATTATTTTTTTTAAAGGTATGTTAGATACAAATTGGGGGGTGGATTCGCTTACAGTTCTACTCCTCCCAAGTCAGTGTAATACCTTTTCAGGGCTGGGTTTATTGTTACCGTCAAGTTCAAATTTAATTACATAATAAATTATTTTTTCCCTAAAGTTGTTAAAATAGAACTATTTTAGAAAGACCTTTTTGCCTTGAATAATCTATTAAACTTATCTCCTTGATTTATTACTTAAAAAGATCTTTCAAGCAGTTGAAGATGAACCTATCCTTTTTATTTTCATTTAGAATTAAAAATATGTATTCTATCTCTGAGTGGAGTCTTACTTCAGCACCTCATGGTGATAGGCTAATGCTCTGAAACAGATCACATACTCGAAAATGTCAACCATAATGGAAAAAAGAAAACTCAAAAAAAAAAAAAAAGTGAAGGTTGACCAGACAGACCATATGAGGGGTCTTATGCTCTCCAGATTCTTCTACAGAGCCATACCTGAGGTAGGAGCATCATGCTGCTCTCAGGAGTCTGTTCTGTGTCACTTTAGCTGCCATTCATCAGTCATAAACCTCCAGATAAACAGCATGATGTCAGTTCTTTTTGCCAACCTAAGATAACAGTTTTTTATTACTGGAGCTCTGCTGGAACACCTTTCCTTGCTTCTTCCTTAACTGTCTAAAATGTTAGAGGATCTAGTCTAAAACTTATTAAAGTTTTGCAGCAGGGGATACCACCTGTGTGTCCCTGCTTCTTCTGGCAAAGCCCTTCTCTCTCAGCTATTCAAAAGGTTCAAAAATACACCTTATTTTTTTCCTCTCTTATTGCTTGTCAGTCAGAGACAAAAGCTATTAGTAAACAGTAACTTCTACCATCAAAACCGGAATTTAAATTTCACATTGGTGGCTAAAGGAAGTTTTCAAATCCGTATTTTGAATAATATTAGTTTCTTGGTAATTAAACCTTCAGTAATACATGAAAGTATGTCAAATAACTATGTTAAAAATTTATTTAACTGTGCTGTAAATGGCTCATTATCTGCCGTTGGAAGAAACTCAGTCTGCATTCTGGTAAATAATTGTTATTCCTTAGTTCAGCTGGACTCTATTGTGTGTGAAAAAGGTAGTTTGCCAGTTTGAGAAGAGGAAAGCTGTTCTTTCATGTGTGTGTGACTGTATGTAATAGTGTACTGTGTCATACTTTGTTTGCCTTTGCAAAAGCAGAGTGGTTTTATTTCGGAAGAAACTGTAAGAGGTGGATTCTCACGAATGCCAAATGCCCTTATAATCTAAATTTGTGCTTAATACAGGTTACAAAGTCTAAAATCTTGGCCACAACATGACACTTCAGCCTTGTATCTCTTGAGGACAGATGGTCAGTCAACTGACCTGAACTGAAACTACCATTTTGGGGTCAGACAGGAAGGAAGTTAATCACTGACAGTTGTTTTGGAGAAAGAAGCATAATATCTGCCTTGACTAGTGACAATCAGGAGACTTAAGTAAAAACTGACACTACAGGCGTATGTTGTTTACCCAGTAAAATATTGAAATGTAGAAATATTTAGGTAACGTGGCACTTCCTCATTTTGTTACTAATGCAACTGTCTGAATAGCATGAGTCAAATATTGCTTTAAAATATTTTACAGTTTTCACAAACTATGTAAAGCAACCATTCTGAAATGGAAAGGCTATTGCACAAATGCTCTACTCTTCATTAGTACAATTCACATGACAATTTATTTCAGAAAGCATGATCCTTGATTTTCAACAACCTTGGATACATATGAGGTCTTTCAGGGTTTGGGGGTGTCTTTTATAAGCCTAACCTTACTCATTTGTCTGATTGCAGACAAATAGCATTACTTGGTTATCTTAATTGATCACCTACTATGTTAAAGAACTGCATTTAAATTAGTCTTCCCTCAGTAAGACAATTCTTGTCTGGTATTGAGTGAATACATGAACAGGTAGAGAAGGTGTACAATGGTTTCGTTGGTGTAGGCATTGACATTATGTACATTTTGTTTTCTTTCAAGTTCTTGTTATCTGTAATTTGTGAGGCTATTAGAAGTTGTTCTAAATTATCTCAGAAGTGTATAGTGCAGCAGAGTTATGCTTCCCTGACTCAAAATTCAGTGTGGATTGAGCATAGTGTGTAATACAACTTACAGAGAGAGCTTTTAAAATGTATGGTTAAGCTTACTGAACTTTGTTCTTGCAACTACAAAATCTTTCCCTATGTTCAACACACACAACAATAGAGCACATGCTATTAACCAAAACAGATGGACAAGAATTGAACAGAATGATCAGATGTGCTTTATTCCTTTCAAACCAAGCTTTGAATTGGCTTGCCAAACAACTTAGTGTTTGGGCTGCATTCAGAACATCGAAATTAAGGTTTTGTCTGCAAAACAGTTTCTGCTTCTGTGTATTTTTTTTTTTCTTTATGGGAAAGCAGTTGTACAAAACTGTAGACACGTTAGGAGCTGCCACTCTCTAATTGCTGTAAAAGTAGCTTGGCTAACCGTGTTTGTGTTAAGAACCAGAGTGCATATGTGAAATAGTTAAAATCCTGTGGATACAGTCACTTTTGTAATTAGTAATTCTTACATACAGGTGTGGTTTAGATACATGTGTGGTAGTGTAGACAGAGCAGCATGTTCAGTAGATTTTTCTCATCTGTCTCCTCTATTTTTTCAATTATTTTTTTTTCCCTCTAATAGGGCAAATGTTCCTACCCTGTACCTGGCAGATAACATTCAGTAGGCTAACCACTTCTATCAAGTTAGGGAAACAAGATGCTTTTAGTGATTTTACAGTATGTGCACATAACCTGCTTTTCTGTTAATTGGGGACGGGAAAGGTAATCAGAATTCAAATTTGCTGAAACTCACTGTTGGGACTTTCACTTAAAAGCCCTAAAACTTCCATACACACATACTGTTCTGCCTTTAAAATGGTTCGCAAGTTTAATCACCAACTAGAATTGATTTTGCAGCTCAAATGGGACAAACACATGGCTGCAACTTCTTGTCAGATCTCCCTGTGAACAAAGCCGCTGTAGCTGTAAGTTTTAACAGAGTGGAAAATACCCAAATGTGTCTGAAGTAAAAGTCTCCAAGTTCTTCCTGTCCTTTTCCATAAGTGCACGTAATTCAGTTTAATTGTAAATAAACTGACACGGTTAGTTCTGTTCTGCAGTGTTGGTGATACATTGCAATAACAAAATTGTCATGTGTGTTGATCTGATTATAACAACAAAGTAGGTTTCCCTTAACATCTTGTCCTGTGCTTGTTTACTATATTTACCATTTTTTAAGAGGATGGACCCAATTCAAAATGGTACAGCCTTTCAGGACAGTACATCTTTCTTGCGATGTGATAAACTTTGTTGGCTAAAGCCAATGAGCTTTAGTCCATTTGAGGTCATTATTAATTGTTCCTTGGGTGTTTTACAGAAACAGTTGGAGGCATAAACAGTACCGTTTTTCAGTAACCTGTTAGCAGTTGGCTTGTCTAACATTCTTCTTTCATCCTTATCCCCCAAAAGAACAAAAGAGAATACTGTTTGGTCAAGCCCTGATAAATCAATAACTTAATGCAGTTAGTTACACTTATTTAGTGCAGTTAATATTAAGAGCTTGTAGGAGTTTCTTTGTATTTACTTCTTTATTCCCCCACCAGCCATTAAAGAACATTCTCATTTTCCACATGAAAGCCTCAGGAGCAATTTCACAGTGCAGACCCAACAAACTGAATACCACAAGATTAACTGACTATACTACCTTGCATTGCTAGTTTGGCTCTGCCTGTAGGATTTAAATTTGAACTACCCTTCTGAACAAACAAAATCAATTTAACTACATCCCAAAAGCTTCATAGAGAAAGTCTGTTCCATTTCTTCCTTCCTAGATTGCACGTTCAAAGTAATTTCTCCTAAATTAAATGTCATTTGGCTGTATTAGAATAATCAGGACGACTTCAGATTTTAATAAGCAAAGTTATTTTAGACTAAAACTATCGAGATGGGTTTAAAAAACAAACAAAACAAAAACCCAACCAACCAAAAAACAACAAACCAAACCAACTGCAAGGTCTCAAGACACAGGAAATAGAGGTATTTGCATTACAAACATGTAATCATATCAAAACATCCTAAAGTTTTCAGCCCTGCTAAATTATAAACTTGGTTGGAAATTTTTATTTAAATGAGAAATAAAATATTGAATTATATTTCATGTCAAACTGGGGTCCTTTTTTTAGGTCCCCACAAGAAGGCTTTTAGCTTTAACAAACCTAGTTTTTAATGTAATCAAATACTGTAAATGTAAACAATGCATCAAAACATTGAAAAACCATGGGCACGCTTTGTGTTATTGAATGTGTGGCAAATTTCATCAGATGGTCCAGATAATTAGAAAATATGGTTTTCTTCCAGAAAATCTTTTTAGTACAACTGATCAAACATAGGATAGTTAATCAACTTTCCTACCTTCATTTTGTGAAATAACAGCCTGATTCATAATTACCTTTTCAAACCACTCCTCCTCATGTTGCCATTCCTTAGTACTTCTCTTTATGTGCAACAAATGTTTTTAAATAAAATAATATTGCACTCATTATTTACAATCACATTTTTCTATTTGAGTAGGACAAAAGAAATATGTTCCCTAATGACCATTTTATTTGTTTCCAGGTTTTCTGTGAATTTATCAATCTCCTTCTTGAACTACATATTTTTCTAACCTGCATACCGAGGCTTCTTTAGGTTAACAATTGTGACTTCTAACATCACTTTAGTATTTTTGTTTCTGGTGTGCTACTTTGATATTGGCAGGAATCAGTTCAAAAGAATACTATGAAGTCTTCGTTAGGGGACTACGACACTCAGACTCTGGAAATGCAGCTGGGGGAATCAATTGGTGAAATATTCAAAGAGGAAAAGTGTACTCCCTCATTTAAATTTGCATACACCAGAGCAGCCTGCTGAGACATACAGCTAGAGAGACTGGGCCTAGACTTTGCAGTTGTGTTCAGTAAATCCTGTGTCTCGGATATCCTTAAGACTTGAGTGCTGTTCTCATTAGATTATATTCCAAGGGTGATAAACCATGATGTATTGTGGTTTCAAGGCACAACTTCTGAAATTGTGTTGAATGTTTATGTTACTGGTGTAATGGAAGTAGGGCATGAGTGAGACCAGGGAACAACCTGTGTGCATACTACAGATAGAAGCAGAGAACACTTCAGGTAGCTCAGCTGATGGATGAACTACATGTTGAAAGAATTAAATGTATAACTTGAGGAGCATTCCTGAGTATGAAGAATAGCAAAGTGTGTTGAAAGGCCAATTCTTTATAAAGCATATTGCTGGAAACTTGTTATCCTATATAATTCAGGATCCGTATTTCAATGAATTATGCCTAAATGACATCTTAGGGTATAGTAGTAATCAAAGGATCAAGAAGTAACGATCCTTTGGCAATGTTTTAACTGACTAAACAGCTTGCTGTAGCTAAACTTATTAGTAACCTGATAAGCATGGAGGTAACTAATTGTAGTACTTAATTATGAAACGTAAACATGAGAATTTGTCTCGTGGTTATCTTACAAACTGAGGGGATTTCTCTCATCCAGCTGGGATTAAATGGAGGGTAAAAAACCCCTCTATAATCCACTGTCTGTATTTGTGTATAATTTTATCTGATTTCAATCTTGTACTAAGCTCTGGGACTGCATATGCTGAAACCTAGTTACCTAGAAATTTCTTCAAAAGCTATAGCAAATACACATCAAAGTTGCCCACTTTCCCTAGGCAATCTTTTGTCTTTTCTTGCAGTCCACTTATATCAGGGATGCTCCTGATTGTGTCCTCTGTTTAAAACAGGAAATAGGCATAGTTGACTGTAGGCCAAGAGGAAAGATTTTGAGGAATTATTTTTTCACCTGTGACTACTTCTTTCATCTAGCAGAAGTCTCTAGGTACATGCAGAAACCATAATAATGAAAGCCTGTATGTTATCAGTTAGATTCTCTTAAATGTGACAGTCCCTCACAGTGTTAGTTTCCTCTGTCATTTTCCATGGTACTCAGTGTCTCCAAATGTCTCTCTGTCCCCATTCACATCCATTTCAGGTCTTACAGGTTCTGGTTTGGTTTTAAAAAACAAACACACACAAATCTTAACTTTTTGTTTTTCAGGGCTTTTCTTTGTTTCACTCTAATTTTTCCCTTAGGTGTTTTCAGTACTCATTGCATTTCAGAATGCCATCTTAGACCAGCAGAAAGTCCTGATAACATTTAGTTTGCTTTGTTAAGATTTGCCATTTCAGACATTCTGAAGTCTGTAAACAAAATATGTCTGGACAACATAGGCAGCTGAAGAGAAGAGCATTACTATTGTTTTGGAAACCAATAAAATCAACTTATCAGCTGTTTCTGACTTCTGTGAACTGCAAATCCTGTACTGTTGTCAGTAATCTCTTTGTAAGAAGTAGTATCCATTGTTTAAACATGGGTAACATTCTATTTAACCATTCAAGCTTGAAGATATGTACAGTGCTCACCAATCTTTTTATAACTGGGTGTTTTCAAACAATTACACTAGGATATTTGAGGTGCTGATCTATTATCACCTATGTTCACATCTGTTCATTTTAGTAGATTGGTAATTGTTGTATAATGCAGATTCTTTGAAGGCCTAAGATAATGCCTAATGAAAGGTTACAAAGGTTGATTCTGTAGGTTTTAGATCTAGTTTGTCTTTTCCATTATTAGTGCAATGTGACAGTATACATAATTCTGTGCCATAGTGAAAATGTGGAATATCTAGGGTGTGGGGGGGGAGACAGGGAGGGAATGTAATGGACAGCTGAATCAGGTTCATAATTTTTGTTGTGAGAAAACATGGGACTTTGTTTATGCAGAAATGCCCATAAGTTTCTATAGGTATTACATATGTCAAGTTAATTGCACCTTTAATAGAAATACCTGATTTTGATTTGGTTTAAAATGTTGAAATTGTGTGGCATGTGCAGGGGGTCCATAGAAGGTCTATATATTGTGTTCTAGAGACCCTCCCTACACCCACACTTCAAGAACAGAGTTGGGGAACTCATCTAGTGCAGCCACATATAGACTGTATAAATGGATGCAGTGGTGTTTGAGTTGCAGTGATGTAACTGTTAGCGGGGAAGCGAATCTACTTTCTAGGAAGACACAGCATTATATGAATGTTCAATTCTGCTGTAGCTTGCCAAAAATGCAAATATTTTTATATGGTGATATACAATATTAGATCACTGTCTGGATTCTTCCCCCGCACACTTTGCACAAAGAATGCACAGTTTTCAAGCACTCATTCCACATACTGGGATGAACCCTAGTTTCCATGTTTCATGTTCTGGCACTGAAGTGAGATATAACCAAGTATTTTACACTGAGAAGTGTCACATGTTGGTGTTGAAGATTAGACCACTGACATGTAAAGTGAGACATACCCAATTCCTTTTTTTTTTTTTTAATCCTAAAACATTATATCATGTGTTCCCTCTTCCTGAGAAGTGAAGTGTTCACATTCTGATGCATTGTCATGTTCCTCTTCAAGTGTTTTATGGCTTTCAAGGATGGATTGTAAAACACTGAAACATGGGTGTACTGCCAGCTCCTCTGGGGGATGAGAAAGTAATGGTGATGTTATACTTACACCGTTGTAAATGCAGTGTAAAAAGCACATCCTGAATGAAGAGGGATAAGGCAACTAAACTTAAAGGCAAGATATGCATCTAATCAGTTTAATGTATTATTAATAAAATGTTTTCCTGATATATTGCTTTATGGTAATGCAAAATAATCACATCGGGGAGGCATCATGGCCCCTTAAAATAATGTTAGTGTCTTCACTTCTGCAGATATATGGCCTATTGATGTATGGAACCCTAAAAACCTAAGCAGCTACACAAAATCTAGACAGGAAAATGGGCCTCAGTGTGATTGAAGAGGCAGAGCTAGCAAGTGCTTATTTGATGCAGAAGACCCAGCAAGTGCTGGATTATATAGTGAATTAGACTTGGATGGCAAAGGTGTATTGGATAGGAGAGAGGACCTTTCAGGAGTGCACAGGGAGTCCCCAAACTTCTGAATCTGTGTGTAGAAGTCCTCCTCACTATTGCTATCTCACTATCTTTCTGACTATCTTATTATGAGCTGGTTTTTTTTATGAGGCACACTTGTCCTTCTCTTTTCTTCCTATTCCCGAAAAGGATGGGAATGAGAGTGGAAGTCAATACTGTCCATTTAGTACACATTTGTAGCCGTTGTCCTTGCAGAAGTAGCAGACAGCTACCCATGAACCCTTCTTTCAGGACACCCTTACTAGAGGCACATGGATGAGGAGTTAGATATGTGATGCAATCTCATGTCAGTGTTTGTACTCCAGAGGAAGTTAAAAAGCTATATTAAGTAAAATAGATTTTCCATGTAAGAGATTTCTGTGCTTGCCCCAGGGACACTGAAGGACTGAATGGTAAAGACTGATGCAGATGGGAGGAGAGGGATGCATCTCTTTATTAAGATGTCATACAGAATATGGAAAAAGTTTGGGGACTACTGCACTGTATTGAACTTGCTTTCAGAAATTTGCTGAAAGCAGCTATTTACTGAGGATATCAGTTGCAGCCCTCTGGAATTGAGGGTCAAACAGAGCTGATTATTGCCAGCCCAGAATTAGGATTCTCAATAACTTTGCAGCATTTCTGAGCACCTACTGTTTAACCCTTAATGACATTTATTAAGTTTGTGCAGCCAGTGGACTGACAGAGTCACTTCCTCATTATTAAATGTGCGTTTTTCTAATCTTGCACCATCTCAGTGCTTTATTTAAAACTAAAATCAATATTCATGGTGCAGAGGGCTTTTTTTTCCCCAACTCTTTCATAAATCTCTCAAGTACTTCATAGTTTTCAAGTACCTTCAGTGCAGACAGTATAATACATCTACAAGACAGTCTCAGAGAAACTGTTTTAAGTTCTTTAGAATCTAAGAAATAACTGAGGTTGTCATACTGGTTTTGTATCTTCCAGAAAGGGGATATCTGTCTCTTGTATATGAAAATAAACAGTTACTGAAAAATGTTGCTATGATGTGATATTAAAAGTACAAAATAAGCAATGTTTATTCTTGATCACTAATGTAACAATTTACTAGTAACTGTACAATGTTGCTATCAAGTAATTGCAGACTTAATTACTGCAGTAATATCTTAAAGATAATATAATGGGGATTTCAGAAGTCAAGTGAGAATAAATGAACAACTAAGCACAAATTATTTCCATTATGTGTGTGCTGCCCAAAGAACACTCCATGTCAGATGCGTCAATCTAAACCCTGCACAAAACAGTGAAATATGTCCCCTTGTAAAATGCTAAAGTCAGTGAAATACTCTATAATATGCTTTGCTTTTGCATTATCCTAAAATTGTAGTGCAAAATAACCCTGTTTCAGTTGTGTTTTCTGTGGCTTTTTTTTTTTTTTCATTCTTTCTTTGCCTTTTTCTTTCTTTTTTATATATACACTGGGAATAAGGGAAACAATAAGCTAAAGTAATCTGGAAGTTCTTTACGTGTATGTCTAAAAGTTATGTGATAAAATAGGTATTATTTTAAACTGTATACATTCAGATTAATCACTAAAAATAAAATGAGAAAGAAATAATGGCATTTCATACAGAGAAAATGAAGACTCAGGCTTAGAAGTCTCTGTAATGAATCAGTCAAAATGCAGTTAGTAGATAGAAGGATTAAAGGACTGTAATAAGACCGTGCTACAGATGACCACACAGGAAAGGCTGGGAAAAGAGGAAATACTATACGATAAGAAAGCTATGTATGGATAATAACACTGTGATGGTGGGTGATAACACCTCCATAATATTAATTTGAATACCTTTGAGACATTATGGAAATAATAGCTGTAGCAAATTACTGCTTCCTGAAACATATCAGGAACAGCTTAAGCACAAATCTGGCTGTAGCAAGGCTAATGCAAATATCAACCTGAGTAAATAAGGAATAGTGGTACACAAACATCCCTTTAATCTGGGAATTGAACCAATTCCTACCAAAAAGGCAGACATGATTTCAACAGCTTTTTTACTAAAAAGAAACTGATTGACATGGGGAAATGGATTGGATCAACCTTAGCACAGAGGATAAAACGTTAAGGCAAAGTGGCTCATAAAATTAGCCAAGGATGTTGATATTTTCTTTTTATGTGCTTACTGTGGATTTATAACATAATAGTTCTATGGTCAGCTGTTATTTAGAAATTAACAAAGGTTTTTGGTGTTTATTTCAATGAAGACTTTCTGCTTGGTGATTCCCTTGACGGTAGCTACTCAATTAGTTGCTTTCAGTGGCATCTCCTACCTTTGCAAACAGTAGTGTAAGCTTTACAGAGTAATTAATTTAAGTGTATCTTAAAGCTGGTGCATGATTTTATGGGTTTGATTGAGAATACGAAATGTGGCAAAAGGGTTCGTAGACTGAAGAAAAAATTGCTGACACTTCAGAAAAACAGAGACAGAAATAGGCCAAACCAGATGAAACAGGAAAATGGGGAGGAAAATGAGAAATAAATGAAAAGGTGGTGGAAGCATCTGGTTTGGTCACAGCTTGGAAGACAGGACTTCCTCCTTATGCTCTGCTATAAAGCATCTGTAAGGGAACAATTGCAGAGGAAAGAATAGGAAAGTCCTTGCTAAGTGTCCTAGATCTTGTTGGTAAAGGAATTTATGAAGGTTTGTGGTGAAAAATTGGAGAAAGACAGGACGGAAATAAACCATCTGATCAGAAGGGCGGAACACTTCTGGTGTAAACAAACAGTACAGATCATATTTTTCTAGTACTCTTCCCAAGACATCTGTTATTAAACACTGCTGGAAACAGAATATGAGGTCTGGCCTATTACAGCAGGCTTATTATCTGATTGAAAAGCTTGCCGTAAAATGTGTTGTCAGGAGACAGGACGTGTCACGTTAACCCTGAATCTTAATGCACAACAGGAAAACATTGAAGCAGTACTGATGAGTTTATAGAAATATACTTGAAACATTGTGTACTCAAGAATGTCATTAATATAAAACATTGCCAGCATCTCTCTAATACTTTTTACTGTACAATTTTTTTTTTTTGGTTATTTCTTTTTACTGCAGTAATTTACAGGTAGGTAAGTTGGTTTCTAGCAGTGATCTTTCTTCTTACTAGTCACAGAATTGGTGTAACATTTTTTTTTCCAAAAATTGGAAAAAAATTGGCTTTATTTCAACTTTCTTTTAAAGAAAGTACTTGCCAAAAGCAAGTAACCATTTTTAATCCCATTTTTCAACTGTGAGAAAGTGAGTCATTATTTAATTCTGTGAACCACAGAATATTTCTTGCAGTGAGGTATGGATAAAATTGGGGACAGAACACAGACCTCCTCAAGCTTAGTTCACCTTCCTCTTGCCTACTTTGTATGATTATTTCACAGCTGACTCTGAACGCAGATTGTAACAAGAAATCCTATTTAGAATATGATGAAGATGTATTTGGGGTATTTAATGATGCAACATAACATGGAACGGGACGCCCTCGAGAAATGATTCGTGCCAGTGGCTTGCACTATGCAAGCGCAGATGTTCAGCAGAGTGGCAGTGAGATGTTCACCATGCTTCTGCCTAGCAGATCCCCTCCAAACATGTAAACTCCTGCAGCTTGTCCATTATGTACCTGTTTGGCAGAAGGGCTATTGCTGCTGTGCTGACATTCATCACTGAGCTTTTTACTGTGGGTCTGCGATTCTTACGCTGACACGCTTATCTGAAATCAGCATGGGGGTGTATCAGACCTGGGGAGGCCTTCTTTTTTCCTGAAATGTTTTTTTTTCTCCTGTAGTACTATATTCCTTTCTGTCTCTGAAACTGGGTAAGAAACAGGGTTAATAGCAAAGTTCCACAAGTAAGGAAAAGGCTGGCAAAGTAGAGTGGTGGGATTTTTTCCACCCTTCCCTTATGTAATCAATTAAAATACAGATTTCAGTATATGATACTGCAGGAGGTCTGTTAGCTCATTTCTATCTTCTTTAAGCAGTCAGTCACTTTATTTCAGTGACACGTTTTGGTGCATACCCTCAGCAGCAGTCATTTGGTGTGGTAGGGAGTGGTTTTGTTTGCTGGGAATGGGGTGGAGGTGCTGGTGTTTTTCTAGGGGGGGGGGGGGGGGAAGATTTGAGTATTATGAAAGTTATGCATTGTATTTTCTATATTACCAATTGTTTTGTGGCAGATTAGAAAATGCTGGAAAATAGGATAGCTGGTTTTGTATGTAGAACACAGACACTGAAGACACCTCTGCTGATGAAAAGTGATTTTTGCATATTTCTTGAATCTTCATACTCCTTTCAACAATACGAGAAAGAAGTGTGGATCAAATTTTCAGACATGCTAAATGTCTGATGTCTGTTATTCAGCATTTTTGAACAGCCTGAGATGATATTAAGTTATTAGGACCAATGAAATGTAGGCTATCTCTTTTCAGTAGCAGTTGAGACAAGCTGTCCTGAAATCTTTGTGGTATCTCTACTTACGTGTTCCAAAATCTGTAAATGCACCTATTTTAATACACTAATTACAGGTGCTAGTACTGTGTTTCACTACATAAACATTTTGAATCCTTTTTTAAAATTTTCTTTACTAACCTATTGTCAGATGACCAGTTTAATTGTCAAATGAAGTTTAACTCATGCCATAAGTAAACTACTTTTTAACCTCAGGGAAAGTGGCACCATCTGTACTTCAAGCATCTATAAGCTATTGTAACTAATACCCTATAATATCTATAATAAGTGCAGAGAATGTAGATGTACTCTGTGTATGCATAGTAAACAGAAAAATCCATATAAAAGGAAACATGCAGGGCCTCTTCTAGTCTGCATTTTCTGCTCTCTAAATTTTGTGTGGAATTACTCTCTTTTGAATCAAGCCATAACATCTAATTTACCATTTTAAGAAAAATGCCCCTGGAATACTGGCAATGAACAACTGGCAGAGTTAACTTGTCACATAAAATGAAGTGAAAACTGATGCCTTGTTGTCCAAGTCTGGAATAGTTGTCTAAGCAGAAAGCAGCGGCTCTGCAAGAGGTGTGAAGTATGCTTTTTATCACTAAGTTCTCTCTTAATCAAAGTACTAAGGATAAATGTCTGAGTGTTTATACTAATTTTTGGTGCTGATCAGACACCCATTGCTCTTTCAGTCTCTTTTCAGGAACAGTTATGGGAATTGCTATTTTATTCTCCATGTGTAAACATAAACCCTGATAATATTTATGCAAATCTAATACAGAGTTGGAGATTAATGCTACAGACTTCCTTTTTCCAAACTTTTATAAAACACGATACTTAATCAGGAAGAAGAAACAACGCTTCTTTTGATCACATGTCATAAACAGCATATGAACTATTCCAGGAAATACTTAAGGGAGAAGGATTTGAAAACAACGTGCATTAAAATATATTTGGACAAAATATTAATTTAGTAATTTAGAATTATGATTAATAAGCTTTAAAAAGAGTTCTCAAGTATAAGCTCTTTGCCTCAATTTACCTGTAGTTAGTACCTGTGAGTTACCTTGTTCTTTTATTTCCTCATGTTAAAATTCAAGTAACCACACCTAAATCTCTGCAGATGTTTCTTTTCCATAACCATTCAGTGTTATTGATTTCTGTATCAGTGAAAAGTAATCATCCTCAATACAGCAGCCAATATGGCACAACAGGGAGGTGATAAAGTGTAAGGCAAAAATGTGTTCTCCTCAAACTGATGTGTACTGTAGCTAAAAATATTTCAACATACATAGTAACTTGCAATTTCTTTCAGAAAAGCACATATTGCAAATGTGGAAACCTGCTTTCTTCCTTTCTTCTTTCCCTGGCCAAGTGTTGCAGTTTTTTTCGAGGGGAGTGGTTGGTGTGTTGGTTTGTTTGGTTTTTTGTGTGTTGTTTTTTGGTGGGTTTTGTTTTGGTTTTAATTTATTATTATTATTTACAGCCTTAAAATAGAATCTGCACCTCTAAACCTGTCCAGGTCATTGTTACAATTTCTGTGACTTCTTTTTTTACAGGCAGTTGTTGCATTCAGATAGTTGCTAAGGGTAATTTTTTTTCAGAAATTACTTGGAAATCAGAATTTAAAAAGCTGTGGAACCATAGGAGTGGATATATCACTTCCATGTAAATCAGTTTAATAAAACTAAACCATCTACTATTTATTAGAAATTATTCAGCTGTAAGTAGTGTACCAGAGCCTAGAAATACATTGCTACAGGTACCAGACTGGTTTATGGTAACATCTTCAAATTCAAATTCACATCTTCATTCTGGATATATACTGCATCCCGAGACAAGAATCTTCTTCTTGTCCTATATTTCTTTGATGAAAACCTGAAAGGAACACAAAACAGAAATGTAGGTTGAGAAAATATGAGCATCAACAACACAAATATTTAGTCTATCTAAAATTACATACTTAACTACATATTTAAGCACCCATAAGACATCCACCTTGTGCTGAAATGAAATAGGTTATAGGTAGAAATATCGTTTGATTTTATGACGTTTGCTTTAAAAATAAAATAAAAACTCCCAGTGACAATCAGCCTGCCTTTCTGCTCTGTACTGATGCTGTGTTGAAGACTTTCCAGCACAACTGAAGCATACTTTAGTTCATGGCTGTTGGAGTCAACAGGCAAAGGGAGTTGTGATGAATATCATAACATTGTGTTATTGATGTCTCAAGTTGAAAGACAGAAATATGGGTAAGGAAAATTAAGTTAGTGAAAAGCTGCTTATATATTATCTATCTAAGACTGAAATATTTGATGGGAAGGAGAAAGAGGCAGTGAAAGAAGTGTCCACAAAAGGCAAGCAAAGTAATTAAGGAGCTGGGTTACCTCTAGATAGGACACAGTAAAAGAAAACAGAGCAGTGATAGTTCAGGAAGAAAATGAAGGAGAAGTTGCATGGCAGAGGTTCGTACAAACTAATGGTATGACTGATGACTAGGTACACTGTGTTCATGTTTGTGCTTTCTGATGTTAAGTGAATATGCTTTAAAAATAAATACAGGTGTTTAAAAATGTATACTTTTTCTGCATAGTAGATAATGAGCTCGTGCAACTTGCTGCCACAATATATATTTATATTCAAGAGTTTATTAGTTTTGGTATGTTTGTCTATAATACATTTTTTTTTTAACTTGTTAATGTGGATTTTCACCTAAACATAGATGGGAGGGGTAAAAATTTGAATAGAAATAAAACTAAATGCATTCTGCCTGGTCAGTTGGTAAACAAACTGTTTTTCTGATCAAGTGTAGAATATTGTATAACAGTGGAAGGACTGTGTGCTAATGTGTTAAGTTAGAAGCTTAAGCAGTAGTTATGTTAATTTTTGAATTTTTTTTTTTTCCCCTCGACACCTGTAGTTACCCTAGTTTTTTCCACATTAAGGCACTGGAACAAGAAAAGGCTTGCATCAGCTTAGTGGCTGAGAGATACTGAATAGTCAGGAGCTCATGTCTGACCAGGACTCCCATTATTTCTGGGCTGACATCTGTAACCTTTGTTGCAGACTTCTCTTCTTCCTGAGTTTTGCACCCAATCTGTTAGTGGTCTTAACAGCTCATTCTGTGTGGAGAGGGGCAGTACTGCTGAGCAGCATAAAAGTCCACATTGCATCATGGGATCTATCATCTCGGTTAGAAACCACTTGCCTATGCCACTGAGGGTTTTGTTTTATTTCAAGAGCAGCCTATATACTCTCATGGATTTGGGGGTGGAGGAGGGGTTTAAAAAAAAAAGTGAAAGCTTTGTGCAATCCAGTGGAAAATATTACATCTGCCTAGCCCCATGCAATCCTTGGGCAGGACAAGAGAAACCTCGATGTCAAAATTCTTGTATGTACAGTGGCTACATAGAATCTAGCATTTTCATTTATGTGTATATATATAACGTATGTGCAGACTAGCAGTGCAGGAGGTAATACATAGCAAGTATGTAGATAACTAGTGTTTTCATCTCTGCAGGTATAACTGGATTCCTAATGCAGGCAGGCAGAAGCATGGGGCTGACGTTAGCATTCAGTAGTAAGAAACAGCTGTTGGGCTTTGGGAAAAGGCTGCAGACCTTCAGCACTGTTCCTCCACAGCTGTAACTTAAGTGCCATTTAATCCCAGCAATTCTGGTGACCACATTGTCAGAGTGGCTGTTAAAGGTAGTGAGTGAATGTGCTGATGTGACCACTATAGATTCAAGCAAGTGCTTAAACTCTTGGGATTGGAGAAAGCAAGGTTGTTTGTAGGCTTTTGACTATGAGAATACAGCTTGAACTGCATTATATTTATAGATTTTATGCCAGTATATACGTTTTATAATATTCAACTTGAGCACAATACAATTCGAAGTGGTTTTGCTATTCAACTAACTACAGACATGTTCTTGACATATAACTTTAAGTGATGGTGAGTGTGGTGGTTTTTTTAATCAAGGAAAGAATCATCAGCATATGAAATGACCCATTACAGTCACAGAATCATAGAATGGTTTGAGTTGGAAGGGACCTTAAAGATCATCTAGTTCCAACCCCCTGCCATGGGCAGGGACACCCTCCACTAGATCAGGTTGCTCAAAGCCTCATCCAGGCTGGCCTTTTGAACACTTCCAGGGATGGGGCATCCACAGCTTCTCTGGGCAACCTGTTCCAGTGCCTCCCCACCCTCTCTGGGAAGAATATCTTCCTGATACCCCATCTAAATCTCCCTGCTTCTGCTTTCAATTTAAACCCGTTACCCCTTGTCCTATCACTACAGGCCCTTGTATGAAGTCCCCCTCCATCTTTCCAGTCCCCCTTCAGGTACTGGAAGGTGCTATAAGGTCTCCCTGGAGCCTTCTCCAGGCTGGACAAGCCCAACTCTCGCAGCCTGTCCCCATAGCAGAGGTGCTCCAGCCCTCGGAGCATCTTCGTGGCCTCCTCTGGACACGCTCCAATCAGTAGATATCCTTCTTATGCTGGGGGCACCAGAGCTGGACATAGTACTCCAGTTGAGGTCTCATAAGAGCTGAGTAGAGGGGGAGAATCCCCTCCCTCGACCTCCTGACCACACTTCTCTGGATACAGTCCTGTTGATGTTTATTAAAGAACATGAGAATCACAAGTATGTTCACTAAATAGTGGGAATGTTGTTTAGAGTGGACTTTGCCTGAGACCTAAACATCCTGAAGTTTGTATTATTTGGACTGAGCATTAATTTGTGCTGCATCAATTGAATTTTTAGTGATTAGGACACAGTATCAAACTTCCCCTATACAGGACCAGAGAGAAGAAAATTCAAACTACTTCATATATAGGGCTGATGTGGAGTATATCATTAAAAGTATGAAATACATTTCAGACAGTGGTAGCGTAGAAATACCTTTCTGTGCCTTACATTCACTTATGACTATTGTGAAACTATGGCCATGCACAATGAAGGGAAAACATTAGGGTAATTCTTTATCAGGATGTGAGTCTGACATTTCTTATTTTGCCTTCTCTATTTCCTTGGAGCGTGATAAAGTAATATGAGGCTTCTCCCATTGGGAACAGTCCCCTCTTGGGAATGGACAGAAAAGCTAATTACTCCAAGCATTTCCTGGGAGAAGACCTGCTGAAGGCAAGTCAAAGTGACTGTTAGGACACTAGGCAGAATATAGCCCAACAGCCATAGCCCATCTCTCACACTGCCTGTGCTGGAGCTGGGCTGTTTACTGCTGCAGGAGAGACAAGGGTGAGGAAGGGCGGGAGGGGCGGCCTTCCCTTCCCGCTCTGCTCCTTACTGCATCCACTTCTCCAGTAATAACAGGAAAGAGACTCTCTGTCCCATTTCCATCCCTTCCTTTTCCGGGCCACAGTAGTCCAGCCTCACTCATAGTTTGTTGTGCAGGGAAGCCTTGAGCTAACTCTGTCCTCGAAGATTTATGATTGTGATTTTTAGATGCCAGATGATCTATCTCTCTGTCTGTTGCAGTCTTGAGCAAGACTCAAGCATTTGGAGTAAGAGTAGGAACATCTGTACTGTGCTCTGCACGGCATCTAGAATATTTCTGTATTGTCTGTGGTATGTCTTTCATTACCACTGCAAGTGCATTTCTTATGAAGTAGAAAGACTTTATTGACAAAGGAGAGATTCAGTTTGTCTGGCTCTTGCTCTTCTGGACAGTAAATTGGTGTCTGGGTGCATGCTAATAAATTGCTGTCACAGTGCCAGGAAAGAGGCAATTTGTTTATTGCCAAGTCCAGAGTCTGTAAGTACTCCATAGCACTCAGGGTCAGCTGTTCTCATCTTTTCTGTACACCATGGAGACAGTGGTTTCTTGACTTGGTCATAGTGATTGAATGTCTTCTAGAGCATGGTCAGTTTGTCCTGCTCAGAAAGGCCAGAAGCAGGAGCTACAGAGTAGCTAAAACTTGAAACTGAGTCAGCTCTCTTTTGTGTCAACAGAGATGAAGGCGGAAATCAAACTGGAGTTAGCACCCTTCACTCCATCACGTCCATGTCATGCTGCGTAAGGGACTCTTGAACACATGCATTCAGCTCTGGCTTGTTACTGCAAATGCATCTCAGATGTATCAAAATAGGAACTGAGATTATTTTTAAATTTTTGACATATCTGCTTCAACAATGTATAAAGAGGATTTTTTCTGAAACAATTTGAACCTGGAAATCAGACCAGTTTCTTTGTGCTGTAGTAGAATTTCTCTTCCTTTTTCACATATAACTAAGTTGTACTGATGGAGTGAATAATGGAGATGTGAAACTGATATCTTTAACCAAGAGGTGGACTGGTTTTCTTATAAGCATGGGCAGGGATCACTCTCACCCTGCTGGTACCTGTACAAATGTTTTCTTCCTTCTTTCATCTTTGCTTCCCTCTGTGAACCCTCAGTCTCATTGATTTTAACTTTGCTTGAGTTCCAGACTTGCTCTACTGATTCCCCAGTAATTTACACTTTACCCCTGTTGGCATCATGCTTGGAAGATTACTTCTTTGTGTTGGCACTCGGGACCATCTTCTTCTTCCTGATCCAAACTGGTACCACTTACTTCTCCAGCAAAAAGAGTAAGTGCGTGCAGGAACTTTCCCAGAGATAGAAATTGTTATGCAGCTGCTTGTACTGTCCTTGCCTCTGAGTGCTACTCAAATATGTTCTTTCTCTTGAAAGACAACCCAGGAAATTGTTTAGTGGCAAAATTGGTAAAGTTGTCCCTGGTGATAAAAGGGTTTAACAGAGGATTTCCTTTTTTCTTTGTCGTGCTATGATTACAGCTCTATTTGTCTTACAGCTTTTGGTTCCTAGCAAGATGACACAATGTGGCCAATTTGTGCTTTTATGTCACGCAGTGATATGTGAAAATTCTTTTTGGAGTAGAGAGCTACTTTCCCAGCAGCCAGTGAGCACCGAGTTCAAAGTTGAACAAGCATGCAGGGAGAGCAGTTGGTAGCCCAGACAAAATGAACCTTTTAATGGTATATTTAGTGGAAGCCATGAGGGAATGTTTTAGCAGAGATTATCACTAACTGAATTAAAGATTGATTAATTTTGCTTCCAAAGAAAGATGGGAAGTTGCATCCTTCCCCCCTGGTGTTGGTTGTGAAAAATGCTTTTAATATAAATTATATTCTGGCACTGGAGAAGTGTCTCACAGTATTCCTTTCATTTTGCTGGTTAGAGAGGACCAGTATACAGAAGACAGCTATACCATTAAGGCATGTTCATGACTTAATAAGGTAAATAGATCTTCATGTTAACACTACCTCTTCTGTAATTTCACATAAAGGGTGCACTCAACAAAACGTCTCGCGTCTCTTAGCTATACAGTGTACATCAGGAAGAGCCTCATAGAAGTATGATCAGGATTTTGTTACTGCTGACAGATTACAAAGAAGCATTTTTAAAGCAGGTGTCCATGCAATGTGTGCACCTGTAATGATTTACTGTAGATGGTTGTGTGGCATTTATCACCTCAGAAACTAATCTGCTAGAGTAGTGAATGTCATTATACCCATTTCACAGATAATGAATCTGGACTTTGATATAGTACGGTTCAGCTTCAGAAGTCAATGGCTGATCAGTCATATGTCAGGTTTACAGAGAAGCAGGAAGACACTAAGCCCAAAGATAATCCTTCCTTCAAAAAAAAAAAAAAAAGGCTTTTAAAGCAGGGCTTCTTAGTACATTATTGTTGTTAAGAACATATTTCAGTGTGGCCAGAAAAAACCCCTGAGCTGCTAAATAGCAGGTCACCAATGAAATTAAAATCTTCCCCCCTCCCCTTAGAAGCAACATGGTATCCTCCTTGATATTGCAATAATGCTCATATTGTAGAGACAGAGACACCAGCCTGTATTTAGACAGTAAATCACAGCCTGGTTTATTGTAAGTTCTGTGGTTGTTGTGAAAAAACAACTCCCTGACATGTATGGGTGTGAGAATTTAAGGGGTTTTGATTCATTTACTGGGGTTTGTGCCTGTAGAGAAAAAACTGGATAACTTGAATTGCGAATGCTGTAGAAAAACAGAAGAGAAATTTAGCCAGAGTTTAAAGAAGAAAACTTGCAATTAGCTTTATGGCTTACTTACATACTCTAGTGCTTGAAGTTAGCGAGCCTTGAATCTTTTTCTTGGAAGTTAAATGGTACAGGGAAGAATTTCAGATATGTGATGTATACTAAGATACAGTCACCTACTGACATTCAGCAAGTACATGCCTGACAGATCACGGTGGGATGACAAACAGGGCAGTCCTGCCTTCTCCCATGTCCTGTGTGACTTACAGCTTTATATACCAACCAAGCAAAATTTTGCAGCACATTCACTGATCTGTAGGCAGTCACATAAAATCACAGTGCGGATGTCATTGAAGAGCCTGGACAAAAGCCCTTGATCAGCTATACTGCTTGTTCTACAGTAATTGCAGTCCCTGTGTGTTTTTCAGGGGTATACACAAATAAAGTACATTACTACAATCCACAGATAACACAGCCATTGTCACAGTATGAACACTTAAACTCCACATTTAAAAAGTGTGCCATTTATAATGTTGGTTATTTTAGCCCTTTTTAAAAAAAAAGATCACTATCATGTCAGTAAATCCGGTTTCATCAAATATAAGATTCAAACCATATAGAATAGAATCAGAAATGCAAATATATCAATAATAGAAACTGTTGTGACCAAATAAAGAGTAGGTACTCAGTAGCTACTTTAACATGCACATGAAGGGAATGGCATTGCTGTTGCATGTCTGAAAACGATACTCAGTGAAGATACAGCAGAAAAATTAACTGGGAACAAATGAAGTTGTATTGCGGGGGCAGAAGCCGGTGAAAAAAAAGGTTGCTCTTCCTCCTGCCCAGACCAGTAGATAAAGGATATGCTTCGTAATCGTGAGGGACGGACAGTCAGGAGGTTTTGGGTGGTGTTTTTTTCTTTTTTTTTTGTGATTAAAAGATGGAGTGAGAGTACAGAAAGGCATGTATTGTCAGTGAGTCAAAGCAGATTACAAAGGACAGTGAACACAGACTAAAAAGGCAGCTAAAAAAGATGTTGGTTGCTTTTTTTCCCCCCTCTTACTAAAAGGCTTAAGAGGGAAAGGCAAAGTTCCTTTATCTAAAAAGAAACTAAATGAAGATATGTGCCGTTTCTGGGTCAGCACAAAAGCTCAGCAGATAGCTGTACATTCTCCCTTGCAGGAGATCAAGTTTGGGAGTGACATCAAGAGTTTTCCTCCCTTACCCTTCCAGGTGGAGGTACTGCAACCTGGAAGGGAGGGGATTTGCATTGTGCAATCCCACACAACTTGTATGGGAATCCCACAGGTTTCAAGATGAAGTGGAAGCCCTTTATGGAGATTGTTTGCTTTGCCATTTGCAGATAACCCTTACGTGACTGCCTGAATGATAATGCTAACTTTTAAAACTGGGAAGATGAGCAATTGTTTGGTTTCTCGAGTAACTGCAGGAAAAGGAAAGTAGGAAATGGCTCACAGCCTTATTCCTCTGAAACTCTTGGGTTTTTTTTGTGACTAGTGTTGGTCCCATTGGTTGACTGGTGTAGCACATAATTGCTCTGCCAACAACAGCTTCCTCTGAGCATGCAAGCCACCCCAGCAATCCTCACTGTAGGTGTATAACAAAGATGTGATTTATCCTATACTGAGGATAGTATATGTGACCTCCTGTTCTGCTATTTCCAGCTTCAGTTGGTCAGTAGATTAAAAGCCTGAATTTGGGCCATGTGAAGGCCAGGAAAACAAGTTACCATCCTTGAGTTTCAATTGGGTGCTAAGATACCAAAATACCTATTGAAATAAAAATAATCTATACGGACCAAAATAAAGATCTAATACAGACACTTCTGAGAAACTTCATCTTTGCAGTTATTTTGCTGACCTCCTCAGTCCCTAACACTGCAGAAGTAAAGTGGAATGAAATAATTATAACACATTCTGGGGCTGGAAAACAAGTTTTAACAGGCTATTCCTGTTAGCTTGGTAGGTTTAAGATGGACTACATCATTCAACGGATCAGAAAAACATGCTAACTTCTGTTTTATAGGGTGGTTTGTGAAAAATAATCAAAAATCGACTAATTCATGCCACTTCAGTAAATTCTTACATAAACCAGAAGGTGGCCCAAAAAATTCAACAAGGAAATAATTTTTTTATATTGACTGCAAAGGCCAAACATAATCTAGAGTTTCTGATTCTGTATGTGAAGCAGGGGTGGTTAATGCCACTCACTGTGCTGAGCATCAACCATTTTGTCTTATGATACAGTTTGTGCTTATTATCAGACATGAAGACTTTTTTCACACTTGCTCTCTTGTTGGGATCCTAACTGAAGGGCATCACTTTGCTTAGCATTTGAAACTAATTTGTTCTAACTTACTAGACCACCTCATCCAGATTAAATGCCAGAATAGAATATTTTGACAACTCCTGAGTTTTATTTTCCTGTTGTAGTAGAACAAAAGTTTTCTTTTGCTCTTTGGGCACTATAGTTGAAAGCTAAATTAGTTCAACATAAATGTTCTTGAACTAGACTATGCAGTGTATCTTCAGTTGCTTGGCTGGCAGATTGGAGTGTGTTTTCCCCTCCAAGTGTCAGAGTATAGTTGGCTGAGAGAGACTCTGTGTGCTACAGATGCAAAGCTCAATGAGAGCTACCAGGCAATGGCAAGGAACCCTCCACTAGATTTACATCCTAGGCACTGGCACCCACTGGGCAGCTATATTAAATTCTGGAAAGTAGAAATCTCCACCTGAAGCTGTTGGGGTTGTTTTCCACAAAATGGTTTTTTTTTTTTTACTACCATTTCAGTTGCTGTCAGTGAAGTTTTTCTGGTCTGGTTTCTGTCCAGATTGTTTAGAGTCCTCAGTAGGATAGGGTTAGCATTGCATGGATAACTGGGCAAAGTTAGCCTAGCTTTTATGTCCTCGCATGTGAGAACATAAGAACCAGAATGTACAAGCATAGCAATGCTGAGTGTTGGTACTGCTAGGAAAACGTGTTGTGTACATGTGCCTCACAGACTCCTGCAATAGGATACACATGGAGTACAACATACGAAGCATCAGAGCTATTGTAGGATAAGTAATTGCTTCATCTTAAGCTGTATCCAGATGCACAGCCCACAGTCTTGGCCGGGAGTTTGCTCTTTCACCAGAGCCTGATGAGAACAAAATCTTTGCAGTACAAATCTTGCCACATTTAGCCACGTTCTTCTCGCTTGAAACAAGGTCACTCTAATCTGTTTTGCATGTGGCTACAGCCTGAGATCATTTAGAAATGGAAACTAGTACAGAATGTCACAACTCGCTCAGTATGTGATTCTGCAGTGAGATCTCATTGCACTGGTGCATTACACTGGTGCTAGAGTTCTGCTGTGGTTGGCATAACTTTTTGAGTAAAGCTGTTGGTCGTAACTTCCCTGTACCAAGCTGTTGCTATTAGGAGTAGTGGATGTGGTAGCTTAAAGGTACTGGCCATGAAAGGGCTGGAGTTCAGCACCTTTCTCTGAGGCGGTAGAGGAGAAAAAGTGCCAAGACTGTTGTCATAAACGTACTGACAAGCCTATTTGTTCCTCATAGCCTCCTATGAGGTATGGAGTATTTCTGTTTTGCACCATCCTAGTGCTATGGTTGTTACGTATATATGATCAGTGATGACAGTGAAATTACATGTAATGCTTCCTATTGACTCATCTTTTCCTAGGATGTGCTGTGTTGTTCTGCATTACAGCGTGTCCTATTCCCTCTTTTCCCTGTCTGTAGGAGTGTGAAGAGGAGCTGCATTTAGCTAACTCTTTTCCACAAAACTGCAAAATCTGTCCAACTTTAACAAAAACACAGCCTTGTGATTTAAAAATAAAGTGTAGGTTTTACAAAGGAGAAATATCACATGGCAGTGTGAGGGGGATTATGAATACTGCTCTGAAACACTGTAAGAAAGTGTGCATTTTTCTTCTCTTCTGAAATTTGGAACAAATGGCAGTCTGTCAGGGGACACAGGTGGCAGACATTGGCTCTGCTCAAAGGTGAAAGAAATCGTTTAATCTAGTGTCTAAAGAATGGGTATATAAGCTCACAGAGGAAGAATGTAGTTGCACAATACATTATCAGTACCCCTCAACTAAGATTAAGCAGTTTTCTTAAAACCATTATATTGTCTTACAAAAAAACCAGTCCCTCAGACTTTTGATGGATGTAATGACTTGCTTATATGTAGGAGCACCAAAACTGGTAAAGAAGTAGAAATTTCTCTGGTCTCCTGGTCACTGCAGACACACAGAGTGGGTGTTCTTTCAAAGCTTCATAGTTGACATGAAAGGGGGTAGGGATGAAGGTTCAGTCCTGATTACTTCATTGTATTTTTTGATCCACATGTTAGGTTTCAGTCATCGTTATCAGTTTTCATATTTTTTTGATCCTTGTGCCCTTAGATAATCTGTATATGCCCTGTGCCTCATCACATTTCTCTTTCTGCAGTTTAATTTGAACAGAAGTCTATAACAAAGCACAAAATGCATGTCGACACTAACTGTGCAAAGAAATGGATAGTTTATCCTGATAAATGTATTTGTTTATTGGAAACTTGTTGCTATATTGATATTTATTTTTGCATAGTAGGGTCAATGAATCTTGTTCTGGTGGAGAATTAGGTAACATTTGTCATTCACCTGAAATAATATTTTGACATGAAATATATTTAATGCTAATTGAATTATAAAATTTGAGCTTATTGTATTGAACATTTATGATCTGTGATACATATCCTGTTTATACAGATTTAAGGAGATGTTATTAAATGCTTGATCACTTTTGATAAGTGTTATTATCATTTATATCCTTAGTTATTATTATCTGTCAAGATAGGCTTTATGAAGAAGTATAAGGTAGAGTTGAGAAGTTATATTTCTGAGTCATTAATTTAAACTTGCATATATTCAGTGGTGTTTGGAAAATTTGCCTGTTCATTGTGCATTTCTTCCAAAACAATTTACCCAAACAGATTAAGGAGAGAAATAGTGGTTAGTTTAATAACCAAAGAGGAATTCTTTTTTAAATCCCTTAATTAAGAATAAACATTTCCAAAGTATTTGGTATGAAAATGGTGAATATAAATGAGCGATCATATGTACAGCTCGAGATATTTTCACATTTATGAATCTGAGGGAAACATAAAGAATAGATTCAGATCAAAAGCAACAGGCAGGAGCCCAGGTTTTTGACTTCCATATTTTCAAAAGATATGCAACTGGCAATGTTTGCGCATGCTGTCTGATCATTTATGCTAGTAAAGAAGAGACTGGCAAGATCAAAAGCTGAAGAGTAAAGTCCACCTAAGCTCTGTTAAGACCACCTGTCTGACAGCCAGGGTTCACTGAGTGCTGGAAGATAAGCAATTTCATCTTTCTGTCTTTATCTGAGGAAACTGCTCAGGAAGCTCAGATGATCCTTCAGTCTGGTATTGACCCTTTTAAAATGAAAATTAAATCCTTACTGAAATTTGACCATAATGAAATTAAGAGATGGCTCCTGTCCACTACCTTATGCTGGTCTAATCAGAAAAAACAGGGACATCATTTAATTAATTTTACTGTGAGGCAGAATGTGTTTGTTTGACTATTACTCCATGGCAAAGGCTCAGCATGCAGGTATGTTGCTGCATAACTACAAAGTACTGCCGCTTGTCAGTCATACTTCCTTCGCAGGAGTTGTACAGACCAAGTCACTGTCTCTGTAAGTGAAGCAATATCTTTCACCTAGAAATATTCATCACCACGTTCTGAATTTGGTCCATTCTTTACACTGAGGAAATAGCAGCAGTTCTGGACCGGAAAAAAATACCCCACTGTTGAAAGCTATAGAAGGTCTCTGATTCACAGCTCCTTGTAGCTGTTGCAAAATGTTAGTTTTGAAGCCATTGCGTGATATTGTCAATCCAGACAATTCATGCATATGAAGAGTACTGACATTATTAAATGGTTCACTAAAACTCTTGATGCTGTAAGGCGAGGTAACACTATTGATTCAATCTGTGCTTAATGATAATTGAATTATTAATCTTGAACTTACAATACTGAACATTTAAAATCATCATGTTTCTCCAGAATTAAAGTAAGTGAAAGAGAGAGAAACTATTAAATAGTTTCTGGTCACTTTCAATAAGTAGTATTATCAATTATATTCAACAATTATTATTATCTATGAAGATCAGCTTTATGAATATGGAGCCTTCATGTTGTTAATATGCATATTAAAATATATGAAAAGTTGCAACACATGAACAGCATCTGATTTTCAATATTTACAATTCGAATATTTCCATTAAAATCAAAATGGTGTGGCTTATACAGAGTTAACTGTAAGAAGGAAGGTAATGTGGAACCGGTTACCCTTAGAAAAAAATCCACAGCAAATAATGTTTTTAAATTGCCAAATGGACTCCTATAAGTATGTTCAAATTAAAACATGCAGTTCTCCCTGAAACATAATTTCTTCTGCCAGGTGACATTAGCAGGGCCCAACTAAAATGGTGATGAAGATGATCTGTTTAAAACATGTAAAGTTTTGGTTGCAGTGCAGCCACCCAGTTATTTACAAGTGCTCCTGTTCACATTCTGTAGAATTCAGATGACTTTGACTGTATGAAACCAAAATAGTCCTTATCTGGAGAAACACAACAGAATTTAATTAATTAAATGGTTGAGAGAATAGGGATTTTATGCAATGATCCTGCAAACTTTATTTTCTCCCTAACCTGGACTATGTCTCACTTTGCTATCAAAGTATTCCAGATATGCTTTTTTGAAATAGTATTTGTAAACCATAAGTCAATAAACCATTATATAAGAAGTTTCTTATGTGCAGTTTGATGGCATCCAATTCAAACATTCTTTGACAGCAGTCTCGTAAGCAAGTGTATGCGAACTAACATTACCATTTTCCTCCAGTGCTCTTAGAACATTGACATGTAAAGCAAACCATTGTGGCCTTCTGTTTAGGGCTATGAGTAATTGTTTACTCATCAAAACATTTCTTATCTTTTGAGAAACTACTCTAAACAAAAATAAAATAAAAACTATTAGAAATAAGTACCATAGTTTTGTTCATGGGCTTTGAACTCAAATCCCTCAGCTGAAAAGTAGTTATCAGAGACTAGTGATTTCCAAGGAAGTTAGTGTCATATCCCATCTTTTAGGTTTAGGTTTTTGTTTGGCTGGAGATACCAAGTTGAAGCCTCAAGAAAACAACAGTTAGCTGACAAGGTTCCTGCTTTATACAGACACTTTTACAGAAAAGGACTAAAAAGATTCATATTTTGGGTTGGTTTTTTTTTTTTTTTTTGAGGGGTTATGTTTTCCAGCCTACCCTTTCAATGAGTATGAAAGATTACTTAGGTGACAGCCAAGAGAAAACATACCTGCCTTTTGACTGCTACAGCCACTGGATGAGACTCTACAAATAAAGTTTCCCACTTGAAGAAAAAAAAAAAAGAATAGGAAAGAAAAGCATATTTGCTGCTGCCTTTTATATTTTGTGGGACATGTCATTTTAGCAAAAACAAAACAGAGCCCAGGCTTATTTTGGAACAACAAACAAGCAAACAAAACCCAAAAACCCAAACAAGCCTGGCCCACAGGTACCAACTTCAATTGTCATGCTGCATTAGAAGTTATTAATAAGCATAAGCTCTGTGTGTGTGCATGTCCTGTGAAAATGTGTTGTTTGGTTACATCAGTACAGGAGACCCAAAATACCCTAGCATGCTGTTAGAACTCTGAATTTCTTTGTGCCTGTGGTGTACTGCATCAGAGTACTGCACTGTGCTGGGAAGGACCTTTGAGAATTTAGGAATCGCTTTTGTCCACTTCTGTGATATGCTATCGATGCTGCAAGAACTCATAGGAGCTAAATAGTACCCCTATAATAGGAAGATATGCAACCCGTATTTTTTTTTCTTTTGTTTATGAATCTCTGAACAACTGGTTCTGAGTTTCCTTTTTGTCATCCCTTGATCATTACAGCAATGAGTTCTTTTACTGTATGTTTGAATTGTCAGATAGCTCTAGTGTTTCAATAGTTTTCCGCTGATGTTTTCAACTATTGTCTTTCCTTAGCATGGCTCTATCTTGGTTACCAAGGAAATTGAGGATAGGCAAGCCCTTCTATTTTCTCCTTTTTACCCACTGATAACATTCTTTTTAAATACCCTACATACATTGAGGAAAAAAACAAATCTTGTTAAATGTGTACTTGGCAGACCACATTGCACTTTACGAACTGATCACCTGCTGGCTTTACAAGAGGAGCTTGTACTTCAGAAGTAACAGCCTCATTGGGAGATGCATTAAGTTCTTACATTCTCAAACTAGTCTAGTCTTGGAAACTGCACTTTATGATTACCTCATCTAGCTCATGACATTTCATGTCAAATCTGAAAGTACAGCTATTGTAAGTGTCTTGCTCACTGGCATTAACCTCAGAACTGAAGATGACAGACTATGTAACCTCTTACGTACTTCGTGTTACACCAGTTTTCTGTCCATGCACACAAGTAGTTCATTTTCCTTAGCAGCACAAGACATAGCTTTAATATTCTTGAGTGATTACAGCTAGTGAGATAAGACACAAAAGACTTTTAAAGTGACATTGTCAGGTGCGTTGTAATACTTTAAAAATATGTTCATAGAAGGGCATGTACATAAAAGAATGAAAAGACAGTCAGAAAGAATCAATTATAAAGATTATGAAAAATCTCAAGCACATGCTGTATTTCAAATAACCTATCAAGTATTTGAAAACTTAATTCATAGTCAACAATAATAGACCATGATATGTACAATATACAAAACCCCTGCATATTATACAGGTAAATCAACAAGGGGTTTTGATAGTTTTGGTGAAGGAAGATAGTGGTTAATATTTCCTGTGAAGCTGCCTAAAAATTGTTCACTCCTATTGGAAAATGGAAGAGACACAGACATTAAAAAAATAAAATAATATATTTAAAAGGATTATGCTTTTCTATAATCCTATTTAAATATTGCCTGAATAATCTTCACATTTACATATCATTTAGCATGAAAAGTGCTTTGAAATTCATTTAACCCGTGATCTATTTTAGAGTTTGGTACTCCAAACCCAAAAGCATTTGCTATTATATTTGAGGAATTTGTACTGCTCATTAGAAAGAGGGCTTTTTTTTCTAACTAGGGTTTTGGATTTGTTTGCTCTCCTTTACGATTTTAAAACAGTTTTGTGAACATTGAACGTTAGGCAATGTTTATGAATGGTTTGCGGCAAGTAGATTATTGATTATTGTGCACTTTGAATCTGCTTTTGAAGTGTTTGATAGGTCAGCCAAGAACATAGTGTGTTGTTTTCTCTCTCTAGCTGTGTAAGAAGAATACTTCAGAAAATTGGTTGACTAGGCTTGCATGCCTGTTAAAAAATACTCATAAAATTGCTATTGATTTATATAACTTCCTGGAAATATTAATGGAAATGTATATAGAAGTGGTTGAAATAGAAAATAATGCTGAATTTTCAGGCTTATATATGAATAGTTTTATTATGTATATGTTCAGAAATTGTGTGCAGCCAGGAAGATTCCAATGGACAATTACACAAGGTCCTGTTTGTCCAACTACATTATGTCAAACTTTATAAAAGCTTAATCTAAAGACAGAAATTCAATAATATTTTAAGAAGTGTTTAATGCTGCTATTGACTCATTTAAATTTTTTTCATCACTCATTACTTTCCCTCAACTTGGATAGTGCCAAGGAGGAGGTCCAACTATTTTAATTTACAGGCAGAGGTTTAAAATCTCTGGTGGACTTCTCAATTTATTGTCAGTATCTTTTTCTACTGGTGTAGTGAAAGATGTCTTGCTAATCTTCCTGGCAATTTCTAAATTGTTTAAACAGACTCAAGCAATATCCAGTTACAAAATGTATGTTGTGTAGAAGACAGTAAAGGTTTGTTCATTAGCCACTTTAGACAAAAGTGATCTCAATTTATTATTACTTATTATAATAACCAATATGGTTATATATCTCCTGAAGCTGCGTAAGTCTACAAAGGGCATTGAATTGCCCTTTAGATAGAAATCCCCCATCTAAAGCATGCGTCTATCTTGATGATTTTTTTTTTTTTTTTTCCTTCCCCAACCCCAACTGGTTTTCCAAAACATGTCAAAAGATCTGTCAGTTTGCACACTTGGGCCAGGTTTAATCTAGGGACTAGAGCGCTCTTGACTTCAAAAAGAAACTAAAAATAAAGTCTTTTGAAACATTTCTTGCTCTTCTATTATGGTTCCAGTTACTGGATATATTGGATTGTTGTTTTTCCATTTGGCTGTATGGAAACAAGAAGGTGAAAAGGTCATGGGTGAATTTTTTCTTTGTTTTTCTTTTAACTTCAATTATCCTTTTCATGTAATTAATCATCCTTGGGACCTCTCACAAGCTTTCTGGCATCGTCTGTGAATTGTGCTTGGTGCAGAGTACAGGTAGTTTCTGATGGGTCAGTTGTGTCCAAGGAACAAACTTAGAAACCCCTCAGTGTGACAGAAGTTAGGCAACACAAGTGTAAAGCAACATAGTAATCAAATGTTGGCATGTGTGACTTACAGGTAATTAACACTGCCATAAAGTTCCTGCACTGAATATTAAAGGAAAATTTTAAATATTTTAAAGGTGACTAATGTAGCATGACAAACTTAAATAGGACTGCCAGCTGCTATAAGTCTGGCAGAGCTGTGAGGATTGCTATAATCTACTAACATTTGATATTTCATCTCATCAGATTATACGTATTCTTGCAGCTGTATTTCAGTACAGTAAAATATGACGAATTTGTTTCCATAAACTGGTTAGTCATTCCAATAGCATCATGGACAATAACGCGCTCTCATCAGCTGTTCATCTGATTGCTACCCCTTGTTGCTCTTACTTTAGCTGATTTAATGGGAGAGTTATCAACATCAAATATAAAGATGCAGCATCTCAGTCTTCCAATGACAAAACATTATACCAGCCAAGGCAATGCTGCTCCAGAACGATGACAAGTGGGCCTTAATCATCAACCTCCTCCATGCTATTATACATAGGGAAGAAAACGAATTTGAGAGGGCTCTTCTGCCTAACATATAAAGATGTAACAATACTCACTAGTAAGTTATGAACCTAGCAAATTTGTGTTGAAAAGAGAGCACATGTTCAACATCACAGTGATGAAAGTACCAAGATTTGATGAGTTGTCCATCACTAGCATCAAAATTGGATCTTTTCCTCCAAATGCTCTGGTTTGAACAGGAAGCCCCATATCTTGTGTTATGCATTTGAAATCTTTTTAATTTGACATAAGTTCCCCTTATGATATGTTCTGCTGCTTCATTTTGCTAATTTTTTTACTTTTGAGTAATTTTCTTTTGGGGCAGCCATGTTTGTATTAACACATAGGGCAGTCAGTGGCTGTTTCCTAACTTCTGGTTTGTAAGACGTAGCTATTAAGTTTTCCCTTCATTATTTAATACTTAATGTAATTTAACTATTTTAAAATTTAAATGCATTATTTATAACGTATTACATTCTCTGATGTTCCATCATTTTCATCCAACAACTTCTCTTACTGCTGACACCTAATATCTTCAATTTTATAGATAATTCCAGCTACGTGAGATTTGTTGGGAGAAATGTTATTTAAGTAAAATTGTTCTCCCGTTTTGTCTCTAATGCAGCAAAGTTCTAGCCTCAGATTTGCCACAATAGGCACTGTATAGGACACTGCCAATGCAGCTGTCAACTGTGCTCTATAAAGCTCATGGTGATCTTAACATGAAATATGTTTCATAGGAACTAAACACTGATACTTAATCCTGTTTGAGGTCTCTGCAACTTTGCTTGAAGAATAGGCAACTTCATATTATTTTGTTTATATATATTAAAGGGAGAATCTGATCAAAGCCTCTTGAATGAAGTATTTCTGTGGATTCACTAAGGGTTCTTCATGGTAGACACTTGCTAAGGAATTTCAGTGTAAAATCAGAATGTAACAACTAGGTTTCCAGACTCCGTTGTATTTGTGCTTATGCACTGAAATTCCATTGAAATTTTGTAGCTGCACACCAAAAGAGGTTCTATATGGACTCAAAAGTAACAAACCATTTCTTTTTTCTTGGTCTCAAACCACTTATTCGGGTGTACATAGATCATAATCCGTCTGTTTGCTGTGTATAGACTAGAATGTGAGCTTTGCTAGTGGTGTGTTAAGGGAGAAACTAGCTAGATAGAAAAGGTAATACAGACGTGTTTCGTGAAAAGAGGTTTGTCCCTAAATTCAATGCTGAAAATATAATGAACAAGTGAAATACATGATGTCACAAAGTTATTCTTCTAATTTCATATCTGTGGTTCAAATAAGTGGAAGACAATCAACCACTTTTTTTGTTTGTGGTTTTTTTTTTGTTTTGGTTTTTTGGTTTTTTTTTTTCACTTGCCACTTCATGGCTCATAACAGTCTGAATACATTTTAAACATACTGTATATGAAAAAAGAAATTGCATGGCCAGCTGAGACCATGTAGACTGAATTTCAGCCTGAAGTGAATTTGACAGATGAGTTATTGCAGACAGTGCTGTAATAACAACATTACCACCCTGACTGGATGCATACATGGAATATTCTTTACACAGGAACTTATTTGAAATTCAGAAAACTCAGCTTGAACTTTAAACACCAGTGAAATGGATTATAGCTTCACAGTGATATGCTGGAGCAGGTTTTCAGTGATTCAGACAACCTCTTGCTTAGCCTGCTTTAAGACATAAAGGAGGCTGTTTCTGGAGAGATCACCCCTCCTTTTGATATTATAAAATCACCCTTGCCTGTGATTATCTGAAGAGATGCTTTTTGCCTTCAGAATGTAGCTCACTGAACTAAATGGAGGAAGTGCACTGACTCATACGTTCCCGCAGAGGAAGCCCAAACTACCTTCTGAAAAGTCGTCTTTCTCTCTCATGCATATACTTGCACACTGGGCAACACACTTAAAATTATACACATCAAAAAGAGTACTTTATTACAGTAAAAGAGTACGTTTCCAGAAAATGGACTAAATTTGATCGTCATTCTAATACTGCCATCTTGTCTTTCACTTTCCTCCCAACCTCTCTACCACTGGTTGTCAAAGCTTATTTCTGTGTGACTGAAAAACTGTTATATTTTCTTTTTAGTCCTTCACCTCATAGAATAATGAATTTTAGCACCGGTTAAGTGGGTCATTCAAATGATGCAGGGAGTCCCTTGTAACATCCTTAATTGTAGCTACACTGAGAGAAAGGTTCCTGAATTTAGATGATGTAACAAAGTTTTACACTTTCTATTCTTTAAAAAGATAAAGTGACTTTATCATGGTTAAATGTTGCTGGAGAGAGGAAATAACGTGGCATTCGCTCTCATCAATTGTGTAGCAACGTGTCTGTCTTTATTTTAAGATCAATGCATATGATAACAGTACTTTGATGCAAAGATAACTGCGCGTTGTTCCTGCTTTTTTAAAATTTTCTTATCTATTTACAGGATTCCGTTCACAAAACTCAGTTCTCTGTCATTTGGATGCATGTGGGTGTGAACTGTAGACTCTTTGAACAGTCTGTTTACTTCCCTAAAGAACTTAATTATCTTGGAATTTGCATGAAACTATTACACTATCTGCACCAGTTACATGGGTCTTATGCTCAACATACATGAAAATAAAAGCTGCTTTTTCAATAGGTGACATGTCACTCCTTCCTGAGAGGTTGGTAGTATCGTATGTTTGAAAGAGAAAAATGTTGGACCTTCATATATGCAAAAAAGAGACTGTGGTGAAATGACCAATATTTTTATTTTATCGTTAACTATGTTCTTCACTTCGGAAAATATGAACAAATGCCCAGGGGCTGGCATTTAAGTCACAGCTGCCTCCAGGCAGATCTGACTTGCAAACTGAACCTTTGCTGCTGTTCTAAATGCCACATCACAGGAAACCACTAACACTAATGCTGACCAAAACATTTGTTTCTTTTCAGCATTTTCAGTATAAGGCTTGAAAGAACTCATGCAGTATTAGACAAGTTTCCAATGAATTACCCGTATGGTAATTCATGATTTAAAATCACTTGGTCCATACAACAGGGTTTCCTCTGTCTATTCATGTTATGAGGTGTGCTTTGCATAATTGCCTGGGTAGTAGCTTTGCCTGAAGTAAGTAACAATGCTTTCCAGGAGAAAATTCTCTGTGGTTAAGATACGGCAGATCCTTTCTTGGGATAGGTTGAGCCAGAGGAAGCCAAAATCTCAGACCATTGTGAAAGATTTTCTTCCTCTGTTTTCTGTGACAAACCCCTTCATACCTAAACCCACTTCCTAAATTCTTTTAAAATTCTGGTGAAGTATCATGTGATATCACTATAATGTTATCATGCAACACTGCCCTTCTTATGCTTTTCTTTCTCATTGCAGAGAATGATGGTCATGGCTAGAGTTCAACTCACATAGTATTTTCATGTTAATGTCCTGTTTGCTAATTTAACTTAGGATTCTCTCTGTGGCTCTCATGATAACTGTTTTAACAATTATTCCAGGAACAGCCACATTAGGTGATGTAGGGATGACAGCAGATGATGGAGTTTCTTTGGCTTGATAAGTTACCATTCATTGGCTGAACCACTTCAGTTCGTTGTGTGTTTGTATTCCTACCACTGCAAATGGGAAGTGGCCAGTTACACAACTGACAGTCAGCTGATGAGTTATAATTTATTAAGTTTTGTAATTTAATAGGTGTGCACCCAATAACTGACTGCCTTCCATGCTTTCCAGTTTCTTACTGATGGGAAGGAACTGGCTGGGTTGGATACAGAGGAGCGATAATGCTTAAATAGAAAGGGGTGGAGCAAACATATTAGTTGCTGAGCTTGAACTGTATGTCATGATACTTTGAAGGAATGACACACACTCTTACCTATAAATGAACTATGTGACAAGGTCCAAACAGATAGCATGTGAGCCGATGCTGCAGCCTCTGAAAATCATTGTGGATTTCACATCAGACATCTAAAATGAGTGATAAAATGTTGAACTGAGTTTGCCTTGCTTTACTAACTGTAAGACAGCAGTACCAGCTCTCATTTCGTCAGGGGATTGAGTGAAGATGCAAAGAACTTAGATTCTAGAGTGATGGAAAGAACTAAAAGGATGATGATAAAAATAAATTTATGAGGTCAAGGTAGCCTACAGTCCTAACAGAAGTATAAAGATGAAAAAATGTCCAATACCCAGGTTCTAAATGAATATCAGTTATGCTAAACATGGGGTCAGGAATTCATAGAAAACCAATATGTGCTTAGGTAATTAAAAGCAGGATTATAGTGCTTATACACAAAACAGCTGAATCCAAATTATTTCTGCTATCTATTATTTTTGAATGCTTGATTTCAGAAACAGTGTACTGCTAACAAATGGTGTTGGTTAATACCGTATATAGGGAGGAACAGTGTGTAGTGAAACATGTAGAAGTATGGGCTCCTCGAGGATTTACAGGAGTGTTGTTTGTTATGCCACTACAGTTTTTAATTTATAGTAAAAAGCACGCTGAGTTAAATGCTTTCTAAGTGACCTTGATGATATGCTGCAACTTTTGAGCCACAAAATATAAATTAAAGGTGCGCAGGTGTTAGGTCAGAAGATTATAATATAGTGTAATGTTGCACTTAATGGATGGATCTTGGAGGGTGTTTTATATTACAGCAACCCTAGGTAGGAGAAACATTTTTTAAAAAACAGTGACCTGAAGTTTGTGTCTAACTCATTCTAATAGCATGCCATTTGTCAGGTGTTGTCCTTTTGTTGTGAACATCGCATGAAACAACTGCAAATGAAACATCATTTGGTGCTGTGATGGGGTTGGGTGGGGTTTTCTTGTTTTGTGGCTTTTTGTTTGTTTATTTTGGTTTATTTAATGTCAAGTATTGGTTTAATGGGATCCAGTTCCCTCTAGAAGTACCACAGTTATAAGCTTATGCAATATAGAACCCATTTGTTTCTGAAGTTACACTAAATCATTCTTATTCTATGCACATACATGATGGACCCAATTTATATAATTATTCTCCCATTTTTTTCCCCTGCTATGGAATGACACTCCAATAAAAGGCAGTGGTAAATCCTATCCAAAATGCAACTTCGTCATTAACAAAAGATGCATTTGGCAAGCTCTGAACTCATTTTGAACTTTATTTAATTTATTGGAGTTATATTATGATCATTGCAGAGGTGATACACTTGGGAGCATTAGTACATAGACAAATTATAATCTCTTGTGCATGCTTTTACTCTAGTTACATGTGACTGGAATTAAATAGCAAATTTTGCTACAAATCAATTACTGCCCGATTGTATTTTGTAAGTGGTCTTCAGTTGAGAACTATTGATTTTCCTTCTAAGTTGTGCTTTTTTACTAATTCATCCATGGAACTCTATTCAGAGAAAAATAAATGATAAAATTATACATATTGAAAGAGGCATTATTTTAAGACTGCTGAAAAGTGGATTAAAATATTTATCTTGGGATTAGCAGTATAGTGTTCAGGACTCTCATGGGTTTAGTTAAATACTTGATATAACTGATCCATAAATTTAAACTCCCTACTGCTTCTAATAAATCATAACCATAAAAATACACTTTTGAAAATAGTAACCTACTTTGTATCAAATTTATCTCTATTCAAATTGAATCAGAAAAAGCAAATCTAAATTCACTTGGGGGACCGTTACGGCTAGAAATATTTGATAAGTCAGAGGATCAGTAAGAATATTGTGATTTAAATGATCAGCCATAATTAATGAAAAGAGCTTTGGGAGACTCAGTATTCAGAATGTGTCTAGGAGACCCTGTCCTTTTCTCAGGCCCTTAAAGAGTATTTTTCTGTGAACAAATAATTATTTTTTGGCTGGCCATATATTTAAGACTTTCCAAGAATTGTTTTGCTTTGTTCTAAGTACTACACTTGAGGAATTAATTCTAGTTATAGATATTCTGCAGAATTGTTTGTTAGACAAATGATATATTTGAAGTTTTTAGCAGAGATCAGTCAAATGAGCCTATTCAAGTAAGGAGTGTTGCAAATGCTAAGGTGTATGTTTAACAGTACAAAGGAAAATACTCCCACTGGTTTTGGTGGGAGTATTCACATACTTATGGTTAAGCACATGGGGGACTACGGTAAAGACTATGACCAAATTGTTCTTAGGAAAGGGGACCAAGGTTCAGATTCAGTAAGAATGAAATTGAGAGATCTCTACTAGAAGATGCTGCTCCCCATCTGGTAGAAGTTATGTAGGCGCAGGATTGGGATTTTCTTTCTTGGTGCCATTTAAACTGCAAAGCAGCAACTTCTTTTTAACTATCTCAGAGTAAAACTATCTCAGAGTAAAGTCTTTGAAGAATTTCAAATTTGAGACAAAAAATTAGACATTAAGGAGTCTGTTGTGTCCTTGTCTAAATTAATTTATTACAAAAACACATTTGAGAATGGAATGGATAAATAAATCCTGTTCATAGAGTCATTATTGGATAACATAGCTGTGGTTATTCCCTGTGGTGGGTTGACCCTGGCTGGAGGCCAGGTGCCCACCAAGCTGTTACATCATTCCCCTCCTCAGCTGTACAGGGGAGAGAAAATACAATTACAGGCTTTTGGGTTGAGATAAGGCCAGGGACATCCCTCAGCAGTTACTGTCATGGGCAAAACAGACTCCACCTGGGGAAATTAGTTTAATTTGTTAGCAATCAAATCAGAGTGGGATAATGAGAAATAAAACCAAATCTTAAAACACTCTCCCCCCACCTCCCCCTTCATCCTGGGCTCACCCTTGCTCCCCATTTCTCTACCACCTCCTCCCTAGCAGCACAGGGTGACAGGGAATGGGAGTTGGGGTCAGTTCATCACACAGTTGTGTCTACTGCTCTTTCCTCCTCAGGGGTGGATCCTCACACTTTGCTCCAGCGTGGATCCCTCCCATGGGGTGCCATCATTCAGGAGCAGCCTGCTCCAGCCTGGGTCTCCCTGGGGTCACAACTCCTGCCAGCAAACCTGCTCCAGCCTGGGCTCCTCTCTCCATGGGGCCACAGCTCCTGCCAGGAGCCTACTCCAGTGTGGGCTACCCATGAGGTCACAGCTTCCTTCGGGCATCCCCCTGCTCCAGCATGGGGTCCTCTCCAGGCTGCAGGCACGTGTCTGCTCCTCTGTGACCCTCCATGGGCACAGGGCACAGCCGGCCTCACTATGGTCTGTACCACAGGCTGCCAGTGAGTCTTTACTCTGGTACCTGAAGCACCTCCTCCCCCTCCCTCTCTACTGACCTTGGTGTCTGTGGGGTTGTTTCTCTCACATCTTCTCACTCCTCTCTCCACCTGCAGTTGCACAGGTGTTTTTTCCCTTAAACACATTATCCCAGAGACTCTACAGCTGTCACTGATGAGTTCGGCCTTGGCCAGCTGTGGGTCTGTCTTGGAGCTGGCTGTCATTGGCTCTGTTGGACATAGGGGAAGCTTCCAGCAGCTTCTCACAGAAGCCACCCCTGTAGCCCCCCTGCTACCAAAATCTTGCCATGCAGAACCAATATGTTCCCACAGTGCTGTTTCCTATAGTGTCAAGTTATGGAGGTGTGACTTACAGAGGGATAGATGCTTCTCTAAACATTTACGGTTGAATGACATCGATTATCAGTGGGACTGGAACATCCCATGAGACCAGGCTGGTAGGCCTATAGAGAGCACAGTCTGTGGTGCTGCTGCAGTAATTAGAAACAGCTGACAAGGTCAGATTACACAGGCAGTCTGTCATTGCTGAGCAGGCACCAACAGAATAGCTAACTAGGCTGGGGGACAAAGCATACCTGAAGGGTATTTAAGGGATTGCTAGAGGAGGAACAGTTGTAGCATCTATTTGCTTCTTGTCTGTTCAAAACAATGCTGGAAAACAGCCTTTGAAGAAGGCTGTAAGCTTTTTCTGTTAGACCCTAGTCAATGCAAGGGAGGCACGTTAAAAGGTGGAGGTCGTGAGGATGATAATAGAAAAAGAAAAAAAAAAAGACCTTGAATGAAGCAATGAAAAATAGTCCATTGTGAATGCAGCAGCCAAGAATATGAGTGTATTGCAAAAATATAAAACTGTTCCAAACCTAGACTGGAATTCTTGATATTCATATTTATTTATTCAAACTACTAATTTAAATTCTTTGCAGACAGGGCACGTGAAAATTTTTGGAATTAAGTTTACTTTTGCAAGTGAATGAATTTACTGTTCAGTATTAACATATAAATTTAATGGCCTTCACTGATGGCTAGGAGAGTGGGAATGACATTATTGGGAAAGATACTCCAAGTACAGAGAACTTGTGTTATAGTTGTTCGATAACTAAATATGGTCACATACTTTATTTTGCACAGGAATATGCTGTTTATCTCTGGAACTGCTATGTAATCTCCTAAATTTTCCATTTCTCTTTTTCTTTTTATAATCAAAACTCTAAAATATGCCACCTTTGGCATGCTTTACATTTAAATTCAGCAGATAGAAGCATGTAGACATATGATGAGTGATCTGAATTCAGAAAATACTAACTCAGACTTTGAGCATGGTGGTTTTTTTCCCTTCCCCCAAATGTAGCTGGGATATTAATTTCTTATTTGCCCAAACTGTCAGAAAGCCTGTAGGAGGAATATACTTTGTTTCCATACTCTTCCTTCAGTGGGGTCAACACTTGAGGACTGGTACAGGATCAAAAGTGTGTAATGCTGTGCAATGAGGACTGCTGCGATTGGCAGGGTGGTGCTGAAAGATTAATCCCCCCCGATTAATCACTTCCTTGTCCAAGTTTCTGAATTACAGTAGTTCTTCTTTCTCCACTCCATGTGACAGCCAGTCTCTCATGACAGGGACTCACATCCCACTGCTCTCAACACCTCTGCCTGGGGGGAAAAAACAGTAAGGTCTTCATAGGAGAACTAGAAAACAAGTATCAGTTTTTCTTAGCGAGAGTGGTGGTCAAGCATGGATTCCTGAACAAACATACAAAAAAGGGGAGGCCTAAGTGTGAATCTTTGTCCTCATTTTTGTCTATTGCTGTAAAAATGCTTTCAACATCCTTTCTCCTAATTAAGTCTTACAGAAAACAACATGTGTGTTGCCAGCCATTTGCTGCTGCTCTGCTGTAGTTTGACAAATGGGGAGAAGTGGCTTGTGTCATGGATATTGACAGTATCAATCACAGGGCTGTCATGAAATTAAGAAGGGCCATCACAAGGAGAAAGATCCATGAGTGTTTATGTTCATTCTGCTTCTCCATATTTCATTGTCAAGAACTGTTTGGCTGGAATTCTTTATGCTGCACAAAAAAAAAACCCAAAAAACACTGGATATTCTCTCTTTTATTTTGGGTATGACCAGATAAAGTGACAGTAATGCTTTCTGATACAGATATTGATCAGAGTGGACATTAGTGCTCATTAAAAGGAGCTGTTCAGTATGAAAAACAGAGCTTGGGAAAAAAAAAAAAACACCTAGGGGTCCCTTAATGGACTCATTCCCAACAGATTCACACCCGAGGCACTGCCTTTTTTGTAGCACTCATCCCAGCTTTATTGCTGTGCAGAAAGCCATCTGTCCCATCCATCCACAGCATGCATGTGACAAGTCCTTTCTCGCCTGTAACCTTACTAAAAGAAAAGCATCATTTGAGAGAGCCATGTGAGCTGAGTGAACCTTACAAATGAGTATTGAGCATAGGTAGGCAATCATGGGCTCCCAGCAATGACTGTTTAATGTAGAAATGGCAGTCACTGTATTCAATCCATGAATGTGTTGAATGTGACCTTACATATAACAATATTTTATGCATCAGTGCATAGCTCCAGTGTAATTTGCAATTTGTGTGTACTTGAAAATCAGTGCGTGTGAGGCTGTGCATTATATATAACCATGTACACATGTGCAGTTACCTCTATGAATGTGATGAAGCAAAAAGTGAAAATACAGTCTAGACAGCTAGCAAACTTGAATTAATTTGTGTTCTGGTAGTCAAGAAGAGGCCTATTCAATTCTAGAATTTTGAATAGGTCATTAAAATTTGATCCATCTAAAGACAAGAATTAGTAAAACCTAGAAATTCCTGGTCTTGCTGTGTTTTCATCTGTAAAATACACTTCTATCACTGGCACTCAAGAGAGATTCAAAGGTATTTAGATACATCTTTTCTCATTCTTCCTGTTTACAAGCTTTATGATACCTAACACGGAAAACAAAATCCTCCAGCTCAGTTAGTAAATGCAAACAAAGCATAAAGTCCACACTGATTTTTTTTTTTTTTTTTTTTTTTTACATTTCCCTATGGTACTCATTGCTGTAGTATTTATATGCCTCATGTATTACCACTGATTCCTCGAAACCTGTCTGCACAGAGAATACTCTTACCAGGACTTCACAGAGAGGTGAAATCAATGTATCCCTAAATAATGCAGAACACCTATGCTAAAGTTGGGGAAAAAAGATGCTTCTTTTGAGAACTATCCTTTTGTCTTCTATAAAAGTTCATTTTTCCTTTCCACAGTGTGTGAGACTAAATGTAAAGGAAGCCTGACACTGAAACTGGCTCAGACATAGTATTAGATCCTAATTCTAGTTGTGACTCATACAATTTGTGTTGCTGCTTTTTTTTTTTTTTTGTATGTGAGGGTTTTTTTTGTTATTATGACTTTAAATCATTACTTAAATTTGTTGCTGATATACATTCTTCTAATGAGCTTAATCATTGGATTTTTCTTGTTCACTAATGTTAGCACTGTCCTTCTGTGGCCATGTACAGGATATGGCACTTTTTTCAAACTCAGATTTGCAGAGTTATTCTGACTTCTGTCACTTTTAACAACTCCAGAAGGACATAAAATATTTTAAGAGTTCTAATTCCAATGGTGGTACAGTGCTGCACAAGTCTGTAAGATGGCTCTTGAAAACGAAGGTATTGTTACAGTATATCATTATCTGGACATTTGTCATGGAACGGGTTTTCATAATAAGCTTCAAAGAAGGTGGAAGCCCAGATCTAAGCTTTGGGTTTTTCAGAAGTACTTCTATAACAGGAGCTTTATATTCTCTGCACTTTGACCAGTAATCTCCACACGACCATTAAGGTTGAAATAAAGCTGGTTTCTCTGTCAGACAATGTAAGGTGAAACTAAAAAGACTGAATTTTAAATCTTTTATTCTATTTTATATCATTTAAATCCCTATTGCTTCCCTGAATTTCCCTTAATCTATCTCTTATAATGTACTGAAATTAGAGGTGGGGCATAATTATCTGTGAAACACCGAATCCCTTTCAGTAGGTTTATTAAAGATAAAAGGATATCAAACCTGAAACAGGTTAAGGAGATCATGGAGAATGCTGGACCAGCAAACCACTTTTGTAGTCTGGATTCCAAATGAAATGTCATTAAAATAGTCTTTTTCACAGCATTGCAACATGAACGAAGTCCATGATTTTTCCCAGAATGCAGGCTGAATGAAGAGTCTATTCATAATGCAGTTAACTCCTACATTAAAAGGGTTTACACGTTTTGAGATTCACCCATCATGCCTCTAGGAGCTTTAACTCCAACTCTTGAATACCTTCTCTTTCCAGATAGTCTGAGTAAAAACCACAGATAGTATGTTTCAATTACTTAATTATCTTTCAGTTGTGATACAAATTGACATTTTTAAAGCATTAAACAGTCAAAAAGATGAGAAATTTTAATGTTTCATTTTCCGTGGCTTAATTTTTTAGAGGCAACCAGAAAGATTTGTGTAAGTTTTACATAAAATTCATAACTATGTCTGTGATCAACTTGTGTGCGTGTTTGATGCAAATAGGGAGGTGACTAAGCCTAAATTAGTATTTTCTCTTTAATTTCTCCTTCAGCCATATTTGAGAAAACATATATAATATGATAAAGTTCCTCATTTCTTCAAGAAAGGAAACCTTCTTCTAGTTATTGTATAACTGCAGGGAAGTGACTTTGAGGCACATAGAAGTCCTGTTGCAGGTGCTGGCTCTTTCATTCTTCTTCCTCTCTTTGGAGAGTATATATACTTCTTAGTTCTAAAAAATCTTAACCAAAAGATACTGCAGAGATATAATTATCAGATATTTTTACCATCTACTATTAGATATTTCATCTGTCATGTTTAGTTGAAGTCTTGGTTTTTCATGAGTTTTCTTTCTAGAGAATACTGTAAGTAGTTTTAGAAATGTGCAACAACAGTATCAGGTGGTCTTGCAACCAAGAGGTCAGACGAGTGAACTGACATAGCATTTCTAAATGTGCTGCTTTGTCAAGACGTCTGACAGTTCTCCTGCTATGTACATAAAATCGCATATTGTTATGAATGCTAACTTGGTTGTCAGGAGCAGTTTCACCATTCTTTTTAGCCTGTGTCATGTAAGATTCCTTTAAGCAACTAAAAAACCAGCCATAATCCATTTGATTTTCTGTCTTCCCATGAGGAATACTTTTGACAGATGATAAATAGCAACTGCTGACAATCATCAATGTGAAGCTATCATGCTTTTACATTAAATACAAAAACAGAGTTGTAATGTCACTAGGGATAAGACTTTTGACACATAAGAGACAAATATATAATCCTCAGAACTAAATCACTATTGGGATCTAAGGAAGTGCAACAAAGCACAGCTGCTTTTAGAATCTCACAAAGTCAAACTAAAGCTAACTTTGATATCTGGAATCGTATGCATGTTTCAATCCGGAATATCTTGCTGTTGAGCCATAAGCTGCTGTTATACATGCAAACATCAGTGGATGTATGTGCACAAAGTAGAAAGACACTTTAGAGCACTGTCTTGTTTAATTAGGGCCAAAAAGGGACCAACATCAGAATAAAGCATGGTGCTTTCTGAGCCAGTGCTAAAGTGCCAGCTCTTTTGATGGTAAAAAGCCAGTCACACTAGTCATATTTAAGTATTTTATTCTATGCAATTTATTTAATGAAAGTATTTTACCCATTTACTCATAAAAGAATGGTTGTTAAAAATATAAATAGTAACTTAGAGTACATTGTGCTGGCTGGAAGTTTTAGCAATAAAATCTGAGTTACGCTTTTGTCTGACTGAGTGCTTCTAATATTTTTCATCTCTCCAGATGGGAAAGTACCCTCAGTGTAGTGGTACTTTTAGGCTAGTATCTCTTGTAATGAAAAGCATAACGTGATATTTTACAGTAATTTTGGAAACAGAGGTAGTTAATGTATAACCTTGTTCTTATAATTGGCATTTGAGTCTGTATTTGTTTCTAGTATATGTTGTACATCATCTTGCACATCCATTCTTCTTTAATGTGGGAAGAGAAATTGCTTTGGAGAGAAACTGAAAAGTCCCATGTTAAAAAGAGGTATGAGTACTGTAATATCAGCAAGGAGTAGGCCAGTTGTATCAAACCAAATTCATATAGAAGTGCTAATCTAGTGGAAACACATGGGCTAAGGAAATTGTGTGACAATATGATTATTTATTTTAGGGGAGAAAAAAAAGAATATATATGTTTGCGCTATGTTTTTAATTTTTCCATTCCCCTTTCACTAACACAATTTTTTATCAAGATTTGAAAATGCAGAAAGAATAGGAAGAATACCATGTTTATACCAAAGCACCTTTACATGAAATGCAAAAATGGTATTTTTGCAAAATGAAAGTCAACAGGCAGCACTTTTGTGCATATGCCCTTTAAAATAGTTTTCCTTCCCCTCCTTTTTAGCATTCTTTAGCTGGGATCATCACAATTCTTTTGGGGCTTATTTAGCAGAGAAGCTGTGTTGCTGAGCTGGGGTTGTCTTTGAGACTGAGATTTGAGATTGGAACCTTCTTTCACCAACATGAGATGCCTCAAAATTTTGTAAGCCTCACTTGCCTAGAGGAGCATGTTCTTACAGCAGCAATAAGAGGAAATCTGTCTTCATTCTCGTCTGCAGAGTTTTAAGCCATAATTGATCTCCCATGCTGTGACAAAATTTATCATAATTTGGAATTTCTCACTTACCCATCCTGACTAACATGAAGGAATTTTTACTAGCTGATCTACATATGTTTACCAGGAATCACTGTTGTCCTGAACTACCTGTATAATGATCCCTGTTTCCCATTCAGAGGCAGTAGTTGAGTGAGTTGCACAAACCCTTAATGAAAGATTTTCTGCATTAAACTCAGTGACCTGTTTTATGTAGATATTAATATTGCGAGAGTACAATATCCGTTTTGCTCTTAATATCTGCAAATGTAAATGGTCTGTGTATTCACTTCAGTAATGTATTTTATATCTATGACTTCCTAGATGTTTTAACTGGAAATGTTTACATTAAGCCAATAGAAAAGGAAGTTTAGGGAGATAGCAGTCAATACCATTTGTATCTGTTAGATAAAAATTGCTTGTATTAGTGTTCCATCATGTCTTAATGTGACAAGCTTCAAGTTGAGACAAGAAGGAATCTATGGAATGGATAATTTAAGCAGAAGTACCCAAGTGTAACAGGCAGCAAATAAACTGCATTTCCAGCTTGTGAATTCTCAGAGGAGGAATAGGTTTTTTTCATGTAATAAACAGAGCATACACTGTCAAACGTACTCTTTCATCATTCTGGGACACTGACCATTCACTTTTCAAGAGGCTTTGGGATCCTAGTAGCATATTCTTCTTTTCCTGTCATGGTGTCTGTCTTGGTGATCTTATAAAATTAAACTTTGAAATCTAGAATTTTACAAGGAAGTGCAAGGAGAATGACACATAATGAAAATTCATTCTGCCATTTAGGAATTGCTCAAAATGGCTGGAACTGTGCAGATTTAGAGTGATGTAATGAATAGCTGTAATTAACACATCAAATGCAGATGTCAAATGTACAGCTGAAATAGAATCCTCCTTTGTGATGTTAGTTTTGGTGAATTTTTCTCCAAGGAGTGGACATGTTAACAAAAGCAGTTGGCATCAAGACTAGAAGGAAAGTAAATTGAAGCAAAGTATATGGTGTCCATATTATTTCATCTTATTTTGATACAGGTGCTGAACACACCGTTACATTATCTTTTCTCTCGTAAACTTATAAATTCTTATCAGCTCTACTAGATTCATGAGCTCCAGGTCTAAATAGCTGTTTGTGGTTTTAAGTTTTACAGCCAGCCAAATATTTTCTTCCTTTCAGCATCCTAAATAACTGAACCAGCCAAAAACCAGAAAGGATCTGTCTGATGAGGGACTGTGGTTCCTCTGATAAAGAGTTTTTCCTTCCATAAAAACACTGTGACTCCATTTGGCTAGCATCAGATAACTTAGTTGTGATAGTATTACAGGAAATAGCTCTTCTCGTAGGGCAGAAATAAATCTTAGTGAAGTCTATAAAGATGACATAATACATATCAATAGCAATAAAATAAATGTATTAATTGCCTAGTTTTCTAGTAACCAAGGAGCACATTGTAATGCCTTGAGAGAATACCTGCAAAATGGATGGGAAGTCTGTGGGCGTGTTAACAATTGTTCTACTCAGATACTGTCACCACTTCCACTTCTTTCATTCAAGAGCTGATGTGCATTGAACTCAACTATCATTTCTTCATATCTTGTGTGGTCATTCTTATAATCTGCATGTCTGTTTTTCCTGATTTCTATCTTTTGTGGCACACAGTTGCTAAAATGCCTAGGAAGATCTTAGCTGATCATGCATTCCACGAAGATGATAAAAATCTGAGAACACACGAGATCATACAGAGTCAGTGCAAGTACAAGAATACACAATCAATACAAGAGTACAGATTTGGGTTTTATAGTTACAATATTTCTTCATGAGAAAATACTGCCTTACTGGCAATTCTGTATTATTCATTTGCTTGCGTGAACTTCTGTTGAAGTCTTTTAGCTAATAGCCAAAAGGGAAAGAGCATTTCAGACGACATGATAATTTGATAGGTAACATGTTTGACAGTGGGATTGAGTTCACCCTCAGCAAGTTTGCTGATGACATCAAGCTCTGTGGTGCAGTTGACACACTGGAGGGAAGGGATGCCATCCAGAGGGACCTTGACAGGCTGGAGAGGTGGGCCTCTGCCAATCTCATGAAGTTCAACAAGGCCAAGGGCAAGGTCCTGCACATGGGTCAGTGCAATCCCAAGCGCAAGTACAGGCTGGGCGGAGAATGGACTGAGAGCAGCCCTGAGGAGAAGGACTTGGGGGTACTGGTGGATGAAAAGCTGGACATGAGCCGGCAGTGTGCTTTGACAGCCCAGAAAGCCAACCATATTCTGGGCTGTACCCAGAGAAGTGTGGCCAGCAGGTTGAGGGAGGTGATTCTTCCCCTCTACTCAGCTCTCATGAGACCTCAACTGGAGTATTGTGTCCAGCTCTGGAACCCCCAACATAAGAAGGATATCTACTGATTGGAGCATGTCCAGAGGAGGCCACAAAGATGCTCAGAGGGCTGGAGCACCTCTGCTATGGGGACAGGCTGAGAGAGCTGGGCTTGTCCAGCCTGGAGAAGAGAAGGCTCCAGGGAGATCTTATAGCACCTTCCAGTGCCTGAAGGGGGACTGGAAAGCTGGGGGGGACTTCATACAGGGGCCTGTAGTGACAGGACAAGGGGTAACAGGTTTAAATTGAAAGTGGGTAGATTCAGATTGGATGTCAGGAAAAAATTCTTCCCAGAGAGAGTGGGGAGGCATTGGAAAAGGTTACCCAGAGAAGCTGGCGATGCCCCGTCCCTGGCCAGGCTGGATGAGGTTTTGAACAACCTGGTCTAGTGGAGGGTGTCCCTGCCCATGGCATGGGGGTTGGAGCTAGATGATCTTTAAGGTCTTTTCCAGCCCAAACCATTCTATGATGCTATGTTTTCTGAGCTGTAGGTAATTGGGTGTGAGTTCTTAGAATCAGAACAGAGAAGTATACAAATTGCTGTGTTAGTCTGCATTAGAACTCTCCCTTTTATACATTTTTACAGAGAGCTTTTGGAACTGTCTGTGGTGGGGAAAAAAAAAAAACAAAACAGAAATTTCTGCTGAACTCTACTGAGAAGTATTTAAAACAAATCTTCATACTTCCAGGATTGTATTTCCAAAAATTCTTTTAAAACCAAAATCGTTTTGTCTAGCTTAGTTTCATCACTTTAGTGCTCATACACAACATATACATAAAAGTCCTACAGAATTTGAAAGTCTAAACTCATAAGAAAGGAAAAGAATGGGTACAAGTATTCTACTACCCACAAAACGTTTAATGATTGTAAGAGCAGTCAGTTGAGTGTGCTTTTCTGAGAAGGAGAGATGAGAAACAGTTTCATTTATGAAGACAGGTACTTCAGGAAACTGAGATATTATTTTCCACACTTATAAAACTGTCCCCTTGCTATCAAGGAGTTTTCTTTCATTTTGTTTCCTGCATGTTTTGTAGTAGTACTGATAAGTCTTTCTGCAGATTGTGTTAGACGTAGCACTGCCTGTGATGTTCAGGAGTTGCTGAATGGGAGGCAAAGGAATGTAAGTGGTTTTGAGTGTAAAGCTTTAAATGCATATTTTGTCACGTAAGAGCTGATTGTCAGGGACTCTGCTCACCCATAAAACCCCACTAGAAGTTTTGGACGCTGTACCTTTAATCATTCAAGCAAAGCAGCCTTATAGCTCGTCAACAACTGTCTCTGGAATTCAGACTTTTAATTTTTACATGTAAAGATTTAAAGGTAAAAGTTAAATAGGTTTTAACCCTTGTTTCCATCACAGTCCAAACTTCCAGTTTCTGGAGAAATAAAAATAAGTGAAAGAGTAATTCTTAAAGGGCAAATATATCTTGAGGGAAGAGAAAAAGGAAAGAAAATGCTTTCTTTACATTATTCATCTTTCTCCTTTATGGCTTTTATGCTGTCTCTGCTTTCTTGTTACTCACTGCCTTCTTTTTCCATCTTTCCTCTTGTTTTGTAACACTTTTATGCAACTCTTTTTCTGGAGGCTTCCCCCAGGCTACCCTCCATCTCTCTAGAAAATTCTGTTCCCTTTCGTTTGCATCTCTTTTATTTGATTCTCTGTTCCTTTATATGTCCTACATGTATTTCAGTCCTAGTTCAGCTTCTTGGGTTTGTTTTTTGTTTGGGGTTTGTTTGCTTTTTCTTTTTCCTTGATTTTAGAAGCTTTTGGGGTTTAATTTTCCCCTGCATCTTTACAATGTCTCTCCCTTTTACTGTTCTCACAAATTTTCTCCAAGTTGAAGTGCCAAATATATCAGACAGTGCTGATTTTTTTAATCCAGGTTTTATTGACAGAAGATTTTTGTATGCCCTGACTGAGTAGGAGCTAGTTAAAACCCCTCAAAATAAATTAATTCATATGTATTAATTGCATACAGATCTCAGTTATTAGTATACAAATGGCAGGTTTTATTTCTTTTTACACACTATTTGATTTATTAGCATTTTCCAATGCAGCGAATGTCAGAAAAACAGTTTTATATCAGCAATATATCCATGTCTTTTTGCAAGTTCTTTATCTTCCATGTGCTTATAAATAGAATATCCATTTAGTAATAGGACTATGCATTAATTTAATAGAAAAGCACATATGATGGCATCTTTAACTTGTTTTCTCTTTCTCTGGGAAAAAACAAAGTCTGAAAATTTCTGGATTCCTAAAGACTGAAATTCAAGTGGAAGGTGTGATCTAATTCACTTTATCAATTTCTGTATTTAGTTATTTAAAATTAATATTAGAAGCAAGAATTTTCTATATAATTTCTTGTAAAAATGCTTGGATATAGCATCTCTCCACCAGGATTTTATGAAAGATTTTAGTCTGTGGTGTCCAGAGGTTAAAAGGTATTTAAAAATATGAAGGGAAATTGGTTATATTTTCAAAAGGTATTTAAATGCTATGTTTTTTTTATAGTGATGACTATTTTTCCTTGAAGTGCTACTAATTTAAATACCCGTTGCTTTCCATGATTGATCCATGCTATGTGGTACTCTGGATCTTTCAAATGCTTAAAAATCTATCTTTAAAGACCTAGTCAAGTTGTCACACAGATGTTGACACATTTTCAACTTTAACATTGGAATTATTTGCATGTAGAAATGAGTGCACCCTCAGCAAGTTTGCAGATGACACCAAGCTGAGTGGTGACACAGTTGACACGCCTGAGGGATGGGATGCTATCCAGAGGGACCTGGACAAGCTTGAGAAGTGGGCCCACATGAACCTCATGAGGATCAAGAAGGCCAAGTGCAAGGTCCTGCACCTGGGTCAGGGCAACCCCCACTATCAATACAAGCTGGGGGATGAAGGGATTGGGAGCAGCCCTGCGGAAAAGGACTTGGGAGTACTGGTGGACAAAAAGCTGGATATGAGCTGGAAATGTGTACTTGCAGCCCAAAAGGCCAGTTGTATCCTGGGCTGCATCAAAAGAAGCGTGGCCAGCAGGTTGAGGGAGGTGATTCTCCCCCTCTACTCTGGTGAGACCCCTCCTGGACTACTGTGTCCAGCTCTGGAGCCCTCAGTACAAGACAGACATGGACCTGCTGGAGTCCAGAGGGAGCCACAAAAGTGATCGGAGGGCTGGAACACCTCTCCTGTGAAGAGAGGCTGAAAGAGTTGGGGTTGTTCATCTTGGAGAAGAGAAGGCTCTGGGGAGACCTTATTGCAGCCTTCCAGTACTTAAAGGGGGCCAATAAGAATGATGGGGTCAAACTTTTCAATAGGGCCTGTAGCAACAGGACAAGGGGTAATGGTTTCAAAGTAAAAGAGGGGAGATTTAGACTAGATATTAGGAAGAAGTTTTTTTACAATGAGGGTGGTGAAACACTGGCACAGGTTGCCCAGAGAGGTGGTAGAAGCTCCATCCTTGGAAACATTCAAGGTCAGGCTGGACGGGGCTCTGAGCAACCTGATCTAGTTGAAGGTGTCCCTGCTCACTGCAGGGGGGTTGGACTAGATGACCTTTAGAGGTCCCTTCCAACCCAAGCCATTCTATGATATTCTGTCTTTTCGTATTGGGGCCCATACATGTTGTAGAATACACAAGATGTTTGTACGCTGCCTACTTAAAAGCCCCTGCCAAATAGTTACAAAGCTCTCGCATTTACCAGCAGTTTACCATAGTGCCTAAGTATGTGCTTACATTTAATTGAGTGATTTCACTGACCATGGTCTAAGTCTACTGAGTATATATCAAATTAAGAATGTACTTACATACTTCATTCAGAGTTACAGCCCCTTACAACACTGTTTCTAATAATTTGTGCAAGAATTTTAGCTACACTGTTGCCCTTGATATCAGTATGAACTTTATGCCTTAGCTTTTTTTCAGCGCCTTAAAAATCTAATGGGTTATGAGTCCAATTCTAAGTATTTTTCATGAAGTACTCTTGATAAGTTAATAGGATGCTTGGCTGTTAAAAGTCACAGAATCCCACTAAATTAATCCAGCCTGCTTTTGAGGACCTAAAATAAACAGTACTGCTGTAGTTTGCCTTGGCAAAGTATTTTATTGTTTAGCTAAATTACTGTTTGTACTTTCTAATATCTAATTTAACATTTTACTTGATTTCACTATCAGCCTGTAATCAATCCATGCCCTTCCTGTTAGGATGAGATATAAGACTATGATGATTTGTAAATAATTTCTGAAAACCTGCAAATGCTGAAGCTGACTTACCATTCTTCCAAATTAATAACCCATCCTCCCAAATTGTAAGATATTTTGATGTCCATCTAGTACTTTATTTCATCTTAGTGATGTCCTTTCTGCAATGTAATGTGTTGATCAGAATTGCACAAAATATCCCACATGTGGCCTTAATATTCTTTCATGTGGTGCCTTCCATTGATAAATTATAATTCCCTCTATATTCTTTCTTCTCTACCTTGTCCAATTTCCTGCTCTGAACTTTTTTTTCCTTTTTATTGCTGCCAAATATTGTGTATGAGCATGGAAAACACTTTAAACTATCTTATTCCCTCTTCCTTTTCCTGGTCTATATTCTGTGTTATGCTTTAATTTAAACTTCAGTCTCCATGATTATTTTTGGTCCCTAGCCTCATTACCTTTTACTTCTTTACATGGAACTGCATAAACTACTTAGCATCCCATAAGCCTAATTCTATCCAAATCATTATGACTTTGTTTGCTCTGTTCCTCTGTATTTACTACTTCTCAGCTCTGTGTCATCAGCAGATTTAGCTACTTTTGAAAGGATGTCCTCCTACAAGGTCATTTCGCTATTAGCCTAATAAAAGTGATCCATGTGTGATTGCTGCACTTTTCTTGGGTTTGGAGTCCTTTTCTGGGACGGTAAATAGCCAGAGTGGTGGGTACTAAAGCTACTCTCTAGCTTTACTTTCTGGGCAGTGTAGCTATCCTGATCCCCAGGATTCAGCTTATATGTCTTCCTGGTCATGTGGCAGTGGAGAATTTTGCAATTATGGGACACAACTTGAAACTTAACGAATAAGGACCAAGTACTGCTTTTATTAATAAATTGAACAGTTAAGAAGTGCACAGAAAGAAATACATGACAATCATTATGTCTGTGTGTCCAAACCTCAACATATCTGAGCTACTTTAGAAGTTAACTCAAGCTTTGGAAGCAAACCAGCTTTGTCAAGTTTACTCTTGAGATGATCAGTAAAACAAGTAGTTTCTTTGTGCAGGGCTCTGTGCTGCTGTAGTTATCCTGTTCCCTTTGCTATTTAAAGCTACCTGTTGTGGATTTTAGTGTAAATATATCCCTATATTTTAAATGAAAAAGAGGAGGAGAATAAAAACCATAACTTTAAAGAAAGAAGTAAATATAAATAATTAGTTTCCTTGTCAAACAGGTAGAAAGAAAAACAGAGTTGATGGAGAGATTGACCTAAAGGAAATAATTTATCTGGAGAAGGACTGTGGCTGAAAACACATATTTGTGTTTGCAAAGGAGGACCCAAGTTCTGTACCTGAATTAGGGTCCAAAGAGCTTTAGTTTCCTGATACATTCAGTTGGAGTGATCATGTTTAACCTGTTGCAGATAAAGAAAATGATGCTTAGATGTGGATTGATTTAGACCCAAACTTTCAAAATGTTAAACTGTAGAACTGAATGAATAATGAACACAAATATGTAGAATAAAGAAATACAGAAGGAGGGCATGTTGTACACAATCCTGAGTGAATGTGCTTCTGCTTTTAGGTTTGTTATTAGAACATTAGCCAATGACCTTTATCTTTAATCTCCTTTACATAAAATTTGCAGTATGCCATAAATAAAAGTAATGTGTTTTTTCACAACTGAAAACCTACTCAGTATGTTATTCTTATCAACAGTGTTTATCCCTAGTATGCTTCACTATTATATTAGTGTAGATGTAGGTGACTTCATAGCAGCAAGGTGATGGAGAATCTAGCCTAGATGTCTTAGAATTGTGTTCAGTTCACCTACAGAGTGACCCTTCTTGATAGCTTAGACCAGAGGTTATCTTCTGGTACAGTTTAGAGCCATCACAGGGCTCCTCTAATTTAAGTAGCCTTGAAGAACCTCAACATGTATAGGGGCTGAATCAGAGGGAATTTAAACTATTATAACATTGCACAGCTAAAGTAGTTCTGATTAGCTCAACAAAATTACTTGCATTGTGACTTACATTGCTATGAAATGGGAGTCTGACAAACAGAACATGATAGTGAGTTTACTATATATCTCAATATAGGTGTATACACTTCATGTAGAACAGTTAGGCAAAGAGACAGTATGGCTACAGAGGGAGACCATAACGTTCATTTAGCTGAGAGCAAAATGAATTCTTTGCCTAAGTATTCCCAAGCGAAGGGTAAGGCAGCATTCCAGAAACTGCAATACATTCTCCTTGGGGAAAAGTGAAATGTTAAAAGGTTTTACCATCATACTAGAGCAGATAATTAGGTAATTACGACTATTAACTTTGACAGAGCACCAGGCTTAAATGCATTAGATTCCAGAGTTTGGAGCTAGGAAAATAATAGGGTCTTTGGTGAGTCCTTCTGAGAGCTCACTTACAACAGGTTAGCAATGAAGAGCTAGAAGGTGTGAAAATAATTCCCATGTATGTGTAAGAAACAAAGAATGATTCTGGAAAAGACACAGAGTAGTAAATTTGTGTTCAGCAGGAATGTATGTATTATTAGAAACATTGATAAGAATTGCCTCAACATCTACTTAGCAGTGCATAATTTTAGCAGTGCAGAATGAAGTTGGGTTCTTAAACACATTGCTAGGTTAGTATAACTAATCTGACCTCCTCATGTTATGTTGAGGTTTCAGGAGGTATTTAATACAGTCAAATAAGACAAAAAAGTCTTTGCATCCTGAAGTCTACCCTCAGCAGTTGATTGCAGCATGGATGTGTAAAGGGTACATTTCTACTTTTCCCCCAGGGCATACCAGATTAGGAGTATGGGTGATGTGACAAGAGCTTCAACCAAACTGCTACTGTGATAGATAAGCAAGCAGTGACTAAACGATGAAGGAGGCAGATGAACTCCACTCAGACTTTGTGCTAGTCCCAGAACCGTATGTGTGAATAGAGATTATGTCAGCAAATGCAGATCTCTTATGCCACATGGCTCAAAGCAGTTGTTTAAAGAAAACCTGTGAGTGAAAAGATGCATTTGTTGTGCTCTGTCTCTGCTAAAAATTAAAATTACCTCCAAACTTTTGACTTTGCAACCAAAGTCAAAACTCATGTTCAGGTAACTCACCTTTAGTTTCAGTTCTTTGAATACATCCATTGATTTGAATAACTATAACATACAGTTCCTTATAGCTGTGCTTGGCAAAATTATTGCAGGAAGTCTATTTAGGCAAATAATATACAAAGTCATGACAGATTTAAGAGATGTAGAACCAAAGAAAAACTCTGTCACAGTTCCAGAATTAGATAACAACATTTGGCATTTCCGATAGCTCCTTTCACTAGAGATCTTTGAGAAACTGCTTGTTTGTGAGACTGTGTTCTAGATTTAGTGACTTCACAGTAATTTGAATCAGCTGTGAACTGATCTGAACACTTCTTTTTGTGTCTTTCCTCTGTGCATACTCTTGAGGAAAAACCAGGTCAAATTCTGCTCCTAGATGGCACCTATTGAAAGTGAGCAAGAGTTCTGCACAACCCAAATGCAAAATTTGGTTTATTTGAATGAGCAGTATGACAGCTGGACAGAAATGTTTTCTCAGATACACAGGGAAATCCTATTTCCTTAGTCTTGTGAAAAAAACCCACACATTTTTCTTCTCACTTGGACTTATAAAGAAAACTCAAAGTGGGTTTCACAGATGGAAAATAGTCATTTTTACATGGAAATATTTGCAAGGTGAAAACCAGCTATATACATGTGTTCACATTGCATTCTGCTTCCTACAGGTGTGTACGTGATGCGTGGTCACTTTAGGTGAGACCAACTTACATAACAAGTTTTCCGACCTAGGCTTGCACATAAGTGTTGTGAGTGTATCAGCAGAGCCCAGGATGGAGAATTTAGTGTGCTTATATAAGGTATACCTGAACCTTTCAGCTGTGTCATTCATTGTACACTTATTTTTGAGTATTGGGGTTACAGATATGAAGGGTTAGAAAGCATACAGAGCAAACAAAGAGAGACATTGATGCACTGAGACAGGACTGAAAGTATGTGCCTTTGTAATAGCATGCTTGCAGGATCATCAAATATGCTCTGTAAAAGCTTAACTAACTTGTATCTTTTATCCTTTGCTAAGTTCTGGGATGTGCTGCTTCTGAAAATATGCAGTCAGAGGATACACATGCTCTGCAAAGTGAAAGACCTGGATTTTATTTTCAGATTACTTACAGAATTGCTGTATTGTGTTAACAGGACACCGTAACTTTCTACAAATCATTTTTCTTAGTGGAAAATTTGTTTGTTTCCTTTGACAATATATTAAGATACATAGATTAAAAAAAAAAACCCAAAGTGGGTTTTGCTGTTGTATTGTAACTAAGACAACTAAATCAAAATATGCAACATGTGAAGCACAGAGATACATTAAGGCTCTTTAGTCCACAACAGGCTATATGACTTTAAATATTGCAGTCAATTTTAAACACAAGCACATGAAAATAAATAAATAAATAAATAAATAAATTGAACAAAACAACCCAACTTAACAACGACCTTCACTGCACCATTAAAATAGCTAGAAGTTCTTGACTTCAGTGATACTTGATCAGGTTTTAAGTTTTATCTTTACAGTCCAACTCTATCTTTGGTCTAGATATCTCTAGACAGACAAATGTAAAAGAGTGCAAGCCTCTTTGCCTGAGAGGTGACTTAGTCTCACTTGGTCAGGCCCAAGTCAGCCCTAGTCTCAAAACTACATAGCTCCTTTAGCATGGCATGCTGACAAATGTAATGAGATAGGTCAAATGTACTGTGAGTGTTATATGCCTTTTGAAACAGAAATTGGCTTGTGTCACTTCGAGCTTGTGCAGAGTAGGTGTTCTCACCAGTGTGAAGAAATTTCCCTTGTCTTGCTTCTAGGGATATTGTTTTTAGTTCTTAAAAAAATAAAATAAAAAATTCAGAAGCAGACAGAGATACATCAAGAGAAATCTTCATACAATGCCAGAAAACTGGTTGTTCTCACCGATTCCAAATAGTGGATAAATATCTCTGTAAGGATTCCAAGTTGTCTCACGCTGGACCCCAGTCCTGAGGGTTTCTTGTAGAAATCATCATATAATCTTTGTTTTGCATTCCCCCTTCTGGTAAATCTATTCACAACCTGATCGTTATTAATCAAGAACTATTTCCAAGCTTTGTCCTTGTGTTCATGCAATCAGAAATTGATTTGTACTTCTCTGGAACTGAACTTCGAATTTGCTTACTGCTGGTGCTTATTTTTTTTGCATTCCTTGCTCCGTTTATCGTTAAAATAAAGACAAAAACTTACACAAGTTCTGTTGCAATAAATCACTAGAAAAGTAGACTAAGTGTAAGTGCAGGGATCTCTAAGAGCAGAACAGGATGCTGGACTAAATGTCAGACATGACATATGCCAAGCATTCCCATCTCCCCTCTTATAATGTCTAGCCCCAAAACTAGGAGGTGGGCACTACTATGAAGGCTGTATCGTCATGTTCCTGTCTGTGATGTCTAGCAAAGATACAGGGAACAAAAAAGGTTTGGCAATCGCAACTTCTCAAGTTTCAGTCATTCTTGGAATGCACTGAGGGAGTGAGAATGCAGCCACTCATCTCTTAGCCTCCTGGTCAGTCTTCTTTTTCCCTGTGGAGACTGACATAACTAATCAAAGAGAAATACCTGTAATGAAGAACATTCTGAACACTGCTTTACCTTCTTCAGTGCCATGAGTTTTTGTAACTTCTTGTCTTTAACGTGTTCCTCTGTACTAGTTCAATTACATCCTGTCCTTTTATTTCTTCAGGTCACTGTACAGGTACCTTATTTACTTTTTCAGGTAATGAACTGACTCGGTCTTTTGTTTGGGAAAAACTACTGTGTTGTACATTTGTTTCCTTCTAGTATTTTGATTTTTGTAGGGTTTTTTGGAAGTTTTCACTTGAAGTACTTCAAGTATGTAAAAAAGATTGTTGAGATGAAAACTCATTTTTTCCTTTTAGAGGGGAAAAAATCTGAAATTCTTGCCATTATTAGAAATGTATATGTACTGAAAGGAATGTGATTTCAAGGATACTTAAGATTTAGTTTTAGTCTTAAAGGAGGAAATAACGTGTCTTGGTTGAAATCACTGGCTAGCAATCACACTTTTCAACATTTTACCTGAAATACTGTTTTGAAGGCAGCTTCTAGGTCTCACTTATGAAGGGGTAAATGCATGCAGTGATGATGACAAGCAAAAATCCCCAAAGGAGAAGATGAAAAATGAGTGTGCCTAGTTTACATTGTTTCTTCTATTGCAAAACCCTAGCAGAGAGACCGTTATTGGTTGTTGGATGAGATAAGGAGTGTTGAAAACTTTAGTTGATTATGTCTGCCTCCACCATCAGTTGTCTTTGTGACATTGGGTCTATAATAATAGATGTTTTAAAGGAGACAGTATCAGTCCAAGAAAACTGAAATACGTTGCTTAAAAAAAAAACACATTTCCATCTAACATTGTTATACTGCTTGTACATTAAAATATGTAAGTTGATTATGACTGTGTGGGTGTTGTAAAATATGCCTTTCTAAACCACCTACAGGTGGTAATATATCACCCATGTCTCCAGATCCCTAGAGAAATCCACTAATTACTTTTGCAGAAATATAGAGGAGGTCAGTTGTCTGCTACCTTTTATTACTACTTACTCAAGCAACAACTTTGAATAGTTGTCTGGAAAAAGAAAAGAAAAAAAAATAAAAACAAGTAAAGAACTTTTAAACCTGGAGGGAAATATGCTTTTTAAGTATTTGATCCATGGTTCAAAATGCAAGCCATAAATGCTACAGGAAACAATATGGGAAATATGGTAATTGAGAGAAAATGAGAAAAGACAGGCTGGGGGAGGGGAGAAAATTCAGTTTTACCTCCAGTCATCCTGTGTGCTATGTAACAACTTGTAGTGGATAGTCAAATTTGGCATTATAATGTTGCTGTTTGTGGTTACATACACTACCAGTGACAAAAGATATGAAATTTCTATCGTGGCATAACTTCTGTTTCAGACTGCATTAGTGATTTTTAGATTTACCTTTGCACTTCATCCAGATCTGAAAGGCAAACCAAGTTACTGATGAAACTTGGGGTTAGTTTGGTTTGTTTTTTAAATAATGATGCAAAGTTAATTTATGTATAGGAATGGAGCACTGTGAGTGTTACTGTAGAAGACTTTACCAAAGGTCTTCACACAAGGGAAAACACCTCTTTGGACAAAGATACTGTGTAAGGAAAAAGTAGTTCAAATCTCTCTTGTTCCAGAAACTCACATGATGTTGGTATAATGTTCTGACAAGTTGTTGATTCCACATCAGTGTTGCTGAGTAAATCCTATGAGGCGTTAAGTGTCCTGAAGGCAGCCAAAGGACTACTGCCCTTCCCAGGAAGTGCTCAGGGTTATACTGTGGCTCACAACTTCATGGCTCAGGGAGTGCATTGCTGAGTACCTCATATGACTGTACAATTAAGGGTTTACAAACTAATATTGTAACTTTTCAGTTGGTTTCTATGAATTTATCAGGAAAGCAATATTGATCTTAAACCTGTCTGAGAGAGATACAAAATATTTATTAAATGGTAGTTTAAGGCTCTACATTGCACAAAGTATAAGTAGGGGAGGGATTCTGCAGTCAACCTCAACTTGTAGATGGGATTAACCAACCTGTGGGTGGTTACCAGGGTAAATCCAATGCATATGAATGGGTCCCTAATGCAATAAACATAACATGCTGGAGCCTCAGCTCATGTAAATGAGATTGGTGGTTCTGCTGATTTACACCAGCTGAACATTCACCCATATGTTCAGTAGTAAATATTTGCAAGATCATCCCATAAATAATATTTTATTTGCAAGTGAACATGGACATGACTATCCAGACTAAATGAAGCTTAGCACATGAATGCTGAAAAGGTTTCTCCTGCAGAGGCACATATGAAATTATATTTTTGAAAATAAGTTGGTGTTACTGACAACTTCCTTTCTTTTCCTTTCATGCTGATCCATCAGTGTAACCGGTATGAAAAGAAACTCCTGTAAGTTTACTCTGCCCCCTTTTCCTGTTTGGCTTCTTTAGTAATCTGTTGGTGACTGTTAAACTCAGGATCACTTAGAGTGAATGTAGTCTCCAAAGAACTGATGTTGGATTGTGATGGGAGTGCTGACTTATTATCCATGTCATCTGTCAAATGTTGTTACACCTCTTGCTTCCCTCTCCTCTGTAACTGTGATACAGGAGGATGTGAAAACAGTGAACAGATCGGTATATATATTCACAACAGTCTTGTGAGGTGCGAAATACTCTTACCCATCCACGGGCAGGGAAGTGAGGCACAGAGATTCACTGCACAGTTATACATGGATATTTGTTTGGGTCTCAGGACTGAAAGCTTGGTAGCCTTCTCCCATCAAACTGGACATAGTTCCCAAACCAATTATGGATCTTGCCTGAGTTTTCAGTACAGTGTGTTTAGCCTCTGAAATAGGTTATGGACAGTAAGCTTGTCTGGGACAGGTACCTTTTAGGCACACGAAATCCTTCAGTTACTCATCCAACATCACACCAGATCTGATCATGGAGAAATTAGCTGAAACTTGGGAACAATAAATGAAGCCTTAAAACTCTAGAATGTGAAGTAATCAAGTTAACAGCTATTGAAGATGAAAAATGTTGTGGTTATTTCCCTTTACTAGCCTTTTTTGTTCTTGAACTTTTTCCAACCTTTATGGTTGCAAAAGACACAATCACGAATGCAAACAGTTTAGCACTGTTAATGACACTGCAGTGTCAGTCAAACCATGGTTCAGAGATGAAGCCTTTGTGTTTATGATAGCTAAAAACATTGCAACAATAGTTTGTGTATCCACTATTTAAATACCCCTTTTCAGCACAATATTTTAACTCTTATAAAATCCTAAATTAAGTAAAATTAAAATCAGTGCTGAAAAAGAAAAGAGACAAGAAACCTGATGAGATAGGAAAGTGCCAGAGAAGGCAGTTGCAGGCGATAGGGTATATCCTCAGGCAAGGCAGGCTACGGTAGCTGAAGCTTCTTCTGAAGTTCCCAATCTTCTTTTCCACAATTTAGTTCTTTAGAAATACAGTGTCCATTGCATTTCTTGGGATTTAAATTGAGACTGGGTACAAAATAGCAAGATGGCATATTGATCTTAACCTCCCTTGTTCAAGAACTTTTGATTCCTGTACTCTGTCCTCAAATACTTCTCATCTTTAAATACATATTTAATCTTTTCTTCTTTTTTTCTTTTTTAAAATGTCAAAGGTTTGCTTTAGTGCAGTCCATTGTGTAGGCTTTTGCATATGTGAAAAAGAGGGAGAAAATAAGTGAATATAAAGTATTTCTATACAACTCTCACTGTATTGCAATTCTTCCTGTACAAATGTAAAATGACTCCATGGTTTGGAAGATAATACAATTTTAGAGGGCAGTGACACAATTCTCATTTAAATTTGGGCTACTTGATATTACTTGGCAGTAAAGGGACTTTAAATTGGGTACAAATAATTTCTTCTCTTTAAACTATTGGCATAACCTGCATTTAAAAAAAAGTAAATGACAGGGCACCCAGAAATATTAAAATACAAATAAAGTTCATCTTCAATATGTATTAGAATGAGAGCATTATATTTTTGTGGTTTCTTCCCTCACTCCACAATCATAATATGTCTTTTCTAAATTTCATATTTGTAGTTACTGATAGAAAAGGGAGCTTTTTCACCATATCAAACAATGATTGTCAATAGTAAAACACCTAGCAGCAGCTTTTTTTCTCATCTTGCTTTTTTTCCAAGTAAATTTATTTTTTTCTGTAGTCTATATGAAGTCATGCAGGCAGATGTCAACTGGTGTGTTCTTTTCTTTTTTGGTCTGCAAGTAGGAAATCTGCATTTTCTGTCAGGTTACAGTTACTAAGGGAACAATTTTAAAATCTGTGGGGATGGATATGCAAATAAGGTGAAGTAGTGTTTGCATAGTCTAAACTGCTAATAATTTGGAAAGCATGTAGGCATGCCTAATATGGAAAATAAATGCTTCCAGATACCTGAACCATTCAGATCAAAATGCATACTTCCATGGTTGATAAAAAGTATTGTTTTTTTCTACTAACTCGGGTGGATCATGAGTACTACCTTAATGTTATAGACTGAAGCTGATTTCATTTCACACAATCCAAGGAGCAGCCATCAGATGGCTATTTGTGCTGTAGTTAAAATTTGTAAGTGAACTGTATTCAAAGTGAAATATCAAAGGATTTTTTTACAGCTGACAGAAACATCTAAACTTCAAGTTTTATTTTATTTTTGCTATCCTTGAAGTGGATCCAAAACCTCAGCTGTTAACTTGAAACTGGTTTCTATAGTTCAGAAATGTTTCTGAAACTTTACATCATAATAAAAATGTCTTACAACCGCAAATATTAAATAAAGCACACTTTTTTGTGTGTGTGTCGGTCTGGACCAAACACAAAACCTTATGCAATATGTTGAAAATGGTTTCTTCAATTAGAAGTATTATACTATGCTATTACTTGTAGAATTAATTGAAGTGATTACATACATTAGAATCAAAGAGGTTACGGATGTAAAAACTATTATATCCCTCAGCACATCTCCCTGTTAAAACTGTAACGTTATATAACAACAAGGTGGTCCCTATTATTCTCTACTACCTCCTAGATTAACATATAAACTGTTATACTACTTTTTTATTTTAATCTGTGTTATAAGATTGCTGTGCTTTGGTTACCAACTCTATTAAAGTTTGTGTGTTGGATATTTTTTCTTTTTAACAAACTGCCAGGGTATAAAAATATAGTTCAGGAAAAAAAAAAAAGTACATTTCATGATGTACATTGTGCAAATGTCTGGCTCCAAATAACATTTTAACAGATACTATGAGAGAACTCACATACCTCAAAGATGGTCCCAGGCTACAGAATCAGCATAAAAAATCAGTCTCTCTTGAAGTATGTGGATTTTTAAATCTTTGGCTTTGGTTAATGTCTCAGCTTAAAATGTTTAAGTAGAGATCGGAATATGTTTCATCAGATAACCTACATATTTATTGCATGATATTTTATCATCAGCTGAATATATTTTAAATAGAAATTTGTGTAAGTGCAGCATAATTAATACCCTTTTCTAATCTATTTCTATAGGTATGCAAATAATTTATGGATGAATCCTTCTCTAAGTTAGAGAGGTTTATCTGGTGGTGATGATACTACTTCAGTGTGGTGATAATACTAATTCAGTTAATTCACATTTGCACCTTGGAACTGAAAAGAGAATAGGGACCTTTTGCACTGTGCCTTATGCCTTTAATTACATTTGTAATACAGTATTTTGCATTACATAAATATTTTCCTTGTCTGCATAAAGGAATGTTTGCTCAAAATAGTTCATGCATTACATTGAAACAGGTAAAAGTATGATCCAGAAAGCCTTGCAGTAAAATGGTGCAGACCTAAGACTTGTCTAATATGCAGGATATACAGGTATATCTCCGTCAACCATGCAAATCCTTTCCGTGTCTTCTCTCATCCGTGCCCAGAGTTAGTCTGTCCTGCTATGGTGCAAGGTATCTGTTGAGGTTCCAGGGTGAATTAGCAGCACTGAGCTTGGTACTCCTGTTTGTTGGCTTGTGGCTTCCCCAGCCTGAGGCTTCGTGTTCCCCAGCAGCTCCTGTATTCTGCTGCTGGTTACATGAGGTCTGGGCTGGGACCATGTTAACTGTTTGTAAATTGTGCACAGCTCAACAGCCATGGGTTTACTAACCCTGTTCTGCTGCTTAGGCCACATGGAAATAATAATTTAATACTAAAATCCCTCCAGATCCCTTACGTTAGGTATAAGCAAATATTATTTAACTGGGACAAGAGTACACAAATTTATTTGTGTAGATCTGTGGCGCTCATTTTGTTAGGGGTCCAAAATAACCATATATGAGGTAAAGTCTCCTGGGAGGCATATAAGGTACAGTGAGGTGGTGTTTGAGCTGCTTTGTTATTGTGAAATTTACCTATGTCACACCGGAGAGACTTGAGCAAGGGAGAGATTACACACAGTGTTTGAAGAAAAGAAAAGGTAATACGTTTTGCAAATAACACCTCTCTGTGGGGGGGTTTAAGTGCATCCTACATATCGGTTGGATAATACGGACTAAAAGTAACTTCTCTTATCTTTGCGGGCAAGGTAGAAGTGAACTGAGAAGACTTTAGAAGAAAAATATAAGAAGGAATAAACATTTTCTATGAAATTAAATGTAATACAACTGAAGCTGCAGGGAAAATCACCAGTTAAAATATAATAAACAGTCTTGAAGTCTTTAAATTCCCACAGGAAGGCATTGTTCTGATACAGGAATCCAGTATTATTAAGTGGAATTCACCCGACAGGGCAGGAAATCCCCTGTAGGACAAGCAAAAGTTTAAAGCTCAAGGCTGTGTATTGAACTTCTACTGTGTGCTTTTTTGTTAGAGAGAGCATTAAAGGGAAAGATAAGGCAACACCACTTCTCTCGTTATCTGGGCATGCTATGCATCCAGTGTTGCCCCTCATTAGTGGACTTAACACTTGGTTAGCTGCTGTGGAATTGGAAATATTTCCTTCTTATTGAAAAATAAAATGAAAAGTCAGGAAAAAAAGTTTCTACTGAGGAAATATTGTAAGAGTGATTAAGCAGTACAGCGAAATGAGTTTCTGTGTGAACATTCAGGTGCAAAGCCAGTGCTGACATACTGCATGAATGGGACACAGGTGTCCTTGTTGGGCTTCCTTGGCCCTATCCCATTGGGGTCATAAGCCTTTAGTGCAATGATAGTGGCTGGCACACATATCATACATGCCTGTACATGTGTGCAACGTATTTGTTAGCACATGTAATGGCATTAATATTGGCAGAAGAAGCTGTCGGAGACTTCGAAATGACAGGGTAAAAATGTCCCAGTGGAAGCAAGGAGCTCTGCGACAGGAGGAAGCAAAGGCCAGAAAAAACATCTGTTACAAACAGTAATACAGGGGAAGGAGAAAATGGTGTGGGATGCAGAAGCACATATGCCTTGCTGCCAAGCATACTGAAAAGAAGCTAACATGTCAGATTTCCCCCCCACCCCCCGCCCTTCTAAAGGAAAGAAAAAACAATGCAATCTGCCACAGCTGTAGAAAGTATCAGTAGGAAGAAAACAGGTATAGGAATGGTGCTGCAAATAGCTGACATACAAAAGACAGATAACCTGCAGAGGAAGAAAGGGCAGAGCCGGTAAAACACGTATTTAGTCCATGTCTGTAGAAGGACTTAGGAAGGTTAAGGCAAATCAACAGAAATTGATTCTGCCACGTGGATTATCTCATTCTGGACTAAAGCAGCCATAAAGCTTAGCTGCATCTCACACAAGGGTGGGAAACCTTTCTCTTAAGCATATTGACTTCAGACTTTCAGCTGAGCTGCCTTTCCGAAGTGTCCTGTAGTCAGAAATTACAACTTGAGTGTAACTTGCACTTTCAAGTCACTCCTGGAGGAAGTGTCACAGGTAGCAATGTGACAGGCATAAAGGGTATGCAAATTGCCCAATTAGACGTAACCTGCTATTGAAGAAACAGTTGCAATAGCAACAAAATGCAGCACAAACTATCATGCAATGTAAGAATTCCAATTCAAAATCTGTCCTACAAATACATCTATAGTATACTTGACTTTTTTGTTTATTTATTAGGGCACTGAAATTCTTCAGGATCTCATGAAACATTCAGTTCTGAAACACAAAGTACCCTCTCTAATAAGGTGTGGTGGATAGGAATGTAGATAAGAAAAGGGTCTTTATTTCCTAACCCCAGTCACACAGAGCATAGAGGGATTAGTTATAGATTTTCACCCTGAACTGCAGCTCAGGTCAGTGTCAGTTTAGCGGAGACTTATACTGTGCATTGTCTGCTTTTTCATCAGTGTGGGTTTGAAAGCAATATATAACCATGGGAGTGTATTTGAAAATTAAAAGTCACTGATCTCTAAATAACAAGTGTAAGTGCATTAGACTACAAGCGCTCTTGTCTCCCTGACATCTCCTTCCAGTATCAGAGGGAAATGACAACACTCAGCATATTTCTAAAGGTGTGGATCATCATTCAGTTTCAGACTGAGTATCTTTATTTTATTCTGTCTAGCAAGTTACAGCTAGATTTATCTCCTGTGCTCTGGCCATTAAGAGGAGTGTGTGAATGTGTTCCTTCTCTGCTCTCCGAAAAATCTCACCCGCCCACTAGTGAGAGAATTAAATTGTTCCTTTCCTTGGAAGCCTAGTATCTTATTCACCACTGTTGTTTCTGGCCACTTTCTGTAAGTGAACTGAGGTTGCAACTAAAATGTGGTGTGTGGGGGTCTCCTTGCCTTATTTTCTTTTTACTGATACCTGTTTAAGAGACAAGCACCTTCTGTATCAACCCATACCGATATGTTGTCAGAGACAAGATTCATGCAGAGGAGAGGGAACGGGTGTTCCTTTTGGTGTTCAGAAATCTCCCTGATCCATCTTGCTCACAATCTGAGGGTTAACATGGTTCCGAAATTTGGTATCAAGAAGTAATCCTCCCAGAGATCAGACTGCTCAGGGCAGATGTGGTGGGTTTGTTGTGCTTGCCTCGCTTAACATCAGGTGAGGGACTCATCCTAGAATCACCCAGCAGACCCAGCAAGTAGATTTCTTCCTGTCACAGGAATATAGGATACCTGTTCTCTGAATCTCCTTTCCTTCAGAGTATAATAACTAATATTTTGGTTTTTTATTTATATTTTAAAATAAAAATCTTCAATTAGTCATAAGTTGGGAAGAAGTTTGTGATATGTGGATGTGGATTACTCGTTCCACGGAGCGCTCCCAGACTACGCGTGTACTATTATGTGATTGCTTGAGATTTTGGGGGACTATTTGGTGATCTGTGTGACCTCTTCTAATCTTATTATAATCATTGTTGCTCTCTGCTTTTCCATGCTTTCTGATGGTTGCTATGGAGACATCCTACCCTCCCTTCATTCTTAAGTGGGAGAGCGAGCCAAGGCAGTGTCTCCGATCTCCCTCTCTTTCTCACCTTTCTCCCTCTCTCACACTTTCTGGTTGTCACTGGGAATCACGTCGGCTCATTTTCTTCATCTCCAGAAGAAGCATTGATGCCCTCTTAGCACCAGTATGTTCGTTCAGCATTTTTCACTGTTCCCTGGGGAGAAGCGTGGCAGCACAGACTGCATCCAGAGCAGTGAGGCTTGGCCGAAGCCAGGCTTGCCCTGCTCAGACTTGCAGATTACCCAGAAACTGTGTAGCACACCTTGAAGAGGCACAGTTTGAACACCAGTAATCGAGTTTGGGTGTGCTCCCATGGAACACCCCTTGCTGGCAGTTCAGCAGCATGAAGGCTGTATGCTGTATTCGTTTGCCATACCAATAATAAGGGACTTTCAAACAGAATAATATGAGAATGTTTATGGTTAATTCAGAATGAGAAAATCAGATGCTTCTAAACACTGCAGATTAAATGTGAGTTGTTTCCAGGGGATGTGTATGGAATGCATTTAAATCTGTTTTTTATTGTCTATTTAATAAATTATATTCCTTTACAGGATAAATTGAGTGGATTAGGTGTGGAATCATCTGTAATTAACTGGGTGCTAGCTACTTAGGAGGACACATACAGCTTGTGTTATTAAACAGCATCATGTCAGATTTAATGGATGTCGTTACAGAAGTACCTCAGGGATCTATCCTTGGACCGTTGTTATTTATGATCTCTGTAAATGAACTGACAAGTCAGTGCACTGAGTGCAATGTTCATTTTTATTCTGATGACAGAGTCATGTCCTGAGCTCCTAGCTGATAACTGAACTTGAAATTGCCCTGTACATATTTTTTGAGAGCTCAGCAATGGTTAATTCTCAATGAAGTTGTTCTAACCAATGCTAAGGCAGACATTCTGATTAAAGTAATACCATGCTGGATCAGGCTAATGTTAAGCAGATCTGAAACTTCAACACAAAGGGGAAAAGAAAGAAAGAAGAAATTTACTAATCCTCTATCTAAAACTGACATTTTTTTCAATTAACATAATATTCTTTTATTGTAAATATAGAAAAATTTCCAAGTCTTTATGATTTCTGATACATTTTATTGATTATATAAGGTGGTTATAACTGTGTTATAACATATATAAGTGTGCAGAAGATTCAGAAAAGAATTAGTGCAAACATTTCTATTTGCATTGTGATGGTTTGTAATTTTCTGTTCATTTGGTTCTTAGGGGATTTTTGTGTGTTTTTTCTCCCCCCATTTTTATCAGAGAGAAAAAACAGTGTGCTCCCTTTTCTGATATCTTTGTGAATCTCTCCATGCTGGAAATCTGCTTTTGATAGTGCAAATTGCTTTTATTCAATGACAGTGATATGACTTATATGGATCATCTGCTGATATATCAACTCCTGGGAGAAAAAGCCTGGAGGTTAGGCCCAGATTCTGCCCTTGGGTTTGGATTAAGATTACCCTTGGGGGAAGGAGGCAAGTTCCAACAACTCTTTATTTCCGCCTATAAATTAAACTACAAGGCACCAGAGACAAAATGAGGAAGCTGAGCTAATGCTGCTGCTCTAGAAAATTGTGTTAGTGGCTCTGATAAAATTGAGGGTCTGACATGGCAAACGGAATTTAGTGTACAATGAAAATGACTGAGGAGAATGGGTCAGAAGGTGATTCATTCAATAGAAAGTAATCATCAGAGTATCATCATAAGTTGCCTGTCCATAAACAAATGAAAAATGACTGGTGTTTCTTTTATCGGCTCTGCTCTGCCTGATTGTCTGTTAGTGGGTCACTGTACTGAGCTCGGGGCTGGAGGAAAGGTAGAAAGGTAAGGAGCTGCCTCGACCCTGAGACATCCCTCCTTGGTGTGCACTGAACACAGGACAGCTTCCACGCCTTGGGAAGCACAGGTACTGTGGAGCAGAGGAGACAATTGGCTATGTCTTTTCCCTTGGGTCTTCCGTGCAACTGCTCTCCTCCACACACATACGCACCTGAGCACCTCCATAGGGGTGCAGAAGACCTTTTTACTGGTCCCCATGCACGGGGCGAATCTTCTTGCCTTTAGCTTTTACTGGTCTCAGAATATTTCTGTTTGTTTTCATTTTCAATGGATTTCAGCACTTTTGTTGCCAGGTGAAAAATGAAACTGCTAAACTGACTGTAAATACTAGTCCTGTGACAAAGCAAGGGTTTCCTCTTCACACTTACACCCAGATAAAAATATTATCAACATTTAGGTACAGTCTTGTCTAGAGCTTATTCAGACAAATCCATTCTGCGTTTTAAGTTTCCTAGGCCCTAAATGATGTCACTGTTTAAGAGAGATACATTTTCCTGATTAATTTTCCTGTGCCAGTTTAACATCAGTGTAAGTTTGACTTTTTAGCATCAGTGTAAGTTTGATTTTTTAAGTCATCGGTGCAGTCAAGAGGTCCAGTTCTCTGAAAGGAAGATAATTTACTGTTCAGTTAATGATGTGCATCATGTTCTTTTGTTGCCTGTAACACATCATTGTACCCCTTTGGAAAAAACAAAAAGGATTAATTAAAAGGATGTGTTTAAATTCTTTTTAAAATATCAAATTATTATTGGAGCTACTTAGATGGTTCTGTCATATTTTGTCATGAGTTAGGCTTTCAGTACGTACAAGAAAGGTAGAAATTGGAATAAATTTTTCTTCTGAGATGTGACAACAGTAGACTTTTTTTATGCTTAATCAGTAAATAGTATAATATCTTCCAAACATGGCTCATATGGTTATTTAAAGCAGAACTGTGGTTGGTTTAATATGGTTATTGTAGCCATACATTTTGGTTTTATGAGTTTTTATATAGCACTATTACTTATATGCTAATCTTAAGGATATTGTTATAATTTGTTTTATGTGTTAAGTATTATAGAGGCAGTTGCTAGTATCACTGTAGTTAAGGGTCTTATGAGCATCACATCTGACAAACAATTGCTTGCTGCTAGAAGCCCCATGAAACAGTTATACCCAGGGATACAAATCACCTTTACAAACTGTTTACATACATTTTCTTCAAGCAGGGAAAAGCATCTAAAATGCATTATGTAGAAAGGTTTGCTGTTTTCTATGTTCATGTGCTTGTGTGCTTGCAAAATTTACAGGCTACTTGACAAAAGGTACTTCCCTATCAGGATGGTCATGAGCATATTCTTCACAGTTGCTTTGCCTTGCCTTCTGTCAGATATCTCTGTCATTTGAGAAACTCTATGCGTGCTTTAGAGGCTACATGTTTGGGTGGGAGTTTTTTTCTGTGTCATGCTCAGTGCTTTATTTTATTTGTCTCATTCTAAAAGCAAAGTGATACATTTCCTTTGAGACGGACACTCAGAGGCAGCAGTGACAACTTGCTTTTCTAGACAAACTCCTTCAGGGGCATTAATGCCAGTGAGTCCTGTGACAGGAATACATTCCTTATCCTGGACATTGATGACATATGTGCTTTGTCAAGTATTGTCATCAGGCTCACCAGGGACCCATATGACAATGACTGCTTAATTTTTGCTTCTGTCTCTGGGAGTGACAAAGTAGATTTCTGCTTTCCTTCGCCACTTGGACTTATGTGAGGCAAACAAAGGATTGTTGTTGCTTGTACTGACTGGCTGAGAATTTGTTATTGTAAGAATTGTTGTTGCTGGGTATTTACTTGCAAAGATGGTAGATCTTGAGTCCCTGTGCAAAAATGAAAGGCTCATTTATTGAAACACATTGCATTCAGACAGCAAAACTTTGCGGATGAAAGGCCTGTTTCAAAGAGACTGTCTCACCAGAGAACCGAGAGCACTTCACTGTCAGTATTCTAATATTAAACTAGTAGATTTTTCTCTTGCTGAATGCATATTTAAATCTACATGTCACAGGTGCAGTTTCCACATTAGAGGTTGTCCACTAAGAATAGGACATTCGTTAGGAGAAATTGTTCGAATATCCATGTCAGGTGGACATGTCACATAAAAAAGGTAAAGTAATTTGGCAGAAAACAAACCCCCTTGTGTTCATGCTTGTCCTGAGATATCAGAGGGGCTGGGGGAAGCTGGGTTTAGATTCTGAGTGATATCCAATTTGGCACTATTAGTCCGGCTGTGTTCAGTGTGACTGAACTATCATGATTCTGGCTTCAGTAACAGCACGCTGCACTCCCGTCTAGTCGCGCTCCACGGTATCACACAGCCAGTAAAGGGTTGGTGGCACCCATTAAGAGACCTCTGCAGCTGGCTACATAAAAGTGCAGTTTATTAAAGTGACAGAAACACAGGTTCTTCTGGCTTGCCAGTGATAATGCACTGTCTGCAAAAGCACATGCAAATATTGAAACTATGAGTAATACAGCACGCAGAGTCTAGTCACATAAAACTACTTGAGTGATATAGCAGCATAAAATACCTCTATATAGAGATTTTAAGTTTACTAGGAAAATACTTACAAGTTTAAATCTCACCCAAGGTGTCCCTGTGTGGGGGGAGAAGGGAGGCTCGGCCCATCGACTGATCCCAGGAGTCAGAGGCAATCTGTGATGACATCTTCCCTAACATCCCCCTTTTCTTGAGCCATTTCTTATTATTTTCTATCTTCAAGGTGAAGCTTGAGTGACTCTAGTCATACATACCTTTAACTTTGATTTTGAATTCTCTTGCTTCACTTTTAAAGGTATAGATTAAGAAAATTCAGTGCACACGCTCAGTGAGGGCTGGTCGCACATCAGAGGCAGGTAGCTTTTGGGATGGAGGTGTGTTTTGGTATTATAATGACATTATAATGAGCAAAGTTTGCCCAAAGGACAGCATTTTGTCAAAAACTGACAGACTGTTGGCCCAGAGTGGCAAATATGTGGCTTATCAGTTCGTAGCACCACTAAGTTCCCATCTCTGCCATGATTCACAGAGCCTGGCTGTGGAATCTTCACTCTGCTCCACCCTCCGTGCTGCTGTGCAGGCAGTATTGTTCAGGGAACCACCATGGAGTGGATTTTTTGCATACCAGTTGCAACTGCAGTTCACCTGAAAGCCCCTTCAATACCATGACTTTTTCATTAATGTGTGAACAATGCTGGGCCTTTAATATAAGTTCAGTTTAAGTCACCCCCAGTAATTATTCCACAGGACATTAAATCATATTGTCCAATTATAATGTTCTGTTCATTGAAATAATAGTTTAAAAGCATGAAGAGAAAGATGAACAGTTCTAATTCCACCTAGGGGGTTATATGTTGGAGTCTATCTGACCTAGAAAACATTTACTAGAACAGGGCAGGGAGATGACACAGAGAATTCTCCTGGCTGGTTTTACACACAAGAGGGACAACCCGACAGGCACTGGCATGCCTAATAGCTGTTTATGGTGTTTAATTTTGAAGCACTAAACACCAAAATTCAGGCTTTTCAGGCTGTGTCCTAGTGAGACGATGTTTGACAATTACAATTTCATTCTAAACTGGCACTTCTGCATTCATACCCTGCTGAAGTCCCTGCCTAAGGACACAGTCCTAAGTTTTTAGGTACTAGGCACTATACAGTGTGTGGTCCCTTTGGCTAATAGTTTCAGTGATATCAAAACTTCTGTGTATGAATCAATGAAAGGAAATTAAATTGACTTACAATTATCACAGCCATTTATACCCTAAATTATCTAGCTATTTGCAAAGGTCAACAAGCCAATGGACTGAACTTACTGGCAGTAAGTGCCTTACCAGGGTAAAAGATAATTGCTGACAATGCTGTGGTACCTGCAGACAAGAGGACAGGGATACTACAGAGCTGGCATGATTTTTGTGGGAGCCATAAGAATGGTGGTAGAAGGCGATCTGTAATAGGAAAGTAGCAGAGTATAACAGACACATTATGATACATTTGGGGCTCAAGAAAAAACACAGATTCAACTTACTTTTTAAAGTTAAAAGACAAATAAATGGGACAAGATTTTGTTAGAAGTTTTGTTGGTCTGCCCTGAAATACTGTCTCACTGATCCAGACACAAAAGCAAGACAAGGTTTCTATATCAGTATAGGTACCAAGGGAATAGTTTCCCTAGTAATGATCCCCATATGTATTAAGCACCTAGCTCAAATTTATTATACAAGCTAGAGAAAGACTGTATGCTGAAGTACCTAGATTATTACTTTTGGACGGTTTGTAACATTTTTACATCTCTCTGGTGAAAATACTTCACAAAAGATAGTTCTTCTTTGGAAGAACTATGCTATTGCTAAGTGGAATGTCTGTGCTTTGTAGCTTGGGAAGGCATGAATCTAAAATACTATGAAAAACAGCTCTTTCACCCATATGACATGGATGCCACTACATGTTCTCCACCAATGATTGATGTGACAAACTCCATATGTTAAAAGGAGGCTGAGGAAATTTTTTTTTTTTTTCCCCCAGATGGAAAAAACATGTAAGTGTGGTACACAAACACTCCTTGCAGAGTTTCTCTGTTTCTTCAGCAGTAATAATGTATCTAAAAATAAGACTTGGATCTGAAACAAGAAAAATACCATAGCCTACCACCGCCCTAGTTTTCGGCACAAAAGAAATTTAGACTTTTAAGGGCGTCAAGGGAAAGTGGATTTTTATTTATAGTGACCATGCTTATTATTATTCAGTACAATTATCTGGAGAGAGAATAAGGAAGAATGCTTAAGGTGTTGCTTTCCAAGTAATTAACAAAAATATTTCAAACGTACACAAAGACTGGCAGATCATTCATCAGTGCTTATTTAGGGAAATAGCTCTCAGTAGTTTGGCCACATGGGTTTGTGACTGCACCTTAAGGGAGCCCCATAATTAAAGAAAAGGAAAATAATTACAATTGTTAGCTATGAATATTTTATTATTACTGGAAGAAATAATACAACACAAGACAGATAAAATGTTATATAGTTAAGAGATCAACAATGGTATCTCCAATTACAATGTCTTCTATGTGATTTTGGTTTGGGAATTATTTTTTTTTTCCAAAATTACAAAAGCAATTGTAACCGGTGGGGTCACTGTTTCTAGGTAAAACTGTATTGTTGCAAAATACAGAGATTTCTAAAACTTACATATAGGTTTTTTATATGGGCTTTCTAAACCTTAGATGTCGACAAAGAAATGTCATTCAAGGGTTGATGTGTACTGGGTTGCCAATTTATAAGATATCAGTCTGTAAGACTGGTTTTTTTGCCTCAGTCTTCATTGGCAAGGACGCGAGCCATACCCCCCAAGTCACAGAAGGCAAGGGCAGGGACTAGGAGAATGGAGCGTCACCCATGGTTAGAGAGGATCAGGTTTGAGAACACCTAAGGAACCTGAAGGTGCACAAGTCCATGGGGCCTGAAGAAATACATCTGTGGGTCCTGAAAGAACTAGTGAATGAGGTTGCGAAAACTCTGTCCATCATATCTGAGATGTTGTGGCAGTCTGATGAAGTTCCCACTGACTGGAAAAGGGGAAACACAACTCCCATCTTAAAAAGGGAAAAAAGGAGGATCCAGGGTACTACAGGCCAGTCAGTCTCACCTCTGTGCCTGGCAAGATCCTCCTGGAAACCATGCTAAGGCACATGGAAAACGAGGAGGTGATTGGTGACAGCCAACATGGCTTCACCAAGGACAGATCTTGCCGGAGGAATATGGTGGCCTTCTATGATGGGTTCACGACCTTGGTGTAAAAAGGACTGATGTCATCTGCCTGGACTTGTGCAAAGCATTCAACACTGTCCCACATGACATTCTTGTCTCTAAATTGGAGGGGAATGGATTTGACAGATGGACAGCTTGATGGATAAAAAACTGTCTGGATGGCCGCACTCAGAGAGTTGTGGTCAACGACTCGATGTCTGAGTAGAGACCAGTGACGAGTGGCATTCCCGATGGATCGGTCTTGGGACCAGTGCTGTTTAACATCTTTGTCAGCAACATGAACAGTGAGATCGAGTGCATCCTTAGCAAGTTTGCTGATGACACCAAGCTGTGTGGTGCGGTTGACACGCTGGAGGGAAGGGATGCCATCCAGAGGGACGTTGACAGGCTGGAGAGGTGGGTCTCTGCCAATCTCATGAAGTTCAACAAGGCCAAGGGCAATTGCACATGGGTCGGTGCAATCCCAAGCACAAGGACAGGCTGGGTGGAGAATGGACTGAGAGCAGCCCTGAGGAGAAGGACTTGGGGGTACTGGTGGATGAAAAGCTGGACGTGAGCTGGCAGCGTGCTTTGACAGCCCAGAAAGCCAACCATATTCTGGGCTGTACCCAGAGAAGTGTGGCCAGCAGGTTGAGGGAGGTGATTCTTCCCCTCTACTCAGCTCTCATGAGACCTCAACTGAAGTATTGTGTCCAGCTCTGGAACCCCCAACATAAGAAGGATATCTACTGATTGGAGCATGTCCAGAGGAGGCCATGAAGATGCTCCGAGGGCTGGAGCACCTCTCATGTGAAGAAAGTTTGAGAAAATTGTGTTTATTCAGCCAGATGAAGAGAAGGCTCTGTAGACACCATAAAGCAACCTTCCAGTACCTGAAGAGGGTCTACAAGAAAGCTGGAGGGGTGGAGGGGTGTCTTTTTACAAGGGCCTGTAATAAAAGGACAAGGGGTAACAGGTTTAAACTGAAAGCAGGGAGATTTAGATTAAATATCAGGAAAAAATTCTTCCCAGAGAGGGTGGTGAGACACTGGAACAGGTTGCCCAGAGGAGTTCTGGATGCCCCATCCCTGGAAGTGTTCAAGGCCAGGCTGGATGAGGCTTTGAGCAACCTGGTCTAGTGGAAGATGTCCCTGCACTTGGCAGAGGGGTTAGAACTAGATGATCTTTAAGGTCCCTTTCAACCCAGACCATTCTAGGCTTCTATATATATTTATAATTGGGCGGAAATATACATTTAAGCCTTTAAAGCTGAAAAATATTCAACTCAGTTCAAAGAAAATATTTGAAGAACAATTTTGAGATAGAAATACTGAGATTTACATGTCTTAATGCTCATTAATTTATCTTGTCTGTGTACTAAGGTCATCTGATAAAAAACGATTTGTATACCTTTGATTTATTGTATACAGACAAGGGAAGAAAATATTCTGGAAACATTTTTTGTTTACAAGCGTTCTGCACTGTACTTGAGAATGTAGAATATTTCTGGTGAGTTTCAAGAATTTTTTGCTTAAAACTAAAGGCTTGCAAGAAGAGAAACACTACTGATTTAAAACCCTAAAAAGAAATTGATTGACAGTTATCCTTACTTTAAATCTTTATACTGTTTTACATACTCATGTTTTCTTCTAAAGCATAAATGTTTTAAAGAATTTGTTTTCTGTAAATAAAGATCATGATGACAACAGCTGCTACCTTGTAAAAAGAGATAGCGTCTTGGTCTCTTAGAAGTTATTCTTGTTGGTAGTTTGCCTGCAGCCAAACTTTTCCTGTTTCACAATTCGTAATATGTTTATAGTTTGGAGTGGAAGACTACTGTCAAGTCGTCTGCAGAGTGCACAACTCTCTCTAACATACATGCGCACATTCTCTCTCAAAAGAAATAATAAAGTTTCAACTATTGTGTAAGTCAAAAAGCAGTTTACTAGATTCTGTGTAAGTATGTAAGTTTGGGGTTTATGGCTATGATTATTTTGGTGTTAGTAATTTCTTAGCAAATGCTGGAACTTCTCTGGGAATTTCCCTAACTCTGGGAGTTTCCTAACCTTCCTTTCATTAAATATGTAAGCATTTACTGTAAACATGTAAAATCTATTGTCTTCAAAGGATCACAGGCATGAGGTATAGCTAAAATGCTAATAACCTAAAATTAGAATAGGACTATCCTTGGCATCAGCATTGAGTCTACTTCTGTCCAAAGAAAGAAACGACAAAATTGTGATGTCAGAGGGAGGAACTTGTGTATTAACACATGGGCAAAACTGTTCTCACAGAGAATTATCCCTGAAAAATACCAAATTTGCACAACTGACTACGTCAAGAGGTCAAGTGATTTGGTGTGAAAAAGTTAGATCCTAAACCTGATACACCCAGGTCTTTTCCCATTTCTTTCTAGAAATTGTCCTATGCTTTTGTTCCTTTGTTAGTATGATCCTTTGCATCGGTTTCAGTCTCTTTCGCTCCTTTCCAAACTTATTTTATGGCTTGTGCATTTCTCACAGCTGGCTAACAAGCAGGAATCTCATTGCACGACGTGTAGGCCATGCTGATGAACACTAATTCTATGCATGGATCATGCAGCGAAGCGCACAAGAAGAAAATTTCAATAACATCCTAGTTTTTCACGTAACCAGCACACACAACTGGAACATATTTTCAGGTGGATTCGGATCTTATTTTAGGACTCCCAAAGGGGACAGATGGTTTTCAAAGTGGTCCAGTCCTAACACATTTCCCTCAGGAATTATAACATTTATGGCTACATTTTGAAAATAGCTCATTTTCCAATGAGCTCACAAAATTCCAAGATCATAATTTAAATCTGTCTTGCTCTATAAACAAAAAAATGTGTTTAAACATAAATTCTGCATGTAGACAGTTTTGTTTTTTACAGAAGTTGGAATTTCCTCGGCTTTAATACATTAAATACAAACTGTTGCAGGGCTAAACACTTGGTACCTGAATTTTCACTTGTTATTTTACATGTAACTGATTTATGTTACAAATCTTTTCATGTATATGAAAAACTGCAGTGTCATGTGAGAGTTTATGATTAAATCCGTGATTTATAGACTTCTCACCGATCAACACAGAAAAAGTTAACTGTTCCCTGCTACACCTATGTAAGATAGCAAACTTGCTTGTGCTATAAGGAAGCCAGTACCTTTGGGAATAAAGCAAAGGACAGAATATCCTTTTGCCTTTAGCCACCAGGAGAGTGATAACTGAAGTTGAAGGAAGGCCAAAACCACCCTGATAGTGGGGATTTAATATTACAGGTTCTTACCCTGGGCTTTTTGTGCAGACTGTTCTCCCATACTGTGGTGTTTGCTTGTGTTTGGTTTCCTTTTAATACCCCTGGAAGAGCTTGGATTCAGGGAACATATATGGAGTAAATTTCCCCATCGTTACATTTTTGTGACCTAATCAACAAGGACCAGAGATTGTTTGAATGTTTGAGAGCTTTTTCTCTTTGGAAGTGGCCTGGAGGGAGATTTCATAGAATCATGTTCATGCTTTGTCCCAGCATGCCCATGGAAGGGAGAGAGGTAGAGACTTGCCTCTCTCCATTCTGAAAGGCTGTATTTTGAAAATACAATTTTTCTAACAGTTAAACATAATTCTTAACATAGTTAACATGGTTCTTTAAAATATAGTTCTTTTATTGTTCCTGTAGTTCTTAGCTAAGTTGGGTTAGTACTGTATCCAGTTGGATTGTCAACATACATCAGAATACATGGAAAAGAATCTGATTCTAGAGTTTGACAGCTGAGGAAATCCTTGCAGCATTGGTGAGGCTGAGCTTGCAGCTGTTCAACACTAGCACATCACATCAATGGGTTTAGGCCGTACACCACAAATTGTTTTGCTCACTATGTTAAAGTTTCTTAGAATGAGTGTGCATCGTTTTGGATGATCTCTTAAGCAAGATGATGTAAGGAGATAATATTTTCTGAATGGGTACAAAAATTCCCAAGAAAATACCATCATTACTTGTATCTGTTGGGAGCTTTCTTAATTCTTATAAAGATCCGTTTGATAAAATGAAATGCCTAGGAAAACCACTGCTTATTCTGGTTCACAGATATATTGTCTGGAAGAACTTAAACTAATTTTAAGACTGGTGAGGTTTGAATCAGCGTCATGTGCAACAAAGCACACTAAAACCAGATTTCAATGCTTTAAATAGCTATGATGCTGGCAAAATTAGTGTGAAAACCTGGTCTCTGCTTTCCACAAGACTCTACATTTTCTATTTGATGCCCTGGCTTCCTTTAATAGGAGTCTGGAAGAGATTGCTAGTCTACAGAAAGAGGGTGGTTTCATTTTCTGTGACTACTAAAGGGAAAAAATACTATTTGCCTAGGGCAGGATATGGTCAGGCTGGGTGGGAGCATCAGAAAAAAAATTCCTGTCAAGTCAAGGAAAGGTGGTGTTGCTGCTGTTGTGGGGAGGGCTGTTGTGGGGCAGAGGCTACAGGTGTCTGTTTTCCAGCAGTGCCCCAGCTGGTGCTCAGTAGCAGGAGTGGCAGCTCTGCCTCTCAGACTCGACTTCTGCCTTCTAGGATTTATGTAATTGTGCCATGCTAATGGTCTTGGCTAAAGTGAAAAAGATTAAACCACATTTGACTTTTATTTGTTGAGCTGATGTGCACTTTTTTTCTTCCAGTGTGACAATTTACTAAAGATCAAACCAAAGAAAGTGTGATTTACCATTTGTCTGCTATTGTGCAAACATGGAATTAATAATAATAATAATAATTTAAAAAATTCACAGTACTTTAATTAGAAAAGTAGCTGTAGAGTCCCCTGTGCTCTATGTTAAAACCCACATTCAGATTCAGTCTTCTGAGGGACATGGTACTGTGAGACAACTTAGAAGGGAGACGTGGATCAACTGAAATTTTTGAAGGTTGGTGGTAATTCAGTAAGTTTGGTGAAGCACGGTATATGTGCAAATACAGATTTGCCTATCAATCAAAACCAGTAAATTCCTTATGGATTGTGTGCTCTTATCCTAGGAGACTCTCTTAAAAGTCATATTAGAGAGGTAGAGACCACATCTACTTGATTATATTTGGTGGCAGTGAAGAGTAAAAGCACTGGGATTTTTTCTGTTAGGGCCAATTACGAAGAATTGAAAGACAATGAGAGGGTTGTACAAAGAAAGAAAAGGAATATTTCATGAAGAATGAGTAAAGGAGCTTAAACACTATCAAAATATTATTATCAATTTTAAGTTTGTAGAGACCTAATATAGAAAGACACCAATTTTCTCAATCCTCTAGTTCTAGTTTCATGGAGTACAACAAAGCTTATTAATATTACAGTAAAGGACTGAGACAGCCAGTGAATGGTTAATAAAACATCCTAATTTGCCTTTTTTAGTAAAAGGAAGCAGGAGACCAAAGACCAATTATTCGGATCAATGTGGATGTCACTTATGCAAAGTGATTGCGTTGAAATTTATCTATGACTACAGGTGTGTGATGAAAATCTGCTAATGATACAAAACATTTATTGTTCAAAATATTTATTGTTAGAAAAACCTAAAACTCTTGCCTATCAAGCTTATAGGGTTACAGCCTTTTTATCTGAAAAAAAAAACCAAACCACAAACAACCCAACCAAACAAACCAGACTGTCTTAAAGGCAACCCACACAGCAGGGTAAATAACTCAATCTAGAGTCTGACAGAACATTTTCTGTCAATGTTAGGCCTGTTAATACGTAAATTACCCACATCTCTTAATAAACCAAGAAAAACTATACTTATTTATTTTTAAAATGCTCTTTGGCATTAGGTCTCATGTCCCTAGTGCCAAGGAGAAGGCACACTGGTGTTGATCTGACTGTATGCCTGAATTCTGAGAATTGTGTTGAGGGGAGAGGGGGGCATATTTGTGTTAACTCATTGTGTGAATATCAACATTAGTCCAGCTGCTGCAAGCACTAGCCTCTAAAAGCTTTATTGCTTAAGTTTCTGAAAAATTAAAGGTGGAAAAATCTAAACGGTCAGAGCAGTGATTCCCCTTATGAAATTACTGTGGTTTACACCCAGAGATCAGAATGCATTGCATTTAGCAGGCAGCAGTGTTGTTAGTGTTAACAAAACTTGTGCTTAGGAGCCTCTTGCTGACTATAACCAAGGTAAAGGAAAGCCTGAAGATAAAATGGAAAAGAGAGAGGATATACTGAACATGAAAACACCTGGGCAACATCAGTGGCAAACTAATCTATAAACTTCACTGGAAGCATAAATGATAAAAGATGCCATTATGATGCAAAAAAGTTATTGGGATCTTGGCTATTGGGATCTTGTGATCAGCCGCCTTGTGACATGAAGTTCTTGTGTGTTCTCTCACAAGAGCCTGGACTACACACAAATGACCTAATGGGGAAACACCCTGTGTTCGGTTATTTCAGATCAATTAATGCTTTGCCACAAGCTCTATTTCTAATAAAGTATAGACTTCTTCTCTATACATAGTCACCCATGATTGTATTGCATCCTTTAATCTATCCAGTCTGCAGAACTATTGGAATACTATTTGATAGGAAACAAAACTGGTTTTATTGGTTACCAACAGTTTGCTGCCTTCAGTGCTTATCCTCATGCTATATTGGTTAATTATGATTGGTCAGGAAACCTCCAAATTTTCTTTCTCTTCCTTGGCTGGCTGGCTGAGAATCATTTGTCTTGTACAAATATAAATGCACTGACACAGTTCACTACATTTTAAAAGCCTCTTTCTGATCCTAATACCTCTGGCTACATCTTTGGAATTTACTTTAGTAAACATTCATGCCAGCAAACCCCAAATGAATAAGTTTTTTCAGAAAGCAAATACACAAATGACATTAATGTGGCTTAAGTAAATTCATTTATAAATACAAGCAAATATTCATGGAAAATTTAGCCCCATTAGCAGTCTCTAGAGCTTGTCAGTCTCAGATGGGGTCAAGGACGGGAGGATATAATGGTGTCAAAGAAAAACAGATGTAGACAGATAACTGCTGTGTGATTCAGAGATATAATTCACCTGAAGTAAGAAATGGGATCTGAAATGCAGCCCCACTCTCTTAAATAGAAGGCACTCAAGCTTGTTTTTGTAGCAGGTTGCAATTTTCTTAAACAGTCTGTTCTACGTGTTCTTTTCCAGCCAAAATATATTATATGTTTCTGTACTTTTTGAAGTGGGTACTGTAGAGTGGTGTGATTACAGCTTTCAGCAGCCTCCTTTTGGCTGCCTGGGTGTCCTTTGGTAATTGAAAACTTGTTTATTGGCATCATTTGTTGGACTTTATTTAATCACTGTTTCTCCTCTAGGAGCTGCTTTATCCCTTCCGAGGGCTGACTCTTTGCATAGGCTTTGTCTGTTTCCTGGCATTGGGCAGGCTCTCTTTCACGCAAGTGGATTTGTAATTTAGACACAGTGAGTAGCCACCAGCTATCTTGTCACGGGGTGCAGTGGGGATGTGCTCGTTTGGGGCTCTGCAGTGCTGGCCTCGCTGCTGGAGGCCCTGATAAGTACCTGAGCAGGGAGAGCTGCGTCTCCCTTGCACCGCGTTGGGCGGCTGCCAGCTGCTGCCACAACCGTCTCTGTGAAGGCCACCCTCCTTTCCCTGAACGCAGCAGCAGGCAGTCTGGCTGCATTTTTAATTGGGAAGAGTTTGTTTAATGTTTCCCTGTTTATCAAAGTGGACCCTTGTTAACACTGATCACTTAGATTTCTGTTTAATCAAATTACATACACTGTATACTAGGTTTTGCTCTAATTTAAATATTGCCTTTTCATCCTTGTCAGTAGAATACTTCATCTTCAATTCTTATTAATTCTGACAGGAAAGAGGTTTTTATCTTAGATTACTGTTTCTTTATGGGGCCTGGCAAACGGTGTTTCTTGCTGGCAGAATGAGAGGAAAGCTGCCATAAGCAACCAAAGAGCTTCTTGACTGATACAAAAGAGATTTGGGGACTGTGTTTGTCCCAGTATAATCACGCTAAATTTCTTTTTGACCCCTTTGGAAAAGATACAGGCAAGATTCCTCTAATAGGATAGTTAGAGGACGGAGGAAGTGTCATCAAGTGTACAGGCCCAAGTGGCTGTTGCAGCTGAATTTTCCACTCATCAGCGGGGAGAGAGGGCTTGCAGATCAATATTGAATTGTTTATTTTACTACATCTGTGGAAAGGATAACTAAGAAGAGATACTGAATTACTGTTTGGTTTATAGGTTTGTTTGATTAGTGCTTTATGTGGATGATTAATTGTGTTAGATTAGTGTTTTATATTCTTCTATTAGCACATATATATAACATGTATTTTCACATATATGTGGGGAGCACCTGTATTCTTTCTTTCTGCCAGTCAAGGTGGTAGCTCAGAAAATATGAAACCCATTCGTTGTGTTCGGGTAACGTGGGCAGGGAGCGACTAGCAGCCAGGTGTACCAGAAATGAGTGAATGTGATACATGTAGTTTATATTCCTGTGACTAGAATACAGGCTGTGCATTCAACTGTCCTTGTGTTGTTCGAAAATTGCCAAAAATTAATTGTTGGAAATTTGCAGGAGTGAATTTTAAATGTGCTTGTTTATTTGCACCAGAAAATGAAATACATGGAGACATGCCCATACATATACATACATGCCTATTTATAGATGTGTGACACAGGATAGACTTCGCCTTTACTGTTCGATGACAGATTCTTCAGTGCTCTGGCACAGACCCAGTTAAGCAAGCCAGACAAGAGGATAACTGCCTTCCTCTGAGTTTGTAACAAGCCCAACCTACTCAATTAGTGTGTGTTCAAGACAGAAAATTGGAATGCATGGATGGTTTATTTATTATTTTAATAAATTACACTATTCTTTGTGCAGTAGGAATGCAGCATTCTTGAAACTTCTTCCCCAAAAATCAGGCTTTCAGGGTGCTGTGATCTGGCAAGGGACATGTTTGTATTGTGCAAAATTATACCCTGTGTAGCTGCTTTTCATCAGTTTATTCTAAGATGAGTGATTCTATCCTTAGCCAGTCAATTTTAGAGTAGTATATCTCATTTTTGTACAATGACACAGAAAAAAATTGTTTATTCCCTCCCTGGCAAGGTTTATAATGATTAAAAAAATCCCTGATCCTGTTTGCCAGCTAGATCTCCCTCAGGTTTGCCTCTCCTAGAGACTTGAAGTCATGATTCTTTAAAAACTATTCAAAATTATAAAAATTAGACTAATACTGTTTATGAAATGTCATGATACTACTTAACTCCTATTCATTCAGAATCCTTCCTGCTAAGTAATAACAATTTTTGATAAAACTAAGTCTTTTAATAAAAATAATTATTTTAAAAATAATGAAACAAGAAAATACATTTGCAAAATAAGAATGTATATGTGAAAGCATGGCTGAGAATCTATGGAAGCAGGAAAAGAAGCTAAATTTGTTCAGTGTATTGCTGACTGTAGTTGCTTTGTGGTGGGTTTTTTTTCTCCCCTTCTGTTCTAGTATTAAATGATTGTATTAAATCTTCAGGAGTTTCTAGCACTTATGCTTTTAATTTCTGCTGTTATGCAACATTTGCTTTTATCAGCAAGTTGCTAGTTTTCCCTTGCATAATACCTAAATTTCCCAGTTTGAAATACATATTATTTTCTCTTTACTGGAAAATTATTTTTGCAGAGATTATGAAATGGTTACAAAAGGATAAAATTAGAGGGAGTCCACCGTACTGAATGATTTCAAATGCAAAGCTATAAAGCTGGTAAAATGGTACTTGGTACCTGTTGTAAAACAAAGTAGAAGTTTCTACAAACAATGTCACTTTTGCAAGGACCACTTCATATACAGATGCAAATATGTGGGTGGGTCCATATGTGAATACTTTATACTCTTGAGAGCTTATGAAGTTTCTCCTTCCTACTTTGTTTCCTTTATTCTCTAGGTAAAGACAACAGTGGCTATTTTTGACAGTGGTTTGCAGTATTTTAGATAAGATCCTTGATACCTTGGAAATAGAGCTCCCTTGTGTACCTTATGAGATATCCAGCAGTGTCTCTCTCTTATGTCTCTAGACTATATCTGAAAAGCTGCTTGGCCAGATGGCACTGTAGATCTGTAACATTTAAACATATTTTTGGCAGCCCTGTGCATGCATAATATCCTGGGTGAAATATTTTTTCTTGCCAGGCTAAAAAAGTGTGTAAACTTCAAAATTACATCCAGTGATACCTGAATATCTTTCTATATTTTCTTAGCCTAGTACCTACAGAGGACTTGGCTTAACCAGTATATTAAAGCATATTAAACAAAAGTACAAGTCTTAACTACAGCTGTTATCTGACTCTTACCAATGAATGTGACAAAAGTAGTGACTTGTAAAAGTCTTCTAATATTCAGGATTTTACAATTTGGGAGCACTGAACAAAAATTACCTATAATGTGTCATTAGTTCTTTATGTTAGTATCATAGAGGATTTTTATGCTTTAGGTTATGAACATAACTGTTACATCTATATCTGTTCTCCACATGGTTGTAGCACAGGCAGGCTCCTCTGTACTACATGTGATAAACAGTTTAAGACTCATGTAAATAGTCTGACCTCTTTATTTAGCTGGGGCACACAATTAACATTATTTACCAAACACATGACATTTGGTGATATTTACCAAACAGATGACATTCACCAAAAAGAATAACATTATTAACCCAATGGAAATTCACAGAACATTTGGAGTGTAGGAAACAAACATGAAAAAATGTGGAAAATGCTAACCTAAATTTAAAATCCTAGCTAGTTCCAGAAAAGACCATAGCCTAGTACTCATTTGGCTAATTGGTAATTAGGGGCAGCTTGCAGAATGACAGTTGAATTTTGATGCCTGATGGTCTTCAGTGATATTGAGGTCTGGGGTCAGTCCTTTGGCTTGATTGTATCAATTGAAATTCAAATCATAATCTTATGCAAGTATATTTGAGGTACCTGTAAGCTGTGCCATCATCTTTTAGTTTACTTGTATGTAAGCCTACATATTTAAACTTATCCATATTTAGGCAACGAGTAATGGTATTGGTGAAGCACTGGAACAGGTTGCCCAGAGAAGCTGTGGATGCCCCATCCCTGGAAGTGTTCAAGGCCAGGCTGGATGAGGCTTTGAGCAACCTGGTCTAGTGGAGGATGTCCCTGCCCATGGCAGGGGGGTTGGAACTAGATGATCTTTAAGGTCCCTTCCAACCCAAACCATTCTAGGATTCAATTTACAATGAGTACTGAGGCATGCACTATAAAAGGCTAAATTCCCTGAAAGGCACAAGCTGTGCTGTCTGATTTTTCAGTTGTTAGATGTCCAGTGTGAATCCAGAAGTCCAAGCTATGTTGAGAGGCTACCAGTATTAGTCCATGGGGGAGTTAAAAACCTCAGGATGGGATTCAAAACTGACATTGTGGGTTGGCTTATAGGAAAATAAAGACTGGTCAATCTGAGCCTCAGGGAGTAATATTTTCCTCCTCAGATGTATGCCTGTGCTACCATTCCTTACCCGCTTAGAAGCTTGGGGCATTGCTATCTTTTAAAACGCTTCTGTACAAGAGTCTAACACTTAGTATGCAGGCTTGTACTCGGTTCTTAGCATCTTCACAGACTTTCCAGTACTTCAATACCCTTTTTCTAGTGGAGTGGATTTAAGTAGTTGTTTCTACCTCTTGGGAATAATGCCTACCAAACCGGTTAGGTAGCAGTGACATGCATTCCTCTCCTGGTGCAGCTGTAGCATTATGCAGAAAGCTGGCAGAACAGAGAAGCATAAATCTGTAGGTTAGTGATCAGGACACTTGCCAGGAGAAGTAGAGTCTTGGGTTCTGGTCCCTCTCTACTTAGATTTTGTGTTGGATATTAAGCAGCTTAGTTTCTGGATCAAGCTTGTCAAGCTGTTGAACCTTGCCTAGACTAAAATATTCTGTTGATTCCTGAGTTTTCAGTATTTTGGGAAAATTGTAGTGAAGCCAATGAGCATTAGTACCAATGCACAAAAAGATAATTCTGAGGGAAGGAAAACATTGTTTCCTCCAAGGTGGACATGGAGAGATTAGGGAAGTGCTGATGAACCAAGTCTTAGAGAAACTTTCTCCCTCACAAGTCTCAGTCTGTGACCTCAGCTGCCTTGCTTTTCTTTTGGAAATCCTTAAAAATATGTAACTTTCTATATATTTTATCAGCATATCACATAGCTATCATGGTTCTCTTAATATTACTTGCAGATTTCTGATTGATCATGGCTTCAAAATCTCAATTGCTATTTGGGACATATTACTCCACAAATGTATAATTTGGTTTCCTGAGCACAGATGTTGCAACGATGGTTTCTGACCTCAAGGTGTGTTTATTATAATCCACTCTTTATAAACAAAATACAGATAATGATGAAAGCTCAAAGTGGTAGAAACTGCAAGACTCTGAAAACATCCTTTCTCTGTTCTGCATTCCACTCAGGCTCTCTAGTGAATATATGTTATAGATTGTTTTATTCCCTGATATTCAGAGACTTATGTATTTTAAATATACTCCTTGCTATAAGCTCTGACAGCTACATTCCACTGGAATCATGAAGCTGTGACCAGAAGAAGAAATCTCACTAGCACAGTAAGGAGAACTAAGCTTATGAAATTTACCACAGGTATAAATAAAAATTACTCTCAACCTCACAGCATTCAGCAAAACTCAGCTCATTGAATTGGCTTTCCCTCATTAAATTTTTCATGTGTGCACGCACACACTCTTTTCTATCTCATTTTTCCTGATCTCTGGAGAAGGGAGAGATGTTATTTATTTTTAAATTCTTGGTAGAGTCTGGATTTTGTGGTGATTATCAGCTTGTAAGAAAATGCAAATGTGACAGCTAAACAATACCATCATATTACTTAAATTAGCGAAAAATTATATCTCTGTTTTCAGCCCTCAGTGGAAACAGAAGTGAACATGGTATTATCATGAAGTCATTTGGTTTAGTGCTGTATTCATAGGTGGTGAGAGATGGTATGGAAAACAATAAATGACGTTTTAATCCTGTTAGAAATTGCATCAACGTCTTTGACACCTGGAAAGAGTCATATTCAGGTCTTTCCAAAGATTGTGTGAGACTAACCCTTTGGTCATAGTAGGGAAAAATCCTAGCTATTTTTTCTCTTCTGTTCAGAAAATTATGCATGGCATGAATATTGATTCTCTGACATGGGTGAGCAAAAGAACTTATCTCGATTTTCTAGTTAGATTTTGACTCAAAATCAGAAACTGTCATTGGAAACAAAGATTGATGTAGCCTGGGACTGTGGTATTGAGCTTCTAATTTTTTTATTACAATTCCTGATGTGTCACTCACCTAAGATTTTCTTTTTGAAGGGGGGCTATAGATCACTGTCAGAAGTTATTTCTGTTTGTACAGTTTTATTTTATACTTTTGTGTACTTAATGGTTTTATTGGTGACTGGCCATAACTGGATACCAGCTGCTACTTCACATGCATCACTTTTCTCCTTTTGGACAATTCCTGAAGAGACATTATTTGTGGAAGGACATAATAACAGAATACTCTGAATGTTAACCTTTATTTCTAGTTGCTACAATCCATGCTACTGCATGACTTTACATCTTCTGAAAATCCTGTAAACAGAACATGGTAGAATCCTAATCTTAATTCCTGTATTTGCACTTAAAAGTATTTTATATAGAAAAATCATTTTTTGTGTAGAATGTGTCTGGTTTAAAATTTATTGGACATGTTATAAAAGGTGGTACATTCTTATTTGGCTGCAGTGCTAATGGTTTGCCTATGATATATCTAATTCCAGAGAGGAGGTAGTTTGACAATTTTAATTCAGCCATATATTTATTCCTAGTCTTTTTATTCTGTAATTGTGTCTTAAATCCCACCGTGATACCATTACTTAGACTTACAGACCTTTACAGATTTTTCTTGCTTTCCCATCGTGTAGCACAAAAAAAATACAAGAATCACTTAAGTCCTCCTCACAAAGGTCTAGGGAACAGGAACGGGAATTACATTAAGGGTAAATTTCTCCAGTTGAATGTTTGGCGCCTCAGTATGTAGAATGTATCTTGACCTTTATGGTCTCGTCTCTATCTGACTAAATTATGTTTCAAAGAAAGGTCTTTTCTGGTTTTATATCTGAAATAGATTATTTAGAGATGAATCAATTACGGTTGTACATACAACTCATAAAAAATGAATAGTGTTTCTCTTTTTTTCTTACCCCTGTGATGCTCATATAAAGGATCCTCCAGTTGATCATGTTCATAATTATCTGGGGTTTTTTTCTCTTTGGCATGCTGTTATTCCAATGGAAAACAACAAGGAGTATAACACTTGCCTCTGAAATACTTCAGGATAGAGCCAAAGAAAAGATAAATTCGTATTTCACAACATTCATTCATCTTGCTGCAAAGAGCTGTTCCATTTATGCTCATAGGAAGTCACTGAGGTGAAGGGCTCTGAAGGAGCGGATTGAGTAGGAGAAACCTTCCTGAAGTGGAAAAAACACAGCAAAATCCAGATCACCTACTTCCAACCCCCCCGCCATGAGCAAAGACACCCTCCACTAGACCAGGCTGCTCAAAGCCTCATCCAGCCTGTCCTTGAAGACAGCCAGGGCGGGGGCATCTACAGCTTCTCTGGGCAACCTGTTCCAGAGCTTCACCACCCTCTCAGTGAAGAATTTCTTCCTGATATACAATCTAAATCTCCCCATTTTCAATTTAAACCTGTTACCCCTTGTCCTGTCATGACAGGCTCTTGTAAAAAGTGCCCCCCAGCTTCCTTGTAGCCCCTTCAGGTACTGAAAGGCTGCTGTGAGGTCTCCCCAGAGCCTTCTCTTCTCCAGGCTGAAGAATCTCAATCCTCTCAGCCTTTCTTCATAGGAGAGGTGCTCCAGCCCCCTGATCATCTTCCTAGCCTCCTCTGGACTTCCTCCAACAATCTAAGCAGCTAAGCACACAATGCAAGTCATGCACATCTCAATAAAACCAAAAGGACCCTGGTCACAATGACAAAAGATAGTGCGCTTCTGTAGATTTGTCAAAGACAAAAATTTCTAACAAACAATCAGAATAACAGAAAGGAATTTAAATGTCTCTCTAGAATTCACACATCAGTTAAAAGCCTTTGGTTGTAAATCTGAATAATGCTAAATAAATCAAATCTGACAGTTGTTTCCACTAAATACCTTCTGCTGTGATCTGAATACCAGCTGTCTGATACACTCAAATATGAAGCAGATTATGGAGTTGGATTAACTTCATCTCACCTAGAAAGGTGAAAATGGTGTTCTCGCTTCCAGTTCTGTTAAGGTGATAATTAACTTGAAATAAAGTAGTAAAGATGATGCAGCTATTTTTATGAAATTATGAACCTGCCATTAGTCTGCATGTTCTATTGAAATCAATGGTAGTTGAAAGTCAATAGGATCTATGAGATGAAGAAAATGTTATTCTTATTAGACATTTTGCTATACTCATCCTCGAGAAATACCTGAGGGTTTCAAAGAACTGTTAAATTAGAGCATGTGTTATTTACTGGAGAAAAATAGAGCTATCATAACCTCTGCAATAGCTCTTGAGCCAGAATATGGAAATACTCTTTCTGTGGCTGAAAGAATATTCAGAAAGACATCTGGATTATACACTCTGTATTGCAGATTGTTGAGGGAGGGTCTGTAAATTTCCAGGCTTCAGCTGCTTGACTTCTAGCTTCTACAGCTGGTTTGTTGTTGGGGAGTGTTGTTCTCCCTGATGTGTTGCTTTCCCTCTGAGGAACCTCTGAAGAAGTGAACTGATATGATGCAGGTTTTAAAAACTGCTCATAATTTCTTCCCAGGCTGCCTCTCCCTCTTCCGTGAATTACTGATGTAGAAGTGATTTTGAATATTTCACCATAGTCAGTGAAGTAGGACTGCTGCATAAAATTTCGAGAAAACCAAAATTATTATACTAGTATTAGTATATTTATTGTGTACTTATTATATATTTCTTGTTATTTATTTTATTGGTATATTTTTTCAAATAGCTGATTATGTTAATAAGTAAAGATGTCAGCTATGAAAGATAGACTTCATTAAATATTGATTCATAGCTCACATAGCTTGTCCATACTTTATTACACAAATAAATGAAAAATTCCAGAAGCTCTTAATCTGTATGAACCGTTCATGATTTTGGTAATAATTTTCAGGAACATTCTTGTTGACATGCCACCTTGGGGCCAACTTCAGTCATTTATTTATTTTTTGATGTGTTTGATATAACATTGTCAGAACAGGAAAATGCAAACCAGTTAAAAAATAGTCCCTATGCCCAACTGGAGTAATTTACCAACAGAGAAACCCTTTGATGCATTCTGTTTTATTGTGAAATAAAACACTATTTCTTACAGCTTTTGATGAGATTCATTTTGAATCTTTGTGTCAGGAGATGTACAAGTGTTATCTGTAAATGAGAAATGTATGCAAGGTACTGAACTACTGCTGAATTTCAATGAACTTTGTGGTTCTAATGTCATGAAGCTCTGTCAAATGTTAACAGAAATTAAAGGTAAAATTCATATGGAGCTTTCACAAATCACAGACTTATCTGTCAACATTTTATAATAACCTAACAGTTATGATCTATCAAGGTATTAAAGTGCAATTCTGAGCCCCAGAGGAAAAATCATGACATTCTCAGACCAGTAAAATAACAATAAATATTTTTATTGAACAGAATTGTCAAGCTTTCATTTGAAACTTCTCTCACTAATTGCATTTCAAACATCTTCTGTTATAAATGCTGAGAACAGACAGGAAGAAAACACTGAGACTGTTACAACTTTGAAATACTTTAGATACCACTGGTTTATGTTTATTTAACATTTCTTTTTTTCTGCATTTTTAAAAATAAAGCTGATTTAAAATTTTTGATAAGATAGTTTACAAGCACATTAAACTATGGCACTACAATTCTCATTTAGCAGGGCAGGAGAGACATGAAATACATGAAAGCATTCCATTTTATCTGTCAACATTTAAATTTCTGTAAAGATGTCTGTTGTATGAATCTAGAGAAATGCATAGCTTTACATTCAACAACTTGGCCCTAACCTTGAAAGTCTATCAAGCCTATAAAGTTCATTATGCTTATTCAAAACTGTATTAATCTTATTTTCTGCTGCTGAAAACGTAAAGGCTTAGAGCCAGATTGTGGTCTGCTACAGCCTGGTTTTGCTGCTCCAAGGTTCAAAGGGATAGAAAACCAATCATAACAGTCAGTGAAGGGTTGGATCAGCTTCATCTGACTCCTCCCTAGCTTTCCAATGGAAAAGTCATGGAGAATTTCAAGAATTCCCTGTTGTAACAACATCTGATTTGAATTATCTGAATAAAAAACTTATCTGTGAGGATTATATGTTAATTAGTTATCAGCTTGCCTGTTGTCTTCTCACTGAATGGTTCAGAAGTACATGTTTGTTCAAGGTGTGGAAAATCAAACATCAGTTCTTATATACAGATGTATATATGCTTATAGATTATACACACGCATACCTGTCTGAGGGGATTAGAGCTCACATACTAAGAAGATTCTGGGATGTTTAAGATGTGCACTACCCACCCTCTTAATACTGAAACTATTTTTTCCATACCTGAAATGGGTCAACATTCAAAGGTTCAGGGACAGGATTAAGGACCTTTGACAATACAGCTGAGTGCCATTATTACTGCTCTTCAGGAGATTGTTCTTATTGTTTGGTTGTCTTAATCACTAAATACTCTGTACAAAGTCAAAGAGAGGGGGGACAACTTCAAATGCCTATTTTGTACATTACAAATGTAGGAGACTCAAGTTCAAACCTAAGCTGCTTCTGCTTTGGCCCAGTGTGTCATTATACAAGCAAGCATAACTCTTAAATGGGTACATGAGTATTGGAAATAAAAGTGCATTTGGAAAGGCATCTCTTTCTCAAGTCTTACAAGTGAGATATAAAATTTCTAGTAGTTGTTTACACTACTAAGTCAAGGCTTCCCCTTTAGCCTGGTGGTTAGGACATGTGCTTTAGAAATGTGGGTTCAGCTCTCTTTAGCTGGAGGTGGATATGCTGAAATGTTATTTCCCATGTGTCAGGTGGAAGTTGTTACCAACTGGTCTATTTATTAAAAATATGTTGTCTTCTGTTACGGGAATTTGTTCTTTCATTTCCTTTGCAATTTTACAAAAGAAAAAGAAAACTTTTTGATTTTTTTCACTTCAGCAATGAAAGTCCTAATCACTTTAAGTTTTGTATGCTCTGAACTATTTTTTGAGGAGCTTTTTTTTTTCAGTTCAGCTTCCAAACCACAAATAATCTTTGTCTCCTTATGTTATGAAAACTTAACCTTAGGTTGAGGGCAAACTGTAATAACTTTAATAATTTTAGAACCTTTGAAGAGCTTTTCCTCTGTAGAAATACCAAGCAAAGTTTTCATACCGTCTTCTATGTAGCATATTTTTTTTTATTTGTAATTTTCCATGAAGATACCCTCTGCACTCTATACATAAGTTTTGAAACAGTTATTGTGAATCACTGTTTTGAGTTTTCATATTTAATCTATATGGTGCTGTCATCAATCCAGCTGAATTAACTCGAGGTCAAACATGCTGTTTAGGAGAAAGGCACAAAGGGTACTGCTTGTCTAGGAAAGAAAGTGCTCCAGAGTGAGCCTGATGCCTTCAACCTGGAAAGGAGGGTGGCTGGGGCTTTTCTTCCTCATGCAAGTGAAGCAAAGATCATTGCATATGGATCCTCTTGCATCGGACTCTTTGCATGTTGTGGAAAGGGTTTTTCATGTGCTGGGATAATTTCACTACAACTAAAGCAAAGATAAAGGAATACTTTTCCCACAGAGAGATTTCCTACCTTCATTATAATCCTCAGTAGTTGTAAGCAAACCTCTAGATATCTGCTGCAGTTGCCAACAGGTCCTTGATCTCAGAACCATACTGAGTCTGCATTATTGCATTCACCATTTTCTCAGAACACGCTTGTTTTTTAGGCCCCGGCAATTTATATTTCTGACTGGACTTCAACTCCATTGTTTGGCTTTTTTCCAGTATTCCCCAGATCTACTTCTATCCCTGATTAGATCCAGGAAGTGCAGCAAGACAAAAAGTAATCAGTGGAAACTAGAGTAAAATTGATTTCCTTACCAATTTTAAGAACAGTTATGAATGTTTATTTGTAGGGAATAAAGTTGTATGCTGTCTTCAGTGTATGATCTTTAAAATGATTTCATGCAAAGATTATGTCTCTCTTGCAAAAGGAGCACTTGTATTCCATGCACTGACATTCTTGACTTACATGCATGTGTAAAAGCAAAACTAGAATGCCTGAAGAAAATCCCCTAACATTTTGCTTAAAATAAAACCCCAGGTTTTCAGCATTAGCTCAGGGTAATGATTGCTACTGCATTCCAGCTTCTAGCCTGGAACACTGGGATAGATAGACCTATAATTAAATGCTTGGGCTGTATTTTTTTGCTAAAAGGGATTCTGGTGAAGGAGAGTTAGTAGAAGGAGGGAGATTGCTTTCATGCTGCGATCTTTTTGTCTAAGAACAGCCTCAATACTGCAGAAGTACTAAGAGCTACTGAAATAACACTATAAATATATTCCAAAGCCTGTTATTTCAGATGGGATTTCATACCATATCATAGTGAATCTGTAGTGACCTAAAGATATTGTAAAACTGGTGAGTTTTGGGAAAAAGTGTCATGCACATTTTGAATCCATATCCATTTGTAGAGTTTTCATCCTGAGATTACTCCCTTTCAACAGGAAAAAGAATCTGCCTGTAAAGATAAAAATGGAGAATATAATTTAATAGGATCTAGCGTCCAGAAAAGACTACAAAGTTACATTTCTTTGCACATGTAAATATTCTGTAATTGAGAAAATGGTATCTTACAACAGAAACATTAAATCTCACTTTTAAACCTATCGTCTGCTTTTGTGGAATAAGTATTCCAAATATTATTTGGGTCTTTGAAGTTACTTTTTTGTCATATTAAAACACCGTGCTATGTTAGAATTGTGGGGTAGCTTTCCAATTTTATATATTTTATGTAATAAAGAGCAGAATTTAAATGCTTGGTTTTGAAGTATCCCTTTTGTTTCGGTAGAGAATGGATGTTATAAATTTTATGGTACCAGGAATTAGTATTTTGTGGCATAATTCCTCCACAGCTAATGTCTCTTTCTTTTATGATATTTTTCAAAGTACAAGTGCCTGCAAATACCTAAGGGTATATACTATTTTTTCCTTGTAATAAATATCCTTGGCTGTAACAGATAATACCATATGTAAAACACAGGATAGAATTTGTGGATAGTAAGCAGAGGAGCTCAGTGTCTCTGTGTGGGGTGGATTCTAGAATGATATTTTTCATTTTGAGATTTTAGCTATGTACACAGGTAATTAATATGTTTGCAGAATTGCACTGCTGGACACTATCTTGTTTCTCTCTTGAGATCCCTGTGTCTTCAGCTCTCACCCTTTGATGTGTTGGATTTGAAGAAGTCAAAAAATCAAAAGACTGTTCTAGAACAAGAGTCTATAGCTTTGCTTTCAGTCAGGAGAAATGTGGTTGGATTCAATCTCTAAGTCAACGATTGTCTTCCTTGGTGTGAGTCCTTTGTTACTGTGGCTCTGGATGCAGCTTTAGGCTTTGTACCTGCTGTGGTTTTGCTTTTTTTTGCCTTTTTTTTTTTCCCCTTTTAAATCTCTAAGTCAATACAAAATCAGGTGAATTTTATATGTTCCAAAGATTTAGATTTTGCATAGTTCTGCCTGTTCCCTCTAGGCCCTAACAGGTTAGTTATTTCAGCTAAAAGCTTATCCTCTAGCTAGCTGCCAGGACTTAGAGTCTACATAATGAAACTAGGAAATGGGATTTGGAGACTGGATGGAACCAAGACCAATTCCCTTTGATTTTGCTTTAGTATGGTCTTTTTAAAATTAGTTTGTAGGAGCAGTTTCATTTTAATTTCCTGATTCAAATCACTGCCCTCTACTGAATAAGGTGAGCTTGAACACAAAAGATAATAAATATTTCTTTCTTTTCAGATAGCTTTTGAAGCTTGTTTGCTAGTATCAGACCTTACTTTCAGGGAGATGGTCACTGTGTCTGCTAAAGTCTTCAGCGAAAATGAAAGCAAAAACCAGATAACATGAAGACTGCATTAAAATGTGAGAAATATTTCAGTGTCCAAATTCAGCTAGTAGTGTCAAGGATACATAATGAGGAGAAAATAAAGAACTTGAAAGAATAAAGGATCAAACAGTGTCTTTTGAACAGATGGGGACATAAATAGTCTAGCATATATCAAAAGTGCTAGTACATTGTGTCTAGGAATGTTACTTTACTATGTTCATAAAAAGTTAATTTAATACAAACCAAAAAAACAATTAAATGTATATGTGTGTGTGTGTATATATATATATATATGAAGTCTTCACCAAAAAATCAATATTTGGCCTCTTTTATTTTTCTGATTAGAGAAACAGAGAAATGAACCCTAATTACTTTGGTGCCCAAACTCCCTTTAGGATTAGGTATTTCTAGAAAGCTTTGAATCTCAGATTTATGGCAGGACAACATTAAAAGCAAAGCACTCACTCCTGGAGAAGTTCTAGTACCTGATCTTTCCCTGATGGCCCTTCGCTGTCATTAGCTAAGGGCTTTCTCCACTGCAGCCCAACTCTCTCCTTGAAGCAGGGAAACCTCCACCCTAACATCATCCTGTCACTATGGAAACAAATGCATTGCTACAATTTCTGCACTGGGGGGAAACAGGTAAGCCACTAACCTGGTAATGTGACTGAAATAATTCTGTTGATTCCAGGGCTAAACCTGAAATCCTTTATTTGACTGTTGGATGGGGAGAAACAATGGAATGTAAACAGTAAAGCCTATGTTTAAACATAAGTGTCACCAGTACTTAGTAAACATCTTTTAGAAAACTACACAGATGAGGAAAATACTTAGTTTGTCTTCCCTGGTGTGAGTCCTTTGTTAGCGTGGCTCTGAATGCAGCTTTAGGTTTTGTACCTGCTGTGGTGTTGCCTTTTTCCTTTTTTTTTTTTTGCTCTTGAATCTCTAAGTCAAACTAAACCCATTACTCCATCCATGCATAAACAAATCCATATGTTACTTGTGTCACTGAAAAAAAGTGCAAGGTGAACATTTGGCATGAGTCACTGAAAACATCACGTAAAATCTCATCTGGTTCTGCTGAGATTTTTTTGTCAGTTTTCTCACAGCCTTTTTACAAACCATTGGCAACAGTGTCAACTTCAGCACTGTCAGAGCTCTGCACTGGCACTAAAGACCATTAAGGCATGGAGCTTTCAACAATAAATGTGACATCAGGCACCAAATCTGCTCATCATCTCTGCTCCACAATCTCATCCTGCACCTTTTGAGGTTTTCCATGTGAGGAATGTTGTTTCCCTGGGCTAGCAGGTACAGCTGCTCAATCTGAACTACAAACAGGGAAGAAGCATTCAGCAGCTTCTGTGCTCTCATTTGGAAAATGTCTGGTTTATTCTTCTGCAGCCTCTCTTCATACTGGCACCTCTAAGTGCAGTTTTCACTGTGCTTTTCTTTCTAAATATTTTTCTTTGCTTCATCTTGCAGTTATCGTCCTCTTTTGCTATTCCCTTTAGTTCTTCTCTGAAGAGAATATATAAAATATATTTCAGTTCTTTCTCAATAGCTATTCATAGCAGGCAGAGAAAAGGAACAACATGAGTTTATCCTGTATGGGAACTGTCTTCCCACCTTCTGCCAGAGGGACGCTAGCTGACATACAGCAATATGTGTATCTCCTGAGATTCTCCAGTCTTAGAGTTGCCCACAGGGTTTTGTCTGCACACACCAAGCTTCATTTGGGTTATTTTGCCTTCAAAGAAATAGTGTGTTTTAGGCACATTCCCCTGTCTTAATCTAAAAACCAAAACCAAAATTCTTCTAACAAAACGTCTTCTCAACAAATTTGGAAAAAGTTACAAAAGAGAAAATTATATTTAAAAACAAATAATATTCTAGATTATACTTAAGGTCCAAATTGGTTTCTAGTTCCTCCTTTTCCGCTTCTTGAGGGGCTGGTGACTCAGCCACCAATACTCCAAAAGTCTGACTCTACATGTTTCACCACAATGGAATTTACTTTACATTAAAGACAGCCTTTACACCCTGCTTACTTCAGTCCTTTGTTAAGCCAGTTTCTCTCTGGTTCTTCTGTTGCACTTTATTTTTCCAGGTCTGGTCTTTACCTTTCTGGTTCTTTACCTTTCTTCTATTCAGTCAGTTCATCCATATAGGTTGCTGTAAATATTTGCATTGTGAATGATATTAGAAAATTGCAATCCCCAGTTGTCCTGGACAAAATTCCTGAAGCAAACAATGTTTATAGTTCAACATATGTTTTTTTGTAGTCTCTGAGAAAAATAACCAATCCAGACCTTCTGTACTCCTAACAGACTTGCCTAAATAATATGCTTCATGGCACCACTGGATGTTCTGGGGAAGCCAACATTGCTTGAATATTTCTCTTTTACTGCTATTGTTGCTTTGACAGCTTTGATTTTATAGCAACTTTAATCATGTGTATCCTATTCCTTCACCTCTGGCATTTTGCAAATATTCCATTTCTCAGTTTCTGCTACCATAACTACCTTCATCAAATTATAATTCATCAATCTCTTTCTTCCACACCCACAGGGTAAACCCCAAAAGGAGACCACATCAGCTAAACAAGAAAATGCTAAATGTATACATGTAAAAAATTCTATTAATTAAAAAAAAAAAAATTAGGTATATAAGTTAATGCGACCCCAAGGCAACATTGGCAGTAACTTATGCGCTGACAGTTATGAGCCTGTTTATTCTATGCTCAGCCATACATGGGAAAAAAAGTGCCATCAAGTAGAACAACAACATGGTCTTGTGTTATCCTAAAGATACAAACTAGCAATAAATCATATGAGGAACACTAACATTATATTTACATTTTCCCCTAAAAAAATAATCATTTTTTCAGGCTTTTATTTTCCTTATAACATTTCTTTAACTCCCTGAATCAGGCAAAACTGTAGGAGTTTCTGCCTGGAGTACAAAAGTTTATAGAGCTGTACATGCTATCAGAAGCTATGGAGGATTGTATCTGCAGGGCTCCTACCGGTTCCCATTTCTTGGCCAGTGTAAGATGTGTTCTTTCTCATCACCTGTCAGCTTTTATGTGAGGTGGATAAGTATAGGGCCACCAAAATACGTCTGTCTGAAGTTATTTTGTGATACACTGAGATGTACTGGCTGCTGGCCCTGGCCTCTGGGCAAGAGAGTATCTGAGAGGGCATGGACACAGGCAGATTTCCTATAGTTGTAAGGCCTTGATTTTTTTTTTTTTTTAGTCTGTTTCTGTAAATGAGAATTAAAAGAAACTAAAATCAAGCTTTGAGTATGTTTCTGCAGCCCTTCCCTCCCTCCCTGCACCCCTCCTCACCTCCCCCCCCCCAGTTATTGTCCTAGAAGATACCTGATAATAACTGTCATTAGGGAAGACAGTACTGCCAGTCAGTCCCGTGCAGGAGATAGTGGCTAACGATGGACAGCGGGTGTGCAGAATACGGTCCTGAAGCAGAAGCCAATGAGCAGAACCAGACTGACACTTTGCAGCACAAAAGGTACCAGAAGAAAGTGAGGATGGTGAGTACAGGAAGCTGCAGTTGTGCCACCTGCAGCAATGTGTCATTGGCTGTGGACACACATTATTTTCTAGGGGAAAAAGGTCCAAAATTGAATCTTTGTTATGTCAGATTCCCAGATGATTCCATAGTCATGGGTAACGTAAGCAGTCAAAACGCATGAGTTAGCACTGAGAAATATGAGAATGAATTTTAAGTAAAATAACAGCTGGATTCATTTCAGTCATCTCCTGGTCTGACTCAGGCTAGTACTACCAGGTGTTTTACATCCTTGTTTGCAATCTGATTCTTGTTGAGTCAAAAGGGAGTCTGTTTTGGTTCAAGTTGGTTCTTTTGATGGTAGGCATGACTATGTATTAATAAAGTATATTGCAACCATGAGAGCTGCGTTCAAACTGTATCAAGATTACCTTTTGACTCAAGAAGGAACAGTTGCAAAACTCTGTAAAACCTTCCTTTTAAGGGTTGTCCCATATGATCAGAAATGGGAGTATGTATTCCTATGCATGTAAACGCATAAATTTACTTGCTGAAATTATATCTAAAGTTGCAGATCAAGAGGTTCTAAAAATTTCTAAATAGCTGAGTACTGTGGATCCTGATGCATCAAAAGGATAACTTATATAGATTATTGCCCACACAGTATTCTCAGTTTCCAAAAAAAGGAGAAAAACCAACAATTACTGTTTGAAAAGATAACAGAAACAAAATGAACAGTTATTTTTCTAATCAATATCTGAGTTCAAACCTGAACAGAGAACACTGAACTAGAGTGAAACAATGAATGTGCATTTCACGTTTTTCACTAGCAAATCACTAATGATGGAGACCTGTTGAGTCTTCACACCTTCTGCTGAGGATCTCCTGCATCTTACCTCAAGTGTAATCAAGAGGGAAGAGGATCCATTAAATTTTTAATAATAGATGAAAGCATTAATTGATCTTTGATGTAATTTAAAATCTACAGAAATAATAGAAATTTAGAAAAATGCAAGACTCCATGTCGTTACCCTGTTCTTCACTTAGAAGTGATGTCATCCATATACGAGATCCATGGGAGTGACTTGCAATTACTAAGAGACCTTAAGCAGCTCAGTGTGCAATGATGACATTCAAGAGAGCTTGTTATAATTACACAGTATAGTTAGTTGAACAAAGAGGTAATGGGAGAATTTAGCTATATAGCAGCTCATCAATATTACTGATGCTACTCCTTATGCTTGACCATTTGGTCTGTTATATTTTATGTAATTAATTTTTCTTAAGGTGTTGAAAGCTTGTATGTCATTTCCCTGCAGACTTAACTATGATGACTCACAAAGCTTAGTGCTTTGTCTCAGGATTCATTTCATAAAATAAGGGACTATTACGGTTAATTATAATATACTTTCAAAGTAAAGTGGTTCTTTTGTTTTTGCTGTAACATATTCTCTCTACTCAAATGCAAAAATCACTAAACTGATTTAAATTACCAATTTAGTTTGCATTGAACTAACTACTGTCATGTACCAAAACAATAATTGACAGCTGATTTTTTTCTTGGTATAGTGTCAAACAAATGAAAAAGATATTGCTAATAGATAGACTTTGTATACTGGGCATCTTTCTTGGCCCACCCCCTCCCCCCCACTGTTCTTCATCTCAGCAATGGTGCCTCTTGCTAGCTCCAAAGCTCCATGCCACAGCACAATATTAGATAGCAAGACCCCAGCTGAGTGTGACAAAATTGAACACTGCAGATGAGAAAACATCTTTGGCCTTTTTCAGTGATAGTCTGTGCATCAGATCCTTCCCAGTTTTTGCAGGTAGATCCCCAGAATGTAATCAATGTGCTTGATACAGTAGGCCAAGTGTTACCACGAGTTTTGAAACAATCCTTTTCTTCCTAATGGCTTACGAAGGAAGGAGGTAAATTCAAAGAATAAATGCCACCCCAAATGATGTCAAGGTAACAGGAACCTATAAAAAGCAGTATAAACTTATTTTTCCATCTCCAGGTAAATAATTTTTTTTTTTTTTTTTTTTTCAAAATATGCAGAAGATTGATTTTCTGACCTAGAAAGATTTAGATTGGATATCAGGAAAAATTCTTCCTGGGGAGGGTGGTGAAGCACTGGAACAGGTTGCCCAGGGAAGCTGTGGATGCCCCATCCCTGGCAGTGTTCAAGGCCAGGCTGGATGAGGCTTTGAGCAACCTGGTCTAGTGGAGGGTGTCCCTGCCCATGGCAGGGGGGTTGGAACTAGGTGATCTTTAAGGTCCCTTCCAGCCCAAACCATTCTATGATTATGCACAGGGATTTCATAATCAAGTTAACAGTTTGGTCCTAAAGACTGTTATAATAATTACATGGCTGCAGGTGACTCCTTACATTTAATTTTCTATGGCTGTCCAAAACCAATGTTGAACAGGATCCCTTTCAGGGATGTTTCAGTCCTTTGCTTGTCAATTTTAATCTGTAATGTTGTGTATTAATTGTTGTGGGTTGCTCTTGTTAACTAATTTTATGGACAGCATTGCAGACTCTGAAGAGGCAGATTTGCAGACTTTGTTGTTCTTTTTGCTCTTCCTTGTTCTATTTTAGTCTCTATTAGAAAATAAATGTCTTTTATTTACCAGCGCAGTTGAGCATAGACACCGTTAAACGTCATTCCCACTACGTGCAATATAGCAAATCCACTCACTTCCCTCTCTAGAACATTAAAATTCTCTTCAAATTTTACTTTCATTGCTAAACTGGGCAGAGGCCTTCTATTACATAGAATATTTTATTAAAAACTAAATACTTAGGCAACAAAGTACAAAAAAACCCCTTTTTTGTAGCTTTCTGGATAGAACTCTATAGCTATGGGTGTAGGGCCTGTTTTTTCTTAATCATCCTTCTCTCAACTATGGTTGAAAAAAAGACAAGCAAAGAAATGACTAGCTGTTTCATCTACTATAATCTGCTCCCAATCTCTGCTGCTTTTAGATACAGGCATACACAGTCCCTCCAACTTCTCAGCTGTGTACTGCCCAGGGTAAGGGACTGTATTTCTTCTTTCCTTCCACTTCCCAATACTGCCCTGCAGCTTTCCCTTCTTCCTCCCAGTGATCCAGCCAAATTAAATTCTTAATGCCATTGAGCCCTCTTGAGCTGTGAAGAATTAGATTGCCCCCATTCTCTTAATTCATTTCTGAAATATTATGTACTAGAGTACAATAAGTTCCAGTATGCAGCATATAGCGATAGGATTTCACAATAAATCCATGCTAAGTGAGACCTGTTATACAACTCACTAATCTCATATATTCACCTGTGCTACATCTTGCATCTCATCTCAGATCTATCAATAGAGAGAAGATCTGTTTTTAATAATGTATTATAGAATTTACTTCTCTGCATTGGTCCAGAGGCTGTGCAAAATAAAGACTGCTTATATATACTCTGCAATTTCAACTGTCATAGAAGTTCCAGACAAAAGTTACAGAAATTCATGAAGACAAAGAAGACAGGATTAATAAATTTTCTGTCAGGTGTGTAAGTGTAACAAGAACATAGGGCTGAGGAGTCTGTCAAGACCACTGAATCCTGTCCCTTGCCTTGCGCGCCACAGATTTAATTTAAAATACATAGTCAAAAGATTTACCCAGTTAACTTTTTATTTTACCCTTTTATTTCTTTATAGTATACTGTCTTAGACATTACAATTTTCACAATTACATTCTTCCAAAACCAAAAAGCACAAAGTATCTGCAGATTTGACTGGTGGTGTTTTGTGAAAGTTTGTGCCTGCAAAAGGAATGAGAAGAAGATGAAAGAAACTGGTGAAAAGACAAAAGATAAGCAACATCTCCCCTCCAAAACCCCAAGCCAAACACAAATCCAAGAGCCCTCACCCCAACCCAGTTTGCTTTTAGTTTGGCCCTAAACAAACAAATGAACAAAAGAGCTTGGGAGGATTGTTGCTCTAAAAACTGAGGAAAAAACAGTTTAAGAAACCTGTTCTCTGTGCTGTGGAGTAGGATTTTGCACATACCTTTGAAGAAAGAGGCATTCCACCAATTTGTTTTGAGAAGGGGAACAGAGAATAAATTTTCTCTCCTGACAGAGTCCTGAACTTCAACTGAATCTTAGGTCAAGAAGTAATTTGAAGAGCTTCTCTTTAGTCAATATTATCCTGAATGATTAACTCAATTTACCTCGTACATTTAAATAATATCAGCCACCGCTGAAATACAGACTTTCTGGGTAGTGGATTTTATGTAATGTTGCATTTTCTGGACCAGGTGCATTTAGTTTCTGTGTTTCTGTGATGTACCTCCCAATTTTCTTTTAAACACTTCACTGAAAGGAGTCTGAACTATAAGTGCTAGTGCCAGACCCTGATTTCAAACCTTTTCCTGTCTTCAGAAATATTCATAACGGTGGGTTTTTCTTTGCCCCATTTCTCATCATAATTGAATATATTAAACAATATTGGCCTTGCTGCTGGTCCCTAGGGTATCCCACTATTAATCTTTCCTATACTGAGAATGGGCTATTTATTCCTACTCCTTGCTTCCTGCCTATTAACCAGCTTTTAATCACTGACAAGAATTTACCTCTTACCCTGTGGTTACTAAATTTCCTTAATAGTCTCTTGTGAGGGACTTTATCAAAAGCCTTTCAAAAGTCATAAGTATATCATGTTCATTGCTTCTTCTTTATCCACTGTTTTGTTTACCATTTCAGATAATCATAGTGGTTTTGAGAAGCGTATCCCATCCTAGTCAAAGCCAGGTTTTCTTTCCTTATCATATTATTCTATATAATCCTGTCCTCTCTCTTTTAAATTATTGCTTTAATTTTTTTATGGTGCTGCACTGTGTTCATAAAGTGATAGGAAATGTGCTGTACCATCTTCAGTGATATGACTTTATTTTTCTAGTACTCAAGAAAGCTTTTCTGCCCACATTTCTTTTCCAGTGCCCACTCTCCCATAATTCATCCTAAACCAAAATCTGTTTCTCTTTCTGTTTATACACTGGATTCACCAAGAGGATCTAACACACAGCTTGTATGTTGAGTTAGTTGGGAATATGTCATACTATGATTCTAAAAAATCTAAATATTTTCCTAAAGAATATAACATAAAACAGTCATATATCATCCAGTTTTTCATTGTCTTAGCTTGGAACAGAAGCTCTATAAAACAGAAATTAATTTTCATCTCAGCTATTCTCAAAATTATTTAAGATCAGGATTTCAAGTAATTTATGCAGATTTAGGCAGATTAGTCCCAATTTTATGTATGTGAGATCAGGTATCTGCCCTTGCCGATGGGCAAATAACCAAAGGGAAGGAAGATGGACACAGCTTAAAAAGGTGGGTCATGAATTCTCTTTTCAGTACTGAAAAGCCCAGCATAACACAGGCAATTAGCAATCTTAGAAATCTTCATTCTTCTCATTGAGAAAAACTTAACTCTTGTTAGTCTCATGCTCAGAATGTGCACCAGAGTCCTTGCGTGAACTGATCTTTGCCTGTAGAAAACAGTAGTCAGTATGTATTTGAGATACATTGCGGCCCTGATTCAATGGCTGTAATAAAAAATATAGTTTGTACCTCTTCTCGTAATGTTTTTATGGCAGTGGGCAATAATTAAAAAGTCATTAACCCCTGAACTACTATTACATATTATCCTAAAATACCAAAAAGCAAAAATACCATATAACACTTCTAATGTGTTTTCTGGAGATGATTTGCACACTGAAGAGTAATTAGCATGGCATTGAAAATACACCAGATCAAATCAGTCGGCGGGACTGCCTTTAACAAAAACGTTTGCAGAGATCCTGTCACAACAGGGCACTGATGCCTGGTTATGGCACTTAGGTACTACCATGGTATGCATAAATGGTGATAGAGTAAAACTTTCCACTCCTGGCTGCAGTACTTCATAACGCTCGTTCAGCTTTCTTGGCAGCTCCTCTCCCCCACCCACCCCTTACCGCTTCCCTGGTGCTTTTCTCTTCCTTCAGTCAATACCAATGGGTCAAGTGACAAGTAAATTTTCTGTCTCTCAGTACTTTTCTAGACTACAGGTTGGAACAAGTGAACCATTAGTCACTTCATGAAATCCTCCTTTGTGCGACCAGGCTGAGAGCAGTTGCACCTTTATGCATATTTTATGCACATTTATGGGCTGTGTTTCACAGTGCTGTATTTAGTTCCATTACAGTTTTCCATCATATTGCTCTTTTATTATGGCATTAATTATGTATTGTTTTTACTTTATCTTACAGGGGTTTTTTGCCTTATTTTCTTAACTGTGTTTTATAATGCATATAAAGTTAATTTGTAACAGTAAGGCTAATGTTATCCTGGCACTTTACATTAGCCAAGTTGTTATTTTCTGAACGCTTTTGTTTGGGTACTTTTTAAGTTCCCTTTAAAAAAATCAACATTAAAAAATGAAGGACACTAAATAATTCATAAACAAAGGGGATTTTCATAAAAATACAAGAGCTTTTTTAGGAGGATGAGCTTGCACTGTCACTATTCCAAGCAGCCATGTTGAACGTGGACCACAGCAGCATGAGAGATGTGAAACAGTAGCTAAAGAAAGTGACAGTAAAAACAAATATAGACTTAGACTTATAGCAATATAAAGGTTTTTCTCACCACAGATAGTTTTGATTCCCCACATGTGATGATGTGCCATGAGCCTCTGAGTTGGCAACAACATACATGAGCCAGTTATCACTTGTGGGTTTTTACAGAGATAATTCAGGGCACTGAGAGGAGAATCCTATTGGCTTTGGATATGAGTCTATAACAGAAAACGCTTTTCTTCAAAAATGCTAGTAGAAGGGTTACATATGCCAAATAATTGTAATGCAGGTAAAAGTAAAACACTATCATCATGAGTTTGGGGATACATTGTGATTTCCTATGAAAATAATAAAATTGTTAAACTTGTACAAGAGATGAACTTATACCCAATATCTTCATTATACTACTCTAATTAAAAAAAGACATTGATTTTCTGTGGTATTCAGGCTTTGGAATTGTAGTTGTGAATATCAATGTGCAGGTATCGCAAAATAATGACTATTGACATGGAGGTAATTTCATGATGTGTTCTACAAGTCCCAGAAAAAGGCTGGAAGTGTAGCAGCGTTTGCAGCCAGAATTATCCATACCAGGGGCTTCTTATAGTGAATAATTTCTAGGCCATGTTATAAACATGGGCTACAAAGTGTACTGGTGAGAGTAGTGAAACAGCCTGGGTGATTTTACCCAGAAATATGAAGAGATTTGACTGTGAGGCCACTGATGCTTCTGAAGGACATAGTGGGTATGGGTGATGTTGTGGAAAATTTGGTCTTGAGGTCTGAGCTTAGGTCTGCCGTGCTCCATGATGCAGATGTAGCTCGTGAAGATGAAGACTAACCCTGAGCAGAATTCATCTGCAACTCTAAGGTTGCCTCTGCTCAAGGATTACAGTCGGTTTACAAGTAACTGCAGAAGCAGCAGTGGTATCTAGGTTGGTGCCACATAGTTTGAAAAACATTGAGGACAGCCCAAGTTTTACAAATTCGGAGTGTATCTCCCTGTAATTGAGGTTCAATGAAATAACATTATGAAGTCCTACCTTCTATTTCACATGGAGACTTGATTGATTGTTTTTTAATTTCTGGTCTGGTCACATACCAGTTATTCTTAGTTTTTTGTGGGAAGATTTATTCAAACCGTCTTGATTTATAAAATACTAAAATATTGGCCAAGTTTGTATTAAGGATGGGTAAGAGTTTCTGTGATACTGGTAGAATCAGAAGAAAAACAGTTAATTGAGAAAAGATTTGATTATGTCTTCCCACCTTATTTCTGGAACTTCCAGTTCTTTGAATTTATTACTTTATAAATTCTTTCTAGAAGTGTAACAACAACTAGGCTAACAAAGCTGAGTGAGGTTTTATACTTAATTGTTAAACACCTGCAGATCTCAGAAATTGTAGTTGCTGACCGCTTTTGAAAGTCATACCATGTTACATTTCATATTGAGCTTTTCCACATATTTTCTTCTGTTTTCAGAGGACAGAATAAATCTTGTGAGTCTGGTGATTGTTTCAGAACAGTCATTTTGAAATGATTTGCCCATTTGAAACAAAGATTGAAAAAGGGAGGCAAAAGGAAAAGGTTGTTTTATCCTTTGGTGATTTTTGTGTGTTTTTTTAAGAGCACAAGAATTTTTTTGCCTCTTTCATACTGCTTTTCTAGCTGCAGGCACAGCTGGAGTTCTAGCTTCCTTTCTTACCTGAACACTGGTTCCTTTTTCCTATCTAATTTGAGGTGAGCGGGAAAGGAAAAATATCTAAATGTAAACAGAGAAAACAAATATTTAAAGATAACAGGTAAAGGGATCATGAATGTACTTTCTCCCTCATTAGATTTGCCATTTGCATCCTTTACTTAATTATAAGGGTCATGTTGCACATCTATTCTGTTGCTCCTGCGTCAGTGATATTATTCATTCCTGGCATTTTTACGGCAAACCAAAAAAAGTCATAAATCTTTCTGACAGAAAAATTGTGGCAATTTGTTCTCAGTTACACTTCCCTCTTTTATATATAGGTGCTGAGCTGCTTGAACCCAAATTATGGCCCATGCAGAGGCTGCACGAGTCCTTTCTCCTTCCCTACTCTCTTGTCCCCATTCCTAGTTTACGTTTTTCCTGTGCAGGGCCACAGTGCGGGTGCAGGCGTGACGAAGGCAAAGGGACGGTGTGCAGTCGTGGCTGGGACCCCAGCTGTACTTGGTGCAGCATCAACGTGTGGAGCGCCAGCGTCAGCTCTGGCTGACTCCCGCTACTCAACGTCCCTGCGAGCTGGCACAAGGTTGTGCCTTTACTCTGGGGAGAAGGTGGCTGAGAGGAGGTTAGAAGTCTAACCAGTGCCCTGATGGAAGTGGGTCTTGGCTGGCTTGGAGGAAGTCTCTGAGGAAGCCCGGGGCAGGCAAGGTCTGTCGCGCAAGTGCGTACGCCTTCCACCAGCTGCCTCGCCAGGGTGATGGTGATAGTGCTGTCAGTGAAAGACTGAGGTTTCTTCCTCTCTGTCCTGCTCTTTCCTTTGGCTTTGTTCTTTTATGTGCAGTGCTTGACAGCTCTGGTGTACAAATCGGACACATTAACAGCTGCCAATGAACAACACAACAGGTATGGTCTGAGTACAAGAAACACCCTGTGTGCCATTACAGAGCCTCCAGCTCGGCAGAGTGACAGCAGCTCCTGTCGGTACTCATACCCACGCTGGAGGCAGAGCAGAAATTATGAGTTGTTCCATGAATTTACTAAAAGTAATGGATGTAGGTACTGCAACAATAACATATAAAGCTGAAAGCAGTACATTAAGCAGAAATCGCTTTTTAAAGAAGGATCGTATAAAACAACATTAAGTTCATTTATAATTAGGCAATTATTTAGAATTCATGTACCTTTTAAAGAAATTAATTACATTCAAAATAGTAGTTTGTAATGCATCATTTTAAATTACACTTAGGAATTTAGATATATCATTAGAATGAAAATAAATATAGAACTTAATTTAATAGTTGTGAAATAAACCTAGGTTATATATTTGTGCCTTGTGAATATAATAGAAAACAAGGAAAAATAATTTGATATTAAAATCTGGATAACTGTGGGGCATTTACTAAAACTAATATTATCTTAGTTAAGTTTCAGATATAAAAAAGGTCTGGGTAAATAACTCGGTATGAAAACTGAAGTATAATTTATAATGAATTTGTACTAATGATATCTAATGTGCCTAGTTAAAATGAAAGCTTTATTGAGAATAAATGTTACTCATTTACTTCAAAGGGAGTTGCCAGACATATGTAATTTGACAGTAATTTAAAAAATAGAACAATATTGGCTAATAAATGCATGATTTACAAATTTCCCTTACGAAAACGAGATGCATAGAGTATAAAATTTTATTTGTGTAATATTTAAAAAAAATCTCCACTTAAAAATATTTTAGTTGGAAAAAAAAAAAAAGAAATTCCTGAAAAGATCTGTCTATGATGAATTCTTAAATAATAAGAACTGCTACTTAAATCAACAGATGAATCATTTTAGTGAAATGTTACTTTAGCTACTGTACTGATACTATAAGGTATAGCTTTCTGGAAATGTTCAAGAATTAGTATTTTCAATTCAGTTAATTTGTATGGCAAAAACATACTGCTTTTGTAGAGTGCTGTCAAATAATTTAAGCAAAAGCAGGCTTCTGCCCCATATATATTTTAGTCCTAATTTTTATGTATAAAACATTCATATTAGCATTAGATCTGTTTGGCTTCATTAGGAGAAAAATGCAGCAGAAAGAACTACATTTTATAAACAGTCATTGTTTTTAATGAACGTATAATTAGTTCTACTGTAATAAATTGAAAATCTATACTGTAGATAGATTTTCCTCCGATTTTCTTCGCAGGCGTGAAACTCCTAATTTAGTATGGCATCTTCTAAAATATTTTCCCCCATACATCTTTTCCTTTTTTACAGAGGAACCATTCAATTGTTCTTATGGCTTGCAATATAAAGATTTGTTCCATCGTTAAGGGACTTGTAGACACCTTTGCTCATATTACGGGTTCCATGGGGAACATTGGCTTTTTTTGTTTCATTTAAAGTGAAGCAATGCGTAGTGCATCGTTCCTGGTTAGAATTCACAAAATGGGAGGTCTTGCAGTCTCACACAGTCACACGTCGTCATGTCTTGCTTAATTTACACTGAAGAATGAAGAATCTTTAGTCAAACAAAAAGAAAATTCTTATCTCATGCTTGCCTAAATGAGTATATTTTATATGTTTAATAGCAAATCCTCCAGTACATTTACTTTTGAAGGTAATGAGTGTTATAACCTGGCTTCCTGGGATATCCATGGATAGACAGTGAAAGGACATTGCGGGTTTTGTCTGATTGTGGGCTTTTTTGGTAGGAAGTTGCCAAGATTGTTAGGAATCACACTACATTCACTGTTTTCTGCAGAGGCACCTAGCAAAACTCTTATTAAATCTTTACTGCACTGAAATTAAAATTTGAAACCTTTTTGTAATCTGTTCTGTAGCTGCTATCGTAGGGCACTACCCTGATTTGATTGCATTTTGCATCATTGAAAACTGATTCCAGTGAATTGGATCTGTTCTCCAGTGAGCTGAAGCCGTTAGTGATGAACAAAGGATGAGAATGAGCTCTTTGGAGGGAGGAACTTTGCTGCTAAAAGGATAGTTATATCACTGTACGTACTAGCAAAGGCAAGGCAGCTCCAGCGTCTCGTCCAGTTCGCTAACACGTATTAGTTATGATAAAAAATAAAAAGAGTTCCTTGTCAAAGAATTATCAAAGATACAGACCTTTGAGAAGAGAGGTGCCTTAGTTTCTGCCCCATGCAGTGCAACCAGCGTGGCTGGCCTGGATCACAACTGAAGGTGGATAATGTTTCCTGTTTACCTGACTGCCACACTTCTACCTACCTTTACCTATTTCTGTACCTTGGCACATGGACCCTTGAGCCATTTGGTGCCAGTACAGTTGTACTTGCTCCTTCATAGACGCTTTGACAAAGGCTGAAGGAGGTTCTTATTCTGACAGTATTGCTGTGTCTAAGTCTGATTAACAAGAGCATTTCCTTTCTCCTAGTAGCAGCCCTTCTCCCACACCTCGAGCTACCTTAGTGGCATCTTGAGGTAGCCCAGTGCTCAAGTACCAGTTTGGTCTGTGACAGAGATGTCATCTGCCTCTTCATGCAGTACTTGTGTGACATGCTGATGAGCTCAGAGAAGGGGGAAGTAAGGGAACACATGAGCATTTTGCTAGATGAGTTTCACTTGTGAGATCAGTACCACTCCCATGGACAAAACTATCCAATTCCTTCCTGTACATAGGCTCATTCCAAAGAAGATCACTATTCAAGGGAAAAGCCTCTGATTTATCTGCATATCAGCAAAACTGACTTTTCAGTAATGGTACTCTAATGTGGCTTTAACAGCAGTCCACTCTTAAGCAAATTAAAATGGGTGTTTTCTTACCTTCTGCATCTTGTGAAAAATGAAAACTTCTTTGCTGTTGTCCATGAGTCTGTTTTCCTCTTCTCCAGAAGAAAACATTATGAGAGAGTGGGACAAGGATTCATAAAAATCTCAAAATGTGTCAAAATCTTCTGAACACACCAAGAAGTTAGACTTTGGGATCTTGTAGGGAAATTTCACTGGGAAGTCCAGAATACTGCCTCACAGTATTTTGATTCCATGTCTGTTGACTCTGACTAATCACACCCCAGAATGTCAGGAGAGTCCTGAGAATATGGATACTGATTCTGTGGGCTATGGGCCTGTCAGAGATGTTCCTTTTTTTTTTTTTTCCTCCTTCAGATTGAGGATAGTTTGTTCCTCATTTTATTCTTCTTCACTTATTTCTATGCTCCAAGCTAAAGGGGAAGCATGATTAGTACCTGTGCTGTGTTGTATACTGTCAGTTTAGGATGGCTGCAGACCTTTTCATCTAATCAGCACTCGTGTCAACTAATGCAAGCGTAACACTAAACATGTTCTGATCATCCCCCAGAGAAATGACATTTCATCTCTAGATGTACATTGTGAGAAATCCAGAAAGTTTTTCTCATTGGACTGAACACTGGGTGAATATCAAGAAAACCAACTAAATTCAAAAGGTCAAATTAGACAATTTTGAGGTGAACAGATGTGACTATATAAGGTTACAGCTAGGTACTTCATGTGCACTTTTTAGATTTGTGTTGGGAATTGCATTTCTGAAACAGTCTCATAGGTGCTGTTATGCAAATTCAAGTGTAAATCACCAGGAGACCAAAAAAACAAGCAATTCTAAACCCTCAGTAATACGTTTATTGCACATTAGATGAGTCAAAGCAAAGCCGAAAGACATACCCTTTCGTGGAGTAAAACCTTAATTAGATGATAAATCTAGTATGCTGTGACCTGACAAGTAATCTTCAAATTTTTTCTGAATGACATTTTTTTCAGTTAATAGCAAATTATCTGAGGAAAAACACTCTTAGATGGCATGTTCTACTGAGTGAAATGTAAGACTGTTTCTCTGATGAATACACACAGTTCTCATAGCCATTGACCACAGGTGTCAGTGTACCTTCAAGCCATATACAGACCACTCTGTATATTGGTGTAAACGGAACTGTATTGCAGTAAAGAAAGTGGAAGACAAAGTAATGTATTTTTATTGTGGGGTTAGAAAAGGATTAGTGTAATTTGATACAGATATTCTATGATGAGGTGACAATATTGTCTAAGTGGAAAATCCTGAAAGAAGGATTGCATTATCATTCTAACAGTTCAGAATGTCTCAGATACACAATTTTTTCACTAATGGTGAAGCTATAAAAATTTCTGGGTATCCATGTTGGCTGTATGGTTAACAAATGACACATAAACTTTGGAAGCATCCTTTGGATTAATGGATGCCAATGCTTCAGTGTGTGAATTCCTAACCTGTTGATTTCTGCTGCAATTCACAAGTCAAAAAGTTTTGGCATTTCTCATTGCTGCACTCTGCAGTCAACAAGTTCCTTGACTATGCAGAATTGATGAGAGATCCCAATAAGAAAAAAGTTTTTAGATTATAATTTGTTTAATTTCATAGTTCCTGCATTGGAAATAAACTCAATATGATAGTTTGCAAAGATAAAATGCAGAGAACAAGAATTCATGTAAGTAGAAAACTAAATATAGCAAATAGTCCCGTATTTATATCTCAGTAGTCAGAATACAAATAAACATCCTTGGTGAAAACACATCAGTGCTTCCAATTAAGGTAATATAATTGCATGCTTTGAAGTGGAACAATGGAAAATTCTGACAATCCATTGTATTAATATGAGGCGCAGACTTCAGAGATGTATAAAAATAACATTTAATCTGTATAAAGCATCTGCTACTATATACTTTTTGCATAACATTTGTGTATTTTGTGTAAACACGCACACTAGATCAATGAATAGATACCTAACTAGATAAATATATATTATATGAAATCTGGTCCAATCTTTCAATGTTTTCCACAGCTCATAGCTTTAAAAAAGTCTAAAGTTTTTACACATTAAATTTAAATGCATTTTTAGTAGGCACAGGTGCTACAATAAAAATGTAGGAGGCTGAGGCCCCTTACCAAAGAAGGAGTCATCACCCTCATGGCCATAACTGGCAGAATTTTTACAAACTGAAAAGTCAGTCTTTATGTACATTTAGTCCTTGTAAATTTTTCCTGGACTTCTAGCAAGGGTGGAATTTGTCCTAGTGGGTGTTCTGACATTGACATTTTTTCATTGAGTATATTGTGACCAGCAGCTTGTTGTAGACATATGCAGATATAAGACCTGTTTGCTTATATATAGGTTTTTCTGCTTGATGTACACCGCAAAAGTCTTTTAATGTACTAATGCAACATTGCAAGTCTCTTTTGAGGTCATAAAGTGTTGCTATCCCTAGTTTAGAAATAAAGTGTCTCAAAAAGAGAGGCAGAAAGCATAGTATATTTATATATTACCAAAATGCTTGGTGCTTAGCCATGGATCAGGACCTTGCCTCTTCTAGATTTTGTAAATCTACAGGTCGTGGGAATACTCTAAAGTCATTCATGGATCCTGTGGCAGTGAAGGAAGCAAAAATAAAATCTTTTCGTGCTAGCCTTTTGCCAAGGTCCCTCTTAGCAACACCATCTGGGTACTCCTTCATAGTAAATGCAACAGTGACCAGCCTGAGTCACATGTGAGCAGGGGGCTTGCTTGTGGAAGTGTCTGTACAGGCTGATTGCATATATAGGCAGAGATGGGAAATCTCACATTCTCAGTCTGATCATTCTAGGGTATGAGGGATCATAGTGGCTCTCTGATACGGCAGAGCCTAGAAAGCCTGAAAGAAGTTACTGATCGGAGAATTCAGTCATGCATGAAATGAATAAATCAGTTGCATGTATCTTTCTTCAACTGAAATTTCACATTAGCAGTTGTAGTTATTGGTAAATAGAGATTGTCGATGTTTCATTAATTATACCAATGGTTGAACAACATAAATATATTATTGGTGCTTTTTCTCATCATATGTATACTTTTTTTTTTTTTCTTGTTTAGAAATTTATGGTAGAGCATTCTTCAGTCAGAATCACCAAAATGGTGTTTACATTTCAGTCTGTGCTCATGGGACTTGTTTGCCTTGATTATAACATTGAGATCTTATAAGTTAAACATCTCCGACTAAAACCAGCAGTTTTGTCATAAATATTTATTTATTAACTGAGGTTCACATTAGTTGTTTTTTAAAATATATGAGCTACTGTTACACTCTTTGGATGCACCCCCACAATAAAGTGTTCTGTGCAGCTAGTATTGATTTGCTCGCAGTATCTTTCCATGGGAAGGGAAGGCAGCTTTCTAACAAAAATGAGTAATTGTTGTTTATTCTGCCTCTTTAACAGTCTGACCATTGAAGCAGTTTGTCTGAAATACTATTCAGTCACCAGTGGGGAAAATGGGCCAGGATGCAACTTCAGGCATGAAGATTTCACATCAGGAAGGCAGAGGGAGATAAAGTGGGTTCATCCCCAAAAGGGGGCATTTAAATCATTGATGCCACTTCTAAAGGGCATAACACAATTTCTTTATGCCTGTGCAGAGCAAAGGGGAAAGGACATGTAAAATACTACCTCTGTGAAGTGTTTTAGGCCCTCTTAGCACTTAATGGCAGGTTACAAAAAGGGCAGGGCAGAGAGTCAGAGCAATGGGCTGACACTGACACCAGGTGCCTGCAGTTGCCTCTGCTGCTCCCTGTATTTGAGAGTGTGGCCATCCACCAAAGCTCACCGCATAGCTAGCCTTCTCCTGAAGGCACCAGGAAAAGGGACACAGCATGCTGGTCTGGCTGTGCCAACGCCACTCTTTTCCTGTGTTTTTGTGTTGGTTTTTTTTTCCACAGGGAGCATTGGCACTGTTGGATTCCTGGCTGAAAGCCTCGAGCAAGTTTCAAAGCTGAATTTAGAAATTCTTTGCGTGGTTTCCGCTCTCCTTCCTTGAAAGGATGCTCAGAGGCAAAGTATTTGAGTAAACTAATGGTTTTGTGAAGAAGGATAAATGAAATATGTTAAGCTGGGTTGTAAAGAGTGAGGGATAACAACATCAATGACTGCTATTGCTGGTTGGAGAACTGCAGAACCTACTGTTGCACTTGCTGCTATCTCTGCCTCTGCTTTCGTGTATCACAGTGGCAATGTACTGCCACCATTATAAGAATTGCCCTTTTCATTTTGGATTTATTAATGTAAGGGGATTTTTTACTGAAACTAGGGTAAATTTTGTTGTTGATGTGTATGCCAGCTGTATTTTAAAGCATAAAACTTCTTGCAACACCTGAACTGTCCTGGCTTGAAGCTACAAAGCAACGACATTGTAATAATGGAGTTTTAGGAGGAACTGCTCTACATCTCCCTCTCTTTTGTACACATTTCTGTTGCCAGCTAGCTGCCCTTGATGGCTGGCATAAATTTACTCCATTTTTTTTTTTTTTTTCACATGATCTAATGCCACTATAGCTGAGGGAAGATGCAATTGCACAGTTTGCCTGTAATTTGAGCAATATGTTCTCCTGGTCTGATACAATCACAGAATAATTCAGGTTGGAAGGGACCTTATGAAGTCCCGTGTCCATCTGCCAGCTTAAAGCAGGGCCAGCTGGAGGTCAGATGAGACTGCTCAGGGCTTTGTTCAGCTAATCCTGGGAAACCTCTAGGAAAGGAGACTGCACGACCTCTTGGGTCCTTGCTCCACTGCTCAGTAGTGCCCCAGTAAGCAGCAAACCTACCTGCATCACGAGCCTGGGGTCAGACAGGTGACATCTTCCCTGCAGGAGGAGGTCCCCCGCTGCTGGTGCCTGCTGCATCCTGTTGGTGGTACTTCCTCAAACAGAGGTCTGTTCCCTTGGTCTGCTGCCAGGGAACTGAACCTATTTTCTAATTGGAGCTCTGCAAGTGGAGGAGGAGTCTTCTGCCCATTGCAGAAGTTGCAAGCCTTCAGTCTTCCCTATCTTGGGAGTGAAAACTATTGCTTTTTTGTTCTTGTGGCTTTTATGTATTTTTAAGGAATTTTTAGTGTTTGTGAAAAGGACACAATTGAATAACCCAGTAATGAATTCCTAGGATAACAGTATCTTTACTTGTCCCCATTGTTACTGTATTTCAATCCTAGTCTTCAAAAAACATACCTTGCGGGTTAAGGCAGTAGTTTAGTCTTTGGCCCTAGGATAGCACCATCATGACAGACCCTTATTGTATAGTATGTGTGTGTCAGATGTTCAGAATGTGTTTAAACACAGGCTCCTACTACATTACATAGAGAATGCCTGGGGGTGATAGTGATTGTTCGCTACTCAGTATTACAATACAGTGTTGGTTTTTTCAGTAGCTGCTATCTGAAGAAAAGGAGAATACAGAATTTTAAACAGAAAGCGCTTATAAAGAATTTATTCCTTACAATATTTTGTCAGTGCAACTCTGCCGTACCAAAACACTCTGAATTTAAGAAAATGAGAAACAGGGATCTTTGTTTTCTTCTTCTTCTTTTATTCTCTATGTACTTCTCAGATGCTCTAGTAACAACCTTGAGAATTAAAAACTAAGTACTGGAGCCTAAGTGTAGTTACACTTTAAGTTTGGAGTGTTACCCCTTAAAGTTAATAGAATTACTTCACATACACTTCATTTTAAGTGAAATGATAATGTTGTTTTTATCAGAAGTAATTATATGTTAATAAACCTGTAGCTCAGAAATGAGAATGGGCTTGTGAATATGTAGCAAATTATTGGAAATATGATAAAGTAGATCATTAGTTACAAAGTAACAATTTTCATTGCAAAAAGGCTACTAAGAAACATTTTTTTTACGATCAGACAACAGGAATAGATGTGAGCATGAACATGTCTTTTTCAGCAGCTATTTCCTATGAACACAAGGCACTGATGTGAAAACAGGAAAGAAATTATTTTAAAGTAACTTTGCAATACCACTTGCCAGAACCTTGCATCTACCAGTATTACTTAACAGTTTATGGACACTATCTAGATTCTATGTAAAGAAAGAATTGTTAAGATTAATATCCAGAGCTTGCCATCTTACTGTATAAAAGAGTATATGCTGCATTGCTGTTGAATTTGGGTCATCAGGCATAGTAATGTTGTTACAGAAACAAAAATAGTCTGTGTTCAAAGTTCTATATTTACACATTTCCCTCACCCTTGGACCATGCTTGTATTTATACATTTCTCACAGCTTTTCAGCCAAGAAGCTTAACAGATTTTTATATTCTTTGTTAATTAACAAACTTCAATTAACTTTAGTGGAATTCACCTGAAATCCACTGAATTCATTGAATTCTGTCAAGGAAGCTGCTGTTCTTCAGATGAAAGAACACTTCTGTTTTTGAGGGTTAGTTGATCCATCAGTGAGTGAACAAAGTCCTGTTTCTCAGTTCACCTACACAGCAAGCTCCTCTCCTCTCCTCTCCTCTCCTCTCCTCTCCTCTCCTCTCCTCTCCGAAAACTATCTGTTTAATATACTTAGGGAAGTAAATGCGTAATGGAAACGGCGTGTGTTTGTATGGGATAATGGAAGAAAGCATTGTGGTTTAGAGAGGAGTTACTAGGTATTAAAATTAAATGATGGAACTTCAAAAAGAAAAGAAAAGTACTTGACATTTTGTTTCTTGTCTCCTCCTGAGGTATTTTTGTACCACTTCCTTTCCTTCTTGAATAATATAATCTTTGTTTCCTTTACAAAATAGTTTCATTGTTTTCCACTGTATTTAATTTTCAGAATGGAAACATGACCTAAGAAGAGTATTGTTGTCTGTCAAGATAAAGCACAATGCATTCCTGTGCTATCTTTCCCTTGTGCTGTCCCTATTTCTAGGCAGTTATTTGTGGTCCTTTTCAGCCCTGTAAGTAGTGAGGCATTGGAGGAAGAATAAAAAAATAATTTTTTACACATAGGGAATAAATAGTTTGAATATGGTCAGAAGTGGGATCAAAGGTGGCAACAATTTCACCATCCATAATTAAAAAGAGAGAAAGGAAAACAGAAATCACCAAATGAACAGGCTGGGCCAGAAAATACATGGGGAAAATTACGACAATTTCTCTCTGTGGTATTAAGGTCAAGCAGATAACTTGTGTTTTAATATTCCATTTTCTTCCAGTCAGAAATTGCTCTACCTACTACTATTGGACATCAGTTAAGTTCTTTCTCCATTTTATTAGCTCATCGTTATCATAAACTGCTAAGCTTGGCTGCCAGTGAACTTTTCTGTAAACCCTGCCAAAGTTCAGGGCTTGAAGTCAGAGATATCTCTTCTTTCTGTGGACTATTCCTGCACATTGAAGGGTGTACTTAGGGCAAGACTGTCAGCAGTAATCTCATATTACCTCCTCTAGATTTTGTTTCATTTCCTCACTGTCTTTACTTCTCTTTGTGGTCAGTCCACATATGTCTGTAGCAGCATTTTTCAGGACCTGCTAAGTGGGTGGCTGGGCCAGTTGCATCCTGATGAATGTGCAGGGAGTACACAGAGGTCAGCCACAGGCGTGTTCAGCAGTGCAAGCATCACAGGGCCAGATTGCTGTACAGACAGAGGATTAACTATGTGAAAATACAATTCAGACAAGACCCTTGACAAATTTTATGAAAATGATCTGCAATGAGGAATTTGAGGAGGCACTCAGTGCTGCAGTCAGCACTAAATCCCTTGTATTTTACAACCCAATAATCAACCTGCTGCTGTGATTATCAGAGTGGAAGAGGATGAGTGGCGATGTAAGTGTCTGTTGGTATGGTGCCCAGACCTACCAGGGCCCTGAAGCAGCTCCAGCAGGAAGCTATTCCCATTTGACATCCTTGCAGTCTAAGTAGACAGTGAAGATTTGGAGAAGAATAGATGCATAAAGAACATCTTAATTCAGTTGCCTTTGTCCTACATTTGTTCTGACCAGGATCCTTTCTTCACTCTTTTGTCTACTGTCCCAAAGCCAATGAAAAGATAAGAACACCAGGAGACATAGTAGAACATTGTTACCTGAGAAAAATGTCATCTAACAGTCTGCAGCTTTACCAGCATTGATTTATTTTCCCAGACACAACTGTCACCAACTACTAGGGCTGCCAGTAGTTTCAGTAAAATATCTTTAAGAAAATGTCTCAGTTTTTCTTTCCCTTCCTTTGTTTTCTTTAGAAAAAGTCCCATTTCTCCCCAGCAGAAGACAGTTTTCTGGCAGATTAAAAGGTCCGCATCTATAAAACCAGCAATGATAGCAAACTCGGGTGAAAATATCACCAAACTGGCTTTTTCAATTTTAGTTAATGATTTTTTTTTTTTTGCCACTTCCTTTTCAGTTTGTGGTAGCTCTTTAGCATTTTTAATAATTCCTGGGAAGTTATGAATTCCTACAGGTGGGAATTCGTCCATTAAGAAGTGCCTACATAATTACAACACCAAGACTATGCATGAAATCTGAGACCTGTCCACAATTCCTCATGCTTATGGCTGTATCCTGCCTAAATTGCTCTGGTCTCATGAGCCCTTATTCACTACAAACCTGCAAAGAAGTGAGCAGGCTGTGCCCTGGATAACTGGCCATTGGATAGCAATGGCATGAATGGTTCCCAAGCCAAACAGAACATTATATAATAGAGATATTGTGTAAGTTCTGTGCAAAAAGAGAGATGAGGATTGGAACTATTCCTTGTCCTATCCATATTGTGTCACTCTCCAAAAGCAGAAGTGTGTGATAAAGAGGTACCGCTGAGGCTAACCAGTTTTTAAGCTCCTATGTGACTGTCTCCCTAGGATGACACCTATCCTTAAATCTATCTTCATTTCCTACTTGCAGTCTTTAGTAAGCCCAGCTCAGCTGGTCCAGAGGATCAAGTTGGGAGGGGTCACTCTTGTTGACACATGTTGCTGTCATCCTTACCTGTTGAGCTGTTTGCTCCAGGATATCACCAATCACAAATTATCAAATAAGAGCCCCCAGAAAATCACATTGCATATGGATAAGAAAAGGTTATTACTGTAGGCAAATGTAAAGGTTATAAAGGCTACATGTGCTCTATCATCAGCACAGAAGTAGGGGAGTGGAGCGGAGGGAAGAAATAAATGTGTTCAAAGAATAGGCACACAACTTGGAATTCCAGAGTTTCCTTCTGAGTTATCTAATGCTGTTTTTCAGTGACAGGAAAGTGGTTTGTTTGTAATTCAGCTTCTCAGATTCTGTGAAAGTTGAACTCTTTCTGTTCAGTGACTTCAAAAAGATTTAAGGATCACTGATCAATTGCCATGCTTTCTTGGACGTGAGGGGGAGGATATCTGATTAATGACCTATGACACAAGCTTCACCTGTCCACAGGAATCCACATACCAGCTGAATACTAAAATGACAAATTAACAAAGCATTTTGTACAGCCTTTATTGAAAAAGCCTGTGTGTTCTGGAGGTCAGTTTAGGAAGTGCAAATATAGGGTTATTTTTAATGATGCATAAGCTTTTCTTATCCTCTGAAATAGCAGAGAGGCTTGGGAGGGAGTTTGACCATCAAGTTTGGAGTGTGGACACACTTGTTCTTGGGGTTTTTTTATTGGCCTGTAGATTTTTCCAATGTTAATCCTTTTAGAACTCAACTCCGCAGCTGCCTTTTTTTTTTTTTTTAATGAATGTGCTACAACTGACTCCTTGTTTAAAAGCCTGAATCTGCTCTTTTGTTTAGTGAGGATGGAGAGATTAGACACACATCTGAATGACCTATTATGTATTGTAAGGACTGTGTTTAATAGGAAAAAATATAACAGCTGCTTAATCTATGGATATGCACAACAGGACAAACAATTTCAACATGGCAAGCAGAACACTCATCATTCATAGAGTTGGCATCGTTTCCTCATGTGTCACAGTTGCCGTAGGAATCTCTTTCTTTCAGAGTTAATTTAGTGCTTTTGCAAGGTGCCGGATGGTAACCCTGGAGACTGCAGCCCTGAGCTCAGCACAGAACAGGTGAGACACAGGCAGACGGGGCAGCACCAGCACTAACTTGCTCACTGCACTAGGAGGGAAAATCATCAAGGAACTGAAAACAAAGATGCCAGTGTCCTGTGCCCTGTGTTCCGAGATTTTCAGCAATGGTGTTAGTTTGGAGATAGACATCTGTCTACCAGAAACTGGGCTCTTCTCAGAAAGATGACAGTGAACACTCAGTAGATAGTAATGAAGCTTTTGTCACTACATTGGCACCTTCTCTTTTGTGAGGAATTTGTTAATGATAGGAATAATGTCCCTTTTAACCCACATATTTGATATGTGCAGGAAGAAAAAATAACCAAGTGACTGTAAACATGACTACACGGTCAGGTAGTCCATGCTCTCAGTTCTATACAGGCATTGTGGTGCGCTCATTAATCTTTTGCAAGTGTCTTTCAGTAGATTATTAGGAAACATCTGTTTAATTTTTATGATTTTATTTCCTTATTGTATTTTCTTTTTTATTCTTAAAGTATTCTCCCCAAGGAGAAGAAAACGTGTAGTGGAGCCTGTGATTTTGACAGTATTACTCATGGTGTTTATTTTCTCCTCTCCTCTCCTCTCCTCTCCTCTCCTCTCCTCTCCTCTCCTCTCCTCTTTATTTTGTAAAGATTGTAAGATCACAAAACTGAACATTGAATTAATTTCTGTCTTCCATCATTGGGGATGTTCTGTCTTCTAGGTAGACAAGTTATAACTCTCAGCACTATGTTACTGGAAGTGTAAAGCTGTAGGTTGTGGATCCCAGAATTTTATTTAGTCTTGTAAAATTCTTATTTTAAAATTAGTAACTGAGAATTTCCCTTGATTTAAGAGACAATAAGAAGTCACTGTAAGAGCAGATAGATTTGCTCAGGGCAGCTCATGTATTACAGCATGTTGTACTAATTGGAGTTTCCTAAGGTGTGATGGCTTCAAGCCCAGGAACTACATGGCTGTAATCCAGCTGAGAGGTGACACATGTAAATAACCAAAGGCTGGGCTTCATCTGCCAGGATGGGATGGAGCCTTGTAACAATCAGTGGCAATAGAAACTGCTGCTTATGGATAGTGCTATGCAACTTAGCTGCATCGAGGAATCCAAATACACTCAAGCTATGTAATGAACTGGCTAAATTGAGGTCAACATTTTCAATCAAAGAAGAATACACCTTCCTTCATATTGTTTGTAATGCTCCTTCCTCTGCCCCTCAGCGTTCTCTCTTTTTTAGATTCAAATGCAGCCAGGTGTTTTTATAAATTAAATGATCTTATCTAAGTACTTTGTATACTGGAGATGTGGTAAAACATAGGAAGAGCTGAATATCATTGTTTTATTGACACATAAATCTAGATAATCTGACAAATTCACCTTGGTGATTGAGAGTAATACAGAAAATTACTGGAGATAATTGATTCTTGTGGGATGACACAAATGAGCGAAGTAAAACTTCACATTATTTCTGTTTGAGAAGGACTAAAATTCACAGACTCTTGTCTCCTCTTTCAAAAGATACCAAGACACCTGAGAAACCGTTAATACATTTGTACAATAAGGGTGAATATCTTCCGCCTATTTTCAGTTAAAGAGCCATCACTATTTCTAGGCAGTTCCTGTTAAATGGGCCAGTTTTACTCTATGTTGTTTCAGGTCTAGAATACTAACAATCCTTTAATTAATTTGTAGTTAAATTTTGCCCACCTAATTTTTGAGCCTTTTAAAGTATATATGGATTACTGCTAGACTCTAGTTGAATTGAATTGGATATGCGGGGTGGTCCTATCAGTGGGGCCTGAGAAATTATGGCACATTTGAAGAAGGAAGAGAACAGTCTCAGTTTACATTGCTGACTGGCATGAACTTTCTTACCAGAAATCAAAGGGGTTTCATTCCTTTAACCATCACAGTTCTGCCACTCCCTGGTGTGCAATATGGTTCCTTAGTCTCTATGGCCTATCAGCCCCACTGACATTGCACTGCTTGAATTCACCATAGCTAGACTATGATGATAGTCCTTGTTATAGTGATGCATTGATTACCTCAGTCAGAAATGTCTTAAGGTTGGGTTTTTTTTCTGTTTTTCTTAAGCTAGGAAAGATATGGGCTGGATTCAGAAGTGTTAGGATGCAGGATGTGATGAAAGGCCAGGACTGAAAGTATACAGGTTCAGCAGCTCTGGCCAGAGCTTTTCAGTTGATGTCATCTTCAAGTGTAGCAAGTTGGTACTTGTTTCAAAACAAATCTGTACTATAATCAGCAATGTCTGAGTAACAGTATCTGGTATTGCAGAATTTCAAGGGTATCTTGTAAGTTTATAAAATGAGAATCAACCATGAGTCTTATTATATAAGCTGCTCTCTTGGTACATCTCATCTGGATAGAAGTAGACAGTACTGGGTATTTTTTAAAAGCCTGGTTTTACAAGAGTTCTAGCTTCATTAGGGAGGTCCATTAAGTATTTAAAAGTTAAGGAAGTTACTGAACCTCCCAGCCCACTGAGACTAACTCTTCACCAGCTACAGAGACCATTAAATATCTGTATCATATGTTGCATTTTATGAGAAAATTACTAAAGCTTTTTTTTGCAGTCTGAGGGCACTTAACCTCTGGGCAAGATAATGTAGCCTGTGAATTAGGCTGACAAGGCAGTATACTGTTTATTTTTCAGCCTTTCATTTTCAGGCAAAGCCTATATATCCATGACTCCAAATCACTGTGTGTACTATTGTTACAAATTCTTATGTGCAAGTCCTAGGATTCATCGAGTCGAACTACAAAACTTCCTTTGATTTCAGTGTCAGATCTTTCTTGTATTTAGAAGGACACAGTAGACTAAAACTCATTAAAAGAATTAATCAAATTTCCTGTATTGTTAATTATACTCTAAATTATTAAATTGATGGAATTTTCTAAATGCAATTTATTTTTCACCACCTATTGCTGCTAGTCAGCTACCTGTTCAATTTGGACAAAGAAAAAGGACTGATCCTTTTATTTTCTGAACTACATAGTATTGTATTGTTTGGGTTTACATATAATGGAAAGGAATGTTAAAAACCTAACAAATACTGGTTTAACTGGTATCAGTATCGGTGACCCTATATTTTTTGCACATTGATTAGCATAAAAAACATAAAAAAACCTAGCACATTTCTTTCTGTGGGAATTTCCCTATGACATAGTGGACAGAACTACTTGCTAACATGCAAATATTCTGCTTACTCTACTCTTAGAAGTGAATTTCTTATTGTTAAGAAAGAACAGTGCTATGAAATATGCTTTCTAACTTCCATAGAAGGGAAAAATTATTAAAAAAAAAAAATCTTACCTGGATACAGACCTGATTATGATCTTTGGACATAATCCATTGGGAGTTTTTCATTATTATTCTTTGAAGTTAAAAAATGAAATTTAAAACATGGTCTGAAAAAACTGAATATAGAGTACATGCTTATGCAGTACTGCATTGTAGAAAAAAATTAAGAAAAAGGAAGTCTTCAGCATAATAAGATCTGATAAACTATAAAAACTGCATATATCAAACAAACTGCAGTTTACAGGAGGCAAACTTCTTTTATGCATGTGCATAAGGAACTAAGAACAGACTCATGCTTGAACATAAATGAGAATTTAATTGACAACTCCCACAATTATCTGCGTAACAATACAGTCACATAATTAGTATTAAAATAAATGTGCAAGCTGAAGATTATTGTATAAAATGCAGTTTTACTGCAGCAAAGACTTTTTATAGGAAGTTACTAAACTACAGAAATGTGCTTAGAGCCTGTTCTTTAATCATTCACAAAAGATATTCATTTTACTCACAATGAAATCCAAATGGTTTATTTAAGCTGTGTTAGTGTGGGAAAAGCAGTAGCTGAAGGGCACTTCTTGAAAAAGGTCACTAGTACGGTAATATTAGTGTAAGCAACCAAATGTCTTATCCTAATATGAACACAGTGTGTGCTACAGTGATACCACTTTTCCCAACTTTGGCTGTAGTTGAATCTCAGATAGCAGTCTGCCAACACAACCAAAATAATTGGCAGCCAAATTTGCCTGTTTGTGTAAGACTCTCCTGTTTCCCAGTTCTTAATTCATTTCTACCCCTATGACACACACTAATTCTATTGGAAAAATATATATATCCACCTGCCAGTCTCATTGAGAAAGAATTTCTGCCAGTCTAATCGAGAAGCAACTTCTTGGCTTAATTATAGGAAGGAAAGAAACTGGTTGTTTTAAAATCAGTCTAGAAATTGTCATCTTGCAGCTAGTTTCTACTCTCCACATAATTGGTAGTATAATGTTTCCATGTTGTGAGGCCTTGTAATAGCCCTGGAGCTATCATTCATCATTAAGATAAAAGTTAGTAGAATACAGTTTTAGAGAAGACAAGAATGAGTCCCATATCTATAAAGATGTTCTACATAGTTATCATGAGTTTTTTTGAATGTTCACTGTCTAAACACACATCTTCCATGACTTTATCACTGATACCCCTTATATGTAGGTCTTATAGCTGCAACATGTAAAGTCGCCACCTATGTCACTGCTACTATCTTCCAGCTAAGAACATTCCAGGGAATATCTATCACTGTAAGGTCTGGGTGCAAAAAAGCTTGTGATTTCATAAAGATGCCACTGTTCGCTATTCTTAAGTTCCGTGCTTTTGCTTATTGTGTTTCCACTTTTTAATTTCTTGACTTTTCCTTTTATTTTTGTTGCATACCAGTATGTTGTTAGGTTACTGAACTTTGTATCAAGAACTTTTAGCACATCATCATGGGAGATGTGAGGTGCTCGGAGGGAAGGGTAAAACAGGGCTTCTGAACAATGCCATTCTAATCCCATTTTAAATGTTCAGATTTTACCCACAAAATTTTGTTTTCTAAACATTGAGCCCAAAATAATGTATTTTTCAAAGGATGGAGATATTCTTACTAGCCACAACAAAGCTGATCTGCACCTTCCTTTCTCTATTAAATGAAGTGGAGCACATGCCGCAGCTAACAGAAGTCATGTGGGAAAAACACATTTTAAATTTTGAAGGATATCTTGAAGACAAACAATCTCAGAGTTAAAACATTAGAAATGTTTCAGTGTTCCACTGGAAACATTCCTCTGTTTCATCTAGATTCTGTTATAAACCGAAAGACTTGCTGATGTTCTGCCAAATGCGTATTTTGCCTTTTCTGAGGGATCTGGAGCAGCCAGCTGATCTGGTTGCTGTCTTTAAGTTCCATGCACACTGGGGAAATGTTGTTGGCTCTAGTCAGCTACTTGGATATCTCGGTTGCCCGTTATCTTCAGTAACTCTGGCAATCAGATGTATGGAGGAGGATAATCAGCCACTGAGTCTGCTAGACATAGAGAGACTTGGAAAACCTTCACAGAGTTTGGTATAGGGGGAAGGGCTTTTACTCATCAAAAGAAAATTTAAGTTCCTTACTCCAGCCAAGAGATCTGGTAAAGATATTTGTCCTATGTGATGTAGGATTTTTCACCTGATGGTGTCTCTTCAACAATTTTTTTTCAAAGAAAAAGCTTTTCTTGAAGTAAGGCAGTTATTTTTAACCTCTAAAGCCAGAAGAAAATCTTCCTGCTAAAACAACAAACACACTGCACAATTTTATAAAGCCTTTGCTAATTGTAAAGCTATTTAATTTGGTTTCATATTTTCTTGCTTTTCTTTTGTTTCGCTTTTGCAATTGGTCTTTATGCTAAAGAAGAAACCTTGAGAAAATAGAAGGCAACTGCTGTTTTCTGTAAGTGGTTTTAATTCATTAGATTTCTTTATCCGTTGCTCACCCCCTCCTTCCCCTATTACAACAGCTTCTATCTTATGCCACAAGCAAATATAATTTCTGTTGTTGCTTCTTCGCAAAATCCAATTTGTTATGATGTATTATGCATGCCAGTATAATTGCAGAGGTGGAGTTAAACTGAATGACAGTTTAAAGAGGAGCATTCCTTTGGCTGTGTCACTCACAAAGAGCAGCAAAAAGAAAAGTGGGACAAATTGATGTCCTGATGAAAGTATTAATCTACCAAGATTTTAGATGAAACAATGCGACTGCCCTAATCAAGCCGTATCCTCTAGAGAACAAAATGATGGCAGGGACTTTTGATACAGAGAAGATTATTATAGCCTCAGCAGCAGTATCTGTGATAATATCTACTGTATTCTTCGTATATACATTACTAGCAATTAAAAAAGTGCTTGTCAGTACCAATCTTAGCATATGCTATTTTTTCCAAGAAATGTGAGAGTTTTATGAGATTCTGTATAATGAGTTAGTATTTTGCCATTTATTTTCATACAAATAATAGAATAAAATATGTAATAATAATAAATAAGAGAAAAAAGAGCAAGGTAGGTAAGTATTCCAAGTGAAATCTCTTCAATGAAAATGTGTAAGATTTTCACTACAAATAAGAATAGATGTTATAAATACAACAAATTACACATTTGTAATTCTGATGCTGGGAAACATGATGTATCCATTAAAATAATGATAAAATGTTTTATACTTTTTATTTTCTTGAACAAATTGCAGTGGTAAAAAAAGCGACTTTTAAAGTCAAGCTTTTATTTTTTCACTCTTTACACCACTGAAATACAATTCCTTTGTAATATTTTAGAGATAACTGTTCTGAATATGTTTGCATCAGTTGTTTCTGCACTATTTCCTGAGTCTGTCCCCAACAGCCAGATTAGAAGGCAACAGATGTGTGGGGCAGGAGGATTTAAGCACTAACCTTTGATGCACTGGAAACTTCTTCATACTTGGAACTTTCAAAGTTACTCATGGCTGCCTGCTGTGGGAAAGGACCCTTCAATCCACAATGATTCTTCACCTCCGCTGCCTCACATTATCCTGACCCAGGTATTCAAAAACATTTAGAATGCTCCTCATCGTCCTTGAGCAGAGGAATTAATTTATTGTTGGTCTAAAATAGTTACACTGCTCTCTACTATACAGACAAATTTCTGCACAAAACGGGAAAGTAAGACAGGCCTTTCACGGTCTTTAATCTTGTAGGAATCAGATTAGATAAATAGCTCTTCAAATGAACAAACAAAAGTTTTGATGGTTGAGTAGAGTGGCAGTGGGCAGCAGAGTCAAACTGGACAGTTATAGTATCATATCATCTCTCTTCTTCACAGTCATAGAATTTCATAATAAAAAGTCCTGTTCATTTCTACTGAACATCATGAGCGAAGCACTGGAAACTTGCCTGTTACTCCTGGAGCCTCTGCTCATTAAATATCTAAATATTTGTGTGTGTAAATTACCAAGTTTCTCATTTAATCATGTTAAGCTATTATTTCTGGAAGTTTGGCCATCCTGTAATTGTGAAAATCACCCCCAGAACTTTTCACCATGTCTCAGTATATAAATTCTACAGTCTTTATTCAGGACAATGTGAAATCTGAGAAAAGTAGGTATGCTGGGTTCTCCTTCCTTAATAAACTGGCTAGGTGTGAATACCAGATGAGAAAACCATCTGACAATATAGCTGCAAGATTATGAGATCTCCCTAAGAATCCTGAAATGAAAGAATGTTTTTTAAAAAAATCAATTTTTTATGGTAATGTCAGTATATTGCCATCACCTACTGAATTTTTCTCCTCAGATCTGTGTTCTGACAGAATCAAGTCCCTACATAGCTATGGAGTGAACAGGATCCTATGATGATAGTTGTAGCTCAGTGAAGATCAGTTCAAATAAAAAGATCTCATGCATAAAAGCCTTTTCTAAGTGTTAGTTAGCAAGTCCATTATAAATAGAATCTGTTTATTATTTCCTCAGAGTTGGCTTATCAAATCCTCATAGAAATGAGATCTATCTAAAAGCGTCTTTAGAAATTGCAAACAGACATATAAATTGAAGCAAAGTGTTGCTATTCATGAAAATAATCTTTTTACAGGATATTTTTGTACAAAGGGAAATATTATGTTTGGTAATTTCTTTTCAAAGAGACACTTTAGACTCCTGTAATAAATAGTACTGTTATCAGCACACATGCACAAAAGTCAAGTGACTACAAATTCTTACAGAAGTGTCATGTACTTCAGTAAAAAATATTTCTTACAGTCACAGAGTTGTATGATTCTGAATAGAATGGAAGTACTCAGAAAACGAAACCAAACAAACAAAAAACTTCCAAGTTTTAAGCCTTTTTGTGGCAGCTACCCCAGCTGGTGAAAAAATAATGTACCAGTATAAGTATTGCATATGTTTTCAAAGCTGATGACCTAATTTTTCAGAACACTCATCTTTCCTGTGCCTTCAGTGTGCATGTGGGAGCCAAGTGCTTGAACAGTCAATTCACCAGCTTAGGTGAGAGAAGACTAGCTCAGGCAACCTCACAAAAAAATATCGCTCCCAAAAAAAAGTGAAAGAATTATTATACTGATTCATTTCAGAAATATTCAGCTGCTGAAAGGACTGCATGAGCCTGCTCAAGATAGCCCTGACATCTGTGTGGCCACTAGCCTCAGGATGATGGATCCACAGAATGGAGGTTGCCAAGGCACAGTATTTCACAGCTGAGAGAAGCATAGTTGTCTTTCTAAAGTTTTCGTACTTATGTAAAGCTGAACACACACACACACACACCCTCCCCCCCAAAAAAACCAACCCAACTAGGCTTAACTGTTCCTTTTCATTTCATAGCAGAGGAGACACTTCTGACTTGGAAATCCTGGTACATACAGTCATTGAGTGAAGAATCTAACATACATAGGATACATGGAGTAATTTACTTTAGAAATCAGTAGTGTAATTACTGGAATTTAGTCAGTGGTCTTTTAGTGTAGTTATTACAGATTTCTCTATAAAGTTCACTCATTTGTCCTTTCTGGGTGAAACACTTTTGGTCAGATAGTTCATTATGCACAGAAGTCAGCCGATGTGAAAGAATTTTGAGAAACTATTAAGCAAGACATAGGAAGTTTAGCTCAGGCAAGTTTTTTACAGTGAAGAATTACCTTGTTCTTAAAGTCCAGTTCAGAAGACAAAGCATTCATCATTTCATGATGAGTTCTGTAAATGGAGTCAAAATACCTTCAGTACAACAGGGGTGGAAGGTGGATCTAATACACCCAGCCCATATTGATTTAGACTTTTCATGCTGCCCAAAGAAACCATACAGACTAGATGACAACACGAGTTTATCAATATAATGAACTTCAGTGTTCGTTAAAAAGATTTCCTTTGTGGAAGGTGGAAGGAAAGAAGAAAAAGGATAGAGCAGCCTTGCAGTAGGTTATTCATCGAATAATCCCTACAATTCAGTTAAGTCATTTCAAAGGTGATTTCTGCTACTGTGTAAGTATGGTATAATGAGAAGAGGCTCCACACATTATTATAGGAAAGTGAATCATTCACTGTAATGTGCCTTTCCCTTATTCCTTCACAAGTTATAGCTCAAAGAAGAACAAAAAGCACCTTTCTTTTAGAGGTATTGTATTCCAGTTGGTATTTAGAGTAGATCATCTGAAAATAGCTGCTGTCATTGTTTTTTCCATCTACTACTTGCAAGGATAGGTCAGTTTGAAAAGGCTTCCTTCCCTGACTTTTAAATATAGGCTAGAAACATAATATCGACCTTCTTTTTGCAATCCTTTCATCCACATTGTATCGTGATATAAGTGAGCATGAGTATAAACAGGGTCTTGAGATATATTAATCACAGTTTTAAAAAAAATCAGTATCAAGACTTACAGAATTTATTCTGGAGTATTTAATACAAAAAACTCTTTTCTTGTTTTAGAAGCAGCTGGTAGAATTCTTTACTCTTTAATTACCATAACTTCCCAAACAAGTTCAGTTTTTACCATCTTGTGCTACGTGCTATGAATGTCTATGGAAATAGCAGGATCATAGTTATTAGAGATTTAAAAATACCTCTTCAGTCATTAAGTCAGCCCCCTTTCAACCAAAACTATGTTGTTTTCTCTAGAACATGTACTAAAACTTTATTGTGGGATAATTCTACATTAGGGCACTGCCCATTTCAGAAAAAACAGATAAGAGAATAAATACTTGGCGTCTGCGCTTTCCTCCTAAGCCCATGCACTATTCAGTTGCCTAAGGCAATGACCCATATATGTGGCAACTTCTTCAGAAATGCTTCTTGCTGTACTGTGTATTTTTCACTGGCAAGGTTTCAATCTGCACCTGATATGACAGGAATGCGGTTTCACAGAACAACCCTGACAACAATATGTTAAAGACTTGCAGAAGTCAAATACAAGTTTCAGTGAATCACACCTCCTTTCCTAGGCTTTGACCTGGAATCACCCCGCAGGACATCAAGGGCAGGCAGGGACAGAGTAGTCCCATTGCTTTCACTTGCATGTGTTCCGCAAAACTGGTGCAACTTGGAGTAGAATGAATGTGCCAGGAATTTCATACAGGCCTTTAGGGCATCTTCTGGGCTGTGTAATCCCAAGCAGAGGGAGAGCAGAGGCTGGGCAGCCCTAGATGGCAGGCGCCTCAGTGACTCACACAGAGCTCATGCTCCTGGTCCAGTGTTAGCGCTCCGAGCAGTGAGCGACGTGAGTACACAAGGACTTTCTGGGGCAAAGGTTCGGCAAGGAGATTAAACATGAATCCAGCTCGAAGCTTTGCCACGAAGAACCGGGGCCTGATTCAAGACTAAAGACTTTTTATTCTATTTTCTGTGCCTTTATGATTCATATAAATTTATTTCTTTGTTCTGAAATTTAATAAAAGAAAAAGTGCATATCAAAAGGGAAACAGGTTTCACAATGTTAGCTTTGAAGCTTGTAATCTCCCACAGAAACCCGACTGAAACTTCCAACATGGTTTGCCCCACAGAGAGCAGGTGAAAACATGATTTGGAACAGCGTGACAATGGCTCTGAGCTCCAAATGCATCAATTAAAAAGAAAATCCTTCTGCCCACGAATTCTGTCTGTGTTCAATTAGAATGAAAATGTAAGAGAAAACTAGATGGATTAAAGAATACTTGTTTTTCCTTCTCTCCAGTATCCTAAACTCAGTATAATGCAACTTTGTTGTTTTGTTTGTACAGATCTAGTTGCTTGCTTGGTCAGGCATTTCTGTCTCAGACTTCTTCAGCTACTAAAGTTGCTAGTACTGCTTGCATTCTTTCCATATTGTGTATACAAAGAATTTGTATTATCTGTTGTTTATTTTAAACTTCTGACTTTATTTTGCCAAGGCTATCTGTTTTTAAATTAGTAATTTTCACTCCCTCATGCAATTCTTCTAAATTACTTTTTGGAGTACTGACTATTAATATTTTAGGTAGCTTTGATGTTTTACTTTATAGTCTTCAATTTTATTTTACATTTCACAGGTTCCTAGTTGCAAATAATCCTACAGGCAATTTTCTCACATTGCAACTGTTCCTTGAAAGATATGCTAATGTAGCAAGGCACTCGCAATACTGGGGGTTAAGTTAATCACCCAAAATGAGTCGTATTACTGTCAGTGGTATATAAAGACATCCCATAGTGAATTACTAGGCACACTAGCATTAAAACTCCTTTATAAAATACCAGAACCTGAAGGTGTGCAGAAATAAGCACTCATTTCAGTATCTGTTGAGCTAAGGAATCTGGTTTTTGTTATTTCTGGACTTGAAGGTTCTAAACAAATACAGTGTTTGTGTTTCCTTTTAAAAAATCTGCAGTATCATTTGAAAAGCCTTTGTGAATAAAAAAAAAAAAAAAAAAAAGAAAAAGAGTAATTACTGCCTTTGTTAATATATTTGCACGGAAAAGAGTTGACTCCTCTCTGTTCAAACTAAATAGGGCACCCAAATAATAAATTGATAGATTAAATTACATGATTTAAAATGAAAATTGGAACACTTCATAGTCTTACACATATTTGCAAGTAGCTAGAGCATATGTGCAATAGATGTATATGTTAATTTATTCTTTACATTATATGATTCATAATATGTGTTTAAACATTCAAAATGTCCTTTGAAGAGACAACATTTTAGGCCCCTACATAGTAAATATCTGCCAGATATTTCTACATGCCCTTAGAATTCCCAATGAAATAAACTTCAGCTAGGATCCATTGAGATGTCTATAATGAACCTTTTCTCCAGAAAAATGGAACTGTGCTGGCAATGTATCCCCTGTACCTAGAAATGACCAGATGCTATCAAATGAGGTGTTTCTCTGCTCTAACTGAGCTCAAAGAAGCATTCAGCTATGCAGCCTGAAGAACGTAGTTAGGATCTTCTGCCAGGTGTGATTTTTGTTGGTTGCATCACATGCAATGCCACAGCACTGTCAGTTCTGTATGGACAGTAGATTAAAGGAGTTTTGGGTAGTCTTAATCTGTTCTGTCAGAAGGGTACTTTCTCAGCAGACTGCCTGCTTAGAGGGAGGCAGAGGTATAGTTCAAGGCTGCATTTTAAAACAGCAGTACAACAGTACTTATAATCTAGTTTTCTGTTTCTTGTCTGGAAAAAAATGAAATAAGATGTAGTTAAATTGTAGTGATACGCATTTTTATGAGAACAAATATATTTCAAAGCAGAAAAGATAGGGAGCGTGCAGGAAAGGTTTACGTGGAACACAGTATTTATTTGCCATGCATATTTGATATGCGTTCATTAAATACGCAATAGAAATGTCAACATAAAGTGCTGTTTAGAACCTCCTATAAAAACAAACTGCATTGGTATTAAAATTGGAATGCACTAATCTTTGGTTAAATACAAACATTATTTGCTATCCAGCAAAGAAATGTTTGGTTGAGTGTTGTTAAATAATCATATATTTAACCTAATTTAATTTGCCCTTCATTTATGAAGTCTGATAGAGTGATACTGTGTCAGTGTAACCAGTACTTTCACGTACCATCATCTACCATTATATGGGGTTTTTTCCCCACTCCACCCGTTGACATTCAATCACTAAAAATTATCACTACTCCATGCCTAGCTCGAAAGTATTTTTGCAGTCTCACTGAACCGTGGTCAATATTTCTTACAAAGAGGAAAAAGCATCCATCTCTTCAAGGAATATCTTTGTATGACATACAGTCATCTGACATAACTACAAAGATAAATCTATTCACTAGTAAAGTAACAGTTGAGATGGATGGCTGCATTTGTGAGTTGCAATTTAAAACTAAATGCTAAATACTCCTAAGTTATGGTATTTTGGTTTGACTTGGTTGGGTTGTTTTTGCTGGCATAGCCATACTGACTTAAAAGTTATTCCTTTCACTAGCTTGGACTTAGATTTTTAAATAGTGTCTATAATGATGGCTTACATATACTGAAGAGATTCTTCTACAACAGTCACTGGAAAGGTACTTTTAATCAGGATATCTGATTAGGCATATTAAAATACACCATACAGGATTGTCATCTAAACCTTACCTGGGCCAGCAGTTTATAGGGACTTTTAAATTGGGGTTATCCCCTGCAGCATAACAATATCTCTTCCTTATAGCCTTTGCAATTACTTCATTCTCTGTAATGCAGTTGTGAATGTTCCCACTGCCTATGTATCTAGTATTTTGGGAGGAGTCTTACTGCACTATACTATCAACCTCATAATGTTTTTAGGAGTTCCATAGGTGTACAATTTATCTAAAAACTGTCTTTCTACTAGTCTTTTGGCAGGTTTACCCAGCAATCATTCAAGTGCCTGCAGTGTAATGCAGAGAAACCTGAGCTAGATTTAAATTCAAACACCGGTAACAATCTAACCAAGGCAGCACTGAGCTCGGCACAGCCAATTTACTTTGCTGAGAAGCTGGGTAAATTAGCTCATGCTGAGCTCTGTGCTGCCGTAGCTGACTGCTGGCAGTACCCAGGCTCACTAGTTTAAAGCTAGTGTGGCTATCTCTCTGGTGCGCTGCAGTCACTGCTGATGTACTCTTGCAGTACAGTGTACGCATACACTTAAGCCATTGCTTTTCTGTTGCAATGGGTGGTTTTTCGTTGGGTATGTTCTATGTCAGGATTTCCTCATTTTCTTGCTCTGCCATTATTGTTGTAATTTTTATCATATCCCGTTTTCTGTCTCTTTTTCAAAAAAACGGCAGCGGTTCAATTTTTGTTTTTGCCTTTGGCCTCTTTCCAGTCCTGCCACAAGTTTCAAGTTGGAGTGACCAGAGTAAGAAGTATGTTACCTCCTTCCACGTGCTTTATACTTCTGTCTATATCTGCTGTATGTGAATGTCTTCTGTCTAAAATAAATATCGATATGGTGCCCCCACAGACTTCAGGGAGATTTAGTTAACATAATGCCATCATGATTGCTTCCTCTCCCTGGTGTGTCCAGCCCTGAGGAATGTACATAGCAGGTTCACTGCAGCCCAGTGCCCTGAAGGATGTACATATCATGCGTGTTCCAGAACTACAAAGGAGTAATAGTGTGCACAAGATACCCTGGCAAAAAATAAATTGACAAGGGTAATCAGAAATACATTTTGAAAAAAATTATTAATATAAAGAATGATTGATGTGCATTCATTTTTATATTCCCTCTCCAAATGTCTTTTTTTTTTTTCTCTCCTCCTACTGTTTCCATTTCTCTGTCCTTTTCTACTTGGTCCACTGTGAATCTGACTCTTCAGAAGTATGCTTTGGTTGATACTGCCTCCTCTGACCTCATTTAAAGCACAGAAGGGTTATGCATTGCTTGTGATAGAATAATTCAGCATATATCTTGATACATGGGAAATACAAGGGACAAGCAAAACAAAATTTATCTCATTCAACAGGTTTATTCCAGTTTGGGGTTTTTTGTTTGGGTGGGTTTTGGTGGGTTTTTTTGCTGGTTGTTTTTTTTGTTGTTGTTGGTTTTTTTTTTTTGGTAATAGTTGATGAAATAGATAATACCATGAAGGGAGCCATGCAGGTAGACAGACATACAAGTAGGTCTCTGTACTTCATTGTTTTTGAGGATTGATGAAAAATTATCATCATTGACAAAAATTCTAAGCTTTATGAGAGAAGAAGGCCACAGAAAAAGAGCAGTACTGTATTTAGGGATTTTATTACAACCTTCATTAAAGATCAGAGTAAAAAAACAGGATTTTAATAATGAGGTATAATTCAAAATAATTAGACAATTAGAATAAATGCCTAATTAAAATAATGAGATTTGTGTGATACAGAACAAGACCTGTTTTTCCCTCCTTCCAAAATATTGATGTTTTGATCAATATGTTGAACTCCCAGCAATGCTGTTCTGCTAAGGGTCGCTTTTATCATAGCCCTGAGCAAGGACTAGCCCAGACTGCGTGACGTTGGTGAGAACTACGAGGGACACAGCGTGTCCTTCAGAGCAGATCATCAGGGACCATGCCCCTTAGCTGTCCTGAATGTTTTTTGGAAATAATGTGAATTTTGTCACTCTACAAATGATCTTCTTTGGGGAAAAAGCCGACAGCAAAATGGATGTTAGAATGACAGGAACATCCTGCATTCTACCCTTTTTTGTGAAAGAAAGTATTTCATTGCCGTTTGAAATGACCAGAGACACATATTTGTTTGCATTCTCGTATCACAAACACCTAATCAAAATGGTATGGAGAGACAGGGAAAGCCATTACCAAGCTGAGCCCAAGTATGCCGGGTTTCAGCCTGAGAGAAATTTGTAGCCTGAAGTTACAAGCCACTGAAAATAGGTGTTTATAATGGAAGTGCCATCTTAACCTTATCTGTAGTGGCACTACTGCTTTGCTATAATATCTCCTCTCCTAGCATCTGTGAAATTGTAATCTGTCCTATGGCTGGTAACTGAGGAGATGGTGAAACCCACGGATACACTCTGAACTACCTTAATTTATCTGTACTAGGTTTTTACTGACACATAAAAAGGGAAGGTGAGCAGGGGGCGAGGGGCTGATGTCAGACAGCTGAGTGCCTCAGACGTGCTTGGGAGAAAGGGAAACAGGACACCAGATGACTGTCTGCATCAGTCAGCAGATTATCTTTTATACCTCAATATTTTTTCTTTCTCTGAGGCAAACATGTAACAAAATTTTTCATCTTTGAAGGTTTCATCTATAATACTTGTTTTTCAGCCTAGTGGACCTAAAAGCAAGCCAGTGTAGGACATCGTAGTCCTGTTAATGAAGATGTTATCTCTGGAAACTTTCTGCATTTCTCAGCATTAATGCCATCCAGCTGCCAAATAATGGTATGTGCTACACTGATTCTTTGTAATTAAAATAGCTCTTCCGTTACTGCCTCTGTCGTGTAGGCATGATGAGAGAGACCTGTAATGCTATCTTATAAAAAAGTCTTGGTGAATTTTTTTTTTGTTGTATAACCACCTGGTTATTTTTGCCTCCTAGATTATTTGTTGCCTTACCTGACTTCTTTGTAAATTGGTGGGTTTTATCTTTACTCACACAAATTATCTTTAATGGGCCAACAAATTAACTTATTTTTCAGACTGTTATGTTTCTACCCATTAGTTCACAGTATTGTTCAAGGATTTGATTCTTTAGAAGTTTTCTTACAAATTTAGGGATTTTCCTGTTTGAACAAGAACACTGACACACAAGGGGTACAAGTGAGGTGAGCATTGAAAGAAGTCAGGATTTTAACCTTTGGCAGGGAAAGTTTTGCTTATAACTGTAGTATCTTATGTCTTCACCTGGGGTGAGGACCAAACAAGGTAGAACTTCCATTCTATTAGTCTGCAGGGCTCTTCAGACAAATCTGGTGAAGCTTTGGAATTGGTTTTCTACAGAAGAAAGGAATTGACAGAAATTTCTGTTATCCAAAACCAAGTTCAAACTACTCCATTTAGCATATCTTTCTGTAACTGGTTTTCATTTATTTCATATGCATAACACAGAACTGCTAGAGTGAAGGGCCAGAGGGGGTTCTTTTTTGGATACTATGCAATGCAGCATGTACCTAGCCCTCTGACCCCACCCTCTCAGAAATTACCCTTGTTAATACTCTACTTTATCCTTGCATTACCTTCTGACTCTCTTACAGCTGTATGAGTGCTCTTATTCTGGCTCATACAGACACACAGCATTCATCAATGGTTTCTCAGCACTTCACATTATTTAGACTTCTGCTAATTTTGGGAACCATTTGACTATAAGGGACTAAATTTGCTTGAGGATGTATAGTTTGTTAGTGACCCTGGGGACAGTCAATGTAGGCAGAGTTGGAGATGCAATTTGTATGTGTGCATGCATATGTGTTCAAGACTTGGGTCATGGAGATCTCTACCTACATGAAAAGAGCAGTTATATTTCCCCTATATAGCTGACATATATAATATTATTTTCAAATACACTATTCCCATATATTTTTTCTGAAATATGAGTACAGAAGGTTATGAAGAGTTGTATAGAATAATAGGCATTTTGGAAAATGGGTGGAAATCCTAAAACAGAAAGGGACATAGATATAAAATGCTTTCATCTTTAGGCCAGATCTAATTGCCAAGAACATTCAAAACTGAGACTGCAGTTCATTACTTTTACAGGGACGTGTACAGACTTTCTTTAGCATATTGTATCATGTAACAGTGTTTGCCTAATTATCAGAAGACTGTTTCAAACTCTTTTGATTTTCTTCTTAGTAATGAAATATATTTTTTTTAGTTGTCATTACAATTTCAGATGTCTTACCACAAAAAATGTGATTGTCAGGTAAATAACGTTCAGATAAACACACTGCTTATCTGAAATGTCAGTTTTTCTAATATTTGTTAGGACACTTTAGAGTAGTTCCAATCCAAAATTGCTGTAATGCTTTTCCCATCCTATTTTCTACATATCCTGACACTTTTGTTCTGTCCGTTATCCACATGTCATTCATTACCAAGATAATTCTCTGATCAGCTGCAACAGTGCTAGGAAATGCCACCTGAAATTGGAAGACAAAATCAAGTTTTGAGAAGAGATAATTTTTTATTTCATTAGTTTACAATAAGCTGTACCCTCTTTGGCAACAAAGAAATGAACTCAGAGGCTTATATCAGCTGTTTGGCTGGCATGTGTTTGCATGCCTAGCTTTGAAATTAGGGTCATGCTTTCAAATGCATAAGTTAAGAACTGCAAGCTAACAGAGATGTGCTTCCAGGGAGCACTTTTAAGCATACTTGCTGCCTTTAGGTGCTGTATTGGACTTTTAAAGTATAATAGTAAAGAATTTTTTCAGTACCAGTACCATCCGCAAGGTAGAAATGGGGACTGTGTTAATTATGTGCAGACAAACTGGCAAAATATCCTGCTAAATGAACAAGTAGGTGTCCACCTCAGTGACTGAGCAGTTAATTATCTTCATCACAGATGGGTCAATTGCACACATGTATTTGTGTAATACTCCAAGAGCACGTTTCATGCATAATAACTGGGCGTAAATGTCTTCCCTGTTTGCTTTCTGAGATCTTGATACAGACTGCAGCAACATCCAGCAGCACGGGCTAACTCCTCTAATTATAGCCCCTCTCTCCCTTACACGTTAGAGTGTCTTCACAGAAATTTTTGTTTGAAAGAATCCAGGTGGCTATTGTTTGTCAGTTTGTTATGAATCATAGTCTGAGCTATTACTTAAGAAGATGCTAGACTTAGAGGGGTCTTCTACAGCAAGAATGTAACCAAATTCTCTTCGGTTGATTTCCATCATCTTAAACAAAGAAATAAACCCACCAGAGGTTCAAGCAGGACAAACCTAAGAGCCTTCAAAGTAAAACTTTGTGTTCTATCTGAATAGACACAAAAATGTCTGAGATATTGAGTCTCAGTTTCTGACTAAATTCTGTAGCATTTGGTAAAATAAATCTATCCTTTTAAAGTTAAAATAGATATGTATATAAAATTATATGTAAATCAAACAGTTTTGCCTTAGTGAAGCTAGGTTAAAAACATTCTCTAGAAGCATAAACCACAGGAACACAAGCTGAAAAAAGCATTCATTGAAATTCATGCCTCCGGAATTTATGCATTTATATAACAAGTGTATTGTGCTCTTTCAAACTGGTGAGCTGAAGTCTTTACTTTCCAAAGATGGCCCACTGCCTCTCCCCACACACACTCACTTACATCCCTTAATTTCAAGTGAAACACATCTCCTTCTCTCTAGTGGTTACTTTTCAATTACCTTGAGAGCCCTAATTCGGTTGTTAAAAGAGTTTTAGGCTTCCAAGTCCAGTTGTATCCTGAAAAATTGCTAGTTTGTGAGCAACTGAAGTCAGACCTCAGGTATTGATCTCAGAAAAGAGTTACTGAGGATTGTGGGGATTTTGCTCTGACAAGAAAGAATGACTTTCAAGGCTTCCAAAGATGCAAAATCCTTTCAGTGACATGCATTAGTGATAATCAGTGTGTGTTGCTATGGTTCAGTAGAAGTCAACACTGAACTTCACAAAACTCTTTCAACCTTTCCTCTCTAACTGTATAAATGTGAAAGTAACAATAAATCTTGTTGACAATTACTTCCACATCTATTGGCAGTCAGTCAGCTGCAATGTGAACAGCATTGTGCACAATATGTGCAGCACAGCCAACACCCATTAACTATCTCCCTAGTTTCTCCTGTGACTTATAGAACATGTTATTTTTCCCCAGTGAGAGGCCCTTTCAAATGCTGAATTAGTAATATTAGCACCAAATACTACTAATTTGCCAGCCAGGCTGTGTTTTTCCAGAGTGTTCACAATGGGGTCTGATAACTGCTTTGTAGTGCTACAGAGCAAAGAAGAAAATTCAAAAGATTTTGTCAAACATTTGTATAAGACAGAAGGAAGTGGTGTAAAGTTTGGTTTTTTACCATTAGACTAGTTGGTATGTATGTAAAGAAAAAAAAATTTGGAACTTCAACCCTACTCAGCAACAAACATAAATGCATGGTAATATGGAAGCATATACACACGTTCCTTGTAGAAACAGCTAGGAACATTTTTAACAATATGAAATACTTGTTCAAAGAGGGTATTTTCAGGACCTCTATATTTTCAGACTTTAGTGGCTAGCTTAAATAATACTTATGAAGAAGAATCCTCTCTGCTATAAAGAAATTTCCATTGTATATCATGCATTCGTTGCTTGCATATAGTTTTCATTGACATCAGTGTGAAATCTGAGCAAGTAATTGTCTAGCATATGGAACTGAAAAGCACAAATGGATCAGGGTTGATAGTCTCATTTTTCTAATCAGTTTTCCTATGCAATTCTTATAGGCAAATGCACATACACACTTACAGGTGAAACCATACACATATAGATAGACAGATCTGTATCTAATTTTCATAAATAGGTAGCTATCTACTATCACTAAAAACATGAAATTCAATAGACAACAGAGATTTGCTGTGGACATCTGAAAAATTAATTCAGCTTCTTTCCTTTCCTGCAGTTGTGCAATTCATGCTTAGTCAAATACAGCATGTGAATATTATGTAAGTGGGGGTTGTTACAGCTAAAGCTATCCATAGTTTTCCCCATTGTAAGATTCACAACAGGTCAGCATTAAGCTGACTGATCTAGTAAAAGGAGGGAAAGGGATCCACTTCGATGGCTAGGGAAGATGTATAGGAAGTCTTTGCCAGAATAGTCTAAAGGTTGGAAGGAAGCTTGTGAATTATGTGTGATTATCCAAGGAGTTTTGTCCACATCTGTATACCCCTAATTTTTAAAGAGAGAGGATATAATTTAACTGAAGCCTGGATGGCATTATAGGAATACTGACTGCAGGGAGAGCATCTGTTACTGAGTAGCTTTGTTATCTTGCACTCCCTGGAAGGTTCCTCACATCCAGGACTAGAGAGATGCTGCTGCACACTGGGAAGGGCCACAGCATGAGGGACTGAATGCTGTCTTCTGTGACTGCCAGTCATTTCTCAACTGCACTAATGAATCACTTCCAATTTCTAAAGGAGTCAGAGAACTCCACAGTGTCTCTCTCATCTACAACTTGAATCTCCTTCCTAGGTTTTCAGCTGCATCATTTGTGGATTTTGATACAATTTTAGGATGACTTTCTATGTTGTTTTTTCTGTGCTCTGAAAGTTGTATTATAGGAATTCTTAAGATGTAGGAAAAACTGTGTCTGGTGTATCAATGTTAAATTAAAAAAAAAAAAAAGGAAGAGTACACTGGGAGTGAGGACTGTGAGGTAGGTTTTGTCCTGAGAGTTATCACAATTTACTTGACTGTAGGCCAATCACTCACAAATGGTTTCAGTGATATATAGGTAAATCCATTTTAGACAACTGGCCTAACACCTACAGTTCTCCCCAGAATGGTGACTCAGGAAGTTCTTTACAGATTTGATAATTTGGAGAGAAGAATATTGCCCAGGGATTTGGGAAATAAAATAAATTTCATTACTCCCTAAAATATGTTCTTAGGTGCTTTACACCTAGTTCCCAGTTTTGTCATTAACCTTCCTGGACCCACTGTGTATGTTGTGAAACCAACATGATTTTGACTTACAGGTTTTTGACACAGTTAGCCAATATTTTTAAAACACTCCAAGATCCTTCCATGGAAGTTTCTGCATAACAAATGTACTGCCCCTTGCAGAATATATGAGATACTCCCTCTTCCTTTCATTTTAATTGAATTTGGATAAAAAGATTTAATAAAATTATCCAGCACTAGCAGAGCTGATGCAATGACATTGGTTTTAAAACTGCCCTTGTGCAAGAATGTTATTTTTTTATCAAAGTGAGTTTTCTGTTTTATGCTCAGCAATTGCCCTGTCTTTTAATTCCCTCATAAGGATCACACATAAAAAAACAGGAGGAAAATGAGGAAAATCTAAGAGTATGTTGTGGGCTTATCCGTGGCCACAGGCTTTGAGGTGCTCCAGCATGACCTCATGCACAGCCACTGATGCTTCAAGATGCACCTGCTGCAGCATGGACTTAACCATGCCACTGATGCTTCAAGGTGTACCTCCTCCAGCGTGGACTTATCCTTGGGCCCCAATCCCTTCAGAGGTATACCTGCTGCAGCACAGACATAACTACAGCCACAGATGCTGCGAGATGTACCTGCTCTGATATGGGCTTATCCATAGCCAGAGACAATTTGGCATGGTCCTGCGCCTGCGTGGACTCATGCACAGCTCACAGTGCCTTGGATTTGAGTTCACACTGGAATTCCACCCTGTCCAGTAGAGCAACACATAAACCATCTGACCATCTGCCAGCCCAGGTACATGGCCATTGCCGCTAACAAAATGTTCCCAGGCACAGCAGAGTAAGACGATAGGCAGTAGAGGGGCATAGCAAGCCGTGAAAGCAAAAAACAGCCACTAATGAGCACTAGACCCTAATATATGGTAAGGCAAGCAAGCCTCATGGCAAGCATAGGAGCCTGCCAATTAATAGCTAAACAGCAGTAACGGCTATACATTCGATCTAGCACATTCCAATCAATCCTGTCATCTCATGCCCTTTGAGGCCCATCTTGGGTGCCAAAAAAGACTGTCATCTTTTAAACCCAGCTGGCAAGTGAGCACCATACAGCTGCTCGCTCACTCCCTACCACCGGTGGGATGGAGGAGAGAATCAAGAGTAAAAGTGAGAAAACTCGAGGGTTGAGATAAAGACAGTTTAGTAAGTAAAGCAAAAGCTGCACATGCAAACAAGGCAAAATAAGGAATTCATTCATTGCTTACCATGGGCAGCCAGGTGTTCAGCCATCTCCATGAGAGCAGGGCTCCATCACATGTAATGGTTACTTGGGAAAGCAAATGCCATAATACTGAATATCTCCCCCTTCCTTTTTCTTCCTCCAGCTTTAAATTCTGTTTGTGATGTCATATGGTATGGAATATCCCTTTGGTCAGTTGGGGTCAGCTGTCCCATCTGTGTCCCCTCCCAGCTTCTGGTGAGTCATAGAGTGACTTGGGTTGGAAGGGACCTCTAAAGGTCATCTAGTCCAACCCCCCTGCAGTGAGCAGGGACACCTTCAACTAGATCAGGTTGCTCAGAGCCCTGTCCAGCCTGACCTTGAATGTTTCCAAGGATGGAGCTTCTACCACCTCTCTGGGCAACCTGTGCCAGTGTTTCACCACCCTCATTGTAAAAAAACTTCTTCCTAATATCTAGTCTAAATCTCCCCTCTTTTACTTTGAAACCATTACCCCTTGTCCTGTTGCTACAGGCCCTATTGAAAAGTTTGACCCCATCATTCTTATTGGCCCCCTTTAAGTACTGGAAGGCTGCAATAAGGTCTCCCCAGAGCCTTCTTTTCTCCAAGATGAACAACCCCAACTCTTTCAGCCTCTCTTCACAGGAGAGGTGTTCCAGCCCTCCGATCACTTTTGTGGCCCCCTCTGGACCCACTCCAGCAGGTCCATGTCTTTCTTGTACTGAGGGCTCCAGAGCTGGACACAGTAGTCCAGGAGGGGTCTCACCAGAGTAGAGGGGGAGAATCACCTCCCTCAACCTGCTGGCCACGCTTCTTTTGATGCAGCCCAAGATACAACTGGCCTTTTGGGCTGCAAGTACACATTTCCAGCTCATATCCAGCTTTTTGTTCACCAGTACTCCCAAGTCCTTTTCCGCAGGGCTGCTCCCAATCCCTTCATCCCCCAGCTTGTATTGATAGTGGGGGTTGCCCTGACCCAGGTGCAGGACCTTGCACTTGGCCTTCTTGATCCTCATGAGGTTCATGTGGGCCCACTTCTCAAGCTTGTCCAGGTCCCTCTGGATAGCATCCCATCCCTCAGGCGTGTCAACTGTGTCACCACTCAGCTTGGTGTCATCTGCAAACTTGCTGAGGGTGCACTCATTTCCACTATCTATGTCACTGATGATGTTAAACAGTACTGGTCCCAGTATGGACCCCTGAGGGACACCACTTGTCACTGATCTCCATATGGACATCGAGCCACTGACCACTACCCTCTGGATGCAACCATCCAGCCAATTCCTTATTCACCAAACAGTCCAACCATCAAATCCATACCTCTCCAATTTAGAGAGAAGGATGTTGTGAGGGGCCGTGTCAAAGGCCTTACAGAAGTCCAGATAGATGACATCCGTGTCTCTTCCCTTGTGTCCACTGATGTAGTCACTCCATCATAAAAGGCCACTAGGTTGGTCAGGCAGGACTTGCCCTTGGTGAAACTGTGTTGACTGTCCCAAGTCACCTCCCTGTCCTTCATGTGGATTTGCATAGCTCCTAGGAGGATCTGTTCCATGATCTTCCCAGGCACAGAAGTGAGGCTGACAGGTCAGTAGTTCCCAAGGTCCTCTTTTCTACCCTTCTTAAAAATGAGTGCAATGTTTCCCATTTTCCAGTCCCCAGGGGTTTCACCTGACTGCCGTGACTTTTCAAATATCACGGAGAGTGGCTTGGTAGCACTCAGGACTCTAGGATGCATCTCATCAGGTCCTGTAAACTTACGTATGTTCAGGTTCCTCACGTGGTCACGAACCTAAACTTCTCTTACACTGGGAGGGAAAACTGAGGCAAAAATATCACTGAGTACCTCGGCCTTCTCATCTGCTGTTACCAGGTTCCAGTCTTGCTCATCACGAGGGTATGCTTTCTTTGACCTTCCAGCGTACTCACTGGTGGGGTGGGGTGAGGAGCAGAAAAGTCCTTGACTCTGTGTAAGCACTGCTCAACAGTAAATAAAACATCCCAGTGTTATCAACACTGTTTTCAGCACCAATCCAAAACTTAGCCCTGTACCACCTACTATGAAGAGAATTCCCAGCCAAAACCAGCATAGAATATATGCTGTAATTTACAGCATAGAGTATATGCTGTAAATGTTATGTTCTCATATTTTTTCCCCACAAAGAAAAGGAAACTGCTAGAAATGTTTATTTGTTTTAAACCTTTCAACAATTGCAGATTATTGAAATACTAAATTACTGGCACACAAGAGAACTAGATGATTGTTGTTCCACATTTACAACACAAACCAAATGATGGCTTGGAAAAAAAAACAGCAGCAAATATTTTGAGTCTTAATTATCAGGCTGAAAAGGCTGATGAACAAAAGAGAGGAGGGGAGGAATGTGTGGAATAGTGAACGGAAGGACAAACGTTTAAAAAAAAATTTTAAAGCCTTTGTCAGTCTCAAAAAGAGAAACAGACTTAATTATTATTTTCTCTTCATTTCATTTTGGGAGCTTTATCTGAAACTGTAACTTACAAAGAGCAATTATAAACAAATGGCACCCAGCATGAATACTTCTCTGAGGTTTGATCGTCTCATCCTTGGCTCTTACATCAGCACAATAATGTGTTGCCCATTGGAAACCAGCATGACTAGGAGTGTAGAATAGAAGCCGTGCAGTGATTTAAACCTATAGCTTCATTTATCTGCTCCATATGGAATTGCAACCTGGACAATAGTATCAATCCATTAAAATGAAGGGCTTATTCCAAAGGAACCTGGCTAGATTAGTTAAAGTATTCTGCAATTCATGGAGAACAGCAGAGAATATGGAAATAATTTCCTCGAATAATCCAGAGAATTACTTTATGCTTCTGATATAGATCGCTGGGGAAATAATTTAAAAGCATTCTTAAATATCTTCCATTTTCTATTATGAGCCTTTGGATTTCCACAGTTTGAGAGAAGTGAGACATTGTGGCTTAGAAAACTAATTACAAAACATAAAAATGCTCAAGTCTAATGGAACAAATCAGAGAGAAAAAATATTTCCATACAGAAAGATCAATGTTGGAATGGAAGCTACAGCTTTTACGTAAGTGTCTTCCTCTCAACATCTTTGTTATACATTCTCTTTGTTCCTGTTAGCTTACTAATTAGCTGTGAGTTTTTTTTAATGCCCCTTACACTGGGTTAATTTTGTCTAACTCAACAGCAGGGGTTTGTGTAATAATAATTCACATAGCAACGTCAATGATTAAAATCCTTTCATTAACATGGTACCTTAAAGATAATGAATGTGAAGCTTTTAGCTAACCCAATCTCTATGCTCAGAAAGGCAGTTTTCGTAGAAAATAATAATAATAATAAAAAAAAAAAATTAAAAAAACCACCAAACCAAAAACCCCTTGTACAGATTAGCTTTTTTTGCCAGTAGAACAAATGAGATCTTTGTTTGGGTGTATTACAAACACGAAGTCATACAAATCAAAGAGCATGTATTATGAATACAATGATGTAGCATGCTTCTTTTGACAAAAGAATTCTAATAATGTACTTGAAGAATGCAAAACAGGCATTCAGAAGTGCTAATTTTCTGGCATTTTTTGTAGACAGCACTGTCAAGGCACAGATAATCAACTGAGGGGTCAGAGTGCCTTGAGCTGCATGTTGTCAGAGATGTGGCAGAAGGTGCTTTGGGCTGGATACGTCATTTCTCTTCAGCCTTTTCAAGAATTTTAAACAGGTTTATCTGTCAGGATACAAGAAGTGTGGTTCAGTAATTAGGGACACAAGATGAAATTCCATTTTGGAAAGTTTTAATAAGTGCTAGAACAATTGTTCTACTGAACTTGCTGTCTTATCTAAAAAAACCCAACCCTTTCCCCCCCCTACATTCTAATGTTTCTTACATTTAATTTTTACTAAGCGTAAAATATGTTTGCTGGATGAATTCATCCACATACATATAGTATAACTACTAAAGAAAGGTGCCTTAGCAACAGCAGCAGGGTAACAACATTGAGACTGGTATCTCATTCAAATCAGACACAACATTCTCCAGTTAATGTGCTGTGCTTTCACTTCTATAAGTCAAACCTTGGTTGTGAAAACTAACACATCATGTATCTGTATTTTCTACCATCCCATTATACTATGAATCTAGATTTTTAAAATATCAAATAACATTTGTCCTATAGCCAACTAATATGCATGAATAAATTCTGGCTTTAATATTTTTATTTTAAAACTAAGAAAAAACCCTGTTCTTGACACCATCTTTCCTGATTAAGATTGTAGGATTTTTGTATATTTTAAATTATTTTTTCCTAGTTCAATAGAAACTTCTAAATCTCAAGTTAAGGGATCATGCTGTAAAGACTTCAGCAAATCTGTGCCTTTATTTATGTAGATGCTGTCATTGAAGTCAGCTGTGTGATTGCTAAGCCTGTACTGTATTAAGGTTTTTAGCAATTGATCAACATGAACAGAATTCCTCAACAAACAAGCTCAGCTGACATTTTCAGTGGGGTGATAGCCAAATGGGTCTTTCAGATTGTCTCTCTGCTGTGTCATTCACTCAAGTAAGTAATTCAAAAAGGAGGTCAGTGAATGGGTAGTTAGTGGGAACACTTACTGCAGCTGTAGCTTCTCTGTAATTTTCCTGTGATAATTTCATATATTTTTGTCTTTACTGCATTGCTGTTCCCATTGCTCTCATAAGCACAAATAATTGCTTCCATTTTTTAAAGGAAAGAAAGCAGAAGATAGCCCTCTAGAAAGCTGAGTCACTAAGCTGGCTACTAAAATTAATATAAATATGACTAAGTAAAAGTTTCATCTTATAAAGACATTAATATGAAAGCTGAAATAAACGCTTTTGTGTAAGAGACTGTCAAGACATAGCTTCCAGGTTTGATTTGCACAGGAAGACGCAGATTCTGTGAAAATTCTTAATCTCATACGTGTAAACTAAAATGGACTGTATATTGTTATTTTTCCTCATATTTTGTCTTACAGACAATAATTGCCTGGTAAATTTGGTTCAGCTGAGCAGAGGTCTACACACTATTTAACTTGCCTTACAGGTCTTCTCTCTCTCAAAAAAAAGGTGCACTGCTCCATATGGATTATTTCCCAGAATGCCTCACAGCCTGGAAAAGTGAGAAGAAAAGATCTTGTTCCACAAATAAAATCATGCTGCAAGTATGGAGCGGCTGCTGTTTCTTTGAGCTCCATAGGTGAGTTCTGTTGTTAGCTGGATGCTTTCAGCACTCTGCTACTTCCAGGCCTATGACAGGATGCTGGGACTTGCATAATGATATGGCATCATATTAGGACTAGAGAACACTTTTAGAAGGTACAACAAAAATTTATAGGCATGAGGGGACTGAAGAGGGAAGGAATATGGTGCATAGAGCAGTCACAGTTTTAATGCAGTTACACTCAGGTAGTTCTGATAAATTGGAAAATATCTCTTTTTACCCACTTAGAATGTAGACAGCTTAAAGGTGACACAAGACCAGCTTTGCCTCTGCCACAATTGTGTGTTCACTCTTGGTTCATCTCTGTGTTCCCCCACCAGAACACAGTTTATTCCCTGTTACAAAACGTGAGCAACAATTGTGTATGATTCTTTGGATTTTATTGGCAAAACTCTGTGAGTTCTTCCTGAAGAAGTAGCATATTGTGTTCTTGATTATATTTACTTATTCTCTTATAGCAAATACTTTCTGGACTCTTAATAACATCACAAAAGGAAGTCATTGGTCCTGATGGAATCAAATCAGTATTTCTCTCTCAGCAGAGACAATGAAAAGGCTAACCCAAGGTCCTCAGAAATTCTCCTGGGTGTGTACTTTCAAAATGCCAATTTTTATCTGTTTTGTATTGAAGTAATATTTTCTGATTGAATATTGAAATAATATTTTCTGTTTGTTTGGTTTTATATTTAGCATTTTTGGACCTCTTGAGTACACATGGAAAAAGAAGTGCTTGACAGACTCTTCATTCCTTTTCCAGTGTTGTCTTCCCTGCTTTCTATTTTGCTAATTTCCTCTCTTTTTCTCCATTCTGACATGCAATGCTCCCCTTGCCCTTTCAAGTAATATTAAACTGTTTCTTATCAATAAACCTAGTCCTAAAAGAATGGGCTCAAATGGATCAACACCCTGGCCTCTGTCCTGGATGAGGTGTGCTCAACTGAGACATAGGTAGTTAGCTATCAGATGATACCTGCTTCAGTATCTCTTTTATATCATGTTATGCCAATCATATCTTATTGAATCTAATTGAAAAATGCGTATCTTATAAGACTTATCACTCTCAACTTCCAGATGTGTGAAAGTGTATCTTCAGTAAAGATGACCAGTAAAAGAACCAGACCTATTGTTCCTATATGTGTTCTGATAAATATTTCAACTTCTATGGCAGGTGAAACAGCATACATGATAAAAGAGAGAGGAAGTAAAGTGAAATTGAACATATAAAATGCATGGTGGATGAAGGAAATATTTTTTCCTCTAGAATAATTTTGAAGCAGCTTATTCCTGTATTAATGGGGACCATCCTCCAGTTGCTAGAAGTTAAAACAACTTGATTTTTAAAATTTATTTATTTAATTGTATATCTCGCTGGTCAGATTGCAAAAGGAAAAATAGTGAGGTAAATAAATAAAAATAGCTTCAGAGATTAACTAATTGTTAGGGTTTCCTTTTTTTTCCTGAAATGTCTGGTTGGGGTGTTAAGGCTTCTCAGTATATTGGGCTTTTGTGGCTATGTCTCATTGTGGAGTTTATAAGAGGCCTTGTTGCAACCAGCATAGCACTGTCAGTGTCCTTATTGTCTGGGCCAGGGTTTAATTTCAGTACATCACTTGCAACCAAGACAACCTTGGCATTGCCCTTTCTTACACTTTTTTTATGAGATCTATCTCACTGAAGTGTATTCTCCCCAGCCTACAGCCATAGCCTACTAGTCTGGAACAAAACTGTTGTATGTAATGAGAAAAGTAAAATCATGCCAGAGAAAATTAATGTGCAGTCCTTACTGCTGGCTTTGTAAAGACTATGACCTCAGCAAAGCTGAGTCAGTGTTCATGCTGCTATTTCTGCCTGGAGATGTGCAAGTTTTCATACTTCTATAAATTTGGTCCTGGGGAAACATATTTATGCAGCCAAAAGCCAAGAGATGTGTAGGTCAGTGTATGGTCTCATAGGTCTAAAGAACAACAATATATTCTTAGCCTTTATGTGATATAAGTAGGTGTTCTGCCAACTATAGTTTGTATCTTGTCCTTGTGTTAGACCTTGCCCCCAGTGAATCTTGTTGACCTCTTTCACCTATGCTATGTGGTGTTGTGGCTCATGTTGTGCTCTAGATGTACCCCAAGTCCAAACGGGGATTATTGTTCCATTCTGACAGGCTGGAACAGCTAAAGGCACATGCTGAGAGGGGAAGGAAGAAAGATTTATAATACAGAGATTGGCACCATTAGAGTAAAAGTTTTCTTGTTTCCCTAAACAAAATGTTGTGAGGTTTTCTGTTTGGTGCAACAGAAACACAGGACAGGCTATAATTCCTTAGAGTAACCATTCTGACATGTAACTCTTCCTGAAATATGATTCTGAAAAAACTCTTATCTGTCTCCAGTAGGGACCGTGGTGGCATAATAACAGAAAGGTCAGATTCCAAAATGGAATACCACCAGTCTCCAAGTAAGAAAACTCTGAAAATGTTTTGGAAGGATTGTTTCATTTCTGTGGGTTTACGTTTGAGAGAAAATATCAGATGTACGGAATTCTTTGCAGAATGTTTCTATTGCAAATACTAACGGTCACTTCAATGGTTACTTGAAAACGGCATCATCTTACTAGTTTGGCCAGGAGTTCAGATTTTGTGTTTGCAGCCCATTTGTACTGGAGGTGTTATTTCAGTGTCTATTGTTCAGAAAATCTCCATGTGGTAAAGGAAGTGAAAGCAGAGATGAGTGCAAAAAGTTAATAAACAGTCAATACAGCCTTGTGCTGCAACCTGTGCTTCTTTCTTTACTGTTCCTGAAATAATGAGATACTTGGGTATATCTGAGTACTACAGTATATTTAAATCATAGACATGTGCTCCTCTGATTGTGAGGTGATGATTTTTATGTCTTTGTCTTGGAATGGAAACTAAACAGAAGTCCATAATTAACTGATCATTGCAGAATTAGATGGCATTAAACTGAATTTATTTTAATAAGCTGTACTACTTGCCCAAATGAAAGGCTTAGTGATCTAAAGGACCTCCTGAAAAGAGCAGGGAATAAGCTCTGTAAAACCAGTATCTTCTTTGTTAATATAAGTTACTGAGGTAATTCTCTATGGTTAAAGAATGAGAGAAATGTAGCTGAGACAGATATATCTTTAAAAACATATGATAATGGTAATTGCTGTGTATTCTTATAATAGGAAAAAAAAAAAGAGAGAAGGAAAGATGAAAATGTGCTATAGGCAAGAAGTTAAATTGTCAAGAAAAAAGAGTATAAGCACACTTGCTAGGATTTCTTAGGTTCAAAAGCTTACCTCAATGTGAAATTCACTATTGGCTATTAGAAACACTAGAAATGCACATGCTAATACTTAACAGTCTTGTTAACAAAAGATTGGTGAGCAAGGACTATAGCCTGCAGTGTTTTGAATCCACTGCCACACCCATTCTTCTCCTCTCCCTTACCCCCAAAGATTCATGGCTGTCTGTCACATTGGCAGACCAATTTTTAGATTTCATTTATGCTGCTTTTAAGTTGGCATAGGCAATGTGTTTCTGCCTTTTTCTGCACTTCGAGCTCCTTGTGGTCCCATATCATGATGAACCCTAAGTTAACCTAAGCCTCTCCCACAAAACACTGCAGAAAAATCATCCACCATAACAGAGAAACTAGTTTAAGAAAAGCAACAAATTCCAAGGCAGTAAGTTATGCTACTTGAACTCAGAATTGCCTAGATTTCTCATACTGACACTCATGAGTACAAAATGGGCACATGCATTTGTGCAAGTAAGGCATAGGAAAGATATAAATAGGATATGATCTGGTTTTAGCATACATCCTGCTAGTAACTGCTTTGTTGGTTCTACTCCTCTTAATAATTTTAAAACCAGTAAGTCGAATTCAGTAGCGATGATTCAATTATACGCTGGTAAGCGACCCTATGATAAATCTTAGGGACTCCCCTGGAAGAAAGTTAAAAATTGTATCAACTAAGAACTCTTTCTAAATGTGTTTAGATACATCTCTGGTTTGATGTTATCTGTGTTCACATCAATATAGATCACAGTAGATTATTTTACTGCAGAATACGTTACTATGAAACAAAATTATCTCATAGTCACTGGGTGGTCTTTACTGTGCTTTGCTGATATTAGATGGTGGTGATGGTGTGATGATGGACATCAACATAGTGACAGAAAAAAGGGACATGTAAGTCATCCTGAGTGTAATAAATGCTTGAGAATTTGACTATAACAGTTTGAGAGTCAACAGGGAAGCTTAGCAGGATGAAGTGCGGTGAATCAGGATGATCAAATGATTTTATTAGTTTGCTTTTATTAGTCAGATCTATTTCCATTTTTTTAATATGACCAGGGAAAAAAGAAGTAATTGTAATCAGTTTATCAAATACAACCCTGGCAGAGAATATGCCACTGGTAACTTGATTTTCTTCTAACTGAACACACTACGTTTTGACTAATCTTCAGCATCCAAGATCATTCCTCTTAAAATGTCAGTAAGATGAGTCAGAGTAATAGTTTATTTATTTTGCTTTGGTGTTTTATTTAAAATAATGTCAAAATATGTTCAGAGCTGGCCTCACTGTTCTGGCAGACATGGGACAGATGAAGCTTAAACTGGAAAACATCTCAATTTATCTTCAGACCACAGACTGAGAGCCTACCATGGGCAGTCACAATATAAGCTTTGCCGGTGCCCCTGCCATCTCCCCGTCATGCGAACTTCACCTAAAATAATCACATACTCAGTGGGAGAGAAGGGATTCTGTAAGTGTGATTGCTAATGCCCAAGGCTCCCCTAAGCAATGATGAACAATTATTGTGAACTATTCCAAATTATAGACAGTAGGCACTGTGATAGAGACTTTCGTAGACTGGACTGAGACAATTACCAAATGAAGGAAAATATTATTATTTTAGGAAATGTAACATTTTAATACATTGTGAAAAATGATGAGGGAATAATAAATGGAGGGCATAAAAAGAGCTAATAATAAAAAGGAGCTTGGTGAGAAATCCTGCTGTCATATTTGCATTTACCCTGAAACTAATGCCGTGCACATTTTTGAATGCAAATAATTCACAAGAGGAAGCAAAATGAGGATGTTAATAATCATTTTTCCCTTAATGAGAAGCTGTACTTAGATTGAAAGGAGCTTTAAGGTGGCCTAAACTAGGCCTAACAAAGGAGGTTTTTTTTTTTTTTTGGAGACTTTCAAGGAATGAGTTAGAATAATATTCTGTCACTTAAAATCCCCAGCATTAAATTTGTTATCACAAATCTTATTTCAAATTAAAAAAAAAAAAAAGTGTTAGGAAAATCATTCATTCCATATGGGATTTTCTTTTTGATTTTGGCTATTAACTTAAAATGCTTTTCTTTTGGGAACAGCTTAAGTTTTTAGTTTTGTTTTGTTTGGGGTTTTTTTGGTTTTTTTTTTGGTTTGGGGTTTTTTTTTTTAATCTCATTCACAAAATAGTTTGTTGTATCAGCTCCTTTTCTCAGAACTTCCAACCAAGGCTCTAGGTTGCTTTCCTCCTAGTTTTACCTAGTGGAGGCTTGTTAGTCCCATATGTCTTAAATGGAAAATGGCCTCCTGAATTTACTGGAATATCTGTCGTCTTACTGCTGCTTAGAAACACTCACCTATTTCACATGAAATATTTTAATGAATTAAAACGAAGTTAATTCAGGTTCAGAAACACCATTTCTAAACATTAAGGATATGGAAATTACATTGGATTTGACTGGACACACCTTGCCAGTGTTGGCCAGCACTTTTTTATTCACTCAAGACAGCTCATAAGTGGATATAATCCTATTAAATTAAACACAACTTCTCTTAAAAGGAGGTGAACAAGACTGATTTGTCCTCATATGGCCTGAATCCTCTGACTCTCCCAAATTGTGGACCATAGTGTAATTCTCTTTGAGACATTACTGACACACTGATGGACTAATAAGCATCCTTCACTGTCATCCCCTATGTGCTGGAAGACACTGGTCATGTTTTCTGCAAGAAATTCTAGCAAACAAGGCTTGAGCTTGTTTTGTGTATTTGTTTTCACCCTGTATTTTGAAAACAGCCTGTGGGTTATGTATGTTTTGCACTGCATGTGGTGTGGCTGATCACTGATGTGTCATGTGATGCACTTTCTCTTTGATTGCACCTGGTTTAAACAGAAAAATATAAAATTAATATCCAGAAGCAAATAATAAATAGGAGCAGTATGAACCCAATCTTTGGGAGGACAAATGAGAAGTGCCCTGCCCCTGCAGGCAGTCATATGGACTGCCTGCTCCAGAAGCCCTGCCTTTTTTCCAGGCATGTGGTATAAGGACCCAGAAGTCCCTCCCTACATACATGGGGGCAGACATTCTATTTCAGTGACCATTTTGTGGCAGGGAGCCTTATGCTCAGTTATCAAACATACATATTTTCAAGTATAAAATTCCTCACATACCTCTGTGAGCTAAAACAGTTTGCTTGAATGTTTTCATGGACTCTAAAAGGGTAAATACAATTTAATTAAACCATGACTCACAAAATATTAATTACTTGCCAATAATATTTTTCTTCTCCAGTGCCAATTGAGCTGTATTATACAGTCACGGAGCATAATTAATATTGCCTATTGTTAAGATGCACCATCTTTCTTATATTGCCCTTACATACTTTGATTTCATGCTCCTCATTACTCATTCGCTGGTAATGGCACAGCAGGATATGTGTGTTTTTAAAAGCAAATGGTGACTTGGAGATTGCTGCTAGTATTTCATAGAATTCATTCGATGAACTGAGCTAGGTAATGGTCTTGGCCTGTGCAAGACTGAAACTAAGCAGGAACAACGTTCAGTAAATAATACTAATTTTGTTCTGTATGCCAACCTCACACACTTAAGTAATTTTCCGTTCCCTGTTTTAGTTTAAGACATTATGATACCACCAATATTGGCTTAGTTGATTCTCCTAAACAATGTGATAATAATTTGATTATGAGAATGACTAACTATTGTAACTTATTTTTTAATTAAAGAAACATTTCTTTGATTCTTCCCCTGAGTTCTTTTCAGATTTCTCATTAATGTTGCAACATGGTTATATCTTCAGGTTGATCAACCAAAAATTGTCATCTGTGATGGTGCAATGCTGCCATTTTTCTCATGTTGTGTAGCATTAACTCCAGAAGTAATCAAGTTGAAATACACTCCATTAGATTACTCAAATCTGAGCCAACATTGAGGATGGCTGAATATCAATCTCAGGAACAGCTTCCCAATCATCTGAGCAAGCACTTATTTAGGATATGATCCTGCAACAGCTAATCTGTCTTGAACTACATGTGTGAGATTTATCCATGAAATTGTTTGCATGCATAAACACATGCATAAATCTTTGCTTGGTGAAGGCTTACACAGTGTAACTAATGAAATTAAATAGTTTGTCCTCTTTTAGGGTCATGGTATTTATTTCTCTTAACAAGTATGTGTGATTTTTATGGGCTAGTTTCTTATTATGTGTTAGACTTAGAAAAATATTATTTCATGTGGCTATGAAACTGTGCTCAGTAACTCTGTTCAGTTTTATTTTCTTAATGGTGGTATAAGAGTTCTTATATTTGTGGAATGGCTTCCCCAGCGTTTGCCAACTTTTAGCTCAGATTTAACAGATTGCAGGTTTAATAGTTTAATTAAATTTTCTACTGTGTGTTCACAGTGCTACTTATATACACTGAGGTAGTCATACAAAACTATAAAAACAATCATTGTACACAACAAAGGGTATATCTGTAGGTCAATTTGGAAATTGTTCTGCCTGAAAAGACAATCATATGCAATTTCTGCATTTAATTTTGAGGGAAAAAATGCATGTAGACACTATTTGCCTTTTCTGAACATAATTAATCGTAGCAGATATTCTTTAATGATGAAAAAATATTTTATTCATGTGTTTATGTATTTTCATATGTATATATGTTCTGTTAATTTAATTGAAATATTGGTGTTACAGAATGTGCCACAGCACTCTTTATCAGCTAATGTTATTTAAAGCATAGTTTTGTAAAAGAGGATAAAATAACCCTTGGATTCCTACTAAACAAAAAAATAAAATAATTTGAACCTCAAAAAATTGAAGTCAAAATAACTACAGAGTCTTTGGCTTGTACTGTGTGTGCATGTGTTCAATAGTTTATTATCGGCGACAATTCACTGACTTGTAGCGTTGGTGTTTACTCACACCGATTTGTTGGCATGTCTGTTTCTATGCATACATGCGTGCACTTATTTTCAGAAATTTTGTCAGTGATAATTTCAATGGAAATATGCCCAGGAATTTATCATAAATGGTACTTGTGTTTGGATTGTACTTTATGGCCTTTTCCACAACTCATGACCTTTTATCCAGGCTATTTTTCTCTCTCACTCCTGAGCTTTGTCCCCATAAGGCTTCTGAAGTTTTATTCCTTCAGATCTCCAGCAAACAATAACAGGGGAGACAGAAACAATTCTTGCATAAATGTCACAGATATAATCTAGTTCCAGATGAGAACTCTGATTTGTGTTTACTTAGTCTTTAGTTTTCAAGTGTATAGGCTGTTTACATCTTTACCTTCAGCAAATGTTGAATCAGTCTGTATCACATTTGCTAATTGCAAACGTTGTGCAGGTTCTGCCATCTGATATCTGTTGGAAGCCTTATATTCTGAGCCAAAACCGAATGAACACAACAGCCACAGGTAAATATGCTATTGCTATAAACTAGTATTTACAATTGCCCTCTGTTGTTCCCGTGATATTGGCTGAAGAACAGCTATCCTTTATTGTCTAAGAATACTGTATTTATGGAATTGTAGAACATAGCAGTATTCTCCCCAGGAAATCAGGATTTTCAAGCACTGAAGGCAATTGAGAGACTAATGAATCATTCTTTTAACCTTGTTGCCTATCTTTATATGTATATACTAAACCCCCCTTTTTTTTGTTCAGATAATCTATAGCTATATTTTAACTAATGTTAGACCTAAAATTCTTTCAGAATACAGATACCAAGAATACATTAAAAAATAAACTTACTCACAAAGTATTCCTAAGGTTGCCTCCTAGGTCACAGTAACTGCCTTGGTAAAGTTTTTGTCACAGAAGGAAAACTTTTAATATATTAAAAAGGCTAATATATTTTTTTGTGCTACGTAAAGTTCTAACCTTTTAGCATGTACTCTACACTGCATTTTTATTCTTGGAATAGGATTTCCCACCTAGAAAACCATTTATCAGGTGGTATTATGATTTTTGTTTTCCCCTTGACAGCTGTCATTAGTCAGAATTCAGTGAGGTCATCAACAAGGCAACGAGAGACCATATAGCTACAGTTTTATTTGAGAACACGAAACGGAACTACATGTATTAACTGTACTAGGAATGTTTTTCTTCTACAATTGGAGGTTGGAGGCTGAATTTAGATAGATACTGATGTAGCTTCTAGATCTTGATTTCTCCCTGTGAGACATCATGCTGAATACTTTGCACTGGATCCCTGTTGGGAGTGGTAGAGATCATACCTTTCATGCTACTTGTGGTAGCTGCAGGATAATGATTAAGGAAGAGTCACTGGTATGGTTTGGGGAGCTTTGGTGATTTTCTTATTGTTCTTTGTACAGCAGGTATTAGGGCAAATGTTTATCAGGGAAAAAAAATGAGGGTTAAACAGAACTAAAGAGAAATTCAAGCATGTTTAAACAGTTTTCTCCCAGACATTGTTCCAGTTTTTGATTGGCATACCTCTACCAAAATGAAATGGTGTTTTAAACTTGGCAATCTTTTTTATCCCTTATTTAATTCTGAACTCCTGAACTGAGTATTACTAATAACGTTAAATATTAGTCTTACCATGTTAGCTGACTAGTAAATGGAAAAGAAGTCTAAGAAGTCTTATTATTGCCCTTACTGGAATCATTTCAGATACTTAAAAGGTACAAAAGACATGCTAATATTAGTATCCTGCTAGTGGAGCTACCCAATGAAGAATAAGACTATTCAATATAATACAATTAAATGAGATGTAAAAAGGGATCTAATACTAATTAGTTTTATCTCTAAATTATTAAATAGTTATAGTCTAGAGAAACAGGAATCCTATTATTCCTGATTTATTCTGTAACAGATAACTGCAATGGTTTAGAGACAGGCAGAGGAATTCAGGTTTAGGATTGGTAAATCCTTGATGGCAATTTGGATTAGCTAACCAGTTACTAAATGCAGAAATGCAAGTGACCTGACTAAAGAGAATTAAAGTTGTTTAACTGAACTTAAATAATGCAGTGAATATCAGTGTGTTTTGCTTGTTAGGCCTCTATTTATAGAGTGGTTTAGAACAGATAAATTAATGAATAATAGAGATGTCAAATTAGAAATAAATTCAGTTTCTTTGTTCATGGAAGTTTATATTCTGTCCAGATTGCACAATTGACAGTTATCGTGGTTTAGCCCCAGTAAGCAACAAAGTACTGCACAGCCACTCACTTACCTCCCGCCCATCCCCCAGTAGAATGGGGGAAAGAACTGGAGAAAAAAGAGAACTTGTGGGTTGAGATAAGAGCAGTTTAATAATTAAAAGTAAATGCAATAGAATAATTATACTAATAATACTAATACTGTTAATAAAATGCAATGAAAATGCTACTACTATTAATAATGATAATATTTAATAAAACAAAAAAGAAGGAAAACTAACGATACAACTGCTCACCGTTGACCAACAGACTCTAAATCCATTCCCGAGCAGCAATTCCCCCTCCCACCCAATTTCCCCAACTTACATACTGAGCATGACATTTGATGGCATGAAATATCACTTTCGTCCGTTTGGATCAGCTGTCTTGGCTGTGAGCCCTTCCAGCTTCTTGTAGAGATGTTGGGAATACAGGTGGAGCATCAGAAACTGAAAAAGTCCCTGAGTTGGTATAAACAAAACATTCCTTAGCAACAACAAAAAAACATTAGTGTTATCAATATTCTCCTCAGCACAAATCCAAAACAGGCCCATACTAGCTACTGTGAGGAAAATTAACTCTATCCCAAGTAAAACCAGCACAACAGTATAATATGCATATGGAGACTTTGTTACTATTTTTAGTTCTGGTATCATTCTCAAAATCCTATTTGTCAATGATAAAAACTGATTAAATCTTGGCAGACCTTGTGCCAATAGTATCTCACCAATGATGCTGAAACTAAATTGCAGGAACACAAGTTGCTTTTTCATGACACTATAATGCAATTTCTCTTTTATCTTTAGCAGTTTGCTAGTTTAGGAGGAATAAGGAAGAAGTACATAAATGTGGAATTAGCACCTATGTTCAGAGAGAGGTAGATTTAGCACCTGCAGATTTCCTTGATCTCCTCTTCTTTCCTGGCACAGTGAAGGACCTTGTGGTTTAACCTGGCAGGCAGCTAAACACCACACAGCCATTTGCTCACCCCCCTCTCAGTGGGATGGGGGAGAAAATGGGGAAAAAAGGTAAAAATTGTCAGTTGAGATGAAGACAATTCAATAGGACAGAAAAGGAAGGGGAAATAATAATAAGAAGAATAGAATAGAACAGAATATACAAAACAAGTGGTGCACAATACAATTGCTTGCCACTTCAAGTTAATCTAAACCACACCTAATGTCTTTGCCCAAGTCTCTATATGTAAACGAACATCAATCACCAAGTTGTCTCTTAAGTTTTTCTGAAGCTGATTCTTAACTTCAGGAGTTTGTAAAGGAAGCTGGAAAAAACAGTTCCCTAGTATGGATTTGTGTCTTCTAGTTGTTTTACTCTCATATTTGAAGAAATACAAGATTGAGGTGAAACATTGCTCACTGATAAGCTTTCATAATGTTCTCTTCCATCTGGTGTTATTTGTGGCCATACTGTAATTTTTATAAATGCTCCTTAACTGCTTGGTCTGGCTGTTTTCATTAAATTTGAGGACAGTTAATGATCTTTAACAACTCCATCCTTCTGTCAGATTTGTTTAAGAAATTAAAAAACTTTTGATGGACCCATGCAGAAGCAGACAGCATGTACATGCAAGTTTATTTGCATAAGGAAGAGATACTTTGGGGGAAAAAAGCTTTACTGAGTATTCTTGCCCAAATAACTATCATTCCATCCTCATTTTCTCCTTTTCCCTTCATGGAAGGAAGGAGATCTTTTGATTTTTTGCAGGGGGGTGGTGGGAAGCCTTCTCTTTAATTGTGCACTAATTATAGTTTATTGCTCTGTATCTCTTACAGTTCTGGGTTTCATCAGTGCAGAGAAAACATGAAGAAACACAGTTTACAAATGTCTATTTTCAGCCTTTCCATGGCAGGGGTATACATTCCAGCTGGCAACACATTAGCTTCCGATTTGAAAGCCATGAGCTTTGTTACGGCTCAGTTCTTAATTAACTACATGTCCTGAGGTTAGTTGTTTCAAATTTCATTCATATCTTCTAATGCAATGGAAAGACATTTCTGAGATCACTAATTTTGGGGCTAGATCCCTTACAGTTCTATTTCTGAACTCTACCTGAATTTAAAGTAGGTTATTTTTAATGAGAATGTTATTTATATAAAGTAGGATTATCATTTTTTGATCTTCACATCAGTAATATTCTAAGTGCTAAGCATATATAATAACTAATTAAGAGACTGGAAAGGTGCATTTTGTTTTGTGAATTGGAATTCCATCTGATCTTGGGTTTACTACAATAGATATATTTGATGCCTGTGTATCTGGATGTGTCAAGAAGCCAGGGATTGGCTTGTGAAGGTCCATTGACAGGAATTCAGCAGGAGTCTTGGATAGGTCCTTCTGTACCTGTCTGTCTTAAAGTCATTTCATTAGTCTTTCACATGTGTAAGCAATTAATTCACAGCTCTACAAAACCCTGTTTATATTTTAAAGAAATGTATATTTGTACCTGATGTTTTTAAAAATATTTGCAGATGAAAACATTTAGAAAATATTATCCCAGAAACGTACGAAGACAGAACAATCTTGCAGTTTCTACTGTGTAAGGAGCTGACTGTGGGAATTAGAACTTGCCACAGTGTTCTGATTTGCACAGCTCATATCAGATTTTCCCAATTCAAAATTAATATGAAATTAGGTTTTGTACTTTTTGAGAATTTTATAGGGTAGTTTTTGCTCAAATTATTCAAAATTTTTCAAACATATTCCAAATTTTTCTTTAAAAATTTAATCTTTTGGAGTTTATCTTGGAAGTTTTTCAATAATTTTTTTTTTCAGCTATAATTGGTTCAAGATCATATCACTTCTTATTTTGCACCTTGGAGGTTGTTATGAAATCCTGCATTTCCATTAAATGATCCTATATTTTCTTCAGTAAATGCTACTTAACTACTCCGGTAATTAATAAAACCAAAGAATGGTTCCTACTGCGAGTCTTGCTTACATGCTTTTAAGTCTGTGTATCATAGGTGAGGATATGCTTGTAAAGTCTGACATTTAATTAAATTGTTTTGATCTTTTGTTCTCCTTTTAACACATATTAATTATTACACCTATGAAGTCTAATTCAGTTGTTTGATATGTGTTGATGTTTTCATAATATAACAAGGCTTTCTTTCTTGTGTGCTAGTTATTGTGTAACTGTGGTCACAAGATTCCCAGAGCTTTGTAGCCTACAAGAAGAACGTGCCTATGACCCAGTTTACAATACTGATTATTTTCCCTGTAGGGTAAATGTCAGTAATTTGAATATATGGATTCATTTCATTTTTAGTGGCTACTTCTGATATAATGAAGTATATATATATATATACTTTTGAAGTGTGTGTATATATATATATATATATATATATATACTTTTGAAGTATATATATACTTCAAAGCTTATAGAAGGAAACATTTTTAAAAGCAAGAAAGGCGCAAGCCCTACTTTTTACTGCATATGATTTTTAACAATTAATTTGACCAGTTCATTTTGGGTGGATTCAGTGAAACTCATATATGAATATGGTCATTTGAAAGAAATGTCCATATTCTTCTATAAATAACCTGCATCTGAAACCTCTTTCCTACAAAGATAGTTCATGCGCTGAATACAATCGTAATTTGAATCTCCTGGTAGGTCTTGAATTATTTTTTTTCCACTTCCCTATGCTAGGTCTGATCCCTCCCTGTCAGCTGTTAGTGAACCTGTTTGGAATGAATGACAGCAAACAGTATAAGGATCTTATTCTGACAGATGTCTCTGAAAGGGGCTACAGAAAGGAAGTCTCTTACGAAATAGGAATTTTTTTATCCAAACTGCTGGAAGAAAAATGCTGTTGCGTTAAGCAGTGATTCCACTGAATTAAAAATGAATTCTCACTTCACTGAACTAGACAGTTCAAAATTGTTGGATGTTTTGCTGAATACTTTGTGAGACGGAACTTTCTTTTGATGGACTTTTGGTGGCCTGTAACAGTCTATACTATGGAATAACTTGGTAAGAACAGGTCATAATTCATCCTGTGGGAGATATATTAATATGAACTGAGTAAATCACTTGCGATTTTTCTTAACTTTGATCCATGTTAACTCTTTAATACCTGGCAGGTTCACAATTATGTGTATAATATATTTTCTCATCTGTATGTGCACAGTTCTGACATTACTTCCCAAAGCTGAAGGGAAGGACACACAAAGGTACACAACTGCTCTGAAATGCCATAAAATTCAAGTCCAAAATTTGAAGATCTCGCTAACCATCATGGAAATGTTCTATTTCTTTCACAATGTCTTGCCTGTAAAACCAAAGGATTTCCTTTTAGCTTCATTCACTGTAGAATGGTAGACAAGGGATATTTGTTGATTATTTAGGCAAAAATCAGTGCTAACGAGTTATCTAACTTCATCAGAGTTTTACAGGATAGTTTGTGAAAGAGTAGAGTTATCCTTTCTTGTTGATACTATTACGCAGGCATGTCTCGAATCAAAACTCTTCTGGAAGGCATTGTACATGCCAATGCCTTTTACATTACATCTTTCTCCTTTGTAGATATATAGACAGCAAAACACTAAAAGCTCAATGGAAAACCTTTCAGGGAGGTAGTAATGGCAAATACAGTTCTACAAAGGCAGTTTTCCATCCTTAATACCTTCATCTGCTGTGCCTCAAATGCAGAACAGAGAAAGATATTGTCGTTGATCAGAAATATGTTTGTCTTTGTTTGTTTCTGTTAATAGTATTTTGTATCAGTTGTGTTGCAAACAATTATGACCCTGTAAGTATTGAGAAAGTAAGTAATTATCTAGACAATTGATAATTGTTATTCTTAGCTGAAAAAAAGTGAAGGAATAGCAAAATACTTGTCACCAAAAATACAGTCACAAGATAATTTTTCATTATTTCCAAATATGACCTGATCCAAGTCGCAAAAGCTGAATTCCAATGGAATAACTAATTATTAAATTGGCAATTTTTCATAATGGAGGAACAGAATGTTAAAAAAAAAAAAAGAATGACCTGCACACTGATCCTGTAGGCATGACTCAATCATGTCAATGTTAAAAAACTTGGAACCTGATTATAAGGATATAAAGATCAGTTATTCAGCTACATAAAACTAAACTGGAATTCATCTTTGGATATTCAAGGCTACACAGTGATGCTTCATTAATATTTAAAATCACTATGAACAATTTTCAGATCTTGAGATCATCTCTTAAAACCATGTCTCGCCCTTACAGAGAGTCCTTGTTAACACAGTCCAGTGGATTTTCATGCCACTAGGACTGCTTAATTTTTATTTCTGTAATTCCACTTACTATGATACATTTACTACACAATGATATTACTTACTACATACCCCTCTTCATGCAATAGCTGTGGGAGAAAAATTTTTAATTGAAGAAAATTGCAAAGTTTAATGATGAAATGTGAATAAATTTGATAATTGAATGAGTTTTGTAACAAATAATTTCCTTTTTTTTTTTTTTTTTTTTTATAAAAGCACAGTTTTTCTGAAAGTTTTCCAGGTCTCCACCTCTCACCTACCAGCACATTCTCCCACATCATATGAACTGATTATGTTTGCCTGCGTAGCTCTTTTTTTTTCCCATCCATTTCAATCAGAAATCTGCTCCAGAGTATGAGCCAACCATCGTGTTTCTGTGAGAGCTGCAGCAGCTATATCTGACACCCATCACTGTGCTTCTGTAGCTGAGCTCTGGGGTGCCTCTGACAAATGTTTCCCTCATATTGGCTTTAGCCGCTCTGTTCAGTGTGCCTGCAGACTCTTTTCATTATAAACAGTAGGGTGGTGGGGAAGAAGAGAATAAAGAAGAAACAAGTAGATTGATATGAGTGATTTGAGGAGGCAGAAAAAATCTGCACAGCAGAGTGTTTTAAAGCTTATGTTATTGCAAATTTGTGTTCCCTCTTTGTCAAGAGGGAAGCGTCGAATTTTGATAACAACTCATGACAGGCTGTTGGAAAGGGAAGACAAGATTTTCTTGCCTTCTTCTCAGCAGGTGTAAGCACCTATTTGTCCATACTGGCCAATAAGTACCTGAGCAAAGGGTGGGATGGAAGTGTGATAATGTACATGTGACAGATAATAAATGAAGGAGACCACAGAATTAACTGAAGATTTGAACACAACTCAGCCTATTAAAATAAATGATACCTGTCAAGACCATCATCAAAACTTTCCAATGAGAAGAAAAAGCTGCATGTGGTGATATCTTAGAAAAAAATCAACAAACATTTAATATGTTCTTTTTGGACAAAGACATAGAGAAGGTAATTGTGAATTAAACCCAGCTGCACAGAGAAGGTAAATGGGAATCAACTCCAGCTGCTCCTGATTTCCATAAGTATCCAGGATTGCAGTTTAGGCTACAGGCCTAGATATAGCACAATTTACTGGATGCTTCTTATTGTCCTTGACACATTAAAAAAAAAAAAAAAGCTCCATTTAGGCTGATATCACTTCAGCAATATGTTATTGGCATGCTTACACTGTGTGACAGAGCTAAGCTAATCCATGCAAAATATTAAGATGAATGTATGATGTTTTAAGTGGTTCTGATTGTGTTGCTATTAAGGTTGCTTAATATTTTCCACTGGAGTATTGTGTTCCGTTGTCATATCCATGCCAAACTATAACCCTTTCATTGATTAAGGTAAACAAATAGAGGATGCATAGTCCAACCAACTAAGTAATATCATTTCCATCATAAGGGTGTATATATGTACATAGTTCAGCACTGTCATAATCATTCCATCAGTGTCTTTATGGATGTGCAATTTTAACTGTTATGATTGTCTCTTAGTATATTGTCATTTACATATACCCTCCTACTCATTAAGGGTATTTATGTATTCAATTAATGCATTTCTTCTGAGTAAAAGCCTATTTTATGACTAAAGCTGCGAGGAGGAAAAAAAAAAACCAACCTATGAGTGGAATAAAATTAGACCTTTTGTGAGTAAAGGGCCTTGGAATGCCAGAGGATCCCAAATGCCTATTGTCTGGGGAAGAAAGTGATTTATAATATATGCTGAATGAATTCAGGGTTTGAAAATGAGCAAAGGGATGAGGTTGATTGTTCCAGGACTGCTTTTATTAAGAAATCTGGCATTGTGTTATACATAACGTCCACATTTAGATGGTCCTTATTTGTCATATAACTGGCATAGTCCCACAATGCCAGAGTGTTTTGATGAAATAGTGGCAGCTGAGGAGTAACAGATAGTTGTCATCTAGATCAACTGTTCCCCACCACAGAATTTTATTTACATTTAACCAGACATGAAGATATTTTTTGCTAGTGGAATTAGGTGAATAAACTTCTATAATGTAAAAATAGTACTTTACGTTATTTTTTAAACAAACAAATAAAACCCCCAAAACAAAACAAACAAACAAACAAAAAAACACCAAAGAAACAAGAAAAGGCTGCTTCTGTAATTTCTTTCTAATGGAAAAATAAATTATAGTCATACCAACTGTTAGGCTGAAATCATTTGGTGCATGAGGAGGGCTAAACTAGCTTCTAATAGGTGAATTAATTATAAATCATAACCATGCAAAAGTGGGTTTGCTCAGGAAATTTCAGGTGTCTAATCTTTCAACATCTAATCTCCTCTACATTACCTTGCTAGAGCATGGTGGAATTACGACCTAAGAAAAGTTGTTGAAACACCTGCATGGTAAGTAGAGGCATGTGAACCTATGTGGTATGTTTCAAGAAATCTCCTTTAAGTTCCTCCTCTGTCTAGACTTAAGATGCTTGATCTAGGGTTTTAAGGTTGACGTCTGCCTACTTGGGATTTGCAGTGCCAAAGCTCCCCAGAACCTAGAACTGTTCTTTGAAGACCAGAACATTAGCAGTTTTCTTTTCAAAAGCACCAGTGGAGAAGAAATTTTATGATGAAGTGTGAAGCTTTTTTTGCTACGAGATATACATGTAAACCCTCTCAAGATGAAGAAGTTTAACACATTTCCTATTTGTAGTAAGTGTTCTCCCTCATAGGCTATTATACCATCCTTTTCTTGCCTTCATGATGAAAGACTATTAAGCTGTATTTTCACTGAGAGCGGATTCTGTTTGTACCTTATGTATATTTTACACCACCAGTGTCACCACACTCCCCATCCACCCCACACCCAGATTATACCCTTCAGGATTTAAGGAATCCCTTGCATAATTTCTGGATTTCTGTCAGGCTTGAGACAAACTAAATGAACTGCGAAAACTGGAATGGTTTTGAACATACTCTGAAACAGACTCATAGATCCTAGAGGAATTAGACTAAGTCAAACAAAGAAATACCTCTGTGGTTAGATAGTAATGAGGCGGGAGCTTTTTCAATCTCAGTTTTAGACTTTTGCTCAACTGCAGTTGAATTCAGTGGAGAAAGGGTGGGGTTTTCTTGGAGAGGAAAAAAAAAAAAATCTGTTAGTGTTTTTCACAGCAACACCCAAATAGTTGAAAGACATAATGTGTAACTTGGTAGAGAGACAGAACGCTTGACTGTGAAGACATTGGTGTTAGAAAAGATGGATCAAGAACCTGAAACATATAATATTTATCCAGAAAACAAATAAAAACCAGCTTGCATTATTTCTCTTGGAGATTATCTCCCCCACCCTTGAAAAAGAAACTGTTTTAGCTGTTTCTGTTCTATTTCTCAAATGTATTAGAGGGAGAAAGACAGATTGCATCCTCTTTTGTCAAAGAAATTACAAATAACAGTTTCAGTCTTGGAGTAATCTTTTACAATTGTCCATGGCCAGATTGAACAATGCAACCCAGCCCAGCCAGGTAATTCAGTATGCACACGATTTTTTCACTGACTTAAATCCCTCTGACTTCAAGAGGATTTAAGCAATGCTTAAGTGCTTTACTACAACAGTGCCTTAAATTGGTAGATGGCAAATTTCAGACAGAGAAAGGAAGGTCACAGTTTTTTCAGTCTCTGAAGGCAGGTGCTTAAAAAATTGGTTTGTTTTTTTCAGATGATCTTGTAATTCCTACTGCCTCTAGTTTTCTTTTATTCTTTTGGTGCTTTTTTAAGAGCTATTTTTTCTTTTTATTGTGATCTTCAGCTATGCACCACTCCCAGCCTCATTCCAAACCTAAAAGAAGAGATGTTCTGGTCTGGCTTGGGCAACAAATGTTTCAGCAATTACAGGTGACAGAGAGAATTTCAAGGCAAATCAGAAATATCCTCCATCAAAATGGATGGATCTTGCAAGAACACTCTTCCAACATAACAAGGTAAACAGGGACAGTTTCTAATGGGTTATTTTCAAAAGCAGTTAGGTGCTAACCCTAGTGAAAGTTAGTTATGACTTTGAAAATGTCACCTTTTACGTTTTCTTTTTGTTTGTTTTAGTTTACATGGTTATTATCTTCTTAATGTGATGACTGATCTTTAATATGATCAATTGTCATTCCACTTCACTGGCAAAAAGATCACAAAGTAGTGAGATGATTAATGTAACTGTCAGGTAAAATATAAATTTAGCTGACCTACCTCACATGCAAAGAGATATCAGGGTTTATGCTCTTCACTTACTTTGTAAAACACAACCACTAACTCAAGTAAATGTATGCTAAATTATAAACATGAAGAGAAGGGAAAAGAGAGAAAAGCACAGTGTTTTTAGTTTTACATTTTATTTCAAATCAACCTTTAGAAACAGATCCTTTAACCATATGTTTACACAAAAAATAGTCCTCACCCTGATTTGAAATTTTGGATTGCACAGAACTTTAATTAAAAAGTTAATAACTAAAACCAGTTTCTGTAAAAAGAAAATCCATGGATCAAGAGAGGGAGAGGTGATATTGCCATGTCCTGTGAGCAAATCTAAGCTTTGTGCTGTTGCTCTTTTCCCTGTTGAACAGAATGAACTTTCAGCACAAAACCTGGATCTATTGTTCAGGTAAGAAATGGAGCTTGTGTAGCAGCAGTTGGTGGGGGTTCACTGCTGGCCAAACTCTGCCTGTTGCAACCTGTCCTCAGCCGTATCTTCAGGCAGAACAATATTTCTCATCAAAAGAAGCACTCTCATGTGCGTTAAGCAAGTGGAGGACTCTAGCTGTGTCAAGAAAATAAACTGCACATTTCATGTTGGCTTTTTTTCCAGAATAATTTTTCAAGTAAGCTTCAAGTGTACGCTTTAGGTGCAGTGTCACATGGCGTAGCTGCACTCAGTCTTGCCCTAAAAACTATGACTTGGGCCTGTACAACATAGCAGCTTGCGTACTTTCAGTCCTCTTTCAGAAGATCTAACATGTAAATACAACAGATTGGTGATAATTGTTAATCTGAATGGCACCAGTATTGTTTTTTCCTGTTTTCCCCCAAATGACTTACTAATCCAGTCATTGCAGCTTGCTAGTGAGCAGCAGAATTGAGTAACTCTGTTCATTTCATAAAATTTTGTTTTGGGGAGCCTGCTACATGTATGTGTAAAGTCTTTAATTTATCCAGAGAATACCTTTTTTTTTTTTTTTTTTTTCTTTTTGGTGCTTCTTTGAATGTTATTAATAGTGTGGAACATTTCTAAGCACTTGTTTAAGTGCTGCGCTAGAGCTTTTTGTTTCCAATATAAACTGATGGAGATCAACACTTTTTTGACACTCGTAGTACCAAGTGCTTATAAAGTGTTTATATGTATAATTGTGTCAAATTATGTTAATTAAGTGCTGAAAGACACTAGTAAGTTGAAGTGCTCAAAAAGTGCATTACTCTGAGCGTCACCCAGGGACTCTTCACATCAGACACTTGGGGGACAATTTTTTTCCTTCCAAGCACCTTTAGAGCACTATGTCTTAACGTGTCTTTCTGACATTAATTAAATTAAAAAAGCAAGTGCCAGTTAAGTGCACATGATTTACTCTAATCTTTTGAAATGCAAATGCATTTTAGACTAAAATGCCCTTCCCTTTTTATAATTCACCGTTTTCTTCCTCTATTGTCCCTCACACTTTTTCTTGTTGAGTATTCAGCTGCTAAAAACAACCATGGGAAAGGCTGGGAGTTAACTCCATTATCAAGAATTAGGCAGAAAATATAACTGTTCAAAGGATCAAATACCCATATGAGGGTATCTAATAGCCTTATGAATAAAAATCATATTAGCTTTAGAGAAATGCTGTGCAGACATGGGCCACTCTGAGTTTGTTTTTCCTATGCCAGCCCTTATTTGCCCAGGTTACTGATGAAATTCATGCTGCAGGTTTCTAGAGTAGCTGCAGCACATGAGTTATTGTCGTGGTTTAACTCTGGCTAGCTAAATACCTCAAAGCCTCTCTCACAGATTCCCCCTCCTCCAGTGGAGAGGGAGATTCAGAGGAAAAAGGACAAGGAATCTCATAAAATTGAGATAGGAAATATTTACTAATCTAATCTAAATGATTATATACAAATACTACTACTAAGTAATTAAAATAATAGAAAATAAAACATATGATACAACTGTGTTACAGGTCACTGCCCACTGCCCAATGCACAACCACGTGCTGAGTAGTGAGGGTCAGAGCCAGAGAGCCCAAGAGCCGCAGCCTGAGGGCCAGAGCCCAAGAGCTATTGCAGCAGAATTTGAGTGAACCCTATCAGCGATAGCATGACTGAGAAAACTAGACAAACCGATCAACTCCCTCACAAACAAGCCAGCACAGGAGTTAGCAAAGCAGCTAATGAAGGAGTCAGGGCAAGTTTTAGCAAGTGTACGGAAGTCAAAGAGCAAGAGAGTAAGAGAGTAACGGCTCCCTGAACCCCTCCCCGCCTATGCCCTGAGCATGATGTACTATGGAATGAAATGCTTCCTTGGTCAGTTTGGGTCAGCTGTCTGGACTTTGTGTCCCCTACACTGCCTGTAGTGAGAGAGAGAGAGCTTGGAATGCAGCTGCAGTATCAGAAGCGGAGAAAGACCTTGAATTTGGTGCAAGCATTCCCCAGTGACAGCTAAGACCTTATCAGTACTTCTCTCAGCATGAATCCGAGAACAAAGATTCATAGCAGCCACTGTAGAGAGAGTTAACTTCTTCCTGACTAAACCCAGCACAGTTATGGTTTTCTTCCAGAGAACTTAAATTATTTGTTGGTCATTAGCCATACATCACAGTCATGTATGTGAGCTCCCAAAGACTAAATGGTTTGTCCAAGAGGATCTAGTAAAATGGGAGCTTATGCCCCACATTAGATGGTTGATCTCCAAGGCTGTTTTAAGATGGAAAAGCTTCGTGTGGCACTACAGGCATTTAGTATGAAGACAGAAGGAAAAAAATACAGTTTCTGAAGGAGAACAGCTTGAAGATAGAGACAGCAGCACAAGGACACCAAAATGTAATATGTTTCCCTGAAGAGTAATGAAAAAGTACTAAAACATTAGGAATGTTATTATCGAATATCTTACTTCAAGGACTATTCTGTTTCATGGTAGAATATTCTTCTTTTAGGTGTGATGATAACAATCCTTACATTACCTAATTCTGACTTGACTCTATTAAAATTATTTTTTCACTTTACTGAGAAACTGTATTTAATCCCTATGTCAATGTGCTGAGAAAGATAGTAAAGATATATCTGAACTTTAAACATCGTTAATCTTTCTCTTTAGCTTTTATTCTTGTTGCACAGCCTAAGCAATCAGATTTCAACACTCCATTCCTCAGAAAAACTTATAGATTGAGAAACCATAGTGAGATACGATTCTGCTTAGACCCAAAGACACATTCTGCTACACCTTTGGAAGGTCTTTTAAATAGCAGCGTCTGTTGACATTTTCTAAGTAGATAGATAGAAATTTATTTAGTAATGACTAGAAAGTGTCAGACAGGTACCATGAGTCCACAGGGGTGTCGAGGTGAGTTGTGTACTCCAGGTAAAGAGGCATCCCAGTCAGTCCTCACTGGAAGCTTTATCTGAAAGGTCCTTTTTATCCAAGAGTTTGTAAACTGAATTGTTCTTAACTTCATTCCCTGGGGAAAGCTATCCATTTCACAAGTGTCACTCTCAATGTAGCAGGAGTGAAGAAGCCAAGAACTGGGTAAACATTGAGCTTGTTTTACCAGTTCAAGGTAAAATGTATTGTCAGGGCATCTGAAGTCTTTCTCAACAACTGCTTACACTGTATATGGATTGGAGAAGCTTTCACTGCTGTATAAAGCAGAGGGCTTTATACTCTACAGATCCCAATCCAGTTCTTACCTGCAAGTTGTATTGGTGAAGTCAATTACCAAGGGACTGATTTAGAGTGAGCTGAATAAAGTCTCCTGAGTATCAATTAAATGTAGAAAAGAAAATTTGAATTGTGATTCGTTTGAACTGTTATTGTCTGCTGTTTGGTAGGAAAGGAGTCAGTGCTCTGATTGTCTTCTGTAAGGTTACTTATACACCATATCCCTCCTTTTTGTTCTTCTAGCTACTTGATTGCCTATTTATTTGCAACAGTCTTTGGAGGTAATGAACAGATTAAATGTAGATAGAGGGCTCAGATTCACTGTTGGCACAGCTCTGCTGAAACAAGTGGAATTAGCAAAGATAGCTTATGGTTGCTGAACACAAGGTATTTTGGCTATCTATCTGACCTGTTGATGACTTCTAAAATCCCTCCAGTGGATGCTAGTGTGTGGTTGTACGGTGTAATTTTAAAGGGCAAAACATATACAGGTCTGAAACCCGGAAGGCATTCAAATATAGAATGTATTACATTACCTAGATAAAATAATTGTCAGAAAGAGTAAAACTAAGCATTTGGAGAAGGGACCAGTGATGGTCCCATTTTCACTTTTGGGCAATGTTTTATTTGGTTAGGTACCTATGGGATTTTCTTTATCTTGGGTAAAAGAAAGCTGGACTGGTTTGGATCCTAGTCTTTTTGATATGAGGTACATACCATTCACTGGATGTTGTGAATCATTAGGCAAATGGCATTGGTTACTGTAGTATAAATGATTTTATGAACAAAGGATTAGCCAACAGATGGCTTCCAGCATTGTCATTGTTGTACATGCTGCCAGTGTTCACTAATTCCAAGGTATGACAGGTCTTGAAAAACTCAGTCATCTGGCAGACCTTAGGACATCTGCTGCTTGTCTGTCTAGGGAAAGAAAGACTGATGAGCATCAAAATCAGAGGATCATTAAGGTCCAGTTTTAAAGCCACAGAAAGGGGCACTAACACAGTGAAGTTAAAAAGAGAATTCTACAAGACACAGGAAAACAAGAAAATCCTGGGGGCAAGAGAATGAAGAGTTAACTGAAAATACATAGCATGATATTGTGGCAGGGCATACCACTTTTTACAGCTGGCTCTGAGTGTTTCTGGGGTATGGCTGTATAAAGCTGTGGTGTATCAGAAGGGCCACTAAGCTTTTAGGTCTTCAGTTCATGAAAGCAGAAATGGTGAGTCTCTACTTTTTACTTTCCAATGTCCCATTTGAATGAGGGAATGAAAATGTAGCCTTCAATAAAAACGTCTTATTTGATTAATAGCTTATGCTGCAGAAATTTTTTAATAAAATGTTCGTACATGACATACTTGGCAATTATTTTCCATTGCTCTAAACTTGTATATATCTTCCTTATGCAGTCACTTAGTACATAACTCCAATGATGTGTTTTTCCCTCTACACCTACAGTAAGTTGGTTTTCATAAGGATGAGAAAGTGCCTCCTGAGACAACACATTGCTGAGAAGAATTAGAAGACCAAAGGTAATAGATCTTTTAATTTAAGATAGAGCCACTTGCCATTTCTGTTCCTTTAAAAAGCAGTCAATTCTAATTACATAGATTTATCTTGGATTAAGGAAGAAAAATACTGAAGTAAGCACTGCTTCTTCTACTATAACTCTAGGGTTAAGGCTTTTCTAAACGGGAACTATGCATAGTGGAGACAGTGTGACTGCCATCAAATTCTGAATTAACTGTTTATATGATGATTTTGTTGTTAGGAAAATATTTTCCTTTTAACTTTACATTTAAAAAGTGGAAAAAATAGGCATCACTGGCAATTACCAATGTTGAGGAAGAAAAAAATAAAGAAGTGAAGGAGAAGCTTTTGAAAAGAGTAAGGCATTTATAATAGTTCTTGTACTGTTCAATTTCATCCATGGATTATCAGAATTCTAATGGAAGAGAACACTTCTGATCCATCTTAACTCAAATATTTTTAGTGTCCAGTGCAAATAGTGAAAGTTTCAATAAAAGCTACAGATGCCATGGTTGAGAAAGATTAACATGGAAAGAGTCACTTTCAGTGGAGTTTCAAAGACAACTGTTGCATTTGCTCATCTTCCCCTTTTGCTGATGTCCCTGAAATATTTTTTGTTTTATCATGTCTTCCTTTCTTCTGATAGTGTTTGTTCTCCACATGGAAATTCTTTAGTACTCATCAAGATATCTGTTTCTTCCCTGAGATATCATATATCACGGGACTGTTTATCACTTTCCTTATGTGGGCCACAGATATGCTGGCCTATATTTGGAGACCATTCTTTTCTGAACCATAAAAAAATCTGTGAAATGGAATGAGACAACAAAAGTCAAGCCACCTCAAACAAACAAGAATTCACAGTCTTTGAGCTTTAAAAATATTCAGGTCTTCTTTTGTCCTTGCCACCCTCTTGTTGTAGGAAATGTGATCTGACTTTATGATGAGCTTTGTGCCAAACTTTCTGGTATTTCATTATTACCCATTTGGGAGAGTGGTAGCTCTTTCTGTTTTTTTCTTTGCTACCTCTTTCAAAAATCTTCTTCTTGGTATTGCACAGCCTGCAATATATAGCCCCGTCTGTTTCTGAGGCAGAACTAAGGAATCAGTGTATGTTTTCAGTATATTTTATTATGGATATCTGTGGTCTCACCTTGAAAACTACAAGTCTCTCTTAAAGCATATGTTCATAAAATATGAAGCCAGAGAAGACTTTTAACATCCTCTGTTATATGTAACAAACCCTGATATATACTCCTAACATAAGTATTTTCTGTAAGCAACTTTGATAGAGGATTGATACACGGCCAATAAAAGAATTTGGAATTAAAATAAATATCAAGAACTGAACTATATCTATTTTGATTTTTCATGTTTTATTAACTCAGTGTTCTCAAACAAATATACTACTATATAATTAGAAGCTGTGTTCTTCTAACTGCATCTTTTACTCATCACCCTATTCTTGGATTCCTTAATACAAATATTCTTGGAGTACATTTTCTTAAGAAAATAGTCACAAGATGAGAAGTCACCAAGGAGGATCTTCTGAAGACTATCTACATGCACAAAATGAAGTGATAAATATATATGAAAGATGAGTGTAAAATTGTAAGTAGTATATCATTATAACATTATCACAATACAATTTAAATCAATCTTAAAAGAAAATGTGGCTAAGTTTAATTGCAGTGGTTATTGATGTAGTTTGCTGAGAATAGATGACAGCTGAAAATCTGTTCATATATTGATGAACTGCAAGAATAGACAGAACAAACAAAGCAAATAACAAGACCTGTGACTGTGCAAACGTCCATTTGAATTTTGACTGTTGGGCTTTTGGTATGCTATTTTTCTGAGTAATTAATGGAAGCATATGCTGTACTCCAGCTTGGCCGTGTGTGGCCTGGAGGATGCACTACAAGAGTTCAGAGCCTTTGAACCTGAGACAGTGTTTCAGGTTTGAACCCAGACAGTGTTTCAGCTTGAGATCACCCAGCAGGAGAGATCTGAACAGTCAGTCCAGGTGACAAGTGCAGTAGTGCTTTCTCCTACTGCCTGGAACAGGAGCCTGTCCAAACATTTTTGGGGCACTACCAACACTCAGTTGCTCTAGACCCTGTTTGGGAGTATATTTTACTTACTTTTAAAATGGTTTTACACTTTGCTGCTATGCTTTCCCAAACTAATGCTGTGTTCCAGTTCCATTTAATGAAACTGTTAGTTTTGCACTGAAAGTTTTGTTGCAAGTGGGAATGTGTAGTCCAGTGAGTGATCCTAGGAAAATATTTGTTTCTCCTGGTTTTGTGGGGGGATATTGAGATGTTTTTAATTCCATTTTTTAAGAACTCTGCGTTCTGAACCTGGCACTTGCTATTTCTGGAAACTCCTGACAGAGCACTCAAAATACTGTATGGGCAATACAGTATTTATCTCCAGTAAATAATGTGGTAGTAATTCAGTATTTTAGTCATTAGTAATCTAATTAGAAATCATGAGAAATCTTAAAGAGTAAGTTTTTCAGCAAACTGAAGAAGGCTTCCATAGTTAATGAATTATTCAATCCATAACTGGCCTGAAAGAAGAGTACTGAATACATTTGTTTAAGATATAAGGACCAGGCTTTGGCCAGGAGGACAATCTAATAGACATTCTGCATTTAACATTGAAGTGTCACTGAAACAAGTCTGCATGGAGTATGAAGCTTCTGGTGACACTTTTGTGACCCCTCTTACCATTTACAATAGAATGCTACTTTTACGTATGCCTAAACATTTCTGAATTTTTGGTTGGGTTTTTTCGTTGTTTTTTTTTTTTCCCAGAATGTTTCCCTCACACCATAATTAACTGCTTTAACTTTCGGATTTTAAATGAACACACTTGATCAGAGACAGGTTTATTAGTTGCTTCTTACAAGTATAAATGAGAAATTTCCACAGTGCTAGTGTGAAAATGAAAAAAAAAAACCCTGGCCAGATCCATGGGTTTATCCAGCTCTTAAAATGACACTTCTGCAGTGGCATATTTTCTGCTGGAACTATGACATGCATAAGAGCTCAAATTTTCTTTGCAAATGGAACTGCCCAAGGATCTGTAGCCAGCATCCAATATTCTGTTATTCATCTGTAACAATGCCAAGAGTAAAAAGGGAGGAACTGTTATTTAAAAGTCTGTGGAGACAGTACTTGGTTATTTTCTTTAACTCAGTGATGAATCTGCTTTTAATATATGTGGAGAACAAAGCAGTTCAGAGCATTACACTTTCTAAACAGAATGTATGAAGAGAGGCAATTCTTCATGCACATGAATGAGGTGCTTGTAGGCAGTAGTTGTCTAGCACACCAACTCTCCAACTTGCAATCTCTGCATTGTAAACAGCTCCAAATATCTACCACACCGAAGAACTGTTTCCTCATCACTTTGGAGATGACAGGTTACTCAACTTTTTTTCTTTACCTTTTTTTTTTTTTTAATAAAATCATTCATGGATTAAGTAAGTAGCAAATTAATAACAATGGAAAATACATGAGATGACAGAAGAGACACAAAGACTCCTTGGGGTGCATAGATGTCCCTTCTGGCTATTTAAAACCTTCATCCAGCTGTGCTTGAGTAGTATGGTGTGCCAGGAGGAGCCTGGATGGTGGATCATTCCTACTGCTCTGCATTCCTCTGCTTGGGCAGTTGCATTTTGAATAAAGCTCATCAGAAAATAAGAGGAGGTAGTGTTCTACAGCAAATTCAGCTGCAGTTTTTGATAGCTTGTCTTCACCCTTGGCATCCCACAATGGTGCTAATCTGCAGGACCCAGGGGAAGTTATCTGTGTACTCTGTGGCTGGATTTATTTCATGCATTGGCCTACAATGGTAGGGGTTTTTTGTACTTGTTTTCCCAATAGGGTCAAAGACATTAGGCAATCCCAGTCTGCTCTTCAGGCTGGGTTGCATCCATCTAGCAAGTGGCTGCTTTTATCTGATTGCACAGTGGTGCTGAGAGCCCATTGGGAATGTGGGAGTCCTGGCTTCAGTTTCTGTCTGTGCTTGACGATTGAATCCACATCCCCTGGTGGTTAGGAGGTATTTAGGATGGAGATATTCCAAATATTAATTGGATGCAGAAACTGGAAGCCAGAATTCCCTTCTCCCAGGTGAAGGCTGAACTAAGGTTTTGGAGTGATATTAGTTCTTTCTGCTTTTTGTCAATGGCTTCATAGTTAGGATGTAACAGTACATTGTACACCTGTGATTTGTCCATTTATTCGAGGAAACAAATAGTTTCACTTCAGTGAAGAATGTTATGCTGATTTTCACTGAATCAACCAGTGCTGGTTTTTGCAATTGAGTTTTTCACTGTCTACAAACATGTTACCAACTTCTATCACAAGCACAGCAATGTTTCTCGTCAATATGGTTTGACAGCATACATTATTGGGGGCGGGGGGGGAGGTGGTTTTCTACCTTGTGATTTTTTTCCTCTTCTACAAAATGCAGTCTGCAAAATACAGCTATTTTATGTTGGGAATGTATTTCAAAGAGGTTACAACAGTAGCTAACATGGCAAGTTTTAAAACTGAGAAAAAAAAAAGCGCCATTTAAACGGAATGTTTCTTTTTGTTTTGATTTCTCCTGTAACAAGGAAATTCCTACTTTTGGTCATTATTTCATGAATAATAACTAAACATAATCATGTTTCTACCTTTTTGGAATGCTCCAGTATTGCTCTTTGCTTTGAATTCTTTTACAGGTTTACTGTTCAGTATTAGACAAGCTATATTGATAACCCTATATATATTTGTCATTCAGAGCTGGTTAATGTACATATGGAGAATAAATTATTTCACAAATGTAGTGATGTTTATATTTGCAGGATTAAGGAATATGAGTAAGAAAAAAGTAAAGGGTACATTATGGAACTGAAGTTAGAAGAAATTCTTAGGCAGTTATACTGCAGTTATCCAAGTTGTAATTTGATGTCAGCATCTGTGCTGTGTTTTATGTTTATCTTCAGGTTCCTAACATGAATTTTTGCCTTGTCTAAATGCAGTACACAGTACAAATAAAATCTCTACTACAACTATCAAAATAAATAGGCATAATCCACAGACTCAGCATCTCAGGGGTATTATATCATCTTTGTCTGTTAAACAGAGTTAACGTTCACCCTGTGCATGCTCCCTCACATATAATAAAGACCCATTCTCAGCTCTTATATGGCTTTATTGGTAGCATTTTAATGCAAATATTCTGTATAAAATGGATATGTTTCTTACTGAAAATTAGGACAATAGTTTCCAAGCATCCCAGCCTTATATGTGTGTTGCTCTCTCTCACTGCAGTACATGATCAGCAGTGAAATCACAGGAACTTGCAGATAGATTTGAATAAACCCATTTCTGTGAAGATGTAAGGAAGAAATGATCAGATGTTCAAAAGCCAGAGGTCTCTGTTTAATTTTTTCGTGATTTGCAATTCTTGCCAAGATTTCGACTATCAGCTCTCTGATCAGTTATTTACCGAGCAGTCATCCTATTCATATCTAATATGGGATAATTAGCAACTGGCCTTGAGATGTGTAGCCCCTTCTACCATGTGCATGGTCAATGTTAGAAAGTGTTCTACTTCCTAGGGATAGCCATGTATTTTCTGAACAGGTCTTGATTTATTAAAAGAGATGTAATGATCATGAAAAGTGTTAAACTTCCAGCCTTCTACTGACAGCGGTTCTGTTTAGCTACATTAGATGTGATGCTAACATCTGTCTGGTGAGATGGAGGCCACCTGCTCATTTTATGTAAGTCTAATAATCATAAGTTGCTAAAAACCCATATATTCAGCACATTAGGCAGTGCCAATGATAAAAATGAAAGTATTTGTAGTTCCGTATCAGCCTTACAATTTCATTTTTGATTACAATTATTGTGTTACAACTTTCTATAATCTTTTGAAAGCAGGCAAGAGTAACAGGTCTTTGTTCTTTCAAGCTGGCAACTTAAGACTCACTAAGATAACAGCTTGAGATGGTAGTGCTAGTTTCACTGGTTGGTGTAATGACCAGAGAAGGCACAAGCTGTGAATGATCAGGTTTGTAAACACTGGAGAAATAAGGCAATTATCCAGCATGACTTGCCAGTAGTAACAGGTGACATTAACATGAATTTACAATAAATACTTATCAAAATAAACCCATTTTTTGCTGATCAGTGACATATAAACTAATGCTTCTTTCTTTCCCTTACAAATAACCAGTAGAGTCTAAACTCCTCTGTACACATAACTTATGTCATATTTCATTAGCCAAGGGAATGGTATTTTTTAAAACAATCTATATTTCTTACTTTCATCTCTGATAAAACTCTTCCTTTCTCCTAAAGGAGTTTATACTACCATGAATAAAAAGAGAGAGAGAGAAATTATATTAAACTATGTCAATCACAACTAAACAAGTATCTATGAAAAAGACAGACCATTCCTGAAATCTTAAAGGGATATACTTTTTTCACATGGCAACTGTAGCAAAGTCCTAGAAAATTCTCCTACTATTAAATTAGTATGTCCATTCAGCGTTCATGCATACCAAATGGGAATTTATGCTGTGTTAGACAATAGTGCACTTATACAATTTTTAGCTTGACAGAAACAATGATTTTAATAAGCATATTAAATTGGAAGACACTATCTGATGATATACATTTTATTTCACTCATAACAAACTGAATTTCATGCTAAAGGTTTGCTGTCAAATTGAAACCTAGTCAGTCCATAAAAATGATTTAATAACAGGTTCCTGTAGTGCAGTATTCCTGCATCTCTCTTTAACTACTGCAGTTTTAAAATCCATTTTTCTCATCTCACTTATAAAAATGTTTCTTTCTCTTTTGAGCATTATCAAAAGTGAAAAGGGGTGCAAGTGTGTTTGAGAGATCATGAAACCCGCCACATATGATGCCATAAATGCTGGCCATATTAAATTTAAAACGTGAGTGAGCAGGAATTCTCACAAAAAAGTACAGCCACATACACCATAAGGACACTGAAGACAGACAAAGAATTGTTACTACTATATGGGATATAGCGGAATAAATTAAGCACTTTCAAAAGGAAGTAAACGTTATTGCAATAGATGGTTAATCTTTGATTATTTTAAAAAAAATGGTTTATTATCAGTTAAAATTTGTTGAAGCAAGTGTGATCGCTTACTATAGAGAAGCCTCTAAAAAAATATGTTGCTTTTAAATTTTTTTTTTTTTGGTAAGAGGATTGTCTATGACTGTGTTGCATGCTTTTTCCTTGTATTTAATCACTGTATTGTGTGATTCCTGCTCTACCTTTCCTACCCTAGGCAAAATACAGTCTTGGAACCCAGCTCCATAATTTCAATATGCATATAATTTTACATAGTTGATGAATCCAGCATGCAATGGTAAACAGCAGGGAGGGGCTCAATGGAAACTCATTTGTTCGTTTTCCCACTTGGAGACTGTTATTTTTATAAATTACTGATATTGGACACTGTAGGAATGCCCTTTTTCATATACACTGAAGTACTTCACTGGCCCCAGGAGTCACTAAGACTAGTGGATTTTAATAGTTATAGATCTTAAATGGAGGGTTAGAAATTGTTTCTTTTCATTACAATTACAACAAGGAATTAACCCCAAGGGTATCCACTTAATTTCATAATATATAGACTGGAACGCTAATAATGTGGCTCTTCTAAAATGTAATAAAGAAGCAACTGCCCCTTGGCTCCCTGGGGTAGATTTTTGTAAAATGTATTGCAAAAATTGTAACACAAAGAAGATTTTACGTTAACAAGCTTTGTAATGTCACTAGCTCCAGTGCTCAAAGTGCTCCGAAGCTCATAGACATGGAGTATTGGCACTGGTTTTACAACAGGAATCTCGCACCAGCACTTTCTCTCATATCGCTTCACTGGTACAAGGAAAAACTAAAACAGTGATAGAAGGAGTGGAGGGTAATTTACAATTAAGCCCATAAAGAAGTGAAAGAGCAGAGGGAGGAAGAGGGAGTACAGTAGTACAAAGTAATTACTTCCTTCAAGGTCCACTTGGACCTATCCTCTATCCGAGTTTCCTGTGTTATTTTAATCTTTCATGCCCTATTGCAAAACAAGCCTTGGCCTTACAATTGGCAGGAGGTGAACTCCAGTACATTTGCTATTCCATTTCCACTTGTGAGTAGCAAAGTAGCCTCTGACCTCTCAGTCATTATTGATGGTGACTGTGGAACAAATTCCTGGCCAAAATCTCAAATACTGAATCACCCTGTGGTTTTAAATCTAGGTTAAAGACATTTCTATTTGCTGATGATTTTAATGGGGTCTGACTAGATGCAGCATCCTGGGAAAGCCTTGCAGTAAAGACACCAAGCAAAAGAAGTACACTAGCTGTTCCTATTCTATACTGAATGAAATAAAAATTCAGTTAGAAGAAAAGTCCATTTTGTTTAGGTTTGATTTTTAATGATAATGCTTCCAGGCATTTCTAACAGAACTTCTAAGGTTCTTGCTTCTTAGGGAAAATTCATTTGGGAAGAAGCCTTTTGCCAATGTTTTTTAATTATGCATGATATGCCCAGAATTCAGTGTGCCTAGTTATGTTGCAAATATTCTGTTTGTAGCTATAGATTTAAATAATTTGCCTGACTAATCATGGGTATGTGCTGATTCTCAGTTGATATGTTTGTACCCGTTCCCTAAAACTGGATTCCCCCAGTTACTAGAGTGAGAATTTTACCTATAATTTGTGTCTTTTACACGTTCATTGGACTTCCATTCCTAAATGCTGAGAATCCAAAATGATGAACTAACTTTTCTAGATAAACTGATAGTTCCCAATTCATTTATGTAGAAGCACCGGTCTAACAAAAGTTACTGCTGCTAACTGTCAGAGAGAGGCCAAGGCAAGAGAGAATAGATGTCCAGAAGGCTGCCAAGAAAGAGTGGAAATGAAGAGAGTGAGATAGCACTTTGTTCACTAAGGCAGTACACGGCAATACATCCAGCAAGCAATTGCAAGCAGAGGTGGGAGTGCTAAGCACAACATATGCCTAGCACTGCCACTGTATGGGTCAGGCAGGAGAAGGCATAGAAGGAACTATAGAAAAGTTGGGAGATCAGATTAGAAAGATCACAGAATCACAGAACGTTTGAGGTTGGAAGAGAGCCCTGGAGGTCATCTTGTCCAGTCCCCATACTCAAGCAGGGCTACCTAGGGTCAGTTGTCCAGGACCATGTCCAGACAGCTTTTGAGTATCTCCAAGGAGAGAGACTCCACAACCTCCCTGAACAACCTTGCTCAGTCACCCTCACAGTAAAAAAGTGTTTCCTGATGTGCACATGGCACCTCCTGTGTTTCAGTTTGTTGCCTTTTGACCCATCACTGAGCACCAGTGAAAGCCCAGCTTCATCTTCTCTGGACCCTCCCTTCAGGTATTTATACACAGTGATATCAGCCCCCCCGAGACTTCTCCAGGCTGAATGGTCCCAGTTCTCCCAGCCTTTCCTCATAGGACAGATGCCAGTTCCTTAATTATTTTCATGGCCCTTCTCTCCAGTATGTCCATGTCTTCCTTATACTGGGATGCCAAGACCTGGACACAGTGCTCCAGGTTAGGCCTCATCAATGCTGAGTAAAGGGGAAGGATCAGGCCCCTTGACCTGCTGGCAGTACTTTGCCAAGTGCAGCCCAGGATACCATTACCCATCTTTATTTGTTTAAAAATCCAAACAAACCAACCAAAAAAGCTGGCCTCTGCAGCTGGCATTCCCAACTCACAGTGAAGCATAGGGGGTTGCTTTCTTCTGAGATGTCTTTGCACAGTTTTAAGCCTTCCCTCACTCTTTTTTTTCCCATTCCTGTTTCCCATGGATAGATAGGCACCTCATGACTTTGACTGATAAACTACAACTTAAAAAAAAATCACAAAATAATCGGGGACAATATCTAAATTCATAAGCCTTGCCAGCTGCTTTCAGTTAATTTTATTTTACTGGTATTAAATTTGATGTTTCTGGGCCTTTTTTTCCTTTATTGGCATTAAGTTAAAATGGGAAAAAATATTTACATAAGAGAATTTATATTTTAACAACTTTCATCACCTTCTCCAGGTTGTAATGTTAATGTTCTTAAATGTATCCTGAAGCCAGTTTATTCAATAAGAACAACAACAAGAGTAAAAATGTCAAGGAAGAACAGGAGAGGCAGAATAGAAGTTCAGCATGTAACCAAGTTAGAAGCCGAAGGCTGAGAGTCTCTGAAGAGAAAAGTTTCAGGATTAAAGGAAATGCTTGCAGCCATTTCTCCCACTCGTGAGTAATTACTCATATGCAATTGAGTAATAATTGCAATTGAAATCATATGAGTGATTTCAGCACTTAGCGTTATGATCATGGGTCATAATCTGGATTTTAATCAAATGTTTATTTAAAAAATAAAATGCTATTGAATTCTTGAAGAACTATATTTGCAAATGATGTCAGAGTTATTTCGCTTGGTGAAGTCAAGTTGAAATTGTATGTATGTTAGGAATTAAATTGGAGACCTTAGTGTAAGGACATCCATTTCCTTTCTTCATTGGAAGCACCCATGCTAAGCTTCTTCCATTTCTTCCATCTATTCACAAGTGATACAAGAGCAAGTCATTTAAAGGGAAATCTGTGTTACAGCAAGATAACAAATGTGATACACTTCACAAACAGTATTATCTCCTTCAACCAGATACAAACATAGATACTATAGGTTAGGCACCAATTTGTTTCACACAAATGACATGTTGTAAATCACTCCTGCTGTATTGCCATATATCTAGTCATACTGTACCCAGTCTCTGCGACCCTAGAATAGATTCATTTGTAATGTAAGAAATGTGTGGTAAAAAATATACTATAAAAAATAGAAGTACCATACTTGAGAGCTGGAAGTGGAAATCTGAAGCACAGACTATTCTTCTTTCACAGGTATTGTAATTTTTGCCCTTTTTATACTGCCCCCATCTAGTGCTAGATAAGTATGTGCTTTGTTTTCCAGTAAGGGTGATTTCTGTGATAGGCACCAGATGTTCTGTAGCCTTTAGTCTAAAACACCCATTCTTTTAAAATAAAATAGGGATGCATACCTTTTATTACAGCATGAAAATATGTTACCTGTCCATTTGATAGGTTTTTGAAAAGGCATAAAAAACCAAGTCATCATAAGTAGTAAGGTCACATTTATGTCAAGGGGTCATTTTTAAGAAACTGTCAGTGAAGTGTTTTGGATTTGAAAGAATAATACCAACTGTGCGCAGTCCAGACTGTATTGGATCTCTCTGTGTTGTGAAGAATATGAGACAGCTCTAGACTCCTGCCTGCAGAAAGACCAGTATACAGATCATGAAAAACAAAACTAATTTGGACTTCTTAAGAAAGGCAAGAAAGGAAAGAATGTTTAGAATACTAGACATGTGTGATGCTTTCTAACAGGTTAAGTCTTCAAAATGCCACATCATAAACTCCTATAGGGACCCCATGTAAAAGTAATAGGATTTTTGATGGAGTGCCTAGTACTCTTACTGTATGCAAGACTACATTTTGTATGTTACTGAGAGACCTCAGCAGAGAAATTACAGTCCCAAGTACATACCTTCCGTGGACCGAACACAAAACTGTTTGCAGCTTGTACTGAGTCCAGTCACGGGGACGAGCAGTCAATACTTTGGAAAATGTAAACCCACAATGTGCAAGCAAGGATGCCCATTTCCTAAGTAGTACTTTTTCAGCAGGTACAACTGAGAAAAGTCATCTAGAAAATGGAAGTCTGTTCTGAAATGGTTATTAGCACAAGAGACAACACTCTTTTTCTAGCCACAAGTGACCAGCTTCAGTCACATAAACCATAATGTTCCATCCATGAAATGTCCTGGTGTTTACAGTCAACACGGGGGTAATGTTGAATGCATAGCTGGAGGTGTGATACACAGCCTGAAGGGATGGGGATATAAAAGCACATTTGGGATGCTGAAATTACCTTTCCTTTTGACTGGGAAGCAGAGTCTAGGCAAACTGATTTCAATTAGTAATTTAGCAGTGCTTCATTTATTTAAACCCTGTAGATTTCAAGACCCTATTGCCCCACCCTTTTTCCTTTTCCTTTTTTGTAATATGTGAAGACTTCCAACTGGAAACATGGCCTTTCGATTGTCTGTGCATCTAGAAAGTCACTTTTAAGGCATTACAAGGGAAACCTTTTTTCATTTTTCAAAATGAGAGTTGAAAGCAGTTAGGAACTAGCAAGTTAAATATTAGAAAACTGAATGTGTTATTTCATAATAACTTGTGGCTGATATTTGCTGTAGGTAAAGTCTGAAAACATACATTTCAAGAGAACACATGAGAACAGAGTTTCTGCTAATGGACTTTGTGTTCTTACTAGAAGACAAACCTCAGAATCATCTAAGCTGAGACCTTTGAAAATATCTATTGTTCTTGATCAAAATTATGGTAGATAAAGGAAGTTTAGAAGTGGATTCTAGACAGGTAGGGTCTGGAAATTCTACCCTAGGTTGCTGTTATCATGAGCTAAAGAGCTCTCCAGCCTTGCATTGGATTCAGTTAAAAGCCTGGAGTGGGAACATCAGGTAAATGCCTGTATGTATATAATTATATATATATATATGTAGCACAGCCTTCCAGTGTTAAGTGAATGAAGTTGTGTGACATTCTGTGTAAACCATTTATCTACCTGCTTGTCCAGATCAAAGCTGAAGCAGAATGCAAAGTCACAGGTAATCAAAGAACTGAGCTCCCTTTTCAGCTCTGTTTAATTATTAAAGGAAATTTCTACCTAACTTATTTTCAGTAATACAGTCTATGATGCTGCAGTTTAAAATGAATACTTCTGTGGTTAGGACTGAAAAATATAACAGTACATGTGAACATCACTGGAAATTACTGAATCCTTATGCAGTACCTCACCAGTGGAAACTGCTGTTAAGAGGTAATGTTTCAGCTATGGTATGTTTATGCTTGAAATCGCAATAAGATGCCATAGAGGGTAGTAAAGGGCTAACCTTTCAATATCCAGTATCTCAAAGAAATGGACCAAAAAAAAGGCTTTCTAGAAATAGTATTCTAACTCTCACCCTAAAAATGGATGTGCTAGCACAATCCTTCTCTATCCTTGTGCAGTAGCAGATTTTACAAGATAAGACAAATATCTGAGCACTCAATTAATTTCTGGATAAGAGAAAATTCATGAGACCCTTGATTATTTATATGAAAAAAAAAAATCCACTTTATCAGCTGTTAAAATAGTGAAAGGAGTTTGTAACTTGTCATCAGAAAAAATAAACCACCTATTAGAAACCACCTCAAAAATGATGTAAAGTAATTGGTGAACTAAGCCAGGCCCCAGAAGCATATCCAGTAAATGCCATTATCAGAATACTTTTTTTAACCTCCAGGTAAACTGCTGTCTGAACTGACAACTAACTCTGATCTGCTGTACAGGTCTGCTGTAGCCTACCACACTTGTGGGGGAAAGCCATGGGAGCTTTTGCATGAGGGAGATTCAGCAGTGGCTTTCACAATTCAGTGTTCAGGGACTCTTGAATGAAAAGCAGCTTGGATTCAATTCCCAAATGTTAAAGGGATTTCTGGCTTTTTGTGTCATTAGGAAGACCATGGTAGCTGGTTTAAGGTAAAATTAGTCTGGATCTGGTCTCTGTGATTAGCAAATAACAAAAGTTGTTTAATTCTCTTTCCTTCTGCATTAAAAGTGTATTGCTTTTGTAACCTGTGGTCTAAAACCCTTTCTGAAGCTGCTTCACAACGTTATGTGTGTGAGTTCAGAGGAGCTGCTTCTTGTTTGTAAAACTAGCAAAAGAGGGAGATATGTATTTCTACTTACTGAGGAGGATATTGCAACACATGGGTCTCAAAATGCCCCCTGCCCCTACAAAACGAAAGGTTGCAGATGTAGTAGAGGAAAGAGAAGTTGGAAACACTAGCCTTGCCGGCTTTCTTTGCTGCACAGTTGCAAGGACTGGCATGAATCATAGAATCATGGAATCGTAGAATGGCTTGGGATGGAAAGGACCTTTAAAGGTCATCTAGTTCCAACACCCTCCACTAGACCAGGTTGCTCAAAGTCTCATCCAGCCTGGCCTTGAAGACAGTCAGGGATGGGGCATCCACAGCTTCTCTGGGCAGCCTGTTCCAGTGCCTCACCATGCTCTCTGGGAAGAATTTTAAGGCTTGTGGTCTAGCTGATAGCTATATTGTTAGCTCCTTTTGTTAGTTCTTAGCATGGCTTTTAGCGGAGAAGCAGGTTCTTTTTTAATGGGTTGAGTGTTCGGCAGGTTTTTCTCTCGCTCTTGTGGTCTCAGGCTCCAGGGGTTTTTCTCCCCATTCTTGGGCTCAGGTTTTTTTTTGGTTTTGGGTGGTTTTTTCCTCTCCACTTGGATTTTGCTGGTTGTTTTGTTTCTATTTTCTATTGTTTTAATTACTTAGTAGTAGTAATATTGTTAGTAGTACTTTAAATTTCATTTATATTACTAAATAGTTCTGATCTCAACTTTTACGAGCTTTTCTTGGTTGTTTTTTTCCTTCCTCCAGTCTGGAGGTGAGTGAGCAACTGAGTAGTACTTAATGGCCAGATACAGCTTAACCACAACAGATGTGATAACTGGTGCTCAGCAAGCTGCTAGAAAGGACTGTGTAAATACTTGCAGTTGTCTTTTTGTAAAGTATTTAAAAAAGTTGATTCAATTTATGAATCTGAAAAATCCTTTTATGTCTCTTGGTTATAAATGTCAAGGAACCAAAAGAATATAGTGCCCTTTGTAATTAATCTTTTAGCTGCACCAAGATATTATTAGTGTAGAGGGGCATATGTTGAGAATGGAAGCAGCTTTTGAGAAGTGAGAGAATGGGTCATGCTGTCCTGTTTATCTCTGACCATTTCAAGTGTGTTATATTCTTTTATTGAATCATACTCTTTTCATTAAGAAAATCCAAGTAGGTGCTTTGTGCTTTCACAATACCTGTAGAATACACTGAAGTTCACTTGAGAAAAAAAATCATTCCACTTTTGTCCCAAAGTACACTTTATTAAGAGTTGTAAATAGTCTACAGTCTCATATTCAAACTTGCAAGGCAAGGGTTATGCCACTTTTCTTAGTAAAAGTCAATGTGCAGTTGTACTAACATCTTCATGAGATAGAACTGTCCGGAAGAATGAAGGTACACTGAGGTCTAGGGTGTAAATAGGTACTGGAGAAACTGGCTAGTCATGGCTTGGACAGACATACTTTTTACTGGGTAAAAAAAATGTCTGGACAGCCAGGCCCAAATTGTTGTGATGGAGATAAATCCAATTGGTTGGTGGCTGGTCACCAGTGGTGTTCCCCAAGGCTCGGTGTTGGGCCCAGTTCTGTTTAATAGCTTTATCGATGACCTGGACAAGGGAATGAGTGCACCCTCAGCAAGTTTGCAGACAACAAGAAGTTGGGCAGGAGTGTTGATCTGCCTGAGGGTAGAAGGGCTCCTCATAGGAACCTGGACAGGCTGGATCGATGGGCTGAGGCCAGTTGTATGAGGTTCAACAAGGCCAAGTGCTGGGTCCAGCACTTGGGTCACAACGCCACCATGCAATCCTTCAGGCTTGGGGATGAGGGGCTGGGGAGCTGCCTGTCAGAAAAGGATCTGGGGGTGTTGGTTGAAAGCTGGCTGAAGATGAGCCGGCAGTGTGTACCTAGGTGGCCAAGAAGGCCAATGGCATCCTGGCCTGCATTAGGAACAGTGTGGCCAGCATGACTAATGAAGTGGTTCTCCCACTGTACTGGGCAATGGTGAAGCTGCGCCTCAAGTACTGTGTTCAGCTTTGGGTCCCTCATGGCAAGGAAGACATTGAGGTGCTGCAGTGTGTCCAAGAGAAGGGCAATGAAGCTGATGAAGGGTCCGGAACACAAATCCTGTGAAGAGCAGCTGAGGGAGCTGGGGGTGTTCAGCCTGGAGAAGAGGAGGCTCAGGGGAGACCTTATTGGTCTCTACAACTGCCTGAAAGCAGATTGCATACAGGGGGGAGTTGGTCTCTTCTCCCAAGTGACAAGTGATAGTACAAGAGGAAACAGCCTCAAGTTGTGCCAGGGGAGGTTTAGATTGGATATTAGGAAAAATTTCTTCACCGAAAGGGTTGTCAGGCATTGGAACAGGATGCCTAGGGTGGTGGTTGAGTCACCATTCTTGGAGGTATTTAAAAGATGTGTGGATGAGGCGCTTAAGGACATGGTTTAGTGGTGGACTTAGCAGCGTTAGGTTAATGGTTGGACCTGATGATCTCAAAGGTCTTTTCCATCCTAAAAGATTCTATGATTCTACAAAATTCATTCTGACTTAAGCAACTTAATTATGACTTAATTTTGGTGGAGCCAGTAAAGTTTGTGCAGAGTATTCATTTTTATTATCAGGAGAGAGATGGTCTGATGCCAGCCAAGACATTGCTCCATGCTCTTTTTTACTTGCCTTGGGCAAACACTGATGAGTAGCAGCAGAGACAGCTGTGCTTAGAGACAGAGATTATGCCTCTCAGTCTCACTTTGTGGCTGCACAAAAGCAAAGCTTACTGCTTGAAATATCCAGCCAAACTGTTACTCTGCATCTATTATAAAGCATACTTTTGTGCACCAATTAAACCATTTTACTTGAAGAAATTCACCACAGGAAGTGGTAATGCCATGTCTATTTAAACTTGCATATCATCTATTTCCAGCAGGTCAAGGCAGGTAATTGTCCCCCTCTTCTCGGCTCTTGTGAGACCTCACCTGCAGTACTGTGTCCAGCTCTGGTGCCCGCAACATAAGAAGGATATTGACCGGTTGGAGCAAGTTCAGAGGAAGCCACGAAGATGATCAGAGGGCTGGAGCATCTCTCCTATGGATAAAGGTTGAGGGAGTTGGGCTTGTTCAGTCTGGAGAAGGGAAGGCTCCAGGAAGACCTGGAGCACCTTCCAGTGCCTGAAGGGGGCCTACAAGAAAGCTGAGGGGGACTTTTTCCAAGGGCCTGTAGTGACAGGAAAGGGTTAATGGGTTTAAATTGAAAGCGGGTAGATTTGGATTGGATATCAGGAAAAAAATCGTCATGGAGAGGGCGGTTAAGCACTGGCACAGGTTGCCCAGAGAAGCTGTGGATGCCCCATCCCTGGAAGTGTTCAAGGCCAGGCTGGATGAGGCTTTGAGCAACCTGGTTTGGGGGTGGGGTGGGGGGGTGGGGGTCCTTGCCCATGTCAGGAGGATTAGAACTAGATGATCTTTAATGTCCCTTCCAACCCAAAAATTCTATGATTCTATGACTGTGGTGTCACAAATTGATAGTCAAAGAGTTGTGCTAATGAACTTTTTCTGCTTCCAATAACTAAACTACCTCAACTGCAACACAAAATGTAGATGCACTTGAATATTTTTGTATCCAATTCTGGATATGTGCCTCTTACTAATTTCCCACTAGATAACTCTCTTTAAAGTTTAGACATTTGAATACCTTAAATTACCTGACTATCAATTAATCAAACCCAGATATGACAGAAGTTACAGAGGAGGCATGTTTATGGTAAACAAGGTAATATTTCCATTGTGCATGAACAGAAGACCAATATCATAACACGTTTACTGTGACATTAAATGTACTACCCAACCTCTTTGCATGTGTTCAGTAGTCAGCAAAATTATGATGATGATACCTATTATACACAACTGTTAAAAGAATTAATACATTAATGTTTGCAAAGAACTTTGAGATCCTCTAGCAGAAGGTATTACACAATTGCTAAGTGTCAATTTATTATTCATTATTATCAGATTCAATAGGACATGTAGTATAATTCTTTAAAAAAGCAAACAAAAAGCTAATCAGGAGTCTTTTATTCACACTGTCAAAGCTGGTAATGACCAAATAGTCTTGTTTGTGGAAGTACAAAAAAATAACCCATGCTACTTGGTATGTTGAAGCAGCAATTAGCACACATTGTAGGGAGAAGAAGTGGAGCTAGGCCAGAAATGAGCCTTGATGAGCCTAATTGCCTTTAATTATCCCTAAACATTTTCTTGTTGTCTGTCTTATGAAGGCAGAAGAAACCCTGTAGTTCTAAAAGGAAATAAGGCTTGGTTTTGTTTTCGTCTTTTAAAGAGGGACATAATAGCCACCATGGAAACATGTTCTTAATCAACGACATTAAACTCCTGGCTGCTCTGCTTCTCTTGAAATTGCCTAAGCTTCATTATTATCGGGAGGAAGGAGGAGGGGAAGGGGTTTAATCACTATTTAGCTTTTCTTAGCAAATTAAAATATTAATTACAATACACATTATTTTATCTTTGCTTAAGCTATTTGTAAGTATTGGTGAATGAGAGCTCACTCTATGTTGGAGTAATTTATTCTAAAACTGTTCAGACTTACTTTTTCAATTCCTTTTAAAAAATCATCAGGGCATGAAACGCTGTCTGCTGAGAGCCAAGAACTTTTTTTTTTTTTTTTTTGTCTTGAAGATAACTGTATATTTAAAGGTATGTTTTTTAAAAACTAATGTGTGGTTAGCTCAGCACAGTCAAATAAGATGGGAAGTTGAGCAATGGAAGGCCAGACACCTCCAGACTCATGGACGGGTGTTTCTATTTTGTTTGTATTTGTATGACGCGATGCAGTAATCAACCTGATATTTTCAATCCACAGAATAATTAAAAAGAGAGAAGGAGGCTTTTGGTAAAAGGAAGTATCATAAGAAATCAGTGGTCTCTGCAAATCTACCTCTCTCAAAGTTTAAGTAATATTAGTGATGTTAGTTTCTGTTGATGGAATACAGAAATATGGTGGGATTAGAAAAGTGATTTATAAAATGACCAAGATCAGCACTATTTTGAATCTTTTGTAAGCATTGTACACATTTTGTTGGTGTGTCCATGCCACTTTTAATTTTTCACTGTGAACATTGTGCTGTTACATTTCATAGGAAAGAAAATTTGCAGAAAGGGAACAAATTAAACAATGTCTCTGCATCAAATTGTGGCTCAGTAAACTTTTTTTAATTAAAATGTATGTTGGCATAAATCAGTATAGTTCTATTAACTGTAATGAAGCTATGTTGATTTATACCAACTGCAGATGTATTGAATTCATCTATTCAAGTAGTTTGTGTAGAATTATATGGAAGGCTATAGGAAACACATTGCAGTACGTCAAACAGATGTAGTCCTACATTCATTGCTGTAGGTCACTGGACAATAGACAGAGAAAACCGAAAGCTTATTACTGTTTTTAACTAAACAGTGGTCTGTGGCTTCTGTTTTCCTTGTGGTTGTCTTGCAAAGTTTGTGGATATTGCTGGAAAAAGCAGGGCATGACTGTAAGTAGCTGTGAGAGCATTTCGCGTCTGTCAAGAGAGCCCTGCTACTCATTGGATGTACGTCTGCATTCTGAACATTCAGAGGTGTTTAAGCTTGAGAGATATGTAGGCTGATTTAATTAAATCTAATTATCAGAATTAAATTTAATAAACAGCGGGAAAAAGACAATATGAATCTGAGCTTGAAAGTAAATCTTTTTGTCTTTTTTTTTCTTTTTTACCATTCAATTTAGCAATTGAAAAAAAAAGAAAAAGAGAGAAGTGAAATTTGCCAGTGGCAACTTCCAGTTCAGTTCAGTTCTAGACCTGACCTCTTTTACCATCATGATCTCTGCCTTTCACCTTAAAGAACAAATACTTTTAAGGCTCAGGGTATATGCGCAGAGAGGGTCAACCAACCCAAACAATATTTTTAATTGTAGCCATGGGATATTCATCTCAGAAGACATGCCATGGGGTCAAAGGATTTTCTTTCCTTAATTGCAAAACCTTACACAGGCTTACTCCTACACATTGTTGCTGACCCTCATTATTGATGTGCTCTGACTCACTGGTCTTATTTATTTTGTAAGACATCTCATTCTCCTGCCCCATTTCTGTATGTTCTGTGTCTTTTCTAGGTTTTCTCTTTATTGTTGCTATTGTTCTTATGCTACAAGTAAAGCTGAGAAAACTATATTATGAAGACTAGCTACAGAACCTCTTGTGATAGCAGAAAGAAAGAATATGGTCATTTCTCATTCCTTCTGTCCCAAGTAAGCACAGACAAAGACAGCTTTCATTAATCCTGAAGGCCTGGATATACTACCTCTCACCAAATTTTTTTTTTTTTTTTTTTTTTTTTTTAATGTGATTACTTCTGGTCTACACATAACAGGAAGAATTTCTTTCCAGGACACAGACAGTTGGTCAGTGCTGGGACCAGTGCTTTTTAACATCTTTGTCAGCAACGTGGACAGTGGGATTGAGTGCACCCTCAACAAGTTTGCTGATGGCACCAAGCTGTGTGATTCAGTCGACACGCTGGAGGGAAGGGATGCCATCCAGAGGGACCTGGACAGGCTGGAGAGGTGGGTCTGTGCCAACCTCATGGAGTTCAACAAAGCCAAGTGTGCACGGTCCTGCATATGGGTCAGGGCAATCCCAAACACAAGGACAGGCTGGGCAGAGAATGGATTGAAAGCAGCCCTGAGGAGAAGGATTTGGGGGTACTGATGGATGAAAAGCTGGATATGAGCCGGTGGTGCACGCTGGCAGCCCAGAAAGCCAACCATATCCTGGGCTGTGTCCAGAGAAGTGTGGCCAGCAGGTCAAAGGAGTGGATTCTCTCCCTCTACTCTGCTCTTATGAGACCCCAGCTGGAGTACTACGTCCAGCTCTGGAGTCCCCATCATAAGAAGGATATTGACTGGTTGAAGAGAGTCCAGAGGAGGCCACAAAGATCACCAGAGGGCTGGAGCACCTCTCCTGTGACAAAAGGCTGAGACAGAATTGGGCTAGTTCAGCCTGGAGAAGAGAAGGCTCTGGGAAGACCTTATAGCAGCCTTCCAGTACCTGAAGGGGGCTGACAGGGAAGCTGGTGGGGGTCTTTCTACAAGGGCCTGTAGTGACAGGACAAGGAGTAACAGGTTTAAACTGAAAGCAGGCAGATTCAGATCAAATATCAGGAAAAAATTCTTCACGGAGGGAGTGATGAGGATCTGGAAGAGGTTGCTCAGAGTAGTTGTGGATGCCCCATCCCTGGAAGTGTCCAAGGCCAGGCTGGATGAGGCTTTGAGCAACCTGGTCTAGTGGAGGGTGTCCCTGCCCATGGCAGGGGGGTTGGACCTAGATGATCCTTAAGGTCCCTTCCAACCCAAACCATTCTATGATTCTATGATAATTGCAAGTAGTTGCTAGAAGACTCCCTTCAAAATTATTTGTAAATCAGTGTGTAAAGAAGCAAACCAAACAAGACTAGTGGTTTTTGAACTATTTTCCCGATCCTAATTCTTCTAGGATTCCTCTAGCCATTCTATGGTTTTATGATTCTACAATTCTATAATTCTGATTGCAGTGCCATTCCTTGTAACTTTCCAGTAAATTTGTGGTAAATTTGTGACTCAGGAGATGAAGCTGGGTCTGTAGTCCAAAAAAGTGATTATTTGGAGTGGCGGAATGGTAAATATTTCCCATCTTGGAGGCTTTGAGGGTTTGACCCATTCTTCAGGACCATTAAGCCAGTTTCTGAGTTATTTTCTTTTCCCATGTTCAAAATAATTTTCCTTATTTCATACAAATAAGAATTTTTGGCATGATTTTCACCCCACCAAACTGTTCAGTTTAATTTTCATTTTCCAGTATGTTTCATTTTCATGTCCCAGCCATATGATGTGGGCTTGGTCTAAGCAATGCTCTTAGATGTACTTGGATTGTCACTTTAAAGGGTTCATTGTGCTACAACTACTCATAGACCAGGTGCTCTTTATCATAGTTGCATTCAGTATGTATAGCACTGTATGGAGATTAACAAAAGTGGTTTAAACAGACTTCTGCTATGGCCCTTACAATTGCCTGCTCCCTTAGGTTTCCTGGAGTAACTCATGTAAATTCTAAGCTGAACTAAGAATTTAAATACTTAATAGCAAAATATCTATATTATCTGCTTGAGGATGATGAATTGGTGGTTTTGTATAGGATTATGTACATCTTGTGCACAGATGTTTCACCTTTTCTTTAGACATGTGTTACTTATGTATTTAGTGAGGAATGGGGTTGGCTTTCCAGCAAGATGTTGGATCAGGCCCTTTGAAGGCTTTGTTTATGCTTCTCTGTGGCAGAATCAATTCAAGAGAGCAAATGATTGCTGCTATTTGCCCCTTTACCTGTGTCAGCACAATTTCCTACAAGCTGAGAGGAATCCAGGAATTAGAAGACATTTTGGGAGAAGAGGGGAGAGAAGTTAATAGGAACCATATTACTACAGCTGCTAGATGTGTAACATTTTATTTGCTCTGTGATCTTTGCTTGCTGTATACAAGGCAGCAGTTCAAGGGAGAGTTTAGTCCTGAAATCAGGTCTAGCAGCTGGGTTGCCACAGGGTTCAGTTTGGATTGGAAGCCAGAAGCAGCTGTTTTTACAAAGGCAGAATCCTGCATCAATCCTCACTGGTCTTGTTGATTTTACACCCTCTGTAGAGCTCTTAGCTCTACTTATGCTTAAAGGTACAACTTTATCTTCCTGAGGATCTAGACTTTGAAGAGTGGAGGGCTTGTTGTGAACCTCAGGTTAAGGGAGATTTTGTTTCCTAACTCATGGTAAGTTTAAAGAGAGCCTGAGCTCCAATAGGCTGTTCTAGAAATGCAGAAATGTGAAGAAAGCAGCAGCTTCTGCTGAGATCCTGATGATCCTGTTGGTGCAGGGTGGTTTTTTTTAGAAAATTACAATGGGGACTATATTCAAAATCTTTATGTTTGGTATATGAGTGCCTAAAATTATGTGCAACTTACTTTGAGCCTAGGAAACCAAGGAAAAGATGAAGAGATCACGCTCCCATCAACACTTTACTGCATTCTTCTGTGATAGTTATTTTACTAGGTTGCATCTCTGTTGCTTAAAAAACCTGTGCCTCCCCCTGCTGCTGTGAGGGGAAGCATGCTGAAGATAAAGCAGCCTCATGGGCTAACCATGCAAGGTCAGCCATAGTGGAGTCTGGCACTGACCTTTAAAATGGATCAGAAATAAGTCATTTAATTACTCTTTTTCCCTAACAACAAATCTTTCCATACGTAGTAAAAATGAAAAAGACTGAGAATGTATTTTTTTAGTAGATATGTCTAAAAATATTTGTCATTTATCAATTACTTGCAGTGAGTGGACCAAAAATCCCCAAAACCAACAGACTAAATCTATCCCTGTCTACTCCGTGCTACATAGAATAATGGAGTCATAGAATCATAGAATGGTTTGGGTTGGAAGTCACCTTAAAGATCATCTAGTTCCAACCCCCCTGCCATGGGCAGGGACACCTTCCCAGGTTGCTCAAAGCCCCAACCAGCCTGGCCTTGAACACTTCCAGGGACGGGGCATCCACAATTTCCCTGGGCAACCTCTTCCAGTGCCTCACCGCCCTCTCCGTGAAGAATTTTTTCCTGATATTTGATCTAAGTTTACCCGCTTTCAATTTAAAACCATTACACCTTGTCCTGTCAGTACATGGCCCTGTAAAAAGTCCCCCTCAGCTTTCTTGTAGGCCCCCTTCAGGCACTGGAAGGTGCTATAAAGTCTCCCTGGAACCTTCTCTTCTCCAGGCTGAACAAGGCCAACTCTCCCAGCCTGTCCCCGTCGCAGAGGTGCTCCAGTCCTCAGAGCATCTTCGTGGCCTCTTCTGGACTCACTCCAACTGGTCGATATCCTTCTTATGTTGAGGGCTCCAGAACTGGATGTAGAACTTCAGGTGAGGTCCCATGGGAGCCATGTAGAGGGGGACGATTACCTGCCTTGATCTACTGGAAATAGATGATATGCAAGTTTAAATAGACGTGGCATTACCACTTCCTGTGGTGAATTTCTTCAAGTAAAATGGTTTAATTGGTGCACAAAAGTATGCTTTATAATAGATGTAGTGTAGAGAAGCAGTTTGGCTGGATATTTCAAGCAGTAAGCTTTGCTTTTGTGCAACCACAAAGTGAGTCTGAGAGGCATAATCTCTGTCTCTAAGCACAGCTCTCAATAGTCCTTCTCCTCATGGCTGATCTCAATCTCCTCTTCTCTTCTGTTCTGTACATCTCTTCTTCTGTTAGCAAGCCAGAACTATTCTCATATAAAATAATATTTTGTTTCTCCTGGGAATATTTTCACGGTGAATTGGTTGTTCTGGCAAACAGTTTTAAAAAATGATTAATATTTGATAGCAATACATTTCAGATAGACACTTTGCAGTTTTGAATGCAGGTCTACCCTTTGCCATTCCATAATCACACAAACATAATTGTGTTGCAGTAGGATGCTACACAAAGATAATTAAGATAGTGCTGGTATAAGAACCAATACAGTTTGTGGAGTTGTGTTTTGCCAGAATAAATATGTTGTGTTGCTCATCATAGTTGCTAAGTATGACTATACAGCTTCCAGCAATTAGCTATTTAATTCAGAGGTAGCAATTATTCATGGAAATTAAAGATATACTTATCCTGGGAACATCTTCCTCATGTGGGACAGTTACGTTAATCATCTTAGTTCCTTCAGAGTCTGCAACGCTGGAGAACCTGTGATGGTGCCCATTAAGAATAAGTATGGAGAACAGAAAAATCTTCTAGGGTGTAAATGGTTAAATGAGAGTGTTCAAGGAAGCCTGATTCAAAACAAATCTGTGGTATATGAGAGTGAAGTTTTTCTACTAATATAATTTTTCAAAGTTTTAATTTGTGTTTTCAGTGCTGCCAACCATGGAAGATGTTTCAGGCAGGATCAAATTGGAAAGTGTAACGCTCAGCCAAACAGCAGTTCAGTAGTGAAAGCAGAAGCCTTGACTCTGGAGACTATTGTGCTCCTATCTTAAAGTGTAAAATTGTATTTCTGAAACTGCTAATAAACCACCACCCATGGTCTCCAAAGGGCAATTCTGTCTTGTATGTTATGCTACACTTTTGCTTATATTAATTAGAATTGTCTTCTGATCTTTGCTGTACTTTCTTCCTTCACCTCTTTCATTACTCAGCAGCAGCAAGTTTGTATTTTATGTGCAGAATAAATGTTAGTCACATGTAAGCAGCCTATACACAGTTTATATACCACTGAATATCACTTAATTGTACTGAACTGAAAATTACTTGAAAGCTGCCTACACACTTATATCAGCTATCATCATGGGATGAACATCACCTTAGGCAATGCTGTATGGCCAGTTGTGGCTAAGAATTACAGTGTACCACTGTTATGAAATGGATTCTCAGACCAGTCTGCCATAGCAGCTGCTGACAAGCTGGTATCACCTAAATCGTTTGGAAACGCATGAACTTTGGAATTGAAAGTTATCTTCTGCTGCTGGAGTAGATTTACTTTTTTCCTGGCAAAACCAGTAAATCCAAAGGTGATATGGATATACACAGTGGCATAGGTACCTCTGATAATTCAGCAAAACTCAGTAAAAGATGAACAAGACATATTTTGATGTGAAAAGACAGTTTCTATCTCAGGATGATTGTAGCATGAATGAACACATTTTTTCAGAACTGCAGTAGCACTCCAGCAGTACAGACTCAGGTTTCTTGTCCAGCCTCCTGTCTTCTCATTGGCAATGATGTTTTAGTTCCTACCACCTGTAAAATTGAAGGATCAGCTTTTATCTGGCTGTACAGTTACCTGGAAAACAGAAATCTTCAATTAACAGCTGAAAGTAGTTCTATTTCTAGCATTTGACACAGGTTAAAGAAGCCCAGTGGCAATGCAATGTCGAATATAGTCCAACCCATTTTCTTACAGTTGTATCTTACACTGCAGGATTTTATCATATTTTTAATAACCTTGATAACTATGCTTTCAAGATAGGTTTTCATATTCCTCACATATTTGACACTGTCAGCAACGAATGCCAAGTAATCAATAGTCCTGACCTAAGATTTAGTTTGCAGCCCAAGATTGGCTTTAAACTTTGTCAGGTTACATTTTTCCCAACTTTTTTCCCAATGGATAAAATTGTAGGATAGAACATAAAGATGAAGATGAAAATTGAGACTCTCAAGATATCAGCAGAATTAAAGTCCATGTTTTTCTGTTTCATTCCTAAATATAGGGAAAGACAACACCAGCACACTTGGCTAATCTTTCGCAGAGGAAACCTCCCTTCATGATACAGAACAAAGCTTGAGACAAAAGCAATACTTCCAGTTTGTCCTCTTAGCAACAGGAGAAGCAGTTACCATGCCATAGTTCGCAGGCACTAGAGAGCAGGCCTGTAGGTCTTACCACCATCTTTCAAATCCCCTCTTTTTGGAGTGGGCGGTTGGAATAGAAAGCCATCGCTTCAAATGCATGCTTGTGATTCAGGAGGACTCATCTGACACAAGTAACCCAAGTCTGTGTGGAAAAGCAGGAAAAATTAGGAAGATGCAGCCTGCAAGAAGAACAATGTCTGTTTTCTTCCCTGGCTGCTTCTGAACTCCAGAAGTACAGGTAAGCACATTCATGGATTTTTCATCCCCAAAGTCTGTAATGAGAAAGTTTATTAACAGACTGGAGTGATCTGTGTCTTTTTTTTTGAGCAGGTAAACGGTAACATTTTGAGTCACTATAAACCCCTCATTCTCCATTTCTACTAGGACTTCAGAAAGTATTAGTTCCTTCTGTACCACTTTTTACACCTTCTCCATCAACCTTTTTTAAGTTCCCATTTCTGTGTGTACCAGACTTCTGCAGATGGCAGTGGCTGAGGATGTGGACGTTGAAAGAGACACTGATGTTTTGAGAATAAAGGCTGGGACTTTAAAAGAGATATGAGATCTGTATTCGTATGTTGTATTTATTTTTGACACTGAACTGTAATATTTTTCTAACAATTTCTCAGCATTTATTTGGTGTTGTATGGCATTCGTATGGTAACTATTTTATGCTTTTAAGAATACATATGTGATTGAAACAAAGATGAAGATTCTTAATTCACAATGTTTCCAATTTAAACCAGAGAATAAAACATAAAAGGATTTTTAATATTATCTCCATGCTTGGTAGAATGATAATGTATTTGAGTATAAAATAGCAAAGGTTGTAATATCTCACTTTTTTTCTGCTAAACCTATTCATAAGGTTGTGTATCTCTAACAGCAAAATGTCTGAGAGGCAAGAAGTTATAACATGAGGTTAAATGAATAAGAGTTTTGCAGATTTTCTGAAAACTGTGATCTTCCCAAGCACTGTCACATATTTTACTAATGCCTTAAAATCGTCAGAAGTGCAAGTACTTATCTTTGCCTATAATTTTGCTGTGATTAATATCAAATATTGTCTGATATTTTAAGGATAATAGCCTCAACTAAAAAATATGGAATCACTGTAAACTTCTGGTTTTTGTTTAAAAGAATTAGACATATAACAGCAATTGCTCTGTCTTTCAGAATGGTCCCCTAAAGTCTCATCTGGGATGTTCTCTGTGCAGATGTCTTCGCTCAGTGTCTAAAATGACATTAGATACTGTTGTTTAAGCACAGAATTATTCTCATTGTTTATTGCTTGGCTGCTCCTTTTGTCTTACAGGGGCAGAGAAATCTCTAATGTAATTAGACAACCCTTGAGATTTGCCCTGTGACTGCAAATCTAAGTTGTGGCTTTTCCAAGCTGCTCCTGAAACTTGCAAAAGTCGTGGTGGAATGCAGCTATTTAAAAATCATGTTTTAAAACAAACCTGAACCAGAGGATTATTCCCCAGTTTGCTCTCAGTGCTTATGCTGGTCCTTCCTTTCTGTGCAATAGGACTTTGCCCCACAGCTTTTGATCTAAAACATGTTGCAATAGATTTGTTTGTCCAAGTTTTTCTTCAGACATTCTGTTCCAGTAAGGAGAACATGCACACTTAAACACACAAACAAAAAAGCAGTAATGGAATTGTCTGTATCATAATTCTGTAAAAATATTTACAAGAAGAATCCTGTGGGAGATTTTTCGGGTTTATAAGCACTGTGTTCTCCCAAATGTTTTAACTTCTGAGTTACACTACCAAGTGCACATTAAATTTCATAGAATCATAAAATCACAGAATAGGTTGGGTTGGAAGGGATGTTAAGGATCATCTATTTCCAACTCCCCTACCATGGGCAGGGGCACCCTCCACTAGACCAGGGTGCTCAAAGCCTCATCCAACCTTGCCTTGAACACTTCCAGGGATGGGGCATCCACAGCTTCTCTGGGCAACCTGTTCCAGATCCTCACCACCCTCTCCATGAAGAATTTATTGCATGTATCTAATCTAAATCTACCTTCTTTCAATATAAACCCCCTACCCCTTGTCGTATCTCTACAAGTCCTTCTAAAAAGTTCCAGCTTTCTTGTAGGCCCCCTTCACATATTGGAAATTTATCTGTGTTCTGTGGATTAATACAGCAGAATAACTGTGCTTTAGAACCTCCACAAGTTTGAAGAAAAATATGAGAAGAATCTGGCCCATGTCTCAATAAAGCGAAGTAAAACAAGAATTCAAAATCGGGTTCAGAAGTGAAAATGTAACTGCAACTTATCTGTATTCATTCTGTTTTCAACAGGTATTTCAGAACTTTAGATATTCTTGGCAAAAAACCACTGGTATGGAAAAAAAATACAATGCACTTAAATAATTTGCTTCAATTATCATTTATTTATTTTGTATTGAAATATTCATTAAAAGGTCTACAAGGCTGATGTTAGATAGTTGTCTGAATATCTTCCTAAACCTGAGCCAAGTTGTTATAATTTCTAATTAACAGTGTCTCAGTATTGTAGCAGATTTATAATAACGACTCAGACAAGAATTTGATCAATAGCTTTTCATTCCTGAAAATATTTTAAAGATATTTAGAAAGGTAGCTTAACAAGGCAGCTTTTAAAATATACCTCCTTCATTTTGGCATTGTCCCAAAAACTCAGTCAGAGAGATGCCTCTTGCAGCTTGTCAAAAGGTCACCAAATTCAGTTTATTTCAGAATAAAGAACAGTTAGACAAGCTTTGTATTTTTCTTTGTGTATAGAATGACAATTTAAGGGAGACTTTCTTTAAAAGTTTTCCGTGGAAGGACATGATGTGTAGTTTGCATTTTCAGGAGTATAGTTCTAACACACTTTAGAAATGCATATATTAATTTTGCAACTTCATTTTACAAGTGTTGACCTCAGAAGGGTGTATGGCTATTAGTTCTATGAAGCTGTCGTGAAACCTCTTCTCAACAACTTCAATATAACAAATATTTCTAAGTTACCCCTTTTCAAAGTTGAGCTAGAATTTGGATGCACAAAAGTAAACAGAACTTTTGCAATATTGATGCAAATGGACTATTTTTATTAGAAGTTTGGCAGGATTGGTTTATTTTAATATATACCACATTAGCTACAAGAAAGATTTCCACTAACTCTTTGTCCTTCATACCAGAAAAGGAGGATCAATTTCAGTTCCCTCCTTCAGTGCTATTATGTCTTCATGCTGAAATCTCTCACTGGACTAATACTTGTGCTTATTTTAGTGCATCATTAAAATTCTCATCCTCCTTAGCCAATACACTCAAATGTTTTTGTTGTTGTTTTGGTTCTGGTGGTTTTGTTTCACATTTTTATTTGTCTTTCTTCTTTTTTTATAGTTTTTGTTCCTCTCTTGTCATCCTGCTTCCTTTTGGTCAATTTTTATTTTCCAGGGGCTCGTGTTATGTTCAGTGTGTTCACTTGCTTTCCCTCATGTAATGTTGCAGCCACAGTGAATAACCTTAAAAGACAGACCTTTTAACCTTAAAAGAAAGTCCTGTCCTTTCTTCATCTTAATTTTAAGCTATTCTGGGAAAAGAATGGCATCTGTTGGTTTTACTTTTTGTTTCCTCCTGAATGCAGATGACCCATTGTAAGAGAAAGCAATGAGCCATGCCCTGTTAGTGAGCGCTGCACAAGTCAGTGTATAAAAATGAACTGATTCTCTGTCCTTCACCATGATTTGTACTATCCCTCTCCTTTATTGAATTAAATGTGTTAATAAAGGACTTATGTAGCAGCTAAGAGGGAGTTGTCTGTCATTTATCAATTAATTACCCATGAAAACTGACGTTACATGGTAGTAGTAATCGTACCCATGGTGTTAGGCATATGCTACATAAAAATGCAGTCACCTTGAAATAATGTGGTCAAATCAGCTTGTAACCCACAGGATACTATTAATAATGTAGTCCTATGTTCTACAGAACTGAAATTGGTCTCTGAGTGTTCTGTGAGGATAGATTGTGGAATATTTTATTTTTGGTTCAAGTTTGAGTGACCATATTGTTTGAGCAACCTGTAATTCTAAAATCAGGGATTTCTCTCTTACCAGATCTTACATGTATGCAGCAAGTTTAATATTTCTTTGGTGAGGGCAGGGAGGGGAGAGTTGGTGGCAGACAAGTGGTAGAAAACCAAGTTGTAAGGCAAGTTAAAGATACCTTGGTAGAACTTCCATTTACTTCAGTGGCTCATCTCTGTAGCCGTAGAATGAAGGTTCTGGTATGATACTGTCCTCATTGATATTCTCTTTTAAAACTAGGCTAATACAAGGTCTGCTGCAGCCATTTTATTGTTAGGGGAGAGAAGGGTCTATGCAACTCTATGAGTACAAGTGATATTATGTGCTTCAAGTCATTTGTGCTGCATTAGACACTGCTACTGCAGGAACTGAGAGAGAAAATGGTGCAAATCAGGAGTACATTTCTGGCTGGTAACATTTACCTGGGTTTGCCTCTGCTTCTGGAATGAATGAGAAAACGTACAAAGAAAGCATCTATGGTATACAAGTATGGCAACCTAGTTTACAGGTTGTATAAACTATGTTGATGTGCCTGTGCTATGTTCCTTTTACAGTTCTGATTACTGAAAGTGTTCTTGGATCCTCACTATGCTGGTGTCATCTAGCCTTCCTGCAGTGCTCTAAGACACCAGACCCTTGGCTCTTTTTGGCAAAGTCATTGACTCGATGAATTTTTCTTGTTAGGAGGACTGGAACAGACACTGAGATTGTTCATACTTTCTTGTTGGAGTGTCAGACAATGAATGTAAATGATAACCCATCACTGTTTGTGTTTATATTAGAATTAGGCATGCTAATTAGATTGTCAACATCTATTGTCTTTACTCTTCCTACAGAGAAAGATTTAGTCACTTCCCAGAAAGCTTACAGTCAACACTCATAGATGAGGTGTAAAGACTGAGCAGTAAAGAAGATCACAAAAAGGTTGAAGGAGTAACAGCAATATGGTGACCTCAAGTCTGTTTAAATCAAAAGCAATATGTTCATTAACTGCAATTGCCTTCGGAGTCTAGAAAGATGATGCAAGAAAAAAACCTGATGACACTTTGTTTTCTATATATCAACTTATCTAATCTTTCAATAAGCTTTGAGCAGAAAATACAGTGAGTGACTTGGGAAGTCAGTTCACTTTTGTTTTGGTTTGGTTAGATTTCTATGCAGTTAAGGTTTTCATTATATCCCCCTGCACACACCCCCAGTAAAAAAAAAAAAAAATGTAATAGTATAAGCCGCAACATATTTGTTCCTCTCTCCAGCTTTAACCTATAGCTTAATAACTGAAAAATAATATGCACCAAATTGCAAAAATTAAGCACAGGCATTCATTTCAGAGTCAGAGCTATTTGGATGCAGCTTTAAAGAGGTTCATATGGAGGTTCATAGCTTCTGGAAGCACATCAGCATAAGGAGAAGTAAGGTCAGGGTACACATAAAGATTATGCTGTCTGGAATGGGAAATAAGACACTGTCATCCTTTTTTTTTGAATAGGATGTAGCAGATAAATTCTCAGATTGGATGTATGCTATATAAACCTTCAAATCTGGGGCACTAGTTAAAGAAAACATCTCTGTTGTGAGACTCATTTCCAAAACAGACATTTTGATGGTCATTTTATGTGTTTCACAGTAGGGAGGGGAACACTGACAGTGTGCACTGGGCACCCAGTGTTGCTGTAATTAGCTTATTCTTCCTCAAGTTGAGGGATCCATTGTTAAATCCTTTCTAGCTGATTCAAATCAGGGGCTTCAACTCCATGGTGCCAAAAGGGGGGCTGCCTTAATTTTCCTGTTGTCTCTCCACCTGTGTAAGAAGCTTCCATCTGGACTGGAGGAAGTGGAAAACTGCTTTATTGCTCTGGATACTGCTTTAAGAATACAAGGTTTAAGTCCCTATTGACAGTGAACATAGTTTATCTGGTTTTTAGACAGCTGGATGGAAGCACAAGCTCCTCTAAAGACAAATGGCATGTCATATGCAGGAAAGATAAAGGATTCTAAAAGCTGTGAATATTGCAGTCAGCTATCCAGGGCTTATTTAATATCTTTTTATTCCAGCTTCTTTCATCACTTTAGTCTTTGCTAGTCAGAATATAAATGGTTCAGTTGAATACATTCACAGAAGTATGATACAATAACTTCTGCCCTATTCCAATGTAGAATGGATTACCTATATGTCTTACTTGCCCTCCTACTCTTCTTCTGTTTCTATAAAACAAGTCTCCCAGTAAGTCTTTCCCATTTCCTATTTTGATCATCATCTTCTTGTCTCCTTTAAGCTACTGTGAACAGGAACTGAAGATAAAGTGAGTGTTTATAGGTAGCACTTTAAAACAGCTGCAATTTCAGTGCTGGACCAACCCTCTGATTAGACAAGTGGAAAAGCTGTGATGTATACTCTATAATAAACATCAGAGCAAAGAAGAGCAAAAAAGAAAAAAACCCCAACATTCTGTTAGAGACAAGTAATAATGAGGAAGTAAAAGAAGAACCTGTGTCAAAAAGCAAAAAAACCTAAAAAGCAGAACAGAAGTTCAAGGGTGACAAAGAAAAGGACCACAGCCCTTTCAGTGAGTAAATACTTTTAGACAGGTATTGATCTAGTTGGGGGAAAACAACGTACATTCTTCATTGTGAAGTAGCACTTATTGGGGGTGATGCACGCAGGAAGAAGCTTACAAGTAGCGAAGAGAAACAAAGCATTTTTCCATCACTGGAAAGTGTTTTGAAAAATTTTATGAAAAATTTGATTTCAGTATTCATTGATTATGAAAAAAGATTTGAAATCTTTTATGTCTTTATTTTTAATGTCCAGTACCCAGGTCTAAGAGTCAAAAAACTGAAATGTGAAAAGATCCTCTTAATGATTCGGAAGACAAAACATAATCTCACCCAAGTCAGCAAAAACTTTTGCCATTGGTTTAATTGGCACCAGGGTTTCACTTCGCCGTATGAAGAGTAATCTGGTGTTGATGGCAGAACAAAACATGACAACAAGAAATGAGTTGCTAAAGCTCCTCTCTTCTGTTCTCTTCACTTTTCTTCCTGTTGTAGATGTTACAGTGGCCCAGTGCTGGGCCTGGAGTATGTGGCACCTGTTATTTTCTACCAACTGGACTAGCTGACCTGGATTATTTTACTTGTAGGGTCATTTGGCTAATGGAAGTTGAAAATGCGTAAATATAAATGGGTGCATTGTCTTGTTTCCTAAAAGGAAACAATGCTCTAAATCTTGTAATTCCCCACCCCCCAACTGTTCAATTATGTCTTACCTGTTGAGAGAAAAGTGATTAAGTAGTGAGCATTGAATTTATCAGTGATGCTGCAAGAAGGAGAGCATGGATGTGGAACAGCAGTGGCTCTGCGATAAGGTAATAAAACAGAGGGGATGAGAAACAGAGAGAAATGGCAGGAAATAGATGGTACCAGACAGCAAACCTCACTCTGTTCACATTAACCAGTGCAGGTCTGGAATAATCTCAGAGACCTCAATCAAAATATGCTAATTTCATTTTGGCAAAAATAGAGTCAAAACTTATTTGGGCAGATCCCTGTTGTAACAGAACGCCTGCTCGTGCACTGCCTTGTAACTACAAGGAAACAATTGTCATAATCTTTCACTAGTTCAGGAAAAATATTCACAGGGGACTGTATCAGGAAGCCAGAATATTTTTCCATAATTCACTCAAGCCAACCAGATATCTTCACAATCTCTCAAATGGAGGAGTTACAGAACTAAATTTTGCTCCTTATACTGACTTTTTTCTACTGGATGCTTTCAGTAAGTCTTGCTGCCTCTAGCACTCAGGGCTGAAAAACTTTAGTATGTTGAACAGCTTCACAGCTCTGAAGCCATTGTTTGTCTGGAGCTACCTTTTTTTTTTTCTTGCTGAGAGTATAACCTATTATACTTCATTTTGAGGCACATAACAGATAGCAGCATACTGATCTACAATTTCACATGGGGACACTTTAGATCATTCCTTTAGCCTGATTTGGAGGATAACCAAATACTAAATATTTGACATGCAGAATACCTTTCCCTTAGCCGCTTAAGCATCATCACCATTAATTCAGGAGAAATGCAGCTCTTCTGTAAGCAGGTGGTGCTGGAGGTTTGAAAATATTTAGATTTGCTAAGCTGAACACAATTTTGTGCCATCCATAAGTCAATAAAAAAGGACCTTCTCATTTCAGCTTTCACTACTGGATACCTTCTTATCCCTGTTCCCTGTTGGTGATGCTGATTCTTACCTGAAGTATACTGGCTAGTATGCAGACCATTTCAACATAACAGGAAGCTCAGGGAAAATGTGGGCCCTCTGCGGAAGGAAACGGGAGAGCTGGTTTCCCAGGATATGGAGAAGACTGAGGTGCTCAATAATTTTTTGCCTCAGTCTTCACTGGAAAGGGCGCAAGCCATACCCCCCAAGTCACAGAAGGCAAAGGCAGGGACTGGGAGAATGAAGAGTCACCCATGGTTAGAGAGGATCAGGTTTGAGAGCACTTAAGGAACCTGAAGGTGCACAAGTCCATGGGACCTGATGAAATACATCTGTAGGTCCTAAAAGAACCAGCGGATGAGGTTGTGAAACCTCTATCCATCATATTTGAGAAGTTGTGGCAGTCTGATGAAGTTCCCATTGACTGGAAAAGTGGAAAGACAACACCCATCTTAAAAAGGGAAAAAAGGAGGATCTGGGGTACTACAGGCCAGTCAGTCTCACCTCTGTGCCTGGCAAGATCCTCCTGGAAACCATGCTAAGGCACATGGAAAACGAGGAGGTGATTGGTGACAGCCAACATGGCTTCACCAAGGACAGATCGTGCCTGACAAATATGGTGGCCTGCTATGATGGGGTCATGACTTTGGTGGATAAAGGAAGAGCAACTGAAGTCATGTACGTGGACTTGTGCAAAGCGTTCGACACTGCCCCAGGTGACAGCCTTGTCTCTAAATTGGAGAGGCATGGATTTGGCGGATGGAGCACTCAGGGGATAAGGAACTGGCTTGATGGTCGCTCTCAGAGAGTTGTGGTCAATGGCTCAATGTCTGCGTGGAAAGCAGCGACGAGCATGGTTCCTCTTCAAGGACCTGCTTGGAGAAGTCCTGTGGGATAGGGCTCTAGATGGTAGGGGACCCAAGAGAGCTGGTTAATATTCAAGCACAATTTCCTCCAAGCTCAGGATCAGAGCATCCCAAAGAGTAAGAAATCAAGTAAGAGAGCTAGGAGACCTGCATGGGTGAGCAGGGAGTTAATGAATAGACTTAAGTGGAAAAAAGAAGTATATAGAACATGGAAGAAGGGAGGAATAGAAAAATGTTGTCAGAGGATGTAGGGATGCAATAAGGAAAGCTAAGGCCTCCGTAGAACTGAACCTGGCAAGAGAGGTCAAGGACAACAAGAAAGGCTTTTTCAAGTACATTGTAGGAAAAAAGACGACCAGAGGAAATGTTGGCCTGCTGCTGAATGAAGCGGGTGCCCTGGTGACCGAGGATATGGAGAAGACGGAGTTACTGAATGACACCTTTGCCTCGATCTTTACTGCTAAGACCAGCCCTCAGGAGTCCCCAAGTTTGAAAACCATAAAGTCATGAGGAAGAAAGGTTTTGCTTCAGTTGAAGAGGATTGGGTTAGAGATCAGTTAAGCAAACTGAACATCCACAAATCCATGGGCCCTGATGGGATGCACCCATGAGTGCTGAGGGAGCTGGCGGAAGTCATTGCTAGGCCACTCTCCATAATCTTTGAAAAGTCCTGGAGAATAGGAGAGGTGCCTGAGGACTGGAGGAAAGCCCATGTTACTCCAATCTTCAAAAAAGGCAAGAAGGAGGATCCAGGTAACTATAGGCTGGTCAGCCTCACCTCCATCCCTGGAAAGATGATGGAACAACTTGTTCTTGGTGCCATTTCAAAGCATGTTGAGGAAAGGAAGCTAATCCCGAGTAGTCAGCTTGGATTCAATAAGGGAAAGTCATGCTTGACCAATCTGATAGCTTTTCATGATGGCATCACTAGATGGATGGACAAGGGGAAGGCAGTGGATGTGGTCTACCTTGACTTCAGCAAAGCTTTTGACACGGTCTCCCATGGCATCCTCATAGACAAGCTTAGGAAGTGCAGACTGGACCATCGGGCAGTGAGGTGGATTGGGAACTGGCTGGAGGAAAGAACTCAGAGAGTTGTGGTCAATGGGGCAGAGGCTAGTTGGAGGCCTGTGGCTAGTGGCGTCCCCCAGGGGTCAGTGCTGGGTCCAGCACTATTCAATATATTCATCAATGACCTGGACGAAGGGCTAGAATGTACTCTCAGCAAGTTTGCTGATGATACCAAACTGGGTGGAGTGGCTGCCATGCCAGAAGGCCGTGCTGCCATCCAGCATGAGCTGGACAGGCTGGAGAGCTGTCGAATCGAATGCAATTCAGTAAGGGCAAGTGTAAAGTGCTGCATCTGGGGAAGAACAACCCCATGGATCAGTACAGGTTGGGGGCTGTTTTGTTGGAGGGCAGCTCTGGGGAAAAGGACCTTGGAATCCTAGTGGACAACAGGATGACCATGAGCCAACAGTGTGCCCTCACGGCCAAGGCGGCCAGTGGCATCCTGGGATGCATTAAGAAGAGTGTGGCCAGCAGGTCAAGGGAAGTTATCCTCCCCCTCTACTCTGCACTGGTGAAGCCTCACCTGGAGTGCTGTGTCCAGTTCTTGGCTCCTCAGTTCCAGAAGGACAAGGAGCTACTGGAGAGGGTCTAGTGCAGGGCCACTAAGATGATGAAGGGCCTGGAGCGCCTTCCGTATGAAAAAAGACTGAGAGCTGGGTCTGTTTAGCTGGGAGAAGAGGAGGCTGAGGAGAGATCTTATCAATGCTCGTAAATATCTAAAGGGTGGGTGTCAGGAGGATGGGGCCAGGCTCTTCTCAGTGGTGTCCAGTGACAGGACTAGGGGCAGTGGCCATAAACTGGAAAACAGAAGGTTCAGCCTGAACATGAGGAAAACACTTCTTCCCTGTGAGTGTGACAGAGCCCTGGGACAGGCTGCCCAGAGAGGTGGGAGAGTCACCTTCTCTGAAGACTTTCAAAAGCCACCTGGACTTGTTCCTGTGTGATCTGCTCTGGGTGATCCTGCTGTGGCAGGGGGGTTGGACTAGATGATCTCTAGGGGTGCCTTCCAACCCCTAACACTCTGTGAATCTGTGAATCCGTGTATCCCAGGAGAAGCGTGGCCAGCAGGTTGAGGAAGGGCATTCTTCCCCTCTGCTCTGCTCTCATGAGACCCCACCTGCAGTTCTGACTACAGCTCTGGACACTCAGCATAAGAAGGATATTAACTGGTTGGAGCGAGTCCAGAGGAGGCCAGGAAAATGATCAGAACGCTGGAGCACCTCTCCCATGAAGAAAGGCTGAGAGAATTGGGTTTGTTCAGCCTGGAGAAGAGAAGGCTCTGGGGATACCTTATAGCAACCTTCAGTACCTGAAGGAGACCTACAAGAATGTTGGGGGGGGTGTTCTTTTTACAAGACCATGTAGTGATAGGACAAGGGGTAACAGGTTTAAATTGAAAGTGGATAGAAGATTAGATATCAGGAAAAAATTCTTCCTGGAGAGGGTGGTGAGGCACTGGCACAGGTTGCCCAGAGAAGCTGTGGATGCCCCATCCCTGGAAGTGTTCAAGGCCAGGCTGGATGAGGCTTTGAGCAACCTGGTGTCCCTGGTGTCTAGTGGAGGGTGTCCCTGCCCATGGCAGGGGGGTTGGAACTAGATGATCCTTAAGGTCCCTTCCAACCATTCTATGATTCTATGATAATTGCAAGTAGTTGCTGGAAGACTCCCTTCAAAATGTCTTGTAAATCAGTGTGTAAAGTAGCAAACCGAGCAGGACTAGTGTTTTTTGAACTATTTTTCAGATCCTAATTCTTCTGCTCCAAAGAAGTATATTTTATGTTTCCTTTTCCTGATGAATGCAGATTAAATATTACTTGATTACATTTCAGTGCAGTCATCATATTCCAGGGAAGGGAAGCAGGGACAGGAAGAAGTTGTTTGTTTTTACCAGGGCAACCAAGGGCTTTTCTGTGTGTATGTTGAACGAATGAATCAGCCTACTTTAGCATACAATTGCTTAGATCAATAATTATTCAAGAAACAATACTGCCTTGGGAAAATCTAGAGTAAAAAAAAAGAAATCTGGATGGGTTGAATAACCTTTTCAGGCAGATATTTATCTCCAAATGAAGCTATTTTTTGTAAAGTTTCTTTTCTTTATAAAATGCATTATTGGATGGTTAAGAAATAATCAGATTGTTAGTGTTTAGAGTCTGGAGTTCAGGTTGGCAGTGAAATAAAGCATTAATGGATGGTATTCTCTGATGTATAGCTGGGAAGATTGTTAGGTTTTAAGTATAAAGTCAAAATGGCAATATGAGCTGAATCTATGCATCTGTACTCTGGTGACAACTGTTACCATTACCAATATGAACAGATAGCAGGTTCTAATTAACGTTACAAGCCAGAGGGAATAGGCATTAAGAAAGAAAAGAATAATTCCATGAATAAATTGCACTTGATTTACTAGTTCACAAAAAAGGTCTAAAAATTAGTATCTGAAATTACTTTAAATACAGCATCTATCAAACCACAGAACAATAATCAAGTCGACCTAATTAGAACACTTATAACTATAAGCAGCATGTAGCATGTTCTTATCTTGACGTGGGGAGACCAAGTAGTCCCCTAAGTGCCAGTTAATCTACAACAAACTTTTGCTGAGACCTGGGAGAAACCCCTACAGCAGCTATCTGCTTACTTTAGATGTCAGCCTGTCCAGAATGCAGCTTCTTCTAGTCTCTGCATCTGCATTAAGAGCAACTTCTGTGTGCGCACCATGAGTTGGACCATGAACAGTCCTCAGCAAATTGCACAGCACTTTGTAGGAGCAGTTTCGTCCATAAATTTACGTTAGCCTTCTTTATGTATAGGTGTCACTTTTACTTACTTAACACTTGCTTACGTAGTATTGTTTCAGGCCAGCAATCCTTTTGATATGAGACAAACATTGTCTCTGCAGATATATAGCTTTTAAGAGTGGACGTAGACCAGATTCCTTAAGTGATGCTACAGAGTACAATACTGTGTGCATTACCAGCACCTCTGGATAGGCAACACTACCTTGCTGGTACTGATCAGTCTTGTGCTCAGGGAAGAGTGTATGCATAGCTTTAAACAACTGGGCTAGATAACTTATGGGAAGCCTGTGCTAAGGCAAATGCCTAAGCAACTTTCTCTTGCAAGGTGCACTGACTGTTTTCTTCATTTTCAGTGGTTTTGGGAGTGGTAGAGTTTTGGTCCATTGAAATCAGTCACTGTGATCGGCTTCCTGAGCCGGACTGTCCCCGTGGCAGTTCGGCAGAGCAGCAAAAACTCAGTGTACGGGGTTTTTGGTTTTTTCTTTTCCCGAAGCCGGGAAACACGTAGTGAGCAAACCAACCCCACGCACCGAGATGCCATCTCTCACGAGAGAGTCGGGCAAAGTGTAAAGGAATCTTTCATAGTCTCTAGTGCAGGTTTAGATCTGAGGTTTGGGGTCTTGTAAAATTGCAGAAATACTGCTCAACAGGCCCAGAATGTTTGTTCTCAACCTGCTCCTTGTACGGACCCACCCAAGGCTGGTTTAAAACCCAGTCAAGCTAATCATGTAGAGACAGTTTCAACAAAGAGTGATTAATTGATTAAGCACAGGTGCTTTCCTAGACAAAAGGTAAACCCTTAATAGTACATCTTCAAGTCTGTCTCAGAATTGTGCAGGACAGAAATGGCAGAAGAGGGATTACAGAAACAGTGACCCGAAGAAGACCCTGAAACTGAAACAAGGATTGGAACCAGAACAGAAGAATAGAGCTGAGACAGGGGATTGTGATGGTCTTTGATAAATGATGAACTCTGGGGACTGAAAGTCCGAGTGGAAATATACAAAGACTTCGGACCTTATGTGATGGGTATTGATTGAATCGTATAAAAACTGTGCGAGATCTTGGGCCATTTGCCACTCACTGAGGTGGTGGCCCAGCTCTGAGTTGTGATTAAATAAATAAAATACCTAGAGCAACCCACTTTGTCTGGTGAAAAATCTTTAACACAAAGAGTGGGCAGAGTTGCAGCCTCAGCGGGCTATTTAAAGGGCCACCCAACGAAGGGGGTGTGGTGAGTCACCTGGGTGTGCTGAGGCAGTTAGTGGTGAGTCACCCTGGCAGGAAGAGCCATGGTTTCAACCCAGCCAGAAGCTGGTGGCAAAAAGAAATGTGGCAACCCAGACAGATGTCCCATGCAAACATGTTGGTGCCCAGGCCCCTGGCTGCAGGGGGTGCTGGAGCCTCTCACATGGAATAGAGGACTGCAGGGACAACACCTGTGTTTGCTGTGAGCAGGTAAATGATCTGCTCAGCCTGGTGGCTGAGCTGAAAGAGGAGGTGGAAAGGCTGAGGGCTATAAGGGAGTGTGAGAGGGAGATAAACTGGTGGACTCGGACCCTCCCACCCCTGAGGGAAAGGCAACAGGATCCCCTGGCCTCCTGCCACCAGGTAAGAGGGGAGGACCTAGCAGACAGGGGGGGAGTGGAAACAGGTTCTCCTCTCGGGGAGGCAGGTGAATCTCCTGCCAGCCTCCATTGCCTCCCCAGTTACTGCTGCTCAACAGGCTTTGGAAACTGAGGGCCAGGTGAATGTGGATGGAAAGGAGGGACCGTCTGGGGAGACATCCAGGGTGAGTCAGCCGCACGGCTTAGGGCTGGTTCAATCAAGAAAATAGGAGGGTACTTGTGGTAGGTGATTCCCTTCTGATGGGAAATGAGGACCCCGTATGTCAACGGGATCCCTCCCACAGGGAAGTCTGCTGGCTCCCTGGGGTCCGGGTTAGGGAAACTCCCTGGTCTGGTGCGGTCCTTAGTTAGACTACTACCCACTTTTGGTCATCCAAGCTGGTGGAGATGAGATCTCAGAGAGAAGTCCAAAAGTGATTAAAAAGGACTTCAGGTCATTAGGGGGATTGGTTGCAAGTTCAGGAGCACAGGCAGTGTTTTCCTCAGTCCCTTCAATGGCAGAGAATTACACTGAAAGAAACAGGAAAACACTTCTGATTAATAAATCGCTTAGAGGCTGGTGCCACCAACAGAATTTTGGGGTTTTTGATCATGGGGAGGTTTACACGGCACCAGGTCTACTGGCAAGAGATGGTTCAGCTGTCTCAAAGGGGAAAAAGGATCCTCACACATGAATTGGCAGGGCGCACAGAAAGGGCTTTAAACTAGATTTGAAGGGGGAAGGGGATGGGACTGGGCTGGCCGGAGAGGAGCCTGTGCACGTCATGCCGGTGCTGGTGGGACAGTGTGCTGGTAAGGCCGTTCAATCTGCTGTCTCAGTTAAGGTGGGGGGTGGTGATGCATCCACCCGGGGAATAAATCAGGTCAACCAGGCTTGGCACTAAGGCTCCTTACCTACCACCAAAGGCAGTGGCGAAAAGGCAGACGATGCTGGGCCTGTATATGATAAGGGTATATTCTCCTCCAGGAAAACCTGCACACTTGGCCACCTCTCTGAAATGCCTATACACTAACGCACACAGTATGGGGAACAGGTAGGAGAAACTAGAGATCTGCGTGCACCCTCAGGTCCACGATCTCATTGCAATTACTGAGATGTGGTGGGACAGCTCACATGACTGGAATGCTGTCATGGATGGCTGTGTCCTTTTTAGGAAAGATAGGTCAGCAAGGCAAGGAGGTGGAGTTGCTCTTTATGTGAGAGAGCAACTGGAATGTATCGAGCTTTCCCTGGGGGTGGATGAAGTGCGAGTTGAATGCTTGTGGGTAAGGATCAAGGGGCAGACTAATATGGGAGACACTGTTGTGGGTGTTTACTACAGGCCACCTGATCAGGATGAGGAAGCTGATGAGGCCTTCTACAGGCAGCTGGAAGTAACATCACAATCACAGGCTCAGGTTATCATGGGGGACTTCAATCACCCTCACACATGCTGGAAAAGCTACACAGCCAGGAATGTGCAGTCCAGGAGGTTCCTCCAGTGCATTGATAATAACTTCTTGATGCAGATGGTGGAGGAGCTGACAAGGAGAGGGGTAGTGCTGGACCTTGTACTGATGAACAAGGAGGGACTTGTCGAGGATGTGATGGTAGGGGGCAACCTTGGATGTAGTGACAACGAGATGGTGGAGTTCAGAATCATATGTAGCAGGCCCAGAGCCATAAGCAGGGTCACTACTTTAGACTTCAGAAGGGCTTTGGCATCTTCAAGGACCTGCTTGGAGAAGTCCTGTGGGATAGGGCTCTAGAGGTCCCTTCCAACCCCTAACACTCTGTGAATCTGTAAATAAGTTGTTTTAGCTAAATTCAGTTTTGAAAGCGTGCTTTAAAAAATTTCAAGACATGCTTGGAATGATAAATTTCTAGACTGCTTTCCATGAGCATATTGTGGTCTGGTAATGGTAGGCCATAAACACGAATTAGTAAGTTTGATGAGTTAGAAATGCTTCACTAAACTGAAGTATTTTGTTAAATTACCCATACGGATGCACACTAGTAAGATTTTTCTCTCTTGCCTTGAAGGGGCAGCAGCTACTGGTGTTGGAGAGAAATGAGAAAAGGCAAAATTAATTCTGTACCTCATTTGATTTATATTATCCTTTTATTTTCTTCTCCATCTGCCTGTATTCCCTTCTCTGCTCCAGCTTTTAAAAAAACAGTCCAGGCTTAGGCTCTTCCAATAGCCTCTGAGCTTAGAAACCTTCACTGCTTCATATAAACTTGTATGTGTTTGTGATTTGTCATGGAGACAACCCTGTCACCAGCCATTTCAGCTATGGCTGATGATCTCCTCAGGAAGGGTTCAGCCGCAGTTTCATGTTAAGCTAGTCCTGCCCGAGAAAAATAGAGCTCTGAGTGCCCAGGTCAGCATTTGCAGCAGTAGCACGACTGTAACTCAGCAGAGATACTGAAAGAAGTAGGTCACTGTGGGCAGGTCTTCAGTGGCATGCTGAGGGGCTAACTAATCTCGTCAGCCCAATTTTGACTTCCTTAGCTGGAAGCTGTGTGTGGGAAATGGAGGGCCCTGAGTGCACCCTAGTGTCATGGTGTTCACCTTTGGCTGGAGAGCATCTACACACTGCCATGAAGGTCATGTGGCATGGCAGATACCGAAACATGGTGCTACACGGCCTTCCAGCAGCTTCACGCGTACGTTGCGCCAAAACCGGTGGAGTTTTTGGATCTGCACAGGCAAGATCTGTGAGCCTTTCACAATACCAACAGTAAAGCTGGTGTGGTGAGAGCCTTCAGCTGCCACGCGGTGAATACAAAGAGCTGGGAGAAATTTTACAGCCTGTTTTCCATAGCAAAGGGATACACGTGAGCTCCCAGAGATTTGGAAAGGTTCGCAAATGCAGCTCTTGCTGCAGTGAGCCAGCTGAAGGATGGGCAGAGCAGCGGGTGGCGCAGAGCTTTGACGGGCACTCACCCTGCAAAGTTACACACACTTCAGGGCTTACCTCTTATCTCTAGACAAATTGTAATTATCGTCAGGACAGTATCGTCAGCAGGGGGAGGGAAGGAGCCCCTTGGTTACCTAATTTCTGTGTTGTAGCATTTGGCAGCTGCGCTGGTACACAAGATGCAGCAGTGACGCTGCCTGTGGTTTCTGGCTTGGCTTGGCTCACCTGACAGGGCTGCGCATGTGCAGTAGCAGAACTTGGGATGACAAAAGGTCTTCAGAGACAAAAATGTGTCTACGAGGTTAGAATTACTTCTGTCCCTGAAGGGATGCCTGTTTTACCTGTGGATGATGTCCCTGGGGATTTCAGTGCCTAAATTCTACCTAAGTTTCACTTTGAACAGTTAAGTGCTTTTTGGGTGTGACATCTAGCAGCTCCGCATTTAAGCACACAGTGGAGAGGAAACATCGCTGAAAGAGATGTAAATGCTTAGGGCAAGAAAACTGTGCCTCTCTTTAACAGACTAAAATTCAGTCAATCGTGCAGCTGCTGAGGGTGGAGGGTATGGTTGGTGTAATTTATTTGGATTCAAAAAAGAAAGAAAAAATGCTTGTAAAAATATCCCTGCAAAGCCATTAAAGCAAACCAGTACTGAGGAAGTGAGAGCTAAAGTAGCTGTGCATTAGAAACTAAGAAGTAGAGCTGGATTAAATGGTCAATTTTTTTATCATGGCAAAAGGCTAATGGTATAGTGCCCCAACACTCTGTATTCAAACTGGTGCTGTCTGAAAAAGGGGATGAACATGCTGTCTGAAAGGTGGCACTGTTTGCTGTTAACAGAATTATTTCAGTTAATCAGAACTAGGGAAGATTGTGAATGACCTGGGTTAACAAAGTGAATAAATGGGCAGTGTGATGCAGATGAAATGCAATGATGACAAATACAAGGTTGGGCACACATTCAGGGGAATAATTGGAAGTATGTGTACGCTTTGCAGGGTTCTAAATTAACTATTTAGAACCTTCCTTGCTATCATCAACCTAGTGGAAAAAACTGTGTTGTGAAGGGACACTATGAAAACAAAAGATGATGTGAGACCATATGGGGGGGTGGGAAACCAGCACAGAATAGAAAATACAATTCTATCCATAAATCAACAGTAACAATTCACCCGTCAATTTGTTCTTGCCCTGTGTCTTAAAGCATACTGACAAAAAGTAATTCTGTGGACTGGCAACAAAATGATTAGAGAAATGGAGGAGGCTGAAAACAAAGATTTGTTTAGAAAAAGTCAAGTAGAAGGAGATGGAGGGGAAATATTTAAAACAATGAGTGGTATAAACAATACAAGCTAAGAAGTTTCTATTTATCCTACTAATGCAAAAAAGAAGCAAAGTGGTATATTTAAAGTGAATGAAAATGAATTATTTTCATGAAAACCTCGTTAACCTTTGGGACTCATTCTTTTAAGTAATCACAGAAGCTGAAAGTTCAGCAGCATTATGCTATTTTAAAGTAATTCTTATGCTACAAGAAGACTGGAACACTTATTCCAGTTAGCTATTCAATACTGCTTATTCAGAGATCCTGCTTCTCTGTTAGAAAAGCCCATACAGATACTAACCTTCTGCTTCCTGTTTCAATCAGACCTTTTAATGTGCACTGATGTTTTTGTGCTCAGCTTTGCTGTCTAAGCTTTAAACTGGTTGGCAGTGCAAAGTCTACACTATGCTAGGGATCCTACTCAAACACACTGAATGAGGTGTGTACCCAATGAAGATATAGTTATTAATTAGATAAATCTTGCCATAGAAGAATTTTCCTGATAAAACTACCTATTCTGAATGTTATTTCTGCAACTGTGACTTCCCCTGTCTGGGATCTTGGACTGATGACTTCAGCAGCTGGAGCATTATATGGAATGGTCCTTTAAAATTTCCTTGCTGCTGAGTTGAGGCTTGTATGATTTTCAGTAGCATTTATAACCACTCAGGCTGCACCACGGTGTGATCCGTTTCACATGCCAGGAACTTTGATGGGGAGCGGTTGAGATTAATGATGACATAATACAGTAAGACGAGATATTAATGCTCTTAGGCATGAATTAATGAAATACCATTGAGAATTTATCCTGCATGAATAAAAGGATTTGGAAGCTGTCGTTTTAAAAACCACATGAAGGATTTTACTGAAAAAAATCCCAAATGCTCTGTTGAAATAGACAGGGTCCCAATGAACTTTTACTCCAGATTTTTGTCAGAGCTGGATGATTGACCTGGATCCATTAAATGAATTCCTACTAATTTACAAAGTCTTTATATAAATGAGAGGCACAGCGATCTTGCTTTCAGTGCTGTGGCAGTGCTAACTTTTACTTCCCAAATCTACACAAAGCTGGATTCCAACTTGTGGTGTAGTTCTGGAGTGGAGACCCAGCATGCCAATGGCATCCATACATCGAGGGTCCTCACCTCAGTGCAGCCAACCAGCAATCTTACTGAAACAGTAGCAGCGCTCTTCAGAGACGTAGAGGGTGACTGTCACCATGTTTTTGTGGTTTTTTTTTTTTTTTAAATCTAAGCTATGCTGTACTGTGACATCCCTGGTGTGTCTTTGCAGGGCTACAGCGGAGGTGGGACTGAAGAATTACTGCTGTGTCCCATCACTTTTCATTCTCCATTGTCCCCTAGTGAATTAGTGAGTTAAAACCCCAGTGAAGATGTTTGTACATATATAATTGTCTACCTGCAGCCTTGCTTGATTTAAAAAATAACTTTATTCAGGGATAAAACTTTACACTAACATATGTTGTTGTATAATCAAGTCTAGAAGACAGGTTTTGCTAGTTTTGAGGCAAAGTGGGATAACAACAGTACATAGGGACTGTTTACTTTTTTTATTGTTCTGTTAAAGTCTGTTCTGAGTGGTTCAGAAAAAAATTTCCTTAAAAATTAGGACATAAAATATTACACATATTTTATCCATAACTTATGTCAATTTGAAACACCTTTTATTGCCTACATAAGTGAATAGATGTAAACTTTATTAGTAATGTCATTTCCAATTTAAAAGAAGCAAAGGTGTATCGTAGAATTCACAGATAAAGGTTAATTTTAACTATAAAGGTATTATCAGTGTTGCATTTCTTCATGTTATGGTTCACTTATGTAGAATTGAGATGTATTTTATATTAAACAATGCATAGCACCATTATACAACAGTTCACTAAATGCACATCCCATTTAATCTTTTTGTAGGAATTAATATAACTGGACTGAAGTTACAAGGAAGAATTGAACTGAGCCAGTAGGGTTAACACTGATACTAACAGGAGATTACTAGCCATAAGAAAATTACAGCTCTTCTGACAGTGCCTAAAATAGCAGCATATCCTTGGCACCATCATAGGAACTGGTTAACTGATGACCCTGAAGAAACACTTGTTTCCATTAATTCTGCTGTCATCATTTCTCTATTCTCGAACTCTTCCTCTGAATTCTTCTGTCCTTCTGATCCCAAGACAAGATGGCAGGAACGTGAGAGAGAACATAAAGAAATTACAATAAGCTGTCAGCTATATAATCATATTGTAACCCACTACACTGAGAAGTTACACCAACAGAAATTTGGCAAGGTATCGGCTGCTAGCTGCTAGCTAAACACAGGACACTCACTAGCATAACATTAAAAAAACCAGGCTCACTAAAAAGCAACAGCTACATTACAAAGAAGCTAACAAAAGAATTCCCTTATGATACTTAGGTTCAGCTGGTTCATCTTAGGTTCATCAGCTAGTTTCTTGTTTTATGATTACTTGTTACATTTGCAATTGAGTATGTATTTAAGATCACAATGCTACAAACCTTTTTCCAGCATGTAGTTTGCCACCTTTAGTTAGACACAAAGGAGTACTTGCTCGAACTAGGGTTGAAGATTCTGCTGATGGTGATGTTATTAGGTCATGTGTACTGTAATTACTTGAGCACCACAGTTTTTAAACCCCTAAGACATGTTTTCCTAGCTAGAAGGCAGCAAGTATGCTTTTCAGTTGCCAGACAGACCAAGGGAATAACCTTTGCTCCAGAGTCTGCTGTATACCCTGAATGAGAACAAATTCTGCTTTCAGAGAGACTTCAGATTTTTTAAAGAATCTCTACTGAACAGAAGTAAAGAGTGTCTGATCAAATTTTAAATGTTCCAGTGACTCTACTGTAAACATAGTAACTTTTAAGTATCAAGGAACATACTGGCAAGAGTCACCAGTAGGGTCGATGGTGAAGATGCCTTTTTCTTCAAGAACAATTGCTACGGTGTCACAGTCCTGATTACAGATATATTAAGGGTACCTGAACCCCATGGTTCCATCTCAACTTGGATATTTTTATTTTCACAGAGTTTGAATTGTCTCAACAGCAGGAAGTCTTGCCCAAAATATTTGTCTGAAATCCAAACGTTTTCCAAATGTATCTTTTATTTTCCAAATGGACTTTATATATTCCAATGCATAGGATGTAAGAGAATTGATACGGCTTTCAAACTGAAGTCTTCTCATGCATATAGTCACAGTGGTCACACGTGAAACTGTGGCCTCTGTGACGATGGGGCATTAATTTTAGAGTTATTTGGAAGAACACAATTTTGGATGTTGCGACAAATTAAGTCCTTGGCGTTAGCTTTGAGAGGCCCTGGTTGAGAGGGACAAAACTTGGGAATCAAGACACCAAAGACTTCAGACTTCGAGTGCTGCCACTGATTTGTAGGTATCATCTTGGGCATCAGCCACCTTCTGCAGTTCTCTAGTCTGATAAAAATGGGGATAGTCATGCTTATTTATCTAACTCAAAACAGTGCTGTGATGGATTGATTATTTGGATAGCACTTGGATTGCTATCCAAATGGTGCTTATTCATGGTTTCCCCACTGCAACAATGTATCTTCATCACTAATAATTAACAGCTAATTACTGTTGCCGAGAATATGACAGTGGTGTTTGCCACCTTATTTTCAATTTCAGTACAGATGTCTACTTAAAAGTTATGTAAATATATGAAATTACAGTACATTTTCCTAATGACCCTGCTATGTCTGAGCTTGATCCTATTCAATTGTGACTAGAGTAATGAATAGTCAAGATGACCTTTTTTCTCTAGAGCTATATAGACAGTTTCTATTGTATTCTCGACACTTAAATCATGAAATGTAAAGAAGCCATTCTAAGCAGGATACAGCTGGGTTGAAGGACTGCTGATGCCAATTATGCTTCTTACATAATAATGCACATTTTACCTATTTGGAAAAAAAATTCACATTTATTTACTGTCAAACAGGTGTTAAACTTTACACTGGATATTAGTGATGGGCTCATTATCAACAGGTTTACACAAAGGGATGAAAAAAAGCAGAATTTTGTTGAAACAATTTACATTTCATTAGATTTTTATCATAAAATAAATTAATTACTAAATATAGGCAGAAGGAATATGGAGGAGTAATAGTTATGTTTTATTTATTTTTTTTTTTAAAGGACAGGCACCTTTTAGTCACGAGAAAGCTTGTGAGAAGTGTCCAGTGTCCCCTTTAACCCTTACCACCCAACCCTGATTAAAGAATGAACAGGGAATTGAGTTACAATCTTTGTTAGCTATACCAAATTTGTGCAAGGCTTGGCATAATTGGCTTCTAAAACAATTTTCCCCCCAAATTAAGTTTTTTGGCAATAAAAATTCAGAACATAAGAATAAAAAACTAACTTGTCAAAGCAGAACACTGTTTACAGTGAAAAATAAGTGAAAACGGGTAGAACTTGCATTTTAAACATACTACCGTACTATGAACAGAGTGTAAGAAAACAGCTTATAACATATGTGCAACCAAGAGCTTTTCACAATATTTTCTTCAAACTCTTTTAAAATTATTTTTTAATGACAATTATATTTCAGTTGGACACAAAGGTATTTATTTTACCCTAGCAATAGAACAAAATAGAATTTCTTTAGCCATTTTTTCATGAGAACGGTTCATTGTACAGTTGAGGAAATATATGAAATAAGGCCTGTGGCTTGATTGCTAGTGGTTAGACATGTATTCAATCTTTGCCCTAATGGAAAAGATTTGCAGTGAACTGCAAAGTGATGCAGAATATCTCTCCTGCTTTTGCAAGTCTTGTCAGGAATAGTAAGGTACAGTAAATTTGTCCCACAGGATTTTAGAGCCTACGCCTTGTATATAATACAATGTAGGCCTAGAAAAAAAAACAATGGTGCAGCCATATTTACAAATTTAGTTCACAAACTGCTGCAGTTAAATGGCTGGAAAGTGTTTATTTACCTTTTTTTTTTTTTTTTTCACAATTTTGTTAAATTCAGCAGCAGAAGATATCTTAAAATACCTTGTTGGTATTTCTTTTCTTTGTAACAAATAATTCATTTTAGTATACTCTGTGTATATACAAAGTTTTTGTTTTATAAAAATTCACAGAACTGCGAGGTCCAGTCATCCCCGTTACCGGAGAACCACAGGGTCAACAGAATTGTCTCTTCAAGCAGATATGAGGGAGCCTGCATGTGGCCAATTAAGTCTTTTTAATACTTGTACGTGGCCTTTAATATTTCTTTGCTACACTATTAAAGGCTTGTCACTAGTTGCATTTGTCCTTCTCTAACATCCCCTTCTGGAATACATCCTTCCTTGTTAATGGGAATTATATAGCCGTCGCTATTACCCCTGCTGATTTGATAGTACATCTGAAGCTGATGGCCAGCTCCTAGGTTTGGCATGCTCTTGTAGTAAATGTCCTCATTTTCACTCCTCCTGGAGGGAGAGAGGTCTTCTTCAACGTCGGGGCTGCTCTCTGGATACGGAGAGTCTCTGAGATTGGGCATGCTCGTGTAAAGAGAGTCTCTGTTGGGGGACTGGAGGTGGTCGTCAGCCTCGGCTGTCAGCTGCGAGACATAGCTGTCGGTTCCCTCGGTCTTCACTTTCTTCTGGGGCTGGTACAGAAGGGAGTGAGTCCGCTGAGGAATGAGTGGGGCCTCAAGCTCTTTGTGGTGGAGCTCCAGCCCGGCGGCGTCACTGTGCATCAAAGATGAGGCATCTGCCACGATGGCGTCATCTTCGCTACTGCTCCCGCCGATCACAGCTTTGGCTGGTAGCGTGCGCTCCAGGTTGTGGTTCTTGCTGCTGCCCCGCAGGTTGTTGTGCACTAATTCTGAAATGATCATTTTCTCAAAAGCAGTATCATTCAGGCTTAGTCCACAGTCTACAACTTGCACGCTGTCGTTATAGTCTCCATTGCGCATTGAGTAGCTGTTGTTGAAATTACCATTTAGCGGTAGAGTATCCATGGCACTTGTATCCCTGGCATTGTTCAGTGAATGTCCTGAAACAGAGAAGGACAGCTCTGGTTATTGCCTAATGTGCTTTTCATCACTTAGTTGTATTTTTAACAAAATTCTTTAATGTAGTTCAGGACAAAGTTGTACTTGGAAGTAAGACTTGAGAAAAGTTAGGTTATTGAACATTCCCAAATGTAAACAGTTGCACACATTATAGGAAAGATGCATTTTATAATTAGTAACGTGTATTTCCTGTGGGGAATAGTGGCATTTTAATTTCTTAATTTAGTGTCAATTCTGTGATTCTTCCACAAGGCATTGTTCACTCCATGCCCTTGCATATGTAATGCAAAGCACTTCATTTGGCAACATCTATGTTTTGAAGTACACCACCATGATTTAGAAAAAGAAAATTAACAGAATTTGTCCTAAACGACACTAAATTAAAAAGGAATTAGATCACAGACATAACTGAAGGTAAATGTACAACATAAACCCACATAACTGGCAAGCAACTACTTTAACAACATTTCTAACATTTTTTTCCTTTTTTTTTTTTTTTTTTTCTGAGATGAAGTAAAGAAAAGAATGAAAAAAATGGATAAATACAAAGAATTTATGTTAAACAAGGACAGCCATCTTTCACACTACAGGGACCAGGGCCCACAAGCACCATCCAACAACACGATAGACAGCAGGTGGAATGACTCACTTTGGACAACTCACATCATGTCTGTCTGCTCAGGCTATCTGGCCTAAGAGTAGCTGATATATAAAAGAAAGTAAAATGATTTATTGTAACATGATGAAGAATTACTGAGCTTCTCAGCAACTTAGTCAGAGCAAGGGTTCAGCAAATTAGATTACTAAGCAATAACAGCTTTTCTTTTCCCACTTAATGTAATTTTTTTTCACTAATATTCTGTCTGCCAACAACGGCCCCAGGCTTCTAAAGGTCAAAGTTTGCCTGCAGTCTGCATCAGTCACAGTGACAGCGCTGAATGAACCAGAATAGTTAATTAAGAGTTAGGCCCACAGTTACCATGGGCATGGAAGTCAAATGCAGAAATGTTAGGAATTTCTGTAAGTATGGGTCACAGAAATTAAACCAAAGAATAAATACTAGTTGTGGAATGGGAAGAAGAAATCAGCCATGGCTGATATCTCATAGCTGCTGGAGGAATGACAGATTGGGTAAGTCTGCTGGAAACATGAAAAGAAGTTTAAGGGGGGGGAAAAATGAAGTCTTGTGATGGTTAAGTCTTTATGGTTTTGGTTTAATCTTTTGGGGTTTTTTTTGTCTGGTAACACGATAAAGAAAAGGTTTTCCTATAGACACAAAGACATGTAAACTATGACAGCACAGTGCTTCCCAAGCAAAGGAAAAAGAAAAAGAAAAAAACTTTGAAAGAAATTAAACAGTCTGAGCCATGGAAAGTCAGATGGTTAGAGCATTCCTAGAAAATCACTTTATCTACAGATATGTCTGGAAGTAAAGAAAGAATGAAGTGACTTTACTGAATGAGACTGACCACTGTGAGGCTGCTGCATTATATGCAAGGCTTGGAGGAGTATAAGAAAAAAGTTGTTTTGGAAAAGATTATACATTTTTCCATTTGGGTTCTTTTTCATAATTAAAGCTGCAGCTTATCCTAGAAAATTCAATCTTCTCTGGAAATTATTGTTTTCAATTAAAAAGTAATTGCATTTTCTCATGAAAAGACTTTTGTCTTCAACTTTAAAAAATAGAGCAATAATTTCCAAATAAATTCTGAGTAATTTGCAAATCATTTTGAATTTGCGTTATTGTTAACTCCTCTCCATGTGTACTGATTTAAACAGCGATGAGCGTTGTTTGAAAGGTCTCTTTAAGCTTTGATTAAACAACTTTGTAGTTTTGCAATTTCATATATGTTCCAAGATTTTTCTTGCCATGGATTTAGCTGCACAGAACATATGGCATTTATAAAAGTAGACAACACATGGACCACATGCTGGCATTCATTTCCCTCATGAAAGTGATTTAATTCTATAATTTTAATTCTCTTTTCTTCTACTAAACAGATACCAAAATATATCTGATAATCCAAAATGAGTTTTCTATGATATACTGCAGAGCTAAGCATGCTAGAATATATTCAAATTGGTTTGATGAGGCAAATTTTGTTGCTCATGATCAGGTAATTCATTTGAAATCTTTCCATAGCCTGTAGCAAGATTATTGTGGGAATGTAAAAATATAAGTAAATGGTTAAGCATTTCTGCTTGACACTGCTTTGGTTTTAAACAGCAAATTATTTCAGCATTGCGTAACTTCTGTTACCAATAGGGTTTGCTACAGACCTCATGTTGTTTCCCAAAAAGCAGTATGCCAGTACTTTTTGAATGTGGAAACATTTCATTTGCAAATTGTGAACCACTTGCCCGCTGAGTCTACTTCATGACCGCTAGTTATGTTTTAATTGTGCCCATTAAAAATCATGCTGAAAAAATTTACATTTGATAGGCAAAGTTAAGTTTTACTCCCATACTTGTCTCTCTGTAGGTTGCTAGAGGAAAGCATAAGGAAAGTAAGAAAACAAGAGAATGAAAATAGAAACTACAGTTCAGTTAAAAAAGGAAACTTGAAATAAAAACTGGAAACAAGGTTTTATGAGCTCTTTATCAAAGATTTATCGTTCCAGTTATACTAAAGTGATCCTATGACTCATCAAACAGTAACTGCTAGGTATTTACTGATGAATAGTACCGTAGTTCAAAAAAACCAATTAGATAATGTAACAACAAAACGTTAGGCAAGTGACGACACCCTTTATTCCTACAGAACTAAACTGTTCTAACTGTTAATCTCAAGATTTTCCTACAGGAAAATTATCTACCATAAAGCTGCACTATACTATAGTTTAGATCTGTTTGACGCTGGATACAATTTTCTAACTGGGGTATCCAAAGGTGTCAAGATGCCTTGCGCTGCTTTCGTATCTAATCCGTTCCATAGGCGGGTTTTTCTCAGCAAGCTTTAGAGTCAACCTTATATTGCATAGACATGATACCTCTAAGTGATATATATCTTGAAGATGGGCTCTCAGACCATGTGGTGTCAGTCCTGTAATAGTATATTAAGATTTATGCCACCTGTGTTAAAAACATGGATAATTATTGGTAAATACTGTTATGGCAAAGGCATTACTATAATATAGTGCAGTTTTACAAGCTGACATTGGCAATACTGTATTTCTCGAACTGACAGAAATTCAGAATGTATGGCTAGGGTATTGCAACTTGAGTTTCTATCTAGGGAAAAGAAGAGATTTGGAGCGAGCCAAGAAAAGCAGTTTTATTCAGGAAGTATAAGCACACCTGGTGAGTTAAACACAGGAGCTGAAGGGGCATTACATACAACGGTTTCAGCGAGCAATGTGTTATAGGGGTTGTTAGTGCCGTGTGGTCGAAGAAGAGGGTTTGTTAGTAGGTAATTGCCAGTCATTCCTAAAGCAAAAGAAACAGAAAAAAATGTCAGTTCTTTAATTTTAGGCTGACAGTTTCAATAAAGAATATTTTTTGTTCATCATGAATCATGTAGAGCTTGTCAAATGTAATTCAGCTGAAAATTTCTGAATGTATTTGAGCTATGTATTTGAAATGGGAGTAGGAAAATACAGCTAGATTCCACTAATTCACAGGTGCTATCCAAATCCCCAAAGTAAACATCTGGTGAGAGTGACATTTACAAATGTATACAAAATCACTGTTATACAAGAATAGCAATTAAATGTGTAGAGATCAAGGTACTACATAAAGCTATTGTAACTTTAAAAATGATTGTATGGAACACTGTCCAGAATTGAGAGAACTGAATTTCTCCAGTTGAAAGGTACTGAAAAATCTCTTATGACAGGATCAGAGCTGTTATTCACTTTATTAAAAACACACGGATAGTGGAAGGGAATTGCTGTTTTCTAACAGACAGTGGATGACAAACTGCAAGAAGCATATCTTAGTATATGCAAAAGTATGCATGCTGAGGGGAAAGCAAAATATTTGCTCTAAGAAATCAGAGCATTCACATTTTCTCCTGGGATATTCATACTGGAAATTTATCTGCCAGGGTTTAAAACAAGAGTTCCTCAAATGACAAATTTTCTTTAAACAATCAGTTTACAAACACTGTAAGACAAAACAAAATACCACATGAACTTATTTTTTGTTTCAACCCATTTTACATGTTAATGAAACAGCATTTAAACAACTCTCAGAATAATTTTTTTAAAAAGCAAATCTTGAGAAATTATTAAAAAGTCAAATAATCTCTGATTTCTAGCTACTGGAAGAAAAATGGGTTGGAAAAATGACCAAAAAATATGAAACCACAAAATTCCGTGATTTAAAACTTACTTTAGACATTTCATTAAGGTAAAGTTCCACTTTCTTTTCTATTGAATTGCAGAGCAATATATCAAGGATCAGTGTATTACAGACCCAAGGACAACTAAAAAGCCGGCTACATTTTTATAGTTTGCATATTTTTATTTGGCAACCAAAAGATAGTATATATTCCCAATATTAATGCTTTCGAACTACCATACATACTTGGTAGCAGAAATGAGCAGAAAATTCTAAGATTCAGAGAATTATTGCCTGATTATGCTAATGTCATTTGGAAGTTTCTATCAGTGAACAACTAAAAGGGTTTTATTAGTTTTTTCAGTTGTAATTTACTTATTATTAGAAATGTTGGCTGAAATATATTTTGCTTGGGCTTTTTTTTTTTTGTGTGTGTTCTATGTTTAATCTTGGTTAGAATTATCACCTGTAATTTACAGTTAAGAATTTTTTCAATCACCTTTAAAAGCTTGATTTTTATTTTAAACAAAAAATGACACTTGCCATTTATACTAAATTACACTTATATGTATGTGACACTGAGATAGTGACAATCTTATAACTGAATACAAATCATACCAGTTTTTCTAATCATGGCAGAGCATCTCCAGTGCCTTGAGACCAGAGCTCCGAAACGGGGAGAAGCTTCCAGAGACTTCTGTTAAACTCTGAATTACCTGAGGGTGCAGCATGGTTAGAGCAAACCCCAGGAGTCAGAGACAATCAAATTAGGGTGAAATCCCAGACTTCTATGTATAGTGCATTTATGGGATTTTAGTAAGACACTGGAAGGGAATGCACTTCTTTCTCGGGCATGAAAAATATACATTTTCTGCTTAGGAGGAGTGACTCAATTTTGATTTTGCCAGAGTTGGATGGGGGGGTGCAGTGAGACATGTAGGTCTTATCCACTTTCTGTATGCCAAGTAGCAAAATTAGAACAATGTTTTCTGAAATCTTTTCTTCTGCAAAATACCACACTTACTTTCAAAAGAAATGAGTTTAGTACACGTCCCTACTACCAAATCTTGAAAGAAAACAAGGGAGGGAAATCTGCTAGCTGTGGTTGATGAGGGCTTTACAGTAGACCTAGCGGTGAATTTTCTGTTTGAAACTAAGGTTGAGCAGGAACTGGTTGTAGTGAGGTCAGGTTTATGTGTTTTTCTGGTAGGGATGTGGGTGGAGGCACAGGCTTTGAGCTTGGCTTGTATAGAGCAGTCTTCCCTTCACTGCTAGCTCAGACTGCCTTAAAAAAACACAGGGGAAGGGGAGAAAGGAAGGGACATTCTGTCTCAATACCCTTGTCTTCTAACTGGACATGAGAATGAGGTTACAGATATCAAAGTTTATTTGAGCTGAGAAATTTGGAGTTTTGGGTGCTCTGTGCCTGAAAATCTGGATTCTATCCCATGTGACACAATGCTTTTTGAAACAGAAAAGATAAATGCTTTACAAACATCTTTTGCATATAAATGATATCAATTAGATTTCACTGGGAAAATTTCTGCACCTAAAAATCATAGTCAAATATGCATTAAAATGTTAGTGCACTCTTTCTGTTTCAGATTTAACCTTTAAAGGTTAGGAAATATTTAAAATTATGATCTTGCTTTTAAGTTAAATTATTGATGAAACTTATTAAAATACATTCCCACAAATGGAGGAATCCAACTTCTATAGCAGGGGGCCAGCTGAGGGAACACAGTTTTAAAATGTGCTGGTGAATGACTTTAAAACTCTGCTTTTAGAGAACATTTGTTCCAGATTTTTTTTCCAAAACATTCTTTTCAATTCTTCTGTGTTAAATGATATAAAATCTATATAAATTTTAAGGCCTCTAAAACTGAAATGTTCCCAGTGACTGACCTTGATTAAGTGTTGAAGTGCTGTTGATGTCACCTGAGATAAAAGATGATTCAGATTGCTTTCTCACAGTGTCATTCCACATTCTCCTTATACGACTCTGTTAACATAAAGCGGTGAGACACAAGCACAGTAAGTTACAAAAGGCTTTTTTCATATTTATAGGCTATTATGTAGAATATTTGTGTTTATTTTGTTCTAAAGTAAGCTGTTCTTCTAGCATGTAGTGGAACTCTTTCTTGTATTATTAAAACACTTCATTTAGATGAAACGTGGTGGTATAAACCATACTATAAGCCACCTCTAATTACAAGAAAAATAAGGTGTTCATATTAGAGCAAAGTAATAGGAAATGTTTAAAAAGTTAAATTCTACTATCCAGAAGTACGTATTTTCCAGCTAAATGACAATACTGAGAAGGCAATTAGTGCTTCTGATTGGAACTCATCTCAGTAGGCTTTTTATAAATAGGGTTAATTAAAAGAAGCTGTCAAAATCTTGGTTACCTGAGTGCCAGATGAATAGCGAGCACTAGTTCTTGTCGTTGATGCCTTCACTGAACTGTGGGGACTCTCAGTTGGCAGCCCACCACAGCAGTAGGAATGTCGGAAGCATTTGCCATATTCCTTACGTACCTATGAAGGAACCAAAAAAAACTGCTTAGCACAAAACGTAGTGTCAAATACCTCTGCTGGCAAAAAGACATGAACCTTGCATTGAAAATGCTCACACACTTTTGAAACAAATAGATAATACTTGTCTATTGAATTGTTGGCCATTAGCAAAATCAGGTATTTTTCCCTACTTAGCAGTGGCATTATCAGATATTCAGGATGTCTGAACCAATTATTTCTAAGGTATACAGGCACTTCATTTAGATATGCCTGAATAATCATTACTGAGTTATTTCTGGGATTTTTTTAAATTTTGTCTTCATGTTGCAGATTACTGTAGTTAAGTTTACCTGAATTGAATGCTGGCTGAAAATATTCCTTTTTATATGAGCATTTGGTGCAGAAACCACAGAAAGCCTATCTTCCCAATTTAGCATGCAAGAAGGGCCGAGGTAACTAGCCTCTGCACTCCTTGGTACTGCCCAGTGAGTTACCCCTTCCCAGAAAGTGTGCAAAGCCTGCACTGACTATGAAGGCATTTTCATATAAAGTTAGTCTGTTACTCAAACAGCTGCTGTTGATATGGTCACACCTGCTTTGGGATTGTACAAAGCCCACAAATGCCCCTGCCCTGCTTCAGGCAGAGTGCCAGCTATGTTGACAGAAACACTGTCAGTGTTTCAGAGTCAAATTTTGAACCATAAAGGCTGGGAAATTAAGCATCTTTCATTTTTAGGACCAAAAAATAAAATCTTTATTACTGTCTTTGCTGAACCTAGAAATCCAAATACGCCTATGTATATGAGATTTTTGTCCGACAGAGCAACAAACTTAATTAATGATACCAGTATCTGACCTGCATTTGTTCATCCTGTGTTTCCAGTAGCCTACTAGAAACTTTAGTTTTGTAATTTCTGTGTGTTAACATTTGCCATGAAAGTAATCAGGGTTAATTTACAGAGTAGTCAGTTCTCATATTTGGTGACTGCTACTTTCAGATAACAGAAGAGTGCATACACATCTCAGCAACATGACAGCATCACTGAAAGGACACAGTGGATAAAATTTTGAAAGATGCATTAAGTCTAAATTTGTAAATCTTCCACCAGATACTTGGGAATCTAACTGTCACTTTTACATGAATGAGACTCCTAAATTTCTAGGAAAAGTGGGATTTCAGCTAATCTGTAAGTTCTGCTTGACCTATGAGTATATTGGATGGAAAAAAGTTAGGGGGATGTAAAAAGAGGAGAGGGGAAAATGCAAAAAGTTACTAACGTGGATTTATACATGCCATGTGCTGTTTCCAATATTACTAGAACTTTACTCATGTAATACATACTGTGATGTTTCTATAAACCACAAGGTTGAAGAAAATTTGAACAGTTAGTGCCTTAACTTCAAGCTAGGAACAGTAACTCATCTTTTTCTAAAAGTGTAAGGTATATATATTTAAGTGAACTCCTATCTATGTCAGCACAAAACACACACAAAAATGATAACAGAAAAGCATGGAAACCTAAGTCTATATCTATATATATATCATCACTAGATGGTATAATACCTAAGAAAATACATTCCTGAACACTAATGGATATTAAATGCTCCAAACCACTACACAGTAGAGACAATAGCAATCAAAACTGTATTTTTACCCAAAAGCCACCCTCCAGGGCTGGTTTTGCCTAATGCCTATATTGAAGTGAATGTACATTATCTGTCAGTACCGTGCATTCCACTGTCATTATTTCTAAATTATAGCTTGTTGGAAACTGATAGAAGCAACAGCACTATCATCCTGTCAGAACTAGAAACGTAATAGTTTTCACTTTCACAATTCTATTTCTCTGTTCAGTTTAGTGACCAACTAGTAATAACAGAATAAAAAGACTACATTAGCTATGCAGAGGATAGGATGATATCCAGTCAAAGGCGTCAAAACTTAAAAATCTTAAATGGCAGCTTTAACATTCTTTCAGGTATAAATCTTATTGCTCTTCTGTTTTTTTCACACTTGACTGGTATTTTAATATTGTTTTGTGCTGACTCCACTTAATATAAATACAATGCACAGGTGTAAAAAGAAAGAAAAAAGGAATCTGTTTTTCATTTTCAAGTCCAATAAAGTCATAGAAAGGTCAACATTATATGAAACCCTAATCTAGAAATTATTTGCATTATAGGAATGTTTGCATTTTCTTCCCTCCCTTCTTTTCTTAGGCTCCTCTCTAAGTGTGGTTTTGTTTTCTCAAAATGAGAGAAGTGCCGTGTTCATCTGGATAAAATTCTTTCTGTCTACCAGATCTTTTCTTAAAAGAAGGCTGCTGAATGCCATCGTCTGTACCAAGTTTAGAGACGCTGATACTCTCAGAGCTGGTACAGCTGAGAACACGTAAGAATGTGAGCTTTGTACTTACACAGCAATGCTTTATCCAGTGGTCTCAAACCGTTTTCTAAATATCAGTTAATTATGTCTCTGGTGAGCTAATTATAATGGGAGTTAATAATTGCTAGGTCTCCAGCCTAAAACAGGTAAAAATATTTAGAATCCAAATATTGCAAATTGGGTATTTCCAAGTGCAGGTTTTTATGGTCAGTTAGGCGGGATGTTTGGATGTTTCACCTTCCTCTCAACTCTCCTTCCTTTCATTTGCTGTGCCTCCTAACACAGGCTATGAGCTTCTTCCTTCTGTCCTTCACTAAAGCAGCCCTAAGGCATCCTTGGAAGCTCTCCCCACCCTTAGTCTGGGGAAGAGGAGGGATGCAGGAAACCCAAAGAGAACTGAACACGGCTGCGTCCTTCACTTCCTTTTCTCGTTTGCTCCTCTCTCCCACGCAAGCTTTCCCTCTCTCCAGATCTGTTCCTTCTGGACTCCACTGCTCCCATCAGGTGAAGAGGATCAAAACTAATTTAGCACATCCCCTTCATGAGGGAAGGCTCTTGCCAGGGGATTCCATTTTTTCCAGTTAAAAGCACAAAACTATTGGACTGCTGGGTGAGGCAAGCACTTGGAAAAAAGTAGTCATGCTAGCATCTTTGGAAAACCCCCGGTTAGCAGCTGTCTAGCATTAATGACTTACTTTTTTCTAAGGTGTCTTGAAGTTCATAATAAAATTAATTTTTAGATCTCCCTTAGTTTTGTAATGAATAAACACTCACAGTACAATCCCTGCCTACCACCCGTAGCTTTATATGGCAGCATTATGGGATCTCAGGAGAGGTCCTCTGCCTTGATCTGAGAGAGAGTTTCCAGGCTGCGATGGGCTGATATTGTAAATGATCCTTTGTTTGCAGTGCTGCAGCAGAAGCAGGATTTTTTTCATGTGCACACAAAGGACTTTCGGCTGTAAGTCAGTCCAGACTAATATGGACCACATTACCAATATTAAACAGAACGTTCTGTATAGGAGTTTTCTTTCCAAAGTCTCAAAACTTTTCAAGGCCAAGTTGGAAATGCTGCATCCATTTTAAACCCACCCAGGCCACAGATCAGTTATGTGACTCCCAAAAGCAGACACAAGAATTGCTGTTGAATCCTAGTTGAATCCTTTTTGAATCTTCCTCACACTACTTCAAAATACTCCAGTTCTTGACATTGCTATTTTTTAATCTATTTTTTAAAGAAATATCTGTGGTATGGTATTTTTACAGGTTAGGGAACACGCATCTGTGTTTTCAGTAACTTACTTTCTTTTGAAGGGCACAATGAAAGATGAAAATAAACATTCCTTGGAAAGCATTAAATACTGTGAAGAGATACGTCATCACAACAGTTCCCTCATTGATAAACAGCAGGCCAAATGACCACGTTAGACCAAGGAGACACAGGAGAGCAAATGCACCCAGGACCCAGGATCTGTAAAAGAAAATTAGTTTTAGTAACATTACTTACGAGAATGCATGTTGCCAAATCCAATATTAACAGTTCAGTTCCTGCAGTTGACTTTTACTAGGTTCATATTCAAATGTAAAAATTCCTTGGGTTTAACCTTTTATCTATTAAAGAAAGAACAATTCCATTTGGTACTCTTAGTCTCCAGTGAAAACAACAAGAGTAGATATGACCTTTTTCTTTCTCAAGAACTGCACAGGATGTCAGAACTATTTTGAAATGCAGAAGTATAGCAGAAGCCCCAGCTACTCCATTGCTTTATCTGCTTTTACAAAAGAGACTGATAAATCTGGCTTAGTCACTAATCACACCATAGATTTTAAACAGTGGTGCTGCCCTATGACACCAAATAATGTAACACAAATGCACAAAGGTTAAACAGCAGATTAAAAGCCTAGAGCCCAAATCTTTAATGCTCTGATAAACTCAGCTAAACTGAAGCTAGATGATCTAACTTCCGCATGAAGAATCCCTGCTGAAATGTGACAAAAATATGGATATTGCTCTACAGAACACTCTAAAAAAGATTCCATCATGAACAGGTTAAGGAAAAGGAATTGTAGAGAACGGCACAGAATGAAATGGAAAGGGAATTTAGTCAGTGAATTCCACATCTAACTAATGATCTTACTTGATAAATGGCTTATTATCTTCATAGCTAGAAAGCATTATAAGCAGAAAAGAGAAACAAAATTATTAGACAGAATTGAAACAGAAATTAATAAGAGCATTTTTAATTGTCTATAAAAATTAGTCAAAATTAGGAAAGTCAAAATGCAGAGGCAAGCAATTTAAAATTATAAAGGCATATAATAGTTAAAAATTCTTTAGCAAATCAGGTATCTCAGAACTAGTTAATTAAAATTAAGGGAAAGCCACAATATTGACTGAGTTTGTTAAGTTAAAAATCATGCTAGAAATTTGTTAATGTAGGGTTCTATCTTACCCAGGTAAGTCCGTATTATAGTAGCCATCACAAACACGGTAATTACTGGTGTGGATGAGAAGACAGAAAGAGGAAAAGGAAGAAAAGAGAGAGATGCTAAAGATTAGCTCTCTCTCTTATCATGCAACATGCAATGAAGCTGATACTGACCTATCTAGAACATCTAGTTCACAGTGTTAGCCTTACTGAAAATCTCCCTATGCCATTTTCAACATTCAAAGCAAATCTGTGAGGCCCTTTCACATCCAACCCTTCAGTGTTGGTCAAAAAAACCTTCAGTACAATGTAAAGCGATACAGAATGAAGTACAAGACTATCTAGAGAAGCAAGAGCTGCTGAAGCCTTGTTAATTATATAATACTTATATTACTCTGCAAAAGGAATACTGCAGTACAGCACCATGATAAAGTAAACATTTGTTAAATTAGCATGAAAACAGCAGATAATCTTCAAGTTAACAATAATAATAGAGTCCATTCTCTTGGGAGAACAGGATTACGAGTAAAAACTGCTCAGAATCCCTAAATCAAAAAGTCATTTAACAAAACAAACTTAATATAATCATATCAGCCATGCAAACAGGAACATCATTTTTGAACTGCATTTTAAATGCAAATGAAATTACTACAGTGCTGTGGCATTTCCGTGAAACAGTTTCTTGGCACTAGTTCCAGGCTGAAATTATCTAATTTTGACCGGCGTTTGTGACATTACAGCAACAATGTGACGAAAGCAGGATTGGCTCTGTTTGCTTCTAATTGACATCTGCAGTTGCTGGGAGACAATGGCATGTGCTCCTAATGGAGAGTAGCTTTCAATCAGTTCAGCAATCAGAAAATAATCATAGTTCTCATACTTGAACACAAAGCACTTACTTAATGTTTTCCAACCTGCTAGAGTCTGGTTTCAAAGTGTTTGAGTGCTTCACCATTTTGCACAATGTGATCACCAGGAAGATAAGATTCAGCTGTCAAAACAGATAAGAATGAAATTAAACTACTTCAAGTAATAGGCTGAATAATGACGGTGTTACAGACTAAACAAAACCCACGTCGTTTATTTTCAAATATGTAGTGAAACTGGTCAACTAGATCAGTCTGAAAAAGGTGATTGCAAATACAGATGAGGGGGAAGTCCTTGTTTCACTTAGTTTTCCAAATTCTCCTCATCATCATGAATCACGGTGTTTAGCTTATGTCCAACATTTGTCATTGTCAGTCTAGCTCTGCCTTCCAGCATGTGCTCGGCCGCTGTTCACCTTTGCCTGCCACCTCTGGCCCTGTTCCCCATCTCACTGACTTCCACTTCCTCCAAGGACTATGGTTACCCCTTTACTGTACTATACAACTTGGTTTTTTATCACTTTTTCATCCTGCTTCCGGAATGTTTTTTGCCTTTGCTGGTTTCTCCCTTTTTTTTTTTTTATTCCCTTTTGTTCTCACAAATTCCACTGGGGTCTTGAAAACAGCTTAAATGTAACAAAAAAAGAAAAAGAGAAAAAGAGAAAGAAACACAGAGACGTAGCAAATGCATCAAACCTAACAGTGCCACAGACATGTGCTGGTGTTGCACCCTCCTACTGCCCTCTCTCCCTTTGTAGTCTGGATTCTGTCGAAGCGAGACTGCTTGCCACTTGAAGGGAAGCACTATGCTGTCTTATTCTTGTTGTTTCATTCATAACACTGGGGAAGGTAATTTTTTATAGTTTTCCTATTGTGAAACAGAATCACAGATATCAAAGACACTAGGTGCCTTTCTCCTATTGATTTCAAAGCATCCGAAGAGCATAGGTAAGCCAAATACAAGGATGCCTGTAGAATATGGGTTGAAAAGTGGTATACAGTTACTCTGAGTAATTAGCACGTGCTGTCCTATATCATGCAGACAATTCAAATGAAATCTTATGTTTGAAAGCAGTAATGGCTATGTCCTTTCAAGGAGAAGACATACATCCTTATGGTCAATGGTCCACAAGAAATGGTTGAACCAATAGCTAAGAGAAGATGGGAGAATATGTTTGGACATCCTTGTAACACATATATTAGACAGATGATAACCCCATTCTTACAATCTTTTGTATAGATCTGCAAATGGTCACTGATGCAGAATGATCAAAGCCCACTGCTTCATTCTGGGGAGCCTTTGGTTTGAGACAGCATCAAAATCTTTACAATTTTTGCAACTTTGGGGATAGCAGTTCATACCAGATGTGTTCCTACAGCTGTGCCACAATGGTCAGAAATGTCACTCAAATCCTAATAAAGACAAGGTTTTAACAATCTAGAAAAGAGGAGTATTTTGAAGGCTTTGATCAGTCAATAAAGACATGTATTATGGAAATAATTCCTACTCCTAAGAGCAATCATTCCTACTCCTAAGAGCAATCAAGTTATCACTGCTGCTGCTGTCTCAAAATCAGGATGGACAGTATGAACTACAATGCATTTCTCAAAACCTCAACAGGTTTTGGCAGCTTTTGACCTCATCAGTCCTAATTCAAAGTAAAACATTTTTACAACTGTATCTTGAGATTAATACAAAAAGCGTATGTGATACAAGTAACAAAAATAAGCTTTTCTAATTTATTTCTGTCTGTTTCAAGAACTGACAGAAAACACTTCACCTTCAAGTGGAGGTATGTACATGGTGTAGGTTAAGCATGTTTTCCATTGCTGCAAAATGCAATAGAAGTGTCAATATCTCATGGCCCTGTTGATTACCTTTTATGCTTCTTATAGGTAATGACTAACCAGGTGAGAAACACTTCATTGTATCATTGTGATCATTTTGTTCCTCTTATCTACGTTTCCACTGCACTGTGTAAGTTCCTTGGTGAGAAAATAAGTTGCTACTCTCCCTGGCCTTTGCACCAGACAGGGGACAGGGACTTTGCATGTGACCTGACCCTCAGTTCCATGCCTTTCCAGACAGCCTTTCTTCTTCAGTATTTGAAAAAGTTTCTTGCACATTTTGGTAGCTGACATAACATGAACTTCTCCAGCCTACCTTAAAAAAAAATGTAACTTCAATTTACTTTTTTTTTTGTGAAAACAAAGAGATTAAGAGCAAAGAGTCATGCCTCATGCCAATCCTAACATGTAAATCAACTTTAGCTGCAATGTACGCGACCCGGAGTGCACAATCCAGTTCAGAATAGTATTTACAGCACAGCTGGAAGCTAATCCTTGCCTAAGTAGCTACCCTGGAGTATCCTGTATTGTACCAGCAACATCGTTCTTGGATCAAAAACTCATAGACATGGCTTAGCCCATAAATGATTGCCTCATGAAATGAGAGGTTTTTATCCTTTGATTCTTTGTATGACTGAAGTGCTGGTTTGACATATGAAAAACAAAAGATTGTGTTTATATACTGAGGTTCCCCTGGTGACATGCAAACAGACACAGCCCTACCCCAGAGCCTGAGCCAAGCTCCAGCCTATTAAGCAGGTTTTACATAGATAGCTCTGTCTGTATATATATCCTTGCTGGACTAGGCAATAACTGTACATGGCAGTTACTTAGTGACACTTTAATTCTAGTTTAGGTACAAACCCCTAAAAGTTCTGTGAAATATTGCAGTTTTCAGTTGTCAAAAGACCACGGTTTGCCACTCGTTCAAACATGCTGGTATCTCTGTTACACACTGTATCATTATCAAAAGCCTATTTTGCCCACTTACAAATACTGTGACCAAATCTTTCTATAGATTTGCTTTTGGCTCCCTTACTGCTCTTCATCTAGAAGTTGTTTTGGAGGAACTTATGAGTTAAAGACTTTTGGCATCCTGTCATTTTGTTACACAAGACACTAAGCAGTGGGGGAAGGGAATCTGTTGGAGAATAATTGCTTTTAGAAGGAACGGCTGAATTACTTTTCTTGGTGAGAAATATGTGTGGGGAGAAGGAAGCACAGTGCTTTTGCATTCATTTGTACCAACTTTCTGTAAGGACAGCTTTTCCAGTGCTGAGCAACCCGGTCTGAGCTCAGAGCTGAGCCTGTTCTGAGCTGGAGGTTGGACCAGAGATCTCCTGAAGTCCCTTCCAACAAATTGTTTCATGAATGTGTGAGGACCGCACTCCTACTGATGTATGGAAACGAATCTGGAGATGTTTTCCAAGCCTGACAGATGGTCTGAGTAGGACACCTTTCTTTAAGAAGAATGTTCACCACAAACATGCAGTACTCTGGGGTCACCTAAAAGCCCACATGAATGGCAATATGGACTTGTGAAAGCAAACTTGCAATGGAAAATATGGACCTCTGACAATGATGACTTTCTCATCACTTCATATAACGTAAAGGACTAGAGACTGGCTGGGCTTCACCCTAACAACTGGGCTGCATCCATCTCAGATGAACCAAAATCTGCACCTGAACAGCACTGCTCTCCTTCAGTGATAACAAAAAAATATAAATACATTGTGTAAACACACACACAGCCACATCTCAACTAGTCATGAAATTATACCCTTGATAAAGTCAGTAAAATCTCTTTCATGCTGCACTTCTGAAAATCAGCACAACACTCTTTCAAAGGCTAAAAATAAGAATTTAAGTCTGGTCAGGCATCAGGTTCAGATTTGAAGATTCTGCTGTGATGCTGAGAGTGACAAAACACATGGTTACAGTAGGTGGAGCTATAATGTGAGATCTCCTAAAGCACTGGATGATAAGAATAAGCGAAAACTTGGATTTATAGTATCTCATTAATGTTCATACTCAGTTTTTGCTGTCATTTCTAAAATACATCATCCACTGTAAGAGACAGAATAATGCATTACGTAGAGAACTAGCTTAAATCTATACTCTGATTTTAGAAATGTATGTGAAAGTACTCAAAAAATTAGAGCACCTTTTTAAATACCACTTCCTACTTATCTATTAATATGACAAGTGTAATTGGATAGAATGGAGTGGAAAAAAGACATTTATATATATATATATATATAAAAATTAAAAGTAACTACTTTAAAATACAAAATTGGAAGAATTTTTATGGTAATAATCAAATGCAGCACTGTGGAAGATCATGCTTCTTTCCTAGGCAACACACAGAGGGCTATTTCTGGTTTGGAAATCAGAAGGTAAAGGACATGAAAAATGGTATAAGTAGGACTTTTGTCTTCCTGGCACCTGAACCTTATGTCATTTTGAGAGAGGGAGTATCTTCAATTCAAATTAACTTTTTTTAAAAGTGGATGTAATAACCTGCACAGAAGACAAATGGATTGGAATCAGTTGCAGATACAATTAATTAGTAGCCAAATAAAGCTAGATTTTTCAATAATTGCCATAAATTTCCCCTGTGGGCAACAGATAAATATCATTTATCAAGTGTCTACTACAGAAAGATATACATGTATTATTTACATACATAAGCTTACAAATACAGTCCATTTTCATATGCAGAGCTAGATTATGTGTGCATCTGTATGTATATACCCACTGACTTTGGTAAAGTAAAAGGAATGCCTCAACCTCAGTGCAAAAGAAACTATCTTTCGTATGTTAATGGAACAGGACATCCTAGGAATTTTTGCTTAAACAACCTTCAGTAGCCTAATATATTGGCTCCATCTGCAAGAAGCAAACTCCAGTGGTTTTAGCTGAATTAGAGGCAAACCAACATCACCCATTCCTTGGTTATGAATGAATATGGATCTACACAGAAGTCAAAATACTCCGGCTTCTCTAACCACAGATTACAGGAGCGCACTGTTTGTTTTATAGCCATCAACCTGCTCAATTGAATCACGTCTGCCTGAGCTTAGCAGCTTAAAATTCATTCCACACAGCCTGCAGTGCTGACATGGATATGATAAGACAGAAGAACAGAAACACCACTCAGAAGTAACCTAACTGAACTGCACATGTTCTGACCCTTTTTGAACTCCCCGGAGCTTTTGTTACCTGGCAAATGCAGCTCTAAAACTGCCCTTGTATCTCCAGATCTTTGCTCTTAGCCATGCAGAAGCCTATTTCTCTCTGGGACTGGCAGTGAGAGAGGTGCTCTCTGAAGAAGGCTTCTAAATGAGTGTGCACGCTGAACTCTTACTGAACTGAATTAATTATTAAAGATGCAGATGGAGCTGTCCAAATGATAAGAACAGCTCCTGACGTATCATGATCCAAGCTTTCATTAAACCATTTCAGGCATACTAATGGTTTCCCACCGCTCATTACTTACATGCTCTTTTCTCATAGATATAATAACCCTGGTGCCCAAAGGCATGACAGGCTATGGAAATAGTGAAGTCGAAAGTTCCTCACAAGATGGACTAAGGAACTTCGTATTTCCCCTCCTCGTTTTGTGCAAACCTGTACACTGATGTAAGTGCAAATGCTTATAAACTCGGAGAAAAAAAAAATGTAAATTGAAGTAGTAAGCAGTATCGTTACGAAAGAGTTTATGTGCACTGACAGTACTATTAAACTAAGAATCATAAAAGTGATTTGATTAACACCTTAAAAAGCTTACCAAGGTGAAATTCTCACATGCTACTGATACTAAGTAAGCTACACCACAAATGTGGCTCTTCTTTGGTTACACTGCACACGACACATTATTTTTCAGCCATTATACTTCTCACTTCTTCCTCCAGTCTCTCTTGCTTTCTCAGTTGGGACGATTAGAGGGCAAAGCAATTGCTAGAGAAGAATTACTCCCAGGAACTGTGCTGTGATTGCTACCTGCTGTTTCATATTTTTGAAGTTGGGAATACTACTCCCAAAGGCCTTTTGCGTCTCAGCCTAAATGATTTGCTGGAGGATAATAATGTCATGGCCAGTAAATAATAGTGAACTATGTCTGTACATGGTCAATATGATTAAATGTCCTTCACCTCTATTCTCACTCTGACCTGGTTATGAGGAAGTGAAAAAGCTGTCAGCAATGCCCAAAGCTTCCCATGTGAAATATTATTTTAAAGCAAGGGAGAGAAATAGAGGTGACTTAGCCAAATACTCACAGTAACAATAAAATAAAAAGCTAGACACAAAAAGCAAAATTATCACCACACAATCAGACTTGAGGTAACTGAACTACTGTGGCATGAAACATAGAACAATTTCCTCATAATGATCACAACCACTGCAACAAACAATTTTGTGTTGAAAAATATCATCTATCATATGGAAAATATTAAATATATCTTTCAATTGTAATTACAGGTCTAATTAAAGAAAGAATAACTATCACCCTGAGACTTGATTGTATTTAAATGTATTTACAATAAACTCTGTATGATTATTCTAGTTTACACTTTAATTTTGTGAACACTATAACTTTTCTAATTCAACTTATATACACATGAGTTTTGGCATCTATGGCTATTTCTTTGAAAATGTGCCAATGAACTCAAACAACTTCTACACTGCACAACCATCTTTTCTTAAGTGACTGCTCAATGACTGAAATAGTTTTTGATATAAACCCACCTAAATACAGATAAGCTTATTTCAACAATGGAGATACCAGTAAGGAATAAAGTGCCTAGAAAGATCACCCAAGTACCTTTTTTTATGGGAAGTTCCATAATCAAATTATCCATTTATTTTTACATGGAGAAGTAATGTAAACTCTAAGCTACAAGAAGTGTTGAAATATTATGTCTGGCATATAGACCTATAGAAGTCAGAAATTGAAGTTATGCCTGATGCATGTACTTCAGGCTGAAAAAATAATGATAAAATACAATTCCTGATTTTTGCAATTAAAGGGAACTGAACTTCTGTTAACATTTGACAACTCTACTGCTATGTAAAGGCAGAACAGGTAACTACTTAGACCCTCAAAAGCATGAAACAAAATTAATTCATCCTTCCAAACTATCAGCAGTTATGAGAAAAGCTCTCTATGTACACAGGCTGTGGACCCAGCATCAGCCTTCTAGAGTATTTCCCAGGCATAACCAGACGTTGAAGATACTGAACTAGCAGAGAAAAACAGTATAACCCAAAATGGACATTTTGCATTCCCCTTCTTTCCAAATTCCTGTGTTATGCAGTGTTGATATTATTAGTCTGAAATAACAGGGAGATGGTTTTGCCCTGGGTTGACAGGTGACTATGCTTTTTACCAGAAAGCACTCAGAGAATGGGTAATTGATGTATGAACACAATCTTAAATGGACAAAGGGGCACATAGCTGTGGGTGTACATGCATACAATGACTTTGCTTAACGGGCTGCAACAACATGTACATGCTTTCTACTGCTTACATAACATTCTATTATTTATATTAAAACAGATGAGCTTATATGTCTGACATACATTACATGTAGCATAAATACACACAGAAGTAGTCATGGAAAAATATGTATATGCATATGCAAATACACATACAAATACTGTGTAAACGTAATTAAATATAAGATTTACTTAATTATCCAATGCGTTAGAACACCCTTTTGAGATAATTATGTTGGATAATTAGCAGTTAAATTCTGGAACGTGTACAATAGTGACTCAGTTGAAAGCAATAATAATGGTTCCTTTAAAAAAACTCTGTGTTCTGTACTTCATTGATTTTTCATACGACTACACATGTCAATACGACCTTCAGAGTTCAAGCCATTAGGAAAAAACGGCTATGCTGAAGTGCCACCACAGCTTTGACAATTAATCATTTTGTAAGCACTCTTTAAAGTTTTCTAAACATCTGTATAACCACTGGTCACATTACAAATTGTTTATAAGCATTTTCATTAAATGTCTTGTGAATAAGGATGGTATTGACTGATATTACTCAATCTTTTTAACTTTGCTGTTAGGCAACCTAAAAGGAAAGAAAAAACCAAAGTTCTTACCAGAATAATAAAGGTAACAGGTCCAATGAAACTCCAGATAAAATAGTTATCTACATGGAGCCAGCAACTATCATGGAGAAAAGAGAATAAAAAATTAACTGCATTAGCACCTCAGTCCAATATATGGATAGTCCAAAAATACCTCTTAAGCTAATATTACGTCAATAAACAACGATAAACATTGCACAGTACCACTCAGTCAATGGACAACTTTTCCTAATCTGAAACTGTTTTGCCGAGTCCTGTTTAATAACTATTCAACTTGAAAATACATCATCAGGGATAGCTAACATAGAAGAAGAAACAAAAGCCAGTCAAAAGGTTCGGTCACAGGTGCTACCATGCACTAATGAATCTAACATCAGTAAATACTTTTCACATGTTTTCTATGTAATCTTCAAAATCTGCTTTTAACTTTGTATCATATGCAAAGTGCTTGTTCCTGAGGAATACAAGACAGAAAATGTTCATATGCCATGTTTTGCTGAAAAACAGTATGGTATAAATAAAATGCCTCAACTGGGAGTATGATACCAGACTAAATGACATGTAAACCTATTAGGGTCCACTTCATTTAGTGACTCGTTTTTCATACAGCCCAGTTCCCTGTTGAATTGCTCTAATTTGTCTTTCATCAGTAGCAAAATCAAGCAGCTTTCATGTAGTCAACAGTATCTTCCCATTCTGTAACTAATTTCATCAAAGGACAAAGTAAACACTACTGGAAAACAAATCCATGCCTCCAGCAATTCAAATCCACAGAAATGCTTTCTACCTTCTGTCACTATATATATATATATATATATATGTATATATATGTATGTATGTATTTTTGTAAATAAAAGGCTGATTTTAATCCTCTCTACCCACCTGATAAAATATTATCTAAGTGAAATGTATGGGTTGGAATATTGTACTGTCACAATTCAGGACAAGACTTAGCTAGAGGGGCAGTTGGAACAAAGAGATCTAATGAAGCATTAGCTTAAAAGTGGGTGGCTAGGCCTGTCAGATACTTTAAGTTGAGAATTTTTACTTAATATACATTTGAGCCCCAAAAGTTATTTACTTTTTCAATTTGTTTCAGGTCAATCTTTTGTGTTAAAAGAAAGACCATAATTTAGAATCAGTCTCTCTAGAGTACAAATCCTCTGAACCTAGAGAATTACAAAAGACTTGATTGTAATTTGTGCACAGCATTGCATTCTCTTACCAATAAAGCTTTCAGATGGTATTTTAGTCTGTCAGGGACCCTCTGACAGCTAATAGGCTTTAAAAAATTATTCACTTGAAAAACACTCAGGTCACTTGCAATTACTTACGCTTTCTCTGTTCCATAGCTCTTATAGTCAATAGCTGCTGAGACACCAACTACTGTAGCAGGGAAGAGGTAGCCAGCAACATAATAGTACTTCTTCCTAGAATATTCACTTTCAAATACTTCTACTAACATTAGATAAAGCTGCACTCCTTCTAGACACATCCAGGCAAAGGCTGCCAGGAAGAAAAAGTGTAAGAGACCTGCAAATATTGGACATGCAATCTGCAAAGAAAAAGAAAGATGGAAATATAAACCACAAAATCTTTTCATCTTTGCATCTCTAACTAAATAGTATGTAATAGAACAGCACATACTTCTACCAAAGATCTTTCACAAATGCAGGAGTATTTTCCCTACCTGAAAACATAAGCTGAACATTTTGAAATACTAATGTGTTCACAGTAGCTGCAGAAAATCAATTCTGCTCAACAGTATGAATGAAGGTAAAGAAATCATGCCCTCAGCCCCGATCTTCAATTATAGGGAGGACTTTTCATTTTTATACGCAACACTTTAATTTTGAAACTGATATGGTTTTAGGGTTTACAGTTTAGATAAAGAGACATGAACAGTCGGTTCTAGATGCATGATGTAATACTTTTTATTTAAAAGTATGAAGCAGCCATCAAGCCATTTGCATCTGCTGCAATTTGGAGTTTACACTGCTGTAACAGAAATCAACCTGAATTCTTCTCCCTTTTGCTGAATTCTGGATGAAACTATGAAATTATTAGATTTCAACCCAACAAATCGCTTCTGAATGGCAGAATTAATTTCACCAAGACTGCCAAAACCCCTGCATGAATGTGCAGTGTAAAAAAATTAGTAAATATAGGAATAACGCCCTGTAATAATATATACACAAAAATGTAATCAATAGCTGTTGAGACATATGAATATAGAGAGAGAACATATATATGTTCCTAGTATGTCAACATTTAATTTCATCTCCTCTTTCAAAGTTTAAGCCACCTGCTTTGTTAATAGCTGATGTTTCTCAACTGGAAATGAAAAACATTGCTGTAAGTGGGAAATTAAGGCCACAGTGGTATTTTTGATGGATGTAAATACTATTTATGAACATGTCTATCTTATTTTCACACTGAGTTTTTATTTCAGCCTTGCTGTATCAGAATGCTGAAAGCTTGGCAGTGTTGTCATGTTTTAATTGAAATCCATTTCAAACCGTCATTTCAGAGAACAAGATCAGTACACACAGAGAAAACTTACCTTGTACGCTGTCTTATCGATGCCTATTAGGAAAATGAACTCAGCAATGAATAGGTTGATACAAAGGTTCTTGTGAATAGTGTTACGATCACTTTGCAGGCCACGGAAAAAACAGAATGTGAAGATGCAGATGGCCAGGCAAACAAGAGAGATGACAATTCCCACCCAGGTGATGACAGTGAGGAGCAATTCGTGCACTCCATCTTTGTACTAGAAATAACCAAGAATGGAGAAAATTAATATGACTCTTTATGAGTATAAACAAAAACGTATTTTCACAGGTAGCACCCAGGAAAGTTACTTTTTCATTACATGAGATGGGTAAAATGTACTCAGTAATTTCCCAGTCTCAGGTCAGCTTCCCAGAAAAGCAAATTAGGGTAAGTCCAAGGTGAGCAGGTCTGAGAGAAAAATGTGACTATTTTAGGCAGATCAGATAGCATTTTTACTTTCCTTATGACTCACTGTAAACTTGTCAGACAAGAACAAAGGGAGAAACATAATATTATGAAGATGCCACTAGGCTCTGACCCAAACTAAGAGGAGAGTTTTCCCTGGGACCTCCTGTGAGAGTAGTACATGTTCTTTCCTACAGCCCTGCAGCTCCACAGAAGTGAAGAAAGCAACAATATACACACCAATTGGAACAAAATGCGGAATATGTTGTATGTGTAATTCCATCTCTAATCTCATGTTTAGCTAAAGAAGATTCTTTGCTTCAGTTGCAACAGAATCACTTGTCATCTTTGTTATCTTTTCAGCAACCTTTCCAAATACAATCGGTTTATGAACAGTTTCACATCCTTGCAAATACTGCATGCAATGGGCCCCCTGACATCCAGTAAGTGCTTTAACTAGACAACAAAATTTCAAGGTATGAAGAGGCATTTAAACAACCAGTACAGAAGCTCCTTGACCTTCCTGCTCTAAGGAGAGCTGGCACTTGTGCTTCCAGGGAACAGCCTACACAGCTGCCCCTACAGATACTCTCCAGCTGTACTGAGGGTATAAAACTGAGTCTGTAAAACTGTTGTAAGGTTGGTCAGTAACTTCACGTCTTAAAACTCTTGTCCTTTGTTTTTCTTTCCTGTTATTTTGCTTGTAACTTTAGGGGTAAGAAGTGCTACAGAAAGCAAATTGCTTTGGAAAGAGTGGGCAGAAGCCATAAATACTTAAGAAACTTCAGTGAGTTTGGATCTTGCTAAAAATCTGAAGTTAAATCTTTAAAAGTTTGTTCTCTGCCAATGGCTAGAAACATCATTACCTACCACGATTTCCCGATGAGCCATAAGGATTGCAAAGTTGGTTAGGTGACTGCAAGCACACGTTGTATGAGTTTTATTTGTGTCAACCAGTTTGCAACCTTGAGTTGACCAGTATCCCATCATAGTCCTCTCCGAGTAGTTCCAGAAGGAACAATTTGCATTGAAATAATTGTCAGGCTGGGAGATAAAAGGATAACATTAAATGAGGATTTTACACACTAAGATGGCAATAACAATTGTTTAATACATGTAAAGGGTAATTTAGATTAAACTTTGCATGTTTCGGACAATAAAGTTTTTCATCAGCAAAATTGTGGACTGTGTTATACAAGGAAGACATCTAGTTTAAAAGGGGCTTTATAGTCCGAAACACTCTAAAGTGTAGTCTCAATTACTGTAGGCCCAATTTTAAACAATTAGAATTTCCATCTTACGATTTTATGCACTGATGGTACATTACAGCCATTTTTGCTTTCTGCAAAATCAGGACTGTGAATTTATTCTGAAGAGGTTTTTTCATGTAATTGAGAATTTGAAAATACGATTTTTTCCTTTGACTCTCACCTTTGGTCAGGCCAAAGTCATGTGAACAGACATCAGGAAAAAGTTCATTCCTCAATGCCTATCTGTTTTGATGAAAACCAATCAAAACAGATTTATAAAAAGAGGCAAAATACAGGAAAATCAAACTATTTTCTCTGTCATGCTAGTGATTATTTACTTTCCCCATGTGAGGCATGAAAACAGAAAGGACCAAACCAATAAGCAAAAAACCGCATCAAATAAATTACCATGAAAAAAATATACACAAATTTAAAGTATAACAAACCAAGATATAAGACTTTATTCTTGACTAAATAAATGCATTTTAAAGATTTGTACAGGCTTCCAGAACTTGGACCAAAATAAATGTAAAAAGTTAAAGTGTCATTAAAATTTGCTACATCAGACCGTCAAGAATCTTAACAGTTATTTTCTACCCTGTTACTAATGTAAGAGTTAATTTTCGGTTAGAAACAAATTAGTCATTTACATTTTCATGTTGATTACTGAATTAGCTTTCATTAAGAATACACTTAAGTTCTAATAATCACTGAACCAGCCTCATTTAATTTTATGTTCACAGACTTAACTAAGCTTGTGTCTCTGACCTAGTCCGACATTTAAAATTCAAATGGAAAAAAAGGTTATTTTTCTGCATTGCTTTTCTCTCTTGCTGATTTTATGACCTTCCCATTAATTCATTAGCATAACTCACATCAATGTGTTCCAGCGTAAAATGCACGGGATCAGTCAGGTATACCCGGCTGGACTCCTTGTTGATGGAGGCTGCAATGACGTGGGAGTTGACAGCAATCGTGCTATTCCGCCCAGCAAAGTCGCTGCCCAGCTTTATGGTTGCATTTTCAGTACTGAGAAAACGCCCCAAACTTTTGTAAATGATGAAAACCAGTTTTGCTAATCCTACAAAAAAAAAAAAAAAAAAAAAAAAATCCCATCATCATGCCACAGACGTCTGCAGAAAGACAGCAACCTGTACTCTAATGAACCAACAATAAAGCATCAGTAAACAGACAGGCATTTTAAGGCTTTGTATTTGAACAAAAATACCCAGGTACCCACAGCCTTCAAGAAAAAACCACAGAGCAGTTTTATTGCGTTTTGTTTTGTTATTTTAACTAGGGGAGGTAATGTAGGCTTTATAAAGTTAATGGAGTTTCAGTGCTCCGTGCCCAAGACTCACCATTCCTGCTGTTCTGTTTCACGGTGCTTGCAGAGAGCTGAATCGAGTTGCCTCCTTTACTGCCCTGAGGAAATTTCAAGTCCTGCACCTGGCCCTCAGTAATGAGCACTGCAACATCCAAAACTAAGCAGACCAGAGGAAAAAAAAAAAAAAATCAGTAAAAAAGGGGAATGCAGAGAAAGTCTCTTGGCCAGATTGCAATATGCCAGATTACAATATTTCCCCCACTCTTTATTTAGTTTTCTCACACTGCTGTCCTCATTTGCCACCATAAGACAGATCTGTACTGCATGTTTCAAGAACACAGAGTTTGTTTCTTTAACTAAACTCAGTGCACACTACTTAAATGACAGCACTTTAATAGTGATAACAGGACATCAAACTGTTTTAATTTGTGCCTCCGAAACATCCACTTAAAAATATCACACAAACTGCAAAAAAAAGTTAATTTTGAAGCTCTTAACAACTATGCGGTATCCTCTGCTAACAAATTCAGAACTTTAAGTATTGATTGAGATATAAACAGTTACTAAATCAGTCAGCAAATGAATACCTAAGTATACTTATGCTCTGTACTTAGCTAAATCAGTATTTGTAACTAAAAAAAAATAAATAAATTCTGTTCTCCTGTCTAAATCTAATTCTGTATAAAGGTTTGCAGGAAACCATTTTATTGGTTCTGCTAAAAAATATTTAAATTGAAAACTTAGGTGCCTATCAGCCCTACTTAACTTTTAATGTTATAACACACTGTATGTTGGGAAGCTTTCACAGGATTACCATCAAAGGCTGGATTCCCTTGGTTATGTAAAATCATATGGAGTCAGAGTGGTCAATCTGTTGACAAATATCTGCATATTAAACTGGTCTAACTATAGGTGTAAACTATAGACCGATGAAAGATATGAAATTAGGGAATGATTTCTCTTTCTCTAAGCTACATGCAAGGCATCAGTGTTACTATGACCTGAAGTCAGCTGATCACAAGAAATGATGGTTCAGTCAGTCTACTGAGCTCCGTGGAACTGCTCGTGTACATCCTGAGAGTGATTTTGTGTGATCCTACCCACATACCTACAGAAGCAACTGGTGCAGTTACCCTGATAATGGACTGTAACACCCTTCCCCATCCCTTTCCAGTATCTTTCTACTCAAACTAAAAACTAGGCAGAATCATCTTCTACAGTTACAAATATGCAGACATTGAAATGTGAAAAGTCTCATTTCTGCAGTCTATTCCAAGTCTCCATCTCGGTACCCCTCAAATCAGTAGACTTGCAGCTTCCTTGTACTTCACTGAGACTAGATTCATCTATCTAATAAGATGATGGAATTTTAATTTTATGCACAGCAATGATTTCTGCTTTAACACATCCCATGTACCAATATTTGCACATCTCTAATACCAAACCCCTTCATTTCTCTGTCACCACTTAAATTCCAAATCATGCTCCGACTGTCTTCAGCTATTTTGCAGTCTCTGGAGCATAGCTATTCTGCATTATGGGAGATGTAGTTCACTGAACACATTTTTACCTGAAGGCAGTCATGTTTAATATAAACATTTGGCCTGTGTTCTGAGTGCCTAAAATATTTAACTGGCAGAGTACATTGCAAAAAAAGTAATTTAAATTCATTAGGAACAGATTATATATAACAGGAAAGCATTTCTGCAGCTCTACAGAAAGCAGTTACCTCAAAAAATCCATACTCTGCCATTTAAGCACTCTTCACATCCATACGTTCCGCTAATGATTTTTCAGTGGTAAATCAACTTTGCAACATCAACTACTTTCCATTTTACACTGTATTAATGACACTAAAGAAGAATGCTAATTTTGAAGAACGAAACAAGAATAGCATGTCTCCCCTGCTTAGGAGCATTTACCTTTCCACCAAACATTGCACAGGTCAGCTTTCAAAGAGCACGTAGCTACCCGGAGTACTTTTTCCTGATTCTGTGCAAATGCACAGCACTTTAAATTATGCTGCAAAAGAAATTCACTTACCGATATTTTCTGTGGGCATTGAGACTCTAGTTGGTTCTAAGAGATTATCAGCCAAGACAAAAGCCCCTTCTTCTAACGTATCCAGTAGCATTGTGGCTGCATGGGCTTGTTCTGATGAATTCATGTCCTTCCAGGACTCCAGAGCTTCAGGCCTGAGCAGGTTGTCCACTGTATCCACAATTGCCTGCATTCATTAGAAAACTATCATTAGGTCTGATTGCCCTAGGGAGCTGTGGAAAATTTCCAAAGTTATCTGGTGACAATTATAATACTTAACTGTCAGAATGATTTACTGTGATTTAATGGCACTAGAAAACTACTTTCAACATAAAAATATTTTCCATCCTCTTGCTGGATTAGCATTAATAGAAGTGCAGTTAGCCACTAGCATTGTGTGGTCTCTAAGAGGTAAACATGCAGATTTGAGTCGTCTCGTGTCAGATATAAAGACAGTCTTATTAATGTGCTGAAAAGTGTAAAAATAAATGCCATGAGTTTTGCCTGAAGCTTTCATCTTAAAGTTAATGTCAAAATGTATAACTTCTATTCAAAAGTACTAACACCAAAATTGGCATTCTGCAGTTAAGGCTAAAATGACAAAAATACTCTTCTGGAAACTTAGTCCAACTCATGCAGCCATAGCACTATAAGCTACTTGTCGATGACAAACTGCCTTCTTTATTACAGGAGGCATGAAATGAAGCTGACTCAGTGGATATAAATTAGCCTGGGCCACTCTCACTCCCCCTCCTGTTCCTGTACCTGTTCATAGATACTTAAAAAGATTACTAACTCCCATTCCTGCACAAAGGTCAGTTAAAAAAGGAAATCAATAGAGCAAACAAGATGTCCACTGACTGTCCCTGTTATCAGTGAAGGCAAAACTGTAAAACTGAATAAAGCTGCCATTTTAAAAAGCCTTTCTTGTAACAAGTCTATCATCATGTTTTAAGGTTCATTAAGCTGCATATATAGTAACAGTAAATAAGGAAGAAGAAGAATTCAGTGACATGATTACGTTATTTTTACAAAATAATCCAATCAATCACAGTAATCAGTTAATCAATTGAAGGCAGGCTCTTACATTAATGCATAATGTAGCTGTGCATTGAATATGCTGTGCATTGAGTACGCCATGCATTGCTGAAACACCCTGTTTACTCTGTGCCATTTACCTAGTCATAATGTGTCATTAAGCATATATATAATTTGTTTGATCAATTTAAAAGCATTGGGAATGGAAACAGAACACATTGTACAAACAGAAAGATGTCAGTCTGGAATACTGTATTGTACAAATAAATGAATAGGAAAAGTTGGTCAAGGCTATTGTCACAGCAAGATTAATTAGCCTAATCCATTTTAATATCCTCTTTCTGTCTGCACTGTGAGCCACCGTGACCTTCCTGGCAGGTGGAAGATACTTCGAAGTGGCATTAAAGCCTTTTTTCTTTCTCTAATGGGAGACAGAATAGTCAAAATGCTCACACTGATACTGCTGCAGCCATTAACTAGAGTGGAACAGAAATTGGTCTGCAGAGGCCAGATTCATTAGTCACCAAGAAATACAGATTGGAGCCTCTAATCTGAGGTACAAATGAATCCTCTGTCACAAAGTGGGAACTTGCTTCATTTGCATATTGTAAGTCAGCTTTTGATTTGTAATTTCAAGAGGTTTATTAGTCTTATCTAAGCAGAGAAGCCCATTTGAGACCTACAGAAAATGACACCAGTCGGAAATTAAGGTTGGGCTATGGTTTCTTGTGTATCTCCATGTAGTGCTGACGGTATGCATTCATTAATATGAAATGCTTTTTATTTATTATGGGATAATCTAATTGCATTTTTCCTGTGGAAAATGATCACCTGCCCAGAAATATTTCTGAGGGGTTCTCTCCTCTCAGACAGAGCTGAGCAGGTAGTGGGAAGACCATGCATGGGGACCCTGTGACACAGCAGTCAGAGCAACCTCATGTTCATGTTTTTTATTGAAAACAAAGTATGAAATCTCAGTCTACCCACACCTGGGTTTTGCTTTACTATTAAAAAATATTTTCTAATAAAAACCTATTACAATTGTTATTATTTAAGAAGTTAATTTCTCTGCAGGTCTTTATCTCATTTTGTCAAATTTTTGCATAACTGGACATCTCCTGTCCCCTTCCTGGGGACAGAAGTGCCCTGTACAGAGAAATGTCTCTTCAGTAAGACTCTGAATTATTTAATTATGTTGCAGAGTATTTCAAAGTTCTTTTCAAAAAATCATTCTTACATTTTATCTCAGAGGGTACAAGTAAAAATCAGTTTTTTAAAAGAAACTTTGAAAAAATATGCAGTAAAATTTTTCAGAGCCAGACATGATCTTTCTAGGACTTTCTTTTCTTTTTCACGGGCGCGAGGTGGCATTACTTGCATTGTATCGCAGAGCAGGTGCTGGCCACTACAGACAATCATTCTACAGCAGATGAAAAGAAACTGAAAATCGGGTAGCAATGTGTTACATGCCTTCCATACAGCCTGGTTAATGGGACACGTGGCACACATTTTACTAGTAAAGTTAGAGAAATGTTTGTCTTTACATTTATTCTGAAGTAAGTGAATCTAGCCTTTACAACAACTCTTAAAACTGTAAGAAAGAGTGAATTTACTAGGTATAAGAATACACAAAGAACAAAGCAGGCTGTATAAGGTACATTTTTCATGCAAGCAAATTAAGTCTGAACAGTCTTTGATATAAAATACTACCAAGCTCAAGTAATTTCTTTTAAGTTGCCAGCTTTTTCCTCTACCCAAAGTTGTACTATGAGAGAGATGTTACTTCCAATTCAAATAAGAACCATTTCTGCTCTTCTAGTTTTGAACAAGTTGAGGTAAGAGAGGTATAAACTTTCATCTTGAATTTTTTTTTGAGTGTTATACCTGTGCAAAGCCAACATTTGTACAGTTGATATGGGGCACAATACACATTTATCAAAGACTGAAATACATAGGATCATGCAGCAAGATGATAAAGCGTGGCAGGTTGCTGAAGCAGGGAGAAAGCAGGGTGACAGCACAGGAGAGATACCTTAAGGTAAGCCCTGCATGTCTTCTCTCGTTTTTGGAGCTTTTTAGTAAGAAAAAAGAAAATCAGAAGTTAGACACATTCTGGAAAGCTTCAGAAATATAAAAAAAAATTATTCTGGTGTTTCAGATCCTGAATTTGAACTACAGCCTGGACATTAATCTAGTTTCTGTCCAGCAATGACTATAAAAAAACATCATACAGGACATGTTTTTCCCCTACCTTTATAGAGGTGCCCAGATATTCTTGCCCAAATGGTGGGATTTGTGTGAAAAGGTTAAAGGAGAAAATTCCTGTGTGGGCATTTGAACTGTCTCTGGGAAAACTCTTTTAAAGGTAGCTAGGGATTGTAAATAAAACAATTGTCAAAATAACAGAGGAGTGCATGGAGCACTCTCTCTACAGGAGGCTAAAAAACTGTTTCGTTTGCAGCTTGTTGACTAAGCTGACACAAGGAAGAGGCTGAGAAACACATTATTTCCTCTGAGAAAAAGAGGAATGGTAATAACACTTGTGATTTGTTTTTAAACCACAAAGACATATATTTTCTCTAAATGTTTCTCTGAACATCATTCCGGAGAAAACACTTATTCATGTTTTAGCTATGTGTCTTTATAAAAAAGGCATTTTTATAAAGATCAATTATAAGGGATGCTGGCGTCTTTAAAAGGCTAAGAAAGTACTATTATTCTGCAGGAAGTCAGACTGAAATAAAACCCTGCACCTATGCAGAAACCCACTGATTTTATTACATGTTCAGGGTTAAAAGGATCACTGGATAAACATGCTGATTTGTGACAATTTCTGAGAGCTAATGCCCATTTCTTTCACACTAGTTGTAACGCATTCCAGATTTTAATAAGGGACACAGCTATGTATTTTAGAACCAGTGAGCTATTGTGAATTATATCTTATTCCCTAAAGAAGGTAATTGCAACTTTCCGCTGTGTATTTACTGCTGTTTTCTCTTACGTATTTATTCCAGAACTACAAGCACGCAGGAACAAAGTATAGATTAGTATTTCTGAAAGGAAAAAAATAAAAAAACCAAGGGCAGTGGTTATCCCATTGGGAGGACGTGATGGGAGGAGGTGTGTACCTTGTTATAACTCCTTCCAGCAGAGTCTTTTTCACTGGGCCGTAGTTCCTGCAGCTGAGCGTCCAAAATATCCACGAGCTGCTCCATCAGCCTCACCGATGAACTAACATCACCAGCGAAGACTGGTCCTTTGGTGTGTTTAGCCAGTTCATTGGCCAGACTAGCAGCATTTTCTCCACTTCTGATCTGAAATGACAATTTATATTATCTCAGCAGGGTCTCTTGTTCTGCTTGCGGCTCCTAATTCCAATTCCCCGTGTACCTTTGTTGTGGTGAAATAACCATTTGCACATACATTGAAATCTACAACTAATTGAGACCAATAACGTTCTCTTTATCTCAGAAGATTAAAGGTTCTTAGATCCCTGACACACAAAAGCAGTTCTTAACAGCCATCAAAACCAGAAATCAGACTGGGACTTTTGGGCTAGATTTTCTATTCATCCTCACTTTTACTTTACTGCTGTTATCAGACAGTAAGAAATCTATTTGTTCATACTACTGCTTGCAGCATTTGAAAGTCAAGTAGCCTGGTACTGACAACAAATTATCCAGTTTTCATAAACTTAGTAAATCTCAGTAGGGAGGGAAAACACAGAAAGTGGCTCTGCGCTCTAATCATACTGTTATTAATGCACTCAGACAAAAATCTATTTATTACAGTATAATTTTTCCTGAACCAAAAAACTTTGCTGCATACCACAGTTTTTGCTGAGTGATTTATAATATCAGATTTATTAAGCAAACTCAGCTTTTGTTTTTTGAACACAAGAAAAGCTACTTTGCTTTAAATGGTGAGGAAAACGTAAGCAGATCCAATACAAGAATTTAACTCACAGGGAGAGTGTATCAAAACGCACATATGAACCTAACAATTGGCCAATGCCTTGCACTCAAAGTACACACAACTCCTTCTACTTCAAATGAACAGAGTAATAAAGATGGTTTTGACAAACTGAATTATTAATGCTCAGAGGTAAAATCCTTAATCATCAGTGTACACCAGATTAAAAGGTTTCAACCAACCTTCTGAGCCAGCTGATTTACCCAGTGTGAGGTGCAGTTGCTAAGATCAGGGCCTTTGGTGTTCCATGTTCCTGTTAAGACCACGCAGAGATACGAGGCAGTTCCTACAACAGATGTAGAAAACTACAGTGAAATGGAAACCATTTTTCGGCATGCATTCAGAAAATCAGCTACACTGTGCTCCTAAGCAACGTTAAATTCTGAATGCTGCTAATGGCAGTAGTTGACAATAATTGACAAAAAAGTACGGAAATAATGCAGATTACAAACAGCAATAGAAAAGTCAGTGAAAAGTACCAGACGTTTTCTGCAAACAAACAAAAAGCCCTTGATTTTTCCTGGAGCTCATCCAGAGGGGAGCTCTTAATGAGAAAGGCAGCTGTAAGCATATTTCACAACAGTCCTCAAGCAAAGCCCTAAAATTTGACCTGGATTCTCAAAAGCGCATGCACAAGGTAATTGTGGCTATGCTCAAATGCTGTTTGTAGATTAAAACTTGACCATTGCCTGTAGATACCGCTTTCTCCATGTAACAAAAAATCGTGTGACTGACAGCTTGAGATTAAAGAAAAATTCACCATGAGAGAGCAGCACATTGCTTTTGAAATGTCTGCTTGAAATCAAGATATATTTTTAAAGGCAATACCTCGTGTTCCTTTGGGGCAAGGGCGTTCAACCATCATTCCTCTTTGTGTCTGAGGCCAGCTAATCCCCCTGGCCTCAGTCGGTTCACAGAATCTCTCTGGCAAAGGGAAAAAACTTGTCACAGGAGGAATTTTGGTTGTGGAAACGGGTGGCGGTGGCTTGGGTCCTCTGCTTCCTTCCTTTGTTCCTCCAGCTAATGTTGTGCTTATGGGACCTTTCTGTGATGTAGTGCTAGTGGTTGACACTGTGGTTTTGTATAGCTCTGCTGAAGAAGTTATTGTCACTGCTGTGGTAGGCACTGCACAGAGAAAATTAGAGTAATAATAAAGTAAATTACTTCAGAATTATTAAAAAAAATAGTTCTTTAAGTGTTCTGTAGTTTTAAAGGATTCTCTGGTGTGCTTAAGATACAACTTTGACTGGGTTTTTTTTCTCCTTACTCCCAGCTCATACCAGTATGATGTTTCAGCACATTCTCCAAATAATCTCTTCCGTAATAAACATTGATAGTTACATTTCTAAAGGCTGAAAGGCAGTACTAGTGAGTTATCAGTACATAACAAACACACTCAAAGCAATTAAAGATTACTTAATCACTTTTACAGCAGGAATAACTCAATAGACAGAATCGTTTGAATCAGCATGCCGTAAACAGTGCAGTTCAGCTTTAACAACAAAGGCAGTGGGCTGTAACTAACGAGACCATTTTTTAAAAACACAGACCCAAAAACAAGTCACTACACACCTTCCAGGAAAATAATTATGATAACATCTTCCTACCCAGCAGTCATCCTGCTTGAGAGAGCTGCAGTGTGGCCCATTAGCTCCAAACAGAAGCAGCTTCTAGCATATACATGGTGTTCTTGTGTTCAAACATTTTGGGCCTTAACATCCTTTTTTGATAAAGCAGGTATGAAGATACAGCTCGTTCAAGCCAGTGACAAGTACCAAGTTTAATCTTTTATGAAACAGTAGGATGGGCTTAGGCCAAATCACTTCTGCCTGGGACTCACCCCACTGACCCATGTCGGGAACGCAATGCTGGTGCTGCTGAGGACCAGCCAGCTGTGCCACGGTCGTGAGGCTTTGGAAAGATAATACTAGTTAAGGCTACTGGAGGTATCAGTCCAGAATTCCTGTTCATCACCTTCAAATGTATACTGAGCAACAGCTGAAACAATGCTAGTGAGCAATGTAACTGAAACAGTTTTCATTAATTATTTCCAAATCTTCATTAGTGTTCATGGTGCTTTTTTAGGCACATAAAAGCACAGATCCTTCTGCTGAGAATAAATAAGCTCATATAAAGTAATTTTTAAATCCTAACTGATACAGAAATAAATGAAGCTAATTTTAGGATTAAAAGTGGCATATTTCTTTTTTTTAAATTCTGCTAGGCCTTTGAGCTCTGACTTACTGGACAATGCATCTTCTCAAAATTAAATCATAAACAAAAACCAAAAAAGAGCTGCCTCACTTTCTGACAGCAGACGTTCTTAAAGTTAGTGTTTGAACAGGATTAACTCTCACTAGTTTGGCAGACACCAACTACTTCAAAATAATTTTTCAATTATATTTCAGTTATATTAGGAGTCTCAAATATGAATTTATCTTTTTATTCATACGAATTTAGAGTGGAGTTTGTGAACATCATGATCTGTTTTCAAAGACTAAATGCAAAGATATGCTTTCATCCCTTTCATCCCTTGCTCACAACTGAGCAACTTCTTCAGAAGATGTCTTCTCTTCAGTCTCCTTGACTGCTTGAATACAGTCTGTGTAATTGTGCTGAACTCATAGCATAGCCAGTTACTACGAAACCTACTGAAATCCCCAGATCTGTTCTGCAAGTGCTTGCCTGACATCTTGTGAAACTGCTGTAATTTTCTTTTGATTACAATGCATCCAGCCTTCTAGTGCTTTCCCAATTAACATTTGTCAAAAGCATTTGCAATCACTTGCAGAAGTGTCAGGCAGTGCCTGCTGAATCAGGTTCTAGGGAACTGAGAACTGGTGGGGACAGAGATGCGTCTTGTTCTGAAAGCTGAAGGTGATGGCACCCGCCGGCTGCCATGCAAGGTCTTGTAGAGCACTTTACCAACATAAGGTAGTGGCGGTGATGATTAATATGCCACAACTAAGAAGAACAACAAACTCCATGTCGAGGTTATAACCTATTGTTCCAAGTAGCAGGGGTGAGCCTGTACAAGGCTGAAGATACATAATTTTTGTCCAATGCTAAAAAAGCTGTTATTACAATGCAAGATTCTACGTTGGACTTTTTGCCTAGGCTTGACATGCTGAGCAGAAACCCAAAACTTCTTCTGCCTTACTTTTTTTTTTAAGAACAGGCATGTCTCATTAGCAGCTGAAGACAGTCTTTGTAAAATTAAAAAAAAAAAAAAAAAAAAGGCAATATAGCAATAGGCAGCAAATCCAAAGACTCAAGTTGAGGGTAATTAATTTACATTTGTTTCATGCAGTTTCTAACAGCTGATTTAAACAGTTATGTATACTACCTGTTTCTAAAAATGAAGACACGACTGGAATAAAACTTAACACCTGTTTAACAGTGTGATGTCTATAAAAAATCATAACACAATTGCCTAGGACACAGGGGAATTTAACTTTGCTTCCTAAACTGACAACGAAGAGCAGATTTAGAGAAGGCACACAATAGAATGGTTTGTGTTGGAAGGGACCTTAAAGATCATCTAGTTCCAAACCCCCTGCCATGGGCAGGGACACCCTCCACTAGACCAGGTTGCTCAAAGCCTCACCCAGCCTGGCCTGGAACACTTCCAGGGATGGGGCATCCACAGCTTCTCTGGGCAACCTGTGCCAGTGCCTCACCACCCTCCCCAGGAAGGATTTCTTCCTGATATCTAATCTTCTATCCACTTTCAATTTAAACCTGTTACCCCTTGTCCTGTCACTACAGGCCCTTGTAAAATGTCCCCTTCCACCTTCCTTGTAGGCCCCTTCAGGTACTGGAAGTTGCTATAAGGTCTCCCTGGAGCCTTCTCTTCTCCAGGCTGAACAAGCCCAATTCCTTCTCAGCCTGTCCCCACAGGAGAGGTGCTCCAGCCCTCTGATCATATTCGTGGCCTCCTCTGCACTTGCTCCAACTGGTCGATATCCTTCTTATGTTGCGAGCACTAGAGCTGGATGCAGAACTGTAGCTCCGGTCTCAAGAGAGCAGAAGGAGAGAATCCCCTCCCTCGACCTGCTGGCCACGCTCTTCCTGATACAGCCCAGGATACGGTTGGCTTTCTGGGCTGCCAGCGCACACTGCCAGCTCATATCCAGCTTTTCATCCATCAATACCCCCCCAAGTCCTTCTCCTCAGGGCTGCTCTTAATCCATTCTCTGCCCAGCCTGTACTTGTGCTTGGGATTGCCCTGACCCATATGCAGGACGGTGCACTTGGCTTTGTTGAACTCCATGAGGTTGGCACAGACCCACCTCTCCAGCCTGTCCAGGTCCCTCTAGATGGCATCCCTTCCATCCAGCATGTCAACTGCAACAAACACCTTGGTGTCGTCAGCAAACTTGCTGAGGGTGAACTTGATCCCACTGTCCATGTTGCCTACAAAGATGTTGAGTAGCGCTGGACCCAATATCAAACCTTGAGGAATTCCAATCATCTCCACTTGGACATCGAGCTGTTGACCCCAACTCTGTGATAGAAGCTATCTAGTGTTCTAGAAGAAATTCTTCATGGAGAGGGTGGTGAGGCACTGGAACAGGTTGCCCAGAGAAGCTGTGGATGCCCCATCCCCGGAAGTGTTCGAGGCCAAGCTGGGTGAGGTTTTGAACAACCTGGTCTAGTGACAGGTGTCCCTGCCTATGGCAGGGGGTTGGAACTAGATGATCTTTAAGGTCCCTTCCAACCCAAACCATTCTAGGATTCTATGAATCTTTGTCAACAGGTTTCTATTCTAAACAGGGAGAAAATATGTTTAAAAAAGCCCCAAACAAAAATATCCCTACTCAAAATATAACTGTGAACTTAGACTTAAAATGTTGTTGGAATGCCCACATGATGCACACCTTCTGAAAATCTCAATGGTTCCATTTTCATCTCTGGCATCTAGGTAATTTTAGAAATCAGCTGCATGGATTTTTCAGTTAAACATGTGTTTTTATAGGTCAGATATTTCAATGTATTTGGACACATGAAAATCTATGTACCTGACCTCATTTTCAGAGGCTGTCATACACTGGGCTGTGGTAGCAACAGTGCAAATCCAGATTTCCCTGTCCTCTGCTTATGACCACTATGTGCCTGGTTTTTGTGTTTGAGTGAATAGCAGGGAAGTCACTAAGACTTACTTAATTACCTATAGGTTCCAGCTATTATGCTGGCCAGTACTCTACCAACCCTGCCAAATCCCATTTAGTTGAAAGCAAAATGTTTACACAGCCATTTATAAATTTATGTTCTGAAAATGATAATTGAGATGTCACAAAATCAGCAAAATACCTATGATCAAAAAATGTGCTATCTGGTCCCCATTGTGTTATCCTTACTTATACAACCACTCTTGCATCAATCTGTAGCGTATCAGATTGAATATAATAGTAAAGATCTAATTTACTTAATTTGCTGCATGACTTCATCATAGATTCTTGACGTTATCAAGATTTAGTTGCACTAGTTTCCCATTATTTCAAGCCCTTGGTGACAGTACTCTCTGAGTTTCTGTTCTGTCCACACTCACAACATCCGTATTTTCCTGCAGTGATCCAATAAAACTTAATGATGGGTATCATGGTACAAAAGGGGAGCCAACTTCAGTTTGAACAGTTTGCACAGTTAGTGCAAATTGGGATGAGTGTAGATGAAATCTCTCCCCAGTGCACTAACACAGAACAAAAGAATTTATCTTCTTTTTGTTACCAAGGAAACCTTACAATGTAATGCTCATGTTCACTTTTTTAGGGGGAAAATTCTCTTCATTCTTCCTGATCTTTTAACTTAAAATTAATTTTAAAATTGTTATTTCAATGAGGATTCATTTGGTCCCTTGGATACCTCCTCAAGAAAGAATGTAATAGGACATATCCACTAAATTTATCAAGGATATAAAAACTCCTTGTTTTGAATTTTTCATAGTTGTTTTTTGCAGGGACCAACATACATTATTTTATTTATAAATTAAGGTTTTGATTTTTAAATTTAATTTGTACACATAACCTTAGAAAATATGCTCTTCTGCAATATCTGAGTGGTACTTGTCAGCTGTAGCTCTGAAAGCCATTTCTACATCTATGTACTAAAATTCCCATGAGAAGGGAGAAGAAAAAACAACACATGAAGAGTGACATTAAGGGGGGAGTTCTAAGGGCAGCAGACCTGGGTAAAATGGTAGCCTGGCTGCAGCATCTGCAATTTTAGAAATGTGAAGAGTTCCCCTAAAGACTAAGAAAGTAAGGACATAGGGAACACGTAATATAGTTACACGAAGAGAAAATGGTGTAGGTTTGCAGCAAGCGCAGTATCAACATTAATTAGAGTGGTATTTCAGAGGTTTCAATAGGCAGATTTAAAAATGAAAGAAACAACAAAGAGAAAAGAGTCAGGTTTGGGGTCATGAACCAGTCCAAGATTTTGGCCCAAGGAGCAAAGGTAAACCCTTAACCCCAAAAATGTGACTCAAATGTGACAAATTCATCCTTCATCTAGGAAGAAAGTCTTGTTTTTGAAGAACTCGGTAGTTAGAAGTTACGATACAGACAAGAACTCATAGCCAAGACAGATAGATGGGGGGGGAAAGATCAGTGTGTGTCTATATGTCATTACTGTTCCCACGGCAACAGAGGGAATACAGATTTCCCACAATGTTCCCAACTTAACCATTTGAGCAGAAAAGGCCATGACTTCCAATTTTGAGGCACTGACTTTGTGACACCATTAAATACTTGGTATTAAAGTACCATTGCCATAAGACACTGAAACAAGTTTCTTGTGTTAGGTGACTTAAACAATGTTATTCTAACACCTGTGTTTTTTGAGTAGATGATTAAGAAATCTGAGTCAGCCACAAAAAACAAACAAATAAGCAAACAAAAAAACTAAACAAACAAACCTCAACCAAACAAAGACCAAAAGAAACACAAAAATGCCCTCCATCAAATTTGCTGAAAATCTGGTCTAATTTTGTATCAGATAAAGAAATTCAAATGTGCATAACATACAGATCCTTTAACTGTGTAACAATAGAAGGATTGATCTTCACTTTATACAGACCTTATGCTGAAACAAAGAGGAACTGAGAATATAACACAAACAAAAATACAGAGTTAGAAACTGTACAGAACCTCTCCTTGGTTTTATAGCACTACATCTCAAGGACAATCATATCTGATAATTTTTCCTTTAATTTAGTAATCTTTAACTACAGGCAATTGGCTTAGGCAAAAGAGCAAATGAACTGAAACATATTCTTAGGTCTGGTATGTTCAGAATCATACAAAACTAAAATACTGGGTGTTGACTTTATATAAGGAAAAATACCATTTGTGAATATATGCATCATGTATTGAAATAAATTTAGTATCTTTATATAGTTTCTGTATTCCAAAAATGCCATAATCTAATATATTTACTGATGTCATAATGCATTTAAAACTCAAACTCATAAATCACTCAAAAAATATTCCTTCTCTGTCTTCATGAGTGAATGGGCAAGAGCTCGGATGAGAGACAAGCACCCTTCAGTGTGCCCTGGACCCCTTCTCATCTGGGTCTGGTTGGAATAAACCATTTTTTGCCCTGCCTTGCACGCCAGCAAGGAAACAGGAACATGAAGGGGTGCTGGTGGATGCCCAAATCTCTTTCTGATATTAGATGGGATGTGGCCAGTATGTGTATTGTAACGTAGGATCTTGGAGACTCAATAAAAAAAATTAGGGAATGTCTTACTGGAGATCTTTGATGGTTTACTAAAGCAAAGGAAGGATTCTGCGAAGCCTTTTCTCCTCTCCCTGCTCTTCCTTAACACTCTTCCCTCAATGCAATGATGTAAAGATTAGCTTTTGCCACATTTATGGCAGCTGCCTAAACTGCGAAAGCTACTTAGAGCCTGCACCTCCATTTTCTCCTCTTACTGTTAAAGCTTTGGAGAATTTAAAATGCATCGTTATCTCAGTTAAACTGAATGAAAAGTGACATGCATGAGAATGTATGAAAATGAAAGCTATAAATTTTTTCTAATTACACAGGTGGGTATGTCTCTGCTAAGAGCAGCCCCAAAGCCTCCCTGAGGAACGGAGTAGCTTGACGTACAGAGAGCAAAGCTTCCCAAGACTGCTGCCCTCGCAGCCGGAGCTCAGTCCCCAAACACCTGGAACCTGTCTGAGCCTGGCCATGTATTGCCAGGGAGGTTTTCAAGAGACAGATTGGACAGATCTTCACTTGGCTCTGGAGATCCCTAACGTATTGGTTTTAAACTGCCTTGTTCTGCTGCGTCTTACATACTTTTGTACCTAGGAAAAGCTGTATGTATGTTGATACAGTTGTGTGCACGCTACGTGGTTTGCAGTGCTATGCATGCATCAGCTTTGCTGAAGCAGGATAGCTATTTTTCACGTGCAGAAGCCATTATTACCACTTTTCTGAAGTAGAAAATACAGCTGCTAAGCATGCATACCAGTTAGATGAGAGAAGTGAAACATTACCTTCATTGCTAAAGCAGCTTATCAACTTTCTGTTCCTTGCTGCATGCATCTTCTGCCACAGAGCATTTCTCTTGGTACTTGCTCTTTCCTGCAGATGTTAATATGTGGCTGTGCCTGTCCATGTCATTTTTAGGGATTTCTGAGACCTAAATACCTCTGGTTTTCTTTCCTCTTTTGGCAGTTAGTGTTTTTCCTTTTAGGCAGTTGTTCTAACTTCAAGTAAGCTGAATTGCTATTGTAATGGACTTACTGAGGAACCTCCTAAAAAGAGGTCAGATAATCTTGTCTAACCCAGCATTAGAAACTGTGAAAATAGGGCTGTGGAAAAATATTTATGCTTGGAATTGCACATTAACCCCGTATATCTCCTCTGGGACCTCCCAGCACACACCACTCTCAGCTGCTGGCGCCAAGAAGTTAAGAGGTCTGCATGTACGCTGTAATCAATTCAGAAGTCAGGTAAGACTGAATGGACGGGAACAGAGTTCTGGCTCAGTGTGAATGAACTCAAACTTTCTTTAGCTACAGAAAGTCAGACTGATCAATGGTATAAAGTAAATAAACAATTCCCCAACTCAGTCTCAAACAAAAGCTAAACAATTGTATAAAAAAAAACCCCAAAGTACAAGCCTGTAAACCAAATAAAGTAATTCTATCTCTCTCCACAGGTGCTACAAATTTGCCTTGCACCAGTGTAACGCTTTACTGCTCACCCCAGCACAGGCAAACAACTCCTCCTTGCCTTTCTGCCAAGAGCTAAGACCAAAGATACCGTAATGCAGTTATCACAATGGAAGTACGAAGAGATTAAAAATGAGAAAACCCAAATTCTTACCTTGGGCAGGATCAGGTGGGCCAAACTCCAAAGAGTATCGCAGAATGAAGTTGTTATTCCATACATACAGCTGGTTGTCTCTGGGGTTGTAATCCACTGCGGCGATGTACTGGTACTGGTTGGGGAAAGGAATGTCCACGTGCTCTCCTCTGCTTAACCTGGTGTTGTAGATGTAATCGATGGTGTTCTTGCCGGTCTCACTCTCATTGTCCTGATACACCGAGCGCACTACGTACAGGACACCACATATCATGAAAGCATTAGATGCTGCCCGTTTGTCGTATGTTGTTTCCCAGGTGGCTTCGAAACGCAGGGTGTAGGGGTTCAGCTGGCTAATTACTATCATCCCATTGTTTTGCTCCGTAGCATAAATCACCCATAAGCCATTTTCATCAACTGCCAAGTCAATATCAGTCTTTCCCCCCCATCGGTATGGAGAGGTGTCGTGGTAATTAGCATAATTGATTATGGCCTCTCCACTCTTAATTCTAGTCCTCAAGTCAAATTTTACTATGTTCCTAGTTCTTTCCTTGTTAAAAAAAACAGCGCCATCATACACCACAAATCCAGTACCATCCACTCGATTTGGGAGTTTGTACGTCGTCTGCTGGCGTCCGTTTTGGAAGTCCTCCAGAGAAGCATATTCTATCAAAGTATCGGTGCGATATGGAGTCCATGGCATGAAGTATATTTTATCTGCAGCCTGGAGAGGATCTTTGCACCAAGCACCTGCTTTTTGTTCAGCTTCATATAAATACGGCGAGTCCACAATTGCTTTCAACGTCCCCGGGCAAACAAAAACTAACAGTCACAGAGAGAAGTAAGACAAGAATTACGTCAAATTAAGACTGTCTCATAATAAAAAATAAAAATTAAAAAAAAAAAAAAGGAAAAAAAAAGGTAGGTAAATCATAATGACTGTGTCAGGAAGAAAAAAAATCAATTTAATTGGCACTAGATTATACCTTATGCTATAAGTAATGCAATTATCACCCTTTATCATCCACTTTTCTTAAAGTTACCATGTTCTTGCTGTACCAGTATGGAAAGTGGATGGGAACTGTTTTCACTAGTACAGACCAAGGCTCAATGGCATACACAGACAGCTGAAAATGTAGAGCTACTCTTGCATTTTCATCTTAGACTTTTAGTGAGTACGCATTAACGCTCCAGAGCTTTTAACTGGTGTGCAGCAGTGTGCTAGGTCATTTCAGTCCAAAAAAGAATCACATCAACTTGTTTAGAACTTTAAGAAGTGGTGAGGCTGAAAAAGGAGGTGCCTCGATTAAAAATAAAGGAACAAAACAAATCATCAGGTATATAGAGAAAGCAATTAGGAGCAGAGAAAACAAAACACAACCAAAGCAATGAATGAAACAGACCAGGAAACCCTGTAACCATGGCATGCTATGGAGAGGGTTCTGGAAGCCAGGCAAGATGACACTTGATTAACAAGAATTTACCCAAGGGTGAGAGAAAGAGAGGGAAAGAAAGACAAAGAGAAAGGGAGAGAAAAAAGCAAGGGATTCTTCCCTCCAGCCCAAGTATTTCAGACACTATACCCCGCCACCTACTTTAAGCAGCCAAGTCACTTTATTGCAAACAGTCGACTTCTTTATGAGGTGTACTTATGAGATCCTGCTGATTATCATAATATAAGAGTGTTGTGGGGAGGGGAAGGGAAGAGGTTAACATCCATAAGGCACATAACAAGGAGCTGGGGTTTGGACTGTATACGTTATTTACCTTTTTGCTCCACTTCTATTTTAAGCATCGGAAGAAAAATAAAAAAGTGCAAGGAAAAAAGAAAGAAGATTAACATAAATTGACTATTAATCTAAAGATTAAATTAGTAACAGACGCTAAATATAGGGAGAATAAGAACTGCACTATATTGGATAAAGAGAAACAGACAACAGGAAAACCTAGCAGGAGAGAGATCCTACAGTTACACAAGTGAACACGGATCAATCATTTTATTAGATTAAGGAGGCAATACAGATATGTTGGCATGTAGTTTCACTTAGTGAACCTGAATAAATGAATTACTTTACTAATGCATGCTATACATACTCTTCTTCTTCTCAATGCATAATGCTATCAAGTTGGTTTTTAAGTGACACATTAATTTATCTCATATATGTGCGAGGGCACATATACATATTATATTAATTAGATAATTATGAATCCCAAAAGCAGTATATTAATTATATAGGTTTGTATGTGTGCTTATTAAACCTTCCCCCATCTTTGCCCCAGACATCCCTCTGCTTTTCTTTCATGTAAAGAAAGCAGCTTGCAGCCTTTAGCTTTCTTAATGCTCTATTTTATTTTTTCTGAATGTTAATCTTGAGAACTTTTGCCACTTCTCAGTCTATTAACTGCAAAATCAGACTAGAAGGAATAAGCAAAAACATCTAGAAAAAAAGAAGCAAAAGCACAGTAAGCAAGAGGAAAAAAGAAGAAAAAATTAACATTTAGATCATTCAGACATTCTCCAGCATCATCGATTAAGCCCGAAACAGCAAGCTAGTATGCAAGGACAGTCATATGAAGTGTTTAAAACAAATATCCATCCCACCACCATACATGGAAAATATAAACCAATCCCGATTAACAAAGTTATATTACTGTAGCAATTTTTCCCGAAGGAAGTTTTAAGGAACATAATACTGGAAGACATACAGCTGAAGTCCAGCTAGTAAATAGTTTTCCAACAATTATTTGCAATAAAGTAAATTTCATATACTCAGTAGCCTTCGAAGTATGCTCCCTCAGTTTCATAAAATGACCTGGAAAATGTGAGATGTACCAATCTGTGTAACAGTAGCTGCGGATACCAAGGAAGTGTATCAAAACTTTTTGCACAGCTATTACATTTCCAGTGTTACAGTACTATCCTGAAGAGTGTATTTGTATTTTTCATATAAAGTTTTGGATTTTCAGTTCCATTTAACAAAATTACATTTGACTGTTTTCAGAGAATGGTATTGGCTGAGCTGATCCTGCATTTCTTCAGGGAACAATTCCAAAACTTTATGTGGGACTGGGAGGGAGTTAATATTCTCAAAACGAGCAGTAGTTTTCCTAGCTGTTGTTCATCCATACAGCTTTAGGTAAAATATTTGCTTTTTGGTAATTTGTAATTCTTGAGTTATCTGAGTAAACAGAAGATGTATTCTGAGGTGAATTCCTTGGTTTCACAATCAGTGTTAGTGACTTTCAGATGATTTTGTGAACTTATATGCATGAGTTTATTCCTCGCCAAAAAGCAATACTGATATTGTATCTACTTAGAATTAGTAATAGGAGAGGGGGGAAAAGATAGGGATAACTAAAATCATTACTGGCATGACTGCTCTGACGGCATTGGTGTACAGCTGTACATTTTTCAGGGACAGATGGGCTTATTGAAATAAACAAATGCTGCAAAGTCCAATCAATACAGACAGAGAGAGAATAAAACACTTTAAAACATTTTCTATTGAATTCTTGAGTCCACAGAAGGCTTAAAATAAAAATGCACAGATGTACAAAATGGTACTTTTGATGTTCTTCTTTATAAAAGGGCTGACTTCTGTTATTCAGTCAAAGTGTCAACATACATCGTGAAGCATAATTGAGAGAAATGTCAAGTATGGTACTCTCAATTTCTTTGTAATTTAATCAATAACATTTTTATTTTAGGACAAAGCAATGACTATCAAATTTGTCTAGAATTTTACATTTGCTGGAGATCCAACTGAGTAGCTCAATAATTTTTTTTTTCTTTTACTAAAGAGGATTAGAAAAACATCAGCATCAGGTCTACACTTTGAGATGCAAAAAGGAAGCTTTTCATTAAGTACTTTCTTCTGAGGGTGATGAATACAGAATCCAGAGAACGCTCAATCAATATGTATGATCAGTGAAGAAAAAAATCAATATGTATTTCTGGAGGCCAACGAGACACAGAGGAGCTCATAAACTGCATTTTGTACAAGGATGACACCAACTCCAGTGTGTAAGAACTGTCAACTTTTACCATAAAACCTGGTATGATTGCTATTTGTAGTCTCTCATGGACTGAAAGGTGTCACAGTGAGACATAGCAAATTTTGCATTCTTGCAGTAAATGAAAATGAAGTTCAGAAAAAGTGAGACCCACAACTGAACTTTGGTTCAGTGCTGTGATCACTAACACCTCCCTTCCTAGACCCACAAAAGCCTATCCCACCTTCCTAGCAAGTCTCTTACGCTGGTACTGCTGCTATTTGCAAACCTAATGATTTCAGTCATTCCACACGTTTAGATATGGAGCACTGGAACAAGGGAGAAAAAAACTTAAGACTTGATAACTGGAGTTGATCAGGCGTCGAAAAAAGAGACTTAGAAAAATACCAGGATAGGCTTTGTGGGACAGGGAAGAAAGATGGTCAACAATCAAAACAGCTACGGAAGCACAATGTGGTTTGAAATCAAACTTTAAAACTGATTTTAGTAACTGGTAACGTTTTTGATGAGTGCTGGTAATGACAGGTGATGCCTCCTACAGCTCTGGAATTGGGCAGTGTCATCACTGTACATGCTGCAGATAACAAACTCAAAAGCTTACAAACTTTGAAAGACAAGAAGTATCCAGAATCAGTATCCTGAGCTATGATAGATACAGAATTACATAATACAAGGGGTAGGGCAATGCAATTGACAATAAACAAAAATAAACATTTTAAAAACAGAATAACTACAGGTTAGAGTACAGGGTAGGTCGCGCTGTGGCATTATACTTCTGAAAACTGGAAAAGAAAAGATTCCTGTAGATAGCAATACCCAATCAGTAGAACATATCCACACTTCTCTTCCTAAAACAGCACAAAAAATTATGTTTGAATATTATTTGTGTTACACTTATTCTCTATGAACTAGCCTACTGGAACTGGAAACGTAACCTCTTGTCATTTGACTGACCTCACGGTTTGGAATCAGATGCACTGCCCTCTTTCTGAGAATTTGGGAATGAAAATTGCGGTAAAGTAAAAGTGATCTTTGTGGAACAAAACTTTGGTTAGATTAGGGTAAGACATCACTCCTCAAAAGTGGCACGAGAAGAACGGTTACAACAAGCCACCGATACTATACACAGGAGGAATGGTACTAGGGATCACTGTATGCAGTAGGCTTCCAATCCTACAAATGGTACAGAAAAAAAATCAGCAAGCAACCATTTAACAATGACACAGCAGAAATGAAGAAAAAACAGATGATCTGTGTTTGGCCTTTAACAACAGTGAAAGTTCAATGCGGTGAAGCAGTACATAGTAGTATTTTGGTTTAACAAGTCTGAATTTTAAAATTGTGCAGGAAACTGTATGGACAGTTTTGACATAGCTTTGCTTATGCCAGAACTCATTTCCTTCCTTTTTGGATATCTACTTTCACCACAGAGTTTTTGCATCTCAGACTTGGCCAGTTTCCTGTACCAACAGAAAATGTGACTTTGGTTAAGATCAAGAAATTCACACTAATAGTAACTTCAAGGAATGGTCAGTGCACTGCTCAAATTCCATTGCAAACACGGCTATTTCTCTGTTGAGTTACAGGACGAGGGAGATGTCACTGCAAAGAATGACCTTACAAGAAAGCAAAACCAGTTAAAAGTGTCGAATCCGCAGAACATTTATAAACATGCATACATGCCAATGAAACAAAGAATTAATTATTGTAAGGAAATAAGAAGTATGTCTACAGCTAGTGAATTCTGGCATTAGAAAGAATACTGTACAAAACTGCTGAAGTAGCCGTAAGTTCAAATTTTTCTATCTCAATATGATTTCAGTATTTACTTTGTTTTCAGTAAAAAAATCTGGTTTGGCAGCTGATTCAAGGCACAATTCATATTTTCACACTGAAAGTGAACATTTTTTTTCTCACTCTTTTCCCTGTTGTTTTTAAGAACCAGGTTTGAGTAACCTACTGAGGAATTATTCACTCTTGAGTCTGCATTCACTTATAATGTACCCCTGAAGCACAAAGTCCTTTTACAATGTCCCCCAAATGGGGCATTTGCCTCAGAGGGTCAGTGTTGGGTGCTGCTGTGCACCCAAAGTCACCACAACAGCAAGCAGCCTTTCAAGTAGATCATGATTAAAATTGGAAGTCAATTCCTGCTTTAGAAGTCTGTGAGCCAAGCCAATTTGTCAGCAACTGGTAGCGGGCAAAAGTACAAATTTCTATCTGGCCTATTGAATAGCTAATTCGAGTTTGTTTTCTGGAAAAACAGTAGCCTTAAAAGCCAAACACTTAAGAACACAGACAGACACTTGGCCAGCACCACACCATGGCTTCCTTCCACACTTCGTGAAGCTAATTGGAGGCCCTAGTCTGCAAGTGCTCTGCATGCATAATGGGTCCGTGGGCCATAAACATATGCTTCTTTTCCATGTAACAGCACTCCAGCTTTAATTGTGAGGGCCAAAGGAAGTGAGCAAGAATAAAAAGATTATACTTACTGTAAGGAACACATTCATACTGAACTTCTAGATATTTGTATGTTCCAGGACAAGGATCAGGAAACACATCTGACCCAGTAACTACTATACACTGTGTTCGGTTGTTGCACCTGTAATGGGAAAAGAAAGCAAGCTAATTAATTTAAAATTACATTTAATTTTCAAGTTCATACTAAAGTACTATATGCCGTGCTAACTCACTTCACACTTGGGCAGTCCAATCCATAACACAACAAAGTTAAGTAATACTAGATCAGTCAAAGTCCATAAATAAGGCTTCAAGACAATGTTGCAGGTCAGGCTTTACAGTTTTAAATTTGGAGATCAATCTTATCTCAGATTTCACTTGTTTCCACTGGTAGATGTATCTGTCCCAAATATATACTGATACGATACTATTATTCAATAAAATCAAAAGCAAAATGCAGAGAGGATACAAAATGAAAAAATGTGTAATTTTGACTAATGTACAATAACACAAATGAGAAATTCCTTCCATCGTTACAGATACACATATTGCTGAATAGTTTTACATTTTTGATTCAAGGAAGTTATGATTTTGGTTGGAAGAGTTATTGCAGACAAAGAGCATTAGCATTTGAATTATTTTAGGAAAAATTGGTGGACTCTAAGCTTTCTCAGGTTACGGGAAGAGGTAATGAATGACTGTCTGAGGAAATAAGAAAAGCAGTTAAGAAGAACTGCAAGAAAATTAATTATAAATTTTAGAGGAGACTAAATACTGCCACAATAGAAAGCAATGCATTTTGATACAAAGAACTTTATTACAATGCCTCTAACCATGAGGGTCTACTGAATTTAGAAGGGTTTTTTAATAATAATAATCATTTACCATTCATTTTTCCAGGGGAAAAAAAAAAAAGCTTGGAAGTTAAACATAGGAAACCAACCACCTAACTCTGAAGACATGGTCAAAATGTAATACAGAAAAAAATAGTCAGAAGGAAGTGGAAAGAAAAAAAGAGAAGGTCAGGGAGTTTGGTGACTAAAAGAAAAAGAGCTTGGCTGATCTTCTCTGGGGTTAGTTCTGTTTGCCAGCAAACTGAATAACAGAAGTCTGAACTTAAGTAATAGTCTAGCCTTTGACTCCAGCTGTACATCAACTTCTCTATTGCCCTACTACTTCCCACACTCCCTGAATACCACATCCCAAGCTACAATAATCTATCTTGAATCAACAGCTTTCCACAGCTGTACATTGCCATCAGGTATAAGAATAATTCATGCTACCTCATAAAAGGTAGAGCAAGCACGTTTGAAGAACTCTGATATAAATCACTTTCCTTTTTATATACTAATCAAACCAGCACAAAGCTGGTCAGGACATACTGTGCCTCTTGCTGAGCAAACTCGGGAATAACAACTCTTCTGACTTTATCAGTTAATTACTCTTTTTTTTTTTTTTTTAAAAGCGCTACTTATTTCTAGCCTCATAAAGCTCATAATTGCAGAACTAATTGGAAATAGCCAGGGATTTCTGTATATATGCACAACCATGGATGTAGATAGATTGTGAAGAATTCACCTGTCACCTCTGTGCTGCTTGTGGCAGTGACCTTCCAGCGAGCACAGGCAGGTCCCGTGTACAGCTATAGCACAGGTAACGCTGCAACACTCCCAGTAGCACTATTGTGCAGTGCAACAGCTTCTGCAGCATCTTAGGGAGTCTGGAATGAGTATGTCACACGCAATGGCTTTCAGACCCATGCTGAAGTGATAAAACGTGCACCCAACTAGCAGAGATCACGGTACTGAATCTGTAATATTGAAAACGTACACTACAGCCACTTTTTTGTACTCTCACGAAGGTCAAAGTACTGTTCTCGTGTGTTGTGTAGGAGGAGGCTGCAGAAGCAGTAGAACACAATACAGCCCAAAACCTCAGATATCTCTGTTCTAAGTCCCATATGGGTTTTTTTATGTCCCACACCACAGGCCAGACGAATCAGCATGAGAAAAACTCGATGTAAGATTTTGTAATTAATTTCTTTAATTTCTTTCTGTTTCTTTAGTGAAAACTTTACGCTGAAGCCAAAATAATTCCTAGAAAAAGACTCTGTGTAGTGCATCATTCAGTATAATGGTTTCTACAACTTTGAGCTGTATGAAAATTTCATTTTACACTTGAATGAGCGGCAATTAAGAGAGAAATATTGATTTGTTACAAAATAAAACGGATACATATTGGGAGAAATTGCTTGAGAATGAAACTGATGGAGATCATATTTAGCTATGGGGGAAGAAAAGTTCTACTAGCAGTATTTGTGACTCTTACGAAAAAGATGAATTCTTGTCTCCCTATGAAAAGTTTTCTTCTCTTTTTCCCCCAGTGAAAGACTCATAATGTTGCCATCAGTCAGGAAACTGAGAAGAACTTCATGCTAGCTTGTATCAAAAAGTTGTATAATAATATTTCAGAAGAAAATGAGGTATTTTTTCTTTTTATAGTAAGTGTCTGTGTCAAACTTCAGGCAGAGCAGCATTTACAGGAAGTTGACATTCTAAAAACTTTCGACTATTTCTTCATGCAAGACTTCACCTGCTGTGCACATGGTCACCTTTTGCTCACCTTTGGCCAAAATGAAGACCCCAGATCCAAAACAATGAGCTATGCCTACTGCCACAAGTACGCAGCAGTGCTACAGAGCACACCACTACCACCTCCCCAAGAAGTGCAATTACTTGAGTAACTGACTGAAGTATTTCTGCTTTAAGTCAAAGCTTTTTACATTCACATCACTGATTTTGCTGCATTGCTGCTTGTATTTTATAAAACATAATTTTCATAGAAGGTTCTGGTTTTCATACCCTTCTATGATTTCAAATTACAAATTAAAGAAACTTGATAAAGATAATTGCATGTAAAAAAAAAAAAAAAAAAAGGAAATTTCAGGTAACTATTTGTTAGCGGTCAAATTTCAGTTCCAGTGAAACTTTCATGAAAACCTGACAGCAACTACAGCAGCTGCCAATCCCAATTCATGGGTTACAGAGAAAAGATGAGGAGTAAGTGGACTTGTAGAGGCAGTTCTGAGACAAGCAATTCAGGGAATTTACACTGCTGTGATTTGTTCTCTGGATAACTGAGAGTCATCTGTCTGCTTTATTGTTTTTTTCTCCTGTAAAACCAGGGATACTAACTTCTCTATTAGTTATTGGCCTACAGTTCTGGTGCTAACTGCAAAGACCATTTTACAAACTGAAAAAAGCTTCAGCTGAGCTTCTTTAAGACAAGAAACACTGAATTCTGTCTGGTATTTTGGACAAAAGATACTCCACTCTCCATAAAATAGCACTAACAGCAAACTATCCTGCATGGCTACAGACTGTCAAAGCTACTGCATCACTGCTATCACAGAGCTTCATCATTCTGAGAAACCTTTACACTTAGAAACATTATGCTCAGTGAAGAGGATATTACACTGTTACAGCCTTCAACTCAATCCTGTGACCCATTTTCATTCCTTCCTCTAATGAATGAGCAAACCCCTTCTGAGTGCAGCTACTTCACGGCATTCTCTCAAACAAAGCTATAGTGGAAATAAGGTTCCTAACTATTTGCAAAATTCGCATAGACACCATCAGGAAAAAAAATCCAAACCCCAAAACCATTAACTGGCAAATAACTAAGTCCCTCATTCATTTTAACCACTATTATTTTTTATACACACTGTACTGTTAATTCAGCCCATTTATTCAAACTCTTTTAGAATTGTTCCAACTGAAGGCATGATACAAACCAGCTCCAACTTCTGCAAAATTTAAGACGTCAAATCACAAATACTTTAGTGTTTCAGTGTCTGTAATCTAGTGTTTAAGTTTTCTGTAGGTTTTAAGTACCACGTAAGTGTTCTGTAATCTAGTTAACTGCATACTTCCCTAGCATTTGTTTAAAATAGGCAAATGCTCAGGTTTCTATGTACAGTCTTAAAATTCATATGATCTCACACTGAGAAATGTCTTCACGCTTAAAATGTTCACCATATTCACAAAGATTTATGACACAGTGACGTCATTTACAAAGAAATAAAGCAGATCTGCAAAGTAGTCTATACAAACTCAGTAACAGTTGATTTAGGAAAGGCAATACATGAATTAAATTTGAAACCCTAGTTAGGACAAGACTAACTATAGCACTGAAGAAATGATAATTTAGGTTCCTGTGCTAGCAGCAGCAAAAGTTTTGCAAGGGGAAATGTAGGAAGTATCACTATTCTCATGAATGCAAGGAGCACTTGTGTACTCTAACACTCGTTTCTTCAGTATTTTAGCATGAATGAAGAAAGGTTACATTTTCATAATGCACATGCATCACTTAGAGTAATCTAAAAATCAAATGGAGTGTTTAATTAACAGTTACAGTACAACATCTGAACTCCTTTCACCTCAGGAAGAAGACTGTGCAAATGAGGAGTGGCTCTTTCACATTTCAGATGAACACAGGAAAAAAAAGAAAGTAAAGAAGCTCCAGCAAGGCTGTTAGCAAGTATCTTCTGCTCACAATATAGCTATGTCCCTGCCGCATCCATCCCCTTCTGTGCTCAGCTTTAAGGACAGCTGTACTTTCCATGATAATTTGTTTGCATTTCAACTCTAATCTTGACTTGTACAATTCCCAACACATGGCTTTTGCTCTTTTTTTATTATCTTATGCTCATTATTGCACTTTTCCACGTGCAATGTATGGAGATGAGATTCCATGTGCAATCTATTGTGTGAGGTGTTTTAATCAATAATCTTGTTCTGCTGATTAAGCAGGGGCTTCTGTTTTGGCAAGATAACATTAGTTTCTCCTGTCATGCTCCAAAAGCTATTGGGAATCTTCAGCAGATCATTAGATATGCTACAATAAAGCTTTGGTACATTCTCTTTTCTTTCTTAAATTACTTCTTCACTGTCCTATCATTCCTCGTCACTGCTAGCACTGCATTATTATTACAGCTCCCCTGAAACTTGCACTAGAGCTATGTCTCCAGGCCACAGGATGCCATTTTCAATTGAAGCTTCTGCTTGAAAATATAAATTAAGAAAATTTCATTATCTCCTGCCAAGGGCCATTATTCACCACTGTTCTAAGGAAGATTAAAAATGCAAAATCTATGGACTTGAACAAATACTCCAGCATTAAAATGAAAAACACAGCGTATCATGACTGGACCAGAAAGTGAAGCATTGGAATCTAAGCAGATTCTGGAAAGACATTAGCATTACATGGATCAAACAGCCTGACGGAGAGAACAAGTTATCTTTATGAGTAAGTCACATCGGTCACATAAAAATACACATAGTTCCACCTTTGAAGTAGTTTGCAGAGTTAAGGTATATAGGAAATACTGTCCACATTACAATTCATCCTTCAAATGATTTTGTTTTATATAAGTAACTTTGGTAAAAAGAGTAACACATAAGAAACATTAATATTATTTTGAAAAGGATATGAATTAATGTCTATCCAGAAATGGGCTATAAAATAACTTTGGGTATTTCTAATGCTGCATTTCTGTGAATACAGTGTTACACGAATTAAGGTAAAACTGGCAAACACAGAAAACAGTCATGTGTACTTCACCTGAAAATGGTAAAAAAAGATACAGTATAAAGCCACGTTTAATAAGTAAAATTATTTTTTAATAAAACTGTCAATACATTTTAAAAAATCTATCTTGGTATGTTTTGAAACTTTTAAGTCAGATCTGACAATATTTCTCTTTCAGCATATTGATTAAATACTTAAAAGCTAGCATGATGACATGTTCCTGCATATCGCCTGCAGCAACCTGCTTAAACACCACTTGAAGCACGTAAACTCTGAGTTGTAGCATCACATACTCCATATGGTCTTCTTGTTCCTTATTCACCCTGGGTGAGCTGCAGTCTCAGTAAAAAGAGATGGGAATGTGGGATGACTATACTTCATGTATTGACTTTTAACAACAGCTTATTTTAAACAGAAAAATTACTGAACTTCTTTATGCAGAGTGAATGGTTGTCTTTACACATATACTCCTAATGGTCTACAACTGCCATGTGAGATGTGCTTCTGCTCATGTATGCACATTCACTAGACCTTCACTCCTGTTATTAAACTCAAAGCTACATACGTATGAAATGTAGCATTACTTAAATGCTACGTTTTATTAATTCGTTCTTAGAAAGTATGTACAAAACTTACATATAAAATAGCCAGAGAACAATTTATTTCAGGGGTGTACAGACACATATGTATGCACACACACCCCCTACAGTAGATAAAATTATTTAAAGGAATGTATTTAAATTCTGAGTTTCAAATTCACCTCACAAGAAATACATTATTACCTACTGAAACCTAATGAGTTAGCATATTAGGACTAGCCAAAGCCTGAAAAAAGGACCTGCTAAAATATATCAGCCTTGCTACAAAGCCCTGATTTGAAGCAGCATTGGCTAGTCATCACTGCAATGTCCACAGTGGTCCATCTGTAACCGCTGCAGCAGTACCAAACCCTACCCACACGGGAAGAGTAAGTGCACACATCCCTACAGACAATCCTCCCTGAAGACAGACCATTGTAATCCTGCAACTGGCTTTAAAAAAAAAAAAACAGGATGCCACACTGGCAATTTTGCTTACTCATCTGTAAGATTTTCTAAAATTATTTTCAAGTTAGATCTTTCAGACTATTATGGAGGAATGAGCATGGGGTGTGGGGGGGTGGGGGAGTGTGGAACCAAACCAAACAAGCACCAATTTTACCTAGCTCAAAGGGAAAACAGATTTAGTGTGCTGTGGTGGTAGTTTTCATAATCTAGGAAAAAAAAAATGGGAGACATACAAACATGTATGAAAGCAGAAATTGGCCATAAGAATTGTGTCTAAATATTGGAGATCTTCCTGTGACCTGCTAAAGCAGTAAGGCATGCTAGAAACAGGTTTGAAAATTCACAACCCAGCCTTGGGATTTTCTATGCACTTGGCAACATGACCACTATGGCAATAAACCTGTTGGTTTCAGATGAAAAGTATTTGGTAGGAAAAAACCTGAGAAAACTGTTTCTACTTTCTTTTTAAATATAATACTGATGATTTGTTGAATCTTCCTAATTACTGAGTAAACATGACATGAGCAAGCTAAATAGTGTATAACTAATATTGTAGAAGAAGATGCACCATAGCATTGTTTCCGTATCCCAATAAATACACAATAATATTTAATTGTGTTTTCCTTATACAGTGTAATCTTGTGGGAATCTAAGGGTATGCATTAAAGATGAAAATTCCAAACAGACAATAAAACACCACAGAAAATATGCAGCTCCCACAGGCCCTTTCTTAGGATTACCCAGGTTGTTTCATTATCAATGCATGTGTATCAGACTTGTAGGAAAAAGTAATTTAACAGAGTATTTCTTGCTTTCAACCTCTTCTTACAATTTTAATACATTTAGTTATGACCCATTTGCCTTTTAGTATTCATGTTCTCTAAGTTCAAAGCAGTCACTGTTAAAAAGACTAATCTTCGCACTTACATCTAAGCTATCACAGGTATTTTTTTCCTGTTACAGTTCAACCTTGTTATAGTATTTTGTTTATTGGTGTAAACTATATCGTTATGGGGTTATTATTAACATGAAACTGAAGCATCAGATAAAATAGGGAGGGAAAAAGAAAAGAAAAAATAAGGCAAAGGAAAAGAAAATGTAGATTCCAGTGGAATACATAAATCCTGCCTCCTCTCGGTAACATTTTAAGTGCTTTGGTAACAGCATCTTTCTACCCCCAATATCTTCTGCCACATGTGTGAAAGGCCTACTAGAACTACCAGAGCCTGCAAGGAGCTGACTGTAAAGCAAGGACGGGAAAACGAGATACCAGGACAATCTCCTGGTGAGCTTTCCATAGGTGCAAGCGTACCCAAAACCTTGTAACATTATGAAGCAGAACCAACCTGCTTTTTACATAAAATGTTTCTATTGCAACCCCACCTGAGGAAGAAGACATGGAAACAAAGTCACCGTCATAATCTTTTCATATTATTTAGGTGTGTGCAAGCAAAATGCGGTGTGGGATTACAGGCAGTGTATGTCTTAGTACACCAGCTAAACCAAGCAGATCCGCATTGCTGAAAAGTAATCAGTTCGAAAGATCCAATTAAATGCTTCACCATTTAAACAAAATAAATAGCCCGCAGCTATGCTTATTTACTAATGAAAACCTTAGTAGTGCAGCACCGTAATATCTGAGCAATTTACACAGATTATTCACACCGAGTGAGCGCGAGTGCAGCACCACGCTTTGTGGGTTGAGCAGGTTTCAGGGGAGAAACACAGGGTTGGGTAGTAATATCAGAGCTTTACTAAGGGGCATTTATTTCTGAGGCACAGTGTCAGAGCATAGAAAATCTAAGTGAAAATCCTGAAGCACGGTGTCTGATCCTTGGGCATAACACTGCAACAGACTTGCAAGAGAAGAGACTCACAGGCAGCGAGTATAGGATAAGAGTAAAAACACTTTAAAACTCTTCTTTGCGGCATTCTTGATCTTTTTTATCTATGGCATGGCATGCAGCATATTCGATATGCAGTTAAAAGTTACGCAACTTAAGGCAGCTCCTGAGCCATTATTAAATGAGTAGCTTGAAGAATTACAATACGGAAAACGTGTAGCTTTATCCATCACATTAATTTGCACAGACCCTAAACACTTTTTTAAAAAATCACCCACTTTAATTACTAAAATAAGACATTTCAAATGACAGGTGTGATTTGTTACTGCAACTTCTGAAATGTAGAAGCCTTGCTACCCTTCTAATGTTCATGTTTCAATTGGACCCCCAGGTCAGTTCAATGCAAATTCAGCTTGACTCACTATGGGTCTCCTGAGTTTAGCACAGCTCTTTTGTCTGCAGAAATGCATATTCAACATAAATGTATCCTGGCTCTAAGAGAAAAGTAAGATTTACTGTTTTACACAGTTGGCCACTGAGGCAACATGATTTCATAGGGTACTTTGGCTTCCCTCTAGTGTATCATGGGCAGGATGAGGTCAGTTTCAAATGGTGGGTGTGCTGCAAGCAACCCCAACTGAACTTTAACACATGCATTCTTCTCCTTGAATAATTAAAAGTATTATACACTGTATCAATTAGGAGCAATTATTTATGAAAATGTTCACCTATTGCAGTTTGCATATAGAAAAATGATCACATTTTTAACAAGGGAAATGGGAAATCGCTATGGGATGCCCTACTTAGATTAAATTAGAAAGAAACTTCTTATCAGACCATACAACAGATACACCATAATAAGACGTGACCTTGCAGAACCTTGGAGCCAATCTATGATTTTTTCCCCCTGTAACCCTTCCTAATTATCTGCAAAGTTACAGACCCTTTTGTGGCAGGTTATTTTTCTGTGAATAGTAAGGGGGTTTGGGCTTTTAAATATTTAATTAGTCTTCTGATATGAGAATTGTTGCACATGCCAACTGCTTCGATTTTCACTGCGTTCATCCTAATTATGTTCAGATTTAGATTGGTCATCCCAAACCTCTCACTCTTGTAATTATTTACTCCTTAAAGATCATTCAGTGGAGAAATATTTTTCACCCTTATGGCTCTTTCTTTCCACAAATGGCTTTTCTGGTCCGTTAATTACCCACTCAGAGGATTAGAGTTTGTAATAATGCAAGAGATCCTGCATGTAAGATGAGTTTTACAGGGTGAAAAAGAATAAATTGTTTTTTGTAAACTTGCCTCAGGGAATATCCCCTTTTCAGGTTATAATTTTCATCAACAGAGACCATGTGCCCACCGCTGCATATCTACCAATTCCACAGGGCTACGGAGTGACTCATTTCTCCAGCTGAACAGAACTCGAAGCAAAATGCTGAGCAAGAGGCCAAAAGACAACATGGTTATTTTACAAGATGTATAAAAGTGCAATCTGCTAGCAAGATGGTACTGTCCTTTTTCTCATCATTTTTAATGCGGATTTCATGGCTTTAAAGTTATATATATATATATAAAACTGATAACTAATAATAAAATCACAACTTTTCTTACTTCATCTGCTGATTTTTTCCAGAAGTGCTGTCCCTTGGTAGGTCTTTAATCAACTCTGTAACAGTGGTGGCATTTCCTATTAAAATGTCTCTGAGAGACCTCACTACAAATGCTTTTCTTCCGAGAGGAATGCCTGTCACAAAAGCACTGTTATTCATTACCCACAGTGATGTCTGGATCTAATTATCATCTGGAACACTTGCACGGCTTCCAGGTATAGGACTTCCCCTGCAAAAGTATCCTTCTGCTGTAACTTGGAAAGCACAATCCCACTTCCTCTGCAATTTGAAGTTAGAGGATTAAGTTACTGATTTGAGCTGTGTACTTTCTGTTTCCTGAAACTTCCAGTTTTAAACCCAACAAAGTTTAGGGGGCTGCTTTCAATTGCTTGTTTTACATCTGCAAAAATCCTGCATATTCCACAGTTGGTTTTTATGCAAGTCAAGCAGAGTCAACCTCTGTAAAACACATCAGAAAATTCGCTGGCTTGACTCTGTCAATTCACAGATAATCTTTAATTGTGTCAAAAATATTCATGATCTAATCCTTTTATCAAACTGCCTACTACTGAAGGAGTCTCATGTGCCTGCACAATTAAGAACCCCATGTTAGCCATACATAATACTGTATTACATTTGATGCAAATCCTTTTCTATTGAAATAAGCACTGGGCTGACAGCAGGAAGTGACTGATAAGAAAGCAACAAGGCATTGCTGATGGCATGCATGATAGCTGAGCACTAAATCATATGTGTTCTGTCTACAGCACATTACCCAAAGTGCTCCTGTTTTAAATGTGACTCCAGGAGATGTTCTTTTGCTGTATCTCTGTCATAAAGGCAGCAAAATTATCTAAGAGAGCTAAATATACAAAGTAAATTATGTTTTTCATACCCACCAGTGATGCTGGTACTAGAATAATACACTGAAGGCAGTATCAGTGCTACTACATCCTAGCTGAGAAAACACCTACAGCTTCACAGGTCTAACAGTACAGTTGAGTTTAATGCTGTTAAGAAATTCAGTAAACAGGCAAAGGTTATGGGTTCAGAACTGCCATATTACTGTTACGCTAACAACTCAGCCTGAATTTATGTATTAAATAGGCAGAGGAAAAGGAGCACAAAATCTTAGTTATGGTGAAACAACAACTTTACAGTGCCGGAAAAATGTGTGTATTAAAGACATTTCAAAATTGTTCCTTCATCGTATAGACAGACACGCATCACAAGAAGCAAGATATCTGAGAAGCAAAGAACAGTAAGGTTAAAGATCGCAGATTTCTACTAAGGAGCCTTTGCAAATACCACGACAAAATACGCATCTTGCCAGATGAAATGTTACACAGCTCGGTGTCATTAAGAAGTAGCAAGACTTCCTCCTGTAAGATGTTCGAGTCATATGACTGGTCAGGACAGCTTGCTCAACTAAACGATTCTGCTACCTAATTCCTTATAAAAATGTTACAGGACCTGTGTTTTGTGTGCACGTGTGTGTTTGTCTGTGCCTGTGCGTGCATGCCAAGAGAAACTGAAATTCAAAGGTTCTGATAGCTGCTGTATTATAGTGAAAACCTGGAAAAAAACACACAGCTTTCAGTAGTAAATCTGTAGTAAAGATTCTGCACTGCGAATGTATTATAAAGCAGATTTCACATGAAAAAATTCTACGTGGTAAGAACCTTTCCTCCCCATTGATGTGTCTACAGCAGGCTAAAAATATACTGAATACTGAGTACGTAACACTCTTAAGACTGCATTAACTTCATTGCAGTAACTTGTTTTATAGGCTCAGTTCATCATGACCTATAAAATGTTAGGCTGAAGTGCTTTAAATATCTGCTAACACCATGTGCAAGCCTGGGAGTACAAGGCACTGTGCTGTGAAGCGGCAAAGACAGTACTCTTCTGAGAAAGTAGCACGCACTCTTATGTCACTGATATAAACAGGATAAGCATGCTAAATAATGGATGAAACAGACAGTCAATTTTTATATAAAAGAGGACTTCCAGTTGAATTCTTTGTTTGATTTTATTTTACCAGTACAACAGTAGTTTTTAAGATAGCTTCTTAAAAAACATAAAAGTTGACCATCACACTAAACGCAAACTCCTTTCTTTCACAGTTACTATATGAAAGTAAAAAAAAAGAAAGACCTCTTTCATTTGTGACCAGAGCGTTTTTTGCTAATTATTGTTCTGCAATATGCAGAAAATAAAATGCAAAGTGGGGAATTATCTATGTCTTTCAGTAATGATGGACCATTTATTAAGCAATTAGATTGCAATTTTATTATTAGAGAGAAAAAAAGGAAGTGCTGTAAAATACTGTTATTGCTTGTATCTTTGATCCTTAAACTTTTCCATTTCAGCAACCTCATTAATGTCAAAACGCCATGAATATGGCCACCCCCTTTCAGACAGTATAGCCTGGGCACAGGCAGAATCTATGAGATTCAATAAGGAAGTTTTTTCTTGTTGAATTCAACTAAAAAGCTTAATTGAGCCACAAAGGTCAGAAGGTTCTTTTTATTATAAGTAGGAGATTATTCTGTGGCAGAAGGAAATTTCCAGAATATGAGAACTCCTCATTTCTATACTACTCTGTAGCTACTTTTTAATTTTTAAAACCATGTTACTCTTCTATTCCTTTCCTCTGAATTAAACAGCTTCACTGTAATAATCTTTAAATTCTATTTCCTTTGTGTCACTAATGAAAACTTTTCACTTTCATTGCTACTGCTGACTTTATAACACTAAAAAGTACTCATAATTTACTTACATATAATTAATTCATATTAATCTGTCCTAATTTATGATCTATACCCTGCTCTGCCCATCTTCATGTACCTTTTCCATGTCAATTCTGTTTACTAAGTGATATTCGACGGATTTCCTATAATGCAATGAACCTTAACAGGCAGCTTTTAATTGCCTCGCATAGGAAACCACATCACTATTAATTCCACAGCAACAGTATAAAATAAAACTATTGCTTCTCAGACTCTAGAGCAATTAGACCTCTCGGCTATTTGGCTAACTCTGCTTCATGATACCCAGTGCAGTTAATTATATTTTTTGATGTTAATAGTCTCTGTCAGTTTCAAGCATAACTCCTCTTTGATGAATATTTAAATTATATTTGAATAAAAAAATAATCTTGGTTACATTTCATATTCAGCAGTCATCACAGCTTAATAAAGGTCTCCTCAGCAAGGGTTGAGATAAATGGCTATATGAACACATGTATAAAGTCCTAAATCAACTTATCAGATAATGTAGCTGTTTTGGCTAAGTGCTATAGAGGATGTATTGGGGTGGGAGGAATTAATAGGCTTCAATTATTACAGTATTATTCTATACAAACTAAATTTGACACAGTAATATATAAGTAAATCAGATTTTTTAATAATAAAGTTCTTAGTGCAACTAAACCAGGAACCTAACTTGGCTAGGCCAGAAAATCGAAAACTATATAAAATTCATATAAATTCATCCAAGAAGACACAACATTCAACTGAGAGATGTTGAAGATTAAGCAATGTGGTCATGTGGTCCCAGTCAAGTTCTCAAAAACATCAGTAAACTACTAAAAGAGGTAATTACATACCCAAAACATACAGTACATGATTAACTGTAGGCTAAACAGTATGCACACCTAGTAGAGCCCATTTCAGAAATCAGAAAAAAACCCCTAGAAAATCACAGGCTTAAGCACATATTTTATGTGACGCTCATATATACAAGAAACAGCATATAATACCTAAAAACTTATGTATACTTATTTATATTTATTTTCACTCATGAACAGCAAGACTGATGAATATGTGCATACCATCCTGCCAGATAAGATATACACTGACTTAAGAAGAATTAGATAGTTTTTATGCCAATAATAAAGGAAAGAAAACAACTTTTAAGAAATGTTGTTGAAAACACAAAATAAAATATCAAGCTACACCCTGGTAAAACAATTAATCCAATCTTTTTTGAAGTAAACTAAATCTAAATTTTAAATGTCATTATCTGGTATCAATGATCCTTTTGTTGTTTCCTCTGTAGCTTGTCCAATGCCGTAATCACAGTAACGCACGTGTGTGCTATGTGCCTGCACATGTGTACTATAATTCCTTTTGCAGAAAATAATAATAGAAAACACTGCAAAGAGATGATCAAGTACCACTGACAGCTACTTCACCTTACCTGACTGCTCAGAACCTCATAATATGAGGATTTGTATTTAATTTACTTAGTAATGCCATGATGGAACAATGCCATTAATAAACCCCCCTATTCTTAATGAGTAAACTAGACCTACTACTTTCATATTAGAATTAATCATAGTGAAAATGCATAATGCCAGATAAGGTTCTTCTCAGTCATGGGTGTTACTGGTTTTTTCTGAAAAAAAACCGGTATGCTTCATGAATTTCTACGGTATGCTTCATGAATATTCTAGGCTCTCTGATTATGCCTAATTCATGAAAACAGGCTACACGTATTTCTGCTTTTTTCTTTACATTTGAGTCATATCTAAGACATGTGACTAACACACAGAACACAAAACAAAACAAAACAAAACAAAACAAAACAAAACAAAAATCAATCAGGCCATGGCCTGGTATTGTGTAAAGCTTAGGTTAAAAATAAAGAGCATTTTAAGCTTCTGCTACATCAAAATACTCACAGAAGTGAATGCCATACTAAGACATAAGTCTGTTTCACATGAGTAAAAGCCTTCATTTTTAAAAGATGGTCAAAAAAAGATACCTAATGTTGATAATCTTATATGGTAAATGTTTTGTGAAGCAGTTGTCAGCAAGCTGAAACAGAAACCACTGGTGTGCCAAAGGAAAAGAAGGACCTCGTACATGACAGAAGTATCAGTACCACAGCAACTGTGATGTGCCTAAATTCCGAGAACGTACCCCTTATCCACATCACCCTCTGCTATCCTATCACCAACACCCACATTTCCATGACACGAAAAGAGCAGATGTGCCAGCTTTTAATGACCAGAAAGCAGAAAAAGGCAAGGTATATGTCTTGTTCTGAGACACTTTTCACTACACAGTATCTTTGGTAATCTCATCTGCAGAAGGAAAAGCAAGGGAAAAGGCAAGGGTAGCAGTAGGGGTCACCAGAGCCCTTGTCTAAGCCTGGCAGACCCCTGAAGTGCCTTTACCGCAATCACCGTCATTTGTGAATGGCAGAGGATAAAATCCTGCCCGTGAAAACTGTTTTAAGTCACATTAAGAAATGCAAATCTGAAGCGTGATATAGTTTAAATGCAGAATAACCGTGGGCCCTGTCTGAGGAAGCTATTTTTGAGGCACTAAAATGCTTCTCTGTGGAAGTCTTGTAAAGGCTCAAAAAATTCAGCTCTGCAGTGACCCCATAGCAGGTTTTGCCTCTACCAGCAAAGACGCCCTGCATGAGGCTTGCTTTTGGCTAGACCTTTTCACTCCGATGAGTGAGATTAATCAGTTACAGGAGATTTACCCACTATCCATCCAAGCCCGGAGTCCAGTCGAAGATTTTCTTTATTCACTCACATTACAGAACAGACCAAACTTGTTTTCACTTGAAAGGACACTAATATGGTATGACAGTGTTTCCTCTGAAGACCTGACAAGCAGGAATGAGACAGAGGGCTTGAGAGATGTGTCTTCTTCCGAGAACTCATTTTGTTCTCTTTCAAAACCGTCTCACTCTTGTCTATATACAGGATTTTTTTCAAAATGACATATTTGTTGGACATGTGAATTGGTGGAAAAGAATGAATATCTCCATTCTCCCACTGGGAAGGATTAAAAAAATAGTCTCAGGAGAAGGAATAGGAAAGCTGAAGGAAGCAGCGTATCCTTGAGCACTCTGTGGAGCAGGAGGCATTTCACTTACATTTAGAAGACCCTCGGTTTAAGTGCAGCTGTCTTGCAGAGAGATGATGGACGTAACAGGTTAAGAGTATTACCATGGGAGAAAAGTTCCCGGTAACAAAAACCCAAGCATGAACTCTTCACTGGTGTCATGAGGCCATGGTAATTGAAGGTACATGTGTTGCACGTGCTATAGATAGGACAGGATATGTGCAACAGAAAAACACTCACTGCTGAAGAGGATTTATTCTTCTTCTAATCCTTTAACTTTTCTGCAGCAATGTTTTGAAAGGGAAGGGAATTTAAAAAAATTACAGTTCCTTAAATCCATCTATTATACCTCACATATTTTTATATTTATGCTTATGTATTATAATGAGGTTTGCTTTCTTTCTGCGTATTTAAAAAGCAAAATGATACTGATTAAATATGTTCAGTGAAGATCACAGAAAGCTACAATTATAGTATAAACTGCAGATAAAAATGGAATTTCAAGGCCATTTCAGCGCAACACTGATATAACCTCCTTTCTGTTGCAGACCAAAAATAAACTGAATACACCCATTGTCAGATTGTATTTTTTAATGTGGATGTTTGCATGGTCTGCAAAATCTGTAATTTTAAACATTTCTAATTTTTCCTTTTTTTAATGATCACAACTATGCTCTCAGTATTAAAACACAGATCAGAAGTTCTTATTTAAAAATTCAAAGTATTTTAGCCTTTATTAGGAGAGAAACAATGTTTTCTTTCTGAAGTTAAAATTAATTTGACTGTCAACATTAAATACTTGAATTTTGCATCTAAGTAAAAGATTACATCGATTCAGAGTTAATAGGCTGTATTTTCTTTTAAAATGTTAATTTTCTACAAGCCCCAACAATAGCTACAACTGCAGATTACTCAAAAAAATTAAACACAATGGAACGGACCTGACATTTTTTTAATATTGGATTTCTCAATATTTAAAATTATATTATTCAGAATTATTATCTGCCACACTACCCAAGTATTTATTTAAATCCACAAGCAAAAAATATCTAATTGCAATGTACTGGAATCACAAGATAGTTATGGTGTCTAATTATTAAAATAATGGGGAGCCTTTCCTAAACAAAAAGTTTAAAGGAAAAACTATAAGCCTTTGCCTTTGAAATGTATTTTAAGTATGTATTTACAAGCACTTTTAAATATGTGTTATTATTTTAAGTTAATAAAATAGAAATCCAAACACTATGTAGTATCTATGTAACCCTTAGTGCCTGTCCTAACAAAACCTATGGTCCATCCACCTGCAGCTGCACAGCTGGGCTGTGAAGTTGACACTGGAGGCAGAACGTCCCCATGAACGCACAGGCAGTTTGAATGTAACTCACGCAATCCACCTGCAATCCGCTTACAATGGAAGTGGACTTCAGACTAGGTCAGAAGTAAATTTTATCATGTTAATTTTCAAATCTCTGCTGTGCCTATAAAGAGCACTACTCGTTAGCCTTATCAACTTCAAAGTCGCATCACAGTTTCTGGTTACAGCCACACAAACACACTTTATGAGCGAGCATTTCCTCATCCTGCCTTACATCTTCTGCTTCCCTGTTCATTTCATTTCTTTTTAAACTAAGAGGAAACAGAGGATATGTGTCCCTGCTAACGGACAGCGGAGCACCAAGGAGTTTGACTATTTTAAGATCTAACTGTCTGAAATGTGGGTCCTCTGTCACTCACACTACTCCCTCACCAAATATTCTAGAAATAAGCTTATTATTTCTATACTCAACTTTACCGCATGGTAGGATCTCAAACTTGACTGTACGCAAACTCCGGGGTTAATTATCAGAGAAGTGTGAACGGGGAGAGGGATTTTCTAAAGGTCTAGTCTCTTTCTTCAAAGCTTTAATTTTAACTGTGTCAGTCTGAAGTTTACACGGGATCTAAATACATCTGAAAGACTTTATTCTAGAATAATTGGGATGTAATTTCAATCAGGGACTAAAAATTTAATAACTACTTTACAAAGGTAAAAGCAAAGCAATGAAGTCATTAGTCTTCTAGTCAGGCTTCCTAGGAAAGCATTAAGTTAAAAATCTTTTCAGAACTGCAGAAAAGAAAGAAAAGGGAGGGAGAAAAGATTAAGCAGCAGCTTGTTCTGAGAAAGAGGAGCTGACGCCTCAGTGGACACTGGCAAAGTTTGTGTGCTAGTATCTCAAATTCTCTGGAAGGGGAGCAGGGCATGTGATTACATGGCTTTGTTAAACTGGAAACCTCATCTTAATTTTTCAATCTTCAGATTTCACAGTATTGATCTGATTAAGATGGTGGTTTCATCTTGTAACCAGTAAATGTAGTTGCTGTGCAAAAGCTGTGGCGTAATGTTGCAAATGAATGATGAGTATTTAGTAATTGCCGTCGAACTACATTTAACTGCAGGTCTAAACTGAAGTGAGTGGTCAAATGCAGTGGTACAAATACTCCTGGCTAAAGTGATGAACACGTATCATTAGTCCTTAAAAGTAAACACTTAAGATTTTAAGTAGCAATGCAGAAACTATTTCTGCTTATTTCTAAAGGAGTGGAAGAAAAGTCTTCCCTGTGATCAAATGTTCTAACAGATTGGTTTGCTTTCTAGTCAGATTAAAAAAAAAAAAAAAAAAAAAAGGAAAACCAATGAATCTGATAGTCCTTCAGGTGAGATTTTTCTATACAATTGCTGCCATCAAAATACAGCTGATGTGATACTTTTAGATATCAAATCGAGGACATGTGCTGAGTACCAAATAACAGTTTGCCTTAGACAACAAAAAATTATGATCAGTAATGCAGTTATAAATAAATGAGATACAAGAACTTTTAATATTTCATAAGAAATTTGCAATGTTCTTCTATGCCTGCAATACAGCACAAATTGAGCAATTTAGAGAAAAGATTAAACAAGGCTAGAGACAGCTTTTCTACTTAATGACAGGATTTGAGAAAGAAACTACGAAAGCAAACTTTCAAATTACTATTAATGCCAGACAAAAATAGAAAGCGAAGTGTCAAACGATCTTTGCCATTTGTTGAGACAAAAAAAAGGAATAAAAACGAAAAACTCTCCAAGAATAGATATTCTGAACCAATGCCATACATGCAATCACAACTTCATTTTGATCTGTTGAAAAAAGGGTAAAAGTGGAAGATTGGGGGAAGTTCAAAAATATTCTCTGCTATCATAAGCGTGCAATAGATTAATTGAAAGGGGAGGATTGAAATTTCAGCTTTCCAGTAACAGTCTGATGTCACTTTAAGCAAGACTGTGCCTCTATATTTTGTCTCTGACTACCTTAATCTGTATATTTGCAGTGAACATAAGGAGGACTTTGATCAAAACACAACATGCATTTTACACAACAAGGAAGTCTACAGAGAGGCACTACATTTACAAAAGCAACTGAAGGTGGTTTCAAAGGGAGTTGACAGATTAGAGGATGATGACACTGCTGCTGCAGTCTCAACGGAAATCTGGCTTGATCTAATTAACAACAACGAACTAGAACCACAAAAAGATAATTCAAACATGATTTAAAGAAGTTATATTACCTTTTTACTAGCACAGCGATGGAGCCTTTCCCTTACTGATCACAGAACAAGTCACAGGTTGAACACCGGAAAAGAATAAAAGGCCTGATATCCTTAATTCACCTCCAGCATTTGAAATTGAAGCCTGAGATCTAGCCCAAATATTTGACTACAGAAGTAGAGAAAATCCATGCATTCACATGAAAATGATAAAGTTTTAAGTCACACTCATGACAACCTGAGTGCACTGGGAAATCAAAATGGAAGATTATTTTTGAGACGTGACTGTATGTTACTCTGAGTGCTGCCATGTTCAAACAGAGTGCAGTAAATGGAGCACAGCATTCAGGACAATTTGGATGTCCCGTCTGACACATCTGTGTAAAGCACCAGAAACGTCCCACGTTATTCCCATCCCCTTTTTGTTCAGATACTTCCACCCCAGGAAAAATGCACTGGGAGGAAAACTTCTCACCAGTCCTGAATTTACCCGGTCTTGTAGTTTAAGCCAGTAACAATGCCAATGACTGATTTGTGCTGACATTTCCACAACTGTCAGTACTAGGTAACTGCTGTCCATATGTGGCCTGTAGCACAGGAATTTCTGTGAATCGTAGGTCTGATGCACCTTTTGTACTAAAAAACTTTTATTGGCTGTTCTGACTGTCTTCTCTAGATGACAATCACTGCCACTAAGATGTAACGTAAATTGTGCTTATATGCATATATGCTTCTGTACACCCATGTATGGTGACATATAATCATTCTGGCATTTTCCACTGGATGCATTTTACAGGTGGGAACTACGGCAATGGATTTACTGCAGTCATAGGAAACGTGTAACCTTGCCAGGGGATGCAGAAGTTACTGAAAAATGCAGCAGCCATTTAGGCGCATTTTGAATACTGTTTGACCACCTAAAATGCAAGGAGACAGGGAATCTCCAAAGAATTGAATTGTTCCACTCTCCCTGCAGTTATCTGCCTGCTTTTTAACTTTTGCACATCAGTTTAAAAAAAAAAAAACCAAACCCTCTCTTTAGTTTTTATTCCTTCTCATATTATTACATAGAAATAATATCTCAGTAACAAAGTGCCAACTACAACTCAGCATTTGCTACAGTATATACCTCTTACGATATTAATTCAGATATTTTTCCCCTTTAGTCCTCAAAATAGTGTAAATATTTTTACCTTTGTGTCATAATTTTGTAGGCGTCTGGAAGGAAGCATTCTGTATTCTCCATCTGGAAAGGGTCAGCATCACAAATCTTGTCATCTGTCCGTCCATAGTTAGCACTTTCTATCATAATAACATCACTTCCTGGACACCGGAGGTCAATGGAGTAGCCTTCGCAGGAGAGCTCCCTCCTAACCAAACCAAAAGGTAGTGCTGCTCGGCTGAAACCTAAAAAAGAAAAAAAATGGAATTGAGCTTAAAGGATGTATTACATATATTGCTGTTCTGTCACACTGGCAGTAACCCTCACCAGCGACAGTCTGACCTGGTACCACGTTAACTGAAGCACCTTCCACGAAACTGTCACATCCCTACACCACTGCTGCTGTGTCCTTAATGTGGGAAAGGAGTAAATTCCTCTTCACTTCTAACCCTTGCCAGGGCAGACAGTGGTGCCTGCCTGCACAGCTAGATTGCACATTCCTGTTCCCAGCTTGTTCCTCTCTGCTTCTTTCAGCCCTTTTTGGGCACAGCCGGAAAGGCCATGTCTGAAGGTGGGAAGCAGCAGTGCAGGCAGGATTTGCAAATACAGAAGTGATTTCACAAACAAACAAACCAACAACAAGCCAAAGCCTTAATTCGAACTTCATTAGTCTTTCTTAATTTGTGTCTTCCTTTCTCTGGGAGGAGTTGGTTTCTTTTGTTTAGCTGTTTTCTGTCCCCAGCATGGGCATGTCTGTGCCACCAGATACAACGTATTTGCCGATACTTCACCTGCTGAACTTCAGTGCTCCTTGCTCTGCCTTTTACATAAATTAAACCACAGACAGCTAACATTTTGAACAAGTACATAAATGATCGGTACAGCAAACAGCAGATCTGTACTGTATAATAATCTTCCTGTCCCTCTCAAAAATCATATGCGTGTTTCAGGGAATTTTCATTTTTAACATGTTTCTCTGCATGAGAGAATTCCTAAAGATAGGTAACTTCTCTAGGAGTAACGAAGCAGTATCAAATGCTTTAGAAACAAAACTATGGTCCAGATATTCACCCAGATGTTTTGCTTTTACAGATACCGCTTTGTGCAAAACATACATTGTGTCAAAAACCACTGTAGCTGTATACTACACTTTCCTGTACAAGGGTGCTACTCTATTCTTACTAAACAGAATATTACTGTTTCTTACAAAATATGTGCATTACTGTCTTTTGGAAGATGAGCTGAGTAACATGATAGTGTTAAATACCTATTTCTTGAAAACAGTAAATCTTTTCCGAATTTTCAACAGAAACACAGATATTATCTATTTTTAAAAATAGTCATCCTAATAGAGTAGCACAAGGCCATTAATATTTCAGTGCAGGCTGCTGGAGACAAGTTGTGACAGCAAAGAGAAACAGCTAGTAAGTATTGAAAGTTGGAGCTCTACGGTGTTTTGAAGGCAAAGAAAATAAACTTTTCTTAAAAAGTATGATGCGTTAGAAGAGGCAAGGAAGCAAGGATCTCTAAAGATCAAGAACAACTTGAGATAACCCCTTGATAGCAAATTTTCACAAGAATCAGAAGCTGTCACTTTTTCTGCTGAATTAATGATCTGTGGATTAAAACTCCTGGTGTACGAAGATTATCTGTTAGGACTGCAAAAATGAGCTGTTGATAATGATCACACCAGTGTCAGGATGTGGCTCCCTGGCAGCCAGAGCCCATCTTTGCATCTGCCCCTCCTCTACTTGCAAGCCCCTGCCTTCCCCTTTACGCCAGCACCAACTTTGTCCGACCCGTGTAGTAAACCAATGCGAGGGGCTGGTCTGATTCTAACCTCCCTGTAACTGCAGAGACACCGACGAGGTCTTAGAGGACCAGCTCCCCGGCTGGGTGGGAATTCACCCCTGCGAAGGGGAAGGAGAGGGTGCAGCAACCAGGTCTGCCTTTACACTACATATCCTACGTGAAACGGGTACCATTACTCCGCCAGCATGTTTCAATATTTGTTAATAAGGGAAGAAGCCATATTGCTGTAGAAAGCACCACAGTTTCATCCCAAATTCACTCCTGGTCATCAGTCTAGCTGTACGTACCATACACAATAGCAAACACTATTATTAGAAGCTTGCTGAGTATCATGAGCTGAAAGCTGGAAAGAGCTAAACCACGAATCCATCACATTAACACCCTACATGTTCCTCCCATGCAGCATATTAATACAACGAAGACAGAAGCTGCTCATGGCTCACTGAGGGCATGAAATGGGCAGCGAGGAGTATGCGCAGAGCCCCCACCAGACAGAGCCGCTCCTTTGATTAATTACCATCACGACAGCCGCGGTGGGACCAAATATAATGCTGCTAGTGACTGCCATTCCTACATCCTACCGCTCCTGTCAAATTTAATGCCGTCCACATAAGGCTCTTTCCTCCAGCTGGCAGCAATGGTGTCTGTATCTCCTGCACTCAGCAGGGCTTCCACAGTGCGCAGCCCTGTCATGGCCTGGTGAGGGGAGTCTGGCTGCCTCCTCCTTCCCTCCCTGCCTCCTATGGGAGCCCCACACATGCTGTCATATGGATGCACAGCCCCACTTTTGAGTTTCCATCAGCAAGGAGGGGAACTGCAGCTTCGGCTGCCCAAAGGGGATTTTTGCAGAAGGGCAGAGCAGGCAGGGGCAGGGGTGCGCAGAGTACAGAAGTGTTGGTGGCTGTGCATGCTGCGTGTGTGCAGCAGCAGGTCAGACATATATGGATCGTTATAGGGCCAGGGCTGACAAACCCACACCGAGCTACCTGCGACAAGCACTGAACCCTTACTGCAGAACCTGCAGCACAGCCTCCCCTTCTTCTAAGAAATACCTTGACTCAAATACAAGGCCTCCGCAGTCTGTTACAGAGATCAGCTGCCTGCACATCTTATTTCATCATCTATGGCAACTGCTGAAGTACTATGAATGTGTTTTATCCTGCAATTTTTCCCCCTGCAGGCATCCATGAGAAGTTCTGTATGAGGACAAACATTAAAAATACTGGAGCAACGTTCGATCGCTTCACAGGCAAGGGGACACACACACCTGAGATTGTAATGTAGGTGTTATACTGCAAAAGCAGCAAGCAATAACACAAAACAATGCAGCATGGGTTAGGTGGGGAGACTGTCCTAGGGAATCCCTGCGGCACAGACAGAACTTTACTGAATAAAATAAATAAATTTGAAGTCCACTAACAAAGCTGCTGTAATCTTTATTCTGAAGCTGTATTTGTAATCTTTTCCTATCAACAAAGAAAAAAATAAGCATATCAACAAGCAAAGTGTAATTCAATCCATCTTGCAACCCTGACAATCGAAGAAAGAACTAGTGGGAGGCCCTGTGAGCGAAAAATCAATATTGCAGCTTTGTGCCGTGCAAATGTGAATACTGCCAAATAGCAGTGCTTAGGGTAAAATGAACTGTTTTGCTTCATTTTCTCCTCTCTGAACAAATGATTTTGAAACGACAACTTTTTTTTAAGCTATAAAATGTCAAGCAATAACTCCCTGCACTTAGGCAAGCGATTGGAATAAATACCTCTTGGCAACAGGTGCAATGACTTAGGACTGAAATTCATTTACATTCAGGAGATAATTCCAGATAAACAGATGCACTGCCACAGAATGGAAGTTTGAACGACCGGAATCTGAATGCTACTGCCTGCTTCTGCATCACTCCAGAGCTTTTGAGATGTAAGTATGTGGCTCTGGCAATAATTACTGTTGTCACCGGTAATTTTCTATCTCTAATGCTATTGCTCACCAATATTTTCAATACTGTATCTTCTAACCAACCAGTGTTCAACCCGCTGCTTGTCCTACTGCACCTTGCATAAACCACATTTGTTTGGCTCTTCTGCAGTTGAAACCAACATTCCGTCTTCCCGCTAATTGCTTCAAGGCAAACTGTGCCACGGATGACACGCTCCTGCTGTCTGCCGCCCAAGGAGGCAAAGAGCTTCCCCATGGCACAGACCTTGCTGGGGCTGGGACTTCCAGCACAACCTAAACATTAACTCAAGTAAGCGTCTATTACCAGATGCAGCATATGCTGTCTCTGATTCATTCACATTTGTATACATTAATCAGTGGTGTGTGGGTTGGGGTTTTGTTTTTGGTTTGGTTTTTTTTTTAAAATAGAAGAAAATTAATACCTAATGAGAAAAAAGAGTGTGGTTTCTGTGCTGCTGACCATTTTGATTACAGAAAAGCTTCCTGGAAAACGTATGTTTCCTGCACGTTTTATCTGCTCACAAACTGGTTGAGTGCAGGCTTTTTATTGAAAGAACAAAATAAACTGCTTTTGTGAAATCGCATTTCTAAGGAAAAAAGGTAGAGGGAATTTTCAGTGGTAATATACATTCTTTAATGCTTTGTTGGTCAATCCTTGTAGAAAAACACACTGGAAAAAAATCTAAATGAAACATCATAAACAAAAAATCTTTCCTCTTACACTTTAGTCTGTAAAATGAAAAAATACAAGTCCTATGAAAGAAATGTAACTCAGAACCATGTTTCAGAAAGATGTTAAATCCACATTTGGCTAAAGATTGTACTATATAAGTTTGTAATGCCTTATTTACAGTCTTGGTTACTTCGTAAGAAATTATTTGTCTTTAGAAAGATAACCTAAATTTGTCAAAGTGCAAAGAAAAGTTAATAATTCACAGCATCCTGCCCACTAGCATACCATCCTTCTGAGCTGTCAAAAATAAGAGAGTGTGCTAAGTTTGGTAGATAAAAGCAAAAAGGCACCTCCACATTTGAATGTTCACCCCATACAGAGGAAAAATACTGGAATGTAAACAGGCTAACATCAGTACTCTTCGACATCAGAAGCAAGGAACCTTTGATTAAAACTTAAAGCACACAGAAAGTCAACATGGAAATATAAAATTATTTCAAAGAATGCAGATACTGGAAGAACTGAGAATCCAAAACAAATCTTTGCAGAAATAAATATAAATGTCTCTACGAGCAAGGAAATATTGCTTCTTGTGTTATTTGGCTCTAACAGAAAGGTCTTTTGAAAAGAGCACATCTTTTCAAACAGAATGTTTACAGTTGTCTCTTTCACAATCTCTTTTATTTTACCAAATCAAGCAACATGACGATTCAAGTTCTACACAAGATGAAGTGATGCATTTCAATAATATATGTTCAACAAATGCAAAGCCCGACAAAAACTGTGCGGAGAATCCTCTCCCTCACTCAGAGAAGTGTGTATGTGCACGCACGGAGGGTGCACAGAGACAGCTGAACATACTTCGCCATCTGAAAATCATGCAAATGCTCAACATGGGCTCTGCAAAGCTTTTATAATTCCACAGAAAAGCCCCAGCATCCTGCAGTTCCTAAAGAATCCCGTGAGCTCTGTCAAGGGAGACTTTTCTCCCCGTCTCACAGCACCGTATATATTTCACACAGACAAGCATGTTATTTTGTTAAACAGCTTTTAAATTATCCAATTCTGGTCAACAGATCACTACCAACTACTACAAAGATAGAGGCAATTTAAATGACAACTGTGCTTTCTAATTCTGTCTTTGAAGGAAAAAAGTCATTCTGGCAAACATGTCTATTAAAAGATTACATTGGCACAGTAAGAGCTTCTGATAGTGCACAGAGGTCTGGAGTTCACAGCAGTCAGCTCTCCTTTCAGGGAAACCCAGCAGCCAGCCCGCGCTGCAGCCCGGCAGACAGAACCCCACTGTTCTGCCGGCGTAAAATTAGGCAGGAAGCGATCATTTCAGAAATATTCTCCTACAGCTGTATTCCTTGCCATTTTAAGTATATACTCATTACTTTCATTTAAGATTCTGGAAGGAGGGGACATCTAGAGAAAAGGCATTGTTTAGTGAAGGAAATTATTTTTCTAGTAAGAGACATCTTTCTCGTTTTTTAACTCATTCATAAAAATGGGATTAACTCAAAACAAGGTACATGAAAGTACGTTCATTATTTGAAGTTTAACAAAGAGGCCCGAAGTCCTTAAGAACAGACTTGACCATTTAAATGTGCACATAAATTACACTGAAGCAAGGCAACTATTCATTGAATAAATTAGCTGTGAAGGGTGATTTTTAACACTGGTTTCTAGATCTCAGTTTCTCAGACGTACCATTTCATATTTTAATTACTTGGCTAAAATCTGGAAGCCCATCTCTTACAAATAGAAATACGAATTGCTATCAATTACAGCTTTTAGAAATATTAAGTAACTAATGATGGCTTTTTACAAATATTTTGTCCACTTTATTGTACGGTGATTTAGACTTTAAGAAAAACTAAAATTTTTTAAAATATTTTTCAAATTCTAGTGTTTTTCAAGATTCAGTGGGAGCAGAGGAATTACAGCTTTAAATAATTTTCTGTAATTATATGCTTAATATTCAGGGTACATAAACATAAAGCACAGTGTGTCTGATTCATGAAATTCAGGACAGAAGCCTGAGTTACACCCTCTGACTCACACCTGGACGGGTCCTGCCTTCCAGGTTCACTGAAACTTATTACAATTTTCCTTTTACGTTTTCCAGTCTCCATGCAATTCTCAAAAATATCCCTGTGAGGCTCTCTTCAGCAAAAAAAAGAGCCAGGGCTTACCTGCTTTCTGCACCTTGTGGAATGATTCAGCAAAACCTAAAGTGAGCAGCAGCATCTCAGCCTTTTAACGTAACAGCGTCGATCCTTCCTGTGTACAGCTGGCAAGGATCTCATTGAAATTCTCCGTAACAGCTCTTACCCCTCATTCATAAGGGCGAGAATATGTCTCTCCAAGGTAGCAGAATTAAGGGGGGGAGAGGAGGTTGGGTTGTGGTTTTGTTGGGATTTGTGTTTTGGTTTTTCAAATAGCTGGAGAGAAGGGAGGACTACATTGCCGGAGCTGCAGACGGAAGTCCTTCAGTCATCCGGATCAAGAGCAGCCCAGACAGCAGCCGTGCATGCATCCCCACGAGTCCATCACGGCTCAACCCCATTTTGAAGGAATCACCACTATGGGAAAAGAGATAGTTTGGTCTTCATGCCCATTTAATCCTTCACCTCCCTGCTGAGGCTGCCACAAGAGTGCTAATTAATGCTGAACCGTGAAAATGGGCTTCTGCACTTTGAATCCAGTCACACTGAAACTGGATAGAAACCACTAATTCCTTTAATGAAAGTCACCAAACCAGAGCCTGGTTCCTGGCAGCATTTTAGCAATGCCTACATATGGCAGATGGAAACCACGTGATCTAAACATGAAAGTCTAAATATCTAGTGTAAAAATATGCGTGTTGTTCAGTTCTCACTTAGAACCAAATTTTATTCTCATATGCATGCACCTTTCCCATCCCTTTCAGTGGGAGCTGTATGCATGAGAGCAAAACTTTGCCCTCTTGATCTAAAATTATCCCAGTTTGAAACAGTATTCATCTGTCAATGATATTTCTTTTCTTTTGCCAGCCAGATGTCTGTTCTCAGGCTGCAAGAATCTCCTTCCTTTTTTCCTTCACATCATACACACTTGATCCTCTGCCAGCTTGCAGAAAGCACTCTACCCTTTTCTGTCTTGCCATTACATACATTGCATCTTCAAAATTTCTCAAGGCAAGTAAGTCCCATGGTCTCTGTAAATCCCCCTCGTGGAGGTTATCTCCAGTTTACCAACTGTGAACTCTCTGAGCACACCACCTGTCAGGAAGGAGAAGCTTCTGAATCAGAAACAACTTCTGAAATAGGGAGGTAAGACACACAAAGGCTGATGTGTCAGAAATGTTGTGTCAACAGGATTTCCCGTTGAATTACTTCCTCTGTACAGGATGCTGGTAGCAGAATAAAAATAAATATTATTTGATTTTCTATTAAAAATGTATTTTTGTAACAATTTATATTTCCAGTTACCTCAATCATTCTTTATTGGAAACCACGCACTGAGGAGGGGCAGAGGAAGAGGAAAAAAGGCAGTGAGATTTCCATCAGCAGTATTCAGAGTGAACAGCCGACAAAAGAAAAATGCTTTTGTTTCCATCTTTAAGAAACCCCAAGCTTTGTCACCTCAGAGGTTGATAGAAACCATGCAGAGATGTACCATTTCCTCATTCCAGCAGGTGACATGTTGGTTGCCAATAACTGTTGGTTGCCTTGGTGTGTACATCACATTCTTAAATGAATTATACCCTAACTAGTTTAAAAAAGCAAAATATTTACTCTAACTAAAATGGAGAAGCTGGACCCTGATAATTCCGGCTGGTTTTAAAGAAAATGTTATTCTAGTGCCAGAGGCTAAAATAGAAAATATGGGCCTAGTGCTAAAAAAAATCCACAGATTTAATTAAAACTATTGTGCAATTGCTACCACATGGTAACATTTGAGGTCACAGTTGTAAAATTACAAAGGGGACATTTTCTTATTTACAAACAGAATTTTATATATATATACATAAATTCTAATATATATATATTAGAAATGGAATCAAGCACCAGTGTAAGAGTTCATATACTCTTTTGTTTCAGTAATGTGATGGGGTGGGTGGAGTCAACTGTCACAGTATAATTTACAGTGCAAAAATTTTGTGGTTAATTTTAATAATGCCAAGACACTTAAAGAGTGCTTATGAGTATGCAAACAGCACAGCAATTCCCCCTTTTCATTCAGTATAGCTTTCGAAACATTTCTGAGGACACAGGAGTAGAAAGAAGAACCCTTAGAAACGTAAAGGCTCAAGATCCTGCAGCTCAAGCTGCTAAACCAAAACACAGAGTCATATCTTTTAAAAACAAGGAAAAGAGCAACGTGATGAATGTACTTTAAGGTAAATGTGCCGTCACTTCAAATATTGCCACAAATAGATATGAGACAAGAGTAGCAAGCAATCTTGGAAAATGCCTGTCAGAGTGAAAGGCTTTCTTCCTGACCTTACCTTCTATGAAATATTTGTGGATTTCTAAAAGACTGTTATAGAGAAGAGAGTGATGTACCATACATACTTTTTACAACATACTTCAGGTTCTGGCACATTCTGGGGATCGTGGAATAATCCTACACAGATACTTGAGAGCATCCTCTGAATAATAAATTGAATGAAGAAAGAAAAACTATTTAATCGTTTATAAATAAATAGGCAATTTTCAAAGTCCTACAGAATATACACAGTTCTACAATGCTCCCTGGGCAGCAGGGACTAAGAATGGCCACAGAGGTACCATTTCCAGAGTAAATACAGGAAATACGCACCTCTGATACCCTGCCACACTGCTGCTAATCACCTACAAGGGAACTGCATATCCATATGCCTCGTTGCAAACACGAAAGACAAAGGAGATAAAGTGACAGGATAGCTAAATCCCACCTGGACTCAAATTCAGCACTTCTGAATTTGGATTCTAGTTTTTAATCCTGGAATGTGTGTGTATCCTCACCACTGTCACAATGTGGCTGCAAGAATGCTCTCAGCTTTTAAAGAACTTTCTAATGACTGTTCAAATGAAATAAATGAAAAATCAGGATCCCTGAAATCTCTCAGTATTAAGACAGAAAGTAAACAATTTTCCATAATTATCTGATGGGAGTTCCATAATTAATGCTATTTACATTAGAAAGTAACAAAAAGGATGAACACATGCTGTAACACAACACAGAAAGGAAAACTTCGCATTTGCTAATTACTTCTATTTAGAAGCACGCATTTAACAGCTGAAAGACCGTGCTTCCCAAGTTGTTCATTGATCTTCATGCAGCCAGTAATACAGAAAGGACTAGGAAAGCTCCACACCAGACGAGGGAAAAAAATCATCATGAGGTGCTTGAATATATGCTCAATATGCAGCAAGACAGAAGTACTGCACCGCTACTACAGAAGGTAATTTCCCCATTAATTAACGCATTTTACACAGTGCTTCAGCGTACCAGGTCACAGTTTTCCTTTTCGGAAATCTCTCCCTACGTATCTAAAGCAAGTATTTCAGAGGCAGCTGTGAAGTATGAAAGATCTGATTGCTCCACGTTTTTTCCACACCACCTAAACCGACACTTTCCGACCGAAAGCGCCGTGTTCTCGTGATACATTATTTAGGTGTACAAACAGGCGGACGGCTCCTGCGAGTCAGAGGGGACGGCTCCCGCTCCGGCCGCCGGACCGGGCGGCAGCAGCGGGTCCGCCTAGGAGCGGCTTGTCCCCCACTGCCGGCCTCTGCTCCCACCCACGGAGTCCCTCCCTCCGCTCGTCCATCCGTTAATATTGTTGTTTCTTCTGCAGTGTGAGTTTTATTAATCAAGATAATTTCCACAGCGAGCTCAGAGCGTGATCAAAGCGGCCGTTATGGCAGCGTAATTGAGGAGGGAGTTGTTAATCTTCCGGGGATGCCAAGGAGGGAAGGAGAAGGTTAGGGGTGTCCATAGGAGGCAGGAATGAGCAGGTGTTAGGGTAACTCTTTAAATTAGGCATCCTGACATAATCATTTATAACGGAGGCTTTAGATTCCCTGGAAGGCATTAAAGCTGGATATCCTATCTATTCTACGCAGTAAGCAAGCTGCATTTCTTTTGGAAGAAACAGCGATTTCAGTGAGTCTGCACTACCACAAAACAAGCTGTATTAAATGAAACTATTCCCTGCAATTTATACAATCCCACGGTAGAACTGCAGTGCCTTTTCTGTCTCTACCACTGCTGAATTTGAAGTTCAGATCCTTACTGGGTTTCAGCAATGTATGGCCCATGTTATGTTTAAAAACACAATAAAGACAAAGTTTGAACTCCAAAGAGAACCCTATTTTTCACGGTGATGGTTTTTATATACACAAGCCTCTGGAATATTACAAGGGTGCTTTATGAATCAAATGCAAAATACAGAAATAGTATTATCTCCCACTGAAATGCTGTCATCTCTGAAGGATATGTTGAGATCCAACATTATACAGCTCTTCATAGTAGTAATTTTGTAATATTTTATCTACTTGAAAAGAATAGAGAATTTTAGGTAAGCAGAATCTTAATTACCCCAATTAAGTTCTCATCCTGCATCACTAATGTCATTGGGAGCTTTGTCATTAACCTCAATGAGTGCAGGATAGATTCCTTAGAATTTAACCTGGACGCTCAATATTCTTGTTGTAATGAAAAATGCATTAATGAGCTTCATTATACTACTCCATTTTAAAGAAGCATCTTCAGCAAGTCAGTCTCTCTCAACAGCCTAATGGGGCACTGGTGCATTAGTGAGCTAGGACTTGACAAAAGAGCGTTTAGGTCACTCCAAGTCTTTTTATTGACTCAGTGAGCTTTGCGTTCAGCCCACTAAGGCACGAGGAACACCTATTGACTCACTTCAGGAACCCCCTGCGGACAAAACATGTATAAGCTTTTTAAATTAAAAATGAGGTGGTACAACTGAAAGACTATACGTAGTGAAATAAACACAAAGCTAAAATTCCTCCCTATAATTAAAAAATGACACAAATTTTCTCTATAGCCTGCACGGAGGATTCTCAGCTCATTCCAATCACTGCCTTTTTTCCAGTCATCTACTGGGACACATTATGGGAAAGCTAGTGATCTTCTGTGACCTTCACTGTATTTTATTAAATGCAGCAGACACCTTATGCTGAATACGAAATAAAAAATATGCAACCAAGGAAAGTACTTAAAGAAAAAAATGCCCTTTGCAGGACCCAATTTCAGTCTTGATATATAATGACACAGATTTGCCAATGACATTTGAATAAAAATCTCTATAATATATATTATTGTGTTCAAAATTCTATTCAGAATTACTAAATTTAGAACCAGCCCTGTAGATCACGATTCAGTCAATGCTTTATAACTGTGGGAAATACGTATTTGAAATACAAGTGAAGGTAGAGCCAGCCAACCGTACTTCCCATCTTTAGCCACATTTTCAGAAAGGATTTCTGTGTCAAATACCCAGCCAACTCGTAGTAATGTAAAAACGTCCCAAGTATCAAAACACACTCTTTGTTTACACAACAGTAGATGTACTGCTAATAAAGCCTTCAAGGAGAAAATAATGTGAATTGCCCAAGCAAGGAAAGCTGGCACTTGAAGATACTATTTTATCTTTCTCACAGCTCTAAGGACAATCGAGAAGTATCACTTGTTGCAGTCCCTTGCCTTTGCAAAACCAGGGGGGTTGGGGAGGGTAGAAGGGGAAGCAGTGAGTGCAAATGTCTATTATCCCTGCTAGTAAGCACAGATTAACAAGTCATCACCCAACATAATATCCACTGAATTTCAGTTAACTGCTGTCTGAGCGACCTTTCTAAAATTCCAAACACTGAATGCCTCGTAGCTGGTTTAGAGTCACATCAATCTGGGATAGGTGTAGCTGGTCATAACAATAGTGCGGAGAGTATTCAGATTTGGAAGGGAGGGGACTTATGGAAATCTCTCTCCCTAATTAAATCTGAGAATGAGAGTTTGAAGTGGTAAATAATAAATCACAAAGAATCCTCAATCTGGTTGTCAAGGAAACCAGTATGCCTCTGCCATAATTGCTGTGAGCCCAATCTTGCCCTCTTTGACATCAAGCCTTATCATGCATTCTGGTCAGAGACTGAGAAAGTAGCTTTCCTATTCCTCTCAGGCAACCCTGTAACTTGCAGCGAGCTCGCCCGCACCACCGCAGCATTCAGCGCCATCCGCCTCCGTCCACAGACAGTAATTAACTAGCGAGGTCCAGTATACTGCTATCAACTCTAAGATTAGAAATGGGACCGACTAGCTTGATCGTGGCATTGGAAGGTCTCCGCAGCTGTGTTTATTAGAAAGGCATTCCTAATTTACTGTTGCTAACATCTTGAGCCTGGTTATCTTGGCCTGTCACAAGTCCCAGGAATCACTAGTTCCCCTGAGCTCCTACTCCCCTGAGCTCATCCTCTTGGAAACAGGAATCAGACGTTCATTTTACTTGTGGACATGTAAGATGCTTATGAAAGGGATGAACAGGGAAAGGGAAGTACAAGACAAAATAAATGCTTTCAAAAGCATTTATTAAAAATTGACCCCATGCCAAGTCATTCAGATAGCTTACTGCATCATTGTCTTTTTCCTCTGTGATGATAATACTTCTTATAAACATAACCAAACTTGTTTTTTCCTTCTGTTTTTCATGTAATCACATATCACCACTGGATACACACCAAACTCTGAGCATAAGCAACTGCCAGTACTTCAACACCAGGAAGGCCAGAAAGGGGAAAAAGCTATATTAGTGTCTCTATCTCATCCTTCAAGAAATCCTGAAGCAGGTTTTAGAGGAAGTATCTTCAAAGTAAGGAAACAGGAGGAACAACAGGCAAGTACATTATGTTCCCAGCTGACTTAAAGCAAAGGAAAATCCAGAGAGACAGGGAAGGAAAAAAAAAATAATATCTCCCCTTAGGAACTACTGAGAGAAAAAGACTACCAGAAAAGCTTCTAAAGGAAGAATTACAGCTGATTCTTGTTTGAAACGCTGCAACTAGTTGATTGTCTCCTTGCTATTTTATCAATGGATAAATCTTCCTTTAATTTGTAATCCTATTCCAAGCAACAACCACCAAAATCAATTTCTTTAATATATTTTTATAAATTTAATGTTAAAAAAATACATTGAAAGTAACAAGACTGATAAACCCTGGCAGTTTTAATCTTTTGCTGTATGCCATTCCAATGATCTTTGTTTCTTTCAGTACTTAAAGAATGCAAAGGGTTCAGCTCAGGATCTAAGTTTCAATGGGACACTCTGGATACCCACTATATTATTCCTGAAGTTTATCATGTCATCACATTTGGGTAAATGTCATTTACAAATTTATCTTGATCCATTACTCAAAGGGGTGTAACATGTTAACAGCAGTTTCTTCTGTCTGTTCAGCTGCTACTCAAAGAAAGCTATTTATTTAGTTTTACTGATTCTAGCAACTGTCTTTTTTTTTTTTTTTGGTTGTTAGATAAACCAAGCATCTCAAGAAAACATATGGTGCAAGAGTTTTTCTGCTGTAATATTCAACTATTCCAACATCAACTAAAGACTTAGGTAAAAACCTTTGTTCAACAGATCTGTAGACATGCAATGTATAAGAAGCAATAAATTCTTGTCCAGAACAGGCTCAATCAAAACAAAATAAACCCTTGTCCAAAGCCAACCCAAATCCCATCCATCTTCGTCCTCTCAGGAAGCACACTGTAGGTATTTGGTAGCTAACAGAGCTTGGGCAAATTCATCTTTGACCTTTGATCCAAACCAGTTCATAGGATCCTGAGATAATTAAGGTTGAAATGGACATTTCCTATTCGCTCAAAATAGCTTTAATGCTTGTCCACCTATAAAACCTACAACACATACAGGAAGAATTATTCCTACATAATTAAAAAACTGAGGCCCCTGTAGTTGTCATCCCAGTTAAAAAGGTACAATTATGGATTAATTACAGCCAATTACAATAATGCATGTTAATATCTGTATCACTGTATATGTGTCTAAAACTCAAACACCTTAAGAAAAAACATGAAAAAGATAAATAAAGTTTTCCATTAGAAAAGATAACACAAAAGAAAATGAACGTGCCATTTGGGTATAAACACATTCATTTACAAAATACGCATGTAGCATCCATCAGAAGAAAAAAGGCCTTTAGCTGACTTACAGATAATTTACTATAGCATACTCTTACCACTATTTTATTCTTATTTGAAAAATTAGTCTGGATTCCTGAGCACAAAGACAGCAACCAGTTTATTTTTGTCTTCTGCTAAATTTCATTGATCTTGAACCTTTAGGGCTAAACATCTCTGTGACAATCTATTTCTGTGATCTAAGAGTTTCACAGTCTTCAAGATTCAAAGAACAATGTCACTGGGAAAGCCAGTGACACAACATGCTGGAGATGGAGTTCAATATTACCCAGACCCTGCTCCATCATAATCCACTGTGAAAAAAAATACCTCCATCTCTATTGCTGGTAGGAAGCCATAACAATCTGATATTTCTCCTCTGAACAATTTCCCAGGTGGTCAATTTGATTTGTCAATTCTTTAGAATTTCTGTGTCCTCTGTTTGAGCATTGTCTATCCATCTTATTTTGTCTTCATCTTTTTGCTTAGACTCCTGCAATTCTGAACAAAAGCCTTCAAACTTCCTATTTTCTACGACACTAATCCTGGACGTCAATACACTTTGCAATTATGCCAGGAGAGTTTTTGCAAGGCACTGGTGGTTCTGTATCTGAACCAAACTTGTTACTCGTATGGTATGAACTGAAAGGGAGGCAGTTTGTCTCACAGTGGTGGAAGCCAAGGGTGTCCCGCCCCTTTATGCCTGCTCAGCCCTGGTGGCGCAGCGGGCGTGCTGCTGCCTCCCTTGGCCCTGCAAACTTCGACTCACTCTCTGCACTTCAAACTGGCCACAAGCTGTGGGTAGCACTGATCTGACTGTGGACTCTTGCTAGATCTTGAGTCATTAGTTTGGGCGTGGTACCTCTAAACTGTAGATAAGCAGATTCCCAACAGTTCTGAGCTCAAAAGCAATTTTAGTATGTCCCTGGAAAGCATCATGCAGAAATATCCACAACCGTCTCCTGCAGTAGTTATAAGAAATGGTTATTAATTTTAATTGGCTTAGGCTAGCTTTTAGGGAAATTATATCTTCAGGCTTCATCACCTATCTGAATGGCCTCTTTCTGCAGTTACCACTGCTATTCATCTCCTAAGAAATACAGGCAATGTGTTCTGTATTTCCTCATAGATTACCAACTACATAAAGCAAAGATGACTGAAAGCGAAAAAGAAATAAAAATTGAAGGCACTCTGAAACAAACTGGCTGTGATGTTCATTTACAGGTAACTTATCCATAGGCCACTTTCTGGGAGAGCAGGATGAGACTGAAAACAAACTCCACAACAGCAAACCACAGCATTCTCCTTTGTGAAAATTACACAAACATCTATGTTGAGGAACCAGCTCTGTGTGCAGGAGACTGTTCCAGTGGCTCTTTCCCAACTCTCTTTCCAGGTCCCTGATGGAATTAGATCACGATTTAATCAAAATTGCCTTGGTATCATATTCAACATAAAAAACATCATCCCTGCACGGGTCTGATAATTTTGAAGGCTACCACTGCTAATGATTTTGAAAGACAAAATACTTTGCATTGCCACAACAAATTTAGACATAAATCAGAAACCCTCTGATTTTTACAGTTCAGTCTTAAGCATCTCTTCTTACTCTTTGTACACTAACGCTGTAACAGCTACAGGTGATGGTGTATCAGAAGAAGAAATGGGAGTTATCTCACCCAGGTAGCTAGTGAGAAGCTTTATGAGGGCTTTCCCATCACCCTTCTTCACCTGCATAGCAATAAACCAGCCAGTGGGAAAGACAGGGGAGCTAAATGTGTTCAAGTCTTGCGTCAGCAGGGTTGCTGGAACTAGGACGTAGCAGAACATCACAGTGGAGACAGTTTTACCACGAAAGACAAATTTGGCACTAATCTGAAATACCTGACAGTTTGGAGTGTAAAACTTAATCGGTTCTGAAGGTCTGTGCTTTATGAAAAGTAACCACTAAGACACCAGCAGTACAATTCAATGAACTGGAATCTGTGGCTTCAATTTTTTTCTGAAAATATCACATTTTCTTGGCTTGCCAACAGTTTGAACAGTTTGAACAAGTGGCCTTTGCAAGGAGTAATTTAGTAAACAAAAAAATGTTACCTTATGAATTAAAACTACTTTAAATAGAATCTGTTGTGACCACAATTCATATTAACATGGCAAGCTCTTACAGAACGCCTTTTCAAGGAAGAAATATATTCCTTGTGTGTTCAAGTATAGAGCCATAAACCATATGAGACCCTATTTATTTCAAATTTCCCATGATGCCATTTACTCCAGCTTTTAACCTTTTATGTGACATTGAGCTATTTTACAATCATAAAATAGTAGAAAAAACGACCTGTTAATTTGAAAGGGACACATTACAACATCTCTCCCCGGCACTATAATATTTTAATTTCTTTTTTCAAGGCAAACCAGTTGGAAAGTGACCATCTGCTAGTCTGCTAGTATATTCAAGCAAAGTAATGCACAAAATGTCCTCCTTTCCCAGCAAGAATAGGGCCATTAACTGAAAGGAATTTTGGACACTGTCATGTGATTTTAACAGATTGATTCACAACAAAATAAAATCTCTATATCTTTAATTACTGTTAAACATAATGACTATATAAGGTGACGATACAAAACCACTGCACATCGTGTGACATCTAGAGCAGTACAAGAAATCTGAACCTTTCAAAGAGAAATTAGTATTATCAAATTTCCTATGCAAATTGTGATCTTCTATTTTGAGTGTTAAACTAAATGCAAGCACACTTTTACAAGTACAGTTCTATTTCTCACTTCAAAATACACAATGTGCTTTGGACACTGGGTAAGTTTTCAATATCACTTAAGGTTTTGAATATTTCAAAACAGTTGATAACAGCAATGAAAGAGAAAACTCGACAAGCTCTCCATGCTGATAAATATAGAACTTTTTGGATGAGTAGAGCTCAATGGAGCCGTAATCTTGGCTGGCACCTGTACATGATACTATAACACATACAGCTAGAACTGCAAGTTTGTGAGAATAAATTAAATTAAATTCACATTCATGTTAGCACTTCAAAAGATGTTGTCAGTACAACTTTGTATGCATGCAAGCCACTGAACTTTTGAAAGTTTTAACCTAAAAGGTTTAGAATTCAAGCACACTATCTCTAAAGGTTAGGAGATACACTGGCCGTATCTTAATCAGTCTTTATCCACATTATTCATATCTGTACCTTCTCAACATACCTAACTAAACTGCAAATTAGGCTGAAAATTAAGTAACTGCACTTCAAACTGTTAAATTCTAAAAGGGTTTATCACGTTTGAATTGAGAAATATAACAGATGTCAAATGCCATTACCAAAATGTATTCCACAGTTGCCTTTAAATCTGCAGTAAATTTCATTTTAAAAACGTTTTTCTCTTCTTTCTCTTCCTAGTCTCCCTCTCCCCATCAGAAAATAATCAAGCAGTTCAGAAATTTACACTACTAGTAAAATACTTGCTAAATATCAAAGACTTACCTAGCTGGTTTTTGAAACAAACAGATCTTTTTGACCAGCTATTAATGATGTAGTAGTCATATCCATTTGCCCAAAAAATGTGTAAGGCTCACCACTTCCCTTATTTTTATTTATAAATTTCATAATGGCAGTAAGGCAGTTTAAACTGTGTTTCTCAGGGAATACTGCACTTCAGGGACTGTTAAAGTCACTCTGTCTTCAACATTTATCACCGTACGTGAGCTACAATAAACACTGAGAAATGTGCTGCCTATTGTGTGCCTTACTATAAAGTTCATGTCCAGCAATTCTCCCATCCTTTCTGTTCAAGTTTCCTTTCCTCCCAAGCCTTTCTCAGACATGTTCTCAGCAAGTCTGACTTATTCATAACGATTGTGGAGGAGAGACTGCGGTTGAGTGGTACAGGCTGAAGTTATGCAACAGCCTCATCCACATGGCTAAAAACTACCTACTGCGCATTACGTCATGATTAGGGAGTACTGCTCGCTCATCCTGGATTTTGGCCCTTTTTGTCTAAACATTCCACTATTCCATACAAAATCTACTTTGCTCTTTACTGGTGTTGAGTTTTCCCAACAAATACATGATACCAGGCTTAAACTCAGTCAAGTAGACCTCACTCACCATTTTTCTCAGGAGTCAAGATCCACTTTTATTAGGAATTCAAGGAAGGTTGTATGTCATTTATGTAACTTCTTTACATTAAGTGTCAGATAATGGTGCTATTTTGCAAGGCACAGAGAAAAGTTCTAGTCAAGCAAAAACTAAACTACAAGACCTATGCAGAAGACGGAGTGATCCTCCAAATGGACTTGGATACCATGTAGGAATTCAAACGTGACATTACCTACAATTGCCTTAGTTCTTGTACTGGCTGAATCAGACAAAAGGGAAAGGCCAGACAACACTACAAACTTATCTTGCTGTGAAGACATAATTGTGAATTCTCTGTGTGGCTCTGATTCTCATACAAAAAGCCAGGCACCCACATAAATATGTATTTATTTGCTGTTATGCTAATTTTGTTAAAAAAACATCAGTAGTTGATCAACTGAAAAATGTGTGCAATTTTGAAAGGCTTTTGAAAATATACGTGTCTGACTTGACCTTATGACCATTTTCTCCTTCAGGCAAACCAATATTATAACCAGAACAACACGAGAGGATGAACATTGTTGGGGAGTTGCTCACTGTGCCTGTCATACCCCGTTAATGCAACTTTGATTTGCCTTTGTTCTGACAGTAGCAAACAGCTGCTTGTAAATGAGCCACAGTCCCTGGGCTGCCTCCCATTATTCCACACTTTTGTTTGACAAGGTCACTTGCTGTGGGGATTTTGGGGAGAAAGAGTGTGCAGCCTATAGAATTAGAGTTAAACCACAGGCAACCCAGCTTGAATGCTCTTATATTTTTTTTTTCATAGCACCAGCAAAGAAAGAATAACAAAGAGAAAATCTTTTGCTCTGTGAGCAAGTCAAACTTTTCTTTTTCCCAGTGTTGATTTCATAATCCTAAAACTATCTTATAAAAAGCAAGTCATGTTTCCATAAATCCCCTTTCATTTGAATCTTAACAGAATTTATATGAAAGATGTATTTAATTACAAAACAGGATTAACAAAAACAGATTAATATTGTTTTGTTCATCCACTGCTACAATGCATCAGGAGACAATACCCAGCTACAGCAACTCCGACAAACACTGCAAAAACACGAAGAAACAATCTGAAAGATTTATGCCAGTTTCCACAGGAAATTGATTTATTTTTGATAGGAACCTAGACAGACTAGTCTTCCAGAAAGAAAAGCGTCTCATAAGCAAATTACTGCTGTGATAGCTGCCCATTTAAGGACAAGCAGACATTTCTTTGACTTGGAAGTTTTACAGTTGTGAATTAAACTGTAAAATCAGTGTACAAAGACATTAGGATAGTATTCTGGTGCTATCAAATCATCCCCAAACCTTCATTTTCCATTTTGGCCTATGATCTTAAGGACAGTGAAAGCTTAAACAAGGAATAAGTGACAAATAATCAATGGGGTGGCTGATGCCATGGGAGGAGACAGCCAGTGGCAATCTGCAACCACAGATGAATCACAGCGGAGGGCTTTCAAAATTTACAAGTGAAGAAGAGGTGCTAACTTTAAAAACGTTCTTCAAGGAGGGTCACTGAGAACAATGAATGGAAATCACTCCAAAAACCTCCCCCAGCAGCCAACTCAGCGTGCTGTTCCAAAGGGACAGTCCCGATTGTTCAGATTTTTATCTCATCGTCCCAAAAAGTGACCGAGCTCTTCCTGCTCTTAATAGCTTGCTTCCTAGTTTTTTGTTAGGCCACTGGAAGAAATAACGTCTTCAGCACAAAGGCCTCTGCATCCGCTTTAACAGAAAACCTTACATTTCTTCATCTTTAATTTCTGAGTCTCACGGTGTTCTCAACAAAAAAGCACCAATGACTGTTAGAGAAGTTTACACATCTTTCCCTGGACACACTGAAAACACTGCCTGAGCTGGGAAGATTACCTTTATGATCACAGGATAGGGATAGGCTGCCTTCTACTCTCTTCTCTCTTTCAGCTAATTGAGCTTGAATCTCTCTCTCCACCATAAATCCTTCAACAGCCACCTACATGCAGGTAAGAGAAGTCTTCCCAAGTTTCAGCTGGAAGTAGTTTTTCCTTGTCAAATGGCAGTTACAAAATACATTAGTGACATACCTGAAATATTCTAACTAAATTACACTTGAATTATCCACTACTAACAAGTAGTCATCAACAACAACAAAGTCTAATGATAATTCATGATGACAACACTCACTTTCCAATAATGCATGCTGAAAAGATTCTGGTAGTTGACTGCCAGGGTGCAGGATGGGAGGTAGCTAGCCTCATTTGTATTCAAAGGCAGGCAAATCACTAAAACTCATTTACATCCTTCCATCTTTCTTAGTGCATGTCAACAGCAGGTGGTCTATCGATACTACCTTTGAAATAAGTAGGTGGTTTAAATTGCCTTCAAATTTCAGTAAAAACCCTGAATTATAGAATAGACCTTGAGTCTTAACTTTCCTGTTTTCTTTGTGTAGGCGGTAATAGAACATGAGTAAGTATGGCACTTACTTTGTTCATATTTTAATCTACATTAAAAAATAACTTTTACACATAAACCTAGGCACCTTAATCTTGCACATTAGCAAAGGCAATCACAGACACAACCACCTCGGCAAAGAAAGTTACAGAAGTTTATTTGCAAAGGTTTGAGTAAAATCCGCAATAGATTATGAAAGACTTCCATAACTTACTTTTTAAAAAGCACGCATTCTTAGGATAAGCAGATGAAGACTGACTCTTGAATCCTTCAATGCACGTGTTTAAGTTTCCCTGCTGCTAGCCCACTGGAGACTACTACTCTGAATAGATTACATTCACTACACACTTCCAGGGACATATGTCTCCTATTTTTCTTTGTGGCAGTGTGACTATTCCTAACAGCCAGTTTAAAAACACAAATGTCTGTTGTCAATCAGGACCAATTTCTGATGAAGTGAGAAGAAACACTGCCTGAGACAGGAATCAAGGACATCTTCATGCCCAAAAGAGTATGCAGCCAGAAGTAAGCAACTTCACAAATGTGTTTATACAAAACCAGAACAGATTAAAGTAACTAAAACCAGCATTTGGTTGCTTTTCCTCTGTGATGTTTGCTTTCACATTCTGACAACTCCCTCAGAATTTCTGTGAAATTCAGTGTCCATCAAAATTAATACTTTGATGTCTGGCTTCAAACTTCTATAAAGAATGGTGCCTTTTGAAAGCAAACACAGAGGTCAGTAATAACTCCCAGCAGATTATGCCAAATTAGCTCCCATATTTTGGAAAGCGGGTGGAGAAAGTGTGGTACACTGTCCCAGCACCCCTGAAAGACAAAGCTGGGGTCAGTCTCCACAGATCCATTGCAAGCTGAGACAGTTTGCTTACTACCCTGTCTGTCCTCAGTTAAGCATCAGTAAAAACTGACATGCACGATTCGCATTTAAAGATTTGAGTAAGGTGTGGTTGGTAACAAATATGCATAGTTGTTTATATGAAGGGGATATTTCTATGCGAAGAGGTTAGGATGCTGAAGGTGCCCCCTGTGTTGCTAAGCATAAGAGAGGATGTACTTAACAAGGAGTTAAAGTTTGTTTAAAGACCAGGACAGTCATTAAGCTGTATTTACTGTCTAGACAGGAATAGCTCCACCTAACCATTCCCAAAGGTTGTTAGCATTTCTAAAAATTAAGCAGCAGCAGGAAAAGGTTAAGATCAACTTACTAATTAAGTTACACTCACAGAAATCTGGAGAAGGGAAGGGAATGTAAATTTGAATGGCATCTGAGTACCAATCCTCAAAGACGGGTCTTCCTTCATACAGGGAAACCTTAGGACTGAGCGCTCATGTGCAGGGTTGATGCCCAGTCACAGGGCTCCTCAAAAACACCATCCGCTTGAGACAGATAAAAGAAACCCCCTGGAGTTCATCTAAATTACTGATAGACACAAGCAGTGTTTTCATTTTATTTCCGTACTGTAAATCTGCGGTCTGCTGGTAAATACATTCTCTGGGCTTTTTAGCTTTTGGTGTTAAAAGGTGAATTCAAGATAACCGCCAAACAATGAGGCATGTTCCACGCCTAAATTAAGATGTTAATTGTATGATAAAAGCAGAGATTTAGGTCACTTCCACGGTGCTTAGCAAATTCCCAAGGGCACTTGACAGGAAAACAGAACTCCTCCACCGAGTTCCACTGGCAGCAACCGAGATAAAAGAGATCCCTTCTGGTGACAAGTATTGCTCAGAAATTCCTTAGCAAGCCCTGAGACAGGATTGTCTGAGAGCCCTCAGACTCCCAGGACTACAGAAGCTCTTCTGCTTTACAGGTTCATGTAGGTAAAAACCTTGAGCAAGGCTCAGAGAGGTCTTTGGCTTCCATCGGCACACAGTGCTCTAAAATGTGATATGAAATATCGTTTGTGCTTGTTTACAGCTGGAGATGAGAAAAGACTGTTGATGCAGTAATAATTAAATGCTAAGCCAAGGAATAATTGCATGAGCAAAGAACCGGTGGCATGCAGAGCCACTGCCATCCACACCTCTGGAAACATAATGGATTAATGTAAATCAAACTGTTCAGAATCACTTAAATTGCTGTTTAAATCGAAGTTCAGTTATTTAAATTGTTGGAAAGAAACCTATATTTAGAGAATCAACTTATCCTTACTTACATCTGTATTCCTGTTATTAAAGAAAGGATAATAGGATAATTCAGTGATTGATAATCAAACATACTGATAAACATAGATTCTAAACTGAATTTGCACTTCCCTTTGACAATTTATAGATATATATCTACTTCAATGATATTTCAATTGATATTTTTATATATTTATTATAACAAAAGAGGAAAAAAGTTTGGAGGTTTGTTTTTTTTTGTGGTTTTTTTTTTGTTTGTTTTGTTTGTTTTTTTTTAATTGAGTGTCAAATCTTACTCTTATGTTGGGCCTTTTTTGGGGGGAAAAAAAACCATACTAGAATTCAACTACACATGCACCTCTTAAAATCTTGTGGATTACTGCCATTTAAATTAAGTTATCCAAGTTGTTTACATTACAAATGGGCATATTAAAAAGCACAGCATTTTCTGGAAGGAAAAACTGAATTGTTTGGGTTTGGTGACCAGGTCACACAAAATTTTAAAACCAGTTTAACCTCATCCTCTTACATTCACAATTTGAGTGAGAGATCAGAAGAAAATAAAGTTTTTTCCACTTTCATTGGTCCTAGGTAACTTGAACTTCTAGCAAATTTGTCACAGAAGTGGATTAAACAGAATAAATAGAAATTAAAAATAAATCCCAAATTGTTTCTATGCCTGCAGAGGACAGCACTCATGCCTAAAGCTAGTTCAGCACCTCCCAGTCTTTTGTTCCACACCAAATCTATGCTTTCACCATTCCTCTTTCTTAGAGAGGGAGGAAGCAAACTGGTAGTGCTTGAATATTGCTTACTGAATACAACTGAAAAGTGCCTGCAAGGGAACCACAGTACCTGCACGCAGCACAGCAGCGTGCCTACCCACTCCACCCCAGCCTCTCTGTCCTTCGCCTGCCTGCCCTCCTCCCTTCCCAGGAACTGGGGAATTAATAAACCCAGCTCTGACTCCTGACATCACTACTACTAAGCAGGCACTAATGACTTTTTTTTCCCCCCCCTCCTACTTCCCTGTGGGCAGAAGTTGATAATAAACTCTGTCTATGGCACTGGCACTCTTACTGGAGAGAAACAATAAACTCTGCAATTCTACCTCTTCTTTGCCCATCTCTCTGGGAGGGTAGATTAAATGGCGAGGCCTACATTTTCTCTCCACCTCCCTCAGACAAAAGGTTAATAAACCACTCAGCATTTACTTTGCGTGGAAATGATATGTGTGGATTAATTAGCATTTCCTACGTAACACATTAATACCATTGTGAGTTCTCAATACCAGGTTGTTCCGGAGACCCATTATAAAATTGTAACCCAAAGGCAATTGAGGATTCCTTCATTTTACGACCGAACAAGTAATTCTGGTTACAACTACAGCTGTAAGTTGGCCTAGAACTGAGCACAGACTACTGCCATCGGATCAGGAGCATGACCAGTAGCAGGGTGACCTAGTTAGAAGCTTTTACTCTCTTTTGAGATCGCTGGCAGCAGGCCTTCATGCTTTAAGACAACTTATACTTGATCAAAGTTGGAGGATACATATCTAACATCCACATCACGCTATTCTAGAACAGCATCTTGCAGGGTTTCATGTACCTTCCCTGAACAAATTATTGTGAGGAGGGGCAGAGCAGACCCCTTCAGCCTGCAGCTTAGGGTGGTCTCAGAGGAGATAAACATTCATCCCCTGTCAAGCACAGAAGACACTAAGTTTCCAGCTCTACATGAGTGTACCTGCACGGGCGTATTTTTGCGTAAAGGGTAGAGATTGCACCACCATCAGGAACAGAACCACTCCTGGCAGGTTTACCTTTGAAAGATGCTAAATGCAAAACAAACGTTGACTTACAGATCTCGAGTGGAAGGGGTTATGTCTGCAAGTAGTCCTAAGTGCTAACTCCGGAAAGTGCCAGAAAAACACATTTCCTACTAGCTAGCAGTGGACAACTCCCAGTCAGACCACCAGCGGCTTCTGATCACATTTGGAATTACTGACAAATGTACAAGGAGCACAGTGACCTTAAGAGTGTGGGAACACATACCTAACATAAGCAAGACCAGAGACTGAATGTCTAATCCCCAAAGCTTGCATGCCAATATTGCAAATGTCTAAAGATTACTGCTTCCAAAATTAGCAATTATTTACTGATAAAAACTGATAATGGAAAGAAAAAATGCAAAGATCAGCTATATATATAGACATGCCAAAGAAAAGAGGCCAAACCTAAAAATACACTGAATACAGTATCTCAAACAATCTGTACAGTCACTTTTATATGACTCGATTAGATTTCCAGGAAGGCATCATACAATTTCAGAGCAAGGCATCTGCCAAACTAATGAGAGCCCAAGAGTCAAAACAAAAGCACAAATAAGTACTAAAAAAATAAAAAATCCCCAAACTGTAAGTAGACTCTACTGTCTAAAACTGCAGGTGCTTAGGAAGAAATTATTTCTTAACTGTAAGATAAACATTTACAAAAGACAACTTTTTCTTCATCTGGTGTTCATGAGAAACTTTTGCTCAAGTCTCAAAGCAGAAGCTCACAATTTTTGCATCTTCTAGAACAAAAAAACCAAAGAGGTGTCACTGGGGATAGGAAAAAGAAAACCTTGAAGAGCTGGCTCAGAGTAACTAAATACTTCAAATCTAAATTTTAGTTCAACATGTTTGGAAGCGATGCAGGTTGGCCAAGAGCCATCCTCAACCCAACAAGTGTACCTCACCAGCTGGCATGACACAGACAAGAGCCCCTGACACCTCAGGAGGGAACAGTCAGGAACAGATCGGGTGAATTAATGCAGCACTCCAGGTTGCATGCCTGGGCAAAACTGTTTGTTCTTCCACTCCGGTTTCAAAATCAGTCAGTAGTTAAACGGCTTGTTCTTCATCTCAGATTTCAAAATCGGTGTTTATGTTTTATTATTTTACAGTTTGGCAAGATCAAACACAATTAGCTTATAAAATACTATACTACCTTTCTTCAAGGTTGAGGGAGGGTGAGGAAGCACAACGTAACATTGAGTAGTTACACACTTGGGCAGCTCTGGGCACACTTACGTTTTATGCCATACTATACTCCGCAGCTGTTGAAGTTACTGTGCAAACCAAGACAAATAAAACCGTTCAGTCAACAACAAAGTAAACCTTGTCTGCATTTGCAAAACCAGGCTGGGCACGCCGAAATGCTGTATTTCTGCTGCACTGGAAAAAGTGGGACTGGGTGGATGCTGGGACACAGATGTGCAGCAGGGACTGGGGCAATTTACTTATTGTAGATTTCACTGTTGGTTTGTTTGTTTGATTGATTGTTGTGGGGGTTGGTTTGTTTTGGTTTGTTTTTTTGGGGGATGAGGTGTTGGTTTGGTTTTTGGTGGTGGTGGGTTGTTTGGTTTTTTTTTTGAGAAGTTTTCTTGGATCTACACTGAAGTTTCTGATCAGAGGAGGCTGAAGAGACCAAGCCAGGAGTTAGGATGTTGAACAAGGGAGAACAGAGTTTCAGAACTGTCCTGTGCTGGAAACCCAGCAAGTTTTGAGGCCCTTGTTTTGTGTGAGAGCTCACAGGCTGCTACAGGTCACCAGGGAGGGTCTGGAGGCAGAGGGGCTCAGCACGCAAAGCCTGCAGCTCTTCTGAGGCAAAATTACTATTACAGCATTATAGAAATGGCTCCTGAATCTATGAACTTCATTACATGGGGTACAAAAATCAATCCAACGGAGGGTGAAGAGGTGATTTGATGTGTGAGTACATACAGGAGGGAGAAGCTCACTAGCAACTGTCCTCTTAAACACAGCAAGGGAAGGCAGGGGTACAGGGAAGCAGAACACAAGAGCCACAAGGAACTCTGCTAGAAGTGAGTGGCATGTTTTTATGCAGTGAAGAACACTTACTGTGCTTTGAACACAAAAACCCATTCCTTATGACCAATTCTGAAATTCAAAGTCCATCCAGGCTACGTGCTGTGACATAGGCATGTCTGATATGAATCCCTGAACTTCTCTACAGGATAAACAAGCCAAATAGTCAGCTTTATGCAGAATTTGAAAGGGTTACTTCTTGGGGAGTGAGCATTAGACAGTGTTAAATTATCAGATTAAGGAGGGGAACAGCAGAGCCCACTATTCCCAATGACAGAGTTACCAAAAAGAAAATATCAAAGAACATCAGAATATTACCCCTCCTTAGCTATTTAACATAATAAGTATTTTGGTATAGCATGCAGCTACAGCTAAGAGGTGCCAATCATAAATACTTTTTGATACACACTAGTGTATTTGTTTTAAAAAATGGGCATGGTCATGCCAATTACTTCTAAAATAGGAAAAAGTGTGAGAAAATTGTTATTCTACATTTTTTATCCACAAGAAATGTGAATTTTGACAGTTTACCGATCTTAAGAGATAACACTACTTTCAGAAAGCTTAGGTACAAATTTTACCTTGTACTTCATCCTATTTTCTCAGCAGAAACAGACTTCTGCAAACAGGATTGCCTCAAGTCCTGACTCCAGACTGACAGTCAAAATTCACAAGTAAGATCACAGTTTATTTTCTAGCAAATACTACTCACAATGACACATTACCAGATTACCCCTTCCAACTGCTTATTAAAGCACAAACAGGGTATCTCAGGTCTGTCATTGACATAATCCTGTGGGTGCCTCTTCTGGTTTCTGGATGACACCACACACATCCCAAAACGTCAGTGCTACATTACCTTTTCTGTTGCATGAGGTACCTTCTAGCTAATAGCCCAATTAATCACGAGGATGTACTTGAAAAGGAAGTTGAAATCTTGTTTGGATAATGAAGCAGAGATTATAGGATGCCTAAGAAGAAATTGTGCCATACAAGCACAAATTGAACATGTTCATTATAGTAGTACAATACACTTATTAGATCTTTTAAAAAAAATTGACAAATCTTAATTATAATTTTACAAATTAACAACTTCAAGTAAAAATGGGTGTGAATACACAAAGGAGTCTGAGGAATCTAATAGGGTCAAATTGTATGCTATTGAGAAACCACACGGATTAGTTGTTTGATTTACAGTTATCAGCTCCACAAAAATGCTCAAAAATGACATCTTCTTTTTACACACAGATTGGATTGAAGAGGTTGAAAATTAAGAGGAAAATGTCTTTCTAACTGGAGATACAACACATTTTAATATTATTGACCTACAATTGTTGAGCCTAAAAAATCTATTTTATGGTCTCTCTTAAGAAAGAGTTTTATTGTACATTAAAGAATATATGAGTCCAGCCATGTGATGTCCTGGACTCTGGTGAAGTTGGAGAGGGGACATGTCCTCAAGCTCACCCTGATGTTCTCCCACAAAAGATGTTACACCTGCATTACTTCTTCCATACAAATAAGGACTTCACAAATAAAGAGTAAAAATAATATTACATGATGCTGCAATCCGCATTTACATGCAGCCAAATGATAATTCATTGCTTATTCTTACTGCCACCTTTTTTAAGTAATTTTTTTAAACTACTCACTGGATTCAAAATAGTCAAACTTCATTGTCTAGTTTCTCTGAATTTACTTTCAATTATGAAAATATCTGTATTCCAGTTACTTTAGTTATTGTAGTTATAATTCTTTGTCTTCCAGTATTGCAGTTATTCCATGAACAGGCAGTATAATCATTAAAATGAGAGAATATGGAGGACCTGAATTTTCTTCCTGCTCTGCAGCTGTTCATTTTGCAACACTTGTTAGGCAGTGAACAGTCTTAATCATATATGTCTTGGTTTATTATAATCTTTATCAACACCCACCCCTCATTACTACCACACAAGTAACTGGGTTTATACGTCTGAATCAAACTTTCAAAACTGCTGTGAGACTGATGGAATGCTTAGTACCTTTTTCATACGACAGATGCAAACCTACTGTAACTGGCCAAAGACACTCTCCTGAGTGAGTAATCAAAAGACAACAGCTTGACCTTTTCTGTGCTGTTATCCAATTCACAAATAAAGAGCATTAAAAGAGATTACAGGAAAGCCTTAAAGTACCCAGCATTATACCTGTTTATGTACCTGTTAGCTCTGAACATACAAACAGAGGTAGGAATTAGTGGAGGTACTAAATGCTTGTCAATTCTAGGGTTTAATATGTGTATTTTCAGACTATCAGGAAAGCAAGAGATATTTACACAAAGTCATAAATCTAAATCTTAGTAAGAGAAAGCTAGCACTGAATTCATGGCTAGTGAAGTCACTGCAATTAAACTTATTCTCATTTAATGAGGATCTGGTCTGAAATCTCTCACCTGCAGGAATAAAACAACTACCATGATGTTTTAATTTTTTTACCTTCATTTCAGTGGTTTTTTTTAAGGAAACAAAATCTTACAGTATCAGATCTGTTAAACTACTAACAAAAAGGGCATCAGACTACTTAAATGGGTACTAAATTCTGCGCTCACATGTAGTCTCACAGCGGCTGGTAGGCTCTACTTTCATGGATAAGCACATCCTAAAGAGATTACAACATCTTAGGCAAAAGGCTATTGAGTTACAGTGTGGATTAAATTACGGAATTTGGTAAGTGTGTAGTATCATATATCAGCACATCCACCAGTTTAGTTCAGGAGATAAATTACTAAAACTATGCAAGAAACTGAATAGCCTCTTATGACAGTTTGATGCATTATTGATTTTTTTCCATTTTTATTTCCAAAACAAATTTCATTTAATTTTCATTATTTAATTCCCATCAATTCAGGCAATTCACATACTTTTTTTGGCTGTTGAATGTCTTTTTGCAGAACACATTTAAGTAACTGAGGAGAATATTCTGTCATAACCACGCTTTTTCCTTCTAACTATTGGCAATTATTCTTTCAACTCACTGACAGAGTTACAACCAACCTAATTTTTATATATGAAGACAGAAGAAAAAAATTTTTACAGGAACAGACACTTATCAGTACTCTAGCATTCCGGGTAACTACTCATCCAAAGCAATAATTATCCCTTAATTCAGCTTTTCAGGAAGTCACCTATTTATTTTTTGCTATTCTGTTTTAACAAAGATTTTATAATACATTGTTTGCCTCTTCACTTCAGTTGCTTATAGAGGATACTTTAATGCTAAAATAAAATGACCTATATTAGATCAGCGAAAAAACTCATTATTCTTTAGGCAAGCAAAGCAAAGAAGGTAACTTTTAAGCAATCGGTCCTGTTAAATCTTAGTAAAAAAATAATATCTCTAGGATATTTGTACACTACAGGGTAATATGAAGAAAGCCAAACTATAATCATGAAAATAACCAATTTAAGTATTTACAAAAAATATGTCTCTTTATGGGAACTGTTCAAACATAACCCAAGAAAGAAACAACTATATTCAGCCTCTGGGAACTTTTGCTAGACACATTGTTTTACATTTATATTAGATCATAAAACATAATTGATATTTTCAGAAAAACTGTTTAAATTAGATGAGGAAAGGCTTAACTTCATGCTGGTCAACCAGAATACAATACTGTCACCTACCTATACATTTTTGTATTTGGAAAAAGCAGAGTATTTCATAGAACCAAACTGAACTACTAGAAACAGGGAAAGTAGCACAATTAGGACAGTTACAGTTATTCATTAACTCTAAGTATATAAGTTGTAAGTGAATTTTAAGAAAAGAAAATCTGGCAAAACTGCAATAACAGTTTTTGCCTGCTAAGAGAACATATTGCAAAATATGTTTTACCAGTCCATGTGGCCCAAGGGGCTACAGATTGTACAATGATCAGGCCTAATTGTATAATAGCACAGAAGAATTTGGGATCCCAAGATTTCCTTTTACCTGTAATAAACTATTGTTCTGTTCATTCAGTAATGGAATATTCTGCTTAGGTCAGCGATGGCAGCTCAGACAAACAAAAGAAGCCTCTATGCTCCATCTAGACATTGCAAGGTGCTTATTCAATTTCTTCTGCATCAGGGGCACTGTTCCTTACCTAATATGTATACATTTGCTGAGTGTTATTCAGCCTTTGTTGCTTCTGAACCTCACTTGGCATTTAATTCCCAGTCCACCAGGGTATTCATGCTTGATGGCACTGATGCACACACTGAATGCTTTATTTATTTAATGGTACAGGGAATGAAGCTATAAACTGTATTAGACAATATCCTGTTTAAAAATGCTAATGGTTGGTGTCACAGCATTACTGACCCCTGCCTACAGCAGTGAATATGTCATTGAAATTTAGAGGACAGTATATAATGATTCCTTATTCCACTGTTGATCTGTAAAGAATAAAGTTACAATTTAAAATCCCATTTAACATTTTTTCAGGAATATTGTTACAGTATTAAAAATGTTATGTATAGTTTTGTGTTCTCTGTTTTTCAAAGATGCACATTAATCTTCATTGTTAGTGGCAAAGAAATTTTCCACCAAATACTGCAGTTCCTAGTAAAAACTGCTGATACTACGATGAAATCTAAGATATATCCCTGTGTAGCTATGCAGATTTGTTTTAAAGCATGGTGCTCTGTGTCTAAAGCAGTAGAGAGCTGACTGTAAACAATTCACGTACAATTTGGTAACTAGTGAAGAAAAATACTGACCTTTAGTCAGTTGAACGATTTTGTAAGTTATAACGATAGAAGTAACTTCACTTACACTGGTACGGTATGGTCTTTCTCCTAGCTAAAGTAAAGTTTTCAAAACAGCAAAAATCATTAGTGTTATTCAAATATTCTCTCAAAAGGTCTATTATCTAAAACCAACCAAACAATATTTGACCAAAATGCTATGGAAGTGACCAAAACATTTGCAACCTACTGAAAACTCCCCATTCCAATATACTGACTAAAGGGAAACATCGCCCAAATGCTAATAGGCAACAGCAGCAAGAAGTATTTTAGAGGAACTTAAATTATTGTGGAAGCCTGGGACCTAAGATCCATAACAGCCTATATCATCTGTTGTTTTTAATTATGTCTTTTAAAAAAGCTCCCCTGCTGTGTTTCTGAAATACTAAATGGCCTCCAAAGCTACTTGGCATAACTCATTCTAATTCATGATTACAAGATGGTATTTTCAGACTATTCCCTCTTTCCCAGCAACTACTTCGGGGGGAAGGTGGGAGAGGGGCTAAGAAAAGAATCGTTTTCTCTTAATTTCTATTTAAATCATCCATTAGAAGCATAAAAATTTGAAATTCAATAAAGGCCAAGTCACAGTACATAACATACAAATTATGCTTCTGCGGAATTCCTATGTAAAAGAAATTTCAAAAAATTAAACTGGATTATTTTTAATATTTGCTTTTAAGATAAAAAATGCATTTGGTTCCAATTTTATTATTCTGTGCAGGATAGAGAATCTGAAGATTTAAACCACATACATTAAAAGTAAAACATGCTGCTCAGTGCAGTAGACATTGCCCCTCCTAACTGCACTTCTGCCTTCGAATGCTAAAAGTTAATACATATATTTATCCTATAAGTTGTGACTTTAACTATTACTTCTAAGGTTACACACTTAAGGTTCAAACAGAACACACTGGGAGACAGGCATAAAAGAAAAGATTCAACCACTGTGCATGACCTGTCCTCTGCAGGATTACTCCCATAAACGCTGACAGCCCTTTTCTTTCTTTACTCTCTTCTTATTCCTAAAATACTACCGATTGTCTTTTAAAGAATACTGCCATTAGGAATTGTATCATTTGCATACGAGAATTACTGTTGTTATCTTCCTGAGAAAAGAAGAGCAAGGTAATCGAAAGGGAAGGGAATAACCAAACGCTGGGGGTCACAAGGACTAAGCTTTAAACAAAGACAGAATACAGAGTATTCATGAATTTGCAACCAGTCCAAACCTGCCAAGTACTGCGCTCGCTCTCTGTAAACTCTTTTGTGCCTCATGTAAGCAAGAGTCAAGCTAACCCCGTAAGAAGCAGTATCTGATTTTCTGGACAGTTTCTCTGATAGGATGTAGCTGGGGCTCTGTTTATCTGGAATAACGCTTGACAGCTGCATCCCCCAAGCACATGCTCTGATACAACGTCCCAAGATGGGTGAAGCATGTATAACAAAATGAAACTTAAAGCAAGACAGCCCAGTCAGACTAAATCCCTGTTTCGAGTCCTTTCTTGACTGAAAGACATGGGAACTGTCTCTTGGTAGCTTACAGAGAAACCACCAGCTCTAGGGAAGGGAATATAGTCTTTGCCTCTTTTTTTTTTTTTTAAACATTGATTTTGAACAGCACATTAGAAAGAAGGATGACAGAATCAATAGAATTTAAGATGCTCTTGTAATCTGGGTTTAACATCATAGTAACACCTCTAATCAAAGATGGGGAACCCTTTGTGGCATTCTGACATCTACATCTGTCATGTGGATATGGCTTTTATTGAGCTGAATTAACAACTTCAGTCAAATAAGTAAAATCTAGCTGCCCAAAATATCAAAGTAGTTTAACACTTTATCATTCTTCTAAAGCATAATTTTAATCTCTGCATTATGGCAGCTGTTTTGTGGGTTTACAGTAAAAATAATCAAATAGTAGAACGGAATAAAAAATTGTTTAACAGCAAAAGAAATAACATTACAGTAGCCTGCCACATGTTGAAATTAGCACCGATTTTACTCCATGGAAATTAAATCTGCCTATAAAATCTGATAATACCTTAAACTATAAGCAAGGGAATAGTTATAACATCAAATCCAACCTGGGTTCTATTTCTCTCCTTAAATAAAAAGGATCATAAAAATCCCTCATTTCCTCCTAAAAGGGGAAGTAAGAAATATCATGGGTTCTATCCTTGAATTCATCTTCTCATATCCTGTTGGACTGGGAAAATCCAATTCTCCAATTACAAACTGAGCTTAAAAAGACCAAGGTGTCTTTTCAAATGACATAAATGAGCATGACCACAAAAAAAAAGGGGGGAAAAAATAGTTTTGGCTTTCATCTTTGCTGCTCCTCCCTTGTTTTGGTTAGGTGTTTTGTGGTGTGGGCTGTTGTGGTTGGTTTTGGGTTTTTTTTTGGTTTTTGTTTTGGTTTTTTTTTAACCAGTGCAAGTGGATCACCCATGCTGCATAACTGATCAGGGTTCAGACCACATTTCTGTAGGGAGGGGCAAACTAAGGTTGGAAACAGGTCCCAAGGGTGGAGAAGAAAGGTAGGATGCTTTTTAAAGTGGTTACGCTGACTTATTTTAATCACAAATGAGTATAATCTCAGTTTTCTACTACTCTTAGTAGTTGAAGGATTTGTTAACCTAATTAATAACAACTGAAATATAGACAACACAACAAACATTGATAATTCTCCATGACAGATTCCTTTGCCTTTCCCTTCTACTATTATTGGTACAAGACCATTTACACTAACAGATATGACCTTTTCAAAAAGAAGGAGTAAATGAGAGACAGGGGAGGGAACGGAGATGAAAGATGATGCCAGTGCTGCAGTCATTTTATGTTAAAGGCTCTGCTTATATGTGTAATTCATACTGCTGAAGTCAGAATAATTTGAGACCTGAGTTTTCAACAGCCTGTATAAATGGTGTGTTTTGTTCCAGGATATGTCATCTTCACTGAAATGCTGGTAATGTGGTATGGGTTGGCCCTGGCTGGAGGCCAGGTAGGTGCCCTCCAAGCTGCTCCATCACTCCCCTTCTCAACTGGACAGGGGAGAGAAAATATAAGCATAGGCTTATGGGTTGAGATAAGGACAGGGAGATCCCTCAGCAATTACTGTCATGAGCAAACCAGACTCAACCTAGGGAAATAATTTATTGCCAAATCAAATCAGAGTAGGGTAATGAAGAATAAAAGCGTTTTTTAAAATACCTTCTCCCACCCCTCCCTTCTTCCCAGGTCCAGTTTTGCTACTCATTTCTCACCCTCCTCCCCACCAGCAGCACAGGGGAAGGGGGAATGGGGGTTGTGGTCAGTCCATCACACCTTGTCTCTGCTGCTCCTTCCTCCTCAGAGGAGGATCCTCACACTCTGCCCCTGCTCCAGCCTAGGGTCCCTCCCACAGGACACAGTCCTCCACCAACTTCTCCAACACAAGTCCTTCCCACAGGTTGCAGTTCTTCATGAACTGCTCCAGTGTGGGTCCCTCTCACGTTCTGTAGTCCTTCAGCAGCAGCCTGCTCCAGCCCAGGTCCTGACAGAAGCCCGGCCCAACGCGGGCTGCCCATGGGCTCACAGCCTCCTTTGGGTATCCCTCTGCTCTGGCGTGGGGTTTTCCACAGGCTGCAATTGGGTCTCTGCTCCCCCATGACCCTCCGTGGCTGCAGGGCGCATCCAGCCTCACCATGGTCTGCACCTCTGCTTGGCGCGTGGAGCACCTCCTCCCCCTCCTTCTCTGCTGACCTTGGTGTCTGCAGGGCTGTTTCGCTCACATCATCTCACTCCTCTCTCTGGCTGCAGTTGCAGAGTTAGGTTTTTTCCCCACTTCTTAAATATGTTATCCCAGAGGTGCTACCACCATCACTGATGGGCTCGGCCTTGGCCAGCAGCAGGTCTGGTTTAGAGGTGGCTGCACTGGCTCTATCAGACATAGGGGAAGCTTCTAGCAGTTTCTCACAGAAGCCACCCCTGTAGCCCCCCACTCCCTCCCAAACCTTGCCATGAAAACCCAATACAAACATATATAATTATGTCAAAACAAAAATAAAAATTAAAAAAAAAGTTGACGTCTTAGTTTGAAAAATAAACTATATCTCAGTGACTATTTTGTACTACCTTGATGACAATTATTTTGAGCTTTACCAATATGTATATTTGTTTCAGTCAGGTTCTTTCCTTACTCACTGCATTAACAATGTTAACAAGAGAACCACACTCCCCATACAGATCAAAAAACTTCAGTCATGTCTTTTTTTTTTTTTTTTACTTCTCTTATGTTTTAAAAGGCAGAGTAATAGGTATTTCAAATTACAAAACTTCTACCACAGCAGTAGAGACCCTACAGCAAAACACTTCCAAAGGGGCAAGCACTGTCCCCAGATGCACAGCATGGCTTCTTATTTATTTCAGTGGGAGTCTTAAACGGGCAAAGACGACAAAAAATAATAAGCACCTGAGGAAATGATTAGGTTTAAGTAATAAGAAAAAAATAAACCTAATCTTGAGTACTTCTACTCATTGTGGGAAGGTGCTGACACTTCTCACCTCTGCAAAGTGAAAAGTAATGAGACAACTTAATTTTTTCATATGTCGACAATGCTAGCTATGCCTAGAGACTGCAGTTAAGATTTCTGGCAAGAAATTTCCATTCCTGTGCTTCAGATCCAAGTCCCAACAAGCACCTAGGCTGATAGATCTGAGATAACTCACAGATCAAGTTTCTAGGTTAAATTAATACATCCCTCTACTACTCACTTTAGGCTGAGTAAGGTGAAATGAATTTCATTAAGAAAATCTGGAAAGTGCTGTTTGAATTGGCAAGGAAATAGGGATGGATGGTGGGAGGCAGAGACTACCAGCTGAACACATCTGCAGCCTCAACTTCAAACCTTTCTAGAAATCCACAATCCTACTGCATGAAGCGGGGGGGAAAAAAAGATACAAGAACATGTGCTAAAGAATGCTGTCTTATCCAGACCGGCCACTAAACCAACATTAACTTGAATGCCTTGATGCTTCTGGGAGATTAAGAATTGCCCCAAAGGGAAACACTGCAAAGAAAGGGATTAACAAGAAATGAGTTCTAAAATTTTTTTTTTGTAACGGCAGACAAGCCAGAAATGGAGAACAACAGCTGAAGGGGAAATTAGAAAGAAAATGAAACTCCTGCAGATGATAAGGAATTGAGAGGTTTCAGATCTCTCATGAGATTATTACGCCTAACAACCCAATTCAGAGAGATGCGAGATACACGTGACCATTTCTAACCCTGTGCAGCATCAATAATCTGACTAGCTACAATACAGAAAATAAACATTACAGGCAAATATTTTAATTGTAGTGTTAATTCAGCTGTTTTTACATTTTGTTTAGAAGTACACTGTATTCATAGTGCTAAATGTTTTTATCTTTGGTCTTTGTGCATCAATCCCCCTCAAGCATGTCACTGTGGAGAAAGCTGGAGTGGCAACTAGAGGCTTCCATTTCACCCTCTGACACCTGCCAAATATTCTCAACCTCAAAAAATTAACCAGAAAATCTGTACAAAATTTGTTTTTCATTATTTTAATCTTGTGTGAGAAACTGTGTATTACTCGTTACAAATTTCTCTCGAGCACAATTATTTGGGCTGAGAGGTTGCAGGTTTTCCCGTATAAGTAGTATTTTCTTGTCCCACCCTGCTGGAACATCTATGTGCCCCTCGCCAAACGGAACACCTTGCTGCCTGCGGGCAACAGCCAGGGGAGCATCTTCCTTCTGCCTGACAATACTACTCACCAGGCTGATGCTAGCAACTTAGCAGGAAATGCATCCCATTGCTGCTGGCCCAATGTCCTGGGCAAATAATATTTTCAAAAATTGAAATGTGTAAAAGGGTCATTCTTGATTTCAAAACTGGGAAGAGTTAAGAAAGAAGCGTAAAATAGGATACCAAAATTGTAGAGCTTGATTCACGAGGAAACCCTTCCTCGCTCTTGAGCTGTCGAGGTTCACTTGGCAGGTTTTTGAGCTCCTCCTCTACCCATAGCTAACTTGCTTCAGAGAGTTACTTGCAGCTATATTTCTTCTGTTCCTTTTTTAAAGATGGAGTCCCCCCAGGGCTGCTCCCAGCACTTGCTCAGGGCTACCTTCCTCTCTCTTCAATCAAAGTGGAATATCTTAGGCTCCTATCAGGCATCTCTGCCTTCCATAATTTCCAGCACTAGTCATATCAAATATGGTTGTGGAACTTTGTATTTTTACCTCCTGCTTTCTGGAGTGTAAATTTATTTCTAAAAAATGCAATTAAGCAGGACACCTCCACTCTCCTTGCACAAGGGCATCAGGTTTCATTCAAATGAGATTCAAGATTTACTACAATGTACAACTCCAGATTACAAATCTTACCTATTTAGAAGTATTCAGCATATACATAGCTTACTTATTACCTAATGCCTCTTTTTGGTGTTTCATGGCGGTCACATGCAACATATGAATAATATGGCTAGCATCTAGAATGCCTTTTACAGATTACTGACTATTACTGTTTTGTGTATCAGTTTGGTTACCGCAAAATGCAGGTCCCTCCAGCTGAATCTTAAGCAAAAGTGACAAACAACAAATCTGTATTTTTGGTACTGCTTTAACATCCAATTTCTTTGTTCAAATTCACATCCATTGTTAGGAGGTGAAAGAACATAGGTTCATGTTTCTTAAACTAACAGCAAGATTTTATTTTTGAATTGTGTTAAATGTTTCCTATACATCCCAAAGGAATGTACTACCTCCTGCATACATCTAGCCTCTTCTACATGGTGCAGGACAAACTGTATATAAAGAATGCTGTGCCTTGGACCAAGAGCTGGCCAAATAAATGAACAAATCATGAGAAGATACTTCAGAATAGTGACAACTAGGAATTAGAAAGAGAATTGAACTGCTAACGTGTTTAAATACTTCTTGGTTATTGATGTAACAAAAGGAGATATTATTGACCACAGGAGACATAAGTATGATGAAAACAATGGAAGTGTTTGTTTCAATAGCTCAATCTCTACCTCCACATATATACATATTCTACAATAACAGAGTATGAATGTAAACTTGATGTTCTAAAGCTGATCCAAAAGAAACATGCATTCTAGCAAAAAAGCTAGTAAACAAAACTATCCTTCAAATAATCATGATATTGCAGTTATATGACATAACACAGTATAGTACTAAAGGCCAATAGTAAATCTGAATTACAGGATATAGAAATTGAATTTGCTTAACATGATACACTGAAGTTTTATTTGAGCAACTTTTTCTTTTTTTTTTTTTTAAGAATATGTGTTTAATATATGATGTCATAAACATTACTCTGTAAGTCACTTTTTCCAAGAGGAAATAATTCACTACAGATATTTCCCATTTGTTTCATTTAGAGGCACATTTTTACATTACAAGCTTTGGAAAAGAAAAAGAAAAATCATGTTTTCATTAAAGTGTCCAGTTCTCTATGAATTCAGTTTTTTTCCACATGATCAATCCCAGTTGAGCTCATAAATCTCACAGTAAAACTTATGAAACAGCTACAACAAATATCAGAAAGACAAGAAATGGCTGATTTGACTTTCCATTCAGGCTACTGCGGGATGAACAGATCAGTTTCCCAGATGTCTATTCATGCCTGGGCAGGGGAAGCCATTATAATGAAAATCAGAGTTAAAAGGTCTGGGGCCTTACCTGGCCTGGAGGTATTCTCCGAGAAATCCTGTTTTTCTTGGTCTAGGAGTCGCCTAAAGAAGTGACCCCTTGAACAAGGTGAGTTATTCAGAGGCTTGAAATAAATTCCTGGGTGCAAGATGCTATTTGGTCTTTGCTATTTACCCATTTCCCCGGGGTTAGTGCACTCCAGCAGAAACAAGAGCTGGAAAACACCACTGTCCTAGTCTCCCATGACTAGATTTTAGGCACCTAAAATGCAGATACAATGCCTAATGGCATCCATAAACACACTTTTCCTAACACCTCAGAACCTACAGTGCGCACCTACAACGAAGCAGTTGATGCCTCTAAGCACATCAATACTTTTAAAAATACCTGTCTCTTGGGACAGAAAAGTGATGTTTCATAGAAACTAGGACATCAACGGGAGACTTGAGAAAACAGTTTCAGAGTTAATATGATCCATCATAAAACTGCACTGCCACAGAAAGGGGTAGTCCTGTGTTCTCCTCCATGTCCCCATCAGTGCTCAGCCCCTTGTGCCACCCCCAGGCCTGGGAAACCATCTGGCCCAGCCGCGTCTCACGGCAGCACAGGGCTGCAGGGGTGGCAGAGGAGCACCCACCATTCAACGAGGGGGGCAGACCACTTCTGGGACTGAATCCATCAGGAAACCGGGATATCTACTTTATGTCCCCAAAGCTCATGCAGCAAACTGACCAGTGTTGCTGATGCATTTCAAGTAAGCTCCAGTTTTCATGAATTAGCCAGACAATTCTACCTCCAGAATCAGATGAAGATTTAAATTTGAGTTAATTGATTGAAAAAATTCTTTGAGAAGGTAATTGTTCTCTGAGCTTGCTGAATTGCTGCCTCCAAACTCAGAGACAGAAAACAATACAGATTAAGCACATGGAAAAAGTTTAAATTAATTTTAGGGAGCTGTATCCAATTATCATGAATATTTATTTTACTTTAGATTGGCACTAACAGAAACATGCATTGCCAATAGTTTAGATATGCAAAGAGAAGAGAAAGATCTAATCCATTACATCAAAACCCACACACTGATTTTTAAGGCAGTCTGATTTGCACAGAGTAACTGCACGCTCAGGTATTATTCCAAACTCATTCCTTTTAGGACTACAGATTCACGATAGTTTCCCACCTGTAAGATGCAAAATGAGATATATATAGAGATATACATCTATAACTGTCTTTTTGGTACCTGCTGAGGTTTTAGTCAAAACTGTTCATCTATGAAAGTACATTTTATGCAACAGATGCCAGTGGAAATTACTTGACTGTAAGTGAATTAATTTATTTTTAAAATAATGTTTCCTTTAGCATCCTTAGTTTGGGAGGAAAGGACCTCAATGTTCACCAGGGTTCTGGTGCTTACTCCCTCTGTATTTTAGGGCAAGTAATTTGACCTTTCATTCTACTATTTATTCATTTATAACATGAATAAATGTTAACACAACAGCACTAGGAAATTAACCATTTATAAAATGTTCTGAGGACACCATGCAGTGGACAGCTCAACGCTTGAGAAGCTGCATACCTTCCCAAGCTTTCAATCTACCTTTTTTTCTTTTGAAAATTTTCCTGTCATTTTTATTTTCCCCCTCCATAACCCCCCAGTTAGGAAATTTATTTTGTACCCATTTGCCAATACAAAACCAGGCTTTAGCAGGGGGGAGAAACTCTCTTCTCCTGAAACTTATGCGGAACACAGAGAAGGAAAGAGGAATGTACCAGCTAGTGGGTTGGTGGTGGTTCAAGGTGAGAACGCACAGGAAGGGTTCTGAGCTCCAACCTGCTCTATTTGCCTTGCAGTTTCAGGTTCCCAGCACAGCTAACCTGACCCTGACACAAGCTGCCTCTGCTGAGCTCCCGAACACCCCTCAGAGGTTAGCACCAGGACCAGCACAAGAGTAGCAGGGGATAAACTCAGCCAAGGCAAGAGTGAAATGAAACAAAGATTAATTCAGCATAATCCATGTGTGACACAAATGTGATCTAAATTTGATTAGTCTTCCTAATCTAAATGAAGACAGAGTGAAATTCATCCATTTATGAGGAAGCACATTTTGGTTAAGTAAAAATCCTTATCAAGTACTATATTTTTTAAGGTTTTTAAAGCACCTAATCTCCCTGATTGAAACAGAAGTTAGACACCTAAAACATTCAGAAATACACCCATAATTGTCAGCCTTACCTCATGTATTAACTAGAGTTATTACCTTGATCAGTTTTACTCCTACTCAAAGTGATAATGAAAAGGCAATATTTTCTAGCTGTTGAAACACAACCTCCTTGTTTTCTTTCAGTAACACTGCAAACCAAATAAATTACAGAAGAAATTAAAGAGAGAAAGACAGAGATATGCATGGATTTGTTTTCACAGAAATTCATGAGATTTAACCTTGGAAACAACCTGAGATCCTTTAATGTAGGCTTTGGGATTGATACTGATGCTTTTTGAACACACTTGAGATCACTATTTTTAAACACAAATTACAATACAGCAGCATGAGCTCAACATGAGTACATCAAGAGATGGTAGGAGTCATTTTAGATCTAGTAAAAAAAATCCTGTTGATTTGCTAAATTCTGTAATTATCGATTAACTGTATTAAAGTACTTATTAACTCTTCATAAATAGTTTTAAAGACTGCATCATTAGTAACTACATTTTCTTCATCAGGACTCTAAACTCTGCTTTTAAATTCCAAAGCAACATATTGTCATTCACCAGGCTTCCCCTCCCCCCAGCTTTGGATTGAGTTTGGGTTTTTTTCTTTTAAATTGGTTGGACTTTTTTTTTCTTGGTTTTGTTTGTTGCTTTTTCTTAACTAAGAAGTTGCTATGTAACAACTCCTGAGTGCTAGTAATTATTCATGTGCAAACTAGAGGCAAGAAATGAAACAAATGTGAAGGTGCAACTAACTAATAAAATTGTCTATATATATAAACTGAGATGCTCAAGTAAATATAATGAATTTTGGACTGTATAAAAAGTCTGAGAATGAAAACTGTAACAAGTGTGGAAAAACGTAAGGATAAAACATAAAGAAACAGATGTTGCACTTACAGTAAGGAATGCATCTATTCTATAAACAGCATTAAAGAAACCTAAAAAGGCAATTAGATGACATCAATACTTCAGAAGTTTCTTTGGATTCATTTTAATAAGTATCAGGTAAAGGGAGGCATAATTTAGCTGCCTGAATTACTGGATAATGAATTAAAAAGCTCCTTTTACCATTCTGTACTCAAACCACAGTCATATTAAGCATAAGACTGTAATATGAATTCTTAAAGAATGAGAAAGTATTATCAGTTCTGCAAGTGATTAAGTCTAGTGCAAAAAGAACATGTAAGGCAAATGCTTCGGAAAGCCTGCCTTTTTGTATAAATGGCAGATCAAAGTGGTATTAGTAAAATTACATAATCCTGTTAAACTGGATCCTGGAAAAGGAGTACTGAAAGGCAATTTAGACTCTACCACTTCCTTAAACCACCACATTCTATTTATTTTAACTTACAGGTCCTTGCAAAACTCTTACTGGCATGTACGTACTTTCCTTTCTGCTAAAATCACAAGACAGGACAATCAGGTTTGTTATCAAAAAAACCCTCAGACATAACATGCACATGCACACATTTTTCTTGGGCTGAGAAACAGCAATCTTCTGCTTTTCACACTGACAAATTTTATACAAGATAAACAAATTCTCTTGGATTTGTTTTCTTCATTGAACACATAAAAAACACCCCATACACAGATGGATGGAGATTTTTCAGATGTTCTGCACACTGTACTGTCACCACAGGACTGCCTGCAATCATGCACTGTCCAGAAAGGTGTTCTCAGAAACACCTGGGTAAGCTGTTTGCCCAAGGACTACGTACTGGAGATAAGAGGTAATTAGAAAATGAAACTATTCCTAGCACTCCTCCTTCAACATTAAGTGCAGAGCTGCAGCAGCAAGCTGGCACCTGGTAGAGGGAGATGCTAGATGTGATCATTTCAATTTACACATTCAGCACTCCATCCCATATGCTTGTCAATGTGAAAGTGTCAGTGATAACAGAGATACCCTAAGAAAATGCTCTGTTGAAATGCTGACATGAAGTTTTTATGTATGAAGCAGACCCTTTCCTCTGGACCATCTGTAACTTCTTCCTTTCCTCATGGGGCATGTGTTGGCCATAAAATCTTTTCATTAAAAAAGAATAAAAATTAAGTTTGACTTTAAAGAGAAAATTATAAGCCCTTAAACATCCATAAACCACGTTTATATACCCAAGTATCATTCATATAAACACTACTTGCTCAGCAAGAAGAAAAATCTGCTGAGCAGGAAAAGTTTGCTGCAATTAGATATAGTAAAATTTATAACTGTGCTGCAAAATTAAAGTATCTGGCACCATGACTTGTGTCACTACAAAAGTTAACCAAACCGGCAAAATAGGACTCGTTTTGTCTCCTAACTGTGGTACATTTTCCCATGCTCTGTGCACATCTTAAACTCACAGGTGTTTTTCCAAAACCTTTTCCAATGATTTCATAACCAGAAATTCCTTAAGCATAACAAAAGTAGGAAGCCTGCTTTTGTGTGAAAAGTGACGAGTTTGCTGAATTAGGTGACCAGCTAGGGCTAAGGAAGCCAATGCAGAGAAGCTGAACGATTTCCTCTGAACAGCTGAGGCTTGCGAGCTGGCGTAGGTCATCAAAAAAAGATGATGGAAAGAATGGAAGGAGAGAAACAGGATGTCAATGCTTTCAAGGTAACAGTGTTACTCAGTATACTCCTTAAATGATCTGGAAATGGGGTGAAAAGAGAGAGATGGAGAAATCTGCTCCATAATAATGTCTTTAAAAAAAAAAAGGCTACAAAAGCAAGGAGATTCATGACCACAGTAATGCACTCCAAAACTTAAAGATATGACATAGAATATTAAAAAATTATTCAAGCAATGAGTTGGGATAAATCTGGTGGGACTCAATGACAATGTTGAATTAAGAAATGTCCACTGTAAGCAGGCTTCTTTGTGCATTTTAGTATTTTGGTACCTTCCCTTGAAGCTTCAAACACTGACTACCAGTGAAAGAAAAAATCTCTACGAGAAGGAGCAAGATACAATGAGGCAACTTGCAGTTCTTGTAAAAATGTATGCAATCTCAGAATCCCTAAAGCACCTCTGAAAGGACCAATTTAGCCAGAAAAGTAGCCCTTCAGAAAAATCTTGTCTTCCTCTTCAGGGCAAAAATCAGATGCAACTCTTCCATCTACCTAACCACACCCTTATAAAGCCACAAAGACAGTCTTCTTACTAGCACTTTTAAACACTTGCAGGCAATTTGGGATACCCTTCACCATTTTCATAACTACATCAAGGGGATTCAGGTTCTAGATACTCTCATTTTAGGTGAGAGAGTCCCACAGTAGAGCATTAGTTGTGTTAAGAGTCAATCTAGTGCTACATTATAACAAAGAATGACACATTTTAGACCTGTTTTCCCTCCTGAAAATAAAATGCCTATTCATCCAGCACAGTGGTTTCCCAAGCTCCAGAGAGTGCACAGATCTCACTATTTTTTTCATCTACTTCAGAGTGGAGCATTCCAACAGCTCTAGCAGGACCTACACATCTCCCACTTGTCCACTGCCCAGGTGACGTGGTTCAGGGAGGTAACTGGGGGAAACAACTTCCTAAAAGAAAGACCAACTGCCTCCCACCAGTCCTGCTCCCCATATCAGTCCACCACAGGGCTACCACACGCCCGTGGGGTGCCAGAGCCAGCACAAGGGAGTTGATGGGGTGAGAGAGCAGGACTCAACATTGAGCTACAATATTTTCATCTCAGTGTGGTGGGGAGTGTTACCTATTTACCTAATGTGCACATACCCAGAAGTGCAGACGTGCCCAGCCTCCACGGCAGCAGCTCCCGAGCAGGTGCTGATGTCCTTCCCTCCAGCCCAGGTGTGTGGAGGGCACCCGCAGCCTTGCCCTTGACAGTCTTCCAAAGGCACACTGCCTACTGCAAACATTTTCTGATAATTAAATCTTAATACTTTCACTTTGGAAAGCAAACACCTGACACAGAGAAGCTGTGCACATCTCCACATGCTCCAGAGACTTTCCTAAATAACTTGTCAGCAGTACTAATTGAAAGTGTGTAGTGTTAATATATTAACAGCAGACATATGATCAAAAATACGTATTTTCCACAGCAGACTGAAATTTGTCAGGGGGGAAGGAAGAGATGCATGTGGATCTATTATTGCCTTCTATTTTATTTTTTTTTAACTATTTATCTGGGATCTAATTTAGAAATTACTGTTACACATTCTCACCATATGCCACATAGGTGGGTTTTTTCCTCCCTTTAAACAGCGTGAAAACTTTACATTGACCTCATTGGAGCTATTCAAGTTCTGATCTCCTAAACACAAAATATACAAACAACAACTGTAGTGCTTCTCTGAAAGTCTCTGACTGTAAGGTCTAGGTGTATATTCAAATGTCACTGGCAAATCTGACAGCTCTAAAACCAGACTTATCAGTTTAAGGTGCAGACCTGCTATTGTGTTGCCTGTTCTCCTGAGTCAGCAGAATACATGTTCTTGTAACCTTCAATACTCTGGTTGAGGAAAACAGAAACAGTGAAAAAACCCAGATAAAAACAAGCTTTAGAAGTCCAGGGATGTTAGTCTGCCATTATCAAAAAAGGATACATCTACCTATGCTGCAGATGTAATTTAGGAGGCATGACTTTATAAATGCTCAAAGAATAAAACCTAAATTTTAGCTGAGCATGTATGTACACACTGTAAAACATACATATTTAAATACCTGGTTTTAAGCTCAAACTATGCAGGTAACTTGTTCAAAAATTAATTCCCAACAAAGGGTATACATTTGTGTCGGTAATACAAATGGAAATTGATTCCAGGGTCTTTTATCCCAATACCTCCTTCATCTCCAATTCCCCCGGGTTATCTAAGGATGTAGCACAACTGAGAACTATTTTCATGGAAAAGCAATTTTAGAAACACGGGATATGGGAGATGAGAGTTGTAGGTCTACACATTTTCATGTCTGAAACACGAAATACCATGCAGTATACGTGATGTTTTTGGACTATGTAAGCAGTTAACTGGCATTACTAAATAAATATATGAAGAGCAATCCTTTCAAGAAATAAATTTTTAGATAACGAGCTTCTAGGAAAAGTAATTTTATGAAGACTAAACTTAGGTACCACAAAAATGTGAATTGCCTTTGTATGGATAGATCTATTGTTAATACGAGAATCACTTGCTTGTGAGTTGTTAACTAACACCACATTATCAAGATATACAATATACATATTGTATAAAAATTCCCAAAATCTTCAATAATGAGCTATTGAGCTTTCCTTGTGTATTTCTTCATAGTGTCACTGGAAACAATTCACTGGGCCTTATCAGACAAGAGTTCCTATTTTCTATCATTCCATTTTAACCTGCCTAATCAGTTGAACAAAAGTACTTTATGTAAAATGATTCGTTTAGTTGCCTTAGCTACAAATCCCTGCAGTATTGTATAATTGAAATCTACTCACGTAAGTTAGGAATAATTAGGACCCCAAATTAAGCCGAACACAAAGTTAATTCAGATAGTCAGCTGCTGTCATTTAAATGGTTACAGAGTTTTATTGTTGCTTAACATCTTTGAACGCTTTTAAATGCGCCTTTCTTTTTCTTCTCCCCACCCTGTTTCTGATCCCTTACTCCAAATGGAAGTAGGATCAAGAGACTAAATTTCAATCAGGTCGCAGTCATTCGTACCTTGACAAAAGATTTTCTTCAGTAAAGTTTTTCCCTGTTATTGTCAATATTTTTTTTTTAATTAGCCAAATATAAATAGGAATTAAAAAGAATTGAAACAGATGAGGCTTTGAGATAAACAAAAGCTTGACTCGTGGTCATGCCATTTGTAACAGACTCAATGACAAACTTTTAACACCAAATACTCAGGAAGTCTCTCGTCATACTTTAAAACACCTTTTGTAAAAAGAAGGCAACATAGAAATTGCGTCAAAATGAATTCATAACAAATCCAAGAGCTAGAAAATAATGTATCGAAGAGATAAGGTTACATATTATAACTGGAGTTGTTGCCAGGACTGAGTTAGGACTCTGCTGATTTAACAGAGTGAAATTCAAAATAATTTATACTGCAAATTAATTGTTATACTGTTTTATATAATACATATAACAAAATAATTGTTATATTATTAGACTACAGTGTAACTGCTAAAGAAAACCACTGGTGGTTAGATGAATTTCTTGACTGTTTTTCTGTCAGCACTACATTTACACTGTAGACCAAAACACTGTATATTATAAATCCTTCAAGAGAGTTTACATATGGATGGCTTCCAGACTTTTGTATTCTGTGCTTTTAAGAATGTATTTGCACAGCATGCTTTTTATATATATGAAGATATATATACATGTACACTGTGTAAAGATATAAAGTTTTTTATTACTGAGCAGGATTTGAACTGAAGGCCTAAACCAAACAGTTTATGCATGATATGCTATGCTGATATATTTCTTTCTTTTTCAGCTGGTACATTAGTACATGAAGGGAAGTTTTGTGGACTCTATCCATCTTTATGTGTAATAATCCATATCACAAAACACCTGTTTGCCCTGTAGTCCATGCTTGACTCTTCACACATGCCAGCTTCATCTGTTGCACATTAAATGATGCAAAAGCGTAAGCAGCAAAATGTTTGGTTTTGTTTACTGAAGGTGTATTTATCTTAAGCTACTAAAAAGCATGATCAGTCACAAACCCACATTTCCAATAGACTTTTGATGTTAAATGTTAATGATGGTGCAAAATAAATCCCAGCTTTAAGAACAAAGTACCATTTTATAATTAAAAAAAGACAAAATACTAAAGCCTAAGTTAGAGAAAAGAAATGGGGCAGCTCAATGGGGAGAAATAGGAGAAATTGATGTGAAACACTGTGGAAGGCTGACCAAGTCAAATGCATAGTCAAACAGGATCAGTGGCAAACATGCAAATCTGACTGAAGCTCACTAGGAAGATAGTTAAAACAGGAGTGATATGAAGTAGCGCTCATGTCTTTAAAAAGCAAACATTTCTTATTACTTTTCCAACTAAAAATGCAGCAGATAGGAGCATCTGGTTTTAGCGTCACCTTCCTCTCAGGTTTCCTAAATGAACTACTGAACTCAAATTTAACAGGAAAATTGCTCAAACAGCACCTTGCATTAATTGTACTTTTGGCTGGAACAGAAAAAAACCACCTAACTCCTGAGAGAGACATCAAAATCCCTGACAAGGGAGAACACAAAAGCTAGCGCGCCTGCCATCATCAAGATTCCTCATAAAACTCACCGAGTGCTGTTTCCAACAACTGAAAGTTATGTGGTCCCCCTGGGTTTCTCACATGTATGTGTTGCTCAGGCAACAGATAAAAAAAATTTTCATTTCGTTTCCCAGCTACTCTCCACCACACACATTTTATACAATGAGAAAACAACAGTAACCATTACACAAGGATAAACTGAGAATGAAACATTCTCAACCACCTGGACTGGTCCAAGCTCAGGAGGAAAAACCAGGGAATCTCTCCTACCACTGCCAACACACTCGTGTGCGTTTACACGGGTTGCCTTAATGTCACCGGGACACGGATGAATCATCTCCCTGACTGAAAGCAGGGCCCATGAACTGAGCTAACATTCATACACAGCTCTATTTCTTTACACTTCAAAAGAAAGCCAGGAGATCAAGATTACAGAAACACAAAAAGCTTTAGCACAATCGGGTTTTGAAAGCCATTAGAGTAGTTTCAAGACTCATTCTGGAAGGGCAGGAATTTGGGACACCTTCAAGCAAAAGGACTTTTTTAGCTCCTATATATCAGAAGGAACTGCACATTCAATTTATGATACAATGCCTTGGAATTGTGATGTGACTTATTTACAGAATCACACATAGGAAATTTATCCTTTGTCAGAAATGTAAAAAATTTAGTACACCTGAAGAAAGTGAAGAATTATTGGAAAAAAATATTGAGCTCATCTGAAATGTAAATCCAAACAAACCATCAGTGGATAAACTCATTTCTCTAGGTAGTACTAGTAAAACTTTGACAGAATGAAATTTTATCGAATTTGAAGTGATTAGAAATAAGAAAGCTGCTCTGTGATTCTACCAACACAGGCACATATTAAGTACTATGTAAAACTGAAAGTACAACAATATTATTCATGAACTTTTACTTTACATGAACCATATGTGTGTTTTATTTCCTTATCTTCCTTTCTTCTAATTTTATATTTGGACAGCATATAATACAACAATGTGCTGCTTTAGAGCCATATTATCCAAGTACAAAGTCATATAATAAACAAACAAAAAAAAAAAATCAGAGGGAGCAACTATAAATATTCTTCTAACCAACCAATGCTGATGAGTAAAAGTGATACTAATTAACCACTGTAAAAGGCCAGTCAGTTAAGTGTCTTTTCTATGAAGGTTACTGTATAAATATATACAACAGCATAACAACATGTTGGGAACTCCTGTACTATTAAGTGCATTTATGATGCCCATATATGGACGGACAACAAGCCAAAAACTTCTCATTGTGAATGGTATGCTTTCCTCTTCCTCACGTAACACAGCCTGGAACACTATCACAAACACAGAAGCAGACACATACATGAAACATGTATTAGAGCCGTTTGCCTAAATCCTTTTTCTGTAGTGCTTTCATCCTACATATACTTGCCACTATTAAGACATCCATACCACACACAATTAGCATAAAATGTATTACTTTTCTGTACCATTTACTCACAGAGGTAGACCATGAACATCAATGGATCTACTTGCAAGTATAAAATGCATTATGTGCTTGTAGAATTTGGCAAAGAATATCAAATCTAAAATCATTATACTTTATGATAATTTTTATAATCTGATCATAAGGATGCTAAATGTAATAATAAAGACAGTGCTGAGCCATTCACTGATATCAGATGCTTCAGGCAATTACACATATTTTACACCATGACCTAAAAGTAAAACAAAGACAAAGTTGTTAAAGCTATACAAGAAACCTTCTAAGACAAACAGTATTCTTCCATCTGACATAAAACCAGAAATGAAAATAATGAAACATTTTAAAAAATATTAATGTTAATGAAGCTAAATTATATATATATTTCCATATTTATAACAGACTACTAATGAAACCTATTTGGGTTTGTTGTTTTGTTGTTTGTTTTTTTCAAGACATACATGTCCATATTCTGCTATTGTGTTCTTGTAAAGGTACCTCACTGTAATAAAGTAATCAAAAATATACCCAGATTTATATTTAATAAAAGAAAAGCCCCTTAGGCAATGGTGTCAGTCCAGGTTTGGTGAAGGTTAAGCCAATCCCCTCTCACTGCAGTGGTCAGCTGCATGGCTCTCCTCAGACAGCAAGCTGAAATAACAGCTTAGGGGGCTCTGAAAATAGAACACCTGCCCATAGCACAACATACTGCATTTCTAGTTTTACACGTTACAGGATTTTTTGTTCTTCTGAATACTGAGCTCAAGAAGACGCAAAATCTCCCCCTCATAAAGGGGAATGTTTTTAAATAACTGAGGAAGAAAACAGCATATAAGAATAGTAATAGTATTATTTATCTCATTAATTATGCAAATCTGTTTTTCTCTTTGTATAAATTATAAGACCCTGACATTATTTCCTAGAAAATTCTCATAGAAATTTTAGTAAAGTATTTAAAATGGTTCTTCATGCATTGTTCTACATGCTCGTTCTACATTTTAAAATAGTGGCGGTTTTGCTTTGCTTTCAAAAATTATGTTACAGCACAGGATTCTGCAGACCTCACTACTCAGGGAATATAAGAAAAGATCATTCACTGCCAGCACGTTAAAGAATCTCTGGCTTTTCCAGGCACTCTGTCAGTCTCTATTATCTGGAAATGCACTTGAAAAGTTTAACAGATATTACTCCTGAAGAAGTTTAGTCTCACTGTTTAGATCAATTTCCTGTTAGAAGATACATTGGGCCTACACCTCCCTCAGAAAAGGAAAAAGAGATGTCCCAGATAAGCAGGCACAGGAGTATCCCAGTGACAAATGGCATGCTCTTCCAGCAAAGAAAACAGGACTCAGTGCAGCAGTCGCTTTCTGCAGAAACCCAATTGCTCCCTTCACACAGGCATGTTCTTCTGTATAATCTGCATTAACCAACAATTAAGAAAACTCATTTGCTGAACAGTCATAAAACATACTAGGTATACTTGATAAAAATGAAGATAGTATTCAGAGGCTTATTAGAGTGATGCTCCAAAGGGCAGGCAATAACTGGCCGGCCTTAGTACGCTGGATGTGCTTACAGATGCTTTGCAACCGCTGTTAAACTAAGTAGTTGCCTACTACGTGCTTCACAGAGCTCTCGCTGTGATATATTCCCTGGCTAGAAATTAAATTAGTGCTCCTGTTTGCTCTTGCATGACTCCGTAATGGGTTTCACCCCTTGTAGAACTTAAATCCGCTAATTAACAGAAGTTGATTTCTACTCAAGTCCAAGGCACAAGATTTTTTGAATTTTTATCCTGAGCAAAATCCTACTAATACATCCTTGTAAATGCGTAGGAAAACTAACATGCGTCTACAGTTTGCTGAGTACCTGTCCCATATGCCTTAGACACCTTAAGTCTCCATGGCTTGACAGGAGGCCAAAGATCTGAAGCAATACAGTAAAACAGCAAGTGCCCTTGTAGAGGCCCAACGTACGTTATGTGCATTTAGTATGTCCTTTTATTAGGAAATGCACTAACACTGGATACAAACTTAAACTGCTTGCAATTTAACACTCTGAGCCTTGGCTGGCGTAAGTGGAATTCACAGGAATTTGTATTTCTCAGTATAATGTTAATTAAAATGTACATTCAAAGGGAAGGACAGGCTGGATTTTTTTAAACATTAATGCTGCTTAGGAAGTCAGAATTAGATAATGAAAGCTTGATGTTTCTTCCTCTGGACAAAGCACAGACAATAATTCATAATAAAATTAATTTAAATTACATTAAACCTTGATTAAAATAAAATGTAAGCAAATTATTTCAGTGCTTCCCAAGCACTTGTCCTTCTCAAGCAGCAGTAGAGAATAAAACCAAAATGGATCTAAAGGTGCACCTCAAAAAAAAAAAAAATAAAGCTTAAAATATCAACCCTTGCACAGTTCAAAAAACAAATCTTAATCAGAATGTTTAGCTCTGACATCTTTTTTTCATATGCTTATTACTGCATTACCTTGCCTCAAGAGAAACCAATAATATATATAATAAGCTCTTTACTCTGCTTTGCTATGGAAACAAGGCATGTGTGATCTCACTGACTTTCTGTATTTTTTCAGGTAATTTTTAACCTGTTGGATGATTTCACCTAATTAGGAAGGGGAAAAAAAGAAAAAATATCAAGGTGGTGTCAAAAGGAAACAAGTAGGTAAAAAAAGAGGGACTCAACTGCCTGGGACCAACAGGAGCACAAACTCTCTCCTTCCATGAGACCAGAGAGCCAGGATGGCACGGGACTGGGACAAACAGTGGCGCAGACACAGTGGGAGCCCCCGTCTCCCCCAGGCTATCGACCATGGTGCAAGGCCAGGCTTCGCACAGCTGACTGCGTAACTCCCATTCCGACTACTTTCCAAGGTAGTTCTCTCAGTCTGTATTTTGTAATAAAACTGTAGTTTAAAGACATACCTACAGTAGAATATGCTAGATAAGGGAGAGACCAACTCCTTCTGAAATGCCATTAATGTTCAAGCTTCTACTTCTGCTTTTAATTCCTTTTTCCTTACTCTCATCTTTTCCTCATTTTGGGCTGCAAGGGTTGCTGTTGACGGTATTAATGTTTTTCAAGCCTCTACACAATATTGACCTCTTGTTGATCAATGTATCAGCAGTATATAAAAACTCAGTGCAGTTTTCCCTCCAGCTTCCAGCACTCATACATTCCAGGTTCATTTTACTTGAAGGAATGGAGTGCTTCAAAAGCAACTCCCTGGACTGTGCTAGCCAGGAAAAACAAAGCAAACCCAAGACCTCCTTAACTGAAGATGTGATTCATATTTGAATAGGCAACACTAAAATAAGACTGTAGCCTTCACATAACCGTGCCTGCTTGCTAATTCCCTGGTGAGTTAAAGTTAAGGCACTGTGAGAGTAATGAAGTCTTTATCTTGATGGGAAAATGTTTTGTTAAATGAACAAATGAATCAGATGTCCACACCCAGGATCTTCCCCCCACCTCCCCCCAGCCTTTCTTGTTTAACTGTACAGAAACATTAAAATACAACAGCAGGGAATTCAGCCAGGTTTCAACTCCCCCACCAACTGCCACAACCTGCATACACACATAAGATTTCTATAAAAACCCCTAAGTTCCAAGCGAGAGAATGAAAGATTTTCTTATTTCTAGCAAAAGTTAGATGCTCTTATTTTAACCTTTGTTCATGTTCATACTTCCAGGCATGAAGTGCTACTAAAGCACGTTACACTTGGCATCTCTTATTACTGAAGCAGAAGGCAATGTAATCTTGTGAGAAAGTGTAATAATGCGGTATTCATTTTGCTTCTGTGGCTGGAAGCCAACTCTATATTAATATTCATTTCCAGTATACAGAGCCACAATATTTCATTTATTTTAGGAATTTACAATTAATTTGGTATGATTCTGTTATCTGCTCCCAATTTCCTTCCCTGTTTCTTTTAGCTGAAAAAGCAGCTCTTGTATAGACTTTAAAAAAGTAAATTCGCAACTGAAGCATCAAAAGATTGCTACTGGCTACTAAAAGCAAGAAAAACAAGGATAGAACAAAATGAACTTGAAATATTACAGATGACAATGAAAATTAGCTTTCTGCAAATGGCAAAAATTCAATCTGCAGAAGTTCTCGGTTTACTTTTTTCCTTTCCAAACTCAGCAGATAAAACACTCTTTGCAGCATGTTGTTTCCGACTGTAACCAAGCCAGAGAAACTAAGTTGTTTGCTTATCCTTTCTGTTTTCAGATGTTTTAAACCACAACATAGTATTACTACAAACAGGTAGTTCGTAAAACATATTAGATACAGGGATTTGAAACAGTTACAACAATAACTAAAATCCTTATAATTTTAAAATTTTAGAAAAAAAAAAGCCACATAAATAGATGTCTTCCTACACCTTTGGTTTCAACTAGTGCAACCATTTTTGCAATGTAAGTGCATTTATAATTAACACAAGTTATTACCTAACCAGCCAGTTTTAAGATTTATAATTCTATTCTCCTAATATGCATTTAGCTTCCTTACCTGTGAAAGAGGCTGAAAAGATTTTACCTTCCAGCTGTTGGCACTTACTTTCCTTAAAAGGGAGATTCTACCCAAGTCCACAGACTCAACAGACACCAAGAGAGCAGTCAGTACAGCAGCTACCAAATGAGAAATCCCATCAATGATGAAACCACCCAAGATCTACAGCGTGCCGTGGGAAATGCAAGATCTCTACTATAACCTGGCAATATTTAAGAAGAAAGAGGGGAGGGAGGGGAATCTGACTATGAAAGCTAATTATGTGAAGCATTCAGAAACCTTCAAGATGACTGCTTGTACGTACTCCCCGATACGTGTTCACACATACAAGCTTTGTTAAAATAGGTTGTTCATATGTCTGTCAGTACAACACAAGATCAGAGTCTTAGTCTAGAATAAATGCTTAGGAAATTACGCAGTGAGCACGGAAGACTGCATACAACATCAAAATTTTGGGGTTTTGCCATTTTTGTGGATTAGATTCTTTTTGGTTTTATAGATTTGGAAAAAAAGAGAGGGGAGACAGCTCAGCTTTCCTGAAGTATCTCTGAAAATTTAGCCTTAAAATTCAAAGAATTTTGACAGGGTAAGGTAGGTATCTGCTTTAAAAGATGGTGAGATCACGCCACAGATGCGCCAGAGAAGCGTATGTATTATATACCGATTACTGAATAATGTAAGAAGGCATGTAGGTGCTACTTCATTACTAAACCTGTCTTTTCAACTGCAATCTAGTCAATCAAAATGATTACACCCAGAAATAGCCTCAAGTTCTATACAAGTATTTGTAATTAAAAATTCATAAACCCTGTTTTCCTGATCATTCATTTGTGTTTCTCTATTCCTCATTTAAAGGGCCACAAGAGCAGCTGGGGAGAGAGATTAACTGTGTAAAAGAAAATCTATGAAGAAAAACAGATAAAGAGTAGATGATACAACTTTTTTTTAAAAAGCTTTTTCCTTCCTCATATCTTTAATTTAAGAGCTATTTTAAACACCACAACTGATAGCAGTGAACTATTTTTCCCTTTTTTCAAAAAGCGAAAATATTTAAGTAGATGCTATTCCTGTACACACTTTGAGTTTTATTTCCTGAAATCTAACTTGCATAGTTCTAATCTTAATGAAGCATGTGCCATTTTATTTTCAGTCAGCAAAATCAGAAAAGTAAAACAGGTATTTCATTTGCACTGTTTAGTTATTTTCTATCATATTTAACATATCTATACATTGCTTCTAAATGGTTGTGTAATGAGAACAGGAAAAAAAGAAGAGTAAACAGGAAAAGTCCAAAAATAGGGCACGTACCAATCAAGGATATTAATACTGTCACTTCAGTTGCCTGAACACTGCATTTCAGTTTCAACATACCACACTATTAAAGCAAAAAAATATATTTTCCTTTTTTATTAAAAAAAGAATAATTTGAAACTTATAAATTAAACCTAGAACACGCTACAGACACTTTTACTTTCACATCTTAAAACCTCAAGTCTTCTAACAAAAATTAATTGTATAGGCTGCTCATCTCATCTGCAAACTCACGGAAAAGATAAACCAAAGCTTACCTTCAGTACACTGCAGGAAGCTGATAATGAGCAGAAACCAAAAACTTTGCATTCTGCAGCCAGAAGACACCATTATTGATCCCTGTAAGAATTTTCTTTGTATTCCTTAATGAATCCAGTTATAAAAGCCCAGCATCATCGAAACCAGTGGTCTGCATTATTCATCTTCATACCTGGAGAAGCAGAGGATTTAAAAGAAAAGGAGAAAAAAAAAATATCCATCAATAGCTGAACACCAATAATTTGGAATACCAAATTTTACATGACATGAGGACAGAAATTTTTAATAAAAACTGACAGTACACCTGTACTGTAGCTGGGAATTTGGCATGTTTGTGGGATGTAATCTCTCAAGGTCAGTGATCATTAAACAGAATGCCAAATAATGATACATGTTAAAGTTGAAAGTACAAATATGACTGATGTCCCTGCACCACGATACATGAAAAAAAAAAAAGAGAACATTTTCTCTAAATATAAAAAAACTGGATTTGCAGATGACTAGGCTAAGCCTTTCCCACTCCCCAAATCTGACACAATCTGCATTTCTCTACCTTAAAAAGCAACAATAAAATTAAATCTAGGGCACTGCCATATTTCTTAGTGATTCGAAACATGGAATGGCTGAGAACAGAGCAACTCCGCTCAATAATAAGGGTCTGAAGGTCTGCCATGGCTCTAGCATTCTCTTTGGGCTACACACAAGTCACTCTCCTCGGATAAGAAGCCCTAACAGCAACTTTACCAACAAAATACTCTGGTGAGGAAGCCTCTCCCTGTGACTCTATGGTTTGCTGTATATCCACCTAAAAAACACCTTCAGAGAAAAGGGAATAACCATCATGGATGAGACTCTCCTGTCCTCAGTCTCTGACACGATCTGCCCCCGACTGAGAAATGTGAACCAAACTGGTTCGGTAAACGAAGTACCAAAGGAAGAATTCTTAAAGCTATCATTTGCATTTGAAAAATATAATTATGATGACAGAGCGCAGAAGATTTGACAGCACAATGCGCCCTTTTGCTAATGACTTCATTCTCTCACCAGCCAACTGAGTAACTACGTACATCCTCTTCCATATCTCACTGTACAAAGCTAGATCATGCGTCAGCCCTGACTATTAGAGTTTGAGAAGCTAGAGAAAAATGAACATACATTAAAAAAATTATTTTTAACGACAAAGCTCGATCTACATATTACAGATATGTGAAGCAACTCTGGAATAATGAGTCTCTCAATGCTGCAGCAATTACAGCTCCAACGAGCTGAATCTGGTGCCATCTTGGCTTTGTCTCTCCAAGATCAATGGGCAGGACTACGTGGATGTGTTCCTGACATATTTGAAATAAACATTACTTTCAAAACATAACAATGACTATGTAAAAATTGAAGTGGCAGGACCCAAGGGCAGCTCATGAGTCTTACAAGTACTGGTGCACACTGAGGGCTTTAAAAATATATTTATCTTTTCGGCAAGGAGAACTGTAAAGAATGAAGAGCTCATAATGCCAAACAAAAATTCTATGAACTGCAGAGCATTTACAGAACTAGAAAGCATAAGTCCTTTTATATTAATCAGTGTTAATATTAATCAATTATAAGTTTGTTCCCTGAGCATAGAGACAGCAACAAGACTCACACTCACTTTTTTCCCCAAGAAGAGAAAGACGGGAATTAACAGAAAACATTATGGAACAATTTTTCTGGCTCTCAATGAGGGCCATGTTTCTGTGGCAGAACAGGAGATTATTAAAATAGCCAAACAGGCTTCTTTACTTGGCTCCTCTTCAAGAGGAGTGATGCCACTTCAGTGTAGGCATCCCTCTCACACAACACAAGCGTGCTTGCAATTTCGCACACAGGGAAACGAAAGACAACTGACATCTGAGGCCAACTGATTTTATGTTTATTTATACATAAAACCAAACCCTTTTTCCAATTTCCAACTACAGACAGGTGCTCTTCAATCACAGGCACTTTCATCTGCACATATTTCAACAAAGAGCATGCAACAGCAAACAGAGTGCTTCAGTGCAGGACAGCCAGAGCGTGACTCTGCCTGGCACAGACCCATGTGCCTGGAGGTAAAAGATGTGCCCTCAGTTTCAATGGTGATACACCAGCTGCTACAGGACAACCCAGAAGCAGTTATGAAGAGACAGTCATATTGTGTCTCTAGATCTTTCACACTGGGCTGAGAGTGTTTTGCAACTAAAAAAAAAAAAAAAAAAAATCTAAAAATCCACAAAGGATGCACTGCATTCAGCAGAAATTACAATTGCAAAGGAACTCCTGCTGAGTGAAGAAAAAATTGCCACCATGACATAACCCAAAGAAAAAGAAAAAAACAACCAAAACCCTGGAGATAGTTCAGCTAAAAGCTTGGGAAGAGCTTGGATTAATTTTTTACCTGTAGCACCCAAAGGAAAAAATCATAAAACTATTTCACAGACACTACAGCCTAATCAGTATAATTTCAGTAAGCAATCAGAATAATCCAAGAGAATAGACGAGGAACAGTTATGGCTAAAAGTGAAATTAAGTCAGCCTTCTGATAGCTCCCAGTCTGTCCAAAAAATTTTTGTCTTCCTGGGACTCAAGTTTTATCATTATTTCCATAATGTATCACAGCACACACATATCACTGTCCACTTGAAGGTGAAGGAGGATGTCTCAAAATCTAACTGTGCATTATCATCCTTAAGCTCACCACTTCCTTGTGGTCTTTTTTTAAATCGGAAGGGGGAGAAAGGGTTGTGTTAAAATTACAAAAAATACTCAGAGCACCACTTGTGGTACCCAACATCTCTCTATGAAACAGCAGCAAAATTTATGGCAGACTTTCTTTTTCTTCTTTAGATCAAGTAAAAGTTCCTGACCTGTAAACTGACTTATTTTAACTGTTTTAATAAGAAATCACAGCTTTTGAAAGGATATTGATGTTTTTGTGATACCAAAACCAGAAGAAAATAGTCAAATAAGAATAAATGCAAAAGATTTTAAGGACAAGTTTAATTGTTTTGTGCAGTGTATCGTTCTCTCTAGATTGCTGTTGCCTACAGACACAGAATTTAACTCAGCGTGCTGCTGCAAAAAGAGTTCAGAATAAACTAACCAGCCCCTACCACATTATCACTAACACATGTTTTTCTAAAAAGCAAGAAAAAAAGAAGCTGTGTTTGAAAACTGATGCAATAGGGTTTGCGTTTGCTTCTTTTCTTTCGAATGAAAATTAATGGCTTCACAGCAAACCATTTTTAATGCAACCTATATATTTGAGAAACTCTATGTGGCCCCAAGTAAAAGAACGGCGCAGTTCTGAACACACTATTCATCAGCATAACAAAAGCTAATCCTGAAAAAGGTACCCAGACATGAGCTGGAGCCAGAGAGCACTCGGCTATAGACACTGCGTCAGCCAGGTCCTTCTGACCATCCATCTATCACCATGTCAGTGGTATCTCACAACAACAACAAATCCCAAACCAAACAAGTAGGACCAGGAAAAGACATATTAAGTTACTTTGTAAACAGGAAAAACGAGACCACTACAAGCGGCTGTCCTGCACAAATAACTTATTTCCCCTCAGACCTTAATAAAACCTTTTCTCTGGATCACTGACTGCTTGGGCTTGTGGGTGGGGCAGAGAAAAAACCCCCAAAGCAAAAGGTTGCTTGAATTTCAGAGTGCAATAAAAGCTGCCAAGAAAATTTCAGTTGTAGCTTAAATCCCTACCTCTGGGCCATACGGCAGTCTCTCACAGACAAAAAAAAAATCACCAAACCTGCACTGGAAACAGAGCGATTCAGCTTGTTACATTCCTTCACATACGTGCTCTTCAAGGAGGCTGGATCAGAAATGGAAATGTTAATGTTCAAGTCTCTACACCGCAAAGGTATTGGCCATCTCTTCATACCATATTCACAAGCCGCGCTCCAAGTCCCAAATATCTTAGTGTCCCTGCCTTGCTTCCTTGTTCTTCTGTACTTCTGAACCTTCTTACAGACAGAACACGACCGCTGCAGAGTACACGCCACTTTTGGCCATCCCTCTCCGCAACATTGCTCAAGAGCACCCCAGAGATAAGAGAAAGCTGCTCCAAGCATGCTCCTTGAAATACTTTCATCTTTGAAGAGAAAGACCTCTAAAGGACTGCCGCATCCCAGCTCTACTCTGTTTAACCTTCCCAAGGTTTTATTTTCAAAAGCCAAAAAAGTCTTTTAAGAGCTTCCGGACAACTGACACAGCATGCTCAAGAGCTGCCTTTTTCCTTCTGTTCCACCCAGCTTTTCAGTCAATTAAGACAGGGAAGAATGCAGAGATCTTTCCAGCTAAACAAGGATGTTTTTCTTTAGCTGAACGTCTTTCACACAAACCCTGATGTATTTTACAATATAGTGCTTAATTTTCCAAATGATCTTAGAAACACTGCAAAGCACTTGCAACCTCAGTCAAGCTTTAACATCTCTATTACAGATATAAAATTCACACTGGCTTTACAGATGATGAGGCACGGAAAGGAAAGGAACATCAGCCACAGTTGCACAGCTCATATGTGCCAAGGAACTAGCAAGAGCCAGGCAATCCTTCTTATAAATCCTGTATGACCTACCTTGCCACACATGCAGCACCCCCACTGCCTTTCATAACCCAGTTTATGAAAATAAGTAGCTCTGTAATATATCTGAGACACTCTGCAGAGAAAAGGAGGGGGAAGAGGAAGCAAGGGTGAGTAGATAGATATTCATACCATGTAATAGACTCCTTAGTCTCCTGAGAAATCATGTGTCCACGTGCCTCCCCATCATGAGGCTTTCCCAATTTAAATTAAAAAAAGTTAAACTTCCTATAATCTGTAACATAAGAATTTAATTAGTGCAGTGTGATTAGTAAAACTGTCTAAGCCACATTAGTAAAATACTAGAATGAGACTAATAATGTTTATGATCCAAGAGCTACAGTTTTATATGTATTGGCAATAAGACCCAGCTCTAGTTTTCAACATTGAACATATCTTCAGATGCATTCAGTAGGAGTTATTCCTAAGTCTTTAATACGGTTATTCAAAAACTGACTTACATTAATAACTTTACATTAGTGCTACAGTACCAGATTGTAGAAGATCTTCCAAGTTAGGAGACCTTACAAAAAACCCTGAAAACAAACAAGATGCTGTGCTGGTTTAGTTAGCATCCTTCTACTACCTACGGTAAACAATCAATGCCTGATCTGTTCCAATTAAACAAATTGCATGTTGCAAAAAGAAAGGAAAGGCTTACTCTGCTCTGTCTGAAACTGGTTAGCAAGTACTTATTTTCCATTAAAAGCAATTCAATGCTTAAAATGTACTAGCAAGTCTTATCTTCCATTCTGTATTCAACAGTCCCTATTGTCACCTTGAAAACTGGATTTCTAACCCAAAACATCTCTTTCCAAGTTGCATGGTAGGAATACAGTATCAGGGAACGGAATAATACAGTAAGAGCAAGGCTTGACCAAGGTCATCCAATCTTTTAACAAAACAAAAAAATACTTCAATGCATTCAGCTGTGTTGTGCTCTGAAGTGACATACCCATGCCTGAGGAACGCCTGAAATAGTGTGCGGTGAACACGCACCCATAATTTAGAATGCCCACCCCACGCCAGCCTGGGTTCCCAGCTCATCAGTGCAGCAGAAGTCAAAATACCACATCTACCTATGCAAGACATAACACTGAACAGTGCACTGACACTATTTTAACAGTGCAACATCACTATTTAGTGCACCAGTCCACACAGAGCTCAGTGTTCTACCACAAGCATTCACAGAGAAAATAAATAAGATTTCAGAGAAAAAGACAAAGATTTTCCTTTCTCATCAGCACTCCAGTTTGGCTTGGCCTCACTCTTGTGTTTTACAGACATGTTACATGGCACTCCATTCCCTACAAGCCAGCTTTGCCCCTTCTTGTTAACACAGGATAAAGCCTGGACACTCTAGGGAGTTTTCATTCAATAAGCCAGCAAAGTAAACCTTTGCTAGCGCTAATAAGAATGGCTTTTTTTGGCTCCAGGCACTCTTCTTTTGCCAAGTCTGGATTTCTCTTTTTGTCTTTGCTAAATTCTCAGAATCAAGGGGGGACATTTCACTCAATACCCACTGCAAGTTCCCTGTATTTCACCTGAACCCACACCATGCCGCTACACCAGATCACCTCCGCTCAAACGCTGCAGGTAAAACCTTTTTAACATTTCCGCCCTGTGTCACTACATCTTCCTGGGGTCTCAAAGATAAATCCCCAGCATCCAAAGAAAGGGGGAGGGAAAGGGATGCTGTAAGTCAATTACAACCGTTATCGGTTGTAATATCTTAGTGTCACGCTGAGCATGTTAAATACGCTGATCACTTTGGACACCAGAGGCACAGTCTGAGGCTGTTTGCCATTCTCTTCATTAAACTGCAAAACAAATAGCTCTCATTTTCAAACCTACATAGGACAGATTTTATGAACATCAAAAATAAACAAGAAAATAATGAACAGCTATAAAAAACATTGAGAACCATACAACAAACCAAAAGAAGCAATCATAACAGCTGAAGAAAATTCAAAGGCTTTTCAAACTTCTCACTGAACAGAAATCCTCAAAACAATCTATTTATATTAGAAGGTATAATTCCTTTCCCTCGGAAAAAAAAAAAAAAATCACTATACGAACATCAACTAAAGACACTGCAGACAGTAAACTGTTTGTTGACAGCCTTGACAAGGCTTTGCAAAGGCCCATATTTCTCAAAGCTGTTATGCCACTTAGCTGATCTCCTTTTTTTTTTTCCCCTCCCATCCAGTGTTTTTCACAGCTGAGAACTTGTTTGAAGTGGAAGTAGACTGAAAAACAAAACAAACATAGAAGTCCTGAGACTGCGGTCAGACATGTCCGTACCTGTGCACCAACGCAGCATTTCTCTGACTCACTGCTAAGATTTCAACGCGCCCGATGAGCTTTGCGACCGCTCACCACTGGGCTCAAGCAGGGAAATGAGTTCAGGTATGCCTTTCACCACCAACACGCTAAAGACGACTTCATTAGACCGGCACAGAGCTACCAGCAAAACACCCACAAGCTACTAACTTTCAAAATAAAATCAAGTTACAGGCAAGGGCAGACAAGAACACATTCTGCCCATGCATTTACAGCATTTTTACCCATGCTGTAATTGGGTTAATGGGGGCTGTATAGCCCCAACACACTGGAACTGCAACCAAACCACAGTCGGGGCCTCTGCATCTGGTATTCATACACAAAACTCAGTTTGGTAGTAACAGTCCCCTGGGAACTACTGCGCTGAAGACTTCTGTTCTAGGTATGTGTATTATCCAAAAGATTCATGAGGGTACTGTGATAGCATCCATTTTAAAGCATCCCATTTTCTATCAGTTGTATTTAAAAAAATCAGCATATGTGGTCAGTATTCAATATAAATGATACTGCCCAAGTTTCAAGAACAAGCTTGTGTGGGCAGCAAAGTCACTTTTGATTATTTGTAAAAATTCTATCAAAACCCTCTGTTGTTACCAGAAAAATGCCAGCTCTCTAAAGTAACTGAAAAATGTTTATCATTTTTTAAATATCAGAAGCAGAACGCACATACGTATACACACAATGCACTGGATGTAATTTGTGGCGGGGTTTTTTTGCTTAAAGAGGACTACGGTTCTAATGTTAACATCTGTGAGACCACGGCCTAATCATTGTGCAGTGAAATATGAAACAAAATCAATGGTGGCACATAAGATGTAATCTCTACTGTGTTTGGCTAACTGCACTGATTCCTTGAGTCATAAATCATTGTTACTAGCCATTCAGTGAATCAATATTCAGATTCCCTCTTGGTCTATACATATGACCACTAAATGAAATAATAATGACCAAAATCTGCCATATATTAGGTTATCAGTATTACCAAAAGGGATTTCTTGGGAGCAATGAGGTAATCCAGGATAAAATATATCCTATGAGCATGCAAAGAAATGTGAAAAACCTTTGACTAAATACAGAGGAAGCAGAAGAAAGGTATTTCTAAAATACCTCTTCTTCCATCAGAACCTCAAGTATTAAAATTTACCATGGCATCACAATAATGCATTTTATAAATGACCATTTCAACAATGCCTGCTTTTAATTATGTTTTAAAATGTGCTGTACTTGAGTATTTTTCTTCTTTCAAATAACTCCTTCTCAAGTTATCACTAGTTTTGTGTCTTTTCTCTGAAGCACAGTTATTACAGTGACCAGAGAGCAGTATTTTCTTACCAGCCATCTGACAGTCAGGAACTTCAGAAGACCACATTTTAGCTCCACTAAAAACCACCAACAAAATTCTATGAGTAATTCCATAAAGCTGCCATTTTCCAAATCATTTAGTTACTAAAAGGTACTGGATCACCTCTTGCAGAAAAAACTGAGAAGTGCTGTGTGCTACCATCCCAGTCTTGGCCACAAGTCACATCAAAATTTGTTACTTTGACAGAAAGAGGGAAGAAATGATGGAGAACTCAAATACATCACCTTTGAAAGAATACTCAATTAAGAATGGTCTTTAACTACTCTATGCACACAAGAGATTCTCCAGGCAAGTATGTCTTCTAAGCAGAAACTTCACTGAATTTACATAACCCTTTCGAGGTCTTTGGCATGTATATTAAGTACCAAAAAAGCAGCAGCATTGACAGAAGACATCTTTCAGGTTCACCAATTTTACATACCAGTAGCACTTAGAAATAGGAGGCTGAAAACTCCAAAGTCATGAAATAAAAATCAACAAACTATTTTCCTTCCCTCAGAACTGGCTTTTCTCATCCACACATTCCTGGAGAAAACAAGAACTCAAGGGTGAGAAGCCATATACACACCACCTCTTCCTTGCAGCCACGCACACATATATGACCAAATTATGTAATTATTGCTTGCACATCGTCAAGAAAGTGCACAATAAATATGGCAAATAAATCTGAAGTTATCTATTCAGAAAGGTTCTGATTGTGCAATGAAACAAAGAATTCACTTCTCTTACTGGATGATGGGCTCTGTACAGATGTACGAGTTGCCCAGGCGTCTAATGGTGCCAACTATAGTTAAGAGTATTTTCTTGTACAATTTAATAAGCAATGAACATTCAGGTGACTATTCTTAACTGTGCAAGGCAGCTGAATAACTACCATTCATCGGAGCTGTATCCCTCCTTTACCTAGGTGAACAGTGGGCTTATTTATTCAACTATAATAGAAAAATAGAAATAGAAAAATATTTCAGTTCATTTTTTATTCCTTTAGTAGAAAGGCTAAGTCAGAAAAATATAAACATTACATTTTATGAACAAAAAAGAGTGCTAAATTATAATTCAACAGAAAGGCTCTTTCTACTCGCATGTACCACTGTTTAAAACTCTTCTCCCTAGCATCTTACATAGTATTTTCAATTCTTGCAGGGGGAGAAGAAAGTGTGTGGGGGGAGGATGTATTTTGGAAACAGTGAAGGCCTTTCCCATGTACTGTGAAAAGCAAAGTGTGAAGTGATAAGCCATATTCCATTTTGTTTAATAGAAGGTATCTCCAGCACTGCCACACAGCCACAGCGAGCACTTGAGGACAAAGTATCCCTGAATCGCTTTCACTCAGAGTTTTAAAAAAGAATGGATACTTTTTAAAGAATTCAGAAGAATGAACTCTCTTCACTGGAGTGACTGAAAACAATATTATTTAAAGTACATTTTTTTAAAGTTTGGTTTTGTTTGGTTCTTTTTACATCATCCACACAGCACAGATGATATTTAAGATACATTTTTAACACATTTTTGACACATTTTTTAGCAGCAACATGACCTCTGATGTTCTGTGGTTTCATCAAGCAGACCAAGACCTCTGTGTCACATATTTATAATTTCTTTTAAACGCTACAGATCTTGGTAGCTCAATGTGACAATGACACCGCTACTTTGGCAAAAATGATATTTTTCTGTAATTAGGTTACATTATGATTGTAAATAATTTATTTACCCTTTACAATTAAAAATACTTAATGGCCTTTATTTTATACTATTCTACTAGAAATTCAAGGGTTTTTTTTAATAAACCTTGTTCTTATATTCTGCTGCAGTTCATGAACTGTATGTGCAACTAAAAAAATAAGGTTACATTTGACTATCAACAATATTTATAAGTGAATAGAGTGGAAAGATTACAAAATTTTAATAAGAACATTATATTATAGTAGCAATAATCTAGGTGTTTTACTGGGAAGTGAAGTGGATTACCGTAAATGAAATTTTAAATGTCCTTTCCATTTTATAGATAACACAAAATGACTCTTTTCATGTCTCCAGCGATAAGGATACATGTGCCACACATTTAAATAGTGCCTTCACCCTATCCAACCCTGCTCATGAATTAATAATTCAGTGACATTAATACAAGAAGATAAATGATAAAGAGGTTACAGCACAAGGGCCAACAGTACACATATACTTCTTTTAGAACAGCTAATACCTCTCTGCCAATTACAGTTAGAACTTTTTAACAGTTTTCAATGGCATTTTTACAATCTAAATAGCAGCTTATGCACACACAATTTCACACAACTCAAGCTTAATAAATCTCCTGCTGCTACCAAACAATCATTCTGGGGGATTAAAGTGCAACATCTGCTAACATTAATAAGCATTTTACATAGCAATATGTATAAAAGCAGTTGCTATCAGTCTTCTGAAAAAGCTTCGAGACTGGTTTGGCATAAATTATACCTTTATCGTTCAACTGGTAACTTCAGCTTACAGGAACAATAAGGTAGCTATATGGCTATATAGCAGGAAAAACCAACAAAATTATATACTGACTGCAATTATCGTTTGTAGTGGAACTATTTCTCAAAATACTTGAAAAATAAACAGAAAATGTATGTATGCAAAGAGTTTCAGGTAATAACCTGATAAAATTTCAATATTTGGAAGAAACCAAAGCTATCAATCTGTTTGCAAGAGACAATTTCCCTCCTAATAAGAGTTACAGTTTTTTTAATCCACCTTGGGCTTTTTTTATTGTTTATTTTTGTATTGCCACCAAAGCAGCATCTACTGTGAAAGAATGCGTGCCTTTCCAAGGCATACAATAAATACCAAGGGTTTTATTTAATTAGGAATTCCAGCACACATTTTAGGTAGAAGTTGGCAAATGAGTGTACTTTGGAGTCGAGAGACGTGTAACATCAGCTTGAGCCAAGAACACAGTTGGCAAATACGGCACAAACTTTTATGCGCAGCCCTGCCAAGGCAACTCAAGCCCTGCAGTTCAGCCGCGGACAGCCGCATGCCAGCATCTGCCAATCACCCCTTCTCTGTAGTGAATAAAACAAAGCCATGCACTAGCTAATGTTACCATTAATGCAGTTTTCCCTACATTTTTAAGAACACAGAGAGGTAAAGTGTTTCAGGCTCTTACTTCACAAACCCTACAATCTTAGTATGTTCTAGAAACTGAAAAGAATCAATAGTCAACTTTGCAATAGCAGATATTTTAACAGTTATAATTGTCTTGGAGTGCTATACAAATGAATTAGGTGGTGTGGACACACCGTGGGCCAGGATCTGCAAGCTCGTTTCTTTCTTTCATACAAAGAAATTTGTATCGCAGGTATCCAGATGACAGAATAGCAAATTGGATCAAGTAAGTATGTATAAAATATTTAATTTACTTTTAATCAGCAATTGATTTTCCATTACGAATTTCTTAAATATGATTGTTTTAACATTATTTTTCAAGTCAAAACACTGCTTTAAAATTACTATTATCACAGTCTCCTGACACTGCCTACATTCTTATTTGACATGTTATGAGAGAGATGAAGAAAATCAAAGCAGTAAGATAATAAAAGATTCCAGCAATGCCAGTGCTTGACAACTAACACTCAGGACCTTTCGATGCTATCAGGTTTTAAAGTACCCTAAACTAGGGCTGAAGCCAGGCTTAGCTGAGAAAAAAAAGAGTCATTTAAAGACAGAAGGAAAAAGTTTAAAACAAAAGGTAAGTATATTTAGTATCTACTTTTTCTGCAGACTGATGGTTTCTTTAGGCTGGAGTCTGCACTGGCAATTCCCCATACATATTTCAAAGATCAGAATCACTGCAGCCGAAGGAAGCACATGGGGATTAAGAACCCAGATGCCTCAGTGCCACAAACAGTCTTCCTTAAACACAGCTTCAATTTTAGATTACCATTTTAATTTATTTTTTAAGTTACTGTGCGCTGCCTGTAAAAACACAGCTTTATAATAAAGTGACAAATTCATACTTTTTTCCCTTTTAGAACAGAAAAACATGATACTGGCACACGACTTTGTTTTCAGGCTATTCCTCCACCCGCACTCTAATTCTCACATCAGACATATCCCCTGCCATGTGCTAGCCTTACATGTTCTTGAAGATTTACTGCTGCTGTAGTAGTCTCATGGCTATTTCAAATCCAGGTCACAACTTTCCACAGTTACTCAGATTAACATTTGCAATTTAATCTATTTTAACACAAGAATCCAACAGCGCTGAGATGAAAACGAGGTGACTTTTTTCTCAAAGATGACTGAATATTAAATATGAAATTTAACAGGTTTTAATCATAACAGTTTGTAAACAGTGTAATATATATGTCTGCCCTAATTTAGTAAGATGGAATTCTCACATAACGCTCATCAAACTGAGCACAAAAAAATTGTTCTGGCATTTCACTAAATTAAAATCTTCAGTCCCCACAGCAAGAATGCACAAATTTAGATTTTATTAATACCTTAAATCAAACTCACTTTTATGAAAAGCAATTTACAAGTCATCTTCTCTTGTGATGGCGAAGAACAGAACGGGGTCTTAAGCATATTTTTACAGACACTTTGATGATAGTCTAACCTTTTGGTCTGATTGCTGTTTTCACCAAAAATATCGTTTTCTTTGAAATCCAGCAAACTCATGAATATAGTTTTAAGCCTTCAGTGACAGAGTGGCTGACAGCTCAAGAGACAGAAGGTAAATTTAAGAGAAGTTGTCCCTGTTTAGAAAATGCATGCCATTTTACCAGCTTCTCATTCATCAATCTGAAAAACTCCAAATTTGACCTAGATCACTGCATTTCACAGTTTGCCCAAAGATGTACGAAACCTTCACACTTGCAAAACCACGCAAGTGACACACGCGCTTAATAAGCCACCTTGATTTAACTGGTGCTCTATGTACTTTAATATTTTAAATTCCTAACACTAAACACCACCTTCAAGCCTTCTGCACTGCAGGCACTTCTACAATAGATTACAAATCAGATGCACAATGAAATCATCACCATCAGGTAGACTCCCCCGTACTGACAGTTACTCACCAGAAATCAGTGTGAGGCTACGCCGTGGGACCGGGGGTGGGTGGGGGGAAACAGCAAAGGGAGCAGGCGGAGCTGGAAGATGGCATCCCCCCAGCTAATTTCAAGTGCAGTGGAAGTGGGAAAGCCCTTGGGTAGGGCGTAGAAGGAAAGCAAGCAGATGGAAAAGAGAAGGCCTAAGGAAAGATGCAGCAGAGAGGGCAGGCTCGCCCTGCGTGCCACGGGTGGATGTGTTGGGGAGCCTGTGCAAAACAGAGAGGCATTGGAAGAAGCGCAGGAAGGAATGCAAGTCAACAGGGAACAGAAAACATGCCGAACAGAGCAGAAAAGGGAAGGACTTGCTAGTATGAAGCATCTGAGTGTAATTTGATTTTCTTCAAGCAGACTGCCAGCATTTGGGATCGGTTGCCACATTCTCATAACCCAACTTAGACACTTTTATCCAGGACACAAACACAAGCCACACTAACCGCAACTATTCGCTTTTTAATACATATGAAAAGACCACCAATCCACATCAGAAACCACAAATCTGTTTGAAGAATGAGTCAAAGCAGTAATAAATGTGGAGACAGGAGAAGATAACATTGGCACTAAATGCTACAAGAGGGGCCAGCACACATGTGCTATGAGATGCACGTCTGCGTGTGTACCTGCATACAGTTATTCAGATTTATTTGCTGTTCTGCAAGTAATCATATTCTATAAATGACTGATGATTTCACAGTGCCAGAATCATAATTTAAAAAAGCTGACCACAATTTCAACATATCTATTGCACATTCTGGGCAATTTTTTTGTTTAAAAATCAAGTCCAGAAGAGGCTGTGACAATAATAAATGTACAGTTTATTTATGGGTCACTATTGGGCTGAACTGGGATTTGTTTTCTAGAAACAGACAGAGGGAAGAATAACACAGACAAAATTGGAAAGGAAATTTAAAAATAAAAAAAAAAAAACAAAAAACAAACCACACAACCTAGGGGCCCATCTTCCTGCATTTGTAAGAAGCAACAGACAGAGGCATGACAGAACACTTCACCTGACACTGCCTGGTTATACACATACTCAATTTTATTTTAATATCTCTTCAGTCAAAAGGCGATTTGACATTTTTGACCTAAAAATAGCAGCTTTATAGATCTTCTAAAAATAAAAATATCTAACCTAAGATAATACGGTGAACGATACCAGAAGAGGTTGCACTAAGCACAGCATAGGATTTCAACAGCCAGACATTTCATCCCAGTGACTTCTGGTCACCAAAATAGAAACCAAATTCACTGTTACATTATTATTTTAGGACAGTTAAGTAAACATCACTTTTCAGCTTTTCCAGTGCTGTTATTCACTGACTAGAACATGTTCACATCCAGTCCTGCTGGCTGAAAGTGGACCAAAGGAAACCAGGCTCTTCCTGGCTAGCAGTGATCTTCATCTGTGACTCTGGAGAAGCATCTCTTCTCCTTATCTGCCTCACAATTTTATCACACGATAAACTGGACACTGTATTTTTGATTTAAAAAGTAGCATATTAATAAATACCCAGACATGCATGTACTCAAGCATACACACATGCATGAGCAGACATTCATTTACTATTGTTCAATTTTTTTTATTCATTCACTTTCAAAAATTGTTTTAAAAACAAACCTCTAAGAATACCTTAAGACAGGTAAGAATAAAAATACATTCCGCTAAATACTTTCAAATATTTAAATATACTTCTTAATGTTGCATTTCTCTCTAGGAAAGTATTTACCTTGCAAGGACCAGCAACAGCTCTAACATCCAAACAGCAGATACCAATTGCTTCAGTATTACAATAGCACCAGTTTCTTAAAGCCTGGACTTACACAAAATTCCATTTCCCACTTGTCATTTTGAGGTCCATTCAATAAGCCATAATTATGAAATATTTTCATGTTATTATTCTCTTACAGGTACTGTGATATATCTCATTGAATTGGGGTTGAACAGGTTGTGGTATCACAGAAAAAGTACAACTGCCCTTCTGCTAAGGACCAGAATATCAATAATTCAAGCTGATTGGGAAACGCTATTCAACAAGACGATTAATTTTTAAGAGTGTGGTGGGGATAGTAACAAACATCGCAGAATAATTTTAAATTTTACAAGAATCCTCAACAGAGCTCACAAATATGAAGCCTTTGAAATTTAAAAAAATGTGCATCTCTTTTTGCTCCAGTTTAAAAAACCTGGACTCTAGGAATCACAACTCTGGAATACAGCCGGCAAAGCTATGAGATTGCCAGCGACCAGGCTGTGGTACGGGGGTGCTCTGCTGCTCCAAGTATGCACTGGAATACTTTGTGCCATATACCGTGCTGCATTACTTAATAAGGTTTGTCAACACAGCTCTGAGGCTTTTTCTACTCTTAAAGCTATTATGTTGTAGCATCCCCCTCCAGAAGTCAGTATCAATAAGCATACCTGAGAGCACATAGATTTAAAAAAAAAACCAAAACAAAACACACACAAAAAACCACCACACACCCACACTGCAATCTACCAAGCAAAATTTAAAAATGCAAAATAAAACTATTCTCTAAGGTGGCTCTGTTTCCCAGGTCCTCACGCCATTCACCTGCAGCCCTGGATGGGGAGCATGGTCAAAGCCCTCCCAAGCTTGGGCCCGGCACACACGTGTGCCCTTTCCAGGAAGGGAGATAAGCAAATCGGTGTTTCCCATGGAGCACAGGATGAACCTTTCTGCTCATAAGTGCTCTTACGGTTTCCATAGTGAATGTCATTTACATGAAGGCATTATAAAGGTTCCCACATGAAAATGCATCTCTGGTATAATTACATTCTTTCAAGTTACTTTTCCTCCCACTTGCTATAGTTCTTGGGTGAAAGGAAAATATTGACAAAAACAGGACATGAGGGGGACATAAGATAACCACAGATTGAAAAAGATGAAACCACCAAGCCATTTACAACCTTTTTTTAAAAAATTTAACTCTTCATTGCTACTGGGCAGTCTGAGATCAACTACACTGGGCAAAATCCTCTCTAATTTACAGCTTAAGGGTTCATCCACGTTTAAGAGAAAGGAGCCTGTAGAGAAATATAATATCTTTCTCAACCCGTCTGTTCTTTGAAATGTCTTCATTAAAATGGAGATTTTGACTTTCTGACTGTGAATAACAGAAAAAGGACAAACCTGGTTCCCAAGGATCTTCATCTGCAGACAGCACGCGCGACACTCCCCTCTTCTGTCTCACAACGATCACGCTTTTATATCACAGGCAAGTTTTGAGAGGGAAGGGCAGATGGGACTATCTCCAGTTCATGACAATTAGCTAAATTAGTCCTAATTACACCTTTATTTTATTATGAAGCAACTGAAAGAATCTAGCCACAGATCTGGATCTGCAGGACAGAAGGACACGTACTTCCCCAGATCCGAGTGGCAGCCATTACAGAGACCACCACTGCCTGCAGGGTGAGGAGGGGGACGGATCCGAACACGTTACCGGAGCTTCAAATGGCAAGCCTACAGTAAAAAGAGGTGATCCCTACTTTTTTTTTTTTTCTCTGATGGAAACATCTTGCACAACTCAGCATTCACAGTTTTTCCACTAACACTACAGTAAAACACAACTTGCCCAATGGTCAGGTGGACTTGAGCAAACTGTAGAGCACAACGCCAGGAGCTACCTCCCTAAACCATTTGTGAGCCATAATAAAATTCCACCAAGCACATTGCTCAGTTGGTTTAGCAGCAGCTAATATTTCCTATATGTACAAGACCTGAACAGTTGTTCTTTTAGGTAACAAATAATGGCTGTAATTAAGTGACTGAGGCGATATTAATCGTAGCTCTCAACTGTGCAGAAGTCGTGAGCGCAGTTGTGCAAACTGCTTAACCACTGCACTGAAACGGCAACAAATTTTCCCACTGCCCCATGTATTTTTCATAAATCCTTACCAATTAGGTTTAGTAATCTGTTAATGCTGCAGCTTTATTTGGTGTATCAGTTATTATGTATCTATTGAAAATATAAACAGAAATAATTTACTAATTATCTTCCAGCAGACCAACTACAAAATTTTCATTTATTTTACTTTCCTTCAATTAATATATAGGATTTCAGTAATATTTTTTTTTATATATAAAACTACATTGAACAATAATAATTGTTTTAAATAACTGTCGCATATACGGAGTGATTTTCTGTGAAAAATACAAAAGATCTAACTAATCTATTGTTTGCAGAATCTTAGCAATCTATCACATACAAAGATCAGTAAAAGTTGGGCAAAAAATTAAGCTAATTATAATAAATTAAATGTTTAAATTAGCTACTAATTAGATAGATAACAGAAAGATGCTGATTTCACTGTAAGTCACTGTATTATGTTCCTAAAAAAAAAAAATCTAAGCACCTCTATGTTCAGACACAGGCTGAAAACAGTATTTTCTAATTATGCCACACAGTCCAAACACTGCTGTAATTATCATTACAATCAGAAATAATATCATTAGACATAAAGACACAGTAAAGATACACGCATTCTGTATAGGTGACAAGTATAATGAAGAATTTCACTCATAGGTATATTTCAAAGGTTATACTGGTGTTATTTGCTCTGTTTGGCAGGTTTTTTCAGTCATGAGCCAAGAAGTGGTGATCACTTGCATCCCATTTGCCAAATACAAAAGCTTTATTAGTCATAACAGCACTGCTGTTCCAAACACTCAAGGAGATATAAATAATAATCGTTTAAAAAAAAGGGGGGGTTGGAGGGGAGAGGGGCACCGGGGAAGAGGCAGGTTTATCCCTTCTTCAGAGTTAGTTGTCTGCGGGCAGTTAAATATGACCTAGTGTGGCTTCATTTTTAATGCGAACTACAGTGTGGATTTGTGCTTTAATTTATCGTCTTGTAAACAGAAGAATGCCAATTTTAAGAAGCCATTCATTACAAGATTTGTACAAAAAGAAAACTGGTTAATCTTACCTTACAGTTATGTATACATATTCCAAAAATGTTTCAGGAGAGCACATAAGGCTAAAAATTTGATAAGTCTATTTCTGCATATATTCCTCTTTCAAACACAGAAATTGTCTTCTAAAACATTTTAAAACTTTCTAAAGACAAATATGTATAAAACAAACCCACTGTAACCTATTTTTATGCTTTTAAAATAAATTATAAATAATTTTAATATTTAAAGCATTGATAAAAAACACTTTACCTCTTACTAAATTTTTATGCATTATTGTCCTTTATTTTAAGTACTGGCTGCTTCTTAGTTAAGGTATACAAGCCAAGGACTGCCCTCAACGATGCAGTCACAGTTCACGCTCCTAAATCAGTTGGAGCTCTGCATTCATCAGGGGGTAACATTCGTCCTTTTGTGTTTTCCTTTTACTTACAAACAAAAGATACAATCGTTTTCCACAGTTCAAACTGAATGAAATGTGAAGCCAATCTAACAACGTACAGGAGTTTTCCTAAAATAGAAAATGTTATTCTTCAGGTCATAATTCTTGTTCTGAACACAAGGCTAAAGACAAAGCTCCACAATTTTGCTCTAGTTGTGTAAATACGAGATGTATGAGTTACTGATGACAGATGAAGTCATACATTGCTATCATTATTACAAAAATAATGCAGTTTTGAATATCTGTTGTTTAATGCAGTTTTCTTGCCCCAGTTATTTTCCACCAGAAAACCTTTAAACCTGTGTGCGATGTTACCTTCTATCAGCACATTTTCAATAACAATTTAAAACAGATGAGTACAGGATCTTTATGTAGAAAGTCTTATAGACAGAATTCATCTAAAACATCCAGGAAACGTCCTGTCTTACAAATTTAACTAATACTATCCATACATGTGTATAATACATGGAACATGTACTGGCAATTCTTATTGTAGAAGAGCTTTCCATCTATACATTTTCCTAAATTGGAATGACGTAATTAGCATTTTGTTACACAAAATTAGGGAAAGGAAGGTATTTTGTTTGTTTAAACAGTCATTACTCCAGTATTTATCAATTATACCCCAAGGTACCATCCTAATATGTGTGTCTATTTCGTCACACTTTGCCACTCAGACTGCTGTTCCACTCAATGACGTTATTCATAAATGCCTACATAACCTAATGTATTTTGTTCCATCAGTCCCCGTAAGTGTTTTTTATTGATGAAACATCATTAGTTTCATTAAATGTGACCAGTACATTGCTTCTGCCAAGTAAGTGGGTATTAATGTCTCATTTTTTTGTTTAAAAAAAAAACAAAAACACAACCCAAACACATGGAAAATTTTAAGAATTAAGGAACAGTTTGAATGTCACTTGCATGAAAACTGTACAAGTGTGACATTATTGTCACTTTTGTTGCTTGTAGTAATTTCAAAGAGTATCTAAGTTACTTATCACCATAAAAACCTGGTGCTAATGAAACAGAAAATGCATGTTACGCTACGGCTAAAACAGAGTAACATGATTTTATTCAAGTAGGCTCTTCCAATGTAACAAGTAAATTACCATTGTTCTACCTTCAAAATACAAGGGTGTTAAAAACTGTATCATAATCGCAGCTATATTATGCTCACAACAGAATTAAAGTTACATACACTTCTTGATTTTCATACTGTACGGCAGTCTCCACTGAATGGAATTTCTGAAACATCCTTACCTCACCGGGAAAGCAAAAGACATTGTGTAAAGGAAGATTATGTCCACTGCCTCCCCATAATTCCTCAACAAGATTAAATTAAGAAACCTCTCTTTCTTCATCATGACTAATACGTCAGTATTTTCCCATGCAAAAAGGATGATGCAACTTTTCAACTCCTAGCACCTATCAAAATGTCTAGGAAAGACAACATTTATATATTTTTCGTAAATCTTACCATTATAATCCTATTGGAGTGTAATTGCTGTGGCTAATATTCTTACCCTGTTATGAAAATGCTCAACATAAATGTGGCACTGAGTTGTTAAGATAATACATGATCATGCTGTGAGAGGGTAATACCTATACAATAGCCCTTGCCAATACCATAAATCTCTTTATTAGACAACAACCTATTACAGGAGATCTACTTAACTGTTTCCCTACTTAGAGGGCCATTTGGTGTTACAATAACAAGCTGACTTTTCACATTAGCAAGGATTAGTCAGTATAAATAATATATCGACACTGAGTTGCTGCTCTTTTAGATACAGTAAATCTTCCCTGGTGTTTAAAAAGAGAATCCAAACTAAAACCCTAAAACCACATTAGGCTGAACATATATTAAGTTTAAATTTCTGCTAGTTTAAACTAACAAAAAAAAATCAAATCTCAAAACAATTTATGTAGCAGATTTATTACAGGAGAGCATGTTATGGAGAGCTGTTCCTGTTTTATGGAATGTGCGTGCATACTGCTTTATTTCCTAACAGCATCACAGCAAATAATCTTTAAATTTACTGAAATATTTTGAAGTAAAATGATTGCCACCATTTTTCCAGAGATAAATAGTGCAGAATTCATCTAAGTATCATCTATTATGCTTCTTGCTCCACGAGCGAAACTATATTATAAATGAATTATTTTCTTCTCTGAAGTCTTAACTTTTTGAAGGATCATACACTTTCACCATCCAGATAACTACAGTACAAATTATAAAACCTGCGATACACCAGATCATTTCTTTCATTGTGCTAGATTAAGGAAAATTACTATTTAAAAATACGTATTTCTGATTCTTCAATATAAAGTTTAAGTTACAATTTACAAATAAACTTAGGTTATAATATTCCTTTGCTCTTTGTTTTCAGTATTTTTCTAAAACTTAAGACAGCAATCCTTACCACTTTTTGCCTGCTTTAGTCTGACTGCATGAATTCATCAATTATATTTGGATAAAACTCATTCACTATTTTATAATAAAGAAAAAGCAAAATTAAAAGTTAATCAAGGTTATTGCAGATGCAAGGTTATGATTCATAACACTGCTTGCATAAATAGAAAAGACTTACCTATTGCTTTTTGGCTAGCACGCTACACAGCACGAGATGTACCCAAGACCTGAAAGTACTGTGTTGTCTCTCTCATGCTGACATGACATTTTTAGAATCAGAGAAGACAGTTTACGCAATAAAAATCTGTTTCCCATCATACAGAGTACCAAAACCGTCCTCTTGCACCTCAACATACAAGAATTGTTTTCCTCAGTTCCTTTTTAAACTCCCAATAAAAAGGCACTTTTGAAATACGAAGCATTTCTAAAGTCAACTTTTGCTTACTGACATTTTAAAATTTTTGCCCATTGTTATTTACTGTTCCTGATGGACAGCCTTCTTAAAAGCTACCTTGCACAGCCTTTCTGCTCTGCAGAACAGAGAAGGCACTGTGAAATGAAATTGCACTTATTGGAAACAATTCAGCCCTCAATGCCTTGATTACTCTGATTATCTCATATACAAGCTCCCTCTGCAGGTAATAGGAAGAATGAGCAAAAATATGTGAAAAATGTGGGTAACAGCTGGCATACGAACCCAAATAATCAGTCATAATTTTAAAGAAACTCCCCCAGAAATCCCTCTCCAATGTTATCTGACCTAAGGAGTTAACACAGAGAACTTTTTTTTGTCAGCTGTGTCTCTTCTTATCCTCTCAGAAAAGTTAAAACATTTATCTTTAGTCTTTCCTATATCAAGAGACACAGATTTCTTTTTCAAAAATCACCTAAGTGCTTTCAGGGCAGGGAAAAAAGAAAAAGAGAGAAAGAGAAAAAAAAAGTGTAAAAGGGTGAAAAAATTTCTCTGTTTACCCAGAACTAAACAGAAATGAAAGACCACCGCAAACAAGAAAACAAATTCACCCTATCTGATGGCATCTCCCCAACCCAAACAAACAGAAGCATCCCTCATTCTATTTATTTCTGGGAGATAAAACCCCATGCCACTTTTGGATACAATTACACACGCACTCCACTGGAGTTTAAAAAGCAATTAAACTGAATGGTAAGTTACCGTGAAAATTAAAAAGTCTCTATCACTTTATATCAAATTATGAAGTAACAATGCAGTTTTCATCCAACTGGAGGTAAACTGCTTTTCTTCCAAAAGACATTACCCTTACCTTAAATATCTTAAGTTTGTTCGTCATAATGGCATGAGCTTTTTAGATAAAAATCCCTTCAACACAAATGGGAAAAAGCTTCAGTGAAGGAAGCTATAAATATTAAGCAGATCAAAATTAAGCCTTCGTCCTATCTATCCTTTAGCACACACTCAAAAAACTGGAAAGCCATCAGGGAACATTAATTTCTCTTCTAACATGGAAAAAATGAAAGTATGCCTGTGGTTTTGTTTCTCTTAAGAGAGCCAAATCCTAGTTTCTTGACTTCTGCAAGCAGTGCCATTAGACTCATGAAGAATACTCATAAAACAAATGCATATGCAGAGGGCATAAAGTCACATATGCCCTGTGTGACTTTAATTTTAACTGGAAAAATAAACTCCAAAATATAACCTTTCAAGGTTTCAATGTCAGCCTTAAAAAAAAAAAGTGGAAACAGACTCATGATATCCTGGTATGGCTACAGCCTTTACACAGGACAAATGTAGGGCAAATTTGGGGTGTTCACTTCACAATGAGTGCTGCATACAGAGCTCTTCTCTGCTGCTGGAATATCTTTAACAGTTGGATCCACAACCAGTTATTATCAGATACTATTAGACACCTACTCAAATGAGGGAAAGAATGAGGAAGTAAAGAAAGCAGAAAAAAAAAAAATCTAACATTTTGGAGAGATGATGCTCTACTGAAGCACCGGGTAAGATTATTGCCTGAAGGGCAAAAGGATTTCTGCCCACTTTCAAATCATGTCAGCCTGCAACTCCCCTCCCTCCCTAACACAACTCCCAGCCTCAGCCCATTTTGCTGGCACAGCAGCTCAGCCAGGAATACACCTCAACTGCGGAGGCTCTTCTCTTCTTTAAGCGCTTTATACTGATTTACCCAAGAATCAGCCTCACCGATTGACGCTGTGTTTAAGAATTACTTATCAGAGCAAAGTAAATCAAAGCTGCAGGAGACACTGCCCTTCAATATTTAAATGACAAATTTACCAACAAAATAGTTATGAATTGGTCTTTTGGAGAACACACTTCGTTTACACCGAAGATGCAATCATTATTCATTCTGGGAAAGCAAAGTTTTCCAAATCAGTCACTTTGCACAGAGAAAGTCTAAATTAAGCTTAGAAGAATGAATAAGAGGATATCTGGATCAGATGAAAAGAATTCTGCCTACCATCAACACCAGCATCAGGAATTTGTCAGAGGAATGTAGTCAACAGCAGAACTTGTTCTCAGGAATCTTTCATTAAAATGTCACTTTATTTAGAAGCAACGCTGCCTACTGCGAGGGCACTGCTTCTGAACACTGTTCACACTGGTGTAGCCTGCTAGGCCATGAAAAATGACAAATACAATGCTGTAAGAGAATATACAGAAAGGTGATCTAAAGTCTCCTCCTGGACTGTGATCCCTCTCCACCACTGCAGCACTGATTTCAGAGTAAGACTCTATCTACACCAGATCCCATCAGCAGCAAAGCCAGTGTGATAGTCAGAAGCGAGGTCGGTCATCCCCTCCCCAACTGCCAGAAACAATTTTTAACAGTAATCGGCGTTAGATTATTCTGTCATCTAGATCCAGAGCAATAATCGGTTTGAGGTGTCGACTGATAGGAAAATACCAACACAGGGCACGAAGGAAAGCAGCAGCCTGCCCTAAACGAGGGATTGGGGATTTTATTACCTCCAGAGCAACTAAATAAACAGAAGTAGCCTAATTTCTAAAGCACAAGTCTCCAGTGATAAATTGTTTTGCTGCTACTTTACTGATACTACGTATTTTTTCCACAGTTGCAGACACAAATCTAAATGTAAGGCGCTACACCTCTCTAGCAGTAGTGCAGGCTGTGTGCCCAGCTGTTCCCTACACTGTCCGACCACAGAAAGCAGCACAAGAAATACAAAAATTATGTTCTTTACCAATCATCTTAGCCATAAAAGGTATGAGCACTCCCAACACCTAATCAATGCATCAAGGCATCCCTAATTTTAGAATTAACATATTAAACTTAGTTTTATTTCTACAGTATCAAAATTGAGGATCCTAAATAGCAGTCTTCATTCCTGTTATTTCATTCCAGCTTTTGCAGTTCATTGTGGCCAAGCAACACATCATTAAAATACAAACACAGTATTAAACCCCCTCATATTCACTGATCAGCATCAGATCAATTTGCATTACATTTTAAAAACTGCCTCACTTTCTCCCTATATTGCCACCTGGGCAAAAGGAAGTATCTTTCTTGGGTGGTAAACACATTGTAAAACACACTCACGAGTGAAAAAACCACTAATTTCAGAGGTATTTAGTACACCAAGGAACAAAACAGGCAGACCTAGCCTCTATCATATTTGTATGAGGAAATGGCATAACATGAATCTCCTATGACAAAAAAACCCCTGCATCACGTTAAAAGGAAAATATCCTTAACGCTGCATCTACGTAAGAAACCCAAGTGGCTTCTTATTAGCCCTAACTAGATTTTCTCCGAAGCTAGCTACTTTCACTACTGAAATACAGACATGGATACTTAAATCTTTTTGTGTAAATGTTAGTGTTTATAATGTGCTCCTAAGAGATTAAGATTAGAAAAAAAAATAACCACACAACCAAGACAGGCCCTATTTTTCTCAGGCCATGATCACTTGTCAAGCCATGATTAATGCTGTGCTCTGTAGAGGGAGACATTACATCTAGGCTACAACAGACCTAAATTTTACCCTAAGGCAGAAGTCTGATTTAAACATCTCTATTCAAAGTGACATTTGTCCTCTCTTTTCAACCAGTTTCCTCTGAAATTCCAGTAAACTGACTTTGTGACCTACAAATGGTCCATTGATTCTAACTTGTCGTGTTGCCTGTCCTTGTAGCAAAGTTAGTTTTGGTGACTGAATGAACCAAGATGTTATGCATTCAAGAAAAATACAGGAGCAGAGTCCATTAGGTGCTCTATTAAATGCTCGGTTGGATAACAGCAACTAGAATTTACAGCCATAAGGATTCCAGCTTACACAGAAGAGCTAAAGATAAATACCGAGGTCAACATTAAAAAATCAGAAAATATTTTTATATTCAGAAGTAACAATGGCCTTCATATTCTGAGGTGATGAGCGAAGATTTTTTTTGTATTACAGACAAGAACACGGGCATCATCAGGGCCACCCTGAAAAGTAATTACATTTTATCTCCTGCCTTTCACTCTGAAATGCCTGCTAAGGTATTTACATTTGTCTGTTACAAGAACAACAAGCCAGACAGGAGAAAAGGCTAGTTGTGATCACTTATCTCAAGTAAATACTATTTCTTCAGTGAATGGTATTATTCCATCTATTTTATAAAGTTATTGTTAGATCCTCTGATTTATCTGTAACTACTATTGTAGGAATAAAAATAAGACATGCTTATGCCTTATAAAGAAACAGCCAAATAGCAGACCTGGACACGTAGAATAGTCAATATCCTTCTTACTGAAGATGAAAAATGGCAACATTTGATAATATTAAGCAATTTAGACAGTGCTAGCAAGTTTCTAGTAGCCAAGGTAATCTTATTTCTGATGTTTTTCAGGCTAAATTGATTTTTTTCCCCCTCCTCTTAGCTGCTCTGATAATTGAACAAATTTATACAAGTGTGATGGGATTTTACCTATCAGACAACACACAAAACATTCCCCCAACATGAAGTACCTTACTCATAAAAACAAATTTTTATTGTAATTAAGCAAACCGTAGTTAAGCTTGCTTTGTGCCAGGATAACAATCAATAGCATTTTGTTGGAGACTGCACTCTACCTGCAGGTGTTAAGCACTGTGCTTGCTTCAGTCAGGCTGCAATGTTTTTGATTATTATGCCTTTCTAAATAATTTGGGTAAACGGTAGGCTAGAGTAAGCTGAATCATTACAGTACCCTATGAAAATCAAAAGAAAGAAATCATGGCATATGCACATTACATGTTCTTCTAAACCCCACAAAATACTCCATTTAATGTAACAACCCCTAAGTCAGAGATGTCGCCATTCTGAACTGGGAGGCTTTTTTTTTCCTCCCCATGAAGTATCAATTTCTGGTTAACTATCAGTTTGTGTCTAGCAAATGCTGTTCAGGCCTTACCATTCATTAAACAAATGTATTTCTATAACTAAATCGCTTAGAGTAAGCGACACAGTCTTCACAGCCTATGCTGCAGAATCACATCTGACACATTACAGGTTGAAAAAAGCATGATCTCCAAGAAAATTTTCTTTTGAGAAGGGCTTTAAGCCTCACATCTTTCGCCTTTTAAATGAAGGATGTTGAGAAGAATCGTATTCATTAAATAAGGACTGGAAGTATTTTCTAAACCAGGTATATATTCACATTAAATCGCAAGTAACCAATATTCCAGAGCCACCTACTACTTTTATTTTAAGAACGGTTGGAAACAAAATGCAGCTATCTTTGAAAACTATTTAAATATTAAACACAATTGTTAGGAGTATTGAGAATGGCCTTAAAATAGCTTTTTGTTTTTCCAGTTTTCTTGACATCCAATTACAAGCGTGATGGTTTACATCTTTTACTTGTTTCAAACTGAGAGGTTTTTTTTTTTAAAAAATACAGCTTTTAAACTTAAAAGCTGCACATTAATACTTAAAAAGGTCAATTTCAAATCATTTTTTTACATCACAAACATCAGTTCTAAAAAAATGCTTCGAGAGAGTGTTTCACATGACATCGCCAAGTAACACGTCTCACTATATATTTCACAAGCCTGTGCTCTAAAGTATATTGCTTTATAACTGACTGCTTGTCTACCTATGCATGAACATGATTTCAATTATACACCAGACGTAGTTTAACATCTCTTGCAGTTCACCAGGTAAACCCATTAATCGTCACTTCCATTTCTTGTATTATCAGTCATCCACAGATATTCCTCAGTGGAAATGCAGAGGAGACGTAGAGCATTTATTGATATAAAATATCTCTAAATGGTTGTTGGTAGGTTTTTCCTCATTATTATTATTAGGCACGGTGCTACCCTGAGCAAGAGCTGTACTGGAAGTTAACTATTTTTTTATGTCTATGTCCATCTTAGGTGGACACAGGATGAGCAAGGACATGGAAATACATAAATACGTGTTATAGACCAAATTTCAGTAAAACCCTGTGATTATGTTTCTACCCCTCTAAACATTAAACACTTACATTGGATGGATATTATTATTTGTATGAATTTATTACACACTGTACAGGAATGTATTGCAAATATCACTTTGATAAATATTTTTCCTAAGTAGAAACTTCCCTAACATCCTTAACTGAAAATTATGGATCTTTCTGAAAAGCTGTCATTCAAGACTACAGCATTTTTTTCTTCATAACTATTTAATTTTTTTAATATATATTAATAAAATATCATGTCTACACATTGCATTTTCAGACATAAAAATAATCATATTATTGCATATGATTAATCATAAAGGCTACAAACTCCTAGGTCTACAGTACCTTGCTTATTTAAATTTTAATAAGGTGCTTCCTTACGAAAGACTAGAATTCCCGAGTAACCCCCTTTCCTGACTACGCATTAAAAGCGGTGAGAGATAAATAAAACATTGAGAAAGGTTCTGAAGTGATCAAGTAAGAACTAACTGAGCAAACTTCATTTTTTTAAAAGCTCTCCTCTTGCTCATTTTAAGAAAGGAAACACCCAGAAGCCTGGTGTTAATGTCTCTGCTGATTGTGAAAATTGCAGCAATAAAAACCCCAACTGCTTGTCTTAAATTAAGACTTGCAAGACTACATGTGAGATCTGTATCTTTACATTAGTTTTTATAACATTTGGAAGTTTGGTTGCCTGCTTTGATGTTGGTCTATTAATGAGCAGGGGAGCCAAAAGCCAGAAAAAAAAATGTTTACTGGAAATTCTCAAGTCAAAACCTGAAGTAATTGGTTTGTTCTACCCCACATGATTCAATATCCTGATTCCTCAACTACCAGCTCCCTGAGCTATCTGAACGTCTATGCTTTTTTGCTGTTGCCAACACATAGTAACCCACAGTGATTGAAAATGGCAGCTGAAGTGCTGCTGCAGCACATTAATTTTTCTCTAAGTGGTCCAATTTTGTCATCTGAATGTTGAAAATCTTTTTTCCACTACCTGTTTTTTACCTTCAGAGATTTGTCGAATTTGGGGTTGCCATCATATAAACCAAAATGCAACATTTTCAAGACAATTTTTAGATTATCCCTAATAGCTGAAAGGATAATGCGCTTTCTTTATGGCACTCTGCATTCAAAGCAGACTGGTTAACAGCAACTTAAGTGTGATAATGGCAATTACATCAATATGTTCCTTTTATACCACCAAAAGGTTCTTCAGACAGCTGAAGACAGTAGGTAAATAAACTGATGAAAATTACCTGAAAGTAATGACACGGCAATTTTAGGACCACTAAACACTTCTATTTACAAAATGCCCAAATGGTCATGTCCATTCAAGATTAACAGAAATCTACATAAGTTATTTAATTAACTGCAGGGTTTTTTCGCCAAGACATACCACATATACTCAGTTCCTTCATTAAATGAAAGGAAATGGAAGCATGAGTGAAGACATGCTGTTCTAAAAGCACATCACTTTCATGGCTTCAAATGAGACACCCCCCCTGCCAAAGCATCACATGGACAACCAGAAGGAGGAAAAAAAAAACAACACCACCACAAAAAAACAAACAAAAAAACCCACCAACAACAACCACCACCCAACACAGACCAAATGCTACGTGCCAAGCACTTAAACCAACTTTAAAAAAAAAAAAAAGACCACAAAACGTATGTTTAAATATCTGTATCATTCAAGTAAAACGTTTGGAAGGAAGGAATAAGCAAGGAAGGCATAGGAAGTTCTTTTCTGCCAGAGATGTAAACCAGAATATAGTCTCCAAGAAACATCTGGTCCCTGGAAAAGGTCCCAAGTTATTGACAGATAACTGGATTTTGCTTGGCTTTTGGGTTGCTAGATGATGAATACTGATTTGCAAAGATAATGATAGGGTAGGCCGGGCCACATCCCCTTTCAGACTTAAGGAAATGGTAACAAAAGAATAAAAAACTGTTAATATGTACTCACGTAAAACAACTTACAATGGGATAAATGTTCTACACTGCCACCAAAACAAGCATTCCTGCCACACTTGTTTCAAATTACTTATTATAGGGTAATACTAACCACAGATTAAGTTAACTTAGTGAACACAGTATCACTGATTAAATGAGATTACAAGAATTACTCATTTTCACTTTTTCTAGAATAAAAAGGGAGTGGAAGCATATGGCCGGTGGTGATCAAAACTTCTTTCAAAACTCGCCATAAAAATATCGACTATTCCAGCCTACCCACCCATTAAGGAGGGAAGCCCTTTTCTTTCAGAGGTCTGGAATCGAGAGGTCTTCTATTACAAGACTTCATTTGTTTTCCGAAGTAATTAGAAGGTCTTCCCCATTCAGTCCCCGCGAGCAGCACCTTGTAGGCCATACCCAGAGCACGAGTGCGGTAGAAAGGGCTTTCTAAATCCCCCTCACAGCGAGGGGACACCACAAACCACGCAACACGGCCTGTCATAAAAGGTCACTTTTTTTTTCCCCTCGGAACAAACCATTAATCAATGGAGTGTAATTGTCCCAGCGCTCGCAAGGGCTCAGCGGCAAAGGGACCTTGTTTTGTGCACTCGTATAATTGCAAAACAGCAAAAGTTCAGAAACATAACCCAAATCCACCTCCCCATTTTACCCCTTTACAATTCCCACTGCCCTTTGGGCCTCTGCTTGGAAGCAAATGGAAGACAAGCTGAAGTTTTCTCAATTGAGCCGGAGCTAAGAAACCTTTGATATGCTAATGCCCTCCTTCAAACGGTAAGAATTCACACTTGCATTAATTCAAACAATTTGTGCAGAATGATGCGAAATGGCACCTCTTTTCGTGGCAAGCAACAAAAGGAGGGAGCCGGAGCGTCTGAGGAAACCGAGCAGCAGAACGTTTGTTCTGCAGGACTCCTTCCGTGGCGCACCGGGGCATTTCTAGGCAAAGAAAAACACACCTGAGCACCAGCCGATCCCCACTTTCTGACAAACCACGTCCAAACCCCAGCAGGGCTAGCGCAGACTAACAACAAGATGTTATTTTTAGAGCCAGACACAGCAACGGTGCCTCATGACACACTCTGTTTTCTGTCTCCAGATGGCCCCAGATTTCTACATGTGAAAATAAATAGAAATTAAAAAAAAAAAAAAAAAAAGTTGTTCTCTTGTTCTCACTCCACAGCCGACAAAGGGTAATTTATTCCTCTTCCCAAAGCCACCCCCCCGCCCCCCACGCACGGGCTGGCGGAGGGACGCTCGGTTGAGTTACAAAAATAAACCCGCAACAGGTAATTATTTACTGAGCGGATGCAACTTTCCCCACCGCGCACCGCGCAGCCCCGAACCGCGCCGGGGCCTGCTCCGCGGGCGGACCCCCAGCCCCGCAGCCCCCGCGGCGGGGCGGACACCGGGCGGCGGGGGGGTGGGCTGCGGGGAGCCGCCGTGGCTGCCGCAGGCCCCTCCGCAGGGCCGGGGGGGGGGGGGGGGGGCAGCCCGGTTCCGCGCCGGCGGAGGAGCCGCGCTGCTCGCGCTCAGCATCTGCGGCCTCAACGAGGGGCACGTTTATTCACCGGCGGCGGAGGGGGCCGGCAGCCGAGTGGCGGCCCCCGCGGGATTTCGGCGGGGGTGGGGGCAGGATGGGGGGAAGGGGGGCAGCGGCCTCGGTCACCGGCTTGCGACGCGGTCCCTGAAGTGTTTCCCCGCCGGCGGCTCGGCGGGGACGGCCAGAAGTGGGGAGCAGGCGAGTGGCGAGGCTGCGGCGCTGGGCTCCACTTACCTCTCTCTGGGAGCCGAAGGCGGGCCGGGGTCTGTCGCCCCGGCGGGACCCGCGAGCCGGGTCACCCCGCCGAGTGCTGGGCTGCGGGAGAGCGCGGCGGAGTTAGTCCCGGGGCTCCGGCGGAGGAGCGGGCGGGCGCCGGGCTCGGGCGGGGAGCGGGCGGCAGCTGGCTCTGCGGCTCGGCGGGCTGGGGCAGCGCGGAGCAGACGGCGGCTTCTCCTCCAAGCGGCCAGCCGGGAGGCTTTTCTGGGGCTAAGTCAACATTTTCCTGCAGTTTCCGACACTCCGCTCCGCGCGAAACGTACGATACAGCCAGGCTCCCGTACGCACGCACAAAGAAAACAGATTAAATTTAAAGAAAAAATGAAATGGAGGGGACGACGGGCGCAGCGCGTGTGCCCAGCCTTGGGAGTCCTTTCGGTGCAGCGATCAGGAGCCGAGAAGCCGAGGCGATGCCAGCAGCGGGAGTACCGGGGAACAACTCGAAAATGTTACAATGGACCCCCCCCTCCTCTGTGTCTCTGTCGCTCGCACCGACCGGATTTACATCTCCCGGGATGACATTCTGGCCTCTGGCGGGGTGCGGGTCCGGCCCCTCCTCGGATTTTCTCCTCTTCCTCCCGGTGCTGCTGCCCCGCCAGCGACTGGAGACCGGGCGCCGGGCGCTGAGCTAGTAACGCGCGCAGCAATGGGAAAAACGCAATACACACACACACAAAAAAAAAAAAAAATCCCAATGAATTGTATCGCAGCCTCCTTTTTGCTCATGCACCTCTCCGTGTGTGACTGGGGATTGCGAAGTCCTGACACAGACTCTCCACCGGTTCTGAACTGGAGTCACCTCCAGCCTCCTCCCCCTCCAATCTCCACCCCCTCTCCCTCCGCTCCCCACCCCTGGGCTCAGCTAATCATATAAACATATTATCACGTAGAGCAGCACCGGCGAAGGACAAAAAATCTCTCCCTTCCTGCCTTTTTTTTCTTCCCCCCCCCCCTTCCCTCCAGATGGGGGGGCGGAGGAGGGTGAAGGCTAATAACAAACGCCCGGCCGCTCGGCACCAAAGGCCGAGCAGATCGGCTGCGCGCCAGCGCTGCCCGCTCCCCACCCCATCAGCCGCGGCTGCCGAGAGGCGCTCACCGCCGCGGGGCCGCCCGCCGCCCCCTGCCCGGCGCCTCGGGCCCCGTGGCTCTCCGGGCCTGGGGCCTCGGGCCTGCGGCCGCCCGCTCTCCCCTTCCCCAGCTGCTGGCGCGCTGCAGGCCGGCAGGCGTCTCCGCGGCACTTTCTCCTTGGCCGTATCCTCGACCGCGACCGCGCACCCAAACTTGTGCGGCGGGCCCTGGCCAGGTGCTGCGCGGAGCGGGGCTGCCCGGGCTGGGCTAACTCACTGCACCGGTGTGTCCTCCCGCCTCCCCGTCTGCACCCAGCAACAATTCACCAGGCTGGGCGACTAGCGAGCGGGAGGAAGGGGGATCTCGGCCCCCCGGTGCTTGGCGCGGCTCTTTTGGCACCCCGGCTCCTGCTCGCCGGGTGCGGTTCCCTGCGCCCGCACCAGCACTGCGATGCGTTAGGGAAAACATGTCAGGACAGGGTAAACAGCACTTGGAAACGGTTTAAAGGATACTAAGTTGAGTCATTCCTACGCTCAGATGCAAAACGCAGTCAAGTAGCGCTGTTGTTTGCTCTCCAAAAATTCGCTCTTAGACACCAGGTCCAGGGGGTGGGGGGTTGGGGGGTTCCTCTGTATTGACGCAAAATACCGAGGATCCGCGCTGACCTTTCAGGATGTGCAACATGAACAGTTTCCAGTTCTCAAGGTCAGGGAGAAGCAGACAGGCACTAGCAAAGGCTCGTTTCTGCGAGGAGCGCGGCGTGGCCAGGCCTCGGGGGCGACCCGGGGCCCGCGGGGCGGGGGGTGCAGCGCCCGTGCGCGCTTCCCGCCGGCTGCGCGCTCGGCGGGGGCTGCGGTGGCCGTAGGGAGAAACAGAGGTACACAGCCCCAGGTCAAAGCAGCGCACATCTGTCCTGATAACTGCCCCCTCCCCATTGTTTGGGGTTGGTTTTTTTCGGCCATCCCCTCCCTTTCCTAGCCGCAGCACTGAACTGAAATCCTTTCAACTGAGCCTACCCCCCACAAGACAGGACCACTCGCGGCTTCATCAGCTCTTCAGGGTCCAAAGCATATTGGCGGTTCAGCTTAAAACACCCGCACCACACCAGGAAAGCAGGATCATTACCTTTGTTAATGGTAATGATTTATTTTTTAACTCAATTATTTTGACTTCTCTGCATACCTGTGCAATCGGCATTCCTGTTTAGAAAACTGTAACGTCTATTAAGAGAAACATGGCGTGTTTAACAGGAAACCGGATCTGTATTCCTTGCAACACGAGGCAGTAAGAATGATAGAGCTGGGCCAGGGCTCTTCAAAACCACATTAAACTTTCAACGGTGCTAGCAATAAACCCAGGGATTAGTTTCTAAAAATCACTGAAATATGGGCATGCCATAGCCACGCTGGCCTTCCTCAACCCACACTACCTGCCGAGGGGACTGGGAAGTGGAAGAGCAGTCTGGGGCTTTTAGGGCCAAAGAAGGAATTCTGCCACAGTGAGCAGCACATCTTCCTGAGGCCGGTTCCGACTGGGTTAAATCTCCAAGCTGACTTGAAAACCAAACGCAGCATGGGAGGACAGGAGATAGCGTGTCTGTGTGATAGTTTTGTAACTACTATATAAAGTTATAAGTATGCGTTACTGTGAGGGCAAAATGTAGCAAAAGAGCAGGTTCTCTATTTTTCCCCCTTTTTAAAATTGTTTGTGTATCCCTAGTATAGCCGACTGCCCTTTCTTATCCTTATTTATCCTATTTATCCTTATAAATATCTGTATAAACCCTAAATAACCCCTTCCGCATTTCTAATGGAATTAAATCATACAGATATTTATTAGAAACTGATTTTCATTGAAAGGGTTGGATGCATCTGTTATAGAAACATGCTTAAAAAAGGGCTCATAGAATTTTAAAGTTATACATATTGATTAGCTATCATTTTAGCAGATTTAAACATATCATTATCAAATCCTAGTAGGGTGTTTTTGTCAAATAAATGTAGTTGCAGATAAGCAGTGATAGCCCTGAGCTAACAGCCTTTTGCTTAGCGGATGGGAGCAGGGTGTAGCCAGAAAAAAAAGTCAAGAATTCAAGAATTACATGGGGTTGGCCATTTTCCTTTGAGAGGATGTGAGAGGGCGGAATTCTTGCATTTGGACCAAAAAGTCTATTGGTTTCTGTAAATTTTTTTTATCCACCAAAAGATTGAAAAGAACTGCAGAACTAGGCCTTGTGTTAATATTTGCTGAAGTCAAGGTGAATTCACCTACGTGGATTCAACTGCAGGACTAAAGTTTCTTTTTCCCCTTTTCATAAAAAACTTCTGGAATCATATTTCTTTCTACATGCAGAAGTGAAGTTTTACAACTCTAAGTTTTACAACTCTTAAATTGTAAAACTGAGTTTTAAACAACTGGTAAAAATGCAGACAGAGACCTTTCAACCTTTCAGCATTTATTTCAAAAACACGTGCTTCCTTTAATTCTTATTAAAACTGGACTAAGATATAGGAATACCTGGCATGTGTATATTGTTGGTGTATATTGTTTTGTCAAGTAAAATACTATTATTCAAGTGATTAATTTTACTTCACATGAAACAGCATCTGTTTCTTTAAAACAGGAAAATTGTACACACATAGACCATGGCATACATGAACCTGATCTTTTAGTTTTTACTCAGCCACAGTTATTGCCAGATTTGAATAATAATATATAAGAAGGAATTATAACAAATCAAGTTTCTTTTCACCATTAAAACTGCCCATTATTTGCTTTTTGCCATATACCTATAAAATATGAAGCTCATTCCATACAGACTCCACAAGTAAGTACAAACAAGTAGGTTTTTCTTAAAATCTTGCTTGGCTGCAACGGTGCAAAATATCCAGCTTGAAAACACTACCAAAATGTAATGATCTTCACAAAATCATTTGATAATATTTTATTTGCCCTTTTTATTAATGTTAAATTTTATAATGCTTCATGTTAAGCTCTATATTCTGTGTGTATTGCTCACAAATTGCTTTGGTGAACCTGCTGGATCATGTCCTTGAAAAGCTAAAAGCAAATTCATAGTCATTTTTGAAATAATCACAAGAACTGTGCATCAATTATCATATCTAGGCACTACATGTAGGACAGTTACAACTGGAAAAGATTTCACTGCCAGTTGTGTACTTGAAGGAGATGCATCTGAGAAAGATGATTTAACCTGCGGCAAAAATTAGCCAAATTATGATGTCTGTAATATGATCTTGTAGACTCCACTAGAGTTGGTTGTTTCTGGGGTTTGTTTTGGTTTTGGTTTTTGGGTTTTTTGGTGTTTTTTTTTCCCCATAGAATTACAGCTTACTTCTGCCTATTCTCAAAAAGGTTAATTTAAAATGTTTTAATATCTTGATAAATAATATTTTGTATTGCCCTGTCAATTCCCCCATGAGAAATTTACACAGATTTTATGCAACCTATTTTTTTATTACTGTTTTATGACTGAACTTTAAATACTAGCAACTGACATTTCCTCCTATCTGTATGTACTCCTGTGAATAACGTATCAATAAACTCATAATTAGATGTAATGTTAGCAAAGACGGACAGAAGAGGTTGTATATATGTAGTGCGGTAGCATCAACTAAAATTGGTTTAATATAAAGACATGGTTTAATTGGTGTAATGTAAAGATGTGGGGTTTTTTCCACGGTACATGGAAAATAACAAACCATTACATGATTTTACCATTCAGCACAAAACTGAGAAGGCAAAGTTTTGCTTGTTTTATTTAGGAAAATCCCCAATTAATTTTGCAAACAAATTTCTATAAATAAAATGTGAACAATACAACCCAGAAGAGGAAATATCCAATGTATTTTCTTAAAAATTTGGAAATATATCTTGACAATTACCAGTCTTTTAAACTAAGTAATTGATTTTAGTGTCACTTGAAAAAAAAAAATGAAACCCATCAATATATGAAAGAATTCTGCAGCTGTTCCAAACAAATAAATGTAATATGAATTTGCATTTTACATAGTTTACTTCAGTAATCAATTTTAATAACTCATAATCTATATCATTATTTTAGAAACACCAAAATCATTGACTTACTCATAACACTTGCTAATTGTTTTTAAAAATAAATTCTACACATGACTAAGGAAACACCCATTTCCATTTGCTTTATGTTAAATCAACATCTAACCACTCATGGTGATTTCATTCAAAGAAAACAGAAGGAACACATTAGCTATGTGGTTAAACAGATTGATGGGCTTCAAACATTTTAACCATGGATTTTTTTTTTTTCCAACTGTAGAAACTCATGGTTTTAATTTAAATAGCTTCAAGAAAATGAAGATCATTTTATTCAACAAAGCTGTTGTTTCTTAGACAGAAATTAATTTAATTTTGTTTAATTAAGTAACATTAGAAACAACCTTGTTCAGAGAAAATGCAGCTATGATAAAAAAGCTTGTGTATGCCTTATTAGCTAGGTATTCTGAAACAGATTTTTTGTATCACAGAAATAAATTGTAAGAGATCAATATGATTTTTCACAGGTGAATTTAGATGCAGGTTTTTTATGTTCATGCTAAGACGCAGCAGTTGCCTCTCCATTCTTCAAAAGTAAATCTGGGGGAGTGATGGAGCTCAGTGTTACAAAAGAAGTACATTCCTTACTTTGGGCTTTGAGTATTTAAGGGTGTATGTTGGTGGAGAAAAGTTTACAGTTTAAAGCTGCAGGCATTTATAAAGGCCAAAGAGTGTTCAAGATTGAGCTGTTAGGAGTCACGTAGCAGAACACATTTAAAAAGAGATGAGTACAATTCCCTGTTTTCATATGAAAAGCTCAGCACAGAAGCTGAAACAATCATACCAGGGAAGGAACTGCAGTGCTGAGCTTTTGGGGAAAGAGATATGTCATGAGATCCCAATTCTCCAAATAGTTTTGCACATTTCTAGGTTCCCTTTTCTCCAACTGATGTATCTGCGTAGGCATTACTTCTGCATTTGGGCAGCAAATAATGTTTTATAAGGAAAGAAGCAAGGCCCGAGAGAATAGTAAGAAATTAAATAGATTTTTCTATTTAAAATAAATGTAATTTTGCCTTACAGGTAGGGAGCTCCTTCTCCTCCTCCCCCTTACACAACTATATTATAGAATTTACTATGACTTTGCTAAATCTCTGATCATTGTACCTTTTTCACTCAGTAATTTGCAGCCAGAGAAGTACCACATATGTACCGTACTTCTGGCATGTGACTGGCATGTGTGGAAGTCACTGCATATTCTCACCACCTCTCCTTACCTCTTGCTACCTTACTGCCTGATACACCTGAACGGGAAGACTTGAAAGTGAATGGGAGAAGGACTAGATGTCTGTACTAAATCACTATACCTCTTATGATTGGCTTTATCAAACTCCAATTGCAGATCTAGAACTTAGATTCATTACCCAGTACTTTATAATATTACTTAGGTCACTGACCACTTCTGTTGCTTGTGTCACAAAATCAAAGGTGATGCAAAAAAAGATGAAGAAAGAATTCAAAGACAAACCATTTGCACTTATGAGTCCATGAAGGCTTTTCTCTTCTTACCCAAGCACCTAATATAATCATCCTAGGCACTATTCAAATCCATGTTCTCAATGGCATAGGCCAAGATTTGAAGAGATATTAATCTTTATTTACAGAGCTCTTCAAACCCATAAAGGTTTAGATGCCGATGTTGAGGGTAAGGTTAAATCTACTTTCTTGAGAAGTTATGGGATAAAATACATCAAATTCTTGGACCACCGACCAGAACTCAGGCCTCCACATTCCAACTGACTGCCCAAATCATTAAGCTACAGAGTCGTGTTCTTTCTGGTGCTCTCACTTTCTAGTCCAGTGAATCCTGAATCATTTTCGGCCTGGTGCATGACTTCAGCAGTAAAAGGGGAGAATATCTCCATCTTCAATCAAGCTGTGGGTTAGAGAACTGTTTAACTGGGGAGAGTTATGCATTTGAATCCCTTTAGACAGAGGAGAGAACTAATCCTGCTTCACACACTTTGTACAAGTCTCTCACTGCTGGTTGTGGAATAAAGGTACACCTTTAAAAGAAAGTGGTGATTGCCACTGGGTTTAGTGGCACGCTAACTGTGTTGGTGGGTGTCAGGTGTCCTTAGAGTATGACTGTCACCTTTAACTGGTCATCTTTGTTTTACAGAGCGCCTTAGCAATGATGTAAGGAGCGCAGAGCTCATTAATGTGGTTTATCTTGACTGAAGCAATCTTTGGCATGATGAGCATTAGATCTATAGGAAAATTCAATATAAAAACATGGAAGTCCCTATTGAACAGAAACATCTTCCCCATATAGGCAGCACTGAAGCAGAGGGTTTTTTAAACTTATGGGCTTAAATTCCTTCCTTGCTTCTCTTTAGCAGTCTAGTTTTGGAATTCTGTACGATGCCTACATGAAAATCTGGTCCATAGTCACAATAATCAAGTTCAGAGATATAGTAATAGATTATGAACAGGAAAGAACGGGGTGCTCACGATCAATCATGAACAGAAAAGAACCTCCCACTGGGGCTTCCTCACCTCATGACTGCAACTTTCAAATTCCCTGATCGAAAGGCGGGGCACGAGAGCCATATTTACTTCCAAACTTGCATATTTCAGTTCATATTTGCTGCTTTCCCAGTGTCCCACCAGGTGCTATTTTGTAAGACCAAGTGGGGGTTTTTGTTGTTTTCTTTTTTAATTTAGAATTTCCAGTTAGTAGTTTTAATCAAGACAATGTATAAGTTGTGCTTTGTGTACAGTTCATCTGGTTCTGCTTCTCAGTTTCCCATGCCACTCTGGAAGTGCTCCTAACTTCAGTTGATTGGTTATACTTGCTTTGATTTTGTTTTGAGGATTAAACCAAGGACTTGGTCCCTTGTATTTTTTTATAAGACTATATTTTTTGCTCTTGGTACTGATTGCCATTGAAATGCTGACAGTTACGTGATTGGCTCCCTCTGGAGCGGATACCAGAGATGCAGCATGGATCACTGGTCAGAGAGCCTAGAAACAGCAGCAAATTCAGTCTCTCCCCCCTCCCCATCCACTTCGTGCATCAGCACTGCTTTTCAATCCATCTCATCTGGCATGGGCAGGGCAAGGAGAGGGAGACCCAAATTTGTTTCCAGGCTTCCATCTTCCTTTTTGTCATGCTTGTGTTACACTGCCAGGTGTAACTCTGGCAGCTGTAAGAACAGTCGTTTTCCTTCACCAAAACTGCCTATAAAAGCCTCTGTTTCAGTAATGATTTGTTATACATTACAAACACCTGCAGCACATGGGAATTAATATCACTAAAGTATAGGGATCAAAGATATTCCACCTTTTTTTCTTTAATTAAATGATCATTTACTTCTGACAGACCTCAGTGTTTTTGACAAATAGTATTTGAATCTGATTGAAGGTATGGTTACGCCTTTTTAAAAACACTGCAGTCAAAGAATGATATTGCTACCATGCTCCTGTTGTGAGGAACATCGATTGACTGCTTAGTACTACTGCTAATTGTAAGTATTAAAATATATTCAATAATTAATTAAGATGCTATTCCCCATCCCACTATGAGCACTGGCTGCTGTTGCTTGAATAATCAGCACCAAAATATGATCTTTTCATATTACATCTGGTAAATCATGGTACTACTTTTAATGTATCAGTAAGACAACACATTTAAGCTTTTATTACATACTTGGAAAGCAAAGTGTGAAATCTGTATGCATTTACACAGGAATGGGAGAATGTCCTGCGTATGCAACCACTGAATCTTACAGAGGAATAAACCACAAATTTGTATTGTACCATTTAGATGCCCAGTTTTGTCTTTCTGTTTTCCTGTCACCTCCCTATGTGGCTACATTGGTTTAATTTGCTTTCTTTAGAATTTCTGTTGATAGTAAAATTAATGTGCAAATGCGCCCTATCAGTTGTATATATTAATATAATTCCTTCTAAAATATAGCTCATTGAAATTATCACTGGTAAAAGGTGAGATACATATTCATACAGTTATTTACATAAATCCCATTCAGCTTTATGCACCCTAAGCTTTAATGCAAAGTATCTACTACTGCAGGTAATTTTAGCACAAGCAAAACAGCACGTAAGTGACATCTGACTTCCCAAAGATTGGATGTATTTTAATAAATAGATTATTTGAAAAGAAAAAATTCTATAAGAAATTACCTTTTTGACCTTGTAATTTTTATGAATAAAGATTTAATATAATATTCTGCATATTTTAACTTTGCCACTTAGTGCAACCCAGTTTTGAGTTTCCAAGGAATTTATTGGCCGAAATGTATCACCTAACAATCCATTATCATACTAAACCTTACAAATTAGACCTTTTATTAAAGTGCTAAAGCTAGCAGGCCAACTCTATTCTGTCTTGCATCTGAATTCAACTACAATTAGAAAAAAAAAAAGTGCGTATATGACTACACATTGGTTTCCACTGGGGAAACTATAGTGTCTTTACAACCAAAAGTTGAAAACTGTGATGTATTTTTCCAGTGAATCAAACACAATTGGTTCTTTGCAGATGGTATAAATTGTGCATGATACCTATTTTATGATACAGTATAAGATAGTGTATTAATCTGTTAATAAACTAAACTTTGCATTAAGAAAATAGTATGAAGCAACTTAGAAGAGAGTGTACGCACTGGACCACAGAGTAAGGTTTATAAAAATAAGTATATACTGCGAATTGATCTATGCAGCACACTGTTACCAGTTCTTGTAACAAAAGTACCTTTAAAATACTTTGCAATATTCAGATTGATGTTCAAATTATTTATTTGGATTATAGAATGCTAACTATAAGAAAAGTCATTAGGTCATTATCTATCTAGGTTTAGGGAATTAAGGCATATCTATTCCTTGTCGTGAAAAACATTTGCTACTAAAAATATAAATTGAAATCTACTATGTGCAGGTGCAGATTCTACTTAGCACTGCAGCCCTGTTTGTGTAAGTGATGTTTTCCCTGGTAAACAGAGGAGCTGCAAGGTCATGAGACAAACAATGGCACATATCTCTCAGAAAATTATGCTTTACTGTATAGCCTCACAGTTTCTGTATTTCCCCTAGCATAATGCAGCAACACATTTTGACTTACAGCAATCTCTATTTTTCACAATTTTCCAGTTAATGAAAGTAATGTTTAAATACTCTGAAGTTAGATTATTAACTTCTACAAAATAGAAACAGATGTGTGTCTTAGTATGCCATTAAATTTATGATTTACATAGTATTCTTGAATACAGCTGAGCAGAGGCCAATGATTCTAATTTGCTCTAGATTTACAATAACCTGATCTGGTTTTTGTAAGTACTGAAACACTTTAAACAAAATTAGAAAGCCGTTGTGCTTTGTGTGATTAAAGATGCAATTCCCTTTGGGGTAATGAGAAGAGTTAGAACATGTTTCTTTCTTTATGGATGTTTCTATTATAAACACGAGTACCATATATATGTATTTTTCCTACTATTTCCTTGGTTTAATTTTAAAATAAACTGATGGAGCTGTACTGGAGTTACACTACAACAATGCCAAAATCTAGCAAGTTAAAGAATGCATTCAGAGGTTCATAAAAATCCTTAAAATTCTTCCGAGAGTCTTAAGGTATTGTTAGAAAAATACTAGTTCTTTACAGTTTGCAGAGACCAGAACATCTCTCTGGTTTTAAACTATACAATCTGAAGATTAATTTCAAAAGCTAACACATTTGTTAGGTTATTAAACTGTGTTAATGCACAGCATTTTACAGGACAAAGGTTCAGTGGATTCATAGCAATTTACATCTGGACATACAGATTTTCTGTATCGAATGGCCGAAATGACAATTGGCATGAGTAAAACGTATGTATGGGTTGTTGTTGCTTCACTAAATACTGAATTTTTTTAAAAAGAGGCAAAATGAGATTAGATATGTCAGATACAAGCAAGTGGCATCTGAAAGGAATACCCTGAGTATGAATATTTAAGGCCTGATTCAAAGATTCTGAAAATCAGATGTTAGGTCTATAAAGATGTATGGATTCAGGGTTAGCTGGAAGTGAAGTATTTCCAAATTCTAAACTATGACTCTAAAAAGGATTTCTTTTGTGGCCAAAATGTACATCATTTAGCGTTGTAATTCACTTCTCACACGGAAAGGTGATGTAGCAATAAAGTGTAAGCACCTGTTTCATAGGGGCTATTTATAATAACTTTTAAGGCTACCTCCACTATTCTTTGTATATTGCCCCAAAAAAATCATATAGGTTTTATGAACGTAGAATTACTGAACCAGGCCTTGTATTTACACAGTACCCAGGATATAATTTTATTTAATATATATGTTATTCATTTGCTATTTTACATAGTGCAATGAAGATAATATATTCTTGATATTATATATTCATATTTAATCGTACTACAATATATGTATTTATATTTATCTTTACCTCTGATTAAATGTTTAATATTATTAATACTTTCATTTTAATTATATATAATTAACTATCATTAAAACAGGAGCATTACCTTTTAATAAAAATTTAATCATACATTTACTCAAGCACAGGATCAAAATGCTACACACGGATGAGAGATGTCTTAAAAGTGATTGAATGCATTCAATTCATTTGGTCACTTACCCTTCCAATGCACTTAGAGATTGCCATTTGTGCTTCACTCAAGAGATCTCCAAGGGGAAGCTCCCACACTCCTACCACATTCTTTGACTAGGAATCACAGTGTTAGACAGTCGTATAGACTAAGCCACAAGCATAGCTTGCAGCCTGTATGTTTCTCCAAATTCAGCTTTCAGTTTTACAGTGCAACCCCTGATAGCTATAGCATATGGTCCCTTACAGGTATTTTTGCATTTGGCTGTGGATTGGCATAACGCAGCACAAGTAGAATTTTTGACCTATGCAGACTGATGTGCACATATTTCATTTTAAGAAAGGATGAGGATCATTGTGGATTTTTGCTGGGGGATCTAACAATGTCAACTGGAATGAAAAAGTGGTAGGAGAAAATTTTCCATCATACATTGATGCTGAAGTGCATATAGCTGGAATAGTTCTGTGGTTTCATCTGAACTTTCTGGGAAATACTTCTATTAAACACATAATTACCTGTACAAGAGGCACTAGGCTGATAACAAGAGATTGACAAACATCATAACTAATTCAAGTTTAAGTTATGTCTAGGGAAGAATTAATATTAGATAATTGTTTGTTTCCTTTTTGAAAAAATGAATATGGATATGCAATAAATTTTTGGTAGGAATGAATGACATCACAACATCGGAACCTCATACTTAACTTTTCACCCATAACTTAGCATAAGCTGAGGCCCCGCTTCTGCAAATGCGCAGGTTTAGGTGAGCAAATTTTTGCCGAGCCAATACCATATCCCCAGTCCTAAAAATACTTGTGCCTGTTAAATCTCATCAACAATATTAACTTAGAAATCATAGATATAGGGAAATACGTCATCTTATGTTTTATATTAAAATCTATGGTGAGTTTTGTAGAAGGAGTTTGTAATTGTTCTGGTAAAGTCGTACCAACTCACTGAGTCCCAGAGTATGGAACTGTGTTTGCAGTAAACTGTCGTTCAAGGAGCCCTGTGTGATTAACTTGGAGACTGGAGGTAAAAACTGCAGATGAGAATTCCATATGTCTGAGGCAAAGCACCTGAAAGGAAAGCTCACATTTTAATGACAAAGCTTGGGATGGCCATTATAGGAATATATTGTATTGATAAAAAGGGAAAACACCTGGTCAACAAAGGTTTTGTAATATTTTTTCATATTAGTTATTTTAAAGTCATATTAAGCTGTCGGAAGACTTTGGTTCATTATGAATACTCCTTTTCTTAAAGATGCTCGGTGAGTCTGGATGCACTTAACATAATTTATTTTCCAATCAACTCTGAGTTGCCCAGACCTACTTTTATTGAAGTCAACATTTGTTTTTTTCCAAGGAGAATTAAATAATGTTTAATTTTTCTTCAAAAAGAGACCTAGTTAGATTTCTTAATTGTCAATTCTCTTCAAACAATTACTGCATGACAACTTTTTTTTAATAAATGAAAACCCAATACATTCTATGATTCCTTATATTAAAGCGCACTCTAAAAACATTTGTCTGGTGCAATTACTCAGCAACTCAGAATAAGTGGTAAGTTCAAAACTGTATTTATATTGGTTTTGAACTTTCCTAATGTGATTTAAAATTACCTTATCCCAAAATACATTTAAATCTCAAAAGGGACTGTATTTTAAATGTTTCCGTGGCTGGAAGGCTTCATACATTAGAAAAATATTAACTAAAAATACAATGGACCCTTTTCTCCTCTTTTCTTTGTATTTCCCAGAGCTATTTCATATTAATATTGACATGGGTAATACAATTCAACAAACTTCAGAGTGATAACAAGGCCATTTTGCAATGGCTCTTTTGTTGAGCAATGAAGCTGTGCAGAGAAGGGCAGATTTTGACTACTCAGTTCCTGTCATTCTGATCACTCTCTGTTGCATAAGACTCAGGTCAGAAAGTCTAAGGGTCTAAAATCCATAGACTGCCTGTTTTCAGAAGATATCAAAATAGAGATTTTAGTAAAAATCTGTAGGAGAACTTTCCATCTTCTGACAAGACATTTTTTACTTATGCAGAACTGGTCTTTGTTGAAGAGCTTCTGTCTTCATTATTTAATTTCTTTGTGGAGCTTACAGTCAACATTATCCCGTTGAGTTCTTTATTTAATATGTTTCAGAGCACAGGACACCTGCCGACTTCTTTAATAACAAGTTGTCCTCAGTTGGCTTATATGTGAAAACTGTGCAGCAGAGGCAAGTAAAGAATAACCTTAGACATTAAGACTGATTCCATTAAAAAATAAAATAAAACTATGTCCAGGCTCCACACCCGAAGTCCCTAAAATAAATTTGCAAGGGCTTTTCACAGCATGGAACCCAGGCGGATTTTTTTTTAATTGAATTCTATTCTGTGTAAGTGCAGCTCAGTGGAATTCAATTTCCATGTAGGCTCCCAGGAAAGAAATACATGCTAAGTATTTTTATTGCTAATGTTTTGGATTTAGTTTCTTAAGTATTATTTAGATTTGAATGTGGACAGAGTTGCTAGTGTTTACCATAACACAGTGCTCTGTGCCTTTCTTGGGAGTAGGGAGCCTTTAAAAAAGGATTGGCTAAACCACAGAAATTTAACCATGAATAAATTCCATGGCTTTATATTGTATTAATAAGGCTCAAACTCTACTTCTTTGTACAAACTGTATGAATTTGATGGAAAATCTCGTATTCCCAATTCAACCTTATTTTTTTTGGTCCCACTTTAATATATTTTTCCTGTTTTGTTGGAAGCCTTTTTCACACTTTCTTTGCTGAAGTATGGGGAAATACTGTTACAGATGGTTTAGGGAAGCGCTACAGTCTTAGCCCTACAGTTTGCAAGTAAGGGAAGAAACCCTACTAAATTCAATGAGTCCTTCTTCTGCTCTGTGCGGATGGTAACTAAAACAGAGAAATCAGACAGTGACCAATTAGTTTATCTTAACTGGCATAATTCTGCACTTGGTCACATAATTTCTCCCATAACTCTTTCAATTCTGAAACATATTATTTTACTACAAACCATAAAAGTCAGGTAATGATTAATAAGTATCTCTCAAATGAAAACTACACTCAGCCACTGTTAGCTTAGACTCAGATTGTTTTTCTTAGTCAATAGAATCTCAAAGAAATGCTTTTTGCCTTAAAACTATGTGCTAGTTTTGGCTGGGATAAAGTTAATTTTCTTCATAGTAGCTAGGCTGGGGCTATGTTTTGGATTTGTGCTGAAAACAGTGTTGATTACACAAGGATGTTTTAGTTATTGCTGAGCAGTGCTTACACAGGGTCAAGGCCTTTTCTGCTCCTCACCCCACCAGCGAATAGGCTGGGGATGCACAAGAAGTTGGGAGGGGGCACAGCTGGGACAGCTGACCCCAACTGAACAAAGGGATACTCCAGGCCATATGACATCATGCTCAGCATGTAAAGCTGAGGGAAGAAAAAGGAAGGGGAGGATGTTCAGAGTTACGGTGTTTGTCTCCCCAAGTAACTGTTAGGTATAATGGAGCCCTGCTTTCCTGGAGATGGCTGAACACCTAGTGGGAATTAGTGAATGAATTCCTTGTTTTGCTTTGCTTGTGTGCATGGTTTTTGCTCTGCTTATTTTACTGGTTTTATCTCAACCCATGAGTTTTCTCACTTTTATTCTTCTGATTGTCTCCCCCATCCCACTGGAGGGGCAGTGAGTGTACAGTTGTGTGATGCTTAGTTGCTGGCTGGGGTTAAAGCACAACAAACCATAAAGAAAACTGTTGACTGATAAGGTGAACTGTTAAAACACGGCTGCTTTATTTTAGTTTTTTAATGTTAATCCTTGATTTCAGTCAAAGAAAAGGAGGTTTCCTTTTCCAGAGGTTCAGCCTTGTTAATTATTTCATGTTACAATCAACCACATAAGCAGCCCTTACCCACCCTTGGTGTTATGTGAAGGATGCTCACCTCGTGAAGGAGCATGTGCTCCCACCTTGGATTCTGTCACAAAGTTTGAACATAATCCAAAGTATGCCCAAATCTCTTTTCTCTTAGAAAAGAGACTGTGCACTGTTCATATTTAAAACTACTTCCCTTTTCTTTAAGAGGAAATGTCTCAATTTACTATATTGTCTGCTATATGTAGTCTATAATGTATTATATTTTTATATCTGTCTCTTCATATTCTGTATTACATATTATCTATTGCCTGTTCGTATTATATTGTCAAAGAATCTTTAAGTGTTTGGTTAATAGAATTATTATTTTTTAATTGTGTATCTTTTATAGATAGGCTTTGATACATGTGTAAGGTTTATTAATACATTTGTTAATTTTGTCAGGTAATTAGGACATGGTAGAGATATACGTCTTTTTAAAATCTGTCTTGCAAATCTTGTGCACACTACCTCTTTTCCCATTCTGCTTATGAGTAATCAATTTGTATGTATTTAAATCCCATTTTGATTTTCTGTATACACAGTTCTTACTACACAACATATACTGTTGCTAGTTTTATAAACATGTTTTCACTGTTACTTTGAAGAACTGAGACAAATCAACAGCTGATCTGCAGGTTGATAGCAACCAGGACAGCCTATGCGTATGATTATCAAAGGATTCAAAACAGCACTGATACTGGACAGCAAACAGGAAATTGCAAGCCAAACCCAAAGCACTTCTGTAGTGCTACCTCCTTTAGAAGTTGTATTTTTCAGTCTCGGTGTTGCTCAAATGTCATAGGAATGCATATATTTGTGAATGTGTGAGGAACCAATGCCAAACCCAACGGAAATCTCCCAATCTGAAGTCTAGCAAACCACTACAGTTTTAGTGTGGGGTGCAAGAACAGGTTTACAGCACCACTGTACCCCATATCTGCCTGCACCTATAATCCACCAAATAGGTGCTGGATGGATTTAGGTCTGGGAAGTAACGCAGGCATAAATATCGGTGAATACATACTCGGTAGGGATTTGCTTGGGATTCAGGTCTGATTTTACACCAACTAGGAGCAGAAGTTGTGCAGGTAACATGGGGTTGCCCAGGCTAGGGGTCCAGCAGGTATTTGGGCCTTGCCCTTCTCTGCATCTTTCTGCAGCCAGCTTCATCAGCATGGCCATTAGGAGGAAGACTGCAATCTCCAAAGATTTTTTGTCATAGTTCATCCTCCTTTTATTTTATTATAATTCTGTATGGTGCAGCTAAGCTGTTCACAAACAGACAAAATTCTATATATTTTTTTACTTCAGCTCATGTCTCTTCTTCCTGTGCTCCATACAATTATTTTGTAGCACACGAGGAAAAATGTTTATGTTCTGTCTAATTCAGTCTAAATAAGATGTTAAAAGGTGAGAATCTCTTTAAAGATTACTGATCATTACTTACAAAACTATATTTTAAAATTGTGAAAACAAATGCTTTGACCTTGTGAGCTATGGAAATATTTAAAAAACAAATCTGCTATGCTTTTTTGGCTAATAGTTGTGATTTGCATAGTTGAACCTTGAATGCAGTCATAAATAGCTGCAGAATCCAGCTTGGCATAATGCCCAGCAATGTTAGGGTGCCAGACAAAAAATCGGGTCAATCACTTACCGAGTAAGTCATTCTGTCTCAACAAGGTGATGTCTAACAAAGAAGCTACAAGGCTGAAGACAGATAACATATTCAGCTGCTGTTCAGAAAGACAAGAACTTTTCATTTATCAGGATAATCTACTACTCGTAATCAGTACACCGAGTGAACTCCCTCTTGTAAAAAAGAGAAAAGCCCATCAATTGTTTTTGCTAATTAAGATGAATATTATTCCTGTGAAATGAACCAAAAAGTTCTGTGTAACCAGAATCCCAAAAGAGATCTATAATCTAAAAGAATAATTACTCAGAGTTTTAATTGAAAGGAAAGTGAGAACTACTTTTCGTATTCTTCAGTTTTGAGCTGCGATGGTCTTCCATGTATGTTAGTGGGTCTTTTATGTTCTCATTTCAGCTAAAACTAAATAACATTATTTCCTCTATATTAAACAGTTGCAAAATTAAAAATTAATGACAAAATGGTTATATAATTAATGAAATGCTACCACTAAATGTTACATATTTAAGAATAATTTGAGGTAACAGATAATTTATTAACATATATAGAAAAAAGTCCATTTTTAGATTAAAATCTAGATGTTGTGACTCTTCATAGTAATGTGCATTTAATCTTTATTCATTAAGCACAGCTAGAGTTAGAAATGAGAAGGAAAGCACATTTTCTTAAAGTGATATTAATTATATTCAACAATATATTTTCTTCTGGGATATTTATCTTGGTTTTAGCATTAAGAAAAGCCTTGCAATGTTGAAAGGGAGTAATACGAGGAAGCTCAGTTTCCCATTCCTTAGACAAAAGACAAACAATTTGAAAATATATTTATATTTGAATTAATATTTACATAAAGGAAAACCATAATCAGCAAAGTAACCCTGTATTGTCAAGCAAGTCAGGGAAAATTCACTGAGGTGTACATGGCTATAGGTATAAAAATTAATTCTCCCCAATATAATCTACTACTGTTTTTGTTGTAGTAACCCTTAAGGTCCAAGCTTTTGTCCTATCATCTTTGCTTATAGTGTAAATCACACAGATGGCCTCAAAATAAAAATAATCATAATATCACTTAACATGCACATTTAGAGTTATAAATTAACTCAAATCAGGATACTGGCTGAATACATTTGTTTTCATGAAAAATGAAATGTTGTGTCTCTCTTCTGCCCTTCCCCCAAACCTTCTTCACAAGATCAGCCTCAGGCTAAAATGGTTTTAAGTAGACTAAAGCTGCTGGTAAACACTTACCTTTGACAATATTATTGCCTAATGAACATTGCAGAAAAGGGTGTATGCAGTGCAAGTGTTTCTCTGTGGCTGCAACCTACATACGATCCTTGTGCCAAGTACCTACTGCTAATAGGCAAATATATACAAAAGAGACAGGCCCTTTGATGGTTTAATCCCAAACATACTTAACTGTCACACAGTTAATCTTTTTGATTAAAAATGACTCTTGAGTTCTTCTTGAGCATTTTTATGTTCGTGGATGAAGGAGGTTAGTTCTCATGCCTGTTTGGACTGTTCTTTTTTTTTTTTTTTTAAATACTTTCTGCTTCTCCCCTTAGTTCAACATGACTTTTCCCTCTCTTTAATCACAGGTACGCTCCTAAAGGATCCTCAACCCTGATATTTCTGAAATACCCCCTGTTGGCAGGTAGATAAAAATATATTACAGACTTTGCCAAAGCAGACCTCATTGTTATTATCAGAGGACTAGATCTACAGGTCAAAACCAAGTGTTTCAAAACAGCTTCACCTGCAGGTTTTACTTCCCTAGAAAAAGGTTTCAAAGAACAACTAACCTTCCATGTTCATCAGAAATCAAGTCATCATTCTTAAAGTTCACCATAAAACTTGTGGTTTGTTATTGGTTGTCTTGAATACTGGCAACTTTGATACTGTTTCTATCAAAGACAACAAAAAACCAGTCCCACAGATTTTAAACCTATCATTGTTTTAAGCTCTCATCCATTAAAGTTTGTGAATAATCTCCTTTTTTAAAAGGTCTTGAGTTCCGTTTGGGACTAGATGGAAGATCTTTCAAGTGTAACACTAAGAAGCAGTCACATTTCAAGTCAGAATTTGTGCTCCAATGGGATTTTTTTTTTTTTTTGAGTAATATTTCTTTCCACTTTAACAGTAGTTTCACTTCATGATGGTTTTATGTTGATTTCAGGCTACATTTTTATGTTGTGGGAAAGAATTTCTTTTGTAAAGTGAATGCCCAAGACCTGTTAGAAAACATTTCTCCTTAGCAACGTACTCATAGGATTCAGTATAGTTTGCTCAGAAGTGTTATTTTAGGATGACCTTTACACATACAGTATGATGAATTTTTCTTTTTATTTGATTGTAAAGAAGTTATGATCAAGGGGCAAAATAAATATTGCCTTTTTCAGCCATAAAAAAAAAAAAAAAGAACGACAAATGAAACCATCTTTTTTGAACAACATGAAAGCATGCAGAAGTGATGTCTACGTTTGGAAACTACATATTTTTAAATACAGATACAGCAAAGCCCTAGTGAAACATAAAGGTCAATTTTATACATTCAAGTAGTAACGCATGCTATGGGACTCACCCTTTCTCAGCCTAAAGAAGAGATTTATGTTCTTCGCTTATAGAACAATGTATTTATGTTTATGGGAATTTATACATTATAATAAATTGTTAAGAAAAATAAAAACTTGAGCATTCTGGGGTCAGCAGCATTTCTAACAAGGATGTTAAATCCTAACTTATTTTCTTTTGAATAATTAGCATAATGTTCTGCAAATCTTTTCTAGGTAGCTTACAGGATTTGAATATTCAAATATTTTCAGTTGTATAAGCCATACAATTACAAAATTGTACAGTACAGTTATTTCTCAAGCAATTTGGCAATCTTTTCTCACAAGAATTTACCTTATGTTCTTTGTTATCAGAAACAGAAATAGCTTTCTGCTCACCATTCTGGAAAAGATGGAATTCATCATTCTGCCATAAAGACCCTAGAAAGCAAAGAAAATGTTATTAGTTATTATACTCTTATCTGCAGGGATTCTAGCTGCCAAACAATGCATCAGCATCAAAACAAAAAATGAAAATATGTGTTCAAATCATAGATCAATAGTTTAATGCAGTTCTGAATGTATATTACATGTACTTAGCAGGAACTGGATTAGAAAAAAGCACAGGCTATTGTGCATATCTGTATTTAGAACTGCGTGCCAGCTGGAATTTATCAGCATAGTGTTCATAAAATACAGACATAGGATCTTGGCATCCAACTTGTGATTGTGCTTTTGAAAATAAAACCACGGGCTTGCTGTCACTGTACTACAGAGTATGAGAAAACAGGGTAAAGCACGTGCAGGGTGCTTTATAAAGGGTTAAGATGAGAAGACACAATTATCAATGAAAAGTTAAAAATATTCTTCCTAACTCGTTAAGAAATTTGTATTATGATCTTAAATAAAAAATTCACAGTTATTAAAATAATTCATCAGCCTTTACCTTTTGCTTTAGAAAAAGATTGTTCATGGCTTATAAATTTGCAATAGTTGGACTGGGTTACTGAGGAAGTACTAAGTACACCACACACCTCATCACCACACTTTAACTGTGATGTGGAAATGAAAGTGTGGATACTAGTTAACTCTCCTTTCTTCTTTTCTATTATCCCTTTATGTCTGTTTTACACCAGATAGTGTAGCTATTCTGTTTTCTTTAGAAATAAATGAATCACTGCTACCAGTTCCTATAACTAAACGCTGAACTCAGAGTGATCACTTTCATTCAATATCTACACAGAGAGGATTTTAACTTTTCTGTAACATCTTGTGCCATACGTCCCAATTGTGCAGTTCAAGAATAAAAGTTTTCAGGACAATAGGCTAAATGCTGTGATCATTCCTCACACAGAATACAACTTTACTCCTGCTAAAGTCACTGGGGTTAGGTACAGAATCAACCTATCTGCCATGTACATAATTTTCAGAGGTAAAACAGGTTTATGACAAAGAAGGGAGGACACTTAAAAACCTCACTTGTTATTCGTTACTATTTTCATTCTTTGAGAAAATTAAATCCTAAAGTAAACATGCAAGGGAGAGAATTAAGGAATTAAATTAAAAATTATGTTTAGAAAATGTTACTATAATCAAGAGATACAGTCACAAGCCACTTAAAAAAAAAATGTTGATATCTAGGTAGGGCTATTACCTTTAAATAGGAAAACTAAAAGCTAAAATAAATGATAGATTGATTCCAGGTTCTCACCATGACCGCACAGACCGCTGGATGAAATAGAGGTATTTACAGGTAAGGGAGTGTCCAGGTAGAGAAGAATTCCCCGGTATGGTACAGGAGTTATTTCCGTTCAAGGAGTTTACCTTGGGCAAAAAGGGAGTTTCCAGGGTGTTCAGTGCTGCAGAAATTCAAACTTAATCTAGGTTGCAGCACAGCACAAGATATAGGGAGCCTGGATAAAGCTAATGTAAATTAGAACAGTCCCTGAGGGCTGCTCTAATTTACGCAGAGATTCATTGGCTTGTATCCAGCCTTGAATCTGAGCATCTACAGAGATGGCTTAAAGCCACTTTTGCTCCATTCTTTCGGGCTACATCTCCTGTATGGTGTTTCATGTGAGATGTAGCACCGAATATCTACACCGAATAGATGTAGCACCAAAGAAACAGTATTTCATGTAAGCTTAAAACAAACCATTTGAACATCCATCTTGGTTGAGTCAAGTTCCCACAAAACACTGGCTTCTGCGTCCTTCCCAGAGATCTTTGCTCCTTAGACATCATGGTTCGCAAACCGTGCTGTGTGGGTGAGGTAATCATTAATCACTGCCTGTTTAGGACTGTTACATAAAAAAACCATTCACTTCAGTAAAGTAGTAGTTGCCTTTCCTCACACAGCTTTTGAGTCCCCCTACCATAAAGCCATAATAATTGTTTTTCTAAACCAATAAAACGTCACCATTTCATAAATGAACAAAAGTTCTCATTGACTTCAAAAGGAATGATATTCACAAAGGCGTAGATTTTGCCACTAGTTTTTAACTTCTTAATTATTAAGATTCTACAACATGAGTTACAATGTTGTGAGCTAAGAACTGAAAACTGTGGGCCTGTCCCCATCCTATCAGCCATGCGTGCAAGCCTCCAGACCGATACACAAGTTGTTCAGTACTTTCACACGAGTATCCCACTGAAGTCATTGCAGCAATGTTAGTGCTTAAAAAGTTAAGTGTATGTTTTAATGTTCTGCTAAATCATGGCTTAAATCCTCACATGCATTCAGATGAGCTGACAGTAAAATACGTTTAGTGTGACAGCTAATGTATGAGTTCTTTTTGAAAACAAATAATCTTTAATAACAGGTTATTTGCTGTATATAAAATATGGAATTGTTATTTTAGAAGTGAGTCAAGGCTTCTCCTAGCTTTTGCCTTCACTGGTGGAAATAATGTAAGTGGATGTGAGCATGACCCCTCAGCTCTCAAATTCTGTTCAAGAAATGCTAACAAGTTTTGGATTTCCTTTTTTAAAATCAGATTTGTCTATTAATGTTGCAACTGCTTTCAGTGTCGCAGGCGTTGGCATTACAAATGTGAAGCGCGCTCAGCTCGGTAGGTCCTCTTGGCTCGGCACAGCCGGGGAACCAGTAAACAAACCCGCCTCTTTCTGACCGCCGGCTCCTGAAGAGGGCAGCACGTTCTAGATATTACCGAACGGGACGCCGTGAGATGCCAGCCCGGGCTTTCCCGTCCTGCACACAGAGCAGGGGGGGGTAAAGCCATGCTGGATGTTTTGTGTAGACAGTTCCCATGATACAATAAGTCAGCAAAAGTTCCAGGCTGTCACAAACCAAGGTCAAAACTGTATTTGATTATTAAAGAGAACATTCAAATTAGCTACCTGAAGCAATGCATTTAGAAAGAGAGCAACAAAATACCAGCAAGGAGTACTTCCACGAGGAATATGTTTTATCTTTAACACTGTAGATAACTTTACCTATTGGCAGTGCATTGACTATCAAAACTACTAAAGGGGTTAGATTTAATTATCTCACTTCTTTGCACATTTCATCTCAATTGCTATGGCAACATTCAGTTGCCTCAGCAGCAATGTAGACTTTAATCAGATATTTCCTCACTCATTTTTCTGTGCACCACAGCAATGTAGTCAAATTTACAGCCAAACCCTGATGCATCTGATAACACCTCTTGGGAATTAATGGCTAGGTTTCCCCTGCCCCTCACCCATAGCCACAAATATTTCTGGAGAGTTTTGCACCCTGATGACAAAGATCTTAGGGGATAAAAAGTCTGTATACTTTAAATCTTTCCTACTTCACTGATTTTATGTTGTTTTCTGCCACCACTCCCTTTTTACATGGCTTCTACTTACTCGGGAACTCTTCCCATCAAGCTATGGGCAGGTCTTCTGGTCCCTGTAGGAACTCTCAGGGCTGAGAACAGGAAACACAGTAATTGGGCAGACAATATGGTTCCTCCCATATTCCACCCTGCCCTGAAAAGCTTTTTGTTTGATTACTCATCCATGATTAAATGCTTCGTCAGAGTACATCATAGTTCTTTAAACTTCTTGGCCCAGGAATCAGGAACATAGGCTAAAATAAAAGTAATTAGGAGTGATGAGCAGATACTGGGGACTCCATATTGAAATGCAGACAGTAAGGAGAGTCAGGAAGCTAAAAGTACACAGGGGTTACTAAATTCAGGTTATGGGAAGTCTTGATGTTTCTGACATAGAATATCGTCTGGTTTGAAAATATGTCACCGCGAAGGTAAAGTGGGAACAGAGATAAGCTCCTAATGGTGCCTAGCTTCTATGGTGAAAAACACATTAGAAATGCATTAGATAGATTGAATTTGATTGGATTACAGTCAGACATATAGGAAAGAATGATAGACATAAGACATTAATTCTGCATATTCTGAAGACTGTCTTTTAAATAGTCAATTAGTTCATTTTTCTTTTTTTTGCACTAAAGAAAATATTCTTCACTGCTTTTTGTTCCTACATGCATTTTTTTTTCATAGCTGTTCCTCTGCTCACATGTAATAAACTATCACAGCTCATTTCCAAATAAGGCCTTGGATTACGGCTGTCTTAAAGATTTTTGGAAACCCTGGGTAAGTACAGATTTAGGCCACTGTTGTCCCAGAAGGGTATAATGGAGCCAGAGTCTGAGCCACCGTACCTCTTGTCAATGGCAACGAAGTCTGATCAGTCCCCCTGACCATGCAATATAAAGTCACCCTTACAGTTTACCTCCATGTGAGCCACAGCAGTTTTTCTAGAGGCTCCATAACTCAAGATACTAAAAAAAGTAAAAGCATCAACTTATTAGGAAAATACAGGAAAAAATGTGCCTAGTATGCTTTTGGTACACGACAAGGGATCTGATCATATATAACATGAAAGTTCATGTTACAGTGGCTGTCTGTTGAGGATCTGGGGACACTTTTCCAGCTGAGGTGCTGCCACATTTGTGGGCTCATGTCATATGACACCACTGTCTCCTAATCCATGAGCAGAGGAGTTTAGTGGAAGCTACAAGTTACAGAATCTACTGTGCTTTTTCACATCAGTACTTCTGAAGATGTACAAATAAACCCTTTGAAATCAATGGGTCTGATCTTATAAATGAAAACTATGTATGTTTGCAGGGCTGGTCCCAGTAGTTGAAACTAGGTATTTCCCTAAAGCTTTGCAATATATAATATAAGCCTTATATATAACTACACACCGTAAGTTTTAATAATGCGTCCAAAACAACATTTGTGCCATAGAGGATGCAAAGATCATTTAAAGTTCAGAGTTTGCAATTCTTCACTGAAATTAAAAAATCCCCAAAACTTTATAACTAAAAAATTCAATATCCTTCGATAGCTAAAGATTTCAAAATGTTTGTAGTATATCTTGTTCCACTTAAAGAATTCATTTAGAATTTGATTCATGTGACATGGGAAGAGCTGTTGGTTTCCACCAGCTGAGAATCTGATGCATAGTTTTTATAATAACAATCTTTTAGTGCTGACATTATCTATGTCAAACACTATATTCCTTGTTTGAATAGTTTATAAACTGGAGACTTTTGAAAAAGATAATGCAAAACCCCCCACAGAACAATGCCTTGTCATTAGAGGATGCTTTTTTGGATGTTATGGGATTTTAATGCAGTACAGAAGGGAGGAAATTTGACTTCATGGGCTCAAAGACCATATGAAGAAAGATGCATGGAACAGAAATGATCAGAAAATATGCAAATGGACAGAGTTATTATATGTTCCTCTGTACACATTCCTGTTTAATTTGTTAATTTTAGGAATTTATGAAGTATAACTAGCTAAGGCTGATATATTTGTCATTATTCATGTACATTTCCAGTACAAATATTCCAGTTTTGGGACATATTTTCCTATCATTCTGATTATAAGATTATATGAAAGACCTAACCAACAAATATTAGGAATATTACCTAAACAAAAAATAATTGGAAGTTAAACATTTTGAAAAGAATTTTTTTTGTGAGGGTCTGCTTTCTGCAGGCTACAATAGAGTACAATACAATGTAATCTCTACACTCCGGCATGCACCCTGGTTCTACAGTTCTTACTAGGTTTCTTATCAGCAGTTTACAAATTTTTGCCATGTGTCACCTTTAATTTTCAGAAATAGTTTTGTCTCCTCCTCCCCTTTCATTCCTTCTCCAAGTAGGTTTTTCCGTAGTCTCTATTTTAACCTAACTCCAGCACTTCCCTCGTTTTGAGTATTATAAACTATATTTTTAGTAACCTCCAAAACCTCCCTTCACTGACGTAGCAGGGTTCCCTTTCCCACCAGCAACAGCAGCTTCTGGTGTCCTCCCACTGCCCAGCACCACCCTGCTCTCTGCAGGCACCTTCACCAAGAGCTACTGCACTCCAGGTATTCATCACAGGTCCTCTTCCTGTTTCACCAAAACAGACATTTTCTTGGGAGAACTGCCCATTTTCCCTGACCCTGGCTCTTTGCAGCCTGAATGTCTTGCCTCAAGAAGAAGACATGGCGTCTGGCACTGGTAGCTGCTGCAGCTCCACTTTTCATATGTTTGCCAAAGAAGGGAGACAATTGTGTGACAGGGACACAGGGTAGCATGAAGGAAAATTCAAAAAACTGAGTAAAATTCTCCAGAGTTTCATTTTTTTAATTCCCACTTCCAAGTGCTCAACACATTCTTTTTCCCCTTTCCCCAGGGTGAAGACTCACTGCTTGGATATTGCTTAGAGCAATTTCTGCTTAGTTCTGTAGTCTCCTAGTTTCAACTCTACTTTTAAAGACTTTTTCTATAAAGCCTGAAAAATAGCGAGTCCATTTTCCTTGTTTATGCAAGTAACCATATTATTATTATTTTTGTACAGCTTAACCAAGCTGGAGAGTGGAACTACTACAGGGGAGGCACTGCTCAGTTTTTCCATATGTTATTCATGCACATACATACATAGATGTATATACAGAATTCATGCATGCTCTTTCTGTAGCACTAATACTCCCTAAAGGTGTTATTATGTTGTTAGACAAATTAAAATTAAACAAGAGGTAAAAGTGCACTTAAACTGAAAACTGTTAAAAATGCCTACAGGCAAGACAAAAGTGAACAGCAGGAATTTATCCAGCTGTATGTGTCTCGGTGTTCCTCTGGGCCAACTGACTGTGCTCCCATTTCTGCTGCAGGAAACGCAATTTAAAAAATAAAAAATAAAAAATTTGTAGGTATTGTGACTTTCAAGCAAAATGACATGCACATTTTTTTGTCTGCCTTTAAAATAAAAATGGAAGGAATTTCTGTCAAACTCGTTAGGCCACAGGACTGAATGGAAAGGGATGGTGGGAATACATAACAGAAGAGTCCAGAAACAGTAAGAGAGATCTGGCCAGCTCAGAAATGTAATGGCAAGTAGTTTTGCTGACAAGTACATCTAATAACATCTGGAATCGGTTGGAGTATGTGAGATCAGCTTTGAAAATTTTTGTAAAATATCTGTCCTGATACAGTATTTATAAAATGAAATGCAAAAGAGGCCTTTTTTGTACTCAGGGATTCAATGAAATCCCATAAAAAATACCTAAGATGTGCCAATATGACACGGCCAAAGGTCTGCATACTAAGATCAAAGACACGATTATAAAAAACGGTAGCAGCAGTATGTGTTAAATATATACTAAATTTGGATTTGCAAATCACATTTTATGCAGGTGCAAGTGGATGCACTCATTAGAGGTGAAGGTGAACAAACTGAATAGATAGTTTATCTTTGTGGGTAAAATTATTAGATTTACTACTTCCCTTCATTCAAACTTCAAAACAATGTATGTCACAGTGAAAGAATTTGCTGTGTAAATTATTACGTGTTTTGCACAGAGAAAGAAAAATGAGATGACTTGATATCCTAGTCACATAATGAAATAAGGAACTGTACTCTAACCAGTTAATTCAGTTATGTTCATGACAGTGTTATCCAACAGTTATCACCATGACAATGCATCTTTGTTGACTTAGAAGTGCTCAAAAATCAAAGAACATTTGGACCTGGAGATGAGCCTATGAAGATATGGTAGGAAGGAAGATTAAAAATTTAATTCTGTCTCATTTTTACAATACTGTAATCCCAATGGTGCCACTGGAAGTACTCCCAATTTGCACCAGGACAAAGGAAAGCATTTCTTCCTCTGATTCTGTGTACTTGGAAACTATGTCTTACTAACGGCTATATTTATAGTCCAGCTGCTATATAATGAAAGGAAATATGTGAAAATGAAAACAAAAGAAATATTAATGCATGCATTAGAATAATACAACAAATAGGGATGTGGCTTTCTCCTTGTGGAAACGGAAATTAATCTTCTCTTCTGCTTTGAGCACTTTGGCTCTAAGCTCAAGTCGTAATCTAATTGGTGCATCATGAATACTAAATGCAAGTAGCTGAGATGCATATAATTTTTTGTTATACGAAACTAAACAATTTGTGTATTCGAGACTGTGTTTCCTTCAGAACAGAGCTCTGCGAAACAAATCTAACCTTAAATTAATCAATAACTTCAAAGAAATTTGTCTTTATAGAGTACTTCCATGCTTAAAAGTACCGATGTAAAATGTACTGGTTTTGTTCAGCAGATCTGCTCTTTGGACTAAATCCAGATTCCAAGTTATTGGGAGAGACTTTTACTTCTGGATCAAGCCCCTTGTGTATATTCACATTCATGTATGACTACTTTAGTGGAAAAAGTGTTTTTATTCCCACTTCTGATGGAGTGAACCGAATTCTCTTTTGGCATTACTTACTGTATCAACAATGAGATTTATGCAGTCTCAGTGCATTTAAATTCTATGCTATAGAGAAACTGAACTATCCCAATGAAGGGTAGCAGAAAAACTGGTAAGGTTTAACTGGGAGCATCTTCAGTAATAACAGAATGCATGAGATAGAAGGAACCCAGCTTGGCCTTTTGCAGGCCATTTGAGTTTTCCAAGTTTTGTAGTTAAAAGTTGTAAAAAATGTTTTTATTAGTGAGCTGAGAAAATTAGATAAATCTTCTGAGACTTAAAGCATGTGGAAACCTGTTCTGCCATTCTAACGAAGTCATTTTTCATGATGCAACTGTACTAAAATAGTTCATTTTGTGAAACTATTCAGTTCTTAAATTATGTTTGCGTATGGGTAGAACACATATAATAAAACTCACTGGTACCCTTTTACACATTCACATAATAAACACTCTGCTTGCTCTATATCCTGTTGCTTTCTTTGGCAAAATTAGGCATATACTGTGGTTTGATATTTTGTTTATTACATGCAATATTTTAAAGGCCACTTGTGGAAAGGATATAAAAAATAAGGTTCATGTGCACATGCACGTGCATAGTATAGCTGAGACTGCCAAAGGAGCATGGAGAACCTAGACCCCTAACCGTGATTGAAATTCCATGGAAGGCAGGCTCTTGTGGCAATCCAGGACTATGTATAGAACAGAATTTCTCAGCATTTATTCAGGTATGAATCTTAAAGCAAAACTTCAGTGTGATCAAGTACCACACACATAGTAATGAGCTTTGCAATTTCCTGAATAGCTTTTATGGGGAGGGCTTGTGCCTCTGTCCTTCTCCTACCTTTGTCGGTTATGTTCTGCTTTCTGCCTTCCACTCCCTCCTTCTTAAAGCCTTTACAGCAACCTGATGGACTTAGCAGGAACTGGGGTCATCGTGGTGATCAATGACTTGGGCTGTTGAGCATTCAGCCATTGATCACACTGAATAGATTCATATATCTTAGGCATGCCATCACAAGCAGCTGCTTCTACTTAGCTTGCCAGCTTTCTGTCACCTCGAGGATTCAATGAAGTTCAGAGGCAGTGTGAGAAGGTTATATAATTCTGTCAAGAGATCATGTCTTTGATTTTTTTCATCTCTTAGACCTACATGTCTACCCTTTGGGGGTCTATCACAGACTGAGAACTTCCAATATATTACATACCATAGCACAGCAGTATAAAGAGTGCTATATAAAATATATAAACGTCCTTCCTTTGAACAGAATAGCAGGAGCCTTCACTCCTTTCTTTTATGAAAGAACATTAGCTAATGCTGAAGAGAAACCACAGCTGTATTCATGTGTGCATGCACATGCTTTACTTGTAATTTGAAACACATTCCCATAAACTGTCAGATATTATCATATCTGGTGTTCCTTCTCTTTCTTTTATTTATATTCTGTGCCCAATTTCTAAAAGTAAAAAGTAACTTTAATCTCTTGGATAAAATATTCACAGTTTAAAAACTTTACTGGGAAAATAAAATATATTTCACTGAGTCATTAAAGGACACTGGGAGCTTGAATGCCACTTTCTCATCTAAAAAGTTGCCATGCAGTGTAGCTGAGAACGAGTAAAGACCTTTCTGCTCCTTGTTTTTTTTTTTTCTGTTTACTTAGTGCAGGTAGTTTGTGCTCTGGCTCACATAGACTGAAGTACAAAGCTGCCACAATTTTGGATGTTGCCACTTCCCAGCTTTATACCCTGCCCCTCTGCTGGAACTTCACAATCCCATCGACAGTCCAGAAGATTAAGGCAAAGGCTCTTTCACTGGCAGTTTAAATTAACAGGCAATGTCAATGTAGGTGGCTCAAGTACAGGCACATGCTTCTCTCTCTTGTCCCTGTAGGTTGACAGTAATTTCCAGCAGAATTGTAAGATGGACAGCTATGAGCATGAATATCCGAAATCATGGCAGCTACATCTGGCAGAGCTTGTCTGTCAAAGACCCATGACTGAAAGGTTGGTTGGCAGTGTGGTCTCTGCAGGCAGGGGTCTGCTGGAGAGAGGCGCTGGAAAGCTCAAGCCTGAAAAAACTCTCCAAACAACAGGCAACAGTCAAAGAATGAAAATAACTGCAGTGCACAGGACAAAGCAATGTTGCAGTAAAGTCCTGTTTCAAAGTTCTAAAATAATGCTAAAATGATTCACAGGACTCAGGCTGGCTGTATGCACTGGGCTGCGTTCCTGTCAGAGAAAAGGATGTGGGGGGGGGGGGGGAATATGAAAGTGTTCATGATTAATAATGATGGCTACGATAGTAATATTCTCTGGTCTTCTAAATGATGCTTCCAAACATTCCCAGAGGAAAAAAAAATTCTAGATATTTTCTAGGAATTAGAAAAACCCTCCAACATTCAAAAGATTTTTTTTTAAATTGGTCATCTTGAAAATATTCAAATTGACAGTGTCCCCTTTAATGATACACTTCAAAGCTTTATGAAATCTCCCTGTCAAATGAGGCTACTACTTTAACACATATTCAAAGAGGTGTATGCAGCTTGAAAATGGATTAAACAGCCAGGGAAAGAGGTCATATTCTGTTATACGAATGCAGTTCCAGGGCTTTAATGAATGTGGAGAATTTAACAATAAACATGGTACACAGATTGATTTACTATGCAATCTGCTACTTAAACCCCAATGAAATAAAGACGTAAAGCTTCCTATTCTACACCCTTGCGATTTTTATATTTTATCATAATAAAAAAAATGAAAAGGAAGTGATATCAGTCAGTATTGCAGGATTCCATATTAGCTTTTCACATAAACCAGGTGTAAGCTATTAAGAATATGCTTCCTCTATTTTTTTTTTTTTTTAACTCTTTTTCTGTGTTGTTTATAGCCATCCAGTTAAAAGGGAAACAAATGTCCAAAGCTGAACTATACAGTTTGGCACTTTCGGTCTCTGTCTTGCCTATCTGGATGCATCAGCTCTGTTCCTGAGTACTTGGTATCTTGTAAGTCCCATTTGACTTCACGTTGGAAGACAAATTTTTAACAGAAACTTATGGGAGTGGCTGGTTTTAACCTGAGTAATTTTAATTGAAATTAAACCAAATGCAAACACATCTCTCCATGTTAGGGTTGGTATAACCCATTTCAAAACAAAATCCATCACTTGGACTAAAACTAAGGTGACATTGTCACTTTAAATCACAACTCTGTATTTCAGCAATTGGCATCTCATGAAGTGGTTATGCCACTTGCAAAATATTCAAGGACAATATTAAACAACATCTACAACCTTCCTAATGCTATTTAAAAGAGAAATCAGGTTTTTAATCTCTCTAATTTCTTTGCCTCTTCAAATACTGTTATTAAAATTCTTTTTCACACATCCTCCTTCCTCCTTTTCTTTCAATTTTAATTATTTCTTCTTTCTAAATTAATCCTTTGTTTGAACTGTTACTTTTCAGAGAGAGGAAAAGTTGTGCAATGAACAGCTGAATTTTTTGCTAGTTTGCTTTGGGTCTTTTTATGCTTCTTCTCTGAGGCCAGATCCTACAAGGTGCTGAGCATCAGGGAACTCACTAAGAGTTGAGGGTGCAGAGAATATCTAGGAAGAGCCTAGCATATTGCAGGATCATGTCTTGCATAGCAAGTCCCCCAAGTGATGACTATTTATGTTTCACTGAATAGACTTAGCATAAATTTTAACATCTCTGATATGACTGGGTTTTTTTATGGGCAGAGAGGAGGTATTTTTCATGACCGTATCACTCAGCACTTTAAAAATGAAACATACGACAATGCCACCCAAAAAGTCTGGCAAAGAACCAGATCTCATAGTTACAAACACACACAAAAACTGGAATACTTTAGAGGCAATTATAAGGTATGTCAGTTCTTCAGTGCTGAGAAGGCATCCAGATCATTGTACGTTCTGTCTTAATGAAATAATAATTCTAAACAAACTTACACACCATCACCAAGAAATCACAGAGTTGAAGCATGAATGACACCCAAAGTGCTATACACTTTGTGCTGTTCATCTGGGTTGTTTTTTTGTGTTACAGGTGCAGGATTAAGGACTATTGTAAACACAAATACTAACTAAAATAGAAATTTCAATCTTTTTAAAGAATCTTTTCAATTAAAACCAGCAATCTTAACCTTAATCTCTTATTTACCAGTTTTCAATGTGTTACACAGAATACACATTTGCTATTTCTCCACTTTGTTCAGATAAGCACTTATGATTTCTTTCAAAGATGCAGCAAACACCCACAGAGACTGCAGCTGGACCTGCCTGGCACCCGTATCACTAAAATCTGAATTATGCTGGACACTGTTCTGGGGAGGCCCACCGCTGCCCTTGCTGCTGGCTGCCTTATACAGCAAGGCTGCAGCAGCTCTGGGGCAACTGCTCTCTCACTTACACGGTGTTGTTGTGACATGATAAGGCCCTGCAGGACAGAAACTCACACAGCTCACAGTTATCTTGAGTTAACTTTAGCAAAGTCATATTGCAATCTTTGTGGTTAAAGGCTGTATAAATTTTCCCGGGATTTTCCTTGATATGAGAAAATTATGTTTATGGCTATGTTTCTGCAGTTACATCTATACCAACAACAACATAACCCACAGATATATTGTTACTTCTCTGCTTCAAATGAGGACAGTCAGATTATACCTAGCATACCTATAGATGTCAACATATTAGTGACTTATGTTTACATATCTAGTTACACAGTAACTTCTTATGATACAGAACCTTTCATTAGGAAGTATCCCCAAGAATTTAAAAATGAAACTCTTACCCTCTTTTTGAATCAAACAGCCCCTCCTGATCCCAAAAGTATCAATACAGAGACATATTGCAGAAAGAGTGTGCATATGGGCATGATGAAAAGCTGAAGAGGTTGTATACGAAATGTGATTTGAGATGTGGTTTGTCTGATACATAAAAGGCTCTGCCAAATATTTGCTAACTCCAAGCAAAGAACCTTTACAAATCTAACTTAAGCAGTATCCATCAGGAAAAGAAAGATCGTGAAAAGTTCTTGCTCCTAAAATATTCGTGAATTTTTTCAACTAGTTTACTGAGCTTATATTAGAAAATATCAATGAAAATACTTAACCCTTCTAAATTTACTCTGTTTTAGCAATTAAGAACAGCTTTTCCTAATCATACTCTTTTTGTTTCTGTTTTCTGGTTTTCCAGATATAAATATATATGCATACTATTTCTTTGAGTTTCATACCTTCCTTTATTTTGGAAATAACTTCTACTGATATTTTGCATACTTAGAGCTTTCAACAGCTTAGACCTGAGGATTATATTTCCCTGTTATCACTTACATACACAAATAAAGAAGAAAATCGTATTTCTAAATAGGAAACTTCTTGATGTCTTTCTGTCTCCACGAACTTCTCTTTCCATACTTACATTGGTCTATCATTAACAGTCTCAGACTTTCCTATAATTAATTTCTTTATTGTCTTATACTCTTCTTTCTTTCTTTCTGCTTCGTGTTCATCAGCTGCCTCAATAGATTTTTTTTAAAAAAGGGAACTGCTTTGATTAAAAAGGTACAACCCAGGTTAAAGACTGTTCTATTTTGGTTTAGCTTCTTAACTTGTTTTTAATCAATTTAAGCAAAATTGAAAACAGCCACTTGGAGATCAATGCAAGAACATCAAAAAAGGGATTTGAAAACATTTTTGTACAACAATATAAACTCACATTTTTAATGAAAATATTTCATTTCAGAGTAGACATATCCTTAATAATAGATAATATCTGTCTTTCCTAGTGTGTTCCATATGTAGATCACAAAGCACAATTAACTGAAGAAATCGGTTAACTGAAATGTCATAGAAATGACACCACAGAAAGGTAAAACGGTGCTCAGCCATCAAGTCAGGTACAAAACCTGAAACTGCACCAACCTGCTGCTCTATCCACTTGTAAGGACTGTCTCCTTCCTAGTTTTTTCTTCATGTAAATTGCTGAGACTACTGAGGGAGACAGAAGATAAGAGGAGATCTAGAGCATATTCTAAAATGAATATCAAAGTGGCATATTGAAGGTCTTCTCAAGTACGTGGTCAAACTGGTTCAATATGGGAGCTCAACATGAAACTCAACTGGATGAATATGGGAGCTGCACGGAACAAACCCCTTAATGATATTGATTTCTACAATTTCAGGCTTACCTAAACTTCATTTGGACTATTCCATTGAACAAGACAATCTAGAAACTTTGGAGATAAAATTAAATTAAGATGCTTAGCTGGCATCTTAGAACTTTACTCAAAATGCTCTTACAAAACTTATCTGTTTGAAGTCATGAAATCACTGGCAAGACCATGATCATACTGGGTGAAGATCAGGTTAGGTCAAATTCACTGATAATTTAATTGCTTTAATGATTTTCTGAAGTTTGGTGAAAATGTTTGCTGTATTCTTCTGTGTTCTTTCTTATTATATTGTGTATTTCTGTTGTTATCCATAAGATGCACACAGTGGTTTTATGATCTGCCCTGCTCCCCCTACATCTGCTTTCCTTCTCCAAAACTGACCTAACACATATTCTATCAGCAAGAAAAGCTTCTGGTGACTTTTCTGATCCTTTCTATCTTTTACTAGTCATCCAGCATCAGCATGTATCTACATCAGCAAAAATTTTCTTTTATCTTGTGAATTTTAGACGCTAGATGGTCACCTCTCCTGGAAAGACACTGGATTAGTTTGTTCTATAGATGGTTCACAGTGGAGTTCTCTTTTTTAATAACTTCCTAATAAGTAAATGAATGTACTGGTTTCCGCTGATTGAAAGTGCCTCCATCAGGGTACAAAGGGAGATTAAGAAGCCCTTTCATATTTCATCTGATCTCAGGTCATTGATTCTTTGTATAATACTGAATAGACTTCAAGATTCTGTAATTAACATTCAGGGTACTGCTAGCACTCTCTATATTATGGCAGTGATTACTTCTCTTTTCTTATGGCATTGTTTTTTTCTAGCTGTTCCTAAGGTTTACCAAAAACTGGGTGTTTCTGCCCTCTGTGCTCTAAAATTCTGGTATCAATGGAATTATTTTCCTTTAGACATCAGATTGTGAAAACACTTATTGTTAAACAGCAGACTAAAACGCTGTTTTTTAAATTGGCTCACAATTAGCGTAGATGTTACTTTAATTTATTGTCTTATTGCTTTTCTAAGGAACTCCAGGATTCTTAAGAAGTTGCTAGGTTTGTATGGGGATGGTTTCTTTTTTTTTAATAATTGAAGTTATCATTATGTGTCATTAAACTGAAAATATCTGAAGTGCCTCAAAATAATGTTCATAAGAAATTGAGAGTAAATGACACTAATGATGAGAGCACCTCAAAGGGTATAATTTAACAATACACAAAATAAGGAAAGCTCAACACAAAATTCCCATATAAACTCGAGTTCTAAAACCTGTATGGGAGCCAAGATACCTGTTTTCTTATCTAAACCTCCAGGAAACCAATTTCCAAACACTAAAATGTTAAAGATGGAGGATCTAGCTACTGAAATCCTTCTTCAGGGGCTCAAACCAGAGTTTTAGGGCACTAATTTAGCATTTTTGATAGGGATCTCACATTAAATTGACCTTTCCTGGTGAAAAGATGCATTACCTGTAACCAGCTGCTCACCCTGCCTTGAGCTGCCCTAAGTCCCAAGGCTATGGAGGTGTGATATATTGTTTTCTTTCTTGCCTGCAGCAGTTTTCGCAGCCAATATAATTCAGATGCATATTGTCAGCAGTGAAGGAAGTCACGTGATTAAGTGGGGATAAGGAAGGAGTAACAGCATCCTAACTAATCCTGACTGAGCCACTGGAGGAATGTGTGACTTTGAGGAACTGCTTGGCTTCCTCAAAGCATCATCCAATTTAGTAGATTAGATAAGTCCTGCTCTAAAAACCACAGCCATACTGTCCAGGTTAAGCATTGCATGTAAATAACTGAAGAAGAAAGTTTTTTTTTTGTGTTTTTTTTTGTAAAATGTTTCTAAAGAAAATTGTTAATGAGGCAGCCAGGAATCAGGAAATTCAGGTAATTGTGCTCTGCAGATATAAAAGCGGTGACAGAGCCCTTCTTTCCTGAGCATAGGTCTATCATGCACTTAATGCACTCCAACTCCTGCAGGAGAAGGTAAAACCTGATGATTGTTTACCGAAGCCAGACAGGAAAGGTTGCCTATCCACCAGTGATTGGGCCCCAGCAGCACTGGCCTTTCGAGCAGAAAGAGGCTGAGGAGATATTTATAAACTAAGCAGCCTTCTGTTCCTTGAGGGAAGCGCACCCTTAAGCCGAAATGTGGGTAGGATGCTGCTAAACACCCTGCCTCAGAAAAGCCTCTTTTCGGGGACAAAGTGGTGGAGACTAAACAAAAAGATATATAAATGTAACACATTTCTATAAAATGTAGTAAGACATATTTTGATACTGATAAAAGTATGATAAAAGGTTCAGATAAACTTACTGCATCAATTATATAGTACTGGTGTACTGAAGAATACATTTAAATAATGGTTTGTTTCAGAAAGTACTTAGAAGACAGCAGAAAACTATATGGTTCTTTTAGTTTTCAATCTTCACAAAGCTCAGTTATTTTTGGAAAGACAATTGTTAAAAATATTAATGTTATTGGATGGAGCAGCAGAGCTTACAGTAATTGCTACTGAGTCTGCCTGGTGATTGGCTGTCAATATTTTCACATGAGACTCCCCACAAAAAAATGTACTCTTTAGCCTGTACTAAACCAAAAAAATACAGAGAATTTGGGTGAGGAACTGGAAAGTAACATTGTTTCATTTACAGTGAAAACCACTGCAGCTACAGAGTTAGCACACTGGCTATGTGTCCCTACATCCTCTGAAAATAGGGTTCGCTTTGGACTGAAGTCCTCCAGTAATAAAAAATTGCTGTCTTACCAGCTGTACAAAGAGGGGAAATGACATCATTATGAAAATAAATATAGAAATTGGTTTTATGGAAATATTTATACTTTGTTCATGGGATAAAATGCTGAATGTACAGCCAAGGAGAGCCCACTGCTCAGCTTGCACCACTTGAAAAGGGGAAAGTTTTTAAACTTGCAAAGATTCTCACTTCAGGAACTTTTTTTTTTTTTTTCTTTTAAAATAACTGACTCTTGACACAACCTTGTCTATTTTAAAGGCCAAACATTTTCCTTACTCCCAAGTGCTTTGTGAGCCTTCGGGATATATTGTCCCTGGCAAAACTGAGATAGCAGTATCCTGGGAACGGGTGATTTCCATCAGGGACAAGGAAATCGCTCCAAACCACATTTCATTCTGGTTACGGCATTTTAACGAGATTTGCAAGCCTTTCTGAGACAGTAGGAAGAAACTTTCAGCACCAAACCCTCAACCAGAGTCCTGAAACTTATTCTAATGTCTCAGCAGAGGGTGGATCCTAGGACTCCACTTCTGATGTGATATTTCATACATTATAATTAGCATTGACTAATTAAGGGGTGACTGACTATTGACCTCCCAGTTAATTTTGAAGGAAGCTGGATGACTGGAAATACCTACCAACATTTGAGAAGGAGCTTCTCCTCAATTGTTTCCTGAAGAACAGCTTCCAAAGATCTTTTTTCAATAACTTCCAAACCCCTTCATGGTATGGATTTCAACTTAATCTAACATTCTAATGAACACATAACATCCTACGAGAACACAAGCAAGTATTCATATGGGAGATAATAAAATCATAGCTAGCAATATAACTCTAATGTGTATATATGCGAATGCAAATGAAGGCACCACCAACTACCTCTCTGTGATCATACCTCAGTCACTAATAGCTTGTTTGCAGACAGTGTTGGATGGATCCAGATATTGCATTGCTTCGACTTAAGAGTAAAAAACCAGCTCATTGAGAACAGGTTCTGTGGCACCACAAGGATAAAATAATACAGGGTTTAAAATGACTGTTAAAAGAAATAAATGGTTAGGAAGCAAATCTTTAGGGGGAAAGGTGATTTTAATTTTATCAGAAATGAGCTGTGATTCAGACTGTGCTGTTTTTTTAGTTTACACATTTTGAACTAATGTAGCATGAATTATGTTGCATAAAACAATGACAATACATGAATTTTACTCGTGGAAATTACTCATCCATCACCCAGTGTCAGGTACATTCACATGCATTAAGTTCTGCACAGTAAGTTCAAACTGTTTGTATGTGCATAATGCTAGTTGCAAAAATGAAAAAAGAAGAGATAAGGAAACTTTGGGATCCTTCTGCACTGACTTTTCTTTGACCCAGGAAAGAACAATGAATGTTTGCTTTCCCTTGGAAGGGGTGCCGACCAGGCTACACAAACAAAGAAGCAGAAGCTCAGCTGGTGCAAATTAGGACAGTTGCATCAACTTAATGGAACTGCATCCCTTCCACTAGCTAAAGATGTGGACACAAAAGTTAAAGGTTCCCCTGTTATATTTTCTTCACTACAAGGATCAATCATGAATCCTCCCACAAATCTTCAAACAGAGGTTTTCCCAAGCAATGATTTTGCAGATCTGAGCCTAATTTTCTGTAGAGCTTTTTTGAATGCCCCAAAATATTTGATATAATGGTGCTTTTCTGCATTCAGCTTCTACATTATTTTGTTGATTCTGTAGTACTGCAGCAAAAAAAAAAAAAAAAAAAAAAAAAAAAAAAAAAAATCTGGCAGTCCTTTCAGTTCCTTCTCAGTCCACTAGCACTGTGCACTCATCAGTAATGTTGAAGGAGGCTTGGCCATGCACAGCTGTATGCTTCCTTCATTCCTTCTCCCAAAAGCTAACTACAATGTCAGAACATGAACAAAGGCCAAGCCTGTATTTACCTCAATAAAAAGACTGTACTCTATTTTTAAGAATTCCTTTCAGACAGAGAAAGAAATTCTGTCCTGATAAAGGCATATTAAAAAATTAAGGTAGATCACAAAAAGAACAACATTTGCCATGTTTTACTGCTGTCTGAAGTGAGGGGTTATCATATCTGCCTGGAAACTGAACATTTTTTTTTAAAACAGTAGAAGAAATCTTGTAATAGCTTGTCATTCTCATCAGTGCTATTAGTGCTGAGTAAAGTCTGCCCTTGGAAATCCACTGATGTCAGAGGTTTCTATGGATCTCTTTCTAAATGAGTGTAGAGTATGGCTAGTGGCTAAATGGGCAGACTCAGGATCCTGGTGTACAGTTCTTAGACACGCTGCTATTGTCTTCTCTGTTAAAAAGTCCAGGAGTTTTCTAATGCTATTGTTTAGCATATTTATTTTGGAAGAGAGCCAAAGGTTGTCAGTCTTACTGGCTCTTGGGAAGACTGGTACACCATTAGAAATCAATGGAGCCCAGTAAAAACAAAGGAAACCAAATGAAGATTTCTGTTAGTGACTGCACGACTTCTAAGCTTACGTGTGCTGCCACAGTAGCTTGTTTTTACTGTTCAATGAACATCACTATTAAAGGGATTATAACAAAGAAAAGTTTATGAAAATAAATGTAAAAGAGAATAGAAAAAAATAATATGAAGACTGCAAGAAGAAGAAGGAACCAAAGCAGAACTGGGACAGTAAACTGACCAGGAAGGAGTTTTGTGACCAGACATGGGCCCTGGGAGTGGATCCTTCAGAACAAAAAAAAGGAGACTGATCTGTTATAAAACTTTATTTTCAGGAGAATAAGAGAGTTTGTTAATGTTAATTTGAAAAAAGCATTTCTCCTGAGGCAGGGGTAGCTGGATGCTTTTTGTTAATAAAGCAAGAGCTGATCCAGGTAGAATTCCCTAGCAGTATGTGTATCTTTATCTGTATCCCTTTTGCAAGGGGGACATGAAATCACTATTAAATTATTCCTTGCCATTCTGATTTTGATGTTTTGCTGAAGTTCAGAAAATGTCTGCCAGCCTAAACTGTGAACTGCTTTAAATCACTTCTATCCAGGTGATGATGAATGCTCTCTAGATTTTATCTGTAAAGTGGAAAAAATAAACAAGAATACATTACTCAACCCTAAGGTTTTTTAGAAGCTGAAATTCATCTAAAGGAACACTTGAGTCCTGTCTACCACCCACTGAAGTGATTAGGAATTTCAGCTAAATAAAGAATGAAGGTGAGACTGAAATGCCCATGTAATCAACCTTCACAAAAAATCTAATACAAAGTTAAAACTCTTTTGAGATAAGTGCAAATATGAGAGCACTGAAATAACACTAAAAGAAATGGAGACTTTTTAAAATTCCCAACTTGTGCTTTCCTCAAAGTGTAATTCAAAACTGATTAAAAATATTAAATCCTTTTTATGCAAAGGGTTAATAACAGAATTCAAATAGTGGTGTGGTGTCCCATGGATACTCAATAATGAAAATTCAAATGCTCATTTCTTTAAGCCTTTTGTGTCCCTTTTCTACATAATTGGTTTTTTGCCTAATTTTTGAGGCTATTTAATAACACCTCCTGCTAGACATCTCATGTAAACTCAGCAAGAGGAGGCATCCTGAGTAATAGAAAAGACTTCTGCTCATTTTAAAGCTCAAATTCATACTTTTCTTAACAAAGGAGATCCCCACTGTTAGAGTTTGGCAACCACCAGGCCAACTGCATTGGGGAAGATTGGATTAGGAGGGGCAGCTGACTGTGCAGTAAAGTCTCCACTCTCCAGCAGGATTTTTATGTAAATTCCATTACAATTCATGCTTTTTGGAGATAATGAAATGGATACAAAACACTCCAAGGTTTCCAAGTCAGCAAAATAATGAACAGGGGCATTCAGAAAGCTGATTTAATACATTTTTAACGTTTGGACCCTTGTATGAATAGGATTGGCATTTGTGCAACGTAATCACATGGAATTTGCTTTTAACATCACTGTCTAAACCCCATAGATTTTCAGGTTATTAGTGAAGTGTGAACATCAGCTATCAAGAGTTTTTCTCAGTTTAAGATCTAATAAGCTGTATCATTTTCCATGTGTTTGCCTGAAGGCAACTTTTACCAAAGAATCAGCCAAATATTTTTGCAAAAAATTGTATTTTCAACTCAGCAGCTTTAAACAACTGTCTGTGAATATGTCACAGCACTTGTTATCAATGAGCTTCAAATAGGAAGAGTCTGGGGTCAAGAGGTGCCATTACCATGATCTTTTACTCCGTTCCACTGCATATCATATAGAATTTAACTTGTCAGTATTTGCTCTGATCTTAGTGTGTTTGAACTGAAACCTGGATGAATGTTTTGATATTTCTTCAAATTTCTGTGCTTGCTGATTAGAAAATAAAATGTGTATATATTTGTAAAAATGTATGTAGATAAAGACCTAACATGCATAAGCACACACTAAGGATTTTTAGACCGGAAGTCCTCTCACACGATCAAGTTCTGCCTTACTTCCAAATCAGCTGCTGTGAAAACTTCTGAACTGAAAAGATGCAGTGGGAATACTTCCACTGCGGTAAAGTACCCATGCCTTCAGGTTCATCAATCAGCTTAAATAGTAGAAAGACAAAAGACATAAGGGCAGGGCCAACACAGAACATAATACACATGTACTACTTAAGAAGTGTGCAAGGCCCTTGGGTATGATTCTTCTGGGTTGTGTGTTTGTTTTAGTATTAACCTATTATTGGTGTTGGTCAGGTTCGCAGTGCTCCACAAGAATATCTATTGGGCAGCAACATTCAAGGCAAAACTGTACTGTTAATATTGATAATGCTCTGTGTTTGTATGCACCGCTTCCCTATTGATACAAATTCGTCTCTTAGGATAAAGAGGAAAATATCTACTTTTAGGAGCTAAAAAACTGAAATTATTAGCAATTATCTAAACTGCACATGTAGAAATGTTAACAAAATTCAGGAATTATAAAGTACTTGGGAAATTTATGTCTAAAATAGTAAGCTTCCCATGACCTCTTGGTTTAAGTAAGTTTTCTTTCAAACAATCATCTATGTATTTAAATAAAACAAATCTCAAGCAATATTCACAATAAAGTTTCTCTTCAACACGTATAATCAAAATAGAAAGCAACTAGTGTTCCAAAAATCTTTCAAAAAAGGAGTCAACCAAGATCTGAACCACAACAGTTTGTAAGATGTGAACATCTCGCTATTAAGGTTCACTATAATGATAGATGAGGTTAAAAGGTGAATTTATGAATTAAAGTTTACAAGTTCAGTTGTTTAATGAAAAACACTGAGAAGCTGCAGAAAGTAAAACCTGAGAAACAGCTATTCTTATTTAGACCACAAGATCACACTGGTCATATTGTATCATTTAAGAGTAAATGCAATAGGCTTTTCTGAAAGAAACAAAAGCACCAACAAATATAAACAAATGTGATGGGGGTGGGGAGATGGGGGTGGTGGGAGGGAGTGTTTTGTGCTTCCAAGTTCCTCATTTGGTTATAATCACATACCTTGCTTTTTCTAGGGAAACGTTGCCAAATACACTAACTTCAGGAATAGAAAACAATGTGAGAAGCAACACAGAGAGAAAACATTTTAGGATCCAGTTCTGCCTTCATTATATTAAGCAGTAATTACTCTGGAAAGTGCTATTAAGCTAACGACTCAGTGGACCGGATTCAGCTACCTGTATTCATGCAGACTAACATATCAGCCATCAGTGTGTCCTCCTGGGCCATGCTCTGAACAGCATTACATGGTGAGCTACTAATACGAATATACCCACTGTTTTCAATACCATTATTAAGAAGAAAGAACTGACTCAGGATGGGTAAAGTCAGTATCAAAATCAATCTCAACAAGAATAAGAATGACAGAATGAAGTCTTCTGGGAGCAGCTGGTTCACTTTATGCTATAGTCAAACACAGTAAAGAGCATTCATGTCTGATAGAGTAAAAAGTGGGATGGAAAAAACTTCTAATTAAGAATGATAGAAGAGGAGTGTAAAATCTTATTTTGTCTTGCTAGAAGAACTAAGGATATACCCAAGATATAGCAGAAGTAAAAGAACAATAAAGCCACTATTTTCTGTGTTTAGGAAAAGATCAGAGTTGTGTTGCTCTTTGTCATGGAGATTTAATACTGTCTTCAGGTGGTCATTGTTTCCATGTCACCTCTGAACCACACAAAACCCTTGCCAACAAGCTTCACAAATATTCTGTTGTTTTCTTTCAATGAGTGATTTATAGCATTTCACAGCAAGGAATGTGCCACATCCATTAAACATTAATACTGAATTATAGTTTTCTAAATAATAGCTATCCACTTTGTAGTCTTGTGCTTGACTTGTGTTTCAGAAAAAGAAATATGTATTTTTCTGTACTGTCAATTATTTATTCAGCACTGAGCTCTACTGAAATCGCCTGAAAACAATGTGAAAATGTCTTTTTGTTTTTAAAATTACCTGAGTTTGCTTGAAATGCAGAGTGAGGGACAGTATAAATATGCTAAACCATTTGATGAGACTTGAACTGAGACCACAGCAAAATACATCCTCATAGCTAGGACAGCTCATGTGGGATGCTGAAAGAATTCCCTCTGAAGGAAAACCCATGCAACAGCTTTACATGGGAGGATGTGAGAAATCCTGAAAAACTGGGATTTTTCTTTAAGCTGGAGAAGAATAGACCTAGTGGTTTTGACAGAGAAGAGAGATGTTTCCAGTGGACAGTTGCTTTCCAGCTGGCCCATCACATTGGTTGTTACTGCTGCTTCTGATGCCTTTGGTGAACACAATTTGCTAAATCACTTGAGCACATATTTAAAATTATGTACAAGAATAATCCCAATAAAGTGAATGGAGCCATTTATATGTTTAAAATTAGACACATGCTTAAATGTAAGGCAGGATGAAACACATAATCCTCTCAACATGATATTTTCAAGTTGTACTTGAAGCTTGGTGAGTGAAAACACATACAGTCACAAAGCAATTCACAACACCTTACCAATCTTGTCTCTGTGACACTCATTTCAAGCTATTAGACCCTGGGTCCGCGGGGAAGATGAGTTTACAGCATTCTGGAGGTGTAGACCTCCTTGAGCACTTTTTGCTGGCTGCGTGGCAGAATGTGCTGTGCTCAGAAAAATGTATGTCTTAGGAGAATGATCTGGAACTAATGCTTTCTAAAGCATTTGTAAACTCATGAAATCAAAGAATCAAAAATTTATTTTAGAACATCAGTATTTTTCCTCATTGTAATCTAAGTAAAACCTTCCAGGTACTGTCTAGCTATATTGGACTCCCTTTTTAACCACCCAGGACCAAAACGTGGTAGAAAGTCCTGGTGCCTAACAAAGCACTCTGGAATTCATTTGGGGACCCTGGGAAGCCCCAGACCATAACTGTGTCTAGCATATACTGTTCATAGTCAATTTTGTAATCTATGGTAGTTATTACATTTAAAATATAAAAAAGAAGTCTGCACTAAATAACGTGAAAGAGAAGACAAAGCAACCCCATCTCAACATGTGCAGTAGACAATAAAAGCATTCCTGTACATGCACATGAGGAAATTAACAGCATTCCCCACATATTCATTCAAAGCAGTGAACATGCTGTGCTGGATGCACATATGCATTAGAGAAACAAAATTGCTTTAAATAATCAAAATACACAAAGGAACATTTTTCTGTGTGGCTGGAAATAACCCTGACAAACGTTTATGTTTTGCAAATGAAAAACATTCTTTAAGAAACAGCAGAAAAAACCAGCAAATTTTCAGACACATACAAAGCTCCTATATTAACCTCTGTTACACTACCTAAATGTATACAAAAATCATTGTGTGATGAACAAGTACGTTCAAACTTTTTTTTTTTTCCTGAATTAAGAATATATTTTGACAAGACTCAGAGGAGGTCAACACCATGATTAAAGATATGAAGAAGCTTCCATATGGTGAGATACTTAAGAAGCGTAGAGTATCTGAGTTTAGAAAGGAGAAAGGTAGCAGCAGATGTTGCTGATGTATAAATTAATGAATGACTGGGAAAGACCTCTGGATTTTTCCCTGCCTGTATCAACAGAGTTTCATCGAAATTAAGGAATAAAGTTTTTAGTGTTCCTGCTATTTCATTATCTAGCATTTGATTAATCAGTGAAACTCATTGCTGCAGTAAAATACTGAGATAAATTGGTTGCAAACAGGATTAGTCACACAGGGCTAAGACCAACATACTGATTAAAATCTGGACAGGACTACAGACAGCTTCCATTTCTTGATGATACCAGTTCTGATGCCTCGGAACATAACAGTGGTAACTGTAAAGTTCAGGGAAAAAAAAAGCGCCTGGCACCGGTAATTTTTGGGTAGAGGAGAAAAAGCTACATATGGTCGTTTGTCATTGTCTCTGAAAGGTACAAAACATCACACGAGAAGGCTGATTTTGCTATGACAATTTCTACATTACATTTGCCTGCAAGCCTTGTTTTCTAATTGAAAATAGTGACAATATGTAATAAGTAAATAAAAAATGAAACCGAAAAGCAAGATTGAGTTGTAGCTAGTGTCTACAATAAATGAAGCTCAAATCCTGCTGTTATGTTTCTGACAACTTTAATAATAATAGATCATCTTATTTTAGTTGCGCACTGAGAGTGGGCTACAAGGTATGTCACCCACAAGAATGACTAATATATTATGCTTATCACTTAAGAAACAGAAGTATCGGAATTCTGCTTGCTAGCCATAGGCCAATTACCCTGACAGCACTGTGTGCTCTTTCTATACCTTGCTTACAGGCCAGGATTGCTTAGTCCCAATGTATTAATAAGTAAGTGCAAGTATTTCAACAATCAGCATTTTAGAATTTGCATGCAAACTCTCATGCTGTGTAATTATACACAGTGCTGGCACTCAAATTAATTAAAGCTGATTTCTCTGTGACTGCAAACTGGTCATATCCCCAGACTTGCTCTAGTATGAAGTCATCACCCTATATTCAACATGACACTTTATGTCCCTAGCATTCTTAGCAATGCTAATATGCAACAACTGTAAATTAGGCAATATTTTAGAGAGCAGCTGACAACCGCTGGTTAGTTGTTGAGTGTGTTTGTGTGTGTGTGTGTGTGTCACCCGACACTTTCCACATAAAAGTAAGAAACCAGTTATTTCCATTGTGCTTGCTTTGTAATTATCTCAACTAACAATGTAAACAAATTACGTACATTGTTTCAACAGATACTCACCCATGTTTGATTAGGGGTTACAAAAAACTTATAAAACACAAAACCCAACAACATCAACAGTGTTTGTTTGATGCTAACATACAATTAGTCTCTGACAATTTCAATGTTAATTTAAAAACTCCTCCTTCTCTCTTTCCCTGAAATGGTTTTTTATTTCTAAAAGGCGTGCTCTTACTGATCAAGAATGGGGAACTGGGGAGGCAGAGCAGAAGACCCGATGGTTAGATCTGATTAAGATTTCAGGAATCCTCATCAAATAGAGTGGAACTGTAGCAGAGAGTTCTTTGCAGCACAGATCCATAAATGCCTACTCCTGGGGCAGTGCTAAGTTCCAGCCTCTTTAAAAATAAAGTCATCTGCTCTGGTTTTATAATACAGCTGAAGGAAGTACTTTCTTAATATAATTTTTCAGCAGAGATTTCATCTGAGAAATTAAAATATTACAGTGTTCTTATATCTCACAAATATGTCTGCAATAGGACCATTGTCTTATAAACATCAGCAACAGAAAAGAATATAATCAAGCCTATTGATATTTTGCATTTAGAAAATTTCATACAGAATGCTTCTTCAACTGCAGAACTAAAGTACTGCTAGAGAGTTTATGACTTTATTTCCTTGGAGCCACAGACAGCTCTTGGTGCAGAGCCATTCCCTGAGAGCTTCTCTTATTTGTAACAGTAGATTTACCAAAGCAAGGGACACCAACAGTTCAAAAAAAAAAAAAAGATCTAGGATCTGAAAAAATTATCTAGGATCAGATCTTTTTTCTCCACATAACCTTAGGAAAAGGCAGAGTCAATTCCCTCAAAATATGACAAAAGAGAAATGCATAAGTGGATATCTTGACAAAATAGATGATGTTGTCCAAAAAAGGACAATGGAAAAGGATATTCACCCCATTAGTGCTATCATGATCACTTAGTTCTTTGCAGCCCTGCTTTTACTGATTACTTTTGTCCTTGTCAACAACTTAAAGGAACAATATGGTCTTTTAAAATTACTTTTAATGTGAGATGCTGGGAAAAAGTCTATTACACAACACCATTATTTTTGTATAGCACAAAGTCCAACTTCCCCAGACAGTTCTTGTTTGCCAAATACAGTTAACTGTGGCAGTGATGACAAAAGGATTGGTTTGATATCATGCAGTGCGTCACTTGAAAAGGGTTACCCTGGTTTACCCTGGAAAACATCGGTTCAGAAGGAGCACTTTTGCATGCTAACAGTATTTATCAGCACAGTAACTTATTTGCCCTCAGTTGGCTCAGGAAGTGCTGAAATACCATGAGGAGAGCAAATCCCACTTTCTTTAGCTTGAACTGAAACACCATAGTGGCTGTTATGCTCATCCTTTCAGTGTTGAGCATGTTCAGTTTCTGCTGTATTTGAGGTCAATTTCCATCACGTGCGACAAAACGTCAGAACAAGATGTGTCGGTTCAAATTGCTTTGACATAGTAAAAATATGAAAATGCTAGAAAGACTTATTTTGGGTTAACAGAAACTGAAGACATCAGAAATATAGGGGGATAAATACAGACTTGGCAAATACTTGCAGAATCAATTGAGTTTAAGCATCAAGATACTTAGAATGCCTTTGATAATGTTTAAAACTTAGCAGTGGCCATATATACTGTGAGCCCCCTTTAAATTCAAGAAACACTGAAACTAGGCAAAGACACAAACTATTCCCTGGTCATATCTTTCTGAATGTTGGCTTCTTTTCAATTGCTACAGTGTATTTGCATAATTCTGTTCTCTACTTGAACATGCCAGGCCCAAAGACTTGTCTCTATTGACAATCTGAATATCATCCTTACCAGCTTTGCTGCAGTTCGGATGGTACAAGAAGCAGACATTATTTCATGGAGTTTCTTGTTTATTGTAGCATGGCAAAAACGTTGTTTGAGCCATGTCTACAGTGCTGATCTATACAGGCCTAAGTACCAACATTGCTACTACTCCAATCGAGAGAGTAAACCTTTTTACACATGTAGCTGGATTTTGCTCAAGGGAAGGCATAAATCAATACCAAAAAATGATAGACCAAAGGGAATTATTGTACAACCTTCCTTCTTCAACACTGGGGATATCATTCTTGGTGGTTTTGAAAGCTCAGTTTTATCATACTGGCTATAAGTGATATAATCTTTATTAAATATTTCAGAAGACATTCAGCATCAGTGATAAATGGGCCCCACAGCTGGGGCACCACAGTTTCAGTGACAGAGTAAGAACAGGATTTTGACCACAGAATCCTTGTGGGGTATACTACTTTCTCAAAAATGCCAGTGAACTCATGCCCTTAGTCTGCTAATCCTTCCCAAGTCTTCCTTCACAAACCTCCATGAACAGGGTGGATCCTCAGATCAGCACACACCTCATTCTTAGACATGTTATTGGATGAGTATAGGTATGAGACCAGAAGTCAGTCACTGATGCCCGAACTTCTTTGGTGACCCATCACACATGCCCTGTACATACAGAAGAAGGAGATTACAGTTGCAGCTCAACAAAACATGCCTTCAATATAAAGAGCTCTTCCATTCTAACATCTGAAAGACCTCTCATAAGTGCTAAGATAAGGTGAGATATAAGATAAGATGAGCTCTGTTCACCGTCTCTGAGCTTCACAGGCATGTCACTACCAATCAATTTCATACTAGAATTACTTGGAGAGAAGTCAACTGACTGTGCCATTATGCTCCAGTGTGCTGCATTTCTGTGGTGGCTGAGTCATTTGTAAAAATGATAAGCACTATGGGACCATTGGATAAAAAGTATTATGTTGTTATCACTGTTATGAAGAAATAAAGATGTGATCACTAAATTGATTAAGTAAACTATTGCCCTTCTCAGGAATTATTTAGATATGCCATGTCTGTCTGGAGCAAACTAAAAGAACTCTGAATATAGACCTTTAATGAGACCATCTAATTGCTAATGCAGGAGCATCTTATGCTTCTCGATAAATTACCAAAAACTTCGGAGATAAATTTTCATCTCTTCTTGTTCATCAAAAGAGATGTTTGGAAGGCAAGGTCCATATAGTTAAGAAGGGTAATAAGTTTGTGAACTCCCCAAAAAGATGCTTGGAAATAACAACACTTGAAACAACAGCTCTTTGTTGGATCCAGCTCCTGTCCAGTCAGTTAATTTTTAAAGAACTATTAGAAATGAAGAGTCAGAGCGCTGCAGATTTTCTAATCCAGTAGCTACGATTTCCTTACAGGTGGTACATGACCTAGAGTACAACTGTGTTTTCTTTGGTAGACCTGAAAAACCTTACATTGGACTAACTTTATTGTGAATAAGTTTAAGTAAGATGCATAAAGTTAATCCGAGGTGTAAATATCACAGTTAATGCCTGTGAAGAACAACCAAGAACAAGGAGATACAGCATGTGGGTGACCAACAACTCCATGGTCTAGCACATAAAAAATGCAGAACATAGGCCTGGAAAGGACCCTTGGGTTTCAAGGTGATAACTTGAAAACATGAATGTATCTCGTACATTAATCCAAAATGTGGAAGCCTAGGAAAGAAGTATGTATAGCAAAATAGCCTTCCTAGCCAAATAATATACTGCTTACCCCATGGACAATATGGAATTACTCTACCATGCCATATACAAACTGAGAAGTTTCGTAACAACTGCTGAAAAAGCCACCAGTTATTCGTCATTCAGTTAATTAGGGTTTTTGGTGAGCTTAAAGCATAAACTGATCAAAAATGAATGAATTAGATTTATTACACTGAGTTTATTTTACCAATTTGACTAAAAGCAGTGAGTTGCTGCTTAGCTTTTATCTCCTGGTTCATTTCTATGTTTTGCAGCTCAAGAACCTCAAAGGTCTACAAAAAGTTAACTTCAGAGTCCTAATAAGAGACTGCAGAAGCTGACAGAAAAATTGTTGAGACTGATTCTGCAACTCACTCTTTGTGACTGAGCAGATGTATTTTCTAAATTTTCCTTCCCATCATTTACTAGCTCCTTCTCCACTATATTTAGGATTGAATGCTCATTTTCTGAACATTTTCCATTCTGTTGGGTTTGTTCCACATTTGAGAATCAGTAGGTCAAATGTGCTCCAGACTATTTTGTTAGGCTTGTTAAAATCAAATCGACACTGTATGATTAACGATATGAATCATCTGTGTTGGGTTTTTTTAAACAGGAAAGTAAACAAGCACTTGTCTAAAGCTCCACCTGCTTTGCTGCCGTTATGGTGTTGTGCATATCAGAGAAAACAATTCCCCCTTCTCAAGGCTGAACTAAAATTAGGCTCCACCTGCAAGATGTTAGTGAAATCTTACACAGCTGCATTCCAGAGACAAGTTCCACAGATTGCTTTTGGAAAGCACTGCGCATTTCTGGAAAAATCAAAATCAAACTTGTTAGCTTTTTTTGCCTAACTTTCCAAAAATGTATTATTAATGATAAATGTAATTATTATCACACTAATCATGCTGATAAGTAATCTCAAAAATAGATCCATTTAAAATGTAATTTTACACCCACATCCCACTGTATTTAACCACTTCTTTGCAAATGCAGGCAGTAATCATAATAATACTTAGCACTTAGACAGCACTTTATTCATTTATAGACACTTCTGTGGCACTCATCACCAGAGTAACTTTATTTTCTTTATTATGTCTTCAAAGTGCTGCACTGACATTAACAAATTAATCCTCACGGCACTTCAGTAAGAAAGGAATAAGTCTGATCATGCGCTATTTTCTAAGCAAAACTCTACTCTTATCCACCCTCAATAGCCTTTTACTCACTAACAGAGTGGGAACATTAGAACACAGATCACAAGGACTACAGCAATATTAAAAAATATTCCAGTTCCAACTTTGAAGTGACATGCATTATTGCTATTGACTTCAATAGTAGAAGGGCCTAAATATGTATCCCTACACTTTTACACAATACTTCTTTGTGACAAGTGAATGCTAAATATTCCTACATATGGAATTCTTGGAAGTGTCTGCACAACTGTAAACACAACAAACCTAAAGCAAATCAGTATTTCATTTAGAAAATGGGAGTGAGCTACACAGACTTTGTTTTTCCAGAGGTGATGAGTTTTTAAGACCCTCATTTAAAATACAGCTTGTGCATATTGAGGACCGAAGTGAAATTTGTGTCGGTTTTCATTTGCTGTGTTTACAGAAAGACAATTACTTATATGAGACTTTTAGTAACAAATTAAATGTAAAGTGGATTAACTAGATGTGAGTGAGTTAATATAGTAAACAAAAGATGAAAACAGACATAGTCTTGTAATGTATTTGATAGGTCCTCTACAGATAAAATGTAATAAATGAGAAAATATGTTCTCAGAATAAGGCTCTGGGATGTACAGTGTCATTAACTAGTTGCAACACAATATAATTGATACCTGTAACTCAGGGACAGACCCACAATGGATAATTAATGTCACAATTTATTTTGCATGGTAAGATATTAACACATTAAAATAATTGAATCAAAACAAGCTACCAACCGTAGTGTGTGGGTAAACATTTTGTTTACCCTGCTTCCCAATTGTTACTGTCAAAAAAGAAATATAAAAGGAGGTTTAGCTTTCAGCTCCTAGATAGTGAACTCCTCTCTCTTTCCACACTACAGGCCATTAAAGACTTGACGGCCCCCTGAGACCAAGTAATTCTAGTGCACAATATAACAAAGGAGTCAGTACACTGGCGGTGTGGGAGTGGACTGGGGCACTTAGATAAGTTTCATTCATTGCAGTAGCCCAAGGGAACAGTGCATCAAGCCAGCTGCACTGGCTCAGTTCATCCTGTAACTTTACACTATTTTCCCTCTAAGTCACTACTAATCCCTCGGGTTTACATGTTTTTTTGGGCGGCATCAGAGAAAAGCAGTGTGAAATTGCCTGAAAGCCTCTTTATAAATAAGACTTATGATATAGACCAGTTCTGTTGTTGAAAGACTGAAAGAAATGCCCTTGAGCATTGCAAGAACCATTTTACAAGTCTCCCACTGTGATTTTTTTTTTGTCTCTTTCTAATGACTGTTAACTTTAAAAAAACTCCAACAAACAAACAAACCACCATCCCTGGCTGGCTTCCTCTCTTTTAACTTAAGTCTTTGTGGTTTGCTATTGTTCAGCTAACAACAACATATCCAGTACAAAATATCCTTTTCGTAGATATCTTGGCTATCATGTTGCTAACAAATTGTCTTTTTTTAAAGATCTGTCTTACTCTCTGGAAAGTTTTAATGCCCTAGGACAAATTCCCTCCTGGCTGTGTGGGTGCGGCTGCACTGAAGGCAAGAGGAGGTGAATTCATTAATAGCAGATCTGGATTAACCCAGGCTCTTCACATGCATGAATGTGTAAGCCATATGCTCCTCGTCTTGTGTCACTGCCTAATATTCTGTGCATCAAACTGAGACACAGTGAGGGTCACTAATCCAAGCAGAGGTTCCAAACTGACCCTACATATCATTTTAGTCAACCTCAGTTGTCTCCCTGAGTTTGAAAAGCCATTTCATATGGGGCAATGTCTAGGACTGGCAAAATGTGGTAGTTCAGGAATAAATGTTGGTTTGTTCGTGTGAGCAGCTACTTCAAAGATGGATTTTGCCAAACTGAGAACTTAGATGATTAGCAAAATTAGGCCTCATTTATAAGGAACAAATATAATCTGTGGTAAGATTTTTTTGAAGTACTAAAGCCTGGAAATTGCAAGATTCTCACCAAGACTGTTTCAAGTCACACCAAATGCATCATATCCTGAGCTCATGCCTGACTCTTTGTCCAAAATCAGCCTCCAAAAATTAACAACCTCAGAGTTTCCATCTTACATAATACCATCTCACATAATACCATCTCGTTGACTCTTCTGACAGCCATGATGCCTAGTTGCTGATAATGATAGTTCTCAAATGAGTACCATGTGGGATACACCCATAATGCTTGTCAAATATGCTGAGTATTAGTTGTCTTACCTTTGTAGGGTTGTGTTTGGAAATTTTGCTTTTTCAGGCTTCACTTTCTGGTAAAGTTTGTACAGTACAGCAAAAATGTTGTACAGGAAAAAAGATGTTGCAGAGATTGCTATCTCTTATGTCAATCTACTTAAAGTACAAAGCTTTTTTCTTCTTGTTAACATTGGTTATGGCACTGAACCACACCAACTGGCTTTTCACTAAGTGAAGTTTAAAACATTAATCTTTGAGAGATGATTTTTTTTCTTCAGTTCTAGTTGAAGATCTTGACAGAAATATTTGCCTTTTAACTATAGAAAATGAATTACTAGTTTCAAGACACTTTCATTTGTTTAGTGGAAAACAATATGTATCCATAACTATACCTTTACCTATACCAATCTATTTTGTACAAGAAACCTTGAGTGGAAATTAAGTGATGCTTAGGACAGATTTATCCTTTAGACAGAAATATGGATGAAACAAGCACAAAACTATGTCTATGCTGATGGTTCATCGATCAAGTTGCTATTGATTCTTTCATTAACAGCACCAACTCACTTATATTGAAACTTACAAAGCTTCTTAGCAGACAAGTTGAAAAGCCATTGCTTTTTGACAACTTTCTTGTTAAAACCAGTGACAAAGATCCTACCTAATGGGGTCAGTTCAAGGCCCTGAAAAGCAGAAAGGGAAGCAGAATTTATAAGTGAAAAATTAAGAGTTTAATCCCAAACAAATTACTTACAAGTAATTTGATTTGGAATTACTCTGTATTCTTCAAGTTTCAATTTATATGACATAGTATGACATGGAAAAGAACTATTTAGTGTGAGTGGAGATAACTGGAAAGCAGAATGACAAAAATCAGTATGCTTCTGAATTTTCTGCACAATGAATCCTCTCATCATAACAACTAGAATGTATATTTATTTAGCAGATGAGCATATGTCCAAAAGCTATGTTGTTTTCTGTATGTCAGGAAGTGCTCAAATAGCACTTGTCATGTATAGTAGATGTTGGGACAATTCTGGAAATAGAACATTTTTCCATGGTTGTTTACCAGTATCTTTAATCCTCCCTACACAAAATATGTGTTAACTTAAGTAAGCTGTTCTTTAGGGAAGATGTTCTCCTGCTTGGACTGTTTTTAGTTTGACTGGAGAATTCTGTGAAACTGTAAGATAATTTGAAAAATCCTATCTAGTTTTATGGGATTTAGCAGTTAAAAAATGTGATGGTACATTAGTGAGTTTTACTCCTAATCCTGGTAGAATCAGTCCAAACATTACTGTTTACTTTCATTATCCCTTTCGAGCATGGGATTTTCTGAAAGACGTGCTATTTCATGCCATATACCTGTCCTGAAAACAGTGGAGGAAGAGCACAATGGCATGGCCTGGAGTGCTTTGTTTATCACAGCATTTTTCTGAGCAGCAGTATTTTTCTATATGGCAGAAGTTGCTTTTGACATGCAGATCAAGCAAGATGGTCAATACAGGGTCTTCCCTTTTGGGGCATTCCAGTCATTCCACAGTGGGACGCCTCTCCTTTCAGTGTCTGTGGACCTTGGTTTCCTTTTGTATCTCAGTGTCTTACTATTGCCCCTTTGGCACGAATTCCTTAGTAGAGACGTTTTCTGAATTTGATCTCTCAAGCAGAGTTTCTTCCTTTCCTTTCTCTTCTGAAAGATTCCATGGCCAAGTCTTTACTCTGACGTTCTCTTCTTGATAAACAGTTGTTCTCAGATGCTCCACTAATCTGCAATTTGGTGCAAGCTTTTTTTAGCTGAGAGTGAATGAAGAGAATAGTAAATCTGGATTGTACTGCCTCGACAATATGCCATAGCCTTTTCTCAGGGGAGAAGAATAGGGAGGGAAACTTTGGGCCTATTCATTAGTCTGACTGATATTTTTTTCTTAGTTGACAGCTAGCACTGAGAGTACTTCAAAGGTATTAGATAAAGAAGAAGGAACAGAGGGCCAGCACATCCATTAAATCCATTTATTTAATAAACCATAAAAAGCTTCAGAGCATGAGCGAGATGTCTACAAGTGCACAGAGACAGCTTTCTCTCCAACCTTTTACTACCAGTGTTAGGGATCAGCAAGAACTGGAAAACATAAGCTGTTTGAGAATGGCCACACTTTGACCTGAATAAACAACAATGGTTCTTAACAGCAATTTGTATAGCAAGAGAAGGTGGCCCAGGTTTAATAAAACAGCTAGATTTTCTTGAGCCAGCAATAAGCAGACTTCCAGGGAGTCCAAAAGAAGTTTGACATCAGTATCTAACATGTATGTGACATCCTTCATAGCAACAGTCATAAGCAGGCTTGGCAGAGCGCTCTCACAATGTATCTGTGCTAGATCAAAACTAGATTTACTTGGCTTTACTCTCTTTATTTCTTGAGACAGTCACCTATGGCACTTACATCAGCATTCACATTCCCTTCAGTCCCTTGGTAATAACAAATTCTTTGAGGATAAATGGATATTGGAAACATACGTAAAGCCACTTGAAGATCTAGGTCAATAAGCCTTTGTTGAACTGATGGGAACCAAATTGGTGACAAATCCAAACTCTAGAGAAACTTCAGGTGCTGAATTTGTGGCCTGAAAATATTTACTTTAGATAAGTTATCACAATCTACATGTAAGTTTTCTTGATATCTTTTTAGTGTGCTACTGTGGCAAATGATATTACAGGTCACTTTAGGGTCAAGAAGAATAGCTCTAGTTTCCTTTTGAAGCTCACCTTGAGCATTTGTTGAGCACATAGTAAATCCAAGACTTGGTCATACATGCTTCATGGAATCAGAAAGCCTGACAGTCATTTACCAGCTGTTACCAACTGTTCTGCCACAGGTGTAGGTCAATGGGGTCATTCACACCACAGTATAGCTGCATCTTCAGTACTAAACTGATGTTGACCAGTAACTGTCAAGAAGGGATCGTTTGGTACTGCTGTCCCAGTTCTAATTTATGTTATCTTTTTCTCTTGAGAATAACTGTGTGCTTTCGTCTTGGCTGAGGTGTGCCAGTTGGTAATGTTTCATACTGCAACTTTTTTCGTTTGTTTTAATTTGACTGCTTCAAAATTCTTTGCTTGTGTTGGCAATATTCTCCAGGTGTGTGCTGACACTTTCCTGAGAGGTCTTTTTTTTGTAATGTATCAGCTGGCTTTGAACTTGTCACTCTTAGACAAAGGTAAAGAGCATACCTGAAATTATGATGCACAATCTACACCTCACACATGACTCAGGAGTTCTGCTTAGCTTTTTAGAGGAGAACAAACCTGCGGCTTTAATTTTGTATGGTTCTGTGCACTCTCCAGAGTGCTGGTAGCAGCTGTTAACTGCCAAATGCTATTTCCAGGGTTGTACCTCCATTAATCATTGTGCAGGTGCATGAACAAAAACTGGCTTTCTGGCACAATAAGGTGTTCACTTCAAGAAACTGAAATTAGGCAAAACAGCTATATTGACGTTAAGACTATACAAGATGAAAAATAAAGTCAGTGCTTTCCTCATGAAAAGAACAAAATAATTCCTGACAGAATTATTTCAAGTTTTAGGATTTTCATAAACAATTCTAGTTTTAATAAAGGAGACCAGAGAAAGAAAAGTACTCTACTTGTAAAATATATCATTTTCACAGGTTCATACTACTCACTATGGTTGTAGTCTCAGATTTATATTTTGCAGGTGTTATTTTTCCCAGCCAGGTCTAAAGACTGGATATTATTTTTCTCAGAACAATGATGAAAAATGGAATAGTTGTTATCAACACTGGAAAAAAAAAGCCAAAATTCCAACTATATGGATCACATAACATGGATGCTTTATGTAAGGTAAGAGCAATCTTCCATAAAGGTTTGTATACACAACTCATCCAGGTTACTCTGAATTAAACATCCCATTAATTGTCCACATGGTTGCGTGTCTGTAAGCAGTACATAACTTAATACACAACTTTGGACTGTTAGCCACTGCATGTGCCTAGGTAGGACCCAAACAATCTTGACCAGACTCCTTTTGACATGCTAGCACATCTCCCTGCCTTTCATGCATGTAATTTCATTATAACCGAACAGTTATCTTAAGGTTTCCAGTAAAGTCTCTACTTAAATATGGTATCTAATATTTGATATGAGAGAAGTAAATATTAATGTCCTATGAACTGAGTGTGTAACACTGAAAACTGTACTGGGTGGGACACACAACTGTGGAAAAGAGATGGAAAGAGCTGAGAGATGATTTCAAACCAAACCTTCTCCTGAGTACACAATAAGCACAGAGACATCTTGTGCCTGTTCCCTATTTTTGCATTAGGTAGTGGAGCTGGCCCCAATTGCTCATGTAATGTCTTGTAAAGAGGATTCCTTAACCAAAACCTCTGGAGAAACTGCTTTCCTTTGGCACATGCCACCAATAAATTTCCTGTCACCTGAAGTGTCCTGGCACTTCTGAATCTGACAGTACACAGTGTATCTGAAGGACAAGACTCTAGTCCTAAATTAGTTTTCTCTAAATGAGATCTAATGTTTTCACTCAATACTGTTTTTCTTAGACTTCAATTAGATTCTCTTCCATTGTCAATGCCTGATTTACTTGCCGTAAAAGAATATTCTCGTTATATAGTTTAGTTAAGTGTCAGTTCCCTGCAGCAGTTCATGCCTAATGTTAGTAGTTAGATGTGTGGCACCAGCACTGTTCAGCCTGTGTAAAACATATTCAGAGCTGGAAGTGATTTGAAGAGGGAAATTTCAAAGGTGACAGCTGCTCATATCTCGTCAAAACCCCCACTGCTCTTCTGTTCCATGAAATTTTTACTCTTACCTTGACTCTAACATATACCCTGGAAATCTGCTGTGTCTCAAAATATCGCTGAAGCACTTCATGAGAGTCCTTACAAAAATATTCTGCTACATCATGGATGCTATATTAATATGTGGAAGAGAAAGACGTACAAGACAATTGTCAGATACTATAAACTCTAAGTGAGCTGAATGTTTTCTTCTGAGGTAAGTGATGATAGGCATGAAATCCACTTTATTTTTCCTGCACTTCAATTTTTTAAAAACATTAATTAAGTGGATTTAATTTTTCAGTCTTAACTAACATGACATTAATAAACTTCACAAACAAGGAAATAATCTGGAGCCCCCTAATTGTCCATGAGCTTGAAAACTCCTTTTGAGTCTACCTGCAATTGCCACATGTGATTCCTGCGAAACAGAATGTCTCAGTCTTAATCCAGCCTACAACATTCTTTGCATTGAGTCAGACTAATGGAAACAATTTCCCAATCTTCCTTTTTTTCTTTCTTTCTTTTTTTTTTTTTTTTTTACTGATGCTGACAGTGTACAAAATTATATCTATTTTCTGCAGGGTCACATTCCAGCTCTGCTGGCTTATAAAAGTAGCTTTCACTGATGGTGCATATAAGGTTTCCTATCTTTGAGCCTGAGTTTCACCTCAGAATGAAAATGAAAGTAATATATTTCTATATCTATGTGTCACTTATACTGATGTTAGAAAACTACAATTTAAAAGTAGGATTGAGAAGGACCTTTACACCTCACCTAGTCCAACCGTCTGCCCAAGAGGGGATCCACTATACTTTCTGTAATTGTCAACAGATGTTTGTCCAATCTGTTTTTAAAGAATTCCTGTAATGGGAATTTCACAGGCAATATAATGCAGCACTTCCATAGCTCTAGTTTACACAAATTTTCCCAATACCTAACCTGGCCCTTCCTTCATGAAATGCATTACACATTTACAGAAGTAAATGCTTTCTTTTTCATGTTCAATGCTCTTTCTCATGTCTTCCCCTCAGTTTTTAGTATCAGAGTACAGCAGAGTGTATTTTATAATAAATATTTAGAACTGATTTTCAAAGGCTGAAAAGCTACTTCTTAAACAAACCAGAACAAAACTAATATAGTTTTAAATAGACTTATCCTATCATTTTTTGTCACAGGTAAAAAAAAAAAAAATACACAAACAAGCAAACCCTCAAAAAAACAGTTATCGTCCTTAAATATAATAATCCAAAATTTTTTGTCAACTGTAATTGACCTCTTGGGGCAATGTTTGGACAACAAATTTACAAGCACATAAGGAAGAGACTAAACTGGTAGTACCATTATGATAACTCTGAGCAGTTCCAGTCTGCTTTTATAATGAAATAATTGAGAAATTTTGTGTAGGAGTATCCTGAAGGATGCAAAGAAAGATTAACTTTTTTTGAGCAAAACTTTGAGTAGACAAGCACAGCACTGAAGGAGTTATTATCCTTCTCTTGATGCATGAGTCAAAGTAAAAATTTCAGCTGAAATTGAGAAGCATAGAGACTTAAGTTACAAAGGTGACAAACAATGATTTTCTTGAGTTGAAGGAGATGAGACAGACTTCCATAGAAAAAAAAAAAAAAAAAAGCCTAAAGAAGTGCCTGATCGCTGGATACTGACAAGCAAGATTCAGAAACTTATTTTCTATTCTCATCAAGACTCTAAAGCACATTTAAGACAGTCTGCATTTTCTGAACAAATAAATACACCTGATAGAAGAAAACAAAGATAGTGAGAGCTAAGGAAAACCTAGACAGGTAAAACCCAGTAGCTCTCAAACACTTACCAAGTGTTCATTCTCTGTTGATTAAATCCTTATAGCTCCTTTGATGTCAATATGTATTAGCTGTGGATTTTACTGAGGATCAAATCGTGATACTGTTGGAATCAATGGCAGACTCGTGTCTGAGGGGAAATATTATTTACTTATTCATAACAAAGCATATTTCCCATTGTTTCAAAATTCCTGATGGAGATAACCAGCCACATGTTCAGGTAAAGAAAGTATTAACAATGACCAAAAAAATAGACCCTAAAAGACACTAGAAAATACATAATAAATATGGAATGAACACTCTAACCATCCATGATGTCAGTGAAGATGGAATAAAAAAACCTCTTGAAGGTGAATCAATTACTTGGATGTAATTTTCATTTATATTTTTATTAAAAACACCTCTGCAAGCTTTGGAATTAGAGCTTTTCCATATTAATATGTGTTCCTAAAAGCAAAACCTACAATAAAGGTTTTACATCTAAAATACTAATTGGAGAGTTTTAAAATCAGAAATATCTCATATAATAAATTAGACTCATTAAGAAGGTGATCAAAACCAGATTCAGTAGACATTAATTTTATTTATTTTAAACTAGACATTTCCTTGACATTCACTTACTGTGTTGCACTGATTATTCAAATAACTTTTCATTTATACAGCTTGATAACCTGAATTTACTAAAAAAACCACAACACCCTCATCCATTTAACCCATTTATTATTACTTGAGTTTTATGCAGACGTTACTACCATGAAGGAGTAAGGGCATCTGATAACAGCTAACAAGAAATAAGGAAGCTACAGGGTAAAAAGTGCTCTGCATGCTATACTGTTTCTGCTGAAAAGAGAACTGTTGATGGACAAGAGACAGTCCCTGGAAAGTTGTTTGGCCAATAGCAGCTGTTAGGCAGCAGTATAAAACAGCCTTTATATAAAATGCGCATTTTATGGTTCCTAGTAAAGAAGATCAAAAATTAAATATATGCAGGAACATAATTAAAGGATTAATGGCCAAAGCTTCTACATAAAAGGAGAGGTTTCCAGGAAAAAAGTGTGTTATAAGCATTTTTTAATGACTAGGCTTTAAAAATAAACTTGAAAATAGAAAAACAACAGTTGTCTTATGCTAGAAAGGTCACATTAAACAATTCCACACCGGCTTTATCCACCTTAAGAGTCAGGAACAGGTTTTGCCTCTTTAACTTGCCAAGATGTGATTCTCAGCCTTGTGGGTGTAACCATGAATCAGAGTTCCTTGGTTACAAGAGGTAACGAAAGGAAAAGGTTCACCTATTTAAAGCAGTTCACAAATACAAGGCATCTGAGCAACACATTTTGTGTGTATAACTGCCACACTTCCGCTTGTATTCTATATGTAAGCTTAAGTGGTTACTTTAATACACAAGTATAAGGAATTTAGGATCTTGCCTAAAGAAAACCAATGTTTTTGTTGCTTTCTTTGTTGTTTTTCTCCCAAGAAGCACTACTTTGGCTTGAAGAAAGTATTTTATCTCTCATCATGGACAGATATGCAACTGAAATCTCTGATCTCTTGTAATAGTTCCTTTTTAATAAGCCATTAGAAAAATAGATGTTGTCAGGAAAAAACAGTTAACTACACCTTGTGAGGGTAGCTTGAGTGGGTTAGCCAGAGTATAAAGTAGACGACCTTTGGGATTCAGAATAGCTGAGCCATCAGGGAGCTTCCAAACATTCTCTTTGGTAACAGATAGTAAGCTCTTCAGCTCAAACTGTGTTGTCATATGTTTTATTCATAGGCCATCATAAGAGCCGCCAAACAGATTATCATGTTTACATCAGGCCTCCTCAGAGAGATAAATTCTTTAATAGTTGAACTGGCAGGGTCAGTCAGTACAGAGATGCCTGCCGGGCAACGAAATAATAAATAAGAAAAAGGGAAAGAAAGAAAGAAAGAAGAAATGAAATCAAACATCGAACTGCTTAACGATGTCCTTCAGCAGTCACCAATCAATATATTTTATCTCTTGCTGAAAAGGTTATATTAAGGTTTCATCATTTTAGCGGCATCATCCTTTTCCTGTGAAGTGAGTAATTGCAGAGGTGCATGGAAAAAGCAGAGTCCAGAAAAGTGTAACTTCATTGGAGCTGACAAACCTTTACAAATACTTATTTGTGATGTTGCATCTCTTTAGTGATTTGGGTTCCTTGTGTAATCGAAGTGCCACATGGAGTTTTCCTATTGTTTGTGGCTGGAAATAAATGTGTTTTAGCAGGCACAGTGGCACAGAGCATCGCTATTTGTGCTGGAGACTCTAATTTTAAAGCTGGATATAAGATAAAACAGGTCCAGGGGCCACTATTTATCTACAGCTGCATACATATGCAGTCACTCCATTGTTTGTATTTTTGTATTAAGGAGGTAATATATGTAAAACCAGCAAATGTGGGATAATTCTCACCAGTATTAACATATGTGGCTTTTAAAGGGTGTAAAGATTAGGTTGATATTTGCCAAGAATGCTCTCACTTTCCATTTTTATAGGAAATGTTATCACCTCTTAGATTTGAAATGGTACTTAACTGTTACTTTTTTCCCAAACACTGCAGGTTCTTATGAAAGTTTGTTTTTTAAACCAGAATAGATCCAAAATACCAACCCACTCTTGCTCATTCCAGCTGAAACATGTCTATAGCCTTCACTCATTCTGTCTAGGAAAATCTGCTTTTCTCTGTCCACTCTTCCCTCACCTTTTCTAATTCTTGTCCCCACAAACTTAAGGACAGCTCTTGAAACTGACCCACTGCATCAACCTTGATCACATCACCTGTGGTGTTTTCTGCTTGCTTCCCTATCTTATTCCAACAAATTCAACTTTCTACATTTTAAATGCACTGGCATTTTTAAAATTCCTCTGTTGTGTTATTTCATCTACTTTTCCAATGGTTGCGTCTACCCTTCCTTCAGTGGACTTCTCATATTTTAATTTGTTTTTAATTTTTCTCCTTCTAAGTCTAATATTGTCAAGCTCCCTCAACCAGACCATTGCTCCATATTTATTCTTCTGATACTGCAAACATTTTAAGGCAATCAACTGATAAGATGGAGGTGTAGTAGCAAATTAGAATTAAGATAGGATGAAAAGGTGTTCCAGGAGTTTAAGTCTTCAACTTCTATACAGAGGTATTAGGTTAATTCCTATCCTGTGATACACAGTTCACGTATAATCTTTATTCAGACACTTAACCTTTCTGTATCTTTGTCTGTTCTCCTAAAATATGAAGATCAGTACTTCCATAGTACCCTGTTTTAATAAAATCCATTACAAAGTGAAGTGGACAACATCTACAATAACCTAAGTGCCTCAAGACTTGCACCAAGCCTCGGGTTTTTTAGTTAAAAAAATTAAGTATGACTAATCTGTGCACTGCATCTGATTTATTCCCTTGAACAGGAATTACCTCTTCATTTTAGTAAAGCAATACCAGAAACTAGAAAAAAATGAACAAAAAAATATGGAAGTTCATAGAAATTAAGGGAAATCTAAACAATGGACTACCAGCATCACTGCCCTTCAGAAAGATATTTGACACATGCCTTTGGTGATGGGCAAGGAGGGAGGGAGACACTGACTTGGAGCTCTGTGAATACCAGGAATATGAAGCAATGGCATGCCAATAGCTACAGCAAACGTTTGTAAATTGAAATACTGTTTTACTTTGGAGAGATCTTCTTATTAATTTACAAACAGCAGACGTACTTCATTGGGCAAACAGTTCCTATTTCCATATTATGCACAGATTCATGGCTCAGTATCTAACATGCTGGCAGATGAAAAAATTTTGAAAAAAAAAAATTTTTTTATATATTCCGTTGTGTTAAATTCAGTTACATGGCATCCGATTATGCTGCTGAAAGCTAGAGTGATGGATTGCAAGAAAACACGATGAGACAAAAAGCTGCAACAATGTTGTCCAGAGTGTAAGGAATGTGCATGAGGCACTGAGTTAAAAAGATACAAAGGTATGAATTCAAATAATCAACAACATTTACGTGGCACACCACATGGTGTGAAGGGCAACACAAGAAATATTTGCTGTTTCTTTAGTCCAGAGTTGTTAAATGTTGGGCTTACAACTTTGAATAAGCAGTGGCTCATGAAGACAACAAGCCATTGAACCAGCAGCTGACAACTGGTAAGACACAGAAGCTTTGATTCCTTTGCTGCATGTTGGGAAGAAGGATGCTTTATAGGGACCATGAGGCTACCACTGTGACACCAAATTGAAAAGGGCTTGTTGCCCTGAATCTTTCTCGTAGTTATATTGAAAAGATCAGTGAAATTGCGCTGCTGTGCATACCACACAATATATATCTATCCAAAAAAGTCAGCAAAATTTGGATTGTGTTTTCCCTCTCAGTTTGTGTTTCAGGCATTACAGTATATCTGGAGTATGAACAGTACCTTGGACTTTTTTAGAGTGCATTATGTTTAGCCTGACAGAGTATATGGAGCAAACACCTGCCTATTTGTAGAGAAAGAGGATTTAGAAATGATGGAGTGGGCTCTTGTGGTGTACTTTATATAGTTTATTTATTTCTATTTACCAATGAGGCAAAAGGCTTACAAACTTCAGCCTTTTCTGGTCTCCAAAGACAAGCATGGAATATTTTATAGGCAAGAGAAGGCATAACTGCTATATTTTTCTGTAATTCAAAGAAACTTAATCTTCAGCATTTTGTATATCATTTCAGACACTGAAGAATTTTATATGGCTTTTGGACTTGTTTCTCAAGCCAGTAAGTAAATTCCCGTTACTATTCAGGGAAGCATTGTAAAAGGAAGGCGAAGAACAAGGGAATCTTATTGTATTGTATCATCAGAACTATTTGAAGAAATACAGATGGAGTATTATAAAAACATGAAGCAGAATGCAGGAATGGGAAAAGAACCTTGTACTGTTTGCATTTTTCTTTTTGCTACAGACATTTTCAAATGTGTTTTATAAATTCAGGACATCTGCTTTATTGCACTGGAGGAAACAAAAAGGTAAGATGTAATGACAGGATTTGGGACTTTTCTGATCTTATACTCCACACAGTTAAGTTTTTTTTTCCTGTAGTTTTAACAAAAGCATGACATACCGCACTCTCTAATTTAAATTATGCACTCTCAGTATTTTTCTTCTTTGCTACCTTAAAATTACAAGCCAAAGTGGAAAGGAGGTGGAAGAAGTGAGAAATTAGGACAGATTACAGCAAGAAGAGAGAAAATGTAGGAAGAGAGAATTCTCTCCAACTCTGTACGCTTACAGTGACAGAATTAAAACATAACTTGTTTTGCACTGTTCATTTACTGAAAGGCCTTGGGGTCCTGTTAGAAGAGAATTGCCTGTGCATATACATGCACATGTAGTAGATTACGGGCAAAACTCACATGGAGGATGAGCACTGCAGTAGTAACACAAGAATGTCAGCCTTTGGGATAACAAAGGACCAACTGGAGAGGGGAAGAAAGGGAAAGGCACCAACCAAGCTTACAAATCCAAAGGGTTAGTTCAACAACTACTTCAGCTTTCCCTTTCTGTTTCAAGATTTTGGATGTCCTGGATCAACTGACCAGAAAAGCATTGGTAAAAAGTACTGTAATAGAATCTACACCATTAAAAAAAAGCCAAACCAATAAACCACCTCTGGATATCTCTGATACCATTCTGACATCAGTTACGTTTGAGGGCAGCTGCAATACAACATCACTGGATATCAAACCCCTGCACAGATGGTACCTAACAGGGGAAGGAAAAAGTCTGTTCTCTTTGGAGTCTTTGGACCGCTTCCTTCCTTACCTTGGTTAAGCCATATCTGATTTTCCCTTGCAAATTAAGTGATAAACACAGCGTAACTGAGGTGGACCCTTGTGTCTAGCATGAAAGACTGAGTGACCTGTGTATAGAATCCCTTTAAAAAACATGTTGGGGGGACTGGCCTTCAGGTGTGTTGAACATCATCACCATGGCTTTCAGTGAAGTTGTGGGTGTTCTACATCTCAGACATAAAGAGAAAATAAAAGGAAAACCCTAGCAGAAGGATTCCAACAGGGCTGCATTTTCTGGAAGCATCATGTAAGAACAGTATTATTTATTCAGACCAAAAGTCACTGCAGTCCAGTGCCCAGTAACAGATGCTTAGAAAAGAGTGTAACAGGACAAGCATCAAGTGATGCCTCTCTACTATAATATTCCATGTCTTAGTCATCTGCAGTCAGATATATTCTGAGCCAGTTCTTGGTGGATTTCGTGAGTTTGTTTAATTGCTTTATGAATCCATGCAAATTCTATTATCTACAGCCCCCTCAGAAACACTTAGGTACTATTATGTATTATTATGTACTGTTTGATTTTAACTTGCTATCTGACAATATAATCTGATGCCCATTTTTCTCATATTATGAGAGACAGTGAATAATTGTTCCCTAATCACCTTCTCCATGCTACTCTGATTTTATGGAGTTTTATCATATCCCTCATCAGTCATCTGTCCCAGTCTGAAAAGCATCTATTTATTCCTTGTACAGAAACTGTTGCACACCTCTGATCATCCTAACTGACTTTCTCTGTAAATTTTCAGGTTCTAATATGACTTAAAAAAAACCCAACAAAACCCAAACAAGGGGAGGGAGGAAGGTCTTTGGTTTGGAAGAGCACCATGGAGTCATACATGATGCAACGATCAATGATTGTTCCTCTTCCTCCCTTAATGGGTTTTGTTCACTATTGAATACTGAGCTATGGTTGGTGATTGGTTTTTTTGTTTGTTTTGGGTTTTCATTTGGTTAGTTGGTTGGTTTTTGTTTGGTTTTTCATTGTTTTTGTTTGCTTTTGTTTGTTTGGGGTTTTTTTGGTGTGTGTGTGTCCCAGGGAGCTAACTGTTATAACTCCAAGATCTATTTACTCAACAGCAATTGCTCAGTCACTCTGCAAGTAAAGTTAGGATTGTTTGCCTTATGTGCCCATGAGTTGGGATAAAGGAACAAAGCTTCAGTATTTGAGATCTGTACGGACCTTTCACGATTTGTGGGATTTGCCATTTCCCATTCACTGCTTAGAAAGAATGGAGGAAAGCAAAACATATAGAAGAAAAAATCTCTGTGAAACATAAGGGTCTTTTGTGGGTTTCCTATAACTCCAATACTATATTTAATATCAAAGAAATTAAGTAGCTGTGGGTCCCAAGAAGGGAAAATCAGTTTTTTTCTGACATTCAATTTGTGCTTTTAAGATGCAACATAACAGTAGCAGAGTAAAAAGGTTCTGACTTTCCTATTGGTTGATTTCAAAGCTTTGATTAAGCTTTTCACTTGAAATGGTTTCAATTTTTTATTTGACATTTTTACCAAAATTGCCACATCTCTGACTGTTTTAAATGAGAAAAGAGAGTAAGATGTCATTTCCTATACATAGATCCCAGGTTTTTGAACAATATTTCCTTGGAGTCTGCATCAACCTTTCACTAGAAATTCATGATGTAATGAATTTGAAGAGACAACAAAGTCATAATACAAGTATTAGACTGGCTGTATTCACCATCTCATACAGTATCAAAATCAGATTGCTTGCAAGACAATGAATTTTTTGGACTTCTTTATAAAAAATCTGAACAGTCTTATGCTGGGGAACAAAGAAACAGGGAGGCCATGTGATGTGACCGAAAGCACAATTAAACCCTTTCCAGTGAAAGTGGATCAGATAGCTAAGTGTTTCTGGCTTCACATCTTTATTAAACTGTACAGTCTATAGTATTTTCTTTGTCTCTTCCTGTGTTTTCTGTATTTGCCTTTAGAAATACCACTACGTGCTGTAAATATCCCCACAGCCACATGTTCATGGCTGTAACTGAGCAATGAAGTCACGTCCTCTGGGTTGGAGCTGAAACAAGATTCTAATCTTATTCCCACTGATAGCAGTAGAATTACTTACACTAGAAAACATAGTTAAAATTAGTGTCCCTTTAAGTATCAATTGCATTTTTTCATAACTAAACATATTTTTTCATGAATAAAGCCAGATACTGCAAATATTTATAACTAAATGGTGTACTGGCATAAATCTGCCAAAGTGGGATGAGTAGGACCACTGTCATGAGTATGTGCTGCATGAGGAAATGGGTGTTGGAGCAAGCAAGGCTTCATTACTGTCACAGAGACCTAGACATCAGGGAACTGATCTGGAAGGAGGGCTGCACTTTCTCTCCTTGTCTCTAATGTGCTCTAGTCTGGGATGCTTAGCCACTCATTTTGTTCCCTTGGCTCCTGACATGCTAATGCTCTGGTACAATGTAGGGACAGCACATTGCTGCCCTGACCTTCTTTAGGGTCTGCGGGTATAAATGGAACGCAAATGTTGCTTTGAGAGGTGAGGTACATATTCATTTTAATAGGTAATTATGGATGACTACTGTGACTAACATTTTAAATAAATCATAGAGCTAGGATTACGAATATATGGTTTAATGAAAATATGTCTTAAATTCTTTCAGACAAATATGCTTTTGTTCTGTCCATACAGCACTGAGCACAACAGGGTCCTACTCCTTCTTTAACTCCTCCAGAGTAATACAAGTAATAAATAACCATATATGCTCATGGGAGGATTTAGTAGTTAGGACATCTTGTTTATTACCTTACAGCATACATAATTCAAGGTTTATTTTTGTTACTCTTTTTTTTATTTTTTTTAGTAGACTACTTTTCCATCTTCTTCAATCAGAAGTCAATAAACTACACTTTTGTCCTATGTCTAACTTGTCAAGGTCTCTAAGAGAAAATATGTTTTAAAGGAGTAGGAGTTAATGGTCACTCCTGCACCGTAAATTGCATTGGCAGACACACTAGTAGCTTGTAGAAGTAAGGATGGCTTTCTCCTTGAAAGCTCTAATGAGACTGGGGAATAATATACAATCTGTGATTCAGGTACACTGCTCTGCAAATTCAGAAGCTTTTAAACAAGTTGTAATGTTTAATAATACTGGAAATACATTCCATCTGCTTCTTTTCTGAACTCAGCAAGATAAATAGTTGTTATATTTGTGGAACTTAACTGCCTTTGATTTCTATTGCTTTCAAAATACTTAATTATTATTTTATACATGTGAAAGTAAATGCCCTCAAGGATTGTCTTGAACTGAACCAAATGGATAAAAAGGAAAACCACCAAATTATTCTGGAAAATTCTTGACAGTTTTTGAATAACAGATTTTTAACCCAAGTTACTACAAATCTTTTGTAATTTATGTCATTATTATTAAGCATCATAAGTCTCCCAAGACAGTTACACCCAATAGGGGTGTATTAGTGCAATTTTATGTGATGTGTTTTCAGACTATGTAGGCAACTGCTGCTAGAAGAAGGAAACTTGCAAGGAAGGAAAGAATGAAATTTTAATACTTGAGAATATCTTTTTGAAGGAGTAAACAACTTCAGACTGGACTTTTTCTAAACAATAAAATGAGTTTCACTTCTAAAGACTAAAACTTGACAGATTTTTATTTTTATTCCTACCATATTCTTTAAAGCCTGCACAAAACTATGGAATCATAGCCTTGGAAGTAACTTGGTAGGTGTATTAACCCCAGAAGAAACAAGGTTGATTCAGTCTATAACCTGTTTCCTTCTATAACCTGCAACCTGCTCACAGTCAGTGCAACTAATTATTTCTTTTACTCTTTGAACAAAACTTTGCATACATATTTTTTCTGATAATAATAACTAAGAAAAAGAGCCTTCCTAATTTTTAGAGAAGCTTAGACACCACTGGACTTTATATCAATTTCAGTAGTTAATGACTGGAAGTAGTTAATGACTAGTATATCTCCTTAGTGTCAGTCTCATAACCTTGCTCTTTTTCCAAGAGGTGACTGTGCATTCAACTACTCAGAGTCTGTTACTAATTAAAGACTTGCTTTTTATTTCATCTACATAATGTACTTTCCAGTAATTAACTTGTAAGAATATCAAACAAACCAAAATTAATTCTTGCAGGAAATCATGATCATTGAAATCTTAAAAGTTTAAATGTATTAAATAAATATACTACAAAAATAAATACATTCTTTTTAAAAAAAGAAATTATAATTTGGAAATCTCAAAATAAAAACTTCTATCATTTTAGTTCGACAATGAATTTTAACTCAAGAACAACAAATTTTCTTTGGAAATATGAAACTAAAAACTGCACATTTGTAGTTGATAATCTAAAATAAATTACATTAAAATTATATTTCCAGTCTCAATTTTGAACAAAACATTTTTCTTCAAATCAATGCTTCTTTTTGTCTTGAAATGCAAGTTCAGAGCTTCAAAAATTTGGCAAGTGTCTCTTGTCCATGCAAATATCCAGTGAGTTCTAGTTGTCCCTTAAAATTGTACAGTCTCATTAAGACAGCAGTCAATTAATAGTTGACTATTTCTATGAGAGGTGTGCATATAATTTTATACTATGTAACAGCAATGTTTAATCCAAGCTGACAGAACACTAAAGTGTTATTGCAATATTAGGGCCTCTTTTTAATATATTTGGTTTTGCCTGAGGTACAGAATTATTACAAAATGGAAACCTTTCTGCCATTTATGGTGTCCACCTTGCAGTAAGAGATGCCGTTTGGCCTAGTCAGAAATACCATGAGCTACTGCTACATAATGCCTTCATTGTAAACTGTTTTACCAACTTAGAAAAATGTAACAGTCCGTCTTGCCTCATGATGCCTGCTGTTATTATTATCTTCTGTTTAGTAACAGAAGTATGTTCTGTTTAGTGTAAAAAATTGTTGTTTATTATCTTATAATTATGAATATAATTATATAAAACCTGCTACCTGTTACTTGCCACTACTAGAAGACTTTTCAGCTAGATTTCAGGCTCATAACTGAAGAAGCATCTGATTATATTCATGTTCAACTGCTGACCGCCGTGTATTCTGTGGAATAAATCCTGACCCTTCACTGACTTTCAAGAGAGCTACTATTGATGAACTAAAAGAGATGGATGTAAAATTTACTTATTATTCTCTGATCGTGCTCTGAAGAATCAGGCTTATTAACTGTCTTGAAACCACGGACCAGAGGAGAGCATTTAGTCCAGTTATCTCAACTGTGTCAGCTTTTGGAGAACATTTACATCTGGAAAAGAGCAGGCTGATCACATTTAATTGAGGGAAAATTGTTACTGATTATCATTCAGGAAAGAAGCAAGAACCAACACTGTACCCTCCATCAAGAACATCTGTTCTTTAGAGTCCAATATACAGTAAGCAGAATTAAAAACTGGATTCATATGTATTTACTTCAGGACACTGAGTGCAAACATGCCTTTTATCAGCTCCATCAAGGTAGGAAATACGTTAGTATTTACACTATTCAAGCTGTCCTGACATCTCTTGTGTTAAGGGCTCCATGACAAAACCTGTGTCAGATGGAGGAAGGAGCAGATACCAGAGTGCCTGTATTACCCCTTCCACCCTCTCACACTTCAGCTCCGACTGACTTTGTGAAGTCAATTCCAGTCATTGAGTTACTGAATAGGCTTTCATGAGCCATCACATCACCAGTGATCTGGTACAGCACTTTGATGATGGAGATGGGCACGGATAGGCTTTTCTGTGGTTGTCATGAGAGGCTCCTACACAACTTCTTCAGTTAAGGGTCCTTTCTCAGGGTACTAGTAGAGGATAATTTGCAGAGCTCTTAAATTTATACAACTTTCTAGAAGGTCTCCAGTTGACATAATAAATTCATTCTCTTCTCTCTAGTGGGATAATCTATCAGTAGAGCTCATTAACATCTCCTAAAACAAAGCCTCTCCTAGAATCCTGTTGACATCCCTGAAATTTATTGCAAGTCATATCATATTGTTTTAGAAAACACTGGAAAGGACCTCTGGAGGTTAATCTTATCCAGTATAACTCAACAGCCTGTAGACCGCTGGTGAGCTGCAGGACTGCTGCTTGTGCCAGCTAGCAGGCGTAGGGAGCCATCTCCCAGTTGTTATCAAACGCCTCCCGGCAGGCAGAGGCAAAACCTGGCTTCTGACTGCTATCAATAACCGCAGGCAGGCATAATCGGGAGCTGAGTGGCAGTCAGTACCTGCAGGCAGACACAGTTGGGAACCTGTATTTTTAATTACTGCAATAAAATTAAGATATATTTTTAAAAATCATAGAGTATAATTTATTCTAAATGTGAAGTATTTTATTTATTATATCCCTTCCCCAGCTGTTGAATAAGAGTTACACTAAGTGTTGTGGTTTAACCTCGGCTAGCGACTAAGTACCACACAGCCTCTTGCTCACTTTCCCCCCTCCAGCAGTGAAGAAGAATTGGAGGAAAAGACAAGGAAGCTCCTGAATTGAGATAAGAACAATTAACAACTTAATATAAATGAAGATTATGGTGATACCAATAATGTTAACAATATAACTAATACTAAGTAATGAAAATCATCTAAAATAAAATGTATGATACAACTGCTCAGCACTTGCTAACCAATACCCAGCCACGGTAGCAAGAGTCAGAGCCCGAGAGCCCGAGTCTGAGAATGGTTGCACCAGAGTCCAAGCAAGCCCCATGAGTGAGAGCACGACCAAGAAAACTAACTGACCCACCAACACACTAATGCATGAATGGATAAACGAACGAACAACATAAACCAACAAGCCATGGCTCCCCAGCCCACACCCAGCTCGATGTGCTATGGAATGAAATACTCCTTTGGTCAGTTTGGGTTAGCTGTCTGGGCTGTGTCTCCCCGACTCTGCTTGTAGCAAAAACGTTGGGAACACAGGGGCAGTATCAGAAGATAAAAAAGTCCTTGAATTGATGCAAGCACTTGTTAGCACCAACTAACAAACACCAGTGTTATCAGAACTTTTCTCAGGTCAAATCCAAAACAGCCTCCTAGCAGCTACTGTGAAGAAAATTAACTCTGTCCTGACTAAATCCAGCACAACAAGGTAGTCCATGAACTTTCTGAACAGAGTTAAATGATCCTTTGACTATAAAAGACTGAGAAAACCAGAACCAGTTTATCTCCCTGACAAAGATAGGATAAATGAAGCCTACATCATTCTTGATTCTAAATTTGAAGGTGATTTATTCTTTATATTTTAAAAAAAATCACAGCTATAATTTCATTTCCAATAAAATAACTAACAATTCTTATTACTTTTAATGCAATGGTTCATGTCATTTAAAAAAAAAAAAAAATTAAGATATCTCTGAAAAAAAAAGAAAACTTCCAAAAGCAGAAGTAGACAAATTTCAAAATAGAAATTACTTCAAACTTAATGTGGAAACTTAGCTGCAAGAGAAACTAGCAGCCTACTTTATTGGTAAGAAAGAAAAGATATATTCTAAACACAGTATGTTCTAAACTTTGAATCACAATCTTTCACTGGGGTTTGAGATGATGATCTGTTGTTTAAAGATAAAAGGCCTCCTATGCAAAAACTGATGAAATACCATATTCTTACAAAATCAACCTGACAACTTCCAAAACTATGCTTGTGCCTGGTCTGTTTTATCCTAGGAGATGCTAATGTCACTGGCCTTTCACATCCACCGTGGAAAACAGCAAACATCACCACTCCCATGCAATGCTGTGAATCATCCCAGAGCACAGTCTAGTTCTTTTTTGGCCTGTTGCCCTTCCTTCTTCAGCACAGAAAGTACCATTTCCTTAGTACTGTATATAGTATAATGAAGCTGACTGCTGCTTTTTCTTACCCTGTAGTTGAGCTTTGAGAAGGAGATTGTAGGAAAAGCCTGAAAGAAAATGTTCTTATGTTAGGTCCTGCTGCCTTTGTGGGAAAGGAAACACAGGTGTTGCCACATTCCTGTTGTGTGTTCAGATTGTGTCATCCTCTCCCATTCCTCTGGATTATCTTTAGTGTTACAGTGTGCTTTCCTAATGCGTACCAGGCCTGCGACAGAGTCCACAGTACCAGAATAGCAGCTTTAGAGTGGTCTTAGAACTTTTATTATTATTATTATTCAAAAACATTGAGCACATTAGGGAAGGTTTATATTTCACACTCTCTGTTTCCCTATAGGTGCTAGGCTTTGGTTGGAACGCAACGTTTAAAAAACCTACGTGTTAATAAAATAAAAGGATAAATGTCTACACAGAAATGTCACTTTTTAAAAAAAGACAGTAAATTGAAATGTATTATTCCACATCTGGAATTCTGCCTTTATCTTTGAAATGTCAGTTAACATTAAAACAAATAACTGAAATATTGCCTCACACTACCAAATCCTGTTCCTGCCTATTGTCACAATAAGAACTGTATATCAGTGAAATTAAAATTTAGTCATTCTGAAGCAAGATGGTATGATTGTGAGTTATTAGCTCAGAAGTTAGCTTGGCAGATTTACTAAAGAAGAAATTGTCTTCATCACGAAGTATAACTACATCAAACAATCACAAAATGTTTTATTCGTGCCATATTTATGTCTGGATATGATCAAGTTATTTGCTAGGTGAACAGAGATACAGGATTTTGGGGGGATTAGAGGTACAAAAAGGAGCACTTTGCCTTTGTGTTTTGACCCCAGAATAGTGTGAAAAAAATCCTAGCGACACACAAAATAAACCTCTGGCACAAAAATATATTCACTTTCCTGCCATTAAAACTGCAGCAGATTGAGCCTCAAAATAATAAAAAAGGGAGAGTGGAGGTGGAGGTGGAGGTGTTGAAGACACATGATTTTGCATGGGGCAAAAGGCTTTGGCAATCCTGTTATGATAATTCTTGTTTAGCTGAAGACTTGTCCAAGTCTGAACCAAACTTGGGTGGATTGAGAGCAGTAGTAATGAATGGCTGAGGATTTGGACAGAAGTACAGAATACTAATAAGATGACCACTTTCTGTTGCTAAAAATGTACTGATGAAACCTTTATTTTTCAGTTTTGCCATTTCAAATCTAAAATACCAATATAAATTTGTGAATTAATAACACACCTACTCCACGGATATTTATCATAATCTAGAGAAAGAAATTTAGATACATGATACAGCACATATTGCAGCTGAGTTCCCCAACTTCCATAACATTTTAAAAGAAAAGCAGAGTAAAAGTGACAGGACATCTCTTTGAGGTCATGCCCCCGTATGTTGATCCTACCGTATTTAAAGGGTAAGGTTGGGTCACTAACTAAATAAGAACAGTACTGAAGTTTTTTTTTGTTGTTCATTTCGGTCTTGATGACCCCGGCAGAGGTCTCACTTATTAAAGTGTGTTTGTGTATGAAGGCAGCTCCAGAGGGAATGTCTTAGATTAAGCTCTTAGAATTGTGTCTGAAATTGGAAAAACACTGCTTAAAGAAACATCATGATGGCACTGAAACTTCATTCTAGCCTGGTACACCGTTAATGCAGTCACTAACTAAAATACACAGCTCTGCCCTGACAAGAGGTAAAATGCTAGCATTTCTGTTTCATGTAATGGAAATGTTATTGCTCTATACAGTATTTTTGAATGTGCTCCTGTACATGAAAAGAAAGAATGTGGAAGTTTGAAAGAGAGAAAATATTCCATTTTATTGTGGTATATTCCACTCTCCAGAAAAAAGATGTTTATTTCTGTATATTAAAACATGTCAGAGGGTATATGAAGGTATCATACTAACTTCTCACATTCATATGTTTACAGGGAATTAGAGGTACTCAGTGGAATATCGTGGGCACGTGCGTTAATTCTATTTGTAACCTTGTCTTTTTTCATTGTAAACTTTTTGCATTTTCCCCTTTCTTACTTATAAATAAATTAAAAATCGGGAGAAAGGGAATGCAACTTGATTGCACATTATTCACGTATGAAGCTTTATTTAACTGACAGTAAAGAAATAGTACAGGGAGACCTAGTGAGCTTATAAGAGGTGGGAGAAAATCTGAAAAACAAGACAAAACAACATTCAGTAATGAAAACTAAAAAGTCAAATATTTAAGGGAAATAATCTGAAACACAAATATACTATGGAAGGAAGACAGTGTTTGGAAAGCACTAAAAAAAAAAAAAAAGACTTAGGACTAGTAGTGAATAGCAAATTAAATAAAAACTTGCAATGTGATACAGCACTGGGAAAACAAACAAATGTGATTTTGGCCAGCATATGCGAAGAGATCACGTTCAAAGTAAAGCGGTGGAATTGCAGCAGAGGAGACAAAGCATTTGAGCATATGCTGTAGAAAATAATGGACTAATGTGGGCATATACAAGGTGATTTACTGGGTTAAAATTCAAACCCATGTGAGCAGGTGCAGCTTCATGAAATTTAATAAAAATATACCTCCATTTTTCTAGAACTGAACTTGATTCATCCTGTTCAGTAACTTTGTGACTTCTTAATTCCCATAAATCTAGTAGACTCCATGGAATTCATCCTGAAGTTTTAAAGAAGACCGCATTGGAGAGCAGCAGGTCAATGAATCGTTTTCCAGTTCTATTCCCAGTTCCTTTCCCAGTTTATATGTTAGGGGTTTTTTAAACACCCATGGGAAACTGCAAATATTTCAGGCCCAACTATTAGCTAGCTGAAAGACTGCAGGCAACTCCCAAACTTGCGTGGTCTTACCAGCAAACATGGAGAGCTCATCAGTCTCAGCTGAAGCTGCAGCCTACTGCCAGCACACAGAGCAGGCAGGTCCTGCCTGCCCTTCTGGCTGCTGGAAGGCAGAAATGTGCAATTAGAATGCTAGCTAGAACAATTTCCTTGATCTTTAGCTTTTTGTTCTGAGAAGTTACAGTCATATGACATTATTTATGTGGAATTTCTGAAAGCTTCTTATGTCATTTTCACATGACAAGCCCTGCTTAGGCTGGTAGCTGCAAGGATTCAGGAAAGAGGTGCTGGAATGATTTCAGCATTCTTTCAGTGCAGAAAACAGAGCTGGTCGTGTCAGGTGACACAACTGCTACAGAAAGACTGAGATATGGGCTGTCAACTTCACTGTCTTTGACCTGTCAGACAGCATCCATAACATACGTTACTGGTCCCAATCCTTTGCTAACCTGTGCCTTTTCTGATAATATACAGCTGTGCATAAGCAGTGTAAAATATGAGCAATAGTGTATTTGGAAATTCTCCACCTGTATCACTGAATTTGTGCTTTTCACTCTATATCAGTGAAATTACTTCACACGATGTTGGGCAGTAGAGAAACAGGCCAAAGGTTTGCAGTCTGGGAGTATTATTTCTACACACTGCTGCAGACATAATGTTTACTTCAGGCCCCTCATGTCCAACTAGGCATTCATAGTGTTGACCAAGAGACCAGTGGTCTCACCCGTTTTGGAGGAAAATGAGCAGTTGATTGCTAACAGTACAAAGATAACAAGAAAAAAAGTTTGCTCTCTACTATAATTAAAAGTAAAACCCAACGACCTATCTGCTCTGTTAGAAGAGAGAGGGCAAGCATGTGCATGGCCAATGCTCAGTGCTCCTAAGTAAACAAACAAACAAACGCACACAAACACAGAACAGCTGTTTGATTCATAGGAGCTTTAAACCGGTGGGGTCACTTCTTGGATGTCTGCCACTTTCCATGTGGCAGTATATAAATCACACACAGAATCTGTAATCTATATAAAAATCTATATAGCCTAGGCAGAGGAATGGGCTACAAATCTGTAGCCCAGGGAAATCTCCTGATGGCACGGAGCATAGTAGAACACTGAAGAAGGAACTAATTTCAAGTTCAAATAAAAGTTTTTAATTTGTAATACAAGTTGGCTGCTGTCTGTACCATGTGTGTCTTTCAAAGTAATAAACAAACATAGCGTGTACACAGGTGACAGCAATGGAATTACAGTGGGATTATTTTGAGAGAAATTGTAGAATGCAGGGATCTTTTAATCAAATATCAGTTAAATGTGGAGAAGCAATTTAATAGAAGAAGAAAAACCACCAGGAGAATTCACTATACAGGTGAAAGAGTCGAATGAATGTTTTTCAGTGCTCTGAGCCAAGGTAGAATGTCTTTGCTTTTACTTATAACCCCCTTTCCCAGCAACCTGTTTTAGCACTTGGGAAGGCATGAAGAAGGAACAGAAAGATAGAGAGGATGATGACAAGCTATAAATCTCAATGCTTAAATTAAGTGGTAGGGCTAGAAATACAGTACAGTGCGTCACTTGCTACACTGTGACAAATGGTGCTCCATTTGCTAAAGTCATTTACAACTGGCCATTAATAAAGGGGCTGGGACAGGGGATGCCACTTACTAAAGTTCTAAAAGGAAAGTGATTAAAAGTAGCTGGAAGTCTGAGTATACACTTCAGAGTATTGGCCAGGAAAGGATTTAATTCTTGTTCTGAAACATAAACATTTTACTGATAATGTGCCCTGCTCCACCTAGGAATATAAAATCTAACCAAACCAGACAATACTCCAGATGTGTCATAAGGAGAAATTACTGGGAAAACTGTAATAAAAAGTAGTTACTAAGAAGCTTTATCCTTGTATTTTAAGACAGAGGTTTGTGAAACATCCTCCCAAAAACTTACCAAGACCACTGTGACAAACCCATTCATAAAAAATACCCAAAACCACACCTCAGTGGAAATCTATCTACCCTTCTCAGTGCAGGAGCTTAGATGTGCAGGCTGTTCACCTGACTTTTCTCTTTATACTCTTTCCCTTCATCATGTGGAAATAGGAATCAAATACACCCTAATGCTCAAGCAGAACACCAATTTACTTCCTCTTTCCCCTTATCTATTCAATACCGTATATCCAGGCTTTTGTGTGTGTAATGCTGGCAGTTCTGACTATTCAAAATTATTTTTTTATGTTCTTTAGTAAAAAATATATGCAATTGTGTAAGACCCCCAACATTTGGTAACTAACTCCCTTTCAGATCTGCAGTACAATATAGGCAGAGGAAAAAGTGGGAGCCTGTTTCCTCACATGCTAGCAACTCATGGCATCATTTGACTCATGCTGGTGGAGACTTCATGGTCTCTGGTCCTAGATAATTTCACCTGTTGCTTCTCTATAACACTAGTTTTTAATTTGTTTTTTCCAAAATTAAAATTCAATAGCCTGATAATACTTGAATGGCTGTAAATATTATGGGTGCCCATCTCTACCAGACCGTTAAAGACGGATGTGAGGATAAGCTTCAAACTTTTTGAACCCACATAGACATGCAAACTACAAAATACAGGAAAATCCCTCCTCACCAGATTCACTGGAAGCTTTTGTTTTGGAAACTAAAGAATGCCACTTTTATCTGAATGAGTAGCAATACTTACTAATATAGACAATGCATATAATTGATGAGCTACATTATAAATAAATAACCTCAAATTATAACACCAGGGTTATCAGTACAATATTAAAAACAATACATGCATTTCTAACTATCAAAAAGATGTAAAAAAAGGAAACAAGGAGCTGTTCTGTTTAATTAATGTCTTTTAAATTAATCTGTGTAGTTTACAAATCACTGTGCTACACTTTGCACCACTCCAGGGAAACTGATGTTACTTTTTTCTTGATCACCTAGAGAGGAGGTGCATTAGTATTCACGTTGCTCTGACATAAATCACTTTTGCAGTTGCCCCTGCCTTCCACATTCTTTCTTGTAACCTTTTGATTATTATGATAATTGTAAGCAAACAACTTGAAACAAATGGCCAGACTGTGCCTTTTGTTTCTTTTACTTTTATGGACATTTGAATGCTGTTTGGTCAGGATGGCATTTGATTTGAATTTAACAGTCTTGGAGAAAAACAACAGAAGCTAATGTTTTATCCAAATGAAGACAAAATAGGCATGTAATTACAAGGTGTTTCAACAGATTTATTTTCAACAGGTAATTTGATACTACTTTTCAAGAATTAAGATGTCACAGATAAGTATTTTTGAGAAGCAAACTTGAAGAGCTGAGATTATTTAAAATCTTCCTATTCTTTTTATTTAGATCTCAAATATATACATAATTATAAACTTGCACTTTAAAAATGTTGTTTAGATACACTTTTGTAATGATAATAAAGTTGGAGATAATGGAACAGTTAAAGTAAACAGATGTTGAGTAATATTTATCAAAGTCTACATAAATGGAAGGGAAACTTGTGGATATTCTGGTTCACCAAACTTGTATTTTTTTGCCAAAATACCAGACAACATATTGTCTGCGCAGTGGAGTTAGCTTGTTAGCCCTCTTCAAATTTTAATGCAGTGAGACCTATAAATCCGTGTGGTAACTGCCACTATTCAGCAGAAGAAGGTTATAACTCTAATTTGAGATCTGTCTGTGCCATTAATAGATAACTGAAGAATGTTTAAACAATGATATGGTCTCTACAGTCTGATTTTAAGAATAAGACACACTAAAGAATGAAACAGAAAAAAATAGAAGAATATAAAATTTTTGGTTCAGTTGATAAAAAGCAGGAAATAGACACTCACCCTAAGTAGAAAACAGAACTTGAAAATGTCAGATTAAAACTTGGATTTTACTATAATCAAGAAAATTGTTCTGTTAGAGGGATGTCATTATTAGTTTTGCTCAGAAATATTACTGCTAGAATCTGTTCATTTAAATATTGAGAATGACATGTAGACTATCATTATTGTGTAATGCAAGCAGATATTATTGATGACATTATGGCATCTCTAGAAGTTAAACTATAAGAAGCCCTACATAATGGGAAGAGGAAGATTTGAAGGAATTTCTAACACTGTATCCAAGTTTAGTTTTTTCTGGAATAAAGCAGTTTTCTACAAAATAATATTTTTAAACATTTCTCTTCTCAAAATGGCAACATTCTTTGGGCTATCTTGTTTTAGCTAATGATCAGCTGCTGACCTGACCTACCATAAGAAGTGTGGCAAATAAAACTCAGTATTATTTTTTAATCAATACACAAGGAGAACTTGTAACAATGTTATTGAGAGATAGACACATTTCAGATGAATAAACAGATGTCAATTCCATCAACACTTTAGCTGTGGGATAAATAATATTATAATTTGACATGCTGTACAAAGGAAAAATAGTTGTGGGGGTTTTTTTACATCTCTAAGTTTTGATAAGCCCAGCTGATGGCAGACTGAAGTGTGATTAAAGGCAAGCTGAACTATATAAAGTTTCTTAAATAGATCTGATCAGCTTAATTTATAGGAATTTGATAGTGAACTTAAGATATTTTTTTATTGCAAGACAATGGGAGTACAATCCTATTCAGAACTCCTTCCCCAGTGCATTCTTTGTCTAAGAGTGCCTGACAATTTACCATCTACTTTCATTTCAGAGACTACTGCTGATGAAGAGGCTCGCTATTGTGGACTGATAAAAGATCATGATACTTCTGAAGCATGAGACGAAGAACCTAAAAAGACAATGAATGAAGGAGTATGTAGTGCTAGAACACAAGTACATTCATCACTAAACCCATGTAGCTAGAAAGGTGTTGTGAAACAATACTGTCTTGGATCAGTAATATTTATGCATGCATTAATAAATAAGTGGCAAGGAAAGAAAAGCACAAAGTTTTAGATGTATAAACCATGATCTATTAGATAATACAGGCAAACTGAGAGAAGACTGTTTCTTCAGAAAAGTTATTTCTTAAGAAAAAATCACTGGTGGTGATTTTAGATGTAACAGGTTAGATATCTAGGGAAACCACGACAATTTAGAAAGAAAATAAATGGATTAAAGACTTAAAACAAAGGTAACAGAACATGTAAACTCCCTGAATACTGTACAGCTAGCTAACTATTTTTATATGATCTTTTTCTGCTCCCTACTTGCAGTTACATCTTACCCTCTCCTTGTTTTATGTAGTATGGTAGTTTTAATTTTAGTGCTATAAATCTTGGGTTATGACTTTAAACTGTAGCTATTAATATTTATTGATAAACTGAATGTCCATCTGAAAAGAGGCTATATTTGAATGGTCTATATACCTTCCTTTGTTTTTCAATTAGAATCAGAGAAGGAACATTAATTATTTGAAAAGATCATATTACTTTTATCTACTGATATCTCCCCATATATTGATATCTATTGTGGCCTAGCTTACACTTTTTAATCTTTACAGATTAAGAGAGCTTGTTGCATGCACGCATATGTGACATGGAATATATAAAAAGAGAACAGAAAGCATTATTCCTTAAAACTAAATCAGACTTATAACAAATATAAATTGGTGCAGCTACATTGGGTTTAGTGGTGTTTCCTCATTTTTGGTAGCTAAGAAGCTGCCACAATATTTCTTTTTCATTCTTAATATTTTACTTGTTTATTTTTATCAAATGTTGCAGAAGAAGATTGCTTTGGCTGTAAACACAAATGCCTGTGAAATAGCATTCATGTACTCTGGTAGTTCATAGTCTGGATAGGCTTAGTAGATGGAAACTCATGTCTGTGTTTTTTAAGGAGGCAGAAAGGAAAAAAGAAAGAATAGATGAAATACTGAACAGCAGGACTCAATGATTCATAACTTGCTCTCTGCACTGCTGTGACTTGTCACTGGTTGTTCACAACTTCAGCACAGTCTCAAGGGATTCACAAGAGTTTATGCATTAGCACAGCATTATTTCTGATCCCGCTGATGATTCAAGTCTTTGATTCTTTCCACACAGAAAAAAAATGCCTTCACAACCAACTGAACTGCATACAAACTCCTACAATCAACTGAGTGTAGGTGTAATCTCTTCTTTACTTGGTGGATAAAGGAAGGGCAACTGATGTCATTTACCTGGACTTGTGCAAAGTGTTTAATGCTGTCCTGCATAACTTCCTTGTCTCTAAACTGGAGAGACTTGGATTTGACAGATGGATCACTCAGCAGAAAAGGAACTGGCTTGATGGTCAAAGAGTTGTGGTCAATGGCTCGATGTCTGAGTGGAGCCCAGTGACAAGTGGCATTCCTCAGGGGTCAGTACTGGGACCAGTGCTGTTTAACATCTTTGTCAGTGACATGGATAGTGGGATTGAGTGCCCCCTCAGCAAGTTTGCAGATGACACCAAGCTGTGTTGTGCAGTGGACACACTGGAGGGAAGGGATGCCATCCAGAGGGACTGGGACAGGCTGGAGTGGTGGGCATGTGCCAACCACATGGAGTTCAACAAGGCCAAGTACAAGGTCCTGCACATAGGTCAGGGCAATCCCAGGCACAAACACAGGCTGGGTGGTGAATGGATCGAGAGCAGCCCTGAGGAGAAGGACTTGGGGGTACTGGGGGATGAAAAGCTGGACATGAGCCAGCAGTGTGCTTTGACAGTCCAGAAAGCAAACCATATCCTGGGTTGTGTCCAGAGAAGTGTGGCCAGCAGGGCAAGGGCGTGGATTCTCTCCCTCTACTCAGCTCTCATGAGACCCCACCTGGAGTACTACATCCAGCTCTGGAGTCCCCACCATAAGAAGGATATCGACTGGTTGGAGCTAGTCCAGAGGAGGCCACAAAGATCACCAGAGGGCTGGAGCACCTCTCCTGTGACAAAAGGCTGAGACAGAATTGGGCTTGTTCAGCCTGGAGAAGAGAAGGCTCTGGGAAGACCTTATAGCAGCCTTCCAGTACCTGAAGGGGGCCTACAGGTAAGCTGGCAGGGGTCTACAAGGGCCTGTAGTGACAGGATAAGGGGTAATGGGTTTAAATTGAAAGCAGGGAGATTTAGATTAGATATCAGGAAACACTTCTTCATGGAGAGGGTTGTGAGGCACTGGAACAGGTTGCCCAGAGAAGTTGTGGATGCCCCACCCCTGGAAGTGTTCAAGGCCAGGCTAGATGAGGCTTTGAGCAACCTGGTCTAGTGGAGGGTGTCTCTGCTCATGTCAGGGGGGTTGGAACTAGACGATCTTTAAGGTCCCTTCCAGCCCAAACCACTCTGTGACAGACAGTCTATGGGAGTGAGTGTGGAGTGTAGACCCACAGCAGAAACAATTCAATACCTGGATTATCAAAGAGAAAATACGGGGAGTAGTCTCACACACGCCTAGTCACTCCACATGCTCACTTGCTTGAACTTGCAGTCTGGTAACATCTATGGCCAAAATCCTGTAGGTCATAGGGATAAGTTACAAGAACCCTCTGGGAAGATGATGCCTCTCATGCCTAAGCAGTAAGGCTGTTTCACTGGAAGAGTATACAGAAGCTAACAGCTGGTAAGGTGAAGCAGAAATGTGTGTACACAGGCTGGGAATGAGAAAGTTGGTCAAATATTACAAGTACTTGAAAAGAAGAGCTTTATATCAACTCATTCTACCAGTTCTGACAACTGGTGGCTAGCATCCCAGATTGCCTTGTTAGCTGTCAGGATAGGGTGGACTCACTTTTGAGGTCCTGTTGATTAGGGGGAGTTTAAAGACTTGCCTTTACCAAGGAAGGGATGCATTAAAAGAAGGAAGGAAAGAAAAAGGCTTTCCTCCTATCAACCTTCCGTCATCACCGACAGAAAGGAATTTGACCTTTTGATTGAGTTGTTTTCTTGCTTTGTTTAGTAGTGAATTGTCATTTGCAATGGGCCTCTGCCATCCATGAACTCCTAAACTCTCTCCTATAGAGATTTTTGCTATGGAAGGAATGCACATCAGTAATAAAGATCAACAGAATTATAGCTCCTTAATTGGACTCTGGCTAACAAACTTTACAAATAGATTTAAGAGAGTTGTTTTATTTTCTTTTGTTTAGTATTACCAGCAATATTTTCCCTCTGACTAGATGCCAGGAAAAAGAATTCCTCGTTTCCCGAGCTTTTAGTGAAGTTTGCTTCTTTTTACATTGTGTCGCTAAATTTAGAAAGTGTAAACTCTTAGTGGCTGTTCAAATATAAACTAAGCAGACAAAGTGGTAGCTAGGTTTTGCAATACAAAGTAATTTAGGACTGCTCTATGCTATCACAGCTTGATTAGAGTAACAATAACAAAACTCACAGAATGTTTCCTGTTTGTTTTTAAAATTTTGCCCCTTAAGGTTGTAGCAGACGAATTCCATATAAGGCAGCAAGCCATAATTCCTTGCCTTCTGTAATGTTTACTTTTGCCCAACCCATTTCACATTTGTATATCACATTAATACACTTGCAGTTATTTGTACAAAAATTATACTATGTATTTTGACTTCTGAGCAGTAATTGGAAGTAACAACAGAATCTTAAGTAGTAACCCAGCTGTCTCCTAAGTATTATCAAGCCTAAAGAGTTATTGGGAATGCACAAAACTACAAAGGAATTGTAAAGAAATTATTTCATCTGTATATGATTTTAATCAAGCTTGGCTTGCTGTTAAAAGGCTTGTTTAATGAAGACTGCATTTCCCTTATGAGAACCCTGACCATGTAGTTCAGTGTCAGCCAACCAAGGCTTATTGCCGTAACAATAGCTAGAGGGTTTACCACATAAAAAAAAAAAGAAACCAAAACCCCAAAACAGAAAAAAAACCCTTTTTGTTTCAGTCTGTTTCTGATCACTTATTTAGAAAATGACATAGAAATAACACGAAAAATAAAATCAAAGTAACTGATAATTAGTGAAAGGTCTGATGAACTTTCTATAAACTTATAAAAATTAAATATTTTATTTATATAATTTTCAATCCAGTTAATTAATAGAATCAGTTCATCTGGGATTTTCTTCTTATGCTGCATCATTATTTCTGCTACTGTAATGTTACAGATTTTAAAAAGTGAAGTCTAACTCTGCTGTTAACGCTTACAAATGTAATAGGTGGATGTTAGATTTAACATTTCTAATGCAAATACAGAGAACTGCTTTTCTAAAGTATGAAAACATAAAATGATGATTTTGTGTAATGCTAACATGAAACTAAAATATCTTCATCTCCTAATTTTAGGACATGCTCCTGCAAGCATTAAGATCACTTGTAGAAAAACACATAAAATAATACTTTGCTAATGATCCCAACTCCTGATTTTAATGGCATTAATAAAATGAAGTAAACTTCTACATCTGTCTCAGTGTTTGCAGTCAGGATGGGTGCTTTAGTGCCAGATTTTGAAAACTCCAATTCACACAGATTGTTCCTTTGAAGTTAATGAGATATTTGTATGAGTAGGGGCTACTCACTTGAGTCAGTGTTTTCTGGTTGGAGCCTTAGTCCCTTCTGTTGCCAAGTGTACTTAAGTTTATAAGACCATCCATTTCAACACATTTTGTTTAGTTAAACTGAAGTACTTCATTTTTAAGGAAAAAGTTATATTGCCAAAAAGTATAAACAGGACTAACTTGGACTAATATAAATATTTGAAAACCAGAACTTTTTGTTACATCTTATAGAAACTATCCTAATGCAGATGATGGAGAGAAAAGTGCTTTTATGGAACAGATGATTCAACTGAAGTATAGCACAGAGGAAATTTTTAAAATAAATATAAGGAAATTTGTCTTCAAACAGCCAGCATATTTGGATCAGGTTCAGCATATTTTTGCCTAACAATTAAATGGAAATGCTTTACATTTCCAGTTCTACAGCACATTATTTAAACCTTAAGCCTCCCTAATTAAGGGGAATCATTAAATTTATTCCTATTGCCTGCTTTAAAGTTTATTTGCTAATAAGCAACTGGACAAGGGATGTGTGAAATGAATAGTTGAAGAAAAACTCTGACAGCAAAAGAGAGGTCTGGAGGGTGAAGTTGGTTTATTAGGCACCGTTTGTCGTGAATGGGTCTACTGCACGTACAAAAGCAAATCCCACTACCTTAGAAGATTAATTCTGAAGGAGGCACTCTTGGGTCAAAGTATACATAAGCGTGTGCCTAATCTCAGAGAAATCAGGCTATTTTCTCACAGCAATTAAGCAGAGGTCTAGGGTTTCACCCACAGTGTATTTAAACACAGGATACAATTAAACCCCAAAGTATTAATATCTGTGCTGTGCAAAATTGCCCAGGAAATAGATTTTGCCCTCTTACAAATGGAAAGGAAGGCAAATTAAGGAGGATGACTTTATTTGAGTAAAAATTATCCCGAAACACATATAAGCCATTCATTTTTTACTGTTAATTCCTTATGTACACTTTTCTTTTCCTGCTCACATAATTTACTCTGGAATGTACAATGTTCAGTGGATATAAGTGATCAGTGCCATTTCATTAAAATAGTTTTGTTTTCATGACTAGTATAATTTCTACAGGATAATGGTTAAACAAATGTATTTAAAACAAATTATGAACAAAATGCTGCACTGTACTGGCAATCTCTAAGATCAAGGAAAAGAGTGACCATAACATCTTACTCAGTGGAGGGCGTTTACAAAAGATCTCTTTCCTCCTTGATGCCTACGGATTATTGAGCAGTATGAGTGGAAGTAACACTGTGATTTAAAGAAATCCAATGCTAATTTGAAATGTTTCTGAAGAAAAGGGAATAATCTCCTCTAAATAATTTTCATTGCATATGAACACTGCATAAATGTAATAAGAATTAAGTAATTGTTTTAAACCAAATTTTCTTTTTCAGTTCCCTAAAAATCCTCTTTGACTTCATGGGCTTTCACATTATCATTTAAGATATAATTAACTTTTGTCTATGATACCTCCATAATCTATTTCAAGCCATAATCACTTTATAAAAAGAAAAAAAATCTTTCCCCCCTCACTTTATGATTGACACCTCCTATCAGAACAACTGTTCATACACAAAGTAACACACTCTGCACTGTGAGAAATCTTGTATCCTGTATTCGTACATTTGGAATTGTTAGAGCTTTACTACCGTAGAAATATACATAATAATATAAACTAATTCTAGATCTCAAAGCTTCTATGTATCAAGTTTTAGGAAATCTGTGGAAAATCTTAATATTTTGAGCTTTCAAATCAATGGATGAGTTGCACTGGATGTCAATAAATAGCCTAAATAGTGAAGTAACATGCAGAAATTTTTTAAAAGAAACAAGGAAATTACTTTTCTCTGATCCTGTTGGTCAGCAAGCTACTATTTTAACATTTAAAAATGCAGCATATCCCAAAACAAGTTACTTCTTAAATAAACGCTCTTCTCAAGCGCAAGTGACCTTTTAAATGATTATATCTCCTCACTTGCAACAAAAAAAAATTCACCTATCACCTTCGCACTGTTGATGTGCTGAATTGGGTGAATCCATAACCTTTTCACAATATGTAACATGCTGCAGAACACAAAATTACTTGCTAACTTTAATTAAATCCCTTCAAAAAAGTCCTGCTGACCTCTTTGGAAAGAAATCTTACTAAGTGAAAAAATAAAACCACACAAATTCCAAATCCCTCTGCATTTGATATCTCTAGATGAATCTACAACTGTTTCAGAAAATTGTCTTTCAGAGCACTGAATAAGTTTGCTGCTCCAAATTTTTCAAAATAAGGTTTTTAGATAAATTTCAGTAAATATTACAAAATTTTTCTTGTTTACAACACATAATCTTTTATTTTCCCAGCAGTCTCTCAGTGCCTGATGGAAGCTCACTGAAGTCTTTGGAACAGGCCTTAAAATAGTAATCTAGTTAAGTCCTCCAGATTGTAAACTTCCCAGAAAAGATTTTTGGACAAAACTTAGAGACAATGTACTTTATTCATTTTGCTTTCTAAAGCACCAGACTTTATTTTTTTCTCTCAGAAAACACAATTTAGACCAAAACAATAGATATGAAAGGACCCTGACCACTGAAACAAACAGCAAAACAGCCAAAACTGTCCCTTGGCCACATTCACTATTGTTGTAATAAATGATTGTAGCTGGCATAGAGTTGTTACCTCTTTGCTCAGAACAAAATGACAACAAGGATTTAAAACTTTAAATTATGTTAGGAGCAAAATCAAACATAATATATACTACCTTCAAAGTCCATGATTAATTTAAAGGGACAGAAGAGTTTGCAAATTCTATTTCATTCAGTTCAAGTTAAGGATCAGAACTCTAAATACAGTTAATGTTTCCTGATTATTATTACTGCATACATGTGTGTAGACAGAGGCTTACTAAATTTCTTTTTATAGTTAGGCATGTGCATGTACACAGAAACATAAGCACACACTTCAGACCAGCAAGAGAATAATTTTATACATATGTTGTTTCAGTTCACATGCAGGCTGAACCTATAAAGACTATAGAACTTTGTAGTCATCTTCAGGAAGACACAGGTGCTAGAGTTCAATTTCAATACTGAGATGACTGTAATTATTTACTCTCTACAACATGAATTAAAGAGGAAACATAAATATTTGTGGTTTTATACTTAAAGAAAATAAAATCTTTATTAAAGACAGTGGGTTCTAAATGATCAGTGTGACGAATTTTAAATAACAACATTTATTGCTATCTTGATTGCATTTTTTTTAATTCTGTTTCAGACACAGCTACAAAGAAACTTATTTATTTGAAACAAAATCTACTGTTGTCAGGGAAGCATGCATTATGATTTTAAAAAGCCCTCAATAATGAAAAGAAATTCACAAACTTTTTTTTTTTAATGTTCTGAGTTAATAAGCCAGTGATTTTGCAATAGATACAACCTCCTGATGTAAAATCAAAATTAGTGTGCAATGATACGCTGAAGTACTGGAACAAGCAAAGAAATGGAGAAACATGAGAAATATGGAACTTGCTGTGGCTTTCTCAAAAGAAAGGAGATGAGTTATCTGATTGGTGTGTAATCGCAAAGTTAAACAAACAGCAATAAGGCTAAACTAATTCACTGACAAGTCTACATGTCATCCTGGCTGGTTCTGTATTGTCATAAATGCACGTAATGAAGAGACAACTGTACTGAATCAAATAACTTGCAACAGTTTACACTCCTATAAAACTATTTACATTTTGTCAAATGAATATTTATAACAAGTGGCTTTCCCTTCACAAACACTATAGCTCAAGCAGCTCCCATTCATTATCGTATTTAGAAAGTACAAACACTAATTCTGTGAGTCAGCGACACAGTCTGTTGTAACTTGCCAGAAAACAAGGCCTGCAATACTAATATAAAATCTAGGAGAAATGTGCTGTTGCTTCCAGTTTTTCAAATGTCCTAGCATTTTTATGTCTCCAAGTCACAGGAATTCCGTTTCAATATCATATCTGCCCTTCAGCATAGCATGCCCCAGTGAAACAGCCGGTGAAGTTTATTTTGCACTTTATCAATACAGTATAAACCAGCATGTGCTTACCTCCATGGGGTTACTGAACCCAACTTGTCTGTGTGCACAGACGGCACTTCGGCCACAGATGTGACTGGTTAACTGTACAAGCAAGGAGGATAAATCCACACAACAATACTTCATTCACCAAGGAAATCTGCTGTGGATTACAGCTTCTCTATGGTTACGTCTGTTCTTAATTTACTGCTTTTATTCAGTTTTCAACCATAAATGAGCCCCTTATGAGGCATTCACTATGCAGAATTGACAACTCTTTTTATCTACTTGAAAAATATTTTTGGATAATAATTTATGGTTACAAAATATTTTAAACAGTTTGAATAGTTACATTATATTCTTTCAGTACTTAATGATGCATCATCCCCTGTAAAAATGGAGACCTCGGCAATCTATTGATTTCGCATATTTATAACAAAACACGACAGCCTTGGCCATACAGAAATACAAATTTAAAACCTGCATATATCATGGGAATGGCATTGTACTTTTTTTAAAAGCTCTTAAACAACATCTCATGAGGAAATCCTGGGCCAGAACTGTGACTAAGGGCCCTGTGGATGGGAACATAAAGAAAGTCTTTTGGCAGGCATGATATTTTGTTTATGGCCTTTTTTTTTTTTTTTTAAAGTTTGTGATAGATGTAGATTTTAAACACCATTCAACAGAGAAAATGTGAAGCGCTCTGTAATGCTGGGGAAGGTTACTGCATTATTTATGTTTTATGTATGAAACTGAAATGTGAGCATGGGTATTCTAATCTTGTTTCACCATCAAAGATAGTCTCTCAATTTGTATGCCGAATTAATGCGCTATCTACTTCATAAAAATCCATCTAAGGGGACTGATTAGCATTGGGCACTAAGTGATGCTTAGGAAAGAAGGTTGTGAGTAAGCAGAGCTGCCTAGGAAACTAGCAGTGTGCTGCAAAGCCACTGGCGTGAAGGTATATTTTGTCACATGCCAATATCGTCTTTTCTATCAGTTCTGACATACCTCCTCAGAGGGACATCATCCATCGAAACTATAATCAGCAACAGAGGAAGGCAGCCATGTGAATGATATGGAATATTCTTATTAATTGAGACAATAGTGATGAGGCTTTAAAAAGCCTTCTAAAATGACAAAGTCCCCTTTGCATTATTTTAGATTAATTTAAAGTGTTGGCACACAAAGCTTTACAACTTTATTCTTGGCAGAATATGAGTACTTTCAGACTCATTGATACTCAGGGATTCTTCACTATTACGGAGTAAATTCTCTGTAGATAAACAAAAGAAAACATTTGAATGAGGTACTTGCAGTGTTTTCCTCATTAGCAGCTACAGTGTCTTGAGCAGGGAACGAGTGTTTTGGGAAAAGCATTCTTGGCATTAACAGGAAAGGACATTGCTTTTACAGGCAAGAACACTTTATGGCTTTCTGAAACATCCTATCACAATACCATATGTAATCCAAATAAAAAAATACAACTGAAAGCAGAATTAAGTGTTAGGGTACTTTAAAAATAAGTGCACTTGTATATAAATACAGCAGAAATACTGAACTGATTTTAGTTTGGTTGCTTTAAATATTGCCCCTGATGTTTTATGAGTTCCAGTTCTTCCTTTGTTTGCTATTTAATTGCAACTGGTTTTGATTTCTTTATAAAAATAAAAAATGCTTTGTTTAAGGCTGAATATCCTCTTTTTCATTTAGTGGATGCAGTCAGAATGCTAGGTGTAGGCAGACATTTTCCGCATGCATTTAAGATTCCCCTGGAGTGGATGGATAAAACACCATGACAGATACTCAGCTCTACAATCACAGAGACTGTGCCAGTGAGTCTTTAGAGCCTTCTGATCATAAAACTTCCCTGAGTTAGAGGTTACCTTTTAGTTGTGTGTGCATGCATCCACACACATTCATTTGTGTGCCTGGACTATAGTTAAGCTGTAATGGTCTGTATGTTCTCTTAATCTGTATTTATGAATGAAAGTTTTAAATTTAGCTAAAGTCAGTGGATAGCTGCAGGGCTATTATGAGTTATGTTTGGTACCATGATCCAAACTTAGCACTTCCATCTCACTTATTATGTAGAGGTTTAATGGATGGCAAAATCTCAAAAAGCTTCATGAGCCTGAGAACTCAGCAACTTCTTCTGCATGACAGATGCAAATGTCCACAAGAAAAAAGGAATGTCAAAGCAGTAAAAGTTGCTGCTGTTCTGAAGTGCCCAATTGGCTTGAGAAGAGCCACCTGGATCTGGATTCTTAAACAGTGGTTTTCCTTAGTGCTGCCCCTAGAACCTGCATTACTTCTACTATATACAAAAGGCAGAATCTCCCCCTAAAAAAGGCAAATCTTTGGATACCTGCGTGAATGCACCAAATCTGTGAGGTGGCTAGTTCAGCCATAATATGGAACAACAGGAGCTGAAACTTCTAATAGAACATTAAATGCTTCTGCAGCATTTGGACATTTTATGAATTTATGCCTCCATGACAGAAATTGAGGAGAGGAGCAACATAAACACCCCAAAGCAGTTGACAGCTCCTACCTGGTCATTTCATTCAAGAATCTGGATAAGGCAACAACTTCATCAGGGTTTTTCCCTCACTCATTTTACTTCTAAACTCATTTTCTGAAGGTCTGAGTAGCACAGGGCTACTGAACATCACATTGCTCCAAGTCACATGACTAGGGAGTTTCCTAACAGTTGAGTTTTACAGACAGCAAGCTGAATCACCTGTGTTTTCCAGCATAAATACAATGAATCACAGTAATATAGTGCTACAGGCCTGAATTAAACTGGCAATGACAAGGACACTGCAACATAAGATCCCCACTCCACTGCGAATTCAATTGCTATGCATATATGTTGCAGCCAAGAATGGATCTGTACCAGGTTACCTGACCCAGGTGGCTAAACAAGTGTAATCAATCTGGCCCAACTGGCACCTCAGCCAACCTCTGCTTTCACATAATCTATATTTCAGGGCAATGAACTAATTTGAATCCTACCCCTCATCATAGTACATGTATGAGCACATGCTAGTCAGAGGATCATTTAACACTGAATTCTCCCAACAAATCACAATTACAGAACCACCCATACTATAGCTTCTCCATCCTGAGCTCCTGCAAAAATCTTCAGCACCTCAGAAGTCAACAAAATATATCAATTCTTCTTTGCTGTGAAGAAATGCAATGTTAGCATATGGTGGCTGAATGATAAAGCACAGAGAAGCAGGTAGACTGAAAGACCGCCAAATTATTGCCCATAGATTTTTTTTCTCTTTACCTCTTGTCTCATATGTATATTTGCACTTAGGCAAACGAAACAGATCCTGCAGATTTTGTACATGTGATCTGTCCTGCAAGTCAAAAACCCATAAATATTAACAGTTTGCTTAATTAGAATTTGCAAGCCTAACCACTGAAAATCAAAAATTGTAGAAACATTCAGGTTGGAAAGGACCTGGCAAGGTCACAGTCTAAATTACTGCTTAAAGCTGTCTCTACTCTGAATTCGGACCAACCAACTAAGAATTCAGCCTTAAGCAGGAATTTAGACATGAATACCTCTTCTTTTGTAGGATCCCATGTCACTGGGCAACCTGCTCCAAAGCCTAGTTATTTTCATAGCATAAGAAAAAATAATTCTTGCACCTAGTCTAAACCTTCCCTATACAGTTTATGACTGTTAACTCTTATGATCCTGTTGTACAACTCTGCAAAGAGCTTGGCTACATCTTTTCTGTAACCTCATTGTAGATATTGGAGCGCTGCTGGTAGGTTTTCTTGGAGCCATCCCTTCTCCAGGGTGAAGAAGCCCCAGTCCTTCAGCCTTCTCCTCACAGGCCAAGTGCTCAAGTCTCTGACCATCCTGTAGGCCCTCCACTGAATTTGATCCAGTTTTACAGTGTGACTTGTACTTGGGGGGCCCAAAACTGGTCTAGCAAATGCTAATTAAAAGGGAATGATCACTTCCCTTGATCTACTTTCTATGCTTCTGGTTATATAACCTCTTTACGCTCTTATTCCTTACTACTGCCAGGACACATTGGTGACTGGTGCAGCCTATTGTCCAACAAAATCTCCACGTCCCTTCAGCAGAGCTGCTGTGTAGCAGTCCCCATCTTATACTGATGCAGGAGTGTAATTTCTTCCCAGGTTCAGTGCTTTACATTTGTTCTTACTGAAATTTATTAGGTCCTATTGTCCCAGTTCCTAGTCTCTCCAGGTTCCTAGGCCTGCAAAATTGACGAACGTTTCCTCCATGTCACTGGTAAAGGTACAAAACCGTGCCAGTATAGGCCACAGAGGAACTACACTTTCCAAGCAGAATAGTAACCATGGGCCATTAGTTTTCGAGCTGGATGATCCATCCAGTTTTTCACTCTAGTCGTTCACTCATTTAAATTGTGACGTCCCAACCTGCATACAAGGGAAGTTATTATGAAATCCTTGCTACATTCATTGTAGAGGACACTCGCTATGCCCCCTGCCACCTACAGATTTATTCATTTCATCATAGAGGGTAAACAGGTTGGTAAAGCAGGATTTACGTTCTTAAATTCCTGTTGGTTATTCCCAATCACCACCTTCTCCTTCATGTGCCCCAAAATTGATTCTAAGATCACTCAATTATTTTCCCAGGGACTGAAGTAAGGATGACCACCCTATAGTTCCTTGGGTTGTCTTTCTTGACATGCTTGAAGACAGATATGACTTTTTTCTTCCTCAAGTAATTAAGGACCTTCCTTGATTTCCATGACCTCTCAAAAATGATGGAGAAAGGCCAGTTCACTGGCCAGAATGAGGGCAGTTCATCAACGAGTTCTCTCAGCACTTTTGGATGTCTCCCATCTGGTCCAGTGGACTGGAATTGGTCAAGATTTCTCAAGAGAATTATGACTTGATCCTCTTCCATTGCTGTTAGTCTCTGTCCTCTCTCAATCCTATGTGTCTAGTCAGAGGCATGGGAGACTTTGTCTGTGAAGAGTGTGATAATGAGTTACAGTCTTATCTGCACCTGCTGTTACTATTTAGCAGCACCTGTTTAGCAGCAAGTCCACGTTTTCCCTGTTTACTGTTTAGTGCTAATACAGATGTAGAAGGTCTTGTTGATTTTAATACCCTTGCCAAGTACAACTCTAGCTTCACTTGCCAGTTTCAATTCTGAGATTTGATTTTCCTAACACCTTCCTTCCTTGACTAGGCTAAGCTTCCATGTTCCTCCTTAGTATATTCTCCTTACTTCTGCATATGTGCACTGTCTGTAGGTGTCCTTTTTGCACTGGAGTTCAGTCACAAGTTTCAGTCATTCTTGTTCAACCAAGATGTTCTACTGCTAACTAGCATTTTCCTGAGTACTGGGAGAAGGGTTATTGTGCTTTGAGGTAGCTGCCCTTAGAGAACTGCCAGATTTCCTGAGATCGTTTGTGTTTCCACACTGGCTCCCATGGGAGCAGACCTACCATTTCCTCAAAGAAGTCTTCCTTCAACCAGCCTGCCAAATTTTCCTTAGAAAAGCTCCTAGAGGAGTGAATTGAACTGTTCCTTCATGTAAATGATATTCCGCTTCCATGCCTGCCTTTCCTAAAAAGTCTGTACCATCCACCCTAGCTGCACTCCAGTCCTACAAGCATGGTTATATGCAACAAGATGCAGTTGCCTCCTACTTCTTTCTTGAAGTGTGTATAGCAGCATAACAAAGGACAGTTATGAATGCTGGACATTGTGATAACAAAGGAAGAGCTTTTTTCTACGTTGATGCAAAGCTCTTCTAAACCCACTTTTGACAACAAACCCCCTTTATGCTTCCCTATGAAACCTTACAACTAGCAAAGATGGCATGGCTAGAGGGAAGATGACTTTGCACCTATGCAGGCTTCAGGCTGATGCAATGACTCCTTGATGCCACAGAGCAACCTAAGAACAGGTCTGACATGCTTCATAATTAGAATACTTCAGGATCAAAAAGTGTAAAGGTGACTTAAAATCCTCAAGCTTTGTCAAGTCCTCCTGAAATTGAAGAGCTGGTCCTATAAGCTAGGTATCCAGATGTCAGTGGCAAGAGTTCAGAAGTACAGACTTAAAATGTAAGCAGCTAAAACTTCACTGAAATAAAATATTCGCATGCTGAAGTCAAGTATGTTTATTAGCAAAAAATTCAGCACAAATGAGAAGGTAATAGGGGTAGGCTAAATGAATGCCAGTTTGCCCTTACCAGGGCATCAGAAAAATAGACTACTGGAGCTGGTAAGCAGCTGAAGCTTCAGTTTCAGAAAATGGCTCTGGTTATAGAGCAGAAGTCCTGCTGTTTTGGCTAGCTCATTTTTATTATAGAAACAACAGCTTAATCCTAATTGGCACACATGTCTTTTCTCCACTGATAAATAAAAGGAGCACTGGAATGCTGTATGCAATTCATTTTAGCTTGTGTCTGGGATATATTGCTGGCATGCAGTATGTGTGGCTCTGCCAGATGGCAGGGTTGGCATCTGCAAAGTTGCTCAGTGGGCATCTCACTACTACTTTTCAGGAAGCAATGCTCCATTTCTTTCTAAGATTTAACACTAGGAGTGAAATGGCAGTTAAAGCCTATTCAGCTGTGTTTTTACCAGTATGATCTGTAACATGCCACTCCTTGGCAACGACCTGCTATAGTTTCAGCACCTAAATATATTAAGAAGAGCCAATCCCTTAGGAATGCCTAGGATATTTTTGAAAATGGGAATTCAGATGACTAAGGGCATTTACCAATAGGCTGCAGCAAATGTAATTGAAGACAATTGCCAAATACCTTCCCCTCCTATCTGCTTTGCCCCTCTGCTGACTATGGGAAGTGGAATGCATACGTGCTTGTCAGCTGCTTAAATGCAAAGCCTCTGAGCTTAGATTAAAGGCACCTTGGTCAGCAGTTTAAAGTGAAGCCCTCAGACTCCTTACTGACAAGACTGAGATGTGGGTGTGTATCCCAACCTGCCTGCTCTCCAGTGGGAGCAGCAGTTTCCAGCAGTGGGGAAACAGTGGAAAATGATAACATCTCACACAGCAGTTTTACTGCAAAGGAAATATGTGCCAAAGATTTCAGTGCCAAAGACTTAAGCATTTAAAGATACATATGAGAATTTACAGAATCATCCACTTAAATTAAGGCATTCATCTTTCACTGACAACAACATATATTTATGAAAAGTCTCAACGACCACTTCTTTAAATCTTTAGTTACTTAACTACCTTTAAAAAACCTAGTCACACCTAAATATGAAAATAACTAAGAGCCATATGAAGTGACTTAGACCCTCTGAAAATATTTTCCCCAATGGAAACATGGGAAAAAAATATTCCTGTTCAAGGATGGAACTCTAATAGAGGATAAGAAGTAGAACATAAGAGAAAAAATTATATTAGAAGAATTACTTTTGACATTTCAAAGAAAAAAGAGTGTCAAGTTTGGGTCTTAGCCAAAACTGAGACTGAATGTCTGGATTAGGAGCAAGAAGAAGATAATTTTGTGCAAATCTGTTTCAAAACAAGTTGTTAGTTGATTCTTCCCTTAAAATTCCAAAAGCACTATGAGGTGCAGTGACTATAATTAACAGAAAGTAATTTGTAGATATCTAATCACAATTCTTTCTTAAAAAAAAGCAAAACTAATCTCGCAAAACCAAATGCAAAATAACAATTGAAAAATATGTCCTTTAGCCTTTAGATGAATTTAAATAAAAATGTGTATTGGATCTGCACATTAATAAAGCCTGTTAAGCTCAGTAGAATACTTTATATTCATCTGTGCTTCATCAAGCAGGTTCACGACCTCTACAGAACTGTAGCAGCTCCCTCTGTTCTGAAAACCGCATGGGGGAAGATGGTAAATATTATTTTGTGATTAGAAAATGTTACTGGAATTGTCATAGAGAAATATTTAATGTGGAGAGTGTGGTTCAGGAATTAAAACACACTCAGCAGGAGAAAAAGCAGCATGGGGCAAATTTTACCTCTAGTGACAGGCACGTAAAATTTAAGGAACGTCTATAACATTGGAAATATTGTGCCATAGTCACATAGTTATTACAGAGCTCATGAAGATATTTAAGCACCTGCCTAACTTAAACAATGTGAGAATTCTCATTGTTCTAGATGAGACAATGTGGATATTTTAAATTAAGCAGACAAATATCTCGCTGAATTGGTATTGGATAAATATCGAGTGATTTTTTTTTGCTGTCAAATAAGCATACATCTAAAAACCCCTATGTGTTAAATATATGCATCAATGACATCTGTGAGAAGCACACGAATGACTATATGCAGAACATTATTCTAAGGCAATACATAAAATATGTGATGTGATACTTATTAAAAGCTCAGTGCAACAACTATGTTTGCAGTTCCTTTTCCTGATTTCCCTGCAGTTTGCATGAACGTGCGTACATATCCATGTGCACTTTCCTAGTAATCAATCTGCCTTGCTCTTTTCACAGATCACATACCAAACTCTCTTTTCAGATGTGAAAGCCAAGTTGGTTGGTTAAAATGTAAAAACAGAAGCATGGTATTGTGTATTTCACCAAAAAACCCAAACATGACAAAGAAGGATAAGAATGTCAAAACAGCTCCTTAACAAAGTCAACTTCCATAGGGCAGATTCTAAATCTGTTCTACTCCCATTCACATTACACCCATGTAGAAGACTCAGGAGACTCCTAGCTCCACTACAGTCATTGCAAATATTGCTTCAGACTTTCTCCTTTACAGGTTTCAGCAGGGGCAAGATTTAAACATTGTTTTTCAGTTTGAGTGTTTCAGTCCACCTTGGTTACCTCAATAATATGTTGATATAATCATTCTTCAGTATAACTTCTTCCCATTGGTGAAATATTCTTGATTAGTGTATTGTTGCCATATATTTGTATTACATGTTCCATCATTATCAAATGGAGACAAAGGTAGTAATGATGCCTGTGTCAGCACACACCCATAATTGCTTATGCTCAAATCCTTCTCATTTGGAAAATTCAAATCACTGTAAAGGTTCCCTGCAGCTAAATATTGCTTTCACATAATTGCCAGGAAAGGGCTTCCTAAATTATAGGACAGAATAAATTACAGGAGAATCATGTTCCCTACAATCTAAGGGGGGAATTAACACAGTCTGTAAAGACTACCAAAAATTACCAATCTGAATTTAAATTCCATTTAAATGGAGCTAAGATAACTTCAATGAAAAGGTTCTCTGTTCTAGAGAATGTCTGCTCTGGAGAGGATTAATATGGCCTTTCTAGACTATACTAAGTATTTAAAGCAAGTATACTGTTTATTAATAACTTAAAAATGCAATAACCACTATAGTTTTCATTCAGAGCAAAACTTGAATGGGAAAACAAAATGAATCTCACAGCCTGTTTGAGTTATCTGTCCCTTCTTTAATCTGAGAGATTACTCAACAAAACCAATGTCCATTCAACAACATTCATGAAATCTGTTGTGGATTACCAATATCATCAGTTAAACCTGTTTCAAATTTATTGCTTTCATTTAGGTTAAATAATAAAAGAGTCCATTTGTACCACCACATGTATATACATGAATTCAGCTTTCATCATTCTCTACAAGTTTAATCCAGTGATTTATGTTTTTTAACACAGTTTTGGGCAAATCTGTTGAAGAAATTTTGCCAGACTGATAGAAGAGTTAGACTGGATTACTGTGATGTGTGCCATGTTTAAAACCAGCCTGTTCTGTTTGGAGAAAGGGAAAAGTCAAACATTTTAACACTGTAACACTGCTTGAAGTTCTAATCATTTTAATGGCTTTAGCAAAGGAGAGCAGAGTAAGGTTGGGAGAGTTCAAAGACAATGATCTTTATTATTAGAAATATGTTAGAACAGCAAAGAAGCAAAGCTGCTTTTTCTTTAGTCACAGCAGGAAATAACACTGCTTAGATTAGAGTTTTCTGACGTTTAAGCAGTCATGGCAGTGGCTACATATTAATTTTTTAAAAATCATCTCCTTTTTGAAACTCTCTCCATCTACCAATGTTTAAAAAGAAACACACACGCAGAAAATTAAATGTAAAATGCTTCTCTTATGTTTCATATCACAGCTAAATTTTTTCATTTAAATTGAACTGAATTGAATTGAATGGGTGCACAGCATAGCTGAGGGTTTTGCTAATGAGATACAAAGCTTTTTGCCTTTAGGTCACTGGTTCAAATCCAGGCAAGGCTAGAAACAGCTGAAAGCTTTTAACCACCTGACGGCTATGTGATATTTTAACATGAAATGAGTTTGTCAATCAAAAACCAACTTCAGGAAATAAGTGGTCTCACCATAAAAACCACCATCACAGAATTAGGATTATTTGTAGTCTTCTGAGAGGTCACAAATTAATTAGTCTGCACCTTTAGCAGTGATTTTTTTAGATAAAATCACTGATTCTGGTAAAGAGTAAAATATGGAGAAGTTTATACCGCTGATGCATTTATGAACATTGCTTTTATAGGTAAAAGAAGCTTAAATTGCCTTCCTTCCTTAAGCCTACTGCCTCCTCTCTCATTAGCCTCAGCTGGTGCAGCATGTGCTTCCACAGTAATTGACACAGATATGGAGCTACAACCCCCCTCAGCCAAGATGGGTGGGGCCTGAGGGATGGGGAAGTTGTATATCTACCAGATGAAGACAGGAAAGATTTTAATTTCCATGTTAATCAGCTCTAAAAAAAAATAAAGCTTCTGAAAGTTTTGAAAGAATGTTAGTAACCTGCAACATCCTCCTACAATTGATGTGGTAGTCTATTTTGCATGTAAACAATTCCTCACTGCCAGGAACAATGGATCATGCTTGGACAAAAGTGTTTTTTAGTGAGTGATAGATACAGATCTCCAACTCCTCCTACAATAAAAAGAGCTGCATATCAAACCAAATAAAGCTGGTAATCTAAGAACTTTGCCTAACTGGATTTTTATTTTTTTTTAATCTCATGAACTCCTAACATATTAGTATTATGAAGCTGCAAGAAGCTCAAACAATAAGACAATAGCATGCTGTAGGAGCCAACTCCAAACCCAAGGACCAAACTAAGGTAGTTCACATCCTAGCACTGAAACCAAAACAGACTACTTTTTATGGTCCTAATTTTAAGTTAAGGGAGACTGAAGAGTTTTGGTACTTAGGCAGTCAAATCACCTTTTTTCCCCCAGATACTTCAGTATGGTTTCAGGTGTTTACCTTAAAAGCCTAAGTAACACATTTTCAATAAAATTTAAATAACACCACTGGCTGTCAGTGTGAGTTGGACTGCAGTAGTTTTGGACCCTGGAGGAGGATTTGACAATCTATCATTTAACTTTCCTTTCTCTTCCCTTTTCTTCACTTTGTGTGATCTCAGACAAGACATCTTCTTTTTATTAACACCATTTACCTTGTAAAAAACAGTACTTTCACAAATCCCAACAATAAAATATGTATGTTTAAAAGTTCAGAGACACACTTAGCAATGCCATTTCTGAGAAAGAGGGAGAAGCAATACCTAACTTTAGTTCTTAGCAGACTGGAGCAAATTAGAATAATTAACTTTTTCAATAATCTGATTATCTTTAGAAGTGCACTGGTACTTACTAAGAAACAAAAAATTTTTGCTTCCATATTCTCTACTTATAAACTAAGAAAAACTGATTTCATGGGTAAAGTCACAGTTCGCATTAATGCACATCTAAGAAATGGTGTGACTGTTGGAAAGGTGCAGAAAACCTTTACAAGTTTTATAACAATCCTGAATTGTATGATGTGGTGATTTAGTCCTGATGTATCAAACCCCGCAAAATTATGAAAGACAACTCACAGTGAATTTCCAGAAGATGCCCAAGTAAAAGACATCCTCCACCCAGAAGAATACAAGATTGGACCCTCAAACTTCAAAAATCTCTGTGCTTTAGTTTTCCAGCAAGGATGTTCAAAGAGCCAATGATGACATTAATCTAAATTTTCATCTTTCATCTCAATCATCTTGAGTTTAGATTTTAGCTGCTTTTATGTGTTTTATGACACATTGCTATCAGTCTGGTTTTGGTTGTTTGGTTGGTTTTTTTTTTTTTTTTGCAAGACACATTAGTCTGTTTAACTTTCAATAAGCATGTGGCCGTAACAAAATCTTACAGTTTTACTAAAAGACAGTGGGAATTGAAGCCTGCAGAAAAAGACTGGGATGTGCCTTAGCACTTGTACCTTAATTCCCATGATATTTATACTGCACAGCTAGCTCAAATGATTGGCATCTACATCTGAACTCACAGGTTACCTCAGCCTAAGTTTAAGGATTCCCACAGCAAGGTCTTTCTGTGTTATACATCCTTGCTATTTCCGCATATCTCAAGGGCATACCAAACAAGATTGTGACTTGTTAAGTACCATCCTCAGTAACATACAGCTTGGTCTTTTACTTAGACCCTCCAGTTTTACAATCAGTGATGCAAATTGCTATGAATAGGGGCCTAACCCCTTTGCACAATAGGAAAGGTGATGAACACAGTTGTGCTGGGGCTAAAATAAAGTTGACTGTAGAGATGGCATAATTAGGAAGAAATTGTGGAAATTCTAAACAACAAGGATGGGTTCTGAAAATCACTCAGTTGTACCAATAAGCTGGCAGAACAAATCAGTTCAAATAAGCTGCAGAGGCAAAGCACAGCTGGAATGGCCAATTGATTCATTGGGTCATGATGCACTCATTAGATCAACCTCGTCCCAGCTTTCCTCAGCTCTGCTTACTGAAGCTTGGAGACCTCCCTAGCACTGTGCCCCAATTCACTAAGGCCTTTTCCAGTCATTCCTTTTTTCCTTCTGCTCAGTGGAGGAAAAGTGTTTGCTTTATTAAAGGCTTTCTGTACCACTAAGAGGGATAAATGTGTCTCCTAGACCCTAAAAGCAAGATTGAACTTTTCAGTGTAGTCATGAATAAGACATAACATGTAATAGCAGTGTATTTTCCAAGACTGGAATTTTAAAAATAAAAGATCACAGGTTTCTGAAGGATTTGCTGCAGTTGAAAAGGAATTAGTTCAGGGAGTCTGTAGTCTGTGTTACATAGGATATTACAGTGGTCTCTTCTAGTTTTATAATTGACATAGCAATGAAACTTTTCCATTTCTAAGAAATAAATCATTCTTCACTTTCCCTCCCTTTGCTCCACAAAAGCTACATTCTTGTAGTTGTGAAACTCAGGTTTTTTTTCCCCTCATCTGACTTGCTAGCTGACCCAATCAGCTACAGAAGAACCAGGCCTATGTGGGGGAGAGAGAAGACTGCTGATACAAAGGCCAGGCTCGTCCTTCCTTCTTTGTATTCAGTTACACATAAAGAAAAAATGTATATGAGGAAATAGCCTGGCTCAGTGTACAGCCTTTAGTTCAGACAGCTGGAACAGGGGGCTGACTGAGCAGCATTAGCTTTTGTTCCCTAACTTGGCTGAAGAAACAGGAGCAAAAGACATACAGAATGAGTGTAGAGGGATATGACAAGAATTTGGACATATTTTCCATTTTCCTAAGAACTGCAAAGATGGGAGTGAATGAAATTTGGAAAGATGTTGATTCATTTTGCTCTCTTGCCTCCAACACTTTGGAAGCTTTACTGACAAGTTGCAAAGTCTTCACTGGAATCCAACAAGCTGTGATGAGGAGACCTTGCTTTCCAAATGTTAATGCTGAAACTACATGCTTGAAAGAAAGACTGACAACAAACAGAAAAAAAGAAAATAATTAATAGACTGCTTCTTGTCAGTCCCTGGGGATTTTTGAATAGCAACTGGGCATCCTTTGCCATTTTAGTAAACTGAGAAGAAATGTAGGTTTGAAAATTGAGAAAGGGCTCGAAGCAAACTTGTCTGCAAATCTTTAACAAATCTTTCATTATAGAAATTTGAAAATGTGGCTACTAATGTTAGCTAAAGATGTCTTACTGACAAGCAGAGCCATTTATTATCCATATTCTGTATGCAGCACTTACTGAATCAGGTGTGTGCTAGTGGTAAGAGTGTTTGACAGCATTAGGAACAGCTGTGAACATCAATCTGTCTCCTGCTCCAGGAAGGACAGAGGAGTTTCTAAGAGTTGACTCCACAATTAGTAGCACCTGTCTTGGGCTTCTCACTTATACTGACCCTTCAGTGGCCCATTTAATGAAAAGGGAAGAGATTCAACAGGGCTCTTTCAGGAGTTAATGAAACTACCTACACTGATGCAACCACAAGTTGAGTGGCATGCAGTAGTACAAAAAGGATAATTATATATTATCTTCAGTCTAGATGACAGGATGTTTACTAGAGTTTTTGAATTTCCGTCAATGACTGTACATGCTTTTAACATATACGCACTTGCTCATGCACAGTCGCTTTTTGTGGTGAGTACATGGACCACAAAGCTGCCAGCTCATGCAGCTCTGCTTAAAGCAGTAAGAGTGCTGGGCCTTTGGGGAGAACCTCCACCTTCATGGAGAGTAAAAGCTCTTTGCATCGCAGGTCCCCAAGGCCCAGCAGTTCCAACAGAGGAGGGCAGTTAAGGTTATGGACTGATGTACAAAAGACACACCAGCTATTTGGGAAAGGAATTAGCACATACACTAACTACAGAGCTCTGGTCCATTACTGGGTCTGGCTGGAGTTTGCCAGCAGATGTTAGGTTTTAAATATTTGACAGCACAGCCAGGGACACCTGTCTCTGACGCCTCACCCTTCATTCACCCATTTAATGCAAAATTTGACCTTGTGTCCTGAATATGCCAGGAGAGACAGGCATAACCCCTTGCTTAATACAACCCTTCTCTGTAACCAGATGTTTTAATACAACCAACGCTATTTAAAACAACACAAACATATCTCATTATTGTCTGAGGAGAAAAATGGGCCTCTGTATAGCACACATTTATATTCTGCAATAAAATTGGCACCTGGTATAGCAAAAAGGATATCAAAGGACACATTACATGGCTTAAAGACTTCATGTGAATAATGCAAAAAGCATTAAATGAAAGAAGCACTGAAATTACCACTGCTGATAATTTTTCAAGAGTGCAGAATAAGTTCTTAAGAAAACAAGAGGCACTATTCATTACACTCTAACACATGAGCTCTACCTTCATTTTATTCCCCCGGAATTAGTCTTGGAAAATTCAAGGATCCCAGCTGTTTAATAATGACGTTGTTGTATTCATGCAAATCCCTCAGACCTTATGTCAACATTTAATTTTACAATAAATATAAAAATAAGACTAGTGGCATCTGTAGTCCCCTGAGTTTTAATTGGCAAATCATACAAAACATCCCTCTCCCTCTTCCCTCCTGAACATCCTCACTGCTTTAGAGGTAATAATAGTCAAAAGGAAAATGTTAACATTCATGTGGTGTATTGAGGAAGTTTATAGATATTGACTGTAGTGTTCGTGAAATAGATTATATCAAAACATCAAATATATTACCTTTACCCCAGTTGTAAGCTTTTGTAAATTGAAATGAAATATGTAATCATTGAACTCTGCAAGGATGATAAAGGCAGTATAGAAAGGACTTCAAGCACTACAGATTTAGGGAAGAAACTGTTTCCACTAACCATTTACTCTTAATGAATTTTACAGAAAAATATTACTTATTTACTGAATGACACTTCAAAAAGATTTATAAATTCTATGCTGTTTGCATAAAGAATGCACTGTCTATAACCTCCTCTAAAAGTTTTGCCAGTGCATTGAATGCAAAATAAAAAGCAAAGATAGTTTGGTTTATGAAAAGAACAGGTTCTCAAATCCTAAAAGAGAAGTATCTTGCAGAAAAAAAATGACGACTGTAGGGACAGACATATAATTGAGAAAAAATTATTGAAAATAATCCTATAAATATAAAATAGAGTTATATCAAATATATGGAATTTATAAAACACAGCAGAGCATTTAATAAAATTCTACACAAAGATTATTCTTTATGCAGTCCAACAGGAGTTTCCCATAAGAATAATTTACTCAAAATACACTAGATGTTCCTCAAATGTCAACACAACATTGTTAGGCAGAGTTAAAAAAAATCACTCCTAATTCTGAACCTTGAAAGACTAAAGCAACATTGGTAGGACTGCCTACTTCAATAGATGCAGAAAGCTAAAACTAGACATGCTGGAGTCAGAGAAGTATATCAGCATCTACCACGTGGTAGCAGTAAAGAAAAAACACTTTAAAAACACTGGGATTGCTGGTAGCCACTGACAGCCTAGATGAAACTCTAGTTTCACAATATCTATGGGAACCTTACTATTAATGTTGAAATGGGTCAGGGTTTTACTTCATGCATAAAAAGATGACCTTCACAGTAGGTTTGAAAGCTCACATCTTTTAGGCAGCTAGGGACCAAATGCGTGAGTAGACTATGGGAGGGACAGCAGGGATGTTTTTTTTGGCTTCGCCCAATGTAGATTCAGCATGTGTCACAAAGCGTCTTAGACTCAAAAGGATGATGCAAAGACACGTCTGCTGTTTCAACCTAAAGCCTGTAGCAATAGTTGTGCACCATTTATACAGGTGCTTTGGAGGAAGAATCTGTCCCACAAACTTTCACATAACTCAAGCTAGCAGTCTTGCACTCTCAGCTCAAAACATCAGCACTTACCTTACAGAACACCTTTCTGTTTCTTTAAAGTAACAAGCAATTTTTGCTCTTCATATTCAGGGGTCCCTGTAATGACTCTAATCCATGAACATTTCCTTTCTGGCTTCCTATTGCTTCCCCAGACACTCCATGTTCACTCTGCAGACTCTGCCCTGTGTTGTGCTCCTTTTGTCTCTTTGCAACTTCATATTCTCTTCCAGGCTGCTGCCTCTGCCTCAAGCAGTCAACCCCTTTCCACATTTCCCTAGTGCATCCAATGACCTCATTCCCCCTCCTTCAACTCCTTATTTTCCTCCTTCAGTTTTCTTTATCCTCCCTTTCCACCTCTTATCGTTGCTTAAGATCAACCCACTGTTACTATTTTCTCCTTAACAGGGTAGTATTACTAAAGTCATTAGACAAACAAAAATAATAATTAAAAACTTTTCCTGGAGAACCTCTCTTTTGATTTCACCCTTTCCTTTTTCAGAGATGCATACATTTATAGTGGCTGTGCTTCAGATGTGTTTTGTGCTGACTAGATTAGATTGTAAAATGCCACAGATAGAGGCCTTGAATTGCCTTTTATCTGTGGAATACCAGGGATGTAAATGTGTATTATAAATTAAATAATACTAAGACAATAATAAAGACAAAAGTTGTATCTTTGTCATATCCTCTGACTTAGAAATGCTGTGAAAGGTTTCGAATGGGATTGTGTGTGAAAGGGTAAGTTTATCTTTCCAATTCTATGTAGTTGGTGTCCCTGAGGAAGTGCTCAATGCTAATGAAAAGCAGAAGAGTTTCTCTAAAACCACAGGGATATTTTATCAGCCATGCCACATGCACCTCTGTTTTCTAAGTCATCCTCTTTTTGTATTATTCTCTACTGTGTTTTACTTTCAACTTCCACCATATTAAATACATTTAGTTCAAGTATTCTCCTCTGTGATGAGAAACCCATGTAACAGATATTTAGTGTATATAGGTATATATAAAGAGAGTGCGTGCATGAGAGATTAGAGATATATCTGGGTTTCAGCTGTGAGAAGACTTCAAAATGATGTGTGGACACTGTAGTTTTTGGTGGGGTATTAATGATTTCCAAACAGCATCTTTAGCACTATGCTATTGGAACATTGATTCCAGCACAGTTACTTTGACACCTGACTAAATCCTCATATAAGCTTGGGCCTAGAATGATAAACCTGATCTTGTGAATACACTTAAGACACTATAAAAACATGAGCAAACAATCCAGTAACTCAATCTGGAAAAAGTATGTAAGAGGAACCTAATACCTGTTCTTACTGAAATGAACATATTTGAGGAAAGCCTGGTAAACTTGAGTGCAATATTCCAGCCTACTCACGTATATTTTTATTTGAGTATTTAAGACTTAGAAGATGAGAAATAGACAAAGCAATCAAAGCAGGAGCATATTTTTTTTAAATGCAAGCTTTATAGCTGATCTGAGATATGTAGAATTTGTTGTAGCTTTAAACTAGAGCTCATTTTGCAGCTCATTTACAGCTGCGCGAGAGATCACAGTACTGTAATTTGCCCTGGATTGAGAATGCACTGGATCACAACACAAAGATGCAGTGAGACCAACACTTACCTATTTTCTCCTGTATACACGCAATATTCAGTGTCCGTAGGCAGCGATCCCTGCAAGCCTGGCAAGGCTTGGAGATTAGTACACCTGTCCCAATTCCCAGCAATACTCCCCAGAGCAGGTGCACAAAGTCTGTGGTTTAGAAAGTCTCTTCACACCTGCACCTCTTAACTAATGACCCTTTTTCTGTTCTCCTTTTTTATCTCCTGAGTGTGAGAGAGGATGCTGAGATAGCAGACAGGCAGGTGTGGCAACCCCAAGGAGAGAATAGAGAGGGCACGTGCCTGTGTGTGTGCCTGCCAACAAACCATTGATTTTGTCCTTTATCTTTTTGCAGGTGACTTCTCATGGGGCTAACAAAAATGCTTGCATTTTTAGAAGCTTGTGATTTCACTGGAATCTTGCATACACCCATGTTTCTCTGAAGCAGTAAGAACCAAGAGCCCCTTGAACCAAATCAGTTAATCCTGATCCTTGTAACTGAGAAAATACTTAGTTAATCCTGATTCTAAGTATTTTCTCAAGTACTTGCAAACGATAGGTACAGTCTGATGTCCATGGGTGTCAGCATGAGTACCCTCATCTGAGGAGACTGTTATTTCACCCACAGTCAGGAGCGCTGTGGAAGAACAGAGGAAGGCTACCCAAAGGAGTCTGATAGCTCTCAAATCCAGGAATTGGTCAATCAAGCAAGCATGTGAGGCAGACAATATATACAGCCTGTTTCATTTATTGCATACTCATAATCTTCCTTTGAATTTAGCTTTTATTCTGATTCTAACCCTTCTATAAGCTAATCCTGATTTGTGGATATGTTTTCAGTATTCAAGACTAATCTTGAATAGTGGGAAATAAACATTTCTCTTCCTGTGTGTCATCCATAAATTCCTGAATTTCACTTCTCATTCATTATTCTGTTAAGAAGCTATGTAAAAAGCCTCTCTCTTTGGTAAAGGAGCAGAAATATTTCACACAAAATACTAATGCATATCACATGATCAACAGTGTGCAACAAATACTTCTGTTCACACAAATACCTATATTTTTACTAAGAAACCCCATATTACAAATAGATACAGTGAAAAAAACCTGTGTATATATAATAGTAATAAAACCTCCTGCTAATGTTGTTTGGCTGGATACAGGTTCTGAATTCAAATGGGTATTTGTGCACACAAATTCATTGTTGTGTGATTAATGTAAAGATCCTATGGGCAGAATAAGTCATATTTGAAATAATCTGGATGGATTCAGTTTAAAGTAATTTGCCAATAACTTGTAATCAGCATATAATCTTTAATGATGATATTGCTGAACTTTGCCCATAAACCAATAAGCAGTTTAAGAGCTACTTATATTTCATAAATTAAACATTATCTGGATAAATACATGTCAGTACAGAAGCATTTGTATCTCATATCTTTTCCTTGGTTTAAATGGGTTCATCCAATATCAGCTAGGTAGTGAACTTTGAAGCAGAGTCCACTGTAATAATAGTAAAGTTTAATGATGCATAGCTTTGTGAGACTGACAAATTCCCAGCCAAAGTATTGATTCCTGGAGAATTTATGAAGCACAGGCTCTATTCTATGTCATTATGGTCCATTTTTGGCTGAAAGAATCATGTAAAATAGATTTTTAAATGAGTGGTAATAGCCAGACATAAAGAAGGTATTGATGTGTGTCATGAAGGGTGAAATAGCATGCCAGGTAAAGGCATATAACAAATTGCAAACAACAGTGCTGAAACTCCTACAAATGTAAATTTGTTTTTAGTTTTAATCAAACCTTTGTTTCAGTACGTACAAATTTTGCCACAGAACTGAAAAAACTCACTCTTTTAAAAAATGTAATTATTTACAGTTCGATTTCATGCTTCATTTTGGAATGTGTCTATAAGGTGCGTATCTCACTTACAGACATGTTAATCAATATGAATTGTGTACTACATTACAGCGAAACTACATCTGAGATTATTAGAGAAAAAGTCAAATGCACATAGTTCTGCTTACTTGAGCAATATGTGAAAATTAATAGCTTGAACCTCAGCAGAACTGGTTGTTAAAAGACAGGACACTATCTTTGTTTCTTTCCTTTTTTTTTTTTTTTTAAAGGAGAGCTTTAATAATATTATCTGAGGCATTTCCTGATAAGGTAAAACAAAATTATGGCACAGACAAAGCTTGAAATAGGAATAATATCTGAAAGTGCAGAGAAACTGACAAAAAGATGGGGAAAGAGAACTGCTGATTGGGTTACCCAGGCTTTACAAGAAAGTAACACTGCATTTTAATTGCATTCCAGCAACCTCTTTTTGATCTAGAAAGGGGTCACCTAGGTCTAACAATGCAGGGGACCTTCATAGTCCAGACGTAAATGTATCTCCCACACACCCAGAAGCGCCCTGAGAATTAGCTAAATCCTCCTCAGAGCAGCTGCTTTTCAACAATTCAGGAGTTTATCAGCCTAATAAAAAAAAAAGTAGCTGGCAGGAAAAAAGGCTGACAGTCTCAATAGGCTCTTCTGTGGCCTAGTGGGGCTGAAGAACTCTTCAAGGTCTTAGTCAACACTGAACAGAGGGCTCTGAACTGGCACACTCATCTACACCACAAACAAGCTGCAAAACCCAGAGAGAGGTCATTCTTTACATAAATGGTTTTCCCAGGCAGAATGCAAGTGGATTCAAAGAAAGTAGGTTGAATCCAGGTGCGATGTTAGAACAAAAGTACTTTCAGGCTCAAAGAAGCAGGGGAAAAAAAGTTCCCACCTGTAATACAATCTAATAGTAGCACTATCTACTTCACTTCCAGTTCAAATCCTTCTCTATTTTTGTATTCCATATGTTCATTATGAATCGTAAAAGCTGCCCTCATCTTTCAAATACAGCATTTTTGTCTGAGGTCTGTATTTCCAGCTCATGTTTTTACAATAAATTCAAGAATCAGTCTGGGCACTGTAAATGTGTATGATAGCGATTTCACTGCCTCTTTTTTTTTTTTGTTATATTTGTTATTAATTTTAAAATGAAGTTTCCACACACCATTTCATCTTAATACATATCTCTCTGCCTATTACCAGTGTAAGACAGACTTTTAAAGTTGCTGTAATATAACTTTCATATGTTAATGCACATATAGTATACATAAGAGTACATAATTATTGTACCTGACTGCAGCAAATCAACTATACTAAACAGAACTGTCCTTTTATCAACACCATTAACCGCTGAAAAGGGGAAAATAGGTCTATTTAATGGCATATTAGATTCAGTAAATAAGCTATTCTGTAATTACTAACTCACTTGATGACAGGCGTCCAAAGAACCACCTTTGATCATGGACAAGGCCCCACAAAATCATATGAACTATGATAAATACCTATAATTAACAGCATGATGTTATTTCTGACCTACAGCAAAGGGATGACATCATATACTGCAGAATTTTCAAGTTGTTTGCTTACTGATCCATGTGGTTCATTTGTGCTTTAAGTTTCCTGGACAGATTTTCTAAACTTCATGCATGCATCTACATGTACGGAAAGAAATTTGTAGCATAGTCTTAGTTTTCATGTATAATTACTGCAATTTGCACATGAAATTTGGCTACCCTTGCAATGTTACTGTCCAGTTTTACATCTAACTCTTCTCACAAAAAACTACTGAGCACACAAATTAAATGCATAGTACTGAACTTTTTGTATGTTCCCAGATCTTTGTTGTCAGTGTGGATTACGTTGTGTATTATAACTGAAATACTTTAGCTAGCAAAATAAAAACCTAGTCTATGTTCCTCAGGTGCCCAAAATTTCACTAACAAAGCGCTCTGGGAACTTGGATAGGAAAGAAACATTAGAGATAGACTGAAAAGTATTATGGATAGAATGAGTAAATTTCAAATATGAAGAAAAAATACAGCTTATCTGAAAATAAGCTTAAGGCCCAGCAAAAAGAGGGTGTGTTGGAAAATCACCCTGGTTGCTTATGCAGGAAATAGAGCAGTAATGTCAGCAACATAAACAGTGAGAAAGAGAGTCTAGTTTTAGGGTATCTGTAAAAAGAAACAGCTATTTAAAGATGCCAGTGTTGAAAATAAAAATGTTTAAATATTCTTTTTTCTTGTAAAGCTGTCACTTTAAACATGGACTTCATCATTAATATAAGAAACATATTCTTCCCCCAGCAAGTTTCCATTGCTCTGTATTTTATATATGGACTTAAATGAATAGAACAGAGCATTGAGTCACCGCACCAGAACGTCAATCTTTCACTTTCACTTTGTGCTTAGCCAGACGTTTTTGGCTGGACTGATGTAATGCAACCTCAAAACCCTCTATCGTCCACCATGGTCTTGTCACTCAGTAGCACTAAGCAAGCAGAGTGGTGTCTGAACACACTTGCTCATTGTTGTTACAGCTGGTGTTGCAAATGCAAGGCTGCTTGGCTGGGCACTCCTTACTATAAAACAAATTTTGTTGAGTATGTTGGGTCACTGATTTCATACATGTTATATTAGGTTTTGGAGAGAACAAAAATGACCTTCACTCAACAGAGCTGCTTTTAGCTGCGACTACAAATCAAGGCCACCGCATAAAGGTATAATTCCTATAACTGCCAAGCAGAGGAATGCTGTGCATCTCACAGGCAAATACAGACCTTTTTGAAGAAAAGTTTCTTTCCATCCACATTCAGATTTGCACAATATGAGTTGCAGTAGAACAATACCATGTAGTATTCTGTTTGATATGTGTTTATTTCAAACTACTTGAACCTACTTTTGAGGAAATAATGTAAAACAATGTTACCCACAGGATATACTGTTTCTGTCCTGAATGGGTATAAGTGAACTGCTTTCCAAAAGAAGAGCAGGTCACAGCTTACCTGACACGATTCATCACAGAGGTTAAAGGGAATGATTACTTTCTGCATGACCAGTTTTGCCCTGTTGTTTGTCATATATACTGCTCTCACCAAACTGGAATGTGAGATCTAGATGCTGCTATAATAGGATCTTCTTTAATTATATCACTCAATAAAAACTATAACTTAGGAAATAGACAGGAAGTACAACACAACACAGCTGATCTATTACATTTTAACGTTATGTGCAACCATATCAGAGAACCAGTAACCTCTGTAAGGCACTTTGAAAATGAAGGTCTGCATAGAATTTTCAGAATAAAGGATGGAAAAGTAAAATATGAGACATCTAGCCCAAATTTTTGCTAGTGAGTCATACAGATATGGACTATAATCTCTGCCAGAAAAAAAGAAAGAAAAGAAGTCATCAAGTAACTCTAAAAGAAAAAGAATAAATATAACAAGTAATATCTTATAATACCATAATTCTAGTGCAAATTTAGTCTCACTACCAATTTATGTGAAACAAATTAACAAAATTAATTCTAAATTAATTTTTACATATTTTCCAGAGAGTGTTGAACTCAGGCTCAGTAATGAAGCTCAGATATCCTTCATAATTTAGAAATATTCAAAGAAAGATTGCTTTTTAAATTCTGTTTTAAATTCTCTATATATCTAAAGTATAGAATTGTAATAACCATAAACAATTAACTACTCAAATAAGGTATTCCAGTATGTACGTATTATGTTCCAGAAAGGTACACACTCAAAATATGCATATATACATATAAATGGATAGGTAATATAGGCACACAGTAGTCTAAAATCTAGAATACTCACAAACTCCACAATAAGCAACTTCACAATAAAAAATAAACTCTGATCACAACCACCTCTTTAAAGTTATTTATGTGAAATAGAGCATTCTGTTTCCTCTGACAAGTGGAAGACTTATACATGCAAGGTTCTCAGTTCTGTTTCTTCATCTTCAGTTTACTACAATCACTAATGTCTATTTTACTTATGAAGATATATTCCAACATATATCATTCTGTATAAAGAATATCAACTACATTCCTTCACCGATATCTGTATCTATATGTCAATACAATGGCTTTGTAATGAATGTGTTCTAGGATGTGTGTGTGTTATGGGAGGCAATTATCTTGTCAAGCATAAGACATACTGAAGAGAAAAAGAGTGCAAATTGCACTCGATAGCCTTAAAAGCCACAGTCTGCTCGTAACATGTTACACATACCCCTGGAAATGGTCCAAAATGAACTCTTCCCTGAGGTCTGCATCTTGTGCATGATAAGAAATAATCAGTCTCATGTTATATAAATGCAGGTGACAGCCTATGCGCTACAATAATGCAGATACAAACCAAAGTGATGATACAGAACCCTCTATTAGATGTAGATTAATGTCACTAAACACTATTTTCCAAAGGGCATGGTCTTCAGCATTCTTCTGTGTTTGGCAAAGCTACATTATTGATAAAAAAGCTCCCTCTAAAATATTATAGAAGACTTACTACACTGCTTGACTTATAAATTTTTTTCTCAAAGATAATGTTATGTCAGTCTGTCTGCAAATCTAAAACATTTGTTTCTGTTAAAAGCCTATCAAATATCTTTAGACCTTCACCAAAAATATAAATAAATCTTAACAATGCACACACTGATAAAGTTTATTAATGACTAGAACAAAGTTTTCAAATATAATGCTAGGTATATCCACTCTTTGGAAAGGATGAGTTACATAAATAATGCACCACTGCAAATACAAGATTTTTGTGTAGGGCTCCACCCACCATTATCTCCTCTGACAGGGCCTTTGGCCCTGGACAAGACTGTGACCATCCTTCCCCCTATGAGTGACCTTCTGGACAAAAGACAAAAAGTGCATGTATGCAAGCATATTGGTTAGCACAACTGGCATGAAAACCTCAGTGACCTCACCACTGCCATGCATTTTCATAATATCATAGCAAAAGACATTAAAAGAGTTAAAAGAAGGCTAGTGTAATAAATTTGTGCATGGAAAAGAAAAGAAGGCTCTGGGGAGACGTTATAGTACCTTCCAGTACCTGAAGGGGCCTACAAGAAAGCGTGAGAGGGACTTTTTACAAGGGCCTGTAGTGACAGGACAAGGGGTAACGGGTTTAAATTGAAAGTGGGGAGATTCAGATATAAATAAAGAAACTGGCATCATGACTACATGGAGGCAGGAGTCTGTATCTCACAGAACAGTAATAAATGTCTATATCAAACCATTTAATCTATTAAGGCCATGTCCTACCATTGTGCAATGCACAGAACTGTTGCAGGTTAAGGGGATATTTTATGAAGAACATCAGTGTCAGAACATCACTTCTTAGCTGAGGTTTTAGCTGGCATGGTGTTTAACAAACTCATTAGAGAGCTACCCAATATTTATTTTTAAGTCTCCTACTGCTTTAGGAGGCCAAACATTAAACTGTTTCTCTCACAGTACAGCAGAATATTTGCTTACTCTTCAAGATAAACTAAGAATTTCAGTAATTATAGTTTATATTTTTCCTAAAAAGTCATAGACACATGGATGCTGGTACACTCTTGAAAAAGCATACACATTTAACGGACAGGAAAAGCCAATTAAACAACTTCCAGAGGGTTGTTTTTACCAGTAAAAATCCCTAAGCCTCCAAGGCCTGATTCTGCCTCGGTATCTCTTTTATAAAAATTCCCACTGCCTTTATATACAGTAACAAATAAACAGCATAACTCTGGTGTGTGAATAGTTCTGCTTACCATCAAGTATTATATTACCTCGTCTTTTGGATTATTTCTGATCTTGGCCATTTTGGATGTCAGGATATTGGCAACTTTTCTTCCACTGAAATACACAGCAAACACAACAGTGTCTTCCCACTGGAATTTTTTCCTTCAGTCTTGTCAAATGCCATAACACCTCGGAGTGCAAGACAGACTGAAGTCATGTCAACCCCTCAGTTCTAATCAAGCAACTGTATCTCAGTTCCCAGACTATGGCTGCCTGAGAAGCCAGCACAGTGCTCCTGCTGTTCCTGTTCCTTCATAAGCAGAGAAAAACCTGTCCCTTATCTCCACCGAGGACATGGAATGTAACCAGGATCAGCACATGTCAGACAGGAGGGCTTTAATTCTTATGTGTTTGCAAACTACTGCAGTAATTTAACAGTTTAACTGCCGTATTTCTGATACCTTCCTCTTCCTCGTTCTTTGGAATTGTGAACTTTAATGTGGTGGTTAAGAGGCTTCTTTTCAATTCTGTGCTTTGCACATGACTACAGTTGAGAATTATGATCTTACATTGACTACATAGGAGTGCTGCTGCCTCAGTTCAAGACCAGGGGAGGTAGTCTGATAATCCCCAAACTCTAAGTAGTAGGGAACACTCAGAATTTAATTCTAGAGGTCAGTGCATCTAGGCAAATTTGGCTTAGGAATCTCATTAAATATTCACAATTACTGTTGGTTATCAGTGCTACTGCAAGTTTAATTCTTGTCAAGGCATTCAGAGTTTCTATGTGGGTGACTTCTAATTGCTGTTGCATCAGAATGCATAAACAATTCTTGGGCAAAGAACTATGATCCCATACAGACAGATGTTGCTGAATACTGCTTGAAGCATTCTGCATTGTGCATCTCTATCTATGGAAGAATTATAATTGTTTTATAATAAAAACAATAAACAGATTATTTGAAATATCCAAAATTTCATTACTTGTTCCTCCACCAACATGTCTACAAGTCCGATAAACTGTCTTCAGCAAATAACCCTAATGGGAGTGGTTGATCAAGTTTATTACTTTAATAAATGAATTTGAGCTTCAATTTTTTGTTTTGCATGTGTGACCTGTTCTTACATTGACATTAAAGAAAAAAATAGGTTCTGTGAGCCTGGCCATCTGCTGACTGTTTTAATTTTTAACATTTATTTTAAAATTGTTTGAGGTTTTCTCTTAACCATGCGAACTTGAATAATATGAGCTAGAAATCAAAAGAATGTAAAATGCAATATACTTAGAGTTTACAATTTTTGTTAATATAATTCTGTAATGTGAAAGGCTGATTTAGCAACATTTTGTAAAAAGTAGAAGTGAAAGCAAAGAGTTAGAAAATACTGCTGTGAAACAGCAAAATGAATTCCTATGAAGCTGTCTTACCCTTCTTTTTTTTTTTTTTTTTTTTTTTTCTTGTTGCCCTGGCCAGCTTCCTGATGAGAGAAGTCACTTTGAAGGAAATGTGAAATTCAGACTTCCTAAGGAGTATTTTCACAGCCAAACTCTCCCTCCAATTGTGATGATCTCTCAAAACCTCTCTACCTATCAATAAAAAGCTGGGGAAAACCACATTTAGTCTCAATTTAAATGCATCTATTAAACTTTAAAAGCAAAAAGTGAACCTGACAGTTTAGAATTTTAGAATTTGATTTTAGCCTTTTAATTCAAGGATGGATGTGAAGGTCCAGAAAAGAAGTTTTAAATAATTGATGGGTGTGGGATAAGGTGATATTATCCAAGAAGGCTTCACAGTCTAGTTTGGGAATGAGTCAGTCCAACCAAAGCCAAACAGACTACACAAACTCCACCTTAGTGACTAAAACTTCTTTGTAAATTCTGCTAGTGTTTTTTCCACTATAATTACATCTCTTCTTCAAATAAGCAATATGATGCTCATCGAAAATAAATTAACCTGTTATTTCATCTAATGCATTTGAAACTGGAGTACTCACTCTCCTTGAGGAAACAAATGTTGTTGCTTTACTTGAGCAGACTGTATTTCTTCAGTGATGGCAGAGAGGAAACATTCTACCTGCAACGTCCTGGCACAGTCTCTAGTGCTAAAGTAAGAGAAATGCAAGCCTAAAGGACAACTCCCTTTTTTTGTCACCTATAAACAATAACATGTACTGCTGGCTGCAGTGTTATTATTACTCCATTCCTCACAGAGCAACACTAATACCTCCTAACAATTACAAAAACAAGTCAGTCAGGATCATCCTGAACTGGACTCTGCTAACATACAGCTGAGGATAAATTTGGCCTTGATGAATCTGTCTTTACTCAACAGTCACAATGTTTTCATTCAGTTTGTCCTATTTCTTACTTAATCTCTCCTGGGAGTATTCTGACTCCTGTAGGCTGATCTGGAGAGAGTCACCAAAGTGAAAATTATTTTTTTTTGGGTAGTGAATGCTGTTTGTGTGTTGTATACTGGTACTCATTCATATACCCACTTTCACTATGACTATTGGCCTGAAGAATCCTCCAAGGTTTTCTGTATTTCTAGCATCCCTACTGTCAAAATCCATTTTCAGGGCCACTAAATTAGTCAAACTAAAATTTGCTTTTAGCTACATCTTACTGCAGAAATGCACACCAAGGCCAGTAGATGACCTTTTCTTAAAAGGGCACAGGACAACAGAATACAATTCTGTATATGATTCCTTTAATATTGTAGCTTTGACCAGGAATTGAAATCATTGGGCCATAGTTTGAAGTCACTTGTCAGACAACACCGGCAAAGCCTCTGAGTTCTGTACAAATGTGGGCCAATTATCATTTCCTATTACTGTAACTAATACAGCCTGTGCAAGGAATACACCACTAAAAGATGAATTATTTCGTGGGAAATGATAGCTCAGCTTCACATAATTTTCTTCTGTGTATTTTTCTGATTTTGTTGGTGGCTGTAGTGGTATGTGTGTGCACCTAATCTCTGCAATATTTCAGAAATTCTCTCCAGTCCTCCTGGTTTGCTTTAGTAAACATCTGATTACGACTTTGTAAGGTTCACCTGTGTGGTACTAACCTTGATATGCTACACAGTCTTAGGAAGTGGAAGGCAAAACACAAACTGTCAAAGCCATCAAAGCAATAGCTATTTCTATTTTATATAATTTGGAAAACATCAGAGGTAATTAAAAAACCCCAACCTTACAAATCGCTTGAAACAGGCAGGAACTTTTCCTCCTCTCTTAAGTTTAGAAAAGAAAAATCACCTTTGAAAGTCCTCTTTAGCAGCCTTTCATGGTTACCAGAAATTATAAATCATGGACTGCCTAGCAAACATATAAACATTTCTTTTCATAATGTCTGATTCAACACTCTGTCATCTGGCAAATCTCCCACTGACTTCAATGCACTTTTACCTAAGCAATGTCTGAGTAAAGACTGCAGAATACAGCCCATAAGCTTTAAAAATACACTGTATGCTTTTGAGAAGGATAATCTTTCTCTCCTTATACATCCAGTGCCAAGTTGGACCTGGCACAGACAGGATTTTGCTATTAGCAGACAATAGGGACTAGGTTAAAAATAGTGTAGCCACAAGAAAGCAATGATTCTGATTAAGTAAATTCCATTGAACTCTTTCTAGTAAGCATTATTCAGGTCATGAATGCTAATTTGTCCTGCAGGGGGCTGTGGGTAATTACCCAGAAAAACTATCAGCTTTATTGAGTTGCTACAAAATAGTATTACTGAATGGAATGCACTGTAAAGGGAGACAACCTTGATATGTGCCCGTAGAACTAAGCAGCCTTTTTCTGCAGATACCATAAGATGGACCAAAATCACAGTAACTAGGCTACTTTTATGTTTCTATTTAATAAAATTAACATGCAAAATTATGCAGCACAGAAGTGCCACTATGACACCTAGAGCAAATTTAGCGTTCTGCATATTTAAAGTTGCGTAGAATCAGAACCATCTTAAAAAATGAAGCAAATGTGGCACATTGGCTGCATTCCAGCAGTCACATAGAACTGCTGACATTACTAAAATCTAGATAATTTAGTCCCATATGGGAATCCATACCACAATTATATTGTCCCTGTTCCGACACAGTCCTGATTTTGCACTTCTTTAAGACTAGCTTTTTATAATTTTAATTCCCTCCACCAATAAAGCAATTTGCATTCACACAGCCTTCTTTGCTAAGTGAGAGTGAAGAAGAAATCTGTTACATGACCTTGGTCTTTTTTTGCAGTTGATTACAAGGAAACAAACTCTTCAGCTAAACCGTTCTCTCATCTGTTTTTAATTGATGTAGAACATTGTACTACAAACCATAGGAGAGAACTAAATAAGTAGCACATGATGGCAGGTGACAATTCACTTTCATTTAAAGAATACATGTGAGGTGAATCCCCCTGCATGGAAAGAGATGCAGTACGCACACTTGAAATTTTCCCAGGTCTACTCACAATATTTGCTGCTTGCCTTACTTATTAAAACTCAAGGAACTACAAAGTGTCCGCATTGAATCTTGCAGCTCTGTAAGCATTAGTCTGCCTTGTTGGACTCAGTTGTACACACAGCAAAGAATCAATCTGTGCATGTTCTCTAGCCACCTGTCTAGGATTTGGGGGCATCTGGTCAGATCTAATGTTATGATCCTTCCTGTGGATGTCCGCACATCCATTAGATTACTGACAGTGGGACATGGTACTGCCAGAGGTGCTAGAATGAGTAGATATATCTAAGGGAATGGCAAGAATCACAAGAGAAGGAGTATAGAAGAAGATATTTCCTACAGCTATAAACACTGACTCTGTACTGGAGTCAATTGAAATAATCTTCCTTTTGATTCAACTCTTAAAATAAATGGACAGTCAACAAGGACTACACCTGAGTGGTGTCATGCTAGTCACTGCACAGACAGCTGGGGTTCTCAGCCAAAGGACTGTGCAAGCAGAGGCTGACATTTGCACTCAGGTGCTCTTCTATGAGAACTGGGATCAACTTCACCATCATTTGATGATCTACAGTAATTAATACTCCTTGATGATATGGCCCTTATCCTAAACATTTAATAGCAAAAAATTAATTCCAGATAAATAGTTCTTTAGAAGCACTTCAGATAGCAGTGACATGAATCAGGTTTCATTTGTCACTTATTTTGACATTCTTAGTTATTGTGGTTATTGTGACAGAACTAAAACAGCAGATGAAGCTTATCATGAAATTAAAAATTAATTTTATTTTAAAGAACAGAAAAAATATCCTCACAATTCTTCTTAATTTCTGGCAGTGCTGGACAAAGAACATTTTAATATGTAAGATGGTGACTGAAGGAATATTTCTTTAAAGTTTCAATAGAAATGAAGAAATAAGGAACAAAGCAACATTTATTATTTTAATAAATGAACTGACACTCCATTCTTACTATTTCACTTTCTCTTGGTTTTTTTCTTACTTTTGCTCTCTAAATACTTTTTTTTCTTTCACACAGGCTCCAAATAAATACATTTCCCTTTACTCAACAGAAGATTAACATTCCCACAGAACCAGCACTGTTGAGATTGGCTACTGTAATTTGTTTGAACGATTGATTTCTTGTTCAAAACACTGGAACAACAGTGTTTGTCAGTAAAATAAAATATTGAACATAACTTTGAGTTGGACATGATATTAATTAATAATGTTTTTCAATGCCTTTCTTTCCATAAAAGGTATGGGGTTTGGATCAAAGATCAAAGTGTAACTCTATACACTTTGCTGGAAAAGGTTCATTTTTGTTCTAAGTACTTGAATGCAGTTGGTTAAGTCTGCCATTCCATATTTTTACATTTGATATTAAAATAAATTTACTATTATTTATTCTGAAAAGGTTATATTTTCCTGCTTTATTTTGGCAAAGAATAAACAAATTGTTTCATTTTCTTAATGAATTGTTTTAAAAGTGTCCTGAGTAAACAAAGAAAATTCACAATTGTGAAGCTAAAGTGTTTTAATGTACTAAAAAGGCAATACATGGAAGTATTTTTTCATTCTTTCTACCCCTCAGCAATAGCAGAATTAAACAACAAAACTCCACCCCAAGCTGTTATTACTGGTAATTCTCACTTTTCAGTGTCACTAAAACCCATAAGCAATTATATTTCAGCTGCAAATTTTTCTGCTGTCATTGTATTGTGTTTTAAATCAATAATATCAAAAATGCATGTTCACATCACATTTATATTCTTCAAAATATCATATCGTTTCTTCTTGTGGTTCTTGTTTAAGAGAAAATTACTTACAAGACATATTAATGAGAAATCACAGCTATGAAGAGAGTGAACAAATGTGTTTTTAATAGTAGTTAGCCCCTTTGTGTCCAGAAATCTTTTCAGTAACATTTTTGCTTACTTGGAGTACATATAAAGTATATTTTCCTCCGTTTTTGCTGACAGATAGGTCAGTATCACTATGTAGTTTGTCTTCACATTAATATTAATTTCCTACATAAAGATAATATTGCCAGAGTACATAAAATTAATGTTACTATTAGATCATTAGTCACTAACTTGTGCTCAGTCTAAAGAAGGCAGGAAGCATTAATCTGAGTGTATTACATGGGATTGTTGTTCATTTTAGGGAAAAGGTTAAAAGAAACCTTTTATTTCAATAGGGGCATTAACATAAAGAAAATCTAAACACACAACAACCCCAACAAACTCTAAAATTCTGTTTCTTTCTTTAGGTTGTGAAAGACCGAGAGCCATTTCTCATCATTCCTCAATGTGCTTTGTTGTAGAAAGAGCCTAACAAGGATTAAAAAGGCCATCCTATGCATGCACTTTGCTAAATCCCTGCATGCCATTCTAGGGTGACTGTACTGTCTGAACAAGTTCTCCCTGTTTGCATGTAGGAAATAGCTGGCTCAAACAATTCATCTGCTCAGTGAGGCTCAGCCAGAGAGCGTGCCAGTCCAACTATATGCAGCCTAATACTCTTTCCATGAATGACGGTTAAAAAGGGCTTTCTTGCTTGAATGGTCCTGCATAGGATGTGGAAATAGGCTCTGCTGGAGGAGGGAAGCAGGGAAGGAGGGAAACCAGCAACAAACATCACTGCTTAGGTCCTGCTGGATACCTGGCTTTTACTACACTGCAAGCAGACAGGAGATTTACAGTTAATTCATATAAAACTCTGTCAAAAAGCTATTCATTCTGTATCTGTTACAAAGTGGTTTTCTGAATGGGGCAGGACGTCAATGTAATTTCACAATTGCAATAGAACTGGGAAATAAATGCACTGGGGGGATCCTTTCTTCCTCTTATAAACTCTTTGCACCCCTGAGGAGAAGGACTTGAGGGTACTGTCGGATGAAAAACTGGACATGAGCTGGCAGTGTATGCTGGCAGCTCAGAAAGCCAATCATGTCCTGGGCTGTATCCAGAGAAGTGTGGCCAGCAGGTTGAAAGAAGGGATTCTCCTTCTCTACTCCGCTCTCGTGAGACCCCACCTGCATTACTGCGTCCAGATCTGAGACTCCTCAACATATGAAGGATATCGAGCAGTTGGAGTGAGTCCAGAGGAGGCCACAAAGATGCTTCAAGGGCAAAGATGCTTCCAACCCAAACCATTCTATGATTCTGATTCTTCACCTCCACCCCCAGTCATGGGCATTTTTTATTTCAAACACAAACAACACACACGGAGCAGAACAAAGGCCTGCATGATGCTTGAGGATGAAGCAATGGCTCTAGGCAGAAGGAAAGTAGCCATTTTATATGTGTTGAAATTATTCAGTGCAGTGTTCACCACCACTGGTTTTGAGAATTCAGGTACAGTCATCTACTTCTCATGAAATTTCAGAATTGGTCTGCTAAGTATCATAACCAAAATGTAGCTTGAATAGTAAATTATTCCACTAAGAAAGAAGAGAGGCATTTTACCATTACTATTGCATACATGTAGATGGGATAAGGACTTCACACTACAGATAGAATAAGCACACTGTACGTATACTGGTCCAATTGGATTGAATACGTAACAAACTAAATCCACCGAGCTCAATCATTACGTATTTGTATATTCAATAGACTCTAGTTATTCACATTAATATCTGAAACCAATTGCAAACTAATTTGGTTTCATATTTCACATGAATGTTTCTCCTTCTAAAGGTTATGTCAGTAACAGACATAGTAGTGGGAAATAAGTGAGGAAACACATTTATTATACACCAAGTGAAATGAAGACTATTTCAGTAAGAGTTTCCCTGCATTGCTCATCCAGTGAAATCATTGCCTGGCTGGAGAGATACTCATCTGTAAAGCCAAAGTTTATCAAGTTTTCCAACCAACAAGCCTCTAACCCATCTTCCTTTGAAAAGATAAAGTAAGCCTGAGGATTGTGAAGCTTATACACAGAAAGCAGTTTTCAAATTATTTACAGGCCACATACAAAGCAGGTAACTGCAATGTGAATTCCCCATTACTGTCCCACTGAATACATTTCTTTCTCATTGGAATCGCTTCTGGGTGACAGATGACTCTCTTTTCATACTTACTCAGTTCTGACCTCACCTGAACACATCCATTGCACCAAATACTGAAAAGCTTTCCTAGAGTTGTGATTTGGTCAAATTTCAGACAGCTCAACTGTCTTCACTTAGAAGAAGTGATGACGTTCCAGAGACATGAAAGGCAAGTGACAGATGCTTTATCCAGCAAGACATCCTGCCCTTGGAGTAAGTGTATTATGATTTGCCCATTCTGTGAATTATACTAGATCCTCTGTGCCTGTTTTTATAATCTGATGGTTGTGCACAGTGATCAGGATATTATTTCATGCGGTTTTTGTGAGGGTTTTTTCTTCAGTTTTTAGTTTTGGGGTTTTTTTTTCAGTCTGTCTAGTGCTGAAATATCTATTCCAGGTCTCATGTAGATGTGAAAGATACACATGTGCATAATATTACTTATTCTTACCCTGTCAGCATCAATGAGGCATACTGTACCTGGCCTTTCCACAAACACAGAGAATGGTAATTCGCTAGAAATATTTTCTACAGATATTTCCATAGGTATTTGTTTTTCTTCCTTTCTGTATTCAGATTCCATCTCCGGATATGCATGAGACTTATATTCAGGGAAGAACTATATGGCAGCTCAGGACTTGAAAAAGCCATAGAGACATTCAAAGCAATCTCTGGATGTGTTAGCTGCCAAGAAGGCCCATGTTGTCATGAGATGATAAATTAGGGCTCCCACTGTCCTCGGGTTGTGGGAGACAGGCTTCCTGTGGGCTATTTGTTGGAAGATCTTATTGCCACTGTTATTAGATGCACCACTAAAATTAAGACATCCCTGGTTTTTTAGTTATTAAAGGGTAGAAATCTTAATTTTTCCATGCATGTGATCTGCCAACAATCACACAAGCCCACACTATCTGCTCTGGTCACTGTAGGAACCTCAGGAGGTTGGTGGGTCCAGATGGCTCAGTTTATCATAGTACACTACTGAGTCTCTTAAAGGAGCTGCATACCATCTGGGCAGATTTAAAGCCAAAAGGAAATAAGCTGGGTCCTATGGAAACAGGTCTCTTGCATGCTGCCCTAGTAGTCTTTGTCTCATCTACCTGTTCCTCTGACTGAGGCATGGGTAAGAAACTTCATGGAGAGGTGCAATTACCAGATCTCAGTGAAATTAAGATACTGATAATACATTATCCCACATACAATTCCTTGTCTGATTTCACTGTTTCTCTTCTATTATTCACATTTAAAAACTGATTAAGGGCAAACACAGCAAAAGAACAGACGTGAGACTGGTCTCTTTCCCTGCCAGGGAGTTCAGAACATTTTCAGCTTTGTGGAAGCACAGTAAGTAGTTCATAGGGCTTTTTGTGTGTACACATATACATTTATTTACAAATTAAAATTACAGTAAGAATATTAAATTAACATCAATTACTATTTCATTTTTGCAGCATGTTTGCTACTACCTCAAGAATGCTATAACTTGGACATCTGTATTTTTCTCCAGCATACCCAGAAAGCCTCTTGAGTCAATCTCACCTGTGCTAGAATCATGAGCAGCTGAGTTTAAGTACACACATAAGGGGCTTCAAAATTCTGTGAATCACTTATATTTTTAAACCCTACCTCCTCATGATTTAAGTAACCAAGAAGTATGTGATCAATCATTCTAACAAATAGTTTTATTCAGCATTATATAAAATACACAACACAGGCTCATGCAATTGTGCATGTGAATCACAGAATTTATACTGCCTAAGGCACATGAACACCAAGGAGCAGCCTAGACCCACCTGATTAAGCTGTAGTGCAAAACAACACCTCAGTAGTCAGAGGTATGACAGCCAACAGTGCTTTATTGGATCAAGGAGTATAACATTGTAATTTACTTCTCTAATATGTGTCATGTTCCCTCTCTCATTGTTTCCCCTTAAAGAGTGAAATATGTAGGTAAGAGATTGCTGCAGTTTCATGTGTTATGTCCCTCCAAAATTAGCCAGCACATTTGGTATAGTGCCATAAATCACTGAAAGTGCAGGTGGGCATCTAGTGTTTTAAAAAGTCAAGAAAAACTAAAAGACTTCATGTATCTGCCCAAAGTGATTTTAGAGCTACAGTATAGCTAGACAAAATACTACACTTCCTAGCCCTGCCTATATTATTGGATGTTTCTAGCTTTTTTTTTTTTTTTTTTTTCTTATTGACAGGAAACCCATGATTTATAGAGTCTGGCTCAGGGCAGATATTTAAAAGATCTTATTTTTTTTCTGCCCAAAGCATACTAATATGAGAAAAAATTAATTTTTTTTTTGTGCCTGCTTTTCTTTCAAAACTGGAATTTGTAGCTTTCTTCCAGAAGAAAAAAGTATTGGTCACAGACAATTTATAAAAAAATAGCTTGCATGTTTATGAAGCAAACACATGTAAAACTGATGAAATTGTTAATGTCACACTGTTAACTTTCTTCTCATAAATATAGTTTAACAGTGCTGACATCGCAATTACAGTCAAATGTTCCGGCTCTTTGCTTATTTGCTCAATCTGTCAGTCCACCATGGGGGGAGACAAATTGTGGTGAGCATTTGACAATGCACAAAAGAGATATAAGACTATTCTGATTAAATCTTGGTGAAAGATTAAATGACTCTGAATACTTGCCAGATTTTTCAGACACGACATTTTTAACCAATGCTACTAAAATATTCTGCTCCACAGAGGTTTAAAAACATTTAGGGTAAAAATAGTGTATCTCACTCACAGACTGGTCGGTTGTTATGTTTCAGAACCGACAGATTAATAGCTGTATTCATACTATATATCTCAGAGATGTGAATTATGTATTTTACTGGATCAAAACCTATAGCATAGCTCATCCATACTCAGATGACAAACCCCAAATGAATGAATCCTCTGACAAAACTTTCCCATTGACATCAGAGCAAGAACATCACGGTTTTAACTACATTACTACGGAAAAAAAGTATTAAACTACTTTCAAATTCAATCATCCAAGTAAGAGAACTATAGTCCAGACAAATTTTGAATAGACTATCTCCATATATTTCAGAGTCAGACAATTAATAAAAATCATAGACCTGTGATTTCCATGAGTTTAAAATGCATGATAAGATTTCTATTGATTTCAGCTGTGTAGGACTGGGTCCTTACTGCAGATTTTGGCACATAATCATAGAAATAGGTAACACGTAAGCTAAAACACTTGTTCACATTCCTGTGGGTGATTAAAGATTTTGAACTGTCCTTCATACAAAAGCATACAAGAAATGGAAGGCCCAAACTGCTTATTATGGTTTTTACTGGCAATCCATTTCACTGTGGCGTTAAAGTTGGTAGGTACTAAAATGGGTTTTGTTCTAGTACATATTGTATTCATGTATTGGACTATAAAAAAAATTTGTCTACTTGTAGACACAAGATCACATAAAGGCAATGTAAATTCTAATGTTTCTTAATCAAGGAACTGTAAGTGATGACACCTAACACAGGGGCAATAAGGCACTGAACTCCCCATTTCTAGAATTATGCTGTGCATTTATAATGCAATTCTGAAACCTGTTCATCTACACTGCTTTTATATTAGCTGAGGATTTGGTCTTATATTTCTATTCTAATAAGACTTTAGTCTTTGGTGTTGGTTTTTTTTTTTTTCAAACTGGTATTTTTGTGAAAGAATAAGACCCAAATACACAGTTTGGGTCTTTCATTTACCATTGATGAGACATGTATTGAAACCAAAACACATAAATGACACATTTCAGAAGCGTCTAATAGACATATGTTTACCTTCTGAGCAAATGAGAGTACTACACTTGCTTTCTGTTTCATTAGATCTGAAGGCTGAAAAAAAGTCTCATATGCTCATAAATCAAAATATGTTTTCATTTTGATTTGCCAGATTTCAGTGGTGACTTCTTTCAAGAGAGAGGAATCCTCTGTATGGGTCTCATAAAATATTTGGATAGCACAGAACAGAAACAGAGAACTATAAAAATGAAATTCTTGCAGTTTACAGAAATAAATAAAATGGAAAAAAGCCTGAAAAAGCTATTTCTTTAGTATTCTGCTTTTACAGGCACCACAGACATCCATTAAAATTGATAGAAAATGGTGAGCTAGGGAAAACCTAACAACTAAGACCTTTTTGTTGTCATTATCCTGGTTAGAAAAATTGAAATAATAACAAATGTCTGCCACAACAAACATTACTTACATGTCCCTGTGCATTCTTCTCAAATTTGCAATATGTAGAATTTTGTGGTTTAATTTTTATATACAAAAATCTACATGATTATATACTTTTCAGATGTGATAAATGAATAATTAGTAGTGATTTTTAAGTTCACCTTCCTTCAGATACTTACAATACATGTAACTTCAGTAAAGCGAGCAATCTCAATTGAAGTCAATGTGTTTGGCAGAGCTGTGTGTAAAACGTTAACCTTACAAAAGATCCTGTATATTTACTGCCCAATCCTGACCTTAATACCTTCAGCGGTAAAACTCCAGCTGATAGCAGTAAGGGCAGAATCAGGCCCCTACCGCTTAGGTTTCTAAGATTTCCTCCCCCTTCCTTCCCCCTCCTTCTACAGCAGCTTGAATTCCTGTATTCTGATTAAGATAGATGGAGTATTTGCATCCTATCCATATTCATAATCCTCCTTTTCAGTGTCAACCCAAAATACCGCTTTTGTTGCCCAGGCAGACACATGCAATGTCTTCAGAAGGTTTTGCATAGATGGATAAGGACACATCCCTTTTCAAATTTTGCAGAATAGGTGGCCACTAGGTGAATTCATGCTGTTAAAGTGCTAAGAGACCAGAACAAAAAACATGTCTTTTGTGTGTGACAGAAACTGTAATTAATGATTTCTCCCTTTTTTGCTAAAGAGAAAAGGGAGATGTGCTGTTGACAGGCATTTTATTAATGGTTTCTACCATCTTAGTATACATAAAAGGCATTATTGGTTGTGCTGCTAGTTTAAAAGATTTTTTTTTGAGGAAATGTTGAAGATGTTTCATGGATGAAAAATGAAGGCAATCTGTCCACTGCCACTGAAAGTTCGGGTTTCAATAATAAAATTGAAACTATTCTGACAGTTCCTATTGTATCCTTTAACCATCTGCCTCCTGCTGGCACAATCAATGATGGCATCTGCAGGGACATGGTCACCCTTACCTAGTTTCTCTCTTATTTCAGCAACAAAACCTGTCAATACTATGTCTCATGGCTGCTTTTCTAAGGAGATTTATCAACCATCTAGGTGATGGTACTTATTTTAGTGACTGTTGGTCTGTTGTTGTATTGGGAACCAATAGGAGATAAATATTCAGCCTAGCACACAAGAAATTAGATATGCATTTTCCAGTTGCAGCGATGGCAGCTGACTGCCTAATCCAGACAGCAGAGAAGTGGTGATTTAACTCTTAAACCTTGCTTATACTATGGAATTAAAGTGAATGGGAATAACACAATTAAGTAGGAGAATGTGACACTCCCGCATTCAATTCTTGAATTTCTGCTCATTTTCCTTGGACGGGGAAAAAAAAAAAAAAAAGAAAATATTTTTGAAATATCCCAAATGAAAATCTGAAAGTAAGAGGCCAAACCCTAATTCCATATAAATGAAAGGTGGCAGTTTGACTGTTCAGATAGCGCTATGCTCATTTACACTGGTTAATGGGCTTCCCATTGCTTATGGACAGACAAGAAAACAGCCATTTGTCTAGGTTAGTACTCCTTCCATAACACTTTGAGAAAATGTTTTGCTTTGCCACTGATTTGTGAACAACTTAATAACTTCTGTGAACCAACAAGGAAGCAGACATTTACTACATGCGTTCACAACGATGCAATCAGAAAACATGTCAGGAAGGGATTTACAGCAGTTTGCACACTCCTCTCCAGACAGAAACAACCAAGTAGCAAAAGGTTCTCCCCATATTTTATTGAAGGTTTGCTGATATCTTAATTTAAGCACAGATTTTTGTGACTATTTAGCTCAGCATTACAACTGAGAAGTGTCTTAAATAAAGCTGTATTAGTTATAAAATATCCATCCCTCTTCTAAGCAAACGTGCAATTCTTTTAATTCAGTTTTTCAAACTTGATTTCTAGAAGTCCTGGAAAATCTATGTTTTGGGAGGCAGCTGGAAATGCACTGTTTGCACACTGATCTATACTAGCAGCCATTCATTTTCTCTGGGAATTTTTATGTAAGCTCCCTTATTGGGAATATGCTAATGACACCCGCCATGATTACTGATTTTCTTTGAATCGTTATTCCTCTGTGGGCAAAGCAATCAGAAAGGGAGAACAGGAGATTTACTTCTTGCTTGTGTGTCTTCTTCAACCATCTGCTCTATCCTGATTCATTTGAATAAGATATGCAGTTTTAGATTCTTTACTCTGGCATTCTGAAGCATTTTAAAGCTTAAAAGGAGTTAATAGTTATCTATCAGTGTCACAAATGTGGTACTGTGATGCATTCTAAGAGCAAGTTTGCCTTCCAATGGTTTACAGGGCCAGATTAATTTTATTAAAGTAAAAAATTACAATGTTCTTTAACAGCTTCATTATTTCAGACATGTCTTTTTTGAGCACATTTATTATCTGGAGCATGGAGTATAAAAGCTGAAAGAAACCGAATTAATTTATAAAGCAAGAACATTTTAAAAATGGAAATTGTTAATCTACTCCCCACTCATACACGGAAAAAAAAAAATAGAGGGAAAAATTGTGATCAATTTAATGAAAATACAACCTTGTAAATTGCACTGTAGTTACTGAATTCCTGTACCTCTTTTACCTGGGTGAATTTCTAAAATACATTTTTATTTCAACAAGGGTGCTATTTAGCTGAATCAAAATTTAATTAAATTGTTCTCTCAAATGAAGTACTGGCCTCACATAAAAAGTTTCCTATGCACAGTGATAATGATGCACATGCTTTATTTTTTTTAATAGAGTGCCAGTTTTCTGCTGTTTTATATGTACATGCTATGTTTAAAACAGCACTGCTAATTTCCAAATGACCGTTTTATACAACCGTAACAGAAAATAAGCAGGACTATATCATAGCAAGACAGAACTAAGCACAGACGCATGCAGAGACATCATTCAGAGAATTGTATTAAATAGTTCAGTGTAGTCTTTTCACAACCAGGTAACCTTTGAAATTTTTAGGAAAATAGTGTTTGGGAATCAAAAACTTCTTTACTATATTTATTTCAGTAATTCTGTTAATGAACACAAAAACAGAGCCTCCCTAATCATTCCTGTAAGTTAGTGGATAATGCCCATAAAAATAGAGACCCTTCTAAAAAACAGAGAGATAATCTTTACATTAGCAAGCAGTATACAATGATCTCCAAAGCACAAGATGACCCGTTTTGTTACCTTTGAAACCAGAAACTTAAGCTAAGGCAAAATTATTATTAAAATGGAACAGTTTGTCTGTTCCTTTCGTATGGTCACATACATTAAAACATCTGCCTACCATTTTTACTAATATTTTTTTAAATAGTCTTTTCTGGCAGCCCCTGTTGATTATCATTCTGATTTCTCCTTTTAAAAATAGAATGACAATACAAAAGACTGAAATGACAGTGACCTCCCTGCTAGAATTAGTGATCGGGAGCCACCTTCTATCTAACTTCAGCTCCTTTCAGAGCTCTCAGAAAGAGGGCTGCAACTTGTGTGAAGAAAGAGTAGTTATTTGAGAAAGAGTTTGCGTGTTCTCATTCAAACAAAGGGAACTTACAAACACATTTTGTGTTTACTTTAATTAGAGGTGCAGCTAAACTAAACCATAAATAACAGGGCTCACTGCATTTGTGACATGGTTATCCTGGAGATCAGAAGTGGCGACTACTGTTTCTTTAGTTTTAAAGATGCATCAATCTTTGAAATTCTTTATTCCATATCTCATTGGAAATCCAGATTTAAATTTTATGGTGTTTTTTATAATCAATGTCAGTGTGGTTTCATGAATTTCAAGGATTGGTCTCAACCTTATTTTTGCTTTGATGTGTTGTACAAAGCAATCAGTTCTGAGAAACATGAATAAAAATAGATCTTAATAATTCATAGGACAAAATTCTTAATAGCAAGGATAGGCAGGTAGCCAATGAAAGACAGAGGAAAACAAATCATAGGAAGAGCAGTTCTATTTGTCATAACAATAATACAGCTCACTATTTTATTGGTCAAGTGTATTACATATAAAACACACATAGTGCAATATTAAGTCCTTTTAATTGAGAAACATTTTATCTTGCTTTACATTTGTATTTCTCTTTCTTCCTAATGAAAATGTGCCTTATTGCTAAAACTTTGTGCAATACAGCTTGCTTATTTCATGGTTTAATTCACTTACCACATGAAGCTCTGGCTCTTTAAGTACACAGCCTCACAGTGCAGAATATTTTAATCGTCTCCTCAATGTGTGTCTGTAGTCCTAACCTTTTTTAGGCTCTCTATTTCTACTGAAACCCCCACCCCCAGCAACCTGATTACCTATCCAGGCATGAAGTTTCTGAAACAGAGCATCAAATGTTAGTCCCCCTTGAAAATCTGAGGAAAAAGTAGGGGAAGTAATATGTTTATTCGTGACAGAGGATTGCAGAATATTTCCAACCAAAAGGTACAGTAGTAACATTAGTTAATAGGTCCAACCCATTCCTATATTAACATCCAGCAAACCCAGGAAGGTCTACCAATTACATTTCACCCCATTAAAAATACAACATCTACGCTTCTGCAATGGCAACGGTACAGAGTTCAGCTTTGAGGTACCTGGGGGGAAATGCAAAAGACCCTTGTGTTAGCTGTCCATAAGCTGCCTTACAACAAAGTCAGCGTATTGCAAACTTTGACTTGTTGTTAAAATACCCAACTCATGTATACGTTATTTGTTGTGGGCACTTTACATAGTCCAAGATACATTAATGTTGGAAAACATCAAGAACTTTACAATTATCAACTCAAGCATATAAAATGCCAGTGATGAAGATGAGAATATTTTTTATCCAGTTTTCTTGTGTATCTATTATATAATTTACCTAAACCAAAAAGAGGAAAAAACAAAAAAGAAAAAAAAAAAAAAGGAGAAAAATGGTGAGACTATAGACCTAAACTGCTAGTGAATCCTGCTGAACATGAGATTTTCTTTTAAGTAATGGACAAGTACTAGCCAATTCTTTCTACTACAAGTTTTGTCTCTTGAATTTGAGGTAGATGCAGGAAGAGGATTTTCCATTAATGAAGAAAGCAAAATGACAGAGAAAAAAAAAAAAAAAATAGCAAAGGAAGCATCAGAAAACATTGGATAAACTATCTTGGAATCCCCAAATGAGACCTAGATATACTTTCTCTTGGATTCTTTCCATAAATATATTTGGATAATGTAGAACAATGCCCTGTGCCCAGTCTAAAATGGTATGTACTAGTTTATGCTTTTGTGTGTGTTAACATTCAGATTGTAGATTAAGCATTGTTCTTTGGAGTGTCCAAAAAAACCATACCACCACCATGTGTAAACATTGTACAAATTCAGATTCATGTAAGTTTTTTTTATATGGGTGAGAGTGGATATATATAGGCTAGCAAGCCACTGGCATAACTGCATTTATATTTCTTTTCAGAACACACTGTATTTTTCATCTGAGCTACTAAATGAAAAAAGGATTTCCTTCCATTTGCATATGATGTTATTTGGAACTGTTAATCTATCATGTAGACACAGTCAAATGCACCTTATAATTAACACAAACCAAATTCATTGCACTTAGGTAGGATGGTAGTTGATGTACACACAAGACAATTGTTCATACAGCCAGCTTTGAAAGTGGAAAGCCTTTCATTTAATGCATACAACAAACAATGTGATTTGTAAAGAGGCTGTTTTTTTAAATAACCTGAAGAATGGAAGGGGCGAAAAAAGACAGGAATAAAATTCTTAGCTTACAATGCTTCAAAACAATGTTTCCCAGACAACATAACATATACATTTTTTTATATTTAAAGAAGTGCTGAACTGGTGACAAAAATAAGACTTAATTCAGAATCTTCTGAGCAGTATCATAATTTGGGTCCAGTTTCAAAGAAAATTAGTATTTTCTCAGATTATATTTTTGGGAACTTCTGGACACACAACCTAACCTTTTCTCTGAAAAAGAACAAAATTTCCGCATGATATATATATATACAAAATTTCTGACATCTCAGCACTGAGATTTTCTGGTTTATGCAGCCGTAGGGATGTTTACATAGAATTAATTTTTGTAATATGCAGTTAAGTGCAATGATTTTCTCCTCATCACATTCCAAGAAACAGTCTCTGTAATTCAGCTTAGTTGAATCAATGGAAGTTATACCTTTGTGTACGTTACGGGCAGTCATTGACTGAGAAGGGAAACTCTGAATTTGGGAGTAGTAGACAGATGTTAGGATAGCTGACAGCTTGAAGACACAGAGAACACCAGATTCAATGTGTACATTTGTTGCAAACACTTCAGTCCAGCAAAAAAAGGCCACAGAGCTCAGACTCCACTAGACTTCTGTAAATAAGCACAATCCTGGACGAAGTGAACATAATGAAAAGTGTCTCTCTGTATCTCTTTGCTACCAAAACTTAGCAGATATATAGCAATGTCTACAATATATTCTTTAAATCTCTATCCTGCGTTTACAAAAAAACCTCACATCATAAATACTGTGGTTAGCTACAGCAAAACTTATTTAAACATCCTAGGCAACTGACGCATTTTAAATCCCCGCAGTACTACCTATGCTCAAAATACCATTAAATCTAAACTATAATCATTATCTATCACTTCTATAGATTAACACACTGATCAAAATCTTTTGTCAACAACTAAAGAAATGTTTTTTATTTTCTTGAGCCATACACTAGTGTAAAAACAAGAACAAGGAGGAGCCTCAACCAAGCTTTGTATGCAAGTTAATTAAGCTTTTGGTGTAATTGTCTTCTCATAAACCTCAATAGATTTCTGTCAGTTCCTTTCTCAGATACTGAAATCCCTAAGGATTTTAATTTCCTTCTCCAGTTCCTAATTACTGTACTCCACTCAGGTTCCGGTTATCTTGTTTTCCCTCTCTGAGTGCTGTTTTACTCCTTTCAGCTCCTTACTCCTCCTTCTTAGGATCTAGTTTGCCCATTCAAGCTGTTTGACACGTTATTCTGAGGAGTCATTTAGGGTGTTTTTTGGCTGTTTTTGGGTTTTTTTAGGAGCTGATGGAAATCCTTCACTATTACTAGCAGACCAGATTTTGAAGTAAAAATAGAACACTGTTCTCAGCACTCTGCATTTGCCAGTCTTTTTTTTTTTTTTCCCCCTTCCCCCTCCATCAATTCAGCAGTATTTTTCTGCAAGCTAGTTTATGCTTTGGGGTTACTTTACTGAGAAATAAGCCCATCTGCTTACAAAATTCTAACAACAACATTACTTTAGGTGGAAATGCACAGACCTAAGATCTGCAGACTGCATGAGCATATAGAACTCCAGTCTAATTTATCTTTCCCCAGAATGACTTGAATGCTTTCCTCAAAACAAAGAAGAAAATCAACAACAAATAACAAAAAGAAAGAAAAAACAAACTCTCCAGTCACCCTGAAATTTCTTTTCACAAATAGTACACTCTATATCATCTTGTCTCAAAACATGTGTGCTGAGAAAGTTTTCTTTTTTTATGTAGTCTTGCTCAAAATCATCCTAGCAAACACTGTTTATGGAATAAAAGAACACTATGCCTTTTATGGTACAAAAATCAAAGGTGGTTCTTCCTGCTACTGGTTTTACTCAGCAGTAAAGAGAAAACCTTGCAAGTGTTGTTTACACAGTACTAAATCCTTGTAAAGTCATACTGAAACAAGACTGCTATCTGACCTAGCCCTTAGGGCTCCTTAAACACCTGTGGATTTATAGAGTTCAGATGTCTACAAGGTCTGTGCTGAAGTTCATTTCTAAACCTGTGCCCCATGTGAAGTGCTTTGTTGGCACAGTTAAGCCGTTACTACTTGTTTCTGGTTTGTAAGGCAATCACATTATGAAACAGAACGAATTCAGAATTAAGAATACTTACATTCACACACAGATTGTAAATGTGCATAACAGCTAAATACCCAACATGTTAGTTTTTATTTGCAGAAGCTTAGCTTCACTAAGAGGAAAACAATGCAAGGAAAGAGTGGAGTTATCATCAGCTGTATACGTGTAACTAATTCCACAGCAGGATGTATAGATGTACAACACAACTCAGACCATCCAGTTTAAGTAGAGCACACTTTGTGGTAAGAAAGTAAGCATTATTAGAAAAAACAGAAACAACTTCTCACCCCCCTCTCAGAAAATAAACTCTCCTGCACCCCAGATCACAGTACCAATAGCACAATATAAACCACAAGCAGAAGAATATGATAGAGCAAGTTCTAAACTTCTAAAAAATTTCATTAGTTGGAATGCCTACTGGTTAATTCCTGGGCCCTCAGAAATCCATATGCCTGACTTGAACAGACCCAAGATTACATTGTCCAGTAGGTTTAAATAAAGTATACTCTAAGTATGATGAATCTCCAAAAATCAAGAGTGTGTGCTTTCAATTTAATCCTTTCAAAATCATTACACGTTAAAGTTTACAATTAGGACTGTATTGTTATTATTCTGTGGCTCAATTATACCCATTTTCTTTAGATTCTTTACTCCTGGGTGTACAGTCAGCAAGCAATAAGAGAAAAATAACAGCAATTGTATGCTTTCAGTGCGTATCTTACAACTCTGTTCACCTCAACTTGTAAATTTCTGTTTTTCTATGATGTCCTAAAGGTTTCACAGCCTCACATAGATGAGGCAGAATGGCAGCAACTGTTTGGAAGCCTGCACTGCTCCAGAAGCCATAGGGGCATTTGGCCCAGCTCAGCTGCAGCACGAGTTGACAACTCATGGTTTTATTGATATTTCATAATACTCACTATTTTCAAAGACCCAGTTTCTTAAAATACCAGTTCAGGAAAAACTTTAAAGTATGATCCTACTATATCCTAAAAGTTCGTGAAAATGAAAGAATATAATAATAAAAAAGGAATAAAGTTGGTGTTTTTATTTTTCTCTGGTTCTTCAATGTCTTTATTTTAAGCAAATCTCCTAATGCATAAATGTGTCACCTAAATTTGCTAATGCTGGGACCGCTAAGATTGGTTCCTGGAGCTCTGAGCAAATGCATGCTGAGAAAGAGCTTCAGGAAAGCATGCAGGCAGTGATCATCGTTTAACTACTAAGCTAGCTTCACTACACGAAAGAGAGCAAGAGCAGCATTATCTTACTGTCGTCCCACATCTCTGTGATGGCTTTAAAGAGGTTTGTGCTGCCAGTACAGAGCAGTGAACGCTAGCTGCACATAGCTATACCAAATCTGTACCGAATCTGGCTCTCTCACAGGGGTAACAAGGGACATATCTCTGTGCACATTCCCTGTTTAGTGCTGTACTAACCAAGAGCACAACAGCATACCTTCACGTATTTCATCTGAGCCACTACTGCAGCTGTTTAGAGTTCATGTTTGTACATTGATGAATTAAGAGTTACATAAATGCTAAATGCTCTTAAAATCAGACTCACAAAAAAATCAGAACTCTTGTGGAATGCAAATTCCCAATTAGATCCCTCTTAAAGAGCAGAATAATAAAAACAGCCATCACAAATTTATCACTTCTTTCTCTTTTACATTCTGCTCACTATGACTTTCAGTAGGTAGGTGTGTATAATAAACCACTGCCATGCTTGGCCTCTTGCGGATCTATCCTGGTTACGCATTGCTAAATCTTTTTTATTGCTTCTGACAATATGTTGTTTCATACCTTTATATCTGTACTTATGTTGGTTTTATTGTTGGGTTATCATTGTGGTGCTGAATTACACTGAGAAAAACCATTATCTGTTTATCTGATAGGGTTTGGCTCACAAACACTTTCATGTTTTGGGTTTTTCTTTTCATTTATTTAATATACATTTATACACAGTTACACCGGACCAAACATACTAAAATGTAATAATTGCCATCAGGCTATTACTGAGCAAGGAAAAACTGACACTTTCTGGCAAAAGCAAGAGATGACACAGCCAACACAAATTATTTATCTTAGTTGTTCTCCATGCTAAGTCCTTAAGGTTTAAGATGAATCAAGTGCCTAGCAACTAACAGTCCACACTACTATTCCCTTCTTGTGCTTTATGTGGAGAATTGGGCTCATATGAGGAAATATATCTCTTATCCCCACTTAATAAGTAGATCCTTATTTATCACCAATTGTCACTCCATACAGATCTCCTATGTATTAGCCATTCTCAGAAAGACTGACTGCTATGCACTACATAGGGAGAGTCAAAATATGTGAAAACTGCCAGTGACTCTTATTCACCTTTGTATTTATACATTTATTCATGTTTATTTATACAGCCAAATGTTATAAAATACCTTTGTTCTGACTGCTGCTGAGAGACCTAAAAGTAGCACCAATTTAGGGAGCAATATGAATCCAACTAATCTTCTGTTTGGAAATTTGGGAGAAACTCAGAATTGTCATCTACAGCTTTTTACCAATGGAAAAAACCCAAAGCAATACAGAGACAAGGAGACGTAGATCTGTCAAATCCCACATACTGCACATGACATCCATTCACTTGACTTCCTTAAACTCCCTGTACACAGACCTTCATCAATTGCATTTGCTTACCAGTGCAGAGGCTTCCTCTGTGCTCTGCGCTTGCATGTTCCAAATCAGCTATATCTTGTGTGTGGGTCATGCAGCAGAAGGCAGAAACAGAGCCTCAAAGTCAAAACAACCCTCATCCTGTGTCACAGGTGTACTCTAGGATACACCTCAGCACATACCCAACTCTCAAACACTGGAGGAGGAGGGTTAGTTTGAGAGCCCTAGGGGTAGCTCAGCGGTCACATCAGGGGTAGTCAGTAACAAGACAGTGAAAATTGCCGAAGTGGGATTTGGGTTATTAAGGTGGGAAGGTAACAGTGAAAGCTCCAGAAAGAGCTTTTGAAGTATGTGGAATAGAGATAGCCCATTTACTTCCTATCTACTTGGCAGGTAGCACAAAGCAGCTCCCTGTGGCATTACAGCAAAATGGTTTTACGTTGCTGGGTATGATAGTGTGAGGCCATGGCAGTAGCTGCTGAAGGGTAGAGAGAAGAAATGAAGGGTAATGAGTCTGAATTGAGATGAATAGAGCAGTGGACAATTAGCTAGTTTGTCAAAGGCACAAACAATCATTAAAGGAAGCCTTTCACAGTATAAAACTATTGGAATAAGGGATGCAGAAAAGGGGACATCAATTCTGCAAGACTGCAACTGAGCTTGATCTTATTCCTAACAAGACTAGTTATCAAAAACTCAGTGAAATAATCAGTTATTTCTCACCTTAAGTGGGAATGCAGCATGAGATTTTTGATTACGCTTCATTCCTAATATTTGGTTTGCTGAGAAAAAAAAATGGTCTTCTGAATCATTAGGGTATTTTGATGGGACAATTTGTTTCTTCCCTTTGAAATATTTCCTACTCCAATAAAGCGCTGAACGTAAATGTTAAAATACAGATTTTCAGAGAGCTAGAGAGATATTTTTAGGTTTTCAAATATTAAGACAAAATGGCATCATTTTGTGTCTAAGTCTGAATTTTAATGAGCAGCTCTATTGATAATCACTGAACATCTATATTTATAGAAAAATGGAATATCATAAATACAGGATTGTGCCATTATCTACATATGTTGCATTTCTCCATACATACAGAAATCAGAGAGTTTGATTTCTATAGCAGTGAAAATGTGGCAATTTACACCAGAACTATTAGTCAGAATGTAAAATTAGATCTAAGCTGAAGTGTTGGCTCGGTTTTTAAAAGTTGGATCTAGCTAAATTTTTCTCATGTAAGCTTTCATTTCTGCCTCACTGGAGGAAGAGAGGCACAAATCTGTGATCACTCCACAAGGTCATTATAGAAAGTTCTTAGACTTTTAATGACACTTATTGTGATGTAGCAGTACTTGTGACCCAGGCCTTAAACAGCACTGGAATGCACAGCAGCAAAATCAGGAAAGCCCAGTAAAAATTCGATAGAAATTTTGTTAATCCAAGTTTTATTTCTAAAGGTTATGATGGTGTTTGATGAGGATTAGTAAAAATATTGAAAGAAAGTAAAAAAGACTAGCAGTCATGATTTTTGATTCCTACTCTATAGCAAAACCAAAAAGGAACATTATTTTTAACTGTGAGTTTGAAAAGTATCCAAATTTCCCTAAGTAAATATACAACAGTTCCTCTCTTGATATGGAATCTCTCTAATTTGGTTGATTCTATAACTAAGTTCAGAAGAAGAATCTTTACATAGTAATGTGGGAATTTTGAAAATGGAAAAGTTAATGTGCAAATTCTTAATACATTTTCTTAACACTGTAGGTATTTTGGCACACACTTTAAAAAGCTGAAAATGTATCAATTAAGCAGTATACTTTCAGATCTTAACAGCATGAATATACACAGATAAGCAGGTAAAACAGAGTGTAATGAATAGCTAAAAATTTAGACACATTTCTATAAGTACTTTGAGTTTCTTATAAAAAAATATAAACACATACAATTGATCATTAGTATTATTTCATAAGAAATATAAGCTTGATAGGCAGGAAAAAAGTGTATAAATTACAGGTATACACTATCTATAGCATGAGCAATAGAGTGGAATGTAAAATCAAGGAAAATGAAACACCTTTTTCTCCAAAACATGCAAGTGTTAATAAAAGAATTAAAAAAAAAAAAAAAAGACTCACAAAAACCTGATTCCTCCTTCTCCAAACATATACACTAACAAAGTTAGTATTTTTGCTATTATCTGAGTTGAAGCTTAAAAGTGTTTTTGTTTTCTTTTAAACTTCAGTGACTGTGGGAAAAAAATTATACACTGCACAGGGTATTCTTTTAGGTGCATATTTTCTGGCATTGTTATTAATAATAATAATACAAAAAAGTGTAGCAGATCAAACCAGAAGGAGCCTTGAATATATTTGCTGGGAATTGCCTCAGGCTAAACACCAGGGACATGAAACAAACTGTTCTTATCACCTTTTTCCAAACACAGTGATTTAAATTTACAATGAAAGTGCCAGCACCAGCTGCACTTTAAGAAAGCACCACATGTCTTGATGAGCTCCAAGAAAATGGAAAAAAGCCCAGTTCAAGTTGGAGGTGTCATCTTCCTCTAGCCAGCTGGGTGACACAAAGCTGAAAGCGATGAAGTGCTAATTAGAGGTTGATGAACAGAATCTCAGAGTGGAAACTTGTCGAAATAGCCTCTCTGAATCATAGCCTTCTAAGTCTGCCCTTATCTCCCCATACAGAGCACTGTCAGAGCCAGAAAAAGGCAGTGTGAATCCAAATATCTATATGGTTAAGTTACATGTTTTATCTCATACCATATGTCCACTTTATCTTGGAGTTATTTAAAAATTGCCTTTTTTTTTTTTTTATGCAGATATATCTTTTCCCTGGTTAGTTCTCTTAGAATGTCTAGACTCGATTGCAGAAGAAGGAATCAGACCTTTTTTTTTATTAAAAAAAAAAAAAAAAAGCCTTTCATAACTAATTCCCATAAGGAAAAAAAAAAAAAATCTTAGTACACTAAGTGAGAATAAGCAAACAGCTATTCCTTAATGAGCGATATGAATAAAATCACACAAGTGCATGAGGAAATGCACTGAAATTTTTAAAAAAAAATCATCCTTAGAATAGGTCTGAGTTTAGAATTGTTCTTCACTAAGAAGGCAGGCAGTGGAGGGAGGCTTTATCTGGCAGGCGATTTAGGTGCTTTTCTGTTCTTTTTAAATAATGTTGATGTTGAAGTACCGGCTTTTTTTGGCAAGTATCTTGTTCTAATTGGACTGAAAGCAGAAATGTTTAGCAGTGCTGACAGGCAAGTACAGGCAGGGCGGTTTCACTTCTGGAAGCAGCAGGAGCTACTGCTCACCCAGCAACAGCAGGTGCTCCGAGCTGGGTTGGCAGGACACCGCAAGGTAACTGCCGCAGCTTCATGAACGCGTCTCTTCTGCTCCTCCCTCCACCCCACATTTCCCCCTTTCTTCCACCTTATCTATTCATCCTAACTATTGCCATCCTTACGGAGCAAACGTTAGCATCACTACATCCCTCCAGGTCCTGATTCAGCAAAGCCCTTAACACATGTCACCGGCTTCAGTGGGAGACAAATATGTGCTGAATATTAAGAGCAAATTCAAAGGTTTTGTTTATTTTGGGTGACAAAATCCAATTAATAAGGATGAAAATCCGAAGGTAGAGAGGAGAGTTGAAATCGTTCCCACGCTAATGCAGATGCACAACACTGCAGCAACAACTACTCTTGTATGTGTGTACTATGCTAGAGCCACATATTTGGGTCATCAGCTTAGCATTAGAATATCTTATCTGGCACTGTTTTGGAGGTTTCTCAAATTACACTGCATCAACATCCAGAAACTGACTTTCTGACAAATACCTCTTTCTTATTAATACCAGCCATTTTGTAAACCGTATGTAGTAAAATGATCATCTTGTGAACATCATGTAGTTTGTGTGATAAAATATCATCAGGACTAAACTTCATCAATAACAGTAATTCTGGAACATGTTTCAGCCCATATGCTAACAACTCCAGCAAAAACAAACTACATGGAGCTGAAGCATTCACAAAAGCCCTTCCCCTTGTGCTCTAGATTTTATTCTTGGGACGCATTACACATTTCTGTGAAATTTATGCTAGCTAATATGTATTTTAAACTATAATCCTAGTATATTAAGATCTAAAAGTTACAGACCATTGTAGATAACAGAAAACGAAAAGAAGATGGTAACTTCATCATCTTCACTTCAGAAGTTAGTCACAGCACAAAAATACAGCCCTTGCTGAATTTGTGCCCTGAAGAGCACACAATTTAGGAATAAAAATCCAGAGCCATGATCATTTTATGTAAACAGTACAGGCTGTACAAAATCATACTTTAAATATTTAATACCTCCTAAGATATGAATTACACTTTCACATCTGTAATTTCAGTCAGTGTTTTGTTCTGTTAGCCTATTGCTTCAGAAATACAACTCAGATTGTTTTCTAAAAAAAAAAAAAAAACCAACCCAACCCAGAAAGAATCCATGCTCTTTTGAAAATGTCAACTCCCATTAAACCAGCTCTCCAAAATAATGATGTTCATCTGATTTTTCCCTCTTTGATTAGGCTTGTATAATTCTGTATTATCTTGGTAGCTTTGATGCCAAACAAGATTAAATTGTCATGTACAGTATATTAAATTTATAATCTGAATAAAAAAATCACTTATAAGGCACTCAGAATCAGTATCCAGGGACACAGCTACTACATTTACATAATTTACACCACTGACATGCCATTATTTCCTAATTATTTATGACCAATTATCAATTGCTGGTCAATGCTTGAAATCAGTCACTATAATTATTTCCCTACGGCCTCTTCTTTAGGTGCAGCAGACAGTTTTATCAAGCCTCAGCACAGTACTAACATATGCATTTCCTCTGCAAAGTGATTTTTTTTTTTTTTTTTTGCTGTCTTACCAGTATGAGGAAAAAATATTTCAACCACAAACTATAAAAGTTTTAAAGCAGCATTTTGTTAATTCTGACATGTTTTCAGAACTCCTGTACAAAACACTCAGAGAGGATTCCCTGGAAGGGAAGAAAATAAAAACCCCTTCAAAACTGATGTGGTAGGAGAATCCTGTTCAACAATAATGTGATCGTATTGCTTGTCCCCTTCTCTTTTCCATTTATTCTTTCAGCACATTTTCATTTTTTCCTTTTGTATTTTATAAAAATGGATGAAATAATAGCTGATTTCTGTCCTCATATCTAGATTTCACTTCCACTCAAATCAGTCCTAAAGCATGCAAACAAAAATCTGCATTTGAATTCCTAACGATTCCTCCTATTGTCTCATTGCTGCTACAACCTGTCAATCACTGCTGAAAAGTGCTAATCACTCCCAGAAATCCCAGTCTCACAGACAAAAGTACCAGTCACCAAAAAAATAATACCAATTGGTCATGGATGGAAGGCAAATCTCACTAGGGATCTAACTGCACAATAGAGTTTATTAAGTCCATTTTGCTGTAGTCTAGCTCTGCTAGCAGCATCCAACAGTTTCAGACTTTAATTTCAAAGTCAGCTAAAATTCACCAAAGTAACTTATATTCATTAGCTGGGCTTTAACTGAACTGTTGTGAAATCTCTTGGCTGCATGAGCCTTTAGTAGAAAAGGCAGCTTTCATTTTCAATTTAAGGAAAATAGATCTAGTCAGAGGTTAGGTACTTCTTTCTTAATCAGTTCTTATTTTTACAGGCACTTAGATCTTGAGAAAGTTGTTTCTCTAACTAACTGTATACATCTTCGACTAATAATACACATAAAAGAATATCTTGCCATTAACACTCCGTACCTGATCGGTTCCCCTCTTTTACAACATTCAACTTTAGTAGAAAGAAGCAGTAACGATGAGTACCTACCATGCATCATAAAGCACTCTTACCTCAGGTCACAGAAGCTTTAGTTTGTGTTACAAAGGGGAAGGTGGCTAATTCAGTGGTTTTGACATCCAAACTATCCTAAAACCCGCTCTTTTTTAAGCCTCAGTATAGATTGCACTGTTTGCGTTTAAAACTATAAACACAAACTGTGTTTTCCTGTTACATCAACTAAATACTTAAGTATGTTTGATCTTAATAAACTGTAATTAAGCAATATACAGTAATTACCTTTTAGAAATCTCTATAGTGATTATTACCTGTGAAGTTGACTAGAGGAAGCTAAGAATGTGCAATAATTGATTTCTATTGGTTATATGAATTCTACTTCCTACTTCTTAGAGAAGCAAAATATTTCAAATGCATAAAATTCTCCTTAGATAAGTAAAGTTGACCTGGCTTTGAACAGACACTAGTGCAATTAGGAACTTCTACCAAAGTCGCTGTTGAAGCTATGTTTACAGATTACTGAAGTAGAAGGAAAGCCCCTAAAAAACCCTACAATATTTACATTAAAAATTGTTTGCAAAAAGAGGCACAATTTATATATGTCTTTCTGCAATGTGTGTCTGTCTGATTGATCTGGTTGGATTCCAGTAGGCCTACAGCCTGCGATTTTGAACAGTGTCTGCTTGAACAGGAACCCATGGCTTCCAGCCTTAGAATGCTCATGGAGTTCACTCAGTGCCTGTAGTGCTGGAGAAATACTTGTTTTATTTCTTTATTGTTTTACTCAATGTCCAACACCTGAAAAGCTTTTTTCTTTTCCTTTTTAAATGGTTTTTGCAGTTTAGGTGACATTCTTACAGTTAAAATCAACAGCAAGCTTTAGCACAGTGACCGCAAAGCAGCATATATCTCCAAAACACAGGTTCGTGACTACAGTACCCACTCTTTTGGATTTCTGATTTTAATATAAATAATAATGCAACTCAAACAACTGCACACATGGTGAATCAGAAGAGGAAGCAAGCTTGCACTTCAGATATGCTCATTTTGTGATACAAGCCACTCCGGGCACATTAATTCAGAAGTACGTTAATCCACAGTGCCACCTAGCCACCTGCGTATATTTAGTTTAAATGTGACAAAAAGAAAAGCCTTCTAAACTGCATAAACTGTTAACCCTCTCCCCTTCCCCTCCCCTCCAGTTGCTGGATGAAGATGGAGTAGAATAATAATAAAAAAATAGCCCCATGTGTTTATAGCACTGTTACTGACCTAAAGGAAACCTGCAAATCTTTGCTACAGCTCTGTGTTACACTGTTATTACTCCAAACAACATAAACCGGGGTATTAGCTGCACTGAATTAATGTGAAGCATTCTATAAACACCTGCTTTGTTGTGCAAAACTTGTGTCCCTGATACACGGAAAGTCTTTCCCTCTCTTCTCCTATTTTTCCTTCTTTTCAGCTCTAGCCTTAGAACTACATTAGATTTCACATTATGTTTATGTTGCAAGAACATTTTAAAGCTTCAGCAAGTATCTAATTTATTTTAGGTCTTATTTTTATAATAATAATAGTCAGGCTAGCAGATATTAAAAGTCAGCCTCCAAAAATACACCTAATAAATATTCTCTACTGGTAATATTCCCACAGCAATTTTAACACATATCCTGAGTATGCCAAACCTCTTTGACAGAATGCTCAAAGCACCATGTAGTTCCCAGCTCAAGGTGTGACAGAAAAGCGTTGCTTTTAAAACTTTGTTCTCCTTTGACAGAAACTGCACGCTATTCCCTGACTACCTTCTACAACGTGAACAGGAAAGAAAAGAAAATATGAGAATTGAAACGTTCACAACAACTATCCAAAGCAAAACCTGAGGTTGGTGTCTGTCCCACCCAGCAAAAGGCAGAAAGTGCCAAACTTTTTCCTTCCTGGCATATTTGTGCCTCTTCCAGGCAGGACGGAGTTTTCTTGAACATTGCATATCACAATTCAGTGTGTGACACAGTGAGTTGAGGGTACACTTGGAAGCCCTCCCAACCACAGAAGGCTTTGGCAGGCAGGCATTCCCCTTTTCAGGGTCCAGGTGAGCTTTGTGGAGTTTGGAGGCTGAACAAGGCAAATTGACCCAAGAACTGGGAGAGGTGCCCCAAAAGTCTGGGGATACCTTTCTGTCCCCTTCATGTTGCAATCTACATCCAGCCTCTTTGTATGTTAGCACTGATAAGATGTCTTAAGTTAATATCAGGGCAAAAGCTTTATTTAAACATAATTCCAGTTAATAGTTTCTTTAGAATTCTGCTAATACGTAACATGTAACATTTGCAAAAAATCAGCACTTTCAAGAATATGTTTAAGGAAGCTGAATAACGGAAATCACTCAGATCTCCATTCCTGAACAATTTGCCATGAGTCTCTAACCAATGCAAAAAATTCCTTCTGTGGGCTCTCTGCCTGCCTGTCTTCCATGCCTCTGTCCCTGCTTAATACCACTGTCCTATGTGCCTCAGCTCTTCCTTCTTCTTATCCTTGCCGATAGATTCACCGTTTCCCAGGTTTCTTCTACCTCTGTTGTCCCAGCATTACCATTTGAAGGAAACACTACATCTCTCTATACTCACCACTTTTTGTCCTCATGGTGCCTTAATTATTTCCAGCTCTCAGGCCTTCACATTTTGCCTCAGGTCTCCCACACCCACAACAATGTTGAGACCTCTGACTTGGCCCACAAGGCTAAAGAAGGGCCAATAGACTAGTGTACTCTCAAAATGCCTCAGAAGGTAATTCTAAACATTACCATGTATGCATTTAGTTAGACCTGTGCACAAAGATGGCACAGAGAATAAGTCTAAGGTGGAAGAAAAAAGACAGAACACCCCCCTTAAGATATTAGTTTTCCCACTCTATACAGAGAATATTTCACCCTTATTCAATTTCCTGTGAGTAGAATCAGTGATCCTTCCCTGTTTTTTGTTCCTTTCAAAGAAAGCAAGCTGGTTAAAAAAAAAATTGGCACAAAGAGAGCATGCTTAATATACCAAAAAAAAAAGTCCCAAAGAGCACAAGACAAAGAGGTGTGTTGTTTCTGACCCAGGATAAAATAAACAGTTCTTACTTCACAGTTTTCTTTTGAGTAAAATGGCCAGTTTCCAGCCTCCCCTCCTTGATACCAGACCTAGGCTGGTGCCAGGGCACTGCAGGCACTGTTTCTTCCACAGCTTTTATTTTATATCCTATTTTGCTGATTGTTTTGTTAACTCTTTCCTTTCTTAGCACAAGGTACATATGGAAATATATGCTCATGTTGCTCTCCTTCCTTATTTCCTGAATCTTCATTGATACCTTTTTCCTGTTAAACCCTTGATCCTCATAACAGTATATATCTGAACTAATAGGCCAAAATATACTGAATATATTGACAAGAAAAAAAAAAAAAGAGGCAACTGGTAAAAATTATAGAACACATAGTAAGACTACTTAAAAAAAAAAAAAAAATCACTATCTGAAAATTAAATTTTGAAGGCAATCCCTCAGCCCTATCAACTTCACAACAAATTCTGCTCCCTACCCCTGGCTTGATCAATATAGGGTAATGAATTGTTTCAAAGGATCCTGCCTGGGTTTGGTGGAAATAAAAAGTTAAAATTCAGGGTTCCTTTAATCCTAGTTTCCACCTTCCCAATGGAGTGCCTGTCCTTTCTACATAACTTCAACACTGGTTATTTCATATCAAAGTAACTGCAGTGGGCAGGATGATGACTGACACTTGATCCAAGACAATGGGGTAAGGACCCCAGTGCCTGGTAGCCTTGTGCTTTGACAGGCTTTTTCTCCTGGTGACTGTTAGCCATTGTTTGATAACTACAGACTTCCCTTCCCACAGACCTTTCTGAACTTCGCTGTCTTTGAACAACACACGAAATGCGAAGGAAAGTATTTACCAGCCAGTAATTACAAGCCACCCCTCATGTAAAGGTAAATGGTAATGAGGAATGTGCAAAGAATAGCTAGCACTGTCAAAAGAAATAATAATAAAAAAAAGCAGCTTGTAAAACGTAAAGCCACACAAAATGCCTTATAGACTTATCCTGCAGTAACTGTATCAATTAACCATGCTAAAAGCCCTAACTCAGATGGGCACTGCACACAGCATGTCTGCCAGTGTTTTATTATCAAGTCCATTATGATAAGTTCTTGTCCTAGACAAAAGGAGAACAGAAAAAGAATTCAGGCTGACAAATTAGACTTGAAATCAGTTTCATTTACATAACGACTGGAAGTTCATTAATAACAGAGTTTTAATTATTCATGCTCTTGTTTCACTAGATACAGCAGTTTTCCCCCTGCTGTGCTGGATGTCTGGATTAGCTAAAATGAACCATAGCAAACTGATAGACTGCCCAGATTTCTTAAGTTCTTTGCTGCTTTCAAACTACCAAGAAGAGCACTTGGGGCTGGAGTAGTAGGAGAGGGCAGGGGGAGGGGAAGAAACCCTTTCCTTCAGCTAATGTTATAACATACTAATGAAGGAGATGTTTGATTTCTGATTTGGGTGAAAACTTTGATTTGATAAGAACTGAGCCTCAAAATCCAAGTCATAAAAAAAAATTTGAGAAACAGATTCCAAATTTTGTATTGATTTGCCAACTTCTTGTTCCTTATTTAGATCACTAACATTAGCACTGGATATTTGTGTTGGGATACCTGGTTTGAGCAGAGAGCATTTCTAGACAATAATCATCTTTCAGTCTCTCACAAAGAGTTGTTTAACATCTATGCTAAAATCATGGTGATTTCATAAATTCAGTTTTTTCCTATTTCTTCCATGTGCTTTTGCTTTGTATGTGTTTTCTTAGGGGTTAGCTTAGTTCTTAATTATGAAGTGCAATAAAGAAGGTCAGAAGCTAATGTATTTTATATAGAAAAAATGAGATTACTAGGATCTTTGTGAAAAATTCATCAAAATGCCACAATGAATGGACAGCTTTATCTTATAAGGATAAGTTTTTCCCATCACAGCATCTAACAAGTAACTCCCATTGACTTCAACATATCCTGCAGTGAAAGAATAGGACCCGTGGATTTTACATGAGTATTTGCTATTCAGTGAAACCTGAGGGCCCTACTCTCCCGCTGCAGGATGCATGTAATACCCATTGAAATCAATGGGAATTATTCTTATGTCCTGCAGCACAACCAGGCCTCACAGCTACATGTCGTGAACTATGAACACTGGCAGGTGGACAAAGTGAGGGATACATTTGAAGAATGATGCTTACTAAAAGCTGTAACTTATACTTAGAAATTCTCATAGCATTTTTTCTCATAGCATGTAAGGGAGGCATTAGACTGTGGGTCTTTTTTTCCAAACCCAGAAGTTCACTGAAAACAAAACAATGAATGGAAGAAAAACATTTTGTGTAGAAATTAAAGCAAACAAGTGGTCTCTTAAACTTTTACTCTTCAGTGTTTGCTTTTTTGCTGGAAACATCAGTAGCTTTTTTACTTACTTTCTCTCCATCCCTGAAAAATTAATAATATAGCTGGAAAAAAAAAATTATGATGGAAAAAGTCTTAGAGGACAGAAAGGCAAAGATTCAATAGACATCTGGATCATGTTTGCTCTGGTACATTTTTAGGAGCACTTTAGGTACATTTTAATTTTTGTATGATGTTGCTGTGGTAGGCAAAGAGTAGAGGTTTCCCCTGTGTTTATTGAATTCAGGCACAAGTGTTCAGCCATGTAATTTTTGACAATATGTTGCGTCTTCCCATTCTATTGGTAGATAATGTGTACATTTTGTATACCATGTCCATAATAAACGTCATTGAATGCACACTTCTTTTTAATGGAAGCCAATGCTAAACTAAGAGAAAGGACAAATGCAAGGATGGAAGTCAGATTTAGACTATGTTCCAGCTGTATCACTATCACTCATCATATAGCCTACCTGTTAACCTTGGGCCAAACCATAAATACCTCAGCCATGCTGATGGCTAAGGAACATATTTGTTTATATTTATGCGTAGGAATTGTTCTGCAGGGCTGGACAAAAATTTTGGGAGTCACTCTTCAACACTGTGAATAAGCAGTGCATAGACTGACTTTGTATTTTCTGTCCCTCTCCCTGGAAATAAGGCGACAGCATTTCTCTGACTGATCAGTTTACTCCATGAATACATTCCTCAGTCAGGTTGTAGTGACGAACACAATAAAAATCTGAAACGAAAAGGGCCACTATATTTCTGTTTGAGAAGATTTGGTTGAAATGGACAGTTTCCTATCAGTCTGAGAGTGACAACACAAACATAATAAAGGCATGGGGGGTGTATGGATGCATTAACCTTAAAATTTGTTTTCAATTGGACTTCGTGAGCATAATGTGAGTTTCTTACAGCCAGCTCCAAATCTAAGTTATTTATAAAGAAACTAGTGCTAAACTGGCAGACTTTAGAGTGCAGGGCAAAAAGAGGTCTGCTTAGCTAGCACAGAGGCTTTGTATGGACAGAGATCTCCCCAGAAGTTTTTCAACAAGTGACCAATGACATTCTGACCTCGTCTATAAATACATTTCATTCTTATTCTCACCAAGTTCCCAGATATACGTCTCTCACATTGCTGTGGGAGATCCCATATTTCTAACCATCCTTCTAATCTTTTAGGAAGCATACCAGGCAGTTCCCATTGCACAGATGGCATGCAGTGCCTGACTGAACTAGCAGACTTGGTGCTATCTCAATGCCTTTTACTGGCAAGAACTGGTTGATCAGTCCTGATTGATACTCTTAGTATTAGCTGGACAATCTGCCTTGCTATGTTTAATCTACAGACCATGTGGCTGTTGGGAGACACTTTTTTTTTTTTAACAGCTTTTTAAAAATTTACAAGGCCAGCTTTTTTGAGAAATTATCTTCCCTGGATTTAACATGTTGCTGTCTCTACACGTTCTTCGTCTATCACTGGTTTTTAAAAAAAAAAAAAAAAAACCCAAACAAACCCCCCCACCATCCCTTGTATCATTGAGCGTGGTTTATTTTCAGTTGTTTTGAAGTTTTAGAATATAACTCAGGAGTGCAAAATCCTGGAAAATAACTTAGTGAAAAAGTGTCATAAATGCAGTCATGAAAAAATATGGACACAGATATCACCTCCTTGTCACTGACAGATCACGTTGCTGAAAAACCTAACAAGAGATACAAGCTTTAAACAACACATTAGAGCAAATTAAACAGACTGAAGGACTCCCAGATTGCTGCTCTGGCCCACATTTTCAAATATTCTAAATTCAAACCTAGCCAAGACTTGACTGTCTGAGACCTTCATTTTTACATAAGAAATTAAGGATGAAAATTACCTATGTTTGATCACTTCTTTTTGAAAAGAGTGACCTACAGCACATGTTTTGGAACTTGTCAGACCTAATAGCTTTCTTTAAATCAAGATAGAAACTCAATTCAATTTGGCCCAGTGCACAGTATGTGATGCAGTGAATATGCATTTTTCCACACAGCTAATAGGAGAATTATGTGTTGCCTTTTCTTTAAGGCAGATATGGAAGTAGAGGAGAAGAGACAAAAGAAACTTGTTTTCCAAATCTAATCTTTGTTATCTTCATTTTCCACATTTACAGTCCTCATGGTCCTACCTACTCTCACCAGGTAATTTCCAGTTATTTGCTAGTTTCCCTTTAGCCTCAATAAGGAAATCTTCAAGTAAGGTTAGTGCAGAAGATTAAGACTGCATTAAGATTAAGTCTGAAATGTTCTGCTACCAATTAGCCCTCTAGTATTTCTGTAAGCCTTGAATTTTTGATGCGATCAATGACACCAAGTGGAGCCATCTTCTGTGGAGTGGTTATTAAAGATATAAAAATCAATACAAAGATGATACTTGGAAATCTATATCACAAGATAATGAATCACCATGAGAGCCAGCTAAGAAGGAATGTCAGCAAACCAAACAGAAGGTTTGTGCATAACAAATTATTTGATGCCAGTAGAGTTTAAGCTAAATTTTGCATGAGACAGAAGTCTTCAGGCAACACTTATGATACATTTGCATGGCAAGGTTTTAATGAGATGAAGACACAAGACCATCCATGCACAGGGCTTTTTGCACATTAAAGAGAGACAGAAGGAGTTAGAGATGATGGAGACATATGGGATTAAGACAATAATGCTGTAGTTTGACTTTAATGACAAAACAGCATCAAAAACTTTCTCCGTCAGTAATCCTCATTCAATTTCTTTTAAATGAAACATTATTTGCCTGCACCTTAAGTGCTGATTGTTATTGGAGTTGTGTATTGGAGCTTCACAGGATACTCCAAATTTAATTTGAACTAGGGATTGATTTAGTTGGCTTCAAAGCCAGGTTTTCCTTTCCAAAATTGAACTAGTGCATGACTTTGCAAGTTCATTTGGGTTTACTGCTTGACACAATTGCATGAGACTTTACAGCATTTATGGTTCGTTTTGCCCCGCTGATCTCTTGTTCACTCACATGTAAAGACACACATACAGACAGAACTATTAAAACAAATACTCCTGCTGCTCGATGCCACACATCCCCCACCCCCCTTCTCTGGGAAATACATTCCTTACTAAAAGCTACTGATTCAAAAGGCTCACACAGTTCAAATCCATATTATATGAAAAACATCATCACTTTGAACTTCTAATATACCAATTAGAAGGCTCTTAGAGCATTTTACTATCATTAGTTATGCTATAACTTTTCTGAATTATGAGAACAGCACATCCTCATTTTGCAGATCACTCATTTTACTGCGGGATGTAAAAAACCAAACAAACTAACATTAAGATATGTCAAGGCTGTAAGCAACTTGCATTGTCTTCAGTTGTGGGATATTTACCTGCTCTATTTAAACCGTGAGGTCTTTAGGATACAGCTAGATTACTATGATTGAGTCTCAACCAGGGCCTCTGAACACTAATGGAATTCAAATGACTGATATTAATAAAAATCAGAAAATAGTATCCCATAGGAAAAATAGAATATCCAGAATGACAACAGGTCCTATAATGCATTTTATTCTGCTGCAGCCATAGAGTCAGCCTCACCCTAACATTCATACAACTTTAGTACAACTTTTTTTTTTAGTATAATATTTTGCGTATACACTGGATATATATTCGTTTTTAGACTCCACATTCCCTTTCAAGGGCTATTTACTCTTATTCAGGAGGATTAGGGCACTTTGAACACACCTATTGTGGTACAATAAACGCTTGTTTCCTCTTTTCCTAGGCACACACAGCTTTCACATTCACAGGTAGTAAGTAGCAGCATTGGCAGATAATAATGCTCACAATCACAGCTTATTGTGCTTTTCCCGGGACACTAAATGCAAGCCCGTTATTCTCTGTTAATCAGTAACTGTCTGTTGGTTGATAGTCACTAGATTTGTCTTTTTTTTTTATTTATTTTTTTTTAGCGTGCAATTTCTCACCTGTGCCAAAACACCCTCTCCAAATCATGAGACTAAAAGGCAACAGCAGCTCAGATCCTCAACATGTTACATGCTTACCTACAAAGGTTGCATCATTTGAGGATTGGCCTTTTGTCCTATAAGCAAGAACAACACCGAAACATTAGAGCAACTCTATTGCTAATGTGCTAGACGTTGGCTGGCAAGTTAGTGAATTCAACCTTCTAGTTGCATAGAAAAGCTACTTCAAAACTAAATAGAGAAATAAAGAACTGTGACATACTTTGTGCAGTTTTCACCAGTCATTGCAGTTTTGACTTAATTTGTTTCCCTCCCTCTTTGCATCTTGAGACTTTGAAGGTAAATGAACCATTCGGTGTCATAAAACAAGGAGAACTAGAACAGCCTTCAGTAAAAACAAAAACTAACAGCAAAAGCAGATCTTTTGCAGGCAACATTTCACATGGCTCAAAACATCTTTGCCGCAGTTAAATTCTGCAGCCTTTCGATTGTTCTGACACCTCTTTATTGTTCCTTTTAAGTGCAAATTCCTAGGTAGCATCACTATAAATGAAACAGTAGTGTTCACAGATTGCATTCAACGGCTGTTAGAGCTTCCTCTCCTTCATCTGCACAATTTGCATCCATTATAGGCTCAGGAATATAGCTTTTGGCGCTTCTCACTGGCCTCAGAAGGGCACAAGATTCCCCCCCCTTCCTCCTCCCCCCCCACCCCCCCCCCCCCCCCCAAGAACTGCAGTGAGGTTGATCTTTAAAACCCTTCCTAGAGGCAGCCCCGCTATGCTGCTTACTGAAGGATGGGAGGAGGGGAAGAAGCTGGTACTATGAACACTTTGAAGGATATCACTACGATGTGTAATGCCAGTTCTCTGAATGATCCCATCTTGTGATATCCACCACAAAATTTAGGGTGTTTAATCTGAACTGCTAATAAAGATGCAAACCCCTAGTCTGAGGCTGCAGCATGGGCATTCACAGCCTCCTGATCATGGCTCTGAGCGTTTTTGCACAGTGATTTGTGCAGTAGTCTGCCTCTGGGGTGCAAGAAAGAGGTGGGTGAATATATCTGTACCTGTGAAATTCACATTTCTTTCACAGCACCTCAGGGAAAAAGAGTGTATGGAGAACAGACTGTATGATCTCTCTTAATTCCCCATTATCAGTTATGTGCTGAGAATATTTTAACAAGGGGTTTCTTCAAAAATTAACCACTATGGTCTGAGCTAAACCCCTGGCTGGTAGCAGGGAAGTGTTTTCATGCAGAGCAAGATAAGATGTAGAAGATGCTCTGCGTTTGCCTTCTGATAGCTCAAACCAAGAGAGGAGACAACCGCTCTTAACAAATCAAATACAGGAAGTGCAGAAGCTGCCTATTATTTATTTCTGAGAAAATAATATTTTGGTGAATTGAATGCTGCCCTTGGATAGATGAAGTTTCGTAGAGGAGATCCAGAACCTTTGTCCTTTTTGTAGATATGTTTGCAATAACTGACAAGGATAGTCCAGAATGGCACATTCCAAGAACTGAAATATTAAAACTGTGAATTGTTCAGGGAAGAAACTTGGAGTATTTATATTTAGTACTTAGAGCAGGCCTGATTTAGGAAGAGAGACTTTTAGGCATGGTACCTATTATAACCAGTCTAGAGATGATTGTATATTGAACATGTTTTTATTAACCTATACAATTATTATCACACCAGTCCAACATTTCAGTAGAGAGTCACACTACAGCATGATGCCACTGATGTTCAGGTAGTACACGAAGTCATCGTCCTTTCTGTTATGAGACTCCACTGTTGCAATATTCACACAAGGTGAAAGCAAAAAGACTACTGCTATTATTATTATTATTATTTTTCTTTGTTGTGTCTCTCAGGAATCAGAAGATAAGCCAAAGCCAGGAGACGGGAATTCGTTCTACTAGGCCACCCTGCTGATCAGCTAAAACAATAAGTTATATATGCTTTATCTCCATGACAGTGCAATGGGATTATATTATTTTATCTTGTTTTACTAGTAAGGCATAATTGTGTACAGCCTTTCCACAGAGTGCACAAAGTACTGAGACTGGGAATTTGAAAAAAGGAGCTAGGTGTATGGAAAGATTTTTTTTCTTCCACTATGATCAATAGAGTGAATTCTGAAGAAACACTGAAAACACCTTTCATTTTCTCATCTTTTTTCTAAATAGAGAACATATTTCACTTACAGAAGTGAACTATTATAAACACAGATGGAGTCTGCATTATCTGTCCTTTGGATCCCAGTCATCTGCCTACAATCTTTTTCTTTATCATACTTTGTATCATACTTTTCTTTTAAAAGAAAAGAATTAGGGGAAAATCTCTTCAATGACCATAAGAATTATAAGTATTTGCATATCTAACCTTCATGCAATACAAAGTAAACCTCTCTTTAACCACATAATAGACACATTTGCCTGAAGACAGATAATTGTTTCAAATAATGTTTTGTTCCATAGTAAAAAATATGATATTTCATCACATAACCTAAACCAAAATCTTAGAAAGAGCTAACCTCACTGATTACTTACCTTCTATTTTAAAGGAACACTTGTCTATTACTCCCTTAAACACTTTACAGCATGAATTCAGAGTCCTGCTGTAGATATGACATCAAATGTGTTGCTATTATTCTCTTATAAATTTGAACAAGAGGCATAGAAGTCCAAATCACAATGCCTCAACTTTCTCAACTAGGCAGTGGCTATACAGAATATAGATTTTTCAATCACTCTAACCATTCTAGCAATTCATTTTCAGCTATACCATTTACCTACCTAGCACAAAATTAATTCATATAACATACTTAGATTCTCCCAATAAACTTATGTAAAGACAGGTTTTATTCTATTGGAAGAACACAAAAGTCTTTAAGATGAAGTTACAGCATGATGTTATTAGTATTCAAAGGAAGGCAAGTACTACTGTAGCTTACATGAAGCTATTAAATTTCAAAAAGTCTGCAAGGCCTACACTTGCCCACTAAACTCACTTGCTGCCCAGTTGTCTGTGTGTAATGATGTTGTCCATTATAGAACAGAGGAGTTGGGTCCAGATATCACGGAAGATGTAAAACAAGCACAGTGTATGTTTATGTATAAGGATGAGTTGCGTATTCATATTTCTCTACATTCCCAGTAAAACTGCATTTGAAACAAGGTAATTAAATTAGACTACTGGTAGAACTCCAGGAGAGATTAGCTCAATCAGACCGAAAAATCCCAATAGCTTCATTGATATTCGGTTGCACCCTTCCAGACAGAGAGGTGAATACAGAATAAACAGATGCAAGCAGGAAGATAACCACTTGGCAAAACCTGGACACAAGAGCACAGTAGCCAGCTAAATACAATCATCCAAGTAGGAGGGGGAGCAAAGAAAATGGTTCATTAGGAACCCCTGCAAGGCTTTTCAGCCTCACGTGGCACCCTTTTCAGCCCCTTGACACCAAACACCAAATGTTACTGGCCTGTCTCTCAAAAGCAGCATTTTTTTTAATTGTCACCGTGGCTGCACAAGCAGTGCCAGGAGTCACCCCTCTCACTTGCCTCATGCTTCCCACCACCTGGTGCTGGCAAAGATCCCTTTGGCTGACAAGGCAGTGGGACTTTATTTTTCCTTGTGGCTCTTTTGTAAAGGGTACAATGTGGATCGTTGTCTCCTTACATATAATTAAGTGCTTAAGTGTCAGCATGTCATGCTGCAATGTTGGGATCTGAGCCTGGGTCCTGAGCTAGCTTGCAGACTCAGAGGGTTGACAGGCAGCATTGCATTGAATAACAGTGGTGAAAATTGCCAAAGATAGAGTTAATTAAGCTAGGCAATAAATGCACATGTGAAATTTAGAGGGGCCTACCTTCATCTGAACTTGATCAGAATTGCTTTAAGGAAAGGATAAAAGGAAACAACAATGAAGAAGCCTCCAAATTAAGTCTGCCGCAGTAGCCCATCCAATCACTTATGGGTCTCTTACCCAAGGTAAGGTCTCATTGTGCCCAGCTTCAGGTGAAGTGATGTCCCTGGAGCGCTGTCACCTGCAGGAAGCACAAAACCAAACAAGCACAAAATATTACTGGATTTAAAAAACAGACAATACAAGCATTAAAAGAAGGAAAACATGGTAAATTCAATCACAACCCTGGCCAGAAATGAATCTACATTTATCTAGAAAAGGGAAGGATGTGGGGGACTTCGTTGGTTAGTGAACCTTGAGAAGTGCCAGAATGGTGTTGCAGGGAGGGAGGAAGGAAGGAAAAGGTGGCTGAATTAATCCGGAAGCTCAGTTTGGTGGCTGAGAGGAGGTGAAAAACTGCTGAATCCCATGTAGCAGTGGAAGGGGGTTAATAAAAAAAAAAAAAAAACAAAAAAACCCAAAACAAAACAAAAACCCCACCACAAACAAAACCAAACAACAAACCCAAACCAATCAATTCTTAATCTTTATCAATTAGTTATTTGAAGAGAACATTGTTGCCACCTGCCTATATTGATCATGAAAATTAAGGTCATTCAGTGGAAGGCTGCCACCACCATTAACACAGAATTTCTTTCTCATCCAGAGGGAAAGTAGTTGCCTTTGGAGACTGAATAAAGACAGGTCTGAATTCTTCTCCTACAGCCTATTCTTCCCCAAGCATGGATCCAGCGGGAAAGACAAAGGCGTTATTTTGATTTGCACACCATTGCTTCCTTTCATGCATTTTTTCTTGAAGTGGCATGTGCTCCTTTAAAAGAAGCAGGCTCTCAGCTTGCCGTGGGACCCCATTGTTTTCTGTCTGTGCTTGAAATAAACCTCCTGAAATATGTTTGGTTTCTCTTAAATTTCAAAGTGGTGGCCAATAGTTAGTTGCAAATGTGTTCAAAGTGATCTTAGCCAGTGCAGACTCAAAACTCCCTCATCACCTGTTGTGAAACAAAACACTGTGAAAAAACCTCTCATCATCATCATCATTTGTGAGATTCTGGTCGAGCCTTACTTTCAGCTATGCTCATTCAGATCTGGAGTTGTTCTTTTCAAATCAACACAGAGAATGATAGATTCCCAGCTAATATAATCAAACAAATTTCCACCGGATTCAGTGAAGTCACTTCAGGATTTGGCTTTGTGGCAAAGCTCATTGTTCCACAGGCTTAACTGAGAGTAAAGTATCTCCATCCCTACATAATCTTTCCATCCCACCTCCCCCTCTTACTTACTCCTCTACTTGCTCCTGGTATTTGATAACAGTCACAAACATATTCTTTGCCAACAGAAGCAGACAAGTGTTTCATTACTAATTATTATTATTTTTAAAACATGTTTATCTTATCTGTGGTTCTGTCTTAAACAATAAGAATTAACTAATATAGTGATTTGCATGTGTCTGGGAGCCATGAAATGCTTTCTATTCTTTCATACATTTCTGATCTGATAAAAAATATTTTATTAGAAAAAATGATTATGTAAGAGTTATAGGGGAGGGGAGCCTGAAACTGGAGTTATTAATGACTCAGTACTCATGGAACTCTCCAGTATAAATTGGCTACAAAAATTTTATTCTAAGCTGAGACAGAAGATCTTTAATATTATTGAAGGAGAGAAAAAGGAAATAACAGCTTTTCAGCAAAAAACAAACTTATGAATAAAAGCTTATTTTGGAATTGATACCCAAAGTAGTAAATGAGAAACTAAATCAAGCTCACAGCTAAGACAGAGAAGCTCTATTCTTGTATCATTTTAGATCACTGTGCAGCCCCAAGTAAGAAACTTCTTTAATATCTGTATGTAGTGAATCAAATTGAGATATTGATATTATCTTCTTTAAAGCGCTTTGACATCCTTGATTATGGCATGCCTGGGTCTGTGGCATGGTTTTTGAAAGCAAAAGCTGCTAGTTTCAAGCAGAGAAGTAGCATATGTTCAGTTTAAAATTCAAATGTATTTATTACCGAATGTTAATGGCAATGTCATTTATTTACTTAACAATTCTGCAATAGGCTGTATAAGGCAATCCATTTTTTAATACATTAATTGATATTGTACAGAGAAAAAGGAGTTAAAAAGTAGCTTGATTCATCAAGAGTTGCAGTGTACCATAAAGTGGTGAATGCTGCCCTCTGGCTCAGGTTGGCCATGGTCACTAATTTAGAAATGGTCTACTTTCAAAGTGTGAGACAGGAAAGGTTGGGGTTCAACAGCTTTCCTTAATATTTTGTTCAGTATTAGTTTAATTAAAAGTCTAAAGGCTTAAAACAATAACATGTTAGAAATTTCCTCAAGGATGAAAGGTTGTAGTTATTTTTAAATTATGTTTTTCAAATATCTGTGACAATGAATAGGGGCTATTTTCTTTTATGCATCTTTATCTTGAATGGGCCATATAAAAGAGTCATGTCAGCATTAATGTTACAGGCCCATAGAGGACAGTTTCTTTTACATGGATTTCTTTTTTAATGATTCAACAATACCTATAACTTATTTCAATGTATTATTTGATAGTTTTAGACAAGATTTAATAACAAAGAAAAGACACACTATCCTTTACTCATTCATACAGTGAAGGAAAGCTTAGTCCATTTCACTGAAAGTCAGTGTGATTGAGATGTGTATGTCTGCAGCTTAAACGTAACAGCTTCAGAATTTGCTACATTATTCTTACGTTATTCTGCTGTAGATACACCACTGCTTTTTTGTAAACCATGTGTGAACAGGTCTTTAAGAAATAGAACACAAAAATTTAATTATGCTCATTCTCCTAGAAATGGAGGACCATCTTTCCCCTTAAAAGTAGCAACTTCCCTTGTACTGCTTTGCACTGGTTAGAAATAAGGGGAAATCTCCCTCACTTTGAAAATGGGTAGAGAAACAATTTCTGTTACAGAAGGTGAACGTTAGGCATTGGTCCATTGCCACCCTCCCCATATCAAGTTTGCCCCACAGGAAGCCCAGAGCCTACCTGCCTTGCTGATTGCTTGCCTGGCATGTTGATGCAAAGAAGCATTAGACCTCGTGTCCTTCTGAGAGCAAGACTCAGTTTTATTTTCCTACCTCCTCCTTCCTAAAATTCAGCGGTGCTGTGGGGCATGGTGGAGGAATTACAGAATAGAAGAGATGGTTACAGGACACATGTTCAATCCAGATATATATAGCAAGAAGGATTCCTCCCCCCGTCTCCCAAATCTTTTCTAACCTCAACTTCTATTCAGACCAACATGGTACAAACATTCTGATATGGTAGCATTTTATACCCATCTTGCACTCATGTGAAGGACTATGTGGGGCTTAGGACAATAGGAAATCCAGCCCCGTGACTAAGTCCTAAAGCTCATCTTTTTAGAATAGAAGCTGCAAGAGAGACTGGATGCCTGTCTCTCAAGACGATAAAATGCAGTGTTCTGAATACGAGGCAGTATTTCTCCTGGGATTGTTTCATTGTGGGTGAAAGAGCAGTACTCTTCCATTGTTGAAGAGAATATTTTATTTGTCTTAAAGGAGAAAGTTCAGAGGAGCTTTGGGAACAGCCATTTCAGAATCAAATTGCAAATATAAAGGAGAAGTTGATAGGGATTTTGTTCACTGATCGTACACATTGACGTAACAGAAATTAAAAAAAAAACCAAAACCACAACTTTAGTATGTTAAAAGAAAGAGCAAACCCAAAGCAAATGTTCAAAGGAAGGATTTTTAGAAGGTATAAGTGCAATATGTGGATTCAAAAGACCCAGTAGAATCAGGTAAGGAGAGGAAAATACCTCGGGAAACCCCATAATGTGCTCTCAGCTGCACTTAACAGTGAAATTTACACTCACAGGATGAATCCTAAGAATTTTTTCCTATAAAAATGAGAAAAAAATCAAGGGAACTTGCAAATCTTCTAGCTTAAGTTTTTATTTTTGAGAAAGACAAATGTTACACTAATTCCGTATCCCTGTGAATAAGGAGATACAGAAAAACATTTGGCATGTAAGATACCTCCTTTCCTTATTTATTCAGCAGGGGATCTTTAGAATCAAGCACAAATCAAGCATCAAATTAGAAGTGAATCTGAGTTTTTCAGCAATAGAAATGTCTGTTTGGGAAACTTGGTTTTCATGTGTTTAGCCACTAACATGGCTTCTGAGAAGGAACCAACCTGTTTTGAGAGAGGCCACATAATCAGAACAGATGGGAAGAAAATCCTTTTTGCAGCAACACTGTGGTTTTGAAACTTGTTGTTGCCTTGCTTTGAGTTCATAAAAAACCTTTCAAAGATTTGCAAGAACAGAATAATATTAAAGTGGTTGTTTTGAGACTCAGCATAGTCTTCCAGGTATGCTCTATTCTGACCAGAGTTTTCATATTGAATTTGGCAGAACATAAAGCTGAACCTAGGTCATAAGTTTCCCAGGCCAGGGCCATGGCCTACAGAACATAAAAGTCTTTATGTTTGATAGATATGTTTTGGCTTTTATGAGATGGCAAGTTTTGGCTCACTTTACATATGACACAGAAGTCCCCAGTTCAAGTGATGTAGCCAAAAATTCACGTGAGTGGTGTTGGCATGGCAGAACCACTGGGATTTTGAGGTGCTGTAATCTTGGAAAGATCACTGTGCATATGGCTTAATTGGGCCAAACTGGTTAAAGGTATCCTAGGGAAATGGAAGGGGCTTTGGGGGCTATATATGGAGAGTCTTATATATATGCTTCATCTTATTAGTAGAAGATGTCTTTCTCATACACCTCAAAACATGCTGTTCTTTCCTCCTCTTCCCTTTATAGATGTTCTCATCGTGAAAAGCATAGGCCTTCTCCCTTCTCAACCCCACCTTCTTGTTTCTCCACTGCAACAGCACCTAATCACTCATTTACGTCTCCTCAGTTTCTGAGGAAAGACGTCAATAGGAAAGAGGGGAGAGAGAAAGGCTAGGGACTTGACAGAGAGTTTGAGACAACACAAGGTCAACAGAGTTAGAGGGCCTAATCCCAATCTGGAGCTAAATGGTGAAAGTTCTGCTGAACCTACTGTGCTTATGTCTGAAGCCAGCCCTACATAATTTTCTTCTGTGATAGTACAGAAAAAAAAATCAGTCTTTGGGGGATATCTACTGTATAAAGACATCCCTGTACTTCCTCCTGTAAGGAGAGAGTTGCTGAACTTGTCAGTGGAAGAGTTAGAAGATACAGAAGACCCTCTGTAAAATGTGTTTCTAATCCTGTCCCTTCCAACCTTGGTGTTTCCCTGGAGTTTTTTCTTTTTGGATGTCCCAGCTGGAGGAGTAAGCAATAGGATTATTATATTGATACATCAATTTCCAGAAGCAGAAATATTTTTCCATTACTCCCACCTTTATACTCCAGCTAGAGATTCTCTGATCTACTAAATCCCCCAATATAATTTTTAAACAGTGTATTGTTAGAAAATCCTTATTTATAGTAGATTTACTTCCCAAAAGGAAAACAAAAGAATAACTAATTCTGAAGGAAGAGCAGTGAAGAGTCCTGTTGTCATGAGATTTTTTACCTTTTTGCACTCCTCAAGATACATTTCACTGCTGTCTTGACAATTTCAGAGCCATGAGTGCACAAAAATAATGCAGCTGCTGTTTTCCAAGGGATCCGAGTGTCAAGGACCTCAGCTTCTTTCAACCAATTAACCAGAAAATATTCCAATATATTTTTCCATTTACTTGAATAAGAAGCTACGTTGCACGTCATACAATCGAAACTTCTAGCTTCCCTGATGAAAGTGGGAGGATTTGTGCCCATCATAGTTGACGTAGAAGGTAAAAAGTGACAAAGATATGCTAAGTAAAAAACCTGCTTATCTCACAACACATGAGAATCTTTTCATGATGGCACTAGCAGCTACTTTGCTCAGAGTGACAATACCTACATGACTTAGCTTACATCTCACATTTAATTTACATCTGAGCAGAAGAAGCAACCACTAGAAAACTATCCCAAAAATGTAAGACATTTCATTGAGAGAAAGCAGAACTTCAAACACATTTCAATAAGGATGGTCATGAGCTGTATAGGGTTAATTGTTTCACCTCCAACTTAAATTAACTGTTCTTCCATATGTTTTAAGTAACCTATTTTTTCTGACTGATTTTGCAATAAGAATTTGAACACATCCCAAATTAAAAGAATTGAAATATTAAATCAGACTGAAAAATAAGGAATAATACCTCTGATGAGTATCAAGAAAAGGTACAATTACTACAAATTTTCATATTCAAGTCTGCTTCCAATCTCATGAAATCCAGAAATCTGACATAAAAGCAGAGCTCTGAAATAGCTGGGTAGCATGAATCTGATATGAACTTTATCTTTCAGAAAGATATACTGTGCATCTTATAGTTAAAGACAGAGCTTTAATTTTCAAACCATGGAGAAGAGAGGACACATAGGGAGAATTCCTCATTACTGTGTCAAGGGAAACTGAGAACATTTGCTTAGACTCCCAATAGGGGTAGAAAGACATGTTGAAAGTACTGAAAGCTGGAAGGTAATAGTAGATATTGTGGTTCTTTTATGAGTTTTTATTTTCAAAACATGCATACCCAAAGCGAAAGAGTTCAAGCCTCTAAGTGAGGTTCAAGGGTACACTTTGAAATGGGAATAATATGTGAGTAGATGACATTTACACCATCTAAATTAGAAGAAAGAAATTAAAATGAGTTTATATCTGACGTGAAGAAAAAAATTGAGCTAATCATGTAAATCTAAAGTTATTTATGCATCTACGTCTGGGCAAAAGAATGTAGTAAAAGACAGCTTGCTAACAAAGACTGAACAACTGGGCTTGAAAGGAAACGCCAAACTTTATAGGAGAAAGAGGAAAGAATGGAGAGACATTCCCCTGTTTGCTGTGACATTATATCTGCAGTCACCCAGGAACACTTGCATGAAAATCAAGAACAAGTTTCTGTCAACAAGATGCTAAAGATTGACTGACAGCTAACTGGGTTGAGGAAAAAAAAAAAAAAAAAGAGAAGAATCATAGTAAGTATAATAACATACATTAAGTATAGTTTTCACACTTGTAATATTCATCTTAACCATTATCTTTGGATCAGTATCTAATTAATGCTTCTGGTCCAGGCCTTGTCTGTTAGTAATAATAATTCTCATATCATTTTTTTTTGAATTCTTCTTAATGTTTTCTTTGTCTGCGCTCCCTGCCTTAATCCAAATTAACTTTGCTTTTATGTAATGCCCCTGGCAAAGTTTTTGAGGCTCACGGCACAGAGTCACATTACACTAATCCATGGCAAATGTGGAAAACTGCTGAAAGGACAGTGGCTCTTTTTTTTTTTTTTTTTGCGGGGGGATGGGGGGGCGGGGGGATGGGAGACAAGTGGTTAGGGGGGCAGGAGGCGGTGGAGCAGGATTGGGTTAATTCTCTATCAAGTTATGATCTATAAACTTGACTTCAGGAAAACAGGGATGGGACTTTTGGTGTCCGCCAGCAGTTAGACTGAATTAGGTATAATATGAAACTGCACCGTGAGAATGGAAAAGTCACTTCTGGACATCTTAGAGAGCCGTGAAATGCCCTCCCAGCTTAAGAGAGAGGAATGAGGCTATGGGCCTGTCAGAAGAAAAGAATTTAAAGTGAGGTTGTGTCTGAGGGGAGGGCAAATTCAGTCAGTGTAGACGCAGAGTTTGATCCACAGCTCTCTGAAGTCAAATGTTTTAGTTTACGTCAATGGCCTTTGATTAGGCCCAGAGAGAGCTGTAAGATCCAAGGGCTGCCAGGCTTGGTTACAGTCATCAATACTATAAATCCCTGAGAGAGTTTCCTTACTAAACTCTAGGCTTTTTTGCTGCAGGACGCTAACTAAGGGCATGATCCTGAGCAAACTTAGTCCCATCGGCTCCAAAGGCCGTAAATTCTTTTGGCCATCTTGTCGCACACACAGAGATTTGCTGTAGCTGCTTAATACCAGTGCTAGAATGGGTGAGAGAGTAAGAGACAGTTCTTGGCAAAATTAAGCTGTTCACATAGACAGAGCTGGGGCTTCCTCTGAGAGTGGGGTGAGTTAGGAAGGCCCCAGGCTGCTGTATGCTGGTCCCAGGGGCTCACCCTGGGGCAGCAGGGGTTTGGCCAGGCTCCTTTCCCTGCCCAAAGGAGAAGCTGGACCCTGAGGCTGCCTGAGGGAAAGCCTCCAGGCAGTCAGATGAGTCATTTTGCACCACTGAGCCCAGCAAGTGGCCCACTAACTTTAGAGTCTAAAAGTTTGTTTAATTTTGGTAGCATCTTGTGAGAAACAGGCATATTTCTTTAGTTACTAAGTCTTTCTGAACAGAGACAAGCTCAGATGGAAATCCATTCTCTTAGAAAACAGAAGCTATAACCCTCCCTGCTGTAAGGACTGATCATAATGTTTTTTGTATACTTGGGAAATCCTTGTGTGCAGATTAGCCTTGAAACTCCCCTTCTTGCTCCCTCAAAGCTCAGCTTATATTACTTGATTGTTTGGTGTTTTGGGTTTGTTTGTTTTGCTTTTTTTAAAAATAAATTTCATAAAGAAGATATTCGCAGGATGAACAGAAAATAAATCAACACTACCAGAAAACCAACAACTTGATTGTTTCTCTCTGCTTCTGCAAAAAACCCCATAAAAGCTCAATTGTCCTCTCAGGACTCCTTGGAAGTCTTAACAAAAGTCTCTAAAAAGAAACTAAATGAAAGACCAGGGAGTTAGCAGCAGGGCAGATTTATCATAGAAAAATCAGACAAAACCCTCTTTCCTTCTGACCGTATCTGGGCTTAATTCTGATCTCTTTACTCACGCTGAGTAATAATTCACACCATAACTAGCCCCACTGGAGTTGCTAAAATCACTCAGAGTAAGCCCTAAGCCTGTTTGACAAATATCAGTCTGATACACTAAGGCTAAAAATCCTAAGAGCTAATTCAAATAGTATTTTTGTAATTATGTGGCCTCAAAAAGGGGTTCTGTTCTTTGCTGTTGTTGAGGCAGTTTGTTATTTTCCAAAGAAAGACAGGAATTTTGTGTTTTTCTTTTTGGTTTTTGTTTTTCATCTTAACATAGAATCCAGCTAGAAAATTAATGTTTTGTCTACACTAGAAAATGCAATAAATATACAAAGATATATGAAAAATTGGCACCTTTTTGACAGAGATATTAAAACACAAAAACCTGAGGCCAACTCTACAGTACAAACTTCAGTCTCAAAAGTACATTAGTCAGCAATGTAATAAGACACGATCTCAGCCATTAACCCAGGCTGAGCACCTTATTTGGCCTACCCAGTGATTAGCCTGATGCAAAGCCCTCACTTATTTACTGCGTCTTCATGTTGCTTCATTCGCCCATATGTATGTGACAGGAACACTGTTAAGAGGGAAGACTTGCTGTGCTGCTGCAGAAATGCATACTATAGATTTTTTTCTACCTTTGTAAGCTGATCTCCTCTGTGTGTCTTTCTCAGTGAGTCATAGGAGGGTTTATCCATGTTTCTAATCACATGAAAGGGAGCTACTGGAAAATATCAAAAGACTATCAAGCAAACCAAGCAAGTTTTCCTGTATTTCAGCCTAGTGAGGCTGGACACCAGCACAAGTGGAAGCACTCCAACAGATAAACAGGATCCTTAGGAAGGCTATTCTGCTCTTGCTTAAAATACCGAATTCCTGTGAGCGAGTTCAGCATGGAGACATGAAGCCTGAGGAAGTCCCCGAGGTGCCAGCAGCTAAGCTGTTCAATGAATGCCATTACACAACAGCCACAGTAGTCCTGCCAAACTCCTCCTCCAGCAGGAAGCCTGGCAACAAGGCACTCAACCAGTTGAACAAAAACTACAAGCTTTGCACCATGCAAGCGATTTGCCAACAACCAGTAGCCTGCAGGCTGGATACTGTTACCTAGTTATTAATGAATGCTGCTGATTAACCTTTTGAAAGTACTTTGTCCACCACACCTACTGGTGGGAACCTGCAGCAGCAATGCTCAGGGGAGGCTGCTGACATAAGAGCGACATTGGGGATAGTGAATACGCACCCCAAGATGTGACAATGACCTTAAGATTTGGATACAAACCAGGAGAGTTCTTCCAGAGACCTTTGGGAAGAGAAGGTGGGGGCAGGGTAAGCTTTTTAAGCTTTTAAAATGTTGTTAGTGTACAGACTTCACTGTAACCTACACTATCTCTAGCTGCTGTGCTTGACTGAAAAAAAAACCAACCCATTGTTCAGAAGGCTTCTTATTATGCCCCTGCAGTAAATCTGGCAGAGATTGGTGACACCCCCCAACTATTCTCATCCATGTTAGAAACCCAAAACTCCTAAAAGTAATGCACTGATGAAACCTAGAATATGGCATCCAAGGCACTCAAAAGTGATCTGCCAGGGTCCTAGGAATCATGAGACTACTTTAAAACCCTGCAGAAAACACTGTTGTATTTGCATTTCTTTTGTTTTTTTTATCTTTTTTGGTCATACCTTCTAAGCATTTTTGAGCTTACTTTAGAAAATATCAAACAGGAAGTGAAGACTCAATGAAAGGGTCATGAAATAACATGAATCTAGGGCAAGAACATCAAGAAATTTACAATTCTGAAATACTACAAAGTTTGCACGAAGATGCTGAGAGTTGATGACTACAGCTAAAGCACAGGGAATAAGCAAATACAAAGGGACTGCCTGAATCTTTAACCATGGATAGAAATGAAGGAGGAAAACCAAACAAAATCTGAGGGAAAAGTACAGAAAGGACAAATATGGATGAGAAAAAATTGCACAAAAAAACATATAAAGAAGGGAAAAACCAAAATACAATTAAAAAAACCCAGGCTCACTTTATCTATTACCACAAAAAGACTATGTATGCATACCTTCACTGGGGGATCTGCAAAACACTGTTTTAAAAATATTTCTGATTCCTCAGTTTAACAAAACTGTTACATTTTAAGCTACAATCACAATTAAAAAAAAAACCAAACAAAAACCAACAAAAACCCCCAAGAGATTTCTTGCCTAAATCCTCCTTTATGTTGAGATTTCACACAACGGTTGAGCCAGTTTGACAGCTTGCTGCTGTTGACTGGGGAAGCAGCCTCACTCCGCTGCTTTGTTCCAAGCCATGTGGTCTTACCTTCTTCCAAGTGCTGAAACTGGCACTTGTCTGACACCCCAATAAAAATTATTCCACTCTCTAAATTGAATTTTTTTTTTCTGCAGATATTTTTCTTTGTTTTTAAAAAAGATTGAGGAGAAGTAGGTGAGACTGCGTAAAAGTTCTATGAAACGCTACCTTTAAAACATTCCTGGAACTGTGGGGAAGACAAACATTTGTGTTTTGTGCCTGTACTGCTCATTCTACTGTTACCCATTTCATGAAATGCAAACATTAAATGCAGTGCCATTCTCTTAATAAATCAATAAAAATGACGCGAAGGGGTAGGTTATAGTCTCCTGCCCAAACTGCTAAGAAAAACAGGTTATGAGAACTGAAGTGGAGTTTCCCTCTGACTTGTACACTATGGTCTGACACTGCTCAGCACAGACCAAGGCAGGGTCTCAAGCATCAGACTGAAGGACAAGAACAGAAAAAAATTACAATTAATTTGCCATATTCTGCCTTAATTTACACTGATCGACATTTACTGCTTCAGCTTTGCCTCGCAGTAGAATCTGGGTTTGTGTATACAGATTAGTAATACTTTCCTTGTTTTCATGACATTACTACCATTATTTAAATAAAAGATCTGTTTTTGTTCTCTTCTGTTTCCGGGAGGGACAGATCTCTTTTTGAACGTTCTTATAACAGGATGGAAAAATCTGTGCTTGTGCATAATCCACAGATCACAAAAGCATGTCCATTACTTTACATTAGCCAAAGATTTTTCTTTGGACAACATTATTGCCAGACACAAAAAATTTAAAAAAACCCAACCAAAACAAAATAAAACCCCAACATACTGCTGAAAACAAAACTTAGTTTCCAATATTCAACCCTGGTAGTAGTCTCATTACTATCTGTGGTACAAACAGGACACAACAGGATTCTGCCTATTAAAACCAGAGATTATTCAAAAGTTAACATGTGCTTTTTATTTACAGAAAGAGAACAAAAGGGTGTCTAATTGAAACAGCTTTTTAAAATAAAAACAACATACCACTTAGGCAGATAGTATATTTATGTAGATACACACATGTGCACACATGCACACCCAGCCAGAGCTTCCAGTGTTTTCTGGCTCCTGGTATTACACATAGGAACGTAGTGGGCCCTAAAAGCCTGGTGCACATGCCAGAAACTTCTGGGTATCTAGGCTCCGCAGTACAAATCTGGGAGCCACCACGCACAAGAGGAGCCTCTGCTAAAATGGTGCAAGACCCTCAGCTACCTCTCAGGGAAATTGTCTGTGTTTCATCAAATTCAGCATATTCCACAGAAATATCTGAAGATATTTGATGAAGTGACATTTCCCTGATCATTTCCCTTATTGTTCCTTTTTGAGAGACAGCTGAAATTATTTAGATTGCTTATTAAAAGAAACAAACACAGGAAATGAAACCGGGTGAAAATAATTTCTTAATTTTGAGGGTGCACTGAGGTGGAGCAATCCTTACCAAAGATAAATGGAAATGTAAACACACTGATTTCAATCAAGAGCACTTTTCATAAGAATATTTCACTCACTAGTTACTGCTGATGGCTCCCTGTTCCTTTTAAAGGTGTGTTACCCGTTCTGGAATACACACAACAGTTCAAGTGTTGCATAATTACACTAAACAGGGCCTATACAAGAATATCCTGTTTTGCTTCCTGTACACTCACTAGGGTGGCTCAGCTGAATCCTTGACAACATCTAGCTCCATGAAGAAAACATCAAGACTCCTTGCTGATAACAGTTTTTTACCTAGAGCTTCTCAGCAGTTGGGCTGTTTAGCCCCAAAGTGTAAGCAGACAATCACCCAATTGTTTACCTTCTAGTCAGAAGGAGCATTACTGATTTTCTTCACTGTCCATGGCCTCTGTAATCCTAGCAGTCATGTTCACTCAGCAGTAAGTCTAAATATATGCTTCCCAAAGGAGTTTCAAATCCATGACATAGATTAGTATCACTGTGGTTTGACGCGATCTGTGACAGATTCCACAGTAATTAACATTTTAAACCGTGGTCAGTACTGAAATTATTTGATGAGGACTCTATCTGCCAAATCGTGAGAAATTAACAAATTTAAAGGGTATTATTATTATAATAAAGTGAATAGGCTGTGGAGGACAATGTATCTTTCAAAAACCCTGTCAGCATTGCTTCATCTCATTATATATCACTGTATCTTAAAAAAAGGAGCGATTCAATTGTGTGATGGTGAATCATGAAACTTCACAAACATTCAAGGAACACACATGCCACTACAAATTAACCATTAGCACTGCATGGTATTCATCCTTTCTGTCACACACTGTGGGAAGCACGCCTTATTAGCATGGAAGCACAGAGCAATGGTATCTCAGTGTACTTAACATTCACTTACCTTGGAAAAAAGAGCACACGATTGCAGCTTTAAACCAAAACCCAATCCCCAAAATGCTGCAGCTCTATTCCCTTCTACATTTAATCCTAGGATTTAAAAATTACAAAACTGAATCCTAAAGCCTTTTCTTTCCCCTCTTCCAGTTCACTGTTTTTTACAATGAAATGTAGTTATTGCATTTTTAATCAGCCTTAATCATAAACAAGGCAAGCATCACAATTGCAGCTATTTCAGGGTTCCCCCTCACACACTTCTTTTTTGGTTTTGAATTTCAATAGTACCCTCAACTGGGGGTCTTCCTGGATCCCAGATGTTGAATTATATGGTCTGTCCTATTCTTCTTATAGTGGCAATCCAGTTCTCTGTTAAGTTTCACAGGAATCTGAATAGCTATTTTCAAATCACCCATTTCTTCCTGAGTTGTATTACAACTGAACTTAATTTTGTCATCTCAAGAAAGAGTTCTCCTTGACTTAACAGTTTCTCAGAAATATCTGTTCTCTTTGTTTGTCTTTTATCTCTTAGTAATATGAAGCACCCTGTACAAATCCTTAAAAAAGTTTTTAAAAAAATCTACATTTAGCATCAGTGTTCCTGTTTGAGGTCCTGTGCGGTCTATAAAACCTCAAGAAAGGGGCCCACTTCCCATACCTATCCCACTTACATGCTGTTTTATTTAAGAATCAAGAGTACATTTTACAACCACTTTGCCATGTTAAAAAAGGAGAAACATAAAAGTGACTTTCAGGGGGAGGGTAGACTTATGTTTTGTTTCACTAGCTTCTTTCAGAGTAAACTTGTAAAATAAAAGTATATAAATGCCAAACAATTTTGTAAAAGCTAATGTAGCAGTAAACCAAAGCCTCCCACTGACCTTGAAGCAGAACTGCTATTTTAAACCTTCACTGCTTTAACGTACATTTTATACATATACGTATTTGAAATTTCATTTTTCCTAAGTGTAACCCAACACTGTGGAATCACACACATCTCAGAAATTACTCCTACCCACTCCTAGTTCAAATAGTAACAGAAGCTTGCTGGCAGATAAGGTTAACATTACGTAAGGTATCTGAACTAGCAGAACAGTTCAGGTATGTAACAATGCATCATGAAGGCAAGTCATGGCCTTTGGCACTCGTGCTCATATTATTATTAATTATGCATTTCCTCATCTTATTAGTGTTTGAATGGATGTAAAAACCAAACAATGCTGCCCTAAAGGATATTTGAGCCATACTACCTGACATCTTTCTGAGATTAATAACAGAGGAACCAGTCCTATAAGTGACCTTTGGCTTGCGTGTCCTCAAGACAATTTTGGTTTGGATAGATAACATGGACAACTGTTACCTGGATTTGGGAGGGATCATTTCTTCAGAGATATTGAGGACCCTGTTGAGCTACCTGGCAGCAGTCATAACCATAAAAGAGAAAAAAGAAACTGCTGATACTCAACCATATCAGCAAACCATTGAGTTACTGAATAATCTCAGATGACCTGCAGACTCAGGCATATCTCTGTGTTCATTATGCTATCACTGTCACTTCATAATTTGCTTTTAAATCATAAAAATCTAGAGCCCATATACTTATAATAGCTGAATTACTGTCATCTTAGATAAGTCAGGAGCTGAAGTTTATCTAAAGTTATCTAAATTTGCCTGTAAAGTTATAGACTTGCAAAGTTATCTGAACTTGTACTAAACTCTCAGCTCCTAGCTTTAGATATGTTCATAAGCAACATTATCTTTAAGCAATCTTATTTCCCAAGTGGTATGCTTTATTAGCATTATCAAAAGGATGAACTAAACTCCCAGTGTTCATGCTGAACCAGTTTATAGCAACATCTGCTGGATAACCTAGAGCTGTAATAACAGAGACCCTGACATACTGAAGTGACAGAACAATATGAGACATGACTATGGGAAGGCAAGGGTTAGATAAGAGGATAAGAGAAGGCTTTCACATCAAAGGCTTTGCTTGGCAATAACAGCTACCCTTTGCTACTGCCTGTGCCATCGATTTCATGACTTATCCAGGTTGCCAGTTCATCTAGAAGGCTCCCCAGCTGATGAGAGGTTGTATCAGAAACAATAAAGTCAGATGGCAGTTTTGTATGCCTTGGGGGAGAAGGTAGATCCATACGCTAAGGAAAATGATAGAAAAACTAGAACGATTTTACTGTATTCCGAGTCATTTAATGTTTTACCTAGCATTAAGTGTACCTTACAGTGTTAGTACCTCAATTCAGACAGCCAAAAGTTCTCCCCTTTTTAAGAGAAAATGTTTAAAACCCCCACATTCACATTAGAAAGTCCACTACAAAAATATTTGCTTTGATAGTCTTGTTGACATGCAAGAGTTTAGGCAGTTTTATTATTTTTTTTATTATGACGAGTATCTTTAGGGCAAAGTCTCTGGGAGAAACACTATTAAATGCTCAGCTTGGACAAAACCTTCTTGCACAGGAACTTTTGCTTTTCAGCTGCACTGTGGTTTATTGCTTGCTTTAAATCAGGCCACAGTCTAAGCGACATACCACGGTGTCTGTTAAAAAATCATTATGGTGCAATTAAAAACTATGTTAAAAGTGGAATACCCCCCTTCCTTCTCTCTGTATAACTGTTGTATGCTTCCTCTGTGCCTTTCATGATTATCTGAACCAGCTCTGGTCAGGAGATACAGCTGTCATGAAACACTCAACAGATGGCAGTGGCTGGGTGATGCTTCATCCATTTTTGGATGCTCTACTGACATTTGAGCTCATGCCTTCTATAAATGCTGTCATGCCCCTGACTCCTTTTAGCCAACAAAAGCCTACAATGTGCAATGACAATATTCATCTTTCCAAAGGAATAGAGATAAATTGAACTGCCCTTATGAAAAGCAATATAAAATACTTAAATTTAGTGTCCTTTAAAACTTTTAACCATTATAGATAGATATGGCTAGAAAATAGATAGACTGATAAATTGGTAGATGGATCTCCTTTCTTAGTGCTGTTTCATCCTTAAGCTATTTTATTCTTATAAGGCTCTTCAGAGATTGATTTAGCTTACAAAGAACAGCAATTTCTCTCCAGTTTTAGGAAACTGCTAGGAACTAGAGTGCTTTGAAAAGAAATTGATTAGCACAACTTCTTTAAAAAGAAAGGAAAACAGCTAAAAGATACACAGTATCTTTGAGCTTTTCAGGTAGTAAAGGCTGCTTAGCGTTTTATCTCAAATTAAGATTTTAAAGCTTACTCCTATTGTATTTTTTATATAGTTAAAGTCAAATTGGGAGAAACAGCAGCTTGTGGAATGGAAGACATCAGACTGCCTTTGTGTTTGTTTGGGTTTTTGTTTGTTTTAAAACAGCTTTATAATAGTACCATCTAATATAACTGGTATGGAGAGACTGTGACAATCCCCGCTTATGTCCCACATAGAGGACTACATTTTGTACTTCCCAAAGTTCAATCCCAGCCACTGTGGTTCCTGATTAAAAAAAAAAAAAACAAAACAAAAAGGAGATAAGAGATGGAGAGAGAAGAGGTGGATAAATTCATGTACTGAATCATAGGGATTAAGAAAGACTTCTTGGGAATGGCGGGTACTGGTATTTTGTCCTGACCTAGGAGTGGTGGCTACATTTTTCTCATACTGTCTCCAGCACGACTCATTCTAAATACAGGATGTTCGAAGACTATCACTGCAAACATAGTTGATGTGTTTAATTGCACAAACCTTGATGATGCCCTTCACTATGAGGCCTATTTTTTTTTAATGTTGTTAAGAACAATGTGATTTACAAGTTAATTTATACCCTAATAGTGATGAAAGAAAATGTAAGAGCTACATCAGTCCTTGCTGAACAGCCAGGAGATATTCAAGCAAGTACTTAGGTAGGCAAGACACACCTTCTAGTATGATGAAAGGGAAACTGAATTTAGGAAGTATGATCTAATTGTTCAAGCCTAAACTTAGATTTAGCACTGGAAGTAATAGCAGAATGATGCCATGATAGTGTGAGGGTACAGTCAGAAATGTGACTTACTTTTTACAGCTCAGCAGTAGATTATGTCCTGTGTGAAGTTATGCAAGTTATTAAGAACTCTCAAATAATCTTAACAGAAAGTAACTTCCACAAAAACACCTTCTTATTTACTAACACTTGTTGTGTTTAACTACTACAGAATACAGCTGACAGATGTAACTGCTTACAGATTTCAAATTAGTCAAAGGACCTCCAGATCTCTGTCTTTTCAGTCTCTCAGATTTAAGGGGAATTGCTGGAGATAGGCCAATTTCGATCACTTTTCATACTGTATTGTTTTTGTTATCCTTTAGCTGTTAAGACAGTAAGGGAAAGGAGCACGCAGTCCATACCTGAGCCTGTAATTAATCAATAGGATCGCAGACACTTATTTTCAACATAGAAAACATGCATGATTTGCCTGTACCAAAGCTTCATTTATTGAATATTTTATTCCCAAATTGCACCTCTAGACACAACAGGCTACCAAGAGAATCTAATGCTGACATCTTAAGTTACTAGTGCCTATTATTTCATTTATTCTTGGGCTTCAGAGTCAGACAACATCCCTGTTTTAGATCAGGATGGTCAGATGTGGCCTGCTAATCTGCACTAATAAGTTAATAAGACTTTGGTCCTCAGAGAGCAACGGGAACATGGATGGTTCAGGCTGGGCACAATAACATATATAACTGTATGACTGAGCATTAGAAATGGGAGAGATGTTAATGCTGTATAGCAGAGGGTTAATCTTTCTCACTCCTTAGAAGTCCTCTGGATCGTATTTTCACTATGCTCCCATGCCATGAGTGCAGACAATGATTCCCATAAATTTCTACCTTCAAGTACTCTTCTCTGATGCCTCAGCAAGTAGGGTTAAACTACAATAGTAATATATGCATTTATCACAGGTTCACATCCCCTTAAATAGTTTCACTTATTTAAATAGTATTTACCTCATGTTCCAGACAAGTATGTTCTCTAGCCTTATCCATATCGTTTGTTATTTTTGCTGCTTTGTGCCACTGCATTCAACATCTAATATATGAAGGCAGTGAAGTAAAAAAAAAAAAGCATATTTCTTTGCAGCACTGGCTTCTGCATTTAGAGGCTCTTTTATACTGACTTCAGAACTCTGTATCAAGAAAGAGGAGAAAGATATGAAACAAACTATAGTAGGATTTTGAACTCCTCTTCTGTAACATGTGAACTTAAGCTATGGAGAAGTGTGCAGTGCATCTGTGTATCTGTAAGTCTGGACAGCATTACTGTTTCATGAGGCATTTCCCATCCCATATGTTTATCCTGCATAGTTCCACAGAGCTATATTAATGAGTGGAACATCAGTAGTGGTTACAGTTTTATTCTGAGTTAAAAACCCAAGAACCACCTGTTATGCACTTCATACAGATAACATCATAACACAAAGTTTTCATAAAAATTCTAGCTATAAGTCACCTCATAAGACATTAATTTTCCTTGTAAAAAAGGGTAAAAATAATCCCTTTCTTTCCTATATACATGACACTGCCTTATTTCAGCATCAACTTAGGGAGAGGGCATTTCAAGTTTTTGTTGGCTTTTGGTATAGATGAGGATATAGAAGTTTGAGCTGAGAGCTGTATGGTAATGGTTACTTCTTTTGTCATTCTTGAGCATACAACAATGCAAAACAATACAGGACTGACAGCAAAACCACTGGAAAAAGCAGTAACAAACACCCTGCAAACAGCACTGGTTTGGGCTGGGACAGAGTTAAATTTCATCATAGTAGCTAGTATGGGGCTATGTTTTGGGTTTGGTGCTGGAAACAATATTGATAATTCAGGAATTCGTTATTGCTGAGCAGTACTTGCACAGACTTACTGCCTTTCCTGCTCCCCACCAGTGAGCAGGCTGGGGGTGCACAAGAAGTTGGGGGGGGGACACAGCTGGGACATCTGACCCCAACTGACCAAAGGGATATTCCATACCATATGACAACATGCCTAGCACAGAAGGCAGGGGGAAGAAGGAGGAAGGGGGAGATGTTCAGAGTTATGGTGTTTGTCTCGCCAAGTAACTGTTACACTTGATGGAGCCCTGCTTTCCTGGAGATGGCTGAACACCTGCCTGGTAATGGAAAGTGGTGAAGGAATTCCTTGTTTTTCCTTGTTTGAATGTGTGGCTTTTGCTTTACCTATTACACTGTCTCTATCTCAATCCGTGAGTTTTCTCACTTCTACTCTCACGAGTCTCAGCCCGTCCTGTCATAGGGGAAGTGCGTGGCTGCGTGGTGCTTAGTTGCCGGCTGGGGTTAAACAATGACACAAATGCACAAAACAGCAAAGCTGAGCAAAAAATTCATGCTGCAAAGATTCACAAGCCACAGCTGATCTGTTTGAGCACTGTGAGAGTACACACAATGGGGAGCTTTCTAGTACTAATCTGCTCTGACATTTTATAGAAACTAATTCTTGCAGACAAATAAAGGTCTAGTTTGGAACAATTTTATTCAGGCCATCAGCATCCTTCCTGATTTGATCTGATTTTCAAATAGCGTACGTTTTACTGTTTGTGGTCTTCACATACTGCATACAAACAAGATAAAACTAGCAAATGCAGCATTCACAAGAAAGCTAAGATATCAAGCAGGTACAATTTAAACAGATTTTAAGTCATGACAATCACATGCAGAGAGAAAGTTGAACAAGAACAGAATTACTAATTCCGATTTTGAGGTATATGTCTGTACACACATATGCACACACATTGGGAATGTTAACTAAACCTTGTTTTATCTGTTCTTCAGCTGGGTCTATGTTGATCTTCAGTTACTGGCTGAAACCCTAAAAGAATGTTATTAGAGGGTTTTTTTGTGTGACTTGACTATTGGCCCTTCTGTCAGTGTTTCACTGTATTATTTTAAAGAGCATCTCTTTGCATGCAAGGAGACAGATGCTGGCGGTTTAGTCAGGCCAATACACCACAGTACTTTTACTCAGCTGATATTTAATGATTTACCATTTAGTGCAGTTCATCTTTCATAACCCTGGGTTCAAACAGAAACAGCTGCTATTAGGGATGCAATGGTATTGAACTTCCAACCAAAGGCATAGGAGAGCTACGTTTATAGCTAGCTACTGGACCCATCTGGCTCTTCACTTAAGTACTGCAAATGAAGGAGAGAAACACTTTACTTCCCATCAGTGAGGTTCTGAACAGAATACATAATTATTCAGAATAAAGGCTTTCCAGTGAAAACTAGCTGCATTAACAACACATTCCCAAACTTTGGTGGATGAAAACAATTTAATTCATCTTATTATCTAAAGAACACTCTGATGAAATCAGAAGCACATAAAAAGAGGAATTGTACTTATTTGAAATAATTTTTAATGCCAACATCCCCAAGTCTGATCATGAGGAAACTGGATCAGTATTTCTAAAACAGTTTCTTCTGGAAATGGAAGATGAATTTTTAGGATTTACCTCCATGTTGAAACAAGGGGGAGAGAGGAAAGAGTTTGTAGGCTTGTAGGATGCAGCAGAAGCTGATATATCTTTCTAGTAGGAAACTTGCACTGTTGAGGCAGAAGGCTTGCTGTTCCCCAATAGCCCAACTCCAAGTGCTTCAACTAAAGTAGGATTCCCCTCCTGCAGCAACTTAAATAAAATGCAAACCTTTAGAGTTTCTTCCAATTTTTCTTTCCCTCATGTTGAGGCAGAAGGCGTGCAAGTGCTAAAAATGTTATCAGACAGGTGAAAAAGACCTTTTAAATATATATAAAAAAAATCCTTTCCTAATACAATAATCTTCTATTTTCATTTTTGCTGTTGTGGAGATCTGACAGAAAACAGATTATGGAAGAACTACATTTACTTCCAATTCCTACAAACATCTGTAAATTGGGATTTGCAAGAAAAGAAGTGGATTATGAACTTTCATTACAATTACAGGGCTATAGAACAACTACTGTTGCTTAGTTATGATTATAGCTAATCCTTTCGTTGCCCACAGTGGACCAAAGAAATTTTTGTACCTTAATTATAAAAGTAGGTTTATTATGTTATTGGCAGGTTTTAAAGCAAAGGTATCCAACCACCATAAAATTTAAAAATACAGGAATCTATGTCAGGACTTACATGCAGCTTCACTTCTTTTTGGTTTCTCTCCATATCTAAGAATATGAACTCACTTTATAAATATTACAGGATTCAGCCTCAAAATGGACTATAATTTCAGTGATGCTATTTTTACTGTTGAAAGCTCTTCAGAGCATACAACAGCAAGAATTGCTAGAATTTACGTCTAGGTGCCAAAATCAGTCCTGGATGTGTTCTCCATTGCTTGTTCTACCTGTTATTGTCCTAGCACACTGGGAGAAGCGGAGCCAGTTCACCTTACTTTTTCCATTATTTGTCAGTTTTCTGTCCTTTCTTTTTCCCCAGTAATACTAAAACTAAATGGCAGCAGTTGACTAAAATATACAAACATTTATAAGACATTTAGAATCAGTTTGGCCATATCTACATTTTATCCTGAATTAGCAGATTATCTTTTTGTAGCCTAGAGAGATTTTCAAAGCTTTGCTTTACTTCCAAGCGTTGACTTCCCTTAAAAGCTAAACAGGATAACTATGTACAACTCCTGGCCAAGCTTTACCAATTTTGTATTTCCAGAATCAGGTTATGTTAAGCTTGGCCACTTTTCTTATATTTTGTAAGCCCTTCCCTATCCTATTTTTCCTTTAAACATCATCCTTCAAACACAGAGACAAACAATAGGAGGCTAGAAGTATATGTTAGATTGGTAAGAATCCCTGGAGTGCTTAGCTGATTGTTTTCTTTCAAAAATAAATATTAAATATTCCACTTAATTACACTTAGGAAGGGATATTAAGCAGGAGAAGGCCAGGAACTAGGTTTATAAAGAGGTTCTATCCAGCATGCTCCATGGTTTCTCCTCTGGTAACTTCCAAAACTCAGTACTCTAATTAAGAAATTATGCTGTTTTGAATGCTTTGTTTTTGCCTTTTTTTTTTTTTTTTTTTTTTTTTTGATGTGAGTAGCAGCTTCAACTGGATAGCTGTGGTGCAAGAGGCACTTATACTTGCCAGTGTTTGTAAATGAAGACTGCAGAACAAATCAGATCCTCTTCTTCCTGCTGTTTCTTGGCATCCTAAGGGTCTTAGCCAATTCTTCTATGCAAGATTGGCTAAACAGCAGTTTAAGTTCTCTTTCAGTTATCCTTGCCCAAAACTACATCTTTCAAAACCTGCTCAGCTCTTGGAACACCTCAAGTCTGGAGGTATTTACAGGTCAGGCAGCAGAAGTCTACAGATACCAGTTGTTTTCTTTCCTTCTTACACATGGCAGCCAGCACTGAGAGTCCACACAGGGAACTGGTATCTTTCAGGTTTCTAGGCAATGTATGAAGTTCCTTCCAAAGGAATTGAAGCACTCAGATACTTTAAGGATTTCTAAATTTTCCTTATGTAGAAGGACTCAAAGTTCTGAATCCCCAAACCCTTCTGATGCAACAAAATGCCTTCTCAGTATGCACCCACCACTCTTGTCCAGACTTCTGTGAACTTTGGTTGCTGTGTCGGCTGCTTAGCTTACAGGAATTTTTGTGTCTTCCAGGTCTTGCTAGCTGTGATTAAGTATATATAAATTGTATTGTCAGAGGATTCTCAAAGCAGGTAGCTTTCAGCTTCATAACAAGACAGGCCTAGTAGACTTCAGTAAGAAGTTAGTTGAAAGGGGAATAACAACACTTGCCTTGACTATAGCAGTCACCAAAAACATGTCAGGGCTGAGGTCCAGGTATGACCAGAGCTTGTACCTCTGACAGCAATTCAAAGGAGATAATAAGTTATCTTATATATAGGGAGTGAAAAAGCTGAGACCATTGGATAAGAGCAGGAACAAAAAATTCTCCAGGGGTAGAAACAGTTTTTCTTCCAAGGACCTAGTCATTTCATTCCAGAAGATGAATCAAGGTTGCAAATACTATCTGGAAAACAGTACTTAGGGCCTGGATTACCTATTGCAAACCGAGACACGAGTACGCCCCTGTCATATGATGAGTATGTGTCAGCTGTGAAAGAGCATCTAAGCACTAAGTCACATGATTTGACACACATACCAACTGCTATTCTGTGACCAGAATTACGAATGCCATTTATCAGTATCTCCTCCTATGCACATTTTATTCACAGAAGTGTGCATTTGTTTTTTGTGATAGCATCAGATTCCACAGAAGGTGGAGGAAAGGAGAGAGAACATATCACATACATGTAGACTATCAGCCTGGCAGAACAACTAATCCAGCCCACAGTTTCCCCCCCCCCCCCCCCCCCTTTCTTTCCTGTGAAACTTCAAAGTAGGATGTCGGGATGATCTGTCAGGCAAGGCAGTCTACAGTGCATAGGCCTGACCTATCTGTGACAAAGCAACTTACCTTTTAGCATGCTAAAATTCTTCTTCAGAAACCTTCTCATTTCCTAATGTATTTGCTGTGTTGATTAAATAGTTTTGTAGCTATAGCAGGGACACTGTCACACTTCACAACCCTGCTACACTGACACCCGTGTGTGGGCAGGCAAAAATGAGTCATTCCTTACTGCATACTCAAGTCTAGTTCACTTTTCAGTAACATCAGAGCATTTCTCGATCCTTTCAATACCCTTGTGCTGCATTATATTTTTACCAGACATGTATCAGCTTTAACATCGTCCAAGTCTAATTTTTCTGCGTTTGTTTGAAGTTCTTTGGTCTTATTCCTAAGAACTATTCCTCTGTCCTTAGCAACATTCACAACATTTCACTACCAAATACATAGTAATAAATTGACTATGCTATTATTCTTTCATGAAGGAATTAAAATGAAAAAACTACCCCAACCTAGCAAAACTCTTGACCCTTCTGCCAGATTTCAAAAAACATCAGTTTTCAATAATGTGTATGTGATTTAGTAAGACTATTAAGTGATACCGTTTTGACTTTTGTAAAACAACTTCAAAAAATTCGCCGCCACTGCTGCTGCCCTCCTCCCCACCCCCCAATGCAAGCACATTAGTAAATAAATATAGCATAGGTTTATGAAAGAATTATGTCACGTTAAGGTTTTTTCCTTAAACTTGTAATCACATTCTAATTACAGTCATGGTCTTGTCTGATGCTTCACTACTTGTTCCCTTGTTTTTCTACAATTAGATATTAAATGAAAGTTGTCATAACTCCCAGAATTACTTGACAAGTAGCATGTATTTTGATTTTCTAGGAGAAAAACGAATCCTAAAGGAGTCAGCTCAAATTCTTCAGGTAATCACTGTCCAAAGAGTGATTTACTGGGAGAGGGGACCCTCCTCCCTCCCAATAAATTTAGTCTTCCTAGTACCAAATAATGTAGGTTTCTGGTACCTCTTAAGGAAGAAATTACTTTATGACAAGGTTTTTGGAAGAAAAAGAGGAAGTAGCAGTATTGTTTGTTTGGCAATGCCATTTCTTAAGATTGGCTATTTGGATCTTCACTCTAAAATATGCCCTATGATAAAAATTATCTGACTTCTCAGTTTCCATAGAAGATGTCAGTTCTGTCGCTAACCTCTCTGAATATTAGGATCAACCCATGAACTCAGTAAGAAATCTACAGACACTGGAAGAGAAGGTTATCATCATTAAAACTGACTGTGGGAAAAGAAAAAAGCTTGTCCTTAATTACACTTATGCAAAGTGTTTACAGGCTGAACAGAAGTTATACTTGTCTGTTTCTTATCAGATTGTTTCTAAGGAAGAAGCTAGAAATATTGTTTGGCAACCACTTGTTTTGTAATGAGGTCAGCATGTTCGTTTCATTTGTTTTTCTCCAAGTAATACTTAGTCCCACACCTTCAACTAAAGGACAAAGCCTATTATTGCACAGTACTAGCAAGAAACTTATGAAAATACAGAACAGAGGTTGCTTAACAACATAATACAACAGTCAAAAGCATTTGACAACGTTGAAAGCTAAAAGGTTTTTAGATAATGTTAAGTATTGGATTGCATGAAAGAAATATTCTGTAAATATATGTAAATTACTTGGTGTAGTTGTATTTGGAATAATTTCTATTTAAACTGCCATTTCTCATATGCTACCTACAGTAGATAATAACTAGTATTGTTTCACTACACTTAAGACCATAGTACTTTGGGAAAATTTGAGTTGCCTTTGTTTCATATATACAAATTCCCATTACCAAGAACTCAGGGTGGTGTCCTCCCTTGCTGCTGGACACACAACAACTTTCTTACCATATGTATTCTAACTGAGGAATGTCATTTGTGCAGCGGAAATTGAATACAACAATTTTCATCTTTAGCTGGCAAAGTGTTACCCTGGAGATACTGCAGTGTGATAACTGCATTATCGGTCAGTAGTGACTGGATAAAAGCAATATTGTCAGGCAGGCTTTCAGATGTAATATGAATGGGAGAACGGGGAAACCAAAACTAACTCAAAAGACTTTTTCCTTTCCTTGAACATCAGGTGTCAACCTCAATATGATGATAATAGGAACTACTTTCTATTTGTGATCGAATAACACTGATAGCTCTTCCTTTATTTAGGGTCCTTTCATCTTTTTAGATCAAGTGCTTTATAGGCTTTAGATGAAGATGACTCTCTCACATACACCTACCACTGACACGCAGTCAGCCTCTGGGATGCCAGTGAAGAGTGCCAGCAGCGCCACATAGCAGGTTTCAGAAGGAGAAGGAAAAAAGAATTAATCCAGCTGAAACTACAGGGGAACAGTAGAAAGGACAACATAATGACCCAAAATGGAACTTGGCCAAGATACCAGACTTAACAATCATGCAAGGACCTGAGCAACTGTTACAGTTTAGTTTCGTGTCTCATCAGCCACTGTAAACCCAGCCAAAACACCGCTGCTGAGCCCTGTGCTGATGAACTGATTTAGTACTCCTCTTGCTTCTGTAAGTGGCAAGAGGTGTCATCTATTAATTTGCCAACAGCTCCAACTGCAACACCCAAATCTCTATTGTTCTCTTTTCCAAGCCACGCACAAACCAGTTTACTTAATAGAGTATGACAAAGTCGCAAGGCAGGATGGCTAAAGAGACAGGCATTCAAGAGGATAATGATCTGTCAGCAGGGCTGTGGCAAAAGAATTTACATGAAGATTAATCAATGTTTACAGCTCTTCTCATTTATGAGAACAAAGTGCTGTTCCTACCTGCCACCAATTCTATGACTGTGAAGAAAGAAAAAAGAAAATGAAAAAAGAAAAATAAAGAAAAGGTGCATTGCTTTTTAGGTGAGGGATGGGAATATTGTTCTGTACACTGTGCAAGCCCCAGTTTTAGTAGGTATAACTCCATAGTTATCCTTTAGCTGGGGACCAATGTTTAGTAGACACTGGATGCATCATTTACACACTGTTTGAGGGTACTTGCATATTATGGTAGTTACCTAAGAAAAAAAATCAAAACCCCAGAAAAACACACATTATCAAATTTTCCTCCATGAGCTACAACAGCTTATGATTCATGATAAATCAAGAATTAAATATTATTTTCCTTTAGAGTTTCTGTGATTCAAGAAAGAAAGTGGGTCTTTTTAAGATGCAACACGCAATTAGAGGTGATATGACAGAACACACACTAAGATCTGTAGAAAGTAGGAATTGAGGAACTTCTTAATGACCTGAAAACTGGAACATGAGTTTAAAAAGAAAATCAACTTACTGATTTCTACATCATATTTACAAGAGCTGTTATTGTGAAATATGAATTATAGCTTCCTATGCCAGTATAAGCCTGGAGCCCCAATGGGATCCGTCCTAATGACAAGTGGGTCAACACTGCTAGCTTCATTCGGTCATTTCCCAATAAGGATGATAGGTTTATACTCTGTGTCTGCCTAATGGCAGCAGCTCTCACTTACACCTGTTTCAGTCTTTCCTGACCACAGCACCCTGGTAGGTGGCAGTGCAGACGTCAAAGCTCTTTTCTTGCTGCTGTCCTCATCCTTCCCTCCTCCTACCACGAGGGAGGCTCTGCCCCAGGGGCCCTGCACCACATACCAACCTTAGGGTGGAGCAAATTCAGAATAACTCAATTACAGATGATAAAGTTACTCTAGATCTGCCCAACTTTCATTAAGAAAGGAATCTCTCTTAGAACAAGCCAGCATGAAATGGGACTGATTTGGCACGGGCTTAATAGGCAGATCTACAAGTTGGCAATTTCTGTTTTCTTCTCTGCCCCGTGGGGTTTGCAGTGCCTGGATAGGAAGGTGGTTTCCCTGTCCCTCTGGGGAATGCTACTCGTCTGCAAACCTCACACGGCGGCTGCTTCTCAGAGGAGCAGCCCCTTTACCCGCCCTTCCCTGTGATAAGCTGCTCCACGAACATGGAGTCAAGGCAAAACAATGGCAAGTGACAGTGACTGAACTGTATAAACATGTTGACAACTGATTAAGCAAAAATAAAACAAGCCTCAAATAGCTCTTCTGCATAATTTCCGATTTGCATAACCAAAAGGGTGGCAAGACTCCAGCCACCGTTCGTTTCCTGCAGCAGCCAGAATAATTCAGCTTGGCGCGCTCCCTCGCCAACGGGAATTTCAAAACTCTGCGGGGCACAAGAGAGCCTCAGCAGCCACTCAGGCTCGCAGCTGGGCACCGAGGCCGCAAAGCCTCCCACCATGGCCACAGAGGGACAGAAGCTGCTCCTCAGCAGACTCACGGGAACACAGGCAGGCAAAAGTCCACCACAGGCAGTGGAGACACCACAGACCCGAACAGGAGACAAACTGCAGTGCACCAGCCGCAGTCAGCACTTCATCTATGAAATTACCTCAGCTAAAGGAAGAAGGCATCCCAAGGTGTAATAAAGCAAAAATGGATGTCTTTTGCTAGACAAAACTCAGTGAACCACTGACCTTGAGCAGAGAGGTTATTAAGATTATCTAATACTATACTCTGGTCTCTAAAACATCTCTACATTTTGGGCAATAATTGCCAGCTCTGTCCTGACAAAAACAAACAAACCTGGAGAGTATTTAATCATTTTACCTCCACTGTGTACAGGTCTGGGCTGTGCTTCTGTGCAGTCTTCAGCATCTCTCACACTCTTAGTGAAATCTTACCGACAAGTGCTCAGCAGCCTGCAGGGAGCTTTGCTTTTGTTAAGGGTTTGGCTCTTAGGAAATGGACAATGTTTTTGGGGTGTATTTGTTGATTTGTGTGTGTTGGCTATTTTACTCTACAATTTCCAAGCGATCCAATCTGGAAATTAATGTCCCTTTAAATTAACAATAACAAACAAATGCCAGCAAGGCAAATACTCTGCCATTACCATGGCTGGAAGAAACTCTTGCTGTGAAGTTAGGAATGTTGCAGACTGCTTACAAAGCCATCAGGTTGCATCTATGCAGAACTTAGTCTGATGATTATTTGAAAGCAGAATTTTAACTCTGTTTATGTATAGGTCCAAACAATCTCAGCTGAAATATAAGCATTTTTTCAGGGGTGCAGATGCATGCATGCACTGTTTGGCCAAGCTTTCTTTAAAGCTGCTTGAATCTGGTTAGGAAAACTGAGTTTAACAGAAAACTATTGTTAGGTTGGTGATCCCATTTTCTGTAAGGAAGTTGGAAAAGATTCCTGCTAATACAGTAGAACATTTCAGTTCCACAAAATAAGTCTAGAACAGGCCAGTTCCTGCTATTTCTACCATGGCTGCTACAGCAGAAGAGTCTTGCGAAGTCATGACAACATAACTGTCTTGACTGTATCCTGTTCTCATTAATCCAGTCGTCCTGAACAAGAAATGGATTTAAAAATATTTTCTTTGTTCAGAGAGGACCTTGCTTTCATACAGATTTTCAAGACCTCTTTTATGTGAAAAAAAGGGAGCTAGGTTGAGTTTTCTTCTTCAGCCAGAGGCAACCTGCAGTAGCGTTTCTCTCCTTTTAGGTTTCTGAGAGCTGAGATGAAACAGTCTTGAAAAGAGATTTCCCCCTCCCCATGCCTGCTTCACTGAAGCCAGATACTGTAACAAAGTTAAAATTAGTATTGGAATATCTACTCCCAGTCTGTACAGGCTGCTTTGCTTTCAGTTTTCTGTGTTTTTAGGATTTCTACTAAAATTTAGGATCAAGTCAGTTGTATTCAAAGTGTACAGGTTTGTTGACCCTTCTTTTCTAGAGTTGTCTTATGTTCGTATTTCCTGGACTTGCTTGAAAAGTGAAAACACAGATGTGTCTACGGTTCTTGTGCTTCTGCACTCTCACACCACGCCTTCCTCAAGGTCAGCATGGGTCCAACCACATGCAAGGAGGCTACTAAGAGCATTTTGTTGCCTGTGGGCCCATTGTGTATGTCCCCCTTAAGCCACTCCATTCATTGTGTTGTTCTCCCACCCCTTGCTGTTCCTACCACAATTTATCAAAAAAAAAAAAAAAAAATGTCCAAGGGATTGCAAACTTGCCCCCATATCCAAGTCAACAGCTCTCAAAAGGGGAGTGGGAAGCAAAGAAGAGATGGAGGGAGAGAGCATGATGGAGTTCCTTGGGACTTCCTGTACCCTCATCTTGAAAACTTTCAGGTCCACACAGGATGCATTTGCCCTACTTCTATGCTTTGGTGTCAATTCTTAGTCCAGCTGAGAAAATCAATGTCAGAGCCTCTGAAATAATTCACATAAACCTATGAGATAATGAGTGGTGACTCATGTTTGGGGTAATGAAGATGCTTCCTTGAGAGCCACGAAATATATACAATGCTTCCTGTTTAAAGTTAGCACGGATGACCAGTATTTCCAATGGAAGAGAAAGACAAGCTGATGATTCAAAAGAATTGAGGAAAATTATTTAAACTCAAGTAGCAAGATAGAACTTCACTAAGTGTTTTTATCAGTGGTCTGTCAGTTTCTGAAGGACGGCAACTAACAATGAAAGAAGAACCTGAGATAAGGCAAACCCCAGTTATATTAACACTGGATGTATGTGTGCATTTGCACATCCACAGGTGTAAGTACACACATGTGCATTCACATACAAAACTCAATACAATGAAGTCCAGCATTTATCACACCTATGTAGTGATGATTTTTTTTCTGGATATTTTAGCTAAATGCATCTTATCAGTGCCTATGCTGACACTTTGGCTTTTTTATATTTATCATAAAATCTTTGGATCCCTGCTTTCTTATCTCTATTATCTGAATGTGAGAAAGAAGCTGACAGCAGATATCTAACAGTCAAATAAGTATGGTCCATATAAATTATTAGAAGATTTCCATGTTCTTTAAGGTCCCTTCCAACACTAACCATTCAGTGATTCAGTGATTAATAATTCTGCTTTTTAAAGACCATCTAGTTCCAACCCCCTTGCCATGGGCAGGGACACCTTCCACTAGACCAGGTAGCTCAAAGTCTCATCCAGCCTGGCCTTGAACACTTCCATGGATGAGGCATCCACAACTTCTCTGGGCAGTCTGTTCCAGTGCTTCACCATCTTCTCAGTGAAGAATTTTTTCCTGATGTCTAATCTAAATCTCCTCACTTTCAGTTTAAACCCGTTAACCCTTTCCTGTCACTTCAGGTCCTTGTACAAAGTCCCCCTCCATCTTTCTTGTAGGCCCCCTTCAGATACTGGAAGGATGATATAAGGTCTCCCCAGAGCCTTCTCTTCTCCAGGCCTTTCATCATAGCATCTTCATGGCTCTCCTCTGGCCTCACTCCAACCAGTCAATATCCTTCTTATGTTGAGGGATCCACAGCTGGACACAGTACTCCAGGTAGGGTCTCAGGAAAGCGGAATAGAAAGGGAGAATCACGTCCCTCAACCTGCTGGACATGCTTCTCCGGATACAGCCCAGGATACAACTGACTTTCTGGGCTGCCAGTGCATACTGCTGGCTCATGTCCAGCTTTTCATCCACCACTACATCCAAGTCCTTCTCCTGAGGGACACTCTAAATCCATTCTCTGGCTAGTCTGTACCTGTGCTGGGGATTGCCCTGACCCATGTGCAGGACCTTGCAGTTAGCCTTGTTCAACTTCATAAGGTTGGCACGGGCCTACCCCTCCAGCCTGCCAAGGTCCATAGGAAGGAAGATTATTTAGATTTCTTTTAAGAAAAAAAGTCTCTAAAGCCTTGAAAATGTCTGCTTATTGTTGAGCAAAGTGAATATCTAATTTGGACTGGAAATAGCAAATCTACTATTTTTTTAGTTCTGAAAAAATTATCAGAGGTGAGAAAGAGAAATAATAATAAATTCTTGATTTTCTAAGATATACTCCTATCATATAGACACCACCAACTTATTTTCTCTGTTTACAGATTCACAAACACTTATTCCAATTTTGGATCTTACTTTGGCTGAAGAAGATACATGATCCATGATGTAATTTGTTGTGGCTTGACATATCACATAGATAAATACTTTGATCTGCATTAGCTAACCCTGAACACATTATTGAAAGTTACTGCTGACTTTGATATTCTGCCTTTACATCTTCACCAAAGCTAGCTCTGGCTTGAAGCTATTCATAGAATGCCCTTGGATAATGTGATAGATTGTACATGAATTCAGCCTATAATCATTTTGGAGGCAGTAATGACAAAAGAAGACTGTCCAGATCCTGGACTAGTAATGGCTTTTTTTTTTTTTTTTTATTTAAGAAAACTGGTATGCAGTGTTCATTTTCTTGCTGCTATAATAGCCATGGAATAAATCACACAAAGCTGCAGTCTGGTTGTATCTGTAGCAGTATGCATTTACTGGCCAGGGAGAAAAATCTGAACCCAAATACACTCTAGTCCCCTTAGTTAAACCCTCAATAAAGTAGTAAAATGCAACTACAATTTTGTTGATAACTTAAGCAATACCATATCATTATTAGTAAAATGATTTAGTATTTAGTCTAACTAGAAAGTGAAGATACAGATCCTGATACGTTATTCCTTGCAGCTGTTGAGACTAGTACAAGGGCTTTGTGCCATCTTTGAGCTACATCTTTTAGGGGAGGCAGCCCAGTAAGAAAGAAGGGAAGGAGACTTTTAGAAACATCTTACAAAAAGCTGTTCATATTTTCCTAGTGCAGAGCTAAGTTAGCCCACTTAAATTTACAAAAACTCTTGAGGATCTTAGAAGGAAGCTTCCCACACCTCTGTTGCCAATACATCATTACAAACACCCATCATATCATTAATCCCAGACTGAGATAAGGGACAGTACATCTTTTGTCCCATTCCAACACTGCTTTACTCTGGGAATACCAGACAGGGGTTTGTCCACAGAAGAGCTCTTTTATAAAGACAGGAAGAAATAAAATAGCCAGATCACCAAAAAGACTATCTCCTTGTAAGGGAGAGCCCATGCATAGGGCACAGTTGAACTGTTTGAGTGCAGATATCAGAATATTAATCATATGCAAAATTAAAATTAGCCAAATAATAAGAAACAAAACTATGAATTCTTTCATCTGTAGGGTAAACAAGATAAATCTGAAAAATGCCATTTGGTGAGACCATACCCTCTCAATCTATTCAGAACAAATACATTCACAGCAGACAGTGCAAGGGATAGAAAAATACATGGCCTTTTTCTTCCAGATGTCTCAGTGAAGAAAATAATGAGGCACAGGAAGACAGATTTATGTTGTTTCATGAAAACAGTGTTCTCTTTCTGCCGCTCTTAAATTTGCTTTACTTCTAAGAACAAGAAAAAAAGTCACTGAAGAGTTGACAAAAGGCTGCTCACCAGATACACAGCATTAATCAATGAACTGGGCATAGGACTGGATTTCAAGGAATGTGGTTCTATTCTGGCAATTTGTGTTAGTTATTTTACTTCTCTGTGCCTCAGTTTCCTTGACTATAAAGCAGGATTAAGTCTTAAAAATCCAGTTCATGTCCAGGGAATGTAAAATGCTGTTATATTAATGTTTTAAGTGAGAAAACTCAGTTTTGACCTTTTAATACAAGTCTTCAAAAATAAAGAAAAAAGGACAATTGTCTGTTTATTTGAAAATGACTACTTTGTACCTTTAACATCCCAATAAAAATACAGAAGCAAAGCCTGGTTTTGATACATGTGTGGTATTGCAATCCCTTGTTGCTTATAGTACTTTTTAATGTTAAGAGCCTGTTGGCCAACTTATGTTTCCTCTGGGTGCGTTCCCATATTCTTCTCCTCTTTGGGAAGCAGGCTCTGGTTGCTGCTCAGATATGTATCCCACATCTTGTAATCATTAATGTACTCAGGGGAAAAGGAGGGGGCAAGAGGACGTTGTTTCAAAGTATGTTTCTGCCCAATTCATTTTGGTTTAATTTGCAGACCAAAGCAGAGCTCTATTGAAGCACGTCCTTCCTCAGTCATTTATCACACTCACCCTTCCCCCATCCCTACTCTACAGAGCTGAGATGCTAAGCAGTAATAATGCAGCTTTGGATAGATTAGTAATTTCTCTGATCATTCTTATCCTAATTTTGTTTAGATTTGGAAACTTTCTTAATCCTTACAAGTGTCAGTAGACTGACAACATAAAGGTAACAGTAGAATTATTAAGTTGCTGCTTTGCATGACAGCTAAGTGTACAGAAAGCGAGAATATGCCACAATTGTCTGTAAAGAGCAGGCAAGAATCTAACTCAAAGCTTCCCAGTATGGGGGAGGAATAACGAAAGAAAAAAAGAATTGCCATCCATAGGACAATGGGATAGAATCAGTGCCAGCCAGTCCAGCCCTGGTAAGGGTAATGGACAAAGTAGCTGTTTTCCCACAACACCCAGACCACTTTTTCAGTGACAAGTCTGGTTTTCAAGGTCTCTGGGACAGACAAAAATAGCAACAAGGTCTTGGCTAATTTTGCTGCCTCTGGCAATATTCTGCCCTAGGCAACCACCCACTTTGATTGACTTCATCGCTCTGGCTTTAGGAATAACTACCATGGGAAGGGCTGGGAATGTAGCTGGTTAAGATTTTCAAGGCTGGTGCTCAAAAGCATGATGGGAGAGCTTCAGAGAAGTGCAGGGCTACCGGAACTAGGGGACTAAACCAGAGAGACCTTTTGTTTTCTCACCCTGCAGAGTTATGAGAGCAGCTCCTGTGTCAGTTGTATTAATCTGTGGTGTTGTCCTCATCCTCTTCCTCTCCCCTCCCCACACTCTGTTTACTCTTGGTATCATGTACATCCTTGTAAATAGCTGCATTCCTCTCATTAGGCAAAAAGATTGTTTATCAATGTACTTGAAAATATAAAAGAAATAATACTTTCAAAAAAACCAACTTTACCCTTCCTCCAAAACCAATGCACAGCAAAGGTCTACTGTAGGAGTTCTTGTTGAACTGGGCCTCTGTGCTCCTGTTTGCCAATAAGTAGGTTTGCTTTTCTTTCACTTGTATGATGTGCTTACCCCAGTAACATGAAATATAATCAATACATAAACCAGAGGGGGAAAATTATAGTTCTTTAAATTAAACCAGAAAGATTTTACTGATTGCTTGTACACTGTGCACTGCATCATAGGGAACAGGCAACTACCTTCAGAACATGTCTATTCTGAATATGTAGTTATTAAAACTCATTTTATTTGCCTGTGCATTTTACTACCTGAGTGAATTTTAGAGTGACTGACAATCAATTCTTGCATCTTACCCCAGCATGTCTTTAGAAACTATAACTGCATGCTTCCCATAAAATATCTTGAATATTTTCCCATAAGGAAGACCTAATGTTTCAGATAAAAGTCATAGTAATTATAAAGACAACAGGTTTACATTTCTCCAAATATGATCTGAACTCCTGATAATTTGAAGAATCTCCCTCTTTATTTTTGTGTTCATTGTTTCTGCCAGATCCTCAGTGTGTACAGAAATGTGCTAGTGTTGGACTGTGCTTATTCCAAACTCAGAGTGAAACAAAGCAATAGCATTGTGGAATTGCACTACTACCCATTTTAGCTACTCCTGATAAAAAACACTAGCTGGCACTTTCTGGTACTACTAATACAGCAGACAGCTGTCAACCCCGTTTTCCTTTTTCTTCCTGCTGTTATGCTACACCTATCTGTATATCATCAAGTCTTTTTAGACTTGTAATAAGATTTGTGCCAGACTATGTTTCTTGGCTTTAATGGTTAGCTTCCTTTCCAGAATATACATGCTGCTTTACACATACTTTTATTACTGAGATCATGAGAATACATCTCTTCTATGTTTAAATTTGGGTGTTAACCTGATTTTGCTTCTTCCATATGTGGGTGATGTGAGACTAAGAAAGCAAATTAAGAAGCTGTTACCTGCTTGAACCATTTCCCCCTGCCCTTTCACAGGGGAAGCGATAATCTTCTGAAACAGCAGGCAGCCTCCAGCCGGGATAGTTTTCCAGAAATCTGAGTTTCTATATATTATAATCATATCACTAATGCAATTGTATTGACTTTGCATTTTATTTCATGATTAAAATATTAGCAGGCACAAAAGTACTGCCCTCCCGACTTTGATTAAGTCTCAATTGGACACATCAATAAGCAAGTTTTTAGGAGTAACCATTAACAGTTGTAGGTTCTTGCTGAGATCTGTCTCATCAAGGCTAAACAACAGATATTTCCAAATGTCAAACAAGCAAGACATAGGGTGGTCCCTATTAATCAAAGCAAATTTAAAACTATTACTGTTGCTCCCTATGAACTTCTTGCGCTATGAGAGTTTCTAAAAAAGTGGTAGGAAATAAGCAGTATCTTGTATAAATCCACATTTTACTGAGCGAATCCAGATGAGGATTCAGACATTCAAGCACAAGATCCTGGTGTTCTCAATGAGCCATACAGGAAGGTTTATTTAGTTTATTTCCATTCAACACACTCTCCACACAGTCTATTTCTCAGGATCCCACTACATTTGCCTAGACCAGTAAGGTGGAATTTGATTTAGTTCCCAGAATGGGCCTTTTATATATCACATTCTGCAACCAGAAGAATCCAACCTGTATATTCTTCAGACCACATGATTTATGGGATCAAGCCTGGATCAACCAAACTCCCATTTTCTTGCAAGAGAAGACTATCATTCCATACAGTCAGAATTTATTAAAAGGAAGAGATATTTTTCTTACTCTCCTTTGGAGAGCTACTCTATGAACATTAAGGACACAGGCAATCAGCTGTTTATAGGTAAACAAAGCTATTTCTAAGGCCGTGATTTAACAACATGAAATGCTCAGCAACAAAAATGGTTGCAATTTTCTGCCATCCTTTTATTAACCTTTCCCTTCCCCAGCTCTCTGTTGTAAGAAAATTCTGTAAAAAAACCCCTACATCAGTTTCCAGGTTCAATTCTCTCATGCTGATACTGGTACGGCTGAGAGGGGAAACTGCAAGAGCATAAACAGACAGCTAAAAACTGTTTACACTGGTATTGACTCCAAAGATTTCATATTAAAGTACAGCTTAAATTTAACTGCTTACCCTGACTTTAATCTGAACCAACCATCCTTCTTGTATCTGTAAAATTACTCAGGAAATGTCTAAGATTAAATTTACTCCCACAGAATTCTCCAACTCTCTAATTCCCTCTGGGGCAGACAACCTGTAAGAGCAGCTTTTTGGACAATGCATTTCCATTCCTTTCTCCAGTAAATTGTGGCAGTGAGAGGTAGCAGGAGCATATGTAAACAAGACAGACTCTTTAAAAGGAAAGCAAATATTTTCCATACTGAAATTAATAAGTAAGTAGTGGTTTAAGACTTGGAATAATTCTGCTCTGCCCTGTATTAATACTCAGGATGTCCCTTTAACATGTGCCACCTTCCCTGGTGAATGCCCAATTCCTCAAAGTCAGTCAAAAAATTCAGCAATTTCAGTCAACCCATTTCCCTGAATTTGTGGGGAGGAAAAGAATTTCATAGCAAGTTATAATATGAAATATTAATACCAAATATTGGTTTTATGATAAAAATAGCTTGTTGTTTGACAAATGATATTATGCTCCATTGTCCATTACATAGGGTTTTTTTATGGTGGGGTAGCTAAAGACTGGAATAACACATAGGGGATTAGAAGTTAGCAGGAACCCAAATAGAAAATGGGTTATGGTAGGACCAAATGTACGTGGTTCACAGGCTATTGGCTGTAGTATAATTCAAGAATAAACTGACACAGGACTAGCTGTGCTATGGCACAGCCTTTCTTTAGCAAGAAAGGACTAGTTTGAACCCAGTTTGGATGTAAACAAATTTGAAATTTTAACCCATTTAAGAACTCATCACAGAGCCAGAAGACATGTCAGAGAGCAGCATGTAATCTTGGAGGTGTTACAGTCAGTCAATATTGATCACAAGAGATGAAATAGCTCATCACACATTTTAATGGAAAACATGGGAGTCAGTTCAAAGAACCATGTTTGAAAGGATATTAGATAATTCTTTCCAGCAATAATTAATGTACTGAATCTCAGTTAAATCAGCTTCCACACCAGGTAGGCAACTTTCCTCTCTCCTTGCTGTGCCCTCCAGCCTCCTTGGTAAAAAACCCCCCACCCTAAAAACCCAAAAAAAAAAAAAAAAAAAAAAAAAAGAACCACCCAAACAACACCACAGAAGAATTTCTCTATATCTAAATTCCCAAATCCTGCAGCTTTAGAAGACCTTCCTCATTTCATCCTTCTTTTTATTACAAACTCAAAGGCAGAACTAATAAAAAGAAATCAAACAAGATGATGCTATCTGTTCCCCACTGGACTTCGAAGTACTTCAGCTCAACCACAAACCCACATCACATTACTAGGCAAGGCTTCTCAAATAACAGAGTCCTTCAGGGAGGACAGAATAAGTCTTCTGTTGCAAATTTACCTCCTGCTTATTTAATGCAGATTGCTAAACCCAAGTATGCCACTTTTTGGAATGTGGGATTAGCTCTGAAATGCCACTCTAATATAGATAATTCTTTCTTGCCTCCTTGAGGGTTTATCTGCCAGGCTAGACACTTTGTTCGCATTAAGTTGGTCTTCTGGCATTTGTGAGTGGAAGTTGGTGAAAATAGATGAGACTGGGTTGCAGAAGAACCCTAGGGGAGTAAAGTATTATTGGATGGCATGTGAAAACTCAATTAAATTTATGCCCAATCATTTTCAGCGTATGAAAAGAAAATCCAGAGCCAAATGTATGAACTTCAGTTTTCTAGAACTATCAAACTTCTGTCTTAGCTATGTTTCCTTTCAGTGTACTATGAATCCTCAATTCTCCTAGCCCCAAGAGAAACCAGATAGTACAAATCCAGAGATAATGACTGAAGTCAGCACACAAACAATGTGCTGATAAATTGGTTCAGGGCTACTGTCATAGCTTAGATTTTTATTACCGTCAATTAAGCAACTATGTAGAAGCATATAGATGTAAAATACAATAGCAATTGTATTGATGTCTGACAGATAAGGACTGTTCACTTTATCCAGATAGTGAGACATATTGCCCCTATTGTATATTGAAATACATAATGTGTTGGTTTACCTTTGGGTTGACCATGTGGTAAGAACTGATATTTTCTCCATGAAAACAAAATCTTTTTGCTATAATAATTTAACTCCATGATACTATCCTGACATTCAAATTTCAGCTATTTAAAAATGAAACAGTATTAAAACATTGTATGTATTTTTCCTGTATCCATGCACAGATCCTTAAAGCCAGCAATTATTTACAAAAGCAAAATAAAAGCATATTAATTAGTTCTGGAAGCTATCCATTTTCATGCTAATAACTGTACTGAATATCATATTATGTTTTATTAGGAGATTTGTGATAGAAATATGCTTTCTTGGAAAGAAACTATGTGTTTTGCAAAAATATAGCAGCTCAGAAGAAAGTAAAATACTCTGTTACTGGGGTGTCATGAATGCCTTTTAAAAAGCCTGGAAAAGTAATTTTTGAATGAATTTTTGAAAAAAGATTTTTAAAAATTATACTTTGATTGGTACATTCAGTCCAATGGTGTAAATACTATTTCCCAATAATTAAAAAAATTATGGAAAGTTATTTCCAAAGGTTTTAGCTGTTTCTATTACAAGCACAGATGTGAGTATCTAAATCACATCTGAACTGAAACCTTGACTTAACTGCTTTTATAAAAGAGCAATTAAATCCTCTGTTTAATTCCAACTTTTATGCATCTGCACCAACCAAGAGAATAGCTACTTGATATTAAGCTTGTCTATCTGACAAAGCACACCTAGCCCCTTCCAAAAAAACATGTCTTTTAGCCCAGATTTTTGGGCAAGTTGCACACATGGAACTTGGAAGTCAAACCAGGTGCCTATATGGCACCTCTGAAAATTAACAAAGCTTTTGAGAAAGTTGACCTCAGTCTTTTATGGGCTCTCTTTATGGAGTCAATAAATGGTAAAACTTGCACTTTTACTGCAAGCACTGAAATGCATATAAATCATGATTAGAAGCATCATTTTGCTATAATCATATAACAATCAACAAGAAAGCGCCATTAATATTTTGATGTTGTCATTGTTATTTCTGATTCTTCGTGAAACAGGCAGCAAAGAAGTACTGTTCGAAAATAAGATTCTTTAAAGCTTAAGATAGTGGATGCATAACAACACCTGTTACCAGCACAAAGCTCTTGCTCCCAGGTCTTGTGCTGATCCCACCCCTCCACAAAAGGAGTTGGGGTGGTGACACCCCGTGGGAGTTCTTTGCAGCTGCACCAAAGGGCATCAGGATGTGGCTTGGAGTCACATGGAAAACCTAAAGATCTGAGAACTGGGACATTGTTTCAGTTACTGGGATGTGTGAATAAAAAACTAACAACACCCACCCGAAAAAACCAACCCTGAAGCACTTAACTGAAACCCAGGTCTGTTTCCCGCCATCAAGAACAGTTTTAAGGAAAATTCCTGGTTTAGTTTAATAAAAAGCTGGTCTTAGCTATTTAAACAGAACAGTCTCTGAAGGCCTTAATCTCACAATATTTAAGACTACTACTTTACAAAATTTAAGACTATTTAGACACTGTAAAAACTTCATATTCATTCTGTGAACGACAGTACCAGATAAAAACTTCATTATAAAAGAACTTCTAGAAGATGTTTTCACAAAAGTCTTTAGTAGGTGGAGCCGTATGAGAAATTTAAGGATAACTTTCAATTCCAGCCCCTGTTAGCACCTCCTTTTCAGCTTTCAGTGTGGACTGTGTTGGGTTCTTCCCCACCTGCCCTGCATTTTTATTTTATTTTTTCGCTCCTTACTGCCAGAATTAGTTCTGTAGACTGAATAATAGAACACGGCAATTGTTGATTTAGCTTGAAAGGAGAGTGACTTCACTTTTAAAAACATACAAAGAAAACACAGTTTTAAGATAGAGCATAGGGAGAAAAATTGTAGTTAATAAAAACACAATACTATTTTAAGACTTTCAAAGGCTTCTGTAAAATAGCTAGTGTCATTTAAAAAATCTTTTGAAAGACTTTTGTGGCACAACATTGCTGAAGCGATCAATTTTAAACAGCTTTACTTGTAAACTACAGATCAACTTTCTCCAAGAAAGTGTTCTTTTTTTAAAAGAAAACAAAGTCCTAAGTTATCTAACAAGACTTAAACAAAGAGGTCACTATCAAAAGTTACAGAAACAGTCCATTTTTGTTGGAAACTGATAGCAGTAACTTCAGTCTACTTCATGTGCAACAGCATTTTAATGAACAGTTATACTATGAAGGTCTGTGTCACAGATAATATTGACAAAAAGCATTACTCAGAGAAGACTGAGGTATTTTTCCTTAAAGATGATTTAAAACAACAAAAAAACCCAACAAACAAAAACCGACCAATCTAATAGCTTAAGCTTTAACAAAACAGCAATTCCCCCTGCACCCTAACTTCTGGTAATGTGCCAAAGGACAACTTCTATCACACCATTTATAGTCCAGAAAAAGATAGACATCAATTAAAGTCATATATTCTAGGGGTCATCTAAATATATGGAAATTTTATTAAGTTAAAGTATTTTTTGTTGTTTCTGGCAGGTATTGTAAGACTGGTGTCTAAACCACTTTGTTTCACCACAGAATAAAGGAAGCTATGCATTTCTTTTCTTGGCAGGTGAAAGTACAGCTAATATTGAGAGTAACTTCTTGATAACCACCGGGAAGCAGAAGATGTGTAACCAATGATGTCCCCATTTTAGGGAAACCATCAAGCATGCCACTAGATCTGCAAGTCTGAACAAGTTTCTTACAGACACCAGTATCAGAACAGCAAAGGTCACAGTAATAACCACGACACGAAAAGTTTAAAATGTGTAATTCCAATATGAAGCCTAGTCCAGTCCTTTCTGCATTATTATATACCCTGCACATGAATTATACACATTGTATTGATGCTTTATTTAATGTATTTTTCCTTCATGAACTTTCTCTGACAGTTGCCTCCTCCCTCCAGTCTCCAACCTTTTACTGGAAATAAAAGAAATAAAAGTCAGTTTAGTCTGCCTATGCCCTTCTCTTGGAGAAAAGAAACATTCACACATGCACCCCTCCTTCCCTGACCTTCTTTCCCCCTGCTTCATATCCAACCACAAAAAACAACCCAGGCATATGGCTTTTCAGATGAACTAGCACTTTAAAATAAGCTCATCCATAGAGGAAAACTGCTTTGAGGGCTAGAACAATAGTTCTGGTATAGTGATGGATATATTCTGCCAGACAGAAGATACATTTGAATGCTTTGTAGAAAAAACCTGTTTAATCCCAAATGGATACAAGATTCAGGTAACAGAACAATTTGCTAGTCTCAAAACCTGCTACGTTTGACGCGGGAGGTGGTACATTTTGCTATTTCTCCATCTGTGACCTTTATATAAAGGTGTGACATAAATGCTATAAAAAGATTTAGCTGAATGCATTAATGCCTCCTTTTGAAGTCTGCCATAATATTTTCATTTACTTTTTAAAATCAACAAAGCCAAATAAAATCAATCTATCAGTAAGTAAATTATGATCTGGAAGTAGATAGTGAAAGAAATACTATTGTTGCTTTGAAACATCTGGCATCTTAACTAAGATGCCTTTTGCTTCTGTGACTCCTCAGTTTAGTATCTCATTCTGTAAAGAATGAATGCTAGCTGCAAACTTCTAAACAATTATTTCACACTGTGGCTTCTTATACTCCCAGATGCAGGTAGCACAATTATTCTGTCTCAAAATACACAGCTATGATTAAATTTATTCTTGGTTTCTCCTTGTGATTTTTCTGTATGTACGTGTACGTTTTAAAGTGACTCTATGTTAATTCTCCTGGAGTAAAAAAAAAACCACCACCAAACACCCAAACAAAAACCTAAAAGCCCATCAAACAAAAAAGGTGTGAAAGGCATATATGCTAGTTCCTATTGTAGGTGAGAACCAAATCTGCACCACTACAGCTCACCCTGTGCAGCAGTGTTGACAGTACCAGCTGTTATTCCAATAACTGCTACTGCTATAAAGCCATTTCTTCAAATTAGAGGATGCTTACACTGCAGAATGATCCTTTTCTCTTGTACACTAGCATCAGGAAACCTCCACAGTAACTACAGATCTGGCCTGGCAATGGTATTGCTGAGTGTTGAAAAGACTCCTTGAAAGCTCTATGTTTACAGCCCACTGTCGAAGTCCATCAGATCATTACTTGTGCAAACAAGTATCAAAATATGATAAAGAAATGTATATTATTAAATACTGTTCTTACTAAGTTTCAATTCCTGTGCAAAATAATGCTAATTGACACTTATGAGAGAATCATATCGCAAGTACAATAAAAATTCCTGTACCTTCACTCTTCAGTCACCTTGGAATAGATCAAAATACAGAAAACTACAGATGGTACAGCCTAGCAAGGAATTGTGAATAAAGAAATCTACTTTAGCCAGAGTAGAAATGTTAAATCCAATTCAGCAGGATGTTGCAAAATGTACATAGAGTGTATGATTTCTACCTAGCTTCAAATGTTGAAAACAACACGACTTTTGAACATACACATGTTTAAGTAATTTCAGAGCTTTAGCATTCACATTTAATGCTCTAAGTACTTGAGAGCATTTCATTGGACTCTTGAATCAATCTTTTTCCACTGTCTCTATATGTATAAGACTCCAAGAGCAGAAGGGAGACTGTGCTTCATGGCACAGCATTGCCAGGCACTCACAGGTGAGTGCCTCACATACTTTGGGCAACCAGAGGTTCCCCAACTGATTGCTGCTAACAGAACTCAAGGACAGGTTGGTACCTGTATTCTGCAAACTTTACACTTAGGCCTGTTGAAAACCAGCCGTGAGACTTGTTACAGACTCTCCCTCAGGTTTTCTCCATCCCAAACTGAATCATTTCTGACTGAAAGAGACCATGAGGTTGAGCAGCTGAGACAGTTTCAACACAAGGGTGTTTGTTGTGGGAGCAGGTAACAGCACACACTACTTCTACTTTTATACAGTTAGAGTACAAATTAACTGGAGTATTTATGTGGGCTGCCGAATCTGGGCCCAAATTTCCCACTCTTTGCCAAATTATTAGCTGATCACTGATACCTTCTGCTGTAACCATCACGCTTGCAATATATTGGGAATTTCTGGATACTCTTACAAACATGCACTGTGGTTTTTTACAAGATACTGTACTGGGCTTACAGACTGAGTGGCTTTTTATTGAAATATTTCTGTTATTTATTCATTTTTCCCTGATGATGCAAGGCATGATTTTATCATTTTGTATTTTATGGACAATATATACAGTGCATTTTTTTCTTTAAACAGAACTATTAACCCAAACATGCTAGTGGCAGGAAAAGCTTAGTCCTAAAAACTGTTGAATTTAGTGTTCTTGAAGGCTGACTCATTGCCAAAGAAATGTGTATTTCAAGCTTAAATACCAAAAAGGACAGCATTGAGGCCAAAGACCTTTTATGACAAGTGTCCTAACACCATGTCAGCTCAACCATCACGGAATGTTAAACAGTATTATGTGAGTATATATGTAAATATAATGTTATTACAATATCTGCAGAGGAAAAAAATCTCAACAATCTGAAGCAACAGAAAAATGTACTGCCACAGACTTGGAAAGAAAAATGCAACACTTTGCAACAAGAACAAACACAGTTATACAGAATAGGAGAGATCAGAGACTCCAGGGATGGATTTTCCTTTGGTGCAGGGACACCAAGTGGGAGATGCTGTCTTTAACCACAGCTCAGGACAGCAAGTAGTCAATTAACACACTAATATCAGCAGAGACACAATGCTTCCAGAAGGTAAAGTCTTCTAGCTCTAATCCCACCAAATATATACTAACCAGCAAAATATGTGATATTTTATCCGAAGAGATAATTATGTTAGTATCCAATGTGATTATGTAATAAGAGGTAAAATTTACTACCACTTAACTACAACCAAGCAGAGACTCTTTGGGGCCTTTAAACATATGTTCATTTAACAAATATTGAGCTATGGGAAATGAGAAAGTGTAGCCTGTCCTTCCCTTTCACTCTGAGCTTTAGAATTGAGGTTTTCTAAGGGGATTCTGTGTCAAAGTCATGTTCTGGCCACATACCATACCTGTGGATAAGCAGGAAATTGGTGAGATGGAGACAGAAGAGCAAGAAGTCATTAGAAGAATGTTTTATCACTGGTCCTTATATATAAAGCATTACTCACATTTAGTCCCACACAGCTCGCAAACTTCACATCCTCATCAGAAGAAATAACTACTTTGGCATTCCAGCTGTCTGACTCTCCAGAGAAGGAAGCCAGCATTTTTTCTAGCACTCCCAAGGAAATAGAGATTTGAACATCCCTCCTTGAATCACTCTTGAAGTGTCTGTACATGATTTTGTGAAAAAAAGGCCTGCCCTGAATAAAAATACCCTAGAAGTGTTGAATATGAGCTATCCTACATGCTTTATAAATATCAATATACTCAGCCATATAAACTCTCTGAAAGAATGTTTATCCCTACTAAAATCAGCATAAAACAGGTGCTTAGGCAGAATCCAGGTGCACTGTAAACTTTTGGTCAATTACTCTTGCCAAAGTCACATATCATGGCTACATGTGAGCTGGGAAGAGAGCTCAATGCAGTTCCTCTTTTGGGTAAAAGCAGAAAAAACTTGCTGAAACAGTCTTCAAGGGCACTATCAGTCTACCCAAGATTGTCATCCCATCTTGGCTTATTTCCCTGGGAACAGCACTTGTTTCCCACCCCCCACCCCCTTTTTTTTTTTTTAAATATTATGGTTCAGACTTGGTTAGCCTCAATTCTCTCTGTGCCCAGTGTTTGAAATTGTTTGGATGCTCTGTAAGGCATACAGCTCATCAGCCAAAAATACTAAGCACACAGACACAGAAGATAACTGTGTCACATACTGCGCCATAACACACGTCAAACACTTGGATCATATCTGCACAGTTTAGCTTCCCTTCTTCCTCCAGAGTAAAATTCACCCTTTAAGCAGTTATTGTGGATTACTTATTCCAACTTTATTCTGTTTCTTCATAGAAACATAAGCTGCATTCACTCATCTGCAGAGTATCTAGGACCACAGAAGAGTCAGGTTGAGGTTTTTTTTGCACCACTAAAAGGCTGCACATTCCAATCTATCTCAACAGCTGAAAATTCTTTTGTTGTATTCATAGGCTACTTCTCCATGTAAACTTTATGAAGCTAGTGAAGTGCTGATTTTTTTTCAATAGGTCACTAAATAGTAATATAAGTCCACTAAAAATCTTCCATTTTTCCAAAGCTACTCAGAAGCAAGCTCAATCATACAAATGCTCTGGTAAATACTTTATTTTTAGTATTTCTGTAGAGTATTAGCACATACCATAAAGAGAATACTTTGTTTAGCTGGAATTTGTGATGCAAGAATTCCACTTATTTCAGAAAGGTTTGCACAATCAAATAACATATTGTAGTACCACATGAAAAGTTACTGCATAATAGCAGTGTCTTTAGTGATGCTGTTGGACTTTCTTCCTCTCTTCAGTATCAAAAGGCTTCAGCCTTTAAGGGAAATTGTAACTCATCATCATTTTGATCTTGAGCAAACATGCATCTGAAATTTCAGGTAATTCCCTTTCTCTGCCACTTCAGAAATCAAAACACTGTCTACAGTTTAAAACAATCTTTTGGAGAAAAATATTTCAAATTGTGCTGCTGAAAAAGCATACTAGTTTTCAGCTTTGTATAACTTGCAGCATGTGAGAGCTAAAAGGTATGAAAACTGGATTTTATTGATAAAAAAAGTATATGGCCTACTCTACTACTGCAGGGAAACAAAACATCTTAAAAACATTGGTGGCTTAAGTTCAGCATACATTTTTCATCTAGAGATTTATCTATCTTCATTTTTTTTCTTTTTTAAGTTATCAGTAGCACATTTCCATTTTAAATACTGAGGGTCAAACTTCACAAATCCTTTCTTAGGCCTATCTGCCTGCCCCTTCTCTTGTTGGCACTTTTTAAAATTATTTTTTCCTTTTTCAGCATAAAGGAACCCCAACCCTAAACAATTCAACACCTTCAGCAGTGTGACCCAGCCTGTAAGGTGGGAAGGCAGACCTCAGGTGGACCTTCTGGAAAGAGGAAAAACTGAGACAGGATGAAAATGAGGAGAAAAAGTGATGTTAGGGAAGGGAATCCAAAGCTAACGAAAGTGAGTCCCTAAATTTAAAATTTTCAGGAAAAAGAACCCAGAAAAACAAGTACTGTCCTATAAGCAAATCCTTAGCTCTGTCACAGGGTAAGACTTAACAAGAAAAAGCCTATTGCAGAGGCTTCTGCACTATCATTCAGTACTTTTAAGGAGGAGGTGTTTCTGCAGGGAAAACACCAATACTTACCCTTAAACCAAGCAGATCTCCAAGCAGTTAAATCCACATCCCTCTGCTCCCATGGTAGGCTGCTTTCCTGGTGAGATCATGGCAGCCATTTTGTGGCCTCAGGAGTTAACTCCAGCTCACACTTCTTCAAGTGCCTTCCCCAGCCTAGGGTTGGGACATCACACCCAAAATAGAAGAAACCCCAAACTGCACAGACTCACTCATTGCCATGGAAACAGCCAAGAACCAGGCCCAAATACTGAGGTGCCCATAATCAGCCATACCCTTCTGACACACATGCTACACCCCAAACGCTGCTGAGCATGTGTGTGTGGGCAGGGGCAGGAATAATCTCTGCTCTCACCCCAGCAGCTGGACCACAGCTGCTCCTTGTTACTCCTAATTGCACCTAATTACTGCCCCCTCTCAGCTCCTTCTATGGGGGTGAGGTTTGGGAAGGGAGAGTGATTTTTTCAGTGGGGTTTTTAGTGAAAAATGCTTTCTGTGGCTGCTCTCAGCAGACGCTGTTTATAAAATATGCGTTGCCTAAAGTCATAATCTTACCTTAAAGCCTTTTGCTCTCCCTGACAAATTTATACTAAACTGGATTGTGGTTAATACACCTCAGGTTCTCTGTGTTGCTTTGCCTTCTTGTCTCTGGGGTCAGTTTATCCTTCATATTTGCCTTTTCTAATGCAGCCACATAGTGGAAGATATCAACATTTCTTCTACAGTAATCTCCCAAATCTCTTTCCTTCATCAGTATGCGGCATGTTTTTGTTATTTAATAGGGATTTTCTTTTTCTGTTTTGGTTCACTGCTCTTAGACTTCGTATTTTACAACATGTACACTAAACTTTGTTATGCTGCGATCTCTGAAGCAGGTGGCGCAGTTCCTCGTTATATAAAGCTGACAGCTACTAAAACGTCAAACATTAAAATTAAGTTGTTTTTACTGTTTTGGCAGACCTACCTAGATGCATTTTCCTGTATTTAAGTAGCTTACCAACAGCACTGTCTGTGTTTTAGTAAGTGAGTGATACAGAAACATTTGCTACCTGAAAAGGTGAGGTGAGGCACGTGCAAAGCCAGCTGCACCAGCATACGCTTCAGACTTCACTTGGTGTAAGCTAACTGCCGCGTACCATCCAATTACGCCTCATTCATGGAAGTTGTTTGCTAGAAGTATGTGTATGCTAGAAAAATGTAGGTCTACATTTTGGTAAACATGTAAACAAGCAGTAACAATAAAGCTAGGCATGCTAACCAACACAAGGCATTGAGATTGACAGCTTGAATAAGTTTCAGACTCACACTGATACTCTGCTTTCACTCAAAACTCTGCTTCCAAAATGCTCTTTAAAGTGGAATCTCAGTCAGATTTTTTATTGCTAGATTTAAGACAGTCTCTTTCTGACTGTGGTCTGTACTGGCACTGCTAAGAGTTTGCCAATTACTGCCAGTAATGGTCATAAACTTTTACACTGGTGCCACTTGCTCAGTAATCCATCAAGGAATTATGAAAGTGCTTAACCTGATACACAGTAAATTAGAAAGCTCTCCCAACTTCAGAGGGCCTCCCTGCAAGGCATAAAGATAAGCATGTGTGGGAGTCACGTAAAATCCACATATTACCTGAGAACGGTCCAAAGACAAGCAATGAGTTTTGTGGTAGCTTATAGTGACTACAGCAAGAGCTCACATCCAAACTGTTGCTGGACAATATTTTGAATCCTGGAATGACCTCTATCCTGGCTTTAAATGCCTGGACTACAAAAAGCTACCCGAATTTAGCATAACACGTCTGGACTTTAGTAGCCTGTAAAGAATACAGTGGGTGTCAGCTCCTGCACTGTTTCTGAGGTGAGAGCAAAGATGTTCTCCTGTTGCTCTAACTCCTGGTTTTCACACTGAGTCGGTGACCAAAGGGCTGAGGAAGCAGCTGTCTCTTTTCTATCTGCAGGTAATTTTGTGGAACAGGGGGGGACGGTGTTGGCTTTCCCCAGCCACTGTGGTTCTGCAGGACAGGCTGCATGCTCAGAACAGGCTGCATGCTCAGGACAGGCTGCATGCTCATGTAGTGAAGGAGTCCTCTCACCCCTTTCTTCTCCCAATTCCTCCTCCCACAGTTGTACATTTTTCTTGCTTCATTGCACATGTTTTAAATACTTCAACCGTTATGGTATCACAGTACTGTCATATTATCAGTATTGTAAAGGGTTCAAATGGTGATGATCATCATGTATCCAGACCAGAAAAAATGTAAATCAGAATATCCATGTTCCTTACCTTCTTGTTCTCTTTTAAGATTTGTGAAACTCTAGGCTGCTGTTAGAGTAACAACATTTATTACAACATAAAAGGAAAAGATTCCTAACAATTGTAGTAGGACCATCCCATACTTCCACCTGTAAACCTTACTGGTCACTGTTCCTCACCTACTAAATGTGAATGGTAGTCTCAGCTAATGACAAAAAGCTATCAGTAAGACAAAGTCCAATTTTAGGACTGAGGGTCTGTCCCTTTTCTAAAGTCAGCTTCTCACCCATCTCTGTGTGCATACAAAAAAGTCCAATTGCCTGAACAAGCTGGACTGCTAAAATGATAAGAAGAGATCATGTTGCCATTCTGAAAGCCATTTATGGATTCTGGCAGACAAAATACACAGGAAAAAAGCATAATTGAGGACTGAAATCTGATGGAGTGTTTTCATTTGGTTCTTTGTGATTCAAAGAACTTTCCATTCTTGTTCCCTTTTTTCTTTGAAGTGTCAACCGAGTCCAAAATGGGCTCTGGGACTTCAAGGGACTTACAACCTGATGTGACAAGTTCCACATTCAATTAAAAACATATATCGACATGTGCAATCTCTGCTATGTGTGAAAATGTAGATTTAACTGTAAATAAGAAAATGTGTTTAGTGTTGTAGGGGATTCTCTCTCTCTTTCTCTCTCAGCTGCTTGGGAGATTGAAGAGGACTGTGAAAAGCAAGGAAAGCAAGCAAGACAAACAAATGTTTCACAGTGCTCAAAGTCACAAGCAGCTATGATGCCATGTTGAAAGTATTCCAGCCAGAAACCCTTCCCCCGCTTCATTCTCCCAGATGCATTTTCTCTTGTGAAGGAGTAGTTTACTCTACAAGTTATCAGAAAAGCAAACAAACAAGGAAGTTTACACAAAAATCAAGGGGAAGGGAATGATAGGACAATGACAGAAAACAACAAAAGCAAGGAAATACACAGATAAAGGTCAAATGCACCCTCTGGACCCTTCCATTTGTTTTACAACAGCTAATTTAAAAGACTCCTCCTTCCTTACTTTCAGGATGCCTCCCGCTGTGTCAAGGTTTGAAGGCATTCCATACTATTTACTCTTAGTACCTGGTGTGGATTTCACGAGCACTAATGGATGCATATTATGGTGGGGGAAGACCCTCTTCACAAAACTACAGTGGGCAGATTGGGACTGTCAGTGGCAGGGCAGCAGGTATGTTGACCTGTTGCAAAAAACAATGATCCTGTTTTTACAACTCAATTTTACCACAAAATTCCTGCTCAGAGCTGGATAATATACTTCATCTTTTTCTGCTTAAGCTCCCCATCTCCATAACAGCAAGATAATATATTTGCTTGTTCTTTGTGGGTGAGATTTTCAATATCACTAAGAATTAGCTTGAAACAGAGGGTAAAATCTCCCTGGATTTCAGCAGGAGGTTATTATTTGTATGCTTTCATTTGTATGCTTGGGTTTTCCCCAACTGTCTGCCTACATCATAAGCACTTGGGGTCAGAGACTGTATTTCAGTGTATATGTTAACCACAATTCACACAGCGGAGCTCTGATTTTGGATGGGCACTCCAAATGCCAATGAATAACAGTAATTAAGTGGGGAGTGTGGGCTACAACCTTTCAGCCAAGAACATGGGGTACTTGGTTGGGTTGAAATGAATTAAATTTAGATAAATTTCAGGCCTGGGTTCTTTTATTTGTTTCAGACAGGAGCTCACATGCAAGCACTGAGTAGGCAGATTCCTCTACTCTTTTCTGAATAGTAGTTTGGAAAATGGGAACAGCTTTGTGCGTGAAAAAAAGTAATGGGTTTGGGATATTATTATCAAATTGTTGTAGTTTGTCATAGCAAGACTTCTTTTTATAATTTCTTTGATAGCTCAGGAATATTACTTTTCTTCTTTAGTGAAAGGTCACACAACTATATACCATCTCTTAAAATCAGTGAATGCATAATGGCTTCTGCTGTTCTAACAGGAGTCATTAAACAAATTTATAAATCAATGAAGTACACCGATGCATTACTTTAATTATCATTCTGTTCAGATGGTTGGTTTATGTAATGTAATTGTTTACTATGTCTGAGTATTACACTAGAGAAGCTTGGCTGGATCTTCATTTCAAAATCTATTCTAATTTCTTAAGCGTTTTTATGAAATTAACGAACAATAGTCTATGGAGTAGACTGAAGAAATTCAGTTAAAGGAAAAATACACCACCCTCCCCTCCCCTTTTGACATTTGTTATGAGGTGATTTTAAACATTCCTGTCATTCTGTGTGTTTTCTTAGAGATGAATGCTATCCTTAGATTTGTCAGTTAAACCTCCATAACAGTTTTTAGGCATTACAAAGCATTACATGTCGTTAGGTAGACAGAATTTATGAGTTGCACAGTTGGCTTTAACAATACCATGCTTAAGATATTAGACATGACCAAACAGAAAATGACAGACATTAATAGAATGAGGAGCACTGACATTTTTCTTTGAAATACAAGAAATAATGGGTTAAGATGAAGTATTATAAAATTCATTTTCTTGAAATAATATTTTTCCTAGCAGAGTCGTACAGAATAGCTAAGTGTTTAAGAATTATGATTTATGCTTCTTGCAAACTCAAGAGCTTGTCTCAGAAATAATGAGATTAAAACCTCTTCAACAACTATAATTTAGGTTCTTATTTATTTCTTGTGTTTTTAGCTTTTGGGGTTTGTTGGTGGTTTTTTTGGGTTTTTTTTTTTTGTTTGTTTTTTTTCTGAGAAATGAAACTCCCATAATCTGATAACTTTAGGCACTGGAGTTTTCAGAATAAAATAAAACTAAGAATGTCATAAAGCCCCTGTGATGGGATTTACAAGAGCCCAATGGCCTGGATGAAGTTAACTCAAGCAGCAAATTAGGACCCTGTTCAGGGTATTGAACAGCAGGAAGTGAGGATATTCCTCTGCCAAACAGTCTTCGAGAGATCTGAGTTGAAGACCAGGATTTCAGGGGAATGTAAAGGGGAACTCTGCGCTGGAAGAGGGAGACTGAGAAAGGCTGTACACATACAGTGTAGAAAAAAGACTGTATTACATGAGCAGATCACCTGGCTGAGAATGAGCTTTGCATTTATCCCTGAAGACAGTATCAGCAAAAGTCTTTTGTATCCCTGTAGTCTCTCAAATTTGCTACAGTAGGTCATTTGTGATTTACAGGCCTTCAAAACTGAATGAATTGGAAAGAATCTGTGATTTTTCTCACCACGTATCTTATAATCTATATATTCCTCTCATGTCCAGGCATGAGAATGCATATTTCTGTCCCATGTTTATTTGAATAAAGAGTAAGAAGTCTTTCATTTATTCATATTACATACAGGATGTTTAAATGAGATATGCTATCTATATTTCTCATTAATATTAACATGAGCTACATGTATATATCAGATGCAGGTCCCCTGAAGTGCATATCTCCCAATATGCTCTACAATCCATCGTGGGATCTGAAGCTAATAAGTAGGTAATAGGACCATCATATGAGCTTTGCTTATTTACAACTGTTATTAAAGTAATTCAAAAGCAGGACTGAGGACAAGAAGAATATATTAAACCATATTGCTTTATAAATGAAAAAAGGCTGCTGTACAAAATGACAAGAACAATAAAATGTCATGTTTAATTCACCTCAGGGTTAGCTCTACCAAAGTCAGTGGAGTTTTATCACAAATTAGTACGGCTTATTGTGTTGAAATTCTGTGGATCTTGCAGCTTCAGGAATGAATAGTACAGTATTTAAAGATTCAGATTTTAAAACCTAGGTGATATTTTAGAAAGGGACCACAGATAATTATTAGGAAATTTTTTAGAAAAAGTAAATTGTTAGGCTGTTACAACTACTGTACCCTGGTGTAATCTGCAAGTTAAAATACTTATGGTTTCTATCTTTTCTATAGTGTGACATTTAAAAGAACGATTTAATTTTGATAAAAAAACCCCCAAACTCTTAATAATAATTCAGCAATGTTAATAATGCTTTCTCCCTAGGGTTTTAAAAACTTCCCCTCTTCCAAGTATGTAATATGTTGCTTCATAGATCTAATTATACTACTGTGTAGGCTTGAATTCTCAAGGCAGTTTCTAAAGCCTAGAATTTGTCTTAAAGAACAACCATTAGCACAAGCTGGTACATAAGCTGTCCTTCTTGACACTCAGCAGGTCATAATGATTTTGCCGTCTGTTGAACTTCTCATTGCTAGAGGATAAGTTTTGTGCTGGTCCAAATCAGAAACTAGCTGAGGTGCTCAAACACATGATGACAGAAAAAGCAGAAAACTGACATTCTGCCATGCTAACAAGTTTCTGCTCCAGAACATGAATAACTGGTATTATACAATTTTTTTGTCTACTTGAAACATGTGAAGCAGTGTAAAGGAGTTCTTACCATTTTCACTCATTTGTGGAAATCTGTAATCAAAATCACAATCAGCTGCTGAAGTGCTCCATGTAATCTTACTTCAGATTATTCAGCATTAATTGTATTTTGTTAACATTATGAAAGGAATCTTTTCAGCAGATACCAGATCTTACATACCAAGGTACTTGGGATCAAAATAAAATATACCACTTGAGCCCTAGTGCTTCAGAAAGTGAAAGGGAGTTTGTAGATTTAATTATGCCTGATTTTCCTGTGCATTATTCTAAATTACTGGTCCACAACAACTTGCCCTGAGAAGTACCTAGATACATTTGGACCTCTAGAAAAATACCTGGCATCAATCCAGTTTTCTTTTGTCTTGATTTAAGATTCTGTGGTATGTGCCTTGGAAACAGCACAGACCTTTTCCCTTTCTTGTAGGGACAACTTTAGTGAGTGTTTTTGGGAGAGAGATGTTCGTAAGACAAAGGGCTTTCAAATTTCTTCATGAAACAGACATCAAAAGCCATCTTATGAAAGATGATGTTACAAAACAAATGAGAACAAAAGTTGTACAGATAGGAGAGACCATTGTCAGTATTGCATTTTCAAGTGAATTTTTTTGTTATAAATCATTTACTGATATCAAATAGCAACAGAATCCATTCAGAGATGCAACTTAGAAAGCTACAATATGCTTAGGAGTTGAAAGGAGTTCAAAATTCATTGCAGCTAGCATGAACTCATTTATTCATATAATTTGACTGCCTTCAAATGAAACAGTTTACTGTTTATCCTTGATCTTTATACCAGTTTCATTGGCAGAGATGGGTTTGGCCACAGAAATATGTGACTTCGTATCATAAATTATCTACCTGGCTTTATGTGCAGCAGAGTTTTTCAGGGAGTTTTTTGTTGTTATTGGTGGTTTTTGTTTTGGGTTTGGAGTTTTTAATATGGTCCTTTATTGAACATTGTGAATGTGATCTGCCTTACACTGATGAAGGCTGCCCTATGGCACTTCTGTTCTTAGATAGTGCAGTTCAGGCACACAGAATTTAGCCTGCTGATTCACCATGTCAGAACAGATTTTCCATCTTCCTTTGCCTTGTCAGACTGCAGTTCTTTGTTATCTGGTAGAGGCAGCAGCTTCTCTCCTCAACAAACCAGTCAGTGATGTCACCATCCTCTGCAATGTTTCTGCAGCTCCCTATAGAGTCTAACACCAAACCAAAGCAGGGAGAGAAGTATACATTATCCATATCTTTACCTGTAATTCTGATTCCATCTAAACAAATAGCCATGATCCTGGAAAAGAAAATGAGATTATGGCTGATCCTTGGGGAGTGCACTACTGAAGGAAGACTGTGTCGCCGGACCAGTGAGATCTGTACGGCGCTCACATCGCAGCCGAGGACCTATGTTTGGGGGAGTTTTCTCCGCACTGTTTTCAAAACAGGCTCCATGCCCTAAGGGCAAAGCCTGCTCTCCAGATGGAAAATAGTGAGGTAACAGGGCTTCAACCACAGACCAAACAGCCAAATGTCTTCACCAAGCTACCCTGATTTATTTATTTTTACAAGGTTTTGATTCATTTTGTTTGAGCGAAATGGCTGCTATTTCTGCCTTCACTCAGTTTGAGCATGTTTTAATAGAGGATTAGTCTCCTCAGGCAGGTGCAAGGAAAGTGCTTACTGGGTACGACAGTGAAAAGAACCGGCCGGTAGGGAAAAAACCTCAACATGTTGTGGTATAATGAGCCCATTTAAACAGAAGTGAATGTTTGACATTTACATTCCCTGTCTCTTGTACAAAGCCAGAACGATGTTCTGAAAATATAAAAGTGGTGGAAAATATTTTGCTTAAAAAAAACCCAAAAACTTTTAATTTATTAAGCCTCCAGCCCTGACAGTTTGTCACAGGTAAAACTGGGTGCCCTCCATCCCTAGGGACAAGTCTGTTCTCAGTTGTTCCACAGATCAGCTCTGGTGTCAGTTCAGAGAAAAGACACCTGCTCCTTTCTCAGCCTGTGGTGACACAATCAGCAGTGTTTAAAAATTAACCAAAAAAATCAAAAGGAAAGAAAAAGTAAAAATTGATGAAAATTAGCGACTGGGGATAGGAGAATTACAAGAGAGGGGAAAAATTAATAAAGCCTATGTTATTTACTCTAACTTTCTAAAGCCATGACTAATGAATAATTTAAATATGTTTAATTAATTAATCCAGTAAATGGATACCTAACAATTTCAAGGAGCTAGCAAATAAGCTAAAATAGATTACATTATCTGAACAGGCAGAGAGCATGCCCAATAATATCAGAGCTAATTTTTCTGTTAAATAACACATCATTGTTCCACTTCAAATTCCTCCTTAAAGCCACTTTGCTCTGTTGCACCTGTGAATGGTAAGGCTTACAGTTTGCAAAGAATACTGCTTATTATGTTGGCAAATTTTGTCTCGTCTCCTGTTTTGTACTGTTTGTACTATCTTGCACTTATATATAGCACAGGAATTTTTTCAATCTGTTTAGAAGGAGTTTAACACAGTGGGCTTCTAGTAAGAAGGGCTTGTAGACAGCACAGTAATACTACTAATAAATTAATAGCAAGAATGGCATTGAGTAGTTCATACTTTGGTTTAGTTCTTGAAAGTCAGTGTCATAATTAAAGGTACATTTTCTAGTTAGTTTTCTAAGAAAAATAAATTATATGAGAGACTTGTCATCTCTATGATAAATATGATCTGTAATATTTTTCTTTGTCTTAACTTTTTTTAGGAAATGGATGAATACATAAAATAAAAAAAGATAACAATAAAAATGAAAGTGTTGATGTCTACGTGAACAAAACTATTTAAATAGAACAAAGGTGGGTTTGGATGTCTGCCAAAACTCATACCCAACACATATCCCTTTAGGCTTACCTAAACTTGTTTTTGATAATGGAGAGAGATACAGGGAAAAAAAAAAAAAAAAAGGAATACAGCCATACCAATATAGTTTTGTGGCAGCAGAATTGATATAGGAACTGGTACAGGACAGATTTTGTTGTGGTGAGAGCTGTAGTGAAGGAGAGTGAAAGTGAGGAAGTCAGCATAAGGATGCTTTTTGACCTGCTTATGAACCAAATTACAATAGATATAAATAACAAAATAACAAAGGAAAGTTTTACATTAAAATGCAGTGGAAGGTAGGGAAACAGTGAAGACTTCACAAAGAAACCTGATTCCATCTGCCTCTCTCCCAAAAAGATTAAGATGAATTCAGAAATTATTTTGATCCTGCAAAGTTTTAAACCATCTTAATATAAGCCAGAACTAATCTTGGCTTAAATTCAAAAGGCCGATGTGCATTTTTCAAATGCTGACATCTGAATACCTCATTAGTATGTTGAAATTGTCACTCAAATGGCTGTTTTATTTGCCTAAGTGCTGATTTAACAGACCAAATGCAAGATTTGGCAGTATTGTTAAGGCACCCATGTTTGAAAATTGGACGCTGACTTTGGATTATATGTGACTATATATGTGCTGCTGTTCAGTGAAAACAAGCCTTCTATCTATCCATCATGGCAATTCTAACATCAAAACCTGAGGTACTGCACACAATCAACCTATCAGATTCTACACTGCATGCAGGTTTTGTGGTTGTTTTTTTTAAAACATTTTACAGGAAAGCACCACACATTGTTTCAATTTTAACTGTTATTTTATAATTAAGACTTCAGCTCTTGAGTATAATAGCTGACGTGAATTTGAAGGAAAAAGGCCAGAGAACAGCCCTGTAGTTAGCAGAAGTAGCGAGACCAGAAGCTTAAAAGGTCCAGAAAGGATGAAAAAAGGAAGGAAGAGGGCAGCCTTGCTGATGACAAGTGGGTGTTCGCTAATGAAAAGCTGTTGGATAACCAGCTTCTTTGAAACCACATTCTACATATAGGAAACTATTCAAAAGGCAGATTTTTAGGTGGAAAACTCTCTCTTAAACTTTGAGCATGGAACTGACCAGTCCAGGATTTTTGGCTAGTCTGGGTCACTAAATATTGAAATACATGCTTCAAATGAAAAAATCCCAAACAACACCACGGCAACAACAAAGAAAATCCTCAAGACCTCTTCTATTATTAGAAACTCATCTGATATTGCCAGATAAAGTTGTTTGAAAATACAGATGAATTTGAATGTTTAACATCCCTTTAAGGTGAAAGTTAACCTGTTTGGTTAATAAATGGTTTATCCTTGTAAGACGTTTATGGAACAGGAGGACCCTCCTTCTCTGTAGCTTTTCTATTATTATTAACTGCAAGCACACATAAAAGGTGCAATATTTGCAAAAATACATTGTTCAAACCTATCAATGCTAACATTCCTTTTTAGCTAATCTGCCCTCACAGCTTGAAACACTGGCAGTTCTTATAGTACTGGTGTTTTGTCCAGACAAGCGCTGGCATAATTCCAGCAACGATTCTGACCCTTAAAAGGCCTGGGACTTAAGTTAAGGCCAGTCAATCACACTGAACCGTGACAGATCTGTGGTGTGGGCAAATACCATGGAGAGGCTATGATGCTGCCCTCACACTCATTTCAAGTTACTCCTCTGAAAAGTCTTTAATCAGGTTTACAGGGCAGTATCACTACTTACTTAAGAAGAAGAGAAAGAAAAAAGTACGGATTATTATTGCATAAGGATGCACAGTGGAAAAATGCCTTAAAAAAGTGAACATATATTTATCTGCATGAATCACAATCACAGTGGGATGCACAAACAGGTATTTGAGTGTCCAAACATGCACATGCAAAATCAGAAAGGCATTATTGAAATAGACATGTTCTTCCATGAGACATTTTTATTTTTAAAATTGATAGTACCTATTACGTGCAAACTGTTTTGCATTTTTACAGTTAGCAAATGTCAATAAATCCATGGCATGTAAAAGGGCACTGCTACTATGGCAGTTATTGGAATTCTATACTTTGTCAAATATATGTACCTCTTAATTCAATAATCTTTAAAAGCAATTCTCATTGTGGTTTACAGTATGACACCTGACCTTTTGTTAATGTCAAATACCATTTTACTTTAGCATGGAAAATTATTATATTTCTATAAATATAATCATTATTCTTTGAAAATATGTATTAAAGAAATAGAACAGGAAACTGATCAGCTAATGAATTATTTCACATGACAGTGATTTTATGTATTATTGTTGACATTTCTGTAAGTACCCTAAACAGGCCCATAGTATAAAAGAAAACATCAACCGGAAGTCAAAATTCTGCCTGTAATACTGGTCTGTTACCTGAGAGTAGATGAAAAACCAAATTCGGTTGTGCTGATTGGCAAGAAGAATGTAGCATTAAGTTGTTTTTCCAGCCAAGATAGATAAAATCTCTGGCAATGGTTATACAATATGTGGTTTGGAACTTTTCTTAAAGGTAGCTAAGTTAAGTACAATTTACAAAATACCTATTTAGTTGTGATAGATATCTCCAGTTCTGCCTTAAAAGCAAGCTAGCAACAGCGCAGATAAAGAATTCAGTTCCACATCATTAGGAGATAGAGAATTTTTTTGCTGCACTAAGCAAATATACTTGCCACTGAATGAAACATATCAGTTTAACCTGAATATGTTGCTTGACCAGTATATTCATGTACATTATCTATCAATATATGCTTTTTTTTTCATGTTGACAGAGTAAATCTCATTGATTCATGTAAGCATTTGTGTTAGAAGGAGAATGTGGGTTAAAAAAGGACTTTGAAAATATGTGTATTTTTTGCTTATCTCTGTATATGTAAATATAGGAAGAGTTGCATTCCTACTGAGCAACTGGATTCCAATGAACAATCTTGCACGGCAGTGTATTGTCCTACCTGTTAGTTAGACCAAGGCAGAATTTTGCACTGTGGAAGAAAAGCAATGTACCTTCTTTTTGTTTATGATGTGCCTCCAATGGTGCTGCATGTGCCAGAAAATTATTCTTTAAATAGCAAGCTTCTTCACCTTCCATACTTGGCATTGACATTGTTTTCTTTATGAGGTAAAGTGTAGAATGATACAACACAGTCTTAGCATGGCTTAGCAAGAGAGTAGTACCAGATTTAGACTTTGTTTATGACACAGTTCTTCTATGAATATGCAAGCAAAAATCAAAAGACTCTCTGGCTTGCAAAAAAGAATTCATTATGAAATCCCACAACAGATCTAATGAGGGCTTTAACAATTCCTGATTCAAACATTATATTAGAGGGCAAAAGAGTAGCAGAGATGATCAGTTGCCTTACTAATGTATGAAATAATGGAGGCATCAACTGCATTCATAAGTATGGAGAATGTGAGATTATTTTGGAAAATTTATGGACATTTTAGGTCCTTCAGATTTCTGCATGTAATTTATAAGAAGAAAGATAGGTTAAAACCTGTGAGTCAAAATATGGTTCTTTGAAAGGGCCTTTCACCTCCAGAAGTTTCTTTGCTAAAGTTAATTGAAGTCTCAACCACCTAGACAGTAATTTTTAAAAACGAACCACCATCCAGAGCAGAGAGAATTTGTCAGAAACAGCATTTTACTACTGCTGTTACAGACTTTGCTAAATTTGGCCTGGACATTTTGCCCCTAGACATTCAGTAATTGAAATGACCAATAGAGGCTATGGCCATAGCTTCAAAAAAACCCTGTGCTGCCTACTTGTAATTCATTGCTGGTTGCTTAGCTTCCCTTAAAAGTCAACTCCTCATTTACAGTTGATATAAGTCTTTCTGTGAAGGCTGGAGAAAAGGTAATGTGACTTATGAACCTGCTTTTCAGGACACAGACAAAAGTCTTCTTCAAGATCTCACAGAATTGGTTGGTGCTGTTTTCCATCACGGTAAGTTGCTACCCCAGAGCTCTGACAGAGGAAGGAGGTCATGTGAGTGCTTTTCAATCCATTCCAGACAAAACGAGCTGGGTTAGCTCATACTCACCTTCAACAGTCCATTAAGCTTTCCCAGCTCATTTTGCCTGCAATGCAAAGGAATGTGTACACAAACTCCTCCACAAGCAGAGATGGGAGGATGGCAATTTCTGGCAGACGAAGGCGACAGACCACTGGGGAAGAGCCATTTTCCATCGCTTGCTCAGGGGTGCTTTTCCATGAACTCTTATGTCAAAGCGGTCAGAGCACTCTCTTTTTTGCAAGGTAAGCTAAAATCTAGCCCGATGAGGCTATTTGAGGCAATTTCGTAAAGACTTGCACTCAGTGGAGAATCTTTCACAAAAATAAGTTAACTGACAACCATTTTAAACAAGAGCTGACCATGGAAACACTGTTAACTTCATAACCAAAAAGTGATTATTTAATTCAAATTTTACTTGCACCTTAATGTATGGATATGAAAGTAGGAAATCTACCAGATTTATATATTTGGAAGTAAATGCCTTTGAAAAAAAACCCCTAGATATTTAATTAATGTAAATTAATTACAAATACCAAGATTCACTGGAAAATTGAACGAAATCTCTGACATTCTTTAGAAAAATGAATGGAAATATCTGAGAACTATGGGGCTAGCCACAGAACACTTTTAAACACTGAGAGGCAAGAGGGAATAAGAAAAATGCAGAGTGCTCTAGATAGTTAGAGATGAAGAGCCCTGTACATCCTTAATCACAGCCTAACAAACCAATGGTATTTGATGGTGCAAGAGAGGCTTCAGATTTTTTAGACAGAACCATAAGAATAATTTAATTTCAAAATCAGGTTGAAAAAATCTGTTATTTCCTGAGAATGTTAAATGCACAGTTTTGTCCAATATGCCACTAAAGCCCACATTTAACCTTTAACAGATGAATCATTCCATATCTTCACAGCTCAAGTAAATTAAGTGCTTTAGCCTTGGGATTTCAGGTCCTATAAGCCCAATTATGAAAACTTCTCAGGCCCAAATACAGTATTTGGTGTCATACATAGTTCTGCTTCCCCACATAATCGCTAGTGTGTGCAGACCCAGGTCCTTAGCCAGACATAACAGCTAAGAACAAAAAACCTAATGGCAGCAAGTAAGGGTGCTAATTTTAAGGTATAGCAATATGTACTACACAAGGATCTTGCACGTCATTTTCTCTTTTCAGTTGCAAATTTATCTCTTCTAATGTGAGAGAATGAAGTATGGAAAGAGATAAGGAAGGGAATATGACACTGGAAGCCTGACTGGTTTAGTTTAAAATGCAGCTGCTCCTACTGCTTTGTTGAAGGAATGTAACCTGCTGGTGACAGCAATCATGACTTGACAGAGGATCAATCACAAGAGTTACAAGTGCTTTGCCCTTTTTCTGATATGTGACAGTTTTGGAAAATGGCATCTTAGATAATCCCTTGTGGAACAACTTTTTGGATTATCTCTAGTGACCCTAGTTTTCCTACACAAACATAAATGTGCTTCATATTACTAGTCCCAGTTAGGATAATAGTCTTGGTAACAATAGATGCAGAATAACTAAGAAGCTTTGCTGTCCTTGACAAAGGCATCTTGAACAAACAAAATAAACCAGCAACAAAATATATTTTAAGCTACCTGCAACTACACTGTGCAACTCTCGTGGGAACAGTTTTACTGACTGTGAGGAGTTTGATTCACTCCTTGCCTTTCTTCTACTTTTAGCCAGTGCAACTTTAATGAAATAATCAGTTTAGTTTCCTTCCAAAATTTACACTGAAATTAGTTTAAAATTGGAATATCACAGCAATGAGCCAGACCCCTTTAAATTTGGCTAGTGTTCATCCTGTAACTACATATGTGGCTCCTGCATCAGCAAAATCTTACATGTCCAGTGACTAGAAGAAGATTGGAAAGATCAGAACACACAAAGTTTTGAAAGGATTTGCCAAGTTTGACATTTGCACCTGTGTAACTAGCAAAAGACAAAGTTTAGCCCTTAATATTATTTTATCCTGGCAGCATTTTAATATATCCTGGTAGATTATGCATCAACTCCTAACTCCTAAACAGTTTTAAATATGGTTGTGACTTACCACTGGGGTCACAGAGTGATGTTAACTAAACATCCAGGTGTGATATTTGATTACAGTTATGGTTTTTCAAAAGCCAAGAGGAAGCCATGAGGAAAATACTAGAGGTGGAATTTTTAAAGAGTCTATGTGACTATAAATTCATATAGCTTATTAAGATATATTTTAAAGATATTGATTCCAAAGAAGAAATGCACCTACAAAGAGAGACCCAAGATAAAGGCTAATGTGTAAATTGCTTTAAAAACTGTAGTTACTGTAATTACATGGAGCATTTTACAAGCAACTAGGGACTGCTTTGGATAGATGACTGAAATTTAATCAGTATCTGGCACAGATTGCCTTTCTTTCACACCTCACATTTCTGAAGTACTATTTCAGGGAAACCTGCTAGAATCGTGAGCCTTTATTATCACGTTTGATCTCTATGCTGTTTCCGAAAGAGTGATTTTCCCAGATCTCGCAGAAGATATGTGTCTGGGTACTTTTTCTCAGGAGCATGTCTTCTCATTTTTGCACAAACTTCATTCAGCTATCCAGGCTGAGGTTTGCAATCACATGGCATGTTATTTATGAAATGCAGAAAATGTTGGTTTGGTAATGCCACCACTTGAGACTACAAGATAAAGGAAGCATGCACAGCCTGTCATACTCAGAGGACATTAACACTTGTGCTAAACCTTTTATAAAATACAATGTATTTCTTCTACAGGCTTAATTTTGTTATTTGTATTAGCTGTCAAGAAACTGTCAGTTAAGAAAAGGGAGCCCCAAATGATCTATGTCTTTTAAAGCAAGAAGGAAACAGAAAATAATTAGATATGGTAAATGTGAAAATTGATCTATCTGAAGAGTGTGCAGTTTACAAGCAAGAAATCAATCAGTTTACACCAAACAGATTAAAATCATGTATCATTATTTTTAATGGTTCAAGATGTAAAGGTCTGAAAGTCTAAATAGAATTCCTGATGATTACTTTTATTAAAATCCTAAGTATTGGAAGATATACAATAGCTGTCTAGATTGATTACTATATTATCTGCTTTGTAGAAAAATAATATCCTTGACTTGCTGCTTGTTGCTAAAATCCTCATTACTATGCCTAATATACTCTGTCCCCAGAGTAAATGAAAGCGTTTCCTTCTTTTGTACTGTAGTTTCCTTAAAGTTGAATTCTCAGAAATACTGGGACTATGCTGTGACATCTGAGTTCTGGAGATCAATTTATAGCTGCTGAAGATCATGAAGAATTGGCCATTAAAACAGTTACTATTTGACAAATAACAACATTTGTGTTTAGCCTGGATATTTATCAAGCAGACAGAGCACTTATTCCTGATGCCTGAATGAAGGTCTGCATGAACAAACTTATTAATCAGTTAGTGCCTGGTTTTAAACCACCTGTCTTATTTTAAAAAACCAAAACACCCAACTTGCACTTTTACATATATTAAGATTGCATTCCTGATTTGATAGCACTGGGAAGTCGCAGGTATGTTAGTCATGGGGAATACCAACACCAAACAGTGAAAGCTCTGATATAAAATATACCAATTTTCTTTTTCTTGAGAAATGTTTGCATATTGGCTTAATCTAAGAGTAGGCACCTGACAGATGATACATATGCATATTGCATTTAGACATACGGAAACTCAAGCATATCATGACTGCATTTCCTCAGATACAGCAATCGTGCAATGTTACTGAAGTGAATGGGAACACTGCTACTGACCTCATAGCTGTTCAGAGGTTGTAAACTCTGATTCACAGAATACTTTGATATTTAAAAAGTTCTAAACTGAAAATGATCTTTGAACTATTTCTTAATAATTTGTGAGTGAAAAACATTATTTTTAAAAAAACATTTTGATAAAATTAAAATGTTTTATTTTAATTCTGTGTTGTGTAAGAGCTTGGAATCAAAGACATGTAAACAAAAATAATTTCAATATAAAAGTTTGTTCTGAAAATGCCAATATGTTACCAGTTTCCTTCCTGGTTTTGTTTCAAAAGAAAGCATCGGTTACATTGACACCATTTTGTGGAATTTATCAGCACTGCCGGAACTGCATTCTATGAAAGAAGATGGTTTCATCAAAGCTGTTCCAAGCAGCTTAGTTATTAAATCCACAGGGAAAAAAGCAAGCTTTACATAGGTCCTAGTTACAAAGAGTCTACTGTTTGCTAGTAAGGATCAGCATAACTAAAATAAAGAGGTATGGATAAGACAAAAGTTTCTAAGGAAAGCTTTATGTTCATCATCCTCCTTAATTTCTCTGAGGATTATGTAAGAGCTGTTAACAGTGGATTTCTGTTCAAAATAAACAGAGTATATGACTATTTAATTTCTTTTTACTGTTCAAACTACTACAGGTATAGTATATATTTTAATGACAAATTATGAATTTGGCTCCCATATTTTATTGTATGTATTCTGCATGCAGTATCAGCTCTGATTCTTAAGAACAGGGGTTCAAAACCCAAAGAATTTATTTAAAACATGAATGAATAATGGGAATACCATTTTGTTCCATGAATAATTATATTCTGTGTTTATAGAGCATTTATTTTTCAAAGCTATATACAAATATTAACCAAACAATCATCACAACATCCTTGTGCGCCAGGTTTTACGCATAAAGAAATGAGGAAAAAAAAAAAAAAGAGATCTAAAATACAGTGCCTAGCACTTTAGTCCTATAACTGAGGTTTCAAGCTACTAAAGTAATGCAAATAACAATAATGGTATGGGAGAAACCTTTCAAGTTTGAGTGTCTAACTGGCTTGATTTTCATAGGTTTAGACTTCTGAGCGCTCACAACTCTCTTTGAAGTCGATTGGAAATGTGAGTGTCAGCACACATTAAAATCAGACCACTAATTTAGATGCTTAAACATGAAATTTAATTTCACAACTTTAAATTTGGAAAAATTCAACTATGTGACTTTTCCAAAGGTACCTTACAAACCAGTGGCAGCACTAGTAGATCCTTGATTTCCAACACCTTGTGTTTGCAGAGATTTCAGCACAGTCACTATGGGCTAAATGTATCACATATGCTGTGACAGATCTACGCAGCTAAAGTAAATTGGTGTGTGCAGGGACTATTGCTTGCTATCACAGACCAAAGATTTGTATGAGATCCTGCATGAACAAGTGAAATACCCCTTTCTCCCAGAGAAACCTAATTGCAAAAACAGCTGATACAACACTGCTTCAGGGAGAGGACTCTGAAGTCTAGTAATTTTACATAAACCCCTCCTCTCACCTGCTTGTATGTTACCTCCTACTATGCAGTGTGAGAAAGTCCTCACAGAACTGGCTGGGATAGCTGTGTCATTCTCTACAAAACTACTATGGTTTAGCTTTCTTTATACTTCTAAACTTATGTACCAGATTGTCCTGTCCAGTGTCCTAAAGGTCACTTCTGTCCAGTGTCCTAAAGGTCACTTCTTCAGCTGCAGTGAAGCGTGAGCAATTTCTATGTACATAGGACCCCATTCTGGTTGTTACTGAGCAGATATTATTGAGAGAAGAGAGACTATGAGGAGTGTCTTCCTCATCAGCTGACAGTCACAGGACATGACCACAGTGCAGAAAGTGTGTTCCTTGATCCATATGACTTCCCAGCTTTGATGAGGTGGCCAAAGTTCCCTTTTATATTAAGTCTGCAGCAAGTGCCAAGAAGTGATGACTTAGACACACTGTGACTCCCTAAAATTGAAACTTAGAGCTCTAACTTAGGTTAGAGCTGGTGAATTCTGCCTAGTGCCAACTCTCTATGTAGATGTGTCTCAGGGTATGTCTAACTTAGTAAGTACTGTCACTCAATAGAAGTCAGTTTATAGTGTGAATCATCCAACACTGGGGACCCAACATACATGTCTTGCATATTTAATGGTATTTTAATTTGGGCTAGTTCTAGCTTAGTCCTGTGTTCTGAATGCCTACAACTGGTCAAATCGTATCAGAGGCAACCCTGAAACATGTCCATTAGCTTACTGATACCCAGAAGGAACAAAGCTATTTTTGGATATGGAACAAAGCTCAGTGCTTTGGGAAGATGAGGAGATCTGCTTCAAGAGTGCACTCCTTAAAGGTACATCATCCATGCATTCCTGTGTTGGTTCTGTAGCTTGGTTCTTCCAAGGCCAGTGTACATCAGGAGTTTGCCTACAACATAACTGAGTAAGGTGGGCACTAGTCAAAAAACTCAGGCCTACAAACCTGTGCAATAGGGGAAACATAGAAGCTGAGAATTATAGTACTCTAAGCCTGGTTATTACAGGAAGTTGATCCTTGTAATGATCAGGAACAGACACTACAGTCTTACTTACTCATGCCCCATCTGAAAGTCCTGCTCATACCCAACTGACCTTGAAAGAATGAGATAACGGACTAATGATATAGCTGTACTAAAACTGCATAAAATACAAAGAACATTGTAAATAAGGAAAGTTTACTGTGGTTCAGTGTATTTTCATTCTACTACATTTTGGGAGAGAATGAGGCATATGAACATCAGAAAAGAGGCAGCTCAAATTTTGATCCTTGCAACTTTAATTATGAGCAACCCCAAGAACAAAGATTACTTACATATTATTTGAAAACTATTGGGTGTAAGTTTATAGAGGTAACAAGCAAGTCTAATTTTCTTTCATACTTAGGATTTAATAGGTACAGAATGCTGCCCAAGGGAAAAAAAGTGAACAAGTAGTAACTTGATATTTATTCTACACAGACATGAAGAATGCTTAAAGAAATACACAATGTCTGAAACATTGACATGTATAACTATTTTAATTGTAATGTTGCCTTTTTTATAGTCGTTTCTGCTATGGTACAGGCTGAAATAGTTGCAACACTATCCAGCCAAAAATCCCACCCCAAAACCAACCTCCAAACCCCACAAAAACCCCACAAAATATCTCTTTTGAAAAACTTATGGTGGAATCATAAAGACTGCACAAAGTTTGTGCAGTCTGAAGTTGATAATATGGTATTATCATTTTGCAAAAATGATGCTATCTTTCATAGGCTGGATTATTTTGTAAATATGGGCTCCTTCCACTTCTGATATTTCTCATCTTTTTGGAGAATATTAGTGAAGAATCCTCAGATATTTTCAAGCATAGAGAACCAGAGCCCTGCTATTTTGACTACAGTAATGACCAGGAATATGGTGTGATGAACAGACAGTGCTGGAAATCCTAAGATCTCCTTAGGCCTCCTGCTAAATCCATGTCTGCAGAAAGAGAAACTTTAGTGCAATATAAGCATTGTTACTATTTTTCCTGGTTTTTTTTTCAGATGAAAGTGGAGGCACAGTTAATGTATTTGGTTTACCCAAAACCATGGAAAGTTTGTGGCAGAACCAATATGTGAAGTGCAAGTTTATCCTTGCTCTTAGTTCACGGTCACTTGCACCTGGATCTCCTCCTGACATTAGACCTTGAAAGCCTGACTCATCACAGGTTCTTTAATACGCCTAAGCTAAAATCTATATGTAACATACAAGCCATTATTTTAAATTAACTTATCCATTTTTACAGTGGATAATTTTCATTTTGTTCATATTCATAGCAAATACATTTGATGCCTCAGTTCCTTTTTTAACACAAGAATTGTCATTGTGTTACATTTTAGGCCAAATTAAATTATAAAAATACTCAGTTGTGTAACTATCAACACCACAGTATTTCTTCTTATTACAAAGACAAACAAGGAGTACATTGGAGAAAAAAAAAAAAGTGAATCTCATTTCTGATCCTAATGAAGCAAGTAACCCATTATACCAAGGTTAATTTGTTGACTCATGATTTCCACTTATCCAATGATATACTGAATCATATGAACAAACCTCTACATCTAATCAGGTTTTTTTTATTGAATCCTGACCTTTTATACACCTTCTTCTTGATTATGAATGACAGTGACCTTTATCTAATTTAAAACACACATACTGATGCAAAAATATGCAAAGTACACATGTAAATTCTGAATTAAGATGAAGATGTGCATAATCTTCCGGAGAGAAATTGCTTTAGAGAGAGATGTTTATATTAGGGCCAATTGAGGGTATGTGGGGAGAAAAAGTGAATTAGTCGGAACTCAGATGGATTTGCAGGAACAGCTGTGGTGATACTGAAGTCTGTTTAGATTTTCTCAGCTTCTATTTAGAATCCTGAAATGTCAATACAAATATCAATTTTTATTATGCTATTCAGCATTTTATGGCATTCATGAAATGATAAAAATGCAATAAAGTCAGACAAAATACCTCTTCACCTAAGATTTGGCTAAGTGTACCCCAGTACTGCATAAGTGTTTCACTCAAAATACATAATATTCATTTTCTACAATATGAAAGTTGGGTCAAATTCACAACATCACAAAGCTGGCTGGTTTACTTTGCCATTTTTCTCATTAAAGAGGAATGGTATGAGCATCATCTGGAGATGGTCTTTTTAGTCAAATATATAATCAGGAATTTCTGTAAATGGTGAAAGATAAATAAATGTAAGAGGACTGACTCAAACAGAAAAGAACCCCCTAACTTTCCTTTTGTTTTTTTTTTTTCTGTTCATCACTAATGGGTCTGCAGTGAAATCACTGAAGATGAACCCAGCCATGGACACAGCCTGAACTGCTGTGTAATCCTATAATCCACTCTCTCTTTTCACAAGTCATTCCTTCCTCTGAATTGCTGTGAACCAAAGTTGTAGATCAGCGGCTTTGCTCTAGCCTCTCTCTTAAAGAAACTACTAAAAAAATACATACATACAGAAAATTTGCAAAACTCGGTGCAAAGATTGTCAAAGCATAAATCCAACAAACGCATTCCTCTGAGAGACTCCAACCAAACAGTACCTGGCATTAGCATGTACTTTCATGATTAACAACAGGGGGTTGTCAGACTGCTATTTCTGAAATAAACAGATTTATCCTGACAGATAATCAGCAGTTTGCACTACCTAATACATGTTATCATCTGCCACTGACATCATTACATTAAAAGCACACTTAGTATAATCTTTTGTAGGAAATTAAACAGGTTTTATGATACACTTTTGTGGATTTTTGGGGGATAGAGGGAATACCAGGGAAGAGACTGGAACATTAGAGAAAAGATACATGCCAAACAAGACAGGAAGGATCCCCAGAAATGCCATGCTGTTTTTAGTTTTTCACAATCTATTAATGTAAATTCTAAACAAATTAAAACCAAATGTTCTGACTGTAAGCCATGTTTTGTACTTTTAAGCAGCCTTTTATAATGTCCTTGGCTGTCCCCCGGGTTACCTCAATACTATTCTGTGTCTGTCTGTCCTCCTGCCTGCCCCACATAAAAACTAGCCACATAACACACATTTGTGCAACAATTCTGATCTTGCCATTTATAGACATATTTTTGAGACTGGCTGGTGGACTTTGGAAGACCAATGATAATAAGCATTGCTCATATAATTTTCTGGCAAGTTCAACATGTATATTCTTTAACTCTCAGGCACCTGTGGACCATCCCTCTCTCCCTCTCTCCCCAGAAAAAGGAGGCACCAGTTTGCACATAACTCACTGGACAGAAAGTGCAGAAGGTACTTTCTTCACTGAAAAAAAAAAAAAAAAAAAGAGTTTGAAAGGAAAATCCTAAAGATGCATTAGTAATGACAAGAGCCCGTTTTTGAGCATAGACTAGCAGAACTATCTCAGTGAGGTCTCAGTGGCTGGCTGTGTGCTTCAGACTGTGTGCCTGATGGTTACTTTGGGTTTGCAGGAGCAAAAGCAGAAATTCTCAAAAGAAGAAAGGCAGTATTTACCATGGAAAATAATAAAATCATTTTGATGAGCAGAGCAGCAATATAACCCAACCATATCCATCCATATCCATCATGTTAACACACACATCGTAAGGTAGACTGGAAAAGTTTGGTATAGACCAGTTCTATGACCTGCAGGAAATGTGGAAAAACATGACTTACACAGGGGCTCCCTGTTGATGCCCCATTCTGAGCTGCCTGCTCACTCAGCTGGCTGTTTCTGTAGTGATCAAGTTTGGACTCAATATGGACAATGAAGTTTTAGTAAGAAAGTTATTATACCTCCCCTATGTCCTCCAAGTAAATCATTCTTGCCCCAGTTGCAAAGGTAATGTGAATTATATACCCTCAGGTTTGCTAGAGCAAATTGTGAAATTTCTCTCCTTTTTGAAATCTTAGGTTGTCAATTAATTTTATACTATTACACTTCTATGAACTCACCTAATGCAGCTCGTGCAAAGACTAAGTAACAGAAATTGCATGAGAGCTGTTACTTGACATTAGCAAATATTTCATCCTCTTCCTTAGAGTGCAGTTTCTAAGTCATAGGCTGTTCTGTAAGGGCAAGTCAGATATTGAAGTCCTGGCTCCAGTGACTTTTTGTGACTAGCTTTATTACTCCACAGGTAGAACCTGCATCCCTCTTTCAATCCTTTGTCTCATATGGGATACATTTTGTCTCTTATGCCTTTCTCCTTCATAACTTGATAGGAAGAGAAGCAAGAAAGTGGCTAGTTACTGAGGGATTCATTGTTATCCATTCACACTCATGCATTTTCACATAATGTTCCCCCTAAGATAAAAAAAAAACCCCCACAACCACCCCCAACCAAACCAGCAGAATTGAAACAGTAGGAGGGATGAAGTCTCTTACATGACAAATGTAACCTTTAAAAGTGGCAACATCACACAGACTTTAAATATATCTTAATTCCTATGTACTCTCTCTCTTATAAAACCTAACTTTTGAGAAATATGTATGTATTGGTTAAACAACTCCTATCCTCCTTTTTCCTTTAATTCCTCTCCATAACATTTCAGTCACAGTTAAAACTAATGCAGAATTTGGCCACGAATCTTTTGCCTCAGGTACACTGGAGAAAACCTCAGCATCTGATACTCTGATGTGAATATAGAAATAAATGCTAAACTAATATGGAGATTTCAGAGGGTTTTTTTATTTCTCAAAGTGTTGAATTTCTACTGACCCACATTCTGCATATTTCTTATACTCAGTGATGTTTGAGGTTGCTTAGATTTTAGTTTGTATTAAGTATTTTGTGTCCAAAGGTCAAACGAACATTGCTTTTGAGTCAGATGCCTAGTGGCTGCATTTCTAATAGTTAATCTTTTCACACTGAGTGAAATAAAAAAGTGGGAGACAGTTCAAGCTATCCCAAATAAACAGACAGAAGTAAAGCAACAATTACTTTTCCTGTGTGGACTGGTCTTGCTCATTTCTCCTCAAGAGATAACACTCTCTGACATAACGTCAGATAACCATGTTCAATGTTTCACAGACTTGTCATTTAAAGATTCATTTCCACTCCACTTATTTTCTTTTTATCTGCCCCTCTTTTGGTGTATTTCATCTATGAAAATTTTCATGTAGGCTCCCCAGCACAGGCACTGGGAAGAGAGGGAAGCAAAAGGGTCCAACTTAATGTAAAATACCACTAGAAATTATATAGGGAGTGTGATAGAACAGAAAAGAAAATGTTACCATGAGAAGAATTGTTTGTATAAATTTCTCAACTGTTACTAAAGCTTCAGTGCAGTTCCTGGGGAAGATGGATATATAAAGCCTCAGGTTAATTTCAGTCATTACCAAGCATTTTACATCTGCTGAAGAATTCCAAACATATAAAAGGATGTCAATCTAAACCTTTAGACCAAAATAAATAAATAAATAAATAAATAAATAAGGATCAACTTCAAAGGCTGTCAGTAGGCAAGTTACGGATCTGATTCAGCTTTTAACCCCTAGAGGTATAAGCATGCTTTATCTGCTAAAGAGATGTATGGTCTGTATTCTGCAATGTTACATTTTAAAAATCTGCAGTACAAGGCAATGATAAAAAAGGAGAATACGATATAATTGTGTATGTAATTTGATGAGAAGCTGTAGGGAACATATTGTTTCTATGCAATTATGGAAAATACTACTGACAAATCATTAAGGATTTTGTTGACAATTATATTTCCCATTTATAGCTGTACCTTTTCTCAAAGGCTTTACCAGTTACTTTTTAAGATTCCCAAATTTTTTTCCTTCTCTAGAATATTTTTAAGGTATAGTTCAGCAAATGTACCTGTTTAGAGCTGAAAACAACTAAGGCCTTTAAGAAGTTGGATGGAACTTATTAACAATCTCTATAGCATCCTTTTAGGATGATAATTTATCTTGTTAAGGGTCTTCTGTAAAACCAGCAGAAAAGAGCCTGATGGGAGTAAGAGCCCTGCATTACATATGCATCTGCAGGGTTTACTGCATCCTATAGAATCTGCTGCAAGGCACACTACAGCAGAGTATCGGGTAACTTATCATGAAGAGATGTTTGACTGAGTTACTATAGCAATGGCAAGTTTGCAGAGGAAGAAACCACACCAATAGAAAAAAAGAACTAGCTGTAGAAGAACACTGACAATCTTGTTTAGGAAGCTCTATAGTGTAAACTAGCCTGAAATGAAACACAAAATCTCACTCCTTTGAGAGTTTACTGAAAATACATTCAGAGGAATCAATAATATAAACACCTGATTTCTTCTAATTTATTTCAGTGTATCAAGGAATTAAACTGAGTTATGTCAGGTAAACCTGGTGAACCCACAAGGACAATCGAGTACATAACTTGGAAGTAACTATGAAATGCTGCTGCTGACTCACCAAGGAACACTTTTGTCCCTGTAAGACATTGGTCATTGGGTAAAAGGTGGAAAGGAAGCAGGAAATAACTGTCTGCTGCAACAATATTTTAATCCACTTACAAAAATCTTCCTCAGAAAGGCCTTTCTCTCTCTTTTTCATAACTCCAGTGGCGAGTCATCTAATCTCATCTCTGTATATTGCTAAACTCCACAGGAATTACCTTTACTTCCCAACTTTATCCTGGCCAGAGATTCATTCAGACAGAAGATCCTCAATGTCTTCCCCTAAGTTCAGCTGTCTTCTCTAAAATCCATTTCCCTTCTCTTTCACAAAATGAAAGCAGTCTTTTTCAGAATTTTTTTTCCTTTTCTTTTTATTCTTTTTCTTTCTTCTAGGGGAGGCAGGATGCCTGTATCAAATCTCTCTTTTCCATAAAATTGCTTTGTGCGGAGGAAATTGCTGGGAAGAATATACTTTTTCCATGTCTAAAAGGGACTCTGAAATTTTACTTTTAAAACTCATAGATCAAACATACATGCTGGTTCTCTCCCAGTAACATTAATTTACTCAAAACCACTCTGCATGTGAAAGAGTTAATAAAAATTCTAATTACAGGATAAGAAAGAAAGGTCAGACTTCACTTACATCATTGTGAAGGGCTTTTATTGCACACTGCTATAAAACATATTTCTTTTTTCAGTTGCCATCCTCACAGAGTAACCTGCATACCAATAGGATCTCCAAAATGCCATGAAGCAAAAGATATTTATCTGCTAAATTCTATGTACAGTAACCTAACAAATGCCAGAGAAAGAAAGATTGCCCTCTGCACAGTAATACTTACATAGATGTCTTCTTTATGCTAACAATGACAAGGCTCTCTAGGTGTGTACTATACTCCAAAATCAGAAATATTTTTTTTCAAAAAGCAGACTGTATGTCAAAGAGAAAAGATGCACATTCTGGGCACTGAAATACTTAATGTAGTGAGCAAGTACGCTTTCCTGAAGCATGCTAACTAAAAATATCTAATCCAGAAAGCTACAACGGAATGCCTCAAGTGTTCTTGAAGAAATTAGACAAGATATGTTTGGAAATATCTATACCTCTCTCCCTGTCTTGTCTGGTCAACTAAATTTTCATTTCATACTCTGTCTAAAGCTTCAGAGAACTGCTATTTGATTAACTTGGATGTGTCAGATAGTAAGTCTATACAAAAGCAGGGTGGCTCTAAATCTAATTGTTGGCATTTCTTAACTCCAGCTGTGCAAGACAGCAAACAAGAACTTTACCATGGGACAAGTGTAAGTCAGAATAAGTCTAATTTTTCCAATATATTATTCTCAAATCCATTTTCTACATTTTAACACAAAGTTGGTTTTATAGTTATTTTAATAATTTGCATCCCTAAATTGTGACACATTCAAAGAAATATGCATAAATAAATGCAATATTTACTATCTGCTTTCATAAAAAGTGTGTGCTTTCAGATGCATTAGTTCAATATTTCATGTGATGTATGCTCAAAGTTAGAATGTAACTAATGAAGTAGTACCTGACTTTCCTTTACTTCAGAAGTTTTTTTACGAGTCATATCCAAATAGTTGTTTCTGAGTTACAATTTCTTTGCAAAACAAGCCCTCCCTGTCCAACCTTTCTAAACAATAGATATTAACAGAGAACTGTGTGGGTTCCATTTCAGCACTTCTGTTGACAATTTTATTAACTATATGTTTATCTTGTGGTCTAAATTTATGACAGACCCATTTGCAGTGAGGCCTAAGGTTTGCTTGTTTACAGCCCTGCAAAGTAAAAGGTGACCTTTTTTATTTTTGTTTAATACCCTTCAACAGTTTGCTCTGTTCCAAAGATAGCACCTTAATAAGGTTTCAGGCCAGAAAGCTCTCTTGGTACTGTTTTCCTTTGGGGGGCACAGAGCACTGCATTAACTTACACAGAGGTTAGAAAACATTCTTACAAGAAAAGACAAACTTGATTGAAGATTACATTTGTAAATTCGAAAGCTGCTGTGCTAAGATCCTACCTGCCATTATGAAAAGGAAAAGAAAAGAGGGGGGTGTGGAGGGGGGGGGGGGGGGGGGGGAGATGGGAGGGGGTTGGAGAGGGAGGGAGGATGGGGGATGATACATAGCTGGTTAAATAAACAGTAAAACAGACGTTTAAACAGTTGCACCTATACACACAACTAACAACAGCATCAGGCACCTGGCGCAATTCTATTAGGACCTCATTCTGACAGCAATATGCATCATTACAGTGGGATCTGATAATGAGCAAACACTGGAGGCATTACATGTCTTTAGAAGAATCAGACTTCCTACCTTAGTAAGACTGATAGAAGGTAAGTCCCCCTTTAAAGAAAGTTGTAAGTAAAACCAGGCAGCAGTTGCAGTAAATTGAGTCCTTTCAGTCACTGTATACATGCAGCAGTTCTGCAATAAGGGAAAATATAATGGGAGGAGCAGCTGTGAACGAGTGACCTCCTGAAGCTGAGTTCTCTTTGTGAATCAGGCACTGGGAGCCAGTGCCTCTGATTTGCATGGATTATCTCCACTTGAACAGATACATTTAAATTAACTGGCACAGGGGCACAGGGATAAAAAAAAAAAAAAAAAAAGAAAAGAAAAGGGAAGAGTAAGTGAGTGAAAGAAGGAGAGAGGGGAGCGGAGGAGAGCGAGGAAGAACAGGAGATCGGGGCGCTTGGCTGGATACGCTGGTTGAGGCAGAGCTGTGTCTCAGAAGAGCTACAGCTCCCTCTTCATGTCACAGTTGTAAGATGAGGAAAGCTGTCATTATGGTCGAGTTTAAAACAGATTCCCTACACCCACCCCCCCCCACCCCCCCCCCCCCCTTCTCCCTCCAGCTTCTGATGGTCTATTTGATCAGATTTCTATAAACACTTAATAACTCAGTCTGTCATGCAGCTAGGGTTTTACTGCAAGCCTCAAATGATTATAAATCCGGTAAACGCCGCTAAATGATTTTAAACATGGAAATATTTTGAACAGTCTAACTTTTTCAAATGGAGATGGGGTATTTCCAAGTGTGCCTTGACAGAGTTATTATTTGTGGGTGTGCAGGTGTATTTAAATTAGTTAAGGGAAGGCAGCATTCAAAGCGCTTCTGTGCAGGGGGATCACCAACAGGATGATGGTGTATGCTCCAGCCAGTATTTTGAATGTTGTTATTTAAAATCTATCAGGACAAAAGAGAGACAAAAAAAATTTGCATTCAACCGCTTTAGAATTTCTCCCTTATTACCATAAATATCACAAACATTACCTGTTACACATTCCTGATTTGATTTAAATGCAGTACTTAAGCTGATTAGAGAAATATGAGACTATGTTCAACCCTCTCGAACCTGCCTCCAATCCAAGAGGAACCTGAACTAAACTTTGTTTCTTCTGTTTAGAGTACTTAAAATAAGTTATTTTTACACCATGGTAATCTTGTGAATTATCTGGACCTCTATATGTGTTCATTCTGCTCAGAAATTAGACTAAAAGTCATGAAAAGAAAGTAGAATGGCTGGTCACATGTCCTTTCATCACCAGCGGAAAATAGGAATGGATGTAATTAACATTTTTTGAGAATTATTATTTGGTCAGATTTGATGGGACAAAATGTCCAATATTAGCAGTTAAAACTGTTGAACTTTGTCTGGTAAGAAGCATGTCTTCCTGTAAAATACTGCTTGCTCAGGGTTCAATAGAATGAAACTGTCTGCAAAGACAATCAAGGCTAAATTCTGCCTCTGGCTCATTTGCAGATCAAGCTGAGACCAACATGAGTCTGTTGTGTTTCTGTTCCTGAACCACACTTCTGGGGTAAAGCCCTAGGAGTTGTCTTTGCAGGATCCCAACATTTACTAGTAACACATATTCCATAATGATGCCTCTGTCTGAACAGGATATATGCTAAGTACTATACTTAATCTAGTCATGAGAAATTGCTTCTTGGAAATAATCACATTTACAGTAAAATTTGCTGCAGATAAATGATCACATAGATATTGGACAAAGTAGTGGAGAATATATTTGGATTTTCTAATAAATGCTATGTGACACAGTTATTGGTGTCTGCCTGAACCTCATAAAGTGCTTCCCCTGAGAAATGCTCTTGGTTCACTGGAGAAGATTTGGGAGTTTGAATATTTTAGTATGAGAGGGGGAAGATCCTTCAACTAGACTTTGTATATCTGAATATGTACCAGATAATATTTAACCTGACTGAAATATCCCTCCCTATGCAATCTTCTCAACCCTGTTCTTACTTGTATGTTGGACCCCAAATTTTATTTCTTATTTTCTCACTTTTCCAGTGAACACTCACCAGGTAATAACAAATGAATCTGATTCCAACAGAGGACTCCGAAGTCTTGTCTCTGTATCAAACCTGCACATGATAGCTGTGGAAAGCAGTCTCCTGGCTGACAGGTAGCTTTGAAAAAGATGGACCGTGAAGCAAATTTACTCCTATTACTCTGCATCCTGCAATACCCTTCAGTCTGCCAAGCTGGTAATGGCATAGCAATTCCATCCCACCAACCCACATGTCACTGGCAGCAGGGAAGCCTGGAAAAAGAAAGAAAGAAATAGCCAGCAATGACAGCGATGTTCACCTTAAAAGTACAGGTAAGAGGACATGACTATGTAAGGAATTGAGACAGCCATGGTGGACACAAGACAAATTGCATGAACTGGATGCAGAAGCTGTGGGACGTATGTATCTTATTCTCTAAAAAGATGTATGCCTGAAGTGTCATCTGCTGAAGGTCATGAAGAGACCATACCAGGGATGTACCTGGAAGCAACATTGAATGAAGATGTGGATTTGAGGAAATCATGTAAAAAAAAAAAAAAAAAAGGCAAACTGAATGGGCAACTAGGGATTTGGAGACACTTGTTGAGCAAGAGGTTGTATAAGAGATAGCTGAGAGGAGACTGGTGACTCAGGGAAACCTGCAACAAAGAAAAAAGAACAAGGGGAACAGTCTGGGAAACAGATGAAAGCTGAAGAATATGCTTACCATCTGGGAAACTGAAAAAGTGCAACAGACCAAACCAAAACAGAAGGTAGAAAGAAAGTGGAAAAGTTAGTTACAGCAAAATTTGTAGGAGACTAGGATCTAAAGAGAAGTGAAAATGGTAGAGAAATTTGTGAGCGGGGAAGAGCAAAAGGCAAGATCATCTGTGAATAGAAAGTAAAATGGACTAAATGGAAAAAAAAATAGTGTCTACATGAACTGGGAGCCTGTGTTAAAGGAGAAACAATTAAGTTGTCACCAGATCAATTCCACAGAACAAGATGTGAGGTCATTTCCCAAGAAAGAGGATGTGGGTGGAAAAGTAAAAAAGGATTGTGCTAGGAATAGAGAATAATAATTTTTTTTTCCCTCTTCACAGAGGGCAAATGATGTTACAAAATTCCCACTGGAATAAATCAAAGATAAATACACAAGATCATTTTATTTTAGGTACAGGAAAATGCCTAAAAAGTCAAGACTCATGGGAATGGTATCTAGCTGAATATCCATGGAAAAAATGGAGACTGAGGTCCACATTCTTAAAAAAAGAACCTTAAGAAATACAAGGAAACCTTGCCAGAGGTTCATGTCATCTTGATGCCTTCTTATTGGTTAGTGAGAATGGTTGAGGAAATACCAGTGGTCAGTCAGGAAAGAGAAAGTAAAACTATGTATCGGGGCCACTGCACTGAAGTGTACAAACTACTTAGGAAAGATATGAAGAAAGGATAAGTAACCTGTCTGCCTTCTAGTACTTTGATAGATTAAAAAGAAATAAGAAAGGCAGGCATGCATCAAACAGAATACATTTGAGCCAAATGATTGCATATGTTTATCAAGCAGCCAACAGCCAGGAAGAGGTGAAACTATCACCGTCTCTGTCTTAAGAAGCAATACAGATACTATGAGAAAACTGGTCCACAAACTGATAATGAGCTAAGCTCTTTTAAACAAAAAGAAAAATCAGTAAAAATATGGTTTTATAGCTCAAAGGGAAAATTTTGATAATTTAAAACTTGTTACTGTTATCAAATAGACTGATCTATTCAAGGTGTTGAATGTGGAAGAGCCCTGCAATTACCTCAAATCAAACGTGTTAAAGCTATGTGGAATGTGTAGCTGATGGAGGGGAGAGAATGTGCAGGAGAGTGGTCAAGCTATTCCACACAAGGGAAGAACTCCTTCAGAAAGTTTATTAGAGATATGCAGGGCAGAGAATGAGACAAAAAATACATGTCAGCAGAGACAGATGAGTTTCAGAGGTCAAAATATAATGTAAAGTGAAGAGTCTGTAGTCAAACTGAACTACAGTTTGGAAAGGATATTGAAACAAAAAGCAAACCAATCTTAATGTAGATAAAATGAGATCAAATAAAACATGGGACTTCACTACAAGGAGAAATCAATGGAAATAAAGAAAATCCATCTACAATTAAAAACTGACTACTATGTGTTTGTTTTCAGTAATATTGACCAGAGAGGAAACAGGATAAACAATGTGAAAGAAATAATGATGATAGAAATTATCAAACGAGAAGCAAATCTAAAAGCACAATGCACTCATGTCAGGGAGAGATCTCAAATAAACTCCATTCCACAATTCTGACAAGAAAGGGAACATGAAATCCCAGTCCTGGTAGGAAGCAGCTCAGACATGATACTGGCTGACTGGAGAATAGCAAATGTATTTATCCGTTTCTAAAAGGGAGACCTATGCAGCTACAAACCCATTAGTTTGACCTCGGTTGCTTTATTAGAAATTTTGAAGGAAAAAATAATTGAAGACAGGGATGTAAATGGAAAATGGGATAACATACAAAAAGGATTTACTAAAGATAGATTGTGCCAAGTGAATTTGTTATCTCTCTTTAATAAGATAACTGATTTTCTAGACAAAGAATTTGTGATACTTCTTGTCTATATCTGTGCTGCATACGATAACAGCATCACACAGGAAACAGGGGATTAGGATGAGAGTTGTAAAGTGGATAAAAGATTGTCTAATGGAGGGATGGCTACAGGTGGTATTAAAAGAAGCGGCATCGAACTGCAGGAAGATTACCAGCAGGAATCCTCAAAAATCAGTCTTGGGATCCAGGCATAAAGAGAAGTAGTATGAAATCTATCGTTTCCATTAAACTAGGAAACAAGGTCATTACACAAAAATGATCACTGCTTTTTTATCATTATTACATAAAATACATGTAACCAAATATTTTATACACACAGGTAAAATATGGTATTGTATTTTTCTATAACAAAAAGGAAATATTCTTGCCATCTGCAGGCCTAAGAATGTGGCCTTTTCCAAAATTCTGTGCACAGTTTTTGTCACTTGGAGTCAAGAAAAAGTGCTAAAACTGGAATAACTGCAGGGAAGTGCTGTAACTGTAACTGCTGGCAGACTGGAGAGCCACCACTCAGAGAGAAGAGTGAAATGCTTTGCTGCTTTTGTCTTGCTAAGCAGAAAGGGGATATGGCTGATGTCTATAAATGTATATATTAGACACAAGGCTGGAAAACAGCCATATAAAGCTATAGGACAAGGCTGAGAAATGAAAAAGCAACTCATGCTTAGATAAGAAATGCAGAGATGATTCCAGACATCAGAAAAGTGACTTTTCCAGATTTCTAATAGCTGTAGTAGGGGTAAAAAACCCAAAAATAACCCAAACAAAAAATGCATTTTAATGGAGAATAATTATTTTATTAAAGAAATCAGATCACCTGGTTGCCTGTGCAATTAGAAGGCTAGACTCAAGAGATTCCTTGCCTTTTGTTCCTAGTTTCTGTAATATATTCCATTGAACTTGGTGACCGGTCATGTGTCTTCTCCCTCCCCGTTTTTTAGTGCCAATCAGTGTCTTTGGTGTTGCTGGAGAATTGAGCAGATTCAATGGTGTATCAGTCATGCTTCAGAATATGCTGTCCGTAGAAGCACTGTGCATTCCTCCCACTTCTACCCTTCATTTTGAAACACGTCTGATAAGAAAAGATTATGTTATAGATACAACAATTATTTTAGCATCTGGTACAGAATCTGTTAGGCCTTCCATCCAAGATAACTAGGAAAAAGAAATGAAACACTGAAAGGAACAAGATAATCTAGTGGGAAAAGACAAGAGTGCAGTTTACATGGAAAGTATTACTGGAGCAAAAAGAATGAGAAAAGCATATTATCTTTTAGCATGACCGAGATCACAGAGCAAGTCAAGCAGAGTCAGAGTGAAGGATGTATGAAAGATTAGAGAAAATGGACAAAGAAATTCAAAAACATTTTTTAACTTTACAAGAGGCTTGATTTTGATTCATTTATAAAAAGAGGGCTCTTTGATTTATTTAAATCCACGTGAACATCCTTGCTCTGCAATTGTATAACCCGTTAACAATTCTCTGTTGATTAGACAATGGAAAAGCAGAAAAGAACCAATCATGGTTATACCAGCAGAAAAGCCAAATACATTCTAACAGCTAGCTATCACGTGGACAGGACATTGCCGCATCCTGGAAAGTCCAGAAGATATAACTCAGTACCTACAAAGGCAGATTAATACGCAAAAGTGAGTGTGCTTGCTGTTGATGCTCTTTTTCTTTATTCCCATTTCCAGTATGGGTAGAAGTGAATATCAACAATAACAGAACACATTCAGATAAAATAAGAGCTTCTCATTATTTATTACAAATGCACATACAAACTGTAACTAAACCCCAAAATATCCAACTGTAACTAACCGAATATCAAAAGTACTCTGCCTGAAGTAGTTCTGACAGAGCTAGAGCTGATTGATTCCAGAAGAACCACCTCTGATCTGGTTTCCTAAGGAGAAAAGTAGAAGGAACCAGATCCTTGGTGATGCTCTAAGTGAAGCTTTTGAAGGATGATGAGCCAGTCAGATTTTCCAGGTGAAGAAATTTCATTGAGAAAAGCTGCTTTGTTGAACTGGTGAACTTTTGACTATGTTGTAGATTCCCAGGAAGGCTCTGAGGAAATGTTTCATCCCTTGTAGGTCTTTCTGTAGAAGTGAAGAAATGTGATGCAGCAGCTGTGCAGCTGGATGCAAGTTTTGGACCCTGTTTTCCCTGTCTCAAGTATATAATTATGGGCAATACACTCCCTGTTCTGCTTCAGAGAAACTCACTAATAACAGCAAAGATGTTGTCAAATCCATAACTTTCATTGTAAAGCTATAGGGTTAAGAAATCATATAGAAAAAAATAGTCTTACTATTAATTTAAACAAACAATCCTCTCTTAATCCTGTGACGTACATGCTGCTTTTCAACTACCTGTAATAATTCCAAAGGGCCTAGTCTGTAGAGACCTTTATCACAAACTCCGTAGGACCAAGACAAAGCTAGAAAAGAGTCCTACAACTAAACCTGCAATTTACAAAGGTGGTGGGATTATTTTTGGGTATGAACGTGTACCAAAATCCTCATAAAAGGCAAAGCGAGCCACCTGAGAAACAACCTGTCTGAACAACAACAACCGGTCTTCATGTTCCAGCCTGTCTAACCCACCAAGAAGATATGAGGTCACACATGTGGAATTCACCCCACAACTAATCCACATTCTAAACAAAAAAATTAATTGGAAAAAAAGTTCCATAGATTTTTCATGAAATATGCAGTCTATGAAAAAAAGGCAAGGTGGTGTCTGGTGAGAAACTATTTTATTGGTAAACTTCTGCATGACTTCAGTTCTTCTGTATGCTTGCAGATATGTATGAGTTTTTTCTCAATTTGGAGAGAATCTCTAAAGTAGTTTCATAATCTGTATAAAAAAATGGAATAAGAGGCTCTGTAGAGTTTGGGGTTTACCTATGATGTCTGTAGGTGATCAAATTGCTAGTTCAGCCTTTAAAACCCCACAGAAAGAAATGGTAGAAAATGCATTTAAAACATATTTAGTAACAGAGGAATAAAATAGAACATTCCAGAGAACACTGAAACTATTACTGGTATTTTACTGGTAATGACAGCTTTCCCACACTTTATACAAAGCATAGAGTGCCTGTTAGGCCAGAATGTGGCACATAATCTTTACAGAAGAAGGGTGAAATTTAAATCCAAACTCTAAGACTGTATAGCGTAATGAGCAATAGACAGGCTGTGCATTTAATTCCATTAACTGAAATGTATTTCATTAACAAAAGTGTTAGTAGAATTAAAACCTCACACTAAAGGAATGTGAAAATCATCAGTGACAGCTAAAAAGCTGCTACAATACGGCACATATTGCAGAACAACTGAGACTGATGTGGGATTAAATACATATGAAATGAATAAAAAAAAACACTGGCAAAATTGTAGCAAAATTTGAATGCTAATTTATGGCACCTACTGAAAGAAGCAGGACAGCAGATCATCTGCATATAAATGGCCTCAACACATTTGTCGGTGCCAGTCTGTTACTCAGTTCAAAAGAAAACAAAACATTTTTTAACCAGACTAAGGCAAGAAATGCTCAAACGGGAGATTCATTTAGTTTCATTAGTTAAAGTACAGAAAGAATGGTATTAACAAGTATTTTTATATAGTCTAGTAAAATTAAGAAATGGTTGAAAAGGGAGTATGGAAGAGAGAAGGCAAGAAAAGGAAGGAAAACAGAAGAAATAAAATGGATTAACTCCGTATTAAAGACAGAATGCCTTCACGTAGATACCATGCTAGGCATAATTACGCTGACCATCTGAATTTATAATGAGAAGCAGTTTTACATGTCATGAGTCTCTGAGCATCAAAAAGGACTCTGAGGGACACCACATATGGAACAAAAGGTACTATAAATAGCAGGTGACATAATCAGGTAGAATACCATAGACTTCCAAATACCAGTATGTAACAGCTCCATCCATAAACAAAATTACAGAGGCAAAAAGGCACTATAGGAAACTTTATTCTATTAATAGCTGTATTATTCTAAAGCACTGTCCAATAACTTTTTTTTTTAAAGCAAACTGAAAACAAATATTACAAAATATATGGAAACTAAGCATGCTTTTTAAATTTTAAATTGTTTGAAACAAAAATAATTTTAGATTTTTATTTCCTTTTCATAAAACTCTTCCATCCTTATTATCCACCTCAGAGGGCCAGCTATTCCTTGAAATAACAATTGCTAAATTTCTAAAGTGCCTCAATGTTTTAAATATATAAGTTCAGCAAGAAGTAAATAAAAACCAGCATGTTTATTGATGAATGATAAATATAAAATTCTAAGACATTTGTTTAATTTGGGATTCTGTTTTACCGAGATTAACACAAATTTCAGAAACCCTCCATTTAAAAAGTATTATCTACTGGTAGTCAAGATTATGTATCAGAATTCACGGTGAGTTCTGTAAAACTGTAGTCATCGTGTCTGATTACATGGCTTGATATTACAATATGACATTCAGTGCAGCTTTATCACATCTTTTTTTGGAGTGACAAACTGAAACAAATCACATCTGCTAAACTCAATGAAAGAAAGATATTCGTAGAGTATTCATGTAAGTATACCTGTATTTTCACAGTTACTTGGCACATCTTCTTCTTGTGTCTTATGAATATAATGTCATCAAACAAGACAAAAGAGCCAGTCTATTGTCATTATAAAATATCAAGTGTCTCCTTTCTCTGTAAATGCAATATTAGTTTTTCTGCCTTTAATTGCTGGAATGACTGAGGAGGTCACGTGGCATTCTAATCATTCCCTCATACACTTTTTGAGTGGCAGTGAAATCTTGATCGTCCTCACTGTGTCTTTACCTCCTTACCTGTGTCTGGTCCTTCCCCATGTTCCCCTGTAAGTCCTTTCAACTCTTCTCCCTGCTCCAACTTCTGCACCTCACACCATCTCCCCAGAGCACCAGGTCCTCTCATGGGGGCTGCTCACTGCCCTTTCTGTAGCTGCAGTTTAGGACTGCATGATGACTTCAGCGTCTGATGACCTTTGTGTTTGCAATTGAAAAAAGAGGTCTGTTAACAAGATGGATAGGTATTTTCAGTGACTGATTCACTTGGAGACTTTTGGTATTTTCCCGGCGTTAGTTCACATTGTTTCTTTCCCTGTTTGATCCACCCTGCAGACTTCGTTGGTTTTGGTCCACCGGTGCAACAGATGAAGACATTCAGTGAATGCAATAGTGTTTGCACCAGCATCATACAGCAATCTCCTATCTTCTCCCCAATCACCAGTGCAGTGTTTTATTATATGAAATGTGAATTTTGCAAGTGCTATTTTGAGATTTGCAATTTAATTTCAGGAACAGTATCATAATCAAGTATATTAAATAACACTCAACTGAGAACATTCCCATTTCATACCTTGATTCCTGAAAGGTTTAGGCTACTCTTTAGATTCCTATTTTCTATTTGTAATGATTCCAGTATAATCTATGCAGCACATAAAATTCCTAGTCTTTAAAAATATATTTCTTTATTCAAATATTTGGCCTGAAATAAATACATATGTTTAATTTTAAGTCACTTGCTAATCCTGGAGCATTTTAATAAAACCTAGTATTAAATACAAAACTGTGAGTATTTTATTTCTAACTATCTCTATATTCAAAAGGGAGAAAGAGTCATTCCTTCATAACCTTTGTTCTGAGTTTTGTGTGGTAGAAATCACTGTGACAGAAATTACCCAAACCTACAGAGGTTAAGCCTTGCAAGAAGTGCAGCCTTGACCTGACCTGAGATGACTTCGGCACCCACTGATCCCATGTGACACTCCACTTTTGCTGTCCTGAGTGACTCCCACACCTGATGGAACCTGAAGTCATCAACTAATGGACATTTTAATGGAGTAGATTTAGATAGGATATCAGGGAAAAGGTTCTTACCAGAGAGAGTGGTGAAGGACTGGAACAGATTGCCCAGAGAAGCTGTGGATGCCCCATCCCTGGAAGTGTCCAAGGCCAGGCTGGATGAGGCTTGGAGCAACCTGGTCTAGTGGAGGGTGTCCAGGGGGGTTAGAACTAGATGATCTTCAAGGTCCCTTTAAATCCAAACTATTCTATGATTCACAGAGCCAGGTCACCCAAGGTAGGCAGAAGCCCCAGCCCCCTGCTTTATCTTTAAATTGAAGCTCCACCTGTGAAGCAGGAACAGCAAGTTTCTAGAGGAGATGGATTAATTAAACAGACCTGTGGTCTTTTATTCCAGGTGGTCTTTTATTATCAAAAGAAGTGCTGGAATTGCAGTGTCAAAGATGAACACATTTATTTTGAGATCTTTTTCACAAGCAGCTAATGGATGATGATACCCATTTACCGTTACAATTAGTGGCAATTTGGTGTCTACCCAGACATTGTTTTAAGAATTCCATCCCAGAGGAATCTAAGTACTCTTTTTTTTTTTTTTTTTAACCAGGGACTTCTCTTTCTTAAATTATTTTTATTACCTCCTCTCACTTTTTGTTTTAGCAATCCAAATCCTCTTCTCCCTTTCAGAAGTGAATGAAAACAGTCTTAGGCAGACAAGATTTTCTGCACCTGGATGAATTAAATCTTTCAGTTCTCTGGCTGCCTTCAGGAAGCTCTTTTTCATTAAAAGTGATTTGCATACTACCAAACTGTGTTCCCTATAAGTCTCAAAGCTGATTTGAAACAGAGGGCTGATGGGCAAAAATCAACGAAATTGCTAAAGAAGAGCTAATAAGGCCAAACAAATCAGTAAATCGGTTTTTAAAGAAATCTTTCTGGGTTAGTTTTCTGTTTGCTCAGGAATTCAGGCAATCCTATTCTTCATGCAAGTCTTACTTTTTAATTTATCACATTTATTTTTGCAGAGAAGCAATATTGAAGATTGAATTTAGGCAAGCACTTTAGCCTTTTCCACTGGGTTATGTAATGCAAAGAAATTACACCACGAAGAGTGTAAATCTTACCCACCTTTTCGTTACTGTGTCACTGTCTCGTGACTCTTTGTTGTATGCTTTGTCCTGTTATTAATATTCATGGTTTTATTACAGTACCGGCACTTTATTCAGCAGATCTGATTTATGCAGACATCTCATCTCCTTGCAAAACCCTGGAAGGAGTGAGCAGGATTATGTTCATTAGTTCTCATCTAGAACCTTTAGATATACTTATCAGTGCAAATATGATTTGGATTATTTTGTGTGGGACTGTCAGAGGTGCTGTCTCTTATGACAATGCTGAGTAGCTGGAAGAAGCTGAGGGCAGGTTCAGTCATGTCATGTCTAGGTGCTGTTTCAAGCTGCAGAGAGAGGTGTAGCCTGCAGAGCAGAGCTCTGTCCCCTGTCAGTCCTGGCTCAGGCTGAAATAACCCAGCCCTGCTTCTTACCCTTACCTGTATCTGTAAGCAAGTCTTCGCTACCTCAGTGGGTTTAGCTCCAAAATTCACTGTGTGCGAACAATTTTAATTTATAAAGATCTGTTTTATTGGATGTACCTGGCAAATTTTTAATAATGTGCTCTTGAAGGAATAGCGGCTGTGAACATTGACTGATGTGGGATGTCTGAGAAAGAAGAAGAACATTTCAATTCATGGAGAGGCGAAATAAGTTTATTGCTAGCTTTTTCCTTTATGATGACAGGGACTACTTCAGGCTGATGACAGTTAGAGGCAGCTGGGTTCTGCTTTTGCAAAAGGAAAGCATTGTGGGGAATATAAATATCACCTGCCCCATAAGAAACACTGACAGACAGAGGCATACACGTGCACTCCAATACATTTAGCCTTTGACTGTAGCACAAGTCTCCATCCTACCCTCCAAAAGACCTCTAAGGCCTATTTTTTGTTTAGTGTGCATGATCACATGAACAAAAATTGTTACATGTGCATGAGGGAGAAGGGAGTGTAAGAAAAACCTAAAAAGTGAGCCAAATACAACTTTTCATGGATCTATCCAAAACCACTAAGGCTGGCTCTGGCAGTTGGCTAAACTCAATATTTGTACTATTCAAGGTATTTCCTAGACTAATTGTGGACAAATACAAGGAAATACTGTAGTTAGAGCCAGATATGCTAGGAGGTAATGAGTGCTTCCTTTGAAGCTGGTTTGAGTTGGGGGGACTCAGCACCTTGCAGGATCTGGCCTGTGCTGAGTGCTTATTCATCTTGAATCACACTGACATGACAATGTATGACAGACAGAGAGGAGGAAAGAAAAATCCATGTCGTATAGAAACAGCTCTGTTGACTTCAATGCTGTGTCACACATCTGAACCAGGCTGAATTTGTTCTTGTAGCCATAAAGATAGACTGTATTTAAAAGAAACAGATTACTGAAAATCAAGTAGAAAATGGAACAAAATTATTTGTTGTAATTAAGGAATAAAATTATACTTTTGCCAAAATTAGAAAGAAATACAGTAGTATTTTTCAGCATTTGATTCTACCAGAGAAAAATGTAATAAAAATAGTTTTATTAAAGTTGTTTATTATTAAAAAAACCCATTAAATGATATTTTCGTCTGGCATTTAATGACAGTGAAGACTGAAATGGCTTGGAATTTTATTTATAGCAGATTTCTATCTTCTTTGCCACATCATTTTAGACTGATACAAATGTATCCATCTGTGTTCAGCACGACTGGAAAAGGCATTAAAGCGAGGCAAATTCCCTCTCCTTCTCTTTCAGTAGAAGTTACTACTACATGGAGAAAAAATTATAGAATTTACAATATGGACAAATGCTGTCAGCTTTCTTCCATGCATACTGCAAATTGTTCTCTCAGAAATGTACTACATTTTAACATTTTTGCAAACTCAGTTACTCTTTTCTGACCAGAATCTTGCACATCTCATTTGATTAGAAATACATTCATTCTCATGAATATCATGTAAAATTTATTAACATCTTTATGAAATTTCTGTCAGTGGTGTTAGAACCTGACACAAAGTGAATAACAGTAAATGGGAATCTTAAAAGTGTTTTTCATCCGTTTTTTGGTGTTGATATTAAAATGTATATTAATAAAATATTTAATAAAATATAAATTAAAATTAATTAGTATCAGAACATTTATTATTAATATTCTATATGTTTATAGAAACAGATTGTTTGGATGTGTGTTGTAATACAAACATTTTGTATGTATATTCTTTATATAACATTTCTCTAGAATTTCTCAAACTTTAGAATTTCAAAAAAGGTAGCTTTTACAACATTATTCCCATCCTACAGGCAGGGATATTAGCTATTTAGAAAAGATCTTATCTAGTATTGTCTGCACATCTGAAATTACTATACTACATGTAACTTTCTGGAAATTATTTAGCATCATGACTAAATTAAACATTTTAAAACAAAACAGAACAAAAAATTGGTATCTGTTCCTGTAATCTTATTAGGAAAGTAAATTGCAGAGAAGATTCAGCAGCAGGGTTGAGGACCTTTAATCTGCATAATCCTCCTTCCGTCAAGAAACCCCTCACATTCTTGAAATTCTCAAAAGAAATATTTCATTGCTATCACTGATCAAATATTTTATTTTACAAAGATTTTGTTTCACAGCTCTCTGGGTACCTTATTGGTCTGAGTTCAGAAGGTTTGAAAGCTCATCAATTAAATAATTTAAAACACTGAAATAATTTGAGGCTTCTTGATTTTAATGCCCTCTTTTCCAGACAAGGAAATGAGTCAGTATACATTCTGCTGTCTCTAAACCAGAATGTCAAAATATATACATACTTACATAGGATTCGCTATAAACAGAAGTTGACTTAAGACATTACAAGCCAGCATTAACTGTGAGAGTACACTGGGAAGAATTGACTACCCACTTATGGGGCCCAAAGCATCTGTTATCATGACCTATTCCTTAGCTCTCAGTAGTGTGCTGGCATACATATACAGAGCCTTGTAGTGAATGTAGAGGTGCAGATGGCAGCTCAGTGGTGGGCCATATCCCAGCTCTTACACTTGAATAGCCAGTCTTCAATTACTGTGACAAATTCTCGCTGCACAGAAGGAAGGGTTAAATAAGAAGAGCATAGCAGTTAAAAACTGTGAGTAGTTTCACTTTTCCTGCTTGTATTGAAGCGTACAGCTAGTGCACTGATGTTACGCTTCTAGCTCTGAACAACCCCTTTCGCATGTCAGCAGTGGTGAGCAGTACACATTCAACAACACTTCAGTGCTGAACAACATATATTTTGGTACACCACAGACTGAGAATTCCTTTACAACATATCTCCCTTCTGTATGAAAAAAAGCATTGGAAGGCTTCAAAATCAAGTGTGTATCATCCCACCTCTTGTCCCAATCAAAATTCAGTAGTTTTGTAGCTTTTCATTCCACCTTGTAATTGCATTTGTTTGGTTCTCTTCCCCACACTCTTTCCTCACTACCTATAGATAAATAACAAAAATTTGCAATTTTCTCTCTCCATTACCATCAATACAGACTGCTTCTCTAGGAGTCCACAGACAATTGTGTCAACTTTCCAAAGAGCTAATTCCTTCCTGAGTGTGCAATGAATTACTCCATAATCCTGTTACTGGACAACCGAGGGGCTAGGGACTGTATAAGGAGAGAAAACTGCTTGAGAATCAAAGATCCAGAGACCTGGTGACATCTGAATGAAATCCTCCTTGCTCCTTATAAGCATTTCTCCAGTCCACACATTCCCATTTCGACTGATCTGAAGAGCCCTGGCACTGGCTTTCACATCAGAACTGCCACTCTTGCCCCAACCACATCCTGGTAGCCCAGCTCTGTGACTAAGATGAGATTTTCTTATATCTCTTCTGATGTTGTACCCTCCTGGTTCTTGGGGTAGAAACTAAAGGTGTCATAACTTCTAATATTTCATTTAATTTAATTGATTTTATTTAGTTATTTGGTTAAATTACCCCCCCCATTTTCCAATTCCTTTCCCCAAAGAAAGCATGTTATAGTTAAAGATCATTCAATAACATAGATAAACTTCTCTTCACCAGTAAACATGAGATTCAAATAAGTTTTGTGAGTCCACTCTGACAGCTGAAGATGCAACAGTCAATTGGTGTGGGCCTCTTTTCTTTAAAAAAGGGGGAAAAATGTAGTAAGCTTTTGTATTAATATAACCACATGGATAATGCATGAATATGGTCACAAACTCTAATACAGATGTCTACTATGTTGTGAAATGAAAGGCTGTATTACATTATGCTCATTAGGACAGACTCATCCTAAAGAATGTTTGACATCACAAACCAGTTAAGTCTCTAGCTCTACAAGGTAAACTTACAATGTCTTGGTCTCGTCCGACAGCAAGCCTTCTCCTCCACCTGACAATGAAGCCTCACTATTCTGAATGACAGTTACAGTGATAGATCTGGTTGCAAGATTTCAGTGCTAGTTATGCCAATGGAAACTGTCACCTTATCCATTGGAAGCCATTATTTTGCAACAAGGGTGGAATCAGCCCCAGCTGATACATGCAATAAGTACTCTTGCAGAAAAAAAAAAAAAAATATCATGGCATAATATCTGTTAAGCACTATTTTAAATGCACACCTTCATTTTGTGAACTGAAGCAATTTTCTTGTGTACACATACCTGGGCTGTCAATATTATGACTACAACCAGTGGGGTCTCTTACTATAACCAATATGGACAGCATTACCTTCCTACTGCACGTATGAGCTAGTTGACATGATGTTCAGGATGTTGTTTATACAGAGGGATGTGCAAAAAGTGCTTGGAAAATGAATACATTAATGTGAGACCTTTTTAAGCATGTGACTGGAAGTTAGGAAACAGAAGCAGGGTTGTGGGCTGTGTTTTAACAGATGTTATAAAAAATTTCAATTATAGATGTTAGGTAGTCCATCCTAATAAACTGATTTCTTGTTTATTTCTGATGAATTCAACCAGGATTGGAAATGAGTTGAAATCTTTCCACTGTTTTACGTCCTCTTATGAAAGTCAGTTTAAGAAAAAATCATTAAAATATCAAAGCTAAAACAAAATTAATAGATTTAATGGCTTTCTAACCACAACGGAGTAGAAAACCTAACTCGTTGTTACTATATCCAAAACATTTTAAAAGTACAAGCAAGGAATGCATCTCTATCATCTGAGTTTAATACAAAATCATGTTCCTATCCTGTCACACAGAGAATTTGTTATAGATTTTATCCGCAATAAAAGCTATGTCAGTAGTGCCACATAATACATTTGTAAAGGTTAGAGATATTTTAACCCACATCTGTGACCAGAATTTTAATGACAAGCATATCCTCTGAAGCAGTACTAAGAGAGGAAAACTCTTCTGTAGATATTAATGCAAATCACTGTAGAACAATGCCTACACAACATTGCAATAGGGTCACTGTGAATCATGTCCTTGAAATTACAAATATGTGACATAAGTAAAAATATATTATTACAGATTCTGTCAATCTCCTGTCCTTGTCAGGGGTTTCTGCTTTTGCAGTCCAGAGAGATTACACCATTTTATTGCTTAAACTGTCACAAAGACCTGCAAAACAGAACAGTAGAATTACTTTAATGACTTTCTTTTTGAAATATGCATTCTTACAAACCATGCATAATGAACAGTGAATTCACAGATGTATTGTTCTTGTCCATTTGTATTTAGTTTTGAAAAAACTAATTTATTTCCACCTTGAACTTTGCTAATTAGAGGACAAAATTAGGGAAGCAAACACTCCATCAACTGCACTTTTGTTCACATCCAAGGGTTTGATCCAAGGATCAAGTTTTATATTTGAAACTGGAAAGAGTTTAACATGGTAAATTAAGATTCTGATATGAAAGGTGGTACTTCCTCTTTAATCATCCTCTCTATTGGTAAAACTTTTCTGTGGGACTACAATGTCTGGTTTAATTGTTCTTGATTTTTTTAGTTGGTTTGAGATGATGAAATTTCTGCAAGATGCAGCTCAGCAATGCCTTCTTAGGAAAACAAACACCATAGCTTAAATGAACGGCAGGTTTGTTCTACTAAGAAAATGGAATTGATGATTTGAACTTATTTTGAGTAAGAGATTAAAATAAAAATATTTCCCTGCTTGAAAAAAAGATCTGAGAGTGGCTTTGTGGTGTTTTGCTGGCCAAGGTTAAACCATGACAAGATCCAAAACAAACTCCTGGGTTATAGGTCTATGACCATATCTACTCGTACTACATAGGGCTTATTTTGGCATCTGATCATCTTTATTGGAACAGCAAAATTCATTTAGGGTAAATGATAATTTAATTAGTGGGCCATACAAAGTTTCAACTTTTACCTTTTCCCCTGAAAACAACAGGTTTCTAGACAGCATCAGCAAAAGTCTTGCTTTGATTAACCTTTTATCTTCAAGCCTTAGATCAGTATCAGGACATTTTTTTCTCTTTTCTTTCATAATCCATTTTAGAAAATACTGTTGATGTCTGCAGCATTACTGAACCTCTGTGTTACAGTTTGTAATTATCTGTAAGATTTGTGTAGCATAAAGCAAAACTGTTTGCTTTTACAGGACATCTGCTATAAATAAAATGGTACCATAAAGTTTTGAAGACAGCCATCACCTACCCAGTTGTTATAGGGGCAAAAAGTCTTGGCTTCCCAGAGCAGGTTCTTTTTCAGCCTTTTGCCAGGGAGGTCAACAGCATTTGCTTTTGTGCTTTTTCTAGGTATCCTCCCCCACTTTAATGAAATTAGCATGTAATGCTTTCAACGCCTGCACATATCAGCTTTCACTCTTTGGGGAAACATGTGAACATCATTAAAATATAGTTTCTCCCTCTCTTTTCAAAAATATTTCCTTAACAAACTTTATGAAATTCAAACTCAGGGAGTTCATTCTGATGCTGTCTTTAATAAAGTGGCATCTGCTAATGCTGGTAAATGTAAACATCTGTTATCATTTCTGGTAGGAACCCCTATCTTCATGAACAGGGAGATCACAACACAGACATAACATTTAGTATAAAAGAGCTATCTCTGCAGCCTGATTAGATATTTGTTAGGAATATTTTTAAAATATATCCATACTTTTCTTTGCAAAGTAAAACAAAGTATTTTATAATTATATTGTTGATGCCACTTACTTTTAATATTAAATGCTATACTGCACTATAAGGAAGGCAATGTGTAGCTCTTGTCTCCTGAGGAGATTCACAGCACAGCTGCGGAGTGCGGTTGCCGTTGGTCCCTAAAGCACACTCTTCTCTCTAGTGGTTTGCTCTATAAGCTTGTTAAGAGAGGAATGAATTAGGATTGAGCTGATGATTTGCTCACCTCAGAGAGGCAAGGATTATGTTCTTGCATTCTTTGAGAAGTTCATGGGCAGCATCTATTCAGGTTGTGTGTGTGTGCCTTTTCTTCATGAGGCTCTCAAATATCTGAACTGTGTTAGGCCTTGGCATTTTTATAGTGTATTTACCTTTTGGTGTGTGAAGAGCTAAGGTGCTTTTCAAGTCGAGTAGGATATAAAGCTCCTTCTCTGGCAAGATAACCTGAAATGGTTTTGCATCTGACAGAGGCTGAAATAAGTGCTTTTGATTAATTAGCCAAAATGACATGTTTGGGGATGAAATAAGGTGTTACTCACAGGTTTTTGAAACAGCAGACATGGGAAGTGCTTGAAATATACCTTTTCCTACTAAATTTCTGTAGGGTGAACTAGTTACACCTCTGAGTAAGTGCTTTTCCTGTAAAATCCCTTACTGCTATTACATAATGACATTAAAATAGGTTAGAAACTGTACCAGTAACCCAAGCTGTGAACAGTCGTGAATCAATTCTCACCACAAAATGAGTGCAAGAGCATTTATTTTTTAGAGTGATATTTTCGATTCTTATCAAAATGCACGTGACCACTACAGCAGGGGTGATAAGGAAAATACCAAGTATGCTGGGATTTGTGGTATCTTAACAAGAGGTGATAACACAGAAATGAGTGTTCCATGTGGGACTCCCTTCCTTTCTGTCACTGGAAAAATATCTTATACTAGCGATGAACAAGTAACATGTCTTTATTCTCTTTTACCTTTTTTCTCTACAGTACCTTGCTTGTACTTTGGTACAAAAGAAGTTGTAAAACCACATGTTGCAGGTGGATACGGCATGCAGAAAGAAGTGTGCTTAATAGTATCTCCCTAATGAGAGTTTAGTCTTTGGACATCTCTGTTTTGTAAGCCACAGCTGTCTATGACACTTGGGAAGAAATAGATAAGATAAAATGAATATGGATTAATTAGGCTGCAACTTTATTTACTTATCTCATTTTGGAATTACTGATAAAGAAGTACAAATGCTAATACGTTATTTAATTATTTTCATTGGTTAAAGCCTGTTATGTGTCCTCCATTCTTCCACTACAGTTTCCATGGGAGTAATTGGGAGAGTAATTAGTGTCTTCAAGAAAATATGAGCAAATTCTGTATCTAGCTACTGAATCTGAAGGAGAACTGAGCATCAGTCATGAACATCAGCCTTATAACATCCTGTTCCATTTTTCTGCACCTGTCTACCCTTCTCTTCCAGCAACAAATGGGGACAGTCTTAGAAGGAGAGACCAGTGGACTGACTTCTAGAGGGTTCCCCTTTGCAGGAGAAGTTACACCTAGTCACTGCATTGTTGATGGAGGCTGCAGCTGTGGTACCGATAACTGTGGTGAGGTGAGGATAACTTCAAAACTTAGCTCATAAGCATAGATATAAGGACGCAGATGATGAAACACCTTACATCATAATGACTTGGTGAATATAGCTGATATTGACTGGTTATTTGTACGTTATATATGCCCTGACACTTGCTCACCTACAATCAGACACAGAGTATAAGAAAGACTTGAATAGTTCAGTTCAGTTCAGCTTAAGGTAAATTATATAGCCTGGCCAAGGTTAACATAAATAAACTTTTATATCAGTTACTTTGATGTAACATGTGCTCTACATATTTCAGAAATGTTTTGAGAGTTTTTTTTTTAATTTTTTATGTATTGGTACTTAACCTTTTTGTCTCCATCTTCTGTAATACATCTCTAATTATAGTGAAAGGTGAAGAAACAATTAGAATGAGGAAAAATGCATCCAGCTTAATTTTACGTAAATCTAAGTCCCAAACTTAGGGCAGTAATTAAAGTTGTTTGTTAGGGTTTTTTTTTTTGTTGTTGTTTTTGTGGTTGTTTTTTTTTTTTTCCTATAGGAAAAGAAAAATAAGAAGGTTACTTTTGGCTTCAGAGTGATATACAATACTCTCATCTGGCTCAATGTTTTATGGATAGAAAACCTTAAGCCTGTAGCTGGTCAAGAGCTGAAAAATGATTTGGAATAGTTTTGCTCACCAGTTTAATGTCTTTCTTACAAAGGATCTGACCTTCCAAAAGAGTGTTCCCAGGCTAGTACAGAAACAGAACAATGAATGTATGAAATATAACAAACACCCTGACTTAAAAAAACCAAAAACATATTAGCTGGCAATCTATACATAAATAATAAGTTTGAAAATCATGTTTTTAATAAGACAGGGTGTTTTGTTGATCCCTGCAGTAGGAATATTGTAATAATTCATGCACAAGCTGACTAGGGAGAGACTGCCAGACTCCAGGACAAATAGTCAAGAGGAAAGTCCCAGCAGCAAGGAAGATGGAAGGTTAGTACATTAAGCAAAAACTTCAGGAGATCTGGGAGATCAAAAGCACATTGTTTAGAAATAGGTCCAAGAAGCTCGAGGCACAAGCAGACGTCCTTCCTGCATCCAGCTACAACTATAGCCTTGCAGCTGCAGCTCAGGTAATGGGACAGACCTTGTTATTGCTCCTTTATTTTCAAAGTTAAAGCTCATGCAGTTTTTAGCTAAGGTTTCAGCAGCCGAAGCTTCGGTGACTTTGGATGGAGTGGAGTGCTTATGTAGTCCCCATTTTAGGGGAAGCAGCTTCCACCTGGATGAAAACAGTCTAGGGTTTGGAGTTCTTTGCTGTTCCAACCAGTTGCAAAGGAAATGTCTGTATATGCCTTACACACTGAAAATGAGCCTTGGGTGATGTTGAGGGTCCAGTAATTCTTAAAATCCTTCTGATCTGTGGCCTTATAAGTAAAAAAAAAAACACTTTTTTTTTTTTTTTTTTTAACCTACCTGGAACATCTCTAAGCATATAGACATCTACATTGTGCACCTGCTTTGGACAGCTATGGTAAATGCTAAATCACTAGAAGAACCATCAGAAATCAGAAGCTAGGTGAGGAGGCACGTAAGTTCCTGAGCAATATTCCTTATCACATGTCAGGATATTTACAGGCTGTAACCACCACAATGAGTGAGTCACCAGATTGTCTGGAAATAATATACATCTCCTACCTTGGTAACACTCTTTCATAACAAATAATGTAAACAGCAAATAAAGCAAGACTAGCTTCATCATCAGGAAAACTAAGAGAGAGCACAGCTTTTAATTTTAGCAGGGCATTCAACTGTGAAAAGGGGGAAGTGTCTAGGTTGTTTTTCCTGCATTTTATTTGAGAGTGTTTTTTGTCAATAATTGTTTAACATGACATGTACTCAGCAAGTCCAGCATCTCTTTAAAGAGAAAAAGTCATGCACCGTTCATTAAAGGAGTACAAATAAATGCTTATGCCTAGGAGTTGTTTCCCTCTTACCTTTAATTTTATTTGATTTGGATTACAGACTTCTTTACTGATATTTCCTAAGGTGTTCCTCATCCATATACTGGGGACCTGATGAATTTTTCCTCCGGAATTTCTTCTGGTGAACTACGAACAACTCCTGATCTGAAAAATATGCTGTGTGACTGTGTTTGTGTCATGCCAAGCCTGAGCTAATTAGTCACATTTCCCAGCTATTCCCAGTTATTCATAGTGATTTTGCTAAAAAAAAGAAACCCAAACCATGACAGAGTCTTTTTGCTAGGCATAGCTGGGGAAGCTGAAATATTTTCTCAATTTTTAGTGTAAGCTTACTCCTGTTGGCTTAGCTGAAGGCAGTTCTCTGGGTTTAAGTTACCCAACTAATTCCACCTGAATGTTGTAGTGAAAAGTTGAATGCTTCAGCGATCTTGTTTTGAGTTCTTATTCTACATGACAGACACATGGCTGTTAAAATCTGAAGTCCTCTCGACCTTACAAAAGTAATAAATCTTTACAGAATATTACTTTAGTTCCACTGGAGTCCAAGTTTCCCCTCTGCAAAATGAAATAATAGGTTTTTTACTACCTCACTGAGGTGGGTATTAAAGAAGTCCTTCCTTAATAAATGAAATCGTGGCTCTGTCAGAGTTAGTGTCAAAACTCACATTGACTCCAATATGGCCAGATTTTGTCTAATGTTCAGGATGCCCTTACTGATGCCATGTGTGAAGTGTGACAAAGCCCAAGTGTTCTGCACATGCTGCAAACGACGTTTGCCGTCACCTGATGACTCCCTCTGTGTCACTTTTGCCCCCTTCCCTCCCCACATACACATTTAATGTGTCTATAATTTTCTTGATGATTTTCATCCCTTGTTTTAATATTGCAACCATATTTGCTGGCTTCCTGCCTGGTCTCTTGGACCCATCTGACAGTGTATGCTTTCATTTGTTTTCCAGCTATTTTCTATCCACTATAATTTTGTTTCATAGTCCTTCCTATATTCTTCAAAACTTCTCCCTTGACCTTCCTCTTCCTTTGGCAGAACTAAAAAACAAAACTTCTTGGATTAATGTGGTTTGCATTTCCAGCTGTAGTGTGTCTCATTTGAAAGTTTTTCTTTGCATTTGTAATATCTTTATCTGCTGTGAAGCATAATAGAGTTTCAATTTATATACTGCTTTTAACATCAAGCAATCAGTTCAAAGTCCTTTATAAAATGAGGAAAGAGGAAGCTAAACCTGAATAGTCAGTGCAAATAGAAAAGTTTTCAGGCTAGATTTAAATTGAGATAGCGTAAGGACATTCTACATATTATCATGTTTCTTTCTTTACTCCCAGTGCTTCTTACTTGCTTATTTTCTATTAAACATTATACTAAGTGATATTTCCATTATTGTGCATCTTTTTTGTTGCTAATTACTGTACATACTTGAGGGGAGGTTTTTTTCTTGTAGTCACGCACACGTTTTTGAGTCTTTTGTTCTGACTTCACCGTTATTTTTAGACATGGGCCAAATTGAAACTTCGTCAGATGGTTGTCTGGATGCTCAAGTTTAACAGCACACATAAGTATCCAGAGCAGCTTCAGCCACTATTCACTCTCAGGATTGTGAATTTACCACAAATTGTACCTCATTTCTTAGAAGTGATTTGCCTATAACAGACAGTTCCTGGAGAATTAGAAGAGACCTTTCATTTTTTTAACTGAGGTTATCAGACACAATCAGGATCTGCAGTTCTGGCTTGAAGCTACTAGAATAAAGCAAACTCAGTCTGATTTGTCTAATGTCATGATGAGAGGCGTTATTAAAGTTTGACATGGACAGGCGATTTTAGAAAACACTTTGATTCTGTAACCTAGAGACATTCATAAACACGCTGTGTCACTGTAAGGCTTTCTCCTCTTGTGATTATCTCTCAGTAATGTAACATTATTGTACTGGAACTCTCAGTGACTAATTTCCCTGAGTATTACATCATTCTATTATAAGGAATCCTCCTTACTGTCATTCCGAGATCAGGATTATACTGAAAGGCTAATGAATACTCAGGGATTAATCGTTACCATAACCGTGGATCAGGCTCTGGGAGAGGAATAAGTAGGAAAACATCCACCATTTATCATTGTAGTGGGATTCCTGAGGCCATTCTTTACCCAGAATGAAGTGCAAATTAAAAAAATAACAGATGGTAACAACATCAGGACATGATATATTTTGGAAAAAAAACCCCAACATAAAACTCCAAGTTCCCAGTTTGCTTTTCATAAGATACTCCAGTGGACTTCTGGCCACAATGATCAATAGATATGCACCAAGGAACATAAAAGTCAGTGACAGCTCTGTGCCATGCCTCATTGTGACTTCAGGAACTTCTTGCCAATCTTCTAACCTGAAGAAAGTCATCATAGTAATGGTGAAATCAATAAAAGAACTTAAAAGATACTTAAACTAAAACACAGAGACATTTATTCTGCAGGTGCTCCATGAATTGTTATTCTTTTTCATGAAGCATGATGCATCTCCCCAACACCTATTCAGAGATATCTGCTTGTCCCATATTTGCAATTTGTCATTCAAAGGAAAGAGCGTACCTCCTACTACAATGCAAACTTCTGAGGTATAAAATGGAAAATATTTGCTTTAGCATACAGCAAAAATTACCTTGAACCTTTAGTGCTTGGTTGTATTTGTTGGTGACTGGACTGTTACTGCAATAACCTCACTTTGCTTTTATATCATACTTTGCAATGAATGGAAAGCATTACTAGATTCTATTTCTCTCAAAAATATTCCTGAAAAGTTCTGTGATTACCTATTTCCTCTTCTCAGTGTATCACTGGAAGATAGAGGACTGAAATACTGATGGAAAGTAAATTCAGTGAGAGGCACTTGTTGAGTCACTAACCTTGCTGTTAGTAGCATCGATCCACACACATTTCCAAGAACTCTGTAAGCCATGGCTTCACTCACTTTCTCTTTAGTAGTCTGTCTCACTATGGTATTCTGCATGTCAAGCTATTTTACATGGAGCACTTCATGGCTTTCGACTGTTTCCAACCTAAAGCTGCCTCTTCTGGCATAATATGTAGCGTTCTTTCCAATCAAGTAATATTGATTTCAGGCTTTTAAAGTGCTGTAACTGCACAATTCTCTTCTCTGCTGAGCGTGGTCTGATGCTCTCTTTAAAGAGGCTGGCTCATTCCACTCTTCATCAAAGGGACTGTTCTTCTCAGCTCTTCTTTTCCTCTTGATAGAGTTGGCTCACACTCCTCTTCCCACTGCCAGCACTATTGGCCTACTTTGTTATGCTCTGATGGAGCCATCCTAGCCTACTTGGCTGCAGTTGGCCTATTCCACTCAGCTCAGATTAAGCTCTCTAACTCTGCTCCTTTTTTGCTCTGATACGGTCATTCTCCTGTAATCCTCTGTGCTTTTCTATAATCAGTCTGCTCATCATTTGTAGAAAGCTGTCTTGATAATCAGATTCCCTCCATATGGAGTCTAATCCATGTATTTGCTAATGACCACTAAGACTGGTAGCTGCTTTTTCCTGGCACGTTTTTGATAGGAAAGCTATACTGTCTATCTGTCATATGTTCTGTAAAAAATATATACTTTCACATTAATGTAAAATGATCAGTGTAAGAGCATATTAGTACAAAGCTGTGAACAGTCCTTATACATGTCTGGGAGACAGACAGGAATGGACCCATGTAAATTCTAGTTAAAGGCTTATTATTACAGAAACACGTTACAGAGGCATAAAGGGATCCCACTGGTGTTATTAAAAACCACCTGACTAAATCCGTCATAGAACTGCATCAATATCGGTCCACATGCCCTGGGTCCTGTGCAGAAAACTTTCCAAAATGTTTATAAACTTAGGTTAAGAGCATATCTAATCCCACAGTGTTTACAAGTTGCTAATTATTTGGCCCCTAATTTGGATTAAATATGAAAGAATTTAAAATTTCTTTTTGTATGTTGCCATTGGCATGCCCTAGTCACAACTGTTCTAGCCATTTCTGACAAACAGTTTATTAACTTTCTGCTTGTTTGATATAATGACTGCTCAAAATATGGCACATTTTTGCCTGTAGTTATAACAATACAGAAAAAAATACTCAGCAATTAAACAAATGAGAAAGTATAATTAATTCATGAAAGTCCTTTTTGAAAATTTTGGCCAATATTAATCTTTCTTTGACTATGTATTTATGCCATCCTATTTCTTAATTCACCTATTCTTCATTATTAGAAAGTATAAATTCATTACTGTGAACATTTATTGTGACTGAAGCATCACCAATTTTAACAAAGAAGCTTGTATGAATCAGAGATGAGAAAAAACATTTGACTTCATAAATCTTTTACTTCTGAATGACTGATGAAATAAGAAAGGGTCTATAAAGCCATGAATACCTTCTCGGTAAATGATGCAAGAAGTTCTATAAAAAATAATTGATACTTTTGAGATCAGTGAAAAAAATTATAAATCTGTCTTCTTTATGAAGTCTCTTGTGTGAAATATGGAATGGTTTAGGCTATAAAATATATGCTTACCAGCAGGAGACTCAATCAACAGCTTTAAACAAGATATTTATGGATGAAAACAGAAACCAATGTTATAGATAAGCAATTCAGTAATTGTATTTATTTATATTTTTATTATCTTGCTCATTCTCATTTAAAATAATCTATTGCAACATTATACACAGTTAATTACTTCTGCTGGAAACTAAAATATTTAGTTCCAGCACCTTTTCTCAATGGACTTGCAAGATCCTATTTAGAATTTGTGCACATGGTGTGTTGCACATCTTAAAACCATAAAGACCATGTCAGGGGCCCTAAGGAATAATAAAATATTAATCTGATGGCAAAAATTAAGTGGCTTAAAGAAAGAAGCTGTTGTTTATCCCATGAGTGGCTTTTAAGACATTGATGTCTGGTTTTGAATGTGTCTATTTTTAGCCAAACTAACCACATGTAATGAGACCTAAGTAACTATCTGACTTGAGTCAAATAGCTAACATGGAAAACCACCAATTTTCTCTCTGTCAGGTCCTCAGTATGAGAAAAGACATTTCCTCTTCCTGGACACTTCTGATTTTGGTAACGCTATAAAAAGGCCTGTTTCATTCCTGTGAACTTGCAGAAAATGCCTTTCCTTAAGGAAAGACAGTGTCTTTTCACATAAAGAAATTCATGGAAGGAAGCTCACAGAAAGGTTGCATGTTACATGTGTTATCCTAGTTCACTGAGAAATAATTCACCAGAAGTAACTAACTAACCATGAATAGAGACACAAATAAATTAATTATATGCTTGTTAAAGAATGGTTCTGATACACTGCTGCTTCAAGAGTATCTATTGAGTTTACAGTGCCCAAGGATCCACCTATATATATGTTGTGTCATCAGATGTAAATAGGAAATCTGGGGGTGTACTTTTCCTTTAATGACTGCCAGACCTCATCATAGTAATACAGTCAAAATGCCATTTTACCCTAGGAATACTGCACTATAAACTCGTTTGCAGTTAGCAAAAGGCTACTGACTATGATTTCTAATAACATTTAAAAGGCATCACAAAACATGATAATATTTTTTTTTTTTTTTCACTATAAGTGTTTAATGGACAAAATTACTTCCAGAGCTATTTTTGTAGTAGCTACAGGGAATAATGTCAACTTCTCATTTTGTTCCTTAATTTAATAACATTCTGATTAAATCAGAGAAAATATTAAACTATCTGAAAAGAAGATTTTTCAAAATTATCTTTTGAATATCCAAGGTTCCGGATCATACCATATCTACTTCCTTCTTCTACTGACATATACTTCAAAGCAAAGCACATCCTAAAGAAGTGCCAGATAGTCTAAAGATTTTAAGCAACATAATGTGAAAATATTGACAAAAGGGCAGGAGGTGGGAGAAGAGCCAAGGAGAGACTGTGTCAGCACAGAACTGAGCAGGAAAGGGTCTGTTTCACAGCTCAGAGAGATACAAAGAGCAGGAATCACTGGACTTAACTTAATACTGTAATTATTTTGAGATATTCTGGTGAAATCATTCCTCTCATCCCTTGAAGTTAATGATGAGAAGGACAAAATGAAACTGTGACCCATGGACCATGAGGAAAACAAAAGAAAAAAATGAAAAAATTATGAACTTTTGCATTGTGCAAATCCCGGACTCTTTCAATGACAGAACAGCTGGATGTATTTTTGCTGTCTCATGTCATTGCTATGTATGTCTTAGCAAACTTCATCATTCTCACAATTAGTCTTACAATTATTTTTAAAGAGACAATTGGCCTTTGAATGCAGATGTGCTACGTATGGTTGGTTATACATGCATGCCAACTCTTTCAACAAAAATGAGAAAAGTAGACTTGGATATTTTGCTTGGCTTTTATGTTTCAGACACTTTGCTTTGGTGCTATGTGTCTGGTATTCACTTTGTCACCTAATTATACTAGGTTTCATTCAGTTTAGAAAGTCGGGTTTATTTTCTTTTTTGGGAAAGAGATGACAAGTTCCATTTTAATCTTTCCAAGCAGTCTCAATATAAAGTATTCTGATCACATATAATTTTGGGAGAGGAAGTTACAGCTGTGAGTTACTACATCTGGACTTTTGTCCACTCACAGGTAGATATGATTGCCAACAGCAAAAGAGGGAGAAGCGTTTGGAATCAGATCTCAATTACGGTTATACAGTATCAGCGGTGTCAGGCTCAAAGGGAGGCATTCAGCAGTCTATATCTACTGTGCAAACCACTGAACACCTCCATGTGACAGCTTCTCAAAATGGCTATGCTTGGCACCACTTCTTTGGGCACAACATGTCCTGGTTAATTTATTTAGTTTATATATTCAGCTGTGTAGTAATTAACTTTGCCTTTTGTGGTTCTGATTTCCTGTTTAATGCATTTAACATTGTGCCATTGTAGTCCAAGGGAAAAACTCTTTTGCCATTTACCTGTGTTGAATTCAGAGTAATTCAAAGGGCTTCAGTGGATGCTGCCTTTAGAGAGCAGAATTTGATCCTCTCAGTGGAATTAACAAAAAGCTATAATTACCTCCATTAAAAAAAAAAAAAGTGCAAACAGATTTTACCTTCCTTTCTCACCGTTTGCTATTTGTGTGCCAAAGGACACTTAGCAGAGGACAATGCAAAGCTTTTCAAGGAGGCTCACTCAAGCCAATAAAGTCAACAGTGAGACAGAACCTACACTTTGAATTGGACCCCCACTAATATTGCTCAAAGGGCAGCAACATTCAAGATTTTAATTTTAAAATTTTAATCTGGAGCAGTGGGATTAACTGAATGCAGTTTGTTCTGAGGGAAGGGTCAATGTGAAGGAAATCAGAGTTAAGGACTGCACTGTTTTGCAGGCCCCATGCTTATTGGATTAGTAGTTAACCGTTGCCGGATTTTTCAGTTGAGGGATGGGATAAAACATGTCACTATTAGAAGCTAGTGTTTAAAAGCAATTTGTAGCAAGTTAGCTGGAGCAGCACACAGGATACTATAAAGCAAGCTGAGAAAGTCATGAGTTAGCTGTGAATTCAAAAGAAAGAAACTGATATCTATTAAAATTTCCTTACTTATATTCAAGTTTTATATTTCTCCTATGTTTTGTTTTCTTATGCATTTTTAATGATGGATATGAAGTCTTTTTTCACAATGTTTTTTTAAGAGCTAGATGCCACTTAACCTACATTGGATGTAAGATTTAGTATTTGCAATGTGTGAATGTGTCCTTGTGTCTATATTTACCTTTTTGTACTGAAATATTTTATTTAAAGATTCACACTTCAAAATATGTAAGGTTGAAAAATGCCGAAAGCTTTGGGATGCTTTAGGATCATTAAATGTCCTTGGTGGATATCTGGGTTTTGTAGCAATAGGCATTTGACTTTGTTCTTTACTGAGACTAACCTAATTAATTTGATTTGCACTCTTTTACAATACAGAACATACTGTATAGCATACGTAAAACAAAATATTAACTGCAAGCTTGTTATGTCCAGAATATTTCTACCTTTTTATTAAATCACATAGGCAAGATTAGATATGTGATTAACATGTCTTGCAGGCCGCATGGCAAGGTATTTCATTGAGATACATATTAGACTCTACTCTGCCTAGTGTTATATTGAGGTGTCCTGGATCACACGTGGACATTTTGTCTTATAAAAAGATTTTCAATTTAGAAAGTGACAATTAATTAAACCTGAGTGTTAGGAAATTCACTTACAAAAACCAGCTACTTAGATTTAGATTTTTTAATTAGTTATTATAAACAGCACTTTTTAAAATAAAACCAGTTAAAATTAGAGTGCTGTAACATTGTCAGAACCGTATTCCAGTGGGGTTTTTTTGGTTGGTTGGTTTTTTTTTTTTTGAAAGCTAAATCTGACAAAATTAGAACTGACCTTGTACTGTGTTGACAGAGCTGAATATTCCAGAGGAACATGATTCCAGCTAAATTTCTCTGACCAGGACTACTAACGGCAGTTTTTGAAGTTCCAATCACAGAAACACATGAACTGCTGAGAATTTAGAAGCCAGAAAAAGAGATAAAGTATACACATTTCATCATTCAACATGTGGAACAAGGAATTTGATGCTATTTGTTGGCTGACAAACTCTGTTCTCAGATTTTGAGAAAGTCAGAACCTTATGGTAGGATTAAGCTGATATGCCTGACTGTGGAGTGAAGAGCTTTGACTGACGCAGCAGAAGTCCAAATGGTGTTTCCATGCACAGCAGAGGAAAAATGGTATGAATTTTCCTTCTCTTAGAGAATGGAGAGGGGAGAGAGGGCAGTGGAGGAGAAGAAAATGCATAGACATAGCATATGTTACACATTTAAAAGAAAAATTACTCACTGAAGTGCATAGAAGAACCATTAAGGGTTGTTTTTTAATTTAAAATTCACTCTTACGGGGTGAAGTGATATTGTGGCAGCCAAAGCGCTAGAGTGGAGGTCAGGCCTTCGTTGTCACTGTTGCTAAATGCTTGGTAGTCCCAACTGCATGAGAGACCACAGGCAGAAGCTTCACACCGACCCAGCAGTCTGGCTTGGAAGCAAAAACATTTCCCAGAAATTTACAGTCTGGCACTTCCTCCTTGTGTATACCAGCCTGCTCAATATCCAGGCTCCCTGCAAGCTACTTTTCACTTTGGATTCACAGTGAGCATATTGAAAGCAATGGAAAAATTCTCATTGATCTTAGGGGCCTTCCAGACAGACCTTCTGTGAGTGCAAATGCTCCAAACACGAAGTTAGAGATGTGAATGTGAGTTTGTCATACAGCGAGGTTGTTACAGAATTGAATATAAACAGTGTTTTAAAGTGTGGAGCAATAACCATTTAGTGAGTGAGATGAAATGGGGACATGTAAGTCACAGCAACATATTTTAGTAATTTGTTTATATGAAAGCAAACAAATTGCTGTAAGTTTCAGCAATTACCATCAATTTACTAGCAATTATTAGCATTTTTTTCCTGTATTGGATTGAGGGAATCAATCTATTGTATTTATTTACTTGTTCACAGGTTTCTGTTTTTATTTTATACCTCTGGGATAATTAGTAAAGACATAGATGGCATTAAGCGAAAACACCTGTTGACCTTAACAGCTCTTAGAAGCAGCAGCGAGGAGTGTCACATCAGCCCCAGGGAAGGTCTGGAGCAGTTAGGAATCATGTATTGACCCATCAAGTGGGAGTCAGGCAGAGTTGGATGATTTGGGGGTCTTTTGATATCCCACAATGAGAAATCCAATTGACTACAAAGCCCAAGTTACTAATTTTTTGTCTTTTTTTAAATAATTGCACTTTACCAAATCCAGATACCAAGGGAAAAAAACCAAATGGTGAATCTCCAGTTATCAAAGGTTTCCAGTATTCCCAGAGGTCTTTCTATAACAGGGAGTCTGCCTTATGTAACAGACACCTCAGTGACTCTTGAACTTCGACCAGCCTAAAGCAAACACAAGGCTAAAGCAGAGCAGTGTGTATACATAGAAGTCTAAACAGATTAGCTTACTCAGAAACAGTGAACCAAACAACAAACAAACAGAAATTAGGATAAAGGAGATCAATATACAGCAACACAAGGGGAAAAGTTAGCATCTAAATCTCAGATTGCTGACAACTATCAGATTCATTGCTCTTTCAAAGGAGAAATAGCTGGTTCAGCACCTGGAATGAGATCATAGGCAAAAATAGCATTTACACTTTTGCAGCACACACAGCTATCCTATGAGAAAGGATTATTGCATACTGATGAAAACAAACACGAGCCAAGCTCTGGGATTGCGTCAGGCTGCTAACCACTTTTCAAAGAAAATTTAGACTATGAAGATTGCAAATATATCAGGTCCCACATTGCAGTGACAAACACAGTATACAAACACTAAACCTGGTGGTGTGTTTAGATAGCCCTGATCAACCACATGCTATCATGTTTTCAAAGGGAATTTTCTGAAGGATAATAGAAATGTGTATACATGAGACACTATCAAATATACCAACATTTTTAAAGTAACAGACATTGCATTCCATGTTCCCCTAGAGCCTTAAAAAAAAAAAAAAAAAAAAAATTTAAAAAATTACCAGGTCCTACATTGCAGCTGTTTTCCTCAATGGTCCTGGAGGCACTAACATCTAAAACTTCAATTTTCCAGCCAGATACCAGGCATACCTGAGATCCCTTATTATGGACTTGATTATCCATGCCTGATTGACATGGTAACTATGGCATCTTTGCTGTGATGAGGAATTCAACTTTAAAAAAAAAAAAGTCATTCTAATTTACAGCTATACAGATTCACACAATATGGTAATAAAGAGGATACATGATGAAACCTGACAGGACATTGAGCTTGTTACACAAGTGTGGACAGCTGAAAAGGCAAGAAATAATACAGTTGTCACTGGACTGTTTCACCTTAACACCACATAGACAAAAGCACTGTTGATAATCAGTCCAACTCCTCAGCTGCAAAATCCCAGAGTATTAATGCTAAATGTGAAAACTGTAAACCTCCAGCTTTGCTGGGTGCATAAAACATATGACTGTGCAGCAGTCTGTTTTGGTCAAGAAATTATTTCAGTATTTGAAATCAGGACATAAACATATAGAATAAATACTTACACAATGCTTTACATTTTTGTTGCTCTTTTCTATAACACTCAATTTCTACTCAAATGGCAATGAATTTCAGTGGTACACAAATGGTACAAAATAGACATTGAAACTATATGAGAAATGGCTTAGCAGTAAGTGCTCTGCTTGGTTTTCCCACAGACATTCTATTATAGAAGAAATATTAAATCTGTAACAGCTCTTAAAAAAGAAAAACCTAAACACTTCTTAAAGTATATGATCTTAAAGAGTAACTTATCTTTGAAGAATTTCATTTTCATTCTGGCACTGCTTACTTCAATCTCACCATTTATAAGAATAATTTATTTTTCAGTAATACCTAGCCACATGTGCTTCTCTGATACCGAGTGTACAAACAGTCTGGCACAAGAATGATACTGAGATGGTCTTTAATATAATGTCAGTGTGCTAGTCACAGCTATTTATCCTTAATATTAATCAGCTTATATTATTTTTATACATACACAAAGATATTTTTCACACTTTTTCACAATAAAAACGAAATCCATATTTGACTTTAAGTTTAGGTTCTGAATTAAAATACAAATGTAATGAGTGATGCTAAAAAAACAGTTTTGTGTCAGTCACACAGGTTTTTTCATTAATAATTATCAAGTAGAGAAGAATATATAATGGATAACAGTATCTTCTGTACAGTTTAGCCCAACCTAAAGGATTTTTTTTCCGGCCTTAGTTAGGTCTCTTGAATTTCATATTTTTCTACATACTTCTTCATGTCTAATTGGGGTAATATAAGCTTGCTCTCTCTTGGATATTATTCACTGTCAGCTTTCTGTCCTGAATAAACTGATCTCTTGAAAACTTACTTACATTGCACACAGCAGGAGAAATTGAGGAGAAGCAATCACTGTCCAAAGAGAGGTGGAAAGAGGAGGCTGAATGAAAAATAGATAGATATGAATCACACATGCCAGATACTGAAGTAAAGCCTGTTTATCCCTAATAAGTTGGTGAAGTTGCAGAGAAGAGTTTATCCGTGTGAATATAGGATTCTTGTAGTATTGCCAAGGTCAGTGATAACGGATGGTGATCAGCTCAGTAAATGCTGGTTGTGCAAGTTAAAGTTGCCTAGGGACTGCTTTAACCTATGCACCCAATTTTTCTCCAAGCCTACAAAACATTTCAGAAATGAAAACACACGTAACATGCCTATTTGGGCCATGTGTTCTTTGTTTCCTAAATAAGCCCTTGTTTCCCTCTATTTTATGTTTTCTTTATGCTCTGGGTTCTTGAAGATGGATGTCTAATTGTAGTTTGAATGACAGATTGGGGGAGTGCCTTTCATTCACTTGCCGCAAACCCCCAGGATCCGCAGGGTGCAAGCAGGGGCAGAATGGAGCGCTTAGCTTTTAATGGATGGTTAAGAAGTAATGAAAGGAGAATCAGCTTATCTCAGAGTACCCTGTGGGCTACAATGTTTTCAAATAGCTTTTTGCTGGGATTTCTCTTCCTAAGGTTATATATTGTTCACGTGATTACCTCAAGAAACATCATTGTTTCAGATACACCCCTTAGATACTACAACTGTAGCCACAACTCTAAATTGTGTTAATAACAGTTTGCATTGTACCCATAGAGCCAAAAAAGGCTACTGAGCTCAGTTTATGGCAAAAAGCGGTGTGTTCCTTCTTTCAGCTAAGAAAGTGGTTCAGATCTCATCCACTAATGCTTTGCATGTGTAAGGCTTCCAGAAAAACAGGCTCAGACTACAGGAGATGTCGACATTTACAGTGTACCTCGGGACTTGCAGTCCACCCTGAAGAGGTTATGCAGTCTTCCTTTAAGGACATCAACTCTGCAAGACTTTTGAGATTTCTAGACTTGAGATTTCTAGCTGTATAAAATAGTTTATCTTTCTCTCTCAAAGTATCACTTCAGTTATATTTATGCAACACCACATATTAAATATATTTTACTGGACAAGGTGATACAAGGCAATCTGAAATTTTCCAGCTATTAAACTGAATAATGACTTAAAAGAATTTCTGGTTTAAAAATACAGTGTACTGAGTTAAAAGGGTGGTGCTAGGAAAGATCATTCCCATAAAAGGGAACCTTCACAGAAGAATCAGGGTTTTGAGACAGACCCAGAACATTATTATAGTCAATGGAAAGCCTGTTGTAAAAACTAGGGTGCTTTCCCCCATGGTTTCTGGATGCAGAGATGTTTGGTTTTGCAAAGGTGGGATGTGTGTGAATGTGTGTCCCTGTATCCTTAAGAGTGTGTCTGCACATGGAATTCTTAACAAGCATATGGGACCTTTGATGTAGTGTGTATAGTAAATGTTTTCCAAGAGCTTGTTTCTCCTGAGCATATGGAATTCCCAGAATAGTAATGGAAAAAATTGTCTGAATAAAATAAGAAATTCGAAAATGCTTATTTAAGGTAAAATTGAATAACTTTGTTATATTTACTTTTCACATTCCAATCTTTTAGTATCATATCAATTTTCATCTGGTTTACTTTCTTGTCCAGCCTAAATTTTGACTTTCAGAGACATTTACTACCCAGAGAATAACAGGAAAAGACATGGTCTACAATTCAGACCAAGCGACAAGCTCTCATTCTTGTCCCATCTTTAATAATGACCAGCCTCCTTACAACTGAAAAAGTAAAAATACAGAACTTAAAGTTATGTGATTCAGAAGATGTTATTAACCTTGTTTACCTAGACTGTAACGATCCAAATTTCACTGAATTCAATAGAAGGAATTCTATTGATTTTGGGTCAAGGCCCAAACACATTCAGTTGTGATACTTAGGTAAGTGTCTGAGCTCAACACAACTGCTGTGCTTTTTTAGGCTTGTCCAAATCAGCTGACATTTTATGCAAAATATTTTGGGTAGCCAAAGACTTAATCTGCTTCTGTCAGTCAGCATTTCCTTGTCACAAGTTTAGTAACACCTTTTGCAACTGCTTTTAGGTGGTATTAACAAACTCATTGCTTTAACTCACTCAAAGTTGTATCCTGTGATTGACTTTTGCTGAGTGGATTACCCAAATTCATCAAGACAAGAATCCTGAAGTTTCAGCATGTCTTTCCAGTTTTATTTTTATCCTCTGATGTCAGTGTTTAATTCCAGGAAATTTAGAGTATCAAAAATATTTACAGTTCATATGCCAGTGAATGCTTTGTAGCAGAGACAATGAAAATATGGAGCAATAAACAAGCTGAACACTAAACTGGAGATGCTAGCAGTTGACTATATATATTCCTCTTCAACTGAGCATGCAAACAGCTCATATACTTGAAAACTAAAACATTTTTTTATAGATATATCTACATATATGTGTAATTTTCTAGTTTTCTGTGTCTTGGTAAATGTTGCACGTAGTTTACATGAGTAACTGAGTGTTTATACATGCACATAGACACACACATGTATACACAAACACCAACCCCTCCTCAGCTTTCCAAATGCTTCCTCCCTTCCTTGAAGATTTACAAGAAGGTACATATTTTTTTAATGACTTTTCATTAAAAATATGCTTCCTTGGAAAGTGGTCAAGAATAAAGCCATGCTTCTGCTTGGCAATAAAAGCACTACAGCAGGCACCGTGTTGCAGCTAAAGAGCATCGCAATCTGCTTTACTACAGCTGCAAGTAGTAGTCACAGGCACTTCCCAGGATAAATCACTAGCACTCCTTCCTTGACTTTTGATTTCCCATTTCTTTCTTCTCTCTCGTCTCGAAGTTTTCCGTCTATATTCCTTTTCCAGGTGGATAAAAGTGGAGCAATGGGAAATATAATTAGGTTATTAGGAAGACAATCTTCCATTGAACAATTTTTCTTGTTTTTGCTTGGAAACTTGTTTTCCTAGAGTCTAGTACTGCAGTTAAAGAGAAGGAGATCTCATTAAAAATAAAGTTTGGTTGACACTCATTTGTTAGGAATAAGGCAGCAAAACAACTGACCTTCAGTATCTGTTCAGGTCAGTAGATAAACGTCACAGTCTTGCTTTTGAAAACCCTGATCCATTTTGCTGTTCAAATAAGCTTCACCAGGGCTTGAGATTTTAGAATACATTTCCCATGATTAAGACTAACTGGAAGCAGTCAGAAGAGGGGTTTTAAAGATGTATTTTAGGCAGTGTAGCAACAGTACATTCAGATGTCCCTCATGTTAGCATTTCTGAACAGGTATGAGAGTTCTACTTCAATTATTTATTCCTCTCAAAATCTAGCCTCTCTTTTTATTAAATATTAAAACATAAGAAATTTTTGAAAGACACTGTTTGCATTGATAATGGTGGTTCTCTGAATTACTTTTAACTAACTTACTAATTGAAAGCTGAGTTTGAAAAAAGTGAGTTAAGCATCTTCTGGGAATGGGATTGTAACTGTTTTTCAAGGTTACTTTCTCTTCATTAAAAACTTTGTAAAATAATAATGAAGAGGAAACCATCTCATTAAGGAAAGAATAAGATCACTCGTCAATTTTACTGCTCTTCTCATCTAACTTTATATCGGTAGAAGCATAGCAATGCCTTGCATTTCTTAAGAATTCTTTGCCCCATATTCACTGTAAACAGAGAGGAACCATAATTATACTTCATTTGATCCATATCAAAGCTACTGATCCATGTATCGATTTACATAAAGTAAAGCACATAAAACATTTTTGCTTTTCACCCTTACTTCACCACCTTCTAACGAAAGTTTTTCTTTGCAGACTTCATTTGAATATAAAAATCTCCCGTTGAAATTTGCGATGTTAAACAAACCATACCAGTCATTCAACTTTTTAATTAAGGATTCAATGTTCCATCCCTTTTCAGACATTAAAATTCAGGTGCAGTCATTAATCTTTCTAAATGAATTCACCTGTGGCTAATACTGATGTATTTTCTATGAGGCTTGTCATGGACTGCATACTGCATGCATAACCACTCTACAGTTAATTACACAAGGGATTATCGTTAGTGTCATAAAGATAAAGCCTTGCTAGAAGCATTACAGACATTTTTTGAGCATTGACTTATTTCATTTTTGTTAACAGCTACCTAACTATTTAAGAACAACGAAAGTTTGTTTATAGCATGGAAGAATGAATGGCAAAGTTCAGAGAACTCTCACAATCAGAAATCATACCCAGAGAAACTGACCATGTCTTTCTTGTCTTCCCTGTACTGGTTTCACACCTATTCCACTAACCAGCAAGAGAGAAAATAATGCAAATACTATACTCCCTTTAAGATTCATATGTTAGTGTTCCATGTCAAGCATTCTTCTCTAAAAAAAAAAAAAAAAAGAACAGCACATCTTATGAGAACTGTTACTTATAGCACTACACACCAGTCTGCTGAGAAAGAAAAAAGTTCAAAGGTTGTTAAGGAACAAAGCGATCTTCAAACAGCAAGCAGTGTAATTTACAGGAAAGTTCATGAAAACAGTAATGGTAAGGTGTTCCAGGACAAAAAAAAACCCCAAACAAAACCAACTTCAGAGAAAACACAAGAATAGCATATGAACCGCCTGAGTTTTTATTAGTCTAAGGTTTGAATTTATTAATTAGATATTATCAATTAAAAACATATTCTGTGGAAAACTGTTGTGTTTTATAGCAAACAACGAGGCGTTGGTAAAAGACTTGTCATCAGCAAGACTGGAAAGCATTTCCTATCCGTTGAGCTCACAGGCACTGCTCCTGTTATAACTTGGCTAGGCTTGTCTTAGCCATCCAGAGAGATCTAATCAACACAGAGCAAACATGAAATAAACATATGTAGTTAAACCAAGAACAACTACTTTGTTTAAAAGATAATACAGTAGAGAAAAAGATTTGATTTTCAAGCCCATTGCATCTGTTTTAAATTAACTTCAGTTGAATTACTCCTGATTTACACTATTAGAAGACAATCCCCAAGATGTTCTTAAATTATTGAAGAATTTGAAATCATATACATCAGTGGAAAACACAGAATGAGAAAAATAATAAGATTCTGAAAGGCTCAGACAAAATCATGACAAAACCGTCTTTAAAATAGTAACTAATGAAGTAAAATTTCATTTTTATTTCCTAGTATTTTTGGTGGAGGAGAGGGGAAGGGGAAGACTAAAACTATGTTATTTTTCTGATTCACATGCTATAATAAATAACATTATTCTGATTAATATTATTCCAGTGAATACTGATTAATTTTTAGTCTGAGTGGCATTGTAGAACAAAGTAAATAAAAAGGACCAAACAGAAGCCTGACGTAATAATTTACTGTGTGAGATTCAGTGATTTCTTTTTTTTTTTTTTTCCTTTAATTTCCTGTAGTTTTGAACACCTGAAAGCTGAGGGGCAGTGGAACAGAACCACCCACTTCAAAGCTTTTTTTCACACTTTGCTTGCCTGTCTGTTAAATCCCTCAGGGCTCACTTCCATAAACAATAGAAGATAATTAGATTTATGCATGTGATTTGATTTAAATTGACTCTAGCAGTTATCCAGTGATGTTGTAGAAGCTGTCGAGTCAGTTAGTGGATACACATGCACCAGCAACTTCACAAATGACATGAAACAAACAATGATCTCTTTCTACATATAGCTAGCTTTATAGGTGTTATGAAAAAAAAAATCTGTAAATTAAGGCACTTCATTTATGTAAGAAACTTGAATTTAATTAAGTTTGGAGTTTTCTTCATGCACCCCTCCGTGACTTATCTAGTTTATCCTGATCCTCATTGTTACAGTATCAAAATTACATGGAAGATGTTCAGATAACAGCAGTGTATCAGTTATGAATTCACCAAATATTTTGATTTGGTGGTAGGAGTCTCAGCTGGGAGAATTTTATGGAAAGTGCCTGTGTGATGTATTAGTGTGAAGAGGGTGCAGTTCTTGCTAAGGTGGAAGAGCTTTAGTGAACATTGAAGTTAATTTTGAAAGTAACCTATATTCTTGCTAAAGGTCAATGATAAACACTAAAACATACCAAAGTACTGCTTTGTTTCTGTGTTGTCAGGTTTCATGTTTCTTTTCTTCCCTTTTCTGTTCAAACAGTTTCATTTATTATGGCAAGACTTCTCAACCTTGAAAGTTTTTGTAGAAAACCAATTACCTCATCAATGTTCTTTGCTTCTAGAAATTTGAATTCAGCAATCAGTTCAAAGAAACAATTTTTTATTCAGAGATCAGTCCAGAGGGTAGGGAGCAATTCCAAGTATACAATGTATTGTTCTCTTGCCCCTTTTAATTTAATATGATAATGGTCACCACCAAAATACAGTGAAAACAAAAAACTCTCAGAACAAGTGTTGTGATTTAGCCTTATCTGGCAATCAACTACCACCAGTCACCTTACCACTCCACACCACCACCCCCTCCCCCCCCCCCCCCCGCCAGTGAGGAAGTGTTGAAGGAAACAAAAATAAGAGAAGCTCATATAAATTGAGCTATTTATTTATATAAATGAAACCTAGACTGATACTAACAAAACTACTGCTAATAAGTAATTAAACCAAGAGAAAACCAGAACATGTGATACAGAATCTCACCACTTGTGGACTGACACAGCCAGGTTCCAAAACAGCAAGTCAAATCCAAATGGAGAGGGAAAACAAAAAACTAAAACAACAAAAAAAACCAACCCTGCCTGGAACCAGCACAACAAGCAAAACCCTCAAACCATTAGTTTTTCAGACATTTTTAATGTTTTACCCTTTCTCTTTTTTGTTTTGGGGCAAGATGTGGAGAACAACTATGTTCCTCAAGTTGTCCTGGGGGAGAAGGAACAGTAAGATGTTATATTTTATTACTTGGGAATATCTTATGCTGCAGGAAATAAATAGTGCTGTCACAGTCTCTTATTTATTTAATTTTGAGAATGAATTTGGTGCTAATGAGGTTGAGGGGATGACAGCAAAATCTAGAATCAGCCACAGCATGGGCAGGTGCTCTGAAAGATTCTTCAAACAGCTCTGTCAGCAAGTGCACTTTAATCCTGATTTGCAATATCCCTGCTTGCCATCAAAGTGCTAGTTCCTGCCAGGTGCTGAGCGCCCTCGACTCTCACCGATGACAACAGCAGCAGAACTTCACATGGCGAGCTCAGTACTTGGCAGAATCAGGATCAGGGATTCAAACTCTAGTGCATAGCTGGAAATTAAACCAAAAATGAACTTTGTCAAATACAGACATTTGTCCTAAGGACAGAGACATTGGCTCTGAAAAAATCTTTGATTAATGGTACAATCACTATTAACATGTAGACTCTCCAGAGGTCAGCTCACTGCATTTAACGGTTATATTTGTTATTAGATACTTAAATGATGTAAATTTTAAATATTAGGACAATGATTAACCATATGATAGCTAACAATACCATGTCTGTTGATGAAGCAGAGAAGCCAAAATGTTTGCCTGAAGATAAAAAAGTAGTGGACTCGTATTCTGTTAGAGTGTAAAATTGGAACATTTGTGTTTGTGCATGCAATACACAGGCTAAAAAAGACAGGACCCCTGGACACCGAGTTTCCCATGCATATGTTTGCACTTCTCCTTCAGATTTTTTTTTGTTTTTAAAGAAAGCATCTGAATCCCATGCCTTGAAGCGCCAAAAAAATTCTTCAAGATTTCAGTTTTGGCCTGAGGCATTCATTTTCTTTTAAGCATCTTTTTAGATTTGGTTGTGGCCTTCTAGCCCCAATCTTGACTAGCACTCAGCTTTCCAAGCTCCTACTGTTTTCAACTTCTCCTCCACCGTAATTTCACCCTTCAGGGACTGAAGACCCTCACAGAATGCGCACATCCACTGAAGAAAGTGATGCTCTGGGACGAGTAGATAGGGCAGCCTGCATTCCCGCAGATTAATTGATTGGGATGTCCAAAACAACACGAATCCTGATTGAAGCATCTCCCAGGTCTAGACATCTCTAAATCTCTTCTCTTTATGGATTCTCTGATGCCTAACACACACTCCATGTGACCTTCCAAGGAATTGATAATAAACCCTCTCTTCCACCTGACCTCTTACCATCACAATACCTGTATTAACTGATTTCTTCCATCCATACTCACAGAATCCCTGAATGGTTTGGGTTGGAAGGGACCTTAAAGATCATCTAGTTCCAACCCCCCTGCCATGGGCAGGGACACCCTCCACTAGACCAGGTTGCTCAAAGCCTCATCCAGCCTGGCCTTGAACACTTCCAGGGGTGGGGCATCCCCATCTTCTCTGGGCAACCTGTGCCAGTGTCTCACCACCCTCTCTGGGAAGAATTTTTTCCTGATATCCAATCTAAATCTCCCCACTTTCAATTTAAACTTGTTATCCCTGGTTCTGTCACTACAGGCCCTCGTAGAAAGTCCCCCTCTTCCTGTAGGCCCCCTTCAGGTACTGGAAGGCTGCTATAAGATCTCCCCAGAGTCTTCTCCAGTCTGAACAAGCCCAATTCTCTCTCAGCCTTTCTTCATAACAGAGGTGCTCCAGCCCTCTGAGCATCTTTGTGGCCTCCTCTGGACTCACTCCAAATAGTCAATATCCTTCTGTTGAGGGCCCCAGAGGTGGACGCAGTACTCCAGGTGGGGTCTCACAAGAGCAGAGTAGAGAGGGAGAATCCCCTCCCTTGACCTGCTGGCCACGCTTCTCTGGATACAGTCCAGGATACAGTTGGCATTCTGGGCTGCCAGCACACACTGCTGGCTCATGTCTAGATTTTCATTCACCATTACCCACAAATCTCCTCACGGATGCTCTTGATCTATTCTCTGCCTAGCCAGTACTTGTACTTGGGATTGCCCTGACCCACGTACAGGACCTTGCAATTGGTCTTGTTTAAGTTCACGTAGTTGGCACAGGCCCACTTCTCCAACCTGTCCTGGTCCCTCTGGATGGCATCCCTTCCCTCCTGCGTGTCGACTGCACAACACAGCTTGGTGTCATTGGCAAACTTGCTGTGGGTGCACTTGATCGCACTGTCCATGTCATGGCCAAAGATGTTAAACAGCACTGGTCTCAATACCAACCCCTGAGGAACACCACTCATCACTGGTCTCCACTCAGACATCGAGCCATTGACCACAATCCTTTGAGTATGGCCATCCAGCCAATTCCTTATCCACCGACTGGTCCTCCAATTGCCTCTCCAATTTAGAGACAAGGATGTCATGCAGGACTATGTCAAATGCTTCGCCCAAGTCCTGGTAGATGACATAGGTTGCCTTTGCTTTAGCCACCAAACTTGTGGCCCCATCATAGCAGGCCACCATAATTGTCAGGCACAATCTGTCCTTGGTGAAGCCATGTTGGCTGTCACCAATCACCTCCTCGTTTCCCATGTGCCTTAGCATGGTTTCCAGGAGGATCTGCTCCATGATCTTGCCAGGCACAGAGGTGAGACTGACTGGCCTGTGGTTCCCAGGATCCTCCTTTTTTCCCTTTTCAAAGACAGGGTTATGTTTCTCCTTTTCCGGTCAGTGGGAACTTCACCAAACCACCATGACTTTTCAAATATGATGGATAGAGGTTTCACAACCTCATCCGCTATTTCTTTCAGCACCTGCGGATGTATTTCATCAGGTCCCATGTACTTAGTGGCTCAGGTTCCTTAGTTGTTCCTGAACCTGATCCTCTCTAAACATGGGTGGCTCTCCATTCTTCCAGTCCCTGTCCTTGCCTTCCGTGACTTAGGGGGTATGGCTCGTATCCTTGCCAGTGAAGACCAAGGCAAAAAAATTGTCGAGCACCTCAGCCTTCTTGATGTACTGGGAAACCAGTTCTCCTGTTTCCTTCCGCAGAGGGCCCACATTTTCCCTGATCATCCTTTTATCCCCTATGTACCTATAGAAGCCCTTCTTGGTGCCCTTGACGTCCCTGGCCAGGTTTAATTCTGTCAGGGCTTTAGCTTTCCTAACCTGATCCCTGACTTCTCAGACAACTTCCCTGTAATCCTCCCAGGCTCCCTGTCACTGCTTCCAGCCACTGTAGGCTTCCTTTTTGTGCCTCACTTTGTCCAGGAGCTGCTTGTTCATCCACGCAGGCCTCCTGCCATTTTTACCCAACTTCCTCTTAACTGGGATGCACAGCTCCTGAGCTTGGAGGAGAAGATCCTTGAATACTCGCCAGCTTTCTTGGTCCCCTCTTCCATCCAGGGCTTCATCCCATGGAACTCTGCCAATCAGTTCACTGAAGAGGCCAAAGTCTCCTCTTCTGAATTCCAGGGTAGCGAGCTTGCTGCACACTCTCCTCATCTCCTTAAGGACTCAAACTTCACCATTTCATGGTCACTGCAGCCAAGGCTGCCCTTGAGCTTCACATTTCCCACCAGCCCCTCCCTGTTGGTGAGAACAAGGTCCAGGATGGCACCCCTCCTTGTCAGCTTCTCTATCACTTGGAGAAGGATGTTGTCATCGAAGCATCCCAGGAACCTCCTGGCTTGCTTGTGCCCTGCTATGTTGTCCCTTAAACAGATATCAGTGTGGTTGAAGTCCTCCATGAGGACCAGGGTTTGTGACCATGAGGCTGTTGCTATCTGCTTGTAGAGGGCCTTACTCACTTGCTCATCCTGGCCAGGTGTCCTGTAGCAATCTCCTAGTACAGTATCCCCTCTCCCTGCCCTCCCTTTAATCCTGATCCATAAGGTCTCTGTCAGCTCCTCACCCATCCCCACGTGGAGGTCCACACACTCCAGCTGGTTTCTGACACAGAGAGTACCCCCCCTCCCCCTGCCACGTCTCCCCTGCCCGTCTTTCTTAAAGAGCCTGTATCCTTCCGTTCTGACAATCCAGCCATAGCAGCCATCCCACCACTTCTCCAAGATGTCAATGAGGTCATAGCCCCTCATGCATGCACACACCTCTAGCTCCTCTTGTTTATTTCCCGTGCTGCATGTGTTTCCATAAAGACATTTAAGATGGGCCCCTGATGAAGTTGGCTTGCTGACTGGAGCCTCTGGAATTCTCTTTTTTTGTTTGCCAGGTGCTCTCCTGGTGACCTGCAATTCTTCTCTAGGCTCTGGGCATTTGCTGTTGACACTACTGGTTTTACCCCCTTCAAACCTATTTAAAGCCCTCTCGACAAGCCCCACCAGTTCACGGGCAGGAAAACTATTTCCCCTTTGGGACAGCTGCTGCATGCCATCTGTCGCCAGCAGGTCCAGTGCTGTATAAATCTCCCCATGATCCAAAACCTGAAATTCCACCATTGGCTCTATCCTCTGAGCCACGTGTTGATCAGGTGTGATAATTTGTGAAAACATGTCAGTTTCAATCAGGAAGGTTTCAAAAATACATGTACTGCACTAAACTCATTTCACTCAGAAACAAGACGAAAGACTGAGAGCTGTTTATTTAGGATCTTGCATTACAAGATGTACCAAGGCCTCATGGAACGGCAGTAACTTCAGCAAAAAGGAACAAAGCTGGAGTTAAGTGTGGGAGCATAGAAAACCATGTACTGCCTTACACCTTTTTGATCAAATAAGGGACAAGGAAGGTGTTTGAGTAAAACCTAAAATATTTGATACAATTAGGCTTGGCATGCTACAAATTACAAACCTCTAAAAACTGTACTGAGAATCACATATATGACAATACATGTAAGGTATGGATTCTTAAGAAAACACAAAAGGGGAAAAAACCCCTCAGAGTAGCACCCCCAGAGAGGCATAGTTCCATCCTCACTGTGGTGATAACAAATACAAATAATGTAGCCTATGTTCTATAATGCATGAAAGTGAATTCATCATGTTAGCTGGCATGTAGTTTCTATTTTTGGTGCAAGCATACAGGTATCGAGTCTAGTCATGTTACTGAATGAAAGTACACATTTGTATGCATTAGCACAACCACAATTAAGTTTTCATGTGGACTACACAAAGAAGGTATATGCTTATGTCTTAGTCTCTCTTGCCAGAATACGAATTTTATTATAGGTAGGTTGCAAATCTAATGACAAGAGAGAGCCTAACTCCATTACTATCCACGAAATTGCTAGCAACATTAATATAACTCCTGCGATGCAGATCTTTGACCATTTTAATAGCTAGATTATTACTCCATTACTCTTCCTAAACTCTAGTTAAATTTGGTTCCCATAATTCACTCATATTAAACATAATTTACATAATCAATCTGTTAGTGTAAATATGCAGATTTCCAAAATACATTTTCTGTGATTCAATAGTACAACTACTGTTAAACTGAGAATGTTATGTTCAGACTAGATGGGCAGCACTTTCCAAAGCCTTCCTTTGCATTTCTGGGCGTATGCTCCATTTCAGCTCGTGAGCAGGCTGGTTACTGGCCTGATACAACAGCCATGAAGGCTTCATTTCTCTCATTTATTGGTTCAGCAACATGCCTTGCAGAATACATTTGCAAGATGTCATATTCTAACAAGCATATAAACAGGGCATGGAGTTAGAAGCAAAATTTCACAAAAGAAAAGTTCCTTTTTATCTGTGGGCTCTAAAGCTAAAAGCCCAGCAGGATCCATCCAGTTTACAAAAGCTCTTCCTCCTTGCGTGCAGGGTGTGCTTAGATATACCCACATCATCTTTACCAAATGTCTTTTTCTGGCTGCTCAGTTCATATTTGTCACCAGTACACAAAAATTTAAAGTCTGATGAAAACATGAGCAGCTTTGCATTACTAATCTTGTTACCGTAATGGCTATGAAAGTGTCCAACAAAAAAAGTAGCATATAAGCCAGTCCACACATACAGACTATGCACAGCATGTGCACCAGTGAGCTATGGATATTCTCTGGCTCCCTGAAACAACAACAAAACCCAGTAATTTTAATGCTACCCCTCGCATCCAACCACAAGTGACAAATACCTCTCCTAACCCAGATGAAAAGGCTGCTGACAGTTCTTTCTACCTTAAAGACAGATGAAGCACTTTGATGAGAATAAAAAGTTCACCAACCTCTCAAAACCAATTAAATATTTTTATCTTTAGAGTCTTTGGGAAGAAGAGAAGAGGGATTCCTTTCCCTCTCTCTCCCTTTCAAGCTTCCCACTTGTCATTTATCCCCTCTTTAATTTGGCATATAAAACCCCCAAGACTTCAACCCTAAGTCTCTCGAGACCTAGATTACATCATTACTGTTATGGCATGTTATACACTAATCATAACCATTACCACTTACAAGTTCACAGCTTCATTCAATTAACTGCCTGACATGGATTTTGCAGTTAATTCATAGTGAAGGTCACCAGTGGTCAGAATGGCAGGTGCATTCTGCTACCACTCTGAATGCCAATTACCAGTCTTAAGCAAGTACTGGGGAATACTGAGTCTCAACAAGTTAATCAAAAGGCTTAGAACTTAAGACACATTTTTATAGGCGTATCTAATGGTCTGTAAAATAATATAGCATAATTAGCATATTCAAATGACAGCCACATCTCTTAAAACTCTAATTTACAATGAAAGGCAGAAAAATTATTATTTTACTTTATCTTTTCAAGAGAAAAGAAAAAGATGAGATTATACAACTACATAAGAAGCCATCTAGTACCATACCTAACACAAGTCCTTATGTGCTGTAATTAAATATTCAAAGGTACACTGTAGGTCTGCTTGCTTTATTGCTGAAAGACAGACGCTGTCAACATATATCATGGTAGAAATACACTAGTATAAAACACCCAAAACCAATCTGGCTTTCAACTTGCAGAAAAAATTCCTAGAAAGATTGTACTGAAATCCAGGCAAGTAGGCCATCAGATAAATAAAGAATGACTTGAGAAGAAAGATATAATAAAGACATAGTGCTTCTCAGGTAGAGCCATTTCCAGCTGCAGCTGGCTGAACAGTTTATGCAAGAATCTGGATGAGCCACACCTGGATGTGTCAGGATGAACCCAGATATGCAGCAGGTAGAAGTCAGTCACAGAATACAAACCTCTCCCTTGAGTATCCACAGGGAGAGGGGAACAGCTGTTTCTGAAGAATATCCTAAGCTCTACTGTGTTGGCAGTTCATTTGTTTTATAACAGGAACCCAGATATTAGGATAGTGGACAAACATCTCCATGTTTATTCAACCCTACTTTCACAGTCTAAACTAAGCTGTAGAACAAGTTTTCTCTAATTCCTCACTCTAATAGTGTAAACTTCCCATCATGTCACCAGTCTAACTATATAAGGCCATAATAATATAATGTATACAAAAATATATTCTATATCACAGCTACACACACACAAGGCAGCAGAGTAGAATTAGATTAGGAAGTCCCAGCATAGAAATTTAGATACCCTATTTAAAAAAGTTATTAGAGGTTTGAATTGCTGAAGAAATTCACCTAGCTGAAAGGGGGAAAATCCCCACAGCCTTATATTACAGTTCTAGTAAAATTTCCTACCAATGTTAGCAAGCTGCAAGCTTACCTAGTGCTAATATATAAAATTAATTTCATGCTTGTCTACTCTTGTAAAATCACTGACAGAATACTTCACTTTTTAAGGGAAAATTGGGGACTCATAGAAACTCAACATAATTTTAAGCTAACTAATATTTGGGTTACATGGCTACCCAATTAATTGAAATAGTAAAGCATAAACCAAGAAAAGGTTCTTGCTAAGAAAGCAAATACTTGTCAACAGACACCAATGCTTTTTTGTCCCTATTCCCTTACTGACCAACATTTGATGTGTTATTTCATACAGATTGAAAATGACAGTGAGAAATATGTATATTCTCTGTATATGCTATGCAGAGTAATAAATACAAAAGAACTGAGAAAGATGCCTTAGGTATAACATTAGAAGGATGGAAATCCCATCAATAATTAAAGTAGAACATTTACATGAGTAACTATTCACATATTTTATTAAAAAAAATGTCATAAGCCCCAAGACAGTTTCCTCATCAGTGGAAGAATGCTGGATCCACACAACACAGAGGAAAAGGGTTTATATTTTGTGTTCCTAACAAAATTTGAATAACAGAGCAAGCCACACCCAAGGAAGAAAATGAGATTAAACTATTGTTGTGTTCAAGAATGAGCAATATTTCTTAATTGCCCACTATGATTAAGAGCAAAACACCCTCCTGAAACTAGGGATTATTACGCAGAACTAATCAACAGGAAGCTGTACAAATGAGAGGGAGACACAAGCAAAGAGTAACTTGGGAAACTTGAATAATTAAGATTATTGAATCTACCTGCCCCAGGCTATTCCAGCAGGTCAGAGGTGCTGGTACATCAGATGATACTGTCTTCATCCTCTGATTAAACCTGCATGTAATTGAGTGGGTCTGGTCTGTACTTCATATGTCTGTTAAGGGCACGTAGGTGTTACGCAGGATCTACCTGGAGCCGGTCCAGCGATCAGAGCTTGGTAGGATAGCTGAGACTCCTCCAGCATTCCTTCTTTCCACTGCTGAAAGCAGACCAAGGGATCTCACTTGCTCTCCACTTCACTTTTGGTTTCCTCGTTCCTGTTATCTTCACCACGACCATTCCTCCTCCTTTTCTCTTAATGACCCATGCATCAAGCCTATAGTAATTTCAAGGATACATAAGTGACACTCCAGATCCTCTCTCAGTTCTCCCTATAAAACACAGAAGACGACCTGAAAGACAACTCTTCCACTGCCCTTTTCTCACTATTTTCTTTCTGCAATCACTGAAGATTTTGACAGCGCTTTTAATTACCTCTCTCTCCCAGAAACATTGTACAAATGTTTCTACACATGACGACAAACATCATGCTCACTCCAGAGTTATGTAGAGTGATGTTTGAACAAAAATATCACAAATACTTCATATCCATCATACAAATGAAGCCTGGCATATCCAGGCAGCTCTCCAGCACATTTCTTACAGGTTTTCTGCTGCTTAGGTCCTCCTGCCCATCTGACCTGCTCTTCTCTCTGCATACCATTGAGACCAAGAGTAATATCACTATTTTTTAGAAATATTACTGTGAGACTTAGCTTTGATGCTCTCAGCATATCAACTACATACCAGAGATGGCTGTTGGCAAAGCCAATCCATGTACTAGCCAAAATAAGCTTGGTTAAGCCCGGTGCCACCTCCAGCACCAGGCAGCCTAGCTGGCATGGTGCAAGGAGGAACATGTGCTATGTAATCCTTCATTAAAAGAAGCTGCTCTCCTCAGGGGCTTCAAGGAAGCATCATTACTCCTATCTGAAGTTTCTCCCAGGTACCTTAGGTCTCAACACATCCTGAGCGCTTTTGGAAGAATAAGCTGTTAAGCTGAGGCTCTTCAGCTAATATTAACTGCAAGAGAAATCCCTTTTTTCCTTAGAGCAGTTATGTACTTTTATTTCAGACTAAAAATGTCTGGTATAAAATTTACGGCAATAATTTAAATAGTTATGACATAAATATGTTCTACTTTGCCATGGGTTTTTTGCACTGTATGTTCTATTTACAGTAAGGAACAACTTGACAACTTTCCATATATAAAACCAAGTTTGGCAAGAATCAAACAAAAATTTCTGCTTAATGGCTTAGAGTTCATAGCCCATTCTACCATTCCAAAAAAGAAAAAAAAAAAAAAAAAAAAAAGAGATAAATAAAAGCAATATCTTGTCACAAAATCAAATCTACATTTCTTAGGAGGTGAATGAAACATCACACATGTCACTGAGCCACCTACATGTATTCAACCACCCTGCCCACCATCAGGATCACTCTTTCTGACCCTTGAAGTATCATCTCTCAGAAGAAAAAATTACTGCCCCACCCCAGGGAAAAGTCTTTCATCTTTGTGTTTCTTTACAGAGTAACTTCTCATGGGATATTCACTTTTAACTATAGGAAATGAAAAATGCAGAGAAACTTAGTGGTGGGAAGACACCTGATGGAGCTCTGTGTGGAACTGCCTACCCTTTTTCCTTAAAAAAAGTACATAAAGCACATAGATGGCTTCCAGGTTATAGAATAAAAGGCGGCTAAGTAGAGGCAACAGAACTATAACACAGAAAACACATCAGATAAAGAAATCTCAGACATGCCACAAGGGAAAGACTAAATAAGAAAGACAGGAAACCAATCTTTTCTCTGTCAGTCTGTCCTCATGGGACCAATCCTTCACTCTTTCAGTGGCTTTAAATGTTGCCCAAACTCTCCACAGTATTCACTGAGTCCCTAGAAAAATATCTCCCTTGCTATTACCTCATACATTCGGCCATGTATCTTCTCCCTGAATCTCATACAGCAGCTTCTCTGCTCTCAGAGAGCCCCCTCTGCCCATGCACTGCTGTGTTTAGGGAAAGAACCCTTCCCTTCTCTCCTCCCATTTCTCACAGGACCTTTATCCTTTAGCCCCAAGCACACTTCACACAAAACATAATATGCAATACATATGCACTAACTTGGCCCATACTCGGCTGAACATAATCAGTGACCCCAGTCACTCTAATTTCCTTTGTCAGTAATTTTAATTTCCAAAGCAGATATGTGACATATGGTTCCAACTAGTGGCTAATTACCAATTGCCAGCTAGAACAAAATGCATTAATGTTTGGTTAATTGTTAATTGCTTTTGACCAATTCCTTCAAATAGTTTTATTATCATTGTAATTTAAAATTCTTTTCTATCAGAATATATTTCAAAATAGCAATACTTTTCAGTTGTCATTGTTTCTTGTAAGAAGAGGTGGGGTTCCTTGCTACTGTAGGGTTAATTTCCCTAAATGAGACAATTTATTTCTGTCTCAAGAAACAATAAGGACTACACTGTGAACTTAGAGTAATTCTATGAGGATTCATAAGCACACATTATTGCAAAAGAACCAGCTAGGCCTTACTTTACTTGGATGTGTGGTTTGGTTTTGGTTTTTTTCCCCAACAATGGGATATTTAGAGGGTGCAATAAAAAGATGTTCCTAAAAGATACTCACATTCTTCATAAGGACTTGTAAATTATATAGTTATGGATATGACATGATCTAAAACATATAAAAACCCCCAACAATAATAATTTGGTTTTATTGAGTTTCCCTCCCCTTTTCACTGGGGGCAATTTGTGGAATTGGATATATGGCTGATAGATAACCAAAAGAGTACATTTTGTTAAAACATCTTTTCCTCCCTTTTCCCCAGCTTCCTCTCTTTTCCCCTGCCAGGCGGTTGTTGCTGCCGCCTGACACGCAACCAGGCAGGGACCAGGTCTTTCCTTTGCCTCAGGATTCTTGTTAAAACTGCAGGAAAGTCATTTAGTATCTCCGCTTCAGTTCCCAATCTATAAATTGAAAAGAATACTATTTCCAGGACTATGATAAAGAAAATACTTTCCATTACAGACTGGGAAGTGCTTAGGTATAAAGGTGCTGATATAAGTACCTTAGATAGATAAGTATCTGGGGGACAATACAGGCAGATAACAAATAGCTTAATCCAGCTCCTTATCAAACTAGTCAGCAACTTTTGCAGAAGCAGGTTGTTGGACACAGAAGAAACCACTTGAGGCTCAGAGTAGAATCTATTAGAGAGGTCTGAACTTTACATTAAGGACTGCTCAAAATAGCGAAGTGCTATTAGTCCCAATTTACAGATGAGGCATCTGTGGTAAGAAATTTCGGGACTGCTTCTGCCGCCTCTGCCTTTCCAAAAGGCCAGGCTGTGTAGCTTTGCAGCCCCAGCTGATACAGGAAAGAAAGCAGCACGGTCATCAGCCCTGTGTGGTTCCTGTGGTTTCTGTGCTGCCCTGCAGTGTGTTCGGAGTTGGCATAAATTAAATGCTGATAAATTCAAACAAGTGACAGAGTGCAGTTTTGCACAAATCCAGCATTATGTTTGAATAGAAGCTCCAAGCGTGCAAAAAATGAGGATCAGGCATCTAGAATACTCTACATCAGCTATGAAATTTCAGCATCATGTTTTTTTCATGCATTCAAATGGGATCTGTCTCCCTATGCCTACTCTACATCATCTGACTGGACTGCCTGCTGGGAAGCAACAGTACCATGGCAGCTCTCACTGAGAGATCACTCAGTCACACCGTTTACAGCTATAGAGACTGTAAATCTCTTAGGGAGACTATAAAAGGGTGACCGTAAAAAAATTACGCTGATTGTTTGTTAGATTTGTTTTTCAAGTACAGTGTTCATTCCTATTTAGTAAGCATTTCACTACACCACCCAGGGTATTATAACTAATCTCCCTTCAGAAAACAAAGTTGCTTCTCCTATGAAGGTACATTTTTCAGGGGTTTCTCTCTGCCATTCCCTTTTTCTCCAAACTCCTGAACTAAAACATAGCTGCCTTTAATTTTTAAGACCACATTGTTATTACTAACCCGATTGTGTCTGTCTGAAGTAAAGTGAATTTTACAAGTATATATTGCAGCTTTTTTTTTTTTTTTTTTTTTTTTTTTTTTTAAGTCCATAGTATTTTGCTGACCTTACTGCATTTTCCAGACCGTATTGCGTTTTAATGCCTTCACTGTATATACACTTAGGTCAGTTGTTTACTCCTAAAAGCTATTTTGAGATCCAAACCAGACTAAACTGAGAAATTGTATTAGTCTTTTCCTGTTTTGTGTCTGAATTACACCAGAATTCACAGAAGAGAAAGTAAATGAAAAGTGTTTCAACTAAAAAGAAATCAGACAGCTGCAAAAACAATGTTTTATAATCTCGCATTTAATATGTACAAATCTTTCTATTTCACAGGGAAAATTTGCTGATTCACTTAGATAGAAGCTAAGATTTGTGCAGAAATGACTTGAAATGAGTGAAAATCATATATCACTGTTTAGGCTGCCACTAGCCAAATAGCATTTTGTTAATGATTTCTACTTTCAGACTACAAATCAGATTTGTTTGAGTATCTAATTTGCTCCTGCTCTTATCCCTCATGAGCAGATAGCAAGGTAACCTGGAAGATATCACTTCTGGGTGGGAAGGAGGAAGAGAACTAAGTAATTTCTTCAGTGGATGAAGAAACTCTCGACAAATTTTTCCAGCTTATTGCAGAGGAAATTATTTTAAGAATTAGAGAACTTTGACCAGTCCCAGAAGCTTTTATGTAACAGCATGAACAGAACCCATTTGATGGATACTCTAGTGTCACATTCAGGTCTCCTTCTTAAAGACTTTATTTCAAAGGTTTTGTGTGCACATACAGATAAAAAATGTCATTGTACGAATATAAATTATTATTAATATTAAACACACAACCACTGCAATTTTTAGTAGTTTAGGATGAAATAGAAAAATGGCAAAATGCTCTTCAGTTAGTGTTAAAATCAAATATAAAATGAAAAACTACATTAAAAATTGCTACTTTTTCAGATGTATTAATTGAGTGTTTAAACTGATTTCAGTAAAATAGGAGTTCCCTATGTTGTAGCTAAGCCAACTTGCCTTTTGTTACATTCTGTAAATTTTTGATTATGAACACGCTGACTCATATATTTCCAAAATTTGCTTTTTAGGTTCTTCTGCATGTTTAGCATATCTATAACATGCTAAGTACAGCTTTGTAAATTCTCTTTTTGGGAAGCAGCAGGAACACAATATCTTAATTTTTGTTATAGTTAAGTGCTATGACAATGTGTCTGATTTCTGTGTTTCTGTAAGGGATAACAGAAAAACATTAACTTTTTTGACCTGAAACAACCTTTTCTTTTCTTTTCAAACAATTAATTACATTTTTCCTTAGTAATCTTTTATTAATATATAAATTTTAATAAGGTTTCAGCTCATGTTTCTATCAAATAATTAACACTTCTTAGTTATTTTCAAAAGGAGCTATTTAATTTACAAGAGGCCTATTAAGAATTATGTTTTTCCTCATTAGATACAATTGAGGGATATGACATTTTGTTCAAGAGAAACTTTTTAGTCTTAATTAGTCAAACAATGCAATGTTTTATGCTTCCGACCATTTAGTGTGACATTTCTTGAAATTCTGATAAACTAAAAATAGATAGGGGAAAAAATAAGAAGAAAACTGGAAAAGTGATCACATAATACGACAATTTTACCTTCTGAAAACTGATTTCATAGCATGACACTGAGACCGTGGTCTTGCAAACATTTGTGCATATTTTTAAATTTAAAGCTATATTGTTAAACTCTTTATAGGATTGGGACCCAATGTAAAACACATTTAAGTAAACTGATGACAACAGAATTGTGTCAAATACAATTGAGATCAGAACCGATGTTTCAGGTTTGTGATTTATATGTGTTAACAAATGTAAAATATGAGACCTGAAGTCTCCTGAAAGAATGATTAATGTTTTTGAAATGTTCCCATGAAGCCATATTCCAAAAGCATGCAAAATGTGCAGTTTCACTCACTTTTGACACCAAGCCAGAGAAAACTCATTGGTTTTCATGGTGTTTCACTTTGCAATTTTAAGTTTGCTTGAACTCAAAACCTCATAGTCAAATTTGAGGGTGGAAGTGGGTGTAAGCCCACACAGGTTGAAACCTAGCTTTCTGCTTGCACAAACGCAGAAAGTTGTGTGAAGTCCTAATGCAAACTAAAAGTGGGTATGCATGAATATGCATGCACATGGAGCTAGATCAGAGCTAAAAATCATGAAGGTGTTTGTCAGTTCATGTTTGATTTCGGAGCAGTCCCTTATTTCAAGACATTAAAAACCTGTGTCCATTACAGCTCCTGGAACGTTTTCCTGTCCTCCTCTGTATAGTAAGTGTTAACAAGGAAATTGGAGTTGTTGGGCACTCTGAACAGTACACTTTGAACACTCAGCAAGTCGGGATGGTCTCAAAGGTTGTACCATGTAAAAGTAAAGTAATAAGACACTGATTACTTACTGTAAAAAAAAAAAAAAAAAGAAAAAGAAGAAAAGAAAATGAGTGTCTGCTGGGAAAGGTTGGATTCAGAAAGTCTGACTTAACACAGAAGATTTCAGTGGAAATAGAGCCTTTAACTACATTCTGCTTGACTTCATCCAAAAGAAAGGGATGAGAGAAAAGATTAGAAAAGCTATTCAGTACTTTCTTTCAGCAGTGGTGCTATGGGAGGTGACAACAGCTACTGGTAATTCTTTCCAGAATCTTTTCCCCAAAACAGCATTTAGAATCCTCTTCAAAATTTGGCTCTGGATCTATGGCTTCATTATTTTTACAAAATACAAAGCCACCTTCCTTCTGTGCTCTTGGCTACAGATTAAATGTTTCGGTTCCCCAGAAACATCTCATTTAAAAAAAGCTGTTGCAAACCTGGAGAACTATGTTCCACCTGATGCTATTGCCTCCTTGCACATTAGAAAAACCCTGCCTTTGCCCTGCACCCCCACCCCAGCTGCTCCCCTCAGTGTCATCAAAAGCTCAATTGTATTTTTGTGGCTGGCTTGTCTCTGCAATGTCCCAAGAGAAAGAAAAGGCCACTAGCTCCACAGGCTACTAAAACTATTTTCTTTGCTATGAGCCACCATTCCCCCTCCCTCTGCACCTCCTGCCACCTCTGGCACAATGGCTGTTTTCATAGCATGGGCAAGATTAAGAATTAACCATTAAAATCTGTTTCATGTCATCACAACATCAGGGAGTTGGTCTTGTGAAATATTGTGTTGGGTTTCTTTTACCACAAATACACTGAGAAGTGAAGATTTTTGTCTGTAGAAAATCATCTGCTCTAAGCCTCTCAAACACTTACACATTAATACTGTTTATTGGAGACAGCAGAATGAGGCCTCATTCACAACACACAGCAAGTTGATTACTTACATCAATTGTTGTGATGGGGAAAAAAAAGTGCTTCATTTTCTTGGCACTGAGTATTGGCTGAGTTTATTCACACCTACTGAAATATAAACAGGCTTATGTTTACATTAGGTACTTTGGGGAAAACATCCTGCAGCCAGAATTCTGGAGCGCTTCAGGAATTTTAAATATAGCTATGATATTATACTGTAACTAAATAGTCTTTTCTATTCACTCTTCTCTTTGCAATCACATTTCACATGTGCGTTGTACTCTCCAAAGGTTAAAATCCAGAGAGAAAATGCAGTATTTAACAAATTGATGCTCATTTCCCCCACACCCTTCGTATCATTAAATTTCATCCTTTCCTAGGGTTCACTGTTGATGTAATTATAAGGCACTCAGGAGGTGAATGTTAGTTGGGGAACACAAGAATTCATCTTTTGAATTGTGTTGTATTTTGACAACTCAAATTAAACTGTTTTCATTTCCATTAAAGGAAATTCTGACTCCTTATATAGAGAGCTACTGAAAGAGCACCATTGTCAGGAAGTGATGGTAAGGGGTTCAAGGTAACAAGGAATATGTGAGAGTTGTAGAAGGGGAATCACATTGCAAAGGCTTTAGGCTGAGATTTAGGGGAACACGGTCCCTGCCTTTGTCATGGAGTTTCCCTACATCAGGCAATTGCATCCTCTTAACAAAATCTCATCTCAATCTCATTCCCACCCCTTCCCATTTACCTGGTTCTGCTTTTCTGTTTGAATGGCAGGATCTTCAGCTTAGAGAGACTTTATACAGCACCTAGCATAAAAAGGCTGCTTATGTAGATTTTAGGTACTATTTTCCTTTCAACTAGTTAACAGATTTCATAATCATATAAGAAAATGTACTCCTACCTGAGCTTATCACAGTATGTGGAGACATCTTTGTAAAATGTAGAACTATCACCGTATCACTGAGATCTGACTGGTATCTACTGGACTCAGGTGGTCAATACAATACTGAGGAAAGAATTAAAATCTTTTCAATCAAGACAGAAACCAGTAAGGAAAATCACCATAGGCAAATTGAAAGGAGGAATGATGCAGGGTGACATGCTTAACTGCACAAAAGGAACAATTAGCCAGGGCAGCAGAGAATTTGCTGAAAGTAATGTGGTAAGTAAATGAGAATTATTGAGACTGGTATATATTTTAATTTCTACTCTGAATACTTTAAAACATAAAGATACAGCTTTAATCAATATGGCAGTTTCAATCAGACTATATTTTTTTATCTGTTTTAAATTACTTTCCAAACTAATCAGTCTGTTGAGAGAAGGGCTATAGACCAGGGAAGAGGATAGATGCCTCAACCCAGGCTTTACTTAAATTAAGTCCATTCCTATAGAGAAAATGCACTAAAGCACTTCCTTAATTCCTCTGGTCTAAAGGTTCTCATTAGCTCTCCAGACTAATCCAGACTATGACACTGACTTAGAATTTCAGCCTCCATTTCCAAAGTGTTTTGAAGATTAGTTAATATCTGTAAATCACTTCAAATGTATGATATAAGGAACCTTACTATAGGTCTGTTTCATTAACACACATAACTGAAATATGATGAAAACATTAGAATGGTATCAATTTACGATACATTTATAATTATATATAAGCAGATATACATAAGAAAATATTCATAGATACATGACTTGAGATATGTCCAAACAAAATTTGTCCTTCTTTTATAAAGGATATTTTCTTATATACAAAAAAACCTTTTTGTTTTCCTATCTCATGATAGAGCATACCTCTTGTTTTCTTACTTTTTTTTTTTCCTTGGAAATCCTCTTTGGAAAGTAAAATTGCTGTTGAGTGCCATAGATGATGGTGAGTTGTAATACAGTTATCAAGAAACTGGCAGGAAAGTAAAGGCCATGAGAGAGACACTTGCTCTTTTTAAAGGTTCTTACTAATCATAAGAGTAACTTACACTTTATCAGCAAGTTCTCTAAGGAACGGCAAATCCTCCCAGCCTTTTGATCAGGCAGGTTGATGGTCACAGGAAAACAACTTTCCTGCATGTGAAAGTCTGTATGTATCTATGCTTGTGCATGTACATTTTTGTCTCGCAAACAAACATTTATTGATTTCATTTAGTCCCTGAGTTGCAAAGCTGTTACATTTGAAAATGACCAATGGACAGCTTCATTTGCAAACTCTGAGTTCAGGGAACCTAGTGCATTGTAGCAAGTAGCAACTCCACAAATTTTTATCAGTCATGTCCCCTAGAAAGGAGGATTTTTGCATGATAGCCAAGGAGGTTATTTTGCTTTCACAGGTAATGTCACGATTTACAGCAATGAGGAAGAAAACTGGCATTCTCCTTAAATCTCAGTCTTTCCCTCTCGTGATACTTGAAATTGTGATAGTATTAAAAAAAATGTTATAATCATCATGGGCCATGCTGTAGACCAATTTCTCTGTCCAAAACATTCTTAAACAAGCAATTCCACTGAAATAAATGGGATTACTTGGATGAATAACTTCACTCTAAGGACTTTATTGTCTCTTTCCAGGAAACAACAAATATTATTCTTAGAATTGACCAAAATTTTATGTCAACATGACCTATATGGAAACGGAACCTGGTGTTTAAACTTTGTTCTGTCAGTTCAAAGTCAGTAGTTAAATGAGCAAGAAGCAATGCTGGAAAATGGAGTATATCTAACCAAATAATCCCAGGATTTAAATAGCTACCATTGCTAATGCAATGGTTGATTTCACTAAAGCAAGCGATGAACATAGTGACAATAATGCAGAAAAGTGCTTGTAACTTTTAATGAAATGTTTTTTGAATAGACCTTTTTGAATCTTTTTTGAAGATGGTAGAAGAACGACCGAGCTCTTTCTTGAAAAAGTCCATTTGTTTGGCAAGTTGGGAGCATTAGTGTTAATGAGATGTCTGGGAAGTTTTAAACTGAGCAGTGAGGCAGTTAGGCTGCAAATTATTAAAAAAAACCCAACAGTGGCCAATGCATATCAGCTTTTAAAATGCAGCAGAGCTGAAGTAATAATAAAAATAATGAGAAATATAGACAGGTGTTTCAAATTGATTAGGTTTCTCTGATTCTATAACAATAATAATTTTTGTAGATGAATGTATTTTTAAATAAAGAGGATAACAACATGGAATAGCATACAGCTAACTAGGTGTAGCAGATAACAAGCAGAACTTTGTTTAGAAATATCCTGCAGAACATAAGGGAAAACAATTAAACTGAAAATCAGATTTCTGCGTGAATTCTTTCATTCTTTTGGTATAAGCAAACTGGGAGGTGACTGAGCCAGCAATGACTATGAATGTGAGTGCACAAATGTGTACGTGTGTGTGTACATCCACGTGAGCATGTTTGCATCTATTATCTTTTACTCTTTGTCCATAATTGATGGAAATGAATACCATAAATTTTTGCTCCTTTTTAAAAGGAATTTAATTTTTATTTCTTCCATCTGCAATATAAGAGTATGTCTAAACATATATCCATCCATATGTCATCATGCACTGATACCAGAAACAGCAAACATCCAGGTAAGTCTTTTTTTCAAATGCAGTCAGCCTGGTTCTATAGCACAGAGTGTTGCAGGCAAACATGCCTGACTCAGGTTTATGTTGTCTATAATCTATCTAGAAGGTATAATTGTCCTTGTCCTTGTGCCAGTGGGCTTGGAAATCCTGAGATATTTTTTGGGCATGTGACCTGGCCCCTGCAGTCTGCCCTGCTGCTCAGCAGGAGTTAGTTCCCTTATCCATTAGCTTGCTGTTTTCTCAAGATCAAAGCAGAGTGTAATGAATTGCACTTTATTCTTTGTGTTTCACGTTTTTCCTGTGCTTCCATTTTGTACTTTTAGCATGTAAATGGCAGGTAGGTGTAACAATGTTTAAAGGGTTGTCATGGTTTCACCTGAGACAGGAACCAAGCACCACAAAGCTGCTCACTCACCCTCCACCCACCCTGGTGGGATGGGGAAGGGAGTTAGAAGATTAAAAGCGAGAAAGCTCACTTTTGAGACAAAAACAATTTAAGATTGAAACAAAACAAAATAATAATAACAACAATAATAATAATTATTACTTTAATGAAGAGCAAGATAGCAAAAAGAGAGAAACAAAACCCAGGAAAAACAAGTGATGCAAGTGCTCACCACCCACTGGTGAGCAAACTGATGTCCAGCCAGTCCCTGAGCAGTGATCACTGCCCCCCAGCCAACTGCTCCTAGTTTATATACTGAGCATGATGTCATATGGTATGGAATGTCCCTTTAGCCAGTTTGGGTCAGCTGTCCTGGCTATGCTTCCTCCCAGCTCCCCCAGCACCTCCTTTCTGGCAGAGCACGTTAGGCTGAAGTTCTTGACTTAGTATAAGCACTACTTAGCAACACCCAGAACATTGGTGTGTTACCACATTATTCTCATGCTAAATCCCATACACAGCACTATACCAGCTACTAGGAGGAAAACTAACTCTACCCAGCCGATACCAGGGCAAGGGGCGTGCGAAGCCAATATTTCAGCATCAACATCAGCAAGGACCTTCTTCAGCAGAGAGGGTGCATGATACCCTGGCAAGGTGGCATGGCGGCCGGGGCTTCACCAGCACGGGAGCAGGCAGCCAGCCATTGCAGCAGATGGGGACAGGAGGAGGCAGCCAAAAGACAAGACATGTATGAATGCAACTGCTGAAATGTACCTCTCAGCTGAATTTTGAAATGTCCATCTGTCTCTCTTAATCTTAGAGCCCAGTATAGCTAAACAGCATAGACAATTTGTATTTGTAGAAATCAATACTTCAAATGCAATTCCATTTTTTTTGTATCAATAAAGAGTAAACTTTTGTTTTATCTGAAATTAGCAGGTTCTGAAAAGAGCTACAGGCAGTCAGTGTTATCATATAAATATACATCATATAAACCTATATATACATGACAGATTTAAGATAAAATATAGGCATAAAATAAAGTAAGACTTAACACGCTTCCTTTTAGTTGTATTTATGGGAATCATGCTCTTTACCTAGTGCACCTTAAGGAATGTCATCTATAAATTAAAGAAAACAAAGTGGCAAATATTTCATGTCATTATATGAACCATTGACAAGCTTTATCACCTCTGTCACCTCTGTTGAAATAGCTGAGGAAAAGAAGAAATAGAAAACAGTTGGCAATGATCTCTGAGGATAAGCGAAAGCATGAAAAAATTTTTCTGAAGAGGGTAAGAAGAATGGACCGTTTATTTCAGAAAAAAGTTAAATATATGGAGGCCACATAAAGCCTTAAAATACATGGTATAGAGAGTAAAGAGTGGAATATTCAGCTCTGGCTTTCCCATATTACACAGACAAAAGGATATTCAGTTAAAAGATGAAATTTAAAGCTGAGGAATGGAAATATTTGTTTCCACAATGAAGAAGAATTATACCACGGAACTCTTTCTCAAAGAGCAGCATTGGTTTCAGCAGGATTAAAAACAAATAAAAAAATCATATGCACGGTAAAGTTACCAATGTGATAGTGCTGAGATGTAAATCACATGTAAGTCTCATTTCAAATGCATGGCATTGGAAAGGAGAGAGCAGAAGAAAACCCCTTCTTTTGGGCCAGGCATCCTGGAAATGCCTTCTTTACAGAGTCTTTCTCTGAAATAGCAGACACTTGCCATGCAAAGCCTGTGGGAGCGAATGACATACAAGCTGGATTCAACATACTAATTCTGTAATAATAAGCAGAAATAATAAAGGTTAAAATCACTTTCTGTATTTTTTTCAGTCTTTTTTCTTTTAAGTAATAAAGTATTACAAAAAGAATAACAGGTGGGTTTTTTCACTTAGCTGATGTCATAGATTCTCATCGGGAGATAAGTGGCACAATAACAGTGGAAGAAATTCAAGATGAGTGCCACAGTTTCACATGTGGACTTGGGCACTATTTCATGAAATGGGCTGCTTGCCGAACAATGTAAGTGGTAGTGATGGTGGTGAGGAGTCAGAAGAGGGTGATGGCTGGGAGGCAATGTCTGAGCTATAAGAAATCTCCACATTTACTATAATTAACGGTATGAGTCAAAGACTCACTCCATCATCAAACTCCTATGGAGAAGCATCATCACTACAGCTGCTTAGGTACTAAGGATAAAAGTATCCAAACTAGAAAGCTGAGGTGGGCATTTAGCAGTTTCTATTATTGAAATTTTAATAACAAATGAAAAAAGTAGACATGTAGAATATGTATTAAGAAGATTTCATATTCTTTTTTGGAACTGTTTCTTCAAAATTTAAAATACTTGCTTCAATTAAATTAATCACAGGCTACTGCTGTCTATGTGCAGACCCTGTCCCACTCTCCTGAGAGCTGTTACACGTCTATCTTGGGCTTCACATCTGCCTTTCATCTCAGCAGACTTTGACTTTGCATGACTTTATGACACAGAGGTAAACACAGATATTTATCAGTTCCAGGTTGTCTTCCTGCGGTCCTTGTACCTGTCGCACAGTTTCACAAGGGACTTGGATTCTGGACTACAGAGATGCTGAAGCAGGAGGAAGGGTCTCTCAAGCATATGTTTACTGATGAGGTAAGAAAAGTGTTAGGTCTTGCTGTAGCCTGATACACACCACCAGTGAGAGCAGCCTGCCTGTCAAGGTAGCTGCTGGAGCTGCAGCTGTGCAGCCCTGGCTCCTCTCCACTTTGTCTCCCCGTTACCATGGGGCTGTTACTGCTGCCGGCAGTTCATGAGTGTGTCTCTTTTTATCTTGAGTTCATCAGGCCCTCATAGTTGCTTTCACACTATGTTCAAATTTGGTATGAATGTTGTATGTAACTCTAAAGCCATGATCACACACTAATATGCTAATAGGATTAGCATTACAGTTCTTGGGTAAGAAAATTTTGTCTTTAGATAAGAGGTTTCTTCTACTTTGAAGATTTTGAGCTCTGTACCCCAACATTGCTGCAGCTGGGGGTTGGGGTAAATCTCTCTCTTTCTCGCCATCTTTCTTCCTCTCTGCATGTTGTCCAATAATGTTTGAAGGCTTTCCTTCCATTTATTTCACAGCTTTTCCAAGTGGTGTTATGGTATCATTGTCCTTCCACCAGTATAAGGAGAAGCTAAGAAAGAAGGCAAGTGGTTTATGAGGGTGTTACCATCCCGCTGTTAGTGATACTGCAGAGCTACCATGCCTGTGGCCACAGACTGCATAGCTGACAAGGTAACATGAGTTCAGGAGACTGTCCAGTACTTTGGAGGGTGTTTATGGCCACCCCATATGCAGGGGTGCCAGTTGTTACTCAGAATCATTTTATATTTTGCTATACATATCACCATGCCATACAGAACTGCTTTTGTTTGGAAAAGATATACCTGGCGCCACATGTGTACGAGTGAGGTATAAATAACAATTTTCAAGGCTGCCTTGCAGTGGTATTTTGCCTGAATTTCTTTCAGTGGAAACCAAGATTGTCCTTAAATTTCTGAGTGTCCCTGAATTCAAGGAACTATGACCATGCAACCCAAAGGATCTCCCCCTTTTCTCATCTCTTTCTGTGCATGCTTAGTGGAGAAACTTGCCAAATTAATTCTGCTGGATGCTTCTTTACTCTGAGGTGGGGAAAAAAGTTCGAAAAAAAGTGTTGATTCCCAGCTCTGGTAAAAGAACATGTTGGTCATTGGGGCCAAAAGCAAGAAACATGCATGCAATACTGAAATGATGATCAATGTTCTCAGTTTTGACTAGCTACAGTATGTTATTACTTTTTTTTTTTCATAATTAGCCATTTAAAATATGCCATCAGGACAGAAAAAAAAGTCAAATTCACCTGTAAGTGTTTATGGTATAACAAGCTCAAAAGAGAGACGAGGACCTTTCACAGCTATCTACATTGCTTGTAATATTTAGATAATATAACAGGAAAATGGTGAGGTTTGGACAAAATGCCCTTTCTTAGAATGATGATTCTCTTAGGACAAAGAAGCATGGAAAGAAAAAAAAAAAGGAGAAAATAGAAAGTAAAGGTTTTTTTAATTCTAAATTAATCCATCTGAAAATAGTCATATCACCGTTTTTGAGGCAAAAAATTCTTTCAGGATTATATAACTACAGTTTGTAACTAGGAAACCATCGTCTGGCTTGGTCTTCTGCTTCTTCCCAGTCAGCCTGTCATATCCTTGCCACAGCCTCACTTACAGCTCCCATATTATTTTGAAACATTTACTGGTTCAAAGGGGAGTTCATAGGTACAGGAAAAAATGTTCCAACTGCAGAAATACACTTAGTGAGATGACAGTGTACTGTTTATTGTCTGGCAAGCAAGTGGTGGAAGGAACAAATAAATACCAGAACAGACAGCTGTAAACAGAACACTTTAAAGCAGTCCAACAATGTTTTATATTAATTCATCCATTAAAACTTCCACCCAGACAAGATGACTCTCTGTTTTGGAGGACTGTATGAATTGATATATTAGAAGACACAAGGGAGTTTGTGATTTCTCTGTATTCATGATTAAGAAAGTAATTCTTTGGAAATATCCTCTACACAAAACATAAAATACTACTAGGCATCTGCATACAGGTACACATGACTTTCAGAGAGGGAAATTTACTAAAATGATCTGACTTATCTCCTATTATCCTGTTATTTTTCAACAACTGTCCAAGCTAGCCAGTATAATGTTCCTAATATTTAATATGATTCTACCTTCATTTATGGCTTCCTGGTAGATTTGCACTCCACTTTAAATGAGCTCTTCCTAAGAGACAGACTCAAAAGGATTATATTTATGCACACAAGGCTTGAAATAAGACATATCCTAACCTTTAATTATGAATCACTGCCAAGGTTTCTGAAAAGCAGCTGAAATCCTAGTGATGTTTTAAGAAGGTAAAATCCTGAGGTTTATTTAAGAGAGTTCTGTTACTTTAAATGTCATCTACTGAAAGCCCTTGTTAATAAAGACTGGCACAGGTCACACTGTCAAGGATAAACAATCATTCCTAAATCCTTTGTTTCAGGCTACAGTGAAACCTAATCCCCATGGTGTTCTTGCCTGGCCATGCATGCACGTAGATATGCACCACTTTTATAGTACTAGTGCTTTCTTTCAAGCACGTTGCTCCTGACTGCAAGGCATTTGATTTCTGGTAATTAATCAGCTCATCATACATGCTGTGTTTCTCCCTCAGGCCCAACTCAAGTTAGTGATCCAAATCTGGCCCCGGGAAAAAAGAAACCATTTATGTTCTTAGTGCACAGAATGAAACCATGATAAACAGAGCTTGGCTAAACATTGAATTCAGATGGCGTTATTTTTTTTTAAAAAGCTATAAGTCCAGGTTGTGAGGTTTGTTTTTTTTACAAGCTATAAGTCTGTTTTTCTTTGTAAATTCTAAGTCTGTTTCCCCTTTGCTGCTTTAGAATGGAAAAAACCCATAAAACTGCCGAATGTGCCCCTAAATGAGACATCAAGATTACTGATTATCTTCTAGGTTCTGTGCTTTAATGTCTGAACTTATTGCCTGAAATATTAGTGTTCATTCTTTAAACAACACTTTAGCTGTCATCCTTTGTGTTCCTTCATGTTTGGCTTGTCTGTATAATAACCTGTTTACTGCTAATTTTATCAGATCCAGGAAACAACTTCAGCTTGTGTTGATAATTCTTCATGCCTAGAAATGTGGCAATTGTCATCCTTTTCAATTATGTACCAGTTGGCCTTAACTGCCATTTGAGGTGTCATGCATTGTTACTAAGGATCCACAAGAGCATTAGAAAACTTAGCAGGCAAGCTCTCACTTTTTATGTCTTATGATTAAAATAATAACCTGTATGCCTACAAAGGTACCATGCTCAGCTAGTGAAGATTACTGACTCCCGCCTCTCCATCAGCTCATGGGTTGTGGTACTGCTCCTTGTTCTGCTAATGCAAAAGGATTTTGAGTACTTGCTTCCTGCAGTGATGAGACATACAGCCCTGCCAGCATTATTTCTAGGCTATATTTTTTTGGCACAAACTAAGCTCTTTGTGGCGGTTCTTTTCCCTATGGCAAAAGCAAGAAACCGAAAGGAATTATTTCACCTAATAGGCTCCTTGCCTCACAGGGCTGTTGTGAGACTTAATTAATTAATGTTTGTAAAGTGCTTTGAGAGCCTGGGATAAAAAGGTGCTATATAAGCACTGATACAAGTACAAAATATTGTTATTATTAATTCCCAGTCACATAGAAAGCCACCGAGTGAATGAAAAGCTGAACTGTAGTCCCCAGTGCAAAAGTGGAGATAGTTTGCCCCACATAAGGAGAGGCATCACAGTGCATTTTTGTTTGCAAAGACTTGTGTATAGAGATGTCTTTAAGCCATGGGTCAGCTTGACTCAGTATTCTTCCAAAACAAGAAAAAAAAAAAAAAGGCATTTGAACATCACTACTGTGCTGGTTTTAATTCCTCTGTCTTTTCTTGTTCTAAGCATACCATCCAGATAAGGAAAATAAACCACTGGGCTACAGATTAAGTCAAATATCAAAATCATTGCATGCTGACCGTGAAAACTCACTCATGCTGAACATTTGTGGGTTATCAGGATCAAAGAGCACTTCAATATTTATCAAAAAGCACAGCCCACCGTGGTTTAGTCTTCATTAACCTGGTGTGTATTTGAAGAACTCAATAGCGCTAATGCAGTCCAAGCTAAAGTTGACATTTTTTTACTTAGGAAAACATTTATCCTCTTGAAGAGATATGTATCAGTTTGTAAATGTTGTGAAAGGGCAGAATAACATAAGGCTCACATATGCTATTGGGTTGTCTGAATGCAATAAGCTTTACAGAACTGAATTACGCTTTGTACATAGAGTCAAGAATGAACTTGTCATTTCTGTAATACCAGTAAAGCTTATTTCATGTATAATGGGACATCCCGCTGTGCATAGATGATACAATTTTTCTAGTTGGATTTAAAAATATTAAAATGAAAAAGAGGCTAAATTAGGCTGTGAAAGCTTGGGTATGTGTGATACGAAGGGTGCGCAACCAGCTGTAGGGAGTTTTGGAAATACATAGCATTACTCCCCCTGCTACTTTTGTCTGATTGGGTTTCATGTCTGAACAAGACCTTGAGGAGTTTAGCTCATATAAAAGACTTTCCCCCTTATATAGAAAGGAATATGGATCATAACGGGTGTTAGTTTTCATTCCCTGGCACTGCGCTTAGCCTTTTCAGTCTGTTCTTACTGTGCAACTAATGTTCATATCCATGATGTTCAGCTAGGAAAAGATCATTTAAAAACTTGCCATGCTAAAACTGTAAATGAGTATTTCAAAATGAAAATAAAAGAAATTATTTATGCATATTGGCAACATATGATTTACATGTATGTCGGAGAGAGAAATTGAAAAGGCAATTATGGCACAGGACTTAGACTCCTGACTCAGCTTTTCCATCATGTTTTCTTGATAGCTTGAGCAAGTTGATTAATTTCTCTAGGCCTTGACAAGGTGTTTTGAATCTGTTTTTTTTTTTTTTTTAATCTGTATGAAATAGCGGGAAGTGAAGTGAAGAAGAGTAGATATGTTTGACTGAGAGGATCATGAATGTCAGAACAGATAAAGAGAAATTGGAAGTTTGATGCTTAAAGAAAAATAAAAGCCAAATGCCAGTCAACGGCTGCTCCTTGGCTGGAGTTCAAGACAGGGAAGCATTTCACACAAAGAGAGTTAGGTACTGTTTACTGCAGATTTACTCCATATTCCTTTCTGAGTATCTGAGAACTTTCTTCTCCCATACAAAGTATTAACGGCATAAGAAAGCTGGTGAAAACTGTGGACACCCATTTCAGTGAAAGATGGATGTCTTTCTAGAGTATCTTTGAATCATAGTAGAATCCAGAACTGGTAACTAATTCCTTCACCATCTCCTCACTGGCTGTTGAAACTCATAATCATTGCGTTCTTGTGCTACTTCTTCAACTGTGATAATAAGGAAAAAACCTACATTTGAAGTGCATAGTGACCACAGGGGGAAAATGGAGCATTACTGTTTACCATTTAAGCACACTTTATATTTAACATGGTTTAACACTGTTTTTTACATTTCATTTCGGCTGAGGTTCTACTCTCAAATTCTAACAGGAGACAGTTTAACCAGACAATGCCAGTAATCTGCAGCCTGTGCAGTTTTCCACAGTTTGACTAAAGCCAGATTCTAGGGAGCTGCATAACACCCTCATCCCGTAGCGTTTGCAGAGCCTCTGTCTGCACTAACAAGTTGGCAGCATGTGCAAGTTGCACCAGAGGACTTCATGTCACAGCAATGGATCAGGTGCTGGGGTAATAATGTAACAGCTTGGGTTCGATTTGTGTGGTGGTTTTGGTAGCAGGGAGGGGCCACAGGGGGGGCTTCTCTGAGAAACTGCTAGAAGCTTCCCCTGGCTCAGAGTAGGACCTGCCTGTGGGCCACAGCTGACACCTGTGTAAGAGGAAAACCAAAGGGACCGACCAGTGGAGAGAGGAGTGGGGTGTGAGAGAGACAACTGAGCAGACACCCAGGTCAGTACAGAAAGGCGGGAGGAGGTGCCTGGAGCACAGGTTCCCCTGCAGCCCATGGTGAGAGGGCAGGCTGTGCCCTGCAGCCATGGAGGGTCATGGGGGAGCAGAGACCCCCCTGCAGCCCCAGGAAGACCCCACGCTGGAGCAGGGGGATGTGCCTGAAGGAGGCTGTGTCCCCAGGAGAAGCCTGTGCTAGGGCAGGCTGCTCCTGAAGGTCTGCACCCTGTGGAAAGGACCCACGCTGGAGCAGTTCATGAAGAACTGCAGCTGTGGGAAGGACTGGTGCAGGAGAAGTTGGTGGTGGACTGTGTCCTGTGGGAGGGACCCCAGGCTGGAGCAGGGGCAGAGTGTGAGGATCCTCCCCTGAGGAGGAAGGAGCAGCAAAGACAACGTGTGATGGACTGACCACAACCCCCATTCCCTGTCCCTCTGTGCTGCTTGAGGGGAGGAGGGGGAGGAATCTGGAGCAAAGCTGTCTGGGAAGAAGGGAGGAGTGGGGGGGAAAGTTTTTAGGATGTGTTTGTTTTGTTTTACATTGTTCTACTTTGATTTGGTGGTTAACTAATGAAAATGATTTTTCTTCCCCAAATTGTGTCTGTTTTGCCTGTGACCATAACTGGTGAGTGATCCCTCCTTGTCCTTGTCTCAACCCACTTTCCTTATGTTTTCTTCTCCCCATCCCACCCAGGGGAGGAATGAGCGAGTGGCCCTGTGGTCTCTTGAGGCTGACAGGGCCTAAACCACAATACAGCTTCTTATCCACAGGCTTCCTACTGTAAAGTTCTCATCACTGAGTGGGCTGGGACACATGGAAGATGGGAAAGCTCCGTAATTCCATATATCATTGAGAAACATGTCAGGGTGCTGGCTGGAGACTGATCCAAACCCAAAAAAAGTCAAGGTGCTTTGCACCACCTGCAATAGAAGCCTGTCAAGGGAAGAAGAATGAATGTATGGATATGACTGCATTTAAGTGAAAATTAGAAGGAAAATACCAGCTACAATGGGAACAGAATAGAGGCCTCAAGGTTCAGTGGTTCAGTTCGAATACCTCTCTTGTAACATCAGTGAGTTATTTTTCAAAGGACCTTTGCATCTGTAGTTCATATTGTTCTCTGTTTGAATTGTTTATTCCTTCCAAAAATTATTGTACAGTTCAATGTAAACTGTGTCTTTTTACGGGGCTAAAAATGAGAAGGAAAAAAGTAACAAAAATTATGTTGGGAAAGAAAGGAAGAATGCTACTGGAAATTTTGAGATCCTTGTTTTTTCTCTCATTTTGAAATAGGGTTCAGCTGGGTTTTCCCCACCAAATTAGTTCCTCCATTACCACAAAAGAGACTGGAAATCTAAGCAGCTTCCTGAGTTAATCAAGTAGAGGAGAAAGCACAACCAGAGTCTTATCTGAGTTTTCCCTCTGGCTTTTCCAGCATACCATCCCTTTACTCCACAAACTTCCAGCAAGTTTAAAGGCTCTCTGGCAGCATAAATATAAGTGGGTTGCCTAAGATAAGGGACACTGCATGAAATGGAGAACATGAAAGCAAGCACACATCGCAACAGCCATCTGCTCAGCTTTGGAATAGGAACATTGCAGAGCTCATCTGTGCATTAGTGTTGCCATTTAATGCAGTTCCTAACAAAAAAAAGTTAATAAAATTCATGGCTGTAGCTGACTCACATTATAATGTCATTCTAGAAAAAGTCTGTGCCATTGCTCAGTGAGTCTGTGCACAGAATAATAATATGTACCATAAAGCAAACTGAAGAGTCTTAGGTTACTATTGCTGCAGATAGGTGGACTCTGAGTTTACAAGTCACTTGGAAAACCCTTCTGGATCGGCAGCAAGAAATAACCTGTTTTCCTGAAGCATAGCAGAGTAGAAGTTGTCCCCAAGCCTGGGAGTCATGTGTTCTTAATATTCAACAACTGTGCCAGCAGAGTAAGTATTTCAGAGGAGGTACGCAACAACTGTTATTTACATCACTGGAAAATTGTTAAGAAATGAGATATAAGGTCAGTGGAGTCTTAAAACACCTCATCAGCATTATCTGTTTCTCCTCTCAGTTATTTTGCACATGGTGGTCCACAATGAAACCTTTCAACATTTACCTTTTACCTAGGAGTTCACTAGCTGTATTGCCTACTGGTAGAGGTAATGATAAGCTAAGTTGATGGCACATGGCAAATACCACAGTAAGGGTAATTACTTGCAAATAGATGCTGTGAGGCTGGTAAAAGCAACCATTGTATACAAATAGTATGATTTAATAGCTTACCCTACAAATCATTGCAGTCATTTAAAACCTGTCATTCTACAGAGAAATACTATTTCTATAGGCTGGCTCTCATTCTAAAGCCTGTAAGGGATATATTTGCTAAGAGCTACTTCCACTTCATTTACATTATTAAATTAGGTTTCTCAAACAAATATTGTCAGTAGTATTAGTAAGCAGTTCCTGTTTCATTTACTGAGGATGGAGCTGTGAATTCTCTGAAGGAAAAATTAGAATCTTTTAAGATAAGCAAAGATTTGGAGGGCACAATCCATTCCATCTACTTTTGCTGCTGTAAGGTGATGTTTTTCCATAGACTTCCAGAGAAGTTTTATATCTTACACAGAGACATAAGAATCCAGAAATCTCTAAGTACAGAAAGACTGCAAAACAACGTATTTCACAGTTTACAAAACACTTTTAAGATGTACGTTGTTTAAGATGCTTAGAAAACAAGGTATTTTTTAGAAAACTGCAAGATATATTAAGTAAGTGTTCAAAATATATGAAAGAGAACAGCAAAATGCTAGCATCTGCCAGATCTGGGGGACTGATAGGCTTTGTGTGTGTTTGTGTGTGCATGGATGCCTATGCTTGTGATGTCTTTGATTCAACTGCCAATATAATTAACACATGACTGTGGGAGATGAGGGTGATGCTTATTTGCCAAATCACAAACTCCTTGTTGAGCCCAGGACTGTCTCAACTGGGTGTTTCTAAACATCTCATAATGAACTATTTATTTGACATAGATAAGTAAATAATTTGTAAAAGACACATTCTGACCTCGCACTTCCTTCTTAGATGAGTTCCAAGTGTTGAGGATATTAGGCTTGGACAAGAAGGGTATGTTGCATTGCAGTGCCCAAATATTTTTCATATATTTTCTCCTAAGTGACTCAGGGACCATTAATTGTGAATCAAATGCTCCTAAGGTACTTGGAACCGTTTGAAAATGTGATTCTTGCAAGGTTTAGTGCCTGTTCACAGTACCCCATACATGGAGTCCCAGCACTGCCACAGTGAGTCACAGGAATGTGAGCTTCCAGAGGTATTCAATTGCTGGATCTTGGGTTACATGAAACAAGGTTGAAATCACAGTTCAAGTGACACCTTGGCAAAACTCTCAACAATTTTTGGATTTCATTGACGGATGTGGGATGGAATTACAAGGGAAAATACCAAGCTTTACATATCAGAGACATTCATAGACTGCAGCTAAAATTTTTCTTAGTGTAACAAAAATAAATGAATTTGGCTCAAATAAAATCAGTGTTGACAAGTGCTTGCAACACTAGTAACGCAGGATTTTTTTGAGTTTGCTACAAAAAAAACCGAGGAAGTAGGAGATCCAGGCTCCCTTTCTTCCTGTCTCAGGCAAATTGAATCTGTATCTGTCATCGATCACTAGCTGCTGGACTGGATAACAACTCTTGTTAGTTTCTATTTAAAAGTACAGGACAGAACACTGTGAAAATGCAATAAATGGGATACACTTCTGAAATTAACTGAAAAGTAGAGGATAACAGAAAGAAAACCTAGTGGAGACTTTTACTTGAACTAAATTCTCTAGTCCAGAAATTTTTTATTATCTTGATTTCTACCATTTTAGTTAGGAACGAAGAGATTGATGAAAATCTAAAAAAAATTAATGGAACAGAACATGCATAAGCTTACGTTCTATGAGTACAGCTTAGATGTGGCAGGGCTGAAAAAAATGCTGCGAATCTGGGAGATCCTGGAGAGGTGACCTTCTTTGGGTGGACTTTATAGCACCTTCCAGTACCTGAAGGGGCCTACAAGAATGCTGGAGGGGGACTTTTTACAAGGGCATATAGTGATAGGACAAGGGGTAATGGGTTTAAATCGGAAGAGGGTAGATTTATGTTGAATATCGGGAAGAAATACTTCTCAGAAAGGGTGGTGAAGCACTGGAAGAGGTCACCCAGAGAAGTTGTGGATGCCCTATCCCTGGAAGGGTTCAAGGCCAGGCTGGATGAGGCTTTGAGCAACCTGGTCTAGTGAAGGGTGTCCCTGCCCATGGCAGGAGGGTTGGACCTAGATGATCTTTAAGGTCCCTTCCAACCCAAACCATTCTATGATGTTGTGAATCTGAAATCAATGTAATAGAGAATCTAAACATGCGAATAGATTAAACAGATGTGACTACTAATTAATGAGTTAAACTGAAAAGAGAGACCTGAAGGTTATTCCTACTTGGAAACAGTCTCCAACATAACTAGCAAATGATGAACATTTAATCTTTTATCTCTCCTCTGTGTAGCAGTGGCAACTAATCCGCCACTGATACATCATAGTTGGCTCTCCGTCTGCTGCGTACTCAAGTTTTTGCCACTGTCTTCTTGCTTAAAAGCTGCATAGAAGCAAACAATGTTTAAACGTGCCCGGCTAATCACTGAAGGCATTGTCACAGAACAGAGGAGCGATGCAGACATATCAGATGCTCTGGCAACAGTAGCATAATCTAATCATTCATTAACATAAATTAAAGCTACAATGCTGCAGGCCTAAGAATTGAAAAAAAAAAGTTGGATAGTTGGAAGTTAAAAGGACCTGGGTTTGCAGAGAACTTTCAAAGCATTTTCCTACATAAACCCTGCCTGCCTTACCAATGCACAGGGAATTTCATTTACCTAAAAATGGAGGCTTTGAAAAAGCTGATTTTAACAGGGTTCACCCTGGTGTTGTGGGCTAATGAAATGACTAGATCAAGCCTCTCTTTGCAGACTGAAATAATAATGTAGTAACACCTTTTCATATCATATAAGAAACAAAGTATCTTAGATGTAATTAAGATGCTTTTCTGATTTTTGAAACCTGCACATTATACTTAGGCTGTAGTCTTCCCTGCTGTGTGACTGCTAGTTGTTGTGGGCTTTCTGAAGCACTGAAAACCAGATCAGGATGACTGAGAGTTCATGCTAAAGGATAGAAATGCCTTTTCTCATGGTGCCAGATGTATCTGTTTTTTTTTCTCTGTTTCTGAGATGTGCTACAGCTTTACTCCTGCAAGAACTATGGCAGCAAGTTTTTGTATAATGTGAAGTGGGTTATACAAAGGGATTTCACTCACTTGTGCAGAAGGTTAAATTCTGCATCTTTGTGACACAGGAAGTTTCCGTTGTATCTGAAATTGTCAAATCCTATTGCAACCTTCAATCTATTTGAAACACAACGTTCCAATTTAGAACCAAATGACAGATGAGGCATTCACATTTTGAAGAATAAACTGACTGTATGGATTTTATAATCTTATTACATTTTATATATTTTATCTAGATGATGCTTAATCAATTAATTGTGCCAAAATCTACTTTGCATTTTCAAGAAGAGTCCAAGATTCCATTGTGTCATTACACATAGCATCTAACTTCATCAAAACACCTACATTTAGTTTTTTAGATACAAAGTTGACTCTCTTGATTAACCAGCATTGTTGACACTTCTCTGTTTGCTGATGTAGCAATCTTTGTGTTTTCTTCTATTTCTGATTTCAGTCTCCTTTTATTTGCAGCCCTTGCCACTCCAATGAACCTATTACCTTAAAAAATGTTGTATTTGAAAATATACAGAAAAATCATGTATGTATGCGGTTTATATAAACAGGATTAATGTTAAGCAGAAGAGTAAAGTTATTCATGGACTCTTTAGGAAAGTAGTAATGTTTCTCAGTGGAAGTATATTAATACTTTAACCCCAGTCTGTGCATCTTAATACAATTTAAAGTGTTAACTGAGATTTATAAAACTTTCAGGTTTTGGCTACTACACCTGCTTTCATGTTTTAATTGCTCTTAAACTTAGCTGAATGTTTTGAAGTCTCTCTCTAACCATATACTTGTCTGTTTGCCTCCCGTTGCTCACCTTATGAATATTTGAATGGTGTCCCTCAGGTTGCACTCAATCAAATGTTTATCATGTTATTAATTTTAAACTTTTCAATATAACATAAATGCTTGAAGAGATTTCTTCTGCTCTTTTTCTAATCATAAACAGAAAAAAATATTAAAAATAAAATAACCTTTCTGGATGAGGAGCTTAGGTTTCTGTGCCTTCTAGTTGGGAATCACAACTTCACTCTGTGCTTGACCTAGAAGGAGTATTAGATAGTACAGAAAGCTGATATTTGCCTTTCCCTGTGTTACACAAGAGGTTCCTTCCCTCTTGTTACAGAATGAACTATATAACATCTGACCACAGTAAATGGCTTGACAGACCCAGCTTTTATGATCGTTGGCTTTCTGCTATCGTTGAAGAGGAAACTTAGCTTGACTGCAAAGCAGAGTGGCCTAGAGCCTGACTTTGGATGTGCCTTGCAGAGAAGACGAAGATTTCCAGAAGAAAGCACGGCATCTCCCGGCACGGTGCTTGGGCAGCAGTTCAGTTTTGGTGACAGGGAAAAGCACTACTGGTAATAAAATTAATTATTTCTAGTTGACTCTCTGTGTAATGGTTCCTTCATCCAAACACTGATGTAACCTGACTCTTCACAGGATATAATTTGAAAATTGCACCAGATGCAAAATCATATATTTAGGAAGTGATAAAATGCAGTGTACTTAAGTGTCTAGTGTAATACAAAATCTGCAAAACAACACTTAGCCATGGGATTTATTAATGATTATTCCAAGCATGGGTTAAACACAGAGAGAACACTGTAGTGCATGAACTAAGTACAAAATGAATAAACAATCTAAAGGAAAATGTAATTACATGAGTGATTAATAATGATAATAGCTTTAGCATAGATATCTCCTTTTCCCTGTCTTCTTGCCTTACAAAGACATATTGTTTCATAGCTCCCAACAGCTTGAGGCTGACCAGCTGTATGTACATAACTTTTAAGCAGTTAAACATTTAAACTGCCCTGTCATTTCTTCTAGATTCTCAGCTTCCTGGGATTCCCATTTTCAGATGTTAGCCCATAATTTTGATCTTGAATCTCTCTAATAGTGATGCAGTCCCCAGACCTTATTCCCCAAAGATGTAGGATACATTTTTTTCCCTAGGCTTATAATTTTCCTGGAGCAAGACACCACTGTTTCAACAGGAAGGCAATAAAACATTTCTGAACGCTAGGAACGGCAGTCTCCCCTGTAATTGATTCCTATTTATTTTTAACAGAATCAATAGTTGTTTGCAAGTAATTGCATGCTGCAGTCTTTAAGTAAGGTAAGATTGAGAGTATGCAGCTGTCTCACGATTCAGGTATAGTAATCTGATGAAGTCTGTGACTACTTTCTATGAAATCCTCAATGCCAGCTCCTTCTGAACCTCCTCAGCAGGTTCGTGACCCCTTTCCAGATGGCTCCATATATCCCTTAGGAGATCCATCAATACAGTAAACTTCCTTTGCCTAACCTCTGCATTGATTGAAGTTAAGTACTACATTTGCTAGTAGAACTCAATGAAGCTAATCATCACAGAAGTGCAGCTCAATGTTCCCTATTCAACAGACTTCAAAACACCTGAATATCATCATAACTGGTCTGCAGTTGAGTATATTTCTGTCTTCATCTTAGAAGAGAGTGAAGTATCCCCTTTTATACTCAAGTAACTCTCACTCATCATACACAAGTAAATCATGAAAGATTTATACTAGCCAATTGTTTTCTGCTATGAAGGGGATATTTGAATTGTCTATGAACCTCAGCCTAACTCTTCCTCTCCAGCTTCTCCACAATACGCAGTTGCTTTGGATCAAGTATTAGTGTATTATATGCAAAATACTAAGTTTTAATTCCCCCTCCACAAATGACATTACTACCAAAGCTGTAGCATTATCTCTGACTGGAATTTGACTTTAATCAGCATTAGAATCTAAAAGACAGAAAAGCACAGTACTGTCAGTTTACAAGGCTTTTGCTTTCAGGAGAGCAGTTGCATTATTCATTCTTATTCTAATAAGATGCTCCCTTGAGAAAGGTTGGGGTATATGTAACCCTAATTAAAATGCTGTTACTGAAAGGAACTGCCTAAAGATGTACAGGTCTCAGTTATGGCAGAATTTTTATTTATTTTGATTTATAAGAGTAAAAAAATACCTATTGTGTGCTCTTAGAGATTTATTACTTCAGATGCCGTAGATGTATACAGGCTATGCAGTGTAATCACTAAAAGGATGTTCATAACTTAGAAGACAATGCAAAGCAAATGACTTATTACACTAGTTTGTACCTTGCATGGAGGTAATAAAAGGGGGTTTATGGGCACCCCAGGGGTGCAAATTCTGTGTTGCATAAAATGATATAAAGACTTGGAGAATTTCTCAAGAAGGAAAATGTTAAAAGCAAAGCTGGGCTGAGAGAAAGAACACAGAACAAACTTAAACATTAAACAGGATTCAAAACTTCTGTGAGATATGGGCAAGATATCACCATAGACCTTCTAGTCTCTAACTTCCATTGCTGAAAAACGCGTCAAGAACATTGCAAATATCCTAAGTTCATTTTTATTAGATTTATCTGTTTAAACAGAAGAAAACACCTCCAGCAGCAGATCAAATCGTAATGAAAATGGTTCTACTTTGAAAGAAAGTATGCAAAGTCCTTAATTCAATGCCATTGACCCTCTAAAATACATTCCAAGTGAAAGGCACATAACTCAGGGGTTTTGGATAGTCAAATTCATACTTGTGAATATTTCATACAGTTATCTACCTAGTCTATAACAGAAAGATGCATGCACTGGAACAGGGAATGTGCTTAACACTTACTCAGAGAGTGGCATAGCTACTGACTCCGGGGTAGACTACAGATGTTTGCTATCAATGCCGGCTGCTACATGCTACAAGAAGTTGGTGGGGTGCTTGTTGGTTTTTTTTTTTTTTTTTTTTTTTTTTTTTTTTTTGTTGAGACACAGCATGTGCTTTGGGTTACATGACACTGCATGAGTTCAGTCAGCTAACACTGCAAATACCTAACTGAAGATATTTCATGGTGTCCCAAATTTAAAGAAATGGATTATCAGAAGAGAAGAAATATTTAAAAGTTATTCTTGAAGGCCTAATATAAGTATCTAATGATGAAATTAAATCTAAAATTAGGATTACATCATAATAGCATTTTTTAAATGAAAGGGTGATGACAAGGTATTTCAGGGGGGAAAGCAAAACCCTTGTATTTCCTTATCTTTGGAATCTGCTTCCTTCCTTGCTCTGACAGAGGCCAAGTGTTGACTTCTAGGGAGTCTTAAAAAGGCTTTTTTTCTTCTTTTGCAAGGAGAAATAAGATCATAGCTCAAATTGCAGGAAATTTGTGGTTTCTTTTTCTTTTTGGAAAGTTTTATTTTATTGGTTTTCTTAAGTGATTTTAATTATAGTTTATTATATATCGAGGTTTTTCTATTTATATATAAATTCAAGTACTTCAACTTATGAATGGAAAAAATAAAACAATTTATCAGCAAAAGGAAGTCTAAAACACAGTCATCATTCCTTTTACATACTGCTAATGAAGCTTCAAGTAGAAAAAAATAAAATATGAAAACCCCCCCACCAACAAACAAAAAACCACAAATGCTCTTTATTAGCAAAGAAATAAATATGTGCCACATATCTGCAGCATCGTTCTTGGTGAAGGAATATTCAAGTCTGGACATAATAAACCACTGTCTTCGGGATAATGATTTTCCCACATAAAAATCCTTTCATATTTCAACCACATGCAATCAAGTGCCAGTTTAATGCCATGGTATCTATCATCACGTCATCACAGTTATTTGCTCTAGCATCAGCTATTTTACCAGCAGTTGAAACCCACAGCCTTTCACTTGCTGCCTCTGCTGATACTTGGAGTGAGGCTAGTCTTGGTACCATTCAAAAGGCAACAAAAGTGCATAGGAGTGCCAGAGATGACAAAAATGTCTATTGCCCTGTAATAAATCTACTAACAAAAGCTATACCAAACTTCTCGGTAAACAAAAGTTTACTTACTTTTGCTTGGAACAAACTTGAGAATGTTATGGATAGGAAGAAGATGGGGAAACTGTAGTAGTTGCAGTGTTGCACTACTACACTTGCTAAACTGGCAACAGAACTCAATTAGAATTCTGCATAACAGCACATCTATTTAACGCCTGTATTATGACAAAAGTGTTGCTGCACTATGCTTTTCTGGCACCCAACAAATACCATAGTTGTATTAGAAAGATGAACATGAATATTCAAATAATGAATAATAATAAAAACTGATTGGTAATATAGCTAACTAAAAAAGTTAGTGAAAGAAAAGGAAAGCAAAGAAAAAGTTTTAGTTCAACCCTTTTAGAATTTCAGGAATTTTTTGAAGTGAAAATGTTTTTAACCAGCTCTTCTAAATGGTGTAAATATTTTCATATTCTCATAGAATTTTGAAATTTAACTGTGATTCCATTATTGCATAACAAAACCTAAATTAATCAAAAGTAATCTTTCCAATTGGTTTCACTGGAAGTCCATTATTATTTGATAACCTTTCAAATACTTAGATGCCACAAAGGTGCCCAACCTGCCGAGCATAAGTTGATCACTGAGCTAGCCATATTTCTTTGTAAGATTTAGAGGACTGTAGTGTATTTAGACACCTGGAAATACAAAAAAAGCAATGTTTTGTGCAAATGCTCCAACTATCCCTGTTCCAGTGGTTAGGTTTAAACTAGAATCCTTTGTTTACATATATGTACCAGTTTTTGAAGAAAAGAGTATCTTTTTCAATGTTTACATACTTTGAAATGTATTTCAGACTAGCCAAGTTTCAAAAAAAAGTATTATTAAAATGATACTTACTTTGGCTGTATAGCTCTTTTAGACTTTTATCTGTAATACAATAGCTTTTCTACATTCCACTTTAATACATGTCAATAAAATAGCAAGAATAAGTATAAAAATAAAATCATTTTAGGTAACAATATCAATGTATTGATTTGAAGTTATTCACAAAAAATACTGCAACCTCAAAGAACTAGAGTGTGTCAAAAGCAAAACTGTATGTCAAAAGTATTCACATTAAAAGCTATATGCAGTCATAGGGTTTTTCACTTATAAACCATATTTTTTAGACATTTTGAACATTTATGTTGTGAACAAGTAACAGAGGCATCACCATCATATTTCTTTCTTTTTTAAATTTTCAAAGCCATACACATGTCTGTATTTAAGTGAAAAAAACCACAAAACAACCAAAAAAGCAATGAAAAAAACCCTTGTTATCAGAATGGAATGAGTTAATTAGATATAGCTTGTGTAATAGCTAAACATCACTGCACTCTGTCCATGTTGGTCTTTCACTCACTGAATTTCAAAGCAGCAAGTAGAGGTAAATGTAGGACTGTGTATTCCATTTGGCCTAGAGAGCTTCCATCAAGCATGGTCAGGTGGACTTGTGCCATCCAATGGCAGGGTCTTAATTCTATTCCACAGAGTGCAATGGCCCAGACTGGTCAGTTAATTAACAATATTTGAGACTAAAGTATGCACCAGGGTAAGAAATATCCCTGAGAGAACAGTGGTGTTTGTGTTATAGCACAGTCTACAACTTTCATTCCATTTCTGACCCAACCTCCATCCTAGCCTTCCATCTCTAATTCTTCTCACCACACTAAAATTATATTTCTGTAGATCAGGATCCAAAACCTGTTATATAGGTGCATATGAAACATATAGATTAATGTGCCATATAATAGTGGACAGAAAAAAGAACTCCTTAATCACCTGGGTTGAATGAATGAAGGAAGACCTATTTGCCTGCCATCTGTTAATGTAAATGGTGCAGCTAATTTAACAGTATTAGACCTGAACCATCTTGCTATTATTCCCATTTTACATCACTGTGAAACTGGAAGTGAATCATTAATATCAATGAAATTATATTGGTGTCAGCTATGAAGTAATCTGCAGAGGGGATCAGGTTCATTAATTTTAATAATTTATAATACAGTGTAGGCTACACAATTTTACTAAATCTACTTTTATTTAATGTGACCTACTGATCCTTGCATGTATTACAAATCATCCGGTGTATTTGATATGTCTATTAGAAGCAGTTTCTGAGGGAGCATGAGTCTTTAGCAGAGTGTACTAACTTCTGAATTTATCTGGGAAGACTGCCGACTTGATCCTTGAAATGTTAACCAAAGTTGTAGCTTCTAGGCAGTGAAGATATCACCATGAAAAGATGAACTTTTCAGGCTGCAGTTGTAGTTTGGAATCTGAATGTAGAGCATTATATGATGCATCAAAGTCAATATGCATGAACTAAATACAATGGATGGAGCATGTAAAAAATAACTGATTTCATCCTTCATTTACCAAAACATTTGAAACAAATATTTATGTGATACTTTTATCTTTCAATCTTTGTAAAATACAAGTGAATAAAATTTGTTCTGAATTGTAGTGCTTCACAATTACTAATGTAATCTTATAAATAACATGAAATATATTGTAATAAAAAAAAAATAACTTGAAACTTTAAAGAATTTTTTAAACTTTTCTATGGATTACTACTAGGAAAAATTGCAGTAAGATGTTAAAGTCATACCTTTCATATTGACTTTATTGTAGAAACTACTAAATTTTTTCTTAATTGATGATAATTTACTGATGATGAAGATTTTCTTAACTGACCGTTTTAAAATGACTGGTAAGATCATCATGTGATAGATTTTGACATCTCTTCTCTGATCCAGGAAAAATACACTTATTTGTACTAGTACAAGGTCTGCTGGCTATTTTTACTAATATGTTCAGTTTGATTTCTAATATCACGTGTCAGATTTATACAAATAATTATTTGTTTCTGTAAAAAGGAATGGAAAACCTGCTTAATTTGAACTGATGATTATTGTTGTAATCAAATTCTGCCTCCATACTAGTTCAAATTCAGGGAAGAAGCCACTACAACTCCTGTAAGTTACACATCACTTTTCAGGAAGTTTGGTCCCCTGGAATATTATTCAGCATGTTCCATTTTCCTTTTTGCAGGAATATATCTGTACAGAAGGAAAAATTATGAAAAGATCTAAAAGAAGGCAGATCTATTAAAATGAGGACAGATATTATAGACACGTGTCATGAAAGAAGGAGGAGTACCTGATCTTCTTATACCTGAAACACACTGCAAACCTGCAGCAGCGTATGTCCGGAAATTGGTGATCTTCAGCTGTGTCACTGCACTTTGTAGACTTTATGCCCTTTCCTGCATCAGTCAGTACTTGACCTTCAGCAGAAGCACACTGTACATGCTTTTCAAAATCGGGCTTTATGACTTCAGATGAGTTGAATGCCTTTGATTCCTGATTGTTTACTTACGGCTTTGCAGTGACTGAGGAGCATCATTTACTTTAGACCTCTATGTCACAGATCAGAGCTTCATCTTATGCATAAGAATCTTAGGGGTAACAGTAAATGAACTGCAAAAGGGCCCAAATAAATGCCTGAAAATCTGGAAACTTTCCCCAAAGGTATATGTCTGAACAGAAGTTTGAAATCTCACAAAATATTGGCTTTCCTGATGGTCTGTCTTCGTATTTCAAATCTAAAGCTAGTCAATTCATTTGTGATACTCCATTGCTGTTATTATTAACATAGGTCAATATTTTTTTAACTCTCTCCATTCTCACTAGACATGAAATGTTCCCTTTTATTCTTCCTCTTCTTTTTCCACTTTAAAAAAATATCTAAAAGGAAAGTCTGAAAAGCTAAAAGAAAAACAATTGTTTGAATTATTGTGGCTGAAAAACAGGAAAATGAAGAACAACTTTAGAAATTAACTTTACTCCTTATTTTCTATTTAAAAACATTTCAAGCTCTGTTTATCCCTTTTCCTAGGGATAAAGAATATCTCTTTATATCCTCTAATATCCTTCAAATAATTTATTTGTGAATTTTTTAGTAATAGTTCTCATTTAGGCATCTGTACTTTTGATTATAAACTCAAGAGGTTAAGGGTATTTTTGTGCCTGTATGATACATTGTCCAAGTTAAATAAACAGATAAAAAAGTAGACAAACCTGGAAAAGGCATGGATTGTAGTTCAGTCAATTTTTATTTTATACAAATCTGTTAATCCATCCATAAATTTAGGCAGCATGGAGTTATTCTCATTCACTGTATAATGATTTACATAATAAGTGTAAGTTTGAGAAACCATTACAGCTTTAAGTTTATTTCTTAGCACCTCCAGGGATCTTAAATACGTTTTAAAAGACTTTCTTTTTTTAATTACTAAAGAAAATTAAACAGCTGATACCCAAAATTGATCCTGTTAGGCCTTGTCTCTGATAAATATTTAGACATTACTGCTGTCATAGTGTCTTGGGATATCACCTTACTCAGAACAGTCTATTTCACTTTCCATATTGCTTGGTACTGTTAACATCAGCACATGAGAAGGTAGAAAGTGAGGAATCAGAGCTCTATAAACATGATTAATCAGGAGAGTATCTACAGAGTAACTAAATACTGTGACTTTTATCTATAGTAAACTTGACAGCTTCAGCTTCCTCCCAGACAGGTAAAATATAGATCACATATATACTGATTAAGTTAAAATTATGTCTCTAATTCAGTGTTAACAGGTTGGGCTATGTAAAACTGTGTATGAGAACCAAATCAATACCCAAGTGCTCTTTTAAGTCTGTGAAAGCAACCAATGACTTCCCTTCACACCATATTGGAGATACTCATCACCTGTGCATCCCTGTGTCCTGAGCATGGATTTGAAGGTTTAATCTTCTGCATTTGAGCTTGAAAATGCATTTAGTTAGTTGCTGTGAAATAAGTAAATGGAAAATACAAAAATTGAACAAAAGTGTTAAGAGCCTGGTTAGAGTACCTGCAATGAACTGGGATTTTACGACTGTCTTCCCTCTTCCTGCCCTGGGGAAGACTTCTTTCCTTGCAGCTGAACCATCAGAAGAGATGAATGTGTATCTGTGCTTATGACTCTCCAGTGCACAGCTGGGTGCCCTAGCACACATCCATCCTCATCAGTTGTTGAAGCTAATACAAAATAAGCTCAAACGTGCCTAATTATCAGCAGATGGCCGCTACCTTTTTATGTCTTAAAGGTACTTGTACAGGTGAATATTTCCCCTGAATACAAACAGTCTATATTTCTGGAGTGGATCTTTCTGGAACTCTCTTTCTTAGTTCACATACAAAGCATTTAGCTGAATATCAGGTTAGTACTCATGTGGTTATCACTCCATGGCTTCGGTATACTGAGATACACTCTGTTCCTTCAGTACCCTTTTAATGTAATAGGTTTACCTCCAAGATTTTTCCTTATTATTTGGGTACCACTTCAGTAGACTTCTCAGAATAACAGGGTAGTTACTGTCACTGTCTTGTTTATGCTGTGGAATTATTATAAATACTGCTTTACACCCTTTCTGTGCTTTGGCTGATGCCTGCATTTATAGGGACAGAATGACATTTAGCCATATATCTTGCACCCTGGCACATTTAATTAGTATGTCAAACTTGTTCTGGTACTTCTATTTCTGTTTCTAAAGCAGAAGCACTTTGCTCATAGTTTGATGTCAGAGTGTATGAAACCTCGTTGGCATAATGTGAATTAGAACCAGCAGCAAAATGAATGAATGATTAGCATTGGGCATGGATCCAGTGTTTGACATTCCACTCATTAGAAAGTCTACTCTAATTAACTTAATTGGAATCTACTGGGTGTGCCATTGATGGATTTGCTTGTCACCACAATTTTGTTTTATGTTCCATCAAACTCATTGGTGAAAACATGATGTATGCTGAGATTACCTTGTAAAGACCCAGTTCTTCAGAGGGATCTGCAAATTACAGTCTCTTGCTCCCTCATGGGGACTTAATGAAGTCAATGGGAGGCAGGGTGCATGTTAGTGAACCCCTTTGCATGATAATTACTTTTTCATAGTCCACATGAGTTACACATAACGGACATATAACTTTGCATTTTTCTAGCACCTGGAGATTTCAAATGATCTCCTAAATGCTGAGGAATCAATTGAGCCACTTTTCCTAATGCTAATAGTACATTTTCCTACAAGGGGTCACTGAAAGTACTCAATAAACTCATTGGGGCTACTCAATACATTGTCAAAATTTGGCTGTAATTAAGTCAGCCTTGTAAAAACACCATTATAAATAAAATGATATACATTTTCTGAGTGGTATTCAGGAAATCTGATATTTCCATAAGCATACACTAAATGGTAAACAAAACCAGAATGATACCAAGTACTCTGTTGAATGACAACCAGCTCTGCAAGTTGCCACTTGAATCATTACAGCTACTAATTCATTTGAAGGATTTTATCCTTTCATCTATAATCTTGACACAGCCATCTCAGCTGCAGCCAGACATTTCACAAAGAATTTTTGTTTTTCAACTTGAAGATGTACACCTGTGCTGATTTTCCATCCTCTTTAAATGTATATAGATATTTCATTAGATCAGGGCTTTCATAATGGTGGGCAAATAATCTATTCTTCATCTGGAAAATAGCATTGATATTAAATGTAAATGGAAGGTTTGATTTCCATTATACTTTTCTGGTCTAAGGCATAGAATTCTGTAAACAAAATGAAAGAAGACATAATTTAAGCTTTTAAAGCATGAAATGGTTAAATGGATAACAGTGGAAGGAAAATCTACCTGATGGGGAAGATATATAGACAAAGCTAAGTCCCTTTTATTAATATAAAATCTGTGGTCATACTTGGAATGAAACACATATCCCCAGAGAAGTTTAAAGAATACATGCAGCAAGAAAAATACCATTGTTACCTCATGAATAATGAGCTTCAATAGATATCATGACAATAAGTATATTTTAGGAAACAGTATTGTTTATATTAGTCTGTTGAAAGATTAAAAGGATTTAGCATTTCATTTATACTGTCTATTTTTTCTTACAGCTTTCTAAAAACAGATCTGTGGAATGTGTTGGGTTTTTACAGAAATGGCATGAGAACAGAAATACTCTTGTCATCCGTTGTTGAGGTTATTAACATGGGACTGTGGAAAATTTCTTCTTACCTAAACTGAGTTCTGTGAAATTAATTTACATTTAAAATCTGGTGAAGACTTACAGATGTTGTGATGAGTGAGAGAACTTAGAGTGGTATCTGACGATACTACTAGAAAGTGAGGTAGGAGTTTCTGCTGACCTTTGTGATTTATAAGCCACTGTTTGAGATGATTGTCTAAATTAAAAATAAGAAGAATTGCAACAATCATTGAAAAATAAAAATGGTTTCTCTTTCAATCTTGTTCCAAATATATTTAGAAGAAAACCATGCAAGTATCTATATAGTGCCTGCTTCTAGAATTCCTAAAGGATTTCTGTTTAAATGAATGTAAAAATATCTTGTCAGTAAAAAACTTACTAATCCTTTGCTCACACTGAAGTGTGTGCACATCTAAGGCAGTTCATGGTAGGAAGTGTACCACATAGCCAAATGCAGTGTTGGAGAATATCCAATTTGATGAGAATTATAAACCAGTTCTGATGGAATGTAAAGGTTTTGATGGACTATGGTGAGAAACTCAAAACTAAATGGAAGGAAAGAAGCCAAGGCATTTTCCAATGATCTTTAAATTCCCTTAAACTTACAGAGAATAGGCAAGAATGCTCAAATAGAGGAGGAAATGAGTTATATTCTTGTGACAAGCACAGTTTTAATAACTTAAATTGGTGGTTTGGTGTCTCAGTAAAAAGGTAGCAGCTTCTTAATAGCTTTCATTCATCAAAAAAAATTCAGCCATTTAAGATTCAGGAAAAGGGAAGGTGGCTGAACTTAACCTTTCATATGCATCTTACATCTTCCAGTGGTGACTCCCAAAACTTTTACTTCATTGAGCATCTGTGACATCATACATTATTTCAGGCAATTGGGAAACTAGACAAAAAAGGCCAAACCCCGGAATTTGGCCTGGAAATGTGAGTCCAGTAAATTGTATTAAATATAAAAATACTGTGTTCTAAAAAGTAATTTTCCATGTCTATGCTAAAAGACTAAAGAGAAAAAAAAAAATCACAAAAGAAGCACAAGTTGATCTTAAAAAAAAAAAAAAAAGGAGCCAATTAAGATAATTACCCAAGAAAAGTACTTTTATTTTGCAAGTCTCTATCTGCATGTCTCTCTGGAAGTCTGCATCTTCTGAACTTAAATGTGTTTTGCAATCTGTTTGTGTGTTTTTTCGCTTGGAGCATATTTGTAAAGAGCACAACGTTTTTTTCCTCTTTAATTTCTTGTTATACACAGCTTGTTTCTGAATAATGTGTGAATTACAAAAGAGTCCTAGGTCTGGATCAACTAAAGATCCATTGCAATAGTTTTGCTTCATGACCTTTTGAAAGGTTCTCACATATTTTAAAGTTTCTGAAGCCTTTTTCCTTAGGACCATTTTTCTAGTTGGATCAGTCTCATGTTCATTCTGCCATCAAGTAGAGGATGTCTGTTTTTCTTGGGCTACTGAACCAACACAGTCACCCACTGTTGGAGTCAGTTCCTTCTCTTTCTCAGGAAAGATACCTCAATTTTTCAGTATCAGAAGGGATTTGCTCTGGAATTTAACTTTGGACCCCACTGGTACTGGGTATTTTGAGCACACTTATGGATTTACCAATGTACAAGTATTAAACATGTAGTGTAACACTGAAGAGGAAGGTGTTGCATTTAAAAAAAAAAACAAAACAAACTATGAACATTTTGGACTTAGAAATTGTCCTGAACCTTGCTAGAAGTACATTAGAAATAGTATCTGAGATTTTTATACTAACATTATGTATAGTTTAGGGTTTTTTTCAGCTAATGCCACTGTTAAAGAGTTGAAGTGGGCTACGACTTTGAGACAGCAGAAATCTAGACAATAACATTCATCACCCCAGTACCAGGGTTGGTATGGCTTATCTATGCTTTGTCCAAAAGAAATGTAGACCATTTGTTAAGTGTTAGGTTTTCCACATACATAGTATCAACAGAGCTGGGAATCTCAATGCCTTATAATGTACAAAAGTAACCAATCGTCGTGATTAGGGAATGACTAGGAATAGCCTGAGAAATCTGGAGAACAGTAAGAGTCTGTGCTCTTTATTAATAGTTCTTCCTAGATTACTTTTTCCTATTTGTCCTAAGAAACTCAAAGAAAAATAACAGAACCTCATCTGGCAATTTATATGAGGTAGAAATATATACATAGTATCTAAATCTTATTCTGGCAGTTCATATGATATAGGTAAAAAAGATTTCATTTAGTAGGTTAGTCTTTGGAAGGACATCATGTTCCCTTGAAGTCCCCTATGAATATTTGTCATTCCTACATCATGATTCATACACAGCGATTCAAGATTACCTGTAAAGATTTTCTTTTCTCTATTTTTTCTATTAACTTGTTAAAATATAATCATTAAACTACAATTAATAATTTGTAACCATGATTCATTAAGATCATATGTGTAACCTGATGGTGGAGTCTAATGTTTCTTGCTTGTTGGGAAGACAGATTCAGTAAAATTTATCTTGAAGTTTTATATATGTATGAATAGCAATAAATAAAAGTCAAAAGTAAAAGTAAAAGTCATTTGTTACAGCATTTCACAGTCCTTTTCTCTTCTTAACCTGAAAAAAAAAAAAAAAAAAGAAACAAAAGACTTATTCACACATTCATAGAAAACAAACCAAGGTCACATGGCTCAGTATTCAGAAGTTAGCCTTGAGCAGGGTAGGGGTTTAAATAGGTTAGTATATTGCATAACTGAAAAATGCAGTTTCACAGTGCCAGCACCTCATTCCAATCTCACAGATTCTGGCTACACAACACTGTAATTCTTGATTTATACTAGACCCATAAAATCTGCTACATTCTGAATCCATGTCCATTTTAAGCCTATCTTGTAACCAAACTGCCACACAAATGGGACCATTTCTTTTCCCAAGATCATAAATTCAATTTCTTCTGCTTTTGACAGCCTTTCTATAAGAACACGACTAGTAATCTTTTTTATATTTTTTTAATCTTTGCTTAATATATTTAAAGTCAATGTGTTCCAATTTAGTTTACTTTTGATAGTAAAATCTGTAGTAATACATTTATAATGTGTTACATTTTACCTAGTCACAACTTAATAAACTTTTAACCTGTCAGTTGGAATAGGTATTGTACAGTAGCAATCCTTTCTGTGCCCTAGTCTGGCAGACTACCGGCATGGCTAATGAGCAGACAATCACTGGTTGAGATGAATTGCCTTTGCCCTGCAACAAGTGAAAGAGAGATGTCTCAGAGTGACCTTGCACAGATCTATTGCTGTGTTTTTTCCATTCCTATTAGCTTGAGGAGAAGGCAAAGCAAAGTGTACTCAGCTGGGATAGGTGTCTTAAAGACTATATGGGTGACACTACGTTGTTTTGTGTTTCCTAACATGTGAAACCAGCCCGCATTTCTCAACAATCAGTATGTGCTATGTGGACTGAAAGCTGAAAAAAGGTAGACAGTAAGTGAAATTGTACTTGTAGGATTACACCCAAAAATAGTATTAGCAGGTTTTCTTCCAAACTATTCTATAAGGCAATTTCTTCCAGGTCCAAACAGCTGAATAAATAACTCCTGGCTTGTTGACATAGCAGGGTAAAAAAGGTCTAATTTATCATAGTTTATCACATACATTTATCCCTTTTTTTTTTTTCCCCAGGATAAGTATATCCTGGATAAGATTGTAAATGGTGAATTTGTGGCTGTTTGCATGAAAATTGGATGAAAAACCAGGTCAAAGTACTATTCTTAACCACAGTTGAAATGCTACTGACTGGTTGAAAATCCCTTTTCATCTATATGTCTTTGCCCATCAGATTCTGAACTTCGGTCCTGAGGAGTTTAATGTAAATTGCTTTCCTTAAAACAACACTTGTTATTAAAGCTCTCTGTAGCGAGTACCACTTGTACAGCAGAAGTTACATTATGTGCATATAAAGAATTCTTGTGAAAGATCTGTTTATCTCATCAGAGTTAAATTATATCTGTGTAGTCATAATGTATAGTAGATTATAGATATATTTGCAGTATCATGTTGCAAGTTATAATGCACTTTACAAATTGCCCAGAATTTAAAAAATAATTTTCAGTATGACATACTGCCAACAAAAATATGGCAGTATAGCTTAAGACTTGGTATTATTTTGCTATTTCAGTTTTTTATTCTCTTAATAATGAGAAAAACAATATTGATTTTGGATGTAACCATGAAAGAATGATGATTAAGAATTACAGAAATCTTTTGTCCCTGCAAGGTCCTTATAGCTCTCATGAAATTCTGAACTAGTGTACTTTGTTACCTCACAAATCATTAATATAGGCCAGCAGTAAATTGTGGGTTGGCACACTGCCCAGCATAGCACCAAGATCAAGCCTCTGCTTTCTAGTAAATTAGAACCCAGCTCTTCGTATCAGAGTTACACACATTTATGGAGGCATTACATGTGAAATAATCTTTCATTTGCCATTGGCTTTTCTACATAGCTAGCTTTAAACCAGGTCATGTAAAGGAAGTTATTTGTAGAATCAGGAAAAACTACATTAAATATACCTGTAACATGCACTGAACAGCAAGGAAGATTTGCTGAGATGCAGCTGAATGAACATCTGAAAATGACCTTAACTCTTAATTGAGCAATTCTAACATGTGTGAATCACTGTGTTGGTTCACAGGGCCATGTGTTTCATGTGCATGATCACAGAACACACAACAGGACTGAATCCTGTTTAAGAAGTGGGACTAGCGTTCTTGGTAACACGGCATATTGATGAAATTAAAGCAGTGGAATGGAACAGGGAAAAGTCACACCTTTTAAAATTGTTGGAAACACTTTAATCTATTACTTGTTTTATCCTAGTGATTACCAGCAATTTCTTAATCACAGTTTGTGTAATTACTTGCCATTTGCTTATATTTGAAAAGAATTAGCTCAGATTGTTTCTAGCAAGTCATCAACATTACTTAAAAAAAAGTAGTTAAACAGACAGACTTACAGAGTTGATAGATTATCTTTTCTGATCAGTAGACATGAAGATATTTCATAGGAACCCATTCACTTCAGGTAGTTATACAACAAAAAGCAAAGATTTTCCAAAATTGTTCTTTTCCTTTGAACTATGCTGTATTTTAGTGGCCTTTTGGATGTAGCTTTCTCCTCAGTATTGCCACGTCAATGTATATCTCTTAGGGGCATGAAGATACATGAAAAGAAAGCAAGTGATAACGTCTCCTGTTAAAGCCCATTTGAGAGCAGTAATAATCTAGGGAAGCCAGTCCTGGAAAACTAGACTCCAAGGGAACTTCACAGGTTTCCAGTCATCTGTGTACACTTCCTCTTAAATTAGTTACGTACGTTCTTCAAGCCTGTCCTTTTTGTTGAGCATAGGCAATTACCGACAACAGTCCTAACCCGCAGAGGTAATTCCCTAAGAAACATCTTAGCTTCTCAACGCGATAGTAACCTCTGATACCTTTGATGCTTAAACCTGTCAGTTGCTTCCACTTCACTCTCACTTTGTAAAAGCAGTGTGCTCCTAATGACTGATACTTACCCACAGAACAAATGTTTTAATTAGAAGTGAAAATTTCCTACCCGGTATGGTCTGTACTATACAATATCCCAGATACCTCTAAATTCCTGGAGCTGCAGAGAGAAGGCCAGGAGACAGGTTTCACAGACTCTATATGCTTCAGCTCATCCATGCTACACCAATTGTCACTGTCCCTAGCAGGACAAACAGCCATGGGGTAGCAAGCAGAGGGGCAAGGTTTGTGTGCTGTGCACTGGCAGACTTAGGCAGACACTTAACAATGCTTTATTTTCAGAACGCACAAAACAGGCTTCCATTTTGGTGCCAGTATTACTAAATCTTGAAATTAAGTATAAGCCCACAAGTGGTTAAGTAGATACAAATAAAGTCAATGGAACTACACCTGCTTATACCACCTTTGAGCTGGGCAGAGTATAATTACTCCAAATATTATTGTAAAATCACTCTTTCATGTGCATGCCCAAAGATGGATGTATACACATATAGGCTCTTTGGGTGGCTGATAAAAGGGGACTTCTTTAAGTGCTACAGGCATTTCATATACAAATATTTTCTATGGTTTCCCTCCTCAGACGGAATAATATTGCTGCAGCCAACATAAACATGTGAACTCACCAGTAGGTGGAAAATGGGAACTGAGATGTGAAAAAAACCTTCTAAAAATTGTGACTTCAAGAGTGAAATACTGGGATTTTTGCCTTAGATAAGACAAATAAACAGTTCGGAAAACAGCCCATTGCACATAAAACCTAGGAAGACTGAACTTTTTACTGTGTTCTAGAAAGATTTTTATGCCACCTCATAACCATTATGAGGCAAAAATCAGACAGGGAGTCTGCAGCTACAGGTGGCACAGCAAAATATGGAGTTCGGATTGGCTCTCACAGCTTTTCTTCCCCCCTACCTCTAAATCCTGGGCTTCTCTCTTTGCAGGCTACTTCGAGGTCTTCAGGACCAGTAGCAGCGGTCTGTGGGAGCTGGGAGGCCTCAGGCAATTTTGCACCCTTTTGGCATCTTCCAACTATTCTTCTTTTGCCACAGCTCTGGTTACATCAAGCTGCAGCATGTAATCCAAATACCCTCCATGTACTCCACCTTCATGAGGGAACAGCAAAGTCTATGCCTGCTATGGTTTGTTGTGTCAGCTAGACATTTCGGGTGTGAAACACTGTTTTCCTACATATATTGGGTAGTAACAGGAATTTTTAATAAGTAGACATGTCTGGAGTTTGATTATAATGTAGATGACCAGGTCCAGCACTCGTGCAGACCACTAATGTTTTATTGCTCTGGTTTGGTTTAAATTCAAGACTACTCATCAGAAATGGCCTTTAATTGATTGAAAACAAATGTAGGTGATGAGATCAAGGGGTTATAAATGAAGTGCACTGTGTATAAAATGAAGAATACCAAATTGCCCATGCAGAGCCCACCTCTGCATTTTAGTACATTCAACATGGACATTTCAAAGTGAGGTACACTACCTCTACAATGCACGACATGAGAAAAATGGTGCTTGGACAAGGACAATATATTAGTGGCATGATCTCAAGTGTGGATTTACATCTGTTTCAATGAACTGGGGATCTGATGGCACTTAAGCTAATGAAAGTGTAAGCAAATAAATGAGATCTCAGAAGAAATGGGTTAGCAAAAGGAAAGGTACAGTAAAATGTAAGTTTATTTGATGTCTTACATTGCTGAAAGTGAATCCAAATCTCTTAGCAAGGAAAGTGTGAAATATAAAGCTGAGAAAGGGGTACATGGGGTGTTCTGAACATTAAGAAGATTTTTGGAAGCATTTAGAAAACTGGTCAAGTAAAATTTACTGATTTGTACAGGCTGGAATACATGTCTGATTTAATTTTCTTGGAGACCATGACTAAAGTTATACTTCTGGTGGTACCATATTAATAAACCTATGACTACTGAAAGTACACACATAATGCAATATACAGAAGTAGGCAAGGATTTTTGAGGCATCGCTTACCATTATAATGGGATGATGAATGACGGTCTGTAATCATAAAACCTATTTATTCTGTTCTCTATAGTAGCAAGACAATAAAAAGCAAAAAAAAAAACCACAATGCAAGAATAGGGAGAGTGAATAATCTACTCTGAAGGATTAATTGAAATAAATTTTGCAGAAACAAGAAATATCAATTTTAGACAGTATCAGTTCAGTTGAAAGAGAAGAAAGACAGCAAGGTTCAAAATGCTTAGAAGAAGAGTTCGGCAGTTCAGAGTGGAACTGTTCAAGCTAATAAAACTAGTAAGAATTAAGGCTGAAAAAGAGTTTAGCACAGTAGAATATGTATCTGCTTTAGAGTTTGTCACGAATATTAGTATTCAACAGTGCTGGACTATATGAGATGGTGATAAATCAGGTAGGATTTGGAAAAGTCTCTGAAACCTGTATGTGGATCTCTGAGAATATAAAGCAGTGCTGATCTCACAAGGAGGGACAAATGCTGAGAGTATGCTACAGTATGTGAGGAAAAGACGGATGTTGAACACAAACTCTTAGAAACCTGGTTTAACATTTTTTATTTAAAGCAAAGTAAATAGTTTTCAGAAAAGTAATCATATAAGAAGGCAGACATTAGGAAGTTTCTTCTTAATGATTTGTACATGAGTGAGAGAGAGAATAAAAGCTAGGTCCATAGGATTTACTATTATCTGCAGTTAGCCTTTGTGCTGCAGCAGCCTTACCTTGCCTGCCAAAGCCTGCACCAAGTCATGATGCTCAGGAAATTTTCTTGGCTTTACCTGACTTCCTCTTTATACACAGAAGCCCCTCTAAAAGAAACTGTAGTGCTGGATTGGACTATTAAGGTCACTAAAAACCGGCTAAAGTTTGCACCCCAAGAGCAATATCCCCAGGCACTCACATTTGTTGTCTTCCTGACTCCCTGTCACCAGAGGAAGAAGAGCTGGGCTTTCCCTGATGCAAGGCTTTTACCTGAGCCCTTCAGGGAGTAGGAGAAGCTGAATGTCCTGCCTGCTATACGGGCACTTTTTTCTCCACTTGTGTTCAGGCACCAGGATAAGTTATTAGTGATGATGCCAGATGAAATACTTTGAGAGCTATTAAACGCCAGCTGAAAGTCTCAATACCTGTGATATTTAATGTAGATTTTATTGATGGTGTGTTAGATAGCAAATAACATATCTGATTAAGGATTAAGTTTCAAGGAGGTGGTATCAACCATATTACCATAATATTTGAGATGCAGAAGTTAATTTGAAGAGGTTACACTACTTTTGTGAGAATAACTATGACTGCTATAACAAAAAAATCTTAGTTTCATTATTAATTGTAATTGAACATCAGAATAGTGTCTAATATGCTGTAATATGAGCATTTCTGCATTATTTGCTGTTATGGCAGAGAAAAACATGTATTTTTTCCCTCCCACCTTTATTGTCTGGACAGTAAAATCCTGTTGCCAACCAATGGGGCAAAAACTGGGAACATTCTAGGTTTCAAATGTCACTGCACACTGATGATACTTTGAAACATATTTTCAAGATGGGACAGATTTGGGAGAAACTATTGGATACAATTAAGGGACCTGGATCTCTTTCTTGGCAATTTATTAAGTGTTGCAAATGGAAACTTTTCCCCTGACTAAGTCTGCGAATAAAACCATCCCAATTACAGGATGCCAGTTAGATATTAGTGATAAAAGTGCATAGTAATGAGCATGATGAATAGAAAGGGAATGTATTAGCTGTCTTTTTTTTTTTTTTTTTTTTGGTTCTGGAAAATAAAATAGAGTTTTGGATCAAATGAACAGTTTTACTGTTCAGTAGTATAATTTAATAAATTTTATCTAACAACCTATATCTTTTTAAAAGATATTTTGTTTCACATCACCTATTCAAACAAATAAAAAAATCCCTGAATGCTATGACAAGCACACTCTATTTCCCTGAGTAGCATGCAAAATATGCACATTTATTTCAGTACTGTGGTAGCACTGAGGAGCTTGACTCATGGAACCTACTGTGCCAGGGATGTAAAGTGACACTTACTTGAGATTAAAGAAGAGTAGAATCATGAAAAGAAAGGTAAAGTCTTCAGGAGAAAGCAGAATATGTATGTGTTTCTCTGTTTAAGGTTTTATTAAGAAAGCAAACTGTCACTAAAAAAGTGAAGAGCTGTAGACAACGTATTTGTGGTCTAACCAGGACCAAATAGAGATAGAAAAGAATACAGAATTAGTTAAAAAACCTCAACCTTCCTTTCTAGTATAGAAAGTGTTTTTCTGCACCTAGGGTAGGTATTATTTGTCGTTGGATCAGCCAAATGCAACATGCTATATTACCAACAAAGTGACAATGTATATTATGAATAGTTTGGTTAAAATCAGAAGTGATCTGAGCCTTTGGCCATCCTTCAAACCAAATTGAACTCAAACCTTTGACATTTCAGTTACATTGTCTCCTGCCTCATCCTGCATTTCTCATGGTATAGTGGCAAGCTGAAATGCCCAGAGGTCTGATATTCAAAAAGGGCAGCGATAGGCACCTTGCCACTTCTTGCTGGACTATGGATTTGTCAGAGAAAGAAAGTTAGAGCTGTGGGAAGGGGGCATTTTCTCCTTCAAGGCAAATATTGTTGGGAGGGAGAGGGCAGGCCCTTTCTCCATGATGCATGATAACCTCCAAGGAGAGCATTGATGATGGATGACTGCCAAACTTCCCTGAAAGAATGTTGCTATGCCCTAAAGAAAGAACACACGCTCAGCCTGGATTCACAGGGAGTTCACTTAGTTTGGACACAAGAGACCTCATAAAGATTCCACTAATAAAAATACCAATATATTTTCTATTTTCAATTAGATCTAGCTGGAAGAAAATCAGCAAAATGTTACACAATCATTTCTCCCTGGATTAAAAAAATGCAGTCATTAAATTTCTTTTCTCAAATAAACCCAATATATTTTCAGTTTAGGCTAACAAAACAGAATCCAATCTGTAGCTTACAATAACGTATCTTTTTAAGTTCATGAGAAGTATTGACTGGAAGGTTACCAGGTATTCTGTGATTAAAAGTGTATTAATCATTTACTGAAGATTATTGAATGATTCAAGATGAATTGTCTGTTTATATCATCAATGCCAGTATGATTAATCCAAATCTCCTGCTAGGTTTAAGAGGACAGAATTAGAGATATAACTACAAGAACCCTCTTGATCAACAGTTAGTATGTTAATAGTTGTTGCATCCTTTAGCTAAATGAGTGGGGAAATGTTGTACGGAAAATTAAAGTACTTCAGTAATTTCTGGGCCCTTTTCCCCTCAATAATGGAGTTTATTTAAATTTTTAAAGTTGTGATAGATGGGAAATCTATAATGTTTGTGATACACACACACACAAACATATACCACTTTACTGAGTAGCAGGATTCTCCATACTGACAGTGAAATACTGTGGGTCTTATTCAAACACTATCACAAAATCAGTAGGATGCTTCTGTGTGGAAAGAAAATGCTTTATCTGTATGAGTAAGAGATTTGTGTTTAGGCACTAAACAGCCAGAAGTTGATCTTAAAGCTATAAGAAAGTCAGCACACACCCACAGAGGGTCAGAAAACTAAAGGTGGATCCATGATAAGCATTCATACCTACATGTTGATTAAGTTCAAATTCAAAGGCCTTTTTTTCATACTTCCTGAATCAAAATTTTAGAACAGGCTGATAGCTAATATATGTGACAAGAAGTCACAAAATCTGAATTCTGCTTCTATCTGTCATCAATCTTCTTGTGCAACTTAAAGCAAACAGTTTAACAATTAGTGTCTCTTTTCTGCAGCCTGTGACACAGAGACTGTAAAGCACCACTTCCATGGAAGTAAAGGAAGCCAAACTGCTAATTCTTGTAAAAGATTTGGAAACTTCAGCAAGGAGCCCTTATAGAAATACAAAGTACTGGTGGCTATGCGATAAATTAAGGTCACATTTCTAGGGAAGTGTCAAAATTGCTGATGATTAAACAGTCACAGTTGTTTGTTTGTTTTTTTTGGGGGGTGGGGTTGGGGGAGGGGTTTGGACTCATTAGACGAATAAACTAAAAGTTGATTAGGAAAAACAATCCATACTTACAAACTCTACATTTTACCTAAATCAGAATGTTTTCATGCAGGAAGTTCAACATTCTTACAGGTGTACAAAATCAAAATTAAGTCAAAGGCATGATTGACTATTGAATGTGCTGTCCTGTCATGTTATTATCACAGCTTCTCCACATTCTTTTAAGGTTTGCATTTGTACATATATTTTTTTAATGCATTTATTAGTAATTTTCATTTATTGTCAAAATGAGTATTGATTTACTTCTGAAATTTAGTTTATTTTGCATTACTGCTAGCATCAAACAAGATAACAGGATGCTATAGGCATTGCTGAAAGCCAAATGTAGGATTATGCCTGCTTATTATCTTGAGCAGCCATGCAAGCTAAGCTTCAATGAGTCCTACACAGAGAGCAATATTCATATATTAAATTCAATGTGCAGTACAGATACCACAGGAAAAAAACCTCACTTTATCCTGATTTTCCAAAGAACGGTTTTGAGATCACACTATCTTTCTGCCTATACTTTTCTGCCTTCCACCCAAAAAAGTTTGACCCATTGGCCAAAGATGTTCAGTGTCAGGTGACCATGAAAAAGTGGAGGACTTCTGAATGTGCCCCAGCTGGGATAAATCTGTGGGATCCTCGCTTGCAAACTCATGTGTTGAAGAGAGAGATGATAGCTTCTAGGGTTTGTGTTTTTCCACTGCAATCCAATAGTCACCATTATCATTGGCAGAAACTGTGCTGCAATGACTAGCGTGAGGGAGATTTCTCTTTCCTCTAGTAGCCTCAGAGAGCAAGTAAGCATTTGTGCATTATGTGTTGTAAAATATAATATAAGCAAATTAATTTTCTCTGTGGAACTATACAAACTTAGGATCAATATTTTGAAACAAAAGCAAATTGATTCCCAGTGCCAGTTCAATATTTTAATGATTGTAATGTAAGAGATAAATAACAGAGTTGTTCTCACTTTTTTATTCCTGTGTGTTCTGATTTCAGTGAAAATATATTCTTCTACTATTCATTGCTGATACAAAACCTATGGTGCCATGTTCAACAGAGAGGATCAACTGAAACAGGCTGAAAAATAAGACATGTGACAAGTACTCTGTATTTCAACCAGTATTTTGAGAGGGATGAAGCTCTCATATATTAAGCCCTGAATTTGATCTGAAGGCAGCAACTCCTGCTACTATGCACTACTGTGGTATTTGTTCTGTTCTGCTAATATTCTTCTACAACATTTTATAGTGACAGGAATGTATTACAGGGGTCAGTACTGTGGTTATCTTGAGATCATTCAAATGACTCCTGGGTGTATATATATATCTCACTATATATCTATATATATCACTATATATGTATATTAGAGAAGACCTTTCCAAAGGGTTCTTTTGAAATTCTTTTTTAAAGGGATATAATTTTACTGTTTCATTAGATTAAACAAAGGGAAGTGACACATAGAATTTACTGTTATCAATATGTGCAGTAAACCTTCTCATATTCTCACTTAATCATCTGTATATTTTAGGAAATTAATTTAATCAAATGTTCATTAGGAGTAATAATTAATTATAGCAGAGTTCATCAGACAACATATACATGTTGCCAAATGATCACCATGATGTTCTTTTGACAGAGTTGTTACAGCACAAATGTTCATGCATTTTTATGCAGACATTTTACCAACACATGACATGCTGGCTATAAATCTGCATTTACAGCTCTATAAATTACAGGTGTACTAAATATTATAGAAATAGATTTTACTTTCATTAATTATATAATTTTGGATTACAAATGCATATTAAAATACTGTATAGATTATGTCTGCAGTGAAAAATTTGTTACTTTTAATGCTAATTATTTCTAACAACACCCTACGAATTGTTCACAGGAGTCACGTGCTTACTAATCTATCAGTAAATAAAAAATCACTCTTCAGAATGTCTGCATATTTTATCAGGAGTGGCATGATAAATTGAAATTCTTGCTGCCTGGAAAAGAAGGATAGCTTTGTAGTTAGGGCATACAGCTTGGGGGATGCATATTCAGTCACTTTGCTACAGGTTTCCTCTGACTTTGGGTAACTCATCTGTCTATGGTTCATTCCCTTATTTATAAAGTACTGTGCAGTACTTTAAGATAAGAGCTTCCATTCTGAAATATTGTTTGCTCTATCTATTTATATTTTAGGATGGGAAGGGGGAACATCATTGTTTTTCTCCAGGGCTTAACAAAATGAGCCTATATTCCTGGTTGAGGCTTTTAGACACTGCCATGCTATATAGTAATAATATAATTATTATTGCTCTGACAAAACCATTAACTTAATTGTTTTTCCAATTCTTGAAAGCACTGCTGGCTCCTGAGCATTCCATTCTCCAATCAGGTGAATGAAAACAGAAAGTTCAAAATAAATCCCTGCTGAAACTGTGAGGAGTTTCCCTTCTTCCCTTTCCCTAATGTTTAATATGTTTCCATATGTTTCTGGGTGAAAAAGTCTCACATATGCAAACAAAGCCTTGGTTTTTTGAGCTACACAAGAATATTTCTTGATGTTATATTAAAATCTGTCAGTGATGTTGGAGGATAGTGACAGTGTGCAATTAATGCAGCTGTAAAAATTGTGTATGAGAAATTAGTGGCAGCTAATAACTTGGGAGAAAGCAGATCTAGTTTTTTGGATCTTTTTCAAAAACTAATGAAATATGAACATCCTTGAGACATCATAATAAGGTTCCAGAAAGACCGGTAAGTTCACCTCAGGTTGTTTGTATCACAAATTACCAGAAGACTGAAAGACATAGGCATGGGCTCATAACCAAAGTGATTGGCCTTAGTTGGGTTGATCTGCTTTATTGAGTCAAATCTCTGTGTGGACCTGGATCTGGGAAGCCTGTGTAGCAAATTTGCCTGCAGTATTTGTTGAAACCCAGCCAAAGAAAGCCAAGTATATTTGGCTTAAACCTGTACTGCTCCTTCACATTACAGTGACAGGTTCATCTGTACTTAAATTCTGGCACCCTTAGAACTGAACCTTAATATATGAGCTTCCCTTAGTTCACCCCTCAGAGGCAAAGATACATCATGACTCTTCAGCTAACATTTTGTTGTATTAGAAAACCTTGCAATACTCAGACACAACATGGAAAAATCAGTCTAGGGAAAGTTGATTGACTCCAAATTTTCTTGCTTTTGTTGGTATGAGTCAGAACTGTTAATTGAGTGTAGGTTTCTTTTTGAGATGTTTTACAGTCCTGCAATGTTGTTTTTCATCATGGAGTCAGTGTACCGGAGAGCCAGCCAAGAATAACAATTAGCTACTTAGCCTGTCCAGTTCTTACTCAAACTGGAGTGTTAGATCAGCCTTTCAAACAATGGTGACAACATCTCTATTAAATTTGGGACCTGGTTCAGTAAAAAAGGTCACAGGCATCTGTGTTAAGTCATCTCACTGAGTCTTTCCCTTTTTATTAGACTTCTCATATCATCCCACTCTTAACATGGAGCAAACCAGCAGATTTCAGGTGCATTTTTCAGAAACCTGCCCACTTTCACTCACCACAGAAATAGCATATGAGGATGAATTTTTTTTCTTTTTTTTTTTAAAGCCCAAATGAAAATTCATTATGAGGGTTTTATGGAAAAAACAGGCATTCAATTAAAATTAACTCAGGAAAAAACCCTACAGTTTCAGAGCTCTCAAAAGAGTGGATAATGCTTACAAATTGCATATTGTTCGTCTCAGGTTATCAGACAGAAATCTATTCTTTCACTCTGGCAAAAGAATTTAACATTGATAATTCTTTTTAATTGCTATCATCTTTCATTAGGATTTTTCTGTCAGCATGTGTTGTGCAGCAACTGTACAGACCAACTGTGTTTCTATTTTGAAAAAGTAAAATGATACAAATGTGAATTCTTTTCAAAGGATTTTACTTTTTTCTTAGAAGTCTGGGAGGAGAGAGAGAAAAAATAAGTGATCAGGTAGGAAAATTAAAAGATTTGATCTGTAGTCTCCTAAATGACAACACTAGAGATGTACGTTTGTATAGTGCAGAGACCAACACCTTTCTTCTGTTGTTCTACAGACTCAGATGAGGAAACATAGTTTGCAATAGTTGAATCTAACTATCTCAGCTGCAGATTGAGCTCAGTTAATTCAGTTTTTTTTAAAAAAAATGTATCTATGCAAGGCTAAAAGCAAAATGATTACTTGGTTTATCAGATCTTGTCCTGACTGGACAAGTAAAAGTTTGTAAATTTAGCAGAGTGAAAACAGAGGTAAACGTAGCTGTATATCACTTTCTTCTGGTTGAAGACAACCTACTCTACTCCCCCTGAGCAACAAGACCTGTCTTACTGAGTAACTCTTTTGATGTATTTCAGGAGCATCTGGTTGCCAGTTACTGGCTGAAGATAATGATCAGTTAGATTTTCACCTGTTCTTCTTCCACATCCCTGAAGTTTCTAGTTTGTCCAATTAGGAGGCTTTGCCCTGTCCCCCATAGGCAGAGGATAAAGAAGCAGCCCTTCCGCTGGAGAATTAACACTTAAGTCACCAGTTTTTCAGGCTGCATCTTGGCTGGATGTAGGTTATTAAAAAAGGAATGTGTCTTTCCACCTTTGCTCTGATTATAGAAACCTGATGTTTGATCACCAAGCATCCTAGTGGGAAAATCTTGTGGTCTTATGTAAGAGGGCAAGGAAAGCAAAATGGGGAGAGATAAAGAAATAAAAAATATTGTAGAAGTAGGGACTAATCAACCAGTAAACATCAACCAGTGCTTCGAATCAGCAATACAGCATATATGTTCCCAAAATTTACTCCCATTTTTTTTTTAAGATTCCTTTATGTGGTTTCAAAGGTAAAAACTCTTTTAATAGGAAACTGTGATTTGTGGAAGGAAAAAATAATAAGCATGGCTGAGAAATACTACAAGGTTCAACATGCAATTATACTGCCAGCCTATTTACAAGCTGAAATGAGAACTTCTGGCACTGGCTTCTTTCACGTCAATTGAGCACATCACGATAAAAATTAATATCCTAACCCATATTTTCACATGTGATGTAGGAAGCATTGATGCCAGCACTATTTGTGCTAGTGATACACAGAAACATCTATGTACCCAGTACCTTTTGGAAACCGCTCTGACCCCCATCAGGGGTCACTTTCAGGAACATTGCCCCACTAGAAACTGTGGGGTTTATGTTGCCCATGTTTCTGGAAGTATCTGTGAGCTGGAGCTTCCTGAGCATAATTCAATACTATTAGTTTTGTACAGTGACAGATCTTGTAAACAGCTCTCTGCTTCTAACAAATGAGTTAAACTCTTAATGAGTGTTGCAGTAATGAGTCCATAGAAAAGGACATATCTTATTTATATTGTTTCCAAATTAAGAGCATCATCAAAAATGCAGTTAAGTAAGGTATGTAAAAACTACAATTATTATCATCAATCACTTCCATATGATAGCAAATATATAGAGCATAGAGAAACCTTCATATGCCCTAGAGACAAGCCTCCCAGAGGTGCTGATAATGAAAGGTATGCCAAGATTATTTTTCAAGGAAAACAAGATCGGAATTTCTGTGAGAAAATAAGTTTTATAGTGGGATTAGAAGGTGATAAAAGGTGGGTGTGGGAAGAACATGAATTGGTTCATTGTAGCCTCAAGAAGGGGAGTTAGAGAATGTAAAAAAGAATGCAGTAACAAACAGGAATGAAGGAAGAATAATACACACACACCCCCCTGAAATTAAACCAAGGAGACATCTTTATTACGTGATTTATAATGAAGTTTTGTGGGACTTCAAACAGGAAATGATCTTGAATTTGATGTTGTAAAAAAAAAAAAAAAAAAAAAAAAAAGGAAATTGATAAAAAGATTCCAGAAGTGATTTGATGTGATTGAAGCATAATAACTGGAGATAATTTTATCAGTGGTGTTTTATACAGACACCTCCAGGAATGGGGAGATGGGAGAACAGAGAAGGCTGGTGGGGAAGGTTTTATTAAGCCATATCAGTCAAGATGAGAGAACACAGGATGAGAGAACCAAACTTTAAGCAGCTGGCATTCTGAGATGAGAATGAGGGTTGCTGATTCTAGACAAGACAAAATGCCAAAATTATTCAAAATAATTTTATTGCAGTTTCCACAAGAGCCAAGCTTTTTCTTTATTCACTATTTCATTTGAGGAAGAGGGTTCATTAAATACATTCACCAATATCTGCACAGGTAATGAAAATGATTTGTTTCTTAAAACGTCTTTATAGGAGTGTACACAGCATCAGATCATTCCTTACCTTGAGAAGGAAGGTTTTACTGAATAGCACAGAGGCAAATGTTGTGTAACAGGCTTCATCTTCCAGGTTTTCTTTCTTTCTGTCTTTGGCTGTTGGGTTTTTTCTGTTTGTTTTTTTTTCTCTACACCCCCTCCCACCTCAGGGAGTAGGAAAGAAAATAAATGTATACTCACTTGAGTCAGGAATTTCAGGTTTTGCACCAAGTTCTTTCCAACTTTTGTATTCATTTGAACTACTTATGCTCATAAGGAGGCTGGATATAATGGTCGTGGGTTCAGTGAAGAGAGAACTTCATACCACATTATTTTATAATGCATATTTTCTTTCATAATCACAGTGAAATATAGGAAATAAGAAGGTTGTGCTAGGTCTTATGAGTCATAACCACAGTGCAGAGCAGCCTACACATGTGCAGGGCTTGTAGTTTTAAAAGTTATGACTTCACCTCTAATTTTTAGATCATATAGATGATTTTCCCTTGGTTGCAACTGCATTTGTGTAATGCAGAGGCATATTTCTCATGCTTGTGAAAAGTGCCAGAATGACAGTTCTGCAGGGCAAAAGTAGGTCAGATCTTTGCAGCAAGAAGAACAACTTGTGAAACAGCCTAAAAGCTTCCCCTGACAAGGCCGATATGTTCCGGTTAAAGTTGAACCTAGTCTAATGCCTCCAATGAGAAGCTATAGAGGTCAGAAGGAAATTTGCAGGGTCGCTCCTGGCCTCCCTGCTGGGACTGTAAGAATGGCAGCACCAGACAGTTGCTGTGGTGGATCTCATACAGTGGACACCTGTCAGGCCAGGCAGCCTGCAAATATTACCAGCTTGCTGCACTTCTTCTGAAGCCATAAAGCAACCTTACTTTTCTGAGATATTCAGAATCACAGAACGGTTTGGGTTGAAAGGAACCTTAAAGACCATCTTGTTCCAACCCCCCTGCCATGGGCAGGGACACCCTCCTCTAGACCAGGTTGCTCAAAGCGTCATCCAGCCTGGCCTTGAACACTTCCAGGGATGGGGTATCCACAACTTCTCTGGGCAGCCTGTTTCAGTGCTTCACCACCTTCTCTGTGAAGAACTTTTTCCTGATATCTAATCTGAACCTCCCTGTTTTCAGTTTAAAACCATTACCCCTTGTGCTGTCACTACAGGCCCTTGTACAAAGTCCCCCTCCACACCTCCTTCATGTACTGGAAGATGCTATAAGGTCTCCCTGGAGCCTTCTCTTCTCCAGGCTGAACAAGCCCAACTCTCTCAGCCTTTCTTCACAGGAGAGGTGCTCCAGCCCTCTGATCATCTTCATGGCCTCCTCTGGACTCTCTCCAACCGGTATATATCCTTCTCATGTTGGGGTCTGCAGAGCTGGACACAGTAGTCCAGGTGGGGTCTCACAAAAGCGGAGTAGAGGGGGAGAATCACGTCCCTTGACCTGCTGGCCACACTTCTCTGGACACAGCGCAAGATACAGTTGGTCTCCTGGGCTGCCAGAGCACACTGCTGGCTCATGTCTAGCTCTTTGTCCACCAGTAGTCCAAGTCCTTCTCCTCAGCGCTGTTCTCAATCTGTTCTCCACCCAGCCTGTCCTTGTGCTTGGGATTGCCCCGACCCATGTGCAGGACCTTGAACTTGGCCTTGTTGAAGTTCATAAGGTTGACAGAGGCCCACCTCTCCAGCCTGCCAAAGTCCCTCTGGATGGCATCTCTTCCCTCCAGCATGTCTACTGCACCATACAGCTTGATGTCATCAGCAAACTTGTTGAGGGTGCACTCAATCCTACCTCCTATGTCACTGTCAAAGATTTTAAACAGTACTGGTCCCAGTACCGATCCTTGAGCAATGCACTCGTCACTGGTCTCCACTCAGACATCGAGTCATTGACCACAACTCTCTGAGTGCATCCATCAAGACAGTTTTTTAATCACTGAGTGGTCCATCCATCAAATCCATTCCTTCCCAATTTAGAGACAAGGATGTTGCATTGGACAGTGTTGAACGCTTTGCACAAGTCCATGTAGGTGACACCAGTTGCCCTTTCTTTATCCACTAAGGTCATGACCCCATTGTACAAGGCCATCACGATGTGCCCTTGGTGAAGCCATGTTGGCTGTCACCAATCACCTCCTCATTTTCCATGTGCATTAACATGGTTTCCAGGAGGATCTGCTCCGTGATCTTGCCAGGCACTCACTGGCTTGTAGTTCTTTGGATCCTCCTTTTTTCCCTTTTTAAAGATAGGGGTTATGTTTCCCCTTTTCCAGTCAGTGGCAACTTCACCAGACCGCCACAACTTCTTGAATATGATGGATAGAGGTTTCAGCATTTGTTTCACTTAAATAAGAAAAGGAAATGGGAACAGGAAGAAATCTTCAAGGACATGCAAGAAACAAAAACAGTTTTTGTTACCTTTTTCTCCCAGCAACTTTTTTTTGTTAATGCCAAACATGATGACTTTATGCTCACATCAAACATGTGCTATAAGATTGCACTTGTCAAGCATTTCATTTGGCAGAAATGCAGAGGAGGAGATGCTGAGCCAAGAAATATTTCTTGATATCTCTCTCATAAAATGGGGAGCTCCAGAACAAGTGGGAGTCTATTTGTTCTGTTATATTAGCCTGTGAGGGACTGTCAGTTTTTCCAGTATGTATCTTCATTTGCTGCTGCTTTTAAGTTAGCAGTGGATATTTGATAGAGACTGAAGTCAGGCATTAAGAAAAGACACTGAAGATACGATATAGCTTCTAATAACACATTGCTCTATGGAGCAAATCAATGTCTTTCTGATGTCTTGACCAGTGTCAGACTGCAAGTTTTTGGGAGCAGGGACAGTCTCTTAATTCTGTTGGACCACACAGCCCATCCTAATTGATGGCCAGAACTAAAAAGACGCTACAGCAAGATAACAGTAAGCTGAGGAGACGTGTAACAAATCCCTAGTCATATCATGTAATATTGACAAGTACCAAAGATGTTTCCTTTCCTCTACTCCTATTTGCAAACACATAAGCAAAAATATATCCCTTTTTGTGACTGGGAAGGCTGTTTCATCAGTGTTAGTTTCTCTGTAAAAAAAAGACCCAGAATATGAGCACATCTTAACCCATGGATGGAGAGGACAAGGAGGGCAGTGCCAAAATCATCTCTGGTGCCTACAGTAGAAGGCCTCCTGTACCTGTGTGCTGGGTTTAGTCAGGAAAGAGTTAACTCTCTTCACAGGGGTTGATATGAAGCTGTTCCTGGTTTTACCCTGAGAAAAGTACTGATAAGTTGCCCAGCTGATGCTGGGAAATGCTTGCACCAAATTCAAGGTCTTTCTCCACTTCTGATACCGCAGCTGAGTTCCCAACTTTCTCACTCCAGGCAGTGTGGGGGGCACACAGTTCAGACAGCCAACCCCAGCTGACCAAAGGGGTATTTCATTCCATAGTATGTCATGCCCAGCACATAGGCAGGATGTGTGTCCTGGAGTCATTACTCTTTCTCTTTTACTTCTTTATACTTGCTAACACTCTCTCTAACTCCTTTGTTAGCTGCTTTGCTAACTCCTTGCTGGCTTGTTCATGAGTGAGTTGGTGTGTCTGTTAGTTTTCCTGGTCGTGCCGTAGCTGATAGGGTTCACTCGGACTCTGCTGCGATCGCTCTCAGGCTCTCTGGCTCTCAGTCTCACTAATCTTGACCTGGTTGTGCATCAGTCAGTGGGTGGTGAGCAATTATATCATAGTTGTATCATACTGATCAATCATATGTGTTATTTTCTATTATTTGAATTACTTATTAGTATTAGATTCAATTAGTAAATATTTCTTATCTCAGTTTTACAAGCTGCTTTGTCTTTTTTTTTCTTCCAATTCTTTACCTTCACTGGAGGAGGGGAGGGGGAAACTGTGAGAGCAGCTTTGTGGTATTTTTCTAACCAGAGCTAAACCACGACAACCTGCCTCCAGGGGACCCTCTACAGGGTTTGCTATGGCCCACCAGCCATCTCCAGGCTGTTACACAGGAGTCGGCACAATCCTAAAGAACATCTTGATTGGACAAATCAGCAAATCCCGGCAATGGAAGCTCCCTGAGAAGCTTAAATAAATACAGTTTTATTGGTGTCATGCCTGGCAAAACCAGCAAACTGCAATTCTGAGATCGCTGTGTCCTCTGTGGGTTAAGTGCAGGGTGAAATTTCCATTGCAATTAGCTAGTACAAGATTTTTCAGAGAGTTGCATTTTACTCGTGATGAGTATCTGTGATATATATTACAGCATTATTTTCCTTTAGGGAACAACTGTCCTCTCTACTGGTTTGTCTTACAGGCTTAACAATGCTTAACTTTATCCCCCTGAGAATTCCATTTAAGCACATTCATAGTTTTCCAAATATTTTGCAGGGCAGATTATAGCACCTGAGTAATAAAATCACAATAACGGTTTCTAGCTCAGTGAGAATAATTTAAAACATATTTATCTTGAAAGAGTGTGAGGAAGGCACACATTACTGTTAAAAAGTAATAATTAAACTGCCTCCATTCTATCTGGAAGCACAGACTCATTATAAATAAAGATAAACAAGTGCACTATAAAACCTCCAAACATTTATTCTTTTTAAATGGACTTTTGAGTCAGTTTCTCTAGTTGTTGATGAATGTAATAAAAAAAATTAAATTAAAAGAAATGTCAAGAATAAAACAAATTTAAAATTAACAAAGCCCACCATAAATTTGCAATTACTTGTCCATTAAAGGTCTTGAAGAAAGTTCATTTCAGCAAGGATAGAACTGACACTATTGGAGCTTTAGCAGGAACAATTATTATCATTGCAAATTACTTAAACTATTAAACTGAGAATAATTCAGAAATATCATTAGCAGTCAAATTACTTAAAAAACCCCTTGTTTTCTTTCTCCTTTGTTTAATTTAAACTTAATGCCTGCTTATTCTCACACAAGCAGAAAATGCTGATAAATAATTCCAGAGCATGCCTAAACATCTCCCTTCACAGCTAGCTTCTAATTTGATCTCAGGAGACCCTTCTTGGTAGCTGAATAAAATATTTTCATTTATTCTAGGAGAGCCTACATCACCATACGTTTCTAATCTCATGTTGCTTGGTAATGCCGCTAGATGAGGTCCTCAGCAAATCATTAAACTTGTTCAATAACAACGTTACAAAACACAAGAGATTTGTCCTTAGTGAAACAAAGAAGTTTTTCAAATATTGGGTGGGGGGGGCACGGAATTAATAAGATGCTGAGTTTCTAGAGCAGTTTCAGAGATTATTTAACATTTTAAACTTCCTGGTGTGCACAGTACAAGAACAAGGAGACTTCAATGAAGTGTCAGAGTGGTTTGAAGAAGCCATGCTTTCACGTTACAGAAAATACAAGTGATATTACTTTTCTGATAGAATCAAATATTTTGTCTTGGTCAGCTCACTGTGCCCATTTCATGTTCCCTGCATCTGAACAAAATACGGTCTTTTGAAACTGAAGGATTTAACCTCCCAGTCTGATCTTTCTAACAACTAACTGTATTTCCTGATGATATGATAATGTAAATGACTTTGCTATGGAATTCATGAATCATCAAGATATGATTTGAAGAGAGGAAATTAAACACTTGATTCAATTAATCTTTCTTATTAGGCTCGAAATTCATGATTTGCACTCCTAATAAATATGATGTGAGATTGCATATGCATTAATCACATGAGATTAATACCCATTATTATTCTTTATATTAAATAACACTGGATTCAAGTGACCCAGCCACCAGCTCCCTGATCAGAAAGGGATGGGGAGTACTGTGGAAGTGGTACACTTTCCCAGTGGAGAAAAGACTCTCATTGCTTGACAGATCATCCATCTTCCTTCTTGGATTTATTGTATTTCTTCCATATTGATGGAATGGCTTTCTCTCTGGGAAAAGTTTGTTGGGTCAAGTGCTGAAAATCAAACCTAAATTCCCTCATGCAACAGTATGGAATAAAAGTGCAGTGGAGCAAAGAGGTACAGCCAGGAGGCTGGATTAATTGAGGTCTGATAAGCATCTAATCACCTGCAATCATGGACATTTTTAGGTTGAACACTGCTTTTATTATTATTATTTGCAATACATTTGTAGAGATTATTTCATTTAAGGTTTTTGTTATTGGTTAAAGATAGATGACATTCAGCCCATGTTCTCTATTTTTTCTTTAAGAAGGCAATTCAGTATTATTTTACTTACACATAGAAATGTACGTGGAGTGGTATCTATTCATCTAGTCATGAATCCACACTCCCACCGATCAACCCATTCCTCTGGCCACTTATTTATATGCCACATAAATATATAAATTATTTGGTCAATTGTTTTCCATCTCTGAATAACAAAATCAGTAGTACAGAACTATTGTTATGTATGTAGCTATAAGATATGTACATATGCAAATGTACACATTTAAAAAACATATCTAGAGAATTGCAAGGGAGTAGGTGGATAACTATATCTAGACATTTATCCACGTCCAGGTTTAGAAAACAGCCGTCATACCCCGAGTGAGGCTTCGTGCCTCACTCAAAAGTGCTACCTTTGTGGGTCACAGCTAATAGCACCTAATTGTCTGGTATGTTAGGGTGAGACTGTAGAAATCACCTGGGAAAGTATCCTCCTTCCCTGGTAGCCATGAGAGCCCAGGCTCTCCTTTGCTTATCTTCTTAAAGCTGTATAGACCTAAATTTGAGTAAGGTTAATAAAGGATATTCTTACCAGTTAAAAACATGAATATAGCTATTTTAAATTTAAATTTTACCTTCATTAACAAAAAGTGTATCTGTAAGTGAACTGTCTAAAGCTTGTGAGCCTTAAGAATTGCCCTTGAAATAAAAATCAGTTTAAAAAGACAAAAGATATTCACTTTGATTTTTGTTGCGATATTTTAAGAAAATATTTTGGGTAAAATAATTTCAGTCTAGACCTACCTGTTATTTTCTTATGAAAATGAACTGCGAAGACAATCTTGTATTATTCTTTGCTTTTGGTTGAGAAATATTATTAGAATAAATAATAGTTTTGGAATGCTAGGTAATTTAAACTGTTTTTAAAAATAGGCAGTTGTAGAGGTTTACTGTCACTGTGAAGCTACTGATTATTAAAAAAATCATCAATGTATTAACAATCTTGTTAAAGGGATTTTTGGCAATGGTAAGAGTTTTACTATCCTTTGAATCTTGAGAAATGGAAAGAAAATAGTATTAATAGATGAAAATGTAAAAAAGTCACGCAGACACTTCCAGGTTTTGCAAAAGACTTCCATGCAGTTGGTGTATTCCATAAGTAGGAGCATGTCCAGGAAGAGAGTCTTCAATGAACAGCAGAATATCCTCTGTTGTGGTAGTCTTTTGTTCTGTTTGTCACAACCTCATTTTCCTTGATGATTCAACTTCCGTTTATTTCTGATTTGTTAGAAAAATCTCTGGCTAGGGAGAAATCAACATTATAATACACCCCTGTAATCTCATTTTCACCATGACTTCTTGTTTTCATTTTTTTTTCCTTTTCCAAAGGATAACCAAATAGCCATATATGATGGGACACAAGTTATCTGTTGATAATATGTTGGGAAGACATACAGAATCTGCACAGGTTTGTCAGAACAGTTAATTTATTAAAACAAAACCAAAACAAACCAAAAAAACACAAACAAAAACCAAGACCAAACAAGAAAACCCTGATAGAGATGTCTGCATAAGATAGTGATTCCTGAAATAGATTTTTCCTTTGAAGTATGTGCATGTGTTTGAATATTTTATGCCTTTCCTTCTGCCTAGAGTGCCAGATGAGTGTATTCCTTAGGTCCCTTTTTGCTTTGTCGTATTAGGGAAGGAATGTAGTTGATGCTGGTGTACGCAAGCAATGTGAGGAAGTGTAGCTTTCTGCCTCTTTATGTAGTTTCTGAGTTGTTAGTAACGTCTCTCTGTGACATAATAATGATGACTATATCACATATAAAAATGCCAATCACAGACTGCGATACCATTGAGTGACTGCTACACAGTCATTATAAAAAGAAAACATCTCCCTGCTCCTACAAGCAGATTACGGGTAAAGTGGAGAGCAAGAAATAACCTTTATATTACTCCAAATTTGTCTTTTCTGTGCAATATTTTTTATATGCTTTTTTTTCCACAGAAATGTTCAGGACTCATTGTAATATGTCCACTGAAAGAAAAAGTTTTGACTATAACTGAGAGAAGGAATATGAAATGATGGACATATACCATCACAACATATTAGGATCTCTTACTAATTTTTGTTTCTTGCATTTTCTTTGAAATGTCAAAAGGTCTTTGTGAATGTTATTGCAGGGAATGTTTACTGAGCAACTAACATGCCTGTGTCTTTCCAACCTAATTAGCTTCCTTTTTGCTGTTATGTTTTTCACATAAAGTGTAATAATCTGAAATTGTTTTACAGCAGTTCTGTCCTTTACAGAGCCATTACTTGGTGCTACTTAAAATAAAACTGGCTAGTTAAGATTTAGTTCATATGTACATGTCTCTTTCACATCCTATTTTAATTTAAAGTGAATTCTGCAAGGTAAAAGTGATGAGGGCATCATAGATGGAGATTCCCTGTAGTCTAAACTGGCAGTTTTGCTGAGCTCTAGGTACAAGTCACCTTGGAGCATTTTGGAGGGGGGAGTTTGGTTTTATGTTGCCTGCCAAAGAGTAATTTGAGACAAGAGGGTGGGCACTTGGCAACTTTTATCTTGGAGGTGACAGTGCAGAAGCTGCTAATTAGTGAGTGTTGTTTGTATCAACTTGATGTAAAATTCCAGTCTTGCATGTGAAAAGTGCACAAATATTCTTTGTGCCAAATTGGTCTCCATGTGAGGATTGGGTGGATCCAATTAATGTCAAACATCCCTGTGTACTGTGTTTGTATAAACTGGAGTGTGATATGCTTACATGTGGCATCCTTTCCAGATGATGTGCTCAGCTATGAGTAGGGGTGAGATAATGAACACAGACCATATTTCTTTAATCTGAACTAGGCAGAAGATTGAATTTGATCTGAACTATATCACAAACTACTACAGCCACCCTTTTACTTTCTTCTTTATGTGCCACAAAGTCTCAGCCAGCTATGGTCCCCCTATTCCTTTTTTTCTTGGTCAGTTATCCAGTGGATTTCTTAGTATATCTGACTTAAAAATGAGATGCATTTGCCTCATTTCTGGAAATCAGGATTATTATTAAAAATGTGACAGATGATAACTTGGTACTCAAAAGCTCTGACAAGCACTCACTTTCTTGACGTTTGCAAGAAAGAAAGTATAATGCCAACTGTTGTATCACTTATTTGTCACAATCCTAATAGAAGAAAAGGGATTTTTATTTTGTTTTGTTTTGCATTGGAGAAAAATAGCTGGGTGAGAAGAATGTGATGCTGAGATCATCATTCAGTATGAACCAAGATGAATAGTGCCAGTGGGATATATGGGCTCAGATTGTAAAGAAAAGATGACAGAACAAGCACAGGGAATTTGAGACAGATGCTGGACAGCAATATAGATTAATGTGAACAAATTCAATCACACAAAGAAGCTGAGGTGAAGCTTTAGATGGTTATTAATTGTTTAAGGAATGCCATGCATGCTGAGAGATTTACAGTGACAGAGTGGCACATTAGGTCAAGAAGATCCTTTGATTAGGAATTAGGCTGTGGGCTACACAGTTAAGAAGTAGAGAGAAACAAGTGGGAAATTCCTGCTGCATGGGATCATACCATACATAGCTCTAGATCCCAGGTCTAAGCAAACATCCTGCTGCCTTCTTTGCCTGGTATTCTGCTCTTTATGATTGCATTTGGATAGTTTCCAGTGAAATCTCCCTTTTAATACTGATTGCCTTTTACATTGGCTCACAACTGATGACCTGATTTTTTTTAACTCCAGCATCTTTCACATGATGTGGATTATGAGTAGTATTTTATGAGAGCCTTCTGCCATATGCATTGTATTCAGCCTCTCAGTGAACCATTACTCTGTGCAATGCATTACAGTTGGGCTTCCAAGGAATGCAGGACTTCTCATCTCAAACACATTCCCTTAGGAAACATAAGAACATGTTGTAGTATGAAAATTTGGAGGAGTCACAAGAAGACAGAGAAAGTCTTCAGTGCATTGATTTTCAAAGCTGAGCAGATACATTAAAGTGGAAGATATTCAGTACCTAGGCTGTAGCCCAGGGTCAAGACTCTGCAATGGAGTGTGTTTAAGTGAGAAATGCCTGATGAGTGTCTGAGTGACAGAATCAGAAAAATTTCACTTTATCAATAGGTCATGCATGTGGGTAAGTAAGACCTAACCAGAAAGCAAAGCTGTTTCTGAGCTGTGGCTGCTTTCTCAAAGTTATAGCAAGCTGCATGACACTGATTTGTTAACGTAGATCAGGGCAGGGTGGTATTGGCTCATGTGCCTTAGTACCGTACTTCATTGTGCAGAGGAGACATGCCCTACATCTACAAAGGAAAGTGATTGGTTTGATGCAAGCAAAACTTATCTTGCAGATGAATATACTTCAAATAAACCAATAAATAAACAAGATATATAATATTTATAACCTATTACTTGTGTTTTGTTTTTAGCATTTATACATATATTCTAAGTTACTAAAAGCTCTATTCAAATTCATCGGAAAAAAAAAAAAGATAGATAGACGAAGTCTCTGTCTGTTGATCATGATTTATCTGTCTTTCAGTAAGACCTTCAGTAGAGCTGGGAGTGATCCATTACCTCTGCACTTTTCTGAACATCTGAAGTTTTGAAGTGACTGAATTTTGAAAAATGAAAAAGGGGAAACATGTGTCTTACATCCTGTATGAACTTTAAAACCTTTATACATGCCAGTACATAAAATGAAGGTACTTACCTCCGGTGCTATGTTCACTTTTGGTTATGCTATCTTAAAGAAGGACAGCTAAAAGAAGAGGTTTCTTATACGAATAGAACAATTATACCCATTTAACTGAGAAAAGAGATAGATAAGAGGAGACATTACAGAAAGATATAAAATTATGAAGTATAATAAAATTGTGCTAATACTACAAATTGACTTATTGGCCTTTTTCTTCAAATTTGCTTTTAAAAAGCAACTCCCTTAATGGTGTTAATGCAACGGTATTATAGCCATTTTCTCTCTCCAGAGGGACCTAGATTTTAGCAGTGGGTGGACTCATCCATATATATGTATGTAACAGGTCATACATTCAAAATTTTTAATGCAGTGTGAGAATTTACTATTTTATTTATATTCTCAAAATGCAAGTCTGTGCAGTTTCAAGGAGTTGGTGTCTCAGCTGGGTAACTACAACACAAACCCCACATCATACATGCAAATTCTGCTGAAAACCAAACTTGCAAAGTATTATGTAATACTTATGTTCGCTGCATGTTTCTGAGTTTTACAGCCCCTATAAGCTATTTTTGAGTAGAGATATAGGTTAAAATACTACCTGGGTCAAAACTTAACCAATCTGAGGAGGTTTGTACCCCACCAGTTTAACATGCAGTGCAGTTTCACTTCAGAACTGACTAAGACAAAGTACTTAAGATCCTCATGGGAATAACAGCAACAGCAACACTGGGGAATTTTTCATACAATGCCAACATTTAACAGTGAACCCTATGCCTGAAACGGGCTTCAAAAGAAGGTAAGCAAGTGAAACTTCCTTTCTGGAAAGGGCATCAGGGACAGATGTATACACTGGTGGGATCTGATGGGATCCACAAAAACAATGACTTGCTGAAAAATGAGTCATCGACATCAGAGAGGAACCTGGGGTGTCCTGCCATGTGCCTCACAAAAAGCCCTGCTTCATCATTTAACTGTCCAACAGATGCTGTATTTCTGTTTCAGGCAGTCAATATTAATTATTGATGTTTGTGTATTTTGATAATTACTTCAGTCTTTATTTCACAGCTGATTTAGCTTATTCTGTCAAGAATCTATAGTTAAACAACAATACTGTGTCTTCTGGACCCAGACTAGGACAACTATTCTGCCAAAGCCACAAGGAAACCTGATTGATTTGGGTTACTCAGAAAATAGTAAAATGCTGACAGTAAGAGCCAAATGCTTTTCTGACAAATCTATGACACCAGGAAAAAGTTCTTTTACCAATAAATATGAATGTTTCTCTGAGTGGAGACAGGTAGATTATAAATGAATATGAGAGATGACTTGCATGAAAAGCAATTGAATTGTGAGAGTTAACGTGTTTGCTTACTTGTTTCCATGATTTTTGTTTAATTTCTCTCCTTGAGGCTTTGGGAAGAAGCTGTCAGGGCAGAATGGCTTTCAGCATTTGTGCAGATTTGAGAATCCTGAGGAGATTTGCATCCTTGCAAGTGGGCTAAAGTAATTGCTTAAAACAATATTAATTGTTTTCATTTTAAAACAAAATGCAGCAGGCAAATGAACAACAGTTCCAACAAGAATGAAAAAATCCCTCAAAACTATATCCATTTTTGTGTGAGAAATTATCTGCATATTCCATTCTTAAAGATGGTCAGAACAATTTCCAGAAAGATTACATGTTCTGCATTTAGATCCTTGAATGTTCAAATGTTTTTGGTTTTATTTTACAACTGGAAAACCACCAAATATATTGAACAAGTTTCTTGAGAAAATTCCTGTAATTTTGTGAGTCTTCTTCTGTAGCTTTGTTAGAAATAGTGTGGCTAGAACAGCGTCTATGTATTGAATGATTTCAAAAGAAATATATGTGGTTGAATTCAGTACCTTAATCTAACTCAAATGAGTTAGAGCAAAATATTGCATGTGGTAATCTTATATCATAGATCTTCGTTTGGAGAGCATCCAGACATGTTGCTAGTATTATCTTAAGTATGTTTCTTGATAAGTGCTAATATTGATATCTATGCCTCTCAAAAGAGAGATATATAGATGTGAACAGGTTTTTCCAGTATGTCTCTTAACTGAAGGAGACTTAACAACTCTTTTTTATTTGACCTTTTAAAGTAGCATAGTGGGCAATAACCATTAACTGATCAAATATGAGAAATGTCAGGTGTGGAATAAGCACTGACAAGGAAATATTTCATCTCTTTAAGCTCATGAACAATCACTGAAAAACCTTGGCTCCTACTAAGGCTACTGTGTCGTTTCCCTCCCCTGCCCAATATTCAATAATGGTATGATGTGTTGCCTCATGAAGTATTACTCTAGAAAGCTACATTTGAACTTAAAAGTGCTAAAACAGGTTAAACTATAGTAAAATTCTGAGGAATTCATCATTGTTTCTTACCCAGATATTCTCATTTTCATCATACAGTGCCAGGTCTCATTTATTAATACATTTAATAATTCTAACAACCCGCTTCTCAACTTTTCTTTAGCAGGCACTACATAATCATTCTCAAATCATCATGTGTCACTGTAGATTTGTTTCCCTTCTGTTAATACAAATAATTCAAGTTAATAGTATTTTTATAAAATACAGTGCTTTCTACTGAAAGCCTCATACATGTTACAAATGTTTGATTAGACAGACACCTTATTTATTTCATAAGAATTTGCTAGCAAAGAGAAACATGATGTGGAGTCAGGATCAGAAGTCACTGTGTAGGTTGTGGAGGGTATTGGTCTTTGCCAGTATTACTTTTTAGTGTTTCACACTGGTGAAGTCCACTGATGTTGGTGCAGTTACTCTTTATGACAGACTTCAAAAAGCTTTGATGATGAGAAGCATCAGACTGCTCCTTCCCCAGAGCACGGTCTGCACCAAAAGCTGTGCTTGTGTCCAAAATCTTCAGTGTTCTGGATATATATGTGTTCTACCGCTCCGAAACCCAGCCAGTGCATCGATCATGCTATAAAAACAGAAACAATCTCTATACTAGTTTGTAATTCATGTCCATGTGTAGCTCTTATAATTTGACTATATTCTGTCTTTAATATCTGTTTATAATATTTTAAAATGGATTTGACTGTAGTCTGGTTTAATGTCTGTTAATAATAATTTTAAAAGTTTATATTGTGTAGGAAAAGCTAATTAAAAATTAGGCCTCCTTCATAGACTCTGACTCCAGCTGCTGTCTCTAAAGCAGCTGGTAAACTTCCATAAATAGTCCACCAAAGATTAACCCTGACAAACACAGACCCTTGAGGTAGGAGGCATCGTACCAGTATACAAAGTTTAGTATTAACAATAAACCTGCTAACAGAAAGAGGGATTATGTCAGGATCTGTGAGTACTGAGACACCAGAAACACAGACCCAAGCCCTTTTAGAGTTTTGCTGCCTCTGCTTTTCTGGAGCAGTAGATTCTGCAGTGTATGTTTAAACATTCAGCATCAGGAGTGCAAAAGCAGGCTGTAGAGATCTTGGATTTTCTTGCTTTGGATATTTAAAAGGTAGAGGAATGTGACACAAAAAGAATCTACAGGCAATACAACTTTGTAACTGCTGTGGAAAAATTAAAACTTATCCCAGGGAAAGACCTTCAAACGAATCAACTTCCAGACTTCCCTGTCATATTTGGTGAAGGCTGCCCAACAAATTTCAGGCACATTTTTCATTATCTGCAAGTGTAAACATGGCACGGTTGTGGATTAGGACCGCTGTGCACTTAAAACACTATAGTGTAAATTAAAATTGATTCTGCATTCTGCACAGAGGAGAGGGGCCTCACCATAAGCAATATAAACTAAAGGTCTTTGGGGTACCAGTTTAGGTTCAGGTTTGGTACCAGAAAGACAAGAGAAGCGGGCAGTAAGATGAATGGTAACTTGAGGATATTTTAATAACAGCTGCTCTGTTTTCTTTCTTAGTGCACTTTTATTTTATTTGCACTTTTGTAGTTTCATCTTGATGACATGGCTATTATTTTAAAGCCGTTTCAAGCAGTTAATTAATGAACTGCACGCATGTGACTTGACACCACCTTGCCCAATTATCTCTGGCATCTATTTTTATGGTACAAAGAACTGCTGCTTTGTGAATTACTTTAGATCGTAAATTGGCTCTGGAAGCTGTTATTTTAATAGCCAAAACAATACAAGAGCAATGCTTGATGGCTGACATGCAGCGATGACAAATTGCCATGCATGATCTCATGAAATCCACCAAAGGGTTTGGAGATGTTTGATAATGCTTCTCTGTTCTTTAGATGTAAATAACTCTCTTGCTAAATCCACAACCTTATGAAGTCCTTTAAAAACAGATTGCCATGTTGCTGACAACCTGTAAATGACTGAGCAGTACAGAATTAGGAAGAGAATGTAGAGCACAATTTTGGACTGATTTTTCTCAGGAGCTTTTTGCTGGTAATAGCAGACCAAAAATATTGTTGTGTGTCTAATGGAAATTAAACACAAAGACAAACATTTTAAGGTCAAGTTGTTTCTGGCAGTGTATTTTCAACCTTGTAAAGGCATAATACCTAGGGGGAACTTGAGCAGCAATCATGTGCTGATGACCCCCATCTCCACTCCTCAAAGGAGAAGTGGAGGGACAAAGGAAGTGTAGATAAATCCCTCAGTCTTCATTTCTCAGTTGCATCAGAAGTGAGTGATGACTGCAAGAGTAGTCTACCTGCTGTAAAAATGAGACATCTCAGTAGTTTTTTGCATGAATCATTGTGTCTTGGTCATCATAGATGACTATACTGTCCTGTCAGGCTCATATATAAACCCAAACTCGCTCCTTTTGTAGGACCTTAATTTGTTTTGAAATTGACCTTGTATCTTCTAGAAAAATAGTTTTCTCCAGATTTCTTCCTTCAGAATTGCACAACTTACAGCCAAAAGCTTCGCTCCCCTCCTCCCCTCCTCCCCTCCTCCCCCCCCCCCCGCCAAAAGTTGTAGTAGAAGCTTTGGTCTGCTTTGATAAAAGCCTGCCTGAATAAATTTCCAAGGGTTTTGAACATCTGGCCAAAGGAAAACACTTTTGACCTGTTGCATACTTGTTTGACCAGAATGAACCCTCACTTCCAGATTGTATATGATATCAATAAAATACATCATCTAAATCTTATTTTTATCCACTACATTATAAATACATTAGTCACTATGAATATTCATATAAAATTTCCTTCATCTAAACTTGATAAAAATATTTCCCAACAATTCAATTTTTATACAGAAGTGCAAATTCTCTTCCCGCATATTTACTCTACAGGCTGAGACGTATGCTTTTAAAAATTAATTTCAAATATGTGCACAAATTGCCAATTATATGTAAGAATAGAAATACATTATAGCTGAAGAATGAATTCCTCTCTGCACAAAATGCAGAGGAAATGTTCTCTGTCTCTTTCATGCTCAAATATACACATTTATTAGAATACATTCACACACAAAAGGTTCAGAGGTAAAAAGAAATGAAAATAATAATGTTTTCAGTTTAAAATGTGATCTTTTAATAGGAATTTCTCATTGTAATATGATTTTATACTTCAACATGTTAATGTAGAATAAAAAGCAATATTATAGGTGCAAACACCTATTCACTAAAGCTAGCAATAGGTAGAGGAAAACTGTAGTTTGGCAGTGGTTTGGGACTCATTTTGAATAAGAAGCCAGAAGTTCAGATGCATTCCCTAGTCTTTTAAATTTTTTTCCATATCACAGAAGCTTCTTTAATTCATATCCATTAGCCTTTCCAGACCTTTTTCCCTGGTCCATGGCAGTCCCTCACTGCCTTTTTCTATTTCACCAGACTTTCATGATCTAATCTTATCGTTTTCTTTCTATTTTAGGCTTTTTTTACAGCTCCCACTTCTGTAGTATCTGAGCAATTGATATTCTCCACTGTACTCATCCTTACAATACCCAAGTGTAACTGCATGAGAAGCAAGAGAAGTACCATTATCCCCATTTTATAGCTCCATATTTGGAAAAAGAAAAGACTCAGACCCATATCTGCAATGGTATTTAGGTACCTAATTCCCTTTGAAATCAGTGGGAGTTAGATACCTAAATAGAACTGTGACTGTGATGGAGGGAGAGTTGGAACCAGATCTTCAGCTAATTACCTCCTCATTATAACATCCTTTCTTATATCATAAATTCTTTAAAACAGAAACTTTCTGCCCCCTTTTTATATTTGCTCATCACTCATAAACAGATTATGTGAAGGTGTTTCCCACCCACCTATCTTATATATATATGAGAATATATTCTGAAATATAGATACTTTTTTCCAATATTTGGTCTGCCTTGGATTGCAACAGAATTTGGGATGCAGGAAGTGATTAACTAAACTAAAACAATGGGGCAAGTAGCTATGGAAACTACAGAGTCCCACCAAAGGGAGACTGCTACTTTTAATTGCTCTTTGCAGGAAGAAGTTAAAAGTTTAGAAGCAAGGGAGCAATGCCTCCTGAAACTGAGAAAAAATGACACGAGTGGAATCATGTAGATATTTACTGAACTGAATGGAAGAGAGATTGCTGTGAAGAACACTGCAGCATAATTCACGGAGTTCCTCTCTCTAGCAGCAAATCACTTGATTTTGATAAGTTGTTAAAATGAACTTTGTGAAGATTACTTCATGTCAAATGAGAAGGAAGACAAACTCTAGAGGTGTGCATACTGACCAGGACAAAAGGAAAGTGAAGTTTTCAAATAAGACCATCTTCAAATTATTCTATATTCCTAAACAATGGGTTACACAGTATTTCAGTACAAGGCTCATTACAGTATTCTTCAGAGAATCCTTTGAGAAGAAATAAACACATGCATGACTGGAAGCATTTAGGAAAAAAAATCAGACTATTTTAATGGTTGTGTTTGTAAAGCAACTGTTTAAGATAGCAGAAATAATACACAGTACAGATGCAACACATCTGCTCAGACATCTCTGCTTTTCAGCATGTTAAAGCAATTCAGATGCTCCAAATTATGACCTACTGTTGTGCTTGGAGTCATCTGAACAGGCCCCCTGGTATCTGAAAGTAGGAAGTCTGTTTCAGCCTTAGGGATTTTGGGTTTAGCTCCATATCACACTTAGCCTCATCTCAGAGGTCTTTTTAGATTTTATTTCTCTTTGAAATGGCTTAAAATTTTTTTTTTTTATTTTCTTTACAGTAATAGATATAGCATCACTGCATGCTAATGCCAGAGATCCTGGATGGACAACCTCAGAATGGAAAGCAGCAAGGTGAGAAATGTCCAATATAAAAAACCCCCCTGCTTACAGCAGTGTTGTCTTCCCCCGCCACCCCCCCCCCCCCCCCAGCCCCAGAATTACAGTATCAAAGAATAATGTACAGAGCCTAGTTTAGATAAGAACTCAGATATTTCCATACTCAAATCATGTTTATCCAACTAAGCATCAAATGCAGCAATGATGAAAATTAATCTTCCTATATTTGCTTAAACAACTTTGACAACATTGAGACTAAATAAGCCAACTTCAGACACAAAAAAGTTCTTAGATAGGCATGAAGTACACAGCTAGAATTATGAGAGACTCTGAGTAAAGATTTAGGGTGCTTTTATTGTAGATGGATGAATCCATTGTTAGTTGCAAGTTGAAAATGAGGAATCATTGATGGAGGGACAGGAAAAATGAAGAGACCAAGTAGTGCAGAATTAGACAAAGTCCTCAGCTAGTGCACATACTGTTAAAAAACTCTTTGAACAAAGAAGGAGAGAGTAAGCACAGAGTAGAAAAAATACACAGCCCTCTATAAGTCTTTGGAAAATGTTAGAAGTCATTGATTCAAGATTATTCAAGTTCATACACAGAAGAGCTTAGATAAGATCAACCGGATAAAAACTGTGATATTTGTCATTTCTAATTCCAGTAATTAAGTGCCGTTCTAATTCTACTTGAGAAGGCCTCAGTGGGATTATAATAATGTCATAATGATGGAAACAAAGACAAAGAAAGGATCAGAACTACTACAAAAAGAAAGGATATTGAAAAATTCATGACATACAGGCACTGACTGTCCTTAAAAGGTTAACCTTTGTTAGTTGCTCTAAGAATGGTGTGCAAGACATCTCGATTGCTATGTATTAAAAAAAAAAAAAAAAACCCAAAACAGAAAAAGACAGAAATAATTCTCATATCACATTGATATTTCCTGCAGTTGCTGCTGATGACATTCTTCATAACAATCATAATTTTTTTTAGATGGTTGATTTTTAAGACAAAATAATCCTTTTGTCAAAGTGTAGCTGTATACTGAGAGTAAACCTACACTTTGAAAAGCAGTGAAAGGAGAAAGAAAGAAGAGGGAAAAAATGAAAGTGAACTACTTCACAGTTAAGAAAGTATCAGAGTTGTAGTATCTAAGATTCAAGTCAGAATTTCACAAAGCAAGGAATTGGACATTGATGACATGCTCTATAGGTGATCCTGCCTGTTGTTTCACACTCTTTCTCAGTGGCCCTGAAATGTGTACAGTGTATGCAAGACTAATTCCAATAGCAAAGTGTTGATCCCCCAAATTACTGATATCGTTGAGATTTAGTTACTCACTAAAGTGAGTGAATGTCACTTAGTGGAAGAGAGACATCCATGTCCTTATTGTAAGGAGAGTGCCTTAAGTCCTCTATGCTGCTTCACCCCAACTGGTTTAGGTTCAGCTCAGGGAAGAATGGGGAATTTTAGAAATCTCAGAGACTTTGGTAGACAGGAAAATAATTTTCTTTGCCAAGCCTGGCATAGAAAGGAATCAGACTTTTGTTTGCCTCTGAGGACCTCTGAAGTGGAACTCCCCTCCCTTCAGACCCTGAAAGTCACATTGCTTTCCACCATCACACTGCTGGGAAACTTTATTATATGTAAATTTTCATCATTCTTATTCCACTTTTTTCCTTTTCTCTCCATCCAAGTTATTTTGCTGTCTCCACATTGAAACATTATTCAATGTCCCATAGAGGGTATAATGCACAGTCCTTATTAAGATACACATGTTCATGGAATAACCCAAAGCTCATTAAAAAGATAAACTTATATTAGAGTATTCAGTGCTATTCTCAGAGCATGCACAAAATATGGAGCAAATATTGTACTTATAATTGCATTTTAATTGAGCAGTATCTGATATAAAAAGGTAGTTGCATATGGACTGTCAACTTGAATAATATTTTAAGGTACATCTTTTAATTTTACTGCTTTTATTGTTACTATTACAGTTTGAGAAAATTTCCCCACAGCTGTTTTTATTTTGTGAAAATGATTCATCCCATGAGCATGACTGTAGCTGTGTGCAGTACACATAAATACTTATGATCATTAAACATGTGTAGTTAAGGACTGTTGTGTATCCATACATGTTTCATTTTCTTGCTTTGTGTTTAATTTTTCAGTGACTCTCATTATTTCTGTATCTCAACTGTAGCAGAAAAGGGAGATCTGCAATTAGCAAATAGCTTAATGCCATCCTGTTTGCTGCCTCTGTTAGTGTTTAAAGATTTTTTTGGGTTTTTAAATTTTTTTTATAGACTTACCAGTTATTTTGGCTCAAAAACTAGACCTGTTGGTTCTTCTTCATCACTTTCCCCAGTCGTTTGTTCCCTAGTGACAATAGTCCTGTCCCACTACTATAGCTGGTGCGTCACTCTCACAGAAACTCTCTGACAGGTCTCTGATTCCTAAGTGCAAGTTGCCATTGCTTCTTGCTCAGTCTCTCGTACTGTCACCTTTTCATTCCTTTCACAGAATCCCTAATATTTTTGTCTTTCCTCCTGCTGCTCCACTGACTAGCTTCTCTCAGCTCTCATGGCTTGTTCCAGTTCCTCTGCTCACATAAACACCCTGGGCTTCCTTCCTGCATGGCTTTTTTCCCCCCAACAATCCCAGTTATTCACTGTTTCTTCCCAGGCTCTCAGTTACTTGTCTCCCCTTTCTAGAATTCCTAACTGTTATTTGATGATCCTCAGGCTAAAAATTATTTTGACATACGAAGGATCACATTTGCTAACTAACAGCCGAGTCAGAGGAGCTGAAATTTACTGGGTTTCACATGAAATCCAAGTGAAACAGCACTTTTTTTCTGATTTCAGTACAGATCTACAAAGCGCTTCTAATATTTTCCTCAAGTGAGAGTAATGAAAAGAAGCAAACCTTTCTGTTAATTTGGACTGCATTGATACTGAACACAGGTAGTTTTGTGGGTTTTTTTCAGATTTTGCAAAAAATGTCCTACGGGATTCCCCTTGAATATTTTCTTTTCCTGAAAATAGTCATCCCAGCCTGAAGAACCCACCTCCATTTGGCTTAGGCTTCACTAATTTAGCAATCAACATTTAACAGCCAGATTGTTTTCCTGAGCCCAAGGGCACTAGTGCAAGAAAATATCTTCTGATCTATAACCTTGTTGCAATCTCAGAGCTCCTAAAACCTAACTTTTTTTATTCTAATCATTTTTGCTGATGCAGGAGCCAGTCATAACTATATTGCAAGTAGCAAAAAGCTACATAATACTCTCTAGTCAGACAGCATATATTGTGCTGTAATTTGTTCTAAGATAATAGGGGAGATGCAAATTCTAGAGAGGCATATTAATCTGTAGGTCAAACAATAACAAAATATTGAAAAACTGTCTTAATGATTTTGTACATTGTGGAGTAAAAGCATGTAATTCCATAGAGGGGTGCTGGCGATCTCATAAACCAGGAGAATAAAGCTGAGAGGTTTATTAATGCCACCAAGGCACTGAAATAGAATTTGTTTTATATCATGTACAACTGTATAGGTGTTTATTATTTATAACACATTCCTCTTTTTTAAAGGTCTCCATTCTAAGCCCTCTTCTGATGTTCCATATCTTACTTTTCCCCATTGGTTTTAAACAGCAATTGTATTCCAGATGCAGCTTTAAATGGTGCTGTGTTAGCTGCTACCTTTCACTTTTTATTACAAAATTTAGTCTATTATACCAGCAGTATTTTTCATTGAAAAGTAGAAGTTAAAAACTGCTGACTTCTTTGGGGGTGTGTGGAAAGAAGTTGTTCTGTGTGTGCCATATGGCGCTCAGCACCTTGTAGGATCAGGCCCTAAGTGCTAGTAAATTGAAATTTACTGACAGTGCATACTGTGCAGGCAGAGGCAATGCACTGCTCCTGTTCAGCCTGGTGGTGAATCTCCTCTCTGGTTTGAAGCAATCAGTACTGACACTGTAAGCACCAAACCAGCTGTCACTGCTGTTCTTGGCAGTCAGAAATGCATGGGGCTCTGTTGTAAAATGCTCAGCGGGGTGAGTGGGTGCCCAGCACTTGTTTAACAGAGCCCAACACTCCTTAGAGTACAGAGTTTGTGTGCCTCTTTCTCTATTCTATACATTCAGCAGTAAAAAAGAAAGTAGTACAGAAGGGCCAGTGGTGAGGTGCTAGGGGCAGCCTTCAGTCATAGAAAAGTGGTTGTACACCCATGAGAAACAATCCACTCCAGCTTAATGGCTCGTTACTGCTGTTAGTCCCTCTCACATACAGGGCAGCTGCCCAAATTCTGGGTCATGCAGGAGTATCTCCAGCAGGACCTCTGACATATCCATCTCATCCTGTCCACAACAGAACTGCTAATGATAGAGTGGGAGCCAACAAACACCAGGGACACAGGGCAGTCCCTGTCTGCAGAGGTTAACACTGCCAGCCTGACCCCACACATCCCACAGTCTCTTGCAGCACACTATTCAGATCAGTTATGCATGACCATTTCTTCTGTCATCCCAGCTAAATTAATTATCTATTGCACAATAACCTGCCATTATGGGACACTAGATAAAGTGACTGTGAAAGCACAGTACTCCTAAATCCTGCTGCTGCACTGCTCATGCAACAGCTCCCTCACTCTCCATGCTCAAACCAGTGGAGGACTAACATCTAAACCATACTCTGGCACCTGACCAACGTGCTTTGAAGCCTGACTTTATGGTCTGGACAAGCTGAGCAGGCTACTGCCTCCCTCCATGTCAAAGGACCAGTGATGGGAGTCTTCTCCGTGGTGTTCAATCCCCTTGAGATGAGAGGTTTAATGTTAGCCTTAAAAAAATGTACTGTTAAAGGCTTACTGATAAAGTGTTGATATTTTAAAAAATTATTTACAGCAGTAATATGTTTTCTCATAATTGTTTCAGTACCAGCACTAAGCAAAAAGTTTTTAGAAGTACAATTGGTTGCAAAATATTTTCTCTACCAGCTTGTGTCTTAAGTACACAACACTGCGATAAGATACTGCTTGGTTTAATGTAGAACAATTGAAATGCTCCTAGTTTTATTTTCTCCTTGATTTTCAGCATAATCTGTTGGGGGCTTCTTGATGTGTGGTGAAAAATAACTGCAATGAAGCTCTATGTAAATACAGTAGTGATAGAAATCAGCATGTCTTAATAGAAACAGGAAGAACTTTAGTGCGATTTGAAGCATCCATACTCAGTATTTCTGTGGTAATTATCAAGGAAAGGCTGTGCTGATCATCAGTTATTCTCTTAGTATTCCCTTGTCTGTAAGATATATCAACCATTAAAGAAAAAATAAAAATGAGCTTTTTTTTTTTCCTAGGAAAGCTAAGGTCTTTTTTCTGTGCCTCAATCTATATCTTAAACTGCACATTCAGTTGACATCTAGAGACACATACAATTAAAATACCAAATCACCTCTTCATGGCTTAGCAAAGACAGATCTTGCATGGAAAAAGTGAGGAAGGATTAGCTAAAACAGCCGGTAGACCACAGTAAAGCTTCCCAAAAGAGACTACTCCAGCTCACTAATAGCAATTTTTTCTGTATTTCTATTGCCCCTAGATCTGCTGGGGGAAAGCAGTAATAGCTGTGCATACCTACGAGGTTTTCAGACACCTCTGAACAATGAGTCTTTGAACTGTATTTCATACTGTTCCCCATCCCTGCAATGCCTCCTTCTCTCCTGCTATCCTTTTCCTACCTTTTTCAGACAGCTCATTTGTTATGCATCATGCTGCTGCTAGCTGGCCCTTTGCACTCTTGGAGTTAGGGCAGGATTTGTCCCAGTTTCTGCTAGCATACCAGCAGTGTAAATGTTTAGTCTAAAAGTTTTAACTGGCAATGGTTTCCTTTTTTGTAATTTTTTTTTTACTTAACACTGTTGTCTGCTTATAAGAAATGCTAGCAAGGGAAAAAAAAAAAAAAAGTATGTGACCTATTAAAATGAAAGATTGCCCATTCTTGTAATTACAAGTAACAGGAAGCCTGGTAGTACCTTGTTTGTTAAATTCCTCTGACCTCTTCCAAAAAAAATTGTACAAAAAGTCACAGTTATTAGTACATCTAGAGCTAAGGTCCTGCTCTACGCACATGTGTTAGTCATTTACGAGATTTTTTTCCCCCTTTCTTGCTAGAACTGCAGTGAATTGATAGCTAGATATTCAAACACTGGTGGACAATCCCCTTTAGGCTACCTTGGAAGAACTTGCTAATAACTAACTGCCGTTCTTCTCTGGCTCATGTTCCCTGTTGCTGTAAGCTTGTAAGGGGGCCCATTTCAACCTGGTTTGACAAAAAAGGACCTGTGAAGGAGTCCCAAAGACGCAGAGTCCTGGGGCAACAGCAGTTTTAGGTCTAACTGTAAAAAGTCAAAAAACTCCCCATGGTTTTCCGCGGGGACTCCCTTGCGAAGGTTTAATGTGAAAACACTGGATTGCCAGGGCTTTTTCAGACTGCAATGGAAGGGGCTAAGCCAGTACACGGCTCAGTCCCCAGGCCTTTGTCAGGGTCTGTCAGGTGTGAAGATTTAGCTCCTATTACAGGGAGTAAAGGGATCAGCTGCAAATAAAATATATGCTGTGGATTAGACAAAAGCCCTGTTCCTTTGCTATACACACATCTATGCCAAAAGTTAAGTACCTCAGAGGACACCCCTCAGTGCTACGCTGTGACTGTAGGGTTATTCGTAAGCTCAATTTTGGAGTCTTCTCTTCCAATTTAGCTTGCTCACCCTGGAGAACTGAAGCAGTTATCTAATGCAGACATTCAAATTTGAAAGATTGATCACATGAAAATGGAAACTACCATAATTTGACTCCAATTTATAGTAGCACATGTAGTCATTACCACAGTTATGCATCTGAAATATTAGGTAGTTGCAATCTGGCATTTTTTTCCCCTGCAAAATAAACTATCAAACTTCTGTTCATGTTTATAGTGCACCTTTTCACAGAAGTTTTTTATGTTCTGGTTCTGAACTTCTGTTAATAGGGTCTTACATGTTGGGAATGCTTATCTGCAAAATCACAAGCAAACTTTTGGAAACCTAAGGGAAAAGAATAGCAGGGGGAAAAGAGGCAAGTCTGACTTTGAACTGAAAATGAAATTTGTTATGGCTATAAAGCTAACTGAAATGAGGAAACAGAAATGAGAAACGGAAATCAGTGGAGTTATTTAACATGTATGCATAGAACGTAAATGAACAAATAAGTTAATGTTGTATACATTCTTTATTAATAACATGCCTGCTTTCTGATACATGTAGATAAGCACATTTAAAGCTAGCTTTAAAAAAACGTAGATGAAAACTGCTTGGTCCTAAATGAAGCAGAGGTTTTAGTCCCTCAAGAGAGTTATTAGAAGGTCTGTTTACTTATTTCAGTGACCTGTATCTGTGTTAGTGAACTTCAATACCATGAAAAGTAATTCATGTATGTATAGGCGCAGGGAATCATTGCTCTTCATGTATGGTGAAACTTTTGATTTCTTACATTTCCCTTCTAAGTAATAACATTATCATATCTGGAAACTTCACCTATGTTTTTGCTTCCTTTCCTCAGGAGACCTATACTTGCATTTCTCAGGTAACCTACAGCCATTCAAATGCCTGTTCATTGAAAATAAATCCTTGGATAACCTGAGTTGTGAGACAACTGTGTAAAATTTCATTAAAGAGACAAATATGGGACAGCTACTAAGGAGTAGAAAAAATGTAGAGCACCTGCTCGAAAAGCGAAGTCTCTGGAGTAAACTTTCCCTTATATACTTACAACCTGCAGTGCTACTGGATCACTGTTAATAGCTAACGCAAAGGTTCTATGCGTGCAAACATAGTAATAAATAACACAAAGATGATTGGCTGGCACCGGCTTGCCTCATTGGTTTGAAACACCACTTGAACTGGGAACTGGGGAGGAGACTCAGGCTGAATATTTGTGCCACCACTTTGGGAAATTGTCATTCATATCACAAACAGTCTTTTCTTGAAGTCAGTCACAGCATCCTCTTGGGTGCTTGTTGCTAATGGAGACAGAAATACTATTCTAGTCTGGATTTAATGCATTTCACACATAGATTCATTGTGCACTATTTTTTTCAGCTGAAGTAGAATTTCAACATTTTTGTGACTTTTGACACATCATCACTCATAATGGGGGTCTTACTTACAGGGAATAATGAACACATTCTTGTCCAGAATTTGTGGATGTCTTGTTCACAAACACTATTTGTAGTTTTCGTACGACAAAATCAAATGGCTTCATGCAATGGGATGATTATGAATAGTCCTGTCACTTCTCTAGCTTCTAACAGTGCTTCTAATAACCTTCGAATCACTTCATTATTTCTGTCCTCTCTGTGGCCACTAAAGTCACATTTAAATAAGCATCTAAATATTTTAGAATAAAGATGACAGTATTAAAGGAAAATATATTGGTGGCAAATTTTCACACTTGGACCTTCATGTGGACCTAATTAAACAGCCTGACTGAAAGAGGTTATGAACACAATCTTCAGCTTAATTTCAGTTTATGGTTTCAGTGGTAGGTGCTCTATATTCCTTACTGTGACCTTAAGCATATCTTTATATATAGGCAGAAATGTGTATGTATTGAGTGCATATGCATACATGTTAGAAGAAATATCTCTGCCCAGTGAATATGCCCACTGAGAAACCTAAATTTACCAAGTAGTGTTTTTGAATCAATTCAGGGCAAAACTATCATCCCAAGTCTCAAATTTCTTGTGGCAAGCTCATGTTGCATGGCAAAAATTAGGTACCAAAGTGTAGTTTTCTTGGAATAAAGCAGGACACAGGCAAAATTCCCTACAGATGGAAAAGGTGACACATAGGAGGCTGAATATAAAACCTGCAACACTCATGAGCCCAAGGAATTCCTCCTCATTGATGAACAGGGTGTGATCCTTAGTGGGTGTAAGTGGGAACAGCTGAATTGGGGAATAGCTGAACTAGGAAATAATTAGTCAAGCACATTTAGAGTGGTGTGGGAACTATAGCTCATTGTCACAGGCTGCATATCTGGTCTGTAGTTTTACAAAGCTTAAAGAGCCTTATAGGACATGCAGATCTGCAGCTTCCTCTGCTTTGGTAAGCACTTATGAGCAGCCCTGTGGTGGCACCAAGGTACTGTTTATGTAAGTTCTCTTGAGTTTGAATGAGATTTGCACTTCTATCCCCAGGAATTTTTGGAATATGTTATGTTTTCTAGCAGGCTTTTGAACATCTGGAAACGCTGGCATTGTACTGTCTCAGTATAAATCATAAATGACTGGAAGTGAGTTTTTTCCTTGTACAACAGGTCGTTTTCAGCATTATTGCACCACAACAAAATGAAACTAACTCCTTTCCCTTTGCTGTAGGAGGCACAAGGAACACTTGGTCTCTGGGGTCTCTTTCCTAACTTCTGCCCATCAAATGGGAAGGAGATAAAGAGAATTTCTTCGTCTGGTACAAATAAAGTCCAATTTTTGGATCTGTCTGGTCAGGTAAAATTGCTTCTGCTGACCACTTCCATTCTTAATAACTGTTCTGTGACCTTCATTCCCCATCAATCTATCCCTGAATAGTTATTCTTTTTGCAGCTTTTACTCTAGCTCCCTTGTCCCTTGAAAGACAGCTGTGCAGTTTTCAAGCCCTGACACTGCTTCCACTGCCTGGCTGATCTTCCCAGAGGTGTCTGGAGCTGCTTAACCCTCCCTAGGCGGTTCACCGGGCTGCTGCACTTAGGACTTGTTCTCACATCTGAAGAGCCGCACTGTGCCTGGGTGTTATTGGCAATGCCACCAAAGACTGCTACTATAATGAGTCGAATTCTCTTTTGGTTTGCATTGTTTATCTCAACAGACTGTGATAACATTGTATTACCCTGAGAAAAAAAAAACAAAGATGTGACAGAGCACCCGAGGAGACAGTCTCAGGTTGGAAATGAATGTGAAGTATTTGCAATTGTACATCACAGTAGTATAGAAAGATGACTCAACCTCTCATTGTCTCACTCTTTTAAACACTTGCTATTCTGTTCTACACAGAGAATCTAACTGAATATCAAAATCACCTTCAGCCACTTAAAAATGGAGAATGTTCTGAACCAGATCTGTGGATCAGAAGACCTCTGAGCTTTGGAGCAGCTTCAACCCTGAATTCTGCAGCAAGTGCTGCAGTCAGCCTTCTCTCTCCCTCACTGCTGTCAAACAGCTGCAGAATTGCTCTTCTAAATGTCTTAATCTTTCCATTTTTGCTGATTTGTAAACGATGCTAAACCTGCTTTTTGATAACAGACACCTAGCAGCTCCTGTATTTGCACGTCTTAACAAATGTAGAAAGTTGCCTTCCTACTTCTCACAGGGGACCTCAGCTTACTTCCACAGAAAACTTAAAAGATAACTAAGAAAAATACCATTGATATACTAAGATGACTAATTGGTATTTGGTTTATAGTTACATGCTGACAATGATTAAACTAATTACAAGGCATACTGTGCTAAATTGCTAGCTCTTTGTGTACTGCTAGTGTAGCTGAGAACCAAAGAGGTTCTGTGTTAAAAAGATTCTTAAGATCACTTGCGGACTTGTCGATGTGTACACACACACACACACGGCTGTGTGTATGCGCGAGTATTTATTATTCAGAGAGATATGAATAAAAAATTCATTCTTTCAGTCAGAGAGAACAGGTAGTGGTGTGCTTTGTTAAACAGTTGCTGTGCTTCAGTTCAGACTGCTTCAGTGTGAAGCAAAGTGATTCATATATGTTTGCCCAGAGCATGTCCCCCACAGTCTCAAACTAATGACTATGCAGAACCAAACATACTCATTTGGAAAAGTAGGAAACATTTCTGTCTACCAAGAGATAACATCACCCATGCCACCCAGATATGGAAAAAGGTAATAATTTTCATTATGACAAACAATGTATTTTGTTCAGTACATATTTTATTTTTGGGTCACCTCCAATGGCTAGATGGGAGAAAAGACATTGCTTTGGCAATGTCCTTTTAGGTACAGGTTGATGCTAGAGGCCACTATCCAGGAGAAGTTTTTGCATACTAGAAATACCAGCAAGGGCCTTTTTTCACCTCCCTGGTCTTCTAAGCCTTCCAGAAGTCATTAATAAAATTGCATAGAGTGGAATTACACAGAAAAATACCAATCACATAGAAAATCAAAGAGGTTTTATTGCAAGTAGTGGAGGTAAAACTTGCACCAAAATAAGTCTTTCTTAATTTTACTTATTACCTTTGTTTTTGCAAACCTAGTTATTATATTTGTGGGGTTTATTTTTTTTTAATATCTTATTTGTCTTCTGTTATGTTCTGTATGAAGTGTTACATATGTGGTATTGTCCCTTGAGTGTTTTCTGATGTATTTACATTTATTATATTTAATAATTGTTGGGATATATTTAATACAATCTTACTATCTCAAGTACATTAATATGAAAACATTAAAACTAGCTAAAAGTGAGGTGCCATTGTTACTCAAATACTAATAAAAACCATAGAGAACCTTTTTAAAAAGTGCCGAGCAGAGTAAGTTGTTTTCGTCAACAACTCTTTATTGAAGTAAAGAGGATGTTTTCCAGCTTTTAGGTTCATTCCACGTGAAAGACAAGAATTATGTCCCAGGGAAGGGGATTACTGTCAAACTGAAGACAATCAGCTGGAGTGGGGGAGGGCTTAAAAGTGTGTACATACACGTGCTGAGGTCTGAACATATTCTGTGTGGTGTGCGAAGATGAGAAAGACCAAATTCCTGTATGGGGCTCTGTGCTCAGGACACAGTGACTTGTAAAAGCATAGCTGTATGAAGATAAACTAGTGTCCCTGAGAATGAATGCCACACAGTGCTAGGAGATCAGGAATCTGCTCTCCACGTTTAATGCAAAATTTGAGATGTTTACCACAGTTTTGACATAGTAAAATAAATATCTTTTAATATTGTGATTCTTATTCTAGTCCCACCTGGACTTCAGGAAATTAAGAAATGTCCATGAGGTGATAGAAGTGGCAACACTTGAAAATTTAAATTTGGCTTACTTCAAGAAATAGAGTTGTTTCTGTTCCATTTAAACCTCTCTCTTTTTCTTATTCAGTTCACTTCAGGTAGAGCAGGATGAAACTGATAAAGCTCAATTAGTCATCACTTACCCTCTGTATTCAACATAAGGTCTAGCAATCCTCTAGTAAGGCAGGCCAAGTTCTCCTCTACATCAGGTTAATTCTAATAACTGAGCCTACTAGCATGTGCCAGCCTTCATCACCACATTGAATTGCTGTTCTTCCTCTCACTGAGTGCAGTGCATTCATTTTGATTTCTGTTTGTTAGACAAGTGTAATGTATGGGTATGAAAATTAGTCCTTTTCATCTAAACTCCAGATTGTACATTCCCACAGAGTACTTAACAGTGTGGGAGGCCAGAACCAACAAATGGTCAGACATTTGCAAGCTGGTTCAAATCTTCAAACTTAAAAACTCCCAAACGAAGACTTTGCAAATGTAATAAAAATAAAATTTAATTTGAATATTCATTATTTTTGTATTAGTAAAACTATAACATTTCATATATTATGGCAAATTTAGAAAATTGAACAAAACCAATGTCAGTATGCAGAAATAAAGCCCAACAAACTGGCTGAGTAATTAAATGAGAAATTGAGCTCAACCTTGAGAATCCACAAAGCAAAAAGCCTGTAAGAATGACCATGAGTATCAGTTATTAAAAGGTGAATGGATCTAATATCTTCAATAAGATGTGTTTGTTGTTCTGTGCGTTTTGGTTTTTAGAGTTACAGGAAGTCCACTGTGAATCCCATGTCAGCTCCACACAGAGTGTTGGGAAACAACATCTCTCTGCTCGCTGCTGCAACCGCAATTGGGCTGCAAGTTGTATCTTTTGGTTCAGTTGTTTCAGCTCATCTCCGGTGATGTTGCTGAACACCGTGAAAGAAAGGGGTTCAGTCAGCAGGTAGGAGGAGTTTTATTAGAGGTCATGATCACCTGAATTGGCACCATTAGTGAACAGGTTATGATTACTGGGCGACATGCCCTCTTCTCCCACTGCTGAGTGGCAATTGGTAGCTGTGTGCTTCTGAAAAGTAAGCTCTCAAAATTGGCTCAGAGTGGAGCACATGCAATACTCTAGTTTGTAATGTGGTATGAACAAAATCATCATTTCTCTCATTGACAAAGAAAGGGTACAAGTAATTGTTAAATATGAAACATGTCATGTTCTTTCTTAACTGATAGCCTGACCTCTGACTTAGAGGTGCACCCAGTTTACTTTCTCTTAGAGGCTTCCCTTCTCCTAAGTACTTTCCCAAAAGCACTATCCTGATGGAAACAGAACAAATAGCAGCTTATGGTAGAGGAACATTAATGGAATTTAATGATAGATTCATCAGAAAACTCAGATATGTAGGACACAACCAATCAAACTGAATCATCCAGCGGTATCACATCTGCAAGGAAGGGGAACGCAAATGGTGAGAACTTATCTGTCATTGTTTTTCATAACTGAATCACTAATTGTGTTTTAATGATATTTTCTCAACAAAATCACCAAAAATAGATGTTTTAGAATGGTAGATTCTGAACATCTGTGTTTTGCCAACAAAGTCTGACCGTTAGGGAAGTACAGTCTCTTTGTAGTTGCTGAGAAAATAATGACAACTCAAGCCAAGAATCAATTAAACTGAAGAGATTATTCCATATTCTTCTTTTATGGAAAGAGAACAGGTGTTTAATAATTTGCATAAATTATACAAGATCTAAAGCATTCACAGTAACCAAGCACTTAGCAAGAGACATGAATGAAGAGATAAGTTAGCTGATGATGTTTTGTATTCTAAGCAGTGCCTCTTTACCACTTCTGTAGTTATAGGTCTGTGAGGGTTTCTGTTTTATATCCTATTTTCATGGATTCATAATTCAATCCTAAAAAAATTTCTGATTTTTATTTTTCAGGCAAAGATTTTAAACTGAGACTGGATTTTTTTTTTTTTATTACGTTATGGGAAAAAAAGTCAGTTTAATTGTCTCTAAGTTATGCAAGTATAAAAATGGAATGTATTGGTTTCAGACACTGTTTTATGCTGCTACAACTCAAAACTGGTTTGTTTTTTTAAGAGGAAACTTTACAGGCTGTTAGTCTGAATTGTGGATTAGTGCATTTGGGAAACTTGGAAAAAGAAATACTTTATTTCTTACCTCTTTATAACGTTGTTTGATCTCTAAATACACTCCATTCCTTCAACCAGACTTTCTTCAAGATGCAGTGCCTTGCTCTGCTATCACTTATGTAAGACAGCTCTCAGTTTCATACATATTACATGATTCAGGTGAACGACTTGAATCTGTTATACAATTTACATGAAATTCATTGTCTAGCTTTCCACAAACTTTACACATTCTTAAAGATCTTTGCAGGTATGCAAGTACTGAAAGGAATGGTTAAAGTTATCAAGAAAAACTCTGCAGATTGCATAATATTCATTATATATGAAAAGTTAGATTCACCCGAAAAAGAAAGTAGTTGGTGGGTGACCAGGAAATACCAACTCCTTTTATCTGTTTCTTTCCTAAGAACTGTTAAAGTGACAGGTTTTGGAGGCACTCTTCTTCACCCCATGATAAACTTGTAGTATTCATGGAAGACCTATCTTATGCTATGGAATCCTTCTAGATTATGCCAAGTGCTTTTCACGTGTTTTGGTTTATCCTTAATGAGTGACATGCTTTCTAAAGCAGTCAGAGCAGGCAGATCCAAGTTGCAGGAATAGCTCGACGTCCCTCAAAATAATGCTGTGGAAAAAAGAAGTTCAAATAAATCGAATGTCAAGAAGTCAAGAATGTCAGAATACTTACTTGTACGGGGGACCCCTCCAACAGGAGGGATTTCTAACCCTTCTAGTTTATTTTATGAAAATTTAGTGGTTTATTCTATAAAACTCTTTTGGATCAAAGAATAAAAGCAATTGAATCTCAAGTCAGGCAGTACTCTCACCAGTTTCTGTCGACGAAACCCTTCCTGATCACATTGGAACTTTCAATTGTACAGGTGTAAAATGTACATAGAATACATGTACATGTGGGGTTTTGCATGCATGTAACCACGCATGAATTTCACACTGTCTATTCATGCTGCCAAAATTTCTGAGTAAAAAATTACATAACACATTTTTCAAATTTATTTTACAAGTTAATGAAAACCTTCTTTTATACTTTATGGCAGCAATTTCAATCTTTCCTATTGGTTCCTAGTCCTTAATGTGAAATAAAACCAAGTGCAAATTACAATTACCAAGAATACCACTATAAACATCCTCAAGAAATGATCAAGCTCCATTCTTTTCCTCCTGTTCTATTGCTCCCTTTATGCCTTTCATATAAATGTTCACAAAACAATGACGTGGAGATTAAAAGAACCAGCTGTTTATGAACAAACATTTCTATTTGAAGGTCAGAGAGCAAACCATACAAATCCAGCATGAGCATTAATGTTAATTTAACTGTTCACTGGAAATTTTTAAAAAATTGCTATGTTATCAAACAGTTATTTCAGCAATTCTGTGTGAACTGTGCTCAACCCACTCTTGCCAAAGGCTCAACATGCCAACAGGGAAGGCTGCCAGACCCATCAGATGACTGCCCACTTTAGGCCACCATAGGTAGAATGCATGAAGGGCATTTATGCTGATCTAAACAAGCCTATTAGAACTTGCAGTAATATTCATTAAGCAGGAATGTTTCCGCAAATATATGGAAAACTTCCAGAATATAATAAAGTGTATGTACAGCAAGGAGGCTAAGAAATGCAGAGCTTTTCTGCAGGTCCTAATGGCATTCTAATGGAGATCTCCTTGATTCCCCGGCAGCATATAGCTGACTTAGCAAATCCCTAATTGCAGGCCCTGAAGGCAAACTGTACTTTTCAGCTCTCTGTACTGGATATATATGTGCATATATAATTCAGTGATTCCCCCAGGATTTTAAAAAAGGGTAAGAGTAAATGTCATCTGAATACCAAAGGCAATAAAGGAGTAGCTGGTTGTGTCCAGTGTCATTCAGTTCTTCCCATGCTCCCAACCCTCAATTTCATATTTTTAAACAGACCTGAACGTTAATTCTTACTGCATCTTGAAATACATTCTTGTGAAAATGTTGTGTTATTACATAGGACTCTGGAGGCTACTGGGAAATGACTTTGTTGTTCATCTCTGAAATTCTGGAGGCAAGGATATTTTCTCTGCCTGGAATACCATTGTTATCCTTCCCTTAACTGTAGTTTCCTCACCCTTTCTCACCTTAAAGTTTTCCATTTACCCTGAATATTCTAGGTTCTGTTGTATAAGCTCTCTTCTAGTTCTCTTTGTGTTTTCCTCTTTTCACGTTTGCTTTTCTTCTTTGTCCGTCTTCCTTTCATACTAGTGCTGCACACAATCCCTGACAGTCTGCCTTTGGTGTCAACAATCAAACCTTCACGGATCCCAGTAAAATATTTCAACTGCACCATTTGCAAAATAGACACAATGATTTTTCAAATTTTTTATGTGCCTGAAATTATTTCAGTCAGAATTAAAGTTTAAATGCAGATATTTTATGTTCCAAAATATATCTAGAGATTAAAAGTTTTAAGTAATTATTTGCCAAATATTGCAGATGAGGAATATGGAAGAATCCAGGGAGTTTTCTTTCCATGGTGGTGAAGGCATACACATGTGTAGCTTGTCCCAAATATAGGTTTAGAAAATACTTTTACAAGCCATTCTATATTCCAGATATAACACTTCCAATCCAGGAAAAAAAAAAATTATGTAGATTTTTATTTTTTTCTGAGGCTTATTTCTCATTTCCCCTCACTTGGGAGGCCAGGTGAGTTAGTTGCAATGAGCCCACCAGGGCAGGGCTCAGAGGGAGCTGTAAAAAATGACATACTAATCCATACTTCATTGGGCATAAACTTGTTGCAGTTTTAAAGCCTGTTATTTTGGGACATTCCAGAGCTGAAAGTGAGTGCTGGAAATAAACTTTTTTTCAGCAGTATAAGGTGTAATTTGAAAACCTGTGGTTCATGAAACTATGGGCTTTGAGGTCATGTGGAAAAATCTCTGTTTGACTAGGATACTCATAGTTAAAAACCACAGGTGCATCCAGTGTGAAGGACAAAATATTAATGTTGCTTTAGGGTAGCAAAGGAAGACAAGGTTTCCCAAAAGGATGATTTTTATAAAAGTAGCAGCTGTCTAAAACTATTCCTGAGACTGGGAAATTAGAAGAGGTCTTATGAAGATATGCAGAGGCTCATCTAATAACTGTGGGACACATTCATAATACTAATGGATTTAAAATGGAAAAGAATGACAGGTAGTTCAGTAGTTAGAACACATCAGTCCTGCCTCAGAAAAAGACCTGCTATGTGATCTAGGAACAGTCACTTCATTTTTTTTCCTCTGAATCCTTATTGTTATGTCTTCACTGTTGATATAATTTTCCAGAGAGTATTTTGTTTCTTCATGTGCTTCTTCATATTTTTATACATTCATGTATAAAAACATAGTGGCACAGTAGAAAGGGTGCAGGGACCTGCATTTGTATGATCTCATCAGTCCTACCTTTGGGCTTCTCACTAGGTCTGTAAAATATGTTGGTTGATGTTCACGCCATCTTCCTAGGTTTAGATAATTTTAAAGCCTTTTCATGACAGAGGAAAAATAAGGTATAAAAATTAAATGTGTCCTCAAAGGGACTATATTTGGGTAAACAACTAAAGTTTTGACATCTTGAGATCTTTGTTAGGTCTTACAGCTATACAGGCTTTATGATACCATACTGAGCAGTCAATTCTATTTTATTGTTTCACTTTATGTAACATGGTTTGTATGATGGGAGTAAAATAGAAATATAGGATCTGATCCAAGGACTATGTCACCCATAACACAGCAGTGGCCAAGATCATTAGCAAAGTAAAGGCTGGAAAACCTGTCATAGGCTAATTTGCCCTCCATATAGATATTCTCTGGTTTAATAATAATTATTTTTTATTTCACAAAATGTATTCATTAATTCTGGCAAGTCTATATAGTCTTCACCTTTGTGTTATTATGTAGTTACTCTGTTTGACATTTCACTGTTTGGGTAGACTGTATTATACCCCAGACATTTACCTCGAATCTGTGTCCATGCTCCTGGGCTACAACTAGATTTCTTTGATCTTTTGTTTTTTCTTGCCATACAATGTTCATGTCTGTGTGAAGTCATGCAGAAACCACATAAACAGGAATCTTCATTCCTTCAAAATGCATTATATTTTATGTGCCTTCATAGTATTTCATTATGAGAAATATTTGTGGAGAAAACTGGCTTTCATCATAACTTAAAAAGACTTCTACGAGTCAACCTCAGTGTTTTTCCTTAGAAATGGTGATGTATCTTTCCAAACGCTTATCTTCATTACTATGGAAACCTTCCTTTCTAATAGTATTTACAGCATGTGGGAAGAGTACATATTTGTTTTAATATAACCACATTCTTTAGAAAGTCCATACTCCTACTGCAAGACAGTCAGGTCGAAACCTATGACACTTTGGAAGCTCAAGGTTGCTGTTTCTCAGCAGATATATAAGCAAGTGGAGGCAGCATGTGGGAACAAGATTAGTCATCCAATCTACTCCTCCACAGACTATTAGTAAATAGAGTTGTGTGAATAATTGATTTTTTCTCTTTGCTGGCTGAATGGTACATTTAAAACAAAACAATTTTTTCCAGATTTCTCTATGAAATGAAAAGCAGAGAAAATTACTTGAATGTATTATCTTGCTTAATTTGCTTCATTTGGTAAAAATTTTATCTTCCCAAAAAATACTATTTAAAAATAATGTAAATACTTCATTAATTACTATTTTTAGTTGAAAATATTAACTGAAATTTCCATAAATTTCTTAAATAATTTGAGCCATGAAAAATCTGCATTATTCAATTACTAAAATCATTGATCAAATACTACTCACTAACAAAATTTGAAGCTTTCTTACTTCAAATACGCACTGTGAAGAAGAGTATTAATGAAGATGTTTGATATAGTGGAAACATAAATTTCGTTACATTAGTGTGCTGTATTTTACTTTTACAATTCACTGTTGTTGCTAGGCAGATGTAATTTGCCAGTATGAAACAGTTATTACTAATGCAGTATGAAGATCCTGTCTGTGCTTTAACCTTGTGCACATATAGTCTGTTCTTCACACCTCTAGGAACACATCTTTATGAAATTTACTGTTTGAACTCTGTGAAAGGTTAGTTTTACATAAAATGACCATCCATTCTTTAAGCAACTCATAACAGAATAAATTCCCTATGAACTTTAGGCAACTGTACATACAATGTTGTATCTCTATTATTTCCCTGACAAAATGTTTTCTATCAAATTTTATTTTGGCTGGGGAGATAATGAGAGCAAATGGTTGTGACTTCCCACCCCGATATAGGGATAAAAATACATTCAGCAGTTGATGTACAATAATACTCTTGAAAAAAATGTTACTTACAGCCAGTGTCAAAACTATTTTATAATAATTTTATATACCCTACCCTAGATTTCAGATTGATTGTCAATGTTGCTATTATTTTTGTTGTTGTTGTTATTATTATTCTATGAGGCCCTAAAGGCAACAGATAATCATGTCATGTTAGGTTATTTAGAATAGTATAAGGTCTAAAAATCTAGATTGGCTACAGAATTTAAAATGCCACAGTAGGTGTAGTTTTTTATAAGAAGTAGTATGTTTTTTGGTAAAGAACCAAAGTTAAACTTTTTTTAAATTAAATTTTAGGAACAGTAAATAAATGCACTAGAATCTCATTGGCCAATGGAAATGTTAAGTTCTTGCATAACACGGAGTCCTTTCACTGTGGTAATGATTCTCATTAAAATGCTTCAGGACTTTCTTTGGTTCAGGAACATTATTTAAAACTGAAAGTGAAATCTAATCAATGTTTTAATGTAGATATGCGGTTGGAAACTTCTGTTCTTTATTAAGACCTATTGCATTATTGCAGCTAGTCAGGGTTTAGTCTTGAATTTTTTTTTTTTTATTTTTACAACTTCTGGACTAATCTGTGCTTATCGCAGGTTCTCAGTATCATCTCCAGAATGTGGACCTTTTATTGTCTCTAGTTATTTTTGAAGTATAGAACGACCACTTTGAGCATAGTTACAGTACAGAAAGAGGTATTTTTGATGGGCTTGTCATCCTAATTAAGATATATTTGTAAAATGTCAAAGCAATCCATAACTTTGTCTAAATCAGGAAATACGTTACTGCACAAGAATTTTTCCTGGAGTATCTTTTTTTTTTTTGCAAGTTTCAACATTTATATTACCAAAAAGTGAGGTTGTCCATGAAAGGCTATCATCACTTGAACCAACACAGAGAATGGTGGTGCCACAATCCCATGTGGTGCCTGGACAGCTGATCTATGGATTCAGTGCTCAGGGGCACCCCATCCCTCAGCTGCAGCATTGTTCCACCGCCCATCCCTGGCATTCGAACCCACATGCAGCAGGCAACAGACTCCAGGCTGGGTAACACCAATATACTGCTTATTTCTTCAAAATTGGCAAGACTTTAATAAACAATCTTATTTCAAGTACAAAGAACACAAAGGGGAGATTTAAAGTCTATCATCTAGTATGAAAATTCTACATCTGTACATCTTAGTGTAAGATGATTGCAAAAATGAAGGAGAAAAGTTAACGGTGCAGAAAGAGGTCTTTTTAGCCTTTACAGAACAGAATGTACACAGATTAATAAAAGACAACAACTGTTCATTTTATGCAAAAACAGTTAGGGCAACCTTAAATTTGGAAAATAAACCTTTGAAAATTCAGAAAAGCTATTCCACCACATCATTGTGCTTACAAGTGATCTTGTGCTAACAGTACAAGCTAGTTGGCTATCTCACTAACTGGTCATATTAGATATGCAAATTCTTGAAACTGTGTTAAACATGGAGAAACTTAGTAATCTTAAAATGAGTTTAAGAGGCCCAGATCTGGGAAGCATTGAGATGCTTGTCTGTTGGGATTCTGGGTGATACGGTTTCATCACTTTGGCTTTCCTCATTAGTGAGTGTTTATTTGAATAAATCACTAAGTCATATAAACCAAGTTAAATTAAGTAATTTTAACATTTTGATTTGAAAGCTTGCATTATCTAAAATGGGACCGGAAATATTTATTAAAAGTACTAAAGCTGGGTCTTTGAAACGATTCTTAGCCATGTTTTACAATATGATTTTCAAACAATCTTATTTAAAATGGATCTATGTTGGTTTATGCACGGCAAGATGCTGAATTCCTGTCTTTCATCCATCTTTTTAGAGACCTTTTAAGAAAGAAATAAACAAAGAAACAATTTGCTGTTTTCTCATTATAGCATTGTGCTACCATTATAATAGTTATGGTCGACAAGGCACTCCCATTATTGGTTTCTATTTTCAGCTGCCACCAACTTTCTGAAACAATTATTCTTTCAGCTGAAATTTCTCATGCTTGTTCGTAATCCCGGAGGTGGATTGTTTTGTAAATTTTATACATTTACTTGTGGCTGTTTTTCTCAAATATCTAAGCATGATAAATTGGTATGTTTCACCAGTTATTGTATTTGTTATTTATATCATAAGTTCTTCTGGATGGGGATTTGGTTTTATGTTTAGTATGTTTTATTGCAATAAAATCTAGACTAGTGTTATGGTGCTATATAAATAAAAACTAGCCTAATTTTTCACAAGCTTTCTTTAATGATTCAACAAGTCAAGCATATTTCTGTTTTAAACTTCAGGGGCTATGGATTTTGAAAAGTGCTAGTTTATTTACGAAATTCTGTGTTATATGCGATTAAGAATAATGGCCTGGATTCTCAGCTGAAAAGTGCTTCATGAAGCTCGGTGTGGAAGAAGATCACTCTACACTTAGAAGCAGTTATATTTATTCTCCCTGGCTTAAGACTGTTCTCATACATTCAGCTACCTGACATTCCAGGTGGTAACTGTTGCTTCGTACTGTGAATGAACATTTTTGCAAGCAGTGCTGTTGGAGCTTCAGTTCTCAGATGGCCCAAAATACGTGTTTGAATTTTCCTGGATTAATAGCAGTTGAAAATCTTGTCTTTTGCATGCCTGTCAATCCTCACTCAAAAATCTAGCACATGCCCTTCCATTCATTTCCATTCAGCACTGGGCCAGTTTTTGAAGTCAGAAAATCTCCATGCTCCTAAACTTGTCCTTCTGAAGCACTTCACTTTCTCAGCCACAATTTTACTTATACAATATTGTTCACTTCCTTTCTGTAATCTCCATCACCATGAATTTTCCGTCACTCTCAATTTTTACTTCTGCCATTCAATTTTGTGGAATAGGACTTGAGACTTTCCAAACCACTTCCTTCCCCATCCTCATTTTATTCCCTACTGAACTTATTTTGCTAATAACATCTTCATTAACGTTGTTTCTTGTTCTTGAAGTTCTTACAGTTTAATCCCTTTGCTATTAGTAGCAGACTATTATCTAATTTTTGTGTTGCCTAGAAACATTTTCAATTTAATCCAAGTATAGTCAGCAGAAGCACATTTATTCTTCTGCTGAGGTTATCTGCTTCTCATTGAGGTTGGCATCCAATTCTTTTCTATAGATCTGTCATTACATAATAACTTCTTATTTTTTGCTCCAAAAGGGAAAGTCAAAAACTGTATATAGAAAGGTAGATTGTGTTTCTCCATTAAATACATCTGTACATTGTATGCCACCTTTACCTTTGCTTTGTTTTTATTGTCTTTCCCTGTCTCCACAGTCACTTGATTTATATGTTTATGTAGGATTCCTTACTAATTTTTTAATCTCTAGCCTATATCAAACACATTAAGAAGAGAAATAAGAATCAAAAATTAAATTCTTATATCCTCCATGAAAGCAAATAAACCAAAAGGGGTTAAAGGTTCTGTAGTGTTTTGACTGAGTGGAAAGGTTGCAGTAGGATCCCACGGTGGAAGACACATGCAGAAAGAAATCTCTTCAAGTTTGCTTTTGAGGGCAAACTCCGATGTGAGCATTCTCTTTGACATCATTGTCAATCAACCTTGAAAATATTAAAATACTAATAAACATTGATTCCCATACCCAATAGATCTTTCTGAATTTTGTCAGATGTATTTGAATCATTTCAAGATAAGGTCACTGCCTTCCTGCAGGTTTAGAAAAAAAAAGAATTGTATGGTATGATTGGAGTGAGATAATGCTAAATCTGTAGAGAGACTGACACATGGATTCCAGCTCAGAGTGAAGTTGAAAATTTCCAGCTCCAGATGATATTGAAGAGAATTTGGAGCATGGAAGTCATTAAGAAGTTCATCACATGCAGCCATTATATTGTATTCAACTTGAATGCTTTGAATGCAACAGAACGTTAAAAAGAGCTCATCATTAGGTGTGGATGTGCATGTAAGTTTCCCTGGGAGAGTATTCTTCATAATATGAGATTGCTTGGGATCCAATTACTTTAATGCCTATTATGCTCACTTTTCATGCAAAACACCTGCTAATAACACAACAATAGTATCACTCTCAAGGATGCTATTGTATTGAGGGTGAGGAATATGTATATATTTATGAGCTGTAGACCGCTTTTCATGTGATAGTGTTCCACCAGGGCTATATTCATCTTTATTAGCTCTGAAGGCTAATTCAGTAGTAATTTTTTATAGCATTATGACTACTTCAGAGGAACCAGCAGTAGATGTTTTTAAGAGACAGATTTTGAAAGAATTTATACACCTGTGTGGCTACAAACGTCATTCAAAAACTTTGTGAAATCCTTTTTTTTTCATAATTACTTCATTTCTGAATGCATTTAATGCAAAATTTTGATGTTGTCACCCTGCATTGCTGGTGAATATCAGTTCTGCTAATATCCTTTTTTACAGAAGCATGGATAAGACTTCTGAGGGCTTACAAATGTAAGGAAAAGTACAGTATGGCTAGTGTGGAATATTCTTTAAAATTACAACATTAAAATATAAGCAATGAGTCACCACTGGTATTATAATAATTAAAGCTAATATTACTTCAGATAAGCAAAGAGAGGAAAAAATCACTTTCTTTTAAATTGCTCTGTGACTAACAAGTATTGGAAAGCATCAGTGTTTTGCGTAGCAGGATTTCAGAAATAATTTTCCAGCTGGAATCTGAATTTTAGGCTCTTGTTTCTGCTTTATGACTTTTTTCTTTCTGTCCCCCTCACCTAAAATGCTGCCCTTCCTTCCACCACTTATTTGCTATTACCTGGATTTTAACAGCAGGAGAACTATGACTGCACTGTTTTCTGATTACCTGAAACTGAGATCATGTCTAGTACCTAATAAATCCTCTCTCTCATTGCTAATATTGTGTGGCCATATGGTGGCTTAGAACATCTTAGTCAAAATATATAAAGGGTAAAAAAGCACAGATCTTTTCATCAAGGTTCACTACAAGGAAAGCCTTTGGCTACTCACTGTTTTCTGAGTCTGTGAGCTGTTTGGCTTTCCTGTTCTTGGAGAGCACACCCAGAACAGGGAGGGTGAATGCAGGAAGCAGCAGGAATCAAAACAATGCTTTGAAGCAGAGCTGGGGGGGTTGGATGCTGAAGGGCAAATGGATGTGGAGAAAGTAAAGAGCAGTATGATAAAATGGGACATCAGCACTTAAATAAACGAAAACATCACATATGTGGGATTTCCAGTTATTTGACCTTTCTGAATGGAGGGACTTTCACGTAAACATAGACATGTAAACAACATTTTAGAGATTTATACTATCAGTGGAAAACTAATTAAATGTTTATAGCATAATTTAAGGTGGGCATTCTGGGGTGAATTTCAGATATTTGTCAGGCATGTAAAGACAGGCCTACACAAAACTTTTTCTGTCACACACAGATGTGTGTGACAAATACTATTCAAAAAAATCCACAAGTACTAACCAAAAAGTCCCCACTGGACATGCTGAGGTAGGAATGACTCATTTCCCTTCTTATGTGTTATAATGGTTTTCAGATATTTTCACATTATTATGTTTTGTTCCCATTGTGTTTTCATATTTTAAATGTATGTTTCATGTTCTGTGTATTTTTTGGTGAATATGACGTACACTGAACTTCTATATGCTTTCATGAGGTAGGGACCATTAATGCATAGTTTTATAACTCAAACCTAATAGCAAATAAAATATAACAAGGCAAAAAGTCCTTTCTTTGTGTGCACTCTCTCAAGTTATTCTACATCTGTGCATGTTTGTATGTATATGGGAGTAAGTTGAAAGTCCTTGTTTCTGTTAAATCTGGAATAAACAAATTTCCTGCATCACATTTTGTAAATACTACCAATCCAGTTACATCATTCATGGTTAAGCAATTGGATACATGTGTATCTACATTACATTCTGCATATACTGCCAGCATTAGGGAAATATTTTAGTGCAAAACAGAACAGATTAAGAATGCTTTTTCATTAAAATCTCAAGAGTGGGAATATAGACATAATTATGTTGTGTACGATCAGTAGCACATAACCATATCATTGTACTACAGACTAAATTGTGAAGACAAATCAGAGCTATCATAATTTCTGATGGGAATTTGAAGTCAGCATATCCATACAAGTACACATTGTTGAGAATAGCTACTTTTCATACACGAGTAAAGAGAGGATAGTATTCTTATACTCCAAAATCAATAAGTTTACTCCAAAATTATTAGTTTTGATAAAAACTCTACACATTTCTGTAGTTACAGGATATAGACAGACCACTGAATTATTTTCCAGTCCACCTTAGAAGTGACAAATAGTACATACATTCCACATTTTAAAGACAATCATCATCTTCTTGCTGATAATGGAATAAATTAGTCCTGAAACATAACATGAAGTCTAATGTCAAAGGTGTTTGAGGTAGGTAAAGGAAGTACAAATGTGCAGAAAACCTGCCATGCTCAGTAATCTGAGACTATGTTTTCTAGCTACAACTATAGAAAGGAGATTACCCTTCTGCTGCCTGAACTGAACAAGCTAGAGCTTATTTCCTAAAACACACAGCAGAAGACAGTGATCCAGTCAGTCTCCTCCCAATAACCCTGTCCAAAAATCTTGACTGTACAGTGAAAAAATTGTCAAGAATTATACAGGACTGCATACAATGGAAAATCACCCAAGAGCATCATGATATTTATTTTACTTAAGAGAATACACAACCTCTATCTGAACCCCATTGAAGGGGAACAAATATTCTGCAATAATATGAACTAAGTTTCCCAAACATCAGAGTATATGGAAATATAACCAAAGCCAACAAAACATCCCATGAAAAAGAGCATTTAATATTTCAGTTCAAGCCCCTTTTCCCATTTCTATTCTGATTTTACAACAGGAAAAGTAGATGCCAGCAGTTGTAGGAGTGAACAAAGTTGTTCATTAAATGTACATGCATCTCTTGTATTCACATGGGAATGGGATATCTTGTCCAGTAAAGGAAATCAAATACTGCTAGGAATTTATTGCAGAGGTAGTTATTGTGCCTCTGCCTACTGAACTGTCTGAAGGCTTAAAAAATATTTTTTTTTATATCTTTATAAAGGTGCCTGAAGCTTTTCATGTCATGTGAGCATTACATATGTGTGTAGGTCAAAGTTTCCTTCGCCATTACCAAAGCAGTGTTGAGTGTATGTTAGTTCTTAGCCTATGTACTACCTTACCTTCATTTCAATAGCATATGGCTGAACTCTGCAGTCAGAGGAAGAACAGCTGTGGCCTTCAAGCCCCAAGTCCTGTTCCACTGAAACATCCTTCTCTTGACAGTTCCCCTATGCCCATCCTGCTAATCCTGTCCATGGCAATCCTGTGGGTATGGCTCGCAGGATGGGATCCTCCATTTACCTTATGGCTTAGGCAAGAAAAGTGATTTGTTCACTAGTGTTTGCCCTTGATGTGAAAGAAATATTGTGAGATACTGTGGTTGATATTTCCAATATTAATCTCCTAATTCAAATGGTTATAACCTACTACTTCTGTTCAGTGAACGCAATCATGAGTCTGTATGAAGCACTGTTACCATTTATCTGTTAGATTAATATGTACTGAAAAGCATCTACTTGACACAGGCAGGTCTTGCATTTAGAGAGACAGTACTCCACTCCTCTTATAGTTATTAACGTTTTTTTATAAATTGGAAACAGAACCCGCTACTCCTATGATTACACAAATTTTGTGTAACTGTGTTACTGAGGCCTTCAAAACAGTCCTTTGAGATGATCAGCCTTGTATCCTAACTGTTCCAAGACTTGAGAAAAGTAGTCTGAAGACTTACAAAACTCCCAAGGACTGCAGCATCTTGGAGAAGTTGATTGCAAAACTGCAGTTCAAGACAAATTAAAGCACAGGTATTATAAATTCATAAATTATGAGTTTTATAATGGAAAGAGGAATGGACCTTCAGTTCTGTCGTTACAAATCTCTACTGCTCAGAAACATGTAATACTCATTCTTCATGTACTGTCTTGTATTGTCTCACAAGATAGCATTAAAATGTATTATTTCCTAACACATGTACAGACTTGAGCTATTACTTTCCTACAGCTTTAGGAGTCCTCTCTTCAGTATCTAATCTTTCTTCTGTGAAATAAATTAATGAAATAAAATAATTTCACATTGTCTAATACAGTCACATACAATATACCAAAACATGCCTTTTATTTAAGGAAAGTTTAGGAATAAAAGTAGCATAAAGATTAGATAAGTCTTGATCTGAAGGATCGTAACATCAAAAAGGACTTCTCAGTGATCAATGAGGGTTGCAGGACTACAGCTGTTCCAGGCTATAAATATAGTATTAGCTCACCCAAGTGATAGATTTTTGCATTATCCTGTAGTGCAGTCTCTTTTTGGTCTGTATTCTGTAACAGCTCCTGTGATATTAATACCTGCCTTGGAACTGAGTTTAATAGCTTATGGATAGCACCAGTGTTAAAAAATTTTACTATACATGCTGGATTTTTGCTATACTAGACAACAACATGTCTTGCTCCTATTTCTCTAATTATGTTTTATTTTTATGCTAGCATCAATAAATGCCTTGTATTATGAATTCTCTTTAAGACTTTAAAGCAAGTAAGTTACTGAAATCAAAATATCAGAAATATTATGAAGGAATATTAAAAATCTTTGTGGTTTAAAAGCCTGCCTATAAAAGTATGTAGGTCATTGTTGTGCTATGTCAAAAAGATAGGATCCTTAGAAACCATAATTCTTCCAACCACTTATTAAAATATTATTTGGAAAATGCAAGCACCTCTGGAGAATCAGAAATAAAATAACTGAGCTGAAATCCTGGACATATTACAGTTGATTTCAGCTGAGGGTGGGAAATGTGTAGCTGGCTTAAAATTTCTGATGCCCCATTGAAAAATTGCACTATTCTGAATGGTCAAAAATATAAATGCAAATAAAAAATGTTAATGTTAATTTGATTACTAATGAGACTCAGTGCTTCTGTCATCTGACAGTTCTGGGACTTTTCGGGTGGTCTTTAGCTTAGTCTTGGTGTTAGAGCTCCAAGTTATTTAAAAACTCATTATCATAACAGAGTGAGGTCCTTTGATGACAAAGAATCAAGCCTGAATTATTAGTGATTTGTATTACATTAGCTAGTGATTAATGAGAAGCCAGTGTCTGAGCTTATAACTAAGACAAGTCCTTAATTAAACAACAGGTTAGCTAACAAACATCAGAGAACCGAGTCTGAGTGAGAGAGTGAAGCCATGCTTACACTCAGGCTGATTAACACATATCCAGCTGATTGGCAAAATGTTTGTCAGAAGGCTTCAGAGGTATTTCATTTTAGCCAAAGCCTTAAAGGGGCAGATATCCCTACAAAGATGACTGGTAGAACATTGACATTTGACCATAGGAGCTTTTTCTATATTATTCAGATATTTTCTGAATATCTATGTCACTTAACATAGATGAAAATAGTATATATGCATAACTGCAAACACTTAGAAATTAATTTATACATTTGTTGATTTGTCTTTTTTCTTTTGCTCTGTCCACCTTTGCCTGTGTCAGTTTACAAAAATCAGTTTTCCCTTATTTTTCAGCAATAACAAAGTCATCAGCAAGGCTCATATTATCAACTTGTTTTCTGTTGCTGTCATTATTGGTGATGAGGTATGAAACATTTCCAATGAACCTAAAATGCCAAGAGCAGCAAACAGCTCAGTTGGATTTTTTGTCAAGCTAGACTACTGTAATTCTCTCTCAACTGCTGGTCTCCCCATGGGCAAATACAACACCTACTAGTTGTGCAAAATTCTGCCTTTTTTTTTTCTCACACAGAGTCACACTAGAAATTATCACTTGTACATTTAATATCTGCTCTGTTTTTTTTCAAAGTCCATAATTTGCAAACAAATTTTTACTAGCATATGTCCGGGGTCTGTTCCCAAAAATAGATAGCTGACCCTGCATTGTGAATACTCCATTTTATCCTTAAATTAGTTGTTCTCACATAATCATTTTCTTCTTCTTCCTTTTGATTCTTCCAGGTTTTCTCTTTTCAACTGATGAAAGTTATAAAATAGATTGAAAACTATTAGATAATAACGTTCAACCTCTGGATGTGAGATTTTTTCGCCAGTCTTAGTAACATGCAACAGTATATTAAATGGTCATCATAGCTCCAGCTGGAGATGCCTTTCTGTTGCTTCTAGGAACTTCCTTCTGCTCTAAAGGAGATGGCAAACACCATAATGTTGTTGATTGTGCTAAGGATACAAAATAAGATCTTTATATCTGACTTAATTGCAAATATTATATGCACATGCTTAAGCTGGATCAATTTTTATTGAATATTTGCATCATGCAGCTATGACAGAGGTTGCTGGTTGTGTGTTATATCTGAAGTAGTTTTAAATTAGTTGGAAACTGCTAGCAGGGTACTTCAGCTGAGCTGAGCTCAGGCTAATGATGTGAGGGTGTTTTCAGCTCTTAGAGGGCTGAGTAGAAGAGGTTGTGACTGATCCAGGTGATTACCATTATCTGGACTGATGGTAATTGACCATTGGGTACCCAAACAGTTTAAAACTATCTGTCATGCCTCTATGACTTCTGCCCAGAGAAAGAATGCTAGTTGAGACTTATCCTTGCTTTAGTGCATAGCTAGGTTGAGTAGGTGGTTTGAGCATGAGTCTGAGGTGCTCTGCTAACTTAGAAAAGAAAACAGGTTTAGCTGTCTTGCTGAATCATATGGTGATGTTATTGGAACATCATCCAAGTGCAAAACTGGACTGATGGATAATTTTAAAAAAGCATACCTTGTGGACAGCTTAAAAACTTTAAGTGTTGATTTGTTGCTTGGATATCTATGATTGTATTCATGGATCCAATTCACCATCTGTCATGCTCCTATAAACCCACAATTTTTTATTGGCTTATATAGCTTAAATTTGCAACCTTTTTCTCTTTTTAATTCAGAGAGCAAAGTACTTGTGTTACTCCCAGAGGGTAAAAATCTCTAAAATTTACAAACCTAAAGTAAATTTCAAGTGTATGTTTTCTGAACTCATTACACTATTCTCTGGTAACAGAGCTCTTAGCACATTTCTTTTTCAAACCAGACAAGTGGGACTATATTTATAAATGTTTTGTTTAAGAATGTAGATCTTGAAGATAAAAAAAAAAAAAACCCACAACAAAATCAAAACAAAAAAACCCAAACCAGAGGAAGTATACAGACCAGTATTGTCCCAGCTGAACTATAAAAAAACACTCCTTCAGATGTTTGGCTTGGGAAATATGCATGTTTCTGCAAATCTCCCTTTCCTTCTCCCCTGCTCTTTCCTTGCCCCCTCCTCGCTGTTAGATTTAAAATCTACAAGCCACATACTCAATTTATGTAATGAGCTTCATATGCAAAAGTAAGAATTTGCCCTTTAAGATATATAATTGATAAAAAAATACTTGAAAAATGTTACTGGAGCAAAATTAATATGCTGCCTTCTTCCTGTTTACTATTGGCACTTTGTGCCCTTTCCATTTTCACTGTGTGCCCATTTCATTATTTAAGACACAAAGAGGTGGGTTTTTTTAAACTCTGGGGGAAAAAAACCAACAAGACCAACATTGGGAAGGAGCTCATTTTGAAGTAATTGGTTAAAATCTAGTAATGAAAACAGGGAAATGGTTTTGATTTTCATTATGGTTAGGGTCGTTCCCAGGTCACATTTGACACAGATTCAATGTTCATATAAATTTAATAAAATCTGTAAAGGAAATTCAAGTAACAGCTGTGAAAAGAATGCGATCAATAGGAGCCAAAATAAGTGTCACTTTGAAATTTGCCAACTGCTGATGGATAGTTAAATGAATAAAACTATAATGTCTCTACCAACTTTTAAGAGCAGAAAGCCCTGGGAAATCAGTTACTTAAGTGACAGAAACTTTGCATGCTACGAAGCTGTAATAGTCATTCTGTTCTTTTTATATCAGATTTCTTACTTGCATTTTAAATCATATAGTGAGTTATTTCATCACACTTCTGGTCTTTTGATAACAAAATGGTAATAAAGTTATGTTAAATAGCCCTTTCACCACAGTAACTGATTCTCCAAAAATCCTTCAAATACACTCCTTAACCTATGGACTCAAATAAGGTATTCATTTTCTTGTAACACTATTCAGCCTTCATCTTAAAAAAAATCCCTTAAGTGTGTTTTCTGCATTTCCAGGTGTCTCTGTGTTGTGATATAGTGGTACCTGGGAGCCAGAGGCAGGGACTCCACTGTAGTTGAATCCCCAGCCTGAAGGGCAGTAAGGAGCAGTAAGGGTACAACATGGTCCACCACCATTGCAGGCACTATCATGTCAGCATAAAGGTGTTTAATATCAATATCTGACTTAAATGAGAAGAGAAATAACTATATTGGTATAATCTTTCACACAATGCAACTGCATTTATATCCTGCGTTTTATTGCGATAAGTCTACCTTTTAAAAATATTATATCAGCATGTTTGTAACAGCAAGATGAGGTCTCCTCATTAGTTTTAAAGCATTTCAGCTGTGGTTTAAATGTAGTAAAATACTGTAAGTCATCCAAGCCCAGAGAAGTTAAAAGAAATTTCAATGACAACATTGGATTTTGTCTGAGGAGGTAAGGCTTGAGTACTTCAGACCCTATATAAATCCTATATGTCTTCTGCAGACATATTGCATAAAAACATGTTAAATTGGTTATAGGTGCATAGAAAAACGGAAGCAAAAGGTCATGGCAAGTGATTGGGGATGTTGCTGTAATAAAAATGTGCATAGTAGTAAAAATTATTCTATTTTAATTTCCTTGTGTTTCATTCTTTATTACTTTTGTGTTTAATGGCCATTATAAGCTGCTAGATACTACTTGGAAGTTTGTTACTTGTGATTGACACTTGTCAAGATATGAATAGGCATTCAGCTCCAGATGAGCTATCTTAAATTCCAATAATGTAAATGTACATGTGTGCAAACTATAGTGACCCCAGCATGCTTTACTCAAGGAATCAATGTTACCAGAAGTACCCTCAGGGCCCCAACATGTGTTTATAATATGCATACTTCTAGCTAAAATCAGTGTCTGAATTACTGGAATATGATGCATTATATCCTCAGATAATGTAAATCAGTGTAACTCCACTAAAGTCAACCTAGGGAAGCTGATTTACATCAGCAGAAGACCCAGCTTGCTGTAGGTATCCTCTTGCTTTCTCCTTATTAACCCAGTGGTGTATCATGTTTTGTCTTCTTTAGCTTCAGAAACATTTTTTCATGGGCTGAATGGACTTGTACTCATGAAAAGGAAAATCAGAAAACTTACGGAGCAATTGACTGACTTCTCCTTCATGGGAGGAGTCAGAGATGTTAGTAAGGCTCTGTTAGTAGCAGGTAGGGCAGCCCAGCAGGAGTGGGTTGGAGAACAAAACTCCTGGATGTGGCTCAGGAAACCGTTTTGGACTAGGTCTAGTCTGATCCTGTGAACTGAATTGAGTACATGAATCACATTCAGTGAAGTCTTGGATTGTCTCTTCCAGCTGAGTTTCCCCTGAAAGAGATGCAGTTTGCATATTGTGAGACCGCTCTTAGAAGCGAACAAAAGCACAGTCCCTGGGTCTAGGGAGATGCATGCTTCCTAAGCTCTCATGAGTCAAAATAAAATGACTGTGTAGGCTTGCTCTAAAGCCCTGATCATTGTTTTAAACCTTTTGGTTTATTATCATAATTTAATAAAACACAATTGTGCTACGTTTAGAAAGACAGCTGATTTCATCAGGGACTTGAACCCTTTTCTTAGAATTGCAATATTCACCATGAAATAGGTGGAAGCTGAAAGGACTCTGAAAGGAACCTTGTGCTACACAGCGGGACTATTTGCTGCAGGAGCTCATATCAGTATGTTTATGGCTTGACAGAATCTGTTCTTGTTACCTTATAGCAATACTAGCTGTCTTTGCTGTACCATTTAAAAATGTGTTAACTGTAACCTACCTCGGATGTGATGAATTTATGGATGGATGTACTGTAAAGTATGAAATCATTCAATGAAAGTGCACTCAACCTGACAGAAAAAGCATTTAATAATTGGACATAATATATAGTCATGTCCTTATAGGCCTTTCTAATTTGTGTTTCAGGTCCTTGTAAAAAATGTCTAATGCTTAGTTTAAAAAGCTTAATTTTTCTGCCTAGTAGGTACTGCACAGTGTTCTTCAAGAACTACTACCAACTTTCAGAAGAGAATCTTAGGAGTGGAATATATTGGTATGATTAAACTGTACTGACAGTGATGGCTGGGGACTGTGTACGTGTATTTGGAGTACCTTTAAAGATGCTAGTCTGGAGAAGAATGATGACACATATTCTTCTGGGCAAACTGGGCATTTATCCAGCTGCTTCAGTGAGTTTGAGCATTCATAACAGACTTGACACTGCTGTGGCCAATAGTACTAGCACTACTAGAAGCAACATTACTTGCAATATCTTAATTAGTGTGTTTACAGATAGCTCAGGCTTTCCAAAATTTCCTGCCCCTGAGGTCTTACCTCATCTAAACGTTTGCATTGCTGACCAGATGGAGACAGCATTCTCTTTGGGCTTGTGAGAGCCATCGCCATGTCTGAGCCTGTGGCTGAAGCTTTCTTACTCTTGAAAACTGACTGCAGCTTATCCATAACCTGTGTTTCTGATTGTAGAAGAGAAAAGAAGAAATCAACCACACTTTTTATGTCATTTTACATTTTCAAACCATTTTTATTAAATAATGTCTCATGACAAGTTTTTCTTTTTAAAACTCAATGTGCATGTCAACCACTCATGTAATGTTCTGTGGAGACTGACAAGGTAATACCACTTGTGGCTTCTGTTGTGCTGTACTCTTCTGAAGTTACACTATTACAGAACTTAAAAGTCTCAAATGTGTGCAATATATAGACTAAGTGAATGCACAATAATTAATTCTAAGATAAAACACACTCTGGTTTTATCTGCCTATGGAAAGTGAACTAAAATTTATTAGGAGAAACATCAAAGCAGGGTTGGACTAAATTAGTTTTTACATATCAATAGATATCAAGTAATAACATTTTTCTCCAACCTATTTTCCTATTGAATTCAATGTCAATGGGATCAGGATTTGGCTGAATTTCCCTCTTTAATCTATTCATTGCAAATCATACAGATGACAAAGGAATTTGCATGTCCATGCACGGTAGCCCATGTTATAGTAGAAGACTGAATGATTGTTGGATATTGGTTAGATGTATTATCTGTGGAAGATCATGCCAAACTCAAAGTGAAAATATAACTAAGAACATTGTGAATGGGATTTTTAAATGCCTAGCTCACAATGTAGTTTCATCTTCCAAGTTCAATTATATGGTGGTTTGAGATGTCATAGACAAATATTAAATGCAGTTAGATTAAAAGATTTAGCTCTTTACACAGATATAAATATGCATTTTATAAAGGCAATCAATTTTTGTCCTCTTTGGTCTTTTGACTGTTATCCTGGAAGGTTCGCAGAATTTCCTATGAAGCAACACTTCACATATTCCCTGTCATTGAAAAGTATTCAAGTATTTTCCTGAACTGAAGCATTCAGAGGAAAGTTGAGACAATTGGGATTGTGGTGAATGGTGAAAATAAGAAAGATTTTTCATTTTGTAACCTGGATACAGAAGCTGCAGTGGAAGAACTTACACCTGTATATGAACATTTAAAGTTCATAAAAAGTATGATACAAAGACCTATGAAATAAGTAGACATATCTCCATGTGGTCTTACCTGAGGGATGGCATGGTGTAGGAGGTTTGTAAATCTAATTATAGTTTTAGTAAGTACTTGGAGCTGATATTGCAGTCAGCATGTTTTGTAATATAAGCACTTGTAAATAATAAATGTTTTAGGTCCTATCAGTCTTAGATTTATCACCAGTCTTACAGTCTTCAGTGTAGGCTGTTGAGGGAATTGGTAGAGCTATGTTATTAGTGGTGCTACATATTGAGTGCTCTTCCAAAGAGTCTTTTTATCACACTTTAAAAATCATTTCCTAATTTAACAAAGATATTACCAGTGCTCTTTTATTCTGTGCAATTATGTGGAAGCACACTAACTTTCTTTCCTCCTTTTTTTTTCAAGGGGGTTAATCTTCAGGGATGAAACAGATTACCAGCTTTTGAACCAATTTAAGTAGAATCTCCAGAAACAAAGCCAGGACAAATAATTATTGGCAGTTCACAGAAGGTATTCTATGCCCACAGCTCTGCAGGATACTGTTAAAGTCAGTTCACTTGTCTTAGTCGGAAACACCTCGGGTTTGGAACACAGAGGAAAAATCAAACTAACTATGCCAGAGACATTAAAAAAAAAATTCTGAAAATAAAGTCTTCCCTCATGTCCCTTTCCTCTTCCTTCTTTCATCTGCACCCTCTAGTCACCAGACTATCACTTGTATCCCTCCTTTCTTTTAAAACAGATATGAAAGTCTGTCTTCAAAATTATATTCAATCACAGACACTGAAGGATATACAGCAATTTCAGTTGCAATATTAAATCAAAAGAAATCCTACTACAAACAAAAACATACTCAATAGAGACTCAGTTGGAGACCTTCTTTTACCTTAGTAAAGTGATTGCAAACCGTCTGAAAATGTTTACCATAAATAATGACTTAAAACATTAAAAATACATTACTCTCTAAAATCCTTAGACTTTTTGCCTTTCTATTGCTTTTTCAAAATATGCTGGGGACAATGCATTTGTCTAACTATTTCAACAGGTTGCTGAAGTTCTAATAAGGCAACAAAAATGTCCTGGATGTTCACACACAACACAAATTCATACAACTTTTATAATTTCATTTGGAAAATTCAACTACATAACAATCATACTTAAGTGTAAATTTAAAGTCTCATCACTGGATTGAAAAATAATTCAGTTTGAATGGGTCTACAGCCTTGATTGTATTTGAAGTCATTTAAATTAGAAATGCTAGCAGAAATTTGGGAACAAATTTTAAGTAAGGTAATCCATGGTGAAAAATGAACATGCAGGGGTTTTGCCTGTATTTATTAATGTGTGCATGCACGGTTTTGGTCTTTTCCCTCTCTCTGTTACGTTTCGTTTTATCTTTTCAACAGAAATATCAGGAAGAAGAAATCAGAGTGAATAAAATTTGGTTTTAAACATTCACAGTTACAGAGAAGAGGCCATGACACGGCAAGATGTTGAAGGAAGGCAATTCCTGAACCCAAAATTTTTAGAGGTCTAAAAATAAACCAGACTGTGAGAACTAACACCTACATTTGTAATGTTGTACAAGTTTAAAAATGTCACAGAACATAAAATTACATCTTTTCTCTCTTAAAGACTGTTGGTTGTTGTGTTAGATTCAGAGTCAAGCTACTGTGGTAACCTGAATACTTCGAATATGCATACAGCGTGTAGAAATAATATAAAAACTCACTTTCATCTGACTTTTTATAGACCCAGGAAACAGATGCATTCAATTTTTTTAAATAGTAAAATGAAATGTCTCAAACTTCAGAGATACTGAATCTTACTATAACCAAGGTGACAATGTCATCATATAGCTTATAAAAAACAAAAGAAAAAAAAAAGGAAAAAAGTATTTCTGGAAAATAGCCAACACAACAGTGGCATGACCAGGAAAACGAATTCTTAAATACATAAAGATACCAAATTTCCAAAGAATATAGGGTACCCTGAAGGTATCCGGTGCAACCTGAATGCCTCATGGTCAAAGGGGTTTCCTTTTCTGTATTATCCACTGTACTGCTGTTGAAAGACTTTTCCTTTGATTATAGGGACACAAACACAGGGAGCACTGCTCCATGTTGCTCTTTGATACAGTTTTGAGCTATGTGAGGTCAGACAGCAGGCTGCAGAGTACCTAGCTGGGTAGTCATTGTCTGATACACCCCATTCCAGCCCAGAGTGCTGATGCCAAGATGTTCTAGATTGCCCAACACTGCTACATACCCAGCCTCCTGGGTACCTAGTGACCTGCAGCTGTTTTGACTCAACTTTTCTGCCCTCTCCCACCACTCAGCTAAACTGGCTTGAAAAGGTAACATTACTGTTGCCAACGAAAATGGAAAATCTTACCCAAATAGAGAAATGGGGCTTGATGCGAATGCAAACCATTCTCTGCACTGTACTATTCCCCCCTATCTCTTTCCCCTTCATCTGATCTCATGTGTATCCCATCCTACTCACAGTTGTCTAGCCTGAAATTGTAATGGTGCATGGAGAAGAGAGGCAAGGTCTTTCCAACATCAGGTAGTAGTAGCCTGATATGTGGGAATGACCAACCTAAATGATTCTATGGTTCTATGATTTTGGGTCTTGCTGTCATGCAGTTTCTGCTGTTTCTGGCCTTCTGTTTCTGTTGCTTTGCAGGCCTTTGTGGAGACCTATGGCAGTTTGAGTTTGGTCTCCTAACTTTTTGCCTCAAGTCCTTTTTAGGTGTATCCCAACTCTCCACTAGGTGCCCCCTTTCCACGATGTTCACATGGTCCAAGGGAGAAACCAAATGTCTTGGATTGCTCCAAGGACACAGATCACTAACATGTGATCTCTGGAGGCTGAATAGGGAATCAGATATTCCCTTTCACCTCACTTCTATGAGTGTTTTGTCTTGGACATTAGTAAAATCTTTGGTCATTGCTAAGCAAAAGGTTTATGTTACTTGCCTCCTGAAATGTTTCCTTTATGTTTAAAAGTCATTTCCTCTCTCGCATCAGCACATGAACAAATCAAAGGAGGGTTATTGTGTTTGTAGGTGCCTTCCGGGTATAGTGCCTTTTGGAAAACTGTCTAATGGATAGAGCCCACAAACTCCTCAAGTATGCCTTAAGCTTAGGGGAGGAGTCATGGTTCTATTCTGTGCAAACATTCAGGTGGCATGTTCTTCATGCCCTTTATGGGCTTCCAAATATGGTCCAAAGACCCTGGGAAAAATTATGGAAAAAGACCATAGTTTAGAAGACATCTCTTGATGAAGTTGATCCCTGTTTTCTACAAAATCAGACAAAACTTTTTTCAGCATGATGTAGTGGGATCATTGTGTGTGGATTGCATAGTCAAGTGAGGACAATGCTAGAAATATTTTATTAGACACCTGTAAAGGATAGGGTAGGATAATGATCCTGATGAATTATGCAGTGTGACTGTACCTGGATCAACTGAGGACAAATTTAAGGCCTTTATTTTCAAAGTTTCCAGCCATTTAGGCCTGAAATTTCATTTTCAGTTTTCCTTCTAACATGATCTCATAGTCATGGAAACCTTCTACACATGGAGAACAAGTACAAAATTTGTTCATCTGAGAACCAGAGTGAGCCGCACATTCAGCTTTGGCCAGGTCATTTCTGTGTTACACTCCCTTTATTTCCTATAACCTCTCTCTTTTCCTCCAGGAAGTATAATAGTGCAGTGTCAAAGCTTGTACAATGCTAAGAATTCTGGAATGCTGCAGTGGGCGTTTCAGAAACCACATGTTAATGCTAGTGTAGGACAAGCTGTTCCTAGAATGTAAGACCCATCATCTTCTATTGATGCTTGTGGTTTACTTTTGTAAATGGGCAGCACCTTGTAAAAGTACTCTCAGGTCTGTAACACCTGTTATGTCAGGGTCACCTTATCCCTTTTTTTTTTTTTTTTAAGGAGGAGGGAAAGGGGGAAGAGGAGAAATGGAACAGTGTTATCAGCCAGAGGAAGCTAGACACAGTCAGATCCTTCCACCTCTGAGCAGTTAGAATTGAAAGAGCTAGGAGAGGCTTATCTGTAACACAAATTGGGATTATCACACTAAATTCAGCAACATTGCACAAACAAAACAAACAATGTGGAGGAAAGGACTATTACACAAATATTATCAGAATGTAAAGGCTTTTTGTGAAGTCTTTTATGAAAACTCCAGAGAAAATACTTAAGAATATCTAATCCACATGAAAGACTAATTACATTAATGTTTGGAATTAAATATCAATGCATGGTATAGCATAAGCAGCATAACTACATCAATTCCAAAATAACTGGAATTTATCCTACTCCAAGAAGTGTAACTGAACCATGATATACCTTTAAATCAATAATCCAGAGACATGGCCTCAGCCCTGATTCCCCCACCCCATATGGTTCATGTTCACAACTTCTACAGAGGGCAATACAGAGATGTAATTTGTGTAAACGAACAGTCACGCTTACCACCTCTGTGCATTTTAATCAGTTGAAACTGCCACCTTGCTTGTGCATTTGGACAGAAAAGAGTTCTTAGCCAGAAAAAGGTAGCAGATCATGCCAGAAAGAGTAACTGTTTGTAAAAGCATGTTAACTTCTAGAGGGACTGGGGATAAACAGTAACTGAATTCTCTGATTTGCATGTATTCTTCAAGAATGTTGCAAAATGCAATAAAAAATAAAACCAAAAAATTCATTTTATGAAAAAATATTTTGATTGGATTCAAAACCTTTCATTTGGGCTTTGACCTTTTGTATTTTCTCATATGACGTACTGAAATTGGAAAATAGAAATACTCTCTCAAGAAAGTCCTGATCAGAAAAATTTAACCATATTAGAGCATGTGTTCAAAATTATCCCCTGTCAAACTCAACATGTTTTTGATAGATGTTTTATTTGAAAAAGCCTAATCCACTGACAGAGAAATGTAGAGTGAGATACTATGTAAATCAATACTCAAAGAAAATATAAGAAAACAAATATTGTAAGCATCAGTAAAATCAGAACTACTTGAGTTTGATATACAAAGGGGTAAAATAAAATGCTTTTTGCTTTGATTTTCCCCTTGATACTCCTCCCAGGATAGTGTACTGTGGTATTAGACATCTGGGTTAACCTCTAGAGATTACTGGATTTGATCAAGGCTTTTTCTGTCATTTTAATCTTTTAAAAACACCACCAAACAGATAGGGCAAAAGATTACGGTACCTAGTTTATCTCGTATGCTCTATCCTCTTTTGTTAAAATATCCTTATGCTTCAAAAGTTGAGCAGATACATCTCAAAACTTAAAAAAGATTAATCTTATGGTATTTCTAATTGTGGTTTGTGATGTCCAACTAAAGAAATTATAAATCATAGAATTATACTTAACCAATCTGATTCAATCACATGGCACGCTTTAATTTTCAATAGAGATGTTAAACTCTTGCTCCTCTTAGAAGCAGCATGTGCCAGCTTCAGGCAGAGATTTGAACACTGGCACTGATCCAGGAACAAAGAGGAACTTGAAATGGAGCTGCTAGTGAAATAACACGCATAGCTTCTTTAGACGAGATGTCAGCAACAGTCGTTCTTATGTCTGTTAATGAAGTTTTATTTTTCTCAAATGATGAATTACAGGACACATACACATAAGGCATTTAACTCTTCCATGAGAGGCAGGTACTTGAAGATGCCAGTGGAAAGAAAGCATTTAACCCAAGGCATAACAGTACTATTGGTAAACCGCAACTTCTTACACTGCCACTATAATTTAAATTAAATAGAAGCCTAACTTATAAACTCACACCATGACCCTTACTTTATGTTCCTTTTATATCTCTTGGGTCCTGATCACAATGAAACTTTCTCAGTCTAAAGCAATTTAATGCAAACATTCCTGGGGCAGGCTATAAAATGTGATTTTTGCAGTCAGTCTTTTATGGGTATTTTGGATGAATATTGTATACCCCATTGAAAAAGAGGATGACGAATGTAGACATTACGACATATGTGTGGGGTTTAGCTAACTCTGTATTTGCACATGAATATTAACCCTTGTAATTGAGAAAACCTGTCTCTCCACACATCTTGTTCATTTCCACAAAAAACGTGCATAGATTTAAGAGAGAATTAATGCTTTTTCTTACTTAATTACAAATTTTCTGGCTATGAAACTTCCCATGCTAGCTTCTTTTTGAGGGCAATGGACTCAACAGATGCCATGTTACACCTACTAGATGGGGATAATTCTACTTGCTACTAAGCACTAACAATAACACATGGAGATGTAAGTTGTGAATCAAGTTCAGCAGACAGCATGGTTTCCAATTCTTAAGCATTTTGCAGCAAAACTAAAAAGCACCATCAAAGATGTTCACAAGTGGTATCATTGCAAATGTTTACAAAACATGAAAGGAATGGTAAAATATGTGCTTAAAAATGTACTTGTTGAGATCGAAAGAGAAAGGCACAAAAACACATGGCATTGAGAAGTAGACTCGGTTTCCTGCACAGTGCACCAAGAAATTGCCTTTTTAATCAGTAATGGTGAATTCTTTCTAAGTAACACTTTACAGGTCACTGGCACATGAATGAATTAATGTGAAATAAGGCAAGCTGAGTTCATGATGTCCTGGATTTCCTCTGTCTTTGTGATCTTGTTTGTATGATTTTGACTATAAATTAAAATAAATAGCAAAAATTAAAATAGGATGTCTATAATATTTTGTTGTCTTCCCTTGTCTTCCTCACTTTGGGCGATCACAAACGTTGTTGATTTCCTAGCTTCATTCAAATGTTATAAAAGGAAATTATATTAAAGTATGATAAACACCTTTGAAAAGGATTTTAAAAAATGTTTTAAAACGACAATATATGAAATTGTAAGAGTAATAATAACAGAACAGAAATATTACCATCCTCTAGTGCCTCTCTGGCAAAGTGAAGGGCAGCTGCACTCTGACTGTCACAGCTTCAGGTGCTGTAATACACTACAAAAAATTTTCTATTCCAAAATCTTAGTAAGAACCAACGCAATGAACAGTGGAAATAAATGAAGCTTATGAAGAAACATAATATTAGTCAATGGCCAGACACCAGGGTCTCTACAGCCTCTGGCCACAGACAAATTCTTATTTTGATTTTCTGTTCTGCTTCCTCAATACAGTAATATTCTTATCACTCCATTTACTCTTCACAGCTGGCCTGCAAATCTTGGTTGGGTTTCTGCTGCAATTTAACCTGCTTGTATGTGGCTAAGACATTTACTAGAAATCAGAATGTGCCATTTACAGAATGCAGTCCCATAACTTCAGGGCTGGTATACTGTGTCTAGTCAGGCATGATTATCCTCAAGGACTCCTTTCTTTCATTTGGGAGGCACACTGAGCGATGCGATATTTAAGCAAAAAGGGCTCTGGTAGGACTTTGGCTCCCTGACAACCAGTGCCTGGTCATACTTGCCTTATCCTACTCAGCGGAACCTTCTCTCTTTCCAGGAATGAGTTCGTTTTGTTCTGCTGTTGGCATTTTTCTGGCCATCATCTAGCGGGACTGGAAATCCTCTTTCCCACATTACTGCAAGGCAGATTCAGATGATTGTCTTTCCCCTAGCAGAAGCCACAAATGTACAAATTAGGTTTAGATCATTGGTTGATACCTATCTGATGCCTCAGATGAAGCTGAGAGTGCTCGTTGATATCTTTTTCCTGAAAAGGCTGAGGAACATATTTGTTTTCTCAAATTTGATACAGACAAGAGACAAGAGTATTTTTTCTACTCCTTTTATCCTTGAAAGAAAAGTACAAAAAGAGCCAGAACTGGATTTGGAAGAGGGGTTACTGGCAGCTCAAGACAATGGGTAGAGGTGAGCAGAGAAGGCACCTGCTCATTATGATGCCTACTGACAGATGGATCCCAAGTACGCCATGCTTATGACCCAATTATACCACATTTTTCAGCCCTTGTTGCTTATCTATGTCTGTAACATAGCGGGTTAGAAGGCTTCTCTGCCCTCTAGGTCCATGTTACTGGCCCCGTTATCCCAGCAGCAGAGCAGCCAGGTGATGATATGTTCACTTGGATAATGGCTAAAGTTTCTGTGGATGTCCCATAGCTCCCTTAGGGATAAAGACTGAGTGGTTACCATTGCCTCATCCTCTGTCTCTGACTCTTGGGACGGCCCTGCTATCTCATTCTCTACCAGGTGGACTGATTTGCAGGTCCCTTTCTTTTTCTGCACTAGGGCAACTGACACTGGCACTGTTTGACACTTACAATGGCACTGGCACACTGGGGGGGCGGGTTTGCATAACTGCATTGCATCATGCAGTGGGTGGAGCCATTGTGGAAGGTGAAACTCACATGGGACGTGACCTAGCCATAGTTGCAGTCATGTGGGCTCAGACTGCCGCCCTGCCCACCATGCCAGTCTACACCACCCCTCTTTGCATTAGGGTGATTCGAGTAGCTGCACAGAGCCTGCCTCTGGACCAAGCAGTGGTACCAGATGGGGCACTGTTTCCAAACATTTCTTTAACTTTAGACAAGATCACAAGAACATTCAGAAACATGCTGATCCCTGGCCATAGGTCACCCCAAACTCATGAAAAATTTCCAAAATACTCATATGCTTTTGCCATTGGACTGACAGAAGAGAGAAAAAATTGGAATAATTTCTCCATGTCCATGCCAGCACCAAATAATCAATAAGTGTCATTATTGAAAGCCCCTAGGAGATAGCTCACAAAGTACCAGGGTGCTGACAATATTAAATACAGATACAGATATAAGATTCCTCCCAATACCAGTAATACACCAACCAGCCTAAGTCCTTCAACCTGGTTCAAGCATATAAGATCAATATAATAAGGAACACATGAGGCAGTAGATCCCATCATTCTGTTAGCAACTTAAAGAGCTCAGAACTCAACGTCTTGATCAACCACCACCACATCGCTGTAACAAATACTTATCACACAATAGTCAGATCTGTCCTTACCTCAACTCTCTCTAGCCCCATGTTGGGCACCAAAAAGATCTGTCGTGGTTTAGCCTTAACTGGCAATTAAGTACCACACAGTCTCTTGCTCACCTTCCCCCAGCTCCAGTGTGGGAGGAGAGTCAGAGGAAAAGACAGGGAAGCTCATGAAGTTCAGATAAGAACTATTTAACAACTGAATATAAATGAAAATTATAATGATACTACTACTAACAATACTACTAGTACTAAGTAATTAAAATAATAGAAAATCGAACATATGATACATTTGCTCAACACACCATCAGGTCCCGAGTAGCAGGAGTCTGAGCCCAAGAGTCCCTAGAGCCAGCGCCCTGGAGAGACAACATGACTGGGACAAAAACCAGACCATCCCCCATCACACTAATGAAAGAACCTGCCCCACAGCTAACAGCTACGTCAAGTGCTAACAAGAGCTAAGGACCCAGCTAGCAAGCTAGCCCAAAGTCTTAAGGACACCCCCAAGCCACTTCCTGCCTAAGAACAGGGCATGTGCACTGAGCCTTACTTACTATGGAATGAAACACCCCCTCAGCCACTCTGGGCCAGTCATCAGCACTGTGAAGTTAAGCAGCTCTTCCCTGCTTGAAACCAGCACAAGGGTCAGACCCTTCACAGAGCTGAATGCTTTTTGTATGGTACATCATGGGAGTTGAGTCTGTGAATATAACATGGCTACCATAAGATTATTTATTTTAAACCACAAACTTGTTTTAAAAATGTTGATGTAATATATTATGAATAAAATCAAATCTATGTATAGGCAATCTTACAACTTAATAGCTCAGTGGGATGTAAAACCTCATGCACCACAGTTTACTTGAATGAATCAACTTGTTTCCTGAGTGAAGTTATAATAGCACTAAATGTTTTTAATAATGTCTGAAGAGAGCTAGTTCCAAACTGTGTTTAAATTTAAATATAATATTTTCGGTCTAAGAGTAATGGGTAACAGTAAATGTGTCTCATCTGTCAAAGACACAAAATAGACAAGAAGTTATTTAGTACTGTAGAAAGAAAGATTCCAACAACTTGCAAAAAATGATAAGAATTTAAATAGTCTACAAAATTTTAACAGAGACTAATTTTATGTATAAACATTATGATTTGATTTGTTAATTTTCCGGTTTACAGATCATGTAATATGCAGGGTTGAGCAAAATTGTAAAGACTTTTGAAAAACATTTGCAATTTCATTTGACAAATTCATTGCTGCAAAACTTGCTTTCAATGAAATTCATGCAGTGAGGCTTCTGTACCAAAATTAGGTGGACATTTTTCTCCATTTGTTTGCAAATCAGTTGTGGTTCAGGGAGAGACCTAATTTCATTTGCAGCATTTTTACTTTTATATGTTAACATGGCTTACATTCATTTCAGGTATTTTAGTCCTGTGTCCATTCAGCACTTGCTATTCAGCCAGAGGCTTAAAAGGACACCCAAGGTCTCAAGAACACCTCTGCGGTGCAGATTCCATTCCGCAATAGATGTAGTTTTAGGTTGAGACAAGATTTTGCTATACCCAGGGGCCTGTGGTTCAAACACTCTGCTGTTTGCTCAGCTAATGAGGTCAAAACACTTTTATCAGTAATGAAATGATTCTCTCTTGTGTAATTTGCCACTAAAACATTGCACCTTGAATGATGCAGTTGAAAGGAATATAACTATACAATTTATTAACACAGAAGCCTTCAGTGTAGGATTCATGTACTGAAGTGAAATATACAGAAACCTTATTAGCACAAGTAAGATATAGGTCACGCTACAGGGTTGTTCTAGAGAAAGATTAATGAGCAGTTCGATTCTGGTACCTAGGTATATAAAGATCGCTAGAGAGCTTTTGTCTGCCTCAACCCCAGAGTCTGTCCAGTCTTTAAATGATTAGTTGGCAACCATTTTTTGTTCTGATACAAATTCAATGGACTAAACCCACAGTTGTACCGAAGCTGAGCAGGCTACATCCAAGATGAATGTGAGGAAAAGACAAAAGTCTCTTTAATCCAGTATTGCTTTCTGGTTGTCTTATTTGAATTAGAGCCCAGGGACTCCTCTAAGTTTTGGGGGCTCAAAATGTCTCCCCAGATCATTGTCTTAATAAAAATACCTGGAATGTGGAGCTTCATGGCTTCCCCTTGCCCTTGCCCATCTAGACTACTCAGTCAGGCAGTTATGAGTGGTCCTACTCATTGCAATGTCCTGCCCATCTGAAGCAGCATCAGACCAACAAAAAGGGCCTTTGTGTTTGTCCCATGCTGAGCACTGATGTACTGTTTGGGTCAAGACTGTCCTAGAAATCCCTGGTCCTGGTCTCATGTATTTTGCAGTTCAATAAAAACATCCAAGCTCAACAGAAATTATTTTCTTTAACCTGTGAGCTTTCAGCATAGCAGTAGGAAACTGAAAGCTTCAGGGACAGCAGTGCTGAGGAATGAAGTCTGGAAAGGTAGGGGTGAGCACTAGCAGACACTGAGCAAGGACTACAAAGGACAATAATAGTCAGAACATATTGCTATATTGAACTTTGCTTAAAATGCTAGAAGTTTAGAGTTTAATTGTGACTTTATGTGATTATAATCTTAATACAGGGCTCAGAATATAATTCCAGACAACTAAGTACCACACAGCTGCTCTCTCATGTCTCCCCCTCTTCTCCAGTAGAGGAGGAGAATTGGAGCAAAAGACAAGGAAACTTGTGGGTTGAGATAAGAACAATCTAATAATTGAAAGTAAATGAAATAAAATAATGATACCAATATAGCTACCAATACTAATAATACATAATGAGAAATAAAAAAAATATACAACTGCTCACCACCCATCGATTGACCAAGAGCCAGAGGTGGAGAGAGAGAGAGCCCACCCCTGGCCCGACCTCAAATTATATGCTGAGCATGACATTTTATGGAATGACATACCTCCTTGGCCAGTCTGTAAATTGCTATTTACACATACACATGCATCAGAAGCTGTTTTCTGATGAATGCAGTTTCTATAGACCCATAAGGTGATATTAGAATGGAGATGTTACCAAATACTATAGAATAAATGCACACATTGTATGGAAGTTCAAACCAACGACAACATGCACAACACTTAAATACATAACTGTGGGAGGTGAAGTGCAGCCAGGTAGGCAGCAGTGGCAAGAATGCTGCACCAGCAATACTCACAAAGCAGAGACCAGTTGGAAGTGAGCTTTTGCTTTCAACAACATCCCTGTCAGAAGCTGGCATTAGTGTCTGCTGAGCTTTCGTTGACTTTTAAGTGCAGCTATCAAGCATACTTGTCATTTTCATCCAAGCTTTAATGTGACTGTGGGGCACATCACTTTTATTATGCTTGGATCCTTTTTTTTGGTTCCATGGCTGCAGACTACCCTTATGCGTGAATGATTTGCCTCTTGTTTTCCCGTGACCAAGCCAGAGTAGAAACTTTGCTGCTCATTATGCCGTTTCCACTGTGCTGTGAAGAAGGCTTTTTTTGAAAAGATGCAGCGCAAGCAGACAGTTCTGAACAGGTATTTCTTGGTATTTCTTTTCCTTACAGTAAAACAAGAATATCAATATTCTTGATATTCAGACTGTCCAGGAAAGACAAAAACTGCACATAGTACTCAGCAGTCTCACAAATGATGAAGAGAATTGAAGAGTAGTTGCAAGTTGCATACTCAGCAACCCATTCCATTGACGAGGCCATTGACAAAGACATTAAAAATTTTTGGTCCCAGTACTGTTCACTGAAGGATGCCACTAACTGCTGGTTGTCTGTTGGACTTTGTATTCATTTTCACACAGCAGTTCAGTCACTTCTCCACCTGTTTTAAAGTTCACTTAGTATCTCACCAGTTTCGCTGTAAGGATATTGTGGGCGACTGTGTTGAAGACTTTGCTAAAGTCAAGGTACACGGCATCTACGGCTCTCATTCACTGAAATGGCCACCATGGAAGGGCGTTATGCTGGTCAAGAACAATTTGACCTTTGTAAATCAACTCTGGCTGTTTGCAATTACATTTTCCCCTTTACCTTCTTGCAAATATCTTCCAGGAGGACTCTGCTCCATAATCTTACCAGGCACTTAATTTAAGATGACTGACCTTGAAGATAGGTATAGTTTGCCTTTTTCCAATAAGCAAGAGCATCCCCCAGACACCATGACCTTTCAAAGATGATAAAAATGCTATTGTAATGACATGGTCTCACACTCAGACTGGCTGCTATTAAAACTACTACTAAGATACCACCTGATAGGAAGAGTTGTGAGGATTGGGAATGATTTGGAATCATATGAATGAATGGAGAAAACACCCTAGATTTTGTAGACTGTTCACTTGTCAAAGTTAATGCCCATTCATTAAAAATGAGAACTTTCCTGTATTATTCCTGAATCACTCAAAGCTATATACCTGTCACAATAAGTGAGTAAGCCTGAATATCAGAAGTTTCATGGCTGTATTAGCCCAGACCATTGTACAGTCAAGGACATTTACCTTGGATAACTAATGCTAATGCAGATCATTGATAACTCAGCTCATTTGAAGATGCCTCACCCATCTGTCCCTGCAACTTCATCATGCCATGTAGCCATGTGCTAAGTGCCAGTCCAGAAACAGGAAGATAGCATTTTTCTTCTCAAGGAGCATTTCATGACTAGTACATGTTTCCTAATAGAGTAGGGTAAAGAAAGCTCAGAAAACTATTTATAGATAGAAGCTAGTCCTTTGTCTCTTGCTTTTAATTTGTCCACTGGGCATTTTACAAGCTTTTTTGAGCTTTGAAATCAACTTAATATTTCATGAAAAATCTTCAGCTTCTGCAAGGCTCCAGGGATTGAAACTTCTTACTTAAACAGCAGTGACACTCTGAGGGCTTAAAAGACCAGTAGAAATTATACCCCATCAAATACAAGCCAGCAGAACAAATACTGTGTATTACAGCAAAAAATACTTTTAGCCATGCAAAGACATCTGAAGTTGGGTCATGTAGACTTGCAGTCCTGAAGATATTTTGACTATGCCATGGGGCATGGTGCTAAGATAGCTAAAGCTTCTTGGCAGTGGAATTAGATTTCAAATCACTCAAGTCTGGAGGTGAAAGCTGTAATCATAAACCTAGTCATATAGTTAGGGAGTCGTTGGGATGATACAGTTTTAAGTGGATATCTTTTTCACATGCTTCTGGCACAGAAATTGATGTCACCTACATCAGCTTGCTAGGCTAGGCAAAATCAAGATGGCTTTTTTTACTTGCTCAGTTTTGACTCCCAAGCCTTTTCAACCACCTCCTATTTGGACTATTTACTTGTGTTCTGCCATTTAATGAAACAGGTTAAAAAGGCCTATGTCACAATGCCAATACAATGACTAGTGAACTGCTGTACCAGGCAGATGTCTGATTCCCTCTTTATAGTACTCTATCCATCAATCTCATAGTTTATCCACCTGGGAGCCAAATTTTTGACTCCTAAAATAGCTTAGTACTTTGGTTTGGCTTAAATATAATTGTATTAAAGACCTTGCAGGTTTCATTTAGCAAGATTATCTTTTATCTAATTTCATGATAGGTTTTAAAAACCTCAGTGACTTCCTGTACACAAGTTTGGTGTTCAGAACTTTCTTCAAAAGTATTCCAAAGGATAGAAAAAAAAAAAAAGATTGCTTTCCATTAAAAGCTAAATTTTTACCTTCCTTCCTATCTGATTTCCCCCATGTGGCAATAAAACAAAAGTGGACCATTTGTCTATACAAATTAGTTTTGGCTGTCTTCAAGTAAATTAAGTAAGACATAGTGTCTCTAACTGGTTATGTGGAGGAAAGTTTACTCAATTCCATGAAATTCTAAAGATTTATCAATATATCTGCATAAATATAATTAAAATCTAATTAAATTTAAAATTTGAAATGAAAACTGCTTTTTCAGTAAAGTATTTTATTCACAGTTCTAGCCAAAATTAAAACAAATATGTGACCAGCAAGTTGAGGGACATTATTCTCCGCCTCTACTCTGCTCTCATGAGACCATGAGTACTGCAGTACTGCATCCAGCTCTGGAGCCCTCAGCATAAGAAGGATATCGACCAGTTGGAGCGAGTCCAGAGGAGGCCCACAAGGATGACCAGAGGGCTGGAACACCTCTCCTGTGAAGAAAGGCTGAGAGATTTCAGCTTGTTCAGCCTGGAGAAGAGAAGGCTCTGGGGAGACCTTATTGCAGCCTTCCAGTACCTGAAGGGGACCTACAAGGAAGTTGGGGGGGGGGACGGGACGGATATTTTACAAGGGCCTATAGTGACAAGACAAGGGGTAATGGGTTTAAATTGAAAGTGAGTAGAGTTTGATTACGTATCAGGAAAAAATTCTTCATGGAGAGGGTGGTGTCTGGTGGAGGGTGTCCCTGCCCATGGCAGGGGGGTTGGAACTGGATGGGCTTCAAGGTCCCTTCCAACCCAAACCATTCTATGATTCTATAAGTAAAATAAATATATATAGGAACATGCAGCTAGGTACAGATAAACAACAGTTCTAGCTTGACTTCTGAAATTATGCTGATTGGCCAGAATTACCATTTTGCAAATATTTTATTCATAAGTTTATTAAAATTTACAAAACCAACTGAAGAAGCCCAACTTTATTGAAGTCTATTGTGGACTTCAATGGAAAATCCTGTTTATGGACAATGTATGTTTGTCTTTATGTTCTTAAACTCAAACTGTGTATAATTTCATTTTCCATTACAAATCATGAATTTCAAAGCTTTGATTCGTATAAGATTTACACGTGGAAAATAAATTTGATTTAGAACTTTCCATGCATTACATCAAAAATTTCCTCTTTGTGAAAGCAGGAATGTAAAAATATGGCATAGAAACCAAAGTGGGTAAAAACAATGGAAGTGACTATCTGATCAGCTAATTTTGGAAATGCAACTGTGAACAAGACATAATTTTTTTCCCTAGAAAAGTACTTATATTACTGTAGGTAATATTTCTTACCTAGACTTGTTCAAATAGGTTCATTACAGTGCTACAACAAAATCACTAGAAGTCTTTATATACGAAAAATCTGCAAAACTAATGAGGTTACATATATTACTGCAAAACCATAAGGAAAGAGAGATATGATTACTACACATTGTTACGGCCTTATCTGATTTCATAGGCTAGGTCATCCAAAAAAGCAGCTATCCTAGGCTCTCAATTTATGTGTATTCTGAATGAGTTAATAATTACACAAACTAAATAAAGGAACACATATATTTTCCATTTACCATATCATATGCAGATAGATATAAGAACATAAGAATGCCCATATGGAGTCAGACCACACCTCTGTCAAGGCTACGATTTTCTCTTCAGCACTTGCCAGTACCAGATGCTTAATGAAAATAGAGAGAGCAGGACAAGTAGATAGGGATATTGTATGCTGGGGTATTCTGCAGAATACTTTCCAGCCATCTGTGGCTCAGGTAGCTCCTGAACTGCAGAAATGGTATCTGCTTTAATTGTCCTAGGCAGATTTTCCTGTCACAAATTTGTCTGAAGCCATGCAGACTTTTCCATCTGCAATATCTTACAGCAAATAGTGACACAGCTTAATTGTGCATTCTTTGCAGAAGCACCTCTTGTTTGTTCTGGGCATGCCACCTGCTAATTTTATCAAGTGCAACTCACTTTTTTTTTTTTTTTTCTAAGACAGAGTGAGCAATCATTTACTAATTCACCTTCTTCATGCTACTCATGATTTCACTGATATTTCTTACAGTCTTTCAGGCTAAGGGCTTCTAGTCTGTTTAATCATGGCTCTTCCCTGAACAGAAGATATTCTACACCTTTGATCATCCTTCTCACCTTCCTCTGTTTTGAGTTCCACTGTATTATTTCTGAAGGTGGAGGAAGACAGAAAGGAACCGTACATACTTAAGATATGAATGCACTTTTATGTTTTCTTCTCCGTTCCTTTCCAATAATCCATTAGATTTTATTTGATTTGAATTTTTAATACATTTTAAAAAATTTATCTGTGTTCTAAAATAACTTTCCATTGTAATACATACTTATTCCTGAGAGTAATTGTCATTTCAGAAATATCTATTGCATAAGCACAATTAGGGAATTCCCCCTATGCATAATTTTACATTTGTCTATTTTTGGTTTATTTAATTGCTTTTAATTTCCTTACCCTTCATTATATGAGAAACTTCTGAAATCTTTCACAGCTGAATCTCGCCTTTTCTGTGTTGAATATCTTCAGTGTCATCAGTTAAGTTGCTACCATACTATTTACCTCTTTTACAGATGTTTTGTGAACATGCTGAACAGCACAAACTTCCACTTGAGACTAACCCTCTCAATCCCTATGAAATCTTAAATTTTACCTAGTTATTTATCTGAAAATGTGCCCTTGGTATCTCAGTTTCCTTAATAGCATTTGGTGAGATGTGGTGTCAAATACCCTTGGGATATGTTCTGCCTTGTTCAGTTTCCTGTTAGCATATCTTACAAAGTATGATAATGTGAGTGTAATACAGAACTGGAGTATTCAAACTTTACTGAGTGACTGAAGACATTATCAACTTCAATGCAACTTACAAATTACATGAATAAAAAAAATTGTAAAATAGTGATTTGCTCTTTTCCTTTGTGTACATTTATGTTAGTCAAACATAAGATCTTGCATCACAAATTATTTTTAGCTTAACACCTGACAACAGAGTATGTGTTACTGCCAAGTACACAGGCTTGTGTTTTGTATATTATAATTAAAAAGAAAAAATATTTTTCTGCTTTTTGTAGGGATTTCTAATCTTGATTATATATTCTTATTAACTTCTCAATACATGAAGCACAAAATGATGAATCGCAGTGTTCATGAACTGTCATTTTCCTTCATACATGTGCATGTTAAATTTACCCTGTGTGGGTAACGTTCAGCTCCAGTGCTGATCTGCCCTATCAGGGTTTCCTTGAGCTAAAAATCATGTATTGAAATGCTCATTCTATAGACGGATTTATACTGATAGAAAAATTGTACAAATCCAGTTCCTAATGAAGTGTATGATTACATAGGTAACATACAAAGGTATTTAAAGAGATACATATTTTAAGAGTGTTAGATACTACTGGATACTACTATAGCTAAATAAAGACGCAGTTATGTATTTACATCATAGTACATTTAAGCCTTAAAGAAACTTTATATTTAACCAGTTTGAGAAAGCCAGTCCCTTAATGAAAGTGTGTCAACATACTTTCAATTTATGTGGAGCAACAGTCTTTATATGGGCAGTTACTTTGAAAATAGCTAAGATGTAAAAATCTATTATGATAAGGTTATAAACTCCAGAATAGGTTGACCACACCAACTCAACACAACTCTATCTTCTACAACAGGGAAAAGTCTCACAACTCCTTTGGTTTAGCCCAATAATAATCAGTCTCACCTTGGATGAATCCAGACTCCATTTATCACGTTTTCAAATGACTGTCTGTCAGTGCCTCTCACACTTTCAAATGTACAGTCTGCTTGTTTGTATGAAGCTTTCAACATGTGATTTGCACCACATTTATGTTTAAAGCTTCACCTCTCCATTCATGTGTCAAATCCTAAATTAAGTCACTCAGTTACTTCATGGTAACTTGTTTGTGTAGCCATATTGTGTCAGCTAAGAGATTTTCTCCCACAGATGTCTCAGATGGAGTTTTTATTCCTCCACAAACTGTTTCCCTGAACCCTGGGGACACGTCTGCAGCCATGTGCAATACCCAGTTTGCCCAGTCTCCCCTTGGTAGAGAGAAATGGCCAAGTGCCACTGGGATTTTATCCTTAGTTGAGGACATGTTGGATAGGTGCCCAGACGGTCTTTTTGTTTATGAATATAAACAGAGTTTATAGGCAATGTGATAGGAATGACAAAGCTGATTGTAATGGCAGAAAATCCACTAGAGAAATTAAGCCATGTTACTTGTGACTGATGAGGTGAGAATATTTTCACCAGTTATAAATTCATATTTGAAAGTTTTAGCATTGAGAGTTTTATCTTAATATAAATTGAATATAATAGATTTACTCCAGATTTATTCCAGGGCATGTGAGATTGGAATCTGGCTCAGTATTTTTACTCACACATTGGAGACAGATTGCTTCTAAAAATTAGTTTAAATTTTGTGCTTATTCTGTTCCATTTTCATCCCATTCTTGCACTCTGACATTTCACAAGGAAGTCACAGTTTTCTTAACTCAACTAAATGTTCTGCTGCTGTCCAGCACAGAGATACCACAATACAGGTATGGGCAAAACAGCTGGTACTTCATCCTGCACAGCCCTTAAAGCTGTGCTGGCACTCTTATTAAGTGATTCTTTGACAGAAATTGTAAAGGGAGATTTCTTTCATTGACTGTATGGCTGACAGTAACAGTATTGGTAGAAAGCAGATAACATTTTGAAAGCTTTGAATCATCTCTTCGCAAGCTGTAGTACTAGCTTGCACCGGAAGACTAGCCTTAGGTCATGCCATAAAACGTTACTTCTTTTCTTTTCTTTGACTATATAATTACTAAAAAACTGTGAATATGTTTAATAATATATGAGTTATGTAAAAACCAGCTGATATATTTATGCAAGTCAAATACAAAAAAGGGGTCATTAGGTGGCCCAGTAATATCAGTAAATGTGATGCATGAGGTTATGGAAGTATGGTATATTTTTGTCTATGCCTGAAAGTCATACTCATTTTTTTTTCTGATCTGCTGTTGTTAAAGGACAAGTGCACTGTGCTGTCTCAGTAATACATTACTATTGTTTTCTTGCCCTATTTAATCTTGTATAAAACTAATACTAGACTCAATGTATAGATATGGTTAATATTTTCTATTTTATAGGATTATAGGATGGTTTGAGTTGGAAGGGACCTTTAAAGATCATCTGCTTACAACCCCCACTGCCATGGGCAGGGACACCTTCCACTAGACCAGGTTGCTCCAAGCCTCATCCAGCCTGGCCTTGAACACTGCCAGGGGTGGGGCATCCACAGCTTCTCTGGGCAACCTGTGCCAGTGCCTCACCACCCTCTCCACGAAGAATTTTTTCCTGATATGTAATCGAACTCTACTGGCTTTCAGTTTAAACCCACTACCCCTTATCCTGTCACTACAGCCCCTTGTAAACAGTCACCCTCCAGCTTTCCTGTAGGCTCCCTTCAGCTATTGGAAGGATGCTATAAGGTCTTCCCGGAGCATTATCTTCTCCAGACTGAACAAACCCAATTGTTTCTCAGCCTTTCTTCGTAGGAGAGGTGCTCCAGCCCTCTGATCATCCTCATGGGCCTCCTCTTGACTCACTCCAACCGGTCGATATCCCTCTTATGATGAAGGCTCCAGAGCTGGATGCAGTACTGCAGGTGGCATCTCACGAGAGTACAGTTAAAGGGGAGAATCACCTCCCTCGACCTTCGGCCACACTTCTTTGGATACAGCCCAGGATACAGTTGGCTCTCTGGGCTGCCAGTGCACAACTCACGTTGGACTTCTCATTAAACAGTACCCCCAGGTCCTTCTCCTCAGGGCTGCTCTCCAGCCATTCTCTGCCCAGCCTGTACTTGTGCTTAGGATTGCCCTAACCCGTGTGCAGGACGTTGCACTTGCCTTTGTTGAACTTCAAGAGGTTGGCAGAGGCCCACCTCTCCAGCCTGCCGAGGTCCCTTTTGGGAAACTATAAGAAAAATTCTTGGATACAAAATATAAATGTATGCTAAAAGAATTAGAATAAGGAACAGGCTGATAGGTGTCACTAGGAGAACAATCATGCATCATTTTTTGCTGTGAAACAGTTGGCTTTTGCAGTCCAGTTAATGTATTTTAAGCCTCAGTGTATTTCTGAATTTAACAGCCCCATGTCCTGGAGTCATGTGAGAAGCATCTTTCATTCGCGAACATGAAGTGCAGTCTAACCCTTGTAGGATTATGGAAAATCCTGCAAATATATAATTAGGGTTTCAGAAACTGGAAGAAAAAACCCAGTTCTTAATCTAAACTCGATTATGCCTTATAATATACACCTATCTCAAGCACTTAAAAAAACTGGGTTTCAATTTGATCAGGTTTGTATACAGTTAAATCCTGTGATGTCTGATGATAAAACAGTGGCTATTTTTGACTCAGATAAGAATTTTCAATTTGTTTTAAGAAAATAAAAAATATTATAGCTTTAGATATGAGAGGCATGGTAGAAATGATACTTAAGGACATCCATTTTTACCTACACATAAAGATTTAGTCTTCACCAGGCAAAAGTAGTCTGGGCTTAAAATTATGTAAGAAAGATTATATTAACTAGAAAAAAGTGAATAAAATTAAGCAAATAAGATCTTTCCTGTATTTGTAATAAAAAACAATATTTAAAAAAGAAATGGAACTGCTTCCACTTGCTTCACCTCACATGCTGCTTTTGTAGCCCATATTATTTTTCCCCAATATTTATTTCAGTTTTACTTGTCATCTCTGCTGATAAACACAGCATCCTTGTAGCCCTTTTACAGTCTTTGTTTTTATATGTGTGGTGAAAAAATTGGCACATCTGATTACTGGCAAAAGAAAGGCATGTTATATGGTTTTAATGCTTCTTTTTGATTATCAACTCTACCACATAGTCCATGGGGTTTAGAGGGAAAATAATTCTGAAAAATGTTGGCAAGCTTGTACTGCCCTATAGCTAAACTGCTTGGCAGAAAGAACACCATATAGCAGCTTTGCTCCTATAATCTTCATTTGTTCTTTTCTTATATGTGTGCCTCTAGTTCAAATAACTGTACAGCCTTATAAAATGGAAGTAAATGTCATATCTAAATGCATTGTTAGTACTTTAAATCCTCATTTTAGAAGGGTCCTTAAGCACACATCTAAGTCTGAGATTATTTTTTCTATAGATGTGATCTTTACTTTAAAAAGACTATGCACACCTTGAATAAAGAAAGTTTCCTAATACCATAGAAACAATTTGCTTCACATACAATTAATGGCTTGAAATGTATGTAGTTTGTTACCCTACAAACAAGCAGAAGTGACACTAGCAATGAAAAAAACTGAGTTCCTTTCTGCTTAAATGTATCAGAGAGCTGAAGTAACCTTCTCAGCGGCCAAGGTAAAACCCAATAAATATTGTGCCCTGAAGATGCAACACTGTCCTCACCTGCTGCAGAACACACATGCACCACCATGCCTCTCCGTCCAGCCCCTGAGATGAGAGCAGCAGTGTGGCTGTCCAGGACAGGCAGGTAGCTAGTATAAAGTCCAGTTTAATGTGAAAATTACATTTCACTGAACATGTAGTTCTAACTACAGAGAAATGCTAGATAAAGTTTGGGTTTGGGTTTGGTTTTTTTTTTTTTTTTCATTTTGACACTATGTTTTATTTCAGATTTTTCCTATTTTATATACACATAACCCTTAAAACCCCCGAACTTTAAAATGCATTTTGTTTTCCAAATAAGAAAATAATTTCAGACATTCTGCTTATAGAAAAAAAATAGGATTCACTCTAAATACTGTTTTTTAGGGTCTGCGTTATACAGTCTCCAAGTCTGTCATAAAGGGGAGCTTCTGTGACACATGTTGTGCAACAAAGAGTGTAACCATCTCAAACATGTGAAAGGTTTGCTATACTGATCTCTTAGAAGACAGGAGTTCCTGTCTCACTATAATCACTGTACATGAATCAGAGTTTGCAAGCTTTGGGCTCTGAAACAAGCTGATCAACTATTGATGTTGCCCACCCTTCACAACTTTATAATTTAAAGTAATTTGAAACTGGTGGCCTCAAGTGATCTACATTTTTCTGAACTGGAAACTTCAAAATAATTTGATCATGACAGGATTTTAACATATTTTCTATAATCCACAGGTCTCATCATTGCTGTTTGATGATCTTGTTTAATCACTTGTTTAATCCTTTTGTAATCTACCCCCCTTAATGAAGGTGTGTATTATGTTTTGACATTCAAGAGAAATTAAGAGTAGGAATAGGAAATAATTGCTAGTTACCCTCTTGCAAAAACCCATTGCATTCATTTTATTGCCAAAGTAACTTTAGTTATTTACCTTAAGAGAAATAGTCTTTAATATTTTAAAATTCATCTTTACCCCTGTGAGCGTGAAGTAAATGAATAAATAAGCAAGAAGTGGGAGATATATTGCCTATTTTGTGTCTGCAATTAGTGGGTTCAACTGAAAGCAGTGGAACAACTATCTAACTTCTAACATAACTCCAGCCAAGTCAATGGGAATTTTTCCACTGATTCCCATGAGCTTTGGACTCAGTCCCTAAATTCTTACAACTCAGGAAGAGAGCAAAATAGTATGAAGTGGTTTCCACAAATATTGCTTTAACAGAACTTCAAGATTTCTTTTTTAAACTCAGCTTTGGTGAGGAAAGTGAGAAGAACAAGTAGCATCTGCATGGAGTGCAAGTTGGCAAGAATTCCAGTCTGCCACTTTCCAAATTGTTTTAGAAACGTTTGGCACATCTCTGTCACAAATTACAGCTGATTATAATTTCACAGTATGTGCAAGCAGATGGAGGAGATGAATTGGGGAAAAGTTTCACCCCAGACAAATTAATTATTAGTAAGTATTTTCAGAGCAGAAGTTAAATATTAAAGCTGTGGTTTGAAATAAAGAATTATGGGATGTCCAACTAATCTATAACTTTGAATCAAACATTTTATGAACAATTTGACACCTGGTTGGAATAATATATTATTTTCATAGATGAAAATATAACTCATACTAAAAGAGAATATATTTCAGAAATCCTTAACCACTGGTCATTTTTTCTCAAGCCATCTATTAAATCAACAAGTTCAGGAAGAGTTGAAAACTGAAAACATTCATAGCAGAGGTGACTATGGAAATACTTCAAACATTTTGTTCCACAAGCTGAAGACACTAGAAGGGAAAAGATGTTGGAAATTAAATGAGAACAGAGAAACAAGCCAAATGCTTCTGTTTGATGACATGAGTGGCTGAAGGTGGGTGACATGCTGTTCTCTTTCCCATCCAGGAACTTGTGATCCTGGAGCTGAAACAGGTGCTTGTAAAAATGGTGTCCTAGAGGACTGTTGTGATGCTCTTTCTGTGGCCTTAACTCTCAGTTGCAGCAAGTGGGTAAGAAAAGTATAATTTTCTCTAGACATATATGGAATTCAGCAGTCAGTAAAGTAATTTCTGCATATGTTTTACGAAAATATTTTCTTGGCAAGAAAGATTCGACATGACTAATAGTATTCAACTAATATTTGAGGTCAATGATAGTTACCCAGATTCTTAAGAATCCAAGGAATATGATTCACTTGTACCAGGAAAATATTTGATTTGAACAGAAAATAAGAAGTTAAATGACAGTATTTCTCTGAATGAGCAAATCTAAACTTATTCTACCATTGCATTTCTTATTGTTGTTCCTTAGTTTTTTTAAAGAGGAAGATTAAGTATTTGCATGTGGGGCCTGAGAGTGATTTAGTAATACCTGAAGAGTTTTCACATGAAGTGAAAAGGAATGTATGAGAAAACTTACGTTTATTTGAATATAAAATCTTGAATGCTAAGGCAAAAAGATGGTATTGTGCTTATCACTATATGCATATATTTATCACTACTGTTTGTTGAAGATTTTGCTTATGATGAAATGCAAAGTAAAATGAAATGCAAAATAATGAAAGTATTTTCATTAATTGAATTTAATTATTTTTTTTCAAGTGTTTGAGACAATGTGAACTATTTTATAAAGAAAAGTACTTCTTTGTTGTGCTTTCAGTTTTCCCTGGAAAACCTTTTAATCAGCTGATGGTGCTTATGCGGTGTAGTATTTGTAGGGAATTGAACACAATGCATATTCAACAACTATTTCTGTCCTCTGAACAGAATCTTTACTGGATGTTTGAGATTATGTCAAAGACTCACAATGTTAAATATTTTAAACTTTTATAGTGTGCTGTAGGCTGATAGGAAGATGGATATGTATTGAAATAACCACAGTAATATATCCCACTGAGTTATTTCAAATTAAAAACTTAACTGCTCCAGATGTTTAAACATTGTGAAAATGCTGAGAGATATCAGCAGGCTCTAGAAAGGGACAACTTTCTGAATCAGTTTGTCCTTTGATGTTTTCTAACACACACACACACACAAATAATATTATTTCATAGCATTTGTCCATTTTCATCTTTATCTTACAGACATCTGTGTAAAATACATGAGTAATCACCTAATGATCCATTTATATGCATTAAGTTATATATGTGTCTAATTCCTTCTAATATCAAGTTTGGGATATATATATATATTATTTTTACAATGTTGAACATGATGGTATCCTATATTTGGCTCAAGGTTACTACTTTAATAATTTCTTCTGTCCTTTGAATGACAGTTTTCAGTGGTAACAACAAAGAATTGCTGTATGTGCTACGCGAAAACAAACCTGCACAAGGGAGTCAACTGGCATGGTTAGTAAGGTAGGGCTTGCCTTCTCTCAGCCAGAGTGATTTGAGTAAGCTTGTTTCACTTCACATTGCAACTGTTAGATGTACAGGCATGGTCAGTTACTATGTATAAGATGATGAATGGTGTATTAGACATATTTGCTGTGTTACTGGTCCTCATCCTGCCATAATCTGAAACTCAGTTTCAGGGAAATCTGTAAATATGAAGCATAATGTTACTAAGGAGAACAAGTACACTTCAGAGTAGCAGCTAAGTTTCTGCAAAGTTCAGTGTCTTTTTAAACCTGCAGGATGTGGAACATTTTGGAGAGTAAGGCCTGTTTAGACAACTACAGACAAAATGACAGGCTAAAATCCTGCTGACACCTTGGTCAGTGAAAAGTCTCCTATGAACTTTAGCTCAGCCATTTCACCCAACATTCAATCAGCATGAGGTTTATGATCTTTGAAAAGTACAATTTAGTTATCTATACATTTTGAGTTTAGTAAATTGCAGTAATGAAGTAATAATTTGCCCAATTATTTTGGATTTTTACACAGTTTCAAGTTATTAAATATCACACTGACTATGGTTAATGTGTTACTATGTATAAACTCTGGAGTATGGGTGACAGCTATTGAAGTTGCTTGGACTGGAACATGCCATACCCTTCTTGATGTTTTATTATGCTATGCACTTTTAGTCAGATCTGCAAACACATTGCTAAGTGTGTACCTAAACAACACTGTGACCCACCACAATAGATATCTGATTGTATAATAAAGCAGTCCTCAACACTGACTTTCCCACAGTTCACCTACAATCAGACATTAGATGTTGCAGAAGATGCTGTTTATCCATATATTATTCTTCCCATATATTAGAATGAAAAAACCCAAAAACCCAAACACCAAACCAAAAAAAAAAAAAAAAACACAAACCAAAAAAAACCAACAACCCCCAAAAACCAAACCCACAAAAAACCCCACAAAACATAAAATGAGATACTGGAACAGGTTGCCCAGAGAAGCTGTGGATGTCCCATCCCTGAAAGTGTCCAGGTCAAGCTCGAAGGGGTTTTGAACAACCTGGTCTAATGGAGGGTGTCCCTGCCCATGGCAGGGGGTGTTGGTACTAGATGATTTTTAAGGTCCCTTCCAACCCAAACCATTCTGTGATTCTTTGATTCTATGCTTATTGAGAAATGTATTGCTGAGTTATCAGCAATGTGCTTGAGTGTTCATGTATTCATGACGAACAGTTGTCTAATTTTATCATTTTATGTGTTCCTACTCTATTTATGATTTCTCAATAATTTTCCAGAAATTGTAAAAATATAAATGGTGCAATATATAAATAAATCTAAATTAAGTTCTTCAATTAATTAATAGGACTACTGCATACTAGAATTTTTGCCTACATTATCTTATGTTGAGAAAAACTTTAATTAGCATCTCGTAAAACAAAGCAGCCTGTTACAATGAATGAATTTATTATATGAAATGGCTACATGTTTAAGAGGTCTCCACTGTATGCAAATTAGATATGAACTATGAGGTAGATCTGATAAGTGCTACAGATTTCATACATAGTGGAAATAAAGATGCAAATCACATAACAATAAACTCAAATCTTTCTTACAAACACCCTAGAGAAAACTTTAACAAATCATAACTGTCAAAGGGATGGATGATGGAAGTTTTTGTCATGCAAAAGAATACAAATCCCTCTACTGTTGCAAGCATCACTCTTTTATTTTCTTGGTTGTAAGCACATCAACAACTTTAATGATAAAAGCCTTCCACAAAAATAATTCTTAAGCCTCAGGAACAAACACCTCTTTGGCACCCTGAGAGCATGTTCCACAAACATCATCAATCTCCTTCTGAGTATGATTTACAGCCTTTCCCTTTGGCCAGCTCAAGCTGTCCATGTGCATACCCTGGCAGCGTCACATTGGGATTCTCCTCTGCTTTGTCCTCCAAGCACACGCTACTCAATTGGCATGCTCACAGCCAGCTTTCCAGACATGTTTGGAAAATAAGAGAAGGAAGTTGGAGTATAAATCCTTCCATATGAACACATCAGAAATGTATGGCTCAGATGAGAGAAAGAGGTAAGGAATGTATATCTAGATTCAAACTAATAGGCCAAGTTCTCAGTTCCAGATGGGTTTGTTATGCACAGCCATGAGAGATGTTTATAAAGAAGATGCAAGTCTCTCCCTGCCTTTGTGGCTCTTTTAATTTATTTAATTGCTTGTATTTACTAAGGGCAGTCCATACACCAAGAAAGCCAAACTACAGGGCATCGTTTAGTGAGATTCCTTTCCATCTGTGACATGACTTTTGTGCCAGGTGCTGCATATGTATTATGAGAAAGGTTGATGAAGGCAGCTGTACTCCAGCTGAGACTCCCCTGAAGAAAATTTGTGTTCTTTATCCTCCTTTGCTTTGCTGAACTGAAGGAGTGAGATATGATTGCTGTCTTCTGCAGAAAAAGCCTTGATCTGTCTCTTCTTTGTGTCAGCCCTGTGGGTAAGTTTATGTACATTTAAGGGAGTGCAAATGGTAGGAAAATCTGAATCATTGTATGTGTTGATGAGAGGCAGTAGAAGAAAGGTTGTAAGGCAGCAGGATAAAATAACAACTTAAGCCAGTGAAATTTAGCATCTGGGAGTACAGCTCACTCTTCATGACTCAACTGACTGAAGTTCACTTGTGGATTGCAGGTGTCTGATAAATTAACTCTTTCTGGCAGCATTCCTTGAGTTTCAGGAATAGAGTATGCGAACCAGAGCTGAAGGCATTTAATGTTCTCTCGCTCCATGCACTCACTAAGGCAGATGTAACTTCATTAATAACATTTGCCTCGCTTAAGCCATGCTCCCTGGCAGAAAGGCTATATCAGGAAAACATGTAAACATTATGATTATTTGTAAACACAGATAGGTCTTTAACATGTCTACATTGAGTGAAACAGTAGGTACTTATGAGTTCAGTGATGCTTATAGGGGAAACAAAGTGAAGTAGAAGGACCTAGAAAAATAAATCTGCAAATGCGTTCATAAAATATTTGGGACACTTTTATAAAAACTTGAAAGTTAAATGGATTGAATTTACAGAATAGAATTTTCTGGAGTGCTTCTATGATGAAGGGCTAGATTATCAAGAAAATATTTAAACCATCTCTCTTTAGACGCTTAGACTTCAAGCTCTATTTAGAGCTGATATAGAAAGTTTTGGGCAGCTCAGAACTGTACTTGGAAGCTTTGACTCCTAATTTAACCATCTAAGCTAGAGACTTAAATACAAACAGTGCTCACGTTCATCTTTAAGAGCTATTATTACTAACCCGTAACTATATTTGGGAAGCTGCTCTGTCCCAAGATAAGCAGTGGCAATTAAGTTTCCAGAGAGAGCAATCTTTCACAAAGTTGTTGGGCACAAAGCAAGATTGATACTGTTAGGCTACCTTTTGCTAGGGCTAATAATGCATTGTATGCTAGGCAAACAGAAATGCTCAGCTGCTCAACAGTTGGCTGCCTAAACATCATCTGGTGTTAAGCACCTTATTCTACTCCTTTGTGAATTGTAATCCTTACCTTTACAACTTTTATCCGTATAATGGGGATAATATTTCCCTAACTCCCAGCAGTTCTGTAGAGGGATATATTAACTTCTGTTATCTCTAGGAGCTGCATGAAGATGAAACGCTCCCAAAATACTAAGCACGAAAATGCTACGCAGGTGAACAACCCAGTTCATGGCCGATGATTTATTTCAAAGCATTCAGTCATGAAGACAGGTACTGATTACATTATTAATAAGCTAGCAGAAAGTTTTCCATCAACAGTGGAAACAGTGTTTCACTGAACTGAATACTTTTTGAGTGTCTGCTTTACAGAGCAAGTTTTACTTTGTCCCCAAATTTGAAACATATTAAAATATTAGAACTTGTAAGGTTCTTATGACAGGTTTAATCTTTTGTCACAGGCAAAACCAAACACTTTGATCATCTCTCATAATCATATCATATACTTTTACACAAAGTAACATCACTGAATATGTTACTATTGCCTTGAATTTCTGAAAACTTCAGATGACTATCTGAACAGTCTCTATGCATTAAAATTACTATTACAGCTATTAGAGGAAATTTGATTTTATTCTGTGTTCTGCAGTTAAATTTGTACTTATTTTGGAGCAGTTAGATATGGACCAACTTACGAATTAGCTTTTTTTAAGATAAAAGTAGTTGAAACTTTGCCATCTGTATTCTGTCAATGAATGGAATTTTGTGTGGAATGGAGGCAATGCATGATATTAAAAAAAAAAAAAAAATCATATGGAACACTTAAAATAGCCATACAACCTCATCTTAAAGGAGTAAATCCACTTTAAAATACTATTCCGCAACCCATAACGTCAGTGATGGGGAGCTGGGAAGTGAGAGCATGACTAGTAATTTAAGTAGAAGAAGAATTGAATCTATTGAAAATAATGAGAGCTGTGATGGCCTCATGGCTTTTGGAAATCTCTTACCTCCATGCAGTATCAGTTATCAAGACAAAACCCCTCAGGATTTTTAATATAAGGCTGAATCAAATAATTTTTTTTTCAGTTCAGCTGCTTAATTTCATTATCATGCACATTTTAAAAGCATGAATAAAATTCTGAAAGCTGTGATGTGTAGAGTATTCCAAACATTTGAAACACATCTATTAATTTTATGAGGCATAATATTTTCTAATGATACAAGAAATCTGAAATTTTTAATAGAACTGAGGACCCAAAGAAATTTTTACTTGTGACAACATCTTTCAAGAGACAGTTTTGGCAATAATTGAGTTTCTGTGCTTTTCTTTAAATTTCACTACCTGATAATACCTGAGAGCTGTAGACTTTATTTTGGAATCCCATTAGGTACCATTAAAAGATTTTATTTCTTAGGTTGTGTGGATTGTTGGAGTATAGGTGTGTGTTTTTTATTTTTTTTGTGTTTTGTTTGTTTGGTTTTTTGTTTGGTTTTTTTTTTTGTTTTTAAATCTAATTGTCAGTCAATGTTCTACAGTAAGCCTAGCTTTCTTTTGACTCTCATGGCTATACACTGTGGGGGGGGGAAGAAAAAAAAAACAAAACAACAAAAGGACTATGCTTCATCATTCTGTCAAGGAGGTTTCTTAACAAATTACCTTTACCCTTGAAAGAAAACACAAAGAGACTTTTTGTAGCTTTAACAATTCTCATAGTTCATATCTTCTTTCTTGGCTATTCAAGGGAACAAAAATACAATCTTCTAGACCTCAGAGAGAATTAAATTGATATTTTTTAAAGTTCGATTAAATTTAGATACTTAATAAAAGCATAATTCTTTCTTTAATCATTATTTAAACTCTGTATGTTTTTTCCTATAATACTGCGTTTTCAAAACACATTGTTTCTTTGTAAAGCATTTATTTCCAAAGAGTAAATAATAGCAAATTACAATACAAAATAGTAGACTTTTTCTTTCTTTGTATGCTTGATCATGAACACTTGGTATTCACAGTTTTATATCTTAGTCTGGATGAAAATCATTCCCTTGCAGAAAAGCACCATTGTTCAGATTTTACTCAATCTTTCTTTTTTAGAATGTGGTGTAACAGACAGGCCTAGCTTTCAACAAAGGAATGTTTTGATATAATATTCATTGAAGTCCTTAGGAGTCTGTTGAAATCTGAAGGCTGGATTGGTGCCTTGGGGTGAAAAGGGTGCTGGAACTGGGAAGCACCAGTCCCTTCCTCCACAACTGTTCCAGCAGCCTCTTTCCTTGCAGTCATTGAACAACCTGTTTACCCAAAGAACATCTGGGTTCAGGAAGCCACTTCTAAATGTCTTTAACTGCAAAGAGCCTGTGAGCTCTCTCAGCTTGAATCCCATCTTTTTCACCCCACATAGTGGTTAGGGTTTGCTGTGCCTGTGTGGGACATAGGGACTTCACTTTTTGCTTTACTTCTTTTTGGAAGCTCAGTATTTTCAGCAGATGTCTTACATTTCAAATTTATATTAGGGTCCTATAAATCAGCTGAAGAATGAATGTGTGGTCCTTCCATACCAGAAATTAAATTAAGCTGCAATTTGTCTGGGATGTTTTACTAGTAACAGTTGGGTGTACTTAAGATAGAACTGAAAAATTTCAAAATATGTAAGAAAAACAAACTCCAAGAATTTCAGCTGTGTTTCTAGTGCATGCTAAAAGCATACTATTCAATACTGTTTATTTTTTCCATGTAAGAATAATGTAATTTACTACAGGGATCTAAACATGCACTCATTCAAATAAAGTTAAGAGTTCTACCTTTTCTAGCATATCACCAAACAAATTGCATGAAGTACACAGACATACAATACAAATGCATAATTTCTTATAAAACTATCCTCTGAGTTACTAAGCAGACATGCAACATATACACAGAGAAAATTGTTTGTCAGCTGCCTGGGTCTGAGTCAGTCAGTGTAGCAATGTACTTTTTGCCATTGCTATACTGTGCTGCCTAAATATTTCTGAGCCTTCTTTGAACAATGAAGAGTTTGCAGGAAAAAGCCTGAAAACAAGAATCTTGAGATGTCACTTTACAAAGGTGCCCTTAACTGCTCTGTAGACACAATCCATTGATAGAAAGAAGTTGTTGTTAAACTTCAAGCATGGAAAGATCAGTGAATAAACCCATTGTTAATTTTAAAAGCAATTTCAAATGCCTTTACAGTTAAGCCATTTAATTTCCATTGGTTTAAGTTTAATCACTTTTCATTAATGTAAGCTAATTTGCAAGCTAATCTAATAAAGTAGCATGAAACATGAGGAGCAATGCATTGAAATGAAGGAAGTTCAGTTGCTTGCAGCTCATTAAGGTTCTTGAAGTTTAGAGACTAATTACTGACTAAAAATGATTTTGTTTACTTCTACCTTTTGAGAGTTACTGTTTTATCCCACAGTTTAAGACTCACAGGCCAAATCATCAGTAGGTATAATTTGGTACAGCTTCAATAAAGTCAACAGGCCAATTTATACTAGTTGAAAATTTAGCTTTTTTCCCCCCACCCAATTAAAAAAAAAAAAAAGTATGAAAACTGATAAAAGCTTTCCTTTGAAAGAAAAAATTTAGCACAAATGTCAGCAGGCCATGGTGCCTCATCTTGTGCTTACTAGAGTCTACGGAGCACTTCCCAGTAATTTCAGTGGAAGAAGCTTTAGATTCTAAAATGCATGCTATAAGAACAAGTAAGTTGACTAATCATTTGTTCAGGTTTTCTATAACATTAGAAGTCTGAGGCTACAATATTTCTCTTAATTAATTTATACCTGAAATAGAACCCAAATTTTAGAAAGTAATCTACCAGTGCTAACTTGTAAATTGCTAAGGAGAGAAACTACATTACAGTCACCAGTAAGCTAATTACTCTTGCTAATAAAGATGCATAAAACCATCTAAAATTGTTTTGCTTCCACTCTGTTATTTTACCAACTAGACTGAGCAGTTCATTATTTACTAGATTTCTGTTCTCATGTGGATCCTTCAGGTTATCATAAAAGTAATCTTGTTTTTCTATTATACACTTCTGACCAAATGTGGACGTTAATCATAGTCCCACTGTAGTTCTATTGTTTACTCATTAAAGATGACTGTGGTCATATGGTCAGCAGATCAGACAATAAGCTGATGTTCGGCTAGGTACTCAACAAGATTCCAAAGCAATTCCAAAATTGTCACTCCCCTGAATGCTGCGTTTTCACATGTTCAAAAGCTCATTGTTGCTCACATTCTCTTAGCAAGGGATCCAGGTCCTTCTGAGCCAGTGACACTTTCTTCTCCGTAATTACAAGATGGTTTTATTTCTCCTTAAACAGCATGGGACCAAGAACTGTTCCAAAATGCTGCATGTGTTATGAGATAGCTATTTTGGTATGAGATCTGCACATTAAAAAATAAATGTGACAGCTGTGTGTTTCTATGAAGTATTGTAAACACTATAATCTTAAAGTATAATCAAACATCCCATACTCTTAAGGTATTTTAAAAAGCATCAGATTGAAAGGAAACATATGATTAACATTAATGTAACTGCAAGCATTTCTGATTATCTGCTTTAATAACACAGGAAATACTGGAATGTTTCAGCCTCAAACAATACAAAAACAAATGCCCTTTTCTCCCTAGCATCCCTCAGCAACATCCTGTATGAGTTTCACCCAGTTTTTTCAGTGGATGGAAGAGATGGATGAAGCTTGTGCCTTAGGGGTAGCTTTCAACCTCATCCTGACACAGTTTCAGTTTGCTGGTTTGACCTTGCTCAGCTACCGAGGGCCTTAGGGACCGCACAGAGATGGAGACTGCCTCAGTACCACCGGGTCTGTCTAGATCAGTGCACAAATCTAACAGAATGATTTTGCCCTTAAACAGTGACAAATACTGCTGCATTAGCAAGCTAAGAGCCTCCTCCTGTGCAGGAATGCTACTGAGCCAAACACTGGTCTTGCAGTGCACGTGGGCAAAGAGCAGTGGTCAGTTTTATCCCAAGTGACATTTCAGCAAGGCACATAGAGAAGTTAACCTAGCATTACTGGCTGTGGGAGAGGGAGATCAGAAACCCTTTCTGATCCCAGTTTTTCATCATTACATAGTCTGTAGGACAGAACAGATGATCATAGTAATTCTAGCTCACAAATAGGATGTGGAACTGGGAATCAAAAACAGAGAGCAAGATGACTGGGATTTTAGGCAAAATGAGACTAATGAATTTTAAAATAATGAGTTTATCAGGATTAAGATAGGGTCAGAATAGAATTATTTGAATAGGAGGTAAAATTAAATGAATAGAATATATATAATTATGTATTTCTTTCATCATCATTAAGAAAGATAGTTTATATTCTGCCACTCTAACCCAGATATAAAAAATGCTGACTATTTCACCTTCTTTCCTTAAGTGGTGTATTATGTGGCCACAGTGAAATCCCACACACCTACAGATTTCTGTAAAAAAGCATTTTATGAACGATGCAACAGATGTGTCTGCAATTAAACATTTGCCCTCATGCCTCTACTTGAGCTGCAAACAGAGTAATTCGGTTTCTTTTTGTCGAATATGGAAAGAAAACAGAAAATCAGTTGTCATGGAGCTAAATAAGTTGGTATTGTTTTAACTTCAAAGAAGGCACAAAGAAGTGGTAGTTTGGAAGCGCTATTGTGTGTGTAATGGGCTGCCACAGGGGTGTGTGGCATTCCCTTGTTTGTGAAGGTTATCTCCATACAAGAGCTATTTTCATGGAGAAAGCTTAATCCGGCATTGTGGACTAGGAGTTCAGACACAGACAAGCAGAGGAAAAGTCTACTATTAAATTCAGTGGGCTGGGAAATCTTTCCCATTATAGTTCCCATGTTATAAATGGAGTCTAGAAACATTCATTCAACTTTTAAATTGCAAAGCAGGATTACAAACTGGGTTAAAATGATTTGCCAGAAAAACCTTTTATAAAAACTCAAGTCACTGAATATGAATAATTGCAGATGCAGACATTCATACTAGAAAACTGCTTCCGTATTGTAGGGGTATGAGAAAATTGCTATTTTTGTAAGAGAATGGCAATTATTAAATCACTAGGAACTGTTTAAATGCATTGGATTGTGGATGTGACCATTAGCAGCATGAACAGGTAATAGATATTTTCTTTTTTCTTCTAAAAATCTAATTGCTTTCTACTATATCAAGAAGAAATTCTGTATGGTGAGTGATTCTCTGAGGTCACTTGCTGTGTTTTCAATCATTTTCTTAGTGAAATTATCCTATGAATACTTTGTAATTCAGCTGAAAGGGAAACATTTTTCTATTTCGTGAGAATTCACACAGGTTAAAAAAGTTTAGAAACACTGAAAATTTCAGAATGCTCATGAATGTTTATCTGAAAACAAAAGTTTACCTCTGAAACCACATTCAAGGAAAAAACCCTTAGTTTCTGGAAATGCTAAAGCAGGTTTTTATCAAGAACTTTCACCTAAGTTTTTCCTAATGTAGATATTGCACTTGACCACTGCCATTTTTGTTTCAATAAAGCACCTTAAAATAAAGGTGCTTAGATAAAGTTTTACTGATTTTTTTTTTTTTAATATTTCTGTTAAATGATTGAAAAATTATGTATGTTTGAAGTGTTAATGACTATATGAGGGAAGCCATGACATTGAGGTCACAGACATTTTGGCATGAGGTTCCATTTAGAGAAGACAAGAAGTAAGATTTGCCAAACAGAAGCATGCAAGCATCACATTCTTCTTGCGCAGGGCAGATGTCAGGATCTGGGCCTGTAATTGTGCTCCATTTCTGTCCCTATATTTGCATGTGAATAAATTCTTAGAGTTAGGCACACAGACTAAGTTGTTCACATAGATAAAAAATTCTGCTGCATTAAAAAGTTCCCATAATAGCATATTGTGGTGCTGGTGTCATGGTTTAGTCCCAGATACACCACGCAGCACTCATGGCTTCAACATTGGCATGAGGAGAAGAAAATGTAAGGAAAGGCTGGTGGGTCAAGACACGAACAGGGAGGGATCACTCGCAAGTTATGATTACAAGCAAAACAGGCTTGACTTGAGGAAAGAAACAATTTAATTTGCTACCATTCACATAAGAGTAGGATAGTGATGCCCCATCCTTGGAAGTGTTCAAGGCCAGGCTGGATGAGACTTTGAGCAACCTGGTCTAGTGGAGGGTGTCCCTGCCCATGGCAGGGGGGTTGGAACTAGATGGTCTTTAAGATCCCTCCATCCCAAACCATTCTATGATTCTATGAATGAGAGACAAAATCAGATCTTAAAAACACCCTCCCCCACCCATCCCTTCATCCTAGGCTCAGCTTTGCTCCTGATTTCTCTCCCTAAGCAGCTCAGGGGGACAGGCAATGGGGGTAGTGGTCAGTCCATCACACGATGTCTCTGCTGCTCCTTTCTCCTCAGGGGAGGATCCCCACACTCTGCCCGTGCTCCAGTGTGGGGTGCCTCCCATGGGACACAGTCCTCCAGGAACTTCTCCAATGTGAGTCCCTCCCACAGGCTGTAGTTCTCCTCCAACTGCTCTGGCATAGGTCCCTTCCACACAGGGAAACTAAACATACTCTTTCCTAGTACCCTTTACCATCAGAAGTTTGATACTCTCAAGTGCTCTGTGGCCAGGTGCAAACAAACAAGAGCTTTATTAAAGGTCTCAGAATGCTCATAAACATGGGAAACAAAGCAACAGAATGCAGCTATTGCTTTCACATGCCAATATACATTTATGTGTTACAAGAAAAATATCTTCCCTCGTCTTCCAGTAATTTTTTTTCAGTAGCATGGTTTTCCATCACTCCCAGAAGGTCCTGTAGATTGGGTGTTTGCTTGGAGCTCTAAGAAGCAATAGAAGTTAATAACTATCTCCTACCAGATCTTTCACCAGTGGCAAGGAAATGAACCCTGTAAGACAGCATTACTGCCTCGATGTGCTCTTGGCTTCCACTCTGCAAGAATAGCAGAGACCAGGCTTGTAATGGTAGGGCTATTTTATGAGCATGTGCACTCTGAATGGCTTATCACACTGTCCCTGGTGGTATTCATGCCTCTCTGAGTTAAACAGGGTCAGAGCACTCTTACATAGGGTTTGATGACTAGCACTCTACCCAGCACATTTCTGGCCCCTTGTTTTCCCAGACACGTCCAGTTTCACGTTGATCTTGTAAGAAGGGCCAGTATGTGTCATGCAAGCAAGTTGCTCACCCTCCTCTTCAGAGTGGAAGGCTTAGAACTGGTCAGCTTTTAGAGAACTAGGCAACGTTTCTCACCATGCATTCTGATGTGGTTTAGAGATTTGGCTGTGTAGGTTAAAAATCAACACAGGAGCAATCTAACAAAGGTTTGTAGATGCGGGTAGTGTTTTTTGGGTGGTTGCAGTGCTTGAGCAGAGTCCTTGCTATGTGGAGAAGAGCCAACTGTCCAAACAGACTGTCCCCTTTTCTGGTCTCCCAGTGTCCACATGTTGTAATGGAAAGAGTGACTTTTCAAATAGTGATGGAGGAAATAAAGGTAGGTGGCCAATGCAAATTAAATCCTTTACACCTTGTCCCATTAGCTCCTGACCACACAGCTTACAAGCATGTACACTCTTGGATTCAAGTTTTGGTAGAACACTTATTGGTTTCAGCTCTGGATAAATAATAATTGTTCAAGAGTAAATCTCTGCCCATTCCTCTATGCTCTTGGCAAACCTAGAATTTTATGAGTGGATGAATTTAGCAGCACTGAAAGCATTACTTGATCAGCTTCACTGTCATCAGCAGATGTCACTGCAGCCATTAGTAACTAATGAATTGTTTAAGAAGATATAATGGCTAATTTGTCTGGTCAAAAAGACATAAACACAACCTTTGAAAACTGCATTCTATTAAGTCAAGAGAAAAAATCGAGTTCATTGTCCTTTAATTTTCAAATGGGATGAGTTCCAAATCAGTTACAGGTCTGAGACAAATTACCTGGTGAATTTGTGGCATCTTCTGAGATGCTGATGAGAAAAGAGTTGTGAAATACTTAGGGAGACAATGAATCAGGTAAAGAAACTAGAAAGGAGATTTATATAATCTTAATATGAGTAAGTGTTCTCCCAAAGGACCATTAAATAAGAGATGTTTGTCTTCCTGCTCTGTTCCCAGTGGTTTTTAACAATGAGCACTTGTTTTTAAAGACTTCTGTCCCTTTCTATGTGTTTTTGAGCAGCCCGAAAACATTTCATGACTGTGATTGGTACTACAGGTCTTCATTAAGGACAAAGTTCCTACATTGTGCTCAGAAAAAATAGACAGTAGACATAAATGAGACACTTTCTTTACATATAATGAAACTAGGATCCATTTCCTTCTGATCTAATTAATTGATCCTAATATTTAACCTAACCTGAACTGAGGACCCTTATTGTAATTTATCCATATTCATTGTGGCCCAGAAAACTAATCATGGAGTTTGATAATTTAATTCACAAAAGTAATATACTTGCGTAGGCATGCAATCCAAATATCAATTGACTTGTAGTCAATTGCATGTTCATATATCCTGCATAAATCATTGGGTGATGGAACAGGAGAAAAAGTGAGTGAAGCAAGAGGAAAGTTAGAGAAAACATGTAAGTCAGTCCGCTTCACTGCTCGGATTGTGGTTTGAGTTACAAGTGGTGCAACTTGTACATTTATTTTTCCTTTTAGTTCTGCTGTGATTCAGTTTTGGACCTAGAATCTTCCCAACACTGTGTTTCTTCCACATTAGCAGGACAAAGTGCATATATCTTCAAATCATAATATTAGTGGTCACTGTTCACAACCTGGAAAAACCAACCAAAAAACAAACCCCCAGGATTTATATTTCTACCAGTTTTAACATCATTAACAAGTAACCATGACAGGACATTAATTTTTTCTTTTTCTAGTTATAATTTTAATTAAGTACCTGTGCCCTAAAGTGGGAGGAAAGACTACTGTTTTGGTAGTGTAAGCTACCAACAGAAGGACAGGATGTGCTAAACATGTTCAACAGTTTTAATAAAAATGTTCTCAAAGATTCCTCGGGCATGAAACTGAAGCAATTAGTTCTTATTTTTCTATTAAGTCAGTCAGACTATACTGTCAAAAAATAACAGTGCAAAGAAAAATTAGCTAGCATGCAGCAGTAAAAACAGGTAAGGATCTATGGGTCAGCTCATCAGATGTAAATCAGCCTCGTGCTACTAAAATCAATGGAGCTAGGCAAGTTTACAGCAGTGCACAGTGTCATTTCTTGGTAAAATGTGTGTGTGTCAGGATAGCATCGCTCAGAAGCACAGAAACAGCTACAGAAGGGGAACTATTAATTGAGAAAAATTTGGACTGATGCATATAAAAAAATTAAGAAAGATGTTTTACTTTGGTAAACATTTGGCTTTACATTTAAAGCTTGTAAAGGCACTGAAATATTTGTACAAAATTCCTCTTTTTTTTTTTTTTTTTTTTTCCCCACTGTTATTTTGCCAGAAAAGTAAAGAAATACGATTGATGAGGTTACTTCATCCTGAAAAATTAAATACACAGTGTTTTAGATATTTCCTTCAGGTAGCCATCACAGATTTTTACATGGATTATCAAAAATTAAAAGTGAAATTAAGATAAAGCTCGATCTTTGTGAGCACTTGCACAGCACGTATGTTAGGTTGTATTAAATATTCCAGTCAAATTACTTGTCTTGTTCTACATGACAATGTAATACATGAGTGCATGAAAATGTAATGCAGCATACTGATTGCAAAACAATGGTGACCAAACCTGAGTTGTGTTACCAGCTGTAGGTGATATATTGGTTCTGTGTTACTCATGATGGGACAAAAAATTAACTTCAAGAAGAACCTTGCAGGATTTTTGTTTCAGCAATGAAATTACAGGAACAAAGTATGTAGCTTCTGAATATCATGTGCCATGAATGGTGCACAAAGGAACTTCCATGTGGCAGCATGCAAAATTCCAAACTTAAGGAGACAGCAACAGGGACAAATGTCAGGTCTTACAGTGTAGAAATGAAGAAAAAGACATAGAAAAAGAATCTTTTAAAAAGTGAAGAAATTCTATTGCAGGATGATTCCCTCCCCACAGGGTACTGCTAGACGGGTCTGGAAAGTTGTGATGAATTATGTGCCACTGTGTTTGGATTGTTTCTTAAATCACGTTTTAAAAATACTTCACTATTGAGCAATATTGTTTATAAACTAAGCCCACAATTTATATTAAGAGACAACTGCATTTTATGGTGTAAGATTTTAAAACAGAAGACTTTAGAAAAAGAATTCACAGTTTCAAGATAGGTTATATTCCTTTGACAGACAAAAAATCTAATTTATTTTTACTTATGATAAACTTACTTCGGGTTATATTCTGCTTAACCATTGAGAGTGGATTGTATGGGAGAGGAAAAAATTCTATCAGGTCTTTTTGCCCTTTTGCACTTCCATTACCTACACAGGCAGTAGGAACCCTTCAAAGATTTTATGCATATTTTTGTTTGAACTGGAGGGAAATTACTTTTCAATTACTTTTCAATGGTGGGTTGAGAACTGACTGAATGGCAGAGCTCAGAGTGTTGTGATCAGGGGCACAGAGTCTAGCTGGAGGCCTGTGACGAGCAGTGTTCCCCAACGGTTGGTACTGGGCTAGGTCTTGTTCAACATATTCATCAACAATCTGGGTGAGGGGACAGTGTACCCTCAGCAAGTTTACTGATGACACAAACTGGGAGGAGTGGCTGCTACACCAGAAGGCTGTGCTGCGAGACCTGGACACACTAGAGAGTTGGGTGAAGAGGAACCTACTGAAGTTCAACAAGGGCAATTGTGGGGTCCTGCACCAGGGAAGGAAGAACCGCAGGCACCAGTCCAGGTTGAGGGTTGACCTGTTGGAAAGCAGCTCTGCAGAGAGGGACCTGGGAGTGCTGGTGGACAATTAGTTTACAATGAGCCAGCAATGTGCCTTTGTGGCCAAGAAGGCCAGTGGTATCCTGAGGGTCATTATGAAGAGTTTGGCCAGCAGGTGGAAGAAGGTTATCCTCCCCCTCTACTCTGCCCTAGTGAGGCCATATCTGGAGTACTGTGTTCATTTTGGGGCTTCCCCATTCATGAAAGACAGGAGAGAGTCCAGCAGAGGGCTACAAAGATGATCAAGAGAATGGAACACCTCTTGTATGAGGAAAGTCTGAGAGGGCTGGTTCTGTTTAGCCTGGAGAAGACAAGTCTGATAGGGGATCTTATAAATATCTACAGGTTGGATGTCAAGAGGCTGGGGTCAGACTCTTCAGTGCTGCCCAACGACAAGATAAGGGGAAACAGCACGAACTGGAATGCAGGAAATTCCATCTCAAGATGAAGGAAAATCTTTTTCACTTTGAGGGTGCCAGAGCACTGGAACAGGCTGCCCAGAAGCATGTGGAGTCTCCTTCCCTGAAGATATTGAAAAACCCACCTAGATGCGTTCCTGTCCAACCTGTTCTAGCTGAACCTGCTCTGTCAGGGGAGTTGGACTAGATTATTTCCAAAGGATTTGGTGATTCTGTGATTCCCATGTCCTACTGAAAATCCATAGTCCCTGGACATTAGGAAACACTTTTGATACATTTATGATCTCCTTAATCTCTCGATTTTTTGTTTATACACTCTCAGTTCATGTCTTTAAAATATTTTTCAGATTTGCATCTCATACAGATTATCAGGAAACCAATTAATTTAACAAATGCATCACTGCCAAAAAAAACCCCCCAAAAACCCCCAAAACAAACCTGGAAGGGGTCTCAATAAGTCTCCTTTCACTCTTCCAGACAATGTCAACTATAAATGTGTAAATATTGACAGGTTGATTAATCATTCTAGTCTTTCATTAAATATTTGCAAATACTGGAAACTGTACGGCATCTCCAACTAATCCAATCAATGTGCCTTACTACAGTAAGAAAGAAGGACAATATATATTTGCACTAAGAGCAGATGAATCCTTGCACTGTACTGCAATGGAATGTGGCAACTATATAACGTTTGTCAAGATTTTCATATTCAACTCTGTAAGTCTATTTAATAGAACTAACATGCTAATGCTAACCTGATGAGAATATATTAGGATAATTATGAACACGTCAGCTTCATTAACATCTAACAAGTGGACATTACTCACTATGGTTTTATTCATATGCAAAATCAGAGTGATGGCAGGTGGGTATTGGCACTAATGATATGGTCTAGTAACAAATTTCTTCAAATGACATCGGTCAGTCTGAAACAGAAGAACTGTTGCAGAAGCAAAGCAATGGCATATAATGGCAAACTAAGTCAGCACATCAGGCAGAGTGGTGTAAATCTTCTGGTGTAACAACATTTATTTGATGAATACATTAATTTCCACTATAAAGAATATTGTTGGGCTTTCCTTTTTTCTCCATCAGATAGCAGCAAACATTCAGAAAGCCAGAGACACACAATGCTAATTTTCAGGAATTATTGCACACGTTTACTAATCAATATATTTAATCTGCATGGTTTCAAAAGGATCAGGTTAGTATTACTCTGTCGTCTTTTTTCCTCTGGACAGTACCAACAGTGTGACTGCATCATTATGATATCTCTGTACTGCTTGTGACATTTGTCATGCAAAACAAGCTTTAGCACTCAGCGTTATTCTCACAGGACTTGGTCTCTGCTGATAGAAGTAGTTATTTAAAAATTCTTTTGTTTTAGTAAAAGTGCTTCTTTAGAGCTTGACCAAGTATATTGTAGAGACAAAAACCAGAGACCTGTATCATATATCAGGCTTAGCAAGGGTCACAGCTGTGCTAATATAGCAGAATATTAATCTGTATTTTTATTCTCAGAAAGGATTTTGGAAGAGAAAGTTGCTTCTGAAAAGGGCATATGCAACAAATATTAGCTGTAAATAAATAAAAAGTTGAGGAGCCTTTTAGGAAATATGTACATATGTAAATACACTCACTCATGTAGAGTTGGAAGCCAGGTGTGCTGTGTTTATCCAGAATACTCTCTTATGCCATCCTAACCGAGTTCTTATTTAAAGATTTTATGTTTCTTTTTCTGTGTTTAAATACCAGAGCATATAAACCTCAGAAAATATATTTGAAATTTTTAATTTCAGCAGATTTTCATTAAATTTGGAAGTTTCAGAAAGATGTTGGAGAGTTGGTTGTTTGTTGTTTTATTCACAGTTTACTATAATAGGAGACCCTTTCTCAGGTTCAATTGGGAGATTGTTCTCTTAAATGAACAAAGACAAATCTAATACGTAAAAAATTGTCATTTTATTTTTAAATTGATATTTATAAGTCTTATGCTCACATGACACCCCAGAGAAGTTGTTTTTGTTAAGTCAAAAGCACAAAGAAATGTGACAGCATTTCTATTACTAACAAGGTAAGTACATTATCTGTAAAATAAGACCAGACATTATCAGAATTAGATTGTAGTGACTTGCAACAAATCTTAGTCTGTTTTAGATATAGGTTAATCAAACTGTTATATAATGTAACTACTTTATCTAATAAATATATATTTAAGTTGCAAATTGCCTTTTTCAGAAAAGTGTATTTCCTGGGTTTTGGGAATAACAGTTACACAGAAGACTTGAACTTGTTTTCTAAAATACATTTAAAAATTGTCCATTGTGTTGGACTTTTATTTTCCAGAGGAAAATCAATGCAATTCTTCCTATGTTTCAAAGGATTATTTAATTAAATATTTATTCTGTTTCAGCACCACGTAATACTATGCATGTAAGAAAAAAATCAGATTCTGATTTGGATCACAGATTCCAGTGAAATCCAACCTATTAACAACACATTGTGATGACATTTATGTTGTAAGTTTATTATATAATGACTTGAAGACAAATGAAATTAATTTGGAAATATAAGTGCAGAGTTTGGCAGGTTAGAATATGGCTGTTTCAGACAGTATGGCATTTTGATGTGACATATTCCTTGCGGGTAGTCTGATGGGAGGAACAAAGCTGTTAGAGAAACTTGATGGAAGTTAGATTGAATTTATTTCATTACACCTAAGAATCAATTGATATAACTCAAACTGTAATTTGCCTTTTTTCACCTCATCAGATGAAGCCTTTACCAGGATAATTTCTAATTGTAGGATCTATGCTTGTAGAAGAAAATAAATGCTTTGGAACACAGCTGGGATTTTATTACTATCTGGAGTGTGATGGAAAGGGTGGAAAAGGAGAGGGAATGATGGCCCTATCACCACCTCTTCCACTGAGACTTGTACAACAGGCTGGTTATGTGAGACAGGGAAAATTATATTGGTCTAAACATAGATTCTTTGCTCAAGTTTTTAACAGATAAGCAACAAACCCTCTATGAACTGCCAAGGAAGTGACAAAATATGACCCTTTTAATTTTTCAGTTGATGGGAAGATAAATAAATGTAGAAGAGGGAGTAGCTTGGGTAAATGGAAATAATTCATATGAGATTGTTTAACACTAGCAGAAAATAAATCAGATTAAATCAAATTAATATTAAAGGTTCTTATTTACAAACTTTTATTTCTAGTTCTTAATAAGTTTACTTTCTCCTTCATATTGTTTTCTTGTATGTGTTCATATTTGGTTAGATATTGCTGTATTTTACTTAGTAGTTATATGGACATCCTTTTGACATTTCATTTTATTTACTGAAGTACACAAGACCAGTATAACAATTTGACAATGATACTTCATCAAATATATATCATATTTTATCTGTAGCACTCCTATGTTAAAGTTGAATTGGTCCATCTATCTATTATAAGTCCTGATTTGGGAGGTTTAAATATTTCAGCTTTTTCTCTCTAGGCATAGTCAGCACATATTTTATTTCACTGTGTCTCCAACTACTTAATTCTCCAGCCACAGTACTATAGCTCAATAGCAACAAGCTATCAACCCATCCTTGTCATTTCAATTTTTCACACATTTTCCTAGTCTGTATGTTCTATATCTCAGTAAATTCTTATCTCCCTGGTCCACTGCCATAGGTTTGTGGTATATAACAAAGCTTCATCTCTGAAATGTCAAAAATAATGAAAAAAGGAAAATCACAAAAGAGAAATTGGCCACAGCCACTTCTGTGGATTCAAAGGTCTTAGACTTCTGTTCATCAGCAAACCTTAAGTTAGGTGGCTTTTCTATCACCTGCAATGCAGCTCTGCTGTCACTTGCCAATGGGCTACTGCCCAGCAATGAACACTTCTAAAAGAATTTTTCTGTGCCAGTACTCACTATCAGCTAGAGAAAGACTGCACATCAACAAGGGATCGCTCTTCTTTTTCATCTATCACACAGACTTTTCAAGAGCACAGGCAAAGTTACAGGAGAAGGTGACATAAGAACATGTAGTAGTTATAAAAGAAGAGCTGTAGGTGGGATTAGGAGATTTATATGGAGTTTCAAAATTTCTCAGGAAGGTCATTGTAGGTGTAATCCTAACTTTCATTACTACATTTCATCAAAATTTCAATCATCAATTCCTTTTCAAAGGTGACATTTTCCTTCCACTTGGATATGTGATTCTTCCCCCAGGATGAACTGATGACTAGCCATTTCATCAGTAATAAACAGAAAATCTTCAATATCTCTTGACATTAAAACTAATCAATGTTAAGGGAAAAAATGTGAGAAGGGAGAACAATGGATGATGTTGTTCTCATTTAACAAATGAATTGAAACTGAAAAGCTGCAGAAACAAAGGAAGGACTAAAACATATTGCCCACCCTAAAGGCTGAAAACAATGAGAAATAGGCCCCTTCCAGCAAAAGGAAGGAGTGTAATAATTTTCTTTAAAAAAAATAATCAGCCTATATCTGCACAGTGATGTGAGACATTTGACCATTATCTGCAGTTAAAATACTGCAAGGCAGTTATCAGTATGGCAAAACATATAATTGTAAGAATTTTTCTGAAATAATAATAATAAAAAAATCTAGAATACAAAATGCTACTAGAAGGCATCACTACTCTCCCATGCATATCCATCTATGCAGTTCTTTCCATGCACTTATAAACATTAAACATACTTTAGGAAAAATATAGGCACATAACATTTTTATTAAGTTATGGATGTTGCAATGAAAATATATTAAATTCATGATAACTTCTTTATAGCTTTGTGGATGAGACACTCCATTCTGTGCTTTTCCCAGTCCTATGCCTCATGTCACCAGGATCAATTAATGATTTTTAAATGGACCACACACACATGCATTATGGGCAACCAGAATTTCCAGCTACAGTGTCATGAGGATTGTGGCTTACTCTCAAATCTCTGACCCATGATTTTGCTATTTCAGTGAATGCTGCCAAAATTATTGGAAGGACAGTGTGAAGTGTATGTTCTGAGTCCACAACAGTGTATGCCAAAACTGAGCAATTAAATGGAATTTCTTTCATCCTTTGAAGTGTAACAGAAGCCAATAAAAATTGAAAAAATTAGTTAGTAAATGCAGCACCAGAAGTAGCAGATTTACTGAGTCAGAGAAAAAGAAAGAATTGAACTGATAGTGCTATAGAATAAAACCTATGGACAGTTATCATCTTCATGCTTTAATTAAGTCAATGCATAAATAATAATCAGAAGGATCAACTGACTACTTGTGGAACAAGAAAATGAATGACACAATTAATTTGCCAGCAACTACATGTAAATGACTCTACCTTATCACTGAATGACAAAAAGGATAAAAAATATACCATATACACTGGGTTGGTAGCTAGCCTTTGAAGCTGAAATTTCAAAAACATTTCAGCAGAGATTACCATTGGTGTTCTGTGGTTGGAGTACCAGAGATATTTATTTTCTTTACCAGCTTTATCCAGGATCATCTCCTTCCTGAAGTGGAAAGCAATGAAATGCCGGGTAAATACATAGGGTTTTTTTTTTAATGGGTTTGTGTTTTCAGTTAAACATTTACCTTGCAGTTTTGTAAGGGTGTCAGTAGATTTGGTATGATATTGAAATGCAAGTCTGGGTCTTGTGTGCATATATAGGGAAATTTGAATCCTGAGTCATACCCTACTAAAAAATGCTCTTTAGATGCTTCATATATATTCATTTCATAGTCTCTTCCTGTCTGCTTTAGTCCTCTCTCTCTTGGGTCTCAGCATCTGATTACAAATCCATTCCCCCCCCAAAACACCAAATCCTATTTAGAACATATTCAGGACACAGCTCTCGAGTTTGAAGCAATCTGTCATTTTTATGAGGAGTTTTGACTGATTTTTATGGGAAGCCTAAGGGACAAATGGCATGCAGCATGCCAGAGTGGAGTGATTAGCCTGCCAAACTTGGAATCTCTAGCAAACACCCATTGCTGTTCTAATTAACTTACTACGTTCACCATTTGCATAAATAAATTGCTTAATTGAAGCTTACTGAATGGCATGACTTTGCACAAATTTTGTGAGACCAAAAATATCTGAGAAAGCATAGCAAACTTTGTAGTTTATATAAACAACTTCTTCCTTTTATGGAATGCACATTCATAAAGTATTTACCAGTCCTATGTTAGGTTTATATAAGATCTTTTTCTGGTTGAATTATGTGTTTTTTAAATAAGATATAGATGCCATATCTTTCAAAATTAGTTTTTATACTGAACAGGTCAGTGCTTCTTTAAGTACTCAGCCAAGATATGGCAATCATACCTCATTAGTGAGTATCTTTCTAAGACTTCACAGAAATCTCTTAAAGAATTTAATGGACAGTATAAAGAGATGCAGCTGAATTTCTGCATTTTTCATGAGAACCAGAATGACAAGGGAATTGTCAAGGCTACAAAAACAACATTAGAAGTTAAATTTTAGTGGAACAACCATAAATAGAATACAACATAATTGGGAAAGGAAACTCTCATTTGTGAAAATCACATTGCAACCACCCTGCTAAGACTGGTACTGTAAAAGAAACTGCAGCATGAAAAAAAAAAAAAGGATAAAAATAGTTTTGGAAACATCCTAGGCACACCCTGTCTTTCTCAATGTTCTGGGAATATCTTATGCTGCAGAAGTAACACATCCTGAAGAAATCGCTCACTTACAATTAAGAACAAAGCAGCTGGGGGAAGAATTCATTGGTCACAGGAGAAATCAAGATGAGTAAATGCAATAAAATAAAATATCCCCGTGTCTGAAAACAAGTTTCATAAAAGCTAGAGAAATGTGGAGATTAGGCTCAACTTCCATGCTAGCCATCTGCAAGCAATTTCATACATGTGGGTGACTTCACTATTCAGTACCTAACCTGGCAAGATCAGACCAGAATGACTTCTCTTCCAAACCCCAGATAAACAGATCGTAACATTACAGAGTGATTCATCAAGGCAAAAACATGACTTGCATTAGAGTGACTTTAGCTGAAGTAAATGGCGTTATATATCTCCAAACCTAGTATATGAAAAATGTAAATCACACCATTTATTTATTCCTCTGGGCAACACTGACAGGTGGAAAGGACCTCAGGATTAAAGTGGTTTTTGTAAGCCATTTCCCACTGAACAGAAGTCTGCTGTGTCACTCATCCACTTGGTGATAAAGCTGTGCCTTGATATTCCCAGATCTTGAGCAGACAGAAAAACTTTGAATTATGAACATTTCTGGAATGTGGTGAAGTGATCTCAGCAACCTAGGAGAGCTTTGTCAACTACCCTCCGTATCAATAACTCCTGTCTCCACCCTTTCTTGTCCTCTAGAAGCCTTTGAAATAATATTTGAAACAGATCCTGGCAGACCTGATGATATCTCAAGGCATTGTTCAAGTATGGCAAAGATGACATAAATCTGCTTTGCCAAATTTCACACAGAGCAGTGCTCAGTTTACAATCAGTACGTGGTTTGATATCAGCCCTATGCAAATCCAAAAGTAGGAATAATCAGTGTGGTAACTTTATGAGAGTCTATTGCCAGAATCAGGGATGCAGAAATGAGATTCCTAAATGTCTGAAGGTAGAACTGGATGCTGCAAACTGCCAGTTTTCTTTACAAGGAAAAACATTCTGTTTGAAATACCTGAACAATCCAATGAATATTAAAATCATATACAGAAAAAAAAGGGGGGGGGGGGGGGGTGGAGAAAATGCAGCACAAACATAAGCATATCTTATTGTATGACACAAGATGTGATCAGAAACTTTTTTCACAGCATCAAAAAATTTATTTCCTTGAAACTTTTATTAGAAAGATTTTTCAGTTGCAAAATGGTATCTATTGAAACTGAGAGAACAGCCTTAAGAGTAGAGGCACTACCATGGCTCTTAGAGGAATGTCAGATTCAAGCCCTTGGCCTGAGTCAAACATATGTTTGGAGTGCTTTTATTAGAGTTAGTGTGCAAGGTTATTCTGACCAGTGATTCCTCCAGTTTCTCGTGAAAATTCTCTGAAGGGAAACAGACTATTTTAGTATAAAAATGTATAGTATGAGAAAGTTGTTTCCCATGCCAAGCTGTGCCATAATGATGGGTTTTCCACCTGCAAACATAAAAAGATTGTAATCTAATTATTTAAGTGTGTAATTATCTGTGCAGACACAGAAGATAGTTCAAATTGCACACATCAATTAAAGTGGAGAAGATTTCTTACTGATTTGATGAATCAAAATAAACAATTTCTAGATATTGAAAGCCACTTTCAGCACAAAAGTTATTAGTTACTTTAAATCACCTTTGGTAACAGTTCAAGCTGAACTAGCTCACCTGGCCCAGAAGTTGTGTGGAAGCTCCTATACAAGCAATTTATGGTGGAGAAAATGCCAGCAGAAGGAGTAATTTCTTAAACTTAGACATCAAGGAGGTGAGTGAAAACACACTATTCATGTGTTGTTAAGACTTGACAGTGAGCAAGGCTTAACAAGAAACCCATCAGTTCTCTAAAATACACTATGTTTTGGCCTACACAAAAAAATCCTTTATTATGTTTATTACTTTGTACTTCAATAATGATGCCTGAGAATTTCAGGACATTTTTAAAATATGCTGTTCCCTTTACACAACATTTTAGCAAGGCTCCCATCATGTTACCATTCACTGTCTGCATTAGGTCTATTCTAAATGACAGTCTGTGCAAGAGATACCATCAGGTCTACAACTTTATGTATTAATCTTTAATTTTTAAAAGTTAAACTATAATATAAGACATTCTGCCATAATGAAAAGCAAAATAGGAATCTTCAGAGGGAAGTGTCTGTGTATTTAATTCTAAATACTGATTTTATCTGCATGTAAAATGTGTTGAACATGAAGTATAGTTAAAAAAATTCTCCCAAGAAACAGCTAGAACTAATCAACATGATTACCTGCTTCATGGGGATAGAAATTCCCATAGGAAATAATAAAAGTTCCAAGTTTATTTCATTCTGAAGTGGTACAAAAAAAAAATCTCAATATTTTCTGCATCTTTTTCTCTTGTATATCAGGTTTGGAGTGTTTCCCTTCAGTTTTGAAATGCCATGGGAATTCTCCTTGTCTTCTGTTATTTTGTACTGATACCACCAAGTACCAGTAACTGTCAGGCTCCAGCACAGGGCCTCACTACAGATATGTATCCCTTGACTGCAGCATGACAGAGTATGAATGGCACCATGTGCTGCCCACCATATGGCCAAGGGGACTGCAGGGCCCAAAGACCTCCCTTGCTGCTGCCCCACTAGCTGACAAGACATGGTGCAGGAGGAGGAGGGACACTGACTCAAACATTGTTTCAGAAAAGAATCCAAGCAGGTGTTCTGTGGACAGCCACCTCCTCCCTTCCTCCCATACCTGCCCCCAGTCCCAGCACAGCAACTCTGTCTGAACAATCACCCCTATGGGAGGTGATCTCACCCAGGGACATGAGTTAGTCACTGAAACATGACCATTTGATGCTGATGGATAGACTCCTGCTCCTTTGATGATCTCTGCACCAAGTGCTAACTGAATATTTTAATTATGTTTGTGAAATTCACTTAAGGAGGCCCTGATGAAGTGACCGGGGTTTGTGAAGTTCAGCTGTGTTAATGTGCACAGCTGGGCCAGCAAGAATATCCCCAACTGCTCCGATCTCACGCCTCCCTCTTGCCCACCTGTAGACACTTGACAGCTCTCCAGTCTCTCTTTTGGTTCTTATAATGGATTTAATAAAGGAAGTGCTGACACAATCTTCACTACAGCAGCAGAAGTGCTCCCCTCCAATAAGGGGAAAAGCATGAATATAAAAATGGCTTGCTTTGTTCAAAATAGAACAAACCAGATGGTTTCCCAGACTATAGTACCTAAACACGCTTTCACTGATTCCAGTGTGTACAGTATAATAAAAGTGTTCAGGGGCCTCTAACTTCTTATAAGGTATTTTATTATCTTTATTCACTGGTCTGGATATTTGCCATGACAATAATTGAACCGTGAAAAACACATATTTCTTTAAAGCATGTTATACTGCAGTTCTTAAGGAATTGCTAGTAGAGTGTAATGGAAATTATTTTCATTAATTAATGCTTTGGGGCAATTAGTACAGTTGAATAAATAAAAATATTTTTTTCAGCACTATCATTTCTCGCAGCAACATTAAACCCAACAAACAATTTCTAAACTAGATGAAGTTTATATATAAGGAATACATTTCAGTGTATTTGGACATTTATTTTTAATGTTTGTACACTGTGTACTTCATTATTAAAGCAAAAAAAAGAATACTTTCCATTAATTATATTAATGAAGGTAGACTACTACATCACGATGAGGCTGATAAATGGACAGAATTATCTGTAAAAAAAAAAAAAAAAAAAAAAGGAAGAACAAAAAGAAGTAAAGGAAACCCAGTTCAAGAGAAAGTTAAAAGGCACTCTTGTAAACTTTTACCCAGAGGAACTGCATTACTGAAGCTGTTTAACTGGGGAGTACTATGAATAATCACCATATTGGCTCCAGATAGACATTTTCTTCTCCACAACGGTAATAAGGAGAAAAAGATAGTCATTCATAAATACCTCAGTGGAGCAAGGGGAAGCTTTTAACAATCCCAAGTGTGCAGATTTTGTAAGTAGTAACAAAAAAAGGGAAAATGTGGGTAACTATTACTTTACTCTTTTTAAATGAAAATAGGTGATGTATCAGTGTAATTTAGGGAATAAGAACAATTTTGAGAAATGCACCAAACTATACACATTTATTCAATCTGTATTTTCTGTGAAACAGTAAATTATATATTAGAAAAGCTATCATTCTGAGCTGAATGTTTCCTCATTTATCCTGTCACCACCTCATCCCCATCAGCACTGCTTCCAAATGTTCAGCTGCTCAGGTGCAGTCAAGGGCAAGACCACAGCACATGCTAATGTGCATCAGGAAGTGCTGTCATGACAATGTCATGTTTTTGTTTCTCTAGGGAAAACAAATTGAAATCTATCCTTAATACTTAGATGACAAGATAGACCACCAAGGAGCTGTGTTTGAAGATCCAAACAGCAAAATGAACATGTACTTCATACTGGACAGGATATTTCAGGCAAGCAGCATATTTATGACATTCATGCTAAAGCCTGCATAAGCAAACCAACCTCCCCTCCACCATAGCCTTTTCCACTGTCATTAGCTGAATGTCTTCCACCATTGCATTTGCATCCAGTGCGGAGACTGGTCCTTTGGAAGTGTCGCAATGACTTGCATGTGATTGCTAGGATGAAAAGATGAGCAAAGCCAATCTAGATAGCAACCGTCTTGGACTAACCACTGAGACATGCTGATAGCTCCTTGTCCCCTCCATGAACTCACAAAAATTTCTGTATGAGCTGAAGAGACAAAGGATTTTACAGAGAGCTAAGGAAAACTTTCTACAGGTGAGGTTTAAATAGTAAAATCAGATCAAAACACTACTTCTGATCTGTCATAACCTAGTGGTCCATGGCGTCTCTGTTGCTGGTAGAAGGGAGAAGGAAGCAAGGGAGGTTTAAGGAAGTTATTTGGGAGACAATTAAAGCACAGGCAAAGGACATGTAATGTCAGCCTAGCACTCACCTTATTAACAATCCAGTGAAGAATAAACTGTAACTAATGTATTTTAGGAATCTTTGAAATAATTTTCAAAACCTTTATAACTGCTTCAAAGAGATCTGTATTATCCCTTCCAAGACAGTATATAGTGCATAGGCCCTTGTGGTGTTTTACTCCAGTGATTCAGGTAAATATTAGGGGTAAGAGAATTTGGTCTATTTCCATATTAAAGGAGAAAATTCAGTTCTCTTTAGGTTCAAAAGTTTAAGGAACAATCAAAAGCTTCATGAAGTAAGTGGACCTACATTTTTCAGGAAGTAATTTTCCTGTTTAGGTATGCCTGCCGATTTTGTTTGTATATTCTAAAAAATTGATATTAATGTATTATATGTTTATGCTGTTAATAATGGAGCATTTGTCTATCCAATGGCTAAAAAAGAGTGCTGAGAGCTCACTATGTCTCAACTATATTCTCAGGTTGTCCATTTTCCTGTGTTTGTGAAATTAAGAAAAAATTTCTTAATTTAAGTTCTTCTTCTTTAAATTCTTAATTAGTGCATCTTATTGCTCTCTAAAATACTGTCAGATTCTATGGGAAAGCCCTAAAGATGTAATATAAAATATCTATTCCAACCAACCAAGGGATTTAAGTACAGAACAATGTGCAACACTGCTATAGATTATTGTAGTAGGCTTAAAAAATACGAAATAGGAATAGTTCCTCTGGAAGTTCTAAAAATTAAGACTAAATTCTATAGAAGCCAAATACTTTTCCATAGAACCTTTTGGTTTCATTCATCACTTGCTATAACTTTTTTTTTCTGGGGTTCCAGAGAAACTCTCACCTGAGAAAAATAAGGCATCTTACGTATTACTATGTTCTACACTATCCAATGTTTTCCCTTTGCTCAAACACTCCAAATTACCAGTGTTCCACTGTGTGTTAGGATATTTCTGTCCTAACAAAGACTAAAATGAAATGTTATACATATTTAGGTTTAGTAAAATTATTAATTCCAGATGAATCTTTCATAAGTGATTTCCCAGGCTGAACATCTTAGAACTCAGTAGCCCAAGCCACCCCTCCTCACAGTGATGACCAGTCTAAAGCAAATCAAATTTTGTTTTGTTTACAGTCATTGCTGGAGCCATACCAAGGCTCCAGCCTTCATAGTTACATGAGAAGCCTTGGGACATCATATGAAAAGAGGCCAAGTATTACTAATGGTCAATGTCTGGCTTCATAAAGTCTTCCTTTTCTTGCAGATATTCAACACTTTATCTCTCTATCAGACATAAGCATTACAGTCTTTAAATGATTTGCTTAATTTTGGGTCTAACTGAATTGAGGTGAAGATACGTGTGGTCTTGATGTTCCCAGGCAGTTCCTGGTAGAGAGGAAGGTGTTACCTGCCCTGGAGCCAAGGAGCCCATCAGCTCCTCAGGGGCCATTTGTGCCAGCACTTCATTGCCTTTCTTCTTGTTAGAAACTCCAAATCTGCCAGATGAGAGGCAGTACAACAAAATATCTTGTGCCTTACCCCAGCTGGCTAAGCTGCAGCTTCTCATTACTAAGAACAACTACAACACTTATGACACACTCTAGGCACCTCCATGAGGATGGGTGCTAAATTCTTTGAAGATTCAAGGACAATGAGAAGGGTTTCTTCAAGTACATCAGTCGTAAAAGGAAGACTAGGGAAAATGTGAGCCTGTTACTGAAGGAATTAGGTGCCCTGGTGACAGAGGGTGCAGAGAAGGCACAGTTGCTGAATGCCACCTTTGCTTCAGTCTTTACTGCTAAGACTGGCCCTCAGGAATCCCAGACCCTGGAGGCTAGAGAGAGAGCCTGGAGAAAGAAAGGCCCTCCCTTGATTGAGGAGGATCAGGTTAGAGACCATCTCGGGAAACCTGACATCCATAAATCCATGAGCCCTGACAGGATGCACCCACAAAATGCTGAAGGAGTTGGCAGATGTTATTGTGAAACCATTCTCCATCATCTTTGAAAGGCCATAGAAAACAACAGAGGTGCCTGAGGACTGGAGGAAAGCTAATGTCACATTAATCTTCAAAAGGGTAAGAAAGAAGACCAGGGAAACTACATGCCAGTCAGCCTCACTTCCATCCCTGGAAAGGTGGTGGCAGAACTCATCATGGATGTCATCTCTAAGCATGTAAAGGAAGAGTAGGTTATTGGGAGCAGACAACATGGATTTACCAAGGGGAAATCATGCCTGACCAATCTGATAGCCACCTATGACAGCATGGCTTGCTGGGTGGATGAGGGGAGAGCAGTGGATGTTGTCTACTTCAACTTCAGCAAGACTTTTGACACTGTCTCCCATAACATCCTCGTAGGTAAGCTTAGGAAGTGTGGGTTAGATGAATGCATGGTGAGGTAAATTGAGAACTGGCTGAATGGCAGAGCTCAGAGGGTTCTGATCAGGCACAGAGAGTCTAGTTGGAGGTCTGTGATTAGTGGTGTTCACCAGAGGTTGGTACTGGGCTCAGTCTTGTTCAACATGTTCATCGACAACCTGGATGACGGGACAGAGTGTCCCCTCAGCAAGTTTGCTGATGACACAAAATAGGGAATTGATTCTCATGTGGTACGTACTCACCCAACTCCCCCTCCTGAGGGACTGGACCCCAGCCACATCCCCAGACATTTAACACCTGGCTGAACAGGACACTAGGGACCAGAATTCATCTATATTAGGGAAGAAAAATAGATATTTTATAAACCTCACTTGACACACAACTACAATAGATAGCACCTGCATTTCCTGTGTCACTTACTTGGATGCTTAGTAAATGCTACCAAACACCTACTTCTATAGGCATTTTGTATCTGTTTCCAGTTTTATTTCCTTATTTTCTCTATCTATCAGCTGGGATTAATTAAGATTGTGATCAATATATTTTATATTGCTATTCTTTTTATTCTAAATATTCTCTCTTTTTCTAGGCAAACACCTAGGACACGTCTGTCCCTAGAATAAGATAGCAAAAAAAAAAACCTCTAATAGCTGTTTAAAAGAAGAATTTATTTAACTTTTTTTTTTTTTTTAATGAAATTCCTAATATTAGTATTCTGTGTCAGAATAAGAGCTACTTTACCAATTGCATATCTTTACTTAAAAGCAAGTTTTCTGGCTATAAGCTTTCACCTAGAAGGCCTGAAACCCCATGGAATTATATCAAGCAGGTTACTAGTCATTCTACTGTCAATTTTAGCTGACATATTAATCCATCTCTCCCCTGGCTGCACTATGTTACAGCAACTGCACTGTATTAATCAGGTGGATAGAATTGGACATTATTTTTTTTTTTTTTTTTAAGAAAGGAGTGTGGGAAAATGCACTTTTCCAAATTTAGAAGCAAAGATCTAAATCAATCTGAATTGCTGTCAATTTTTGCTTTTTATAAAATATTTATTTAAAATATGAGTTTGATAATTTGCTTCATAATAAATAGAAAAGTAAAAGAAAGTTCTTTCAATGTTTTTCTGATTAATATTTTTAAGATGTGACCTACTTGTTATGGTGTTTTATAAAAAAGTTTACAGCTTAGTAGCTCTTCAAACTGAGTTATTTACAGATTTCCTTCTGTCATGTATAATTTGGGAGGGAGGGAGGAAAACCTGATGCATACATAGAAAGGAATTTCTGTCTACAGCAAAGTCTTACTATGTTACAATTCAGTTAAACCAAAATAAATTCAATGTGCAATACAAAGTCTTTGAAATAAACAAAAAAATAATCCATATTTTTTCATGTTTGCAAATGACTAACATTATGTTTACCAAATACAATTTATTTTTGCTGGTATAAACAGACATTACAATATTTCATTTCCCCAGAGACCTGCAAGGCCCTTTTTGCAACAAATAATTTGTTTATCTCTGCATTTTCAATTTCCAAATTTTGTATGTTGTTAATAATATGACAATAAGATTTTAGGAAACACTTAAATGAAAGTTCTAATAAAGTCATTTTAAATCCATATATTCAGTGAAACAAAGTTTCTTTAAAATTCTCAGTCTATTGGAGTAAATCTTATCCTATTCCCTTGTTCATTCAGTCTGCAGCTCCAGAATAATTACCACAGTAGCAGATTTTTAGCACCAAAAGGGCTTTGGGCAACGTGGGGCTAATAAGATACAGTGCCAATAGCAATCTTAGTAGACACTAAAGAGAAATACACTAAGAGGGGAAAAAAAGGGTATTTATATACGATGGAGGATGCTGCTTGCTTTACAGAAGCCTCTCTATACCTGTGAAAGCTAGGTCATGTTTTCAGGTGCTCTTCCAAAGCAGACTACCAGCACTGCAGGGACAATGGAGACATGGGGTGCTCATCTGGCTGTTGAGTTGTATTTTCTGTCCTATATCTAATATAGTTGAAAGTGAGGTATATGCTGTTGTTTAGGGCTGATGTTAAGCTCCCTTCAACAAACCTGGGTAATGTGACACACATTTCTTCTTTATTCCATTCACTTCTTGTAGACTATACCAAAGTCATCTACAGTTGTGCTGCTTATTAATATATCAAAATCTGTCAAAGAACTGGCCTAGAGGGTAGTTGTGGTGGTTTCTAAGTTTTTCTCCTTAGCTGTAGTGAGGGAAGAGTGACACCGAGGGCCAAATGTCAGGAAGGAGAGTCTGCATTATTCTTGGCTTGTAATTGTCAAGACATGTGAAAGAATCCTCAGCAGAAATGCTCAATATGTAAACTCAGATAGCACCAAATGTGCTGAGGAAATGGAAAGCAAGCAGGTGTGGTACCTCCCTAAGCTGGAGTTTGGTGGAGTTTTTCAGACTGAAGGGCAAATCTAGCAGGCTTTGAGCTGCAGAGCTTACAGCCTAATCAGTATGCGGCTGGATGCGTGGCCAACCCCCTGGGTGTTGACTGTGCTCAGACAGTCCCCATTGTCCTCAATCTTTAATGTACATATTGTCACGACAATCCTGTAGAGTAAGGAAATGCAACTAAATTTGTTTTGCAAACAGGAACTAAGTCACAGGCAAATGACTCAACTCTAGAAGGTTTCAGGTGCTTAGTTAGGATTTTGACAAAAGTCCTGGAAGAGGACTAAACCTGAGATTGGAATTAAACCCTGCTCTTTTATGACATCATCAGTTACACTACTAAATCTTCTTGTCTCTCAGCCAGCCATGCAGAAATAGGAGAAATACTGCAGAAAATGTATATTCAAATACCTCTTCAGATCTAATCATGATCATGATTCTTGTTTTTGATAAATATTCATGTCAACACACTTTTGTTCACATAAGTTACTGACCTTCCAAAAATATCTGCATTTAGAGTGATAGAGTTTATTGGTATAAAGAGGAGAGTTTAAATTTATGATTAACATTTACATGCTATTCTTTATTTTTCCAAATTATTTCTGTCAACATTGTAAGGGGAAAAGTGTTTAGCAAATTCTAACTGCATCTCTATTCTGTTAAATGTATGTTCTATTTCTGTAATAAAGTTTTTTACAACACTTGGAAGTTTGATTTCAAAACCAAACTGTATTGCTTAAGTATTTTCCTATGCATACTGAGGGAACATAAATGTTTTTGGAAAACAGCCTTCAATGCCATGTTCATTTTTCTAAATGGAGTATCAGGGCATGTTAGATATACTTAACAGCATTATAATTGCAATTTTGCTGGGATGCAAAATGTTAAGAGATGCTAGATGTTCTAAACAGGACTGCAAGTATACCTGCTGTATTTTTTCCTCAGCAAGTGATTAAACAAAATTAAGCGAGTTATATATCAGCAAGGAATATGAGCGGGAAAAGGTTTAGCATTGCTGTGAACTGAACTCATCCTGATGAGTAATATACATTTTACTGGTACAAATTATTTCACCAGTTCTCAAGTAGGATTTCTCAGTTTTTGCCACAGGAAGCTCCTATCCAGTAAGGCACTTAAGTCCAAGTGTAATTTTACTATGAAGTCATTAGAAGAACCATTTCCATCTTCTGTGCTGGTGTTTCAACAGCAATAAATCTCCAGAGCCAAGTAGTAAGCAAGGACCTTGGCAACAGCAGGGCTTCAAAGCTGCATATTGTTGGAAAACAAAACAGACCAAGACAAAACAGAAAAAAACAACCCATCTTTGCTGCAGTTTATTACCCCCTTTAATTCCCTCCTAATTCTAAGTGTCTCTGATGTCTCTTGGGATTTTAGTTGCAAGTTTTTCCCTTGTTGCCTCACGGGAAAAGAACTGTTGCAGCTCTGTTCAACAGAAAACTTGATTTATAAATGAAATAAGTAAAGACTAACTCACTGCTGAATAAAGAATTTTGATGATTACTTCTAAGGTTAATCCAAACCAGTGATTCACAGTGTACAAATCCTTAGTTTGAACAAAATTTATATTAGCGCACAAAGGACATTTTTATGGAGTGTGTTTTTCGGTACCTTACAATGGTGATTAAAATACCTAACCTCCATTTAAAAGAAAAAAAATTAAATGTTGGATTTCTATTTTTAAAATTGATTCCATTATATTACTAAAATGAAAACAGGTCCTGTTAATTTTCTTTCTTATGCTTTCAGTGGGCACATAGTCAAATCTAGATTTACTTTATTATTCCATTAATTATTGATATATATGTATTGGTGCAGTAAACTTTCTTCAAAAGGCAATTCAAGGATGATGTATTTTGTAAGTTGACAGAGAGGGAGTAAGTTTTTCTACTGAAAGGAAATGTAGCACAAAGAATTTAACAGTTTTATTGAACAGAACTTAAGCCAAAAATACTCTTTTTATCGGTAATGCTTTGGGGAGGAGGGTTGAGAGTTTCCCTTCTTGGCTGGCAGAATACCTTTTCTGGTGCTATGGGGTTTTACAGGTTCAGTAGGACAAGTAACTGTATCCAATGTGAAGAATGTGCACTGTTCTGGGACTTGGTAACATTCATACTTTACAGATTTTAGAATTTAATATTATAAATATTCTCAAGAAATAAAAATGGATGGAACAATTCAGCTAACAAAAAATAAAGTCCATGGAGTCCAGCAAATTATATGGTCTGTAAGAACTTTAGAAATAACCTCATATTAAACATCTTTCATATATTCAAAAAGGTCATGAAAACAGTCACAGTCAGAACTTCAAAACTATACTTTTGTAAAAGCACTTTTCTTTTATATTAGAGCTATCTGAAAGAGTTTTATTTCACACTTCTGTGCTAAATAAGAAAAATTTAAAAATTGTGTAGAACCGCCTTTGCCAGTATGGTGCTGAAAAAACAACAGCTCCACAATGTGTATTTTCTTCATGCAAAAGCCAGTGTTATTCTAAAGGTGAGGAGACAGAGGACTGGGAGTGTGTGTGGATCCAGCAAGGTTCCAACCGCCTGATGGAATGATTTCTTTGGTATCAAAACATTCTCTAAAAGTGCTAAAGGACCCTGTTGTAACTCATAAATGACTAACCAAAAAGGCTTCTCAGCTTCCTCCTCTGTGAACCCCACTATTTTTTTTAATGCAGAGAGGTTCAGATAAGTTTGTATAAGCATGAGATAAATATAAAATAATTAGGTGTGAAATAAGGAACCAATCTAGGGACACAGAATTTAATAGAACAATCATCCAGCACAATGATCAGGAAGAGAAAAATCGTTGAAACCATCAGTCCAGACCATAACAGCAGTATAAAAGGCAAACAGGGCAGAGGATTGTTAGGTGAGGCACAGAATATAAAGCAGCAGAGATTTTTACAGCATACGTTTACTTTGCTGTAATTGGAAGCAGTATTAAACTGTACAGGTGGCAGATAACTGAATAGTCTAAAATATTTTGCCAGAGACAGTGGAAAAGAACAACATTATTTTGGGTTAAAGACACACCTTTTTCCCATCTGCACAGTATCTAATAAAATGAATTCTTGGACACCAATGATCTACTGTCTCACAAATAATTATCATGATTAAAGTCGAAAAAGCTTATTGAAAGAATGATTAAAAAAATTAAGAACACAATTTCAGAAAATGCTTGAAATTGTTTTTAGAAAAAGTATTTTATACTTTTGATGTGTTCAAAGACTGTAGCATCCCACAGACTACATTGCAAAATCACTGTTCTGGGCAAGTCAGTGAGTGTTTTGCCAATGATTCAGATCAAGACCTTGACCCAGTAGGGCCAGCTCTATACTGGTAGAAACCTCTGAAGAACCAACACCAATTAAATTACATTAGAAAGGATGTTATTCCAGGTATTTCTGACCTTCACTGGGGTTATTCCAAATTCATAACTGTAAAGTCAACTTTTCCTATCCAAGAACAAGAATGAAGCAAGGATTCAGAAGTAATAACAGAGAATGTGAAGGTGCTTGATTTGATATCAATTTAAAAAAGAAAAGGAGATAATTAGGTTTCATGGGTCAGGGAGTATGAAACAGGAGTTTATATCTTCACTGCTAAGGTGGAGTTGTCAGACAATCCAAGCTATGGCAGCATTTTCTTTTCCATTTGCAGGGTGCTCCTCACAGAAAAGCAGATACCATTGAGCTGGATCTGCTGAATCCAGCTTCTCATAACTTTCCAGCATACCCTCTAATATGTCAATTTGCTTCACATACTTTTAAACTTTCCTTTGAAACTTTTCACATTATCTAGTCACAGTTCATCACTGAACTACTGTGGGTGTTTAAACCTTGTCTTTGGTTATCCATAAAATAGCAGTGTTCCATCAGATGTCTTTTTAAGGTTTGTGATAGAATAACCTCTCTTCTGCCAACCAAACTAATTATTTTTTGTCTTGACTGAGAACCAAAATAGGCTTTTAAAAACAGTGAAGCAAATAATGTCAGATTAATAAACCAAAGATGTATTTTATAGTTTAATATAAATTTATAAATTTATGTTTTCTCATGATCTTCCATTAATTGAATGAGTGTCATCCACACAGTCTCATATACCATGATAAAATTTTGATATTGCTATTTTAACTGGGTTGAAATAAAATAAAATATAGTGTCTGTTTAGGAAAAGTAAGAAATACTGAAGTGAACATTTTGAAAGGAACAGAAGTACTTCATTCTTTGCAGTTACTATAGCTATTATAGCCCTGAAATTTTGATGTATCATGCACTTTTTTTTTTTTCTGTAAACTCTTTTGGAACAACCCTTCCCAAAAGGAAATGTATTATTTTGCTTCTGAAATATAGCAATGCTTCTCATTTACTATTGACTCCACAAACACACACAAAAATATCAAGTACAAAGAATGTCACATAGAAAAGTAAGGTCTCCTAAATATTAAGTAGAATATTTAACCTTAAACAGTCCTTATGTTTAATCCTTAAATAGAAGACTGAGCTAGTATAATAATGAACCAATTAATAATTTACACACTTAAACAAAATTCTATGCACTCATCCTCTGAAACTAATGTGTCAGGCACATACTGTTCCAACTAATGAAATTGATTAAAAGAAACAAAAAGTTTCTAAGCTTTATCAGCGGTAGTGTGAGAGTGTTTAACACTTAAATATATTAGATCAGTAAACTATCCAAAGGAGAAACTAAGTCAGTTAGCCTGTCTGCTTTTCAGAAATAAAAGTAGCATTAATAATAAAGATATTGGCCTTGTTTCTTTTGTATATTTTTTATTCTGAAAGTATACCTGTGTGCTGGTTTCAGGCAGGAATAAGCTTCTGTTCACAGTGCTGACATTGGCTCAGAGTGGCTGAGAGAGCGTTTCATTTCTTGGTACATCAGGCTCAGGGCACATGAGCTGTATTTGGGTGGGGAGGTGGCCTGGATGCCATAAAGGGTTTGGCTAGCTTCTTAGATGGGTCGTTGTCTCTTTTGTTAGCTCTTGATGTGGTTGTTAGTGAGAGGCAGGTTCCTTGGTTGGTGGACTGACTGGCTTTTGTTCCAGTTGTGTTTTTGCTCTGGGGATCTGACTCTTGCTACTCAGAACCTGGCAGTGTGTTGGTCAGTGGGTAGTGAGCTATAGTACCATATGTTCTGTTTTATATAATTTTAATTACTTATTAGTAGTATTGTTAATACCAGTAGTATCACTAAACTTTTCATTTCTATTCAATTATTAAATAGTTCTTATCTCAACTTTTATGAGCTTCCCTGTCTTTTCATCCAACTCATCCTCAAGTGGGGAAGGAAGGGTAAGTGAATAGCTGAGTGGTGCTTTACTGCTAGCTGAGGTTAAACCATGACAACATGTACCTATAAAGATATTAATATTGATAGACAAAATTCTCTTTTTTTTCTCAAATATTTTTGGTTTTATGGTCTATGAAATCTCCATGAAAATACAGAATAAGTAAACAAATTTGTTTAAAGTTTGTCTTTTTGGACAATTTAGAAGAAAGCTTTATCAAATATGATAAATGTTGTGATTCATATTCTGAGAATCAACTTTGGGAATCCAAGGAAGTCTTATTTGGGAAATTGCTTAAGCTAGATATATTCTACTCAGATGTTATATCAGAAAGTAAGAATACTTCCAAACCATTTGTTTAACCTTTCAAAAGATACAGAAACAACTGGCACTGCTCTTTAGAGAGAAAAGAATGATTTCTGATAATCCTTTGCAAGAAAACATTTACTGATTATGTACCAGTGCTTATGGTTTTCTTCTCTGTAAATTTTAATAGGTACAGCCTAGAATTTCATTCAAGTATTTTAAAAAATAGAGATGTACATTGAAGGGTGAATAATGTTTCTGACCTAGAAATGTAAAGTCATCTGCAGTTCACTATGAATAAAGAACGCTCTGCAAGAAAATCTTATTCAAACGCACAACAGAACAAACCATCTGGATATAACCTAAGCAAAATTATTCTCAATTTTTTTGGGAGTGAGGTGTTGTTTTTTGTGTGTTTGATGCTTGTTTGATTGGTTTTTTAGCAGACCGTTATGTGGTTGAGGTTGTTCTTGTTCCGTGTAGTTACTCAGTATTGGTGAGGGACAGAAAGTAATGTAGCTCAAGCAGAAGGCATAACATCATCTCCAACTACTGGATTTGGTTTTTGTTCATTACAACTTCAGGGCTCCTACCTCCTTCAAGAACATGAAATAGTTGAAATACAAAAATTTTCTGTTACTATGTAATCCATACCAGTGAAAGCAGAACTACAGATATTTAGTGGCAATCAATCGGTTATACAAACTTTGCTCTATGTTGTCAAAGCTATGTTTTTAATTTTCTCTGTTCTACTGTAACTTTTGGTTGCTATATCAGGTACCTATTTTTCTTTTTTCTGCTTTGTTCCTTCGAGAGACTCTGGCAAGAAATGTGGGGCTGAGTATGGGAGAAAGGATGCTTTCAGCCTCCTCTAATCTGAGCTACTTCTGAGCATTCAGCTGACTGGTTGTTCAAGCAGAATGGATAGAACAATTAATATTCAATATCAGGGATGGAATTTGGAAAAGAGTTTTGACTCCTTCCTCCTATGTTTTTGTGAGTTGGTTGATTCACACTTTGATATTTTTGTACTTGAAAGGTCTTAAAAAATCCTATTCACAGTTTCGAGGACAGCAATAAATAAGATCCTGCCAGCTAACATAGACAGTTCAGTACAATAGTAGAGCAGACAGACCAATGGAGTTAAAATACATTAATAATTAAATGACATTTCATTTGACTACTATGGACAAGAGATCAATCTTTAGACGTGTATCTGGAGAGAAACACCCCACCAAAACAACAAACATCTTCACACTAACAACATTGCTATCTAGATTTATGCTCAGCAAATTGCTGCCTGGAAAAACAGTTTTGTAAACCAATGCATGAATTAATTGCTTGCAGTAATTGTGAACTATAAAAATAAAAACATGAAAAGGGATTTCAAAAATCATTACCTTGAAAAATATCCATCTGATTGAATTAGTAAAATTCTTAGATGAAATATTAGACTATGAATAGGCATGTGATGCATTTATGGCAAAGATCAGAAGACATATTTCATCTAAGAAATTGGTGAAATTCATACCATTCAGAACAGTAAAATTCTTATTTCTATGGAGTGTGTCTGACAGTAAGATTTTAAAAAGATCTAAGTGTTTGACCTTTTTTTTAATAAGTAGACTATTTAAAATGAGCACATCTGGTTTATGTTCCTAAACTTCTGGCCTTTAAAAAGTTCTGTTCCTAATTCACACAAAATAACATTCAGGATTGCTTGACATAGTGACCTTCCCCATAGGTGGTTGGCTGAATAAAACGGTTAAATAGATTCAGGAATTTAGCATATATACAGCAAGTTAACACTTTTATCCTGGACCCATTAGTAAACATATGTACTGTTCCTCTATGGTTTCTACTATAGGTATGGAATTGAAGTGAGGTTTAAAAAAAATCACTTATAAATAAAGAAAGCATTTATTAATTTTGGTGTCAGAAAAGATTGCATGATAGTCACATTTTCTTAAATATAAAGCAACCTAAATTAAAAAGATCAAGTAATTGCAACATTAAATGTCATTATGGTTTCACACAGACTGAGGCACTGAAGAGGGGGACAGGTTAGGTACATAAATTCAGATGGTCAGTAAATATTTTACAAACTCTTTTGTACTAGGTAAAGTTAAAAATTAAATAGTGTATGTGCTGGGAAGCTTTTATTTTTTTACCATAACCATTAATAGCACGTTCATTGTTATTTGTGTAGAGTGTAATTCTTTCTGACTTTGCCTTCCATTTGCCTTGAGGACAAGCCAGTTTAAAACTGTTCAGCACACTGCACCATGCATAACAGGTAATCTGTCTAATTAAGGCCTGTAAGGATGTTCAAAGTAAAATATTGAAGAGCTTCCATAACCTCACTTTCACCCTCCCTGTGTACCGCAGCTTCTGAGACTCAGAGATACCCTAGCCATTAACTCAAGTGTTTACACTCTAAGCTCAAATTCTATTTTGCCAGAATGGTTCATTTCACATTTTACAAGTCTGTTTTCTCATTTACAGGCAGAAAGCAATTTATCAAATTTTTATATTACATTTCTCAGCTTGTTCCAATATTGGATGATATAATATATGCCTGGAAATTCAAAATGCAAAAGCATACTGCGACTTTATCCAGGGACCTAATAAGATTTATATCCACATTCTTTTTTTGTGTGTTCATTTGGTGCATTTCAATGAATTATTAATTATGACCAACAATAAAATATTATGTTGCTCTGATGCACAGCAAAAGGAAAGAAACCCAAGAGAAATCCATCTGACAGCTCAAAGCAGACATGGCCAAAGTATGCTCACAAGTTTCTCGTCACGTATTGCATGACATGCATCTGCCCATCAAATGAACCAGACTGACTGAGCCTTTCTGAAGATACAGATGTAATCTATGGGGAGGTAAAGTCAAGATTTATTACATATTGGGCAACATTGATTTGATTTTTTTATAAACAACCAAAGCTATGACAGTGAACATCAAAAGATTTCATTCTGTTTTCCAAACCTATTTTTAAAGATTGACGTATGGGATGGAAATGTATGGTCATACATGTCAGCATGTTCTGAAGCTGACAGAAGTCAGATTCAAAGCTGCATGTAATAGCTTTTTTGCTTAGGAGATTTAAATCATATTTAAAATCAGCATTATGTAACTGCTACAAATATGTTATTATCTGCTGAGAATTTTTTTTTTCTACTTTTATTACAATTTCCGAACTGACCTTAAGTCTCACACAAGCTTTCATAATACTCTAGGTACACATGCTGGACCTTTTTGTCATTTAAGTTACAGATATTGTTTTTTAATATAATGAAAAAAATACAGTTCTTCATATATTTCAGCTACATAGTATTAGCATTCTTTATGCAGTACTTACTAATGATTGTCATACAGCAAAAAACTATGAGTTTCTTTACTTTCAAGGTCATTATAAGAAGTGCTTTTGAAACTGCAATGAACAAATGTTAAAAACAAATGAAGTTTCTCTCGCTTACAGCTATCTAGAGAGTCACAGAATATCTCGTAAAATATTCAGAGAAAATGTCATGTTAAAACACTTTGGGTCTAAAAGCAATAAAGTAAGACTGAAAATACTTCTGAATTTCTTTTAAATAGAGTATTCAGATTTGTTTTGGTCTTTGTCATGCTATAAACACGAAACTTACAAAAGATAACACTGTCCCCCACACATTAAGCTGCACTTACAAAAAGACAATTTTTTTCTCTGTAAACTCTTCAATTTAACTTGAAGCCTATCAGAAATATAGTCAATGTGCTAAATAGATTTAATTGAATAATATGGCATGCATTTTTCCAATTCCTGAAAAATCACTTTTTTATCATATAAGGAATTAAATGTTTCATGTCTGTAAAGGATTACTAAGCATGATAAGAAATCTGCTTTGAAAAAAATCATACCAAAAACTAGCTTAATGCTTATTTGAAGGAAAAGTGAGTGTTAATAGATTTTGACAGACTGATCATGCCTATAATAGCATCAAGCATACCAGATTTTTTTTCACACCACACAGTCCCCAAGGGATCATCAACCTATAGATTAAAAGCTCTGACCTTTGACCTTTCTATAGTTAACTATCCGTCAACCGATTGTTAGCCAGGCTACCAATGGGCATGAGATCCCTTTTCTGTTTATATTAATTACAAATATTGGTTTTAGGTAAGACTAATTCACAGCATACATTTCCTACGTTTTGAAGATTCCCTTGTAATCTCTTTTTCAGCTGCTACTGTCCATTAAAAATAAGGATCTGAACTGAAATGTTATCTACTCTTTCACCAGTCATGTTTTTCCACTTTCTTTATCATTGATTAACTTCCTTAACAAAACTGAGTTTCACTACCCTTTTTCTTCCTGTGTCTTTGATCAGTTCATAGGGAAATAGCCAATTCCTTATGAAATGTTGCAATTTTAAATTTTCCTTTATTTTAAGGGAACACTGACAAGTTGATACACTCGAGTGGTAACCAGAGGTGAGTTAAATGTTCATCCATATCCTCCTTGTTCTTTGAACAACTTGAATTAGAAAATATACCAACAACAGCTCAGTCATATCTCATGCTTATATGTATCATAGGCACAGATTTCAAATGAAATATTACTTCTGCAGAGGAAGCAAAGTCTTGCTGTGTAACCTGAGCACCTCACAGTTGGCTGCTCCTTTCACAGCACAGCCAAACTCAAGCCCAGCTGGGATTGCAGAGCACAGACACCCTTTTGGTGTCAGGGAGTTGTTATAACGTTTCCGGTGTGGCAGGAGAGCACACCTCTACGTGAGTGTCATTTATACCTTTACTTCAGAGCCAAAATCAGCAGCAGCCTGGGAGCCAGGCTGCCCCGCTCACCACAGCTCCTGTGCTTACACACGCGCTTCCTGCCCCTCTGCAGTGTTAATGAGGGAGGGGAGATTCTGGCTCCTGGGCTGCTGGGTGCAAAAGGTTAGTTAGTTAGTGGAGTACGTTAAGAAAGGCTAGCCCGTGCCTCTGCTCTGTCCTTCATCTAAGTGATAGGAAAGGAATAATTATAGCAGCAAAAAGTAAGACATTGCACAGGGGAAATTTCTCAGCGTCTCTCACATGCGTGTATCAAGTCAGGAACAATCTGCTTGAATCTTGGTGAGATACTGAAAGATTTTCCATTTCACTGTGATCTGAAAAAAACACGACTAACTGTTATTATACTATATACTGTTAATATATGCAGATCCTGCCCCAGGGTAAAACAGTAAACTCAAAAAATAATATAAAGCTTTATCCCTGTTATCAGAAGCCACACCCAGCTTTTTCATAGCCCAGTTTTCAAAAGCTTGACAGTTTCGTATATTTCTTCTGCCTTTCCAGGGAGAAAACGCTCAGAAGAAATTACCTTCTATTATGGTAAATTGAGAACTAGTGGCTAATGGCTAATTGTTATTGCAATTCTTGACCTGATCTGTAGTGCTGGAAACCAAATCTCAGTCTCCAGAGTGTAACCAAATATAACGGACAGCCCCCGAGTTTATACAGGCAGTGTATTAACAACTGAGCAACTTCAAAATTTTTACCTTAATGAACAGTCTCAGATCGAATAAATTCCAATGCTGAAACTAGGTGAACACACAACTGTTTTCATTTGAACTGACAGAACTGAAAATAAGACATTTCTCTTCTATTAGTTTATTCAGGGTGAAGAAAAGCATTAGAAAAATAGAGGAAACATTCTCATTGGTGTATTTTTTTCAACAGCTTCAAGCTGTTAACAGTTACATTGTCCCCAGGTATGGGGTGGTGCATGTTATGGCTAAATGATTAGTTTAGAGGCTCTTGACATACAGTCTTTTTCTGTTCCCCAGTATCAGCTGTGAAAATGTATTTCCAAGCAATTAAATCTCATCTCCTGCTGGCTTGGGAGCCAGGAACCTTCAAATTTCAATTCAAATTCTTCCACACCTACTACTGCTGAAAAATAATAAAATAACTCAGTTAGTTAGAGTCACAAAGAAATCTATTGATGTATGTTTGAGTGTCTTTTAAACAGGAAAATGAAAGGCCTGGGAAGAAAAGTTGCTAACATTGTAAGTAAAGCAGATGACAAAAAGTATTCACTTTTATTTTTGCAATTTTGGAACTTGCAGCACACGTACACATCAGCATGCACAACAGGAAGAGAAATGTGCCCTAGAAAACAGTAGGAAGACAGAATTAATATCTGACTTCTTCCTTCTTTTCCCCAGACCTAAAGAAGACTTTTTGACTTTACCATTTTTAGAGGAGGGAATCTCTATTTGCAAATGCTTGGTTAGTAGCTCAGAAACAAAATGCTGTATTAACCATGAGGTTATTGTACATGGCAGCTTGGTTTGTCTGCAGAGAGGAGAATGTCGGGCAGCTCAAAGAGAGGTGGAGACAAAACTTCTCTTTCACCAGTTTGCTAGCTTCTCTATGCAGATGATGAAGAGCTGAATATTCAAGTTCAAGTTTATTTCTAACTATATTCAAATCACATTAATGGCCCATTATTAAGAGCCAACTTGCAGGAACATGAAGGAAGATCAGGATACACTAGTAACATCTCTCTGTACTGATTATTCCATTTGCTACTGGATCTTTTGAATGATGCTTTGCCATAGAATCATCATAGAATCATAGGATTGTTTAGGTTGGAAGGGACCTTAAAGATCACTTAGTACCAACCCCCCATGCCATCATCAGAGGTAGCTTCCCATAAGTGTTGTAATTCTAGCATATGTTTCTTCTGTATTTCAATGTCTTTTATATTAGAGAAGAAAAAAAAAAAAGGCTGAAAGAGGGGAAAAAATTAGATTTTGTTGGTTATAGATGCTAAGTAAAAAACATGTCAAGAGCTTTCTGTCAGCTGCTGTCATAGCAAGGGTGAAGTGCTTCCTTTGGGCAGATGCAGCTGCTGCCTGCAATATTCTCTTTATTGTTGCTTGTAACAATAGCTTGTAGTTATAGTTTTTAGCTTGCATAAAGCATAATCAATCATGCTGACCAATATTTAGCCTGAGTTTGATACAATTTAGGGCAGTTTGGTTTTGAGAAATTTAATAATTTATATTGTAAGGTACAAGCTACTTGAATGAAGGATATATAATAAAAAAGAGCTAAAGTAGTTCATGCATATTTTGTAAGGGCTCAGTTCAAACCAGAGGAGTACTGTCTTCTTGTGAGGACATTCTGGTGAGCATGAAATTCCAGGGACAATGTCTTCTCTCCATGATTTGTCTGAGAAGGGAGGAGACAACTTTGTGATCCTACCCCAACCTCTCTAACATTATAAAAACTTACTGGATATTCTCTGCTTCCCAGAATGAGACACCTGGGTGTTTTTACTCTGATGAAAGTACCAAAGACCGCTAATTACAGTTACTTAATACAGCAGTGCTTCATTGATGCAATGAGGGAGCAATGAAAGGTAATGTTGGCTTAAGAAATAACCTGAGTGGTTGGGGCACAAAAGCACCTACCCAGCTGGGTAGTCATCATGTTACTGCTGGATCTTTCGGATCATTGTCATTAAAAGGTATGCCTGCTAGATGTCTTTTTTGCCAGCAATAGTCATCTTGGTAGATTTATCAGCAAGATTTAATAATATGAAGTAAAAGCTTTTTAATTAATTAATATCTCTGCTCTCATTCAGATTACCTCAAACTTGAAGTTTCTATGTGGAACTGATATCAGGCTTTAATAGTAATTAAAATATTAGTACCACCCCGTGTATTCTTAAACTGCAATAATTTACATACTTTTATCATACTAATAAGCTGGCAAATGGCTTTCTGCAATATAATTGAATTGGGTATTTCTAGTTAAAGTTTTACATTGCTTCTAAAGGGTGTAACTTGATAATATGTTAATCTCACACTAGTGGAAGAATGATATTTTACTCCTTCAGACTCTCTATTTTAATACATTATCTGATTTCCACAGATGTCAAAAGTAAGTAATAATTAGAATTGGATGAACACAGCAAACATATTTCTATGAATATTCTTTTGATTTTAAAGGAATTAGTTTAAATTGTGTACACATTGCTTCTGTGATTACGTTCCACAAATATTCTAGCTAATGAATTTGTGGAAAAAACCATACAGAATATGAGGTACTTGCATATGCCTATCATACAAATAATTTTTAATTTAAAGTGTAAGTATTTGGCTCTAAAGTTTCATAGATAAAGTTGTCTAACCAGGGAATAGGAATATATTTTATGACCTTCATGACAAGTCACATTGTGGTAGATATATGCTGTCTGTTCCAAATCACGTTTTTTGTGATTTTTGGCTAGAAGCTAAGAGCAGTTTCTCACTACCATTTCCTAATTGTTGTTCACACACTTTCAAGAACCTTCTACCATTTAAACAGACATGGTAGCTCTCAGCTGAGGTAGTTTCTTCCTACAGCAAGGTCTCTGGAGAACAACTGCCAGGATGAAACGGGCAGATGACCTTTCTCAACACCACTTAATTCTGGTTTTTAGTAAGACTTATGGCATATAGTATTCAGGCAGCACAAAGAAAACAAATTAATTAGATGATTCTACCATCCATCATCATAAGATATCAACAGTAGTTCAATTCTTGATAATTAAAGTTAACTTCTCTCAAGTAAGCTGATAATTTTCTTCAGGTATGATTCTTTATTCTGTTTGGAATAGAAGGACTTCTCAATGCTGGTGGCCCATCTTTCACAGTCTCTGCAATTCTTTTTCTGTAACCCCGTATTGTTTTGATGATTCTTAATCTTCTATACTGCCTGTCTTTATAATGTTGTTTGTCGTGATGGCTATGGCCTTAAGGAGACCAACAAGGTGTCTCAAATTCCACAGGAATTTTCCTGATTTATTTTTATTCCAGCCATTTCTGTTTCTTTTACTTTTCTTGAGTGTTCCTGTATTCTAACATTCTCTTTCCAATGTCTTTTTTTACGATTTTTCTCTGTCCAAGCTATGTATTTTTTACAGGTAAGTGTTTACATAGATTTTGTGTTTAAACAAAGAAGTTTTGATACCATGCACAAAAGCTTTAGATTAGTGGTAGATATAGATAATTTAGCCTTGTAGACAATGTATTTCTCTTGGTTGAATGTTACAGAGATCATGGCAGGCTTTCACTTTTCTAGCTTGCAGGTAACTCTTGTTTTGCTAACAATACTGTCAAAATGCATAAAATATCAAACAATTAATATGTATTCCAAATTCTGTAGCTGGAATGATTGATGATATACAATCAATGGGCCAGAATTTTCCAAAATTGACTCTCTCATGTATCTCTGAGACAGTCGTAGCAGCAATTTATCAACAGAAATTAGACAAGATTCAATAGGGAGATAACGTATTCAGTTTTGATTAAGGAAAGCCCAGTACTGACTACTACTTTATAGTTTGGCTATAATATGATTTATTCTTTTGTCTGGATGAAAGAGAAACAGGAAAAGGATAGGAAATATTATATAGTCAAAAATCTTCACATCTTCTGTAAGGCTTTCTTTCCCCCCTTTTTAATCTTGTAACATTTAATAACAATGGCTTAATCATTGATATTTGTTGCAGGAATATTAATTCTGATATACTCATTTGGAGTTAATGTGGCTGCGGTAGAACTTCAGTAGAATTTCCATGGAAATTTGGGATTAATTATCTGGCCTATTACTTTCAAGCTACTACTCTGTTATGTAGGACCTATTCTCATAGCTCTTACCTGAACAAACTTAATGAACTTCCACAGAGTAAATAAGGTAGATGCTGTGTTCATGTTAGCCCCACTTAGGCTGAAAGTGGCAGAAAGTGATGCAATGAGCGGTGAGAAAGTGAGTTCTAAGGTAACTGTAGATGGTTTCAGTTTCTGGTGTCAGCTCCCCAAAGATTATGCTACCTGTCAGACTCTGTAGTCATTTGTAACTATGCTCAAGAGGAAGGAATTATAGACAAAGTGAAGTAATTTATCTAATAGAAGAGGATTATTAAGTGAGGTGGTGTGGTCCTTTTTTTCACATAAAGAAAACTTGATTGCACTTAAAATTCCACTACAGCCAAAAGATGCAAAGTTATTAAATAAAAGGTTACCAATCAGTCCTTCAAATCTCTATGGAGCAAGATAAAACAGACTAAAGACCACAGCAAGTGATCTACTTATTCAGAGACTGTCTGCTGACCTTCTTAACAGACTGGAAACTTGCAGATATTGATTACTGCTTTAAGAAAAAAATCCTTTTGTATTTAAAACTTTTGTTGTACTGATCTGCATTTAAAATATTATGAATGGATAGTATCTCACTTTGGAATGTGACTTTTTATTGTATTATTCTGACAGAGCTTTTTAGCTTCTTAACAAAGTTATTTTAATTTGCATTTATAGCGTCAAAGTCTGTCCATTATTTCATAAAATGAGCAGGGATTATAAGTGAATAAGTCATATTAACCAGGACCTTACCGCATCATAGATCTTTATAAGGAGGTTTGAACAGATAAATTATTTGGAGGTCTGTGTATAACCGAGTGTGAATACTTTTTCCTCCAGTGACCTTTTTGCATGCAGTAATTCATACTCTGAGTCAGTACACTGAATAAAGAAAATCTTGTTTTTTCTTAAATGATGACCAGTATTAGAGTCCCTATTTTACTGACCACTGACAAGTGCAATTTAGATATAGGTAACAGGGCTGGACTAAAGGAAAATTAAGAGGTGCTTTTTCTTTTTATTTTTTTTTAAGTATATTCTGAAACACAAGACAAATATTCCTAAGTACTGCAAAGAATGTAGACCATTCTTGCAATTTTTGACAAGTCAGGTTGCATTTACTGATGTAAATAAATTTTCAGAAAAAGGGAATTATGTCATTCTGCAGCTGCTTCAGAGAAATTGAAAATTTCTGAGCAGACTTAAAATTTTCATGTATATATCCATAGAGAGATTGGAGATTTAGAAAATAAACTCTGGAGAGCAGGAGACAACATTTTGTTTTGCAATACATCACAGTGGCCTTTTATTCTGGTAAGAGTATATCATTCTTGAAATTAATCCTTGTTGATACTGAAAAAGTTTTCTCATAAACATCAATATCGCTCTATATTTGCTCATTCTGGTGTGATACAGGTGTAATTTTATCAATAAGAAATAAGCAAAAACCCTAAAAGTAAAGCAGCTGTGTGTTATTAAGATGGTTGCTGAGATGGCTTAAAATTGAGTGTAAATTGATTCTCTGTAGGATAATCTAGGCTTTCAGATAAGATTTCTTTAAAAAATAATCATTAATCAAGGATCTACCATAACAGTAAAAGCATCATGGTGTATTTTTATACTTCTCCCACAATTACATGAGTCCATGTACAGTTTACAATTTTGAAAAATTTTAGAAGTTCTGAATTAGTACATAAGTGTATGAAATCTTAGGGCTATTTATGGTTCTCCCAGACTAGAGGTGATGAAGGATTATTAAACATTGATGAACATTACTGTGACAGGTGCATCTCAAAGAACAGGATGTTGAAAAATAATCCTAAATAGAAGAAAAAGAATAAATAAACAAAATTTCTGAATGCCAGAACTTAAAAATTCTAAGATCCTAAAAAATATGTTCAAAGTGGGATAAAAATTTCAGAGCAATTGACAGAGGCAGTGGAAAACATCGAGTGGGGCAGTACTTCTGCTAAGACAGAGAAACCCTCCTGGAATACATGAATGGCTGGAGAAAGCTTGTATCTTGTGCCAAGAAGGAGGGCAGGTCACATGAAGACAAGCAAGTAATCTGCAGAAGACTTTTTCAAAAACACCTAAAAATGTTAAGAAAACTTAGGCAAGACTGGCATTCAGGCAGCATATTTAAATTGCAGAAAGCACTTATGAAGTGCTGGGGCGGGACGCGGGGTGTTACAGGTCCATATTGTAGTGAGATGGTCTGAACAAATTTCCAGTGAAGGTGGAGGAATGTGAGACTGAGGAACTGATACTATCGTTAATTGACTGAGTAAAAAAAAAAAAAAAAGTAGGGGTAGCTCACTGTGCGACTCAGTTTCCCTGTCTATAAGACAAGTTCTAATAATTTCAGCCATCTTAATAAATAATTTGAAATATTTGAACAAAGATCATTATCAAAGAGTTAGATATCATTAACAACTATGACCTCAGCTAAAAATAATTTTGATATAATAATTTATTCTAAACTTAGTATTGAAATAAATGTTGTGTCTGTCATCAACAGACAAAATGTGTCATACTGCTTTCATAAATCAAGTACTCTGTTTAGCTTTTCTAAAAGCTCCAGTTAAGTGAGGACAGAGATTGTGTGTTCTGCAGATGTGTATGATCATAATATTTACTGGTGATATAAGCTTGGCTTTGATTCTCTGCATTAACTTTATCAGTGCAAGATAACAAATGACTGAATGTAACGGAAGGCTCTGCTAGGAAGGCAACGTTGGGTGTATGTCTTTTGATTGACCTCATAAACAAATCGGCCCTTTTCCCTGGTCGAAGCATTCTCTGAGGCTGTTAATCATCACAAAAGAAATATTATACTTTCATTCCCAACTCCAAAAATCCATAAATTAAGGCAGAACTGATCCTCACACCATCAATGGATACAAAAGTAGTTTACAGAATGTATTTTCATTACCTGGGTGCCACATCATCCTGTGTGGCGATTTAGTCCACCCACCTGTACCAGTGGGAATATGGGCTTTACTGTATCTAGATTAGATCCCCTATTTTCTGAGCAAAGACATAGAATTCTTTCCTCTTCCTCTGTCGTAGTCCCATACACATCTGTGCAGGAAATACTTATCAGCGTCGGCACCACTGGGGCAGTGCTGACAGATAGCTGCAGAGCAGCAGGGAGCTCTGGAAGCAGCTCAAAGCCCTGATGCCAGAGTTCTCAGATACATGGCAGCTGGACAGTGAATTTACTGTAGTGTCTGGGTGACCACAGTCTCCCCTCTATGCCATTGATGGAGTGACATGGGGTAAACTCCGTAAAGAAAACATGTTGGGTTTTTCTTTACTTCTTGAGGCTTCTTTGGTCTATGCTGAAGGTTTCTGGGCATCAGGCAAACTCTCCAGCATTGCTCAAATTTATTATATGGCTTGTTCTTTCAAAAATTTATGAAAGCAAAGAGTTCTTGAGATTACTCAGATTTGAAGTAGGTCTATTCCTTTCAATAATCAACTAGGATAAATTTTAACAAGACAGAAGGAAGGAGTTAAGTAAATTAGAAGTATTCCCAAGCTGTTATTTCTGTTCAACTATGATTAAAACAAAAAAATACTTCAAAAATAGTTTGGGAATATCAGACAATGTAGCTCTGAAAAATCCCATGAGAAAGTTATAAATGTTTCCAGCAAACAAAGTAAAAAGAAACATTAGTCAGTGGCAAGCCTCATTTCCTCAGTGATGGGAAGTAACAATGACATAAATCACTAGTTACCTTCAGTCATATGATCCTTTTGTGTCATGGGCATTTTGGTAATCTTTACATTTACTGTCATGGGAATATTTATTGAGTAAATATTTACAAGATCAAACCCACTATTTCAGTACAACAGGCATTTTTGTGAACAGCACGGAAAAATGACCTGCACGTGCTAGGGACTCTCAGCTAACTATCATTTATTATCAGATTTATATAATAATTCTCCAGTAAAGGATGTGTAAGGAAACGAACAAGGTGTTGATTACAATGACTTAAAATTCAATACTTTGATTTGGAAATACATCTGATGTTCTTATAATCTGTGGGGTTTTATTCTTGAACTGACAAAAAAAGAGGACACTGAACAGTCTTTCAGCCAGCCCTAGTCTCACCTTGCAAAGTGCTGGAAGAACTTGGTCAGAAAATGACAAGGATGGGACTGCAGCCACAAATATTCATTGTAAGTTTTGTGGTCAAGTTTTTTTTTGTTCTGAAATGAATATACCTCTTATTACTGCTTCAGTCTAAGCAGAAATATCCACAATTGTTTGTGCTTTCTTAAATCTCATGGAACTTGACCAATGTCAGTGAGTTTTTCTAAGTCCATTTTTGAAGGAAAACCTGCTACAACAGTAATGTCAGGTTATGTGAATAAGAAGTTCTGGACTGGAGTCATAGTAATAATTACTAGAAATTTTTATAGATTCTTTTTATGCCAAATATTTCACATTTGTATTTTATGCCCACTTGCCAATACAAACAGAAGCAAAGTAATTCCTGGGGTGGAAAAACAGCTATTCTATGGAAAACAGCTTTCATTGCTATGTAAAAAACTCAAAGGCAGAGACTAGAATGAGAAAATATTTGGCTTTCTGTAAGGCTCGTACTTAAAATGTGATTATCTATTACTTTTCATGGTGATGGGAATTTCTCACAGTTTGACTACAGAGTTAGTGTATTACGTCTGATTGCTGCTGTTAGGTGGAGTCCAGGGAAGCAGAGAAGGCAGGTGACATGTCCTCAGGGGGTCCCCTCCACACCCATACCCTACAACACCATGCAGCAGCATCCTGCTTCCCAACAAACGGGGAGAAACCTGCTGGAGGCAAAACGTTGGCCTGGAGACTAACTCCTGCCCCTCAGGGTCAGTTCTGCTTACCTTCCTATGGATTGTTAGTCCAACGGCTCAGTTTTTGTTGAGACTTAAAAATTAAGAGATATTAAATCAGAAGGTATATGGTTACGGGCATGCGTGAATAAAGTATTTTGTAGATACATCTAATGAATAAATGAATAAATTGGTAGATTATGATCAGATCAGATAAACCCTTTGTCAGAATGGTTTCTGGGAAGTGATTGATTTTATTCCTGCATTTTTCACCCAGAGCAGTGTGATTCATAAAGTAAAAAAAAAAGTAAGAGGAAAAAAATGAGATCTTTTCAATTTGGAGGATATTGCAGTATATGTTTTGTGGCATTAGGCTAGTACGTATTCAGTCCAATCTTTAAAATGTCATTCCTTTGCATGAACTACAGGTGGAGAAATTCTGTGATATCTGGGAGTACTGTTGGGTCCAAAATTTTGTCATTTGAGAAAGATCATTATTATACATGCTTGTATAATTTTTATTGCTAAACTATGCTAATGTCATGGGAAGAATAGCAATTAGTAAAGAAACCTTTGCTTGCTTATACATTGGAATTATGAGCTGCAGAACATCCTGATCTGTAACTAAATCAGAAATTTTCCAAAATTTCAATTAAATAAAACAACTGAATTTTACTCTTTTTCAATTATCAGTGAGAAACACTGTGCTTTTTTTATATAAATGGATGATGTTTAAAGGATTAGGATGAAAAGACACTGCAAAACCAAACAGAGCTGAAGTAAAGCATTAATGAACATGAAAAAAAAATCTTCATTATGCCAGTGTTCATGATTTGACAGATAGTGGATAAAATCTATCAGAGATAAAAACAGACACAGAGATGAAATACCAGATTGCCTGTGGCAAACTCTAGGAGCAGGCTTGTTCACATGGAATGGGAATATAACATTAAGCTATGACAGGCCATGTTTTATTGGTCCATTAATACATGCCTCAGGTATGTTTTCAGGCAGAAGGCCACAGGCTATTAATTGAGGTACTTTACAGTGGTTTAGACCTGAAACACCAAAAGCTATTCTATGATCAATCACAGAAAATCAATCACAAAAATTCCATTTTAGGATGATGTGACATAACCTAAAATATAAAATAAATAACAAGTCAGAAACAGACAGAGACGACCATCTGCTTTCTCTTACCTGAGGAGTTAGAAAGGGCTCCTACAAAGCAGGAATTCCTCATACACAATAAACCATGCAGAAAAATAAAATAAAAGATATTTAAATCAAAATTTGCTTGACATATTTTATTAATTTAAGCTAATATACAAAGATCCAGGCTGAGCTCAAGTAATTTCATCATATTTTTTATTTCCATTGAAAATGTTACAAATATTGTCTGTGTTTAGATATCTAGAATGCAAGATTGCAAACCTACTATATTTTGGTGTTTTAACACTTGTACCTCAGAACATAACCTTGTAATTTATAGAAGTAGTTAAACACAATATAATTGAAAAACAGTTATGAAAGCTGAGTCACGTGGGAAGAGCAGCTGCAATTTTCAAGGAATGTAAGAACAATCTCCCATGCCCAGCAATCCCACTTGAGAGAGTTGGGATTGGCTAAGGGCTTTATTTTCTTCCCTGTTGACCCCAACATCCATGAATGAATGCCTTGGTATAATATCTTTATTCTCCTGTTTTATTCTTCTGCTAAGTATTTCCATCTTGGAATATTCCATTTTGCATATTTTACCTTCACTGCAGTTCCAAGGTTTTGTTTTCTTTCGACACAAATGAAAAGTTACTTTCTTCTGCCTAATGTCTTTTCTCTAAGAAATTCAAATAAAATGGTTGTTCTGCTTGCAACTTTTGTGGCTTACAGGACCATCCTAGATTTCAAAGGCTTCACATAAGAACCAACCTTACAGACTGAAATCCCTTCACAGGATTGAAAAGTGTTGTTCTCAGGATAGAAGAATAATGAGAAGAGCTCAGATGTTCAGACTGAAGGAACAGGAAGAAAGGATGGTGAAACTACTATGGATAGCATGAGACAAGGAACTTTAGAAAAGATGAGGAATGCAAAGGAAAGAGTGGGTTAGCAAGAGTTTCCTGAGAAAAAGAGGATAAATAGAGCCGAATCTCCAGGGGAATAAAATTAGGAAAAAATAATTCTACAGATTAAGGGGGTGAAAGAACTCTTAATAAAATGCAAAAGCCAAAAGATGTTTTGGTTGTCGCTGATCCTGTGGCCAGCCACATTTCTCCTCCTTAGCTCAGAGTCATAGTCTGTGAAAATAAAAGCTGGAACAGCAACAACAAAAAGATCTTTTGAAAATCCTCTGGGGACCGTAACCTCTTATGAACTTGTCCATCCATAGTAGTTGTCACTTGCACTGGAGAGAACCATTGTTCCAATGCATCTTTTGTTTGCATTCACATACAGTTTTGTGTGCTTAGCTGCACATGCTTAGGTTTTTCTTCTTCACCTTCTAATCACCATTTCAATCATCTTTTTTCTTCCAAGTGTATTGTGGCATATATTCTTCCCAAGTTAATGATTTTCTAAGGCTTCTTTCCTATATGTTTAATGTTTCATGATCGACCTTTATATTATTTGCTTTATTCTTATTGGTGTTTACATTTTAATGTCATTTAGCATACTGTAGAAAGGCCATTTCTATACCGCATATTTCTCCTTCCAGACAATTAAAGGATTTGGTAGTTAGGACTGGAATCATCACCTTTTATTGTAGTTACAAACTACGCACTTCCTTCCAAATAATCATCTTACCTTCTATTACAGATCTTTGCTTAGCCCATTTAAAATTGAAAATCTTTCAACCACGGAAGTTTAGATTAATTTTGAGTGTAAGATTTTGTAAAACACTATTAAATTATTTGCTTTATGTTTGTAATATTTTCTTCATTCATTAATCTGGATAATTTTATCTATTACAGCAATCAGGTTATTCTAGGAAGTGCTCACCTTTCGTAGTCATAGTTAGCATAAGTTAATTTTCCTTTTTTCCTGTCCTTTCCACAGATACTTATCTCAATTTCATTAACTTCTCTTCACTAAGGTATATATTTTCTGATGCACGTATTTTCTATATTATTTAGTAATGGCATCTGAAACTAAGTATTTCTGGTTTCCATTCCTCTTCAGTCACAAAATGACAATGCTTCTTTGTTATTTTCTTTGGTTTTCAGTTCTTGAATCCAACCTAAAATAATTCAACATTGGATTTAAACTTTCTGGCATTGTAAATACTTTTGGTTTATAAAAACTCAACTATAGTTACAGATTTATTTATTTTATAGAGAAAAGATCATACCATCTTTTTTTTTTCTGTTCAGAGAAATTCAAAGGCAAAATGAACTGATTCTCTTTAGCTTTAAACTGTTTTATTTTGGTTAATTTTTTAAAAGACAAAATGTTTAGCACAAACATTTATTCAGTATTTTTGATGCTGTAAATTCCCTAAATGGTTTCTAATTTCAGTTCCCAAAAACTAATTTAGCAGTGCATATCTTATTTATTTCTTAGTTAAATTTATATTTTAGCATGTAAATTTGTAAGTTTGACACAGTACTTCATTGAAAATAATCTGGAAACTATAGATGAGATAAGATGAGAAAGATACATAAGATGAGAAACATGTAAAGATTATATGATAAGAGACTATGCGAGTCTGCATGAAGGACTGTGAGACAGATCAGAGTTAGAAAGTTGTTAAAAAAGAGGTACCTCATTTTCCAAGTGATGTCTTTACATTGGGTGATAAATTATTTTCTTGTTTCAGGTATTGTACTTCTTTTTCCTTGCTTGAACTGACAGCTGATAGTACATTTCTTTTTAAGCTTTTATTTCCTACTACAGCCTGGCAATGTTTCTTCATCAGACTATGCTGTTCCTTGTATGGTTGCATTGGTATATTAGCATATAATACCCCATTATATTAGGTAGTATATTAGCTTTCTAATAAATTTACAATGGCAAAGGATAATTTAGGAAACAGGTAAAATTAATATATGTCATACAAAGAAGCTGTCCTTGAAATAATTAGAAGAAAAGTAATTATTAGAAATCTGATGGCTTACTTAATGTATGTAGCTTATTATGATATTAAAGCAAGAACTATTAAATCAACAGAAGCCCCCTACTGATTTTACTGTTTTACCACGTTCTATATGATGAGTGACAATTGAATGTATATTATCCCCCAGCAAGACAACATTTACAACATCAAAGCATAAATGTAATATGCTCATCGTTATCACCAAACAATAGATTATATACAGCTTAAAGAGGCAGAAATTTGACAACTGTATTAGTGAGGTGCATCACAAAGACATAAAACAAGACTGCTTTGTGGATGAGAGAAACTTTTCTTCCAAAGTCTTTAATTACAATGAAGTGTTAAGCAACTATCATTTCAAGTCGAATTATCTTTGAGCTTTCTAGTATCTTCCATTATCACCTTGATTTTAGGCTAGTTTGTTTATTGTTTTAATGTGTATGGGAGTATGTTGGTGGAAAACCTGTCAGCACAGATGTGCTTTCTAAAAGTAAGAGCTGCAGTAGATTGCTTAAGCACATTTTAAACCCTTGATCTAGCCAAAGTGACATTCAACAGCTGTTAGGTTGCAGATGTTACACACATTTCCCGGGCTCCAGATACAAAGATTGCTCTCCATTCCAAGCAAGAAGCACCAACTTCCTAATACCTATTACAGTAAGCTTATTACGTCTCAATATCTCCTCAGAGTAGTTCAAGGTCACATATTGCAGCAAACTGTATGATCCAGAAAAACTAATTAAGGATAACTTGGCAGCAGTTCATCTCCTGGAGGGTGGACTGAGAAATATCTTGTGTTGTGAGAGCTCCTAGCAATTAAGGAGTTCAAGATTTACGGTCTTGTATGGATAACTTGATTTCCTTTTGCTTTATTTCACCCTGCATGGATACTTAAGATATCCAGTCCTTCTTCTCCCTTGGTCTGGCCATTCAGGCCATTGCAGGGTTTGGTGTCAAATGAAACCAAGTAAGAAAAGTGGAGTTTTGCAGTGCTGGCTGGTATGCACTGTAGAGCAAGGGAGAAACTTTTCCTCCATATCTTACTATAAGTGGTAGCCCTATTTTACTGACTGTTGCCTGACTACCCAGGGAAGCTTTGATTAGCAATACTTGTGGACATAGCTGAACCTGGGAAATCAAATAGAGTCCTTTAGAAAACCAACCAACCAGCTACAGACCATGAACAAAACAGGGCTCTATAGAGACTTATTTTTCTTTAGGGACAAACTTAAGATCACTCTGCTACCCTATAATCCTTAAGGTAGACAATAAAATTGACAGCTGATTTTGTACAACCTCAGTCAGGAATACAAAACATATTTTACCTTTGTTGTGACTTATTAGCTCAAGTAGACTACTTAGCGCAATGATACCATCTTAATTTCCACTGCTTATGTTTGGATGTGAGGCTGTGTGAATAGGAGTTAAGTACAAATTAAGTCATTTGTACTGAAACCATTTTTCAGAACTAAATTGAAGTTATAACTAAACAAATAATGCTGAGTCACTCCCAAAACCCCAGCTAATGCATGGGAAAATCTCAGGTGAGACTCATGCACACAGAGGAGATGAGGCAGCAGAAACAGACTTTTCATCAACTCCTGATGCTGATGAGAGAGATACCTTCAGAGTAGGAGCACTCCAACAGAAATAGGACTCATCCACATGTACTCCATGGATAATAAAAAGATTCTTGAATGAAGATAGTCTGCTTTCTGGTAGATGTTGACCAGTATGTCTGCCCGATGTGAAATGTTTTAATACAACAGAAACTTATTAAGCTGTATTAACATGTTTATAAAAAAGCATTTGAAATCAAGCTTTTAACTCTTAGCCCATATTTTACTAGTGCTCATAACTTTTATGTATTGCATCTATTTATTTTGGTACTCAACATTACAAATATTTGAGATCAGAGCAGTTACAAAGACCTTTTATAAAACTTAAAATTTCAATACAAAAATTATATTAAACTGTTTAAATCCGGTGCCAGCTGTCCATACAATAATCTAATCCAACTTTATAATTTAATTATATTCTCTTAACAAATTTCAGTCCAACTCTAACTTTGTCCAAGACACCGCATGTACCATCAGTGATAGCTGCACTAATTCAAAACAGGTATGAAGATATCGTCTAATCATCAGGGAGAACAGGATGTAGATATAAAAATCCTCTCAGTAATAATAAGTGAAGGAAATTTATATGATATCACCGGCCATGGATATCAGGCTTATTTAGCTACTCACTGTTTCCCACTAAAACCTTTTGCTACCAGATGTTGTCATGCTAATTTAATATGACATAAATCATTCACTGACTAATAAAAAATTATCTACCCTCAATTCTGCCAGACCTAGCTATTATTATTAAACACCTTTCAGTAGACACTAATGTTGCAAATCCTTAATAAATGTATATAAGCATAGGTAAGATTGAGAAGCATGTACCATTTGGAGGATCTCAGTTCTATACAGTTACAGCACCAAAAACTCTGAGGTAAAACAAATTCATCTTAGTTCTTTAAAGCTGCCAATACTATTATGATTTATAATAATTGTCAATTTATCCAGTTCTGAATGGCATGCACTGCAAAAAATGTAGCACAACTACAGAATAATAAAGGTCTGAAGAGTCTGAGTGGTCATCTAATCAAGTTCATCTTATTCATGCAGTCATCTTAGAAATATGTGTTTTAAAGAAGTTGTACAAACCCCACATACTGCTCTAATTCAATTGCATATAAAATTACATAGTTACTGCTTGTCAATACAAAGGACTGTAACACATTATGAAGTAAACATATGCATGGAAGACGTGTAGGTTTAAGTAACCTATCCTAGAAAAATACAAACCCTGTGGGTAGTATTCTTCCTTGTCAATAGAAGAGTGATGTAGTGCAATACAAATGAGTATGCAGTTACCCCACAGTTAATCAATAGTTCAGTTCTAGATTTAAACCATTCAGTTCTAGATTTAAACGATTTTCTCAAGAAAAGAACCCCCTCTGCCCCAGCACCAAGCCATTATTTCTCCATCAGCCTGCTGATAAATAAAACAGCATAAGTATTCCTTAACACAATTTTTTGAAGACTGTAAATCTAACAAGAATTTCTTTCAAGAAGGCAATTTACAAGTTTTGCTTCCTCTTAATATTTTTAGCAAGTGCTAACATCATCTAATTGTTTTAAACTGCCCAATTTGCTGCTTTTAAGTTTTCTGGTTGTAACATGTCACTTTAATTACATTCAACGTTAGAGTTACCTGAACAACAGGTTATGACATTGCAAAGTATCAATAATTACAGCAATATCAATTATTTAGAAGAAAATATTAGATATTTCTCTAGATTCCTGATTATTTCAAATAAACTAGGATTATACAAGTGATACTTTGCTGATAATCACTTTGGAATAGAGTCCAGTGAATATTTACATACAAACATAGTCATTCAGAAAGCACTATATAACCACATTAAACAACTCATCCAATTTGGATGAGCAAAATTAATTTAAGCTAAGGAACATAAAGCACTTGTAAGTATCTGAAAGAGAGAATTGATCAGCAGACCCAAACACATTTCACATTTATCAATAACACATTCCTTTCCAAGGTTGAATGTTCTGGAAATGGAGTAGTCATTTTATTAATTACATCCAGTTCCTCTTCATGGCCGTTGATTGTCCTTTACTTAGAGAGAACACTGGATATTTACACAGGAAATTAATCATGCAAACGTCTCAATTTTATATATAATCAATTACTCTGCCTACTTTTTCCCTCAGACCTACCACTTAATCTTATTTATACTGTTCTAGTATTGTTCCTTGTTCTCAGATACCACGTGATCAGTTTTCAGCACATATTTACCAACATTAAAGCTTTCTTTAATCAGATTTTTCATGAGCACAAGTCCTCAGAAGATATTTCTAGTAATAAATGCTGTACTGCCACATAGATTAGTTTTGCACTCTATGTAATAAACTGTGTTTATTGTGACTAGAAAAATAGTTTTACCAGGATTTTCAGTTTGGATGTCTTACCTCATTCATCAAACTCTTGTCAACAAAAGAAGAGGAAAAAAAAATCAGAGAATCTTGAGGTACTTTCATCACCACAAGTTTCTGTCAGTCAAGGTAATCCTGTAGATAAGCTGAACAGTAAGAATGCACACAATTTCTTTGTTCACTACTAATATCCACAATTTAGACAGTGGAATCTCAACACAAATGATACCACATTGATCTTTCATCCCTGTTCCCACACAAAAACCACCATTGTATCCAGCTTTTCTTAATTTTTTTTTTCCCCAAAATTTTATCTATCATTTAAACATCAGCAGCCACATTAATACAATAAGCCATGGGTGTGGAGGCCAAGTTTAGAAGATTGCTGGTTCCATAACCATGTCTGTCAGTTCAGCACAGCTCTTTTAATTGTAATGGAGAATACAGTCTGGTTTTATTGATTTAAATAAGAATAAAGTTACAATTTGCTATCTTTCGATGTTAAGAAATATTATTGTCATGTATTTACCTATGCTGGCAGTACTAAAAACATTTCTGTGCCTTCACGTACCCATCCACTCCAGACATATTTCTGTTTTTAAAATGCCTCAGTCTTCCTTTCACTGAAGCACTCTTTACAGTTAACACCAGTAAAATCAATTTAGATTCAGCCTTAACAAAAAACCTTTTTCTAAAAAAAGAAAGGTGTTTTTCTGTCTGTTACCAATACTAGCCTTTTGTAAACACTGTGAATATTTTTTGACATCCTAGTTCAAATGGTGAATTTGATTCCTGCTTGGAAAATTACTAGCAGGTTCAAACATGTTAGATTTTTATAGATATAAAAAAGAACTAAAGAAGCTATGAAGTCAGAAACAATGTAAATAGAAAATAAAAATCCTGTCTCACTTAGGTGCTTTTCTTCTGCTATACAGCTTAAAGGTTTACTCAAGTTGAAAAGCTGGTATAAGCTTTCTTGGACATGGAGATGTCTGTATATAATTCATTTCTTGTAGCATGTATTCAAAAGTTTTGAACAGGGCAGCTTCTGTTTTTAACAGATATTTTACTAAAAAGACATTAAATCTGTTATATTTACAGAAAAGCTTCAAAATTTAAACCCAATATTTGTAACAGTTTTAATATTTATGGCACTAATATTTTGTGAGCTGAAAGTCAAATAATTTAAATTATATTTATTCTTGGAATATTAAACATATAGGAAGATTGGTAGAGAGTTTTTAGTTCCTTCTGCCTAGTTCCAAATATGGAATTGATGTAAAATCAGGGTGATGATAGATATTTGCTGTAAATTTGTTCCACAGCATTTAGCTATCATCTTATTTTTGTGTTAAACCTAAAACTAAGTCTGAAAAACATGCAGAGGATATTATATGGTGAGTTCCACTTCTGCCAGTGGAGAAACAGTAAATGGAAAAAAAGTACAAAAATAAAGTAACTAGAATTCTTTTACAACCCATTAAAATTAAATCTCCCTATTTTTTTCTCCTAGGTCATTTATGAAAACAATCCAATTAAAAAATGATAGCTCATGAAATTTCATGAAATGCTCTGATGTCATTCCATGTAGTTATTGGTTAGAATCCATATACCTGAATCAAGAAGCACCATCTTTGTTTCCAGTCTCAGCTAAAACAATTTCTAGGTAATCTCTTAAATCAGGCTGAGACATTGCAAAATACTTTTCTTCTTTCTGTCCTGCAGTTGTTTTCTAGCTAAACAAAGATATTCTTGTTCTTCAGATATCAATATAACATGTTTCAGGATGGTTACATTTTATTAAAAAGAAATTAAAATAAAAAAACAGTGAACCGCATGTTTAATGAAGTAGGGAATAAATGTTTTAATGATGATTTACATTTCCCATGTACATTTTAGCTAGAATAATCCCAAAGCACTTTAAACTATGCTTTTTAACATACTGGGATTTGCACACTAATGCATTGATTATGATTCCATAACTGAAGGCTAGAATTTATCCTCTTCTTTATGTATTAATTATACTGTGTGTCATCCCTAATCTTACAGAATTTATTCTTAGACTTGAGAATGAGACAATGCATTTAAAATGGATTTTTCTGAACATTTTGGTGAACTCCAGCCATTCCCATTACTGTCATTAGTAGAATATTTTTTAAAATTTCAATTAAAGTAGGCTATTAAAGTGATTACTGGTTAGTTTGTTATGCTTGTGTTTAGTACAGGACAGTTCTTCAAGGCATTTTTAAGAGGTTAACCTTGTAACATCAGAAGGTGCTTTTTCACTCTAATTTCATGCTACAATACTAGAGTTTGGACTGAGCCAATATAGGGAAGATTTCTTAGTATTTAACAATTAAAAGAACATTAACCATTAGGAAGTTTTCCCTTACATCGAACTTAAATGTACTTTGCTGCAGTTCAAGTCCATTACTTTCTGTCTTATTCACTGGAAGTGGAACCATTTATTCCTTTTTCTGTACAATGGCTTTTTCTACGCCCAAGGGCCATTATGTAGGTCCTTTAAGCAAGTTATTTCAGCTGTTCATAAGGAGTCTGGGTTTTTTGTTTCTCTCTTCTGCAGTTTCTTCAACCACTCCACATTGTATTCCAGTCGAGGCTATCCTGTTTCCAAGTACAGCTGGAGAATTACCTTGAGCATCCTACAGGTAATGTTCCAGTTAACAACTGTGCTGAAAACTTTGTTGACTGATGTGGTTTTGTTTGGTTCAGTAGAACCATTTGTTAAAATCTCCGTCCAGTTCCAACAGACTATAAGAATTAGAGGCAAGAGGCATAGAAAACGAACAATGGAAAGATGAGTCACCATGTGAAAAATAGAGTCAAACTTGCTTTAAGGAGGGCAAGCAAGCTTCCCACCACTCCTCAAAATCAACCCATATTTATTTGGCATTTGTTGCTACTTAAAACACCCACAAATCTGAGATACAAATTTTGATAATGGCATTATATTGTGTCTGCTGTTCTATTAGTGATAAATCGTAAACCTCAGAGTTTTTTCTCCGTAATTTTTTCATAATTCATTGTTCTCCATTCCTGCCCAAGTTGACTGTGTTGCATCTGTCTTTAGTGCACCACTGTCTCACTTCTTTCAGACCATTTTTCCAACTTGTCCACATCATTTTGAATTTTAAACCTAATATTTTAATTCCCTTTAATGTCATTAGGTAGGTGCTATCTGCAAATTTAATAAATAGGTTCTATATTCCATCTCCTAGGTCCTAGATGAAAATGTTGACTGAAATTAATATGCACCTTGCAAATGAACTACTGATAATTGGACCTAACCCACAGTTTACCAGTCTTACGATAGTGAATGAAAGCATATGAAAAATGATTAATTTATTCAGTTAGTCTATTCGGTTGCAAAATGTATGTTTGGTAGAACCTGATTGCCAATTTCCCAGGTTCTTAATGAAATCTGTGGTTCACAGGTAAACCTGATTGCTATACAATGTAATCTGTTTTTATTTCAGAATAAAGGAATAAGTTTAATTTTTTACATAATAGTAAAAATAGCTTTTGTTCCAACAGTGAATCAACACTATAGAGACATTTAGGAATGGGAGATGAAACAAGAAAATCTTTATTTTTCTCATATGAGTAGGAGATTCTAGTATATAGCATGCTGGTGCTTAAAGTGGTATTGAAAAACTTAGTCTTTAATTCCACTATATTTTTCATATATTTATGTTCTACATGGTGTATTTTCTCCTTATACAATTCTTGCAACTGCAACACATACTACATTCTTGTGGAAGAAGGATGCAAGCTGTGGTGGCTAAAAATTAGTTAAGGGAAGTAAGAAGACAAGAATCCTGTGAAAATGTCAGTCAAAATACTTTAATACATTTTTTAACATTTTTAATGCATGTAAAAATTAATCCAGCATCTCTGAGTATCACTTCCCTCAGAAAAATTCTATTTTTAGTTGAGAAAATAACTTCAATAAGAATTAACATTGATTACTTGAAAAATAATTACCTGTCATCCATAAATGCAAATACTTAGTCCAATTAATATTACTTGAACTTGAACCAATGATGCAATGATTTTATTTGGTTTTCATTACTGACAACCCTTCTGTCTTTTTTGTTAAATAATTCATTGTATATGACATTCCAATTAGTAAACAATAAATTCAGTCCAAGGCAGAAAAGTAAATTACATTTTCTGTACCATTCACTTCTCTTTGCAAACCGGCAATAAGTCATCACTTAAGACACTGCTTTGGAAAAGATGTTACAGGATGATGGATCACATAGTTAGTCAGAATGAGCAAATTGCAGTCACGTTTTTAATACATGGAACCCAACTTTGTTCAAAAGCCACACTTCTGAATTAGCGAGTGACAGTATAAATGCAGATGCATAGAAGGCCTTTTACAAAGAAATGTTTTCCTAAGTTCTCTGAAACACAAACACAATTCTTCATCATCATTCAGTTGAATTATGCAGGAATTTGTATCTGAGAAACTGGCTAGATAAACAGATCACAAATCCAAGTCAGTATGTTTCAAGTATTAAATCAGTTTGCAACTTTCCCAGCCTGTTCTCTAACTTTTAAAAAACTTTCTGTATGCAATACAATGTTATTTCACCTCCTAAACAGCCTTGGTTCAATCATTGGTTCAATTTGGAAATGTATCTTTTATTAAAATAATAAATTTTACACTAGCTCTGTGTACTAAAAAAAGGCAGTCATCTAAGTGGCCTCTAGCTATTGCAGTTGCAAACAGCATAATTTCCTGTCACATTTCAGTGTGTTTGTAATGGTAAGACTGATCCAGATGGGAACTACTTAATTACCTGTGTGTCTTTCCAAAGGAGAGCAATGAAGAAACAGAGTAGACCACATATGAGGAAGGGATCCCACTACCCTCACACATGAATGACATTTCTGCATTCAAGATCTCTTGCCTACTGCTCCTTGTTCCTCCAAACCTACTCATCTATACTTTTATTTAATTTAATAATTTCCCTTCCAGGTAAGCCTTAGGGGAAATAACTGCTGCCTTTTTAACTGTGCTCTCTTTGCAGTGTCCTCACAGTCTTTAAATATCAAGAGGGACAGCACTGAAAACACAGGAGAAGACAAACTCCCTTCATTTAACTTGAGAAAGCTTGTCTTCAGCCATCACATACAGATTGCTGTGGATGATATTGTTCTGACAACTTGAAACATTGACCTGTGTTTTTATAGTCAAAACAATTTGGAAAACTAAAATCATGCTTTCTTTAGTTCAGTGTAATAATGATGCCTCCACATTTCAGGTGGATTCTTATTATTTTACCAACTTTAAAAAAACAAAACCAGATTATTTTTTCTTCTTTTAGGTATAGCTACATATTTTAGTACCTTTGCAAGTTAATTTATTCCTTTTAATTTTGGCTGAGAAACTGTATATCTGGATACGGAGTGGACCCAAGGTGTCCAGGAAGGCTTCAACTGCTCCATCACATGCCATAGCTGTAGTATCCCCCTGCCAGCCAAATCAATGCTTCACAGTCAGGAGGCTCTGCAACTTGAATTAACCCCTTGATAGCACACTTCTAAGAGGTGTGACACATGATTTTAAGGCGACTGATATTTTGTTCTCCTTATTAATTTCCACTTTATTTAATGGAAGATGAATTTGTTTTGGTCATTTTTACAGAAAATATGTAGAAAATATCTGGAAAGCAGAAATTCCAACCCCACACTGGCACTGGAGCCGGAGGTACTGGACAAAAACCCCTAGCCAATATGGGACACAATGTTTTTCCCACTGATGCCAGTTTTTCTAGTTAAGCTGACACCTACTGAAGAGATGATTTCTTACAATTACCATGGCACTAGGAAGTTAGGAAGTACCACCTACAATTAAAAAATTCATTTTACTTAGCTTGAATTGAAACATCAGTTTTCCAGGAAGTTCTGGGTTGTTAGAGGCCCCAGAAGACTTAATTTTACCAAGCCAAAAGAAAAGAGACTCAAATGGAATATTTTCAATGCTAATTTGGAATTAAAAGTTAGAAATTATCTCCTATACGGTCATGGGTGTGCTCTGAGTGTATTCCCTGCGCTATTCCCTACTGAAGCGGATGGAAATGATGCAGTGGAGAAGTTAATAATATAAAAGATAAGGAACACATACAAATTGATAGCCTCTTTAGTTACACTTTGTATGAACCAATTTTATTTAAAGTTGCCTTCTCACTTGTTTTTTCACATCATTTAATTTGGCATTTTAGCAAACTTCTTTTTAATGCAAATTAGGCAAAAAATGCTTTCTGCTTTAACATTAAATCCCTTGACTCTATGCATCTTCATCATGACTTTATCCTGTTAAAAAGTGCTCTACACACTACATTGTCAATTATCCCACATTGCATTTTCATTGACAATCAAAATCTCCAAACTGCTGACATTATCTTACTAATAAACGCAAAACATTTTCCGACAATTATGGGTGGAACCAAATTTCGGTCATATGAGCAGTATTTATTGGATATTGTGGTCATATTTTAGTACTTGAAAAAAACCCAAAACAACTTTAAAAGTTAGTCACATCTTGTTCTTCCACTTTCCAGAAAAAAAAAAAACCACAAAAAACCCATCGGACATCTCCAAACACATGACCCAAAGGTAGCTGTGCGTCCCGCTAAAGCCACTTAGTTACTGTCAATAATAGAACACCTCTCAACAAACCCACTAATCTATTAAAACACAGAGTACTGACAATTTTAAAGGATATGTTTAAGGATATGTTTAAGGCTATTTTAAGGATACTTATATTTTAACGGATATTTATTTAAGGATTACAGGATGTATATCCAGGAATCTATGCTTCCTTAAAAGCTTATATGCATATATATATATATTCATCTAAATATTCATCTGACAGGAAAAAGAAATATTTTAAGTGTCTGTACTTATTAAAAAATGTTTATAAACATCTGCATTTTACCCTTAATATTCATTTGTTATCAAGTGTAAGTCTAAGCTATGCTGCTCACTTACCTAAAAGTAAGGTTGTTTGGTCTTGATTTTAGCAGAGACATTTTGATTGTTGATGTATCCTACTGTTTGACATTTCCATAACTTAATTTCAACACTATCAAAAATAAGTTGAAATTTTACCATGAGTAAATTTATTAATAAAGTAGCTATCATAAAAACAAACAAACAAACAAAACCCCAACACAAACATATGGGATTCCCCTTCCCTTCAAATTAAAACTAATAGTAATTTATTTTGTGGATAAATCTGCTGAATCTGTGGCAGGCTAATAGAGTTGCTGCAGAATGACCACAAACATTAATCATATGCTTTATTCCAGTTAAATGTTAGAAATATTGTTTAGAGATCAGAAATGAACACTTACTGTGCAGAGTGTTCTACAGTCTGTAAGAATTAAGCTTTTACTTTTTTTTTTTTGTTTTTAACTGAGCACTTGCAAATGTTAGTGATATAACCACAGTAATACAGGAATTTTGAAATTATAGATTTTGTCATTGAGGTACTTTTGGTATTTGAACCTAATTAATTAGTAATAGATGTGGAAGCAGCATTCTGACCTAGTTATAAATCTCCTTGGGTACATTTATATTTATAGAAATTCCTCTTTGGACTAGATCATTAGACAGTGTGCAATAAGTAAACTTTAAATCATTTAGTGATGTTGTTTTCTTGTCAACTTTCACAAGCACCTCTGCTGAGCAGAAATATTTATAACATGAGCACCAAAAGTTAAGTACAACTATCCTGTAACATGTCCTGGTTTTAAATTTTACACACCTTATTGACATTTTGAACTTGCAGCTCAATATGCTATCTAGTGAACTTTTACCTGTGATGAGACTACTATTGATCCACCCAATAGCTAAAGCTGTTCTGATCTTTAAAAAGTCTTTTTTTGTATTTACTTTTCCTTCTTTAATACATATTAAATCCTTTTGTATTTTCTGATGCACTAAACTCACCTAACTATAATACCAGTCTTTGGAAGGATAATGCTTTTCAGCTATACTAACTGTCTAAATTTATGAGCACAGCTGGTGTTCCTCCCTTATTGCTTTATGGTGCTTTCTTGTGGATTTTTCTCTGATAATATCTCATCCTTCCATATCAGAAAGAAACCTGAACATTAATCACAAGAATACAGAGAAAGGTGGCTCTGTGTTACAAGCCTATGATTTTTTACAAAGGTAAATCTTTTCAGTTGGATTGTATATGTACATACTTATCTATACAATATTCTCTTGTGAACACCTGCAAGCAGTTGAGTTTAATTAAACTGCAGCTGTTGCTGACTGAGAACAGAGATTTACCAACAAATATGCTAACTTTACATTGTCTTTCACTGTGCACTTTTTTTTACTCCCAATTATCTGTTAACATTTTTTTAATGGTAGAAACATTTTGAAATAGTAGCATGTGTAATTAAGGACTAAAAATCAAAGTGCTGTAAAAAGTGGTGGGGATGAAATGCAAGTAATGGTGCTCCCTAGATAAAGACCTTAGAGAGTAATGTATATGCAAATAATATCAGTTTACTGAGCACCTTGAAAGCCAAATTGCTCATCAGTAGACATTTGGGAAAATTAAGAATATTCATAGATAAAGTAACGCAAGCCCCTGAGTTATATGCCATCTTGCAATAGGATAAACTAGCGATTAGGCCAGTGCCTAATAAAAAGAAAATTAAAAAGAAAGAACAAACCACGAAAACCTAAACAACCAACCAAACAAGCAAACAAATGAAAAACCCTAAAAATATAAATAGACAATACTGATGCTAGGGACAAAATTTATAAGAAATTTATCCTCATTTATATTGTGCAAATAAGTTAAAGCCAGCTTGCCTGTACTGAAAGTGAAGGACTATCAACAGTCAAGGAAATTTAAAGTTGATTTCAACCATTTGCAATCTACAGCTATTTCTCTGGAAAACCTTATTTTTGATAAACTAAACAAAAGACAATTTCTCTTCAGTTGTTGCATTTAAATGGTAGTAATCAAAAGCTATTTTATACCTTATATTTACAAATTATCTCACTCTGAAATCTGTTGCACTGGGTGGGAAATGATACCTTAAGCAGCCCTGAACCTTTTATTAATCCATTTTGATCAATTATGATTCTTGAGACATTGAGTAGTAACATACACAATGAAGATGTATAATGTCCAAAACAAACAGAAACTGCTAAAACATTAGCTCAATAGAACTGAGAAGCTACACAGTAATTGAGAAGCCTTGCAACTTAGAATCTCAAAAAATAATTTTGATTTTTAATAGGAAAATCTATGTAAGTTTCTGAAACCTTTCAATAAATACAGGTGTATAACAAACTGACATATATAAAAATTCTAGTACCTTAGGAAATTCATATAACAATTTAAAAACAAAACAACAAAACACAGTATGACTGAGAACAAAACCACAGAACTATGTTTCTCACTATCTTTTAGCTATTTGTCAGTAGATCATATGAAAAAATAAATATTTTATGTTCACTTACATCTATGGCAGGCTCTCTCTTGCCATTTTATAAAGAAGTGTTACTGCTTCACTGACAGACCTATAAAAATAAACTTTATAATTGATACCTTCCAGTGAGTCCTCCATATCGTCATACCATCTACCATGAACGGTATTTTTATCAAGCTATGTATGTATCTCTTTGGTACTGAAAGACAAGAACAAGTTTGCAATTACCATCAAAGGAGCCTGTTACAGAACACAATGGCAGATCAGCATAATCTGTTATATCTAAACCAATATTTATGACTGCTGTAAGAGCTGCTGGTTAACATCAATTAATGCTTTCTGTTCCTTCCAGCAATCTGTCAGATGCAGGAATCAGATCCACAGGCCTTCTGAGGAAGGATATGGGAATTCAAATTCCAGTGTGAAGTTTCATAATCCCCATAACACCACTGTCATTCCCTCCCTTGAACTGAGGCAGGAGTATAGGTGAAATCCAGCTCATGTGATGGAGCATAAAGTTGCTCCCAGGAAGTTTTCCTACACTTCTAAAACTGCTCAAGCCCAGATGGGGATTCTTTAAGCATCCCACTCCTGAGCTTGAGGTTAAAGTTGTGGGTGTTCAGAGGTGGCTGGCCTTCCAGGTGGAGCAAGCATCTCAGAATACTTTTGAAGCTCTCCTCTATTAAAACATTAGTCTGAGGTGGAAGTAGTGATCTCCATATACAAAACACCCTATTTCTATATTTGCTTTTGCCTGAAGAGTTTCAAAATCATGTTTCTCTCTCTGGAGAGCGTCATAACCACTGGCCTACAGGCAGGTACTGGACAGATGCATATAGATCACATCTGCCTACACCACTCTGTGCAAGGAATTTTGAGATCCACTACTTCACAGTCAGGGAGAAATGCTCTAATTTAGGAACTACATCACTCACCTGTAGGGGTTCTGGTCCCAGAGCTCTAATGTGAAATATATAATCAGTGCAATTAAGGCACAGTCCCCAAGAAAGGACAGAGGAAAAATTAACCTTCAACACAGTGAGAAAGGAAATTAAACAATTCTTCTCCATAGTCAGTACCAGCCTGCGGGACAAGGCTGTTGTGTGCTAGGGGAGTGTTCAGCACTGGGCATGAGCTGCAGGATAAACAAGTGCATTTCTGAAAGAGGAAGGAACCTGAAAAAGGTCTCCCCAAAAACATTTATATGTAGGAAACTTGCAATAACACAAATAGAAGCATCTGGAGAACTCAAACATTTCTAGGGTTAAACATGAACTATGCCTTCCTAGTGCCTTCTTCCTTGGAATGTCTATGCTGGACTGAAATCCCCTTCTAATGCACTTCACCTCTCTTTTGGCAGCGATCTTAACTGTACTTTATACTTTATAGTTTGAACACTTGCTTCTGTACATATCATAGCTTTACAATTAACTAAAACATTAATGTTATCATTTAGTATAGATATTTTAAAATACCCAGAAATTTAAGCATTTAGATATACAGCTACATTTCTATTATTTTACTTTCTAATTTATCTAACCATTTAGGTGCCCAACTGCCTTTAAGCACAGAATTCCCTTTGATGCTGTATAATAACTGCTTAGGTCTCACTGAGGCCAGTAGAATAGCTCTGTACACCATCAGATACTTTGTGGAACAGGTTTGCCATAATACACTTGCTTTAGTGCTTTGCAAAATTAGGGACTCAAAATAATTATTGCCTTTGTGTTCAGAATAGCAGTGCTTACTATGCTCAAGGGGGTGAGACCTCACTGTTCCTACAAGCAGTTTATCTTTTGAGGTTTTCTCTTGCACTTGTCAGTGATTTAGCTTTCCAGTGCTGTGTGCTGGGGCACGTTCTGTGGTTCTTATTAGAATCCCCTTTCCCCTTATTTCAGGGACAAACTCACAAAGGAAAGATTTTTTTTTTTTTTTTTTTTAAGCCTAAATACTCCAAATCAGGACCCTTCACTTTGTTTAAGCTTGATTTGAATAGCAAAAAAGAAATAAATTGGTTCCTACATAATGAGCCTGTTCTTTGGCTTATTGAGCTATCATACTGAGGTTTTTATGTATGTTAATCCAACTCACTTTTTAGATGAAGTAATCTTTTATTTGCAAATCGCATTATTAAAGTATTTGGTTAAGAGCAGACCATGAAATAACATTAGAAAATAAATTGGCTGGTCATTCTCAGCTTTTGACACCTGGTTTTACCCTTTCCTTCTTTGATCTATTACAATTTACCTAATAAGCCAAGCTCACAGAGTGTTTTTTTCAGAAATACTAGACATTTCAAGTTTTACATATTTTACATCTAGCTTTTGCTAGCTAGGGAGCTCATTAACAGTTACTTCTTGTGGTGAATAAAATGCCACCTGAGACTATAAGAACTCCCTAATTCACAAGTTCACATTCTTTTAGGAGGTTGCTTAACCTTTAAGTCAACTGCAGCATATTAAAATTAAGCTGTTTTCAGCAGATAACAGATTATTCAGTTGTATTGGAATTTCCAGGTTATGCAGCTGCTTTGGAATGTAACTGTTGAAAATGTTGCCAGGCGTGAAATTCCAATAGGTAAAAGTCTGTGCAAATCCTTCCAAACATAAGGGTTAAATTTGTTTTGAATGAGATGCAATCTTTGAAGTGAAATACCCTGTCATTGTTTTGACTACTGTAATGCAAATAATCAGCATAATATCTGGAATTAATAATAGTATCCCAGACAGAAAAAGAAACGAGCAGGAATTGCTTTTGTTTTTATATTCACAGATGTAATATGTGGAAGGTGGCAGACTGACAAGTCTGGGAACATAACAGCAGAACAGTTAATGGAACTGCAAGTTCCCTAAATCACTGAATATATCTTTGTGAAAAATTTCTTTGGCAGGGCAAAAATCCCAAGGTTTGAAGTGTTCCTGCAAGTTAGAAATGATTGATAATATTGTTTTGGAGCTGTTCACAGAAGCATTTGGCAAACTTTTGCATTTAATGTGCAAATTCCTGTTGATGAAAAACACTGTGTATAGTAGGTACTTGAGTTAATTTGCTTGCTGGGAAGGTTTACACGATAGAAAAAGCTGCTTCTATTTCCTTGACTGGTCTTCTGACATCCAAACTCAAGAGAAGTCTTTCCTATTTTATTTGAGAAAAATAGGTCCACTACAGTTTAGCAAGCTTTTACTCTTGCTAAGTGTTTTGTTTCATCCTTACACCAACAGGAAAGAGACCTAGCATCTGAATTTATTTGAAAATTGTCTGTGTGGGTTTTGGTTTTCTTGACTTTTTTGTAAATTATATGGCTCTTAGTTACACAGATGTTTTACAAAATGAAGTTGTATTCTCACATGGTTTATCTTGCAAATGAAGTACAATTCTAGTGCTATAAAAGGGAAATCACTAACTGATATAAACTCACACAGAGATGCAAACCATCACATAAAAATCTTCCTTTTGAGTTTAAAATTTTACTAATGGTAAAATCAGTGCACTTAAAAACATTTTTACAACTGCCATCTCTACAGTGGCTTCAAAACCTATGTTTAGGTTTGCAACTTGATGACATTCATGCCAAATACAATGGTGACCTGTAATGTCAAACCCGTCTTCTGAGAAGCTATTCGGGTAACATTTACAGCAGATATAACAAGATTTTCAGACAAAAGGGAATAAATATATCTATCCTTTGGGGAACACCATATTCCTATAGGGGAAAAATTACAATGGAATCCAGAAACAGATGGAATTAATGAATTTTGACTGTGATGCACTTTTAAACCAACTATGAAACAATCTGAAAACAATTTTTTTCTTTCTTTTGATACTTTTATACAATTCCATCAGATAGTTAAAACAGCATGCTTCATTGAAGCACTTACTGATGGTGATCAACTACTTTGTGCTGCATTTCTTTTTAAAAAGCTGATACCATGTAGCAATTGACATGAACGCTTTTCCTAAACATGGTGAGAATGTTTTTGCTCATGCTGTCTGAAGGCTCTTCATTTATCACTGAAATAAAACCTAAGCTATTGGCAGTAACATTAAAAGCTTATTTAATTTCTGAATCACTTTTCATTGTACTTCAACAATAAGCATAAATGTCTGTCACTGCATAAGCCTAGTGAGAGAAATTTGATCTCAGATTTTTAAGTAACAGCACCCATAAGTTTAGCGTCATTGTTCCCTTCAGCCCTGTCTTGGTTTTGGCTGGGTAGAATGAGTTTTCCTCCTAGTATCTGGTATAGTGCTGTGTACTAGATTTAGCATAAGAGTAAAGTGATGACACACTGATGTTCTGGTTGTTGATAAGTGGTGCTTATACTAAGTCAAGGACTTTTCAGCTTTCTATGCTGTGCTAGAGACAAGGTGCACAGGGAGCTGGGAGGGAGCATAGCTGCGACAGCTGAACAAAATTGGCCAAACGGACATTCATTCCATACCATGTGACATCATGCTCAGTATATAAGTTATGGGAAGTTGGCAAGGGAGCAGCAATTGCTGCTTGGGGCCCGGCTGGACATCAGACAGCAGGTGGTGAGAAGTTGTATCACTTGTTTTTTCCAGGTTTTGTTTTTCCTCTTCATTATAATTTATTTTTAATATTAATTATTAAACTTCAATAACTAACCTGTTCTTGTCTCAACCCATGAGCTTTCTTACTTTTGCCTTTCCAATTCTTCTCCTTTCATCCCATTGGGGGTGGGGGAGTGGGGCAGGGAACAAGTGGCTGTGTGGTGATTGGTTGCTGACTGGGGTTAAACTACAAGACCAAAATCAACTTTGTGATATTAAAAAGCATTAACAAAACATTATTTACCACACCTATTAATATTTTGAAAAATTCTATAAAAATATAGAATTTTTTTCCACTTAAACATTCTTAGTACTTAGATACAGGTTTACATCATCCATGTATTTGAAAACTGAGTGAAGCAGTGGTCTTGGTATTATTTCAAGTGAAGTAACTAAATTCAATAAAGCTACTGCAGAATGACAGCATTGATATAAATAAAAATTTTGCTCACTAGTGAATATCTATATTTAGGACAAAGTAGCAGATATTTTTAAGATTATTTCTCTGTGAAGAGACCCATTTTTTTGTTCAGTCTAGGGAAGAACAGTTCTGGTGATTTGCTGAAAATTGAAATAGGACATGTGAGACAGAAGTTGTTGACCTCCTGGATATAAATCTACCTCCTCATTTGGTGATATTTCAAAGCAACTGGAGAACTAGAAATTAACAAATTGGCAGCCTGAGCTATATGTTTCCTTAAGCATACTTATTCATGACTAATGAAGGAATTCTTCAACTAGAAGTAGTACTTAAAGTCTCTAAATGCACTTTTAGAGAGCAGGCAAGAGAGAAAGCTGACTACTCATAGATGTAAAAAAAAAAAAAGTGAGGAATGGGGGAAACCTGGGTTCCACCATCAAGTTAGTCCTTACTGAACTGAGCAGAGAGTGCAGAGTTCAGATCACTCAGACCTTATGGGCTGCACCTAAATTATAATTTTCTTTTGGAGTCTCGAAGCAAGTTGAGACAGCTGGAAAATTTGTTATGTAATTAACGTAAATTACATCTAGTTTATATCAAACAGGATAGGATGTTCTCTGAGAACTCACCTAATATACTTTAACTGCTACTGGATGATCAGTTCAAAGAACAGATTAGCAAAAGGGCCAGTCCAAAGGGAAACTCCTGAAAGAACGTCTACTATGGATGTTTCTCTCCAAATAGCTGTTTCTTCCCAGCCACTCTTGAAATAGCCACAAAAGTCATAGAGATGTAGTACAGAGGATGGTCATGGCTCAGTGTAATGTGACACCTGCTATTCATGACTATAATATCAGACAAAATGCTACCTCAGCTTGTAATGCTGCCCTCTGCATTCATGAACTCTCCTTCCTGAAACTTCCCATCCAGCATTGCTAACAAAACATACAAGGCAAGTGCACAACCACAATTTCTACTCATTGCTTTAGTGCTAAGAGCATTTTACTAGTAGAAGATAAACAAGACGTGCTAACATCAGTTGGGGACCAGCTCTTTACTACTATTTTCCCAGTCAGCTGCAGAAAATGAGTCACTCTTCTGGGCACCAGTCATCTTTGACCTCCTATTGCTGTATTCCTGCTGCTTGGCCAACTCTGACCAAAGTAAGTCGTCTGATACTGAACACCAGGCAATATTTTTGCTCTGAAAACGTATCCAGTGTCATGCATCCCCCCATTAAAGTCATGGGATTCTTTTTAGATGCACAGGTTACATATTTTTGATATACTGCTCTGAAAATATACACGCAGGTAAGCTGAGTGTACTATTTGCTGCTATGGGTATTTCATCAGTCACACATATAATGGTAGTGGATCAAGACAGCTGATGTTTCTATGCTATAGAAAAGTATGCATATAGAGAAGGCAGGATATACAAGTCAAAATATATGACTCAGTTGAAAATCATGGGAGGTAAATAAAGTATCAGTAGCTGTTAAAAAAAACAAACCAAAAACTAAAAACAAAACACCACACACCCAAACCCACCCAGACTTAAAACACTTAAGTTCCTTTTTGGAACTACCTCAATTCAACCAAAGTTTTGCACACTATTTTATATTTCACTAGCTAGAACCATAAACACAGCACTATATATTGTTAGTATGTATTATTAACAATAGCTAGATTGCTTACATATATCTTAATAACCTTGAAAAAAAATCTTTACTTCTAAAATAACTCAATTGATTTTTCACTTTTCTGTAGATAAATGTTTCACCACAGTCTCAATACATCTCCTATTACAAGTCACTACATATGCATGATAAATTTTTGTTACTCTCCTTCAGTTAAATATATTAATTACTACTGACACATTAACAAGGCTGGGTTGCAAAAATGTCTTTTACTGTTATTAATACACATGTACTATTATGTGAACTTAGGACAATTGCTGAACACCAAATCACTCCCACTTGTATGAAATCTAATCTGGCAAGATTGCAGCTATGAACTTTGGAGAAGGTTTGTTTTTCTCAATGGAGAACACCATCAGATATGAAACAGCGACTCTTGCTGTGAGACTTAGCTGGAATTGCAGGTATGTCTAGGAATGCAGACATTTGGATATCTGAGGATGTTCTAGATGGGACTGACACTCCTTGCCTTGGCATATGCAAGGTCAGGTTGTAATTAAGCATAATGCTCTTAAACATATTTACTTTTCAGATTATCCTATTTCGCCTTTTATTTTTTCTGTAAATTATCTATTAATTTCTTTTGAAACACAGCTTCTTGTGTTATTTTTTCCACTTCTCTCCTAGAAACTCAGCAAGAATTGGTTTCAGTGGGATACACATACGCTTAGATCCTTGATTGTACATGGCCATTGTATCAAATTACTGCTGTGACAGCAGATCATGATGCCATAGATACCCTCACAAATGCAGGCAAAGGAGCAACACTATACAGGGGAATGGAGGAACTCAACCTTTTTACAAGGTCTGTAAAATTGTGTGCTACTTCCAGTGAAGGTTATCTTCTCATTGCACATAGAACCTTTCTACCAAATAAGCAATTACTAACATGGAGATAGTGATTCTATTCACTTTCATAAACTTTCTGTAGAGTTCAGTAATTATCAGTAAGATTATTTGTCTGAAGATTATATATATAAAATACCATTATTTTGAAAGTTATACTTCCCAGGAAGCATACTAAGCTTTATATCACATTCTCTTCCTACTCACTTCTCACAGTTTCCTCCTGAAACCATGCCCATATAGAAAAAAAAAAAGAAAACAGAATATATACTATAAAGGAATATTAATTCTTACTTTCTTTGAAAAAATGAATTATCTACTGAGCCTACTCTAGAATATTTGCTGCCAAAAGCTGTGCACTTGTCACTGTCTGATCCAAAGTGCATGCAAGCAAATTGAAAACTGTTTTGAATACCCTTTGATCAGGCCATAAGTTTGCCTCCAGTATGACTAGTCTCTGTATAAGAAAGAGGGGAGTGCAGGGTGGACAATATCTAACATTTATCAATTCCCTGTGTTGACAGAAAATTGCCATTCAAGGTTCTTTGTTCAGTGGTTTCTGACACCAGTTTTCTAGTGGATTTGGGGAAGACAGATAAACTGAACACCTTTGATTTGAGTTTACATGCCTTCCTGTCTTTTTTCCACCATTAAAGTTTATAAAACATTCTGTAATCCTGGATGGGAAAATGTTATAGAAGTACAAAGTAGAATACTATGTTTTGCTCAGGTGGGATTTGTGAGCTTGTGCATTTACAGTCCTAATGTCAGCAGTTCATTTGTTCCCTGTGAAGACAACGTTCTAAGAACTTTTGATATGCAGGTGTTTGACATTCAGTATACATTTCTTCTTTGGTCAAACAAGAATCTCTTCAGTTCCTTAGTTTAGCCTTTACTTTTAAAAGCCTAGGTTAATACAATATCTCCAGTAACCTTCTAAAGAAGATAAAGTGTCTGTCCCCAGGGTAGCCTAATGATCACCTGAAAACATCAATTGATTTCTCTTTCCGTTTAACTTTCACTTGTCAAAAACTTATCTTCAGTGAGGTTTTAATTCAAATATACAACATAATTTACAAAATAAGTAAATTCATCATAATAATAAAATATCTAAGTATGTTTGATCTACTCCAATTTGAGGATTAGGCTAGATTCTTTCTAATGAAGCCACTAGAAGACACTGCAAGCACTAGTTTCCAGAGACCAATGTTTTGATGTTCAAAGCAGCACATGTAACATTTTCATTTCTTACTATTCTTGGAAATTCCCTATTCTGTGTTGAGGACTCCCAACAATCTTGCCCAAATCTACTGCAGTTGGAATACACTCTCCCAAGTATATCACATCTGCCATTGTGATATTCAAACCATAACGTTCCCTGGTCCAGGTCTGTATGCACAAGGCACAATCCTTGAAAAAGGAACAGCCTGCAGTCATTTCTCTCCCATCTTACAGCAAAAGATCTTCATTTACCTTTTTATAACTCAAATTTACCCAATGGTTTTGGGTATTTGTTTTAGGGTTTTGTCATTGTTTTGTTTTTAATTAAAAAATTAACCCATTACAAATCCAAACCTCATAAGCTAAGACCAGGCTATTCTGCTGCATTTTATTTCCAAGCAATTCTACCATAGTATACAATCAGGATTTTTTTTTTTTTTTGCCACAGATGGGCATGAATTAGAAGTATGATATCTGAAATAGAACACAAGATTATACTTTTTAAATGTCAGCAAAGTAGATATATACTCTTAAATTTAGTGGTGGTGTAATAATATTGGGTATGTTAATAGTGCACTTCATTATTGTTCTTACGACTTTAATCTTCAGAATGATACACCACAGTTAAAAGTTGGAAATTTCTAACGATGCTGGCCCAAACACCACCATCAATTTTGAGAGCACAAAGTAAGCCTGAAAAAGCTGCCCCCTACCTTTATTTTTTTATTAAAAAAAAAAAAGTAACTATCCATTGATTACCTTACAGGTTATAGAGGTTACATAAACATGAAATATTGTGAGTGGTGTCATGGGCAATGAATGAATCGGCTTGAAGAGGGTTTTGGAAGTCAGAAGAGTAGCTGGCCATCTCAAGGACATGCATTTCCTGAAGGATCTGGGTGCCAATATAACTTACTGTTATTTTGCTCAGAATACTTGATGCATAAAAATTCTGTCAAGTTTAGTAAAAATTAAACAAATAGATAAATAGATAAATAGGGCTGTTTCATATGAGTAAAGGTCCCAAATACTTGGGGTTATGAATGGCTATAACAATGCTAGGTGACCCGACAATACAACCTTGTAAACTGAGAAATGGAATGAAGCCGTGATTACTAAAAATAAACGGACTAGGTTTTTGGGGGGGAGAGGGAGTACTTTGGAAATCAAAAGTCATCACAACTTACAGTCATATAACATTTTTCTCTTAGCCAAATTAAAATGTAGACTAGATCGTACAGATCAGCTATAGTTTTCTAAAGACCAAAATGTAGACCTTTATAGGCCTTTTTTACCTCTTCCTCATCTGGAAGCATTTAAGTTCCCTAACTGCACAAATTTCTAAGTTACACGTGTTAGAGGTTCCACTTCTGCCATAACGTACAAAATCAACAGTGGATGGAAGCTTTGCAAACTTCCTGCGTGTCAGACTGTTGTTAGTTAACAATAAGCATGTTTACTCTTTTCTCTACACTTGCATGGTTTCTGTATACATACTGGTCAAACTACCACATAAAGTCCTAATGGTGAGAAACCCTCCTGGACCACAACTACATTAAAAGCAAACAAACAAAAAACATCACACACATCAAAACCCAAGCATTCCTCCGGTTATCTCTAAGAGCATATGCCAGTACCAATCCAAAACCATCACGTACTACTAAAAAAAAAAAAGTAGAAGAGTTCCCCTCCCCACACCCTCCACAGGCTTAATTGTTGGTGTGGGTAGTGTCTTCTGTGGACCTGAGTTCATAACCCAACCTGTTTCCATCTGACAAAGGGATTTGAATCCAGTTTGTCACCCGCCTGAGAGCCTGCTGCAACCATTAGGCTGTAGCACAGTCCAAGGTAAATCTTTCACTCCCTCCAGCTGACACTATTCCATTTGGTATAAATAATTAAATGAATAAGGATGTGAATCTGACTTTCCCCACATGATTGCCCTAACCACCAGGCTATGGAGTCAATCTCTCCTCCCTTCTTCTCCCAGCTTAATTAATATTTAATTGTTTACAGAAAGTGGAACAGTTTTCATAGGAGAGAAATTCTGAGAGACACAATTCCCAGTAAGGCAATACTTGGGACACTTTCCTGAGAAATGGGAGATCTACCACCAACTCCCAGTGTCAAATCAGCACCTCTTATCACTTACCTTTGCTGGCTTGCTGTTCAGCTCTTTGCCTTCTGCATACCTTATCTTCAAGCACCTACTGCAGCATATGCTCATAAAGCATGCAAACGCTGAAGCCAGAGTGCCTGACTCTGTAAGGTGGGGTGATGCTAGCAAGGCATAGAAACAGGGCAGCCAAAACCATTTGTGATTTATAAATGTCTTCAATACTTCTGCACTGAAAACTCCTTTGAATTTTCATTCCTCAAAGCGTTCTTCAAATTAGGTTTGAATTCTGGGGCAGAGGGCAATACCAGTGGGAGTAAAGCTGTTTTATGGGATATTTTACAATTCAGATTGATTGTTCTGTGGGACACTTTAGTAGGGCTGCTACTGTCAGCTGTTCAGGAGTGGATGTTTTTGAGATGTGGAAAACAAACCCCTGCAAGCTTGCAAACACTTTGTTGTTTGCCCCTTAGGCGCATCTGGCAGAGAGACTGCTGCCGCTGACACGAACTCTCAGGTCTGATCTCGCTGCTCCCAGGATGAAACAGTTAGGTAAATCTGATGTGAGGGATCAGGAGTCAGCTTGAAGCACAAGGAGAAAATGTCTTTTTCTGTGAAATATGTCTATGAAGTGAGACCAGAAAAAGTAACCACACAGGGATTGGATGATATTTTTTTACAGTAGGGACCAGTGAGCTGTCTTCCCCCTCACACCACTTTCATCCTTTCTTTTTCTCTTTGACAAGGTCTGTAAATATGTCAACTAATCTCAGAAAGTAGTGCACAGAAGACACATTCAAAAAGGTCAAAAGGTCCACATAACTCTTTTGTGTTAATATTATTCACTTGCTTAATTTTCTTCAAGCTATTTTCTAAATCCTCCTTTGAATGTTCTCTTTTCTCATTCTTTCCCCTAGCCAAAAGATATAAAATAACTTGGGTACATAAAATACAAGAAAAAAGTGCATGGTATCATTTGCACAATTTTAAGGACTACTGGCCCTGTGAAGAGACTTACATACAGTGAGTGCTGGGAAGGAAAAAAAAAAACCACAACACAACCAAACCACAAAATAAAAGGACATGTATTGTGAAACTTAATCTAACTGATTTTTTCATTAGTTCAAGTTAGGAAGACATCAATTAATTCACAGGCACACATGCTCTGTAGTGAATCCTAATCCAGTCGTATTAGGAAGCCTTAGCTTCAGCCCCACATGGACCCTAGTCCAGTTTTGCAAGGTCTTCCCCAAACTCTGTTGGTTTTGTTTTTTTTTTTTACTGTACCAACAAAATACCACATAAAAAAATCCAACATAAAAGAGGATATCATTTCTGCATGAAGCATTCCTGCTCAATCCTTTCAGGCTTGCTGTACTGAGAGAGCCCAATCTCCTTTTCACATAATTCTAGCAGACTTTATGGCAATTGAATCCTGTTATCTTCTTGAGAGAGCTTCCTCTAAGCTCAGATCACCCTAGTCTTGTCCAATAAATCATTCCTCGTTGCAGGTGTTTTGAGGTCATATCCTCAAAATTGGCCTCAATCTATTCTGTCATTTTACCTACAAATGCTGACCAGAACTGCCTTACTCAAGTTTTTTTCACTCTTACAAAGACACTCAAGAATCATTTTGAGTTATTCCAAGACTATGGAAGCAGTGTATGAATAATTTGCTGACAGCACCATTCTTTCCAGGAATCTCCCAGTTAATAAAAACCATCCCATTAATTTCAGTTAAAAAAAAAAAAAAAACAAACCAACTTTCTGACAACCTAGGGAGCAGGGGGTATGAATTTTCTTCTCTAGCAAGTGCCCAATGGCTTAGTATATTTTGGTTTTGCTGTCTAAAATCTTCATAAGAGGAGATTTGGGCCTCCAGTGAAGAAGAAAGATGCATCACTTCACATGTCTATTGACCCCAAAACTGGAGGAAGGTGCCCACATACCTTGCAGATCTGCCAGATTTAGCTGTAGATTTTCTGTACAGGCCTGTTTCACCTTACCTACTTTGTTTTCCTTATAAAACAGTGGGCTTTAGGAGCAATATATCCAGATCTGTAAGATAGACTTCTTGTATCCCTAATCTTAAATACCACCTTAATTCTGCCTCCCTGTTTAAACTGCGGGTGAGATGGCAGAACACAGAGATGCCCGTGCTTATTTTCAGCACTTTCCCTGAATAATTGTGCTTCTGACACAACACTGCAGGGCCACTGGTAGTAGGTCTGTAATACAGCCAGTGCTAATTTAGTTGCTTATAATGTTTTCAGAAAGAACTTTAAACAACAATTTCAAATTAAAAAAAACCCAACCAACCAAAAAAAAAAAAACAAACCCAAACCCTCAACAAACCTATATAGTTCCTGAATGAAAAGATTAAATCTGGGGGAGGGTGGGGGAAGGAGGCACACCACTAAGTTAGTAACAGAAAAAAGTCAATAACTCTGTCAATCCTACACCAGCATTGAGGAAACAAGAAGTAATTAATTTCACAGTGCTTCTTCCCTCTCATACTTTCCTGCATCTTCCTCTTCTCACCTCAGCCCTCACATCAATCTTTTGCCATTCAGCACTCTACATACACACGCTGTACATTCCTTCAGGGCAGTGCACAATTCCCTTACCTGTTTTGACAAGAAATGCACATTGAGTCACACGCCAGAGGCCATGGTTACACGAAAGTCACAGGTCAATAAAGATCACTTACATTTCCTATGAGCTTTTTCATCCTCTTCTTCCCGTCTGGGAGCCAGGGTCTCAGAAAGGAAAGAAAGAAGTGTCAAGGGCCCCTCTGTCAAGTGCTTAAAAAAATCCACAAAACCCACCATTGGATGCCCCCTCAACCTCTGGTTACCTTGCCTTAAGGAAAGTGCCCTTTTTCTCTTGGTCTCCTTCACCTCAGAGGAGTTCTTCATCCCTTCAAGAAGTTGGTCACTGATTTATCTCTCTCCCTTGATGATGTACAAGAAAGTAGAAGAGATTAGTCAGTACTCTTTTAAAACTGTCTTTTACAAGGAAGCCAATAAAATGATCTACATTGTATCACAGTTCAACATACCTGACATGCGTTCTGTAATAAAACTCACTTCATACATATGCTTCTTCAAGCTCATACATATGCTTCCCACAAGCATTCCCCAGCTGCTCTTCTGAGACATTTTGGTAGCATACCTATAGTATTATACTAGATGTATTTAAGTAGGCATTCGATCTTTTCTCTTTAGTCTAGTAACTACCTTGAGCAACTCTGCTTGGTAAAGATAGCACTGTAAACCTAGGTCTGCTTGTATATCTCAAGAACTTGCTCTTTTTCTCTAGGAGTGAATCTCAAGGACTGTGTTTGTTATTCCGTTTCAGACTTGGTTTCCATAAACCTGGAAGACATGTTCCACTCACACAAATGCTCATGATAGATGGAATTATGGGTTAATACACTGAATATACAATTCACAGAAACTTTAGTAGAGTAAAACAACACTAAGAACTGAAATCAGTCAAAAATTGTAGTTTCACTGAACCCTTCACTGTGAGAGCTATGTATTCTGAATAACAGATATCAGTAATGCAATGGCAGCACAGTATCCAACCTAATATTCATTCTGTGAACACAAAAGGTGCATCTTTGTTTTCATGTTGAACTGGACCAAGAGTAAGTTTCTGAAGCAGTCTTTCCAGGTTTCCCTGCTAAATGTGATATGGTTTCCTCTTCTGAAGGAGTTTCAGACCACATGACCTGGATTTCTCCAAGAAGAAACTGCAAGAGAAGATGCACTGCAGGAACATCCCCAATACACTCCAGCTGTAAATGAACATAGAGGTAGTCTGATGTAAAGATACCTAAGTGTATATAGTGTAAATGCCCACATTAGTATTTTTTTTTCCTATAGACATCCTTTGGTAACTATTTGCTAATAGAGTTTTATTTGTATTTTCTCTTACAGAAACCTTTTTGTCTCATTCATATGTGTGCCAGCACAAAACATACATGTAAATAAATCTGGGACAGCTGTGTTGAGCCTAGCATGTGACAGATCCACCCCAATATTTATAAATTATTACCCAGGAAATACAGTCACAATAGTGAGGATGCTAGTGTATTTGACTGACGTCATCTCATTTTTTGATATTAATGCACTGGAAGCACAGCCTGCATAAGTAGCTCTTGGAAGCAAAATACCCCCTGGACTGGAAACCTGAATTTCTGCACAGCTTTATTACATTTATTTTATGAATGAAAATTAACCTTGTAAAGTAGATGTCAGTTTTTCTGTTCTATCATTCTGATATTTAAAATTCAGCACTTCATGTTAGTCAAATAAAGAAAATAAAATCAAACCACAACCACACAACGAAGTCCCATCTACTACATGGTAGTTTTACAGGATTTTGGTAGTCATATCAGATGCCCAATGTCAGAAATACCAGCAAAGTACTTAATTACTACACATGTGAGTATTTGGTAAATAAAGATAGCTAGGACCAGCAGACTACTTATTTCCCCCCTCCCCCATCAAACTACCAATATGAAATAAAACAACAGGTTACTTCACAAGTGTACTTCACAATGTACAAGAATATAAAACATTTAACACACCCACTACATAAAAGCATGTTTTGAGACTTCTATAGTGATGTCTCAGATCAGACTTTTCATATCTATGATAATAGGAACATGTGGTAGGATCATGTCATACCTGCTAGCATGCATCTCTTTATCAGCTGCCAAGTTTTCAAGTCAAGTATCCACAAGAATTTAATTTCTAGTATTGAAATTAAGACACATTTGGTATCAAACAGTTGTCTGAGCCTAGAAGAGGGGTCTTCTGTTGTGGATCTAAACAAGATAAAGACAAAGCAAACTGATACTTCCCAATAGCTCTTGACAGGTTCAGTAGTGCTGGCAGGTGATAGCAGCCTGAGGAGACACTACTGGGAAGCCTGCTGAAGCATTCATCCAGAAAAATATAATTTCTTCCAGGAAAAATGAAATCTCCTTTTATTTTGAGCATGTGTATTTTGTTGTCACTCCAGACTGATCTGACAATGCAGATAAATATATGGACAATACACCAAATTTTTACAGAGTAATATTCAAAATTAAAAAGGACACAAACCTGCTATCCAGCAATCCTATATACCATGAAAACAGCCAGAAATAAACAAGTGCCAGCAAGTCAGAATATGCATCTTGAGCATATTCAGTATTTGTTTCATACTGACCCATGAGGTAATTCTTAAGAGGGAAAGATTATTTTAATTAAAACAGTCATAGTTACTCTTTGGAATGACTTATAAGTTCTATTATAGTTTAGCAAATACAACACCATCTCCTAAATCCTGAAATGCTTTGTTTTCCCAAGTCTATTTACTGCATTACAAGTTTCCTCAGTTAACTGAAGCCTTGATTATCCAGAAGACAGATCGTTTTATCAGTTTTTAGCCTTGTTACAGATACTGAGACAAGCAAATAAAAAACATGCATTGTGCTTTGGGAAAGGTTAAAGTTTTCTCATGATTAGAAGCAAGTGTCTCTATCTGTTAAGACTGGGTTCAATGGAAAGTACATCCAAGGTTCCAACACATGCGGCCCTGCAAACAACTCCCTAGGATTTTACACAGAGACACAGAATAAGATGACAACATGAATATATTCAAAAAAGATATCAGATCAAAAGGTTATGGAAAATATTCATGCAGTTTACTTTCACTAGCCTTGTGGCTTGATTAAATAAGTTTTTAATACTCACTCATTTAAAATTACTATTTCCTTATTTTGAAGAAAAAGGAAACATAAACAAACCAGAAAAATTAAGCCTTGAGACAGTAAAGATGTTTTCTTCAAGGCTGCAGAAACAGGCAGTTAAAGGTTAGACTCTGGTTTCCAGAAACCGGGCAACTATGCCTATACTCTCCAATATACTACCAAAACTCAATAGATTGTCATTGCAAACTAATATAAGTGAGGTCAGATCTGTGACCAATAGGTCTCTAAACAATCCTTTACTTGAAGAGTAGTGAAATAATTTCACACATTGTTCCCATTCAATTCTGGATCAATTGAACAAAATCACTTAGTATTGTTTATGTATTTTTTTGATGAGGCAAGAAAAAAAACTAGAATAAGGTAATGCATTTGGAGGTTGCTATTCCTGAAGACCTTAAAATAATATTTTTGTAAACACCATCACTAGTAACCTCTATACAATAAAAATGTCTAGAGTAGGTCTTCACACCAATTTAGATTTTAGTTATTGCACCATAATAGCTACATCTTGTTAGAACAACTTTTACAAGGAAAATAATTTATTTTCAAGGCCTCCCATCATTGACCCGTAAGTCACGTTACCTTACAGTTTGTGATTGGTCTGTATCAAGAGACATGTGACAAGAAGTCACAGAGATTTGCAAATGATACAGGCTATTAAGACAATTCTATTTTTATGACTTAAAATTTGCCATTGAGGTACTAGAATATTGAATATCATAGTTAGCTTTATGTAGTTAAAGAAAGCAGTAGTTGCTAAGTCTTTAATTCATATAGCATGAAATCTAATGGAAATATTTAAGCCCTGTGTATGCTTTGCCAGGATTTAGATATGAAACTAACATAAAATTGATCAATCTAATTGCTCCCTGAGTGGTTCACATGAGAATTTGCCTTTACTTACCACTCTTCATATTGCCTCTAAGGGCTTCTGATTTAAGACTGATTGGAATAGACAAAAACGTATTTAAGAACCCAGAGGGTTATACATTGTTTTAAATCAGAAATGTGTCAAACACAATCCCTTGATGCTATCAGTTTATACTTCATAAGGAATCCCTTTTGAGAGGGTTTATGTGTCCCAACATATTTGGAAACGTTCCTCGACAGAATAAATTCTTCGAGGACATAAATCAAAACTACATCTGTTCCCCTAAAAGCTGTCAGTAATAATAGCATCAGGAATTGGATTAAATAAGTCCTGTTGAGAGACAGTATGCCCATCTCTACATTCAAAACACACACAAATTATGAGAGAAACCTTCATTCCAAGAGTGGGGAACAAACAACAAGGAGGTATAATTATGCTGAAAAGCATTAAGGAGCCCAGCTCAGTAGCTTTCCCAGAGCAGAGCACTTCTTGCTTTGTGTAAACGTGAGCATGCTTTGAATAATGTAAGCATAAAACCCTAACATATTCTAGGGTGATATGAATAAAACCTAACTGATTTCATCCAAGAATGGGTAGGACAAACATACTCATTTGCTCCAAAACCAGTAATCTGTGGTACAGCAAATAAGGAGAAAGAATTTTACAAAAAGCAATAAATATGTAACTCAGGATTTCCAGGTGACAGTTAGTTTTGCCTCCCTCCTGCTGCACTGTTTTTCGCTTTTCAGAAAAGGGTTGCAAGAACGTAGCAGTGATTTACACTTATTTACTCTGAAGGGGAAAAATGCTGAAGCCTAAACAGACAATGCTAGACACGGGCTAGGTTCATTCTCTTTAGTTTCATAGTGCTCACTGCTATATTGGTTTTAGTGTGAATCATTTTTTCAGCTATTTCTCAGTATTGTTGACAACTACAACACCACTTTTATGGCTAACACAGTCTTGGCCATTACCCATCAGTTTTATATTTCTTGTTACCTTGTGTGATCCCATTTACACAATAAGGAAAGATTTAGGGAGAAAATTCTGCTCTGATTTATATCAGCATGAAACATGATGAGAAGCTTAATTATATGACGTATTACCACATTCCCTTATATTTCTGTTTACTTTGTCAGTGTCATAGATAATGGATAAATAAAATAGATTATCATCATAAACATTTAAATATCAAAATCTGAACATCAAGAATAGCTAAGAATACAGATTCTGTGATCTCTGTGCAGGGTTGTGCCCACAACAAATAGGTTTATAGGATATGCTTGGATTTCTGCTCACACAGCTACCTAGGAAAGGTTGGACGTGCTTCACATGGACCATGAAGTTGATTTGCATTGCACTTCAGATAATAGCTTTGAATTTTCTTCATGCCCCTACAATGATTGGCCTCAGTATGCCACACTACTGTTAATACTGAGCTCCATTGTGAAACAGCTATGTGAATGACACTGCTAAGCCCTTTAGTCCCCTTCTCTATCGCTCCCCACCTCAGTTTGCAATGAGTAGCAAAACACCCATACTCACATCATGCACCACAGCAGCTACTCCAGCCCTTTCTCCCATCCTCTCCTCTCTCAGCAGATAGCTGTTTACCTCTGGGAAGTATTCATGCCTAAGGCTGATTGCCTCTGCACTAGAAGTAATTTTGCTGGTGTTAAGGAACCTGCTCTGCTCTTCTAAGATAAAAACAAGCATCAAACATACATTTGCAAGAACTGTCCGTGATCTGTGTAGTATTTATACCACAGACAACTGAGCTGTAAGTTTTATGATAAAAAAAAAAAGAATTTTTACAGATATAATATCCTTTACACCTTTGTTTGTTTAGTATTTATCAGAATATATGAAGTCAGAAGGATGAAATAGATTATTATCCTTAGCTATGATGTATGCTTTAGGCTCAGAATCAGCAGGTTGATAAAACAGTTATTTCTGGACACACGGACTATCTGAATTCTACTTTATATCTTCAGGGTCACAAACCAAATGCTCGTTTGTTATCCAAATGGAGATTCATTATTCTGACTGAAACAAACAGGATTACTTGTTTATCAATTCAAGAGTAATCTATTTTTTTATTTACCAATATATTACACTGCTGAGCAAAGAATTATCTTTCCATTGTTTATATGCCTCACTATTTAAGAGGATTATTATTGTAGCATAATCATCTTGCTTTAATTACCAAGAGGAGAACTACATAATTTTATTAATTTCAGGATTTATGCCAAGTTAGAAACAGAATGTGAAACACAGAATCATCTAGTAGCTGACAGCAGCTTTGTTAACACTTCTACAAAATCTTTACTGGAGGGGTGGAGGGACATGAACACCCAACAAAAAAAACCAACAACACAAACCCAAAGCTAGAGGCAGAAGATGAATATATATTTTTAAAATAACTCAAGCAGTCTCAGCAAACAATACGAGCACACGTTCTTGTACTGTACATACCTGAGGCACAAAATGCATAAATACCTTTTCTTCATTACTAAGGAGGCAAAGTGACAAAATACTTTACTGGATTTGTAGTAGGGGTAGTGCTGCAGACTGCATTGCCCAGAGGAGAAGACAGGAGCAGAGCCAGCCCACACACAGCAGCTGAGTCAATCTCTGCCTGTTCCCGACTCCAGAAAGAGCAACCCAACTTCAGCAACCCTCAAGAAAGGACCATGATTAAGTTAATGCTGATTGCCAGCACCTGCCAAAGCAGTTAAGCAAACACACCTGTTTCACTAATCCTTCAACTTATCTTTTTCAGGTGGTGGTTGTATTATCTAGGAAATGTGGGTCTCATCCTGCACCTGATTCAGCACAGGAGATCAGCTTCTCTAGTGCATTGAAATTGGTGCAGTGTCCTGTTTGATAAATCTGTATCACCAGTTACAGAACCAACTGTGATCAGAAGCAAGCTATAAACAACAGTGACTACAGTTAATATTCATATTTATTCAACTGTTAACTAAATAAATTTCTATTACTATTGCTTTTAAAAGGAATAAATATTACTATCTATAAGCAAAAAATCAAACTAATAACTCAAATGACAGCGTCCAATGATATTTCTTTAAAAATATGAAAAGTAATGGGCATAAAGACTCGGAACCTTGAATAGAATATGTCTTTCCCCGTTGTTCTTTCTTGGCCTACTTGTTCTACCAAGGTCTTCCTCAATCATTAGGTGTTTGGAAGGGCAGGTAGGATTCAGGATTGATGTCTGTCTTTCTCTCTGTTTTATAAAATATTGTAGCCAACCTGAAAAAGACAGCATTTCAGTGGCTTACTAAATCCTAAAAGCTCCATTTCTGCTGGCTGATGCTGAGGAATTGATGTAACTGCACCTATCATCGAAAAGAAAGGCAACAACCCCCCCACGTATTTTTTAATACCTGTTTAAAGTCACCTTCTGAACATCATCTTCTCCTCTTGGGTTACACAGGAAGGATCTTTCAGCACAGAGACAAACAGTTGACTTTGTTGTTGTTTGTTTGGCTTCAGCTCAAACACTGTCAGCCTCAAGAAGTCTATTAAGCAAGGTTGGACTATCTCAGGTTTAAAAGTCAAACACTTAAAAGAGAGTGGCACTAGCTGCTGCAGGCTTTCCTCTTTATGCCATTTATACCCTCCCCAAACATGCAGCTCTCTTTTAAAATTCACAAGAAATTAGTCAAATTAGAAGCAACAAGATTTTTTTCACATAAAACTGCTTATCTATCAAAATATGAGAAATAGTGTTGTGCAGTCAAATATAACAAGCCCTAAAACACTGAGTTTCCTACTGTTTTTTTTCCAGAGACATCTAACATATACTTTCAGCTAAACATGAAAACCTCTTTTTGTTTAGTTGTTGAATATGTTGATAAATGTTTACCTCGTGCTCACAAAATTAAGAATTAAAAAGGATTTTTGTTTCATAAAATCAGGTTTTTAATTACCTGTTATTTACGAATTACTAACTGAAAGTTAAAACTAAAGTTTGTTTTTTAAAACATGTTTTTCTCAACTATTGTTTGTCCTCATTGATTTGTTACTTTATTGTTGCTTATGATTGCTGACTGCTGGCATTTATTTGTATATGTGATGTATTAAGAAGAAAAACGCGCAAGCATTTTTTCTAATTTAAAAAAGTGGTATATGATCTTTCAAAGACATAGAGGATTAAGAATTTGTAATTCAAGGCCTCTAAATTTGGTGGTGTGAGCTAAGGTCACTTTTGTACTCCTGATTTAGTCTTTGAAAATATCATATTCTGGGAAAGTCTGTTTAGTTGTAATCAAGCAAACCAAAGGTATAATGGAGAGAGATGAACAAATAATTCACACTGCATAATTTACTCAAACCTTCTTTTGAGTTCTGGAATGTCAATGAACAGATTCTGTGAGTTTTATTTATTCAGAAATAATATATATTATTTTTAACTGTATACATCAGAAGTTCACTAAGTGTTCCTGATTTAAAAAAATCAGAGCGCTAAAGTACAGATAATTGCATAAATTCTGTACATTACTTTTTTCTGCAATAAGTCAAGAAAATAGTGAAGTTCCTGTCTTCAAAAGCAGAATTTAAAAAAATATCTAGGATATTGGCCCTCTTATCTAGTATAAGACCTTTAAAAAAAATATATTGTCTCCTCTTCCTACAATGATGCCCTTAGTTGAGAACATCATCCTTGAAGAAACAGGAAATGGTAAGATTCACTGCTGCAAGGTTTTAATTTGGTACTCTCCTGCCACAACTCACACCATGAACGTGATGTTTTGCTTTCTCCAAAATGTGCATTTATGTTTTTCTTTGACATAGAATAGAATAGAATAGAATAGAATAGAATAGAATAGAATAGAATAGAATAGAATAGAATAGAATATTTCAGTTGGATGATCATCTAGTCCAACTATATTTAAATGATTTTCTGCCAATTTTTGGAGGAACAGGAAACACAGTAATCCTCGCAAATATGAAGCAGCTAGTACTTCAGCTCTTTAAAGTAAACACATCCTTTTTATAATGTCACTGTTATAAAGGTTTTGTTATTATGAAGTTTTACTAGCAGTTTAGTTGTGATGTTATTTGCATAGTGTGTAATAATCCATTTCTTATTTGATTGAGTAGCATCCGCAGTAAGACCAAGTTTAAAAAAAATTGTCTTGCTACTAAATTCAGCATTATCTGCTATAGATGACAGGTGTCTTATTTCTTCAATATGGTTAAATTTATCTTAAGTTCTCTTATGTTTATATATATACAGACAGTTGTCAAAAGCAATGCTTCAACTTGCCCTAATATCTACAAGCTACCTTCAACATAGTGAGCAAAAAGCCTTGCCCTTGTTCCTAGATGGATTTTGAGCCTATACTCAGATCTCTGCCTCAGTGATTATATTGCTGTTGGTAAATAAATTACAGCTATATCAAGTTAATCAAATAAGTGACTTTTAGTCACACATTTAACTGCTGTGTATGCTGGTTTAATGTCTTGGCTTTCTTACATCAAGAGGTACAAAATGGAGTCTTATAGAATTTAAATATTGTTCTAAAATGGTAATTATTGAGCATTACTACATCTTTCTCCTACAGAAAATTTATGAGTTGTTTAATTCCACAGAGACGCAACACTTTATTAAAATTAATGGATCTTTTCTATATCTGTCAAACTGTTATCCTGTGACATGACACTGAGCTATGAATCAACATTTAACATTCATTGTCTGAAATTCTAGAGGTAAGGCCCAAATTTACTTATGGTTAAAGGCAACCCTCCTCCTCCCGCCCCATTCTACTTATTAAATTAAATGGAAATGGTTTTGATAGAACAGTATGAAATGAAAATACCAGTAAATGAGGTGGCACCAATATGCATACTTAAACACATGAAAGTAGAGAACGTTTTCAAATGACTATGCTGTTACCTTTACCTATTGATAACAAAATGGATGCTAACGTTCAGCTGTTCAAAATACTGAGCTCTATTCAGTACAGAAAACCAAAAATAAAGTTTCTATTGTCCTTGCTAAGGCTTTAGAATCCTAACAAGATGTTCTAAATGATGTAGAAAAAAAAAGCTACCAACCATCTGGAGTAGAAGCCATGTAAAGAAAATCTTACAGTCACAGTGGATTGTATTTAGATTATAGTTTGTAGTCTTTTTATCCTTGGAAATACTGTGGGTTTGTTTATTCAAACAAAACATATAATAGAAGTTAAATAGTCAAAAACATCCATACAAAATATTGTCCTCATTAGGGCTTTGTATTGTGTAATTTTCTTTTCCCTCCTTGTCTTTTCTACTCCTTTTTTAAAAAAGCTGCATATATTTCATCTGTTTTAGCACTATTGGACTCATTATATTACCAAAAAAGCAGAGTAATTCCTAAAATAAGGTTCTAAATTTCTCTTCAGAGGTCAGATTGGAATCTATTCTGAAAAATCACTTTATGATATTTCACCTTAGTGGTATTATTTAACTTTAGAATAAATCCAGTTGCAGTTTCAGCTTGAGGCCTCTGTTGGGAGACTAGTCTTATTTAAAAGTATAGAACTAATAATGATGCAATCTGGGACCCATTTCCTGATCTGTTGTAGAATTTCTGGGCAATCACTTATATCCATTCAGCCCCAATCTGATGAAATGAGCTAAGAAACATTTATTGCAGGTCTCAATCAACATATTGTTTTTCTTGCACATATAAAACAGGAAAAATAAACACTACTTCTCAGATAAGTTGTAAACATTCATTAAATATTTTAAATTTTTGTAAGATTCTGAAGATACAAAATGTTGTAGAAGTGATTTTAATATTTAATGTGCAATATAGTTTTGGGTATTTTTCCTCTTTCCCAATCACTTTATGGACAGGAAGTCCCTTCAGTTATTCATGAAGGCATGGTAAATTGTTTTTAGTATTCAAACTACAACATTGCCCTAAAATAGGCTACAGTATTATGGCAAACTTTCTCAGTCCCTTATCTTTTGCTTCATGTATGTTCAGTGCCAATTTGTTCAATTCTGCATGCTTTTGAACATTATTTCCACTGACCTAACCTTGAGTTGGGAGGTAAGGCAGTAGCTGTGGAGCTAGACACCCCTAACAATATTTTTTTCTTCTGTTAAATAAAACTGACAAGTCTCCAGGCAAAACAGTTCAAGGCTGATTTCTGCAATACAGTCCTGTAACTCCTCGACAAGGTTTCCTAAGGCGTACAGTATATTCATGCAACCATGGAAAGATTGGGCAAAACAAAACACTGCTTTCAGCTGTGTAAAACCAAAAATTGTTCTCTGAAATTTTGTTGCTGAAATGTGCTTCATGGAAGAATACCTGAAAAATGCCACAATGCTTTACCAAATTTGCCTTAGTGAGTGCCAAACAACTGTGGACCACAGTGCTTATACTGTGTATAGGGAAAGACTTCACAACAATGAAATAATTGAAAATTAGTTCCCTGACATTTAGGCAACTACCCTCTGCTCCATTGTGGCTTTCATGCCGGTGTAACTGCAGGGTAGTCAAAGGACCCATGTAAAGTGGATAGTGTGGAAAACACAGCATTTTCAAAGACCTTTGCAACTGGATGTCAGTTGCAGTTTTATCATTGCCTGAACCTGCAGCCATCAAAGCCGGTTCAGCCGTGTTTTCAGTTCCCAGAAGTGATGGAGAAAACAGTGTCTGACCCAGTACTGAGAAGCTGCTTTTGATATTTGGCACTGCTAACGATGGACATGGTAATGAGACAAAAGAATAAAGCTTCCCACTCTGAGTGAAACATTTGGGGCGCTTGTCTAATCAATGCCTCAACTGAATCCATTAAAAGAGCCTGAGCTCTCTGAGAAGACTCAGATGTGGTACAATATTATCATGCTTGAGAAGTCAAGGAGGCATTTTCTATTTTCTCTGCACAGTACAAGAAAAGGAATTTGCAGAAGTTCACTAATAATTGTATGTGTGTTGCTTTCTCTACCATAAACATTTGTTTTTATAATTTTGTTTTCAGATAGCAGAGGAAAGCCCAGCTGGGAGACAGGCAGGGAGTCAAACAGAGGAAAAGGGATCCCCGGAGGGTTAGTGATGTTCAAGCAGATGGGGGAGGAGGGAAGAGAGAGCAGGAGCAGATGGGAGGGGGAAAGAGACCATAAGTGGAGCAGATGTGGGGGTGGGAGGGGGCTAATTTTGGTTAAAGACAAAGGAGGACAAATATGAATTAAATTTTTAATTTACATTTAGAATCTTCTTTTTCCCCATAAACACTCTTTCTGTGTCTTACACCAGAGAAGTTTGATTAGCCTGCAAAACATAAAAGGTAGAGCAAACTAACATTAATGTCACTTGAGCAAGCACAAGTGGAGGGGTCTGTAAGAGTTTCTCAGCCATGAGAAACTACAAAGTTTTCCATCTGTACTATATTCCACTGCACAAAGTACACATTTGGAAAAATATGCAGTAGCAAAACAATAACGGGGACAGTTGTGTGGATAATTAACAGATCTTTGAATTTCCTGAATTAAAGAGGAGTAATAATAAAAGTGGAGTTACCAAGCCATGAGCGAATTACACACAGGTCTTCCCTAAATAAATAATAAAAAGTTATAACCCATGTTCATAGGCAGAACATCTTCATTTCCTATGAAGCCACCCTCTATATTTTGTCTGGTTCTATATTTTAAAGTTGCATCTCATTGCTGTACTTCCTGGCAGGGTGTATAGGTTGTGAGCGAAGTCTGACTGAGAATGCTGCAGCTGAAAGTTAATTAGTGTGCTGGCAAGCTGTCAGCTAGACTTTTGTCTGTTTGCTTTTCATACAGAAATGAATGAGAGTGGATTCCAGAGGTGTCTGAGTACAATTAAGTATCTCACTCTCTAAAATAAATATTTTATATTACTGCACGCTTTTAGGAATCAGCCAGAATGTATCTGTTGACAGTATTTTCCACTGATATCCTTAAATGTAAATATATGTAAGTAGGTAGAAAAGGTGTAGTGTAATTGCATCTGCTTGGTGAAGCATACAGGGCCAGATTCTGTGTTTCATTTAAACACAGAATAACTCTATGTAATCCGCAAACCTGTTCCAGAGATTAGATTCTGGCCCAGATTAATTGGGCCTAATTTAGTTGCTGGTTATACAGCAGCTGAGTCTGTGTAAGTTGCTAAAAGAAGATTTCCTGATTCTGGATTTAAAAACTGCTAGAAAATGGTGAATATGAATCAGTCTACACCTAGTAATAAACATTTACTCACAGTAATGACTAGGTATGCAACAAAAGGATGACTAGATTTCACAACCCAAAATTAAGGTGAGAAGTCTGGAGTGGGTGCAGCAGGGAAAAAGGTGGCCTAAAAGGGTACCAGAGAATGGCAACATTGATTCAAGCTGAATACCACTTCCATGGGGACCCTACGTATGGCTGGGTTTTATCTAACCAGGGGCAAAGAGCAATTTCTCCATTTGCACAAAAGGAGGTGCTCCAGATATCTAAGTCCTCATGACAGGGTGGGCACACACCATCCCAAGCCAATAGAAGTCAGTGCACTCCGGTCCCTTCCCCCCATCCAACTTCTTCATAGACTTTTTGCTTTTCTGTCATAAATTTCCTTTACTAAGAAGCCTTTGCAGTTCCCCAGAGGTTCCTCACAGAGCCTAAACCTCAGGTTATAGCTGGGGCTATTACTGTGGCCAGAAGTAGTGTCATGGGGACAGCAGGCAAGAAACTACGTCCTAGTGCTTTCACAACTGTGGGCCACTTACACTGGTGGACCCTTAGAGCTGACACAGTGCTCCCTTGAGCCTTCTCCAGCAGCTGCCCTTGCAGTCCAGACTCTTTGGTCTATAGATGATTGCAGAAAGATCTCAGGGTAGATTTTAGAATTTTTGATCTTTTTTTTATTGTGGGGTTTGTTTTTTTTCTCCATACTGTCACTTATTTCCCATGTTGCAGAGCTACACTCCCAGGACAGGTAGTCACATTGTTTGACTGAGCTCTGCACACCTCTTTTTCATGATTACCTCATTCTGAGTGGAATGATCTGATTCCTCCCTTCCGCCTTGTACAGAGGATAGGATTATACCCCAACACTGGTGTCAGCTTCCATGTCCATGGGCTCCCTATAGGTATCAACAACAGCTCCAGAAATCACCAAACAAAATTATTACTGTCTTTCCTTTTCTCTAGGAAAATATTCTCCTTGGGTATTCAGGTATGCTTCAGGTATGCCAAAGGAGTGCACAAATAACCCCTGTGGAATAGAAAATGACTGTGAAAAGCAAAGATAATGCTGCATCCCACAATCTAGGCTTGGTGTTGTTTGTCTTGCAGCCAAGGTTCCCAAAAGTCTGATGTGTCCAGCCACATCTGAGGCCCTAGCAACTCATGCCTTCCTACCACTGCACCCAGAGGAGATGTTGACTCCACAGAGCAGGATAAGTATCTCTGTGAGTAGAATTAGATTGTCCTGAACTAGTTTTATGGCCCACTGAAGGAGCAAGCACTGTTGATAGGTGAGTAAAATCTTCTGAAGACTGGAATATGATCTGAAAGCACCACAGGACACATTTCTTAACAAATGTGAGCATCCATTGCATAAATTCTGTTGCATGTGGTCCTGGTGCTACAGGGCAGACAATATGTAAGACCCCAAACCAGCAACTTCCAAGTTCCATAAAATTACCAGTAGCAGTCAATATACGCTTTTTTACACTTTTTAATATTATAAACTTATTTTCTATAATAAAGTTAGCAAACTTTCTGAAACCTCACAGCAAAGAAAGTCACTGAAACACCTGGGCACAAGGAACTCCTGTTCTCTTGGGTGCAGCTGTGCACTCTTACCATTTGCATAGCTGGTTTACAGATTAGCCTGGAGACTGGCCTCGGTGCTGGTCCTTTTCTGAATGCCAGTTCTGCTTTGTTTTGAAGTTCACTGTGAAAGTGTCGGCTTGGAGCCTTCCCAGGTTGTTTCTAGCTTTTACTTGAAGAAAGAAGGCTCCCTTGTGCCCTCATCAGTACACACATGTGTAAAGTTTAGAGTATTAGTTTATATATTTTTAGAAAAGATGTAAACTATTTGCAATAGAAATGTTTCCCAAGAGTTCATATATAACCCTTAAGGATTCATATTCATCCCTAACCCACTAATACTGCAGTTTTGAAGGCTTAAAAACCCAGTACTTTAGAATTCTTTGTGTCCGTATCCCCAGCTGGTCCTTAATTGTTTCTCTTCTATATTTATATGTACTCCAGATCATGTGTTGGTATACAATGCCTTTATCACAAATTGATTTAAATCTGTCCGTCTCCAGCTCTCAGAATCCATCAGCATAAAGCAAAGCATTTATTTCCTGTCCATCACACAATAGTGCTGAAGCAGTCATGACTTCCAAGCTCCAAAACACATCAGCACATAAATTAGTAAGTGCAATTTATGAGAACAGATTCATAACAAGTACATTTCTAGCAGCATTGTATTAAACAGGAATGTTTAAGTAAGGGCAGCTTGTCCCTCCAGATTGTCAGTCTTTTTCAATCACAATAAGAAGTGAAAGCCATTTAAGTAAAGATAGAAGTTTCTTTGTTTGAGCCTTTTGTTTTAAGAAATGTTGCCAGGGTAGAAACAATGCCATCTGAGAACTGGTTAGGGTTTGCCAGTTGGCCTCAACTGACCCCAAACCATAGGCTTCTGAGAGCACCAAAATAGAGACACCATTGTTAACATTGCTGAGCTTTCCAGAGGGTCCTAAGGAGACCTTTGTTATCTTTTATAAACACCAGAAAGATCTAATCCAAGTGCCACAAGAGAGACAGCTGATCTTCATTATGGGGTTGAAGGACTGAAGATGTAACAGCCTGTAGTATTAATAGTGATCAAAATAAAAGTACCAGCATACTTTTTGGTATAAGCACCCTGTCAGAACATGTTTTGCCTCAAGTTTAAAACCCATTAATCTTATGAAGAGTTGGAAATCCACAGTCCGTGTCATCTAGCTGGCATGAAACATAAACTGCTCAGCAAAGCTGCTGAAATTCTGATCTAGAGTAAGTTTGTGAATAAGATATCGACAGCCTTAACAACTTGTTGCTTCTGGTAGCTGCCATCACCAACTGCTCTCCACTTTTTTTTCTTCCTGTGTCATTGATTTGTTAGTGTTCAGTGTGTTTTTTCTTTAGTCACCTGCAAAGCTAGAGGTGCCATATGAAATAGTACAGCAAAGGTTAAAGACAACATGTTTACCCTTTAAGAGAGATACACTACCAAATAATAAGGCCACTTTATCTATGTGCAGGCTTGGAGGCAGTTAAAAACTGCTCTTCAGAGATTTCGCTATTATCCCTGTCTTTGCACCCCAGTTTGCTGGCACCTAGGAGCTGCAGCCTAAAGCTGCATGTGGATAGCTCTGCAGCCTTTGCAAGTCCTCCTTGCACACCAGGACCCCAGTCTTGAAATCTTGGACATTATGTACCAAACACCTCACATGCAAGTAAAATAAGGAGGATCACAAAGCATCTGATACTCAGAGACACAGATGTCCTGCAAATCTCTACCAACCTCAAAGCAAGGCCAGGTTCCCAGCCTGGTCCTTGCTCATGATCCCTGTTGGGGACCTGCTGTCCATCCAACCTGCCAGGCTCATTTCTACCCTTCCCCACCTGCCCTGAAGGAGGCAGTGCTTTCTGTTCTGCCTGAAGAAAGCCCCAGACTCTCCCACCCACAGCCCCAAGATGGCACAGCAAAGATGACAGGAGCCAGTTGCCAGTCTAACCAGGCTCTCACCTAAAATCAGAACAGCCAATATCTCATCAGACCTGGGTCCAAACAAGAACACTGGTGACTTGCAAGGAAGGGTAAAAAGGAGCAAATACCAGCCTGTATAAGACTGACTAATACCCCCTCTAACCAGGATCACTGTTTCCAGAGACCCCCATGCTGTGCAAGGGCAAGGCTGAACACACAGCCATCCTCCTCTTTCAACTGCTTACCTCTCCCCATTTCTACTTCAAGTACTTTTCTGCTTTGAGTTTCCAGGAAGATTAGCTACATTTTGAAAATGACGCTGAGAACAAGATGCTCAGAGAAGTTCAATTTTTATTATATTATTACTGCACACAAAAACTAAGAACAATTTATATTGTAGACAGCTTACTATGCCTAGAAAATGCTTCAACAAACCCATTTTCCCATATGTTTTTGTTAAAGTTCATTCTTGTCAGAACTTGTTTGCATGTTGCTGTGGGCTGTGAGCGGCATGTGTTGCTCTGTGCTAGTTCTGCAGAATGAAACACCATGGAATGCAACCTTCCAGATGCTCTCAGAAAAGCAACGAAACCAATTCAGGTCAAGACAAATCAGAAAAGAGAATTGATGGAAAAGGAGATGGAAAACAGTCATTGATCCTAAAATTCACACAATACAATTTGTAATAGCTTGACACAGGTAGCCTGGCAGACTAACGACATTATTCTTCCCCTTCCCCAATCCCCTTTACACAGATGACGTAGGAAAAGAGAGGACAGTGGGTAGATGATAAGTTATGTAAGTTTCACATGTGTATAGTCATGACTCACTATATGCATTTATTTTATTTCTTAGTGTTGGTAAAGTCTCTGAATTTTAAGAATATTGTGGGGTTTGTTTTGTGATATTTCCCCCCATTTTGTTATTTTTATACCAAGAGCCTTTGTTTTCATATTTAGTTTAGTGCTTTCTATCAATTGTAGGTGAAACTACAGCTGGAATTAGAAAAGGCCAAACCACCATATTATGACAAAGTAAATACATGTTCTCTACTAGAAGAGTGTTTTACCTTGCAGATCTAGCATCCAGAAAAATCCATTTATGTGTGTTGTTTGCAGGGGCTTACCTTCCTGTCAGAACAAATCAATAGCTTCCATCCCAAAACCTCAACAGTAGGAAGTTAAAAAAGAAGAAAAAAGTGGTTGAGCCCACTTTTCAAAAAGCCCACGCCATACACCAACAGGTGAGGATTGTTGGCTTTGATCTGCTGTTCACAAACAAGGTATGATTGTGTACAACAAAATGAATTTTCATGCTAGATACAGGCAGCAGAATTAAACATACTGTAAAACTTGCAAAGACTCAAAATCCTCTCAATTTTTTCACTTCTCTCTGTGTATATGGATACATGAATTTTCCCAGGAAAACATCCTGAAACTATAATATTTGGGTAGAAAAATATATTCAAATAATAAATTAAGCAGAAATCTTTTTGATCTTTTTTCTCTTTACTTAAGAGAAACACATTTACATTTTAAAATGCAATGATTTATTGAAGTAGCATGTGTTGAGACATTGCCAAGGAGCTGACTGCTTGCTTGAGTTCATATTTAAGCTTGTGAACACTCATGAATGAACCTTAGAATTTTGTTTTCATTGCTGATCAGTACTGTCAATCTTTTAATTCTTCACAAAGTTCTAATTACTGGAAACACTTCTTGATGAATATCCCCAAGGCTTACAGTAAGTGAAAATCAGTATTTAGAGAATCTAATGAATGCAATCATCCCATTAAGGCATGATGGCAAAGCCGTGTTTTTCCTGTTTGTCCTTTGCTATCAGTTTGCTTATTGTAATAGCTCTTTTATCTCTGTCTGTATTTTATACTCACTATACTCTGTAATGCTTTTGTACTCAATGGCATTGGATAAATCAATACTTTTGATGTTTGTTCTTGCCTTGATATGTATTTGTAAATCCTATTACCATACAGATTGCAGAGGAAAACACACACCACAATTAGTCAAATTAGTGACTGATTCTGTATTTGGTCATTAGTCTTTAGGATTGGCTAAGTCAGTTGACTTAAAAGTATCTATGACTCTGAAAGCTCTTTTTACTGCAAATTAAAATATATTATACATATATTTTCCCAGTATCTGGCCAGCTTTATTACAGTGAAGATGCTAATATGACACATTGAAGCACGCACTTCCCTATGTGCACCAGAAAAGTGACACATTTTCAATGAAAATTCATCGTATCTACAGGAAGGCAGAATAATCAAGGTCTCTGCATAGCCTTCTGTAGAGATGCACGGGGAGGCAGCAAGGCCCTCTTTTGCTTTCCAGAAGACTCAGCTGGATCTTGCACAGAGGAACCACAGGATACTGCAGCCTGTATCCATCCAAATTCTTATTCTAAATCCTCTCATATGGAACTAGTAGAGAATAAAGAGAATACACTGAAGATTAAAAACATCAAACACCACGTTGTTATGTCAAGGGAAGGTTGCTGATAGGAATTTATCATTATTGAATGAAATCTAAGTCTAAGAAGAGAAAAATAAATGTAAAATGAGTGACTTCTCAAGGTCTTCTCTCCCAAAGATACTCTGCATGTGTATACATCTAGTCACAATAGCTTTAGACTGTGTTTGTAAAACTGAATTAACAGGCAACTGTGCCATGACTTACCCTGGAGACTTCTACAAGTTTAAAGCTCTAGCTTTGTAATCTATGTTTAATAATTTAATACATTAATAATAGTTTAGATTTGGATTATTGAACATAAACATGGAGATTATTTAAATGAATATTTAATTTTTATTCACCTTGCAAGACAGTAGAACATGGTTTTAATTGCCAAAAGTAAAAAGTAAAAAAAATTATCATAAAGAAGTAATTAAGAAAGAGTTGTTACAAAGAATCCATTTTTTTGGCTGTCCTCCAATCAGAATATTTACTGTAATATGCAAAATTAAAGTGAGACTTGACTTTTTTAAAATTATAAACCAACTTTGTCATAAGATCTTCAGCATTAAAAGCTGATGTCTCTGAAATATAATCAGGACATTTAACTGAACCAGCTTTAGAGTTATGATGATTTTCATTTACACACTTTCCTGCTAATATATATGCATTAACACGAAATAACATAAGTTGTTTTTCATACAGATAGTTACCATCTTTACTTTCTCATTTTTTGAAAGTATTTCTCAAGTTTTACATGCTGTGGTTCTGCCAAAAACTAGAGTATCTTGAAGACCAGTTGAGCCCAGTTTCTAGCTATTCACAATGTGGTAAATGTCATCTTGAATCTGATGCTTGGGAAAAAAACTTCGAAAAGTCTCTGAAAGTCTTTTGTATATATTGTACTTTTGGGGTTTTTTTACTACATATGTGTTCTTCTGTTATTAGAGAAGCCATTGGTTTGTGGGTATGTTCCTGACGATATTTTTTGCATATTCTTGTCCTTAGGATGCAATCAAATCAACCTGTGTGGAATAGTATCTTATTTTTAATGCTGTTTCTCTGAAGGTATTATTTGTCTGAATTTCAATTCACTGACCTACCTTTCTTTAGAGTTTAGAGACAGTTTAATTTCTACCTTTTGCCTCAAGCTCATATATTTTTAGCTTTACTTGTTCTTAGTTTCTATAGTTCCTAGAAATTGAGAAGCATTTTTCTTCCCAGTTTTCTAAACACTGAAACAACATTCCAAAAGAAACTCGAGAACAAATCTCACCCTTCAAAGTTTTGTACCAGTGTTCACAACTAATTACTGCTAAGCTAAATAGCTTGTGATGCAGTATGCCAGAAATCATGCATATCTTTTCTGGGTATCCAATATGAGTCACATATGTGTGATTTTTTTCCAAGTTCCCTTCTGTCTAGCCAAATTATCAGATCATTATGACTCGCTTGCCTGTTTGGGCTCCATTCCAACGCATTCCGCATTTGTATCCCTTTTTCCCCTGCTGGTCACTTATTATGCTGAAGGCTATTTTTAGTGTCCCTAACCCCTCCTCTCCTTTAACACTTTTCAACTACGAAAAACTCTGCTGCAAAGAGCAAGGGAATAATCTCTTTCCCATATCCATGGTGGACAGGACAGAAAATAATGAGCTTAAATGATAGTAATGAAGATTTATATTAGATAATATGGTAAAAAAAAAAGCCAGAGGACAACAACAAAAAATCCTTTCCAATTAAAGAGGGTTAAGCATTAGGATAGATTGCTTGCAGAGGATATGGGATCTCTGTCACAGAAGGTTTTAAAAAAACAGGTTAGACAAACACCTGTCAGGAATAGTTTAGATATAGCTGATTCTGCCTTGGGGCAGAGGGAATGGATGAGGTGACCTCTCAAGGTCCCTTCCAGCCTCATTTTCTATTTCTTTCTTTCTTTTTTCTTTTTTTTTTTTTTTTTTTTTAGCCTGGATTTGGGAAAGTTCTTCAATGCACTTTCCATTTGCAATGGATGGTCAGGTTTCTGGTTACAAAGTACAGATGGGGCATTGCTGTGAAGAAACATTCATTCAAATAGAAATTAAGTTAGGAAAATGTTGATAAAAAATACCATTTAAATGCAAAACAGGGAAAGAGTTTTTCACAAAGTTAATAAAAACTAACAAGAAAAAACACAGAAGGCAGCACTTGAAACCATTAATTACATAATGGGCTTCAAATGTTCATTAGACTGTACCACTTGTCCTTCTTGTAAGTGGTATTGACCCTTAAGAAATGAAGTTGATCCAATACTTTCTACTATAAGCCCTCTTAGGGATTAGGAGATTTCAAGTATTTTTTCTTGTGATATTCAGAGTCCTTGACAGCTTAGAACCAAATTGAATTAATTCTTCCCATACAAAGAAACTATCAAATTCCAAGGAACACAGTTAAGTATATATAGTACCTGTGTAACAATCACAGAGTCAAAAAGTACTTTGTGTGCTTAGTTAGAATCATTTGGAGTCATGTAACCCTTTAGTTCCTACAGCATCATTTCAAAAGTATTTATTTTCATTCCTCAAGTTCTGCTGTTGGAAATACAATGCAAAGTTCCGGGGTGGGGTGTGTGTGTGTGTGATGGAAACCTGTTACAGTCTGTGGTGAACACTGGCCAAAGTGAGACTGAAAGTTTTGTAACAGGGTTGTGCAAAACAGTTCTTCCCACAAAATGTTTCCTGAGGGCTTCCTATCCAACTAAGGGCTTCCTATCTGACTAAGGAAAGCTATTCTTTCACTTTAGAAACCCAGAAGACATTCTACATGGCCAGGACCAACAAAATTCAGACACAGTTGGATCTACTGAATTAAGTCAATTTTATTTTTTAATATATTGTAAGTATAATTTATTCAATTCAGATATATCTGAAAGATATTTTAGATATAAATTAGACCATGTGGAAAGTAGTTTAGATATTTTATAAATATTTATCATCGTAACAAGTCATACTTCGTATTTCAGATTAAAAATTCACAAAGCTCAACATATTTTTTATCTCAATCAGTTAGTGAGTTGTCAGATTGAGTTGTTATTTATTTATAAGGATTTGCAATTGGACCACATCTTCACACAGGTGATTGGTGAGCCAGGAAGTGACACCGTGATACTGCAGCGGACAAGTGTGCTGGGAACACATGAAGTTTCCTGCAGTATGCTGTCAGTTTTGTTAACAAGCACCGAGCTCTTATGTACATAGATGTTTCTGCTGACAACACAGTGGTTCTGCCTCTTAATTTAATACAGTTTCAATGATGAGAACATACGGTTTCCCTGAATACTTTGGCTCATCCCAGATGTTAGGCTTTTGTCTGCATGTCTAGTTAAGACAGACAATGAATATTTTGCAGCTCCAAGTTTCTCTGAATTTTTTCACTGGCCTGAGAGCCCAGAGTGGCTCTTGTCAGACCCTAAACCCTGGATGTTATTGGTCAGCACAAATTTCTGAAATAATTACAAATAACTGTATGGAATGGTCCATTTTGGTTTGTTTTGCACTCTGGGATCTGCTTTCTATTGCTTTCCATATATTCTTCTTGAAATATAATGTAAAATTGTATTGCAAGTCTTTAAGATACTGGGAGAGGCCATTGATTTATGTTTCACTTCGGTAATGGGTGCACCTAGTAAATCTTGTGTTAAACAGTACAGAGTATGACATTAAAAATATTTTTAACAGATTTTAAAGCATATTAGAAATCTGCTGCAATGCTGACGTAATACTAACTCCCTTTCAGTTTCACCTAATTTTCTGTACCTAATTATGACCACACTCTCATGCATTGCAAGATGTCCTGAGAACCAGGATTACATATATTTATTATTAATTTATTAATTTCATTTATTGTTGATTCCAGATATGCATATTATAATGCCCTTTGTTTCACTGTATGCAAACACTGGGCTCCATGGTTCATGAACCGTTGTTGACTGATAGGTCAATTCAGCCCATGGACAAACTGGCTATGCACAAAAATCTAAACCTAATAACCCTCAGAAACAATTGAGAAGGTTTTAAAAGAGTTATTTAATTTCTTGGACTGTAGAACAGAAAACTACTGAGACAACCTTTATCCTTTCCCACGTTATACAATATGTGAATATTTGGTCAGATCATACTTGTTTTCTGCCTGGTTTTCTACCACTGAATGAGAGCATTCTCTGCACATCTGTGATGAGGGACTACACAGAGCAAGCCAGCTGTGTAATGAGAGCACAAGCCCATTACTTCAGCTGACCCGCACAGTCCACATAACAGAATTATCATTAACAACTTTAGATAGATAAATCTCACTTAGCTTCTCAATGTCTTTATGCAAATGTTATTTTGCCACGTTGAGCAAGAATTAAAACCATTTTTCAAAGTTGTGTAGACAAACTTTAAAATAGCATTTTTTCTAGCATCCTACCACCCCTCTGCAAGTTAAGTACATATATATAAAAACTATATATATGTCTGTACAAATAGGTAGTCAACTTCGAAAAATAATTACATTGTTTAATATGATTGTTACATAAAATTTTGTCAGAGAAAATAGAAATTGTCTGAAGAGCTGTTAGAAAGTACATTTATGATTGTTTTCTCTTCTCCTTGATTCTTTCGACAAGGGAATTAATATAATTTTACTCTGAAGGTGAAGTCTCCACATGCAGACTTTTCAGTTAACATCAAATGTAGTGTCATTTATATAGATATTTCTTCCTCTCTAAGTAGGATATACTTCTGTAACAGATCTACTAAATCTGTTCTGTTTAACTGCAATGGCTATAACTGAGCATCTAGATCAGTCATAACTAGAGACATTACTGCAGCTATAGAGAAATTGCTTTGGTGGTCTTTGCTAAATTTCCACTTACAGGCAAATGCAGCACACTAGAGATGTAAATGCTTTGCTTAAACCATATTTTAGGCTAGATTTATTGTCCACCATGTCTTCTCCTCTTTTGAAATTTTAAAGGCTAAAAGAGAATGATAGGCCCTTTGTGCAGAAAATCGTGCTGAAGCAGAAAGTAACTCAGGGCTGCAAATGTTACCTGGCAAACATGGCCCGCAGGCTTAGTGTTCATAACCCTTACTGCAGTACACGCTTTGCAGTGCACTTTGTGATTGTGATGTGTGATGTGTGCACTTTGTGATCATCACTTGAGTGATGATCTTACTTAAGGAGAGACGAGGAGGAGGTATTGCCTTCTATGCCAGAGACCAGTTGGAGTGTGTGGAAATCCATCTGGGGATGGATGAGGACCTGACCAAGAGCTTATGGGTCAGGATTAGAGGGAAGACAGGGAGAGGGAATACTGTAGTGGGGGTCTGCTACAGGCCACCTGGCCAGGATGAGCGAATGGATGAGGCCCTCTACAGACAGATAGCAGCAGCCTCATGTTCACAAAACCTGGTACTTATGGGGGACTTCAAACAACCTGGTATCTGTTAGAGGGACAACATGGCAGGTCACCAGCAAGCCAGGAGGCTCCTGGAATGCATTGATTACAGCTTCCTTCTTCAAGTGATAGAGAAGATGACAAGGAGGGGTGCCATGCTGGACCTTGTTCTCACCAACAGGGAGGGGCTGGTGGGGAACGGGAAGCTCAAGGGTAGACTTGGCTGCAGCAACCATGAAATGGTGGGGTTTGAGATCCTTAAAGAAGTGAGGAGGCTGTGGAACAAGCTTGTTACCCTGGACTTCAGGAGGTAATTGTGGATGAAAAGCTGGACCTGAGCCAGCAATGTGTGCTGGTAACCCAGAAAGCCTGGGCTGTATCCAGAGAAGCATGGCCAGCAGGTCGAGGGAGGTGATTCTCCCCCTCTACTCTTGTGAGACCCCACCTGGACTACTGCATCCAGCTCTGGAGACCTCAACATAAGAAGAATATTGACCAAGCAAGTCCAGAGGAGGCTGCAAAGATGATCAGAGGGCTAGAGCACCTCTCTTGTGAAGAAAGGCTGAGAGAGTTGGGCTTGTTCAGCCTGGAGAAGAGAAGGCTCCAGGGAGACCTTACAGCAGCCTTCCAGTACCTGTACGGGGCCTACAAGAAAGCTGCAGGGTGACTTTTTACAAGGGCCTGTAGTGACAAGACAAGGTGTAACAGGATTAAATTGAAAGCCGGGAGATTTAGATTAGATATCAGGAAACAGTTCTTCATGGAGAAGGTGGTGAGGCACTGGCGCAGGTTGCCCAGAGAAGCTGTGGATGCCCCATCCCTGGAATTATTCAAGGCCAGGCTGGATGAGGCTTTGAGCACCCTGGTCTAGTGGAAGGTGTCCCTGCCCAGGGCAGGGGGTTTGAAACTAGATGATCTTTAAGGTTCCTTCCAACCCAAACAATTCTATGATTCTATGAAATCAGATATAGTCATTATACCTAAACTCCATGAGGTGTAGGTGATAATTTTCTGTTTTGCTAAGTTTTCCATTTGTGCTGTAGTTTGACTTCAGTCAACTTACTACAATATTGCATAAATAGTGATTTTAATACCTAAATATCCCTTTAGAGATTTCAGGTGAGGAAAGCATATTTTGAGAAGAATTAGTTTGGTGAATAAAAATACATTTCTACATTCCTCACATGAGGAATTGGCAAACTTTGTTCTGCCAAAGAAGATACTGTATTTAATGACCACATGAAAGAGAAAGTAAAAGCACTATATGTAGATATTTCTTTTAAGCCAACATTTCTAGTCCATTACCACATCATTACTTCAAGTAGGTCCAAGGCTTACACAGAATGGATTATATAATTACTTAGGCAGGGTGTGACACATTTGTTATAATCCACTCTGAACTGATAGTTACCCACTTTTCTATGCTACCGAACAAGTTTTTAAGAAGGACTTGAATTAACAGGTGATGGTTGTTTGGCAAATAGTACTGTGAAGGTGTTAATATTCTTCTCAGTAGTGAATATTAGCAAGAGTAGCCATTTTAAGTGTGCTGAATCCCAAAAGGAGTAAATAACTTGGAAGGTCAGAGAATTGCACCATCACCAAGTGAAGTAGATTCTTTTCAAGCAAAACCAGAGAACAACCTTTTGGAAGCAAAAATATTCTATTAGGATTAGAATAATTTTGAGAATAACTTTAAAGTTTTAAATATTTTTAAATTAAGAAAAAATAAAATTATTCTATTTGAAAGGTAGCAGAAAATCTGATTAAGTTGTACTTTGCTAGATCTTATAATACTTTGATATCTTCTTAAGACATCTCAGTAAAAGCTAAGCAAGAGAGGAAATGCATAGGACTTCAAAATCTTTAGCCCACTTATTTCAACTTATCACCTGCATATAATGAATTCCAATTTACCTGTTTCTGTGTTACCTCAGAAAGTATAAGAAACAGACTTATTTTTGTATCACCTACAAAATTCATTTTTCTAGTTGAGCTGAAAGTTGGGCAGACAGATATAGTGAACTGGAGAAATACCAGAATCACAAGTCACAAATAATTTTGAAGGCCCGAGTGCTTTAGAAAGACATTTCTTTCTTAGATGACCTCCTAAATCTGAAATGTTCATAAGCATTTAAATAAATAGAAAAAAAATTTGACACTCCTTTCTTTTTTTTCTTCAGAAAGAAGCTCAAAGCATTGCAAAGGATTTTCTAATTCCTGCTGATTTTGTTTTTCTAAAAATGTGTATAGATTTCTTCTACCTCAGAGATTTGTAAATGTTATTAAAAATGAATGACAGGCCTGATTTAAATTGAAATGTCAGATGGTTGGTTTCCTACTACTTAAAAAGTAATGACACCTGCATAAGAAGAAAGCTAAATTAAAAAAAAAAGTTTTGAGGTTAAATATGATATGAATAACAAACTATAAGAATTGAAATGATACTATGCTTATAAAACATGTATTTACACACACATGGATTTAATAATTTGTTTAATTAATAAATTTAGTAAATTAATGGCCCCTATGAAGGGCAAGGTTGACTAATTCTGAGGCCGTTTTGTTCATTAATCATACCATACCTCTTGCTTTGTTGCTCCTGTTCCAGCATCACACCTCAGAGGGGAAGTATGTTAATTATACCAGGACTGCTGCGGCTGCTGCAGTCACTTAGTGCGGTGGGGGGGGGGGTGGAGGGGGGGGGGGGGGCGGTGCGGGTAGCAAGCACAGGCTACTCCCTTAAGACATTGGTTTGCTTACCCACTGCTCCTGATAAGGGTAGAAATCAGACTTCAGGACATCAGATCTTTGGACAGGAAGGGTCACTGTGCAGAGCTCCCTGAGGGCAGAACTGATTTCTCTGTACCTAGCTACTTTCACACTTTGAATATTTCTGCTAAGAGGAATGGAGTTACTTGGTTCTCTCCCTATCTGACTTTTGCATTTTAATAAATTGATAGGATCATCTGTACTAATATGTTCTAAGGCAGATTTTAGAGCAACTTGAATCCTTAAAATTTTTGGACTAATTTTATTACTTTTAAAATTAGATAAGAACTGTCACTGCAGAGGCTACTTTTAGAAGCAGAAACACCTCTGAGTACTGAGATTTAAAAACAAGATCCTCATTGTATCTCCCCCCACTGCCCTCTCTTAACCCAAGTCCCCTCTACACCTTCCTCAGGGGCAGCTTTCATACAAAGACTCTAAGAAAGGGAAAGACAGACCATTTGTAAGAAAAACTACTCCAGTACTTAAAAGGGTACAGCTCAGAGTACAAGAGTGTGAGATACTGCAGGAAGTCATATCATTAGCGTTCACCAGGCTTCCAAGTATTTTAAGGTTTAGGAAGTATGTGTGAGACATTGCATGCTCTATGACCTGACATTTAACTTGTGCTAGAGAAATGATGCTGCATACTTAAAAGACCTTGAATGCATGGTGAAAAATAACCTTGTCTAATTAGTTCTATTATTCCATGCATAGACAGTTAATAACATGATATGCCCCAAGCAGATATTCTCAGGTATTTTACACATAACTCACCAATAATATAAAATTTATACACCTTTTAAAAAATATTCAAGAACTGAAAATGAGTTTTCAATTAGAAATATTTTTATGCAAATATAAAAAATATATCCCATCACTTGGTGAAGCATACAGCAAGAACAGCCTTAAACTGTGCACTGTAGAAACTTGTTTTCTACTCAGAAAATAAAAATTATCTAAAATATCTTAATCTATTTCCATTTTTATCTAGAATAAATAAGATTAAAAGTCTCGGATTATAGGTGACAGTTGCTGAGTACTGAGTATTAATAAAATCTACATAATATTCTACTGAAATTTAAGATGCAATTGTTGGTTATATAGCATGTGCCACTATCTTAGGAAAATAATCCCATAAATGAGAAGTTTCAATAGAGAAAGACACAAAATACTCCTTTCTATTAAAAAAGTATCATTAAGGCTGAAAGAGCAAAACCCTGAATAACCTCATAACCCCTTTTAAAGCAAAAGACCTGTGCCTTGCTGAGCCCCATTTTATAAAATATCCTGTTGAGATTAATTGATGATAGAACAATAAAAGGGCTCGGTTCAGCAGTGACTTGAGTGTACTGAGGATTAAAGAACCCCCAAAAAAAACAAACAAACACCAATGCAAAGCAAACATCTTATTTAAGGTACCTAGGGGAAAGAGGGTGATTGGGATTTGGTCAGTTTGTCTCTTCTTCATCCTTTTCTTTTAGGATATTTTTAGTTTCTTTTCTTTGTATTATTTATGAAAATATATATAACTGTATGTCAATTTTAGGGAATTTATGATTTTCATCTATCGCATAGTCTGTAGCCTGCTTCTTGCTGAAAATGACGACTTTAATAAAAAGTTGTGTCTAAGGGATACATAAATTACTGTCTGCTATAAACAGGTGCTCATACTCTTTCTGTTCTTCTCTATCATGAGTTGTAAATGACAAATTCTTCCATTTTCCTCACGAGGCTTGTGAGGTGAGAGTTCTCTGTAGCTGATCGTATTGGACTTTGATGTTTCCTGGTGAGGAATAGTACTACTTTAAAAAGGCTCAGATATCTAGGCCTTTCTTCTGATCTTTTCTAGGTATAAATAAACATTTTTTTTTTTATTCTTTATATTTAACTTTACATTTTTGGTCACAGAATGGGAAGCTTAGAACCTGATTAAATAAAATGTATGAAAAAAAGATCCTCTAGGATCTGTTAGAAGTTCCTTTAAAGATTTTTTTTTTTTTTTTGTCCCCTTTTTCTTAAAAACTTCATTGTTATGAAAACTAAGATTTTTTTTTTTTTGAGTACCTGTTTGGCTATTCAGCCATAAAAATTTTAGCTGAAAATGAGCTTGTCTTTCTGGACCACCAATGTTTCAGCCGGCTTCTCATTATTCTACTGTATCCTTATATTTTCATAAAGTTGAAAAAGAAACTGATACCTAACATGAGATACCATTGTGCTAAATATAAAGATGCATAATACTGTAAATCTCCCTCCACTGAATACAAGTCTTTTCTGAAGTATCAAGACTGTATTAACTAATGTCACACTGTAAACCACATCGAAACAGTAGCTTGCCTCTGCAGGCAGCACAAAAAAAATTAAAGGGTAACCTGAACTCAGTAAAACATTTTAAAATTAACCAGAGGTTTAAATCTGAACTGATAGAGCTGGTCTTAGGCATTATGACTATGAGAATGGAAAAATGGAGTTATCCCTGTATTTCACAATCTAGAAACAGAAGAGGAGACAGAGATGAAAAAGTTTCATATTCTAAAGCTTCCCACAGCTTAACTGTTCAATATATTGTTTTCTACCAAGATATTTTGAAAAACTAAGCAAATAGTGTTGAAATTGCTTATGAATATAATGCAGGTTTGTGATATTTCAGGCCTGTTATTCCCTGAGCATTTGCTGATGTGGTTTTGTTTCGTAGAACTGCATATTCTGGTATATAATAGTGGTGACACTCAGACCACGTTTAGGTTACATCAGCATATCTAGTGAAAAAATCTTTTAAGGGAAGAAATATATTATTTCACAGTAAAGGATATAAATCTGCCTCTTGATACATAAGTAGTAATTTAGGATTGTGGACTTGCACTCTCTTCAAAGCCTGCAGTAGATAGCAGAATCAGTAGTGGAACAAATTCTGTAATACTTTCACAAGGCTCCCATCCCTGAGGAGCATTGATAATAGGGAGATATATACCTTTCTTTTCAATTAGTGAAGCTGAAACAGGGTCTTTAGAAAGTGCTGAACAAAAAAAACCACAGCAACCAAGAATGAATACGGAAATCATAACTGACCTAGCTGTACAGCAGACTCAACTCTTAATTGCCTTGCTGTATCACTCCAAATGATTGGAAATTAAGTTGAATGTATATCTTCATTCAGCTGAGCACTACATACATTGTACCAATATTCAGAGAACTTCAGTACTCACATTACTGGTATTATTGAAGAGACATGAATACCTTCTTATCTGATCAATTCAGACTGAGTCCTGTTTGCTGTGTTTGGGTGAGTTTGTGGATGACAGAAGGAGTCAGGCAAACAAAATTGGAAGCTTTGTATCTGATGTCTGTATTGCAAGATCACCCAAGGCAGTGGCAGTTTCCAATTTTCCTTTGTAGTAGTTAAAACTTTATACCTGGTTTAGCTAATTAAGAAATATTTCTATCCCTTCAGGGTTAGTATTTGTACACACATTGTTGCTTTCTTTTTCAACTGAACAATTTGCTTGAATTGAAAACTATTTGTTTTCTTTCATTAAAATATTGTGGTTTTTTTTTCTTGTTTTAATAGTATAAGTATATACTTGTTAAGGAAAGGTCCTGAAATTTTTCATAAAGTAGTTCAAGAAAATCTGGATAATTAAAGCAGAATCTTGTGATAAGTAGCCAACTTGGCTATTAATGGTACATTGGTCTGCTCCTGATATTGGTCTACTCTTCTCTATATCTATGTCATCTTAACCATTCCTCAAACCAGAGCTACCCTGAACAGCCTTGACCGAGAGGCCCTACATATTCTCCTTTTATTTTTCTCTGTGAACAAACCATTCAGGTTAACACTATCATCTGCAGAAACAGCAGTACGGAATAAGATATCTCATTCTTTCATGACTTGCTATCTATCACTCCTTTCATTTATGGAGAGGCAAGAGGAACCTAATCCATTAAAATAACATTAGACTAATATAACCATATAAAGGTTATCTTTGCTGAGCTATTAGAATAATTTCTTTTTGAATGCTATATTGATTTTTCTGGCAACCAGGGGAAAACCATTGCATTGGACCTAGATTACTTGACCATACAAGTCCCTTATCTTATTCTGAGATAGTGATGTAGGTGGTACTGTGTAAACAAAGTTAGCTAGTTTGCTGATTATAATGGGTTATCACAAAGTCCATAATTTATCATTTTTACACCATACATTTTAGAAGCTGTACAGCCATGCATTAAAAAAATGTTGTGAAAAATCTTAAAATGCGAACAGAAAGACAGAAGGGTTGTGAGAGAGAAAACATTCATATGCCTATTGCACCTGTAGAAAACAGAAACATACAACTCTTATCACTTGAACACCTGATCCAAAAGATTACACTCTTCCTTCGCTATCTCCCTCAGTGTCCTCATTCATTCGCTGTGAAAATTGGACAGGACACTTCTTGTCTCTGAGTGTCTGTTTTCTGCTAGTTTCACCACTTCTGTTAGCTCATTGGTAAGTGAATTTTGATCTCCAGGGCCCTGTGAAGAACAAAACAAACTGAAAACACAACTGACTTCCTGTCACTTAGAGGTAATTCTCCTTGATTTGCAAAATAACTTGCTAAAAATAGCTTCTATCTAGATGTGGATTTTTTTTTTTTTTTTAATATTGTAGTGACTTAGTACATGAGTTCTTACTTCATTATTCCAACATTATATCTTGGAGGGGTAGTTCTGAACTCTCTCAACAAGCCACCACCAAACTAGAGTGGATTTTTGTTTATTTGTCTCTTGTTTGACAAAGAATGAATCATTATTTTTTTCCTACATTATGAATTATTTTCTCCATAAATGCCTTTTTCTATCACAGCATGTTTATTTAACTTTCCTCAGTATGAACACCAACTAGTAGTTTTTTCCCTAGTTGATGTTACCTCAGTGATTTCCAAAGATTTCTTCAGCTATTTTTTTTTAAATTGTTTCTGGCAGGATAGTTATCCATGTATTAAACTTAGAAAATCAAAATTTTGTGCTCTAAGGTACTATAGATAAAATTGAAGAGGTATACATTTTTTCATAATGCGTGGGTAATTTTTATTCTATTTTGATCATTTTTTAATGAGCTTTTTTGGTCCATATCTGTAGTTATTTTTAAAAAGTGCTCTACTGAACACTTTTACAAGAAACCGTATCTGTACTCAGAAAAAGGCTCAGAACAACATTGCCATCAGACTTTCAACCTTGGTCATTCTCTATTAATCACTTGGAGTTTTACCACCATTGCTGCCTAAACTTTCATGTTGGCTTGAGATCTTTCCATTGTTAGTTCCTACATTCTGTCATCGTTATCTACCTCAGTTTGGAGTTCTCACACACCGATTTTTTTTTCCAAGGAGGGGATATTTTATCCATTTTCACTCGCATTTCTGTTCAAAACATGTATCAAGAATCCTACTTAAACACTTATTTTCCTCTTGAGAGAAAAACAGTCTTAACCTCAACAATACTCCTGACTGCTCCTTTATGCATCATGGCAGCTTTATCTCCCCACATTCTTAAAAGTGAAACTGCCATCAGAACTGATTTCCCCTACCTTACGATCAGGTGTCACTCTTGACTTTTTAGCTTTTAATTACTATTTGCAACCTTGTGACCATAAAATGCCACTAACAATTATGAATAAGATGAAAATGTTAAGTCAAAAGCACTGGATGATGATGCAATGTTCCTTTCCCTAAGGTAAAAATGTCCTAAAACAATGACTCTAAGATTTTAGTTCTTCCAGTCACCTCAAGCAGGTTAGGTTAGAAGTCTAAAGACAGCAAAACTATTAACACTGTCAAGATTACTACCCCTGCAAAATAGTCTGCCTTAGTATACATCTGATTAAATGAGAAACACTGTTTCTTGTCCCAGAAACCGAGGCTGATGGCATTAAACTTACTGTTGTGTAAGAGGATGGGTTTGTGTAGATTGCTGTGTCACCACAGACACCCTGTCAATATTCATTTCCTTGTATGGAAACTTGCTAGTGTATAATGGGAGGAACGTGGCTAATGAAATGTTTTCGTGCTAAGGTAGCAGTAATAATTCCCCCTGCCCCCCCCCCCCCCCCCCCCCCTCCTGATAAACCTCCCATTGCAATGGCTAGCTCAACCAACTGGACTATTTAACTCCAACACTAATGTTACCTTTTATTCCCTCTGTATCCTGAGCATGCATATGCCTACAGTCATTCAAAAATTTGCTCCACACTGTGTGATGAGATCAAAAGTATAATGAGCAGAAAATCTAGACATTTAACTGTACATTTCAGATTTGTCTGAAAAACACAGTGAAAGGGAGATCCAACTTTTTAATAAAGTAGTCTTATAACGGTAAGCTACAGTATTATATGATTATAACTCTGATAGTTACAAACAGATTTTAAACTACACACAAAATAAATTTTCCTTTTTTATTTTTTTAGTTAGGCATTTAATTTCAAGTTCACAAAGACCAGGTTTGGCATGCGAAGCCTGATTCACTCATAGTACTTTCGTGCTGTCACAAATTGTGGACCATCAGGTTGGTTGTTCAAGACATTAGAATGCTAAAATTGTCATTTCAATTTTTCTGCATTTAATTTTAAATTCTTTTTAATGGTGTGGTTACACTGGCCACAGCATAAATAAGAAAACAGGATTTGCATTTAGAATGCTGTAAAATACTGTATTCCTTTGGGTATGCTTACAGAGGTACCATATACTCATTCGTATAAATCATGATAAGAATACTGAAAGCAAAGCAAAGTGATTAGGTACTAAATTTAAAATGTTACAAGAATGTGGTCTAACAGTCACTAGGAACTTAAGTCAGGCTACTTATACGACACTGTGTGGAGTGGAAAATTAAAATGACAGGTTTAAGAGATAAAGAAAATCTTGTTCTTATTCAACTTCAGGGTTCCTGCCAGTTTCTCTCTTATGAGGTGCAATGTAATATTACATACACATCTACTATAAACAGTGAGACTTTTATAGATATGTCAAAAGGATGCCATTTGATGTGAAATAAAATAAATTACAACCTTGTAAAAATTCTATAATTTATTCTTATAGGCATTTCCCTCTGAAATACATGGAGCAAAATGCAAAGCCTGTATATTTTACCTAGTGTATAATCAAGGTAATAAACTATAGTATTCAATTATGGGAGATAAAAATTCTGCCCTTAGCTAAACTAATAAACAGTGTCATTAAAGCTTATGCGATTTTAATTAATAAATATCTAAAGTTTTTACAGCATTTCATTTCTGGTTAATAGGTCTCAGTGACATACACATGAGTATGCAACTCTTCACTCCCTCTTTTCCTTTAGGTTACTTTCACCTTCTGTGTATCTCAAAGTTATAAAAAGTTACTGTTTTGGTTTTTCTCCCCCTTCTTTCACATCTGACTCAACAATTACTAGATTTTCTTACAATTATGAAGAAATTCCACTTGAGGCTACAATAGATGTTTGCAGACTTTCACTAAAACAACACAGCCTCCTCCCATCTCCTTCCGATAATGGCATCAAAAAAAAATTATGGTTTAGAGATATTTGGCAAGTAACAGCATTCCTTTCCTATCAAGTTTTACGGCTTTTATACAGCCAGCATAGCCCATTTAATCACATACTCATTCTATACATACTTGGTTTTTTTACTGGTATTTGCCTGCATACCCTCTTATAATTAGGAACTAAGCCCTGAGGGCCCAATTAGACAACATGTGAATGTAATTATAACCCTTGAAATGCTTTTTTCCATGTGTGTCTGTGATATGACTTTGACCATGTATAATATGAACGTACTCACAAGGAAAGTTAATCCCCTAATCATCTGTAGAGAGAGCTTTTCTCAGATTTATAGGAGGAATACAAATGTTTATAGAATAATCATACTCCAGATAATGTAGTAAATATGTAGTGCTCCTGTGGCAGTACTGAAGAAATAATCCAAGTTTCAGAGTTCTTTAGTTCCTCCTTATTTCCACTGTATTGCATGTTCTGTGACCCTCCTAATGTGTCAATAATAACTAGAGTTACTTTACTTCAGGGATTTTAAAACTTTATTTAAATATTTGAGATTTAACCTACACATTGTATCAATGCTTCCCTGAGGCAAGAGGTTACAGAAACTCCCATTCTCAAGCTCTAGAATCTGGGGAAAGTAAACTCAAAATTTAAAAAATATTATTCCAAATATTTTCTCAAGTCCATTTTATTAACATTATTTTTATCACACACTCTGCATTAATGATGAAAAATATCCCAAGCATCTGGATATTTTTATTTTATTTCCCATGACTGCGTAAAACCTTTCTTGAAAAAATTCTCAGATTTTGTAAGGACTGTTACTGAAATGAATAGTAAACATGAACTTTCATGCACAAGCAAGTGTGATACAGAATTAGAAGACTTCTAGGCTAATATCTAGTTATTCTGTGTTCCTTATTACATTTCTGCAAGAAATAAAACTGCACAAGAAAATAAATCTCAACATTAGCATCTAGCAATATGTTGGTAATGTCCTCATTGGCTTTGACTTGGTTAGGAAAAAAGCTGTGTGCCAGCTGAAAAGAGAAATGACAATTTTAATTTTGGAAAGAACTCTGAATACAAATCTTGTACAAAATATGTATGGAAAATGAGATAAACCAAACTCATAAGAATATATCAAAGCTAACAATCTTAAATTGACACCTTAATTGTCAAAATGGCCTATTATTGGGTCTTTCTTGTCTGTAGGGTTTGAGGGTTTTTTTACTTCATCTCTAAGGACATTTAATCTTAAACTTACAAACAAGTCCTAGAAAAAAACGTGACTGTTTAAATTGACCCCTCTGAGATGTAACAGGCTGGCATTAGGGGAGAGACTTGGCGTATCAAAACTACTTATGTTTGGCACCTTTCATTTTCATTAAAAATGAAGCTGTACAGCAGATGGGCTTCGAAGATATATATAAGATTTACATGCCAGCCCATGGGAGGACTCCAGTTCAAACAGTTGCTTCACAGAGAGTCAGAGCATGGTACCCTGGTCAGGGGAGGGGAGCAGGCAGCCTGGGTGTCGTACATTAAGATTCTTTCATGCATTTAGTGTTGTTAAACTTCATTCTATCTATACAAACCAGTCATTTTAATAGTGGAAGCTTACATGTCTCAAGTGCTTGTCCTGTACCAACTGTAGAGTTTAAAGAGGTAATAAAATAAAATGCACTGAAACACACAACTCTACAAATAAGGTTCTTAGTCATGTCACATCCTAGCTGCAGATGATATATTTGGTATCAGGATTAATTTTTCAGATTGGCTCTAAACTGAAGCCACTGAAGAGAATGAGACTATTGCCATTTACTTCAGTTGGTGTTAGAAAAATCAGTCTCCTCAGTGATGAGAACCTCTTTTCAAGGCAGTCTACCAGTGCATGTCCTATTACATAAACAAGGGAAGTATGGAGTATTTAAGAATAAATTGTGTCTACAATTACACTGAAAAGACACAGTCCTTTTTTATTTCTCTTTATGTTACTATCTAAAGAAGTTATTTCCTTGATTTAATTGAATTAATTATTTATGCCAACTACAATTCATCAGTATTTAAATACTAAAGCTATCAGGAATCCTTGGAGAGTTTAAGAAATGTCAACCATTTTGACTGCTAGTTCTAAGAGTTCTGTTAAGTTTTCACATTAGACACTTACCAGACTGCTGCAACAGGCTGAATCTGTTTGCTATCTTCAAGGTCTCACAAAAAAATCATGGTATCACACCAACGCATCTCTAAACATTCTCTTGCTCGACTAATAGTATGAGCCTTCTGCTTTCTCATTCATCTGTTCTTTGCATAGGCTTTCTGAGAAAATCTTTGGTTTTGACCATGTATCTGGCTCTAAGTCTCAAAAAGAAAATTTCTGATCACTCAGGGATTTTTTCATTTTCTGATCACTCAGAGATATTCTTCGGGACCTCATGGACATAAGACCTTTTTGTGTATTTTAACCTGTATTTTGAACCTTGTAGTTTTTAATTTCTGACCGTCATTCCACATCTACACAATGTCCCTCTGTCCTGTTGTGAAAGCAAAATGATATTTTCCCTCCTACTATTATGAAACTCTAAATCCTGCCACAAGTCTTTTTCTCATAATTTTCAGAGTTGTTTATCTCTTTCCTTACCAAAACTTCCAAGGTAATTTTTTCTGTCTTTGGAAATTGGAGTGTGGAAAGACACCAACCCCTTGCAGACAGGCATGAGAAAATTAGCTCTCCTGAGGAGGATACTTTTTGTTCAAAGCTGTTTCAGTCTCTGTACACTTCTAGCAGGAACTAATAACAGATCTGTGCTCAGATCTATGAGGGTCTCTAGGAACCTTGTCTGTAAGGTCAAATACCTAGTTGCATGTACTTACAGGAATACTGTAATGTTCCAACTCTGTGTCATTAGTTAATTAATTCTATATAAGTTCGCTAAATTATGACAAGTATCAACTGCACTAATGACAGGGATTTTTTGTGCTGCAGGACAAGTCTATTAAGAAATTAGTAGAAGAAAGTATCATGTAATATCTTGCTAGTCATTAGATCTTTATAATATTAGGCTGCCTTTAAATGAGATACTCTATGTCCTAGTTTAAACAGCTGATAACTTTTTAGGTTCTTAAGCAGATCAGAAAGAACATTTGTAGCTAGGAAGATTTTTAGCTACTGGATGTAGATCAAAAATGTTTGCTTATGTTTGCTGTCCTTTTAAAATTACGTTTGTCTATCTTATATTTACTTTATTCTCAGTGTGTTTTAGGGTAGCTGTTCATTAAACAGAGCCATACAATGTTAGGTGCTACAAAACATGCTGCAAAAAAACTGGAGCATTTACAAAAGACCTATAATATAAATATGTTTGGGAATCACTTACTGGAAGATAACAGCAGTAGTCATGACACAATTTGGCTCTTACAGTGACCATTTGTGCTAGCAACCTCAATTGCGTCTGAGTCAGTGATGCCAGTAAAGCAAAGATCCTGCCTCAATATTATTTTTTTTTTTAAATACAGAGCTATTTCAGTTAGCTTAACAAAAAACCAAACAAAACCAAAACAAACCAAAACAACTAGGACCCCAAATTTCTTTAAAGCTTTATGACATGGAGCCACTTCCCAGTCTTGCTCGGGATTTTCTTACAGTGGCCTGTTATGGCGTACGTCCTGTGATATTTGGTGATCACTAGCAATTTCGCTTCCTGTTTGTAAAATTACAGGTTTCTTCACTTGACTGCTAAAGACCTTGTTTGTATCTCTGTGGATTCTCCTCACATTATGCAGTTGGACCAGCAGCAATAACTGTAGCAACAATATGTCTATCAAGAAGTGAGGAATCAGCAGAAAAAGCAACAGCAAAAGCCAGCAATTCGTCATAATCATCATCATTAGCAGAAACATAAGATCCAGAATAAATTCCTACAGGACTCATTTGTTCTAAATAGCCAGTGTTTTGAATGGGCAGTGTGTTGTTTTTGTGATGTTTCCTCATGCACTTAGAGGAAGCAAAATTAATCTGTTTTGAGGAGTGAGGTTGTTGAGCTTTGTTGGGGGGTGGTAGTTGTTGTTGTTTTATATTAGAATAGGTATTTTTATCCTTTTAATCCAAATAGTCATTGTTTCTTCATGCAAAAAGACCGCGTATAAACTGGTACTTGTATAAGAAGAGTTTGTGTAATAAAATGCTAATTTTATGGAATAGAACATGAATTTGTTGACACTGAACTTTAAGTTACATAATGACTGGAGAAAAGCAGGGTCCTGAGTGACCTGAATCACTGTCTAGGGAAGCCATTCTCTCTCCTTCGGCTATGAAGAGATCTTCACTCTGTTAGATGCTACTTACAATAGCAGAATTAAGTGTCCTCCTTTGCATTAATGAAATTCTAACTATGTATGCAAGGACAAATATTATGGGTGAAACTGTATCAACAATGTACATAGATTGTAAGGCAAGAATAAGGCTCAGCATACTAAATTCTAGGGTATAGTAAGACAAAACAAAAGAAGGAAAATGCCAATAGAGCTGAAAAATCTACAATATTGATATTAGATGGGAAAAATGGTGTCTTAATTGAGGTTTCAGTTGCATAAAAGCTGGAATAGTAAGGAATGAAAAGTCTCTGAGGATTTCCTTTTAACCATAAAACACCTATATTACTAAGGTTGAAGTACAGTGAACAAGAAATTGGCTCTTTGTGTGAATTAAGTAAAGGATTCTTCTCTAGACTGATGGATTGCAGGAGTGCAAAAAACACAGGCAAAATAAACAGCAGTTACCAGGAAAGAACCTGACTAGAAAAGAGAAACCCATGCTGAGATTCATGCTGCTGCTACAGGCTCAGTTATCTCTGCACTACATTGCAAGTGTTACAAAGCAGACCTCCCTTCATTTGAGTTTCGCTTTTTCTGACATGGTGATTTTTTGTTCTTATTTTAAGTAGGGGATGGTTTTTATATTCAGAGATGTCTTAGGCTTAGAACATGACCAGTTCTGATTCCTCCTAAAGGACTGCATTGTTTGCCTAGAGGTTTTATTTCCAATTTGAACATTCATCGAAACACAAAACTTACAAATATTTTCTGCTACAAATATACTGTGGATTCTCAAAAAGTTCTGGTTTATGTTTACCATGGACCTGTCTGTGGTTAAAATAAAAAAGTACTGAACTTAACTAGAGACCAAGAATCAAGCCACTGTCCTTCCTACTGCAGAGAGAGGGTTTGTAGTACATTAATCCCAGGATGTTCATGCACAACATTTGAATTTGTTAAAGCATTAACTTTAACATTTTAATTACTGATGAATACTTATGATCTATAAATACATATTAAACTAGGTTCATGGGTTTTCAGTGTTCTGTGTTCTCACTGGGCCACAGTTCGACCAAAGCTACTGAGTGAACAAGTGTTTCCCAGGTGTAAATACTATTCTTTGTCCAAAAATGCAGAATTTTAAGTACTACATGTCTCATGCCTACAGGGTCATGCCATCACACTCTTCTAGATAAGTGCATTGGAATCAAAGACAAATTACCTCAGAAAGAATGTTCTGGAGGAGTAGTTTAGAATTCTTTCTAAGGAAAAGAATCATATCTGATAAATCCTATCAGCTTCCTGAATATTAGCTGCTCTTGGAATTTAAAATGGAACAATTTATCAGCCTCCTAACAGTGTGAATCTCAAAGTATTTTGTGTGATCCTATTTACACACTCTTCAAAGAATGACAGTAGAAACAAGACTTTCATCTATTCTAATATACTATATAAAGTCAAATATTTTGGAAAAAAACCCAAACACAAGCAATTGAGTGTTCTCAAGCTCTAATACCTGAATACTAGAGACTTCACTTGTTGAAAGTGTGGAGAATAAGGAACATGGTGAAATGTGTTCTGAAATAATGAAAGATGTAGTGAACACTGATCAGTTGTTTTTGTCTTTGGTCAAATATTTTACTAGAGTAAGGGGATCTTTACCGAAATAAGTTCACAGCAAAGTTAGAACTTATATTTTTTTACATGAGGTATAATCACTGTATAAATAGCATGTATTGCTTTAGCTAGTTTCACAGAATTTAAGTGGTTCGATGGCTGGATGAATTAACACAACACAGACAGCTGTACTGAATCACACAAGTAATATAAATGGATGTCAGGAATAAAATGAATCACGTTACATGTTATTTAACTGTCAGCTTGTACAATCAAAGATGGATACTCATTTAAAACAACTGTATTTTAGTTATCTAACATGAAGAAATGTGTTCTTTTACTTTGCTATATGTTGACCTAACCCAGTTATGGTTTCACACAGTACAGCTTTATAAGTAGCCTTTATTGTCGTGTTTCTAATGCGTTCTCTTTCATTTCATGTGTCTGAACATGCCATCAGCATTTACTGTCTTTAGTAATGTACATATAGTAATAATGTACTTTTCCCTATACATACAGGTAAAAATTACTAGCTTTTGAAATGTGTATGTCATATTCTAATGTTCTTTTATACAGTTCTTTAAATATGTTAAAAGAATGTTATAAATTCTAAGTTTGCTGTGAAATTCATCCTTAGCAAATGCAAAATTAGGTAGCACTGGAGAACTGTATTTCTAGTGAGAACCCAGCTATGAACATATATAAACAGTGATAAGAGGTATCAATCACTTGTAGCATCATAGCAATTTCTCTTCTGCTCAGTTTCTTTTTATTTAACTCGCTCATAAAATATTACCAAACTTTGAAATTGAGACACTGTTGAGATCAAATACTCCTTTTTTACATCTGTATGCCAAAAAACCTGAAACACACCCTTTAGAACACAGGGATTGCATCTATTAAAAGCTCCTGTTTGCCCTAAATAGTTCTTGAATTATACCACAGCGATGTAAGTGGGCTGAGTGAAATGAAATGAAACAAATTATTATGATCAATCATGTTTCATATGGTAGCGGCCAAGGAGAAACTATGGTGGTAGTTGAGGTTCAGAGGCAGAGGAGCAAATGTTTTTCCTGAAATGCTTATAATCTAAATGGATGGGATGGAAAATAAGGGTGAGAGGAAAAGATTTAGCATAAATGAGTGAACACAGAGATGGTAGGAAGTGCATACAATTTGCTAAATATTTTTATATGTAAGGAATTTAAGAATTTATCAGGAGGGAATCAGATGAAAAGAATATGCAAGAAAAGTGAGTGGGCTCTGTAAGGGTGAGGTAGAAGCAGGGGAAATGGAAGACAGAAGCAGCATGGCAGGGGTCTGAAGTAAGGGGACTGTAAGGAGTCTTCTTGCAGTTATTTATATTTGCATGAGTCCAGCCATCTACTTACTCCCATTTGGCCTTTAGTCTAAAGCTGTAGGGAGCTGTGTGGAAAAAGATGTAGTGAATGAGGGAGGCATCACCTGGATTCCAGTCGAAAGGCGGTTTCTTTGGCATGGTGTCAGTCACAGGCAGTGGGGGGAAAAAAGTCTTACAGAAACATTGGCATGTCTATAATTTACACATTTTTTGAGGATACATGTTCGTTAAGTGTTACACAATCTGTAAATGTGGCTCAGCTGTCTCTCCAGGATAGCACAGGCACTTTTCACTGGAGAAGCTTAAGTGGTTGCAAAATACACGCCTCAGAAATTTTGGAGATCTCTTAGCTAAAGCCCAATAATGTTTTGCTTTCAGAAGCTGAAAAAGAAACATAAATAATATAGTGATCTATCTGTGGCTATTTGACTAGAAAGTAGATTAAAATCTTAAAATACTGCTGAAGTTATCGGGGCAAAAAAAGAGTCAAATGTAGGGGCCGAAACCAATCAAAGCTTTCAGTGTCAGGTGGCAGTATTTTCTCCAGAGCTAATCTATGCATGTTGCATTTATCATCTAAACAGCTCTAGTACTACAGCCAGTGATGATATTATATCGCCAATAGAAGCCGGGGGGGGGGGAGGGAAATCTTAGAGATGATAAGTTATCTGCTTTCTCCCTTCTCCTTTTGATCCTGGAATGCCATTTATATTTAGTTCACATTTTAAAAGAAAGGGAAAGGAAAAAAAGGGACAAGGTTCCAAGTTTGACATCAGTCTCTATCCCTTCTTATTTTCTTTTTGTTTTCTGCAACACTGTTTTAATTTTGGAAAGAAATTCTAAATTGACATTTAAATGGTGGCAGGGCAATTCTCATTCTCTGCCTTGTGAAACGGTCTCTGAAATGTACAATTATGCTGTCATCTTTAGCACTCCACATTGGACAGAGTTTAATTATTAATGTGTTTCCCTCAGAGAATGACTCGATCATGTCACAACTCTAGACAAATACAGCTAATGCAAAATCATAAAATATTCACTTGAATACTGCTGAACTGACAGGAAATTAATTCTATGAACACTTTTGATATTACCAGAAAATTAGTTTCAAACGCATAAGACTGAAATAAATGTGTTCATAATTTGCTCAAGGGTAACGCTCATCTTGCAATCAGTTGGTGTCTTTTTATAAATGTTACAAGTATTCAACATGGCTTTATGATAAAGAGGACAGCTAATGTAATGTATTATTTGTAGACAGTATTTCCCTTGTAAACAGTAGGGAGTGAAGAATTGCGCTCTCAGAAATATTTAAACTCTAGAAATATTCTGCAATTTATCATTTTATGGTACCAAAAATACACCTATTTTTGAGTAGTCCCAGAAGGGAGCAGAAGCTCAGGAATTTTGTAATAATTACATGATACTAACTCACATCAAAATTATTGGGTTGAGTTTTATTAGCCAGATTTGAAGTGACTGAAAGTCATTACCGCTCTGAAAGTTGCAACCAACATGGTTAGTGGAAAAGAATCAGGCTCTCCTCACAGGCAAATGTCTTTGCAGCAAACATCACTATCATAGTGTACTCTCCAGCTGGATGAATAGTGACAATTTGCATGAGCAGAAACAGCAAGGGTAGTTGTTACTTGTGGCACATCATTTACCAGAATTTGGAGAGGCTGAAACGTAAAGAAAACCATTGCCAACAAAAATAATTATGGTCTAAAATATCAACGTGTGTGTGTTACATGTTTTCACCATTTCCTATGTGTCTTTTTTTAGATGTTTCTTTCTGATGTGACTTTTTATCTGACTAATTGTTCTGACTGATGTCATGTACAAAATCACATGCAATGGGTTGTCCTCAGGAGAGGGCAAATGCTTGAGTGGACTGCTTGCCACTAAACCAGGGCCAGAGATTTTATCTCTTAGGCTACTTGGCAGATGATCCTGAACAGACACAGGGCCTGGCTCAGGAGTAATTTTCAACCAGGAAAAGTATTTGGAATAAATATTATTCACAGTGAATAATTTAACAGCTCATGAGCACCTTTGGAACCTTTCCTCAGGGATGCCTGAGATTAAATCACAATGGAGACTAAATTGTTTTTCAGGGCTAATCCTGAATTCCTTTTTGTAACACTAACCAGAGTTATACAAAATCTGGAGGATGAATATAGTAGAGACATACTGACTGGGAGAGCTGGTATTACAACTAACAGTGCAAGGAACATCCCAGAGCCAGTCTGCTGTTCTTATAGGGGGTGATGTACCTTACCAAAATAGTCAAAAGGAGATGATCACAAGGGTATCAAAGATGGTTATCAAGCCAACTGCTTTAATATTCTGTAGACAGAGGTGGAGGGATTGTTTCTGCCCACAGTTCTGAAGAGCTACAGCAGAGGAAAGGGGAGGACTGATTCCCAATGATGTTGTGTTCTACCAAATGAAAGCCCAAATATCTATTTATCCATGTTTCTGGAAGACATTTCAGTGTAGAAAAAGGTGCCTTCAATTTTCCAAAGCAGTTCATCTGGAAATTCCCCAAACACCTTTTTTACATTTTGGCTTCAGCATTTAAAACTGGAAACTAAAAAAAATAATCCTCAGAACATCTTTTCTGCTCTGGCTGCATGGCTGCATAATAAATACACCATTAAAATATGCAGTGTCATTAATGAACACCAGCGGATTGCATAGTTTAACTGCTTAAACTTTTTATTAAACATTAGAGGAAGTGAGAGTATTCATTTTGCTATAATGCTGCTTCCTATCATGACAAATAGGACCAGCTCTTGGAATTAAGTTGTCTGTATAATAGGGACTGCATAATACTGAGGGTATTTGCACTATGTGGGAAGAAAAATCTGGCAGATTACATGATAATAAAGAAGGCAGACAAGAGACAATGACTATTTCCATGTACAGTTTGGTTTACCAGGTATTTCAGTTGAAGCTGTAATGAAGTAAAATTTAAAATGCATGCATCATGTGAAAACAAGTATTCTACATTTTAAAACACACTCTAAACAGATAACAACTTTTCTTGAGTTTGTTTCTTCTGTTTCCAGATAAACATTTTTATCTAATGCCATGTCTGTGCAGTACATGCTGGCACTTTCAGTTAGTACCTCTCAAATAAGGTATCACTAAATAGGAACTTGGATGCTGGTCTACACTTGATTCCATAGACGTAGTAAATTAAACATCAGTCTATGGATGTCAGTGAGGGACTGGCTACATAAGCACATTGAAGATAATTACACACAATTGATTCTGTAGAATGTTAGAATTGAGAGAAAATTAAAACAAAATGAAACAAACCCAAACCCAAACCAAACAAAACCTTTCCCTTTTAAAATGAAAAAAACCCTGGAGTGTGTTCTTTATGTTTGAAGCCAAGCCACTGCAAAATGGGAAAAAGATATGATATCTGAAGGTGAATAGACTGGGCAACAGGTAATAAAGGAAGAAGCTGCTATCCATCGGACTAGGAAAAAGACCTCTTACACATGTCAGTCATCACTGATTCATCTCCCGAACCTCACAGCCAAATGAATGTGGATTTCTAGGCAAAAGAGTATATAGATGGAATTGTTATCCAGGTCTTCATGTTCTTGAGGCTTTATAGTGTGCTTGTCACTCTTCCCATTACCTACCTCTGAAATATGCCTCAAATGCTTAAATGACTTAATTCTAAGAATGGGTTTCACTAAGAAGTGGGGAAAATTTCCAGTTTATGATTTCATAAAGTTCTGGGTGGAGATTTTTTCCACCAGACAGTATCTAATTTTCAATGAGTAAACTCAGTATTATAAAACATATGAGTTCAAGAAATTAAATTTGAAAATTATATGTTACATTCAGCATACACTTTCAGTGATATAAAGGCTTCAAGTAATTTTAAGCTATTCTTTTGTGCCCATGTCATCTAAGTTTATGAAATCAAATGAATACCATAATTCTGCTTAAAGAAAAAAAAAAAAGTGTAATTTTGAAAACTTCCTTCAGATTTGGTACAATACTGTATTGAAAACATAGAATTTTAAAAATAATTATATGAGGTAAAAATAATTTAAAAAGAAGAATCTTTGGTTAGGATTGTATTTAGCTGTCTTTAGGGACATAAAATCTCTAGTGGTATGAATTGTCATGTTGCTGTCTACTTCAGGCTGACCGCTCCTGGTAGACACAATGTTTCTCATTTCATTTTACTACAGATCTTGAAACCTCAATCTGTAATTTCTGAGACTTTCAAATTATAGAAAGCACTATTACTCATATAAAATTATTCTCTATTTTAATAGGAATGCATATATTTACTTAGAGTGCATATATCTTCCTAGCAAAAATAGGGTTTGTGTCTTAGCATGAACAGATAATATGTATATAACCTGTAACTCCTACAAACATAAGTCTCAGGACCTCTATTCTTGCTTTTCCTTGCCTTTCTTCTCTCCCTTAGCATTGCTGTGCCCCATCTCCTCCCTCCTGCAGCTCTTTTCAGTTCTTGTTTTCTTTTAACCTCCTTGATTTAACTGAGGATAAACTTACTGGAACAAATGAGAGGAAGCTGTGAATCACTCTGCCAAGCAGGAAAAGAAGAAGTTCCAATCTGGCCACTTTGAGTTGCACTGGCATCTCCAGATATGTATTAGCCAAGGCTGTGGAAGTTTTGACCTGGTCTTCAGCAACATCTCATTAGTCTGCCCTGCTGAAGGTGCTTAAAAGAATCAGCTGGAAAATAGCAAGCAAAGTAGCATTTTGGGCAAATCATGTTCAGTGGCTGTGATGTAAGATGGTATATATTGAAAATAGGGAACAATGTGTCATAAAACCATTACCAGAACTAAACATTCAAAATAGCATATTATTATTTGAATTGGGAACCCCAAACAACCCCTTCCAATCTCTTAGACAAATGAGTAAGCCTAAAGGAGTTTTCAAAAAAGTTCATTTATCAGATTCTTACTATATGCACTTGCTAACTTAATTTCTCCTTGATAAGATCTGCATAAACATCCTTCCAAATGACACTTTTAATTACTTTGATTTTTTCAGAGTCTGCATGCTACAAAATCAGTGCTGGGTACTTTGAATTAATGGCCCATGATGCACTGAGAATGAAAATGGAGAGCAAAAATACCTTGGCCCTTCCATGATTTGGCCAGGGCAAGATGTTGCAGAGCTAAGGATGATGGGCTGTGCAGCTGCTCCTCATCACGCTACATTGCCTTAGAAATGTCAGCTTTTCTACCCTTCACTCTCTCAATAAATCCAACCCAAGCTGAAGTCTAAATTGACCACTAAACCCAGTATTACACTGAGATTTTTGGAGAAAAAGAAAAAAACAGAAAGAAGGGAGGGAAAAAAAAAATAAAAGGAGAAGAAAACAATTGGTTTTTAGAAAGAGATTATAATACCTTAGCCCGGTTGCGTTTACTCATTTCTCTGCTATCTGCTGTCATCTTTTGGCAATTTTCTTTCTTACGGTAGTGTGACTGTGGTCTGCTCATCTGTTTCACTACACCATTTAAAAATCCATGAAGAAAAAGTAAAATCTACAGATTACTGGAGAAAAATGCTGTTCTCTGCTGGAGTCCTCTGACATCAGAACCAGATGGGACTTCACCATAATGGTTTCAGCAGAGGCCCAGGGAAGGCATGACATGGGTAGCATTAGTGGAACAGTTGTTAATGGGTTTGTTTCCATATAAGTGACATGCCATAGTTTTTAAATATCAGCAAAATGGTGTATTTTAATAGTCCAAGGGAAGTTTTTTATTCAGGAAAATAATAATTGCTTAATTTAACAATATTTTTTCATAGGATCCTTACTTACACCAACATGATTGAATTTGTAGATTTCTGTGCTCATAACAGTAATATCTGTATTATTGTGAGCATGTACTTTACAACACATTCCTATCATTTAAGACACCTGATTTCATAACATGCACTGTTTTGTAGAGAATGAAAAAACCTAAGAACTCTTCCACAGTAGTCCTGAACAGTGGAATGTGCTTTTTCTAATACAGTTTGGTTTTCTTTTTTTCCCTAGTGTTTTTACAGAGTAATTTAAATTGTTTAATTGCAAATAGAAGGAGAACATTCCCAACCTGATCTTCAATATTTAATACAGGAGGAAACTATTGGAAAGAGTAACAAAAAGAGCTTCTACATAGAAAATCATTGTCTATGTACATATTCCTCCTTTTTTTTATTATAATGGCTGTATCTGAACAAAAAAGACCTGTATTCAACTGGTAGAAATCTTTACTACCTTATTATAGGACCAGCTGGGAATATTTTGACAGAACATTTTATCAGAGATTATAAAATGCAAAGCATCTAAGCAAAATGTTTTACAGAAACCTGACAAATTCAACAATTTTATTTCAGGAAGAAAAAGGCATTCTGTTAAGGTCAGAAAATTTTGTTTTGACACTTTAAAAATGAAATGTTTGGCAAGTTTTTTCAATGATTTTCATTTGAAAATTTGTTTTGTATTGAAGCTCAGCCTTCAAATCAGAGTAAAAAGTGAACAAAAAATAGTTTCATGGAAAGTTTTGAAAGAATCATCATTATGTTCAGTATGGTACGTGACGAAATCACTGAACTTCTAGATAGATATTTGCTTCTTGGGGAATTACATATCAACTTCAAAATACCTGGATTAATACAGCTGAAGATTTCGTTCTCCTAAGGCTTCCTTTATACAAAAGAGAGAATTTCCTGTATCACTAGGGAACAGTAAAGGGGTAACAGACAAAAAAGATGCTAATTATGATTGCTACACACACAGGTGTATCTGTGGACCCATGTGTGTGTAAATGTAATTCTACAGCAGATCAATATTTTCTGTTGAACATTAAAAGTGAAACTTGCCTTTTAATGTCTTAGTGTATGGAAAATTTGAAACGGTGGGTAATACTGATCCTCTTCTGGCTACAATTTAAACCTTCAGTTGGGAAGAAAGGTTTTATTTCAATGGTTTGTTAAAGTTTATTTTATATGAGGGTGGAAGGTTATGCCAAAGTCTCAATTTTAATGGGTTATTAATATTGTCAATGCTGTCTCACTCAGAGCGTGGATGAGAGTGCTCCATCCAGTGAGTGCACTGCAGTTAACTCTGTCCCAGAAAGCTACGGTAAAAGGAGTTATTTGGAAAGGTGTTCTTCAATTTTCAGAGCTGTACTAGACACTAATGTTGCATGCATTTAAAATATTTTCCTCTCTACTCTTCCTGTCCAAAAAGCCTTTGCAATGAATGTGTTGAGAGGGAAATGAGCTGAATATCACAAGAAATGCAGGATGGAACTGATAAAAGCAGAAAGCATGGTTTGTATTAAAGAATGAAACACTATAAATTCCATTCATGTGTGTTATCTGAAAAGGCAATTTAGCAAGCAGTAAAAATCCAGCACCAAGTATTAAAATTTGTCTCTATGATATGATGCTCCCTCCCCTAGATGGGTCTGTTAGTCCTTCCTTTCTATGGTTTCCCCTTTCTTTTAGAACCATGGAGGGGATGCGGGTCATTTTTTTGTTTCAGAATGAGTAGCTTTGTGCTTCCTTTATATAGATTTCCAGACTGTACTTTCTGATCCTCTGTCACCTTTTACCTCAAGCCTCCCTTTCACTTTTTCACCTCAGCCTGCTGCTTTGCTTTGTGCTTTAGGCCTGTTTCTTTTCTTTCACTCCTCACAGATCTTCCTTCTTTTTTCCTGATGTCACCACCCCTCTGTCTCCTAATGCCTTCCCACCTCTTTTAATGCAAACATGCCTGGTTTTGACACACTTGCCATTGCTCCTATCCTCCACATTGTTGATATATGTGTAAAAAGGCTGCTCTTAATAAATATCATCCATAATAAAAAGTCAGTTACATAAAACACTACTTTTCTGAAACCATTTTGCTGGCACAACAAAGCAAAGTATATTTCCTGAGTAATTGAAGCAGGAGTTGCACTATTCTTTTCAAAACTGGCATTAGAAACAGAAAAAGCTCTGATTTGGTTGGAAGGCAGCTTTTTCACAAGGAACCTTTTTAAGTCTCCTACAGTAGGCAACTAAGTTCTTCAGCAAACGTAGTTCTCCTTACAGGAATCTCCAGAACTGAAAAGGGAAAAGACCATAATCTGCCTTAGAGTTGCACTGTAGACTACTCTTTCCCCCTTTCCTCCTTTGCAAGGACTGTATCATCAATGTAAGCATTTAGCAAGTTCCTAGATCTGTCTTGTAAATAAATAGACCTCAAAAGCATCGCAGTTTCATTCCTGTTTGTGTTTAAAATGTAGTATGATTGAAGTCTGAGGATCTGAAGGTTGATGAGTTAATATTTGATTTTCTATGTATTTTGCAGACCACCTGGGTACTATCATGGAACATTCAACGAGCTTTGAAAAAAATGGTCTAAAGTTTCTCATTTTAGGTAAAACTCAGTTCTCTTTTGGCCTGCAAATCCCACAGAATATTGCAAATAGATCTGGTCAAATACTTTGGTCACCCAGGAAATAAAATAATTCTGAAGTTTCATGAAATCAGAATGCAGGAATAATTATATGTTTCATTCACTTCTATAGATAATGCACTTATGTATTTGTTCAAAAACTTAAGTTTTCATTGGGTTAAATCCTGATCTATTAAATCTGAACGTTTTATTTTCTTTTATTGGGAATGAATATGTTTTCTGTACTTTCAACTTCTTGACCTTTGAAAAAAGCATTTTCTATACACATGTTAATGAAATCATGATATTGTCACTATAATAATACATTTTAATTCTCCCAGGAATGCCTGTTGTGGATGCCTATATATTTGTTAAAAAAACATACATGTACGTATATGTATGTATGCAGTTTTATAAAATTGTAGCCATTTGAGACTTACTACATACTTTAGATTACTGAACTTTTAATAGAACTATTTTAAAATGAAAGATAATCAGATATTCCCTGTTAGTTTGTAAGAAAAAAAGAGGTTAACGTAACTGTTAAGTATAACAAGTTACATGATTAATCTATACATCAGTGCTATATTTGGAGGCAGCCATTAACACATCTTACCCTAAAAACATGCACTGTTCCATAAAAGTACCACTTTTCACACATTCCTCAAATGGTCAAGATTGCAAGGAATTGTTCTTTAACTATAGTCTTTGGAGAGCTGAGGATGCTGCAGCAAATTAAAAGACTGTTTTCCTTATTCAAGTGTCTGCAGTGAAGTCATTATCCAAAGGCTCAAAGTTCCATTCTGTTTAAAATTAAGCAAACTGCAGCTGCTTTGGGAATGAAATTGCAGTAACTATTTTGAAGCATGCAGCGTCATAGCTTAGGACAGTAGATGTGAATGACTGTCTGTATTTTTAAGCCCAGATTAGGCTTCAACACAAAACAATAACTACCTTCACTATACCCACAACATTAGGTCTGAAACACTAGGCCTGTTCCTTATTTAATACCTTTAAGTAACTATCTACTTGTTATACATCTTACCTAAAACATCAGAAGATACTAGGATGTCCACTAAATATTAATATATTTGCATGTTTATGGAACCAGACAGTGAATAGTGCTGTCAGATTACCTGTATTGCCATTTACTACCCTTGTAGATCCTGTGTGAAAATTTCAATATCTCTTAACTTCTGACCTTACGACAGGATCACAGCATGAAGCTCTGTAGCTGTAAAACAGAGTTTGAATAAATATTCATGCTTTATTTACAACATACATTAAAAACCAGCCCTATCTTTCTTAAAAGACAAATATTGGAGTAATTACAGTAGTAATTAGAAACACTTGTCTACAGAATGACAGAAAGTCACAACTAATGTTCCAATTTTTTATGGATTTTAGGACAACTTTATTTAGGGCTTCTGTGGCCATCTCAATAAACAATCTAGATTAATGAAGGTAAACCACTGAAATAAAATTTTATTTGAGAAAGTGTATTTAAATTAATTCAATAACTATTTAAAATAGCTACAGTTAGTACTGAAATGTATACCAATTACTGATTACGGGTATCTGTTGTTGGATGACATGACATGGTACTCAACATAATACAGAGCTGAAGCCTTCTGGGACTTACTCCATGAGCTCTAGATTATTAAACTATCATTTTCATGATGTTAAAATAAATTAATCTGATTTTTAATCTCAAATTAACATCAGTTATTATAAATTTATCGTACATAACTGCTAAAAAATAATTCATGCAGCTTAAGGTGGACCTGCATTTGAGACAGCATATTTTAACTGATGATGACCTCAGCCTCCTTGTGGAGACAGTCATTCAAAACCGTGATCCCAGACTCAGTGCCTATGAATAACTAACCCTAAGTCTTCACAAGAGAGGGCAACTCTGAAGTAATTTGAGAACCCAACCATTTTCCAGCACAAGCACAATTATGAAGGAAAAAGGAGCTTGGGGAAAGGAAACTGATTAATACACTAGTTCATGGAGTAAAATCATAATTACTAGATAAGAAATAACCAGGTTTTCATTGTTCTATCTACTGATTTATGATTTCTTCAGACAGTATTAGAGAGAATAGCAAATTAAATTGAGAAACAGTGACTAATGGGTGAGGCAAAGAAATGTGAGTTACAATACCTAGGAACTCTGCTTGGTTCTGTCATATCTCCTTACTGTGTAACTGTTGTTGTTTAATCCAAGCTAGCAATTAAGTATCACACAGATGCTCACTCACATCCTCCCCACCAAGCACAGTAACCTCCAGTGAATTGTTTAGCCTGTGTTGCCCTACAGAGTTGATGGTATCCATTAGGCTTTGTCAGTGAATATTATGTCATGAAAGGCACTCCATACAGGCAAATGCTTTGTCTTATATAATAATAATGCCATTTCTTGTCTGTTACATCTCTCTGACATTAATGAAACTGACTTTTTTTCTCATGTGGATATGCACATACTCTAAATGGTGCTGTTTATGAGATAGATACATAGATTTACCCAGAGGAAAAATAGATGAAGTAATAAGCATCTTCTGAGCTGAGTAGCTCCCTCAAAAGGGTTTATTAAGCTGGTTTATGGCTCTTACTATGTTAACAGAAAATTCTATTCAGGTTATTAATGCACTGAAATAACTGAAGACTGTGATACTTGTGAGAAATAATTGTGTTAAATTATTGTGTAAGGAGGTTATAACTGGAAGAAAATCTTTAAGTGTTTGGATAAAACGAGCTGAGACTGCTATATTTGCTTTGATTAGAGCATAAAGGATGGTGATTAGTGAATCATAGTGCATGGCTGTACCGAGTGGTTCAATGTTTTGAAACTACCATACAGGTCTGTCTGTAATTGGGTAGGCTTACTTACCATCACTTTGGCTGTACCTAACTCCTTTTAGTGCAATAAAATTATGTCATTCTTTGGATATAGACCTGAAGAGATTTTTGGCATTGAAATTAACAGCGTTTAGTTGACATACTTACACAAACATTGAGAAAAGTTTATTACAGTTATGTAATTTTTTTTTCAAGCAGACTTCACTTTCCTCATGAACAGTGAGTGTTTCCTGGGGATTCCCAGCATCATGATCCTGCAACTAGAGGGTGGGAATGGCCAGAGCAAACCTGGCTCTGCAGGCAGAGCAGGTGGCTGTGATACATCTTAGAGAAACACTGATACTGCCCAAGCTTACCCTTTAGGGATACAGTAAGTCATCCCTGAAGCTAGAGGCTGCCAAAAGCATCTTTTGCCTTTCAACAGAAAGCAAGACCTTGCCAAGCAAACCTGTTCTATGTCTGAATGGGATCTTTACACCATATTCTGGGTTAAAAATAGGATGCAAAGAAAACCACTCCAATTTCTATAGTATGCCTTCAGTTCCTGGTGGTCTAACAAAGTCTGAATTATCTGGGAAGTTTCTTACTTCTATTTTTTTTTTAAAGAATTATTTAATTTCATGTTTGCTTAGCTATTCTTCTCTTCCCCTTTAGCTTTCTTAACATCCACCTCCCATTTAAAATATCACTTCTTTCTTATGCTGATTTTCAATGGCTAAATTTCTATATTTTCTCTTTCTACTGCAAAATAACTACTTTTAAAATTACAACATGTCTTCCTGTCCTTTGTGTGTTCCTTACTGATCCTCTTTCTTTTCCTCTGCATATGTGAGATCTCACTCTTCGACAGTCTCAATCTTTCAAAACACCCATCCTTTCAAGGTCACCTGCTGTAATCTTAACCACAGCGAGAAAATCTCAATAGAAGGCCCTAAAGAGAGTCATCTACTTGACCAGAAACAGTAGATATCTTACCAGTTTCTTTCTCTTGTCAATAGAAAAACAGTATTTAGAACTTGGAATGAGAAACAGATTGTGAAACATAGTATTACCTGCTTACTAGGGTATGATAAATTCACATTTTCTTTGCCATGAACTAGCAGGCATCAGGCTGAACTTTGTTCTCTTTTTTTTTTTCATTGATAATCACATCCTTTGTCTTGGTATTTTCATATTAAGACCAATACTTTTTAAATAATTAGGAGCTGAAAAGCTGAAACATTAATTCAGAATAGGCTATTTATGTTCATGTTTGTGTTCTCTTTTCTTGTCTTTCCTTTTTTCATTACACAACTTTCTAGTTCCCCTTGCAGTAAGCCTTGCTGTTGTACATTTAAAGTGACTATATTAACAGAACATATTCAACTTACTGCATAAAACTTTACAACTTACACATTCCTATTTATATCTAAGATTGATTTCCTTCAATCTGGATGTACTGAACCTCTTGACACTTTTTACAAGGAATATCAACTTTGGCATTAAGTATATGACCTGCAATAGAGTCAAAGGTAAATATATAGAAAACAGGCGAGTGTGTCCTAGGTAGTCTATGATCTTAAGCGAAGCATTAAGAGATCCCATGCAAACAAGTGGAGAGACAAGCATGTTTGGAAGAAAAGCATCCTCTGTGATAAATTATGCCTATTTTTTGCATGTCATCTTATGTCCTCTAGCCAAGAAGGTCATTCCCAAAAAAACCAATGTCAAAACAGCCTCTGTCCAAAGATTCAGATCATGCTAAAAATTACCTGCAAAGATAGAATTCATGAAACTACTGTGCTTTATGTTCCACTTTTAGTAGAGGACAAAGATAAGTTTCTTGCATTGGTTACTGGTGGTGTACTTCTCACATTATACCAGATAGCTAGGATTTTTGTTGAGTAGTCCATCAAAAATTCTACCGGCACTGTAGCCTGGAGTCTGAAAAAAACAGCTCTTTAGAAGATTGAGTAAGAATTTCATACTAAATGACATATAATAGCTTTAGAGTCCTTATTTTATCATATAATGATATTCCATCCAACATCAATCTAGAGTCACCTATAATGTATTTCAAAGAATGGAACTGAAATGACATCACAGTGGAGAACTGTAATTCGCTCTCATAAGAAGGCATTCATGTCTGGTCTGCAGTAACCGCCTTCTGGTATTTTTTATAGCACAGGTTGAAAATTGACTATGGACCACATTGCAAAACGCAAAAAACTGAGCTGAAGTCTAACAGATGATTATTCATAGCATGTACTTGTCTTCTCATACAGGTTGGAACACAATGTGGCCTTGGGATGTCTGTGTTGATTCTACCCATTTCTAGGTCTTTCATCTAGCCATATAGAAGGGCAATTCATGAGAAGTTGACAGATTCTTGCCAAACAGACAGGTTGTGTATACCTTGGTAGAATCAAACATGATTTTTTTTTCTTCTAAAATTGGAATGAAAAATTGAACAGAAATGTTTGAATTTTGTACTTTATGATTGACTTCATGATGTGGACTTTCAGCACAATTAACCATGTGTGCAAGATTTTTTGGGGTTGGATTTGTTTTCAGTGCATTTTCATAGCACATTTTGAATCTCATCCTAACACACCTACCACAAATAAAACACTCCTTTTATACTTAGAGCAGTGTATTTGTAAAATTCCTATCTAATGGATAATTCCCGAAAAACTGGTCCTTTCGTATCACCACAGTTTGTTATGATTCTGTTATGGGTTAAACCACTTAGGAGTTTACCACTGCAGTGGAAACACCTGCTAGCAAAATGGTTCAACTGCAAGCTTTTCTATTGCTCAGTTCAGCTAACAAGCTGCTTTTAAATGGCCTTCAGATAGCAGTGTAACACTAGTGAGGTTCTTTCTGTTCCTCCTCTTGGGACAGATAGTGGACAACTATTCATCAGTTATGAGGATGTCACCCTGTTGATGCCTGCTCTGAAAGCTAAGGGAACGTAGAGCAATGTACTTTATGGTTTCTCTTTAAAAACAAAAATTATCTAATACAATTATCAGAAATACACATACACAGAGAAATAAATAATGACCTGCCATGACATAAATCTCAATTTTAACTCCCAGATTTTTCCATTTTCAGTGTTAATATCTTGTGTATTTTTACAGTGCACATCAGGATAGTACAGTTAGCCAAAATTATTAGTAACATGTAACTGCAAAAAATAAATTCTTTAATTTTTGTTGCCATTTTAAAATCTACTTTTTCACCATGAAACTTCCCATAAACTATCGTCTACTTTTTTACAACACTGAATACAGAGGATACAAACATTGCAGCCAGTAATAAACCACTTGTTTACAAAGAAATTCTGAAATGTAAACTGCATTTCTGAACTTTAACTTCTCTAAAATGACTCCACTTAGACATGTGTAAGTGTGATTCATGCTTCAAGACTGCTCACCTCACACAGAGTGATGTACTGTCACTATTTCATTCATTCTAAACGCAGTATCCATAAGGGTTTAGAGAGTAGACATCACCATAAATCAATGTTATTGGACTATATTTTCAAACAAAACATTTTGCAGACATAGACATCCCACATTCCATACTGATCATGAAACACTTGCGTGAAGGTCAGCTAAAGTCAGCAACAACTTATGGATTCATTTTCTGCAGGAATAAAAGATGTCCATGCATTTTTTCTGACTACATTAAAAGTAGCTTAAATCTATGCATGATTTCTGTGTAAAATTTTTAATGGTCATAAGTGCCTTGTAAGGGCTCTAAAAGAAACAACATTAAGGAGATATGCAGGCACTTGAGGTTGTCTTTCCTGATGAAGCTCAGAATAGACTCAGACACTATGCTGGATTATATCACCACTTTGTAAAGCATGTAATGTAATAGCAGTAAAATTTACTCCAGTGTGAACTTTGATTTGTTTAAAGACATTTATAAAACATGTTTCTTAGAAACATAAAGAAAATCCAATTAACTTAAGTATGTGGTACCCTATGACATGAGTGACTCCTTTGGGTATGAAAAGCAGGGCTCTGTTGTCAGACCTGGGAACTCTTCCCCACTTCTGCAACACAGCGTGCTCTGGTTGTGTCTGCCTTTGTGTTAAATTGCGAGGTACCCCTGCTGCCCAGGTTGCATAGGAAGGGTCTGCAGTTCACAAAGATAGCCAGTCTCTGGGCACCAGATTGTGCTGCACAGCCTGCTGACCTGCATTCTGCCCTGCCAATGGTCCCCTGGTCTTTCTCAGTCTTTATTTTTTTTCTGGTGAAGATACCTGGGGAGGTGGGGTTGGGTGTGTCTCTCATGATACTGAGCTAAATCAAAATAGGCTTTTGTCTACTTGCCTATCTTTTTTTCTTAAGATTGATGGGAAGTAATTAAGAGATGAACAAGCTGATGTGAATAACTATTTCAAACAAGTTACCCAGACAACCCAGAGCAGTCCCTATTATTATTTAGCTGAACCTTTCTGGTTGTACTAAAGTCTGACAGCTCCTGCCTCAGACTATATTGAGTAATAAATTGGAATTTCTGCTCTGTGTGGCCTAAAGTAGAAATTTGCTGGATCAAAATTCAATTGTTTTTCTGGTGCTTTTTAGATGGTGCTTTGGCCTGATGTTTCTCATTGAGGTACTCTGAAGTTTGCTTTGAAGTTGCTAAAATACAATACAAAAAGGACAATAATGTCTTCTATTAAAAATCTTCTTAATGTACAGAGATGCACCTAAGGAGACTCTAGAGCTGTAAGTGTGCATATTTCTACAGATTGAACTAAAAGACCTACTTTTATGGCTTGTGAATATATTGATCGTTTCATTACAAGCTGGGAGAAGGTTGCACAAAGAAAAGAGATCATAAGTTTTATGCCTGTATGAAAGGCAAGGGAAAACACACTTATGTCTCATTAAAAAGGGCAAGGAATCATTTGTGTAAAAACATGATGTGTACACAGCCATTAATACAGGAAATCTTAAAAATATGCTAACCAGATTTTTTTTTTTTTAAAGTTGTACCTCAAAGGGCAGTTCATGAATGAGCCTCTTTACACACTGAAAGCTTTTTAAAGTAACAAAGTAGGATAGCATTAAACAACACTGCTACGGATCAGATCCTGGCAGATCAGTAAAAATGCTGTTTTAACAATTTTAATATGTATTTATTGCATTTTTTAAATCTGCACAGACAGTCTGGAAACAGACTGGAGAACACCAAGTCTGCTTTTCTTCTACTAAAGGACTTTGATCCATCTTTACAGAGTTGAATACAGATACTTATGCCAAAAGAGATATTAGGAGCAACCTTGGTTATAAAAGCTGTTTCATTCAGGGAATTCTCAGCTGTCTAGTTAATTTGGTCTTCCCAGAGCGAAGGTCAAGGTCTGTCCTTTATAATCAGGCAAAAGAGAAATGTGTACTTGTGTGTAATAACTAATAGTAAAATTTCTTGAAAAACTTTTAAGCCAGACGGTCATGTCTGAGGCATGAGAACCTAAAAACTCTAATAATATCTTTTCTATCTTGGAATTTTAACCCAAAATTATTTGTTAGGTTATCTTGTAACATTAAACAAACAAACAACAACAACAGCAAAAAACAACAACCCAACAAAAAATTACTGTATAATAATAGTAAAAATTTTTTACTCTAAGGTGAAAAGTCTCTTCTGTATAATAAAATGCATAAACTGTAATTTAATGAAGGTTCTGACTGGAATAAAACATTATTTTGGTGAAGAATATTTCAGTACACTGGAGGTACAGAAATTAATCATATACTGGAATTTATGTGTTACATAGTGATGAAATCCATCTGTTAGGTGCTCACTTATACCACATAATGTAGTGAAAGCAGCCATCATCAATCACACATTACTCTAATCCTACCTCCATATTCTACTACTCCTGGGTCATTGAAGAAAGGCGATGGTAATGATCAGACCTGTAATTACAGAGCAAAGTAAGTATACTGCGTTCCAGTGACGATAATGATGTTTACTTTTCATCTCAAGATAAATTTGGTGCAATCAAAATGCTAATAATGAAGTGCCAGTTACAGAATATCTACTGTGGACAACACTGCTACACCCAGGTATTGCAATTATTCTAAAAAAAACAGTCAACATAATTTTGTGAAGTGCTGCTCTTAAGGGAAGTTAGAGGCAGGCATCAAAGAAAAGGGGTTTTGAAGACCTGGTGTTATTCCTGACATTTATGTTATTTCTGACACACTACCTAGAAGAACTATACCAAAAGGAAGGGTGTTACACAGAGACAAAAACAGTATAGATTTTTACAGAATCTGACTCACCATCTGGTATGTTTAAGTAAATGTGTTACAGCACTGAATACATTTTAGTAATTTAAAACTAGTAGAAGTATTTTGGTAGGATAAATTCAAATAAAAGGTTGTAATATTAGGACTTCAAAGAAAAGAAAAAACCCAACAAACTGCTGACTCAAAACTTAAACCCAAGTAATGAAGAAAAAGATATTTCTAGACTAAACAAACAAACAAAAAAATAATTTCCAGAACACAGTGAAGTGCAGGAGTGGAAGGAAAGTTGATTACCCATTTTAAGTGAACTTTATATTTTTCCTGAAAATAAGTGCTTTGATTTAATGCCTTTAATTTTTTTCTTTTAAATTTGGGTTACTTTGTAATAAGCTGTCATTTTAAATGAAAACATGACATTTTAGAAGTTTCTAAAAGAGCTTTTTACACTTTTTTTGTTGTAGGAGGGGCAAAAGTAGTAGTTGAATGACAAATAGTGTCAATCCCGAAATTCAATTTATTAATCAGCAAAAGAGTTCTCCAGCAGTTGTTCCCATTGAGAAGTATTTGTATCTTACCTTAGTTGGTGCTATAAAATCAATAGGTTCTCATCAAGTGTGCTCTGTGCAAAACAGTGATAATGAACATATGCTTGAAATAGTGTGGAGTGGTAATTGCATTGGCCTCAGCCTCTAGCAGTATTCTGGATAGTGAGGCCAGCAGTGTGATCAGAAAACAGGCTAGGAAAAACAACACAGACAGGCCAGGTAGAAGAAAAATTAAAGTTGTGGAATAAACATTAATCAGTGGCTGTGTAAAACCGGCAGGTCTTGTCCAACACAGACTACACGGCTAAAGTATTGAATAGCTTTTTGTACATGTACAGGTTGCACAGACCTACACAACCTGTACAAATAACCCAATAAAGGGTTGTTCTTGGGTGTAACTATTTACAATTTAATCATTAGAGTCAACTTTGGCAATTCTATTATCCTAACTGCATTACCATATGTAACAGTGTTATTCCAGACTTAGGAGGCTCCAAAAGTAGATTGATGGCACAAGTATATGTGTCTCTGTGAAATGATACATCATCTGTCTGTTAAAGAGCAAGTACTAGTTTTGCTTGTAAATTCCTTGGAAATTCTAAGACAGAAAAACAGATCACAAAGCACGACATGTTTCTTCTAGACTTTTCAGCGGGAAAAGAGTTGGGATAAGAGTGTGAAAGGGTGAGGGGAAGGTGGCTGAGGCAGGAACATTGGAGAGGCAGAAACAGTGACTCTCTCATCTGAGCGATCCTGGTGAATATGATTTCTTCCCACAGCCCACTCTCCTGGATAGACCAAAAAAGGGGACCCAGACAAGAATTTAGGATTTCATGGTCAAGATCAGTGAGACACATTCAGGACTTCCAACTGAAACTGATTTCTTTGTTTTGACTTTCTGTTCTACCCATGCCTGCTTCCTTTTAAGAACCTGCATCCCATGTTTCAGCAACAACAACAACAAAAAAAAAGTAAAAAAAAAAATAAAATATATAAGAAGCAATTTTCAAACTTGGAGAGAAAGGGATTGGAAGGGAAGGCACATAGGGGAAAGAGTTTAAAACTCTTGGCACAGAGAAAGCAGACTGTATAAAAGTTGGTGAACAATTATTAAAAGCCCTTGTAGCTGGGACTTGGCTTAGAACAGTGCACAAGTATGTACTTTTATTTCTTCTGAACAAACTCAGATTGCAATCTCAGTGATGTGTGACAGGATGTGTGCCAAGCAGGGTGTTTCACTGAAGTCACGTCAGATATGCAGGATGTCTACAGGGCATTCTTTGAGACCAGAGCCATATTCTGTACAGTGAGACATCCACCAGGCCACAGGCAGGTAGGTACCCCTGAGCAGGCTGCTGGAGCAGCAGCAGCCAATACAGGAGGTGAGGAGAAGTGGAGTAGGGAGAACTCCAGGGGGTTTTGACATACCCTGCCAGTCTGGAAACATGGCTGGAGGTCATCTGAAAGCAGGCGGCTCAGTGAGATTCTCCCTGCTTCCTCTCATTCAAATGGGAAACACTGTGAGAACAGTCCTTAGACTGATTATTTGTGCTTTCAGCCCTTATCTAGGCTAGGAGCCAAAAATGCAGAGGCCTGGGCATAAGTTACCAGAAATTCTGTAACCTTGAGAGACGTTCAGCCCAAGTTCAGTTCTAAAAATACAGGAATGATCAGTGGAGGGTTATTACTCTATACGAGCAGTCTTCCCCATTCTATGGACAGTCTTCCCTCTTGCATTATTTTTACATTCATGCAACTCCACTCATTGGAAGACAATTACTCATGCTTAATATGAAGGTAAATGTGAACAGATTCAGGCTTTTAGCCTGTCAGCATTATGTGAATTTATTGGCAGTATGCCCAAACACCCAAACCCTGTAGACCCTCTCCAGTCTAAGCCCCCCCTCACCTTAGTCAGTAACTTTGTCTGACAAACGACCATGTGCTGTGGCTGTATCAAGGCTGACAATGTTGTGAAAAGCTTCATCTCACCTTTACTGTAGTTTGCAGCTTTATTAAAACATTCTGTACTGATACATCCTGCAAAATCCAACCTTTCTTCAGAGCTGTTCTGTCAACCATGCTGGGGAATGTCTGGTTTTATTTTGCTGGTTCAGAGGGGAAAAGCAGGAGTTAGACTAAAATGCTAAAATAAAAAACTTCTTTAAATCTTCAGATTTTAGAGATTTCCTTGCTCTTATAGTTTCTACAGGATGGAGTTGTTATTGCTTAGATATCACTTAGAGTAGCTAAATCTCTTTTATGCTCAGGATCCTCACTGAAGTTGAATAATTCTAAAACAAAGAAATCTACATCAGGCTTTATTTTGTTATTTGGAAAACATACAATTTGCACTCAACTTGGTGTTTTCTGAGATACTGAAGTAAAAATTTCAAAGTATATGGAAACTGTGTAGAACATGTTGAGCTTGAATAGCAATTACAATAGTAAATTATGCTGAACAAAGGATCTGAAAACTGCCCTTGCTTTGTCTGTCAATTCCAGGTAATTAATTTCTACGTCCAAACAAGATGCACAGATGTGCTGACATAATGTTCACTGTTTCGAAACCCTTGCAGATATTACTCTTCTTATTACTTGTACATGCTTACTGTTTGCTCCTAGTTAAGACCCCCACGCTGTTTTGATATAAACTCAAGGTAATGATAGTTATAGCATGGTGGTTGCATTGTGAAGAACTGGTATGAAAGCAATTAGGTTTCATAGTTCACAATTAACAACCTCAGCTTACTTTATATCATTGCGCAAAACTGAATTGGCTTTAAACCTGTTAGGTGCATTTTCGGCATGTATTCATACTGGAAATGACTTGCATACTTTCATAAATGTGTGAATGTTTTGTGTTAAAATTGACTGTTTTCTCTGATCTAAACATCATGCAGATCCCAACAGTTTAGATTTGGTGGATTTGTATCTATCTGATCATGTCAGCCTAATGAACTGACTAGGCATCAGCTTTGACAGGCTGCCTGACATTGTACAAGATGGAAATAAAAGACTCAGGGCAAAACTGTGACCTCATACGAGTCAATGGCAAAACTCCTCTTGCCTTTAATGGGTCCAGGATTTCATATATGGCTCTCTGCCTCATCTTTCACCCTCAGAGACAAACATCACACAGAGCATAGCAAGAGGAACTACAGACACTAGTCTTTCTCCAGTATATAATGAGGCATTAACTGAGTGAAGTTAGAGCTTTTGGATCTCAGCAAAGAAGTGCTTTTTTTGGAAAAGAGTGAATGAAGAAAAGATAAACACACAACTGACTGGAAGGAAAAGCCACTCCTGTGTATACCAGGCAAAATGAGAGATTGCTTAGACTGTATTTTCATTTTCTTTTTCTCCAGCTTCCTGAAGTCACTTGAAAGCCTACTAGAAAGCCATACCATTCAGAATAATGTCATGATTGAAAGTTACTCCCTCAATGAAACTCCCACATGCAGAATTCAGGCAGTGCTATAACAGAGAAATTTACAGCAGCCTCTGTCAGACACTCTCCTCTCACCCTGGTGATGATCACTTCATTCCAGGATAATGTATTTTAATTATGGGGACTTCAGAGAGCAAAGGTGGGTTAGTAGATTGTTTTGTTTTATGGAACATACATATCACCATGTTACAAAATATTCCCTCCTGGCCCATTGCTCTGTTGAAGATTTTGGTGCTAAGTAACAATGTAAGATAAAGATCTCCTCCACTACTTTCTTCTACTTTCTTCTCCATCAGCCTGAGACTCCACCTGAACCAGCACCAGATCCTAACACTGACCATTAATAGCGTCGAGATGTTTCAGGGCATTCTTAATATGAAGTTGTCTTTTTCCTTGTTAAATTGATTCAACTATTCCATTTCCCTTTGCTTGAATGGGGGCAGTTTGCCAGGCGGCAGCACAGTTGGCAGGAGTAGAGTGTGGGTACCAAATCCAGGAGCTGTGGCCACCTTGTGCCCAAGTTCAGTTTCTGCCCAGACCTGCCAGGGGCCAGATGCCAGGATGGCACCATGCAGGAGGCCAGAGGGAGATCGAATGTTCATCTCCTGCTAATGATGCCATTGCTCTTACTGTTTTTTATATATACACTGAGCACCTTTATTCATATTTTGCTCAATTAATGTTACCTGACTGAGTAAGTACTGAGTCCAGGCTTCAGGAGCTGGCTCTATAATAAGAGCCTGATTAGTATTCAGCTCTGTTTACACATCCGTTTTTTAAAGCAATTTGATTGAAAGAAAATAGGTGGTGTAGTACCATTTTCCTCCTGATCCCCACTTGGAGGGTATCTTTCATGGCACATACTCCCCTCTCCTACAGTGTGGGAAGTGACGAAAGGAGTGGAGTGGGCTGAAAAGGTAGGGCCAACAGGCCCACCGTCCCGGCTTACTCCTAGAAAAGCATTTTAGGGAAGATGTGCTGGCATGCATGTGGCAGCTGGGCTTGGCAGAACCTTGCAGACATGGGTGCAGAGAGGCAGCTGATCAAATATTTGCAGAGTAGAGTCTCTTCTACCTGGACACCCTGCCACCCCTCAGCCTCACACATGCACACGCACAGCTATCCATAGAAAGCTGCAAGCTTTTGTCCAGCTCTCTATTGAAACCCATCCCTGCCCCATTTAATTAAATAAACACATGTGCTATTTGTGCTGAAAAGACATCCAGAAAAATGCATGTACAAGTAGTTGTATGCTGAGTTGGAAACCTAAATCTTACTTTATCCACCTGATGGAGGAACAAATGAGAAATTACATGAGACCCTTGGCAAATCTCCCAGAAGATGAAATACGGAGATTCTTAGTGCAGTCGTCCTTGCTAGTCTTTGGCTAACTCCCTATAGGCTCTAAGGCAGTAGGAATTTAACCTCTGAGCAAAACTGAAGGGGCAGTGTAAGTCTTAACTTTACCCATGCAAGTCTAAGTAACCTTGATTTCAGCTGTGTCATCCTCTAGTTATAGCAGAATAGCCAGCATCAGAATCTGGCCCTCAACAATACCTTTGGAAGTTGAGGCAGTGAAATGGAGAAGTCTGTGTCTTTAGTAGTTGTTACTCTAAGGTCAGTGGGTGTCTGCACACTTTAAATCAATTGGGGAACTGACAAAGAATCTTTCATTCTTGGGGTAAAGACAGTTAACTGTTTGAATGAGTGATTTTCTTTCCCTTTGATATGGACTAGGCACTAAACAAGGAATGTTTTAAAACCTAAAACTGAGTTAGATAAGACCAGACTTAGGATGGTTTCTGTCAGTGGAGTACCAGTGCCTTTCTAAGACATCAGTGTGACTTCTGAGACACCTATGTTCACAGACTTTAAAAATATTGGAACTTACAATCTTAGCAGAAGCACAAAAGACTTTTTTTTTTTTCTAACTTCATGTCATATCTCATCACATTATGGAAGCCTGTGCTGCATAATGTGATGAGATGCACATTTTAACACACAGGCCTTTTCTTGTGATATCAAACAGGAGAGAGTCTGAGGGAGCAAATTAGGTCACTCGCTGCCAAACTAACTGGTCAGCAAACCGATGTAATGATTATTTTCAAGTTTGCTCTTAAATTTGCCACTTTCCTGCCTCCCATTAAATCAGGCAGAAAATAGAGCTGTGTCAAAAATTAGGTACTTCCTAAGAAATTGTTCCCCTTTTTGTTCATTCTTCTTTGGCATTCATCATAGGGAAAGCAAAGGGAAAAAAGTCCTTTTACCTAGGATAGTTTCACCACTTTGACCATAACTGAAAAGCAGCTTTTGTCAGCAAAGTGCTTTTTGCTGCCTGATGGGTAATGTAATGTGTGAGTCAGTGTGGAAAAGGAGTTGAAGGTCAAAGCTGTAAGAGTACTTGCTGTGTCACTTGGTGTCCTGATCTGAATGTTATGCATGTCATTTCCCTAGCTCACTGTCAAAGAAGCAAAACCATACCATGGCTGGGAGTTTGCATGAGCACTGAAGAATAAATCAAGAAAGATGACTCCTTCAAAATGTGCTAAAAACAGGGAAAAGAGTAATTACTTAATTCTATTTCTCATAGAGTGTGTGGAAATTTGCACATTGCCTTCTCTGAACACCAATACCCATCTTCTCCATTTGTGAAAGCTTGCAACAAACTTTGAAAAAAATACTGATGAGATTTGTCACTGACTTGGTGAGGCTGGGATTTTTCCAGAAAAAACTCACAGAGAAAAGGAAGGCTTGCAAGAGAGTAAAAGTAAGTTTAAAGCAGAAGAAAAATCCCTGTGAATTCCATTAATTGACATTGTCATTATGAGTGCATTTTCAGATGAGATGCTCTTTCCATGGAAAATGTTGCTGAAAATATCCTATTTGTTATTCAAGAACATTAACCTTGTAAAAATCCCCCTTATGCTCTAAAATGAACTGTGCCTGGGCACACTGACTTCCTTGTTTCCAGCAGGAACTTTTACTACCCAGGCACTGTTTTTTTTTAACATCAAAAAGTAGAATGAAAGGTTCCTTTAGGAACATTAGCTTATTTACTCTGTGCAACTGGACATGAGTAAGTCTGCCCACTCTTTTCATTGACTGGTTTTGTAGATTGGGTTAAAAATATTGGTTTTGACATTTAAAGCCCTTAATTGACTAGGTCTCAATGAAGTGCCTTGCTGAGCTTCTGGCAGTCTGCATACCACTTCCTCCTTTTGGGTCAAAAGGGGCAAAGCTCTTGTATTTGAAGGTCTGCAGAAGCAGAAAGGGCAGTGTTAACATTTCTGCATGTTAAGCTAAAGATCACAGAACAGTCACCTAGCTGACTTTTCCCAGGATCATCTATTTCTGCTTAAGGAGGAATTGCAATTCTTTTTGCTGCAGAGGGTTTTGATAAGATTGTGTTTAACCTGGTATAATTAAATCATTTTGCAATTTGCGATAAATTGCAATTGTGAAATTTTTTTTATTTTTTTTTTTATTTTAAACTTTTTAAAAGATCAGAATATGAAAACCTGCAATCAAAGGAAAACAGCATACATTTATAATGGCTCCTAGTGTGATTTCACTTGATTGATTCCATAGCTCTTATATCCATTCCCTCAGAAATGGATCCATAATTTTTTCAGGCTTCCTGTCTTGTAGAGTTTTCCTCATTTGGGATCTGCCCTTGCAAATGTATCAGCATGTGACTAACTCAACTGGATTTCTTATGTAGAAACTCATCGTGCTTCTAAACCCAAATTGGCAGATCCCACAAACACTTACATGTGGCTCATTTTACAGACTACTGATATAAACTACATATCTGAGAGATTTATTTTCAAGGGCCACATTTGTCAGAGAGTCAGAGGAATGTATTAAATTCACCAGCATTTTGGTTCTGCCTTGATGTTTCTGTTTATTTTGTTATGATTTTGTGTTGCAATGAAGAGTAAGACTGAGACTAGTAAAGAATCATTTTAAGTTACAATAACACTACACAGTCTTGCAACTGAGATCAGGATTATAAATCACAAGATGTCTTCCACCATAGTTTATAGTGTCTTTCACAACTCACTGACGCCAGTGAAGAAACATAATTTAAGAACCATAGAAAATAGTGAAGTTAGGTTTATGGGCATCTAATGAAAATGTTTCATAAACTGAAGTTAATAGACTGTGTTTCTATAGACCATTTAAGCACCTTTTGTAGTTACTTGTTTGAGAAACATTATTTATATCAATGTATTTTCTAGCATTGTATCATAGTGTCATTTTATTTTAATGTTACTGAGTGAAGGAGACATAATCATGACTGAAGTCTTTCTAAATCACTCTAGAGGTTACAATTAAATCAATTACTAATCCATGTATCTTGGTCATATGCTAAAAAGCCTACCAGTTCTGTACAATCTTGCCACAGGGACCCTGTCTGCAATCTGTACACACAAGTATAAACGGTGAAATATAACTTAAGAAGAAAACTCTCTTATTTCTATTAATAGGCTGAATCATTAATAATGGCTCTGTCTATGTTAGATGTACTCAAGCATGATAGTAGATCTATAGAACAAAACAGCTGGTGCGGATGTCTACATTTGGGGGGAAGGGGGGGATATTTTATATTAATTCTTGGCAGTTTCAGTGAACTGTGTGCCCATTAGCAGCCAGAGTGCATTGGATTTGCTCCTGGAGCTTTGCTTCTGGTTTGCTTTTCATTTGAAAGGAATCCAGATCATAAGCTCCAAGACCACTCAGTGATGTGACTCAAATCCCAGCAAACTGGAACAAAGGAGGTATTTACTTGAAAAATCGTACTCCTGATCTAAATCAAAATGTTAATGTAGATTCACCTATTTACCACATTTCAGGGACTGTGAAGACATACCTTGTTTTAATGAGGAATAAGCACAAAACTATTAGAATAGTAATAAAACAGTATGCCAGGCACATGTTAATATCTCTGGACCCTTACTTGATTCCTTACTAAAATTTTTTTAAAACAAGCTTCTTACAGATGATATCAAATGCTTGTCTTTATTTCTATTGTGTTCTTGGGAGAGTGAAAGCCCTTCGCTACAGGTACGTGCAAAGAATGTAAAAGCAGATGTCTTATTTATAAAGGAATTTATTGAGGTACCTCAATTTCATATGCTTGAGCTGTGTAAAATATACCTAAGGACATACATATACTAGAGAACACAGAGCAGTGCTGCAGGAAAGGGAATGAAGCCATCTCCATCATTATTGACTATGAATCACATTATCTCCCATGCAAGTTTAGCATTTGAGACGTATTGGCCCTTCTTCCCCTGTAGGGGTTCGGTGTGCGAAACGTTTTGTGACAGAGCAGTAAGAACCACATTTACTGAAGCCTGTAGAAATCACAGCACAGAGAGGTGGGAGTGTGAAGCTGAAGTCAATGCAGGCTCTCACAACTTGTCTGCCAAGGAGCAGCAAGATCAAGGTGCTCTGCAAGAGAAGGTGAGGGTGATGGCAACTTTGGCAGGGGCAGTGTCCACACCAATGGGGTCACAGCCGGCAGGACGCTGATGTTTGGCAATCATAGACAGTACAGTAGGTGCAGATGATGAGTGTGAGACACACCCTGCATGGATGTAACCCAGACACTAGTTGATATCAATTGTGGAAAAACTCTGGCATAAAAAACTAACAGCTTGATTGGAAATATAGCATTCTCTGCTCAAGACAGGCAACAGCTGAAACAGCTGACAGAGAATGACCACTGATGTGCTACACCTTGACCTCAGGTGTAGCACAGTCAACATGAGGCAATCTGGAGAGGTTTCCATTCAGAATCTGAGAAAGAATAGGCAGGACAAAGAAAATGTGGAAATGCAGGTACTCTGATCTCACAGACATTGTCTGGAAATAAGTAAGGAAAGATAATAGGTGGTTTCTAGTTTGGTGATTCTGAGCCATCTTCAGCTCTGTGCTCTCCAACAATTATCCCAGCCACCCAGAAAAAGCAGAGAAGATATTGCAAAAGCTTACTAAAATAAAGTCTTTTTCTGCAAGAGGGGGCTATGTACTTCTGCAGAAATGTTATTTCAATCACATGGCTGTCAATTTCTAAGGGTTATTCAATCTTTATTAAACAGCAGAGTAAATATTTGTTGAAGACTTGGAGTAATTCTTCAGTACACAGTGCTGGCCCTATTCAATGTACTGTAACATATATAGAGCTCCTTTGCTTCAGAAACTATAAGCATTTTACTTGCCTGGAATTCTGTGCACAGATTTGCGTTTACAAATAGGAGGTACCTCCATTTTCCTAATGCCAAATACCTTCTTACCTGAGTCAACCTCTTGTTAACCCTGACGGAGAAATCCTCAGTGTAAATTTGTGCAGTTCAGCATGCGACCTGTCGTATTGTTTCTTCATTCTTCTTGAAACAGCTGTGACTCTGGTAACAATAATAAAAAGAATCCATTACTTTTTCATCCTAATAGTTCCTTCAGGTTTGATAGATTACAATGAATTAATCATACAGGATTTTGATAACATATTTTATTATGTTGATTGAAGGGATTCACTTGAGATGACAGCTAACATGGCTCAATAGCCAAAAGCTTTTTGACACAACTACAAGTCTATTCACTGCAGCTGCCAATCTTGAATGAACCAAAGGAAGGGGCTACAGTGAATGATATATCACTGGTAATGTGTTTTGCTCTACAACTATGTAATATACCAGTAATTGCAAGTAAGCAAACACAGTTTCAAAAGAAAAGCATTTTATTTAGTTTGAGACTTAACCCTCCCCAAAACCTATCTGTCAGATTAAAAATTAGTATATGGTAGTTAACTTCTTTCAGACATACTTTATTTAGTTGCTTCATGTGAAGTAACCCTTTGTTCTTCTTGGCTAGAGCAGTACACTTCAGCTTCTGATCTGTAGCTAGAATATTAGATCCAGCTTTACGTACCACACTTCATAAAAATGTGGGCCAATTAGAGTTAGTCAGAGGATTATACCAAGAAGTCTCCGATGTTTATAAAACATGACCTTGGAGATCACAGTGAATGAACTGTATTGCTTAACCTGAGAAGGAGAAGACTGAGTGTGACAAGATAACAGTCTCCAGATACAGAGAGAGCTGCTGCAAAGATGCAGGGAACAATCTGTTGTCCATGTTTGTGACAGATGGAAAAAGAAATAAGGAATTTAAATTGCATTAAAGATGATTCAAGTTATATATTAGGAAATATTTTTGAACAGTGAGGATAGTGAGAGAAATGTTAGCATAGATTGCCTGGGGAGGAATGTCCATCAGTGAAAGCCTTTAAGAAACAGTTAGAAAAATATTTGTCAGGACTGACATAGATAGAATCGATCCTGCTTTGATACAGAAAGAGATCTATGTTACGCTTTTAAAATTCCATATGTTATTAGTCATTTTAGCTCTATAGAGTCTGCAATGTGTTTGCATCACTTTTGTATATACTTTTCAATATGTTAAAAGAATGTTGAGTTCAAAATCTCATCCTTAAAAGATTATGCAGCAGAATTAAGGCCAGCTGTTTAACCCTTATTTATTTCCCCAGTATGTTTGCACTATGATTCAGTCTTTAATTACCCTGCAACATGTCGGTTTATTTCCATAGCCTTCTATTTCATTATTCCATTGTATAAATTCTACTCAGGGAAAGCACGTTGTTACACATATTGCCTAATGTTCAGTGGGTATTTTTGTATTTTATTACTGCACACTGTCCAGACTTGCTCTGAAAACAAAATTGCTATTATCTTTGGAATATTTATATGGCTGTCTTCAGTGCATTGTTTGAGTGATACTTTAACATTAGCTTACCCTCCCAGCATTGCTATGACATCTGTACAGTCAGTTGGGAGCTCAGTCTGACACTGATTTTTCAGTGTAATCACTATCACATAGCACCACAGATGTTCAGAATAGAATTATAATACAAATTGTTTAAGGTTTAGCAACTTTAATAGACCAGTTCCTAACTTCTCAGTGGTGATATCACAGTCTCATTGTTATTGATAACAACTTGTGTATATGTACTATCCCTAAAGGTGAGCTACTGAATGTAAGTTTTTAATAGCAAATGAACGCTATTATGCAATATTGATATGACAACAAGCAGAGATCCTCAGCAAAATTAACATTTTTGGATTCCCACCATTTGCAAAAAATTACTGAACTCTAACAATAGAAGATTGTCATTCTGTATGTGTATCATCATTAGTGTGGAATGAGACACATGCTTGGTTATCCAGGTTTCACCTACACTTATTACAGAAGACTACAGGAATCCTAGACTACGAACCTGACTTGATAAGAAAGCAAGAGATAGTCTACCAACCTTGTTCAAGCTTCAACATCAGCTGCTGCTAAGATCTTTTATGACAACAGTAGATCTTTTCAAACACAACTGGAAAATAGGAATAGTAATAAATAGGGGTAAGCTCTGCTGAAGGCAGGAAGGAACTAGAAGGAGTGGCAGGATATAGATCTGGGATTGAAGAAAAGATGGCAGGGTACTGAGAAGAGATGATCCCAAGTCAGAAATTTCTGACTCTGCAGAAATTGCAACTGTTGGTTGTGTTAATCATCTTGTCCTTGGGACTGTAAAAGGCTGATCAGACCTAAAGTAGAACCATTCCTCCTCCATCCCTTAAATTTTGATGCTTTATGTAACTTAGTTCTGTCTACTGATGCAATCAGCTTTTTTATCTTTGACTTTCTTTTCCAGTTTCCCTAAAACAGAATCCCACATTTTCAACTGGGCTGCAGTCTCTTTTCCAAGATTGTTTTACACTTTGGACTCATTATGTATCTTTTTCCTTCTTAAATCTGTAGTCTCCCTGCCTGGTCATGTCTCCTGCTCTACTTCAACAGCTCTTTATCAGACACTGATCTTTCATCTAGCTGGCCTCCTGGTCATCTGCTATATTTTCCTGATCAAGTCACCTAATATAAACCTTTTAAATGTAAATATTTGAAACTTAGTTGTTTTAAGAATTTAAGACATGAACACTATCTGCAGGCGGCACTATGTCTCATGCTGCACAATTTTTACAAAAAGTTGAGTATATGCAGCATTTTTACATGACTGAACTGCTATTGACTTCGTGGTCATTCATTTAGCCTTAAATACACACCATGTTGCTTCTCTATAGGTAGATAGAAGAAGGGAATTTCAGATACATTCAACAGGTCCAGCTCTTGTGTATCTGAGGTCATGATCCTGAAAAATGTTCTCCATGTAGTCTACATGTTAAAAATTCAGCTGAGTTGTTTAAAGGTCTTTTGTAGTTGGCTGAACACTCATTGCTTTCTCAGAGCACATCCTTGGAATAATCAGTTGTGTTGTATGATTTTTCTTGCCTAGAATCAGAATGTTTTATTTATATAAGGTATTCTATGTATTTGCATCACCCATTTTTTTAATATATAATTCTTAATTTTGTATGTTTCAGACCTGCATATGCAAGCCTGATTTGTATCTTTAATGGTCCTTCATGAAACAAGCGTTTAAACCCTTAGCTTAATAGTTATATTTGATTTATTAAACAGTGTAGGTGCTGACTGCAATATGGAAAAAAATATATATGTATTCAAACACTGTGGTTTTGCAATATTAAAATTACAACCAATTTCCTTGTATGTAATTTAAAGAAAATGTAGCAAATAGAAATGTATGATAAGCCAATTTCAGGATGTTTTATAGTAATAAATATATGACATACAAGTAAATCTGAGTTGTCATTAATTCAGTATTTATGAATGTGAAAGCCATACTCTTGACTTTATGTATATATAAAGGATGTATTTTTGTTTGCTCTGAGTCATCTTTGTTGTACATGTTCATGTTCAAACAGCAGTTCTACTTTTTCTGACCCAGCAAAAATATTTTGGTTGAAAATATGTTTCCCAAAAAAGACCTTGATTTAGGATTAAACATGAATATTGATGCAATCTTTTTTTGCTCAGAGTTTGACTGGCCTCTCAGCCTGTAGAGGATATAATAATACAGGAGCTGGAGCACCTTTGCAGAATACCCAATAGATAACCATCACCTACCGCTAGTTATGAAGTGTTCAAGAGGTCAAGAAATCTACCTTGAGACATAGATGGATGGTTTTCTTTGCCTCTGTTCTACTTCTTGATATGTTATATATTTCTTTCTTTTCATACAACTTAAAATGCAGACCTTTCAAAGTAGTATGGTAGAGATTAGCTACATTATGATGAAATTCAGGAAACAACATTCATAAGTATTAGCTGAGTCATGAGCTGACTTTTCTGCTGTTTATTCACAATCTCATTGTATGGGTTTGTTTTGTTTTCTGTTTGAGCAGCTGTGAAGAGGAGAATTGTTCTGATGGAAATATTTTTGAGCCCTCAGATGCTAGCAGGTAACTAATAATTTGTCTTATCAAGTGGATAGGATCTGTAACCTGTTACTTACCCCCAGAAATTTAGTGGTACCATTTGTGGTTAAAATGATTTCTTTAGTTGACAAAAGAGCTCACAAAGGGAAATTCTTAGCAAGAAAGCCATAAAAGCATTACCTTGAAAGTGGCTTCTTCTATGCTGCAAAACCACTCATCATTCAAGTATATATTTATTAGAAATACCATAGGTTACAGAAAGAATGGAAGAAAATAGAAAAGATAAAATGACCCATACCAGGATTTGGATACGAAACCTTTAAGTGGAAAGTGAAATCAAGATACTAGGCTACAAACTCTTAAGGGAAGGATGTAAGCAATTAGGAATCAGTGAATAATACAGCACAGAAAAGACAGAAAATGTTGCTCCTGGGAATTGTTAAAAAAAAAAACCAAAAAACAAAAAAACAAACAAACCCAGAAAGAGAGTTTTGTTGATGTCTTGTAGTTATTATTTTGCTCATGTTTTGTTATCTCATAAAAAGGTTTAAAACCCCTTCTGATTTTAGAATGCAAGTGAATTGTGATGGACATCGAAAACTAGAAACATATGATATGTATTAATCATCATAAAACAAGCAGAATTATTTTCATCAAAAATTAACAAATCATAACTCCCAAACCACATCATCTGTACGTCTTCCTTCGATTATTTTCCCATTTTTAAACACAGACAATGACAAAAACATCTCCAGTTCTGACGATAGCCTTCATAAGAAATTTCAAGCATTTGATTTGGAGTGTTCTTTGATGGCAAGAACTGGAATTCAACTAAAATCCTCAAATATGTTTTGCCTGGGATTCTGAAAATTATCCTGCACTGTTCTAAATCTGAACCCACCAAAATAAATAACAAAACTTCACAGCTTCTCTGAAAAATTCAACTGTCATGAGAGCTGTCAACCCCCCCACTTTTTATTAATGAGAAAAATAGCATATATGCTCTGTAAAACTCAATTGTGCAGATCTGCATGTATTATTAATGACTAATGGGTAGTGGTTTCGCATTTTGGACAAAGACCTATGAATAATCTGGTGCCACAATTAAAAATGGATGTAACTATGTCAACACTTAAGAAATATAATCTCTGATATCAGAGTAATAGGAGAGGCTTTTTGTCTAATAGTACCTATCCTTCCATCTTCCAATTTTGTTTAAGGCCGTGTGTCTTCACAGACCCTTAAAGCAAAGTGGGTAAGTAGTTGCCATGTTGCAGACTCTAGGGTTGCAATTTTCTAGCTTGTCTTTTATTTTAAGGGGGTACAGGCTAAGTTTTTGGTAGGGATTTTTGTAGTGATTTCCCTATACTTAATACTTTTTACTTCTAAAGCTCAATGTCAGGTTACTGTACAGTCCCTTCCACAAGGATCTGAATGTAATTGTGTTTTGGGCACTATTATTTAGTAGCTCAGTTGTAGTTCTTGAAATAACTCTCTGTGTGTTAGGGCCATAACCTCTCCCCTTGTGTGCTCTAGAACAAGATGTTCCAAGCAACAATTGCTTAAAATGTCAAGAAATTTATTCCTAAACCTCATCCCTATATGACATATGACCAGTTTATATGTTGACAGTTGAAGTCCCCCATTACTACTGTTTCATTAGATTTAGTTGCCTCTATGGTCATAGCATTGCACACACAGTATTTTTCCCTGATCTGGAAATGAGTCATTACAAGTATCTGTGTTCTCTCTGCACAGAGAGCAGCATGAAATTATTCATCATTTAATTCTATACATGGTGGTTTTTTAAGTATGAAGGGGAACATAAGCTGTGTCTAGCATTTTTTACCAACATTCTGAACAAATGTGTACTTTAATTTCTATGGATATACAAACCAAATTATACAACATACTTGTATGTCAATGACTAATTTTGGGTGATTTTAATGCATTAATTATACTTTAAGCCTTTCATTTTCCTGGGACTAATCTATTCTGTTGAGCCTTGCCAAAATAAGGACAGAGACTAAATCTGACATTGCAGATATATAAATGCTATGAGACCTTTCCAAAGAATCATACTCCTATTCCTTCAATTTTCTGCTTCTGCAGCTTGGATAAAGGAGGATAGAGATATTTCATCACTATGAGAGTTATTAACATTGAAGTTTCACAGTTGTAGGATTACAGTTCCCCATTCACCACATAGGAAATTATAGTTTAAGCCACAACTTAACTGTTTTTCAGCTCATGGAAATGTCTTCCTGGGTTAACTAGTCATACTAAAAACCAATGTCAGATTTGGGAAGACTAGTTGTTAAATTGCCTCATTCAAAACTCATGTTGGCTCCATAAAAGGCAGATTTCCACTCATCTTCTTAATGTTAGACTAGCATTGTGTTCCTTGAAGTATCTCAACTGGATGTTGTAGACAAGAGTTGCTCATTAGACTAATTTTCAATCATCAGCTCAGCTATTTACGCAAGTGGACATTTACATTACTTCTATCTTTGTATGTTAAGGCACCTTGTCATCCAGTGCAGCTGCCTTCATATTTGCCCTCAGCACATCTCTGTTTTGGCACTCTTCTCAGTAGTTGAATACCTGAGGCCAATTTTGTAGATCTATCCTGTACGTAAACTAGCTGTTTAGTAATAACATTGTTGATTTAACTGAACAAATAGTGCGGGCAGTTTCTTTTATATTAACAAAAACATTGTTAAACAAGATTATTAAAGGATCTGTGAAAATTTATATAATATCTTTCAAAAGAAAACTCTTATACTTATTTTTTCAGGTATAAGCCAAGTGTTACATTAACAAGCACACAAATTACCCAAGGAATTGGTCTTCCCATACACTAATTTTCCATATTCTGAAATTGTATACTTATTTTTTTATATATTTATGACATCCTATTTGTAGATGATCGTGTTTTCTCTGGCCAGCTCTTATGCTAAAAGATGACCTTGTCTGTATTTTACTCAGTGGGCCACACATTCTAATTGTTACATGCCATGCATTTGAGTTTCTATTTATAAAACAAGCAGTTTTCAATATATACCACTAATTAAGCTACAAAATGTGATTTAAGAATCACATTTTAAAGTGTTTGCTTTTAGTTCAAAAAATTATCATGAACTTATTTTTTAAAATAACTGAATTGAGGAACTGTTTATCTCTAAATTTATATAGTAAGTTTTAAGTTTCATGAAAAAATCCTTTAATTAAAAACAAAATTAAAGTATTTAAAATAATTCAGAAATTGTAAACAAAAGCATGAACTGAAACAGGTCTTGGTTAACAGCAATAACAGATTTGAGAAAAAAGCTTATTAATGTGTTTCTGCAAACACTTCTTTGCATCTTAATTTCATGAAAATAAAACCCTGCCAATATGTGTCCTCCTCTGTGCTGGGGCAATCACATTCATAGGAGAAATCAATATACTTGCACTGTCATGTGAATAGAAGTTAAGAACCTTTTTTGTCCCTGCCTATGCCTGAGGCTACAAAAATGTAGCTATTTTTTGAGACAAGAGGCAAGACACTGAAACTGCAGTCTGAGGTTTGGTGTTCTCCATAGGTGATGATTGCAAAAAACAACAGAGTGCAATGTATTTAACTTATGGTTGATTCAATTTAAACATTGGACTATTCTTTACTAGAGCTCAAATTAATGAGTCCCAGTAGCCCAGTGTTATTCAACCTCAGACTAAAGGAAATCAGGAAATCTCATGGGTAGTGGACTAGGGAAAAACACAGGTTTACAAGCCAATTTTCTGTAGACCTGCATTATATGCACCATGGAAAGAATGGTCTTACCAGATTTATTATGGAATCTCCAAGGATATGAAAAGAACATATGTAACATGGCCATCTTAAGTCCATTGAGGCTAAGTTTGCTACTTTGGAGGATTCCTTTTGTTCCAGAGAGCTTTTGTCTTAGCTTCAGTAAACTGTAAGTGCTGTGCTATTTCTCTTGTTCTTTTTCTTTTTGATATGTTCAGTACCATTCAATAATCTCCTGGAGTTTAGAATAAGATTCTCTTTAACACCTGTACTTGAAAATGAAGACTCTTGGGTCTTGTCGACCTACAAGGAACAGCAATCATGGGTCTCTGAAGCTTTTCTTGGAGGTTCTGCAGTATATACAAAGCAAACTGTAAGAACCAGATATACTACTGCTTCATTGAGTTTAAAATTAGAATTAACTAAAATAGCTTAGGAAGGACTAAATTTATATGATTTAGATGCAAGGGCCAACTACCTAGAAGAATATTCTTAAGATACCTGGCGGTGCTGATGTCTGTGGTCTCAAGCTCCTGTGTCCTAAGAACAGATCCAAACATCTCACAAAATTATTGACTCGTGTATATACTGTTTTCATTGCACTATAATGGCATTGTAATAACATTTTAGGAGGTAGACTTTGAAAGAGCTTTAAGAATAACAGAGTCCAATATGCAGAAAAAAACCCCAAACCTTTGTGTCTTGCAGAAGCGTTTTACATCACTAATGAGCAATACCTCTTCAGTGCTGGCAGATGGGGGAAAGGGGGAAGCAAAGTCCAAGTACACCACCTTCTTCATACTCTCAGTAAATCTGCCACTATAGTAATGTTGTTGTATTCCCATGAACATACAAGACTTTATCCTGGTTGAATAACTGACTTTAGATTACAGTATGGAACAAAATCTGACTATCTAACTCCCTCTCTCACATACACACATACATAACAACTTTTTCTTCAGGAAAAGGGACTTCTCAGGTGCAAACTCATTATTATTATAACCAATAACCACTCTATCTTCCAGATTTTTTCTATTAAAACAAAGAAGAAAGTAAATAGAATTGAATGTGTGTACATGTAGGTTGCATGGTTTTGTTCTTTTATGCCAGCTTCATGTATAATTAAATGTAAGAATGTATTATGTGAAATGGGGTCTGGGAAGTAAAAAGGAAAGAGAATTTCCTGATTTTTTTCAGAAATTTTCCATATTTAGAGGGGATAAATTACAGCAACTGACCTGGAAGAATATCTCAGAAAAGTTCCATAAAAGTTTTTCATACTAATAACAGCAATGATAATAAGTAAGATTGTTTGTTTGTTTGGTAAGTACTGGCAATATGCTCACAGAGAACATACTCCACTGTGTTTACTCCTTTTGTGTTTACTTTTTACAAATGTTCTTTTGGATTATTATTCTCACAGGAATGTTTGCTGAAATGCTTATTTTAAAGAGGCTATTAGAGGACATTCTCAAATTGTAAATTTTGAACTCATAAATATTAGAGTCATTCCAGAAGATTGATTTAGCTATGAACTATGTTTATCTTCTTAAGAAACAGAAGAAATGTTTTCTCTAATTGTAATTAACACAACAAAAAATACAATAATTTGTTAACAATGAGCTGCTTGAATGTAATGTACCAAGCAAGATATTTTCTTAATACTCATGTAGCAATACCTATTGACTTCATGCACTTATGTGATAGATACTTAAAGTATTTCACTACTTGTGTATTACTGTTCCTGGTGGCTTTCCTCTGCAGGGTACATGATCCTGTTGCAATCTTAACCAGAGGGAAGTTCAAGAACTGGTTTTGGTTTAGGTTTGTTTTTTTCTTTTTTTCTTTTGAGCTTCTGCTGCTTATAACAAGAAATCTTTAGTAATGAAGACCAATGGCCATAATATACCATTCTTTATCTCCTTGTGCAAAACATGTTTCATTCATGCAGCAAACAGCAGTAACTTGCAGCTTTTTTTCTTCCTGAGGTCCTGTGTTCTGACAGCAGAAAATGTCAAGACTCCTCTCTCTTCTATCCATCATGAAAATCTGGGTGGTCTTATTCCCTCTATGTTTACTTCTATGCCATCGCTGCACCGTGACTGTTGTGCTCAGTGATTGCTCCATGCTCATCAGCAACCTATGCCTTGTGTCCAGCTCTAATCAACTTTGGTGAGCAAGAACTTCATGGCTGTTCCAAAGTTACAGCCCTTAACAGGGAGATACAACCACAGGGACTGAGCTCAAGAAATTCTTTGGAAAAGACATAGCATACTTCCTTTTCCACCCAAACGTGTGTGGGATATAAACAAACAAAGAAAGAAAAATATGCAGAGCTAAGCAACTGAAAATTTAAAAAAAAACCAAAACCAAAAAAAACCCCCAAAAAAACCCTATATAAGTTGCTTTCCATTTTTGTGGTAATTTGTTATGATGTTTATTTAAATGCATTACATAAAATAACCTGCCCACAAATATGAACAAGAACATTTATCAGAAAACAGATGGACTCTTATATGCAGAACTAAACACCACTAAAAACATAACAATCCATTTATCTTGATGAATGCATCCTCTAGCAGATATCTCAAGTAACAGCAGCAACAGTTTACCTGAGGGTCTGGAAAATACATTTCCATGAAGATACATGATATAGGAATAAGTTCTGGATTTTAATTTTTCATATGTAGAACAGGAATATTATGGTAAGCCTTCCCTGCTCCTGATTTGATCTTTGAGGGGAAAAACTCCTGGTCCTGAGGCTTAATGGCACCAAATTTAACTCCGTAATACAATTCAAGCAACAGCAGAACTCTTTCAAGTAACACCTATTTGATTTACCTTCCACTAAGTTATCTGGAAATCAGACCTAGGTCCTATGGATGCCTTCTGTAACAAGGAATATCTAAGAAAACAAATTATCAGACTTTCCACCCTCTTTTGAATCACAGAAGAATTTTAATAACGAAGTTTTACTCAATAGTGAACAATTAAAAAAAATATTTCCAACACAGTGAAAATGTTTATGGTATAGTGTTCATATACAAAATAATTTATCCAGAGAGAAATTATTAGGCAGGACAAAGTCTTTTTCAAAGATTTCTCAGAGACACTGCTCTCTAACAAAATTCTGAAGAATAAGAGAGCAATATATAAACAGACAATTTTAATGAATTCTTCTTAGGAATTCACTGTAGTACTATAAACATTAGTGTCATAAATTTTCTGTGGCTTCACTTTTGTGGCATTACAACCACTTTTAAGTTAGAATACTTCTAAGGACCTTCTGTAGTATTTAGTATTGCCACTGAGCATACCTAAGCAATTAGGAATGGTCATGTAGCATCAAAAGGGTATCATAAACAGATACACATCATACTATATATTTTTATTTAGTCCTCTGAACTTAGAAGGAAATGACCATGGAAATAGAAGAAGAAAGCTTTTGTGCAGTAAAGAAGAATATTTCCAGAGATGTCGATAAATCACTATAGAATGTAGAGCATACTGGATCCAGTTAGTTTCTCAGGATCTCCTTGTCAGTGCATACACTGCACATACAGCAGTTTCCATAGGAGGCGATTACACTGTGAGTAAACAACACATAGGAAATCTCCAACGGAGTTATCTTCCTAAACACTTACACTAGTTAATGAATTAAGTTGGCGAAAACTTGGTCTGGCATTTTAAAGATATGATAATTCAGGTTTGTCATGGGATAATCTGCTTCTGTTGTCAGAAACAGTGATGTTACTTTCCGTCAGATTACTGATATGGCAAGACTTGCTTTTCCCCAGGCACTTAGAAAATGGGAAGAACTGTGATAGCTGGAATGTAGGTGGGAACTCTGGGGATTTGTAATGCATTATGATAAATTGCTTTGCTATTTATGTAGATTTAAATAATAAAATATATCCATAAGCCTTCTTATCAGCTGCATTAAATATGTTTTCAAAGAAAGAACTAAGCCAACCTGCATTTAAAAATCCTCTCTACCTTTACATCCTATCATCACCGGGTGGTTTCCATTTCTCTGAACACTCTCCATAAGCTCTGCCTAAGAGTCCCTGTGCACAGGAACGCAAAGTGAGTTGTTTTGAGACAAGGAAGGGTGTCTGGTTTAGGAGTTTGAGACCTTACCCCTGATAGGGGAAGACTTGCCAACTGTCTCTGTTTTATTATGAGCAATTAATCTTGGGTGTCTTTTCTGACTATCACAGAGGCAGAGCAGGACAGGAAAAGAGGCAATACATCAGGTGGAGAGTCCCAGGATACTAATGATTTTTTCAGGATGCTAACACCTTAAATTCTAGCTGAACACCAGTGAGCAAATCACGCAGATCCATTTAAGATAATTTAATAAGTATGTGAAAGAAAAATGCAGAAAAAGGAGAAATGCTTTTGGTACATACTGACCAATTCATTCATTCCCACTCTTCATAATGTATTATCTTTAACCGAGTGACCCAATCAAGCGTGACAGCAAAATGAAGATTTTCCTCTGAAAACTTATATTTACATGTGTCTCTCATACATGTGAGACATTGTTCAGAGAATGGATCTTCATCTATATCTCAGAGCTAGGTAGCAATGTTTAAAAAAAAGGGTTCTGATACAGCACACAATGTCTTTGTGAATAAATTCCATAAGATTTACCATCTTACACAGTTAGGTTGAAACATCATGTAAGAAAGGAAAGAAAAAAAAAGGGAATTTAGGTAGAATTACAAATGCCTGGGGACCCATATTGACCACTTCTATCAAAAATGTAACTAGGAAGCTAGAATAACATAAATACTGAATAAACTATATTTTCTTGCAAAACAAGTTATTTTCTACAAATTCTTGATTTATGCTCTTTTTAACCACTCTTTCCTTTCTCAGCTGGTACTTACAGTTAACTGTCTCGTTCACCTTGGGTGTGGCCTGACAGTTCACTTCACAGCCATTTCCCTCAAGCAGACAAGACATAGGAAAGAAACCTCTCTATCCCTCATGTGCAAAATTTTGTTCTGGAAATAAGCTTTAAGAAGTTTTTAAAAGGTCAATTAATCAATCAGGGAAAAGTAAAAATGGTATTTGACTCGGAAGCCTCATCACACCACTCAAATAACAAATGATGAATACCAAGCTTTTGAGTGAATTCTTGCAATCAACAGTCTATGACTAATCGATTGGCTGACATTTTAACACTGTTGCAGAAACCGATCAAATTTCATAAATAGCACAGATTGTTGTTGGAAAAAATCAAGGAGAGAGAAGGAAAGGGAAAGGGAGGAGAGAAAAGAAAAAGAAAAGAAAAAGAAAAAGAAAAAGAAAAAGAAAAAGAAAAAGAAAAAGAAAAAGAAAAAGAAAAAGAAAAAGAAAAAGAAAAAGAAAAAGAAAAAGAAAAAGAAAAAGAAAAAGAAAAAGAAAAAGAAAGAAAGAAAAAAGAAAGAAAGAAAAAAGAAAAAAGAAAAAAGAAAAAAGAAAAAAGAAAAAAGAAAAAAGAAAAAAGAAAAAAGAAAAAAGAAAAAAGAAAAAAGAAAAAAGAAAAAGAAAAAGAAAAAGAAAAAGAAAAAGAAAAAGAAAAAGAAAAAGAAAAAGAAAAAGAAAAAGAAAAAAGAAAAAAGAAAAAAGAAAAAAGAAAAAGAAAAAGAAAAAGAAAAAGAAAAAGAAAAAAGAAAAAGAAAAAGAAAAAGAAAAAGAAAAAGAAAAAAAAGAAAAGAAACCGTGCCATTGAACTGTTCACTGCCAAGCGTACGCCTGGGCGTGGGTGGGTGCAGCCATACGCAGGGAGAAGGCGCCACCTATGGATCTGCCAGCCTTGCTCTCGCCTCGGGACACAAGGCTGCCAGTTTGGCTGATACAAGGTGGCTGGGATTGTAAAAGTATTGAACTCACAACTGCTCACCACTGTTGCTCAGATATTGGTTCTATATGACACCAACAGCATACACATTAATGAATCAAGACCGGCTTGGTATCTCAGAAGGCAGCATATTCATGCTCATTTGTCTGATTGTAGAGGTCATTTCTGGGTCACTACTGAGTAAACTTGGGAAGGACAGCCTGGTTAGCAGGGTGGTAAATAATTAAGAGAGCAGTTAAACAGTGATCAGGATTGCTGATGACCTAGGCTATGTAGAAAAACTGTACTTTGAGGTTATGAAAAAGTTATTCATCAAGAACAAAGGGAGAAAAACACAGTGGGTATTGGAAATCTGCGATCCTAAAAAGAATTACCATGAAATTCAAAAGCAGTGCTGTGGCAAAAGCCGTCAGTATTGACTGTGATTAAACAGGAGCATGCAAACAAGAATGTGGTTTTTATCCATGTAGCCAGTCTGACACAGGAAGGTATGCAAGTTTGAATGCACAACAGGATGCTTAAAAATTGGAAAACGTGAAGAAAAAAAAGTCACAGAAATTACTCCAGTCTTTGAGTAAATGCCTGAAACCTGCTCAGTTTAGTTTATCAAAAAGGAGTCTGAAAGCCAATTTGATTGCACCATGCATGTACTTTCCAGAACTAAACAAGCTCTTTTGAGCTAGAAGAGTAAAGACAGAAATAGTGGTGGAAATCTTATGTTAGGATAATTCAGATTATAAATGATAGGCTTTTTTAAAGTTTATTTCTTCTTTTTATTATCTTTTCCCCCTTTTTTTTCCTTTTTGGCAATTATCTGCAGGAAACGGATAACAAAGGACGATGTATGTTCTCCAGGTTTTGATATCTTCAAATAAGGATGTTTTTTCTGAAGATAAGATTTTGCAACATATAAATATTTTTTAAGGAGCTAGAATGTGCTGTACAAAATAGTGACTTGATAACCTTGCTAGTTACTTCTGTCTTGAAATGCATTGATGCAAATACTGAGTTTCAACCCTGAGTTTTCTTGCCACATTCCCAGCTTCATCATCAGTTGAAAGTGTAAGGTAGCAATCAGTAAGTCAGACTTATCTGTGCCCTTGTTAAATGCAAGGAAGATGAATTTAGTGTGAAAACAACTATAACCCATGTTCCTGTTGCAACTACAGATTACTGCAAACACCTCTGTTCGGTTCACCATCATGGTCAGGCCTGAGCTGGCTTCTGCTCCCCAATCACAGTCTGATTTAATATATGTGAACCTGCTTCAGTCTTAAAATCAGGTGGCTGTGTTACCATATTTAACATAAGCATATCTGAGCTATGACATATGCAAATGCTTCAAATTTGAGTTATGAAAGAATTTTTTCTCTCTAAAAGATCACTTGAAAATTCAAAGGCAATCTTTGTACAGCCTCAGGAGACCATCAGCTGGTGAGACTGGCATAACTGGTGTCCTGTCCAAGCTCAAAAAGGAAAAAGAATGTGAAAGTGTCTATATGACATCTGTTTTGGTTTAATATGTTTACTAACTTACCCCAAAGATGGTTACAGTGAGCGAAATTTTGTAAAAGTGTTTCTAGTACTGAGAGAATTTAGTGACTCTAGATCTGGAAGGATGCTGGCACCATGCCCTCCTAGGGGACATGTCAATGAAATCAGGCTATAACAGACCCAGGATGCATTGTTTTATTTTGTTTAGCTTGGTGGTTTTTACAAACCAGGACTGAAACCTTCCAAACATATCCTTAGCCAATATAAAGAAAGAATTACTGATAAATAACTACATAGGTTCTTTTATTTCCCTCTTGGTATGGTTTGGGTACCTTGAAGGCTGTCACTTTGGTATGAATTAAATTGACCTTGTTCTGATCAATGACCAGAATGTATTGCTTAGAAATCAAATATTTTGCATAAATATTTTTGCTGTTATTGTAGAGAAGAAAGAAAATGGTTTTTTAAAGTTAATTTTATTATTTGAAGACGAGAGGGCAGCTTTGAGCAAGTAGAAATCTGAACACATTAATCCAAAAACATTATGGTTTTGGATTTTTTTTCATTATCTTTTCATTAGCATTTCTCACAGATTCTAGACAATCAAGCAGGATTAAATTTTTTTAAAAAATAATTAGTTTTTCTGTTGAAATAGTGACTAAATCCAAATTATCAACAAGCATATCATCTGTGGAACAAAAGTGGTATATGGGAAGAACAAAATCGTATTTTAAAAGCAAAGCAATATACAGTCATACACTTTCATAACTCCAGTAGAAACCTTTAGTTTTAGTTTGTACCTGCCATCTTTTTCATTGTAAGGTTTGCCCCCCCACTGCAGTATCTGTAGTGCTTAACTTGTCTCCAAACACATTAATATCTTTTTGTGTTGTGGCTTTCCTTCAGTCATTCGTATCCTCCAGCTACAGAGTATGTGTTATCAAAAATCCTAAGGCTTAGAGTTATACTGTGCCTTACATGTAAAAAATAATCAAACATTAACCTGTTAGCTTCAAGAGGAACAGCTTCCAATTTCAAATATGTATCTGGATCACTATGATTAAAAAATAAAGAAACAAAAAAAAAATCTGTCACTAATGTAATTCCATGATCAATGTGACAATATTCTGGTTTCCAGGGCTATATACTTGTACTTTTTTCAGGGCATCTCATCTCAGTTTTATTGAAATATAACTATTGATTTAATTTTTTTACTGTTTCTCTTGCAGTTTACAGGTGTATACTTTGGGTTTTTTGTCCCTAGCTGGCTTCCAGAGGCTAATTTGCAACATCAGGTTTTGTTTGGAAAATGTGTATGAAGAGCACTTTATTTCTGCATTATCATCTGAAGTTCACCTTATAATAGGCTTCAGAGAATCAGAATATGGGTTAAGGATTAATTACTCTTAGAAAGGAAACAAAAGCTCGGCCTTAAGTAGCTATTCTGCAACAAGAGAGCTAGCTCTTAAAAAAATCAGGCAGAAGGTATGAACAAAATGATTTAAGAAAACAAAAGAATGAAACAGAGTGCACTTAGAGTTTGCAAGTAGAATCACTTGCCAGAAATCTTTCATTATCTGGGGTACATTTTCAAAGTATTGATCCACAGCATTAGATGACTAGTTAGAACTGACAACTTCTACCAGTAAATAACTGTTACTCTCTTCATTCCTGAAAGCTGTTACAGTAGTTGCATAAAACAGTTATTTCCCTTTTGACATTTTCTAATAATTTCAGAATTATTTTCCATTTTATATGCATATACAGAATTTCTCCCAAAGCAGCAGCATCTCTGTATAACATAAAAGAATAAAAAATACCTGAAGCTTCACCTTTGTCTACTGGAAGGTCATACTCACTTTTTCCTCTGTAGCAAAAAAAAAAAAAAAAATTAAATCAATCTGGTAAATATCTATAGGCAGCTATCAAAAAGAGAAGTGGCTCATCTGTTCTAAGAGAAAAGGGAAGTAAATTCAAGTCTGACAAAGTTGTCACTAGCCAGAACCTGCCAGTCCTGCTTATTTTTAAATCAAACAGCTGGTGGTAATGAGGTGATATGAGTCTCAGGAAGCAAAATCAAACAGCAGAAGCTACATCTTAGGAAACTTTCTCAGTTAGCCTGGTGGTCTATAAGGGTGCAGAAAAGCAGACCTTTCTGCTTTCAAGACCTTGAAAGTTTATGTCTTACTGAGAGTAAAAATCTTTGTCAGTTCTCATTGAAGTCGGTGAAAGGATTCATGCTGTTTACAGGAGGAACTAGCCTGCCCATGAGAAGAGTCAATATCCTGGGTGGGTCTTTCAGAAATGCTTACTAGAGGCATACCTGTTATCACATTCAAATTGATGAACATCCTGAAATTCCCTTTTGGTTTTTTTCAGGCATTTTTCCTGAAGCCAAAATGTTTTTAATGTCTGTAATTTTGTGCCTCCCTATTCAGAAACTGTTTTTTTTTGTGGAAGCATGAACATTCACATGTAAACTTTCTCCTACCAGTGCATATACTGTAAATCTTGGCAGAACTAGGTGATTTTTTTAATCACCTAAAAGTGTCTTTTTTTCATGACTATTTATGGAAATTAATAGTTAACAATGATAATAAATCAGTCTTAAAAAGAGGTTTTCAATAGAATTCCAGATAAACATTGCAGTAGTATATTCATGACATGTTTTGAAAGAAACCATAGAGCTAATAACTACTTTAAAAAATAACTTTAAAAGAAAAAGTCTAGTTAGTCTGTTTCATTTCTGTAAATAAAAATAACTTGGCATTACGTCAGTATCTGCCCAAGTTTACTGCACAACATTTTACAAATATTACACACATTTATTAATGAATGGATATTTGTTACACCGTGCTCACCTGAAGATAACTTTGCTCACACTGAAGTGATACTCCTCATGTGGCCAGTCCCTCTGAGCAAGGGCACACTCGGATGTACATTAAGCTGATCATGCTATGGTTAGGTGATCTGTTTTCATAGTATATTTACTGTGATTACTCTCCTGATTTGAAATAGTTGTACTAGACAGAGCAACAAAAGCCTCCAAGGAGTTGTCTAGACACCTGAAACAATAACTGGAAGGCAAAGGCATATGAGCTTTTATTTACTGAAAGATACTGTTTAAAGATTTTTGAGAAAAACAGTTTTAAAACCCCTGAGAGGTAATATTCCAGAAAGCAAGATGGCTTGGAGGCTTAATTCTGCTTCCAACTTCACACAGTGTAAGTCTGAATTAAATGGTGTTATATTAGTAAAAGATAGGTTTAGGATCATAATCAGTGAAAAGTCATATGAGAACAAGTGGATAATTTTTTTTCTTAAATTTCTAGATTTCTAGATTAACATGAAAGAACGCATGAATAATTCGAGAACTTCTTTCAAGCTTTGAGATTGTTTAATCCTTTGTTTATATAATTCTTGTACAGTTAATTAGTTTGTAGTTAAATAAAACATTATCTCAGAAGCATTGAAATGTAGCCTTCCTTTTCCTGGAGCACAATGATTTCTTTATAAAAGAGAAAAGAGCTTTTAAAATGTGCAATAAAATCAGAGGAATCGCTTCTGGTTCAGGACTTATTTCTCTTGGTGATCAGTTCTCTTTGAAGTGATTTTGCTTTAGTATTTGTACTTAAGCACAAAAATAGTTTCTCATCAAAAAGAGTTAAAATTTTTGTGTTAAAATCTCTGTATTAAAATCACAACCTAATAACAGTCATAAAATTACAAAGGAGAGCTGAACATTGTCTTCATACTGAGGGGTGAGTAAAGCCAAACAATAACTTCTTCCTTTTTTCCTTAACCAAAATCTCATAAAAAGATTTAAGAGAGTTTACATCCAGAAGGAATCAGTAATGCAGAGGCAGACCAGGCTGCGTTTCTCACCTTCCACAGGATTTCTCTTTCTCAACAACATCCCAAGATATATAATACCAACCCTCAACCACACATGTTGCCTATAAAGCATGGTTTGGAAATGGTCATATAATTGAATACAGCATGAATGCCACTCCAAGAAAGAATTATTGCTTACACTGGAAGCTTTCATGTTGATCTTACAGCAATAGAAAATGCTTCAAAATGAGCAAACACATTAGTCATTATTTTCCCTGTCCCCACTGAAAGTCGGTGTGTAGATATGACTATTTTAAGTAGTGCTTTAGACTTACACCTACTTGCTGAAGTGTAATAGAACTCAACCATGATTAGTAAACAACAGTGAAAATGCTATTTTTCAGTTAGTCCAAGGGAAAGAAACATATTAAAGAATATATCAAACTGGAGAATGTTAAAGGAAACAGATATATCAGATGAAATGTACCCTCTGTCAATGCAATTTAATATTCATAGCCTGCCAAGATGTCAGTAGTTGGAAGGAGAAAGACTCATCAACTTTCAGAACATGTGTGAGTAGGATTGTTCAGGTGAATAAGATTTTATTTAAAATCTTCCAGGTGACAAAGAGGACCTTTGGCTCCCTGGAAATCACAACAGTTTTGTGGGAAATAATAAACCATTCAAGAAATTGTGTGCTTGAAGAAATGACTCCAGTTTTATTTATACCAGTAATATAATGCTCAACTTTTTTGACTTGGTGGAATTAATCCTGTCTGACATAAATGGGGACCAGCCCAAGGTTGTCAATGAGGAAAAATAAGCCAGGCTGTGAACAGGGTAGCCCCAACACAGTAGAGGATTTCATTACTTCCCTCAAATAATAAAGCCATAATCAACCCAGAATAATGGACACACAGTAAATAATGCATGTTAGAAATAATCTGTGTAATGCATCAGACCTAATGAGGCAAGGAAGAACAGATTCAAAGAATAAATCCTATGGTTTTTTTTCTAACAGATGATGGGCACTTATAAGGAGAGTCCCATTACCTTGTGTCGATTGTATTTACCAGTGAGCAGTAATTAACTGTTCATACTTGTATACATATGTAGACCAAAATTTGTATGGGGAATGCACTCTAGTGGGATTTGGACACCCAAGCTAGGTGTGAAACCTCAATTATAACATGCCTGGTGGGAACTGAGTCCTTAAAGAAATAATTGAAAGGAGGTAACTAAATGAGATATCTAAGCCACTCAGAGAATAGTAAAAGGAAGTCAGCTATAGCAAAAATTTTGGCCATGGAGGAAGAGGTTTAAACATAGAAGTAGCTGATGCTAGTGCTTCTGCATGACAAACCAGAGCAAGATATCATCCTTCCTTCGAGATCTGTGTTTATAAACAGGCTTTGGGAGCTAGATGTTCAAATCACATTGACTATCTAAAACATTAAAGCTATAACATTTTAGTATTGTTTTCCTCTCACATGTAAGATTCTCCAGCATTTATTCCTATGTTTCCCCAGTCACTCTGTTACCTATTGCTACTACCCCACCATGTCCTCGCTCTTAGTTTGGGGATGCATAATACATGTAGGGTACGCTTTGGGCATACTTTCAGGACCCTGGTTTGGAGGAGTGTATTCCTAAGTTTAACCTAACAATCTCATCTCACAAGGTTTAGATGGATTTTCCGTTGAACAAGAAACCTAAACAGCTTGCTAGTGGAGAGCAACATCAATCCTTTTAAAACATTAGTCTAAATCTTAATTATACTTCTTGATTTAAATTAACCAAAATTTGCTTTTAATTTTAATTTCATGATACAGTTCAAGACACAATGGATTTCTATGACTTAAGGGCATGAGGAAAGGTCAACATGTGATAGATCCTTATCAGTGCTAGTGAAGAATTTATCTCATGTTAGTATAGATTCTCATGCCCTTGAGTCAGGGAACTCTTATGGATAGGAAGGAACCCATGTTTAACCCCCAAAACTAGAATCAATTTATGTAATTCAGATTATTTCACCTCTCTGCTTTTTAAATGAATTTTAAATTCTTTTGCCAAATGCACCTTAAAATTACTTAAACATTGAAATTTTGTTGATTTATCTGTGGACTTTTCTGCAGCATTCTCAACTCGTTGGAGCCTCATTTTTCTCCACAGCACACTTGCAAATTTGGGTAGAGTATTTATTATTCTGGTTCTTTTTGTTATGAACACTGCCTCAAATGAGGGCAAGGAGGGAGCAGGTGACCTTCCCAAAGTCATCTGTAGAGGTTTACATCCAGCAGCTAGTAAATCATCTACAATTCCCACCTCATTGACTTATCAGAACACTGTATTTTTATTCTCAGAAAGTTATTCCACAGTTTATTAAAACTGCTATCTTGGAGGAGACTGTTTGTTTAACTCACAGCTAACCTTTTCACTCAAGACTTATTTATGTATATTATATTAAATTATATAAGAAAAAAGATCAAATTAATAATAATAATGTAAGTTATGTAATGAGCAAGCACATTAAGAATCTGATGCCAAGGAAAATGCAATGAAAGAGTTAATGTAGTTCAACTGCTCCACTTAACGAAGCTAGTATTTTAATGGTCCCAACTAGGATTAGAAGTTAACACCTCATTAAGATGAATGGGGGATATAGTTTGCACCTTTACTGTTGCTTCTATGCTGTGTGGCTTGCAAACTCCTTCTACTGTTTCTAGAAGGCAGGCTTAAGGAGTAGAAGAGTGCATCATTAATTTATATAGGTAAGTCTCTTTGTAAAAGAAATTACTAGTGACTGTATTTTTAATGAAACTCTGGTTCTGCAAAAAACTTTTTGCCACTGTAAAGAACAAAACATCAAGGGATTTATGGTTTTTTTGTACCCACTTTTCCACTGTTAGGTTTCATGGTATACAAGAAATATTATTACTCAAAATACCTATTTCAGACAGGTGCAGTTCTGTAAAAGTGCACTCAGTGAGACCTAAGACTTTCCCATGTAAGGAAGAAAGCCAGATGTTTCCCTCATGGCCATTTTTACATCCAGTATTAAATGAGTAAAGATCTAAAGCCCACCTAGGGGTAAAATCACGGTTGTGCTTTTAATAATAAAATCTAGTGCAAGTGGGCTTGATTCCTTTTCCTCTACCTCCTGCATTAAAAAAATACATATTGCATACAGATAAACAATTTTCCTTCAGTTGATGTAATGTGATTTTTCAAGGAGGTTGGTACCATGTTCGTAATCAGGCTGATGAAGGAAGGCAGAGAATGGTCTGATAATTACTAATATTTACCAAACAGCACAGTTTCAGGCACTCCTGGGTGCCAATGTAATGTGTTTGCACAACACCTCACTGCCTCTGTTTTCATTTGCTTGAAGCCATATAGGTGTGAGCTAAAGTAGGTACAGAGACTTCCAGGTAAATCACCTGGAAAAAACCACTCTGAGGCATAAAAAGATAAGAAACCTGTAACTGCCTTAGTACACATATATACAAACTTGTGCACATACATGCAGTAATATTCTGGCCTATTCAGTCACACTGAGGATGGTTTTACATATTAACATTACTGAATTGCAAGAACTAGTGGAAACATTTTCTATATTAATGTTTATACTTCCCTTGTTTTGACGTACTTCTAAAATATTTGTTGCCTTTTCAGTGGAATTACAGATGTTCACTTTAAGAGGAAATGTCTTTGAAATATCAATGCCCTCATATTTACAGAAACAGAACTGGATCTGAAGTAGTACAGTATACCATAAATCCAATATTTGAGCTTACAGCATCCTTTTTCATTCAAAAGACATAATTCCCATAATGTAGTAAATTCTGTAACAGCCTCAGAGACCAATGGGATATAACCTGCAGTGATTAATGCTAATTGCTAGCCAAGGTTTTGGAAGGGATTAGTGATTTTAGAGATCTAACTTCGAAAAAATGTCTGATAAGAGATTGATTTTCAGAAGAGGAATAGTATCATCTTCTTGCAAATTGGACTCCTTTAAATTATCTCCCCCACAGTGAACATACTTAAAATTACCAGTTACTTCTGGAAGCATTGTCCAGAATTGCATGTTATCCATGCAATATGTATTTTATTTTCTAATTTCTTAAATATTTATTTGCCTAGCTTCCTTTTTGACTCTATTATACTTTGAATAACAATCATCTTCTCCATGCTGCTAAAAGACAATATTTTAATCTAGACATAATTCCTAAGCATCTAAGGAAGACATTTTCAGTGTAAAGGGCTTGATGCCTACAATACATTTAGGAGAAAGTTCCATAGGCACTGTATCAGGCTACTAATTTTCTAAACCACCTGCAGGTTTTATTTATTTATAACTAATTTAAGTGTATATTTCTTGTTTGGGTGTTAGAGCTGACATGTTCCATCACTTTCTTGCAACCAGGAGTGAGGTAACAGCATACATGAAAGTGGTTGGATTGTTTCTAAATAATCTTACGTGTGTATTTAAGAAAAAAAGTTTCATAATATTTTCAGTCTATGCTATCAGGAATTTTCAAACAACTAATTACTGCTGGTATGCAAATTTAGTGAAACCCAATTAAATAAATATCAGATATATGGATAAACCTGCTAGCAAAGACATGTACTCTATAACACTTTGTACACATCCTGTGTTTGCTATGAAACCTGTTTAAACAAATAAGTGATAAAAGACTAAATGAGTCAATGAAAAAATCCCCTATGTACCAAGTTGTGAATTGCATGCTATTAGATCTCTCCATGGGTGTGTTGCCTGCTCTACTGTAACAGGCAAGTTCCCTCTTAAGTAAATACTGTCTCTTTTAAAAGAACAGATCTAATAAAGACCTAGATTTTCTGTATATCAAAGAAATATATTTTAAAGCTGCTTTTATTGTTTCATAACAAAGCCAAAAGACATTCAGCTGTCAAAACAATAATGGTATTTGCATACAGGTTTTTGTTTTGTTTTGGTTTGGTTTTTTCATCTGGCAAAATACTGTATGAATGGAATAGGGAAAACCAGACTGATTATGTCCAAGCTCATGATTGTAAAATCTCTGCTACCAAAGATATTTTAACTAGATAGACTCCATTGATCTACACCAAAGCTTTGTCAACTAAAGCTTTTTTCTTAAATTGATTCTCCATCTTGTCTTCTCATTCTTTCGACAGCACACAGCAGGAAGCTCTGTCTACATACAGAAAACAGGATCTTGCTGTAGGCATGGGTATAAAACAAAAAGACAGTGATTAAAGAAAAAAACAGACTGCTGTTAGTATTTGATCTTAAAATTATTGATCTTGTCAATCAGTTACAGACACAAAGTGCCCATTTAAATCTGTAATAACTATTAATGTTACCACAAAAATGCTGACCACTTGAAAAAAAACCAAAGAAATCTATATGATAATGCAATGCAATGATTATTTGTCTGTATAGCTCTTTGTAGTATGTCAGTGTAAGTGCAATATCCCACTTGACATAGGTCATAACTCTAAAATTTATTTTAAATTTAATATAAGAACGAGGTTCACATGATAGACTTCCATTTTGAAAACTAAGAACTTTTGATTCTTTAACTGCCAAAACATTAGTTTTTATCATGCTTATATTAATAGAAAAATATTTCCTGCAACTGACCCAAACTCAAGTGTTACATTAAAATACTGTTCAAAACCCGCCAAGATAAGCCAGTATCAGGCTATCTTTGTTCTTTATGTGGAACTGTATGTTCATTCTGTCTCAAGAGTTTGCATTCCTATTATAGTTGTACCAATAGTTCCTCTAAACATATTTATGTGTCAATAAAATTGAAAGTAGGTGAAAAGAAATAAAATCTTATTTCAAAACTAAGTGCACTTCTGTTGCTGGTCATATTAAAAGCAAAAAACATTTGACTATTTGGAGCTAAACAAACCCCTAAAGGTCTTGAATCAATCTCTATACGTGCTTTAACTTACAATCAAATGTCAGTCACTAAAGCTTGTCACCTTAAGATAAGGTGGTTATTTTCAAGGGCAGCAATTGTTGCACACAAAGTCCCACTATGAACCAGCTTACAAATATGAACAGAAATGTTCATGTAAGTTGCAGTGTTATCCTTCTCTCTATCTCTATAAAAAGGGGAAGGCATTTACTAACAATTTGATGATGTCCCTGAAACTGGAAAAAGATACCAATAGCACACACTGTTACATCTAATGTGTAACTAATAAAAATATATAGAACGGTTCATTTCCATTACAGACAAGTAGGAATGTAGTGTAGTTTTATGCCAGCCAAAGGGTTTATGGAAAGCATTTGCCCATCTCTAATATATGTGTAAATTAAATTTTATGAAATGCATTTTAAATGTACTTCATTGATCTTCTGAATTTATCATAAGCCTCTAGTTCATATTTTGGTGCCAGTCTAGTGTGTCACATGGTTTTGAAACCAATAGAGGCTCATACTGAAGGGTTTTTCTTTGTTTGAATTACTTTATTGTCTGAGTGGAAGGATTAAAGACAGACTAAAAAGTCATTATGATGATGTAATAAAACACACATTGGTTGTTCCTTCACTTTAAAATCTGCTTTTTAAGCACATTCTTCTGTTAGAAGCCAGAATGAAATGTCATTAAGCATCTGGACATAACAATAACTATTTAAGATTTTTGTTTGTTTGTTTGTTTTAATCTAGGCAACACTGAAGTAAAAGAAAAGAAAGATTTCATATAGAAATTGTGAACTGCTCACCTTTCCTTATTATAGACAAAATATAGATTTCTCAATTATTTTTAAAGTGACAGTTGGATAGAAAATGCAATAACTTTCTAATGCTACTTTTTGTCATTGCATGTGAGACGATTCACATCATTAAAAAATAAAAACCTCAAGCATGCTTTTTTGTGCTTTTATATTATGTATTAAGTGTTGAGCTTTCAGTGTATGAGAAGATACATGTGGAACTCTAGAATAATAAAAATGCTTAAATAATATATCAATGAAAAAAAAAGAATAAAAGAATACACATTGTATTATGCCATGGAATCTAAAAATGCTAGTTTTCCTGCATTGGGAAAAATTAATGTGAAGTCTTTTCCCCTTGCTCCCAAAGAGAGACATTTTTATTTCTTTGTATTTTTAAGTATTTTTTCCAATCATGAAGGAACCTTTCAGTGCTGGAACCCACTTCATAACACTAGAGACAAATACACAAAAATTTATTTCACATTCTTATTTAAATTATTTATCAAGTGATCATGCTTTCTTTGTGCTTTTCGACAATTGGACTTCACCCTTCACTCCTGCCATATTCTACAAGCCCTTGAAATAACTCTTTCTTTGAACTACTGGTTATTGACACTGAAGTATTTCTCTGCTCTTCTCCAGGACTTTGAAGCATGTTAGAAATTAACGTTAGAGTTTAGCATAGAGAAACTCCACCTGTGTGGGAGGGAAGAGGTCTGTCCCTCCTAAAAGTTGTGAAAGAGTATACATGGCTGTGTGCCATGCCAGCGTCGGGACTTCCCCAGCCACCCTACTCCCAGGAGAAAGATGCTTTTACAGATCTGGGGAGACATGAGGTTTTCACAAAAAACCCCAAAGGAAACATGTACCCATCCTCCTTTCTGAGATGAAGCCCTGGCTGCTCTGGAACACACATGCCACCATGGCTGACGAGCAAAGGCTTTCCTTTGGAGCCAGGGCTGTTTCTTGAGGAGAGGTTGAAAGCTCTAACTGGGGAGTCAAGGTCCTGATGAAGTTAATATTTTCCTACACAAGGAAAATTATTATTTCTGGTGTGGAGACCTTTATGCTTCTACTACCCTATAGAATTACAGAGGTGTCAGAATGTTGGTTATCACTGTGTCTCAGGGTAGACTGTCTGTCAAGGACAGGAAATGCAGAATGTGAGCAGGGTGAAAAATCACCTCTCCCTCCCATTTCCATCCATATGGAATGCTGATTACTTGCTGATTAATATCACTGGCAAGAATACAAAAACAAATACTATGTCTTCCTCTGTAATGTTACCTCCCACCCTTTCCTAGTCCAACAACTTTAGCATTCATTTTCAGTATGATGTACTCCACTAGGTTTTTTGTTTCAATGAAAAAAGAAAACCAACACATGGGATCATGCTCCTTGTGAGGAATTTTCTTTATATATAGGTATGCGTATATGATATGATAGTTCTCTCTTCACTTCAGCCTGCTTTACTGATTTTTAATTAGACTTTGTCCTTATTTCACAAGATCTGAAAATTTCAAAAAATTTTAGTACTGGGTATAATAAGTGATGTATATATTAGATTTTCAGAAGTTTATCTTAATGAGAGTTTAAAGCAGATTTTCAGAGTAGTCGAGTTCCATTGTGTTCTGACACAGATTTAATCTTGGTAATGATGATATGTTACCTGATGTACAGGCATGTATCAGTATTTATTTTGTCAAGTCCTGTTGTTCATGCACGTACTTGTGCAACTGTTAGAGTGTGAGCAGTCTGGCAGAGAATGTAGCAGTAAAGCTATTTAATAACTTGCAAAATGATTTTGACATAAAAATTGTCAATAGTGCAAAGCAAGAGAGCTCTTAAGTATAGGTTTCCAATAAAACAGCTTTTAAAATCCTTTCTTACATATTCACATCAGGTGTATGAAAAACCAAGGATTGTTTTGTCACAGATACATTGAAGGAAATGAACAGTTTGAAAAGAACTGAGAAGGCCATGCAAGCCCTCTGCTAGCTATGCAGGATTTTTGTATTGGACAAGCCTCAGAAGCTGGCCGCATTTAATCTGAAGCTTTGGGTGAGGGGAACGCCTGGGTGCCTGCTTGGTTACAGAGCTCTGTTCACCTTGTCATCAATTCTACAGTGAGGGGTAAGATGGACCTCTGTCTTGATGCTGGATACAAGAGAGGATGTGAGTGTTTTGAACGGAACTTCATAATTTCTCTGCCTTACCCTCCAATTTATACCCACTCATGGTCAGCAAAAGGCACTAAGCAGCAGAAGAGCAAACGCTCACACACATGGTTTGCCATTTGTCCATTATTCAGGAGACATAAGACATAAGGGATTAGACTTCCAGTAGCATTGCAGCCACATTTAATGCTCTCATTTAATCAGCTTGCTCTGAAATTTCCTCCACTGGAAAATGTAGGATCTTTTTTTTGCTCTATAGCATCAATAACTTCTAAATTTTGGTTATTAAAGGCGTTGGTCAGTCCACACTGACAAGTCTTCGTATTCAGCTTTGAAACTGCCAACCATAATTTGATCCCTAGATAAAAACCTGGAATGCTGCTAATTACTTCTATTGAAAATTACTACAGCTTGAGGCACAGCCCACTGATCCAGAATCATGTCCTCTGTGACTGCAGTCAGAAGTTGATTTCCATGACAAGCTCTCTTGGCTCTCTGAAGATGATGGCTGCCCTCTAGTGACAAAGATATTTCTTCTGACAGACATTTCAGTAGATGAAAACATGTTAACAAATACTGTCTTGCAGATCAATATATAGCAAGAGGTTTGGATCTAAGAAAGTTAAAGAATCTTATGATCATGAGAAAAAGCACTTGGCTTGCAGGCACTAGAAAAAGAAGCATTCCAGGTTGAACAGACATGCCATCCTCAGTTGTGGCAATTTTTTAAGTTTTTGGTTTAGTTTTTTTATCAGAAGTTCCCAGATTTTTCAAATTTCTGACATGTTTATTTCACATTATAATGTCAATAATATGGACTTTTATAACAAAGATAGTAATCTTAATATGCAAATTAAAGAATATGATGTAGTGACTCCACCATGTTCGCTGAAAACTGCAGTGCTGTCACTGTTCCCCTGCAGCTGGCTAATGAGAAATACTGGAAGACCCATAAATGTGAAGATTTCTCTAGTTTTGAATAAAACACCTCATTTCTTGGTACCCACTTTCAGCAGATCTCACTGCTTGACTCCAACCTTATTATAACCTGTTGGTTTATGCAAAGGGAGGGAGTTGTTTTTCCTTGTTATACACAAGTTTTGATAATTTAGGACACACTTGGCTATATTGGTGTCAGACCCTATAACATTAAACCGTGAAAAAAAGTGTATTCATGAAGTGGCTGCAATATCCTTTTCAAAATTTCATGTCAAAAGAAACAGGTGTTTCCCATTTTTACACATTGTGACCTCTATTTTTAGGCAATGAGTGTCAAAACTGTCCCCCAATTTACCTTATAAAATGGAACACTATTTATTTCCAACATTATTTGTGAATTATTTGTAGTAGTAAAAGTGATGAGTTTTCCTACATAGAGGCTGACTCTCCCTGTAAAGATAACTTATCCCTTTGTTGTCAAGATTGTCTAAGGGACCCAGGTAGCCTCAGTGTCACTGTTATAGATCTGATCTACTTTAGACAGGTACTGACAATTCTACTTCCACTGACAACATGGTGTTTCAGTTGTGTGTAGGGCTCATCTGGAGAAAGCTGAACTCCTTTCATATGTGACAGAAAATCTTGGTTTGATATTGGACTTCTGGCTAACATTCAATGCCAATCTGAGTATATCTTATGTCCTTGCCTTTCTAGCCTTCTCTTGCTTTGCTGAAAACATGCAAGACAGCTTTATAAAAGGAAACGAAACCCAAGCCACCCTTTATGTGCTCCTAGAATACACCCTTTGTGAACCTATCCAATGGTTGCTTAAAATAATTCTGAAGGATGATGGAGAACACATTCATCTGACTTTCATTCCCTTTCAGAAGCTAATGACACTAGTTACTCATGAAAATACTTCCATGAAAACATTCAAGATTCAAGCATCTTAATTCTGTTCATTTTGCTAAATTGCCTTATCTTATTTTGCTTTATTTTATATGCTCTGGAAGCAATACTGTATTGAGTTACACCAGCTGACTCTCTGGCCTTAGAGCTGTCTAATAGTTTTCCTTGATATTGTTTTTAAGTCTTACCAAATCAAGGAAAGCATACTCACACTAATATAATAGTTCATTTCATAACTATGTAAAAATGCCTCATATAAGAGATCAGTATCTTTCACTTATAGCTGTATATGCATAAACCTGTCATTTTTATATGCCTGATGATTATTTTGCTGTGATCTGGTTGTTTTGTTTTGTTTCCCATCCATCTCTTTGATAAATTGGGCTGCTATACTTAAAATTTAGAAACTTATGCCATTTCATCAATGTCTAAGTATTTTCTTTGGATAAGTCACTTTTGGTTAAAATCTATGGAAAGGGGAGAGGAGTGGATTACTCTGGCATATCCAAAACAAGGCAATAGCACAAAAAGGGTGATAGATTCCTTGGACTGCAGAGAAAGAGTATGGCAATAACAACACCACATCTAGGATCCCCATATCCCCTGCAGTAACTCCACACATTCAGTGGACATTTTGATGCAGTGCCATTTCTCTTGATCTCACTTTGTTCCCATGTATAGTGAAGGCAAATTATGAAATCTCAGGAATTGCTATGAAACAGCTCTTAAGTTAGGAATTTGTCAAGGGACTGTCACTTAGTGTGTACCACAACTACAATTGTAACCCAGTTGATCTCTAGGTGCTACAGAGATATAAACGCTTAATCACGATGATCAGCATTGAAAACATAACATTTTGAAATATTAGGTGTTTTGTATATAGACACTCCTTTCTAATGGAGTGTCTAAATTTCATTCTTTGCCTTGGACCTTGATTTTACAGGGTTGTGTGGTTTTTTTGTAATAAAGCAAATTTTCAGTAATTTCTTCTGATGTTGTCATCATCATCAGTTAGTAACACCTGGCTAGATGTGTAACATAACATCTCTTCCAACGAAGTAAACCAAGCGACAGAGCAATTTATCAGCAGACCTGCCTTGACCTGTGCCCCAGAGATTTTGTTTTAGTCCAGTCCTGCCTTTTCAGAAGCGTCTCATAAAGTCTACTGAAGGATCATATCTACTTTTGCACTGACCTGTTTATCTTACCACTTCAATGAGAAGGGAGACTTCTGCTGACATCAGCATGAGCATTTATGTCTTGTTCCATGTTGGAAAGCCATTTGGAAGAATTAAGCACTAAAAAAACAGTGAATGAATCTTTTCAGACGGCTTGCACAAGAATGGTGCCAGTAGCAGAGAGGAGCTAATATTAAAAATTTCTGTGAAAGAAAAAACTGAGAGTAGAGATATTGGAACTATACAGCTTGGAGAGGGGCAAAGAAGATCAATTTGTTTATTATCAATAAATCAATTTGTTAATCCAGGTGGAATTCTGCAGCTGTAGGATGTAGAGGGTAAAAGGAGGTTAGTGGGTTGATTTTGGATTTTTTTTTTTAATAGGAGGAAATCAATATCCTAATCAAATATCAGATAGGAGACGATGAGTAGAGAAGAGAATCTACATAATTTATGGTTCTAAATTGGTTTCCTAAAATACCCATGTTAATGATGAAGGAACTCATTCTAAATTAGTGTATATTGGCATCGTTTAATATAACTGCCATAACTTAACTTGCACCAGCTGGGAAATCGGCTTAGCATATCCAAAGATAACACTAGGGCAGAATTGCCCATTTTCCTCCATGATGCTTATTCTGTATGGATAACAGTAAATTTATACAGGTTTTAAGTAAAAGCAAGCTCATAGTGAGGATAGTTTGAAGTAGCAGGCAAGTCTGATGAAACTTTTCTTAGCCTGGGCTACAAAAAAGGCCTTCCTCTGTTTCTCTGTTCAAGAATAGAGGTTCCCCACTAGCAAGATATCTCTAAGCAATTGCAGCTGAAGACCTCACATAAACATGAATTAGTGAATGCCCACTTCAGCATATCATGGTGCTCCTATTGTTATATTGTTTAAAGTATCCAACCCATACATGTCATACACATACTCTTGAATCATTTGTGTTTAATGAGACTCCTTGGGAAAAAAGAGTTTACAACATGGTTCTTACATTTTGCAGAAAACATTTTGGAACAGGCCACAACAGTAATCATTAAAAACATGCTATATTCTTTGTGTTCTATATATAACTCAAACATTCTTATTACTTTATTAAAACACCATGTTTATTAAAAATGCAAGTTTATGATTAATGTGGAACTCATTGCATATATACAATATATAAAAAATATCAAAACCTTTAAAGAACCTTTATAGAAGCTCTCATTTTTTCATTATGAATGTTCGCAGACTCTTACATAAAGAATCAGATTGGTTTTGATGATATATGGGGTAGTGGGATAAGGACAGGAGAAATGAACAGACACCTTGAGTATATAGAGAAATAAATAAAATTCTGTCTACATTAAGGAAAAATAAAGTAAAACAGATGTGATGAATATAATGCCTTCAATTTTCTGTTATTCTCAAATTAACTACTCATTCTTAAAGAAGTCATTTGAACATTCTGATATGACTAGATTTATCTGTGAATAAATACATTTAAAAACTTCTGTGGAGTAGAAACCCAGTTATTTCTTGATGCACTGAGCAATTTATTTTCTAAACTGGTTAGTTCAATCCATGTTCATGTATAATTTGTGTAGAATAAACAGCCTTGCATCTGCCATATGAATTACATTTTTAGAGGATGTCCCTTTTCAGTTGTCATCCTCTAACTATCTACTGGTACAGTATGCTTGTGCAATAATGAATTTTTAATTTAACAAAGGATAAATCAGACAATTTTACATTGCAGGAAAAAGCAACAAAATGGCTTGTCGGATGCATTTCCTGAAATGTACAATCATGTGGCATATCTGGAAAAATATATTAATTATTTGATTAAAATCATACCCACAAAGTTTTTTTTAAATAGTTTCTGTAGAGTAATTACTAAATTCTCATTTTTATAATTTTCACAATTTAAAATAAATTCATTGTAGACAACTTGGAGAACATCAGTAGTGAAAAATCATTCTTCTTATTAAGGGACAACCTGAAACATGATTGAAATTCAAAAGTAAAATAAAAATAATCAGGTTGTCCATTCCCTTCAACCAGGTTAACAGCTAAATAAGTGGTTTATTTTAACCGATTATCTGCAATATATGTTTGCATTCAGTTATACAACGTAAACTAAAAGCTCAGTCCAGGACTGTTTTCCACCAGTGTGCAGAAACACTATCAAGGTTCTTGCTTTCTCACAGATTCACAGAATGTTCAGAGTTGAAAGGGACATCTATTCTCATGCATAAAAATTTGCCTTTAGCCAGTCTCAGCATTGTTTAAAATGGAAGATGATCTCATTTCTACGTCCTACTGTTCAGTTATTTAATACACTTTCTAAAGTACTAGAATTATTTTTTTAATTTATTTTTTATTTCAGGGTGGAGTTATTAGTCATGAAAGATTCCAGATGGTTATTACAGGAAACCTAATACTTCGTTACAATAAATGTATGACAAGTCAGTATATCTCACTATGGGTTGTCTTTCACAGTCAGAGTGCACAAAATACCTAGTTCCCAAGCTACTTTGACTTTTCACAAATATAGGTAATAAAAGTGATCTTTTCAGTTCAGATAATCTTGATCAGATCAAGTACCCAAGCATTATCAAAAGTTGTATCTGTTCGTTTTTCAGTGTCATTGTGATATGTCTTATCCCTTCCATGTAATTGAAGATAGCATTTTATATTAATTTCGCCTCTTTCCCAGGGCAACACTTGTTTTTATACATTTCTCAGGGAAGAACAGAAGAAGGCAGCTATTGCAAATGTTCCCATGGCTTTAGTGGAAAAAAAAAATCCCTTTTTTATGGAAGTTGAATTTTGACCATAGTGGTGGAGGGTCTATATCACTTTGCCACTACCACTGAGCTTTGTAATGTCCAAGGCATAATACACATGGAATATGTTGTTTTCACCTCATGAAGTTTAGCATTTTCTTATCTGTTCTTGAACTCTAGTTGCTTTTGTCTAAAACTTATAATTTAAAAGTTGTGGCCTTGGATCAAGTTCTCAGATACTAGGAATTGCTACTGACATCAGCAAAGTTATGAAAATTTATACTGACTAAGGATTTATTTTCTTAAAATTGCTGGAAAGTAAAGTACAATAATTAAAATTTAGATATGAAGGAATTAAATTATTTTTGGAATCATTTGCTGCTAGCTGATATGGGCAAAATCATATAGAGAGTCATCTCTTGTATGCAGTCAGAATAAAGAACACCAAAGGAAGTTGATGATGGCTTGAATAGATGAATTATATTGCTGCTAATAGGGAACCTGAAGTCTTAATTGCTTTGCTGTAAACATTACAAACACGTTTGCATGCTTCCATTCACTTTGTGTTCTGTGTATTAGATAGATGATATTCACACTGATAGCTGCAATTTAATTACAAGAAGTCTGTTCCTTATTCAATTTCAGCTGTGTCATCCCATTATGTTGGCTATGAAGCATTGCAAGGTTCAATACAGCATGTATCATGATGTCGGAGAGATAATGCCATGCAATGGTTCAATTTTAGTTGTAAGGATTTTCGTCCAGGTTAGAATCAATGTTGTAAATGGTTATTAAATACACACATTCTGGCTAACTGAAAAAAAGTGAAAGATCTGAGGAACCACATTATTTTTTATTACAAAGAACAACTGCAATGAATAGTGAAATTGCTCACCATTGGTGAATCCATCAATATGAATAAACATATCAAACCTCACAGGACTGAGGATCCTGCCCACAGGCTGTCTTCTGAGGCTTAATGAATTCACAGTATGAACAAATTGATTCAGCCATTCCAGTTACTCAATTTACTACAGCTGTCAAACAAGTGACTGGAACAATACTCCAGCCTTGCTCCAGTGAAGTTTTTCTTCCTCCTCATCTACTACTAGGGATTATCCACATACTTTGAAAATTCCGTTCTACTTTCTTTTTTATGTTTTTGTGGAAAGCACTTTCCCACCAACAAAACCTGCTTGAATGAGGACCATAATTATCACTTTCTCAGGGGTTAGAGAAGTATAAGGCATTTGGACATTGCCTTGTAAGAGTGTATTTGTCAAACAATATTAAAGAAAAAGGGTGATAAATTGATGTAAATGTCCGGGAGACAGGTTTGAGAATAAGTCTTGTCTAACTATATCACTGTCTTATATTGTTCCTAAGACTTTCTAGGATTAAGTATTTGATAAAAGAGGATAACTTTCTAGTAACATTCATATGGACTTCTTTACTTAATAAGACAATGCTCCTAACTGGAACTTCAGAAAGAGAACATGGATTGTAGGATGAGAAACCTAATACGGCAGATACTGGGGTGAGTGTTTTTGGCATCAGGTAGATTAGAAACTGCTGATTTATAAAAAATAAATCTGTTTGTTACACAGCTGAGGGTTACAGGAAGCTGTGGGACAAGATTATGAGTAGCATCAGCTTAATTTGGTGAGAAGGTGCTCTAAGTCTTTTGTTAGGTGAAATAAAATGAATAAGCACTAAAGTTTATTTTGCCTGGCCATGGCTATTCTGGATTAGTGTTCCTGCTAATTTTTATGCTGATTTCATAGCTAAAAATGGATATGTAACACTATTTATTGAATAGTTGATTATAAGACTGGTTTACCACAAATGGTTCTTAATCCACCCCTCAGTTTGATAGTCTCCCACCCCTACAAACTTACAGAAGAAAAAAAATTATAACCCCCACATTTTTATAAATGTCCCCTCAAGGTCTCAAGAGTATTTACTACTCTCCATTCAACTCTCTTTAGTGGGTTGTAATTAAACGGTGCTTCTGACTTTCAACATCATATTGAATTTAGAAAAGAAATCTCAGTAAAATGCAGATTGTTCATGCTGTGAGTTTTAGGGATCCTAATTTCAATGAAATGCCTTACAAAATGTAGATGTTAGATGAGCAAGATAAAACAACTGAGGAATCCTGCTATTTGGGAAATTACTTTTTTTTATGTTAAATGGGAGAAAATGGTGAACCTAATAAAGTAAAAAGGAAGAGGACTATCAATGACTCCTTCAAGGCAGTCTGCCAGACAGCCTTGGCCAGATTTCCACAGTACTACCTTCAGATTTTATTAAATTAAAATAAAACCTGTCATCTTGGCTTTCACTGGCACAGTCAAATGCACAGTTTTTTACTTTGTTCCAGCATCAGCCTTGCACTTTCAGCCAGCATTAATATTTCACAATGTAATATACATAGTTCTGTGGCATTTTTTACATATCTGGCAAAGAGTTACTGATAAATACTCTGCTAAAAGTTAAAAAAGCAGTGGTGTTAACTATTTGATCATGTCAACTCCTTTTCACTGTTTTCCCTCAGGGACCAAAGCACTTGGAAATGTAAATCAAAGAATCAAAGAAATCAGAAATGGAAAAGTCCCATTAGGTCATCTAATTCAATCCTCTGGTAGCACATAATTGTTGCCCATAATATATTTTCCACAGTTTCATTCAGCCTGGTTTCAGATACTTGGGAACACTGCTTGCCAACATACTGTTTGAAAGCTAGATGGGTAGAGTTCAGAGAGACCCAAAATCACCTCTAAGGTCACCTCTTGCCTCTTCTAATTTGTCCTGGCAGTCACAGCTTTTTAGGGTCTCATGTATGGGCTGGGGACTGCCAAAATGGAAAGGAAAAACTGCAGCTCTGTGCTCTCCCTCATCTTCCCCCTGGGATTTCACTTATGTAGAAGGCTAAAGTAATGCAAACCAGAGCTACTTCACATGTTGATGGGAGCAGCTTTATCACCTAGTTCTACTGTTGCTGTCAGAGACTTCAGCCTTGACTGTGACCTATAGGACACTTGTCTGGGTCCTGAGGGATGAAAGCTCCTACTAGATAGATTCTACCATTAGTCGTAGTGCAGTCTGACACAGTTCTTAACAACATGAAGACCTAGCAGCTGTCAAAGATTTATATTATTCCTTGTGTCTTCCTCTCAAGGCCTCGGACAACCACTGGTAGGAATGGCAGTATCAGAGGAACATGACTAACCTGGAGGAACAGTAGTTCACAAAGTGTGTCAGTGAGTTATATTCTTTCCCGGGGGAACATCTGAGACATTCCAATTTTATTCCAGTAGTGCTAGATAATCTTAATTATTGGGCAACTATCAAAGATCTGCAGAAAGCTCTTCCTCACATTCCACACATTCAGAAAGGTAGAGACATACTGCTATCTGAAGGACAGAGGTCCATACAGCCAAATTTGCGAGGACATAAAATGTCTTCTTTCTCTCAGGTGAATCAGCAAAACAGGAAGCTAGAGTAGCTGGAAGACCTGGAGAGGCTACTGTTATTGGTCTCTGCTTCTGCCGAACGTCTGTCTGGCTAAATGCTCTTGAGTGTCAGCTGCTTATGAGACATGTGGGATGTGCTTTTGTTTCCATGGAAAAGTACTTATCAAAGGCATTTTCTGGTCAGGAATTGCTTGCACTATTTTACACGTTTTCGGTTGATTTAACCAATAGATATAGTTCCACCAGTCACAATGGATATCTCTTTCATCCAAGTTCCAAAATGATTTCTTACATTATTTGAGTAAAGACCAAAGGAGACATAATAATTTATATACTCAAACAAAAGTCGATCAGCTCCTCTCTAGATTTTTATTAGATAGTAGAATTAAGAATAGACATGAAAGGATTTTTGGTCATCGTTAGAGAAGCTTTGTTTAAGATCATTACCTGACCCTCATCTATTCTGAAGCATCCAGGAGAGAGATCATAGGATGAGCATGGAAGTTTCTGTGAGGCCACAAGATCCTGCTTGGATACGTTTTTCTAACAGGTCTCAGAAACCTATTCGTTCTTCATTCTTTTGCATTTGAGATGAACTATGTGCCACAGGCAAAAGACAGTATTTTAGTTCACAATTGCACAATTTCTGTGCAAATTGAAGTTTAATCGAATCCTGAGGATGACTCCTGATAGATACAATAAATATACTTACCCCATGTTTGTCTTTTGGAATCTTTTGAGCACTTTTTTTCCTGCAAATCATGACTTCTATCATCATTTTATACTTTCAATCTTAGTTACTGACCTTGAAAAAAAGTCCTATGAAGTGAGATAGTGACAGGTAGCTTGCAAAATTCGAGGGACTGGTTCACAGTCCTAAGGACCTTGGTTATTGTCCTGGGAAACACATTATCCCTGTCAGTGATTCATTCCTGCTTACATGTTCCTTTAACACTATGAATTCAGAATACTCCCAAACAAATAAATCAAGATATGTATTATATTCCATAAAAAAATAGTATAGCTATTATCTTTATTTTCTACATTTAGATATCTGTAGATGTACAGTCGATCAGCATGTCAGAAATCAATGTACTACAGAAAAAATATAGGCATTCTTTTCAATGCATATGTGTTGTGTCTGTTACAAAAGATGTTGACATATATGCACTTGGAAATATGTATGTTTTAATTTTGTGATAGAGACCCTACTTATTTCATTTCAGATTCACTGCAGCAACTTGAAATGCAAATGAATAAAAGCATTATTGGGGATTTTTTAGGATTCTCTAGATGTGGAAATTTATGTAAACCATTTATGGAAATGTGGAAAAGACATCTAGCGGTCTACATACATAATTTCATTAGAAATATGTTTTGGACTCTGTTTATTTACAGGTATGATGTGAAATTTCTATACGAAGCCTTGAATTTTGTGAACTATGTCCTACAAACAAATATACACTGAAAAGTCTTTCAACTATCTATAATAGCTGACACTGTTTCAGAATTTCTAAACAATGGCTGTAGTTTTGGTCAGAGCTCATTTTACTGTTCCTGTGGGTAAAACAGAATTCACAAAATGTAGCCAGCACAGATCCTCCCTTGTGCAAAGAATTCACCTCAAGAATGAGAAAAAATGCTGGGAGCATATCATCATCCAATTATTCCACAATCCACTATTTTGCACTTTTGAATTCTCCTTGACTTCAGTAATCACTTGCAGTTTTATTTTAGAAGCAGGACCTTGAACTCTAAGAGTGCAAAATACAGTCCACTCCATTAAAAAAAAAAAAAAGCATTCACATGAATGTACTTTCAAAATACTAAGCTAAAAGATGAGAAGAGGTGCCAAAACAGGTTCATAAATCCTTCAATCATCCTGTATCTTTTCCAGCAGTTTTCAAGTCATACTTAGATTTCTTGCCTTTCAGCATAATGAACGTACCTTATTTCTTTTTTTCCTGTGAACAACAAAATTAGCAGCTGCATCTTAATGAGAAATGTTCAGTAAATGTCATTCTCATATATAAAGGCATTTCCAGAGTGTCGTGGTTTAACTCCGGCTAGCAAAATACCACGAAGCCGCTCTCACAAATCCCCCTCCGCTCCTCCAGTGGAGGGGAAGAATCGGAGGAAAAAGAAATAAGGAAGCTCATAAAATTGAGATAAGAACTATTTACTAATTAAATCTAAATCAATATATACAGGTACTACTAATAATAAATACTTAAAATACTAGAAAATGAAACATATAGTACAATATATATATAATATATACAATATGATACAATTTCCCACCATCCACTGACGAATGCACACCCAGATGTTGAGTGATGAAAATCAGACCCCGAGAGCCCAAGAACCACAATCCGAGAGCGATCGCAGCCCGAGAGCTGCGGCCTGAAGGCCGGAGCCCAGGAGCCTACACAGCAGATTCTGAGCAAACCTTATCACTGATAACACGGCCAGAAAAGTCAAAACAATCCACCAGCTCCCACACGAATGAGCCAGCACAGGAGCTGGCAAAGCAGCTAACGCAGGAGGGTTAGCAAGTGCCTGGAGAGACAAGCAAGGGAGTAAGGGAGAGAGAGAGAAAGGAAGAGTAATGGCTACCGGACCCTCTTCCCCACCCAAAAAAACCCCAGAACATGACGTACTATGGAATGAAATACTTCCTTGGTCAGTCTGGGTCAGCTACAGTATCCGAAGCGGACAAAAGACCTTGAGTTCAGTACAGGCCATCCCCAGCACCAGCTGAGGCCTTATCCATGTTTTCACTTACTGTCCAGCAACATAGTTCCCTGGCAAACAGAGTAAAGGGAGTTAGCCCTTTCCTGACTGAACCCAGCACACAGAGAAAACTCATTTCCATTGTATTTTAGGTTGGCATGTTAGAAGGGAGACATCCCAATGTTTTCTGAGAAAACAAAATTCTATCATCTTCCCTCAACTCTTTAAAAAAGATTGCGTGAGCCAGTGTATCAATCATTATTCTTGTAGATTTTTGGTTTGTTTTGTTTTTAAAGAAGTGTGGTTTGAATTTTTTGGTCCTTATCCCACACATGGCTCCTGCTTTTTTATTCAAACTAATAGTGCTCAGATGCACAGCTGGTATTTTGGAGCATAAGGCTTGAAGTATAGTTGCTCAGATTCCTGCCACTGAGTGAATTCTAGAAAAGAACTGTTGTTTCTTTGAGGCTGCTGACTTAACAAATCCAGCAGAGAAAAGTTAAGTACCATGCAGACAGAAAGGCTGTCCCTAGATTGAAAATGTTACAATTTCTTTCTGAATTTGGAGCTTGGCCAAGCAAAAGTGAAGATACACACAAGCAGGTTAAGATATTTGTTTATTCTGTGTTAATAAATAAGATTCTCCAGGATTAAGTCTCTTCTGTCTAGATTATATCTGCTTGCTAATGTATTCTCAGTGAAGCTAAATGGAACACAAATAAGGTCTTGTTTATTCAGTTTTTAAAAGGCAAAATATAGAGTAGTCCATATAACTTTTTGCTTTGCTTCTTCAAATATTATTTCCTGATGACAAAAGGAATACATAACTAACATCCTAAATTGTTTGAAGTGTAAATGTTCTTTCATTAAATCTCCTCATCTACCATGTTCAGAAGAAGGGAATAGGCCTCAACTGAAAAAAACAATACTGTAAATATACAAGCCCATAAAGAGGCTGCAATAGTAATGAGAAAGTACTGTTGTCTCATTTTCTTTTAAAATTCATATAAAAACCAACATATTACCGGTTGCCTGCATCATCACAACCAATTACGAACTTTGGCTGAGTTTTCAGTGTCTGCAAGGACGGAACTCATTTGTCTCATGGTTCCCTGTTAGTGTGTTTATGTGAGGATGTGCAGTGTTAGGGTCTATACTGCTTTATATTTCTCTGCACTTCTAAGCGAACATTAAATGGTAAGGCCTGATCTTGTGAAATCCATTCACATCAATGGGGTGACTGCACGGATTTGATTCCCCAAGGCAGGACGCCTACTGAATCGCACTATTAGTTTAGAATATGCCTATTGCCACTGTTTTGGATGACCTAAAAGAATGACTGCCACAGAAAAGAATGACTGCCAGTTTTCTTCTTGCAAATGAGTGTCTTTTCTGTAGGTAAGCAGAAAATGTAAAATAACACCAATTTTTCTTCTAATTTACTAGTCAATCTTGTTCAGTTTGGGGAACATTCATTTAGTGCATACCGTTTAAGACAAAGCAAATCTATATTTTTCGTGTTCCCTTCACACTGTTACATTTTTATTGATTGCATAGTGACAATTAAATTATTGTGCTTTAAGCCACAGTAGGCACATTTATTTCCCCCTCTCCTCTTTCCTCCACCTCCGCCTCTCTCTCACCCCTACACCCTATTTCCCCCTCCCTCCTTTTTCAATAGACTTCTTTGATTACTGCCAGATACAGCCATTAGGCTGTTCTAAACCTCTGCATTTCCTGACCTGATTGAGTGCATGGTTGTTCCCTGAAGAAAACCATTTGAAGAAGCTGCAGTATTTTTCTGAACTTCAAAAATGCCAGTAAACCTTGATCATTTCACCTTTCTAGGAGTAGAGTTAGAGGGTGTAAAATGTCTTATAAATTTATACAGAAGTTATCCTTACAACCCATAAACAATACCTTAATCAACGTGTGTGTAGGTACAGTTAACTGCTCAAGGGCATGATCCAAAACTTGGTGAAGTCAATGTGAGCCTTTCAGCTGAATTCAGTGGACTTTGATCAGCATCACATGTACCAGATTCACTGACTAAATAGCTGGAGTCAAAAAGTCATCCCTAATGTCTGCAGGTACTGTATTATTTAATGGGGAGCTATGCAGTGGCGAGGAATTGACTACAACAAACTATGTGAATATATAAAACAAAAGGCTTTATTGTTTGAGATGCGCTTTTGAGTGTGATTTTAAGATTCAAAAAGTGCAGAGTAATTTAAGGTATTTGTAGAAAAACTTAAGAAAAACATTCAAATTTCCACTCAGTCCTCTTCTGATTTCTGTCGTTAAAATTTAGTTTTCCTCTGTCTTCATAAGTAGAGCTAGGGTGATTGGGTCTTTGCTCAGAGACACTGGTCCCACACAAGCTGGAGAATCCTGGCCCTGCTGCACCTGTTTGATGAACAAACACAGGTTTTCACTTTTCAGGGCTGTAAATTAGTCACATTCCTGATGATTGTAAGTTCATAACTTAATACATCCTTCCTTTCTGTAGTCATAAAATTGTATAGAACTGCTTTTCAAAGCCAGAGGTTTTTTCAAATTCAAAATGTTGCAGCTGTTTAAAAATTAAGTCATAAGTCTGGATTTAGATATTTCTAAACCAACTCAAACATGACATTACAATAAACCTTTGACCTTTCAGGGAGTGATAATAAAATTAACAGAGTATCATCATTCTGTATTTCCAACTCTCCAAAATAACATCACAAAGATGATACTATGGCTTAGGGTTTATTCCAACAGAATATTTGTAGGGAAAGAAAAAGCACCAAGTAAAATAAACTTCAAGACTTGCAAATAATCCATTAGGTTCTCACAGAGGTTAAGAGAGTTTGGATATAGATGAAATCCAAATCTCCCAAAAGCTACCAAATATTCCTCTTTTTTTTTGGGTTGTTGTTTATATCCAAGTAAATTGTTTCAGATAAATGTGTTGTTTCCATTTTGACTTTGAACAAAAAACAAGCAAACAAAAAAAAAAAAAAAAAAAGGGACATTTGGTTGTGCTTCCTGTAAAGTGTCTGGTTTAACTTTTGCAAATTCAGAAAGAAATTAACTCTTGGCATAAATAAATTAACAGACATTGTGGCTCATAGATTATTCAGTGAACAAAGTACAGCAGTTTTTTAAAAGCAATCCTGTTCTTTTTCAACTGCATCTTTTCATTCTCCTTGCATATCAAGGTAAGGACTGCTGAGCCTTTTTCTTCTATGAGACAAGATCATTGGTGTGACGAAATGTTAAAACACACGTGTTTTAACTACACATAAAAGATTTGTCACTGAGCCTGAATGGACAATAATAACTTTGTTGTCACTACCTTAGGTTCATTTTTCTGTTATGGAAATGAAACAAAATTATATCTGAAGAGAAATCTGTTCCTGAGAGTTTAATTTCAGTTATAATTTCACAGAGGCAGCAGCTCATAACTACTTTGGATTAAGTGCTTTGAGATCCTAGGTAGAACTACAAACTTTCAGATCTGTAGAAGTATATTATTATCATATCAGTCACACAATCTTGTACAAACACCTGCAGATAAACACCAATGCCAATTAGGGAATGGAGGAAAGAGCAAAGCACTGTGCCTGTTCTTTCAGTGAGAAATAAAGTATGTGATTATTGTCCTACAAACTATGGTTCAGAGACAGTGGAGGACATTTGGTTCCTGGTGGAAAAGAATATAACATGACAGCTACTATATTTAGTTCTGTTTAAGAACGTTAATTGAAATTTAAACTAGCAATAGGAACCCTAGGCTTTAACAGACTAAGACAAATATAAAATGTAGTGTCAAAGTATAAAGGATAGACTTAGTATAACGTGCAAGAAGGGAAATGACAATGTATAATTATTATTCCCAAAAGGAAAAGAAGAAAATACATTGTTCAATCTGTATTTCTGTAATGAACACTAAGAACATGACTGAAGAAAAAAACCTACGGTATCTGCTATTGAAGCATATAATGGTTTATAATGCATGCATCTCTGGCTTCATAGTGTGAAAATCAGAACAGGGCACTGTTATCTAGAAATCCTGTTATTTCTGGTTCTACAACCACTGGTTTGACATGTGTAGTTCATTAAGCAACTGAAGTCTAGATCCAAAGAAAAACTTGGATACCGAGAAAGTAAGTACCTGACCATAAATTAGAATAAAAGCAAACCCCTTCCAGACAGACACATCAACAACATGCAGGGGAAAAGGGACATCAGGTGAGGAGAGAACCAAAACCAGCAGCCCACAGAGGGGGATTAAGGGGAGACCAGCTGACAGAGATTAGCTGTTGAACATAAGGTAAATAATTCTTTCCTGATTGCTTGCTTTCTAACATTGCTTAGGTCCATTATTTTAATTTTAAAGGACTGCTACAAGAACATAGGATGGTGGTAATGTTTGCAGCGTATGTGGAAGTCAAGTGATTAGAGAGATCACGAGAAGTGTCCTATTTCAGTATGTTCCACAGCCTGAGACTGTTTTGGCTGGGATAGAGTTAATTTTCTTCATACTCATTAGTATGGGGCTATGCTTTAGATTTGTGTTGTAAACAGAGTTGAGAACACAAAGATGTTTTAGTTACTGCTGAGCAGTGCTAACACAGAGTCAAAGGCTTTCCTGCTCCTTATACTGTCCCCTCAGCGAGTAGGTTAAGGATACACAAGAATTTGGGATGGGACACAGCTGGGACAGCAGACCCCAGCTGACCAAAGGCATATTCCATACTGTGTGATGTCGTGCTCAACAATAAAACTAGGGAGGAAGATAGCAGAAGGGCTGCTGCTTGGGAACTCTCTGGGCACTGATCAATTGGTGGTGAGCAATTGTTTTTATTTGCATCACTTGTTTTCTTGGTATTTATGTCTCTCTGTTATCTTCCTTTTCATTACTATTTATTATAATTGTTACTTTTTCTTCCCAATTATTTTTCACTTTCACCCTTCCAATGTTTTTCTTCCATCCCACTGGTGGGGACTAAGCAAATAGCTGTGTGGTGCTTAGTTGCCAGCTGTGGTTAAACCATGACACTTGCATATCTAGTCTCCCTTGTTTTCAGCTCTTAAAAAATCCCCACTAAAACACAGCTAAAGTTAGCAGCCATTCCTCTTGTTTAAACTGGCCAGTCATTAGAAAGGAGTGTAAAATGAACTGGGAAAGAAAGCTAAAAGAAAAAAAGTACTACTCTGTAGACCAGTGGTGAATAGTATTTATCTAGAAAGCAGTAGTCTGGATTTCAGTTTTTCATATACTAAAATATAAATTGTGTGTTGTACTTTCTTAGCTGGTATTTAATTTAGGACTTAGATTTTGTAGAGTCTTTGAACCATGTGTTTTTCAATGCCGACAAGATCAGGTTTGGAATGTGTGTTTCTGATTGAGTATAAAGTATTTTATTAGTTGCAGAAATTTAAGACTAGTGTTAAGTTCTGTTTATACCAGGTTGAGCTCAAAAGAACCTGAGCAGTTTTCAGCCTAACCATAGTCTTCCACGAAATTCTGCAAATCAGATCTCTATATTTTTGAACAGTGGTTTATCACATAACAATTTAACATAAACAACATCTTAATGACCTGCTCTAATTCACATTAGAAGACTTCGTGGCTATCTCTCATTAAAGCCAATTAGAGTTTATATAAATATCATTTAACTGAAGCAATGCAATGTCTAGTATTTTAAACAAGATCCAGAAACCTTACTTTAAATGTAATTATCTCAAAAACAGCTGACCAAGATGTTTTAATGCTGAGCTCTCCCAAGGAGACAGACTCAAGTCGAGTGAAATCTGAAGTGAAGTTTAGGTTACAGTCAGATTAGTCTACTGAGGTAAAATACTCAGCAAAACGACCCTATAGATTATCAGTTTCTGGACTTCATTGGCATTTTCAACTGAAGAGAGATTTAAGATTACTAATATTACACTGAATTACCAAAGTGGGATATTTATAAAATGTGTATATGACTGTTTTTAATATTTGCACCACAATTTTGGTGTTTCCTTTTAACTTCTGTATTATCAGAGTTTATAGTGCTGCCCAGAAATTTCATAGTGCAAGGCAATCACAATAAATGGTAAGTTTCTTGTTAAAGGTTAAAATAAAAGTTTTCTTTGTTACAGACAAAACAAAGGCGAAAAGAGTGAAGATATTGTTTAGTTCTACAGATTTTATCAGATTATTTTATACTAGCTGTTTTGTTACATACTAATATTTATGCTAGGGAATAAAAACATGAGTTAAAAGTACCCTATTTTGCCACATATTTTCCTGTTTCTGAAATACAAATCCCTTTTTTTTTCCTTTAAAATTTAGCTGTACTGCATATTCTCCTGTTTCTGAAAGGAAAGAAAAAATACACTTGTTGCTCTGTGCTAGTCTCTTATATTTTTAACTTATGATGATGGATGTTATCACAAAATCCAGGTGTCAGGTTAGCTATCTGACTTTTTATGTGTCTGTAACAATATATGCCCACAGAGCTGCACCAAATATCCAAAAGTGCATGAAGACAAATATGATAAAAATGGTAACAGTGTTATATAGTAAAAACACACTATTTTTATTGCATGTATACATGTCTACTATTTCAGAATGCATCTTCTTTAAAAAGACATTGAATTACATAATACTGTAGTAGAATTTTCTGGATTAGTGTATTTAAAAACATTACAATTGGAAGTAGGTGAAAGCGGTCATAATAGTTGGAAACACTGACATGCTAGTTTCTACTGTTCTGCAGTGATTATTACTTGTATTATGTTAACACTGGAAGGCCCTAACCAGGAGTGAGCCGCCTTACGCTCGTCAGTATTCATACAAATAGTGAGACAGTCCTTACTCTGAGAGGCACACAGTAAACACATGGGTTAGAAGGAAAAAGAGGTAACAGAGGTAAGAAATTATTTGACTAAGGGGAGAAATTCCAAGGTTAATGTATTGCCTGTCCATAATGTCTGGTAACCTGCCCTTCACTGCAACAATTCCTCTTTGAAAAATGTGTTTTTCCATATGCTTTTTAGCATGTCTGCCAGTACAGATAGCATTTGTGGATAAAAGTGAGCATGGAGCCTGCAGCTATGCACAAGATAGGTTGGCTAAAGATTTGAAATTTTGAGTGAATCAAAATTACTAGGGTTTTACAGAGATACACAACCAATGCAAAACATTCAAAAAGCACAGTGAAATTACAGAAAATGTTGAGAGGGAGTGCTTAAGACAATTATGCATAATTAAAGGATGAGAAGTATCAGGTGAAAGCTTAGTTTGAAGCTGGCTGCCCACCTGATTCAGGGCCTTAACTAATAGGCTGTGGCCTTGGTCTGAGACAATAACTGCCTAACGTGAGTAAAACAAGTGCTGTAGGAGAGACTAAGAGCATCTTTTTTAGCAGGCTTAATTCCCTGTTCTAAATCAGGCAGAGAAAAATCTGGAACATAATTGCCCCAGGGAAGCACCATATAGTTTAGTGGATATTGTGTGTTTCTGTGGTATTTTAAATTCCATCCCTGACCCAAAGAAACCATCATCAAAAGGTAGCATGCTCATGAAAGTGACATGGAGGTTTATTTTCAGGTAATTGATAGTCTGTCTTGACTTCACCAACATCAACCCACTGATGATTCAACCAGAACAAGATTTTTTTCTTTTATCACTTCTTCTGTGGGTGTTATTATACTAAAGACAAATAAAATACTACATTTCTGATCTCTTTGTCTTTAAGCTACATTGACTCTCCCGTCCCCCAGTTTATGCGAGTTAACTTTAAAATAAGATTGGAAAAAATCTAGTTCATCTTCAGAAAGATGGTGCTTATGATAGTAGAGGTGCAGAAAAACGAACAGATTCTCAAAGCAGTGGCAAAGACAGAATATATCCCGCTTCAAATAAAGGTGAAAAGTTCAAGCATTTCCTGAAATGATGCAAAGAAGTGCTCAAATGAATGAGAAGTTTCTTATCCATTTACACATTGGTTGGGTAACAACACTATTGTTGACGTGAAAGAAAGCTCAGATCTCTCCTCACACTGGGGGTCATGAGAACTATTTTGTGAGTGCCAGTCAGTGTTCTTTCTAAAGGCTTATTTCTCTGAAAGCTCTTCTAATTCAGGTTTGGAGCAACACACGGTTATCTCCAGAAGTTTATGTGCTCAGGGTGCTTTGTGGACCATTGTAAAGAGGAAACCTACAGACTAGATAAAAAATATGCTAAAAACCATTTGAAGTTCAAGAGCCAGTTTTAAGAAAAATTTTTTTTTGTATTGACTTTCATTATCCTAATCCTGATCTCCTTATCAAGAATTTTATTTGTCTTGGGAAAATAGTATAATGAAGAACTACAAAGTCCTTATTTGTAAAATTAACCAGAAATTATTAGCAAGTTATAGGTATGCTAATAAATGAGGATTTTTGTCAGTTTAGAGACTTTTCCCCAACCAAGCATAGAAACTAGTTGCATTTTTGTTTTAGCATTGTTGATGACAATATAGGAGAGTGAAAGGTGAATGAAATATTTTTAAATAATACATGTCACTAAAAATATTAACAGGGTGGGGAATAAGACTTCTTCATATGATTTAGGCAACTGTTTATTCTCTTCTCAGGAATATTATTACAACCCTGTACATTTGCACTGTAGTTTATTATCCAGAAAGGGAGTAAAATTGAGTCCAGCATTGCATAAACTGACTCAGACAATTAAAAAAGCTCAAGCAAACCCAAAATCTGGCAGGTTAAAAGACCCTTATTAACCATAGGCACACAATGCTTTCGTTCTTAGATCATTCTCAGTATCACAAAACTCCAAATGCTTTGACTTTTGTTAGGCTTGAATGACTGTACAATTACATGGGTACATACCTAAATTTATGTGTATAATCACAAGCTCTCATGTTTGCAAATGGAAATACCAAATGACAAGGACAGCCACTCAGGGAATTTACTCCCATCAGAAAAAGGAAATGATGAAATTAAAATAAAGGCACAGAGGAGAAACAGTCCAATTTTTTTGGTTGTGGGATTTGGGGTTTTTTTTAATGGGATTGGTGTGGGTCTAGCACAAGCATTCTCATTTGCTCTTCTGTTAATTCAAGTAATTTACCTGATGACTGATTTTACTAAAATCTTGTGACATTTACTGAAAAGCTAAAGATGGTCAAAAAAGAAATTTGTTTGAATTATTTCATTATAGATATATATGTTCATTAAAAAAATCTGGGAAAGTTTGATAATTTATATGCCCATCAGTTTAACTGTTGCCTAATACATATTTTCTTTACATCTGTGTTTGTTTCTGCACTTTCTAATTGCATTTAATGTCCAAAATAAAAGTTGATGTAAAGTAACATGCTCTAGGTGAAACACAGAGAATGGCAAACCTGCTGAAACTGTTTCCTATTATGACATGATTGCTATCACTTCAAAAATGACAACTATTTGATCTGAATAGTTTCGCATTGCTTTACAAAACAGATTTTTTATAAAGATAGGCTGTTTTGAAATATCCATGGAAGCTTTCTGAACATGGATATTTTAATGATTAGGACTATCCTTTATTCTGCCTTTGTATTTTCTGCTGAATAGTTTTTGAGAGCTCTGTAGTCCCGAAATACCATAAACATGCAGTTAATGCAAGCAGACATCTTTGAAAAACTGAGACTAGTTGACTGTTACTGGCTCTGTTGCTTTGAAAAAGACAATAAAACTCCACAAAATATATAGTTGTAGCCAGAAATTACATAAAAATATTAAATATGATTACTATGAAACAAAATTGAAAAATACATGGAGACAATTCTTTTTTTTTTTTTTTTATTTTTGTCATGAGGTTTTATTCCATATTTTCACTTTTAAATGTCTAATACTATTGACATGAATCACTGGAATCTGAAGAACCCAAACCTTCAGGAAACTGCCAGTTGTTTCGAGCATCAGCCTTAAATACTCTTCATCATCAGTTATTAAGCACAAAATTCTGTCATCTTCTGCTTATATAGTTTTATACAGACTGTTATTGGGCCTGATATATGTATGTATACTCCATTGTTTTTTATTCCATAAGCTCACATCTTAGAAACATTTAGAAAAAGATGGTCATTAACTACTGCCATTTGCAAAATCCCAGAAGTAATGTGTGAAATTTTCCCTCAGAACATAATTCCTCATCTCTCCCTGGGCCTTCTGTCAAGAAAATAGCAAAGATAAGGTGGCAGCAGAATGGTTTTGGTCTGGCTGCAGACATTGCCCTTGATATGCCAGTCTCAAGATTGCCTAATAGGCAAGAAGTTATGTTCTAAACTAAGACTTTTGAGGTTATAATTAATGTAGAATTATTTAGAGGATGTTAGATGCTATCAATCACAGTTGCTGGATATAACACACCACTTTAGGATAAAATACAGATTTAAGCAAGTTTCTACAGTATGCATCTGTCACCATTATGTTGCAACTGCTCTATCTTGCAGTTTGTTTCAGTGGTTCACAGAACTGAGACATACTGTAGTGGTTATCTTTTAAAACATTAACACCAGAAAAGATTGTGTGTTTTGTTCTACAGACATACGAGAGAGAGGAGGAATGTTTTTCTATTCTACAGTCTAGCTGGGCAGTTAGCAGAAAACTGACAGAGTACAGGAGCACTCATTTCTAGACCACTTAAGTGTTTATACTCTCTCAGTGGCTTGTAGTGGGTCAGTATAATTAGGTGTCAGTTTGCAATAAAAGACATTAAAAACCACAGCACTCACCACCCCAACACACAGGGTCCTCAGGTAATTTAATTCTTGGGATTTTTCCCCATCAAAAAGTAGAGAATTTATTCTCTAAAATGCAATGTTAATTGGACAACTTTCTTGTTAGCTCTCAGTCTTCTCAGTAAATCCATACTTGTGATACAAGAGTGTTCTTAAAACAGATTATCAGGGGACCTAAAAAGTGATCCACTCAGGTAAATGATGGTGACACTTTTGCTATCATTTTGAAGGGCATATAAAATCTCTTGTGGGGATAAGAAAAGCTCAGCTAGTGAAATATGCAAGAGGGTTAAATATTTGGACTGTCTCTGTATTACTCTACATGCAAAAGTGAGCAGTTTTCTGTTTGGGCACATCAATACTAAAACTTTACCAGTTTCTTAAGCAATCTTTGAGCCTAGTCCCAGTAGACAGCTGAAGGGCAAGAATGTAGAAAACTTCTTCTGATGCAGCTTTAAAAAATAAATTTTTAAAAAGTGTTTCTGGTTTAAGATTTCATTCATGGTGAATGGGCAAAAAAACCCCACCTGCGCTAATCTGTATGCGCTCAAAGGAAAACATAATGATGATTCTGCTAATGTCAGCTTACAATAGTCATCTTTCCAAGAAAACTAAGGGGTCTTCCTCTCCACCAGGAGCTGTCTAATTATGTAAAGGAAAAGTGATTAACTGATTATGATGAATAAATTAATCTCTGAGGACTTGTATGTATTCAGACATTTCTAATTAATATGGTTTTCATGGAGAAATTCAAGGCAGTCCTCTGTTCCTATTAGTAACGATTAACAGAACAATAAGTAATTTTTGGCAGCTCCTTGCAAAATTATCAGAATTAACATGGGAGATCTGGATTAAGGATTTGTGAAAAATTTGTCACTGATTAATGATGTGAGACTGACAAGTACCACAGGCCTCCCTGGAAAAGCACCCATATCTAATGATTTCAGAAAGCAACAATGGAGCAGGTAAAATGCAGGGGTTTCCTGTCAATTGTGCCAGGAATGTTGATTCCCTTTTCAAGTTCCCTGCTCCTTATGTTTTCCTAAGGAGGATCTCCCATTGTTGCATGCAAGAATGGTATGATTTTTCTCCTGCATCTCAGGGCATTTCACAACGCTTTTTCAAGTTCATTTTCTAAACACATTAGCTACCAAATATTTTTGCAGTTCATTGCTTCTCTCTTCTTTGAGACATACTTCATTAGATTTGCCAAAATTGTGCCTTCATTGTAGAACTTCTCTTTGTATGCAGCCTTTTAAAATAAAAATCAGTGTTTAAAAACAGTAATTTGAATTTTGAATACTTCATCATGGTCATAGGGAGACAGGTCTGAGCACTCTAGTTAAGACAGCTGTGAGATGGCCGTGAAAAAACAGGTATAATTTCAGGATACATTCAAAAAGCTATTTCTTCCAAACAAGTACATGCCTCTGCACAAAGCACTCATTCATAGAATTCTGAAAGTATTCATAATACCAGTGAAGAAACATGGATTTAAACTAAAACAGGCATAAAGAAGAATTAATAGTTGCCTGGGGAAAAAGAGAAGCCATGAGCGGAGATGGATGGCATGTCTATCCAGTAAAATGAAGTACAATGGAGACAGTCTCTGTCTGCCTCTAGCCAGGCTGGTTCTTTTACATATCATGAGGCAGTTCCATCTAAGGGTAATAACCTGGATTTTAAAAAGTAATATAACATGGTATTTCATCTGAGCTAGGTATCCTGCCTCTGAAAAAGTTTCATTAACCCATGCAGAGCACTGTGTGGCTGTACTGCTTCCAGTTCAGGGGTAGATGCAAACAATGCCTGCTCTGCAGTACCTTGCAAGCGATGCGCTGGCCTGGGGAATTATACCTGGCTTTGTGAAAGGAATGGGGAATCAGTGATGCAAGTGCTTAGAATGAGTATACTAGAAAGGTAGATGGTAGGAAATGTGTTATTATCACTAAATGATGTTAGCAACAGAGAAATAAGGAGACCTATGCCTTCTCATTTTGCATTTGTTTTCTACTAGGAGTAGTAAAGGACAAATATCTGTTTCAGAGGGAACATGATCCATTTATAAATGGGATTAAATGATGCTAATACCTGAATGGCAGGCTGAATAGGATGATCCAGGGTATTTATTTTAAGTAAGTCCTTCACTGACTACATTGTATGTGCTGTTAATAGAAGTCAGCTATAGACAGAAGATATAATGTGTGCCTTGCTAAACCCTCAAAACAGGCCAAATAGTACAATGTATGCTAGCCTTTTGCTATCAACTTTAACCCCATGAATGTGGTTTGAGTAATATGAAAATGCTGAAGGGATATCTATGTTTCCAAACAAGCAAAATGTTGGTTTATAAGGAGGGTTTTTCACTTTTTGTCACCCATTGTCATGGCAATAGATGGACAGTTCATGACAAGCACATATTTACAAAATCTTGTAACCAATCTGAAACATTTGTAAACTTGAAAAAATCCAAATTAAGAAGAGAATTAAAAGGACAACACTAATCAGGTAATTTAATTGCCGTAAAATTTTTGGTCACCTCTAATTTAGAGAATCCCTTGTCAATACTTGGATGGCATCCAGAATTATGGCAAAATTAATAACTAGGTTCAATATTTGATCTGTGTTCTCTTTGTCTGCCTATTTGTCTTATTTTTCCTTGGATAAAAATGAGCAAATTGTGTGTATATATTTATTTTTATAAACAATGGGGAGATAGTTGTAAACACCTGGTTTTTCTTATACATGAGTTTACTTGCTTGCTTCCCACTTCCACATACAAAAGTTTTTTCATTTAGAGGAGGCTGTACATGACATGGTGGAGGGCAATGTTGTCAAAGAAAAAGGCATGCAGAAATGATAGCAAGGGAAAAAGCGTAACGACTTGAAGTTACATCTCCTTTCCCCCTGCTTCCCAGAGTTACCAGGACTTTAGTTGATCCTTCTGTTTCCTGGGTAATATCCATTTTCACTGTAACCAACCATGATGTCACAAAACAGGGATTATGACTTCAAGTGGGGAATAAACAGTGGGAGTAGCTGGATTCTTCTAAAACAAAGACCTTGTTCTCATGCAAATGTCTTCAGTTATGAAGAAGAAAACATCATACGCAAAGATTTGTTTCTAAAGGGAATATTTTTCAAAGTTTTCTGTAAGGCAAGAGCTGTTTTACAGTGTACCAGAATATTACAGCTCCATAGTGGTGGGTGGCATTGTTTCAATATCCATTTCTGGAAATCCATAGTCCAGGTAGAAATTTGACTGAAATAAGTGGTGCTGAATAAGTGGTCAACACAGAGGGCTCCTCGGTTTGGTTGTGAAATGTTTTTGTTCAGAGCCTTTCATTTAAATAGTTTGTTATTTTCCAGAATAAACTATTCTTTCCATTGAAATTGCTCATACATATTCTTACACTGAAGGTGATTGTGTGTGCTTGTGTGGGTATGTATATGTAGATGTTGGAAAAATCTGTATTCACTCTATAAATTTATTGAAGCAGGATGAAGTAGTGTTCTCATTTACTGTCATTTTGCAGACACTTAATTTGCACTCAAATGCCTCAAAAATGTCTTCACTTGAAATCTGCAAGGCTGGAATGAATTCAGCTTGAAAACAATGTACTGAGACAAAAGTAAAGATCTGAGCATTTAAGCACACAATGACAAAGCATCATTAGTGAGGAAATTGTAGTATTTACCCAAAATAGACTTGCTGTAAGTACATATTTATAAATGACCTGTTTTTACAAGTGTTTCTCCTATTTAATTAAGAAGTCGAGAAATGTGTTTACTGTAAACTATGCAACTCTCATTTGCACTAGGCAGATTCCTCTACCTAGGTCTGACCTAACTGGAATAGTTGTAAACCACCTTTTTCTTATTTAAGTAGGGCATGGCAGTCTGGTCCTAAGCATACTGTTGCATTCCAGCAACCCAAGCTAAAGCACTGGCTGATCTCCCTTCTTCCTTACAGATCATCTTAACAAAGTGAAAGCAAAAGCCCATCAAGCAAACAACTTTCACTCCTTCTTAAGCTTCAACAATGCATTTTGACGAGCTCTGAGGCTCAGAAAATGACATCGCCTTTAAGTCATTGACTCCATTGATTTCAACAAACGTTGGATGAGGCATTAAGACTGAAGAAAAATGCAAACAAACACTGAGGTGATGTCTATAGTAGCACTGACAGTACAGAACAAGAGACAGCCTGCTCCCTTGTGATGTCTTCAGAAAGCTTACTGGCTGAGAAGTGTGGGAAATGGCAGAGCTCTTTAGGATTCTGCTTTTATTTTAATATTGGTATAAACAGAAGAAAAAATGGCCAGCCCTTTTGGGCAAATAGTCAACTTTAAACCTGTCCTTGTATTGTAAGATTGTTCCTGGCTTCAGTAGAATCTTGGATTAAATTAGAAAAACTATGGACTAATCAATTGGATTTTAAACTGAGAATTTAACTGAAATCTGAAGTTTATAGGAAAAAGCTTCTTATTTTGACTCTGATTAAATAGTATGGAGACTGCATAGATAAATGTATCTGACTGAGCAATGTTAGACTGCATCACCAAAGGATCCACCTCATATCACTGATTTATGATGTATTACTATTTTGTTTTACAATAACAAGAGAAAAAATATTCTAAGAATTGTAATTAATCTATAAGTTCTTCAGTCTGGAGAAAACAGCTACAACATTTACAATGAGAAAAAATTCAGCATTTCCATGTGCAATAAATATTGTTAGGAATGCAATCTTTGTTGATGAAAAATATATGAGTCCATAATGTTATGTTGAAACCTATGATGTTACGTTCTCTCTCAGGGAACTATCATTCCCAGTACATAAAGTAATCTGCAAAAATAGGTGTTCTATGCTTAATACCAACAAGATGTATCTTTGTAAGCATCACCGAGGACAAGAACAAACTGAGTGCCGACATTCCACTTCTTATCAGTTATTGAAAATAGACATTTTAATGGGTATGGCACTCAGCAGACCTCAAGACATTCTTTTTATAGTTTTGAATTGCCACCCTATAATTCAGTACTATTAGCCTCCACCTCTTTCATTTTATCATCCACAGGTGAATACATTTGTTGAAAACATGATTTCTAGATGTTTTATGCAAGTTAAAACTGTCAAAAATACAAAGGAAGAGAGAAATATATGACAGTTATGCAAGTGAAAGGACATTTGTAAAAGTGATTTATACTTCCACTAAATAACAAAGAAGTCCTACCTAAAGGGCAAATCCTACAGTCCTTAGGAAAAGAAAGGCTTTCTGAATGTATTAAATCACTTTGCTGAATCAGGGCTTTAGGAGTTAGATAAAATTTTAAGTATATGCCTAAACATAAAAATAGTCTCTTCCTTTGGAGAACTTGCAATTAAGCAGCACATACCTTTAAATACTGTATTAAATCCAAACTTAGAATAAAGTATCAGGTATTTTTTGCTATTCGTGGTGTTTTGATACATGTTTATTTTTATGAAAGATTAGATAAAATGAGCTCACTGTTACCAACAATAAATAGCACCTAACCAACTGGAGCTTGATAGCCACTTAGGGCCAGACCCACCAAAATGTCTGCTTTATGTAGTCTGTCTATGAGTTACTATGGGACAATTACTACCAAAGGAATGGCTTGCTGTTTGTTAAAATAATACAAAAATGTGTAAGCCAGTAGTTTACATAGTAGCTATCCTCAGACTTTGATATTAGTATTGATAATTCTGAATTATCTGTTCACAGCCACTTCAAAACACGTCTTACCTTGCCTACAGTCAAAATAGAGAAAAGCAGCAAGTGGTGAGAACAAATATGGGAGGGAACCTGTAAAGGAAAAGATAAAAGATGAAAGGGCTAAGCAGTGGTTTGGTTGGTTTAATTTCTTCTGGCTTTTAAGTATATATGCCTATTTCTACACACAAGTGCCCATACATATTTAAGAACACATTATCCTATTTTTAAATAAAATACTTATTAAAGTTATCTTTGCACCATGATCCAAGAACTGAAAATGTTCTCTATAGCTGTGTTTTGCTAATGCTTAGAAAATAACTTTTAAAAAGCATAATAAATGCTCCCAACAGGTAGCACATTATTGAAGTGTTTGTGACTTGATGCTCAACTAGTGAAGGTACAGTACAATGGGTTATTGATGGACACACATGTGGGAACCACAGGAGTGCCAAGAGATCTCACTGTTATCAGCACTGCATAATATAATGCTGAATGAATTAACTGTGGTGATTGCTTAAAATGTACCTTTATGTGTAATAGCCCTAATTACCAGCAACCCTTTACAATGAGTGGATAATCGTTTTTAATTCCTTCAGCATTCATTGTAGTAACATTAATCATGATGAGCTGATTTGGTTTTAATGTGAATATAATATGTGATACCACAGGAATTCCGTTGAAATTTAGCAGTATATAATGCCCAGTTCCTATACAAGGTTATGACAAATTCCCTTCATACACAATGAATGCTGCCTGGTGTACAGCCCAGGGTATTGCTCAGTTCAGTCATCTTTGGAAATATCTACCCACTGAAGTACAAGATAAAAGCAGACTGAGGAGGTTCTGCAGTGCCTAAATAGGGGCATTGATATGCTCAGGCAGATGATCTGTTGGGAAAACAGTAAGTCAGATTGGTTATGACTCTGTAAACCAAGTCAGCCCTGTATGTGTATACTCTGTGCATCTCTGCATCAATTTCCGCATGTAACGCATCTAGACAAAAATCCTCACTAGTAGGCAAACTGAGTCACCAGTTTCTGGGTGAGTCTTTTGTAATTACTAATGCACTTGATAACCAGAATACATAATTTTCAAAGACATCATACCCATCATGAGATTGGTACTTCCTAAATGGAATTCTTTACTTAGAGTTGGCTTTATCCACTTTTTATGAATTCTTTAATTCTGTTGATTGATAGAAATTGATAATGACTGATTGTTTTACCCATTTCCTGTTGTAATTGGTGACTAGATCGGCAAGTGTCTGTTTAACATATTAAACTACATATTTCTACATATCATTAAAAAAAAAAAAAGTGGTAGTAAACATTACAGTACCCATTTACCCCACTGGAAATATTTCTCTGGGGCACAACTGACTTCTGATTTTGTATTATTTGGGACTTGGGGAAGAAGTAGTCATTTGTTGTTGACCTGTGCTGGTTCTACTAACTAGTACACTGTGAGGATCCAAATTTCACCTGTACTCTTAAGGTATTACTCATTTCTTGTGGCTCTCAGAGACATAAAGTTCCAGTCACAGTTCAGCTGTGCATCAGTATGCAAACAGGCACAAATACAGACCCTGTGTAACTATAGAATGAGTTTGATATGATTATTTCTATGCACGGATTAAAAATAAGCTTGCATGAGCATTCAAGAAATTCAACTCAATTTTAGTCTATCCTAAGAGAACAGACATTTAAAGCTCCAGTTTTGAAAGTCATAAGTTAGACTCTGCAAATTTTCTAAAGTCACAGTGCTGGCTCAGATTTTTCTGAACTGTGACAGTGCAAACTGCTGACATGGTTTTTTTTTTTCTTTTAATTGTTTATTTTTCAGACTGTTTCTGGTGAGTGGGCATCAAACCTGCAGTGCAGTGACAATTTATTCTAACACAGGATGTGTTCCCTGATAGGTTTAGAGGCTCTACAAAAATCTATACAGCCATACTATTCACCTATTTATAAAAGGCTTGTGTTAGCAATAATGAATTCAGAGGTTTCTGCAACTGCTTTTTCATGATGAGACACTTCTGTAATGTTTGCAAATATCTTGACATAAAAATTCAGGAAGTAATTATATTCTAAGCTACCTTATCTTTTCTATTTTATCTTTTAAGGAATTTAGGACTAAGATTATCTTCTTATTATACCTTGTACAAAGCTGAAAACTTTATTGTTGTTAAAAATGAAACTATCAAGAAGAAACTAGCTGTTTAAGGGCTTTGCTGTTCTCTACTTCTACTCATGAGAGTGAATGAAAGTTCATGCTCTTTTAGTGCCTTTTTAAAGAATCATGTTATGTCAAGGTATGCAGCAGTGCCATAATGGAATTTCAAAAGAAAAGTAGAGCACTACATGTTTGATTAGATCTGCCAGATATTCAGGATTGACCTGGAGGGTACAAGATACAGGTCAAGTGTCTGTTTTAGACTGCCACTGAGACCATTAAAAGTCCAAGATGGCTTGTGAACAACACATTTATAAGAGTAGCTCTCCATAGCAGCTCTAAGACTGTCTGAACTCTGAGACAATTCAGGCAGGAGAATGATTACAATAAAATATTCACTTGTAATGATACAATTGTCTTGAAAATGGAGTACTGAATTTGTCCTTTTTGATACAAATCAACCCTTAAACTTTTCTAATAGATAGATATCTTTTCAGTGATAATATTACTAAACATGAAGGTGTTTTTAATAATGTTTTGTTTTCCACATGCCTTTGAAAATTATGTTATTAAAACACAGTATACTACTATATCTTTCAAAACAGAACTATATATTAAATTTATTTGTTAAGGTCGTACTACTGAATTTCAAAAAGTATGACAAACTCTCTCTTAAATTCATTCCCCCCCCCCCCCCCCAACAATATGTTGACATTTAAGTAAAATCATTACCAACCCACCCTCAGTTATACTGGTAAAAATTAAGCATTCTCACAGATGGGAAGTATAATCCATACAATCTTTTTAGCCCCTGATAGTGTCACTCACAATTATTTTTTTAATAGAAAAAACTAGTGTTACATCAGATTGTACAATGCAAAATAAAGAAAATCTTGATGAAAATATAGTCTGGGAACAGGAAAAAAGATTAGAGGTGACATACTGTTATCAGCCATGAGGTCTTCTCCAGGCTGCAAGGAGGAAAAACCCAGCTATTCTGTGTTAGCCATCATATCAGGGCTCTATGTGTTACCGAATTCAGAAATAATTGTCACCTTAGGGCTGCATACAGCAGTATGAATTAGATGTGGGTAGCTATGAACTCTGGGGTTTTTGGGCAACTTACAGCTTGTATAGCTTGTTGCCCAAAAGGAAGCTCATGGTCAAACTAATTCACATTAGACATTCTTGCTTTTAAGCTCAATAAAATCTATCTTTAAAAAGATTTTTAAGAAATCTGGTGCCATTGCAATCCCTGGTAAATGAACCATGCTAGCATTCAATTATTTGAATTTCAACTCCTGCTTAACTTACCGCATGTTAAAAGCTAATGCTTTTTTTTTTTTTTCAACTTTTGCCACCAACTGTAAACAAATCAGGACTGTAGCTTTCGATTATGCTTGTCCAAGATATGAGCTCTTGAGTCTTTTGTGAAGACTTACTGCTGAGTGCAGAATGTGAGATAAGTTGAAAATGTTTAGACATGATGACAACACAGAGGTCTGATTGATTACTAAAAAAGGATAAATAGAAGGTGTTTTTAAAGGTTTTTTTGGGCAGCAGCCCAAAGGATCTTTTGAGAACTTTTAGAGCCATTTCTTATTGAGGAAATTATGAAATTAACAGGATTCTTTCAGTACTTGAATGAGAGACAGAAATGCCAATTTAAAAAACTCAGTTAATGTTTGATGTTATTTTTTATTCATGATTTATATTAATATGGCCAAATTTAGCTCTGACATAGCTGACAGCAGCATGAGGATGACAAAATTCTCTACTTCCAAATAAAAAAGATTCACTGAGGTTAAGAGGCCTCAAACATAGTTTTACCCTTTAATCATGCCTAGTTTAAAAAGGTTTCAAGATTCATTCTCTTTATTTGGATGACATTTTATTGCACTTTTAAAAGAGTTTAAACTGCTTTATATAAAACAAGTTGCAATTGGCATCGCCCCGAAATTACCATCAAATTTTAATTTAAGCTTAAATAATCAGAAAGAAGGCATAAATTCTCAAATTCTGATATTATTCTCATTGAAATAAATGATAAAATTGCAAAGGACATAAAAAGAGCATGATCATGTGTTTTAAATTTGACAGTTACATGTCTTTAAGAGAGAAGCTTGCAGGGCTGTAGATATTTTTTCATGATACAATTTAAGAAGATCAGATAATGGCTATCCAAGAGACCATTATGACTTAGATGCTATAGAATGTCTTTCTATGCTACAGCACAGATTCATGGGTACCCCTGACACTCAAAGCAGCAGGTCAAGGTAATATGTTTCTGGAGAAAAAATAAAAACAGCACTAAGAAGCCACCTTGGAAATTTGCGGCAGATACACACCTGATAAAATTACTCTAGTAAAAGTCCAAAAGTAATGAATAATAATGCATACATTCAGACCTCATTCAGAAAACAAAACAAAAAACCCCACAAAAACTCCAAACACACAAACAAAGAATTTAACAAAAAATGAAACAAACCGTGTGCTGGTTTGGCTTGGATAGAGTTGATTTTCTTTGTAGCAGTTAGTATGGGGCTGTGTTTTGGATCTGTGCTGGTAACAGTGTTGATTACACAGGGATGTTTTCATTATTGCTGAGCAGTGCTTACACAGAGTGAAGGTCTTTTCTGCTCCTCACACCAACCCACCAGCAAGTAGGCTGGGGGTGCGCAAGAAGGTAGGAGGGAACGCAGCCAGGACATCTGACCCCAACTGAAGAAAGGGATATTCCATACAACATGATGTCATGGTCCACATGTAAAGCTGTGGGAAGAAGAAGGAAGGGGGGAATGTTCGGAGTTATGGTGTTTGTCTTCCCCAGTAACCAGTATGTATGATGGAACCCTGCTTTCCTGGACATGACTGAACACCTGCCTACTGACAGGAAGTGGCAAACGAATTCCTTGTTTTGTTAGATTGCATGCATGCCTTTTGCTTACCTATTAAGCTGTCTTTATCTCAACCCATGAGTTTTTCTCACTTTTACCTTTTGAATCTGTCTTCCATCCTGCCATGGAGGGAGTGGGCGAGCGGCTGTGTGGTGTTTAGTTGCTGGCTGGAGTTAAACCCCAACAGTATCTTATTTAAATTTAACTGCTGAGTCTCAGTTTATAGATCTCAGGGAAATAATTTTCAGTGGGCAGACCTTGACTCACTTCTTCCTTTTGTACACGGTAAAGAAAATGTAAACTACAAGAGGGTGCCTGAAAGTCCTTTATAGCACGGGTTAACCACAACTGTGATGGCTGGCGCCAGCACCTTGATGTAAAGGTGACGCAGCCATGATGGTGTCACTAAAGAGATCTCAAATTTTTCAAAAAAATGCCTAAGATCAGACAAATTAAAAACACAGTTTCTGAAAATGTTTTGCTAATATTTCTAAGTATCTTCTTGAAATATGTTGCAAAACAAAAAGAAACAGCCAGAATCAAAAGAAAAAAATTTAGTGTACTCTAAAAACGAGCAAAACATAATTAGTTCATGATATTTATGTTTAGATAGTTTTCCCAGAGAAGGCTTAAAGAAAATCTTGAACTCACTCTGTGGGTTAAAAGGGAGCAATATCCTGGTAACTCTGTTACAGCTTTGACATTCACATATCTTTTTATAAATCTACAGTACAAAATACACTTGCTTATCTTAAAATTGTAGAAATACCTGCCATTGACAGCAACCACTACGTAAACTCCACAAATTTTTTTTCTCATCATTGAATTTATTGGCTCACTATTATATGTGACTTCGCATGTACTTGAAATGTGCTTGGAAGAGTTACTAAGTTACTGTCACTTTCATTTAGGTGTGGAAGAATAATTTCTGTGATTTCTTTGGGGAATGCTTTCTTACAAAAAAACCTGTATTGAGTCACAATGAATGTCAAATCCTTCAAAAAGTAAAAGACAGTGTTTAGTGAGGAACTTTCAGCCTTTCCATTTCCAAGTACAGCAGTCAAAGGGAGACTTTTCTTCCATACTCTATCATTACCCCTTCAGCCCCTTTGACATTTTGACATATCATCATTTCCATGATCTCAAGCATGTATATATTGATTTTTCAATCATTCTCTATTAAACCCAACAAAAGAAATTTAATGATCCAATTGAATCAATCCAGGGGAAATAACTGCTAGTTTCAATGCTATTAAAAGATTCATACAGTTCTTCAAGTTTTCTTTTTTGTTGTTTTCTCAACTGAAATAAACAAAGAGTAGCTTATTCCCTCCAAAATAGAAATCTTATTTAAGTGAGGGGATATTGAAATGAAATCATCTGTTGTCATAAGGACTTAGGATCCCTGCAGGGCTGGGGAGGAGCAAATGGCTGAGAGAGATGTGCTACCTCCTTAAAGGGCATTTGGGATTTCCTGGTGTCCCCTCAGCTTGGCCAAGCTCTGATGCAGCTTTTTTGATGTGGTCTTCAGCTCAGTGCAGGAAGGAGGCAGGACCATAAGTTACCTTCCTTTAGGGAAGCTACTTCTGTAGAGAGGACACAATTCACAATGCATTTGAGAAACACAGCTGTGGCTGATCTTTGCACTGTGGCACATAGAGATAAGATGCTTCATGTGCACTAACATAGAAGCAGTTATTTTGTAACACAGATATCTGCTAATGATTTTTCATGCGTTGCCTTCATATTGTTAAGAGTCTATCTCTAAATGTGCTGTCTATTGGCATCTTTCCAAAAGATAAGAGCCAATATAAAGTTTGAATTATCTGTACTTTATAAAGAGGTTAGAAAAGTCATTATATCAACTCTGCAGGGATGAAAGCCTGATATTCTGGTTCCCATATTGGAAGATTACCAGTCCTGTTGGTTCCCACTGAAGATTTCCTCTTTTAACAGCAGAAACCTTTCTGGCTTTGTCAATTGTGTTGGAACAGAGGGTTCTGGCATTTGGTGAAAACTTGATGAGCAGATGTAAGTGTTAGCAAAGCATTTCCAGGGAATACTGAGTGACTGATGGAAACTATATGCTATTACCTCTCTAAGGGCTGAAACAGGAAACCCTTTCTCTTCCTGTTCACTTGGGAAAAAAAGCCTGTACATAACTTATCTTTTTCCCTTATTAAGAAGAGATACATCTGTATGGAAACAAAGCACTTGATCTTTGTTTGTGTCTATTTAGGTAAGGTGTAAGGCGACCTTGAATTCCTTTGTCAAAAATGAGAAGCCTGTGGGTATTTTTATACTGACTTTTTTGATCCCAGACATTCAGTGAAGTTCAAATTCATGTTGTATAAGCTCTGTACAAAATGATTGGCCTAACATAAGTGAATGGTCCCACAGGGTCAGACGCTGAAATCCTAGGCACACACGTAGAATATGGCTTGTCTTGGGCCATTTATTCTGCCTGCCACTGTCCCAGCTGCCCATGGATCCTTGCCAAACCAGATGGATGAACAGAATGTAAGTCTTCTGAGAGATTTCCTCCCCATGTACAAAAAAAGCAGATGGACCTTGTGGACAACTGTTGACTCCCCTCTGTAATATATTGACATATTATGATAGTGACGATCAAAGCTGGGCTGAGGATCAGGTTTGGTTTCAGCTGTCTTCCTCTGGCCCAAATCAAAGGTATGGCATAGATTCAGCCTGCCTGATTTCATATAGAGTAAGAGAATGGGCACCTGAGCTAATGAATGTATCTGAATAAATGAAGTTTTTACAGGTTTTTTTTTAGATTTCCATTACCTATGAGCAGATTGAGAAGTCTGCAGCTTCAGTCTTATCACATCCTTGACTTAGGCTAGTCAAACCTGCAAAAATGTTTAGTTATCTTGGGGAGACGACCGTGCTAATGCAGCTACACTCATTCAGGATGTGGGTAACATGTCTACATCAGGAAGTACCAAACTGTCCTGCCAGATTCTGCAAAATGTCAGCAATGAGAAAATGAAGGAAGAGGAATTTCAAAACCCAGAAGAGGGGATGACATTTGGGGGTTTGAAGCCAAAGAAAAAATAGTTGGGCCTAAAGAATTAGGAAAAAAAAAAAAAAGTATTTGGAAAAGAAATAAGAAGGAATCAAGTCTCTCAAGCTCTCAATTTTTTCTTTGATCTTTTCCACACATTGAGTTAAACACTTGTAAGGGTGTTTGCTCTCATGCACAGATGCCTATGGAGACTGTCAAGTAAATAAAAGGTCCATTTCAATTTTAATGTTTCAAATAAGATGGTATAATTTTTTGTTAGTTTACAAAAACTTTTCTTTACTGATATTATTTTGCATATTTTGGCAATACATTGAGTAATTTCGGAAGCTAGCTTGATAATATTTCCTTTATGAAAGCAGATGCAGTCTTTTATTATATCAATCAATTTCTTATATCAATCATGGTTCTCAATATATTCAAAATTTCTCTGTGTTTCATACAAATCAGTCTAAAATAATCAGCAACCTGCCGTGCAATGATTGCAATTAGAGTTGTGCAAATCTTGGCCATTTCAGTTATAGGGCTTTCAGAAGAATACTTTCTTTTAGAAGTACTTTTCTTTTTAACTAATTCACTGTTTGAGCCTGTGGGCCAATGTAAAAATGAGTGTGTCCAACGACTTTTTATAACATAATTGAAAAGTTACCTCACATGAATTTGTTAGACACAATCGTCAGCACTCACCAGAACAACTATGAAACACAGCTGATATTCACCACATTTTTATTTTCCTCTCAGTTTTTACAACAACAACTTTCCCTACACTCACAAGGTAATTTTCATATCATCTCAGTGATCTAAGAATCAAGCAGGAGTTTTTTAGCTCAGGAGGTTTATTTTGCTTGATCACACTTCAAAGCATTTTTAAATTTCGAAAATAAAATAAATTAGCATACTATTATTTCTTCATTGTTACTTTATACTTGTCCAGAATCGTAAACAATATTCTGAGTACTAAGCCACGATCTTTGTAAGTATTTATAATATAAGTTTTGAAGATTACAGAAAATGTAATGCCACAAAACTTTATTCCTTCACACTTCTGTAGCTTTAAGAAATGTCTGAATTAAACATAATGGTGCCTCTGAGATGCTCCTATTATAGCTGACAGATGTCAAGGTCTGTACATGATAATGTGTTTATATCATGGAGAAAAACAAAGCTGTATCATACAGAGATTAAGCAGCTCCACAGCTGGACTAGCCAGGCCTGTCTGAAAGCAGAACAATAGACACCTCCAATCTGCCATGACATTAAGCTGACAGTCTTTATCTGCCATTGTTACTTAAAACATGGGAAAAGTGTTTCTTAGAAAATTCCAAAAAGGTACCGGATGTGCTGAAATTCCCAGCCTATCATTTGTTTGGAAGGCAGGGCTGAAGGAAACTATAGTTCTGGACTACTTAGTTATACACCAGTGACCAGGGGATTGCATACATGTCTCCCAACCCACTGTGTTCCCTGAAGCATGTCCTTTAGACTATTATGTTGGATTTGGACAATGAATCTTTCCCACCCCTAAAATAAAGGGAAATTCTGAATAGTCAAATTTTCAATCTAATATTGTTCCATCCTCTGCTGTGTAAAGAATAATATATTTTTTTTAAGTATAGCTACAATGGGGTCATTCAGCATGTTAAGGAATGACAGACTGTGAAGATTTTTCAGTCTTAAAGAAAACACAGATATCTTCTTTTCTGGGATAAGAATAAACATGTTATTTCTCAGTGTTTGTAATCTCTGAAAAAACAGTTTTCTGTCTGGTGGGAATGAAAGTTTAATGCTGCAGACAGTAAAGGTGTATTACTCTAATTCATAATATGTTCCAGAATTCTGCATTTCTTCATAGCATGGTTGTATTTTAATAAGGAAGGATGGAATAACAATTAAAAAAAAATTATGAACTATTGTTTCTTGCACTAAGAAAATAAGATTTATTATTCAGACTCTTCAGATTTTAAATAGGAATTCTTGGAATTATTGATGTTACTTACTGTAGTTTGGACATATGTGTATGCACCTGTATACATTCACATACATAGAATACCTCCAGTATTAATTTTACAGCACATCCATATTTCAAAGTAAGGTATTTTTGGACTGTAATGAACTGAAAAATAAATAAATAAGGAAGACTTCAAACAGAATTTACAATAAGAAAACACATTCTAAGAATGCTTGATCAACATGCGGTGAAAGAAAAGAAAAAAATATAGGGATGAACTTCACAGCCTCTTGTTATTCATTTGTTTCTTTTAAAATACAAGCTGTACTTGGTCTCTTTTATTTTGCATAATAATAAAAAGTGAGAGCAATCACCGTATTGGGATTGCAATTAAGCTGCAGCACAAAAGAGGCTGGAGTCTGAAAACACAATGGAGGTGCTGACGTAGTGCTGTAGATTTCAGATGAAAGGATAAATGAGTGGACCTAATAACACTCTTAGTCTTAAGCACCAAAAATTTTTAGTTGCCTCTCTTTGGGACTACCGCACAGTGTACTTTCAAGACAAGTAAATGCATGTTTTAATTATGTTGAGATTGTGGTGACAAAGCTGTGTTTCGTTTTCCCCAACCTCCTTACTTATGCATATCCCAGTATAGGTAAAGGTAGAAAAAGTGTGGCACCAGTTCAGAGAGAACTGAGCATTTGTACTGAATAATATTTAGCTTAAGAAATAAACAAGATGTAACCATACTATAATATTTTTCAAATGATCATTCATTTTATAGATAACTTAAACCTCATTAGAATAATTCTTCATCAAATTATGTACAAACTCCTCCCTATTTAGGAATGGACATTGCAAGGTAAAAGAAAAAGCACTACTGAAATAATACTCCAGTAATACCCAATGCTTAAGTTTGGATGCTATAACACAGTACTTTTCTTTACAAACCTTGAAAATGTTAATTAATTATACTGACAGATTTATAGTTATAGAAATAACACTTCCTACTCAAGTGATGTCAGAAGCCCATGTGTGACATTGTTCAAAACATAGCAATCACCATTCAGCCAAAAATTTGGAATACAGTTCTTTTAAGGAAATGAATTATATGTCTTACTCTCAAGAAAGTATTTAAGCTTAAATTTTAAGCACATGGTTTTACTTTGTCCCATTTATTTAACATTAATCACAGTTACTGCTTTGCTGAATGGGGATGATATTACACATATGATTAAAGTTAAGCATTTGGTTAAGTGTTTTGTTACAAGAGTTTGTACTGTGCCCTGTAGCACATCTAAAAGTTTAGCAGATTCAGAAAGCTCTAGAGAGAGCCTAGTGCTGCAGTGTAGCTGTGCTATATGTTGCCATCAACAAAATTTTCCTAACTCAACTCATTGTAACTGAAAGCAATATTGGACCTCAATGTGAGGCAGACACGCCAGGGTTGCTCTGCACCATCGTCTTCTTCATTATCACCACCATCATCATCTTCACAATCATTAACTTATTAAGTGAATAACTGAGGCAGGTCACAAAGTTGTTATAGTTCATGTCTATTGCAGGTAACTGGTTTTTGCTACATCACAGCAGCAGAAAGGAGCTGCTGGCAACTCCTCTGAGATAACTGCAAAAATTATCATTAGGAATGAAACTGTTTTACATCTGAGCCCAAAAGTATGGAACAGAAAATCTGAAAAAATACACTTATCATATGATAGGTACTGGTAAACTCCTGGAATTTTGATGTTGTTATTTGTTATCAAAATAACACATGAAGTTTCAGTTCATATATAAAATTCATATTAATAATGTATCTTACCATAGCTAAATTAGTCATGGTAGGTTTGAACTCAGTATGCTGTTTTTCCTGCCTGAAAATCATTGCCTTCTTTCCTCCTTCATATTTTTCTTTTTTTAATTTACCTACTTTTTTGAGTGATCCAATTATGCACTCGTTATTGTTTAAATATAAAATTTGGAGAGAGGTTTTTGGGGAGGGGAATTTCTACCACTTCTATTGGATGGTCTTATTATCTTTCCATAATAACCAATAGCAGACATTTTTTTGGGTCAAATTTACTTTTCCATATATTAAAATATCACTTCCCAGACTGACAGGAAGGCCATATGCCTTGTTACCTTTATTCACTCTTTCTTTTTGGTATGCCCATAAGATTGCTGGTGTATTTTGTCCTTACTAAAGTTCAGTCTGTCCTTGAATAAACATGATAAAGTCTCCTTGCTTTTGTTCCAAATTCTCACCCCAAATTACTTGCCACCAATTTAGAAAGTCCTTTCTAGCAGCTATGTAATTCCAAGTCACTATCTCCACCATGTTTCTTATTTGTTTCCACTGTTAGAGCTGCCTTTTATCTTTAACTTCCACTTTTATTTTTTTTTTTCCAGGTCTGGAGAAAGAAAAGAATAATCTTACAATAACATAAATTTCACCAAAATATTAAAACAGTATATATTTTCACTATATTTTCTCCCAATTTTCAGCCACACAGATTAGGATTCGTTTCACTGTAGGGTCACTGAAGTGAGAAGGGTGCAGCATGCAGAGATTGAGGGAGAGAAAGGTAGATGCTTGGCTTAGCTGCATACCTCCCAGAAACACCTGAGAGGAGAATGGATTTGAGTTTGTGTCCACTAGTTTTTTTCTGGTCTGGAAGGCTTTTTTGGTTCTTGAGCATTCACCTATCTCAGATTTTCACTTCAGAGTTCATTGCACTCTTGTTGCTGAGGTCCCTCAGGAAAAAAGAGAAAACAGCAAGATTCCCTTGGGCAGCAAGATTTCTTCCGTAGCATGAATCACTGTGCTTTTGCTAAAGTCAGGACGCTTTCCAGGCTCAGCCTGAGATGGAGTGAGTTTTGTTTCTCCATAGTTAGCAAAACACCTTATTATGGAGATAAAGAAAGGTGCAGAAACAGAGCATTGAATAATAGTTCTCCACTAAAGAGATTCTTTTTTTTTCTTCCATTTTTAAGCCATGTATGTGTTAAAAAAACCCTAGTAACAACAACAAAAACAAACCAACAGGAAAGGGACATCAAAACAAAAGGTCCTTTTGAAATTATCCCCATCAGAAATTCATGTATGTCACTAAATGGCCAGCTTAAAAGCATCATCTGCTTATCAATTGGCTTTTGCATTTTATGTTGCATTCCAGCTGGGCTAGCTGAAGCACAAACAGGTGAAAATGACTTATCAGAGGTCACTCTATATGAATTTAGCTCATACTAACACTTAGGGCTTCCTTATTCCCAGTCCTTCCTATAAACCAGTGCATCACATAGGCATACTTATGTGGTTAAATCTTTGAAATTATATATTATCTTTTGATGATATATTCTTTAAGAATCCCAGTTGTTATGAACTGAAATTATGTTTACTATAAATGCAATGATCTTGTGACTTTATTTGATATGCTGGTGGGTGTTCACATTTCCATAGGAGTTTTATTGTAATTCAAGATCACTTAAATACTAATTAAGTTGTCTCTTCAAGGTTATTTTATTATAATGTTCATACAATTTATAGTGTTTTTTTCTTTCTTTTATTTCTTAAAGTAAAATTTAAGCTGATCTGTCAAACTCAAATTAAGGTCCTAAACCTCGGACTCTAAGGATCATGTAAGTAAAATGGTGAATGCAGCTTTAACTGCCTCAGGGACAGAAGAAGTTAGTATGTTGGGTGAAAATGTTATGGATCACCCAGGAGTCTGTTGAAAAGAATGAATTCAAAATAAACTCCAAATAAACAAAACTGTGCTAGCCAAATTAACTTCATGTCCCTTTCAGGAAGAGCTTGGGATACCAAGACCATGTCCAGAAGTAACCAAAACTTTTTATAGAGAATCAGTCTTCCGAGACTGACATAGCATCCTAAAGAAAGCAGTGATGGGCATCTTGAAATTAGGAGATACAGGACAGAAGAGGCAACACAGGATTAATGCTGTGTTCCTTTACAGAAGTATTGCAGAGTAGTGGGACCTTCTTCAGGCAAGTCAGTAGGAACTCTAACTCTTGGGTACACCAGAAATCTTCTGTCAATGAATTTTGATGACATTATCTAAATATCTATCTATGTGATTACAATTGTAATTAGCTGATTCATATTTACTATAAGAAGATGTCACTTATGGTATGATGAATATTATTCTAAATACTAGCTGGGAATTTAGAAGAGTATTTAATTCCAGAAGTTTCTTTCTCTAGTCATCCTGGACTCCATTTATGTATAATCCTTGTAATAGAAGTATTGCTCCTTGCAAGATTCCACCCTGAGGAATGATTTGTTCTTTAGAAGTAGGTGAGCTAAATGGAATGAAATATCTGCATGAATTTTTTTAACCAATTACTTTTTTTCTCATACTCAAAACATGAGAGATAGATCAGAGGAGGGAAAAGCACAACCCTGCAAGCAACTTAATTCCTTTTCATCATCCATAGAATGCTTTGGTTTGTGATCCCTCCTTTCAGGGGTCCTAGGTTCCTCCTGTGGTCTTCTCTGTTCAGCCCTCAGGCTCAGGTTTTTCCCCCACATATAAATCTGTTCAAGATAAGTAGTCAATTTGTCTATTGATCATTCTTTTAACAGAAATTATTAATATCCTTTTTCATTGTTTCTTCTCTGCTGATGATTTTACACCGATCAAACCTTGTGCCCTGCAGACAACTAGTTTTCTATGATCATTAGCATCCATTCTTACTTCCAAGGGTAAAAAATTTGCTGTATAGGGGATGAAAACCCATTTTTGTGAATATATTTTCAAGCTCAGTTCTTCTGAATGCTGTTTCCTGGATTTAATTAACTTGTAAAATCAGAAGAATGCATGGATAATGGTAACACAGACTACACAATTGCTATAAAAAGTGTCTTTCAAGCTCATAGCTGGCCTCCAAAAGTAGCGTGTTGCAAATTAATAGCAGCTCTTTCTTGTGCCTTCTGCTCTCAGTGTCACTTAGCTTTGAGTAAAAAAAAAAACCCAACCACCACCAAAAAACTTGAATAAACTGAATTAGATTGAGGGTTTCTTATTTTCCTCATGAGACTTGAGACTTTTCTGCTCTAAGAGTATATAACTAACTATAGAACAATATAGAAGAAACCATTTTTTTCAAAATAAGGGTAGTCAAGTACTGGAATAGGTTGCCTTGAGAGGTTGTGGAATCTCTGTCCTTGTAGATATTCAAAATTCAACTGAATATGACCTTGAGCAACCTGGTCTAACTTCGAAGCTGGCTCTAACTTCAAAGCTGGCTCTGCTTTGAGAGAAAGGTTGACCAGATGATCTCCAGAGGTCTCTTACAACTTAAATTATTCTGTTTCTATGTCAAATGCAGCATTACCTTGTGCAGTCCAATACGAGCTGTGTATAACATGAAAGCACAAAATACTTGCTATGTTCGCAGCTTCTTAATAGAAAGAACATGACTTTACAGTGTATCCCTGAGCAGATCCTTTATTCAAGTGCTTAAATTTCTCTTTGCCTCATTTTTGTCTGTAAAATGGAAATATTATTGTACTTCAGCAATGGTTTAAATTAAACTGCAAGAGAATGCAGTGAAGTGATTTTTCTTCTGAAAAAAGAAACAAAATGGTAAATTTTATCTTTAAATTCTGTTTTATTATAGCTACAATTATCTCCACTGTGTTTCTTATGAAGATTATTTATATTATGTGTTTGAACCTCCAAATGTAAACAAGACATCACAGATGTATTTACAACCCCACAAGCATTCCACTGCTTTGTGTCTAACTTTATGCATTGAGGAATCGTTGGAAAATTTTGGAACTTTCTCTAGCTAGGACAAAAATATCACAAATACTTCTGGTCATATTTTTTTCTGAAACTGTAGTTCCAAGTTGTAAGAGAGCTCTATGACTGAAGACTTTTAAGTATACTTATTAGATTAGTAGCAAATATTTTCATAGCTAGAAACAGCAATTGGCACTTCTTGATATCTGGTCCTTTACTAAAATATTTTCACTTAATTTTGTTTCAAGCGCATACCTGTAGTATAATAGATATGATTTATTTGTTTTTTAAAAGGAGATTTTATTTTTGAAAGACTGCCTAAATTATTATTTCAAGTGGTCAACAAGTATTTAATCTGTGACTCTTCAAATTACCATGTTGATTTGATATTCATTTTTTCTGTTTCCTCATTATAAAACTAACAGTACATAGTAACATTGGGCAACATAAAATGTCCCTGCCAAACTTGGTCAATAATTGCATATCATTTCCAGCTATAATTAAATTTTTTCACAGTCTATATTCACATAGCATTCTTTGAGGTTAATTGGGTTTACATCACTGCAAAATCATTTTCATGTGATATATTTCACTTGTTACAAATTGCACATTTGTGCATTGAAAATGCACAGCATGTGTCTTAATTTGAAAGTATTTAGAATTTTAAGTAACAGTATCAAAACAGCTAATACTGGTTCCTAATAACATTGAAAGAAAGAAAATAATTTCCATTTTGGAGATTATGATATTAATGACCGCTACAGAAGACTTTGAAGGACAGACGCTTCCAAGTATTGGGATTGCCTCATGCAGGAAGTTACGAAGCTGAGGGACTTGCATCCACTTGAACAAGATCAGTCCTAATTTTAGGAGAAGTAGACACAGCACCAGCTGAGTGACTTTTGGGACAGTCTTTCTTGACCACCTATTTTAATACATTTCTTAGCATATGGAGACAGGATCCAGTAAAGAGGAAAATTGATATGAAAAAAAGGTGCTTGAGGAGGAAGAATCTGCTGTCAGATCTTTTTTTTTTCTTAAAATCTAGACTGACACGCGTGCTAGAGTTCAGGCCTTTCAAGAATTGAAGGTTGAGAGCCCACAGACAGTAAATTACTAGAGCCTTTTAAAAACACAGCTGAGATTTCATTATATTGAAATATGACTGCTATTATGATTTGGAAATCATAACATTGAAACTTCTGAAAATGTGATCACACAAAATTTGAGTCATAATGAGAGTGAGTCACTCCATCTGAAGTGTCTAATTTTGAAATGTAGTCTCCATATCCTCCCTTTCAACTGATTGCTGAGTCTCTGCACTACCCAGACCTGAGTCTGCAGGGTGGCCCATATCTTTCCACTGGTTGCAGAATTCTTACAGTGAAATTTCTATTTCCAGCCCACAATTTTAGGAATGTCAAATCTCGTTTCTTTTGACATCCCTTAAGAATACTGAGGAATAGATGTGCATGTGGGACAATGTGACATACAAAACTAAATTCTATCAGATTTCTCAGATGTTTAGTATTCCTTAAATATTTTCTTGCCTTGGTATTCACTGGCAAGGGTGCATGCCATAACACCTGAGTCACAGAAGGCAAGGGCAAGAACTGGGAGAATGGACAACCACCCATGGTTACAGAGGATCAGGTTCAAGACCACCTAAGGAACCTGAAGGTGCACAAGTCCCTGGGACCCAATGAAATACATACACAGGGCCTGAAAGAAGTAGTGGATGCTAAACCTCTATCCATCACATTAAACTCATGGCAGTCTTGTGAAGCTCCCACCAATTGAAAAAGGAAAAACATAACCCCCATCTGTAAAATGGGAAAAAAGGAGGATCCAGGGAACTACAGGCCAGTCAATCTCACTTCTGTGCCTGGCAAGATCACGGAGCAGATCCTCCTGGAAACTATGCTAAGTCACATGGAAAATGAGAAGGCGATTCGTGAAAGTCAACATGGCTTCACCAAGGTCAGATCACGCCTGATGAATTTGGTGGCCTTCTACCTTCATAATGATGGGGTTATGGTGTGGGTGGATAAGGGAAGAGCAACCGATGTCATCTACCTGGACTTGTGCAAAACATTTGACAAAGTCCCATACAACATCTTGTCTCTAAATAGGATAGCCATGGATTTGATGGATGGAGCACTCAGGGAATAAGGAACTGGCTGGATGGCTGCACTCAAAGTATTTAGGTCAATGGCTCGATGTCTGAGTGGAGACCAGTGACAAGCGGTGTTCCTCGGGGGTCAGTATTGGGACTGACATCTTTGTCCATGACATGGACTGTGGGATTAAGTGCACCCTCAGCAAGTTTGCTGATGACTCCAAGCACTCTGCTGCAGCCAACACACTGGAGGGAAGGGATGCCATCCAGAGGGACCTGGACAGGCTGGAGAGGTGGGCCTGTGCCAACCACATGAAGTTCAAAGAGGCCAAGTGCAAGGTCCTGCACCTGGGTTGGGGCAATCCCAAGCTCAAGTACAGGCTGGGTGGAGAATGGATTGAGAGCAAGCCTGAGGAGATGTGCTTGGGGGTACTGGTGAATGAAAAGCTGGACATGAGCCAGCAGTGTGTGCTGTCAGCCGGAAAGCCAACTTTATCCTGGGCTGTATCCAGAGCAGCATGGCCAGCAGGTCAAGGGAGGTGATTCTCCCCCTCTACTCAACTCTCATGAGACCCCACCTGGAGTACTACATTCAGCTCTGGAGCCCTCAATATAAGAAGGATATTGACCAGTTGGAGAGAGTCCAGAGGAGGGCCACAAAGATGGTCAGAGGGCTGGAGCACCTCTGCTATGTTGACAGGCTGAGAGAGTTGGGTTTGTTCAGCCTGGAGAAGAGAAGGCTTCAGGGAGATCTTATAGTACCTTCCAGTACCTGAAGGGGGCCTACAAAAAAGTTGGAGCGGAACTTTTTACAAGGGTCTGTAGTGACAGGACAAAGGGGTAATGGGTTTAAATTGAAACCAGGTAGATTTAGATTAGATATCAGGAAAAATTTCTTCACAGAGAGAGTGGTGAAGCACTGAAACAGGTTGCCCAGAGAAGCTGTGGATGCCCCATCCCTGGAAGTGTTCAAGGCCGGGCTGGATGAGGCTTTGAGCAACCTGGTCTAGTGGAGGGTGTCCCTGCCTGTGTCAGGGGGGTTGGAAACAGATGATCTTTAATGTCCCTTAGAACCAAAACTATTCTCTGATTCTATAAGTATATGAAGTTATTTGTTTTCCTTCTCCTGATGGTTTGGTACACCAACATGGTTCACACTTAAAGCAGCTCTCAAATCTGAGAACTTGCTAAACTATATCCTAGGACAGAGAAATATGTTTTATAAGCTCTGCATATATTTTAAGTATAACTTGTTTCATTTAGGTGTATAAAGGAGGCTGAACACAAAATGGTCCCTTATGCAGAGTAATCCTTTCTTTCAGGACTTTCATCCCAGTGTCAATAGCCAAGCTCCTAGAACCAGTTCATTTACAAAACATAATTCTGACTAAAGCATTACAAAAAATCCCTGCTATCTTGTACTGTTCTCTCTATAACATGTGCTGCCACACAGAACTTTTGCTGAAAAAAATTACCTATTATGTAGGTCTACTAGAAATTAATTATTTTACTTTATAGTGAAAACTTTGAAGATGATGCTTAGCAACCCCGTTTTCTTATAAACGTAATAATAAAAATATTTTTACCTTGAAACCTAATTAATTATAAGATTTATGATTATTCAATGAAGGAACAGTAAGCCAGTGCCATATGTCAAATTATATGAGTTGTCATTGATGTGAGAATCTGTAGTAGAAGTATTACAAAGAGGACATTTTTTCTTTTTAGTTTATTAGAGGCCTTCTGTTTTCACTGGATATAAATATAGCACACAAACAAACTTCAAATATGCCTGTGGAAATATACGTATAACTGAAGATCTGGAATTTTTCACTGGAAAATACTAACACCAAATTAATTCCAGAAAATGGTAAATTACTTCACCACTGTATTAATAGAAGAAGCAAATATATTTTCTTCTAATAAGACCTTAGAAGAACTAAACATATTACTACAATAACAACAGCAGTTCTGTCATAACCCCTGTTTTTTAACTGAAATAGGTAAGCTACCTTTACCACTGTTGTAAATAAAGAGCAATTTAACAAATATTGACATAGGCAAAAAAATACATGAAAATAACTCAAAACAGGCTAAATTCCTGAATACGCATGTTGCCTAGTCAGTCAATTACATCCAAATAATTTACTTACAGCTAGTAGGTATGAAATTTTAAGTTTTTGGAAGATTCTTCTCAATGAATTATTAGTGTTTGTTTCTTCTATCATTATTGCTGTTAAGTAAAAAATTTATGGATAGGTAGAATAGATGTGATACAGCTATACCTACAGTGTAAAGAAAAGAGCAAAGATGTTATCAATACAAGATGTAGAACACTTTCTTAGCCAGAGTCCCTCTGTGGGCTCCTGCCTACAAAGAGGAGTTTTCTGTCAGACCAGACATATTCCCTTCCCACCCTTGTGCTCGCAGCCTGGCTAAGATGAAACAAGCTGAGCAGAAAAGGGAAGGGAAGCAAATGAAAGGGGCAGGGAGGGGGGGAACTGACAATAAAGCAAATGTTTTCTCTCTCTGTTCAGCCACTCTTGCAGCACCTGTGGATTTTTAAATAGGAAGTTTGAGCAGTTATTGTGTGGGATGGGTGTTGTGATTGTGCAGATTACGGCAGAAAGACTGATGGCTGCCTGCTCTGGGAGACAAAGGGTCCACCCCTAGCAGCAAGGCAGTGCCAGACCCTTCTGTACCCATGGGACACATGTCCTACATCACTGTACTCCCTGCCTGAGGTCCTATAGAGCTCAGGCAGCTCAGAAGATGGAGCAGTCGCCAAGGCCTATCAGGTACTTCATTCTTTGCTGATGAATTAACTGTAGCTGAGAGCATGCCCTTCCTCATGAATGCTTTTTGTAACCTGAAAGAGTTGTCCCTTGCAGATTTTCTTGCCTCCCATTCAGTGCCGTTGGTCCCATCAATGTATGCGGCAGAGAAGATTTTTGTATTTTCTTTTCCCTGTTACATCAAAATGGTTCTTGTGCACTGGGACAAAAGCCAACCTCAAGCAGTAGGTTGTTTGGCTGTTCAGTGCAACACTATTATGCCATCCTGAGAAGTGCTGGCAGTTGTTAATGAGGGACTACAGGGACTAAGATCCATGAAGTACATGGCTCCTTTAGGAAAATACCCTTCCTAGTGGAGAGGAGCTGAATGGGATGCTGAGGATGAGGCTGAGGGTTTTATAAATATTCAGATCCACTGGAAGTGAACCAGTGCACAGGGGATCATCGTGTGAGCAGAGGATGTCGGCAGCCTCAGGCTGCAGTTATTGCTGAGCTGTGTTTACGCATCAGCCAGCCCCTCTGATGCCCTGTGACAAGGTTGGTCTTGGGAAGGGGGTGATAGATTGGTTTAATTATTATATTAATCTAATCATTATCTCACATCAGATTCTTACTAACACTTTTGTTGTGGGAACTGGCGAATGTGCGATCTGACTGACCCGTCACGATACTGCTTTGCTTAGCCAACTGTTGTCTGACTACTGTTGTTGGCATTAAAGAAAATATTTAGTTTTTTTAAAAATGAACTCGTATATCTTAAAAAGTAATGATGTGGGAAATTCTTTATAGGTGACATAGTGACAAGCCCTTCAGCTTTATTTGCCCATTTTGCAACATTTGGCTTTGTACAATGTAGTTCTTTTTTTCTTAAAGTGATCCTCCTATTTAGTAACTGTGAAACAGTTTGATGCAGCTGAAGTTACTTCATGTCAAGGCAGCCTGTCTGAAACATCTGGATCAGAGGAATAACAGAGTATGTCTGAATGAGTATATGTGTACATGCTGGAAAAAAATACATGAGTACAATAATACCTATAGGTTGCACAGTGATTTAATTTCATCATTAAAATCACCCACGCTAAAAAACCAAAATGCATAGAGAAAGAGGTTAACACCAATTACAAACTCACAGCTCATTATATACATCTCAAACTAATACAGATACAACATGATTTAAGATTGGAAACTGTGGCTAAAGGAATTAGGCCGCTCGGCATGGAACTAGGTTTATTTAATCAATGTTGCTTCCACTAGGAAAGTGGATTAGTTTTTCTTTAAGACAGAGTTTAAAAGTTTTGCAGCTAATTTATTTTAATAAGCATTCAGCCACTGACTGCTGCAGAAAAAGGCTAAACTGTAATGAAGAGCCAGGAAAGAAGGCATGACTTAATTATTTTTCTGGGGTGGATAATGAATAAATTAGCTACGCTGTAGGCTTGCCGTTTGTATAGAGTTTATTACTTTTGCTTTAAGAACCATATCATGACAAAGTAAATTTTTCTCCTGACTGTGAACTGATTGATGGGGTAATGTCTGGTTGTGAAAGACTTCCTCTTCATCATTGTGTTGCCAATGTTGGTATCACAAAGTGAGTTTGAAGTTTTCCTGAGTGCATGTTCTCCTACGTAATTATAGATGATAATTATTTTAATTCTTTTTTTTTAACAAGCTTTCTAATCATGTAAACCTCAGAATGAATAACTTGGATGAGACCAAAGATGCATGTATCTCAGAAACTACTTTCTTGGCTCTTAATTTGTTGCCACAATGTCTTCCATGTGAAGAGCTAAGTACTGTATTTAGAATGACAGCAGGTGTTTTTACAGGATGATGTGTATGAACAAAAAGGTTTTGCCAAGAACAACTGAAGAGATGTCTTGTAAGAGGTAGAAGGATGAAAATTTTAAGGAGAAATATTAATAATCTGACATGACATTGGGAATATAGGTTTGATTCTATTCCCATTAAAGTCAGCTGGAGACTTTGGTTTAAATGGGAGCTGGATTTGGCTTGCTAAGTGTAAGACAAACAGTGCATTTAAAATGAAAAATGTAGAATAAATATCAGGAGGGGGAAAAAATGAGCTGTATGATTTAATGCAGTGTGAATCCTCACAGCAAAATGAAGAAGCACACTCAGTTAGGATAATCAAAATGACATTAAATAAAGCATTAGAAAAAGTATTGTAGAAAACTTAACTTTACGGAGAAAACTAACTTTTTTACAGGTCCTGTCCTTAGGGACCTTTTTTTTCTCTTGACATGTACATACAAGATAGAAGTCTTCAGATATATTGCTTAGGATATTTGTTTTTTCTGCTCCTCCTCAATCCAACATACTAAAAATCCATATTGGTGTTTTATTATCTCTCCAGTAAGGAACTTTCCACTGCATAATTTCAGATACACCCTGAGAAAAAACATTTGTTTCAATACTCTGTTTCTTGGTTTGATAGTCAGGTTAGCAATATATCATGTTTTAATCAAAGAGAGGAAAACATTATATTAAACAGACATTGCTTGTTTCGAATAACTTTCGCAGAGGGTTTGTTGAGTGATTTTATTTTTTGAGAAACAGTTACTTTGAACTTGCAAAGCAAAAATGGAAAAGATCAGAGTAGCAGATTTGGCTCTGAAAGATACATTACTAAGCTGCTCCCTATATTGCAGTCAAAGGTCCTTACTAGTTAAGGGTCAGTGAAAAATGACAAGGAAAGAGGCTGAAACAGATAACACTGTATTTTTTTCACAGTCTCCAGAGTGCTATACAGATTTGGGGGTTGTTCATCAGCTGCAGAGGACACTGAGTGCTTATCTGCTTATTTCACAGAAAGTAATCATCTTTTACTCCTTTATGAATTCAAAGCTAAAATCATTATGACTTATTCCATCAAATGCTATGCTGTCAATGGGAGAAGCTTTGAGAAAGGTCAGTTTTTTCACTCTTAAGCCGTAGCATTTGCAAAGCTCTGTTTGTAGCTTGTAGTATTTTCTATATAACAGGCTAAAAGACACAGCTAGATATTTACGTAATTATTTCTGTGTGGTTAGATATCCAATTTAATGACCATTAAAGACATTCTAATGAGCATTCTATTTTTATAGTTATAAATTTACAAGCTCAGTAAGAAAAAACAAGTCACAATAGATTTTGTATGTTACAAACATGTTAGTTTTCTTTTATTGAATTAGTTGCTACTCTGAAGAACCCTCCAGTGCATATATCATCTATATTAAAATGAATGTTAAATGACTCATGGAATCTAAATTAATTACAGTGATACATAGAGTTTTATTCTGTTATAAACAAAAAATAAACTCATTCAGGGAGGTTCATGGTTGCAGTAAAGCAAAGCAAAGCAAAAAATGCCCTCCCCCGCCCCCCCACCCCCGCCTTCCTGCTGCCATGTTATCCCAAGACGGCACTACCTACTGCTGTATTGAAGTAATGATAAGTAATGGCAGAATTGTCTCCCCAAAACACTGAAATTCAACGAGTTCAGCTGCAGGCTTTGCATCTGCAGTTTGCATCTATATAATGCATGATTATATAATACAATTTTGAGTGGGAGGAAAAATCTGTTCTGCATATAATGTATAGTCTTACGGTTTCCTAGTTCTCCAGCAAGGCAAGGTCCAACATCTTACATCTTGTTTCCCTTGGATCATAGGGAAAATAATGTGTTTGTTTTTCTTTTTGTGCAGGTGAGAGTATGAAAAGAGCACGTTACCTAAAATTCTTCATATATTTGCTTTCTCACTATAGGATATGTCTACTTTGCTGCTGAAGCAACATAAATTGACATAGAGACAGTAGCTTTAATCCTAGTGTCCTGTGAATCATAGTATGACGATGTAGACTGCAGGCAAGCAAATTGGCATGTTCACACATAGACTTGAGTAAAGTGTGTGCAGGGAATTCTGAATTCAGAAGGCATTCCACTTCTTTAAACATCCCAGTTCCTCACGTCTGTTTAGATGGCTCTTGTATTTATAAATAGACTGCACAGAAATGTTGGGGTAACTTGCTGGAAAATGTAGTAATAGGATATGTATAGGTAACCAGTTAACTTCACCAAAGTGATTTATGAACAACAAAAACCTTCCAATATTTTGAGTAACGTTTATACTTAGCAAATATTCCAACCGCATCATTGAAGAATTGTATTAAGAATAAAGAAAAAATCAACTGCTTTGCAAGCAAATTGCAAACATGAAATCCAAATATGCCAAATCCATTATTTCTTGCACATTTTTGTCTTGCTCTCTGCAGCAATGTCATTACCAGTGAGGCCTTGCAAGAGCTTAGAGTGAGTAGGGATAAAGAAGGCAAATGGACAGTGACAGCCATGTAATCCAGTGTCTGATTGCTTTTCCACATGTCAGTGGTGGAACACACAACTCTCCCCTCAGTCTGTATGAAGGTCTACAGTAGTCAGACTCGTTCAGTCTAACGCAGTCCATGCAGAGAAACAATGTCTTGAAGGAATACTTTGCTGAGATTATGCTCTGTGGAAATGTTTTGACACCACTATTCTTCATCATTAAAAATACATCTGCAAGCCTGAGCTACAGATATGAGTTAGAAACTGCTTAAAAAGAAACACACCTGAAGCTTCACTTTGAGCTGAAAAAAACCCAGAAAAAATTATTAACAGTTGCTTTTAATACTGTTTGCATTTCTGCTTCATCTCAAAAGCAATTAGAAGAGTTTAGACAAAACTGTGTAAGTTAGTCCTGCTAATTTTGGCATTATCAGCAGTAGACAATAGCAAATTTGGGGTTTTTTTAAAGTGATATGGTAGGTAGGATGGACCTGGTTCTTCAAAGTATTACACCATGTCTATTAACTTGGTATTCTTTCAAATTTGTTGTAGTTCACTTAGTGTAAAACTGGAGGAAGGAAAAATCCAATATTTCTATGGATTAATACGTCTACCTCATTTTGTAACTTAGTGTGTTGCATAAGCCTCAGAAAAGATCAAATTTAGAGGGGAAAAAATAAAGGTTCAGTAGCTCTTTCTGTTGGTCATTTGAGGAAGTATTGCAATTCTCTTTCCTTTTCTACCATTCAACACACATGGTTTACAGAGTGATATAAGAGCTACAGAGAAAACTGTTGTGATTCTTCATTAGAATATAGGCTATTTAAAACATGTTTACACATAGCATAAACTGTTTGCTAATAAGGAAGGTGAAGCTTAATAAAAGCAATCAATTTTTTTCTAAGTATAAAGAAAACAAGTTATGTTTGCCATTAATTTTTCTTTTTTCTCTTCTCAATATTTTTATTTCTCTTGTACTGTAATACAGGTGTTGATCATGGTACTAAATGTGCAATATTAAATACAAAGAGTGCCTTTGTTGCAACAAAAAGATCAATCTGTGTACTCCTAATGATGTTTTGTGCAGAAAACCATATTTTTCGATTGTGAGTCATTGCAGCGTAAGGACAAACCGCTGCCTGGTAATAGGCTGAACGTCTCCAGTTTGCCTCCATGCACTTATAGGATTTTAACTGACACATCCACCAGGCATTTGCTAGGAAAGAACACTTACCATTATGAGAGCAGAGGTCACCAGACCAGCTGAGTGGTGCATAGCCCCACAGCAGGTGTTGCCAGTGGAATAACAGGGATTTTTGTACCTCTGTTCTGACTGGTCACGTGTAGCAGCACCAACCTCAGTCTGACCCCAACACATGGGTACTACATCCTCAGTGGGGGCCCCTTACAAATGCCTGGCTGTACCTGAGCTGTGGCACAGCCACCCTCAAGCTTCAGCCCAGCCTGGCAGTGCCGCCAGACCCCACTCTTACCCCCATGAATCTTCCAGATAAAGCCCAGAGGGAAGAAGGTCATGTTATGTGTATTGACTCACTGTCAAAAACTTGCCTTTTCTGTTCATCTTTTATCCCTGTCCTGCCCACATCTGCCTGAATCTTGGAGCACCAGGAGCTCAGACCTTGAGGGGTTTCTTGGATTCAGGAAAAATTCCTACTTTCGTATCTCCGTTGGTTTAGATAATGACAGATGGATTTCTTTGCACATGAACCACTGATCTTTAAACACATGCAAGCTTGTCTCTTTTCCTGGAACAACTTCTTCACCATTACCATTAGTCACTTATAAATGTAAAATAAATCACAAAATGTTTTTTCATTCTATTTCCTATTAAAAAAGAAACAAAAAAACAAACACAAAAAAACCCAGCCAACAATTTTATAAAGTTTTCTTTGCAGTATGACCTTTACCTCCTATGTTGGTGACTAGATTAAGGAAGCTAAATTTTAGACCTATATTGTTTTTCTTTACCTGGTAGTATAACACTCCTAGAAGTGATAGGGTTTGTGGTTGGTTTGTGATTACATTTTGAGATCCTTCGTCTGTTGTACTGGCTTGCATTTCTATTAAAAAATAGAGTTTGAGTGTGTTTTATAACTTGGTGATGAAACAGTGTCATAACAGCTTTTATTTTTTTTTTTTTTACAAAATATCTTGGCTTGAGAAATGTACTCTTCTTAGCCATATTTTGCAAAATCATAAAATCATTATTTAGCACCTTTCATGTAGCAATATTTATCTAAATCATAGACTTTTAAACAAATATAGACTCAAACAACAGGTTCAGTTTTCAAATAAATAAGGTTAATGAAACATCCACGTCTTATTTTAAGTACTTTTCACATCTGGTAGCGTGTTCAGTGCTGAGTATTTAATATTTCACATCAATGTCCACAGTGCCAAAAATACGGAACACTTCAATATTAGATGTAAGTGCATAAATGCTTGTCACATTACTCTAACACAAACATTTCCATTGAGTAAAATAAGATCACTGATATAAAAAGTTTCTTTTTTAACACAGAAATGATTCAGACTCTCAGATACCCTCCTAATAAAAAAAAACCTTTTCTGAAGTATTTGATTTTCAGTAAGGTCAGGTTTTTAAGTTTGCGTTTCAAAGTTTTATAAATTTGTTGAATTTAAATGAAATGTAATAACTTTTGAAAAGGAGATGGATGAAAGCATGAGTTCAGTGCCTAGCTTGTAAATTACATTAACAAGTGCTTAAATTTAAGCACATGGTCTTCAATTATTGCAGGACCTCACCACAAATTAAAATCACCCATATTTTTAAATGGGTTACTGGCTTACAGCCATGACTCTGTTTTGTCATCATAGGTGTATATATAGTTTATACTGAAGTAAAAATAATTCATATTTATTAAAATGAAAGTATTTTATTTTTGTTGATGCAGGGACTGCTTTTGTATTAATGTATTTAATTAATGCATTTAATTTAATTTAATAATACTGAATTATTGAAAATTTCTTTTCTCAGTTAAGTATTTTAAGATCAGATAGTCACACATAAATATATGCACATGTATACAAAAAGGTATGCAGGTAAATAGCTGTATGTACAAATATACATCTACATGGAAATTGGTGATTAATTCTTGGTTAGCTCATTCCAAATGATATTAATATGCATTTGGAATTTGAATATACATTTTATTCTCTGTGTTGTCCAAAGAGGGAAGATTGAAATAGTTCAGTTTGATTCACCATTAAACCAAACCCCCAGAAATGTATAAGCATAGAAATGTGAGCAATAGTTGAGCAAAACTAACCTTCAGGTGTTTCCTAGAGAGAGCTGACAGGAAGGTAAAATCAGGTTTGGTTTTGGTTTATGGTATGTTGAGTACAATACTCAGCAAAACAATAATTTATGTTTCATTAACATTGGAAGGAAATTTAATCGTTATTGTAATTTTTTTTCAAAGGAACAAATGTAGAATTTAGGTCACTGCCCAGACCTATGGAAGAAATCTCTGATGAAGCTGGCATCACATACTATGTCACCCAATCTTACAACCAAGCAGCAAGACAATCTCTGCTCCTGCTGTGCCTTATTGCTTTCTAGATGAACCAGGCTGTTGTGCACAGACATGGCAGTGGACAGTGAGGAAAAGGCTTTTTATTTATCTACCACTCTCTTTGTACAAGAGACTCTCAAGCAGGTGTCATGCGAATCCCTGTCTGAAGGGTTACAGATGTGCTCCAACCTATATACCATGGTTATTATCCATCACTTTTTTACAATCTCCCTGATCTCAGAGAAGGACCAGGGTTAAGACTCATTTTGTTGTCCCCAGCAATTTCTCGCCACTAACATTAGCCTGTTTCCCCTCAGCAATCAACCTGTTATGAGCCTTACTCTAAAATATCCAACTGCCTCCATAAAATCCAGCAGGAGGCTGGGCATCTTGCTCAGGGCAGGGAGCAGCTACTGGGAGCAGATGCCTAACTGTTATGTGCTGCAGTTTTTGGTTTTGTGGCACATAAGTGCTTTGATGGATCTAGCTGCTCATGATTAATTTAGCTTCATTCCAGTGCTTGTTTAATAAAGATTTTATTATGAACAAAGGAATCAGTTTTGGAAATTAAGCTTCTTCATATGACAATCTTTATGTGCATAAAAAAAGCCATGGAGACATAACTGGACAAAGAAAAAAATGTAATGTCCGTACACTTAGAACATCTACACTGTACTGCCCATTTTTCCATTTCTCTTTGACCATTTCAATGCATTATGTGTATAGTAGTTAAATCATTCTAGCATCTCCAGTGGAACTAGCCCTCCAGCAAAGAGTATCAATGGACCTTTCCTAGCTTCATATTGTTACACGCATAGAATCAAGACAGAAATGCTTAGTAATGTGAAATATGCAGTGTTTAGCTCAATATGCATTCAGTTCACATTTTAAGAACAAAAGATGCAAAATGGAAAGAAGTATGTTTGCAAATAACCACTGTTCAGTACGAAAATAATCTAATAGCATGGATGAAATTTCAATCATTACTGACAAATAAAGACACCTTTAAATCCATAAGATTCAACCCATTCCCATACATCAAGAACCATGGAAGTTAATTGTTGATATAAAATAAGCAGAAGCTCCCAACAGCTTTTCCCTTTTACCTCATCAAGACCTGAGTATACTACACAGTCATTAAGCAAAACTGTGGGAAACACGTTTTTTGTGTTATCTGATCTGGTGACCCTCAGGTGCAGGTAGTTGCCTGCATGTTTAGGTGAACTCCATCCTTGCAGCTGTGCTGACAGAGGCACCAGGCAAGAAGACAGAAAGGAGCAGGGTGGTGGGAGTGAAGTCTATTTCTGTGGTGTGTTTGTTCAGGATAGCATTCCTGCAACAGATGACACTTGACACTTAAGCACGTGCTTAAGTTCTAGTGGGTCATAATGAGGAGCAGGCATAGTCTACTTAAGTGTTTTCCTGAATAGGGTCCAAAACTGAGTAGGTCATAGGTGAAATCTTTTCCTGCTATGCTGTTCTGCCTGCATCGTTACTTGCAGCTGCCTTTCCAAGGCAGTGAGGTATCTTTCTACATCTCCAACATTGTACTGGCTTATCTCCAGCTGAGCAGGAACAAAAATGCTATTGTTTCCAGTTTTCTTCTGAGACCTGAAGGAAGACTGAACTCCATCCAAAAAAGAGGCTGAGGGAAGCTTCAACCAAGGTAAATTATGTACAGTGTTAAATAATGTTAATCCTTTTTAAATAATTTTAGTAGTTTTATCCATTTACTTAAGTGACTATAACGTCAGCACAAAGTATGATGGGGACAAGTGTACACTTGCAGGCTATATTATACAAGCAAAATAAATGAGCTAGGAGTCTTATCTTCTTTAAATAAAATCTTTTTCTTGAAACATGGTAGCACTGAATGGCTGATCCTCTTACAGGTTGCATTTTGCTAACAATTGTCTCTTTTAGTCCAAAACTAATTTATTTCCATTTGTAAAAACTATTTTGGTTATTTAAGCTAACTAATTTTTTGTTGTCTAGAATGGACTAGCTGTTCTGAAAAACTTCACTTACAAGATCCCTTAACCCGATTATGTACAACTCACATAATGCACTGTGGCCATGAGACTCCTGTGTCATAGACCAGTTAGGCAGAAGCAGGTCACGTAGAAAACATAGTCCAAGTGCCACTGACCTAGCTCTTTAAAATCTTTCAATTTTTTATTCAGGTAGGAATAAAAGTAAAGAATCTAAAGGAGGCGATCTTTAAAAAATAACAGCAGAATTCTATGCACATACCAGTGTAAAATGAATTAAGTTTTATTTAAAGGCGTCATAATTACAGTCATGTTTTCTCCTGCTGTATTTGAAGAAAGGAGTAATGAAATACTGTTTCATCTTCTGATCCCCCACCTCCCAAATCATCTTAAAGAAACTCTTTCAGGGTATTTTTGACTGCACTTGTCGTGGCATAAGCAGAACTGAAAATGGCTATTTATCACAGCATGTATGCTTCCATTTACTGCAACATTTGTAGTATTTCTCACTCTCAAAGTGAAACAATAAACTGCCATATATTTAACTGCTATCAGTGATTTAATGCCCGGTTTTTAGTGTCCTCTATTGACTGTGCTCTGCAGTGTTTCATCACCATAATCTTTGCTGGAGTTAAACATACAACACAAAAGTTCAAACTGTATCAGTGTGTTAGGGCTACATTAGATCACTGTGCTATAATATCACTTCTCTTACATTGTAAGCAAGGGAGAAAATAGAAAGGATTAAACAAGTATTTTCTTCAAAGATCCTGCAATGTTTTCTGTAAAAACTGGAAAATTACCCATGCCTATAACGATCAAATGCTATACTTATTTGATCAAAATAATTATAGGAAAGCATGACATTTAAAGTTGAAATTGTTTCAAACACCACTTTCAAAAAGTATTATATTAAAGACAAATCAATACTCTTTCTGCTATCTTCAGGCAAGATCTTCAAAACCTGAGATAATTGAGTATTTGAAGAACCACAAATCACATATTGATTTGAAGAATTTAGATACAGCACTGAGAGAATATGTTCCCATAACAAGCTGCCGTGTGTTGACACTACTGCTGCTTATTGCTCTGTTTCTCAGTAATTTTAAGGCTCATCTACTAGCTACAGAAATGTGCAGCCAGTGGCATTGATAATACTGTGAAAGTCAGAAAATTCATAAACCTATTTTCCATATATTGTTGATGTACAAACACAGTAAAAATGCAGACTGGCTGGTGTATTATCCACTGCATTAAAGTGGAGCAGAACAAGACATAAGGTAGAAAAGTGTGCAGCTTCTCTTATGACTCTCTAAAGGTGAGAGGAGGAAAACAACAAAAAGAATTACAGTGAAAAGCCTTTTTCTTGATGTTCTGTTGCACAGCAGTTATAGAATTTACATCTATAGATACGTAGCTAAAATCCTGCTACCTCAACTTTGTTCATCAACTTACTGCCGTTTTTCATTTCTGTCATAACATATCTAAATTTCAAATCCTTCGTTAGGTTTAGTAAACATATACTGCGTAGTTAATGATGGCTTAACAGATTCTTTTATTTTTTAGATAAATAATGTATACTATATAATAGATTTCTTAAAACTCATTAAAAAACAAACCCCGCATATTCTCTCTATGAAGGCAAGAAAGCAATTCAACAAGACATAAAGAGTACCTTAGGGTTGCACAGGAAAACTTTGAAGAAATGTCAAGCAGACATAGAAAATGTAAGGAAAAACTGCAAATTAAGTCTGGCTAGCTGTCCAGATTTCTCAGTCTCCTGAAGTCCCTTGTGTTTCCCTATGTCCCATGTTATCCTGGACCCCCGAGTTCTCTATTTTCTTTTTCATATACATACTTGAAAAAGTGGAAATATTCATCCTTTTTCTGCAGTTCACAGTAAGGCATCAATACTCAGCTATACAAGCAACTCTGCAAAGGCTGCCTTTCCTGAAGACAGACGTCTACATGATCATAACCCTAAAGTTGCAGTAGGAGGCCTGTTACCTCTCCATCCCCACAACACATTTTCCAAAGGTGGATAAGCTATTCAGTGTAAATCAGGAGGTGGAATTTTGGGGCTAAAGTAAAAGTTGTTTCTAGTACAAAATAAACTTTGTTCAAAGTAAACACTGTTTTCTATAATAAAATCCCACTTTTGCAGACTGCAAATAGTTTATGTCTATATCTTCCTCTGGGATTCAAAAGGTCCAGAAGAGAAAAGATTAAACCTAGAATACAATACATGCGGTTTTCATTGTTGATGTTATCACGTGTTAAGTTGCCCACATTGCTGCATTCCACTTAGAATTCTAGCAACTTTTAATATTGTGTAATATTTTTTAAAAGGCTGCTTCTAATGTGTAGTATGTAGCATATGATCCTATTCTTGATTACAAAGGCAGGTTGATACTACCATGTATAAAACCCTGGTGTCCACCTCAGTACAGTTGAAGATGGAAGAACAAAAAAAATATAACGCAAAAAACACAGGCCAAATGTATATACCACACATGGTAAAGAAATGTCAGTATAAAATAATTGTTTCCAAGACAGAAAGTGGATGCAGTATTGCAGGTATTTAGAAGGATTTTAAGTGCACTGACATGCTTTTCACAATCATCTATATACTACAAAAAAAAAAAAAAAGAGAACTATTTAAAGAACAAAACTATTAATAAGGCAAACATTTTTGTTTGATGTCATTAAATGTTCATTCTACTGAAAATGACAATTTCTTCCATTTGTTGTAAAATATTTCCCTTACATGGATAATTGGCTAATACGATCTCAAAATTATTCATATTTATGGTCAGCAGTTTTGAGGAACTGTCCCTCAGTATATTCTTTTGCCTTGAATATATTGTCCACTCTCATCAGGCTGATCTTATTGAACAAAGACTGACTAATTGAAAAAGATCATATGTAGACCATCGAGACATCGTTAGATGATATGATAACATTCTAGAAGGTTATCTCTTGGAAATACTTACCTCATGAATTTTAAAGACAAAATCTGATACATTATTATAAACTTCTACAGGAGAATGCAAATACATGTGTGATTTAACTAGCATGTCACAAGTACTCTGGAGGATCAAAACACACTTGTTAAATTAGGACTATTTCTCTCTTGGGTGCAAAGTTGCAAAAAAATCCAGCATATTGTGGAAATTCTATGAATTTGTGGTAGAATAAGTAAAATCTGCAAAATTTAACTGACATTAAAGAATACCTATATTTAGTATTACAAGTAAATTTATTATCCTTTTAATATGTGCTGAGGTTTCAATAAGCAAACATAAATCTTAGTAAAAGTTTAGCAAAAGTTTTTTAAACAAAATTTGGTGACATTTCAGTCACCACTGTTTAAAGGCCTCATGCTTCTATGATATCAGTTACTAGTTTGAATAAATTATAAAAAATATATAGAGAATGAACATAAATGGAGGTTTTTCATTGTAAATTGAAAAGACTGTTTAAGACAAAATCTTTTGTTGAAACAATTAGTAGCTGAGTTATTAGGAAAGGAAATGGATACTTTGTTCTATAAAAATAGCTGTTATTTTTGGACAGGATCAAAATCATGGGATTCAATCAACAGAATAAGGACTAGGACTCTGCTTCTGTCATAGACACTATAAAACTCTCAGGTTCAGTGTGGCTTCCCCTGCAGAGAATTCAGCTTCTATGAATAGGTCCCATGTGCTTGGATGCATGAGGTTTTGAGCTCCTGAGCCTGTGCAGACTCTATACACTAGGTTTTAAACTCTAGGCTTTAAAGATCCTTTCATATTCCCTGACTCTCCTTAGGACCACTGTCAAAAGATTTTTCACCTCCCAGAAAGTTTTCTTTGGTCATCATTCCGAGTTTACTAATAGTAGATTTATGCACTCAAAGATCTCCTAGAATCACATACTGTTGAGCACAGGAAGACTTTTCTCCCTGATCAGGACGGCTACAATGTTTAGACCATCAGAGACACCATTGACACAATCCTGCTTGCATTTTGTCCCTCCTTGTTCTTCTATATAATACTGTTTAGGATGCATCACAGGGATTTTCCTAGGGGATGTCAGTTCTCTTTTTAATAACAACCATTTCTACCAGTGTAGTACATTGTAGCCCTGTCATTTTCATCACTCCAATTTCTCAATGCCTTTTGGATGTGATACTGAGCAACAGTATGAATCCATACCTGACAATCCAGCAATGCAGATGCACGCAGGATCCCAGAACCAGGATAATTGATTCCTGCCCTCCATGGACCACATTAAGCAAGAAAACTGTCTGATGATTTGGAAACAGTTGTAGCAACTGGATGCATCATACATTTCAAAAGAAACTGAAATGCCAACATAATGGATAATTGTGGCAATGTCTAACTGTTGAGGGAAATAGAATCTGACAGGAGGTAGATGATGTTTGGAATTACATTATTCCATAGGAAGACAGAAATTCCTATTTCTGAAGGGACAGGAAATAGGATTGTTTGCAAAAGATGTGTTTTCACTACAGCATGATTCAAAATGGCCTGGAACAAAAATGAAAAGAAACACATTATATAGCAGAGTGAATTTATTTATTTTTCAGAAAATAAGACGAAGTATATAAAATTTTGGTTAAATTTAAAAATAAGTAGGAATGTTTTAAAGAGGTTTTTTTCTGTTTGGTTGGGTTTTTTTTTTTTTTGGTTGGTTGTTTTTTTGGTTGTGGGGGTTTTTTGTGAGTTTGGTTTTTTTTTTTTAATTTAATACTGTGCTTTCATCAAGCCCATTGAAATATTTTTGGCTTCTGTTTAAATTAATCCAGATTTTTAAAATTTCCATTTCTGCTTGACCTAAACTTGATTTTCCCTCTAAATTTTTGGTTCAGTCACTGTTACTTACACAGCTGTAGATAATCTATTTTGCTTTCATAACCAAGCTGTTAGCAATTATAGCTCTATATGTAGTAAATCTTAGAAAAAAGAGAAATCAAAAAATACTTGAAGAGCAGGCTTCATCTCTCTGTAAAGAGCATTGCTATGGCACTCTACCTCTGTCTTATTTTGGGATTATAATTATCACATTTCTTCCAAAAAGAATAATTTCAGATTTAAGGTTATCTTTTCCCCAGTGCCATATAGTGGATACTGGGTCTGTTCTCCATATAAGAGGGAGAAAATTATCTGTATGTTAGTATATGTGGCTGTGAGGCTATGCTTGCGCATAACTTCTCAAATTATATGAACTTTAGTAAAAAATCCCTTACAAAATCTTCCTATCACAAACTGGACTGATCTAATTTTTACATTTTATTTTTACCTTGAAGTGTTCTTATCACAGGTTCTTTTTATTGTGTGTATGAATACACAATTGTTTATCCTCAAAAGTAAGAAAAAAGTTTAATACATTGAAAGCAATATTTATGTTTTGGCCTTTAATTCTTACTTCTTTTTCTATTATCTGTAATATTTTGCCTAATGATTCTGACTAAAGTAAAAAAAAAAAAATTTGCTGATAGAAAAATAATTTTATAGAAAAGAAAAAAGAATCCAAGTATTCCTTATCTCAAAACTTTTCAAACTTTCTTGCTGTTTTATATATATATGCTTTTTTGCTATTAGTAAGCAATGGTTTTTGATTACATCTCTGTTAGAAGCTGTATCACCAACCAATCACCTTCCCCATAGTGTAAGAGTACTTGGATTTTTGTTTCTTCCTACGCAAAATCCATCCACACTCTTTCAGTCTAAAATTGCTTTTATCTTAGATCAAGAATGATACCAATTAAAAAAAAAGAGAGCATAGTATGTGTCTTTCAGGTAACAGGCTGTAACAACTAATGGAAGGTTTTCAAAAATAGTCATCACATGGTGGCTTGGGAAAAAAATGGCTAGATCTGTTCTTGGTTCAAATAAATTTAATGGTGCTGGTCAATGAAAGAAAAAGTCCTGATAGTTTTGCTTAGAAACAAGGTTCAATGGATGAACAGGGCATCATTAATAGTGAAAAGACAAGTTCTGGAAGATTAATAGTAGTCATAGTAAATTAAGGATTTCACAAGAAGTGGAATGCTTGTTGGTTTGGAATAGCCATATATGAAAGACATAAAATACAACAAAACAAAACACACCAAGAAAAAAAAAACCTCCTCTAAATGTCTTTGCATTGAGAATCACTAAGATTTAAATATTTATGCTGCTTTAACTGATACATGTTCACCTGATGTGCATTGATGTCATCCAGCAAATGATTTTCAATTGCAAAGGAAACAACATATTGGACCATTCTTGTTGCTATTTTAAAACTACACAAAAAACAAAATTCAAAACAAAGTAATAAATACCATGGAATTCTATTTAAGCTCCTACTTGTGTTTATGAGTTCTGAAAGTTAAGCATTGCCCTGATGGGCAGGTTTGCCATGTTCTCATGACTCTCATTCTTATTCACTTTAATATTTTGGTTTGTGGTTTACCATGATCAGTACTGCCAAATCCTTAAAAATATTTTCCAAAATCTTGGTTTCTTATGGAGATATTAAGGGTTTCAATTCTGCAATTTTTAGAAATACATTTTTTAAATGTAACAAGACTGATAAACACAGTTACCCATACTAAAGCTGCAGAACATCAAAATAATTCTGAGGAAATATACAGAATGATAAATCTCAGAGAAGGTATTGATATATACAGAAGAACATGACTGAATTAAGACACATTCCTCATGATCTCTGCAACTACAGTGTCTCCAGCTGGGACTGTATATCAGAAAATTACAGCAAAGATATCCTGAGTTAAATTACTTTTTAAAAAGATGCTATGGGCTAGGTTCACCATTTCTTACAGCCTCTGTGTATTCAGTGAACACAGGACACTTCTATTACTAATTTAAGAAAAAAGCTTTCTTTGCAAAATATCAGGATCACTTAGGCTTTCAGGTTCTCCTTGGGTTGTCTGGGAAAGAAGAAACTTGTTTAACAGAAATGGAAGGGGTAACATGGAAGAGGATAATTAAAAATATATATATTCTGGAATGAATATGAATACGCTCTTGTACTAAAACTTGCCTTAAGGCAGGCTGGCTACAACAATGTGGAAGTTAATGCAGAGAGGATTTTGCCTCCTGTCTCTGTCTTTTAAGAGTTTCCATACATTCTTATATCTGAATGTTCTGAATTTAATTTGTTCAGATATCTGTCATGTTTAGATCCTGGTTTTCTTCTTTGACTCAAGTCATAGTTGTACTTCTCAAAGATATTCTGCTCTGTTTGAAATCAGTCTGTGAGTTCAATGAGAAATCTGTATAAACAAGAACAATGTCAGAATCAAGGGCTAATTTTCCTTTCCCAACTGATGCCTGGCCCTTACTGATGCCACAGAATTTGACTTCAGGTACATTACTTTGCACATGGAGGAAGACCTGGTTTGCTTTGAAAAGAGATACTACGCGATCCTGAAAAAAAGTATAAAAATTTGAAATTTTGAACAAATTAGTGTAACCATAGAAAAACAAATACTTCAGATAGTGTTCTTTGCAGTGGAAATGTAATGTCTTGTAAGGAGAGCAGTTTACACAGGAGATTCTTCTTTCAGGATCTTAGTTCATGATCAAATAAAAAATGACTGGGAACAATATTCTTTTTATCATTTTTGGTGTGATCAATATTCTTTATTTTCAGTAATATTTACAGCATTTTTCGCACAGATATCTTTGTGACTCAAAACCTGATACTTTCACATACCACAAGAAAGTGCTAGTCATCATACTCTGTATTGTAAATAACTTAAAATGAGGAGTGAATCAAATGGGATTATTTTTCACTGACTCCTATAAGCATTCAATTGGTCGTGAATACTAGAAATGAGAGAGACCAAATGTATGTTTTCTGGTTCAGTGACTTCGCTTTAGAGAATTACTTTCATATCAAAAGGGGAAATGGTCAAGTTGACTCAGAAAATATTTCTGGAAATGAAGTTGAAAAGAAGAAATTGTTTTGTCAGCTGGACTTTTGAACAGCAGAAAGACAGTCATTTTTGTCTTACATTTATTTGTATGCTAATCTTTGTAAGACCTTGACAGTTCTTCCTACAGAACAAGGGCCAACTCAGAAACAGTAGTGACTTTTTTAATGTTAGGTTTTCAATAACTTATCAATGATGGTTTAGGGTTAGAAGCAGACTTTCATCCCAGTAATAAAGCACAGTGACTGCACCACTGTAGAAGCAGTCCCAAGAAGAGCTCTGGATATGAATTATTCAAATCTCCTTCTGAGTTCTGGGAAACAGTGATTTGTAGCTTTGCTCTACCACTAATAAATTACCTTTTTCACCTTTTCCTTCTCTGGGTTGGATGCTGTGGTCAGCAAGTAGTAAGATTGGAACTTCACATCTGTCCACTCACTCCCAACTTCCTTCCTTTCCGAACCACTACTTAATAACTGTAGTCTAAGAAGTCACAGGAATAGAAAGAAAATTCTTCCCTCTTAAGATCCTCATTAAAAGGATGCTTAATTAAATTCACAGTCCAGCCTCTATGAGGCCTTTTTCAGTTCAAATATTGCCAACTCTTTGTTCCACATGTTTTAACCTTCTGTTTCTTCCCTGTGCCAAAATGCAAAGTTTAAGATGGTGTGCAGTGGCATGCAGCTGTGAAAACAGAATGATTTTTGGACATGATTACATTGAGAGCCAAATTTGCTATATACTCTCAAAGGTGAATATTCAGTTCATTTTTTCCCTTACCCACTTAACCTCTGAAGTGTAATACATTTGCAGAGAAAATTCTAATAATTTAGCATCTACTGACTGTATTCCTTTGTGTGCTTTTCAGCATCCCCAGTGATCAATGCTATGTATTTTATCAGATTCAAGACTGTAATAAACAGTGGAAATAGAGTGGGTTCATCCTATCTTATCCTAGTCTTATTTAGACTGAGGAACATAAGCTAAACTGTGCGTAACGTAACAAAACTATCCTCATCAAAATATTTAGACTTTAAGTTTTGAGTCATTATAAGTGTGGTTCTACGCAGTTCTGAAATGAAATCAATTTGGCAGGAGTGCCTGCATCATGATTTTGAATCATGGTGTCTAGGTGAGAAGTACAATATAAATCTGAGCATTGTGGCCCAGCCTTATTCTGCAAGTGTGTTTATTATGTTTGTAGATATCTTTTCATCAAAAGTCCCACAAGAACTTTCATTCTTAATCAATTTTTTTTTTTTGTTCATTTTTGTCATGGTTTAGCAGAATCAGAAAAAATGGGGGACATGTACCTGAGGAAGATATTTAAATATCCATAAGATAAACAAGTTCAATTTTCAAACTGTAACTCAATATTCAAAACAGATGATGACTAAACACTTTTACTAATTGCATAACTAGGTATCATTTAAATAATCATATAAATACTGTTGATTAAGAATGACTGATTTTTAAGAAAGCAATCAAAGTAACAACCAAAGCAGCATTGAAAGAAAGGTGGCAAAGTGTTGCATTGCCACAAAGAGTTTCCAAATGTGCTTACATGCATGGATTTAAGCACTACAAATCTAAATGTAATAATAAGCATATAAATAATTCCTGCTGATTGCAGCAGAAGAGCTCATCTAGGGAAGGCAAAAAGATTTTACCTTATGTCAGCTATCTGAAGCAGTGGCCACATGCTTCGCTTATACCAGCTCCACTAATAAACCACCTTTACTCCAAATTTACACTGAACTCAGGCTCCAGGAAGTTCCTACAAACTACACAAGGGAAAGTTTTATACTTCTTTCATGTCCAAGCAAGTTTACTGAAGCCTTCCGGAGTTAAATAGCTAAATTTTCCCAAATATTCAAATTTATTTTGAATGGAAAGTCAAGTCAGCATATGGACGACAGGTAAGTATGCATAGACAGGACTGATCAGTGCTTTCCTCAGTCTACTAGAGTCTTCTTCACAGACACTTAGATGTTGAATAAGGTACAGACTCAAGAAGATCTGACCCTACAAGAAACAGTATTTCATAAATATATTCAAGGTCCTATAACTTTGCAGCCATTATGATTTTTTCAGGTTTTCCAATTGCAATAGTAATATAGAATACTTTATAAATGTTTTACCAGAGCTATATATGCACACTGTCATTAAACAATAGACTTTAAAAATATTCTGCTGTTTGTACTGCACAAAAAAGAGTGATAAATACATAAGTGCATTAGGTGAACACCAAACACAAGCTGAATTTATTTTTAAAATTAATTTGCACAGGACATATCTTCAGCACTAAAGACAAAACAACAGGCGAGAGAAGGGAGTGAATTATTTGCATGCCCCAGAAGTTGCTTTATTCCTTGGATTTGGATACCCTTTAGTACTCCTATTTTTATACTAAAAAATATAGAGGCCTAGAGCATCCTCTCAAAATTGAGTCAAATTCTGGTACCATTAAAAGAACGATGTTATCTGTCACTGTCTTAAAATGTCCAGGGTTTAGTCCAAGCATTATAGTTCTATACTTCCTTAAGATAGTGACTTTTTAAACTCAGTGTTGTAAAAATAACAGTGTCATAAAAGCTGACTAATTGCAGATGGCTTTGCTTTTCCTAGAGACCTATGAGTGAATTTTCAGAAGTGTGTGTATGAAGAAGGAACTTACAGAGAGTATTTACAAAAGGTTGCCAATGTTCAGCAGCAAAACCTTGCTAAAATTAGGAATCCTGTCAAGATGTCAATGCTTTTCAAAGCCTCTTTCAGATTTTCCTGTACACTGATTGCCTAAGATAACTCATGAATGCTGTGGCAGAGATTTCTCTCAGCCTCTTTTCCAGTAGCTGAAATTTGGTACTGTTTATTTTGCCCAGAAGTGGTGTGGGATGCTAAGTTCCTGCATAGCTCTCACATTCTCTCTCCCCAGTGTACCAGAACTGTTACAGCTATCAATGGTTACCGTGTTTTGCTGAGTGCCTGGACATGTGGTTAACGAAGTAAACAATACACCATATATGCTTCTATAGCTCTCCAAAAAGAAGAGGAGATTTTTTTTGAAGTGAAACCATTTATATATTTTGAAAACTTTAATTTAAGCATTTTAGAAGCTGCCTTTCCTAGTATATTATCCTTTCAAAAGGAAATGGTACCATTATACTACAGAACAAAATTAAAAAAAATACTGGGAATAATAAGGTAATTCATGAGTAAATACAGTAATGTCACAAATGCTTTCTTTTTATACAGAAAATACTCACATAACCTACTGTTTTTGTTCTCAGAAACACATATCTCCAAATAATTTATTAATCTGAATTCTTCATAATTACATTTAATGACTCTATTCTTTTATCATAGTGCAAGATTTAAATAATAAAAGAATCCTAATAGACTGTAATTATTGTAATCTATCTGTAGATATTAAAAACATTTTGGAGAGGAAAGCATGTTTTAGTTACTGGCAATATAGTGTTACTGCTGAGCTGCATTCATATTCCTCCTCCCTAATCAGGATTATGGTGTTCAACAGTTTCTGCTTAGCTTCAGCAGCTAAAAGATTTAGGATGAGAATAATGTGCACGCAAAGTGCAGCACAAGCTCTAGCATTGCTACAATCCCCATGCCTGATCTAGGGCTCTGTTTAGCTAACTTTGAGATTTTGAGGGACAGAACTAAAGAACAAAAGATTTAAAACACTCCAGAAAGCAAATCCTTGCTTGGCTTGTCAAACTATACATACTTGCTTTACAATTTATCACAGCTGGTATTCCTGACCTGACTTCAGGCATTAGAAATCAAGAGCAGCTGTCTTCTTACCTTAGCATACTACTCCATAGAGGTATTTTGATGTTTTCTTTGAAATGGTATCTTATCCAAAAATAATAAGCACCAATGCGTTCTGTCTTTTTTCCTTAACATTTTAAATGCTGAAAGGTTGGGGGTTTTTTCCGTCTCAGATAATTTGCTTTTCTATCCACACTAGGCCTGTCCCCTCAATGCCAATGTTTTTAAATAAATTAAATTAGCATAAATACAAATTATATGTTACTGTCTATGTTATTTTGCAATTTATATCAATGTTAAACTAAACAAAATGTGTGACAGCACATTTCACATTAAAATTCTACAAGATACAGCCTCCACAACTTTTGAAATATTTTAAGACTTCTGGATAGTCTCTTCTATTTGTAGAATACTGTTTGAGGGCTAAAAACCATCTGATTGATAATGTAAACTATGTCAGTGGCAATACAATTACTTTTATTTTACTTAAGGGTGTCTGCTGCATAATATAATTGCCAGAGTAACAGAAGGGGCTGCTAGTAAAGAATAGTGCTGTTTTGTTTGCATTAGAATCAGTGGTCAAAGCTGGCCACTAAATGCATGAGCCATAAGCCCAACAGACAACCACTAGAGCCTATTCTTGAACAAGAGTCTGAATTACAGTCCCAGTAAGATTTTTCATGTTCAGAGCTAGATAGCACCATTGGTAGTCTACAGTTACTTACAAGCAAATGTATCTATAAAAATGTGTGCATATTGATATATGCTGCCTTTTATGATAAAATTTTTAAATTGTCAGTCTTTGCTACACCTTATTTTGAGAGTCAGAAATCAAAACATATATCTTATACTGAACAATCAATAGAAAAGAACTTACTTGTTAATTTGGTGGGTTTTTTTTTTTTTTTCTGAGTTGTTAAGAGTGTAATTTTTCTTCTTTTTCCTTTTTTTCCCTTTGACACGTGGGAAATAGGGATTACATCTTTGGCCAGGGGTCACATTTCTTAAATGCCTGATCCATCTCAGATGACTGTGGATTACAACACTCTACTGTTGCAGTTTTCTTTTCAAGCACTTCAAAGAACCCCAAAGCTCTGAGTTTGGGTTGAAGTGTATTCACATAATCTCTGTGTACTCTCACTGAATTGTCTACCTGCTTGTAGGTGCTGATCTTTACCCTCTCTTCCCACTTTCATAGGGACTATGTATTGAATCTGGCAGGTAGATGATAGGGCTATGAGCTGCAGCAATCTAATGATATAAGATACACACACACACACACACACACACACATAAGAGATTAAAAAAATATTGGTTTCCTTATTTCATTCTGCATCATGAAAACAATGTGTGCAGCTCTGCCCCATTCTGTACATACAGTGATTTTTAAGTGATCTTTTAAACATTAGTACCCATTTGGCTAAGGCATTAAGATTTTAGGGAAAGGTTTATTCTTACATTTATTCATGTGCATAATAAAATATATAACATATGAACAGCAAAGAAGGTCTCTGTTCCAAATTAGAAGGAAGACCCAATAAATAGATGAAAGATATAAGAAGGAAACAGCACAACCTAGGTGAAAACATAATTCATCTGTCTGTCTCTATTCACATGATTATGTATGCATATGGTAACATCTTGAATAATTTTTTTCTCACCTGAAATTACATATAAAAAGTCCCAGAAAATGTAGTGAGAAATTATGTTAGTTTATGGGGTATATTTATATTGTAGTTTACTTTTCACAATGCTTTAATTACTGTCATAGTCAATAACCTTCCATTGGACCATGAAATGATATGACTAACGTCTGCCATGCTTGTTTTGATCTTCCTCCTGCCAGGAAGTGAAATTTGTGTATTCAGAATTGTATTGGCTGTACATGGCAAGGTTTTGGTAGTGGGATGTGGAGGCTGCAGGGGTGCATTCTGTGAGAAGAGGTAGAGGTTTACAGTTTGGAAGCATTCACCATTGAGAAATGCTTGTGTTTTTCGTGCACTCACTATCCTCATTCATCTAATACTAGCTTGTGTTCTTATAGGATCTTCTGTATTCAACAATATATGTCTACTTCAAATTCAGCTGGTCAGGGAAAAAGTATAGCAAACTAGGTGGCCAAATTAACATAAGCAACTTAGTTCAAAAGTAGTACTTGAGTTAAAAGAAAACATCAAATAATTAGAAATCAACTAACTTCCAGTAAAGAGAAATACTGAATTGTGTACTTTTACAAACTCAGCCTTCTTCATGACAATTTCTTTCAGGTCACAGGTGAAGGACAGAGATAACTAAAAAATATTTACATACCCCCCCGCCCCCAAATAAGCCTCAGTATGAGGCCTGAACCTAGAATTCCAGCATTGGGATATAATCATAAAAATATGTATATTTTATAGATATGTATGAAATATATAGAGGAAATCTAGAATGTATCATAATGTGATATAATCACATCTTTCAGAAATTATGAGAAGGGACTATCTTGGGCTTAGTAGTTGAATTATTCTCCACAGGTGATATTTCCGTTCACCATTACTGATCACTGTCCACTCTACTCCAACCATTATTGTTAGGGAAGCAGAAACAAAATGTTCTTATATTTAATATTTAAAACAAGTCCTTTAAATCAAATTCTGCCTGACAACTGTAGGGTTTTTTTACCAGAATTCTACCATGGACCAACATCATTATCTAGTACATAGTTTTTGAGGAACAGTGGTCTATTTCCTATGGTTACCTAGAAGAGAGACAGTTTTAATTCCTGTTTTTAGTTTATAAGGAAGTTATCCGAGTGCTAGATTTACTAATAACAAAGTACGTTATTTCTTTAAAGTCAAATATTTCAGGAGTTAGTTACCTGAGATAAAAGTCAAAATTGCTGTTAAAATGTGAGAAGTTATCAAAGAATCACGTACCCTACACAGCAATATTTCACTTCTAGAAATTCAAAGTATAATGACAATAAGACAGGATTTTGTTGGTACTGTCTTATGTTAGGACTGGGTGGTGTTATGTAAGTAGAAGTAGCAATACAGATAACAGTATAACTCAGTATAAAGTTAATTTTTTACCAGAATCTTCATTGTTTCAGACCTGTATAAATGTAATATTTCTATTGTTCAGTGTTTTTTTAAAGAAAAAATTATTTAATTTCATTTTACATAAATATGGAACAAACAGGTAATCCATGCAATAGCAAATTTCATTCTAGTTGAAATAATGAGGATTAGGGTGATTCAAATGTTTAACTAGGTACACAGAAATAAAAAATACTTCACAATTAGTAGTTCAGAAATGGAAATCAGTGTCTTCATCCCTTCAATTTCTTGCTGATACCTACTCTAAACAGATTTGTGCTATAAATGACAGAGGGTAAAGAAAGGCTGCTTTAGTAAACTTGATTTTTCAACCCTCCTTTCACAGGTCTGTGCTCTACACTGTGCTGAAAATTCCTTCCTTTTTCCACATACTTTTCCAGTCAGTGCCTAGTAGAAAGATGGCCACCATCCATCTTCACCAGGAGGAAGAAGTGAGTCAGGAATTTAATTTTAAAGGAAAAGTAGAAAGCAGGGGAATCCTATAGAAATGTTATATATTAAAAACCAACAAATCAATCAAACAAAAAACAAAACAACAAAAACTAAAAAGGCACCCCAAAAACATCTTGACACTACCCGCATTGTGGAAATGCAGTTATGATTACACATCTGACGTGACCTGTGTTGTGAATAACTAGTAATAGAGGTTTAATTCAGTTTCAGCAGCTATATATTTTCAAATGCAATCTTTCTTAACATTACTGACTATAGATTCAGACATCTTCAAACACACAGTGCCAGTCTTTAAACAGAGAGCTCTGAAACATCAAATTGATGTTCTAGAATTACTCTATAGAAAAATCCAGCTTAAATGATACAAGCTTCACTCAAAAGGCAAGAAAAAAAAATCCTCTCATTTAATTTTTCTCATGATGTATTTCCCCCTTCACGCAAACCCTTCATTTGGTACCCTAAGATTCAGGAACCTGCTGCTACTCCAGCAATTACTGACCTCAGTGCTGTTCATTTTCAGACAAGAAAGCTGCTGAGACAAAATTTCTTAAAATGGTTGGCATGGGGATTAAAATAAATTATCATGCTGGAATCTGCACTCTGTTGTAGATTTTCACTATTCCTAAATGAAGTGTTAACATAAAGAGTTAATGTGAAGCCTTTCCACAAAATAGTTTAGTTCTGTAATAAATATTCAGCATACTGGACTATAAAATGATTCCATCTCAGGGGAACAAGCTGGCCTATGCTTCTGCATCAATATAATAGTTGGCAGCCATAAAGTGAAGATGATACTTCACTTCAGAAGTCGTTTGTGCTTTAGGGGAAAACTGAGCTCCTCAACAGAGAAAAGAGGAGAATAGAGAAGTTGTTGCTAAGAATTGTAAGGAGAAAGAACTAATTTGCTATCACTTTACTTCTGTTCTTACTGTACTACTATTTTCCATTTTTACTTACTCCTTTCATCTTAATCCACAACTTTTAAAAAGCTTTAATCTGACTTCTGCCCAATGAAATTGCAGATAAAGCAGCCTTACTTAGCTTTCCAATTTTACACAAGATCTAGGGACACACTGGGCATTTAATGCTACCTCCTCAATTTTCCAGTGTCTCTTCTACAGAAAATGCTATGCCACCCAATGTTTGTCCACATTGTTCAGGAAAACATGGGAAGTGTAGTCATGGGAATGCCCATCATCATCTGAAAATAAATTAGGATGTGAAATACACTCTTTATTCTACAATATAGTATTTTGTGTATTGGATAGTGGCTGTAAATGAAACAAGGACAACAGTTGTGAAGTAGAAATGATAATCACATATTCATACCAAGGAATCCATGATATGTTTAGACCTTTAAGATCTACTTTTGTGGAAAACAGTCTTCAAGAACTTTTATAGCAAATGAATAGTTGATTAAAAATATACCTCTTAAGAAATAACTGGAAACAAACAATACAGAAAATTAGACCATGTACAATAAACTCCTCACTCAAATCAGTCTATCTGCTGTAAAGTTTATAGACTTCTTTAGATGTGATATATATGAAAATAAAAAGAATAAGGTTTTTTCTTACAAGGGGAGGTGAAACTGTACCTAATGACTTACTGTATGAAGGGATTTTTAGAAGTGTGCTGTTTTTCCCATTTAGTGATGCTCATGAATCATTTTGAAGGAACTCAAAAACATTCCTTTTGAAAATAAGTTGTCACAGTTCAGAAAATAACAATTAGATTTAAAATTAAAAGGCTGATCAGAAGCCTTAGTATTGGTGAGAAACTTCTTGTACAAGGAAGGAAGAATAGACTAAGAAGTTGCACACACTCTTGAGTTTTGCAGATTGGGATTTGTGGAAAAATGTAGCTATGCATCAGTTTTTTAATTGCAACAAACACTAGAACATGGAAAAGACAGGAATGAAGGCTATGCATCTTTGATTAGTAGAGAAAATTCATCATAGTAATTAAGACTACAAACTAAAACAGAAAAGCTGCTATATTTGTAGCATTCCACTGTTGATGTATAGCAAATAATAAAGCCCCTCTTCCCTCCAGGGCTTCATCGGATGGAACTCTGCCTATCAGTTCCCTGAAGAGGCCAAAGTCTCCTCTGCTGAAACCCAGGGTAGCAAGCTTGCTGCACACCCTCCTTGCCTCCTTAAGGATCTCAAACTCCACCATTTCATGGTCACTGCAGCCAAGACTGCCCTTGGGCTTCACATTAAAACAGGTTTATTTTTCATTTTACATGTTAGACATAGGCTGTACATAGATATTTAAATCAACAACAAGACTACTGATTTGTGGTCTTCTTCACCAGGGTAGATCTTTGCAACTATTCAATGTCACAATTAAAGCAATGGGGCATAAATTCAGATTTACATATAATAATAATATTAATTATTGCAGAGTTTGCTGCACATGGGTTAACCAAAGTATATCGTGCTGTTAGTATCCTACTGGTTAGCTGTTCTTGGGTACAAATAAAGATGCATTAAGGAAATAAGGGCTTTTATCATTTTTGCACTTAATCAGTTTTCTGAAGATAATTGGATGTAAAGGCCTGATCTAAATTTTACAATGTTTAACACAAGTCTGAGTCAATGTAAATGGACTTTTTGTGTTGCTCCTCGGATTTTATTATAAGGTCCAGTGGTTTACAAACTGGTTATGAGAATTTAGCTACTGTTACCCTTTCAAAACTTTATTCTACTTCTGATTTAAGTGATACTTATAATGCATAGGTCCTGCTGATTTTAAGGTACTAAGAGCCCATGAAAATTAGACATTTAAGCACACGCTGAATAAATCCATGTGGTTGTTAGTGATACCATTAAAATGCTATGTTCATTATCTAAATGGCATGCTGGACATTGAAACTGTTCAGATAATTGAGTGAAAGATAATTATGGGATCTTTAATATAATTAATAAGTAGAAGGTTCTGACCCAATTATGGATAAATAGGAATTGTTTTAAGATAACTGAAGATGTACTTTTAGCTAAGAGTATTTCAATGATTCTAAAATTACACTGTTCTTCCTTGTCATTGTTGTATTATTGTCATCATTTATCCTTTTAAAAAAAAAAAAATCTGGTTTTAAATAGTTTTTTATTAATTTAGGCAAGAAACTTCTGAGATAATTCGCTGTGAATTTTATTATTAGGCATTTATTTCTTCCTAGTAAGTGATATTAAGTTTAACACTCACCAACCATCTACTGTATTGACTTTTTTGAGTGTCATAGAAATGAACTTCTGAATTGCCCTCCAAATACTAATGTTTAAAGGAAAAACATCTACTTTATGTCATTACTATCATTACAGCAGGCAAGTCCTTATTTGAGATTAGTTAAATTACTTAACGATTAATTTGGATCATTTTTTAAGAAAAACTAGCAGCTTAGTGAATAGACTTAATAAATATATCCCCAGTTGAATGTTTACAAGTAGATCTGTTGAATGGTGCTTCTTGACTAATTTTGATAAATATTTTTGTTCCAATAGTCAAGAGGTAAGTCCGATTCCACTTCAGCAAAGCATCTATTGATGACAGATTTGCAAGGTATTTAGGCAACTGAAGGTCCAAATACATAAAGTGAAACAAGCAGGCTATATCCATGTCCTTTACTCTTATTGTCACCATTGTTATCAGTAGTGAAACCATGTCTGCTTATGGACCCTGCCTGCCATCTGCCCTTGAAGGTGTTCTTAGCAGCCAACATTCATTCTTAACTACCTATATAACTGAAAATTTGGTTTTAATGTGTACTTGTGTACCCTTGCTGAAAAGAAGAAGCTTAAAGATAGCATCAGGTTTAAAACTTGCCGTATATTTGGAGTTCTGTAAGATTACTTTGAGGAGGAAATAAATTAATTAATTAAAATTTATTGATGAAAATACATAAATTATGAACTGTATGCATTTTAAAGTTCTTTAATTTGACCAGAATTTGACAAGAATTTAAAAATTTTAGGCAATGAGATTAGCAATATTAATATTAGCAAAATTAATAAATGAGAAAAAATTCTGAATTTCCTTATGTTTAAGTTCTTACAAAAGTAAATCTATTAAACATAAAAACATTAATATTACAAATGCAAACAAAACCAATTTCATATGTAAGGATTCTGTCTATTGGCTGACATTATACTGACCTCTCCTTTTAAAGCAGTAAACTAAAGTAATTTAAAGTTAGCTAACTGAAAAGTGTGTGAAGAGCAACTCTGGCAGTCTTCATATGCAGCTGCTTGGCTCAAATGCAGAGTCATTACTGAATAAGAAAAACAACTTTTATAAATGGAAATTTGAAGAACACTCAAATTTAAATGTTGAAATTATGCCATATTTGGTGCAGTGTAGTTAAAAATAAACATAGTTAGGCATTTGGGTTTAAAAATGGTAGGTTAAAAATGTTTAGATTAAAACTACTTTAAAATATAATAATACCAGGGGATGGTGATCATGAAATTCATGGAATTTAGAATAATACTTGATCTGAATGAAAAATACTATTTAGGTAAAAATGATTCGTATTTAAACACACTGATTAATTCTTTCAATGGCAGTTAACATCCTCAGTTTTTCAGCTTTTGAGTTGTTTTGATGGATTATATGTGTTTAGATAAAATTTTGTTTTTTTGAAAGTGGTCATAGGCTAGGGACGTGTCAGTTTTTCTCCAATATTTATTATTTTAACAAAAAATGTCAAACATTTTTTTTTTTTTGCTCCTTGATACACTACTGGTCATTCTCAGCTACTGCTCTGAAAAGTACAAGGTACAAACAGAAATAGAATAGCAGAGAAGTAAAGAAACAGCTAAGATTCAAAATGAAATTATTCAGTGTCATAGGAATTCATTGTGAGGATCAAGCCCATAAACTATAGACATCAATGAACAGCTTATAGGTATAGAGAGAGTATTTAAATACAGATGAAATATACTATCAGCTGATGAACTATGTCACCTGTTAAAATAAACCCCTATATATAAATAATACATTTTTATACTATTTTATACTTTTTTATGGTTCACAGCCCCTCTGTTCTTCTGTTAAGAAAGATATGAGTTAAATAGGCTCAGTTTCCAGATTATTAAACACACATTTTTCTAAACTCTCTTTTCAATGTGCCTTCATTAGGCATGAAATATTAGGGTACAGAATCCTAATGATGTATCATAATTTCAAGAATATTAATTTCTTTTTAAAAGAGATAATTGCTAGGGCAATTTGAAGTTCATACTCAAAATATAAAAATCCTGAATGTTACAAACTGGATAGGGTCTATCTTAACTAACTAACTGCTGTAGGAATGTTGCTTTTAAATTTTATAGTGATGCCATGACACATTAGTTCTGGAGGAAAGTGAGCAATAAAATATTCTCCTACTACAAGTCACAGGGGTGGGGTTTGTTAGTTGTTTGTTTTTTTTTTAATGGGAATACGTGCATTTTCCTTTTAATTGAGAAAACTCTGGGAGAAGTAGACTTCAGTGTAGGCAGATCTGAGTCAGGTTTCATGTTATACACAGAAAATAACATTTTTATTTCAGATTCTCAGTAATTTGGGCAAAGGGGGTTCCATGCAAGAATTCAGAATCTTAAGATTTAATGGAGAGGAGCTTTATTCGGAGCATTAATTATTTAAGTTATTATAAATGTCATACTCTCTCATTTTTTGGAGGAAACAGTTGATTACCTTCCCCTGTCCTTAAAGCCAAAAGCTTTAATATTGTCTTTTTAAAGAATAGTAAATTAGTTTCTATTTGTGTGTGTGTGTATATTCTGATCAGTTTAGAAATGGTATTTTTTCTCCTGTATTTTTTTCAGTTTCAGATTTCCAGACAAGATATTATTTGGTGAGATTTTCTTTGACCTGAAATTGTGTGGAAAAATGAAAGAACTTAGAAAACATTCCATTAGCCCTCAATACTGTTCCTACCAAAACAGTTAAGTATTGTTACTGTCACTTTGCAGACTGCAAAACTGAGGTTAACCCTTTACTAAAATCCTAAATACAACTAGAATACAGATAGTGAAAAGTTGCTTTGGCATGGAGGAAAAACAGAGCCATGGTGAGTCCTGGCTGGCTCCTGGGAGTAGGCAGCCCCTTTGCAGCAAGCCCTGACTCCTTCCCAGCCTTGGGTCACTGCTGGGGCTCTCCAGACTAACTGGAACAAGGCTGGCTGATAGATGTCTGCAGTCATGCTTTTCACCTACCACGTGGAATTAGAGATGGAGAGTAAGAAACAAAGCTGTTTAGCAGATTTGCAAAGAGAACTCAGCAGTTTTTGACAGGTAGCATGGGTCTTACCCTAAAACATGTTGTTCTGTAAACCCTCACAGCTAGTTTCTATTATTGTTTCAAAAGGGCTTTTGCTGCCTATGGTAGTTCTGGTGCTGGTAGTGACACATTATATGTGACAAATGCTGTAAGAAAGAGTTTAGAAGGCCAGAAAGATTCTCCTGTCACTATAACAAAGGGACAATTTTGTGTCTTGAATGAGGAATATCCTCCGTTAGGGAAAACTTACTTTGTGGTACGCACAGCCCTAAACTATTATGTAATTGGCACTATTTACTCTATATTTATGGCATTATGAGTTTACTGTATTTGGGTGTGTTCAAATAATTTTACATATCTTGGAGAAATTGTATTTTATATGATGATTTAATCTTTCCACAGCTGCAGCAATATAAATTACACTTAAGACTATGCTGATTGATTATAATCAGTTGTAATCATGTCTCATAATTACATTTCATTCTGGAAGCAAAGGACTTTTAAGCCTACTCAGCACCCTGCTACATAAAGAAGATTAGCTGTTACTTCTGACAATCTCAGCCAACACTGAAATATGCATATAAATGCCAAGTTTTATAAATTTATTGTTTAAGAATCAAATTAATTTCTTTATGTGTCGATAAAAGGCAAAATAGATATAAAAAATCTACAATTTATTGAAAGTCACACTTGTATAAAATATCCTCATTAAAATATTTATAATCTGTTTAGTTTCAGTATGCTAATTAATATAAGAAAAATCCATTTTCTTGATATCCATCTGATCATTATTTATTGATATCTCACTGTTCAAGCATCAACATAGTGCAGGATTAATTGAATGTATAGCATGTAAAAGTGACATCATGTTCTGTGTATAAATCAGTATCTCAATACAACAGTAAATTCTAAACTCTTTATAGGTATATGTATTATTCCAGTTTCATGCTGGCAGTTTAATAGATCCTCATTTCGAACAAGTCAGTTATCTTATTTCACCCAAGGACAAGGCAGTTAAGTACTTCTATTCATATGGCAATTGCAGGGCAGAGAAAAGACCTTACCCAGTTGACCAAGATGCAGTTGTTGGCAGTCTAGTCCCTCTAGGTCCACTTGGAAAACCAGAAGTCTCTTATGTTTGTTCAATAAGTTCAGAATGGAAAGTTCATAGAATCATAAAATCACAGATTCATAGAATCACAGAATGGTGTGGGTTGGAAGGGACCTTAAAGATCATCCAGTTCCAACCCCTCTGCCATGGGCAGGGACACCCTCCACTAGACCAGGTTGCTCCAAGCCTCATCCAGCCTCGCCTTGAACACTTCCAGGGATGAGACGTCCACAGCTTCTCTGGACAACCTGTTCCAGTGCCTCACCACTCTCTCCCTGAAGAACTTTTTCCTGATAGCTGAATCTCCCCACTTTCAGTTTAAACCCGTTACCCCTTGTTCTGTCACTACAGGCCCTTGTAAAATGTCGTCCCCCCCCACCCTCAGCTTTCTTGTAGGCCTCTTCAGGTACTGGAAGGCTGCAATAAGGTCTCCCGGGAGCCTTTTCTGTACAAATGTGTAAAGCTATTGTAATGTCTGCATGATCCATATGACTTTTGGGTATATTACAAAGTAAATAAAACAAAAAAACTCCCACTAGATGTGAACTGTAGAAATATTCTGAAGCATGCCTAAGAGTAAGCTTACACAAAATGTCAGGGTTATTCCAAATGTTCGTAAAAAGTACACTATATTAAAAAATCGAAAAGCTTACTATAAGAATTTACAGTCTGATCAGGCAAACAAAGCATCTCTGTCAATAAAGATACTCTTTCAGAATTGTCTTTATTACATGTACCTTCAGTCCAACAGAAGGTTCTCAGAGAGTCATTGATACAGCTATTCTCCTGAATTAGTACATAACACACCTCTAGATGGACCAGCAGAAAGTATCTACAGAGCTAAAGAAATTCAAAATTAAAATGTTAGCTATACTGCAAGTCATATGTACATGAAGTTAAAATATGTGAGCTTTTAGAGTATTAGATGTTGTACTGGTCTAGTCATATTATTTTGCTACCTACATCATACTTTTTAACTATCAATAATCGCTAGTTGGAAAGGTCTGACTGAACTGAACAGAAATTAGCAACCTTTTCATGCATGGTGAACAAGCCTGTTGTATGCATAAACCTAAAAAGCTCATTCCTCTTTGAAAGTCTGGTAAGAGCTCACAAGCTGTATTTGTTAAAGAGAAGAGTCAAAAGAAGACATCAGGCTTAAATATGTTCACTTTACATTGCACGCGTAGAAAATGTGGGTCTATTTATTAAAAATAAAGTTGTGTTAGGAAGTGGAGGTACGTACAGCATTTATATTGCAAAATCATGTCTGAAGAGCTCAGCTGTTTGTTGGCATTCTAGGTCTTTCGTATCCCCTGGTTCAGAAATTCAAGGGGGACAAGATAGTATGGAAAATCTTTCTTCTCTAACAACTACGTGCAACTCCTGTATATAATTGTTTTCTTGTTACAGAACTGAAGTTATTAAGGCACTGATGGTAGCAGCTTATACTGAAGAACCTAGTGGCAAAGGGAGATCAAAAAAATGGGCTTACCTATGAAGCCAGTGAGGGTTCCTTTCTATCATCAGCCTAAATTATACTGACAGCTATACAGATCAGCTAGCTGAAAATAGGTGTGCATCATGGTTTAACCTTATCTGGCAATTAAGTACCACACAGTTACTCTCACCTACCCCCACCCTACACATCACACCCCCTCCCCCCAGCGCAGGAAGAGAGTTGGAGGAAAAGACAAAGAAAATTTTATAAGGTTGAGGTAAGAACTATTTAATAATATAAATGAAAATGATAGCGATACTAATCCTATCAATACTGCTACTAATAAGTAATTAAAATAATAGAAAATAAACCATATGATACAGTAGCTCACCACGTGCCAACCAACACACAGCCAGGACCCAGAGCAATGAGAATCAGCCAGAGAGCGGGGAGAAAACCAGCCAACCTCACAACCCACTAACAAAACGAACCAACCCCACTACAAATAGCTGCATCAAGGAGCTAATGATCCAGCTACCAAGCTGGCCCAAAGTCTTAACAAACTCTCACAGGCCACTTCCCACCTCAGAACTGTGTATGTGCACTGAGCCTGACATACCATGGAATGAAACACCTCTCTCGGCTGCTCTGGGCCAGTTGACAGCACTGTGAAGTAAGGGAGGTCGTTCCTGTCTGAAACCAGCACAGTGTGACAATACAGTACTGTTTGGGTTAACCTATTTGTTTAATTTATTTCTTCCCTATGGGAAATACTGTTCATTGAGTGTTCAGGAAGATTAACTTGATTTTCTCATATTTGGGGGTGAGCTGATCAGGCTTTCTCATGAACTGGAGATGTAACAGCTGTTAAATGTTATACTTTTATTGACAATCAAGATGTGATGGACAGGAGGAAAACAGAATAAAAAGTTACAATCTTGCTGCAGATTAAGTTAACTTTATCTTTTCTGTGTATATTTTATTACTTAAATTCCAAGGTTATAAATTACATTTTGTAGATTCCCCTTGCTACAAAGTGCTATAAACATTTTTCTCTGTAACTCAGACACTGTTTTGACAATCCCTAAACGTTAATAGTATATAAATGACCAAATACTGGTGCACTGTTATCTCAAGATTCTTGAGGTAGAGGATCATCTCACAGTGTTTTATGCTTCAGCACTAAGCAGACTGTTGGGATTTAATGAAGTATCCATGCTAAATAGCTGAAAGAAGCCCAGTAAATATGTTTTGTGTGGATATTTTATTAGATTATTTAATAATGTCTTTTACAAGATTTTGCTTGAAAATATTAATTTCAGTTAATTTGGATGGGATAAAGTCCCAGGAATTGAAAAATATTACAGAAACAGGATAATATGGACAGAATTGCATTCACTTGGCCTATATCTACATTGAAAGATGGGTGCCCAACAGGTTCCTCCATTGGCTAGGATGGTGTTCAGGTGGGATTCCCACTTGGAAATCCAGCTGCTTTCTGGCCCAGTTTGCTGGTTCTTCTTCCCAGCATAATCCAAACACAGAGGTGGTGGTGATGTATATCTCAGGGACTATTTTAATATCAAAATCTGGACCTGAAATCTCAAAAGTACCCTTCTAAATCAATTTATACATAGCCTCAGTAAATTACAGCCTTATCTCCTATTTTTTTATCCTCCATTATTTCTAGCCTTGTCTTCCACGTATGGGTCATATCTTGACAACATTTAGGCAATAAAAATTTGGAGTAAAGACTGTAATTTCTATACATTTTTGGTTTACTGATGTTACTCTTATGCCCTTTAGATACAATTTTAATAAAATATTTTAAAATTGCCACTGCTATTTGCTTGGATCCAGATTGTGCACATTCTAAGTTAAACAATTCAAGCAAAACCATCATATCAGCACAAGTTTCCCTACAATCCTTGAATATTTTATGATTACACCTATGCACTACATAACACATTTTTTTCGTTTGTGCTGATACATATCATTGATGTCACATACAGTTTTACTTGAAGCATATTCTTACAGCTTTAGTGTGATTATCTGTGCTTCTTTGCAAATGTGTATCTGCAAAGTTTGCTAATGTGCCTCTGTCCCTGATGTGAAATTCTCCTTGACATTTTAAAGAATGTCTTAATCTTTGATTTAAAAAAAAAAAAAAAAAAAAAATTTTGTGTACATTTCAGATTTAATCAAATATCCTAGTTATTCAAATTAATTATGCAAATTAGTTGTTTAACAGACTCTGTCTGCAATCTAACTTGCTTAAATTGTACAGCATGTATGTAGTGGGTTCACTGTTTTAGGGGCTGCCAGTACATGTGTCAACATGCTGAGAACACCAGTAATTACAATCCCTGGTGCTTTGTTCTCTTCAATCACGGTTGTGCAGAATGCTGTTCAGCCAGGTCTGGTGGGGACAAGAGTCAAGAATTAGAAAACAGTATTTAGAGGAGATGGCCTAGAAAAGAGAAAGCCCTGGAGGAAGAGAGGAAATGTGTGTGAAAGAGAAATAATTGGGAATCAGATGAGACACCTGGGAGCAACTAGGTATTCAGAGCCAAGAAAGAGAATTAAGTACTGACGGCCAAATTTTGCATTAAGTCACACCTTCAGTTAGGATTTATATCAGTGCAGCTAAGAGATTTCTTTTTTCCTAATTCTAAGAATATGGTAAGAAGCAAGAGTCAAGGAAGATTCTGGTAGAATAATATCGGATTAAGCATCAAAAAAGAAAAGGACAATTTTAAAGGGAATACCCTCTACCCAGCTTCATGCAGCTGAATAAACTTTCAATATACTGCAAAGCACACTAGTCCAAATATGAATACTGAGTGTGCATATGGGTAGGTATACATTAGTGTTGTTTTGGGTTGCTGTATTTTTAAGAGTATGAATGATGACACATTTAGAAGCCACTTTAACAAGTTAAATATCATAAATTACAATCTCTAAAGAAGATGTGGCACTTTTAAATATAAGACCCATAAACTGCCATAAAACTAGTTGAGCAATATGATGCCTGAATGGGCCCAAATCCAGCTGGATGAGACCCAACATTATGAAAACAGACTGAGCTGTAAGAAGTGAGTTCTAGAGGAGATGAAGTGAGACTATGCTCCTCATTAAGCTAATAATAACAACAACAAAGTCTGTCTGCCTGGAAGAAATGTGGATTCCAGTTGGAGCAATCCATAAATTAGGTTTTGTAATTCTTTTCATGACTTCAATCCACATTGTTCCCTCCAACACAGAAATAAATAGCATCTAATAAGGCCATCTTGCAAACATCAGAACTATCTGGCTCCAAGTTAAAAAGATTCACTCACAGAAAATTATTTAAATTGTCTTTGGTATAAAGGTTTTGTGCTACCATCAGTCAGAGTGACTGAGAGCTATGTGCACACTATGGGGCAGTGGTGTTGTGTAGCATGACCCAAAGTACTGGTTCTAGTGCAGGCTCACTAGTCATGCCCAGAACGGAGGAAGGTGGCTCTGCACAATGTGCCCTGGTTCCTGGCTGTCCCAGCAGTGACCACACACTCCAGCATCCTTCCAAGGAATAGTATGTAGCCTGGGCCCAGCCAGAAGGACTAGGGGCAAAGGCGTAGACAAACAGGATCACAATTAGGGGCATGCTGTGCATAACAGTTGCTCCATAGTGATTGAGCTGAAAGGCGTTTCAAACATCTGTACAGATCTCCTGTTTGCCATCCTTTGAGTTTCTCCCTTGTCTTGAATATGTGGGTAGCTAAACAGTTCGGTTTCTATTAAATCTAATTAATATTCACATTTTATCTGGTGTGTAAAGTTTAGGCTTTTTTTCTGCAAGCTTCAAATGTGAAGCTAACAGTGCAAATAGTATTGTGAGAAACTTCCACCTCCCACAACTCAAATGAGGAGTTGCATGTATTTCATTCTTCACAGACCCTAAGTATCCAAACTATCCATGCTGCATGAGCATTGTTTAACTTTTAAAATGAATGAAAGTTTTCACGTCATGCTACTCAGTATTCAGATGCTTAGCCAAATGTCACACAATTACATCATTTGCCCTCCTCACAGCAAATGGATAGGAAAGGTTGCAGTCCTGTTGTAGTGATCAGTGGTCTTCTTTGGAAGAGATGCTGTGGTGGATACTAATTTTGTTCTGTGGTAGTTCATGGTAGTAACATACTAAATACCACTGTATGATTATTGCAATTATTGTAATATTTCTTATGAACGGTGGTAGCTCTGTAGGATGGAAGAGGCAAAACCGGTTAGAAAACAGTGAGAGAGGTGATGGCCTTACCAGAATTGCATGGTTATGAGCAAGCAACAACACAAAAAATGAAAGGTGGGAAAATTATACATTAGTATTACAAATATTTCAAATTAATTACTTCTTAATATAAACAGTTGCATGGGGAAATGAATAAAGGTGCTTATTTGTAAGTAGGTAGTATCTGGTCTGGTCAGAGGGAGATTGTAGTATTCCAATACCCAGAAATCTCATCTGAAAATGAGAACGGGTGATTACAGAGTAAGCTGCCACATGAGAACAGATGCAATGCAGACAGACAGTAACATCTGGGAAAGTGAACTATTTCATATGTGGGAGAATGTAAAAATGGAGCAAAGAGAATAAGTAAATGGTTGAGTAAATAAAGTAACCGTCTTCTGGTTGCTGATGAATGGGCATGGCTGTTTTCATCAACACTGCAAATAAAGATGTTGCAGCAGTGAAACATTAAACAGTGACAGACTGGATGACTTTTCTTGTAAAAGCATAGGATAAAACACATTTTAACAATGTAGTGCATTATCCACTGGGTTATGAACCTCTTATGAACTCACATTATGGGTTGAGAAATGGGTTGTGGTAGTGAAGTGAATCAAAGGAAACAATAGAGGAGTCTCAGAAAAACAGGAAAAGGAAAGAGAAACAACTCACTGTCCTTCTACCTTCTTCCCTCCTGCCCCCTATATCTTTCAAGAGAGACAACCAAGTCATTAATATGGTTATGAACTATTGGGCAACTAATAAACAATTGTTTACTAATACATAAAGACTTCTTTCTATTCAATGTTCATCTATTCGTCTTCTGAGGCATTTGCTATTTCACTATGTATTATGAGAGGTAGAATTACATTGTGTTCTATGTACTGTATTAATGGCTTGAATTTTGAATGAGATTGATACCCTGGCTTTTGCTTCGGTACTTGATATATGACAGTGCTACCACTGAAAGTGATAAAAATATTATTGAAATTAAAATGATGCACTAAAATATATATATATATATTTCCAACTCTGCCTAAATTCTTTTGTATATATTTGTTGTAATATTTTCAAATCTAGATAAAATGCTGTTTGAGAAAACGAAGCTCTCAATACAAATTCCACATCTTTAATTATTCTTATATGGAGTTATCATCCTGCTAGCCAGCCACACATATTGTCTGTAAAAGAGATCTACGTATTATATTTTGAAGCTGAAAAGGACTAAAGACAATTTTTCTTCAAAAATTGGGAAAGTATGTATAATTGGAGAATACTCTCGAGAAACACATTCTTGGAATGGAAACACCTTAGAGACACAGGCATTGTGAAATACCATAATGAAGTAATACAACTATTCAGTTTAGAATTATAAGATTGAAGTAATGTTTTAAAAAAGTATAATCATGCAATTCTTCTCCTTAATTATCTTTACACTTATAAATAAAAATGTGGTCTTCCCTTTTAGAGAAATGTGAACTTAATTTAATACCACAGCACAACATGGGAATTGTCCCTAGTCCAATGCAGTTAACCTGATGTCCTAGAAAGTGAGCGCTATGTTGCACATCTAGTGCATTATCTGATATAATATGTCATTATTTGAATTATTACTTAATCCCTTTTTAAATTTTAGTGAACTGTCAACCTCAAAATATTACCTGATCCACAAGCAATTGCAAGGGCTTAAAAATTATTATCTTCTTATATATATGTTTTATACTCTTTAAAAATATAAAGAAGGAAAATATGTTTTATACATGTCTAGAGTACAAATTCAGTCAGAAACATTGATGGTCAGTACATTAAAAAAAACCTACAAAAATTACCAGGTGTTTGATTACCAAATTTTGGACTTCATTTTAAATGATCAAACTTGAAGACATCAGCCTTGACTCATGCCTCAGTTTCTTCTGCAAAATAAAGAAATTTCATACTCCTAGGAATTGGTAATTCTTTAGGAGTTTATAGAATCACAGACTGGTTTGGGTTGGAAGGGACCTTAAAGATCATCTATTTCCAACCCCCTTGCCATGGGCAGGGACACCCTCCACTAGACCAGGTTGCTCAAAGCCTCATCCAGCCTGGCCTTGAAGACAGCCAGCGATGGGGCATCCACAGCTTCTCTGGGCGACCTGTTCCAGTGCTTCACCACGCTCTCCGTGAAGAGATACCAATGATATTCATGATAACCAACCTAAATCTCCCCACTTTTGATTTAAACCCATTACCACTTTGTCCTGTCACTACAGACCCTTGTAAAAAGTCCTCCTCCAGCTTTCTTGTAGTCCCCCTTGAGGTACTGGAAGGTGCTACAATGTCTCCCCAGAACCATTTCTTCTCCAGACTGAACAGACCCAATTCTCTCAGCCTTTCTTCATAGAAGAGGTGGTCCAGCCCTTTGAGCATCTTCATGGCCTCATCTGGACTTGCTCCAACAGGTCCATGTCCTTCTTATTTTGGGGGCCCTGGAGCCGGATGCAGAACTGCAGGTGGGGTCTCACAAGAGCAGAACAGAGGGGGAGAATCCCCTCCCTCAACCTGCTGGCCATGCTGTTCTGGATGCAGCCCAGGATACGATTGGCTTTCTGGGCTGCCAGAACATGCTCACATACAGCTTTTCATCCCCCAGTACCCCCAAGTCCTTCTCCTCAGGGCTGCTCTCAATCTATTCTCTGCCCAGCCTGTACTTGTAGTTGGGATTGCCCTGACTCAGGTGCAGGCCCTTGCACTTGGCCTTGTTGAACTTCAAGAGGTTGGCATAGGCCCACCTCTCCAGCTTGTCCAGGTCCCTCTGGATGGCAGCCCTTCCCTCCAGAATGTGCACCACACAGCTTGGAGTCATCAACAAACTTGCTGAGGGGGCACTCAATCCCATTGTCCGTGTCATGGACAAAGATGTTAAACAGCACCAGTACCAGTATTGATCCATGAGGAACGCTGCTTGTCACTGGTCTCCACTCAGATATTGAGCCATTGACAACAACTTTCTGAGTGTGACCATCCAGCCAGTTTTTCATCCACTGAATGGTCAATCCATCAAATCCATGCCTCTCTGATTTAGAGACAAGAATGTCATGCGGGATGGTGTCGGACACTTTACACAAGTCAAAGTGGATGACATTGATTGCCCTTCCTTTATTCACCAAGGTCTGGACCTCGTTGTAGAAGGCCACCATATTCATCAGGCTTGATCTGCCCTTGGTGATGTCATTTTGGCTGTAATCGATCACCTCGTCATTTTCCATCTGCTTTAGCATGGTTTCCAGGAGGATCTGCTCTATGATCTTTCCAGACACAGAAGTGAGATTGAGTGGCCTGTAGTTCCCTGGATTGTCCTTTTCTCCCTTTTTAAAGATAAGGGTTTTATTTCCTCTTTTCTGGTCAGTGGGAGCTTCACCAGACCACCACGACATCTCAGATATGATGTATAGAGACCTGGTGTGTTCATTTGCTAGTTCTTTCAAGACCCGCAGATATATTTCATCAGGTCCCATGGACTTGTGTACCTTCAGGTTCCTTAGGTGGTCCCAAACCTGATCCTCTCTAGCCATGGGTGACTCTTCATTCTCCCAGTCCCTGCCCTTGCTTTCTGCAACCTGGTTGTTATGGCCTGTGCCTTTGCCAGTGAAGACAGAGGCAAAAAACCTGATTGAGCACCATGGCATTCTCCATATCTGGGAAACTAGATCTCCTGCTTCTTTCCACAAAGGGCCCAAATTTTCTCTGATCTTCCATTTATCCCCCATGTGCCTATAGAAGCCCTTCTTGGTGCCCTTGATGTCCCTGGCCAGGTTTAATTCTGTCAAACCTTTATCTTTCTTAACCTGATCCCTGACTTCATGGACAACTTCCCTGTACTCCTCCCAGGCTACCTGTCCCTGCTTCCACCCACTGTAGGCTTCCTTTTTGTGCCTCAGTTTGTCCAGGAGCTGCTTGTTCATCCACGCAGGCCTCCTGCCATTTTTATCTGATTTCTTCTTCATTGGGATGCACAGCTCCTGAGCTGGGAGGAGATCCTTGAATACTTGCCAGCTTTCTTAGGCTGCTCTTCCCTCCAAGGCTTCATCCCAGTTCCCTCAAGAGGCTAAAGTTTCCTCTCCTGAAGCCCAGGGTCGTGAGCTTGCTGCACACCCTCCTCACTTCCTCAAGGATCTCAAACACCACCATTTCATGGTCCCTGACATCAAGGCTGCCCTTGAGCTTCACATTTCCCACCAGCCCCTCCCTGTTGGTGAGAACAAGGTCCAGCATGGCACTCCTCCTCATCGGCTCCTCCATCACTTGGAGGAGGAAGTTGTCATCGACAGATCCCAGGAACCTCCTGGCTTGCTTGTGCCCTGCCTTGTTTTCCCTCCAACAGATATCAGTGTGGTTGAAGTCCTCCATGAAGACCAGGGTTTGTGACCATGAGGTTGCTGCTGTCTGCCTGTAGAGGATCTCATCCACTCATTTGTCCTGGCCAGGTGTTCTGTAACAAACTCTTTCTACAACGTCCCCTCTCTTTAACCCTGACCCATAAGCTCTTGATCAGCTTCTCATCCATCCCCAGGTGGAGTTCCATGCATTCCAGCTGGTCTCTGATGCAGAGAGCAACAGCCCCTCCACGTCTCACCTGCCTGTTCTTCTGTAGTGAAAATAGTTGATTACTGCTTATGATTGATTACTGTTTCTATACTTATCCACCCCTGCGAATGGTAACATAAGCATCCAGACATCATATTGTGTGCTGACTGGACACGGCTCACTTCTTGGTCTCATCCTGGGCACCTGGCCAATGTTCCAGGTGGGATTGATAATGGGAGCATAACAGTCAGCACATTCACGTGATTTGTGCCAAAAAGACATATGTAAGGTGTTTGTTACTTGCTATAAAACCTGGAGTTCCTTGGGCTGACTTCTGAAGCCTCACCTATGGGCAGATGCACCATGTAAGACTTTCCCAATTACCACAGTTCTCCAGGGACCAGCTGCTGAGGGGCTTCCCAGCTCATCTGTGAAACCAGAAGATGGTTTTGTGGCAGTAGTTGGTGAGATATGCTTTTCTTAATCACTGTTTTGCTTCACAGTAATGAACTGGTGCATCACTATCCTGCTTATCTTTTCCTTTTAATTGGTGAATTGTTATTCTGCTTTGCTTTTCTTTTTGGTTGTTACTATGATGTATATATAGTAAAGCATATTAATCTTTATATATTAAGCTGGAGTCTGTGTTTTTGCTTGGAATCCTGCCATTCAGCAAGACACCTTCCTAAAAAGCCTGTATGTCTTATGTTGCCAAGACTTTGAGATGTTAAGAGTAAAGTATCTAATTTTTTTCTTGCATACCTAGGACCTAGATATCTTTTTCAAGTATATTTTTATTGTAATTGTTAAATAAATCCTTTGGGTAAAAAGCCAGATGATATTATTCTGCTCAACAGTCAGTATTGTGCTTTAATGCCGTTATTAGACAAAGTAATGGCACCATTAATATTGTTGTATGCTACCATATATACCTGTTGTATCACCTTGAGATACTCTTTGAACAACTGTTCAATCCTATTTCCTGTTCTTAACCTCCATGTTTTTGATTTGTACTGACCCAGTAACCTGTCAAAGTGATTGCTACTGGATACATATTCTACCAAGAATTGCTACATCTCAGCTGTATTCTGTGTATTACTTAGACAATTTTCAAAATGTATATATATATATTTATACAAATGTGTATATACATGCACACAGTGGCAGTGGTGAATTTCAGTTCTTATTGAGACATACATGTGTATAAGCTAATAATAGCAAACTAGTGAAATTTAGCTAATTGGGGAAGTACTATATGCCCCATAACTCGTAAAATGTTTCTTTTGTAAGAACACCACAATGCTAAGCACCACATTCATAACTAACATTTGCACTAATACATTAAAAGCCCAGTCTGGTGGCAGACCAGGATGGTGCTATTCAGGCTTTAAATTCTTGACTACTGAATCACCTCCTACCAATTTGTATATGAAACGGTAGAAATGGCATTTTCCATTGGGGTGTTTTTAGTGGAAAATTCTGGTATTATTCTTCAGTAATTTCATTCAGAAAATGCACTAACTGATTTTCTTTCCAATTAAAAATGAATACTGTTACTAGCCAAGATTCCAAATGAGGAAACTATTGACATGAGTTTTCCTGCTAACATAGAGCTGAATAGTGCCCATCATCTGCTTAGGCTGGAATGCATTAAGAACTTTATTTTTACTTAGCTTTTGAGAAGTGTTCCTATTCAGGCACTGCATTCTGCATTACAAATACAGATGAAATGTTGAAGTGTATGTCTTCATTCTAGGACAGTGTTGGAGTTGGAACTGCTCCTGTTAGAACATGAATATTAAATTTCTAGATTGAGAATCAAGGAGGGGGTCTGTACTCCAGACAGCAGTGGAAGAAATGTTGTGTAACCAGAGATACACAGCTAGGGGAAGTTCTGGTAGTTGGATACTTGACTCACAAAGACGGTGTTGTCACTGCTTCTAGGGAAGAAAGATTTCTCACGTTTGTAAATAAATTTATAAGCTATCTAAAAAAAGATAGTTTCCATTTTTTTTTTCTTAAAACATTTACTATGAACTCTTGCTTTATAATGCTGCATTACTTCTGTGACCAGACCTCAACACTCATGGGGATATTGTAGCATATATGCCCTGAGGTTAGCTTTTTATTCAGATTAACTTCTCTAAATGTATAACACAGAAGAGTTCTAACATTTACAGATAAAATGAAGAATATAGTATTAAGTAATTAAGTCTTCGAATAGGATTGATTTCCTTCCAACCATAACCATCTGCAGAAGAGGAATATTTGTGTCTGTGTTGAGTCTATAAATTTGTTACAGTGTCTGGTTATCAGGTGCTGGCACACACAACACACTACTTGATGGTAGGCTTCAAAATTAGTTGTTTGTCACCTTCACACGTCTAGGCTTAGTCCAGATACATGTTGAGCCAGATTCTTGGCATCACGTAGAGAAGTCTGAAAGCTTTTCTAAATTACTCTGGCTACTAATTTTGCCAAACAGCCATTATGGTATCCTGTAATCTCAGAGCAGAGTGCAGATTTGGCCACACTTCCTATGTCAGTCCCAGGCAAGCAGGTGGTTTGCCCCTTTTGTAAATCCACATGCTCTGGGTGATGCTTCCACTGGTAAATGCAAGCATTAATGACACCACACTGACAACAGAAGACAAAGAAGCCTGGCAAAGAGAGACGTTCTGTGCCTAATACACTAAATGATTAAGAGTTGTTACATATACCATCTGAAAGGTTTTCTATTGTTTTGGATTATTAAAAATTATATTCTTATAGTATATTCTAATTCAGTCAACCTATTTAAAATATAGTTAAGATTTAATGACAGATTTTCATGTTAATAATTATATTTCTTTCACCAAGGTCCCTAGTGAAGTTACAGCATCTGTGACCTTGCAGTGGATGTCTGAACTTAAAAGGCTATAGAAGGCAAGTTTTTATTTCCTAAAAATTTTAGCCATGCTATTTAGTTCATTTTAGCTATGCTCTTTAACTGCATATGCACCTTGATCATTTATCATTGTTCTGGCATGAAAAAATTACATCCCCAAGAGGAATTCTTACAGGTGCATGAACTTCTTCTGCTAGAAGGTAAAGCAGACTGGTATTAGTGAATGTCAAAGAATGTCTTGATTTTGCAAAGACAAAACTGCAATTTTCATGCTAATGAACAAACTCCTGTTGTCATTAAATCCTTCAGAATGTTATAAAAGAAAGTATTCAGTTAGCAGGCAGATCAAATATATCAAACAAGGCTCAGGTAACCCTAGCCTACAATTAAATGTCATTTCCTCTTGGGAACAATTCTTCAGCAAGAGAGCAGCAATAGTGCCAAGAACGTGTCAGCAGCTGTGACTGCAACTGGAAAACAGCAGGTTATATTTCAGTGTTTTAATTTGTTATCTTAAACACAGCTCTTAGAACTTCAGGTCTAAAAAGGTGACAATGGCATGAGGTAGGGTATGTTGGTGATTTGAGGCTGATGTTAGAGTATTGGAAGCTGTTTTCTGACAGTGCATCCACAAAATCTGCTGCTTTTCAACTCACTGCCGCACCTTTGTTTTTTATATATTCATGGAAAGACAGAGATAATTAAATATGCAGATTTGTTTCATTGTTCAAGTTACCAGAAAATTCAAGTGACAGATAAAACTATTTAAAGTTCCATACCTGACAAATACAAATCAAATGTCAGTCTTCTGTTCTCAGGTGCAGAATTCAGAAGTCAGAAGAAATTGCTCTTTTACAATTTGATTTCAAGAGAAGTCTAGATCAATGTTATTGATTTAACAAGATCCTTAATTATTCATTTTATACCTAGTTTATTACAAAAGTTTGCCACATGTTGACTAATTATTTTGCTAGGAAATTGTAACTGTCTAAGTTAATAATGGAAGAGTGCAGAGTTTACCTCGAGGCTGCAAAAATTGAGAAGAAGCGGGAAAAACCCCCACATTTTAAGGAAGCTAGAAATGTACATGTGATTAAAAGCTTCAACCTTGCACCAAAATAAAGCATAAGGAAAACTGCAGTTATGTTTTCCCACTGGAGGATAATTAAATACAAATGATAAAGACGGCTTGATCTGTGAGGTTACACATCTCTTGTTGTCACAAAACGTATTCCTGAATGACAGTTGTCACAGGCCTTGGCTTGGTGTGACACAAATTATTTGAAGCTGTAATTGTGCACAGAAATGCACAATTCTCAAAAGACATGTCAGTGGAGACTGCGAGAGGAGTCCTTTGGCTGTGACTGGAAGATTGTGTGACAGCAACACAACGGACTTCAGAGGGCGTGGGAAAAAAAGGAGTTAAATAAATACGTCCATAACACGAAGGTCACAATCAGAACAAATCCACTTTTCATAAAGAAAAAAATCTAAGAAAGTGACTTTCAGCACCATTGGGTCAAAATCAGCACAAGGCCAAAACACATCCTTTCAAAATTAGCTCAGAGAGGTGGTATGTCACATAATGATGATCAGTCAAAAAAATTTTATGATAGGAACCTTCATCAGTAAAATCTTTTATGTGTTCTACTGACACTTGAGAACGTAAAAGAACACCATCCTACAGAGCTATTAGGCAATGCTTCCTGCTTTCCATTTTGAGTCAAAAAGTTCAATAAAATCTAGAATATGTGCAAGAGCAACAGAAACATGATTATTTCTGAAGTATTAGCTACCATTAAAATTGCACACCTTAGTTTTCTTTTGAAGAAACCAGACATTAGAGCACTTTTCACTTAGAGAAAACTAAATTGCGAATTTTTCTTAAAAGGAAACTAACTTGAGTAATTTGAGTATGAAGATTAGAAATAGGAGGAGAAACCATTCTAAATCTGAAGCACAGGTGCAAATACTGTATTCTTCACATGATCTTCAGGGTCTGAAGGCACACAAGAAGCAAATAAACAATCAGCTCCAATCAATCTCCACACACTTTTCTATTCTTACCCCCCCCCCCCCCCCCCCCCCAGCAAGGAATATCACAAATACTATCAAGATGATACTGAGCATGGTGAAGACTTGCAGAGATTTTGTAGAAAAATAATCTTCTGAAAAGTGTTAGCAACCGCTTTCTTTCCAAAGCTGTGGTATTTCAGGATATTTAGAATGTAGTTAATACAGTGTTCACACTCAGGAATGGTATGGACATTTTTCTGATGCATATAAAAGAGCAGATATTAATGCTTGTAAAACCGTTGCCATTGTTAGGTCAAACAAGAAAACTTTTATTCAAGAAGTTCTTTGAAATTCAAGGACTATAACTAAAGATTTTTTTCTATGTTCATCTGCATGCATTAAAAAAATTTTTTTGTCTGTTGGTGTAGTGCAAAATGCCTTGAATTTTGGACTTGAAGAAAGGTTTTCACATTATTAATTTATTTTTGTTTTACTAGGGTTTTGTTCATAAGAATAGAAACTTCACAGCTTGATAAATTACATGTCAGAACCTGTTCCTGTTTATTGTTTGGGGGCTTAAGGGATTATCCAAAAGGTTTTGGATTTCCGTTCTCAGTTTTTTTTATAGACACTTGATTTGTATAGGTAGACACACAAATGTACACAGAGTACTTTAGACAGTTGATGGCTGTATTTTTTTATTATTATTGCTATTTTTAATGCATTTAGCCATTTCTCCATGATTTTCTAAGGTTGCTTTAGGCACATCTGTTTATCTTACCTTTTTTCAAAAAGCACAATTTTACCTGCAGAAATAATTGTTCCTTTGTATCATAAATCACAGAGACGCAGGCCCCTAAAGCTCTACTGTGTGTGATTTAAAAACTGAAATAAGCTAAAAGGCTTAACAGAGGATGAATACAAAACCTGAAATTGCTTTGACAGTAAGGATGCAATAATTTATTTCTACTCTCTATTAGAAGTTCATTGATTCTAAGTCCATTAAATATTTCTGTAAATAAATGAAATGTTGCATTATGCTTATATATGAATTGAATTACCTTTTTAAAATATACTTGGTGATGTAGTGCCCAGAATACCTTTTTTGTGGTATAGGACATTGTTCCAGAAATTATAAAAAAACCCCAAAAACTAAAAATAGAAAAATCGGCCTAAGTCATACTCTGGAGGGTTTTTTGATTTGTTTTTTTTGTTTTGTTTTGTGTTTCTGAATAATTATAAGAATTGTATCTTTGCATCATATGTAATCATTTAGATATCTCATCAAAATTATTTTACTAACTGTAAGTGAAGAAAATAACAATATGACTGCATTATTAATAAATTAATCTTAGATAAGTTGCTATATGTTTAATGTCACTTTGCTAGCTTGATACTGAATTACATTAAAGTTATAAAATATAGCAGTATGCTCATTAAGGCAGTTGACCCCGATACGCAAGAGCTCTGATCATACAAACTTTGCAAACCCTGTGGAAAAAATTGGACTGGTGGATCTTTGAGACTATTACCATTCTCTTCATGTCTATTAGAAGGCTCTGCTGCAAGAAGATGAAATATGGTAGCTCATAGGTTCTATATCTGTTAGTGGCATGATGCTCACTTGCTGCTTCAATAAATCATTAGAAGTTCGATGGGTTTTGTTGACCACAGTGTTTCACAAGAGTAAGGCTCTTCAGGGAGTTGGTCCACATACAGATTCAATCAGCAGCCAATGAAGCTTTACATATTGTAGTGCAGACTTGAGCCCAAAATTCTACCCTAACTTTTAATCTGCAATTTGAAATATTTGAGGACCTTCTGATTCAGCTTTCCAGCACACCAATTCTCAGATATGGCTTCAACATTTGGTTTAATTATACTGTAATTGAAACATGCTGCTTTGTAGTGAAATTATTATCCTCTGACTCTCAGAGAGCTGCCTTAAGGCCTGTTCCTGAAGTCCTATGACAAAGAAAACTCTCAATGTTTCTGTTTAAATAGATTAATTGCAATGAAATCTTTGCCTGGGGTAAGACTGGAGGCCCTTAAAGAGGACAGCATTGATTGAGACTGGTGAAATGCAATTTCTCTGCTCTATAATAAGCTTTATGGAGTTTAGCAGAACAAACATTTTCCCTGTCATGAAATCATGTTTTTCTTGCAAGAAATGTTGTATCTTGGTTTGGTTACTGGTTCATACCTAAGTGGTAGGGTCAGATGCTGCTTTAGCATAATATTTTTGTATCATACCTCTTTCTAAGATCTAACTAACCTGTTGAGTTATTTTCTTCCAAGATATAGCTCTTCATATTCTTACTTTCAAATACCAATTTTTTATAGTTACATTTTAATAGCTCAGCTGTACCGACACAGGATTTATAGCAGCTAAACAGGAGCGAAACAACACATATGCCTAAGAGAGAATTGGGAAAATGGAAAGAGGACAAAATACAATGTGAAACACTAAAGTAGCAAGCATTAAGATAACACATTATCTAGAAACTGCTCAAATTATTCTGGAAACCTAACATTTGTGAGCAAAACCATAAAATCAAAACCTGGAAATTTAATTGAAAAAAAAAAAAAAAGTCTTATGGCTGTGCCAGTCAAATTTCTATTACAAGCTGAAAATTGACTGATCTTAGCAAAAAGTTCCATCTGAAACTTTTGAGTTAAGGAAAGGTTTTGAAAATCCAAGCTGATTTCAAAACCTTTCAGCAATGAAAAGAATTTTAAAATTCAAGAATTAACAAAATATTTTTTGTAGTTTCTACATGACATTTAATTTTTCAAATTTAAAACATTATTGAAAAAGTACTTTAGTTGTGCCTATTATTGTTTATTATCAAATGAAATATTCTGTTACAAGACACATTTATTCAAGCAGTTCTTAAACTTGCAAGAATACATATTTTTAGTATAAAACAGGCAACAATTTTTACAGGAAATGAAACTGCATTGTTTCTATGGCACAATAGTGAACCTGTGTGAAAGAAAAGTCTGATATTTCATAGACCTAAAGGATTATGTCACATGAAATAATTTCAGTGATTGAATGGGTAAACAGAACAGCCATTCCTGTTCGTCAGCTCCTTTTTTGTTTGGCTCTGTGGGTAAAGATGAATTTTACATCTGGGATTTTGAGTGAATGACCTATAGCAAAGGGATTGCAAATAGAAAAAATAACCATCATCATCTTTCCAAAATGAAAGACTCCTGAAGTCTCTCTTTTTTTAAGCTATCAAGATTGAGGCCTAAATATACAAAGCTATTGAAACACAGATAGAAAAAGCTAAATCTGCAGCCCTCTCTCCAGGTTTTAAGATCTGCATAGAATCTGGGATGTAAGCTGCTGCAGCTGCTGGAGCCACAGGCACAATCATGCAGTCCATGTGGGGGAATCTTGCCTGTCTCTGGCCCTGGCCTTCAGATTATTTTTCTGTAATATTAATACACAAAGAAACATGAAAGTGGCCAGAACTCTCAAATCTAAACTTAGTACTGGCACCAAAATACAGCAACTGCATCAGCATGTCTCAGCTGGGGCTGGAGCCCAAGACACTCCAGCACGTGCTGCTCACCCCATGAGGACTGCATCCCCCAGGACTCTGGAAGAAAAACAATGGGGACAAGCCCCATAGCTGCAGAAGCAGCAGCAGGTCTAGTAGAGCTGCAGAAAATGTAGCAGTGGAAGTCTGACATTACAGATTAGCTGAAAACTGTGTGAAAAAAATGATTCTGTCATATTTGCCAGGTCATCGTTACAGACCATCTCCACTCTGCTGCCTGCCCTAGGCAGTGGGGAGGGACCACATTCGCACATATATCAACAGTGAACTGTTCCATTTTTACCTGAAAAGATTATACTCATTTCAAATTATTGCATGCAGTGTCAGTCAATCAACATTTTTTCATTCTTCAGATCACACTGTGCTGGTTTCAAAGGGGGCACAGGTCATCTTTTATTGCAGTGGGAAGAAAGGGATAAAAAAGCTTAGCTGATTTCAGTTAATGAAAGCAAAACCTCATCTTTGTTTTTGATTTTTAAACTAGTTTTGCTGGTACATATTTTACTTTTGACTTTTTAAATATTAAAACATAGGGGTTTGATGATTAAATAGTGCAATTAACCATGGCAACATTCTCTAAATTTAAAATTTAATTATAAGGTAATGATCAAGGCAAGTGGACATTTTTGCCTGATAAAAGTGGAAGAACTGCTGACCTGATACATGCCAGCTTCCATTATCTTTGTTGGTAGCTAACCTCCAGGTATTGCATTAATCTGAAGCTATTATTACAATTGCTATATATATTTCAGCACAGATGTTATTGTTATAGATGGTATTATAAATTCTTTATCTTTGTGAGAAATACACAGTCTTTGAGGGTACTCTTATAATCAAATAATTTTAGGAGTATCCACAGCAAATCAGACTGATTTAAGTTTGCTTGAATCAATCTGTTATCAATTCGTAATGAAGAATTTTACTACTGTGCAGGCACTGGTGTTTGGGTTGAGGTTTCTAAAAGAAATGAGTGCTGTTATGACTATCTCTGCTCAGTATTAGTGAGCACGTTGCAGATAAACATGTTACACTAAAACAACACTTGAATCCACATCACTGATATTTCTCAATGAGAAATTATAGGCATGTCTGATCACATACACAAAGTAATATATTTTTTCTGTGAAACATGCAATAGTGATGCCTGTTTCAGTCACCACCCAGTTACTCCTCCATACATGTACCAGAATAACCATACTTGTGGCTAATTCTACTAAACAAAGTTCACGCAAGTGTGATTATTCACTTGCATGCCTACTTGTTTTCAGGATCAGACACTTGTTTCTAGTATTTCTAGAAATCTATTTTCATGTGTAGTGATTTGGTGATTACAAGAATATGTAACAAAGCAAACATACCACTTTTAAAACACTACTGATGAATTCTAAACGCTTCATTCAGTCTGTGTTGATATGAGAATAATTTGCCACCCATCAAAGGCAGGTAAACCTTTGGTAAACAATTAAGAACACAATTAAAAATAATTAGCCTTTCCATTACCATTATTCTTTCAAAATAGTCTATTCAAATATGTTACTATTTTTTAAATTTTAGTGAGAAATGTTTGAATTTTTAATGTCAATTATTTTGGGTCAATGCAATCCATTCTGGTGAGTTGAAAATCTGATTTTAATATCTGAAATCCCTTTTAATTGTCCAAAACAAAATATCTTCAGAAATCCTAGAATTGGCATGTAGATTTTAGAGGGCTTCATTTGGGCAGCTATTGATTAGCTTGTGAAAACACTCTCCTGAATTCACACAGGCGATTCAGCATCTGCAGCCTTTGACTACAGCCTATTGTCACTTGAAGGTGTCTGTGACCGGTGGGCAAGTGGTTTGCTGCTGGTCTTTCCCGTTGTGGTTTGAGTAACAAAGGCGGCCTCCAGGCTGTTTAATGAAATCTGTTAGATGTCAGAGTCCTGTATCTTCTGGTCAAGGGCATCTTCTTGATTCACAAGACTGAATGATAGCTGAGGAAGAGAAATACGCTCAGCAACAGAAGGACCCCTCACAAAGGATCCCCTAATGGCTTTGTCAAATCTGAAAGTATTCCTTTGGTTTTCCGCTCATCCTGACTTGCCCCAGTTATTTAGTAATGAGCATCTTGAGGATTGACAACACACCTAACCTTGTGATTAGCAGCCAAGTAAAACTAAACAATAAGTAAAAAGACTCAGAAATTATGCAAAACAATGCAGAATATAGGTATTTAATGGTCTTGGATCTGTGTATACTTCTAAGTAAGCTGAAACACTGAGCAGTAAGAAGGCAAGAGCTACAGTGTACGAAATATGCTACATGCACAACATGATGTAGATAGGAAATTATCAATACATTTCAGGCAGTAGGACAACTGAGAAGAACAATTTTTCAATATAATAATGATAGTAATTTCAGACGATGGCATCATTGAATTCATCTCAAGCTTAAGGGACAAAGCCCTAGATGATATAACTTATCATTGTAACATTATCAATGGAGCTATGACAATTTATGCAAGTTGAAGGTCTGCCCCTCAGCAGCTGTAATGCAGTTTCTGTGCACTGCTGAGCCACTACACTAGCAAACTGTTCCTAGCTGTTATTGCCACAGTATGTAGGCTCAGCACCTACTTTACCAAGTAAATAAACAAACAGTGCTCTCCAAAAGAGATTCTGCAATTGAAGAGCTTTAAAAGACACATTAAAATCAATGAAATTAACAAAAGGACTCTGCTTAGGGCAAAACCATGTTGAAATTGAAGGGGGTTTTAGTTTTTTAAAGAGGAAAAAAGTATGCACAGAATATAGTGGAGATGTTACCATCATGAAAAATACTTAATTACATGGCCTACCACATAAACAAAAATGTTGATGCGCTACAATAAATATGCAAGAAAAATAAATTATAGCTCCCTCTTTGCATTTCATAGGAGGCATGAACTGAGAAAGTTCAGAACTTGTTTGCCTCTTCTACGATTCTGAAATGTGTCAAGTAATGCTTGAAAAGGATCGAGTATTCCCTTCAGCTCTGTGTAAAATATGTCCAGATCTCAGCTGTATCATTTAATGTACTACATTGACAGAGGCTTGTCTTAAAAGACAGATCATTAGATAATATGCCAGTGTATTCAAGCATTTGTGAACAGAATATTGTATGTTTTAAGAAAAAAAAATATTAATATTGCTGTGATACAAGACCTACAATATGTTCTTTTTTAACCATTAATTTAATCATTTATTCGGTATCAAAAAGTAATTTCTAAGTTTGTCTATCATCTCATGTGTTGTACACTATATTTCTTTAAAAATACTTATTTGCTGCAGGTAGATATGTTTTTATTATATACTGGATCACTGCATATGGGCCTGATCTACACCACTATTGATCTACTACAAAATAGAACGGAACAAAAATAATTTCTTCCTAAGAAAGTACGTCTACTGAAATGGGTGTCAGAAATTTTTGTTCTCTTCTTTTCTTCCCACATGGATTCTCCTTTTACATTCACAGGTTGAACCTTTCTTTCACTATAATAAAAGACTACAAAGTTGGTCTGAAATTAAATCTGCATTTTTGAATTTTCAAAATATATTTATTGGACTAGAGTGTCAAGACCAATTAGGTCTTACTGAGCTGGGATGAGAATGAAAAATAGTACAGAGGCCTTACCAAATACTTTGAAACAAACTTTGGCTTTGTTTCTTCAAATTCTAAAAATAAAATCATAAGCCCCACTCAGGTATGATGTTGAATTATCCCTACTGAGGCTTCTTGTATATAAAGATAGTGATAGAATATGTCTTTATCATTTTAAACATATTAGAACTTTTCTTTCTCTACCTTGTTATTCTCTACCCTCTGCAATATCTCCACACATAATGTTTCATCAACAAGCTTCAGGAAATTAATTGGTGGAATTCAGAGTTTCAATGGCTATTGAGATATTGTTGTTGTAGCATTAGAATCTGGGGACGCATAATCTGAACACTGGGCTCTGTACTGGTACCAAGGTCCAAGAAAAATAATTTTAAATGTGAAAAAGTATAGAGCAGGTCTGCTAGGATTATCTGGGTAGCTTGCTTTACAAGAAGATATTTAAATGAGCCTGAATTGTTTAGCTGAGCAAAACAACTGAAGTCTGTGAGCACATATGATTGCTGTCTAAAAAACACATTGCAGAAGTAAATATTGAGCAGTGATATTGTAAGCTAAAGGACAATGCTGACACTGAAAAAATGGTGATGACTGTAAATGTATTTAGCTGGAAATGAGACAGTTCTAAACTATTAGAATAATGTGTTTATGGAACTGCCTTGCAAGAGAAGGATCACAGAAGCTAGAACTCAGTAATGTGTTGTCTTAATAGTTATGGAGGTAGTTATTAGCTCAGTATTTGCAATTGCTATTATCAGTTCTTGTAGTTCCATATGTGCTTTGAATGGAGAATCTACCCTCATCATGAAAATAACATAGAAATGTAGTTACCTGTCTTGTCTAGGAAGCCTAGATATGAACAGGGGTCTGAAAACTCAGAACTGAAATATGGTCCATATCCAAACATACTCTGCATTTTCTTGCCAGTCCATATTGTAGCATTTTTTGACAGACTCAATAGCTTCTTTCCACATCTGTAAGTGACTGAAGATTGTTTCAAGAAGTTGTTCCTTTCAGCATTCCAACACCCGGTGGACGACAACTTGCTTGCTTACTTCATATTTTCATATCTTTAGACAAAATTGTATGGAAGTAATAAAATAGCATTATCTATTTTAATAGGAGGCTCAACAGAACAGCTCAGGATGAGGGCAGTGATGTAAATGAATTACTATTTAGCAGTACTGAATTACTACATCTGATTTTGAATGATCTTTTATTTCCATCATTACTTCTAAGTAGCCTTTAAAAACTATGAAAATATATATACATTCTTACATCTGCTCTTCATAACAGAAATATGTCTGCACCTAGAATTTTCTTCTGTTGTATTTTTATTAATGAAAAAAAAAAAAAAGGTTGGGACGTAACTCCCAGCTGCAGCTGGCAGAGAATATTATTTAGAAATCAGTATCTAGAACTTTCCTTTTTAATTTGCTGTTGTAAGTAGCCAAGCATCACCAATGTTCTTTTCCATTTCTTAGGGCTCAGACTATGTGTAAATATCCTCCACTTTCCTTCTGAAAGCTAGCTTCACTTTTAAGGAGTTAGAGCTTTACAGGTTTCTTTTATCTTTTCCAACATGTCCCTTCAAGAATACAAGGGTGCATTTTAATTATATGCACATCTTTAGGCATCAATCATTAGTGTCTGTTCTGTGAAAATATCAGATTTATAAAGGAACAGGAATGAGTTGCAGGTGAGCTGTAATTTAAAAGTGTAATTCCAATAGAGTCTGTCCTTTGGGCAGGCAGTTATGTGCTAAATATGGCCTTCAAATCCTGACTAGACAGAGGACTTAAATCATTACACTTATTTAATCCTTGCCCTATTTAGCAAAGCTTTTAAACACACGCTTTGCTCAAGAAAGTCTCAGGCTTTGACAGAAATTCAACAGAAAACATACCGTAAGTGAAAATATGTTAAAATCGAAAAACTTGAGAAAATTAGAGCATTGCATTTGAAAGACATCCATTCAGATAGGATTAATGCAAGAAATACAAACTTTATGAGTTTTGCAAAGGTTTTCAAAGATATAATCTCTGGAGTTTTTAAAAGTTCCATAATACTGGGCCTATGTTGTCTTATCCCCAGCTGTAAATAAACTTCAATAAAAAAGTAAGTGTCAATAATCTGAAACCCATTTTTAACCTGTCTCCTGCACTAGCCTGACGAGTACAGTAATGATCTTCCTCAGATGGAACACAGCTGATCAGGGTCATTCACTGATAAACGTATTTCAGAGGATTTTTCCCCTCTATCTCAGTTTGAAATTCTTATCCTATAATGGTGTGTCCTTGCAGAAAATGTTTTTGAATCCCAACTTCTTATTTCTTTGTGGCTAGTCTTAGAGTTTTACTGGTAACTTTCCATTTCAAACATGTACGACTACCTTCTTTAATTTACATAGCTACAGCTCTGCATGTGTTAGTGTAAAGATTTGGATTTATTTAGGAAGAAGAAGAATTTAAAGATTACTTCATAAAGAATTTTAAAGGGTTTTGAAAAAGAGTTTGCCACAAACTGGTTTTTTTTCTAGGTTTGTTTTAGTGACAGAAATCAGGTTTGACCAGAACTGTCATCTTCTCCCAAAGAAATCAGACATCTATGACTATGCTGTTAATTTGGTTTTCTCTCATTTCCTTTGTGAGCGTATTCTGTAATTTCTTACTTATTTAAGTAAATATTTATAAAATGAACGAATGTTTTGAGTTGATTTTGCAGACTAACAAATTATGCCAAAGGAATGAGAGAATGCTGTCGCACTGTGAAAGTTCCCAGCAGTATCTGGATGATCTCAGAAGCTATTCAGTTAAGAAACTGTGAAAGTTCTTAATTTTTCAGGTTTTCAAGTATATTTCAAGAATTACACAGAAATCCCAAGAAAATTCTTCAGAAATTGTCAAGGTTCCTTTTTCTTTATACAAATAAATTTTAAGATAAACATTGTCAACAAAAATTCAATATCCAGCAGTATGTTGCTAGTTCTGTGCAGAAACCAGTCATATGTAAGACCTCAAAGGTTTCGTCTGCATCCCTGTCTACTTCCAGTCCATGTTCATCCAGGCATCTGTCTGCCATTTTGTAGTCCCTGTCACTAAGTCTTCACTCAGCTCTGGGTATATGTATTACTTATAGTCACCCTCATTGTAAGAATAACACATTACAAGCTGGTACACATAGTTCTTCCTGTTTACACTTGCTGCATATGCCCAGCATTGCTGCGCATTTTTTATTTTTTCTTTCTTTAAAAAGCTCTAGTCTTCCAATTGGAACAAACATCTGTCAAACAAAGCAGCCATTTCTTTTTTTCTTCATGGTAAGAACTTTGATTTTGCAAAGTTTCACTGATCCTCTAGAAAGACATGGCCAGCCTTTTTTAAAGTGTTGTGATGTAACAAGAGAAGCTCAGAATGTTGCTGTTTCCCCTAAGACTATCAATAAGACAGGAGATGTCACAGACGACATCTTGGATTTCCTAAAACTGCATTTTGAAGCTTTTAAAGTTTCATTTTCTCTTTAAAATGCTTCTTTGAACATTACCTATGCCCAGAGGAACAGTTTAAAAATGAAAAACAGGCTTTTAGAGCTTCAATTGCAGCCACAGGGGACTCCATATTCTTCCACTGTTGCTTTGCTCTAGTATTATGCTTCTATTCAAAATATAAAGACCTGATAATGCAGGCCCCTTTGGAATGCCTGATTAACAGTGGGAGTTCCAGCTTGGAAGACCTGCAGTTTATTTATTTGCCATCACATTACATCAGTTGTACACTATTTCTCTTCTCTTGCAGAAAAAAAAAATCCTAGTCAAAACTATTAATATTGTTTTGATTGGATTTAGACAATAAGAAACATTCAAATGAAGTTTGTAACCATTTGCTTGTAATAAGGGATGTATGTTATTGTTATCAACCATCCCTTTCTTCGTTGAGTCTTATCCCTTTTTCATATCTGTCTCTTTTGAGTTTTACAAGAAATGAAAGAGGCCCTCAGCAACTATTTCTAGATCAGTCCCTTGTCAAATAATTCAGGTTACATAGACTTTATCACTGCATGTGCACTCTGCTGGAAAGAAATATTCTAATAAGAAACCCAGTCTATTAAATAACATTTCTGTATAAGTCAAACATACTGAGGTAAGATATTACAATAGTATTACTCATGTTAGCATGGAGTGATGCAAATGCTCTACCATAACAGGTTAATATAGTATGGTAGTGCTTAAAATACATTACTATGTATGGGCAATATCTGCGACTGTGAAAGGTGTACATGTGATGAATTCACACTCCTTGTTACAGACAGGTAATGGTCAGTGAAAAGACAGTTAATACATCAATAAGAAATCTAGCATATCAGTCTATATATTGAATTCTATGTTTTCTGAGAAAATTCATAAACTTATTTCAAAAGCTGGAGAATGCCTGCTAAGCATCCAAAATATTCTGGGTGTTCAGTCTAAATATCAAATGCTCAACAGAATTTGGTCCAAAATTATATTTAGATTTTCATAATAGATCTGTCACTCTCTATTCTCTAACAGAAGTACATTCACTGCTTCTGTTAGATTTTTCCAGGCTGGATGTTTCTTTCATCAGCCAAAGTATTTTCTGCTTCTCAAGGTCTCAAGGGGAAATAAAACCTAATTTAGGATACCCCTAAAGCTTAAGTATTTGTTGGTAGAAGTACAGGCTTGTCATTGTGAATGCATAATAACCTTGCTGGTAATTATAGCTGACTATGCCAGTGGCTCAGAGTTAGAGAGAGAATATCTGTACTGTTAGCTTCTAGAAAGTCTCTGACCTCAGATCTACCCATTTGATAAATTATTTTCTTTTATATTAAAAGATAGAGGAGAAAGCTCTCATTCAGACATGCTCAAAAGCTGTTTTTGCCTTTATCTTTGTGCTGAGAAAATCCATAGGGGACCACTTTGAAAAAGTGAGAGCTCAATTAGAACATGTGTCATATACATTATGGTGTTAAAGAAGGACTTAGGGATCACAGGTTCAGTTTCTGTAAAACCGAAAGGAACCCCTGTGATCACCTAGTCTGACCTTTTGTTTAAAGGAAACCATAGGTTTTCCCTGAATTAACTCCCATTTGAACAACAGGATATCTTTAGAAATTTAATCCTTATTTAAAGATTTTCATTAATGGGGTTCACCACCACAATTTTTGTTCTAGTGTCTGTGCTGTTGTATCTAGACTGAGTGTCTAGCTCCAGATTCCAGAAGCTGGATCTTTCCTCAGATCAAGCATCTTCAATTGTCAACATTTGGTTTCTTGTGTAAATATTCATACATGGTGGTAATTCTGAAATAAAAGGTTGAATAGAGTCAGTTCTTTGAGAATCTGTAATGTCTATTTCTTAGTCCTGGAATAATTTCATAGCATAATCTAAGATGGAAATTACCTATGGGACTCATCTGGCCTGATTTCCCAGCTCAAAGTATAGACAATCTATACCAAGTTGTCCCAGAGGATTTTTGAAGATCTGCAAGGATGGAGATCCCACAAGTACTCTGAACCTGTATTTTGGGGTTTGACAGCCTCTTTCTGAAGTTTTTTTTTCCTAATATCTTCTCAAAATTTCTCATGTTGTAATATGTGTTCACCCTCATCCTATCCTTGTGCACTTCTAAGAACTTGGCTTCATCTTGTCTATAGCCTTCTGTTATGTAGGTGAAGACACTAAAAGGATCCTCCCTTAACTGTCCCAGTTGGAATGTGGTATCTCACCCTCTCCTCCACATAATATGTGTTCCAGTATCTTAACCATCTTTGTGGCACTCTGCTGGAGATCAAAATTAGACATGATACTCCAGATGCAGTCTTAAAGACCTGAGAAGGGGAGTTGTTCACTTCTCTTTTTTTTACCTGTGGGGTATGCTTTTGCTAATAGATCAGAGTATGTGGTTGGATTTCTTTGTCTCAAGGACACACTGTAGATTCATATACATCTTGTTGTCTACTGAGATCTTGCATGTCCTTTCCTTCAGAACTGCTTTCTATCCATTCGGCAACCAGCCTGTACTGTTGCATGGCTTATTCTATGCCTGGTGCAGGACTTTGCATTTACCTTTATGAGGCTTGTGTCAGCCCATTTCTGCATTCCGTTCAGGTCCCTGTTGAGAGCAGCCCTGCCCTCCAGTGTATTGTCAGCTCTTCAAAGTTTAATAATTCTGTGTTGTTGAGGGTGCATTTCATCTCATCTTAAATAAAGACATTAAACAGTATCATCTACCTCATTTATATACCACAGTAAAAAAGCATTTACATGTGTTTTCTCTGCACTATTTGCAAACTTTATCATCCTTCTAACTGAGGTTGCTGACAATAAAAAAGTGTTCCCGAAGGGGTAAGCTAGTGTGAAATAACTGACTATGCTGACCCCAGGATCTCCTTTACATATGTACTGCATTTGTCTTTCATTATGTGAAATCAAGTATAGCTTCTTATGTCTCATAATGGCAATCCTTTTTATTGTTACTACTTCTTGGATGGTTAATCTTTCTGTAAAATGTTTCTTTGTGAACATGTGGTATTATTAAAATGTGTATTACATATTTATACCAGTTTTCAAAGCAAACAGGATCACATAGCACCAGTGACCTCTCTTTTCCATTATTTAAGGTTTCTCTCAGCCTTTGAATAATTTGCAGAATTTTTTCATATATTTTTTCTGTTTCATTGATCAAATGTTTTAATAACAATGCTAAGGATCTTACTAGTAGTATTGGATGATGCTTGCAGTCTTTCAGACATATTTAAATGTGTTTATTCTGAACCTCTTAATCAAAGTCACAGTTAGAACCAAGGCTTATAAATGACCACATGCATTACATTAGCAGTACTTCTTTATTCAAATATTTCTCATTTCATCAGAGCCTTCTGCCTTTCTTCACTCACAAGTGTCTCTTAGAAGATACTTTCTAATTATATTATTCATTGGCTAACCAAGACAGGAAAAGGAAGTTATCAATTAGTTTAGGAAAATAAATGTATCCAGTTTACAGATATATCCAATCAGTAACTTTCCCAACATGGAGAGAGCACACAGTGACTAAGAACTTGTGTCACTCAAAGATACCAGAACTACAATCCCTATCCTTGTGATCTTCTTACTCATCACATTTTACACCTTCACTGTGTTTTTAGAATAAGCACTAAAATGAGGATAACTTGGGAAAAAGTTCTTCTTAGTTTCTAATGAAATATCAAACTTTGTGAGGATGTAGTTGTGAGTATCAGTGTGTATTCGATCACAATCTCTCCACAATCTGAGGGCCCCTTTTGAAAAGTGAGGACTTGATCCCCCTGCAGGATTTTGTATGGGCATAGCAAAACATTAGAAGAGCTTCATGCTGAAATAGCACATAATTTTTTGTGACCAGGATGTTGCAAAATCTTGGTTTTATAAGGCTTCTTCAGTCAGTTTGAATTAGCAACATACATGAAATGCAGCTGATAACTGTGGAGTACATTTTACACACAATAGGAACAATTTAAGTTTTACACACAATAGTCCTTTGGAGAAACATTGTAAAACAATGTATGTTTTATGCATGATAGCCTTTTAGATAAAATTTCAGAAGGCAATCCTACTTTTATTATTAAGCAGCACAAGATACACAGAATCATATACAGGATTCAGTGAAAGAATGTCAAAATAGCAAGCATGATATAGCTATTTATCAGCTATTCTTTATGATGATTTTCAGTGTGCTACATATCATGCTTTTCAGCTTCAGCATAAAGTGTATGAAATACCGTCATGAAGAATATTTCTAATTCATCATACCAAATGCCTGTCTAACCATATAAATGTTTTCTTCCTGGAGGCAAATCATCCTGTTCCTATGAATGAAAAAAAAAAAAAAAAAAAAAAAAAAGTCCTACTTAACTTCAGCAATATTAATCATAGAAAAAGTCTAATAGAAAAGTTTAGAAATTTTTTGCACATACTACCCATTTCAACTTCATAAAGCATACAGATGCAACATTAAGAATAATCCAAGAATAGTAGAACTAGCAATCAGGAATAAAAAGCTTTGTAGTTGTTTCTTTATTGACATTTGTTTTACAGCTGCTACAGCCTCTGTGGCTTTCTTAAACAATGATGGAATTTGTTCACTGGGGCATGTTTAATTCTATATAGAGCACTGTGAGTGACTACAAATATGGGCATTTGTGTAATGTTATGGTGATTAAAAAAATCTCGTTCCTGATGTGCAAAATCATATAAAATTATTTTGTATATGTGGTGTTGTAAAATAAGTTTAATTGGAAAATGATTTTACAAATTCAGAGGGTATTACCATATTTCAGTTTCATAATTAACTTGAAGACTGGAGTCCATATGGCAGATGAGCAATATTTAATAAAAATAGCTGACTCGCTTGCCAGGGAAAGAAGCAACGTTATTGTGGTGAGATTTGTGCATTACATAATTCATGATTTTTATAGAAGATATAGAGTTATGCCTAGAAACTGTTTTGTGTTTAGATTCTGAGCAAGGTATGTCACAGTTCTAGTAATGAATAATGCAGATAACATGGTGCCCTCAGTGAACTACAGAGCAGAAAAAGCAGCTGACTATCAGAAACAGCTCATTAGTAAAAAATAAAAACCCAACCCATAAATGTGAGCAAAGCACATTACCTTGATAGAGAAACAGAAAAGACAGTTTCTACTTCACGACTAATTTGTAAAAAAAGCTTGCAAAATTTCTAGTTCCTAAAGCCTTTAGGCAAATTCATAACTAATTAAATAAAAAATGATCTCTGTTCCATACTTTTCAGATGAAATGATATTTCATCATTAAATTTTATGTAATGCAAATGTGGGCCATCAGCAGTATAGTACTTCTAAAAATGAAACCATGTCTGTGAAAGACACAAGTCTGACTCATTATAGCATTGCTGTTTCCAACTCTAGGATGTAGTTAAGATGGTGTCAGCACTTTTATTATCTAACCTGTTTTGTGTTGTTTATTACTTAGGTATAAAAAACTTACTTCAGGCTACATCTGAGTGCACAAAGTTTGAGGTATCGTTTTCTTTTTTTTTTTTTTTTTATAATTTTGTCTATTTTAAACTTTGACTAATATATTTACTATTGAACAAATCTGTTTTCTGTGAAAGGTGCTGAATTTACAATCTTCTTTTAGTGTCCAGAGCATTTACAGCATTATTGGTAAACTCATTCTGCACTATCAAAAGTTTTCAGCTGGTATGTTTAGAAATTTTTAAAAATCAATCATCAAATCTATTCAAGCCTTGTCAAAAAGGAGAACTGTGATGGCTGAAATTAATACACGAATAATAAACCCAAGGATCTTAGTGTAAAACTAAAAGCATGCATAGAGCTACAACATAAATTAAGTAGCTTATGCACTATGTAAAATCACACCTTAATGTATCTTGTGGCAACTTGTTTTGTGTCTGTTTCCTAATATTCTCTAACTGGTTCTGCAGTGTTCATTTCTCTGTATATCCACAAACTACAAAAATCTATAAAATACTTCACTGATGCATCATCTGAGTAAACCGCTAAAAAACTGTAAACATGTCAGTGATTTAGAAAAAGGAGATCATCTTCCATCTAGTCCAATGATGGGAACCAACTTCATGTCAAATACCAGATAATACTTGCATTGGAGGCATGTGCTGGTTGTGTTTCCGGAGATGGACTTTAGTCACTCCCCAGGCCCTTTTTCTTCATTAGTGCCACAGTCTGTGAGTGACTCTCTAGGGCTGATTTTTGGGGTCAGGAAGGCAAAGACACAGGGTACCACTGTTAGGTGATCAGCAATTTGCTGTTGAAAATATGGTGACGTGCCAATTCTGGCATACTCATCAGAGGTGCTGATTTAGCATCTGGCACACTGTCATTTTGCACCCTGAAGAGAATTCAAACACAGATAACTTTTGGGGACTACTCAAAATACTTGTAGAAATTTAGAAGTCATGTCCCAGAAATGGCAGTGTAAACACTAAAGGCTTTCTTGCCAATCCAACCAACATAATTTCTGTGTGTATGTGTATCATCTGAAATTGATAAAGGACAGATTTTTAGCTTATGTCTGCTTTCCACTCAGCTTTGCAAAAAATTGATTTAAAGGTTGATTCATCATCTGTACAGAACAGAAATGATAGCCATTATATATGCAGTAATAGGTCACATATACAGCCTTCAGCATTGCAATCTGTTTTACTAGGTGAATGAATGATGAGTAAGATATCACATTCTTCTATAAAAGTATATTTAGGTCTCTAACTTGTCTGACACATTAGTTATTATGTGGCTTCAAAATTCTGTTGATAATGGTGAGCACACAGAAATCACTGGTTTGTTGCACTGGTGAAAGACAGCCGAAATTACATTTTGTTCCCAATTAAAATGTAATATTAATATAGAAATTTCTAAACCAGCTACTATCTTTCTTCATCTACATAGTTACAATTATTAACAGGTCAATGCAAATGTTAGCCAAGTCATACATATGGTAGGTCAAAGGCAAAGGAAATATGATGGCATACTGCATTTGCTCTTTTAAGGCAACTTCATTAATTTCACATTCATTTATAAATCGTCAGGGAACCCATTTTGGTTTTCTAACTTTTTTTTTTTTCCTTTCTCTTTCTTTATGATTGCAAAGAGGAAAGAAGAAACAGAACCTCCCACCTAAGAAGTTATTCTCAGGTTCTACTATTGCCTATGTCTCACTTTGCTTCTTCAACTGACTCCTTTAAGTGAGCAGATTGGTCATCAGCCTGGGAAACTGATGCTTCCAGGCACATTAGTTTCAGTTGCTTCCTGTTTTGAGAAGTAATTTCATCATTTTCTTGTGCCTGTACATCCGTGTATTTTCTGGTTTAGTTTTTTATTGGTTTATTTTCTTTTCTAGGCATATATGCTGCTTCTCCCTTATTCTCTTGCAGTTACTTTTCCTTCTCTCTCCCTTTTTACAAGTTCATTCTATTCCTGCCAAATTGCACATAAGCTTTTTCTCTGTTCTAGATTCTGATCTACAAGTCCATAATAATAGAAGCAGTTAGTGTACTTGAGTGAAGATGATTATGTGTATTATCTATTTCTTGAAATAGAACTGCTCCCCTTTAAGCTAGGACAATGAGGTACTGCATGAAGTAACAGTTTCTTAAACAAAAGTCAGTGCAGACACTTCCATTGACAGCTCTGACCACTCAACCTGTATCTCAAAGACTTTCCAGTGTTTTCTCTCGTTCTTCCTATTACTGAATCTGCTGTCAGATGGGAGGAAAGGAGGAAGCAGAGGAATTCCCTTTCTTTGGCATAAGGAAGGAAAGATTGTTGCTTTATTTAAGCAGAAAACTTGATCTCCATGTATCCTTTTAATATAGCATCCTTCTAACAATCTTTAACCTCTTGAAAAGTAATCTCCCATCTAATGTCTCCTTTTCAGAAAAATAAAGGCTTTGAAGGACTCCTTTATGTTGTTAAAATCTTAACAGGCTGCTCCCATTTTTATTTACGTGGTAACAACTATCCTGAGGATCATCCCACCCAAGATATCCTTTTATTTCATTTTTATTTGTGCAACTGTTTAATTCAACATCTTTGATTTGTAATTTTTATTTTAGTTGTAATCGAAGCTTAGATCTTAAGACTGCAGTCTACTCATTTGGCAAAGAAATTCAATGGCACTGTTGACCAGCCTGTTAACAGGTTAAAAAAGGAATTGTCATGAAGGAGAACCAGCCCTCCTTACAATGGTTTGATGTTAGTGTAATAACAGGGAGATCACAGAAGAAGATGACTAAGAATTCTGAGAGTAATTTTGCAAAAGAAGACACATAATTGGAATTTAAACCTAAGACTCTGATATCTATATCTTGGCTGTATATTACCTGTACAATTTTTATCACAATCTGATAGAAGAGGTTTTTCTTTTTTGTTATTATTGTTGTTCTTATTATGTAATTGACCCATTTCCGTGTAATTTATTCAGGAATATGTGAAGTGCCTTTCTTTCTTCATTATACATGTTTCTCATTTGCAATTCATTAAACGTTTTCCCTTAGCAGATATACCCCAAAAGGGTGGGCAAATTCCAGAGAAGGTTGACCAAAAATCATGAAATTCAGCATGCTTAAACACAGTGTAAAAGGGCTTGAAGAAGGATTGGCTGGTGTTATGCATCCATATGTTATGTGGCATTGAAAATGGTATAAACTTCTTGAAAGATCTAAACATTAGGACAATGTAAGGGCAACTTTATACGTACGGAGTCAAACCCGAGGTATGTTTCTTTCATTCTGGATACTCCCTTATTCTCAAAGTTTACATGGTTTTTAGAGCTGTGAATGACAATGAAGATATACCTTTGGCTTATTCGAAATGCTAAAAAAGTACTCCTGATTATGTTATTTTCCTGTTCTTCTCATTGACTTTCCAATTTTTTCTAATGATTTTCTAATGCTTCTATATTTAACTATATAAATGAGAATAGAAGGAAACTATGTGTGTCTCATACAGATATTGCAAATGTTAGTAACTGCAAATATGATAATGAATACAAATGTTTATGAAGAAAAAATATCTGCAGGTAGAGGTGTAACTACTCTTTGATAAATGGTTAAAACAAGGAAGTTGAATCAGGTGAGATTTCTTTTCTGTTTGGAGGAACCTACTAGCTGCAGACTATTTTATCTATCCAGTACTTGCATCACTTTCTGCCAAGAAGAAATTTTTATAAAAATAAGAGTGGTTTTATTTTGTTTTGTTTTTCTCCTTATGGATTTGAGCTCACGTTCTCAAACAAGAAAATAAAATTTTGTTAAGAGCAGTTACTGTACTGAACCCTTTGTTCAAAAGGAGTTTTGAAGGTTGCCAGTGTAGTTAGCCAGGTCACCTCTGAGACCCACAGGGAAGTAAATCTCTTTCTATTTCATTGCCCTGTTCAAATATGCCTTTGAAGCAAATAGACTTCAGGGGTGGCTTCATGAATGGAATAATTACCAAAGCAAATAATTTAGAACAATACTGAAAGCAATGGGAACTGGCCAGTTTATCATTGGCCCACAATCTGTTCCATGAGAGAGAATTTGTCACCAGTTTAAAAGGCATAGATTGCTTTCTTACAGACTAAACTACTCAAAGAATAAAAAATGTCATGAAAGAGCCTGAATTTCTAGTGACCAAACTTCAGACCCACCTGATGGGTGATCAACAGTCTGTTACTGAGTTACAGCCTGCTCCACACACAGAGGTGTTGAATGTTAGATTCAGTTAGGCTCAGACTGGTATATTTATAAGAATCATGAAACTGAAGTACTTGCCTCAAAACAGTTGAAGTGGACTGATGCCAAAACCATTCTAAGACTTTATATTATTAATCTGGCTAACTCAAAAAGTACTGGAGAAAGAAAAAGTATTTTCTGTTGAACTTTAATCTCCTCCCTTTACATTTCTGCATCTTCTTTTTCCCCTTCTGTGGCAGAAGTATTGAATGTTTTAACAAGATGAATGACATGAATTTGTCATTCACAAATAATTCAAGTGGGTGGGAATTAACTGACCAACAGTACTGTAAGTAGTTTAAAGACTTAGAACTCAGTTGAAATAGAGTTTCTTTTTAGTATCTGAATGACAGGGAGGTACTGTATATATTAATTTGTATCTCTCTCTCATAATAGGACATTCTTAGAGACTATCTTATCACAGTCATTGCAAATGTCAATCCTAAACTAAATTGAAGTAATTTGTTGAATTACTACAATTCTATAGGAGTTGTGCATCGTTAAAATTTTCACCTATGTATTTCCCTAAAGCCACAAAATCAAGCACTTAAGAGTAAAAATATTTAGATGTAGTATTCTTTGGAAATTTTTTCAAAGAATGCTTTTTAGACATCATAATGCCATCTGTAAATAACCATTGTTCTGATAGAACTGCACATTTAAATCACATTGTACACATTAATTGTTTCCACAACTGTATTTGTTACATTTACTCCAAATTTAAATAGATTGCAGTAAGGCAGATTTCTCAAGCAAAGTAGCAGTTATAACTACAATCCAGCACCAGGGCTTTTTCAGCAAATAACAACATTTTTATCGTACTGACAGTCACAAAAATAGCATGGAATTAAAAAAAAGGGTATTAAAACCTTTTCCCCATCCTGAGATAGCCATGTGTGTCACCTATAGACTAAGATTCATAACATATTTTTTATCCTTAGGAGGCAAGGAGTAAGATAATTGGTTTGTCTGACTGTGTATCTGTTTCAAAAGCATCAAAACAATATATGCAATAGAATCTGAGGGGACAAAAATCACATTGTAAAATGATAGATGATAACATGCCCACCAGGTAAACTTTTTATATGACAGGGTTAGAGATCAAGGTTATAGCTAATAACGTATTGCAGAAGAATGTAATTGTCTGGAATATTTTCTGATTATGTTCTCATTTCTAAGATAGTATTTTGATGTACTGCATCTCATCTTAGGCTCTACTAGGTATTAATAGAAACATGTCCTTTAGTATAAGTAATCTCTTCCACATAGGGAGAATATATTGTTCAAAATAAGAAGACAGGTTTCATTTTATAATTGGTCGAAAACTCTTGAGAAATAGTTGTTCATTCTGAAAGGTACTGTAGTGAATAAATTGCCTCTTCTGCTTCAAAAATCTACGAAGTCTTATCTTTCTGATTCAAGGTTTTCCTCAAAAAGTAAATTGAGCAACTAGGAGAGAAGAAAATTCTGTTCCTATCTTTTATGTAGTAAGCAAAAATATTAAAGGAAATGACATCAAAGATCTAATACTGTGGATTTTGTTTTGGTTTATTTTGGCAGTGAACCTATTAATGCCTATTCTTTTAGACCTGCACTTTTTTTTTCCCTCGAGTTGAATAAAAATAAATTCCCTCTGAACTAAATCCTAGGAAACCTAATCAAAGGCAGCCACTTCACTAAGGGGAAGCAGGGGGTGGGGAGGAAGTAAATTACAACTTTCTAAGAGATCCTAAAAAGCAAAATGGAAAAAAGCCATAGTCAATATAATAAATCATAACATCATAGAGCTTATTTGGAGGGAGTTAAGGAGTGTTGATTAAGGAACTGTTGGTGTTAAGGTTGTAATCAGGCAGCCATTTCAAGCTCTACTTTCACAGCCTGCTAACATGCAGGAATAACATTTATTTTGTGAACAGTTCTGTAACTGATGTCGGAGGCAGATGAGAAAGGGAATTTTTCCCCTCTTATTTCAGCTGTAGAACAAAAACATGTAGAATAAATGCTTTATGAGTTCTAAAATGAGATGTGTTTTATAATTTTTCTCTTGCTTCTCCAGGATGAAAGCTACTTTTTCCAAATATGAAAATTAACATCTGTATAATCAGAACCTGGAAAAAGTAAAATGGACTCTTTACATGCTCCTATCACTATCTATGTGTGTACATAGGCATGTGAATATAAGAGATTAATATAATTCTAGATGCGAAATATGTGACTAAAGGCCTTATTCTTCCCTCACATTGTGTAAATTGAAAATAATTCTGCTGAATCCAGCAGACCCAGGTTGACTGTAAAAGTGGTATCTCAGAGAAAAGGATCAACAGCCTTAAAATGTTGAATGTCTAGTATTTAAACTGCTGGAAAAAAATCTGATTTTCCTACTACTTTGTGTAGTTTCAATAGCATGGATTAACAAGCTGTAGAAAAACATAGAATGACATTGCCACATACACCTGCATAAAAATATCATGATGGACCAAAGTCTTATTGTTCCCCTAGCAAACTTGTGTGTACATGTGCAGATCCAAGTACAATATATTCCTTGCTTGAATTATTTATATGCCAAATACGTTCTGTCAGTGAAGCTCATTCTAATCTCTAATTTTTATTAAAGCTACTGAGAACATACCCGTAATAGCACCACTTCTGTTTTCTAGAAGGTCTAAGGATATGTGGGACAAGATTCACAGAGGAAAGGTAATATCTTTCATTAGATCAACTAATACAGCTATAAAAAAAGGATTACCTTTTAGGCAGACAAATCATATGTACATATAAAACTTATAAATGACCAACCATGTTGATATAATATTGATAATTTAAGCATTACTGTATGCTAAAATATTTCGCACTGAATTAAATTTGAATTGGAAGGGTTCTAACTCAAACTTCAGACAAGTTGAATGATTTGAGAAAATGACTATTTACTATATCTTGTCTTCAAAAAAGTTTTGTTAGCAACATTATTATGTATTTAAAAAAATCCAGTAATTATGCATACTCCTGATTTAATTTTTCTCCAAATAAAACACCCAGATAAGCAGTAGAAGGGTAAGAAGAAAGCTCTAACTGAGGTAAATATGACTGAAGAAGAGTAACCAGATATGGGAGAGAACCTGAGGGAATATCCAAAGTTTTCCTTGGGAGTACCCATGTTCTGTATGCTTTCTGTATAGCTCTGCCTTAGCATTTCTTATGGAAGATGAAAATGGATGGATGAAGATGGAAAACTAGGAACAACATTCACTTTCCGGTCTAATCTTCTGCTAGGTAAGCCTCCTATAGATTTTTTACTTAATAAAATATGAGAGCAACAAGAATAAATCTTCCATAGCATATATCCATTCCAAACTATGGAAATAAAACTGAAAAATAATCACCACCGACAATGATCTAGAAATAGGAAATGTAAGCAAACACACAAGAAGAAATAAGATATTCCTCAATTTTATGACTCAAAGCCATAGTGAATTAAGAAGCAAGCCTAGCAGAAATAAAAGTTTTGATTAAAAAATATAGATTAGAAAACCACTCTAAATATGCATTACTGTACTTCGTAAGAATAATTAATATTCTGAGGGATGTGGGTCGAGTGTTTCAGATGGTATTTAACAGATAAGCTAAACTGAGACAGACTCTTTAGCACATTATATACAGCAAAATAAGAAAAAATATAATGCTGAAGAATGACCCAGATGAGCAATAGCTACACTTTGGACATCTCCAGCTGTTACTGTGATATAGCCTAATGGAGACTTGACATCATTTAGTTAAGAGAACAATTCACAGAAAATTCGAAGTAACTATCTGCTTACCCATATGACAAACATTTTGGAAGAAATTAAAACAGAGCATATTTTTACTGTTCCTTTTTTTCATTTAGTACATGGGTGGCAGCAGATTAAAGAGGCCCAAGAATATAAAGAGAAATATGCATTGGTTTCTGAGAATATCTTTGAATTAATAGGTGCTCAGAAATTGTCAGTACAAATCTAACACAAATTACAGAAAATCTTACTATACTTCCATCCTTTCATTTTCCTTAAATGTGAAAGAAACAGAGCTTTTTAGCCCAAAGCAATACCACTAAAGTTATGTAGCATCTAGCTGAAGTTACCTGATATCTGGCCCATCTGAAATGGGAGTAAGTTTGGGCCTCTATTTGTTTTCTTACATGAGCAGGGTATAGCTTATGATTGGGAGTGCTAGACAGCACTGGAATACGTTCTGTAAACATATAAACTGAAATACCCCTTTAAAATATATTAAAACCAGTGAGTACAACTGTATGTATGAAACTTAAAATGTTAATGTCTAAAAATACGAGGAGATACACTAGAAAAAAAATTGTCTTCTCTTCTAAACCCTTCTATATTTATTTGAAAATTCATGTAAAAGGCCATTTTAAAAGTCATTCCGAGATACACCAGAAGGCTGTGTCACATACAATGGGACTTGGACAGGCTAGAAAGTTTAGTGGAGAGGAAGATACTGAAGTTCAACAAGGGCAAGTATGGGGTCCTGAACCTTGGGAGGAACAACCCAGGCACCAGTCCAGGTTGGGAATTGGCCTTCTGGAAAGCAGGTCTGCAGTGAGAAACCTGTGAGTCCTGGTGGACAAGGAGTTGGCACAAGCCAGCAATGTGCCCTGGTGGACAAGGCGACCAACAGTATCCTGGGTAGCAGCAGGTCGAGGGAAGTTATCTTCCCCATCTGCCCTACTGAGGCCTCATCTGGAGTACTGTGTCCCCTTCTGTGCTCCCCACTTCAAGAAAGATAGGAAACTACTGAAGAGAGTCCAGCAGAAGGCTATGAAGATGATCAAGGGAATGGAACACCTCTCTGATGAGGAAAGGCTGAGAGAGCTGGGTCTGTTTAGCCTGGAGAAGACTGAAAAGGGATTTTGTCAATGTTTATACACATCTACAGAGCAGGTATCAAGAAGGTGGGAACAGACTCTTTTCAGTGGTGCCCAGCAACAAGACAAGGGGCAACAGGCACAAATTGGAATGTGCAGAAAATTCCATCTCAACATGAGGAAAAACTTCTTCACTTTGAGGATGCCAGAGTACTGGAACTGGCTGCCCAGAGAATCTGAGGAGTCTCCTTCTCTGGAGATATTCAAAACCTGACTGGATGCATTCCTGTCCAATCTGCTCTAGATGAATCTGCTTTGTTAGGGGGTTGCACTAGAGGATCTGCAAAGTTCCCTTCCAACCCCTAGCATTCTGTGTTCCTGTGGTTCTGTGAAATAGACTTACTGCAAAGCACAAAAAGACTTCTAGTTCAAAGATACCTTTCAGCTTGGCTCAGACCACCCAGACGATTCAGACACTGAACAATTTGTTATCAGTGACTCCCCAAATCAAGGCCACTTCTTAGAAAATTACTTTCCACATACCTGCAGCATGATTGCACATTTCCCTATCCTTTAAACCAAACTGCAGCAATGTTTACCTAATATATACTAATGATTCTTAGCATCTTTATACACAGTTCATTTAGGAAAAAGCACTTTGGTCTTTTCAAGGGAAGTTCACGGCTATGTAGAAATCTACTTCAGGACTTCATAGAGCCCACTGTCTTTTATGGGTCTATGATGCAAAAGTACATATTAGTGTATGCAAAAAAAAAAAAAAAAAAAAAAGTCAGATTAACCCTAAGTTCATAAAAATGTGAGAACAAGTTGTGCCACTGTATTGTTGAATATAGAATTATTTTACCAACACTCAGGCTAGAACTTAGGTACACAGGATCTGCACTCAGATGATAATTGCATTATAAAGATTAACATGGTGATGAAATAATGTGTCTTAAAATTGGATTATATGTTCACTGCTTTTTGCACAGAAGATGTTGAAATACACTGACAGTTCTGAAAGTATGAAGACTACAGTAGAGCTGATCAGAGTAATATAACTCTCCACCTTCTAAATTTATCATATAGGGTAGAAAACAGAGCCTAGCATTTCTAGACTCCAGGACAGTGCCCTAGGGGTTTTAATATTGTTTTCTGTTGCTGTATTCTGCAGCACAGTAATGCAGTAAAGTTAACAGCAATGACTTGATTGAAGGTCTATTATCTATTACATTCCCAAGCATTAAAAAGCATGAGTCCATACTCACATAATTCCTGCAGTTGAGTAATCAATAATGATTTCAATAATATTTAATTTATTTTAATGTCTTTTGTTCAGCAGTCACATTTTCAACTTTTATTCCCAAGAATGATGAAGGTTAGAATTTTTTTCTTAATATAATTGAAGACACTACAATCAAAGTGCTGATAATTGTATATAATTACATGTTGGAGCCAAACTGCGAAGAGAAGGTTAAGCACTTCAAGAGGAGATGAAGGCAATTTCTCTAAAAGAACCCTGGAGAAGGGTCATCCCACTCTTTGTACTGTTTGAGGGCCAGAAAATGCCCTTTTGATGTGTTCCAAAAGCAGAAGTGAACCTCATTCCTAAAGATTCAAAATGATGACCTTGTCCTTTCTTCTCACTGGTCTAGGAGGACACAAACAAAGGGAAAAGCAACACTGTTCATAAAGCCTCCAGTGTGAGGCAGAGATTTTGTGCAACTGTTTAACTCACAGTATTTAATATGTAGACATGTGTTCTGCACTGCTCAATTACAGTAGCTCCACATATCTTCATGGTTTGACACCTCAGAATAGAATATCTTTTTAAGGACTTCCTGAGCATGGCTAATTCCTTGCTGAATCAACTAGGCTGGTGGAGACTAAATTTTTACAGCTGTCTCAGCCTTTCATTCTAGAAAAGCTTCAAAATACTTAGCAGTGAATCAAACTCTATGGAAACTTACTGGTAGGTTTTCGTCGAAAAGATAGCGTTGCTACAGCAGTAATTCCCATTTTCATAGCAAAATTGTGTTTTACTTATCCAGCTATTTCAAAGATGGTATTGGAGGCAATTCATTTTGTGAATTTATATTTTCATCCATAAGATCTTCTATTTTTCAAAACCTAGCATATTTTAAAAGACAACTACAAAGTTAAAATGTATCATTTTTATTTCTCGGCAGTGCCAAACAAAAAAATAATAATTTCCATTTATTGGGAATAAAACTGTAACCCTGTTTGGGTTTTATTTTTTCCTTATTTCAGTCCTAAACACAAGCTAAAAATTCTACGTCAGTTCGAAAGTGTAGAGCCTTACAATTTACAAAAAAATAATCGGTGTAATAATAATCTGTAATAAGAAATTTAGGTTTGTACTTTCACTTATCATGCTTTCCTGAAGAAGAGCCTATTTCTGAGTTGCTCATGCTGTACATCTCTCATTGAGAGAATCCCTTAATGAGGATCATTGCATAAATAAGTAAATACAGTACTTACACCTTCGACCCTGAGAAAGTATTGCAGAAGCAGAAGCAAAGCAAATATTCCTCTCTAAATGTACAGGAAGATTCCATCCAGATAAATTCTCAGCTGCATCTTTTAGGTCAGTTTTTAAAAAAAAAAAATATCTAATCAGAACAATAAACTCAAACAATAATGGGCTGTTGAAGGTATTTGAAATATGAACTTTGCAACCATGATTTTTTTTCATAAACCTCTTAGAAGAGGTGCGAGAGTTGCATATTATAAAAGTGTAATGGAAATCTTCTATTCTCTGTTTGAATTAGTATCTTGTGAAAACATAATCATCTCTTGACTAATTCGTACGGAGTCATTGCAGGAAATGAATCTTAGTTGTGTCCTGGGTGATAAAAAAGGCAGTAAAACTGAATTGTGGACATACATTATCATTTAGTAGTAGAAAGAATTTCCCCAATTGTGAGACAATTTTTAAAAAATTTGGAACATATACATTTGGGATCAATATTTAAAACCCAGGCTTCCATTTCTATTCTTGGAAATTCAACACTTTTATGGTAGCTACCACCTCTAATTATCAAGGAACTCCCACTGGCCATGCATTAAGATATAAGAGTGACTCCAGTGGCAACAGCTTGAACCCAATTAGTAACTGACTAAAAGTACTACAAACTAGGCTCTTTTTTTGCTGGTAGATGAAAGTCAAGTGTATAAATGAGAACAAAACCCAAAATGCTTATAAACAGCAATCTTAAAACACTGTGCAGTAGGCATATGTTGCTGTTAACTTCCTGAAAAATAACTTTTTGGATGTAAGCATATGTATCTACTATTAAGACAATGGTTTCCTAACTATTATGCTTTGCTTTTCTTTTCCCACGACTTTGTAGTAAGCATCCACATGGCCCTGAACAATTAATGACTTGGTATTCATATCCCAGGTTTACCTCTTCTCACTATTTCTAAAAAGTACATTAGATACTTTTTGTTGCCAACATTGTAATGACCCTCAGTTATTTCCAGACTCCCTTAGGCTGTTAATATTTCATACACAATCATACTCTATGAGCTGTAAAAATATTTGTAAGTCTGTATAGAACAACAGCACGTTTCACATTTCATCATTATACTGATGACCCTAAACACAAAATATCCAGTGTGAATGAATCTTTCTTTTATCTCCTAGGTGCTTGGTTCAACCCCTAAATCAGGAGTGCCTTTCATTATGTAAGTTCTTGAGTGCCCATACACTTCAGGTGCTTATGCACCACCTCTAAGTGGTGGATTTTTTTCATTAGTTCACTAAGTTGATGACCACTTATGTGATTATATATTTTATTGAACTGGGACTGCAGAGATCAAAGTTAGAAATGAATGAGTATCACTGAATATGCACATATCTACTGAATTGTTTAAATAATTTAGCTTAATCTTTCAAAAAGCAGGATTCATGCCTGAGAAAGACACCTGTGGATTTTAGAAATCAGGCTTATTCCAGTATTGTGAAGAATAGCTTCTTCAACAGCTTTATGCCTATAAGGTGTGCAAAGCTGCATATTATTTCTACTGAATGGGCAATAAAAGCTTTATACTAAGGAAGTTAAACGTCTCTCAGAAATGAAAGGATGGTATTCATAACTTCTATTTTAGCTTGCTGTAAAAAAGCCCGTGAAACTGAGCGATCAGCAAGAACTTTGAGATAAGTTTGTTTTTATTTTGCTTGCAGTATGCAAGACTCTTAAAATATTCTTTTATCTAAAGTATAATTAGGAAACAACTGCAGCATGAACAGCTAAATCATATAACTGCTTCAGCAAAAAAAGCTAATCTTGGATTTCATTCAGAAAGCTTTTGAATGAAGAAATTGATGGCTATAATTTTATTCCTAAAAGAAAGATTTTCTTTCTAGGATAAGCTACAGAAAACTTTATTTTGACTTGTACATTTGTGTTGCACAACTGCATTTATTAAAAAAGAGATCAATATTTTTCGTAGAAATTTTCAATTTAAATTTCTCTTTTTCCCTCTGAATGTTTAAGGGTCAGTTTTCTTCTTTTAATAATTGTTTTTTTCTGATACTTTTAAGTTTCAGTTAGTGATATTCTTAGTGTTTGTAAATCTGGCTTACAAAATAAATGCCTTTCTACAAAAAGCACCCCACTTATTACTTCATAAAGAAATTCTGATAATTCTACATTATTAAGACTCATGAGTAGATCAATAAAGAGAAATTAATAAATTCAAATTCATTATATTACAAGAAAAACACGTTATGCTTCTGACAACTTGCTGACTTACAGAGGCAGGAAAGATTAAATGAACTGGTATTAAGTTAAAAGAAAATGATGGCCAAATCCACTCATTCACTGAAAAAAATCAATTTAGTAACAAGATTTTTGTGATAATCACAGTAAGATTATCTGAATATTATAATTTCTGTTGAATTTCTAATACTGGTCCTATGATCCTAATTGAAAATTTTATTTATTCTGAGGAATAAGCTAAATTTAGAAAAGAGGAGGGTTTATTCGCAAGGATTCATGAGGTATCTGTTTATTTTCTTAGCAAATAGATAGGCATAGAATTTAAGAAACATCAAAAGAAAAAAATTGTTCAGAAGCTTATCAGACAAATAAGATGATTCATAATTGTTTTCTCTTCTTTTGTATCATGCCATTGTATCACTCCATGGTCACTGTAATTAAGTCAGAGTTATCAACCTACTGGAAAACACAGAAATTGTTAAATATGAGCTTAGAGACCTAATTATAAATTCCAGTTAAAAAAATAATCTTGCTTAATGTTCACCTTCAAATCAAAAACCATTTCCTTTTTTTTTTTTTTGTGTCTCAAATACTTAGAAATCTGTTTAGTCTCTAGATTTTATGTGTACACAAAAAATCATTAATTTCTATTGTTTTTCTTTGTGAAATGTTTAAGAACTGGGTTTGAGTTTAATAAGTACATATTCCCTTGTTCTGTTTTAGAGTATTTATCAAGTGACATGATTAAGCTTTTGACATCTACATAACAGTTACAGATTTTGTATACATATTGATACAAACAGGTGGGATTAGCAAGTAAATCAGTCTCTATTCTCTGTAGGTGCTGTGGTGAGGAGAACCATAACTATGATAAAACTCAAACAACCCAGACTTTTAGAGATTCAGATATCCTCTTACCCAAAATACGAGACATGAACTTAGATTTTCTGGATCAAAATTTGGATGGAATGTAGCTGGGACATTTTGCATGGTTCGAAGTGCAAAATGTTATAATATATGACTAATTGGCACCTTTTTTTAAGAAAAAATACAGTATGAATACTAACTGTATGGTATGCAATGGCTGAGATATGTTTAGTGCTCAGTATATGCCTTATGACTTATTCAGGGGTATTATTGGCCTGTGACATGAAAGAAACTGGCCACCATTCACATAGAATTTCCCCTCTTTTTACAGGTAGATCTGTGTAAAACTTATTTGTAATTGAGTAAATATGCTGCTATACCTGGCTAAACTTTGTGTCACTGACTTTAATTTATATGGGATGCATTTATCTTATATTGACATGATTCAGTATTAGTGTTTTCTTGTGTAACATGAATAGACTCTCAAAAAAAAACCCAACTTAAAATCCACTACAAACCACAGTTGCAGTTTCAAGCAAAGTAATAAGATGAAATATGGTTCCTTGTCAACTTCTCTTCTCTGTCCAGACAAAGGTTGCTATTGCTTTTTTTCATTGTTAAATTTTTTTCATAAAAGTAACACTTTGTTCTTATTGAACAGTGACTTTTCTGTTAAACTTTTGTATTTACCCTCATTATTCAGATATGACTGACGGAAGATAAGGAAACTATATCAAGCATTCATACCTCTATACCTCCTATATGCAATATGTCTTCTCTCACTAAAGTTAGGAAAACAGAATAAATAAATAGTAAAATAACTCTATTTTATTTTTCTAGCTTCATCATCTCTTACCAATAGTATATAGACATCTTTTGGTTTAGAAAGTGGAGATAGATTCCATAAGTTTTTTTTCTTAATTCTAAAGAATAGGTAACCTTGATGTTTGAACGGTATGCGTGGTCAGACATGACAGAAACACACAATGTTTCTTCCTCTGTTTGATATAAGAAAACTCCAGTAAGCTAAATAGCCACATACCGGTTTCCATACACATATTCAAATTTTGTCTACATCTTTTGAATCCCAAATCCTCTAGAAACACATTTGATTCATCTGAAACTGTATTTTTTTATTAATCTTCACCCCCAAGTATTGAGACAAAGTATCTGTAATACTGCAGTTAAAATGGTGCTACATATCCAGTTCTACCGTTTGGTATGAGAATAATGCAGATTTAGAAAAGTAAGACATACTTGTTCCATTTTCATGTTTTTCAACTTACTTATGCATTCAACACATAAATTTCAGTATGAACAATTCTGTCACAGAAGTTTTTTGGCAGAGGTAATTTATTCTATGAAATATTTGTTTTATGCCCCCAACAAGTTCCCATTAAGTAAATGACTATTGAGATATATAATTTCTGTGTTGAGCTGAAAACATATCAAAGGAAAGAATTTTCTGCAGAAATGGGGACAGGGTTCAAATTTTTCTTTTTTCTTAACTTTTTTTCCATTCTTTTTTTTGCTGTAGATTTTTAAAGTTTTGTTGAGGCTTCTATCTTTTACTCAGAAACAGAGATGTGTAACTATAGCAAACCTATAGGCACTGCTTACCATTATTATAGCTATCAAAAGAGAACTTTCTGACAAAACCAGGGTATGTATATCATTCCAGATGACCATATGACCATTCAGTACTATATAAAGGACTAGATTTATTTTTATACCATTTCTTATACAATTATACTTATTTTATATACAATTTCAGCATTGTGCAGAACTATCAAATACCTTTCCCTTCCACACTGTAAAATGTAATCTTACTGGTCATTATTTTAAAAGTTCAGAATAGTTTTGAGCATGGAATATCTTAGCATCTGTAGAATACACTGCTGGCTGCAAAAGCCCATTCAGGAAAAATTTAATGTTGCTTATGCGCAAAATGGGGTTGCTGTCTTCTACAAAGGCTTGCATCAGCTGTGTTCTATACTTTAATAGAAATATAAGACTTGAAGATGCTTTCCTGGCTGGAACTTTTTCTACCACACTTTTAACAGGGGTTAACCTCCATTCCCAGGAAAACATCCGTCCTGTATTACGATATAGTTCCACATAAACCTATTTTTTATGAATCCCTGCATATTCTTTAAAGTACACCCAAAGTTCAATCTAATCTAGATGGCATCATCAAATTTTTATACCATTACTATAATTACATTTGCACACACAACTCAATTACCAAAGATATGGATCGTTACCTGCAGAATTTGATTATGAAATTTAAATCAATATATTTGATATAATTACAGTTAAGGTTACAGTACATTTTGTCACAAACCACATTATACATTACTGTCTTGTTTTATGCATTTTAATAATTCACTTTAATCCAGTATACTTCAATAAAAAGGGATATTTTTCTTCTGGAGTAATTTCACTAAATGGGAGGAGATGGGAAAATATATTGTACATTAGCAACTAAAGCTAAGCAAATTATCTATCCTGCATTTTGTTTTAATAATCTACAGACACACTGTTGTATTTTGGAAACAAAGAAGTATCATTGCAGTACTGTTTTATCCTGTGTTCATGGAAGCTGGTCCATAGGAGGAAATTTATAGAGGAAGACATATGCAAAGTTAAAGCCAATTTGGGTGTTAACACAGAACATGTGCTTTAATATGCTTGTCCAAGTGCCAGTGAGTGTCAGATTTGACTCAAAGCTTAAAATTTGGACAGTTCTGTACTAGCAAATGTTTGATAGTGAGTAGTCCATATATGAACACTAATTCATGCATGCACATAAACTGTCTCTAAAATATAGTAATTTGGGGGAGACACAGCAGGAAATCTCTTTAGAAAATAAAAACATACAGTTCTAAACCAAATTAGAACCAGAAGCAATTTGAGAATATCCATATTTCATAGTGATGAAAAATTTCAGCTAATTTATTCCTATGCAATTTCATTAAAATTAGGGTGTATTTCTGCTCAAAATGTTTCCATACCTGTGCTGGGACAAAACTAACTATACAGTATCACAAGCCTTTTGTATTTTGAATTTTATTTTGTGATCTGGCATAGTTTCACTCTAAGCGAAATGGTTATTCACTTGCTCCAAAACAAAACATTAAACATGTTTCATGTTATACCTCATCTTAAATACCAAGGTGTTTTCTTAGCTATAAGATTTTATTTTCTTTTTAGATCAAATGGTTAACAGTCATTTAAGACTTTATTGTTAATAAGCATTATTAACAAACACAATAGTAATCTTTATGCTGTTATTAAATGTAATGTACCTCTCTGCAATAGCAGACTGTGACGTATCTTTTATTGTTACCTCTTAATAACAGTCCCTGAAAACTGGCCTTGAATACTCGTTTACTTTATTGTTTATTTGGATGACCTGTGTTTTACTGTCTTATCTAATGCAACAGACAAGTGGCAGACTGATCAATGAAAGGCCAGATTTTCAAAAAAAATCATGTAGCAAAACCTATTTGAAAGGCTTTATAGTTCCTTACTTATTTTACCACAGTGGAGTTAGTATAGTCACAGATTTGGATGAAGAACCATAATGGCTTAGAAACAATGTTAAACTTGATAATAATACAAAGGACACATGAGTTGTAAATCTGAACCATTTAATTTTTTTCCCTCAATAACTTGATCCAATTAAGATTTCTGTTCAAGGTAAAAGGCATTGAAAAAATTGCTTTAATTTAGAATTATGTTATGTCTGTTCATCCAATCAACATCGGTTTCATTACTTTCTTAGGTTCTTAGCCAAGGTTGGAGTTAGCATTTCTCCCTTCTCCAGAAATTTACTTCTTCCAGATAAGTATTAAATCACTATGATAATGAAAGGTTTCTTTGTGACTTGGACAGTAAAAATGTGGTGTGGTTTCTGTAAAAAAAAAAAAAAAAAAAAAAGCTGATTTTTAGCAGTTTTCTAATATTGATTCCAAAAAAGTTTTAGATTTCAACTCTTAAAGTGACCTTGAACCCAGTATTAACCCTTGTTTTCATGTTCTGATCTTCTTTCCTTATTTTTGTTGTTTTGTTTTGTTCTATTCTGTTTCTCCTGAGGTCTTGATGTTGTGGTATTTTTTCCTAATGGTTTCGGGGTTTGAAATTAATTATAGGAAGTGAATGTGTCTGTACATCCCAATGACATTTATGCAATGAAATGGGTGGTGAGTGACTGTACAGGAGAAACAATCCTTGCTTTTCTTTGTGGCCTCATTAGCTTGCTGTACACTAGTAAAAAGAGTAAAAAGAGTGACAGTGGGTATCTCTCAGGCTTCTATCATGGGCAGATACTATGCTCTGCAATTTATTATTTAAATCACATTTCAGATTCCAGAGTTCAAGTTAATAAGCTACTCTATAGGAAGAGAAACTAGATTTTTCCTCAGATTTATTAACATACTTTCAAATTGAGACCTGCAGAGATGTACTCTATGTTTGAACCATGACAGACTGTAATATCTGATATCTAAGTAGGGATAAAGTATAGTCTTATTCCTGGGAATGGATTTTCTTGTCTTTATTGAAAGGTGCTTTAACAACACAAATTAAGTGAATTTTAAAAGTCTTGCCATAATTCCATTTCTTTATATAACTATTCAGTAAACATGAAATAAAAAGAATAACTGAAGTCTATTTACAAGCTTTTTACATGGAAATATTGGAGAAAGAAAAGAAAACAAAATCAATTTTTCCAGCTTATCAGCTCATGTCCATGTATTAATTCTCTTTTATCTGTGTTCTATATCCCATTAGCATCAGAGATCATGGTACACCAAAGAATGATTCTAATGTTATCTCAGGTTGTATCTTAGTGAGTCTTGAGCTGTTAAGTAATGACTTTGACCCTCAAGGTTTTTAATGAAAAAACATACATTTCTAGAGTTACAGCTACCTGTAGCTACAATTGAGTTGTTATGTTCTAGCCAAGTCTACCTCCTATTTGAACCATGTAAATTGTGACAAGTATTTTTCTAACTGAAGAATAGGTTCCTTATTGGGAACACTGATGTTGTGTGCTATATGAAATGTATGAGAAGACATCCATTGGGGTGAAAATCATCTTGTTCAGCAGATGTTTAGTTATAGTTTTATTTATTTATTTGCCATTTTAGGATTTTACCTAACCTTTTACTTTGGTAAGGTTTCTTACTCCCAAAGCCATTGCATTAAAATAGCTCTCTGAATTGAATGGATACATTTTTCAGTGTGATATGGAGCAACAATACAGAAGATATGTTGGCTATGCCCTGTCAAGGGTAAAGAGAGTGCTGCCATATTGTTCAATCTGGGGGCCCCTAGAAGTTCAATGAAATCAGTGGTGCCCTATTAAAAAGCAGGAGTTCCTATAGACTTAAATATAAAGCCAGATTTCACAGCCTAAAACTGTGTCTTTGTGCATCAGGTAGAGCAGGGGACAAGCAAAATAAGTGAAGCAATAGGTTGCAGAAGTAATTATAAAAAGATTCTGAAAGAAGTCAACAGCAGTTAGGGTAGAACTTGTGCTGACATTTCTCCCAGGTAAACCCAATTATCCTTAGTAAAAGCTGACCTGGGCTTTCCTGTTCATGTGAATCCAGAAACAGAGCAGTCATTATACACACTCTCCAGTTTTCCTAGACTAGAAGTGTCTATCCATTGCTTTAAAAAACATATGAATAGACTGGTTCTAAGTTACAGAAACTTTAATGAGATACAAAAATAGGAGGCCAGATTGTATTCTCTGTATTTACAGGGCAATCACCACAGTATGCGTAGTGCAAACTTTACATTCTTAGGTATCTATGATGAACAACTCAGGACAAAATTGGCTTTATGTCTTTTAATCCATTCTATACAAAAATTAATCCAGTCTGTTTAATTTCTTGGGCAGCTCACAGACCTCAGGTCCATTATAGCCATTGAGCTGAGGAAAGCAGGAGGCCATGGAAGGCTGGCCATAGACAGATGTTTGCTCTGCAAGCAGCTGTTGTGGTTTAAGGTCTTACTGCTAGCAGCTATTGATCATTACCCTTCTGAGGAAGCCTACTGCTCTCACTCTTGCATGGTGGAGTGGGTTGCAAAACCAACTGTGCTATTTAAACAGTTTAAGTAGATGGTCTGAGTTAACTGGACTGATTTTACTGTAAACGTATGTGGGAGTGTTCACAAAAACAGCTTTGCCAATGACTTGTGCCAACATCAAGCTGCTGGGTGGTAATGTGCTAGTTATTGGGCATCAATGGGGAGGATGTAATATCTCAAACCAGCATGCCCAGACCAGGAAGAGGGTATCAGTCTACAGAGATCACACTAACATCACTCAGTTGAGGCCTTTCTGTGTCAGGCTTCAACAGGTAGATCTATTGAACTGAAGTGCATTATGTCAGTTTTACTTTTACAAAATTTGGTCGTTATCCATTTCCAAACATACAAAATAACCAGGTCATCATTCCACCAGCAAGTATCCTAGCTTTGTTGTCTTATTCTTAGTGACTTTACTTACTGTTAAGTGTTTCACAAGCTAGCAAAGGGAAATGGATGAGTTTTAGGGTTTTCTTAAGGAAATCAAAAGGGGAAGTACCAAGATATCTCCTTCAATTTAAGATAAATGTTATGACTCTCTTTCCTAGTTGCTGGAAAGACAGTCTCACTAAAAGTGATGTTTTTAATGTGAACTTCACAGTCACACAAATAGGACATTCAACTTCGTCGGACATTTCCTCTGCATGTAATGAAATGATACTAGTTTTATGCTTCACGGGTATGTTTGTCTTACTTTAAGCTCTCACCATACATTGAGGAATGTTAATCTATTTTTAATAAGATCAATTTGGACTCAGTTGATTAAAATAGTGTAGGTAAGAGCTACACAATAATCCAGAAAGCCTGATAACAGTCCTTGTTTAATATCTTGGAATCAACTTTAATTAAAGAAGGTACCGATCCTCAGCTGGTGTAAAGTGACATTATTTTTAATGGAACTATGCCAGTTTTCACCCACTTAATGTCTGATCCTGTGACGGTTCCTTGTTTGTTTTTCACTAGGTTTATTCTCTTTCACTGTTAATGAAACATTTTCTGCTCCATTTCCTGAATAAGAATGTCAGATGACTGAAAAAAATCCAACTATACATCTATTAACAGCCAGATTTTCCCTGAAATCAGCTTCAACGAGATTTAAACATTTATCAGGGTATGTCTATTTATCAAAGGTGATGTTGGTTGATTTGGAATTAACACTCTTAATGATTACTATTACTTTTTTAATTCTTTGTCCATGGCTGGCCAATGAAACAACAGCTTTTCAAACTGTATACATCATTAATTTCAATAAGAAACAGTTCATACTGAATTAAATATAGGTTCTGTTATTATTGTTTGATTAAGGAGACAAGCAAGCAAGTGTGGTCAAGTTGGTGGTGAAATAGTGAAATAATCAAATTGGTGAAATAATCAAATTCAGAATCTTTGGAATTTATCAAATAATTGAATTCTGGAGAAAAAGGGAGTTCTCAAATAAAAATTTTACCTCCATACTATTGTAAGGACAGTTTCCAACTGACTAAATCATCTGGCTTGTCCATCGTGTTGTCTTAGTGACAAGCTCAACTAAAATAATTTTTTACATAATATATTAATGTTAGACAGATTCAATTACTAGGATGAAATCTTTGCCCACTGACTTTCCCATTGACTTTGACAGAACAAGAGTTTAATCTTTAATGTGCTCAGCTTACTCTAAACCCGGATAACAGGACCTTTTTGGTCATCAAGGATGCCTAACTATATGATGCCTAAATATCAGAGACATATAGCTTTCCAAAACTACCTCTACAAAATTATTTAAAATACTTCCCTGAGTACACTTTGTCTATAAGACTACACGAGCCTTCTACACAAATTTTGCTGTGCAACATAGAGAAAATTACACTTCCTTCCCCATTTATATCTTGAGAGTAAACCAGCATGTTTAAATAGAGAGGAAAATATTTTCTTAATGTCTTTGGACTCAAAGTTTGATTTTGGAAAAAAGACATTTTTTACTGAAAAAACCATTTCTATAAATGTTCTCATGATTAATGATATTCTTATGTCTATTACTGTTATTATTACTATTGTTATTGCTACTCATTGCTATTTAATTCCAGGAAAATTAGATTTATAGAAATCTAGACTCAGAATACAAAATTCAGCAATTGATTGGAGTGATGTTCACAGTAATATAATTTTTCTTTACTTCTAGATGTACTAAGTTTAAAATGTCTTTATTATTAGAAAATACTTAGCTTGCAGTTTCCATTGTTCATTAGACTTTTTGTTCCTTCTATGCAAATTAATGTATATAACCTGTAATCTTAAAACACGTAGTTTATTATTGAGACTGCAATTCTACAGGTGAATTTACACGGGAAGATCCCCTGTATGTAAGTAGTGGTCGAAACATCTATACTTGTGTTACTGAAAACATACATGCGTTGTAGTATATAAATGGGTTGATGACTGAGCTGCTTTTAATAGTTATTCTAAAATGTCTTTATATTTCTTTCATTTCATTTTTTTCAGCTTCACAAAGTTCACAGACTTACATATTCCTGTAATCAGAAATGTATATCTTTGGAGGAGATAATTTTATTTTACCATTTTTTAGATTTTCCATTACATATTGGGAAAGAAAGGTTTTGTGGATGAATCGCATATCTGGCTTTAAAATCAGAAGCTATTTATAAACTGTAACACAAAACAAATCTTTCCTATCTGATATTTTGACTGACTTATTTACAACAAATGCTATAAAAGGGATCAAAATACTCCCTTATGTCCTCGAGGATTATTCTCTTAAATACAATAAACAAAATATGGTTTTAAAAAGTCACAGCTAGAAGTGTAGAATGTTTCCTGACCATTATGAGTACTCTCTCTTACAATCATTCTCTTACAGTTCTAACACATTTACGGTTTGTGGTCTTGGTATGTTTTCATGTATGCAGGTAACATTAAATCTCTACTGAAACTCGTTGTTTAAAACGTATTCAGATCATGAAGATTAAGACAAAGAGTGAACACAAAATCCACACCCACTATACTGTGCTCGCTTTTCAGTATTATCAGTTCTAAATGCCACTACTAGGCCTTTTATTCTGTAATTTTTAGTAATAGGAGTATTCTAATCTGGACAGAATTATTTCAGGATCTTATCTGAAAGCAAATATAATAAGGTGCCAATAGTTTGACTTAGGTCCAGTATTTTTAGAAATATCTTTGGCTGTGATATATAACAATATAAATAAAACACTGGTTTGTTTGGAAACACCTGTTAAAATACTTCTGGATTCTGTCTCTTTACCAGTCAACAAATTATTTTTGACCTAATCTTCATCTTATTTTTGTGACTTCTTTTGTATACTGTTTACCCTTTATTGAACAAAGGCAATTGCCTCCTTTTCTGTCTTAGTGTAGCTTTGCAGATAACTGGAAAACCTTAGGCCCTTCCAGAGTAACAAAAGTTCCCACAGAAGTTCAGTTTTAGCCTATCTTTTTTTAGCCTATCTTTTTTTAACCTTCTCTGGGATCACAGGCACTTCTTCAAGGTCTGTTGAAATTTTGTCTTGCTTTGACTACAGCTGTAATGTCCCCGTTTAGCCCCCAGAACTGAGGGTGGAAATGGTAATGAGTTCAGCTCCTCATTCTTTCATGACTTACAGCTCTAAGGAAAAAAGTAGAAAACAAGTGTGACCAGGAATGCCTTCCTGGTTCTTTTACCCCTTAAAGCCCTTTTATTTTTTATTTTTTTTTTTCTCCTCTCAACATGTGCTTGCAATTAAGCTTCTTCTGAAGCCCTTACTAATATTTTTTCATGGATCTTTTGAGAAAAGCAGAGTTCTTTCACTTTTCTGAACCATGTTTTAGCAGAGTGACTCAAAATAATGTTTCTCACAGAAGATAACAGATATCTTCATATCATTATCCACACAAGGCACTTAGAGAAGCTAGGACAAAGAGAAAATGGATGGAGTCATTTGCAGAAAAGCACATTATATTGCTGATAGCCAGTGACGTAGTGGTGGTTACTTGGGAAAGTGATGACTATGGCATTTGCAGCTTATGATGGTTATACCAGATTTTGGATAGTTTTTGACTGTCCAGGCCTTCATAATGCATCAGACCTCATTAGGGCAATTTGCTCATGTCAGTTCCTGTTACAAAAGTGGTAGGCACATGGATGGAGCACTGTAATAGCAGCCTGTGTCAGAAACTGTGCTGAACTGTTCTGTGATGTTCCTTGGATTTTATAAATAATTGAAAACAATAAGTGGCAGGAGAGCTAGCAGCAGGAAGCACACATCTCGCCCTAGTCAGTGTGTGAGCAGCTCCCCTGGACTAAATAAAATCAATAATCACCAACCAGCCTTCCTTGGGTACTATAAAAGCTGAAGATCCCATATTGCCTTTTATAAATGAAAACCAAGTAATTGACAGCAGTGACAGCTGCTGAGAGGATACCACTCACTGCCTGTTCTCGGTGCCTCTTTCCTCTCCCTGTCCCCACTAACAGAAACAACAGATACATTGCAAACACATATGACTGGCATTGCTGTCGTACACAAAGAAGAACTCACTTGTTGCCTTGTAATTGGAAATGAAAAAATGGAAGCACTGCCAGCAAAATGTTGTTAATGAGGCACTCTATGGGCTCTGATTTCAAAAGCTAAAATTTGCTTAATCTAAATAATAGGGAAGAATTCTCTAGGATACTACTGAGAATTCAGACAGCTCTTGATGTGTCCCTTCCATCCCCATCCGGTTCTATACATTTCCCACCACCACCAACTGGGGATAATAATAGGAAAGAAATGTACTACCTGACTCAGTGCATTGCTGTGAGATTATTAATCAGTCAATGTTTGTGAAGTGCAATGAAAAGGAAATGCTACCCATAAATGTTAAATATTATCTTTTCACAGACCCATTCTTCCCCTCCAGCCTTTCAGCCTACTCTTATTCCCTTCTCTTGTAGTGTTACTATATACTTTGGAGTGTGTATTTCCAGCATACCTAAACAGCACACCAGGATTCCAGTTGGCAGAGTGGGCTTGCTTTCAGAATGCAAGGTCTGTTCTATGAAATGTTTCTCTGAAACACTTTTTATAGTCATTTGCTGTAGAGAACCCTGAATAAGGTATTCCTTTACAAAGTTTTTCTTCCCACTATTCTACAATTACTCTAAACAATATTTGAGACAGCAGCCAACCTACTTTGTGCTGAAGCATTGACTCATGACTACCTAAGTGCCTGGCTTTGTGCTTACACACAGCCAATGCTGATGGACTACTTTTCTGCTACTGAATAAGCCAGACAAAAACTACTTTCAGTCTGGAACCTTCCTCAGATTTACTGGTGCCGAGGGCATACATGGGAAATATTTGCTTTCTAGAGGCCATTCACTCTCCCTACATGATGAGGAGAGTACAATCCCTTCCCTTAAAAACAGAGAGCCTAAGTTCTTCACTTCTCCTCCTTCAGCAAGAGTAGCTTGAAATCCCTATTTTAAAAGAGATTCTGAGACACTTAATATCTTCCTACTCCTACCCATCACCCCCATTTTCCTGTCTAGGTCCTTCTTTTGTCAGTGGAAACTGAAGAGAACTAAGAGGCTGAGAACAGGAGCCCCAGCCACAACCCAGAACACACAGCAGAGCATAATTCTGGTAAGTGCTTGGAGGAGTGAGTCACAGTAGGTGAGAGTAACATGTAGGCAGACCTAAACAAAGGCACAGGTGGCAAAAGGTATTTTGCAAAGCAGGTAGACAGTGCAGAGAGGCAGTAAGGGCTAAGGCCTCATGTAGCCTCTCACATGCAAATTCAAGTATCAAGCTGAGTCTACCTAAACAGTATTGATTTAAATCATGCATGTTGATAGTTCCGAATTACAGGGTTTGTCTTGTAGTAAAAATCTACCATAAACATTGAAGTAAATTTAGGAGCAGTTCACTGCTCCCAAATGTCAGATTCTAAATTAAAGTATAAGAAGTCGTCTCCCCAAAGGTTTTGAAAAGAGGTATTTCATTGCAATAAGGGAAGAGCCATGAGAAGTCTTCTAAGAGACCCCTAAATGTTATCACTCCAGACAGTATATTTTTCATTTTAAAACAGGCTAAAATTTAAAAATTGCCAAGTATTGAAAAATACATTGAATTTATCTATCAACATATTTTCTATTTAATTTTAGAAGTATCAGCTATCTAATTTTAAAGGTCCCTTGTTCTATCTCCTTTCAAATTGCACATCCCAGAGAGTACACTCTGCTAAACTGAAATGTACATGCTGAACTAGGTATTTTTAACAGCTAAACAAAACATTTCTGGGAAAATCAACTTTATATGTAGCAAATGTTTCTTTTGCCTTCTCCTGTATTATGGTTATGAAGATGTGTTTTTGATTGAAATTAATAGACTTCACGTTCTCACAGCCATCTGTGCTCTGAGTGACACAGGGTCTGTGTTAATTCTCTGTTTAAAAAAATCAAATTTCCTGCATAACTGAGGATAAATTAAAAGGGCTTCATCAGTCATTGTCCAATTTCTCCTTTCTCATTGCTCTAAGTCATTATGTTCTGAAGTATATAAATCGTGGTTGTTTGGGGGTTTTTTTGTTTGTTTGTTTTCCCCTTAAGTCAGGGTTCAAATTCAGCCCAAGCTATCATTTTATATTATGACTCTTCTATGCTTTAGAAAGTGCAGGGTATTAGGACTCTCATACCCTTATGTGATGGACAATGCTAAGATCTGAAAATTTGTCAATGATCGCCAAGAATTGAACTTTCAATGTTCTCAGACCTCATTTGAAGGATGATGTTTTCTTGTCAGACTTTTATCTCAGGATGGCAATTTTGGTAGGTGATGCATGCAATTGTAAGAGATCAGCTCTCATAAAAGAGCTGAAGTAGTGCCCTTTTGAATGTATCATGACAAAGACTAAGTGCACTGATACTACTTCAGACAAACCTCCTATATTTTTTCCATATTTAGTGACTTCACATGCAAGTAAATATCTACACCTATCTACAGAAGTATAGGAAACAGACATTAAGTACACACATACCTAGAAAAGCTAATTTAGTAGCAACTGAACAATCATTTCTTCTTTTAGGATTTTTTTTTCTTTATAATACATGCAGCCTCAGGCAGGACTTCATAATCACTGCTATAGCCTTATCCTGCCTGCTCCAAAACTTAGTAGATATTGCTGGGATAAAATATGAATTCTATTACTCCAGCTAAAGGACGGTATTATGTACTTCATAAAAGAGAATCTTTATTCCCTGTACATATACATATCGGGTGCAGATTAAAGTTTAGCAGAAGATGATATGATTAGTTATTATCTAATATACTTCTAGAAGAAAGTAGTGTCATTTCCCACCCTTGTGAGAGGAATTTTGATTTTACATTATAGTGTAAACAATCTGGTTTACAAGGGAAGAGTTCCTGGTTTTATTTTTATAGCTTTCATTTTTTTGAAAACAAATCTTTTCTATGATTTATTTCTTGTTCAAACTTGGAACAGCCACTATTAGAGAAGTAGTCTCAGAATGCAAAGAGCTTTGGAGTGAGTTTCCCTCAGGTGGCACAGTCGGCTTGCTTTCAAGAAATCTGCATATGGGTGAGGAGGGAATGGCAATTAAGATTTAAAAGCTTGCTTTATTGATTTCACATCAATCTTTCTTATTATAATTATATCACAAAGCATTTTACAGTATCTGTAAACTAGAACCGTGCTGTTTGATAGTTATATCTGCCCGATGGACTCTTTCAATTAGCATAATAGAAATTACTCAGATATTTGAGAAATATAAGTAACAGTTTTGAGGGATTTGTAAACTTCTGAGATGCCAAGGAGGTGAATTCATTGAGAACTGAATAATTATTGCTGCATAAACTTGTCAGTTGTCAGCCTGAGCAATTATTTAGGAAAATCACCAGTGGCAGTTGTCAATGGACTTCCAGCTCAGGAAGCTGGGGAAGCTGGGAGATCTAACAGCGAAGGGATTAAGCCATCTGTACTTATCAATTTTCTATATTCCTCCCTGAACATCTGCTATTGGTTGCTGCTTAGGACAGGACAGAATGTTCAGCAAGGTGGATCTTTGGTCTGACACAGTGTGGTTCTTCTTACATTTTTATGTACTTGGTAAGAGCATGCTCTTTCACTGTGGCATAACATAAAACTCCACTGTGGATTTATGTTCATTTAAAAGAGAAATAGAGAGGGGGAAATTTGAGGAAAGATCTTTCCTCAAGATCACTCACTCTCTTTTCAGAACATAAGCTCAGCTCCTGCTATGAAAGAGTTAGGCACCTGTTTCCTCGGAATAGTTGTATGCAGGCTCATTTCAGAACATCTAGCACCTGCAAACTCGCTGGTTCCAAAAGTCAGCTTGGAGTAAATAAAGTAACAGCAGTGCTGCAGCCTGAGTGATAAAGACAAATCTAAATATCTAGGGGTAACAGAAGTTATTTACCCCATTAATGTGAAATAATGTGAAAGTATGGCCACCATAACAAGCAGCTGAGTGAGAAGGTAATTAAATTGTTGATCAAGGACACAGTTTGTTTGAGCTTAGCTTAATCACATCAGCTTACTTATCCCTCACAGTAAAATCAAATCTAAGAGCAGAACGCTGAATTTTGAAATTTTTCAGACATCTCCCCACCCCAATCAAGGTTACAGGCAGCCAATGCCAGCTGAATCTCCTACTGTACAGTAACACTATGAGAAAGAGTGAATTGTACTCTAAAACCCACAGTAATTGTCTAATAATCAAACAAGAATTTAAAAAATAACTGATTTTGATAATACTCATCTAAATATCTCTAATGTAATCTTTACTGTAAAGGTACTTTAGCCAATTGCCTTATCAGTCAATTTAAAGAAAATGGGAAAATTTTTGTAAAAAGCAAATTATCATTTCTGTAAATGAAAATACTCTCTTCTAGGTTTAGTACCAGAGAGCAGAAAAACACCATAACAACCATGTGTCCATTCTAATGAGCTCAAATTTCAAATGTGGGAATACTCACAATGAACTGCTTGCAAACAAGCTAAAGAATTATTTGCAGACATTGTTTGGCAAATTCACTGAATAAATTATTCGCTATGAATTATTCACCCCACTCTATTACTTACCCTCATCAGGCATTAAAGCCATCGAAACTTGAGCTTTATTGTTAACCATTATAATTATGAATTATAATTAATTCTTAACACTGTTGTCAAGAGACTGCAGCATGACTGAAAAGTGCACAACATTCCAAAGGTATCAATGACACAAATAATTCCCTCAATGCAAAACATGGCATTAAAATAGACTGAAAATAAATCACCATCAATAAGCAAGCAATATACTAATTTGCTACTAAAACAATTAACATTTCAAATGTTAATTCTTCTATTCTCTGCAGCCCAGATAACAATGATTCACTGAGCTTGAGAAAGCTGCAAGCAAATCTAACGGGGCAACACAAGGGAAAAAATGTTCCTTTGGAGAATTTACCTTCTATCTCATTGTAGCAGTTGTTGGGCAATTTTTAAAACATTATTTACCTCGTAGCTTATTGTTACTGAGAATCATGCTACATAAATATCTTTCTGGGTTTTTTTGATATGAAAATAAAAATAATGCACAAAATTAAAGAGATGATAGCCCCTACACATGTTCATTGTGATGACCCTACTACAAGAAAGGGGTGAATGTAATGTGCATTTGAAATTTAACCCAACCTCCTCTAGTTCTGAAATCTGTAGGCTGGGTATCTTTGCTTCTTTACAACTTGTACCTGCAGTAGTTGCACCCAAATTTTACTTCTTTCAGATCTCTTTTTTGTCTTGCTTCTTTCAAATTGTGATATTAACAAATAATGCCATTTCTTTGCTGTAAGAGTGTTTGATCTAGAGTTAGGATCCCATTAAAATCTCTTCTCTATAGTGAGATGCCCTCACTACTATGTTTCCAGTTGAGATAATCTTGTCATAGTAATTGCTGCTGTCATCATGAGTATTAAGGTTCATTTTGATTTCTTTTTGAGTCTACATATTTGCTTAGCTCTTCTAGCAGCATGACTAATCAAGATATTTGAGATCTGAGCTTTAAGGTTTCCAGTATTTGTGTGGTCATTTGAAATCTGGAGGCCAGAAGATGCTTCATTCATTGTCTAAAGAATCCCCAGAAACATAATTTTCGTTGCAGTTAATGTTAGAAGAAAATTTCTGGTTATGGTTACAGCCAGCTAAGTTTTACTGCATGGTACCAGTCATTCTGGTATATGCAAGCACAGCATATTTTATTTTGGTTGCTTGAACAGTCATGACACAGAGGTTTTTAAACCACACCAGTATTCTGCAAGATAAAAAACTCTTATGAAACACTTCGTTTGAGAGGATATTTTTACCCTTTTTTCCTCTTACTGTAGCAAAACAAAGCTATGAAGGCATTACTGCATTTGGGTGTAAGTATCTTTAAAAACCCCACTAAATATCTAACACTAAACAATTCTCAACTAATTGGAATACTACTCCTCCTATTTTGCCTGTCCAGATAGCTAAGACATGAATATGGAAAGATATCAAAGTGGTTTAGAAGCTTTCTTATTTTTAATAGACAAGAAGGTATCAATAGGTATTACAGCTTCCATGAATACATCACGAAATATTAATAAAATATCACTCATGAAAACCTGACTTGTTCATAATTAATCAGAATACATCTGATACTTTTCCTAGCTAAGAACCGTATTTAAAATAAATGACCCATCAAGCAGCATTTTGAATGCAAACTGAAGGTTAAAATAATCTTAATATGGACAAAACTTTCTTATTTCTATAAACTAGTATGACTTTGTATAAATGTGAAAGATATCATCTGTCACTACCATAATATTTATTTTTTTGAGGGGAAGGAGGAAGGACTATGTTAAGTAGATAACTGCATCTTAAAAGTTCATGTCTATGCATGTTGCTTGAATGCAGTGGCAAACTAATTTAGTTCCACTTCTGATCTTGCAATAATTTCTGTCAATCAGGATGGCATTAATAAAAAACCTCAATCTAAACAGAAGTGCTGTGCAGCGTGTATAATGTATACACTCATTGAAAGAGGCTGAAAAGATTGCAGTCACACAATTAGGGTAACATTTGACAGCTTTAATCACTTTGAATCTCTTCACATCACTTTTAAATGTCAAAACCACCTCCAGAGATCTCATCAGAACAAAGCATTACTTAAATTGCAAATGAAACTATCCAAATTCAGCACACTATTATTAAAAATATAAAAAATGCCCCACATTATTTTATGAAAAACATTCATAAAACATTCTGTGATGCAACATTGAAATGAGCAAAACAGGAAACAACTATGGCTCATTAAAAAAAAGGTATTAATGCTAAATTTACTCTCCATTAACATGTCACAGAATGTTATTTTTCACACAGTGTTGTGCTGTCTTCCCCAAGAAACCAGATTACATCTTCCATATAAAAAATTAAGAGTATTTAAAGTATAAGATCCTTGTAATTTGGTGAGGAAAGATAGATGGTTGTAAATAGGCTTTCTTACTGATGTCGTATATCAAAAGGCTGTTTATCCTTTTCATTTATGTTTTCCCTGGTCCTTTTTCTACTATTGTAGCTGTTACATCCATGACATATTTTCGTGTCTTCTGTGTGACTTATATGTATACAAACAATAGGTTGCGATATAATCTTATGTTTTAAATGTATGCTTTAATTGTTTTCTCTGTTCTTACTGAATGATACTTTTGAAGAATTTAAAAATACAGTAATATAAAATATATTGAATTTTTTTCAGTCTACAATATCCCAGATAAGCAATTATTTTTTATATTACTATTTTAAAATTGTTAGTTCTTTTTCCATCTAAACCACGATCCAAACTGAAAGAAAATTGACGAGAAAAAAATTCTCTTTGTGTCAATAAAGTATTTTTTCTAGCTACTACTCAGAAAATGTTCCTGTAATGAAGCCAACAGCACTTTACACACATTGTTGTACTCTCTGATAGCCTTTCAGACTAGTAAAAAAACCAGCCACTAGAAAGCTGAGATCCTAGTAACAAATCCACACATGGATATTTCTTGTGATCATTTGAAATTCTCTTAGATGATCTCTGATCCAAGGTGGGTGCCCGAAAAAAACACTAGCCCCCCTTTTTTTTCTCCATAGCTTCATGATTTCCCAGTTTTTGAAGATGTTGAGAAAACCTAGTCATACTGTGTCCAACCTGATTTTAGTGGCAATTATACTTCCTCAACATTATAAAAAAAAATCAACATTCCTAGAGATACTGAAGTATTGCATACATGACAAACGTTAGACATCAACATTTTAAAATAGTCTTAAGCATGTTTTTTAGTTCTATTATTCATAGCATTGGAGTTAAAAGCCAGCTTTCCTGGAGTGTTGCATTTGACGTAATTAACTGCTAATGTATGTTCAATGTGAAGAATGAGGAGGGAATATAACAGAAAATAGGTGATACCTATTGAGAGGTATAATAACCTCCTATAATATATAACCTCCTATAATATATATAGAGAGGTATAATATACACCCTATTATAGGAGTCACTTGCTGTTGAAAAACATTTAAAAACTGTCCCTCTCCCAGACTCAAGAACGATTGCACCAATCAGTAAAATTTAAATAGCATCTAGTTTGAAAATTATACAGCTTATCACTAATATATGGACTTGTAGCCAGGAAAGACCACACACAGCATGTCTATTAACAGGTCACTGAGTTTCTTTGTCTTTTCAACATACCTCAGTGCACGGCAGCTAGTTTTCTCGCTCAGCAAGCAACTCACAGCATGTGCAACTTTGAACAATCCTACACTGCAGGGAATATTTTGCAGGAGCTACATGATAAGATTACCAAGTGTGTTACTCCATGCTCTCTTTGTCCTTGGGTTTACTGCCTCCAGTGATGGGGCAAATATGGAGCATGATATAAACAGAAGATCACGTGCCTAAGTTGCACGTTCCCTACATGATATTTGGATATTAATACCCATGAGTTGTCATATTTCTAGGTTTAAGCATACTTTCCTGCCTTTGTAACAGGCTTTACACCTTGAGAAGATTTCAAACATTTTGTGACCTGCCCTGCAACCTTTACACTCAGTAAAATCTTGGTGCTGTTGACTTCACTGGAATTTCATCTGTTATGCATAGGGTTAATTCTAGGTAGCAATACAAACCAAACTATATTTCTTATTGTGCTACTGTTTTCTCGTGTGACCTTGTATGAGTAATTTTATCTTAGAGGACCTCACTTTCTTTATATTTAAAAAGCTGAGAGAACATTAATATTCCTTATTTTATTGTCCTGTAAATTCCTTAAATCAAAAGATTCAACGTAAGTGCAAGATACTGCTCCAATTATCAAATATACAGTGCTGACCAGAAAGCATCTTTTATTCTATTTGGGCATTTGAAGATCTGAGCTGTGGCACTCATTCAAGCTGCAGACTGGTTGTTGACTTTCTTTCTCTCATAGTGTCACATACAGCAGTATGTTTGAAAAAACACTGAGGTGACTGGGAGGTCCTCCCACAGGGACAAACACTCTAATGTGAACATATATTATTCACTAGGTTATAAGCAAGAGAAGGCAATTACAGCAGAAAGAAAGAAATGCTGCAGCAGTGGCAGCGTTCAGTGTGCTGTAGAGCGAAAACAGAGGAGTATTGAAAGTCAGGAGTTGGATACACTTATCATCTGTTACTATCACAGTATTGACCAAAGGCCAAACAAGTTTCAAGGCCTTATTAAGCTTCATCTGTACACACAGTTAGTAGAAAGACAATACCTGACTTAAAGAGCTTGCAATCTAATCAAAGGCTTATTTTGAGTAAGTCTTTCCGCGAGGGGCTGAAAAACCACAAATGGATACGCAGGGGCAAATAGAGACAGCTTGTCTGCTCAATTAGATGTTGATTCAACATTCTCAAACCAGCCCTTAGTGAGACAAACAATGTTGGCATGGGGCCACATTTGCTTGTGGCCAAGAATCAGACCAGAATGATGAAACCATGGTTTTTAAAAATGGGGTCAAAAAGGGAATGGACTGAGCAAATTTGTTGCAAGAGCAAAGCAAGTGGTCAGTGGTTTTGCCCAAATGTTTTAAACATGATGTATCATCAAGGATACAGTAAGCAGATTGCTTGCTGGTACAGTGGTCTTAGACACGGTAGTTATTTCCTCTGTTGAGGAATACTGTGTCATTTGGTTAAATGACATATAGAATGTACTATAAAAGACACTTTGGCTTTCTTACTTCAGTACCTATGTAGTTTCCAAATGCAACTACGCTGGCCTTGAAAAACAGCTTGTCAGATTCATTTCATGATAAATATCTACGATCTGCACTGTAGGAACTTCTGATCAGTACCTGAAGCAATGAAAGCAATGCTGTGGAAAAAAAAAAAAAAAAAATTACATATTTTTCTGTTCTGTGATAGAAACTGTGGCTCAGTTAGAACCAACGTACTTTCTAAAAAGTCTTGGAAAATATTAATTATAAGTGTTTATGGAGAACATTCCTTTCTTCTCTGACTTACTAGAAGAACTAATGATACTGCAAGAAAAAGAAATCTGCTTTAAATGAATTAGTTTTGAGGTTAATTGGCAGGAGGTTGACACAATATTGTAGGAAACCTGAACATTCAATTGGCTGCTTGCTGAAATATCAAGAATTTCTAATTTTGTTATGTAAAATATATATTTCACAACTCACATTTTTAAAAGGTAAAGCATTTTTAAGTATGTATTTGCCTATTGACACAGTTGTCATACAGTCATTCAGACTGCTTTTTCCCACCCTTTTTTGTATGCTAAAATCTTAATGTGTTATCGAGTGGCAGTGGATGTTTTCTTCCTCTGTTAGCATACTATTTTAAGTATATTTGTGTGTATATACAAAAATAAAGCTTTTTACTAGTCAATTATCATTCAGTACTCATCTAAGGACTGAAAAAGACAAAATTATTAGCAAAAGAACTGGGCATGCCCAAGGCTGATGTCCTGGTGAGGAGGGAATTATTTTAATAAGTGTGAGAAAGAGGTTTAAGAATCTAGCTTTCCCACTGGGAAAAGAACTGAGCACAGTATGAATCAAAGTTCTAAAGTAAACTAAGCAAGATAGACTGTTACACCATTTAGCAGGCCAGCTCTTTAAGTTGTATTATCCAAGCTTTCAGAATGCAAAGGACCTTTCTTCAGGGATGAATTATGGATATCATGTTAAATTTATAACACACTTCCATTACAAAGACCTATTTTAGCCTCTCGTCTAATTATGATTTAGAAAATTGGTTTGGCCTGAAAATTGTCTGATTTACTCTAAAGGCAAAGGAGAATTTTCCACAGAGTGCAAAGATAATTTATGGCACAGTTTTTCAGGCAGAGGTCGTTCAATTATTTCCCTGATTTAAAATTTTGTCTTTTGTCTAACATTTCTTAGGTTCCACCTAGGTCAAGAATAGCTTCTTGTTATCGCTTCAAGAGTAATTATTTTTTTTATTTTTCCTTTTTTCTGTTTTGTTTTAAAGTAGGAAGTTATTGAAAACTTATTAATTATAAGTCATAAAATGATAATACATATTCATCATTATTATTATAGCCTGTTGTTTTCTCATAACTCCATGGATCAGGAAAAAAAAAGAAAAAAAGCTTAAAGGAGAAGGGTTAGACTGAGGTTTTTTCAGAGAACAGTGTGTATCTCTACATTTTTTATTATCTTATTGAAAATCAGGGGGACATAAAAGCCAAAAATTACTTTGGTGCATATGCATCATGTAATTGCAGACAAATGCTTATTTATAGCTTTAGTAAATTTAGTCACATTTTAATGCTGCAGTAGAAATTATTGTTCTGACAAACTTGTGGTAAAGCTAGTTATCTTAATGCAAGAATCACAGAATAAAGTATCACAAAATGTTAGGGGTTGGAAGGGAACTTTTCAGATCCTCTAGTCCAACCTCTCTGATGAAGCAGGTTCATCTAGAGCAGGTTGGACAGGAATGCATCCAGTCAGGTTTTGAATATCTCCAGAGAAAGAGACTCCACAAATTCTCTGGGCAGCCCATTCTAGTGCTCTGGCACCCTCAAAGTGAAGAAGTTTTTCCTCATGTTGAGATGGAATTTTCTGCACATTCCAATATGTGCCTGTTGCCCCTTGTCTTGTTGGTGGGCACCATTGAAAAGAGTCTGTTCCCACCTTCTTGATACCTACCCTGTAAATATTTATAAGCATTGATAAAATCCCCTTTCAGTCTTCTCCAGGCTAAACAGACCCAGCTCTCTCAGCCTTTCCTCATCAGAGAGGTGTTCCATTCCCCTGATCATCTTCATAGCCTTCTGCTGGACTCTCTTCAGTAGTTTCCTATCTTTCTTGAAGTGGGGAGCACAGAAGGGGACACAGTACTCCAGATGAGGCCTCAGTAGGGCAGAGGGGGGAGGACCACTTCCCTTGACCTTCTGGCCATGATCTTTAATGTCCCCCAAGATACCACTGACCTTCTTGTCCACAAGGACACATTGCTGGCTCGTGTCAACTGACAGTCCATCTGTTATTATTCTGCAGTTATTATACCATTATTATTCTGCAGGTGCAGGACCCCACAATTGCCCTTGTTGAACTTCAGTAGGTTCCTCTTCATCCAACTCTCTAGTGTGTCCGGGTCTTGCAGCACAACCTTCTGGTGTAGCAGTCACTCCTCACAGTTTTGTGTCATCAGCAAACTTGCTGAGGGGACACTCTGTCCCTCTGACACTGCTAGTCACAGCCTCCAACTAGATTCTGTGCCCCTGATCACAAACCTCTGAGCTCTGCCATTCTACCCATTCCCGATCCACTTCATTGTCCATTCATCTATCCCACACTTCTAAGCTTATCTACGAGGATGTTATGGGAGACAGTGTCAAATGCCTTGCCGAAGTTGAGGTAAACGACATCCACTGCTCTCCCCTCATCCACCCAGCAAGCCATGCTGTCATAGATGGCTATCAGATAGGTCAGGCATGATTTCCCCTTGGTAAATCCATGTTAACTACTCCCAATAACCTTCTCTTCCTTTACATGCTTAGGGATGACATTCAGGATGAGCTGTTCCATCACTTTCCAGGTCCGTGAGATGGTGCACACACCTCTAGTTCTTCTTGCTTATTCCCCATGCTGCGTATATTGGTCTACAGGCATTTCAGAGAGGTAGTCAAGCATGCAGATTTCCTTGGAGGGGTGCAAGAGGATCCACCACAACCATACACACCCTAGAAGTGGTTGGTCTTCTGAATTTCATCTTGGGAGTCAGCTAAGGAACATTTGTCACTGTTCTGGTTGGCCCTGCTTATTTCCCAGTTGGATATAATGGCGTAAGCATTGCCATCTTGAACCCCAACACCCAAGACCTTCAGTTTAAAGCCTGCCTCACTAAGTTGACCAGCCTGCTGCCAAACGTTCCTTTGCCTCTTCTAAACAGGTGGATCCCATCCCTCTCTAACAGGCCATATTCATCAAAGCATTGTCATAAAAGCTAAAACCCTCACAATGGCTCCGGCCACATAGCCAGGTGTTGATACACATTATCCATCCATTTCTGTCTGCTCCCTTTCCTCTAACTGGTAAAAGTGGAGGAAAAGATAACTCGGGCACATAATTTTTGGGTGTCTGCAGGATGCAGACACCTGAGGGGCTTTCCATGTAGGAGCATTGGTTTTAGCTCTGACGCAAGTGCCCACCATTTTGGCAGTATCTTGATCACTTCTTGTGTAGACCAACAGGCAGGTTGCAGGCCCCTCCCTGCACACCCTGCCGTGCCACTCACTGACCGATGTCCCTCACCCTGTTTGCCCACCCTGCTCGCAGTGCTTGCTAGGGCTGTTTAGACCTGCGGTTGCTTCCAGCAGCGCCCATGCCGCAATGTCAGCCTCGCTCACAAGGGCGGCTGGCTCGTAGCGGGGAGCTCTGCCCTTCCTCGTGTGACCCTGGCTCCAGAAACCCCCATTTCACCTCAATCTAGTGCCCAGCCGTGGAAGTTAATGTTGCTGCTCCTCCATTCCTTGCCGAGTGAGAAAAAAATGTTCAGTTCTGTCTGAGTGGTCTGAGCTCTGTTCTGAGCAGGGAGAATACATGTGGGATGGTCTTCAGTGCCTGCTGTTGAATGAGTTCCTCATCTGATGGACTAGTTTGTCTATTGCCCAGGCAGAACGAAGGGTAGCCAGCAGGAGGATGGCAAAACAGCCAAAGGAGGGGAGAACACTCTGACAGAAAACAGAGAATAGGTTCAAATTCCTACTCTAGTAAGCAGTAAATAAGTACATACCATAAATCTAGAAACAACATGCTTTTCTTTCTATCTCTCTCAGTGGTTTAAAACTTTAAAAGCTTGTTGAATATTATATATAATTATTAAATTACTTTGAGAGAAGGAACAGCTTCTGCATTTGCAATGGAAAGAATATATTAGGATATCATTGAATTAAAATTAAAAGAGGTTATTAAAAAAAGTTTTAAATTTTGGGGTTTGGGTTTTTTTTAAATTTTTTCAATCATGGCCGGAATAAAAGAGCAACATCCACTTGGGAATTATGTTAGTAGTCAGCTTTTTTGGTAACTGTAAAGTTATGTGGATGAGATATTCTCAGATGTATGTAATAGAATTTTAATTTGCATTTCATAAAATGAAGTACTTTTATAAAGTGGGATAGACCAACACTATACACTTTATATAAAAAGCACTTGGAGCAAATTCTGTCATAAAACCTGATCTCCTTTAGGTGCTTCCTATACCCATACCAGTGTCTTGGTCCAAACATCCAGCATGAGTTTCTTCCTCATTTCCAATTCCTCCAAGTTTGGATCCCATCTTAATGATTTCACCAGTCACAAGCAAAATCATTCTTTGGCTGGGACCTCAGTACTCCACTGACAATGCTGAGGCAAATGTTGGTAGGGAGGCTCCCAGAGAGAAATCCAGACTCTCTTAAAAGGTAAATTACAAATTGGAGACAACCACAACTAATCAAAATGTAATAGGAAAATAATTTCTCTCTGGTCTGTGTTCATCTATGGAGTTAATCCAAGCTTGATTCAATAATACTACTTTCTGTTTCTTATGGACAGCCCTTGTCAACCCATACAAATTATTATTTGAAGCTATTTGTTGGGTGAACTCTGTCACAACTATAAAAAAAAAAAAAAAAAAGAAAAGAAAAGAAAAAGAAAAGAAATGAAAAAAGGTCTCTAAAGCTCTAAAATGTAGTCTACAGAGCAACCTAAGGTGACAGAGAGCAGAGTTCCTGTGTATGTGAAGCCCTGCCATTTAATGCTTAGAGGTACAATGATGTTCATGATGTCAGGTAGAATGTGAATTTACAGTATAATGTCTTTAAGCTACACCCATTAAAAATCTCCCATCAAATTTCCACTTACAACTTCTTAGTCTGCTCTGCCTTTGAGTGGTATATTAGAACATAAAGGTATAAAAAGCATCTTTAGAATAGTTCAAAATATCTGAGGTGGTGAATAGTTAGGACCGGTATTGATATCTTTCCCATGTTTTCCCTTAGAAAAGTGTCCTTTCAACATTCCTTCCAAAAGGAATTTCTTTGTCAACAATCACTGCCATTATTCATACTGTTGCTAACTGGCAAATTGTAAATGCTGGATATGAGTGACTTGATTCAAGGTGTAAGTGAGGCTGAAATTTGAGGAAGAGGGTTCACGGATTGAATTCATACATTATAAATAATAAAGGAATACTTGCAGGAAAAAGTAAATTGCCAAAATAAATTAAAATGAAACCCAGACTCAGCCATGTCCTGAGGAAGAAGCATTTTTAATTATTATTTTTCCCTTGGTTTCTCTGCCTGTGGTGTCTATGTGATAGACACGGTAAAATTTCTTTCTAAAATGTAAAGTGTGAATGCTAAACACATTGTAGACTAAAAAGGACTGCTATAGCCCCCTTTTGCAGCACAGCTGCCTCCCGTTCTCTCTAGTTCTTTCCCCTTTTTCTCTTAACCCTGTGCAGCATTACTTAGTGTAGGGTCTGCCAAACAAGAGGTGAGAGATGATGGACCCCCTGAGGAATGAGAAAATGGAGAGTCTGACTGCACACATTGCACATGAATAGTAGGAGGAGATGCTATTCTCTGGTTCCTTTCTGCCATCTAAAGGTATCCTATAAGTAACTTAGCATTACACAGTGCTTTGAGCAATGAACTGTGAGTCAGGAAACCTGTGTTCTATCCCAGACTGCATAATTTTGAATAAATTACTTGCCTGGACTCAGTTTCTCAATCTGTAAAACACTCATTATGAGTATCTTTTGAAAACTACTTTATGATGTGTGGCTGGAAAGCCAACTAGAAGTGTAAAATTTCTTTAAATCAACTATTCACTAATGTAGCAATGGAAAGCTGAGATAACCGATGTGAAGGAAAAATACAAATATTTCTAGTACTTGAAGACTAGCACTGGCCTATGTGAGAGTTAGCTTGAACATCTCTCTATCCACTACACAATTGTGCATAACCATACAATTTGGGACATAGGAAACAGCAATCACTGCAAAGATAACTTGGTTATTGAGTCCAATACCACTTTCATAAAAACAGAAATAAAAAGAGTGTAATTCTGACTCTGGAGAAGACATGTTCAGAGGGATGATGTCTTTAATTTTGGTCTTGGATGTGTAATTTATTGTTACTCTTTCAAGTTAAATATAGTACCTAACTCCTTTGGACTTTACTATTAATCTCTCTGGCTACATCTGTTCTTGGATAAATCCACCCTACTGATCCCTTGGCCATGTGGTGGCCTGGCTCATATCCATGCTACTCAAGTTTTCATGCCCTACATAAAGAATGCTTAAGGTCGACTGTGTCTTTACTGCATATCAGCAGGAATTTGTCATGCTGTTGTAACTATCTCATTATCCTTTACCTGGCAATACAGGTCTTCTCTATACACTCCTCTGTGACTCAGCTGGCATGAGAGCAAAGCCTGTGAAGACATTATTTCAGGAATCAAGTTCCCTAAGAATGGCAAATATGGCACAGCTCATACCTACACTGTATAGTGGGTAGATAATCTGGTAGACTGACCTCTGAACCATGCCTGGCAACCGTGCTGAATGGACTGCTTGATCCAAGCTGGACCGGAGCTTTAATACTAGCATATATGTCAACAAAGACACATATGCTAGAGAGGATTAGGGTCCTGGTGCAAAATAGACAACAAATAAACTTAACAGAATACATGCATTTGCAGTGACCCACTGTCCCATTTCTGAAGCAACATAATAGTTCCTTCCTTACTCATACGGTTGTTGGGGGATAAAACTTTGAATGGCTGTGAAATGCTCAGAAGTCAATAACTTTGATTAGTAGCTTTCATTGGGTTTTGGCATGCCTGCAGCTTAAAGGATCAAGAGAAGACAACTAAGAAAGGTCAGCCTATTGTGAATGTCTTCCTAGATGTTATGAAGGGATCTAGGCCAGATCAAGTAGATCCTGTTCAGAAAGACAGAAAACCACCGCATGAGATAGACAAGCTGGAAGCAGCACAAACCCACACATAATAAGAGTCTTCATTAATTGATTAAACAAAACAGTAAATTCTGGAGCTTTTAACACAGGGAAGGATTTTAATTAGAAACTTGTGATTCAGATCATATTCATAAAAATGTTTTCAAGGTCTTCAAAGGACTGTGGGAATAACTTAACACAAAGCTGAGTGGTTTATAGTGTGGTCAAAAATCACCAGAAACATGTTTTGATGTACAGTCATATAAAAGTTACCAATTTTAGTTAATTTTTCTTTAATTAATATAAACCTGAAACTCAAAGAAAAACTCAGCCTGAAAAATGGTAAAATGAAATACATAGAGACTAGTTATTTTTATCTCAGATAAACTAAATAACACTTTCACTAGTAAAGTACTCTAATAGTAAAACTCCTGCAAAGGTAAAGAAAAGAGTTCAGCATGATAAATTGAGTCCTCAGAAATACTTAGGTAAATTTAAATTTAATGATCTATCAGGGCTTTAGATTTCCTAACCTGATCCCTGAATTCTTGGACAACTTCCCTGTAATCCTTGCAGTCTCCTTGTCCCTGCTTACATCCACTGTAGGCTTCCTTTTTGCACTTCAGTCTGTCCTGGTGCAGCTTGTTCATCCACTCAGGCCTCCTGCCATTTTTACCTGATTTCCTCTTCATTGGGATGCACAGCTCCTGAGCCGGGAGGAGAAGATCCTTGAATACTCGCCAGCTTTCTTGGTTCCCTCTTCCACCCAGGGCTTCATCCCATGGAACTCTGCCAGTCAGTTCCATCAAGAGGCCAAAGTCTCCTCTCCTGAAGCCCAGGGTAGTGAGCTTGCTGTGCACCCTCCCCACTGCTCTAAGGATCTCAAACTTCACCATTTCATGGTCACTGCAGCCAAGGCTGCCCTTGGGCTTCACATTTCCCACCAGCCCCTCCCTGTTGGTGAGAACAAGGTCCAGCATGGCACTCCTCCTCGTCGGCTCCTCCATCACTTGGATAAGGAAGCTGTCATCAGCACACTCCAGGAACCTCCTGGCTTGCTTGTGCCTTTCTGTGTTGTCCCTTTAACAGAAATCAGGGTAGTTGAAGTCCTCCATGAGGACCAGGGTTTGTGACTGTGAGGCTGCTGCAATCTGCTCATAGAGGGCGTCATCCACTTGCTCAGCCTGGCCAGATGGCCTGTAGCAATCCCCTACTACTGGCTCCCCTCTCCCTGCCCTCCCTTTAATCCTGATCCATAAGCTCTTGGTCAGCTCCTCATCCCTCCCCAGGTGGAGTTCCACACACTCCAGATGGTCTCTGACATAGAAAGCAACCCCCCTCCACATCTCCCCTGCCTGTCCTTCCTGAAAAGTCTGTATCCTTCCATTCTGAGACTCCAGCCATAGCTTTCGAACCCACATCACATAGCATCCCACCATATATCTGTAATGCCAATGAGGTCATAGCCCTGAAGGCATGCACATGTCTCTAACACCTCTTACCATGCTCTGTGTGTTCACATAGAGGCATTTAAGATGGGCCCAGGACGAAGCTGGCTTGCTGACTGGAGCAGCTGGAATCCCCTTGTCTTGCTCCCCAGGTGCTCTCCTGGGGAACAGAAAAGTATGGCCACCTCTTGCTTTTTATGTATAATGATGAAATTACACAAGCAAGTCAGTTAGTGTAGTGATGATGGCAAAGGGTGGATTAGGGGATCAAGGCTATGCATAAAGTAAGATAAAGGTACTTCCTCATTTCTCTATCATAAGTAAGACTGAAACTCCACCTAATAAACTAATAGGGGTTAAACAATCACCTAGAAGGTAAATTAACCCTTAATCTCTTCATGTGCTCTCTTCATGTGACCCCTGTGACTGTACTGAGTATCACTGATTTTAATGTTCAGCACAGGTCTGCATGATGGTAGGTGCTAACTGCAGATAGAAGTCTTTAAGACACAGGCCAGGCAGTAAGGTGATTTATTCAGGTCTTGTTTTCATTAAACTTAGGAAGTCCCATTGCCATTCATATTCAGTTACCAATTAAACCAAATAACCACCAGCAACTATGCATAATGCATAAATCCTACATTTGGTTCCTGCTGAGCTGAATAACTTTTTACATGGCACTTTTATTGTAAGTTAAAAGTTTTATGTATATTCTTCTTGTGCATGCCGAAGTGGAACTGACTTTCTCAAAGTTTATCAATGAGAAACAGCTTGTTTAGCAAATGGAGCATCCTCTCCTAGATTATTTTAGTGTTGTACTGTGACTTGTGCTCTGACATCCTTTAATTCTTATTTCATGCCTAAAATTTAAAATTAGATATGCTCAGGATGTTGGCAAGAATTTTTCATTTTAAATGTTCTCCGGATTTCCTTCTGATAAGCATAGTAAAGTTGTAGTTGGGCCTGCATCTTAAATGGTTGGAGGGTACACTTTCAACATTTGACTGAATTTGCAGCTAGGATAAGGAATGGCCCAGCAGCAATGATGAAAGCCACATTTCAGTATTCCGGGGAAAAGGAATATGTCTGGTCATCTCCGTTTTTATTGTAAATGGTGAAAGTAGAACTATTCCTATCAGTCATCATGTATGGAATACATGTTATGTTCTGCAGTAATAATAAGTAGAGAACATATAATAGATGTTTATTTATCTTCAATAAGGAAGTTATTTTATAGTACAATCTTTAAAAGTTCATTTTGTAAATTTATGCTCTACAAAGAACTTTCAATTACAGTAATCAGTAAATGCCACTGAGGTTCAACATGTAGTTTAAGTTATAAATACATTTTTTGCTTTCTCATTGCTTAGGTACTTAAGCATTACAATGGTGGGCAAAACATAATCATTACTTTTGTTCACTTTTACAAAGTATGTTTAAAGAAGAAATGATTTGTTAGTCATGATTCTCATGAAAATGTTGGTATTGATTGAAACACAAATGAAACATTTTGTTAACTGTAAGTACAGATTTTTCAGTTTATGGCTACAGGAGAAGAATCTTTTCTTCCAATAAAATTTTGATTCCACATGCAAAAACATTGTATTTACCTTGAAAGATAATATTTAACTTTGGTGAGTTTTGAAAACTGAAGAAGTATTAATAATGGAGGAATTACACAACCATACTCACTAACATTATTATTAGCCTTATCATTAATGATTGAAGTTTTATTTTATTAGACTCCTGGCACAAATTTGTCCTGGAAATCAAACATCACTGCTGTCTTTATGTGGGAAGTGCCTCCAGTAGGCAAGCTTTCACACATATCTGCTTGTATACATCTACACAGCCCATAGCTCTCTCCACAGAAGTTCTCAATGCCAGTCTGTACTGAATAAGGGGAGTTTGGTGCTGGTATTTCAAACAGTGGATGCCCTAGTTTGGAAAGCAGGCATTACAGCAGCACAATACTGCATCAGAGCTAATCAGCCTTCTTAAAGGATGAGTGGCTATACAGCATTGAATTCAGTGCCATGCTGACATGGGAAAATATTTTTGTGAAACATGGAGCTGAGTAGCTTTGAGGGCATCAGCACAGAGCTTTCACATGCTAGTATGCTACCTAAAGCGCTATTTGGGAAAAAAAGACAGGCTCCTATCTCACAGGAGGCTGTTGGAGAAAATCAAGTCATCTGAACTGGCACAGATCAAGTCATTCTCTTGGCTCCATGCCAAAAACAAGGAGAGATTATTTAGTACTGTCTGAGTTCAGACATAGTCTTGGCCTTTAGGAGACAAGCCAAAAGCAGTGAAATTCTGTCTGTGCGCAGAGACAGAACATCAGGCTTGAAAAGCACGTGATTTCATACTAGCATGGATAGTTAATCAGCTACTGACCATAGCCTTCCTCCCACTCAGATGTTGCCTTTTCCATGTGCACACAACACATGGAAATGAAGAGTGAGGAAATGTTGTGGGTAAATAAAAAAATCTTCCCTTGTGTCCCTCTACCTTTTCCTTTTCGCCTTAAGCCCTCACTTCTCTGGTTCAATTCACTGCAGATTCTCACCTATATTCACACAGGCAAAGAACGGGAACAAGATGGGGGCAGAACCTACCAGGCAGGACAACAGCTTCCCAGGCTAATACTGCACTTTGTGTGGGAGCAAAATAAACATTTATTTTATCTGGCTAGAAGTGAGTTTCATAGAAATGAGTTTATTAGAAGTCAGAAATAATGGTTAACTCTTACCTTGTGGAATTCACTCCCACAATGCAGCAGAGAGAGAAAGTGAATAAACTTCTTGGTTTGTAACATAAACCTCCTTCTGTGCTTCCCAACTGCTCACAGCAGGGTCTTCTGCTCCTTGAAATTACTTAGTAATGTCTACTTTAAGATGCAAGTGTCAAAACACCTTTTCCTCTCATGGATATGGATGGTTTGTGAGCCAAATGAATTAACTGTCTTTCCAAGCAATTGTAAAGTCTGCAGACTCCTGCTTGTCCACAATGCATGGTACATTTGTCGTTGACTAATCTTGTTCTAATGGACAGAGGTTCTTGCTCTTTATTTTAGTGAAATCACTCATTTTGTAATTAAAGTAAGTGCTTACAAAATGTTATCCTAATTGTTTTGGGTTCTTTTTAATAAAATGGAAGTCATCATTTTACCTTGAACAGATGTTTTGCTTAGTTTATGCCATTCAAATCAAGAATTCATTAATCAAATATGAGACAATGGTATATGTTTTTTCCATTTATTTTTTAAAATCTCTTTGCACTAGTAGGATTTTTTTTTTTCCATTTGTGAAAATAGCATAAGAATAAGGTAAAAACCCACACAAATAATAAAAGGAGATATGGAAAGGACTTACAGGCAACTTCTTTTAAATACATTCTTCTGATAATATATAGAACTTTCCTTTCTCCTTCATTTATGCTGTATGTCACCTCTTGAAACATTCTCTCCATAGTATTGAATGCTTTTTAATGTTTTCATATCGCAATCAATAATTATCAATTATACACTTAGTCATATAGTGCCAAACCCTTTCATTTAATACTTGGTTCATCAATTGTTCATATATACGTTCTGTCAAGCAGTTTAATGATATGATTGAATTGTGTGCTATTGATTTTCTATCTGTCAAGTTTATGCAGTGATTTGGAAATACTGGGCCTATACTCTGATGTAATTTCCTTGACTTCAATAGAGTCATTATTCTGTTGGTGTAAGGGACTTGATAATCACATTGCCAAACATCTGGAGTGAAAGATGGTTTTGGAGAGGGTATAATACTGCCCTCTACAGCTTCTTCACCTTACAAGATTAGGTTCTAGTTTCTATTAAAATGTAAGAGATTACTTACTTTGTATATACTTTATTACATATACTCCATCCATGTAACCTAATCATAAACAATATATATGAGCCTTCATTGTACAGAACTATATAGGATAATCATGAGAGAGACGGGCATGTTGGAATTCTGTTAAAAACATATCATTATATTTACAAAACCAAAATAAATCAAAACCTGGACAGGGAATTGAAGATGTTCAGACCACTGTGCTTGCATAAGATATTTGTGGTGGATCTGAGATACACTGGAGTAAAACCAGTCAGTTCACTAATTAGCTACTTATTACAATAAAATTAACTAGGTCAGTTAGACATTAGCTAGACAGCAAACGTTAAGACTAATGAGAATTTGAAACAGTCAGCACCCCATACAGCACAATATTTCAAGTGTTGTGGAAGTATTTCCTGTTTTGATTGTTGAAGTACAACTTCTGAAAATAATACAATGTTTCTTTCCCTCCTGCAACTTGAATTTTCATAAGAAAAGACAAAGATAGGTAAAAATAAACTCAAATAAATGAAAAGTAATGTAAATAACAAAAACAACAGAGGAAAAATGCTGAACCTCATGGCTATTTAATAGTCTTGCACACATACATCATCAAAAAAACTGAAAATAATTTCTCTTTTAGATACTTCTTTATTTCCTGACTAGTTAACCTTTTTCCCTCCTGCCAGGAAGAAAAAAGCCACAACAAGAAAAAACCACAACCAAACAAAAAAAAACCCCTCAACCTCTATATAACTGACAACAACTTTGAATGACAACGTGTGAGGCAAAGGATATATATTCAATCACCTCAGTCTTATAATGGGTTGCTTTTCATATTCAAATAAAAGCCTTCTAATAAATACCAGAATCATAAAGGAAGTAGATTTCCACAAGGAAAACTCATTAAAACTTATTCATCCCATCCATCTATGTCCTCTCCAAATGTCAGAGATAAGATCAGGTTTATAGTACTTCTGGAAGATTAACAAGTGTAAATTCCTTTCAAATAGTTGGGCAAGTAAATCTTAGTTGAGACTTTTCTGACAAGACCTCTCTTATATTTAAATTATAGAAATGAGAACATAACTAAGAGGTGAAGTATTCCCACCTTCATAGCTTGATACTTGTAGCAATGAAGTCTCTCAGCCTGGTAACAAACTTTTAAAATTAAAATGGGGGGAAAAGAAAGAGTTATTCCTGAAACTAACTAAAAGAAGAAACTTGTAGAAGAATGTCCATGGATTGTACATACAAGGGAGTCTGGTTTAAAGATTAAGGGAATTATTCTGACCTCATAACAATTTATACAATCAAAGGGGGAACTTTAGGGAAAAGGTGCAATTTCATTGACATCAACATATGTATTTGAAAGCAGAATTTACCAGAATTATGAAATCTTTAAAACTTTGTGGATTCATACCAGGTACTACAAGCTCCCTTTTTCTTTTGACAGATTTGAAAGCAGCATCCAAGTTGTTTATTAAGACTCTAAGATCCTTAATTCAGTGCAAGTAGGTAACAGATACCATTATGAATCCAGGCCTATGTATTTAGAAATTCAAATACATACATGCAGTTTAACAATTTTACTTTACTCTGAGTCAGAAGGGACAAGTCTGCTTCACTATGATAGGAATTTTGTAGTAGAGACATGCAGTACTGTGGTGTCTCTGAGCTGAGGCTACAACAAAGACCAAAATCTTCTCGTCTCTATCTGTCCAGTAATAATTTGAAGTCAAAGATCATCTAATCCCCTATCATCTCCATACTATCATTTGTCTCCTTGTTGTATAATGTAGAATAATTTAATTCTTTCTAGGAATGGCATATCCTGTGGCTAGAAATACAGGAAAACTACACCAGTTCCAGACCTGGTCTTTTACCAAATTTCCTGTTACTTCCAATGAAGTTTTTCTGGTTTCATTCCTTCTGCCCCATGTCTAAGATCTCTTTACAGAGTATCATATAAATTGCAGTTCTCTAAGTTCAGTCTAGTCACTGGTTATTCATAATTAGGTGCCAACAGAACTCATATAATTTTAAAATAGGGGAACAAATTATGGCAAAGCTATAAACTCCAAGAAACTTTAATTAAAATTTAATATCATGTCATATTACTTGAAATATTTACAGGGAACATCTATATACGTCCACTGAAACACATGTTAACAACTTTCATTGCTTCTAAAGTATTACAAGCATGAAACATGCTTCTAATCATGTTTACAGCTCAGTTATATATAAAAGCTCAGATGACTATGCTTGTGATAAGCATCTCAATTTTAAATGCACCTGAGAATTCAGCAGGGATTTTGAAATAGCATTGGAAAAATATACGTGGAAGTCCAGAAATGTCATCCAGACTGCCCACACTGCAGGTAACTTGAATACATTTCATCAGTGCTGGATATATGATATATCTCTGCTAGAGCTCTCCTACGTATCTGAAGACCTCACATATAATAACTCAAAAAACGTTGTAATTTGTTAGTTTCATAAAAGCAGTTTAGCTCTTGTTTAAACTAAAAGTGTAAAGCTTAGCCAAATGTTGTGAGAATGCTGAAATGCTTGAAAGTTTCAGATGCAGAAAAACATAGGTCTGAGTAAAAAAACCTACTAACCTTTACTAGTATACTCTCACTTAAAATATTTAAAGGTATCACTAGCAAGAATTTAAATACTAAGGAATGTTTTTGATGGAAAACTCTATTCAACCCCCTTTCAAAGTAATAGATAAATAACAGGTAAATACAATATAGATATTTCTACCAGTTTATTAACTGTTGTCTGTATCTGCAATGCAATATTTGTCTTTGGTACTTACGCACTTAATCCATTTACCCAGTCTATCTACAGATTTGTTCTGTAATTATTCATTACGGATTTTCTAGTAACATGGGCATAAGATATACAAATTTGAGACCATTTCCTGTAAACATGTGGCTTGTATAATGTTCTAAGACAAATGCACTGTAAGTGCCAGTTAAAAACACTATTGGGAAATCTTACTCATTGGACAAGAACAGAAAGTTAAAAATCAGTAGCAACAAAGTAATTCCAAATGGTTTCATTTCTTTTGGAGCTTTTTTATTTTATGCTAATTTTCTTGCTTGTAACTCAATGTGTAGAAAATAATTGGTAGAGTTCTGTTATCTTCAAAGTACTTGCAATAACAGTGATGGTGAAAATTAATAAGAATGAATTGATTCATTGCACCAAAGTTACATAATAGCATTATACCATTCCATCTGTTTACTGGAGAGCATCTTAGAAGTGTTTGTCATGCAGTGAACCTGCAGGTCTTTGGGCTTTACCTGGAATTGTATAGGTAAAGATCTAGTCCCAAAGCTTCTTTTTCGATTGTAGCTGTTGAAATGTAAATAGCTTGGTAAGAGACGTCTCTGGAGTACTCTCATACTGAATGAGTTGTTGTTCTTTATTTTGAAAGAACAAACAACATTTCCATAGGCTGTTGTACTTGAATCAGATTACTGCAGTTTGTCGAAATAGGCAATATGAACTAGCTTCTCTCCACTTTACCTTGGGTTTCCCGTGGCCTGTAGAGGAAGTGGAAACTGGAGGGTCACCTGTGTCTGATTTGTTTTCCAGATATTACTCTGAACTACTCTGATTTCTTTCTTTTCTTTGTGGCTAGGTCATCAGGTCAGTAGTAGAACTAATATTTTATCCCGGTCATGTTTACTCAGCTCATTCTGCAAGGGATACTTGTTCAAGGTTGTTCCAAGGACACATCCTTGAGCAGGAGATGCTGAGTTGTTTTATCAAGGCTGATCACATTTCTGTGACCCACACAGACCCAAACAAAACTGGCATACTTAATTTTGCTAACTATGTGAGTGTATATAATTACTGAACCAGAACAGATAGGGAAACAGAAAATCAGGATATGTCCTCACTACAAACTGAAGATGTATTGCATCATCTTTTTTTCCTCACCATGTAAATTAGAGCACTTCCTTATATGTATCTATATGATGTCAAGATTTCATGCAGGTCTTCTGTTTCATATGCAGTGGTTTTAGTGAAATTATTGACATTAGGGTTAAAGCCTTTTCTTATAAGGAAAACAGTATTAATTCGGTTATGAAGCATGTTTTTTGACAATGTTAAGTTTATAAATATCTCCTCCATTTTCTCTGAGGAATGCCTTCTTTTGTAGATGTTACTTCAAAGCAAAGATCATAGAATCATAGAACAGTTTGGGTTGGAAGGGATCTTAAAGATCATCTCGTTCCAACCCCTTGCCATGGATGAGGACAGCTTCCACTAGACCAGGTTGCTCAAAGGCTCATCCAGCCTGGCCTTGAATAATTCCAGGGATGGGGTATCCACAGCTTCTCTGGGCAACCTGTCCCAGTGCCTCACCACTCTCTGAGAAGAATTTCTTTCTTATGTTGAGTCTAAATCTACCCTCCTTCAGTTTAAAGCCATTACCCCTTGTCCTGTCACTACCTGCCCTTTAAAGAAGTCCCCTTCCATCTTTCTTGTCGGTCCATTCAGGTACTGGAAGGCTGCAATAAGGTCTCCCTGAAGCCTTTTTTTCTCCAGCCTGAACAAACCCAACTCTCTCAGCCTGTCCCCATAGCAGAGGTGCTCCAGCCCTCTGATCATGTTTGTGGCCTCCTTTGGACTTGCTCCAACTGGTCCATGTCCTTCTTATGTTGATGATCCCAGAGCTAGATGCAGTACTCCAGGTGGGGTCTCATGAGAGCAGAGCAGAGGGGGTGAATCACTGCTCTCAACCTGGTCTTTTTGGTTGTGGGTTTGATTCGCTCATTTCTTTAATCAATTGCAGAATACAGTTGCCCATACTTAGTTACAATATTAACTGCAACTTGATAATTATTCTTTTTTTCTTGGTTTTTTGTTTTGGTTTGGTTTTTTTCTAGTACTGACTCACATTTATTTGTACTATCTTAATACCTTCTAAAGTTATGTAAATCCAACAGAGAGTGACTAAAATGCATTCCTACCCAAGCGAGGTTCAGTTTCCCATACAAAACAGTTCTTTTGGTTGCAGTTTTTTTCCTATAAGACACTTCAAGCTAATTAATATCTTTCAGGATCATTCAGGAAATAAGTGTCAGAATGTACACAGAAATTTAAAGAAGAAAACCACGTGTTTAGATCTGAAGCATATTGAAGAGAAAGCTGAAGAAATACTTGTTGCTCATTCTGTTCCTGTCTAGCAAATCAGTAGATGATTTCTGTCTCCAGAAGTGTCTGTCAACTTTCACAACCAAACTTCACTTTTAAAAATTGAGCTAGGGATTGTCAAGAACTTCCTGTACTATCTATAGGGAAAAAAACTCTGTTACTAGGAGTTCCAAAAATTTTAGTGAGAATATCATGAGTTGACTACAAACTCCTATCTAATTTCCTATAATATTAAAAACTAGAGACATGATAATCCAATGACAGACTATTATTCTGTGGTCAGTTTTTATTAAACGAGTTTCCTGGAAAAGCTGTACATAGTCAGTCAAAGATCATTATTCATATTTTGCACTGAAGCACAAAGGAACCAGCCTTCAATAAAGGTTCAAATAATATAGTGAATTTCTTTTAAAATAATGAAATCATAAAAAAAATAAGTAATGTTGGACATTTTCAAAATCAAAGCTCCTGTACCTAAATAAAGATCATTGGTTAGATGGCAAGTGTAACTTTGTGTAAATGATACTATAAATGTGACATACATATATTTTTCAGTATTTTTTGCACTGGTGTTGTGGTACTGACAAATATTCTATATCTATGTAACTGTTTTATAGCTTGATCATACTTGGCAGATGGAGTGCTGAGATGTAAAAGAATTAGAGTAAGAGAACTGTGTGACTTTTTGGCAAAGTTCACACCATAGTACATTGGGGGGTAAAAATGAAGAAAAAAAAAAAACACCAAGAAAATCTTAAATAAAAGAATAAACTTCTATATTGGTCAGCCATGCCATAAATCCCAAGATAGCTGAAAACAGTTTACAGACTTCAATATTAATTATAGCTGAAAACCTGTGAAAGCAATTATGTGCATACTGGATAGCTGTGTGACATGGCAATCCCGTCAGCTTCTGCTTCTGTTTTATACTGATTGCAGCCTTTTCTGTTCGGTAATACTCTTTTTATGTTAATGTAATATCCATATTTCTTGGTATTTTTGTCCTATTTTAAAAATATTTATTTCTATTTCAAAGGTCTGACAAATAAGCTCTCATCATGTGAGAAAATAAAAAAAACTCTTAATACCTATATCTAAAAAAAAAAAATGTAACACACAAGAGCATTGTCCTAACTATATTTTATCTTTTTATAGCTCCCCTGATTTCCACCTTTTTCAGCCTCAGGTCATTTAGTTTCATCTACTCAGCTACCATGTTTGCCTGATTATAAGCTACCATGTTTGCCTGATTATATTACAGGAGAGAAGTTATTCTTTGTATTAAGACTTGATGCTGTGATTGGAAAGACTGCAGACGTACAGAGTTGGATCCTAAAGCAAGCAAACTCAGAACTTCAGTGGACTTCTGAAAAAACTAAGAATTCAGATCATGGTTTTAGACATGGACCTTATCAATGGAAACGTTGGGGTTGCAGCAAAAATAGATTATTCTGAATTTGACCTGTATCCATTCTAAAGTCAGACTTTGCATTCAAATTACCTTGGAATTAACTGAGGCTTAGATAATTTTAGATTATTTTAGATCACTTAGCTATAAATGCAATAGTACCCAAAATATATCCTGTTCTGGAAACTATTTTATTATTCATCAATCAGCTGGCATTCATACTTACTAAGGACATTGGTTTTACCGAAGATATTATTTTATTTGGAGTGTCCTACATAAAACAACTAAAAATGATCAGTTCAATAGTTCTATATAATATTCATTGTAATTGCACAGAACAGACAATTGTTCTCATTTCCTTCATCACAGGTATTTGGCTGATCAAGGGATTTGCAAGGCTTGTTTAATTTACTTCTTGGAAATAAATGTAAGAATGGACATACAAAGTAAATTACAGAGCAGAATAAAGATGACATTATTTGAAAGGCTTTAATATTAATTTGGTTTCTATTCCACGTATTAATATCTCAATTTAACAAACATACTAATTACCTGAACAATAATTTGCCAAAGTATATTTTAAAAAATATGAAAAAGCCTTATTGTAAAAAGTTTTGGGGAAATACGGATAAAAGGCAGATGAAGAAATACTAATAGAAAAGTCTAGATGGAAACATTTGGAAAGGGTTTCCAGAAGACTGCCAGGGAGCAGACAGTGAAAAAACCTTGAAGACATAACATGAATTTTGGGGATTTATCTTTCATCTTATCTGATTTTTTGTGGGAAGTTATAAGAATGTTTTTAGAAAAGATGTGAATTAATTCTAGTCAACCTAGAACTGTGAGGTTTAAATTAGGTTATGCAGGTCTCCAGTACCAGTGTATAAACTACATTTTCCTCAGAATTCTCATTTAAAATGTAAGCCAAACTACCAAAATTCTCTAAGAAAAATATAACATAATAATATAATTAAAGCCATTTTCAATAAGTCAGCACTTCTTTCAGTTTTTGTTTTCCCTTCTGAACAAAAGCAATGTAGGCAATTATTTTAAATTAGGTTACATGAGAATATTAGTTGTGTAACAGAAATAGGCTTCTTACTGTAATTAAGTTTTATGGATCTTGCTCTGTAGATGAACAGAATCAGTCTTGAAAACACTGGGTATTTCCAACTACAGGTATGTTAGGAGGTTGGACAGCTGCATTAATTAAGTCTTCTAGTGAAGTGGTAAGGATATGATGAGGCAGTAGTTCCTTATAGCTTTTTACCTATATTTGAAATATAGGTAAAAATATCAACAACCTTCTGCCTTTATCAAGACTACTTTTGTAAAACCTTTGATTGACTTTGATTCAAGTGTTTCTGCACACATCTTTACTGGCCATGTGCATTTGCCCTTAGAACGCTCCTCCCATCCATTCAGCATGGTTGCTACTAATCGAAGTTGTCACTAACTAATTTCATGTCATTGACGAAGCACCTTGCAGAATACTTCAGTAATGCTTGCAAGGGTCATAATTTTTCTTATTCTGATCTAAGTTTATTGATCCTCTCCTGAGAGGAACAGCACCCCTCACAGCTTTATGGGACCATTCAAACAATCCAAGGATGATTTATATTATCCTTAAGGAAAAAAGCATCAAGACGTGTTACTCTCATGCTGAGATTTTCTTTGAGATCTCAATCTGTTAAAATACTAAACACTAGTCAGAATATTCCTGAGTAATGAAAAGCACTGCAAAACTTTATAGCATTATTAGGCTTCATGTTATAATTAGATGATGCTTCCACTTAACATGCAATTTCTTTTATTCAATATTGATAAGATTTAATGGATGATGTATTTGATTCAAAGACTTTGATACAAATGTAGAGTCTTAATTAACAAGTGATATATTTGATGCAGTGAATAATGTATCTGATTTAATAGAGGATGCACTGTATCTGCAGCTGAAGGTGATTGGTCTTTTTAGTGAGAGATTAATTCATTTCAGAAGTTGATGTATCACTTTCAATATGAACTAAATCCAATTTATAATACTTTTTTTTTTTTTTTTTTTTGTAGGATGCTAAGTAGCACAAGGAACAAGTTTGCCCTCAAGTGGACTTCAAAGGCAGATCATACCTCCAAGGCATGAGGCAGGTTAATTCATTCATGCTGTGATAAGGGTGGAACCAAGTTCTAATAAGACTCTGCCTTCTCAATCAATCTTTGCTTTAGTTCAAAGTAAAATGATATTAAATTTATTTAATTAGAGAACCCTGAAACTGTTATAATCTTTGTGTTAACAAGAATTTACAATAATAATGCAAAGATTCAAGGTGCAATAGCTATTTGAGCTTGAAACATCAATGAAGTAATAGCAAGAAGAAGGGCATCTTTAAGCATGTATTTTTCTTAAGTAAAAAAAAAAAAAAATTACAAATTTGACAGTATGTGCTTTTATTTTATAAGTTTGTCTCATTAATACTGCTGATTTTACATCTTGTAAAATTGGGAAAATCTTATTCAATAAATCGTCAGAAAGAGTCTGTGGGAGAGCTCTAGTGTAGATCACTGGAGTTTTCAGTTCCTGTATGTGGACAACCAGCCAGGTTTATCACATTCAAAACACAGGAAGGCTATGTGGAGTCAATATTCCATTTCCACTTTCTGTAATGTGAAACCTCTGTGTTCACTTATTATTCCATCGAACCTTTATTTTTCTGTTCACAGCTCCATAAATTCAATACTCTATGCTTTTAATCTAATTCGGTGACAAGTGAAAATGACCCAGGTTCAAGACAATGCCAGCTCATTTTTTAAATTACATATTTAGAACTAAAAAGATATTAGGACACGCATATGTAACTCAATGAGTATATAATGGCTGTCATACTAGTACATAATATCCCCAGTAATTTAATTATAAACACCTGACTGTTTAGTATTTAAAAACGAAAATGACTGTTTAAGCACTATGCAGTTAAAGAATAATAAACCTTCTGACATATTCTTCACTCAAAATGTTACACTCAAAAATATGATTAAAAGAGATTCACCAGCAATGAAAAACTACTTGGAAGTAAACTGATATTATATTTCTAAACATATGATGGATCTTATCACTGTCTTGCAGTTATACATTCAGTTTAGTATGTATCAAAATTACAAGCTAGAAGTAAAACAAGGAAAAATATTTTTATTTTCAATCTTTGTTTCAGATTTTCACTCAAAAGTAAAAGCTTTCCATCGATTCACAGTGCCAAGAATAACATTGTAAAATATTATGATAACTTAAAAAAATAAAACTTCATTTAAAAACAAAAAGTTAGACCATAATGAATTAGGTTTTCCACAACGTAAAGAAAATATGTACATCATACTGATGTTTAGAAAACAAAGGATAGGAAGTAGGAAAAGATTGACAGGTCACAGTTTCTGACAGATCATGACATCTCTTTCTTCAACTCAAAGACTTACAGCCTGAGATAAATAATTGAAAAATAATTATAAAATTGTATCTGTCTAGCCCATAATAACCCTTAACAGGGGATTTCAGTTAATAAGAAATTGTGTTTATCCATAACTTAGCTACCTATAGCTATAGATTCAAGCTATTCTGCTCACCTCTTCAGTGATCAAAAATATTAAGAACAAAGTTCTGAATATAACAATACTATGCAATGGCAAATATATATTATCTGCATCATGCATGATAAATGATTTGAGGTCCTAAAATCTAGAGTTAAGCATGTCTTCCATTTCCTAGCTCATGGTGGCAAATCCATTCCAGGATTGAAAATGAGAGAAGATGGCATAGTATTAGCCACTTTCTGTTGTATGACATACAGAACAGGAAAAAAAAGTAAATAGAGGTAAGACTTTGCCCATAGCATATAAATTGCTTTTTCAGTCTTGTGCAAAGTGTTATTTGTCTTCTTAATGTGGCTATGGAAGCAAGAATATACTATTCTTCATTGCATTGCAAAGGGTGTAACCTAGTTTCTTTATTTTTAGGTGTGTGCCATCTCTGCAACTGCTCTTCCTGTGGTGCTGAATTACAATGGTTTAGTTTGGTGATGTTAGAAACGTACGTTGAAATCTACAGCAAGTCTTTGGTACCTTCATGTTGCCAGAAGTTGTCCAGCTAGTTGAGAGATGCTGGAGTTCACAATTTCAGACCACAGTTTAAGTTAAGATAAATATCTGGTAGTAGTTTTCTAGATACTGGGTATGGACAAAGGATGAGGAAAGATAAGCTTTTAATGGTTACAGAGAATACCCACATACCACAATATGTGTTCAAAGTTTCTTCATATGTGATCCCCTGCCTTGGTCAGGAGTACATTCCACTGTTATCATGGAAGAAATTAATTATTTTTGGATCCAGAAGTGACATCTCCTGAGAATCGTAATATCCCATGTTTTTTACTTCCCAATAACCTTGATAGTATGGCTTACTTTTGAAGCAAGCGTAGTCATGGTAATGGCAAATAATCCCTTCTTTAGTTGTCTTTGTTTATGATACTGGTAGGCTTTGAATTTGCTAGAAACTATAAGCAAATGTAGGTTACAGGCAACAAATCAAAGAAAATATGTTTGAGTCCTACTTGGTGCTTATGAATGTTTGAATGACAAGGTTGCATGTCCGAGACAACAAGAGAGCAGGAGGCATGGAACCAGGAAGAAGACAAATTAAAAATAAAAAATGCATCTCTGTCACAAAATTTCTAACTTTACATATAGATCTAACTAATGATATAAGCCCTGTTTGGGGACGCTGGAGAGCACCAAACCTGCTGAGAACAAGGCAGAGGACTGTCACAGGTAGAATCCTGGTATATCCTGTATTCATACCATCTGTTAGGAGCTGTTAAAAAAAGGTTAAAATCCCTAGGTTTTCTCTGCAAAACTGATAACTACTTGACTCACTCTAAAAGGAAACCCAATAATCAATTAGTGTATGTGTAATATGAATTATTATTAATAGAACTAGTAGTTAAGTGTCTTGGGGCCTAGGTGCAATACAGGAGCCAGGACAAAATGGCAGTACAGATATACCCATAAAACTGATAGATCTAGCAAAACAGACACAAGACACAGTAAGTCATGGGGCCAACAAGAAAAATGAACAGCGTGATAGGATCAAATTTTGGCCTTGCTGACTTCTAGTAGAAAGAAAAGTGAGAGATGAGGTTAAAAAAAAGAAAGAGTTTGGGGAGTAAGGTCACCATGAAGGGGAAATAAAGGCAAAGCAAAAAGCCAGTCAGGTAACACTCTTGATACGGATGAAGAGAGTTCACTATTTCTGTTTTTTTCTCTATTACTCTACCCTCTTCTCGTTTCTCCAGACAGAGGGGCCTGAGCACTTCATTGTTTGATAACCATCATTATTTGGGGGTTTTACCCCCATTTTCTTGGAAAAAGAAAGAGAAGACAAGGTAAAAACTTTAAAACCTAATCTTTTTTTTTTTTTCTGATTTTTTTTTTTCCAGTTACATGAAACTTTGCTTAAAGAATATTTTTGGAGAATGAGATGGGTTTATCTGAGGGAAGAAAGAATTAGCTTTCTAAAAAACATTCATGAAAAATTCAAAATGAAGGTAAATTTATCTTTTATTTTTAAAATCTAAAATTACTCAAAGAATGTATGTTATCTTTGTTTGCAGTGACCAGAAGAATCATATTCACCTTTTTCAGACAATAAAGTATTAAACAGAAACATTTATTCCAATCTCATAGTCAGTTTCTTTGGGGAACAAAAAAAAACAAAGCACCACACACAAATCAAAACAAACAAAACAAAACCAAACAAACAAAACCTGGGGAAAATTACACCAAAAAAACCCACGACACTAAAACTGTATGACACTTTTCTGAGTGAAGATGGGATTTGAAGAAATGCACTTATCCATAAAGAATGAAGAAATGAACATACTGATTTTCACTCCAAAATCACAGGAACAGGAAAAGGAGTTAGGAATTTTGGACATAAAAGAGCAACTGTTGTTGAGAAAGGAAAGAAAGAAGCTACGTATTTACCACAAACGACAGAGGGTCTGGCAAGGAAAGTTGGCAGTAACAAACAATTGTTTTTATTGATTTTCCAGCCTTTATACTTCTTGTGGTAGGAACCAAGCAGTGGTGAAATTTTTTAAGACTATCTCTGATTTTTGTGTCAGGTGTTTTTTGAGGAAGAAAATAAAAAATGGCCTCAGGTCAGAGCTTTGAAAAAGGTATGTTTTACTTGCTGAAGTATCTCATGGAGTCATTTGTGATATTGAAGACATACAGCAGCTGCAGAATGAGGTTCTACCTTCCTGAAGGTCTGAAAAAAACCAAAAAGACTATATATCAAACTGTACCAGAGAAAATGCAGCCCAAAGTACTTGGATGTAGCTTTCTGACCTCCAGAAGAACTTATCCAGTACAGCATATGGTGTGCTGGAAATGCAGAATAGCAGCAATATCACAAACATCCAGCAGTGTAATTTCTACAGGATTATGACAACTTCTCGGGTTTGTGTGGTTTGGGGGTGTTTTTTCATTTGGGTTGGGTTTTTTTGTGGGTTTTTTTTTTTTTTGTTCCTCTAGATCTCCTTTTATTAAGGTTTTTTTCTTCATAAAAAAGAGTAGAGTTTTATATTATGTTCATAGCTACCAAGCATGTAGGTTCTTTGAGCAAAACCCAAGCTGAAATTCAAGGAAAATCAAGGAAAACACCTAAAGACAAATGTCTTTGGCAAAGAGTAAAGTCCTTTTATGGAACTAGTTTCTTTTTGCAATTAATGTGAAAAACTACTCTAAATAAGTTCTTTAGGATGTAATATTTTAACATCAATTCTAAATTCATCAGCTCTTACATTCAGTGCAAAGCTATTCATAATCAGTTTATTTAAAAAGTAACAGTATTTTCTGAATTTTTATTCAGTTAGAGTACAAGCAGGAAAAAAAAAAAACAAACCAAACACCAAAAAAAAAGAAAAAAGCCACCACCTCACCATTGGGAAATGCCAAAATGAAATGCCATGTTCTCCTCACAGAAAATCAGATAAGAGAATTGCCTGTGCTATGAAAACAGGCAATTAAGGAAAGTAGATAAAAAAGAGGTTTGTGGGTAGCAGCACAAGATTTATTTGACTATGACTTTGTGTGTCTTCGAAGGAGTCATCAGCAGAAGCTCTCAGGCATATGGGAATCCTGTTTTAGAAAACAGGATTAAAGGTATGTTAAGTGAAGTGTTTTTGGAACAGGGTTACTAAATGGCATAAGAGAATCTAAGCTACCAGAAAATAGGAAAAAAATTGTTAAACCTATTAAATAGTAATACAGTTAGAGGAGAATTAGAGCAGAAAAGATGGTCGGAATGACCTGATATTAAACAGGAAAGAAGGATAAGGTTTACTTTAATTAATGTCATGCTTTCTTTAAGATAAAGGTTATGCAATGTCATTAGGAACTACTAATCCATAACTGTTGGGTAGAAATATTAGGAAAACTGTTTTAGTATTACTTTTATGGAGTTCAGTTGTTACATTTTGTTCTGACCTCAGATGTCCCCACCTGCCTCCAAAGTGAAATTACTAAAGCTGACACAACCCTCTCAATTTAGTAATTTTCTATTTAAAGAGGTAAAACACTACATCTACTTCTGCTCAAATGGGGAAGTTCATTGCTATAGTTCATTGTGATTTCTTGGAAATCCGCCAAAGATGAACCCCTATTTTGTACTTGTTGAATAAACTCATTATTGCAACTGATATTGAATATCAGAAATTGTATCAGGGTGGGATAATCTGGCAGTAACAAACATGTTAATGAAGAGCAGAATACTTTGTGAAGAGTACTGTGAAGAGTAAAGGCCTCTGATAGAAATTATTGGCTCTTGAAAGTACTAAGATTATTGAGAACAACCTGAATCAAATACACTCACAGCAAAGCTAAATACTGAAATTCAATAATAATACTAATTATGTAATGACAAGAAAGAAGATTTTATCTTAAAACAACAATAGCTCTCTTCAAAAATGTATTTTTAATCAATCTCTTCAGTAGATTAGACCATATGAGATAAAAATAGGCATGAAGACAGCCTTTCCAATTGGAGTTAATAACTTCAGTAAGCAACAATTCATCAAGTAAACTTGAATGTGCACATCAACATAGAATATCAAAGAATTTGGAGATTTAAAAAAAAAAATGGTGAGAGGATCAGTTTTATTTATTTCAGTGTAGCATAGACACTAAACATTTCTTTCCAAGAGCCAGCTCTTGTTTGTCTCAATTGTGATTCCTGCTGCCAGATTTAATCACCATTCCACACTATATGGACCTGAGATTATTCATGTGGATGCAACTGTAGTTCAATACACATTATCACTAGTTCACAGATTTCCCTAAAGTCAAGTGTCACTAGACTTTCTCTTTGTTTCTATGGAAAATTTTAACTATGTTGCCAGTTCCTCTACCACAGAGAATTTGGTAGTTATTTTGTTTAAAAAATAAGTAACAGTCTACATGAACTTAAACAAGAGTTGCATTAAGAAACACTTATTTAGCTAGTTACTTCCTCAAAGCCAATCAATTTACTCCACATACTATTTATTCTCACATATGCATATGCTCATTATCACAATGAAGTTTTAAACCAATAAACTGAGATGAAGAGTCCAGCCAGCTGACTATTTACAACCATCTTGTGGAATATCAATGTTTCTGAAAAAATCTGCTAAGATTTCTCCTTATAAAAACAGGACAATAACATTGCAGCCCTGAGAAGAAGGACCTGGGGATACTGGTAGAAGAGAAGCTGAACATGAGCCGGCAGTGTGTGTTGGCAGCCCAGAAAGCCAACAGTATCCTGGGCTATATCAGGAGAAGTGTGGCCAGCAGGTTGAGGGAGGTGATTTTCCCCTTCTACTCTGCTCTCATGAGACCCTACCTGGAGTGCTGTGTCCAGCTCTGGAGCCCTCAGCATAAGAAGGATATCGACCAGTTGGAATGAGTGCAGAGGAGGCCACGAAGATAATCAGAGGGCTGGAGCACCTCTGCTATGAAGAAAGGCTGAGAGAACGGGGCTTGTTCAGCCTGGAGAAGGGAAGGCTTTGGGGAGATCTTATCACAGCCTTCCAGTACCTGAAGGGGGCCTACAAGGAAGCTGTGGGGGGGCTTTTTACAAAGGACTGTAGTGACAGGACAAGGGGTAATAGGTTCAAACTGGATCAGGCAGATTCAGATCAGATATCAGGAAGAAATTTTTCACAAAGAGGGTGGTGGAGCACTGGAACAGGTTGCCCAGAGGAGTTGTGGGTGCCCCATCCCTGGCTGTCTTCAAGGCCAGGCCAGATGAGGCCTTGAGAAACCTGGTCTAGTGGAAGGTGTCCCTGCCCATGGCAGGGGGTTAGGAACTGGATGGGCTTCAAGGTCCCTTCCAACCCAAACCATTCTATGATTCTATGATCATGTACTACTATGTATGCAGTAATTCCCTCCTAACACATTTGTATTATGTGAATCACATAATTTGTTACATTGCAGGTCTTATTGAAACTAAAAAAGGGGGCAAAAACTGGCTCTCCCAGAAATTTCACTGGTTTCAGTATAATTTCTTTCATCTCCTAAGAATTGTCAGTCTAAAATTTTAATTCAAAACATCAATTCACTTTTTTAAACAAAAGTGAAAAAGGGGATATAATTTTGTGTTAGAATTGTTTTCAATAGGAGCCATCTTATAGTTTAGTCAGAATAAATCTTAGAAGCATAGAATCATTTAGGTTGGAAAAGACCTTTAATATCATCAAGTCCAACTGTTAAAGATGTGCCTTTTTTCCATATTTTCTGAAAAATGCCAGAGTATTCTGTTCTGGATTTTTAAAAACATTCTTTAATTTCCTGATGCTAGATAACTGCATGGTGTGAAATATTCATATCTAAGAAATGTTAATAGGGACAATTAAAATATTCCATTACAAACTTGAGGGGGAAAAAAAATAACAAAACCAAAACTGCCCTCCTTTTTTACATTGTAGGAACCTTTTCCTCTATTCTACATAAACTGCAATATTTTATTCTGTTTACTGTTCATGATGTGAGAAGCAGTGCAATAAATGAGGGTTTATCATTGTTTAATTATGCTGAGGTAGCCCAAAGATGCTTCAGTCTTTCAGGTATTAGCATGTGCTCAACTATTTAATCTCACAAACATTCATTTACTTATAAATTATTTAGAAATCTTAATCTTGATTAAAATTCTAATATTTATTATCCTGCTATCTACGGTTATTTTTAATAAGAATGGGAAATTCAATTTTTGATTTAAAATTGTAACAATGTTTTTCTTAGGAAAGAAATGAGATATTTTATAAGGAAGGACATTTCATTGTTAATGATTTCATAGCTAGAAAGGATAAAGCTATGTTATTCTTCTATTAGCTTTTCTTATTCAATTTCCCCAAACCTTGTGTCTACAATAGTGCCCTGAACTATGAGAGGTTACTCACAATAGAATTATCAATACTCGTGAAATTTAAAAAATTCAGAACTGAGTGAATAGCAGTCTTATGATCTCACGATATATTTTATATGGTATTTTTTACTGGATGCTATAGAACTTCCAGACACAAAGCTTTAAGCTGAAGTTAAGACTTTGATTTATATCAAGCATCAGCAGAGAAATTATAAAAAACTCTACCATTTAAAGACAGACAAATGGCCTTTCAGAAAAGGAGTAGACTATTGGACTTCCATTCCTAGCTGTCTCCCTGATTTCCTCAAACAAGCCAGATTGATCATCACTTCTTCTAAGGAGAATAATCAAGGTAACTGAATAGAAAAACATCAGGCTAGGATTCTTGCATTATTTTCATGATCTGTAGTCATGGGTATTCTGAGAGAAAGTTGGAGTCTTCTGAGTTTTCTTCCATTATTTTAGGGGAATAATTGTGACAAATTACTTATATGATCAATTTCCTTTATTAAGGCAATTTCACAGTTAAAAGAATCAGTGACCTATACCTTGGCTTTTGATTCCGTTTTCAAAGTTCTGGGCATCCGCTTCTCATGTGATGTTATTTGTGGATATTTGAAAATCTGCCAGGCCAGGGTCTGATATCTCCCAGTCTGTCCAATATCTTGTTTTTGCATCTCCATGACAGTTAGTTAACCAGATCTTTGAGTTGCTGTGTAACTGGGGTTGCACACTTATGTAACCCGCTGACTTCCCAGCTGTGAGGAATAAGGACCTCTTCTTTAAGATTTCCACAGCCCATGGCATAATCACCTAACAGACAGATGTTGGACAAAGGCAGCAAACCATTAAAAATATGGGCGATTGCAAATGAAGGATCCAGATAACTACAGAGGCAAATAGGCACCTATAAAACCCCTGAATTTTCTGACCACAGAATCAGAAATGATATCTCATCAACTGTTGGTTATTCTTTACAAACAGCTGAGGATTATTCTCCAGTGACAAAGTGAGTGTCATGTTACAATGAGAGATCTCTCATTTGCTCTTGGTAATGAATAAACCATATTTCACTCCCCTCTTTGAGAAGACTCAATTGACTGACCAGGTCAGACGCTAGAAAGTAGCACAGATGCTTCATGATTCAATACATTTTCTTAACACATCTAAGAGAATTTATTTCCCAGTGATCTACACAAAGTTTCTAAGATGCTTTTCATGTCCCCAGTATGGAGAACAAAAGTTTCTCATTTATTTTAACTAATCTATATCCTACAGAGAATATCCATTCAAGATCACATCATTTCATGAAGACGGCAGTAGAATGAACATGTTTTATGGCCCAGTTTATCATCTATGACTTTGACTATTATTTTCTTTGAATTTTAGGTTCACAATGTAAGTCTGTACTATTGTAATATATTATTCATTTCAGTCACGTGTAGATGAGCATGAAAGCTTCATATCCATTACTGAAAAACACCTAATGAGAGATGAGCAAAGAATAATTTTATCAAGTTCCAGAGCTCAATACTCGTTCCCAGGTAGAATTTCCTGAAATAATCACTTGTTTGAAAATTAATCATTATGCATAATAGCAAGAAATAGCAATTGACAGCAAAGTGTAGAGGTCACCACTCTTCCCTTATGCTATCACTATTTTTTGGCAGGTATGTACAACTGCTGGGCCAGACAACATTTTGAAAGGGTTTGTAATTCCAGTGCACTGTCACTTCTCAGTATGACAGGTTTGTATCAATTATAAATGAAACTAAATACAAATATCTTAAAGTTACTGCAGGTTGACACTTAGTAGCCTTGATGGTTTCAGTGACTCTGGATAAATCACTGAAAATATTTTCATGCTCTATTCATATTGAAAAATTTTAATAGTATTTTTATTTCCTTATCATTAACCCCAATATGCCGAATATCCAAATATGCCTTACGAAGTCTGCTAGCTTTTTTTTGGACTAAGATTAATATTTTCTCCTCATTGTCTTCCAGCAATAGCTCTATCTTGCCTTTATGTTCCTTCATACATAAAAAGATCCCAAAGTATTCCACGGACATCTTATACTCTAAGACCTAGAAGCTCCTGCTGAACAGAGGAAAGGATTCATACTTGACTGGCAGCATTGGGTATTATTTCCCACTCTCTGAATTTTAATGTGACTATGTCCAGGTGGAACGACAGGTTTCGGTGTTACAAAGTCTGATAATTGACAAGTGTGGGTAATGTTTGCTTGATCTGATGAATAAGAAAAGAGAAGGGTTTATTTTAATGAAAAAAGTGATTTTAGTGTTACCATAATCAAGACTCAATTATGTGCTTCCATTGATGCTAACCAAGATAAGTCAGTAAGAAAAAACAGACTTCACATAAATTTCATCACATCTGGGAAAATGTGTAACTTCGAATAGAAAAAAACACATTAGATTTAACTTCAAATAATCATTGCTTATCCTTGGAAATACCACTGATTTAAGGTTTTATAAGTTTCTAATGTTTACAACATTTATACAATTTATAAAATAAACTGCTGATAAAATATGAATTGCTGTTATAAAACATACCTGTCTGTTCTGAAATAAATGTTATTAGCACTGCCAGTTGTTCTTTACTTCTGCTAATGACATTTCAGATTGACAGTAAACTGTTTTACTGTTTAAAAGGAAAGAGGTCTGTGGATTTACAAAATACATGTAGCATATTTAGGATTGGGATTTTTCCCCACTTTTACCCATTTATAAACATTTACTTCTGTGTATCACACCAGTGTTAAGAGGAAGGGGTGTGGGTGTGTGCGTGTGTATGTAGTTCAGCCAAACACGTAGCGTAGAAACCCTAACCAAAGGCCTATGAAACTGTGAATTATGCCAGACAGCTAGAAGTCAGGCATAACCTCAGTTCCTTCACCTGCCAAATTTTCCAAAAGTTGTGCTGGAGCCAGAGGGAGCCTGGGTTGGTTGGGGTTTTTTGGTGGTGTTGTTTTTTCTTTTTGTGTGTGGTTGTGGTTTTTTGGGTTTTTGGTTTGGTTTGGTTTGGTTTTTTTTTTTGTAGGGGGTGTTGTTTTGGGTTTTTTTTGTTAATATTTAAAAATATAAGCTGTTTGATTACTTCTGTGTGCCACCATCCATGGTCTAAGGCAGACTGAAGCAGACTGAAAACATCTAACAGCTACTTTGGAAAAACAGATCTCCACTATTCTGGATATAATTTCCAAAACTAGTATTAAATCCTGCTCATTCTGATAGCAGAACACCAGTATAACAATTACTCTGTTGTTTGATGTTGTTTTTTACCAGCAAAGTGAGCAGCAACCTCAGTCAGGCACTAACAGGGCATAGACCTCTGGGCTTGCAACCTTCAGAGCGCTTCAGAGAACCTTCCAGAAGTGCAGCCTCTAGGTGCAGAGTGGCAGCCAAGCATCAGGTGGGAACAGGAGCCAATCAGAATCAGGCAGTCTCTGCCCAATCCTATAAATGAGCTGTGGCTACAAAGGGACAGGCCTGGCAGAAGGGCTGCCGGGGGTTGCTAAAGTCCCTGAGGGCTAATGGCAGGGCTAGGCCAGCCTAGCCTGCTGCGCTTGACTCCCTGGCTGCCTCACCTGCCGCCATAGGATTGAGAAGTCATGAGGAACTGTGATGCTGGCCTGCGTGGCTTCTCCTGCAGAACAGGTAGGTTGGATTACTCATTAATACTAAATATATCCATGACTGTAAGCATTTTGAGGTTTTGAGCCCTTTTAGTTTACACTATCAATTCCATCTCACACTGCAACAAAGGGGAGAAACATTTACCGTTTTAGGAACACCAGTGTAACTTGCTGCGTTGTGTGATTCTGAATAATTTGAATAGCAGAGATAAACAGGCTCAGAGCTCGGCTGCAGCTTAGCCTTTAAACTTAATATATGTGTGAAGGCTTAAGTGAGACAGAAAGCTAAGGAAAGAGATTCTGTTTCAGGACATGAGGGGTTTTTGTTTGTTTTGTATTTCCCCAGAATGTATTATATTAGTCATGCTGGAAATGTAGTATAGGCCTCTATGCAGCAATATCCTCAGGATATTAGTACCTTGAGACATGTAGTTTTTCCCTCAGTGTGGTGAAGGAAAAAGATTTCTTAGAAAAGTTGTTTCCTTTGTCTATGAATATTTCCAACATCAGTGCTTGAAATCAGGGTACCCGGAAGTTACCATGATCCTCAAATCTTAAGTAGATGCTGGTGAAATTTGAAAGCCTGATTTCAGATACTCCCCCTTCCATTTCCACCCACTGATGCTGGTGGAGATCATGCTTAACCCTGCTGTATCCAGACTGAGTTGGCCAGGGATAATTGCCTGAGCTGGGGTCTTGCACTCACTCTTATCAAACCCCCTGCTCTCAGTGGGATGCCTACAATCCTGGCAATGCAGTTGCTGCAGAACCCCTGCTGTGCTCAATAGCTTTAACCCAACAGTCCAAGGCAGGCACTTCGGTGGTTATGACAATGCTTTGAGAGTTCCCTTTGAGTCACTCCTCTGTGAGCTCGAGGGTTTTGTACAAAGAGTAATTTCCCTTGAGTGACTTCAGTGACTATTATTCTTAAGAAAAGTGAGCGGTGGGCTTCTCTAAATGTGGGTTTGGACTATCATGAGGCAATGCTTTAAGTAGCATTACTTTAATAAGTCCTTTACTCTGCCTGCATTGTTTTTAAGGAGACTAAATTTTGTATCCCTACATGAAAACCCCATTTGTATTTATTTTAAATACATCAAAGTCTGTATAAATGCTTTATTTCATTTATTAAGACAGTTGAATTTATTGCTATAAAAATGGTTTTTTATGGCTACCAGACTGTCTTCTCATGATCTGCCCTATCATGTAGTTAGAGGATCAGGTTAATGTTCCTCCAGACATCTTTCATCACTCCAGGCAGCTTAGTTAAAATCCAACACAGTCATAAGATTATGTTCTGCTTTGTATGGTTTGCAATGCTTCCTAACTTCTGGGAAGAGAATTTTCTGTGACTATCACTATAGTGAATATTATTTGTGAATACAGTAATCAAAGGTGGATGTCCTCAAGTTTCTGTTTTATCTGCATGTTGTAAATTTAAGTTGTATGTTCCCAAAAACACTGTCTGAGGATTGAGATCAGTTTCTCTGTTTGGCTGCTTAAATTTACTATCTATATATTATTTAAATATTAGGCAATTTATTTACCCTTGATCAGATTGGGGGATTATAATTCTGGGTTGCATGACAGCCTGAAAAAAAGGTTAAAATTCACTGGTAGTTTTATTGTAACTGTGATGCTACAGGTACCTGCTATATCCCCTATGTTACTGCAGCGGTGATATTCCCAATGGTCATTTTAGTTTGTTTTCACATTTAATAGTGATAGTTAAAGAACATTGTACTATCTGAGCTTTATATGAAGGCAAGATATTACTGTCGTCTTTCCATTCCTGCTATAAAATTTCAAACTTAGAGCAAAAGAAGATGTCAGTGATTGAGAAGACTGGGTCTGATCCAAAAAAAGAAGGCTAACAGAGGCTGAGTGGCACAGCACAGGTGGGACTGTGCCCACCTGACAGGCCACAGCCCCCATGTATGCAAGCAGGCCAGAGCTGGTGATATGAGCAAGTCAGGGCCCTACCAGAAGGTGTTGGATAGCAATTAGAAATGACTAGTTTTCTTCTGACTGGTCTTTGTAAAATATCCAAGCACAACAGATATTTCTTCACTACTTTTTCTTCTCTGTGAAAGCAATGTTGGATTTTTTTAAAGAATATTTCAGTTGGAAGTGGTCTACAATGATTATCTAGTCCAGCAGGCTGACCAAAAGTTAAAGCATGTTAAGGGCATTATCCATATGCCTCTAAAAAGCTGACAGGCATGGGACATTGACCGCTCTCTAGGAAGTCTGTTCCAGAGTTTGACTACTCTCTCTGTAAAGATGCTTCCTGATCTCAAGTCTGAGCCTCCCCAAAGCAGCTTTGAACCATTCCCAAATAATTAACATTAATATTAATGGTAATTAATATCAGCATTTTATTGGTGGAACCCAAGTGACTGGATGAGAGGTTTGCCATATCACACACTCATGAGATGAATTCAATAGCTGCAAAAGTAACTCAAAGCACTTGTGTTGAACATTTCTCTGAAATCATGAGCTGATGTAACTTTAGTGTTTTCTGTTTTGTTTGGGGTTTTTTAGTGTTTTGTTTGTGTTTTTTATGCACTTGACTTCAATTTACTGGTGACTTCAACATTTACCAGTGAATCAGAGGTCTCAAAGATATTAAGATCCTTTTTCTTCTGAAATTCAAAGCAACGTGGATAAGGAATTAGCTTGATGGTTACACTCAGAGTTGTGGTCAATGGCTCAATGTCTGACTGGAAACCAGTGATATTTCTCTGGGTTAGTACTGGGACTGGTGCTGTTCAACATCTTTGTCAGCAACATGGATGGTGGGATTGAGTAGATGCTCAGCAAGTTTGCTGATGACACCAAGCTATGTGGTGTGGTTGACATGCTGGAGGGAAGGGATGCCATCCAGAGGGACTGGGACAGGCTGGAGGGGTGGGCCTATGCCAACCATGTGAAGTTCAACAAGGCCAAGTGCAAGGCCATGCACATGGGTTGGGGCAATCCCAAGCACAAAGACAGGCTGGGTGGAGAATGGTTAGAAAGCAGCATGGAGAAGAAGGACTTAGGGGTACTGGTGGACAAAAAGCTGGACATGAGGTGTCAGAGTGCACTGGCAGCCCAGAAAGCCAACCATATTCTGGACTGTATCCAGAGAAGTGTGGCCAGTGAGTTGAGGGAGGTGATTCTCCCCCTCTACTCTGCCCTCGTGAGACCCCACCTGGAGTGCTGTGTCCAGCTCTGGAGCCCTCCATATAAGGAGGATATTGACCCGTTACAGCAAGTCTAGAGGAGGCCATGAAGATGGTCAGAGGGCTGGAGTACCTCTCTCATGAAGAAAGGCTGAGAGAACTGGGCTTCTTCATCCTGGAGAAGAGAAGATTCTGGGGAGACCTTATAGCACCTTCCAGTACCTGAAGGGGGCCTACAAGAAAGCGGGGGGTGGGGATGCTTTTTACAAGAGCACAGAGTGACAGGACAAGGGGTAATGGGTTTAAATTGAAAGGGGGTAAATTTAAGTTGGACATTAGGAAGCAATTCTTCACTGTTATGGTGTTGAGGCACTGGAACAGGTAGACGATATTGAGACTTGATGTGTGCTGAAGTTGTTCAAAAACTGAACTTGATATGAATTACAGTAAACTTTAAAGTATCAAAATAATTACCTAATCAATACTAGTTCCTTTGATATCTTTTAAGCAGCTTTAATCACCATGAACTCATTTGGTATTAATGCAAATGTTGCAAGTGCTTCAATTGGATTTCTGCTGTAAGTGAAGATTAATTACTTGGAGTAGACAGTTGTACTAAAGTGTTACCCAGTATGCATGCATATGTAAACAAAAATAACGAAGAGTGGAACAATACTCCTGTGTAAAAGTAAACAGCTTTTGCTTTAGGAGTTAAACATTAATAAACATGTATGCATTTTGCATATTATGGTATCTCTGTCAAGATATTAATTCTTTACATTTACAGAACACAGTGCCAGAAAAGCTATATATTCACTATATTTTTTCAATTACATTAATGTTACTAAAGATTTTGCCTATCTTTCATGTGCCCTAAATAGGTACATAATAACAGCTGTGTTTAGGATTCCAGAATGCTGGCTACCAAATAAAAAATATTTCCTGAGTTTGCCTGATCAGAGACATTTCAGCTGAACAGCATTTCTTTAAAAGGAAAAAAGCTTAAAGAACATTATAATATCTAGACATATTAAATAAAATTTTTGAAAATTTTATGAAGACATTTTCAAATTTTAGATACTCAAACAGTAAACCTTTTGTAGCTGCATTCATATAAAAAAATTTAAATAAAAGTGCTTTGAATAGTCATACAATTTCTGTGAATAAGAAACGTGTTAGCTCCAAAGTATTAAGGGACTACCTTTGTAAGCAGACTAGTCTTTATGGTAATTGCAATATATTTCCTTAAAAAGATAATACTTCCAGATACCATTTGTTAACTTCATTGTTAATTTAATTTAGAACTGCTATGAAATGGAAAGCTCTTGTTTAGTATTCAGGATAATATGAAAGGTCCAACACAAGTCATTCTATGAAAAATGTTAGGTTTTAAATAGCATCATACATCAAAATTTATATTTAATTTTTAAGTTTCCAACAAATCTGTTTTGACTAATTCTAGCTTGATACTGTTTTTTGTCTAGCTGGGTCTTTCAGTGACATTTGATGCTATCAATTAAGTGATCCTTCTTGATCAGTTTTTTCTGATCCTCTGTCTTGCAGCTTTAAACCTGATTTGATTCCTAGCTATTGCTTCTCTCCCAAATGTTTCTGTTCATGCTTCTATCTGATCAGGTCTTTGTCTTTTGCAATGACATTCAATTTACATTTTTTCTGAATACATCCTATTTTTTTTTTTCCATATAATATTTTCTAAACTCAAATTCTAAAAATCTTGTTTCTTGGCTATTTCTTCCATAACAGTAATTTCCTTTTTTTTTTTTTGTAAGAATAATTAAGAAACTCAAGCTACTCTTCCAGTAATTCAGCTCTTTTAGCTTTGGATATGTGGACAATTTAAATTTGCCTGCAAAAAAAAATAGAGATTCTATGAAGAACAGCACATAAAAAGAAAGACAAACTAGTCAGAATTTAAAATTAGGTAGTTTTAGAGGGCTTAATTGATTTCAGGTCATGTGTTGTGACTGTTTTCTCCTTAGTTTTACTACTTGAATTGCTTCAATACTTTGGAAAAGCGTTTTCCTTATGATGTTAGAATGTTGTATCAGTCCACCACAAACACTTAAATGTTAAATAAACACCTGCACTGATGTGGTTTGACAACACTTATTCTTTTCTCTGTGTGTGTTCCCTCCCTATGCATATTAAGCACAAGAATTTTGTGCAAAAATGTTTTAGAAAATTAGCAATTTTCATGGACTGCTAGAAGATACTCATGATGATCAAATTCTGAGCTTGTAAATATTCTTCCTGAAAACCTGATTTTTAAGGGCTCCAATCAGAGAACAAACATCCTGTGTAATTCGTGTAGCTAATCAAAACTAACCAACACAGCCTGAATTTCAAATGTTGAATGTTTGCAATAGTCAAACGACACACACAATTCTTCATATGTGCATATTCAAAGAATCTGTGTGAATCAAACACAAAATACAGAAAGAAGTGATATTCATCACAGTATTTACTCAGCTCTTGTTAGCAACATGGACAGCTTTAACACTAGGTTTCTAGTGTGTTTTCAATTGATCAGTATTACATTAACAAGTTTTCATAACACATTTTTTGCTCAGTTCTCATAAAGAATATTATCCTGATGGATCTAAGCAGAAGAAAAGGAAAACCTTTCTGATAGTTTTCTATCAATTCTCCATGATATGGATGCTCAGTTTCCAGTCATGTTTTCAAAGGTGTTTTGGTTTTCATCTGATTTGTAGTTCTAAGGTAGTGGTATATTTTAGGTGTGTTGGGGGTTTTTTTCTCCTCATTTCAGTTTATCTACGTTATTCCTACAGCTCTCTTTGTCCATTTACAGTCTAATTTTGATGTCAGCCTATATTATTATAGCACCCCTTAAATATCTCTATTGGCTCTTGTTAAAACACCCCATTGATTTAAAGTTCTTGTTACTTACCAGAGAATATTCTGTTTCTCTGACCTCTCCAGACTCCTTGGTGGTGACTTCAGTTAATTGCATGATTATCAGATGATAATGTGGTAGCATTAAAAAGAATTAGCATGTAATTACTGTTGTTCCCAAGGGCGTTAGGGTACTTAAAATGTAGCAGTGCATGTTATTTCATGGAGAGCATGAAGCAGTGTATTTCCACTGGTATACTCATATACCCACAGGTCTTGCTTTCTACAGTGTCTGTGGTACAGAATCCTAGAGGAGATTTGGAAGTAGCTGATCCAATATCTTTTGGATCTGAAGTTATTCTTGTCAATTTCAAAATTCTTAATTTTTACAAGTATGTAATAAAGTGATTTCATATGACTCTCATTTAGGTTGTCTCATTTGCACTGGCATTTACTTACCATAAATATTAACAAGATTAAACATTATAAAACCCCAATCAGTCACCAGAAAATTATTTTAACTAATAAAAATTAATTCAATTTAAATATAAAAAGTAGTTAAATATACTAATGTTTCAGATCTTGAGCTATGAATATGAAGCAGTTACAAGCAGAAAAATCCTTAACTTATAGGATGTATTATTAATTACATCTCATTTGCTCATCTGAAGAATTTGCCTTTTAGGACTCCCTGTGTCAAGGTGTTCTTATGCAGGATTAGCTGAATGGAATTCCTCTGTCTCAAAAGTTGTATACTTAACTCTGTTGCACTAGAGGGTCTGCACACCAAAGCAGGAAACTAAATGAAAAATATTTGTTTCAGGATTGATTCATTTTCTGAATATCACATTTCACTGCTCAGAACTGTTCTTAAGAATGTTCTTTCTTTCAGCTGATGACAGCATTTAGGAATTAAAACACGCATACACTGGAAAATTACAGTCAATAAAGAACACCTTTGTCTGCCTTCTTTTTGAGACGAAGTCCATAGAATCACAACAGTAGGTTCTATAACAAGGGGCAAAGAATCAAAACTAAGCCACAAAAGGGTTTACTTACATTAACCTGTTGTGCAATAAGTCATTGGAAAATTTCTAAACATAAGGCTCCTGAATCCTTTGGCTTCAGTGTTGAGTGCCTATTTGAGTAGGGGATGATTTTTTTTATCATGGGGCCTAATGTAGCTACATTTAGGGAACCTTTCTGGAGGCATGCGAAGTTAAATGTTTTCATCACCTAGTTTGAAATAGTTACTATCTAGAAAATCTAAGCCCTTTCCTTTGTAAAATTATTTTGTGGATATTATAGGAAAATATCATAAATGCTACACTGGAAAGCACATGGCTGTGTGCTATTCCAGATAATGTATATGAAATGCAGAGTGTTAAACTATTAGTGATAATGGAAAAATCTTATATCTGACATTCTTTTAGTTACATTATAACTTTCTTGTTTTGTCAAAACATTTTTTTAAATTTGCACTAGCATGCCCAAACAGAAGTTGGGTTTTTTTGCTATATGACCTTACATAAACATTGCTGAGGAGAGGAAATAATAAAAATAGCAGAATACATTCATCCATTTCATAAAACAAAATCCACTGGAAATGCTTACATGCTTGAAGTAGGAACTAAAATTAATCATAACTTCATTTCTGGCAAAAAAAAAAAAACACTTCTGTTTGCAGGAGAAAAAAAGATGGAACACATTGTTCCTTTTCTACAGGTGTTGCTCGGGTCTTTAGCTGAATTACAGATCAGACTTGTTAATGCTTTATCAGTCAATGCAGAAGTAGCTACATGGACATCTTCCTATACAGACCCAGAACTGAATTGTTTAATTATTTTAAAAGAAGATAAATGTTTTAGGAATCATTCAGAAACACATTCGTTTTCTGCTATTTTCATTTTTATATTTCCATATACAAGATGGGTTGATGACTTTCAGAAGCTTAATATACCTAGATTACAGATTTCTTCTTCTAAGGTGCCTGAATTATCTGATGTGTCTAACTATTTAGAATCTGTGGTTCTAAAACAAGTCACAACTGAGTTTCTGCAAATTATTTGACATTTTTCCCTGTAATTCTTTTCCTGCTCTTTGAAAGAAAATGTTGTTCTTGTTTTGGTTTTTTTTTTTTTCTGATTTTGTGCCACTTGTTTATTTCATAGTCCTTCTCATACTCCTCCTCTGCCCTAACTTACCTATATTTTGGAGGTCTATCTCTTTCTTCTTTCTCTTGCATGTCATTATACACATATGCTTATGAAAGTGTTACAGATTTTACTCTTCACAAATTGTATTATTTAGAGCATAATGGTATGCATTTATACTCTCATAACAAATGCTGGGTAAGTTACACTCTTCTACTACTAAAATTTATAGGTGTTCTGAGAAGAATGCCAATGCTAGTTGCATATCGGAAGCAATGGGAAACAAGCACATAAAAACAATTAGTTTACAGAGGTTCCTAATGTTGAAAAAGAGGAGGAGAAAATGGAAAATATTAGTCTTTTTTTTTGTGTAGATCTGGAGATAAATACAAATGCATGTAGACAGCTCTGAAGCAATAAATGCTTTACAGAAGGTAAAATGGGCACTAAGCTGTTATTTCCCCCTTCTAGAAAAAAAGGGAATTCCAGTAAAACAGCAAACCAACAAATTTTAAAGGAACAATTTTTAGGCAAACTAAATTATTACTTTGATACAAAATGCTGAAACTAAATAAAACTCTGAAGTTTTGTATGAATTAATGTTAGCTCAGTGACAAAATGATTCTGTGTAACTTGTAGAAAGGGTATAAACTTTATGGAGACCTGGGACTCTGCTTAAATGCTCTTTCACTGTAAAATTAAACTTCAAATTTTGCATTCTTCCTTTCTTATTTCATAAAATAAAAGTTAACTCCTCTTTTAGAAAAATACAAGAGTTTGACAACCTGGCATGATTTTGCAGTTGTTTGGAAGAACCACTTCTGAGTTAATTGTTCTTATTTTGATAGTTGTCAGAGGTCTTGGTCATTGATGAGTTCTTGGGCAGCAGGTTTTTGATATTTTAGGAAAACAATTACTGTTAAAGTTGGTAAAGAATTCTGAAAATAAAAAATTGTGGGTGTTTTAACAAATAAAGTTTGTTTAAATTGTTCCAAGCCATCCCAGTAAGAGGCAAGATGTTAGATCAGTATGATAAAAAGTCCTCAAGCTCTATTGTCTATCTGGAATACATTTGCGTTGAACCAGTTTATATCCACAAATACTATTACTTAATTGATGTCCTAGTCAGTGTTGATAAAGTAGCTACTATGAGCTTGGAATCTCTGCTCATGTCCAGTGCTGTAGAAGTTGTTCACAAACAGGCCCTATCATAATAGCTAAGAGAATGCAGGGTTTTTTCATGCTGACTGTACAGTGTTGGATTTAGGCAAGTAAAACTTACGCTAGCCAAGGTACAACTGAATGGTAGGTGTTACTTCAGGTACCACTGAAGTTCATAACCCCATAAAGGGAAATACTTTTTTGTAGCAAGTTATATATCACTTAACTTATTTTCTTAGGTGAAACCTGCTGTCTTTGAATTTACTAATAATCCTAACTTGGACAAATATGAGTTCTGCCAGCACAATGTCAGCTTCACTGATCTGAAAAGATTTAAAACTCCTTTTAATTGAATAATGATCAGAAATGTTGGGGTACATGTGCGAAATAAGTTTACAGGGAAAAGGTTAAAGGAGGAAAAGTAATTCCTTTATTTGTGTGTTTTGAAGAGCAGACTCTTAAGCAGAAAAATCATAGCAGAGAAGATTCCTTCTACTGTGAAGTATATTAGGTCCAGTCACTATAAACCATTATTTTAGAAAGTTACCATAGAAGCATCTTTCATCTGAGTTTGCTTCACTAAAGAGTTTCCTGTAATGTTTCAGTCCTTCATCCTCACAGTCCTGAGTCATGACTGTAACCACCTCCTGGGCAGGTAATATTACTCATCTCATCTGAGTTTTCCTTACTATTTGTTACACAGCTGTGTGACACTACGTTCTCCTTGACTGGGATTCTGATAAAATAATTTAAAGCTCTTCAGAATATTTAGTAGTATTGCAAAGTATCATGAAATAGTTTATTGTAATCTTTACCAACAAACTTTTCACAGGATCCCAGTCTCACAGAATGCTAGGGGTTGGAAGGGTACTTTTCAGATCCTCTAGTCCAACCCCCTGACAAAGTAGGTTCATCTAGAGCAGGTTGGACAGGACCACATCCAAGTGGGTTTTGAATATCTCCAGAGAAGGAGTCTCCACAACCTCTCTGCACAGACTGTTCCAGTGTTTTGGCACCTTCAAAGTGAAGAAGTTTTTCCTTATCTTGAGATGGAATTTCCTGCATTCTGGTTTGTGCCCTTTGCCCCTTGTCTTGTTGCTGGGCACCACTGAAAAGATGATCCCAGCTTCTTGATACCTGCCCTGTCGATATTGATAGGCATTGATAAGTATTAGGTGAATATAATCCTATGGCAGTTCAGAAATGTTTAAGCAGACCTGCCTGAAAAGAAACATTGTCAACATTTACATTCTTTTAAATATTGATTTATATCTTCAGTTTTAAAGAAACTGCTCCTTGTTTTTGTTTAGTGCTCGTGTATGAATATTATATGCATGCATGTTTGCACATCTTAGCCTGCTTCATCTGAACTTAAGAAGCCATGTTTGTAGGAGTCTCATGCAATTTTCATGATTATTACGACAGTGTAGCTTGAGAGAATTTTATGATAAACCCCATCTTTTTGGTTCTTATCACAAACGGTGCAGCTGATGCTGTAATACTGTATGTATGCCTGAGTGATGTGTCGTTTTTATTAGTCTAGATACATCAAGAGAAGGAGTTTGAAAGTATTTTAGGAGCAGCACAGATGGGAATTAGCAAACAAGTGTTTAGAGAAATGTCATAGTGTTTTCTAGTTATAGATTCTTCTATCATGTTGGAACCTTCCTGGTCTGGTTTTCTGTCCCCATAGCATAATGATCAGAACAGTCATGCAGACTGAAAGGGCTTTTAAACTAGAAAGGAACAGAGCAGTGTGTTCAGAAGTTGCATCTCTAGCCACCAGATCTGTCACTGAACTCACCTGGGATGAACTGGTTACCAAACAGAGAAAGCTTTGTTAACTACACAGAACTCAATAGTTGTGTCAGTACCTTAAGGAAGCTAAGAATCAGCTATCAAAGGGCTATCTTGAGGAGTGAATCAATGGAAAGTGTCCTGCTTGCCAAACATTTATTCTTAGCAAACAAGATTGCTTTGATGGCAAGGTTGTTTACATTGCCACTCATTAAATAACTATACATGTAATTTTGCTTTTATGCCCTCGTTGAACATTTAGAAGCTGAAACTTCACTACTATTCTGAGACCATTTGGGCCTGGTGATGAATAAATTTGCCAGTGAATTCTAAAATTCTGCTTGAGGGTCTAAAGGGAGATTTTTGTTAGATCAAACTTATATGCATGTTTACCCTTTACAGTGTTCAGTTGCTCATAGTAGTGATAAAGGAAGTCTGGATGATGTTTTCCTATGTAAATTTTTTTCCCCAGCTTATTACCTTGTCATAGGAAAATACATCTATCTCAATCTATGTTTTTATTTTATTTAGAGCTCACAGTAAAATAATATTCAAGTATATGGAAGGTGCATATGCTGTTGGCATATTCCATGAGGAACAGAGCTGTCCAGTTTAACAGAACTGATAATGCTCTAAAAACATTCATCCTTTAGGGTTTGCTAGAAAAGTCACTTTGCTAGAAGTCATCTTATTTCAGGAGTATATAATTTTGAATCAAAATATTTAAGTGTGCAAATAAATATTTCATAGGCTTAGTAGTAGGTGAATATACCATTAGGGAACAATATACAACCGTTTGACATAGTGTGCCCAGAGACCATCTGCTAAATTCCCAGCTGGATATTTGCATGAGCTTATGTCCAGTTTATACACAGAATTTTCAGTGACTTTACAGAAACAGCAGTGAACACTTCTTGTGCCAGTTGAGACTTTCTTGCTAAAATCAATCTATTGCTGGTAAACTGCAGGCATCTTAGTGGGTTGGGGGGTGGAAAAGAGGATTCTGTTATAGATTTATTATATCTTCAGTAAAAAGCATGTGAAGGCCATGCAATGCATTCTTTCTTCTCTGAGGGAGTATTTCCAATGCAGTGTATTTTCCCAATGCTATATTCTGTTAGTTCAAAATGCCACATAGAAAGCAGGTTTATGCTGTAAAAGGGGAAAAAATAACAAACTTAATGACACCAACATTGAGATGAAAATCCATTTTTGATCAAAGATACACAAAGAAATCAACAAAATAGCCAATAGATGCAAGCAGTAATATAAAGTTGAAAAACTGGAGGTTAATATACCTGCAGGCAGTAGCCCACTTCTGGATTTTGAAGATTGGCAGGCCCAAATGTTGCTGCTCATCATATTAGCTACCAGAGATAATATGAGAATTCTGTAACAGGCACTAGATAGGGAAAAAAAACCTAGAAAGCAGATAGAAGTAGAAAATTGGTTTACAATTTCAAGAGCTTCATTCTACACTACAAAAATTATTTTTTTCATGCAGGTACCAGTAATACGTTGTTGAATTATAAAATTTCAGTGATAATAGAATGGTTAAAAAGAGGTATGTTTAGGACAGAGACCAAAGGGATATACTTTTTGTCCTTTTGTTTTAATCTATTAATTGTTTTTATATACTGCCTCTCTCAGTATTTTATAATTGGTTTTGTTTAGGGAGAAGAAAATGGGGAGAGAGAAAGATCAGGAAAAATTCCTTTTAGAGAGGCAGCTCTGAAATGATCTTGTGTTGAACGTTAGACACAGTGGATTAAGCTTTCTGGTTATGGCTCCCCTTGGCACCATCTTTTCTTAACAGTCACCTTGCAGCAGTATTTCTGTGTCTCTGTTTTAAACAAATATGGATTTTGTTAGATCTTTGGTCTCTTAAGGATGCCCAGGTAACAGATGAGGCAAAGGTTACCTTTCTTTTGTGCTTTCCTAGAAATTTTAATTGATTTTTTTTTTAATTATTATTCCCTAGATGTATCTATTGGGACAGTAACATGTTTTTCTATCTTGTTTTTTTTAATTCTTGGTCTGTTGTGTTTACATACCACCATCCTTCCAATGCTGTACTTTAAAATTTGTTGAAAGCCTACTTAAATACAGAAGGAGTTGAAGTTCATTAAGTGACATTTGAGGTCATGTTTACTAGCATCAATTCAGTTTCCTAATGCTTGTATCTCAAGAGTGGCAACAAGCCCCCTTAGCTTTACAGTCTTGGTTTGCCTACCTGAGCATCCCTGTCTAGTGTGCTATCCTCTAAGCAGCAGGGTGGGGATATCTGAAATTGGTAACCCAGTCAGTATTTTGATCTTGATCCTAAATTACACTTTAAGTAGGTTCAGGCAAATAAACAGATAATCCACTATTTTAAGGTGTTTTATTCATCAAGACTGCCTAGCACGGAAATCTTTTTTTTAATTTGGGAAGCTGCTTTATCTAGTGTGTTTATTGCAAACTAGAGATTATTCACAACCAGGAATCTTTCATGGGCTTCCCTGATTTTACAACTTGTGCCCCATCATGACATTTCAAATCCCAAATTTCTTAAACTTTAATGCTTCCATCTTTTTTCCTCCCCTTTGGATGGTGGTTGAGTTATTAAATGGGTACATCAAAATGCTTTCTGTAAAACATGTAATTCTGAGTTCTTTTCCCATGACCTGTTAACAGGGATATGAAAGGATTGTTAATGAGACTGTAAATACTTTAAATATTGTAAGCTGTATATTTTTGTAGTGCCTGGATCTACTTTGAACTTTAAAGAATGTAAAACATTATTTTTTTATTTCCTGCTTATTATTTTTCATCTGTTACTTGTTTGCATTTCCTTTCCTTGCTTATCATAACAGATGTGTAATTATGATGTAATACTTGTAGAACTTCTTTTAAATGTGTATCAAGTTTTTTTCCTTTGGTCTATATCAAATCTCAAACAGTAATCTTTAATTCTCCTAGGCTTGCATGTGGATAATCCTGACACTTTCTTTTTCTGTATACCCAGAAAAGACAGGTCTCAGTCCCCTGAGGCAAAGCTGGGATGCAGATGATTGCTTATATTCCATTCTCAAGTTTAAGTTTGCTTTTCTCACTACAGTCTCCTAGCAGCTTCTTTATTCCCATCAGGAATCAAGTCTAAATCCATCAAATTCCATGAAGTTGGTGCTGGGTTTAGCATCCATTATCAGGAAAAGCTGATAATACCTTTAGGACTGAACCCATTGCTGTAATGGGTGTTTTTCAGCAAATGTTTGATGCTTCCTGGGCTATCATCTGCTTCACTGTGTGTTAAGTTGCAACAACTAGGAATATTGTCTATGTAAGCCATGCTCAGTTATTAAAATACAAGATTTATAAGCATAAAAGACTTGATATGTATTGTCCATCAGTGTGAAAGTGGGATGGAGTCAGTCCTGGAAGCATTTTTTATGAGACTGCATTTTTTCCTGAATAAAGAATTCTGAAGACTGCTGAAACCCGTAGATCTTCTGATCCCCTAAATCTCTGCCAAGCATTTGAATATTTGGGAAATTATTTCTATCTATTAAATGACCCTCTCAAGCTCCACTGTCACCCTCAGCTCTATGAGAAATATTATAGACAACATTTTTGCATACATCATCTGAACCTGGAAAAATGAAAACCACAGCAAAAGGATCTTTCTGTCTTTTTAATGATGTTGTTTGCCCTAGCAACACATAAGGCAACTGCAATAACAAGATATGAGATCCTGACTGAAAACTGAATTGGTAAAGGAATTCTTCAGCCATATGTACTTGATTGTCATGAAAGGTTAAACTATAAATTAAAATTCCTGTTGAGTGTGAAGCCAAGGAGAACAGCCTTGAGCAAAAGCACTGTCTCATGAGATAGAGACCCAAACTACTTGGGCCACTAATTACTACTAAGAGTGCCAGTAGTCAGTCTTCCAGGGAACTATAGCCCTGGCTTCCTGCACCAGGAACTAGCTCAGGCAAGGGAGGCTCAGAAACATTTGATGTCTGTTGAATGAGTCCCAGATCAGCAGAGTAGTAAACATGGGGAAAAAAAAACATCCAGGACCAGGAGTGTTGTGTTCTAAAAGGCTTTTGGTAAAATATTTTATAGTGCAATAAATATATTTGAAGAATAATTTTTTACAGGGCCTATAGTATATAAAAAAAAGGTTTCAAGAGCTGTATAAAATAAGTTTCAGAAACCTAGAAGGCTTTCAATCGCAGCCAAAGGTTACTTTTGGAAAAATCCAAGGAAAATCTTTGTGGTGTCATATTGAGAGGTTTGTGTAGGACCAAGCTCCCAGACCTTTTACACTCACTAAAAGCATATAGGTGAACCTTAGCCCTCTGAACAGAAAAGGCTCTTATTTTTCTGCTAGGATTCAAATGTCTCAACAGGTCTAGAAAGAGGTAAACAGTTACAACCCTATAATCTGCCTCATCTAAAATAATTGTGTTTCTGTAAACATCATCAAATAGGTTTCTACTTGTTCAACAGCTTGCTTTTTTCTTCTCTGCTTATCAGTGGGTTTTGAGATCTGAAAAACATGGTGTAAGTATGAAATATCATAATAGAATTGTAATTTTAGCAGGAAAAGAATTGATGTTAGATACAAATAAATTAGGCAAACCATTCCCTTTAAACATATTTAATCTAATTAATTAGAATACTTGCAGATAAAATCTGTAGTAGCACTGGTGTTTTCTTCTTCTTCCATTCTTTCAATAAAAGAAAAAGTATTCACTGATTTTGCTTCAGGTTAATTTATTATCACAGCCTGTTTTGCCAAAACATTCTGCCTTTCATTCCTGTTATGTGTTCCTTAATAGCATGCTGCAGTGGAATTTTACAGAAAATACTAACATGGCTGCTTGCATAGCACCTGTCACTTGGAACTCTGTAATACAAACCCTACAGATTCTGATGGAAACCTAAACAGAATACAAATTTGCCAATGCAGCAGACATCTTTAATCTGTAGAGTTTTTAAGTTTTCCCTGTTAACAAAATGTCTTTCAGCCTTTTAACAGAAAGGAGATTTTTGCTTTAAGAAATCAGTTGCAGGTTTAAACTGAAATATTTCCCTAGAATATAGCCTTTCATATTAAAATACATTATTCCTTTATTCACCAGATAGTCTTAATTTTTTTTCATTTATTCTAATGCTAAAAAAGGTAAAATTTGAGTTTCTTTTCATTTTATCACTGTGATTTAAATTTAACTCAGTCTTGACCACTGTGGCTCCTAAATTGCAAAGTAATCAGTTGTGCCTCCTGTAAAATGAAGAGAGAAAAGTTTGCTATTTTATGAGCTCATTGCCTCTGCAAGACATCTCCTTTCACATACTTAGTAAACTCCACTCTAATCAAATTTAGCATTTGAAACCTGGACTGGCTGTTAATGGTCCCAAAATATACCAGTCCCTTCTGGAGTACATTTGCCTACAAAATGCTATTTACTGATGTTTTCTTGAAGCAACTGCTTGTCTCTGTCTATCAGGAATATCAGATGTCAGTTTGGGGGGAATAATTCTAAGAAAACTTGCATTTATAAAATTACAGTGTTAACCCTGTAAATTAACTGTCAATGTATACATTGCAAACCTGTGCCAAATAAGCTTTAATAGAAGATATGCAAATCTAAAACTGTCAGATTGCTGATGTTATTTCAAACCTTCTTCCTTTTCTTCCATAATTTTGAGTCAAGGAGAAACAGCTCTGCAAATCAAGACAGTCTCAAGGGGCATACAATAGTATGGAATACAGCTGGCATTTACATGGCACCACAGTGAATCGTCTTTTTTTGTGCCAATGTGTTATATAAGTGATGTCTAAGAAATAATGAAGCAGAGAGAAGGTGACATTAAAGGGGAAAGCATGTCCAGTAGACTTTTGAAATGAAGATAGTATTGCAGAAAGAGAACAGGGACTGATTATACCCTAATATCATAAACTAAGTAGGATTCCAATTAAAAAGTGTTATGGTAAAGTCATTTAGAATTTTTTATTGATTATAAGCATCTTATGATTTAATTCAGCCTGAGAAATATTCATTTTTTCCTCTATGAACTGCTGAGACTTTACATTTGACACTCTGGAATTAAAAGGCCAGCTGGTAAACTGTTCTAAGACACCACAAGTCCATCAGTTTTCAGAAAGTTTTACTAGCTGAAGGTACAGCTTAAAATGTCTTGTCTCAGACTATATGTCAGTGTTGTCATTTAACTGCATCTGGCAACTGAGCACCACACACACACTTGCTCACTCCTCCCACAGAGGGATAAGGGAGAGAATCAGAAGACTTAAGGTGAGGAAAAAATCATGGGTTGAGATAGAGACAGTTTAATAAATAAAGCAAAAGCCACACACACAAGCAAAGCAAAACAAAAAATTCATTCACTACTTCATATCATCAGGCAGGTGTTCAGCCATCCTCAGAAAAGCAGGGGTCCATTATGCATAATGGTTACTTGGGAAGATAAAGTGCCAACTCTCCAAGCATCCCATCCTTCTTCCTTCTTCCCTCATCATGCTGAGCATGATGTCATGATATGGAATATCCCTTTGGTCAGTTGAGGTCAACTGTCCCAGCTGTGTCCCCTCCCAACTTCTTGTGCAGCTCCAGCCTACTCACTGGTGGGGTGGTGTGAGAAGCAGAAAAGGCCTTGACTGTGTAATCACTGCTCAGCAGTAATGAAAACATCTGTATTATCAACACTGTTTCCAGCCCATACTAGCTACTATGAAAAAATTAATGCTATCCCAGTGAAAATCAGCACTCATCAAACCTGAAATGGTGAATGAATCTTCCTTTGTGTTAGTATATTTTCTACATCATTTTTAGATGGACATAGGAGCATCTCAAACTCTTACTTGTCCTGAGTTTGCTCTGACATACGTGAAGTCACGCATCTGAGATGGTCTGTATCTAAACTAATAGGGTGAACCATAAAGTTATTCTCAAAGTATATTGAACACAGACTATAAACACCTCAGTTTAACTTCCAGAAGCCCTGCATCTGCGAAACTCTGCTGAATGTCTGGATATGAGGTTGTCCCTGGAAACCTTACATACTTACAACCAGGCATAATCTTTTTAGGGGTGCCATGTATTTAGACCTTGTCTAGACATTCAAGTCTGGAAGAGGTATATCAGCAGAAATCCCACTTCTCCCTATTCCTGTTTTCCCAGTCATTCTTTACCCTGCTTTTCTCTGTCATATATAAATTGAATCAAATAACCTAAAGGCCACTGCCTGTAATTGGATTTGCAAAGGAATCTAGATTGTTTTCAGAAAACTATGTAGGAAACTGAATGGTTTTGGAATAAGTTTCCCAGTATAAAACTATAGTGGAAAGACAGATTGTACAGTAGTATATAGACTAAGAGTCAGCCCTAACCAGCGTGTGAGTTAGAACTGAAATGGTAATTTCATAGTTCAGTTCTTCGCAAACATATCTAAAAATTATCCCAGGTAATGACCATCTGGCATAAAACTTTGACCTGGGTATCTGTAGACTAGTCCTTCATCAATGCCAGGTTTTTATGGTTATCCATGCCTGTAAATTCTTGCTCTTAGGAGTCTTAAGTTTGTCGAGCATACAGGGCTGGAGAATGTATTTTCTTTGATCATTACTACGTAATATTATTTAATCTTTTGGAATCTTAGTGATATGAAGAAGAATTCTTATTCTTGCCCTGGTACCTACCTAGCATCTCATCAGCTTGTAAATTGTAATACCAACACATGACAGTGTTAGTGTTGTATGGATGACAGATTTACCAAGATGCTTAACATTTGTAAAGAAAAAGATCAGGCTGAACAGGCTGCAACTTTGTCTGGAATGCATCTCAGGTTTGTCTGTATGCATCTCGCACAAACTTGTATGCACATAGAGGAGAAAATGTATGCACACTGAAGGTTTAATTTTTTCTTACCTGAAATACAGGTCAGATTTGAACCTATATTGTTCTGATGTGTGTTTCATATTGAGATAAACTTGTTTCATAGTTCTATATAAAAAAAGATTTTGGAGAAAAGATGAAAGGTTAATAATACATGCTAATTAACATTTTTGTCTCCATATCAGTTAAAAAAACACCTTTCAATGTTGGCAGTTTTCTTTATTGTTTGCTCGTAAGAATGGGTGGTTGAATTCTTTAATAATAAAACTTGTCTTTCATATCAAACTTCTGTCAGGTAATCAGTAGTAGAGACAGAAATAAAATGAAGGAATCTTCTAACCTTCTACAGCAACTTCTGGGCAGCATTCTTGAATTTAGTTTGAAATTAGACCTTATTGGAAGAATAATTTCTTATGTGAGTTCATAAAATAAATTGTTCCATCATCTTCAAAACACACAGTTCATATGTCAGGTGTTTGCTACTCATCTTTCCACAGATAATTAACGTGGATAGAGAGGAGTCCTTCTTTCCTCATTTTTGTTTTTCTTTCTTCTACTCCAGCTTCCCTTCTTTGATATGACCCAATATCCAATCAACTTTTGAGTCTCTGGAGGGATCATGTGGAATGTTGTTTTTTTAAACTTCTTGGAATATTAATGAAAGAATTCTGTAATCTGTGGAACTCTAGATATACTTTGAAATGTTTTTATATATTGTTTTTCTTTTGAATACTCATGACTGACTTTTGGCACTGACAGGAAGAAATACTCTTTATAGGTTTCTGGATTCTATGTCTCTAAATTGCACTTTCTGGAAAACTGGCAATTTCTGTGTACAGCACAGATATTGAATGCAGGGCAATAACTCAGCTTTGGTTTTCTGCTGATGATATAAACTACAAGAGCCTGTTCATTTATGAACAGCAACAACAATACTCAGACTGAATTGCTGCCTGTGCATTTGATTAGAGATAAAGTGGTGTTGCCCACAACCCAAAAATAATATGTACCTGTACTTTCCAATTTAATTATAAACAGGTAAATGAAGACTACTTAAAAACAATTAGTTGCATAAAATCAAAATGGCTGACCGGTCTTCATAAAGTGACATACAGACTGAAACAAATGTCTGGCTATGTTAGAAAAATATTCAAACGGTATTTAATAAATTTTCTGTTGACACCCTCTTTCCCTCTGACCTCTCTTCAGCTAGAAGAGACATTGCCAAAAAGGAATTCTGTTATAACTGACTGCACTGTGTATAGCTGGTGCAGAACTATCCTTCCTCTGAGTATCTGTGAGACAGTTAGTGACATCACAACAGTACGAGCTAAAATTAGACCTATCTCTGTAATTGAATGAAATGACATAATATAGCATCTCCTTGGGAATGAATATTCTTGTCCAAGTTGTTCTTACAGCTGTTGTGAGGCTTAGTGCTCCTGCACAGGTTTCTGAACCACTAGGTAGGAAATAAGTGACATTTGCTATATACAATCAAATTCTTAACCCAGTCATCTTTTATACATCCTGGCAGCAGTGGGGTGAAAAAAATCTTGTTTGGATTGTCTTTTATTATCTTCAACTTAGAGAGGTGAAAAATATGCAACAGGCTTAGTAGAGTAGTCCTAGCAGAAATTCATCTTGTAGTAGAATTTCAATGAAAAAATGAACGTTATGTGATTAATGCAGCTTAATCCATTAATTTCTCTCAGTATCATGTGACTTAGTGTTATCCCTATTTGTGCTTGAAAGTGCTTTGTTTTGTGATTATTTGCATGACAACACTCTAACAAATCCTTTGAATGTTCCTCCATTATATGTCTCATTATACTATATATATTATATGCTAGAATCCTCTTGTTTTCCACTATTCCCTATGATATTAGCTACCATAAGGGCAATGAAGCTTGCATGGGAACATAGCCTGTTGTCATCTGGTATATGTGCTAAAGGAACTGTACATGTCGGTCACTAGAATAAAGTTTTACCACATGCTTGACTACCCATGTCAGGTTGCTAGCCAGTTGCTTTGAAGCAGCCTCTAGTCAAATCAATAAATGGAAATAATGCCTTTATTCATAATATGTAAAATAGTACATATGATAAGAAAAACTATGAAAGAAAATTGAAGAAATTAAAAAAAATTAGCTTTACCACTTATTTACTTAAGTTATATCTGTATCACTCACTCCCTTTGTCAAGCTGAGTTTTCTGCAGAATCCAGACACTTGATCACGTATTCTGTCTTTTTTGTTCCCCTAGGCTGCATTCATTAGAGAAGGGCACCTCCTGGAGGAACACTGGCTTTTATAGTTAATGATCTTTTGGGGCTCCTACAGGAAGTCTGGATTTAACTTTTCTTTTCTCTACAGTTAGTTATTTCTTTATTATTTAGGTAATAGCCTGGAAATTTATCTCAACTAAAATAAGCACTCTTTCACTGCTTGGGTGGTGCAAATATCATTTTGCTAGACAACTTGTCATCTCATGAATCTGACTGATCATTTATCATTTGCCTCAAAGAGCAGCAGTATCCTCCCTGAATCCCCTGATGAGTCACGGCAAAGTGTCTCACTCAGCTTTAGATTTTATATCAACCGTTATGTTAACAGACATACTTGAGACAAACATTTAAATGGAATAATGCATATAGTTCACTCTCCACTGAAACTAGACGTGACAGTAATCAACAACTTTCTGAGGCAAACACAAGCTTTAAGTACTTTACCCTCAGAGATGTTTCTTCTAGTCATTGTAACGCCTTTAAGCCGCAGTCGTGAGGAAGACTCAGAGAGTTGGGGTTGTTTAGCCTGAAGAAAAGGAGACTAAAGAGAGATCTGATCGCTCTCTACAGCTACCTGAAAGGAGGTTGTAGAGAGATGGATGCTGGCCTGTTCTCCCGGGTAACTGGTGATAGAACAAGAGGAAATGGGCTCAAGTTGTGACAGGGGAAGTTTAGATTATAAAATAGGAAAAAAATCTTTACTGAAGAGTGGTCAGGCACTGGAACAGGCTGCCCAGGGAAGTGATGGAGTCACCATCCCTGGAGGTGTTCAAGGAATGTGTAGACATGGGGCTTGAGGACATGGTCTAGTGGGTATGGTGGTTTTGGGTTGACGGTTGGACTGGATGATCTTATAGGTCTTTTCCAACCTCAGTGATTCTGTGACACTGTGTGAGTTGCTATAAACAGCATCAGCAAAGAAGGATAAAAATTTAACTAAAAATTAGTATCTTCTTTGATACAGACAGAAAGACATGCTTAATGAAACAGTGTTATAGCTCTTCAACACTAGGATAGGAAGTGTTCTAGTTAATCAGAAGATGCTGACAACAATGTCTCCCAGACAATAAGAGCTTTAGGGAGTGCCATGATGTGGTTTGGTTTTGTGGGTTTTGGTTTTTTTTTTTTTACACAGTGATGGACATCATAGTAGAAAGATAGCAAGATAGAAAACCTTAAAGTGATGTTTTAAAAAGTTAAAAGTGGAGATGGAAGCAAGTATATGTTGTGATGAGGGGAAGAAGTCAGTACCTCAATATCAAATGAACGATGACATACTCTGCAAGCTAAGCAGAGAAAGAGAGCTAGCAGAAGGATGTAAAGAGAGCTAAAGTGGTCAAAGTAACAAAGCATTAAAACAATTTCTGTTCTATATGAGTGGGACAAGATTGTATTTTTCAAGAGGCCAGGGAAAAGGGTATTGCTGTAATTGAGATTAAAAATGTTGCACAAGTGAATGGGAGCATTACCTGTTTAAATTGAAAGACCATACCTTAAAAATGTTATGCAGAAAACAGCCTAGATGTTCTAGTGACAGACAGCATTGTGTTGTTATAATTGAAAAGGGAGGTAGTGGGGAAAAGAAGTGAGCCTGAGTGGCAGAGAGAAGTATAGATGGATTAAAAGTATTAGTTTATTTACACCAAGGCAAATACAGCCCAGTGAAGATGGAGAGAACAGTGTGCTTGAAGAAGGCTCTTCTGTTCCAGGCTGTCTCTTCATTAAATTTGCACATGATAACAGGCACATTAAAACATATTTTTAGCATTACATAAGCTAATGATGGGGGCAGACTTGTAGAGTAACCAAAAATATTACATGAAAAACATATATTCATATATTATGTGTAGGAGAGAAAGGAGTACATGTTCTGTCGTATGCAGGTTGAATACTAGCCAATTGTTCCCTGGGGTAAAAAAGCTGTTTCATTCTTCTTGAGATTTCAGATATGAATACATACATTCTGCAATGCTAATTAAGGTCACACCACAACAACAAAAATTGCTTAAAATGGAGAAGATTTTCCCTTCTTTTCTTCGTCTGTAAAGGTTGTGGGTTTTTTATGTATTTGCAGCACCAGTCTCTACCCAGCAAGTGCTGACATGTTTTCTGCTTGTGTTAATGTCATACTGAAGAAATAAGGACCAGGGTCTATGATAAAAATACTTAGAAACACTACTGTTGTCATTCAGGAATTAATAAAGTCACACTTTCCCCAACACCCACTCATCAAACACAACCTGTCAGAAGTGATTCTTGGATTGAAATGCTCAAAAAAATACTAATGATTTGAGAAATATTATCTGGTTACTAGTGAACTGTGTTACTGTTTTACAAAAGAACACAACAGTTCAGGGGTATTATATACTTAAGAGACATAACTCACAGAGAAGCAAGGGTTAGGGACTGGGTGACTGAAATGTGAATGAACCAGCATGCCTCATTTTTATTTAAAATTTTTTGAATAGACTTTTTCACAGCAATCATGCTAATGTTACTAAATGCAGAGTTTGGTGGCATTATATTGCTGATCTTTGCAGAAAGAGATGAGTTACTGTGCTGGGTTCAGTCAGGAAATAGTTAACCCTCTTTACTGTGGATGCTATGAAGCTGTGTTCCTGGATTTAGCTTAGAAAAGTACTGATAAGGTCTTAGCTGGTACTGGGGAATGCCTGCACTGAATTCAAGGTCTTTCTCCACTTCTGATACTGCAGCTGCATTCCCAGCTCTCTCTCTCTTGCTACAGGCAGTGCAGGGGACACACAGTTCAGACAGCTGACCCAAACTGACCAAGGAAGTATTTCATTACAAAGTATGTAATGCTCAGGGCATAGGTGAGGAGGGGATTCAGGAGGCATTACTTCCTTAATCTCTCTCTCTTTTACTTCCATAGACTTGCTAACACTCTCCCTCACTCCTTCATTAGCTGCTTTGCTAACTCCTGTGCTGGCTTATTCATGACGGACTTGGTGGGTTTGTTTCATTTTTCCGGTTGTGCTATCGCTGACAGGATTCACTCGAAATCTGCTACGATAGCTCTCAGGCTCCCACCCTTGAGTTATGGCTCTCGGGCTCTCTGGCTCTGAATCTCACTTCTCAGCACCTGGTTGTGCATTTATCAGTGGGTAGTGAGCAACTGTATCATTATTGTATCATATGTTTTATTTCCTATTTTAATTACTTATTATCAGTAATGTTTGTATATATTCATATAGATTCAGTTAGTAAATAGTTCTTATCTCAATTTTACAAGCATCCTTGTCTCTTTCCTCCAATTCTTCCCCACACATGGAGGAGGGGAGGGGGGATCTGTGAGAACGGCTTCATGGTATTTTGCTAGCTGGAGTTAAACCTTGACAGTTTCTCAACGTTTTTTCCAATATATTTCAAAGAGTGCTAGTTCTATATCACAGAACATTAGTCACAATAGTTCATATCTAGTTATTAATCTTTCCACAATATATACAAATCCATTAAGAGGGGGTTTTATTTTGTTTTGGTTTGGGTTTTTTTGTTTAGTTGGGTTTTTTTAGCATGGGACCTTTAGAAAGTTCTGGACTCATGTGAAATAACTTCCATTAATTGCTTTTCAGAAAGCTGTGATATTGGCACTGATCTCTGTGTTTAATACAGAAAGTTTGTTTCATTGGGTGTAATAAGTAGATGTTTTGGAAATGTCACAACACATTTGAAAATGGCAACTGAATTGGTTCCTGCTGAGATTAATCAAGATATACTGAGATTTAACTTTTCCCTAAGAAACCTGTTGGAATATTTTTAAGACAAAACTTTCAATTTTTCTAGTGCAGCACCCACTTGTAAGGTAAATCCTAGATTTTCAGAGTTTGCCAATGCTTAGCTTACCTTGTTATATAAAGGTATTTTTGTGAACATGCAGTTTTCTTTGAAATTGCTGTAAGCACTCCAGAGGCAACTGCTCAACCTCCTCGTCCATCAAGTGCCGGTCACAGAGCATTATTTTAGACATAAACACAGATAACAGAAAAAATAATACTAAATCTCAATAGATAATATAGAACTGTAATTCCTTCCAAGGCACATATAAAGTCATATGCTATAGGATCCAACTCAAGCAGTTTGGTCAGAAGAATTCTGACTTCAAATGATGTAATGATAGGCTTTATAAACTGAAAGGATTTTCTTTTTGTATCATAGGTATAGTAACATTTTGGTCATTTCCTTCCTTTTGCCCTACATCAGGAAATTTCAGTGCTCATTAGAAAACTGAAGAACATTATGCAGGTGTTTGGAAAATAAATGAAAGTGAGGGCAGGAAAAAGCATGCTATTATACCAAAGCCATTATAACATCAGCTAGGCAAGCTACTTTTCATCAACACCAGAGTTACAGCAGATGCCTTTATAATCTGAACCATGAGATAGCTTGGGAGGTGTGAATAAAAAGCTTTTAAAATATAGATTAGCAGAGCCTAGTCATCATCCCCTTAAGTATGTGGTAGACCTTTCTAACTAGATGTAAAAGATATATTCCTTGTATTAAATGTCACAGTAGCTAAACAAGCTAATGCAACTGAATAACAAAGAATAAAAGTAAATGTCAGGGAATACTGTAAAGCTGCTATTTATTTTTTCCCAGGGCTTCTGTAATGTCATAATTGTAAAAGTAAACTTGAGAAGGTTAGTTGATAGAAACCCTAAGGAGAAATGAGACCTCTTACAGTATTCTTTAGTGTGTATGAATTATATAGAACATACTATTGTCCTTTAGCTTAAAATAACCTGAAATAACTTAGTAACTATTAGAATTTTGAAAACTACCACAGGATTTGGTTGTAATTTTCTTCCTTAAAAGTTTCATATTTGATATTAGTAGCACAGAGTATATTTGGTTAGATTTTGGCATTTATAGCAGTGTCCTGTATTAAGGGTGACAGGCTAGAAAACATCTATGGTGGACCTTTCATGTCATTTAGAAGGGTAATCTTTACAGTAAGTTTCTAAAACCACTGTTACTTTAATGTTTGTAACAAATAGCATTTACAAAAGTGACTTTCACCTTCTGCTCATTATGTAAACCTTAATTAATATTTGACAAGGTCATGTATTTATGATAAATGTTGTTGAGGCCAGTCGACTCTTTCTTCACTATAGTAAAGTAAATTTTCTTACCGCTGCGTAGCTTACACCATGTTAACAGTCTGAAGAAGGATATACATGTTATCAGAGTTGCTACTTTTGAGTCTTAAAAAATTTGGTAAGAATTTATAAAGGCAAGAACTTTAAAAATTCTGTTTAAAAGTAACCTAATTGGCCTTAAATGTATATCTGTAGACTTTAAGATTTCATGCTTTAGAAGTAGCAGTTGCTTGAAACATCTTTCCCCTTAAATTTTTATTAACTTTTACATCATGTTTTGAGTTGTCTGTAGTTAATTAATGATTGACCTAATGACTGCTAATTTCCACTGCACTGATATTTAAAATCCATCTGTTTCAGTGTTAGCAGAGATTATGAATCTTTGTCTAACATTGAAAAGATTGTGTATGTACTGCATCCTCAATACACTGTAACTAGATCACTTTCTAGAATGAAGACATGCAATGTCAGGTGTATCTGCAAGTTCTCAGCCAGGCTTGTGTGGGCATGTGAAGAACTGAATTGTAGGAGCAGGACAAGGGAGAGTACAGCTAGACTTTTGCATTTGAGGCTGTCACTTCTTTAAAAGGTTAAAGGGAAGAGAGACAAAGATCAAGACATTCTTGATACTAGTTTTAAGATGTGTTTATTGAATTTGTGGTTACTTTAATTTATCAGATTTATGAATCCTTGGTCACAACTGCATTTTATTTATTTTAGAATGCAGAGTATGTACCTACATAGCATTTGCGGTTTTTTTCTTAATAAAATACATTCAGTGGAAAGTTTGGCTACTTTGACTATAAAGGGAAGAAATTGGAGAAAATGCTGTTCCAGGTGTTAATACCTATATTTCGTTTTACAAGACCCAAAGATTTACCTGTGAGAAATATGATGGATTGTGAAAAATAACATTTATGCCTCCTAAACTGATATATTGTAGTTTTAAATATTTCATCCTGTGTTGTAATACTATGCATAATTTCACTGAACAGTTTTCATGTCCAACATTTGAAATGTTAATAATTATGTTTTACTATATCTGTTTTAAATGTTTATTTAGGGTTTGACATAGTGTCATTATATCACTAATGCTATATGAATTATTGGTGTTCACTGTAAAAGGATGGAAAGACATGTTTTCCTGTTAAAGATTTCAAGGTGGTGAAGCTAATAATTAGCTGACAACATTATGATAGACTATAATGGAAACTCATTCTAGTTGCCCTTTCTGAGGCAGATCTATTGTAAAGTTCACACTGAACGGATGTTTCTGTTTGTCTTCATGGACGTTACTCGCTGTACGGGGATTAGCAAATATGTTGTAGATCTGCCAGTTATTGCTCCAATATGAGCTCCATTACTAATGCTCCAGTAGTAAACTTCCTTCTTAAAGAATGACAGATATAATTAAAATGAAGTTAAAAAGATATAATGTCTATAACATACTATCTTACCCCCATGCTACAAAAAAAGATGTCATCTGCTTGGATAAGGGAACTATTTCATCACTGCTGAGAGACTGTCTGAATTTTCACTGGCAAGTTAACCAGAAATCAGTATTTTCACTGCATCTTTAAAAGGTATTAAGCAAATTTAGCAATTGGATTGCTACTTGTCAGTTTGCTCTAAGGACTCCAGCAGTAAAAGTCAAAATCAATTGGACCAGAAGTATAATACATCATAACAGCAGTTTCTAAAATAATTTGAGAGGACTGGTATTTTTTTAAAAAAATAATTTAAAGAATTTAAATGTCCTGGAAATACAGTGTCCTCTTATGGGAATTAATATTTATTTACTAATAATGTGGCAGTAGTATCTCTAATTGTGATTTATTTCCCTTTTTCTATAAATTACTGATTTCATGTAGTCATTCCATTCTGTTTCTATTGGAATATCTGGTTTCCTGATGTTCATGTTCAAACTTCTAATTTTCTTAGATTAGTGAAAAACAACAATGAATAAGGGAGATGGTAAAATGAAGGTGATCATTGGTCTATGCTGTAATACAAAGATTTCATTTAGTGTTGCTTTATAAAGTTTTAATATATGAGTGTGGAGGTGTAAGTGGTAGACATACAAATAGCACAAGCTACAAATCGCATAAAAGCATGTGATTAAAAGCCATGACTCATGAGAAATCCATTTACCTCTTGCATTCTATTACACTAAGTAACACTTACCAGTCCTTTTTTAACTTTTTATGAATTGTGTGCATCTGTAAAGGTAATAGACATGGAATACGTAGCCCTGTAAAAGATATAAACTTTTTGCATCCTAATTACATCACGTTTATATCTGTTTACTTGGTTTGTGACTTTTATGATCGTGGCATTTTATACTCGCACTATTCCATCACTTTATACAAAGCCATGAAAAAAGACAAACTCTGCCTTAGTCAGCCAGAGAGAGATGAGTAAAACTGCAGCATCTCAACCTGTGTTCAGATGCCTTAACAGAACTGTGCTGATATTAAACACAGTGGAGTACTGTACACAGGGCAATTCTATTGACCGTTAAGTGGAAGCAAAATTTATTACCTTTTAATCTTTTACAAAAGGCTACTAGGGTAACTGTAAAATGAGGTCCAAGATACCTACAAAAGAAATACTAACTTATAACACTCCATGAACTACCTTTTTGTCCTGTACTCAAATTCATGAGCATTTGATTCAACCTAATTAACATGGACAGATGATGGGAAAACAAACAAAAAACCAAAACAAACAAACAAAAAAAAGAAAACCAGAAAACCAAGGCAGCATATTAGGGTATGAATTAAAATTAAGATAGGCATATTGTGCTTAGTAGAAAGAGTTTCACTGTTTCCCATGATCAATTGAAATGATAGAGAATTACATTCTCTAAATTACTATGGTGGTCACATATAACAAATGTTATCTATCCAAAGATAACCTTAATTTATGAATCTGGGTTTTTAATAAAAATGTCATTTCCCCCCTGCCCCCCCCCCCCCAGCAGCAAATGAGTCAGTTGCTTTCAGTCTGGGAATACTTTCTTCACTGCATTCACTTTTGTCCTTGTATACCCTTCAGGTTCCAGACAGATAGATTATTGCTTCTATCAGAAAAGGGATTTGATTAATCACCATATCCTATGTTTTATTCAAAACCAGTGCCCTCCATACTTCATCCAGAGTAAATTAATGAAAAATTCACATAATTTGTGCAGAATAGTTTATTAACTGCTTTTTTTTAGTTTTGTTTGCAGTCTCAGAATAAAAACTAAAAATCAGGAAAGAAGGGAACTACATTTAAGGTCTTGATTTTTGAAGAGTGCATTGAAAGGAAGTTAAATTTCATCAGATTCACTTAGAAAATTAACTGACTGCATAATTTAGCTTTCACTAGTAAAGAATTTGGTGACTTGAAACACCTCTTGCTTGATTTTCTCATCCCCCTCACAAGCGTCTTTTACTGAACAATCTGTCTTTTGGGGTGTAAAGATTACACAGTAATATGCTACTGAGGTTTCGATAAAGCAACACATTAGATTTCAGGTCTCAGTGTTATGGATGTTCCTGTTTTGTAAGTGCAAAAAGCATGAATTTGAAGTCCCTGGCAGTTTATACATTGAACTTTGGGAGAAATATGGCATTAAGCAAAAATAATCCTTTGTAACTATGTGTTAATCCTCAGTTTCTATAATATACTCACTTTTTAATATAGCAATGTCAAGTGAAGTCACCTACCATAGAGAAAAACTAAATATTATTGTGAATACGTAAGACAAAAAAAATTACTCTTAAATTGCAGGATTGCCTTTCAGCTTAATTTGTTGTACCTTAATCTGTCCATGCTCAACTTTTCTGTATCCTGAAGTCAAAAAATCAATTATATTGTGACACCTGAATCAGCCAGCAGCCTGTCTAAACAGAAGCAAAGGGAGGATAGTGTTAAAGGTGTCCTTACTCTTGATACCCACTTTGAAACTGCACACATTCCACACAGTGAATATAGAACATCTGGATAGGAGAAACTTGGGGCTATGTCCTATTAAGTCAAATGTATTTGATTTGCTCTGGGGCTGTCAAATAAGCCATAGTTTTTAAGATGTTCAAAGCTGAGATCACCCACAATTTTCTAAGGTATGTGCTAAGTGCTCAGGAGATCAGGCAGGCAAAACAACTTGAACCACCCAAAGCTACTTGCCCTTATTAATGAATTATGTTCTTCATTTGAACAGCTACACTTTCCTAGAGCAAAAAAACCAATCTTGCAACATGACTGTTATTTGAAAAGTAGTAGATTAAGTATTGCTCATCACAGATGGATGATTTTGAACAAAAGCGATTCATTGGTTTACATCACAGTTTTGCCTATCTTTTAATTAGAAATTAATTGTTCCTATATAAAACGTTGACTTTCATGAGTTAAAAGCACTTATGTGAAAACCCGTTAATCCTTAAAAATCAATGTCAAATTTTGTCAACTTTCCAAATACTGCCTATCTAACTTGGAGTTTATCCACTCTTTTGTGCTGTGCTATGCCTATTGCAAACACAGAATTATTGCTCTTAGTATTGTGCTTAAGATAGTGAAGGAGATGGAGAGGAACTATGACCCTGAGAAGTGGCTTGCTCAACTTTGCACGGGTGTGTGTCAGCTTCATTGTCACCATTCCTTGCCTTAAAATGAGTGTGAGCTTTACCCCTGTGTCTGCTTTTCAAACAATTATGTTTGCAAAGTGGAAAAATATAAGAATATCTTTTGAATATAAACAGATCACTAGTGATAATATTTTGTGAAATATTTTATGAAAGTCTGAAAGCTAGTTTCCTACATCTGTTGGACTGGAGTTATTTCCTTTATTGAAATACTGAATGATTAATAAGAATTACCAACAAAATTTTTCCTCACATTACACAATTGTCTTGAGTATGAGAAGAAAAAAAACAAACTTCACTGAAACTAGGTATGGATCTCCCCATCAGGAGCTATGGATTGAAAGAATAGTTTGATATTATAAACCAAAACAACAGGAAAGATGCCTTGGTGGGGAAGTATGATAAGATAAGCATATCAAAAGAGCTGATTACTGATTTGGGCTTGAAAGATAGGGCCTAGGGGAAGGAGAAAACTTCTCCCTTTTTACTCTTTTCTGTTTCTATCTCTGGTTGTGTTGACAAGAGAGAGTCAGGAAATGGGTTGATTTCAGGAGACAAATGCTTTTCTTTACATTTTAATGCAATTAAATATTATCTGTGATTGATTGTATTGTTTGAATTTATAATTTTTACCCAAGCGGGTTTTAGTATTTCTGCATTTTCTGTATCATTTTAAAGACTATTTTGATATGTGTATTTTTGCAGAACACAGATAAAAGAAAAATATATCCCATGTCCTAAGAAAAGATTAAAAAAGATAAATTTTAATAATACATTTCAACTTACCAAGTTGAGGTAAGAATACCTCAAATAAGAGAAGACTTATTTGAAAATAAGAGGCTAAAAGGATGATGCCCAAGCTGAGAAATATTAGGGCCCATTTTCCACACCATTTGTAGAATCATAGTGGAAAATGAAAACCAGTAGAGCTAAAATTCATTTCAGATGGCCAATGTTCCTTGGTTAAGGTGTTTTTAAAATAGCACAGTAAAATACAAAGCAATCTGTGATTATCAATATAAAAACCAAATTTTAAAACTATTTAAGGTTAAATATTTAGTGATGCTCTCCATAACATAAATAGTAAATTGGTCTATTTCTTCTCTTCCTGGGATGTTGATTTTCACTGAGGTTTTAGACCCCAAAACAGCAGTAAAGTCTATCCACCCATGTATTTGACTATCTTTTCTCAAGTACTTTGAAAATGTGGCTTGTGTTTGATGCCTTAGTACATGAGAAATTGTTGATTTTTTTGTTGTGTCGTGTTTTTGGGGGGTAAGTGGTGGGTGTTTTTCTATATAGAGAAGTTCCAATTCAACTGAAAAAGAAGAATGGATTGCCAAATAAATATGCTTTTTACTTGTGATTAAGTAAGATTCTTTTTTAGCTAAGTTATTTTTTAAAGGCTGAAGATGCAAACAGTTTCAGACAAGGAGAGATACTGTTGCTCCCACTGAATTAGTAGTAAGGTTGTATTTGGTTTCACTAATGCAGAATTAGATACATACTTATCCAACTGATCAGCTGAAAACCTACTAGCTTCCACACAGATAATAGGTGAGACAGAGAATAAGCTTTCTTCATTTATTGGCAAACTGCAGAAAAATTACACTGCTACAAAACTTCACTCTTTATCCTATGTACTTGTGTGCTCATATAGCTGAGCAAAACCACCTCACTGGGCCCTTCACACCAAATTGTAACTCTGTCTGTTTAACAGTGAGAAAGGAAGAAAGATTATTGGTAATTAAAAAACTTTTTAAAACCCAACAAAAAAAAAACCAACAACAAAAAACCCACACACAAAAACAAAAAGGCAAAAAACCAAATACATTTCAAACCAGTAGAAACTGATAAAGTTTACTTCTTTGATCAAGAGTGCTTTTACAGTTCTTTGAATTCAAACAAGATGTAAAAAAAAAAAATCTTTCAGATAAAAAATTTATAATATCCAAACCCAGCATTTAGAAAATGCTAAAATTACTATTTCAACCAAAAAGTAAAATCAACATCATTTCAATACTGTCTAATCTTGAACACTGTGTTGAAAATTTTGCCACGTTGTGCTGACACCCCCCATAGAAATAATATTCCCATTTTCTTTAACTGTCATTATACCTTTACCACAACGCTTACACTCTCACTTTGAATAGTTTTTCTACATTGATATACAAATTCTAACCTGTTTTATAGTTTCTAGTTTGATGTTCAATTTCTCATCCATTAATGAAAATGTGGGAAGCGGACAACCTGGAGAAGCTAAAAGACAGAAGTTTAGTATTTTCTGCAACTCTAAAAGGAAAAAAAAATAAATCTAGGGCTTAGTCTGTCCATCTGCAAAGGAGAATGTAGAAACAGGGGTTTGCAGAACACTTCCTCCTGTTGCAAATCCTTTATCACAGGGAAAGCTGAGTGTAATTTATCCATGTGACACAGGCAAAGGGGAAAAAAAAACCCCACACATCTCTTAGCAGCTGTGGATCATTTTGGCATGAAGTACTTTTGAAGAATTCTGTCTGTGTACAATCAGAATGAATTCTAAATAAACCAGCTTGTTACTCCGTTTCTGCCGAGCACATCAGGCTTGCTACTCTGTGGCAGATAGAAAGTATGATTTGGAAACAATTTTTGGTGTCATATATTTATTTATACAATATCGCAGAGATTTTTAATGGAAGGATTATAAAATGCATCTCAAACCTCTTTTTTATGGAAGTTAGTGTAGGCTGCCTTTATAATTATTCATTTTTTGTTCTCAAGTGTTGCTTCACAAAACTCAAAATTAAATGATGTTTCTAAACAAGTAATTCTGTTAAGCTAATTGTGAGGTGTCCCCATGGTACTGGGTTCCTCCACTGGGAAATATGCTTGCTAGTAATCAAAACCAGATTTTTACAATCAAAAATGTGGCATAAATTCATGAAAGTACATGTAGTGAGACAGGAAAATGGTTTGGCTAACCATTTGTTTCACCATTTTGGTAAACTTTTCTGAATTAAAATTAGCATAGAATCATAGAATGGTTTGGGTTGGAAGGGACCTTAAAGAACATCTAGTTCCAATCCCCCTGCCATGTGCAGGGACACCCTCCACTAGACCAGGTTGCTCAAAGCCTCATCCAGCCTGGCCTTGTCTTGGGCCAGTCTTTCTTCTAGGACTTCTTCCCATGGAACCTTTCCAATCAATTCCCTGAAAAGGTCAAAGTCTGCTCTCCTGAATTCCAGTGTAGCGAGTTTACTGCACTCCCTCCTCACATCCTTAAGGATCTCAAACTTCACCATTTCATGGTCACTGCAGCCAAGGCTGCCCTTGAGCTTCACATTTCCCACCAGCCCCTCCTTGTTGGTGAGAACAAGGTCCAGCATGGCACTCCTCCTCATCGGCTCCTCCATCACTTGGAGAAGGAAGTTGTCATCAGAACACTCCAGGAACCTCCTGGCTTGCTTGTGCCCTTCTGTGTTGTCCCTTTAACAGAAATCAGGGTAGTTGAAGTCCTCCATGAGGACCAGGGTTTGTGACTGTGAGGCTGCTGCAATCTGCTTGTAGAGGGCGTCATCCACTTGCTCAGCCTGGCCAGATGGCCTGTAGCAATCCCCTACTACTGGCTCCCCTCTCCCTGCCCTCCCTTTAATCCTGATCCATAAGCTCTTGGTCAGCTCCTCATCCCTCCCCAGGTGGAGTTCCACACACTCCAGATGGTCTCTGACATAGAGAGCAACACACACCCCCCCACACCCCCCCCCCCCCCCCCCCCCTGCCCATTTCTCCTCTGCCTGTCCTAATTATTATTAAAAGTATTTTTTTACATCTATTGGTTTGTATCCTTTCATTTTTCCAGACTTTTCCACATGTCTGTTTGTCATTAAGGTAATATTAAAAATATTAATCTGATGGTAATGAAGAACCATCTTCACAACAGGGGCAAGATACACTCAAGAAGGTTATGTAAGTTAGTTTGCATCTGTGCAAGGAAACATCTCCCATTTCCACTTGAATCCAGGCCTGAAAGTGCAGTTGAGCTGCACAAGGTAATTCCCATGTAAATCCTTGCAGTTTGTCACCCTGTTGGCATTCTGGCTGCATGTCAGCATCAATACCTGTTTACATATACAACCCACATACCCTAGTTTCCAGGAAGTGAAATTTGAGTACATTTCTGCACTTTTCCCAGGCCTCCAACTTTTGGAGATATATTTTGATTATTCTTTCTGTAGCTTTGGCTTGGCTAGCCTGCTACACTCCAGTCCTACCTTCTTCAAATTGCAGTTTTGGTGGTGTGATTTTTTTTTTTTTCCCCAAAATAATTTAGGAAACAAACCTCATACCTTCCACTTTTTACTCCTAATCTAGTTATGATTCCTTCTTTTCCCTGGTTTTGATGTTATGGCTGGGTTTCCACTGCCTGATCTTGCAGCCTGCTATCTCCTTGTTTGGAACCATGCTGATTTTTTCATGGCAATGCTTCTTTGATGTGTACAGTGGAAGTTAATGAGCTCTCCCAGTACATACTGGTCTTCTGTGGAATCTTTGTAGAGTATGAGGAAACTGGTTTTACTTAAAAGTCCAGCCACATGTAGAGTGGGGATCTTCTGAAGACATAAAACAAAGATTATGTGTATGTCTCTTTTTTTTCCATTTGTAACCTTGGAAACTATTATAAAGCATTATCTTTTGAAAGTGACATTTCTATGCAAGCAGTTCTGTACAATATTTTCTTCTCTGTCACTATCTGTGGCTGACAGAATACATACCTCTATTCCATGCCAAAGGAACTGAGGTTTTTTCCTTCTAGAAAAGGTTTTTTTCTTTGATTTCACCATGATCCTCCTTATCTTCTCCTAGCTGTTGTTTTTTCTGGCTTACTTTGGTATAACTGCTACTTTTCATTGTCTGAAATCTTTTACTGGTTAACGTCCCTCAGTTTCTGTTTCCCTGCCTTATTCTTGGTTTATTCCTGTTTTGTTGTTCTATTTCCTGCTGCTTAGCTTTTCTAGCTAAGTTGTCGTTTTTCTGGCTTATTTTTGTCTCATTGCTATTTGCGATTTCTGTTAGAAGTCTCGTTTGACATTCTCAAGCAATTGTTTTGGGGTTTATTTTTTCTACTTCTTGAATTTGTTGTTAAAAGTCTCCAGCTGTTTATCTTCTTCTAAGTTACTTCTACAGACCATTCTCTTCTCCCAAACATTCAATACATTCAATATCTGGACCAAATTCAGGGATGATTTCAGAGGGCTTTCCTATAGCCAGGTCTATCTGAGTATGAAGAAGGGGGAGATCAGATTCAGTCCTTACGTGTTTTCTAGAAAATATATTTTAAAATAGAATAGACATGTCTTCAGATTAGTTACCTACAATGGAACATGGACTTTCTTGGTCTTTTAGGTTGAGTCTAGAAAACAATTTTCCATTGATAGAGTTTTCCTTCTTAATAAAGTAGCATGCTTATTCTTTGTAAAATTCTTTGTAAAATATCTTAGAAATATATCTTAGAAATATGTGAGTTTTCAAGAAAGGAATCCCAAGCATTCAGAATTTCAAATCACAACTGATGTTTTAATTATGAGATTTAAAATTGTTTCACACTTTCACTGATACTTAGAGAAGAACATTCCTGCAGGATCAAGTGTGCATGCTTTTACTTTACTAGAGCATTGGAGAGAGGCAGTGTGAGGGAGACTTTAACAACTCTTCCTGGTGCTTTTCCATCTTTGTTAACTTACTCACTTGTCCAAAGACAGCAGCAGTGTTCAACAGCCAATATTCGAGGCACTCACTTGGAAAGAGGAAGTCAGTAGTTCAAGTCTTTGCTCCAATAAACATTTAATTATTGATATGAAGTGGAACAGTTCCAGCTGGAAATGCTCAGAAATATTCATCTCAGAATACCTTGTAACCTACTACATTATGAAGTACAGCTGGAAATTCACCTGGAGTTTCCACATCTGAAGCAGTTAACAATTTAGTTATTCTGAATTGGGTCTCATGGCTGTCATATATTTTGCAAAATATTTCAAAAGGTTCTGATTTAATCCCAGTGGGTAATGGGGCATGAACAATACCCAAAATTTCATAGAATATTTCATACTTACTCCAGTTGACTTCATTACAAATTCTAGTCTCTTCTTGACCTAGCTGGCTTACAGTTAGCGTGTGATGTGGCTTCTAGGATACTAATTTTTCAATGAATAGTTGAATAGTTTGATAGTCTACTAAATTAAGAACCAGTTGAAACTTCTTACATTCCAAGGACCTTTATGAATCTTTAATGAAAGGAAGTTCTTTAAATCACAGCTAACATTTATATTTCTTGCATCTCTCCAGTATGACTGACACTCCCTTGCGAGCACATTATGAAATACTTATTCTAAGAAAGATTACAAAACTTAATTAATTAATATATCCTCCCTGCAGCCCTAAAATAATTTTTTATCATCACTAGAGTTTCACCAAAATCATAATTTGCAATTTTGCTGGAAGTTTACAGACTTCAGCAGAATATTGCAAGATGATCGTATTCTTTCATACGGACTTTTTTAGGTCATTTCAGTGTTGTTTACTATGACCATAAGTAATTTCACACTGAAGTAAGTGAAATAGTACCTGTTGTTCGCTTTCTGCGCATTACCGGACACCTTCTCAATTTTAAGGTGTGCTAGCAGAGTAGAATTTGTCACCCCCATCCCATTCTAGTTTGAGACCAATCTTCTGCACAATCAGTGTATGTAAAATTACTATGTTGAACTTTGCTTTTTTCATAGCTGCATGATATTTTATAACATTTAATGGAGACATTAAATATCCTAGTGTCCCAAGACGTGCATGGTTGTAAACTTGCAGTTTAGATTTATGGCATTTAAATAGCACTTAAAAAGGGATTTAAAAATATATATAAATAATTAACAGATGTTATTTGTTGTCCCAGATTTCCTTGAAGAATCTCACACAGAAGGAGGTGCCAGGGGTGGGGAGGCAAGAATTGATATAAGGAAAGAAGTTACTATACTTCTAATATAGCTGTATTACCTTATCCATAGCATACTAGCAATTAGTTCCTTGATGGGCTGAGTTAGGAGTGAGAAGTTGAGAACAAATGTTAAATGTTTATACTTCTATTTTGTTATTCCATGCTGTGGCAAGATCCAAAATGTTATTTTGACTGAGAAAATAAACAGGGAGAAGGAAGAGGAAAGAAGAGAAAGATAATCTGGTTGAAGAAGGGATTGTTTTAGAGAATGACAAATGGAAATACAAGAAAACCAGGGCTACTTTTGTATTGCTGGGGCTTTATACTAAATATCCAAATGACTTCTTGCATTACCACTTTTTCTCCAAAACCCCTAGTATTTTAAAGAAATGTAATTAAATGTCTTTCCTGATGGTGAAGGCAATACAGGACAGACTAATATATTCATGGATTCTCCCAGCTACCTAATATAAAATGGTCTAATGTTATAAGCATTTTCATATGCCTGATATATTACCAAAAAGCAGGGTGAAGAAAGATTAACATTCATGTATTCTGGAGTCATGTTTTGTCCTCAAGAATCTTTGTCAGGATCTGGCACTGAATTGGTCACAATGGTTAGCAGGATTACAGATCCCTGGTTCCATTCAGGGAGATTCTGTCTACTTATTTTTTCATAAATAAAAAATGAACCTAAAATCTTTATCCTTAGGTTTTCCAAAATTGAGGCATGTGCAGGTGAATCAGCATTTTCATCAAGACAGATACTGAAAATAATTATTTCAGGCACAACTAGCCCTTATCTATTGTTCAGTAAGTTAGTCTTGAACACGGAGAAGAAAGAAACAAAATAAAACTGATTGTTCTATCAAGCCTCTCCTTTTTCCAGTGTACTGTATATTGTTTTGAGTCTGATACTGACAAACAATTTTCAGTGTCTGAGAGAAAGTCCATTGGGACAGGGTTCTGTTGATTCTTTTGATGAAACATTAACTTGATCAGTTATTCCCATTTAAAGCCTGTTTCTTTAGTTTCTAAATTCCACTCAGTGACTTCCTGCCTTTAAGTTTGTAAAGATACAACCTGCTTTCCCTATAAGGAAATTTATATTTAATTAATCTTTTGTCCCTAAGGTGTTTTTCAGTTTTGTTGGCATAGCTGTCATTTGATCTCCAAAAGATATCACCTTCTGAGCCTGACATTTCTGAAAGAACAGTAGTAAAGCAAGAGGAGTTCCATAGCAGAAACAATAGTTTGGATAGCATCATTATCACAGCTGACCAGAAGCAGGTTTGGGGTTTTCTTTTTTTTTTAATTTCCCCAGTTTTTCTCCAAATTCCGTGACCTTCCTTACTTTTTTAAAATGGAAAATTGGGGTAGCATGGGGGGGAGTGAAGGGAACAAGGAGAGGTATTCAGGACAACATTTTATTATTTTTAATCAATTTTTTTTCACCAATGTCAGCTTTGTCATTTTTTTTAATTTTTTTTTAATTTAAAAACCAATATTTTATTTTTCCTTAGTAAAAAAATACAGTTTTCAAATTAAAAAAGTCATCTCACAATATGAACACTGCTAACATGCCTGCCTGGTGAAGCAAAACTATATTTAAGATATTTTGAGCCAGTTGCACCTTGTAGAAGGAAAAGGGGAACAGATTTCTCAGTAGCTTATAATTTACTAATGCAGGAATATAAGAACAACACATTGGCTTCAAAATTCAGGCCTGTCTTCTGAGATACTTACCTTCCAATTTCAGCAATGTATGCCTGAGGCATTCACAAAGGCTATTTGCATAATCAATGTGGCACTGGATCCAACCTATAAAAGAGAGGCTTTTACTCACTTGCAACTAAGAGCAGAAATGAATCCACACTTCCAAAGATGAATTCTTTAGCTGTCAAGATTTTAGACAGCATCACAAACAAAATGTGTATATATTTTCTTGATAAAGGCACAACCACACATACTGATACAGTTATGACTTGAAAGCATATTCTTAACTATTGAAAAGGTCTTTGAATGAGAAAACTGTGAAGCTTTCAGTTTTAATAATTCCGTGGTAAAGAATGAAACAAGGAACTAAAATCACTCAAAAAAACTCATTTCTTATAACCCTAAGTGTCAAGGGCATTCATTGTGTTCTTGATAACCACAAACATTGACATCACTGGTGTTCCAGATCAACAGCAGTGTATTTACTTGCTATGCTATTTCCTCTGGTATGAATGAAAGCAGTGTGAAAGGTCACATAAAGTAAGCTACCACAGATGTTGACTATTTTTCTTGGTTTCAGAAAACAAGAAAAAGCCTCTTTTTTAATTCCCATTGCTTCAAATGTTTTTCTATTTCTGTACTAAGAAAAAAGACTGGCCAAAGGAAATGAAGCTAAAAGTTATGGGCAGTGGGAATGAAGTGACTTGAAAAATGTCAAGGACCCAATTCCTATGGACATCAAATAGCACCTGAGTACTCAGATGCCATTAATTCTTTTGAAAAATCTTTCTTCACTTGCTCTAATATATCCTCAATTTTAATGAGTAAAGAAGAATGGGAATGTCATCATCTTGAAAAGATGAATAAATTAGAATGGATTCCAAATATTGCTATTAGAAGTGTCTAAATTTATGTCCCAGTGCCAAAAATGTTATCCAGTTTATATTTGGTATCTTCAGAATTTCTTATTCCAAGTTATCTGGATTAATTTAGCATTTCTAATCTGGTCCTGAATTTTCCTGGTACCTTTTGACTTCTTCAAGTAATTAGCAGCAAAACCAAACAGGTTCAAATTTAAAGAAACATCTTATAAACACCATTGTGAGCCCTGAGCTTGAAACCTGAGTTTTTCTGCTGCTCAGCAGAGTAATTTTCCTCTCTCAAAACTTGAGTTAATTGCCACAACAGATTTTTCAACTATTTATTTATTTTCTTCTAATTAAAAAAAATAATGATCCAAGAAGATAAATCAGTAGGAATAACTTTAAAACACAACTGCATTCTTCAGTCCACTTTGGTGAAGTTAGCTGAGCAGCTACTGGACCACCTGGTTGCTTCTTCCCTTTCTGCAGCAACATCTTACTCACAGCATGGGACTGTCAAGCCTTGAGGTCCTGTCATCTCTCCTGCTAGGTGGCAAGGCACAATTCAAGCTGCCACTGATGTTGTAAAATCAGCTGCTTCCTCATTTCTCTAGCCATTCTTTGCTGTCCTTCATTAGAAAACTTTGCTAACATTTTTGTCATTTTTGTTTATGTCATTCTGAAAACTAATACAGTTGTAAGATTCTTAAGCTCTTTCTTCAGCCCTCCCTGTCATTGAATACTCTTAAAGTAATTTTCCATTAAGTATTCTAGGTTGTAACTTTTGCACTGTGATGTTCAGATTTTTTGGATATAGTAACCGTTCAGCCTAGTTGTAGACTTACTGTTAGAAATTTTTTCTCTGCTTCTGGCATGCTTCTTGCCTTCAGTTGAAATAATTCCCCAAAACAATCAGTTAACAATGCAAAACCGAGCAGGAGGAATACGCAGGTTCCATGTTTTTGAAGGGGATTCATTCAGTCTTCACTTGCAAACAGCAAGCAACCATAAAGAACTCAACAGAAGTTCCTCATATCAGCTTTTTATCACAAATGATAAAAACTACTGGGGCCACTTACTAGATTATGTAAGTGGTTACAGGTCCTACAAAACCTAAGTTCTAGATCTGTGAAGTCTGAGGAATTCAAGCAGGCCTCTCATTTGTGGAAGAGAGGCATAACTACTAGCCAGCAGCAGATCAGCTATGAGTGGAGACACCTCCAAGCTCTCTTCTTAAAACTAAGGGACTCTGTAACAGATGATGAAATGTTGCACCACCTAGGGAAGCAATATAAGCCAAATTTTGTAATTTAATAATTAAACTAATCAGATGGAAAAAGAGCAAGGCTTTGTTTCTGGTTCACTGGACTACTTATCTTCCATTAGATGGATATTGAATCTGAAATACAAACAAACTAGGCAGTAGAAATCAGCTCCCAACTATTCTATAACATCAAGTAAAAAAGCAGTCACCTGAGATGAGAGACCCTATTCCAATGGATATTCATTTACACTAACTGGAATAATTAGCAATAGAATTGCAGTATTAGCTGCATACCTAGTCTGAAACAATTTCCTGGCAGGTGGTAGACCTGGATTTCTGTCTGTCCAGATCATGCAAACTGAGAATCTGTAAGGCAGCTGTCAACATTTCAAGTCAGATTTCCAAGATCTGAACTAGCAGAGAGGCTTTTCCCTTGGAGATGAGGAGAGGAATTATTTAAGCATCCAGCTTCAAGAGCGCTAAATGTTCCTGAGCAGAGTCAGGTGTCTTACTGGTTTTGAAATTAATTTGGCTTTCTAGCCTCTAAATTCTGTTTATAGATATTTTCTATCTTCATATATATTTTTGAGTCTGCCTGTGGGTCTGATTATCAGGAAAGTGACATAAAGTATAGGTATCCCTATGTGAAGTTCCTCAGGGTATTCACTACCTGTATATCTTTTTAAATCTGGCCCTAATATGAGTTTGCAAGATCTTTAGGGATCTTTCTGAATTAATATAAGAGGTTAGATAAGCTGTGGGCTATCTTGTTTTCTTCTTATGATTATAAAAGCTTCCCTCAAGTATAGAGGCTGTGGTAGCTGAAGTTTTATTTTAGAGAGGTAGCTGCTAGGAGCACTTTTGTCAAGAACTTTTTCTTGAGGCATATTACTTCAGCATGGCTTTCTCTAGGCAAACATTTTTCTGTCTTTATTGTGACTTGTATAGATTCTGTCAATGAGATGCTCTTCAGTGGCTTTATAAATTACTATTTTATTAAGTGGGTGTGTTGTGAGTGGTAGGCTTACTGTGGAAGGGAAGCAGCAGGTGTGCCTGTAAATGCCATAGTGGTGGGCAATTATAATTTTAGGTTGAATATCTGCCATAGCATAGCATTTCTAGAAAAATAAAGGCTGTTATTAAAAACATAAACATATCTATTTTCTGAATCTTTCTATGTATTACATGTATCCAAACTTAAAGTGTTTTTTTCTGAAGGATATCTCTATATAGAGATCCAGAGTGCTTCCATCTACATAGGTTAAACTAATCTTATGACCATGAAAATTAGGATATTTTAGATAATTCCTACCAGAGCAAAATTCCTATTTACCAGAGTGGTTCTATAGTAATACCATTTGCAGTTTTACACCTGTATGGTGTGAAATGAACATATCTAGTTTAACAGACACTTTCAGCCCTAAGGGGAGCTGGAACTTGCCAAACCTGTCCAACACATAACACAGATTTTGGAGTTTTCTTGTGGGTTTTCTTCACCATTTTCTTTAAGAATTAAGGGTAATTATTAAATCAATATTTATTTGTATTCAAAATTAGAACGGTCTCTAGTGAGGAAAAATAGACCCTGTTATATTTAACTTTCCTAGTTCAGCAAATCCATAATGTGGAGTCTAGTCTTTTATCATAGGCAAAATTGTTTACTAAAGTCCGATTAGTTACACTGTGATAATCCAAGGACTCTGATATCACTGTAAACAGCTGAATAGAAGTCTTTTCAGTGTCATTTTTACCAATGTTTTCCTAAAAGTCATAGTTTAAATAGCAAAATTTTCAAACTCAGTAAGCAAATAAACAATTAAAAAAATTAAATAGGAAAGGAATATCTGGCATTATTTAAATAACATTATTTTGTAACTGGAAATAAATATATCTGAGAGCTGTGATTCTGTACCAACTCTTCTGTTAATTATCTGTTAATGATGTTTTAGGCCATCATTTCTGCAACTGAATATTAAGCCTCTAAACATTTTCACATGGCTTAAAAAATAGTCTTGACTCAGACACTGTCAATGTGAGTGGAGGTACAACCATAAATTAAGGTACATCAGGCATTTAAAGTTAGTTTGTTCTAGTGCACTGGGAAGAAAAAATATTGCAGGTTTGTTTGGGTTTTTTTTGATACAGGAAAGAAAATTACTTTCTAAAGTGCCTGAGAAGAGCTTATGCCTGAAATATCTTTCTTTTTAGTTTCTACTATTACAGTGCTACTATGAAGTTTAGTTGATGTATTTAAGACATTGTTTCTTAGAACAATGTATGAAAAAATAATCACCTCTCAGGAGAAAAACCATCTGCACTTTGACTGGCACTTCTACTTTGTCTTAAAAGATCTTGCAACTCTGCCCTTGAGGGTTATCCTTCACCTTGTCATTTGAAAAAGTGTTGTTCAGATGCTACTCCAAAATGTGTTCACACTACAGATAGTACACATAAGCTTCAAAATACTTTTTGCTTTTAAGTACCCAAAGTCAACTAGCTTAATCCTGATATTCTCCTTTTTTTTTTTTTTTTTTTTTTTTTGATGAACCTTATTTATGTTTTAGTTTTTTTGCTAATCATTTGTTGGAAGATTTGATTGCTAATTGGAAAATTATTTGCATAAGCCTGGACTGTATTCTAGTGTGATTAGTCCTTGCTTAGACAAAAGTCATATTCGTCAGAGAACTTACTGAGGCTGTTTTGACAAATATGATAAGTAAAATCTTAATAGCAATTTTAAGTTATAGTCCAAATATGAGGTAATGTTGGCTTCTGGCCACGCCAAACCAGAAGATTTTCCTGCCAAAGATAGAAACATTATGTTTAAATCTCATCTTGAGTTGTATAAGATTTTTGAAGCTATCTTGGTTCTCATCCATTGTGTGGTCACTTGGGAAATATTTCACTTGATTTGTCATGTAATGAACGTGCAGGGACAGCACAGGGTCTTAAACCTACCCTAGTCTTCTGGTGAAGGTAACTGCTATAAGGATAGATTAATGCAAAACTGCAGCTGTGAGTTGCAGGGGGCTGGACAGTTGAATTCATATGAGTCCGTACCACAGCATTGTCTAAATAATTCTGGACCTTTCCTAAATTTTCAGGGGGATAGATCCTTGAATCCTTAGGCCAAAGAGGATAAAACTATAAGGCAGAATATTTTCCTGTATGGCCACAATAAGATGATTTCAGTTCTTTGAAAACTTTTTGAATCATTGAACATGCCAATAAAAAAATCGTAGTATTGGTTGCTGGGTAAAAATAAGAACTTCATAGTCATCAAAGTGAATTCAAAAAGGAAGTTCATACCTTTAAGGTTTCCAAAAATAGACATCAGAACAAAATTCCTCCTAAGTTTTGTTTTAGTTTTTTGTTGTTCTTCCAGTCTTAATATACCATTAGGTCAAAATCTTTGACAAAGCAAGAATAAGTTGTAACATATGTATTAAGACAGTTGCATAAATATATCTAACAGATGTTTCAAAAAATAATTCAGGAGATTTCAGGATAGCAGTAACTTTTTTTATTCCTCCTATTTCTGTTGAAAAGTTAGGCACAATCACCATAGCCAGTTCCTTCTGTTTCCCCTAACTTACCCATTTAAAAGACAATTGATTTTTGCATGTGTGCATGCCTAATCTGGTTAATGAACACCCTACACAAATTAATATAGATTGATAATCCATGAAAAGTGGATTAATTTAATAATAGCTTTTGATACAAATGGTTAGTAGATATTTTACTGTATGTACATCTGAAGTTGACATATTTTGCTGCAAAGTAAAACATAGTGAAAACAAGTATATGGATTCACATTAAAGTTGATTAATCTATCTGTTACTGTAATTTAATTGTCTGTAAAATTAGTTGCTAACCAGTAGAAAAAAACCAGTCACTTATTACCATCTGTGTTGGAGTGAAGGAATGATTTTATTGTGTTATACAAACAAATCCAAATTTCCCAAATGTATGTAGAACAAAGGATGGTGTCATTTTCAATCACAGGAGAAACTACAAAGTTATAACAAATAGCTATTCACATTATCATCTTAGTTAATTATCGGATTTACTGTATTCAGCAGTTCATGTTATAGAGCAGTTTGAAGCTAAAGCCACACAAAAGGATTCGTTATCAATAGGAAAAAAGAAGACCTAATTGAGAAATGCCAGCCAGTGTCTGCATCCTCAATAGCAGAAAAATGGACCCTATCACAAAATGCCAACTGTGGCCGTGTTCCCTAATTTTCTTTTTGAGGACACTGAGCAGTAGATCGAATTAAAAAGGAACTGCCAAAGCTATTATCTTTCACTTTCAATAAGAATTCACTGTGTCCAAATGAAAAATGCCAGACTTTATCCCCTCTTTTCTTGAAGAAAATAGTAGAATGAATTAAAAAAGCCTGGTCTGTATATCTTCTATGTTTTGTGCTTTCTAGGAAAAAACCAAAAGACCGTTAAGTCATTAAAAAACTGCAATAGCAAAAGAAAGTTCACATGAACTACAATTGGAAAATGGGATGGGGGAACAGGACATCAAAACAAAATTAAAGATTGGCAATATGGCCACCCAATAGGTCTCATGCACGTATTTGATGTTCCTCATGCATGTAATATGGTATTTTACTTCTGAAAAAGAGAACAGGGGACCTTTAAAAAATAGTTACTTTGTTTTACTGAATTTCAAAGTAGGAGTAACCATATCCTATAGTTTCTTAGGCAAACCAAAAATATTTAGCCCTACCATCTGTAGATTACTTACACTCTCTAAACTGAAGGAGAAATGACACAAAATTGCTTATTTTCTTTATACAGAAAAATCCAGAAGCCTTTGCTGGCTACAAGTTATAAATGTGGCAGTATCCAAGTAGAGATGCTTTGTCAAGAGTACTCATCACACACATTTTCCTTCCAAACATCTTTCTAAAACCAAACCCTAATCCATGGTCCTATGTCATGGGTTAAAAATTGTGACTATTTTGCTTCTGTTTGTAATTCATGCTGGCTAGAGGAAATTCCCAGTTTCTGGGCATCATTTGGGAGGGGAAGGCACTAACAGCAGATTTTTGCTACCAATTGACTCATGCAATTTTCATTATGCATTGAGATTTACAGGCCTTGTATAATCATACAGTTCCAGCTTTGTACTGTCCCCAGGATCATTTACTGTCAGCTGCTGACTTCACTGAACAGGTTGGTGTGTTCTGCATGCATTTAATTTGCCATCTCGGTTTAGGTATATCTAAATGAAGAGTGTCCTTTATCACTTTGCAATCACACTACTAAGGTACAAGTCATAGAAACAGAATTAATCTCTGAAAGAAATGCTGTAAATTCATTGGCTAGGTATCATTAAATAAAAGACAGTGCTCTGTGCTCATCCAAGATCAGCTGGGAAGCAAGGACATTTGCAGACTGTAAAGGTGAGGGGACTGTATCTGAGAAGTTATTCAGTAGATGCTGTGGTTTTTTTTAAAAAAAATTTTTTTGTGATCTCAGCAGTATGCCACTCCCTCTTTGAGTGAAAACAAAATCTAGCTAAATACGCCTGCAGCTATACTCTTCCATTCTGCAGCAGCAAAGTGACAAGGAGAGAATTACAGATTACTCTTGACCACCTTACTTCTCATGATGACCTTAATTCCTTGTTTCTGTCCTTGTCTTAAGTTATTTTATGCACAGAAATCCATAAAGGATATGAAAAATACTGTCACTGAAAGGGAAGGTTTTTAGCTGATTAAACAGACGTGAATTTCCATAAAACAAGGCTATGCTTTTGCTGGACAGATACTTTCTCCTTTTCTGAAAACAGATATTTGTTAATGAAAGTTTTCGGGTACCAACAATTGGATGTCCATTCATGCCACTCTAACATTACGTTCTTTTTCACTTGGTGTCAACAAATCATAGCAACAGCACCATGCCTTACTAATGGCATAGAACCAGTGGACATGCATTGCATACGGTACAGAACTCTTCGTTCTCAGAACAGCTGTTCTTCACCCTTAAAAGAATAAACAAATAAATAAAATCTTTTGGTTGGTGATAATTAAGCAGTAACATCCATTTTCTGTGCAGTTGTGATAATATGTTTGTGATAGTGAGATTGTTTGGTTTATGCTAATTGTTTAGTTGGTGGTGTTCATGCACATCATCTAATGCAAATCCTCCTCAATTTGTTGCTAAGTGGTTATTGTTACTGTGGAATGGTAACTATATGCAATAAATAAAACAAAAAAGATACTTTCCTGAATTACACAAAAATTTCTCACACATGATATTTTCTCTTCTTAGCATATTTATCTCAATATCTATTTTAAAACTTACAACCTCTATAGAAAATCTGCAGGATATAAAGGTCTGATATCTATCTATTAATCTTTTCATAGGTTTCTAATGTTGGGTGGGTGGCTTATGTGTAAGAGAGAATTCATGCTGACTTATTCAAAGAGTGCTTGTTCTCAGACAGTTCTTTTTTTGATCCACATATACAATAAACACAGAAGAAAGGAATTTTTGAAGTTCAAATTTCTCTCGGAACTGACAGTTTAATAAGAAACTATGGTTCTCAGTTACCTCCCTATTATAATTTATACAATACGAGTCTTTGAAATGAGGACTGAAAAGCACAGACAGGCTTCATACTAAGAGGTTATCATCTTCATTTAATCAATACTACAAAAACAAAAGATCACAAAAATTGTATTCTCTAAATGCCCCTGTGTAGTGTTGGAATAAAATTAATTTCATGACGAAATCATTTCACATGCAGGTTTGTTTGGATGATTGATAAAAAGATGGGTTAGTATGTATTAGGGGGGGAAATTCTTGTTGTGAGTGGAAGGTAGCAGTGTTTTGTTTCCCACACACCCTACTCACATGGTTGCATATCTACTAATTGATTAATTGACCATCTATTAAACTTCCCAATTGTACTCTACTTTCCAGCAAGTTAAATAATCCTGTTCTAAAATTATTGCTCATGGCAGCAGAGGTTCAGTCTGTTTTAGAAACATTGTGGTCTGAGGAGAGCTATAAATAGTGGCAGGTTATATTTTATGAAGCTTTACAATGAGTATCATAAATATCTGATGATTTTAATTGAGTCTTGTTAAGATATTTAATCTCTACTGATTACATGGCAAATAATAAAATTGCATCTGTTTAACACCTTTGAAAGCAAAGTAGGTATTTTTACACACATTTTAACATTAAGTAAATACATGCAGTAACACTTTGGGGTTTATGTATTTAACACACAGTTGTTGCATATTATATGCTTTTCCCCAGCTCAAAAACATTAGAACAGGTATTACAAACAGCCCCATGGTACAGTATAGGTTAAAGATAAACTGAATACCCAAAATTTACAAAGTGAGATCTTGAACCCATCACATTGATATGTATCTGTTGTATAATCACTTACCATCAGCAGGCATTTTATCTATCTATTGTTAATCATAAGCATTTAACATTCAACATATGGGTACTGTCTCAATGAAAAATTAAATGCTTCTTTGCGACTGTATTCAGAGTACAGAGTAACTACAGTTTTCTTGTAACATTAGACACATCTATGTTAATACAGGGGAAAAACCAATATTGCAAATAACCTCTTATCTTCGTCTTGAATCTTCTCAAATTCACACCAGAAAAATCCTGGTGATTTTAGATGGGTTTAATTTTTAAAAAAGTTAAAGCTGTGTAAGTACACAGTCTTCATAAACTTCAGTCAAGCATAAATAGTGAAATGTGGTTTATTGGATATTCTTCTAGCAGGGTATACTGGCATTCCTTGCAAGTGCAAACAGGAAATATATTAGTATATATCTCATGTAATTGTCTGAACAACTTTATTTTTTTTTAAATCTTTGTGGTTATAAAAATGCTCATGCATTGCTTTATGTTAGTATTCTGGCATGCTGCAAATGTATATAATGTAATATTTTGCTGGAGCAACTGAAACCCCATGACTGGAGAGGTTGAACAGGAGGACACCTACGGGCTCAGAAAAGGATTAACATGATGTGTAATCTGTTCAGTCCTAGGAAAAAAGGACTTTGCTGGGCACTTACAGAAGCATAACTGTATGGAATATAGAAAACATGTAAGTCAGAGGGGGTGCTTAAATTTATCAGTAAGTTCTGTGTTACACAGAAGTTCAGCAATGGCTTTTGGGATTGTGATTTACTGAAATATTGCAAAGTTAGGAACTTAAGTGTAAATGATGCAAAATGATGAGAACTTTAAATACTCGTTTCAGATACTGAAATGTTATAAAAGAATCAATGTTTTATCTAGCAGAATGGAGCAAACCCTAGCACAGGACAGAAAGGAAGGCACATTGAGCAGAAAATGCAGAAAGTAAAATAATTGTGCATATGAATTAAAATATAGTTTGAACCAAAACATAGCCTCATGGTAACTACTCTGAGGAAATTAACTTTATCCCAACTAAAACTAGTGCAGAGTTTGTGAGCAGTTTTCCTAATAGCATTCACTGTCATTGTATTCCCAGTGCTGAATTTGTTCTGTGAGGGCAGACAGTTTGAGCAGGTGTCAAACACTTTCACTGGACCTTGTTCTCATCCTTACTGAATGAACTGTAGGTATTTTCTCACTTTGTATGGTTTTGGTTAAAGCCAGAATTCATTTGGAGAAAAGTTAATTCAAGATGAAAGTTGATAATGTACCATGGTTAAACTGAGTAATGCATTTTATGTGTCTTTCCAAAGAGCCACACTAATTTTTTTATTGTGATAAAATAAAAATGTTGAAAGCTGTAATTGTTCCTTACTCCTTTGAACACTCTGTTTCACTAAACAGGAAACTTATCGAGTGGATAAGATTCCAAATTTACGATTCCTAAAACCTCTGTAAAACAAGAGTTCTGTATTTGTCAATCCAGATTAGCTATAGTACATACCAGAACATGACATGGTTCATGTAGAATTAACTTTCTCAAAATAATTAAAAATTAGTATATAAATATTTTTAATGCATATACAGTTTTCCATTTGTTGCCTCATTCTCTAGTCTTTTTCATTACATTTGTAGTTTCAGGTATAAAATAATGAGATGGCAGTATTTTTCTTCCCCCTGCCTGATTTCCCTTATGGCAGTTTTGAGCATGATAAGTTTTGATTCTACTGCAAAAGAAAGCTTTCTGGTAAAGCGGTTAATGAACTAAAAACAGTAGTAAAGGAGGGAACACAGTAGACTCTCTTGGTTTAATGCAGCTATATAGGTATATTGAAGGTGTATTATGACAGAAATGAATGTATTTTTGCCTTGAAGTTACTTTTCTACTAGTTCATAGAGTACCAGAACACAAATGGAGGGAAGAAAAGGTGCATAGTTGAAAAAAAAGAAATTTATTTGCACACTACAAACAACACTTGTGGACAAATACACCTGCTTGTCCTGAAATCCTGTGCTAATTACTTAGTCCATTAATTGCATTTTATAATTTGCTTTCATTTAATTTAATTTTATAATTTAATTTCATTTCATGCAGTGTTATTTATGATGAAGGATTTTTTTGCTTTGACTCATATTTTAGGTCATTGCTTTTAATTTTATTTTTAAAAATGTTTATCTGTTTATTTTACTGGTTCTGCAGATCCCAGACCTGGAGTCAATATTTAGTAAAGAATTTTAAATAATAGTGAATTAGTGAATCTTTCACAACTTGCTTATCTCATCCTCCACACCATCTCTCTTGGTTTTGTTGCTAGTGTTCTCAGAGCAGAACATTGACCCCAGAATTTTTCAGGTCCATTTTCTGAGATCCCATATTTTCTCAGGATATTTCTTCTCTAAGACTCAGATAGCAATTCTTATTTTCTGGAAAACACAGTCCATTTACATTTTTAGAACACTTAATTTTCATTTATTAGGTACTAATAAATAAAATCTCATTAATTCCTTGCTGAAGAGGAGTACTAACCTTTGTATAAGGGAGTGCGTTCTCGCAGTTCCCAAGCCGTTATGTTTCAGGACTGAGAACAGACGGTTTGTTTCCTAGTAGCCCCAGTACTAATAATGAATACTTTTACACTTCAAACCTAAGACAGAAGAGCACCCATGTGGAACTCTTGTAGGATTAGGTGCTTACAGGACTGGAGGCTAAGAATCCAGTCTGCCTTGATCGAGGTTTGTTAGGGATTCAAAATAACATTCTAATGGAGTGCTTCATGATACAGGGATTTAGGGAAGTGCTTTCAGTTAACTACCACTTATTTCTTGTTCTTTCCTCTCAAGTATGCTCCTGGCTCAAGGGGGGCATGTCTCTTTGATCAGCTATGCTAGGTGGTTTATATATCAAGCACAGCATAGGTTAATAAATATGATTTTTGAAATTATTACAGACTTTCTTGGAATTTGAAGCCAGAAGAAACCCTCAGATCATCTATATCAGGTCATCAGGTTTTACCAGGGCTTTATTCTAAACTTAAAGATGTTCATTAGACCAAAGAATTTTAGACCTCATGAGGTTTAACTATGCTATAGGCAAGACTGGAACTAATCCCTAATGACCTTGCAATGTTAGGAAATTAATTAGATAAAATATGCCTCGATGATCCTAGAAAATAATCTCACAGTGTTGAATAAGGCAAAACAAAAAATAAAGGTGCAGTTTCAACTTCTGGATTTTATTATATCTTTATCATCAAAAATAGAAAGCTCTCCATTAGTGGAAATCTTTTCCTTCTATAACTACCTGTAACAGTGATTACACTGCCTTAACTTTTACTTTTTTTTTTTTTTTTTTTTTAACCTACTCAATACATCAAACATCTTAGTACTACATAGCAAAGTGTCAGGATTATTTTGGTGACTCCTTTTTAAATTATTTCTAGGATTTCCACCTGCCTTGTGAACTTGATTTTTGCTGCAGTCTTACAGCTAGTTCAAGTGCTGTGTTTGACGAAGTTACATACAAAGGAAATAAAACCTCTCTTTTTACCCTATTTTCTCCTCTGAATGCCTTTGTGGATTACATTTGCTGTTTACGTGACAGTACTGAACAAATGGGATCATTATCTATGATGACCCTTAAATACATACTGAAGACACTAACTGGGATAAGCATTTATCTAGGGAAACTTCTCTGGTAATAACTTTAATTTCTATAATGAAGGAAACAAACGTTATCCTCTCCCTTGCCAAGACAACTGTACTAGTAACAAATGCAGAAATACTCGATGGCTGACATTTGTAGACACTTCAGAAACCTGCTTGTTGCGATGCATTTTAGTACTACATTTCTCGGTAGATTTCTTGTTTGATCTGTTCTGGTAATTGTTATTATTCCTTGTTTTTGCATTGCAATTTTCACTTCAGCTAGCTTTTCTAACTGCCTGAATCTTTGATGTCAGCCAATGTTGATTGACTTCAATATTTGGTAATAATATTTCTTATTTATTTGATTTTCCTAATGTTACTCAGAATTATAAACTTTATAGGCTTTGTTATTTTTGTGAATGTGTGGGTGTTTAATTTTTACTGTGGGCTTTTTGTAGATGTCATAAGGATTTTGTCCTTTAATGTAAGCTGTTTTCTTGCCTTTTTCCTTTAATGTTAATTGCATGTTTCATAGTCACTGTTTAAATGGATGCACTCCTTTCTATTTCCCACTAATGGTAAGGGTCAGAATACATTTCTACAGATTTGGTCTGTCTTTTGAGGTCTCTGTGAAAGGGAGATGTAGAGAGGAGCTGCTGATAGTGACACTGAATTGAAACTTCGGAAGAAATTCTGAATAAACCGAAAATGAAGCCAAGGCTGAAACACATTCTAAACAAATTCATATGCGTGCACCAGGCTTTGAGTATTCTGCAGCAGTCTGAATCTAAGGTCTGGTGCTTTTGTTTTTTTTTTTTTTTTTTTTCTCCTTTGTGTACCACATGTTTACTTGGAGATATGCCACCAGGAGCAGAATCTCATTTGATCTTCTAAGATAAGCAATATCCAGTTAGGTTGGTTTTTGAAAAGATGGTATCCCTGGGAAATCTCAGCTGTTTGTTGAGAGTGGCATATTTCAGTATGTTCCATTCTTGCTGAAAATTGAACCTGGCTTTGGTCATATATTTTAAAAACCTGATCTGAATTTGAGTTGTTAGAGATTTTTACATCCAGGTGAGTCTCATGGGAGTGGGGATTTTTGTGATGCATAGTTCTGTGCTCAAAAGGGCAACATCCTGGAGTGGGTTCAGGGAGTGTCAGTGTCAGTCACACTATGATTGATGCTGGCATTGGATAACTGCATGTGTACCCAATTTTGATTAGCTTTGAAGCAGAATAGAAGGCATACTGCCTTTGATAATCCTTCTAATCCATTCAGACCTCATGTGAGTGACAGGGCAGCTGTGAAGAGTGTGAGAAGCAAACTTGAAATGCTGATAGAAACTTTCTACTGCATCTCAGCCTTTGTTTGCTTCAGTCTGGATCCTCACCACTGTGTTCTAATTGTGGTTTTGGTGTTTCCAAGTTGCAGTCCTTGCAAATGCCGCTTGAAGGAGATATTTGGTCTATGAGCCTCTTTGTAGAAGCTGGAATTCTTCCCTTTTTGTACTGCAGTCTCTTCCCTTCCACAAGCACTGAAATATTTCTTAAAGTAGAGAAGATTCAACTCCATCCATTTGGTTTGCAGAAAAGTGAGAATCTATCTATAAAGTAATACATGTATTTCACCACAGGATGGTTCAGCAAGAATCAGCAAGCTTTCATAGTTATCAAGACAGATATATAAAGTTTATATGATGTGACATTGTTGCTTTGGTGGTATAAAAACTTACTGATGGGGGGAGCAGGATTTATGCTTAATTAATATCTATATATTTCATTACATCTTTCAGACTGAGAACTATTGGAAATAGCACTATTTTAAATAAGATATAATTCTTGGGCACATTAAAGGGAAATGAGAAGCCCTGAGTTTGTGAAGTCATTTTCATTGTTGTTAAATGGGGATTGGACTGATGTAGAAGACAGCTGGTTTCACTTTCACCTACAGGAATTTTACCCATGTTCAATTTCATTCATGGATATGCTGATTTCACTGAGAAAACTGTTAGAAAGCTCTTTAGACAACACAGTTGAGCACCTCTCTATCCCAGTTGGTACACAAGGGTGAAAAGTAATCTAACTTCCAGCTCCAAGTGTGAATTTTTTCATCCATGCTAAAACAGACCCATTTTGGCTTTGAATACTAATTCTAGGTCTGTTCTGGCAAGATGGCTGGCAAAAGGTCAGAGACATGCCCTGAGTGCAAAATTCCATCCTGAATTGCTAAGGTCATCAAACAAATAAGAGCATCTGATCTCACTTCTTTTATCAGAAAACTGTTAATTTTATCACAAAGTTTAAATCAAATATGTTTGATTAACATAGGAACCTACAGGGAGCTACCACAAAGTAGGATTCGTCATCCTGGTTTTTGATTCATGCTTCATTCTTTAAAATTGTTAAAAGATAATGTGCTAGACAAAGTGTTACTCTTATTAGTGAAATGTAATTAAATAGGTGTCAGAGATAGAACAGTTGTCATCAGTGCCTATAAGTGAAAAGGAAGGTTTACATCAGGTGTGCTCTTGGTGGTTCAAAACAAGAACAGAAAAATAGTGAGGCATTTATGACTTAGAGCTTATGTGTTTTTGCAAACTTATGCCAACTTAATGTGACAATAAATTAATGGCTATCAGTCTAGTTCCACTTTTACACAACATCACTATCTTCATAAGCCAGATTTCTAAATCTTCAGTTTCACATTTATGACTTTAGGAGAATATGTTAATATAAATGTTTCTTTACCTCAAGTGGGTGAGCTTTGTATACCAAGTGAAATAATAGTATGGAATTTCAAACCATTGGCAGAAGAAGGGTGTAACTGACTGACTTAATTGCCAATGAAGAACTAAGATTTGTAAATTGTTAATAATGCTGAGAAAATGCTTTAAGCATATTGCTTCTTTTTAGAGTTTATATAATAAAAGCTGTGTCTAGTTGGAAGTTCAAAAAACAGTTAATTATTCTTGCTTCATACTTTAGTTCTTAAGTATAGGTATGCTTCCAGAATACATTGTCCTGTTTGAAAGAGCATCGTGCAAGTACTAAAATGTGTAAGATCATCCTATTTGTAGGAGGTTATTCTGTATTTCATTCAAGGAAAGGTGGGGATCTTTTTTCCAACATTGATTAATAAACTTGTTGGTGTTCCCTCTTCAGAATCACCACTCCCTTCCCTACTTAACCATGATGGAAATACAGAAAAATTAGTTGCATTATACAGAGCCTTACAAACACGATCCCATCTTAAGGATTACAACATGGAAATGAGCTATCCATAAATATTAAAAATTATCTTCTTCTCACAGATGTTCCCTCTGCTTATTATCTGCAAAATTTCTGGATCAAATGTTCAATATGAATATGTTAGTATCCGCTAAAGATTGCTTTTGGCAGCATATGTGTTGATATCAGCAGGAAATAAATAGGAAAACATTAAAAGGTATAAAACTTTAAAACAATAGCTTAAAGGTGTTTTATAAACTACAGATGGCTTATATCGTTCAAGTGGATGTCTGGTGTAGAATAAGAAACAGAGAAGATGGGGAAAAAAGTGGAAATAGCTGGAAATAATGGGTCCCATGCAATATGTTGTATTTCAAATAGAGATAAGCAAAATGAAACTTGCTGCTTTTTTGTTGTACAGATAGTGAGGCTATGCTAGCTTCTGTGAATAAGAGTGGTCCACCATTTTTTAATATGACTCTATAGAATGAAACTTGTTACTCTGGATCCTCTCCAAAAAGTGATGCTATCAACAATAGATTATCATTCTTCTGTGTTCACTCACAAGTTTTAGTCATTGACTTTACATAAAGGAAGTGTTCATGTCATGTAGAAGAACTGTTAATCTCTAAATAAAATGAGTGCTAGATGAAGCAAGTTTTCTTTTGTCAGATTATTAGTGTAATTGGTAACACCTAAGCTACTCTCTGAGTCAAACAGAACAGATAAACTCTCTTTTCGGAAGAGCCATTCAAATCTGTTTCTTCAGAAGCTAAATATAGTTGAACATGGATAGAGCTTACAGGTTGCAATATTCCTCTCCTAAACACCCCAGCACTGTGAACTCATCACTGCAGGCAGTGAGAATGGCAAAGAAATTAGCATAGCCAGAGAAAAAGAATGTCACTGAAAGAATTACGAGGGAAGCAAATCACTGGTGTTTGAACAAGCATGCTGTTGTGAGCAGAATGGGAGAGCTGAGCATTCACGGTGTTGATAGCTGACAGATAGCCAGAACTGCATTACAGACAGAAGCAACAGTGAGAAGTTGCAAAACAGGACATTCAGAGCAGGCACAGTTGATAAGACACTATACCTTTAAGAAAATATTGTATGATAGTGAGACATTTCATTGTGACCAAACTTAACTGATGCTCCAACATAAAAAAATGAGAAGAGTTGGGTTTGGACTTTTTTTAATTATTAAAAAATATATTCACCTGTTTGGCTATTAAACCTCTGCCTTCTATCTAGAGAATGAAGAGCATCTGTCTCTCACAGTATAATAGCAACACTGGTAATTAGCATCTTGTTACTTTTCAATTTCTTGTTTTCATTTTCTTTTTGTAAACTGTTGTTCAGCTTACAAAAAAAGCAAAACAGCAGCTTTGGTTTACTGTATTAGTGAGATGGAATGCATGTAGTGTGCAGTCTGCAATTTTGTGTACAGTTATGTTGATTAAAAGACACTGCAGAGTGGTGAAATGACCAGTAACAAAGAGGACCTTGACAATCATCTCTGAACTTCAGCAGTTTGTGTTAGGATTTAATGTAACCTCTGCTCCTTAGATATGTGGGCGGGGTTTTTTGCATTTAGAAGGTCGAATACCATTTCCATGGAAGGCATGTATGCAGTCTGTTATGGGGTGCAGTAGCAACCATTTTCCCTGCGGTCCTCCTGAAGGACCTGGCATTTAATGAACAATTTGTGAAGACCATACTCTTGTTTCCCCGGTGCTCCTCCACTGCAAACAAAAGGCAAGAATCAGAGCTGTGGATTTTGATATTTTATAGCCACTTCTGTGAGACTTCTGAGCAAGTTTTTTTCCATTTTTTCAGCATTATTTGAAAGCAACCTTACAAGTAGAGGCAGTTTAGGTGTCTCAGTGATGGTGACGTTAGCAGTACTGATTGGATTTACTTCTGCAGAAAATCCTTTAGCAGCTGCACTGAGAGAGAATTTCCTTTAATAGCTGACAATATGTCATGTCTCCTGCTCTCCAGTTGCTACAGAAAGATAATAGTATACTTTCCTCACTTTAACAAAATATTCTACTCTGTTAACTAAATATGACATCTAATCAGGCTCTTATAAGTGGCAGAGAAGACACTTTTGACCCAGTGAATAAGGCTAGTGGAAGAACGTGGAGACAGTCATTCGTGTGACACTGAAGTTTCACTATGCCATCAAAATAGCACTTACTTGTTGTCTAGTAGTTGCTGTTTGTTGGGAATCAGTTTCACCGTAAGCCCTCCTCTCAAACAGTGTGCAATCTACTTACCTTTCTGTATGAATGGTTTCACCAGCTTGCAGGATCACTTGAAAAAAAAGAGGGGAAGTCTATACTAGTTGCATATATGATTTAGACTCCTTGTACCCGTGTAAGTGGTTGTTGGGACAGTCTTTTCAGACTGGAGCCTCTTAATCCAAGGCTTCATCACAGAAATGCCGGAGGGTAACCAAGCTGCACACTCAGCACTGGGGCAATTATTACTGAGGAATTAGCAACCACAAAGGTTCAGTTCCTACCTATAAGCTCAAATAAAGCTCCCTATATTAGGAATTGTGCTACAGGTATTTAAGAGCGACATTTTGAGATATATACAGGGATACACACGACTCCTAACCTGCTTCTAGAAGACAGTCAGAACTGCAGCTTCACAGAAAGAAACATACCCAAAGGATTTCATCTTTGTTACACATTGGTCAGGTGATAGAATTTCAAAGGTAAAATTATTATTTACCAGAATCTGTGTCCAAGTGGTCGCTTTACTAAATTCCACAGGTATATGCAGTACAAGCAAAACAAGTGTTTGTTGATATAAAGCTTTTGCAAATGTTCTCCAGAGGAAGGCCTTTGGGTCAGTTTAGTCAGGCAAAGCAGTCAGTGGATTTGATGGAGAGGTACTAATTCCACATTTTACCATTGTGTAAAATAAAACAATATTTGAAGGTAAGTCACAGGTGCAAATGGAAGATACAGAAAATCAGTTTCTTCTTTAAAATATTGTAAAAAATATTGCTAATACCACTTTGAAAATTACTCGGGGGGGGGGGGGGGGGGGGGGGGGGGGAGGGGGGTAAGTGCCCCATGCTAGCTTTAAGGAGTCCTAGATAGTTTGGCCTGTGACTATGTAGTGCAAATCAGATGCTTTCCTTTAAATCCCAGTCCTAGTATCCCAATAGTACAGACAAGTAGACTTGCTGGAGAACACCATAACTGCTTGCCGGTTTGTATGTCATTCCCTGCTGAAGTGTGGTAAATGGGGAATGGCCTATAACTGTCTCATGCCCCTTTGCAGTTAAAACATATCTGGGATTGTACATCTGGACCCAAGATCTTATGAGCTCTTTCTGCACTGCTGTTTGCACCAATTGAATCAAACATGTAGCCACACTTAAAATCATTTTTGTATATTCATAGCTTTTACTTAATCCATGAGTGACAGAAGTCACTAACCCTAACGCTACACTTTATGTTGTACGGTATGTATTGTTTCCTCATGCTACTCAAAAAAAGAGAATTATCTACAGGTAACTGAGCTATAGGTGTATGGCAAACACACAATACAGTAAATGTTGCATTCCCTGTCAAAAGCAAGATATACAGTAGGCCAGTTTAAAATGTCAGCCTGTGATCTTTGGAATAACAATAGTTTTATACTATTAATGACATTTTCAAAACGCTAAACAAAAATGACAAATTAACAAAAACAATGTGTAAGTTACCTCACATTATTTCTCTTATTAATTTCATATTTACAGACAATTCAACACACCATACAATATTCTCATAAATTCTCTCCCTGGAATTCAGCCTAAAGGCTTACAGGTGTATTGTTTTAGTGGCAATTAATCTTATATTATGCTTGGCATTTTGCTTTTGTCATTTGGGTTCCAGTTTTCTGACTGTAGTTTACACAAGCACAGAACTGTGGAGCTTCAAACCTTACAAAATAAAAAAAATATATGTAGAATGCTTTTATTTAAGTGGAATTAAGGTTGGAGGGATCTATTTCCTCCAACTTTGTTCCTTGTAACAGGAACAAGTGGAGGATACAGACATTGTAGACTGACCTTGCTTATTCAATATGTAGTTAAAGAACAGACCTGTAGACAGAGAACTGGAGTGTCTTATGGTAAATGCCTCTGTTCTGGGATTGTTTTTTACTGTCAGTCATTACTGTCGGATTCAAGGCACCTTGTGCCTCCAGGCACTTAAGGGAGAATCCTGATGTCCCAAAATCTGCGTCCATCATTGACTTCACTATCTCACAAAACATAGCTGAAGACATGACACATATACTTTCTTGCACAGCTTTTGATTCATATTTTAACGCAAAGCTTTCTGTTATTTATTGAATGTTAGGACTTTTGGGGACAGATTCTCACCCCTTCTGCCTGCAGCACTGCTTTAGCAGAATAAAGAATAAGGAAACCTCTCCCTATTAAACTGTAGGGCACAGACCCATCAGAGCTGTGTTTAGCCTCTGGACTGAGCCTGTTTGCAATGTCATTACCCTCCCTGCAGTCAGTGGGGAGCTATGGTTGCCTCTAAAGATCCATTCAGATCCAAAGAATGATGCATCAGCACTTCGTAACATTTCAATATGCTCATTAATTTCAGGGGCATACTGTGGCAAATTGACAACTTAGGAGCCTAAAGTTTAAGGTCTACCTACCTATGTCTAATATGATGAGATATGAGGGAGAAAACACCATAGCATGTTAACTGCGAAAGTCTTTGTAGAGCAATTGCAGTCACTAATATTTGAAACAGCCCTGGATGCTTCATACTTTACAGGATTTCATCCCCCAGACAGATTCATGAGAACATTTTAAAATTTCAATATCCTGGAGCACAAATGCAACATTTATCACATGATTATAAATTTATCCTATATCAACTCTGTGAAGAGGTTAGAATTTCTTTTCAAAATATCACAAAACTTTCAGGCAAAGTCTTCTAAAAGTTTCCAATTGAGTTTATTCACTTTAGTCATATTAAAACTTTGCCAAAAATAGCTTTGTGCGTATTGTAGGTACCATGAAATCTGATAAATCTCATTGTCAAAATATTACAGCACTCCTATGAAGACAGAGTGGGAACATCTGTGATTATTAAATTGTGTTATTTTTTAAGGCATTCTGGATAACATTTATGAGTGTTACAGAACTGTGCCAAATCAAAACATCCTCAAGCTGAAAACTTGATTTCCTTGGAGCTACTACATGGAAACATGAGACTATTGCAACTTAAATGTTGACTTTCATGTATTAGAGTGTTTTGCAGGGGTTCAGAAGCTTCTGATAATAGCTGATGGTTCCTTATAAATACATTGAAATTTTTAAAAGGGAACAATTTATATGCAATTCTTCATCTGTACTGTAATCAAAGATTTCTGTGTTCTCGAAAATAAGATACTCAAAGAAGAGTATTTCGCTGTCAAAACACAAATGAAAAAAACGTTGTGTCCCATGTAGGAAAAAAATGTCAATTTCACATTTTTTGTATTAATACAATTCAGACAATACAGTAATAGGCATTTCAGTAGCTTCAGAATCCATTTGAAATTCATATGAATTGAACAAATACTTTACACTGCTTTTATATAAGTGGTAATTTTTCTGAATAGAGATGGAATAAAGTGCGTGTCTTAATATACTCTGAGTAGATGTAAACTCAAGAATTCAGCTCAATTTTATTGCCTGATCCAGAAGATACCTTGCCAAGACAGAATTAAACTAAGCAGCCCATCATAGTTTTCTGGGTGCTGTGCTGCTTGTTCTGATTAAAGCTGAAGGTAAGATTTTTGTACTGAGATTGATAAGGAGCCTGATATTTTTAACTACTAATCCAGTGGGAAAATAATAGTTTTTGTCATTAAAAATATAATTTTGTCCTTGTTCATTAAAAATTCTATGTGAATAGAAAGGTATTTTCCAGTTCCATAAGAATTTTTGAGGTCTCGAGTTTTCCTATATTGTTAGAACAAAAAAATGTGCCTGAATTTTCAATAAATCAAACATTCATAAAGCAATTAAATTACTGCAGTCAAAATACTTCAGATAGTTTGAAAATTTCAGTTCACCTTGAACATTTTTAATTTTCCCTTTTGTCTTTATGCAATATACTTACATTTGAAAAAAAAATCAGTTCAGCTGAGATATTTCTTATCCTTATAACAGAAATAATGCTTTCAAATCATTATGATGCTTCATTTTTCTCCTAAATATATTTATTTATACATGTGTAAGGACAATAAAAATTTGATCTTCAGAAAAAGCATACCAGACAAAACCATCATAAAGGTACACTGCCAGGCTTAAGTAATTTTTTTCTAATCCTATAATAAATTGTCAAATGTTCTTTTGCACTGCTATAGCAATGGTGATATCAGAGATGAGTACATTTCAACAGAATGAGGGAGATGGTGTTGAACATTCAGACTGAAGAATACTCAGTAGATTAAGACATATGATTTGTGATGAATGCATTTGTAAAAATGATACTACATTATCTGTGCTTTTCCCATGTTGTTTTGAGTGCAAGCTTCTGCAAGGCAATTCTACTCAGTTATTGAAGACAGTTTCTGATAGCAGAATCCCAGAGTTACTTTAACAGACCACAAGGAAAGAAAAGCATTGTTGTTTTTCTATCCATAGTGAGGAAAAATTCCCATCTAGTACACTGGTGGCTTTAACGAGACTGTCCATAAATTATGCCCTTAAAAATATACTCGGGTCATGTACCCCAATTATTATTTAAATCAGGAAAAGGAGAGCCATTAGTTACCATTTTCTGTTCCTGCTCTCTATTCATCCCAAGACAGTATCACATATAGCTGCTGTCCCAATCAAATTCTCTAAATGGGTCTGTTTAGAACAACTTAAACCTAAACATCTGTTCACCAGTTAGTCTGGAGCAATGCCCTTGACATGTTTTTGTGTTTTTTGTAAAACAAATGCATTGGGGTCACCCGCATGCATTGCAGAGGGAAGAGAAACCTTTCTTTTAATTCTTTCCCATCAGCATTGGCACCAATTGGCACACTTTTGTACATATTTTAATATATAGAGCCAGAATTGTTTAAGCATAGAACAAAGAATGTGACTTCCTCTCAGTTAACATTTTCTCCTGCGAGGCAAGATACCTATCATGCCTAGATTCCTTTTGCCTCACTGAATTTTGATTTGGTTTAGGTAATAAGGCAACATCCTTGTCTAGAAACATAATCACACTTCTAGGTTCTCTCTCTGTTGTCTTGATACAGTTCTTGAAATCCTGAGGCAGAAAAGTTATGCTATTTTCTCAACTAGAGCTCAGACGTGGATGGTGTTTATGTGGTATTTTGTGATTCTCCTTCATGTGTATTCTTTTTCCATAGTTGGTTAAGAAGAGTAAGAATTACATAGCCTTTAAAGAAGAAAAAAATAGTCCAAATGGAGAATGTTGCTAGAGAAATAGGTGAGGGTACCTAAGTGCAGACTCAGAAAAAGGTATTAATAGCTACCATAAATTTTATAACTGAAGAAATCTATTACACCACAACCTGAATTTGGAAAACGTTTTCTGTACATAGTTTTAAAAACATCTGGCCGTTTCCAGTGGAGTTTGTAATTGATATAAGAATTGCTTAAAATATGATGTCTAATAGAATACCTGTGAGTGGAGATATTAACATTCTTAGATCAATGTTTTAATACTAAATATGATATTTTTAAAAAATTTTAACTCTGTTACAATGAAATCAAGAAAAGAGAAGCAAGAAGGGAGGAGGACAGAGAGAAAATTATTATGAACCACATAAGGTCTAGGTGCTCAATGATTTTCTTGCCTTGGTCTTCACTGGCAAAGGCGCAAGTCATACCATCCGAGTTGCAGAAGGAAGGGGCAGGAACTGGGAGAATGGAGACCCAACCATGGCTAGAGAGGATCAGATTCGGGAACACCTAAGGAGCCTGAAGGTGCACAAGTCCACAGGACCTGATGAAATACATCTGTGTGTCCTGAAAGTGCTATTGGATGAGGTTGCAAAAGAACTTCTTCCTCGTTCAAGAAGTCATGGTGGTCTGGTGAAGCTCCCACTGACTGGAAAAGGGGAAACATAACCCCCATCTCTAAAAAGGGAAAAAAGGAGGATTCAGGGAACTACAAGACATTTGATCTTACTTCTGTGCCTGGAAAGATCATGGAGCAGATCCTCCTGGAAACCATGCTAAGTTGGGACTAGATGATTTTACGGTCCCTTCCAACCTAAACCATTCTGTGGAAAACAAAGAGGTGATTGGTGACAGTCAACATCTCTTCACCAAGGGCAGATCATGCTTGACAAATGTGGTGACCTTCTATGATGGGGTTACGACCTTGTAAGATAAAGGAAGAGCAACCAATATCAGCTACCTGGACTTGTGAAAAGTATATGACACTGTCCCACATGACATCTTTGTCTATAAATTGGAAAGGCATGGATTTGAGAGATGGACCACTTGGTGGTTAGGAAACCGGCTTCATAGCTGCACTCAGAGAGTTGTGGTCAATGACTCAATGTCTTAGTGGAGACCAGTAATGAGCGATGTTCCTCAGGGGTTGGTATTGGGACTGGTACTGTTCAACATCTTTGTCAATTACATGGATGGTGGGATTGAGTGCACCCTGGTGGTACTAGCAGTGTTAGGTTAACAGTTGGACTTGATGATCTAAAAGTCTTTTTCCAACCTAAAAGATTCTGAGATTCTCTGAAACAACAGAAGTGAGCTGAAAGCTTTTTCACAAGTCTAATTAGGAGGGGGAAAGAAAAAAAAAAAAAAAAGAAGAAAGGACAGATGGAGTTCAGTTGGCTAATTTTCTACCTGACTGCCTGGATGAAAAACAGACATATACTGACCTTGTCCATCTGTATTTCTCAGAAGTTCAAATAGTCAGTCTGCTCCAGTTAACCAAAAAGCATAGGTTGAATAGTTACTAACTGAACCCTAATCACTCATAAAATATTTCTTACTATTATGAAAAGGTCAGAAATGCTCCTTTCAGGTATGTTCTGCTACTCATCCTGAAAATATCACCTTCTAATATCAGATGGATGAACAGCTTTAGCTAAAATAGGACCAGATTCTAAATTGTCACCAAAAGCTTCCAATAAACCTTTTTTGTGATTCCCCCAAAAATTTCAAAATAGCTTTGTAACTCACTGACTTTTTTTCACTTTCACACTTCATTTCCTACTTCTTGCCAGGACCAAAGTACAAATATGAACATCTTGAGATCAAAGGTGGTCTTTTAGATTAGATTACCTCAAGTAAATTAAGCCCTCAGCTCCTCTTGATATGACTTTCTAACCTAACCAGAAATGAGAATTACTGAAAAGATTATATTTGCTCTTCAGATTTTTTTGATCAAAATTACTGACTCATTATCAATATTTTAACACATTTTAAGTTCCTCCATCCTTTAAAATTACTATTAATGTTTTGTGTAATGCAAATCTTAATAGTCTCTCTTGTCCCAATAGAAACGATTTCTGAATTACAATGGGATTGACATAATGAGTTGATTAAAGTAACTGGAATTTTATATAGAAGGTTTGAGTAAACACAGCTTCCATTTCACAATTTCCAGATCTGGTGTTTGGGGTTGGGTTGGTTTGGTTTGTTTTAAGACAGGTGCAAGTATCAATTTTTCACCCGAAATTATTTTTTTCTAAAGCCAAAGTAAAGTTTCCAAGCTCATTGTTAAGTACCTGCAAAGAGTTTTAATGTCATTTTTCAAGAAATCAAACCCCTATCCAGAGTTTACTTTTTCTTTACTTCATACAAGTGACCCTACCCTTAGTCACAGGATCAGTGATTTATACAAAAGTTGCTGAAGGGGTTTTTCTGAATCTCAAACTGGTTTGGGACCGGCAGCTGGAAGACTCTTCTTCATTACTACCTATTCCCAAGCTCAGCACGAGTGGGAGCTTCTGAGATATGAAGAGGAAAGGTACTGCAGATGTGTTATGACACCTCTAGGAGTCACCACTTCATGTCTTCAGATGATGGAGCTTATATTATGAGAGTCATTTATGATAGACATAAACCTGTGATATTGTCCTGCCACAAATGTCTACATCAGCAAAACTCTTAAACTCAGCCTTTGAAAGCATAGGCTTTTCTTTCTGTTTTTCTTGAAGAGCAAGTTAGAGGTTTATTCTAATTTATTTCAGTCAAATATAAAAAAATAAAATTCAGAGCTTACACTATCAATATCAAGAGACACTTGACCTCAGTAGTCTCCCTGACTGTCAGTAACGGAAAAGGAATATTTCTGATAATTTGCCTGTTTTTTCTAGTTGTTTGAGTAGTCCTGGCAGTTTTAGTTTCCTCTGCACCTTTCATTCATGCCAGGAAGGCTAACAGTATTGGGATCATTGTTTTACCACATGGTCCTCAAATTGCCACTGTTCTCAGTGCCCTGAATTGCCCATGCTTGCATGCTATGCCTTAAATTGTTACATGTCGCTTTGGCAATTCAAGTATTAAACATGTACTTACCACTCTTGCTTCAGAGATGTATTCTTCTGAGCTGTTTACATCTTGGATTTATTAAAGGGTTGGGAACAGCCTGATTCCAGCTGCTACTGCTCACTTTCACAAGTTGTTTATTTTCTTCTGCGCTTTCCTGTTTAGGATTCTTGGCCATCTATTGGAGTGAAGGACAGGTCTATGTGTCTTGGCCACCCATGAAGATACTCCTTGTTTTGCCCATTGAATAGAATTTATATTCACTGCCATATAAATTGTATAGGCATTTGTTTCTACTTCTCTCAGAGGAAACATTTTTTTTTAATTTTTTATTTGATGCTGCCTAATCTTAATATATATTTTTGAACTTCTCTTAACTTCCAACTTTCACCTTCTCTGTCTTTTTTTATGTTGGTTTTTACATAAATCATTTTTTGGTGAAATCTCACCAGTTCTGTGCATGTTCTGTGGCATTTCAAAAAGAGGTAATGTACCAAAAGCGTAGAAATTTCACATTTCTCCAAAAGTAAATGACTGTTGTTGTTGTTGCTGCTTTATTTGACATTTCTGGAATTCAGATAGTAAATATTACTGATAAAAAGGGGGGGATTTGGATGGTCATGACCATGTTATACCTTACTGTGTCTTCTTAATAGTGAAGTGATGAGGTCCATAGTGCTTAAACCTAGGAAAGGGACTTCTGAGGAATGTAGCATAACATATAATGTTGTGCTCCCAGCTGAGAAAATGTAACTGCTCTGTGTTGAAAAGTGGGCAACCTACTGCATATCTGAGACAAGCAAAGCCCTAGCAGTAAATTCCATCATGCTTAGTGTGTGACCACATTTATAGATTGTCCCAATTTATCATATATTGTAAACCAATATTTGCCTTGTCTCTAAGGCAGGACTTCAAAGAAAAAAGAAATCCAAGGAAGCTGGATGGAATATTTTAAAAGATTTAACACCTTTTTTCTTCTTCCATTTTTCCCCTTGGTATTTTTAGCCTTATTTCCTTTTGGTCTATCTCTACTTCTGGCAAGCATGACTGATCTGTTTTATTAAAGTCAGTAGGGTTCTCTCAGTATAGGCAGATCATTTAAACTTGTGTCCTTCCTATCTATTCTGAGACCATTTGGGAATTCTTAGTCCTGAAATTACTGTGGCTCATCACAGTTTAGTCTAATGTAGAAGAAAGGAAACCCTTAAGCAGCATTGTGTTGATGCTCATGACAGTGAACCATGAGTTCTCTGAGCATCTTTTCATAAAGACATGAAACTGGCTGATGGCCATTTCTTGAAAACACTTTAAATTTAACTTGCCAACAAGGGGGTTGATTTTCGTCTTCTTTAATGTGAAATGTTGTGCTGGTTTCAGGCAGGAAACAGTTGATTTTCTCCACAGTGTGGGTGGCTGGCCCAGGCTGGCTGAAGGAGTATTTCACTCCATGGTCAGGCTCAGTGCACATGCGCAGTTCTGAGGTGGGAAGGGGCCTGGGGTGGGTGTTATTAAGACTTGGGTCTACGTTGATAACTGGGTCGTAGGCTCCTTTAGTAGTTCTTGGTGTGGTTGTTATCCGTGAGATGAGTTCATTCTTTAATGGGCTGGGGAGGTTGGCGTCATGTTGTCGCCTGGGGCCCTGACTCTGGAGCTCTCAGGCTCAGACTGTTGCTGCTCGGGACCCGATTGTGTGTCTGTCAGTGGGTGGTGAGTAATTGTATCATATGTTGTATTTTCTATTATTTTAATTACTTAGTACTAGTAGTATTGTTGTTAGTAGTATCACTAAAATTTTCATTTATATTCCATTAGTAAATAGTTCTTATTTCAACTTTACAAGCTTCCTTATCTTTCCTGCACTGTGGGGGGTGAAAGGGGACCAAGTGACTGCATGATACTTAATTGCTAGATAAGATTAAACCTTGGCATGCATATTGGAATTATTTGAGTAGAAATTAACTTTTAACTTAAAAACACTATAACAAAATATTTATAAATGTTAAAGCATCACCAGATTTAGTATGCAAAATTTTTTTTTAATTATATTAGAAGATTCTTTTGGAGTTGCAAAGACAAACCTCAGAAATACTGCAGTAATGCTGATAACAGTGAGATTTTTAGTTCTGCTTATTGAAAAATGAGCCTTATGCACTTGTGTTATGTTTTTGCCAGCTCTCCTGCAGGTTTCCCAATGGTTACAGAACTTTCTGGCCAATTTCAATCACGTTTAACTGTCCTGCTATAAACTCAGCCGACAAGCGAATACCACACAGCTGCTCACTCACTCCCCCAACTGCGAGACTGGGGAGAGAATCAGTAGAGTAAAAGTGAGAAAAACTCATAGGTTGAGAAAAAGACAGTTTAATAGGTAAAGCAAAAGTCACACATGCAAACAAGGCAAAACAAGGACTTCACTCACTGCTTCCCTTTGGCAGGCAAGTGTTCAGCCGTCTCCAGGAATGCAGGGCTTCATCATGTGTTAACACTTACCTGGCAAGACAAACACTATCACTTTGAATGTCCCACCCCCTTCCTTCTTCTTCCCCCATCTTTACATGCTGAGCATGATGTCATATGGTACGGAATATCCCTTTGGCCAGTTGGGATCAGCTGTGCCAGCTGTGTCCCCTCCCAACTTCTTGTGCACCCCCAGCCTGCTTGCAGGTGAGGTGGGGTGAGAAGCAAAAAAGTCCTTGACTCTGTCCAAGCACTGCTCAGCAGTAACTAAAACGTCTCTGTATCCAACTGTTTCCAACCCATGTTCAAACCAGCCCCAAAAGCTACCATGAAGAAAATTAACTCTATCCCAGCCAAAATGAGCACATTAACAAAGAGACAAAATTAATCTTTGGAAGTTCCTAGAAGTAAAATATAATAGTAAGCAAGACCCACATATTTCTCTGGGAAATGTTGCTCTGTTTGATGTTCTGGCTAAGTGCTACACTCATATGCTCATGTTCAGCTTGAAATGTAGCAAAATGTAAACTGTTTCTGGTCCAACCAGTAATGAGGGAATATGGAGTGGATATATAAAACTTAGTTATATAAACTAACTCACTGACAGTGGAGCTAGTTTTGAAGGAAGATGCTCTGAATAGGGAGAATACAGTCATTGCAAAATAATTTTGAGGATGCAATATGTCCGTAAGAAAACAGATATCAATGATCCTACTGTTCATGGAATAACTCTGCCCCTTCTTTTTTTTCCACTAGAGAATATCACATTTGCATAAGTCCAGTTATTTCTTTTGGATAAAACTAACTACTCTATGGTCCTAGTAAGTAGATTTCTATTGCTTTAGACAAAAAATTTTGAGAGCCCCATTAGATACTCTGTAAACACCATCTAGTAGGTATAAAAATTGATCACCACTGATAGAAAGCTATTGTGATCACATCAAAGTTATTTTAGTGACTCCTGGAAAGACGTTTTAATAACTATGACTGTAACTGAGCCATGTCTATCAGGGCAGGAGTATGCAGAATAAGTGCAATGTGTGTGGCTCGGAACTGTATTAGAAGCCAATTTTTAGGGATTATAGCTAAATGTACACACTGAAGCTTTTTAAAACATTATTTTCTCTTTCTTGGCGAACTTGAAGGGTAAAACATTCAGCTGTTTAAAAAGAAATGGAATAGTTGTCCAGCTCCCACGAAAATGAATATGAATTGGTCATCCAAATTCCCTGAGCAATTTTGAAAACATCAAAGCCATTCCTAATTATTAAAAAAAAGTACAGTGATATCTACAAAGTACAATTCTTTAAGTTGTAATAGCACCTGGGGCTAAGTTGAGTAGAATTTGGTGAAGTACAGTACAAGTATGAACTCTTTTTTACAAAACAGAAGGAATTTTTATTTAAATGTCAGAGGAGAAATAGATTTGAAATATATTGATGCTGTCATAAATTAGGGCCAGGAACCAGGTAAGTAACGCACTCTGTATTAATATTTTCATCCTAATTCAAGCTACAAGAATCATCTGCATAGTGAAGAACAAAGGAACCCAGCCAAACTCTTTTCATTAAAACCCTGAGTCATGTTATCTGGCTTAATGTCCATTTCCTGTTGCTGTTTCACTGGTTTCAGATACAGTTTTCCTTGAGTCACCTGCCAAACTGCTGAAAGCTCTAGAGTCAATTTTACAGTAAATTCTAATCAGAGCCATGTCAAGGATTGAATCTCTTACACTTGCCTTGCAGGGAATAATGGGGGAAAAAAGAGAAGTAGTTTAAGTTTAGTCTGCGAAAGACACCAGATTCCCCAGACTAATTTCATTAAAATCTGTATCAGTCTGGTGGCACTTTTCCTGCGATGTTTTCCTTTAGATAAATGTAAATGCAGTAAAGGCTTCCTTCTTTCTACATTTCCCTCTTCTTCATTTCAGCTTTCACTCTTCTCTCCCCAAGTGGAGAGGGTGATGAAATGAAGGAAAAAACATCTTTTCTTTTTTCTCATACAGGTCTGGAATGCAGAGTTTTATTTTATCTGGGGCAATGAAAGGAAAATTAATTAGAGGTTTAAAAAAAACTCAGGAGGTATTTTAAGGTAAGCAGAAAAGAAGTGTGAAATGGAGAAATATGGCAATGAAAATTTAGAATTTAAAATAGAAAATGAAATGTTGATGGAAGACAAGAAAACACAGGAGACCATTTAAATGGGAGAGAATAAAGGAATATGAAGGAAAGGCAAAATTTAGAGGAAGAAGAGACAAAGAGTTTTAATGGATCATGTTATTTAATCAAACAATAGTTGAAAACATTCTTGGAATCTTCTGGTGAATTGAGTATTTGTTTCATAATGCTGCATGGGTCTGAGCTCCAATGGGAGTATCAGTGGGGTTTTAGACATGCGTCTGGATAATAAGTAAGAGAAGGCATTGCAATAGTTCTGAATTGTTTTTGTCAATTAGCATTCTGGAAGGAACAAGTAAAGGATTTATAGAATTTAACTCTCACTTCCATCATAAAACTCTTCTATGTGGTCCTTCTTCCTCTGAAAATCCCAGATCATATTTGCAGCAAATAGGGAAAATACGTTGTGTCTTAAGAAAATAAAAAAATTTTAGATGTGGGTTGAAGTAAAAGTCAGGAGTAATGAGAAACATGGATTGTGCCAAATAATGAAGGGGAAAATTTGAAGATAAATTGAATACATTTGTAATGATAAAAATGAAAAATGAGAAAAATTCAGTGTATTATTTTACCACTCAATACATACTGAAAGTGAATGGGAGCATCAAAGCATAATATCTTGAAGAACTAATTCAAAAAAGACCTTGGACAAATGTAAATTTTATAAACAGCTACTAATCATTACTGGAAACTTAGGAAAGTCTTTAAAACCATAAATAGTTGAATCAAAAGAGAATAGCACAGATAGACCAGCCGAAAGGAGAAAACAGCATAAGTTCATTTTTGGTTTACTGCATGTAAGATTCGTTGCCAACAATAAAATGCAGAGTGTTTAAATGTAGTATATAAACTTGAGAAGCTGAGTATGTGAGGCAAAGTTTGCTATGTTCTTTTCTGTATATAGTAAATTACAGTTCTGCAGTCCTAACAGAGCACGTGCAGTCACTTCTGAAAGTAGTTTTTGTACTTTTATATGCTCAGTAATGTGCATAATTGCTTCAGTGAAAACAGTTGTACATCTATTTGCTGATAAAGCAAAAATTACTTCTACTCCAAGACATATTAAAGAAATGTTGCCAAATTAACACCTATACTTTTGTCTCATTTAGTGGTCTATATCTCCATTCATGACAATGTGGATTTTCTAACCGAGCAGAAGTGTATCAGCAGTGAATTGCATTAAATTTGCATGTTTTGTTCAGAGTCCTATTTTGTACTTTGCACTTGGTCATTGCAAGAAGCACATTAAGGCAGAGAAATACTATCCTGCAGTCTTCCTTTAACCCTTTTCTGCTTTGAGCCTACATTGTACCTGGCTCAGTGCTTACCTCTCAGTGTGGAGCTGGAAAGGAGTAAGTCAGGATTTGGGTGCTGGCTGTTCCATGGAAGGTCTTTCCTCCCAGTTCCTGTCCTTAGAGTTTTCTGTAGGAATTCTGGTTTTGCCATAAAGCAATGTAGGAGAGGGAGAGAGAATCATCTGAAGTCATCCTGAGTCACATTGCAATTGTTTTGAAAAGTATGTCAATAGTCATTGCTCTGAGCACTTTTAACAGAATTCTAAAGTAGAAAAGTAAAATCTCGTAATGTGAACTTACTCTGGTCTCTTTAAAAGTAGGTTTTTAGGTTTCTACTTCTGTACAGTGGTCTGCTAATTTCTGAAAATTCAGAGATGCTGAAAGGAAACTACAGCTCAGAAACAAAGCAGGAAATCTTGCATAACTGATTTATTATTATTATTATTATTATTATTATTATTATTATTATTATTATTATTATTATTATTATTATTACTATTATTTAGAAGCCAGCAAAAGAGAAAAAAAAGCATTCTAGTCCTAACTAACTTGGGGTTTTCTTTCCCCCCACACCCAGTACATGAAAAAAATGTAACTGCACATGCAACAGATGTTATCCATCCAGAAGAGTACACAAAATTAGCAGCAATCAGTTTTTTTTGTTAAACTGATAACAATAACTATTCTATCTTTGTTTTGCTGGAGGAGTAAGAACACCATACTAAGGATACGTTTCCATAAGCGGCAACATCATGCCCCAGAAACTGCAGGAGGTTATGGGGAAAAAATAAATTAATGGCCACCTACAAGGTATAAAATACCAGAAATACTTGCACTGCAGGGTGAAATTAGTACCATATTGATTACTTTTTCCATAAATACAAAATTGTATTTGGAGACAGATCAACCAAAGGTTAAAAATTAGTCTCCATTTTCTTGAATTTCACCTGGCTATTTCTGTTTTGACTGCATGGATTTGGCCTTTCACTATCACAGTGTTAGAAATCTCCTTTATACACGCATTTTCTAATTTTTCCTAGCCTTTTAAGGAAGAGTCATATTAAGAAATACCTGAAAATACCAGCTGAGATTCAAGAGAACAGTTAAGCTGGAGGGAAATAAATTCAAAGATGGTGTCTAGAGCATCAGAAAGATACTCTAACTTTCACCCTGAAGATTTCTAAGATTTCAACTTTATCTACTGTGGAAGCAACATTTGTGATGTCTTTTACAGTCTTGACCTCACTTTGCTTTTTCTGTAGATTTTCTAGGTTGGGGGTAATGGTGGGGGTATTTTGGCTCCCTTGTGATATGTTCCTAGGTCCCTCTTGGAAACAATTTCCCATGTATCTATGTGTAAAACTTTATTAAACAAAAATAATTCCTTGTAATTATTTCATAAAACATTGCAGGTATGACTCGCTGTGCCTTCTGCTCCCACCTGCCTAGTCACATTACACTAGTGCCTACTGCCACTCCAGCCAAAGCCAGAAGAAGATAAGGGAACATTATTTGGCGCCTACTTAACAAAGCTGTGATGTCTGAGATTGAATCAGTGGGGCTTCAAACTCTGTAATAATCAGACCATAGACCATGCACTGAAAATAGATTTGTCCCTTAATGCCATTTTAGAAAAGTCCAATAAGTAACTAAAAAAAAACAAAACCAAACAAAAAAAAAAAAAAAAGAGAGGGTGTGGGGGTGGGATTCCACAAAGAAATTATGCAATCCAAAATAAATTCACATGTAAAAAAACCCCTCCACATTACCATAGCAGCTTGAAACAACTTATATAGTCTAGGAAACTCTAAGGTAAGTCTTGAACATGGTATGTAAATCAGTAACAGAAAGTCCTGCTTCTATAATATTGGCTTGATCCCCATTGCAACTAGGATTAAAATTTCAGTCCTGTCCTGTGACTTTCATTACTTTTGAGGGTTTGTCTCAGGTTATTAACATCATTTGATTGCAGTACTACTATGTAAATTATAGAAAAAGTGGAATGTGCCAGATGCTACATAATTATTCTTCTGTATTCACAAGAAAGCACAATTGAACGTATGGCAGACATGGTTAACTTTTCTTTATACTAATCTCTGCATACTATTTAGCTCACCTAATTAACTGTACATGCTATACTAGACACTGCCTAGCAGCAGAAAATCAGGGAGGGATCCTCTAGATGAAGCATTATATGCCTAAGAGAAGAGGAAAATCAATATCATACTCTGTTATGACTTCCCTTACTCCCAACTGTACGTTTCTTTATTTTTAGACATCTATTATTTCTTTCAGTATCCAAGAAATAGACACTTTGGACCAGATTTGGCTTTTTTTGTCAGTAGACTACTGTCAACTTCTCTAATAATCATATTGTTATAGGTTGCTCAGGAAAAAAAATGGTCATGTATTTAAACATTTTTTATCAGAAACTCATTCAGTAGGGGAACCAGAAGCAATTCCAATTGACCTATACATGTAATCAGACCAAATAACTGATTACTTTTACAGGTAAGTTTGGTTTTAACGTAGACTCAAATCTTAACTTGTAGATTTTTAAGAAGCAAAAATTTGCCAAAAGGATATGCCTTCTTCCTTTAAACTTAGAATCACAGAGTCATAGAATGGTTTAGATTGGAAGAGACCTGAAAAACCATCTAGTTCCAACCCCACTGCCACGGACATGGACACCTTCCTCTAGATCAGGTTGCTCAAAGCTTCATCCAGCCTGGCCTTGAACACTACCAGGAATGGGGCATCCACAACTTCTCTGGGTAACCTGTCTCAGTGACTCACCACCCTCTCTGGGAATCATTTCTTCCTTATATCTAATCTCAACCTATCCTCTTTCAATTTAAACCCATTACCCCTTGTCCTGTCACTACAGGCCCTTGTAAAAGTCCCCCTCCGGTTTACTTTTAGGTCCATTCAGGTACTGGCAGGGTCCTATAAGGTCCCCCCAGAGCCTTCTTTTCTCCATGTTGAAAAATTCACACTCTCAGCCTGTCCCAACAGGAGAGGTTCTCCAGCCGTGTGATCATCTCAGATGATCAACTTAGATAAAGATCAAATAAAAAGCATTTATTCGTAGTCTAAGAATCCTTTTTATGTTTACCAATATAGAAATAGCAAATTGTACCCAACTATCCTTAATATGCAGGGCACAGTCTGTTACAGGGAACATAGCAGACTCCATGAATAACTATACACCCACTGACCACTTTCAAATGTGTTACAGAAAAAAATGTCTAGCAATTATGGACCAAGTTGGGGAAGAGGTGTCCTGGCTAACAGATACAGATGATAAAGTAGCTTCAAAACAAGGAGAACCTGAGGCACTGTGGCCCATTCCCATGTACACAAGCTGCTCCTAGTTTGGGCTGCCCTCTGACTCGGCTTCTGCAGTATGATTAGGTGAAGGAGCCCTCTTTCTCATAGGCTCCATAAAGTGATGTTGGTTTATATTGCTGACAGACAGTTCAGAGCCCATCTTGAGTGTGTTGATGGTCTCATCAAGCATTTCTTATTGTTCACATTGATTTTATTTTCTTAAGGGTTCAAGCTTAACCTTTCTCTGGAGATTGCTGCAGTAACACTATTTTTGATGTAGAAGGATACCCCCATCCTTCTACAGAGTAATCACAGACCATTGTCTACATGACAGAATATATATACTGAGTTGCTTGTTGCAGCTGTCTGATCTTCCAGTATAACAACTGCACCCCTTAGGGCAATCTTGGTGAGTCAATGATCAATATACCCATGCAACTAAAGGAGCAAGTACTGCTTCTACCATTTCCTCCAGCCAACCTCAATCGCTTCAGTCTTGTCTGTAGGGTGACTCTCCATCTTGTACTAAAAAACACCCCAGTGTTGGACCCTTTCACTAACTCACCAACACTGTTTCCTTCAGAAACCTTAGAGAAAATACCAAACTTTCTATAAACCATTTTGGAAAAAAACCCAGTTGTGTTGTTCTTGATTGGATTTTTTGGATTTTTTTTTTTTATTATTGGTAGTGCTTACAATTCAGGCAAATTTTATTTCTGTCATTGAGTTCTAGATGTCTTTCTTCACAACAACATGGTTGGATACAGGAACAACAGGAACACTTCAATAAACATAGCTTTTGTATGCTTGTTGTATAATAGTGATAACCTCTCAGAAGCCTCACGTTACAAAGATACATTATTGTTTGATTTAACAAACAGCTTTTCTTTCCTTTGTTGTCTGCATGCTGAATACGCTTGCTCCTTCATTCACGTTATGCTGCTGCTGCAGAGGGTTATGACTTAATTAAATGTCTCTTCCTTTTTTCTTAAGGTTTTATTTCAGGACCTTTCAAAAAAAAAAAAAAAAAAAAAAGCTAGTCAACTGCTTGCCTCTGATCCACTTTTATCCCTCTCATTTACAACGTGAAAAAAAGTGAGCACACTGGATACCTCCTAGTGAGTGGCTGACAACTAAAGATGAGCAAAAACTAATACTTTGTTATTATCTAGCCTAGAGAAAAGTTTACAGGATAACCAGCTATTGACCTTTCCAAGTAAACATATTTAAGAATTCAGTGGTTCTGGGGAGCTTAGACAAGCCACAGCATGAACTCTTCAGAAAATGTCCAAATGCTTGTACTTGAAGCTTAAGTGTATCACAGAAATCATTTTACTTTTTTACAATTTGTCTAACATTTCAGACAAACGCAATGGTGCTGATGTTCCAGTTTTTGCATTATATATGTTATAAAGTAGTTGTACAGGCTGAACATTTCTTAAATGGCACAAGAGCACATTTTAATCAGTATCCTTCACTCCTAAAACCTGCAGAAATTCTTCTGCAGTGCTATCTGATAACATACGCTTCTGAGGAAATTATGATCAGTTTGAAGTATAACAGCAATAAACTTCACCTACTCTCCTTCCTTCTTTTCTCTCTTTCTTGTTTTCTTTCTCTATTTTTCTTTCTCACTACCTTCTTTTTCTTTTTGTTTTTATATTTTTAAATTTTTTTCCTCTTTGTCGTCTATGTTTATTTCTTCTTATCTCCTTTTTTTTCTTTTCTTTCCTTTGTAAAGGATAGTGCACTTTCGCATTAACTCACTTAAATTAGGTTTCCATTTAATTGACTATAGCCAGGATTAAAGTGGAGTTTTTCTCTTCAAAAAAATTTAGAAAACCCCAGCATATTCGTCAGTTGTTGCCCATTTGCCACGGTGAGTACTGTGGTGCGTGTTGATATAGAGAGAGCAGGGGATTGTTTTCCGACATGAGTAACCAGAACAGATGAGCTTTTCAAGGTTGTTGCTTCCCTTAACTCTTCAGGAAAAAAAAAGGTTGAAAATTCACACAAATCTCATTAACTGTGAACACATTTGCTTTAAATAAACTTTCATTGGTTGCCTTGAAGTTTTTCCATACCTTTCTATTCAAGTTGTAAATATGCATCCAAATTGAGGATACCTACTTTTTTTCTTTTTCTCTAAATTACTGCATTTGAGTTGTTCTCTTGTCTTCCTGAGAACAGCACCATGCAATGAGATGTGTTATGTCTGATTACGCTGTTTTATGTGTTCTGGTACTCTTTATTCCTGTAGGTTGGGGTTCATTGCTTTATTTTTTCACTACCTTGTTTATTTCTATGCTAGCTACACTGTAATGTATCGTTCCTAGTTAATGTTTGCAAGCTGAAGCATACATGTGTCACAAATCTTGACAGTAAATGATTAAAGTATTTAAATAAACGTGTTTCTGTATGGTAGGTTTGTGGTTATACAAATTTGTAGAGCAAGATCTTGTACTGATCTATAATTATAACTGCCACTGACTAGCATGATCCTTACTGACTCAGATTAATTTACACATTAAGCAGCCATCTGTAGAAATTTTCATAGTACCTTGTTTGCAATGCCAGGGCTCACAAGGGGATTCAAAAACTATCTTGGCCTCCAGGGATTTTTTTTGTAGTACTGCTATTGGATACATTTGTTGTGAACAAGTTATCGTAGACACTGACACCTTATACCCTTTGTCACTGTTTTATATTATGATCAGCGGACCCTTTTTAATATTTTGTGTGTATAACATAGCAATTGGTAAGCTAGAAACAGTATTTTATATATGCATATGTGTATATGTCTGTTTTTTAAAGTCCTTGACTCTGTGTTAAAAATCTTTGCAATACTTCTGAACCAGAACAGATTTGCCATCATCTGCAGTCATAAAAGATAAAACCACAACATATTTTGGCTACAGTAAGAAACATACTGCAAGCCTGTGGATGCTAATTATTTTAAAAAAGGATAACTACTGCAAGGTACTGTGTCTCATGTCTTCTTATACCTGAGTGTTTTGTAAGTAAGCACAACCTGTGTGCTATAAAGGGGAGATAACAAAACTCACTTTACCTGCTACAAAAATAAATTGTAAGAACTAAGTATAAATACAGTTTGTAAACCCAGTTTTCCAAGATGAATAGTGTGTTCTTCAGTTATCTTCAATCAAATGGGTGAACAAGAGAGCAGCTGGAGTTAGAAAATGAAAGTTATAGTCCCCATTTCTATGATCAACATGCTCTGTAATGGGGAGCAAGCCACTTCATTGCTCTGCTATGCTTTTTCTTTCTCACTTTTGTCTGTTTTTCCTATTCAGACTACCAGTGTTTTCAGACAGAAGAGAGTCTTCTAGTTCTGCTAAAGCACCTAGCACCATGGGGCTTTAATCCACATGGGGGCTCTAGGCATTATTGTAATACTAGTAAAAATAACTGTAATGAAACAGCAAAAGCACAATCACCTGCCAAATTCAGTCACAAAAATGGGCTCTCTAATATCTAGAGAGTGTTCTAGTATGCAATAAAATATTCATGATACTGAGGCCAAGAAAGTCATGGATATTCATGGAATAGATCCAACAATAATATATTAAGTCACTTTCCATCTTAGAGCAGGGCTTTTAAACAGAGGTAGAATGATTTAGGGTAAATCTATGATATTTAAGAGATTATAACTCATGGCAAAACAGAATCCAGTATGCCCACTTTCTGACTCAACAGTATATGAAAAATGGTAGCAGGAGTCCATCCAAGCTAATTAAATCTGATTTAAAAAATACACTGGAAGAAAGCAAGCTAATTTGTACACATATGCACACACAAAATAGCTTAATGCCTGTGAATAATTGGCTAGCTCTTGCTAGTATTTCCCCAAAATGTCAGCTAATCACAAACCCAAGGATGGTAACAGAGATCCCAGTGAGTAGGAGGATCAAAGCAAATCAACCAGCAGCTCTTTCCCAGCCACTGGCAGGCAGATGTAGGTCTTAGGAAAAGCATCTAAGAACAGGGAAAATGGACCACTCCTAAGCAGAACTTTCTAGATTGTGATTCAGCAGTTCAGCTTCTGACCCTCCCATCCAACATGTTTAACAGCAACCAGTAGGTATTTCCTTCAAAATAATTCCAATACCTTTCTGGATTAATTTTACTCTTGCTATCTACAGCAGTCTATGTTAGTGAGATCCATAATGGCAAGCTGTGTGATTAAGCACTTTTTTTGTCAGTTATTTTGTTTGTTTAAAATCTATTGTCTGATGATTTAATTAGAATACTTTAAATCTTATTTCATTAGAAATATTGAATAATATTATTTCCTACTCATTTTGACCACACCTATGTTGTATGGGCATCTCAGATATATTTTACAGAATTAATTCTAAAACTAACTTTTTTTTGCTCATGAGCACAGCTACAAAATTTTTTGAGGACTATGCACAGCATTGTCCACTTCATCCTGTTTTATTCCTATATGAATTGAATGCCTTGCTGGCAGTCAGTTTTCAAAGTAAATTTTCTGAATTATATTATCAGGAAAACTTTTTTTACCTCACTATTCACCCCACGTCCCTGGAGGATCCTCTTATGAAACTCTCTCTATTATTAAAAGCACTCTTGCACCTTGTTTCTCCCCTTTGAACCAGTATATGAAAACACTTCTTCCTGTTCCATAAAAGCTTATTTTCTTTAGAAAGCTCTGGTGACAGAACTATTGTAAAGAGAATGAGCAGGCCATTTCTTTTCCTACAGGTTCTCAATTAATTCTGCATAGGTACATAAAGCAGGACTTTCTTGGTCTTCCTACTAGCTCTATGTTATTTGCTTTGGCACAAAAAATCAGATACAGCTGTCAAATCTGTCCTTGTACCAGTCACACCTGGAACCTAGATACTGACAATGTTTGACACTTTCAGTTTTTGCGACACCAGCATTGATTCAAGAAGCAGGTTAGGCACCGCAGTTCACTGGGCAGCTATTTCATATTTGTAGCCCTTTAAAACTCCTGAAGAACATCTGGAAATGTGCTACCATTTGTTTTAACGGCTTATACTTAAAATTCTTCTGGTGCTTCACTCTCAGGCTCAGTCTCTCCTTACCATTGTCCTGTCTTTATTGCCCCAGTTCCTTGGGCTCCATTTTTACCTCAGTTATGTAGAAAGGCTGATAAACATTCCATAAAATTTTCTTTGTACTAATATTAATCATGCTACTATTGATTGTGTTATCTAATACTTACTGCATCTGGTTATTACTTACACTTTTGATTCTAAGAAATTCTACTATGAAGAAATTTCTTTACTCTGCAGTTTAACCAGGTTGATTTTAGCATGTTTTCCTTCAATTTTTTTATTTTTTTTTTTAGTTAGTGACATATACTTTACTCTCAGCTACTTGATGCTGAAAACTAAGAAATAAAGTTGGTGAACAGAAGAGACCTCTTGCAATATAACTTATGCTGAGGTTTATGGCCTAGTAATGTTGTAGAATCTTCAGGACTCTGCTTGATAATCATAAAGTGATACTATAGAAACACTTACCAGAGAGTGTGGTGGTTCCTAAAGGCACTGTCAGCTGTGTTTTGCATTTCTGGGCACAGCAGATGTTCTGTGCCTTGTGATGCTGGAGAAACTTCCTTCCCATATAATTCCCTCCATGCCTCAGCATTGTGGTTGCAACCACACAAGATTTGTTTGTTTGGTCTAATGCTACTCACAGATCTCAGCAGGATCTTTGAGAAAATCTCTGTAGATTGTTTGTGACAATTTTCTGTGGTCAAGACTCTCATCAAGACTTACAGTGGGTGTGCTAAGGTCTTGCAATTTTTTTGCAGTATTCAATCTATTCCAAGGGAATTTGTTATATTGTTCTTTGTGTTGTATGAGATGATGATTGTGGATGTTAAATGTGATGATAATTTATAAACAGACTGGGACTAAATAAACTGAGGTTCATAAGGTTTATATTTGCAGGTTACTATTATAATATTAAATTTGATTAGATTATTATGAAATATATAGTGTAACTTCCTTGACAGTCAACTTCTTACAGAATATCTCCTTTGGAAATAAATGTTTAAAAGGTCTTCTCATCAAATATAATATGACATGCCTCTTGGGGCTGGACACAGCGAATGGTAAACAGATTTAAGATTAAATTGCAGTGTGAAAGAAATTCTGCTCATGATTACAAGAACAGTTGGCTGGCAAAGCAGAGCTTTATTTCAATACAAAGATTATTTGGGACAAAAACTTAGAGATTTTATAAAAATTCTTATTAGAACCCTCTCATTTGCCCCAGTCCATGAGTTAAGATAGAATATAAGGAAGGGTATGAGACATTACCTTTACTTTAATGGCAAGAGCTATGAGGTGAGGACTAAAATAGCTACTATGAATAGGAAATATAGCAAACAACACAGTGATCTGACAACACCGATTTTCTTAACACTAAGTGTGGTATCCCAGTTTATGCAATTCCAAATTATTTGGGGAAGGTGCTCTTGTAACGTGCACAAATAAATTTAATGCACAAAACCATACTTACTGTCATTACAAGACTAACAATTACCATCACACAACAAAATTTCCGAAAATTCTACACTAATTCCAACTGCAGGAATAATATCACTACTGTGTATTTCTACTGCTATCCTCTCTATTTTAAAATATTCATGTACATGCTCTAATCATGTATTTCTACACTTGAACAAAAGAATGCTAATAAAAATGTGCACAGTAACATGAAAAGCTTAACAGTTGCCTGGAGAGTTAAGGAACACATTTCCAAATGTACATTACCCTTTGCTTAGGCTGCTTTCCTAAAACACAACTTGTCATACAGGATTTGGAGGAGCCATAATTTGCAAGACCATCTTTTAGGGTATGGAATAACTATTTACACAGTCTCCAGTCCAAAGCTATCAACGGTTTAGTCTCAGATTTCTCAGAAGAAATAAGTTGTGGCAGGATCAAGCAATTGACCCAGGAACTAAACAGGATTTAACTTCATCTAAAATTACAGCCCCCAAGGCCTGTACTCCAACCCACCTCATCTAAGAAATACCTAAAATTTACTATGTGCCTGCTTAGGGCATTGCATCAAAGCAAGCCTTCCGGATCCAACTGCTGTGCTTCAGGAATGAGTGTCAGAGCTTGGTGCCTCACTGCAAAAGCAGGGTAGATCTGCACCTCTGCACAGGCAGACCTGCAGGCATCACAGGAAGTTGCAAGACAAATGCATAGTATTAGAGCGTCCAAGTGCTGCTTAGACATTTTGATGAAGTTTTTGCATTGCTATTCTGGATTTACATACCGAACATCTTGGTTTTGTTGAGAGTATCCTTTCTTTCAACTGATCTAAAGCCAGTCTTCTCACTGGAATCCTCAAAAACCAAAAATCAAGCTTAAAACAATTGCTTAAATACATAACAGCAGAGTTTATAGTGTTACCTGTATAAAGCATGGCCAAGAGCAAGGAAATATTTTAGATGCAGGTGAGTTATCCTCTATCTGGAGAAAAATTAGCGAGATTTGAAAGATCATTTCTGTGCTCCTTTGCCTGGCAAATATCTTCCATGTGATAATATCTGAAACCATGGTTTCAGGATTATTAACCACCTCATATGCCAGCAACCATTACTTTTACTGGAAAGTTAAAATAAAGGGCATCTTTGAAGAGTATAACTAGAAAAGGTGGTCCTAATCTAGGTAAATTGGGAGGACGAACTGAAAGTTTAAAATCTATACAATCTGTAAACCAGATGGCTCAGTGGGGGATTTAATTGTAATACATAAAATCTAATATGCTGCAGACACAGTCAATCCAGGTTACTGTTTTTTCCCTAAAACAAATACTGCAGCAAGAGGACATACTGTAAATTGAAATTACAGAAGACACGGGGAAGCAATTTTTTCTTAACTAGAAAATATTCTGCAAGACAAATGTACAGAAAAAAAACTCCCACTGCAGTCTTCCAGGAACAATCAAATGTTATTATACAGGAAAGCTGGAATAGAAAATTATGCCTTAATCTGTCAGCTGTTTTGCATTAAAACCAAATTTTTTAGGCCATTATATTTGTTCGTACTGTGCATACATGTAAACAGAGAAGTTCAATTGTGTGACAGTTTGCAGACATGATAAAGAATTGCAATAAAAAGAGAAAATATAAAAGGTTGTGTGAGAGAGATGGTATTTATTTATTTTCTGGAATAAAATTTATTTGAGGAAACTAAGAGTATGGGTATGTGGAAATGTGCAGACAGCCGCAACCATACTGAGCCTATGCTCTAAGATGACTGGGAACATGCTAGATTTGGTCCAGTGCTATGTAACCATACAATGTGTTCAAGGTACAAAGTTCTGCTGTGAGATCTATCTGCATCCATCTGTGTAGGTATGCCCTAAAGGGGGGTGGTGGTGGTGGTGGGGGTGGTGGTGGTGAAATCTCAGTTTGCATATACTCTGTGAAACATTCCTAGAGCTTGGCAGCTATGCTCTCCAAGGATTCCTCTGCATTAAACAAACACAGGATTCACTTCAACTTTGTCTGCAGCTGTTCCTCCTACCATCTAGAGGCAGAGAAAATACTCCCCCAGGGAGCCTACAGTCTACTCTTTGGTGTTTGGGAAACAATAAGAAAAAAAGGATGCCAAACCCAGAACTGTTGGTAACAGAGGGACAGGACACACATGACAGCCTGGATACCAAAGCTGTTGTGAACACGTTAGCAATGGAGGGCAGGCATCTGTGATGACATGGCAAGGAGAGGCATCCAGCCAGACTGCCTGAAACCATGGACCCCAGTGGCTGTGACCACCATAGCACTGCACCAGGGACCCAGTTCAGACTCTGAACATTTCTCTGCTGCCAGTAGCTGGCTCTGAAACTCCCTCACACATGCAGGCTTTCTTCCCCTTGACTCTTGTGCCAAGAAGGTGGTAGCGTTATCCTGCCTATGTTTTTGTTGCTTAGGAAATGGCATTACTGCAGGCTCTGAGAGCATTCACAGGCCTTACAACCCCTGCCTGGCCTCCCCCAGGGGCTCCCCCCACCCGACCCACAGCCCATGACTCCATTTCAGCCCCCCAGGGCTGTCTGTCTCTGTCCCAGCTATGCCGCAGCAGTGCCAGCCAGCCACCGTGTGTGGGCCCATATCCTGGCATGGCCTTGCCCCAGCCCCATCCCCAGGAAAATACCAAATGGCTGGGGCTGGGACTGCCCCCAGCCTGCCTGCTGCCTGGATGGGATGGGCCCTGCCCTGCCCCGCCCCAGAGACTCCTTGCGGTCCCAGCCCTGCCAGTCACCAGTGCATGTCATGGCTGTTCTGTGCATTGGAAGGTTTGGAATGTAACATCTCTGCAAATTGATGCTGCCTACAGTAGATGACTTTTTTCCGAAAGGATCCTAGGACGAATCAAGTATTAGCAGTGTGCTTGTTAACTGGAGCTGCAGTTTTTCAGTAGTTCTGAGTGTGCCTGGTACACCCTGCCATTTAAGTGTCCACCCTGAGTCATACCTGTTCATGAGCTGCCTTATCCAGACAGTTCCGTATACAAGTGCTTAACCCATCAAATCCGTGTCTCTAATTTAGAGACAAGGATGCCATGTGGGAGAGTGTCAAATGCTTTGCACAAGTACAGGTAGATTGACATCAGTTGCTCTTCCCTTATCCACCAACATGGTAACACCGTCATGGAAGGCAGCCAAGTTAGTCAGGCATGATTTGCCCTTAGTGAAGCCATGTTGGCTGTCATCAATCCTTATTTTCTGTGTGCATTAGCATAGTTTCCAGCAGGGTCTGCTCCATGATCTTGTTGGGCCTTGAGGAGGTCAGACAGTTACCTCTTCTTCAAAACTTGATATAAAGTGAATATTTGTTTCAACTATTTAATTGATGGAAATTTATTTTTAATGTTTCTAAGTAGAAATTTGACAGTAGTTTCCATTTAATTGTTCATCCTAAATGTTGCATTGACTACTGTCTGATGTACAACATTCATGGAAAAACATTCAGGAAACACCTGTAAGAGAAGAGCAAAGACGTAAGATTTTACTGATATGATTCAGGCAGAAGGGATTGAGAAATGTTATTTTCAAGTCTATCCGTGGACACCTAGCAAAGATTTTAAAAGATTCCTCAAGAAATGGTCTGCAGTAATAATAGTAATAGTACTTAAAGAGCTACAAACTAAAACAAGGATGTATGTGAGACGTAGAGATTCAAATTAATCTTGTCACACCTTTAGTGAAACTGCATCTTTTCCACTATCTATTGCATTTTTTAACTATGACAAATGTCAAATCAGCACAGTTTACCATTAATAGAAAGAAAATTTGAGTATTTGAGTCCATATGCACAGATGTTTGGTTTTTTACTTAGGTGACTATCCCCACTGTCTATGAGTGGGAAGAATCTATGAAATTATAGATTTTGGCTGTTCTGCTTGTGTGAACAGAGATGTGATCTACCACATGGACATGCACAGCAGTCCAAATTTAGCTAGCCTAGATTCCTGCACCTGTGTACCTAGATTTCTGATACCTGCTTGGAGGCCTTCAGGGGCACCTAGTCAGTGGGAAACATTAGATTAAGGAATTTATATTGAATTGAAGCCATCCGGATCTGGGCCAGTGTCTCATCATTACCGCATCTGTAGAAGTGTTTCTCAGGAAATTCATTCTACCTATGCTTTTTATTCAGCTATTTTGAACATTTATGAGTACTAGTTCACTCCCCAAATTGCCAATAATATGTAACAATCACAAAGGCAGCATGGTAAATCACAATAACGTATCAAAGCTCAAGTCTTCAAAACAAATTCCTGCACATTCATTAAAAATCATGACAGTATGTTCTGGGAAGCTGGTAGTGCCAGTGAGGTGGTGCTGTTTATAGCAACGTGGCTAATCAATGCACACGCATCTTTTCCTGCAAGGTTGCTCAAAGTAATTAGTAACAGGGATACAGGGAATTAGAAAGCAAAACTGAAAAATAGCGGGTATCAGCTACAAACCACTCAAACATGAGGACAGCAGGGTATAGAAAATTCTTGGCTAGAAGATACTTTCTTCATGGGGGATTTTAACCGCTCATAAATCTGTTGGGAAACAGATATATCCAAGCATGCTGTGTCAAAGAGAGAATTTCATCATTTGCAAAAAAAAAAAAGGCAAAACTGCCCTAGATCTAATTTTTACTGAGAGGATGGAGTTGCCTGAGGATATGAAAATAAAGGAATATCCTGGAGCCAAGGACCATAAGTTGTTTAAATTTAGTATGGCAAATGATGGATCCATTGCAGAGTACAAAGACAAATGAGCAGACTTAATATAAGACGTCTAAGCTAAGTTCTTGGCCATTTCAAAGTCAATATCAATGTTGTGATTGACTTGAGGGGGTCCAGAATTTAATTTCTGATCAATAAAATGCATGGAAGATGATTGAGGAAGGATATTAAAATCTTCCTCTTTTCTACTGCTCTTAAACAAAGAAGCAGCCAGTGTTGCTTCACAAGAAAAGAGCCTGAAGTATAGTAAAATAAATATGAAATTCTACTGAAATTATAAGATAACCAAATTAGATTACTTCATAGCCAACAGAGCACCCTCTATCACTGTAGGATAAAAGTTGTAAAAGAAAAGAATAAAAGAGAAATGTTGTGGGACTGTGAGAACAAAAAGATTTAAAGTGTTCCTAAAATTCCTAATGAGAAAGAAATTCCTTTCAATAGAAATGGAGGATTACATTAATAACAATCCAGAATTATAAAGATGATGAACTGTTATTTAAAAATATGCCCTTAACAATAATAAAAATGAAAAAGAATGGAAGACAGTAAAGATAAATGTGAACAATTAACAAAGAGGGCTCTGTAGTAATTGACTCTTACAAAAGAGCAGATAAGAGCACGTTTCACAGATTTGAACACAGCTGAGTCAGCCCTCCTTAATGTTACTGTCCTCTGGTATTAAGAGATTCTACAAACATGTCTTGTATCGTTGACAAATATTTGCTGAAAAGCTACTAGAAGGAAGAAGTTTGTCTACAAGAAGATTTCAGGAAGCCTAGAAATTACCTTCTACTTAGATTAATCATTGAAGTCTTTGTCCTGGATGTCATGACTCAGTTTAGGCACATATATGTTTTTCTGAGAGTCAAGCCTACCAAAAAAAGAAAACAAATCATAAATAAACCTCTAATCCAGGCAGGAGCAGCTAAGAGATTGACTGTAAAAAACAAAACTTGCCAAATATTCGATGTAAGTCAGAATTGCTAGGTATCTCACTGTGTTAAATTTAGGATCAAATACAGAATCAAGAGAATGCCACTGTGAAAAAAGAACAAAATCACAAAGGAAGGTGTCCAATTCCTAGAAACTGAATCTTTTTGGAGAATCCTCTAAATAGAGTTCAATAAGAAACCATGATTCTATCATTTACACAATGATTATGATAAAAGCTTATTTCTCTGCTGTCTTTATGTCTGTAAATAAATTTGGTTCCAGCATTTTAACAACAGGAACCGCTGCTTGCCTTGTTTTCTAACAGCCTCTTTTCTTATCACTTTAGGCATTAACAGTCAGGAATCTGTTAATCTGCAGAGCATGATTTAGCTTGATTAACATTAACAATCTTTTTCACTGGTTGACTTACTGAGAGGGAAATTTAATGAACTCTTCATCTGGCTTTGTTATCCACCTTTTGTCTTGGTTTAAAACGTAATGGAAACCACACAAAATGCTCTACCACTTTTACAAATGAGGAGGTTCCTCAGCTCAGCGTCATCAGGTGCCACTGTCACAGGAGGAACTTTGAACTGAAATGGCAGCAGCTCCCAGCCTCAAGAAAAACCACCCACTGCAGGCACCTAAGGGGATAGGTTTTCTATCCCCAGCTCATCCTCCTCCCCAAAGCCATAATAAGATTGTAACTGTGTGACATGGGAAGAGACAGCTATCCATGTATTTATTAGTATATATTATGGAGAAACCTATTCTTGCTCTTGCATTCCTCCACCCCAGGCTCTTCCAGTAGCGCCACTAAACAAGCTCTTTCATTTGGAAACCCCTGCTGTAATTTCACTGCAGATGGAGCAGAAAGAAACACTCCTTCAACTTGAATTTTAAAAATATTGTGGTCTGCAAACACAGCAAGTGATTCAGACAAATTCTTAGTCGTCTTCAAGCCAAGTTCTTTCAATCCAAGTCTAATTACATGTAGCCAGGAACGTCATACTGTACCCATATTAACTTTGACTAATCTTGCAAAACAGTTTTCCTAGAGACACAAATGCTCAGTGTATTGGTTTATATGATGATGTGCAGAAGGATTGCTGATAAATAACACTGGGATTCAAGTAAAGCTTCTCCAGAAATAATCTACAATCTGACAAAATCAAGGCTACAGAGTCACTGAGATATTAAATATGAAAGACCTTTCCGATTTACTTACAGCATTCAGTATAACGGATTTATTAGCACTTCCTATCTTTATGGTAAATGATGCATAAATGATGGCAAAGGTGTACAAGAGAACTGTATAAAGACTCTTGCAGAGTGAATAAATTGGTTGAGTGCCAGTTTTTCTAAGGGTGAATGATTCCACTGACTTGTTTAGGGCATATCATGCAATGATGGATGTAAAATTACAACATTTTAGAATGCCAGCAGTTCAAGGGAAGATTCCAAATTTATGAGGGACAACACTTTTATTCTAATAAACCAAACACGTTGTCTCAGCCTCTCCCTGCAGGAAAATCATTTTTCTACTCCAAGGCAGGAGAGGTGGAACAAAGCATCTTGTATGCACAAGCTGAAGCACAGATAAAGACCAGACAAAGACTTTACTTTTTTATTTTGTTTTCGTAGTTGTACCTGTGTATTTTTAAGGCAATCATTTCCACATGTAATAATGTCATTTTGAAATGAGACCAGCATTCCAGTGAACCTGATGTAAAATTCCCGTCTTCTTTTGCACCACAGTCCACTGCTATTTCCACAGGGCTTTAATAATATACATAGGGAAAATGTCAATTCCAATTCAAAGACAGAGAATATCTTTTTTGATGTAGCATCCTGTATATCATGTACTAGCTAGAGGTGTTCTCTGTTGCTTGACAGGGAACAATGACATGACAAGCAGGGAGAGAAGGAGCTTTTAACCAGTTTAATGTGCAGAGAGTTGGCACGCTCTGAAAAGTCATTTGCCTGTTTGCTATTTTTTTTAAGTATGTCTCTTTTCTTTGACTTGTCATTACTCCTGTAATATACAATTTTGTCTTCTGTTTGTAATTTTCTGCTGCAGTGACTCCAAAGGTTCAAAATAATCTCTTTCTATCTTACTAGAAACAAGATAACGGAATGTGTATCTAAATAGTTTGCTTATTCCAAAAACCAAATGAGGTCCCATTTCATATAGCTTTCACTGCTATACTTTTCCTACTGCTGCTGGAGAGGTCTTACATGAATCTTACAGTGCTAGTACTCCACATTTTCATGCTTTCTGGCAGTGATTTGGGCCAAAGGCATTTTTCATAAAACAAAATGGTCAAGATTTGTTCTAAATGGCAATCTGTTAAGCACTGTTCTGTCAGCAAAAAAAGTCAGAAAGTCGTTGCCCTTTTCTTCGGGAAGAGAGAATTAGTCTATTAAAAGCAAGGAACACAGAATTCTACTTCAATCTAAATAATGTATTTTGAGCTGTTATCAGGCACATCACATGACATTAAAGATAAAATTTAAAAATCAGTAGAATTTCTATCGTTCTTGCATGCAGTTTATTTTTCAAGTTAAGCTTTCAAATATTGAAAGTTCACATTCAGTGCCTTGATCAAAAATGATAAATGAACTACTGAATTAGAAGAAGATGCTGCTATTATTTTAACCAGTAAACTAACTCAGGGTTAATCTGGGTGTTATTTAGCCTATTGAAAGTGTTTTGAGTGAACATATGGTTTCTATTGTGAAATCAAGGCACAGTTTTAACTATGAATATAGATAATTACCCTTTGGACTTTAAACATTTATATGTGTCACGTTATGTTGGAGCATTTTTCATGGTCAATAGGTTGAAAGGTTATAGAGTCGAAAATGTAAATTGAGTGTGTTTGAGTAAAACTATCCAGTGTAATGATAGTACAATTCACTACTGCTCTCTCTTGGAAAGAGGTAGTAATAACACTCAGTAAGCATGAGCAATGTAACAGACTATTTATTTAAATACAGATTGTTATGGTAAAAGCTTTTAATATGAGAATTACAGGAATTCAACCATAGTATATACCGCTAGAAAATCCCTGGTTACTGGAGCTTAATTTGATATATATACAGAGTATATTTGGGGGCCTAATTATAATGCTAATAATAAAACCTTTAAATAAACTATGTGTTTATGTAGGTGTGTGTGCGCGTGCATGCACCTTACAGCCGAGTGTATTGCTATATCCCCACCAATACATTCTGCTCTTGATTTAGGCTTGAAAGGGTGTTTAGTTTTACTCCCTAAGTGTAGCCGTTGGCAACATCTCCTTCCAGACATTATGTCTGCACTGAGGATGGCTGAAGGACCCAGAGAGTATGTGCAAGGAGTACTAATGTCCTGGCTGACTCACAACAGCCCTACCACCGTGCATCTGCCAGAGTGACCCCATCATCCCAGGATACCACCCTATAAGGGGCTCTAACAGCCTCTTAATAATGTCAGTCATAGTGAGAGAAACATAAAGGTGCTTCTGGTCCCTGGCCTAAGGGGACATGTTTTCACCCTACCTTAACAACTGGAGGCAGTTTGGGTGAGGTAAGCAGCTTTCTGCTTTGTCCTCATGGATCACTGAGATGCTGAGTGCTAGGGGTACATTTCTCAGCAAGACAGCTCCTGAACCCGAGTTTATTTCTTCAGGGCTAACACACATTTCTCTGAACACCAGTGCACACCCCAGTATGAATGTACCCTCGTGTTGACTGTAGAATGCCTGTCTTACCTCTGTTGAAATTCCAGCCATTGACAACCTAGGAAATACATGACCCAAACCAGCTTTAATCAAAATCAGTTAATTATTTATTAATAATTAAACATCTTGGAGCATTAGTGTGCATTAACAAACAAGTAAAGCATTAGACCACAAACAGTTGCTCCAAGAAAACCAAGGACTTTGAAAAAAACCTCACAAATAAATTCTTATTCTTGTGATTACTCTTCTGCATATGTTAGTTTTATTATGTTTTAAATATATATTTCTATACATTGTTTCAGATTTTGCAAGAGAATACAGGCTTTCTCCTCACACACAAAAGAATAATGAAATTCCTATTTTCCCTGCCCACACATGTGCTTTATGTAACGGGAGCCATTTTAATTACAGCACATCTCCTTTCTTGCTATTGCCCATTTCCAGAAACACAGGCAAAAAAAAAGCATTATTTTAGTCTTTTCTAGAAGTGTTCATATTCAAAATATCCTTTGATTACTCTTTACACCATTGAACTGCATCCAAAACTGTTTCATTTATCTAATGCTTTCCATGGCAACCTGGTTTTTAGCACTTTCTAACGTTGTTTTCTAACTTCTTAAGATTTCTTTCTTTCCTTCCTTCCTTCCTTTCCATCGTGGGTGGTCACTCCCTGCCACTCTCAGTCTGGGAACCACACAGTGAGGTTACTGTTAATATCTAGTAACTGTTCCTCAGTACTGGCAATTAGCAAAAATTCATGAAAAATCCCAAATACTCACATTTTGGGGTGTTATCTTGAAGCAGGATTAAATGCTGAAATTTTTGTTTTTCCTAGACTTTTAAAAGTTGGGAATATTTTTAATTGGAAAAGATGGGGGGAGGGAGGTGGGCGGTGTCAGGATTTTCACTTAAATATACAATTTTATTTGTTTCAAGTCAGCTCAATCTTAAATTGTGTGGCCCGATCATAGTTGCTGTGTTGGGGTCTAACAGACTCTTTAGCTGGACTTCAGCTTGTAATAAGCCCCAGCTACTGAGTTGCCAATGGATTATGCTATTTCATAGAAATTATTTATTTAAAAGATTAATTTCCATGAATCCATGTGCAGTTTATGAAATGCAGTTTCTGAAATGTTTTGGATCAGTTCAGGTAGCAAGCATTTTTATTTTTGATGAACTGAGATAACACATGATATTTTCTTTCCGTTTTCCTGACAGAAAAATAGAACATCATTGGCCTAGGTGAACTGTGTCAGTGTCACAGAATGGCCATTTGCCGTTAAAAATATTAAGGTGAAAAATTATTGAGCAGCTCTCCTAACTCTTATCATTACTGCTATTTACTATTTGAGCCACAATAATATTAAGAAAAAGCTGAGAACAATGCTCTTATTTTGTTAGACATTGTAAAAATATATAAAAGGAGATCTTTCCCGAAAGAATTTAGAGTATCTGTGGTGAAGGTAAGATTGACGAGGGGAAGCAGAAGAAACTGAAGGCTGGAGCAGGACAATGACAGAACCAGAAATAAGGAACCTTTATTTTATTTTTGCTTTCTTTTTAAACTTCAATTTGTTATTCCCTCAAAATCAGCCTTTTTCCTTCTTTTTAAAAATGTATTTTGTTTATTGTCTTTCTGTGTGTCACTTTGCCTCTTTCTGTATCCCTGCTTTCCTTCTTTTCTTTCCTCCCTTCTTCTTGATTACTTAGTTTAAAAATAATTTCCCTAAAATGTTCAGTTGTACCATCTCATTTAATCTATTCAGGTTAGGTTTTTTATATCAACTCTTGGACCGGTATATATACCTCCTCTCTAAGGAAGTCTGTCTTTGTTATTCTACTCCTATATAAACTTTTCACTTTTGCCTGCTGGTTTTATCCTTATTGATGTGCAAACTCATGGGGAAAAATAAAAAAAAAAAAATATCCCTGAAGATTTTATAACCCAACAGTGGAGAAAACAAATTACCATGGGGAAAGGGAAGAAAGGAGCTACCAGCACTCTCCAGAAGTTGTGCCTTCCTACCAGCTGCCGCTGGAGGTGAGCCTAGAAGGAGGCGACAATTGCGTCTTGTCTCTGCACTTTGAACGGGATTTCTGGTGGATACTGTATTTACATAGACACAACTGCTGCATGAAAATACACATTCAAATATGCAGGAAACCTTTTTTCAAGCCGCTTAAGTGATGACTGTATTTTAGATCATACCAGAGTAGAGAGTCTCCCAGAAGTTGGCCTTAGCCTGCCTGTCACTGTTTGAGTCTCTCTGTAAGGCCCCAAACTGCAGCTGAAAAAATACTGAAAATGGGGCCACTACATGTTTTAATCCCCTCTCTTCCTCCCACCAAAAAGATCTATTTTTTTGCCAGGCAACTATTCTTTTCTGTTTCTCTCCTAATAAGCTTATCCTGCTGATAGTTTGACTAAGCTCATGTTGTATTCAAAACTCAAAGTTTCCTAATTACAGTCCAATTCCGGTATTCCTCCTTAGATATTCAGTGCTTCTGCACACTGTGAAGAAAGATATTTTTAGAAAATATGGGCCACTTAATTCCCGTTAAGTTTTCTATAACAGATGGTATAGTTATTTGATTTATGCATTCACCTTCACGTGGCCCTGCTGACTGCCAGGTTTTTTTAAACCTCCAAAATTCTTTTTTGTTATGCACTGAAACTTCACCCTTTCCACTGCATGAAATATTAGTTTTACTTAGAAAATCTAACTGCGTGCAATTTTCATGTTACTGAAATTGTGCACGGTCTGGTGATTAATTGTATTGTCTTGATCACAGCCTCAGCCTGATGTTCAGGGCTCATTACAGCAGGAGGAATTCAGCAGAACACGAATCTTAACCAGGTGTGGCTTATTAAAGTGGCAGTGCCCAATTTAAAGACCATAAAGGATTTGTATCAAAATTGATGCTTTTAGCTACTTCCCCCTCCCAGGATCGTAGAGATGTAATACAAAAAGGACAATGTAGCTTGCTCATGAAAATCACTCACATCCATCATGTGAAAAAGCAGCTCAGATCTGTTCCTCCCTTGAGTGGGAAGAGTTGCAATATACCTTTAGTATAGCACATTCATACCACACATCTTCAAAACTTTCCTTTGTTGGACACAGATTACAGTTCCTAACGCACAGTTTGCATTATGTACTGAATCATGTATTTCTCATCTCTCAGGAAAATGTTTTTCTTTCCTCTGAAAATACCCTTACAGCATCAGTACAAATACTGAGAAGAGGTAACTCTTGCAGGAAACTATCAAGAGCATTTATCTTGAATTCAACCCAGAATTCATATTTCCATTCCCTATTTTACAGTCTAAGTTGATGTTGTTGTTGGGGGTGGATGGGGGAGGGTTGGAACATTTTGCTACCAGGTGATCTTCAGCCCAGTGTGAGTGCTGGTCCCTCAAAGCTGATGCTAATATGCTGGTGGTGTGCTCTCAGGTGGCTAGCAAGGCTCATTACCTACCAAAGAAGCAAGATAGCTTGTTGTTTGTTTAGATTCTAGGAAGTTTTCATTACAGAGAAGATTTGAGTGTGATTGTTGCCCCACATTTAAGCTTTGGATAAGGCATGTGAGTTGGGTATGCTTTTCTTGCTACTGTTGAGAGGAACCACAGCTTGACACTTCTCTGCCTGAGAAATGTGAGTAAAACTTTACACCTTCTCACACCTATAGCAAACAAGTTCTAGGTGAAGGGGCTAGATTTTAAATTGTAGTTTGCTGCCATTTCATTGTGCTCTTTTGGTACCAGGTGAAAGTGTCAAATGCAGCCACACATTCATCGGTTATAGTGTTCAAAGTAGCTGCTGCTTGCAGGTCAGTGCTGGTTTGTGCTTCCTTAAACCTAACAAGTATTTTCCTACGATTAAGAATGGAACTGGGCATGTTGTGAATTTTTCAGGAAAAGAAGGCTTCTGTTATATTGTTTAAGACTACAAAGGATTTGGTCTGGTGACTTGATACTCATTTTCTCATAGTATGTGTCCCTGAAGTGCTTACAAGCAGAAAACAGTATGGGAATCCCAACACCGTAATGTAAATATTGAGTGTTTAAGGGTAGCGACTAATGTAAGACTAGTTTTCTTGTTGTTAGGGAAAGCAAAATGCCTTTGAAATGTGATTGAAGCTTAACACTCAGCAAATCCATAACTTTATGCAAGGTGATACTTCCCTTTTTTTGTATTCTGTATGCTTTAATACTAGCCCTACATGAGCTGCAGACAAGCAAAGAGGACTACCTTGTTCCACATCTGCAGGAAGAGTAATCTGATATGCTTTCAGTAGTTATTGAAGGGGAGGAAGATGATAAAGAAAAGTAATTAGTGACAAGAAAGCCACTGGAAATGTAGGACATCATTTCAATGCCTTCTTGTCTTTACAAGACAACTCTCTTGTCACAGTTTCATAGTGATTGTATTTAAATTCTCCTTAATACTTAAAAATTATGGATGGGGTGGTATATGTTTTTTGAAGGAGGTTCAGGTTGTGTATGTGACAAACATTTTGATCCATTGATTATATGTGATTGACCAAGAAGTTTGGCAGCGGATACTCTTCATCTGAAAAGGACTAAGACAGTGAGTGGAAAATCAGCCTTGCCAATAGCTGTTGTTATGGGAAGCTCAAATAAGGAAGACAGAGAAGGGCAACACCTGCTGAGAAAAGTGAGACTGGCGTGGGCTTGGTGAGAAAAGGAATTCCCAGGCAGTAAAGGCTGAAGCAAAGGGAAGGTGCATGTCCTGGCAGGCTTTAAATAAAGGAGAATACACCTGAAAGCTTACACATTTTCAGTGGAAGCAGGGCCTAAAGAATTAGTGAGCCAGTCCAAACAGATCCCAGGAAAAGCAGCATTGTTTCAAAGCATAAGAGTATTATCTCTGTGGGCAAGAAGGGAAAAGCAGGGTCAATACTGGCAGGGTTCTAGGCTGCACTTCTGCGCTTCATGCCTGCGTTACACTACTGGGTTCCCCTATGGAGCTGCTAGCAGTACAGTAAGATAGCCCGTCCTGCTCCCCAGCCTGTAATTTCTAATTTTTGTATTGCTTATCCCTTTTACTGCCTCTCAGTGACTGTGGAAATCGAGACTGTGGCTGGTGTTGTGGTATATGTTTCTTTAAGAAGGTGCTCTATAGAGATATCTTAGAATTAGCATGTGTATCATGAGACATAGAGGTTGCCATGGTAAGTACACATTTTTTAATTGAATAGCAGACTAATAGGCACATAAAACCTCCATAACTTGTTGGCACATAAATTACCTCTCCTGGGGCTGTAGGCAATTAAACATACTTCTTTTCTGAAATTCTTTCCAAGTCTTTTTCTGTGTTTTTCTTTAGATCAGAGCCTCTCATATTTCTTTCCCTTTTTTCCCCTCAACAATGCTTCTTAGTTTTCTTTTGTCCCTTTTAGATTACTCTATCTGTCTCTCCCCCTCTCCTGCCTTCTCTTGAATGTCATTCACAGAGCAGGGTAATGAGAGGATATGGAGCTATAAAAGGGGTCTGGTTGCCTTTTTAATTATTATTATTGAAAAAGCATAATTTGCTAAGTTTTGTGTTCATGAAATTCTGAGTACAAAATAGTGTGATGCTTATGCAATGTTACTTGACTGTTTAGACAAATAAATAGAAGTGTCCATTAAATCCCAAAAGGTACATTCAAATCAAATATATGCATTAATATACTACGATCTAAGTAGGTTTTTTAATAACCACCTTTATGCAGCTCCCCTAAAGCCACATGTACTCCCCAGAACATAAATTCATGACACTTTGTAACTTTAGAAAACAGAGTAATGCTGTTGTAAATCTTATCTTTTTCTTCATTTGAGCTATTCTGATTTGAACTAGCTGGCCAAGAGATCTTTTGATATTACTCTTTCCTGACAATACTTTCCCTCATTGGACATGTTTTCTTTTGCTCTTCCAGTAGTGTAATGAATACATCATTTGCCTATGCATATTGTTTTAGAAGTGGCCATTGTCTCTAATCTTTTCAGTGATACAATAAATCACACACTGAGGCACTGCCTTCTCATTCCAGTTTTTAAAGATTTTTTTCCTCTTTTTGGTTACACAGTTGTTACAGACAAGCAAATTGAGAGAAGGTTATTTGTACTTGTTCATACCTCAGCTATTTTTAGAACCCATATTGACAAATTTTCAACTAGACATTGTATTTCGTAAAGAGCGCTGCCCTGAAATCACTGTGGCTTGAACAATAAGAAAATTCAGGACTCCAGGAGGCCAACACAACAGGATATCCATAAGTAACAACGCCTACTTATCAACAAGGGGTGAGCTTAACAGTTTTGTTCCTGGCTGTGACAAACAGTGAGCAGAATTCCTAGCGAGCCAGAGAGCAATGAATAAATGCACAAGATAACTCTGAAGAAAGATTAGGCGCAGCTCACTTGGTCCTTTGCACAAATCAAGAGCAATTTAAAGCAATAATGACTGATAGTTTTCCACAGACATCCTGACTTTTATCCTACTGCAGTACAGAGTTCATCCACCTTTGTTTTTTTGCTTTGATTTTGGTGTTCATTTTTTATGGTGTTCATTTTTTATGATGAAAGTGGTCTTGTCTTGAAGGAACAGATGAGTAGCCTTTTTTTCTTTTTTGTCTTTTTTTTTCTTTTCTTCCCCTGAGTAGTTCAAAGACACCTTTAACAGCTTGGAACAAAAGGAAATTATTGTACAGATCAAGGGATTACAAAGCAATGTTTTTACAGATTTAAAATAAAATATAAACAGCTGTTGAGAGATGAATGGCAAAGAGACAGTTGTTGCCAATTCATTAATAATACCAACACAAATCCATGCTGTTTATTATGTTTTTAACCCATGTTTGTCAATAGGGAAAACAGTCATAATTTGAATTTGTAAAAATAATTAATGTATACCAAACAGGTTCAGCGCAGAGATTTGAGAATACCAGCATGACTAGTGTTTGCCATCTGTGTCTGTGTAATCAATATTTTCTAACACTGTAATGAGAAATAGCTCACTTATATCCTTGCCCCTTTGGCCTAAACGATTAGTCTCTGTTTGTAGCCTTGTAAGTTTGCCTGCATTAGGAGGGGAATGGAGAATATAGGCAGTCACATGTGCTAGTTCAACCCATCTCTAGTTGGAAGGAATTTACTCAAAGTCTGTTCCTTGCGTGCAACAGAAACAAACACATTGCCAGCCCTCCCTGGGCATGGAAAGCTTTGAGGCAGAGCTCAGTCACTCTGCTTTCTCTGGACTATTTGCTCAACTGCTTCTCTCCTTGCTACTTTCTCTTCCAGTCGTATTCAGCCTGTCAAAGTGTCCCTCACCACCACCATTTCAGTATGGAGCTCCCTGACCACCTTGGCAGGTCCCGCAGCCCATTGTTTTGGGTGACAACTTCACCCATTCCCTTGAGCGCAGGAAAGCAGTGAAGTGCTCCTCTGGCAGTCTGAAGAAGTGATGTTTAAAAATCACATGGGTGTAACCAAATCTGTGCCGTTCAGTGGGAAGTTTGATAGCTTCTATTAACGTTACCACAGAAGAATTTCTTTGACTATCATCCACATTAGAAATACTGCTTTCTAATGGAGTGATAACAGAGCATGGCAATGGTGATCAAGCTTGAGTTCTTTGAGTCATATGACAAGTACAAAGGGAAGGAACCTGAGACAAGCAGAGATAACACTTCCTCTTGCTATGGGCATTGGTATTGCATAAAGACTTGTAGCTAAACAGAAGGTTTTGTGGGACTTAGAATATAGGAAAACAGATTTTGTAATGTAGTGGTGAACTATATCAGACCCTAATCTTACAGCTGTGTAATAGCTCTCACATAGCAAACACTTAATTTCAGTGTATGCTTATAGCAATTTTCAGGCTATAAACTGAAGGAATTAGGTTCTCAAATTGATGAGATTTCTTTTTATTTTTTTTTTTCCATGAAGATCTCACTATCTCTCTGCACCTGTAAGGTATGTAACAAATTGATAAACTACAATCTGAGAATGGTAAGTACAGTAGATAATAGTCCACTCAGCAAAGAGATTTTTCACTATGGGAAAAGGTTTTTATATTGAATAGATTTATATGAAGCTTTCTCTGGAGTTTCTGAACTGTCCATCACTGTACACTAGAGAATTACAGCTTTCAGTTTTGGACCATCAATTCTGAAACTTCTTAATTTTTTATTGGCTAAAGTTGAAATCATACAGATTTTTAGGTTTTAACAAGTAAAAGTTTAGGCTACTGTTCATTGTGTCTGCTGCTCTTTTCCTAAAATGCCACTATATCAGTTTATATATTCTTTAAGTAATCTCCCAACTGTCAGTATTCTTGTTTCTCGAAAGGACACTTACCAGATACAATGATATTTAAGGGATCCAACAATACAAGAAAGATAGGCAAATGCACTGGGTTTTTTGTTTGTTTTGAACGTCCTTTCACTATTAAGACCATCTTCCTGGGAGAGTCATGCTGAGTTTTGAATACTTGTCACTGGCTATCAGATCCCTTCATTGCTGGCAGCAACCAGCACAGAGGTAGCACAGGCTACACTGTTTCATGCAGGTTTACAAGGTGGAGAGGAGAGCTATTTCCCTGCACGCTTCTGAGGGCATTACACTAACTGTTGAAAGGCTTTAATTTAATGACACTCTTGTGGTGTATCCTTTCCATCCCTAGCTCCCCTGTCATGATCCCTTGGTACCAGTGCGTTAGCACAGGGGGGTGCTGCACCAGACAGTTTGCTTGGGGTGAGCTGTTAAACCATGCTCCTTCTCTAGCTGCTGCTGTTCCTTACTAAGAGAGTGCAGGTAAAACTTGGGCATTACTATTGTGACTGCTTTTGTTCTGGCCAAAACAAACCTATTTACACTTTACTTTCCCTGCCTTTCAAATACTTTTTTCATTATGAAAATGTAGCTTTAAATCATAAAGTCTTTTTAAATACGCAAGACCTTATCCTGGTGACTTTATTTATGCTGAATAGGACTTAAATAAATTCATTTACTAACTTTCTATACATAATGAGAATTTGTCTCCTATCACCTCTTGAGATGTATGTATTCAATGAAAATTGGATATATTCAGGTTGAGCTAATTTGTTCAGAACTGATGATAGTGATATGTATGTGTATGATGTACATACGTGAGCATAAGGTATGAACTGTAGATTACCATTAAGGAACCTCTGATGTCATTGCTGAACTTACCAAAGGGACATAAGAAGGAACATTAACTGTTTAAGTGTGAACAAAATCTTGCTGCACAAAGGAGTTAAGATACTTGCATCCAGGCTCTCTACACACCGAAGGACAATCAATGCTCATGTCAGTTTAAAATGAGATAATACAGACAGGAAATATAGAAAGAGGTACTTAGTACTTACTAAGCTGGATGATGTGTTTATTTTATTTACAGAATATTCCCGGTCGTGTATGGCTGCTACTCATACTCCTAACAGTTCCTTTTCTGTGAATAATTCTGTTGTCCCCAGTGCAAGAGAGGACAGTAAATAGATCTTGAGCGCTTGATCAGAATTCCCTTTCTATCACCACTCAGCACTTCATTTGACTTAAATAAGCCAAATTAATGTGCCACAGGAGACTTATAAAGCAGTTTCTGCCACTGCCCCCAGGTGTTTCTTCTTCTATAAAATAATTTAGCCATGTTTTATCAGCAACATTAATAATAAATGCTTACTTGGTAACCCTTCCTGGTAGCATGCATTTAGTATATCTACTAGTGTGCAATTATGACTCTGATGGAAAGGTGAGTTTTCCCTGATAAGATACCTCATAAAGCCAAAATGTTGTTCTTGCTCTTATGGTGGCCTAAAATCTTCTATATCTATTAACACAGGATAAATTTACAGTAAACTATTGCTTGGACATGTGCTTAGTATAAACTCACAATAGTGATATACAGAAGTGCCTTGTTTTGGCAATGTTTACTTAAGACCTATTAAATGGAGCTGATTTATGGAAAATACAGAACATACATGTACAGAAATCCAGATCCCCCCAAAAAACTTCAGTTTAGACACCAAAATAGTCTTTGCAAACTTTCCTCTTTTGGAAGCCTAAGGTACTTCTAGACTAAAATGACTGTTACCTGAACCAGAGTTGTGTGACTGTTTCTTCTGCTGTGTCAGAAGTGGGCAGTTGTAACCTAATTTATTACCCAGCAAGTACCAGAAGAACAGGTCTAAATAGCGTGGATGTATCTAGTTTTCCATTGTAATGTAAGGACAATGGTTTGCAAAGACTAAGGTTAGTTTTCTTTCTATATCTATATGCTTTTCTGCTTCATACAGTGAACTTTTACTCTTTTCAGAAAATATGTATGTGCTCTCAACTTTCTGGGTGTTCTCCCAGGTTTTGTATTTAAATGTTGGTTTGCATGCTGGATTTCTCTAGGCATTTTTAATAAGTTTATCTTTTTAGAATAATTGATTGTGAAATGTCTCGGTTGCATAACTACACCAAAGGAAATGTTTGTGCCATCTCCTGCACTTGCTGCTGGTTCGTTCTGAAGTGTGTGAATGAAAGTTGCTGTTCAGGAGTGTGGGAAATCTTAACAGTGAGTTTAAGATGGTGTTAGTGTGAACAATTCTGGGGGAAGTTTTCTTTAGCAACCATAGCCCACTACGTGATTTCTATGTAGTCTGTTCTCTTCTGAACCCAGATATGTTGCTGTGCTAAAATTTCTACAGCAGAAACCAAAGAAATTGATCTTTCATGTAACGGGCAGTGAGTGTTGGTTCTCCATCATGGAAAAGTGATGGTGATGATAAAACAGATGCTTTGGGTAAATGACTCCTAGACAGCAGAACAACCCGGTTGGGCCTTGCACATTGGGTTTGTGCTAGGTTGGCACTTGGGCAGCTGCTTACCAGTTGCCCAAGCAACTACAGATCTCTCTGTTTCTTTCTCATATCTTCTCTTTCCAGGCACCTTAAGCTCCTTTAAACTCCTTTCACACCTTCTATTTGTGAAATTATCTAGGGGAGGGACAGAGAGTTGTAGTGGTGGGGTTGGGCTGGGTTTCACTTTTCTGGTCCTCTAGATGCTTTGGGCTTTTAAGCCTGAAAATACCGTGTTCACCACAATCACAACCAATGTCTTTATGCAATGAGACTTCTAGTCTGCCAGTTTGTCATAACGTGACAAATACATGCTCTAAATATTTGTAATAGAATTAATTTAAGCATGGTAAGATAATGCAGTTTCATAACAAATTACATTTATTGATAGCAAATGAAACTTAATAGCATTTTATACAAAATGAAAAGTCTTGTCATATAGACCCTGATTAATATTTGTAACAGGGTTTATGTTGTTTAAAATATTCACTGCTCAAAGAGAACACATAATCTTCTGATGCAGATAGTTTGTCTATTTTAAAGCAACTTTATTCCAAACTAATAAAAAGCTATATGTTTGATATATTTCAAGGCACAGAGCTGAGTCCTGCTGTCTAATGAGCTCTTTGCCATGTTTTTTAAGAGCTTAGTGAATTGAACTATGGCAGTGCAGTATTGTGGCTATGTCTTTATGGGTGTCTGCATTGTTTGCCCTTTCTCTGCATATATGAATAGCATCTAATGCAATAAAAGTACTAACACAATCCTCAGGGGGATATAAAATGCTATATAATTGCCAAGTCCGGAGGTAAGATTGCCCAGCGGTAGGTGTGTGTGTGGTAGCTACACAGGTTGTGGCTATCCCAGGTGTCCCCTCCAAAAAAAAAGAAAAAGACAGGAACCCACCATCTGCTCTCCCCTGAAGGAGCACATTATATATCTGATACGTGTACAACTATGTAATTAAGCCCCAGTACCTCTGAGGGTTACTTTCTTGAGGCTTCTTAACCAAGCTGACTGTTTTGACTTTGTATTATCAAAGTGATTTTTAAGACCTGCTATGCAACATCAAACACATGATACGTTCAGTGCCGCACTCTAAGGCTGGCTACATATTGTGATATGTAAGACAACTTAAATTGCGTAAATTAAACAGCTGCTTTAAATACTCGTGATTGTACACCTGGGTCTGTGCATTTCCACTTCTCCAAAACTTCCAGAGTTAAGACAGATCCTCTTTCTGCAACACCTTTAATGTCATGGTTGTAGGTGATGTCTCTGGCTAGAGTTTTTGCGTATCTGGTGAGTGACTCTCTCAGACTCCAATCCCTATTAGGCACAAGATAATCCTTTTCCTGGATGGCAGTTTTCTCATTTCAGGCGCTTTCAGCATAACAACCCAGAATTTCTCCCTTGCCATCATTTGAATCAGTAACTTTAAAATAATATTCCTGTTCCCAGATGAATGCAGGTCTGAAACTGCAAAACAAAGAAAGATGAATATCCGGAAGAAAAGAGGGGAAGAAGAGGGACCTAACTGTCAGCAGATTAGTTCACTGGAATTGTAACCTAGACTTCTCTTGTTACAATTTAAAAGTGCTGCCAAACATACAGTAGAACCATCACTATACAGGGGATACTCAGAAAGGCAAAGAGGAAAAACTTTTTTGTCTGGAGATTTATAGATGCCTATTTCTTAATCTGCTGGTCAGCCTTCCCTTTTTTGGGTGATGCCTTCATTTTGGGGTACTTTGTGCAGATTCATTTAAAAGGAAGGGGAAAAAAAAATCCAGAAAGATAATCTAACCTCACAGCTGGCTCTTACCGTCATGGACTCAAGATGCTGTGGTCTTAAAAATGGCAAACTGCTGTCATCACACTTAGAAGCAGTTTCAGAGGTGACATTCTTCTGGCTAAGGTCATCTGCTGTTGTGCAAGACAGGTTAGTACATAATTTTTTTTTTTGTGAGGTTGGAGTGCAGAGTGCATCAGCAAAGCTCTCTGAAACACATCAAGGTATGTTATCCTCTTGCTTTACTGAAAAGATAATAGGTTTCCAGGTTCTGGCATGGCTGATGAGAGTCAATGCCCATCAGCAGTAATGCCCTGCATAAATGTTTACCCCACACAGCGCAGAAAGTTTTCTGTAGGCAATATTCCTAACCCAGCACCTTATTTCACAATATTTTTTGTCTGAATTCATACTCTGCTCAGGACAAAACACATGGTTACAGTGGGTTATATTTCAGAGTAGTACCTGAATTTTTTATCATATACTGTGTCTTACTGTTACTGGGATCTGGACAGACACACTAAATGTGGATCAAATACACTTACCTATGATAACCCACAATTGTGTGTATGTACAGACTTTATATTTATGCACTGGTTTTTACTGTCTACAGAAAAACCCTGCTGACTGGTTGCTGTCCTTTAGCATCAGCTCCTCCCAGTCAGGCAAAAGATGAAGTGGGATGAAGAATGATAGACAGGAACAGTTTTGCTTGGAATTATGAAGAATATCTGCTAAGCATGTCTCACCCTGAAAGACAATATTTTTTAATATTCTTTCTTAATCTCTTCTTTACTCAAACAGTGGCTGCAAAACCAGTTTTCTTTTAACAGTTTTATGAGGTTATTTTATGATTTTTCTTTGTACTGGTAATTGTATTTTTTCCAGTTGCCCTTGTTCATCACTCATGCAAATTCAACACTGCTTTTGTCCCTCCAATCCAATATTTTTCTTGTTTAAAATGAATGACCAAGATAAAACTATAAATTGTAGATTAAGTGAATCTTAGTGTTAGAAGGTAGAGAATTTTCTTATGATGACACATAAGTACTTAGTTGGTTGATTTCTATACATCCAGCAGTTGGGTAAAAGTATCCATTAAACGCAATATGACTTGAGGACAGAAAACCCCATGATGATGTTTTCCCACTAGTCAGTGGTTAAAGCCACATTAATATGCTCTTAATATTGGGGGGGGGGAAGGAGTAGGGTGCAGTAGGAAGGGTGCTGTGGTGTAATAAAACAAAAAGTAAGAGAAAAGTGATGTTTTATTCTAAAGTATCTTGCATTTGTGCATGAAAGTTCAGTAATGTTACAGGTGGATGAGCAGTAATACTAACATTTTTAAAATCCCTTCAAAACAGGAATATTTCCAGTAAATACACTTTTGTACAGTATCATCTTGAAAAATTATCCTATTTGTATGTGATTTTCTCTTCTCCCTGTACAAAAATCCTTAAAAAGATTCTCCACTGATACATAGATGTCTTTCAACTGAAGTCAGTGGAGCTTGGTTACATTAACTGAACAACTGACCCTCGTGCCATAACAGGAAGGTTTAGCTGTGATGTTTGTAGGACTTTTCACCTCATGTGTCTATTGATAAGAGAGATAGAAACAGACAGCATGGTAAAAGTCTGTGTTATGTGGCCTTGTCTTCATTGAGAGATCTGGGAGAAAGCTGTCCAAAGATAAAAGGTGGAATTAGCTACAACGATTAATCAAAATGTGTTGAATTATGGCATCTAACCTTCCTTCCTCCAATATCTATGTCCTGCACCACTCTGTCAGGCCGATTTCTGCCCCTGTTACAGGGATAGGATGTAAAACCACAGTGCCAGAACATGAACACGTCTGCAAGTGACCAGAAACCAGCCAAAACCAGCTGTCATTTAACTGGAACAAATGCCCAAATTATTTGTATGTTCCAATGAAAGGCAGATAAAGTATGATCCCTTCTGAGAGTTTTCATGCCTTTTTAATATAAAGTCCATGAAGAGCTGTTTCTGGTCCCAATGCTTGAGTGGGCAAGCTGTACTCATTACTCCTGCACTGCCCGTTCTTGGGGCTGCTCAGGACTGGGACGGGTGCAGGCACAGGCACTAATGAAGGTAGCTGACAAGAGCCAAAATGCAGTAATGTTTCAGGCACATCTTTGATCTACTCCAGTAGCAGTTCTGCATATGATGTACCTGTGGGCAGGAGTGTAGCATGCACCCAGGTCTGTCAGCATTATTCCCACTAGTGATTTCTCTGTATCGAAGTTTCTCAGGTGTGACAGGTTTATGTCCACTCTGCATCACCAAAAAGATGAGTATCTATCCTAAAATGTACCCTTGCTGTTAGAAAAGGCAAATAAGTTACTGCAAAGTGATGTTGTGTTAATTAAAAGAATATAATCACGTGTTCCTAAAATGTAGCTTTCAGTTTCAGCTTATTTCAGATTAACTGGTTTAGCTCGGTACTTTTCAGGCCATTAGAGGAAAGAAGCAATTTACAGCAATAGACTGTAACCAAATATCATTCTCCAAATTACTCTTATTACACGCAGTTGGGCCACAGGTTAGTGGAGAGAGAGAGAGAGATGAGTTTACAATTGGCAGAGTTTATGGAAATGTGGAACCCCTTATATGAGGAGAAAAAAAGTGAAGCATATGATTTTAATTACAAGTCTTCCAGATAGTAAATTATAGTAAGATGTGACATCTAAGGGGAAAAGCTGACTGCTACTACAGCTGAAATGCAGGCCATGCCACTGCACTGCATCTTGTTACGGGAGATAGAATTTGATATAACCGTATCCCAGAATCCTGTAACTGATTATATTTGGTCATGTTTTCTCATAAATGAAGGGGGACAAGATTAGTGATGGGTGAACCTCCAATAGTTTAGAGGTTTGGATTGGCAAAGCTTAATCCTAAAATGTCTTACTGCTTACTTGAAGTCTTTGATGTGTTTTTTCTTCTGTCTGTTTCTGTGCAGTGCCCTCCACAAATCTGAGGCTTTGCCCTTCCTTTCTACTCATCCAGCCTAATCCTCCCATCCATCAGTTTCATCGTTTCCAGCTTCTTACAGCAAGCATTATCTGCCCACCTGCATTCCCAAACCAGAGTGTGAACCTGTGCTGGTTTCAGGCAGGAATGAGCTCCTTTATTTCACAGTGTTGTCAGCTGGCCCAGAGCGGCCGAGAGAGTTGTCTCATTCCATGGGACATCAGGCTCAGTGTACATGGTGCAGTTCAGAGGCAGGAAGTTGCCGGGGGCTGGGGTGTTGTTAAGACTTTTGACTAACTTGATAGCTGGGAAGCTCCTTTGTTAGCTCTTGGTGCGGCTGATAGCAGTGGGGCTGATTCGTTTTGTTAGTGTGTTAGGCAGTCCATTGTTTTTCTCCCTGATCTGGGGCTTGGACATCTCACTGCTCTGGGACCTGTCTGTGTGTTGGTTGGTGGGTGGTGAGCTACTGTATCATATGCTCTATTTTATATTATTTTAATTACTTAGTAGTATGGTTAGTGTTAGTATTAGTATCACTTTAATTTTCATTTATATTATTAAATAATTCTTAACTTTACGAGCTTTCCTTATCTTCTCCAACTCCTCTCCTGCCCTGGGAGGGGGGGGAAGGTGAGTGAGCAGCTGTGTGGTAATTAATTGCCAAATAAGGTTAAACCACAGTAGAGCCCAGCTGTTCCTCCCACCTGTAATGTTTTTCTTTCTGTCTTTTGGTCTTTTTCGTATGGTGGTTTGAAAGGGTCTGGTCTTCCCTGTTCTCTCCATGGCAATTCCTCAGCAAAGGAAGGTGCTATAGCTAATTAAGATTACGGTGCATAGAAGGGAACAAGCACCAGAACTCATTTTTTGGGTGGAAAACTGTGGCTGAGAGAAGTGCATAATGTTGGAGAACCGAAAGAGGAAATACAGAGTCAGAGTAGAGACAGAAAAGAATGGATGTATAGAGAGATGTGTAGGGAAACAGGGAAGAAAAATATTTGAAGCACAAGCAAGGAAATGCTGGCCAAGAATAGGTGATTTTTACAGTATGAACTAGAAAGGGATTAATTATCCGGTGTAACACACAGGCCATGTTAGACAGTTACCTTTGTGGTTTTGATTTGAAAATATTTTGGTTTAAAGCAATATAAATATTAGCAGTTCTGTTAAAAACAAGCAACTTGCAGGGAAAATTATAGCTTGTTAGAGCATAGTGGGTAGATCTGAGATTCTCAAACTACAAAATTGCTGATTTACACCATGAACACGGTTTTGTAAAAAAAGTACAATTAATCAGTTTGGTGATATAAAGTTTATCCTAGCCAATGCTCCAGACAAAGGCAGTCTGTAATGCTGACATAGCAGTATTAAATCCTCTGTACCACAACATGGTGCAACCATCCTTACAGTTTGGGAAGGATTCTTTTGATCTTCTGCTGCTATAACAGAAAAGCTGAGACTTTGACCAGTGCAATATGACAAGTGTTTGTTATTACATTTCACTGCCCTGCAATGGTAGTTCAAATAAAATCCAGATTTTACATGCTTAGCCCATCCAGGCTGAACACTTTCATCTGTGACATCATTCTACCGTAGTCAGTGTGATGTGTTAGGAGAGTTAGTGTGTATATGAAGACCTAGGTTTTTGCAAGGGAGCCTTGGATTTTTCAGTTAAGGGTATCTCCCAAAATGAATAACTTAAACCCATGACCATGCCGTGGCATACTGCTGTTCAAAGCCTAACCCAACCATGGAATCATAGAATGATTTAGGTTGGAAGGGATTTTAAAGATCATCTACTTCTAACCCTCCCTGCCATGGGCAGGAACACCCTCCACTAGACCGGTTTGCTCAAAGCCTCATCCAGCCTGGCCTTGAACACTCTCAGGGATGGGGCATCCACAGCTTCTCTGGGCAACCTGTTCCACTGGCTCACCACTCTCCCCATGAGGAATTTCTTCCTTGCATCCAATCGATATATATCCGTTTTCAATTTAAACCCATTACCCCTTGTCCTGTCACTACAGGCTCTTGTAAAAAGTCTCCCTCCAGCTTTCTTCTAGGCCCTCTTCAGGTAACTGGAAGGTGCTATAAGGTCTTCCCGGATCCTTCCCTTCTCCAGGCTGAACAAGACCAACTCTCTCAGCCTGTCCCCATAGCAGAGACGCTCCAGCCTTCGGAGCATCTTTGTGGCCCTCCTCAAATCCAAACGTTTGAGATGGGAATCCAAGTTCTTTGGTTTTCTGTTTTTATTTCTCTGTCACAAGCAAGGAATGATTGCTACATGACAGGTAGTCTCACTAGCAGAAACACAATAAGAAATATTAAAGAAAAGTTTTGATTGTCTGTCAGCATGTCCCCTTAGGAAAAACTGCCACATAATAGCTGACACTGGTCCTGGCTCCACACACTTATGCCATTTGATTTAATGTGAAACACAGTATGTTGCAGCTGGCAGATATCATTGCAATATTGAAGTATTTTACAGCGTAATGGTACATACAGGCAGCATGGCAAATTCCTAACAGTTTCTGTGTACTTTCAGTTCAATAGTACAGTTGTGTATACAGATACTGAAGTGCACTCTGCATTTGATTGGCAAGATCTCTGCAGTGATACAGCACATTATTTTCTTTACCATTGCTCAGATAAACTGACAGTAGAAGTATATTTAGTATAAATTAGTTATAGACCACATAGGCCATATCAAAACCTTCAGAAGTGTGTAGAGTAAGATTAAAAGCATGAAATTTCATGAGAGGATGTTTGTGTAAGTTTTCAGAGCAGGTTGTGGAGGTATTCTGCCTGCAGCCAGTTCCTCAGTATTTCATCTTTCAGTTTTTTAAGAAAGCAGAGCCTGTAAAGCCAAAGAACAACGAAGGATAACAAATCCTCTGTTGATTTAACCCATGGTTCCTAGCATACCTTACTGTTCATCTTGGACTTAAACTTTTGTTAATGTCTGGAATATAACTAAGTTGCTCCCCGGTGATGGCCGGCAGCACAGATCTTTTTTATTACTAAGTGTTTTAATAAAGTATTTAGCATCTACCAGCTCAATTTAAGACTTTCAACTACATGAAATATTTTGGTAAGCTGACGTGTTGAAGTCCTTCAGAATATTTGAGAAAGCTACTTCAAAATGTAACTAAGCTTTGTAGAGTTTAACGTAGCTTTTCTTTGAATTGTACCTAGATTTCAGAGCAACCTATTTTGTTGCTCAGAGCAGACAGCATCGTGCACCAACAAACAGGCCTGGCTATAGAGGAAGTGTTTTCTCAAGATAAATCAAGTATTGTGGCTTTCAAAGGTCAAACTTCTAATGGAGCTTATTCTACTCTACTGTTTGAAAACAGAAATAAAATATGGCTACGTTTAACATCCAAAGTTTAATCAGATGCTGTTCTCAGCATTCATGCAGAGTTTGTTTTGGTAAGCTACTTGCCAAGTCTGAAAGCCAGAAAACGTGAAGGAAAAGAGAGGAAAGGGCAATCTAGAAATCACAGAAAGTTCAATAATACTTTTTATTTTAAGAGGTTATGGGAGCTGGACACTTGGTGTTTGTGGAGGAGTAGATGAGGAAGAATTAAAAGGCAATTACCTATTTGTATAATTCTGAAGCCTCAAAGTTGTGAATCTTTCACACAGAGGTATATTAGAGGAACAGTGTAGCTAAGTGCAAGTATACACTGCTAGCTTGGACAGGATGAAGTAATAGCCCAGCATCATAGGGCTTCTTGGGGCATGCACACCCACATGCACGATGCTCCCTGATCTGGTATGGAGCGAATGGATGTTAACACAGGAGAAGGGGTGAGAGCTGCTGTGGAAAACTCTTCTGGCATCCAGCAGGTTATGGGAGAACCAGGGGGCCTCAGGGCAGAGTGGAATGGCCCATCTGCAGGAGCTGCTGATACTAGAAAAAGTTTCCCTTCACCCTAAGAAAGAAGGAATGTTGAAATTTTAATGTTTGGGTTCATTACAGAACTTTAAAAAATAAAAATTTAAAACATTTCACTTGATATAAAGTCTTGTTACACTAAAACAAGTTGAAATACTTCAACCTCAACAAGTTGTTTCAATAATGATCCATCAAAAATTTAAAAGAAATCAATGTACAGCTGTGAAAAATTTCAATTTTATCAAGTCATCATTTTCTGGTAGAAACCGTTCCACTGGAAAAACTTCTGCAAGCTTCAGTAGAAAAATCCCTGGACAATTATGCAGTCCAATAGCTCAGCAAGAGTGTCTCTCCTGCCATTTTATATTCTTTTGATGAAAACCTCTACCTCCTATGGTTTTTGCAGTTTATTCTTCTACTTTTGTAGTGTATCTGGTCAATAGAAGAACTGTTCTTTCCAAACACTAGAGAATACTCCAAAAAGAGAAATCTATGGGTATCTGTTTCAATTGTGCATGAAGTCTCTTTGGACTAACAACTTTTTGTGTTATCCTATGGGAAGGCAAGTTTTAAGGCCAAATGTTCATGCAAAGGAAGTTTATAAATTACATGGGAACGTGCTTGTAGGGTGAGTAGATTTACTCCCTTCCTCACTGAACAGAACAGACTCCCCTGACACAGGGGAGCAATCACAGCTAACCAATGCTATTGAGATTCAATATATATTATCATATTTTTTGAGTAAACAGTTTGCTATTAGACTGTAGAAAGGGGAAAAATAACTTTAATAAATCAAAGGAAACTGTCTCAGAATGTGAGTAAAAAAAGCCCCCAGACTACTAAATTGGATAGGTAAATAAATCATTATTAACTACTGGCTAACATCTGGAGGTTTTATAATAGTGAAGTATTTATTAAGGATGTTCAGACTTTGTAGAGACAAACCTATACAGAAATTAATAGACAAAGGTCTATGAGTAACACTGTGATTAAACTATCTGTTTGGCAAGTGCCCACATGCCATCTTTCTCAGAAAATTATTCTCTTACTCTTTTTACTAGGAAACAAAAGCAGTTATTTAATGAATTAATTGTTAAATTGATTCATTTCTACATCTGTAGAGGATAGACATTTTTTTTAAATGCAGATAAAAAAATGATCTCCTGCAAATATTCTTTAAATATGCATCAATTTATCTGACTGTTTTTCAAAAAAGATGAATATTACACTGAATATTAATTACTATAGCAGGAACCACCTGAACCAATGAGGACAAACCTTACAAGAAGCAGTGCAAGTGCAGGAGTGGCCCCACATGAGCTGCCTTTGGTGCCTCGTAACTCAACAAAACACACCATCTCTCCTGTCCTCAGGGTCCACCATAACTGATGGAGGCCAAAGTCATGGACTAAAAGAACATGGACTAAAGACTTCTGTGGTCATTTCATGGACAGTTCATGGGGGTGGTACAAAGAGTAAGGCAATGATATCTCTGTATTACATCTGTCGTGGTTTAACCCCAGCTAGCAATTAAGTACCACACAGCCACTTGGTCACCTCCCCCCCTCCTCCAGTGGAGGGGGACAATCAAAGGAAGAGACAAGGAAGCTTGTGGACTGAGATAAGAAAAATCTCATAATTTAATATAAATTAATGAAATAGTGATACTAATAATAGTAATAATACTAACAATGCTAATAATAATATGCAACGAAAATAATGGAAAATGAAAGAAATTACAAAATTGTTCACTACCTGCTGACTGATACACAGCCAGGTCCCAAGTAGTGAAAGTCAGAGCCCAAGAGCCTGAGAACCAAAGTCCGAGAGCAATCACAGCAGAGTCTAAGAAAGCCTGAGAGTGATCGCAGCAGTCTGAGCAAGCTCCACGAGGAAGAGCACAACTGAGAAAGCCAACAAAACCACCAACTAACTATATAACTAATGCACACCAAACTATGGTCCGCCAGCCCACCCCCAGTTTATAAACTGAGTAAACATTCAGTGGAATGAAAAGACTTCTATGGTCAGTTTGGATTAGCTGTCTGAACTGTGTCCTCCCCCTGCTGCTTGTAGTGAGAAAGTTGGGAACACAGGTACAGTATCAGAAGCTGAAGAAGTCCTTGAATTGGCACAAACACTCCTTAGCAACAACTAAAAAGAACACCTTATCAGTACTCTTCCCAGGACAAATTCCAATCGTAGTCTCATACCAGCTCCTGTGAAAGAAAATTAACTCCATCCTGACTGATCCCAGCACAATATCTACGGAGGGGAAGGGTGTTGGTTAATGAGGGTGTATTGGATAGTGTGGTACTGGAGCATGATGTACATAGTATGGTATAAGGGGTGGAAAGTGTGCTTATTTTGGCTTGGATAGAGTTAATTTTCTTCATACTAGCTAGTACAGGGCTGTGTTTTGGATTTGTGCTGAAAACAGTGTTGATAATGCTGAGATGTTTTCATTATTGCACAGTGCTTACACTGAGTCAAGGCCTTTTCTGCTTCTTACTTCACCCCACCAGTGAGCAGACTGAGGGTACCCAAGAAGTTGGGTGAGAATACAGCTGGGACAGCTGGCCCCCACTGACCAAAGGGATATTCCATACCATATGACATCATGCTTAGCATGTAAAACTGAGGGAAGAAGAAGGAAGGGGGATACGATCGGAGTTATGGTGTTTGTCTCCCTAAATAACTGTTATGCATGATGGACCCCTGCTTTCCTGGAGATGGCTGAATACCTGCCTGATGATGGGAAGTGGTGAATGAATTCCTTGTTTTGCTTTGTTTTCATGTGTGCCTTTTGCTTTACCTATTAAACGGTCTATACCTCAACCCATTAGTTTTTCTCACCTTACCTATTCTGATTATCTCTCCTATACAAGGTGAGGGGGGAGTGAGTGAGCAGCAGTGTGGTGCTTAGTTGCTGGTTGGGTTAAACCATGACAAAAGTAGTGATAATCTGGATTTCTCAGGGACTTCCTCCTAGCTGTGCTGTAGGATAGAGGGAGCTTTAACTATGTATATATCACTTGCCATTTACTGTGACCATTTTCTATGTAATAATGCTGTTCATCAGGAGGACAGATGGCATGGGAAATTCAGGGGAATGATGTGTTCAAGATGTCAAGTCCTGTGAAGGTATACAGCACCAGCAGTGAGACTGGAACAAAGAATCTCAAGTCAACATATTAGCAGTGACAAGCACAGAAAAGTCAACCAGTAGGAGACACCAAGTACCAAGGCAAAGCCTTGCAAATAGCAATTGCAGGAAAAATACCTTCTAGAGACCATGTACTGTATGTGAGAATTGTCTGATGTCCACCAGGATAGAGTCTGGATTTGGTTGAAGAGAAAACTAAATTTTCTCTAATTAATTATTCACCCTGGGTTATTCATTTGACTGAACACAAGAGTAACAATTGCCTCTTTAAAGCTGTGTGAGCTCCTAAACATCTGCTCAGAAGGCAAGGGAAAGTTTGAATAAGCAGGTGAAACTTAAAATGTTGTCTTCAGTCTTCACAGAAACATATAAATATGCTTCCCTGATTCCCAGATGAATAAAGCACTTGCTACGTGCATATTTTATGATTTGTTATTTGGTATGATAATACTCACGCTGAACACTTCTATACCAGCCTTGATGTACTGCTAACCATCATAAAATTATAAGGAGCATATAAGCTTAGTACACTCAAACTAAATAATATGGTTAATAATGCAACATGTAGTAACTTATCTTTTCAGTGGAGAATGATTATAACAAAAATCTACTTCTTATGCTTGGATTCATGACAACTGTACATACATGTACTGCTGCCTCCATAAATACTGACCTGGCTTCCACTTCAGTGAGGTGAAGTGTAAAACAAGTTCTACAGTTTCATTGTAGTGCAAGACACGTAGAATAAGATAAAAGATGTTAGATCGCATATTCACTCACATCCCTCTGTTCTTCCTTGATACTTGACAAATTTGTTTTGGCTTATCATATTTAACCTCAACAAGTTGCCAGTGTTGATTGTGCAGGTTCACTGTTCTACTCAGCTCAGTTTATAGGGCTTATGATGGTGGGGGAAAACAACAACACACAAGCAAACAAAGTCCCCAAAACACCTTTGCCTCTGAGGATGAGTGGATATAGCAAACAACCAAAATGCCAAAGTTGTTAGCTATTCTACTTGCCCCACCACACCTTCACACTAGGGAGACTGTCCCTAGTTTATAGATGCATAAGATGAGTCAGTCTTTGTTCTGTAGGAAAAAAAAAAAAAAAAACAGTGGAATATCTTTTAAAATCTTATTCTGAAAATAGCTATAATAATAAACTCTGAGAGAACTGACCCTTTTTGATAAGAGAAAGCACTGTGATCTGATACTAATTGCTAGTATATGTGTTATATGCAGCTAGGAAATTATTGGTATTTCCAGTTGTTTAAGGTGAGTTACCCTGTAGGTTTTAGTTCAGATTTGTTTGGATGTTCTTATGAAATAATGTTTTGTAACAAAAGTCTGTGTGTTGTGTTTGAAGCCCCAGGAAAACTCCTGTTGAGTCTCTTGTCTTGGAGACTGTGTGCCTTGCTAGATTCTCTGAATGATCTGTCTGGCAAATATTTCTGTCAGCTTACTTCATGCATCTAGTGAAATGAACACGTGAGAAGAGAGACATAATTTCTGGCTTTTTTCATTTCCACACCAACCTATGGCCGTTAATCCTTACTCCAGCCTGCTTGGAGTGTGTTACTCTTCCACGTGTGCTGGCCTGTGGACATGGGAAGCCAAATCCTTTTTTAAAAACAAATGGCCAGAACCATATATTTAAAATATTATGCAGAAGTCAGTATGAATCAACCATTCCACCAGCTTTACCTTTTGACTCTGGCTGGATCACTCTCTCCTGGGTATACTGCACTGCACTATATTTTCAGTGTTCTCAGGATGGTCCTACCTGTCCTTTCTTCTCTCCTTTTAAAAACAACTTCTTAAATTAGGAGCTTTTCATTACACCTGCACCCTGAGCCGTCTTCTCCAGAAAAGATCCTCTTGTCTAATTTTCAGTTCTGAAATGCTGATATCTCTGAGTTAGCTAACCAGACTCCACTTAAAACTATAATTTTCTTTATTTTAAGACAAAAATTAGCTTCTCTTGAGGGCATGTTAGGTCATAAACTTAAGACAGCTTTTCAACTGCAGACTTCTGTCCTTCAGCTGTAATGGACTCTAGGTAAATAGTTCAGACGTAGGTGGCCATGCTTTGTAGGGAAATACCATCTAGCAATTGTATTTAGTTATAGCTACTAGGGAAGAACTCTCTTATTTGCAGACTAAAGATTTTATAAACATTATTTCTGTTCCTTTGTATGTGCAAAGTCTATGGTCATATAATCCTTGCAGAAAAGTCAGGCCCATTTCAACCAGTTTATTTACTATGGTTTCTTCTAGCCACTTCTTTTTCAACCTTTTTATGTTTGGACATGTTCAGGTTTTATAACCAACAGCAAGAATGAAAAGAACAACAACAACAAAAAAAACCAACAAAACAACCAAAAAAAACCACAAACACACACACCCACAAAAAAAAAAAAACCAAACCCCAACAAAAAACATCTGAGTGTGTGTATGAAATAAAATGGCCTAGATGAAAACTAGGAGTGAAGTATTTGCTAATAGACAGCAACTTGGCAGTTTTGGAGCCAAAAAGCATCAGTCTGGAAGCCAGCAAATAGAATGTCTGTGAGTATAGAAAACAGAGACCTGAGAGAGAAAAGAGGGACCCAGTCATGACAGTAAAGAGAACAGAATGATAGAGCTAATTTACTAGGGGCTTTTCCCTCTTGAGTTTACAAAGCCTGTGTTGAGCTAGAAAATCCAATTTCCTTCTTAGCACTTCTGTCCTTCATTCAGCAAATATTTTGTCTGGCTGCCTCCTGCTTGCTTCTCTCTTGAGCAAGCAGAAACTATGCCATCAGCTCTGGAAACAGTAGCAGACACTTCACTAACCCATCAACTGATGAGCTGAGGAGCCCAGTTTTCATGGAGTTTAGAAGAGGTCAGGTTCAGAGGATGGTTTCATAACAGAGGCAGATAACATTCATTCCACTTCTGACTTCACCGCTCGCTTTTGTAGGTGGATATTTAAAATTAACGTTTTTGCAGAGGAGAGGGCATTTCGTTATGAACACAGACCGATGAAAATGTGTCCATTTAACATGAGCAATCTGATACTTCCCTTTGCATGTTAACTGCGCTGTGTTGAGGGTGTGATGTTGGTGTCTAGCAACACGATAAGAAAGTATCATTGGAGTGATGTGGTAGATTTGGTTGTTGAAATAGATTTACTTGCCTTGATTTATCACACAATTACCTAAACCCCCTGTGATACTGCTGGCCAGCTCAAATCCCTCTTGAAAACTAACCTGCTATCAAAGAGAGTATATTCTAAGTAGTCTCTGTGTCACACAAAAAGTCTTACTCTTCGGGGCTTGCACACAGCTGTAAGAGCTGGCCGAGCCTCTCTACAGTGAGCAGACAGCAAAAACTTCTGTAGAAAAGAGGTGCAAAAAGGTTATCAAATGTTTAAAGCAATATGGGAGAGATCCCAGGAGAAGGAACATCTAGAATGTAAACCTAATATGTGAAAGCAAAACTAACGCAGGTACCATTTTAAGTTTTGTCTCTGTATCACACTGAAATGGGGGCCAAAAGACCAAATTTTTGAGCTAGCATGCCATGAAAAATACAATTAAAAGCAGAGAGAGGAATTAGGACTGAAGTGCTAAGAAGTGGTCAGGGGGTTTTAATTTAAATTGTTTTCCTCTATAATTCAGGGAAACTATATTTCTCTGAGAACACTGGGATTCTGCTGAAGTCTTGATTTATCACTAAGAAAACTGATATATTTTTTCAAACTAATAATTCCAGTTTCTCAAAAATCAGGGGAAAAATACCACAACCTTTGGGGTTTTGTTAGTTTGACACATATAGCTGTCAGAGCCACAACAGTGTCTTGTGTAAGTTAAATTGCAACACTACTAATGTTACCATTTTTGTATATTGGTTTTTGGTGCATCATTCTGAGAAAGGAAAATGGAATAATAAAGCAGTAGTTTGCTAATGATGTGCATAGCACTTTAGTGACACAGATTTGCACTGAAACGACCCCATTTTGCTTAGCTTAATTGAATCATAAAATTTGAATGCTGGAATATCATATTTTGGTTTTAAAAGAAAAAAAATCTTGTGAATTTCTGTTTTCCATTTGAAACAGAAATATGCTTTAAGAAAACAAGCTACTTTTCATCCCGATTCAGGGACAAAAGTCAAGTTTCCTGCAAGGCAAAAGTTCAGAATTGTATTATTCATCTTTCAGCAGCTTGAGTCAAGATCCACTTCTTGCCAGATAATACAGAGGATAAATATTGGCATTGCATTTAGATAGTGTGGTCACAGTGTAAAGTGACGTGGGCATTTTGGTTGGTTTGGTTTTGGTCAGTGTTTTGTGTTAGGGGGAAGTATTTTAGCATAAATTATTATTCTTGACTTTTCTAACCCTTTTAACTGCGAAAGACTGAATCAAACTTTAGAGGGATATTACTCTGTAGGGGGTAATATTCTGATACACCCTTTCTATAGGACACACAGACTGTATACCTATAAAATGTGCATTATAGCATACCTTTCTTATCCCTCTACCTCTAACTAAGCTCACTGCTACTTCCAGCCCCAAGCTCTTTTTAGTACTCAAAAAAAAAAAAAGCCAGGACGTCTGAAAAAGAAGAGCTGATAACCATCTCAAATGTTGTTAAAAGTGAGCACTTATTAATACTTTAAATAACTGAATATATTGTAAGTTCTGAAGAATTAAAATTAGTTTTAAAGGCTCTATAGATCAAATTAATTTCTTCAGTAGAACTAGAAATGTCCCTTTCAGGATAAGAAGCCACTGGAAAATCTCCTTGATACTTTTCTAATTCTCCTCAATACTTTCTTATTCTTCTCTTTCACTAAAGGAGATTTATCTTTTATTTAAATAGCACTAGATACATTTCACATAGAAAACTAACTTTTGAAGTACCGAGCTTTCTTCTTACCATCAATTATTAGAGCCCTCCAGGTGTTTAGTCTTCCACGAAATTACAGAGAACTTCTCAGGTTTTTGACAGATTCAGGAGGGGTTATATAGCCAGGAAATTCACCTTCAACCTCAAAAGACCTATCTGCTCATGGCAAGCCGATTATTTGGGGTTTTTTTTTTAAATGTCCTCCTCCTCTGAGGCCTGTAATCCCTATATATTTGTGTATAAACTAGGAATTTATTCAAGCTGTGGTAAAAATCTCAACAAGGAGCATTATTGACTTATTTTCCTGTGATTATGTCACAATGTAAAATGTAAAAGGCAAATGTAAAATGTAAGTATTTCCATAGCAATATTTAAAGGGAAGAAACTGTGGGACATGCTGCCCTTGTCACAATTAGGAACAGGTGATGCTCACTGCTTGCCCAAGGACAATCTGGACACCTACAGTGAGGATAAATACAGGTGGTTTCTTAGAGATGAGGGCTAGTAGCACTGCTGCAGACACACCACCTATGAAAATCAATTCAGACTTCTATTTTCTTCTATTTCTTTCTGAGATTTATTTCAGCTGAATGGCTGCCAGTGCTCCCTTTATTACTGTTTCTTGGAGCCTACAGCCACTTTAGCCAACTAGCCCTGTCTAACTCTGTCTTCAGTATGTTTTGAAGTTCTTTTGGTTGAAGAAGGAACCAGTGATTGTAGGAAAAAAACTCCTTTTCTCCAAGCCATTGCTGGGCTTTATGTTTTATAACACTGGAAACAAATCAGAAGGAGAGAGGGAAGCCCCCCCAAAGCCCTTCTCTAGGACTGCTCTGCCCTTAGGACAGGCTATCTGTGAAGATCAGATATCTGAGATGCAGCAACTTCTCAGCATATGCCAGCAGAATCTGCAGAGCCTTGGTAGAGGCATGCTAATGTCTTTGGGGTAGTTACTTTTTGTTCATTTAAAATGCAATTAAGCAGAACAAATACTGAGGAAACGGACAAGATTTTAAATTTGCATACAAAAATTAGGAGGAAGATCTTTTCACACACTATAAATTTTATATAAACATTTTGAAAGGGAAATAATATGTGGCAATAATATAGACTGATATAATTAAATAACTGGAATGATGGTATTGTTGTCCGTGGGGTCAAAAATTGTTCCCAGGAAAGAATTAATAATGTATGGGAGTGTTTATCCCTGTATTTAAATAGTGGAATTGGGAGCTACTTCCTGCCTAGTTGTTTTAAATCTGAAAAAAATTAGTCCTAAACTCTAGAAACAGAAACTCACATTAAAAAATTACCTTTATATTCTAAGGAAAAAGGCTCCTTTGCTTTGATTTAGAATGGGATAAGCCTTATTTTCAAACAAAACCCTACATGCAGGCAAAGGAAACCATAGGGTTTGTCATGGAAAGGGAATTGGAAGAAAGGAATAAATCTGTGCTTTTGTTACTTCTAGTTCAGTTGTATTTAACATTAAAATATTTCTTGTCAAGATTAAGGTTCATAGTGCTAGAACACTTGGAGCTGGAGCACACCTGCCTGGCCATTGATACACATGACAAAGCTCCTGGTTAGGTCATCTCTGAGCTTGAGTAAGGCATATTCTGCATAAGGTCACTGAACTAAAATTGTAATAAAGGCAGTAATATTGAATAGCGCTTTTCTCTAGAAGCATCTTCTAAGCCAATATCCCTTATACAGCTCTTTAAATACACCAGGAGTTTAATTCTAATCCAGAGTAAAGGGATGAGTTCCCATTTCAATGAACTTTAATGGATGAATGCGAAAGCAAAGGCTTAGCTTTTGGCAGACTACCTCCCATATTTTTGCTGCCTAATGTTAATGAGTTTGATATTAGCATAATATGACCACTGCATTTCATTTCTAAGCTGAATAATTAAAAAAAAAAAAAACAAACCTGGAGTCAGAGGGAGAATGGGGGAAGGGGAAAATGGCTTGAAATGCAATCTGCTCTGATTTCAGCTCTCAGGTACTAATCTTTCTTGGCAAGTTGAATACACTAAGGTTATTTGTGTTGATGAATATGTAGCACAGAGCACAGGTAAGTGGAGGAAAAACACAAATTCCCCCTTGTCCTTTAACAACTGGCCAGGCAGGTCAGCCCTATGATTCCTTATGTCCCATAAATCCACACAAAGGTAGGCACAGAGGAGGGCTTCTCCTCTAAATAGCTGAGATATATTAATAGCAAGAGGGCTTGAAAAAATTGCGTGCCTATGGGAGCAATGAAGTAATGCTAAAGGACTGAGTCCTTCATGCTGCCCCTGTGTTTGGAAGACCACAAGGTTGAATATGACACTGTGGCAGTCACACTTACTCAGATAACATCTGTGTAGATCACCAATATCTCAGGTCCTTAATGAGCAAGGTAGTAAGTCACCTTCTCCCTCATTACCACCATAGAAACACACAATTACAAGTGCCACAACCAGGCACTATTAAAAAAAATATCTCTTTGTCCAGCAAGCACCAAGATGCAGCTATGGGGTCATCACACAAAAGCAATCCATTATGTTGATTAGCGTAACACTTAAAGGCCAGCTTGCACATTAACTATTTTAATTGTCAACTACAACAACACTGTGGTGTAACATTAAAGGTGCTCTTAAGTTTGCTGTTTGCTGACGGTGCATGACAGTTATGCAGACCACAACACTTTCACAAATGCTCTAAGGCAGGCTATATATGTATAATTATATTTTCTGTGTAGTTTGAATTAACATAAGTTTGTCTGAGAGAAGTCCAGATGGCTGCATTGATATTAGTCACCCACACATACTGTGCTCATGTAGAAAGAATGAAAATTTACATTCTTACAAAAGGGATGAGGTTCTTTGGTACTTGGTTGGGGTTTTTTTTTTTTTGGGGGGGTAAGGGTCTTTTGTATCTGATTCCACCACTTGATGAAAATATTATTTTTCTTTAATTTGAATGAAATTAAGGGGAAGCTGCTCTAGCTTTATTTAGTAATTGACCAGTCCTCAATGCTATGTTTGTTGTTACTCTCCTCAGCTGTCTTAGGGTGTTTTCCTGAATAAGTCTTATATTTTGATATTCCCTTAACCCTTAAAGTTTAGAGAGAATTTACCAAGGAGCCTCTTGCTTGTTTTCCTGCCCTCAGGCAATGGTCTGCTCCTGACTCCAATATCTTCCTGCACCACCTCCTGGGACAACATGAAGTGACCTTGTTTCCTTAAGGCATGGAGTAAATCCTAATGATGGATTTTTTTTCTCTGAATCCCGCCAGTGTCCTCAGAGGTAGCCCTCCTCCCTCAGGTGTCTTTCATCCCCTTTTCTGTTTTTCAAGCCTATAGTTAGACTTTAAAAAAAAATAAAATCACCACATAATTATAAGGTCAAACAGGCCAGCCAGTAACTGCTGGGGCTGTCCCCACAGTTAAATCTAGCCTTCTGCCACCACATATCCTATAAACCCCTTTTTTTCATTGGCAAACGGTGTTTAAAAAACTACAGAAAAAACACTGAATTCAGACTGGATGAGATTATGGAAGAGATTTTTCAAAGGCATAAACAAGACTTATATGCCCAAGTCCCATTGGCTTTCAGCAGGAGTCATCAGTGCCAGAAGCATTTTGTGCCCCTGACAATCTTCCTTCATTTCTTAAATAAAGTTGGTACAAATAAAAGGTTCTTTCATTTTAGAGGAATTTGTAGACATCATAAATTAAGGCTTAGATAGATAAACAATTTAAATCCAGTATGCTTTGTAGTGGAACTGTGCCCCAGAGTGCACTGTGTACTAAGACCCAGAGCATGCTTAATGTAACAGTAATCAGGGCCTTTGCTGATTTACTGCCAGATGTGCCAGACCCATGAGGATTTCCTAATGCAGGGAGAGGGGCTGAACAAGGAGCTTGCTGGGGTGGGACAGGGGTAACTGACAAGGGACTGGGAGGTGGCAGGTGTCCAGTGTCAGGAAATGGAATATTTATGGAGAAACCAGATGGAGTGAGGTTCTCTATTCCTATCTTAATTTAGGGAAGTCTCTCTCTGCATTACCGCATGACATAAAATTTGGCAGTTGTGGTGACTACTGTGTGAGGAGACTGCTAAAAATATCAAGCTTCCAGCAGATGAAAAAGCAATAGGATATGAGCTACCTAATCAGCTTTCTACACCTCTCACCTCCACAGATCGAAGTACTTAACTGTATACTATTCATTAAGTAAAATCCCACTGCTGAATTCTGTTTACCAGGTAAAGAGATGGGATTTTTTTGTCAGTGTTCCAATTAATTGGTGTTTCCTGTGCGTATGGAAAGAATCGCTAAGCTCTGATTCATCTCAGTGAGTCCCCCGCTGTTGCGGATAATAGTGGGAGTGGGGGTGGGCATGGCTGACTAATATGCCTTTAAATTACATTTGGGTTATAAACTCTTGAGGCGTAATGATTTTTTAGGTACTCTGTCATGTGTCATAATGTCACATCACATAAGGTAAATATGACTCATGTAATCCAGTTTGATATATTGCCATTAGAATATGCTGAAGGGCGTGAGGGGGTGTGCAGTGAAATACCCTATGAAGTATTTTTCCCCAGCATTTTAGTGGTTTTCGTGGGAATGTTTGCAGGGGTGCAACCAATCCTTCCCATTTATCCTCAGACAGAAGAATCTCAAGAGCCTCTTCTGAGTCCCTTGACATGGCTGAGTATGGCATGGTTAAAATGTCTACTGAAAGCAGTGTGAAAGTGGCAAGTTTTGACCCTCAGGAAGATAAAAATACGGCTATTTTAAGAAAGAGAACCTCTTAAATCCCTCTGGTAAACAGCAAGAGTTGCAGTCTGTCAGTGTCTCGAAGTCTAAAATCTGCTGAACCATTTGGCACTGCCTCAGATTTGAAAATGTTTTTCTTCATATGATAATAGGAAAAGGAGGGATTTTGTTGGGGTTCTTGCTGGTTTGTTTTTTTCTTTTTTTTTTTTTTTAATTTTATTTTATTTCTTTGTTTTGTGGTTTTGTTTTGTATTTAACATCAAAGAGAAACCTCAGAGTAGTAAGAAACTGTCCCATGTAGACAATTTTTCCATTTTTGCTTGCCAGGTAAACACAGCGGTGATTTGGTGTTGTAGTTTACAGGAGATAAATAAAGAAATAAGGAGATATTTCAGCAACCAGGTCACTGCTATCTCTTAAAGTAGTGGCTAAAATAACTTTCTGGCTTAAAAAAAAAAAAAAAAAAAAAGCTCTTGCATAAACTCCTGGAACAATAGATTGCTATTTCCTTACCCATTTTGGTGGGGGTGGAGTTGCTGAGATGGAGCTGATTATCCCCGCTGCAGGGCAGCGTGGCATTGCACAAATAACAGAGCACAGGCTGTGCTTTCCAAGGAGAGCCTTTGGATTGTTTGGAGTCCACCAGGAAGTCAACTCTGCCCTGGTTTCCGATGTGATTCAATAGGCTATTTTCCAGAGATGTCTGGAGCCAGAATAAAACCCACCTGATTGGACCGTTGAGAATATTCCCATGGTTATCACACCACAGAGGGACAACTTGTTTTGGGAGTTGCACTGACAACCAATGACAAAACAGTGTATGCATTATCAAGCAGATATTGTGTTCTTGAATAAAGGACTGATAATGCCTGGGCACACAAGGCTACTTTCTGCTCACAACTATAAACAGACTACTCCTACTGACTTCAAATAAGTACATGTAACTCAGAAGAGAAACTCAAAGTTTTCCTCTGAGTTGTACTTTATTTATTATTAATTCTGGACCCTCCACATTCCAAAACTCACTTCTGCAATGTATTCACTTCTTTGAGCTGGGCTGTAGCCTCATGCACCTCCAAGAAGGGGAGCAGTGTGAAGAGCTTTGGCTCTTGAATTGTTATCTGATCTAGTTACAGGAGACAGGACCATACTTACCCTTCTGGCACTGGGCTTCCTCTACAAACATACCTCCCTTGCAGCAGTGCAGGAAGCTAACGAGGGACCAGTGCTCTCCACTTTGCCCCTTCTCACAAATGCCTTTGTCACACAGGGTGGTCACAGCCTTCCCTCTCCCTTGCTGCCCAGCTCTGGAAATTCATACTGACCTATGCATGTCTGGGGTACTCGTGACTTCTTTCCCCCGTGTTTATTTCTTTGGTCTGTAATGCCTCCTACCAGCTATGTGTTATTGCAGTCCAAAAAGCCATTCAGATACGAATGCCTGGTCCTTAGCTGGAGTGAATTTTCACTACAGTCACTGCCATAGAGGCATCTGGATATGAGCAGATCCATCCGATTCAAGTATAACAATCTTGGTACTTATTACTTTTTTTGCCTATGTAACTCCACTAACTACTGCTCAGTAAATGTTCCTCCTTTGAACTGAGGCTGATGGAGTGAGTCCAAATATATAACTCATTTTCCTTGTGGGGATATTAACGTATCCTGAAATCCTACTCCTTCCCTCTTTGGGCATAAAAGAACTTAACCACTGCAGAAATATTTTGGTTCTACTGTACACTTTGGCTAAGAGAGGGACAAGGATACAGGAATACGTTGGAACTTTCCATCCTGAGAACAGTATTCAACCTGAGAACATGGGATTTTGTAATGATGCTCAACAGGAAGAACAAGGATATTCAGCTCATCTGGTTATTTTGGAGACAGACTTCCTTACAGTGAGGTGGACCAGGATTACTTAGGTAGCTGGAATATGAATTAGTGTCCCTGAAATAACTTGAAAAACTATTGGCAACAAATGAAACAATTCTAAATTTCAAGTCTTGTCAAAAACATATGCCAGGGGACTTAATGCCTTCTTTGCCAGAGTCTTTAATAGCAAGACCAGTTAATAACTCGTACCCAGCCCCCTGAGCTGGAAGACAGGGACAGGAAGCAGAATGAAGCCAACACAGGGAAGTGGTTAATGACCTGCTGTACCACTTAGACACACAAGTCTATAGGGCCAGATGGGTTCCACCTAAGGGTGCTGAAGGAGCTGGTGGAAGGACTCACCAAGCCACTTTTAGTCATTTGTCAGCAGTCCTGGCTAACTTGTGCCAGTTGACTGGGGGTTAGCAAATGTGATGCCCATCTACAAGAAGGGCCAGAAGGAGGATCTAGGGAACTACAGGCCTGTCAGTCAGACCTTGGTGCTAGGGAAGGTTATGGAGTGGATCATCTTGAGTGCCATCACACAGCATGTACAGGACAGGCAGGCAATCAGGACCAGGCAGCATGGGTTTATGAAAGCCAGGTCCTGCTTGACAAACTTGATCTCCTTCTATGACAAGGTGACCCACTTAGTGGATGAGGGCAAGGCTGTGTGTGTTGTCTAGCTGGACTTTAGCAAAGCCTTTGACACTGTTTCCCACAGCATTCTCCTGGAGAAACAGACTGCTTATGGTTTGGATGGGTGTACACTTCGCTGAGTGAAAAACTGGCTGGGTGGCCGGACCCAAAGAGTTGCAGTGAAAGGAGTTAAACCTAGCTGGCAGCCAGTCACCAGTGGTGTTCCCCAGGTCTCAGTGCAGGGGCCAGTTCTGTTTAATATCTTTATTGATGACTTGGACAAGGGAATGAGTGCACCCTCAGTCAGTTTGCAGATGACATGGGGTTGGGTGGGAGTGTTGATCAGCTCAAGAGTAGGAAGCTTGAGGCTCTACAGAGGCGCTTGGACAGGCTGGATCGATGGGCCAAGACCAATTGTGTCAAGTTCAAAAAGGCCAAGTACCACCTGAAAGGAGGTTGTGGTGAGGTGAGTGTTGGTCTCTTTTCCCAAGTGACAAGTGATAGGACAAGAGGAAACACCTCCAGTTGTGCCTGGGGAGGTTTAAATTTCCAATGTCTGAAAAGGGTTGTCAGGCATTGGAACAGGCTGCCCAGGGTGGTGGTTGATTCACCATCCCTGGAGGTATCTAAAAGACATGTAGGTGTGGTGCTTAGGTGCACAGTTTAATGGTGAGCTTGGCAGTTCTGGGTTTATAGTTGGACTTTATGATCTTGAAGCTGTTTTATCAGCCTAAATGATTCTATGGTTCTATACCTGCAGCTTCCACTCTGAATAGTGGTGGAAATAAATTTTGTTCCACTAAACACTAAAAGAACATAAAGATCTGAGGCACTCATGTTCTTTATCGTGCAAGATGCTGAACACAGGGCAAAGAAAAAGTCCTGCACCAGGTAAAGCAAATGACACCATTCTGATAGACTCACTGGAGATGACACTGTACTCACTGTTTTAGCATTTCCTCATCTTCTATCACTTTTACCAAATCACTTTGCAACAAAATGTTAGACAGTTTCACACTGTCAGCTTTTAATTGGGAGAATTGGATCAGCACTAGTATTCCAAGTTCCAAGAACTGTTGATAAGGATTTAAAAACTTTTCTGTTGCTTCTGCCAAGTACTTTCCATAGAGGGAAAGAGAACCTGCTTCTGCTCTCACCAAAAGCAGCAGAAATCAGTGCAGTTTTCTTGAAATCAACTTACTGTCCGTTGCAAAGATGATCAGCAGTAGAGCAAGTGTATCTTTTAAAAAGATTGCTGGCATATGGGCAGCACAAAGCAAGCTGCACAATATGACACTCCTAAAGAAAAATAGGTGAGAGATTCAATGGTTGCTTTATGGATCTCACAGCTGGACCGCTAAGGTGGGAAACATAAGCAAGCTATCACGTCACTCTTACAGGAGTGTACAAAAGATGCTTCTCTCCCTGCATAGAGAAGATGAGATGCCGCAGTACTTTTTCTAATCCATGCTCATCATGTGGTATTTCTGAACTTCAGCTCAGAAAAATTAAAACCACAAAAATGCAGTGTGCTGCAGTGTGTGTGTTTGTATTACAAAAGAATTTTAGATGCGTGTTTTCTGCCAGCACACAGCCTTGCTGCTGTGCAGCTTGACAGACTTCAGAGTATTGAAAGCGGAAAAATAAAAAGGTTGCTTAAGGGTTTAAAGATTAATGAGCATGGCAAAATCTTCCATAACTAGGCAACAGTTTCAGACCTTGGTGCTCACAAGTATTTTTGATTCTTTTCTATACTCTTATTTCACTGCAGATGGGTGTGGAGTAGAACAACAGCATACAATGTCAGGACAGAGATTACCAGTAGAAATTAGTCAGACTTCCAGTGTTCTCACAGAGTAAGCATTTCCAGGCTCCGACAGAAGGTTACTTTGCTGTTATTTCCACGGCACAATGATGAGCAATGCTGCTAGGCTCTCTGTGTGATGGGGTTATACAAACTCTAGTGGAGAAATACCACTGCCTTATTTTCAGAAGATTTTAAGATAAGCAGTTTTCCAAGTAATATCTCTCACTAAAGCATTTGGATTTTGTGTTATTTGAGAACAGAAAGGACTCTTCTTCCCCCCATCAGTTGTATGTATGGGCATGAATAAGCACACAAGCATACATACATTCTGTCTCTCACATTTGCCAAACTGTCATGTAAGCTACAATTAAAATGCTTCAGTCCTGAATTACTGAATGTCACTTCGACAGTCTTCCAGCATCTCTCTGTTTTCATTCAGAAGAGCAGTAATGTCTTAAAAATGTCAAAAACAAACAAGCTGGCGTTTATGATTTTCTGTTTTGAATGAGGGAACTATCTGATAAAATTCAGATGTGGTTTTGATCTTTATTCATGAAAATAAAAAAATTGTAAAATGGAAAAATTATTTTAAACATTGCCTCAAACCATCCCTCATGGCATGTCTTTCCGAGTTTTATATTTAGAGGTTTGCTTTTATTAAACAAATACAAAAAGCCACATTGGAGATGCATAATACTAGTACTCTGTTTGTGTCTCTGAATGTTAAATTAAATCTGTTCGGGATTTAACACACACCCACCTACAAAGCTATCAGTCTGGACTCAGTTTAATCTACCATAAGTGTACAGAGCTGGTGCATATGGAAGAAATGGTTACGCCTCTTCATATCTAAAATGGTATCATATACAATGGCTCAGTAGCTTTTATGTTGCCTAATATTTTGAAATATTCTGTTGCCAATAAAAATTTCACAGAAATCATCTCCTGAAGAGATCTAAGTCTTTATAGTCAGTTGAACTCAAGATACTGAATGGGAGGCAAAATTTCTGGATCTGGCAGGAGTTAGGTATATGTTTATGTTGGAAACATGTATACTAAAGTACTCTTAAAGAGACATAAGAGTGAAAATATGGCTTGAAGGTTAAATGAAAAGCAATGGTGTTAATTTCTCTCAGGCTGACCTTAAAGGTCTGTGAGAAGGATCTGTAAAATCTAATACAGGGCATAGTTGCACAGGGAGATAAGGAGAAGGAAATTCAAGATGATGTGGAAGGGTGAATGAGCTAAACGTCATCCAAAACAAAGCCGAACAATGATTCTAGGTGCAATGTTATTTATAGTGTTGCAGAATACACTTTTTCAGAATTCTTCCTGTGGATTAATAAATTTGCTACAATGACACAAATGGGTCTGTTCTACCAAAATAATACTACTTTGGTGAAAATATTTTTTCGTCAAGGTGATTACACCAAATTATGACATAATCCATACAGAACTATACTAGGTGAGACAGTCAGAACTGCACTTGGGTCTTTGTATTTGAGCATATTTTATGAAAATAATTCTTTGGGTTGAGTAATATATGTGGCATAGCCACTGAAACGCCCTTTCAGGAGAAAGAAAAGAGCCCTGATTTCTTGAGGAAGATGGGGATAAAAGTAATATTTTCTGCAGAAGAAGGTGTGAAAACAAACCTTTCGTGAGAATGATGCTCAGGAGGAGATGAGGTAGGGAGGGGGTAGGATGTTCTGCAGTCAGTGTCAAATTCCCTGGAGGTCCCACAGAGGTACAAGTGGATTCCACATCAACCTGAGAAACTTTTACAACTTTCTGCCAGCTCGCCTGTTTAACGCAAGATTGTTTTACATAGGGATTTTTACCAATTCCTTTCATATACAACTTACATACCTATTAGATTAGGTTCAAGTTCCACTTGCATCCATACCTTACCCAGATGGCATGGATAAACTGCCCAAGCCTACATCCTGTTCTGCACATTAATTAAGATCCATAGCAGCTTAGCTGAGCCTGCTGGTTGCTTGGTTCCTAGTTCCTACCACTTTCTCAGCACCTCTATCCAGCCACAAAGGGGAACAGCTCTATTAAAAGGTACCTTTCCCTAATTGAGGGTGAAGTGTCCCAGCCACAAAGGAAGGATGCTACTGTGCAGACAGTGTGTCTCCAGAGCTGCATTATTCAATAGAGCATTGGTCCCTAGAATTTTTTTTTTTTAAACTTTGAAATCCTGCACTTATTCAAGAAGCTCAAAGTATTAGGAAAATGCTTCATGTTTCAGCAAATGTACAAGAGGTTCAGGGAACTGGCTACCACATTAAACAGTTACCCTGTGGCCTGCACTGTAAATGAAGAGGAATAACAGCAGTTATTGAAACTTGTTCTACCTTGTCACAGGGCTACAGGAGCTGCCTGAGCAACATTGCTTGCTTTTTGGAAACCCTAGAGGAGAATATGACCTAGGAACAATCATACCTTTGTAGTCCAATTGTTCCCACGCTTGAAAAAAAAAGAAAAAAAAAAAAATGAAAAGGAAAAAGTGATCAGGGTAGCAATATTGTACAATGTGGCTATGTTTTCAGGTTACTCAGAAAGTCTATATACTGTTACATTGCTTTCAGACACAATAAAAGGCCAGTTATTAATCCTGCAATTACCCAGCCTTATCACTGCTATCCACACAGGCTGACTATGGCTGGATTTCTAGATGATATTGTTTTAATTATGATGACCAAAGTAAAATTTAATTAGAGACCCATCTCTCAAATGGACAAGTGAAAAGTATAAGGATTAAGAAATTAATCCTAATAATTACATTAAGATGTTTTGCCATTCTGAATGGGGAATTTCTGATACTCTGGGCAACTCTTTTCTGTCAATTCACTCTTTAGTGGCTAGAAAGCATGATTACAGGGATGGGAGGAAATGCTGTTCCTGACGTTAAAAAGCATACCCTTCCTGTCAGCTCTGAGAATGGAACAGGAATGTCTTATCAAAAGGGTTTGCTCTGGATAATATCAGTTCCTGACTGCAAACTCTAAATCCATATTATAGGAGCAAGGCAAAATGATCTACAGGTAACAGAAATGGAAAAAAATGAATTAATAGGGAGATCAGACTGTGACTAAATGGAAGCAGGGAGGCTGAAAGGCAGCATTTGAATAAGGAGGGCTTTTGTACGGTTTTCAGGTACAATTGGGCAGATTTGTACAAAACAAAATTTCGTCCTGGAGACTATTTAAATTTCATTGATAAGAATGCACTTCATTGCTTCATTTAGAAATTTCCATTGTAGCTTTTTTCCCCATATCTGTATAAAAATAAGAACCATCTGTAGAAAAAAAGAAAAAAAGAAAAAAAGGAAACAAAACCAACTCATTTGTGTGACTCCTTTGCTGTTGTTTAGATTTCTAGGAAACAGATGAAAGTTTTTCATTTGGGGAAAGCATGTATCTGTTCAGGCGAATTCTCTCCAGAAATCTTTAATTTTCCAGTAAGAGCTTATTCAATTACATTTGAAAATAAGGAACTTTCCCTCCATCATCTGTGTACACACAGACATGTGTTACAAGGAAAAATAGTCATTTTGACAAAGTGAGGACTTGTTTTCTCAGGAAATACATAAAAGTGCAAAATGCTATATAATAATTTAGGCTAGAAGAAGAAAAGAGAAGGTAGCAACAAATTTATTTCTGTAATCTGTGAAAGGATATCTGCACAGTTGGAGCTGTTAGAGTCTCACATTGAAGAGAGGCATACAATTTAACAAGCCTGAAACCAATAAGATTGCATAGAAATTCCTGGGTAAGCTTTAATAAAGATACAATTCCTGTCTACAAATTGCTTAAAACATTCAATGGAATGCTGCAACAGGGATATTATTCTCTCTTATATTAGATGGGATGGTTTAAATATTTTATAGGGAGGCTATAATCTTCCGTTAAATTTATGTGTCTTCTCCAGAACTGGAGAAGGGGAAGTAATTTTAGGCATTTTGAATGTTAGTCTACTTTGGGATCTACTTCAAAAAATTACATGGTTCATTTTCACATTGCTTCTTGTTTTGAAAAGGAACAAGCACTACAACATAACTTGTAATAACATGTGACTTATTCATATGTGCCCATTTCAGGGTTCAGATTAAAGTATCTTCCATTCGGGTATCTTCCTTTGGTTAGGTGATTTTTATCTTCAGCTTAGACATAGAAATTGAAAAAAATGCATAGTCAGTAGTCAAATCTCAGAGCAGAAGGAATCTAAGAGTTACACCAAGAAGGGTAAGTATATTAGCTTGCTCCCGTTCAGGGAGAAGATCCTACAGTAGTGATGCATTTTGGAAATAAATTCGAAGCAGGTGGACAGAGCAGCAGGAGGGCAGTATCAGGCTAATACAGCAGGAGGGCAACACCCGCCAGTTAGAAAAAAAAAAAATGAATCACATGGACTGTAGGGGACTGCATATTAGAATTGCCAAGCTGAATATTTCCTACTGTATATTCTAAATAAATTAGACCTGCACAGAAATATGGGCAATGATAGCTCCCCACATGGCACAAATAGCAATGGAAATGAAAGCTGCCCATGTGTGCCCTGGTAAAGCCCTGAACGCTCAGGTGGGGTGTCACTTCAGTCCCATTTAAAACTGCTTCTGTGAGCTAGGCCTGTGGATAGATGTAAATGTCCCTGCTAGTATTTTTGAATGGTATCACTGATATTGTCTACACAGCAGTTAAATTTCTTTCACAGTGACAAATACAACTTCCTCTGCTTAATATTCATCTCTAAAGTCAGTCTTGGTGCTGTCTGGTGGTGGTGGTGTGGGACTGGTAGGAGACAACAGCCCAGCAAGGAGGTCAGGGCTTCCCGAAGGAGCTGTGGGGAAGGAAATGTCCCTGAGTAAACTATAGAGTGGGAGAGCTGTGCAGAGCTCTTGCCATGGCATGCTCAGTCAAGCCACCTTGTAGCCTTCAGACATCCTCACCCAGGTCACAACAGCAGCTCTGTGTTTTCCCTTGAGCAGCAGATTCTAGCAGCTGCCTTGAGTTAAAAGTGAGCGCCTAAGTGGCAATCCAGGACTGGGAACTTTTGTGGTCAGGGCTAGTCTAACCACTAACATTTCAAAAAGGGGAAGAAGAGATGGCTTTGTTAAGTCACTCTGTTATGGACTTAAAATACCCTGGCCTGAGCATACTACCCAGGATGCCTCCTGGAGCAGGACAGCTCCAGTCATCCTCAACCTTTATCTTTCCAGAATAGACTCCAACTCCCTTGATTTGTCACACTAGCTAGTGTTGGCTGCTTCCATTGACATGCATTAGTTTGTTCATTTATCCATGCCTCTGCTGCTCTGCTTCTGGAGTCTGTGATGTTGGCTGGTGCTCCTTGGGCAGCCGTTGGCAGTAACTCTGCCTGGATGCTGCCCACCTGCTTGTCTGTCCGTTGATGCCTGATATTTCACCTGCTGTCACTCTGGCTGTATCTCTTCTTTCTTCTGCAGCAGCTGGCCTGGTTGTGGGTTGATTTGTTGCATGCAGTGCTTTTCCTCCCCCGACTGCATACCTTAGGCTACAAATTACACTCTGAATTTTCTGTTCCACAAGGGTGCAAAGCAAAGCCTATTGAATGCAGCAGAAATCTCCTGCTGACTTCAGTGGGACACTGAATCATATCCTAAATCACTGATGCTACAGGGTTCACCACAGAGTTTAGCTCTTTGCTCAAAATACTACACATCTGGGAATGGTTTCCAGCAAATTATATTTTTCTGTAAATGCCCCTCCTCCCTTATTGAGGTTTCTTAACATTTCTGCTTCTAGGACTCACCTCCTCTTCTTTTAAGTACCAGCTCCTGAGAATGTGTCTTTAAGGCTTTCAGCCTGAAGACTGTTTGTCTTCTGAGTTTCTTGATTTGCATTTCACTTTGCTCTTTTTCCAATGCAAACATTTCCTGCTGCTGAAGAAAGCATTCTTCCAAGGAACACGTTCTTTCCTTTAGCCTCCTGGGAATGTATCTGAATTTTTGAAAGAGCAAACTTGTGTGTTGGACCTTTTAAAAGAGTCACGGGAGTTTCCAAACACCTATGGGCTCCTCTCTGTCCTCCCAGTAGATTCCAAAATATCAGTGAGGCACTCAGCATTTTTTATTTTCTCCACTTCATTTCAGTGCTTCACAGAGGAGTTTAAGTCCCAGGTGGGCAGAGGCTCCTTAAACATATTTCTTAAATAATTACAGGATTTTATTATACAGTTTTGTACAATGTGTGACTTTGTAGTTGTTTTCTTGTGAAATCCTTTCCACTTTAATTAGCAGAATGTCAACATTTGTCTTCTAACCATTGCTCTAGGACAGGTTTAACTCTGAGCTATGGAATATCACCTGAAAACTGCATGCATTTCAGAAACATGTTTCTAGAACTTTAGTGTGTTTGCTGTGATTAGGTTAGAGGAGGACAGCAATAGAGACAGCATACAAATTTAGGTATTTCTTTTCTATTTCTATAAGGAAAATATATGACCGAAGTTAATCCATTGTAACACTAGCCTAGGAACTGTTGGAATTTGTCCTGTTAAGGCTGGAGGAGGGCAGAAATAGGATGACAGGATGGAGCCTCAGGATGTATGTGATGAGGGCTATTCAGCCAAATAGGTGGGGTAGATCAGCTTTTTGTTGCTGATGCCATTCACAGACCCCAGCTCGCCCCACCTTGCAGCACCACAGGCAGAAAGTTAAAATGCTTGCAAAACTGAGATTATCACATTGCATTCTCAACTGTGAGGATATTGTCTCTGTTTTCAGACCACGTAAGCAGTACAGTAACTTGCCTAACTAGAAAAGGGCAATTCTCATTTGCAAATAATTGTAATGAAGTTTGAGACTTTCAGTTCTTACAAGTAAGCAAATATATAGCAGTTGAATATAACAGAGATGATCTATGCTAAATCATTTTTATGTTCATAAAAGTCATTCATGGGCAGTCATCATTAACCTTCCAGCAAAAAATCACGTGGGCCTTTGGCTTCTGCTGTCTATTTTATTTCTTTTGGGGTACACACCTTGCCTCTAGGTTGTGATTTTTAAAGATTTTCCAGAGACTGGTGGTGACTGTCATTCATGAGCTCTGGTTTCCAAAACATCCTGAATTTGTCAATATTAATTTAATTATTATGATGCTAAAATAGAGGAGGTTTTGTGGAGGTTTTTGGTGTTTTTTTGTTGTTGTTTTGTTATTGGATGGTGGTTTGGGTTTTGGCTTGGTTTTTTGCACTACAAGGTTTTTCTGATATCATGTTATGCTTACTAATTTAAAAAATGTGGTGGCAAGTGTAGTGTCACGTAACAGTCTCAACTGATATCCTCTTTTGAAGATAGTAAGCATGTAAAAAAACTGTTTCCACAGTTGGACTACTGTGAAGCTGATCTAGAGAGTAAAGTACCTACAGGATGGATTTACTGTTTCTCACTATCTGACAAATAGGCTTGCACTTTTCATAATTACATGAGGTTCTGCAGAATTTGAGACATCCTGCACAGGTTAAATAGTTTCCACGTCTATTAATATTATTTATTACCTTTTCAGGCTCTCAATACTGAATAAATTACAGGAAATGGTTTATTTTTTGGTTTATTCTAGTCTGTGAAGACTAACTAGTATGCAAGTTTGAGTACATTATTTCAGAAGCAAAGGGGCAGCTCTGCCAGTTTTGTCAAAGACAGGTGTTGGGAATCCTGTGGACACAAGCCTAGTTCGTTTATGCCAGATGGTCATCAATTAAGAAATTTGGTACACTCCCGAGATTAGACTAAAAAAATAGGATTAAGATGAAAGAGTTAAAACCAGAAATTACCAAGTTAAAAACAACAACAAAAACTCCCAAGAGGTTAAGTTGGGCCTATTCTTTTTCACAGAGCTCCTAAAATGTAATGGGTGATTGAGGAATAGAAATCCAGAGTCCCTTTTTTCAACCATGGGTTGACTTTATCCCTTGAAAAATACACAAAATTCAGTGCAATTGGAGTCAGATTAAAAATAATTGATATGTGTATGCTAATATGAAAATGAAGCTTCCTAAAACTATTCCTTTTTTAAAAGCAAAACTCCTCCAAAGTATTGATTTAGTAGTTTGGGAAAATTACAGAATTCTAGAAAGGTAAACAACTTCAAAGGCTGTTTTAACCGGCGGGGTTAAAAGTTGTTTTCTAGATATTCCCACAATGACAAGAGAAGAAAAGAGAGGTGCAGTATCACTGATGAATGGGAAAGAAAACCAAAAGTAGGGCAACAAATCATATACACAATTGATGAAAAATTTACCTGCTTCACCTGACACTTCAGTATTGACTTTATATAATGTGGAAAACAATCATAACAGAAATAGTAATATACAGTATCAGTAACTGAAAGCAGCACAAAATGAGTGCAAACAACATGAAAAGAGAAAGTCACCAGTCCAGTTAGTCAATAAAGATCACAATTTTCAAGGAACATGCTTGAATCACTGTTATTAATCAGGGTCCCAATTTACAACAGATGATATTGTGGGGTTGGTGATTGATAATCCTTTCGGGTGTAATGTTGGTTCTTCCTTGAACCATGAAGACACAGTTTGTGTGTGTTTGAGAACTCGTAGATTGGTGAGCTCCACAGTTCACCAGCTGCCCAAATTACTTTCTATTGAAAAAAATGCTTTCATCTGGGAGAGGGGAGGAACCAATTCATAATATTTCCCCCTTTTTTTTAAGGTATGGATGTGAATTTGCAAAACATAGAACATAAACGTAAAAGCTATTAGAAGCAATTGTTCTATAATAAAACATAATGTTGCTAGAGCACAAACATCTGTCACTCATGCAGACATCATCCTGTAAACCCATCTAACTAACTCCATTTTCCCTCCTGATTGTATCAGGGTAGCTTGCGGCATGACAGTGATTTGAGTGACAGACGTCCAACCTGGAACAGCGCTATGCATACTTATGTTTGTTTACAGGGTCTCATCACTCCTGAAAGATGTAAATTTTAAAATTTGTTTTATTGAGAAAAAGAATGATGAGGAAAAGTTTGTTACCTTGGAATGTAGAGTCAAAGTTATTGTAGGGCTCTGGCTTTCATAAAAATTTTACCAAGTCTTTAAATTGACTTCTTGGTTTTCTAATGAAAAAGAGCATGAATAATTAAATGTAGACTGCATTTTCTATATTAGAACCATACTATACCAATACAACAGAAGAGACAACACTCAAGACACAGCTTAACTTAATCTTCCTCATACCAGACTTTGATTACAATCTTCAATACAGCTATAGAACCTCTATATTAAAGGCAGATTTTCCCTATCATCCTATTCAATTATTGTTAGATTTCTGGAATGCAACCTTAATAAGTTAATCAATGAGATTTTAATTTCTCTATGTGTCTTCAGCACCATAATGAAAATTTGCTAGTAATTTAAAATTTCTAGAGGCAGAGCACTGGAGACTTCTGCATTTCCAGATATTAAAAACCTTTCCATGCAAAATGTTTTTCCAAGTTTCTGTAATGCATCTGTTATAACAAATCAATTCCCAGTTCTGGCATACCTGTGAAGAATCAGACAGTTTTGTTTGGGGTGTGGGTTTGACAATCCGAATGCTTACACTTTCATTTCAGTCTTATTTGACCATATCTATAGTTTCTTTGTAGTGTACCAGATGTAACGGTTCACATATCCTGTACAAACAAAGCTTTCTTCCCTGAGGTGTGCACTGTAAGCAAAATATGGTCCCTCGCCAATAAAACCATGCTCTCTCTTTAATGATACCAATCTGTAAGTTGGCATTTTGCATTATGCGCTTATTTGTCAAGCAGTAAATTGATTTGTTCGAGTGAGAAAGAGAATAATGTGCAACCTAATAATCTTGAACTACTGTAGTGTATGACAGAAAGGTTTAGGTGCTTATTTTCTAAAGGCCACAGTCTCATTTCAAATCTGTGCTCTTTGACCTGAAATAAAACAGAAAGGGAAAGAAAGGTAATTTCTACCTGATCACTGTTTCCTTATCCTAGGTTCTCTAATCTGGTGTCTATCAGGCAATCAGCACAGTCAGCTGACTTCTTTCAAAACTGCACCCATTTTCACTTTCTTGCTCATGACTTTCTGTAGAGGTATCCTGAGAAGACTAGAAAAAGGTAGCTGAAATGTCAGTGAATATCTTGGGAAGGATCTCTGGATGGAGTTTTTTTACAAGGCAGGAGAGAGCTGGCTCAATTAAAATTACTAGGGAAAAAGTTAATTGAATGATAGTAATGTTTAATAATTTTTAAAAATTAGTTTGAAATTAGAGGTGCAATCTTAATGGAGTTAGCCAGAATAATTTATCCTAAACATTTGTCCAGGATACTAGACAAACAAATATTCATAACTATATCTGACTATACTTTTTTTGATAACCACTGATTCTGTGATAACAGTCCTCCTTTTCACAGAAATAAAAAGCTTCTGTATTGAACAATTTTTCATTTTGAAACCTTTGTTACCTTAAATCAGGTACTAAATGACTAGTGTCTGATTTTCCCATAGTAATAATAAAGCAGCCTTCCCCAGTGTCTTCCTCCTCCTCAGATCTCATTGATTTATGGTCAGTTCTGGAACACCAGTTTCTGTCATGTCTATTACTTATTGTGTTTCTTTTATGTTATTGCTACTGTTGTGATAGAGCATGGAGTATCTTGTTGCGAACACTATGGGCACTGGTTAAAAAAAAGAAGAGATTGTCCTTTCCTTGGCAATTTTAAAATTACTCCATCCAAAGATAGAAATGGTGTGAGAAAAACTAAAAGCCATTGCAAGAAATAACAACATAATAGTGAAATGATTATGCTTTCCATCAGAGAGGTAGTCCAAAATGTGAAAATGTCATCAAGTATCGTGGGAAAGACATTTTTTAAAATTGCAGCCAGATCTACACTTCAGCCAACAGAACTGGCAAAATGAGATGTACCCTGACTCTTTGTACAGAAAAAAAATGGAAGGCTCTTAAATATCTTCTAGTCTGAGGGTAAACTATGGAACTGCAATTTTGTGATTGAATTAAACTGTTCCATTTTCTAATTTTATTACAGGCTTTGTTAGAGGAATGGCTAAATGTCTGCTTATTAGTCCTGATCTCCATCTTTATCTCAGGAGACTTTTAACATAATGAGTGTTAATTATAAGAAATTAATAGAGAAGTTGTTATTTTCATCTCTAAATGGTGTGTATTTTTGATTGACTGGTCAGTGACAAGTCTCTTCTCATTCTCCACTATAATAAAGCTATGAAAAGGAAAAGAAGTGGAATAGTTGGCCAATTAAGTTATACAATCATGACAAGGTCAGGCCAAAGAGAGTACATTGTGGTAGTTTACAAATTGCTGAGACATTTGGGTTTTTCTTGCTCCTGACAGAAATTGTAATGAAAATAGAAAGTGACACATGAATCCATTAACATGACAAGACAATAAAAGGGAGGAGAAATAATTTTAAGCATACAAATATACATCAAAATAATTTGAAAGGATCAGAGACAAATCCCCAAGAGAATACAGCCTCTTTCCAAAATTAGATGATACACCACAGAAAATACACATTTCCCACTTCCTCCTAAATCCATGTCCTCGGCAATTGGTTTCCTGTATTTCAGGAATGGTTTCCCTTGCTTTATGTCTCCAATCTACCCTATCTCTGAGTAAGAGCTTTGAGTCATGCAATGATGGTTCTATTCACTGAAATCCTGTGATGTTGGTTCATCCTGCTGTAATGAATTTGTGTGGCTTCGTCAAGGAAAGAGCAGTTCTCATCACCAAAAATGTGTGAAGCTGTGCCAGTAAAAAGTGACATGTTTATAAATAAAGAACAATGTAGTCGCATTGAACTTAGCCTGCAAACATCCTGTATATTACATCAATTCTGGTTGAACTACCCAGTACTCCTACTTACTCAATAGTCTTGTGGGACTCATTTTCCTGTGGCTAAAGTACAATCATACATTGTATTAAAGAACACTCTTAAAGGATTTGTTCTGGTTTTGCTTTATAAAATAAGAAAAAAAATATTATTTCATCTGAACATGTTATCAAAAGATGTGTACAACTTCTTCAAATATCTTGGGTGCTCTAGGTTTTCTAACAACAGAATCAGTATTGCCCATTAATTATCTTGTACAGTACCTGCGTAGAAAGCTCATGTGAACAGATGACAATGATCTATTCATAATGTACTAAGCGCATGCTCAAAGAAGGAAAAACGTGGACTTCATTCTGACTTTCCCTGAGAACTTGCTTCAAATTAAGACGATCCCTAAAACACATAGGGAAGTTAAGGGATCTTTTCAAGTATGCTGCATGGAAGAGATCCTTCCAAGCCTGCTGTGCTATACCAGCACAGTTCACTCTGCACCTACCCAAAGCCTCTCTTTTAGGCCCACCCTGCAATGTTCCTAATGACTGTGGGCGGCACAGCACTGTCTACATCAAAGAAATCTCCAGCTGTCCTGTTAAAATAGCTCTTCATTCTCTTGGCACTGATGGCGTAGCACAAAGGAGACAGCCAGGGTCAAACTTCAGTACTGTGTTGAAGAATATTCTCACGCTAATGCTCAGCTTATGCAAGTACAACAGCCTATCCTAGGACCTTATTTTGCAAAAACAGAACAAACAAAACTGGGTTTTTTTCAGATCTTGGCTCCATCTGGTGCAATCAGGGGCTGCCCAAGGTTCCCAAAGAAGGGATCTCTTATGTCTGTTCTTGCCAGGGAATCCGTATGGTCTTGCACACAGCATGGCCACTGCCCCACCAGTTGTTTTATCAATATTCTAGACCAATATAATCACTTTCCCAGCAGCATTGCTCTCTTGATGCCTTATGTAAATGTGATGAATTAGTCTTGCTGCTACTGTTTCGGTGTGTTAATAGGATGCACTGCTTTCTGCAAGCCGAGTCTGTAACACATCCCATAGAAGCTGACACATTAGGATGTCAGGTTTCAGACTATTCAGTTATCTCCTGTTCTTGTGATAGCAAATTTTATGGGATTTTGACACCTTGTCTTTCAGTCTCTCACTCTCATCCTTCCTTGCCTTGTGGGAATGAAGAAGAAACTTTCCATCCTATTTCTCTGAGCAGATCACAGCAGATCTCTGAGTGGTTCCCTCAAGACAGGTCACGAGTTTGCTGGCAAATGAAGCATGAATTAATGTGGATTTTTTCCTGGTTTAATATTTAAAAGGCAATACGTCTACTTATGTGTCATCAGCAAAATTCACTGTCCTCATCCAGTCTTTGTGTGTATTTTCACTGAACACACTAGATATCCTCAAACAGTATTTGATAAATCTGTTCTTTTAGGAGATGCTATTATCTCTAAGAAAAGGAAATTAATGCACTGTCTTTGTCTCTCATTACAAACGTGGGAACCTGACCAAAATAAAGATGATCAAGTATCAGGAAAGTTTACAGCTGAAATATATCTAATCTTTTTCAGCTAGGAAATTTCTAAGAGGTTTTAATAAATGCTTGGTAGGTGCTGGCCTTCAGATCACAGAATAGCTGACCAGGGTGGGGCCAGGGACCTCTGGAGATCATCTAGTACAACCTCCTACTTAAAGCAGCGTCAGATCGAGCGGGTTGCTTAGGGCACGGTCTCTTGGATTTTGAATATCTGCAAGGATGAAGACTTCTAACCGTCTCTGGGAGACATATTCCTGCATTTGATCACTTCCACAGGAAAAAAAGGTGGGTTTATTGTTGGAATAGAATTTCCAGCATTTCAGTTCATGACTAGGAAACTGAAGACTCTTGTCCTGTCACTGGGCACCACTGAGAAGAGTCTGGATCCACCTTCTTTACTCCCTCCATCAAGTATTTATACATGTTGGTTAGATCCCACTAAGCCATCACTTCTCCAGGCTGAAAAGTCCCAGCTCTCAGTGTCTTCATCTAGCAGATGTCACAGTCCATCAATCATCTTCATGGCTTTTGTTGATATTTATTAAAGTTAGGGATCTGTGTGTCTCCAAATTAGAGACCAGTTAAGACCACATCCCAGGCAAGTTTATGTCTTTCTCTGGAGAGAAAGGGACATCCCTTCAGCTATTTAGATTGCAGAGGATGGAATTCTTACTTTAGAATGTAGAAGATTTTTCTGCTAACTATTTCCATGTAAATGCTGTTCTGAGAACATGATCTATACTCTGATAAAGGAATCCACCCATGCTTTCCACAGAGTAAAGAGGCACAACTTAGATAGTTTTTTTTTAACAATACCTTATTTGGTTATATCTTAGATGTAAGAAAGTACTTTTCCTTCCAAACAGTAAAAAAATGAGATAGATTCCAAAGTCAGTTTGCAAGGGTAAAATATGCTTCAGCTGACAAAAGTGTTGGTTTGCAGTGTTCCTATTTAAGTCATATACTGATGGCAATAATGATCTGTCACAACATACATCTTCAGAGTAATTTACTCCTCTACTCATCCAGATGTCAGGAACCTAACACAGGAAGCAAAGGTGTGAGTAGAACAGTAGATGGCAGAATCATTTACAAGATCCAAGCTTTCTGCCCCTTAGTCTTCCTGCTGAACACTGTCCTCTTCAAGGCATTCTTTGAATTACTTTTTCATAAATAATGTTAGTTAGATGCTTAGTGAATACTGAATTGTGTTTTCACAGCTACTGGACTGCAGTAAAGAATATTCTTTCTCCCAGGCAAAGCTGATAAAGAATGCAAAAAGGCAGTGCATCTCAATTCTCAGTCACTGCTGGCTTATTGAGCATGAGCTGACACACTGTGGACTTTGAAGATACAATGATTGAATCTGTGCAGAGTGGAGAGAAAAAGTGTTGGAATTCTATAACCTAACATTGTCCCTAGCAGTGACTAATATGAGGCATTAAAATTCACCGTGAGTGAGAACTCATGGTTAAATGTGTTAAAGTTGATTTTTCTCTAAGATGCGTTTTATAAAATTTTGTTTATAAATAATAAAAGAACAGGGCCTAAAACTATGTTGCAAGGCAGTGTCACTGTACAGTGTGAAGTATAATGGATGCACTGTGACAGAGAAGGCAAAAAGTATGCCCAAGGATAAATTTTGCACTAAATTGACTAACAAGACTGCAAAAGCCATGGAAAAAACTGGAAACACTGCTTACGATAGATATTTTACTTATATTCAAATATGCTGCCACTTTTGTACTTGCACTAAGCCTAACACAATATTTGCAAAAACATCTGTTTCTCCCATCCTTCAATGGGATGAAGTATTCTTCATTGCTATTTTCTTGTCCCACATACAATCAGTAATTTTAATTATTTCCATTATCATGAACTCAGCTAAGAATCTAGTTTCAGTAAATTAGACTGAACCCAGTTTGCTTTCATTATCTTCTATTTGTTCCACTTATTGAAAATTGTTCTCTTTGGTTGTTATTATTTTCCATTAAGGTCTTTGAATTCTATGAATCCTTTCTCGGAATACCCAGCGATGCACATATTTAAACAGTTTTCACTAGTTATTCCATGCCTTTAGTTTTCACTGGAAAAAACACTGCCCAAATGACAACATAGTTTAATTCCTCTATTCTAAGAACTAATACCCAGTAGCTATTTTCATTAAACATCACTGGGGGGAGGGAGTTGCCTACCTTCCTAGTGTAACTGTTCCAATTCCTTTACTTCCTCTCTGCCACAATATGAGTTCTTAATATCGGAGGTGATGCCTTGTTTTCTGACTTCCTCCGGCACAGTTTATGTATTCATCTACCTCAGTGTGGCATGACCCTGAAGAAATTTATCTCGTTCCCTTAGCAGGGAAATGCAAATCTGGGGCTCAGCCATAAACCCTGCTCCAAAATGTAAAGCAATATGCTTTCTGAGCTCACCACATGGCATGCCCATGGATTTTCTACTTTTCCCCAGGCATGTGAGACAAAGCTTTGTGGCTGTCTGTCCTCTTCCCTTAGATGACTGTTTCCTGAGTGCTGCTAGCTAAATGGTTTTGTCTATACAGCCTGCTCCATCTGCTTTTGAACTACAGTGGTCTGTTAGGTACCTGCTGTCTACCTGAAAAAGTGTCTGTCTCAATAAATTTTGATGTCTAGAGCTTAATGTCTCACCTTCTTGAACTAGTGCAAGACAAGGGTCGTGGCAGCCCACCCACAGCATAAAACGTATCCTGAGCTCACATCCTAAGAAGTAGTCTCTCCAGGCCAGGCTGCATTCATGAGATTTGGTTCCTTAAATCAGATATCTATAAACAAATTACTCCACTAAATATTGCAGCTGCCTTACCAATCTTATAAAAGATCAAAATTCCCATCTTGGATGGGAATAACCATCCAGCATAACCCATTTTTTCAGTCTGGCACAATCTTTACATCTACTATACAAAACAGGATTTATAATACACAAGTTATTTGCTTATAAAATAAATTTTATAAATATGGATCCAGGAAGGCTTTGGTGACAAAATACTCTGTCATTGCTCATTCTCACTCTCCAAACACTGAAACTTCTCATGAAGTACAGCACCTATTGCCATAGCTGTCTTGGATTTCTGGAATATAGTAGTCATTTAATATCTGTAACAAGAAACAAGAGGAAAATATGCACTGTATGTACATGTAGTCAAAATCTCCTCAGAAATAATTAGTTTAAGGGATTAAAGAATTTGAAAGACTGCAGTATCAATGCATAGCTGTATCTTCCTTTGGAGCAGAGACAGTATTGACTGGCTGGGTTAGTACAGCACAAGTCATCTCAGGTAGATAAATAATGAATGTCACCATTAAAAAATTATCTTGTGTGTGACAGTCAACAGAGTATGAATGGAAACTCAGTGCAATAAAAAAGGAAGGGAGCAGATCCAAGAGCAGAGAGGCATTTCTATGTAGATACCACTAATGTTTTGATGTGAAGTAATGTCAAGCAACAGGTATTGGGTGTGCCAGTAATGATTCCACTCAGTCCTTTTCCTGTCACACTGCAAAATGAGGTCATTGGAAGCAAGGAATGGACAAACGACAAAAATTCCCTCCAAATACCAATGAATCTTGATTACACTTTCAGCCTAAGGCACATTCAAAGTTGTAAATGAGCTGAGTCCTTAAAGGCAGCGTGGCTGCTGTGGACTCGCACAGAACTGCTCAGTAACTGCTCTAAGGTGTACAGGTGAACTGGATTCCACACAAATTTTGTTAATGCATATGTAAATATACACATTTTTATATCCATTTAAGATATCTCAGCATTGCATAGATATTTGGTAATTAAAGTTAAGAAGAATCTCTAAAATTTGGAAATGGCATTCTTTTTCAAATATAATACTGTGCTTGTTCAAAAGCACGACTCCTTTTTTTCGGATCCTATTCTTCCTCCTTGAAGGCCTGCTGTTACTGTTTCATTATCTTTTTAATCATCTACATCTATTGGCTTAAAAGCTGAGCTTGTAAAACACTAGTCTTAAGGTGCACAATATCAAACATCAATATTCATACTAATTGCAACAGAACAATAATGTAATCATAACATAGCAGGAACTGGTAAATTTGCATTAATCAGATCAGACCACTTCTGTATATCTATAAGCAAAACTGTCTTACGAACTCACATCACTTCTAGGAATTACTGCTTTGTTGGCAGCTTCTTGCACACAAGAGTAACTGCTACAGAGAACTAGATGGGTCAGTGTTTTCTGAATGACCAGGCATAAACATTAACCTGCAAATTTTCTAAGTGAGTCAAAACAGCTTGTGATGGGCTAATTTACAAATGTGTGTTTCTGACAAGATGTTCAATTTATGTCTCATAAAAGGTGTCACTTGGCAAGAAGAGAAATAGATGAGAAAGTGCAGGAGAGAGTGTTTAAGTTTCCGTGTCTCTTTAAAGGGGAGGAAAGGGCAATTTAACTTTGAGAGTGTGCTAAGAGGGTTAATTCAGGAGAAGTTCTGCAATTTATTCTTGTTCTCCATAATGTTGGACCTTAGGGCTTAATGTAATGGAATGTGATTTAGAGTTCTGAATGTGCTAATTTTGTAATTCAGGTGTCCTGTGGAGAGGCTGTGTTCATGCCAGCTGTCTGGGGAATTAAATGCAGCTGATTTGTGTTGGGGAAAATGTGTGGTTTGCTTCAGGCCAAAATTGCTGTAAAATTTAAACCAATGTATTTTTCTTTCTCCTTAATTTAAAGTATGGGATACAGGTGGGCCTGAGGGGATTTACCAAGGGCTCCTACATACTTTCTGATATTTTTTATAGAAAATTCTCATATTGTTAAATTATAGCACTTGATAACCAGCATAAACCATATTTATTTATAACACTGCTCTTCTATTTTCCTTTTCCTTTTCCCTGCTTTGGGTGTTCCGTCTTCATCAAACACTAATTACAGTAGAATTTTGAGTCTCTTGCTCTCTGCAAGCATGAGATGTTGATACAGTGGCCAATTCCTTCAGAAGAAACCCTCATGCTAAGTACTCATTGGATTTTCTTCCACAAGGAAGACCTGGGGTAGGGAAATGGTTTTCATAATATTCTTGAGTCAAACTGAAGATTTGCCAATTCTGCTGTGAAATTGTGAGCTAAGAGTTTGTGCCTACCGTAAGGGGTATGCCCAAGTGTTAGCTCAAAAAAGCAAAGAAGAGTTTGCTAGGTGAATAACACAGCATTAAATTATTTATTTATTTCAAAACTTATCCTCAGGATATTGCAAAATGTGATTCTGAGAAATAAAGGACCATGTCTTCAGCTTATGTAAATCAGAGTTGCTTCAGTGAAACTGTGCTGATTTATGCCAGCTAAAGAGCTGGACCACTGTCCCTTGGGCTATAAAAATGCTTGTTGCTTTACAAATGACTCTGCATCTGAATGGTATTATCACACCATAACACCTGACCTGAGAGGTGAAATTGGTTACTTTTATTGAAATCAAGACAATTATATTTCTATCTCTACTGGTTTTCTTCAGCAGCCTTGGGAAAACATGTTAAGAAAGCAGGAAGGTGAAGTTGTCTTTTCATACATTCTTGCAAGGGTCATGCCTTTTTGAAATATAACGAAGATTTCTTAAATAGAAATGCTGGTGAATAGCAAATGAAAGGTGCCTAGGTTTGGGGTTTTTTTTCCCTCCACCTACATCTTAGTCCCTTTACCGTGTCTTTCTGGATATAAGCATAGGTAAATTACTTCAGGTCCCTCAATATTAAAAACAAAATGCTGGGAGGACAGAAAACTCAAAGATGCTAATAGAAAAGCACAGTGAATAAAAGAATTTACCCAAACTATCTTGTGGAAGTATGCCAATTCAGTCATTCAGCATGATACCTACATCCATCAGACACAACATTATATGATCAACATACTTTTTGGTAGCAATATTCTGTATTTGTTGGTTTTCCTAGAGGGGAGATGGAGTTTGCAGAAAATCCAAAGGAAGCTCTATGTGGAAGTGATATACACACTTTGAAGTAATGTTAAAACGTACTTCTGTTATGCACAGAGTTGATAAAAGCTCATTTTATTTTGTTCTGTTTGACTTAAATTATTTTCTTTACCAAACTGTTTTGAGAAGGCCTGTATGTATGTGGTGTGGGTGTGTGGGTACATACTAATATTCCACTAATATCTGAAACATAAAATTACATTTCTAAAATGCCTGACACCGTGATACAGTTTGCTTCAGAGTGAATAAAATAGAGGATGAAAGTTGCCCCTAATGGAAATCAAAATTACTTAAAATGGCCAATTGATCACTCTCTGACTTGACCATACTTCAAAGCTTTGTATGTTGATGCATTTAGTTCTTGCCTTTGTTTTTATGCACTTCCTTCAATATTGCCCATGACTGTTGAACTTGGTATTGGTTTAAAGTAATCTGGATGTAATCTTCTTGTTACCACTTCTGAGTTAAATTATCCAGTTAACAGATAGAGCAGGTAACTAGTGCTCATTATCATGGGCACTTCCTTCACAACCTGGGGTTGCACACTTCACTTTTGGCTGAAATTCTGTTCTTCCAAAGTTGCAGATTCAACCCAAATATTTGCCGAATTCATTTTCTGTGTTCAGAGAAGAGGAGAATTCTAATAAAGCTGTATCATTTCATAGAATGCCAGGTTGGAAGGGATCTCAAGGATCATCTGGTGCAATCTTTCTTGGCAAAAGCACCATCTAGACAAGCTGGCCCAGCACCCTGTTAAGCTGAATATTATAAGTGTCTAATGTTGGGGAATACAACACTTCCCTGGGGAGTTTAGTCCAATGGTTGACTCTTCTCACTGGAAAAATTTTACTCATATCCATTCAGACTGTCCTCATGAGTAACTTGTACCCATTACCCCTTGTCCTTTCCATGTGACTCCTTGTAAAAAGCGAGTTTCCATCTTCTTTGTAGCCACCCTCTAAATATTGGAACATGACAATAAGACCTCTCCTAAGCCTTCTTTTCACACAGTCCTCTCAGCCTTTCCTCATATGGCAGGCTTCCCAGTTGTTTGTGTCCCTTCTCTGGACCCTCTCCAGCTTGTCCATGTGGTTTTTGCATAGCATGAACCAAAACTGAACACATTATCCCAGGTGTGGCCTGACAATCACTGAGAGAGTGGGATAATGACTTCTTTATGTCTGCTGGTGATGCCCTTGTTGATGTAACCTAGCATCCCATTGGCTTTCTTTGCTGCAACAGCACACTGTTCACTCCTCTTGAGTTTGTTGTCCACCAGCACCCCCAGGTTCCTTTCCACAGAGCTACTCGCCAGCTAAGTAGATCCCAGGCTCTGCTGTACTCCTGAATTATGCTTTCCCAGGTGAAAGACCTTACTTGAACTTCAGTTGAAGTTCAATCTTGTTGATCTTCATAAGTTTCTTGTTAGCCCACTCTTCCATCCTACCTAGGTCTTCCTGCAGGGTGGCTCTGCCTTCCAAAGTGTTCACTTCCCCACTCAGTTTGGTATCATCAGTAAATTTCAGCAGGGTACACTTGATCCCATCATCACATCATTTATGAAGACATTATACAACATTAGACCTAACATCAGTCCCTAGGGGGCCTCACTTGTGACAGGTTGCTAGTTTGAAGAGGAGCTATCTGCCACCACCCTATGGGTGCGCCCTGTCAGCCAGTTCCCCACCCACCACACACACCACTTGTTTAGACCATAACCCATCAATTTCTCTAGGAGGAGACTGTGGGAAACTGTATCAAAAGCCTTGGAGAAACATAGGTAAGCAGTGTCCACCATTCGCCCCACATCAACCGAGCAGGTAACTTTGTCATAGCAGGCAATCAGGTTTCTCAGACACAGTTTGACCTTGGTGAATCCCTGCTGGCTTTTCCTAATCTCATTCTTTATTTCACTTCTGATAGCTACCAGGAGGATTCATCCATAACTTTCCCAGGGACTGAAGTAAGACTGATGTGGCCTATAATTTCCTGGATCCTCCTTAAAGCTCTTCTTGTAGATAGGGGTGATATTAGCCTTCTTCCAGTCTTCTGGGACATCCCCCAACCCCCATGAATTCAAAAAGATTATGGAGACCAGCCTTGCCATGACATCAGCCAGCTCTCTTAACACCTTTGGTCGGATAACATCAAGACCATTGATTTCATTTTGACTTTTAAAACAGAATGAAAAATGTTATTTCAATAGAAACAAAATGCTTTATTCACTCTCTAGTGATTTTTCTCCGGTTGTTGGTGGTTTTTTTTTTTTTGGTTATCAATAATAAAAAGCAGTTATTTCCAAAGTTTTACCATAAACATAACCAAACTTTCTTCATATGTCATACTTGTAATGAACACCTTTCCCTATTTCTAAATTGTCATTGAAACCCTTTCCCAGAAGTGAGAAGATTATCAATCAAAAACTATTGGATAAGAGCTTATCTACATTACTAACAGAAAATTAATTTGAATTATCCATTAAAATAGTGGAGCTAAATAACTTTAAGAACTTACTGTGGATACTGGTTTTCAAAATTAAATTGATGTTAATTTGATTTTATTTCCTTCACTTCACAGTAACACTTCGTTATGCCACTTTCTACTGTAATCCTATCAGACCTAAATGGGCAAAGAAATATGCTTTCAGAAGTGGTACTGGTTATTCAATAAGCATCATTTCAGTATTTAGTTACCATTAAATTAAAGATACAGGAAAGTATTCAGGGTAACAAGTTATTGAATGTGAATGTTAATGCAAAATATGAAATTGAGGTCTTGACCATTTTGCATAAAAGTATGTCCAGATTATATATCCTAACACTTAATGCTGTTTCCACTGGAGAATATTCTTCCTGCTCGATTACATTTTAGTGGGTTGTTTCTGGGTTTCACACCAGGGACAGTTTTGTTTCAGTTTGTAATTATCCATTCTTCATCTGTTTGAAAGAGTGAAGTAATGTTTGTAAGTTATTCTGGTGCCCTCAGAACAAAGTAGGTACAGAAGCATACATTCATATTTATCTTCCAAGACGGACACTGGGTGTCATGACAAAGCAATCTGGTAAAAGAAAAGATGGCCTGACATGTGAGTTCATCAGAATATAATTGTGTTAGGTGCTTCATCGGTAAAACTGATCATAGACTTAATCCAAGCCTTATTATAAGAGCTAACACATTTTGCCTTGAGTCAGAAATTTGCTGTTGCTATTATTGGTTATGCCCAAGGATTATTAATATTTGGCATCAAGTTCAATTTTATTCATTTACTGTAACAGAGATCAACCTTGTTTGATCCCTTGCTTTTTCTTCAGGGAAATTAATTCCAAATGATGCAGCTGGATTGAAGAACTGAGAATTTAAATTTATCTTTGTGCCACGTGAAGGAGTATGCATATTTATAACATGAACAGCAAACTCTACATCCTGGCTTCCCAGATTTTATTACTTGCTACCAGTAGCAAAACCATGCTCTCGGCAACAGCACTTCTACAGAGCTTTTGGGGTTTTTTAAACTCTCATATCCAAGAGTTAATAGTTCAGTCAAAGAATTTGAAAAACGAATATTCCTCTGCTTTTATAAATTAATTTGTTATCTTGCACTGTGTCATAAATGGGTGAAAAAGAAATGCATCTTCTGTTTCCCATTATTTCTGTCCGTTCTTCCTGGCTTGTTCAAAGAGTATATGGACTCTTCAAATGTAGTTCATGTACTGTTTCTTTGCTTGGCCTGGATGTCAGATATTGATACAGACCTCCTTTGTAAATCTCTTTGAAAGCTTCTAATGAAAAAAGACAACAATGAAAATCAATTGGCAATATTAATATTGCCTTATTTGGCCTTAAATATCAAGGCTAGTTTGTTCAAGGCTTTGTACAACCTGCCCCATCAGAGAACTTTTTCTTGTGAGCTGCATCAGTTTCCCCATGGTGGGTTAGCCTGGGTTAGATTCTTCCACTCATGGTGTTCTTCAACCCCATAAGGCCGCTACCTTTCCTTGCCTGTTAGATTGAGCAATATAGGGCAAAGTGTATATTCTCACCTTCCTGTGTCAAGCAAAGTAGTTACCTTACTTACTTTTTTGCTTCTCTTTCATAATGTTTTTTCATTCATCCCCTAGTCCCTGGTTAGGCATAAAATAAGCATCACTCTCTTACCTTTATGTCACCTCTCCTACAAACACAGCTTCTGGAAACGTGCCTAGTGAGGGAAAATCAGGAAACAACTGTTCCGCAACACCAGTGGAAACATAGAAAGAACTCAGAAAAGTGTAGTTAGCATATAGAAAGCATAATTCCTATAAGCAAGTGTATCCACCTGGAAACAGAAAGAAGAAAGCCATTGCCCTGGTGTGTGCTGAAAGTTGGCAAAGGGATTGTGTTTACCAGCTCCCTTAGCACGCTCCCTTTGTTTTCATCCTAAAATTAGCAAATACAACATTCTGTCCTATCCTGACTCACCATAATTAGCTGGGCCAGCAGTCAATACTTCCTGCCACTCTCCCTCTCTTGCCAGTATCGTGGAGAGAAATGTATGGTTATTTCAAGGCCTTGTGACACTGGACTTCTATAAAACATTCAGGCATTCTGAGCAACTGACCCATCCTTTTTTTCTGCTTACAGGGCCAGTTTTGGTCAGAACTACAAAACATTTAAGAAGTCTATAAAATTGATAAGACATTAAAATGACGTGTTTCTAAGGTCCCTTTTTACTACTACACTATGTCAGCTATGGCCATGCCTACCGTCTTGCAGAACTGTTTAACATATCTGCCTAAATGATGATGTTGCTTTTTCAAAAAGCACTTTGAATTTAGAATAATAACCACAATCTGTTACAAGACAAATGTTGATGAAAAGAGGATGCCAGCAACAGAAAAATATGACCAAGCTAGAATTTCTAACAGCAAAGCTGTATACAGCAGCATTATTCACACTTCAAAATGCAATCTCCATCAGATAGCAGTGCATTCTGATATGTAATGTGGGCCTGATCCAAAGCCTATTTAAGTCAGTGGACTGATTCCCAACGACTTTAATGGGCTTTGGATTACACCCTAATTGCACTGATGTTCCCTTTACTAAAGCTCTTAGTTATAATGAAGCTCAACAATGCTCTGTTTGTTTTTCCCTCATTTCCAGGTGTTAATATTTTCTCTCTCTTTCTCTCCAAGTGAAGCTTCAATTATCAGGGAGGAGAGGAAAAATCCCAGATCTTTCACCAACTGCAGCGATCTGCTGCACATTGATCGTTAATGCTCAGTGCTGAGTCACAGCGAGCAAGATGATGATCGTCATGTGAAGGCGGTTAATAAAAGCAAAAGCGCAGTGGCATTTCAAGCCTGATTTGGCAATAAACATATCCATGCATGAATGGCCCACTCTAGTGAAAGAACCAAAAGTACCTATGAAATAGGAAACTACGGAATACCAAATGGGACCAGAGTTCAGTGGGAGGAAAGGTCTTAAGAGAATCAATGAGGGAATTTCTCTTTTGCTGTTAAAAAAAAACACATAAAGAAAACAACTCATAGTTCATAGGGACATTGCCAGTTTTAGAATTTCTCTCTGAAACATATAAGCAGCAATAAACCTGCCCAGATATGCCTTTTTTGACCAGGTCTTGCAAATGCTGGAGCAAATTGCCCTTCCCCTTTCCGGTGGGCAGCTCCCACAAGGATGTGACTACCTATCCTTTTACTATAAGCAAAGGGTAGATAAAATGTCCTGTGCTGATTCCCATTATGTAAAATCGGATTTCTGGCAAAATACCAACATTTACATCACTAAATTCTCATCTAATCTGACAACTAAAAGTCGTCTCCCTACTACTCCCTGGTTGCCTTGGCTTCTGTAGTAAGATGGGATACTCCTGTGACAGCTACTTCCTAACTATACTTACTGACAGAATCTGCCTATAAATTAATTAACTGTTTAAGCAAATTAAAATGGAAAATGGGGAATCAGCTATGAGAGAGGGATGGATGGGCAGTCAGGGACACACACATGCACACACATACACTGCTGATAACAGCATTCCCTTTCCCTAGTCTTCTCCTTTTTAAACAGAATGCAGAGAACCCTGAGTTCTGCTCATTCGATAAACACTGTGGTCTACCTGTACTAAAGTGATAGAGCCCAATGAAAGTGAATGGACTGTAGCTTTTATTTTAGGCCCTGACTATAACTGAGTATGCCATAGATTTAACAGCAAATTAAAAATTGCAGGAAAAACATAGGTCCAGGAAAACAGAAATTTGAAAAAATAGTCCTTTTATTTTTTTCTTTAAAATAAGCAAAAGATTTCTTTTCTTTTACCCAAAGCAAAATATTCTGCCTCTTTTCCAGTTTATTTAATCTATTTTCATTTGAGTTTGTTTCAAATTAAAAATTAATTTAAAAATAAAAATTCAGAAAGGTTCACTTAGAAAATGTCAAAGTAGAAGCTTTTGCCATTTTATAAATGGAACATTTCAGTTTCAAAAGATGTCAAACCAAAATGTTTCATATTTTGGCTGAAATATTGTGTGAGGCTGAATTTGCTAATAGGTTCTCTCCTCCCACTGAAGAAGGTTGTTTGTTTGTTTGTTTGTTAGCAAATTTATTATTCAACGGGTTTTTTTCAACTCCAGATTTTATGCCAGATGTGTAGGGGTTTTTGTTTGGAAAATACTATTTTACTTAACAAGGCAAAAATACACTATCACGAGGTACAAAGTTTGATCTGAAAATAGGTGAGAAGGGCTAACAGAATGATTTGATTGTTAATGTATGAGCAGAAACTATCATACATATACTTCCAGACAACTAACTCTGTGACAAGTTTGAATTTCCATCTCTCAGTACTTCACCATTTGCTCAGAAAATGTATGTTCAGTACTCTATTTCTACTTCACTGATTCTATAACATATAAACATTTTCTGTGCACAAGAGAAACATAAGTTCCAGAATTTGGAATTTTTTTTAAATGTCCTTAAAGTACAAATTACTAAAAAATCCCTAGGAATTAAAAAGTTTCATGAAGATTTACATCTTCAGAACCTTTATGGGAAAAAATTAAGAATGAACTGTGATTCAGAAGCTGATCATCTCTCTGCATGACTATGAACCACTGGTATTATTTTGTTATTCTTGTTCTTATTGAGGGAAAACACAGTATCTGATGCTAAGTCCTTTCTAGAATTTTGGGAGTTCCATTTACCTGGTTTTAGTTGTGTAAAATGTCTGTATTTGACAGACAGTTTTTCTGGTTCAGCTCAGGAATTGTATAATATTGATTATTTAATAGGAACTGTTTTTCATATGTAATTTCCTATCTCTTTCTAACTTCTACTTCTTTTTTGTACATACTGTACAATAGGTAAGCTATGCACACCTCAGTGAGCTATTTTTCAGGCTGTAAAATCCCACTTATAACTCACTTTGGTATCTTAAATTCATATTATTTATCTATTTGTGTATGCCACAACATTTACGGATCTAATCCCTCAAATATTAGGACAACATTGCAACATTTATTCATTTTAGCTGTCTCTTTGGTATATGATGCCCTTTGGTATATTGTGAGCCCTTACCTAAAAAAAGACTTCAAGACAAACCTATGGTGAAATTTTTACTGCAGCCATAATAATTTTCAAATGTTTCCATCAAAAAATTTTAAATTAAGGTACCATGGAAATATTTGTTTACAGTCCTGGATCTCAATATTCACTGTTTCAGTTGTCTATTACTTTGCCCATACTATATCATTAGGTTCTTTTATGGCAGTCACTTTCTTTCCCTTCCACAACCTGTGCCACTTTATTGTCACTTGCACTCAAACAAAGGCCACCAGAGGTTCCTCTTTTTCAGCCAGTTAGGGCTCCCAGACAGATAATTTACACATGTTACTCATTTGGTTTCTGCTTGGCCTGGCAGCTTTTCTCTTTAAATGCTGTTTTATCAGTGGAAGCTATGACGAATAATCAAAGGCTTTCTAGATTAGAGATAACTGGTATCTTAAAATTTCTATTTGATTTTAAAAGCACAAAAATATTTGAGTTAGTTAACATTGATAAGCTCTCTTTCCAGTAACACTGAAAGGAGTAAAGGGCCCATGGTGAATCATACACTGTATGTTTTTTGTTTGATCTTGGTCATAGATGTATTATTTTCTTCTGAAGTCTGAGTGTAATTTACTTGTGAGCTTGAACGGTCAGAGAGAATGTTGTTCATTGACCTGAAGAAATGTATGGTGTCTTCATGATGATGAAGAACATAAAAGAGCCGCCTCCTTGGGAAATATTAGAGTTGATAGGGAGTGTTTGAAGAAGAATGTGTCAAAGAGACTGACAGCAATATGAACAAAAGGAGGAAGGGAAATAGAAGATGAGAGGCTGAATTTGTTCTCTTTGGGATTTCACATTTAGGAATTTTAACAAAGAAAGGGTCATTATCTGGGCAGCAAAACTTCCTGAACCCAGCTTTTATCTCTTCTTGTCCTTTCATGTAATTGAAAAAAAGGGGTCTTTCACACAGCAGAACAGTGAAGGAACTAGAGGAAACATGATGGACACAGGAGAAAATCCCTCTGGCACACAGCTTTTCAGTGCTTCTTCTCATGGGGCAGGATGGGGCAACCTCTCGCTTGCACCCTAGTTTCACTGCTCTTTGGAGGCTGGCTGTCTCTCTCTGAAGTCAGGAACTATTTGTTGTGCTCTTTAAATGTTCTCCTACTTTTTGCTAGTTGATAAACTTCTCAGGAACTGTGTTAATGCTTTCCACAAGCAGTTTGGTCTGAGTCTACTCCTTTACTAATCCAGTTCAATTTAATCAAAGAGAAATTCTACCCTTCATTCATAATCCAATTGTAATATTATACATTAAGACAAATATTTGCTATACTGTATGAAGTCCACACAGGTTTGTTGTTTGTTTTCTTTTCCATGTATGGGGTTATTAGATTGCACAAACCAGTAATGCAAGCTATGAAAGGCAAATAAGCTCTGAAGTTACTTAATATTCTGCTGGCATGTGATTTATTATTTTTGTCCTTGGCCTCATCCTTAACCCTCCCCACCTTAAACATTACATTTCTTAACCTAGTCTAAGTCAAATCCTCACCTCTTGCCTGCCATGAGTCTACTGAATCTTTTCTAGCTTAGTACAAATGAAACAATTCTCATCAGAGTTATGAAGCCTGTTTGATAGGGCCTGTCCTGCAGCGGGGAGTTTAGACATTGGAATAAAAAAGGGGGATAAGTGAAGGAGTTATGAGGCTAACAGCAGGTCTACAAAAAAAAGCTCCAGAGCAGGAATGAATGAACTACCTAATTGACTCAGATTCTATCCAATTTCACAATCTACTTTTCCAGTCCTGATGATTAGCTGTGGGTCAGTTCTGTAATTCTTTCACCATGCTATGCATCTCTACAACACAACAGAGTGTTATTTTCCCGTAACAGTTATGATTGCACCATTTTTATGGATCAAAGTATACAATCATAAAAATCCATGATTGTAACAGCAAGCTTTAATACAAAAATAGTAATATGATATATGTGATAAGCTGCCCAGCTCCACACAGGAAAAATGGACTAGTGAATGTAGGGGCCAAAAGACTTATCTTCAACAGAATAAAAGCCTGGATGAAGGGTCTCCTTTACCTACAGCTCCAGTAGGTTTGTTGGTTTAGAAAAATAGTGGTTAGTGCTTAATTTAGAATTTCTAGAATGGTCTATGTTGACAGTAAGCTACCAGGTAAAAGATACATGAAGAGGTGTAAGGTGTGTACATACACGTATAAGTACTTAAATATTTGTGAAGTTTGCTGGAGTTGAGGACTGTAAAATCCAAGAAAATGAGACACAAAAGAAAAGCTTTTTCCTTTACAACATTCCTTTGCAAATATTTAATAACTATGTAGTAAATATTTACTAAAGAAAATAACGAAGAAAATTCTCCTCTGAAGTTTACTGTGCCAAATTTAGAGACTACTCAACCATTAAAGTGTGAAACAAGGGGATTTCAGCCTTGATTTAAATGTAAATCTCAACCCACTCTTAACTCGGCAGTCATTAGCAGCACACCATTATAAAAGAAACCATTCAGGGTATTTACAGTGCTCAGTTCTCCTGTCATCCTTCCTCTCTCAGTGTACCATTCACCAGGAAGGAGAGCTTGCTGTTTGATAAGGCACTGGATAAAAGATGCTACTGGCCAAAATCCAATCCTATGTTTCATAAAGCTTTTACATGAAATTCTCCTGGTTTTTTCTGATAGGTATCTTTTTAACTGCTATATATGTCTGATACCATATTTCATGCTGGCAAGTATGTAGCATTTATACCTACTGTGTACCTTTAGGATTGCCAATATTTATACAAAAAGTAATACACTTCTTTGTGTGAAATGAAAGCTGGTTTTGCTACAGTATGTTAACAGTTCAGAAATGCTCATGACAGATGCTTAGCTGTTTCTTTTGTCTGAGGTTTTGGCTACAGTCTGTTTCAAGGCAGTATTTCAGTGGTCTGCTGAATATTTAAATTCAGCTCCACGGTGTTGAGGAATCCAGCCATTTTAGTTTCTGCTCCAAGTAAACAAGATGCATAAGAATTCCCCTGACTTTCAGAATTGCACTTACAGATCTTTTTTTCTCATCTTAGCTGATCAATAAAGTGCAAACTCTTCTGATCGATTGCAAGTTTCCATTTATGCAGTGATCTATCATACCATTTCTTAGGGTCTTGATTATTTGCTCTAGGTCAGTCCAGGTGTAAGGCCAGCTTGCATGAAGGCAAGACTTTATACACAGATTTTTTGGTTTAATGCCGAATCAGTTTCATATGACAGTCTAATGGACTCTGCTGTAGTTTTTGGTGGATAGAGAAGCAGTTTCAAAGAAGTACTTTAATGGTATGAGAGAAAAGGGACTTAATCATCAAGCTACATGTTCCAGCCTTGATCTGATGTACATGAATACTCGAAGGTCTTCCATGAAAATGCTTTTAGGGCTTATTTATATCTTATAAGGAGCTAAATATGGTACCAAAGGAGGATGGTCCCAGGTAAGACAGGTGTAAGCACTTAACCTCACTCTCAGTTTAATACCTGTGACTCAGCTCTTCCGAGCACAGAAATGCCATTCATTGAAAACACTGAGCTGGGGTAATTTAGTCCACAGGCTGCTGGGTTGAGATTTGAATCAGAGTTAAGTGTTCAGAAGCAATCCCAGTACTACTATCTACCTGTCATATATATACGTATGTATATGCACATATGTAAGGGAAAGAGAATTAAAGGGGCACATAATCAAGAATAACTGTTAGTACAGTTAAATAGAAACGTAAGGTAAACAGTTGTTTTCCTCATACATTGCCTGCACTGGAATGTAGATTTTGGCTTCTTTTATACTCAGATTCATTATTTGAACATATTTATTCATTTTTAATCAGCGTGCTTCATTGTTCTTTTCCTCCATGCCAACACTTTATAGTTTATTTAAAAGTGAATGATAGAAGTGAATATCTGATCATGGAAACCCACTGCAAAACACTGCCTGCCTACTCATTGTAAAAACAAATCAAACATCTAAACATGATTTTTAATAAAAGTTTGAGATGAAAGGACAAAGTGGATATGTTCTTTGGAAAACAGCAAAGAATCCTTATTTTAATGTATTTGAATAGGACAGGTGGCACTAGCAAATTACATTACAGTCCCTAGGTAATGCAACAAGGAAAATAAGCAATAAAACACACCTTATTTGAACTCACTGCTACAGTGAATAGTTGATTTTGTATTAAAAAGCTCTCTCCTTGTCACTGTAATATCATTAAAGAAAAAATTGCTTGTCACCTGCTCGCATGTTATGACTTTTTGTTTTAAAATACAGATCCTGTTTCTCTGATCCCAACCTTAGTTTCTGCAAGGAACCAACACACAGATATGTCTTAGCTAAATCAGATTTAAACTGTTGTGTGCACGAGGCTGCCCATTTAAGCAAGGCTTCCAGGTACTAAGTAGATAATAGCTTCTGGGGTTTTATGAGCCCCTGAATTGATTTAGATTGTGAATTTTGACCTGTAGAGCTCCAGAGAGTTTGAAATATTTCTGAAGGGATGCACGATCCACCAGAGCCATCGCTATGGTTAGTGGCAGTTCACCACCCGCATCCCCAGAAGTTTTGAGAAGGATGGCTGTCAGTGGACTAGACTTCAGAAAACCAGCCATAGGAAAGTGAGGTACTCACCATGTTCAAAAATAGCCTGAGTTGGTCTTCACAGTGTGCAACAGAAGATAGGACGGAAGATAGGGTACATAGTGTCTGCAGAAAGCTAAACATATTAGGGGTTAGATTCATGACAGGGAAAGAAATCATCTTCATTTTGTTGCAGGCAGACTTATGTGGGGAGACTGAAGTAAAAGACTAAATTATTTCTGATTGTATTTTATGCCAGGACTCAAGTTTCTATGCATTGGAGAGACAATGGATCCAAATATTTGCCATAAATTACTGCTGGGTTGGGAAGGGGAGGAAGACATGTCAGAGTTTCATGGCATTTCTATAGCTTTTAGTGGAAATATTACTGCATATTACTTATATAAAATTCACCCACATATGTAGGATAAAAATACTCTATAAAAACACTAGGCCATAAAAATAAATAAATAAATAAAAGTAAGTAAAATTGCACTTGATAAAAATGAACAAAAGCCAGAAAAATCTAACTTGACTCAGAGCCAAAACACTTTTTTTCTTTGGATTTGGCTCCTAATTGAAGCTGAAAATAAAACAGATGCTAGAAATGTCAATTAAACACATTTTTCAATCTGTTTTGTATAATCTCTAGCTCTTTATACATGGACAGACTTCTGCTTTTCAAATCATTACTACCCTTATTTTTGGTTTTTTTTTAGGAAAGGAATTATGTTGCTACCATGGACCATGAGTCTGTATATATGGTTAATATGTTCTTGTAAGCCTGTTTTGTATCCCATTTTCCAGCATTTAGTAATTTCTCTTCTTTCATAATAAGACAACATTGAAATTATAATTTGTAAATATTTCCACAATGGCTAGTGCAAATTATTACTAACTCTACTGATCACCTACTTGTTTCTGTTTTATAAATACGAGTTGTAGAGTTGGACCCTGTAATATCCTGCTGTGGAGACCCATTGTAAGATGAGAATCAGTGGAAGTTATACCTGGGAGACTTCAAAAATTTCATTTACTTTTCACTGTTTATTCTGTTTGTTTCCAGTTTTCTTGCATTAAACAATATGATTTGAGAAGTCTGGTTTGTTGTTCACTTCCCTGTTACATGTCTTGTGAGAAAGTTTTGCCAGTTTTTTCTCACAAATTCATACATTGAAAACCTTAGAAAATACATACAAATTGCTCTTGTTTTTTAACAAAGGACTCTTGCAAACTGTCAAGCAGGAACTGTATTTGATCTTTCCATTTGCCTTTTCCTTTACCTAAAGTAAAAGTTTCTTTCTTTGGTAGAATGGTTCAAAAGGTTTGATTTTCAACACTTTTACAATCTGGCAGCTGGTTGTGTAAAGATGCAGCTGAATTTGGCGCTTCCCTGCCATGTGATGGAAACTGTGTATAGGCTGAGGTGCTAAAGGGAGGGGAGGAGAGGCTGCACCTCCTTCCTCCCACCACTCCCATAGGGAAAATGTATTGCAGAGCCACATAGTGATCCTCTACAATATGTTGTAGCTCTGGGGAAAATTGGCCTGGACCCTCAAACTGTTATTTGCAACTTGACTATTCACAGCTGGAATAGCAATGGGTTTGTTATTTGTAAAACATCCATGAATTTCACCACAGGCCTTTCTAGCAATATTGAAGCATCTGTGAATCAAACTGTTCCCCAGCTGTTCATTCACTACCTGCCGACTCCTCCAGCACTGCAGCCCTATTAATGCTGATGGTTACACCGTGCTTCTGGTGAGCTCCTGCCACACAGCTCCGCTCTTACTGCAGCTACAGGCGTTAATTCCCAACAAGAAGACGAGTATTATTTTTTTCAATAAAAAGTTCTTGCCAACAGTTGGAGTCCTTGCCAATGTTTACTGGCAGCTATTGATATTTAAATTTCAACCATTTTTTGGTCTAGTCTTTGCAAACCCATCAGAAACATCCAAGGTGATTTTCTACCTTAAAAAAAAAAAAAGTATTCCATTAAGGAAAGGGAAAAATTAACTAAAGGCTGTGGAAAATATGAATATCCAACAAATATTATTCACAGCTTATCTTCAAAAGAACAAATCAGCTTGGAAGTCCTTAATAAATGGCATTATGTAGTGGGTTGACCCTGGCTGGAGGCCAGGTGCTCCCCAGAGCCACTCCATCACTTGTCTCCTCAGCTGGGCAAGGGAGAGAAAATATAGCAAAAGGCTCATGGGTCGAGATAAGGAGGGGAGGGGATTACTCAGTAGGTACCTTCATGGGCAACACAGACTCGACTTGGGGAAATGTTTAATTTATTGCCAATCAAATCACAGTAGGATAATTAGAAATAAAATCACATCTTAAAACACCTTGCCCCACCCCTCCCTTCTTCCCGGTCTCAGCTTTGTTCCCCATTTCTCTCCCTCCTTTCCCCCAGCAGCACAGGGAGACAGGGAATGGGGGTTGTGGTCATTCCATCACATGTTGTCTCTGCCACTCCTTCCTCTTCAGGAGGATCCTCAGACTGTCCCCGCTCCAGCGTGGGGTCCCTCCCATGGGAGACAGTCCTCCACCAACTTTTCCAACATGAGTCCTTCCCACGGGTTGCAGTTCTTCACAAACTGCTCCAGCATGGGTCCTTTCCTTGGCGTGCAGTGCTTCAGTAGCAGTCTGCTCCAACCTAGGTCCTTCCCGGGTGCTGGAAACAGAGGTCAGCCTTCACACTTGGGGAGAATTCTTTGTCTGTTCAAGAGTCTGTATTGTTATTTTAAACTGCTAACACATGATATCTGAAGATTGCAACGCTGAGATAGGGATTCAGAGTCTTAGGAGCTGTCCCAGGTTTCATCAGAGCACGCCCTAATGCCAAATCTTATTCCAAAATGTCCATGACTTTTGCATGCTTCATCCTGTAAGACATGGAAGTTCTTCTATTTTGGCAAGCTTAAACAGAATTAATTAGTCTGTGCTTTTGATCAGGGAAATACATGGTTTTCCTCTATGGATCAAGAAGCTCTAGTGCCTCCATGCATTGTAATAGAAACTTGTAATTTTATGATGAGAAAATCCATGCTTGAAATGTAATGTTTTTGCTTACTTTAAGGGCAATTTTGCATTTGACCATGATCACCATCATTTTCTTTAGAAATGAATATTCTCAATAGATCTGCAGATTTTTTTCAAGGAAGGAGCTCGCATACTGTATGATAATTCATGATTTAAGCTTAGACTTTTCAGGTGGCAGTGAAAGTGTAAAAGCAATTAGTGAATTGAAAGAATGCAGAATTACTTTTTAATCTTGTTTTCTATCAAGCTAATTTTGTCATGGGAGATAGCAGCATCCTCTTGCTATTCATCTGTCTACCTGGGTGGAGGGGGAAATCTGAGATAACATATGAATCTTTTCTGATACAGGCTTTTAAGGGAGCCATTAAACACTGGTGACATGCACCCTCTGGCAGACCTGGTTGCCTGGAATCGGAAGCAAAATGGGACTGATACATACCAAAACACTTCACGGAGACCTTGCTGGGAAAGGTCTTTTAGCTCTGTTTTACAGAGAAACTGTGCCACTGATGTGAAGAGTTAGAATTTCCTACGTGAAGTTGTGTGCCCTTTTTTTTACAACGTGACCAAATCTATTATTACTATTACTACATCAGTGATGATAAAGACAAAGACAATTTTTACTAACACTTACTCAGGGGGAATAAATGCACAAAAATACTATGCCAAAGGTCTCATTAATGCAATTTCAGGCAGTCTTCACAGATTACACTGAATGTGTTGGTTCTTTACTTCTTAAGATACATCCCCAAGTATTTTCTCTATGAAAATTTGATATCTTCAGGAAGCACCATTGCTTTAAACCAAAACAAAATCCCCTGGTCTTCTGTGTTTCTTTCTTGACAATATCATTTAATATCATTTCCAGTGATATGTATGACCCCAAGAATAGGTTTCAGTCCTTAAAATTCAGAGAGCAAGAACTGACCAGCTGTGCAAAATCTGTCATGGTTTCATCCTCGTTTGAATTTAAAAAAAAAAAAAACAAAACCAACAACAACAAACAATACCACACACCACACCACCCCCCAAAAAAAAGCCAGACACACCAGACACACAAAAGAAAAGAAAAAACCCTCTCACTCAATGCCTATTATTTGATTTTTTGCCTTTTTTGCTGTAATATGTCTTTGGTATTAGGATACCTAGATCAATCAGATCATCTCGGATCATCTAACAGTGAAGTGGATCTATTTATTTGTTTTGAACTGGTCATTTATTTCCTTTTCTTTTCCATTCTCGAGGTTTATGTTCTGATCTTCCACAGCTAAAGATGCTGGATGGTTTAGCTTAAGTTCTCTGATGAAGTTTTTACATCAGGTTTTGGATCAGAGGCAATACCACAGAACTCAAAACACTTAATTTTTATTTCAAAGGTTTTTAACAGGCTGAAAAGTCACAGAGATATGAGAATGCTTGGCATTCATGTGTTTTTCCCTCCTCTGTAACATTTCTGCTTTATTGATATAAATGAAGATATACTGTAAACAGGAGAAGATTTTTTTTTTTTGTCCTATTGTCTGGCAATGCACTTTGATGTATAGATCCAGTAGAGAAAATGGGAACAGTATAGCTATGTGGTAGCCACGATTTCTACCATTACCAAAGTATATTTGTGGAGGTTTCTTCCATGGTTGCCTGTCATTCCAGCTCTGATGCTGCACCAGCTCTGATGGCTGCAACAGTCCATACATACACCAAAGCCCCTCTCCAGGCTCAGCTAACAATTGTTAATGACTATGCTCAGCTGTATGTCTACAGTTCTTGTCCTAAGATAATTCCTTGGAAAAGTTTTTTTGTTTTGTCAATGAATTAGTAAGCATTTCTCTTCACTCTGCTTAGAAGCTGAAGATTAAGAGGAACATCATACTGCAGGTATTATTAGACAAAAACAATGGATATTAAGCCATTATTTGTACATTAGCAAGTTTTCCCCAGGTAGGTTTTATCATTTCAAGACATTTTGTTTTGTGTTGTTCTTCTTTTTTTTGTCTAATCACCTCTAAAATTATGAACATTCCAAGAATAAAACATCCTGAATAGCAAAGCAGCTTGAAATATTCATAACTAAGAATGCAACTGGTAATGCTCATAAACAAAGTTGTTTGGAGACCCCTTTATTAATTTTTAATTTATTTTCAGTCAATTCCTTATTACTTCCAAATTCCTGTAGGGGATTCTGTTAATTAGTCATGTGTAAAATATTCATTAAAAACAGCTTCCTATTTTCTTCTTTTATTGCAAATTTACATTTCTAATCTTATAACCAAAATAAATGCCATTGGCTACAGAGACCACATTAATTTTGATCAACCCCTTGAAATAGAAACCCAGAGAACAAAAGATATGGTAATAAAATCATAGTTACATTGTGATTTCAACTTACTAAAAACAGGCATGCATGTTTCAAACGGTTGTCTACACGAGATATAAACCACAGGCATTTAAGATTATTTTAGGAATTACTTTTAGGGGAGGGGGGGGAAAACCCAATAAGGAAGCAGGAAATCACAGTCTTCCATTGGTGTTTTCCATAGGCATTTAGTCTTCTGAATTTGATAGATCTAGGAATAGGAAAAAAAACCAACTACTTTTGATATCCAGCCCAAAAATGGAGGCAAAAATATTTCCAAACAAATTGAAGATAAGTTATTCTTTAATCTCACTTTTTATCTAATGATTAAATAGAGGAAATGTGCTCTTGTGATTTAGTTGGATGACTGGGTCTCAGAGGTCTGAATTCAATTTTACTTCTGATATATAGTCACTTCCTGGCAACTCAGTCCCTCTGGACCTCTGTTCTCTCCATGTAAATGCTGACTCATATTTCTGGTCTTGTGAATTTTTTGGTCTTATGATCAGCTTTAAATATGCCATGAGGACAGTGGAAAGGATTGTTTACTATTAGTATCAGAAGTTAAACATGTGCACAAATGTTCCTAGGGTCAGAATCTTTGGGTTATCTATTCTAATGGGTAGGAAAAGGAGATGTTTCTCTTTCGGCTGTATCAAGAAATGTGGAACATCACCATGTTTTGGACCATAATCTTGTAATATTATGGTTTTATTACATTATTCAATTTTTGTTATGTTGTGTTGTCTTGTGTTATGTTATGTGTCCCTTCTATGGACGTAAGAATACAGCAGTGTTTCTTCTTTTTCTCATCTGCCTTGGTGTTTGTCAGTGTAAGCACAGAGGAAAAGTTCTGACAAACCTGTAAGCATCAATAAAAGTTCTGTGTGCAGATCACAAGGCAAGCCCATAACCTGGCAAAGATCTCCATAAAATCAGGGGCTATTCTTTTCTCTCAATGAGGCACATCTCCCACTGATGTCAGGCATATGGTTAATTTTCTAAAATAAAGCCAGCTTGGTTTCTTTCTCTTTTGTTGTCAGGATGGCAGACACTCCAAAAGAACATGCTTTTGTTCTTCATTTTCCTGGAGAAAAGACTTTAAAAGTGCAGAGAAATAGTCTGCAAATGGTACCTACTCTGAAGTAGCAACATCTGAGAATAGAAGTAATGGAAAAATATTGGTCAAAGACACAGTGTTTGCTCTTTAATATTTTTGTACACTAAATCCAGAGAGGTTGATGTGGTTTCCTGCCAGGCAGAGGGGCCTGGAAAAAGTAAAAACACATCCTGTTAGAGGGATGGGAATACAAAATTTTGTATATACAAAGGAAAAATCAAGACAACATCAGACAACAAAAATTAGTGTTCCAGTTACAGCAGATCCTGACTGGAACCAGAATGGTTGTTTTCTGAATGAGCATATTGAGGCAACCCAGAATAACTTTCCTACTGCCACTATTTCTGGTTTGAAAGGGTTTCTTTTCCCACCTATCAAACCAATCCAGCTGTAAGAAAGCAGGGCTAGTTCAGAGTATTCCTGTGGTGATCAGTGTCTCCTATAAGCTGCTATCTGTTCTTCTGGGGGTACCCTGCACACCAGAAAGGTGACCAGCCTGGGACAACCTCCCAGAAGGCTGTTCCTGGGGAGAAGCATCTGAAGCCCACTGCAGCATTAACAACAGGAAGATGTTGCAAGAGACACTGTTGAATCTTCCCCTTCACAAGGGCGAATTAATTATTTCACTTTCCATGTAGTAATGCACTTTGTTCATCTCTAAATCCTAACCTGAGCATTATAGTGACGATAAAGCATAGGGCTATGTAGAATGGTGTTATTGGCAGGCAAAGTAAAGCTTTTGTCAGGCTGTTGTGGAGAAGGAAGGCTCAATTCCATCTCGACCAGGGAAATCTGCATTTCATGTTAAATTTCCATTTCATGAACTGCTTCTCCCTCTGTGATGTCATTTACAAAAAAATCCACTTGGACATAAAATGAATAGTTTGCGGTATTCTAAATATAATTGAGGTAATTTAGAATTGCTTTGAAGCTTCTCTCTAGATCAAGAATGTTGCTGACCTGAATTGTCCCACTCAGTATCACAAGGAGTCTGTCATGCTCCTGAAAGTGGTGAGAAACAGCAGGTGCTTATACTTGGTAATGTTTTATACTCAGTCTGTGCAGGTACACATTACTATGCAATAAGCATAACTTATGTCCCCATGTATTAATCCCAGGAGAAAACTGGCTTTTCAGTGGTCTTTTTATGTATATTCTTCCCTTACTTTATCCACTGCTTTCTCCCCATCACTATCTTTGTAATCATTTTCTAAATAACACTTAAAAAATGGATTTATAAATTGTGACTCACCACCTCTTCCATTCCCTGACCCAAGAGCTCATAACTGCTGCTCCGTCAAGACCCAGAATCCTCCTCAGATGCATTTAATGTATATACATCAATTCTAAGGAAATAATTATTTATTGCTGCTCCCAATTCCAGCAGCAGATTTGATCAAGACCAAATTAATCATTGCCTTAAAATCATTAGAGATTATATAGTACAAGGCTGGCTGAACTGAACCATGACTCAGCCCGATAATACTCTGTCTGAAAACTAATCACCACCCACCGTATCATCATCTTGAGCCAGCAATTCATCTCCATTATCTCAGTGGTTCTTCTGATTGCAACTAGATCAAAACATCTTGCTGAAGTCCAGATTAATTTTACCTCATCCTTTTTTGCCCAATTTAGTATGTGGAAGAAGTCGATTGGTAATGTTAGCCTGAGTTCAGCAAACCCAGGCCGACTCTGCTGAGATGCTTTCCACTCCATCAGTTCTCATAAATTAATTCCTCTGTGATCCTTTCAAGTTCTTCACCTGGAACAAAAGCCAGGTTAAAAGTTTACATGTCCCGGTCGCTCATCCTTTCCTCTCTGTTTAAACTCAAGCACTACATTTTGTTCAACATTTAGGTAGTGGAGCCTGGTCTGCTAGCCTGGTTAGCCCCATGCTAACTTCTCTCCTGGTTTCTTGTCCTCAAGGAGCAAAGCCCGTCAGATCCTGAAGTTGTTTTTGGTTAACTTTTCTTAAGTATATGTTTACGTTCCTTTTATTGAAGATTAGTTTTACATTTTCCCATTGGTTTCTTGGATTTTGCTCCCCATGCATCTCTGCTTCTGATTCTTTCTTATTAAAAGGATGAAGAGAAGTATTTACACAGGAATTTTGCCATACCTAAGTCCTTAGTGGTGGTTTCCCCTTCTCTGTTATTCAGAAATCTTACTTAGTCTTTTGTTTTTCTTTCCACTGGACATTTTTGAAAATTCTGTTCTTTCTCTTTATTACTACAGCACGCAGGAGTTCATCAGAATTTTAAGCATCTCATTTTCCTCCTTCAGTTCTTAACTTCTGGCATGTATTTCAGGTATGTTAGGAGCATTTTTAACCACACTCTTTCTCTCTCTTAAGAAATCTTACGCGGAACTGTTCTGTACTTATTACACTTCTGTTACGAAGGAGAAGGGTTTTAACATTTTACTCTAAATTCTTCAAATTCTTAAGTAATGAAAAATGTGACTTGACATCAAAGCAAAAGTTTTAATGGGGATCCCCTATAGGTATCAATTAAATAATTAAGAAAGGATCCATGAAATAGATTATTCCTATGGTAAACTTACCAAGTACATCTCTTTTGAGGCATTGTGTATGTATTTGTACAGGAACGGAGATCGTTTCCAAGTAGGCTTATATTTTGATCTCTTTACCCCATTAATACAGTCAGCCAGTACAACAGGGACAGGTTGGTAGGGTTCAGTGCAGGAGTGGCTGCTTTAATTCTCTGATTGGGGTTTTTTCCCATTTTTAATGTTTCCCGCATATCGCTTATTTCTTTTACCTACCTCATTATTTATTACTGATTTCATACTAGTGTACTAGGATGGTAATTGTGCTAGGAATTGTATACAAATACATGTTAATGTTTTTCAAGGATATTGTGCATACGCTGTAGGCTATAATTGTTTTGGAAGATTGCACTGAATTAGAGTACTTCGATTCAAAATGAGATGATATTGTGCCCTCTAGGACTCCAAAGATATATATTTAGATCCTCCCTTGACAAAGACTTCCTACATAACCTTGGCATGTCCCCTTCTCTCTCTGTTCTTCAGTTTCCCAGCTACCCAGCCAAGAGAGAAATACTCCCTGTCTTTCATCTTTTTGGGGTAGATTGGAGCATGATTATGCATTTTGCTTGATTTTTCCCTAGAATGGTCACTTTGATTTTAGTGGGATAACTACAGTGCATGAAAACTCTGTCAAAGGCAATTTTTTTTCTAGCACTAGAGCTCATTAGCAGTTGAAGATGTATATAAAGCTTTAACCAAAATAATTTTAATTCTATGTGAATTATGTTGTCTTCATGAAAACAATACACATTTTTCTAACTAGCACATCCCAAATGCAAAGCTGGAATTGAATGATATGCCCTGAAAAGAAAACTATCTGATAATTTTCTTATACTTTGTACCAAAGGCATAAGTTTTGAACTTTTCCTCTTTTAGCTTAATTCCCTTCATTTAGGCCATAAGATCACTGCCCATTTTTTTTCTTTCAATAGTGTATTTCCCTGTTATGAGAAGACATGTTATTTTTATCTGCAGTGCTTAATATACCATACTGTATAAACCTTCCTAAAAGAATCAATCTTTAGCCTTAAAGGTTATTTCACTTTAGTGTGCAATATACCACAATTTCTGCCGTGTTTGATCCATTTGAGCTGTGGAGTTGGTAAGATTATACATGGTTTATACTGCATGGGTTTTTAATGTTCCACACATTAGCATTTAAAAATTGTCTTCATATTCCCCATATTGATTTTTGTGGGTCCCAACGTAGAGCAACTGCTGACTGGCTATGCCAAACTCTCCTGATGAAAAGATGATATAGGAATCCTCAGCAGGGGCAAAGACAACCACAGATTGTCATCCAGTTGATCGTTTTTCTTAAGCCTCATTTTGAGCTGGATTTTCTGTTTTTTTTCTTTTTATGATGGCATGCACAGTATAACTGCCTAAGGGCATGCTTATTATAGACTGTATTTTAAAGCTGATTAAAAATAAATTCTCCATGCCTGTCTGAAACTTATTCCACTGAGAATCTTGTTTCATATTGGACGAGTAAAAGGATCTGTTGCTTAGTTAACTAGGTTCACCTTTTACCTCAGCACACATTTAAAAACTCATATCAAATTTCCATTACACTTCATTTATTATCCAGTCTTTCTACTTTCATCAGAGAAAGCATTATAATGACTCTGACTTTGAAAAGTTTTATAACTAATATGTGCCTATATATATATATATATATTATTATATTTTATTTATACTCCATATAAAAATTAGGCTATCAAGTCTGACAGAAAGATCTTGGTACCATAATAAACAGACTTGTCTCCACAATCACTCTGCAGCACACAGGACTTGGCAAACTGTCAGATTGCAGGATGAAGAGGTAAACCGCAGAATCTGCAAATTCTGGCCGTGCACGTGGGAATAGGTTCTGGGCTTTCCGAGAACTTGTGGAGAAAATGAAACTTGGCAGGATCCATGAGGAAATTCATTTCATCTGTTTTCATTTTACACTGTCTGTCATCTAGTTTTTGATCACTAAATGAAAAAGAAAAATGAAATTCTGCCATATGCATTCTATAAATTTCAATTTAGCTATCAGGTGTCACACCTGCCACAATTTTGCTTTTTTCTGTGTTTCAGACAACAGACATAATCGTTTGTTTGTGTTACTGATGTTGGTGTGGGAAAGTTTATTTATAATAGTATTTGCAGTAAATCTGCTCGTTTCCAACCATTGCTGTATAAAGCCTACATTTGAAATATAGACAGTTATGTCAACTTGTATAGGAAACATATTGTATAATGTTAATTAAATGGCAATATTTATACTCTCTGCTCCTCTACTGAAATGCTCTGAGTCCTGAAACTGACTGCTATGACATTTTGAACAAAGTCACCCTGTACAAGTTTCAGGCCTAGATTCTCCTAAAGAGGGAGGGGTGATGTACATTGCATATTTCTGGTTTGCCTGTCCCTGCCGAGCATGCATTGCCTGGAGTGGATGGGTGGGCAGCCAGATTTGATGCCCACCACCTCCGTGCAGGTCTCATTTCCCCTGATCACAAAGGGTCTGTTTGGGTGAGGTCAGTGATGGGCTGTTGAGGGTGTGGCCGTTCAGAAATTTCATGTTGCTGCATTTGCTTTGGCCATGAAATACTGGCTGGGGCCAGCCCCTCATCACCCACCTCAGACACCGCAGCCCCACCATGGTTTTGGGTTTTGGTCCCCAGGATGTTGCTCAAACCTTTCCCACACCCACAAAGCCTCAATACACCTGCTTGGTAACAAGTCACTCACTTTTTACTTAATCTCTCCAAATGTAACTGTTCATACCCTCAAAAGGAGGACTGCGCAAGGTAAATTTATACTGTTATTAGCCAGCAGGATTAATGGCAGCAAGATATCTCTCCATGAGCTGTCAAATATATGTATGCTGGCACTTCTTCCCCAATTGTGGTGGTTGTTTTCTAGAAAAACTTAAAAAATTAACTTGAAAAATTCATAAATAAATTAATCTCCTTGACAAATATCAGGAGAAAGCTAGAGGTAGGTCAGATTTTGTGGGATAACACAGATTTGGTGGCAATGACTTTTCCTTGGTTCCATTTCAATTTCTCTGAATTGTTCGTGTCAAGAAGAGATGGATGGAAATTTAAATAAAAACAGAAACAGAAGTCAAGATGCTTGGCTCTGATTCAATATGTTGATATTTCAGTATTTTAAATTTAAAATATTTTTGAAGATATTTTTTCTTCACTATTTTAATTTTTAAACTGATATGTTTTCAAGCAGTTCATACTTTCTCATTTTGACTCAGGTTTTTTTGGAACTGTTTCAGGCTTTTTGGAATTGCTGGAAAATCAGAAAAGCTTCATGTGTTTATACACAGAGTACAAATATAAGCCTATTGATTTCCTTTTTATATTTCCTCTTTTCATATTCTCTTATTTAAAGAATAAATCTCTGAGCTATAATGTGAGACCAGGTATGTAACACAAAATGCAAGCATAATCTATTAAATATTATTCCAGTAATAAAACAGAAGTCATATAGTAGTCATGTTAATGAAATAGCATGATACCATGCCTCATGGTGTATACCTGAGTTGTGTTGTTTTGGTTTACAGGATCACAAAATCTCTTGGGTTTTGTTTGTTTTGTTGGTTGGTTTTTTTTTTTTGGAGTTGGGGGTTGGAAGGGAGATTAACAAATGCATTCTAGTTCAGCTTTAATTTATACCATAATTTTTAATGATACTTCATTGCAGGATTTTATACTTGCCCTTGAATGGGTAAGGATTTTACAGGCTTTCCATTAATTACACTAATTTTGAAAAGTTCTGATTCATGCTCTGATAAATGTTGGTTCAGGATTTGAGAAAAATATAATTTACATTGAGGAAATAAGGGAGAGGATTCATAGGGTGAAAGCGAACATCTGTAGAGTGACTTGCTGGATACGACTTTTGCAGCTAACACACCTGAGTTATAATGACAAAGCAGCTGTGGAAGAACTTGTCACATTGTGTACCAATAAGCATTGTGCAGATGGGCCAAAGTTCTCCTTGCGCACATACACCCATACACTCTGTCATACCCATCTAAAGGTGAGTGCATCACCCAGTACGAGATTCATAAATTTGTTAGCTTCTTGCAGCAGAAAATGTCGAAATATATCACCATATTAGTGTTAAAAGTTATTTGGCAATGAAATTAAAACAACAATTAGTCTAAGGTACTGGGGTTTTTTTACTTTCTTTTTGATTTCCTAGTATATTCACAAGCTTATGTATAATACATTTTATTGTAATTTCTTTCTTGGAACAATGGCAAACCTCTGTACTTCAAAGTTACTCAGTCACTGCCAGACCCACCTCTTGTTGTACACTTCTGCTGCCTCAACAGTTCAGCTGGTGATGGCAGTGCCAGCACACCTTGCCAGGCACATTCCAGCTCACCTTATGAATCATTCTGTCTTGTGTGCCTTTCATAGGAAATCCACTCAAGTGTAGAAATATACAGTGTATTATACCTGCGTCTCTAAGGAAGCTGAAGCACCATATACCAATGTTTTGGTTAAAACCAGCACAACCTATTAATAAAACTGTTGGGAGTCAAGTATATCAGAGCATGTACCTCCTGCTTTTTTAGAAACTGACACCTTTAATCAATTAAACCCCAATGCTCTATTCATAGCTCAGGTTTTTTATGGTACAAAGATTTGCATTCCAATTAGCACTCACAAGGCAAGTTTTCATCTTAACCTGATCAGTAGTATTTCCCTCTCCTCAGTGCCTATCTTATTCCATTGAGACTGCAGCGATGTGTCAGGAAGAGCATCTCTGTTACCTTCTGATTGAACAAAACTCTCTTAGGCTTCCTTTGAAATCTTGAGGGCTTGTCACTTGAGATGTTACTTTTTTTAAGCATGAGCAAATCTTGTCAGCCTAAGCTGAGAAATCAGCTGTATTTTATCAGCACTTTGGGATCAAACTTCACATTCAGTATGCAGCACTGGGTGTTGTATGTGAGACAAAACTAGAGGTTACAGTCTGCTTTAGGAAGACCGTCTCTGGTGACAGGGAGGCTCAGTTTCTTACTGTTTACAGAATACAGTCACAAAAAAATAACTCAGATGCTTCCATTTGTGTGATATATAAAGTGCTTAATATCTTGCAACACTTGCTTATTTATGTAGGCACATTATGTTGAATTAACTACAGCTTCTTTGACTTAAAGTGCCTTGAATCCACACAAAACTTTTTAAAGAGAATTAATTGGCATCATAGGTCTTTTGTAATTAATCCTCCTTAAGGCTGAGGTAATGCTGTTTTGCAGCAGGTCTATCACTTACCCAATTACACACTGATTGCTGCACTCCCTAGTCTTCCATCTGGACATCTGTAGAGCTCTGGGACTCAAAGAGCTGCATGCTCAGTCCCATCTGGAGGAGTGTCACAAAACCAAACGTCTACAAGATGTTGTTGGAGTAAATAAAACCAAGCTGGTAATTCCTGCTCCTACTCCTGGTGCCAAGTCAAAGGAAAAATGCTCTGTGATAGTGGCTGCAGAAAGGACAGGACTAAGCTCCAGTCAGTGTACCCAACACCTGTCCATTTTCTTGGGAAACAGTACTTTGGCAAGCAGTTCTACCAATGCACACATACAATGTGTTTACCAACACACTGGAAAGTTTATCTAAGATTGCTGTAAACCAACAGGCACCCAAGAAAAGGTGACAGGCTCCCAAGATACCATAAAGGGAAAAAATCCACCCTTTCTACATACATGCTGAGATCTGACCAGGAGGAAACTTTTAAAAGTGATCATAAATTATATGTTCTGGCAGGCACATCTTCATGCACAGTCACTTCTGAGTCTGTGCTGTGGAGCTTGTAAAAGCCAGGAATGGAAGCTGGGTCCAGAGACTGAGCAATATGTCAGTGCTATAGTGGAGAGAACACTGGGGCTGAAATACTGCCTAACATTCACAAATCAGAATGTATAGAAGTAGAAATTGATGGGCTAATGCTTGACTTAGGAACACTTCTTAAGAAACTTTAATAGTTTTAAAAGCATACTTCATACTGTGGGTTTAAAGTGAGATCTGTGGTCGTGGACATCATAAAGGAGAGCTCATGGCAAACCAAGTGGTTTGGTTTGCATGCTCCTTTCAAGACAGGGTTTGTCCGTCCGTAGAACTGTCCTTCTAACCAGGTCTTATTTCTGAGGCAATCATTTCTCACCCAGTGGCAGCAACGTATATTACAGGCCTAGCTGTGTTTGTTTAATGCCTACAGGGAACATACGAACTACCCAGTACTTTTCCTGCTTGTTGATGCTGCCTTTTAAGTTTAGCTTCCATCAGTATTATAGGCAACAAGGGTATCCCACCACTGTAAATTGAGGGAGAGAAAGGGTTTTCACATGGATGTTCTGTCACTTCAAATGAGCGCCAAACAGCTTAGCAGGATCATCACCTTCTCCAGCATAAAATTCTGCAGCACTGCCTTTCCTCCCAGGATTGAGTCCTAGCAGGCATTCACAGCTCACCAAGTAAAGCTGCAATGTTGCACTTCGTGAAAGCATTTGCAGAGAAATGCCTCCAAGGGGAAAAAAAAAAAAAAGCCATACCCCAAAACAAAGCAAAACTCTGCTTTTTACTTCATCCTCCAGATTTCCTTCTCCTGAAACCATAATGCTACTCCTCCAAAGCTACAAAGCAAAATCCATCTGACTGTGTGAGTGCCAATACAAGACATTATCCTGTTTATATTAAAGACTGCTGTAAGTGAGCAGTGTGTCTTCCAGGCTGCTTTCATGTTAGTTTAGAAATGGAGCTGGCAAAACACAGCCGAGTTACGGGAGGAGCATCATGGCAGTTTAATACAGCAAGTCTCAGGACTCCTGCCAGTTCTAGGAGGCATCTCATAAAGCACGGAGAGAAAAATCACAGAGCTGACATGCAAAAGTTTGCAGTGGGTTTCTGGCCAAAACTGCCAACTATGAAGTCAAACAAACAGAACCTGTAAATGAAATGGTTAACATGGGAATTTCTGTAAATCAGCTTTAGGAAATAGTACGGAAGCCCTTATTTCCGTTTAACATAGTCTAGCATTGGCTTCTTTTCCTCATGTTAAAATCACCATGTAGACAAGCCTAATATACTAATAAAACATCAGGACAGCTTACAGTTTAGAAGACTTTATCTTCATCCAGAGTAGCTTAAATCAGCTTATTTTGGCCTTTGTACATTACATCAGAGAGCAAGAAATAGTAAATATTTATTTCATCTAGCGTCTTGAGCACACACATAAGTATATATTTTAAAGAAATGCTTAAAACATCTTTTTCTTATAATGTAGACCAGTGTGAGAACCCTGAGAAAAGAATAAATTACAAGCACACATAACAAACACATGTCAGTTTAAAACCCATGCAATAGCTAAGCATGAAGGAGAGAGTTAAGGGATTATATGTGGAAGCAGTAACTTTAAAATTTGTATTATTCTAGGTTTAAGACCCACCATTATCATTATTCTTAATGGGGTTTTTTTATATACTGTTGAGTAATAGTTTGTCCACATCCTGGCTGTTATCAAAGGAACTGCTTGTGCAGCAGTTGTGCTGACAATAACCTCTAATATCGTTATGGTCACTTAATTAAACAATTTGGAAGTTTACTTTAGGTGACATTTAAAATTGAAAATTCAAGTACATTACTCTACCATGTCCTCTCTTGCTATTGGTTAGTAAAACACTATTCAAGGAAATCCATAAAATTACAATTCCAAGACTGTGATAAGAATGGATTAGTTTTGCACAATTTTTAGCTCTCATTACAATTTTTGTTGCCAGACTAAGTCTACAGATTGAGTATAAAGTATATCAGGCTTTAAATTCAATGATAAGTCATTGTTAGGACAGAGAATTTTGTGATAACACAGGCAGAAGACTAATCCACTCTGATGACAGCCTTGCAAGTCTATGAGGAACAGAACACAGAGCAAGATTTATCCATCGCATTGACAAGGATGGTAAGGGGAATGGGAAATGGAACAAAATGAGTCCATTTGCATGACAACCTAAGACTATAATCATACGGTTCCACTCAAATCCTACAGTAATGGACCATAAAGAAAAAAGCATAAACAAGGCACATCATTTAAAACTATATTGTACTCATCAACCTTTCTAGTGTCTGTTGAAAACATAATCAGGAAAGAAAAATTAATTTCAGTCTGCTAAATTACACTGTAAATGCAGAGGGGATGCAACAGAATCGTTCAAACAAAGTTATTCATGTGGCTTTCATAAGTTTGAATAAATTCATTCTGCTCTGTATTCACAAAGATGAGACTATCAAACTAGATCCTCAGCTTACATACAGCAGCATATTTCCCTTGACTTCAGTGAGCTCAAAATCTTCCCAAAATCTCCAAGGAAACCCTATTCTTGATAAGAAGGCTTTGAAAATACTGAAATAAAAGATAATTTGAGATACCTAGGGGAGAATTTTAAAGAATGGAGATTGGCAAACAATGTGAAATATAGAATGTACATGTGCATCTTTCACATCCCTGTAGTTCCTGAAACACACTGGAACTTCTCATACACACCCATTTCTGTGCCCAGATGTTTCTAGGATCATGTGTGCAAGGCTGGTATGAAGGGGATTTGTGAGCTGAAGTCCAGCATAGCATCATTTGAATAAAATGATAAGTGTTAAGATTTTAGTGTATATAGTATATTACACATATATATTTTTATAGTTGGTTTATTCTTTAAGTAATTAAACCAATGCAAACCAAGGCACAGGTGCCAAGTAAATATGATGTCATAATTGGAAAGTTCATAAATGCTTTGTCTAAAGGTCAAAATTGGAATTACATTAATTTAGTCATGAACCTTTGCACTTTCTCATCTGAACAATAGAATCTCATTTTAATTTCCTTTTACTTTAAATGCAGACATTTCTGTGAAGGAAGTTGCATATGAATATCTGCACGTCTTCTTTCTACAACCTCATGACAAAAGCTGTGTCATATGGTATAATCAGCACTGAATATGTCATATACACAGTGTATTTTGAAAATTCTTCAAATAATTAATCTGAAAAATCTGAAAGCATATGTGAAGACTTTAATGTACCAGTTCAAGCAATACATGAATAGACTCATTGTATTTCAGTTCTTTTAAAGAACAAGCCCTATAGCCATGCATAAGCAAAATTTTCACAAACTTTGGCTTGCAGACAGGAATTTATTCAGGAACTGTCTGCCATACCTGGGAGTTTACGTAGTGAACTATATATGACAGAAGCAGATACATGTTTCTTGCTGCTTTTTGAGCATTGCAGACTATATTCCATTCTGGTTTTGTCATTGTACTAATGTGCAGAACAGACCTTAAAACAATTTAGGCTAATCATCCAGAAGTCCAAATGGTCCTCTGCGAGTGTATGTGTGAGACCTTTGACAGTGTGTTCACGCAGAACTTAATGTGGAGCATAGACTTTAATTTACTGAAGTGACTGAAGAGGTCTCTTGTCCTTATAGGCACACTTAACACAGTATCAATGCTACTTAAAAATAATAAGGAATAAAGGATGGAGGGAATCAATTTAAACTACTCACCAGTACCTCCATTCAACCTCTTCTGCACATGCAGAAGTCGAATCAATTTAATGTCTCTGCTATAGCGATGTTTCACATGCATTGTGTCACAGTATTGCAAGTTCCCTGCCTTATTCACAGGCTTTGCTCCTCTGTCTCCCCTTTCTAGCATCTGTATGGATTTTAAAGATAACCTTTATCTTTGCTTTTCAACACGTAACTGCAGTGGTAACAGACCGGACCGGTTCTTAGTTGCTATTATAAAATATCTCGTTCCTCTATGATCTTTGATTTATGGCATATCTTATGACTTTAGAAATACACAGGGTCATGTTTAAAAAGAAGCTGTGCTCATGTAAGCAGTGCAATCTCTGCTGTATGGGTGAGGGAGACCGTTACTTCCCGAAATGGCTGGGATTGGCAGGGCTCCTCAAAGCCCAGTTGCCTGCCTGGGGCTTCCTCTGGGTGTGTAGCTGCAGAGGAGGACAGAGATGTCATGGCCAGCAGCCTGTTAGCAGGAGCTGTGAATGGCCCAGCTGACCAAGACCAGGTAGCACCTGTACAACCAAACCTGCTGCGAGTCCATAATCCCCTAGCAGATGGGACTGAACCAGAATGCCAGGACACATGGAACTGCCAATCCATAAGCCAAAACAGTTGGAAATATGGGATTGGTCAGGAGCCAGTGCAGATGGCAACGGAGGGCTGGTCAGGATTGCAAGTCTGCTTGGCATTGGGTGGGCATTGATACAGATGGCAAATGGGATGTGTCAGAACTGCAGTTCTCTCCTTGTTTTGTGTCAGATTGTCTCTGCATGAGAAAAGGGGAGGTTTTCCAAAACATATTCTTAGCTTCTGGGACTCTCCCCTCTCTAGTGATATCCCCTCTACCCCTGAAATTTGAGATTTGCTTAGAAACATGCAGATTGAATTTTGTTTGGAGGGATTATTTGTATTTAGGAGTAAAATGTGAGTTTCCCGCATGCATTTGCACTAGTAAATCTTTAGCCCTCAAAGTGAACAAGGACTAGTCACGAATGCTGCCAAAATGGAATTTGCTTTTAACTTCAAATGAATATTCATGAATAATTTTCTTCTCTATTTGCTCACCACTCATATTTAATGATATGGGAAATGGGATGAATAACAAGGTGCTGAAATTTGCTGACAATACACAATTATTTAAGTTAATATAAACCAAGGAGCAAAGTAAGGAATTTTAGGAGGATCTAATAAAATCTGAGTGACTGAATAACAAGACACCAGATGAAGTTCAATGCAGACAAGTGGAAGATAATGAACACTGGAAGAAATCATTTGAACTACTTGTACATATTGATGAAGTCTGAATTAGCTCTCACCTTTCTGGGTTAGGATGGATGTACTGTCCAGCAACAATGAGGATGGAAAATAGGCTGCAAGTCAGTCCTGGGGAAGGCTGCGTCCAGATCAAAAAGTTCTCTTCAGTCCTACTTCAGCTGTAAGCAGGACTAATGTAAGATAGAAATAGTGTCCCATATACTTCTATGCAGGAGCTCAAACTGGGGGAAAATATCACTAGATTTATTTATTTGTAATTAATTTCTCATATTGGGGATGGAATTACACTAATTTAAGCTGAAAGGCAATTCTGAAAGGACATAGGCAAAATAAACAGCTCCAGAGGGAAAGGGCAGACACACGTGAAAAGTGGTCTGAAGGATGCAAGTTGAACAGTTTACTTTTAGAGTCAAAAGAGTGTCAGCATGATACAAATATGCAACTCTGTGATGAACATATTTTGTTACTTCAAGACATGCCACAATCCAGCAGCTAACATTAGAGAACAAACAGAAAGTTTTAGAACAAATAGAAAGTTTTAGCAATGAGTAATTAGGTTTAACTTAAGATGCTTAGCTTTTAATTGAAGCAACTGAGAAAACTGCTGCAGTGGCAGTCTCTAGCAAAGGGTCAAACCAGCTTTAATTTTAAACTGCTTCAACAGGACTTGCCAACAGTGCACTAACACCACAGGAATGTGAGCCTTTAGCATGAAGAAGTGAGTGAGAATACAGCTCTAAGTCACATTCCCAGGCAGCAACGAAGCCTGAACTTTGCTGTAGCTGCTATGAACTCTGCTGTGTACTACTGGGGCCCAGAGGAAGCTCTTCCTGGAGTCAGTCCACATGAACAAAGTGGTTTGCCAAGTGACTGGGATGCTAGAAAAGCAGTCAGATTATAACAGGGATGCCTGGGGACCTGTCGCTCCCATTCATTCTGCTCTTCTCTGTCAAAGCATTGTCCATGCTGTGGAGTTGAGTGGAGAGACTTCACCTATGCTCTGTGGGCTACTGCCAACTTTTCTCCAAACTTTAGAAATTCCCAGTGGAATACCATGTACCTGAAACCTTGAATGAAGGAGATGATATCACAGAGAAAGAATATTACAGGATAATTGGTTTCTTGGCCTGTGTATCAGAGAGAACCTTCTGCCTTGGACAGGATAATACAAAATGTCAGTGATGATGCAGTTGTTGTTTTTAATGCAGGCATTTTGTTTTGACTTACAGCATTCTTGGCAGTTCATAGGATGAACTTTCTGCTCTAAGTCCTAAATGATTGTCCAATATTTTCCTCTTCTGGGTATTATTTTGTTACCTGCCACAGTCCTCAAGCATTTTTCCTTCTGCAAGAGTTCTCAGATAGGAAATGCACAAATTCCTGAGGAGTCACTGGGAGAAAGGAGGAAGGGAATGTAGCTGGGGAAAGGTGGTGAGGCAGGAATACAGACAGGTAGAAGAGGGCTCTGGCCATGGCAGGACAATGAATAGGGGCAGAGCACAAAAGCAGCAGACAGACAGTGCTTTCAGGAGTTCTTAACCAGTACATTTGTAACTCTGAGGGACTGAGAGGGTGGAAAGGAGCATCTTCTGCTCCAGAATCGTGTATACCTCATCTGACCACAGTCCTCTTTACCACTGTGGCCACATGTAGCTGGTCACACTTCCTCTGCTGCTCCCTTTGAGCCTGCATGTATGCAGATACAAACCCTACAGCTGCTGGAGGTTCCTGGGAAGTGTAGGATCAAATGCTGAGATCCTCTCTTAGGATCCAGTCATTCCTCAACAGACACAGAATTCAATTCAATAAGAACCCAAACCTATGCCATAATTTAACAATTTCCCAGCGTGTTATCTGAGGAGAAAAAATCCAGGGTGGCTTTGTGGGATGCTGGAGTGGTATGAGGGTAAACACCAGGACAGGTTAGGACAGTGACTGCCACAACTTCAAGTCTAAGACTGTATGATAGACAAACGAGAAGTGTCAGAACACTTCTCCCATGTAAGTCAAACGAAAAAGAGGGAACTGTGATCTTCTAGGAGCTAGTCTGGTTATCTGGTGGTTAACATATTAGCACTGCACTGTAAGAGCCCTTCACATCTAATGCTCTGGTATAAAATGAGTGCGGATTAAAAGCAACTGGTAATCTGGAATTTTGATGTAATTATTCATGGAGTTCACTTTATTTCTGCTGCATAGACGTGATTGTCATTAGCACTATCATAGCATGATCAATCCTGGGAGAATATAAAAGGACATGGAAACTGAACTATTTTATCCCTTTCAACTGTGAAGATCTTTATACTTAGTCTGTACATCTCTTCTGTATTATAGCAGATACAAGAACAGTGACCAATTTCAGGGCAGTTAATCTGGCTTTCAGAAACATTGTGTTTGCTTTAAATTCCCTCATTTCACTACTTCATCCCAGGTACAGCAAAGAGCAGAAGGAAACTGCCTCTGTACACTGAAATGTGAAATTTCTTTCAGATGGACACAGCTACGCAGATTTAGTAGGATGTGTGCATGCATATGTTTATGTGTGTTTGTGTGTTTATTGCTTCAGAATTGCCTAGAGTTACATCATCCCAGGAGATATATTCAGCCCTGTATGCTCAGATGGAATGTGATGTTTGCACATAAAACAATAAGTATTCGTGAGGTACTCAGACAGCAAGGTAAGGTGACGCAGTTATAAAACAGATGCTAACACTGCTTTTGGGCGAGAGTCCTCTGAGGTAGGCTGCTCTATGATAAACTAGTCTGTGTTCAAAAAATGGTTTTGCTGGATTTTGTATTTGAAAATTATCTAAACCAACCATGGAAATTCATTATTTTGATATGACATTTAAGTGCATTTTCAATTGTATCCAGATTTCATTGACTAGGAAAAAAACCTATAATTTCTCTAGTGACTAGGATAAATGAAACATTTCTAAAGTAGTATAAAGACCATCTGAATTCTTGAAGTGATAAAGTTTTGTTTGGAACCAATAAATTAGCTTGATATTTAAAAAGAACAACAAGCATCAGAGAAAAAGCTTTATTGAAGCCATTTGTGCATCCTCAGTCTGTTTTACATCCCATTTTCCTTTTGTCAGCAAACCTGGCAATTTAAGTGAACAGTCATTTGTCAAAAAAAGCAAAGGCTGAAAGGAAAGATCATGATCCTCTTTTTATTATTGGCATTAAATATTTATCAGCCAATTCAGTAACAGATTCATGTATGTGCTTATGTGATAGAGATAAATGTGTGAGTGTATGCATGCACCTGCATGTGGCTGTTGTGCACATCCAGAGTGGATTATATTGGAGCATGCTGTTGATGGGTTAGATAACAGAGGCTGAGGGTGTTTAATGTATGTAGAACTCAACAGCAAGGGGGCTGAAGATGTATGAACCCTACCTGGAGCATTCAGGACCTCTCAGTCTGACACACATTCTCACCAACCCCTCTCAGGATGGTCCATAGTGGTCTGAAAGTGGGTTCCACAACCTATGGCAGATACATTTGTAAGATGCCCATCAAATGACATCTTTTGGCTCTTACTATTTATCTGCTGGCATACTTAACTTGTAATTTGAGAGAGAAACATATATCCTGATATAACACACTTGTTTTTCTCCATGGTAATATAAAAATACAAATGTGGTGAGACTTTTGGTATATACCCAGCTAGCAGTCCAAATTTGATCACACCAAAGGAATAAATATCTTTCATAGAGTAGATCATACTTATGTTCATTTAAAGGAAACACACCTAATACTAGATCGCTTCAGTTTTTGCTCCTTTGTTGTTACTATAAGCAGTTTCTGGAATGAAAACAGTTGCTCTATATTTATCTTTTGAAAGCTACCTAAGACTGAGCTCTAGGAGGTGTTAACTTCTCTCCCTCATCAGCTGTGGGTGTTAGTTTCATAGCATTGTCTGCACAATCAGCATCCCAATTACCTTTAAAACCACTGTGAATAAATACATTTCTTCACAATGCAAAGCTATTGGAAAATATCCAGTAATTTCTAAGAGCAGGCTGATGCGTTCCTATCAGTTCAGCAGCAAAAAATAAACCAACTTGAGAATTCTACAGTCACACATAAGATATTGTAATCACAGTGATCAGTAATCAAAAATATGTGGTTTGAAGTCAAGCATGTTAACCTGTGTACATTCATTTACTTATGCCCTCCCAACTCAGTCTTGCAAAGATAAATGAGGCCATTTATAAAATGAACAACACATTTAAGTATAGAATTGGGGTTTTGCCTCCCATGTGTAAGAATGGAAAGGCTGTCTTTTAGAGTGTTTCCACAATCCATTTATTTTTAATGCTTCTTTCTTTTGAGACGAACAGGGATGGATTCTGCAGAACTGACATTCCACATTCTTGTAGCCTTTTTATTTAGTTTAGACATATTCTCCAGTCTTCCAGGAATATGCATGCTTGTGCATGTCCCTCCTCCCTGCCTATAATGACAGGCACCCATCAATACTTCTGTTTTATGACACCTCAATATTTTTTTCTCAGCATATTTTGAAAATTTTGACAGCACAAATTTGAAAGTGTCTGCTTTCTCATGTGTTCACCTCCTCATCTCCACTTGTTTAACTCCTTATCCCTATATGCCAATAGATATTATCAGTAAATCCTCCTGGTTTAATCTCCAAAATGTCTCAGAAATCTCCTCTTTCCTCTTCATTCTCCCCATAAAATCTTTGTCAAGTCCATCCTTCTCCACATCCATGCCTACTGCGACCTTGCTGTCTTCAGCCTCTAACTGACACTCACATTAGCCAGTTTTTAAAGTAGTCTAATGCAAAAGTAATCCACTGCTCCCAGTATTGAGATCTCATTAAGATATTCCTAAATCCCTCTTCTTCACTGTCTCCCTGTTGCCTTCTAAATCTGATCGAAGCTCCTTTTATCACCCAGAGTTCCTCTTGACCTAACCTTCCTTCTTCTGTCCTTGGTCTGTTCTTCCACATCTTTCTTCTCTATGTGCTCCCTCCTCACCCATTGCTGGTCACAATGTAAATCATTTGCCAGTTAGACCTGTGCACTGCCTTTGATCTTGCCCACTGTACCTCTGAGTGGACTAAGTAGTTCAGCAGTACTATTCCAGATGGAAAGTATCCTGATGTGATTGGCATAGACCCTTGATAAGTTTGAACCATTGGCTATTAAAAAGCAGGTCACTGTGTGCTTTTCTAGCAAAAAGGAAAGATGGCATTTGTCTTCTTATAGTGAGTTTATGTTTTTTTCCTGAGTCCTCCACAATTTCACCTGTGTCCTTAGGCCTTGAATTAGAAAAGGAATTAAAGTTTTTACTATAAATACACTATCACTAGGATTCACAAAATTGCTCTTCAACCAGTTTGTCCAAACACTCCTTGCAGAAAGCTGATGTCTAGATGAAACTGGAATGTATATCTCAGACTTTTCAAAATATGTTTCCAGCTCTTAAGACCTGAATTTTAGGCTGTAACTTCTTGTTCTCTCCACTTGCATACTATTAAACATCTCTTAGATTGATTTGGGGGAGTAAAAAGAGACAGTGCAATGAAATAGAATTTCTGCATTATAGACTTTCCAAACCAATCCCTTATTAGTCCACTGAAATTCAGCAGCAGGATCTGTAACCCCATTCAGACCAGCCTAGCTGACAACACAGCTCATGTCAGCACGAAGGCCAGGACATGCAGATCAAAGCTCCCCTCTGTTCATTTTTCTGTTCCTCTGTGTCCTCATGCATTAGATTACAGGAAAAGTTAACAAAACAAACTAACTGCTAGTCCCTTCCTCTTTTCCCCTTTAAGATCTCCCCTCCTCCCAGAATGAAACAGGAGAAAAACAGTCTTTTTGACACCTGGACCCTTTGTTCGTTACTCTGTGGTTCATCGAAAATTAACATCCGGTTACTTAAGCTTCCTCCCTCTTTGCCAAGGTGCTACAGAACAACTTTGTGCCGACAAGACACCTACGTGCTGTTTCTACATGCCTCACACCTCCTTGACCTGAGCAGAGTTTAACCTGTTGAACTCCAGTCAGGAACAATCATGAAGCTGGAAAATGATGGTGAGAAGATAGTTCCTAACAGGTTTAGTAAAAAATGTTGCTACATCCACAGATACTTCCTAAGGCCAGGCTGATGTCTTCCCAGCAGTTCCCTACCAAAGTCTCAACTTCAAAACTTTTTAGTCAGACATGCCATATTTTGCTACAATGACATTCCACAGGCTCACGTCCATCTTATTTAGTTCAGAGATATTCTTTGTTCTTCCAGCAGCATGCCTGTTTGTGCATGTCCCTCTTCTTCCATCTATAAAGGCAGGCATACATCAGTGCTTCAGTTTTACAATACTTCAATATGTGAGTCATCATCTCCAGGAAGCTGGAAAAAGACGGTATGCACGTCATCCATACAAGATTAGAGAAAATATTGCATGTCCATGCATAATGTAAGTACATGCTGAAGTCTCGTCGATTAGGATGCTATAATGAGAATAGAATTGCTCTCACGTTTAACACAAAGACATGCCAAATGTTTTACCATATTGGCTATATTGAATATTTCCTATTACACAACTCCTTGTTTCAGTCCCACTGAAACCATTGAAACTTCAGCTCCTTCAGCTCCTGAGATTCCCGGCCATACAATCGCCTTCCTGCCTCTTTCTTCCCTTCCTATACGTCTTTGTTTTCCTCACAAAGCAGAGTTCAGTGGATTTCCTGTACCTTCTCACAGGCCATTACCCTTAAAGCAACATTGCTTGGCTGCAGTAAGGATCTATCTCAAAACTGAGGAAAGCAGTAGGAAGAACAATTGCACTCAGCCAAGATTGTCTCAAAAAAAAAAAAAGCGTCTTGAGGCTTACATATACTCAGCTCACCAGGAAAAGGTGGAAGGAACCATGTAGACAGTTACCTCCAAGCTTCTAAACCCTGAGCTAGTTATTAATCTCCTGTACCTCTTCCTCACGCTCCTGATCTGCTGCACCCTTCTTCTGCTTCTCCTTCGAAGACTCTTTCTGTCAGCAGGCTGCGGCTCACCCCTTCCGTCTTCATCCTTGCTTTCCCCAGACACTGTCCCAGGCAGCTCCTCTAACCCACTCACCCTTGAAACTTCTCTATTATTCCCTGCAAGACCCAGGCTCCTGTTTCTCTTCTACTTTCTTGTTTATTCTCTTATTTTTTCCCTACTTGCCAGAAGACCAGGTCCTCAGCCCCTTCTGACCCTCCCTTACTGCCTGTAAGTCTCGAGAGTTTTGGAAGCGTGAAGCTTGGGACAAAGGGCAGCGTCAGGGCAGCAGCGCCTGCACCAGGACGTCGCTTTCCTGATAGGCATGTGTGCATATTTTGCACACAGTCACACACTTTAAGGAAGGGAGTTTTTTTCGTGACACAAGGGCTCTGCACCAGGCACGGCACAACAGCATCACCAATGAAACTGCTTCCATTCCTAGGTAGGTGAAATCTCCTTCCCTGGGGATTGAGTGGCAGGTGGGAAGGGAGTGGGGTCTGGCAGGGAGATCTATGGGGACAGTGATGCAGGGGCTGGAGAGAAATGAATGTGTTGGAGATGGTGGAAAACTGCTGGACATGTGGGACTGAAAGTCCCCATAGCTTTGATCACTGCTGCCACTGGATTCAGTAATTATATGGTTAAGATCATCCCAAAACCATATCCCACAAATGCTAGTCTTTATCTCACTATGTGTTTCATTCTGGAAAAAAAACAGAAACATTGTGGGTTTTTGTGCTTTTCTTGGGTTTTTTTTCTCTCTCTCTGTCTGCTTGGGAGATTTTTATATTTCACATGTTACGAACAGTAAAATGACAACAGAATCCTACAGGTTTCTGTTTTAAGCTCTGGAAGATAGTCTCCACTCTGAAAAGCAGAGGGGAAAAAATAAAACTTGATGATACCTAAATTGATTTGGATTATATATGACTGCTTTAAAATTGTGTGTGATTTTTAGTCTTTTGAATTTTTCATGAAATTTTAATTTGCCCAAGAAAACCACACCTCAGTGATATTTCCAGAAGCAATGAAACCTGTAACTGGCACACTAGGCTGGCGAATATCCAGAATATTTGGGTAGGGAAAAGGAGAACTGCAGGGGAAGACAGCATCCAAAAGGGTCTTTGTGTTCTGCAACTTTCATTATGTCCTGCTAACAATTTATAAAGCACAAAGTAAAAAACTTATTTTCCCTTTTGTGTTAACTGCCTCATTTCTAACCTATCACAGGGTGTGTATAATTATTCAGTCAGCCATTAGTTTTCTTAAAGAGTGAGATTTTTTTCTAGTTTGTGCTGAAAATTATATGCAGTCATACAATGGGAAAGTAGTTGTACCATTTTGGAATCATTCAGCAGATGGAAAAAAAGCAGACAGGAAAAACACGGAAATGGTATTTTAAGAGATTAACTTTGGAGAAGTTTTTGAACCCTAATGCCATAATGTGGTAAATATTGTCACGTCAATTTAATCTCTCAGACTGTGCATATGTGAATTACATAAGTATGAAAGTGCTTATAAAAATTAAAAAAATGTGATCAGGGAACACTCTTTGGTATTTTTCACTTGATATGTGTAGGGCAGTTTGGATTGCCCTCAATACATAATTCAGAGTGCAAATAAAAGTCTGTGCTTTTCTGGAAAGTACTAGAGAGCTTTGATAACTTTTCAAATGTTTTCCCCAGATCACTGAGTAACTTTTACGTTGCTTACCAATTTTATACTGGTTGAGCACATATACAAGTTCTTAAGCCACATTGTCTGATGTTTCTAGCCCCTAGGTAGTTTTATCAAAGACATCCCTGTAGTTGGTGTCCCTTGCCCTGTCCTGCGATACAGATGATTCTGTGGGGACGTGAAGCTTACTGGAATAAAACAATTTTATGGGTATCTTTTGCCCAGATCTGGTTTTAGAGCTCGGAACTAGGTTTTTAGATAAAGAAGCAAGTCTGATTTTCCTTTTTTCCAGTTCTAATTTCCAGTCTGCTGGACTATGGCTGCACTTCTGCAAGCTGCAACATTACATGCCACAAAGTTGCCAGGTGTGAAGTTCAGGGTGGGACAATGGGCTGCTATTGCTCCCAAGGATATACGGGAAATGGCATAACGACCTGCGACGGTAAAGAGATTTTACCTATATTATTTCTGTTTTGTGCTTGTTTGAAAAACATACTCAAGAACCCATTAGCTCAGGGATTGAACTATATGTCACAACATCTTACACTAACATGTTGTCAAAACCAAAAACTTTAGCAGTTTCTGAGAAAATCTACAACTTTTCCTCAACCTAGTATTTTAATATAACATACCATGCATCCCAGCTGAGTATGACCTGTTTTCTAGCTTTAGTTTTGGACCTTTCCTTTTCCATGAGAGGTGCTGATGTATCTTCTCCGATTCAGCTTCAGCAATTTCCCTTGTGACTCAGGACTTGTGAAACTTGGAGTTGGCGTGACTGCTACTTTACAGCCCTCACATCTCATACACACACACAGAGCACTAAGCCACTCTTCCCAGCAGCTGATCATGATCAAATAATACAGTTCCTGGGCTAGTCCAGAAGACTGGGGAGGAGTGTGTGTCACAGAGACATGCCGGCATGTGAAGCCAGTGTTAATTTTTCGATTACAGCTGCTTGCAAGGGAAATATGCCAGAAAACCTACAGAGGGGTCTGCCTCTGAATGCCTTTATCTCCCATCCAAAGAAAAGGATATTTTCCCTGCCTTCATTTTTGAGTTGTCCTCCACTATGAATAGCGCTAGTACTTATTTCTACTGTTAAATATAGCTGTGCCCAGTGGTAGGCTGAAATTCATATGAATCTTGTCAGTTTTCAGTGTCCTGAAAAGTAGTTATGAATATTAAATGTCCATTGGGGCAGTTTGTGTGTTTGATGTATCTTGGAAAATTTAGTAGTAACAGAGGTGCTTCAGTTTGGTATGAGCACAAGTAAGTGGCCCACCTTTAGTTTGGATTTTTACAGCTCATTTGCCATGGTGGACTTGGACGAATGCTCGTTTTAGGAAAATTCTGAATGCAAACCAACTTTTCCTAAGAAAGCTGCCTATCTTTTTATAATATGGGATTGCTCAGAGAGAAATATATCTGGCTAAAATAATAAACAATAATGAATCACAAAAATAATGGAATAATTTAATTTGAAAGAGACCGCTGAAGGTCACCTGGTCCAGCTCCCCACTTGGAGAAGTTCCAACTTAGAGAAGGTTGATCAGGGCCTTGTTCCACTGAGTTTTGAGTATCTCCAAGGAAGAAGATTGCACACTTTTCTTGGCCCCTGTTCCAGTCTCTGACTACCATACTTTTGAAAACATTTTTCTCATATCTAGTTACAGTTTCTCTTGTTGCAGCTTGTAACTTTTACCTCTTAGGTGTACTTATCTACTGTACATTTCTAATAATAGCTTAGTTTCATCTCTTCTATAAACCCGCATGACACCACCCCTCACACACACACACACACCCATTAGGTAGCTGTAGACAGCAGTATGATTTCCCCTTTGCTTTCTCAAGCTGAACACTGTTCTCTCAACCTCTTCTTTGCATCACGGGTCATGTAGTCACTAAACATATTTCTTTAATTTAATGCTAACCTTGCCCTAAATATAAGTCAATCATTATTTGTCTATTGAGCTGGTCAAATGAAAGTAAGAAATGGCCTTCACCACACAAGTATTGTATTTGCAGTAATTCAATTTTACTATCATGAGTAAGCTGGTTGGTTTGAAAGTTAAGTGCACATTACATTTGCAAAGTCAAGGGCCTATGCTTGTGAATAGAGAAAGAAAACCAAGTCAATTTTTAGCAATACTACCTGGAACAAATCAAACCAGCATTTACTTATCTACCAAGATCTGGTGTCTACTTCATTGTCCGTACTTTTCTCGAAAGTTGTGATTATGAATAATCAATTAGATTTACAGGAAAGACACCTGTGGTTCTTCACTGACATTACTGACATTCTTAAATCCATCCATTATATATGTGCCCATTTGTGGTGTTATTAAATACGTTCATGTGAGGAGGGATTTATCTTACCTTCCATGTTCTTTTTTCTCTTACAGTATCTTTTTCTTACTTTCTCTTTTACATGTATTTTCTTAGGGAAATCTACATTCCAAATTCGTAAAAACATTTATTGAACATTTAAAGAAAATTCAGTACAGTGAAGTATGCATTCAAAAATCTTGTGAATCAATTAATTGTTTATTAAGAATTATACTAAGTGTTTAGAAACTCAATCTGAAAAATAAAATTTCTAATGTCAGTCTAGACAAACAAGATAGTATATGTATTTGTGGTGCTTTGCAGTTAAGTGGCAATGGTTTGAAGCAAGCCTCATGTCAAGAAACTAATGTTTTCTCTGGTAAAATACCTCAACAACCACCAAAGTCACTTACCCTCCAGCTAAGCAGCAAAGCTTGTATCAGAACTGTGTAGCTGTTGCCCCTGAAAGAGACGACATTTCTTTAGGGCAGCATGTTACATGGTGCATTATTAATATTGTGCAGTAGTCCTCTAATAGCATAAACAAGTAACCTGAATTTTAATTGGGTAGGTTCTAAAAAAGACTAAAAATATAGGCTAAACCCTATCATAAATAGTTTAAAGCTATGAAAACATAAAGCAAAGCCCGAGTTGTTTAATGATGTATTAGATCTTGCTGTTCTGTGTGGTGTAAGCGGCAGGTGTATCTGCTGTTCTAGAGATAGATATCCATTTTTCTTCAGTTAATAATCTTAGGTTTTCACAATGATATTCCAGTCACCTTCAAAGGAGATCATCAATTATGTGCTAATACAGGCATTTTCTGAAGAGTATATATGGTACGTTGTGTTTACATATTTGCCCTTTTAGTTCTTTAGATAGGTTACGAGAGTCGTAACTACTGTCAACAACATTAATAATTTTGCATCACGTAGAACTAACTTCTTCATTGTGCTTATCCTGGTAGACAATTAAAACAGATCAGTTGTTGTTTTGAGGTTTTATTCTGGAACAAGCAATTCATATTCTTTCTCCTTGTAAAAATGCTGTTTGTAAAAACAACAAAGAATGCTAGTTTTCAGGTTAGCCCTCGTAAGCTTGTATTGCTGGAAAACTGTCTCTTTTTATTTATAGGCACACTCTTGCTGTATTTAAAAGGTTTACATTTGTTTCTCTACTTTCACTTGCTTGTAACACCACTTAAATACTTGTAAAAGTTATTTCTTTGCTAGCTCTGTCTTTTCAATGTTATATACTTAGACATTTTCCCTGGAGTTTACTGTGCTGCAAAAGGCAATAATGCCCTGTTACATTTATTTCCTAGCACCGTTATTGATGAATCATGAATCACTGATGTCAGCATACCTTAGGAATGGGGTTTGTTAGTTTTTACTTTGCTCCCTTTGCCAGCTGGCTAAGTGACTGCTGAGAGCTCAAGATTATTGGATTTGCTGTGTATAGATAAAGACATATAGATATGAATTTAATTTCCTGGTGTCAAAGTCATGGCTTTTAAAATAATTATCCTCTTACAATCTTTCCCACAAGATTTCAACCACTTTCAATTAGGTCATGTTTTGGACTTTGCAAAGGCATACTTTGGCCAGTCTAACAAAAAGGTAATCCTCTTCATAATCACATTGTCTACAGTAAGAATATGTGCAGGAATGCACATGGTCGGGAGAATAACTGATTGTAGGATCTGGCTGCTTTTATATATTGGAATTATAACTTACATATCAATAAATTCCTTCTGAACAATATCTTTCAGAATGCCATAAACGAGTCACCTTGTCAAGCTTTACACCTCTGAGGTACAAAATACTGTACCATTCTTCTTACTTCTTTTGTATTTATATTCCTTGCTTTATGTAGTATGAGATGAGAGAGAATGGCCTCTGAAAAGATATCTATTTCCCTTTTAGGACTCTGTTCTTGTGCAGATGTGTATTCTGAATGTAATGCATGAGGCTTTAGCTTCACACACCTAATTGAAGTAGCACAGCTAGAGCTCTTGGCATAAAAATAAAAATATATCCAGATAAGACTGATTAATAGACAAGTTAACTTCCTCTTCTGCAAAAATTACATGGATTTTGTACAGATAAATAGTGTATATTTGCAACATTTGTAAGTCCATTTCTTTATATAAAAGGAGTCAGTTGTATAAATGAGGTGTTGCTCATAATCCCAGCTTTCTTCCAAAATAAAATTAAAGGAAACAAACAAAATTCCAGATCCTTTTGAGAAGATTAGGGTGGAAGTAAAACTTCACAGAAGCCAATATTTTATTTTTAAAACAGAAGGAAAAATTAGTTGGCATCATTGGTGCTTTCCTAAGCAGCTCTGCTATTTCAATACTGGCTGCTTCTTGATTGCTGACTGCCAATTTGCTGCTTTGCTGGCACACTGCAGGAAATTAAAGTAAACAGTGTGATCACAGTGTTTACTTTAACTTTGTAAAATACGGAAGGAAAATGAAGCAGTGCTGTTTGTTCCAGGAGGGTAGGCAGGCAAGCAGGAAAAGTCTGAACACAATATCCCTCCCAGATATCCCTGCACAATAGTCCCTTGTAAATGTAACTTGCAAATTATGCTGCAAAATTAATCAGTCTTACTTGTAACATAGTTACAGCTCTTCCAGAACTAGTGAGCAGGGACTTGGGCTATCAAGGAAACTTTGTACTGAAGCAAGGCACTGACTCTCTTTCTGAAATGTAGTGTAGGAGGATTTATCATTTTCCAGAGGCAAAAAATACATCAGTGCAAAGTGGTATTTTATATCAGAATACAGAATCCCTGTTAGAACACGGGCAATTTGTGTAAACTCAGCTGGACCAAACTGTAAGCCTTCTCAATATCTGAACACAATCATATTTTCTTGTTTTACTGAGGGTCATATGACCAACTCTGCCAGCTGTAAAAAGAAGCATTCCTGTGAGACATCAGCTTCTTGCTCTAAGGTGACACCAGTGTGTCCCACCATCACCATTCATTGCAGTCACTGAATTTGTATTGATTTACTGATGTCAGCACTGCCATTTTGTAGCACCTAATCCATGTATAGTTTAGAGGGAATTTTTACTTTTCAAATTAACATGACCCTGTGAAACCAATATGTTCAATAATTTCATTCTATCCAGAAGTATCCTTCCATAGAAAATTATCTAATCCAAATGTTGGTTCACCAGAGAAGAATTTTTTTTGTATTACCAGCAGGCATACATCACTGTATGTCGCTTCTGTGTTTACCAAATAGTCTGAAATCACTGATACGGAAGATCCAATCCACACACTTCCTAAATTCATTTCACTGCTATCAGTCACCACAAGCTATAAAAAGGCGAATTGCAGCTGCTCTAGCATAGCACAGCAAGAGAAAGATATGCCTTAGCCAAACACACATAACAGGGCTCAACACAGTGGGTGACAGTTTGGAAAATTTGGGATGTGCTGTGCAGGAGGCCAAAGCAGACCACCGATTCCCAGCCCTTTTGACATGCTCCTCATAGCTTCTGGGCTCATCCCTCACTCTTCCTTACCCTTTTTCCTTATTGTCCCTCCTCCTGTGTGTCCCAACCTCTGTTGCTTTGCCTCCAAATTCTGCTGGATCTTTTACACAGTTTCAGGGTGGAGCATGGCAAAACCAGAGTGCAGACAATGTGCAAGGGCAGAAGTACTCTTCAGATTCAGAATTCTCACTCCAGGTTTAGATGTCTGGTTTTTTTACAATCCAAAGAAGTGTCAGGATGCACCATCCTGTTTGTTGCATATGTAGGTATTACATTTAATTAAGCCTATGACTTCAGGGTTCCTCTCCAGGGTACAGAAAGTTTTCTTCCCTCCCATGTCTTCAGCAGTCATAATGTAGCTGAATGTTTTTCACCTTTTCTTAAAGTGCAGAGATTGACTGCTGAGCTGTGCAGTGTTACCCAGCTGAGGTATCTTGATCCCACATTCCTGATTAAACCCTGTAAGCAGATAATGAAATTGAAAAGCCTGGGCAAATTAGCTGGGAGGATTTGATTTTTTCGTGCATGACAGTCCACTTTCCTGGGGGAGCATGGGTATTAATGTACAGGCTAACATAACAGGCTCCTGGCCATCTGGGGACCTGTGGCTTTATGTGTGGCTTTATGTATGGCTTTTGCTTTCTCGTGTGCAAAATGACACACTTATCTGTGAATTTGGGAAGGGGTTGATGGCTATGGTGTGTGTAGACTGCTGGGTTGGAGATATGTTTATGTTCCTGAAAATAGCCATACCCTTGGCTAACATTGCTAGTCAAAACAGGTTTTCGTAGAGTTTACCTTTTATAACTGAAATTGCTTATTGTAACTAGCTACAGTATATTTTAAAGAATATTTTAGTTGACGCTTTTAAGGAGTAGATTGGGAATTTGAAAGGGGAGAGTGTGTTACAACAGCGCTTGGTGATGCAGGAGGACATTAGTCGGATGGAAAGCAATGCAGGTGTTTGAAGTAACAATATGATCCTGCTGAATAAGACACAGTGGGGGCTTTCATACTCCAATTGTCTTGCCTCTGTAAATGGCTGAGTCCAAAAAAATTTTGACTCAAAGCATTTTATGTATTCAAAGTGCCAAATCCAGTTTTCTTGCTGATATGAAAAAATCCCTCCCAGTTTCTCACTTGAATGAGAGAGAAAAAATCTTCAGAGTGTTATCTCTCCTTCCTAAGGCCAGAAAACACAGCTCGCCTGCACCAGAGATACAGCCCACTATAACCATTTGCAAGCTTGACCCTGACTTTAATAAGACTTGGACCAAGCCCATGATAGACTCATTGCATTCACAGATTTGAGGAAAAAAAAAAAAAAAAAAAAAAAGACATCTCTACCCTTTTTTCCCCCGGATTTTGTTTACATTTTTGTGAAACGACACTTTGAGCATGACTAAAATACAGTAATGCATTTTTTGAATGGGCCAGGAAGAACCAAAACTTTCTCGTTACATCTTTAATTGTATCCAGTCTCTCTTTTAAATTAGTCCTGTTTGCATCTAAACAGTTTTAAAATTGTGTGTAGATGATGTGGTAGAAAAAGAGTTATTTGTCTCTCTCAAAAATGTACCCAAACTTTCAAGTTGATCAATTGCACATGGATGGTTTCTTATTTGTTTAATTCAAAATGTGTTTTAACCCTTGCCAAATAATGCTAATTTCCTTTCTTGAAAAAATACTCTTTTCATCCTGCTTTATGATATTAAGAATCAATCAATATGTTACATGTTTAGAGGATGTGGGGAAAATAATTTAAGGAGCTTTAAACTTATTATCTCATAGTCTGCTTACTTCGTGTCTACCAGAGATATGATTCACTTCCTGTATCTCTAGCATCTGAAGCAGTCCCAAAAGGTCCAATTGTAACAATATATTCTTCTCACTTGCTGGTTTGAAGTAAAAGGATGGAAGATATTTCCATACTCATGCATGTATGTTAATTATACACAATTGTGTACAGAGGGACTTAGGTATAAGCAGGTATGTGAATAAAAAGCAACCTTTTCTATGAAAAAAATGTAAAGTAACCTCAAAATTGTCAATTTTACTCATTCCGTGCTTGTATAGTTGAAATTAGCTTTTGTTAAGCCAAGAGCAGGATTTATTGGAAAGAAACGGCTTCCATAAATTCCAGTTCCTCGAGACAGGTTCTGTACCTGGGTTTGCACGTGGTAGAGCCCACTACAGCTATCAGATTCTACAGCTGCCTTTAGGGCTATGAAGTTAGTGTCACCCATGCAACAAGGAAAGCATCACAAGGAATTACATAAGAGAATGATGTTTTCCATGCAGATTTACTTATAATAACCTACCAATCTGGCATACTTATTTTATTTTTTCCTCTGTTTAATAACTCATAATGTTCAATAGTAGAAAAATGTTCTCTTTAGGATTATTTTTGTCTTTTTTTGGTTGTTTTGTTTTCCTTTTCCAGAATAAACTGTCCAGGAGTGGTGAAGTTGTCTGTAACCTCATTTGAAATGTGTAATTTATCTAGGATGATATGCTAGTGCACAATTTTTCTGTGTATGACTGTGAAAAATTGCCGACTGAGCTGTTGGCAGACAGAATATCAAACCCTGCTCAGCCCTATGTGTATGAAAGAGTTTAAGAAGGTAATTGACACTTTGGGCCTCTATTTGCCAAAGAAAGAGATAATGACGTTCTCCACGAAGATTAGCATCTAACCAAACATTGTGCTCTAAATATAGAGCACAAAGCCAGGTGATGTTTGTGAAAATGCTGCTCGGCTGCAGGAGGAGGAGGGGGCTGAAGGACTGCAGTTTTGCACTGTATATTTTTTAGGTACACAGATTTAATTTAGAGATTATGGCTTGAAAATGAAATTTACAGTATGTGTGTTTTTCGGCGATAAGAAATTGATTTTGTGACCTTGGTACACACTAATTGAAATATCTGGCACTGTATTTTGCTGAGGTTAAAGGAAGCCATATATGCCTGGAACCGCATTCTTCTTTCACCTTGAACTGTGCAGTTAATCACAACCACAATCACTGGCAGGAAGGAAGCTGTTGTTTCCCTGTGGTACAAGGAAGCTGAATAATCTCTGTTCATTGTCTAATGGATAGGTTGTTGTGTGATTACTTCAGGCTAAGTTTAAGAGATTCACGATAACTTCAAAATGAGGACTTGTGGTGGAATTAACATCTGACGGGCATCGAAGCTTCACCTGCTGCCATGCAGCGGGCAGCGAGCAGGTGGGTCTGTTGGTCAGACCACCGCCGGCGCAGCTGCTCATTGAGGGCTGAGACAGCTCTGTTCTGAGCTCTGTGCTGCTGGGCAAGAGGCGACACAGGGCTCTGGTTGAGCTCTTCTGCATGCTGTTCCAGTGGCAGGGAGGAGCGAGTAGCACAAGGGCTGCTCTGCCCTTGCACTGTTTGTTCCTGTGCATCCTCCCGCTTGAAAGGCCAGCTGTAGCATTTAGGAATAGCAACTATGCCCCAAAGGGCTCTGCTGGTGGGTTTTTGATTTAACGTGGCTGCTCTATTTAACTGGGTTTCTGCCTTAGCTTAGACTTGTACAATTGTGACAATCTAAAGTTTTCTATAAACTAGTGTGGCAGGGTGTCCCATTATTTTGCTTATTACTTAATGTTACACATTTGTTAGGTTGGCACAGGATCATGTTTTTCAAAAAAGGAAAATGAAAGCTCCTGAAAAGCCCTGACAATAAATGGTTATTTGTTCAAAACCAGCCAAGCCCAATCTTTGTTTATGTTAGTAGGCTTCATGTAATGGTGTTCCAATAAAGAAAAATAGCTCTTCAGGATATGCATTGGCTCTTATGTTTTGTTTGTAATGAAAGCTACGCACATAGGCAGCAATCTACAGAAGTTACACGGAGGGAGAACATAAGTATAAATGTTGACTTGCATGTTTACACTCTAATATTTATTTGTGGCAAAGCATCTGGATCTCAGTTTCAAAGAATGTGAAATTAGGCTGACGTATCTCAGATTTCATTCCCAGAAAGTTACCAAAGGAAAATTAAGAAGAATGGTGAATTCATCCTACACCATGACACCACTGTTTCTCTCCTGCCCCATCCATGCAGTGGAGCTGCAAGTCCATTCCCATGGACACTGACTATCTTCTCATATTCTGTCCCAATTTAGGAGAGAGTCCAGCGATTGTCACTACCCTCCTAATGTCATAAAGGATTTTGGGCACACCCAGAGTTCAAACGGGCTGAGGGCAGCACAGTCCTGGCTCACAGCTTGCGTCAGGTGTGTCAGCGGGAACGGGCAGTTATTGCAGTGGTGAACTCTGCACCACATGAAGGTCTTCATCACTGATCTCTGTAATATCAGAGGCCTTTAAAAATTGCCAGAGAAATTCTTCAGGATGTTGATTGACATGAACTGAAAGAGAAGTTCAGCTAAGCTCTGCAGGCCTAAGTAGAAGCTCTGAGCCTTGCATTGGTTCCTTGTGGTGATGGGAAAGGAGTGGCTGGAAACCATATTAAAGTGGAGGCTTTGCCTTACTTTTTGTCTAGAATAAATAATTTGGGTGGATAACACGGATCCTGAGGAAGCTCTACTTTTTTAAAATCAGCCTCTAAAGAGTTCAGAAGGGAGATCTGTGGAAACTAAAGGTATGCAGAACAGGTTCAGGCACTTTCTTCCTAACCAAAACGTTTCATTATTTAGAGAGATGATGAAGCATGAATCAATTCATAAATATGACCCACTGTGCAATATAAAAATATCATTATTTTTGTCTCATTGTGTAAGGGATATCTGGTGCATACAGAAAGAATTTCATCTCCTTAACTACCGCAGAGAAAATGGGAAAGGCAAAGAGCCGTCAGAAGTGTATTGACTCAAAAGCAGGGATGGGAAGAAGTTTCTGAAACTTAACCCAGCTTTTCATCTGGGGTGATCAAAATAGAAACTATGTGGGGTAACAGTTGCAAACGAATCAGAGCTGCTATTTGGCTGTTTTTTCAGGGTTGTCATGCAAATTTTGGTAGGTCAGTTCCACAAAGCTTTCATCATACTCAGCTCCATGGTTAAAATCTAGGATATTCTCAGTAAAGCTGTCTTTAGAAAATGAGTTCGCTTCAGGGGTGCATCACTGCTCTCACAGGAGAACCTAGATATTCAGTCCTAGGTGTGTCAGGACACAGTGGTGGGCTACAAAAGTGTTGAGCTTTGTTTGTATCATTTTGCATATGAGGTCTGAGGCTTAGCTGGTGTCAAAGGGGAGGCTGGCATAATATTTACACAGCTGCGGGCCGCAAAGAAAAGAACCTGTAACTGAACTTTTTGTACATTCTCTTGAACAAACAGGTAGTATGCTAATACCACCAAATGCTTCTTGTTGGAGGGGAGGGATGTGCTAAAAGGCCTCTCGGCTGTTTTCTCCGTTCTCAGAGAAAACTATTCCAGCTTCTAATAGCTGTAAAGTTCTCTTGAATTATTACTCAAGTTTTGATCTTAGACTGATGAACATTCTGAAAACTTTTAACCTGACAATGGCACATTACCCTCTAGGAATGCCATGCAGACAACAGCATTCAAGTCTGAGCTTAATACTCAAACTAGTAAGGGGTCTATGCTGCAGTATGGATATCTGGTTTTGAGTGCTGCAACAGAAATCCAAGTGCAGGGCTATTGCTGCTTTCACTGGCAGCGTGGCAAAAATAAAAAATAGTCTCTTGATATACCTGCTGCCTCTGTTCTTGTTGCAGTAAGCGATGGCAAGAGCATGGATGACTACAGTAACGTATTTTATTATAGTTTCCTGCAGAAAGGGTGATACTGATGACTTTCCTCTAACAGGGAGGTGACTTGTGATTGTCTCTTGCAAGCCACAATGGCTGCAGAACACAAAGCCACAGTTAGGGGTGGATTTTCCAAAGAAATATTTGTTGAGCACTTTTGAACTTTCTGGCTCTATCCTAGGTGCCTAAAGGAGGACCGAGTTGTTTCAAAAGAATAATCCCAGTTGTGGGTGCTGAGCAATTGAAAATCTGTCACTGAAGTGCTTTTTTTTTCCTTCATCTGTTGGCAGTGTGGGCTTTTGATTGATTTATTACTTTATTTTTAACTGCAAAGACCCTTTAATTAGAGAGGGGAACTATGTGAATGAGCTGGAGCTGCTGGTGGTAGCAGCTCCTTGCCGTCGGAGATTCTGTAATTAAATAAGTAGATAATATCTTCCTTATTGAGAAGACTTAGAAAATCATAAGGACTTTGCATTATTACAGTGTTTAACATCTGCAAATGGAGGTAAAAAAAAAAAAACATAATGGCAATTTTCATTAGCTGCAATACATGTGGAGGGCTCTTTTTCTTTCTTTGAACAGCCAAACACTAAACAATTCCTAAATCCCTCCTTGTTACTTTTGTTTTCTTTCGGGTGGTTAAAAACCCCATAAACCAGAAATTGAAGACTTGCTATTAAAATACTTGCTGACAGCTCCATTCAAAACATCCTTTCAAATAGTGCTATCACATCATGATTCATCTGCTATTCTGATATTGTTGCTTTAACAATAAGTACCTTCCTTCTTGGTTAGGGCCCATCTCTTTTCATCGGAAGATTTTTCCTTTAAGACACTATTGAATCTCTGCTGTAAACAAGTCTTTCTCTGGTATGGTACTGTTTGTGTTACGGAATGCATGTAACCCCCAAAAAGCACAGTAACAGACTCGTTGGGGATGAAAAATAAGAGATGGTCACAGCAGAAGAAAGAAAACCAAGCCTTTTTCACCTCCTCACCTGGACTGTCTGGCTCCAAGCACCCTGTGCAATTAGCGTAACAAGTCAGGGTTTCTGACCCAGCCTAAAACCCCACATCCCCGTGTACCCAGCAAGTGTATGCTCCCCTGTTGGCTGCAGAGCTAGCAGGCAGAGATAACACTCAGCACCGCACTGCTCTGCATCAACTCTGCCAGGAATAGATCTTCACCTGGTGTAAAGCAGCACAGCTGTATCAACTACAGCAGAGTTATGCAGCTCCCACCAGCTGAAGACCAAACCCGGGAACATCCTGAAGATTAAGTGGTCCCCAGTGAAGCAGGGTGAATTTCACTCTTGAAGCTTGAAGTTAGAATTATTTACAGTCACTTTAACAGGACAACAGCTGCTCTTTACCTAGAGATGAGCCAACAGCACTGAAAGAATTTGGATCTGAATTGCAGATGGATGGATTTCAATTTGATTCGAGTAGCTGGACTGCACGATTCTGTACTGTAAGCTCTCAAAGTCAGAACATGAGAGAAAAATCATTAATTTGGAAGCTGATTCTCTGAAATACTTTTATGAAGCAATATATTTTCATAGCAGACACAGATCAATTTAAAAGTAGTAATCAAGGGCCATGTGCTACGTGTTCACAAATAGAAAATGTAGAGAATCCAGCCAGAGCCAGATACTTAACATTCAGAACATTCAGACTAGCACTGAGGATATCGCTTCTATGGAAAATAGTATGGTTCAGAATTAAAGTATTGTGAATTTGTGAGATAATCACAATGCTGTGCAGATATAAAGATGCTGCCGGATTGCTGCCAGAAATAAGCTCAAAGTAACTTTTCTAGGCAAATTTGGGTTTAACTTCTGTACAAATTTTAGTGGAAGAAAAAGTCTCTGAAAATATTCTACAGAAAAGATGTGTTCTATTCTTGAGACAAAAGAGAAAACTGTAGTATAATAGAAGCCATTGAAATGGTTTTTACAATATTTGAAAAGCATTCTCTAAATTCAAAGTAACTACATCAGTTTTAATCAAATCAGATTCAGTCCGAGGGATTTTTCCCTTGCCAGTCCTAAGAATTCTATGAGATGTAACGTTCTTTTAAAAAACAAAACATTCACACACTACTGTTTATGTCATGGAATTAATAGCATTGTACAAAACCAAAATCAGTATTTACTTGGATAACACTACAACTAAATCCTTCCTGGAAATTTTTAACCTTGCTCCCTTAGTAGTCTCTTTGAGGATACTTATATGAAAAAATAGGGGCCACCGCAGTGATAGATATTTCAAAAGGCTGATTCATTTCATTTCTCATGGCAGTCATTGACGGACTCTGCTCTGTACCCTGCTAAGTGTCTGAAAGCAGATCCTCAAGCATTCAGGATTTGTACTTGAAGCCAGACATGGTTTTCACTCCTTTGCTGAAGTCGTTTTCTGTCATAACTTGAAGCAACCTGAAGGCACAACTGTGTGAATTACTCATGCCCTCACAGGCTTATTTTTCTCCAGTTTTCCCTATCAGTCTCTACCAGCCAGGAAGGAAAGTAGAGAATAATGAAATCTTCAATGGGTAGATTTATTTCAGCTGATGTATTGAGGTTTTCCATGGGAGTGACACTGAAGTGTGATCATCCTCAGTACCTTTTGAACTCAGTTGTCTTCCACTAAATTAAAAAAAAAATTTAAAGGGTTTAAAATTTTGCTTAAATAACCTGATGTGAAAGTTAAACTGTAAACTCAAATGTACTGAAGAATCCACATGGAAGGGTACTTTTACTTTGGATTGAGCCATGAAAAAATAATTTGAGCTTGAACTTGCATTTCCCTAGCCACTAAAGTCAAGCAAACTCATGACGTGAAATCGTCGGGAGCCAGCTCCCAAGAGTTGCAGGTCTTGTGGAAAGTTTTGTTTGCTGCAAGTATTCAGAAGCATTTTTATGTGAGATGTTCTTATCTATTTTACTTGGTTTCATTTTAAAATAATGTCACCTTAAGAGGCAAAGTTTTATTTGAACTTAAGTGTCTCATTAGACCTACTGTCTATTTAGATTTTTCTACTCCTTGGGCTGTAAAGTAGTAGGGAAAGATTCTATATAAGTACACATATATAGGTCATACTGTCTATGTACTTTTAAAAGGCTTTAATACTGAGTTCTTTTAATCTATATAAATGGTCCAAAAACTTCATTCATGAATTTAGAACTTTATCCAATTCATCATACAAATGTACCTTATAAATAGATAAGAAATAAATAAAAACATAATAATTAAGCACTGCACGTAGTTTCACTAGAATAGATTAGAGCAATGGAATACTTATGTAAGTTTTCCTGTGGCACATAGAGCATGGTGCTTGAAAAAAATCTTTTTTATTATTCCGTAATGTGGTATCTCTCAGGCAGCTGCTGCAAATAGCTAGAGAATGTATTTTTGCTTTAATGCCTCTAAGCAGATTTAATTTGGGGGGGATCGAGATGCTTGTGGAGAGTGAATTTCCTGACAGAGGTGTGTCAGTTTTTACTACTTCTGTTTTCTTTGTGTTATTAGTATAAACAAGTTATACAAAGAAAATGGTGAGATTTTTATCACTAATTTCTCTTCTGAAAAGCTAAATAATATAGAGATGTGAAGACAGATCACTCTGTATTACATTGCTGTATGCTATTCTATAACACGCAACTAGGCAAAATCTTAGAGAATTCCAAATGTTGAAACTTACTGAGACTAGGAAATGAGAGTGAAGACTTTTCTGGGATATTTTGGGGAAATGTTATATATAATAATTACCTCCTAGCTGGTGGTGTTGTTATTTCTCTGCTCCAGCCTTTGACAGACCAGATGTAAACTGGTTTTGGCTGGTCTGTCAGTGGGCTCCCATTATTATCAGTTGGGGCATAAAACCCTGCCTCACATATTTGTATAGGTAAATCTGGTCATTAACTCTTCCCATTCCCATCCTCTCTGCTTTCCCTCTATATAATATCTCTGTCCTGATTGGTGTTAACAACGTCAAGTAATTTAGTATCATCTGTGAATTTAATTCTCAGGCTGTTCATCTCTTTTTCCAGAGCATTAATAAATATGTAAAATAAAACTGGGCTTAACACCAACTCCTGTGGCAACCCAACTGGATACCTCTTCACAGCTCAGCGCAGTGATGTTTGTCATGACTCATTATCCTTTGTTTACATTCCTTCAGCCAGTTTTCAATCCACATGACAGCACTCTTATCCAAGGCATTATAAATTAATTTTCTAATAGGATTTTGTGAGCCACTGTATCAAATGCTACACTACAGCCCAGATGTATTGCAACCACTCTGTTCCTTCTATATGCTAACCCTGAAAATGCTGAAGAAGCAATTACATTTGTTTGGTATGATCTGTTCTATGAAAATACAAAGTATTTATTGGTCATGGTTCCCCTGTTGTTCCGGATGATTTTTATGCTTATAATATTTGTTCCATTATTTTAGAGGCAATCGAGAGCAATAATACTAGAAGATAACTGCAGGTATGCTCTTCTCTTCCCCTTTTTCTTGGAAGAGGTTCAGCAACTGCTGAAATTCCTATCTAGGATTTTAAAGCAAAGAGGGCAGAGTATCCCAAATTCATACCCTTCAGCAATGGGATGTCACATGTGAGGAGTACCACCAGTCCATGACGAATGGCAGAGAGAGGAGAGTAGCTATAATCTAGGTGATGGAGTCAGAGAGAAAAGACAGAAAGGGATGCCATAGCTGTTAGGAGGGGAAGAAGGTCTGGACAGAAGAAAGGAGGAGGGAAAGTCAGAGTCTCAAAACTGGAAGACGATTTGACAGAGTATTCTGGAGCTGTCTGCTCTAGGGGAGGATCTGTACACTCTCATTTACACAGTGATTTTTTCTGGTGCTGTTTAAACTAGGAGCCATGACTTTCTCTCTTTCATAGTAATTCTTGTGCTGCTGTTTGCATCACATGCCACTTGGGGCATTAAAAAATAAACCAGTTTCTCTGCATGAATTCAGATGTAGGCATCTTGTTTGTGCACTGTGCAGTTTGTATCTGTAGCCCATCTCTTCTCATGCCATCTGGACCATATTGATTGTTGGGGACAGGAGCTTTTGCTCTCATAAACACATGTTTGGGGCTGCTTGTCCTTTACTCAGAACAGAAATACACAGACAGACCTTACACTGGCTTACCAAGAGCTATTCTTGCCTAAGAACTGCAGGATCACGTGAAGGATCAAATCCTCTTTGTGGAGGGATTACATTTCCTGCCAAATATGTGACATGGTTCAGTTTTAAGTACATACAGAATAGATCTGTGACAAGAGACACATTTAACAGTGGCTTAGTCTCCAGGACTGTCCTGGGCAACAGCTCTCAGCATCTGATCTAGCACAATCTTCTGGTCAATGTCTGCATGACCTTGGGATCCACATCTCTCAAAGGGTTTCTAGGGATGGTGTCTAATGAAGTTGTAGTACTAATTTATATATACCGCACAAGTGTGGATTCATCCAGTTAAATTATAATGGGAGATGACCCCTGAGAAGCCACTTCTAAAGAAACTAGTTTTCCTTTCTGCCAGCTTTCGTCACTGCTCTGCAAATCTTCACTGTCTTCTTTGTGTCACTTACCCACGCTTATCCTTGGACTTTAAAATGCATTCATCAAAGAGATAACATGTTTCATTGTGTATATCGCAAAGGATTATCCTGTGAAAACAATGCTACTGAAAATATGTGATAGCTGACTTGTAAGGAATGCATGGACACTTTGTACATACTGCAAAAATTGCAGTCCAGCTCCTGAAAAAAAAACCAAAAGCAAACTTGCTCAAGAGATTCCTCTTTCTTGCAGTTCCTGCTCTGGGAGCTCTGGAAAGCCAAACTTCCCATGCTGGGCACAATCAGACAGGCAGCTGCTGTCACTTTCATTGTGGAAACTAATGGTCAGTGCAGTTAATACACTGCTCAGACTACTCACTTAGAAAATATGGGTAATAACATAATGGGATTTGTCCTTATACAACTATGCAAAAACAAAAGAAGGAAAAAAAAGGGGGGGGGGGGGGAACCATAAGTAAGTTTTAAACCAGATATGACAGTTTTAAATATTTTGCACTACCTTCCTCCTCTGAAATTAAAGAATGTTTAAAGCACTTTAACTTCGGGTATGTCAGCATGGCTATATGATCCCAGGATCCAGCTTTAAGATTGCACTGATTGGAATAATGCTCTCATGGATAAAATAGTGCAGGATAAAGTGTTGTTTATGATTTATTTTCTCAGCAGATTAGCTGTGTACACCTTGTAACACAGGCTGGCTCTGTGGAATATCAACCATGGCAAGAGACCTGTTTGAAACTGAATTACATTTTCCAGCCAAAGCAATATCAGAAATGTCCTGGAGTCTACACTATCTTAATGTTGATTTAAAATCATATATTCATATTACCTTTTTATGTCTGGTAAAGCAATGTGATGGAGCCTTTCTTTTGCCAAAGCTGTATTATCCCATTTCTCTGAGTTAGGTAAACTGTAATTTGTCTGGTTTACAGATGGGTAAACTTAGCATCAAGAAAGGGAAGTCATTGTTTTCAGTCAAGAATGCCTAAATGTGAGCACTTTCATCTATATTGGCCATTCTTAGTGGCAGTGACTCTGAAAATGAGCCTCTTTCCATTCATTTATATGACAAATTATTTTACTTTAAACAATTCTTGGATAAAATACATTAGGCATCCCTAGGGCAGGAACCTCAAATGAAGACTCTTGTATAAAGACACTACCTGCCCAGCTGGAGAGATGCACTCCAGGGCGCATGGCTTAATGGGCTCTTTGGGACTGAATTGTTTTTGCCACCTGGAGTGGCTTCAGTAGGAAGGATGGGGTACATTTCTGCTCAGGTACTGCCTGCAGATGGGTGATTAGGGTGTTTTTCAGGACAAGAGGAGAGCAAGTTTGTTTAGGATTGCCTTTGAATTCCTTCATGCTAAAACACTGTTGATGAAGGGAACGTTTCCACCACCTCCTTGTCATTGTCCTTTTCTTCTTCCTGTGTTTGAATAGAAGTGCCTGCAGTTGTGTTGAGCACAGCACAGATTCCCATAGGTGTGTTAGGCATGTTATGTTTATAGGACCCCATTCCCTTGGAAAAGACTTCACAGTGAAACAGAGGAATCGTTAAAATCTAGAGACTGGGCTGCTTATGGCTGGCAGGGTCAAGGCAGTCCCAAGCATATCAAGGAGCACAACACAGGCATTCATCAAAGTGCTGCTTTTGGTGCCAAAATCCTTTTGTCAAGTTGTGACCAAAGCAGTCAGTAGCCAGAGAGAGAGGACTTTGAGTACCCCAGTCAGTAGCCAGTCTTTTCCAGCCAGGATTTTGATAAATGTTGTATAAATTATAATATGGTATAAATTATAGGCATATAAATTACAATTTGTAGCATGGGATATTGGACCTGATGGGGGTTTTAGCCTGCATGTATGGCATAGCCAACATACTGTTTCCATCATTTTAATAACCTTTATAGAGCAGGTGGCTGATGCAGTTAATTCTACTATCATTTTTCTTTCCTTGTGTGATTTGCTGTGATGACAGTTCCATCATTTCATTTTGAGTATTTAAGGCTATTAAGAAGCATTTTTAGGCAATCATCTAGTATAGGTATTTTCAAGCATGCCTAAAGCATATAAGGAGCCACTCCCTTTCACCCTGCATATTCCTAAATGACTATATGACTTGTTCTGTGTTAATCTGCAGAAAACCTATGAACAAGATCACTGGCCATGATAAACTGCCTAGATTAATTTAGTTAGATGGAGTTATGCCCTAATGTTCCAGATGGGGATCAAGCCCAACATCTTACAGTTGCAAAGCTTTCAAAGCTGTGTAACATTTCTAAGATCATTGAAAAATGTATTTTGCATTTCAAAGATAAAATACAGAAACCAATATGTCATCAAACCATTTAATTTTCTTCCAAGTTTGAGAGTAAATTGACAAGAGATCAGCAATTGGCAGGAGAACAAATGAAACATATTGAAAGAGCCAATTTACTAGTATCGAGGGAGGTAGATGTGTCAGTTTTACATCTGCTCAAGCAAAGTCCTTGTTGCTGTTTTTTCACCTCCTCCTTTAAAAAAAAAAAAAATTTAATTACCTAAAGGTCTAATTATTAGATAATTGAATAATCCTTTATAAGTGACCAAGGAGCACTCTGTTCATTGAAGAGCCCCTTCCATCACCTTGCTGTAATTCTGGCAGTTGGAAGTTTTTGATTCCCCAGAACTCGTCACACCTGACACACACCAGATTTCAATTGCAGCTGAGTAGTTTCCTGGGCCCCAATACTCCAGATGCCAATTTACTACCTCTTTCTTGAACTAGCTATTAAAAGGAATGGAAGTGGAAACAGGCCTGGTTTCCACTGCCAGTCTGCTTCAGGATATAGGCAGATATCATGGCAATAAGCAGCAGAAGGAGAAAAAAAAAGCACGCAAGGGTAAGCGCTTTTATGTTTTTAAATGCAGGCAGCAAGGTGGGATCCTTACATAGTCACTTTCTCTGTGAAGTGAGTAGGTAGGCATGAGCTAAGTCTGTCAATAGGTGTTAGAGCTGTAAGTTTGAAGTAGGGCAGTAGCTGTTGTTTGAAGAAACATGTGTAGATAATGAAATGAATAATTCTCTGCCCTTAACTTTCCCAGTAACTATTTGCTAATCTCTGTTCTCTTTATTGTTAGTTTATCATGTGTCAAATTCTTGTGAGGAATGCTTTTAAAATATGCCAACAAAATTAGGGAGCACAATTATGTAATTCTTAATATTTTATTAATTTTCAAGAAGTCTGATGTGTGGAATATTCATAATTTTGTATGCAAAACTAGAAAACCAAATAATTTAATGAGAGAAGTGGTAGGACTTCTGGATTTCCAGAAGCTTTGTTGCCAAGTTATATGTGTGTGAATTAGATCTCATGTGTGTGTACCTTGCAAACCAGGAAACTTGAAACACTTAAATACATGACTTTCTTTTGTTTAAAATAGATGTTTACTTTGTTTTGTCTTGCAAAAATTTTGAGTATTAGAATTGTTAATGTGAGTTAATGGGTTAAAGTTTATGTTAAAAAAATACTGACTATTATAGAAGTATTCATTTCATATACTAAGGTTTTCTAAAGCACTGAGCACTGTAGCCTTGAGGTGCTCATAGAAGCTTAAAAATAACAAGCAATTCTGCTCAAAATAGACTATCACAACCCTCTCTTTTGCCTACAATTTTTAATTTACATTCTACACTATAAGTTTTTTTTCACAGGAGAAGAAACTTTGCTTTAGGAAAGGGTTTTGTCTGCTCATTTGCTGCAAGCATCTGCTGACTGGGCTGGAGTACATCCCTTAGGCATCTCCGGACCATCTCCAATGTTCAGCAGTGGGAATAACAACACAGGGCTTAGAAACAAGTGGGTGCAATGTGTAACTTCTCTCTGATACCAAAAGGGGTATTCTCCATGACTTCCCAAAAGGTTAAATCTCCCAAACAGTTGAATCCATGACAGAATGTTCTTATTAGTGGGAAAACAAGATGCTTTTCTAAATATGCAACTTATTCTTGCACCATCCTTCACTCAAGAACATTCTGGAGAGCAGTGCTTGAAAGGAAATTTCAGTTTGTTTCACTTCTTAGAGTTACTTATTGGTTTTACAGTTACCCAAACAAGATCAAGGTGTTAAATGAGTTCATATTGCCATTGAAGCACGAGACCTTTAGGTGGTTTGGTCTGTTTTGCTTAAATCAAAACAGACAAGGTAAAAGAGAGAATTTTGTAGATGAGGAACTGAGGCAAAAGCAGGTTAAGTTTTTCCCTGGTTTTCCATCCACTGTCTATAGAAAAGTCAATAAATTAAATAGAAACCTGTAAGTCTCCTAAGGCCATATCTCCAAGGGTGCATCCAGCTCACAGCTTCCCATTTTGGAGTGGCTTCTGGAGCATGGATAGATGGAGCTGGAAAAATCAGTAAAAGGAAATACTGTGTAAAGGAAGGAGCAGGATCTGATTTCCAGGAGAAGAAAGAGCAACATAAAGATGGTAACAGATGACAGAGCTCCCATTTTGTATCTGAGAATAACTTGCATGGGGGAGTGTGTCAAGACTTGGCACTAATGAAAATGCCTCTTGACTCTCTAAAGGCATGTAGTATGTGTAGAACAATGAAAGTCCACAGAGATACCTGTATTCGCCAGAACAGTTTATACTTGCCTACCTTGCCCTTTGCTATCAGCAGCAGCCACTAAAGATGAGACTTCCTGCTGGGCTGATGACTTCTAATTGTGCTGTTCCCATTATCATCCCAATAACATCCCTCAGCAGAAATCAGTGTGCTAGAACACTGCTGACATAAAAGATATGGACAGTATTTGTCATGCAGTCCATTTGAGAGTCTACAGTCCTTCACTGTGTTTAGTATAGATGGGAAGTCTTCAGCAGCTGCTGGAAAATGTTGAATTAATAAATTGTGTCTACAGCATTTCATGTAATTATTGCCCAAGTGATAGCACAGGAGATAAGCCTGGTGTCAACAAGCAGGTTTTCCACCTTTGGAGTTTGGTTAACAGGCTTGCCGTTTTGAAATTCAAGAGAAGTCCACCCTGCCAGGAAGGATTTAAATAGAAAATTAAATGGGTTTGCATATTGCTCTGCATGACAGATTTTTTGTTAGCCTCAAAAGTCTGCATGATATAACCAGGCATGTGGAAGTAAGATACACATTTCTGAGTGCTGTAATGGTTGTAGGTATTGTGGAGAAGCATTAAATATAAACAGTTACCCCAAATGTTATTTTAATCCACTAAATATTTGTGGATTAATAATACTGTATGTGGAGGCAGGAAAACAAGGATGGTCAAAATCATTTTTGGGTCACTTCTCAATTGGTTGCCCATCCAGAGGGAATTCACTCTCCAGTGATCTTCCTCAAGGAAACAAATGTAGACAAGAGAGATGCCTCCACAACTATGTCTTGACTAGAAATAACTGTGGCAGAAGTTCAGTTTGCTCTTTCTGATAAAGTGCAGTTAGTACACCCCTTGCCTCTTTCTATGAGATGTTTGTAGGCAGTGTTATTGTGAAGGAACATAAGCTGCCACTGCAGTTGTTCTTTAAACATGCACTTGAAAAAGACAGCTCTGCTATGGTGACAGAAAACATCAAAGCAATAAAACACACGATTTTATCTGATGGGGGGTAACAATATCTCAGCTAATAAAATGGCTGTCATGCCTGCCCATTGTATAGATAAGGAAGCTGAGGACATTTGGATGCTCTTTGTTGGTACGCCAAGTTGCAATTATCCTACGACAGAGCCCTTCTGGGCTATGATTGATGAAACATTTTGAGGGGGAAAGCACTTCAATAGTGAATTTCACTGGATTTGACGATGACATCGCTTGCATGATGGTTGGCAAAAACAGAAACATTTTAAGTAGAACTCGGAAAACTTGGCCTCATTTAATCTGCCTGAGTTGTCCTTGCCACATTCATTTATTTGTATTGTATGTTGGATGTAAACAAGCAATTCTGAAGTTCTTGTGTTGACCTTTTCTGGCACTGAGATGAAAGGACTGTCTGCAAAAAAGCTGAGAAGATTTTAAAGACTTCAGTGCCTTGTCAGAGCAGGGTATGTTTAAACATAAAATAACACAACAGTGCAGCCTTTGGCTAAAATAGGCACCAAATGAAGTTCTAAAGAAATTCGTTGCTCTTCAAGAAACCCATTATTATCTGGCAGTTTAATGACCTAAAAGTGGACTCACTTAAGGCCCAGGAAAGCAAGAAAATTTTTTAACTCACAGGGTGACTCTGTCACTTACCTCTAACAAATGTAACATGGATGTCACCAGTTAAGAGAAAAGGAATACCCTTTCCTTAAATTCCCGGGTGGATTTGAGGACTGGTAAGGCCTCCTCTGAACAACAGTCATCCCTCTGTAAAATGACAGTCTTTCCAAAGCATGGCATTATCCTTTTTGCAAGTGTGTATTTTTGTTCCGTCCCCACCATGTCCTTTTCCCTGGCTCCAGCTGTCCCCTATCCTAGATCTTTCAGTGGGTTGCTGGAGGAGATCCTTGAGATTGACTTTATGGTGCCTGATCTGGAGCCAAGGCAGCTGGAATAAGAATTTAAGCTCTAATACATTTATTTTCAAATGCTCAAGTTGTTAAATATGAAAATACTGGATTTTAAACACTACTTTTCCCTGTGCATAGTCTGTATTTAGATTTAATATGTAAACTTATTCCACTTGACTGACTAAACAAAAGTGTTTAATGCTTACTGTAACATAGTCTGCAAAGAATCTAAGCACAGAGAACATTTCCCAACAAACTTTTCTGGGATCTTCAGTACATTGACTGAGCTGGGACTTTTGGAGCAAAACTGAGGATATCCTATAGAACTGCCTGTGCTGGTACATGCAGAGACAGCCATAGAGGACAAAAGGCATTGACATTTTAATGAACAAAACATTTGATACGTGATGTAATAGTTTTCCTGGATTAAAAATAAAGTAACAGTCTTTACTGTTGCTCTTTGCTAAACCAGTTTCTTGTCCAATGCTCTCAAAGAAGCTTGCAGCACTTCTCCACATATCTAAAAAATGGTCCAGGGGTACTTAACATGCCATAGAAATCTGCCCAATGCTTCTGCAGATTCTGTCTATTTGAGAATCAAGATGTTTAGGCACTTAGTTTAAGAGATTTATTTCATTAAATGAAGGGAATTAAGTTTTGAGATTTGCTTGGGAAACAAGTCTTTAGCATTTCCAACTGAGAACTTTGCAGCTAAGTAATACTTAGAAAAATACTAGTGGAGGTTTCTACAGTGCCCCAGCATGGCAGTCTGTTGAAATCTGTTACATTTTACATAGATTCATTCAGTGCCTTATGACAATTCTCCTTTTCTGTGGCTTCTGCCTTCTTGGTATGTAAATTATACCCCTCACTTGAATCAGTGGCAGCAATGTTTTCTCTGTTTTGTAACTGGGTCTTTGTGTCCAAGTGTCTGCTGAGCTGACACAGCGCGGTACTAGATAAACCAAGTCAAGCAATAGCAAACAGCGGGGCTGTGCAGCACAGTGCTACATCCAGGCTAATAGAGACTGTCTTTAAAGGGCTAATTAGCGTGGCTAGAGAGCAGCACTAACACAGCACCGTTGCTTGTGGTACAACCTGCCTCCGAGCTCTGTGCAGCTCTCCAGTGTGGCATACAGGCGTACCTCCAGTTGCCGAAAGATACACAGTGTTTATACAACACAGCTACACCCTCCCACCTGTCAGTACTCCCAGGCATAAAAGGCACATAATAACACTTTATGTGGCAGGTTGTATTATGGTAGGCAAACTTGAAAGTGTTTTCAGCCCTGACTGGTGCCACATTTTAAAATTATTCCTCGTTGTAAGTACTACTTCTGTCCAAACTATAGATATGCTTTTAACGGAACTTTTATATTTTTGCCTACTAAGTATGTTTCATATCTTTGGGATAATAAAGTCCTAAGGTCCTGTATCTAAGAACAAATGCCCTCACTAGAAAATGACAAAGTTGTGTAGATGAGTGATTATGAATACACAGAATATTTCAACCTAGTATGTAATAACTATTGAAGTGCACAGTTGTTGGTGTAATCAGCGAGGGAAAAGTCACTTTAGGTTGAATTGGGGTGCTATATACTTCCTCTCACATTCAAAATTCATTAGGAGACCTGAGTGGGTTAACTCGTTCTGCCATTTGATGGGGAGCTAAAGATTTCCAGATTGCATTCCTTAGCTCTTTCTGGACCTTTCTTTCTAGCAAGACTATTTGGCATGAAGAGACCATGGGCTCAGTAATCTCAAAACTGCAGAGATGAAAGAGCAGTCTGTTTTTCGGAATAGGTTGTTCCAGAAAGGAGGAGGGATATATAATTGTCAAATGAGTGAATTCCACTAAGATGATATTTGGCTATTATATGGGAAAATGTCTGTGATTGCCCAAAAATCTGCAATCCTTTATCTGAGCCTGAGAAGTACCATAGATCTAACTTCCCCTGAGTTTTATAACCTCTAATTCCATGTGCATCAGTATATTTAGCTTTAATTCCCATCAGAAGAAGGGGGGATGGGGGGGGGGGGGGTGGAAGGATGGGAGGAACACAAGGGGAACACCATGACACATTAAACCCTGTATAATTTTACAGTGACTTTCATTTTCAGAACTGAACTGTTGGGGGTCACTCTCTGAGAATATGACTGTCAGTAGTTGAGACATTTTCACCATGGAGTTAAATACTTACAGCATTGACAGTAGCTGGAAATACTTCAGTGCTTCTTGTTGAAGTCATTAGTCTAGCTGAAGTAATGCTGGCATGTTTTCCCTCAGGGTAAAATTCCTCAGTCTAATTGTCTCCTCCTTGCCAGACCATATTTGATATCTTCAAGTTTGGAGACTGGATGCTTTCCAGTAATTAATGGCTTTTCTCAGTTATGGATTAAAATTATTTCCTTTTGTGAATTAGTCTGTTATCCAGTAGTGAAGCTATTGAATTCCAGAGCATTTAAATAGGATAACTTAGAAACAGAGATAATGTAAAAAACCATGCTGCCACCAAGCCACATGAAAGCTATGTGGGCCACTGTAGAAGATGCGTAGTTCACATGTAATTTTTTTTTTTTTCAAGAATGGAACAGTATTGACTTTAGCAAATTGATTTTTCTTTTAATTGGTGTTATCGTCTTCTAATGACCTAACCTTAATATCAAGTTAGAGCAATATAGGTCCATGCATCTCATAGACTAGCATTAGGTCACCTCATCTAACCTCCTGAATAGTACTGGCAATCAAATTTCATCAAGCTACTATTGTCTTGAGTACTGTAACTTGGGCTTGACAAAAGGACATCATGAACTCAGTGTCTCTGATGCCCAGACTAGACTCTTTTAAAGTGCTTTGTCCAGTGAGAGCATAATTAGCCTGTGGTTTCAGAAATCAATAAATGCTATTCTACAATGGGAAAGGGAAAAAAAAGGTTCTCTTGTAGTCACTGTTTTATGGCCTTCCATGTTATTTGAGCTATTAGTTCTTTGAAAGCAATTTTACCATATCTCTTATGGTATTCTACTTTTTACATCCAAAATGGAACATAATACTGACCTCAAAGCTAAACCTAAGAAATGTTTTTAATACTGTTTCCGATATGTTGCACCAAATACATTTTGTCCTTTGAAAAAAATAATTGAAGAAAATGTAGTACAATGGCACCTGCATTTCATAATGTACCACCTATTTTTAAGTAGCAGATTCAAAAATATGGAGAGGGACTTCTACTAAAACTGATAAGCCCAGATTTCCTTTTTCCACATAGACCTGTCCTTTTTGCCAAAATAAAGGCTTCCTACTAAAGTTTTTAAATCCTGTTATATTGTGATTTAGCAAAACCTTTTTGGTAGAGTTTTTCCCTTCCAAAAATGCTGCTGAAGTGGTAAAAGTAGGCTGATAGAATTTGCCTCCCCAGGGCTAGGAAGGTAGTCTGGTCATGTGAGAGGTAGGAACTCGTATTTATCCTGTCTTCCAGCCTTGTGCTTCACTTGCTGTTAGATGGGGCAACCTTGAAGAAGACAGAGAGATCAAAACCTCCAAGTGATGCCCCTTGTGTAACTGGCCACAGGGGACCTGTGTCTCATAGCTGTTAGGGATTAGATATGGACAGAGTAATCCTGATATGGTTATACTGCCTGTCTTAGGTGCATTTAACAACTGGTGGATACAGTTCAGATGCATTCCAAGTTTTGGTGCACGATAGTGTGCAATCTCTTTACAGCTACAGGAGAACTATTTCTTCTACATGAGGACAGTTTAAAGTTTCTGCTGTAATATGCAAAAAGAAGTTTGGATTTAGACAAATACTGGAATGTGTCATACTGAGTTTTCTGTATTTTGGTTCAGAAAGTTCTGCAAACAGTTTTCAGAAATGAGTGTTGGAAATAACAACCAGGTGCATTAGGAACTGAATGACAACTTTGAGTCTTATTTTCCTGAATGCTATTATATAGTGGCTACTGGAGTATGGGTAGAATGTGTTCACAGCAGAAATTGTCATTTATTTATATAAACTGAAGAAAACATTAAACAATGTAATCAAGGTTTCAGCCTTACATTCTGATATATCTGCTTTCAATGTGCCAGTTCTACATCAGCATTGTGGTACATGGAAAATGCAGTGGGAAGTCTGAAAGAAATTACAATGCACATATTGTCTGGCTACAGGTCATTTGGGTTTTGTGGGGTTTTTTGTTGGTTTGTTTTTGGTTTGTTTTTAAAATGCAATACAGTTCTCGTTGCAGTGCTGAAACAGAAGTTCTGCTTGAGCTTACCATTCAGTTCTGCAAGGGACATAGCTACTCACTGGCAAATCCCTTTTGGTAAGGGATGTGGTTAGTAACCTCTGTATTACTCACTATTCTTTAAGCAAAAATACTCTGGTTGGGTGTATGCTGTTTTGCTTCACAGTTGAGGGGTGACTTTCACTGAAAACAAGCAAACTACCAACAAACTTGAAAGCTAGATGGAGAATGATGTAATATAATATTAGGGAAGTTTTTTAAGCCCTTCTGCTGGTAGCCCTGAGAAACATTCGCACCTGCACACTGCTGACAGCTCAAAACCAGCATATTCCCATTCAGCTGCACTTTGTGGTCTGGAGGGAGGCAAACCAAGAAACTGATGATGTGTCTCAATTACATTCTGTCTAATTGGTGAATAGCAAGTTGACACAGGGTGCCTGGTGGGGTGTTGAGGCTGGATCTTGATAATTAGATCTGTGTGGGATAAGGACAGGAAGAGCAATGTGGTCTTCATTCCTGACTTCTGCTCTGGGCATATTTTGCTCGTTTGCTTCTATAAAAACAAAGGTGTAGGTTAATGGGAGCCACTCCTTGGACTTTAGCATGCTTGAGATCAGGCTCTGTTAATGAAACAGACTTTTCACACACTTAACCCAAAGATGAACACGCTGTTCTGTTGACTGCGAAATAAACGCAGAAACCCTCCAGCTATTCCAGAGCCTGCCAAAAGAAGGTGTGACAGAGCAGATCACCTGGGTGAAAGCCTTCTTCAGGATTAGCTAGGAGACACCTGAGCTTGACCTTTAGTTCAAACACACCTGTCTACACACTCTAGGGAGTAATTTAGCAACTGGATCTTAATTTCTGGCTCCCGAATGTGTAATGTGAAGCACCCCAAATAAAATGATGGTCAATGATTCCTATCAAGTCCAATTAAATGTACCTTTAACGTACAATTAATTCTGTGCCTGAATAGTTACCTCATAAATCACTAGAACACCACATGCTTCCTCATTTCTGTCCACCACCATGTGCCATCTGTGCAATGAACTCATGATCCTCACAGTGTCACCAACATTCAATATTTGAAACTGCCTGTTGCCCTCTGTGAAGTGCTCCCAGAGCAGCACAGTGGCAACACTCTGCAGGCATCTGGGTGCTTCCAGTCCTGGCTGCCCTAGCACGGTGGGAACACATTCCTGCTGTTGCTAGGGGTCATTCAAGACCTCAGGACTTAGTCCTGTATGGCTGAAGGATAAGTCCATATCATGACAGAGAACAGCATTATTTCTTATCACAGCCTTTGCTGCATCAGATAATGCTTAATTTTCCTCTGCCTTATGCAAGCTGTGTTGTCTCTCACCCCTTTTTCACAACATGCTTACCCGTACCATGGTGGTGCCCCAATGGTTTTTATATATAAGTGGTGATGCATTTCCCAGCTGTGTTTTCTGAATAAATATTTTTCGAGGTTTTCTGTTTGTTTTGAAATTTAGAAAAGTGCTTCCTGGAAGTTTTTTGTCCCCCTTAACCAAACTGTTTTCTAAACTGTTTTCCTTCTGTCTTATCTCTTGCTTGGGACCAAAATGTTTATATTTGAGTGGTGAAGTCTTACTCATTCGCACCCTGTCAGGCAGGAGCCTTTGGGCTGTTTGAGTTCATGGTATGGCTCTCCCAGAGCTGCATGTGACTAGAACTGAAAATGGGATTATTGTTTTATCCCCTGCTATTCAGTGTCTGTAATCCAGTTTTCCATAAAATTTATTTGGTCATCACTCCTCACATCCAAAGCCAGTTTGAGGACTCCAGGAGACCATCTTTATCTCTGATACTTTCCATTTTACTTGTGACTCCTCACTGTCTCTGACATGACTCTGCTGCGGTCCCTCTCCTTTAGCTTTGCATTTTAACAGCTCATTTGGCCAGGTGCTCAGCTGGTGAATTAATGCCATGTTCCTGGGAGGAAGGCAGAAGGTGGGGTTGGAGTGCCCAGGTGCAAGGAGGTCACGGTCTGCTTCCCTGAAGAGTGAGTGGCAGCTCCCAGCCCCTTGTGCCTGAGCTGTAATGTGGGTTGTGCTCTTCACCCTCACCACTGACAGTGCCCTGAGACCCTGCTCACCACATCAGCAGGGGATGCCTTACCACCTCTGAGTTTGACCTTTAAAAGGAGTGAATCTTCATAGTGCTCACTTTTTCCCCTCATGATGCAGTCACAGAAGGGGTGTCAGACAGACAATAAAAAACTAATTTGGGAATTGGACAACCAAACTAAAGCTCTCCACCTGCAGCCATAGAACTCTGAGGCTTCCTTGATGAGTTGCCATTGGTCAGTGCAGCTCTAAGGCCTCCTCTGGGGGGACTTGTTGCTGCTGTCTGTGGTGCACCTAGACTCCTGCTCTCCAGGGAAAGCAGTGCTGGGGAAAAGGCAGGACAGGGCTACTCAAACACTGTTTATTCCCCCCTTTCCCTCTGTTTCACTAATTTGAGTACCCTGTTCCTTTTTATTCTTAAATTACTGCAGATGCTTGTCTGTTCAAATGTTTTGTTTCTAGTCAAGGAGTAGCACTTAAATATTTCCCCCCATTCTTCACATATGAGTGAACACAAATTACAGATTCCCTTTTTCTTGATACTCCACAAGTGTTGAAAAGGCAGGTTGTTCTGTGTGGCTGAACAAATGACAGTTTCACCAGTGGCACTTACCCAATAATAAATGTTTTTCATGTTTAATTTGTAATGTCTGAAAACACCAGCAAGAGATGAGTGAAGCAGTTTAGATAATATATTAACCTATCCAAACCTTGCCCATTCTCTGAAACTCAACCTGAGTGTGTTTTGAACATGTAGGGACATGCCTTTCCTTCTTCTTTTAGGCTGTTCTCCCCTGTTCCTTAAACTAGGGCTACAGGGAAATTTTTTTTTGTTGTGAAACTCTTTCAGCCAGACACATAAGAACTGCTCATCCTAAGTAATCTCTGCATATACACATAGCCTGTGAAGAATGTCAGAGAGAATATTTGTTAGCTGGACTCCTAGTAGTCCTTAGTTCAGCAAACAAATATTTTCTCTGACATTCTTCACAGGCTATCGCAGAGCCATCAAGTACAAACCGGTTAAACTCCTGGCAAACTATAAAAGCATCCTGAGGAGGTGTTACAAAGAGCTTTTGCAAGGAGGTAGAGCGTTATGAAACTTTAGCAAGGAAATCTTGCCACTGCAAGCTCTGTCTATGCAGCAACTGCATGGTCCCCTGCCCCAGTGTAGGACAAAGATGAATCAGGCCCATTATGAAAGCAATTCATATTTAAATGAGATTTCCAGCCCAGTTCTGCAGTCTCAAGTGGTTTTTCTAAGCATCTGCTCTTTCATGCTGATTTAGACCAAACTTGAATGCTGAATCTTTGGAGAATCATAAACAAATTGTGTTAAATTACCATTAATGGAAACACATCACAAGGTAGGGAAGGCAAGGTTGTTAATGGTATCACTGTTCTTAACTTGGGATGTGATGGCTATAGATGCACAGTCCTGCAGCACAGAAGTAATGTATGTAAGATCACCCACTGTTCTGAGACCTTCAGACAAGCTAAGCACAGCAGGGTGAGTAGCACTGGAATTTGTTTTACAGGAAGCCTTTCATTTCCTTGCTTTTGAGGGGTTAAGTGAGGCACTTCAAGTACTGCTCTCCCATGAGGGTTACACTAGGGAAGGGTAGTTTTAGTTTCCCCCAGGGGCTCCATAGCAGCTTTAGCAGCAGAGGCTGCTGCCGAAAGAGAACAGCCGGATGCAATGAATCAATGTATTCCCCAGCTGCTCCGACTGCATTTCCTTCCTACCCAGTGCTGTCCACTTCTCAGTCTGCTGTGTCCAATACTGCTCCCCAGATCTGTGCTGCCCCTGCTGTTCTTGATAGACAGGTATGCCCCAGAGGCCTCCAATCCTGGTTTCAAAGGGCCTGGATTTGGGCAAAATTAATTGTTGATGTTTTAATTGTTTCTTTTTATGCCCTCTGGGGAATGCACTGAATAGAATGTGCATGTACTGTAGTCTACAGTAGTGGCCTCAGTACGACATGTTTATGGTCCTTAGTAACATCAAACATTCATTACTTACAAAAATGACAGTCATGCCTATCCTTGTTCAGGTGTGACTTTTTGGGAAAATTCAGGTGTCAAAGTGTCAAAAGGGTCACCTGCAACAGCCAGATTTCTGCTGCCCTGGGAAGCCTTTTGACCTTCTAACCAGCCTGGCTGGTTATTCAGGTCAGAGCCTGCAAAGCGCCACAGCACAGATTACCCTTTGTGGGGAGCCAGGGTGTGGCCCCATACAAGAAGCAGAAGTGCAGGAGCATCGAGTGCTTTGTCTGCAGAAAGTCCCCAGTATAAAGGGCTGGGAGATGTAGGTCTAACTGGCAGATTCTGGTCCAAGACTGGGAATTCTGACTCTTCTGCAGAAGAGCTGGGAGCATGAAAGGCAAGGGCTGAATTCACAGGTTGTGCAGCTCCGTGGCACACCCATCTATGTGATGGGCTCCCAGGTGGCAAGCTCCTGCAGCCATGGGCCATCCCACCATGGGTGGCTATCACCAGTGACCAAATGCCAAGTTCAGCACTGCTAGTTTTCCAGTCAGGTCACTTGCCAATTATTAAAGGTCATCAGACTGACTGACATCAATTTAATTCAGTGCCAGAGAGCCCAGAATACATTCTATATACAGAGTTTCACTTCTACAAAAATCTTGTTTTGCTTGGACTGGTGAGGACTGAAAATGCACAAATCATTCTGTTTAACTTGGATGATTTCAACCTTGTCTGTTACTTGAAGTGAAGGGAGAAAAAATTTGCTTGAAAATTTACAAAATTTAAACAGATTTCATGTAAAATATGTGAACAGCATTACAAAAATCTTTTATGTAAAATTGATAATTCAAAGCATTTTCTCATGCTTGTCACACAATACTAACTAATGATGTCATTTTGTAGCTGTAGTTGCTCTGGTGTTTTCCTATTGTAGGTTACAGTTTTCTATCCACACAGTATTAAAATGGGATATATGACTGGGTAAAACTTGCACTTTAGAAAGGGTATAGGGATTGTGATAGAAGCAATTTCCTTTATCATTTTCTCCTAAAACCTTATCATATTTCTCTACCTTTCAACTGCATCATGGCCCTAAAATCCACAAATCATTCTTCCTTTTTTCTATTAATCTGTGTTAAAGTTTCCAAAGGAATTGAATGATTTTTATACAGAAATGTATTATGTCAATGCTAAACAAAATTCATATGGATTTTACTTAACAATGAACAATGTTACCTGGTATAAAAGAGTGACTGTTCAAACACTGAATCGAATTTATAGCCCTCTGTGACAGGGGAAGACTTCCATCAATGCCCAAACTTCTTAGTGGGGCTACTCAATCCTAAACCAATGGTGTTTTCATATTAATGAACACATGCAGTTTTAATACAGGATTACCATCCTCAGTTCAAAATGGAGTCTGAAAGGGACGTATGAGCTTTTCAGATTTTTTTGCTTTTGAAGATCCTTATACATTTTTCAAGAGACTAGTGGAGAAATTATTACATGCAGCTGATAGCTGATGTCCTCCAACCATAATTACATGCACAGTAAAATACATAGTAACTGCATTTTTAAGGTGAAAATAGAGAATTGATTTAATTTTATACCTGTATCATGTAAGAATTCTACCAATATGCAGATGCATATACATACCTACATACACATTCCTGTATCCACCCATTTTGGGTTATTTAGCATAAATTTCCTAGGGAACTATTTATAAACTTCCTGACATTGTGATTTTTAATGATGAGACTTTAGAGCAATCTAGATATCATAAAGCTGCCATGTCAAAAAAAAAAAAGGGGGGGGGGGGCAAAACAAACCACCAACCAAAAAAACCCCACCAAATAAACAACAACCTGCTCCCTTCCCAACTGCTATTTCTCAAGACAGTTCAGCTATTCAGCAAATATCTTGTGTGTCAAACAGATTTCAATGCAGCATTACCATTTGGACACAATAATTAACCTTGTCATTTGGTTAATCTTGTCTCCAAATTTTTCATCATTCACTGGAAAAAAAGAAACAGAACTTTAAAGGAATATGCATTCGTGAAATACTTATTGAACACTGCAGACAGTATCTGTGCCAGCAGTGAATGCATATGTCATAATTAAAGGAGGTAGCAACAAAGCAGGTGGATAATACACTTGCTGTTATTTAAAGTATCCTCTCTGTATAGGCAGAAAGTTTTCTTAAAACAAACAAAAAATCCCATGCAAAAAAACCCAAAATGTTTTTCCATCTATAAATCCTGCTGCTTTTTCCTGATGTCCTTTAAATCACGAATCAAATAATATGTAAAATTTGGAAAGTTACTTTAAGCTCTTGGGCTTCACACTGAACTGTTGGTCTGAAGAAAAAAATCAAATAGTTTATAGAGACAGCTAGAAGATATTTTTGCCTTTGTTGATCTTGTAAAATATTTTGTGTGAAATTAGGCAGATTATTTAAACACATCTAGTCAAACTGTATATGAAACTCCTTTTATTTTATTTTTTTCTTGAAAGCTTCTTCCTCACCTGCCTTTCTTATTAACCCAGTAGTTTTCCATAGTGAGAACCACCTTGGGCCTACTTACATCAGTGTCTTGCATGCCATTAATTTCAATGGAAGCAGGATGTGGTCCAGTAAATTATCCCCCAGCGTGACCTGCTCAGTGTTACATTAGACCATGGGAGTAGTGAAAAGAAAGGTCCTTATGAATATAAATCTTTTATATTGCAAACACTAGAATGAATATTTTAGTTACTGCTATTCTTCGATGTTCTAAAGGTTTCTCAATTTATCTGAAAGTCATTCTCAATAGGCAAGCCTCCTAAGGAAATATAGTTACCATTAAACCCCTTAAAGACTTCCTAAATATTGAGGAAAAACACCAATAATCCAGTAATGTTAATTAGGCATGATGTAAAGAATTTATTGATGACCACTGCTTGAGTGATTTTAATATTGCTTATAGATTGTTTGGACTACCTGAATTTGGACTAGCTGTATTTTCTGTATTTTGAAGACCAGAGTTGAACTCCTAGAAAACAATTTCAAAAGAAATGTTCTTGCATGTAGCCTGTAGCTTTTATCTCCTTAGCTCTGTTATTCCTCTACTTTGCATGAACTCATCAGTGAATCATCAGTGTCCCACATCTCATCTTCCTGATTTCCCATGAGCTTTCCAAACTCAACACATTGTTTTCTACGACCTATAATACTTTCCCAAGACCAAGTTTATTTGGCAGCTAAAATTGGGTAGTGTTCCTTTTTTTTTTTTTTTTTTTGGTCATGAAATACCAGGGTCTTCGAGCAAACTGGGAACACAAAAAGCCAAACAGTCACACACAAATGATATTTGAAGAAGTGGACCTTGCTACCAAGACTTGTAAAGTGTCTTGTGGCCTGGTCTCTGCAATGCCACATGCCAAATTGGATTTCTCATTCTCATGTTTTGCTTTTGAACTTGGATTAACACCATGTTTTTTCTTCTCTATCTTAATTCTACTTAAAATAATTTGGTTTTACTTTGCCATTCTTTAAGATCCAAATCACAGACCTTCTCTGATGTATTCTCAGAATACCAAAGTTATAGAATAAATATTGTTGACACGTGTTGGTAAAGTGCTTTTATACTTGGATTCCTCATTAAATTACATTCCATTTTAGTTATAATGTGTGTAATCCATTTGATACTGTTGATCCAAATTCCCCTGAGGAAAGCTGCAGTTCTGAGTTGAAATTTGCACCTCTGAGTCAACTGAGTAACATTTAAAATTATGTGAGACTTAAAATTTGCGAAATGTCCTGCTCCAGGGTTATGCTGGGGGGTGTGACTAGTTATATTGCAGAAATATATTCCTGCAACACTTTACAGTGCTTGGTGTACTCTAATCTTGCCACTGCCCTAGCTTACATGACACCATACTTATCTATACCATATCTCTGTAAACACTTTATGAGAACACTGACCATCAGGAAGCAGATGCACCTTTCTGAAACTCATCCCTGGGCGTCTTTTCTGAAATCATATTTCTTCTCCCTGTCATGCTCCTTAATCGTTCCTGTTCTGAAATAAATTGTTATTTCTCTCCCTGTTAGAATTCTTTCCTGTCATTCATCATGTTATGAGTACCTTTTGCTTGAGAACAGGAGCAAAATCCCAGTGGACTTCAGGAAGCCTTTAACTCTTCCTGTCTCACGATGTAGAAAATGGAGAACTCCATTCAGACTGTCATATTCTTTGAGAAGGTTTCATTGATTTTTTTCTTTCACAGTTTTGGGGTGCTTTGGGATAAAAGATCTATTTGGAAAGATGGAATTATCAGTATTGCAAGTGTTACCCTCCGTTTCATAAGTACAGTGTCTAGATAAGGAAGCTTTTGAAACTTTTCACAAGTTTGGTCTGAAAGTTACTTAATAGACAACAGGGACCTTGGAAAATTCTGGATAGAAAACAGTTATATTGAGTCCTTACAGAAGATCAAGTATACAGTTCAAAGCAAGAGTTTGACGTCATTTGAACTTCGATCAAGCTAGCTGGATCCCTATACTAGCAATGATGTTACATGCAGAGGCTCTGCCGAGATGAAGTAGTCTTAAAAGTTCCTTTTTCATGTATAAAAAGCCGTGTAAAGTAGATCATGCAAGTTTGCATGTACAAAAATGATGATTTGCACAGCAGTTGCTGAAAGATAAGGATCAAGCCATGAATCTTGCTCATCTGTTTAAGATCTTTGCAGTAAATAAAAAAAATAACGTACTTGAAGATTCAGGCCAGTCAGTAGGACAAACTTTGCCAGTTCGTTGTCTGGACTGTTGAGAAATGCCATAGGTGGTCTTCAAAAACAAGCCAGAAAAAAAAAAAACAAACCAAACACCAACAAACAACTGTCAGTTTGGGAATTTGGTGACTTCTTGATATCCTTTTGAGCTCTGTTTTCTATGATTCTCAATTCCCAGGTGCATCCTTGGGTGACTATCTACCTGTAGATTTTTGGGTAGCAAAAAAAGTTTCAAATTGTATTGCATTTGTATGGCAGGGTATTGGTAGCAGGGGAGGGGCAACAGGGTTGGCTCCAGTGAGATGCTGCTAGAACCTTCCCTGGCTCCATGTTGAACCTGCATCTGGCCACAGATGACCCAATTAGAATGTCTGTGATTAACATATTTAAGAGGGGAAAGCAAACAGACTAGTAGAAGGAGAGGGGAGTGGGATGTGAGATGCACCCAGGCAGACACCCAGGTAGACACCCAGGTCAGTACAGAAAGGCGGGAGGAGGTGCCTGGAGCAGAAGTTCCCCTGCAGCCCATGGTGAGAGGGCAGGCCATGTCCTACAGCCATGGAGGGTCATGGGGGAGCAGAGACCCCCCTGCAGCCTAGGGAGGGCCCCACACCAGAGCAGAGGGATGCCCAAAGGAGGCTGTGACCCAGTGGGAAGCCTGTGCTAGAGCAGGCTGCTCCTGTACTGCACCCTATGGTAAGGACCAATGCTGGAGCAGTTCACGAAGAACTGCAGACTGTGGGAAGGACTGATGTTGGAGAAGTTTGTGGAGGACAGTCTCCTGTGGGAGAGATCCCATGCTGGAGCAGGGGCAGAGTGTAAGGGGCCTTCCCTGAGGAGGAAAAAGTGGCAGAGACAACGTGTGATGGATGGACCGACCACAAGCCCCATTCTCTGTCTTCCTGTGCTGCTGGCGGGGAGGAAGTAGAGAAATGAGGAGTAAAGCTGAGCTCGGGAAGAAGGGAGGGGTGGGAGAAGGTGTTCTAAGATGTGGATTGCCTGTCATTATCCTGCTCTGATTTGAGTCTGTTTTACCTGTGACCATAATCAGTGAGTGATTCTTCTCTGTCCTTGTACCAATCCACTTTCCTTATACTTTCTTCTCCCCATCTGACCCAGAGAAGTGAGCTAGCAGCCACATGGTGCTTAGTTACTGGCTGGACCTAAACCATGACAGAATACATGCTTGTCTCAATTCTTTATTCCAAGTGAATATCCAATTAAACCATTCACTTCAGTATTGCGCTGGTTTTCTCATTTGTTGACTCATGAGGTATGAGGGCAGAAGAGTGCTGCTCAACACCTGATTACATCTTTGACAATGGGAAAACTATATAAACAAACACCAAGAGTGCCAGCTCAGCATTTAAAACTTATTTATCTAAAATAACAGAGGCCAAATTAAGCTTTTACTTCACTGTTTTCTTCAATTGGCAAATGCAAATATATTTTTCCATAATTTATGTCTTGACAGATGATAATGAATGTGAAAATGCTACTCAGCCTTGTGGAGAGCATGCCAATTGCACAAACACGGTGGGAAGTTATTTCTGCATGTGTGTGCCTGGTTTCAAATCCAGCAATGGTCAACAAACTTTTATACCTAATGATGGAACCTCCTGCGTGGGTAAGTTATTAATGTCTGCCAGCTAGCTTTACATTGTCACTCCTATCTTACTGCTTCTGTTAATTATAGAAATCTAGTAAAATGCTGTCAAATTTGTGAAGTTTGGTGTCTGGATATAAAATTCTCTCAATTTGGACTAGTACAGACTTTTAATATTCCAGTTCAGGCCCACTCTTCTCTGATACAGCAACTGCCAGTAACACTTCTTTCTTGACTTTGCTTGCAATATTTTTAATCCACATGGCACAGTTTTAAACAATGAATATATAGTTAAGGTAACACTGAAATTCCCAATCCACCTATTTATGTCACTGTTTCACAGATCTGTGAGCAAGGTGGTCATATTCTTAAAGGAAAGCATAGTAACAAATTATTCTGCATTCAGGTTGCTCTGGACCAACAAAATTCCCTATACACGACCTACTATGCTCCAAATATCTTTTGTATGGGGGCTTTGGTTGGAATATTTTTGGTAATTTTTCAAATCTGATCAAAAGCACAGAGCATTATGAGTAGTTATCCTACCTCCTGTGCCATCCATCAGCCTCTGTTTCTGTAGCAGTTGGATGGAACATGTTCAAGATGACAGGGGAGGAAAAGTTCTCTGGAAAAATGTTATTTCTGAACAACTATGCAATCCTTTAGGATTTCCTTTGAGTGAAGGAACTGTAACTATTTCTCTTTTTTTCAAACCCCTGGTAATTTTCTCTGTATGTTGCAACAGTCCTCAGGGAATGGGAAAATGAGAAATAAATCTATTGCCCTTTACACCTTTATGCTGACTGTGTTTCATTCTAGATATGTCTCCTGTGAGCTTGTGAGTGCTGACAACCTCTCTTCTTACTGCTCTTAATATCAGCAAAATGGCTGCATATTAAGCCAGAAAGTGATCTAATCAACATTTCTTGCCCATTGCTCACATCCATCTAAAAGAGCTCTGCTTCCTCCAGCCGCTATGCATCGTTCTTAAATTAGCTGGGACTGAGATTGTTAGCACATTGAGCTGTAAATATTCTCACTGTTTCTGGTTGAGGCTTTGATTTGTACATGATGACATTTCCTCAGCTTCAGAAGTTTTGCATTCAAAGTTACTTTTCTGACTGTTCTTGTGTCACTTCAGCTTTTTACGATTAGCTTGCTAATTTCTTTACTACCACCACCACCCCCCTCTCTTCTTTACTGGCTGGATTGATCTTTTTTTATCCTCTACTGGGGATTAGTTTGCCACTTTTCTTCTCTTTTTTGCAAATCCATATGGGAGGAGCTGAGAGCTTCCAAAACTCACACTGAAATCAAAAAATTACCTGTGGGTAACTTTTCTCATTAAACATGGGTACCAATTACCTTACCAAGCAGTGAATCCTAAAGATGACCTTTTGATCCACAATTAATTTTCTACTTTATCTGTCAGGGAAACCATAATAGGATATTTTGTACCCAATGGATCTGCTGTTACACGTAGTAGATATGACTTGCACACAAGCATCTGACAGTAGTGTAATCAGGGTGCACTACATACAGCTAAAGCAAATGCTGGATTTGTCATTGTAAATACAATGCAAGTTATCCAGTACAAATCAAAGGATGGAGCTACCAAGTATCCATCCTACCCAACTTTATAGGGCCACACAATATTTTCATATTCTGCAAAGACTTAAGTTTTCTTTTCAATATACATGTATAATGTGTATGGCTGTAATTTTAAAAATACAGTGGTAGAATTTTGGAGAGTATGCCATTATACAAGTGTGGTGGTTTGACCCTGGCTAGATGCCAGATGCCCAACAAGCTGCTCTATCTCTTCGTCAGCAGGACTGGTGGGGAGAAAATAAGATAGAAGAAAAAAAAAAAACTGTGGGTCAAATTAAAGGCAGTTTAATGAAAGCAAAAGCAGAGGCCACAAATGGAAGCAAAGGAAAACAGATTTATTGTCTACTTCTCATCAGCACACAATGTCCAACCACGTTCCAGGAAGCAGGGCTCCAGTGTGTGTAGCAGTTGCCCTGGAAAACAAATGTCATAATTAATGCTCCCCTCATCCTCCTCATTTCTCTTAGCTTTTATTGCTGAGCATATGTCACATGGTATGGAATATCCCTTTGGTCAGTTTGGGTCAGCTGTTGTGTCTGTGTTTCCTCCCATGATCTTGCCCACCCCCAGCTTACTCGTCTGGGGGAGAATGTTGGAGGGAAAGCCTTGATGCTGTGTGAACCCTGCTCAGCAGTAGCTAAAAATGGTGTGCTACCAACACCATTCTAGCTACTAATACACAGCACAGCACTATGAGGGCTGCTATGGGGATAATTAACCCATTCTCAGCCAGATCTAATACAGCAACCTATGTGTTTGGGCCATCAGACCTATCTGAGTTTCCAGTGATGCAAGTGGTACATTGCTGTGTGTGTGTTCCTCCCCTCTTTGAATACTATACTAAGCTTCTGAGTACAAAATGATTATAACTCTCAAAGTAGTGAATCAAAAGGAAACTTGGTAAAATGGCTTTGGGAAATGTTGGTTCACCCTTAATTCATGCAGAATGTTGAGTTTTGAGTTGAGGGTCAGCAGCATTTCATCCATGTTATCAGCAGAATTGGTGAAGAGATGACAATGAAAAATGCAGATGTAGGAGGACATGGAGGATAGCAAGGGAGAGAGTGAAAAAAAGGTGAAAGGAAATGAAAAGAAAAAAGATAAATGCAGAGATGTGATATTTCTGGAGATATTTTTGTGCTGTCCTGAATGTGAGCTATTAAAATCTATTTACTGTGTAAAAGCCATGCTTTTTCCTTAGACTTCACATTTCATTGAATGTTCAGCTGCAGATAAAAAGGTGAAATATAAACCTACTCTTTTCACCCTGGTCAACAGAGTAAAAACATGAAAATGGCCATCTTTAAGATGAAAGTGACATCTGTGCCACTCTACCTCTTCCAGGAACATGCTATTAGTTTTCTTCATGTTTTTCTCAGCTTATTCTGAGAGTACTGGGAAGGTACCCATTCTCCTTTCCTGTGACACGGGAGTTGGATAGTGGATGGGATATGACATTCCGCCACATTGCTAACTTTTTACCTCTGCCATCTGTAGGCTTTTTCATTTCTACTTTGTGTGTGCTACTGCCTTCCACAGTATGGAGACACAGGGAGGGAACATCTAGTCCTTTGCAATTGGACTTTTCAATCACTTCCAAGCTACTAATAAGCAGAAGGTATAATGTAGACATCAAGCTGTCTTGACTGACTGGTGAAGAATCAAAGCGATGTAGGTACAATCCAGTAATTGGCAAGACTGAACATAATAACAGTTCTCAGCACTTTTAATTTAATTGGAATTTCCTTGCCTGCTGCAGTAAATGAGGAGTGACAAAGCATAGGAAAAAAATAAAAGGTTATAAATCTATTTTCACACTAGCCTAAGTGGTGTTGGTGATATTATTTTTCTGATCGGAGTTATTATAAAAGCTTCAAAGTTCAGCTCCAGGATTTGTTTTGAATATTTACTAAAAGGCCAGGGCTTTTTTGCAGAGCTATGGAAAATGCTCTTCTGTTTAAAAATCTGCTGTTCTTCAACCTTTGCTGGGGAATGTTGTTTGTGAAGACTGTTCACACAAGCCTTGGCAGCCCGGTCCTGCTCCCACAGTAGATCAAGGAGGGCTGTTTGAGATCCTCGCCCCAAAGCTCCAGTAAAATTGGATTGCTGAAAGCACGAACAAGCTGTTGTCTCTGTGTGGTCCAACAATTGCATATTCAGTTAAAAAGGCACAACTACAAAACATAAAGAAACAAAAACCTACAGCTGCTGCGCACAGTATTTCAAAGTAGGAACTTAAAAGTAACATTCTTGCAATTGTCACACATTGTTGGCTTTCCCTGACAATCTCATTGATTTAAAAGGGATATGAAGCTGATTACTACCTTGCAAGATCAGGCATATTGCCTTTTAATTTTGTCATCCAGGAGGTGTGGGGCGGGCTTTTTTTCCCTCCAAGAAACAGTAAATTATATAGGCACGATATGGACTCATTCCATATGGATGGCTCAACTGCAGAAAATCTATTTGCATATGCTCAACAGGGTGTCTCTACCAGACTTTAAATAACCATCCTGTTGCCAAAGATATGCCTCAGTGTTTGAGTTTCTGCTGTTGTTTTGGATAATCCTGACTTCTCATTAAAATCCCCATTACACTTAATATCTGACATAATTACAAAAGGAAAGGCAACTTGTGTGACTGCCCAATAATGACAAATAAATTATTTACCAAACTAAAGATTCATGAAAAGTGAAATATAATAATTTTTGAATACTTGCATTAGTATATCACATGAAAACCTGCTACTTAACAATGGTGGTCTGGAAAGTATTCAAGTATTTATTTCTTTATAAGTCATGAAGTATTTGCAAACTTTGTTGTCATTTGCTGGTGTTTTAGCACTGCGTTACACGTTGAATATCTTGTTAAGATATGTGTCCTTCTCTGTGTAGCTCACAAGGCCAAAGAAATCTTTGGTATGAGGCTGATGTGTGTTCTTGTTATACAAATTGGTATTGTCATGTTTTTCACCCTTGCAACTTCAATTCATTCAAAGTTTGTCTGTCTTACTCAGAGTCACAGAACAGGGCAGACAGGCACCCATTTGTTTCAAAAAGAGCTTTATAATTTACTGATGGGGAGGTTATTTAAATCCCAAGCGTAAGAACTTTAGCCTTATGTCTTTAAATGACAGCACTTAATTATGAAGTAGCCTGTGCGCAGCACTACATCATGGGGTTTTTCACCCCTTTTCTTCATTTTCGCTAGATTCCTTGATGTATAATGTGGTTAGCTCCATGGCTACGAATACTGAGGTCACAGAAACCATACAAATACAGATAATGTAAAACTCAGCTCATTAAAGAGAAACATTTGCAATTTGGGGCATTAAATATGGAAACAAACTGTTGCTCTAATGCAAATAATTTGAAGGATCTAAGGTTGTTTATCCTGGAGAAGAGAAGGCTCAGGGGTGACATTATTGCTCTCTACAACTACCTGAAAGGAGGCAGGACGAGGGAACGGCCTCAAGTTATGTGAGGGGAGGTTTAGATTGCATATTAGGAAGAGTTTCTTCACTGAAACGGTTGTCTGGCGTTGGAACAGTCTGCCCAGGAAGGTGGTTGAGCCACCATCCAGGAGGTATTTGAGACCTGTGGAAGATGTACTTAAGGACATGGTTTAGTGGTGGTATTAGCAGTGTTAAATTAATGGTTGGACTTGATAATCTTAAGGTCTTTTCCAATCCAAAAGAGTCTATGATTTAACCTAATACCTTAAACTTCAGGGCTTTCCATCAACCCATTCAAACACACAACCTTCTTGGCAGGTCTCCCTGAAGAGCAGAGGTGGTTGCACTGGGGAGGGCAAATGCACCTCCAGACCCAGCCCTCCTTCCTGTCTGTGCCATGCAGGAGTCTGAACAGCTTTTCAGTGGAAGCTTTTGAACTTGAGGCTTAAAATGCAGCATCTTGCATGCAAATCAGAGCCACTGCTCAGTAGTGGGTATGAAAGTGAGATGGGACCTCAATCGTCTGCTTGAATGCCAGGAAAACCTCTAGGATGAGGTCAGATGAATAGATGAAAAGGAGCTGGGGAATTAAGCACAAAAAAAAAAAGGCATTTTTGAGTTGTGCCATTAAAAATTTAAATGCATTTCACAGTTGTCCTGTACACACCAAAAAAAACCCCTCAAACCACCACGATTCAGCTGATTATTTGTGGAGGCTGTCTTGCCATTAGTAAAGAATGTTCTATGAAGTTACCAAAAATGCTGTCCAAATAGGCAGGCAGCCTGCCGGTACACTTCAGACATGGTTCTGCATTCCCTAGATATATCCACAGACATGCAGTACCTTTTCCCATTCTTCCACAATTTCTGTTTCTCTAGCAACCTTATTTCACATACACCATTATTGTTCATTTTTGTTACATTCCTTTATGAAAACCACCAACAGTTATGTATCAAAATAAGAGTGCAAAAATAGTTCCTATATGTTAATTTCGAGCTCTCTATATTGGCTTTCTGTATGTCTGTTCTACACAAAAACCCCCTAACGATTCAGGTAACTGTTCTCCACTAATCAGTTCTCCTTCTTAACCAATTTCTTTCCCAAATTGAGTGTTGTGCAAGTTCTTAAATTAGGTTGTCTTCCCCTCCAGTTCATCCATTCTCCTCTCTATCCTGACTGTTCTTTAGTTCTCAAGCTGTTCCTTTAAATCTGCTCATGTGTCATTTCTTCATTTTTTGACTCTTTTCACCAGATGTACCTGTCCCAAAGCTGTTCATTCTTTTCTCCTTTCCAGCACAGCATTTCACAGTCCATTACTTCATTCTTCAGAATTATTTGGTATTGTTCCCAGTTTACTTTCTCCGTTGAGTTATTTGATCTTTATCCTCAGCCAACCAAATAATGCAAAATAATCCCGACTCTAGCTGGAGAGTTAGTACCCAGCTCTCCTAAATTGATCAATTCATGGATTCCCTTACTGGAATTCATCAGTTTTACTCTTGACTGTGCCCCACCCAGTTACTGAACCTGTCTACCTAATGGCGAATTATTTAGAAGCACAAAGCCATTTAAGGCAAATGTAATTTAAACGTGGATTAAAAAAAAAAGGACATGCCAGCACTTTAAAGGGCAAAGATCTTAAATCTCAGATTAATTAGTTGGATAGAGTGGTCTTTTGTAGCATCTTTTTAAAGCCATGACTTAAAAGAAAAGACTGCAGTCTTCTTTCTCTTTTCTAACAGAATCATAAGGCTGAGAAATTCTCTTTAGTCTGATCTCTGGAAAATGTTTTTCAAATTATTTGTTTCATGCTGGGCATTTTGTTATGATAGAATTAATATTTAAACTCATGGTTTTAAAACATGAACAATGCAATATTATATAGTAATAGAAGTGGTGGTATGAGAATACGATCAATAATGATTTATCCTTCTAATACATAATGGCAAAACACTTCCCAATTATAATACTTAAGTTTGCCTTTTTAGTTTTTGCCTTTTTCCTTTTTATTCCATGAAATTTTATTACGAAAGTGCTTGCAGTGTGCAGGGCTATTATCAACAAAGCAGCAAGGTGTTAGTCTGTAAACACTTAATAAAAAATTCAATTTCTCACGATATTTGCAGATGTAGATGAGTGCAGCAACGAAGGAACTGTTGCCTGTGGAGATCATGCAAAATGTGAAAACGTGGATGGAGGGTTTAACTGCTTCTGTAAGGAAGGTTATCAACCATCCACAGGAAAATTGCAGTTTAAGCCAAATGATGGCACTTCCTGCCAAGGTACATGATATTATAAAGGTTTCTATGTTATTATAGAGCTACATCTTCTAAGACACCCACCAGTGCCTCTTTATCTTCAGTTAGATTAATCAGCGAGACATGATAAAGAGGTGAAGCAGCAGCATCTACATTTCCTGAGAATAGAATAATTTTGTAAATGTATTTTTGCTAACCAGTGTGATGACATCTATTTGAAATAATGGGTATCTTCATAGTTGTCAGAACTGTACTCCCCTCTGTACATTTGAGCTGTCTCTTAACTTCACCTGTGGAAGCCCCAAGAAGAGGGGCCAAACTCTCCACCTTAGTAAAACAAAAGCTCAGAGTCCAACCCAGTCCTGTAACTTTGGCTAAGATAAAGTCTTAGTCGTTGAAGTTTGAGACTGGAGTATGTCTCTTACGTTCTTAAATTCACGATGCTGGTGGGTTTGGATTATTGCTTAGATGAGAGCTCTTACAATGAGTATATATTGAATGTTGATTAAACTGCAATACATGATTAATTTCTTTGTAATTTCTACAGAAAATCCAAAGGCCAAGTGTGAGTTATACAAAGACTGCGTAACTGAACATATTAATACAACTTTAGCTGGAGTAAGTAGCATTGGTTTAAAGATTAATTTCCAAGTCCTTTAATTGTTTCTGTTTGAAACCGTTATTTCAATTATAATAGTTCTTAAGGAGCTTTTAACAATGCTTGAAGCACACAATTGAACTTCAGAATGTTTACAGAAGTCTTTTTAACAATTTCAAATTATTTGAACTGGTTTGTATGTTCCAATCATGATAATAACTTGCTGGGAATCTGTATGTTCCATTTCCAGCAAATGAGTCATGATGCATAAAAAATTCAGATGTGGGGTAATCACTCAACTGTTTCTGTAATTTCTGAAGTTACACATTGTTGCATTTACTGATGTGCAATTATTTGCTTGTTCAGAGTGAAAGGCAGCAAGATAGCTTACAAAAGTAATGTCAGCAAGTGACAAAATAGAAAATGGAGCAATAACATCCTGGGTGCTAGTATATTGACACCTCAAAGCATAGTATGTAAAGTGATAGAGAATTTATAGATGATTTTTTACAATCTGCCTTTTTAAAAAAGCAACCAAAAGATAGAGAAATACTGTCCATCTGCTCCCACCTCTTCAGCTAAAATTTAACAGAAAAATGTCAACGGAGTAACCACATCACTGATATTTATTTATGTTTGCAGAACACTTGAACTAGTTCATTTGGGGTATTAGGATAAATAAAACTGTGCTGCAGTAGTTTAAAAAAAAAAAAAAGTAATGATAGCACATGACTTCTTTATAAATTGTATTTCTTGTTAGGGTTATACCTGATGTGTAACACCATTACTTTATAAGTCAACCTGTTGATTTAATTAGTCCATATATTTGTGCCCAAGCATCTTGAAAGCCAATATGTTAATTCAAAGATATCAGTCAATTGCTTTGGGTTTACTTTCACTTGCAGAAATATCACTTTACCTGTTTCATTAAGATGTGAATTCTTCTATTTTTCAGATTAGTCATTTAAAAACACCCCTGGAGGTGCTGCAAGAAATTAATAAAAATACTTTGGGACCACTTTTACCTGTAGATGTGATTTCATATATTGAAGCACTCTCTTATTCATTGCTGAATACCGTGCATTACTCTGTTTCTGACAATGAAGCACTTCGTAATACAACCATTAACGTGAGTGGATCAAGCCTTAAATTTGTGGGTATCTTTCTTATGTTACAAATAGTGTATGATTCTTCTGCTTCAAAAAATATTCTTTTATTTACAGGTTTTTGTTAACACTGTGAACAATTTTTTACAAAAAGACAAAATTACAGCCTGGGAAGCTCTTCCTGTAGATAACCAAAGACGGAACCTGACTAAGCTGCTGCATACGGCAGAACAAGCAGTGCTTCTCATGTCACAGAACTTCAAAAAGACAACACAGCTAGATGCTAATGCAAGTGACATGGGTAAGATAAAGAAAATTAATCTAAGGTACACTTCAGATGTGGATTACATTGAGGAGTTTTTCAACACAATTATGAAGATTAGAAATGGTGTTAGGTGAAACACACAGGTGTTAATTTGTATGAGTTTCATAACTAACACCTGACTTTCAGTGTAGGTATCACAGTTTTCAAAGACTGAACATTTGAGCCCAAAGCCCAGAAAAAACTTGAGTGGCTGTGGGAAGTTGTCCCTTTAGAGTCTCTTTCAATCTGTTGTTATAGTCACACTGTCATGGTGAATCTGAATGCCTCTTATCTGCACAAACTTGTCCTATGCATAAAAAAAGGAGTGGAACGAAAAAAAAAAAAAAGCTCTACACAGATTTTTTTTTTTGTTTGTTTTTGGTTCAGTGAAGGTATTGTAAATGAGGTTCCAACAAGGGTTGTAATTAGTAAGTCCAATCTTGTGTGGCTTTATTTTCAGGGAAATTTCTCACTTTCAGAGGAGGAGAATTGATTAGTCTCAGCTGCACCATTTTGCTGTCCTACCTTACCCCTGTGTGCTGGTGTCTTCACACCAACACCTACTGATTTTCCTGTGGCAATAAGAATTTTCCTTCAGTGGGAGCAGAGTAAGACTAATATCAGACATCACTGAAAAACCTAATAAAACATTGTCGATTCCTTTGGCAATGGACACCTTTTCAATATTTGTGTGGGGCTTTTTGTGGTTTGGTTTGGTTTTTTTTTTTTCCTAAGTGTACTCAAACTCTGTGACCTGATTTCTTATTTTAGATTCAGTATAATCCTTCAGTCCTTCTTATTTGTTTGGCATTTTATAATGTGACTTGATGAGAAAATTCCTCCTTTGGTCCTGAGGCAGGTGAAACCACCTGTTGTTCCCTCACCTATCTGAAACTAAATTAGCAAGAGTGACGGAAAAATAGGGAGGAATTTGTTCCATGGCATAAATCTGCTTCTACAGTTTGTTAGTGCAGAGCACCTCTGCGTGTGCAGCAGATCCAGAGCAGTATCAGGAGCTGGCTGTAAAGGCTTTTCCCCAACACCAAGGCTGAAAGCAGAGGCTCTCGTGAACACAGCACTGTGGCCAAGAAGGTCAAGAAGAGAGAGAGGTTTTGGGTGCAGCCTCTGCTGGTAGTGTGGACATCAGTTAGACCAAGGTGACAAAGAAAAGCTGATAAAGAGAATGGGAAGCAATTTCCACGTTGAAAGATCAATCGTTTTTTGGCTTGCTTTTCTTCCAAAATGGAAAATTCTATGAGGTCTTTTCCAAACTGGCCCCAAACACACTTTTTTGTTATTGATTATCAGGATGAATGTTTTCCACAGGGCTTATATATGTCCCACACATCTAGTTTGGGACAAGACCCACAACATTACCCTGCTTTCTCCACTGCTTTTTATGGTGCAAGCTCTTGAGCTGCAAGCTTTTCAAAACTCCACCCACAGAGACCCATTTCTTATGTCCTGACAAACATTTTCTGACAGCTGGTCTGCTGAATAGCTCATATTATTTTTGTGTGCTGTGCTATAAGCAATGCAGATGGTTTGGCTTAGTGATATTCCTCCATCAGTCAAGTTTTAGATTTGTTTGTTGTTGTGTTGTTTTGTTTTGTTTTAAAAAAGGCCTGATTGACTTTTTTTGTTTGTTTTTTGTTCCCATCCTGGGTGATTGAAACTCAGCACTATAATGAACCAAGTAAAGAGCTCAATGTCCTCTAATGTAGTTTTTGTCCTGAGGGGTGATACTTGTTTCTTTGCTTTTTGACAAGACACATTATTATTTCATGGTGCAATGTGCATTTGGTAGCATGGATAGATAACTATAAAATATATACTTTTCAAAAATTGGCTTTTATCAAATGTTACTATTCAGTAGAGAATTTTATGCTTTGCTTTTTATAATTGTGATTTGTGGTCCCTTTCAGAAATGCATGTTTAATAAAGCAATAGCTCTTCCTAAAGTAACCTACATTATTCTTTCCAGTGCCTAATTTAATGCAAGGTAAATAAAACACCATATTTTTCATGGAAAAAGTAAAAAGTATGAGAGCAAAATGTATGCATGAAAATAACAAAACATAGAGGTTTAAGCAAATATGCTATATTAATAGCATTTTTCTTGAAATATTTGGCACAACGATATATTCTTAAAATTCATGGTAATTATGCAATCCAATAGCACATTTATTAACCCAACTGTAAATTATGGTAGACCATAATGGAGCTGTGATTTGTACTGTATTTTTCTTCTTTTGCAGCCCTCAAGGTTTTTGCCTTTGATTCACACCACATGAAACACATTCACCCTCATGTATACATGGAGGGAGATTACATAAAGATCTCTCCAAAAAAGAGAGAGGAATCTCACCCTAATGGTAAGAAAAAATGGTTAAGGAGTAGGTGTGCTAATAAACACCTTGGATAGACTTTTATCCAGTAGTAAATAACCAAATTTGCAGTTTACTAAGATTGATCTTCAGCTCTGCTAACTCCAGAGGAGTCCAGGTATTTTTATTACTAGCTCACCTACCTCTTTATGGTCTCAAGACTGGTACTCTTAACACTTCCAGTAGCACAGTGTGTCCAGTGAGTTTTGAAACTTGGAAACCTGAGTTCTATCATTTTCTCAGCCACAGATCTGGGGTATGACTTTGGACTGGCTCCTCAAGTCTCTGTCCCAGTTCTCCTCCAAAAATTGTTGCATCTTTTCTAGTTAAACAGTAACTCACTGGGACAAGACCATGTGTCCTTCAGTGCCAAAACCAGCAGGGCCCAGATCTTGGTTTAGACCTCAGAGAGCTACAGAAATGGCTTACAACTACTGTCATTATTAAAAATAAATAAATGTGTTTTAAAGCCCTGGAATTAAACTACCTAACCTAATAAACACAGTGGTTTGGTTTTTGTTTTTTTTTTTTTGTCTTCGTCTTCCAGCTAATATGAGTCTCACCACCTATCAGTATCTACAAATATCTTGTAGATGCTGATTTATCTTGGTACCAGGGAGAAAAACCACAATGTTTTTTCAGATTAGCACTGCATCCTAAAATAATTTTTGTTTCCTTTTTCCCTATGCGTCTTCTATCCTGGCTCCACTGTAATGGGAGCCGAAGCAAGCCATGTACTTCAGAGGCACTCAGTGTTCTCCTCAGGTCTGAGCCATTTTAGTCTGAGACCTGACACCACATGTGTAGCCAACTGCAGGAGAGCAGCAAGCATATATTACTCTTGGAAAAAAAAAAAAAAAAGAGAAAAATGCATATATCTAATTAGAATTTGCAATGCAAGCACACATTTTTATTTGTAATGGCAGTTACATTGTTTTAAATAAAGCTATATTTCATTGTCTCTAAAACATTTTTATAAGTATTCCACAAAGATTCCATCTGTTTTGTGTATTTTATGCAATAGCAGTAATAGTGTTGATTGTTTATTGTTTCCTTAATGTCTTCAATTTTGTTCTTCTATAAAAAACCCACAAATTACTAAACACGGTCTGTTTGATTGATAGGCACCGTTGCAGTTGTCTTTCTGCGGTATAACAATATTGGTTCTTTGCTTTCATCACCTAAAAACCGCTCCTTGGTAGATACTTCAGAGCAGAGACAGACAGTAAGCTCATCAGTTATAGCTGTTGCAATTAGTTCAAACCCACCTACACTCTATGAGCTCGAGAAAATATCATTTACCTTAAAGTATGCCAAGGTAAGGAATTTTTATTATCAACTTCAAATAGAACAAAACAATAGCTAATTATTTTATGTAATGTAGCCATACCTGCAGTCTATGACATATTGAGACATAATTCTGTTGTTTGCTGATGTGAGTTTAACCTTATTAAAGAAACAAATGACAATCTCAAATGTGACATCCTAAGTGCAATATACTAAATATGATAGAGCTGAAAAGTGCTATGGGGCTAAAGCAAGAGCTACATTGCTGTCTTTACTGGGTTGCAGTACAAATAAAATGTAGATGTCTGAATCGGAGAATATTACAGGATCCTGACTATTCTGAATTTAGGTGGTTTTTTTCTAAAGGTTTATCAGATGGTTAAAAAATCATAGTTAAAAGAATGAAGATATGCTTTTAAAGTTAATGCAAAAAGTTAACCTGCAGCTAGGATTTAATAGCAGAACCTGTAGTATTGCAACCTTACTGTTTCTGAAATCTGAACATATTAATATAAAATGGCTAGTTTTACTTCTAGTACATATAGATTTTGCTTACATCACTTGTATGTGAAGAATCATCTTACATGGCACAGAAAATTACCAGAAATCTAACAAGTGAGGCTCTATAAGGAGGTGGGCAGTGGGGCAAGGTGCTAATTTTGGTTATGCAGCTTTTAAATTTGTTACTTGCCTTCTAATATTTGTGCTAACGATCACCTCTATATAAATTTTCATGTATTCATACAGCATCTAGTACAGTGGGGATGTTATCTTTGATTAGCATTAGTAAACACTAACAGTAATAAATAATACTAATGGTCTTATTCATCACCGTCATCGCATGTGATATAGCAGGTGTGATGTGACCCTGGCTTTATCCCAGGTTGCTTTGTAAAATGCACAGAGTAAGTCTCAGGTTTTGAACTGCTTGTTTGGAAGGGACTGTGAGCAGGGCAAGCAATGTGGCTGTTACCTTGGGGTTTAGTCCATGTTCAGCAGGTGCAGGGATATATATAACAGTGTTTTCAGTAGGTAAAATTCCAATACCTTTGCAAGTGCCAGAGGGTTCAGTAATCTGATTAGCCTGCATGTTTGGTGGGGTGTTAGCCATGTGGGTAAAATGCTTCTATCCCCAGCCATGTTTTAATTGCTTGGAATAGGCCTTGCAGAATGTGCTTTTTGTTTCCCAACCTTCCAATGGTGACAAGCAATTTTTAATGAATTGTGCTGGCTAACGTAAGAAAGGTCTCTTGACGGGAAATATCCTGCCTTTTGCCATCAGTAAAACATCTTGTTTCTCTTCCAGATTGCAGATAAAGATATTAAATGTGCATTTTGGAACTACTCAACAGACACAATGAATGGCAACTGGGCTACAGAAGGCTGTGAGCTGACACATTCCAACTCCACTCATATCTCATGCAAATGTAATCATCTGACTCATTTTGCTGTTTTGATGTCCTCAGGTGGCTCTGTTGTAAGTGCTGTTTTAATTTAGTGTTTTACCTGATACTTTCTCCTGTCTTCATTCCTTATGTTTTTAATTCAGTGCAACTTATGTACTTTCCCCCCTTTAGGTTGTCTCTTGTTTTTGTTCAGCAAACACACAATTTATTGTGCACAGAGCAAACAAAATTCCTCCCATATGTGTTTGAATTTCCTTATGTCCTTTCTGCAGTATTACAGAGCAGTGATGCAGCAAAGTATCTTGTTCCAAATACACAGTCTGTTGTGCTTATTTTTGGTGCATTGCTTTTAATTTTAAATCCCACTTTAAGACTGCTGTGGGATTTAACTGGCATTCTTTGATGGTCAGTAACCATATGGCCCAGAATTTCTCTCTCACAAAACTTTGTCACCCATTTGTCTAACCTTGGCATCTAAAAATCTGCTTTAAAATCTCTACTGGGAGTTTGCAATAGCATAACCAATTTGAGGGTTATGACTATTAAACATGGACACTCATGACCAGCAAAAATGGCTGAGAATGACCACTCAATTTATGCCCTTCTTGTATCAAGCGACGCCATAGATTTCCAGGGTCTATGTGAGGATCTGCAGGAGCTCAGGACCTGCCTCAGGAGGCAGTTTCACAAGGTATCAGAATAGACAGCTAGCAGAATATTAGCATGAATATACTGTACTGAGACAGTTCTCTCACACCGTGAATTTCATGCTGATAGAGGCTGTTTCCTGGTTGCTAAATAGAATCCTAAGTCTTCAGTTCAGATTTAAAACCTCTGCAGGTACTTACAGAGTTATTTTGAAAAGGAAGGTTGGGAGGAGAATAATCTCTGGTACTTTATTTAGAGAAAAAAAATACTTAGATACATTTTATGGTCAGCTGAATACTATCCTTATGCTGATGCGCAGTCATGTATTTCAGAGGTTCGTTGTGCAAATACCAAGCAGTAAACGTAACTGTGTTCCTATACAGAAAATATTCACATCCAGTATTAAAATAGCCCATGTTTCTTTGGAGAATGTTCGTGTTACGTATCTGGAATAACATTTGTTTGAAGTGATTGTTATTTTTGAAGTGATTGTTATTTCAGAGTCTTGTTTTGATCATATTGCAAATGCAGGAAGATGGTTATTCAGTTTTGCTTATCTAAGCCACTGCTGTGATAAGTCCTTTCATATCAGAAAATGTTCATGTCATATTAATGTGTCCTACTGCCAGTGTAATTGTCATTCATTAAAATGATCTGATTTTTAAAATCATATTAGGAGATACTGATGTTAATAAAAAGTTGTGTTAAGAAAAATCAGAAAATGCAAGAATAGGAATGTATACAGTTAATTACTAATTTCCCCTAGAATTATGTCTGTCTCACAAAAAACAATACTTTTTAGATTATCCAGAGTGTACATTTGCAGTGAAACTCTACAAAGAGTTTTGATTAATATTTTGTAGAAAAGAAGAAAAGAACTGTATTATAGAATGAGGTCTTTCTTGAGAAGGTACAAAGCTATTCTTTTAAATATTATATTATAATCTTCCCCCAGGGTGTTACAAATTATAACATTCTTACAAGAATCACTCAGCTAGGAATAATTATTTCGTTGATTTGCCTCTCCATGTGCATTTTTACATTCTGGTTCTTCAGTGAAATTCAAAGCACTAGAACGACAATTCACAAAAACCTCTGCTGCAGCCTTTTCCTGGCGGAACTTATTTTTCTGATTGGAATTAATATGAACAATAATAAGGTGGGTAGCTTTCACTTCTATCTTGATTTTGTGTTGTAAAGTAAACATACATTATAAGATATGATCTTCCATCTTCTTCTAGTATTTCTTAGTATGGGTATGAGTATTCTACTGATACTGACTTCCCATTCTAGTAACAGGAAATATAAAATAGTCATTTAAAGAGGTAGGAACTTCATCTGAGCTGGTGTATATTGGCTTTGCTCCATGGGTTCCATTTAAACTCTGGCACTTTAACTGAGACTGTGGTCTCAATGTGTTTAGTATTTTCACTTTTCACATCCTTTTAGATGCTGAAAGTGCTACATTGGTGGCTCTCTGGGTGACAGTTTTCCCTAAAAGCTAGCCCAGACCTGCAGTCCCAAGGTGGCATTTAAGATGTGTTGTTACCTACAGGACTCCTTTCCCTTCTATATGTGTGGTCTTGACCTTCCCCTGATGTTTTTCATACAAGTTGGGCTGCTGATGTTTGCATCTCAAATTAGTTTTAGGAAATTAAATTACACATAAAAATACAAAAAAAAAAAAAAATCCTACTGTAGATAGCTGAATAAGATTTAAATTTTTTGGAAAAAAAAAAAATTAACTACGATCCCTGAGGTAGCACTCTGGTACTGATTTGATGGATTGAGAAATACAGTTTCATAAAGACTTTGGGGTAAAAAAAGTTATTTCAGAAATAATTCTTTGTGATGCCTAATTACATTTCTTTCAAAATCATGAAACTAAACCTTGCCTAGATCAGGAAAGCATGCAGGCTTCTCAGCTGTAACTATGGGATCAACCTTGTCAGCTTGTTTATGCAGTTATTGTGGGAAGATGTGCACCGATTTTAAAAGTTAAATGTAGTCCCTTTATTTTACCAGCTGCTACAGAAAACACTAATGAACAAGTGTCCTCGTGAGCATAGGCCAAGTTCTTGTGAGTTAGCATTGCATCTGGACTGCTGAACCACTACTTTAAAGTCATGAGGTTGCTGTGTGTGTGCTGTTATATTAACAGAGACATATCAATAGAATTATGACTCTTGCTTTCTCTGATTGAATTTCTAGCTCTTCTGTTCAATTACTGCTGGGTTGCTACATTATTTCCTTCTAGCTGCTTTTGCATGGATGTGCATTGAAGGTATTCACCTCTACCTTATAGTTGTGGGAGTCATCTACAACAAGGGTTTCTTGCACAAGAATTTCTATGTCTTTGGCTATGTCAGTCCAGCTGTGGTTGTTGGAATATCTGCTGCACTGGGATACAAGTACTATGGCACTACAGAAGTGTAAGTCACTGTTTCCATGTCCAAATCAACATATAGAAGGATTTTCTAGTCACAACTGCACATTTCAAGGCATTTTCTGCTGTTTATTTTTCAGATGTTGGCTCAGCACAAAGAACAATTTTATATGGAGTTTTATAGGACCAGCATGTCTAATAATTCTTGTAAGTATAATTTTAATTTTTTATTGTAGTACATAAAATTGATAATAAAAGGTGTTTAATAATCACCCACCCATTGCCAGCATAGCTGTGAGTGCTAATTATAGGGTAGAACTGGCTAATTTAGACCTTTTTATAGTGTCTCTAAATTATTTATATGCTGTACATCTAAATATTTTACTAACCTGAAAAATGAGTGTTTGATAAAAAAATCTCAATATAAGATTTTTTTTCTTACTTGCTTGCTTTCTTTTAATGCAATGGCTTGAGAAATTCTGTGAAGCATTTCTAGTTTTTAAGAGGTAACATCTTTGTATGTCGTTGGCATCTCAGCATGGCTCGGCAGGAGGTGTACACAGACACTATCCTAGCAGACAGATAATCTGGTTTTTCAAACGTTGTATGACTTAATCTCTATCAGTGATCGGTCATCTTTGTAAGATTAGACTGTCATCTTTATGGTTTTATCACTCGCGTGTACCCTGTCATCATCAAAGCTATTTTAAACTAAATTGCGACGTCAGAGAAAAGAACCCGCTATTTCACATGGGCAGACAAGTCAAGTATTGATAGCCCTATTTCAGCTGTGAAGAGGGCCTTTTTAATTCTTATTGGAAGTGGTTTCAAACCTGCAAATTTGGCAGGTATTATATGTTCCATTCTGAATCAAGACATTTTTGTTGCCTCAGGAACATTTCTAAGTGCTATAAAGTTTAACAAACCATTTCAACTGTAATGGGGCATTATTGTGTATGACTGGGATCTGGCAATAGCTGAAGATAACAGGAGAAGAAGGTACAATGTTGAGGCCTCATGACATCTATGGACAAGTCAGTTATAACTTTGTTGATTTTTAAGATAATTGGTAATAAACGTGAGGATTTGTAAACACGAAAATGTGGCAGTGCCTAACACAAAGAATGGCGGTAAACCAGATTTATTTCAGTGCATTTCAGCATTTCAAAGTTGAATGAAGTACATGTATAATTCTGGTCAAATTTCACCTCAAATTCCTATTGTAGATTGGGGATAGGCTGGCAGTAACCTGCCACATGCAGTGGCAGGATGATGCCTCCCCATTGCACACTCCTGGTGACCACAGCAGACTTCGAGAGGCAAGGCACCGTAACTTCCCTTGGCTCAGTGCTTCTAGGGTTAGGTGGCCCAGACGACCAACAGGTTACAATGATAAAACAAAAGCACAGGGAGAGACCATTCAAGGAAATTCTTAACAATTCTTAGGCTTAAGTTGACAATTTCCTGTTTCCTCTTTGGATTTTATCTCTTTTTTCCATGAAGGCAGAGGGTTGGGATTTTTTTGTTGTTGTTGTTCTCATTCCTGTTCCTCATCTGCCTTCAGGTGAAGATTTATGGGCAGTGATGTATCGCTGCAGTTAGCACAGGAAAACTGCATTATCAAAATATACAAAATCCTCCAAATTTATGCATCTGTAACTTTGTTTTTACCTCCAGCTGAGCTGTGCCTGATGTGGGATCTTAGGTACACAGCACAGAGGCAGAGGAGGTCTGCAGTGGCTTTGATATAAATCTAGCTGGCCAGGAAGGCAAATACTGCACGCTGGGCTCTGAGGAGCATAGCTGTTCTTTGCGCACTCCAGATCTTCTAGCAATCCCTGAGAATTATCAGAAAAAGGGGAGGTGGTTCAAGCTGATGTGGGCCCTGTGCACCAACATAGTCCTCCTATGGATGAGGATAGAACCCAGACAGTTGAGTTGTTTTCTTCCCACTCCTTGCCTAAGTGAAACCACACAAAGGAGCTGTAGGTAGACAGTAAAGAGCCCTGTGGTTATTTTCGTGTGCTACAGACTTATTTTGTGATAACTTGTTTTCACAGTATTCACATATCTTTATTATTGTTTCTTCATAATCACACATTACTAGACCTAGGAGGAAAGGCAACCTGCTTTCAGCATACTGCTTCATCTGCTGCATGATTTTTTTTTTTTTTTTTTTTTGTGGGGGGGGTATTTGGACAACTTTTTTTGTTGGGGTATAGCAAATTGAAGCCTGAACTGTAAGAGGGATGTTTTCAAGGAGTGCTGGGAGGTAGGTAAATTGCGTTCTATCCAGGTTCTTCTCTATGGAAAATATGGAAAACCTTATGAAAATAGGCACTGACTCTAGAAGATGATGTTAGATGTCAGCTCTCTGGAAGGCATGTTGGGTGACAGTAATTCTGTTTCCATTGTCCTATTTAGTGTACTGCATGGGCACCACCATAACAAAGATTGAACTCTTTCCCAAGTAGTGCCACTCAGGAAGTCTTTTTAATTACAGAAGCCAATCTCTTTTGAAGATTTCCATTTTGTCCACAGCTAATTAAAGAAAAAAAAATTACCAATTAAGTACTCTGAAAAGGAAATGTTATTTTTGTTCTGGGATAACCAGATAAAGCACCACAACCCTCACACAGAAAGCTGTAAAATCTGGCAGCTTCAAGTTTACCTTAAATCCTGAGCTTCATCTACTAATAGCATTGAGTTTGCAGGTTTTCCAAGACAGCCTGGGGAGTTTGCATACCAAATCTCTGGAAAGCAGCTCACCACAAATCTGATTTTTGCACAAAAACATTAAACACTCTGTCAGCAGAAATGCCTATGTACCCAAATGGTGCTTTCAGTTTCTGTGAATGGGGACCCAGGAGATTTGTGGTTTGGATTATACTGTAATATGCCTTTGAGACAGCATGTAACTGATGGAACAACAGAACCGGTTCTGTACCAATGGATTTTCTGTCTCAGGGCACATTGTTTTGAATACATCCTTGGGTTTTAAATCTGCAGCAATAGTGAAACATAGGGAGCTCAAGTGTTTATCAGGAGTACAAAGTTCTCCTCTAATTGCCTAAGCAGTAACACTACTTCTGAGGAGGTTTGCTTATTAATATTAAGGTTCTGTTCTATTAGAATTCATAAGTGCAAAGCAATGGCCTTATTGGTCCCATCTGAAACTTATTATTATTAGATCGATGGCTATACATGAAAAGGTGTGGGTCAGAAGCTCTTTAGATGCTGCTAGCTAAGAAAGGGCATTTTAAACCTTTGTGAAGCAAGCTGCAAGCTGAAGATAATTTCTACAACTTATTTCTTCCTCCTAATACGTGTAATCTTTAGAACCACAACCATTTTAGCTAAAACTATGCAGTAGATTAGATCAAAGCAGACAAGTATGGAGAAATTATTTATAACAAGTATTTAAACTTTTTAATAGAAAAGTGAGTTTATCACAAGCTTTAAGGGACAAACATTCACACACACCACAACCCATGCCTGACTGAAGCAAATACAAATATAAGCTCTAGAGATAAAAGGTATGAAAATGGGAAAAAAAATCCTTAGAATATTTCATTTTCTTTTGTAATACACTCTTACAATAATAATGTTCTTGTAATAAGAAGCATGTAGAATGGAAATAACCATTTGTCTGCAGGGTAATATGGCTGCAGTTTTGATTGGCATGTAATGTGAGCAAGAACAAACTCCTTTCCATGGTGGGTGGCTTCCATATGGCTGTCCCCATCTATGCCATGACACCTTGCGCTGTGTTGAGTGGGAGCAGACCGATGTAAGGACTTTACTCTGCATCACTGATGTTTTGGAAAGTTCATCTTTCAAACTCTGTGGACATAAGATAAGTCCCACCACTTGTATCTATTGCGAGGGAGCTATACATTAGTTGTCCAACTGGCAGTAGAAGTTACTTTGGAAGGTTTGGGAAAAGACTATGAATGCTTTGTCTATTAAAGTCTACAAGCCAGTAAAAGGAAAATTTGAAGGAGAACCGCTGCTACTCCAAGTGCAGCTATAGGCAAACCTTTTAATACACCTCTCTCCCACAATCTTCTCCCATTAAAGTTGTTCAGTTGAGCTTCATGCACCAAGTTCAAATTCACCCATGATAACATCATTTACACCTTTGCAGTATTGACAGAGTCATGCAGGCTTGACTGTTTTACCCACTGTCACTGCCACAATCAATTGGCATACCTCTGTGAGGAACCAGGACTCAGAAATGTGACATGTTGTAACATTAACAGATGCAATTTGCCATTTAGCAGTATCAGTCTCTCAGTATCATTTGTTAAGACCACCTCTGTAATAACAGAATACAGACTTGCTCTTTGAGGTTGGAACATTTCCAAAATTGAACATCATCCAAATAATTCTCTCGGTGGCTTTTATCCAAACATCCCAGCACTGTGCAGCGAGGAGGTGGCTCCTGTACGGTCTTCCTTGTTTTACTCCTCTAATGTGTGTTTTCAGGGACCTCGAAGGTGTGTGGCTTGGCAACAAGCTCCAATTTCTTGAAACAATTGGTAATTGTAGTGTTTGCAACTACAAAAATGGCTTATAAATGGACCCTGCAATTTACAGAGCAGTCTTGTAAACTTGACTTGGAACATACAAGCCAAGAATAGTTCTTGGGAGAGGTGTTCTCAGAAAAGCCAAGTTCTTTTCATTAAGCATTCCTTTATGTAATAAATGTAATGAATAATCATCTGTAAAGCAAAAATATTCTAAGAATTGCAGTGATTGATTAACCACACTGTTTTGAACTTCCCATGTATAAATGAATGGGTAAATGAATAAAATATACAGATTGCAGTTGCAAAATACAAAGAAGTGACATATGAGTGATGAAAGCAGGCTAAGAGTAGAGTAATGCTTTTCATTAAGGAACTGCGTGCATATTCATTAGAGCTAGTCCATTACTTTAAAATATATTCATCAGATAATTTATTTGATGAATTTTATCATTATTTGTCAAATAATTTATTCAACAAAAAAGGTGAAATTAATGGAAAAGCGCATTCATCAAATCTTATTGGACAGCTCTAATACTTACTCAGTTCTGTACATTTAGGTTGATTCAGGATTAGTAATACTGCTGCAATCAATGCAGAAAAATTTCCTGGCAAATACATTACTCTGCTGTTTTCTCATATACTCACAAATTTCATGCACTTAATACCCTAATCTAGGTTATTCAAACTGAACATCTTTCTTGTAGAAAAGTAAATATTCAAAGAGTTTAAAGTTTTGTGTTTTCACCGACTTCAATATTGAGCATGATCTGACAGTCCATAGCTCCCATTTAAAAAAAATAAAAGGGGGGGGGGGGGGGGGAAGGAGACCCTCTGAGGTCAATCACACCACACTGGTGTAATAACATTATTATTCCTAATCTTCAATGAAGCAGCTCTTGATATTTCTTGAAAGTCTGAGGATTGCTGTCTAAAAAGTTGTTTGACCTCTGACCTCCATCACAACAAACCATACCACTATCTCGCGTTTTTTAGTGAATATTTATGCTTTGAATAATTCTGTGGGTTTTGGGTATTTTTTCCCCCCAAAGGGTTATTTGTAGTAAATGCCTAGTTATGTTTCTTAGATAGATGAGAAAAGTATACTCTGTACTGTTTACTGTACATTTTTCAGAAAATAGCTGTTTTAAACATTTTTTTTTTATATCTACTCTTGTCAGAGTAGATATAAAAAGCCTCAGTCTGCCTTTTTTAGTGGAAATAAATTTCCTACAGGGATTAGCAATGGCTTCGTTATTTTTTATGAAAGAAGAACAGTCCCCTTTTCATTAGCCCCTCTGTGGCTTCAAGTCAAAGATATCTCCGTTGCATTTCTTATGCCATTGTGGATAAAGTGGAGATAATTAATTATATAGTGACATTAAAGACTGAGTCTGCAGTTTCATTTGAAACAGATTAGTTCAAACTGCAACGTTGTTCAACAACAAGAATATCTGCTGCACTAAATAATCACTGAGTCAGAAAGTACTTGCCCTGTTCAGTGCACAGGGCCAACTTTAATCTTCAAGCTGCAGCCTCCATACCGCCATACTCAATGGATGTAGTTTCGCAGCAAGACCAGGACTTTCACATCAAATTAGGGTTTTTCTTTCCTTCCCTCTGTCATTAAGGCCCCTGTTTTGAAGTCACTGGAAATACTTGGAAAAAGAAGCTGTGTCTATTAGTCTATGACATGAAAATTACTTGCTTTTATGTTGTGACATAGGAACAAATACATCCCATAAGGCTCATAGATCTTTGAAGGATGTTCCCATATAAAAGGTTTTTGGGGTTTTTTTAATCAAACTAGCTAGTAGTGTTGTAACAAAAAGCACGTGAAGTTCTCCCTCAGATCACTGAAAGGAATTAGACTTGAAAAGTCAAGCATGTCCTCTGTCAAGAGTGAAGCAAGCAGAAACAGCAGGTGTGGGAGTACAGGTGGACACCAAGGGAAGGAGAAGAGCACCCACAGGTGCCAGCTGGCTGTGCAGATTTCCTGAGATGTGCCACAGCTCAGTGCAGGTCAATGTCCCAGGCATCCTTCTTTTTAGCATGATAAACTGTGACCACCGTTTCAATTGATGCATATATATTAAGTCTCAGTGGAGGGTTTTTTTTTTTTTTATTTGCAGGGAAGGACACAAAACTGTCTGAATCAGTCTCTTTTTGTTGTTGTCATTATTTGCTTAATATTCTCTTGGTGATTCTTTTTATTGCCTTGCTATAAGCACAATTACTATAAACACATATGCTTACCCTAAATTATTAATTGAAAGGAACACAGTAGATAGCTTTAGATAGTTAACACAGACTGATGCAGTCTTTTGGACTTTCTTAGTAATTACATAATGGCTACATTCACACTACGTATTTTCTCACTCAAATCACATTTGCTTCCACTATGCTACTGCCCCTTTGATTAATCACTCACAGAGATTGAGAAGCAAATTTAAATTCACAGTAGTAATTGCATGTGAATGCTCTGAAAATCTCACTTGGTCATTGAAAGAGCTCTTTGTGGCTTAGAGTAAGATCATAAGCCACAACATGGGATTTTGTGACCACATCCACAGCAGAATTGTGAATATTTCTGTAAAGCAAAGAGCCAAATCCTTTAGAGGACTTGGCAAACTGGAAGGTACAGACAGCTTTCTGACAACTATTCACACCTCCAAACTGGCAAATATAGCCTGTTGTCAGACTCAACATTTCCAGTCATGCCCCTGATGCTGCCTCCATCCTGGTAGCTCATCTATTCACTGAAACTAGTTGTACTAAAAGATAATACACAGCTATTTCACTCTTTGTCAGGTAAAAACATTTCTGCAGGGCTCCTGCATACGTCTCTAGAGGCAGCCTAAGACAGGTTTGCACTTACATAAGGAAAGCATAGGAGAGGTGTAACATATAGTCTTAAGTCTTTGATGCACCTGGAATCAGTTCATTAAACAGTCTGTTTTATGTCATTACCATCTCTGAAGTAAATACACCTTCTCAAACCTTCTTGGAAAAGGAGAAGAGTAAAGGTAGTAACTAATTATACTGCGAGCAAGACAGACCGCAGTCCTGCCACTGGATCTAGCTGGACTAACACTTATGGCTGAGGACAGTTAGAGGTCTACTGGTTCATCCTCCTGCCCTTGGCTGCAGAACTGAGGTTAAACAATAAGGTTTAGGTCATGTTAGGATTAGCTATGCAATCCAATGAGAAACAACATCGAATCCAGAAGTCTGAGAAGCTGTTTACTCTAATGAAAAATACAGAAACTCCATTTATTTATTTATTTACAGGCTGGTATAAATGCTCTAAAAATATAAAGGAAACATTTAATTGAGTCTCAATCTACAGCTTGAAGTATGCAAAATAACGACTTTGAAGTATTCCTATATAAAGAACTGTGCTATGTGAACATTGTCTTTCCTGAGACAGGGTTTGAAATAAACTCAATTAGCTATGTTTTAATATTTAAAGCAAGTAAAATTATTAAAATCTGAGAAACATAAAATTCTATTCCTATGTTATTGAAAGTATTTCCCCAAAATATAGCCTAAAGGGAGGTCGTTAATATTTTTGTTACATTTTCAACTCCCAGATAAGACTGCTGTCATATACCAAAAGCATCCAAGAAGGTATATTCACTGGGGACATGATAATGAGGTAAATCAGTCAGGAGACAAACCCAGACTGTTTGACTGCCAGCTTGTGTCCAATTTTATGCAATTAATATGGCATACATTTTCATTTTGAAGCTTAAACTCTGGTATTGTTAATAGCTTAATTCCATTCTCCCCTGACTGAAATAACGATGACCCACTGAATGTTGTCATTTTACCCAGCCATTAGCCATGCAGCCAGAGAGACAGAAATGTACTGCTCTCTGTGGCAGAATTCAGACCATCATAAGCTCATTAATTCAAACACTCATAATGAGGGTCATTGTAAAGACTGATACAGATACAGCTGCTCTGAACTTCAGACATTATTTGAAAGAGCCAAATTCAATATGATATATGTAAAAAATTCAAGTATATGCCTAAGAGAGCAGCAGGAGAAATTTTCTCATTCTTTTTTGTGAGATCTGACATCAGCATATAGATGGTTTCATCAATTATTGAGACAGAGACTAAGAAAGGAAAAGGGAATGATTTGGGGGTTTCGTTTTTGAAGTTTGAATGTAAAGTGCTCAGACTGAACCAGAACTAGTATGTCTGAATCTTTAGAATTAGCTGCCTCTTTCTTGTACCTTCTCTTCATTGTAACACTAGAGAGCCTTAAAAGGCTGGTATTTAAAGTATTTTAATAACTTTTGAAAGCCTGGAGTGTATCTTTTTCACAAGGATATCATATATGAAATTACCAGTTCCTTTTTCAATCTATAAATACATCTATATTGGAAATAGTTCTTTTTTAAACAGTGGAGTAATTGTTTAATATGAGATTGAGTTTTTGAGGCTATCTTTAGATAGTTCTGGATGAGGAACTGTGGGATGAGGGAGATCCAGGTCTCCCTGCACCACTGAATATTTAATTATTTATATGGCATGGAATAGATCCAGCAGGGCTGACAGAGCAATAGCAGCAAATAGCTGGTACAGAGGCTGCAGAAACTCAGGGTCATAGCCTAGTTTGAATATTAAATACAACAGAAAATTGTAAATTAATGCCCTTTCCACTGGGATTTTCGTTGTTCAGGACTGTCCTTTCTGGTTTTAATCAGTAAAGCTATCCTAGACAGGAAGCCTTTCCTGGTGAAAGTATAGTCTAGAACAGTAGATGTCTTTTAGTGCTAATGAACTGACATTTTTCAATAAAAAAATGTTGGACAAAATTTTCTTGAATGCCTCTTGTCCCAGTCCGCTGCATTTTACCAGATGTCCAGGTCCTGAGCTACCACCATGAAAGATGGACAATTTCCCTCTGAGTTTTCAAATGTTCTTTTTTTCTTGCTGTAAAATGGGAGGGGGGGAAGGAGTAGATTGCTTAGTTGCCAAATTTGACAGCTGTCAGCTACCTTGATGGGGCAAAATGATGATATTTCACTTCACTCAGTATTTTACAATTTAATTGTAATTAATTATGAAAGAAACTACAACTCTTCAACATGAGTGCAAATATTTTTATTTGCAGGCAGATGTTTTGCATGCTTTATTAAATTTTGTGTAGTTCATATCGTTCAGTGCTGAAATAACTGTCACTCTGTACCTACATGGAGAGTGTTTCATGCAGTGTGAAGCACTAATATCTTATTTACTTGAGGATATAACATTATGTTACTCTTCCAGCATGTGAAAAACATACATTGAACAGTGGAATTAAGGACCTATTTTAAATATAGTGGTTGCTAAGCAATGTGCTGTTAGCAGAACTCCAACAGCTTAGAACATTTAGCATTTTAGGACCTACGTGCCCATTTCTGTATTATTACTTAGTTTGCAAAATACGGTTGGTAATCAACAGTAAAGTTTGCCATTTGCTTAGACAATAGATGAGATAGATTGTTTCTCAGTGCTTTTATGGATCCACATCTTAGGAAAGGGAAACGAGTAAATATTATGATGTCTTGATATGTGTACAACTCTTACTTTCTTCTACAAACTATGGATGGGTGAAATTCAACTGTGGTGGTCCCAGAAATGCTGGGAGTAGGAGTCAAAGCAGCAGTATCTTGCATTACCCATGCCCACCACTGGGCAGTTGTGCTTCATCACAGAAGCCTATGCAGTTAGCATAGGTTCAGTTAGCTGTGGCAGTACAGAGACAAAGGGAGGAAGGACTCTGCAAACTATCCTTACAGAACTATCCCAGCTCAAGGAAAGCTAGGATGCTCTAGGCAGAGGTACGTTAACACCACGCACAGTTTTATCCATCCTATCCTAAAATACATGTGATTGTTTTATTGATTGAGCTCCTCAGGCTAATTCCTTTGGCAAAACCTCCATATTGTTGACAAGATTATTAGAAAAGCACCAGGAAATTTCTTTGAATTTGTAATTGCTTTTTCCCTCCAGGAAATTTCTTTACAAGAGGGGATTATCCAAACCAGTTCTGTGGTTCTTGGTCAGACCTGATCCTAGGACTTATACCACTCTAGATAGTTTTGAACTATTCTTTGCATGCTTGCTTTGTCTTACCCACCAACACCACAGTCGTGACCATGGGAACTGTACCGTGGAGATCCTCAAAACACAACTGCAGGAAAATTCCACTATCCTGCTCCATACCACAGTGTTTATCCATGATACATGCAAGTGCTAATAGTGTCCACTGTTGCTTGCACATCCCTTCAGACCACCACTCTCTATGATGTGCAGAGGTAAAGCATTGACAACACTGGAGACAGTGGGAGTTTGGCATTTAACATGAGTTCTGCCATTGGTTTAAAGAGGCCAGAAGTCACTCCAAAGTCCTAAATCCTCATAAGTCTTAATGCAGATGATCCCCCTAAGACAGGTGTAGCAAATACTTACCATCCTCCCTTTAAACTCAGTCATGGGTGTACGATAAGACCTAGCTCATTCAGACATGTAGCTCCTTGGAGTTTATCCTGGGTTATGCAGATACATAAATGTAGTTGCCTATATCTACAAAATCCTCATGTCATGGGATCCTAATAATTGCCCTTATTTAATGTCTATTTCACGTAAACATATTTTAAGTTACCTAGCATTTGCTCACAACATCTCTAGAAGTTAAAGAAAGCTAAAAATACTTTTACAAATATTTTTGAGGAGAAAGTATTCCCTGAAGATGCTATAAGCGGAGGCTGTTTCTATATCAGCTCTTGTCTTTGATTAACTACTTCACACACACAAAAAAAAAAAGGAATAGATTAATTATTAAAATTAGTCCTGTAGTGCACCTGAGCACTGAGTGAAACCTGATTCCCACTCAGGAAGAGGGGGGTGGAGGATATTCAGCACATCACAGAATTAGACTTGCAGGGAGAAAGTCAGAGGTTTCTTTTGTGAAATAGTAAGGACTGAGTGTCCTGTTTGCCCAGTAGCAGCTTGGGGTAGTTTGTTAAATTTAAAAAAAAAAAAATCAGTTCTGTGCTTAGAATCAATGCAATTCCCCTTTAGCCTATTAGATTTGCTGAGAAGCCCCTCTCAGGACATGCAGCAGTTTCTCTGACTGCTCAGCCATGTAATAACACTAAAAACAAAGGCCCAAGAACTTACTGTGTCACACTGTAATGTCGTTATTCACTTGATAAAACTGTGGCCATGCCACAACATTTCACGCTTTGGGTTTGCCCAAAGCTCCAGAGTAGCTCCGCTCATTATACAGGTAACTTCTCCATGAAGTCAGTGTGTGGCAGCAGCAGTCCCCAGGCTGGCCTTTTCCAGGCCTCTGCAAAGCCTGTCCTGAGCTGGGTTTCACAGTTGCCTGCACATCTTGCTCTACTCCAGACTGCTGCCTCTCCAGAGACAGCATGCATGATGCTTGCCATTTCATTCTCATTCACCTTGCCTGTCACCTTAAGGCAGCCTTAATTATGACGTCATCAAAGGTTTATTCAACAAGATCTCAAGATTATGCTTTAATTACCAATATAAAAACACGTGATTAGAACCAAAGTAAGTATAAACCACAATATTTGGCTATAAGTAGCAGCTGAAGCCTTTTTTCAGATGTTTCAGTATCTCTCATCCAGAAGTCCCTTGTTTGTCCCAGCTGGAAGATTTGGGGATCCAGGCTTCCTTGTGATTATTTCTTTTGTGAATGCCTTTTACAGCCTACTACCTCCACTTGTGCTCATTTGAAGCTCAGTTTTGAATACAAATTCAAATGTCTTAAGTGGCTGTGTCTTTGGCCATGTATTTTGGGTGATTTGACTTCCTAGCCTATTTGTTGAAATACGAATGGCTTTTTGGAGATATGAGTTATATAAAGGCTATTTTTCCTTTAGTCCTACTCAGTCCAACTATCCAAACTGAACTTTTTACTTTACATTTCCCAGAAATAGTTGAGGCTACTGGTATGTTCACAGCAAAGATCATGCAAGGTATGAGATTGAAGCAGTAGATGTTAAGCTTAGGATACCTGTTAGATTACCAGTTTTCTCTAAAGGCCACACTTGACATGTTAGCAACATTAACTAGTTTTTCTCCTGGATTTACCAATGAGTTCATGTTACTGTTTTCCCAAATTTTGCTGGATTTCTGTGTGACAGGACAGTTGCAACTACTTTATTGTTACCTATTTTGTCCCCCGAAGGACAAAATACAATGTCAGAGATCTCTGACTTAGGTTGAAGAAGAAAAGGATTTGGTATGTTGCCTAAAGCTACCGGTTTGAGACACTGAACACTGTATAAAGGCAGTTTATGCACTTTGGTATAGATATTTTTTATTAATGGAGTGCTTCAAAATGGGGCAAAAACCGACTTAAGTCTTTAATAAATCTTGGAAATGACTGGGTATTTCAGAAGTTAAGCTCACCCTCATTACCCTGTAACACTACCTCCTGGGAAGCTACCTGAGACATAGTGTACAATAATTGTGTTCTGGCAGCTGACTCCAAGAAGCCAGCGTTAACCTCTCCTGCTCCCCCAATACTTATAGATTATCCCCATTAGAATGAATTGATGAATGAAAAGATCATGGTTAATGTGTATTACTTAAATGCAGAGGGTCAAATCCTATTATCCTGTGCAACAGACAGTGTAAATAGTATTTGTGTAAAGGAGCCCCGCTGGGACAAAGAGATATAGTCTGCTGCCACAAGGCCCCACATCTACCCATTGCTGGCCCCATCCTTGCTCAGCAAAACCTCTCCAGTTCCGCAGCTGGATTATGTGGCCAAATGATAGTGGCGTTTGGCCCATAGAGCTTCTTACAGAGCCTTTTAATGGCAATAAGAAGGCTCGTATTGACATTAGTGGGTTTGGTGATGGGCCAGCAGAGGGGGAGGGTAGTAACGTGGTTTGTGCTTGTGATCTTGATAACTGTTTCTGAAGTAGCAGTGTGTATTCTCTGTGCTTATGGTACTTTGATCTCATTCCACCCTACCTTTTTCAGATTAATAAATACATTAGGTGGGTTATGCAGATTACAGTGTGTGCACTAAGTTATTTGATATATTATTCACCAACAAATACAAGATAAAAAGTAAGTCTGCATATAATTACCCACAACTGCTGACTGACTTATAATTAACTTTGAAAAATTGCTGGTTTAGGAGATATTATAGATTACAATTTTAAATATAAAGAGCTTCAGAATAGCTCTCACGATCAGTGCAAGTACAAGGTATTCAGTGAAGGATTAATTCCCTAAACTGCTAATCAGCTCTATCTCCTGTTTTATCAAATTGTAAATACATTATGCTGTATTAGAGTAGGAGCATGCAGCTAATTAAAGCAGAGCCTGCATTTAATATCGGGTACTCCCCCCTTGACACAACAAAAATGTTCTAAGGACATACATAAAGACTGTTAACAAATGAAAGTGATTTTTTACAGTGATGATGTACTCCTACAGCAGCCTTTTGTTTTCATTTTGGAGGTTTTGGTTTTTTTTTTTTTTTAGAGAAAAAGGAGGAGGGAGGAAAACCACACAGATTCTGGAGAAACAAGTTGGGGAAGACATTAATTTTATTCATTCTACAGCTGGAAGCCCACAGGAACCAACCAAGGGATTACAACCAAGGATCTACAAATAGTATCTGGATGACATCCAGCTAAAATTTGGTTCATTTACAAACATTTTTAATAGATTCTGATGTTAAATGCTGCAAAGCAAAATAAGAATTTTTTTTTAAGCAAAAAAGCAAACCCATCCACAGTGTTAAAGGAATGCAGAATAAATTTAAATGAAAGATCAGTGAAGCCTAGCGAAGCAAACAGGGGTTCAGAACCTTAATTGAGCATCATTTGCAAAACTGCTTCTTTTAGTTGTTTTTTTCTGTTTCTGACTCAAATAAAGCGATGCTATTATAAAGAAGGCAGGAAGAAAAAAACATACTGAAATTTTTCACCTATGAAACAAACATAACATATGAGACAATAAGCAGCCTTTCAAACAAAGTTAGTTTAAAAAAATTCTTTATGTAAACCTCAATTTTTTTTTTTTTGTGTCCCTTGAAAGTTTTCACACCCCAAAAACCTCAGAATATATGATGTTATTGATGTTATTCAGCAACAAAAGACATACATTTTGTCTAGAACTATGTGATAGAGTACCGTAGAAAATCCATGGGGAGGAGGAAATTTCTTGGTTTTCTCAATTTCTTTTCCTTTTCCCTTTTCCCTCTTTCTCTTTAAATCTCTACTTAAAGAAAAAAATCTCAGCAGGAAATCAAAGAGATTTACTAATAAAACCAATAAACATTTGCAGACTGTTGGTAGTGATACTGTTGAGATAAGGTAGAATTACAGCCCTGTTTGATCAATGTTTATTCCAAAGCTCATATTTTTTTAATAGAAGTGGATCAGAAAAGGTTAGGGTTTTTAGAATCCTCCTGGCACTGGATTCTGTAGGTTTTGTACTCAGAGAAACTTTATCTGACTTGTTTCATTTAAATGTGTAACAGTTACTAAAATTCAAAAGCATCATAGTTTGAACTAAAAGTTCCTTTCTTCACTCCCCCCAGGTTAATTTGTTGGCTTTTGGAGTGATTATTTATAAAGTATTTCGACACACTGCTATGTTAAAGCCAGAAGTTAGTTGTTACGAAAATATAAGGTAAGTTTGCCATTTAATACAAATTCTACCGTCTGTAACTTTAAATGCAGCCAGAGATGAAAGTGAGCATTCAAAAATAACAGTTTAATCCTCTGGAAGATATGTAGAAAAAGAAAGGGTTTTTTTCTTGTTATTCCCTCATGTAGATTTGGAGGTAGATTTTGCGATCTTTATTACCAATGAGCAATACCTTGTACAGTAGGTGGTTGTGTGAGAAGCATAGGAGGAATGCAATGAGTGGCCTGTATCAACCAGAGGGTAAAGCCTGGTGGCAAGGTTAAAGAAGTAATTGTCCTTTTTTCTGAAGTTCTTTTCACAGCCTCTATGTAAGCCAAACCAGATTTCAAAAATTATGCCTGAATTGGGACCAAAATATTTGCCTTGAAGTCACAAGTAATTCAGTGATAAGAGAATCAAGCCATTCATATTACTTGTAAGAAGCCTACAGTAGGACATTGTGCTTCCCTGGCATGGGAGGCGTGGAAAAGGTTCTCTCCAGGATTTTTACTTTGCATGCTCCTATGATTTTTCCATCAACTCACTCTCTTTAAAACTGATTTATAGGGACCTTGAAAACCGTTTGTGCAGGAAAAGCTGAAGTGTACTACAGGGAACATTGAAAACAACTTACTGTTTGTGTTGCTTAGGAACACTCCTGCAGTTTCAATGCATTGCACTAGATTTATAGTTAGATTTAGCAATTGTTTGATTGATTACTTTCTCTTATTCCTCACCGTTCATAGCTTCATGTGGTGAGCTGGTTTTAATGAAGTTGAAAATTATTCATTTTCAGAAGAACAGTGCTAAAAATGTCTGTTGTTCAAAGAAGTCCTGCAATGACTGGGCTGAGAATGAATAAGAAAGTAATCAGTGGCTTCATTTCCAAGACAACATGCTGTAATTTTCTCAAGTCTGTGAGCAGGGTTCTACAGAATATCAGGAAAAAAAATAATAAAATCATAGCCAATCATTTCCTATGATTTTAAAGCATCAATATGCTGACACAGGAACTATTTGAGAGTATTAGTGTTCTAAAACCAATTTTTTTTTTTAAAGAGAAAGAATGAAAGAAAGAAAGTCTAGTTTTACAACTGGCACCGTCTTCTGCAGTGAACCTGAGAGGCAGTCTGAGAACCCTTTGATGTCATGCACATGTACTGACCTAAGAGCATACTGTACATTTTTCTGGGTTATTTTTTGAGGAGGTTAAGGGGGAGGAGGAAAAGTGGGGGAATGCTTCATAACAGACATATGTTTTTCCTTGGGGAATTACACTAACGGTAGATTTAAATCAAATCATATGGTGCTGCAGTACACCAGAGAAAACATACCTGAAGATTAAAGAAGGCAATGTTTTAAGGCCCTCCAGTTTTACTCCTTTGCTCTTCTGCAGTGATTATGTGAGCCTATTCATGGCACAGTGTTACAGCACACCCTAAAGAACATGCCATGCATTTGCACTTCACAGGCCTTTGCAGCTGAGAAAAAATTGCCTCGGCATCATTCAACGTCCAAAACAGTGAAGAGAAGAAAATAGCACATGCCCACATGTTGTTCCCAATATTTTGTTCCTATCTAGATCCTGTGCCCGTGGTGCTCTTGCTCTCCTGTTCCTCCTTGGGGCTACCTGGATCTTTGGGGTCCTCCATGTCGTACAGGGATCTGTGGTTACTGCTTATCTTTTTACAATCTTCAACGCATTCCAGGGGATGTTCATCTTCATATTTCTTTGTGTGTTGTCTAGAAAGGTAAGTGGTCTCATTCCTTGTGGGAAGTGACCCAGGTAGTCACATGTACCTACACGGGCAGGTCTCCGTCCTGAAGTGGAGTCATGGTGCAAATGTTTCATCAGACTAAGAGAGGAAACCTTTGTGCCATTGGTGGGGGAAGAGAGGGAAAATTTTGCTATTGCTTTTAGTGGAGACAAAACCTCTGCCCAGTTCTTATTTTCTCACATATTTTCTCCCAGTTTTAAAAGCAATGTAAGAAACATGGAAAAGTGAGTTTGAAAATTGTAAAACTGGTTATAGTGCCATTAACCCGATGAAATAACACAAGGGGTGCAACTATACTCATTTCCAGTCTTTGCAGATAGCAGCAGGATTCACGCTACCCACACTATCCTGAGGTGATATTTTCTTCCGTATCCTGTCCTAAAGTCAAAAGCAGCCCCACCTTAAAACATCTAGCTACAGGAGAAGTACGAAATGGTTTAAAAGACATATAGACCTATTAATAAATCTATTTCATATTTGAATTCGATATTTTTATTTCAGATTCAGGAAGAGTATTATAGGCTGTTCAAAAATGTTCCATGCTGTTTCGGCTGCTTGAGATAAAGGAAGATGTGTGAACGTCCCAGTGGAAGAGGAGAGCAACCTAGATGTGTTCTGGATATTACAGAAAAACATGGTATTGTGAAAGTATGAAATGACCCAGTGAGCAGGCATATCTCTTAACTGAATTACTAACTGGTTTTGTACATACATGTGCATTCACGCAGAGCATTTACATTATGCTGTATACAAACAGTATACAAAACAAAGTGGATTACTGCAAAACAAATATTAACGAAGACCAGAGAAAGAAGCAAAATTCTAAAGAAGCTCAAGACTTTCCATGATTTAGGTTTTATTTCTAATATTAGAAATATCTGCAGTTGATGAAAGCAAGATAAGAAAAACCAACTGGCACAGCAGATTTTAAGAATTGCTTTCCTAGTGGAAACCTGTCCACTGTCTTTTTGTAGTAATGAGCTTCTTACATTGTTGTGTGTGGCCATCTGCAGGGAGTGGGTTCCATTAAAGAGTTAATAGATAAGGATCTGCTTCGGCTCAGACTTCTGAAAAAATATCTTTTAATTTAAAGTAGATTTAAAAAGGAATTTGTTTAATATTATTCTCTTATCACTCTGAAATATATATTTGTATATTAATCAATTCTTTATTTTTATAACTTCTAAAGAACTGTTTAGATCTAAAGAGCTGAGGTCAGATCTGATACAAGAATGGTGTGACGGCCGTTTTATAAGTGAAAGATTATTTTGTGAATACTTTGAAAAATATCTGGTTCTTGTTTTATTTAATTGCTAAAAGGACTGAGATCTGCTAAACTGGCACTATGATTTTGGAGGCTGTGGGATGAAGATGCTTTCACAAGCTTGCAACTTGATAGAGCTATTTGGAAATCACACCTTGTAGTATCAAATTAAAAGCAAAGTGGTAGAAATCACCCATGCAGAAGAATACAGATTTAAATTCAAGGTAGTGTGCCTCCATACCATGTAAAATTCTAATTACAGCGGTTTTCTCATAGCATCTTTGAGTCAAGCAGTTGTCTTCCTCTGAGGCTCCTGGTTTTGAAACACTTATCCTGTGTTTAACCTTAGGACCATACATAGATCTACTGAAATCAAAGAGTACTTGAGTTGCAAGTTTTGCTGGATCATGACATAAACACGATGCATCAGCCGTTCCACCTTTGCCATCTTACATATTTTAAAAGTATGCTTTAATTTCACCCTTTTAGCACCTAGCTTATGTGAAGGGCTAAGCAGTCCTCAGTCCACGTTGCCTTCTCAGGAAGTGTCTAGGATCTCAGATGAAGCCCAGCATTTTTACCAGTGAGGCACTGTAAATATGTACTTGTTAATAAATCCCACTGTTGTGTTGCCTGTTAAAATAAAGCACTACTCTGAATTTTATTTATATTAAACGAAACTTTTTTTTGTTAATGGTCAAATTTGTTTAGGTTTTATCTTTTTTTCCATATACATAAGGCTTTCATTGTATGCACTGCAGTGACATGCTTCATTAAGTGTATTCCGTGTCTCTGTCAAAATTTTGGAAACCACAAGGGGAATCCTTTTTTTCTGAGGAGAAAAACAAAACAAAACAAAAAAATCTGTTGGTCCTCTGGGTGTAAAATATGTGAATAAACTGAAGTGCTTAGCTTTCACATTCCAACATGTTTTCCTTCATTTCAATAAATGCAGTGGTAAAAGTTCTCATGGTTAGATATTATTTGCTCTGAATTGTTTACTGTATTTCCTTTTCAGTTGTATATGTTCTTCCAGGCTTGGGAAGATGTAGATACATATTACTTAAAAGAGTATTTTTAGAAGGATATCTGCTAATACATCATTCTTAATCTCCTGTAGAAATGTAACCCACAGTAATTCTGTCTGGACAAAGAAGCATCTCTAGTAACTATATAATGACTTCAGCATGCTCAGTCAGATTGAAAAAGTTCCTTGGAAAGAAAACATATAAAGTGTTTAGGTTACAATAGTCTTTTTAATGAAAGAACATCTTTTATAGGAAAACCATGCTCCCCAGTCTCCGGGTCAGATCTTCCTTGAAACTCTGTTTTCCTTACATGCAAGGACAAGTTTTCATCTTTTAATACAGCACATAAGGAGTAGAAAAATTTTGTTTAGATTCATTGCCTTAGAGCCTGAAGGATATTGTAATTGTGCTCCTTAATGCATGCAGAAAATACTGACAAGATATAAAAGGGTTTATTTGTCACAGCCCTTAGTAACACAAGCCCCAACCCAGCAGAGAGAGGAAGAGAGACAATGAATGTAAACTGAAAAAAAGAGAGTTTTCAGCAAGTTATGAAATAAAAACCTTTTCACCATGAGGATAGTCAAGTGTTGGAAACATTTGCCCAGAAAGGTGGTACAGTTGTATTAAAATCTTTGGAGGTTTTAAGACTGGATAAAGCCCTCAGCAACCTGATCTCTTACCTGACCCTGCTTTGAGCAGAAAGGTGGATGAGATGAACCCTCTGAGGTTCCTTCCAGCCTGAATTGTTCTCTGAGTCTATGATATGAAATATCAAATCATAAAAATAACAGTTGGGCATTATTTATTATTTTGTTAAGGCAACTTGCACTCTAGTGCTGTGCATCAGCTCAACAAACTTTTTCTAAAAATACATTTGTGTGACGTATTTGTCAGATCACTGGTAACTAGTGGACTAGTTTGAAAAATAAAAACTTTATCATCTTTTCAGATTACATCTTTTTGAGAGGTATATGACACCTCCAGGTGGGGCCACCAGGTTAAAATAAAAATAAATCAATGGTTTACAAGACAGATGAAAAGTAAAATGTTAAGGTTTCACCCTGAAACAAGTGCTTGCTGAAGAGAGAAATTGTTTCCATTAAACCAGTCAAAGAGACATTTCTGTTCAATGTTGTATTTCAAGGTGTGCTTCAGAATATAATAAATAAGGTCTGGATTAAGAAATTTGGGGTTATTCTAAAATAATTATTTCCTCAAAGAATTGGAAGCATATTTGAGAGAAACTGCAACATTTAGGAGTTAATTATCATCACAGCCTTTGGGAGGTTCAGTCTGCCAGAGCTGTGCTGATTAACAGGTTGTCTGCTCTCTTTACCTATTGGGCTGAAGCAGGTAGGCATTGAAAACACCATAGATACTGTTCAAATTTATTTCAGACTTTTCTCCACTCTCCACTTGTCACAGCTTAGAACATGGTGGTGCCCCAAAGCCAGGAAATTGCAGACTCATCCATCTTATTGACCAGCCATATAACCAGCAATGTTGTATACGGCGACAGAATGAACCAAATCAGCAAGGCTGATTCCTCTGCCTGCTACACCTCCAGCATGACTTTTCTCACCAATAATACCACTTTTTATGTCTTTGTCACGATAGTCCCTTAAAGCCCTGAACCACACTCTTGCTAGATGCCAGTTAGAAGGCAGGACTTCTCCTGTGACTTCATTGAAACTTCTATAGATAAGATAAAGAAGCCAAAACTTAACCCATGAAGAAAGTTAAAACTTCTTTTCCTTTGGGAAAAGACTTGGTGGGAGTAGGGCTCCTAGCCAACAACCTGCTCCAGCCTGTGTTAGTCTTTTCACTTCGTTCTCATATATTCAGGACATGCAGCATCACGTGCTGTGAGATTACAGAAGTGAAGATGCTACCTCACCAAGGTCATCCCTCAAAGCCATTTTTATATAAAATTAAGATTTTAAGAGGGATGCAGACTTGCAAACAGCTGGTCATCAATGCACTGATGTTCCATTTAACCTAAACCAAAATGTCAAGTGTAAACGTGCTAAAGCTTTCCCACAAGGTGCCTGGCTCAGCTCTCATGGCCATTGCTGTGGACAGTCTGTCCATAGAGACTGCAGCCACGTGAAAGATCTACTGCCTTTTTCAGATTCTGTCTCCATGACAACCCTCCCAAACAAAGCCTACAGAGAACCAAGAGTCCTTGCAATATCCAGATTTGCCAAGAGTCAGATGCATGGCCACGCATGGTACCTGGAGGTCCTGAAACTGGTGCTTTGAAACAAAGCTGCAAGATGTGACAAAGGGAAAGTACCATAATACTGTCAACTTTACTGTTACACAGCAAAATTGACAGCAGCAATTCTACTGGGTGGAAATAACAGAAAGTATGGGAAAAAACCAACCCACACAACAGAAGTAACAATAAATCTGACTACTGAGAATATACTAATTTTTTCAAACTGGAAAAAAAAAAGCTTAAAAAGCATACAGAAATTATCATAAACATGACTTTTGACTGATTATATTTATGATAACAACACCTTATTTTTTTTGCTGAGACCTTATTTTTACATCTTCCCAATGTAGGGTTGTGCTTTTCCCAGAATTCCTTTCACAGAGCTATCCTTTAAAATTTGGCAGAAGCTTTACTTCTACAGACATTGTTTTACAGCTCTTTGTTTTTCTTTGCCTTGCTGGTAAGTACTCAAATTTTATTGTATTTACTCTTTTAGATTCCCAATGAAATAACATATTTTCAACAGGTTTCATAACATAAGGGAGCTTTTCTGTTTTCTGAAGCATTGCCAAATATTCTAATTAAAACTAGCTCTAAGACTAGCCATCAGTCTTCACTGCAGTGCAGTAGGCACCTCCCTCCAAAGTAAGCCTTTGTATTTATTATAACTATTTATATAGATGCTGCAGTCAGCTCTGAATCCACATAAACCTAACACCATTTAAATTAATTTTGTAAGACTTCTGTGAGACACTTCTGAATAATTTAGTCAAATCCAAGTTGATTATAACCAGTTCTTCTTTACAATAACCAAGATAGAAATCTCTGGTTTTAAGAAGAAATCCAGTTTATCTTGTAAGATGTGATGGAAAATAATACATCTCCAGTATCCATAATCAGTTATATTTTAATCTGGGCAGGGATGTTTTCCTCCTGTGTTTGGCTTACCATTATTGGGCCTAATGGATTAAGTTAAAGGCAGCAATCTTCAAAATCCCACTCCTCTCTCTCTTTGAATGCTTCTGCACTAAACAGACTTCTGGCACCACCTTGGCTTCTGATGGGTTTTAGAAATAATTGTTGATGATATAGTAAATTTGTTTCCTATCCCTTGTGTTTAAATCCCAGACTTACAAACATTCATGCATTTGCTCAGTTTTATGCACGACTAAGTCTTTGGCATTAATGAGACTGCTCATGTGCATAAAGTTAAGCATATGTGCAAGTGTTGCATGATCAGGGTCTTAGGATGCCAATTTGCAGTAATAATAGATTTGCATAAACTCATGATCCCAGGCACTGGGTTTCCTGTTCATTATCAATAGTGAAACTCGCTTAGCTGTTTTTCATTTACTGATGTTAGGAGCCTTTTGCTTTTTTATTGAAGGTGGATTTAAAGTTGCTTTTCTTGCCAATCCTGAGCCATTGTTGATTTCATCCCTGTTGTCCTTAATGTATGTGGGGTTTTCCCCCCTGTTGACACACTTATAAATGCCCACCTTAGCCATGTTAGTATCAGCTTATTTACGTTAGTGATGAAAGATCAGGTCACACTTCCTAAACTGAAAATGTGTTCCTTGCTGTATAAGAGAGCTGCAGAAATACCATGTGCAAATACCTAGCTAGGACTCATCAAACTTCTATGCACAAGTCATGGCTTCTGTCATCAAAGGGTTAGGCCCTAAATGAAATCAGTAGCAGCTGTAACCAATTTAGTATATAGATGTCAGCTAAGAGATAGGCAGCTTGTGCATCTCTTCAGCAGGTGGGTCGTATGGAAGCAGAGAAAAGCTAAGTATATCCTTGCTGAAATTATAGTGCATGTCCTAGTGAAGGATAATGTTCCTTCTTATGCTCAGCTCTGGTTTGTCATTGTTATGATCAGCACTTAATGTCTATACTACAACTCCCAAAGACTCTGAGGGTTGACTGCTTGTTCTCAGAAGCAGTGGTGCATTCAGTCCCTCTCTAAACCAACGGGGCAGAGCCATGTATCCACCTCCCGCTGGCAAGTACTAATGAGGACGTAGCTATCCAGAGACCTCCAAAGTGTACTCAGGACCTGCTATATACCTTCCAGCTCCCGCTGTAACCACATCTCTGAGGAGACTGGAGTGCAATGTTTGACTTTGCTGTAAGACATTTTAGCGCTGCAACAGGGAGGCAGAAAGAGGGAGAACTGAGATACAAGGATAAAAATGATGATGCTTGGTGGGCAACAGCATAAATGTATGAGTGTCTCCTAACCCAAATATGTAAAGTTTTCATAGAGGGGGGAAAAATTAAATAATAAACTCTGGGACAAAAGGATAGTTGAGAGCTATCAATTATCAAACCACATGCTTGGTGTCAGACTGCCACAACTTCTCAGATATGACAGACAGTGGCTTAGCAACTTCATCTGCTAGTTCCCTCAGGACTCAAGGATGCATCTCATCAGGTCCCATGAACTTGTGCACCTTCAGGTTCCTTAGATGGTCTTGAACCTGATCATCTCCTACAGAGGGCAATTCTTCATTCTCTCAGTCCCTGCCTTTGCCTTCTGTGACATGGATGGTGTGGCTTGAGTACTTGCTGGTGAAGATAGAGGCAAAAATATTGTTGAGTACTTCAGCCTTCTCCATATCCTGGATGGCCAGAACTTCTCTGTCCTTCTGGAGAGTCCCCACATTTTCCCTAGTCTTCTTTTTATCAACAACACACCTATAGAAGCTTTTCTTGCTACCTTGACATCCATGATCAGAATTACTTATATCAGGGCTTTAGCTTTCCTAACCTGATTCCTGACTGCTTGGACAATTTCTCTGTATTCCCCCCAGGCTAGCTGTGCTTGCTTCCACTCTCTATAGGCTGCCTTTTTGTGCTTGAGGCTGTCCAGGCGCACTTGTTCATCTACTCAGGCCTCCTGGTGTCTTTGCCTGACTTCCTCTTCACTGGGATGCATTGCACCTGAGCTTGGAGGAGAAGATCCATGAGTACTCACCACCTTTCTTGGGCCCCTCTAGGCCTTTATCGCATGGTACTCTACCAAGAAGACCCTGGTAGAGGCCAAAGTCTGCTTTCCTGAAGGCCAGGGTAGTGAGCTTGCTGTGCACCTTCCTCGCTACACTAAAGATCTTGAACTCCACCATTTCATGGTCGCTGCAGCCAAGGCTGCCCTTGAGCATCACATTCCCCACTATCCCCTCCCTTTTGGTGAGACCAAGGTCCAGCATGGCACCCCTAATCGTTGGCTACTCTATAATAGGTTCTGCAGATGAGTGTTACGGACTGGTTGCCACAGCAAACATCCTCTCCAGTTTCAGATCTCCCCTTTCTATAGCAGGAAGAATGGAAGGGAATTCGTAACGAAATCATGCTCTGGATATAGTTCTCAAGTGTGCTGCATGCAGGTAATGAAAAAATCTGACCGCTCTCCTGGAAAAAACAGTGGTAGAGATGGGTTCTGGTTCAGGTTACTTTAGGTGCCTGTTGAACTAAATTTACTGTAATAGCAGGGCTGATACCAATACAGAACTAGTGCCTGGCTCCAGCTGTACAAGAAAGTGAGCATCTGAGTCAGGAGGCCAACGCTGTGCTGTTGGGGATGGTGGGAGGCATGCAAGACAGCCCAGGAGAAAGCGCTGCCAGGCCTGTTACTGGTGTGCCCACCGCAGTGAGCTGCCAAGCTGAGAGGCTCTCTGGGCTGCTGCTTTTGGGCAAAAGCCAAGAAGGAGACTCCCAGGAAAGGCTGCAGTGGAAGCCTCAGTCAAAGTGGACGGGGGGAAAGAAAGTGATGTTGTTGGTAATACAGTCTCTGTTTTCTGTGATCTGTACCGCTGGCCCGTTTAAGAGGGCTTCTGTGGGTACCTGGGATTTCACAATGCTTTACTTTAGTGAACCTAAATTTCAAATTATACCTCCCACATCTGTCACTATTGAGGGCAGAAAAACTTTAGAGACTTCTGAAAGCCATCTGGAGTCACAGAGAGCAAAATCTCTGGAGGCCAGCCCAGGAGCAAGGTATTAACCCTCTTATTGTTGATGGAAAAGCAGGAAAGACAGTTAATATTACTAAATAAATGACTCTGTGTGTATCTCAAAGCCTTACTGCAATTATTTTCAGGACAGCACCACTTTCTTTTTCCAGCCCAGGGCCCTTGAAAGCATAATCACAAGGGGAGCACACAAACAGGCTTCATTGTCTCTTTGCATGTGTTGTAGACTGGAGCAACCTGTGGGCATCAAGTACAGATCTGCAAGGGATGGCAATGGCAGTGGGAATTGTCCCATTGTGTCCTGCCTTTTGAAAGGCAGGAACTCCCCTTTCTTAAACAGCTCTGTTCCCCTACCAAGGGCTGCTCTCCGAGGCTGCATCTGGTTGTCACAGCTTCCAAGCTCTGGCTTGGCTCTTGCAGATGATATTCCTGTGACAGACAAGCCTGCTCCTCTGCCACTATTTGTTTAAATGGGTTCAAAAGTTCTCAGCTTCCTGACAGCTTTTTTTTCCCCTTTTGTTTTATACCAATCAGTTAATTTGCTAACATCACCCTCCGTATCTTCTGATCTTAGGCAAGCTGGCTGGGTTTACTGGTGCCTTTATCGCCACATTACAGCCAGCAGTGAGGAATGCAGGTCAGAAGGGAAATTAAGAGGGAAGGATCTTTTGAAATGGGGAGGAACAAGGTCAGCGATGTGGGGCAGATGGGAGAGGGTAGTAGTACAGAGGAGGGATGTACTTTAAAAATAAACTCATGCTGCACTAATCCAACTGCTATTCAGCTTTATCCCCCTTTGCTTATGCATTGATAGAAGTCTCTTTTTATCTTTGTCTCTTTTTCTCCTTCTTATTCTGTCTGTTATAGAGTCTTCAGGACACAACCCTATTTTTTGTATATGTTTTATAAAGTGTTCTGTGTATTTCACATGACATGCTTTTATTAACTTCTGATCAAGGAGTCTGTTTCGAATGGCAACATTAGAACAGATCAGAAATGGGAACATTTTTCACAAAAGGTGATGTTCGTTGTTTTGAGATGGCTTTACTTTTTAGTCAGAATTTCTATCCTAACTGACCACAGAGATTTTTTAGCTCTCCTCCAGTTACTCCGGATTTACAGACATGTGAATGAAAACTGACCACAGCTTTTGTCTTCATTACAAAAGGGACAGAGATTTAGAAGAAAAGGATTAATTGTGCAGTTTTATTAGGATAAAATTATACCTTTTGGCTTTGGTAGCTTTGTGCTTCTTTATATCAGCAGAATGATCACAGGCGCTCATATTTGTTTTTTCCACGGGTCTGCATGTCCTAGGTGAACAGGAGAGTCCTGCTTTATCTCTCACAATGTTCTTCCATATCATGGTTGAGCACAGAGGCATGACCATAACTTGCCTTTACCTCTGCCAGCCGTATACCAGTCAATAAAGGGAAATCCATTTTCTTTCTACCCAGCACTAAAGTGGAAGAAGAAAAGGTCTTTGTGTGTGTGTGTGTGTTTGTGCAGCAAAGCAAACAAAAGTTTAAAGTAAACTTTTTCAAAAAACTCTTTTTCCTGGCAGAACTTTCTCTGCCTTCTGCTGGCTGAAGGGCATTGTAATTCATGTAATAAAAGGGGGAAATATCTGCTGGTAGAGACTGTTTACTTTAAACTTCTGTTTGTTTTGCCTCCACTCTAGGAAAGAATGCAATATTTCTATGAAGCTCTGTTAATTTTTTTTTTTCTTTTCTCCCTTTGACTGACTTGAGCACTGGTGAAAGCACTCAATCGACAAACAGGAAACCAAAGGATTTTCAAACCCTGTAGGACAGAGATAGCATGAACTATTGCACTGCAAGCTTCTTTTAACTGATCTTCTTTGTGACTGAATGGTTGTTACCTGGTAATAACCCCTGCACTGGGGCCAAAATTTTCAAACTAGTCTCCTAAGCTCAAACACTGGCACTGAAATGGTGGACTTACTAAAACGCTTCAGATGCTAATTTTAAAATAGAATAAAGTATGTAAGTGCCAAGCTATGGGTTTAATCAGTTGGACACAACTCATGAAAATACTGCCACTTTGAAGAGTTGTGTTTCAGATCCAGTTTCCAGATGGACAAAGCAGACATGCTGATCTGGGAGCTGGTCTCCACATGGGGACGGAGGTGCCTGGGAGGTGAAAGCCCCATGTTTTTTGTAGGTCAGTAGCATCCACTTGCGGTGCCTCCTCAATTTGCAGGCAGCATCTCATGAACTGCCCACCCTAAAGCATCTGGATATTGAGTTTCCAATAGTTTCCCTTGTCACCTGCTGTGGATTCTCTGTGTGCCTGAGTGTGTGTGTGCTTTTCTCCTTACTGAAAGAGGCTGAAGATGAGAACACGCAAAGGGTCATGAGGGTAAAATGCTTGGTCCAGAGTGATGTTTTTCATGGTGGTGTCATACCTGACATTTTGTACTATTTTCTCATATACAAGAACAAGGTTGGAAAAGGAGGAAAATAAGGATAGTCTGTTCTCTCTACATAGAGGTGATTGCTAGGAAGGCAACTGCCATCTTATGCGCTGGATCCAGCATTTCTGGGTGATGTAACCTACATCTAGTTGCTTAATAACAGAGCAAGTGTTGTTTTTTCCCTGTCCCAACAGCAATGGTGACAATGATCCCCTTATATCTACGTGCCTAGTATCTGGGAGATATGGATCTGTGTAGGGCATGTTCCAGCTCCTGTAAAGGTTCAGATCTACACATTTTATTGATGGGAACATTTGCCAGACACCTGCCCATGAGCTGGTACTTGGTAGACTAGGGACATGTTTTCCTGAAAAATCTCAGCTACTGAAAGCAAAAAAACATGGGGCCAAGAGAGGCCTGAATGTCTTGCCCTTTGGAAGTGCACTGAGCCAGGAGGTGGAAGCCTGTACTCTGGCAGCTCCTTCCAAGAAATTTTTTTCCTTTTCTCACCCTACCCCCACTTATACTGTCCAGCTGCCAGGTATGAACAGGGAAAGAGCAGAAAGAGTAAGAGAACAGAAATAGCCCTGACACTAGAGATGAGAAATCAGGTCTCCTCCATGCCACTGTCTCAACTGCATGGCTTCACTGCCAGAGTCAAGTGCCCCAGCTTTCCTATCCACAAAGATGTGTCAGGGAAGGGACATGCAACAGCTCTCTTCTCCCTTTCCCTCTCTCATTATGTTAGTAGATTAAAGTCGACACTACAGTGTCTTTAAGGCACTCTGCCCTGATAGTCATAGGTGTTCACTGGCCTCCCCCTTTGAGCAATGCTACGCAGAGGGCTCAGGTGCCACCTGCGCACTGTATTGCTGCAGATGGAGAGGTACCTGTACTGCTCTCTGCACAGCTTGGGGTCAGGCAGGGAGATATCTAGGATTGCAAGAAGGGTGCTGAAAGCAGATTTGGGGGTCCTGATTTTGGTGGTTGGCCTTTATAGAGCTCCCTGATATGCCTTGAGCTTCTATAAGATCTGACCCTAAATATTGATCTAGAGAGTGTTAGATTTATTTTGGCAATATGAGCTCCATTCCCAGGATGTTCAGGTACATAGATCTTCAGAGCCAGAAAGGATTAAAAACTTCACCTCCAGTGTAACGAAAAACTAAGAACCTTATCCGAAAATGTCTGCCTTGAGCTTGTAGCTTGTGATGAGACTCTCAAAATTCCAGGATCTTGAGAATTCTTGCCCATTCAGCCCCTTTCCCTTTCTTGAGTCTGCTGCAGTTCTTGAATAAAAAGCTCCTGAAAATATGTATGTAAATGTGGGGCATTTTACAACATGCTTGCGAGGTAGGCAAATGAGTTAGGCCTTTGAGGAAGAATGAATAGGTTAGGATTATAATTCATTGTAATGTCATGGCAAACTGCAATTTCAAAGGCGTAAGTCCTCCATTTTGTAGCCAATAAAAAATTTAAAGGGACAAAACCCCAATTTGCTTTATAATCAATAAAACGTACAACTTCTTTATCTTATTAGAAGAGGCTGTCAGTTGCAGTCAACCATTGTCAACAGACCGTTTGATCTATCAGTGAAACAAATCATTACAAGGAACACAGCACTGCTGCTGTGTCTTTTGCGGTGTTTTTAATGAGGGCTGCAATACTTCTATTCCATTACAAGATTTGAAAGTGAATTTGTTGGAGTCACACCCAGGCTTAAAGCAGGAGAGTGGGGTTTAAAAATAATTTACTGTGCTATTCCAAATAACTCAATAGATTGAGGAATCATTCAGAATTAAGCAACTCCCTGTCTCGGCGAATGGTATTTTAACCAAGGCTGGTGTTACGTGCGGCTCTGATTCAGCCTAACCTTGGGACTGCACAGGATTAAGGGGCACACATGGCTGCTCTCAAGTGGGCTAATCAAGGGGAACGAAGAGTCTGGGCACTGATATGAAAAGAGACAGGAAGGAGGAGAAAATATGATAGAGTGGGAGGGGGTGGGGGGCTGTTTGGCAGGTGTTTCCCACCATGGTTGTGGCAGTCCCTATACCCAGTGGCCCTGAGGCCCATGCTGGCACCCAGCACCGTTGCATCCCTGTGGCATGTCAGCTGGACACCCCTGGAAAGGGGACCCCTCCCTGCCATGCACACAATGTTGGCTCAGGTCCTCCACACCTGTCCTCTATGCTTTCAAGTTCCTTTTAGGTGTTGGGCCATATAATAAGGTGATAAAGGTGACATTAGGCAGGCTGAAGCTACAGCCGTGGCTTTTTTAGACCTGTTTCCCCATCAGGAGCCCATCCAACCCCATGGCATCTCTTCTGCAGTGCTATGACTACTCACCCAGCTGCTGACACATGAGGGTCAGAACAGGGTTTTCTTCCTCCCAGCCCCAAGGGAAAACGTGCAGCCTGGAGGGGAGGGATACCCTGGGTTTAAATCTGATCTGATGTTGAGATGATAAACATGTGACAAAAGCTCCTATGAAAGGCATCTTCCTAATTCAAAGGTGATGCTAATAGAAGGCATACCCTTAGGTCACATAATTCCTGAAATAAACTACAGAGTAGCCCAGTAAATCAAGGAGAACTGATTTGCAGCTCCTCCTCCAGCTCAGACTGTGTCTTAGGCACTTAGCTCATAGGAAAAAAATCTCATCCACCTGGCAAAATACAGGGGGCTGGGAACAGCAGCAACTCTGCTGAGTCTCGCCTATCCTTTGTGCTTTGGGGTGAGAGAGTGCTTGGCAGAACAGGTAACCCCTCCTGGGAAAGGGCTGTCCTGGGAAGCAGCTGTGGACAGTTAGCATTGCCCTGGCTTCGCCTCCCTGAGGAACTGGGTTTGGGAGTCCCCTTTGTGGCCTTTGGAGCTGCTTCAGAAGCTGCTTGAAGCTGGATAGGACCCAGAATTGTCAACAATCTGAGTAGCCTCTCGCAGTCCTGCTGTGAACTGATTATCACATCTAACAAAATAATTTGCTGGAACAAATAACACTTCAGGCTCTGTTGTTTCAGGTGAAACTTAGTCCTGGTAAGTATAAATTTATAATAACAGCCTCAGCATTATGAGTTTCCCAACAGTCAGGCTTAATTCAAATGCATATTTCAGGCCCTTACAGGGACACTCTCATCTTTGTACCCTGGGATTTGGGGATTTACACACATAATTCCCATTAACACTAATAGGAGTTACAGTATGCACATATATTCCCCTCTTGATGCAGAGATTTCCCCGGAGGATCATAACTATGTTTTAAATGCTGCTTCCGCGATGCTTTGCTGTGATATTGCAGATGCTCAGACATAAGCCGCGGCTCCTTCAGGAGGGCTGCACCTTGCAGCGCCCCGGCCACACGCCCACCTAGGGCTGCCCCTGGCAGCACGGCGTGACATCCCTTGGGCGACACCAACGCACGGTGCGCTCCCAACGGCTGCTGCTGACGATTTCATCGCGGCAGGAGCCCCTCCGCCTCCGGCCCAGCGGTGAAATGCATGTTCGCGGGCGTCCCTTCCCCGCCCGGCGCCTGCTGCCTTCGGGCCGGGGCGGCGGGGCCGGCGGCGGAACCCGAGTGCCACCTGCCGGGGGACGCCGAGCTCGGGGCCCGGCGGAGGAGCAGCGGCCGCCGCAGCTGGAAACAGCTGGACACCGCGGGCCCCGGCCGAAACCCCGGCCCAAACCCCGGCCCGAGGTGAATGGGGAGGCAGAGGGGCCATACGGTTTGGGCCCGATGCAGCCGGAGGCACAGAAAAACCGCACAGGTGAAGGGTGGTGGTGCAGCATCAGGGGACGTGACACTTGGGAGGAGGAAATAAGTATTTCCCTCTAAGTCCATGCAGAATTTATGTGTCTGAAAAAAAAAGTGGGAGTGAGGTTTCTTAGGGTGTTTAACTGGAAAAGGGAAAGAAAATGAGAACTGACTTCATTCTGTTTCCCATCATTTCGTTCACAGCCATTAAGAGCACCGCTGAAAAACTTGTATAAGGCACTTCACTTAAACAGGATTTAACCTGATGTTTAAATGAGCTGCCCAATCAAGGCCTGGAGGGTACTAGAATATCCTCTCTGGAAGTGTACTCATTATACTCTGTTGCATTGGCAATGTTTTGCAAAAGCCTGCTTGTCTAACAAGATCTACTCACATAAAATGCATTTGTAGCATAACTGTAGTGGGGAAAAAAGGTCATAAATATTGTACCATGCCTGACCAAAACCTATTCATTGTGTCCCATTCCCTTTTTAGTGAGTGTGAAGTTGACCCTGTTGAAATTAATGGCTTGATTCTTACACAAAGCGTGTGACAGATAAATCAGATTATGTAGAGGTTGACAGGGCAGTTGCTTTTGAGAGAGATTTTTGCGTTTGTTTTTTGATGCTGATAGCTTTGCACTGGTAGCTGCAGTGCTCATCTAACAGACCCGCTATGTTGGAGTAGGCTGCTCCCCTGCTTGCACAGCGCAGAAGAGCCGAGGGCAGCGTCTCACTGATGCAGACAGCCCTATGTTGTGCCTAAAGCTGAGATACTGACATACCGCCTGTATTTCTCTAATTGCTGAACTAGTCTTAGCCACAATTCTTCCACAAACTCAGAATGTAATTCAGGCATATGTATGAATACCTAATAAAAATTTGCCATTGAGCTGTATGTAAAAGGCAGGACCCAAATTTACCTAGCAACAGAATGTGGAATGCCCAAATCATCTTTTTTGAGCAGTTGTCTTTTAGCCTAAATTGGACTGTAATTCCACAACCATTTTGTCAGTTTTTTCCAGCTCCTTCACAGATCTATCTTCATAGAACTACCTAGTGGTACATGGGAACTGTGGGTCCCCATGAGCGTGCACACACACACCCGAGTCTCACCCCTTTTGCTTCACTGCTTCAGGCAAGCTAAGAATTTGTCTTTCTGTGTATTTCTCTATCTGCAAACAGAAAATCTTTCTTAATAAATCTCTTCTATATGCTGTGAAATGCTGGAGGATCTCCCAGCTCATTGCAATTATGTGTATTTTAGATCAGAGAGGTGATGGCTTATACTTGGAAGCTCTGCAGAGAGTGTTGCATGTTATGCTAGAGACACAGCTTTGGCTACAGGCCCTGATCCAAAGCCAGTTGCAATCAAATAGTCAAAGGTCATGTCTACACAGCATAAAGAAATTGTAATTGCAACTTGTCCTAGAATTACCCTTGGTAGTTTAAGCCAGCTAGCACGAGAATTAATAACACAAGTGAACATATAGCTGAGGACTACCAGAATACAAAGGCTTCCAGTGTAGGTTGGTGATGCCTCCTGGGACCCATCTCCATATACACAGAGAAACAGACACAGTCCATGTCATATTTATGCCTAGCGCTGGGTCATCAGTGTGCCCTGACACCTCTGTTCCCCACGTGGCAGCCCTGGTCGGAGGAACAGCAGAACCTCCAGCCATCACCCTGCACCCTGGACGCCGTGGCTAGGAACTGCCTCTTCCTTGTCACAGTTCCCACTGCAACCCCCTCCAGGAGTTACACAAGGCCACGAGTGCCAGAACAAGTGTCCCAACTGCCCCTTGTCCCCAGATCAGGATAAAGCTGTCCACATACTAGCTAACAAAGGCCAGCTGCTAGAAAGCTATGATTGCAGTATGGTGCCAGCTGCCATTAGAGGGGAGAAAAATCTAATCTCCATAGCTTGGGGGAGGGCAACAGTTTGAGAACATGAATGAATTTTCAGAAAAAGAAACAGGAGGCACTTAAAAAGAATAAAATATATTATTCATATGAAGATATGCATGTAATGTATTTAAATGTCTCTATAAATATTTTGCAGTCTTTGCATTATTTTTTAAGCTACCCTCCATATTTTAGGGCTCTGGATCATTATTTCAAAATACGTACATTGTTTTAACAGCACGGGAGCTCTTGCAATAGTAAGAAAGAAAAAGTTGGTGAACTGTCCAAACTTCTCGTCTTAGAGGAAAGTTACTTATTACCATCCCTCTAAGTTACTGTTCAGAGCATATTTTATTGTAATTTTTTTATACAATGGTAATGGCTTTTCATATCATCATGCCACAGCAAAAGGATCTCATACTACTACTTGAAAAAATACAGAAAAGACCATACATATATTTCTGCAACATCTGCCTTAGACATGAAGTGGTTTGCTATGAACAAACTCACTGATTATTTTAGCTCAATATCTGTGAATGCTGTTGGGTCACCCTGAAATTGGAGGAGGGAAAAGAAAACAAAGTAGTAAAAGAAAAGAAAGGAGAAAGAAGCTTTACACTGCTGACCTTTCTTGAAGGCAGACTTTCAGTAGATCACTTTGACCTGTCTCCTGTCTACCTGTCAAAATGATTATTTGTTCTTTCACAGTGCCTAGAACAATTGCAGGGTAAGGGTTTGTTTACTCTTTTGCATCATATTGAAATCATTTACTTTTATAATTGTGGACAGCTGGAAAAGGAGTTAGGAAATAAGATAGGAGCAAAATTTAAGAGAACTGGAGAGAAGATGAAGGATTTTAAGACAGGTCACCAACTAGTTTTAATGCTTGAGATCACGTAACAGTCTCCTGTTGAACACCAAAGACACTGTATAACTTCTGTAGCTGGAAAGTAAATTACTGTTTTAATCAAATGTCTTGCTCTCACTAGAACAGTAATAAATGTGAGCAGATATGTTTATCTTTCATGCACACATTTATCAGAGCTGAAAACTTGGAGGGGGGGTAAGGGTTACTATCATCTGCCCCTGATGTAAAACATGTATCTATTTAGTAAACATCTAAATAGCTCAATTTAAATTCTCTGCTCTCTGCTTTTAACCATTTTGTGTGTTTAGTCCCATGTAAATCCCTGCAAAGCAAAACATAATACTCTGCCTGATTTTTAAAATTAACAAGAGCTCTTTCGCATGAGCTCTCCATTTCTCAGAGTTGAGGTTTTTTTCTTTTTAAAGCCACTGTTTTTTTTTTTTTTTCTTCCAAGTATACTACTATTGTTTTTATCTTGTTGCATTGTTTTTTACCAGAATAATGTTTTAAGAACAACAATATTTAGGAATAATAACCCTACTGCCTTACGTAGGCACTGCTATTCTTACTCACAAAGCCACACATCCTGTCTGTGAGAGTGACTAAAAGGCAATACCGAAGAAAGAGCTTCAGAAAATAACGAGCATACATGGTATTTTCTCATTATTACCACCAGGGTCATTGGGTCTTCTTTGATCCAAGTGTGATAGGTCTGTATTAGTCTTAATAGCTATTTGTTTCAGAAACTTTCCAATTAGTCATGTAAATTTTTCGGTAGCCAGGGCACTTCATGAAAAGAATCTCAGAGCTTAATGACATAGTAGAAAGGAATCTTTTGTTTTGAAAATGCTACTTGAACTTTTATTTGATTTGCCCATTTTCTTATTAGAATACAAAGTTAGTAACTGTTTCCACTTCCTACCTAATGTTTCCATAATTATAAAGTCATCATACTGGTTTGTGGTTTTGCTTTTCATAGGTAAAAAAAATTCCCCCATAACATATGTATTTTGCCCAAAGAACATTTTTCAAAGTTCTTATGCAAATATGGCTATATATGGGATATATAGTCATATTTGAACACCTGTCTATAATGCTTTTTTAATTTAATCAGAATTACATGCTTAGTAGGGTCCAGCATCAGAGAGTACAATACTAACTTACGCCAAATGAATCTCTCAAGATTTTTTCTGTGTTCATTAATATTCGGGTTGATTTTCCTTTTCCTCTACACAGAAAGGAGAGCTTTGCAGTTCATGTGCATGCAATGCTGCTTGTCAGTAGTCCCCTCTTTCTAGCTCTTGGCACATTCCAAATTCTGGTCAGGCCCTTGGAAACAAATCACAAAAGTCGGCTCAAATATTTCATTTACTTTATTCACAACGCAGGTATATGAGAACACTAAAGCTATGTGCCCTTATTGATTGGGCTTTAGTGAAATCAGAGTAAAAATTCATGTACCAGATGATTTTCAGACAGCTGCTACCACAGAACATTTCACTGATGAATGTCACCAAACAGGAGGTCATACCACAGCATATGCACTCGATTGTGCTGTGGAGTGACTTTATTTGTATGCAGCAAGGACTGTGAAGCATAGGACTGCCTCTGGAGGGAACAGTTGATCCTGCAAACATTTATGACACTGCAGACTAGTCTGGGGAAGTTTACCTTGTCCTTGTCCATGTGAAATGTTTTGTCAATCAAGGCTATCTGGTCAGAGCTTTCCTGGAGTCTCAGCACTACCAGTTCATGGAGTAAAAGGGTGAAGGGACATCAGAAAGAGTCTTTATAGCATGTCTTGTGGAATATTTTTCAGAAAAGTCACTGAACCAGGACATAGGATTTCTGACCTCAGTTTCAAGGGATTGCTTTGGACAAACAAGAAATCTTTAGCCTTTCTGTGTATTGCCACACAGAAAGTGCAGGATGCAGATCTCCCTCCTTTGTGTGGAGTAAGGTCATCTCTTTAATGCTATCATCGGGTGTACACAGGACCCTGATCCCAGCTGGTCAGACCTTATTTTGTAGCATGTTGAATAATGAACATGTAATCAAAATCTTACTGAATGTTTGTCTGAATCAATTACATGGGGATAGGAAAGGAGAGCTAGATTAATGTCTGTACAGAAGCTTTGGTAGAGGTGAAATCTGAGCCCAGGTTTTCCACATCCCAGACCTTCTTGTTCTCCATTTTGTGAAAGGCATCATCAGTACTTGTTCTTCTCTTCCTTCAGTTTTAGTAGTGCCACTTAAGTCCCTGTGAATCAAATCCTTTGTTTTCGAGTTCTCATTTTATTTTTTAGAGTCTCAGAAAATACCTCAAATCAAAGTTAAAAACAATTCAGGTAAAATTAAACACTCTTATTTAACCCCCAAGCAATTTTTCTTTCAATTGTGTATAATTCGGGGGGGGGGGGGGGGGGAAGGTGCACCTGGTTCAGGTGGATATCAAATTACTTGGAAATTTTCAGAAATGTCAGTGGTAAATCAGGAAAAAATATTTCCATAGGTCTTTTCTTAGCTCTTTATTCACAGAACCTGCAGATCTGTCATTCCTTTCTCTGTCTCTTTCATTTTTTTTCTTTTCTTGTACCTGTTTCTCTTCTCCCAAGCTCATTTGTAAGAGGAGTCATCTCAGGTTTGTATTTTCAGATGTATTGCTTGTTATCTTACAATCTGCAAACAAATAAAAATCTTTTGTATATCTCCTCTATCTGAAGGAGGTCAAATGCTTCAGAACTGAAGCCACAGCAGCTTCTCTTAAATATAGTTTCAACAAGGGTGAGCTACATATTTGCATCTTCATTTGTTGTTTTCCTGAGAAAATAAAGTAACAGTTCATTAAGTTTTATTGGATTTTGGTCACCAAAAAGATCTTTTTTATAATACAAGACATTCTGGGTTTTTTTGTAAAGCAGCATAATTTTTTTTCTGTAGAGAGTGATAGAAACAGCCATACCAAGTGCCATGATGAAACTGAGCTAGAAATAAGTGTCTGATGAAAAGAGTTAGCAGCATATATAGGGAAACACAAAAAAAAAAAAAAGAAAATTATTATGAAAAATTATAAATACCTTATCTGTTTATATATGTGTATCTTTTTTAAGACACACTAATTAGTTCACAGGTTTAAATTAGTACACATGCAGTAGAAATGAGCTGAAAATCAGCCCCACATTTTAGAAGCAACCTCTTAGGTGGTGACACTAGTGACATTTTGCCGAGTATGTAAATGTGCTCAGGTGTCCATAAAGACGAAGGGGTATTTCCTGGGTGAAGCCTCCTCTAACACAGCCTGCGGTGTGCAGACCAGCAACGTCCCAGCGCAGGAGCTGTATGTGGGTGTGGGGGTACAAGTTGCAGCATACAAAGACAACAAATTCAGCTGGAGAGGAGCCACAACAGCAAAAGGCACAAGTATACACATGCTTATGTGGAGAGTCTGAGCCAAAAAAATTGGTAAAAGAGGAAAACGTACTTAAGGGCAGGTGGCTTTCAAGAGGAGTCAGCAGCATCCTCACAGGAGGATTTGCCAAAGATAAGTTTTACCAGTGACTCAAAGCCAGCCGTTACACCACCCTTTGATTAGTCTACCTTCACAACAGCTCTGGCTTCACAAGTTAGGCTGAAGTCCACATTCTCGGCTTCCATTTTCTACGTATGAGTTTTGTAGGCACACAGTTACACTAAGTCTGGGCATTTGGATGTCTGCCTGCCCAGTGTTGTGTGTTTATTTCTCATTTGGGAGTAGAAGCACCAGGTTTGCTCATGGAAAGAAGGGAATGAATTCATTTGCAGGTGCAAACTTAATGTATGCTTAAACTGCTGGCCTTTTTGCCTTTCCCAGTTCAGTTTTATAGTGCTGTTTGGGGGTTGTTTTTTGTGGATTTTTTCTTTAAATAAGTAGTTCAAAATGTCTCCCAAAATCTTTTTAACTGGACTTGCCCACCGCATAACAGTGGCAGGGAGAGAGGGAGAGAAGAAAGGTGCACAATGATCATTTGACCATTGACGTTTGGTTCCAAACCTCAGAGTAAATGTCTATATTCTTTGTTCTTTCTAGTAATGTAACTTTCCAATCATGTAAAAAGTACAGCATGCCAAGAAACTTTGTAACAGTCAATTCGTTTTTGTGCAGTTCCCAACTGCCAGAAGTCAAGGGAGCAAACGAGAACATAGTGTAAGCCACAGTTCACATGGCTATGCTACAGACCAAGAAGACTGCTGATTGATGCAGTGTGAGTTTACCCTCCAGGACACAGCTGAGGTTATTGGTGGGACAAGGAACTGAAGATTGTGTTGCAGCTATTGGCTTCATTCATGAATTGTTAATGTAGAAGAATAAAAGAATTCACTCAAGGCAATCAATTTCCCTTTAAAAATACAACAATTCACCCCAAAAGAGTGAAAGAAGGCGTAAGTGATAAATTGCAGGAATATTGCTTTCACATTTGACACCCATTAGCCCTGTTTTATATTGGGAAAATAGTATCATTAAGCAAAGTAGACAGTGCTTTACAACTATTAGCTTATGAAAAGATTCAGCTACTACATAAAGATAACTGTTATTAAATAGGAAAAAGGGTAAGAAGCAAGAAAAGTTGTCTTTGGTTGTATAGGTCTTTTTCTACATGCTTTCACAAAAGAAGCATGTCTCACATCTTTAAGACAGAACAATCGGAGCTATTTGAGTTGAGAGGCACTTAATGGGAAGCTAGATTCCCTTAGCAATAAATGCATATGCCTGTATAAACTGAAGGAAGTTGCTGTCTTCCTCCAAAAGCATGGGAGTGCAGTAATTACTGTGTGCTGAATTCTTGCTGTGAAATGGTAGTGACTATTGTTCTGCCCCAGGAGGAGCCATGGAGCAGAAGTAGGGTGATGGTTGTCCAGTTCTCCAGGGTTAAGGGCCAAGCTAAATAGCCAAGCTAGGAGCTAATAGCTCCTTCATCCTTCCTAGCCTTTTCAGTCATAAACTGAAACCACTTTCACCAGCAACCTTCACCCCATACTCCTTTTCCAGCACAGATCATAAACACTCACTCGGTCTTATAATACACTATCTTGTAAGCTGTTAAGCAAAAAATGTGACTGAGTTTCAAAACCCCTGCCAAACAAACTTTCCTTCTAACATTCAGGAACTGCTGTCCTTTCTATCTCCATGTCTAATTTGTGGCAGATAAAACCAATTTCTCACCATGCTTTACCCATCTGTAACATGCCTTCCCACCACATTATACCCCAAATGTCCCTTAGAGAAGGAGAATAAGGCTGGTAGAGAAGGGGCAGTTCATTCTCTAACCTATGCCCTCTCCATTCTGAACAAAAAGCATATATGTCTATTGAAACCATTAGCTCTCCTCCCATGTGCCAGGTTATGTCCTAAAGCAAAGCGCAGCAGTATTGTGGATGCAGGGGTTTGTGAAAGGAAAGGATGAGAAAAGTAGGATGGTGAGGACTGCATGAAGCATCAAACACAGGAACAAGGAGCAGAGAATTCAGAGCAAGGGTAAGTTTTTGCACTGTGCTGGATAGAAAAAAAAAAAAAAAGAGAGAGAGAGCTCTCATCCTTGCTGTTTCTTATTCTTTGTACCCTCTTTCGGAACTGTTCATACTTGACTACATAATCATTTTTTCCACTGAACCATTACCCCTATACTCCTACTTGGTTTTGGGGTGAAAATGGCATTTTCTAGTTCCCTGAGAACTTCCTGTAGCGCCAAACTACGAAGTGGACATGGGTTGGGATAAGCACCAATTCGTACTGACACTAAGCAGAAAAGACCTGGAAAGCCCTTGTTCCTAGCTTATTAACGTTCAAACAAGGAAATATCTTTCATACAGAATGTGTGATTCACAGGAGCCTTTGACTCTGTTTCCAGCACCCTGTCTTTCTTTTCAATAGCATTAGACCAACCATCACTCTCTGTTCTCAACAGTGGTCTTCAGGAACAACTGCTCTTCACCGTCTGCCCACCAGAATATCTTCACCAGCAATTTTTCTTCCATCAGTTCCTCCCTCTTTCTTTTTTCCCTCATTTCTCTGGTTCTTCTTTGCCAGCTTTCCTGTTCTTCAGCAAGCAAGAGCTTTCTGCCCCCAGCATCACAACAAAGCTAAGTGCAGAAGAAAATCTGTGTACCCAATCTCACATCTGAGATAAGCTCCAGCAACCAGGGGAGGCTGGGAAGAGACAGCAATATTTGTTTTTCTTATTGATCAGTATTTCTAATATAGGGATACCTCAGCCTCTCAGTCAAGATAGATATTTCTTTGAGGTAGATGCCGAGTCTTCACCTAGTGAGAGATTTTCCCTGCCTTAAAACTTTTATAGTCCAATAGGCATGACATACTATCCACATTTTGTATTAAGAGTGATTTGCTCCAAGAGCAACATGGAACCATAAATTGAAACCAGTTCTTCTCAGGCTGTATCCACTGCCTCAACCACAAAACCAAGTTTTCTGACTCCTGCAGGCTATTTAGCAATTGGAACTCAGAAATCTTTCACAGTCTCTTTTTCTTAGTACCTGTAAATTGGATCTTACTGAAGCCAAAATGGTTGTTTCATTCTATCAATGTTTGTAACTTTGCTGTGTTTTGTCATGTTTGAATTTAAGTTTATACAGCTTTTCTGTACTAGATAAGAATGTCCTTTTTCCTCAATACTAAACTATTAAAAATATTTTAAAAATCAGGTCCCAAAGTAAGTGCACTCCTCCTTAAACTGCACTATACTAAGTAAATACAACATACTTTACTTGCCTCCTTTTCATATGTATATCAGAAAAATTAGTGCATCTTACGTTATGATTGCTAACAGGTATTTTCAAGCATGTCACTGTTTTGTAGGAAGCTTTGTATTAGAGCTTCTTGGTAATCACAAAAGGTGCTACTTGGACTTTCAGATGCCTGTCGTATGCATATCTAAGTGATCCAAATTGTATCTCTCTGTATATTACAATTAAGGCTAATGTCACCATTCTACCCCTTCTATTTCATTCTGGCCACTTATCAAGTGAATGAGTAGTAATTTTTCCCCAGTCAAGCATTCATACAGCTGTGCTATAAATTTGAGCTCCTACCCATGTCATTTTCTCCTACACCTCACCGAGGTTTTATTCAAGTTATCCATAGATCGTTCTATTCTTCCCAGATCAAGGGCTTATATTAATTTGCAGTCGCCATTTGATTGGCAGCAAGGATACTATTAGCTGCTAAACAATCTGAAAAAGTAGGTCACATAAATTTGCAGAGCATAGTTTGCTGAATACCTGTGGAGATTTACATATAACATAGTACATTGTATGGATTTCTTCTGAGCATCCTTTGCCCATGTTGTGCTTTAGAAAGGTGTGGTGGATGGGAATATTCCTCTAGAAAAAGACTCTTCGTATTTTCTGCAGAACTATCCCAATGCCGGAGCTAATGCTCTTTGAAACTTGACCAAGAGCTGGAAAATGAGTATTAATGGAAGAAAGTAACTTGAGGACCAAGAATATAATAAAGATCATGGAAACAAATTAAAAAAAAAAAAAATAAAGTACAGAAAAAGAAGTGATTTGAGACTTAGTTTATGCAACATTTTGTTAAATATAGTTAAATGGAAGCCAGGAGTAACTCTCATCTCATCCTCTAAATACTTCCCCAGTCCTCACAGTGCATCAGTGTGAGGAGTATAGAGGGCTGAATTAAGTTCCAGCCTAACACCACTAATGTGACTCCAAATAGGCAGGTTAGATAGAGGCAACATTGTGTAAAAATCTATAGCCTGTGTTACTGAGGCTCCTAGTTTAGGTACTATAATGTTCTCTTTTGGCCTGTGAACCTTTGAAACGATCATTTCACTTTTTAAAGAAGACAAACATCTTGAGGTCATTGCATTGGGTTACAATTGCAGCTATAAAATGACCAGTAACAAACCAAACACATTTCTTTCCTCTTTTCTGAAGTATGCTTCTTATGTTGCAGACACTGCTTCTCTCACTCATTATAGTGAGATCCCTTATTGCCCGGTATTGTACTAACTCTGTCTGGTCTATTGTATTGTGATAACACTCCTTTGCCCATTGTATTAGGTTAGCACCTCCTTGGCTATAATAAGTATGAAAAAAAATTCAAGGTTTAACTTGTCAAATGGAACTTTTCAGTGACTTATTAAAAGAACCCCTGCGGTATTACAAAATGCAGGTTTTCTGTCATCTAACTAAAAGATCCCTTTAGAAAGCTTCATTTTTTTATGTGTGTAAAGACAATTTCTTCTAGTGAAACTCTTTGATTCTTCCCTGAATGAAATCAAGTGTTTTAAAACTTTTTGAGGTGCCCCAAAGGCTCACTTCTGTACTATGGAACGTGAAAGACTATGAACCTCTCACATAATCGTCACATAGACACTTTGCAGTGTGCTCCTGGCAGCAATCGTTCATTACATACTGCAGGCTTTCATAAAAAAAAAAAAAATCCAAAAAACCTCACAACTGAATAAAATTGAGGGAGAAAAAACTATGAACTGTGTCTTTCTTGGTCATGAGAATTTGAGGGAAGCAAAGCTGGAAAGGAAGTATTTCTCAGAGATTGTTAATGAGGTTAAGATAAATTGCTGCTGGAGAGTCCTCACCTAATGATACAGATTAAGAAATGTGGAGAGAGATGGCTTCCATGTTAACCTCCTTCAAGCAGTTATACCTTATGTGTTGTTTCTGGTATTTCACAACAAACAGCAATATTTATTTGTATGAGTGGAGCTCATAATCAGCATTTTTTTCTCTCCCCTCACATCCCTGCTTGGAGTGCCTTCCTCCCAACACAGCACATGAATTACTGCCAGCAGAGTAGGTTGCTGCAAGTGAAACAGGTCCTTTGACTGCCTCCTTACATATTTGCTCTTTCTCCTTTTCTTTTTATCACTTATGCTGTAATGCTGAGGTGAAGCTGGGCTTTTTCTCTTTAAGAGCCCCTATAGCAGCCATTTACATGCGTGGCAATCAGCATAGCATGCACACAAAGGCAGAACATTTTATACAAATAACACTGCTTTGGTATTTTGGGGTTTTTTGCTTGGTTTTCTGGGGTGCCCTATTAGCTTACTTGTTTATTAGGTAAGCAGTTTGGGAAGACTGGTCCTCCCACCTCTTTGTGTGAGAGCATAAAAGAGGAGAAGGAGGGGAGGGAAGGGGCAAGGGCAAACCTGCTATCGCAGTGGCATAAGCAGAGCACCACGTGAGGAGGCAGCAGCACCTAAAGGTTGGTTTAAATGGAGCTCCCTTTCTGTTCTCTGGACAGCTAAGTAGAGTACTCATCTCTCTCTCCAGTTCTATTCAGTCTTCTTCGTAGTTAGTACAGTCTAAGTCCCTGTGAAGCAAGGTACATTAGCGAGAGGTTTAGAGAACTGCAGGATGGGCTGTTTAAGAGATCAAGGAACCATCTGAGGTGTATTGTTGCACTGTGCTTCTAGTTCTGCTTTGAGTTTGGGACAGTCACTCTGTCTATAGTGCCACAAAGCAAGATACAGGCTGAAAATAGTGAGAGATGTTAGAATAACTTTTCTAGGTAAGAAAGAAAAGCCAAGCGGGAAAACATAATGTATTAAATTCAGGGATCTTCCATGAGTACAAGACTAAGAAAAAGAAAATACCTGAAGCTCTCTGAAGGGTCAGGGGAGAGATCAAAGAGAAAAAAAAGTTTACTTTTGGTTCCTTTTTTCTGCATTGTACACTTGCTTCTGGCTTCAGATAAAAGTCTGAAGTAGACATCTTTTTCCATTCTATATGAAGAATTTTAAATTTGCTTCACAATGAAAAAGCAGGTTTTTTATATATCTTTTTTATTTTGTAGCTTCAAATTATTATCATTTGTTTCCAGAGTAGTTTTTGATGTGTTTTTATTTAAATTGTTTAAAAACTCTCTTCCTTCTTTTGTTTACAAGGGCAAATCCAAATAATCTTTCCTTAAGACAGAGAGCCAAAAGTAACCTACATAATACTGAGGTTATAAAATGGACAAAATATCACCTGTGTGTTTAAGTTTAAATCCCTTTTTCCCTCATGTTATTTCAATCTGCCTATTGAGGACACCTAAGTGTCTCTCTGTAAAAACAATAGGTTTCCAATTAGCTATCATTAGTAGGACTAAAACACCTGGTTTGTGTCAAAGACCTAGTTAGGCTACAAAGCAAAATGAGTGACAGTGAGGGCAAAGTGCTATGGTGAGCAATCGAATGGTTCCCACCCTGGGAAGTAAATCTGGCATCTCTTCCTTCTCTCCAGTTCAATCTGAAGCTGCTGTCAGCTTCTTCTGTGCCTTGTGCTCTTTAGCAAAGTACATTCCCCTTATCTCTCAAGGTCAGGGAATACCCTCGTGAAAACCCGGGCTGCTTCCCTGAACCTGCTCTTTCATACAGTTCCTGAAATTCGTCTCCTCACCCCTTGTACCACCTTTCATTGCAGAAAGCTCAGGCCAGCATCAGCGACTATTCTTCCCACTTTTTCTGAAGAAGCACACTACCTCGTTTTCCCTTTGGCCATGGTCCTTGGCACATTATTTCTTACAACTGGAGGTCCATGGACCGTTTTGAAGATCTGATCACAGGCCTAACTCTCCCTGAGAGGAAGAAGCAATTTACCCATTAAATGGCAACAAATTCCCTTTTGCTGTAACTTCAGGATGAAAAGGCAGACTGTTTCAAGCCTATTGCTAAACTGTTCCTTGAAGCTGGAGAAATGTCTCTAGAAATACCTTTAATGGTTTACATTTCAATATACTTTGAACCTGCTACTTCAGTAACTATCTTGTTCAGTGTTAAGGTTGGCTCACATACCTGTGGTTCCACGTGTAGTGTAGACAGTTCTACAATTTCAGAGCCTATTAGCCACTAACTTACAAGTCTACGGTAGTTTTATTTCGTGAATGCTTTGTGAGGCTTGAGCTGATAGCCTATTTTCTTGTTTTTCCTTTTTTCTTGTTTCCCAGGTGACTGGCCTGGCTTTTCAAACTGTACTGTGAGATTGGTTTCTTTTCCATGCTTCATTAAGACAGAGCATTTGTTACCCTCTCTTCAGACATTGCCTAAGTCTTGCTACATGCACTGCTGTCACTCCCTTTTATCTTTTTCTATACGTTTCCCAACATGTTGTGTGAGTGGAAATTTACAGATGGAGCTGCTGATGTGCTTTCATGTCGAGCTCACTCCTCCATAGCTTCTCCTAGCAACATTTCTTTGTAAATTGTTTGGTGAGAACTGAAAGGTTATAGTGCTGCTACCTTCCAGAAAGACATTGAATTATTTAGTATCAACACTTCTACCTAAAATGATAGCATCTTTTGACTCCAAGTTCAACGATGGCACTGCCATCATCTATTAGAACAATGGTTTGAGAACATTGCTGCTACAGAAATCCCAGGAGCTGTCTGGAGAGTTTACACATTGACAGATTTGAAAAAATCCTTAATGCTTATGAGCAGTAGTTACACTGTGAAAGGTGTTTGAGCTTTATAAACACCAAATCCTGTGTTAAGTCTTGGCTGTGTTAATAGGCTGTTGTGCTGAAATGGTGTGCGATGGCAGCCACAGGCACCTGCGCTGAAAGTAGTTGCCAGTGGTGGCTAGACAAAGAACGCAAGTAGTATAGGATATTTCTACAACTAGGTAGGAGTTAAAATAAATATATGTGTTTAAATGCATACTTTTTTATACCTTATAGGATTATGTGATGTATGTATGTCTGTCTAAGCGCACAAGTGCAGAGTGGAGTGGTAAAGTTGATGTTCACTTCAGAAAACTTACAGAAGTGTGAATTCAAATAGTTTGTTGTAAGAAAGGTCTTAAACCACTCTTTCAATGAAGAGGATGCCTAATTTCCATTTAGTTTACTTCTTCAAGTTTTCATCTTAGGTGTCACAGTGCTCAGATGTTCTGGGAAAATTAATAAAAATGTTTGAATTATGCACTAGATAATACTTGTGTTTCTTTGTGTTGTGCAGGATAAGAACTCAGTTATGCGGTTCAGACACTATTAATCAGTTCAAAGGAACTTAGTTGCTGGAAAGCCTCTAGAAAAATAAGAAAGTAGCATCAACCAAATCCTGGATCTGCTTCCAGATCCCACATCTCCTGGATATAGGAATTTTTTCATCCTTCATTCTTTATATTAGGGGTGAGAAATTAATTCTTCATAGTCTTAGCCAGGGGTGTGTTAAAGAGTTAGTTTGTCCTTTGATGTTTATGGGCAATGTGGAAACACAGCATTGTAGTGAGTCTACATTTTGTGATAAGCTGATATGAACATCAGTGCTCCATTTAATATTTTAAACTTTAATTGTCTTATACAGAAAATGATATTATGATTAATACACACTGTAGCAGGAATAATCATGTAACAACTTACTTTCAAAGTAATGAAACATATGGTGCTCAATTTATTACTGAAATAACTTTCACAGTTACTTAAAAAACAATGTTGTGTTCTTATTTTTATATGATTAGATCTTTTAAACTTTGGAAGTCAAAGTCATTGATTAAATACTGGTAGGTGATTTTTACCTTTTTTTTTTTTTTTTGAGGATAAAATCAGCATCTGTTGTCTGTTGTTTGATCTGGCAGAGTATTATCTGCTTCTTCCTTGGGAATAATACACTGCTTATCTTATCTGACCCATGACCTAATGTCACAGTGACCCAATGCTGTGAAACTAAGGCATCATACACCTCATATATTCTGTACTGGAGTAAGTTGATAATGAGCTTCCTCGATACCATAAACTTATTTGACACTAGAAAGTGATGATCCAGATCCATCATCTTCTTGCAGTGGTTCTGTGGTATGAGAGAATAAGTCACAAAGGTGAAGGTCTATAAAACAGAAAAATAATTATCATTACACCTGAGAAAGTTGGCTTCTGAGGAAAAAGTCAATGCATTCCCCTTCATTCATAAAGAATCTTGCACATTTTCAGTGGAACCACAAAATAAATAGAAATTTTGAGGATTCATTGTATATTCATACAAACACACACTTAAAAAAAAAAAATAAGCCCAATTCTTTTCTTAGGACAGTTAAAAGTTTTTCAGCTCTAATATATTTGGCTTGAATTAAAGAAAAAGAAAAAATGGAGAATTTTCTTCTTTCTAAAATTCTCCCACTAGTGTCTTTTCTGTGAAAATGGGAGAGTACCCTCACACAGGATTACAGAGGACAATGGGCCTTTTTTTGAAGTGGCAACTTGTTTGTGTGCTCACAGCACCTCCTGCAAAAGGATTGTTGATGATGAGTCTGCTAAAACAGGTATGCTCACTCTTCCTGCCATATGTCCTAAGGGACAGGGAGTGGCCTGGGGTCTCCTCACCTCCCTGTGGCAGTGCCCACATTTTATATAGTCAGAGTACATTGGAATAAGCAATACACAAGTATTTTTCCCTCTGGATAGGTTACTAGCCATGATAGCTCTAGCCAAGAATGCAATTCCAAGCAGTTCCTAAGCCTATAGTAGAACAATGTTTAATGCAGCACACAGACCTCTCCAACATCCTCTATGTGCAGTCACCATTTCATCCCCAAAATGACTGAGGTGGAGACATGAAGAGGCTAAATTGCAGGGCTACCTGATTTCCCGTCAGTACCAGTGCCACAGCAGCCAATCACTCTGTGACCATGAAGTCTAAGTTAAGGTTAAGATAAACTTGGAGAAGTTATCTTCTAGTGTGATAGAACTACATAGCAAACACCAGCCCCCAAATATGACGTGACTCAAATCTCAGATGGCAAGTTGTCTAACATTTAACCCTACTGAATGACTTGGGAAATAGTATATACTGAAGGGGAAGGAGGGAGGGGGGGAATCCTGAAGCTGCCAAATCACTATGCTGGCTGATGAGCCAATGATGATAGCAATGACGGTGGACTGTTAAGCCTCAGAAAGTGTTTTCCATATTTGAATGAAAATAAAACCCTTTGAACCTCTTAGGTAAGCGAAATTGTATCAAAATGGTATGTTTTCAGATTGAGAATCATAGAATGGCTTGGATTGGAAGGGACCTTTAAAGGTCATCTAGTCCAACCCCCTGCAGTGAGCAGGTACAATGTCTGAGTTGGTTTCCACACACTTTCTCTCTTTTTCTTAATTTCATTCTTTTCTCTGGAAATGACAGGCAAATCCATGCTAGGCATCAGGAACAGTCCCACTGACCACTGAAATGCACAAAGACGTGGCTTCGGCTTAACAACATACATTAACAAAAACTAAAGTTATCAAAACAAAACTCTACAGCTATACTATAAATCTAGACCTACAGCATCTTTGAAACCATGCATACTCCAAAGGCTAGACAAAATATAAATAGCATTTCCACCTCCTTTATTTTGCAAACCATGTTTCCAATTCCCAGTTATCACTCCATTGGTGGCATGCCAGCATCAAACTGGGATAACAGCAGGGAATTGGGCCTGTTAGTTTCTTTCTAGTAAGAGGATTCGAAGTCAAAAAAACAAAAAGCACCTTTTAAAGCAAGCTAATGTAACAAAATCCCTTTGTGAATGTACTAGAATCAGCATATGGCAATTTAGCCCAACCCAGAACACATTCTTATTCATTAGACAGAGTCCAGAGCCTCTGGAGGGAATATCAAACATTATCTCGGAGACTATGCTACAATAGCAAATGATGGATATTTTGGGCAAAAAAAATCAGGGAGTGAATGTTAAATATGAAATAGGTGTGACTTTTTATTATTATTATTATTATTTAAGTAAGGTTTCTTCATCTTTAAAACTGAGGAAAACTGAAGGCTAAAATTCACTTAGCTTAGCCAACTGATTATATCTATTTTAACCTGCTATGGTTGCTTGGGAGCTGTTTTGTTAATCCCTGCTTTGTCGTTAGGCTATATATTAGCAGGATGGAAATGGCATCACTGCACCATAATTCAGCAATATGAATACAGAACAAGGAGAGTGCAGAGCTATCAGTGGCAGTACAAGAGCAGATAATAAGTTACTCAAGCAGAATGTGTTATGTAAAGACAATTGCAGTGTAGAAGCAATAGCTCTAATCAGGTTAATTAGGCTGTATTCATGTTTCATTTATGGTGCAAGTGCCCTGTAAATTCAAAGCAGTCTACCTCACCTTATTGCACCTCTTATACAGCTGTCACGCTCTCTGTAACACTCAACACTATATATTTTCTTCCTTAAAAAAAAAAAAAAAGAATCCCAAGATATTTCCAATCACTTTTAAGAATTCCTTTTCTTCATTGTTTATGGCTAAAAAAAAAGGAAAACAATGAAAACATACCGGTTGTGTATAAAGCCCAAGCTCACATTAAGGTTCCTGCCTGCAACCAAACAAGGCACATGGAAGTTGTTTGTGGAGGGACTGTTTAATTAGGGGTTATTTCTTTTTCATGTATTTTCTTGTTCACTAACATGACATGTAGAATGTTTAAGAAAAATTGTATTGGCTTTAAAAAGTGTGGCTCACCTTTCCTGCTTTTACCCATTTCCTTAAAGTGATAGATTGCCTGTTTATTCCTTCAGAGCTAGCTGGAAGGATGTGTCTGCTTTGGAGAAAGGATTAGAGCCCAGTGCTGTGACCCTCAAACTCTAGCCGTGTCTCCTCACCACTTAGTGAATTTATTAGGTTGTCCCTTTAAAGTAATAATGGGTACAACAATTCTGAGATCACTTTCTCCTCATCCCCAAGAAAACAAGCCTTGGTAGAGAGGAGCTATTCAAGAAATAGAGAGGACATGCTGTGGCTGAAGAGAACACAGCCACCCACACATTCTTAATTATTTTAGCTAACTGTCTAGCAATCAGCTCTCTACATTTTGATTTCAAGCTTAGACTCAGTGTTCCCCATTGAAAAAAGAAATGTGGTATTTTCACTACCCAGTTATCACAAATCTATTTATATTACACCTTAATTATAAAATCTTGGAAAGTGTTATAGCTCCATTTTAATATGTATGTGTCCCTTAGACTTTATTTCAATATGCTGTTAATAACAATGTTTAAATTAATAGTCTTGCTTATATCGTTCTCTATATAAGATTTATATATTCTGTCCTGTGGAAGTGTGGCTAGTTGAGCACAACAGCTCAATATTACTGCATAGGTCAAGCTGTGGCACTGATGAGCACTGCCATAAAAGCAAGGTGACCAAAGCAGGAGAGTTTTCTATGTTACCACTTACAGTATTACACTGTTGCTGTGCATTTAATTCTATTCTGGCTCAAAAAAAAAAAAAAAAAAAAAAAGTGACATTTTGTAAAGCATTTATAAGTACATTTGACAGTGCGTATGTGTCAGCCCAAGGTACGCCGCTGAATTTCACAGCGTCTTGCCATATCTCACGCATTAGTTAGCGCCCTAGAAAAAAACACCAGGAAAAATCCATGTGCACTTAATTTTTCACCATCTGAATCCACAGTGAACCAACGCTCCAATTATTAATATCTTGTAACAGTTCATACATCTATCATATATTTGTAAAGATTTTCCAAGACACACATTTTATTTCAAGGAAGCTCTGACTACTCATCCAGTTTTGTATCTTTCCCTGTACAAAAGCAAGATGAGATATTCAAATTCTTGAAATTTCTGGAGGTATCGGTAGCAAAGGTACCCGAACGAGAGAGTTTTCATTTGACTTCTGGCTTTCCCCAGGTTTTCCAGCCAGCAGGGCTGTGGAGAGAAGAGGCGGAGCAGAGGGGCCGCACAGCTGCATCCCTGACTCCAGCTCAGGTGCACTGGCACTGCAATAATAACCTTCATTATTCCTCAGTCAGATGGCATCACTCCAAGTAAATGAAGTAATCCTGTAAAGGGACTGTTTGATGGAGCCTGCAGTAAATATATTCTCAAGCCCAAGGGTGGAGGCATCAGGACTCATGCTCAGGTTTTACCCTTCTCCTCCCTGATGAATAGCAACAACTGAGAAAACCTTTTCCTGGAGTATAGAGTCTAGCTGCCTGACTATGTGCATTACTTGCAAGTATGTTGTACATTTTACAGCCTTACAGAAATACCATGTACACATTCCTGAGCTCTCCTTCCTGCCACCTCAGTAATCCTTTTACCCAGGTGTTTTTTTTACATGACATTTAATTTACCATTTGACCAAAAGGCAAGCTTAAATTCAAAGTAAATGTTAAATACATGCAAAAAATATGTATAACTGAGGTTAGGGAGTAAAACCCCTTCTGACTTAGTTTTGCTAAGGATTGGTCTAAATGTTATTACTACAAGTGAGAAATTCTGGATCTATTTTCCCAAGAGTAGCAGCAGCCAAAGCCCACTGAGACGAACCCAATACTCCCAACTTACTGAGGTCCTTCTGGAAATGTAGCTCATTTTTATTAGACACTTTCCATAAACAAAGAAATTGGTTTCCCTCCTGTTTTCATAGTATAAACTTTGACTGTTAGCCAGAAGCTAATGTGAAGGTCATACCGACAAGATTTGTCTTCCCAGGTGTGGGTGGTAAGGTCTGCTTGCAAAGACAGCTGTGGTAGATACCATGGAAAGGCAGTTTCTCATTGCATATCTATGAGCTCTGAGGTATCTCAATCCTAATCTATGAAATCAATCACAAATTCTATTCTAAAAGTAGAGTTCCAGTGTGACAGAACAAGGTGTGTCACAAAGCTGTGACCCTTAGCAGAATCAGGTTATCAGGATATTGAAGGTATGATTGGAAAAAAAGCTAAATTATTTCAGCTATGATTGAGGAACAATTTTTATTTTATTTTAAATTTTAAATTTTGCTTTACTATATAGCTACTATGTAGAGAAATAGAGGGGAAAATAGCAAACTATTTTGAAAATGAAATCTCTATTTCACATAGTAAATTAGTTGAAATCATGAGGTGATTTGAAGTTGTCGGCATTCATGACCTCAGAAATGTTTATTTTTTGATTGATCAATATGCATTCTAAAATACGCTTATTTGTCAAACCCACATGCCAAAAGAAACATGTGATAACGCATGCCTTTATAAAGAGAACCCAGCATGTTCACCTTTACTTTATTCCCACCATGAGGGGCTTGATTTTAGCCCTGGTTTTAACCCTGGTGGGTAAGTAACTTATCTGCTTTATTGAATTTCAAATAATAGATTCAGAAAAAGGTTTCAGAATCTAAATATAATTCACTAACAAACATGAACTTTAACATTTCATAGAAAAAATATTTTGTGACAATTTTTTTGTTGTTTGGGGAAAAACTTTACTTCTAGTGTTGAACTAGAAGTAAAGTTAATTAGAAAGTGTTATGCCATATGTACAAGATGAGATGCAGCCTTTCATGCTAAAACACATTAACATTTGGGGGGTTGGTTTTGCTTTGTCATTTCATTACTCTTTTTTTTTTTTTTTTTTCCCCTTCTCTTTCAGGAAGCCAGCATCTTAATTATCGTAAGTAATTTTCCTATCAGCTAATATAATTATAATGAGTGAAATTCAAAATAGAATCTGAAAAGTATATCAATGTTTAATATAATTTTACAAGAGCTAATTTTGTTCAGGTGCAATACAAAAATGAACAAATTCATCTTTTTTGTCCCATATATTCTAATATAGGTACTTTAATGTGTTCTGTACAGTCTCTATAATGTTTTATGGGAACGATTTCTTTGCAGAACCTGATTTCAGTGAAAACAAGGTTTACACATTCAATTATGAGAGCATGTTTCTCAGTGGACTTCCAGAGAAAGGACTTGCAAGAGCTGGAATAAGAATTAAAAGTAAAGTGGAAATTAGTGGTATTGGGCCAAAACTTTGTCTTATTAGGGTAAGAAAATGTATTCAATTTGAAAGGTAAAATTCTCTCATACTTCTTTTTTAAGCTTTTGGGAAGTAATTAAGTTTCATCATGTGTTGTGCTTACTCAGGGAGAATGTAACTAACACTATATTTTTTATGCAGTGCCCTAAATTCTATTTGCACTTTGCCAGGTAATTCTCAGCTCAAGCCAACCTTGGGCTTGAAGGATTTCTTCTGCTTTGTGGTCAGGGAGACAATGGAATGTAATTTGAAATGCACAGTAATTTATTACTGGATCAATCCAATTGTTCCAAACTGTACAACCTAGGATTATTTAATCAACTGATTTCGTAACCACCAAACCAAAGGCAATAAAACATGCGACAGTAGCTGGATGTGATTCAATATTTAGCATAATTAATGTCATCTGGTAGCTTCTTTTTCTGCAGGGTCCCAAATGACATTCTTTGTCATCCTCAATTTTATATTTTTACTGCATGCTGAGTAATTACTAAGAGTTCTGATTATGTGAAAACCACTTTTCCTTTAACAGAAGCCTATATGCGCCTCTAATGAATGTATTGAAATGCACTACTCAATTGCTTTACACAAACTCCACTTAGACTTGTGTATATGTGGAAGAAAAATGATCTTTTTAAAAGCTTTTATTTGGCAAATTGAAAACTAGAGATTAAGACGACTGGTGACTGTGTGATAAATGCTTGTAAATGCTGTAGCCTTACAGCTTGAATTAGCCTTCTGATACTAGGTATTTTTATAAGTTCAAATTATGATAGATCTATACAGGAAACATTGCTTTTCCATGACCTTTGAAAATGGCTGGAATTTTAAAAAAAACAAACAAGGACATAAGAGCCACACATCTGTGCTGGTGGGTAGAAGGCTTCCCTGGCAGAGAGGAGGCAGAAGCAGCTTATCTTCACCCCGTATCTTCCCCATTCCTGCTGAAACAGCTCTTGGTTTGTCAGGGTGAGTCTCCAACAAAAATTGACTCCTGTTCCCTAAAACCTTCCAACACCATTTCACTTGCCCTCATGTGTTTGGAAAAAAGTTCCTGTTTCAAAAATAAACACAGAAAGAATTTCAGGGGGAAAATAAAGTTATTTTGGGGCAAGTTCTAAGAAAAATGTAACAATACATTTATTTCTTTCTGCTATGGGAAAAGTTTATTTTGCTGCTGTTATATTTAAATTAGACAGTTTGGAAGGATGGTTCAGGGAATTAATCTTTCATCTGCAGCCTACTAGTTCACATTCAGCCCAAGCAAAAAGCGGTGTTCCCGGGGCGGTTTCCAGCTGACAATTTTTTCGTCGCAAACCCACAAGTTAGAATTGCCAGCTGTGTTCAAAACCTAGCAGACAGTGTAAGTCCTGACTGGGCCCTGAGGGCTGGGGAAAACTACCTCACCCTGACCCTGCAGAGCAGTCCCAAACCTTCCCGAATGCAATATGCCAGAAGCATGTCCAAGAGGCAGCATGAGGGATTTGCTCCGTAACAGCCTCCTCTGTAAGCTTCAGTTAGTGGGGTTGGCAGTGATCTCCACCAACAATAACAAAAATAAATATGAAAGTGCAGTCTCCAGTGATTTGCTGTATGAGGATTTAGTTTGTGTGGCTTTTTGAGAAATTAATCCGCGTCTTGCATCACATCTCCAGCCTGAGGTGTCAGAGAAAAGTCTCTTTAAATTGTCAAAATACATAGAAGGGAAGGGTCCTTTGAGAAACTAAGCTAAACAAGCCCGATTCCCATGGGGTAGAAATCATTCAAGTTATGTATAGTTAGGCACAACTTTCTACTTGCTTGGATGTGCCCCAGGTTGAGGCTGGAGTGTGAAGTGCAGAGCGGGGTTGGGGCTCTGCAGCAAAACATGTAGGGAAGAACAATTTTTGTAATCTGCTCTCTGCTGCTCAAACTAATTATGACTATCTGGCTGGCCCAGCAGCCATGTTGTTATTAGTTTCTGACTGCTGTCTGTGCTCTGTGACCCCAGCAAGGGAGATGACAGAGTTCACAACAGGAGTTAATGATGCTTTATGCAACATTAACTTTCTCCTGCAATTTCTTGCAGATCTTCCATAGTACTTTTGGGTAGCAACCTGCTACATGCAGCTCTTCTCTGGCTCGTCTTTTCATACAAGTCGACCCTTGGCAATATGGATTATCTGTGAAACAGAACAAAGTGCAGTGTCTCTGGAAATACCACAGTCATTTTCATTACTCGCTTTCCTTTCATATATGGAAATATGTATATTGATACTAGTTACGTTAAATGACAACATTTAAGTTTTCCCTTTGAAGAGGCTTTGCATTATTTAGAAGAGTACTTTTGACATGAGTAAAGCTGCATATGCTTATGTGCGTTGAAAGAAGTTAACTGAAAAAATTAAAGAGGAATTATATTCCTGCTTTGTTCTAGATTCACTCAATCGAAGCAGCAGAGTACAATGGTGTCTGGCCTACAAGCTCATTCTCTCGATCACTCAAACTGACCCAGGTACTAACTGGGCAACTTAGTAATCCCATCAAGTTTGAGTATAGCAATGGCCATGTTGGAAACCTTATGGCTCCCGATTCTGTCTCGGATGATGGTTTGAACATCTTCAGAGGGATTCTGAATGTGCTGGAGCTAAGTATAAAGAAGATACAGCATTCATACAGCTTGCAGGAGGTGAGCTTCATGTTGTGGCCATTGTGGTCATTTTGTAAATAAATAAACCTTCTCTTCAGATTCTTCTACCAAATTTTCTGAATTCATCCTTGACATAAACTTCACTAACAAGAAACACCTAAGCTTGAGAATCATGATTAAGTTGTTCTTACGGCACAATGGTGGAGCTGTAGCAAAACAGGACAACAGAATAACAAATTTTTAATTGGGCTGATCAAAGTATTTCAGAAAATGCATTTGTAGCATTAGACTCTTAGAAAATCTGGCTTGGGATTCTAGAGAAAGTAAACTGCAAAAGCTGAAGCCTACATAAAATTTGAATATTGTATTAAAACAAGCTTAAACGTACAACACAAGATTAAAGCTAAAATAACAGTAATTTGACTTTTTTACCAATCATATATACTTTAATCTCTTCTAGCTCCTCTTTTAGAAGAAAACCAGTATATATGTCATGACATTACTGTAATAGCTTTGACAGCTGCAGTTGATGCTCTATTGGAATTTCCACTGTTTTTCAGGTTTTAATATCTTAGTCAAGGTAAATCATCTGATATTACTATTCACCACAGAAATTGCAATGTGTTTAGTTTTTGCAAAACCATATTTACATTGATTAGACTACATTTGATTCAGAGATCAGCAAAACCCTTGAAATTATTATACTTTCATGTTATTTTTATTGAAAACGCAGACCAGAGTAACTTTAATTTTTAAAAAATATAGCTTTATGTAAGTAGACTTGTTTCTGGGAAAGGAACTACATGATTTAATATTTTCGTGCTGCTTATGCACATAAAAAACTGGATGGTGGTGTCGCATATTCTGCAGTGCAATTTTCTCATGCCTACTTTTCTCATACCTTCATTCGTTCTAATTCAGTTAGCACTAGGTCCTGCTCTTGCTGTTGAGCAATGTATGTGACTTCACCTTCTAGAAAAATTTTGAAGTTTTCTTTGCTTTTCTCAGACAGCAACTGATTAATGAGCATTGGCACCCTTGCTTGAAAATCTCAAGTCGCTCTGTAAAGGAAGATAAGCATCATTAGTTCCAAAATCTGAGCTGCAGAGAGCTTTAAACCTGGGAAAGTCTATATTGAATCCTGCAGGTTGTAGGGTAACTGAGCTAGCTGTGAACTACACACAGCTAGAAAGTCCAGCTAAGCAGGAGGGTACTTCATCCCACTGAGCCCAGTGGGCTGGATGTTCCCATTTTAAGTCTAGATGTCTCTACCATACTATGCAGTCTGCAGAGGAGCCCTACACCTGTATAAGCAGAGCATAAGTTTGCCAGACAGCTTGGGCAATTCATATTTCTAGCCCGTACCGAAGCCACAGTGTCTTCAGGAATACTGTCAGGGTAAAGATGAAGTGGGTATGTCTTGCCTACCAACAACCACAAGACCGTTTTGCTGTTTTGACATAGCCCAGAGCTGCTAACTGGAGCAGCTGTGCTATCAATAACAATTGAAAAAATCATGAAAATAACCCTTCCTCCTAAAATGCAATCAAATATTTTCCTCTCCAAAAATCTCCTTACTGAATGCAGATATTTAAGAGCTCTTATAAATATATATGCTTGAAATAGTATTGAAGATCTGAGCTAAAACTACAGACTCAAGAAAGCCCACAATCAAAACTCTGCTATCCTTAAATTCCTTTTAATTATTGCTCTTCATATTGTGACAGATCATCTGATATTCCAAGGACTGATCCATAGGCATTCATAAGCAGTCTACAAAAGCAAATTTTGAGGGTAGAATGTCATCTCCAACCTTAAAATACTTAGCTGTTGAGATTTTACTCTGACCGATAAAATTATTTATTTTTAATATAAAAAATAAATTATTTTTATTTATTTTTATTAATATTCCTTAAATTGTATTTCATAATCGACAGCTTTAAGTGGAAGATGTTACCTTTTCTGAGCCTCCAAATCTTGCCTCAGTGAAATTCTTGAGAATTTTATTTTTCTCAATGAAACTCTGATTTGGCTTACTAGAAAGCCTGTACATACAAAAAATAGTTGAAAGTAGTGGTCATCATGAATTTTCTTTTGGAGAGTAATATAAACAAAAAAGCATTCATTTCTATCAGGAATTTTGAAAATACAAAATTAAACAGGAAAACCAATGTGGAGAATTGATGAAGCTTTGCATAGGGGTGAACTTCTCTAATTGCATTCTCATTTTTGCCAGGCTGGAATTGGAGGTATTTGCAACACAACGTACGGAATCCAGGAAAACAAGAGAGCAAACCTAGTCTATGTGAGAAAATCCAATGACCTGAACAGTTGTGAGGAGAAAGTTCAAATGGTCACCGGTTCAGCATACACTCAGCCATGCCAGACCTGCCAGCAGGTAAATTAGAGTGGTATTATGTATACGTATTTTATATTCGTATACAGGGAGCTATTTGGCATCTGCATTATCTCTTGCTTTGTTACTCTTAAAAGGAGAGAAGAGTCAGATCTGCTGTATCTATTTATCAACATTTTCTTTCTGTATGAAAATCAGATCCACAGAGCAGCGGAGGTCTGTGCTGCAGACTATCATGTACTGCAAACACACTTCAACTAGCTTAAACTAGAAACTGGCTTGGAAACCACTAATTATCACCATGAGTTAATTCACCAACTCTGTTGAGTAAAAATGATAGTCATAATGTCCGTTTTCTGCTATTTGAGATAGGTACTGCTGCATCTTATTATAGTCCTGTCTTTGAAATAAGAAATCATGTGGCTTATACTGCTGTTCTCCTCAGAAACTCTGTCTCCTTCTCAAGGGAATAAGCAATTACTTATATCTGGGAAAGGGAAAAACCAGCTAACACTTCTTAGCAGTAAAAGTAATGGAGCCAGGCAGCATGCCTGACCTCTCCCATGGAAGTGTGCACACAGAATTCACATAAAGCACTCATATGGCCAATGAACAAAACAGCCCTGGAAAATAAGTGGGTTGAAGTGGGTGATGTAATAGCTTCTAGTCAGAGAATTTAGAAGTTCAATGACTTTCTGCTGTCTTTCTTTCTTTGCTTTTTTATATTATAAAGAGAAACAAGAATTCCCGGGCAACTGCTACTTATAATTACAAAATTAAATATACACGTGATGAAGCTGTAATTACACAAGCTGATGTTGAAGAAATCCACCAGTTTGCACCCTTCAATGAGATAACTGGAGGAAATGTTATAGTAGAAGCAAGGTACAGTACATATGCCTTTAATTCAGCAACTAACTCAGCAGCTCAGTAATCTGGTCTAACTCCATAACTGAAACAAATCCCCTACTTCCTCAGTCTATTGTTTGCCAGTATTTAATTACATAAAATCCCAAACAGTTCATAAAAACAACCTTCACTGTTAGTTGTAAATCTGAAACATGCACATCGCTATCCAAATTTTGTTAGCTAAACTTGGCGGGTTTGACTATTTTATTTCTCAGGGATATTTGATTTATGTCATAAAAGGCAAAACAAATGTAATTCCATCTGAAAAATTGTGAACTAATATATTTGTAGTAAAATACTTTGAAAGACAGTTACTCACTGAAAGAGAGTTCCCTGGAAAATAATAATGCAGTAAGAGACCCTGGAGACTAGTTCACAAGAAATCTAGATAGGACTTTGGATTCCGATATACTTCCTAAGTACAGTGGACTGCTTGCAAATCTCCTATCAAAATAGTTTCTTGATAGGAAATAGGATTTTATTGCAAAAATATTGGGCACAAAGCATGTAAAATGTATTTGCTTTTCCACAGCAAATTCTGCATATTTCTTAAACAAGTCTGGGGCAAAATGAGAACACAGTTGTCTAAAACTAAATCCCAACTCACTTTTAGCTCAAGTCCCAAACTTTCAACTGCTTCAAAATCATCTGTCCAAGAAATTTTTAATTTCCTGTTTTAATGTTGGACTCTGTAGACAGGGGTGCCCTACTGAAGAGAGAGGCTATTTGCTTAAAGGTCACTGGTCAGAAGATGGACCTCAAGCCCACTCCAGCTGCTGTAATCTCACATTGATCCATTAGCTTCTGCAAGAATCTATTGGTATAGTATATGGTTTTGGATACTGCAACATCAGAAATTTCATGTCAATGAATCAATTGTTAACTTTATTAATATGATGAACATGTTCAGTTTGGCTAACAAAAAAAAAAAAAAAAACCAGTAACGGTGAAAGTGACTTTACCATCTCATGAAATCAAGCTGAAGACAGATACAACTGTAATGCTTTTATAAAATTATGGGTTGTTGTGAGTGAGCATTAGTCTGGAGCCAATGGATTTTTGCTGATTTAAACTCTCCTGCAAGCCTGCATTTTCTGTCTTCCTTACTGTTCTCCCTTAGGTACTGAGCCTGCAGAAAGGGTGTTGCCTTTTCCACATTTTTTCTAGATTTTTTGCATTGCCCAGCAGATGGGGTCAAATGTAAGATAGCTGGGAAGACGTGGATATGTCACCCAAGTCTTAAGAGGTTATTTCTACAATGTACTTTCTGTATTAAAAAAAAAAGGGGGGGGGGGGGGGGGGGGTGTGTAGAAAAATCTAACATCAAGAACTTAAAATATTTGGAGCGGAGTTTTCAGACCTGTTCAGCATAAGACTCTTGCAGCACTTCTCAAAGCCAAGAGAGGTTCTACTATTGTTTCACCATTTTAATCCTGTCTTTATTATTCATTTGCTTTTCTCTTTAGAGTATAATATTTTCCGATCTAATCTAAGCAGCTTTATCTCTTCCCAAAATGATGAAGAAGAAAACATAATAGATTCATCATGTTCTGGAAGGGGGAGTTAAATCTGTCCAAGTGTACCTGACGTTATACTTTCTGACCCAAATGCCCTTTCAATAATATTGTATAAAATTTCAAGAGAGAAAAAAATCTCTGCTGATTCTGTAGCGATTTCTATTCGAATTCCAGTGGCTTGTCTGCAAAGCAGTTATATGCTATTTTCTGCCGCAGTTCTCTACAATCCATAAGGAAGGAGTGGATAGAAATGATACAGAAGATCACTGTAGAGATTCCAAAATAAACATGCCAATTTTCTACAGAGATTTTGAGATGCTGTGTAGTACAACAATATTGCTTTCGGAATGTTTTCACTTGTTCAGTACAAATGCCTAACTTTATTGTAGTGTCCTAAACGACCTATTTTAAACATAATTGGTGGGATAGGATGCATTCCTTTAGCTGAAAATGTAGCAAAGATATAGAAAATCTTTACAAAGACAGTCACTCATTGGAATTACCTTTAATTATGAAGGATGAAGGTATGGTGCTCCTTAAAAAGTTTCTAGAAACTTGAGTACTTTTCTGAAGATTAATCCTGAATCTATCTAGCTTTTTTTTCTTGGGAAATCTAATTTGAAAATTCATGAGAATCTTTTATCTCCTGAAGACACCAGTACATTCAGCTTGCCAGCCAAAATGGTGAGGCAATTGTAATAGTGCAAGTAAAAGCATTGTAGTATTTCTTACTGTATCTAACAATTTTCAATTCCTTTTGAAGCTTCCAGGAGGCACAGGCACATAGAAGCTTATATGAACTTCTTAAAAGGCCTAAATTAAGTGATAATTTCTAAAAAAGTTTTGCATCATTTACTTTTCTCTAATCCTTAATGTACTCCCTAAGTCACAACACACAGTTCCTGTGATCTTCTTCACACCACAGCTTTTCACCTCCCAATTCTTCCTTAAATTCTCAAACCATGTTATTCTCAAAGGAAGGCCAAGGCTGGTTCTGATCTGATCCTTGCTGTGCAAGTGCATATCTTGAGTACAGTTCTGACCATCTTTTCCAAAAGTATCTTTTCTTAAATAACTTTGTCTCTCAATTAAAAAAAAAAAATAAAAAAAATAAAAAAACAACCTTTTGAAACAATTATAGTCACACTGCAATGCAGGGAAGAAGAAACACTGTTCTTTTTTTAGTTTGTACCCTCTGTTTTGTGATGTTATATCCCTGGGTTCCTCCATTCCAGGCAGAAACTTGCTCTGACTGACGTGCAAAAGCACATGGCAGAGGTCCCACCAAAAGAATTCCAGAATCGCGGGTCACTTCAGTACCAATTTGGCAGTGAATTGCTTCAGCTTCCTGTCCACTTATTCAGAATAAAAAATGTGGAAAGCCAGGTAATGTTCAACCACTGGACATAATCTTTGTTGGAGGTTGGAATCCGTGTGTGGAAGAAACAATGTGTGAGAGCTTTATGCATTTTAATCTTCCTGCAGATAGAGGAAAGCCTGCAAGACCTAGTAGAGACCACATCTGATCAGCTTCCCAGTGATGCACCAGCAAAAGCCCTCAAGCTTATGCACCTCTTCCGTGCAGCAAATGAAGAGAATTATGAGTCAGTGTGGAAGCAGTTCTCCAGTCGGCCAGCATACAGGTACAAGTGGTGACTCTTGTGCTGATAAACTTTGTTGGAGACCATCTGGAATGACTATGTTGAAACAGAGATCTGGAAAATGGTCCTTGCCTTTCCCATTACAGGCGATACATTTTGGATATTATCTCTGCTGTTGCCAGTCACCGTGCACTCAGGTTCTTGAGGCATAAAATGGAAAGGCAAGAACTCACCAACTGGGAAGCAGCTCAGACAGTGCTTGTGGCTCTGCACTCAAGCACACCAACTCAGGATGTGATGGAAGAAGCAACAGTAAGATACTCTAAACTCTCTCAAATCACTCTTTACTGATTTTAACATCTCTCGTATTTATTCCTTTGAGAAGATTGCAAAGGCTTTGAAAATATAAAGGTTTTATATCCTCTGGTGAGGTTGAAAGGAATTTATTTCCTGACTGTCTTAAGGGGAGGAGAATGCAAATCAAAAGGGCAAAAATGAACCCAGAATGAAACAGGAAAGAAAGAGTAAAATAGCCCTCAACGACAGAGGTTATTGCTGCAAACAGTGTATTCTAGTCTTCCTTTGTCCAAATGTACTTTATAGTTACATCAGATTAGATCTCTCACTGAGTGTGTATAAAGACTAGGGAGTAAGAAATACATGTTTGTTATATCCCTGTATTCGTCCTGATTGACCTAGCAGGATGGGTATACGTTGGAGCACATCTATTGAAATCAAGGAAATTATGCCATTGTGCAGACCACATAGGAAAAAGTCTAATGATTCTTACAATTTTTCCCTCTTCCTATTATTTGTTTAATTCTATCCTCAGATGCAGGACCTTATCTCTGCCTACCCTAGGTAGACACAACGAATCTCAGAGTAGTCTTGCCCTCTGTAAAAGCCGTGAGAGCCTCACGGTTACTGGGTGGTAGTGCTCTGCTTCCCACTCAAGGAAGCAGTGAGCTGGTGTCTCCTGTCAGCTCCTACATTTATATGGAATATTTCTGTCTGTCCAAAGTACTGAGGTCCATTCAAAATGTATCTCTATTTTTTTGTACCTATAGTTGAGACAGTTATAAAACAATGATGAATGTTTCTTGAATAATGTGTGGTTCTCCATTCTATAACTGAGCTATTTCCTCCCTTTGGATTACAACCTATGCCAAATTTAAATCTGAAATGCTATAAAAGCAACAGATCTGCCTGCCAGATGTTACTCAGAATTACTTTGCGATTGCATTGTCAAATACAGTAATATCCACTGATTAACAACAAATCCATCGATACAAAAATGTCAAATGCCTGGTATTGACTTGCATTTGGCAGAAACATATTTTTTAATATTATTGCTCTTCACTAATGGTGGTAACAAACAACTGCTTTCTCCCCAGCTCATCGTGAGAAAACATTGCCCACACTCAAGTACTGTACTTGGAAAGATCTGCCATCTCAGCTACGCGTCACTGTGCCACAAACAGTGCTCTTCATCAGACTCCTGCTCTGAATGTCTCAAGGTAACCACATTGTTATTTATCGTTTAAAAGAAAAATTAAGCCTTGGGTTCTTTCTTCATTATTCAGAAACCTGTATTTCACTTCACTACAGTGTTTCCTTTGGGGAAAGGAACCCCAGTAGGTTAAATACAGCATTTTTATCTTTAGATTAACACACGAAAGAGAGTGAGAGGAAGAGGCATATAATTCATAACACTTTCTATCTGAGTATCTCTGAGTGCTTTGTTGCCAATTATTAATGAAGTCCCATGGCACTGCTCTGAAATACTTTAAATATAGGTACTTACGTATACTTATAAATAAGTGACACAAAAGCCCAGTTTTTTGCCCGAAGTGTGGTAGCCCAGTCATTTCTCAGTCAGAAGTAGAGCCCAGCCATCCACATAGACTGTAAGCTTTTAATAATAGTAATACCCTCCCTGTTCTGCACCGCTTTTAATCAGTGGGCCTGAAAATAATTCGAATAGACAGTAAATAACATTTTGCCCTTCTAGAGATGCATGTCATGGTTTACAGAGCTCAGCCACTCAGCTGGTAATAGAGAGGAAAAGAGAAATAGGTGCTTTAAGCTTTTGATACTGGTCAGTCCACCATCCCCAGTAAAAGCAGGGTGTTCCCAACGCAGTGTGCACCCGCCGTGATTTTTTTTCCTGTAGTACACAGGCATGGCCAATGTGCATTTCCTGTGTTACGATTGCCACCAAAGCTCTTGAGCGAATGAAATCTGAGAAGACCAGTGCCAGGGAATGGAAATTCTTTCCCAAAGCAAATGGTTGTATAGGCTTACTCAGTGCATTTCAAATGTCCATTCACTCAATTAATAATATCAAATGGACGGTTTCTGCACCATCAATGGATCTCAGATGTGATATTTTAAAGCACGGGAACTGTATTGAAAATATTCTATAGCATCTCAGAGACTCTTCTTTAGAGACATTTGTTAGCATTAAAAAGAATGTTTATTAGGATTTAGTTCTTGTCTTATAATGAACCTTCAAATAACTATTTCTTACCTTGACACATCAATGTGTGATCCAGTTGCCTACAACGAAGGCTGTAAAATGACTTGGTGATCTCATTTCCAGCTATTAATCCACACTAAAAAGTCACTGTTACAGCTGAAGTTAAGAGCACCACCACTAGATCCATCTTCAAGAATCTTATTTAAGGGTCTGAAGAATTTAACTGTATCTGCTTCTTTGCACCTGTCTTCAACCGTTACTCAAAGATATTCAAACAGCATTATTGCAGTTGTCCCAAGTCATCCTGAAAGGCAGTGGGAACTAGGTCCTTCTCATTACTTTTTTCTTTTAAAATCTTTCTTGATAACTTTAAGGCATAGTAATGGAAAAAGCTGTTCATTGCAGCTTTCTTGGCTATGCTTGTTCTATGAATAAAATGTCCTATTCATGAGGACAAAAAGAATTTGAAAATATTTAAAATAAGTGAATTGAACAAACTGAAATTATCAAAGTCAAACCTTAGAATAGGCTAGGGGATGGGATATAGATAAGAGCTGGAATTGAACTCAACAGAAGATTTGTTTTCTTTTTTCAGTTCCTTCATGGCTTTGCAGGAGAGGCATTGAGCAAGTCTAACACAGAAGAAATTTCCTTGGCTTTGAAAGTCCTTGGGAATGTAGGACATCCAGCCAGCATCAAGCACATCAAGAAATTTTTGCCAGGATATGCAACTGGTGCCTCAGATCTGCCACTCAAGGTCCATGCAACTGCTGTGATGGCCCTGAAAAACATAGGCATGAAAGACCCAAAAATGGTAAGGAAACAAAGCTGCCTCCTTTGCACTTATGATAACTCTGCACAAGGCTGCTAATCGATGACGGGTGATGAGGGGGAAGCAGACCTTTCCTCAAATATAGCTGTAATAATGTTTTGGGTTTGTTTTTTTTTTTTTTAAATACTTAACCATTCCTTAGTTGGCATGTCTTGCTCCTTTTGACATTAACCTCTAGTATTTCAGACTGCAACAAAAATCCCATTAAAAGGATACATTCATTACCCTGTTGTTGAAGACAAATCAGTGTTTCCATTGCAAACTTTTATTTTCCAAGGACATTAGACAGAAAGCTAAATTATTGACCAAAATGTGTTTAGTGCTACTTCAGCTTTGGTATGTGAGAGAACCACAAAACAAGGTTTTCAGAGAATTGATATTTAATACTGAGTGTCACATCTAATTGTAATTCAAGACCAGATCTTATTGTAAATAGATACTAGAGGTTTGCATCCTAATTACAAATTTACAGACATTGTGTGGGTTTAAGTCATAAACAGAACATTTACTAAATGTGACTTTTATTCCTGAATGAGATAACGATTAGATATCACATACAATGGTTACACAAGCATGCTCTCATGCACCACAGACATCACTTTACAATCATTTTCACCTTAAAGTGATCTGCTTCTAAAAGGAAACGTTGTGTTTTCATGATTTTTTTTCCTGATATTGAAATTTTTTGTTTTATATAAGATCATTCTTAATATAAAAATAAAATAAAAGCTTTCATTAACTATTCTCCTACTAATCTATATCAGTTTTTCCATTATACTAATTTTTTGCATATGACTCCCAGTTTGAGTGCATATATTGATCCACAGACAATAGTGTGCCAGGGTATGCTTTTAAGCAAAAGAAGAAAGAAACAATCTACTAGAGTGCAGGAGCTAGATGGGGAAAAGCAGAGGCGGGGGGGGAGGAGAGAATAGCAAGGGTAGGAGCTAGGGTATTTGCTGGGGAAGAAAAAAGCCAGTTTGGTGTCTGACAACAATTTTCTGTCACTGATTGCTCTTTGGCCTGGCTTTTCACATGTGATCCAGAACACTGTTTAGTTACATTTTCTTTTGAGAAAATTGATCTGGAGAAGCTAATGAATGTGGCCAGATTTTTCATGGAGAAGTTAATGAATGTGTCCAGATTTTTCATTGTTCAAAAACCAGTTTAACGCCTAGTCTTCAGTTAGTTACACACCTATATTTGCATTAATGAGACTTGATACATGGTCTGGCTTTTTTATTGCTTAACTTGAAAAGTTAGTTACATTTAGAAGGAGGCTACTGCAACCTTGTCACCACTTTTACCTTACTAGTTGATAATCAACATGTGCAAATTAATAAAACAGTATAAAACCTAAAGGTATTTCCAGAGTTTGTTGATATTTTCTGGATCTGACTTTTCATTAGAGATTGTGGACATGCACTGTCCCAGGCAACACAGGACTACACAGAGGGGCTGCCAGAATGCTGTTACACTGTCCACATCCAGTTTGCACCTGGGGTCAAAGGCCTCAGTACAGTTCATGGAAACAGGAAAGGTTCCAGTACAAAATTAGGCTTGATAATGAATGTTGCTGGGGTCAAACACACAGCAGTACTGTGGAAATTACATTTGTTGCATAAACTTTCAGTTTCAAACCGCCTACATGACGTAGCGATTTCTTGCAGTAAACTGGTTTTCATTCTAGCAGAAAGGGCTCCAGGATATCAGATGGTGAGAAATAGGGCATACCTTTATGGGTATGGATAAGTGACCACTGAAACCACATCTCAGGTATGATGGATCCATGAAATCTCTTTGCCTAGAGTGATTATGCTACAGATATATTTTGCTATAGCTCAAAAAGGGATACTAGAGTTGATGGAGAAGCCATCCAGCAAAGTTCCTTGACTTTGATTGTGTAGTAAGTCAGGCTACCATAATGCCCCTTCCAGCCATCGAACTATGAAACCAGGAACACTGTTGCCATAATAATTAAATAATAAAAATTTTTACTGCACTAGTGATGAAGAGATCATTCACTTGTGATGAATGATTATTAGAAAAATGTTCTAACATACTGTAAATCTGAATGTATCTATTATTTTCAGGTCCAGGCTATTACCCTTGAGATTTTCCTGAATCACAAAATGCATCCTCGAGTCCGAATGTTAGCTGCAGTGGTTTTGCTTGAAACCAAGCCAGGTCTTCCAATAATGATGACATTAGCTGATGCTGTGCTGAAGGAACCCAGCATGCAAGTGGCAAGTTTCATCTACTCTCACCTAAGAGCCCTGGGTAGAAGTACAGCTCCAGATCTTCAAGTGATGTAAGGAAAATCTCCATCCCTCCCCTAGAGGAAAAACCTGTTGTAAACCCATTGAGGTTTTAATGTGCTCACTGATTATTTTTTTTCAGGGCTTCTGCCTGCAGAATGGCTATCAGATTATTAAGTCCCAAATTTGATAGATCTGGATATCAGTTCAGCAAGGTTTCCCGCTTCAGTATGTTTAAAGGTAAGACTAAGAAGATTTTGTAGAGGAAATATATACAGATCAGTGTGTGAAGAAAATGATGTAGTATGAGAACCCAGTTCTTCTAGCCAGCTGGCTAGGTACATGTTGTTCTTCCATATTGCTCTATGTTCAGAGGAAGAAATAAATTAAAAAAATCAGGCTTTCCATTTGGAGAGTGTTTAGATCCCTGTGTGTTTTGCATTGTACACTGCCAGTGTGAAATTACCAGAGGGCTTGTGTGCCTCTAACCTTCCATTTTCATTAGCCAGTGAGGCACGTGCTCCTATATCAAATACTGTAGTCTCAGTGGTGCTTAACAATTTCATACCATTGTTCACCACCAAACAAACAGAAGGGATATAAATTACTGCTGAAGTGGATTCATTTCTACCAGTGCTGAACACCTACAACTCTTGCTGAATTCAAATGTGGTGCTAAATACTCTGCACCCAACAGTAGTGCCCAGTGAAACAGCAAACTCTGAAAACACTCAGATGTGACAATACATTGCACATATCAGCAACAAACTCAGGCTTATTGTCTAAAGATTTTTCTTGCGCATTTCTATCAGGATTCTTTACTAGAATGAACAGATCCATGAATGGGAGGCTGACCAGTTACATCAATTGGTCATGCACATAAAAATGTAGTCAGAGTGAGGAGGACTAGATCAGAAGACAGCTCCTGATGAGCCAAAATGTAGTTATTTCCATTTTCTGTGTATGTTATTTTTTTCAGTACAGATATTTTTAAGCAACTTCCTATGTAAATGATCATGACAGCCTCAGTGATTTGGCATATGTAGCTGACAGACTAGGGAGATTATATCTACAGTCTCCTTACACATGCTGTTTACCTAGGAGGGCTTGGATGTTTTTAGCATTTTTGTTATTAATTAGTACATGTAAAGATTTTTTTCAAAGTAATGAATAGAAAAAGAGACTGAAACATCTGAAAGTCACAGCACTAAGTGTATAAGTACTTTTGCCTTCTTTTTGGAGGGTGAGGGTGGCTTGAAAGACTTTCATAAAACCTATTGTTGTCCTGCTCCTGTTTCATGGTTTTTACATGATCTTTTAACCTGTTCTAGAATAAAAATATGTATTACATATCACAACAACCACAGTAGCATATGATACACATGCTTGATGCCTCAGAGAAGGAGACAGAGAGTGTTCAAAGAAATAGTCACTAATACACACTTGCACTGTATGAACTTTTGTACTATCTAAAATCCATTCAGGGAGAGAGATATTTTCCAGAAATACGTAGATATGTGTTTCTAGTTTTAGGTACTCATTTTCTCCTCTTAGTTTTGCCTTTAAAAAGAAGCTACCTGAATTTTCACACAGCGAGAAGGGTGCAGTATGCATGAGGGTAGCTCACAGAGGTCTATGGGAAATGGATTATTTTGTTCTGGATGTAGCCTGGAAATGCAGCAAATCAGTAAATTGCTGTTACTTCTTGGTGAAGACAAGTGTCAGAAATTTGGTTAGCATGCATATGTGATGTTTGAACTTCTCATCCTGAAGAATAAGGGTCAAGATTTTCTTCTCACACATGCTAATCTTAGATTTGAATAGCTCAGCTGAATGAAGTCAATCCCCTATTACAGTGGTGTGGGAGGAGGATCCATCCTCCAGCTTTCTGATCTGATTTGTCACCACTAGCCACAGGTGAAATGTGTTTCAGTGAGTCCGTTCTGGAGGAGTTACCATAGTGACGGCTCTAATGCAATACCTATTTCCTTGCTAAAAACAAAAATGTGCCCTCAGTATCACAGATCTTTGTGGTGCTAGATGCTGAATTTTTAATGACAGGCACAATGTCAGCTGAACTTACCTCTAATCTGGAATCTGTCACACATGGTCACCACACATAGTGCTTCATTCTTTATACACTGCTACTGAAATCAAAGGCATGACCCAGGTTCTGCTCAATGTGAGGACTGACAGAATCTGGCTGTCAATATGCATAGATTTTATAGATTTCTATAATGAAGTGTGTGTACTAATGTTCAAAGACTGCTTTCTTTGACCAACGATTTTTCTCTCCCTCTTCCTTGGGGCAAGACATTTAGTCAGATATATGCAGGTGTCATCACACTCTCACAGTGAAGTGGCTACAGTGCATCACCTGACTGTGTCAGTAGAATTTTTCATTGGTAAATATTTTCTTAGAGCATTAGAGCTACGTAATGCCTGAGGTATGGGATATATCCCTGCTCTCTTCAAGTTGATGAATTCTGTATAATCATTTAATCATTTATGAGCCACACTTCCTACTAAGTATTAGTAAGTACCATGGGGTTTTTTAACTGTTTTCATGGGTTAGAACATAAAAAAAGAGTCTTAACAAATTCACTAAAAGTACCATGTCTCATTCTAGTGTTCAGTCCATGTTACACCTAGGACTGTTCTGGCTAAGCTCAGCAGAGTAAAAGTAGTCGTCACATTTCCAAGTCTCAAGGCAGCTTATTAATAATGTCCCAGTGTGACATCACTTTGCTTTTTATTTTCTATGGGACCAGCATTAAAATATGTGCTTTTGTCATCCCTCCTTGCTAGCTGTTGAAGGTTCCTCACTGATTCCTCTGCCATCAATTGGGTGGCATAAATACACGTATTTTTATTGCAGGAGCTGTTACTGAACCACCTATGTTGTGGCTAGATAGTGCTTAGGACCTTGGGTGACACTGGAGGTTCATACAGCAAAAGACTGGAGGTGATGTAGTGAAAGGAGAGTTCATACAGATTTAGTAGGCTAAGTGGGTTGCTTTTCCAACAGACTGTTTCTCAATTACATGAAAAGTTTGAATCTGTCCTGAGAAATTAGAAACCAAAATCAGTCCCAGTACTCTGATATGAAACAATTCAGTGAGAGGAATAAGCAAGGGTAAAGGACCATCCACACGCTGGTCTGCATGCATGGATTCAAAAGAGAATGGGAAGGTGTTGATTCACAAGTGAGATGTTGCCTGAAACACAGAGTTTGGCACTAGAGAAGTAATTTAAGCATGAGTATTCATAACTCCTCACATTTGTGAACCAATTGATAATCTTTCCTTTAATTTTTGGATAAATAATTTATGAGAATTTAGGCATTCCTTTTCTGGAAAGAGGTCAAAGACTCACTCCCTCTCATAATGTTTGAAAATAAAGTTTCTACAGTTCATCAAACATTTCTGTACAGGTACTGAAATGATTGGTCTGGATCTTCCAGGGCTCTGCAATTATCCTGGCTGTACTGGATCCCCAAACCTGGTTTCTGATGGTGTTGGGATTTAATCAGTTTATGGTGTCTATAACAGGAAGAACTTTAACATAGGGACTCCTAATACATTTCCCTCTCCTCCAACTACTGTAGGAAGAAAAGAGTCTTACTTAATAATGTAAGGAGTTAATCATGCAAGGAGTTACACCATTTGGAGCTAGATGTATCAAATTGTCTCAGAGTTACTTGAGAGACAAATCTAAACCTCACCATCTGTCCTTACAGGACATCTATATCGCTTTCCCTAAACTCTTAGCAAAGGATGGCAAATCAGTTTTCATTTCTGATCCCCTTTGTCAAGTTGCCCTGAATGATGTCTTGTAAAAACATTTCCTAAGCTGACATTATGGAATCTGACCAGATGTAAATGATATAGCAGAAGCAATTGGGAGAATAGCATAACCACCAGGCAATGAGCAGCAGGCTTGTAATTTCGCCCATTAATAGTTCAAAAATGCAGAATATTCTGCTTATGACTGTTTTATAACATCAATTTTATAGCTGGGTTTTCTGGCCTTTCTCATATCATGCTGTATCAGTTGAATTATGCAATTAGTAAATTGATACAATCTGCACACTGTGGCTTTAAAAACTAACTGTGCTGTGTTTTACTGCCTGTTTCTCCTCAGAGTTCCTTATGAGTGGACTGGCAGCCAAATATTTGGTATTAAATAATGCGGGCAGCTTAATTCCAACAATGGCAATGTCCCAGCTGCGGACACATTTCCTCGGAAGAGTAGCTGACCCCTTGGAGGTAATTGCATCTACCCACAGTTTGCCCTCTGCATCCCGTGTTATGACCGTCATCCAATGGGCATTTATGCTTTACTTCTTCCTACAGGTGGGAATAACGGTTGAAGGACTGCAGGAGATATTTGCTAAAGGTTACTCTCCTGAGAGTGACTGGGAGTCTGACTATGACTTCAAGGAAATCCTGAAAAAGGTAAAGTCTCAGGGAAAAGAAAACCTCTTAAGGTATTGCTTCCCCAAACGTTATGAAGGATCCAACTTTCTTTCTATTGTCATACAGCTCTCTGACTGGAAGGCATTCTCCAGTGACAAACCTTTTGCATCAGGATACTTGAAGTTCTTTGGGCAAGAGCTGTTCTTTGGTGGACTTGATAAAAACACCATTCAAAAGGCATTGCAGGTATCATTTCGAAAATACCATCACCTGAGCATCAAAAGCTTTAAAATTCTGTTTTATTCACACACTCTCTCCCTTTTTTAACTTTTTTATTCAAGAGAGTTTTTGTTTTCAGTATTAATCAGGGTAAATAAGGTCAAGCCTTGATTAGGATTAGCTATAATCATTGCTGGCAGACCTTCCCCTGAGGCACAGTTAGTGACACAGATCATGATATTCACGTTCTGCTTATTTAGACAAGTTGAACTCTGTAATTGCAGGCATGGTATGGACCCGTTGACAAAATCCCTTCAATAAGGAGAATAATCAGTAGCCTTCAAAGCGGTGTAGGGAGGCAATGGACCAAGGCTTTACTGTCCTCTGAGGTCCGTCGTATCGTGCCTACCTGCACTGGGTTCCCAATGGAGACCAGCTTCTATTACTCTTCTGTCACAAAAGTGGCCGGCAATGGTAAGGTATTTCAAGACAAGCAATACAAACATGCTTTTCAGGATTGGACGGGGATTTATAACACTTTTTTTACTTCCTTTCCACTAGTTCAAGCACAGATTACACCTTCTCCGAGGTCTGATTTCAGATTGACTGACTTACTAAATGCCAATATTAAGCTGCGATCCAAAATGGTTCTAAGGTAAATATTTAGCATAATATAAAAGAATCATATTTTCAAATAACAGAGGCCATAAAAATTTGACAACTGTTTGCTGTATTAACCTAATTTTGCCTTCATTCTCTATTTTCAGCATGGCTAAGGAGATGACCTTTGTAATGGGGATCAACACACGCATGGTCCAGGCAGGGCTGGAAGCACACACCAAAATGAATGCTCACATACCTGTGAGTGTTGTTGCCACTGTCCATATGAAAGAAAAAAATATCAAAATTGAAATTCCACCATGTAAAGATGAAACTAACATAATTACTGTGAGGTAAGGCATAACACCTATTATTTTTCTATGTAGATCAATGCAGAGTCTTTCCAAATAAAACAAAATATTTGCTTAGGGATCATGCCTTTTACAGACAGCTTGGGTAAGTAGCAATGGTTGGTATAGTGTATTTAAATGAAATTACGTGCTTTGCTTGAAAATATGCTTTACTTCCTGTAGTCTTCACCTGAAAATCCCTTTTAGGACCATTTTTCAGTTCTTGAGACCCATAAGTTATATGAAAAACACAGGGCATAAAATTTCTGTCCCGATACATATATTTGGGCTGGAGATATCAGGTAAGAATGAATCCTATCTGTTATAACAGACAACCCATATATATTTGCATTTGAGGTCTTGAAGCACAGAGAACTTGGTGTTTCTTGTGTTTTTACCTTGTTTCCCTGTGGCTGCCATTTGGTTTTCTTGCCTGTTAGGTTTACTTGATTTATTATCAGTACATGCAATTACAATACACTCTGGAAAACTGTTGTAGCCAGATGCCAAACAAATGAAAACAGATGGAAACACAAGCACAAAGAGAGGGAGGAAACAGAAAGAGTATGTCCAAGGAATCAAAGCAGTAGACCAAAACTTAGAAAACCTTCACACACACACATGTGAAAAAATACGGAGAAAGACAAGCTGAAAATTCATCACAAAGGAAAAAGCATCACTGAAAACAGAAATAATCTATTATAAAGTCTGCAGAAATGTTAACAAGTTTCTGCTCTAGGAATACAGCCATAACAAAAGAGCCCAGTTGCTTGATCCAGCTGCAATTAACATTCATGGCTGCTGGCCCAGAGAAACTCTGTAGGTCTCCTCATTTTAACCACCACAGAGGCTAATCATTATTCTCCCTTGCCCTTCAATGGTCACAGACCATCCTATTAGGCATTAGACATCGCATCCTCCTCCCTACGATGGTTCCCTTACTCCATAACGTGTGATTGCAATCAGGTTCTTCGTGCAAAGGCGGGAGGGTTTCAGTGGTTCACAAAGCACCGGTTAGCTCTGTATAAGCTGCTGGGGCACCACAGCCCAAAAGTGGTGTTCAGTTTCTTGTGAAGACCAGGACGGTCAGCTCCCAAGGTCACCAGGGACAGCAGGCGCCTGCTTTCACTAGTTCTCGCTGCTGGAGAGGGTGAGGCAGATAATAATGGACTCAATAAGGATGCTGAACTGAAATGAGAATATTGGACACTGAGAAGGAGTTTGGAGCCTCAAAAGAGCTACAAAGTGTACAAAAAATATTTTTCTCCTTCAACTTAAGGGGAAATCAGCAAATTAACAAAAAGGACTAAATGCCTTGCCAGAAAGCATAAAGCAAGTCAGTATCAGACGTAGGGGATTCCAGTGGAAAATGCCATGAGTTCCAGCCCAAGCCCTGCCCTAGACCCTGCAGCATTATCATTTATAAAGTGAAGCAGTCAGTCGGAAATGGCTCTATGATGCCAAGTATATGAGAAAGCTAATACTCACCAGCTAACTTTTAGCACCATCAATTTTTCTCCAAAAAGCATTCCCGTTCACTGTTACAAAACAAATGGTCAGTGGAAATCACACCGAGCAATGAAACAGCAATGAGTACAAGTGAAGGCAAAGCAATAACTAGAGAATGTAACATTGAACCATATCACTGCGAAGGTCAAAGAACAAGCAAAGTAAAATCTTAAACCTATGAAGAGAAACAAGCAGGTGTGACATACAGAAAGAAAGGATACGTATATATTCTGTATAGAATGACTCCAAATTCTTAGTTTAATATAGACTTTCTCTTCCTTTAGCATAGCTCCACTAAACAATAAAAAATCTATTGAATTCAATATTTTAGAGATATTCTGACACCTTCCCTTGTTCATTTTAAATGTCCCTTTTAAAGAAATGGTTCCAGAAAGCTATTGATCTTTCATTTGTTTGTGAGGTCTGTTCAAAATATTTTAGTATTAAGCACGTTGTCTTGATGGTCAGTGGGTTACTTTCTATAGCACCATGTCAATAAAGCTAGTCAGGATGTGATATTGTTTTCCCCTTCATTTCTCACACTCAGACTCAGGAAGCAGTCTTCAATAGCATTAAGTTCAGTTATATTCTACACACCATACAGGTTACAACCTATCACAGCTGTGGGATTTATAGAACTTTTCAGGAGCCAAAGAGAAACTCAGGCGAGCAATTGCAAACTCTAAAGAAATAAAATAATGATAACTTTGGTCATGGAGAGATTGCATTCCCAAGACAAATCAGCACATTATGGACTTGACTTTCTTTATAGCAAAAATCAGAGCAAAATAATTAATTGTAGCATGGAGAGAATATAGAGCATGTGTTTCAATTCAATCCTATCAAAGTTAAATTTAATTAAAAATAATAGTTATTTTTAAGGCTCTTCTAATATAATTATTTGGTGTACTACAGATGGCTTATTAAACACACTTTTAAACAAAATTTACAGGAAGAAGTCAAAATCAAATAAATTTCAGGGAAAATTAGAGCCCTGTGATTAAAGTATAAATATGGAGAGCTGCCAGAGAATGCACTTTGCAAATATATCACATATTCATAATGACAGGCTACTGAAGTATATTCATAATCTGTCATCGGGGTTTTGTGCTTGTTTTAACTGTAGGATAAGCAGAAATTTCTTCATATGGGCATCTTATATATAAGATGAAGTACAAAATTACAACACTATATACAACATGTACACAGCATGTGTAACAGAAAAGAGCCAGTACATGCTGTGAGCCCGCAAGGCAGCACAGTGTGTTTGAGGACAGGGCGGCCGAGTGGCTGGTGCCCCACGTCTCTGTTTTTATAACACTTTTGCACCGAGGTCAGAAGGATGATGTGTAGGAAAGGCAGAAATTTTCATTTCACCACAGCGGAAAAAGAGCTAAAGGTCTGGTTGGAGGATTGTCTCTTGCTTCTCATTTATTTCAATATGATGTCATGCTGTGCTTTAAAACCTGGAAAAATAGGTTTTCGTTGATTTTTTGTTGTTGTTGTTTTAAACAGACATTGAGCTTTTCTGTCCCCATGTTAAGGAGGTATGTAAGGCCACACTCACTGAAACATCAGTGAGCCCAACAGAGCTGAATTGCTTGTCCCTTACCCCTGCAGTGAATTTGGCTTATACTATAGCACAGCTTCTTCTCTCATCCAAAAAAATACACTAATACATATTGGAAAATCTCCCTTTTATTTTTTCTCCCTTGTGTGGGATCAGAGAGAACAGATTCTTTCATACCATAGCTTTAGGCCTTCTTTGTGACTGTTTTTCTTGTTAAAGCACCAGAGCTAGCTCTTGTAGCCTATTTTTACTGTGCCGTGTGATTCTGCAGACACTGACATGTGTCACCTGTGATGCAGCTACATTTGTCGGCTCTCTGTGCTCAACAGGGAGGAATCGATCCTCTACTTTCATTAGGTGGCAGAAGTAGACTATTGGCATAAAAAATACTAAAAAAAAAAAAATCGGAAAAGGAACCCCAGGGCTTTCAGCTTGGAGACCCAGCCTGCAGTTCAGTGGTCATTTGAATTATTGAATGGGATTAAAATAAAAGCCATTTCCCTTTTTGTCCCTTTACCCAGATGAGCCATCTGAAATGCAAGTTGATTTGTATTTTCTTTTATCCCCTCAGCTTGTTAGGGAGAATATTTTATTTCAGATTTCATTCTTCAAGGTTCTCCTCTCACCCAGCGTGGAGTGTTGCTGTCATGTCCTTATCTAAAAAAAGAGAGAGATGGAAAAGAAAACAAAGCCCACAGGTGACACAAGTTTTATTGAGGTGTTCCACATGAAGTGCAATTGTGTGCTTTACAGTGCACACAGCACGGTAGGAGCCTTCAAGAGGAAGAGAGGGCTATCAAATGAATACAAATTCATCTTTCAAATAGGTTAGATTGGAATTGCTCAGGCTAGTACGGTGTGGACCATATTCAAATAGAGACCATTCTGCAGACCATCTTTCCATTCACTGTCACAAAGGCCACCTCCATTGGCAAACCACAAAAGCCCCAGGGCAAGCAGATCGACTTCATACTTGAGAAACAGCATGTGGGGAATTTTGAGCTGGATGTTAGAACTGATAAACAGCTAATAAGATAGAGTTAGCACAATAGTAATAGCTGAGGGAAATAGGTTTTCATCTCTCAGTGTTCAATATTCAAGATATTTCTGTGACCCAAACCAAAACCTACAGTTGTCACAGCATGGCAAAAACTTCCATGAAGAACATGGGTTATGGAGCCAGGGGGTCAGGTTATTTAGCCATGAGAGTCTCAGTCTCATGTTCAATTTTACATCACTCATCCTGGATCCTGGCTAGTACTCTTAGAGTCCACAACATTTGGAAACTATGTATTAATTAAACACATATACATAAACAGGGTCTTAACCTTTCTATACACGTATCTGTGATGACTTGCCAGACCATGACCAAGCCATGAGTACCAGTGCAGATAGATTCAGCTGAAAACACTTACTTTGGGCAGTTCAGACTCCTTTCTTTAATTTCACTTTAACAAAAGTTGCACAGGAAACAGCATTCAGTAGCCACCAATCCCTAGGTTGGTTTTTTTTGAAGTTATGGCAGTATTTTTCTAATATTACTGTCGAAGGAAAAGAGAACTAAGTTTAGCAGTGAACACAGGAGTATAAAAATTTAAAAGACCAGAAGATCAAAATAGGAGACTCAAATATTTAATAACTTAATCCACAACAAGACTTCTAAGTAAGTGGGCCATTCTTCAAGGCATTAGGCATTCAGAGATTCCATCAACTGCAAAGCTTTTAAACTGTACACGATTCTAAAAGCCCAACTGAGGTCTCTGCCCCTGAGATTGGTCCATGCCTTAGCAGTCCTTGAAAATAAGACTAACAGGAAAGATGCTGTAAATATCTGTAAAGCAATTTGCAAGGTATGATATCTGTTGCTGAGTATGTGCTACAGAGCATTATTCAGGTCTTTTCCTCAGCAGTGCTTTATCGATACAGGTTTCCCCTAATGTTTATGCTGCAGGTCTAAGACATTTGCTGTCACACGAAATATTGGGGATTTGGCTGCTAGTAAGATGACTCCAGTTCTTCTACCTGAAGCAGTGCCTGACATAATGAAGATGTCCTTTGATTCAGATTCTGCATCAAGCGAGACGGATAACATCAGGGTAAATTGTTTGGTGTCTGACTATTCTTTGGGGGGCTTTTAATCAGTGGGAGACCATTTTTTTTTCCCCACAGGAAAATGTACAATTCACCTCTGACCAATGCTGCTTTGCTCAAAATAAGTCACGTACAATCTAATAACACAAATAGCCCTATAGTAACAGTATTTTAAAATCTGGAGTGTAATATACCAGACTTGCAACACTTTTTCAAAAGCAAAAGCATTTTCTTTGGTAATTAATTTTACACTGCCATCTACAGGATAGGCCCACAGTCTTTAAAATACTGTGCAACCACTATGCAAGCATCGTATTCCTGGGGCAGCCACAAATGTTCCACAAGATGCTCCATTGCCCAACTTGTAGAGCCAAACTTAATGCTTATAAGCATCCTGATTTAAGGATGAGTGGCAGTTTGTGTCAAGTGAAATGGCTTCATGAGCTACCACTTTCCACAAAAGCCACTATAGGCTTTCTATGATGGACAGCATTTTGAAGGCATCACCATAACAATTCATTCAGTGAAAGACTGATAGAGGTGAGGAATACACCATCCTGCTCTGGTTCTCTTGTTGTCCTGCAACTCTGAAAGGTTTTCAGATACAAAAAGAGACCAACAGAGGATGAGTACAGCACTTTCCAGTGGAGAAGTCAATAGGCAAACATACTGTCAGTGAGAGCAGTTTCTAATAACCTGAAACAAGCAAAATTCTTCTGCTTTATGCCTCTATGCTGCCCTTCCTGAAAACTCAGCAATATGCAGTTATTCTTAAATTAACAGCAACTGAAAAACATCACTAACTGGAGCATTTCCCAGTATCAATGAAAATTTCCTTTGGAAAGAAAACATTAGCATTACAATTTCCGTTTTTCAGTGGGGTTCATACAAGTTTGGAATCTTGTGAGACATGATAAACTGAGTAAAAAATTAATTGCAAACCTGTATTACATGTGAAATAAACCTTATGATTATGTGTCTTTAGCTATTTGCTTCGTTGCTCCAGGAAATCGTAGTTTTAATTTCATGGATTTGATTCTAATTTAATTAATTTTAATTTGTTCTTCTGCAAGCAATGCTTAGCACATGTAAATTGCATAGTTTTGAGTGAAAATTTCTAACATCTGATATACTTTGAGCATCTAGCTGATATAGTCTCACGTTCATGTCAGACCTCAACTAAAAGAGAATTTTCATGGACATAGATGAATGTTCTGTTGTTTGATCCAACTGTAAATCAAAGATTTAGAAGTCCAATCACTCTAGAGCACACTCAGATTTATCAAGAACCTGTTAACACTGTCTAATACTCCAGGAAAACAGAATAATTAAGTTAATTGTGATATAATTTTCGATTCTTACAACCTGAAGCTCTTTTTACTCTAGATAGTGTAATTAAGCCATTCTGTTGCTAATTTTGCCCAGCTGAAAACCAAGTTTTTCTATGTCTATCACAAATAAGCTGGTTAATTCCTCCTGAAGATTACATATAACTATGACTGAGCCAGGATTCACAACATGTAAGTATTCCTCTTGCAGTTGTCCAATTTAACTTGACATGTGTATTATCTAATAGGACAGACAGTCTGCAGAAGATGTTTCATGGGGACATTCCTTTTCCATTGGACACTCTTCTTCCCAAAAAGAGCCATTTGTTCATTCCACGTGCTCCAATGCAAGCACATTTGGGGTTCAAGTGTGCATTGAGAGGAAAAGCGTACATGCAGCATTTATCAAAAAAGTGCCTCTCTATTACCTAGTTGGAGAGCATGCCTTTAGGGTGAGCTTCAAGCCAGGTAAATACAACTGTGCACAAAAAGAAAGTAACGAGTGGGTGGGTAGGGGTGTGTATATCTACATATACATGTATATGTGTGTGTATATGTATATTTATTTATAGAAGTACATATATATCTTTTGTATCTTAAGTACCAGCAAAACTACTGTTAGACCTACCAGTCCTGCCAGTACCGGCAACAGGCTACATTTGTAGCAGGAATCCACTTCTCCCCAACTCAGCCAAGCAGCAGTTTCCCAGCTCCCCCAGCAACACCACTCAGCACGGCCAGCGTCAAGCAGAGCTGGTCTGTGCCTGCAGAGCGTGTCCGATGCCTCCTGAATCATTGGATTTGGGATGCAAGCACACAGCAATTGGACATGGGCAGCAGATCTGATGCAGTTTCCTGTAGCTACACTCTAAAAACCCAGACTCTTAAAGGGAATTATGGATTAACCCTGCCAGGATCTAGTCCTTAATGTCTTAATCCATGATCATAAGAAGTAAAAGCACAGCAGGCCACTGATTCTAGGTCCCCTAAGTATCAGACTAATGGCCTAACCATTAGGCCATTCTTTACAATTCCTTTCTGATGCCTAATTTACTATCCCATAGTGTTAGCTAGTTAAGCGATTCCATTCACTTGACTTAAATCTGCTGATTATTCTGGTTATCCACTTGAAAAGAATCTAGTATCATGCCAATATTTTAAAACTCGGTTATTGCTAGTATGTGCTTTGGCTATTACAGAATTTTTTAACAAAGTTGTTCAATACAAAAATAATGGATGAACATTTGTTTTTTCATTTAGGGAAGAATGGCTAAATAAATTATAGCAAAGATTGCCTTTTTCTATTATCCAGTTGCTAATACTAACTGTAATACTAATTGTTGTGCAATTTCAGTTTACACAGAGGCACCTATTGAAAAAATACAATTCACAATTCAAGCAGGAGACCAAGCTCCTACAAAAATGATACGTTTAGTAACATTTGAAGATCCAGAGGCACAAGCATCTTCCAGGAAAAAAGCAATTAAAAGAGTGAAGAAAATTCTTGATGATATTCATGACCAGGTACTCCTGTAAAATTCCACTTCTAGATTTGTGCAAGACATTATACAAAGCTTAGTTATTTATCTTTCTTTTACTAAGTAACCTTATTTGTTTAGATAGTACCTACACCAAAAAAAAAAAAAAAAGACAGTCTTTTGGGTACACAAGTCTTTCTGCAGGTCTTTTGTTTGCACTCATCTCTTCTGCAGGTGAAGGACACTAGAAAGAGCAGGTTAGTTTTGTAGGTTTTCCTGAAAATCCATTGTAAGACACAAAATGTGCCCAAAAGGTAGCCTATTCTTTCCAGCTACTGCAACTATACCTATCTACACAACTTGCCCTGAGATAGTCACAGCTACAGCACTGTCACTACCAACATTAGTCACATGTAATTGTCTGATCAACAATTTCTACACGTTCATTATCACAAAAGGGTTTGGGGTATTGTTCTACTTATGTGTGGTTTTAAGACATTATGAAGTTGCCTTATTCTGATGTACCGCAAGAATGCTATCACGCATACACCTTGTCTTCTAGGGCAGCAGAGAGATTCATAGCTCTGATTTTACTTACAGCCTTCTGCAGGAACACAGATAAATAATTTGTTTTTTTCCAATGCTACCATTCACTAGGGGACAAGAAAATCCAGAAGTTCATCGTCCAGTGCCAGCAGCACCAGTGGAAGTGCCGAGAGTACAACGAGCAGCTTCTCCAGCAGCACCTCAGACAATAGAGCATCACAAGGAGGCACCCAGATAAATCTGAAAACAAGACCATCCAAATCCAAAGGAAGGAAATTCTACCCCTTTGGGGACAGCAGTGGAAGCAGCAGCAGTAGTGATAGCAGCAGCAAGAGCAGCAGTAGCAGCAGTAGCAGTAAAAGCAGTAGTAGCAGCAGCAAGGGCAGCAGTAGCAGTAGTAGCAGCAAAAACAGGAGTAGTAGCAGAAGCAGTAGCAGCAGCAGTAGCAAAGCATCTGGTATAAAGCATAAGGCTAAGAAGCAGTCCAGGGCCACATCAGTTCCACATGCCAGTGCTGCTGAAGGAGAGGGAAATGTCCAGAAGCAGAAGCGTAAAACACAGAGTAGGAGCAGTGGCACCAGCAGCAGTGAAAGTGTTGATGTTTCCCATCGCCACGGCAAATATGACAGACAAGCTGAGACAAAACCTGTCAAGTCCCAATTTAACAGTCACGGTAGTTACGACGTTTCTACAGAATGGGTAAAATTTCCTAATGCTTTGACTTCTGCTAGGAGGCAATCCTTACTGAGCTGTAGGTAATAACTTCTTTTGGAATTTTGCAGGAATACCACCTTCCAAAAGTATATCAGCTCCGTTTCAGGTCTGCTCGCGTTCATTGGGTAGGTCTCTAATTCAAGTGCTCATCCTCATGGTGGCTACAGTTGATACGATCAGGCATATTACCGAAGAACTTTGGTTCATTTCACTTGAGCATTCCATACTGTCCAATAGCAACACTGACGATGACCAAAATAAGAAGATTTGTTACTAAAATACCAAGTATTATCTTTTGTTGCAGCATTTGAAACCTTCAAATTTCGGTCAGGACACCTTTGGGCCAGATGCTGTACAAAGCAGCCAAAGCTAAGTTAACAAATACCGTGAGGGAACTATAAAACAGCAGAATCTTCCAATAGGAATAGCTGTGTTCATAGTCTTTAGGCAACTGTGGCAGAACCACCATATGTGTGGTTTGTATCAGAAACCAGGTTCAGTATGCATTATGGCTTAGAGATATCAAGTATATATTAGAAGGTTAATAATAGTGTAGTGGCTTTGGTATGTGTAACCTGTAAAGCTATTATGTATCCTGCTTATGAAAGAGGAAGATGATTTATAGTGGTTTTAATTAAATTGTAATCCCATTTTTATTTCTAAAAAACATGAATATTTTTGACTGCTTAAGTGTCAGTTTTATTTTCCCTAACATTAGACCTGGACAATGTGATGTTGCCATTTACAGTCACTGTCCACGCAGCCTTCCTATCAGCAGAGGCGTGGATGTGAGGCACATTCCCACCTAACATATTTCATGTCTGCCTGTGACAGTAAAAATAACATTCTAGATATGTCTAAGTCTGTTGCCTATAGAGGGAGTCTGACAGCTCTGATTTTGATGTCTACACTGTATAACTAGAGGCCATGTCACAGCTTTTTAACCTATTTTTATTTCACAGCATCCAGATCATAAGATATCAAGCAGCTCATCATCATCTTCCTCTGAGTCAGGAAGCAACAGCAGCAGCAGTGTCAGCAGCAGCAGGAGCAGTCGCTCGAGTGACACCACCAGCAGCAGCCACCACCATGGAGAAAATGCTGGCCACAGCTCAAGGAGGAGCCACGTGAGCAGAGGTGTCAGCATTCACCACAGCCATGGTTCCAGCCGAACACGCGAGGTACTACGATCTGTGCGGCACAAACAAGCAGACAGGCTTTGCTGGCTGCTGAGCAGGGGCTGTAGATGTGGTGGCACCCCAACCAGCTGAGGGGGTTAGGCTCAGGAAGTATTATCCTGCAAGTCAAGTTGATAAATTGAAAGTCAAAGTCTGTTGGGAAATTTTTCCCCCCCATGTAAACATTTGTTTTCCAAATTCCCTTGGCTTTAGGGTTTTGTTTGCTGGTTTCATGGGTATATTTTCCTTAATTAATAAAGGTGTTTGCAATATGTGAAATCAGGAAATTATAAAAATTGGAGGGAATGGGGTTCTAAGTTAAAAGGGAAGGAATTCTTTTCTTCCTATGAAAGCCCAAAATGGGAAGAAAAAAAAAAAAAAAGAAAATAGAAAATGCATTTAGCTAAAAATGGGAAGAAAATAAATAGGTTTTATATAAAGATTTTTCTTTTAACTTAAGTGTACCTTTTTAGATGCAGACCTGAGGTCATGAGTGCATGCAGGGTATAACTAAAATTAGAGTCTCCATGGTCATTACTGGTTGGTAAAGTCCCATTAAGTACAGATCATCTTTATCTTTATTACATGCTTAGTATCCTGTAATTGCACCAAGTAAAGGCATTTACATAATAACAGAAAAAATAGCTCTGCAAATGCAGGCCAACGTCTATGGGAACTCTACTACTAAACATTTAAAATAGTCAGCTGGCTTGAAGGAGCTGTAGTATAGTAAAATAAGTTGTGAATGTATACAGCTATGAAGATACCTAGTACATATTGTAGGCAGCTATTTGAAAGATTACAGTAATGCCAAAAATCATACTAAGGGCATAAAGATTGGACGAGTCTTGGGTCCTCTGTCAAAACAATCATGTCTTTGAAAATTCCTGCTGGTAATGAAATAATCAAGATTCCAACTAAATTTATTATGAAATATTGGGGGGGATATAGAAATACATACCACAAATAAATGAAACTGGTGAAGGACGGGGGGCTGCTTCCTGCTGTCAGTGCACATCGAACTGGACTGAAGGCTCTCCAGTGAATGCACAGAAATATTTAAGCACAGATGGTTGGGGGTTGTTTTTCAGCGCAACTTCCTGGGAGACGTAATTCCACCTGGCATTACGATTGTGGCACAGGCAGTAAGGAGTGACAACAGAAATCAAGGTTATCAAGCTACAGCATATGTTCGTTCTGATGCTGCCAAAGTTGATGTGCAACTAGTTGTGGTTCAGCTGGCTGAGACCAATTGGAAAGCATGTGCTGATGCTGTAATACTGCCTCTGAAAGCACAGGTAAGCACACAGACAGCTTCACCAAGAGGTACATCAAAAGGTTTTTAAATAAGCATAGAGTACCTGCTGATTAGGAGAACCAAACAGGAAAAATATAATTTTGAAATAGTTCACAAAGTTTGTGAAATTTCAGGAAATATTTGTATCAGCTACTTCAAAATCTGGAAAAAAGAGCTATTGACTTTCAAGATCCATCCAAATATGACCAGTAGAAGTAGAATAAATATTTGAAAAATTTACTACTTCATTACTATGTATTTATTATTTGCTATGCTATGAGTTTTCTTGCCTGAGAATCTAGCAGGTTTTCTCTGTATAATTAATTTCAGAAGACTCATAATTCAGATGTATTTAAAATGTGTTTCTTAGGATTTATATGAAAAGATTGAAAACGTAAAATTGGGTAATGAGTTAATGCCTGATAGAACATCATAAACAAAGGAACAGGTCTTTCCTTCTTTCATCTCTCCCTCTGCTGTGTTCCCCGTGTGCCTTCTAATGCAAGAGGTCTTTGCATGATAATCATAGAATCATAGAATGGTTTGAGTTGGAAGGGACCTTAAAGATCACCCAGTTCCAACCCCCTGTCATGGGCAGGGACACCCTCCACTAGACCAGGTTGCTCAAAGCCTCATCCAGCCTGGCCTTGAACACTTCCAGGGATGGGGCATCCACAGCTTCTCTGGAAAACCTGTCCCAGTGTTTCATTATCCTCTCAGTGAAGAATTTTTTCCTGACATTTAATCTAAATCTCTACACTCTCAATTTAAACCCATTACCCCTTGTTCTGTCAGTACAGGCCCTTGTAAAAAGTCTGCCCCAGCTTCCTTGACGGCCCCTTCAGGTACTGGAAGGTGCTATAAGGTCTCCCTGGAGTCTCCTCTTCTCCAGGCTGAACAAGCCCAACTCTCTCAGCCTGCACCCACAGCAGAGGTGCTCCAGCCCTCGGAGCATCTTCGTGGCCTACTCTGGACTTGGTCCAACCTGTCAATATACTTCTTATGTTGGCCCCAGAGCTGGACACAGAACTGAAGGTGGGGTCCCAGGAGAGCAGAGTAGAGGGGGAGAATCCCCTCCCTCGACCTGCTGTCCACGCTGCTCTGGATACAGTTCAGGGTACACTTGGCTTTCTGGGTTGCCAGCAAAAACTGCCAGTTCATGTCCAGCTTCTCATCCACCAGTACCCCCCAAGTCCTGCTCCTCGGGGCTGCTCTCGACCCATTCTCCACTCAGCCTGTACTTATGTTTGGGATTGCCCCGACCGAGGTGCAGGACCTTGCACTTGGCCTTGTTGAACTCCATGAGGTTGGCACAGGCCCACCTCTCAAGGCTCTCAAAGTCCTTCTGGATGGCATCCCTTCCCTCCAGCATGTTGGCTGCACCACAGAGCTTGGTGTCATCAGCATCATCGAGGGTGCACTCGATCCCACCATCCATGTTGCTGACAAAGATGATAAACAGCACCGGTCCCAGCACCAATCCCTGAGAAATGTCACTGGTCTCCATTCAGACATCGAACTGTTGACCACACCTCTTTGAGTGTGACCATCAAGCCAGTTTTTTTATCCACCGAGTGGTCCATCCATCAAATCCACATGTCTCCAATTTAGAGACAAGGATGTGCAAGACGGTGTCAAAGGCTTTGCACGAGTCCAGGTAGATGACATCGGTTGCCCGTCCTCTATCCACTAAGGTCATGACCCCATCATAGAAGGCCACCGTAATCATCAGGCACGATCTGTCCTTGGTGAAGCCATGCTGGCTATCACCAATCTCCTCCTCGTTCTCCATGTGCCTTTGCATAAGTTACAGACCTCTGCTTTTCACTGCTGCAATAAACAAAGGCAGCCTGATATTTCAGTATTGAAAACAGTGGGGTGGGGTTCAAATCAAGAGGTATTGGGTAAGGCTAATAGAAATTACAGTGCAGTAAAAAAAATTCATATTGATTATGAGTCCCAAGTCTTGGTAACCTAAAGAATTAATGTGAATTTGCGGTAAAGAAGAAAAACTTGCATTTTTAAATGGTCAAGGCTGGTTCTCTGATTCCTTCCTGTAATTTGGGTGACTTTTTGTCTGTAAAGGCCAGACTGAGATGGGGCAAGGAGTGCCGGGACTACAGAATAGCAGCCGAGGCTACCACAGGCCAACTGGCAAAGAAGCCAGCCGTGCAGCTGAAGGTGCAATGGGGAAGCCTTCCATCCTGGATTAAAAAGACAGGCACAGCGTATGTAATTTGCTCTTTCCTAAGTTTTTATGTTGCATTTCTTAGACTAGTTGTCTTTATAAAAACACTGAAAGAACTGAATGAAATTTTTCAACCCAAATATGTTTGAGGTCTTCTGTTTCATATTAAAAGTTATCCCCCAAATATTTAAGAACTTGACATGCCTAATTTTCTTTTCTATGTTAAATGATTTCATATATCAGTTCAAAATGTCTTTTTGTTCTGAAAGATTCTTCTATTCAGTCTCAAAAAATACTGTTAAAATGAAAAGAAGACCAAACCAATCTTTTTCCTCTTGATAAAATCCACCATTTCATTTGACCCAAAGTATTATTTCTTTGACTTTTCAGTTCTTCCATTGTTTCTCTGATTTTTCAGAACTGCCAGTAGTACTTATCCTTCCCTGTCCGCTTTTGCTCAGGTACCTGAATTTGTCACATCTTGTTTATCTCTAGATTCATGCAATACGTTCCTGGTACAGCACTTGTGTTGGGCTTCTCAGAAGCACAGCAGAGAAACCCATCTCATGAATTTATAGTAAGGGCAGCTGCAACATCCCCACGAACAATTGATACAGTAATTAAAGCTCCTGGGGTATGTGTCAATTTTTGTTTTCCTTTTCCTTACCTTGAATAGATTTTCAGCTAATAGCATTTTGATGCTTAATGTAAAGAAAATAAAGTAAAATGATTCCTTTTAGGGAAGCTGTTATATACTTGGCTACATTACATGGGTCTTGAAATGCATACGAGAATACTCTTGATTTTGTGCTGCTTTGATGCAATGTAGCAGTAAGTTGCAAATCAGACTGTAGTCAAATACCTTATTTCCAGGTATGCTAAGAACAACAGTTAGGCTCAAATTGTCTCAAATATGACTGCTCTGCACTCACACCTTTACTCATTTTACCCAGTGTGGTAAATTCTGTGGGTTGTATAGGGTCTCAGAGCAGATAACGGAAGCCTTGAGAACACTTTGCACTCCACTGCAACTATGTACAGCATCTCTGTGCTGGCACTCAAGTCCCAGATCTGCAGCACGCACGCTTGATGAGACAGGTCCAAGCAACTTAGGACAGCCACAGATACAACTCTGCCTTAACCAAGCTGGAGCAGTTAGTTACTCTCTCACAGCAGCTGCACAGGCTGGATCTGCAGAGTCCCACTGATTAATTGGCCCTTGTTCACCAAATCCCTATGCACTGCTTTCAAAAATTTCCCCTATGGATTTCTGGAAAATTAATAACAGCTAGCAATTCATACACAGTTAAATTAGTGTGTCTTTAACCTTCCATGGTGCTTCAGTATTGCATGATCTTTAATCTATGATAATGAAGAAGTAGGCACACAGACATTGATTTGATTCTCTTGGTAAATGTAATTTGTAGCTACATTGAGGGATCTTACCCCAGTGCTCATCATGTGAGTTTTCAGCCTGTAATAGATGTTCACTTTCCTAGACAGGTCCATTAACATACTCAGTTACTTAACTTGTTAGCTTATTTTTAAGAAGTCACTTCATTATCACTTAAATTTCGTCTATGTATGTCAGTTACTTTCCCATGTCCTCAACAATTTCTCAAAAATCCAAGAAGTGTGACTAGAAGACAATGATTCCTTGCAAAAGCTTAAGGTTTGGGTGCATCCTGGACAGACTGACACAACTGCAATTATATAAATGCATCTTCAAGGGTTTTTTTCAAGATACTTGTCTTTTTTTGTTTGCAGTCATATCTTGAGCATTATGGTTCAATTTATCTTAATGTATTTTTGTTTCTGCTTTTTCAGGTAACACTTTACTATCAAGCACTCCGAATGCCATTCACACTGCCCTTAGGCCCATCTCCAACTTACGAGACTCGAGATATCACTGCCTGGAATTTATTTCCTGAAATAGCTTCGCAAATAGCACAAGAAGATCAATGTAAATATTACTTATATGCTTGTCTCATGAAAAAGCAGTGTTTGTAGATCTGTACTCTGCCATGACTGGGCCTTGCCTTGCCTTGTAGTGGTCTTCTAGCGAACCATAGTGTCGCTAGACCTGCTTTCTCAACAGCTCACTCCTTCGCTTAGAAGCATGTTTGTTGGCAGGTGAATGAAGAGACTTCAAACCGATACAAATATTCAGAGTTCAGGAATCACTCCTGACTGCAGAGTAAAGGTTGTCTTTTGCTCCTTCTAAGAATGTGCCGTCTTTGCATCGAGGGGCGTCAGATCATGGGTACAAGACAGATCATGTATTTTCTGCCCTGTTTATTTTCTTCAAAAAGCAGTCATGTGAGTTTTAGCTGGCCAGTGCCTAGAAATTCTGTGGTAAACATGAGTTATGTTTTATCATTGCTACTATGTTTAGTTTCTCAAGAATTTGTTACACTTTAGTCCCTGTTAGCTTGAGGTTTGTGTTTAGCATATAATCAAAATCAATACTAGTATAGTCTATACCTGGTAGCTACTCAGTAGTACTATCCTGTCTTTGCAGACCCTGGCAGCATTGAAAGCTTCCTCAAAGGAGACGTTGCAGTTTCTTTCCTGTTTGCTGTGTAGTTCAGTCTCACAGAGGTGGCCTTCAATATTTTGCAGCAACACATGTGCTGTTGTCACATCTGCCATTTCTTTTTTGGTTTTGTTTTGCAGCCACATGTGAAGTCAGCGAGGGATATTTCAAAACATTCGATCACGTGAGCCGTGCATATTCTTTCAATAAAAGATGCAACCTGATAGTGGCCCAAGATTGTACTGAACACCCAAAATTCATCATTACTACAAAAAAAGTTGATCCTTGGTCTTTCTCAAAAGAGGTTCACATAAATACAACCTCAGTGTAAGTGTGGTATATCCTGAGGGCTCAGAAATTAGGTATACATTTTCACGGAGTTAGTCTGTGGATGGGAGATGGCTAGCTCCTAGGTGAAACTAGTTTGCAATCAGGTATTTGGGGAAAGATGGTGTTTCCAGAAGGAATCCTCACCTAAGACTCTTTGATTTAATTGCTCTTGTCTTCAATTTCACAGCCATCATTACCTGATAACTTGCTCAATAAGTCCCCACACTGTCTTTTCTTTAAAGGTAGAATCTCAAAACCCAAAGTCCCAATGAATTTTGCATTTTGGGAAGAAAAGAGCTCATTCAGTCATTCAAAATCCAGATATTGAAACTGGCTCTCTACTAGCTGTGGTCCCAACTACCTCAAGTTTTCACATTTTAAATTTACCATGTTTCTTTTTTTGGTTTTGTTTATTTCTGTGGGTTTGCTTTTTTTACTGAAGGAACATCACAATCTGCCCTGTGACAAATTCATCTCTCCGTGTGGCATGCAATGAAGAACCAGTACTATCATACAGTGGAGTTTCTGAGTATGAAAAAGGTAAGCTGTGATACCCTCTTTTTCAGGACTGACCTGGATATTAAATACCTTCAAGACTCTTTTTTATAAATTTCACAGAAACATTTAATTGTAAAGATAACACAAGTGAGATTAATTCACAGAACATCTAGAGATTATACCTGCTAAAGTTTTGTATTAACTTACATTCCTGTGTTTCCTTACTTTCTCCTAGCATAACTGACAGGTAAATAAAGGCCTTCTTTTTATATGTGGTATGTCCAGGTTAGAGATTGTTTAGAAAAAAAGTGCTTCTTATAGTCACTTAGATGCTTTGGGCCCGATATTTACCTGGACCACCATCAATGTCACTAGCATTTCAAGACTTAGCAGACTGCATGCAAAAGCCAGTTGCAACCACAGGGAAGAGCAGTAGAACAGTTTTACAAACAAAAAGATTGTTTCTTCTACTTTTGCTTTCTCTCTCCACAAAAAAAAATAAAATGAAATCCCACTGTAACATCAAAACAGTCATTGTGAATGAAAATGTATTATGATTTATTTTGTGCTGCTCAGTTTCTCCGTTAATTTGAAATTAAGCAGTTCAATTTATGATTCATTATCTTTTTACAGACGATGTTAGAATTTATAAGAATGGAACAACAGTTATCGTGGAAGCTCCATCACACGGACTGAAGAGTGTGGCTTTTGATGGTGTGATCCTTAAGGTATTGGGCTCACTTTCAAGGTTACTACTTTCTTTCTGTACAGTACCTCAGCAAAGTAACAGATCAACACTTCAGTGTTCACTACAAAGATGTGCTACTTTATAGGTTACTGTTACTTCATGGATGAGAGGAAAGACTTGTGGAGTTTGTGGAAATAATGACAGAGAAAAGCACAATGAACTCCTAATGCCAAATCATAAGCTGGCACACAGCAGCTCTGCTTTTGTTCATACATGGGTATTGCTGGAAGAAACCTGCTCTGGTGGTGAGTAGATCTGAAAACAATTTATGCTTGGGGAGAATACGATTTCACTTTTCCTCTGACAATAGGTAGAAAATAGTTCTTTGAAAAGCAGCAGATATCTTTTACTTGGAAAAAACAATAATATATATCCATTTTAACTTCATTAAGCACTGACTGTTTAAAATACTGCCTGTGAATATAGAGAATATATACTACATCAAAAGTCTTTGTTTCATGTGCAGTTCAATGTTCAATAATTGATTCTACTACAATTTCTTACACTGAGTAGCTTTTTTTCTTGGAGAGGCAAAATCAGGCCTAATCTTGCTCCCACTGAAATAAGTGTGATTTTCACTACTGAATCAAAGCAGTTTCAGCTGTTTTCTGCAGACTTAATTTAATCAAACATGTTGCAGACTATGAAAGCAGTGTCAGATCCTAAGTTCATGAAAATTTTCAGAGTGCACAAAATTTCATTTTTGTTCTGTGGAATTGTCATGGTTTAACTCCGGCTAGCAAAATACCATGCTACCTCCTAGTAACTGCAGTAAAGGGAGTTAACCCTTTCCTGACTGAACCCAGCACATTCTAAGGGTGCAGTGTCAGGGAAATGTTTAGAGATACCCCTAAAGTAAAACAGCTTCCTCTCACATGTAGCTGGAAAATAGTGATGGTCTCCCATAACGTCCATACAGTTTTGTTTCGTAGGTCTCCATTTACCTTGGACCTGAGATAACTTTATTGAAGTTAATGGCTGTTTTCTCCTTGCCTTCAGTAGCAGCAGAATTGTGCTTATGTGTGTGTCAGGAAACGGAGTCATGGCTGGGATCCTGTTAAGTTACATTATACCTTTTTAGTGAGATAATTGCAGCATTATAAAAATCATCCAATACAAAAATTAGCCTTGATGTTATTATATAAATGCTGCCTTTTTTTTTTTTATCCATTCAGTACAGTTGACATCTTTCCTAATGCAATGAAGTAGCCATTGTGCTCGCAGTATCTATTCTTAATAGCTTTCAGACATGAGAGGTTATTTTCTGTGTATTATGTAGTTTTAAAAAACTGGGTATACATGATTCCATTTGGGTTATATTGTGCAATTAGATTTTAAAAATAGCTCCCCTTTCAGACTCTTTCCTCTATTCCCCAACTTATTATCATCCTATCTTGATAACCTCACTACTGTGAAAATTGTTTGTCAGGCACCTGTGTTTTAATAAAAGCTGAAGAGAAAATATGGACCTTTATTATTGCAAGGATCGATTGAGATTTATTTCTACAATTTTAACTACCTTTCCTTTTCCTCTTAGGGTGCAAGCTGCAGCGCAGTTATGTGAAGCTGAATCGAAACCCTACTATTGATGGAGAGGAATCTACGTGCTACTCTGTTGACCCAGTACTGAAATGTATGAAAGACTGTACTCCAATCGAAAAAACTTCAGTTAAGGTTGGCTTCCACTGTTTCCCAAAAGGTATGATATTTTTCTCTCTCTGCGTCACGTGCTGTAGGAGCTCTGTCAGAGCACTCAAAAGAACAAAACACAGCACAGCCACGCACAGACCTGTATGGCTCTGGCTCCTCTCTGAGCTGCTGTTTTTAATCCCATTAGTATTTGCTGTAACCACTGACAGTACTGGCCAGCTAAAAGCTAGTTTAGATGATGGCAGGTAGCATCATCTGAGAAAAACATTTGAGGTGGTAAAAGGGGCAGCAGTGATCAATAAAATTTTTTTCATGTTTTCAGGATCTCCGTAAAGTTGAGATAAGCAACACTGAGTCCTTTTATGCACATTACAGCCCGCAATTTTGTGTAGACCAGGGCAAGCAAGGCAATTGAAAGTCAGTCAAGTAGTGTGACATGACTGCTGTGATTAGGCTGCCATGCTATGCCACTGTGCAATACATCAGCAAAAAACACATTGCTGAAATGTTCTCTAGATTGTTCCAAAAACTGGTTTGTTTTTGAAGGCATTTTGTACATACAGAGTCATGCCCCAGATTTTTAAAAATACTGGGCCTTTTTCTCCTTTCACTGGTGCCAATTTGCCATGGATGTGATGCATTGTCTAACACAGGTTCACACTGAAGCTATATAAGCATGAGAGGTGAATCCAGCCTGGAACATACAGATATTTCTGGTGCATTCCTTCCTAAATCCGTTAATGAATTACACAGTACATTTATACCTTAGAGGGAAACCTACCTTTAGGGAGTACCTACTGAAGTAGTCTGTTCTCTGTGTTAATCATTGTTGGCCAAATCCACTGTTAGCTGGGATAATCCTGTGTAGTTTCACTGAAGTCAACGGACCCCTGTATTGAGTAAAACTGGAGGGTATTTCATGTCTGATTTTGAACAACATCTGTGTAGAACTTTGCTCATGTTATTAATCTCTGCAACGTGCTGAATCAGCCCATAAAAGCAATGAGCATCGTTCTATAATAGCCAACCACCTACAACAGCCTGTTCAACAAGTAGCACAGAGAGAGTGTTAATAGTTTCCTGACGGCTCCCTGAGAAGCAAATAGATGCATCTTTTTATGAAAAGAAAAACCCACCCTCAACAAAAAAAAACCCTTCCAAAATCTTGCCATATCCATGTTTCACAGATTTCTTTTGTGTGTCCAAGACTATCTCTGAAATGTCATCACCCCAGGCCACTCACTGCCTCAGAATAATAGGCTATAATATAGTTGTCTCATTCTCTCATAAAAATGTGTGAGAAAAGAGGAAAATCAGAAAAAAGGTATGTTAGTTGTCACAGCCAGTGCTGCTTTTACAGCAACTGCAAGCTGCTCTGGTTCATTTACTGAACCAGAGACTGGGAAGTCTGCTAGCAGCACTCCTAATCAAGGCACTTTTTTATTTATTTATCCTGAAAAGAATGAGGAGGAGGAAGAGGAGGAAGGAGAAAGATGCCATTTGTAGTCTTTTAGCAAGTTGATTGCTTTTCCTCAGGCTAAGGATCAATAGGAAGGCTAGCCCTTAAAAATGGTTCTTTTTCTTTCTTTGTCCAATGACTTGGAGAAGCAGCAGAAACAAAATCCTCATCTTTCTCAAGCTGAGAACTTGTATTTGCATACACTGTACAAAGACCTTTCCTCAGCTTTTTATGTGAGAACTTAGACTTGACAGTCTTCTGTTTCAAAAGAGGGACCCCATCACTATCACCAGTGGAGCAAGGATAAAATTAAGTATAAGGATGCAGAATTTCCACTGATGTCCTCAAATCAGTGAGCCTTAGGATCTTGACTGAGACAGACATCACTCCAAGTCCATATATTAGCTTACACTGCAAACACGCCACAAGCCCTACCCATAAGGATCATAGTTACTTACCCATGATCCATTTTCTCAAGGGAACTGTTTCCTATGTGGGTATGAATGTGATTAGACCCACAGTCTGCTCAAGAGTAAGAGACATAACAAGAATTAATGTATATAAAAACCAGAACTCAGTCATTTTATAGCATTTCTCATTTCACAGCTTGATAATATTATCTATTTTTAAAAAGCATCTCCAGCACCTTTCTGGAAATATTCGTTATCCAGTTTATCATGCAAAACCTGTGCTCCAGGTTGGACAGTAATTTAGCCAAGGAGTGTGTTAGCATTTCAGGAGATAAGTAACTGATACAACCTGAACCTATATGCAGCCTCAGATTTCCCCATGATGAGAGACGGCATGTTATAAATGTATTGTCCAACTAAGGGATAAAAAACAAATAGAGGTAAAATTACAGAAGCTCTACCCATTCTCATTATACAAACTTAATCTAAATGGATGTCCTAATATTCTTCCAGATGCAATGATAAATCTTCAACTAGCTGAGAATATTTATTGGGAGGATGAATATCATTATTCTATTTAGATTATTTCAGCATTAAGGGATATGGCTTATTCAAGCTGGTGTTGATAAAGCAGTGTGGTAAGGTTAATACTGCAACTGACAATGCTCTGCCAGATTTCACAATATATGGGAAATTTTAATTAGAAGTTTATGAACCTCTGAAAATTCTCCAAAGGGTTTATCCTTCAGAATGAACTTCAGCAAATAGTCAGCTGAAATGTGCAGTGATATATAGCACCGACATCAAAAGAGATTGCTGATGTGCATTGTTACGTGGTGGTCTTATATTGACGGTGGCTACCTCCATCACTTTTACAGCCTCCTGCCTGTTGTCTTTGTGCTTCATGAAATGTTATTCATTTTGGTTTTAGGGAAGTATTATAGTAATTATATCATGGATGAAAATCCTGCTCCAAGTCAATGAGTCAGTTAGATGTCAGTTGTGGGGGCAGGATTTCATTCTTTACTTGATGAGGGAGTTGGCAGCCATCAAAACAGTATTTCCTTGAAATGTGTTAATTTGCTTGATGTTAGTTAACAATGGCTTCACTCCTCTGACAGATACTGCTGTAAGCCTGCTGGAATGGCAGAGAAGCAGCGATAAGAAATCTGCATCTGAGGATGTTGTGGAGTCTGTGGATGCTGACATTGATTGTACCTGCACTGGTGACTGTGGTTAAGCTAAACATTTTAGTGTTGTGCTATAGACATATTATACAAATAATTGAATAGCTGGACAGATAAGGGAATGTAATAGCTGTAGTAAAATATTAAGAAATGTGCTTGAAAAAAATAAGCCTACTGCACTGCATCCAAAGTCAAATGCATTATGTACAGTCTGCACTGCTTAATAAATATGTTGTTCATTAAATAAGTATTCATGTGGTCCCTCTCTTTATTTTTCCCTATCAACAAAACAATCAGACCAACTATAATGTTATCCAGAAATTCTCCTTCCTTTTATCTGAAATATAATTACAGCAGTCCTTTCTTAAAATTATGTTCACTAGGTGATGAAAGGAAAACATGATTACGACTACTGCTAACATTCCATTGTGCAAAGAATTTCATATTTAGCATACTAAAGACACAGTAAGCATTTGTTTTCTTTTATGTTTTCCGGTAAAGAGCAAAGTCTGTTCTTGGAACTGTTCTGCAAAAAATACATTTTACTCCCAGCAAGACCATTAGCCTCAGTACATTCTACAAAGGAATGAATTGGACTGCTAGACTCCCACTGTAGCTTTCCAGCGAGCTATAGTGTGTGACACAGTCCCCATTTTCATTTAAATTTCAATGGATATGCTGTTTCTTCATGAGCTAAAAGTATGAATAGGAACTTTTTTTTTTTTGGTTTACCATCTCCTATTGTATACCTATGAAAATGATGCCTTTAAAAACTTCAGGGAACAATAATACATCAGGTAGCATTCCAAATACTCCAAAAAAAAGTAATACATAGAAAAATATGTAAGATCAATAGCATCATAAAGCTAAAATAAAGTACAAGCAGGACAGTTAGACTGTGTTTAACCAGTGAAGTGTCAATCTGCTAGCTTTCACTAGGCCTATGCAGAAAGGCAATTCCCTCCCACCCCAGGGGACCAGGAATAGATGGCACCTTCAAACTCCAAGCAACAGCACAATATCTCTTCACCTTGTACACAACTCAGACGTGCAGTGAGCTGTGATACGTTTTCCATAACAGGCAATAGCAGCCAGCATGCCCTTCCAACAGAAGCCTTTACATGGGCAACGTACTGCTGAACCCAATTGCTGTCAGGAAACTGTCATTAAAGAAAAATACTTTTCCTTCTAACTAAAAACAGAGCTATCAGAAGACGATTGAAGACTAAATAGCAGAACAATTACAGAATAACATTTCTCAGTGCTTTACTTACGTTTCTGCTCTTGAAAGAAATGTGTAATACTCTCACAGTCTCTCAAGTTGCAGCTTGCCACTAACTTGAAATTACAAAAGACCCATTTTTTTCTCCATTTACTGCTCTTACTTTATTACTTCCAGAAGAAAATAAGCCATTGTGAATTTCTTCAAACTAGGGCCCAGTGGGCTGAGCCCTAATGCTTGGTGCATATCCTGTGGCAAGCATGTTTGCCTCTACCCCTAAGCCTCTCTCTTAAGGCTAACCTACAGAGGGCAAAAGGGATTTACCTGCCTCCTTCCCCTCCTCCAGCCTTAATTTAGTCTGTATGTTGTATTTGAGAATCTTCATATGTACTAGGTACATACACAGATAGCCAGTGCTGTATTCAACAGCTTTTTTTCATGCAAGTATGTTCAAATTAAGACCAGTAACATGAGCTCTTCCACTGTGGTTTTATTTGTAATAAAGTATTCACAAAATCCCTGTAAAAAGCTGTGGTTTTCTAACTCATCAGAAGTCCTACACTGAAAAAGGTAGCCCAAAACAAGAGAGGAGATGAAGAATATTGCATTCCACTTTCCTTTAAAATCACACTAATATTACACCTGGAGAGCCCTTTTCTTCCTGGTATTGTTTTCACTGTGGCTTATGGGAGATTTGCCATTGACTTTCATAGGACCAGATTGTCATCTTTAATCCAACACCTTTCTCTTTAATCTGCTTGCTTACAAAAGAGAAACTTTTGTCAGTCAACCACTTCAGATAAGACAATGGTGGTGAAGAGATGCAGTGAGTGAGGAAGAATGAACTTTCATGCTCAGCTACTAGAACAGGAATTTAGTAACAGCAAAGAGCCATTAGTAAGAGAAATAATTCTGCTTGCAATAAAACACAGTCATCTACACAGAAGCATGACACTAATTAACAATGATCAAGCTGGGATGTACAGTACAAAAAATACAAGCAGCTCATAAAGGCAAATGCCTTCTCCCAGAAACAATTTACAGACTTAAAATCATTAGAAAAAACCTGAAGGCAGAGACTGATCAGCAGTCCTAAATTAGTTTCTTTTACAATGACCATATATGATAATAATACATACTGTAGAGCTGTAAAAGACAATAAGTGTGCCAAGTCAGGCCTGTTCCTGCTGAAACCCTACTTTGGATCTTGCACCAACGAGAAGGCACCTCTGGTGTCCCAATTAAAGGGACCCAACAGAGCATCTATACGTCTCTTTCAGCTAAATTGTGATGCCTGGACACCTGGAAAAATGTATCCTGCTCATGCTAAAGCCACACACGTATGCCTTTCCCCCAGCAGAAGCTCCTGTAGTAGCACTTTCCACTGACTATAGTGTTCCCAGGCAATAAAGCTTCCAACAGAAAGATGCTGCCTGCAATGGCCTGAGCCGAGAAGTCCTAAAGAAACCCCTAGCTCACACAATATCCCAGGCACAAGAAAGGTGACAATGCCCCACCGTGTCAGAGCATGGCCAGGGAATTCACTCACCATCACCCTACCAGTAACGCAGCCAGGGCTGGGGTGCAGGCTCAGCCAGGGTGGAAAGCAGTCACTAGCAAAACCCAGGCACACTCCTTTCACTGGTCTGTGCAGGGCAGGGGTGAGACACAGTTCTTATTATTTCCATTTCAAAAGGGCAGCTTTCATTTCTGTCCAGTGCCTGTTCGTTAGTGCCCTCTTGCTGAGACAGCTGAATGCCTTTGACTGACTGAAAGACTCCCCTGACGTTGCAGCTGTAAAACCCAAATATAATGGAAGTTAGTAAAGCCTGAGGTTGACAGTGGGTAGAGCAAAGCAAAACACTTAGAACCAGCTCATTTTGCCAAAGGAATTAAGAGCATTATCAGTACAAGTGTGAAAAAGCCCTTCTGGAGTTTCTAATGCACCACATAGACATTTCCAACCCATCTGGGAGGATATCTGCCATCCAGATTTAAACCTCATTTGGAAATCATGCCTGTCCTGTCTTCTAAAGTGAACCAAAGTTATATAGCCTACTGAGTATTAAAATGTGTACTTCACAGTCTGAGCTTTTATACACTCTACTTTTCATTCCTAGTGCTTCTCAATGATATGAATTAATGAACTCTGGACTTTACTGTAGTAATCAAGGAAGATGACCTTGCAATTAGAGTACTCCAGTATTGTTTTAAAAAATGAATGTCAGAAAAAAAAGATACAGGCATAAGCATAGGCCAGGCTTGAGTCCTAATCCTGCCTTTGCAGTTCTGTAATGTAATTTTGTATGAGGCTGGGGATTTCTGTGCCTCATTTTCTGCATCATAAGGATATGGCTACTTACCCACTTGATGGAGTCAGAAATGCTTATGAATTTATAGTCCCGTATGTCTTTTGCAAGTTCTTCAGTGATTCTAGAGATGAAAAGTAAATTTTTCCACTTGATCTCCTAACCACATGAGTATATTTTATTGCTAAGTTGAAGGGTTTCATTTTCAGATTCATCCAACTGTAAAATAACTATACATTTGGAAAAAATCAAAACAATGTACTTAATTTGTTCATGGTCAGCTTTGGTTAAACCTTAGTGGATTATTCATAAAAGCCCAGAATTGGATCCTGCTATTACAGTGGGATAGGCAAAAGGCTATTGGAGACAGAGTCTTTTGTATCCTAGACAAAGACAACAAACCTTCTGTCCATCAGACCTGGCTCTTTTGATTCACTAATTTTAAATGACACAGAGACTCTCAGGAAAGCATGGTCATTCTGCTCCAGACAAAAGAGCTGCAGTGTGACAGGAAAGGACAAAACCGTTAATATCAGACCCCTCCTGGAAATGAAATGCCTGCTCCGCAGCATGAGCATTAAAAAAAATAACGCGTACAATTCTAACCCCACTCAAGTCAATGGTTAAACTCAACAGAGCCAGGCTTTTACTCAGCATGTTTGAATGACTTATTAAACGAACTTTAGTTGTCCCTAAAAATAAATGTACTGTGTGGATCTAAGTGCAGCTGATGAATAAGAAACCTCGGGAATCTAGCAAATACAGTAGTTAAAGCTAAAACGAGAGACAGCACAGAAGGTCGCAGAAGAGAGTAGCTATTAGTGGCCGTCTGAGCTCTGTGTTGAATCTCAAGGTCTCTTATGCCATCTACTGGGCGTTTTAGTTACTAACAATGGTTTAAATCTTTTTCATCAGGTTTATTTATAGGTCTGATACATTCCAGGCAGTTTTATATAAATTCTAATCAAGGTTTGGGGTGGGTTTTTTTTCCCTCTAACCTCCACACTTGATTACTATGTGGGTTTTTTTTCCTGTAAGTACATTACAATTTTGTACCTTTCTGAACACCATTTCACATTGTCTCTGGAGGAAAAAGACATCTTCTAAGACATTCTCATTTCTGTTATTGCTGGATAGGAAGTAATTACACTGCAAGCAGGGCTGGGAGAACAGTTTACTAAGAAAATCCAAAGATTTTCGAAAATAGCACTTATAGTTCTTCCTCAATCAGTGTGAGAAGGTTGTTATTTTGGTACCTGAAAATGCTTTCATGTACAAAAAAATACCTGGTTTTCCCTCTGATTTCCCCTGCAGTTTGCTTAGCTGTAATTCACAGTGAACACACATATGTCCTAATATTATTAAGTTTACTTTGAGATGGGGTTTGGGAAGCAGGAGTTATATAGATCTGATCACAGCACTTCCCGTTATTACCTGTAACCTGTTTCTTCCTGATGTCCCAGTTTCCCTTCCCCATTTATTGGTGTCCAGAGGCCTGTTCAGCTTCCCTCAGTGGGATAAATGTTGGCAGCTCAGCACACCTTCACCCAACTCCTGGGGGAAGCAGGCAGCCCTGCAGCGGGGCACTGTGCCCAGGCAGCTTCAAAATTCACATTGCACCCCATGCTAAAATATCAGCATGCTGAAACTTTTAGAGCTTTACTAACTTGCTCTGTCTCTTCTCTCTGTGCTTTCCTTCTGTGGTGTCTTTCACTCATCCATGTTTACACCCAGGCTAAGGGGCAGGGACATGTGTAACACAGTAGCTGTTGTAAAGGCAGATTGTTGATGTTAGGCAAGGTTGGATTTCTGGGCCCGGAAGGACTTTGAACATCCAAGACCTCTATGGGTTATCCTCGAGTACACCAATTGCCATCTGCACAATAGAGGCAAAGTTAAATCAAAATCTTTACAGTAACAGCTACCTGGGATTCATCACATTGTGCATACTGTTAGTCCAAGTAAACTTGGGTCCTGTTACTGGATAGCCACATTTTCCATCATCTTTGATGCATTTTGTCTTTAGGTAAACTGGGAGTGCTTTGGAAAAAAATACCAATTGGAGACTTGCACCATCCAACCCCAAGTCCTGCATGAACTCTGCTAGGGTCACTGTAACAAGTATGGTGCTAAATGAGGGCACTGAACTAACAATCCAATCCTCAGGCTTTTGCCACATCTTTGTTTTGTCTCACTGGGATAATGGATCATGGTCTCTTTTTGTTCTGAATCTTCAGGGCACTTTCATGACTCTTAAAATCTTCTTCTCGGTAATGAAATTAATTTCAAAATACAGTAAATGGTGACAAAGGCATGAAATGTTGTAACTAGTTCCCCTCAAATCTATCTCCATTATTTTTTTCCATTATTTCTTCCATGTATCATCTTAACCTTTGCAAGCAGAAGTAACTCAACATACTTTATAGACATTATATGAAACAATATTTAAGTGTCTTGCTTGATAGTGGTCATATCTGTCACTCACACAGCTGAGAATTTAGCTAGAGCTGCTTTGAGGCTTTGTTTTCTTGGCAGCTGATAAAAAGATAATTATAGCAAAAGAAATAGAGCCAAGAATGTGGGCTGAATGAGCTAACACACTAGAATTCTACTTAGATTCCTGCTTATGTGGTCAAAACAAAACTATTAATATTCAGGTTCTGTTCATGACCATGAGACTTGGGGGGTGACATATAGATTAGATTCACTGTGGGCATGAGATTGATGCAGTCTCAGGCTGGGGCTAGAACTTGGAGTCAAATGTTTCTCTCACCATGACACTAACCTATCTACATTATTTTCAGACTTGGGATGGTGTTTCACCTTAGTGAAATGTGGCTATACCACTTCCATTTGACACTAACTTGGACCATGAGTCACGATGCCCCCATTGTCTCTGATATTACAATTCGCTGTATTGCACGACCTGCCTTTCATGTGTCTGAAGCCACAGTACAATGTTCTCCCCAGAGTCATGTATTAAATTCCTTATAATAAGGAGAGTTAATCACTTTAGGTGGTATCTAAGGTATCTTCCCTCTGCAGCCTGATAGCTACCTAAACTATTCAACAGGCAGTGATGAAGAGGTCATCATACGCATCCCATTTCCCAGGACCCTGGGCTTCCTGTGAATACGTTTTCATACCTGAAATCATCTTCTAGGTTCTGGCAGCTACATTTTCCCTTTCAGAATACAGCTGGGAGATGGTGGAGATCTCAGCTGACTTTTCAATCCACTAAATCGTTGTATGAAAGTAGGTGGGAACCACTGTTGTACCACTGAATGAGCATAATCACAGATACTGTGCTCTCGTAGGGCTCACTGATAGAGATTAAGGGGTGTAGAGAGAAGAACATCTTGTGTGAAGCTTTTCATGTCTTATGCATGAGAAGGGGCTGAGTCCTACAGCTTTTCCAGCACTTCTGAGCAGAGGTAAGGCTGTTCTTTAGGATGCTGGAGAGCTGCACAGACTGTGAAAATCAGCCCCAGATAGACTTTGCTATTTAAAGGTATAGAAGGGAGTATTAAGAATTTGAGTCTGGAGTATAAGTACCTACATTGTATGTCTTTTACTTTCCTCTGTGAAGCTGGGCATCAGTCTCTACAACGCTACAGCTTCACGTTGGAAAATCCTGATGCAACCAAACTGAAATGCTCCAGAGGAATTAATTGGTGACCTTGCCCGACAGACCAAAATAAATCTGGCAGGCAGGTCGCCCCCTTTGCCAAGTCCTCAGATCCCCAGCTGCAGCCATACAGATTACACAGCTTCCTGGGCAGGGTAAGGTTGCCAGCTTCAAGTCTAGCAACCAGCCAGACCTCCAGCGCTGCCTCCTGCCTTCAGCTTGGCTCTGCAGGCCTCTAAGCATGCCCAGGGCCAGCTGGTTAGCACCAGGCAGACAGGGAACCTGGCACTCCCCTGACATTCTGGCCAGCTGGTGGATCGACAAAATGGATTGCTCCACTCACGAGAACTGCTGGGAAGCTGACATCTCCCTCCTGCGCAGAGCGAGACGCAATGTGACAGTCCCAAACTCCCCCGAGACGCGGTCTCTTTTCGCAATGCACGTGGGATGCTCTCTGCCTCACTTTCTTCACTTGTGCAGGGGATGAAGAAGCTTCACAGGTGTGGTGTGACGAGGCTATTTTTTGAAAGGATCTCAACTAATTTTTTGTACTTCATTTGGCATCTCATTCCAGCTTTCTCTTGGTGGGTAGGCAGAGACTAGCTGAATTAAAGGTCAATGTTTAGGTTACCCACACAGGCAAAGCTCCGTGCTTTGTGTGCTACTCAGTCCTACCAAATCTGCAGGTTTACATGAACGAACACCTACAGAGAGAATCCGGGGCTGGCCAAGACAGAATCATAGCTTAGACTATAGTATTGATTTATATCATGTTAATACAAATACAAATATTATTAAGAAGGATTTCTCATTTCTTTCAAAGCTTCTCCCACCAATTCTAAGACTAAATAATTTATGGCAAAAACATTTGAATGTCACCTTCACTCGCCTGTTACACATTTTCAGCATGAAAAGAGTGGATTAAATGTATACATTTTTGATATTTCTGGTTTCTTGCCTTACCATGAGCATCCTCTTGGACAATATTCCTTCCTTTAAAATCTTGTTATAAAATGTCTTTTCAAATATTTATATATCATAGAATCAGAGACAAGTTTAGGTTGGAAGGAACCTTTAAAGAACAACCCTTTCCAATGCCCCTGCCATGGGCAGGGACACCTTCCACCATACACTATATGTAACCAATATGTTTTGCGATGAGGTCATCAGGAGTATGCCTGAACTGTCCCATAATAATGACAATATAAATACTTTCTGTAATTGTGACCACCCGTTCACAATTGTTCCAGTCATCCAGTCGCCTTGTAACTGAAGCTCCATGTCCTTGTGTAACAAGCACAAGAGACAAGCATTGCACTGCCACAACAGCTTATGTTTGCAGAACTTCCCATAACCTCTGAGTTGTAGACAATGTGAGATTTTCACCACTGCTAGCTGCAAATGTATTTGTTTAGCCAAGCTGCCGAAACTCATATTTTAGCTCAGGAAGCCCTTCATCTAATAAAGCTCTCATTATACTTCCACTGTTCTAAAAGCACTTCATCCTAAGGCAATCAAGATGGTAAAAAATAGTACTTTTTTAAAAGCAACAGCCTTGATTCAGTGGATGCTTGGAATATAGATGAGGTGGGATCACCCAGGGTTGGGCCTCTCAGGAAGATACCTGATAATTTACACATTACATCATCCTTGAATTTCAATCATTTCTTCAACAGTTGCACTAACAGCACTGAAATCATGGAACCTCATAATTTTTCCCCACATCAACATGCACTCTAGGAAAAAAAAAAAAAACATTTCTTCTGCTGCAAAATGTTGTTAGATCTTTTAAAACAGTGTAGAAGAAATATGTGGCATAGTCTGCCATACTTCTCCAATGACTCAAGTCTGAAAACTGCAATAATTTTTCTGAATGACAGACAGAGAGTTGCTTACTTGGTTATCACACAGCAATTTCACAGCTACTGGGTTTCATTATCCCCTTTTCTCCCCAGAAGATTTCCTTCATATGAGAAGACTTTTCCTGCTTTAACTTCTTCTCTTTGCCTGAATTCTTCATTATGCTATTTGTAGGGCTTATTTTTCCCTTGTTAAGCAGAAAGCAAGGTTGTAATGAAAGTGCTATGTAGTCAAGTGTGTCTCAACAAGCTGAACAGAATCCTACAGCAAACCCCCAGGAAGACTAACTGCAGTCCCCTCTGCTCCTACCAGCTGCTGCTGTGCTTATCTTCTAGACAGGAGATTTGGCGATCTCCTCTATGGCCTTGCCTTGGAGGGATTGGAGCAGCGTAAAGCAGGCTTACTCACACTTCACCCTGACCTCTAGGGGAGAGGCAGCATTCCCTGTACAGTTATAAGCAGGCACTAGAGGCTGATAAATAGACAGAACCATAAGCCAGAGTTACACTGAGCCCATTGTCCATGGTCTCTGTAGAGGGCCCTTTGCCTGGCTTCTGGGGTCCAACGTTTGCAAACACACTGCCACAAGAGGTCAAACACGACCAAGCGATGCAGCGAGAGCCACCTCCCCCCCTCTGAGGGTGACCTGCTCCAGCGACAGCTCTTCGTGTGAGGGAAAGCCTCCTTGTCTAACTGTACCTTCAGAAAACATACAGTATGGTATCTTTTACCAGACACAGCAATGTCAGACCCACTAAAAGTATTCACCATTGCAACTGTGCCAAAACACATTGCCACTTCGTTACATGCGGCCCTAAAAATTTTATAAATATGCAAGTCAAACATTGCTCAAATATTCAAGTTAAAATCTGGTATACATCTTGATATGACTGAAACCCATACAAGTGAAAACAAACTAGATATATTTCATCTTGCAGGAAAGAATTCTTTTGAAAAATACATTCACAGTAACCAGTGGGAAGGTTTCCAGAAAACTGTTAAGACCCCGCTCTGGGAATCTCCTATTGAAGGAGGAGGTGATACAATGAAACATCTAGACTAACTCCCTCTACGAGGCACTTGCCTGGCTTTCATCTCATTCTGAATGAGCACACTGGCAGTTCAAGTCTCGTTCAATAGCTCTTTATCATGGCTTCAGGGTCTTTTTCTGGAGTTAGTCATTATCACATAATATGGGCATTTACTATTCAACGTTAGGATACAGAAGGTAGTTTCTAGTGTAACAAAGTGAAAGGAAGAAAGTGAAGAACACACACAATGCATGAGGAATAACTCAAGATGTAATTTAAACTGCAAGAAAGAAGTAATATTTTTTTGATAATTTCTCAAAAGGTTTGTGCAGGTGATTTTCTTAATGGAAAGAAATTATAGGTTTTGAAAGATCCTGCAGTCGCACAAGCCTGGAGAATTAGTATCAAAAGCTGGCAAGTCTGTTCTCACCTTAATGTAAGCAAGACAATATTTTTCTTCAAAGGGAGGTCCAGCTTCACAACCGCAGTGAGGCAATTCCATTATGTCCCTGGAGTTGCATCTGCCTCTGGTAGGAGTAACTGTGACCCCCCTGTCCCCCAGTGTCAGGATTTTATAAAGATTAGCCCAGCAAGCACATAAAATATCAAAAGCTACAGGAAATTTTCAGCATTTTCCTTCAGCTCCTCAGAAGGGAAGTTGTCAAAGTAGCTGTCTGCTAAACATATCATCTGCCTTACTATAGAAAGAAGGATGTCAACACTGCATGTCAAATCCAACTCTGAGATATATTTTTTAATGGGCAGGATCTGACTTAGACAGATCCCAAATCTCTCTGCAATTACCTGCATGTGTAGGAAAGGCACAAAAGGATTTATCTTAAAGAGCTCTCAGACTATCTTCCAGTCTTGCTTTTTGTTACAGAAGCAAAGTAAAAATCTTAGGAAAATGTTTTCAAAGGCATTGTTTCAGGAAAATGTAAGTTTTAGTTGTTCCCATGCCTTCGCAGCAGCAGTAGTGCTGCTCAGGTGCAGTTGGCCAGTGAGTCAGCCAGGAAAGAAACTGCTCAGAAGTGGGCTAATGCCACCAGAACTATTCATCTACTACTACAGCCTATTACCTCCAGAAAACGGGTTTGGAATGATACAATGTGGATTGAAATGACTGTCTATCTCTACACTCTTCCTTAGCCAGGGACCCTTCAAACATAGGAAGGGAGGGCACAGAAATACAGGCACTTTAAAAGAGAGCTGGACACATTCAAGGGACTTTCAAGAGGCTTCAGCTTAATGAGTGTAATGGATTAAGTATGCCAGTATCTCCTGACACGGCCATCAAGGGACATGCCATGGCAGTGGGAACGGACACTGCTTCCTGAAACCAATGTTCACATTGGTGCAACAGGCAGATTAATTCATTCCTGCTAACATGTGTCAAAGCCTAAATGCTGGTACAGGAGCTCCACCTTCCAGGAGCCCTTCCCACAGGTAAAGGGAAGTCATGTCAGCAAGGTGTGAGAATCACCATGTTTCATATTGGTTTCTCAGATTTATTTTTCACATCCCACTGCAGATGGTCACGTCAGGGCTGTATCCTGCCAATATAACTAATTATGCTGTATTAGCCCAAGAGTAGGTCTACAGATGCAATCACTACTGATCGTACTTTAGGATTATGACATCTAATCCTTTACACCCTTTTAGTCTGTGTGCGTGTCTTTTTTATATATACACAAGGTATGTACAGAGCCCCAATGTACTTTTTTACTCAAATTTCATAAATGTTCGGGGGGGGGGAAGGCGAACCGAGATTTATGATTAAAGGAGTTTGTTTTGCCTGTGTAACTAACCTTTGTTCTTTCCTGAGCTGGATTCACTAAGCATATAAAATTGCACTTTGGTGGGCCAGGAAGTAAATGTCTGAACAGGTTTTGCAAATACCCCTATGGATTCTTAAACAGAGCACCAAGCCAGCAGCGTGCAAGTATTAGGGGGTGAGACAGCATATTGGCTGCTTAGCCAGCACACCTCAGTTCCTTCCTTTCTTCTTCTTTTCCTACTTAGACATGAGAATAGAAAAGGAGTGAGTGCTGTAGAAGGTGATTATGTGAAGCTGTATGAACAACACTCTCCCCTCTATGGGATTCCTCAGCTGGATGGGTGAACTGCCACCCCAGATTGGGTTGGATGCAGCAAGTCATCCTAGCCCTTACTTTGCCTAAGTTTCTGGCACGTTTCTCTGCTATCATCAGCTAATTTATTCTTTAAGGGATATGCATAATTTCAGCATATCTTAAATTTGTCAAAGGGCAAAAAAGAGCATAGTAGTCCCTAATGGGACAAAAGTATGTCAGAAATGGAGTACTGCTGCATTCTGCTTCTCAGCTGATGTGCCTGTGTATATGGCCTGAGCACCTTCCTCAAAAGAAGGAAATATTTTCTTCATTCTAGAGGAAAGGATGCTTCAGTGCCAAACAAATGGGCAACCTTCTAAGAACTGCTCCCCAAGCAGCCTCTCTGCAATTGCTTCTGGTTGAAGATCGAACAAGTATTCAGTTTTTCACAAAGACATTAGGTAGAAAAGCTTTAATTATTAAAGGAGTGTGAATTAAACAGATACAGTGCTGCACCTACAGTGCCTTAGTGAGAAGGCGCTCTGTAAACAGAATTATTATTTCATCAACACAGTAGACTCCTCACTTAATGGCTCACTAACTGGGCCAGAGATGAGATTCGATGTGAAGAAATCAATGACTCAAAGCAAGAGATTCAACAAATATGAAACACCTAGTGCTTAGCTCTTAGGATTGCATATTGTCTCCTGTGGAAGTGACTCGTATCATGCAGGGAGAAAATAACACTCCTGCTGCTGCGTCCAACTGTATCCATAGGAGATAAGACTGAACTGGTGCTTGCTAGCACTAGACTCCCATACTTTAGGGGTTTTTTATTTGCTTTTTGGTGTTCTCCTTCTGTGCTGTAGCTGTTAAATAAATAAGCATTGCTACTTCATATTTCCAAAATGGTCTTGGTGCTTTTGTAATTCATGACATCAAAGTCAGTATTTCTTAGTAGTGGTAGACTCATTTTGGTGTCCACCAGATGTATACATCAATCAGGATGACTCTGCTGTACCGCAGAGCAGAAGCACCAAAGGGCATCCTGCAAAATTAAATGGTGAGAATAATGAAGTTCTTCACAATTCCTCTCTGTTCTATCCATTATAACAACTCAAGAGAGCAGAGAAGATATTTTCAACATGTGGCTATAGGTGCATGACTCTTCTTCAGACAGCTGGCTAGAGGGTAAATGGCAAGAGCAATAAGTATCTATCTGTCCTCCCAGGGAGTGAGCATGATTCATGGATGAAGAATACTTTATTTTCCTCCTCACTAGCATACTGAGGCTTTACTGCAAAATTACTTCCTAAGTTTTCCCCCTCCCTTCAGTGCTAATTTAGGGATAGAAAACTCACCATGCTGGTTCACTTTTCATGAAGCAATTTCAGCTTCTCTTTCAGATTCTCAAGGAAAAATCTCAGCTTTACATTCATCAGCTCCTAATGCAAAACAGCAACTCTGCAGAGCAAAGTTCCTGGAGTAGCCAGGAGTGTCTGCACAAAGTTGGAAAGGCGAGGTAAATTGCAGAGGAAATCCTTCATTAATAGTGCCAAAGGACTGTACAAAACCTAACTAATTCCCTGAAAGAAGGAAGGATTAATATCCCATTTTACAGGGAGGAAAGTGAGATCACAGAGCAAACACACAGGAAAATTAATAGCCAGGAACACTGCAGCTTCAGTTCCACATCCATTCCCACAGCTGGAGAGCCAAATTTGGGCAGAATCTCTTCTATTTTTGTGGTAGTTTGTTTATTTGTTACTATAGAAGGAACAGCCCAGAAAAATTTCTCTCAAACAATTCTCTTCAGAATATCATAATGTCACTTCTCATTTGGATGTTTTTCCTATCAACATGAATCTTTACCAAAAAGGACAGTTAACATGACAGAAAACAATTATAAATTACACAGAACAGTGCTGAAACCAGACTGCCACCATTCATGTACTTTCGAAGATAATCTGTCTTTCTGACACACCTTTCTGGCTGGTTTTTGTTGGGGGGAATAATACGGCACAGAAATACACTGTTGAAAAATGGCATCTTCTGATGCCTTCCTCAGAAAAAGCAATAACCTTTTTCTATATGTAATTGCACTAAATTCACCAAGAGCACATAATGGACAGGAATACAAAATGAATCACAGCATTTCGATATGAAACAGCTGTTCCATGAACTGGCTATGATGATTTTTGACTATATGACTGCATCTGTAGTTTGGAAACAATTAGCCAGAAGCAATTATTTATCTTGAGTTGTCATACTTGTTTTATCAGCTCTTCAGGGGTTCTCATGTAATCATAGAACTTGTAGAGCTGAAAAGGCAGGATTTTCCTGCTCCAGTTGGACCACGAAATAAAATGCAAATCAATGACAGCATGTTTAAATAAAATTTGTACGATCTGATTTCATTCATCATTTTCTTCCTTTCCTTGTTAAGACAAAAATATTACATGCTCTCAAAGACTCAGGAGATCTCAAAATATATTTAGTAGTCACGCCAGTATACTGGAATCAGAAGAATGCAAGTAAATCCCATCCTTCATTGCCTCATACTTTCCACTCCTCTAATTTGCAGTGGTAAATTTGAAATCTGAATAGTCTCATTTTTCAGAAAGCACTGAGCACTCCCTAGTGCCTTTTGCAGCCACTGGGACATGCAGCTGTGACATTCAACACCTATGCAAATCTGGGGCGAGTTATCTGCAGTGAGACAACTAATGCAGCTGAGAAGAGTTGCTTTACCATTTCACAAGGGAATGAAATCTCTGTAGTGAGCTGCTGGCTCTGTTAAAGGTAACTCAACAACATTACAATAATGTAAGCAGCCTTAGGAATAGGCTAAAAGTCATTAGAAGGTTGGTTTTCAGAGCATATCAGGAGATGATATATGGCACCATCATGCATTCAGGAAATCATGTTCAGGTTTTATAAACCACAAATGCAAATAAGCCCTGGCAAGCTTTATACTGTGAACACATAAATAGATTTAGCATATGTAAGCCATTGTGTAGCTCAACTGGAGAATTAATAATGTCCAGGAAAAGATATGCCAGTGTAGTAAGAATGAGTAGCGTGAGGTGAACAGTACCCAGAATAGTCATGTCAAGCTTTCTAATTTCACATTTCTGAAATAATAACCAGGACACAAATGCCTCACCTATGCTGTTGACACTAGCTATCATTTTCCAGGACTTTCTGAGCAGATAGCCAAGTGCAGCATAGCTGCACAAAAGAACTTGCTGCTGCTTGTTATTAAGTTATCTGGCTGCTTAGATATGGGCCACAGCCTCTGGACAGTCGCTCTGGGTACTCGGTTTGCAAGCAATAAACATCACTTCTCAGGAAACCAGTAAGGTTCAGATGTTAACTGCTCGAGTATGTATTAAAAAGCTATTTCCTTTCAGAGCTGAATTCAAACCACCCATTTGTGCTCATACAGTTCTTTTAAAATTAAATTCTTTATTTTATCTGTAAAGTTTTTTCTCCTTTTCTTTCAGAAGCTATTTTTGAACATGCAAGCAGACTGGGGACCTGTTTGTGCCTTCCCTATTGAAACATCCACCAGCCTCCTGCACTGAATCCTGATTCACCGAGTCCTGCACACTGCCAGGTTTGTGCCCTCAGTGCTAGCACTGCTCCTGCTCTCACCCTGCTCCTGCTTTCTGGGCACAAAAGCTTTTACAGAAAAGGGGTTCTGGGGCCCAACTGCTATAGGTGCACGGGACAGGCAAAGAGCTGAAATGCACCTCATCCAGAATGCGGAACACGAATACTCTGCCTCACAGCTCAGAGGGTAATGAAAACTGAAGACACAAAAGGATTTTGCACTAGATTTCTGAAAAATCCAAGCTGAGCTGACAATCTAAGCACTTCTCTGTCAACAAAGGCTGTTTGGGATTTACGAACTAGCTGTCCCTCCTGAAGAGTCTGATTTATTTGGTATGCTTTGAGCAATCTTAATGCATGCCAAGTTTTTATTCACAGCCATGTCATTTTGCATAATACCCGAGTAGAGTATTTTCTTAGGAAGTGGTAGACCTGGATTCCAGGCTTTTCCCTACTGAGGAGGGCTGAAACTACAGCTTCCACCTCCTGTGGGAAAACACAGGAGGGATTGCACCAGGTAGAGCCTACAAAGAAGCACAAACCTGGATCCAAATGGAAGAGGCCTGGGACATAGTTTCTGCTCGCTGGGATGTTCAAACATCCAATATTAGATTGCATCTGGATTAAAAAACAAATACAAGCCAGAAATAATCAAGGACATACAGACTGGGACCAAGAATACATCACTTTCAGCCAAGCTGCATAATCACTAGGTTAGATAATGATGTCAGTCGTCTTGGCAGACCTTATTTGCAACGTGTTGATGCAACTATATTGTTTCAGTTCTGCAGCAGCTTGAATGCCACGAGGTATGTGTCACTGTACTGCCCCTTCATGGCACAATGCAGACATACTTTTGCCTCTTTTATTGAAGCAGTTTGGTACAAACTACCTTACCATTCCTGTGTCAGAGAGAAGTTACATGTTAAGAGTCAGTAACATTAATGTAGCTACTACTGCTTCACTGTTATTATGCATTTCTAAATAGGGACTGTACATATCCTTGGTATCCATGGTACTGCCTGCACCTGGAGTAGGAATCCTTCCTGTTTAATTTCAAAGATATTCCATGATTACCACAGTCATCTATTTAATTGGGGCATCATCCCCCTGTTTCAAGTAATCTTTAATTAGGTTGCAGAGAAAAGGAAAGCAAACTTAAGAAACCCCTACTCAGGAATGAATATGCTAAAGGATTTTAGAATAAATAACCTCTAGGATTTTAGAGAAAAGATGATTTCACAAGGAATAAGAGGATGTTATAATCCACCTGCCTTTGTCTTTATCAACACATCTTACTCTCCCTACAATGGGGATGAGATTTGCTGGACAGCTGCATTTCCAGGTCAGCACTCTAAGATCAAGAAGCATGCAAGAGTCACTGCCTCTCTCCTCCTCCCAGGATTGAGCCTTTGGAGTACAAATCTTTCTGCCTACAGTCCAGAGTTAAGTGCCAATTGGATGGAAAGGACATTTTCCTCTGGCCTGTTGAAGTGGCTCTAAGCATAGCAGCTTTCATGAATCCCACCCCTGAGCCCTACTGACCAGGGCTCCCAAGAGTTAGATACCTTGACTCCAAGCAGAAAACGTCTTGTATCTCCTTAGAGAATTAGCCCTCAGTTTTACTCTGTGCAATTTCCTGTCTAACTGTAGCAGTTCGAGACAGGTGCATTTAAACCTTCAAGGCACTAGGCTTTCACAAGGGATGGAGAAGTATCTAAGATTCAAATATCAGAGACAACTAGATGACCTCCTAGGAGAAACGAGTCTACTTTAGTTAGTTAAGATAAGCCACTTTCCCAACAATAGTGATGAGCAGTTTTCGTCAAGGGTTGCAATTTGACTCAGTGGAAATGTCAGATATTTGCAAAAAAAACAGGAGATATAGTAGTGCAACATTAAAAGTAGGTCACCAGTTTCCACAATAAATGTCTTTTTTTGACATTAACCTGCCTTTGACTCACAGTCCACAAAAGTTAGATCATTTCCAAGGAAGTCTGCCACATAGAATGTGCAATTTTTAAAACTTTATGTTATGGCTGTGCTATTATTGTGTGGCATGCATTACCTGCACAGGAAGATTAGAGATCCATTTCCAAAATTAGGGTCAAATTTATAAACCCGCATACAGTGCATTGTCTCTTATTGTAATAGGATTTTTTCCGTTGTACTCTTTCCTGTTTAATGCAAAATGAAATTCCATTTCATCTTTAGTAAACCTTTCCACTGAAATAAAATTTTGACTAATAAAACCTCCATAAACACAATCACTTTCATTATGTATGACTGCAACAGTCAGACCTGGATAATAACACTTGGCATGACTGTCAGCAGCAAAGTAACCATGGACACTGCTCTTATAGAGAGATAAAAAATTACATCCCAGTAAATTGGAGATACTTCTTTTCTCTTTCAAGTAAAAAAAATATTTACAGATATATTCTCTTGTCAGATGCCATGACTACTACTGGTAATATTAATATTGTTATAGTTTTAACTGTGGTGCTTGGAAACACCAGTCTGAGGTCAGGGTTACTGAGGTCAGAGAGCTGTCCAAACAGAAACGATGGTCCTTGTCATCAAGGCCCAGAGTTGAAACAAACAAGACAAGATGAGAAGAAAATTGGGTTTACCTCCATTTTTCAGGTAAAGGAATAGACGCATAAGAAGACAAACATAGACTAGTATACATCACTGCTGTCTCATGGACTTTGCCATCTTTGGAGTGACTGTTTTTCTGCATCTATTAAGCGTAGTAAAAGCCATCAAAAAGCATTGAACTAGTCACTCCTGCACAAGCAAAACCATATCCACATCCTCATTATTCTTTCACATTATTTATAAAAGTTTTATAGGCATATTTTAAATAAGAGTTTCTATAAAGACTGATCACAGAGCAGACTGTTTTACTGACATTTTTATTGTCTACAAAAACCTCTCAAGTTCTGGAATTCCAGCAAATCGCATCCCTTAAATAGCACATCAATTTTATCTGTGCATTTTCCTAGCCAACTTGCCGCCTTTTCCTTTTGCATGGGTGTTATAAACTGGTATTTGGGTTGACCTAACTCAAGCCAGCTGTTGCTTTTCTTGTTTGAATTATTTTTCTATCACACCCTGCTTGTGCCCTTTGCCTTTCACCATACCAACAGCTTTGCCAGAATAAATCTTTGCTGTTCAGCCAGATGAGAAAACAGCCTGCAAACAAGGTTAGTGTCCTTTTTCGGTTAAGTATGTCTACCCCAGACTGCAAAATCCTAACTAGTGTGTCACTAGAAGACTGTGTTCGCATTTCTTATTCTGTATTACCAAAAGGTGTCTTTGAATCATTAGGTCATCTACCTGTAAATAAGCCATAATTTTTATAATGATGCTAAAAAATAAATTTTCATGTGGCACGAGGCGTACACTTCACCTCAAATATGTATAATGTTATCTCCCCTCAGTCCTAGATAATTTAGAAGAATATTTCTACAATTTTCTGCGTAACACAAATCCAGGCAGATTAAAATTGATTCAAAAGATATAAAAGGCAATAAGCCTGCAGTTCACCTTAGCCCACAGAGCGCTCCCTAACACTTGCTGTTTTGAAATCACTTCTGTTGCAGTGGTGAGTGAGCATCTGCACTTTCACCTGGAAACAAAGACTGAATTATTATCTTTGCTGCTGAGGGAATGTTTTAATTTCTTGCATTATAGTCAGCTGAAAGTCTAACCTGCAGATGGAGAGAGAGGGTTGTGGCTGTTAACATGCTTGCTGGCATTCCCCACAGAGTTATGTGCCTGAACTTTATTTGAAACTCAGCGCTGCAGTTCTCATGGATAAAGCAGGACACAGACTAACAGTGTGGCACATGCATAACTGAACAAACATTTCCAAAGGCACATTCTAGTCCCAGCCATAGAGTTGTAACTTGGGAATATGGTTTTGAATTTCTGTGTATCTTGACTAGAAGAGTGTCAGAGCAGGACCTTCATACCTGCTAGGAACTTTTGAGTGTTGATGCCATTGAATGAAGGAATTCAGGAAACAAAGTTATTTTCTTCTGATTAGTGACTAATATCACCCCACTGTTGTTACAACATGGAAAGTCTGCTCAGTATCTCTGACACTTCTGTCATTGCTAAAGGCTGAGTCAGGTGGCTGAGACATGCATGTTAAAAAAAGAACTTAATTTTACTTCCCATTGTCCAATCACTTATAATATTGATCCAACAAAGCTATCAGCAGAAGAAAGGAAAGAGATTTTTGACAACAATTATAAAGGATTTATATAAAGCTTCAAATTATTTTTTCCAAAGAATTAGTTGATAAGATGTGTATTAGTCTAAGAAGAGAGACAATGAACTATAAGTATCAGTTTATGAATTCTTACTCCAAGAGCACTTTTATAGAAAATGATTATTCTGTTAGAAGGAAAAAAAAATTAACTCAATGCATTTACAAACAAATTCAAGCGATAAGTGGCATGCCCTGGTTGTTGAAGTTTTCTTTATGTTACCCTCAGAGAAAAAAAAAAAATGGAAATCCCTGCTCTAAACTGAGGACATTGGCTCCACGGAAGTAACAGAAGTTCTCCTACTGTGAGCAGACATTCATCCTGCAAATACCAAGATGACTGCATCTTCACTTGGCCCCCTAATCCACTAACCACCCCTCAGTGCCTTTGTCATGAGGTTGAAATACTCAGTTAGGAATGTATTCAAAGTTTCATTGCCTTAGCTTAATTTGAGTGACTTCCCAGGAAATTTTAAAACATTTTTCCCACCTTGCTGAGATTTAACCAAACAAATGAAATTGGGCGTATCTTAGGGATGCTTTGACGCAATCACCATAACACAATCACTAGTGCAGTCCTGCACTGTGCTTAACAAGACAGACCCACAGTTTCCTTTGGACATGGCACACTCTCTGAAATGAGGAGATTAGAAACTGTTCCCCGGAAACCAAGTAAATTATTTTCAAAGTTCTTCAGGTATGTTTGTCATTCAGTCCTTCTCACTAAACTGAGTTATGCAAAGTTTTAGTTATCTCACTGTGGAAGATCAACTGATCAGCAAAACCAAAACACCACCAGGAAAAAAAAATTACAGAATACAAAAGAATAGTTTCTCATGAACAGTTGCAGTACAGAATAAGCAGGTTTTTGTATACTTATGCAGTTGATAGCGCTGCTACAATCTTATAGCAATAGAAGTATTTTGAATTCAGAAAAAGGCAGTAAATGCTCAAAATGAAATACTTCAGGTTCATCATAAGCGCTGTAAATACCTTCTACAAACATGACTTCATAAATACAAGCATTGGGTTCAACTATTGAATGACAGATCTCATTGTGCTTTTCTTGAAAATGGTCCTTTTAAGGGGCATTTCTCTGGAAATTTCTGCTTCTTCATGTAATATTTGCATCCAAAGAAGTGTATTTTTCCACTCTGTTCAAATTGGCAGATTAAAAAAAATCAGCTTCATTATGTCCCATCCCTTCTTAAAATTATCACTGGAGAGAGGATGGGATTTCAGTAAGATTTAGCTGATCAGAGAATGCAATGTAGAAAAGCCCTCCCTGAGGTGACTGAAAGGGTCTAGAAGTATTTAAGGATCCAATAACCAATTCTATGCATATATATGCACTAAAACATATAAATAGACTTTGAATCAACGAAAATCAAGGTTTCAGATTCCATTCTTGTGTACTTATAACAGGATTTAACCAGCATGAAATTTAAACCCAGCCCTTTCCACTTCTATGTAGCATCTATATAGACATGGCTGATCCTTACTGGTTTTAGGGACATCAGGTTTGCTGAGGCTTACTTTGGCTTTCCTCTCACACATACCTTACAGTCCCTATTTCATTTACTTGATACTATTTAGAAAGAGATTTGTGAAGTTTCTCTAGATGCCACTTGCTTTCTTCCATTTTTTCCACTGCAAGAGCTTAGATTTCCTTAAACCCTAAATCCACAGCTTTATAGAACTTGACTATACCTTTGAATGAGCAGGAGTAACTTAGTGAGTGTTGGGATCTGGCATGGACTTCCCTATGGTCTGTAGGTTTCCTTTCAATAGAGAAATGAAATCAGCAGCAGCTTGAAGGGGCAGAAAATAACAAAATTAATAGCAGATTCCGAAAATGAGATGGCTTTTACTGTTACCAGTTGCAAAGAAAGCACAAAGATGCATTAACCTGGGTCAGCAGTTTGCTAGCTGGATGGCAGTGTGTTTGTTTGTATACACAACAGTCCAGTTGGGTAATGTTATAGAGGGTAACATCTTGTTTCAGTAGCTCAAGCCTAGTAAGAATCTACTTTCACAGTATGTGTAGGCTTCACAAACACAAGAGAGTGACTGGATGTTTGTACTGATTCTTTTACTGGCACAATGCTATTGTGTAACTTAGGTTCTTTAGATAGAGATTATTATTTGTCTAGTCATTTTACAATAAACTATGTGCCATAACAAATCTTCTGAGGTTGTATGAGAAAACATTAAATTACATCACTAAGAACACCTGGTACTAAGAAACATCTGGTTTCTTCTTAGCAATTTTACTCCATATATATAGATATTTCCTTTACATGTTAATTATCACCTCAGTTACAAGTACCTGGGTAAGCACCAGTAGCAAAGTACTAACACCTGTAAAGTCAAGATGCATTCAGGAGGATGGAAAGTGAAGCTCCATCCATTCAGACCCCATCTCTCCCACCAAAGGGGACAGCACCCGGGCAATAGCAAATTGGCAAATGAGCAAACTAAACACTGATGTGACACTGAAACTGCTAACAGCTCTTGATGTTTTCCTACAGTCCTGTGCTCACCCACAAACGCATCCTTGTCCTCTGCCAGTGCTTTGTTCACACAGAACAACTCTTGTTACAACAGGGCTCAGGGAAGAGAGTTCACACTCCTTTGTTTCCCCAAACTAATAGTCACAGTGAGAAACAACAGGAAAGTCAGAAGTGGGAAAGAAAGAAAGAAAGAAAGAAAGAAAGAAAGAAAGAAAAAAAAAAAATGAACACAACAAAGAAAACCAAAACAAACAAAAGAAAGAAAAGCACAAACCTCTCCCCCACCTCCCACTTCTACGACTGCAGCTAGTTTCACTGCTTATACAATGTGCAAGCAAAAACTAATCAGAATTTGTGCCAGGCAATGTAAATTCTCAGGGATAAGAACACTCATTTTCTTTGTTTTCCATATTGTGGTGATATTTCTATACTGTGTGCTCAGCACAAGAAAGCTGCTTACCCTGAATCGTGCTGCAGTGGTCACCTTCCAAAGATGTTACCAGGTTAGTGGTTTGGATAGGCACAGCAGTTCCTGCTGCTGTCATCCGCACCTCTTCAAAGACACGCCATTGATATAAACTGTAAATTACAAATGTTTGTTGCTGAACATCTGCTGCTTTAATTTCCATTGTGTTCCATTCAAGTATTTTACCAGCTCATTCAGGATTGTACTGCACATCTCTAAAGCATTTTTTCATTTTTGAAAAGTGCCTTTTACCCAAAACACATGAAAGTAACATTGCCATATAAATTATGAACCACTAATGCAATTATCAGTTTAAGCAGCAGTGAAAAGCATAATATTTTTTTTTAAACTTACACTAATCCACTCATATGTACCATTGGAAGCAATAACACCACTTCCTGCATCTTTTAACAAAAAAGACTTAGAACTTCACTTTTCTGATTCTTACTAATTTAAAGAAAAAAAAATAAAATTCAAAATGGGGAAAATTATGATTTAAAATTTCTTTGTTGTCTTACAGGCACTATAATTTTAGTTTAGGTGGTATTATTTTCCTAAACTTTGAGTTGTGCTAATTTTTCTCTATCTACTTCCATATTTTTTCCTCAGGTACAGATTATGCATTCCCCCCATCTTCTGCTTCTACTTCAAGTTTGATTTTTCCTACAGACAGATTTGTTCAGCAGCAAGCAGAGAGTCATTTTAGCTTCTTTATTCCCCTTATCCCCCATTCTTGGTTATATTCTGTATTTTGTGGATATAAAGGATACACCTAAGGTGAGTTGAGACACTATTCATAAGATCTTTCCGCCCACCCCCACCCCAATAACAATAATCAGAGACAAGGTGTCCTTGTTCTTTCCTTGCGACCAGAACATTCAGGATTGACAACCCTATACTGAGTTGCTCAGTTAATCATACATGTTCTGGTGGAAATTATTACCTTTATTACAAAGCCGCGTATAGATAGAACTAAATGCTCATCTTTGCAATAAAGAATGTGCTCTTCTGTAAAATAATTACTCCATTATCAGGTGTGCTTTAAGTATTGTGAAGTTGCTAGTCATTTTTCTTATTCTGTGAGGATTATAAAAAAGAACTTGAATTTCCAAAGTATAGGATTTAAGACTATCAATTATTTCCTTCATGAGTCCCTCCCTTTCCAAAAGAAAACAATCTCCTCTGAAGAAAGTGTCATTCTTATGACAACAGAGGGAGTGCAATATCACACATTCAGTGAGAATGTTAGGCTTGATTCAAAGTCCAGAAATTGGAAGTACATGGAAAATATCCTATTAACATCAGCGAGCTGTTCATCAGCTCCACTGAACAAAAGCTTCCCCTCACTTAAGGTCCTGCTGATAGCTGTCAGGTCCTTGAAAGTTTTGACATCCTGGTTCCAGTTACATCAGCTCCCAGACTAAGATTTATGCAGTTTTTCTGCCCATCTTTACTGGTTAAGTATATTCAAGTCCTCCTTCCTTGCTTCAAAAGCATGTTTTATACAGCTTAACTTTTAGATATTAACTTTGGCTTGTTAAAATGACAACCATTACAGGGACCATGCCAGCCATAATACCCAAAGTCATATCCCTTTTAAGATATACACATTTTTGATACTAAATAATTTCCCTTATGCCTTGCAATCCATGTGATACTAAAACTTGAAAGAAATGACTGTTGTGTAATTATCATTTCCTGCAAAAGACGACCACTAAAATAACTTATGACTCTAAATGTTAGATTTACCTGAATTCATTTACGCCTTCAGAAACATCAGGAATTTCTTTGATTCAATGAACACTCTTGAGAACTGATGGGCTAAACAAGGCTTCCCTGCCAGGTGTCCTCTTTTATAAAATAAAGCATCACAGGAGCATGTCAAGAAAAACAAAATTAAGACACTTATGAGCACCAGGTGTAGACAGAAGAGAAATAAATACCCCAGGACAAGAATGCAAAACAGGAAATCCAGCCAGGAAAATGACAGTTAGGTAACAGACCTTAGAAGTACAGCAGATAAAGGAAAGAAAATAACATATGTATGTCATCAGGCAAGGTGCCTTACATCCAATTCCCCACAATCCAACCCAACTACTTCCACTTATTTGCATACAGAATCATCATTGTAAAGGTTTTTGATTTAGAAATGGAAGCTAAATGGAAATCACAGCTGAGAACAGAACTGCGCTGGAAAATATCCCAGTCCAACTAAGTAGTGAGTATTTATACCCCAAAGGAGAAAAAAGGCCTTAATCAAGACTAGTCCCAAAATCACAAACTTTGAATCCTCTCTACTCACAGGCAACAAATAGCAATAATTCAACCTGCATGAACCAAAGCTGAAATATTTTCTCTGCCTGTGCCTAAAAAGAAGAATCACAGTGAGAGCTTCCTAGCGTTTTTCACTAGGGATTGATTTTTGGTTTACTACGATCTATAAGTAATACTGCCGCAAGCTTCCCTCACAACCCCCACACCCGCAGCAGCACTACAGAAATGCAGTCAGAGTTAGGATAAAACACCTACTGTCAGCTGAACCCAAGAAATCCAAGCCATAAAACCAGCAACAGCTATAGCACTCACCCCCCATTTCCACCCCCCAAACAGGCCTGTTGACCTTGCCAGTGCAACAGCCTAAACCAGGCTGTCATGGCTGGACCACTTCCAGCTCTCACGTTTCCTGGTGCTGCACAGGGGGACAATGCAACATGGTGGAGTGACATTGCAGTCAGCAGGAAACATTCCTGTGTTTTGGAGCAAGGGGTTTTAACGGGCACATTGGCTCTAGCATTTTCTGGAGAGTCACTGTTACCTTGAAGGACACACTGGTATTTTGATCCCAGATGAATGTGTTCTGTTCCTCCAGCTCATTAATGCCAATCTCTTCTACAATAAATAAGCTCGGTAGCTGGTCTTCACTGGCCTCTCCTGGATGATTTATGTCATCAGCTTGCAATAACTCATGCTGAAGTTTCCCTGCCCTAGATTCACTCCAACATTGTAACTACTTCGGTGACTTCTTTCCAATCTTTCAAATCCATTATTCAGCAAGCCGATGCTGATGATGCACTTTCAGCCAGGTTGCTTTCATCTTTCATTTTATTAAATGCAAATTGGATTTGAAAATGAAGGCGGACACTGCTGTAATCATACTGGCAGGTAACAGTGTTATTCAGCTGTCAACAGAATTCAGCCTAAATAGATCACAGCACAAGAAAGAAATTGTATCAATGACTTTGCTTTGCTTGTATTTAAATATTACATCAAACCTATACTGTCACAGGGGACAAAAAGTGAGCACAAGTTGCTAACATAGCATTCTTATTCTACATCCTTTCTCTTTTCCCTTTCTCTTGTTCCTTAGTAAATCCAAGGGGAGTCCTCACAGTGCGAGCTTTTTGCATTGTTTGTCAAAAAGGTAGCAGGATGATAATAAACCAGGCAGCACCAGTGCTAGAGGGTCATGCTTTATATTACTGGTTTAGATGATAAACTAATTAACTAAAATGTTAAGAGCATGCTTTACACATGAACACTCTTAAGCTCCAGAGAGATACAAGTGAATCAATAGAAAACACTAAATACAGATATATACTGTTGATACCAATTTGCTGGTCTGTATCTTATTTGTAATAAATTACACAGTGGTCTCCTTTTATCAAGGTAACTATGAATAATTATTCAATTGCATTAACCATTTCTGAACAATATGTGACCATAACCTTATGTAAAATAGGAGCCAGCTGTGACACAGTCAAAATATCAATGAGATTTTAACAATTACATTGATGAGGCCTTGTTCATTAATTGGATGGTGTTAATTTTCCCTATCTTCACAAACATTTTAATTCTAAGGAACATGCCAATGCTCAATGTTCTTTGTTATTAATACAAAAATATTTTGAGGTTTTCATTAGAGAGTGTAGCAGACAGGTGTTTGACTGTATTTTTTGCTAATGGACAATTATTCCCTACAAGGAGGAAGGCAATGCAGCTACAATGCCTCCAAAAATCAGATGACACCCTCTGAAACGTCTTAGCACAGGACACAGCATTTAACACACAAATGGAAAAATCTAGCTTTTTCTGTAAGTGGTGACATTTTATTTACAAGTGGCAAAGCCATAAGAAGATGGGAAGGTTAAACCTCTGGCCTGAGGTCTGGCAAGATACACCCAAAGCTCTGGGTACAACATCAGAATCGCTCCTGCCATGTCTCATTTATTCTGTTCTTCTGTGCAAGCACCAAAATCTGTTGTCAAGTATCTAATTGTCTCATTTCAATTGCAGCAAGCAGCTTTCTCACCCACTAAAGAGCTATAATTTTGTGCGCTCACCACTTTCTACAAAGGCTGTCAGAAATGGAAATGAACAAGTGGATGAAGTACTTAAAACCTGCCACCCTTCCAGTGAAATGAAAAAGCAGAAGAGAGTAAATAATCCTGTTGGCACACTCAGCCTCTCGCTTTGCCTCTCTCCTAGCCAAGACATAAAACTCAGCAGCGCAGCCCATTCACACCAGGGTCCCTCCATACCAAAGGGTGGCCACTCTCCTACGCTAATTCCTCCACTCCTCTGCACAGGTTCCCTGTGAAAACTGAAATCAGGTTTCCCCCATCTGCCAGAGACAGACAAAATTCAGCAGGAACCCAAGTCCTGCAAATTGACTTATGTATCTTCACCCCTCCAAAAGCTGCAGATGTCAATATGCCCCCTCAAGTTCTCACACACACCTGCGCTGACAGAGTCCCAAGCAAGTTTGCACCCAGGTGTGTTGCAGTTCAAGGTTCTTGATTTTTTCAGGTGGAAAGCAAGGAATTAATTGGACTTTGCATATATGCATGCACATATAAATATATGGGGGGGGGGGGGGGGGGGGGGGTGCATTCATTTGAAAAAAGTCTTATCTGTTTGAACGAATTCTAATCTGAATTTCTTAAGTGGTTTGGGGTTTTTTGTTGGTTGTTTTTTTATTTCTTAACAGACCATTCAAGAATGTAAAGAAGTGTGCTGTGTACACTAATTATATACGCATATCTGGTGTGCTTTCTGCCAGACTCTGTATGTCTTCTCTAACAGCACCTGTGTTTCGTCATCGCAAGAAAACTCACTCTAATATCTCTAATAAGGATTCTAATACTTGTATATTCTGACGGAGGTAAGAAACTCTTTTAATTTTAAAAAATACAAATTCTTAAATACACTTTAATGCCACAACTAACTCACCTCACAATCCCTTTACTATATCAAGGATTACTTTGTGCACAGACATACTTCGGTGTCAGGGAACTGACCGATTGAGAAATACCTACTTTCCCAACAGATGTACAGCAGAGAGCTCTGCTGTGATTTAAATCTCGGGCCTGCAGCAGAGGGCACTGCAAAAGCACCATATGCTACAGTCCTGCACAGAAAGAGTTGGAAAGGGAAAAGGGATATGCCCCCACCCACTCAGGAGGCATGTGTGCCTCCCTTCCTGATACTTCTCTCATTTCCACGCCTGGAAAGGTGACAGTGGTTTCCCCTCTGAGCAGGCATCCAGGAGAGAGGCTGGTTTATCACACCATGCTCCTTACAACAAGGCCAACTAAATCTACTGAACAGCTATTGTCGATGAAACCTCCTTCCAGGTGAAACCTCTCATGAGCTGATTCATAAGTAGTGTAGGCAGCCCATCTCTCCACACCCTGCACCTCTTAACACTGCTGAGAAGATGGACAGAGAGCTATAAAACCATGACTCAGAATCAGTACACACACTACCAGTGAGTGATGCAGGCCTGTACAGGTGGTGGATATGTTTGGTCCATAAAGTCTGCTTGGGATATCTCTGGCTTAACTTTCAAAAGGTCCCTGGGAGAGACAATACCATTAAAATATGGGGGTTTTAATCAGTCATTCTCATTTGGAAGCTGAAGGCAGCTTTCCCCTGCTCTGCTTTTAGATTCTGCACTATCAGATATTCCCAAACACCCTACAAAGAGGCTAAGCCTGCAGAGCCGAGATAGTGAATATTTACAGCAGTGCTCAGCAGCCAGCACCTCTATCAACAGCTCCTTGCAGGAGGAATCAACCATGTCTTTCTCCCTCTGCACAAGTACTTCAAAGAATAATTTTAGAAAGCAAATGGACTAATGCAGAGCCATTAAAAGAATTAAATAATCCATAAGTAGCAGTAAAATTGCACAATAAGGAACACTTAACGTTATTAGAAAAGTTAGTTGTCTGTGGACAAAGGCTGGCTGACAAATGAGAAAAATTTTGTTTGCTGTGACTGATCTACAGCAGAACCACAGCCAGTGGTGCCAGATGGTGGGGCTGGTTTTTTGTAAACACACCTCTTCTAGAACCAAAAAAGCCCGGTTAATCAACCATGGATCATGGTCCTATAAACTAAGCAAAGCTGTATCTGCCCAGCACTGTTGGCTGACAGTTGTCATTAGGGATGAATTAAAGAAAAATTCCTGAGTACTTTGGGAGGCAGCTGGATTCACTGAGAAGCACATTAAAAAAAAGGGAAATGGAGTAATTCTGACAGTGGATCAGGTAATACAGAAAAGATCATGTTCAACTTTCCATGTCTGTAATGGAGAACACATTTGATTTGAATGGGCAGGCTTCACGTTAATTCAATGTTTTTAGTCTTGCACACAGAACACAGGCATGTAGAGTTTAAGAGCTGTGCAGCTGAGAAACCCAGCACAGACTGAGAATCTCACACAGACTGGGTTTGTTGGATGATAACCATGAAAAGAATGTTGATTCTTGGTTTGAACTGTTAGTTGACAATAGCTAATAGTGTTTTTAACTCTAGCACTGTGATGGTATTTAATCCATGGATTTAAAAGAGCTTTTCTACAATGCAGAGGATGAAAGAAATTTCCAAAGCAAGTAGGCATAAAATATTCATCAAGGGAAAACTCTTGACTCCAGTTATTAGTCTACAACAGCCTCCCCAACCCATGGAACACGTTATTTTGTTCATTGGCACAGCATCACAGCTAACCCTGCTGTCAGTCACATAAGGATTAATGACCCGATTAATGACCAGCAGCAGAGCAACTCCATTCAGTACAACAGATCGGAACCGATTTGTAAGAATTACAATCTAGCTGACAGTATCTTCAGGTATAGAATACATTTCTGGGATTTTTTTCTGTTCTCACAGAAACTAAACTTTCTCTGACCACAAGATGGCCCTCATAGTATATTGTCTGTGCTATGGTACACAACATCCTTGCCTTGTTTATGATGCATAGCTTGTAATATTTCGGCTTCCCTTTTTTGTTGGGTTGTTTGCGGTTTTTTTTAATATATATAAAGTCTATTTCTCCTCTGTTACCTCTTTTTTTAGCAGAAGACAAAGCAAAAATCCAATTCACAGGCTCCAAGGGAGTCACATTTTCCCAGGGCAGAGGACCTCACAGACTGACCCCAGCAGAGCCACCCTGCCATGGCCCACCACAACCTCCGCACAGCCACACATCCCACAGTGTAACTTTTGCACCCCTATGGGCACTGTGAAAGAGTCGGTTCTGTGTATCTGGAGAAAGGTCTTTTCCCCATTGGAAGGGCTGGCTGTCGCTAGGTCAGATGCCGGGCAAACAGAGCTCCTCCTCACTCTCCCATCGGGTTGTTTTGCATCTCCTGCTTGTCATTGTTTTCTCAAGGATTCTTGTTATTTCTTCTGCAGGCATGTTTGGCTTTGACATTGTTTCATTTCCCGTGTTTTCTCCCCAGTAGTTGTATGATCAGACACACTGACATCAAGCAAGGACACGGAATTGTTTCTCTCTCATGCTGGACCCTCTGCAGCCTTTAGCTTCAGTGGGAGGGCCCCGGTGTCTCTCTCTGACCCCAGTCTACAATCTGGAATTTCATAAAAGCACTTCCTGAAAGTTTAGCTCAAGATGATTCAAAACAAATCAAGGAATTAAAAAGCTATATAGTCTTCTGCCTGGAGATCTTCCAGTTTCTTGCCTGAACAATTCAAAATTTTTAAATGGAAGTGCTACAACAAGGAGTGCCAGCGAGAGGAAGGACAACCCTCTCAGCCCGGCTGAGGGGCTGTCTAAAATCATGAAAACATGGGATTGTTTCATGACAATGTGATGCCGATTTGGTAAAGTGTGGGGCTCTCCTAGAGCAGGATGGGGTACCCATCACACTCCAACCATGTCTCTTGAATAAACGAGTAGCAATAATTTCTGTTCCAAATATTGGTTGGGTATACTTATTTCCCATTGACTTCCACTGCTCCAAAATTGTGACAAAGAACACAATTTAAAAAAAAAAAAAAATTAATTTCAGTTGACAATGTTTTCTTGTTTCTAATTCCATACCATGGGGGCAAACTTTAGAACTTCTTTGTTTCCTGTGGCTAAAAGGAAAACCGAGCACTGAAGTTTTGAGGACTTACCATCTTCACCCTCTCCAGCTTCAGTCTATCACTCACCTCTGATCTAGGCTTGCAAGCTAAAATGCAGATCATTGAGCCAGCCATGGTAATCTTAAGCAATACATTTGTTAATAAAAACTGTGTAGCTGATTACTGACCATACGTCATTCAGTACAATGAAAAGCTTATGTGAGCTATTAGAAAAGGCCTAATAATAAGGCAGTTTGTTAAAGGATGAAGGATGCATCCTTGAGCAGTTCCAGAAAACGTAGCAAAAGCATTGAAGACACGCTGAAACAATCCTTTCTTGATTATCACCCCAACACATAATTTGAATACAAAAGGAAAGCACTGTATTTCATTAGAGCAATACATTTTGGATCTGTAAAAGCAGAAATAATCCTTTGTAGATAGATAACCTGCCAAAAGCAGTTACAGCTAAATATCACAGTTATCATTTAATGCAACCAATGTACATTTATATCCACTTTAAACTGCTGAAGATATTGACTGGTGCCAGTAATGCAAATTAAGAGTTCTCAATAAGGAATGAAATTCAATTCCCTCCTTTCCTAAGGAAAAAAAAAAAAAAAAAATTGCACAGCTTTGAGGAACAAATGCATGATATTTTCATGGTATAGCAGTTCTTAAATTTCTGATCTATAAAAGAGTCTGGAATACCAAAAGAAACACAAGAATTAAATGGCCATATATCAGGTCGAAGTCAACTTAGCTCCATATTCTCCCCTGAGTTGATGACTACCCAGCAAAAGGTGAAAGAAGGGAGAAAGCATCCTCTCCTGCAGTTCTCTCCCAGCACTGTTGCTGCTGCTCCTAGACCTACTGAACTTCTCCAGTACTGAATTCAAAACTGAAGGTTGCATATTTCTCTTAGCCTAATCAGTTAACACACACAGACACATCAGTAGCAGGCTTCCACAGCCCTAAGCAGAGGACAGCTGTTGATCTATAAAGTGCAAAATCTCCTAGGAAATCTGGATCTAAATGAAATTTCCCTTGATTTCATAACAAATCTGAAAATTAGCCTTGGGTTTTTCATTGTTTTGCTTTAAAAAAAAAAAGTTCTTGAAGCTCTTGGATAGATGTGCAAGTCACAATGAGTCAAGCTGTGTGAATGTTTGTATGAACTCCGAGTACACTGAAATGCAGCACCCTCATATGCTTACAATCAGTAACCTGGCTTCATGTCTTCAGTTTGGCAGAGTCTGAGCTTGGGCAGTTATGGGCATCTAAAATAATATTTTTTAGCATTGCTCTCTTTGTGATTTCTCTAGAACTAACTGCTAAGCAAATTCTTCGGTGTTAGACTTCGTGTGAGCTTGAAAACAGGTATCACAGAGAAAAAGCTCTAGTTACGAATGGCAAGAAGTGCCCTTGCACAGTAGTGTATCGAGGAGCTGACAGGCTATGAAGCAGCTGGGCAGAAGTGGCCCTACTGCTGCTGGTAACCCAGCTTCAAGACTTATATTAACTTTTCTTTCTCCTGAAAGGAATGAATACTTGGAAGCTTTTCCAGAGAACCATCCACCATGCTGAAAAATTTTGTTGACAGCTCTTTCATGAAAGGAAAAAAAAAAAACACCTTATATGAGATCATATAATCTGTCCAGAATGGGACCAAAGAAATGAGACTGAAAAGCATGAGAGTCTTCATGGGAAAAGATTTCCACTCTTCAAGCCATCAATACACCAGATGCAGAAATCAGGGTTAGGGTTTTTTTTCATTTTTTATGTCAATGGAGCAACATTGCAGACTCCATAATGCAGAATTGGACATCACTGAAAAAAACTTCTGCCTGCTGCACACTTCTCTGCTGCTCTTGTGCACGGAAATTCACTGTGAAATATATCCAGACCAATTTATGTCACTGCATTCTCTGTTGCTTGGCTGCAGAGGCAGGTGTGTTCAAGAGAGAACTTTGGCTTTATCTGCTCTTCATTATTTCCCAGCCATCTGCTAAGAGGCAAAATATATGGGCTCAGTCTCTGCATGCCAAATTAAGCAATAAGGGTGGGAAGACAATTTTATATAAAAGTACTTAACAAAAATGAATGTAAGCATGAGTCTGACTGTCTCTGTGAACTATAATGCCCAAATTGGACAATAAACCAAAGGAGGCCACAGAAAAGTGTAACATTAGGCAAAAATAAGAACCTATGCCAAATAATTTTTATATGGCTTTAGAAGAAAAAGATGTAGTTAAATCATTTCAGGGTTTTTTGAGGCTAGTATCCATACAGGTATCAGTAACATGAAATAAACACCTATTCTTTAAAATCCATTACTTTCTCTTTAAAAGATAAAGATACTTTCAAACCTCAGTTTAATCCAAGGTGAAATTCAGTTTTCAATGGGAAAGTGGGATGACCTGCCAGAACAACTTGTTTAGAGAACCTGTTACATGATTTTCAACCTTTTTAAGACATTAGTTTCAACTATAAATTAAACTTTGATTAAAAAAATAAATACCAGAAATCTTTAAGATAGCCTCTGCCATTGCTAGCAGCTTTCACCATGCCAGCTCCTGCAGCTTTTTTTCTACTGCTGAAATAGGACCAGGAGTTATCCAGAATGGTTGTCTAATACTGGCAGCTCCTTGAAACTACTGAAACTTATTTCTTTTCATGACAACTTGAATGATAGAAGACACAATATCATATTGCACACTTTGATATTTTGCAGATTATTTCTCTTAATGCTGATGTTTGTGTCACAGAACTTCTATTGCGAGAAGAATATATATCAACACAGAATCTCTCTGAACCAACAAAGAATCACAGTACAAGGGAGAATCAGAGGAAGGAGGCTGGAGAATGTCCTGAATGTACATCCTGCACCATAGTACAGGTCAATAGGGAGAAACCCTCTCATCCCTGATTATCTTTAAATGAAAACACTTTTTGACTAATCCATTACCCTTAATCACTAACCCTTCTTACTCTTATGATAGTACAAATTGAGAGTAATGCCAATAAAATTAATAACAGTAAATAAGCAAAAACAAGCATAAGTTGGTGAAAATCAGAATAAAAATTGAGCAACTTGACTGAGTCTTCAGTGAACTTGAGCCTGTGTAAAATATTATATATCAATTACTATTGCCTTGTTCTGCTATGATTATTGTGTTTTCCTAAGAAATATGTCATAGCTTTTCTTAAACACTAAAATGTATTAAAGTTGCAATCTGCCTTTTAAAAATCTGCATCTTCATAATTTTACTTGTCCAATTGGTCAGTTTGAAATGATACTCCTTTGTGAACGTCTTTAAGGTCTGTTCATGTAAAATGGCTAGCTATTCAGGGAATTCTCCTTGAAAATTATTTGCACTGCTGTTCCCATGTTCCCTTTTCTTGAGAAATGTTATATATACATAATAAATACTCACATGCATGTGTGTATGTACTTATATACACATACTCTTGTCTTTGTGCCATGGTCTTCTGTGGCTTGTGTCCATGGAAATGAACAGTTGCATTCATTCCTGCAACGTCCATCACAGAAATCCTTCTTGACGATCTTGATGCTGTGAACAAACAAACCAGTGGCAGCTCTCAGTTACTCTGTCCCTGCTCTTGTCATCGATGTGGGAAGCAGCTGACATCAGCAGTTACACGATTTACACTCTCCCTACACAGGGGCTGTGAAAGCCTCCTCAGCACCTGTAGCACAAGCAAGCAGAATTTAGGCACTGCTGGAGTACCTTAGACTTAGATTTGAGGATTTTGAACAGAATCTGGAATGGATTTTGGTGATTGTTGAAACAATTTGCTCCCCTGCACCCCAGAAAGGTGGTGTTCAAGGAAGGGCAGGGGAAAAACATACCATTGTAGAAAGGGATGGGTCCAGAGCACACAGAGCACCCTGCAGCAGAAATGTCTTTCTCGCCCAGCAGAAATTTCCTTCTGAGACAGCCATCCCTCAGAGATGCCAGTCAGGAGCCCTTGACTATCACATATTAACAACGATAGTATGAAAAAGCCTGCACCAAGTGAGCTTATGGCATGTGGAGTCAAAATTACAACTTTAGAGACCTTCATCTCTCTATGAAAAATAGCTTCCTTTTCAATATTCCTGCAGCATCTATACTTCTCAGTTATTTCCCTAATCTGTGCCTTAAAAATGTATCCATACAACTTCCCTGTAGCCCTAACACCATTTTCTATTTCACTAAGCATGAGACTTTTGTTGCTCCCGTGAATCTGTTTTTCTGTAGTGCTATCAGAGATGCTGCCTGGTGGCAGACCAGTTTTGCTCCTGCTTTGATGCCACCAGGCCATCAGAAGAGATTGCATGCTTTTCTGGGAGCATAATTTGACCTGCTGACCACTTATTACTGGTAATGAAATAGAAGTAAAGAACATGATTTGACTTCCAGGGCCAAAAACGAATTTGCTGGCAGTTACAGGGGAAAAAAAAACAAACAAAAAACTTTTCACATATATACTGAAGATGTTTGTTTTCAGTTCCAGGCACACAACTTGAATAGACCCCCTGAAACACATCTGAGATTGAAATTAGTCTTTAATGTAGATCAAACGTGGTAGGTAGGGAACCCTCTGGTTACAATATTTTAAAGATATCATTCCTAAATTGCAATAAATGTCCTTAATCTCTTTCCAGACTAACCCTCAGGGTTATTGCATTAACCTTCCCCTCAGACAGTGATAAGATAAAAGGCGCTATTTTTTTTGTGAATGTTTGATTCAACAAACTTCTTGGGCAATCTCCTTTGCAAAGCAAAAGGGGAAGGTGAGAGCAAAACCCTGTAGACCTCAGAGTCCAAGGACAACATACTCTACTTCATCATAGTGGATCTTCCTAGGGCATGCTAAGCATTTCTTCATTGCGGTTGAGGGAATCAAAGTATCCCTGTATATCACCGTGCAATTTTGATTGCTAGTATTGAGAAGTGAGAAGATGAACAGCCCAATTTCAGCCATAAAGAAAACATGCCAAAAGTGGGTGCAAGTGACTTCTCAGATACACTGCATTGGTGCAGCTAAAAGAGTGAGACTGCTGCCATGATGCTTGAAACTAATTTCTAGTGTTACATCTGTTTGATGTGGTTGTGTGAACCCCCTGAGATCTATCTATATAAAAGAGCACTGTTTGCTCCTCACTGAAGACTGAAGGCAAAGATTAATTGAAATTAATCAGGGAAAGATTAATGGAAAAATTATTCCCCTTGCGGAACACGAGGTTCAGTTTCAGACTGCTTTTTATCCTGTCTAATAACTTCAGAGTCAAGAAAACTGAAAGAAACTGAACTTGAACCAGAGATCAGAGTCACAGAATACTAAATTTTTTTTTTTAAAGGATATATTATTCATTGTATTATGAAAGCTTAGTGGAAAACCCAGTACTACCATGTTTTATGGTGCTGGGATCCCGTACTTATAGTAAAATGCACAGCATTTTATGATTCCTCTTTAGAAAGGAAGCTTCTTGCTTGTTCAGATATATGACTTAATTACACCAGAAAAACAAAATGCACTTCGAAGATCCAATAGCTGGAAACAAGAAGTTGCTATTTCCAGTCCTGACTTCCTTATAGTTAGAGACCAGAGTTTTAAAGAGAAATGTTTTGGGGTCATTATTTGGAACATTATATGACTCTGCTTCTGGCTCACTTTTTGAGTATATGATGTACCATTCCTCACAGCTAAACAGCTGCCCAAGAAGGATCATCCTTATATCTATTTAATAACTGATTTCAAAAACATGTACTTTCCAGATACCTTATGGAATGAAGAATTTCAGAATGTTATAAGTTCTCAAAGTCTCTTCTCAGCTCTTTTATATCACTAAATGCTAATTCCACAGATTCCTTCATGAACTTCCCAAACTACCTAATAGCAAACCTTTTGATAAAGGGTAGTCTAGCTAGAGAGCAGCCTTGGACCCAGTCCTTCCTCACTTCCTCAAGGATTAGTGGATTTTCTATAATGACAGAAAACATGTCTTCAGAACAGAAGCAGAGTTTTTAGGGAATTTTCCTACTGAGAGCTCACAGAGAATTTGGACAAGAGACTCATTCAACTATCTCTTACCTAGAACAAGAGACAACTGTATAGACCTATTTCAACACCGAGGTCTTAAGCCTTTAAACTAAACTGCGGGGCCTGCACATTTACCTATAGCAGTACTGGATATCAGAGCAATCAGGCTGGCCTCTTGCTTCCAGTGCCAACATTGCTCTTACCATCTGGCACTGAAACAGTGTAAGAGGCAGCAACCTGTTTTACAGAAGCTCTATTTTTTCTGTCTGCATGGGCAATTCAACAGTTCAATTTATAGCATAAAAAACTCATCTTAAAATGAAACTTAGCAAAGGGCTTTCTATAATTGGGTGGATGGTTTTATGTTACACCCTTTTTGAGTTATTTCTACATAAAATAGTACATTGAAACTTTTGATGAAGCTGCTTGCTTTTGCCCTAACCCCCTAGGTAAGCTAGCTTTTGGAAAAGTTCAAGTAGAGCAGCAATTCCCCATTTGCATGGGGTGTTATAGGCATTAGTTTTTTTGTGCACTATCCTTGTGCACTGATCAGGGTGTGTTACAATGCCAGTCCCAGCAAGCTACCTAAAGCGTTACCTTCATTTTCCTAGTTGTACTTGTTCATGGTGAGTTCCCTGGTGTGAACCAACATGCCACCCATTACACAAGAGGAAATCAGCCCTCCTCCCTGCTCAGTATACATCTTAGCACTACATTAAATTCTATTAGTTTCTCACTCAGAGATAATAAAGACTCCATTCACTCTTTCTCCTCAAGGTGCAGAGAGGAAGTGCTTCATGAGCACATCTCAAGCCCCAAACATTTTCAAGATGACAGGGGAGTTTATTGCCTTTTTTTTTTTTTTCCGTCTCATTTAAACATTTTAAGAAGGGCCATAGGTCATATTCGCATTAGGGTCTTTTTCTTTGGAAATGCTCTGGTTCCTACAGGAAGCACAATGGCTCATATGACTTAATTCTTCCTTGAAAACTAACAAGTAAATGATCACAGAACACCTGAATAGCTTTTCAGTGATCAAACTGAGCCTTTTCTCAGACAGGGTCTAACTTATGCAGCTTTCTTTTGTGTGTGGAAAATGCCATTTTTCTTTGTTCATTCAAGAGGGAAAGACACCAGTCCCAGGTTGTTACTGAGGCTGTTATTACATGCTTTAGGTTTAAAGCAGTGCTCTTAATACTGTGAAACTGGACTACCTCAAAAAGCTTTTCCATCTTCCTGGGAAGGGCCAAACTAATTACTGGGGGAGAAAGGAGAAAATAATAAAAAGTAGAGCTAGACAGTGACAGGAATATAATTTACTATGGATTTTAAAGTTTTGACATTTATTGATGGCAAATCTCTTTACCTATAAGAAATTTTTCTCTTTTAAGACACATATATACAATTCAAATGGTAATTTGTTCATACAGAGTGGAAGAGATCTACATTTAAGGGTCTGCTTTGCTCTTTAGGACTGGAATCTCATTCTTGCATAAACTATATAGCTGTCCCCATCAGAGAAACTTTGGCACCTCTCTGCTCTCTAAAAATTATGGACTATTCCTATTAAGCTTTTCCATGGAAAATATTCTCAAATATTTATGTGTGTGTACACAGAAAGTGAGGTTATACAAGTACAAAAATATTCCAAATAGCAAAAACTGAATTAAAAAAAAGGAAAAAACACAGAGGAGAGAGGGGGAGGCAAGTTTCTTGGTTTGCTGAACATTAACTGAAAATTTGGCAAATACAAGAACAACAAAAAAGTACATTTCCAGATGAATCTGCTCTTCCTAAATCTTGTTTGGGAGTGAGCCAGCATGAAAGAGAAATTAGGAAAGCAATATGATTACACATTTCCCACAACACAGGTCACAATAAAATTGATTTAGTTTCCTGATATTAGATGCTCAGTCCCATTCCTCACTGTACCCTGATGATGTAAAGCCCTCCCAGGAGGAAAAATGTAGAGAAAGAAGATTGTTTCCACAGAACACTGCCCACTGCTAAAAAAAAAAAAAACCCAAAAAACCACCAAAAAAAAACCCCCAACTAAAACCAAAGAACTCCAAAACAGACATGAGAAAATAAAATTTGTATTTTACATTTGAAACCCACATCTTTTTTTTTTTTCCTCAGATATACCCTATCAGTTTGAAAGAATAGTGATATCACAAAACCATATATCATTAAGGGTTTTTATTTTAATTAATTTCTGTGTCTGAAGTCATTTTGTCATTTTTTCCTTTATGGCAACACAGAAACAGTGTATCAGCATTTCTAAGGTGCAATCATTTGCCTTAGTTCTTCTATCAGATGTATACAATCCTATCTTAGTTTAGGACAGCTGTATGCATTAATGCAGATCTACAGTAACTTAGTAGAATTAGACATTTAATTCAAATATACCATATATAGCTGTATAAATACTAGTGTATATGGAAGCTAAAATGTGTATTATAACAATTTTAGATGTGTAAATTTAGCCAAGAGAAATAAGCTCTGAACAGACTATTCAGCTGGGCTACATTCTTTTTTTTAGGTAGTAAAATAACTACACTGAAATCTTTACAGACATGCACAACCGGTATGCATTATTAAAAAAAAAGAGAAAATAAAAATCACATCCTGGTGGTTTGGATCAAATGACCTCCTGAGGTCTATTCCTACCTAAATTATTCTGTGATTTTCTAGGAAAAGAAAAAAAAAAAAATCGGTAGATAAAATCAAAAACACTAGAAGCAGAACATGAGAGGTTTTCACAGCAACAACAGAATTGTTGAATAATGTTGCTAGAAACAAGATTTGGAGTGAAGAAACAGAAATAACAGCTGGAAAAATATTTTGTTGAAGAGTTACTCAAGAGTTACTTAAAATGGTCAAGTGAGCCTTTCAAGGGACATGATAGCACAGTCTATATAAACATAAATCCCGCACCTTCTCCAGCATTTCAAAGCAGCTGTTTGAATGTTCTATTTTTTCCCTTTCCACATATATGCAGGAAAGGACTGCTCAGGTTATCTGAGTTGGCTAATTTACTTTTTTCTTTTTCTTTTTTTTTTGTGCGTGTGTGTGTTTTGTTTTGATTCAGTCAAACAGTAAAACATTTTAAGGGTACATCATGAACAATGAACTTTGGTGAGGTTGAAAGCATCTCTCACTCTTAGCTCAGCACTAAAGATGTGTGAAACAATTCAAGGACTGAACTGAAAATTCAAAGTTCACAAAGGAATGGTAAGGAAAGCACATAGAATCTTCTGGTTCAAATATGTCAGACTTGACAATTCCACTGACAATTATAACAGTGTGGTGGTGCATTTCTTCCCCTCTTAACTCCTGGACAGCTTTATGGCATTAGAGATTCCCATCAAAACTTAGCCATTGTGCAGGGAGTTTTGTGGTTAAGCGCCCCTTATCACATCAAAACACTCTTGCACTGACAAGGTGGGGAATGGCCATACTAGGGGTCAGTTACCTGGTTACGGTGGGGGATGAGAGTGAAATAATTCATCCCCTGCCAGCCTTGAACTTTATCACAGTCTGGGTAGATCAGTACCAGCAGGGAATTCCAATGACTACCTGCCCTGGTTAAGGCCAGGATGTAAAATTATTCATGACCCTATAAATAACATTTCCAAAGATGACCCTTTGAGCTCTCCTGGACCACAGTGGGCTCTGCCCAGCATCTCCATCTGAGTGGGACGCCTCTCACAGTTTGCAAACTCTCAAGTCTGTGAAATCAGAGAACAGTTGACACAACCTGGGCTGAAAAACCTCCTTGAGGCTCAACTCTGCCCATTGAGAGATGCACTGACATCCAACGTGAATATTTTCACTGAAATCAAGGGGAAATTTCAACAGGTACCTTCATACAAATATACATATATCTATCACTACTTCTCTCTCTATTACTCTCTATAAGTAACCTGTTGTGAACAGTAAAACCCAGAGTGCACACTATTACGCAGGGAAACGCATAAACCTGGATTAGAGCAGAGTGAGAACTGACCACCAAGTTCCCACCTTCAAAATCAGGAGGACAGTATCTGACCAGTGAGTGCATGTATTAAACACAAACATGTAGTATCAAACTACTGAAAGCCAACTCTATCTTCTATATCTACGTAATATGTATCTTTTTTTTTCTCCTGCTCTGATCCTGAGGAACAAAATACAGAAAGTGAAAAATTAAAAAAATTCATATATAAATATATATATAAAAGTTATATATAAGTTTTGCTATAAAAGTTGTAGCATCTTTTTTCTCCTTCTTCTGTGGCTGTCATATGGTCCTAAAGGACAATACTTTCATACCTTCTACTGTAACACCTAATAAGGGAAATGTAAAAGATGGAAAGAGGTGAGAGAGAGAATAGTATGAAAGAGAAGAAACGAGAGAATAAGAGAAGAGATAAAGTTAAACAGAGATTAAAAAAAACCAGCTTGTCTTGATGTTTTTATCACTGCAGTTTCATTTCATTCTGGCCCCTAGTATAAATGAGAGAGATGCTGGCTGTGGAGAGGAAGAGAGAGGATAGTATATTCATAGCTGATTGCAAGAAGTATTAGCCAGTTTTCATTTACAAAGAGGACAAAATATGCTTACTGAACCAGCCACAGTGAACACGTGAAATTTGCTATTGAGAAAAAGCACACAGTGGAACTACTGGCACAGAGGAGGTCTCAAGAGAGATCTGTGAAAGTACTTGCACAAAACATAAATTCTTCCAACATAACAAAGCAAGCAAAGGGCAATTGTTCCAAACAACTGTGTTCAGCTCATCAGTTCACTGATCACATCCTTGTGATTCAATTTTGTTATAAACCTGATGATCTCCATGACAGCCTTTCATTAAGCAGTAAAACCTCCACACCCAAACGTGTTAAAGTGTTATATTCGTGCATTAGAAAACATACGGCACAAATTTGTAATTTGAGTTTCGTGCCTTTGCCATTGCCATTAGAGGCTACCTTTCTCCTCAGAAGCAGACAAGCAGTAAATACAGACAGTAATTTCCTGTTGCACTTGCCTTGTTATGGTTTTACTAATTTATTTTGTCATGTAAACGCTTGCACAGATGTGTCTGATGACCTCCTCTAGCTCCATTATGTGTCTTTTCTCATCAGCAGTTTACTTGTGCTGAGGATGGTTCGTTTGGGCTGGACATTTGCTCCTTTCTGCATGGAACACTCATGGATGTTGAGGTGGTATAAATTTGTATCTTAAAGCAAAGTTCTCTCCCTCTCTGTCAACTCATGCCACCCCATCTCCTCTGCAAACAGAACAAAAACAAAATCACAGGCAGAAAACAAAACAGAAGCAAGCTGGAGAAGACAGACAAAAATAATAAAGGATCATCATTCATGGAGCAGCAGAACTTCAGTGAAGTGAAAGTGAAGTTGTAAGTTCTCTTGAGATGGGAGTGTGATTTGGAAACCAGGCATAGGACTAAACTCCACCTTCTGTAACTGCTAGACCACCATGCAACTGGATCTCATCATGACCTGAGCAAACATGGCACAGTTTAAACTGCCTATTTATTCATAAAATAAATGACAACTAGTGATCCATCTAACCAAATTACCATACAGTATGCATTGGTTATCAGAGATTGCAACTATAATGCGATATTTCACTCGATTATTTTACATAAAGCTTCTGTGAGAATGGAAATTCAGAGCTAGATTTTCCTGCAGAATTACTATTATCATTTATTTAGACAAATATTGGCAAATCAATATAATCGAGATTGTCTCTATATCAGGCACCACTCAATAGATTTGAGAATGGCATATGTCATCTTGCTAAGGGGAAGAGCCAGGTGTTCAGCTTCTCTGTTCAGACAACTTACCAAATAAAGATTGGTAAGACAAAGTGACGTGAGGTAGGTGGGACCAGTTATGAAGACGACTGTTGCTCAGGTGATATAGGAACTTAAAGACCCTTTGAAGGTAATCTCCATCAAACCTGCTTGAAACTATGGAAAAAACAGAATGCAGTAGGCAAAAGCATGCTAAGACTTTTCTTTTTTTAAAAAAAAAAAAAAAAAAGAGAATAGTCCCAGCAGCATTAACATACCGGGAAATATCAAAACAGCAAAAGCAGAGGTTGTATCAGCAAGCAATGGAAGTGAGAAGGAAGAAAAGGAGAAGGAAGTTTTGTTTCTGTATATTGCTAGTTCTGAAACAGGTTTCAGTAAGCCTTGGTCTGGTTAGACAGACAAGTAGCCATAGTACTGTATACTGACATATGACATCCATCACACTCAAAATTACAAGAGAATTTTAGGCAAAGTATAAAAAGGAAGCAGAGTCTGTGGACATTTTTAAGGTAAATGGTTAGTCTTCATGGAGCTGAGCTCTATCAGACTATTACAGTTTGGGTCTACAGGATATTCAGAAAGACTAGAAAACTTGGGAAATAATTTATGGCAAACGAAACTTAGTTGAGTTTGAAGACTGAATAGTATCCTAACATCACAGAGAAGAAAAATTCAAAATAACATGGGTGATAAAGACAGAAATGTGAACTTCAATCTTCAAGACTGTAAAACAAAACAGAAGGGTAAAATATCACCAAACAAACCCCTGTATTTGGGGAAAGATGCAAAAACTTCAAAGGGTTCTATCGCTGTGCAAGAATTTTGGAATATCAACAGAGTTTTCACAGCATAAACAGAAAGAGTAACAGTAACTCCAAGGAAATTTTCAGAGTACTTGTGAATAATATTACTGCAAAAGATAAACGGACTACATCTGAAAGGCAGTACAACATTTAAATTTAAAGGCATACATTCTTGGCTTCACATTAAATGGACTCAAATGCCTAAACCAAAGGAATATTCCAGAGTGCCAAAAAGTTTCCATATCGTGGCTGACCTCTGCACGTTTCTAGCACCTCTGGTTATCTGGAATTCATAATATTGTTCCCGCACAATAAATATAAACAATTAAGTTCTCCACCAATGCATTCTAACAGATGGGGTTTTTTAAACCACTTTAAAGCCTCAGTCAAAATCAGATACAAACCTGGAAGACACTACAAAGAAGTATGTTTCCAGATCTGATAGCACGCTGTCACATAGCAGCATGTATATAAGCGAAGTTTTGTTTTCAGCAAAGTATGATATGAGACACGTCAGTCCAGTCCTCTGATAGAATTAGTTGAACCATCTTTATTAACGTGCTAAAGCACACAGCTTTACAAGCTGCAAAACCTACGAAGATTTGTCCTAAAGCAAACAGTGCTATTGGCCAAAGTCTTAGTTAACTGAACTTAGTTAAAACAGGAATGCGCTGTTTGAGAAGTCTGGTCACATTACTGAGAAAATGCAAATACAGAGGAAAAGGAATGCAAAAATCAAATCCAAATGATGAGGGACTGCACTTTAAGTGAATAATACTGCATTGGATACACAACAGCAAACTGTCAACTCAGACTGTAGCATAAGGTCCAGATAGACACAAGCAGCTCAAAATTAGTTTTATTCCCAGAACTGAGAAAGAAGGAAGGAATGGATACTGATTTGGAGGTGGTGACCTCAAATGAGAACAAACATACAGCATACTTTAACAACTGAGCAGAACTAGTGGATTTATCTTCTCCTGACAGCTCTGAGACTGTTTTAGGAACATCACAGTTCCTCCCACGAGGCAAGGCATCGTAGGCCATAACAGTACATTAACTGGTAATTTAGGTAATAGAGCACTTGTAAGAATTTGAAATTGTGTTTTTAACGGTTGCTAGCATTATGCATACCTAGAAAACAAAGATGTGAGGAATCGCTCCTTTAAAGAGCTGTGGGGCTGGCTATGGTAGGAGAACATACACACTAGCCAAAGCACTAAAACACAGTGCAAGTGCATACTGTCTCTGAGTTACTACTCAACACCATCCACCACCATTACTCATTAGAAAAGGTGCAAGAGAGGAAAATAACCTAAATTTTTAAAACACGTACTTATAAGAAGAATTTTTACTCATAACAGCTGTAAGGAAAATAAATACCACTTGAAAAAAGAAACAGAAGTCTGAAACTATTCCTTCAAATGTCATGGAACTTCTTTAAATTCACAAATGGTTTAGAAGGCTACAAGTACACTGGAGAGTTCCAAGTGAAATATTTCAGCATTTGTTTCATATTCTTCAAGCTAGAAGTCTTTATGTCTTTGCTTGTGGTGAACTATTGACTTTAGAAGCACATATCACACATCCTACCTGCTTACAGACCTCGTTATCCTTAAGAGGAAAGAATACTGAAACTCAGCAACACTGCATGGTCTGTCTTAAATACTATTGCCAAGATGCAGAAACGTCAGACCCCATACCACATGAATTACACAGGAATCCACGGAGAAGATAATTCTTTGCTTTGTTTCACATTTATTTTTCATTCTGGTTCTCACTGTCCTTAAGTGGATTAAAGCTGCTATTATGTGAAACGTGATCATTGGAAGATATTGGGTTTAAGACAGAAATTCATTTTAATCACAGTTTTTACTGTCATTGGTAATAAAAAAAAAAAAAAAAAATCAATATTCTTGTCCCTCTTCTCCTCCCTTACAATCTTACATTAAAAATCCATGACAAAACTGTTTCTTTTAAGAACAACAATTAAAGTTGCCTGTTTATAGATACACAATAATTTAGGAAATTAAAAGCAATTTGTACAGCATTATTTGTACACTGACAGATCAATGCAATGGACTACATTGGCCCAATATTTTCTAATACACCTACTAATATATTCCTTGACCTTTAAACTCACACTTAAAACTGTAAACTACCTAGTTTGTGAACAAAGTCAAGCAGATATCTCCCAGATATCATTTCCATGTGCTATCGCATGTGCAATTATTAGGGAATTCCTGAATATGCTTCAAAGAGGAGCCTTTTATACTTCATTTCACAAATTATTATAGAGATTACATTGAAATTCAGCTGCAGAGAATTTCCAAATCCTAGCTTTTGGACCAACACACCTGTATTTCACACACGACAGAGAACATACACATTCAAGAAATCAGAGAGACAAAAATTTAAAAAAGTCATGTGACATTTTCCAGTCAGATTTGCTCATAATATTTGTGACTAGAATTATCCTGTAAAATGTCTAACCTGAAGAGGTACACAGTCAGCAAATTCTTAGTATTACATGACTACCCACACCCTATCTATTTTGTATTGATCAGTAACATTATTATACAGATACCATACAAAGACAACATTGTATTGGACAGTTCCCAGACTGTGCAAAAGAATCCCAAAATAAAATTAGGTCAAAGCAATTTCACAGTAGATTTTCCCATTCTCTTCTGAAAAGGAAGAAGAAAGTATTTATGTATAGTTCGTTGGTACAGCTCTGTTTACATATTATGTCGTTTCCAAACCTCCCTTCATTTGATTTGTTGACACAGTGTCCAGTAAAATATTCTGGTTCATTAACCAGACCTAAATATTTTTTTCTGTTTTGTTTCACATAAACATGTGGTTGGTTGGTTTTATTTAATTCTGAACATTTCAGTCATCCTAAAAATGATATTATGTGCTTAAGGCACACTTCAGGATAATTTCATGAAGAAGGATTTTCCTGTTTTACACATTAAACCTGTGGGTCAGATGGAAAGTATGACAAACAGCTTGTTTTCTTGTTCTGCTCTAGACCCTTTCAGGGCTTTGGAAAAAGAAGATGATTTTCTCTTTTTAAATATCTGAGACACAGAGCACATCTCCAGCTGTTCCTAGCATCACCAGGGCAGACTTTGGCTATTCCTCTCCACATGAACAATTTTACCACTGAAGTAAAACGAACAAGATGAACTAATGGCCTCAAAAGAGTGGTGATTTGTGATTCCATGTTTCTTCATAGGTAGCAGGTTTCCACCTCCTCTCTACAGTTATCCATCAGGCTCTGCCTTCATGAGCCTGTGTGTCTTCCTTGCACAGAGCTGGGCTTTAAGAATCCTGTCATAATTTCAAAATCTAACAGATGTAGTGATTAGTTTGCACTGACTCCATCTGTTCAGCTATGAATTTCTTCCTGCTGGGCTTGTAAATGCAGACAGGAAAGAAAATTACACACAATTGTTTTGGGTTGTTCTTCTTCATCTGTATAATCTCCTGGATGCTGAAATGCAAAACCACAACAACAAACAAACAAAGACAAAAAACTGAAGCAATCAGACTTAGCAAAAATATTGCCATCTAGGTCAAATAAATCTAAGGAGGTAACTCATTTATGATAGTCTTGTGATGTAGAATTTGAAAGGGAAAATAGTATAAGCCATTAGTGGATGAAAGCTATAAAAAATATATAGTAAGTAAAATAGACCAACCAGAAGATATCATCTTTTGTAAATGTATGCACTAAGTAATTTTTTTCTGTGCTTCCTCATGTCTTTAGACAAAATTCTTTCAATTTCAGAAACAAAGTTCTGTCATTGATGAAAAAAAAGTAATTATTAGTATGACAAGTCCATTACTAAAACAGTTCAGTTAATGTCTAGCTCACAGGAATTCCACCCCCACTTTCTCACTCATAATAAATCTGACTAAATCCCTTAAATAACTGATGGAGTCTTACAATTTTAGAAACTCTAATAAAAGCACTATTGAAAACCATTAATAACTCTAAATCCTTATGAGCATAAACCAATTTCAGTTCCAACATGAAGCATGTTTCAGGGATATACTTTGTAATACATTTTTCAGTGTAACACTAATAAAACTTACATAGCCCCTAATATACACAAAAATGTCTGATGCAAAATGTCCTGTCTGGTGATGTTGATTACACAGCAAACCCAAAAAGCCTCAGGTACATGCAGAGGGAAGAGCAGAAACCTAGGTTTAAAGCTCTTCTCCAGAGGGTAAACAGTATGAGTAGGGATCATGTTATTGGAACAGGAAGGAAACCCACCACACAGGCGCTCCGCAGCTTGCTTGCATAATTTTGAGAAGCATTTTACCCTGCCTTAAGGGCAGAGACTGAATACTGGCCTGTGTAGCATCACTATGGCCCATGAACTTAATGGTGCAGACAGGAAATAGAGTGGTATTTGCCAGTAGTTTTATACACCTCTGCTTTCTGTTATAGGCAGGGTGCAATCCTGGCCAAGAATTGTATCCATCTGCTCTCAGAAACTGTCATATTTGTTCTTACAGAGGGATAAAGGCTTTTAGGGGTCCCCTGAAAGTCTACATAGAGATCCAAAACCAGATTGCAGTCATACAAATCCAGTGTAGCAATCCTGAAACACTCTTCATTCACAAGCACCTCATTACACCAAGGACACCCAGAAGCATTTCAGCCTTGCCAAAAGATGTCTTTGATGCCCAGCTGATGGATGAAGCTGATCATGATTCAAAGCTCAAGCATTTCTCTACCCATGAGCCTCTCGGATCCCCAACACAGTACAGAGGTACAGGATCATGCACCATGCAAGTACCAGTGGCTGCTTCAACTGTCTTGATACAACTTGAAGGAAGAGTTTCTTCACTTAGCCCACATTTCATTACACAAACATGACCATAGAGAAGCCTTCATCTAAGGTGAGGGAAACCCATTTCATTCCCTTCTCTGCTTGAGCAGAACCAAACATGTTTCCTGGTGATATGGGTGCTCTTCAGAAAGGTGGAGGAATAAAGCTGGGAGCCTCTCAAAGAAAGCAGAGTATGAATTTTAGGTACTCCATATCGGAAAGAAAGCTCTCAGCAATTTAACAATTACAGTCTAATATACTAAATACTGCCTAGTTTGAAGGCAGCTCTATCTTTTCTCCCATTGAATTTTAGAAGAGTAAATTTGCTCAAAAGTCTGGAGAAAGATGGGAAGATCGATCTCCTAAAGAACCTGCCCTGGCAGAAGAAAACTCCTTTTTCTCTTCTTCCTGGAAAACATCTGCACTTAAAGGAGGAATGGGATGAGTACAAGCTCTGACTTTGACAGGTGAACTCCCTTAAAAGTCCTTTGGGATCCCAAAGTGGAGAGTTAGACACAGCAGTGCCCTGCTAGTTGGTTCTATTGTTTGAAGCCACATGTCACAACTTTAATGGCAAATCAGTAACTGGATGTAGCTAGAAATTTATCAAATTAGAAAATATTGATTCAGAAAGAAAAAAATAAGCATAATTATTTTAATAATAATTTTAATATAATCTTTTTCAGAAAAAAAAAAATCGGTTGAAATCATGTTCCCTCCTGTGTCAAAAATAGGCAACACACATTAAAACTCAGCTCCTAGTGCAAGATATTTGTATGTGGGCTTACCTGTAAAAGAACATTTATCTGAAGGAATTACACAATTAGATGCATTGATTCAAAACAAATCAAAATTCCAATCAGACAAAGGCTTGGTGCTTTCAGGGGCAGCATTTTAAGGGGTTGTTGTTACTGTCGTTTTTCCTGGTAGTAAACAGCAAAATGGAAAACAATCAACTTCATTTGGAAATAACAACAAAATAACAAAGATTGGAGTGCAGGGAAGAATAAATATGTTATGTTTTTCTGTGTTTTTAAACTGACAGAACAGTATAATGCCTTGCAACAGCACTATGAGCAATGATTCTAGCGTGGCAGTAACAAGTGTAAAGTCTCACATTTCCAACATTGTTTCCTAATTATAGGTAAGATGATGGTCAATATTGCACACAATTAAATGATTAATTAAAGTAAACTGAAATCAATGCAGAGTTAAAACAACCTTCCAAGATGAACATAAGTAGTAAAAGTATTTCAGATTAAGATAATGTCAGTCTAAAATGATGAAAATAATGATCCATTTTACAGAGGATAGAAATGCTTTGTTCTTCCCTCTGCACCAATAAAAGTACCAATGTGATATTTGTATTGAATTGATGTATTTTATTTACACAAATTATTTTCAGATAATTAAATGTTGCATATAGAACTTGTTTCTTCTCTTGATATACAAGCCATTTTAATAATTATAAAAGGCAAGTACAAGGCTTGGAGTTTTCTTCAGTCCTTATAAAATAAAACCCTTATTGTGTGTTATACATACATATGAGTGTGTGCACATCTGTATTTGTACAGACATACTCCTAGCAAAAAAAAAAAAAAAGGTGTTTAATTACTTTGAGTCCTTCACCATGTCAATATTGCTTTTATATTTTCACACTGAATATTCGTTATTATTACTTGGTGTATGATACCAAGCAAGCATGTATTTCTGTGATAAAAATATGAACATCTACAAATAGTTAGAGAGAGGATTCATTTATCACTAGCAGTTATAAGACTAGCAGTATCTTATGTGAAAGCAGATAGTTACTTCTTTTTAAGTTAAAATAATATTGTTACTTCTAAAATGAAAGATTTCTATATATTCTTAAATTTATCTATACCTATAATCTGACTAAATTTGAATTCTATAGAAGTAGAAAACAGAGGAATCGGTAAAATGTATTATTTTTAAAGAGCTAATAAATATTTCCTCTCCAACAAAAAACATTAGAAGTTTTATGATGTTTTCATAGTCTTTTGTGCTCAAAAGTAAGTGTTGTTTCCAAAAAACAAATTGCACTTTTGACTTAAAATTTATTTTCTCCTAAAGGATAGAAACCAGCTTACCTCTTCATCATAACTGCATCAGCAGAGCAACTCAGCAGCGGAGGCCCTCCTCTTAGCTTCTATCATTTTTCTGTCAGTGTTGTAAGAAAAGGTATTTTTGCAGTACAGGCTGGAAGTCCAGGCTTTCAGCATCAGCATCCAAGAACCAGGACAACTGTGCAGCTCTTTAACCTTCGCTCCACACCACCTCATTTGCCACATAACACTTTCATGCTTTCTCCTGTCCCTTTCACAGAACTTCATATACCATTCCCTTCAAAGTCATGAATCTGTTGCAATTCTAGAGAAATTCTGAACAGATACAGCCCAAAGAAAGACTGTGTACTTTCTGGCTGGTGAACGCTACCTCAATTTATTTCTGATGGCATTTTATATTAATCAAGGATTTTATGAATGCAAGCTTCTCTATTATGTATACAACTAATTAAAATCTTCATTAGAGATATGAAGATTTCAAAGTTATGCAGTCAGAAGATGCCTAAATTAGTGTTCCTTTTGATGCCAAAGTTTACACTGCATGTACATATGCACCACAAAACAACCCTTAGCTATTTTTCCCACCGGCTGTGAGCCAAATAACATATCATTTCCCATCCCCATCCCTACAGACAGCTAAGCTGCTTCAATTGAATTTTTCCCAAAAAGACTCCCCTTCAGGAAGCCATCCAAGCCATCTTGACTTTTTCAATAAAAGGTTAATATTTCAACTGGTCATACTTTGGGTTCTTATGGACTTTCACAGATGGTCCTATAGACAAGGCTGTCACCGCTTTGCAAACCTGTATATAAGCAGTGAACATCTCTCATGAGGATTCAAGGACACAGAATCCATTAGTAGAGAAAAGGGGTCCAGCTGTTACAGGAAAAGGATGGGATGGGTGACTATGAACATTAAAATTGGGCCACAACGTTATTTCAGGACTGAGATCCCATTGCATGAACCTGACCCATGCAGCTTCTCATGACAGCACCTTGAATGACTCTTACCCTATCTGCCCATTTTGAGATCTGCCTCAGATGCTATGAATCCCCACTCAGTTGTGTTGATCTGTCCTGCAGTGTCCCGTTTCCAGTCTGATCTCAAGACAGAATACATTTATCTGCTCCACAAGCCTGGCTACCACTATCATATAATCTGCCTTTCTGCTTGCTCTTTCCCTCCAGGTCAAGCATTCAACACTCTACTACTGTGTCATATTTATAGCACACTAACAACCAAAGACACAAAGACAGGCGGGTTTCTTCGGCCATTTGAGCTAGGAACATGATCTAAATTCCTGCCCCACATAACACAGACTAAGAAGAGATCTGTATTAGATTACATGAAAAGGACTTGCAAGCAAATCCTCTCTCTCTTGCAATTATTACCACTAAGTGATATAATTGTGTATCATTTGTATGATATGATTTTGATGTGTGATTACATATAACTCCAGAATCTTAATTCCACTAGAATATAGAACCAGACTGGCCAATTTCACTTTATATTACCTATTCATGTTCATTTGAACTGCATGCATTTATTATGAGCCAATTTCCTGAATGAACACAAGGCCATTTCTCGTATGCCATCACAGCATGCATGCCTGCCTTGCAAAGCTTCATGCTGCACTGATACTGTTCCCGATATTCTTGTTACATTATTTAAAGTTAGATAAGGTGTCACTCCACTGCACACTGGAGCACAAAGTGTTGGCATATCTTTAAATTGTTTGGAGTGTTTTTTTCTTTTTCCATTAAATGGTCTTTATTGCCATCACTGTGAGAACAGAATCAAATCCAAGACAATCTTTCTGCAGATGTAATAATTTTTCCTTTGTTTTAATTGCAATTTAAAAGCATATTAATACCTATCTACATACCTATCTTTATTGTACCAGCTCAGATTAAGTAATTTCTTGCCATCAACAAATTATTTCAAAGCAGATAAAAAAAGTTCAAGCCAATGCTTTAGAAAGTACAGCTGTGGCTGAGGTGTATGTACACTGCCGGCAGCAGTCAGACAGCATTTTGCTCATGACATCCAGAGAAGGGATTCTTTTCTAGCTCCTTATGGTTTTCACAATTTGGACTCTGAACTTTTATAAACTGCTGTTACACAAACTGGGCTCTCTCTCCCAAGAAGCCGCAACTTAAGCAATGGAGATACAGGTCTGAAATATACTCAACAGTTTTACCTTCATGGTATGGGAAATAAATATTGTTCTATTCACCAAACATGCTTACTGTTTAGCACACAATTATCAATTTGTTATGGACTTCGATGGAAGTTGGATGTCAAAGAAATTAGCTGGCCTTCAGAGCCTTAAAAAAACAGCCCTCCATTCTCTGAGGGCTTTTGCATTTCAGCTATAAAAGCTCATAGAGCTTTTTCTGGCTGACTTTGAATCATACTTAAAAAATGAAAACCATGTGAACCTCTTTGTCTATTTTTACTGCTATACAATTAAACAGCTGTAGATTGCCATAAGCGGGATTACTGACATACAACTGAAAGAAATCCCTTTATCTTCTCACCAATAATAATGACATTAAGTAGAGGTGACCATCATTAAAAAAGATCTCCATGGCTTCACTGCCCAGATATATTCCTAAACATTCAAGAGAATCAAAAGGTCCATTTCTTTACACATTTAAAAAAAAAAAAAAATTGCATCAACACAGAAGACAGCACTTTAATTCCACACCAAATACTAAATGGAAAATAAAATAAACAGTACTTAGCCATCTTTGACTTATGCAATGTAACAGGAATTTGGACTTCACATAAATCTTTACCATACCTTTCAAGATATTTCAGGAAAATTTTCTATTAAAATATAATACAAATAAGTGAGAATTAGGTGTTAGTAAAATGAAATTGTTCAAAAGAGGTCTCATACTGGCTTCTGAACTCTGCGTCTCATTCTACATCTGAGAATTCCCAAGATCCCACAAGGAAAAAAAACTTGCATAGTTAGGAACATCCTGCACTTGGCATTTTACCCTAAGTGCTACAGTGACGCAATGAACAGGTTATATGACCATTAAAAACAGCAGTAAATGAAACATTTTCAGCTTCTAGTGAGCGGAGAAACTTATGATATACTACTCAGTTTTGACTGAATAATAATTAATTCCCATTACTAATATTTCAAAACTAACCAGAGTTTGGTTTTCAATTAAAATGTTAATTTTCATTATTTTTCAAATTCTCTTAAGGCCGCCTAAAAAAAAAAAAATAACTCTTCATTCTGTCTTGCTTTTTCTAACCAATCCCCAATCCCAGCTTTTCCCTTCAGCTTAGAGTGCCACAACACTTTTAACTAGAATGATTAAAGATAGTAATGTTTATCACTCAAAGAGTTTTGAATAAATTGGAAAGATATGCAGCCTGGAGAAATAAAACTGGCTGGAAGCTTTGGATGTTGGCATGACATCTACTTTTGACGCTGAAGAAGGCATCTGTGCTTCTTTGCTGGGTGAAAGAAAATAGGAACTAATTTGTAGCCTTGGGATATTTTTAAAGAACCAAGTAGATATTTTTGTTTTGTCATGATATCTCAATAAGACTATTGTCAGGTTAGTCCTTTAATTCATCAGGAATTTTGTTTACATTTTAATCAATTCAGAGTAACTGCAAAGATTTTTATAAATAATTGTCAGGTCTCTGTGGCTATAGAGAATTTTTAAATATAAAAGTTATGTCAAATATAAATAAGTTGAGTTCTATCCAGTCAAACTGCAAATGTACATTTTTAATAGCGCATGAAGAAACAGCCAGACAAGCATGGAGCTTGTATACTGTAGCAACATTTTTTCCTGCAACCCCTGCATTGTTTTGGTAAATAGTTTGTTAAATAGTGGCATGTTGCCTCACGCATACAGAGTTATTAGCTAACAATCAATAAGCTTTGCATAAATTAATATATCCAGTGGGAGTTGCAGGGGCAGAAGGCATCTACTTATTCATCTTCGCCAGTTAAGTAGAAACTTTCCTCATAACCATAGCTGGAATGGCGTCCCAATGAGTAAGGATGACTCCCTCTCATGCAAGTTGAAGTTGTCACCCCTACCCTCCTTTCCTCTTGATGGCAGAACTTGAACATACTATCTTCTGAGACATTACTGATCACCATTGTTTTAACCCTACTCACACGTCTATTTTTATCTTAGGCAGGCCATGTGGTTGCGGACTATCACGTTTACTTGAGGCATTAAGAGTCAGACTGACAGACACATTGCACTTGTGAAAAACTGCAACGTGAATCATCCCAGCTTAGTAGAAGTGCAATTATTCACTGCAGCTCACAGTAACGATAACTCATCCCCAAATCAGAACAAGCCACTCTAAATGGGTAGCAGAGATTATGACACTTTGAAAAGACATTGGAGAACTAACTTTTAGGGAGTGACCACCATTATTTCTCTTTGCAAGCAATAGGAAATATTTGTTAATACTGGGGGTAGAAGAATTAGCAAGCACAGTGCATAAAAGTCTTTAAATCAGTAGCACAGCCCTAGGTTCCCCTCATGCTCTCACTGTTGTTCCTTGCAGAGAAAGCAGGTAAGATGCAGCACAGCTGGTCTGATTCCCTTGGCCAAGCAGACCCTCATGGATTGGGGATGGGGGCTGCAGGTGCTGTTTGTGTCCCCTCAGCAGAGAATTAATTCTGTTCCGCACATGCCCTCCAATCAGATATTTTCTCAAAAAGGGGACAGTTACAATGCCTGTCCTTATACTTGTTGATTTGCACCACACAGAGGCTGAGCAGAAAGCAACTGTGAATTTGCAGTACTAAGAAGACAGCATATGGCGTCTGCCACATGCATCTGACAGATAGCTGTATTCTGTTCATTCTGTTGGAACCCAGACTTTTTGCATCACTTGTAATTTTGAAAGACATTATACATTGATTCTGATGCTAACTGCTAATGTAGGAAAGAGCAGAAGAGTGTTTTGTAATCCTGAAGATAAACAATAGAGATGGAGAGCTGGGGGAGGAACTGTGACTTTAAAGTGTACCAGAATTGTAAGAATGTAAGATCAGATCTGGTTATTTCTACCATAACACACACAGCCCCCCCAACACAGAACATACAAAGCAAACAGAAAGGAGACAGAAGAGGCAAAAAAACTAAAAGCAATGTGAAAAATAGAAATTACAAGCAAGTTAGCTATTAGAGTGCTGATTAAACTGTTAGGGGTAGGTTTTCCTCTCTCTAGTGGTTTGTTTTACTACTAGTTTCTTCTGTAGGAGGCTGGGATTATAGATTTAGCTATTTTTCCATGTGAGTAAAAATAATTTATTTGGTCTCAGTGTGGGCACCATTTTAATTTAATAAATCTGAATTTGAAGGGGCACTGTTACTATACTGGGATTTATAGAACCCAAACCTGGGGTCTCCTCAGAAATGAGTCCCACTTTCACGCCAAATAAAACGAAAAACCAAGTTTCTTCCATGTTGGGTAGTAAAACATTAGAAATACCAGCAAAAAATACCCAGCCCTGCTTTGATGTCTCTTCCAATTCACAAAAGTAGCAATACTGCTTTCCACAGAAAATGCTAGTGTTTCTTGAATTTATTTAGACTTTTTACTTCTATGTCCTTGCCTCTGAGACTGCTACAGACAAGGTGAACCCCTTAGCATAGAATTACTGACCACATTGCAAGTTGTAATTCCATTTTATTAGTTGCCCAGGGCAAGAAATCCACATCTAAAGAAACCAAGGAATATCCTGTTCTGCTCCTGGGAGCTGTACTTACCTTCCACACAGGCTTGTTTGAGAAATTTCCTTGTTCTGATTGCCTGCAGTCAGTAAGGCCTGAGGTAAGTGGAAAAATTTATAATTAGCTATTGCTCTCAGGTGACCTCAATCTCCCTAATGAACAAGGATCCTGAGTGCCCTGTAGGAGCTGCCCTCTGGGTAGCATGTTTTTCAGAACTGTATTTCAGGTGGAATGTTTTATTATTAAAAAAATAATCTACTGCAGGGCTTTTTTCACAGTAAAAAGAATCCAAATTCACTTCACCATCTTGGCTTCAGACCAACCTTTCTTGTACTGGCCAGAGTATAAATAAGAGATTTCACCTACCTAGGAAACTGTGTAGCAGATCTGCTGATGCTGGCGGCTTGCAGGGCTTTTGGCCACTCCACTCAGCCTCCTGAGGATGCCTGCACATCACCGCAGCTGGGCTCAGCAATGCTCCCCCTTCCTTGTGGCTTCCACGGGACAGTCACTGACACTGCTGAAGCATCACATCCTGACCAGAGCAGCATCACCCAGAAGAACGTGGGGACCGCTGACAAGTGGGAGTTATCTGGAGTCTCTGGAGCGACTTGCAGCATAAAATGGATGGAGAAGCATTGCCACGCTGTCTTGTCTCCTGGCGACAGTACGATCATGAAGAGTGACTCTTCTGGATGAGATTCTGTTGGCATGCGTATGACATTATCATTTAACCCACCTGATATTCTTTTCCTTGCCTCCAGCCAAGTTTTATCCCTGTTTGGACATATGGATTAAGATATGGAGAGCTCATGCATTCAGGCCACGGTACTGGACTCTGTCAGAAGCTATTTTGAAATCCAAGATGACTACATCTATAACTTTTCCCATCTGTTCTTTGCATAATTTCTCTGAAAATAAGTAAACCAGACAACATAACACTTGATATTTTTACCTTTTATGAAGTTATATTGGCTTGTTTTTGTTATCCAGGATTTTTCCAGATGTTTTGTGATCTCACTTATAATTAACATATCCAAGATTCAAGCCTTGCTCTTGCACTGGGATCAGACTGAGACACGTACTTAGAACAGTCTAACATCATTCTTGATCTGATTTTTATTTACATCTCCCAAATGTTTCCCATTAAGAAATGCATGAAAAATACAAGAAAATTAAGAATGCATGTGAATAACAACTTTGAATATCATCACCGACTCCTAACAATCTATTTCAAACCACTGCTTTATTATACTTCACTCCTGAACACTTAACTACGCAATAACTGTAATTCTGTGTTTCTGTGGAAAACGTGGTGCACAGACACATAACCCCTGGGCTTAGTCCCCCGTAATGCACTCCCTAGCTCTGAAATTAAAGTGCCGTTTCTAATTTTCATAGCTGGGAAAGCAAAATTAACTAAGCAAAACGTGGCAGTCTGTATGACCGTACAACACTAATTACTACACTGGCAGGAGCTACCGGCGCTCACATACACACAACAAGGCTTTGACACAGAATATTATTTTTCTACGTGTTACTGCCCTAAACTCAGTCCATTTTCATGAACTACTGACATTTTAGCTGTAGCAGATCTATTTACAGCACAAACTGCTGACCAAAAATAGGTGTATAATATATTGAGGAAGTAAATGATAGTCCATTACTGAGATGTCAATATTGCAATAATTTATTTCCTTTTATCAAAATATCATCCTCGTACATTTATTACAGTAAGTTGGATAATTCTTAGTAAGGAGGTATGCAAATTGGAAGAATCATCCCTGCTTAATTATAGGAAAAAGCATAGTACCTACTCGATGAAGTGTTTTAAAAAGGAAAGTAACTTTTTGTATACAAATGGTGCTGTCACTTGACAATTGCTTTTCCTTTGTTTCAAAACAGAAATATTTGAAATAAAGTTTACAAGAAAAAGTCTGTTTCTCCTACATATATATGCAAAACATCTAGTGCATTCCTTTCAGATCACTGAAAGCATATAAACTGTTTCTTGGGAAACACCTTATTTCCCAAGAAGACACACAAGTGAGCTGAAATACAGCAGCCTCACAGGGCAAAATGTGAACGTTTATTTGGGAGTGAAATGAAGCAGTGAGTGATATATTGTGGGATTCGCTTTTGTCAAGTTGCAAGTTATTTGATAGAAGGAAGTAATTTAAAAATATATCAGTATTTCTTCAAGCACCAAATGATTTACTACAGCTCTGTCAAATCTCGCAGAACTGAAAACTGTTCCATCAAAGTCAATGTGAACTCTGTCAGTGAAATCAAGAGAAACAGGCATGCAGTAAGCATACCAAATAAAATGTAACATTAAACATTGCAAACACTTTAAAAATCACTTTACTGATTCTGTTGTACTAAACCAATAAAATACCAATGCCTAAGAATGATAGCCTCCTCCTAATGTGGATTAATGTTTTCTCAGAAGAGCAGGTTACTGAAAAGATATGTACAAAGACTGATATTTCTGTATAAAACTATAAACGGTTCTTACATGAATGAGAATATTTTATCACAGAATGTTTTGGGTTGGAAGAGACCTTAAAGATCATCCAGTTCCAACCCCCCTGCCATGGGCAGGGACACCCTCCACTAGACCAGGTTGCTCCAAGCCTCATCCAGCCTGGCCTTGAACACTTCCAGGGATGGGGCACCCACAGCTTCTCTGGGCAACCTGTGCCAGTGCCTCACCACCCTCTCTGTGAAGGATTTATTCATGATATCCAATCTAAATCTCTCGCTTTCAGTTTAAACCCGTTACCCCTTGTCCTGTCACTACAGGCCCTTGTAAAAAGTCCCCCTCCATCTTTCTTGATGGCCCCTTGAGGCACTGGAAGGTGCTATAAGATCTCCCCGGAGCCTTCTCTTCTCCAGGCGGAACATGTTGAGGGCCGCAGAGCTGGACACAGTACTCCAGGTGTGGGAGGTCTCACGAGAGCAGAGTAGAGGGGGAAAATCCCCTCCCTCGACCTGCTGGCCACGCTTCTCTGGATACAGCCCAGGATACAGCTAGTCTTCTGGGCTGCCAGTGCACACTGCCGGCTCATGTCCAGCTTTTCATGTACCAGTACCCCCCGAATCCTTCTCAGGGCTGCTCTTGATCCATTCTCCATCCAGCCTGTACTTGCATTTGGGATCCTTTATCTACCAAGGTCGTGACCCCATCGTAGAAGGCCACCATATTCATCAGGCACGATCTGCCCTCGGTGAAGCCATGTTGGCTGTCACCAATCACCTCCTCATTCGCCATGTGCCTTTGCATGATTTCCAGGAGGTTCTGCTCCATGATCTTGCCAGGCACAGAGGTGAGACTGACTGGCCTGTAGTACCCCAGATCCTCCTTTTTTCCCTTTTTAAAGATGGGGGTTATGTTTCCCCTTTTTCAGTCAGCAGGAACTTCACCAGACCACCACAACTTCTCAAATATGATGGACAGAGGTTTCACAACCTCATCCACTAGTTCTTTGAGGACCCGCAGATGTACTTCATCAGATTCCATGGACTTATGCACCTTCAGGTTCCTTAGGTGCTCCCAAACCTGATCCTCTCTAACCATGGGCGGCTCTCCATTCTCCCAGTCCCTTCCCTTGCCTTCTGTGACTTGGGGGTATGGCTTGCGCCCTTGCCAGTGAGGACAGAGGCAAAAAAATCATTGAGCACCCCAGCCTTCTCCATATCCTGGGAGAACAGCTCTCCTGTTTCCTTCTGCAGAGGGCCCACCCTTTCCTTGGTCTTCCTTTTGTCCCCCATGTACCTATAGAAGCCCTTCTTGGTGCCCTTGATGTCCCTGGCCAGGCTTAATTCTGTCAGGGCTTTAGCTTTCCTAACCTGATCCCTGACTTCTCAGACAACTTCCCTGTACTCCTCAGGCTACCTGTCCCTGCTTCCACCCACTGCAGACTTCCTTTTTGTGCCTCAGTTTTTCCAGGAGCTGCTTGTTCATCCACGCAGGCCTCCTGCCATTTTTACCCAACTTCCTCTTCATTGGGATGCACAGCTCCTGTGCTTGGAAGAGAAGATCCTTGAATACTCGCCAGCTTTCTTGGTTCCCTCTTCCACCCAGGGCTTCATCCCATGGAACTCTGCCAGTCAGTTCCATCAAGAGGCCAAAGTCTCCTCTCCTGAAGTCCAGGGTAGCAAGCTTGCTGCACACCCTCCTCACCTCCATAACAATCTCAAACTCCACTGTTTCATGGTTGCGGCATCCAAGGCTGCCCTTGAGCTTCACATTCCCCCCCCAGCTCCTCCCTCTTGTTAAGAGCAACATCCAGCATGACACCTCTTCCTTGTCGGCTCCTCTATCATTTGGATAAGGAAGCTGTCATCAGCACACTCCAGGAACCTCCTGGCTTGCTTGTGCCCTGCCATGTTGTCCCTCCAACAGGTATTGAGGTGGTCGAGTCCCCCGTGAGGACCAGCATTTGTGACCACCACGCTGCTGCTGTCTGTAGAGGGCGTCATCCACTCACTCATCCTGGCCAGGTGGCCTGTAGCAATCTCCTACTACAGTATCCCCTCTCCCTGCCCTCCCTTTAATCCTGACTCATCTTGGTCAGCTCCTCATCCATCCCCAGGTGCAGTTCCACACACTCCTGCTGGTCTCTGACATAGAAAGCAGCAGCCCCTCCACGTCTCCCCTGCCTGTCCTTCCTAAAGAGCCTGTATCCTTCCACTCTGACACTCCAGTCACAGCAGCCATCCCACCATGTCTCCACAATGCCAGTGAGGTCACAGCCCCCCATGCGTGCTCACGCCTCTAACTGCTCTTGCTTTATTCCCCATGCTCCGTGCGCTCACATAGAGGCATTTAAGATGGGCCCCTGATGAAGTTGGCTTGCTGACTGGAGCCTCTGGAATTCTCTCGTTTTGTTTGCCAGGTGCTCTCCTGGTGACCTGCGCATCTGTTGCTGGCACTACTGGTTTTGCCCCCTTCCCCCTTCAAACCCGTTTAAAGCCCTCTCGACAAGCCCCACCAATTCACAGTCAAGAGACCTTTTTCCCCTTGGAGACAGCTGCTGCACGCCGCCTGTCGCCAGCAGACCCAGTGCTGTATAAACCTCCCCATAATCCAAAAACCCAAAATTCCACCGTTGGCACCAGCCTCTGAGCCACGTGTTGATCAGGCGTGCTTTCCTGTTCCTTCCAGTATCCTTCCCTGCCACTAACGGGACTGAGGAAAACACTACCTGTGCTCCCGACCCTGCAACCACTCGCCCCAGTGCCCTGAAGTCCCTGTTGATGGCTTTTGGATTCTCTCCTCAACCTTGTCACTGCCCACCTGCATGGCCAGTATTGGGTAATAATCCGAGGGCTGGACCTGACCAGGGGGTTTCCTGGTGATGTCTCTAACCAGGCCCCAGGCAGGCAGCAGACTTCCCTGTGCGATGGGTCTGGGTGGCATATCGGGCCCTCTGTTCCCCTCAGCAGGGAATCTCCTACAACAATGACCCTCCTTAACACAGGCAGTTGTAATGCGTGGGACTGACGGAGTCATCCTTGGCAACTCCCTGGATGGACCTTCCTCTGCATCCAATTGCCAGGCCCTTGAGTTCCAGAGACCCATATCTGTTCTGCAGGGGCAACCAGGAAGGCGAGGGAGGGCAGGAGGGATGTGTCTACCTCCCCGAGCACGGACCTGTTTCCATTCCCCTTCCGCTCCCAAGTTCCTTCCTGGTGGTAATAGGATATGGGAACCACTGCAGGCTGCGGGACCTCCATCTGCCTTTGCCGCAGGGGCGGTAGATTGGTGGAGCCACAACCTCTCTCCTCACACTCCCTGATACTCCTCAGCCTCTCCACTTCCTCCTTCAGCTCTGCCACCAGCTGAGCAGATCATCCATCCAGTCACACCTCACACAGGGGCCGTCTCTGCTGCCCACCAGTGCGAGTGACCGACTCAGGCACTCCCTGCAGCCGGACACCAGGACGGCTGAATGCCAGAGCGGGAGCACCGTTTGGGTCGCCCCATTATTCCTGGCGATGGCTTTCCTCCGAGCGGCCACCATAGCTAGGCCCTGCCCGCTCCCACTGCCGTACCGCGCTGCGGGCCGCTCGCGCTGCCTGCGGGCCGCCCCTGTCCGTGCGGGGATTGGCCGCCTTCACTCCTGTCCCCGCCCACGCGGGTCGGCAGCTCCCTCCGCCCGCCCGGGGGCCATGGCGGGGTTGGGGGTCGCTCTCTCTTTCTGCGCTGCGCTTTGGGGTGCTTGCTCCTGCGTGGATTTTGCCGCGGTTTTGCTACTTCGGGAAGGGCCGGGGCCGTTCACCTCGGTGACTTCTGATGTTATTCAGCTTTGAAGGCTGAACCATGCAAACCTTTCTTAACTAAATTGGCACAGGAATTTTTTTAATGGTTATTTTCTAAAACTATCAGTAAGAAGAACATGTTGGAGGGGTTTTATTCCATCTTTTTCAAAAAAAAAAATCTTTACCATTATCCTTCCATGTGCGGCAGTCTGCGTTTCTGATTCTATGGACCGTAGCACAGCAGTAAAAATTATCTCCCGGTTAAAAGGGTTTGCTGAGAACCATATAACATGCGGGTGCATTTGGAGGAGATCAATCTGAAGGAGATACGTGACATCATGTAAAATTTTACATGTGTGATTTTACATGTGTGTCATCACGTTTTCTTAAAAATCACCCCTTCTAGGAGATGATGTAAAACCATAAATGAGCAATTTTAATGTGCTCTGTTAAATGTTAAGAGCCAGGATGTGCTGTCAAAGGGAATATTTGGTTTGGATTGCTTAAAGCTGAAATTAAAGGGGATCGCTGTGGATCTCCCGCAGTAGTAAGCAACATGGGCTGCAAGAAGGGTAACTACAAAGAACTTCAGGCATCAGAAGTATAGAGTGCACCCAAGATTTTGTCAGATAGAAGTCTGTTGACAGAGTAAGCCCAGCAACCAGAAATACTTTTTCATCAGCCACAAATACACATGAGGGAACGAGCTGTAATGATGACAATCCTGACTTGGGACACATGGCTGAGATTTTACACAAGAAACATGGGATAATTTAGGTTGGAAGTGATCCTGGAGACTGTCATGTCCAGTCCCCTGTGCAGAGCAAGGCAATCTTTGAAGGTGGATATCACTTTCTGCTTTTGAAACTTGATGGTACACCTTCCTGGAGTTCTTCAGCCTGAAAAGAGAAATCTTGCCCACCACAGAGGGGCTGATAACAGCCAAGATGGAACAGCCAAGGGTCTCAGATATTATTGCCACTACAGTGGAAAAACACCAGATAAAGGAAAAGGAAAACATCAGAAAAGGTCACATCACCCATATACTAGATGATAGCATCAAGTTCAAGGTCTCGTACTTACAAAGGGACTGGACTGTCATGAGTTAGGCAATAACAGGATCCCAGGGCTCAGCACAATTTTTGGTTGAGGAGTGAGCACTCTGAACATGCATTGCAGAGTCATGCACCTTCCCGGCTGCAGGGTCAGTCGTACTGGTTTTTACAAATCAGAATATCTTCAACACAGAAGATGGATGTCAAATTACTGTTTTGGGAAGTGGGGATTAGAATGCTTCAGGCAATCATGGATTAAAGTTCTGCCTTTTTCATCTTCCTCTCATGACTGTGTTACGTAGACTACAAGGAGCAGCAGATAGCACATGGTATTTCAGGCATCTGTGGAACTTAATGGATGAAAATTAAGGCACCCTAGAAATTACTAGAAGCCACTGGTCATCAGGAATTATTAAAAAAAAAAAAAAAGAATCCTGAAATGGAATTTAGACTTTATGCCTTGTCCAAGTGACATTGCAAAAGTTTTGCTTTAGGCAACCAGGCTGTTTTGGCATGGTCCTGCTGGAGCTCTCACTTCCATGCATCTCTGCCTTTAGTGTGTCTGAAGCAAAAATAGGAAAGAAACATGCAATTCAATTAAGAAATTCTTTCAGACTACAAATATCTGAAATTATAACTGTTGATAATGGAATTTAAAGTATTTTTCTTGTGCTGGCTTCAGGAAAATGTATGTGTACACACACACAAACTTTTGCTGGGAATGGTAGCTACTTGGTAGCGATGTTTTACTGATAACAATTTTTTGCCTCAAGTATTTTAACTTGTCAACCTACTACTGGCAGTAGATTAAAAAAAATGTGAAATGGATTTATCTTTGCAAAGTTCTGTAGCAAGTATTTATTTTGCAACCATGGTGCTGAAATTAAACAGCCAGACAGTTATATGTTTATATTCCTGCAACCACAGGACTTTTTTTTAAAGACTCCATGAATGTGTTGCTAAGAAACAAAGTCCTTAGTATATCTATGTCACTCTTTAACACCCTAATTACAATTTGTTTAAATTGCATTTGAAATTTAATTTTTAATATTTAACCATTGTCCAATCACTTCAGATGTCATCTTGTTTACAGGAGGCAGTAGAAGAAAAGGGACAACTGAGATAAATACGTTTGTTCTTAAAGTATCATCATTTGGAGTAGCTGAAATGTTCACAGGAAGCCTTTTTCCCTACACGAGGAGGGTCAGATCTATTACAGCAAACAGTTGTGATTGACTAGATGTTTGGGGTTTTTGTGTTATTAATCCTTCCTGTAACTTGCTGCAAATATCATGTTTGGCTTTTTTTGTTGTTACTTATAAATAAATTGTACTGAGTAAGACCTAACATTTTAGGTGTTGCACAATTTTCAGGCGTTCTCATCAGATCCCTAGTTTTCTACCAATGTATTCCTTGACTGCACTGCCTACGCCTTTTAAACATAAATCATCCCTAGAAAGTCATCAAACTACTACATTTCTCCACAGCTGGATGGGACTTTTTCTCTCCTAAAACAACCAAAATACTTGAACCTGTGTTCTGCTGTCCTGCTAATAGCAATTAGTAGGAAAGGGAAGCCTGCTAATAGCAATTTGTACTCAGCCACAGCATTAAGTTACTTGAGCCAGTCGCAGATGTATGCTGTATCTATCTGTATAAAAGCAGAGCACCAGCTACAGAACAACCAACAGATGATAGAGAAAAATCTGCAACAGCCATTGCCTTTTTCAGCCTTCACAAAAAGAAATGAATTGTGACCTACTTAGTTTAAACAACCAGGAAAGCTTGGAAAAGCTTGAAGAAAGAATGAGTTAATGAATCTGAAAGTTACAGTTAAGAATCCGGTAGCAATAAGCAAGTGTAGGTCCTGCTGATCGGTCTGACCACCCCCCCACCAAGGGCAGTGGTTCACAAAATAGCTAAAATTAACAGCTTCTGCACGAGGGAGGTCTCATTGTCCTTCCCTTCGCTGATGTACTCTCCCCCATGCTCTTGCTTTGCTCGCCCTCACAAAATTTCTGGCAGTGCAACATAGAGCAATGACGTGACTCATTATGCCTGTAAACAGCTACTCTCTCTTTTGCCACACTTCTTTTTCTTCAGGGTCAGGCAACTCACAGTGCATTCAAATGCCAAAGTTAGTGCAAAGGCAGCAGCAAGTGCACGGGGTGAGACACCTTGTCCTCCCAGCCATGGTTCAGCCAGATCGCTCCAAAAGCACTCTAGCAGCCCAAGAAGTGGCTTAACAGGAGCCTGGCAAATGTTTTGGTGTAGAGGAGATCATTTACTTGCCAGTCTGAACTGAAAAAAGGTCTCCTTCCAAAGCATCTAACTGGATATAATAGTGGTCATAGGGAAGTGAGCTGTGACAGTGGTTTTTCCATGTAGAGAATCAAATATAGTGTTTTTCCCGTTGTTTACCCATCTCCAGTGCCCAAGACAAGAAGTCATGAGATGCACAACAGCTGTCACTACCAGTCCCCTGGTGGTACATCCACTGGTAAGGAGCAACCCACCTTTGAAAAGTTGTATATATGAGAATAAAAAGCACGTTGTTATTGAACCAATCAACATAGCACTAATGTGATCTCCATCTGAGATACACACTCAATACTGTGATGGCGAGTGGGTACAGGAACTCATAACTGGCTTTTTTCCTTGCAGCTATTCCTCATCACAAATTAGTAAACTCAGGGCTATCTCAAGAACACAAAATGCCACTACTCATATTAAATACCCCCTCTTTTATCTCATCTTTGGAACAGCATTACACTGTTAGTATTTAAGATTTCCTAGTAAGTATTAAAATTAACTCACATTCAACAGGAAAACATCGTTCAAGAAGTAAGTACTTTCTTTCCCCAATATAATTCAACAAGACTGAATTGAAAGTCATTGTTTACTGAAATCAGACCATTTTTACCAGTTTTAATGGTGGGAGATGACAGAAGTTTAAATTAAAAAGCATATGGGTTTTTTTAGGAAGCAACAAAAGTCATAGTAGGTAGTGTAAATTCCCTTGGGATTTGTGCTTTTTTCAGGACCCAAGTGTTGAGAATTAAATCTCATGCCAATCTATGCAGCTAATCAGTGGTGTGCTGTTACCAATAACATGCTGGAGGAGTGTATCGGCAGGCAAGGCACAGCTGAAAGGTCCCAACATCTTGTCCTAAAGGATCATTATGGCTACAGAACTGTTACATATTGCTGTTCTGAAATCATTCCTAACGCATCAGACTAAAGTAATAAAAACACTTAGACAAATATCCAAAAATAAACACACAAGGTGGACACTTTGCCTCAAGGATCAGATCAAAAATACCTTGAACCTTGCTCTCCATCTTTGCATCTAGGTAACCAACTACAGATATTTATCTAATCCCCATGATGAGCAACTTGTTACTGATGCTTTCTTTGCTTCAGCAGGTTGATTCAGCCCAGGCTAGGACCTCAGTTAAGGATAATGTGCTTCCTTATATAACCTGCCATTGCTTAAGATCCCAATTAGATTAAAAAATGCTCCCACCCTGAGGATTTCCTCGGTCATTAGTCAGAAATGAGATGCACTTTCTTCCCACCAGAACACTTACTGCCCCTGCCTGCGCTGGAGACACTAATTACTGTCTAGCAGTAAATAGGCAGCTCATGATTGCTTGCATCATTAGCCAACCTCGAAAGAGATCATCAGCACATGGCTAAGCAGACTGCCCTTTTCTCCCTGCCTGGGCAATATTCAGATCCTAGTGTGAAGCTGTTCCATTGCTTTTTTTGTAATCTCATTTTCCATAAAGCATACAATTTGCTAGTCATATAACACAACACCTTGCTGGCTCTTCTGTGAGTTGAAACACAATAATAATCAAATCACTTTCACTGATAACAGATCTTTGGGTGACTGTATCCTCAGCTGTCTCTGTAACATATTTGGACAAAAACACATTCATTCCAAACACTAAACTCCCTCAGCTCCACTTTCATTTGCATTTTCTAAGCATGGCTCATCAGAACTTGACCTTGTCTGCCTTTGACCACGGATTGCACTGGGCTGCTCACGTGACAGTGAAGTGTCCGAACACTGGCACCTCCTCTGTGAATTCTCACTGTCCTCCTTACTACCTTCACAACTGATAACACACGTGTGAATGGCAGTGGCTGGCTTGAAACCAGTGTGAGGTATTCTGTCATAAGGATTATTTTTAACAACTTCATATGTCTATTGTTATGCAAAAATATCGTAACTCTCAAGATACAGTTTGATAACTTTAATGAGGCTTTGCAATTTACATTCAATACGTATTAGTACACAAAATATAAGAAATCACATATACATATAAACTTTTGTTTGTGTTACAAGTTAACCAGTATGAACTATACGAACTACATTTATTCACACAACAAAAATGGAACATTGATGAGCTTCATTCACCGATCAAATATCTCAACAATTTATGAACCAACATTTTTTTGCATCTGCTAAAACAATGATCTTCCATAAAGAACAAATAATTTATGTCTACAGATACACTGGCATCACATTCTATGAAACAAAAAAGCCAAACTGAGCATTGACTGAACGCTTCCAGATTTCAGCAGAACCCACATGAAGCAACAGTGAGGAACTTATACCAGCATCAAATCTCTCTACGGTTTATCAGCTCTGTGACTTAGAAAATAAATCACACACGGAAATTCTTCAGGGTAAATGAAGCTACTTCATTTCATTACAGGGTTATGTAACCCACTTATTTGTCAACCTTTTTAAAATAAAAAGAAATAGCTTTTAAAACTAAAAATTAAAATATTGAAACCTTTTGGTTTCTTATTTTCTGACTTACATGTTCTCACATACAACATGAATTTGTAGTCTGTGAATAGTTTTGGTCCCTCAGAATGTCTTCTTGGTGAATCAGTTTTAACTACTTTATCCAAATATACTAACAATTCACTAATGTAGTTATTTGAAGTTAAGTAGGTAAAAATATCGGACATTTCTATCTTAAAACAATCCCTCTGCTACAGAAAGTCTGTGATGATACTCTCATTTTTGCTTCTGAACATAATACAGTCACAAACCCCAGCGTTTCTTTTAGCAGCATTAAAGGTGAAGGACCTCCTGTGTCACATCCTGGAAACTTTCTGCTACCTTCAAATATACTGAATGCCTCAGGTCTACAGACACAGCCCCTGCAAACACTGAGAGTGCAGTTTGCTTTCACAAAGCAAGCCACGCTCCCAGGGCAGTTCTCTGCAGAGGTGCTCATTTGGTCACATTTTTCATGAGACACGTGTGACATTTTACAAATAAAGCAGATGTACCTCATGAGCATTTCAGTATATGCATTAGGGGAACGCTTCAAGAAACTTCCTTCAGTTTGGGGGAAAAAAAATAGTCTTTTTACAGACTAACCACAGCTTTATGCCTGTTAGTTTCAACAAAATCCGTTGAAAGGACAAAGAACTCACCAATAGATCTGGAAATGTAACTGTAAGCAAGCTGAGCTGAGCTGCTTCTGCGTTCCCACAGGGAACCTCATGTTTTGTCAGTGATTTAAAAGCAACACTGATGAAGTTTGCAGCTCTCCCAAAAATTCATGGAACAGTAAATAATTAAGAGGTCAAGTCAATGAACCAAGCAAACTGGATCATTTAATAAGCTGATCACAAGCAAAATGTCTTGTTTATAGCCAATTGGAAAATGCAATGCCTGGAAGCAAAGAATACCCTTATGGTGGACTTTACCCTAGGAAGCAGGGACTGCAAAGGATTTGGGGGTAAGACTGGTAGAGAAAATCTACCCCTTTAAAAAATCACCTTGGAGATCACTTTCGCACTTGCATGTGTTCATAAGAAGCCTGCTAAGGTAAAGGATTTGGTAGGGAGTATTGTAAGGAACCCTGTTCACTATAGTACCTGGAAGAGGAGAAAATACAGGATGATTTATCATTCTACTGGCAGTTTTGGAAGGGAATTAAAACATTCAAGTGCATCTTTCAGAGTAGCAATATCAAACTGGTAAGCAACAAGAGCAAACCACTCACAATTTTAAACAAATGCCAAACCATTGAGTCTTGGAATTCATTTTAAGGTATTGCCTGTGTATGAGCGTTGCCTCCATCATCTCTTCATATACTGTGTTTAAGTTTATTGCCCCATAGAGTTCAGTGGCTGTAAGTTTATTTGTTTGGAACTTACTGGTGACTCAGATATTGCTGCAACCTTCAGAGAATTCTTGATGGAGCTGAGTTCCCACATGTGTAAGTTTATGATGTGCACGCCACAACATCCCCTTGTGATCTTGTACAGGTTTTTAAGTACAGCTTTCCGGAGAAGAATGTACACCCAGGGATCTAAAATCTGATTCCATGTTGCCATTCGGAGAGCGAAAAGTATTGTCTCACAGGTCTCCTTTGCACGATTCTCATTTATCCCAATTCTGGCCATTGTCACCTGAAAATGGAACATTGTAAAATTATACACCAAAAAACTACACCAAGAGAGCATGTAAATTAGTGAAACGGCTTCATTATTATCTCTAATCTTCATACCTTCACAGCATCAATGCATTCCAAGTGCAAAGTTAATACTTTGAGGCATTTAACATTTATCATCCCAGAAATCCTCTAATGTTTTACATAGGACATACGTGTCTCTGCTGAACCACTTTTGCTGAGCCTTGAGCAGAGATGACAACCAGCCAGAAAATACCCTCCAAAACCAGGGATTGATTTGATCAAAGAGTAAGAACTTATCCAGAATGTGAGCTATCCAGACTGTTCCAGGGATGGATTTTTTCAAGGACAGAGGCTGCTGGTAGACCAGAACATTTTATGAAAGGTATTTATTCTTTCACATTTTCCAAATTAAAGTCTGCATAAGGAATACCCCACCTTGATTTCACCAAGAAGATTGACACGTTTTAAGCTGCAACAGAACACAATTTATTGACACCAGAGGGTTTAGAGGTTTCTAGGCAAACTTAAGCTACAGTAACAAAGGCCACCAATACCCCTCCTCTTGCCAGTGGAGACACAGAGGGTTTCATTCACCTGTGGAGGTACTGCACATGGACAGATCTCCACCAGCAACAACACTGCTGGAGCCAATAGTTTCACACAGTGGAGGCACTAGCATAGCTCAGCAGGACTGCTTCTGGCAGAGGATACCCAAGAGCTACACCAGTCCAGTAAGTTGTGGCTGGTCTTCCTGCTTTGCAGAGCTGCAACCTAGGCTTTGACACACCAGCCCTAAACACACCACTGGGGCTTCTGCCCTGCAGAGTCCTCCTTTACAGGCTTTCTGCCAGTGAGGTTTTGTAACCTGAGTTCCTGTGTGAAGAAAGACGGACTCTGCAAAGCCAGGAATCTGCCAGAGGACCATAAATTATCTCTCTGTTATTAATGTAAAAAGTACATGAAGACGTTTTTTGGTAGACAGATGAAACACTGTAAAGTTTTCAGTTCCAAAGCCTTTAATGTTATAGTTATTTAACTAAGAAACAGGATATTTTACAACTGATGCTATAAGTACACTGATTTATTGGGCAATGACAGGTACGTCAGTCTGTCCAAGTGCAGACGGTCATGTTTTCACAAAGACACATTGTAAAAAAAAAAAAAAACCAAAAAAAAAAACACCCAAAAAACCCCCCTAAAAATAATAATTAATTAATAGAAAAAACTACCACTCAAGACTATTTTACTCCTTTTTCAAAGCATCTCTGTATTCTTAGGCCTTACCTATAGCATGCAGGTCACCACATCTGAGTATAAACCTAAGTGGAACAGAGTGAAAGCATGAAAGGAGACTATACTTGCTTGATTAAGCATTTGATTGAGCATTTCCGTATGGACCTCTGTGGGAGCAGCGAACAGAGCCCCTATGAACATTCCTAAGGAAGCTGGTAAGACTGGCAGAAGCACAGCTGGGAAGCCATGTGAGAAGGAGGAGGAATGTCTGAGCACTGAGCCAACACAAATACTTACAAGCAGTTCCCTGACTCTGCTTTTCACCCCACAACCACTGGGCACATTCCTCTCTGACATCAGCAGCCCACCCAAACTTGGACATCTCCTTTGGCTTTTGCACAGGATGTTTTCTCAGGACAGCCCTACATTTTATTTATTAGAGGTCCAATACCACAAGCCAAACTTAGACAGAATACTCTTCACTCATGCCAGTAGGACTGGGCAGCAACTGACAGCCCAACAGAGCTCATAAAGCAATGTCCTTATCCGATATACCACATGCTTGACTTAATACAGACATACAGCTTCCTAATTTGCTTCTTGATGTACTTCAAAATTCCATTTGTTGTTCTCTTGCATTCTGCAAAGTTAAAAAATGTCAAATTGAATGCAATTTCATTCCTGTAAGAGGAAGCAGTAGATATTGCCATCTAGGAAAAGTAGCTGCACTAAGATTTGTGTAAGCTATTATTTTCTACACTACCTACAAATTTTGTTTCATAAAATAAGAATTTTCTAGCCATATTACTTATATTATTTAGGAGTGTTATGCAGAAATTTAAAAATGTTTGCTTTCTTGTATCTCTAAGACCAACATGAAATGATATCCCAACTTTCTGAAGTTCTGAGAGACTAAGATTTCCATACAGGCCTGGACTAAGACAGAGAATCTTAGTCCAACCCCAGGCATGAGCATTTTTGTCCTAAAACACTTGTGGCAGAGCAGTGGTAGTGAGACATGTTTCCATCGCGTTGTCTCTGAGTATGAAGTGAAAAGGCTCTCGCCTCTCCAGAGAGCCTGCACTGTACTGGAAGTTCCTCCATATCTGCTGAGAAAACATGTAAGAAAAATGCAAGCAACTGAAGCCAGCTACATGCAAAGACAGGGCAAAGAGGAGACCATGTCCTGACTACTGGAGACTTTCTAAAATCATCTGATGATTCCTAGAACAAGACCCTAAACTGCAGCTGAAGAGTAGAATGGAGTGAGATCAATATAAATTATTATTTCTATCACATTTTCATGGTCATTCTTTAAGTTAAATTTTAAATTTTTAAAATACTATTCCCAAGTCAGTTTGAAATCATAAATTATAAAAAGGCCTAATGTGCTACAAGCTGTTTAATAAAGGATTTCATTGAAGCAAAACATGCAGACAGTCTGTATTTGCTCCCTAGATACAAGAAAGTCATGTCACTGAACTGTCACAAGTCACCAGCTCAGAAACTGCAACCAGAGCTTGCTGCAGTGCTAAGCTGACTTCTGAGAGCAGGACGTCCTCTGCAGGCACAGAAAGGACACTTTCTTATTTCTTGTTATTTGACTAATATTGTTCAATAATTAATTCAAAGTCAGGAAACCAATTCAAAGACTGACACTTTTTTCCTTCCCTGTAGGTCCATCAGGTTAGTGTGATGAAGGAATTCTGTTCTCTGCAGCCAGCAGTACACAAGTGGGGAAGCAGGAAGAGGCAACATGATTGCACCATATCTAGTTGCCTTTGATCTCCACAACTGAATTTAGTATTTGTAGATTCAGCAGTATGACTCAAAAAATTAATCCCCAGCTGGTAAATAATAAACGTAACTCATGACATTTTCCAACATATTTAGAAATGTAAAAATCCAAGTAGCATCTTGCTGAGTTATATAATGTTTATACGAACACAGCTGTAGTATGTCTCCCTGGTTTGCAAAAAAATGAAAGTATCACATGATGCAACCAATACAACTCAAACTTTCTTTAGGAAAGTAACTATAAAAGCATAACGGTAAAAGTGACTATTTAAACCAAGGCCGCCTGCTTGTAAGATATACAGTTACTCTGACTCATATTAGTCCTTCATGGTTTAAGGAAACACCTGAGAATTCCCTGTCCCTAAAAAGAAATACAGAGAAATCAAATTTGTGTCAAGCAAGACTTAACACAATACGTTAAACTTCTCCATCCTTGTTGTCCAATTTTAGGCTTCACTAGAACCAAAGCTCACTTTGCAAGATCCAGAACGTCTGATGGAAAAGTTTCAAAAACATTTCGAAATCATTGACTTCTACAATTTCGCAGATAGCATCAGAGAATTGCCATTTCCCTCAGGGACAAAATTCAGTGCAACAAGCTGAAAAGAATTGCTCCAAAGCTTCACACCACTCTCCAAATATAAACAGCATGACTTTAATTTCCCTTCCAATTGGATCTCAATTATATGAGAACAACTAATAAGCTAAATGGCAGTGCTGCTTAGTCACATTCCTGTTAGTACTCAAGGACAGCCAGTCAAAACAAGAAGCAGACTACCGCTAGTTAGGAAATATGACATACTGTAATGCTACTTTGATGCATTTCAGCACATAGACTTTAAATCCAGGTTCTATCCTTGACTTCAGGTAACTGGATAAAAACCAGTCACCAAGAGATTGACATGGAAAACACAGCAGACAAATATCAGAAATTCTCTTCCTCTGTAGCTCAGCCTTCAGGCTTCCCTTCCCTGTGGGAACCTTGCAGACCCTCTCAAACCTCTTCCTTTGGATTTCATTACAAGGAGTTCTGAGAATTTCCATTAATGGAAGAAAGTCCATGGTTTTTACAGTATTTGCAGAGTACTTATATTTTGTCACTGACGCCTGTGTCGAATCCAGAGGTTTATATCCCATTCTCCTAAACCACACAGGACTCAAAGCAGTGTTCTACTGATTATGTCTCACTCCATGTAAACAAAAAATGCATAATTATTTAGAATTTCCAGAAGGTTTTGGAACTTCCATTATTCACACATGATACAAAGAAGCTGCAGTTTGCTATAGGCAAGAGCTGACAGAAGCTGATACTTTGTAGTACTCTATAAACACAAACTTTAAGAAAAAAATTTGCAAAAGAGGGGGAGAGAGAAATCAAAATATATCTATCTTCACATTTTATGTACCATTTTATACCTCCTAGGAACAGTCATTAGAAAAGAAACACTGACAGCAAATTGCCTATATCACTGCTATACAGATATTGCGGTAGATAAACCAAGCATTTGTTGCCACAAAGCTGAGTATGCTTCATTTTATTTTTTATGTGATTCTATATACATCATTTTAAAAGCAAGCTTTTTCAAGAAAAATATGTAGCGCACTACTTCTGCCATGAAAATGTTAGTACACACACTGTACAACGTATGCCACATAATGGGTTTTATGTTACAGATCTGCAACATGTTTTTCCCCTAATGTTTTCCCTTTTCCTTTTTAAAAGAAAAACACGAAGCATACCTTCAACATTTACATACCAGATGATACACCTGCCTAGCAGGTAAATTTTAACTGAGCCTAGTAATTTTATAAAAAATGTGTATTTAAAAAGGAGTTGAAGAAGACAAAACACTTTAGCAAGTTTTCCTCCACATTAAAGTCCAGAGGTACTATTAAGGGGATACACAATACATCCACATGTAAAGTTTTGCAGGATGAACCCTTGACAAGTAGCAGCAAATTAAGGGATTCCCCTCTTCTCACACGTGCCCTTCTGTGAAAAAATAGTAATGTCACTAAAAAACAACAATGGATCCACCATCTCACTATTCAGTTGGGGAAAAATCTGTGTCTACCTCCCAAAATCAAGTTCTAGTCCAAAACAGGTAAACCAAGGTTGGTAACTACTACCTGCCATGATATGCAGCTAGTCTGAGAAAGACCTTTCCCCTATCAGGGTCACAGTCTCTCTCGGGAAACACAGAACCCAAATGAGAAACAGATGGAAAAGATTTGGATAACCAGAGGTAGCTGAGGTTGCAAAAACGTTTTGTAGAAGTTTGTTTAGCCTTCATGTGCTCCACATTTACAGCTCTTAAAAGGGAAATGTGTAAACCTTTTGGAGTTATTGTAAAGCTAAAGACATTCAGAGCTCAGAGGTGTTCCCAAAACACTACTGCTGTGATAGAAGTCAAAAAAAGTATAGAGAAAACAGGAAAACACATTTTCCATGAAGAAAATGAAAACGATTTCTAGTATTCCTTTCTCAGACACAACTGATCCTGTGACCAGGCAATTCCTCACCAGCCAATGATGCTGCCTTACAAACAGTACCATTCAGGATACATGTGCCTTTTCTCATGTTGGCAAGATCAAAGCTTTCATACAGTATGTCCAAGCACCCCCCTGAATTGGCAGGGCAGATCTCACATCAGCTGAAAGCCAAAGAAAGGACTGCAGTGTAGCAGCCCATATACAACACTGCAGCCATGACCTTAAATTAAGGCTCTGTGGTGGTTTGCCAGCAGCTCATCTCCAAGTGACCTCACCATATGACCCCTCCTCGCTGAGGCTGTTCAGTTCTTCTGAGCTTTCTGCTCTCCTCACACAGGCTCAGGTCTGCAGAGGACTCTCCATTGCACTCCATTACTGTGCCATTAGAGCCAAGTGTGACATATTCACCATCTGTATTTTTACAGCTTTATGCAAATTATTTATGGATGACAAAACACTTTCTGAAGAAACATTTAGAAACATAATTCAAAATAAGATTTTTATGTATGCAAGAATTTGTCAAAATTACTGAAAAAAAAGTAAAGTGCCACAACATTATACTCACTATTTATATTTTATTAACTGCCTTTGGCATTATCATGCTTTATATAAGGCAGGAGTGCAATTATGAAGTAAGCCTCACAAACAGAAAGGGGTTTTTGTGTGCATAAACTCACAAACAGTAAGTGAAAGTGAAGCTTTTATTTTCTGTCAACTCTCCCCTTAGACACTACCTATTGGCATGCTTTTTGCAGTAACAAATTCAGGTTGGGCTTGAATTTCACTTCACTTAGAAGTGAACTCTCTTTTCAAACATCACCATGTTCACGCTGCTTCATTACTAAACTCATCCTCCACTGCATCTACATGCCTGACCAGAGATACAACACGGATTCAGCAACCAGAGGCAAGCTAACATCTTTCAGAGCAAGAAAATGTTCTTCTATAGGGATTGTAGGATCTGCCAGTTCTTACCTGGCAAACAATTATATGTGGCAGACAATTTTATAGTTGTCTCAGATGTGTTACTTTTGTCCAAGAATTGGGCTGAATTCTCTAAGGGCTCCTTGGACAGGTCCCTGACTTCAGAAAAATGGCATATACATGCAGGCTTTCAGGGCAAATACCACCCAATCCAGAGATATCGATACCTATTAGAAGTGTTAAGAGAAGGGAGAAGAATTTCACAGTGAGTCAGTCATGATATATAGTGGCCTTTTCACCTCTTCTAGAATTCAGGAATGCAGACGGCTTTGTTGCGTGACAAAGCCTGCCAGACCTCAAGCAACAACAGGTCTAAAAAAGTTTATCTATCGCCTATTCTATCGCCTGCCAGTGGAATCAGGCCTTCAGTTTAATTATCTGAGAAATTATGGTGTTTATTACATGGGTGTACGGGGGAAGATAAGGAGAAAAAAAAGAAAGATATCTTCTTTTTAATTATATTTTATGTATGTTTATGTTTAACATGTATGCAACATACACAGTGGAGGAAAATGAAATCTTTCTAAAGATGGATTGGAGTCACAGACACCTAATGACTTGGTGCTATCATCTGATTTGCAGTATTTGCAAATCTGGCTGGAGACAAAGAAAGAAGTGATGTGTTCCTTTCAGGTTATTTTATAAAACATCACCATTATTAAAGGAACTATTTCTCTATATATCATCTGGAAAAGTACACTAAGAAGCTTTAAATGGAAATATCAAGGCTCATGAATTAGCAATATATTTACCAAGTTGGAATATATTATTTGCAATTTTTTCTTTCTTTAATGTTATCAAATAAATTAAAAGGGACTGCTGTACACTGGACCACCTTTTAGGTGGAAGAGGGAAGAGAAAATCAAGTCTCCATTTAACAGTGATTTATTTCTCACTGCTTCTTCAAGGGCACACTCCTGGTAAAATGTAGATTCAATTTTATTTCCAACTCACTAATGAACTGTAAATCCTAAAACAAATTGCTACCACTTACATGTGTCCTCATCTCCTTCCTGCTTCATCTGGTTTAGCACCTTTCCACGCAGTGAGGCAGACAGGAACACAGCTGGCCACATCCCTGCCAGCACGAGTCTCTTCCCCACGTTCTCATGTCCTGGTGTTGGTCATAAGGTAGGTGACAAGGTTGCTTGTGGGCAGACTCGCTACATCCTTTACATCCCCTCTCACTCCTGGATCTTTGGGGTGGTGGTGCAGCCCATGCACAGCCAGCTTAACACAGGATTCAAGCCATCTGAGGCAGCTGGCAGCACCCAGGTCTGGGACAGCAAGTACGGGACCAGCTATAAATCAGTCATTAACTTCCATTTCTCCAATGACAAAGTAATCTTTGGTTTCTGTGTGCTAGTATCGTCTTAAAAACCTTAGTTCAGGACATCCCTTACACAAAGGCTCATCTTCAACCTCCTCCAGAAACCATGTAGAAACACAACTCCAATGTCATTCAAACCTGCCCTTTGGCACACATCTCTGAATAAGGTTTCCACATGGCTCATTAAAAGAGGAGTAAGAGCAAGCTTATGAGCTGGTATCCCCTCCCTGCTCTGTCTAGAGTAGATAAGAGCAATCCTTCAGCAAGAGACAGTATATTACCTACAATGCAGCTCAGGTTCATTCACCTGGCTCAGCTAATTCTCCTCATCTGATATGAGAATGAATCCAAAAGAATGAGTCACAATTACTAAAACTTTACTGTAACACCTAGTGTAAACCCTTTCTACAACATTCTGCTACCTGACCATTACTGTTTCTGAAGGCACATACACAGAAGTCTTCTAAGTCTTAAAAGCACCTGAAATAAGAATTTTTGATCTGCTTTACATCTAAACAGCGTATTTCCCAGAAAAGAATCCAAATTACGCGCACTCTCAGACATTGATTCTACACTGCTATTGAGACAAGTAACTTCTGCTAGAATGCATTTATAATCACCATTCAAAACTTAATGGGAATTAACACCATAATAAATATCTCACAGAATACATGAATGTATATCAGCCCCTGTCATGTTAAACCTGGTGAGGATGAAGAACTTTCTGGAGTTGTTCCATGTGAGTGTATTTGTCCCCAAGATTTTTCAGCAACAAGTTTACCATTTAAAGTCTTTATATAGTCAGGAAAAAGAGCTTTCCTAAAATAACCATTCAAAAATGGTTATGCTGTGTATGACATTTTCCAAAAAAGGTTATGCAGTGTATGATATTTTCAAGCAAGAAAGGCCTGAATAAGTGTAATAACTAGGAAATGTGGAGAATTCTCTTATATCAAACAAAATTAAAAATGTATGTCAAATTGACATACATTTTTTATTATGAAGCAAAGAATCCAAAACCTTTACCAACGGAATAAATAAGGGGAGGTTATATGAATGGCAATTTTATTTAGCTGAAGTTTTCAGAATTTGATTGAGATGGCAACTTCAGAATTGAAAAAAAATTGAAATTTTCTGTGAAAGTCGCTGACATCTATTTGGAATGAAATATTGTGTTTCAATTTACAGACATTCATGTTTTAATTCTGTATATATAATATAAATTTAAAAATGAAACAGCAAGCAATTTTGAAAGAAAAACAGGCCCACGTTGTTTCGAAAAATACAATATTCTCCCATTATCATTGCCTTCCCAACTTTTTCTCTCCAAAACAAACCAATCTCATTGCATTCTGATGGCACTGCATTTTCATAAAAAGGCTTTACGTAAGTTTTTCCAAACAGTACTGGTAAACATAGATAACAAAAACTGTAATTGTGCTTCCCCAAAGACCTCTGGTAAAGAACAATCTGTCAATCTCAGCTTTTCTTCCTTCCCTGCTTCATACCATTATGGCATGACAATATGCACCATCCATTACCTCTCCAGAACTTCTTTCCTGTTGAGAGTATCTCATGCTCAACTCCCTGACTTTTGTGAGAGGAAGGTAAACACTTGAATAACAAATTTAGCCACGATTAATATAGAGTTTCTAAGCACGCTATCATAAACTACACCCTGGCCCACATTTTAAGACTTTTTTTTAAAAATTATTCATATTTCTCAGAAAGGCTAAGGCCCTTAAGATCTCTACAAACTGTAAAAGATGAAAACAGGAAAAGACCAATTCTGAACACTGGAACAGTACCTTTCAAATTCAGTACCATTTTAGGTGGGTATACTCTAAAATGATGGTCATTCCAGTTCTCATCTAACCTGGGAGAAATTTGCCAGCTGTACCTCTTAAGAATCCAAATTAAAAGAATGATCTGTATAAACAATATTTAAAAAAGGCATGAAAAGATTATCCAAGGGTTTCTAATATCACAGAAACACATTTGAATGGATTGAATTTTTAAATGCATTGTATTAAACTTTGTTATTTTCCCCCTGCAAACGCCTGCAATTTCTTTCCGCAGAGTATTTTCATGGTAACATAGAAAAGCATGCTCAAATTGTCTGAGTTTCTGCTAAAACCTTATTCCACAAGAAAAGAAGCTAAAAAGACATTTCTGTCTTGAGACTAACAAAAACTTCAATCAAAATGAGTGTTCTCTTGCCTCTTAACCCCTAAAATCAGCTATTTATTCCAAAATAACTTTTGGGCCATTATATTAGGAATGACACTAACATTTCAGGGATTTAACCTTGAGTATCGGAACCTCATTCAGAGGAACTTAAGCAAGAACAGTAATTGAATTTGCACAGTGTTAACGTATGTATTGAGAAACATGGGAAGCAATTAAAAGGCCAGGCGCTCACAGCCCTGTTTTACAGTGTAGCTTGAAAGACAAGCAAACTCATGTGAGACTTTTTTCTTTCCAGAGGAACTCGGGGAGCATTTTATTCAAACAGCCACTCCTGATCACACTCTTCTGACACAGCCAGGCTTGGAAGAGAAATAACAACCTACAGTCAACAATAACCATTGCTGTATGGATGCTTTGGACTAAAGAGGTGTATCTAACAAGTCTTCTGCTAGCAAAAAGCTTTTTTCCTTTCCCTATGAAACTGGATCATTTATTAAAACTGCTGTGGCAGCAGAGGGCTCCTGAGATGGACTTGCACCTGGTCCAAGAGATGCAATGACAACATCTAAAGGGTATTCCCATGGAAGCCCTGCAGCAAGTCACCTCTCCTGTGCCCGTCAGCCCGCTGCAGGCTGGGTGTGAAGTGTAGCTGAGACCTAACTCAAACCACATCTTCATTACTCTGACAATACAACCCATCTCTGTATGGTGTCAACAGACAACCCTTCTAGCAAAACCTGACGAGAATTCAATGACAAAATGCAGCAGAAACGCAGTAATTATAATTGATTATCCTCTTAAATATCTGAATCTTGGAAAAGACTGTATTTTTACCCTGTGTAAGTAACTTTTACAACAGCATTCACAGTTGCAAGGTTCGCTAAACATGTTTAAGAGTACCTCCTTCAGTCTTCAGAAACCGATGATAGGAACTGAAAGCCTAATTTATTCTTTCTTAAAGATCACTCTTCTTGTTGACAGTGCCTGTGCAGGCACAACGAGCTCACGGAGGCAGCAGCTTTGATTAATGTGTTTTGCCAGTGTTTCTGTAAGAGCATATGCTTCTGCAGAGCAGCCACCCGTGAGGTCTGGGGTGGCTGTACTGCACATGGACAAGGGCCTCGCTGGCAGAGTGTGGACCTGCATCCCAGGACATCTTGTGCCTGCTTCTCCTCACTGGCATTTTTCAAATATGAACAATCACCAGCCAGAGAGTTCAGAGAAGGGACAGATTTTGAACTATTTTGTTGTAGGGACAATATAACCAGCAATATTTGAAGGCATACAAGCAACATTAATAAAGCAATGAGCTCATATAAATTATGCCCATTGCACATATAAAGTAGTATAACAGAAATTTAAACTACAAGCTTGTTAAACAATAAAGAAACAGGAATGGAGGGAGACGCTTCAAGGGTAACAGGGGTATGAACTCCTGGCAAAGTGTGACCGTGCAAGTATACACATGACTACACATACAAAAAGACTAAAATGAGATGCCTAGAGGACTGCTTTGTACAACAAAGTACCTTATACTCTATGCAAACACATAGACTAAAATTAGTGTAAAATCTGCAACCCACTGACCTTCTTGAGTACATACCAACTGTGAGACCAACTGTCTCAGCATCCAAAATACCTGGTGGAGCAACCAGAGTGGGGTGTGCTGGGGTAAGGGTATTCCACCAAGAGCATCCCTGTTAGTGCAGCACTGCCCTTCTAGCCTTCCCCAGCAGTATATCCACTGAAAGACCACTCAGGCTGGCTCTGTCTGCTTCTAGGTTGGAGTGATTCAGCAAATTGTAAGCTAAATGCAGCCCTAGGTGCATGAAAACCAACCATCAAGCCTTACAAGACAATCTGAGGACAAGAAGGAACATTTCAGAAAGATGCAATTAGCCTAACAAATTGGAAAGGAAAGAGATGACATGAGAAGAGACCGCTAGAAATTAATCTAGGCAGTTAAAAAAGCAACTGAATAAGGGCTGATTTAATCATATGAAATAAATAGCTGTGATCTTTAAAAAAAATAGGAGAAGCGACTATTTTCTGCAGTAGAGGGGAGGTAAAACTGGAATGAAATTAAACAGATAACTGCATGGAAAAAAGATCTCAACAAGAGTAATTTAAATGTAAAAGTATTTTTCTCAGACTAAAACTGTGTTCCACACATGAAAAAGATTAGACATTTCTCCATATGTTAATTAGTTCTCATAGACAAATTCACTCTGAAATAAACCCCTCCTGTCCATAATTACAGAAAGTTCACTTTGCTACTCCAAAACCAAAATTTAAAATACGTTTATCCCTTGAGCCCCACAGAATTTGACGTACTGCAGTCAGAATTTGCTCATACGAACACAGCTCCAACAACAAGCTGTTTCCTGACAGGCCAGACATAAAGTCACAGCCAAAAACCAGCTTTATATAACAATCTGTTTCATCAGAGATGCTTGTCACAAAATGCTCCAGGCCAACTATTTGCTTTGGGAATCTAACCCCTAGAGACCAAATTTATCCAACAAAATTCACATATCCCTAGCAAAGGGCTAAGACTAGGATGAAAAAAGATGACTTACTACACAGAGAAGTTGATGTTACTATCTTCAGAACTCACTTTCCTGGAATTACCCGCCACAGAGCGAAATTATTTGGAATGTCAGAACAAACGTGACTCTGACAATCATTGACCACATAGATTATTACACTGAAAGCAGGTAGATTTAGATTAGATATCAGGAAAAAATTCTTCACAGAGAGGGTGGTGAGGCACTGGAACAGGTCGCCCAGAGAAGCTGTGGATGCCCCATCCCTGGAAGTGTTCAAGGCCAGGCTGGATGAGGCTTGGAGACACCTGGTCTAGTGGAAGGTGTCCCTACCAATGCATTGGGGCTGAAACGAGATGATCTTTAAGGTTCCTTCCAACCCAAACCATTCTAGGATTCTATGATTATCAGAGAACCCATGAATTTCACTTGTTGCTTTTTTTGTGAACTCCCTCCTGCTCTCAACTCCTCAAAAGGAGACAAATGTTCCCCTATAAAGGAAGAATCAGGGAGTACCCCTCATTCTGTTAGTCCATAAAGAAAAGATTCCCACACAGTGACAGAAAACTTGAAAAAGCTGCTCATTTTTTAAGAGAAAACGATACAGAGCTTCAGGACAGAAATCAGAAGGAAGAAATGAGAAGAAAGTCTCTGTATAACAGTCCCAGGCAGAGCTCCACAAGGGCTCTGCTTCTGAAAAACACTCCAGATCTCCAAGAGTCTTAAAATAGAGGTGGTGATTGATTATATTATGTATTATTATATATAATATTAAATGATATATATATATATATATATATATATATATATATATACACAGATACATAAAGGCACCTAAGTAAGTTCACTACCACTGTAAAGTTCAGTTCCACACCACGTACCATAAAGGACAATCCAGTGTCTTTTGCCTTGATTATCATCTAAAGGTGATTTTAGCACAGCACAGTGATTGAATATATAATTCCACATGAAAAAAAAAAAATCTCTAGTAGTGAAGTATATCTGCAGTTGGATTACAGTATTGGATAGACTTGATTTGCTTAGCCACGCACGTATCTCAATTGACCTAACACTAGATTAAAACCAGAAGAAAAATGAACAAAGCAAACCCCTCATCAGATGGATAATCACACCAAATAAATCCAAACTCTTGTATCTGCAAACCATATGTGGCATAAACTGCATCGCCTTTTCTTCCAAAGGTTTCTCTTTGGAAAGGTTTCTCTTCCAAAGGTTTGTTTGGTTTCTAATCGTGTTGATTTATACTGAGGCAATTCACTTTCACATAACATTTTGTTCTGTACACTCCTTGCGATAGAGAATGTGGGTTAAATTGTCAATTCAAAGATTGACACTGACTTCTTTTGCTTTGAGGAAAAAATTAAAACGCAAATGAATGCAAAACAAGCATGCATTTAACTACTTTGCCAAATAATTTCACCTATGAACACCTGCTTATATTTATTTCAAGAAATATATATTGGTATATGCTGATCGCAGAATCTAAACAATTAATTTCACAAATTAAAAGCCCTGAGAGGTTTCAGATAAATTGGGCAAGTAGATTTGCATCAGCAATTCACTGTAAATCATATTTCTTGGTAAACCCTGGATCTCTTTATTGTAGCGCTTTAGTAGTACCTTCCTAGCACAGCTTTATTCCACTGCATCTGTATGCTCCGCTGCAGTCCATACACACTTATTAAATTAACACCGTGCTTATAATTTTGTTTGTATTCAGTGAACAGAATGCTATCAAAACAAAGATTGGGTAATTCAGAAAATTATCTTTGATGCAAACTTTACAATCCTAATAGCTAAGAAAGGTAATACCTACCAAGAACCCCGTTTTACTGCATTTCCCAGACTATTGAACTCTTTGGCTGAGACACTATTTGCTAAACTTCCTTGATACTTTGTTACAAGAATCAAATCCTACATTATGCTAACTTGTTTTTCATTTCTCATCTCTAATGTACATTTGTCCATATTGCAGAATTATCTTCCATGCTGCCAGGCTAATTTCGGTGATAGTTTGGCTCATCGCATTACAAGAGATCCAGAAGCAAAGCATCCTGAGCCCAGAAAGCACAGTGAGCACCGGCAAATCTGCCGCCCAATCAACCAGAATTGCTTGTGTATCACCTCCCTCCCCAACACATTCCCCAAAAATACCAAGTACAAAATTAAGCAAGAAGTCATTCAGTGGTCTCTATCACCAGCTGATGAAAATCCCAAGTGCTGAAATAGCTCTTAAAAAAAAAATCTGCATCTGGAATAGTAATTCATTGCAACTACAACTTAGATGACATTAAATACTTCAACAAAAGTACTATTGTGAATTTATTAAAGATTGTCAAGATTTTAAAAATTATCTTCATACAGTTAATAAAAATTTTAAAATTACCACCACTGAAAAAACAATCACAGTAGTTGCAATGTAGTATTCCTTCATATGTTGAATAAATGAAATATCTCTTTTGAATTAAAAAGTGTCTATAGCTCTTTTGCCATGCAAGGGCTTTTTAAAAGTCAAATTAATATCAACCTTTAAGGACAGTTATTTTATCTGAAAATAAATGTCACCAGAGGATAATATACTATTTTTTTCATTAAAGTAAAACCACGATTGAAGTTGCTTTTCTTGAAAACCATTCTGTGGATTGTCCCAGACAAATTTCAGGAGGTGACTGAGTGTCTGGAAATAACTGGAAGTTCACTACAAAAGCTCACTATACTCTTCTGACAACTTTGTTTATGCTATATACACTACAGTCAGGACCCTGGCAAAAGACAACATGAATTTAAACTATGCTGCAGAGCAAGTCTAGAAAAACAATAGAGAAGCAGGGGAAATTGTGTGTTGAACAAAAGTGAAAGAGATGTTGTGCATTTCAGTGATGCAGAGATTTATATCCAGACTCCCTCCTTAAAGCCTGCGATACTGAATTAATTAAATGCTACCTGCCAGATACACCCAACTGCTGAGGCTAGGCTAATACCAATGTCTAATTTAGAACTAGTTCAGGTAACCCCATACTGTACTATAAGCAGTGAGTGGATGAGATATAGCTGTATCTGATTCAGATCTCAGATTTGAATTTCTTTATTTGTGAACTCAAGCCAAAATTACTCCTCATTCATATCAGTGGAAAACTACAGGACTTTGTTTCTAGGAAACAAAATATTTCATATTACTTATGTCTTAATCTCTCTCACCCTAGTAAAAAAAATAATTTTGTTCAGTCAAATTTACTACAGCAAAAAGAGTCAGAGTTAATGTCAGTTTTATAATGCCATCAGACAACAGAAGCCATCAAACTCTTTCCCGTACCATAATCCCACTTCCTTTGACCCTGCTCACTGACGGAGCACACACTAACACGAGCAACACTTACTGCTTGGAAGAGGCACAGCAGTTGCCAGCAAGTAGTCCTAAACTGCAGCCGGGACAGCTGACACAGCTCATGACAGCCCGGAGCAGCTTTGCTAGTCATCTGTCCAGGCTGCAAACCCAGCTTGATCAGCTCTAAACTCAATTTTTATTTTAACCTATTTTTTAACATGGCTCCAAAGCAAAGCCCTTAATATCCTGCTAATGGAACAGAGGATTTTTATGTTCTTAACTGTTATCTTCCATAACACAGTTCACAAGTAGCAGTAAACTGGAACAATAGCAACAAACAGACTACCATAAATTAAAAATTATATGAACCACAGTACAGACTAAACATACTTACCACTTCCAAGATTTCACTGAATTTTTGGACAAATTCAGTATTTGCTGTGATTGATTCTAGCCACCATTCTGCCTCCACTGTCTGCTTCACAGGACTGGAAATAAAGTCTTCACAGTCCCTATATATTTGCTTACTCAATCTTATTTCACTCATTATAAGGAGAGGAGAATAATTACCATTTTTGTTAGAGATGCATGGGTACATACACTATGGGCAATATGCTGTAAAATTAGTACATTGAAGAGTGAGTGGAGCTGTTATCATAGCTAAAGCACCTTAAAACCTGGAGATAACAAAGTGTAACTTTTATACAATGATGTGCATTAAAAATTGGCAAACATGTTAGGCTCTTACCAGGAATGGACTCCAGCAAATGCAAGAAACACACATTATAGCCAAGAGCTGAATGATCATTTCAAAATGATGAGATCTGCCTTGTCTTTGTTGACTTTTAAATTTGACTCTTAAGAGGGTAATTCCTGTGACAGCATTGCACAAGAATGAAATAGCAAGGGCCAGTAACCCAAGGCAAGAAAAAAGTAAGAGATAAAATCTGTCTTCCCAGTCCTCAACATGTTCTGTTTTATAGAAGCACCAGGTCCTCGATGCTTGAATTTGATAGGCTCTAAACCTAAGAATAGGCAGCAAAGCTATAAGAACAGCAAACAGACATACCATAGTCAACATCATTTTCACATGTTTAGAAGTCATTTTCGTAGAGTGAAATATTGGCTTAGTGACTCCAATGCACCGCTCAACAGCCATCACACTGCCCAGGAAGAGCGGGCACAAACCAAAGAAAACCATACAGATGCCAAAAACACTGCAAAGAATGTTGGACTGGTTAAATCGAATCCAGTCTTTATCCGACGCATACACAAACACTGCAATGGCTCCGTTGATGAGGTGGCCGAAGAGATCTGTGACAACCAAACCACTAGCAAGAAGCAAAAAGGAGGCTTTTGATTTCTGTCTAAATCTCTGATACGCCTTCATGAGAATTGCTATTGCAAGACTGTTGGACAAAATTCCCACTGTCATGAAGATTATTGAAAAGAAAACTGAAATCTTCTTCTCCGTGTGGCAGGTCGTGTTTTTTAAGATTCCAAATCCAGCCAGCCCTGGTGATTTTGAACTGTTCATGGTTAGAAAGGAGAGGCAGCCCTCAAAACATTTCAGCAGTCTTGCAATCAAAAGGCATCTGCAATATTAAAAACAAATATACACACACTGTAAAAGGCATACCACTGTCCAAATGACATTTGAAGCAAAAAAATTCCACAATATTAGCCTGTGGTAGAAATCTAATTTTCTGGTTTTCTGAGTGATATGATATGGCATCATCAGTCACAGGATAAAAGTTATCTGCATGCATTATGCAGTGCAGATCAGTACAGTATCTTTGTAATCTCTGCACATGTAAGATACATAAAGTAATGTATAAAATATATAATGCTCATGTACATATCGTCAGAGAAACCATACAAAACATTCTGGTGTTTAAACTATGTATATAAACAAATGTTTTTGCAACATACTCCTAAAGTATTTATCAGCCCAACCATAGTCAAAAGTGAAATACACAAACTGGAATGTTTTGAGATGATAATCACACTCCATTTCTCTTCTCACTGTTAAGCATTTATTTTCAAACAATGTCCTAACAACCTCCAAGTACTTCTCCTCTCACAATTCAATGTTTTAAAGCTTTAACCTAACCAACACTGAGGTCTCCAACTCCCCAGTTCCCTCACTGAAGCATAAACTTGCATTTTAGACGCTCCCTTATTCGGAAGCCAATTCTGCAAGTTACTTCACACGTTATCTCCCATCTCTACTCTCAGGACATTCCTGTTGGCAAAAACTTCCCATGCAGAAGAACAGAGCAGGCTTTAGTAACGCCGAACACAAGGAGACGGTCGCGTCTCAGTTACTGAGCTGGATCTGACACCGGGCACGCCACAGCCGAAGGTGAGTCCAGCCTTCAGGATGGATAACCGGGAGCGCAGCCGGCAAAGTCCTGCGGCGGAGCACCTTCCCCTCCTACCTCCCCTCGGCACGGCCGCGCGAGCACGTGGGGAGCGCACCCGAGGGGGAGCGCACCCGAGGGGGAGCGCACCCGAGGGGGAGCGCACCCGAGGGGGAGCGCACCCCGAGGGGGAGCGCACCCGAGGGGGAGCGCACCCCGAGGGGGGGGAGGCAGCGGCGCTCCTGCGCGCCGCCCCGCAGCGCCCCTTCGCCACCAGCAGCGCCCTTAAGTGCGCGTCGCCACCGGGGGCGGGGCGAGCCCGCCACGCCGGGCACAAGTGCCACCGGCAGCTGCCGGTACCGGCTCCCACCGACCCGCCCGGCTCCGCGTCTTCGCACCCCGCAGGGCTCCCACCACCCAGCGCCGCCGGCGCGCACCGCTCCTTCCCGGGCCCGGCCCGCCGCCGCTCACCTCCGCTTCGCTCCGCGGCGCTGGCGAGAGGCGCGGCGGCGCAGCGCGCTGCCCCGCCGACCGCCGCCGCTCGACCCGCCGCCGCCCCTCCGCCCGCCTCCCGCCTTCCCTCCGCCTTCCCTCCCGGCCTCCCGCCCTTCATCGCCGCCCCCGGCCCGGCGCCCGGCCACCCTCCAGCGCCGGGGCGGTCGCGCTGCCCGCTCCCATCTCCCCGCCAGGGCCGCACCGGGGAGACCGTCGGACTCCGAGTGCGCCCGGGGACGAGGCACCTGCCCCCCAGCCCCAGCATCCCTTCGCCAGGCCTTTCCGGAGAGGGCTGCGAGGCAAATTCGGCCACAGCTCCGGAAGCGCCCGGCTTTGTCCCGAGGAGGTGGAAACCCTGAGTTCAGGCCACCCCCCGCCGCGGGAGCCGGGAGAGGTGCAGGGAGCTCGTCCCTCGCCCACCGGCGCGGAGCCTCCTCGCTGCGCCGGCGGCAGCGAGAGGCCTCCAGCAAGGAGGGCCAAGCTGCTTGTCACATCACAGCCCTAGGCGACAAGGCCACTGCAGCCAGGCGGGATGAGTTCTGCATCCACGGCAGGAGCAGCTCACGGGGCAACCGAGATCCCACACCTGTCGTCAGCCACAGCCTCGTCCCTTCGCCCAACCTCCCCCTTCGCCAGCGCACAGGGAGCTGAGGAAGGGGCAGGCCCAGGTAGCCAAGGGATGCAGCTGTGCACACCGGTAGACACGAGCCCCTTGCACCTGCCGGATCGTGTGGCACTAAGGGCGTTCCTTGGACCATTGCACCGCTGCAGCAATATGACAAGGCCAGACGAGGGGTTCATGATACTACGGATAAGGCTGGAGATTGTGGGTTCTTCGTTTCCCATCATGTAACCAGTCTGTTAACACTTGAAGTCATAAATAACTTCTAAAAGTTCTCTCATCTGTCAGTATCTAGGACTAACAAACAGGCCTGAATGTGAATTTTTGTTAAAAGCTTTTACTACAGAAATAAGCCAAAATATAAAAACAACATCGAACTGTAAAATATTATGGAATTTGTCATGGGTAAGAAGGATGGAGAACTTGTATCTGTTTCCATTCAGACACAGCCTTCAGTTACTACTCCTGGCTCCACAAAGCAACTATTTAAAAATTAAAGTTCTCAAACATGTTGCAGTTTTTCTTACCTTTATGTCTTGAATTCTACAGATACATTTGTCTCTCCCTAATCCACAAGTGAGGTAATACAGGCCAGAAAAATCCATTCTTTCCAACAGTATCTCAAATCACATACATAAACAGTTAAAAGCACCATGCCATGGCTTTCCTCCTGAATATGCTTGTAAGATTTTGGCATCTCATCCTACAGCAATCAAAAATGGTCAGTTTGGTCTGATTTGGACCTATAAATTCCCAGAAATTCTTTTTTTTAAGACAGCAATAAACTACAAAAACATCTCAGAATATGTTATTGCCTATTAAAGTTCAGAGGAAAAGAGTTTATGTTATGTTTCCCTGTCCAGAAATAAAAGGAGTCAGAGATCTCAAACTACAAACAACTTGCACTGTGCCCTTCTTTCCTAGCCAGATTTCTTCACACATCTCTCCTGAAATGGGAGAACAAGCCTGTTTGAAAATAAGCAATGAAGTTGGTACTTCAAGACCCTGCAGTCTGGGAGGTAGGAGCTAAAATGCCATTATCAGGTAGATCAAGCCAAAGAGAAGAACAGAAAAACCTCAAGACGGATGTTTCAGTGTTCTTGTAAAAACATGGTTAGAGTAAGGAAGGAAAACACAGGCTTGTAGAGTGCATCCTGAGGAAAGCATTGGTCTGCCAAAGGTGGAGAGACTGGCATTTCAGTTGCTGTAGAGGGGTGGATAGGAGACCAAGAAATAGTGTCAGGAAAGTAAATATATAAACCTCCACCTCTCTTTTGTCTCTTTTCAGAGAACAGGGATAGAAGAGGGCTCCTACACCTGTACAGCTTGCAGAACACAAAGGGCCACATTGTACTTTTGTACTGTTAGCCTACTACAAAGCAACAGGCATGTTAAGCATCGATGTAAGCAGGACAGATATTTCTGCAGCCCAGCCCTGTACACATCTGCATGCTCCTGACACACAAATAACTGAAATAGTAGCTTCAGTGGAATGAGGCGATTTTGTGGAGTTATAGCAAAGTAGGATGGTGTCTTCAGAAGGTGTTGGAGGAGTGAAAACTAGCAATGACACCAGCAGAACTAAGCTTTTCATACTGCCTGATGATCAGCTTTCTTAATTTCCTATTACTAAGGAAAACAGGAGTGGCCAAAATTGTCACATCACAGCCTATGCTGTAGGTCCTGGCTGGGAAATCCCTGCCTTCTCAGTGGGGAGAAGTCTCTTCACAGGTCATAGCCCTAAGCCAGAGCTGAGAGAAACAAGAGGAAGGATTAATGTCCTTCATCAGGACAGTAGCTCTTCCTTTCATCCACAGTTTGTCAATCAACCAGTATGGGGCTGGGCTTGATAGAGTCCCTGATATGACTGGAAACAAAAGCTATAGGTGTGGGAGCCCCACAGGAGTGTTGTTTAGAGGCTCTTTGTTGCTCTGACTGTTCAAAGGCTGCAGAAAAATGAAGTACTGCCTTGGCTCACTGAATCCAGCAATTCTGAAGGTGCATTGAAGCCTGTGTTTGTTTTAAAACCCTGGACTCCTGGTTGGTTTGAGAATCATGAAAATACTCTTTTTGCTTCAAGTTTCAATCTGCATGACTGATTGTGATTCCCTGGCTCATATTCAATGGGTTTAAATTCAGAAGCATTGGTATAACATACTTGCTGAGACAAAAATGGCAGTCTGCATCTCCATGTGCTGTGATATTTGCAACCCACCCGTTAGTTATCAAACTCCAAACAGTGGGAAGACAATGTAAAAAAGAAACCTAGGGAAGCATGTTGCTGGCTGGCAAATTAAGTGTACAATAGTCAAATCCTCAAAGCCTCCTGCTACAAATCCAGAAGCACACCTGTGTTGTACTAATTTGTCACTAAAGACCAACTCCAGACAACTTTGCTGTAAATAAACAGGTAGATATTTCAGAAGCACCATCAAAGGTGGTAGAATGCAAATAACAACAGTATCTCTTCCTTTTTTGTCATCTTCTCTTAATTTTCTTGTGCAGCCTTCAAAGGCAGTTACTATATACTTTTATTGCATTATTCACAGTTCTTGCTGCACAAAATTGGGAACCCTTTTTTCTTGGAACATGACAACAGTAAATGTCATCTTTCCAACTAATCACATTCAGTGAAATATCAGTGATATAGAAGTCTTTATATTTAGGAGACAAAAGTAGCAAATCAAAATAACTATAGATGGAAATTAAGAAAATAGGATCAGATTTGGGGCACCTCAGTCAAATAAAACTGTCACTGAAAATCCTTCAGTTTAATGCGACATTGTTCGGCCTGTAATTTTTTGAGACAAAAAAGAGTTCTGAGGTCACAGACTTTGACAGCGAGTCCTACAGCACCCATTGCCATGAAGGGTTAGAGTTACTGGCTTCCACTTGTCCTAAATTAGCAGTCCTTTAGAACTTCCTTCTCCTAGAAAATAGTGCAATTTCTGCCACCCCCATGGAGCAACTTCTATCAAAGTTCCAACTTTACAAGACGAATGAGGTATTCATATAAAAACTCAGACATTTAGATGAAAGTAAGAAAGATGGTTTAGAGTAGATGGCCTCTACATCAGACAATATTGTACATGTTTTGATGCATACACACCAGTCTAAATATTGCATGACTGAGAAAAAAAAAAATAATGCAAATGATGAGTTTCAATAGCCCAACAAACAATACTGAGAGGTGAGTGGGTCAGAGGCAAGACTCTTGCTCAAGACTCTTGCTCTGTTCTTAAGCTGGCAATAGGCAGACAGCAGAAACATGGGAATGAAAAATTACAGTCCTGAAAGTCTGAGTCACTCCTTAAGGATACCAGCATTACTAATTCTTCTTGTATTTTTAGACACATTATTTTGTAGTGTCATTATTAGAAAATGAGAAATAATTTATATGTCTGAGGGTTGTTAACTTGGTTTTACAACAGATTTTCGAAAGTATTGAGATTTTAAATCACTTATAAGTGAAGGACAATTCAAGGTATCATTTCATGAAACAGTTGAGACTGATCAAGGCTGATTTTGCTTTAGAAATTAATTACACCTCAAGTCTGGAAAATGCAGACAGAAAACGATGCTGGTAATGTGAAAGGTGATGATGTGCATAGTAAAACATCAGTAAGTGCACAATAAAGGATGTCACCTGTTCTAAAGCACTTGAAGGCTCATATAAATTTAATAAGGGTTTCTTAAAAGCAGTATGTAACTGTAATGTTCCCTTTTCAAATCAAGTATAATTCCTGATTTAGATCCTGGCTTGGTAGTGTTAAGACGAAACTATAAGTTTCTGCCCAAGTTAGAAAGCATGTTTTATAAGAAGACATGCATGATCATGTTGGTGTTCGGTTACACAGTGTAGGTGCATGAAGTAATGGAAGTTGCAATGTGTATCCTCAAAGTCTAGTCTCAGGATCCTGGTTTTGCTTAATTTTGAGAAGGCTGAATAAAATACATACTTCCAGTATTGTGGCATATTCAAAATACTAATTTTAAAAATATGTTAAAACACTTCTCCGATTAAAAAAAGTATGGTTCAGCAGAATGCACCAAACAGCTCATCCATGGCTTTGTCATTCAGATAACCGCCACTGTGACCTTCATGCCTCACTATGAAGCGGTTCATAAAGCAGTCATAAATTCTGGCAGAAGTACTGCCTGAATGAGGCTACTGGCCAATACAGTTAAAGGAGGAAATTCCTAGGTAGTTAAATATAAATTAATGGTGTTTTTTAACAAGCCCCAGATCAGTTCAGGAGGTTAAAAACACCAAAATGCCAGTAGGCATTCACTATCAGAGTGGAATAAAAACATGAAAGGTCACTAGGAATCATAACAACAAACACTCATCCTTCTGCTGAGATTTCCACCTGCTGACATCTAAAAAAAGGGACTGTTTGCTCTTACTGGAAGTACAGCTGTTCATAGTGGTGTTTTATTTTCTAAATATCCCTATCATCAAGGAAGTTCAATTCTTTACTCCTTGATAATGAGACATGCCTCCTGGTAAATGAGGTAAGAGTTGCTGTAGAGAGAATAAAATTCAGAGATTCTTGGTGAACTTCGGGGTGGGGGAAAAGCACAGAGTTTTGCTATAATTTGTAACATTTTTATTTGCATGGTAGTTCTTTCCACTAAGAAGAGACAGATTTTCTTTTTTAATGTAGGTCTTGATCCTGTCACAAGAAGAGTCCAAGAAGTCCATTCAGAGGCATTCCTTTGTCCAAGGAATTAGGCCATCAAAAGCTGATGGGCTTATTGGTACCAAATAAACAGATTGTTTCTGAGATACCAGCAGATCTGCAAAGCAATTCCTTGATGACCATACCAAAAACATCAGCTAAACTTCTGAAACAGCTGAATTTAACTTAGTCATCATGGCCAAACTGTGTTAGCAGAGGAGGAGAGAGCTCAAGCATCCATCATCCAGCTATCAAACACACAGACAAAACTTCAAGTGGAAAAAAATTACTAAATCCAGAAGTTTCCAGTCTAAGCAGAATACTGGCAATATACCAGGATATGTGATACAACAACAACAAAAAAAATTATTCCTGACTGTCTTACTCATATTTGTTTTTATCAGTGTTTGCATAAACATATAAACGAGTTGGTTATTGATCAGATGATTCACTAACAGATCATGTCAACCAGTGCTAAATATTAGAAGTGACTACTGATACCTTAATTTGCATTTGTTCCTCTCAGAGATACACTGTCATCTTAATCACACGCTGTCATTCTAAAATTATTTGATAATGGCAAACAGTGACTAGGTTATAACAGTAAGAACTGGAGGACAGTAATTGTCCTTCTTTATTCTTCATTTGCAAACCTTGTGTATCTGGTACTTTCTTGGTATGTATTTTTTCTATTATGTCACTACAGGGCATATGTGGGAGATGGTTAGGATCCTTCTGTGTATAATTTGCTTCTTTCATATATATGGTTTTATGCATTATTTTGTACAAGTATTCCCTTAGAAATGAAGGAAGTGGAACAGAATAATAGCAAACTGATTACATAGAAGGTTTGTCACTAAAACATCTCAACTACTTTTTAAATATTGAATAGAAAATAATCTGAGGAAGTTCTTCCTATAAATCCACAAATCTGCAAGCATTCCATTCAAGAATTTCTAGGAAGTTTAACATTGTCATTCTGTACCCATTTGGCTGGCTTTAAACAATAGTAGATTTAACAGTCAGAAATACATTTTTTAAAGTTAAGTGTGACATTTCAGAATCAAGGGTTGTCTCCTATATGATTACATAAAGTATCTATTTTTGGTGCTACCATAGACCCAAATCTTTAAATAGCTAGAAGAGACGCATAACACCACTACTGACATGAATCTTGTCTGTTCAGGCTGGGGTAATTTGTAGTGAGTGAGCTTAATCAAGACTGGAAGTACTGTTCTACTCATAACAATAACAGCATAATTTTCTTTTGTTAATTTTAAATATGTGGGACAAAATGTTCTCTCTTATGACTCACCTCTTTAATATTCTGACACATAAGAACAGACAATCTACCACGTAATACTAAATGCTGAGCCATATTAACTCCTTTTCTCTGCTTCCCTTCTCCAGAATGGAGACACTGCAAAACCAAGTTAGAAGAAATCTTTCATCAAATACTCTTTTCCATCATTCTGCTCAGGTCAAATTACATTAAAAAATAATTTCCTTCAAATTGTCCTAACCTATTATATTTATGCCATGTGACATAATGGCCAAAATAAGTCCATTACATGAATAAGTCTCATTAAGGGTATGCCTGCTGTATGTCTTCAAGTTATGTGGTATTATTTATTTTTGTTGCTTGTACACATTTAGGAATCAGTATGTGAAGTTCTGATAGATTAAATACCTTTGAAGGATATTTTGAAACTAAAGGATCATATTGTTCTGTTGGTTGCAAACAGAATCTCCACAGTGACTTCAAAGAAATAATTTGCTTCAGATCAATGACCCATAGTTCACTGAGTTCATTACGAGTCCTAATAGTCATGGCATATTACCTTACCACTTAATGTCTGGTGTAGCCAACAGGTAGAGAACCTTCTCTTCAGACTTTATCAGTTTCACAAATAAAAAATTCATATCCTCTCAAAATTTCAATAAATAGTTGCAGAATTAAAACACCAAAAAATAAATGCACTGGGTATCATCAGCATTTTTAAAGAGACATTATTTATTTCCCTTTTTAATCATGCGATTCTGAATGCCTTTGTTCAGGATGTGTGGTCTATGTATTGCTTTTGACTGTGGCTCAAAAGAAGGGTGAAAGTCTGTTAAATGGAGCACCTTTTCATTTAAGGAATATGGTAAAGGGTGACATTAATAATGGTAATTCATCAAATTAGTTACTAATCCAGGAGACTTCTAATTAAGAAGTTAATTTAGAAGAGAGGCACATCACATTTAAAATACTTTTTTTTTTTCTTTAAAAGGGAGAATTCTAAACCATTCTTATGGCCCATTAGCAGGCCCTTTGGCAGAAAGGTAGAAAGAAAATCTAAGGATCTACTGCTAGGCCGGTTCAGTGGCATGCAACACTTTCATGGAAGTTTTAGCAGACTCAACCCCGCAGAAGGCATGGCTGAAGGTCATAAAAGGCCTGTACAACTCCACGAGAGCTATGATCATGCCCCACACCTACGTGCATGTGAAGTGGTTTACATATTGTGGCCTATGCAATACTCCATCTCAAGTTCATTACTGATTAATACTGGAGAGAAGGTGAGGGGCTTGGGGGAGGAAATAGGGGAGGGATGCAGGTAACAGGAGAAATCTTGTCAGCTGTATGATGGTCTCATTTCACAGCCTGAGCCTGGTTGGGATGGTATGAACAGTCACAGGACTGACCCTGCTCCTGGAGGGTTTCAATTGACCTACATAAATAGATAGAAAAGGCTGAAGCAATATTCTCCCCAGAAACATAAAAGCAACCCTTGCACTTGACTCACTGTTGAGTGCCATCTTCTATCATGCTGTGCTGGGCCCTGACAAGCATTGCCTTCAGGCAATTACGATGAAATACGATGCTTTGAGTTTCAGATGCATCTATTCCAATTCATACAAGAATAAAAAGACATTTGAAACTGGTAACTCACTGAAGAAATGAAAAATGTGATCCATTGTTTCTTGTGAGCAAATACTGATAGGACAATCAAAGCCCAGAGCAAATTAAATTCTTCCTTTCTGTTTAATAACCTGCAATTAATGCTGCTGTTTGCAAAGCATGCATGCTTTTCCAGTCTCAGGTTACAAAACCACAGTCAGATTAATATTAGTTGCTCCTGATTATCAAAAATATCATTAAATAGAAAACAGCTGCTTTTAAGAAAAAACGAAAAATACCTTTTTAACGTAGAAACCTTTTGCATTTGCAAATGTGAAAGGGGAGAAAGTGACGGAGTTCTGTGGGTCAATAATTTCAACACTTACCATAATGGCTTTCTAATCATGCATTTCATAGTCTATGAAGATTTTCCCACGTTTCCATCTGCTGTGATATGGGAACTCTGCATCTTGTATTCAAAGATTTTACCTTTGAATTTATATGTTACCATTTCTGCCACATCAAAGAGAAGTCAAACTTTTGACAGAAATTCCATTTAATACATCAAATGTGCAGGAGAATTAAAGAATACTTGTAATCGTGAATCCATGAATTAATAGGTTTTCATTTCTGCGACATAATGGGAAGTTGACTGCTGCAAATCTAACATTGCCAATTAAATATGCTTTTCTTTTATAATTGTTTGAGGGGTAATATAATGGGTTAAAAAAAAGTCAGTATAAAACAAGCATTTCTGAAAATGGTCATCCAGTTGTTAAGTCATTTTCAAGATAGATAAAATAAAATTGTGGTCATAACTGGAAAATTCCTGCAAAAGTCAGTGAAAATCTGGAAAGAGATTAATTTGGAAACCATCAGCATGGTAGCCTTTATATTTTATACCATTGGATAAATTATTTTACTGTCTTTCTTCCAAAATTTAAATTTAACAGATATTTGGAATCATAGAGGAGTTATTTATATTGTAATAATGGGAAAAGAAAGGTTCTAGCAAAGTAATTATTACCCATCTGTTTACAGTGTACAACATATTGTGCTTTCTGGCAGCACAGGCTTGGCAAAATTCTGTAGTTTCTGCAAGCTTTACTGAAAAGGCTTTGACAACTTTACTTTCCTTAAGAAAATAGAGAGATGTTAGCAACCCAAAAAATATGACTTCTTAACTAAGTTCTCACCGAGACAATTTTCATTGAACTATGCAGTATTATTTTTGTAGAATTTTATCAAAGATGTTAACACGATCCCATCAATTATACAATAAACTCAGTAACATCAGGATGCTGTTACTTAATGTTAGCCATGTAGCGGCATATCCAGAACCTTTTTGCTCTGCTGTAACAGTGGATAATGCATTTCACTGCAAATGACAAAATACCTCAAAGGAGCTTCTAATTATGAATGAAATTTTCCCAAATAAGAATATGTACTAGCAAGCATGCAAGTTCATTTTGATTTTCTGTTTTGTTTCTTTTTTTTTTTTTCTCTGATTATCTGGGTTTTTTTCCTCTGATCATCTCTTACAATTTTTCATATTTTGAAGTAAAATTACTTCAGTGCTATTCTTAAGTATATCATAAAATATAAAATACATTAAAAAGCAATAGGAAGTTTTCAATTAACATCAGGGGACTTTGAGTTACAAACAATATAAATGCCAGCTGATTAGCAGAAAAAGGAGCTTTAGAATAGCCAACTATTGCATTTCAGATAGAATTCTCTCCTTGAGCCATGCCACCATAGCTAGAGATCAATAGAGATGCAGAAATATGTGATTGAATTTATCCCTATATCTTATCATCTAAAAGTGAGGAGAAACAAATACTGTTTGCTATAGACCAAAATAGAATAAGGCAACAGCTTAGGCAAGAGAATTTAATTTTAGCATAATCTTCATGTTTTCACAACACTTTTTTTCCTAGAATCACCAGTATCTTAAAGCAAGTGTGATCTTTGAACTCTAGACTCAACAACAAACCACAACCAGAAGCGGGAACTCAGCCTCAAGGCTTCCAACTAAGTGAAAGTGGTTGGATTTCCTGGCAGACAATAATTTTTGATAGAGAAATAAATTAATCTCAACGAAAACAGAGAGAAAGCACTCATTTATGCTCCGGAGAGGTCTCTCTGTGGAGATATTAAATTAAGAATTATCTAATTTTGGTAATTTTAGTAATTCTGACAGTGTTGTCTTACCTCAAGTAATATCTCTGCTAAAGAAGAGTGGTAAACAAGTTTACATCCTTAATTAGAAGAGATTTCATTTTCTGTGTGATAGGCAGCCATATAACCATTCAGCTCTTACTAAATGAATACAATCTGTAGAGATGTAACCTTAAGCCAAGCAGAGAATTTACCTCTGAAATCTCAATAAGCCAGTTGCACTTGATAAACAATAGGATTTGATAAACAGTGAAGTAATGAAAGATAATGATATTCCCAGTAGTAGCATTAGTGGAGTTTCACTGGAAAGACGAAAAAATAAGAAGGTATTCAGAGAGGAACTAGACCATTAAAGTCCGAGAGGAAGAGAAGACTATGAAGGAAGATTATGATTATGAAGGAAGAGAGCAAGGAGGAATTCACATCTAGTACATGTGAATACACTGCTTTTATTTGGCTTTGTTTTCTGAAGGGTAGACGGTTGGGTTTCTAAGACAAAGGAAGTGTTCAAGTTTGGTAACAGACCAATGCGTGACCGGATTGACCAAACAAATCTCAGGTGTAAGGATTTTGTAATCAGATGGGCCCATGTGCATCTAAAGATACAATGGCAGAGACAAAACATCCGTGAATTATAGTTTTCCGGCCACAGTCTCCAGGTACCAATGCTTGATGAGAAAGTTTAGCTTTACATATTCAAAACAGAAGCATGTCCTGAAATGTCATAATGGTTCTCAGAGGCCAGCTACATGCATTAGTATATAGATATTAGATACAGCAGATCACATATATGAGTGCAAGCACAGAAAGAATGAGTCTGACTTCTGATGATTAAAGACAAAAACTTTGGACTTTCAGCAGCAGCTTGTGACTCTATCAGTGATGTCTGTAAAATAAAACTTCAGACTCACCTTGTCACTGCTTCGGATTTAATTTTACCAGGTTTTGCCCCAGGTTGGAGTAATTCTGAGAAGAATTTCTATGCATAAAGAACAGCAACTGACTTTAAAATGGGCTGAACTGGATTCACAATAGCACATAAATAAGAAACCATCTGGCATACAGCTAGAGAAAGAAAAGTGGAATCTGCTCAGAAGTGTGAAATGTACACATTAAAACAGAAAGATTTTTAAAAATTCTTTACATTAATTAGTAACAAAGCAATTAGTAGTATGCTAACATTCTGATTGACAGAGGTCATAGCTAGTTAATAGTAAACCCAGAAATTATGTATGAGACTTCTATTTTCTAGCCTTGGAAACTGCAGCAGGCACAGACCTGTTTACTTTGTAGAAGTAAAACAGATGAGAAATTAAGGAAATGGGGGGAAAAAAAGGTACTAAATTAATACATAATACTAGCACTATGTAGCCCTGCAGTGAAAACAAGGCAGCCTTTGAGTAGCCTGATTTGTGTTAGAAAAGTGCTAAACAGTCAGTGAGGCTGCTGGAGAAGTAGCGTGGCCCTTGAAATTTGGCTAACTGATCAAATATGAGGACATTTAAAAAAGCACATTTTTTAACACACATCCTGAGTAACAGCTTTGATTATTTTACTTTCATGTGTAACATTAGTAGCTGGCCAGTATATGGCTGTTTTACTCCCTCCCAAAAATTACTTAGCCCGAAGGATGTAAGGCAAACACCGAGCTCTTATCACTTCAGGTCCTGGTGCACCTGCGCTGTATGTAAGGAGTAAAAACTCCCTGTGAATTTCCAGGTTTCCGTTTGGAATGGCTCCTAGCCCTTTGATTTCTGTTTGAAGAGGATCAGTCTTTACTGCTATCTTTTCTTAGCTTTCATAACTAGTTATCCATTCTTTCCTGAGGTCGTCTGAAGGTTTTCCATGATGTCTGATAAAAGCTGACTGGCAGAGGAATTATCTAGGAAAGTATGTTACGATTTCCTCATGGCTAGAAAAATTTAGATGGCTGTACCTTGCTACCATAGATGACCAACTGTTCTGAATGAAGTAAATGGAAGAATTATGGGATTGGATTGACAAATGTGAGTTTTGAGGAAATACTCTTAAGTAAATCAACACAGCCTGGCTAAACAGAAATTAAATGGGAGATGTGATCAACTTCTACACAAGCATAAATACCAAAAACAAAAGAGAGGAAAAGGAACTGTTTAGGGTGAAGCCCAAGGAGACATAACTAGCGCTAACCGGACTAGATTGGGCAATGGAAAATATCAGAAGAATGTGCTAAAGGCGAGAGGTGGGTGGTTGTGAAGTGTTCTGCTAAGGATGCTGGTGCAACCCTGAATGGGAAAGCCAAACCTGATAGCCAGGTTCAACCACATAAACCTTATTTAGTAGAATTTAAAATTATTATTACTATAATTCTACATTTGAGGAGGCTTCTTTCATTTAGAGTTTTCTTTTGCAATTATATGATTATTTTCTTATTAAAGGCCAGAAAAAAGAGTGATTCATTGCAGGCAAGATTTCCATGAGCAGATTTGTTTCATAAGAGAATGGAAAGGTAACATTTGTAGAAAGTGTGGTTCATGGCAATAACATGAGCCACTGGGGTTTTTTTAAAAATGCTGTCAAGCTATGAAAGATAAGACGTTTCAGTGCTTGAAAAAAGAAAGCTGACAGAACTATTTCCCACTTTCTAATAATAAAAACTATAAGTTTTTAAAATATTTACATCTTAAAGAGTAACAGCTACATTTAAAATGTAAAATACAGAGTGGACAGGCATATATAGAGCTCAATTAGGAATACAGAAATCACCAAAAATGATACTACCCTTTTAGAATGATTACAGAACTTGTATTATTTTTTGAGTATCAATATCGAATTGGCTATTTACTGTTCATTAATATACTGTGTGCAATATTTTTCCTTAACAGCTATAGTTTTTAGATGTACTGACTGATCAAATTAAATGAAATTGTGGTTTTTATTTTTACTGCACTTTTACGTCTTGAGTTAATCTGGGACTGCACATCGCACATCACACTTTATACAGTTCAATGTTTAATAATTACTCTTTAAAATTCCATATCTGAATGAGAAAATAAAAATGAGGAAATTGGCACTGCATTAAATCACTGTTTCATGACACCAGAGTCAGAAGGCCAGGAAAAGTTACCGTTTTCGAGACTTATGTTTCCATACTTAACTTTGAAAATATTTTTTTCGTAATGTGAATACAGCATATCCCAGCAACCCCAGTAACCGCAGTAAATGTCACAGGCAAAGGAGCACATATCGTAAGCAAGGTACAGTATTAAAAAGAACAGGTCAAAGTGACTCAGAGTTTTGTAAGAGTACTGAGCACGGTACCCTTTCTTGGCCAGAATCTGACGAAATTCAGTATGATCTGATATTTGCCATCATCTGTGTACAGCAAGTAATATTTAATGTTCTGCTTAAGATGTATGTCCTTATATTTGCCAAGGTATATTGACAACAGAATAATAAACTGGAGATAAATGGTTGTATTTAGCTATACAATTTAGCTGTATTAAGGGTTACCTGGCAATGGAATGCATCATTATCCATGAGCTGTTAATATCTCCATAAGATGCATGTTATCTTTTGAAGGAATATATAAACCATAGCTGAATTCAAAAAGGGAGAAAAGTTATTCTAACTGAGCCAACATTAAAAAAAAAACCAAAAACAAAACAAAACAAAAAAAAAACCCCAAAACAAAAAAAAAAAGGAAACACAACAAAACTAAACACAAAACAAACAGTAACAAGTTACGGCAGAATCTCATACAGAAAACGGTTAAACTTAAGAAAAAGCTAATGACCCAAAATATAATGGTCATGATATTGCTTCATATTGAGCAAAGAGCAAATTAGTCTGCACTTCCTATAAAGAGTGCCCACAACTGGACACAGCATTCACGTGGAGGCCTTTGAGGGACCAAGTAGCAACAAGCTTGTTATGTGCATGGCACAACCCTCTTGTTCACAAACTATCACACTGTTGACTCAGGTTTTCAGGTCAACAACAGTTAACAGTTAACTGTAACAGTTTAAAACAACAGTTTTAAACATTATTTTTTAAACATAGGGGAAAAAAGTGAGAATATTAAAAATATTAAAATCTGCTAAAGAATCAGTTTCCTTAGAGTTAGCATCTTTCTGATTCCAAGAGAAAATTAATTACAACTTGGAACGTGGAATATAACCATGCAACAGCATCACCATTGATTTAGATTTTGCTAACTGAGCAATTAGGTTATTTACCATTGCACAATTCAGCTCTCACTGAAACAGAGGAATATGTTTGTGGGGACAACCTGCGCTCAAGGGTTTTGCTGGTGTGGGAGGTAAAAGAGAGAAACTGTAGTTAAAACTTGCTCCATTAAAACACTAGCAAAGAAGTCATGCATGTAATTATTTGAATTTGACTATTTCACACAGGAAAGAAGAAATTAAAACTTTAACACAGTCTTAATTTTGCTGCAACCAGCCACTGTTACAGCTGACATTTATATTTCATGCTTCTTGCTTCCTTTGCGGAAAGTTTTTTCATACTTTGCACAAAACCTAATCCATAGCTTGCAATGATCCTAAACGTCTGAATCACATTCAGTACGTTATGCATCAGGTGCTCAGTAGAGAGCCATTAATGAACTTGAAAAGAGTAATTCCAACAGGTTTGAGCAGCAATATTCTACTTCTCATCCTATAGCACTAAAATTTTGATTAAATGTCAGAAAGTGCATGATCTTTGGTGTTCTGTACTGATCATAAAATTAACCTTCATGTGGGTTCACAACTGGATGGTGGAGAGAATTGGAAGAGTAAAAGTGAGAAAATTCGTGGGTTGAGACAAAAACATTTTAATAGGTAAAGCAAAAGTCATGCACACAAGCAATGCAAAACAAGGAAGTCATTCACCACTTCCCATCTCTAGGAGAGCAGGGCTCCATCATGCATAATGGTTACTTGGGAAGACAAATACTATAGCTCCAAATGTCCTCCCCTTCCTTCTTCTTTCCCCGGCTTTACTTGCTGAGCATGACGTCATATGGTATGGAATACCTCTTTGGTCAGTGGGGTCAGCTGTCCCAGCTGTGTCCCATCCCAACTTCTTGTGCACCCCCCGCCTCCTCACTAGTGTGGAGGGCTAAGAAGCAGAAAAGACCTTGACTCTGTGTAAGCACTGCTCAACAGTAACGAAAACATCCCTGTATTATCAACATTGTTTGCAGCACAGATCCAAAACACAGCCCCATACTAGCTACTGTGAAGAAAATTAACTCTATCCGAACCAAAACCAGCACACCTCCTTGTGTTAAGTTCAGACATATTCATTGAGACAGCCTCTGAATAAGTACTTTACTTCCCATTTACCAGATTTCTTTATTTTGATTATTTCTTTGTTACAGTTTAGTACTACTAGGCACGGTATCCCTCTCTACCCTTTTTTTTTCCTTTAAAATTTTCTCTCCTGGATAGTAGACAATCAAATGTTGAGGCATCTAAAGATTCCTGATTCTATCTCAATGATTATTTCAACCGATATTATGTGATTCTCATAATCAGCTGCCTACTGAAGTGAACACTGTCACCACTGGATCTAAAATAGCTGATTGAATCTTATGGAAATTCAATTATTGCTTTAAAACAATAGGTGCCTCTTAGTAATTACCTCTCCAAATCTAAAAATGTTCTTCTTTTTAATGAAACCTATATAATTACTTGGATGGTCAGAAATGGTACTGTGCAAGATCTACTGTAGTCTTTCTTAGAATTTAGTTCATTCTGACATTAGCTTTTCTGTCTCCATAACCTAACTCGGCTAAAAGACAGCGAGAAGTTTATCTTCTGTGAAATTATTTCTGACAGGGAAATCTTCCTTTAAAAAAAAGGGCAGAGAGAATAAAATCTTTTATAACAGCCTCAGTGAAGCCTCTTTTCCCATGAGGTTTTTTAAAGTCAGAAAAAAAAAAAAAGCACCACTACTGAGACATCACCTTCAAACTGTCTATATTCAGTGTGGGTTTCTTGTGAGTTTCTTTGGCAATCATTGCTGGACTCATGATGCATTAACGTGGTTCTTCCAGGAGGAGGTAATCCAAACTGACTCTATTCACTATCTATCTGAAAGCTGGGCACCAGGACATTCTGAAAGATCAGTCATAAGCTTGACCTAACTTTTGTTATACCTGAGTGGAATCTTCATTTCTCCATCAGCATCACAGCACTAAAAAGACACAAAATATCCAAACTGGTCTTAACAGAAGAATTGAAAGCAAGCTCATTTTCAAAAGTGGTCAAGACCTGATTTTCAGCATAATTGATAGCAATAAAGCAGAGAAATTATATAAACACTTGAAAAAGAGCTACTGTTTTACCAGCCCTATTTTAGGGAACTCAATCATATCTATTTTTTCTATCTATTCAGGGGGGTTGGAACTAAATGATCTTTAAGGTCCCTTCCAACCCAAACCATTCTATGATTCTATTTATTGAAAGCAGTATGTGCCCACATTCACCCTATTTCCAATTATGCGAATCAAATTGCAATACATTGTATGGGAATGCAGTGAGCTAAAGAGCACAAGGGGTATTAGTGGTGGGAAAATACTTTCCTCTCCAACAAAAATTGCAGATTTCCAATTCCAGGCCAACCTTTTTGCAGTCTGTTGCTTTACAGGTTTCCCTGCAATGCAGCTTGTATGAGCTGAGGTTTCCTTTCACAACTGAAAACAGACTATGCATTACAGCATCAGCATCTTGGCTGATAATTAATCTTTCCAATGAGGACCAGTTTTGCCCTTATCAGCAATACAGAAAATCTGATATAAGAAAAAAGGTTGAGCATGGACTTAGTTTTGGGTTTTGTTTTTTGGGTTGGGATTTTTTTCCCACTGGTAAGGGTACACCATTTTCACCCAGATATTAGAATTATCACCTTCAAACACAGCAGAAGAGTCATCTTGACAGATGCAGCAGCACTCTAAACTATTGAGAAGACTGATATAAAACAAGGTGATCAATAAAATTAAGAAATAATATTCTGGTGTTGGAGATTATTCTACTCTTGGAGACTGATGATGCATGTCCAGGACTCTTATTCTTTGTTAAAGGGCTGAGGTAAAAATTGTCCAAGTACCAAAATTGTGAATAAAGACCAGGTAAAACATCTGGCCTAGAATAAACACCACTTACCTGCCAGAAGACAAAACAGTGTATTCCTTTCCCCATACATCATGCTGTCTTCCCCAAAGGATTTGAGAGAACAGCTTTAGATGCTGTTCCCCTGTGATATGTTCTGTTGAAACAAACAAAAAACCAAAAGCATATGGAGCCAAAAGCCAGGCAAAGAAAAGAAAATCATTGCCAGACAAAACAGAAGAGAGATTTAAGAGAATAGCAAGTGGATGCACTAATAGGATAGGAGGGAAGTGTGTAGTATTTAACTGAAGAGTAACAGAGACAGGAACCATATAGAAATATTTTGGTGAGAGGAACCTAAAGGCAGTAACCAAACAGCACAGTCAATACACCATAGACTCTAAGGGGAAAAGTTAAGGAAAAGGAATGTAAGCCCTTAAGATTCTTACAAATACCATAATTGCCCTTCTTAATATAGGCTTATGATGGCAAGATGTTTCCAGTGCTGGGTAGAAAGAAACATGCATTTGTAAAAGAGGTTTTGTATCTGTATTTTTCTGATATACATTAAATAAACAATTAATGTTCTTTTGGACAGCAAGAGAAAATCAGGCATTTATTTTTAAAAATATGTGTTTCCATGACTATGAGATAGCAGAAAAAGCCAAGATGAAGTACTTTCACCCATTTCTCTATACATTTTTTACTGCTGAGTATTAGTCCTAAATATAAAAAAAAAAAAAAAAAAAAAAAAAATGGACAGGAAAATTTGTATAATGTTTAAATTAAGAGTATTAACTTCCATTGACATCAGTTTAGGAACAAATTGACATTTGGAGACGTGTATGTGACTACCATTGGGTGTCCACAAGACATATTCACCTGTCTAATCACATAAGCAGAGCTGACTGTGTTACCAGGGATGCCAGCTTTGCAAACACATTTAGTCAGATCCCTAGGCTTTAGCTGCTGTCACTGGGACCTTTCTGACACTCATTTGTGGCACACACAGCTGAAAGTCAAACCTCTTGGAAATCTAAGACAGAACCTCCATTGACTTCAGCAGAACCAGGACTGCACTCAGCCAAAGAAATGAATGGTTGTTGGCTCACAGTCAAAATACAGACCAGACTGCATGGCTGTCAATAGAGCAAAAGCCACAGAACAAATAATATTGGCAATATGGAGACCTACATTTAGTGCAGTTAGAAAAATCTTCATTAAAATATGAGGAAATAGGCAGAAAACGCTTTTAAAGGGATATGTGATCACTGGAGTATATAAGTGCCTAGGAGAAAAAGAAGATAACAGATGGGGTTTGCCTGTATAGTTACCATACCTAAATCATAACCTAACTTACGTCCGGGAACAGAACACATAACCACAGAGCAGTTTGTCGTGGAGCTGTGGTGTGAAATGCAGTCTCCCTAAAAATGAAGAGCAGCACTACAGTGTATTCAAATCTAGTAAAGGTTCCATAATGCTCAGCATAAACAGTTCTCTCTTCTTTGTTTTCAAAGTACAAATTTTTTTCCATTAATGACTTGAGCAACATCCTCTGTGGACGATAGCAGCTAGGCAGCAGTTGGCTCTTGCAACAGTATGATCTCCGTAAGTTTAAGAGCATTGCACAAAACTTTTTTTCTTTTTCCTTTTTCTTTTCTTCTTTTTTTTTTTTTCTTCTTAACAAAGAACTGGGAAATGAGGGAAGCGAGTAAAATTTTTAACACTGGCAGATTGTTTTCCTTTATGTAAACAGCCCCAGGGGATTTGTTGAGACACAGTATTCAAACAAGCAGACTTTATGTCATAATAAATGAGCTTTTAAATTATTCTGGCATATTCAATCACACAAACAAGTTTTTCCCAATTCAGAAAAACTTCTCAGACTTTTCAATGATTTTTTTCTTGCATCAGAAAATAACCTTACTTTTCTCCTCAGATAACTCTTACTTGCTTTTTTCCTCAATCCTGTGATCTCATTTTCATTTACATCACCAGCCAATCCTATCATTAGGATTTAGAGATTTATTAAACATTTCATGGTAGTCTTGATAATGTATTTGTGAAGTATTGAATCCAGTCCTAATGAAGGTTTGTTTTAAAGAAATGTAAACAAGAGGGTCTTGTTCTCGTCTAGTGCAATTTGGCAGGAGAATGTCCCATACAGAGGAAATGAGCTGTCCCATGGTTAGTGTACTGGTCTGGAACTCCGAAATTCCTGGTTTAGTTCCCTGTTTAGTTCTCTTCCCTGCTGTAGGCTTCCTGGATGACCGTAAATAGATCTCTCTCTGCCTCTGATCCCCAAGTGTAAAATTAAATGATACCTGTTTCCTGGTTAACAGATGAAGGAAAATAAAATACAGCTGAAAGGAGCTCAAAATCTGTCAGCTCAGTCAACCCGTTACTTATACTGTGGATTTGCTCATGCTGCAACCTCATATCTATCTGCAGTTTTCTTGCTTGAACAGACCTTTAACCATTTAGCAAATACCTTTCCTGTCCTTTTTTCACCCCATTAATCTTTTCCTGTCGTTCCTCTATTCTGTATACACCCCTGACTGCCTTATCCCCATCTGTTGCATGTGTCTTCTTTCATCCCTGAACCAGGACCCATCACTGACACCTGTTTACAGGTACAAACCCACGTAATTTTATAGTCTAATCCAGGCAAATGATTCACTCTGTTCTTCTTCATGAGCTTCTGGAAACTGTAACTTATATAAGACTAAATTAAAACCTTTAAACCACTCTCATAAATTCTACCTAACCTAATGCACATTTCATCCTGGATGCTAGGACCAGGCTGTTCTTTCAAAGACAGCCCAGCACACAGTGCTTAGAAAACTGCAGCTTGCAATGTGCCACGATAAAATGTAAACCACAGAACTTTTGCACTTTAGAGTGATTTCTTTTAAGCACCATTAACAATATATATGCTATTAATAAATACAGGACTTTTTATAATATAAACAGAATTCTTATATAGTGTTACCACCAAGAGAAGATGGTAGAACTATCCAGAGCAATTAGCACTTTCAAAAGTATTCTTTAAGAGAAATCAAAGGAGTATTTATAATTAAAACTACTGAAAACCAGACAACTATGAAGGAAATAAAACACAGAATCTCCAACACAAATTTTGTAAAAGTCAAATGGAAATCCAGACTCAGGAAACACATACTTTATTCTATTCTAGACTTTGATCCGTGTCCATATGCAACTAATTTTTTGGGGCGCTTTTTACATTCCTAATCCCAGCTTCAAAGCCATTGTATCTGTTAGCCAAGTATGTACCAGAGGCTGTACATATACTTACTGCCAGTGGAGTTCAGGATTATAGTGGGAAGTGGTGAGTCAGACCAAAGGTTAATATTTCTAACAATCCTATTAGAATATTATATTACAACTCTTTGTCTCAGGATGATAAAATTATTTTTACAGTATATTCTTGATGAGAAAATTCCAAGGGAAGATTAAGGATAATGCCTTCCAGCGTGTCAACATTTAGAGGTGTTGAATACAAATAAACATATCTTACCAAGAGTCTGTTACAGTATTGCCATTCTTTTTTGCCTGCATTGTCTGTAAGGGTACATTGAGTTTTCATGTTACATTTTCCGTAAGTGTTGCATATCTAATAATTCTGCATGTCCATTTTGAGGTCATAGGTACTAACCTATTAGATACCATCATGCACCCTTTTTTGGTAAATGTAATTCAGTATACAATGTCAAACAAAGATCCTAAATCAAGATTTTTCATTGAACCAATATGAAAAAGATCAACTTCAGCTGCCTTATCTGGAGTGATTAAACACACAAAAAATTATCTGATTACTTCCTCCGCAAAGAGACATCAATTCTATTCTTAATCTCTCATTTTCCAGACCAAAATCCCACTGTGCATATTTTGCACAGCTCACTGTAGTAGGCAGGAGGCTTAGATTTGGATCCACATTATTCTACTCAAAGCAACATTTTTGCTGAGTTTCTATTTTGATATAGGATTAAACGTTCACTGCACTTTTTAAAGGAAACTATCCACATTCAAGTATTAGGCATTTATTTATTTTGCTTGCCTTTTAAGATATTACCTGCTTTAGACAACAGGTAATTACACAAACTATGAAGCTAGAAATTTATTCTGTTTACTGATCTATGCACTAAGAATAAAATCCACTCACAAGATGGAAGATTTATTATAGAAGAGTCAATTTATTCTCCTGACTTTTTATGAAAAATAAAATTGGAGCACTTAAAGTTATCGTAAGTATACTGAAAAAAATCCCATATATTTATTCCCACTGCATCATGTTTGCCCTCCTAGTCAAGAATTCACTTTTGTTTAACAGTGAGAACAAGAGACAAAGTAGAGACTGATAGACTTCATTTGAATTACTGTAGTATGACCTTAGGGAAAAAAATTATAAACTAATCATGTAATTTACTTTGAGGGTAGAAAGTTTGGTATTTAGGACTGAATAAATCATAACCAAATAAAAGGTGATGAGTTGGTATTACTGCATTGCCCTGCATGCACTGTAATCCTGATCTGGTCACATATAGAGAAAGGAGCTCAGTCCAATTCTTGCTCTCTTTCGTAAAAATAACAGTAAAGGTTTTAGGGACAACTAATACTAATGAAGATTATGGGCAGCTGAAAACCAGAGTACAATAATCAAATGGAGACCATTATGTTGCACTCATACCCCAAATGTTTTTGTCATTACCATTGCAAAATCAATTTAACTATTGACAGGAGGGAAAGAACTCCACAACTTCACAAATCATAGAATCCTAGTATCACAGAATGGTTTGGGTTGGAAGGGACCTTAAAGATCCTCTAGTTCCAACCCCCCCTGCCATGGGCAGGGACACCCTCCACTAGACCAGGTTGCTCAAAGCCTCATCCAGCCTGGCCTTGAAGACAGCCAGGGTCGGGGCATCCAGAGCTTCTCTGGGTAACCTGTTCCAGTGCCTCACCACACTCTCCAGGAAGAATTTTGTCCTGATATCTAATCTAAATCAAACCCCATTCAATTTAAACCCATCACCCCTTGCCCTGTCACTACAGGCACTTGTATAAGGACCTCCTCCAGCTTTCTTTTTTCCCAAATCACTGGACCAAATTTTTCCCAACTATTTCTTTCCTTTGATTCTTCTTGCATAGTGATATCTCATCTACCAAGAACTAGAGAAAGTAACCTATGTAGTACACATAGAGTGAAGCATGTGACACTTGGTGACCAAGCCTTTTATCTTTCTTTTTTTTATATAAAACTTTTCACAGGAGAGACTAACAGAAAAACTTGAAGAAAAAACACCAACTCAAGCTCTTAAGACAACCTTCTTTTTCTGTAATAAAAGCCTAAGTGGGGATTAGTTTGCAGGAGAAAAAGAAGTTGCCATTTCCTTTTCCCATGCCTCCAGTATAATTCTGCAGCTCCACATTGCAGCAAAAATATGGGAAAGAGAACACAGATGGGAAGTGGATAATGCTGTGTCAAGATCTCATATCTTACAGACTAAGAAATATATACAAAACTGGAGTTAATTCTGTGAAACCAATGCTTGCAAGAGGGTTTCAGACCAGTACCCAGCTTAGCAAACCTGTCAGCACAGCCAGTGCAGGGCATTAGGATGTACTCCAGCACTAGGAGCAAATATTGGCCATGAGCAGTACCTTCAAACATTTCAATATGATCATCAAATCAACACCACAAAGACCCACTTGTTTAGAAAAATTTCATTTCCCTACAGCATAAGATTCTCTTCACTGACCAATTCCTCTTTTTTTATGAACGGTTTCCCAGAAAGCATGGCTGCTGACTCACTGTTTTCCACAGAACTTGTGCATCAGGTTTTGTTTTCTTTCAATTACATTCCAAACCCTCCTCGCTGTTAAGAAAACCTGAATGTGATCTGATACTCTGGTCTTGGAGACAGACATGAGTAGGTCTGACAGGAAGTCGATGTTATATCTTGCTGTGCTTCAAAAGTGTAATTTGTACTGTAAAATTTTTGAGTGTAGCCTTTTCAAAGATATACAGCATCCAGTTATGACTTTTGGCTGTAATTCCTGTATATAAAAAAAAAAAAAAAAAAAAATCTGCAAAAATAATAATATTGAAGATTTATCAAAATTGACCCCTGGACTGACCCTACTGACATATCTAGCCTACCCAAAACATCACCTTCTAACTATACTTCATTTTCTTTACCACATTCTTCATATGAGCTATATTCCACTTAATCCAAGATGAATTTGCCAGGTAACCGCTTTATCATTGTTCCTGTGATTGCAATGCAAGATAACAGCATTTGTATGCATTTAATTAAATTGCCAACATATCAAGTGACAGCTTAAGATGGTGAAAGGCTTGAAGAGGAGGAGAAAGAAGGGGGGTGAGTGCATCCATAACCAGCACCTAAGCAAGCTATCTCCATCTCTCCATTGTCACAGCGGATAAAGCAAATTGCAGCTATTTCATCTGTGCTTGGACAAAGGAGAACGGATTTTTTAAATTTCTATTTGACATCTGAGAATCAACCATTTTAGCAGTAAATGCACCATAAGGGGCAGAAGAAACCATAGCCTCTGCTTGGCTCTACAGGCGAAGCAACATGGGTTTTCCATCACACGTCTGACTCCTTTCTGCAACAAGATACAGCCAGAGCTCTCATTCATCTCCCTAAGTCATATTTGTGTTAGATGGTTCCTAACAGCATTATTTCTATTCCTATTCTTTACTACATTATCGTAAGACAAGCATGAAAAATTATTTGTCTGTCTTTCATCCTGTCTCCTTCTCCACATTATAATTCACCTTAATAGGGATGTACCCGGTCTGGAAATCCCAATTGAAGACACTGAAGCTCACACTGGCTGGAAGCTGTAACTCTGACACTGACTTTAAATATGAAACCCTGGTCCAAAAAAACTACTGACTTTTAACAAGTTTGAAACCTGTCATAATGTTCCGATCTAAGCCTGCTGCTCACATTATTTAATGAGAGGTGAATACTATCCTGAACCAGAATGTGTGCATCACCTAAAACTAGCTTAGGTTCCATATCCAGAACTGATCTTTTAGCTGTACTTCTGTACACAATCAAAGAAAACCCTGAATCCCAAATAACAGCAACTCTTAACAGACTCTGATACAAATTCAGATTTAATTCAACAGCAAAATACCCTCTCTTCTTTATCCTGGTTGCTTCTGTAAGCTTGTTTTGATTTTGATCCATAGCTACACATTTCACATTGATTTTCAGGTTCAAACAGAGATATAAACATGCCAAGTTCCTCTGCAGCTGATGTTAACACAGAAACCACATAAATAATAGATATTTTTCATTCAGTAGCCAAAAGAAAAAAAAAAGTTAGTGGTTATTGTTTTGGATCCATCCCAAACTGAAATGTTTCCACATACTCAGCCAATTAAGACAGATCATTTGATATTAAACAAAACATCTCATTCAAGCAGAAACAAATCAGACATACTCAATAATGCCAGCAAGCCAGAGTCAGAAAGTAATCAAGAAAAAAAAAACCCAACACTTCATGTCCCTGACCCTGTGTACCAAAAGTTGTGATCGTGTTGCTCTTGGATCGGAGATGACTGGCAGGCAATCCAAGGATCACTCCAATGTCAGACCTGGGTTCGTGAGGGAGCAGGGCTGGCTTTTGTGGGGACATGCTGGCTGTATCCTTTGAACCCTTCTCTAGGAGAAGAAAGGAGACAGCTGTGGCCAACACTGCTTGCCTGGATCAGTGACAAGTGACATGTTCAGCCTCAGGGAACCATTGTCATCTCCTGCCTGTAAACTTCTTCCAGAGTTTCCTCTTCTCAGTTTTTAAGTTAAAGCATTTTGGTCCTTGATTACGTGAAATAAGGACTGTAGCTTGCAGCAACGTTTCACCTTTTTCTGTTGGAAGATTATCAAAATATGGGTTACCTGAGCATTAATACTGCCCTGTTCGCTCCAAGAAGAAATTTCACCTTAGGTCTTCATCCCATGAGTAGACCAGGGCAGCGTGAGACCAAACCCTGTTCAGCAGTCTTCAGTTTTATGAATGACATTCAAATCTCTGCAATTCAATTCAGATATCAAATGCTTTTTGGAAATTTTATAATAGCTTCCTCGGTCATAGTTTTCTTCATCTTCTACTGTCTGAAACAGTATATTTCAGAAGTAAATTGTTCACCAAAAAATACATGGTAAAAGCTATTAAAAAAAGAAAAAAATCACATCTTTAATTCTGCTGGAGTTTAATGTTAACTAATGTGATAGTCTAGGTTTTCTCAAATATTTTTCAGAGGATATTTAAATTTCTAAATAATCCCATGCTTTCAATTTTTTTTTTTTAATTGGATGATCACTTTGAAACTCCTCTTGAAAAAATAAAAGAAAGCAATCTTTAAGCTTAAGTATAACTATGAGACTGATCATCTTTTTTATTTTTTCTATACAACTCTTTCTTGAGAAGAAAAGCCTTGATTTTTAACATATAAATTAATGCCCACATAGACAAAAATAAATAAAGTTAATGACTGGCAGTGGAGACACCATCCACACAAAGTGTACGGGCGTGAACCACAAAAAAAAGAAAAAGGTTAGTACATCTGTTTTTACAATACAATAAAGGACACCATTCTTTATTGGTCACTCCTTTTAGAAGTACTTCTGACGGCCAAGTTTTGTTGAACTATTGAATTTAATAAAAACAGGGGAAATTGCATTTTCAAAATTCACGTAACGCTGAAAGTGGAATGCAGATGTCTAAGTCACCACAATCATCAACATTTTGTTTATTTAACAAAGAGCCTGAGAAGTTCATGTGCCTCTTCTGGACTCAAGTTGTCCGCTCCTTTCTGAGACAACTCCCGCTGATGTCAAACTCTCCTGGCTTGTAAATTTGGCTTGACGCTTACTGCGCTGCGCTAATTGAGAGGACTGTGAAGCTGCAGGCCTGTGAGTAAAACAAAGTATGCCTTCACATCTGCTGATAGCAGTTGCCTGAAAAATTACAGCAGAGGGATGAAGGAAAGAACTAGAATTTCTGCTGGAGGTAAACCCTCTTTTGCTGGTACAAAGAATAAATTCATTTTTCCCCTTCTGAAATAAAATTCAGTAGCAATTCAGATTTGTATAATTAGAATTATACAATACCAGAGTAAGCCAAGAGGCACAACAAGGTGACAGCTGTAAAAAAGACAGGCAAATTTTCTATTGCGTTTCACCTATCGGGGTCTTTGGGACCCTTTCCTCCTGTACCTTTTCTCTTAAAATCTTATGTGTGTAAGCAAGTACTACTCACCCAGCTTCCTTTGGACTAACTGCTTCTGTTTTGAGGCCAAAAGTATATGAATCTCACATGTACTTGTTTCTTTTATTTATTCCTTATGTCTATATTCAGTCCGGAACCATGAGCTACCAAAAATAAATGCTAAGTCAAAGGAAAATGCTAGTGGGATTTTCATCATTTAAAATATAAAATAAATCATCATTGATCAGGAAAGTCTTCAACCACCCCCAAGTGTTTCTACACTGGAGTACCACACTGGTTTAGTATCAGGCATTCGTCCTGCTGAAATATATGAAAAACATTAACAACATGATAACATCACTTCACAATTGTGAAGATCAGTTACCAGGATTACATTCCTAACTTATGTTCACCTTAGAAAGGAGCTGCGAGCAAAGCAGACTGAGAAGAGACTCAACTCAGTTACAGCAGCAAGTGAATGCATGCTCGAACACTACAAGCTTTTGGTTTTGCTTTGCACATAATGGAAATGTTGCTTAAGAGTTGTTGAGCAACCTCCTGTAAGGAAATTTGTGATTATAAGAAACTTTTTCCTAAGGGATTTTCTATGTTTTGGAAGATTTTATGTGCTTTGATTTGTGAGGTGTTTGAATTTGAAAATGCTTGGATGTTTGGGAATTTTTCTCAACTGTAAGCCTGTGGTAGGTTGACCTTGGCTGGATGTCAGGTGCCCACCAAGCCGCTCTATCACTCCCCATGCCTCCTCAGCCAAACAGTGCAGGGAGGGAAATAAGATAGAGAAAAAAACCTCGTGGGTCAAGATAAAGGCAGTTTAATAAGACAAAAGCAAAGGCTGTGTGTGGAAGCAAAGGAACACAAAAGATTTATTCTCTACTTCCCATCAGCAGGCAATGTCCAGCCACTTCCCAGAAAGCAGGGCTCCAGTACGCACAGCAGTTGCTGCGGAAGACAAATAAAAATAATGAATGCCCTCCACCTTTCTCATAGCTTTTATTGCTGAGCTGCCACGATATGGTATGGAACAGCCCTTTGGTCAGTTTGGGTCAGCTGTCCTGGCTGTGTCTCCTCTCAAGATCTCACCCACCCCCAAGGAGGGACAATGTTGGAGAGAAAGCCTAGATGCTGTGCAAGCGCTGCTCAGCAGTAACCAAAACATGGGTGTGTTATCAGCACCTTTCTAGCTACTAACACAAAGCACAGTACTATGAGGGCAGCTATTGGGAAAATTAACTCCATCTCAGCCAGACCCAATACAATCTCCACCCTTTATTCCATATAATTTACATCATGTTCATATCACACATAATTTAATACATATATGTATCTCTCTTCTGACCATCCCATTGTATTTAATTCTCATTACTTAAATCCCTTAGTACCAACTGAAACTACGTACTTAAACCATCTTTATACCCAACATACAGATTTATACATTCTCCTTAACTACTATCCCCTGTCCTTTAACAGATAGATACTATTCTCCAATTCCATGGGATTCCTTCACCTCTTCACAAGAACAGGCTATAACTTGGGTCTCATCTGTCAAGATGGGGGTTCAGGTCAGGAAAAGCATGTTCGGTTGTTGGGCACCACACCAGCTTGGTTTGGGTCATTATTGCATTCATCTAGTTCCTTGCAAAACTCACTCAGTTCAGACTATGCCTGCTACGTTACTTCCTGCAACATACAACACACATCACAATAATTTTCCCCAAAGGCTAAATTTCTTTGAGGAACACACCAGGTCTCCCATCCTTACGCACTACCCACCTAGTACACCCAGGTCCTTGAGCAGTGACAATCCCACAGATGGGTTTGCCTTTTCCCATGGAGGAGCAATCTACACCACCTTCCTCAGCCACTTCCCAATGTGCACTATGGGGACCTTGTCTCCTCCCGCAGTATGCAGGGGTTTTGTTTGGGCAGGATCAAGACAGTTAGCAGATCTTCTGGTGTTAACCAGCCAAATTGCTTCAGCTACACTTGTAACCCAGTGCTTCCATGCCCCATTGCCCAACACTCTCAACATGGTCTTTAACAGTCCACTATATCTCTCAATCTTTCCCGAGGCTCGCAGTTGATAAGGGATGTGATACACCCACTCAATGCCATGTTTCTTTGCCCAGGTATTGATGAGGTTATTTCAGAAATGAGTCTCATTGTCTGATTCAATTTTTTCTGGGGTACTATATCACCACAAAATTTGCCTTTCAAGGCCTAAGAGAGTGTTTCAAACAGTGGCATGGTTTACAGGGCATGCTTCTAGACAACCAGTAGTTTCTTCCACCATGGTATGTAGCTCTTGCCTTGGTGTGTTCATGGAAATGGTTCAATATAGTCAATATGCCAGGCCTGATCATATCGAAAACCCAGCCACCACCCTCTGTTCCAGGGAGATTTTACTCATGTGGCTCGCTTGATTGCAACACATTTCACATTCATGAGTGACCTGTGTGATGGCCTCCATCAACAGGTTCACTCCTCAATCACGAGCCCATTGGTATGTTGTATCTCTCCCTAGATGTTGCAATGTTTCGTGGACCCATCGAGCTACAGATAGCTCACCCTTATGCTCCCAGTCCAGGTCCTCCTGAGCTATTTCAATACTGACAGCCTTGTCTACCTGTTCATTGTTTCACTGTTCTTTGATGGTGCCGCTTTTGTGCATGTGAGCATCTACATGACTTACCTTTACAGCCATGTTTTCTACTCAAGCAGCAATGTCTTGCCACAATGCAGCAGACCAGATGGGTTTACCCATGCACTGCCAATTGGTTTTATTCCACAGCATTAGCCACCATCTAGGACTCAGCATAGAGATAGAGTACTGGCCACTTTTCTCTTTCAGCAATCTTTAGGGCAAGTTGAATGGCTTTCAATTCTGCAAACTGACTTGACTCACCTCCTCCTTCAGTGGCTCCAGTGACTTGTCATGTGGGACTCCACACAGCAGCTCTCCATTTCCAATGGTTCAAAAGATCATCCTTGAATGGATATCTTGCCTTCATACTTGATAGGAGCCAACTCCAGAGACTGCAACTTGCTGCCACTTTTCCAATTCCTCTCTCAATTCCCCAGTTTCTAGCAAGGAATACCAGCTGTTGGGCTTCCTTACCTTCCAGTTGCTGACCATCAGCCTCATTATCCCAGCATCAAAGCAGCCAGGCTGCAATCCACTCACCTGGCTGGTGGCTGTAATCTTTCTGCATGTGTCAAAGTTCTGATGAGGTCAGGGACCAAACAGTTTCTGCTTTCTGCCTGAATTCTCTCACTCTTGCCTCCAATTTCTCTGTTGAAGGACTGGCTTTTTGAACAAAACTTTCCTCTTCTTCCTCCTCCCTTACTAACTGGAGTACAGACCCATTGTTCTCCTTGTCCACTGTTTCTTTTTCACTACAGGGGCAATTACTGTAGTTGGTTTTTGGGTCCCTGCCTGAACCATGGCATCCTCAGATGTAGTTTGGGTCACTGCCTCAATCACAGTCCTCTGAGAGTGCTGAACTGTGGCTCAGTAGGCACAGGTCATGCCCTAGTACAGAGCTAGAAGCTGCTGGTTTTCACTGGGGTAGACAAGGCACCCTTCTATCAGGTTGTGCATCAGTTTGACAGGGTTGCCTGCCTGTTCAGGTGTAAAATATCAGGCTATGGCAGCAATAAGCCTCCTAGGAACCTGCCCAAACCCTTCCACACAACTTGCTACCCAGGGACCAGCCACCTCGGTGCACATTTCAGTATTGCCTCATCCAGAGGTTTTCTCTTACATCAGTATGACACCGGATTCCACAAACCCCATAACATGCCAGCAGTATTAATTAGTGGTATTAAACAGCTAACATAAGGGTGAACAAGGACCTCGGGAGCCTGCATAATAGAACCATCTCCATCAATCCCAGTTAGGGAGAGGGAGGTGTATTCCCCCGTACTCTCCACAAAATAGCTCCCACAGCACAGCAAGGCGGTCAGTGCAAGGACGAAGCACATAGCCACTGTTTGTCCAAGCATGTTCCTGAGTTCCTTCATCCTCCCTACAATATAGCTCACACAGCACAGTAAGGCCATCAATGCCAGGGCACAGCACATAGTCATTATTTTTATTAACAAGTTCCCAAACTCATCAAAACATAGAGATAAGGAGAGCAGCTGACAATCTCTGTGACCTTCAGAGAAGCTTGCCACTTAATAACTACTATAGCTGTAGCATGCTGAATAGAAAACTGCTGTTGTCTTGTGCTCCACATTGGGTGCCAAAAAGGACTGTGGTGGGTTGACCTTGGCTGTTTTTTTGCATTCCATTCTTAACTTTATAAAATTGTTTTATATTTCACCACTTCCATGAATATATAGCTGTGTTTTCTGAAGTCATTACCAATCTGTCCTTTTGATGTTTGTGCCTTAAGATGCCCTCACAGACCTGAATTATCAAAAGACTTGAATGCTGGCTCCTCTGATCCACCTGAGTTAAATGGCAACAGGTGGAGAGAGTGAGAAAAGAGAGAAAGAGTAAGCACATGCTCCCCATTGGGTTTGCCTTTACGTCAGCTGATGAGCAATGACTAAAACTGCAAACTTCTATCACTGGTCCAGCTTTCTCAGACTGTAAATACATCCACAGCTGTTTCATTTAGGAGACCAGAAGACAATGGATGCAAGGGATACTGTTTACAAACAATTTAGCAGATGAATCAGTACAGCTTGCAAATTATCATGCCAGCTGGAGTGTTTCAGAAAGTGTTCAGGAAGACATACACAAAACTACTTCTCTTAATTTCAGTGAGAAATCAAGAGGAGAGCCTCCTACTTCTTGGCAGTCCTTTGATAAACAACAGAAGAGATAAAAAAAGAAATTATTGCAACAAAATCGTGGTTTCCTGAGATTCTGTGATAATTCCTTTAGTCCACACTATTTGCAGCTGCAATTTCACAATATAGAGATAGAACATGTCTTTTCATGCTCAAGGTACAGAGTATTTTCCACTCAGCCTTTAGCAATATATAGTCTACCATGCACCCAGCAGGTAGCTCTGATTCCCCTAGGAGGATACGTGTATGTGGTACACACATCCTAGTTAGCTAGCTAAGACAATATCGATCCCAGTGAAATGTGGGCACATATGGCTACCTGATACATCTTTTGCACCCAAAATCAGCAGGAGGACAAGTTAGTTAACATCATTCAGTGCATAAAACAATTTATATCATTATGGGACTGTTGAAAAGAACTGATCAGTGCCAAAAGCACTTCAAAGCTACCTTTTTAGTGTGCCTGGAATAAAATGAAATTAGTTACATCATGGTATAAATAGAAATACATGTTAAATTAGTGTCCAAAGGTACTAATCTAACCAGTAGTAGAGATGTTTGTGTTGGGTAGTGCATAAACACAAGTTAACTATATGCTTCCAGGCTTACATTTGACCAGGACATTTTTATTCCACTCATGAAGCTATAAAATGCAGTATGTCAAATAAACTCTTATGTCACTGATGGGGAACCTGTGGCACACGGGTCAGAAGTGACAAAAAGTGCTACAGTCAATGGTACGCAAGCACAAATAAAAAGGCCATAGCTGTGAAACAGCTTCTGGATGCCAAAGGGAGCAAAGGCAGAGAGAGTGACTTGGAAGAATTAGGGTAAGAGGCAGAGGACTATTTTGCATGGGCATAAAAGGTCTTCACGATCACTGATTAATTCTCTTCCATCTATCTGGAAGTTTTCCAAAACTGACATCTAATTTCAAGGTTCAGGAATATATGTTTCTTTCTGAGTAATCACTTTCTCTAATAACAAATTTAATAGTAATACAGCAAAGGATCTTTAAACATCCCAAAAAGTCAGTAGGAAGCAGACTTTCATACATGGCTCTAGATTCAAAGCACTGCCCTATCCCAACCTGTGTGGAGATACAGAACTCACTCAAAGATTGAGTTTTGCAGAAAAAGGCCAGCATGCCTTTAGGAAAACACAGATTGAAAATATTTGCAATATGCCATATTACAGTCCTATATTAGTTGTACTTATTTTGGTGTATGTCAACTCATGTGTTTAAAACATATAATCTACTTGACCCATTTGATGGCTGCACCAAGTATACATGCAACATACTCTAGCCAGAACAAGGTGGTTGTTGATGACACACAAACAGGAGAGAACTCCAGATGTGAATATCCACACCCAGTAGCAACACCAGCTGTTAGTAAATAACATCTTTACCCTTTAGAACTGGGCAAAGCAGGCTGTATAATGATTAAGATATGAAATAAATATATTAGCAGTGGAGCTTTCAGTGTCACTTCTGAGGGTATAACTGCACTTTATATAGCTGAAAAGAGCTCTACCAGTGAAAAAACAGGCTTGATATAGCAGCTTGTGACTCTACAAAGGAATACACAGTCTGCACTCACCATCAAGCTGTGTTATGTTATTACAGCGTAACACATTCAAAGAGCAGAAAACAGACTTGCTATTAATTTCTGACTTAAAGAAGGACAAGTTGAGTTCCTCTCAATAAGGAATAAATGCTTTAATGATGATTTTTTCTTTAATTTCAAGGTTCCAGGAAAGACTTCCATAAATTTTCCTAGAAAGCAGAAGAGGCCTTTTGATATCTGTGGCCCTTAATTCAAAGTATTATTTAATGTATTACTCAGTCAGCACTGCAGAGATTACATTTGCTTTAATATAAGAGCATGTGTGAATTTATCAGACTGAGATGTGGATTTCCTCATAGTGCACACTTGCAAGGCTCACGCTGGCCACAGCCTATGCAATGGATTACATCTTCAGCATGGGAATGAGCTTAAAGTATGTTGAATACTAGGAATTAGACAATTCATAATGCAATTTACATTACTTCACACTGTTTAAGTGTTGCCTACATCATCTCTTCTCCATAGGTCTGTAATCAGTCACTGAGCCAACAAAACAAAACGGCTTTGTTGCACCTCTCCAAACCTGTCAGCCTTAACCATTTGGTTTCAACCACAGCTGATGCTGATGAACTGGAATTACTGCTGAGCAAAAGCTTCTCAGATGCACAGCTGCAGGAAACACTGAGCACAGCTTAGGATAAAATGGGGAAAGCAAAAAGAGCCATTTGCAAATCTCAAATCTTTAATGTGGTCTATAGCCTGATTTGAAGCAGGGGCCACCTTCCTCTCCCTTACCCACAGACCCCAGACTGGGACAAGGGAAGACATGGTTTAGAGCAAATTATTTTTGTTATTAATGTAACTACCTGTTACCTCAGCTGGGAGGACCTGTCTACTTTCCTGGTACCAAAGGATTGACTGGGGCTCCTGACTTTCAAGAACATCTCAGGACTTTGTAAAAAATAAAAAAAAATTTAAAAAATATCAACCAACCAAAAAAACCCCCATACAAATACTGCACAGTATTGCCCTTCTCAAGATCTCCGATATTCATATCAGCTTAACAAAATAATAAAGATCTGGACACATACACACTGCTGCAAGTAGGCTGCTTTTTGGACTGCTACTACTCCTCATATTTTTCCTGCCAGTGACTGATCTAATATTAACTCCTTAGCTGGCACGTAAGCACTAGTTCAGCTCCTTCCCCACCTACTTTCCTCCCTCTGCATCAAGAATTCACAGATGCCCTTGAAGATGTTGGCTCATTTTCCTGCATTTAAAACAAAGAAAATACAAGTGTGCATCAGTTTTATGTATTTCATATGAGAAATGGTCTTGCAGAGGGCATTTGGACCTGCAGAGTTTGGGTTCCTGGTGGAAACTCTCTTCTTAGATAAAGGAAGTTCAAAGTCAGAGCAAGGTTTGACTCTTTGCAGATTGGGATACTGGTGATGCTTTCCTTCAGTTTTACACTTTCCCTCTGACCTGAGACAAAGAAGAAGCAGCTTCAGAATCTAACCCAGCCTGTCACAGTATACAGATGTAAAGCAAAATTGCTCATGCTGGTTGATGCCTAAGAATAAAAAGGAAAATGGAAATTACTTCATCTATGTCCCTCAGTGTACTTAGTTTTTGTGGAAACCTTTTCCTACTTGAGAAACTCTCTTGCTGATTTACTGACAGTAAAGCACAGCATTAGCAAAGTGTTTTGTGCCATGCTATGGAATTACAGTGATACATAATGGTCTAGGAATAAAAATTGTCTAGGAACAAAGAGCATTATACAAACTTCAGAGTTCTTTCTGACCACAAGTGAAAACTCACGTTTCTTCCTGGTGACAGCAGTTATGCATCCACACTTACGGAAATGTGTAAGAAACAACTGTCAAATTTGTCTGACATTGAAACACCTCTAAATATCGCAGGTGGGAGGGAAGAGAAGGGATGAACATCAAAGCATCTTGAACTGTTGAAAGTAACAAAAAAAGTAAATTCTGCATCCTCCTGAAATACATATCTGTCCCAGTTAATAAAAAAATGACAGGAAATGGAGCTTGGGAGGACCACAAGCAGTTAGCTAGACTTTCACCCTATACACCAGCCCTATGGTGACTCAGAGTGGCATGTTACATCTAGAAATGCTTTCCTAGCACACCCTGGAACAGATAGCTGTTTCCTAAAGATATCCCAGTCATGACCTAATTAGTTCTGAGCTCGCTAATCCTAAAATATTTTTGGCTTGAAGTGTTAAACTATAAAGAGCAGAATTTCAGGGGTGAGCTGAATGATACCTTCCTCCACGAAGCAGTTCTCTTATTTTCAATCCTCCATCTTTTAAAAGATGACGGACTGCCAACTTCTGGAAACCAGTTATGTGAGAAAAAATAGGAACGAAGCCCCGAGACGGCTAGTGAGCATAGCATGATGCCCTTTCACAGTCAGGGTTGTTTCTTGTATCAACTTGAATGAACAAGAGAGTTTTTGAACATAATCCTGAAAGGAAACTATACTGACAGCTTCAAAATATCACAGATAATGCCATTGTATCTAAAGCATGCCATTAATATGACACTATGAGAATAAAGGAAAAGAAAGAAAATGAAGATATAAAACTGCAGAAAAAACCCCCAAGGGAATATGGAAGAAAAATGCTGACAGGATGAAGTATTTTGTATTAGTAGATCATGTGATTTTATTGTTACAGCAAAGGGATTATCCCAAATCTTCCAAAAGTACATTTGAGGCTACTGCTCCCTCACACACTCTCTCTGCACTGTGTGGCAGATCTTATTGGTAATACATTGAGAAAGGAAACTGCTCCGAACACAGAACATTGCACAACAACATTCCACTTATGTGGTACTGATCAGATGCCAATTATGTATCATTAAGTATTGTGTTTGGATAGTAAATCAGGCAGACTCAGCTAAAATAACACAGCTTGTTTTACTAAGTCTTTATGTAAATAAAACTATTGTACTGTTCCTATTCCATACTTACTGCTTCTCCCTATGGGCCAGATTCTGCCTTCCCTCTACTCAGTAGAAACCAATTTCATAAGTTTTTCATCAGTTTCACAACGTACATTTCACAACATACAATAGTCACAAATTTGACCTTTCTCCAGCCATTTTCTGCAAAACTTCTCTCATTCTCTGCAAGATAGAACCATTTCTTCATCACTTTCCCTGAAGGCAGAATAAAAAAGACACAGATCATATGTCATTTACTTCCGGATATAAAAAAATGCTTTCCCAACTCCCAAATGCAATGCCATGACATACCAAGTATCCAGAAGGACTAGTGATGCTCTTGTGGGAAATCAAAGTGCAAATGGAATCCAAAGTCAGTGCAAACTGTAGATACGTGATATACCGACCAGCTTTTTAACTGATCAATTAGACATCAATGGAAAATTAAACCAAATAAATTTAAATTAGGAAGTCACTCACTAGTAATTATTACCAAATCAAGAAGGTTCTCATACATTCTCCCCAAAAATCAACAGGTATGGACATCTGCAGGCGGCTACAGTATTTCTCCAGACCTTAGTGGACACCACATTTGCTTGCAAAGAAGCCAGCTGCTGCTGGCTACATTGCTCAGAAACCTGGTGGCTGAGACATTCTGGAGGTGGGAGTGGGGGTGAAGAAATAATGGTCGTGGTAAATGGCTGACGGTGGTAAAACAGTTAAACTGGAGGGCTGTAAAAAAGTACAGGCCATTACTATATTGTCCAACTTCCAGAGTTTTACCAAGCTTCTGTAGTGGTTAAAAACTCATATTGCAGGCCTAGGCCTAGAACCCCATTACCGTTTGGAACGAATATCTGCCCTTTAAATATGCTTTCATTTTGTTTGACAAATGTAATCCTCCTGCACCGTTTTGTTGAACCACACAAATGAAACTGGTGAAGCAGAAGGAGGTTCTTTTCACTAGAAAACATGGAAAAAATTTCAGCTAAAAAAAAAAAAATGTCATTCAGACAGCATTGTAAAAACTCATATTCAAAGGACAAATAAAACCAAGAAACAGGAAAGGTTAAAATGAAGTTAAAAATCTACCAGGAAAATTCAGCATATCTACCTTTAAGACATGTATTAAATATATATGATATACAAATGTTTTATTTTTTTTTTTAATAGCTTACACTATTTAAATATATGTAGATTGTTGTTGTTGTTGTTTGTTTCAGCATGGAAACATTCGTAAACAAAATCCCAGACTCAGCAAAAACCTCTGTTTGGATCCCATGCTGCACAAGCCTGAAGCTGGATGTTCATGGTCGTGTAGGTCTGCACAGAACAGAAGACAGTGCCAGACAGCAATTGTATTCCTGAATTGGCCTTCTCAAATTAGACATTTATTTCTAATCACAATTGTCAAGCCGTAACAAAAGAAAAAATAAGAGCTTTTAAACAATTCAGTACAGCCATGTAAAATTTTCTTTTATTTATAGAACCTTGCCCTCAAATCCTCTCAGGTAAGGAAACAGAACCAGGACACCTTGAATTTTTAGCTGCCTCTCAGAATAACCATTTCTGCAATTTTTCTACCATGCAAGTAATTTTTTAATTTCTGCCCCTGTTCCCCTATTTGTAACATTCTCACATAACATTTGTGACAGATCTGATGGGTGTCATTAGCTTTGTGTTCTCACATGCTGAAAAGTATGGAGAGTTAGACTTGAACCACGGAGAAGAGGCACAGGAGCAAAAAGTTCTATCCATACCCAGCAAGAACTGGATGCAGCAGTAAATTGAGCTCTATGATCCACTCAAAATACATGGCCATAAAGAAGTACAGACTGATAAAAAGGAAATAGTAACTTCAAACTAAGCTGCAATTTTTCTTTGCACATCTCTTGCAATGGAAAGAATGAGTGCATCTTGGGACCCTGACATTCTGTCATCTGCTAGGAAGAAAAAAATCCCCACAAAATTATGTAAAGACAATTCAAATATCAGGTGCAGGACTGATATTTCTTCAGAAAGCCACCTGTAGCAAAGGAGAAGCCAGACTGCAGTTCATTTGCTTTTCCTTGTGCTGCTCAGTTCCATGGCTTGTAGTGGTAGAAGAAAAAATTCCTTCCACAAGGCACATGTCCCGGTACACACAACTTCCCACAATATCCTCACTGCAGCCACCGGGGGAATAAGTAACAACTTACTTGAACGTGGAACAATTGTAAATTAATGTATAGTAGCCAAGCACAGCAGTAACACTAATAATATCTGTTTCCCTGTTCCAGTTACTGAATTCCTGAGGGCAAGCAAAATAGCTTACAGCTGAGGGAGGTCTGAAGGCTGCATATGAATCATTCCCTGTCTCTTGAGCATCCTGAGTCATCTTCATTGTGAACAAAAACAATGTTATTTATTTATTGCCCATCACTGCAGCATCTGGGTGCCATGCAGAGTTTAAAATCTCTATGCTGGCAGGCAGAGCAGTACAGGACAGGCTGTAGACTATGTCAGATGGTTGTTAGATGTCGTTGTTAGCACCCGTTTTCTTTGCCTTGCCTCTTCCTTCTGCTGCTGTCACTCTAGCAGTTGCTGTAAGTTGCTGAATTTGTCCTTGCTTTCCCATTGTTTGAGACCCTGCATGAAGTCAGGCATTATGCAGAGCTGAGGGATCAGCCTTGCAGGTAAGGAGAAAGCACGAGCTGGGGAAAATGGTATGGGATTTGTTGGTAACAGTTCCAAATGTTGTCATGTTATCAGCTACCATTTTTATATCATCATTTGTCTTTGTTTCTAGGTGTTTCATTCACATGTATTTTAATAGGAACCAAGTTTTCAGACGGTGATTTCCAATGAATTTACCTTTCACCAGGTAATCTCATTATGCATTTATTCATTCACATGATTATGTGAGTAGTTATTATGTGAGAGTTGCTTTTTCTCTAAACAAACCCTTCTGCATTTCCTTTGGCAATGCTTCTCTCCTGTGTAAAAAAAAAAACCAGGTAGCGAACATTTTATTTACTGAAAAGAGGCAACACACCATACCAAGAATGGATTTCAGGCCTTTTTCCCAATTTGACATTATTTGACAACAAATAATTTTTATTTGTTGGATTTTAGCTTCTCTGCCGTCAGATGTCTTTAAAACTCATGCTAAGTACCTGCAAAAACAGGCAGCAAAGAACAATAGGACAGCAACCTTTACAACATTTCTAATAGTTCTTGCTTCTAGCAAGTCTGAAATTTAATAATCTCACCAACTTTCAGTAGCTCACATACTTGGGGTATCTGAATTTTGGAATGCTCTGCATGAATATTTATGATTTGTTTCCAGTACTATTCAATCCTGCTGAGTTTAATGGAAATCCGTTAGTATCACATTCAAAGATGTCAACAAGTATCCCAATTAATCACACACACACACATTAAAACTTCAATACACTCCAGACAGGAGTATACTCAGAAAATTTGGACATAAAGTCATCCAGTCCTCAGGAGAGACACTGAGAACCCACAACTGCGAGGCCATTGGAAATGCTGTATATGCAAGTAATGATTCCCCACACAGAAAATGCAAGAAATCTTACTGACTATTCTCTATGATTCTGAAGTCTGGAAATCAAGCAACTATTTAAAACCATTGAGCAAAACCAGAATTTTAGCAACAAAAGAAAGAATCCTGTGAGATTCACAATGGAAATTTTTTGCATTTTTTTCTTTTAAACTTTTTTTCTATTTACTTCCTTGCTTGAAACAACATAGTCCTTGTTCTCATATGATTTATTACAAACCCCTAAGAGCCAAAGGGTTATCCTGGTTATCTTTGTTAAGAGCTTTAAAAGGGCACTCAGAAGAATCACAGCTGGAGGAGCCCTGAAATTCCTGTGGAGAAATGGCAGTGATTTGGAAAGGGACTGCACTGGCAGATAGCTCCATTAAATCTCTAATTTCTATTCCCTCATGAATACATCATTGTTTAACTTCTCTCACAGAGTGGAGTACAGGGCCTTAGTTGTAGGATTTATTTGTTTTTACAGCAGCTTCTGTCTGCATTTAATTATGTTAGCACACAAAATGTACAATCACCTGAAGCAACTGTCACACTATCTGTTGGTCCTAAAGGCAATGTAAGGACAACTGGTTGGAAATAAGTTTTTCTGTAACAAGCTATTAATCAAGGACATAAGAAGTAGAGATTTCTCAAGAATACAGTTACATTATACAGTCTCTTCCATCCTTTCATCAACATGTCTCACATGAAGGTAAACAATGCATAGGGAGCGCATCCCATGAATATCATTTCAGAAGAGCCTTCTGACTTATAAGCAGTGGTTTCACACGTCAAATTCTCACTGCCGGGCATCAAAGGAAGGGATACTCCTGTGACCCTAATGCCAGACGAGTAATGTCAGCAAGAAAAGCTTTGTCAGTGTGTCAAGACATTAAGCCATTCAAACTTCCATCTAAGGGAAATGGGGGGGGGGGGGGGGGGGGCAGGGGGTGGAACTCCCTGATCTCTTTGTTTAAGATGCAACCACTCCATGTTCCTGCATTCCACAAGTTGTCTAGGGATTTAGGGGAAATGGAACAAGTTAGAAAGTATGATAACAGAATATGTACACAAAGAAAGAATAAGCTACATTTTCCTTAAAGATTCCCACCAAGTCTATCAGCATTGCTTTTCTACACACAGGTGTGATACCTGGTATCAGGGATTTGTTCCTCTGCATGTCTACATCCACCAGCTCTCTTCTTCCTATCCAGGTACTTGCAGCTTGGACCAGTAGTGACCAATACAGTTCAAGGGCTTCTCTGCATCTGGGGATGCAGTTCACAGGGTGCTGCATGCATCGGTGCTACCACATCATCCAGTTTCACTGTTCATTAAGGAGCCGTGCAGATGCAAAATCTTTATTCTAATTTTTGCTGCTGTCTCATCCATTATCTATTGGGCTGAAGTGGGTCTAAACCACTCCTCAGTCCAAAAAAAAAAGGAATCAAGGATGCTTGGAGTCCCTCTGTAGAATCCGACCTCTTCAAAAGCTGACTTCACCTCCTCTAGCCTCTGTAGCGCTCCAGGGGAATGGGGAACATTAATCTCAAAATCAAAGTACGTTAGAGGATCCCACCAGAGGACTGCCTAGGCATGCACAGCTCACCACAGCTATGCCTTGCTGCCAGACATTCACACAGATAACCTATACAAGACAGCTGTAGTAAGGTTTAAAGTCTGTCCTTGAAAGCTACCATGAAAATAGGATCTAAAAAAAGACAGGTATCCTGGGCAAAATTCACCTTCTCATGTGTGGTGGATGGATCAACAGAGAGAGGAAAACTGCAGGATGAACACCTAGTATCTGAGAAGCAGTTACTTCCTGGACCACCTCTCATCAAGACCTCACTCTGCAAGCAAGGGTTGCCCTCTGCTCCTACAATGTCAAACATCACTCACAGTTCAATCTAGAGGCAAGAATTTACACAGCCCATTTCTTTGCAGCCTCTCAGCTGTGAATCATTGCCTCCAACCTCAGGCATGTGGCCAGCCTATGCCTGATATTTGAACCAAACAACAACCAGCCAGGAAGCTTTCTGGCCACAATTTGTGGTCACAATTCAATTTAAAGGCAGTCTTGCAATGCACGTTTAACCTAAGCTCTGCTATCTCTTTTCAACAGGAGGAAGGCTGAATTGTCTCCCATTCAAGCCACTAGCAAAATTCAGAAGAAATCTGACATATTATATTTTATTTGCTGGAGTGTCATTTTTCTTCTCTTTAATACACCTTAAATTTTTTCTTGACCATTTTTACATCGTATTTTGAGTATGAAAACACCACAGTGCACAGAAAGAATTGTACAGATATTGCAATTTAAATTTATCTATTAAGTTACTATAGTTTCAGGGCTCTATCACTTTCTATGGTATACACAGTAGCAGACAAAAATTAAGTCCAGAGCTTCTGTGTAGTCTTCAGACACCTAAAAAGTAGTAGATGACTTGAACCAACAATTAAAAATTTATTTTCCATTCAGTTTCAAGTTCAGGGTAAGGAAACCTCCTGTTAGAGACATCACAAACTGAATTTTAGTCTTCCTGAGAAAAGAACTTCCTGTGCATGTTAAAATATGCCAAACGTCTAGTTCTCATATGTCCCATTCCTGCAGTTTGGGGAATTTTTTTTCCTTACCGTTACTTAGGAATGTGTTTTCTTTCAATTGTTTAATTATATTCAGAGGAACCACATTTTGGCAATCTTAATTCCCTGGTTTCTGGAGTAATTTCTTATAGGGCATAGCAAAGGAGAGAAAAAAATAAAAACCAAAAATTAAAAATAATAATAATAATTTAAAAAAAAAATTTAAAAAATAAACAAAAAAAAAATCCTGCAAAACACACCACCACCTGACAGAAGTTACTGCATAGTAAAAAGAAGAGTTGCTGCTGCACATGCATATAAGTGAACTCAACCAAAGGCACAGACAAAGTTAATGTAATAAGATATTATTTATACAGGTAGATAGTCCTCAAGAGCTTAAAGACATTTGGCATCTCTTACTGATCTGAGGTGAATCTTCAAACAAAGCTTTATGGGGCAGTTTCTCAGTGAAAAATCTCCAAGGGCCAGAGAAGGTAAAGCTTTTATGCCGATTTGTGAAGATAAACTGATGACTGGCCAGAGAAGTAATTTTCCAACCATGTGAAACATGCTGAAGTATCCTAAGAGACAAGGAAGCAAAACAATTGTATTATTTTTGCAGAACAATATTTTAAAGTTTGGGTTGATCTAAAATTCTCAGTTTCACTTTTGTCTACTTACACTTGGTAATAAATTCTGTTCCTCTTAATTGACAACACCACATCTAGGATTTCCATTTCAAAAATTTTAAAAAGGTAGCAAGCAGTTACATTTCAAACTCTGAGTGCCACTGGATTTTTAATTGCATGTAAGTAAATGCAAAAATACCTCATTATCCTGCACCTCTGCATAGAGAGTGCAGTTTCTAGGATTGCATACGTATGGTAACTGCACATGGAAATGATCAAAGAGCTAAGCAGCTCTGTGGGAAGGTGCTCAGTTACTCACTAAAAATGTGTGGTGTAAATTGGGCTGTGTGAGCCACGTGTACCAAGAGGTTGGCTCAGACCAGATCTCCTGTTCAGGCACTGTTTGTACTGAAACATAATTAGTTTGTTATATTGTTCATCTTCTAAACACTGTGTGTCCGTAACAGAGTTATGCCCTCTACACTCAATGTTCTCTTACCTGTTGTGCTCTTGTTCTTTATTACCGAGTCCTGAGCACTCTATTCCATCTGTCAACACAAAATATTATTTGTGTTATGTAAACCATAAAAGCAGGTTCACTCCTTTCTGCATTCACCTCTTGATCTCTGGATCCTCTCAGAAATTAATTATTACTGAATAGTTAGTGGTTTGTGCTATAGCACCTATGCTGCCTTTCAGGGTAGCTGGATGGATATCTCGGTATATAATTTGCAAACATACATTATGATAAATTGCATAAGATTTTTTTTTTAAAGGGTTTTAAAAGAAGTATATTCAAATACAAAAAAAATAACCAAACACCCCAACCTAAATATAAACAGGCTATTTATATTTCAGTCATTAGTGGACAAATAAAAAATTTATGCATATGGTTGTGGAAGTGTTTTATACATATAATTTTAGTGTTTTCTATAAAATATCATGGTATTATAAGATTTAAATTGCTTAGAAAGTTTAAGTCTTTTTTTTTTTAATTACTGAGTAATTTCAAAATTATTGTCCTTGTCTTTAATATGAAAAAGACAGTAAGTTTGTCATAATAACACATTAACAATTTGATGGACAGCTTAGTTATGTCAAGGAAAGCATTTTTAGGATTTTGGAATACTTCTTTAATACTATAGATCTGAAGGTGTCAGATCACCTAAAACTAAACCTCAGCAAACAAAATAGAGTAGAATATATAGAAAAAAGTAATGCAAGGTCACATTTCCACTCAATGTATTCAGACTATCTTGAAAGACACGACTTTCAGTTAACAAGAGTAGGCAGTGGATGGTCACTTAATTGCACAGAAACTAAGTAGATTAACACTGACAGTATTTGATTGTGAAATCAAGTCATGAAATAACATAAGTCCTTGTTATGAGTTCATAAAGAAGAATACTGGAAAGCCAGGTAGCTTAGTAACAATGCAAATGCTGCCAGTCAGAACCCAGACAAAAATTTCACTAATGCATCATCAGCCTTTATAATACAAGGACTGTCTATTGGGAAAGAGTAGCTAGTATTAGAAAGAAACAGTAAGTAAAGGTATATACCCCTATATAACAGTGTTCTGCACCATCTGTTTAGACATCTGCAAATAAAAGCCAGATAGTCATGAAAAGGTGCTGCAAGGATGTTTATGAAGTTTGTCTGGAGCTGGATCCTCAGTAATTGAGGTGACCCAGGCAAATAAGAAAGCAATGAAAAGAGCAATGGATGCATGTAGAAAGTGTATTAAAATTTAAGTGATTAATTAAAAACCTGAGGCTTCCCTGTACATTTCCTAATTCAGTCAGAAGAATTTATAATGAAGTGCAATCTTGTGTTTTACCCTTCCCTGTCAGCTAAAGGTTGCAAATAACACTGTGATACTGTTGTCCAACCTCTGCTTCATTTTTCATTATTATTTCAGTTTAAATACATAAGTCATTACTATACGCAGTAATAATAAAAAGATGTCTCTAAATTGTAACATGTTTCCCTTTAATAGAAAAATTCCATCTTCAGCTCTAGGAAACCACACTATGAAGGCCAGCTACCCCGCAGCACCCTCTCCAGCCAGGCAGCACATCTCGCTCTTACACATGCTTGGTGGTTATTGATTAAACTGGTTTTTACCTGATGCAAAGACTGCTCCAGCATTCTCAGGCATCCTCCCAGACACGCTTCCATTAGAAGAAAGGGACCAAAGTTTGCTTTTTGTGATAATCTTCTTCCACCGCTGTGTCACGGTGTCAGGGTTGCTCGAAGATCAACGTGCACCAGTTCTCCCGCTGACAGAGGCTGCTACACCGCACTGCCAAGCCCTTCCTCGGGGCTGGTGCCCCAAATCCTGGCGCTACCTTGCCACAGCTGAGCACAGCAAACCAGTGGTGACTATTACCATGGCCAGAGAATCAGACACAGAAGAGCTGAATACACCTGATATGCCTGCAAAGATAGCTGCATGCAGAAAAGAACTCTACAGCTGAGGATACAGAGTAGGACCTATACTAGCAACACCCCATGACTCCAAGCTCCCAGTGCTACTAAAACCAGTATGCGTATCCGACAGGATGCCTACTGCATTATACCAGCCACTCTCAATCTATGAGGACTTCTCCCTCATGAGTACCAACTCACAGCCAAACATTTCAATTTGGACAGACCTTAGAAAGGAATTAAATCCAGAGACCATGCAGGATGAACAATTACAGATTTCTTGGTTATTCACACTATTCTGCATCCAGGAATTCTCTGCAGGAATAGATGATTTAACATAGTAGTTTCATGAATAACACTGAACACAACAAGAAAAGCAAAACAAATGCACAAGATGGATAGAAATCCATCCTTTGCTAGCTTAAAAATGCATGTGTCCCACATTAATTGGTTAGAGCTTCTTTTTCTCAGCTTCTGGTGTATTTTTAAATGACAAGGCATCGGTCTTTTTGTGTTATAAGTGGGATTGTCAACAGGAGAAGCCAATGTCAGTTTCACACCTTTAATCAGTTTTGAATACAGTACATTTCTATAGCATGTTCTAACAGCTATGAGTACAGCTGGGGAAATGCCAGGAGGCTCACTAATGAAAATTAATTTCCTACTGTATTCTGTACCTATAGCACCATTTCACTTCTAGAAAATATTTTCAATGACGATATCAACTTCTACAGAATCTTTCTGAACACAATTTCAGTGGCTGCTTTTCAGTGGTATGTTATGAGTTTGAGTTTTTCTTTCCTGGGTTGAGGAGATAGGATCTCTCTTACCTTCCAGTGTTAGACTATAGGGCCTGCAATATTTCCTCAGGTGCTCAGACCTTTTTTTCCAGAAAGTCATACCTTCAACCCAAATAGGCTAAGCAATTTTGGACATCATTTCTTCACTTGCATCAACTCATGCAGCACCTAGTCTTAGTCATGCCAGAGGAGAAAAGTAGTGCAAATGCAGAAAGCCAGGCAGTATAGTTGAGGTTGCACCAAACCATCATAGAATCAGCCTAGTGAAGAAGCTAAAGCTGGGCTTAGACTTCATTTCAAATTCAGCCAGACCAGTATGAGTGACAACTACCCCAGTTGCCCACTGGGGCACTGGGTTTTGCAGTGAGAGAGAAGCTTCCCTCCAGGTGCTACATGATTAGTGTCAAGCAACATCAGCAGTGGTTAGAGTTATCTTGGCATGTTTGCTTTAGTAAGACAAAAAAAGCAATTACATTGCCTGCTCACAGCTGGCAGAGAAGATGAATCAAGAATGAAGAGTTAGGGCCCAGAGAGTTCCTTAATTGGCACAGCTGGAACAAGAAAAGAAAATTCTTATGCAGGAGTAGAGATGCCCTTGATTCCTTCAGCATTTGTTCCTGTTGAGTTAGACACACCATAAATCTCATTTAACCGTAACATTTACAACTTTCCCACTATTCAAACTGAAGTCTGCAATCCACTGCCCGAAGTCAAGTAGTAGGCTCAACATGGAACACAAGGATAACAAGGATTCTATATGCAGGTGAGGATATGTCAGCCCTGGAAATGGTATTTGTTCTACCTGTGACAAATATGGAATTAGTGAAGTACCAATGGACAACCCAATCATATACGCATGTATTTACAAATTTGTAAATGCATTACAACTATTTATGTGTGCACATTTATTATTTTGATAACAATCTTTTGATTGTAAAGATCCTTTTTTAAAAATGCTGTTTTGGCTAACTAAATCATAAGGGGTTTTTTATCAACCATATTAATTTTAATTTATTTTTATAAATAGTTTTCCAATATATTATTAACTTACTACATAGCTAGTAATAAAAGAACACTGTGTTCTGTAGTACTGTCCCACAGAGTAAAATGAACGCTAAATAAGAAAAAATAGTTGAAAATAGTGAGTGTGAGCCAAGAAAAGCATTGTTGTTATGGAGAGAAATACAGACATAATTTTTCTTTTTAAAATATTTTTTTATAACTTAAAATATATTGGAAAAGGGAATATTCTAAACTAATCAAGAATTCAGGGTGATACCCCAAATGAAAGAAGCAATCCTTTATATTCCCAGAAGGGAAAGGGTATGAAATAAAACTGGATGTGGAAAGAAATTTAGGTGGGACATACAGCAGAATTTATATACATTTAAAACAAAGTTTTGGGGGGTAGGCTGTATTTTCAAAAAGAGGAAGAATTATTCAACTTCTCATTTCTTCTTTGTTAAGAATTAGGGTAATCAGAGTAATAACTACACATTTCTAATGCAGGCAAAGGTATTGTGTGCGAAAGGGACAGTATCCTGGAGAGTTTTGTGCCATGGCTGACAACATTAAAAAAACCACCCAAGCCTGTGGTTGCAAAACTTCTAAAATGCAAATAATAACATGGACCTGAAACAACGATTCAGGACGAGTTCCTCATATCAAGATCAGCAGATAAACTCCTTTCTTACTGAGTAAAACATACATAAAAGGAGAGGAACAACCCCTGCGTGTTTGTCCTGCCTACTGTGACTGGAATCCTATAGTGGGGTCAAGAGTAGCCAGAGCTCAGTTTGTCTGGATGAGGTGTACAGTTTGTTTCATTATTTCCATTTTGGTTCATGCTCAGAGCAGTAGAAAATTGCCTTGTCCCTACCTGTCATGTGTTTCTAGTGAGTCTAGGACTAGGGATCAGGCGGGTTTTGGTCTAATACCTCAGGTTACAAAGGCATAACTGTGTTGGGTTTGTGTGTCAGGCTCTTGGTAGGAGGGGGGCACTACGGGGGCAGCTCCTGTGAGAAGCTGCTAGAAGCTTCCCTGGCTCCAAGTCTTGCCAAGGGCGAACCAATCAGCGACAGTGGTAGCTTCTCTGTGATAACACAGCAGGGGAGGGAAGCTCTGGAAAAAGCTACACTGTAGAGAGGAGTGGGATGTGAGAGAGACAGCTACGCACACATCCAAGTTAGTGCAGAAAGGCGGCGTGGGCTGCAGCAGTTTCCCTGGCAGCCTGTGGTGAGAGGGCAGGCTGTGCCCCTGCAGCCATGGAGGGTCACAGGGGAGCAGACACCCCCTGCAGCCCAGAGAGAATACCCCACGATGGAGGAGGGGGATGTTCATCTGGTTTTGCCTCTCATTATCCTACTCTGATTTGATTGGTAACTAATTAAATTGATTTTTTCCCCCCCAAGTCAAGCCTATTTTGCTTGTGACAGTAATTGGTGAGTGATCCCTCCCTGTCCTTGTCTCAACACACCAGCCTTTCCTTATATTTCCTCCTGCCCATCCCACCATGTGGGAAGAGTGAGCAAGCAGCTGTGTGGTGCTTTGTTGCCAGCTGGGACTTAACAACAATAACCTTTTTATTTCAGTTGGTGACTTGTACCTTTTATCACAGCGAGTGTCTGTTTTTGCTGGAAATTTTAAGTGATTGATATAGTTTTAAACATATCTCAAAATGGCAGAAGTAAGACGGAGTACTATGAAGATTATGGAACAAAGCCACTGACTGGATCTGCAATCACATATTATAGCAAAAATGGGCATCACACAATCATTTCAAAACATTAGCATAAAACCCACACAGCAAAGAAATATGATTCAAGCCATGTGAAATCACAGGAACAAAACACAATAGATCATACCATATAAAAAAATTCAAACCATTCTATTGGCTTCATCACTACTCAGAAAAGCATAGCTGACTTTCTCAGAATTGCTTAACCTAACTGTCACCTCCCTGAAAATGTAGCCACAGACATCAACATGTGCTGGCAACTCTTAAACAATATAAACTCTCCCAGAGTAGTAAATCCATAACTTTGGTACGGACATGTGGCAAAACATGGGTTACCACATCTCTCTTTTTATTTTGTAAGCCACACTAATTAGATGAAACTACTTTGTGTGCGCAAAGCCTTTTTACTTCACACTATTGTTTTTCTGGGTAGATAGCTACCCAGACTGATTATCTGTGGTTACACTGCCTGAAACAGTCGCAGCGTCGGGTACTCATTCCTTTTTGCCTGTAACAGATCCAGGTATGCTCCTGTTATTATTAATATTGCCCATGCTCACAACCAAAAGGGGGACAGCATTTGCAGGATGAGTAAGGACAGCGGGAAATGACCAAGTTGTTTACTGTTGTATCTCAACAAGGAGTTGGCTCTATTTTCCTTGCAAAAAAAAAAAAAAAAAGAGAATTGCCTGACCCAAACATAAGATGTCACCACTTTATTTTATGGAGAAGCTGTGGGTGCCAGCAAATCAAAGAGGTTTGCAGACCCCAACCAGAACTACCATCTGATTAGAGCAGCTTAGTCCCTCTGGACAATACACTTGGAGCAAAGACAACAAAAGAAACGGATTTTACATGCCACATTTTCATCATATTAACAAGTCTTTGAAGTAACAGATTCAGCTTCCACCTGCAAATGTTATTCTGGAAATGGAACAGGTGCAGTTTTAACACTTTATAATGTCTCTGGGAGAAGGATGATAATAGAGACATTTGCTTTGTACAGATGCCACCTCCTGTTACAGCAGGACAATGATGGGATGGTAATCACTTGGCTAATATATGTTCCACGAAGTCCATTAACAGCTAAACAGCTACCAGTGCAGGTATCTTTAGGAGGCACTGAACTGGTTTCTGCAATGGGCCCTAATGTCCACACATGATTTTATTAACAAATGCAGCTACATATAAACTGTGGAGTGAATTCAACAACTGAGAAGCATTGTCCTCAGAGTAACATGAAATACTATATACTTCAGCTTTCTAGAAATATCATTCAGCATTTCTTATTCTTTCCTCCCCTTTGAACCTGATTCTTTTAAATCTCTGGACAATTTGACTGACTAGATACAAATCAGATTTCATCTCACTTCCATATTAGGTTCCCATCCCCTATCCAAAGGAAAGTATTCATCTCTTATTCAAAAACACAAATATGTTTTTAGCATTTAAAACTTTTAGAGAAACATCTGCCTTTGATATCTGAAAATTCGTATCATATAACACAGTGCCCACCTCTTCCCAACAAAGACGTTTTTATGTGAAAATAAGTTGTTATCTGAAAAGAAATTGTGTAAAACGAACACTGAGAAAATAGTAAACAATATTAACTTTTGCAGCTACTGGGTCAATGACTTGCAGAAAAATAATGCTTGCTTAAGGTCACAAACTTCATCACAATCCCAGCAATCGCCCTGGGAGGCACTGTGACGCAGAGATGCGCCTATGACTCATATCAGCTCCTTGGTTTCCGCTCGCTCAGACATGTGTCCATTTACTATCAGCCCATCCTGCGTTTCCTCAGTCCTTAGGTCTGTGAACTGAAAGACAGTGGTCAGCTCACATCCTTGAAAGGTGGCTGTGCTCTTTAGCCCATACATCATCACTTTATTAGTAAAGTAATAGTAAAAATACTAAATCTTATCAAGAGCCCACTGAATTTAACAAGACTGTAGCTGGTTTATCTGGATCTTGAGTGCAACTCTGAGATCTGTGGAACTCCTTAGTACAATAAATCGTACTACACATGGAAGAATATAAAGTCAGTGCAATTACTGCTGGATCCAGAAATCAGTAAGTTTTTTCAGGAGAGAGCAACGCTATGGGAACTGTTCCACAACCCTCTGTAAGGCTGATAGAGGTTAAACACACTAAATACCTCACTTGCTCATTAAAATAACCATCTGTGACTGGAAATGTTCACAGCAAGTAGAAAAATCATGCATCCTTTCCACACAGATACTTTTCAGAGCAGATGAAAAATTAGAGAGTCCATGTTCTTTCTATTTCTACTCTTACATGGCAGTACCCTACAGTACTTTCCCATGTCTGGGAAAATCCGTACCTACTATAGCAACCGAGACAAATCTTGTGATTCTTGCTATCCTCATAGATTTTCTTTCTGTCTCTGACAAAAGGCTTTTTTTGACCAAAATGAATAATGACTTAAATTGCCCAGTCAGCTGATTTACCGCCATTTCAACTTCTTTCCTCATACCACTGAATGAAAACTGCTGTTGTTCTTTTTCAGAGTTTCATACAATTTGTTTCCCAGAGTAAGTTAGGCAGTAGGTTATGTAACACAAATTAACATTTCAGTAGTGCAACTTTCAATACAGTCAGAGATTTGAAATTGCAAGATAAGGATGCCAGATCAAACTATAAGATACTAAACAGCGGTAGTGAGCTGCACACATTTTAAATCAGCAAACCTTAACTAATCCAAAACTGCATCCAGATTAATTTCCCTACTAGAAAGCCTAGAAAATCTTTTCAACAATTGTGATCTGACATTGGAAATTTTTTTTTTAAAGTCCACCTGCATGCTTCATTAAAACCATTTTGTCACAGTTGTGCATACCTAAAATAATCAAGAATAGTATTCTCATGGCATACTAAACATTCAAGCCAGCATTAAAGCCTCCAACCAAAATCTCTGCATTCCCAACAGATTAAACCACATTATGCTGTAAAGTCTTTGTAATGAAATTGTATTGAATAATTCTACTGTTCACCAGTTATCAGCTTTTCTTATAAGCTTATTGTTTGCATCTACTGAAACTCCCTCAGTGTAGACCATAATCTGTAGCCAGGCACCTCCACCTGAAATTCCAATTAGAAAAAATAAAATAAAATAGAGTTTACAGATCTGGACTCTGACAGACCAAGGACAGAAGCTGTGGGTTCTCTATGGAAAGTTTATAACCAGCTGTTTTCTGTCTCAGACCAAGGAAGTTCCAAATCTCCATTTCCTGTTTTCAGTGGATCATTCCTGCCATTATTGCAATGAACATATCCTACATGACTATTGGAAATACTGTATGCCAGGTTTCCTAAGTAATTCCTGAAGCCTCATTGTCATTTCTTCCTCCATCCCTCCCTGTATTCCACGTAGTAAGGAAAGTGCTTAGACTCTTTTGGGTTATGATTCACATTTAAATTATTGCATATTGCAATAACTCCTTTTTCTTTTTTCTAAATATGAAGGCTCCTTGAAGCCATAGGCAAAACGTACTTCATCGTTGGTTTAAAGCATTCCCTACAAAAGCAGAGTGGTCTCATGGTCTCTCACAACTTCCTACTACTTCTTCATTTTGCCATCAAGTTCATTAATGATTCAAAAATTATTTCTGTGGCAGTCCCCAAACTGCATCATTTCCCCTCTTCTTCAAAATGTCTCATTTTATGCAAATTTTACAGACTACGTTTCCTCCTCCTAGACACTTTCAATGCCATGGACAATGGACCAAGTTCTTTGTAGAAGGTTTGTCACCACTTGTACTTCATAGTTTGATCTTCCCCTGTTTCTGTTCCTCCTTTTGTTCCATCAATTCCTGTTTCCATAGATCTTTCTTATTTCAGACCCCTTTGACTGAAGAAAGGCTGAGAGAGTTGGGCTCGTTCAGCCTGGAGAAGAGAAGGCTCCGGGGAGAACTTATAGCACCTTCCATTGCCTGAAAGGGCTACAAGAAAGCTGGGGGGTGCTTTTTACAAGGGCCTGTAGTGACAGGACAAGGGGTAATGGGTTTAAACTGAAAGTGGGAGATTTAGATTGGATATCAGGAAGAAATTCTTCCTGGAGAGGGTGGGGAGGCACTGGCACAGGTTGCCCAAAGAGGTTGTGGTTGCCCCATCCCTGGAAGTGTCCAAGGCCAGGCTGGATGAGGCTTGGAGCAACCTGGTCTAGTGGAGGGTGTCCCTGCCCATGGCAGGGGGGTTGGAACTAGATGAACTTTAAGGTCCCTTCCAACCCAAACCAGCCTGTGATTCTATGAATTGAGATCCTGGCAGATCATTCAAACTCCAAGTTGGTATTTTCACACCTCCTGTCCTGCCCTCACCCCAATTCTGCACCAACAGTAAAAGCAGAATAAAGCAAATAGGTAACATGCTAATGTTAAGAATATAATTAAAAGCCACTAAGAGGTTTCAGTTGGCTTCCTTCCCAGTTTTTAACAGTAAATCAGTGCTTTTAATTATGAAAATAATATATTGACTGTTTTTAAGAGAAGGGCTTAGCTAAAATAAAATCATAGCCACAAGGATATTAACACAACGATTTGACTATGCACAACACAGTTGTTATTCACAAAATTGTTATACCATAAAAAATGCAGTGGATGAATAATACAAGAAAATCTAATAATTCCTGTATGGTAACACAGACAGCAAGAATTATTTGATCATTATGTATAATAAAAGTATAAAAGTATAATATATTACATTTTTATTTTTCTTTCTAAAGTTATTTTTTTCTCTGAACTGTTGGGAAGTTTGTGGTGGTGACTTAGACTAGAAAATGAAGGCCAGCATCATATTAAGATGAAAGTACAGAGTCTTTTTAGTTGCATTAATACTTAGGACATCTTATGACAGTGCTTTGAAACTTCAGTTTTGGCAGACCTCTCTGACTACTTCGATACCAAAAAACAGGTCAGGGAAGAGGTTTAAACCCTCACCCACAAACACTCATATTGTTGAATTCCTAGCTTGCCCCCTGGCAGTTTTGACTTTGACAAATTAGCACCTTCCCAGACAGTATATGAGTGCAAGACCAGCCACAGCTGTCGGAGACCACTCTCAGTATGCAATTTAGATGATGCCAGCCTGTTTGGAGAAGGAAGTCAGATTAAACACATGACATGATCTATGACACTCCAGTAGGTGTCAGAAAATGGCCTAATTTTCTTTCTTGGAAAGACAGTCTGTTGCGGTAGGTAAGATACATGCACAGACCAAGAGATCACTAGGAGAGTTTACAACTTAAATACAGAAAACTCAGAATTAATTAGAAAGAACCATAAAGATCTTTTCCAACCTGAAAGATTCTAGGATCATCAAGTCCAACTGTTAACCTAACACTACTAATACCACCGCTAAACCATGTCCCTAAGCACCTTGTCTACATGTATCTTAAATCCCTCCAGGGATGGTGACTCTACCACCTCCTTGTGCAGCCCATTCCAATGCCTGACAACCCTTTTGATGAAGAAATTTTTACTAATATCCAATTTAAACTTCTCCTGACGCAACTTGAGGCCATTAACCCTCCATTTTTAAGGATCTCCTGATTTCTGGTCCAATGTTATAATGGCAGAACCATCTTCTTTGATTTGTCTAATGCTTTCCGTTGCTTGGAACTCTGCCAATGTACAAGATTTTCCCATTTCTATACTTGACTCAGGGTTTTATATTTTATATGTGTATCAACTTGCTTATACACACACACACACATATGCAAATATTTCCTTTATATGTAATATATTCATGCTTGATCCTACCAAGAGCAAATCAAAACAGCAATCCATGAAATCAAGGTCATCGTAAAACATCATTGAAATAAATAGAGGTATGATATGTAGAACTAAAAATCTCATACTTACTGCGAAGTAAACTCAGCTGTGAGGGTTTAATTTTGCTTTCTGTGCTACTGAAATGCAAATTAAAAGAAAAAGTACTGGAAATAACTTCATCTCATTTGATTGTGTGTGTCATTAATACATTAGTTAACATCTAACATTTTTCAAAATTAATGAGGACATCTTAGGTGAAAAAGACAGGGCATACACAATCAGAAGGCTCAACAGCTCTCCTCATAGGAGATGACTTGTAATTGAAGAATGGTTTATACTACACCAAACTAAATTTAAAGAGCAATATTCTATTGCCAAGACTTTGATATACAAGGGATGGCTCTGAATTTGCAATCTGTCACTATCTTGCACATCTGCACAAATTGAAACTCAGACATTAGAATCTATTTGACCTATTTTTGTAGGAAATTCCTTGGTTTTTAACCCACTCTAGGATTCTTTAGATATGGCCCAGTCATTATTGTGCCTGCCTCACAGCATTCCTTTTGTATGTAATCCTTCAAGGTTACCGACCTTATATCATAGAATTATATTAACATGTGGTATAATTGTGGAAATTTTGCTAGGAAAAATTACTGTAGGACTGGTTTCCCCTATAGCAGCAGAGGGGAAATGGTGTAGCAGAAGCCATAAGTTTTAAACAGAAATGCATAGCAATGGATATTTGACAAAACTAATCATTAATTTAGCAACACAAAATTGACAAACTGAGAATGTAAATTTATACTATAATAACGGAGAATTAATAAGGTTTCAAATTTAACAATACTGTAAAAAAAGGTCATGAAAATAACAGATTTTTTGGTTCACTGGCTAAAGCAAAGAGAAAAAAGTTACTTTTCAGAATGTAAGGATAAAAATAAATTATTTTGAGGTTAATAAAATAATTTCTGTTCAAAGTATTTCTTTTTCTTGTGTTTAAGCCACTATTAAGCTTTGATATTTTTCAAATAATATGTTGTTTCAAAACCAATAAATACTGAAACATTTTGATACATCTTAGCTAGGGTTTCTTCACACACACACTCTGATGAAAACTATTCATAACATGCAACTCCAAACCATAAATAATTGTGATCTTACAAAACTGTGACAATTCAAAGAATCTGGGAAATTCCTTATACTAGGAATGATAGGACTGGAAAGTCAGTGACATGGATTTCTTAACAGTGGAGCGTTTCAGAGAGAAACTTTTAAATTGAAGGAGGTAGAGAAATTTTTAGGACCAGTGACCTGTGCCCATGTCTCCCACTACCACGTGGTACCTTAACTTCTAAACTATCATTTATGCCTCTTTGTTACATGAATATCATCTTTCCCTGCTGCCTGTGGCACTGTACATTTTCAGCATATTCAGTATCAGCAGTAGCAGGATACATTATACATTTTCAGAAGAGGCAAGTCAGTATTTCGAATAGCACTTGCATACTGGTTTTAAGTAGCTGGCATTACAGAACAGCACTTTGTTGCAATCCTGCATGATCTTCTCACACAGGACATTTTCAAACAAAGACTGTTATTAAGAAAGCCTCAGAATTTATCCTAGCTTTCATCAGTTGAGAACCTGACCTATCTAGTTCATCTTACATGATGTAGTAATAATAGTCTTAAATTAAGTCTGAAGCAGGTTAAAGTGAAATATTAGATTGCACATGGAATATTGACAGAATATATTTGTTACCACAAATAGGGGACACAGCCAACACAGCTTATGTAAACTGACCAAAGGGATATTTCATGCTCAGTATATAAGTTGGAGAGAGTTGATGGGACAATCTGGCTCTCAGATTGTGGCTTTGTCTCTTGCCCTGCCTCTCGCTGCTTAGAGACTGGCTCAGCATTGGTTGGCAAGTGATGAGCAGTTGTATCATTTCAGTAGTTTTTTCCTCTTATTTTCATTACATATTATTATTATTATTGGCAGCATTAATAACATTTTCATTAAATACTTTTAGCAATAATTCTAATATTATTATAATTATTTGATTTAATTTCTTTTCAATTATTAAACTGTTCTTATCTCAACCCATGAATTTTCTTACCTTTTCCTCTGATTCTCTTCCCCACTGGGAGAGGGGAGTGAGCAACTGTGTGGTACTTAGTTGTTGACTGGGGTTAAACAATGACAGTTGCTCTTTATCCACTCACTCCAACAACAGCTCTGTTAGATTTCCCACACACAGACACACAGACAGACAATTCCCTCGCATGTTGTCTCTCTTTTTCCTTAATAGCTTGACCTTCAAGAGAATCGCTAAGGTCTTAAGACTGCAAAAGGATTGGCCAGCACAATAAATTGTTGCTAATAATTTTGTTCCAAATTCCTATTCTTGACACAGAGCAGCAAAATGCAATCTAGATGCCTGGCACTAACTTTCTATTGAATACCCAGGAAATCTAACAAAGAAAAATATAATTCTCTGACATCTTGCTGACCTCTCCATATGTCTTCTCCAAGACTGAACCATTTCCACAAACCTGGGTAAATCCAAAGCTAAATAACTGCAACCAATAATAAATTCAGCCAATGAAAGGGGACCATTCCCTCTTGATTCAACATGTGTGGATATGAAGATAGAGGAGTTAGTTAGTTACATTTATGCATATGTTAAAGAAAAAGCAAAAGAGAAAATCCTGCAAGAGTAAAACAAGGTGGTTAGGATATGTAATGCAGAGAATCCAGCTCTAACTTGCTGCTATTCACAGCCTAACCTCAAAATGAGCTTCAACTTTTTATTTTATGCATAGCACAATTATCTTCTGTAACTAGCTGTAACTAATAAAGAGATGAGTGAGGCACACTACTACTTTAGTAAGGTGCATGAAGTGAAAGTTTAAAGAACAACCACTGCCAAAGAGAATAAAAATATTTCAGTCATCCTTAAGTCTTCAAGGCATACCTCGAAAGAAATGTCTGATGTGCAGCACTTGACCCTTACAGGATGTCAGTGTGATGAAACCATGATTCTTCATCTGCTTCAGTAAGTCTTTTTTTCTTTTTTCTTTTTTTTTATTTTGTTGAAGTCTTTCTTACTTTTCCATTAAAATCGCTGTGGAAAAAACTGTTAAAGTGTTTAAAAACTCGCTTATCTTCGGGCTATTAAAACCAGCTCCTTATATGCCTGAGGTTAAATATGTACAAAATATTTGCAGGGTTAGAGAACCACTGGATAGCTATAAAAGTTGTTTTAGCACTTAGTGAAAAATGAGCTTTAACAACAAGGTGAAAAGGAACATTTTAGATAATGGCTTGCTGTTTTGAAATGAGACAATAATTCCCACTATCATTTTATGAGGCAACAATGTGAATTTTGAGACCATGGGCTTGACATTCTAAATGTGCACCATAAAGCCTCAATGCTACAGCTGAGAATTTGCTTTCACTTCTTTTCCATTCCCATGTTTTTTAAAAAGAGTCTTACTTTACTGAAATGGCTACAGTATAAAACCAAAAATGTTTAGCTATTAGACCATGTTACCAGCAAGTCATTTTTTTTTTTAATTTTTCCATGGCACTGCAGTCTGATGGATGCAGAATTTTTCTCCTGGGACATTTCAGAAGTACCAGTGGAAAGAATTACTGAATTCTTCAAGGACTTAATAAATACTTTGTGAATTCAGTTTTTAAATGGTGACCTATCCAAACCATCTGCTCCAGCTGAGACAAATGTCATCTTCTCAGTTATGAATGTTCAAAATTATACTTAAATTCCATTATAATCACCCAATGCTTGAGCTGTAAAATTCATACTCTCATTCTCATTACTTATCATTAACTAATCTTTCATTAATCCTTTACATTAAATGGATACAGCTCACATGTGGAGATACTTTAATCATGAATGGATGTGAAAAGATGTACATGGTATGTAAGTCCACAAATGAATAAAGGGTATTTTTACCAATTTTTTAAAAATGACATGTCTGATGATAGCTTTGTCTAGACACACACCTTACACAAGTATAGCTACAATTAAAACATACTTCTGTAGTAAATGCTTAAAAAAACCAAACACCAAAAAACCCAAAAGTCAAGCATCTGTCAATGGAGCTATTTAAAACAATTAAGCATATTACCCCAAGCTAGTCTCCCACCTAGCACCTCCTGGCCTGCAATAGCAGGTTGGGTGAGCTTTCCTTACCTGCTTCCCTGCAAAGACACCACAGGTTAAACAACTTACAGCTGAACTTTAAAAAACGATGAAGGGAAATTTAAGCAAAATCAACTAAATTTGCACAGCAACAGATGAGAAGATTTCACACAATCCCCTCATTGAGCTCCGTTTAATAAGTGTGGTAACCTCCCTCTGGCCATTTTATACCATGGCAGATGCTTCTAAGCAACTTCTTTTTGTAGTTCCCCTTTACAAACTTACACCAACGTACTGTAACTACAGCCATTATAATTTATACATTCTATTTTTCCAGTGCAAGTCTGTGGATAAACATTTAGTTCAGATTAACCTTTTCCAGTCCTTGTCCAGTTTAGTTTAGCACATTCAAAAACTAAGTTTTAATACAGTCAGATAGTATAACAAACTTAGGCCAAAATAAGAAAATATATGAATTATAACTGAATACATTAATCTAGTAAAAGTTTTTAAGTAGTACAATTACAAACTCATAAAACGGTGATGATTTTGAGAGCAGCAAAACAAACAACTGCTTTAAGTTACCACCCAAACCCTCCTTCAGCCTTAAATTCCTTCTCTTGGAGTTTATCATCCCTACTGAAGATCTGCCAGGCAAGGATTGCTCACAGAAAGCACCTTTCTTCAGTACAGCCAGTGAAATTAGATAGCTCAGGATGATCATCTATTCCACTCTTGGCTGTTACTGCAGCAATCCTGCTTCTCCGGGTCACTTGCACAAATTTAAGCTTTGCATATAATTCTTCCAAAGAGGCATTCTGTGGCAAAAAGCAGAACAAAACTAATTACATATTGACTAATGTACTAAACCACTAGCTAGGGCTAACTAGATACAAAGCAAAGTATTAATAGGTATTAATATGTTCACCATCCCAGATAAGACACACTAGGACCCCTGCCTGGCCAGCAAACATTGCCGGATGGGGAAGGACAGGACATTGACTTTCCTTAGCACAGGCTGGTCCTCTGGTTTGCAGAGTCACTGTTCTCATTCTCTGTTTTCTTCCTAAAATAGAAGAAAGCAGAAAATTCTTCCTTTCTTCTTAAAAATAAGTTTTATTGTATTTTGATGTCAGATCTTTTTCTCTTGAACCCTTGAACTGCCATCTATGATATCTCCAAAACTACACTTACAAATTTTAACTTTTCATACTTTGCGTGGCTTTATCTCAAGTACTTTCTCACTCCTTCACAAGATTTTTTCCATTCTAACTGATCCAAGTTCACACAGATGAGCTGGACCAAAAAGCCTTGATTCCCAGCTGAACCCCAAAGCTGAGGGTGGAAGAGCTGGGAAGTGGCCCCACAAACCTTTCTAGGAGAAAGACTAAAAGCTAGTCCAAATTTCTGAAATATTTATGTCCCTTGCTGGTATCACCTGTGACTTTAGCAAGACATTTTCAGCTCCCCTAGCCTCTATATCTCAGTGAATCAGAGTAATGAGATTTAAGATCTTGAGCTGGAAAGCACGACTGAAGCCCAGTTACTGACACCTGCCCCTGTCCACATCATGAATTCAAAGTTTCCTGGAGTAGCTCCATCTTCAAATATTTGTTTTAATACACACCAGTGAAAAAACAATTACATTACTGAAACTAAAAGCCTTGATGAACAAAGACATCACTAGTCACCTTTAAGCTTTTTCAAGATCAAATGAACTTTTATTAGAAGAAAGCTCTTTCTCAGAAATGAAAAGTGCAATTACACTTGTTGGAAATGGAGTTGTTTCAGCATCATTCCCCTCCTCCTGTCTGTTTGCAATACCAGATGGAGATTTATTGGAGATGAAGGGCTAGGAAGAGTGAAGAACAAGCTAAGGAGAAAGCAGGTGAAGTTCAGTACATTTTTTTAAACCTCATAACATAGCTGTATGCTGAACAGCTTAGAGTAAACAACAGTGTAGCAGTAAAAGTAGAATACAGTAGAAAAATAGGCAACGTGTTTCTCCACATAACAGCTTTGTTGCTGAAAAGAAACTAAATGTTTCCCCTCAATGGGGTTAAATTAAAACTTCCAGAATACACAAACCACAGCTGCAGACCTGATCCAGCCAGAAGTATGCAATAAATCATCCCAGTAATAACGGTATCATTGAATCTCCTTTACAGAGTTCATTAAGTTCCAAAACCTGGAGTCTGATCATATTTTAAATAATGCCAGTAATAAAATTTCTGCTTAATTTGTATTAAACATAGGCTAACTTTTTTCCTTACTCAATTGTATAGTCAATTCATGTTTCCCAGTCTCTCAATTATTTCATAAATAAAAACTAGAGACTAATACTCTCACTGATAGTAGTTGTACCTCTGACATGTTGCTGCCCATCCTAGCATTGTGGGTCTCTCATCGTTTCCCACTCAGCACTTGTGATACCCCAGCTGTCTTTCTGTGGCTATAGAGGTGTAGGAAGGTAGGGGACGGATGGCTTGATGTGCACGTAGAACATCTCTCAATACAGGGGCAGAGGCAACAAAACGGTACCCACCCAAGCCCAGGAATGAAATAAAGACAGAAAATGAGGTGACGAAATCAAGTCTAACCATAGCTAGTATGTGCTTTCATGGGCCTTTCTGCATCAAAGCACCAAGGTGTTTTCACTTTAAGACAGGGTCAAAAGTAAACGTGATGCTTTGCTGAACAATGTTCATAATGCAGAAAACAAGGCTTTGGGACACTGTCCCCCAAGTTATCTGTCAAAGCTCCTTACACAATCATGGAAAGAATTAGACCCGTCAGAGTGGATCCAAAACAACCAGCAAACTGTGAAATTGGCTTCTTGTGTAGCCAGGAAGGGTTCCAGGAAAGAGGCTCCAGAAAGCCTCCCCATGCATGGGCTGGAGAGTAAAATCCATTCAAAGGAAAGGAATTCCTAGGGACTAATGATACTAAGAGCTCAAAGACTCGGACTTTTGGAAAACAGAGTAAGGAGATGCACACAGATCCATCTCATTTCAGAACACCCCTATCTCTCCTCCAACACTGTCACTGAGACCAAGGCACAACCAGGAGGGCTGTATCAGGGGTCTGTGCAAGGCAGTGATCATGAAGGAACAAACTGTGTGGAGAAAGCAGAGAACTGCACACAAGAGGAACAGGAGATGCAGCAGGTGAAGGCAGAGGTGACTGCTGGTCTGAGGAGAACGGCACACAAGGTGCATGCTCCTTTCACACAGACTCAGTTTTGTGTCCGACATCAGCTTTGGTAAATTCTCCCAGAAGCTGCCCTAAATCAAATTCCAGGACACATCAGTAATGTCCTGCACTTGATGCAGCCAAGGTCTCTTGGAACCATACCCTGAAGTTACTCCACATGTTATCTATTGAGTTTCGTATTCTGGAGGAGAAACAGTGCTACTTTATCTGTAGCTAATAAAAAAAAACGGTTCCAAAAATGATGGCCACCAGAAATGGAACTAGCACAGAGTGGCCAATGCCTCCTGTCTGATCAACAAACCTGTGAATGGTGGACATTAAAAGATGCAGATGTAAACATCTGCAGGGTTCTGAGGTAGGCATGTAGCTTCAACCTCAGTTCCATTTTAGGAAGGCAAACCTCTGTGGGGACTCATCTGTATTCCTTAAGAGATCATAAAATATGCATGATGTTCCCCAGCACCATGTTCAGTCAAGCTTCTCCCCAACAAAAACCAGCCATCCTCATTTAGCAACATGAAAATGCTGTACAGGGTCTTCCCTCTGAACCAGTACACTGCAGGCCTGGGTAGCATTTGAGCTTTGTCCAGATGTATGGAAATATTAGGTATTTGACACAACATCATCATATTTCTGCATTCTAAACAGTGCTTTATAAAACCACTGGCTTTTTACATTTTCTTTCAGCAGAGCTTGAATAGAAGCTGTACTGCAGCAGGACAACCCGCATATTAACTTGGAACTGGTTTACAACAAACCATGAAACTACCAGAAATACTTTCATCTCAACGAAAGTGGAATCGTGACCATAAAACTCTATTTTAAACTGAAAGGCTATAGGGGAAAACTTTCCAGAAATGCTTTACTGAACCTTAAAGTTTTCATGTGCAAACATATACAGTGCTTGTAGCATAGGCCAGTTACAGCTTCTTGGAGCTAAATCAGACTCACACAGGAACCAGAGCACAGCCACGCTCTACTTCTCACAATAGCTCTTGGACTAGTTCAAGTTCCAGCAGTGATGAGCTGCTCAGATAACATGGTGGCTAAGAAAATGCGTTGCTATACCTTGTTCCAGGAAGTCAGGGGTTGTCCCATTTAATTACTCAACTTTTTGGCTAACCTGCTTTTCCCCAGACAACTTTAATCTTTCCCTACAACTCAAATGTATTTATCACCTAAGATAGCATCTGAGTTTTACAGCAAGAATGTTGCAACATCACTGAGGTCATAGCTGACAGAAACCCCCGCTTGCTCACTGAAGTTGTCCATGCTGGCTTTGAACAGAGTGTAAGTCCAGAAATGTATTTTTAAGTATGACTTTAAAATAAATTTAAAACTGCAGAGGTTGTTCTGAAAAAGATGCATCTCAGAATTAACTTGTCTACTTTCATTCAGCAACGTATTCCTTCCAAAGCAGACCTCAAGGTTAAAGAAGCAATGCAATAAAATCCAGCTGGGGGGTGGGGAGGGGAGAGCAAGTTTTACAAAGATTTTGCTCAGATCTGGAAAAAAAAAAAGGACAAATTCTCTTTACAGTAATTTTAATCTACCTTTCTCAGAGGTACTGACAGAGCCCAGCCACCTCTGTTGTAACACCTTTGTTGTGTGGAGCTTACCACTCAGTGACACGAAAATGCTATTTAACAACTGTTCTGGCAAGGCAGTGATAGACAACCACTACAAATATTCTTTCATTTACCTGATTGTTAAACATTGAATTTTACAGTGTCTTCTATTGGCTGCTGTCTTTATTAGCTCAGCTGAACTCGTTTTATACTCACCTGTTAGAAGTTTCTTACGACTCATCTTCTACATCCGTCAATGGAAATAGTCCCTGTGCTTTGTGAGAATTCTGCAGCATGGCCATCCTGTCATTTTCAATACACAACGTTTTGGTCTAAGCATTTAATTTGAACTTATTTTTCATATTTTATTAGGATGTTCACAAAGCAACTATTGTGCTCATCTAATCATAGCTTGTTATCTAAAAAGTTGGATCAATTCTTTGGATAAAATATTTTTTAACTACACAGAATGACTTGGAGCAGTGGGACAAACCTCCTTAGAGAAGTATAGCATAATAAAACACAAGAAGATCATCTTAAGTTATCATTATAACAAATAAACCAATTTTTCCCCCATTGAGATGGTTTAACAAGGACTTATTAACAAGGACTGCAGTAGCCAAGGCTCAGACTGAACTGCAGAGCACTGCCACTCTAGTCTGGGTTAAACAAAGATGGAAATTCTAATACCACTTCTACAGCACTAGTCATGGCTCTCCAGGTTAATGGGTGAAGAAGCATTAAATTTGAAACATAGAAAGTCATGGAAACAATTTCTTAGCAAAATACTCAAACAAGTTGCAAGAAAATACCATAGATCTGCTACTTATGAGCATCTGAATTTGCACATTCCTGTAGGGTAGATAAAATGTAGCTAACATTCACTGTGCTAAAGTAAAAGAGAAGCACATAGACATGTTTTTGTAAGTATATTTTGAATACTATCAGTTTCTCTTTGGTAATTGTACAGACATCTGCCCTTAACCACTGGATTGAAGGAATGGCACTGTTATTTTTCAGAAGCATCATCAGGTCTTTAATTAACTCTGTTGTTCAAGGGTTTTGCTGTTCTACATCTGAGCCAAAACAAGAGGCTCTCAAACAGTCCTGCACTTCCTAATATCCTGCCATAGCAACTGAACTCTGTGAAATATAGCAAGGCTGCTATTTACACCATAGGAAACATCACTTCCTGCAAGACCATTCTTCAAAACATTTCATTTCACCTCAAGACCAGTTAATTTGTGAGCTTTGGCTTAACCACAGTTCATGGCAAAAGGATAAAAGATAAATCCTAAAAAAATGGCTAAAGTCCCGGAGGATTAGTAGATGCTCTGCAGATTTGTAGATGCTCTGTTCAAAATCAGCAGATTAAGTAGATGCAGTTTCGCATGGACACCAGAAGTCTTTTAAGTGAGTACTGTTCTTTCTGTACTGTCTGAGGAAAGAAGAACCCCACCATGTTTAACAGCATCACTCCAAAGACATTTAAATTGTTGAACAACAGCAGGCTGGCACTTACAAAACCAAATGGTAATCTAAATACATGTTTTGCAGAGCAGCTTTGCAGAACCAAGCACCCACTAAGGGGTAAACAAGTCTTGCTTTCTCCCACCTCTAAAATGCAAACATTCTTTTCCATTTAAAGAGAGACCAAAAAAGAACCAAACCAAAACAAAAAAAAACCCACCCAAACCAAAAACCTCCATTAAAAAAAAAAAATCATGTCCTTTCTCATCAGCAGCATGTCAGCACTAGTTAACTTTTGATGGCTGCCACAGGCTGCCTTTGAAATAGGTACCTCCCCTCATGATGATTTGGAAATGACAAAACAGAATCCTAAATGTAAAACCCAACAAGAATATATAGGAAACCAGAGGTAGCAGAATATCTGCTTCACTGGTGTGCTTTTCTTTAAGAAAAAAATATTATTTTTCCATGAGTGGGGAAATACAAAAGTTCTGTCTATCTTCCAGTCTTCACTAAACAACAAGGAAGTCTCTTCCCTACAGAGATACTGGAGAATTAAAGGGATAATCCACCCATGAAGCTGTAGCACACACTTTACCATAGCCCTTAGCTCTGCTGCTCCCTTCTCCAGCTCCTGCTGGCTAACCCACAGCAGCAGGGAGAACATTTCCTAAGCGCTGGACTCTGGCACACCTGAGCATGGATACCAGAAAGCCTTTATCTCTCCTCTCTTTTACCCATCTCTACCCTACAAGGGCCTTGGTTCTCTGGATGCAGACTAGGTCCCCAAAGGATAAGAGGAAGGAGTTTCCCATGTGATTATACTTCCAGCAAGTTGATATCTTGCTGAAAAATGGAAAGCAGAAAACATGCCCCTTTCTTCATTCCCAGATGCCTCACATACACAATTTAATGAAAAAAATCAACAACATAGTACATTTCACATTTCTGATCCATGTTTTCTTAAAAGAATGTAAAAGGCACATACTGTGGCTTTCAGAAACAAAGGCAGCCGCCAGTAATAACCATGCATGGTATTATATCCAAGGATTAGCCTATTTGAGGCTTTATCAGGAAACTACATGATAATTAATTGGCCACCACACTGAGTTTTGAAAGAGGTTGGGTCATGTTACAAGGAGGAAAGCAGAGTGAGTTACTGCTCCAGAGAGATCTTAAGTCAGTAGGAGACTTCAGATCCTTATTCCTTTAACATAGAGCTGATTTCCCACAAGTTGTATATAAAGACTGCTCTGTGAAATTAGTGGTCAGACGGTATTTATACGTCACACTGATATTTTCCAGATGTAGACTTTGATATTCCCAAGAAAAAAAAAAAAAAAGAAAAAAGAAACCTAGCTAATTCAGGGGATCCTCAAAGTAAACCTCAGTGCTGTTTATTTTCTAATGTCATATTCCTTTTGGCAACACTGGCTTAAACTCATAAACAATAGGGTTGTATCCCAGAGAATGCAGCATGCCCTCAACCACAACTGAAAGCAATAGGAGCAGAGCATGCTGAGCACCTGGCAGGAAAAGTCTGTAATTAGCAGCATTTGGAAAGCCATTACATGAGATCACTCACTCTTGGCTCTTAAGAAAGAATATGAGGTGGTCCAGAACAGAAAATGTACCCAAATCAAATACATGTGTTAACATATACCATTACCCTGCTGATTTAAACAAAAAGGGTAAGAATTTATTCCTAAGAACCATTCTAGAATTGCCCTGTATAATTTTAGGTATAATTTGGGTTTACCCATTAACCCAGATTCTGTGCAAACTATCTGTAGTCGGTTGTACAGATTAGAAACATCATAAAAATTGGTAACCGTGTCTCATTCTAAAAAAGAGATACTTGACATGACTGTCCTTTTAAAGATAACGGCACTGTTCATGCTCTTACGCAAATAAGAGCAAAGAATACAGAATCATTTGCAGAGTCACTCTTTGCATAAATGAAATTACTCTTTCTTGCTAAAAAGAGAAAAATAATTTGAAAGGAAGAAACAGTTTGAGGTAAACCTTAAACAGACAATGTCTAGAATTTCCTCCATGTAATCAGTGTGTAATTGAAAGCTTCACAAACCTGACAGGCTGCCTGTGTTCTAAAGAAATCTCCTTCTGCTCTCTAGTGCATGGCATATAATTCAGTGAGAGAAAATACCTTTGACAGTCTCAGATCCTCTCTTACACCGCTTTGTCTTCAACTGTATTTCATTTGCATAGAGTAACCACTTTCCATCCCTTTGCTGAGACGGTTTATTTCTCTTTTTAGTCAGAGCTCGATTTCTTCCTCAAAAATGCAGCTCACCACAGCGCAGAAGTTATACGAAAGCATTCAGCGTCCACTGTTCAGTTCTAGCTGGGAAATTCCTACATTTTATTCAACTTACTAATGCGTGTACGTTGTATGAAAAGAAGTTAATATCTCTTCAAGACTAAGAAAACTTAACATGATTCTAAAATCATGGAATAGAAATCAAACATGCTGTGACTGCCTGCAGATCAATTTTAAAGAATCTATCTATCTGCAGTATTTGTAATTAATAACACCTCTCACTGACATTAGAGGGTTGTTTTAGAAAAGGTTTTGCATAGGTTTTTCAAATTACATTTTCTAAGAGGATACAGAGGACATACATAACAAAGTGACTCTAGTTGCAATTTTATTTCCCTCAAACTTTCAGTACAACCATTCTACTGTGCCATGTTCCTGATCTCTACTATGACCACCACCATCATGCAGATAATAAACCCATGTTACTTGAAGTAATATGGTAGTTTTTTCAATATGCTGCTGATTTTGACCACCAGTCCACAGCTGAGCTAGTTTCTCTATAGGCTACACTGACTGGTTTTGTGCAACAATTAAATGCTTAATTGGCTCTCTCTTCCTGAAGCAGTTAAATAAAAAACCACATTAATTTGCCAAAATAGCTTTTTCTATGCCATATATTAAGCTTCATATTACCAATTTAAGATTATAAATCTGGCAAAGGATATCTTCCTAAAGAAACAAGGATACACTGTATACACTTGATCTTTTCCATAAGAAGAGTATTTAGGAAACAGAGTAAATAACTAGTTTATAAGAAATCTTTACATTATTCTTCAAGTAATAAAAAATTGTGCATAGTGGAAGAGCTATGAATGCTGGAAAAGTTTTGTGTAGTATAGTTATGCTGCTGGACAACAATGACTCATCCAGGATCCTCCAGGCTATATACTGAGCAATCCATTAACTGCTGTTACTTTTCATCTTGCAAATAAATTATTTTTCTGTGTAAAACAGGGAGGCAATTGTGCTTAGCACTGGAAAGATGAACACACTGTTGGCACTGTTAATGTTTTAATTATGTGACCACATGATCCGGACATTACTGTCATGGTAGAGCTCTATTAACCCCATACAAGGGCCTCCCCAGATTGTTTCCACCCTTGCACTCATAGTATTCTGCTCTCAGTTATCGCAGTGGGGCCTTTCCTGGTAAGAGAAGGGAGAATTATTGCACCATGAGATCATGGTAAGAGCCACAAAGCAACGCCAGTACTCCTCCTCTGTTATGACATCTTAGGCTAGGATGGATGTTTCAGATTTCAGAACCATGGGCACTCAAGTCAACCAGCCACATGTTTCATGACTACTTTTGGATAGTCTCCCAGATTAAACCTAAGCAGCCTAAAAGAATAAACTTTTTTTCTTTTTTTCTTCTTTTTAAAGTGGAATATCCTTTACCAGTCTATCCCTTTTCCTAACCAGTTTTCTAATGATAAAAGTATTTGATCATAGTGCATATTAACTGTGGTTTAAAACATCCCAACTATTTTAACCGAGTTGAATTTCATGAGAACTCTGCAAAATTGCCTTTTTTTTTTGTTTTTACAAGGTAGTTATTGATCAGCCTTGTGTGGCAGAATATCTATATTATGTTAAACAGTTAAAGGCTTGGAGGTCTAGCAAGAATGAAGAGTTGCTGCACAACAGCATTGTTTTAAAGTAAAACAGCCTACAAAACCACAAGCAACTTGGAAGTTTGTAAGGATACAAAGTCAAAAATGTCATAAAACTCAATGTCAAAATAAACTTTCAGATCCTGTTCTTTGCTGAACGCAAAGACAAAACTCTAAAATACAACTCCGAGGGTCATAAGAGAGAATACCTCAGGTAGAACAGGATAGGCTTTTCTCTCAGCTGAGTGCAGACACAAAATACAGTGGAATCTGTAGAGAAACGCAGATCAGACAGTTCTTGTCACCACAGCAAAAAGCAAGCAGAAGGGAACCCAAATCCTCTGCAGTTATCCGAGGGTCAGCAGGAGCACATCTTGAATTTTATCATAGAATCACAGAAAGGTTTGGGTTGGAAGGGACCTTAAAGATCACCTGTTTCCAACCCCTCCTGCTATGGGCAGGGACACCTTCCACTAGACCAGGTTGCTCAAAGCCTCATCCAGCCTGGCCTTGAAGACAGCCAGGGATGGGGCACCCACAACTCCTCTGGGAAACCTGTTCCAGTGCTTCAGCACTGTCTCCAGGAAGAATTTCTTCCTGATATCTAATTTAAATCTTTTCTGTTTCATTTGAATGATCTTCTATTGAGTCTGAGAGAAAACACATTACAGGTAACAGGAATAAACAGAATACTATTGCATGAAAGCTAGAGAAAAGATTCAAAGAGCAAGTTAAAATTAAATTATTTAGCAAAAATTATCATCTTTAACCTTTTTTCACTTAATTCATGATTCCATAAATAAGTTTTTTTAATTGATTACAAACAGACAAAGTTGTTATAGAGGTCGAAATCAAGCAAATGCGTCATCTGACACATTCATAGCACTTTGAAAACCATGTGCTTTCAACTGAGGACATTTTTTTGTCAGGAGCTGCCAGGTAAGCCAGGTGTTATAGCAAACAGAACTGACGGGAGAGGGGTGTTGGAAGCGGGAGACAGAAATCCATAACCTAAGTGGAAAGGAAAATAATGCTTTTAGATTCTGAAGTGTGAAATAATTCTGTGACTTCATATTTAATTTCCGTCTACTGACATTTTCCTATGAAGAGAATACAGTCCAGTTTCTCTCTATCACAAGAACTATCTTCAGACATTCTATTTTTGTCTTGTACAGATCTTTTCCAATTGGAATAATTTCATTAGAGAGGACATTCAGCTTATAGCCAGGAAACCAAGATGCTACGCCTTACTACACTTTGGTCTTTGGCAAATAATGAGAACTTGACAGTTTCAGTTATCCAGCTGTAAAAAGAATTTTTTCAAGGCCGTAGAGGAGAAGTGCAAGACATTGATCGTGTATATTGATTTATATAATCTAAAAATAGGATTAGGACCTCTCCATTGAGCAAAATAACTTGCTTCCACTACCTATTGAAAAGACCATTACATTCTCTCTATCAATCCTCTTTCTCCTTTACCTCTTTGTCATCTGGAGGACTCATCCTTCCTCAGTTTTGCTCATTCTTCTGCCCTCCTTTCTGTAACAGGGAACAGTGACGGTGACATTTCCCTCTTGAAATGATTCACAGAGTGGTAGGGGTTGGAAGGGACCTCTAGACATCATCTAGTCCAAACCCCCTGTCAGAGCAGGATCACCTAAAGCAGATCACACAGGAACAGTCCAGGTGGCTTTGGAAAGTCTCCAGGGAAGGAGACTCCCCCACCTCTCTGGGCAGCCTGTCCCAGTGCTCTGTCACCCTCACAGGGAAGAAGGGTTTCCTCACGTTCAGGTTGAACCTTCTGTTTTCCAGTTTATGGCCATTGCCCTTAGCCCTGTCACCGGACACCACTGAGAAGAGCCTGGCCCCATCCTCCTGACACCCACCCTTTAGATATTGATCAGCATTGATAAGATCCCCCCTCAGCCTCCTCCTCTCCAAGCTAAACAGACCCACTTCTCTCAGCCTTTCCTCAGATGGAAGGTGCTCCAGCCCCTTCATCATCTCAGTGGCCCTGCACTAGACCCTCTCCAGTAGCTCCTTGTCCTTCTCGAACTGAGGAGGCCAGAACTGGGCACAGCACTCCAGGTGAGGCCTCACCAGCACAGAGTAGACGGGGAGGATAACTTCCCTCAACCTGCTGGCCACGCTCTTCTTAATACACCCCAGGATGCCATTGGCCTTCTTGGCTGCGAGGGCACACTGTTGGCTCATGGTCATCCTGTTGTCCACTAGGATTCCAAGGTCCTTTACCCCAGAGCTGCCCTCCAACAGATCAGCCCCCAACCTGTACTGATCCATGGGGTTGTTCTTCCCCAGATGCAGCACTTTACACTTGCCCTTACTGAATTTCATTAGATTTCTCCCTGCCCAGCTCTCCAGCCTGTCCAGGACACGCTGGATGGCAGGACGGCCTTCTGGCATGGCAGCCACTCCTCCCAGTTTGGTATCATCAGCAAACTTGCTGAGAGGACATTCTATCCCTTCGTCCAGGTCATTGATTAATATATTGAATAGGGCTGGACCCAGCACTGACCCCTGAGGGATGCCACTAGCCACAGGCCTCCAACTAGACTCTGGCCCACTGACCACAACTCTCTGAGCTCTTTCCTCCAGCCAGTTCCCAATCCACCTCACTGCCCGATGGTCCAGTCTGCACTTCCTAAGCTTGTCTATGAGGATGCCATGGGAGACTGTGTCAAAAGCTTTGCTGAAGTCAAGCTAGACCACACCCACTGCCTTCCCCTCATCCATCCACCTAGTGATGCCATCATGAAAAGCTATCAGATTGGTCAAACATGACTTCCCCTTGTTGAATCCATGCTGACTACTCGTCATGAGCTTCATTTCCTCAACATGCTTTGAGACAGCATCAAGAACAATGAGGAGCAAGGGAAGGTCCCTACTGGAAATAACCCAGTCCTTATCTGCACACATGGTAGTTGTGCCCTCGGTTTTTATCTGACAACTCAGTCATCTTCCACAGCTGTTGCTGCCATTTGTGCCTTTCTCCAGAGCAGAAATGTTTCTTTTCAAAATATTCAAACTATCTCATGAAACAACTTGGAACCTATCATGTTTCATAAAAAACGACAAATGTATTTTCTCTATGTGGGAATCTCATACTTAAAGTGCTTGGAGTGAACCTCTTGCTTAAAGTGCTTGCCTTCCTAAGGCAAATAGAAGGTTTTGTGGAAAATTAACAAATTGACCTTTAAAATAATATTTGAAAACAAGACAGCTGTTGAAATAAATTCAGTCTAGTTATGTTTTATTTAGGTGTACAACCTTGCAGTATTGCACTGTAACCAATAGAATTGTCTATATCCTTTCAGATAAAATTGATAGGACTTTTCCTTCACTTACTGATGAATGTCCACTTTACAGCAGCTTTGCACTAATGCCTTATTGACATAAATCGGGTCATTTCCTTTTTTTTTTTTCTTGGTAACATTTTCAAATTCCAGATCACATTTCTGTAAAAATAGCTGCAAAAAAAAGCTACTTCTCCTCTTCTACAAGTCATCTAACACCACTCAAGCTCTCTTAATTCAGGTCACCTTCCACAATCTGTTCTCCTTAAGTCAGTTTGGCCTCACCCATTTTTTTTACAGTGTCCAGAAATACACTGGACAGTCATCAGGCTGCTTATTGAAAAAAATCTCACCAAAGTTCACCTTACTCTCAAAGCATTATACCCACTTCAGTTTCAGGCACAAAGCAGTGGGAGGAAGCACAACAGCGGGACCTCCTCAACAGCACAGTGTAAGAATTCGCATTTTGGTATTTGTTGTTCACGCAGGTTTTCTGATGTCATTGTGAAGATTAACAGGTGTCAGTCAAGAGAGCAGGTGAAGAAAGGATGGAGCCTCAGAAAAATGATGTTATCCCCTTAAACCAAAGATGCTAGGGAAATCCTCAGGATCCGTTTCTTTCTACTACATGTGAAGTGTAGAAAGTACACAAGTACTACTTGTGTAGTAGCAGAAAGTACTTGTACTTTCTATTACTGGAGATGCTGCAGTAGAAACCAGTCTTTCTAGGCTTCGCCCCGTTGTACAGTATATACTACTCGGATGCCTCTGCAAGAACCAAAGCATAGCAAATGATACAAAGGGAGAATTACTCTCCATCACTGCTAATAATGTCGTGTCTTTGTTGCTATAGTTTTAATGCCTTAATAATGATCCCTTCTCACCTCCTCTAGTAAGAGATTTGCCATTATATATAGTACAGCACTTTTAGCTGTGAGTACAGATCACCTGGTTCCTCCACAGTACAGACGTGATTTCCATACAACGAAGTTAGAGCTGCTGTCTGACCTGTCTGCGATGCAGCTGTGGTATGCTGTGCAAAGCAAAACCTTCTTCCTAGGCATCCAGCAGCCATATCAACTCTTCCAAACTCATTGGGTTAAGCTCCCCGCAGTTCTTGACCTGGACAATATTGCCTATCAAGCTTGTGCATATATGAACACCACAAAAACAGTCTAATGACCTCAGTAAAATTTCCATTTCATTTAGAGCGCAAGGAACTGTGCATGTGGTCTAGAATAAACACATTTGCAATAATATGTTAAAATATAAGTTGTATTTCAGAATAGGACTAAAAATACAGATCTATCAATAAACTGCAAAGATACCACAAACAGAAGAAATTCCCCAAAAGTCAAGATTAATAATAATTGTCATACTTATAAGACTTTCTTCAAGATGTGAGAGCATTTTAAAATAAAATCTTAGTTTCATTTTATATTGTTATTCCTAAGTGGCAGAAAAATAGGCACTGCATACATGAAATAGGATATAATTGTCAGATCTAGAAACCTAGTCTCATGCCTCAAAAACAAGCTTAATGGAAACAGTTCATAGAAAATTAAGTTTCTTCCCATAATCAAAAACACATTTTATATCTAACTCATAGGAAAATTAAGTTTATTTCTGGATTATCTTCATTCTCTCTAGCCCTACCAACAGAGCCTCTGTGGTACCTGCTGTAAACAGACAATCACATAACATAAGCCTAATCATAAATTCAAACTCAGTCTCCACAGTTGGTCCCCATATTCCTGCTCCGGAATCCCAGTCGGTACCTTGTTGATTATCCAGCTCCCACCATCCCTGCACCCAGGAGAAGGTTTCAGCCATCTCTTCCTGCATGCACTTGGTATTTTATTTCAACTGTTCTCCCATCCTGGAACTGAAAACTGTTCTGAAACACTTGAACAGAGCAGTCATACTCCCACCTCATCCTCACTTGCTATCTAAACAACTTGAAGTCTTTTAATATATGTCATCAAGTACTGTTTCTTTTCCTGTAATCCAGTCCCAGTTTGAATGAATCTTTCTTAAGCAACAATTATAAAAGCAGCAGATACCATTACCATGTATTAACTGACATGTACAGCTTGAGTATTTCCTTGCCTTCACCAGTAATACTTCCCTTGATATTGCCAAGAACGATTTTTTTCTTTTTCATGTCTGTATTACATTCTTGGTTGAGTCACTTTGTGAGTGAGGAATAGTCAAGTTTTCCTTTTCCCCTGGCATGAGTGTGTCCAGCTATTCCCAATTTATAGAAGACAATGAAGTACACAAACTTTTTCTTTGCTCTATTAGATTTCTTCCTGTCTTTTTTAGCCCCATGCTAAGGGGCAACCAGTTCTTCTTTCATAATATTCGTACTCTATTATATATCTTCTATATATTTTCAACTTACTTCGGCTTTCAAAAAAAAATTTAAAACATGCATTAAAATAACTGAAATGTATCAGCAAGGAGTTGTCATAGGTACCTTCTATCCTTCTAGACCATAGGTCGTTGCTATATTTTAACTTTAGTTTAGCAGATTTATTTGAGAAACAGCAGATGTGCACCCTAACATGTCAGTTTTTCCCTGTGTGCTGGAGAAGACCTGGAATTACTATGCCTTTCCTATAGATGAGCCTAAGGTTAGGGTTGCGAGAAATAGAGTATGTGGTTAGAAAGTACAACTCAAAGAAAACTAAGGGATGATGCTACTGTTTCCTCTGACCAGTATTTAATCTCTCAGCAGAATGTTGCCCCTGGCCTGTAAACCAGCTTAGACTTCAGGCTGAAAAAATTGCAAGTACAGAGCTACGTTTGTAATCAGGGATGGAAACATTCTGAAAAATGAAACTGAGCTGCGAAAGTAATACTGCAAAAAGAAACTGTGTGTTCCCTTTGAATGCATTTGCTCTGTATATTAAATGTTTACCTTGCTTCAAGCTGCAGCAGCATCTGTACTCTCCTTGTTGCCTTCCTCAACAACCACATTCACCCTTTCGGCAGGGCTAACGTAACTATCCCATCTTTGTGAATTATGACCACGTCTAAGTATTAAGTCCCTTAGTCACATCCTAAGTAGATTCAAACTGCAATTTACTTGGGCATAAAGCCATTCCTGTTGGCAAACTCTAGCTAGTACAGGATGCTGCAGCTGGTCTCAACAACTGAAGCAATAGCCACCAGTTCTTCACAATCTACACTGATTTGTCACAGAAGAGAAAATCAAATTCCAGACCTAAGCTCTTACACTCCGAGCGCTTGGTTTCCCAAAATAACACAATTAAAAGATTACTGAATGTCTTTGAAAAGATGTTTGAAAACTGTTACACCAGCTACTTGTTTTAAGATATTCCTTAGAAAGAAATGACCCTTTCCTAAGGCCAGTCCATACCTGGAACAGAAAGCTGTCACAAACCTCACAAAACCAATGCAAGGTATACATCTCCAACTCACATTCTCTAAAAAATACTCAGCAAAAGTTGTATTAAAAAACTATAGGTATTACCCTTTCAAGGGGACGGAAGGAGAGAAGAAAAAAAAAAAGTCTATGCAACAGCTTAGCCATTTCACTTAACTACTAGTTACAGTGGTAGACACCTAATTAGTTACACAGCTAAAATGAGTCACTGTTCTTCCTTCAAAGGATATAGCCAAATTTAAGTGCATATGTACAAAATTAGCTTCATCTTTTTGAACTAGAACGGTCCAGTCCAAAGCCTCTAAAGCCACTGGAAAGGTTCCCACTCACTTCAGTCAATTTAACTTGCCCCTGGACTTCTCTTCCACAGTTTGTAAGTGAATGGAAACGAAAAATTAATGCAAATCACATGGTTGTACTAAGTAGACTTCCAAGTAGAAATAAAAAGCTGTCTGTAATTAAAGAAAAGCAACTGATAAACTGGAACTTCTTTTGAGTCTGGAGGCTCAAAAATAGCAGAACAAAACTGTCTGGGGCATTAGGGAAAGAACAGCCTAAACAGCCTTAGGAAAACTGTTCTTTCTCGACCAAGAATGCTAGACAATAAACCTGTCCAAGTCATTTTCTCATAGGACTACCACTGCAGGCTAGGAGTTCTGGTCCGGTTTCATTTTTCAACTGCAGGCAGATTAAGAAAAAGCTTTATCTGAGCATATATTATTGAAGAAAAATTAAACAATTATTTTTAACACTAATTTACAGTATTTCAGAAATAAATGAGTAATTTTAGAAATAAAGTGAGAAATCTTAGTTCATATTACAAAAGAGAAAAGTAATATAACTGTAGAAGTCCTGGGATATGGTCTTCATGAAACCACTTGCTTTCAGAAGCAACTCAACCACAGTGATGTGCTGGATAAATTTTTGTCTCTAGAAACAATCTTGCATGACACAGGTTAAACCCATCCCTAGCACATTTTCCCTTCTCATACTTCCATGTATGACATGACTAATACAGCTACCAAATGTTTTGTTTGGATTAGGCAACGGTAAGTTCTGAAAGTTTCAGATACCACGCAGTCTCCCACTGGTATTCAGATAAATCTTAACTTAAACATAGCAATTTATCCAACTGAGAATTCAGACATACTGGTTTACATTTAATCTTCAGAACATGTTTGTTAATAGAAACGTCAAGACAGAAATTAGCCAAGAGCTTGGAAGGAAATCAGCAAACAAAAAGTATAGATGTGAAAGAGGATAATATAGACACAAGCATTTTATTCTGGATGTTATTGCAACTTAGTTGTTATTTACTTTAGTTACATGTACTGGAAAGGGCCCTGAACTTCGTTTAGGATACATATCTGTTGTACAATAATTATCTTTCTTGTTTGGTGACAATAGCAGATGAGCTACACAGAGAGAAAAACCATCATCACTGAGGTTGCAAAGCCAAAATCTCAAAAGTTAAGAAATGCCAGATTTAAGGTTGCCTAATGCAGCTTCTGTACTATGATACAAGGTTTAACTATGCCATTGCAGTTTTTTTCCTAGACCTTATGCACTGCACATGATGGATAGTTCTTCTGTCAGTATGTCTTCAATATTATGTTTTATACATACTTTTTCCAACATCTTAACTTCATGACTTTACTCAATTATAATGCCTTCCAATGTTTCATGAAATAACCTTTACTGCAACTCTAAAAAGAGAGATATCATTTTACAATGGCAGACACATTAAGAAAGGACTGCAGAAAGGTTAAAGAGCAAGACCCAGGCCTGCAAAGTGATTTTGCTCATAATAAACAGGAATTTAAGCAAGCAAAGTAGGCAACTCAAAATTACATTAAGAAATTATTTATTAAAAAACCAACAACTACAACAAAAAAATACCCATCAGAGTATTTGGGGACTTAAAAAATTGAAGTTGAAATCTATGCTGTTACTTAAGGTGATTTATTGTAACATATTTCTGGAAGAGAAACCACATTATCTTGTTTTTAAGAGACATGTAAGAGCTGTCTTTCCAGCACGATTCACTGCACAGAAGAAACATCATTCATTTCATCCACGTCCTGCTTCTGAGGGCTACTTCCCTTCTGTTTTGTCAGAAGTGACAGGTCTGAAGTATCAGGCAAGTTTAAGAAGTGTTTTTCAGTCAGACCAAACGGCCCTGCGATAGCACAGAAACATGCGTCTTTTTAGTTGAAATTTTTATTTTCCTTTCTTTCTTTTTCCAACGTTTAAGTCTCCGTAGTCTTCTAAAAGACAAATCCCGATGAGGTAGGAAGGGAGTTAGTATCAGCCATTTTTTTGAGCTAGTGCTTCTGGCTGGGAACAGCCCAGCTGATCAAATGCTGCTCCACTTTCTAGTGGAGCCAGAATGAGAGTATGAAACGGCAATGCCATTTGTCTCCCGAAAAAGCACTTTAGGCCCTCTCTCCATCCATCATTTTGAGATCCATCTTACTTTTCACGTAAAAAAGATTAGCAGAAGCAATTAAATACTATTATGTTAAGTAATTACAGTGAAAAAATAAGCCTTCAGAAATTTATGCCAACTGTCAAGTTCTGATCTTTTCACTGGTCATGCAAGGTGAAGCAATGACAGAAGTTGGTATTGGGAAGGTAAATGGCTCATTTGCCTTTTGCAGCAGAGGCTCCCAAGGTAGGCATAGCTAGATTTTTGCTTTCAGTTCCAAAAGCTTTTTATCTTATCAATAAATCAAGGGAATGGAACGTTCTTGCAAGACTAAAATCAGAGGTAGTTCTGCCATTGCAGTACTGCATGCATGGGGAAAAATAACCCAAGTAAAATGTCTTCTCCTGTTCTAAACAGACAGTAGCTCTATTGGTTACTGATCTGATACTGACTGATCAGTTCACTGACTGTAAATGAGAGCCAAATGGGGCCAGAAGGATGCTGCAGCACTGTGCGTGCACATGACAAGCAATGTACTTTCCAGTCAAGAGGTCGCAGGGCAGGACAGCAGGCTGCTGACTGCTTTTTCCAAGGTCAGAAGTGTGGTGGGTTGTAACGACCACAGCCCCAGAAGGAAGGAAAAACATTCACTAAAGCTGGAGTTTATTAAACGGCTGCTATACAAAGCATTCGCAAAGCATTCTCATTCATGTGTCACCATTTCTACCAAGCTACTGAAATTTTTGATTTGGACTATGACCAATCTGGATGGCAGAGGGCACTCTTCTTTCTCAAGATTGACATATACAAGTGAGAGTGACGTAAGACCTTTCTCTTCAACTCAGTATTAACTACACTACTAAGCACCATGGCAAAAAGAAAGTCTATCCCTGCGTTCTGCAGAGCTCTTCCCCATACATACAAGCATACTCTGCACCTTCTCAAGTTCAGCAATAAATTCTGCAATGTCTCTCAACTGCCTTAAGTCTGAAGAACTGGAAGAGAATTTCCTGAGGGTAATACATCTCATTAACAGTCCCACCTTGGCCCCCACACAGCCTCCTGAGGAAGGGGAGCCTATGCTGGCCAGGAGCTGGCAGAGGGACTGTGGGGGTTGACAGTGCTCGGTGTCTTCAGCAGCAACAGCTCTTCCAGGATGCTGCAGGATCGAAACACAAAAGTATCATGACAACAGCCATATGGAGAATTTGGCTCTTCCAAGTGAGTTAATCTCATGATAATTATTTCTTACTACATCTGTATTGCTAAAGACAGATATGAAACAAAATACCCTGCCAAGTCACGCTTACACAGACAATACTGCTTGTCAGTTCATCCTGTTTAGAGGGCTGAATGTGACAGTCATTTAGCTTGAGTAGCTAGCAATGAGATCTTACTTGGGCACTGAGCTGGGGATTTACATGGGTTTGTGCTTCTTTGGAAGAGTTTCAAAACTGTATCTACATAAAATGAGACAATAACCACCAGTGCAAAGACAATGTTTTTCATACTTTCTGGTAGCAAAAATCATTTGAAACCACTGAAGCAATGAACAAAAATATTGTGGCTTTTCCAAGTCTCAGTCAAGAAATAAGAAACCTACTGAAAAGAAAACATTTAAGTCAATCCCATCCAGTGATGGCAAGAGGGCCTCACAGAGTTATAAAATAAAATTTTACATCCCTCCATTTAGAAATGCCCTTCCTGCTAATTGCAGTGAGTCAGTCTATCCACCACTCTGTCACTTTAATTATTTACATTATAAATAATTCTTTTCTTTGCTCTTCAGATGTTACCCAAGTATATTTGCACACCTGACTAAATAGGAAGGTCTGATTTATTGACTTAGTTGCTATATTTATATCTAGCACCATTAGAAGAAGGAACTAAGAATGTTAAGAACTATAATAAGATGGTCAAGGACCTTTCAGAGATATAAGAAAGGCTTTTTTCTTTGTACTAGCAAATTTTGTGCTGTATTTAAAGGATGTGACACTATGATTCAAAATCATTGCCAAATCGAAATGATTATGCCTGTGAATCATCCATTTCAAAACATAATTCCTACTTACCTTGAAATGGAAAGAATGGAAAATCTAAACAAATAAGGGCATGTGGTTTCCTGGTGTTTTTCCACAACATGCAATGCATTGGCAATCAAAGACATGACAAAGCACAGGGACACAGAATTCACCACCACCTAGGAGAACTACATTTCAAATGGGTGTGGAGGGTGCAGAGTCTGCCAGATATAACCTTTTAGGAGAACACACATCCTTAACACAAGGCCTCTGAGACCCTGATATAATGGGATAACAACAAACCATAAGAAAACTCTTGCACTTGTTCAGAGGGAAGGAAAGGCTGTTCATTGTGTTACTCTGAAGAGATGGAGTAACAGCCAGTAGAGGACTATTTTAAGACAACACTGATACAGATGTATAAGAAAACACGTTGCTCAGCCTGGTGTCAAAAAGCCCTGCACGCCAGGCATGGTTGGTTCATCAAACCTATCCTCTGACTCTGCTTGGATGTTTTTTAATTAATTTATCTATCTACTGGATGTCCAATTCAAAACTTATAATTTCAAAGAGAGAAGTCAGGACTGCTATTTTTCCCTGCCAACATCCCTAACCACCAGACAGCTAGACTGTCCTTTTTCTTCCTTAGAAATTGAGAAAGAAATTAATTCAATGATCTTCATAAAACAAATTACCTTCTTGCATTAAAGAAAAAAAAAATCTTCAGAAAAAAGAATCCACTCAAAAAAAATACACTGATCGTAACTTTAAGAGATTCTATTTCATTTTTTAAAGACTAATTTCTGCATCTCCTTGATGCACCAGGACAAGGTGTGTGATTGTTTTGCAGATTTTTTTCCACAGTTAATTTTCCATAAATTACCCTTATATCCACTTGAAAATTCATTTTCAGTGCCTTCATGTAATTGGAAAATCAGAGTTGCTGGGGTTTTGGTTTTTTTTAAAGAAAACAACCAACCAAACAAACAAGACAAACAAACAAAAAAACCCAACAAAAAAAACACCCCACAAACAAAGAAAAACAAAGGGAGAAAGGTAAGAAATCATGCATCTAGTGCCAGATGGGAAATTTGCTCAAAACATTTATCATACCAAAATTTAAAAATTATGCAAAAATTATTTCTGCTATATCTAGGCACAGCTGAATAGAGGGGCAACATGAAGACAAAGGAAAGGCAATAATGGTAAATGCAAAAAGCTGTATGAGAGGAATTTTCCCAGTTACTTCTGCATGTTTTTGAGTTCTACACTGATCCTAAGTGCATAGGCAGAAGATGAGATAGTCACTGTGCACAGATTAAAGTGCTCAGCTCGTACCAGGTATAGAAAAGTAGGTTTTGTAAGAAATGAGATAGCAAATACTGGTTTTAATATTATAGCAGTTATATAAACCCTTCATATTCATTATATAGATCACTGTGTGAAATATAAGGAGGCATTGCCATCTAGCATCTAAGCTGGGTTGTTCAAATTAGACGATCAGGTTCTCTAAGCCAGTTCTCTGTTTGAAAAGGGTCTTAATAAGGTCCGGAAAGAGCACAGGAACATACAGGGTAATGAAAGACAGGGTGGAAAACAGAAAAGATAACAATCCCTCACATCAAATTGCAGTGAAAGTAATGAACAAAGTTCTTTTATTTCAGCAGCACTGGGAGCAAGGCAGAGATGAGTGACCACTAATTGACAGAGGACAGGAAGAACATCCCTGACTTCCCCCCAGCCCTGCCCAAAACCAGTCACCTGATGTTCATTATTGGTTTTGTGTACAAAAGTTATGCATAGCTTTTAAAGGACAAATACAGGGCAAACGATGGTATTTGTCTGATCCGGTAAATCAATACTGTGTTTCACATGACTAATTCCATCTACTAATAAATAAAACTTCAACCTGTATTCAAGACTAACACTTTTATTTGGGCTTGTGCTTAACTAACCACATTGTTCAGTCTGTCTCTATTCACTGTGTCTACCCAGAAAAAATCCACAGAAATGCTATAATAAAGGTTATTCCCATTGATTATCTTCAAATCTGATTGATAGAAAATGCAACGTTTGAGGGGGAAAATAAAAAAACCAAACCACCACGAACAACAACAACAAAACAAACAACAAAACAAAACCCCCAAGCCTCTAGGGAATATTATTTAAAGAATTTCAGTCAAATGTTGCCTGCTACCCCACCCCCCCAAAAATATGTACGTACCCAGGACACATTCACACAGCAGAGGCTCTGCCAGTTTGGTGATGTCAGAAAGTTCTCTGGGAAAGACAGAGAATATCAGGCCATACCACCTCCCTTATGAGCCAAAACCAGAAATCTGAATAACTGCCCCTCCAGCACAAGCAGCAATAACAAAAGATTTCAAACTGATATTTTCCATTTTGGACATTATCTGATTGCAGAGTGAAATAATTTTTCAGTTTTGTATAAATCTGCAATGAATATCATAGTTTTCTTTCTTTTTTTTTTTTATATTAGAGGTATGAAGTCTGAAAAGGATCAATATGCAGAATTTAAATATTGCCTCTGTCTGGCCTTCATCTAGGAAAAACAAGCAAGCCCCAGATTGCTGAAATTAGACCTCCACTCCAATTAAATATATATATCCATATATATATATATGGAAGAAACAGAAATTAAATCCAAAATTCCTTGGCAATGTGTGAACAAATTACCAGGAACAATTTTACTGAACTCTTTCATCATGTTTTCTTTTGTTTGGTTGGTTTTTTAATGTCTAACAGTTTATACTGAATTCACCTCTAACTGGTGTGCTTCTTGTGATAGCATTTGTTTCCATTTGGAGTGAAATCAGCAAATATTAAGTATTTCTAACCAAAGCATATGCATGACAATCTCACTTACTAAGCAAAGGGCCAAAAGGCAGATCCTAAAGTCTGGAGCCATTAAAACGTTCACTCAGGTGTGCTGATCCAGTCTATTTCCAAAACATTTTGCTTTCTAAAATTAGTGATATTCAATCCACATTTTAGATTGTATGCTTCCTTAGTGAGTTGAGACAATCATCTTTATTGAGTATAAAACTTGCTAAAAGAGGTCAGGAATTACTTTTTTTTCTTATTGCCACACAATCGTCTTCAGATGTATGTGCAACATCAAAAACCATTATTATCCATTGTTTTTATTAACTAATTCACATGAACCACAATTAAAATAAATTGAATATGTTTCTAGAAATCTAGAGTTGAGATTCCTGCTGCTTTTCATTAAGAGAACTAGAGTCACGGTTTGAAGAAGGTTCAAAAGATCCATATTAAAACTTGCTTGCCTTACGTTGGCTAAATAAGCTACTTTGTAAGAACTACCAGAGACCAGTTGCAAAGCAATCTCCATAAAGGTACAAAAAGATGTCTGTGCACCTATTCCTGTTTGACCCAGAATATTTCTCTTAAAATACCCCTGTCCATGGCAGGGGGGTTGGAACTAAATCATCATAAAGGTCCCTTCCAATCCAAACCATGCTATGATTCTATGATTGGTTTTGAAATCCAATCTTGATTTTTAAATGTTGAAGGGAGAATCCACTGATTTCTTTATGTCATACGTGGTTAATTATCCTCAAAATTACCGAGACATATTTTATTTTGAATCTGAATTGACTTTGAAAAAATGGATTCTTCTTTCACCAAAAATTTGTATGTATGTTTTATGAAAACTAGACTAGCAAATCTCTGTTTTCTTTGAGATCAACTTAATTTCTCTTTGATCTGCTGAATAGGAGTTCCTAAACCTTTTAAACAGAGTAATGGTAGAAAAATGTGTCTTATCCTTTTCTCAGGCATCTGCCAGTCTCTAAAGTATTGAGAAAAGGAAATGTAGTCCATGAGTAATTTAACATTTCTTTTCAAAAGGAGATAAACATTACCTAAATAGAAATAAATCATTCATTAAAAGATTTCTCACTGCCAGCAATTGTAAATATTGCAAACCTACAGCATATGCATGCATTTCATTCTCAGAAAATTTTTGAATTTATGGTAACCTGAACAGTTAGATCAAAACAGGCGGCGTTACACTAAACTCATGAAAAACACACCTCTTCAAGCACTCATTCTGTAGACTTTACAGGTCATGGATTTACAAGCAACTAGTATAACAATGGTCTAAGTACATTTCATAACAGATAAAACAGAAACTACTAGATTGATATTATATTTTGTGTGATTCCAATATATACAGCAATTGCTTCTGCTGCTTAACCAGGACAGACAAAATTTAAGGGGCAGAGGGGTAGTACATGATTGATGGAGGACATCCAGAGTAGCTAGACACTTTCAAAGTTAGACTGAACCGGACTTCAACCAAACACAGCAGGATTGATCTTTCCACACAGTTCAAGAAAATGAAACTAAGAGACGCTGGATAAAAAGGTAATGAAGAGTACCGTCACACAATCAGCTCTAGATATGTCAGCACCCAGGGGTAGCCGCCGGCCTCTTTATTTAGTGAGTTCAGGCTCCCAGCTTTGGTGTGTACCAAAAGTGGATATGTAAAGCTGTTTGAAGCCACGTTTGTATTGCCTTGAGTTAAAAGCGCAATAATCCCACTGGCATGGATTATTAAAATTGCAAAATGAATATAGTAATTGCTTTTTTCACTATTGCCTCATACTGGCTCAAGGTATATGAGCAACATTAAACACATTATCAGCTCTTAGACTTATTAACCAATTCAAAGCAATAAACCTGAAATATTTAGGGCCACCATTCCTTTTAGTACAAAAACTAGAATCACAAAAGAGGACTTGAGAGCTCTTTGTTAAATTGATATACTTTGAATCTGCTAAAGAAATAATCCTTTCACATGACAAAAGTGCACACATCAACCACTGAGGAATTTTTTGCACAATAGAGGGATAGAACAGATCATTATAATCTTCCTGTCTGATCTCTTGAATAAATTGGACCATAAGACTTTTATGTATTCATCTTGTTTGAACTGGAACATTTCCTTCAGAAAACCATCCAGTTCAGATTTTAAAAAGTCCAATAAGGGGGAATTTATTACAATCTTTATTAAATTATTCCACTGGCAAGTCACTCACACTGTTTAAGATGTTCCTGCTTGGATCTAAATCGCTTAGACTTCAATTTAATTGCATGGATTTCATTATATCACTGCCAGGCAGACAGGAGAGCTGCTGTTATCGAATCTCTGTTTCACATATGGTCAAGCTGCTCCTTTATCTTCTCCTTAATAAACTTTGCTGGATCCCACTGCCAAGCAAGTTTTCCAAATCTCAGAGTTCTCTTTAAACCTCCCTGGTTAAACTTCCAGACTTGCACGTGATATTCCAGCAGTCATTGCATTGTGCATAATTACAGGTTGAATAGTTTCCTATTCCTGTTCAGACAGCAAAAAAATCACCTTTATAATGTTGCACTGGGAAATTTTTCTCCCCCAGAGTCCTTTTCTGAGTCATTCCCAAGACAGTCTTCCCTCACAGAAATACCACTTTTCTGGCTTCTTTCCAGCAGCACAGTTTTGCTCTAACCATATTAAAACACACATTGTTTAGCTATACCCAGGGTAAACCACAATCATTATGGCTCTGAGGTAGAAATAAGCTCAGCTGTACAGTCACCTACATGTTACCCTCTGGGAGCACACAGTCGTGCTTTGGGGAAACTTCTCAGGTAAGCCATGCAAGGATACAACCATGTCACTAAATAATCCCCATCCTCCCAGTCACCTGTCTCTTCACTACTCACTGTACTGTCAATTTTTGTGTAACCTCTATTCATTATTTATAATGTTTTCTACCTAATCACTCTGAGATGATAGAACCGAGGACTAAGCAGCATCTTCTTTGGGCTCACACAGCCACTCAGTGGCAGTGACCCACTAGCAAGCACACACCGACAGCAACCAGCCATCTCTTCATCTCCTACTCCGGGCTGTGCTGATTTCACTTTTTGCTCCTAAGGAAAGGCTGACTGTATTACATCCATTAGTTTTCCCTTGATCAGATTTAGAGGTGTGAATTTCCTAAAGAAGAAAAGCAAGGAATACATCCAAAATGACAAGAAGCATGCCTTCTGTTTGCCCATCCCACTCCAGGTCAGACCTGCAGCTTCACAACTCGGCACCCAGGGGCCCAGCAGTGTGCTCAGGGATGCAGGAAGCCTCTAGCAAGCAGGGCAGGGGAGCAAGGAAGGCAGCAGGCTTTGACAGGTCATGGATGTGGAAAACATACTTCTCCCAGTGCTTTCCCAACATTTTGGTCTAACCCTGGCAGAAGGGGAAGTTCAGGGCGTTGGAAATCTCTCTGATGAATATGATGAGCAAGATGAATGTAACTCATGACTAGACACACTATGTTATACAATTCTTGCGTCTTACACAATGCTTCCTAAGCAGAAGTTACTGTCCTGACAATGTTACGCTGATAGAAGATGATTTGGAAACAGCTGCAAAACATTTATTACACATAAAGCCAAAACAAATAATTAACTAAAACATGAGGTCACCAAGTTTTGTCTTCACAATTACAATCTTTAAAATGTAGAAGTCAACTGATGCAAATATGGGAAAATTTATAGAGCGGTGAAAGGAAGAATTTGGAAGGAAATGGAAGTATCTGCAGTACATACTGGCTGGCAGTTTTGTTAATTACTTACAAAATCTCAGCTTACGTATTTCAAAGTTTCAAATGTATTCTGATTAATGAATTAGCAAAAAGAACAAATTCCTTACACGTTTATGAAATAGCTAAATACCCATTCTTTCCATTTAATTCATGGCCAGTATGCTCACTGTTAAAGGTAAAGCTGGAATGCATGTTAATGTATTTCTGTGTAGTTTTGCCTATTAATATATATTTAAGAAAGAAAAGAAAAAAGATTAAAAACAGAAAATAGATTTATCATCTTTAAATATAAAGGAGGGATATATAAAAAGGGCTTAAGAAGTAATCAGATATTTTTGCAGATTAAAATGCCCAGAACATAATGAGACTTTCACTCTCCACTATCATTTAAATTAGCTTTTACATATATATATGCATTATGTTGTCAATATCCACAACATAATTTTAAGGCTTGACAAATACTGAGACAAAAATCATTCTTCATAAGTAATGGAAATCATTCTGTGGGACAGAAATGCAGCTCTAATGATATTTTAAATGTTCGTTACATTATTTAAGTGCTCATTCTGAGCGAAAATATTTAACAGCGAAAATCTTCAGTCTTTCACATAACTTCCAACTTTCACATCTATAGTCTTGGGAAAAAATGTCAGGGATATACATATCTGTATTTCTTGCAAGGACAGGGAGGGACGTTGTGGGCGTTCACATCCATAGTAAACAGAACAGCTGTGGTCTTGAAATAGTCACATAAAGAGGTATGTCAGGAAATACATCCTCCAGTGAAAGAGCCTGGAGATGACAAGGCGGCTGTGCAATAGCTAGGCAGCACTGTCTTCAAGCATGCCGCTCTCCAGACTCCCCCAGTACGCATCCCTCAGATGCAGAGCACTGTTTTGGCGCTCTTGCTCTCCTCCGTGCCAGGGGAAATACAGGGGAACATGCAGAACGAGCATCCGTCATTTTTCCCAAGCACAACCTCACAGCCAGCACAAGAGAAGAGGAGATCCCTTCACTTTAACTCTTCAGAGACATGAACCCCATCTTTCCACAGAAATGTGTTGACCAACGAATGCAAACAGAGAAGAGCTGAACAACCTCAAGGTAAAATTCTGTTTAGCAGCCACGCCTGAGTCAAGAGCTTCCTCTAAGAATCACTTGGCTGTTTCCCTTCTGTTTTGTTGTGGGTTTTGCAGTATTTTAATTTAGATTTGGATTGTTTTCAGTAGTACATCTGATCTTGTTCTATTTAAACAAGACGAGGAACAAAGGCACAATATGACCATCACGGATGTAGTCAGAAAGGTTCAATGCACATGTTCTGCTGAAAGCAGCTGTAGCTATACTTACGGGATGCAGAAACAGGTATACATAAAGGTAAGGCACCATAATAAAAGCACTATTACCTGCAAACCATGAGACTTACACCAGCTTACGTAGGAAGATCAAGCTGGGGAAGATGTTTTTCATAACAGAAAGAGCCATAGGGAAGTTTATGGTTAGGTCAAGAAATGTCACTTTTGTTGTTTGCGTTTTTATAACCGAATTGACCCATTAGTGAACCTTAGCTGGCAATGTAGTAGATCCTTCATCTCCTGAACCCCTTTCTACCACTATCCACACAATGCAGAGATATGCTAAGAGCTCAGACAGAAATTACAACATGGATGCAGGAATTACCAGATCAGTACTAAGGTGTTATGCAAGAGGCTAGAATTGCCCAACTTTGAAAAATGGCTAAAAGTCATTTTATTGCTCTGACTGGATCCTTGATAATATTTCTGTTAAGTTGGCACATTCAACAAACCAAATTGGAAAAAAGGACTTATTTTCCCATTCCTTTTTTCTCTACATTTTGTCACGCTCTCTGCTCTAATAAAAAACACACCTTTTTACAAACTTTTCTCTCTCAGTGGCTAATACAGATTACTCTATATGGCAGTTGTTCAACCTATCCAGCCCTGTTATTAAATTTGTATGTGGTTCACTTTCACAGGTTTGGCAGATTGTCCTTTTTCCAGAGCATATTTTTCTAATTGTCCTTTGTGCTTTTGATGCTTCATATCTTTCTAATCTTTCTCCTACTTTCCTTTCCCTTCGTCAATGTTTTGTGTCCCAGCCTCTGGCTGCAGCATGTTCCCAAAGCTGTTTCTCGGAAGACATCCTGATATACTCCTGGGTTTTTGCCCACATAGTCTTCTCACATGGCTTTATAACAAGAGCTGGGTATGAAACTGAGTCCAAAAAGAGAAAGAAAATCAACATTGTAATAGTGTTTCCACTCTAAACCAAAACAACCTCAAGATCCTGTAAGGGAGACAATCATATTCTACCAACTTGCTGGGGGGTATTTGCCAGGGATATGACCAACCTGCCTCAAGACCCCCTGTTCCACAGTTATGATTAGGGAACTGAACCTCATTTTCCACTTCAGTTAAGTGCAGGTCTTAGGTAGTTAGGCATTCCAGGTAGGTTGAGCTATTCTGCTTTTTACAAGCAATAAAATATTTATTTCATCAGTTTGACCATGCACCTTGCAATGAAGTGATTGACTGTTCTCTGGCTGAAGGAATGCATAACTCCCTATATAACCAGAATATCTTTATATATCAAACTGAATCTAAAGGGTTTAGAAAAAGTTTTGATTTTGACAAATCAAAATTTTTGGCTTGAAAAAAAAGTTTATCAGACCAGATTTATCAAAAGGATAAATGTAGCTTATCCATAACCAGCTCAACCATTATCATTTCAGGTACGGTATACTGCAGCACTTCAGCGTGTTTCAGACATCTTTCTAAATAGGCATTGCCACTTAAGAATATGGGGAATTTCACTCACAGTACACAGCAGTTATCTGCATGCATTTTAAATGTCCTGCTGCCTTCACATTTATAATCCATTTACAACTCATTTTGTTATCCTATTTCTAGCAATATATTAATAATTTGGCAGTAAAAATGCATATTTTACCTGCATAGTGTAAAAGTGTCTTTGCCTCTGACTCACTTTGATTGCCTCTGTGCGATTGTTAGTAGGCCATTTACTCCATCATTGCCTCAGCTGCATGATGTGTAGAATGATGAGAGTCTGTAGCAAGATTTACTATAGAAAAGGACTTTAAGATTCAATAGAGGAAACATTTTAGAGGCCAAATTGTATGGGCAAATCACATAACCCAGTGTTAAATGATGTATACAGCACGTAATATATTTGATCAATATTGCATTCATTCAATGAGGTAGATGAGAAAGCATTCCCCACCACACCAAAAAATGGTTTTTTGAACCTCAATTGAAAAATCCTCTTCTACTGCCACAAGGAACTGCCAGGGAGTAGATTGCACCAGAAAGGAGTGACGTGAAGAAAACAGGGAGTACCTCAGCCTTTTCCGCATTGTCCATCAGCAGGCACTCCCCGCAGCTCTGCCCTCCTTCAGGAGCAAGTGCAAGGTGTGCAAGCTGGTCACTCCAGCAGCACAAGGCACTGTCTTCTGGAGCTCACCATCACCACCACCACGTTTTTCATGTAAACTGCTGCGTCAGCTGCCTAGTCCCTCTTTGCACACCCTGTGCACAGCTCTCTAAGCCAGACACAAGCCTCCTCCCTACCATTCCTCCACCCCAACTGCCATCCCAGCTGACTTTCAGTTCAGAGATGCATAGACTCACTGCATGAACAGTGGTTTGGATGCACACTCCTTCAACCATACTCCAAGGAGGAAACCTAGACACAAGTCCCACATGGATGCAGAAGCCCAATATTCACCCTGGTTTTGCCACATTAACATTTTCACTCAAAAACACCAAGGAGAATCAAATACATAAAACATTTGTCTCAGAAGGTAGCCCTCCTTACCACTCCTCTAAGACCTTTTCAAGAAAGACTGCTTGAACTGACCAAAACATAGGAGTCACTGAAAAACCTCGGAGTGCTGCTGTACGTACGCTCCACCTACACAGCAGCACCTTTCCCCAGATGCTCTGGACAAGGCTTTATAATGCTACCTTATGCTTTTCAGGCCACGTGAAAGATGAAACCACATCATTTGGGAGTTTTTCCTTTTTTTTTTTTCTTTTTTTTCCACGAGAAAAGTACTCTAAAAGACCTCTATTGTGCAGATGAACCTGGTATAAAAGACCCAAGATCATTTTTCCTCCAGAAAAACAGATGTCATTGGCTTTTCAGTTCCACCATCCATTTTTAAATAGATTCAGCCAAAGAGTTGAAAAAGTTTTTACTCTTGTGAGTAGGAACTCTTAAAAAAAAAAATTAATAAACCCACCCTGGAACTAGAAGCAGGACTGAACTCTAGGAAAGGCAATTAAGTGCAAATCAGGACACTGTGGAAGACACTGATACTTCTTGCACTGAGACACTAAAGCACAGAGGAAACATTCATGGTATACCTTATTTCACCCATCTTTGTACTTTGTCATACAGACTCATTGCAAAAAGAAAGGCCTATATTCTTTAGTTTTATTTTCTTTTAATAACGTTGTTTGACTCTTTTTCTCTGCCTGGAAGCAAGACAGACAGTCCACTGTGAAAAAAAGGACATTAAAAAAAAAAAAAGGTGAGATACCAGACGGAGGTTAAAATAAATAAGGCCCAGCAATGTCAGTGGAGATATTAGCCAAGTGATAACTGCAGATCAGCTCTAAGGAGTTGAGATTTTTTTTCTGCAGGGTATGAGTTACTCTGTGAGTCAAAGAAATATTTTTAAGTGACAAATAAAATGCCACAGAAGAATTAATTGTTGCATTGTTAACTACTGATTAGTCATACATATCGCAATATGTGGCTGAGTGATGTCATCTTTTAAACTCCCATTCCACATGAACATAAGGAGGTAATTACAAGAAGCTGGCTGGGAGTAATCTGAGGGAAGAGGCACAAAGCAGAAACTGCTGAAACGGTTGGTTTAGTCTTGACAGAGAAGGAAGTGTCATTCCACATTCTCCAGGAGAAATTATCTTACCTGCATCTCCGTGAACCCTGACAAAGCAGAGCTGTCCAGGCGTGACCAGGTGGATGATCTGCTCAGCTGGTGGCAGAGCTGAAGGAGGAAGAGGAGAGGCTGAGGAGTATCAAGGAGTGTGAGAAGGAGAGAAATTTTGCCTCCAACAATCTACCACCCCTGAGGCAAAGGCAGATGGAGGTCCCACAGCCTGCAGTGGATCCCATATCCTCTTGTCACCGAACAGACAGAAGGAACTTAAGAGAGGGAGGGGAATGGAAACAGGTCCCTGCTTGGGGAGGTAGGCACATCTGCACAGAGCTGCCCAGAGCAGCCCTGAGGAAGTTCTTCAGGGAGAGGGTGGGGAGGCACTGGGACAGGTTGCCCAGAGAAGCTGTGGATGCCCCATCCCTGGGAGTGTCCAAGGCCAGGCTGGATGAGGCTTTGAGCAACCTGGTCTAGAGGAGGGTGTCCCTGCCCATGGCAGGGGGGCTGGAACTAGATGATCTTTAAGGTCCCTTCCAACCCAAACCATCCTGTGACAATATGATTCATTTCCTTGTTCCCATATGTTTGTAAGCAAATACAATTTCTTTTCCTTGTTGATCATACAAAACTGAGGGAAAACAGAGTCTAGGGTAAAAACCCTTTGGCGCGAAGGCAGATCTGAGTCGCACAGCTCACTGGCCATGTTCTGTGAGACACAGGCAAAATACTGAATACCCTCATTCCCTGAGACATTTAGAAAAAATCTACTGTTACTCTCTAGTTTTCAGTTCCCTAGTTACTTTGCATTTTGCTTTTGCCTATACATAGCTAGTCTTGGTTTAGATTATATGCTTTGCAGAGCACATACTTGAGATAGTGGAAACCTGATATGAAAATCCAGTTTTACTATACTACAAACAATACAGAAAAATTCTTTTGCCAAATAAAGTAAATACATTCCTGTTCCATAAACTGAAGTGTTTAAATAGAATTTTTTTCCACTTACTTAACTCTGTCCTCCCCTATTATAAATAATTCATGATGATGGGCTGTAGAGAAGAAACTTCTCAAATTCATAAAATCTGCATTCTCTGTCCACTTAAATATATCACAGGACCTGTTTTCTGTCTGCAGAGAGACAGTATCAGGTATAAATAATTTCAGTTTGTTTCTTAATGCTTTTGAGCCAGTTGCTATGGATTCTAAAGGACTTTCTGTGATGATTTTTGACAATAACATTTTGAGAACTATTTATGACAGATGAGGATCTCTTGCAACCTTTCAACACTCCAGTCTAGCTTAATTATTTTTGGCAATTTTTTCAATATGATGAGAAAGAAAACAAAGAAAATAAATACCAACTTCAGAAGATGTGTAAAGAAACAGTATAAAATCCTTATTCATTATAATAAGCAAGTTTCTGTTACCCATCTCTGTTTCTATGTTAACTAGGAAACACCAGTTTGGTAAACAATGAAGCCAAGGGATCTGGGGTGTGAGACGATTGGAGATGGAGTGGCATTGGGAAGAAAGAAGATTGCAAACCTGCTCTCAAGTTCACAGTCCAAATGGTTCAAGGTCATTCATTATTTTATTAATTCATTTATTCAAGTGCTCTCAGCAATAGAAGATTCAATTCTTTCTGCAGTAAAACAGTTCTAACTATTAAGCCCTATTACTTACCCTGGATATGGGAGTGAAGATTTAATAGAACACTTCCCACACTGCTGCTTGCCTTAGAGCTGAAGCAGTTAATGTGCCAGGAAGGTTTTTAGTTTTGGTTTTTTTTTAAATCAGCCAAGTTCCATGTTCCGATATCAATATAACTTTTGCAGTTTCATTGGTCATGGTGGAAACAGATACTAGGCAGTCTATCATTCACATACAAGGAATAACAGGCCTGTAAAAATAGTGTGAGAAGACTGTTCTTTCAGACTCATTGGCAGGAACAGTGAGGTTTCAAATACAGATAAGACTGGAAAGAATAGAAAAATGAGCTGGAGTGCAAAGCCTGACAAAGGCTAAGCTGGTGGACAAAGCGACTCCCTTATTGTTCAGTCTGCTTTGGCAAGCTTAGAGTCACAAAGGAGAAGAATGAAAGCTGTAAGCAAGTGAAATTGTAAAGGCATGATTCTGACATGGAGCGAAGATGAAGAGAATAAAGCATGTTGGAGAAAGCAGTTTGGAGACAATGAGCAAAGCAACTAGCCCCTGCCCTGAAACCATCGAAATAAACCAGGAATTTACACACTTCACCCATGCCATCAACATTTCTTTTAAAAATAATGCCACAAAGCTGGAAATACACATTCAGGCCCTTCTGTGAACATTAACTGACTTCTTACTAAAACCACCAGTGACTACACGCTTGTTCATCAAGCTCATAAAGCCATATTTTTATGCAATGAAAATTGTCGTCATTAAGAAATATTGCAAAGTGGTCAGGCTATCACACATTCCACCTGCAAGTAATAAAGCAGCAGGCCTGCAACTCCACTCTCACACTTTCAAATGCTAGATAAATACGACATAATAATGATTTGCAACAAATCTTGAAAAATATTCTGTTCCCTATAAATACTATTGAGACAGACTATTTCCTTGCATATATATTAATGCATTTAATTGAAAACCCAAGGCAGCTGTTACGCTGCTATTCATTTTATTACAGCCATAACAATAATGGATGTTCAACACAGAGCTGAATACAGATTACAGCCAAAGCTATTTACTAATTCCTTTTCCCCTGATCACTCAGGAGACTAACCACAAATTTGAAAGGCCTGAAATACAAGGGGAAGCATGTTGTAGTGAGTTTAGCAGGGTACAAATCTCAGACATTTTTGTATTTACTAGAGACTAGGAAACCAGAAAACAGAGAAAATAGTGCCCTAAGGAACACTCTGCAGCATAGGCAACGGACACAGTATTGTCTGCACCCTTTCTTCATTCAACCATATCTAGAAGCTAAGCAGAACTTAGCTCTTCCCTTTCCTACATCCTGGGTAATCCAGTGCCTACACCTGAATATTGCTGAAGATCAGAACTTCTCTCAGCTATTCCTAGGGATAGAATGAAACCTTGGCAGACTCCTCCACATAGGCCTAGGACAAGAAAATTACTGTGGGGCACCAAAAGTCAGGATCCAGCTGCTACCTTCAGAGGAAAAGTCAATAGGACTAGTAGGTCTTGGTGGAAGTGATCATCCCAAGCCCCAGCAGGGGTAGCATGCTTAACTCTCCAGAGCTATCCCCTCCCCTGACTCCACTCCCCTTCTTTTGGCACACAGTAGGAAAGTCTTACTTTAGCCATCTCCCTTCACACCTGTGGAGTAGCAAAACCCAAAATCACCTACCCTGCTGAGAGACCTCAAGCGACTTTGGCTTTGTACTTCAGCCAAAAAGGCAAGTTCCTTCACTCTTTATAGTCCTACCAGCCTATTCCAAATCTGTCCTGTTTAAAGGAGCTTGGGAAAGTTTGAAACACCACGTAATTCAACACAGCCGAAACAATTACTGTGACTGGAAGTAACCTACTGGGGGATCACTGCTTGTTTGCTGGTACTCCAGCAACTATATCATATAACCTCTCTTCATAAAGGTTAAAGTTCTGCCCTAAAACCAGCCTGGGTTTTGTCCCCACACTCTTCCATTGTACTGTTCCATTTGTGGTTAGAATTCCTCCTTAGTGTTCCAGACTGAATGCAGTACATGGCCCTGTAATAGGCACCTGTATTTTTGGCAATGCAGTTGGTTAGCTTCTAGAACTCTTCTCCTTCTGAGATTTTTGCCATCTTGGCACACTTTTTGTTGGTTTTACTGTACCAAAGAATGCAGGTTCTTCTGTTTGATCTTGCATGATCATCTCATTAGGCCTTTTTCCTAAATCTGTCCAACATGTAAACAAACAGGGGAATCCTGCACTGAACACACTATTGCAGATAAAAATATATGGGGCAATCCATCATTGCCCTGGGTAAGAACACTACCTCCCAGTTTCCCCTGAACTTCCTCCCTGAGATGCACACCACAGTCATCTTTTCCCCCTCTGGAAGCTTGCAGTCATTCTGTGAATGACTAGTGCATCAAGCTATTTTTCATCTGTCGCCTCAATTGAAGAACTTCCCCTCGGTTATTAGTCCCTGAAGTTATGACCTTTCATTTTAAACTATTAAAATTCTATTAGTCAAGTTTTAAAGGCCATCTTCTTGGATAACATTCCATTATTCTTTTTAGTCACGTTGTCTTTCCCAGTTTGTCTCATCAGCAATCTCATTAACCTAAGCCAATACTTCGTGACAAGGTCTTTTATTTTTTCTTTAAAAACAAAAGAGATCAGTCCCAAGATCAATTCTTGAGAAAGTCATCTGGTAAACTCCTCAGCTCCATAGTATGACCATTAGCACAACTGAAGAGAAGAGTTGCTTTCCTCTTAGGCAATGCTTCAGCTGACTTGGACCTTATGGACCAAACCATCAATCTGAGCTGAGTTTCAGAAACCTGTCATTAGTGGCAATTCACTCCAGCCAAGAACCAAGAGAAGTTTCACATTCAATAGATAGTGCACAGTTCACTATATTTGAACAGATATGTAACATTAAAGTTAGATTCACTTATCTGTGATATTGAATGGTAAGTATTACCGTATTCTTTACTGAATGAGAAAGCATTTGTTCTGGTATCATGTTTATCTAGACCTTCACCGCAATTCACAATGCTTCTGGTCCTGGAAAGAGGTCATACTTATAACCTTACAACATTTTTTTTAACCATAGTTAGTCCCTTTCTTTCCTCGTTCACTTCATAGATAACGAAAACACACCAACCATGAAAGAACATATTATTTTGTTAACATAGAAAGGACAAGGTCAGCCTCTACTTTCGTAGTCCTACCATTAGAGTTTGTTCACTACCGAGTTTGTTCATGCTAATGAAAAACATCCATTGGTATACCATTTCAGGCATTCTTATCAAAATAGCTGAAATTTACTTAATTCTGTTGATCAGTTTCTGTATCTTAAAATTAAAAAATAGCTTACCTAGAGATACTACAAAATAGGCTTTCCGGTTTCAAAACTAAGCTCATCAATTCAGATTACCTGTAAAAATACTCACTGGAAACAAAATCCACATTGTGAAAATGATGTTTGGAAAGGATGTGTGAAGAGCTTTGATAGAGATTTCAATATTATGAATGCCTGGAGCATATAACTTGCAATGCATTTACCATGTTTTCTTTCCTGTTTCAAGCCAGAGAGAGTTCATGTGTAAGAAGTACAAATTGGTGCCTTTACTGGAAGAGTTGTCAAGTGAAAGAATTAGACAAATCGCTGCTAGATCATCTGTGTTAGAAGCACAACTTGTAACTGTGTGTCTGTCGTTAAAAACTTTTTCCACTAAACGAAAATTTTCCTCTCTGGCTGTTCACTATTCTGTAAACTTATTTCCGTATTAAAGGACAAAGAAAAAGATTTGGGAATATTTAATAAAACAATCTTTTTAGTAAGCAGAAACTTGCATTCTTAGATATCGCCGAGTATTGTGGTGCAATATGTTTCTCCAATTAGAGCTCATCTGAAATTCAAATACCTCATTTCTTTTATGTAGTTCATTAATGCAGTTCATGCTCCAATAAGAAACATTAATAATAAAATATTTAACTATTCATCCCAAAAGAAGACAGGAAAAAACAAGTCAATATAAAGTCTATTTAGTAATCAAACATTTGAATATTATAGTGAGTCTTGTTTTCATTCTGTCTGCCTCTGTGAAAAGTTCAGACATGCAACGGCCAGAGAAACATAACAGAAAAGCTTTGGGGACTGTTGTTTGTAACTGTTAGGTTCAGACAAACCTATCTCCCTCTAAAGAGAAAAAACACAGTTAACTTCGAAGATAAAACACCAAGGCTTACAAAACTCATTAAGCATTAATTAATACGCTACATTCGTGAGCCCACATTCCTAGTAAACATAACAGGGCAGGACAGTGGGTGCACCTTGGCAGGCAGTCAAGAAACCACAGAAGCAGGTCTGTTAACCAAAACTGTTGGAGCTGAGTAGCCAACATCCCCACTAATCCTGTGCCAGGGATTTACTTTGTACTAGCTCCAGTCTGACCCACAGAGTCAACCACCCTGAGCAGTTGGAAAGGTTGGAAACTAACCAGTGCTCTCCCATCTTTACTCATTAATTTATATCCTGCCAGTCTGGTGGTTACGTTAGCAAACTAGAGAGAGGTAAGATAGGAGCACTTCCTCACATGTACCAACAAATGAGTATCCTCTTAACTGCCATGGCACAGCACTCTATACTGTGCCAAGCAGCCCACTTTCCTTACCTGATCCACTACGCTGCCCGCCCGGCTGTGAGCCCCTGTGCTTTGCACACAGCTTTAGGTATCAGTTTCCAGAGACCACACTCTGCAAAGACAACTGGGACAGTAAGATTAAAGGAAGTGAGTCGGAGATTTGGGCAGAAAGGTTTGGATTCGTTCCTGTGTTTAGTCATGTTCTTCATCTGAGCTCTTGGAAGAATTCTACCTCATGCCACAGCTGGGATTGGGTTACCTGTTGAGCTTCTGAGTAGCAGTTACTCTTTCTTCCAGTGACAGTTTTTCTAATAATTTACAAAGCATTCTTACTACATGGTGATTGATTTAGCATGGTTTTCAGACAAAAGATTTTACCAGATATCATCTTTTCTGATACTCTTCAGCATCCTACACACAGGTCACTGCAGCAGTGCTGCAGTAATGACTCTAAAAAGTGGAACTGCCAGTTACCCTTTCATTTCAAAGAAAAGTAAACACTTATTTCTCTCTAATTTTTTCCTTTTTCAAATACTATACAGTAAAGCTAAGTTTATGGCAACTCAAAAATCTGCATTAGTTCTCAAGAAACCGGGAGAACCCCACAGACCAATGATTCAGCTACAAAACCAACAGCTACATTTCTCTGAAAAAGCTCTGACAGAGCAATAAAGGTTTAGGTAAGGACTACCATCACTTAAAGGAAACCTTAAAAGCTGTTCACAACCTCCCTGTTTGCCAGCAACAAGACTTGAGAGATAGAGCAGCCTAGACACATCAGGAGGTTGCATTGATTCAGCTACAAACCTCGTGTTGTTCTATTTAAAGCCAGTGCACACGTTTCAATTAAAAAAAGAGATCTTTTCTTTACATTTATGCTGTCTCAAACATCTCCTCTTTGTTGTCATTCCCTGAACCTTGTGCATTGAATATACGTTTTCTGAGGGCAAAATCTGTACTGCAGGCTGCATATTTTTTTAATCAGACTTAACTATTTATATTTTCAAGAAATGTTGAGGATTTTCCCTGGTTCTGAGTTCCAAGCCTGTAATTCTGTGCACATTTTCATAAACTAAATCACAGATCTTTCAAAGTATAACAACATCTAAAGGCAATGCCTTGAAAATGTAGGGAGTCAGAGAATTGGGAAAGAAAACAATACTCAATATAAATTTCAGATTAAGCTCTTATTGCTAGAGTTGAGTTCCGAAGTACATGGCAAAAGAGCAAATAGTCAACACCCTGACTTCTAGTTCTTCTGAAATAACTCCTGGCAGAAAGAAAACTAAGAGTAACATATAATTTACTACAATATTCACACTTTGGAATAGAAATTCTCACAGTGATTTACATGACAAACAATATGCAATTTGAAAACTAGCAGAAGTTCACATTAAAAAGCAGTGGGGAAAAAAACAAATCTACAATTTGCTTTGTCATCAGAGATATCACTTTAAAAACTTTATACCTGGCTTTACATCTTGACTGACAGCAAAATAGTATAAATTAACTCAAAGATTAGTATTTCACTCCCAAATACAAAGAACAAGATTTTCAAAGCTTTATATTATGTTTGTCTCAAAAAGAGAAAAAGAGGAAAGACAAATTGTGAAGAAAATAATATACAGAAATGAGAATATATTCATTACTTAAATCAAGGTGCAAATCTGAATAGCAGATGAGACTTTCCCAAATACACTGATTATATCAATAGCTATTTGAATACCAACTGTATTATGAATGAGGTTCCATAAAATCAAATCTAACTGAAGCAACATCTGGCACACTAAAGGTGTTGCAAAAAAGATATCTGTAATTTGCAAAATTAGTTCTTTTAAAAGTGTGAAATATCCATCGCTGCTCATATTTTTAAGATTAGGAGCTCAGAACTTTATGAACACCAGATTTCATTAAATCCCCTTGTTGCATCTAAAGACCATTGCTTACAGTGAAAAATACTCGTGTATTTTCTATTATCTTGAATACAGCAGTAAGTCTGGAAGTAAAGGCAGAAACAATTGCATATATCTGCCAGCTCCCTGTAAACTGCACACCAAATTATAAGAATCAGTTACTTTTAGAGTAACATGCAGACTGAGTTACTACCTTGTCTCATTTCACCTCAGACTTCGAGAGGACTGCTCACCAACATCCACCTCTACCTGCAACACACACTAATAACAAGGTGTTCAGAGTCCTGCTCTGATCAGCACTTATATTAACTAGAACTAGTACTGCAAATGTATTTGGGAGAATTCTGCAGTGACACATAATGACCTTTTCGCCCCACAAAGCACGCAAATGCTTTGCTGTTGTTATTGATCAAGCTTTAGAGATCTGCAGGCTGTATTTCTTTAGTAAAACATTAATTTACTACACAAACCATTACAAAGAGTGAGAAGTATTTATCACACTTTATCATGTTTTCACATGATTTTCATGTGACAACTTATTCCTGCATAGCTGGAAAATCCAAATGTAAACAGGGTACTGGTACCATTATGTCTTACGTGCTGGAAACACACTTTGTTGCAGTAAATGCTAGTAAAATTGTAATCGCTGTTTAAATATCACAAGAGCAATATATTCACAATAGCATTTATAAAATTGGAGATTATCCCCCACTGAAAAGCCACTCAGCAGTACTTATAAGACTTCATGCAATATTTCATAACTAGAAAATATTCACTTATGGTAACGTGCAAAAGACTGAAGTGGAGTTTAGGAGCCTTCCTAAATAACACAGTACAGAGAATGAGGACCTGTTGAAGACTTCAGTGTCATGGAACATGTAAAAGTATTGGCATAGTCTTTATTCTAAAGAGATGTCTGCCAGACAGTGGAAGACGTTGTCCTCAGAAGAAAAGTAGCTATGCAGTCATTTAGAAAAAACTTCTGTAATACCTATTATATGTGTATGTCATTATAAAAATACTAAAAAGTTATGACACACTCACAGGTGAGGTCCTACCTTCTTGTTCAATTTCATTTTCAAGGACACTCATGACATTATTTGGCTGTAATAATCACTTGAAAGCAGCTTTTTCTAAACAAGTGAGCAAATATCTGTCTTAATTAAAAGTAAGCACAGCAAAAAGTGAAAAGTAGTCTTGTTATGAGTAGAAAGAAAACATTGCGTTGTTCTTCAGTAAATACAAAGTGAACAGGAGGATCAATGCAGACATAGCAGATGTGTTAAAACAGACAGTTCATTTTTAACAATCCGAGATTTATTAGTGAAATAGTATCAGTTAAAATAAATGTTTATGTACAATATAATTGGAAATCCTAACATCTAAACTTAGTTTACTGTATTTTTCTGGGTTTAGCCATGCATTTTCATCCAACTTGTGATTATTAGTGACTTTAAAATAATATCTTCCAGGTTTGAACACCTTCAGTCTCTCCTGTGTTGCCTTGTTGAAAAAATAGGACAAGAGGGGAATTCCATAGGATCTCAGCAAATCATTTAGCATATGCGAAGATCAATTAAGCACTTAGTCATACCCCTTAGTCTCCAGTGCCAGATCACAGATATTATTCAAATATAAGACTAGTAATCAAAATTAACATTTGTTTCTTCCTATGCAGTGGTTACTGTAATAATATGGCATCTGAATAAAGCAGCAGCTTCCTGGTTTAAGCATTTCTACTATACGTACTCATCTCACTAATACCCGTGTATTACGACTCAAATGAAAGCAAGTCTTTCTCATTCAAAGATCTTAGCTCTCATGTTTCAGAGGAACACTTTTTTCCCCTAAACTCAGGTTCTTCAGAAACAGGGTAGCTTCTTCCCAGTTGTCTAAAGAAAAGGTCAAACTGTAAGAAAACCTAAGGCTTTAAGTTTTCCACAGCTCTGTGTGTAGGTGAATACATAAGGACAACAGAAGGCCAGGGAACTGCAGTGTGTAGCCAGGTAGTTTTTCAACACGTTTATCAACCTTTCTACAGAAGTGATAAAACAATCCAAACTCTCTGTTGCATATGTCTAACACTCCTCAGAATATTGACATCAAAGTGTATGTACAATAAAAAATACCTAATTTTTTCACAAAATGTCTGTATAAATAGATCACTTTGACACACTCCTCACAGTGATTTCTACATGTAAATTAAATGTTCGCTTTAAATGTGCAGTTGTCAGAACTTTGTGTTTATCTTGATGTTTCTATTACAAACCTTCCTATGCAAAAGAAAGTTTCCGATAAGAACAGTTATACAGAGCACCCTGGATGCAGATCAATAAAAGTATTCAAATTCTGATGTATTTGAAAGCCATTTTGTATTTTCAAATAGGGATTGATAAACTGCATAGTTTTCATTCCAGCCGTCCTTGCTTAGCATCACCTATTGCTCCCCATACATCAAAGACAAACTCATCTGGAAATGCAAAGTCTCCAAGAGTTTCATCCAATGCCACTGCAAATTCATCTGGGTTTTTCTTGTCTTTTCCAGCTTCCACCATTGTTGCAGCTAAAAAGCAACAAAACAAAAGAATGTGATTATTGTGAAAGTGACAGGTAACATATATGGCCAAGATAGTTTGTGAATGTCTGTTTTCAAATCCAGATAAGGTCAGTTTAGGGAAATGTAAAGTTTACATACTGAATTTAAGATTCAATTGGAATTACATACTTAAGTCCCCCCACACTAGATACATTCTGCTTTGATGAACAGGAGAACTTCCTTGGAGTGCTTGTCATATATTCTTCTGTTTGTTTGGCAGAAGTTTAATTTTTAATTCAACGAACCTTCATTTTATTCTTATTAGATTATATTCTGTATTCATTACTGAAGGCACATGAAGCATGGGTCTAAAAAGAAGGTTAAGCACAACTCTTCTGCAATAACAAGGCAAATGCTGGTTCATCACCAACTTCAGCAAGTTTGGTGTGAGCTTGCTGATCTAAACCAGAAGATCAAAAGGCAAACCTGAATGTTTTTCTTCTCTAAACAATGAAGAAAAGATCTGAGCAAGTCAGAGTTTAAAGTGGCCAGGTTTTTCACAGAAAGCCAAAGATGTAGAGCTTGAATATGGAAAACAACATACAGCCTGCGTAACAGATAAACGCAACCAACTTAGCATGGGTTTGCTAGCAACAACCCATGGTTTATGAGTTTAAATGTTGAGCATGACCTGCATTTAGAAAGGAGCAATGAAAAATGAGCCTAGTGAAAACACTTGAACACTCTACTGTTGTGATTTAACCCCAGCTTACTACTACATACCACACAGTCGCTTGCTCCCTTCCCCCCTTCTCCAGTGGAGCAGAAGAATTGGAGGAAAAGACAAGGAAGCATGTGGATTGAGATAAGAAAAATTTAATAATTGAATATAAATTAATAAAATACTTATACTAATAATATTAACAATATTGATGATATTAAAAATACTACTAATAATACATAATGAAAATAATGGAAAATAAAACAAATTATACAATTGCTCACCACTGGCCAACCAACACACAACCAGCTCCCAGGTAGATGAGTCAGAGCCAGAGAACCTGAGAGCCAGAGACCGAGAGCGATGGCAGCACAGCCTGAGCAAGACCGACAGAGAGAGTAACCGAGAAAGTCAACCAACCCACCAACTACCAAATAAACGAACAGATGAATGAACTATGGTCCACTGGATCACCCCAGCTTATATACATATATTGAGCATGACATTCAATGGAGTGAAATACTCCTTTAGTTGGTTTGGGTTAGCTGTCTGAACTGTGCCCCCCCCCCCCCCCCCAACTGCTTGTAACAAGCAAGTTGGGAACACAAGCGCAGTGTCAGAAGCTGAAAAAGTCCTTGAAGTGGTGCAAACACTCCTTAGCAACAACAGAAAAAACCACCAGTGTTATCAGTAATCTTCTCAGGGCAAATCCAAAACATAGCCGCATACGAGCTACTGTGAAGAAAATAACTCTGTCCTGCCTAAACCAGCACCCCTACTTTAGGAAACAAGAATTCAAATACACAACACATAAATTAGGCCTAGTAAGACAGAAAGAAAATTATTATTAGGTACTGGACACAGTATGTTTGCAACTGCCTGAAAAGAAGTTGTGCTTTCAAGAAACTACCATATAACCTCAAACAGATTTGCTTAATTTTTCAGCTTAATTTAATTTAATTTTAATTAACTTTAGTTTCATTTTTTAGTCCCAAAAAACATCTCCAGTTGGTAAAGAGACTGAGGCATTTATTGTGAGGCACATTATTCTTCTGTTAGTGCTTCAGTTATTACCACCTCCAGCTCTGAAAAGCAAATCTTTAATTTACAGCACCCTCAAGGCTGGGAAAGTTTCTGCTTAAGCCACTAGGAAGTGAAAGAGATCCAAGTTATTTCTGGAAGTCGCAGCCAGGTGATTCAAATTGTGCAGAGGATAGGAAAGGCCTTGGTGCTGTGCACAATAAACCAGAGCCAGCAAAGACCAGGAACATCTTGGTACCCAGGGAAGTTAAGGCAGAGAGGTCTGACACATCAGAGGTAGACTGTGGTATCTTGTATACCCATGCTGTCCAGCATTTTCTCTTATTTAACACCAAAGTATCAGAATTTATCAAGTTTCAGACTTTAGTCTGGAAATGGCTACACTGGGGTCACTGCTGAGGATATAGTCCTTAGCTGCTGGGCTCATCCCTCACCTTTAGCCCCTGCACAGTTTCCCAGACTCCAGGATAAATGGCAAGTCCATCCCAAGCAACACTGGATGCTGGCAATCCAGGGATATTAGAACAAATAAAAGCTCTCAGGACTGAAAACCCTCTCAGTCAGGATATCTGCACCTCTCTGATGGATAAGGGTCAGCACAGGAGTTTCTCCTGATCAGGCTAGGCCAGAAGAACTACTGGCAGCAGGCTATTGTGTTTGGAGGGACGCAGAAGACTCTCTAAAACCGACTCAGCACAAACAGCACTGCTGAATACAGTTTATTTTCGGAGTTCTATCTCTGCTCCACTGCCACTGTTAATATTCACAAGAAATTACAGTATTGTGCAATAGATGAAGCCCTCAAAGTCTGCTTCATTTCATGATTACTTTATACACCTGCCTTAAACTGCATGTCCTCCATCTTTTGTTACACACCAAGTATCTACCACTTCCTTCACGAGCATATCGAATTCAAGTCTCACACAAAGATTTCATAGCTTCTAGCCTTTCCTGAGAGGGATATCCAAGTGGAAAACATGTATTACAGTGTGAGAGAAAGGGAAGAAAGTCCTGAAGCCACAGAAGACCACCTTCACTGGGACAGTCTGCTGTCTGCGTTGCATCGCAACCATCTCCCTGATAAAAAGGAAAAGAAGCTTCCCCTGCTATAAAGTTTTATTAGATGTATTTAATATTATTTTGTTGACCTGAAACTCTGCTCAAGTTTACTGACAGTTATGAACTTCTGGCAAACACTGTTTGCTGTTATGCAAACTTGTAACCAGCTATAAGCAAACTTGAGCCATATTCCACACTGTAGATGTCAGCAGCAGTAGTTCTGAAGAAATTCGATGGTTTGGTTCTAACTACGTTCAGACGCGAGGCTACAAACTGAACCGCAGCGTGCCAAATCACACAAAGTAGACCAAGGAAAATTTTCACAAATCTTGACAAATGGCTGTGATCGAGACAGTTCGAGTGTACCCAGCTTCCCCAGCACCTCCAGTGGTTCTCAAGGACTCTCAAGACCCGTTTCCCTGCCAGAAGAAACCCTATACCTGTTGCACTGATCCTTTCTGTCCCCCCTGTGAGGTTCCTAGGATACTGACTCAGAGGCATCTGGATGGGAAACAGGCATTAAACCGGGGACTTTTGTTCCTGACAAGCAAAGACAAATATTTTCCTATCAACACCACCCTAAATCCCCTGACACTGCAGCACAAGAAGGTACTTGCAGAGGAGCAATCCTGGAGGTAATGAAGTGATGGGAGTGATTTAAACTTCACACATTTCTGGATGTGACCCAGAATATGAAGTTACTCTATATAGACACTGGGAGAGGGATGCAGGGAGAAGAGTTGTGCAAGGTGACACTAGAGCAAACATGTCTAGATATAGTTACTCCAGTTACTTTTTAAAAAAGCTGCCATCAACAGAGGATCTAGGAAAGTGTTCCAGCAGAGTGGGAACAAGGAATTTAGCCAGTTTTAAGACAAATTGGTCAAGATATATGAAAGAGTCATAGGACATAGACAGCAGCAATAAAACAAGATAACCCAGCATGATATTACAGTTCAACTGCCCTAGCTGAAACCTCAGAATTACACAGTAATAAACCATCATTAACAAAAAAAGTTACTTCAAACACAATTTTCTTTAAAGACTGATTAAATGATTAAATAGAATCTTAAGAAGAGTTTATTAGAGATTTACCAAACTTGAAAACAAAACCCACTACACTCAGACAATCAAGACAACTTTCAACGCAGTCACGCGGGAGTCAGAACATCACTGCTCTGTGAAAGCAGCGGTCCCAAGTAAAAGCGTTTTCAACCGTATTGAGCAACTGTAATTAGCACTACCAGGGTACATTTAATGTACTACATCTATCACAGCACGTTCACCTTCCCAGATGCACCTGATGTAAGGAAACACACTTCTGCGGAAAGAACCTCACTGTCCGGTGTCCGGTTCCGAATAGCTTGTGCTGACCCCCAGCGACAGCGGGCTGTCTCACCGCGCAGCCAGTGCTAGCGCACCATCCTGGTTCCACACACAAGCTGTACACCTGATGTATATGGATGTGCAAAGCTGAACCCTGCTTCACCTGTTTGACACACACAGGACCACCACAGCTGTCCGGCCCCCTCCGTCACCCGCTGCAGACAGCCCCGTTTCCCCGGCAGCTGACTGCGCGGCGCAGCTGTGGGCAACAGTGTGCACAACAGGCCTGCTCACACGCTGACGTTTGCAAGGCGTAATTCCCAAGGCAAATCAAACCTACTGACTGCCAAGGCACTTAGCAGATGCTTGCCAACTTGAAGAAAACTTTTCTGGTTCTCAGAGGGTGACAGCTCCGTGCCAAATTGCCTCCACTCCCCTCCCTCTCCCCCCCTCTGCTTCTTGTAACAGCTGCACAATAAGTGATTACAGGAATTTTATTCCAATAGAATATTTTTCCACACTCCAGATAGCCCCCATTGTTTTCAGATTCTTCTTTGTTTGTTTGTTTTTTAAATCTCACTTCAGGCAATGCTCATGCCCGAGAATTTATTTTTTTTTTAACATAAAATGTGAAAAATTCAGTAAACTTAAAAGTGATGAAAGGAATTAGAAGTCTTCTCACCTTCAACTGAGCAGCTCAAAATCAGGCTTCTCAGAATATGAACAAAGAATTATGCTGGCCTTTTAAACCTAGTCCCTTTAAAAATAACTTCAAAGATCTTCCAAAAAAAATCTTTGTTTTCACTTTTGATAGGCACTTGCGGTACAAACCATGGAAGGTACAATCTGCCTGTCATTGTTCTCATCCACCCTACACAGTGGTTTTGCTACCTACACCCTATCTGTGACTTCTAAAAAAAACTTCTTCAAAAGTTTTAACAGGCACTTCAATATTTATTTCGCTGCAATGCTATCAGAAGATTTGCCTTTATCAAGAATTAACAAATACTATTATTCTGGCCTGACACTTTAAAAGAACTAAAATTCACATTCAGCTTCCTTACGACAGAACAGAAAATGCAGCGTGTCATTGCAGTTTCCAGTATTTTACATTATTTGGTGTTAGTTTCCTGTTGAACATTGTCAGATCTGGCACTCAAGAAACCACTAGAAATATCCTTTCTTCTTGTTTCTTTTTATTAATTCTTCTTGAAGTAGACAAGTTTTCTTGTTTAACCAGACTAGTTACCTTTCCCTTTTTCACAAAACTTCCATTATTCTCTCAGAGTAAATGAACAGTCATGAACAATATACCCCAGAGTATATACAATAAAATCCTTTGGGAAAGGAAGTCTGGAGATAGGAGGAGTAGAAAACAACAGATTCAGGGAGAATATGACTTTAGTGAAAGCATTTCAAGATAAAAATATCTATCCAATATTCCTGTATTGGATTAGTCATCCAAGAGAAGAAGGTTGGGTGTCAAAAAGTTTAAGCCTGTTAGGACATTTTTGAAGCTTCAAAAATAAAGTCAAGAGTGGAGAAAGAGATTTAACATTCTTCTAAACAGCAGTGGAGACTATGCGAAGATATATGATGTCTGACAATATTATAGGGAACAATAAAAAAAAAATATCCAAAGGTGCAAAAATAGAACAAAATATCAGTGTATGAAGAGGTAGCCAAAAGATCCTGAAAGAAAAAAGTTAGTTGGGAAGCCCTTTTTGCCATCATTTTTTCACCAGTAGCATTCTGAGGTTGGATCCCAGGGACCCAGGCTTCCTCCCACCCAGAATCTTTGGGATCAAATACAGTCCATAAAAATTCAAACCTAACTGATTTAAAAAATAAATGCCTCCAGTATTTTTCCACTAACACTGCTCCCTGAGTCCCTCCTATTCATTAACTCTTCACATTCCTTTACCAGAAAGCACTGACAGGATTTAAAATAATCTGAATTATCCCTCAATGGTGCATTTATGTTTTAAAGAAGGCTGAAGTCAAGCCTTGGCCCTATTTTTAAGGTACCCATAATATAGCTGAGGAATACATTTACAGTACCAGGTGTCCCTTCTTCAGATTAAGCCCAATTTTGAGTAAAATAAAGAGGTAAAAAGGGAACAGTGCATTCAGAAGGCAGGTATGTAAATCTCAACAGCATTTAGATCTCTGAAAATAAAAACCTGTGCCAAAAAAGAAGTTAAAATGCATTTCCATTATCTGATTTCCAAGCATTTTGCTCCAACTTAGGGATTTGTGTGTAGATCTAGTCAGCCATTCTTGAAACTGTCAAGATACTTAACTGTGCAAAAATTAAGGGCTTTATCTCATCTTTAATTCTGTCTGTAATTTTGCATTATTTTTTCTTTCCTTTCTTTCTAACTTCTGGCTTAAAACTGGGGTGCTGTTTTAGAATTCAATCACACCATGGAAGTGTCATTTTAATATTTCTCGTTCATCTCCATTAACTGACATCCAAAGCTTCTGACAAACAGAACTGCATGGGAGTGAGCAATGATTGAGAACTTAATCACTTGTCGGCTGTCGCATTGTGATGACTTGCATTTTCAACTAATCTGGCTTGAGTAATGAGTGAAATTTCTAGCTAAGTGGTGATTGGCATTCTCTGAATGAATCCTTTCCTCATATTTCATTTTTATGGGTGACTGATCACATCCAGTATATGAAAAACTGACATATGTTAATTGACCAGATTTGTGACAGGTGATGAGCTCTCCTTTCCTAATGAGTACTAGAGCTGTTTAATTGTTTAAAAACAGTAAGACTTTTTTTTCTTTTGGGTCAGCACCGTTGGCCTGCAACTCTAAGATTTGAACTTCAGGAAATGGCTTCAAAGGTGCAAACTAAAGCTACATGAACCCTGTAGTCTTTGATTCCTGATGTTTCTCTTTGTTTCACTGTCTTTTTGGGAGGAAGAGAAGGAAGAGGTGAAGGTCAACAACCCAGTCAGGAAGAAGAATCTTTGATGACAAAGACCTCTTCCTTCTCTGACTGTTCTTTTAAGGTGTTCTTTGAAACTTTCCAAACCACATACTGAAAGATGAAGGATATTAGATTTTCCAGGGGGGAAAATAAATAAAAATAATCAAGGAATTAATGGGCAAACTCTACCGGGAGCTTGGCAATCAGCTCAGCCATATGTCCTGAAAGCTGAACTCCTCAGTCTACTGTACAAGAGCCATCCCGTTATGGTACTGAGAGTCAAAACCACAGGGAACATGAGTTCCCATGGGAACATGCTTTCCTACCCTACAGCAGAGTATAGCACACCTCAACATCCCCCAAACCCATGCTCCAGTCTAGGATCTCAGGATTCTGGGCTCTGGATGCCAAAACCAGAACACCTATAGCTGCTTATTCCTGTAGGACCAGGAGCCTGGGGACTTTGGAGGTTACCTGCAAGGACAAGAGTCTCCAGAAGCCTGGCTTGATCTGGGACTGCAACAGCTGCAGGACAAAAAGAGATCCCAGAGGGACAGCTGGCACGAGACTCTGGAGCTGTGAAGCCTGAGCCTCAGACCGACCAAGTGGCAGAGGCTGCAGAAGAGCAACAGGACATGGGATCCTCCCTAACCTCAACAAAGGGTCAGCACCAAACAGGGCTCCTGAGAACATATTACATGGCAGGGACATCACACATCAGAGCTGCTGGGAACATAATTTTTGAGAATTTTTAGTTTTCTAGGAATTGGAAAGCTTAGATACTACCTACAAAAGAGAATTCCTGAGTCTGGGGCAGCCTGCTCTCTTCTAAGCCAGGAAGCCCACCTCCACCTTAGGCTAGGGGACAAATAAAACTTTACCTACAATTTTTCCTGTGAGCAAACTCAAAGAGCTGCCAATCAGATGCTTGCTGGTAGGAGCTACCAGATAAACTCCTATTGTTCTCATTCCTCTGTGCTGCCTGTCCAACCCTCCCGCTTTGCCCTTAGCTTCATGTCAGACCTATTTTCTCTTCTGTTCTGCCTCCTCCACTTCTCTCTTCTAAAAGCTTTCTTTTCAAGATCATTTTCCATTTAGCTTATCCTTTCCTAATTCTTGCCTGATTTTTTTTAGATTATCAGAGCAGCAAATACCTTGTTCTTCGTCTCAGTATTAGCAGTTCCACAAGATCATGTGAGGACTACACCCAGCCACAGCTGGCTTCTCACTCGGCTAGACTTCAGCTTCTTCCCATAAAAACAGAAGTTCCTATTTAGTTGTTGTCAGATTAACAGAGAGAAAAGCAACAGCTGCAAGGACAAGTTTGGTGCAGTTTAAGGAACTTACGACATTGGGGTTGAATAGCTTCTTTCATTGCAAATTGATGATTGTGACAGCTAGTAAATATTCTGGAAAATTTTCCATGTTTTTCAGAAAACAGACTTTGGAGAATTTGATAAATTTGAGCAATTCTCTGTTAGTTCCCTTGCTAAACAGTTGCCCTTTCACTGAGGAAGATTTCAGATTCAAACTTTAGCGATAACTGCGATGTGTCTAAGCCAAGGGGCAAAAGAGCAAAAAAGCAAACAGACATGCTTATCCTTAATGATCCTGAAACATGGCACACACAAGCTCCACTAGAAAATATATGCCAGAAAGAATACAGTGCTGACAGTTAAGGACAAACATCTAAATAATTCATGCAACAGCATATAGATAATGCACAGGAAGTATAGATGATTAATTATATCATAAGGCCTGCAATGAGAGATTCTTTCTTTTATCAGAGACACACATTTGCAAAAATATAGGCAAAGTTTTAAGACTGCACACTGGACAAAAGTTGCTTCACTTATATTCAGAGACTAAAATAATAAATTTGAGACTACAGAAAATGAGAATTTTTTTAATCTTGTAGTTAAATGTCTGTTAAAAACTCACCTAATTCAATATCCCTTATCCCCATGTATGTTTCAAGAAGCTCATCCACTTTTTTAATGGCTTTTTCTTCAACTTCAGTTGGCTTTGTTGAAATAAAGGGAGAAAAAGAGCAAAAGTATCATTCTATCTAGACCTCAACCAGCAACTCGGCACTGATTATCCTTACTCCTATCCTAGCCACCCAAACTTACAAAACCTACAAGTAAAACACATTATTCCCCTCTCTTTGCCTCTTCTCACAAACCTGTGCCTTACTCCTAACGTCAAGCCACACAGCTCTCACATTCGAACTAAACAAGGGCCTTACATCTCCTGAAAACACAGATCTTCATCACATCTTCACAAGCATTAGAAGAATCCAGAACAAATAGCATTTCTTCTTCCAAACCCTAATCCTGGTTTTACACATATTCACGTCAATGTACATTATCAGCCTCTCCTGACAATAACCCTTATACCAGCCCAGTACACTTTGCAACATCAGAAACAGAACCAACTCTTTAACTGACCCCCCCACTTTTCCTCCCCGTTGCTTCCCTCTTTTCAACAGTTCTTGGTCTAATCTACCTTAAACTCACCCATGTAATCCATGACATCTAAACACAGGCTCTCTGAGATTCCCCAGCCCAATCCTATCCCTGCTAGTCTTCAACTTCATATAAGCATTTCTCCCTGCAGAAGGCAGTCATCGTCTTAAGTCCTCAAAGCTTTGTAACATCCAGCTTCTTCCTTCCTACTTTACCTTATCCAGCTGTGGAAGCACAAATCACGTGCTATACAATTAAACTATAGAAAGACCCCAGGATAACCATACCATTTCCTCCACAGTAGCAGGGCCTTTGGTCCTCAGCCGAAGTGTTTCTCTCCCTCTGGAGATTTTAGCCTCTGGCAGAGCTCCACCTTTGGACCTTGGTTCCAGCTTTTCTAAAGACAAAACAAACAACAACAAAAAGAAAAGAATACAAAACAAAACTAAGTATATGGTAGACCAAAATATGATGTATCTGTTTTCCCTATTACACTAACCTTCACTTTTTATTCTAACCAAAATCTAGAGTGTGTAAATAGTGAATTATAAGTTAACCGTATTCTAAATATAACCTTGTTGACAATCTCTTATCTTCAAACTTTGATATCCACTTGACTACACTGAAGCTAGGACTTCCATTAACCTATATATCTAACCTATGCAGGCCTACTGCACTGAACTTCGTACGTGCACTATAATATGCACATGTATGAACTATGTATAATTTTATTATAATTTTATTTTACCTTACAGAAAAGTAGAAGTATTTATTACTTAATATTAACTAACAGCTGAAGACATCAGCCAAATGCTGATTTATCCTGGTCTTTCCAGGCAGACTACGTAGCAGGTTTAGCATTGCAACATTCCCAGCTTTCTCTGATGCAACGGTGCAAACACCACTGCTAAACAGGTCATGGTGAGCCACAGTGAGCTGGGCTAACCATTTGATTACCAGCAGTCACATAGGTGAAATGTCCACAAGTACATCGGCAGGAGTTTTTCTACTGATTTCACTGAGGTCATGATTTCACACCTGATAAATCTCTACCAAGAATATTTGGGTTTACCTAAAGTTTTCTTTACCTGAATTCAGTTTTCCTTCTTTAATCTTGGGTAAGGGCACCCCAGTCAGTTAATGGAGTATGGAATCATTTAAGATTTGGCTTTCTTGTAACTTCTAGGACATAATTTTACATTCAAGAGTAGCAAGACTTTAATTTGCTTACTGACATGGGAGTTACATTGTTAATCTGGAAAGTGCTAGAAGAGATGACATAATTTTGCAGAAGTGTTTTGAACTTTGCTGTTTTCTTTACCATCTTATACCTAACTCTTAACAGCTGACCTTTCCAATAGGCTCTCCTTGACAGCGAGGCTTTAACACGCTATATTCATTTTGCCCAGGTAGTAGTCCCAAAATCCCGATTATTCTGCTGAACAAGACTTGAAAAGTTAATTTTAAATGTTTTTATTGTAACAAATAGCTATGGCACAGTTTATTACATATATACTTAGGATCAACACTTTAACATTTTTATTGCTTCAAGGACCGTTTAAAATATCCTTGAGATTGTCATCATTTCTGCTAGACCTGTTTCAAAAGTCATTCCTGATACAACATACATCTTCTTCTAGTTCTGTCACCATTCGCACCTTAAAACTCATGACTTGACATAAACTTTATTTGCAATGCTTCAGACCAAAGCTCCCTGGCCATCACAGAAACTATTTTTCATATTCACATAATTTAAATGTAGAGTTTGTGTTATGCTGCCTTTATTTTTTTTCTATTAATTTTTCAACAGTTTGAAGAGAGCTAGCTTGTGACTGGTAAGGAGTAATCTTATTCAGACAAGACTTTAATTCTGTGCTACAACTCTTGCCTGGAGTAGATGAGGCAGCCTGTGTGCACATAGTAGAAAGAGAGCCGACAAGTAAATTATATTTATTGCACATTCTGCTGAAAGGAGAAAAAAAAGAAAAATAATTTCACACAAAGACTTGTCTCTTATTTCTATACCCTCACAAACTTGTGTTGAAGCTAGCAGGAATTCAGCACCTACTTGTCCAGCAGGATCTGGATCTTGTTTGTCATCTCCTCTGGGGCTATTCTCAGCATGCTGCATCTTAAACACTATGTCAAATAAATTTGTGCCTAAGACCCAACTGCACCTAAGGCTCGAGGCAGGATATTCTGACCTTCTGGGCACTGCAGCTTGTAAATTAATTTCCATAAGATAAAAAAAATAGTACGCATCTTCCATAAAGCCTGCCTAAAAAGCTCTGATTGCCTCTTAATTCAATATCAGATAAAAGGTATTGCCATGGAATTAGCAGGTTTAGGTTTCTACATCACAGGCAGACTAAAAGGTATCCTAATCACCTTACTAAAGTAATTACTATTAAATCATGGCTGAAGTTATCAATCAAATGCTGATTTACCCTGGTCTTTACAAACAGGCTATGTAACACATTTAGTATTGAATACAAATGAAGGACCCATATTAAAAAGGTACTCCTATATTACTCATCGCAATACTATACAGATGTAATACTACTTTAGTGCAATGTATACACGCATTTACTTATATATTGGGTTTGCGTGGCAAGGTTTTGGTAGCAGGGGGAGCTACAGAGGTGGCTTCTGTAAGAAGCTGCTGGAAGTCTCTGCTGTGTCTGACAGAGCCAATGCAGCAGGCTCCAATATGGACCTACCGCTGTTCAAGGCTGAGTCCATCAGTGACAGTGGTAGTGCCTATGGAATAATGTGCTTTAAGGAGGAAAACCAAAAAACCAACTGTGCAACTGCAGTCAGAGAGAGGAGCTAGAATGTGTGAGAGAAACAGCCCTCCAGACACCAAGGTCAGTGGAGAAAGAGTGGGAGGAGGTGCTCCAGGTGCTGGAGCAGAGACTCCGCTACAGCCTGGGGAGGACACCACACTGGAGCAGGGGGATACCTGAAGGAGGCTGTGACCCCATGGGCAGTCCACACTGGAGCAGGCTCCTGACAGGAGCTGTGGCCCCATGGAGAGAGGAGCCCAGGCTGGAGCAGGTTCGCTGGCAGGGCTTGTGACCCCGGGGGGACCCAGGCTGGAGCAGGCTGCTCCAGGATGGCACCCCATGGGAGGGACCCATGCCACAGCAGTTTGTGAAAAACTGCAGCCCGTGGGAAGGACTCGTGCTGGAGAAGTTCCTGGAGGACTGTCTCCCGTGGGAGGGACCCCACGCTGGAGCAGGGGCAGAGTGTGAGGATCCTCCCCTGAGGAGGAAGGAGCAGCAGAGACAACGTGTGACGAACTGACCACAACCCCCATTGCCTGTCCCCTGCCCTGCTGGAGGGGAGGAGGGAGAGAAATGGGGAGCAAAGCTGAGCCTCGGAAGAAGAAGGGGGGGGGGGTGGGGGGGGAAGTGTTTAAGATCTAGTTTTTATTCCTCATTATCCTACTCTGATTTGATTGGCAACAAATTAAACTAATTTCCCCAAGTTGAGTCTGTGCTGCCCATGAAGGTACCTACTGGGTGATCCCTCCTTGTCCTTACCTCAAGCCATGAGCCTTTTTCTATATTTTCTCTCCCTGCCCAGCTGAGGAGGTGAGTGACGGATGGCTCTGGGGGGCACCTGGCCTCCAGCCAGGGTCAACCCACCACAGTTTAACAGGAGGTTCAGTTTATATCCAAACACATTAGAGATTAGCTGATAATGCTCATTCTGCACAAAAACACCAAAAGCAAAAAGGAATCTTCAAATTTCTCTCATTTTCAATTTCTGCTGCTATTCTGACACCAAGTGTCAAGACTGGTGTATGACAGCAGTCGTAAACTAACAGGAAAAGCTTTGAAAAATAAACATTTCTATCTTTTGCTGCTGTGGTGAAGATGGTGATTTTTACCTTGCTGTTACTGCGAGCATGAGCAAGGACTCATACACATTTAAAATTTAGCAGTATATTGAAGTTTTTATTAGAGAAAAATACTACATGGTTCATGAGCAGACAGAAAAATTTGAAGTAATATTAAATATGAAAGAAAAAGAAAACTCAGTCCCTATTTTTTCTTTTTTTTTTTTTTTAGTTTACCACATTGATAAAATTAATGTACATGAGAATTAGCAGTAGGTCAGCATTCCTCCTATACAAGTATCACTTTCTCAGAGCATGCAGGTGGTATGTAGAAGCAAAGCTTTGCCGCACTGCTTTCTTCCGGTTCTGAGTATACCCACTGCATGATTAGAGATCCACAAAAAAGTTGTGGAGAGCAGGCAGGCATTCAGCAAAGGAGGTGCTCTACAGAAGCCCCATGTTTTTTGCAGCATCCTTCTGCACTAGAGTGCAGTCCCCAGTAAAGGGTTCAAAACTGACATATCTGACACACGGATGACCAGGGATTATGTATCAATAAAGGAAAAGAGAAGAGGAAGTTTGAGGATTAGCACATCAGTGAAGTGATCTGTGCTTCAAAATTGTGTTTATGAGACAATTCCTGTGCTATTTTGCACCACCATGTGGTGGCAAAGCAATCAAGTAACTGAGACAGGCTTAGGCAGCCCACACCAGGAAGACTGCTGGAGAAAGCAAGATGGAATAAAATCCATTAAAAAATCTCCAATTAAAAAAAAAAAATCCACAAAAAAACCAAAACCACCCCACTTTGTTGTATCAGTTATGTTTCCTTGGGCGGATGCCTGGCTGCAGTCTTAAAACAAACTTAAAATGCAGTGCATTGTTGGGATTTCAATACCCAGTGAACAAGGTGGACAGTCAGGTCACTCACCAAATGCTTTCATAGGCTCTATCAACTCCAGCTTAAACATCTGACCTTTCTCCAGATCTTTTAGCATTTTGGCAACTTCATAATGTCGACGATCTGACACATTTTTTCCATTTATAGTCTCTATGTGATCACCCACGCAGACCATTTTGGTTTGGTCCATGAGGCTACCTTCTTTGATTCTCTATTGTTAAAAAAAAAAAAAAAAATTAGAAACATTTTTTTAAAAGGCAGAGAGTTGACACCACACAGTTTAAAGAATGCCAGTTAACATTGATAGCACTGAGCTGCTTATACCAGCAGTGTGTTGTGTTTGTAAGATTTCCATAACACATATTTTAGAAAAGCATTGTTTTTCAAACAAAGTATTTTAATAAGCGTTGAATATAAACAGAATCAAAAAGCGGAAATCATACTTTAGAAATTAAGGCTTCTGAATAAGCTACAGATTTATGCTTTAAAACTGAAGACAAAGTGTCAGTAATGTGAATGTTTAAATGAGGTTTGGGGTTTTATTTTGATCTAATAGCTTGACAAGCATAGGAACAGAACTTTTCTCTTTTCAGGTATGGTCCAGGGACATGAAAAAATGTGTGGTATACTAAAAAATGACATACTATAAAGGGCTAGTCTTAATTAGACCATCTATAGTGATAAAACTTTGACTATTTTCTTTATCAAGCTACACACAAGCATATTAAAGTATTTCCTCTGAAATAAAAATAAAGAGTAATAAATTATTCTAAATGTCATCTCATGGAATATAAATGGTCTAAAGGTCATAATATATTACAGAAGTTATTGATAATTTTTTGTGAAGTGGAATGTAAAAACTGAGGAAGAAATCAATCTTTGAAATATCTCTGATTTACAAAGTCTGTTAAAAGACACTTAAAATCTCAGTGATTCTGTTTATTTTTGTTATATGCTGCCATATTTGTTTATCATATGCCTAAGTCATGTAAGCCATTATCCTACGGCTGTTTAGTGGAAAAAGCTATGACAGTAGAATATCTTCTATTTTGTAGAAATATGAACTGTGTTCTAGTACCTTCCTGAATAACACACTTTTCAATAAAGACTGATGCTGTTCAGGCTAACTTTGAGAGAGATAACAGTGAGACAAGGGAGATAAACATATTACCACCTACTACTATAACACCTAGCCTAGCTGCATAACTATCTCAGAAACCTGCTTCTAGTTTATGTGCACACATCTGAGCCCACATATGAGCCTCCAACTGAGAGTCAGTGGGAAGTGTGATAGTGCTCAGTGTCCTATAATACACTGCAACAATTTTTAGCTTCAGGCTGAGTTTAACTCTTTCTATAACTTTTTTCTTTAATCTAGATTAACACCAAAAAGAAGCCACATGGTGAAGAGGAGGGTAACATATGCCAGAAGCTGGTTCCAAATGCATTTCTGGTGCCGGGATTCAAAAGCCTGTCCACCAGGCTCCAATAAATTATTAGTCCATGTGTTGAATTCCTTCTCATTTAGTTTTTTTTCTTCACCTGGATCCTAACACCAAAACTGTTTCAGTAATATTCACTGGTTATGTTACTTGTGTCATGTGAAACATATTTTAATATTTTTAATATCATCATTCCAAATTAACTGACCAGATACAGTCAAGCTACATTGTCACAGTAATTAAGATGCAATTGATATGCCTGCACTTCAAGTGCTCTATAGTCCATTTAGAAGCTAGGATTTATGTTTCCTATGCAATGCCTAAAAATTATCGCACCACACCGTTTTATAATGTCTCTTTATACACCAGTCAGCCATGCTTCAAGTTGTATTGTTATTCTTTGAATGGCTAATTTGACTCCATAATACATCTTCTCATCTGGCCATGTACCCAGAAAATAAATTTGTGTAAGTAGGATGACACCAAGTTTTGTTCTTAGTTAGTCAAAACAACATCACTTTTCATAGGAAAAAACCCCTACAGTTTAGAGTGTCAGGTTTAAAAACTGAGTTATATATCAAATGTAGAAACTGCCTGCTGTTCAAAATGCAATAAAATTACTATGGCCCATAACATAATATTAAATTTACCTAATTGTCAATTAATAATGGAAGAATTTTTCAAAGAAAGTAAATTTATAAACAAAAACAATTTTATCGAACTTTAGAGACAGTTTTTGCTTAGTCATTTATATAGACAACCAAGTATAAAAAAGATGCAGCTTTTACTTCTGCATATGTATTTTCTATGCTGTTTCAAAAGATCCATTAGCAAATTATGCAACAGCAACAAACTAAGCTCCTAGAAACTCCTTTAAACTGCTCTATTCCTACAAAGACCGCAGCATTTTCATTATACTGCTTATTAGACCAGCACAAGGACAATGATATATTTGTTAAGACAAGTTTTATACAATTTACTGGAAATTACAGCTTGTCTTGCTAATGTGGTGAGGGTTTTCCAGTCTGCTCCAATTATGCAGTAGTCTATGTGATGGCTGTTCTCTCTCTCCGTATTACCAAGCAAGCACAGCAAGAGGAACGCTCTGCATAGTGCTGCACATGTGAACTTTAATCACTGAAGCACTGCTTTCACTGCCTTCTTTTAAAATGCCACATAAGCAGCAGCGTGACTGAATGTTATGGCCTGCATGGATGCTACTGTTAGAAATAGAGTTTTGTGTCTATAAACATAAAAATGAGGCTGTGATTTTGCCAAACTTCTTAGTGCAATCTCCACCACATCTTGACTTTCTCAAGCGTGATCTCAATCACATTTTTCCACAACAAAGACAAGAAAACGTCTCTCTAAACCACGTCTTGTTTTATATCCCTGGCAGCTAAGGAGTGAATAGAGAATACAACCTCTCCATACAAGAAGCTCTGTTTACACTAGCAAGGAGAACAGCGATTGAGACAGCAGTAGTCAAAGATAATTGCCAATGCCTCACTAATAACAGATAATCAGAGTAGATTAGAGCAAAGCATTTAAAAGAGACAGAATATGTGATTAAGACTCCTAATACCTAGTCTAGCAAGAAAGGTAGCATCATTTCCTCAGCCTCTACTTGTCTCAAAACATACTACGTGGAGGTCATATAGAAGAGGAGGAGGAAAGTAATTATGATTAATATATTGTACATGTTACTGCCCATAGTTGCTAACCAAGTTAATTGTGGTAAATTATGTTAATCCATACCCTTAGCACCTTTTAATTCGTCCTACCTAAAGCAATAATATTGGAAAGCTGAAAAAGCACCGTACTTGCACCTATTCTTACAAAGCACAAAGGCTTCTGCCCAGTGAATAGTTATAAAGACTGAAAGAACTTGATCTCATTATCACGAGTGACAGATGTTCTGTAAGTGCCTAAGCAGTGACATCAGGAAATCGTTTAAAAAAAAAAAAAAGAGGGGGCAGATGCAAGCAGTATCTAACACCTACCACCTCAGGGTAGGTCGCAAAATATAATGATCACATTGTAAAGCTGATACACGTCACAGAAGCAATGAATAAATTAACTAATTTTGAATAACATGCAGTACAGAAATAGCTGAACTAATTTTGAATGATGCACCTAAAGAAAAGCAACTTTATTTTTCACTGATATATATAATAATATTTTATAGTTCTAAAGGATCATTAAAACAATAATTAAAATATTATAGTAGCAGAAGCTTCTACAGAACAAAGAAGCTGGTCATTAATTCCATTTGTAATCACCTTTATATTTCAATTTACCTTTATAAATGCACAGCCAGTTCCATTGTCTGTAATGGTAAGCCCAAGTACATCGTCAGTTTTAAGAATTTCCACTTCTTTTCGTTGTCCTTTTATGTGGGCAAATATGAAATCTTCAAGGCCAATTTGTGCACCTAAGAGCTTGTCCATATCAGCTTTATGAGTGTTCAATGTGCAAAACATGATCTGTGCAGGAGAAAAGCAAACATATTTTGAGTTTAACAGTACATTAGATTTGGTGAGCTTGACAGGAAGATAAAAGGAGAGCATAGTTCTGGCCTCTCTGACAGATCCACAGCTGAAGTGATCATTCCTCTCCTCCAGCTGCCCCAGGAGAGGTGACAGTCTCCATCCACGAACATGACAGGAAGCATCAATAGCTCGAACTGCAGATAAGAGCTGGCAGGGAGCAAAGGAGAGAGACCTATCTGTGTGAGCAGCCCATCCCAGCACACCAACTCTGACACAGGCATCTCGAGCTAGAGCAGAACAGCTTGTTCCAGAGGTCAGAGTGAGCAAATTGTTTTGCTTCATCATTCACCCACCTCAAATTCCACAGGATTCAAACACCACTAGGGACTGCTTTAAAATGTAACTGCTTGAAAGCAGTTTCATGGGGAAAAAAGGAGCTCATCAAAACAAAAATATCAGGAGAGAGCATGGAATGTTTTGTGTTGCTCCAAATGTTCCACCATTAGCTCAGAGCATGTTCTCTGTGACAAGCTTGCTCAGTTTCTGACTTTTCCTCCAGTGTAAGAGGGGTCATCTCCAGTCCAGCTTATTGCTTAAGTAAAAGGGCAAATCTTTTCTTCATAAATCAGCCTTTCTGAGGGATTTCCCTTCAGCACTGGGTGCTAGGCTCTCCTTTTTCTCTCTACACTTACACTAGTGCTTCTTTTACAGGGAGGTTTACTGTCCTGGGCATAGGCAGGATGAGGCAAACCCTGCTGTAGTGCTTGGGGCAGAGGCAATGATTTTGGGCAGGCTTTGAGCTTTCTGGGTACAGGATATACTGAACAGCCTAGCCAAAAAAAGAATATAACAAACCCAATGCACCTCACAGCTGGAGTAATTATGTGCCCAACTCCTTTCCAAGCCGCAGCCAGAGAGGAGCAAGGGAGGCCCCACACGGCCTTCTCCTGCGCAGCACTGGAGAGCACAGGGCAGCAGCCTGCGGAGAGAAACCGTGCCAAGAGAAACTTGGAGAATCCCTAAGATCTACTTCACTGAGGCAAAGGTTGGCCCTACTTTCACATGCAACTAGAAGCAGGGGAAGAGGAAGAGACTTGCCACCCCATTTCACCCTCCAGCACAGGTGGCAAGGCCACAGTTGCAAGCCATCAGACAAAAGGCTCTGCTGGCAGCAGGACGCACATGGGCTCTGGCAGGACATGCAATAAAAGCAGATACTTTTCTACCCCCTGCCTATATCTGCTGGACATTGTTTTCCTCCAGAGCGCACCTTGGCCACCCTTGCAGACCACTACCCATCCCTGCTCTGAATTAGGAGGGGGAAAGAGCAGTGCCAACACATGAAAAGACGTGAACAGTGGGAGCCAGCCTAACCCTTGAGAAAAACAGCAGCAGGATGTCACCCAGTGTCCTTCACCTTTGCTCCTGCTTTAGTGGCAGTGCCTGGGGAGCAGCAGGCCAGGCCAGCTGCCCCAAAACCCAAGCACAGACCTGTGCCCACGCCTTCTGAATCCCTCAGTGTTTTGCTGGAAATGCAGGGTCTCCTGCCCTCCCAGCTTCCATCACTATGCTTGTAAGAGACAGGGTTTTCCGCACCAGGACACTTCAAATGCTTTTTCTTTCCCCTCTGTCACCACTGGATGACAGCAGAAAAATTGAAATGAAAGTCACCAACCTTTCCAAATCTATTCCAGGTCGAATGAGGGGTGAATACTCTTCCTAATGTATTTCACAGAGAGCATTTAAGTTTCTAAAGCTTTCTAGAACTTAGATTCTATAACAAGGAGGGTTTGGTTCTTAAAACTGAAAGTTTAGTAGCGAGATGATGTTTCCTGATGGGGGAGGGAGGGGGGGGTGTCTTGTTTCATTGTTGGGTTTTTAAAATAAAACAAAACAAAACAGCCCTACTTCAAAGGGTAATTGCTTATCTCATATAATCCATCAAACATCCATGTGGTCTAACACCTTACTTGAATAACAACCGTCGTAAGAGCACACCCTTAACAGACATTACTTTTATTCTCTCAGGTAATGGAAAGTTTTTCAGTTGACTAATACTCAAGCAGTAACATCACCTAGAGTAATTCAGCTGGTTTTATGTAGAAAGTTAAATTTTATTTTATAAATAATAATCTCTAATCCTTAGCATTATTTTGAACCAAGAAGGTACAATTCAAACAGACGATATAAAGTTCAGATATACATATTCAGTTGCCTCTCAAGGTACATAGTAACATGGCCAGTTTACAGCTGCAACTCAGTTCTTAATCTTATAATGAACAACAAGCATGATGTCTTTACACGTTATACATTAGCATCCTTCATCTGACCTTGTCAAACAGACAATCATCTAGTAACTACTGTCACACCTTTGAATAAATAAAATTGGCAACAGAGCAGAAATGTGATATTTAGAAACTTGATACACAGTTTCTCTTTTTAGACCTTCATCTGGATGGCATTCCTACCACAGCCTATAAGTCTGCAGGATTTTTTGTGAGTCAGTTCTGTGCTAACCACAAGGCTGAGAGAACATCAGCCAGTCAAAAATAAAACACAAATCATTCTTTAGCCTTTTTGGTGAACAACTGCTTTTTCTCAGAACGGATATATGCAAAGAGTAATGTACTAAAGATGTATCTACCCAGGATACTATACAATTACACCATCTATCAGTTATAGCACAGCTTTATTTGTACACGACTGAGACCTGTCAATTCAAAAATAATATTTTTTTAGATTTTACATAATACTAATACAGATACCTAATAACAGCTTATGTACTCAAATAATTAAACAGCTACTATAGTATGCCTTCCATTCACTCAGTTTGGTATAATTTTGATAGTAATTTTCTTACTCAGAGATGAAGCAAGAAAAAAAAAAGGGTGCAATTTTCATTGTTAATTCCTTCCTCTCTCTTCTTACCCTCAACCTTCATATGCATTTGATCTTTAACTCAGCATACCAATGCTGTGACATTTCATGCTAACTTTAGCAAGATATTATAAATCATAACTGTTACATCAGTCACGAAGTATCTAGGATACCTCCTTCACTGAGAGTTATCTTGTGCGACAGAGAGAACAAGGATATTCCATTCGACTGGCAGGGACTAGAGGCTTATGCACAACCTTATAAAATAGATATGTCAGATAAGATTACTAACAGATTATTCCCTGCATCAGTATTTTCAATAGGAAGAGACTACATTAGCCAACACAAACAGGGTTACACTCTGTGTTATATAACAAGACTGTATTAGCTATGAAAAAGTTACACTATGTGTTATATAAAGTACATACGCAGTACCATATTGCGCATCCTATACGTTAATTACATTCTCACCTCCCTATTAAGTCTAGACCTTGAGAAGAACTCAAAAATAAGTTGACTGATAGATGACATACTCAGAAGCTATTAAAAGTGTTTTTAAAATCAGTAGATCTTTAGTAGAAATTTACAAAGGAGATCATAATCACTTTTCTCTATTTAAGAGGTGGGGAAATGGGAATTCTACTTCTGAGCAAGATATAACACCCACTGACATATTTCCCTATACACGTAGGCGTCATTATATCAAGAAATCAGCAACTCATTTTCTAGCTACCTTACTCGTTTTATCTTCGCTGAGGAAAATGTAGGAACCTGGACTCTCTGCAGCAACAGGAAGAGCAACCAAGTCCAAGTTCTAGTGTGCTTTTGATACTCTGTGCAACTTTGCCTTTGCAAATACATTCAAAGTAGTATAAAAAAAGCATTCAGTGGTTTTTTTTTTTGTTTTGTTTTGTTTTTTTTTTTTTTAAACCCAGAGCACACAAGAATTACAGTATAAGTTCTTCCATAGTTGAAAAAAAATTATCATTACCACAGCAAAGCATCACACGTCATACGGGTGTGAAATTTAAGCACCACTTAGTGGAACAGCAAGCAAACAATTGTTGCCATAGGGCTGGGAGGAGGTGGTTTGTAAGGAGTGTTAAGTTTGTTCATTTAAAGTCTTCAATTTGTAGGCGAGATTGTGGACAATTTGTTTCAACAGATAAGCATACACTCTAAAACTTCAAACATTCTGGAGATGAGGATTTCACAAGATGACGCTTTTCTCTAACCCCCTTAAATACAATTCAGATTTTTTCTTGTTATAAGGCCACTTTTATTCAGAAACCTAAGTTTCAGCTGTGGCTTAATTTTCAGTATTCTTTCATAAAAGTTTAAATTGAACAGGTTTAAATCAAATGCTTCTATGAAAGTTTAATGTGGCACAGCCTCACAGTATCTTTAATGTTTAGCATGAGGAGGCAAGGCCTGTGGAACAACAGCCCTGACACAAGCTCAGCATCTGAACTCGTTAGCAAAATTCCTTTCACAGTGAAAGAAACACCAACATCCATGGGCTTGACAGACACACCCACTGAGCATTCAATTTACCTCACTACCCACCATTCTTCACCTTCCAAAGCAAACAAAATAATCAAAAGTGAAAATTACGAGTACACAAGCTGAAAGTCCATATAGCTACTGTGGTTTACCATTCCCTTCTCCTTTGATTAAGAAACAGCCCTGCCACAGTTGGACTTTAATATCCGTGTTCCCAGTGCCCGATTAGCTACTTTGAATACTTTAAAGCCCTACCATGTGCTCTCACAGGAGCAAACCACCACCAAATGCTTTAACAGACCCACATTGTCCTTTGCTCAGTGCTCATTTATCATACAGGCTGCACTTAGCACTTTCACCCTTACAGAGAACGTTCCCTGCTAGTCACAGTGAAGTAGTAATCATAAATGGCCAAGACCATACACAAATAGTTTTTTCAACCACTATTCCTACTTCATCATCTGTAGAAAAAAAACAAGGAAGATATTTGTATTGTTTATGCAAGTAGAAACATACACGTAACTGTGGACGGGTTGTGTTATTAGTTATGAATTGCATCTATTTATATTTTTTAAGCTCTGTGCTGCTTTGTTGAAACCCTGTTGAAGAAATCAAGTTAAAAGTTGAGAACAATGTGATCGAGCTCAACAGCACTCATTAATGATACAGGCAATCCCTTGCTAGATGCCATCTTCACTCCTGCTTGTGGAAAGAACATTCATGTTGGACCAGGAAATGAAGAAATGATGGTCATGGTGAACATCAGAGAGGCAGGCAGAAATGCAGGCTGGATGTCAGGATCGGAAAGGTTAACTGAGATGTATATTCAGCTAGGAATGGACAAGAATAAAATACCTAGACAAGAAAAGATGAGTACAGGAAAGGCCTCTGAAAGCTGCTGTTATGGCTCACTCTTTCATAGATGCATATCAAAGACCATAGGAGTGAAGGGGTGTCCCCTTTGAAGTTATACCTGGATTGTTCTGTTCTGTCCCCATCCTACCCTACTCATGATCCAGCTCTGCACAGAACTTTTTGTAAGTGTCTGTCCAACAAACACTGTTTTATACAAACTTTGCTGTCACTGTTGGCAGTCAATCACAGATCTTGGAAACGATTTTCCAACAGAAGCTAAACTCAGCTGGTCCTGCAAGATGTGATACAAAGAGGAAGTGAGGTGCTGTAACCATGCAGACTCAAAAGGAAAAGTGATACATTACAAGTATAGCTCATCCTGAACTCTACCAAAACACTGAAGTAGGAACTAACCCTAGAATCCGTAATTGCCTACACTGCAGTAAACTCACACATCATTTGAAATGTATTCACTACTGCAACACTTACCCAAATGCTCTCCACACTGAGCTCTTTCCCTCACCCTCCCCACACTATTTTCCACCTGTCAGTACAGGGCAGAGATGTCTGTGATAGTACCTGTTTCCGAAGGCATTCAGGTATCACCCTGCTCCTAGCCTTCAGCATAGCTAGGTCACAGAAACTTTCCTACACAGGTAACACCTACAAATGGCATTTGGATACATCAGTGTCTTTCAGTTTGACAAGGTGTAGCTTCTGGCACTATTGTTCATACCAGACTGTCTGTACAAAAGCAGTTTAATTAATAGGTAACATAATTTTAAATGTCTAATATTTCCCTACTTCCAGAAAGCTCAGCAGTTGCTAATAAATCCACATTTCATTGCACCTCTTGCTATTCGCTGATCTATTCTGTTTTATCTTGTCCATCCAAAATTGTTGCAAGACTCTCTGGTCCAGGTTCTTCACTCTGCTGTGCCACCTTTACACCATGAAATATTTTTGATCGCTATTTTTATTTTGTACAACTCAGTTTCTTGAAGACAACTGAATTACTTGAGTCAGAGATTTTATTTTCATTGCCTCCAGCAATAATTCTCCACCTATTTTGACTAATAAACCACATTAAAAAAAAAGGACAGCAAAGACAAAAACACAAAATAAGAAACTTCTCTAGTTTAGCGCTGGCTGGCAATAGATGCCCATGAAACATGTGGTGCTTCCTCTAAAAACCTTTGAGGGTGTCAGATTATACATCTAGCAGGAGAAATGGGAGTGCACCATTCATACAAAGCAGAATTTCCTGATGAATGCTGCTCTTTCTCAAGTCAGTGGAGCAGAAGATGAGTTACAAAAGTTCATCAGTGAAAGGAATAAAAATAAAATACAAGATAATCTGACAATTATGAGAACTTGAGAGTAAAAAGCGTAACTGGAGACAGAAGAGAATAAAAGGGAAAGAACAGCTCAGTATGGAGCAAAACCAGAGAAGCAGAAGGTCAGAAAGCAGCTGGGAAGGTCTGAGACATGGGTGCATTGGCTGGCAATGGTACTGGTACTTCTTAATTATTACTTAATGCAACAGTGACTGGTTAAACTGTATTCAGTGCTACTGACACTTTTACACTTTGCTGGTTGAAATTCTGCTAGGTCAGGCCACAGCAAACCCTCAGAACAAGGTCTGTAGCAGTAGTCTTTACTACTTTAAAAGGGCCAGCTACAAAAAAGAACACAAGCAAAGCTGTATAGTCACATGCAGGCATAACAAAACATTAGCACTTTGTTTCAATTTGCCACTCAGAGGTTAAGATCCATAGAACCACGTAGGAAGAAGAAAACAATGCATTTACAAACACAACTGAATCATTATCCAAACAAATGTTTAAAGCTTGCCTCAGAAAAAAAGATCAAAAAGGCAGCAGGGTTAAAAAATAAAAATCTTGTTACAGATTTAAATACCCTCACTTCAACCGTGGGCCTTGTAAAAGTAATTACCTGGCAAAGCAGAAAGCTTTCCAAACATCACATTCGGCTGGCATTTTAAAATGTAGTCAGATTTAAAGCATTTATACCCCACTCCCCCACCCCGGTTGACTTCAATCTGGGTATTTACCCTCATGGATCCATTGATTGTTTTAAACTGGAACGAATCGCTACAGCCACAACCCCTACACTGGAAACCATTATTCCACTCACTGTGATACAAGTGGATCGATCCAGTGGTTAAGAGCTGTGTCAAACAGCAGGGTGGCAACAACTTAACCAGGACACTAAGATTTTGGTTAAAAGAACCGTTGTTTCCCGTGTAAATCTGAACGGAGTTATGCTTGCATCCTTTCCTGTATGGTACTGCTCGCTTGGAAACAGCAAAAGGAATTTTTTCCCACCCAAGACGGAAAATACCCACGTTCCACGGAGTTTCGCAACAGCGTGCCCACGGGCCGCCACCGGGCAGAAGTGCCCCCGCTCCTTCCGGCATCACTCGGGGCCCGCTCACGGCGCCCGCCCCAGGCGCGCAGCCCCCGCCGCACCCGCGCAAGCCCGGCGCCCTGCTCAGCGGGCCCTACCTCAGCGGGGTCCATGCGGAAAGCCTCGGCGATCTTCGCGTACAGCTCGCGGGCGCTGGTGAAGCCTTCCACGCGGCCCGTGGGGCTGCCGTGCGCCAGCTGCGTGTGGAACTGCAGCCGCGACGCGCTCGCGGCCGGGGTCGCCGCCGCCGCGGGGACCGGGGCCGCCGCCTCGCTCTCCACCAGCTTAAAGGTCTCCTTAGACTTGTCCTTCTTCTTGGTTCTCAGCCCCAGCGGCATCTTCCGCGCCTGTAACGGCTCCTGCCGCCGCCAACGCCGGCTCCCCGCGCTGGACTCTGCCCCCGGCGCCGCCCCGGCCCCGCGCGGCCATGCCGCCGCCAGGTGAGGCCCGGGCCCGGAGGCCGCCCCGCCCCGCCCGCCTGCCCGGGGCCGGTGGAAGGCGCTCGGCGCGGGGGCTGCCCGGCTGCGCCTTCCCCCCGTCCGCTCTGTCCCCTGGCAGTTCGGGTGGGTACCGGGGCGCTGCCCTGCCTTGCCCCCAGCCCTGCAGCCTCGGACACCGAGGATCCCCACAGCTCCCTCCCCACTGCCCACCAAAGAAGCCGTAACTAGTGCAGGGGAACAGAGACTTGAGACAGACACTGTTCATACCACCGTATGCTGGGCTGTATCCAGAGCAGCGTGGCCAGCAGGTCGAGAGAGGGGATTCTCCCCCTCTACTCTGCTCCCGTCAGAGCCCACCTGCAGTTCTGCACCCTGCTCTGGGGCCCCCAACATCAGGATATCAACGAGTTGGAGCGAGTCCAGAGGAGGCCACAAAGATGCTCCAAGGGCTGGAGCCCCCCTGCCATGGGGACAGGCTGGGAGAGTTGGGCTTGTTCAGCCTGGAGAAGAGAAGGCTCCGAGGAGACCTTATAGCACCTTCCAGTGCCTCAAGGGGCTGACAAGGAAGCTGGGGGAGGACTCTTTACAAGGGCCTGTAGTGACAGGACAAGGGGCAATGGGTTTAAACTGAAAGTGGGAGATTTAGATTGGATATCAGGAAGAAATTCTTTCTGGAGAGGGTGGTGAGGCACTGGCACAGGTTGCCCAGCGAAGCTGTGGATGCCCCATCCCTGGAAGTGTCCAAGGCCAGGCTGGATGAGGCTTGGAGCAACCTGGTCTAGTGGAGGGTGTCCCTGCCCATGACAGGGGGGTAGGAACTGGATGGGCTTCAAGGTCCCTTCCAACCCAAACCATTCTGATTCTAGGAAATAGATAATCCTTCCTATCCACAATATTGTAAGAAAGGGTTTGACGCTTTGTTTTTCTACATGGCAGCCAAGGCTACTTTGAACTAGACTGCACCAAGAACACCAAGCTTGCCACACAGGTATGGTCCAGTTCCTGGCCAATACCAAGACATCTCTTCAACTTTTTTCCTGATTGTGTATTGTATAAAGTGTATATTGTAAAGCGTATTTACATACCTTCAAAGTCTTTCCCTAAATTGTATAGAAGCCCAGATCGTAAAAAGTGTACCATCTTCCCATGCACTAGTCCAGGATTTTCTACCAATGATGGCGTACTAAATATTGATCTGAATAGATTTATATCCAGGATATAAAAGTGAACATGAAATATCTGAGGACTTCAGCCAACTCCTGCTTATTTACCACAATTGTACACAGTGACCTATAAATCTCTACGGATCAATAAAGCAGTGGCCATATACGCAAGGTTTAAGAGGCTTCCTATTCAACTGGACAACAGCTTTGAAATACTGAGATTTAACATAAATATTTGAAAAGTGTATTTTTGAACATTTATTTGGTTTAAAACATTTCCTTCTCCACCACAGAATAGAGACATGTATTCTATGGAATGACTTAGATGTTCACAGGTTACAGAACACATTTTCTGTGCTCCAGTACAACTACGCTGACTGCAGTGGAACTGCTCCATTTTCAGTGGTGTACTGAATCCACTCAGGATGTGGAGAGTGGAAATCTCATAGGGCAACATCCAGCACTTCTAAAGGAATCTGCTATAAAAGTTGCAGAGAGGCAGCATTGCCTTACTGCATCTTCTGACTCAGAATAAAAAAGACAAACCACTGGAGAGGAAAATAAAACCCCAAACCCCCACTGATTCTAGTACAGAGAGTCAGAGCAGGCGTGCACAGAAAAATGCATTACTAGGAGACAGCCTGGAGTCAAACGTTCTTGGCACAGCTAATCAGAGAGTACCTAGAGCAGCTCAGAAAATACATACAACTTTTAAACTGCTCATGTTGTGGACAAAAAAGGGTTTGAAGGTAGATGGATTTTGGTCTTTCCAGATTGCATGTGGCAGATTTAACCAGATACTCTGAAATGCCTATTTTTTATCCAAGTCTAATCTAAGACAATTGGATTCAAGATTGTTGTCAATCTTCTAGTCATTTCACCAGTAAAAAAATGCCACGGAATAAACTTACCGTCCCACTGTTGACTTTCCAATCCAGTCTGAAACCACAGACCTTAACCTGGAGATTTCTCTGGACTTGGAGAGCTGTGTGTACTTGTTCCCACTACTGGAATGCAATTCAGACAGCATGTTGGCACAAATTGGATGAGATTGCCATGACATGGGTGAAATATTACCAAACTGTTCATGTTCATTCTGACATTTAAGGGTTTTTACTGTTTTGCAATTTTAAATGAGCAATTTCCATGCCTTTTTCTATTTACCAGAATTTATTACAAAGGAATTGGTAAAATTGACAAGTATTTATGTCTTGTCTCTACCAATCTTGATCTCTACTAATTTGTTCCTTATCTTCTGAAGAGATAATTGAATTTATGTTAAAAACCAGTAAATACTGTTTACGGTCATTATCAATGTTAAAAATTTAGTTAATGTAAATGAAAGCAGTCAAGTTTCCATGTAGTGACATACAGAGGCTGAGCGGATGTTTTATTTTAACAACTCAGGGACACTGACACAACCCTAATTTAGATACTGTTGCAAAACTTTGTTCACTGGAAGTATTAGTATTTCCATGCTTCATACAGGGATGGCTGGAAAAAGACAGTACTGTCTGAAGCTGTACTATGCTGATCCTACTTACGCTTGGAGGAACAGCATCAGCTTTTAACTAGAGAAAGAAAAAATGACGAGACAACCAGAGCTGACCAAATAAACTGAAGATCACATTATACTGTTTAACACAAACAGCACGGAGCATGTATATGCTATTATTACCTGGTGCAATAATCTGAAATTAAACCTTTCTGTTGTCGTTTAAATCAGAGGAAGGTAACATTGCACATATGCTATATTGTTCACGAAAGCCAAACCAGCATCTACATGAAATGGCCATTAGCAGCCCTCAGCTTTGGCAAGAAACTGAAAAGAAGTATTCAACACTGTTTCACCTCTCCAATACTGCCACACGCACTTATTTTTCGCTGAGCTGCAAATGTTGTTTATTACTATGGCTCTGATCATGGATTCTCAGTTTTAACCATTTAGGTTTAACCAGCATAACACAGTGCTGAGTGATGTGTAGAGCTGGAAATGACTGCTGAGAACCTCAAACAATAAATGGATACAAGACAACTAGAACCAGCCCTGCTATCAGGCTTCCTTGAACGTGTACCCACACTAAGGAAATATACGCCAACATCAATTAACGTGCATCGAAACTAGATCAGGAATCCAAATAAGCCTCCATCAATTTGGGATAGTTAGGATCCAAAAATGACTTAAATTTCACTTTTGGTGTGACATTGTCAGAAAGTTATCCATTTAAATAAAGACATTAATAATCTATTATTAGCCTTGGTTTCAGAAGGAAAAATAAACCATGTACTAAAAAAAAAAAAAGGAAAAAAATGGGTTTCAGCCTTTTTATCCTAGGAATATATTGCACACCGCAGATTATCACATTCTCCAGTTTCTCAGCCACAGTACGTAGGATGTGAGAATCATGGCGCCCAACAGCCACGAAGTTTGTGGAGAAAGGATGTAGAATAGAGCAGTCATGTTACTGCGTATGAAATGCCACAGCGCTATACGGCAAACCACCAGCATACAAAATTGTCTTACTACACATAAATTACATGTATCTATATACCTGTGACTTAGGCAGTTCTTACCTGCAGCATAATGTAGCTCTGGTCAGCCACGCTCCAAATGAAGCAACTGCTTAAAAGAATTACTGGTACAACGAGAGAGCGAGAGCTTCTTTTAAGGTATTTCAGGACCACATCTTGTGTAGTCTCATGAAAATAAGGCTGAGAAAAAAACACAGCTGGTGTTCATAGTATCTATGATAGCGTTAAATTGATATAAACTAGCTAAAAAAAAGGATGTTGATAAAAATAAATCTCCTACTCATAAATGATGTCAAAAACTGTATTTTTAAACCATCAGAGGATACTGCAAAACAGGGCCTTTCAAGAAGATTTTATTTTTTCCTCTGTTTTAAGACAGGAGTTCCAATAGGACTGCCTATGACAGGAGGGGCCAAACTCCATTACCAAAACTTCTGATTGGAGTGTGTGCATAGTACATTACATATTCATATTTTGGCTGTGACACATGAAAAACATCAACCAGTAAACCCAACTTCTGAAAGTCCATGCAGCAGTAATAAACTCACTTTGCCTAGTGACTTCAGTTTTGGAATTCTAACTTGGTAGTGAACACAAGGGGATCCCTGGGATTTTTATCCTGCTTCCTACTACTTTTAAAATCAGTTTGTTTGCATATGAGGAAAATAAGAACATCATGGTTTTCTTGGATTGGTCTCAGAAGTGGTTCTAGGCCCTTACTATGTTCAGTTACAGCTTTTTGGGCAAAGGCTGTTTCTCATTTAGTCCAGTTTATCATCCTTATCTGGACCTAAAATACAAGCCATTGAGACACTTTTTTTGGAGCATGCCATGAAGTACTTACTCAGGGAAATGCTATATAGTATTTTAGAAGATGGCTGGGTGGGGATTTTCTTGTTTTATTTATGTAGGGCAGCAGGAGTGCGTAGATGGTTTGTCCTTGATAAAGCAATCAGGCATGACTAACAGAATTGTTGTATAGCTCCTCCCTTGGGTAATTCCAGTGGAACAAAACAAGCACAGGATAGTTATACCTTCTAGACCCATAGGGAGCAACAGTAGACCTCTACTTTTACTTTTTAAACAATAGAACAATTAATTAGAGGAGCATGAAGGAAACAAAACGTGCCATCCAATAGTCCACTCCTGAGCAATTTGAAAAATGAAGAGCTGAGATTCTGTACTTCATGAGATTACTACCGCCATTTGCCCAGTTTGCGTGCCAAACAGTAAGAGTATATATGAATATCCTGGTTCTATAGGGTTTGTCCAGTAAGCAGTATAGCAAGAAGTATCGTCATCTGCAAAGGAGGACCACCATTTACTGACTGGAAGATTGTCTCAATGATATTTAGAGTAGCATATCCAAATCCCATATTTTTTAGGTCTACCATCTGAATTCACTGCACAGAATTTCACCCTGAACCACAGCAAATTTCACTGGTGGCGTAAAACCTATTCTTCCCCCCAAAGTATGTTACCAGTGAGTCAGACTAACACATAAGATGCAAATGCTAGAAAGGAATGGAATACATTTAGTTATTTTACTGACTTCAAATCGTGAGCTCCAGACCTTCTTAGAAGCTTCATCAACTACATAAACTAGTAAAAGGGGCCAGGAGAACCTGTCAGTAGGAGCGCTGCCATAACCACTGTGACTTGGAGCTCTTATGGATCCCTACAGGACTGATACTGTTGAAGTCAGGGGAAGGCACTCTAGGTCTGGCAGGGAGTGTTTTTCAAACGCAAGACTGAGCAGATTTTCACAAACATACTTCTGTTCTTCTCCACAATCATCTGAGTTTAGTCTTCCCCTTCCATTGTGCATTCCACACTTCCTGCCATCTGATACTACAGATACCATTCAGTCACACAGGTCATTCTCTCAAACACCTGTCTATGGGTACTTGCTACTGGATAATCCTGTCAGCCAGACACATAGGTCTCATCAAGTATGCAAGTGCCTACAGCAATGAAATAACAGTCTGTCAACAGGATGAGAAACATAATTAACCAGACTAGCACTTTTTAAAATCAGCCAGTTGCCCATGAACAAAGCCCTTACGAAGGCCACAGACTTACCTCCTTTAGCTCAGTAGCACCCCAGTTCCTAGAAGCACATTTTTAAAACTGCATCATCACATTAGTGAGAACAAATCACTGGGGAGTGGCAAAAGCACCCTAAGGGCTTAAACATTTTGGGGGGTCATCTAGGACTAAAATATTTTGAAAGACTCAAGGGTTATAGCCTAAGAATAAAAAAAATGTACATATGTCAAAGTTCTAGAGCCGTAAGTAAAGGTCAAGGAAAATAAGGTCTGGAAACCACTACTGTTTTCATGTCTCAACAGAAACTAAATACCAGCTGGTTGCACCCAGTACGTTAAAAAAAAAACCAACGTTAACATAAAGTATGACTCATTAATATGTGAAGTTTACTTTGTGCAAACTTAGGGCTAGTGACTTACCAAGAAGTAGAGCTGATTCTTGGCCAAATACTTTCCATGCTGCTGACTTACTTTGCAATGGGCCCTCCAAAAAAAAAAAATAATCCACAACTAATAGCAGATTATCCAATCGAGACAATAGTCTCCTCCACTCTCTAAGCAAAACTATGCAAGATCGAGAATTTCATGGCACACTGGTAGGTACATGTGCACAAGCTCAACCAGGGTTTTTAAAACCAAGCCAGCTACAGACCTTCACCCATGCTTTGGCTCCTTAGCACTGAAGGTACAGCCAGCCTGAGAGCTTGACTCATTTACTGCACTATGCATCAATCTGGTGGACAGGTGCTCCCTATGCTTAGACTTCTGAGAATCAGACATGGAGACTGTTTTGAGCATTTACTAAAAATACTATACCACATCTGAGAATTAGAACACTGATAATCTCCTCTGACTAATCCTAATACATATTGCTCATCTTCAACAGTGTTTGTGAGGTTTGGTCTGAAGGTCACACTGAAAACAAGGGTGAATACTAGAAGACATACAAATGTCTTCAAGGCCAGGCTGGATGAGGCTTTGAGCAGCCTGCTCTAGTGAAGGGTGTCCCTGCCCATGGCAGGGGGGTTGGAACCAGATGATCTTTAAGGTCCCTTCCAACCCAAACCAGCCTGTGATTCTATGAAATGAAGAGAAAGCTTTCAGCCTCTGAAAGGCAAATGGAACAGCGTACACACGAAGTTGCAAGATGAAGGTGGCAAGAACATCAGAGACTCAACCCATTAGTCTGTTATTTCCATAACTAAGTGAACAGGTCAAACTCAAGACCAAACCCAAACCACAAAACATCTCTTCAACGCACCAGAAATAGGTTTCAACAGGTTTTCAGCACAGATAAGACGAAAAAGGCTTTTGGAAGAGTGAAATACTGATAACCTCATGACATCAGAAAGCCTGCTCTGGAGCAATCAGAATGGCAAAGGAACCCATTGTAATGTAGCTTGCCCTACTCTTCCAACAGCTTGAGGTTATGTTGGAGAGATTAAAAAAATGTTCTTTGGAAGTACAGGTTTTCACACACTTGTTGAATGAACTCCTCCAAAGTAACCAAATGTCTTTTACTTTCTATGGCACCTAAGCAACCTTCAGGAGATCAAAATAACCTTCTCATCCCAACCGCATGAAAGTCCATTTTATTTCCATGTATTTCAGTAGTTTGAGATATCGTAGGTGACTGAGTACATGCCTCCTTCTCCCAAGTAGCCTTTATTAAATAATCAAGTGGGTTTTAAAACATAGCTCTTAGCAGTTTTGATTAGAAAAATATTAATGCTCCCTCTCATATTTTGAAGGAATACCACATGCTATTTTCTGAAACATATACTTTGTTACCTCTCCATAAGAAAAGAAATACAAGCATTTCATACCAGTCCTATAGTTCTGTATTTTGAGCATGAAAACAGTTGAAAAAGTTTTGTTTTCTATACATATATATACCTCTAAATACACAAAATACTGCAATTCCTCAACTTAACACTACTCCTCTTACCTGAAGATGGTTACAAAAAAATAGTCCTAGTTGCTGTAACTTTTTTTTTTTTACAAGTTGGACTATAGTTACAAGACCCTGGGTTACAAAACACTCGATTCCATTAGCTTTTAAACTGACAAACAGGTATTTTAGGATGATACGCTTTTAAAGTCATGTAGCTTATAGCATCTGCCATCGTAACAAAAAGATAAAGTTAAAACCCAACTTTACACTTTTACTTAAAAGCCACAAAAATGCAATACAGAACATACTGAAATGGGATTTTTTGAACAAACAGTATATAGTGTTAACAATATGCGTAAGCACTAAGCAGTATATTTTTTCCCTTTGTGATACTGCTCCAGCAATTGCTTAGTTCCTTGCAGATTTAGGACTACAACTGACACTGTATGAAGAGATCTGCAGTTGAAAAACTGACTCGAACAGTATCTCCCAGAAGTTCTATTCCTTTGAGTAAAAGAAATGGGATTCTTCTTGTGCTTATTAAAAAGTTATTGTAAATTAAATCCCAACTTCCATATGATTTACTTTCCCACAGGAAATCACATATATGAAGATAACACTGCTATTTCTTAAGCTACCTAACAGAGCAGGTAACTACTAAATTTCCACAGGCAAAAGGCTGACAGCAAATCTTACACATTTTCTTATGAAGAAAAAAAAGCTTTTGAAATGTTGTTAAAGCACTATATTATGGTTTTACACTCGAGTAATAAAGCATGCCTGCAAGGCATTTCTTTCACCAAAATCATGCTGCAATCAAGGGAACCAGCCCTAATACTATATTATAAAACTAGACTATTACAGAGGGCTCTTCATTTTCCTGTGCACCTTTAACTCTAAAGACAAGAAACTCTTATTTGTATTCAAAACAGATTCAATTCAAGCCTATGAAATGCTTATGGGCAACCCCTATCCCACTCTGTGTCCTGAGCAAACCTTCCTTTAGCTAGAACCTGGCCGTTTCCTTCTTCTTTGTGGGAGTAAAGCTCAGCCTTTGAAAATAATGAACACTTGGGATCAGCATGATCTTTCAATACCTGCACTAGTCAAATGCTTTTAGTGTTCTTTGTGCATCTTTCCACTCAAGCACAGACCTACTCCCTAGGGATTCGAGCTGTCACCTCAGTACCACCCATCTTTGGGCTAAGCCTCATGTGCAGGGCATGGCTTATAGAACTGTCTACTGACAAGTGTGAAATCCAAGTTCACAGAATCACTTAGGTTGGAAGGCAACTCTTGGGATCGTGTAGTCCAACCTCCCTGCCCAAGCACGGTCAGCTAAAGCAGGCTGTCCAGGATCATATCCAGTCAAGTTTTCAGTATCTCCAGTGATGGCGGAGTCCTCAACCTCTCCGGGCAACCTGCTTCAGTGTCTGACCACCATCACAGTAAAAAGATGCCTCCTGGTGTTCAGACAGAATCCCTTGTGTTTTAGGTTGCATCCACTGCCTTTTAGCCCCGTAACTGAGAGCTACTGAGAAGAGCTAGGCTCCCCCCTCTTTATTCCCTGCTATCAGGTATTCATACACAGTGCTAAGATCCCCTCCCAAGCCTTTTCTTGCCTGGGCTGAAGAGCCCCAGCTTTCTCAGCCTCTCATACATTGTCCTGTGCTAGACCCACTCCAATAAGTTTGTATCTTTCTTGTACTGTGGAGCCCAGAAGCAGACACAGTACCCCAGATGCATCCTCATCAGTGCTGAGAGAGGAAGGATCATCTCCCTCAGCCTGCACGCAAAGCTTTGGCCTTTGTTGCCACAAGGGTTCACTGCTCGCTCATTGTCCGCTTGTTGTCCACCAGGACCCCAAGGTCTTACTCAGCAAAGCTCGTTTCCAGTCCGTCAGCTCCCAGGGTGTACTAGTGCCTTGGGTTGTTCCTCAGGGAGTAAGACACTGCATTCCCCCTTGTTGAACTTAGTGAGACTCCTCTGTCCCGTTCTCCAGCCCACTGAGGTCCCTTTGAAAGGTGGTACCTCACCTGGTGTTACCAGCCACTCTTCCCTGTTTTATATGATTTGCAAACTCGCTGAGGATGCACTCCCACCCATAATCCAGGTCATTAATAAAGATGTTGACTAGTATTGGCCCCTGTATTGAGTCCTAGGATACAACACTACTGACTTGCCTCCAACTGGACTTTATGCCACCAATTATAACCCCCCTGTGCTGACTCATTTGGCCAGTTTTTAATCTACTTCACTGTCCACTTATCTAACTTGTACTTTGTCAGTCTGTCTATTAAAGTCAAGGTAAGCAACACTACCTGTTCTCCTGTCATCCACAAAGCTACTCACCTCACTGTAAAAGGCAATGAGACTGGTCAAGCATGATTTCTCCTTTGTAAACCCATGCTGACTACTCCTGATCACTTTTCTTGTCCTTCATGTGTTTGGAAAGGCTTTGCAGGAGGGTTTTCTCCATCGTCTTCCCAAGAACTGAGGTGAAGCTGACTGTCTTGTAGCTACCCAAATCTTCCTTCTTGTTTTTCTTAAAGATAGGAGTGATTCTTGCTCTCTTTCAGTCTACAGGAACAATCTCCCAATCTCCACAACCATTAAAAGATAATCAAGAGTGGCCCTGCAATGGCATTAGCCAGCACACTCAGCAATTGGGATGCAACCTGTCAGGCTCACAGACTTACACTTTAAGTGCACCTTCATCTGGTCCTCCACCACTGAGGTTCTAGACTTCCCCTCTAATTTCAGGGGCCTTGAACTCCTGAAGGCTTGTTTTACTGGTAGACACTGATGCAAAGGCAGGCTTCAGAGCCTTCTCCATGCCATTTGTCACCAGTTTCCCTGCCCATTTGACAGCAGGTCCACCACTTGCTGTTTATGTACTTGTAAAATCTTTCTTACTGTTCTGTCTAAAGGCTGAGGAACTATCACATAGCAAACGGAATAGTTGTCTTGCTCCTCAAGCCATGTGCCCTTTGACAGACTCCTAATGCAGTCCTCAGTTCTGGGGCAATAAAGAAAATGCTTTCACTCCTCTGAGAAGCAGTTCAGGAGCCCAAGCTGATTTTCCCAGCCTATGCTTTGTGCAGTGGAAGGCGACATACCAAAATGGTATCTTTCATGTTTTGCTCTTTAAAGTATTTATACATCTGTGTATTACTACCATCTTCAACTTCTGTATAAATGGGTAATGCTATAGATATGGTAGGGATATAAGAAATAAAGTACTTGGAGGCTCAAGTACTGTATCAGAAATATGCACTGACTTTGTAAAAACTGACTACATTTTACATTAGGCAAAATAATGAATAAACTTTTCTGATTAGTTGGATGTAAAATAAAATGAGTGGTTTTCCCTATAAATTTTACTGCAGAAGTCACCTGTATGACTTGTACTAAACTCTTTTCTCCTCATGCAGCATTACAGTATTTCCCACCCACCCATCCCATAAAACAAAAAAAACCAAATATTCCACTAGTTGTTACAGATTGCACTTTTAAAGCACAGACTTGCCAGTCTTCTGCATTTCCAGTGTCCTATTCAAACAGTTGACATACACAGTCTTTTGTTTTATGAAACTGGAAGATTTCGCCTAAGTACTTCTTTTGATGCTGGAGAAATGTTATCTGGGAAAATCACTTCAAACTCTATAATTAAGTCTCCACGTTGGTCAGGATTTTTGGGAAACGGCAAGCCATATCCTATAATTCTTCTTCTCATCCCAGGCTTTACAACTTCATTGACTGTCATGGGTATGGTTCTTCCTTCTATCGTTGGCACATTGATAGAGCTGCCACACAAAGCCTAAAGAAAAATTGTATCATGAGAAAAAGAAATCGGTCAGAACTTTATTTTTACCTACAACTGAATTTGGATTATTGAGGAAAAAATAGCATTCTGAACAGTATTTCTACTGTACACTACCGAGATGCCAAAAATTCAAAGTGTTCCTCTCTTAAAGGCTTCAATTTGCTATTGAATACCACAGAATTTTCGCATCTTGTACAATGCCCACAAGAGGGTAATTGATTTTATATATCCTTCAAGAACTTTATCCAATAACAAGGCAGTTGAGCATATAGTGAACTCTTCACTCCTACATCTCTAGAGATGTTTAGCTTCCCAGTTTCCATTGGAAAGAGACCTGTTCCAATTTTTTGTTTGTTTACATTGCACAGGGGTTTAGTCTAACACACCACCAACCTATATTGTATCAAACTGCAGAACAACATTTAAGTGTCTATAAGCAGAGGCCTATCAAATTTCATAGTCACCTTAGGTGAACATTTGTAATTCTCAAAGAAAAGCAAACAACTATTTTGGTGCACCAAAATTAAAAACATCGCAGACTCTCATGCTTTACCCAATGGTTTCTTTTCATTACTAGGATCTCCAATAATGACATTTTGATTTTTCCAGCTTCACCTGATTCAGCACACATACTCTATCCTGACCATGCCCAATTTAAATAACAATGCAATGAACTTAATAGGCTTTTATCTATGAAGGGACTCTGCTACCTACATCAACATTAAATATTCTTTTCTCCCTCTCTCATCCTATTTTAGGTGCTTTGCCTCACTTCAGATATATTTTTAGTTAACAAACCTTTAAGAAGGGAGCTCATAACGTACACAAAGAGCTTCTAATGCAGGCAAGAGTTTATTTCTCTACCTAATGCTAATTAAGAAGAAAAAACAACACACTCAACTACATTATCTTTTAAATGATGACCATGCCCAGACTTCAGGCCCTTAAGAACTGCGCTCCGTTTTCTGCTTTTTCCATTTGAAAGGCAATATGTTTCGACTTGGAAGGGAATTTTAAAAAGCTATACCATTTTTGTTGTTATATATAGCTCCTGTAACACCTGTTCACAATAATTTATCCTCATGAAATCTATCTCTATGTACTTCAAAATCCCACAGATAACTTATGACATAAAAAAGCAGACAGAATTTGTTGCCAGTTTAAAATATTAAGACACCTCTACTTTGTCCTACAGAAGTAGCAATCATATCGCAGCAGTAAGCTGCATACTATATTGGATGTGTTTGTTTATTGTATTTATGTCTGAAGATTTAAGACATATCAACCTTTACTCTTACCCTTCCACCTCTGTAGTGAACAGCTTGAAATATTACTCCATTTGTATCAAAACAGCTAACTCTTCCACTAAGTAAGCCACACTTTGACTTTACAAGAGTGAAACACTATTAAAAAAACCCATATAAAACACTTCACTGCTGCCATACAGTTTGTGCAGCGTAGCCATTCTATCATACTGTAACAGGTTTAAACATCTGGAGTTCTACCAAAGGAGCAACTTACCTCCCTTAAGCTGATCTTCACAGGATAGATAATATTTGATCCATCTCTCTTGAAGTGAGAGTGAGGTTTATCTTTAATAATAAAAACAATATCAGCTGGAATTGTGTTGGGTGTTTCATCACCTTCTTTTGGAAAAGTGATTTTGGTGCCTTCTTTCCATCCTCTTTTTATCTCAATAGTAAGAATTTTGTCCTCTGTTCGGACACTTCTACCATCTGGGTTAAGCCTTTTACGTGAAATCCTCATCCTTTTTGTGCAGCCATGATAGATCTCTTCCAATGACACTTTGAGTTCATGGATTACAGGGGGATCTTGTTTACGACGTAATTGGCTGCCAACTGTATTCCTTTCTCTTGGAAATCCATTCATACTAAAACTAGCGAAGGATCCAAATGGATCACCATCCACCTCCATGTCTTCAGTGTCTCTGCCGCCAGGCATTCTCCTTCCAAAGAAGACCTCAAAAGGATTTGTGCCACCAAAGAAAGCTGCAAACGTAGCATGTGGGTCGCCATGGAAGGAGTATCGGAAGGTACCACCCTGTCCATCAGGTCCTCCAGCTCCTCCTTTCAGACCTAAGTAAGACAAATAAGCAAAGTTAAAAAAAAATGGAATATTAATATAAGCTTTCCTATAGAGTGTAACGGTATTGGAACTGACGGGTTGACAAAGTCTTTGGAGTAGAGTGAAAGGTCTCCTTTTCAATGAGGCCTCACCAGCAGACTATGCAGTGCCAACTAGTAATTCAATAGTTTGAACAGCAACAGAGTTTCTGAAGCTCTAGAAGGACTTCTGCTTCAGAAGAACCAGTAATCTGACACTGTCAATTTTATTTCATGAGATTCAAGCCAGTTATTCAAAGAATTAGCATCTGAAATCAGAAGACAAGTCTACTTGACTTGATCTTTTCTTGTTCTGCAAAGCCTGTTGGGAATTATATCCCTCTTCAAGATCACTTCTGGGGAAAATTATGTGGTGTCATATGCCACATTCTCCATAGTCTCCATACCTCAGCTTTAACCCAGTGTCAATCAGCTTTACCTGTTTTCCTCCAATTCGGTTTGAGTAAAAGGTAATATACCAATAGCCAAGCAGCCATATGCTTCCTTAATATTATTGTAAATAGTTAACATACAATCCCAAACTCATCCCAACTTGTGTTCCTATGACATGAAATAGGCAAGAAACCTGGGACCTCTTTTCAATCCAGCCACTACAGATAAAAACAGTTTGGAAGTTCCTAAGACCTATTTGGGTACGAAAATCTTGTATATACAGTCACCATCCCTGTGCAAAAAAAAAAAAATCAGAACATTCTCTCTTTGTTCTTTCTCTTCTATCTTCCACAAGGATGGATCTACACCTCATTTCCTGATAAGATTTCCCTTACAATTCTCACAGGACAGTACCTTGTACTTATTGATCTATCCTTCCAAACCCAGCTGATATCACTTTTCTTAAATGCCTCTTTTCTAGTAGGTGATCTCTAGGTATTTCCTTGTAATGGTGCTCTCTGGCACTGACCATTTCAGCATACTTTCTCAAACTTTTAAGATGAAAAACTGAAAGTCTCCTGAAAAGACTTATTTCTAAACTTACACAGTTTGGTGGGGGGTTTTGGGGGTTTGGTTTCTTTTTTTTTTTTTTCCAATCTTACAGCAGGTCAGCACTACAGCTACTATCCTATTTCCTTAGCCATAAAAAATGCAAAAGCTTACATTAATGAAGCATGTATTGCCTAAACTTGAAAGGTTTTGGGGTGTTTTTTTTTCTTCCTCAGTGTTTTAGACCTTCTGTACATAATACGGTTATCAGCATGAACCAGTAAGACATTAGAATGAGGATGCTTTCCCCATCTCAATACCAGACTGTATTAAAAGTACTTAGCAACATGTAGTAACATTACTGTGACGGAAGGAGGTAATGTCAAACAAGAGCAGCACCAGATTGAATTTGTGTAGTAGAAGGACACCTCCTGGAATAGCTAGCTAAAAGTCGCGACTGAAGGTACAAGTGCCTGGCTATAAAAACACTGAGGTTTCCTCCTTCCTTCCTTCCACCCCACCCCCTGCCTTTCCCTCACTAGTTATGCTCTCAGATGCAACTAAAGAGCTTAGAGAGCAACAAAGGCACAAGCAGGTATTTCCAGATTCACTATTCTAAAAATTCTTACTTTGGTTTAATATTATGCCCCAAATAAATAGAAATCTATGTCTTGAACCTCCATCTTCAAGTATGCAATATTGGGATGCTAAAGGCTGCATTACTTTATATGCTTTACTTCAAGCTCTATGCTGAAAGTGACTAAAATGGTATTTTGGGAAAGTAGCAGAAATTAGAAAGAGCTGCTGCACAGGAATCTAAATCACAAATGAAACCACAGAGTAAACAGGTTTATAATGATACACAGGAAGAAGGCAGAGGGTGAAATGGAAGAAGTTGCAAGCAGGCAAAAAGACCCAAGGGGCAGCAAAAGTCTCTTGTATCTACATAAACACTTTTTTCCTAGAATGTTTCATAACAGCATTAAAGCTTTGAACACATGCAGTAGAACAAAAGACCAAAAAAAACTTCATCCTGTGTAGGAGCTGAAGGTCTTCACGTGAATTTATGCAAGTTAGCAATTGGATGAAGTGCTACACATAACAGAATGAAATTTTATTATGCATTCCTAAGAACCAACAATTTTCCCCTAAGTAATATTGTTTACGTGTCCTCCTTTATGTCAGCAAAAAACATGGCCCTGAGTGAACGGACCTACTTGTCACAACAGAAATAATTACTTCATGTGGAATTTCTGACACCATACATTTAAGGGAAGGGATGCTAATGACTTCCTCTATTGCTCAATCCTAAAACTGAAAGTCACGTTGGTCAAAAATTTTTAAAAAAGTAATCTTCTCCAGATAACCATTTTAGGATAAATATGACATTTCTGAGGCCTCATTCTCCTGGCATGTTATCACTGTTTACAATTAAAGCTAAAAAATTGTTCTGGTATTTCATGACATCAGCCAAATTCTTTCCTCTCCAGGCAAGAAGCCAAGGACAACTATGGACTGGACACCTGGACTTCTGCTCAGAAGGGCTGTTCTGCCTAGATCAAGCAGACTGCCCCTAGCAAAAATTTTAAAAAGAATACATTTCTTCAACTACACCTCAAAAAGTGCAAGGGAAGACAGCAGTATGAGATCCCAGAAAGCTAATTATGGTCATACAAACTTTTCAATTGAGTAACGTTTTGCCTGTCAAGGATTTGGGATTCTTAAAACCACAAAAACATAAAACCACATTAAAATAAGAAATTAAAACTACTTCAGCATTAAACATATGCCATACATTCTACATTAAAAAAGCTAATGAGTCAAACTCCAAGCAATACAAATACATTGCCTAAAAATCAACACATACTATGCTTTCATGCATTGTGTATGTTTATTTTGCTTCACTCAACATAATGAAAGTGACTGATCAGAGTATAACAGAGACATACATACCTTCTTCCCCAAACTGATCATAAATGTCTCTCTTTTTGGGATCACTCAGCACTTCGTAAGCTTCTGCAACCTCTTTGAATTTTTCTTCTGCATGAGGAGATTTGTTCTTATCTGGGTGCCATTTAAGCGCTTGTTTTCTGTAAGCCTTTTTGATATCCTCATCAGAAGCCCCTTTTTCAATTCCCAGGATAGAATAATAATCTTTCCCCATCCTGAGTGTCAGAGGAATTCAGATTTTCCTCGCTATAAAGATAACAGTGTCCAGTGTCTTAGGAATGCAGAGATGCTAGAGAAGGAAAAATAAAAATCAAATTTGGAATTGAAACAAACAGAACTGTTACAAATCAACAAACTCTCTGATATATTAAAGAAACACTAGACAGCTTCTCTGTATTTCCTTCCTCCCCCCCGTTGCTCATTTATAAATAATTATACACACTGGACAAGACACAGCCCTCTCTTTAGAGTCCTCCCACCTACAGTACGTGTCTCCGCTCTTTCTAGAACGACAAATAACACAGGACGTCACTTCCCCCACTGCCCCAGCTGAACAGTCTGCACAGCTTTCACTCTCTCTCCTAAGCACGCATGCGCGCACACAAGCACGCACAGACAAAATGCTGAACTTCTATTTCCTCCCCTCTCGAGCAACCAGAATGTTTAAAGGTTTAATTGTGTAATACCGCTTTTTCCACCAGGGCAGAACCCAGTCAGCTCTAAAAACATAACTGCCTCAGCAGAAATGCAGTAGCCCATATAAAGTAATTATAGCATTTTACTTCAGTTTCTATAGAGACACTTGTGCATATAACTGTTTTCCAAATATATCAACATGGATTTGTACCCTTTCCAGCAAAGGCTATGAAGTATTTGACACCCAAGTTAACTATAAAGCTTCAGAAAGCATAACTTTATTTATTTAAAAATAACATTAAGCCACCCTCAATCAGAGCTGACTGCAGTCATGTACTATTAAGCAGTATCAAATCAAGAGCAAAAAACACCACTCAGCTTACCACAACTCAAGCCACTCAATTAAAGCAGGCCAAACCTGGGCTCCTCCCCAGCTTCTACACAAGAGGCAGTATCAAGGCTATTATACAAGTATGGCAAATACCAAGCAAGTAACTTTCATCTGGTGAGATCTGAATAACAGGAAAATACCTGGTTCCTACACGTTCGTTTTATAATATATAGTGCAAATTTTACCAGTGAAGTATTTCTCAGCCTGTAAGATTTCTCTTGGCACTTAAAGAGCTAATAAGTAAGGATAATTTCTTGACCTATCAATATCACAAACTTCAAGACTGATTAGCATAGCTTGAAAAATACTCCTCCCTGAAATAAAACATTAAAATATGCCAATTTTGGTCATATCTAGAAGTTACCTGTATGAAGAAAGTTAGGCTCAAATGGTCTCCTTTAACAATAAAAAAGTTTAAGCAAAGCGGCATAGAGTAGCCCAGGAATGATCAAACTCAAGTAGAGAACACTAACCTTGTCATTCAGGGAGCAACATATTTGAAGTTGTTTCCCAGAACCTGGTCTAACTTAAAAAGGGGATGATCAGAAAAGATGGAAATTTTCTCCTTAACCAGAGAGCACTAGAAAAAGACCTGGGACTTTTTAAAAAAAAAAAAAAAGCCACCACACACCACATCATCCCCCCTATTCCTCACATCATATCTTATTATTTTCCAATTTCTGTACTGGAATTGATCAGATTTCCTCAACGTATCTAGAACCTGCTTAATTATTTTCTTTTTAAATTCTCCTTGGAATAGGGATGGGGAAGATGAAGAAAGAACAGTAGAAAGGTGAGATTTGACCGCAATATTTGAGGAAGCAAGAACTTACGCATATCTGTAGTTATGACTTCAAATGTAACAGAGGCCAAAGGGTATTGAAAGAAGGAATCAGCTCCCCTTGCCTTAAAGTCTCTCAGGACTTCCCTGCAGTTTTGGAACACTGGGACCCACAAGGTTACACAATCAAATACCTTTACAGCTGAAGGAAGAAGTTGTTACTGAGCTCCATATGGAATAAAGACAGTCTTTTATTAATCATTATGCTCATCTTTCTATTAGAAGTGCTGGTTTTGTTAATTTCCTATTAGTATGTCAGGAAAATTCTTGTAGACTCAGGTCCTAAATTCACCATTTTCTCCACAAAAGAATTCTGAAAGCAGTAGGTATAAAACAGCCTACTGTTATTAAATTACAGCACAACTTCAGCTGATTTCATGCAAAGTATAGTACTGCTGCCTAAAAAGCTACTTACACATTTTAGCGGGCAGTTTTAACTTTACCACACTCAAGAAATGGTTGCAAATACAACCAATCACCACCCAAACCCAGCAGTTACGTTAACTCTGAAGCACAACAGCAAACAAAATTCATCACTGTTGACAGAATAAGATTTAAAGCAGCCTTATATTCTCTTGCAAAACTAGGAGTACAAACAGTTACGCTTAGCTGTGCTTCCATGGTATGGTTTGAGCAACTTCTGGTGGGGTCCTAACTTACACCACTTGAACTATTCCACCAGTGAGTGCCTGAGAAGGACCCCCATAGTATTTGTCATATAATAAGTTGTCAAAACAGCAATAGCTCAAACTAGTTTCAGGACTGTATTTTTCCTTATGTTTTTCAAAACCTCTGGTTGATCCAAGTAACAAGAGTATGCTTTGTTTTTTAAACTAGCATGTAAGAAATTTTCACCTTTGAGATATTGTATCTTCTTTTGAGGTGTATTACCTATTTTACACCTATATTACCTATTCTTCTTTGAAAATTTATCCTATCTTTTCCATACACTTAACCTCTTCTTTTAAATATCAAAAGAATACTCCAAGAGCTGCAATTAGCAAGGCTTAGCACTTAACTCCTCCCCCCCCCAATTTTGTAAAACACAGTAATTAGTTTCCTAAGTTTTCTTAAAAGACCCAATAGTCAAGATTTCTTCTTAAGTCAAAAGGTTCTTCCCTTCGAATGTCAAAACTTACAAAACAAGTTCTGGTAACAACAAAAAAGTCACACAGGGACTTCTGCTGACAATCACAGTAAGTGTTCAGGGATCCCTTCTCTCCCTACAGAGGGCAACATGCAATGCCCTAATTAGGTAAGTTATTCCCTAAAAATGATATTACTTAAGATTCTGAACAAGAGGTGCAGCAATGACTACATCAACTTCCTGCACTGCATGAGACCTTCATGTCACAATTCAGAGTCTGGAATTTCGTATCTTTTAAGAGTTGATGGGATAATTGGAGCATCTCCTTTCAGAAAGGAGGTTCCTCCTTTTTCATGTTAAGACCTTTTTTATTGTATAATCAGAGATGTTTTGTAAATACAAGTAGGCTGCAGTTCTTCTCACATGCTTATTGAGTGCTTTAAACAATTTTTAATAGATTGAGAGATACGACTCTCTTACAATTAGCATTTTTTTTTTTTTAATTGAAATATTAGTGTGCACAAGATGAATATCCAGCGATTGTGGTAATCATCAGCTGGGTACATCTGGTCATACCAGCACTTCTTCAGACAGTGAAATCCACCTGGTAAGCGTGCTAAGTTTATACGTCTTCCAGTCTTTTAGTATTAGAGCAGTTTCAAGAACAGCTAATAAATCACAGCTGCTAGATTTTTAGAACACTGAATATCTGATCTTTGAAATTCCTTTTTTTTTTTTAATGTTATCCCACATTCTTCTTCAGTTATTAACAGAGGAAAAGAAAGTAAAATCCTTCATGTACTGTCCACAACAAGGACTTCTGGCACTGCAGTCCTTTCAAATAAGCACAGATAATGAGAAAACAGAACAGCTTAAAAAACAAAACACACTAAACCACTACATATTTAGTTTTACTGCTATAGTCTTACCTGTCTCGTTATCAAATACACCTAGAAGTGGAAGTATTTAAAAAACTCCTCTAAGCTGTGAAGATTCTGCTTCCAATATGACAGAGAGGCCTTACAGAGAGATCCAGATAGGCTAGAGAGCTGGGCAATCACTTAGCAAGAGCTGGATTCTCCACCTGGTATGGGGTAATCCTGGTTATACATACAAACTGGAGGATGAGAGGCTGGACAGCAGCCATGTAGAAAGAGATCTGGGGGTTTGGGTTGAAAATTGAATGAGCCCTGATAGCTGAAAGGACCAACTGTGTCCTGGGGAGCATCAAGCACAGCCCAGCCAGCTGGCTGAGGAAGGCAATCATTGCACTCTTTGCTGCTCTAGCCTCACCTTGAGTACTGTTTGCACTTTTGGGTGCCTCAGTGCAAGGACATCAAACTATTAGAGGGGTGCTTGCCCTCAGCAAAGAGGCAGTAGCGAGGGCAAGACTTATGAGGAGCAGCAGAGGTCACCTGGTTTGTTCAGATTAGGAGAAAAGAAAGCCATGGGGAGACCTCATTCTAGTCAACAACTTCCTCAAGGAGGGCTGCAGAGGGGGAGGCAATCTCCTCTCTCTAGTGACCAGCAATAGGGTGAAATGAACATGCATCACAGGAAGCTAAATTAGACATGGAGAAAAGGTTCTTCACTTAGAGGGTGATCGGTCACTGGAACAGGGTCCCCAGGGAAGTGGTCACAGCTCCAAGCCAGAGCTCAAGGAGCGCCATTTAGTCATATGATTCAGCTTTAGGTAGTCCTGTGAGGAGCAGGGAGTTGGACTCCATGATCCTTACGGGACCCTTCTGACTAAAGAGATACTGTATGATTTCATGATTCTACATTTGAGTAAGATTTTTGGGTTTTGTTTAAATGTCTAAGTGGAATGTCATCTACAAAATCAGAGAAGATCATCACCTAGTGTGGGACAGATGAACTCACTGATGGGATTATTTTGTTCGTTACAAGTTTCTGCATTTCTACCTTGAGGTCTACCTCTTTCTTAGTGTAATGCAGAAACACCACCAGGCATTTTTTCAGCAAGCCCATTTCCCAGAGTCCTTGCATTTCAGTCACCCCTTACTTCAGAGATGACACCTTGTGTTCAAGCACCATGAGACACCTGCACTGTATGGCCACCAGCTCATGGACAGTTCTAACTGCAGTACACTGGGATGTGTGCTCACCCTCTATTTGGGCATTTATTAGCTTTTACTTATAGAAAGGGTGGTTGCCATGATTTGATTTGTTTAGGGAGCATTAATTAACAGCAACCCAATAGACCCCATGTAGCCAAGGCTGGCCTCGGCTGTGACAAGCTAGCAGTAGTACATCCTGCAATTTACTCAAGCCTTCCAGAACCAAGCCACTAAATTACAGTGGCTAAATTACTAAATTACTAAATTACACTAAATCTATGAAAATTAGTAAGGCCATAATCTAAGACTTTGATTAAGAGTAGTCCTGAATGAGTGCTAAGCAAATTTTCAGATATACAAATCCAGTAATAGTTGGCTGTGATGTCACCTCAAAAAACATAATAAACACCCCTCCCCCTCCATCAATTACCTACCCACTTCCTTATTCTTCCACATCAACATTTCTCCGATATACCACATTCTGAATCAATTAACTATCTATAACATCCGTTCTTTGTTTATACAGTCTTCAAATGAAACAGCTGCATTTCAGGCATACAGAGAAAAAAGGTTTTATCATCACTGTATTATCAAATGGTATCTATGAAGCATTTGCTTATAGTCAATTCTGTATACAAATTTTCTGCCAAACTAGGCAGTCTCAGATATGTCTTCCCGTTCTTATAAGTGACTTCAGGATACTCTTATTATGCACTGAGAAAGTTAGCAACCTATATGTGTTCAGCACTTCCTTTCAGTGTTATTTGTTACAATCCGAATTAAAAACCAAATACATAAAATGTGAATTTCAATTCAAGCTTTTTAAAGTTGACTGAGGCAAAAACAATAGTGCATCTTCAACTATAACAAATTATTAAAAAGTGAAATAGACAATCTATTTAAATATTTTATTAATTCTCAGGAAGACTGAATAAAATTTTGAAACCATACAGAACTTGCCTAATATAAACCCACTCTTATCTATAGAGGATTTTATATGTTCACCAAAAACAAGTGACATTCACTTTAGTAATACTAGATTTCCTTTTTAATCCAAAAATGTTTATAAAAAATACACTAGGAAGCTGAAAATTGTTCCTTCAACAGTTCACTTCTGAAGCAGTTTGACTACTCATTCAGCATTCCACTTGAGTTATTATTTCAGTGAAATAATTCATGCTTTAAAATATCTTTCCATTATTCACTCTGAACAACCAGTTTAACTCACATACAGACAAGCGCTACACATCATAAGTTTGGCAGAACAGTGGGAGCAAGTTCATACCACTTCCAGGTCTTAAACAGTTGCATTGATAATATTAACTTTGAATTGCTTTCTTTAAGGAAGTCTTCATAAGAACAGCTGAAAAAAGTTACAGGCAAGGAAGCATTCACAATAATAGTTTCACTGAACTGAAATTCTAGGTTAATCATAAATTAGCACCAAATAAGGTTATTTTAAGGAAAAGCTTCTAAGTAGAACAGTGTAATTATTCCCTGAAGTATCTGAAGTTGATAAAAATGCTCATTATTTCCTTCAAATTAAGCCATTTTTTCAGTATTCCTCAGCTATTAAACCTCAGAAATAAAGCTGAAGACAGGACTAGATCACAGAACAAGTTAAAGAGCAAACAAAACCACAAAGGCAAATTCCAGACAGATCACAACTATAAATATACATGTGCACATAAATGTCAACGCAGAGGAGACAAATCCATCCCCAGAAAAAGCTCTTTCACAATTAAGTATCGTAGTATTTGCAAATCCACATTAATGAAAGGAATAAACTGACTTTTCTTCACAGTGGTTTGAAGAAAGCACATCTATATACAACAGTAAAATTTCCTACAAGATCATCTGTTATTTTGCTAGAGAAAAAAATTTTGACAGTGACTTTTCTCCCCACTGTATTTAATTGTATGTAGTGTTTGACTGAGCCACGTTTGTTTATACTTTTGGACTGTGAATAAGATAATTGTACATGCAAACTCTATTCAAGAACTCATTATTTCACTACAGAAATAGTCAGAAGGTGCTAGTCTTACACACAGAAATAGATTTTAGTTTACAACAGAAGCAAACAGTTGAAATTTTTTTATGTATCTAACAGAAAATGCAAAGTGAAACCTGCAGAGCATAACAGTTCTTTCCAACCAGTCAGTGGCCCTAAAAGAAAAGCTTCGTTTAGTCATTCACTTCATACCCAAGTAACTACACAAATTTACCAAATTTTTACTTCTGTTCTCTGCAGAAACATGCTGCCACTGTGATGGAAGTAAAAAGTTTATTGTACCTAAAGATTCTGTGGCTGATTTTACATCTAAATAATCACACAAGAAAGTGAAGTCACACATAAAAACTTAAAAATAAATTAATAGAATTATAAAGTTACAATAGATAGTGATAATGACCTTGTTAAAAAGCATGCTTGAGTAACCAATTTTATATTTTCATATTGCAAACACTGTGTCTTTGAGACACTCTACTTGTAAAATATTCAAATTGAAATGCACCCTGAAGTATTTACCGGTTTGTGTTACGTAACTACATACATCATCATTCCTTGTGCATTAAACTGCACATGCAACAGTGCAATTTAATGCAATTTGCTGACAATTGAAGCTTACATCAAAAAGATGTTGACTTTTGATTTCCTCACAGATTAAAAAGGAAGAAATGTAGTGGGATATGTATAATCATGCTCTACAAAAATATCTGGCTTCCATATATCTAAGTCACTGTGAAACAGTACTTCAGAGGACACATACCTACTACACTTTCTATATTTAAAAGTTGATAGTATTGTCTGGAAAGATCTGGTCTGATTATTTTTAGTTCAAGAGAAATAAAACAAAATTGCAGGATACAGAGTTATCCAAGACAAATTCATTATATTTAAGTTATACCAGCCCTAGCATCAACAAAAGTATTTTCTTTTTATATTGGCAGAATCTGTTTCAAAATAATGTTTATTAATATTACTAGAACATATATGAAGTTATGCTCCTGCCAACAAGGTCAAGGACATATTTTTAAGGTCTTCTGTGGGAAAGTTTACTTTTAAATATACATTCCAGAGTCTACATGAATTTATAGCTCAAGTTCAAATGTTAAATATCAAAACGAATACTGCTATCACCCAGAAATATAATGTCACCACTTCTGAACTTTCAAAATTAGCTTTTAAGCCTGTGATCCATGCAACCTTCAATTTTATTTGGAAAATCTACATGAAAAGACAGCAGGCACTGTTAGCAATTTTTTTCAGTTAGTTTTATTTTTCTGCTACATGCAAGTAAAAATATCCACCATATTTTCTTATCAAAACTTACTATTGCTTATTCATATATTAAGTTCTACAGTCAGGTTCTTCTCTTCAAAAAATTATTATTCCTACTATGACGTATGTGGAAGTACATACAATACTAGAAAAAGAAAAAAATAAACTGATCTAAATCTCAAGTAGATGGTTAGTACAACTATCTTCAAAAACATGACTAGGACACTAGTCACATATGCACACTGATCCTCCCTCACAACGTAGCAAACTTTTACATCATTAACATAAAGAATTGCTTTCTCATACCTGATTCCTGTCTACTAAGTCACAATCTCTACTATAGCTGAAGAACAAAAATACCCTTGGAAAAATTTTCCAAATTTAACTTTCCATGCTGAGAGGGAATGAACATCATCTTTCAAGTAGGCAACATTCTTAGGACTCAGCTGTGATGTACTGTGTTGATGAAAACAAAACTAACTCTCCCTTACTTCACAATGGTGTATTTAACTACTTCAGTCAATTACCAGATTGCATTTAGAGAAACAAAAGGAAACATCCTAAGTATAGTCATGCAAAGAAACTCACACACAGAGTATTTTCATGTAGAGATTAAGGTTTCCCCCTTCTGAAAGAACACAGATTCCCTAAATGCTTTTCAACTCCTTATTTACATTCAGAGACCATTTCAACTCCCACCCACACGAATTTCTGTAAAAGGCCTCTTCTTCAAAACAAGTTGATTGGTCAACCATGAAAAAATGCTAGTTATGCAAAACATTTAACAGGTTCCCTCAAGTTACCGACTATGCCTATTTACCACACTATCAAGTAGTTAACATTGTTGCTACACATACTTTTGTGAACAGCTTCCATACAGAAAAGTATACTGTGTTGGTAAGGAGAAATACCTTCTCTTTGCTGTTACCAAAAAAATCAAATTCATTAGGAAGCTGAAGTTCTGCTTCCTCCAAGAAGATGTTCTGTTTTGACAAGTTATGCCCAATTTACTATTAAGTTATCAGTTTCGGGCAAAGAAAGCAGGGAAATACAGTAGTCAAAGTTCTTCCTTTCAGTTTTACATATAATAAACCTAGATTTTTGTCCCAACTATTTGTGGCTCTGACTGCGATTGCTATCAAAAGAAAAGGGTTAACAGTGAGAAAAACTCCAGGTTTCACAACCAGATGGGCTTGTATCCTTGATGACTGGGGACAGATGGGGATGGTCCCAGGGACAGGAACTTGTCCCCAGATCATCAGGCCTTGATAGCACCAAAATGCTCTCAAAGACAATAGGAGTCTCCAGATAAGAGAACTGCGAATTTCTGCTTTCAAATATAAAGATAGGGATAACAAATGACTGACCCATTCACTGTGCTGGTTTCTTCTTTGTTATTATCTGGCATACAAGACCTGGCTTGTTTCTCAAAAGGTGTGCTGGCTTTCTGGAGTTACCACCTAGCACCCATCTCTGAGCAGACATGCAATACACAAATATCTCGACTCTGTGTGTGGATCGGCTTATTGCACACCGGGTGAAGAACCCAGATTTGGGACAACACTATCACTCAGGAATTTATCCAAGACTCAAGGAAATCTGTAATGAAACAGCCCATATGCAAATGAAGAGTTAGACTTAATCACACATCACACTGTATCCGTCAGCTTTCTCCCATGCCACCAACCTTCCCATGCTGGTTATATAACAAGTAAAGGCGTTTAATACGATGAACAGTTTAAGGCTTCATAATTGTTTACCCTTTCCCTCCAACACTAGTTCCTTTCATTTGACTGTATGAACATTAAGTTTTATAGCCTTTCTGGCAATTGTTTTAAGAAACAACATACTGCTGCACTAACAGCAACCCTGAATGTTTCACACAGGAGTATTTTATTGGTTATACACACACTTTATACATATGCCACAGGGTTTCATGTTACATTTGTCTCGGCATTAATTGTATACCACATAAAATAAATTCTGCTTAAAAAAAGGTAAGTACTGATTTTGATTAGCATCAAAAAGAACACAAGATTGCCAGGTAGCCAGGCAGAAAAGGAAATTATGTGTTAGGAGTTACTAGGAAAGGACTAGAGAACAAATTCGAGAACATTACCATAGTATCATATGGACAGTATAGTACCAATAGTACATCTACACCATAACACCGTGCAGTTCTGTTCTCCTCAACCCCCCAAAACCAAGTATAATTTTTTTTAAATGTTCAGAGAAAGACCATAAAAGATGATCAAAGATATGAAAATGCTTCCACAGGATAAACGACTGAGGAAGCCTGAGGTCTTCAGTCTGTAAAACAAACAGAAGTCACTGCAGTCTACAAGTTCTACAAATTAAGGAGAAAGGAGGAGGAGACATGTAGTGCTCATGGTTTACTCCCATCTATGCCACAGCCACTACAGGAAATTAGTAGAAGCCAGTTTCGACAATAAAATTAAGAGGTTCTAGAACACTGGAAACTCCAAAATGGTTTCAGTGGGACACTGACAAAGTATCACACAAGATATCCACTCCAAGTTTCCCAACAGAGACAGCAGAGCAGTAATTCCTCCAGGTGCAATTATTTGGAAGTGAGGAAGGTGGAAGTGAGGAAGGTGGAAGTGAGGACAATGCTTTTGCTGTACTCCATCTTTTCCTGAAGCATCTACTTATGGCCACTTTTGAAAGCAAATTACTGGGCTAAACAAACCACTTAATGGATAACCAGTTCAGCATTCTCTAGACAGCATCCTCATTAGATTCATGGAAATCTCAATATAATGCAACTCAGCAACTTCCATTTTCTAAAGAATTAACGCTTTCTAGTACAGAAGCTTAAAATGTGACCATTGGCATGATGTAACCAAACTCAGTGACTAACAAATGCTGTCCAAATGTATGGGTCCAGACTAGGGCTAGAGGTCTACTCCAACTAATACACAAAACAAAAACCAACTCATTTATTAGTACTGCCAAGGAGGGTTGGTGGGGGCTTTTTTTTTGTTTTGGGGTCACAGGTGGGTATTGTTGTTTTGGTTTCTTTAAATGCACATATACTAGAGGCCTGTTACTTAAAACTGACTTGAAATTAAAATCCAGGGTACCACTTGCAACCATGCTGCCTCCCCTTTCTCCTGCCACCTCTCCTAGGAAACAAAGTATCAGTTGCCTATACACTCTCAAACAATTCACCCTCCCACCCCAAAAGATGTGTAGACCTCCACCCTTATTTTCCCACCTGTAGACCTGTTTATTATGCAAACCTTGGAAAATAAGCAACGAATGTTAAGCACATCTGTATTGTTTTCCATCTCAATGAGACATTGCTTACAATAAACTGACTTTTTAAAAACAGGTGTTTAGTAAAATTCATAAAGAGGTTTCCAATACTCCTGTTTTGAATAAAAGCGAGGCTTAATTTGACGTTAACACTTGATGGATTCAGCCCCACTCTTGCAGCAAAGGGCACAAATCTTCCTACAAGTATAGAGACAGACTAGCTGGCTCATATGCTGCTGCTCCTGCAGTCCAGCATTCTCCACCCCACAGACCAGGGCCAGCTGGCACAAACCAAAGTAACATTTGCTCGGGGCTAGCTGAGACTGGACACAGGGCCAGCCAGCTCAGACCCTGGGAGCAGCGATTGGCTCCCGACCAGTTCTTCCACCAAATGAATCCTCGTGTAGAACTTCTGTGACCTAACAGTAGTGCTATGTACTGATTAACGGGAAAAGGACAATGGAAAAATAGTGCTGGTTTCCACAACAGTCCTTGCTGATTTTCCTTCAAGAAACCGGAACGGAAAAAGATTTTTTTAAAAAGGCATTTAAAATGCATTTATTTCAATATCCTACATAAAGTTACTTATCACAACTACTCATCACCCAGGAAACATCAGGATGGGCAGACTGATTTCATTTAATATCCATTGCAATAGAAGTAGCATACAACAGCTCTGCTTTTACCCTTTCATCTGTAGAAGGGGGAGGGTATCTGCCACCTTTAGTAATTTATTGTTTACCTCAAGTATGGTAGCAATTCCTTCATTCACAACAAAGGAATCCTAAGGGGTCTCTTGCACCAAACAGTACCATTAACCTGTTAGGCTAAGACACAGCAGCAGAGAATTCAGGGCACCTGTAGAATAAAAACAGTCCTTACAGGTTAGCTCTTGCTAAAAATCTCTGGGAAGTTCACATGACTCAGATGTGACCTAATCTGAACCTGCAGTCTTTCCTTCCAATGATTCTCAGCCTATCATGTAAGTATTTAAGTATTAATTCTATTAAAAACCCAAACAAATAAATAAATAAAAACACAACAACAAACAGCCCCAACACACTACCAGTTTGGAACATAACACATTATAGAAATATTTTCCTAACAGTGAAGATATTGTACGGCTTTATACGGAAGACTGACAGGCTCATATAGAGTTGTGCTACTACTTCAGTCATGTTCCATAATTAAGGGACAGAAGTCATGCCTGCAAGTCACTTACTTCTTGCAAAAGTATTAGATTTGTTCTCGCAGAGTTAAAAAGCTATCAGTAAACACAAAGCTGAGAGAAAACAACTGAATAAACATGACTGACCATAGTTGTGGGTCATATGTTAGAGGGGAAAGGGTAAGTGGAAGATGCCTACAAAATCCCTATCCACACTCCACTTGGTTATTTTTTTTCCTGTAATAGTGACAGAAACTAATAGTTTCCAACAGAAAATAAACTCTCTTCTCAGTTTTGTTAAGAACTGCAAAACAAATAATTACACTTGGAAAAGTGACTCAGCTACATTGTATTGTTTTTAATTGCTGGAAGACCCAAACAAGATGAAGGTTATTAATGCATTACCAAATAAGGAACTGGACACATTTTTGCTGTGGACACGTGATCACACTGTTCTTACATAAGCAAAAGGAGATGGTCACACTGGATGCTTTTTCCAGAGTGCGCTCGTCAAAATCCCACCCAGCTGCTCTGATTCACACAGCTAGTTTCACACACAAGGCTGAAAAGACACGCACCGAACTGCTGTATAAAGACAGGAATTTGATAAAGATACGTCAAAACATGTTTAACCCAAAAGGCGAACATATGTCAGCATACATAACCTCACTTGATTTAAATTGAAACACTAAGAATGTACCTCTGTTTACCTACAGAACACAGAAATACAAGCAGCCCTGGTTATATTTATCAGAATCTGCTGTAATAGAAGTCAAAATAGTTGCTCACTAGTCTTTCGAATGATTCAACCACATCCCACAGCTCAACTCAGGTTTCTTAGTTGATGTTCCCTCCTTCAGTCAACCTAGAAGAGTTTTAGGAAAAGAAGATTGAAGGGGGCAGTTCAATAGACCTGTGTTGCAGTTAATCTCTCCTCTGGATTAAATGGTGTCAGGTAAAGAAAGTACAACACGGGAAGATGAACGATTAAGCAGAAAAATGTCTAGGTGTCCTAAAGCAGTAGCAAATTTCAGCATATATTCTAACATAGAAATTCTACCGTTTTATGAAAATTTTCCCCCAGACTCATAATAAAAGTTCAAATTTTTCATGGTAGCAAATCCTAGAAAGACATTTCACTGTAGAAAGTAACATTTTCTTTTTAACCTTTTCCCTGCCCAGTCTAAAAAAAAGCACTACAAAGAACAGTGATGAATTAGAGGACACCTGCAAATAAAATTTATAATTTCTATGACTATTTAATGAAAACATTACACAGAATCTGTTCACTCATAGGACATAGTCCTAACAGACAACTGCCTGTACAAAGCAAAAGATCGCTTTAAATTCTCCACAGAAGATACCCAACCATAGTCAAAAGGCTTACAGGTGTACTGTTTTTTGTTTCTTTAAGCTAACCTTATGGAACCTCTGGTTTTCTTGCTCTTCAGATCAAGTCATATCATGACACCACTGGTTGTTCTGAGTGATATCTGAGATTAACCCAGCAACATTCATCCCCTTCCATGTCTATGCAGCGTTGCTATAGAGTGCTCATTTTTAAGTAAGACTGAACTTTTGATGATTACACCAAGATACTTTCAACAACCAAGAGATACTGAACTGGCAGTTACACTACAGCTTTCTCTAAGGTGCCTCTGGATATTGATTTGTTTAGGAAAAAAATATCCTTACATATTCACAGACTTCACTGCAAACATTTGTTTTCCCCCAAACAAGCATGTAACCCTTACAATAAAGTTTAAAGGGATTCTCAGTTTAGATAAGCTTGTCATAATCATGTGTTTATGGCCTGAGGAGATTAGTCATTTAGATCTTCCAAAGCATCTCTTCCATTTCTCCTTTCTCACCCTCAGCAGATTTACCTATGCTAGGTATTTTTTTCCTCTAACTGTGATATATGCACAATTTAGTTAAAAATAAGGTGCTCTGTTACAGATTATCAAATCAAGATGTTAGCTGTAATTAAACACTATCAGAAAGAATGCCACTAGGAATCTGGCCTATGTAATAGTAAGAACACCGATCCCTTTAAAGTAGTCAAGATTTTCCCACTTCAGGATGAGAATTCTAAAAATTACTGCCTTAATTCAACAAAATACCTGTTACACACTTATTAAGAGGACTTGAATGCATATTCTTCAGTGCTCTGCTGATAGAAGGATACAGTAGACACTTCTATCCTCTACAGCTACTACTGCAACAATTATTTGGTCTCCCTTTAAAAGTCCCTCAGCTCCCACCTCTGCCCTTCTTCATCCTCATTCGTATGCAACTTCCACATCCAGCTGACAAGGCCTTTCACACTTTTTCTTCCCCATCTGGGAGTTTTTCAGATACTAACAGCAAACAAATTCTCTCCCTCTCAAACTTTCCTTCCTATGACATCCACACAAAAACATCCAATCCCCTTGAACAAGTCGGATCCTGAAGACTGTTGACCATATTATCATGCTGACTAATATTATCCAGCTGCCTTTCTGCACTGCATTCATTCCATATGGTGATCCACTGTCTCGCTGCGTACTTCAGTTGTATTTAAGGAAGAAGTGCACATTCTCCAGTGTATCCTTGTGTATTTGTGACACACCACATAAAATGGTAGTCTAATGCAATTTGATAGCCTTCTCAAAATTTCAGAGGCTAGGTCATGTTAACTTTTACTGCTCAAATTTCCTCAAGCCCAGAATCAAATTTGCTGGTAGACCACAAAAGTAAGCTTGGGGCTAAGATCTCTTTTTTTCCTTTTAAGTTCTACTATTAACTTCTTTTCAGCAGCTTCAACCCACTCAGAGCTTTAAATCAAATACATATGAAATAAGGCTCACAATAGCAAAATATGCAAGATGTGCTCTATAGCATCTACAATATTTACACAGCTTTTCTTCAAAAACCAAATACAGTAAAACATTTTTGCTAAGGACAGCAGCATGACTGAACGTAAGCCAAAAACCTTGAATTTTGTGGGTTTTCTGAAGCTTACTGTACTAGAGTTGGTACACAGGGGACCACATCCAGGTTCAGGGAGCAAATTCACTTTTGCTCTTCCCCCAGAAGCCAAGAGGAACACTGCATTATCATCACTGAGTTAAGGCAGATGTGACAGCAGCTGCAGCAGAGCAGGCTGCCCTCCCTCTTCAACACTCCCTTCCCTTTCCACAAATACTTTATCCTACCCCTCCAATTCCTCAGTAGCAACCCATGCCTCTGCATTTGTCTGGAATGAAGCATAACAGGGATATTTGCTGACCTGGAAGACACAGCTGGCCATCACTTGAATCATGCAGGTGAATTCTCCACAGTAATCTTACTATTTCAGTCCTAAAAACTGTTCCCCTTGACCCTCATCTCTCTCAAAAGAGAATTTAATTATGTGCATTGTATAGATCTTGTAGATATTAAAGCATAACTTGAACTGTTACTGGTTTTTCACCAATATATTCTCTTTCAGATCCAAATTGTGGATCTGAAATTTGTAATTACTACTTAGGTGCACATGTTGTACATATGAAAGTTCATGACAGATCAACAGTTGTTTGGACATACAGCACGTAGAATCATAGATAGAATGGTTTGGGTTGCAAGGAACCTTAAAGATCATCTAGTTCCAGCCCCCCTGCCATGGGCAGGGCCACCCTCCACTAGACCAGGTTTGCTCAAAGCCTCATCCAGCCTGGCCTTGGACACTTCCAGGGATGGGGCATCCACAGCTTCGCTGGGCAACCTGTGCCAGTGCCTCACCACCCTCTCCAGGAAGAATTTATTTCTGATACCTAATCTAAATCTCCCTGCTTTCAATTTAAACCCATCAGCCCTTGTCCTATCACCACAGGCCCTGGCAAATAGACAAGCCCCACCCCCAGCTTTCTTGTAGGCCCCCTTCAGGTACTGGAAGGTGCTATAAGTTCTCCCCAGAGCCTTCTCTTCTCCAGGCTGAACAAGCCCAATTCTCTCAGCCTTTCTTCATAGGAGAGGTGCTCGACATTCTTAATCTTCTCTCCATAGTTACTTAAGGGACTTTACTGATAACGTTGCAGATCCTGGATACCCTTTGCCAGCGCAGGAGCACCAGCTGACAGGATCTCAGTCAGCTGATCTAAGCCTCCTAAAGTGATGAAATCATCAGAAACCAACTGCAAATTTCTCCACACCAGAAATGACTTGCAGAAAGCATAGCAGGCAGACGTACAGGTATCACAATGGTTATCCTTCTCTGACAGTCAGAGACGGTAATCACTTTTTGTATATAGTGATGTATCACTATATATTTTAGCTTTATACAAAGCTAAAAAATTATGATATCCAGAGAGTTGCAGAGGCAGCTTTAGAAGAAATGTAATCCTTTAGTTTATGATGCTGTGAGGTCTCCTTACATGTACTAGCAAACTAATTCTTTCAGGACTGCCTTAACCTTTGGTCTGGTCACCACAGATCAAAGTTGAAGTCTATTGTTAAAGTGGGGGTAAAAATACCCTAACCCAACAACAGAACAGAACTCAGTGCAACCATGCACTGAAGTGTCCTATGTCATGCAGAGGATTTGGGTCAGTTCTGCATATTTACATCTACCTTTTTGCAATATCTGAGCTAGCTAATTTATAAATACCCTGAGTACCTTTTGGTAGAAGGATTCCTTCATACACACAATATTTGATTTAAAAAGAGAAATGTGGTTGGTTTGTGAGGTTTTTTCCCCCAGAACTGTCCATTACTTAAGTCTGTGACAGTTCACACTATACATAAAGTTTTCTGACTTGTCAAGAGTTTTCATGTGAACGAGCTGTTTCCCAGTAATTACATCTACCAGAATGTTCTAGTTGTTGTTTTCAGTGATCATCCGACTATAGCCTGAAAATCATGCGTCATTATCTAATAAGTTTAGTTAAAGGAGACACCTTCCTCCAATCTCCAAAAGAAATACTGAAAGACATTTTAAAACTCCATATTCTGTTCTCTCTTATGTTGTCCACTATCTATCCAAATTTGGAAAGATAAGTGAGATTTCTCTACTATACATCCTTTAGTAAGAATGAGTTACTGTAGAACCAAGACTTACTTTACTGAGCAAAACAAAAGTTATCTTGCTCTAGCAGCACAGTGCTTACCAATCTACTACATTTAAATTCTTAGAAGGCAGATTTGAGAAAACAGGCAGTAAGTAATTTTTTCAAGTCAGAAAGCAGAATAACCTGGTGTATGCTGCTGAAACAAGTCAGCAAAGCATCTGAAAGAACATTACAGTTAATTAAGGGGTTACAACCTCACCCCACTCCATTAAGTTATTAAGAAGGAATTAATCCCACAGGGATAATTTTCTCAACAGAAGTATCGCTTAATAAAGGGAAATGGAGATAGAGTGCTTAAGAGACACGAGTTTCTAGCAGACAGGGGAAATACAGCTATTTCACATCACGGGAAATACAGACAGAAGCAACTCCTTAACTGTTTATAAAGGTCAATAGATCAACAGTGAAAATAAGGGCACAATATTTATACAGTAATATTATAAGACCTTACTCCTCTGTAATTTGCTAAATTTCATGTTCTAGCTATCTGAATGGCCTAAGAAATACAGTTACTTCAAGAATTTGGAAGATTGAGGAATCATACATAAACAAAATATTTTATATTTCAAATGCAGCGTCATCTCAAACAGTAGTAAAACGCTCATAAAAATTCCAAAATTAACATTCACCTATCATTAGTTGTTTATGAATGCAACTACAACACTTAAAAGTACCAGACGAGTGTTTTCATTAGCCCAAGGCATTATAACTGCTTAAAAATATCATCAGCATTATACAGCTACTTGCTGGTCTCAAAGAACTTAGCAAAGAATCATTATCCCATTTCGTAACAATATAAAGCAAAGTACATAGGTGTTCCACATCTTCTAATAAGCAAAGACCCATGAAAGACATAGCCAGTAGCCAGTATTAGCTTCAATGCATCACAGTCAACTGCTAATAATTTCTCAACTTATAATTTCTCAATTTATTTATTTCCATAGCATGGCTGGTATACATAGCCAGATTCTCAATAACAAAGAAAATTAAATAATAGTTCAAGGTCTAATTATTGTTTAGAAATAGCAAAGAGTCAAACATGAAAATAAAGTTCCCACTTTCCAAACCTATTTTTGCTCCTCCCTCTCCCCCAGTTAACACAGCTATAATAATGGAAAGTATATGCTAATTCTTCTGAACAGGCTTTTTCAGCAGGACTTTCAGCAGCAAGTTTCACCTAGCTCCAATTATACACTGTATAATCTACCTCCTAGAAGCACGTAGAAATTTTAATTTTGTGGAATGTATTAATTTTAAAACCTATTTGAGGTATACTACTTCCAAAGTTTTATAGAAGAAAAAAAAAATCTAGCACATGCTCAGCTTCCTTTGGTTTAGTTATCTGGACTGGACATGCAGGATAATCTGACCTCAGCAGCAGCACTGTGTCTTAAGGTCTACTAAAACGACCCCATTTATAAAACAGCCAGAACTGAGGGACCAATGAAAAAACAAGAACTTCTTAAGGCAGTATGGTACTACAAGGCTAGCCGAAAGAGAATACAGCAAAACATATTTTCTTATGCGACTTTGTTCAAGAGTTGCTTCCTCCCTGCACATAGCCCAAAACTAGGCAAAGCCCAGAACAGCAGCTCCTTAATTAAAAGTACTAACAACAGAGAAACACAGTTTCATTTAGGTCGGAAGAGATCTTCCACGCTTCAGTTTAAAAGTACCTATGTTTAAAAAAAAAAAAAGAGAAGAAATTTATGTAATCCCGGAGTCCATGAAGAATCTATAGTTTGACACGTTTGTTTTTTCTTTAATTTGCAAAGCATCCCCTCAGAACAGTACAGAAAGCAGTCGTACAGCTTAGTTCCCCTTCAGTATTACCTAGTCTCTACTGCTACGATAGCCACGTAGATATTCTATGACCTTATCTAGATGTGAAGCCTTCGCAAAACTGTCATCCATATTCAGCATGATAGGTCATCCCCACCAGCTCACAGGACGTAAACAGACCGCAGCTTCAAGCACTACTAGCCCCAGGTTTTCATTAAAGCTTGTGCTCGCACAGCCAAGAAAAAAAATTACCTCTAGTTGTAAAAACTGTACAACAGCAGTGATCACTGTCAACTGAGAAATAAACAATCGCGGACGCTGCAGAAGTGAAGCTCCCTGAAAGGAAAAAGCCTCTCCGTTTCGTAGGGCGGTGGAACAGCCGAAAAGCCGTTCTAAAGAAGCAACGGGGCCGTGCCTGAAGGGACACGTTGGGCAGAGCGCGCGAGGAGTGCGGCGGAGGGGCGAGGCCGGCGCCTCAACTCACCGCCCCGGGCGCCGGTTCTACACCCTCGGCTCAACGGCTCTGCCTTCCCGCGGGGCCTCTCCCAACGAGGTACCCTTCGCCTCTGCAGCTACTGTGAAGCCTACACCGCTAGACACCAAGGTTTCTCCCCGGAAACGGAGCTCTTAGGATATTCCCCCGCTGTCCCGCGCGGCACGGTGGGCACAGCGTCAGACGCACCGCAGCACTGCACAGCGTGACGGGGAGCACCCCCCACCCCCCACACACACCCCCTCACACACCCACCCCCAGGACGCGAAGGCGGCAAGAAGGTTGGGCTCCCCACTCCCCTCAGGGCTCAGGACAGCACCGCTGTACCCCCACCGCCCGGTCCTCGCTCAGTGCAGGAAAACAGTCGGAAAGGAACAGAGCCACCAGGGAGCCAGACGCCTCCCTGGGCGCAGTCTAACGCGGGCGGGCGGGCTGCCAAGCCGCAGGGCTTGTCTGTGGCCCGCGGGTCCCCCTCCGGTACCTACCGCACTCACTGACGCCGCCTCACAACCCCGCTAGGCCAACCTTGCTCCCGGCAGCCTCCGCGCCTCAGGCACGGCCACCCCTCGCAACACCCACGGCTCGAGACCAAATCACGCGAGACCTCCGCAAACCCTCCCAGCCCAGCGCTGCGCTTCCCCCGCCTCCGAGAGTCACGCGGATTCCCCGCCCCGCCCTATCACCGAGTGTCTCTGAGACGTCCTGTCACCATGGAAACATCGCGAGCTCGCCGCTCGGGGAGGGGAGGGGGGGCGAGGGGCCGCGCGAAACGCCGCGAGGTTTCTCCGTCGTTCCCCAGCTCCCCGATGAAATCTCGCCCAAGGTCTCGCGAGGTGAGGCTGGTTTCCCTCCCCCCTCCCCGAGCACGATGCCGCGCAGGAATGTGAAAGGCTCCCGCCCGCCGCCATTTTCTTTCTTTCTTGGCAGGCAGCGAGCGGGGCAGGAAGCGGTGGCCGAGCGAGTATGGCGGACTATTCCACGGTGCCCCCTCCTGCTTCGGGCGCGCCCGGGGGAGGCGGCGGCGGAGGCGGAGGAGTGAACGATGCCTTTAAAGATGCGCTGCAGAGGGCTAGGCAGGTGTGTGTGTAACGTGGCTCTGCCAAATCAATGGGCGCTCGGGGCCCGCGGCCCGGAGGCAGCTGCTGGCCGGGCCGCAGCGCCTGTGCTGCGGGAGGAGCTTGTGACCTGCGCCCTGACGACGCTGGGCTCTGGGGAGACCTGAGGAGAGGGCCTCTCCGTCAGCGTACGTCGGGGGACGCTTTGTCCCGTGCCCTCATCCCCTTGCCCCCCGCCCGCCTTTCTCAGGCGGTGAGAGGGTTTTCCAGTCGGGCCCCGGCTCCCTGCCCTCCGCCATCGCCCGCCGCAGGCTGGGCGGCCGCAGCGATCCGGATCGATCCGCGCCATGGCGGCGGGGAGGGGAGCGGCGCTGCGGGGTCCCAGCCGCCGGCGGGCGGGGAGGCAAAATCTCGGCCGGGGCCTAGCGGCGCGCCACGTTACCGGAGCGCGGCGGCGGGGCGGGCGGGAGGGAGGGCGGCTCCGCCGCGCGGCCCGTATTGTGTTCCCTGAGGCGCACTGGGTGCCCGCTAACCTGCTCAGACCGGTTGGGAAGCGCTGCGGCCTGCGGAGCCAAGGCGGCCGCGGCTCTCTTCTCGGAAGTTCTTCATCCCGCGGTTTTATTTGTGCCTTTTGCACCACGGGCGATGCTTTCGTTATTTCTCGGGCAAAATTTTCTCCTCGTCTGATAGTAACTCGTCGCGGTTTTGGCAGTGTTTGGAGACCCCCTTGTAGTCGGGACGATTAAGGTTTGAAATAGTTTTAGCTGTTGGGCCCTCTGAGGTGTCACAGTGTTTTGCGAAGAATGTGTAGAAAATTAAAAGCTCTTTTTTTAGAGAAAAGAAGCTGCTGGTGTTTAAAGGGCAGGAGGTTTCCTTGTTTGTTTATTTTCCTGGGTTTTTTTAACCAATGAAGAAAATACAGGGAGACTCCTTAAAGACATTAAAAAATAAAATTGCGGAGAGCAGAACTGTGTCTACCAGCAGTTATTATTTGGGGTTATTTTAATATGCATTGTCTGGATCGATTAAAATCGTGTAGAAGATGTGGAATAACTAAGGGCTAAGTGATTTTTTTTTATTTTTACTCATAACATCTGCCTTTTGTTTAGATTGCAGCAAAAATTGGAGGAGATGCTGGCACAGCAATGAATTCAAACGACTACGGTTATGGAGGACAAAAAAGACCTCTTGAGGACGGAGGTATGCATTCGTTACTGCTGCATTTGTTTTTGTTGAGTATGGCCACGGTTCCAGGAAGATTGCAGGTGGTTTTTTTGGTTTGTGGTTGGTTGTTGGTTTTTTTTTCATAGCACAGCAGAAAAACATTTTGTTCCCTTTGTATGGATCATTACACGCTTTTTCATTTTCACTTTAATGGGGAAATTCGTTTTAAACCATTGTGCTCTCTCCGGAAGTGCATGTAAGCCTGTTTTAAAATATTTTTAAATGTGGTTTAAATGCTGAAAAGAGGAAAATGTATGCCGGGGATGGGGGGCAGACAAATGCATGGTTGAGAAACGATTACACAGGTATGTAATTTATCTTTTGTTGTTGGGTAGGACTGATTACAGTTTGTGAATTACAATTAGAGTAGGAAGTGCTCACTCCGTAAATTTGCTTGTTTCGTATACTTTATTACTGCCCAGTTTCAAATAAAAGTATTAATGCATTTCATTGTTAAAGCATAGGACTTTAAAAAAAGTCAGGGAAGTACATTTTCTACCTTGTACAGACTTTTGCATAGTCTAATATTTAAACCTGTAGTATGTGTGAACCCTGATAAGATCATACTTAAATCTTCTGACTTGTTGCAGCTTTGTGGATTTGCCTTATACTGCAGTAAAGCTGACTCCTGAAATGCGTGCGTGTCGTCTTCTGTCTCTTACTAAGCAGCCAGTTTGAACTTAACAGGGTTTGATATGTTTAATATACACACAAAATCCTGGCTAGATTGTGGAAGGAAATCTCTGAGCTTGTTGAAATGTTCTCTTAGGTCTCACAAAAGAGCAATGCCTTTTTTTCCTTTAAGAGGATTGAAACTCAGTCTACAGAATGTAACTAAGGCTTTGTATCAGGAGTTCTTGTGTCCTGTAATAAAGGGTTTTTTTCTATTAACAGTGAGGTTTTTAATATACAAAAAATGAGCTAATGATGCTTCAGATGATATATGTAATGTATTCTTTTTATTTTATGTGTAGATGGCTCTTGGACAAGTCCGAGCAGTACAACACACTGGGAGGGAATGCCCTCTCCTTTTAAAGGCAGGAATTTTTATTTATTACCTGTGTTTAGTATGTAAACATGACATAAACTAGTGGATCTTTCTGGATTGACACAAATATTTCTTGGAATATGTGTCTGAGTTTTTGCTGCACATAAATTATGGTGGTTCATATAACCTTTATTTTGGGGTGGGAAGGAAGCATCTGAAGTCTTATCTTTTCAGATATAGGTTAATTATGCCTTTTATTCCTTTACTGTACAGAAAGGATTTGGATAGTAGTGATGTAGTTGATTTGAATCTGCTTTTTTTTTTTTGAAGTTTTATGCAATGAAATGCTTGATATTTGGATAGGAGTTTCATATCAACATTCAGATTGAGATTACATTGCCATGTGATACTGTTGTATTTTTCAGATGTTTGATCTAGATTTGTGGTCACTGTCAATTATTTTTTTCTTTAAACCATTGTTGATTTTTGTATGGATTTGATTTTTTTTTTCCTTTTTTACTATAGAAGCATCATTAGCTTGAGCAACCAACAGAGCTAAACTTTGTTCCTTGTCTTAGCTAAGTTTCAGTGACTGGGTATGAGCAATCTACAGTGTGTTCTGAAAACTGCCTTTTGTTAAACTACTGAATAGATAATACGGAAAAACCTAACATCTTTTCAGCTATACTAACCAAGTGCTGAGTGTTTGTGAGATTCTTTCTTTTATTCAGATGATCAACTCCCTGAAATTGGAGGAAAAAAAAAAAAGAAAAGGAAAAAAAAAGGAAAGGGGGACTAAAATACACTGGAAAGTTACAACTCGCACTAAAAGGTGTAAACACTTCTTGAATTTCTTGGCAAAAAAAATTTTAAAAATCTTAATTTTGCAGATCAACCAGATGCTAAGAAAGTTGCTCCTCAGAATGACTGTAAGTAAATTTTATTTTGTTGCAAAAAAAAAAAATAAACCCCGAAAACTAAACAAGTCTAAGGTAGTCAGAACAGGAATTTGAAACAGTGTTCTGGTAGGTGATACTTGAATCAGATCAAAAGAATGGCTGGGTGTTTATGTCTCTTCTTGAAGCAGTGGAGTCTGCTTTGTCAAACTGGCAATGTTAGCAACAGCTGAGAATCTTTAGCTGGTTTTAAACCTCTTGATACCTTATTGTAAAAAGTCAGCTTGGACAGAAGTTGATACAATCAAGTTTTATTATCAAAGGATAAGCTTAGTTGTCAATTACACTACTTGTTTGAATTTAACTTTTTAACAATATTTGTTTATAGCTTTTGGAAATCAGCTACCACCAATGCATCAACAACAGAGGTATGTGTTACACTGCATCTTACATGGTTTTCCTTTTTACTGAAAGAAAGGAGTTTCAAGAAAGTTTTCTGAAAAAGTGGTATCAATGCATAAAGCAGTTACTGTGTATTTGTGTGATCTGTTGAAATTCAGCTTCAAGTTCCAAGCCAGAGACTTAAAGTGCATCTGTATTGCTGTCTCTTCCTTTGTCCTCGCAGCCTAGGCTGTTCATCCAGCTTAGTAAAAGGAAAATGCATTGCTGGTTTTTACTACCTGAGCATATAGGTAGCATAGCCACAAATTTGAAGCAGATCTGAAGGGGAAGGAGTTGACACTATCTTCTAAACAGAAAGGGAATGGATTTTTAAATAAATAAATAATCAGATTCAACAGAGCATATGGCGCAGTCAGCTACATTTGCTACAACTTAGTTTTCTCAGCTCATTTCTTCCCTAAGCAACCACATGTGCTATTAGGCTTTGGCTGGTTTTGGTAGATGAGATGCTGAGATTTGTGTATTTTCAGCGTACTTCAGTGTTGTACTGTGCTTGCATTGTGTCTTGTAAAGTTAATGGGAGGCAAGTAAACCAGGAGAGTAGGGCCACTAGCTTTCTTTAGTTTAATGGGAGGATATCTATAAGTTTAATGCTGGTTTGGTCTCTGAATGGTTGTCTTTTGTTTGGTGTAATGTTTTCTGTAGGTCTGTGATGACAGAGGAGTACAAAGTTCCAGATGGGATGGTTGGATTCAGTAAGTAGTATGGGTGTGTAGTACAGTGAGGGATGTTAGCAGATGCTGTTAGTAGAAGTAATCTTTCTATATTTTCTTTCTTCAAGTAATTGGCAGAGGTGGAGAGCAAATCTCACGTATACAACAAGAGTCTGGCTGTAAAATACAGATTGCACCTGGTAACTATTTCTAGTTTTTTGGGGGGGGGGGTGCTTTTGTTTATTTGATGGGTGGTTTCGGTAGAGAGTTCAGAAGGCTGATTGTTGTTTCTACCTGCCTAAACCTTCATTTAAGGTATATTTTACTGTTTTGTGCTAATCACTATTATGGTCTAAAGAAATGCAAAAAGTTACAGCACACTGAGTGAAGTTGCAGCAGTTTGTATATTATGTTTAACTTCATTATGTCTTTCTGATTTAACGCTACTGCTGAATTGGTTTTGTTTTGTTATTATAGATAGTGGAGGCCTGCCTGAAAGATCATGTATGCTAACTGGAACACCAGAGTCTGTACAGTAAGTAAAACAAATTCCTTGTCTTCATATTTAACTGTGCAGTACCCATCATTCGTTAGATAGTATATTTAAGATAGTATGTTTTTCTTCTGTTGAAGGGGCAATCTGGTGACAGTTAAATGTATACGTAAGAATAAAGGCCATGAACCTGCAGTCGGATCCCTCAACATAGTTGGAATTTTAAGACAAAAATGCGGAACTTTTTCAAGTCCAAATTGGTAGATAATACGTAACCATGCACTGATTTCAGCTTGAGCATAAGATGTAATGCATAGTAAAATGCATTGAGAATGCATAGTAAAGAAAAAAGAGTATGCTAAAAAGAAACTGTTCACCATAAATTGAAAGTTCACAGGGAAAATATGAAAATAGGTAATATGTAAGAGTTGGAGTTACTCAAAGCCCAGCCCATCAGACTTCTTAAATGTCTCTGGTATAAATTAATGTATACCAAAAGTTATGCAAGTGATGCCTACGTAATACCTATCAGCGTTAACTTTTGCCTTCCTGTGTTCAGGGAAGAGGACGATGGCAATGAAAATGGGGGTTGTTTTGGGGTTTTTATGTGGGTTTTTTTTTGTTGTGGCTTTGTTTTTTAACTGGTACAGAGCTTATATAACCACTTACAGACTGGCTTATCCTGGCTTTGCTAGGGAAGATCTTAAATGTAGTAGTATGTTTGGTATTACCTGATTTATGTCAGCTGCTCCCACTTCATGTTTGCAGTTAAGACCTGCAGCTACATGTTTCCTTGGCAAAGTAGCATGGCATTCTCCTCTTAGATTGCAGCCAAGCAAGTTACCGTTAATGAAGTCATTCCTTTATGGGAATTTTCCTTCTAATTATAGTTTATTCTCATGTATTAGAGGGAGGAGTTTTTAACTAATACTAGTACTGTAGTAATGATTTTACTTTAATGGCAACTGACTTCCATGTGTGGTGAATATATACTTGCCTTTGTCAGCTATTCTGGTAACGGTTACAAGTACAAATGTCTTTTCCTAAAGAAAAATTACTGCTGAATAAGGCTACCTGAATTATTGCTGAAATTAAGCAAAGTTAGAAGCTTCTTGTCTGGGGATTTGTAATGCACTAAAGAAGGTAAATTGTAAAAATTTCAAATCTTCTCATTAACATGTATTTAAAAAAAATATTAAAGGACAAGGCTTCCATCTTTTGTTTCAAATTAAGGTTTGATCAGTGTAAGTATTCAGGGATGATGATCATGTCTGAGGAGGTAACTTTTACTTAGGTGCGTTTGGTAAAGAAGCACCGTTTGTATTCTGACATTAGGGTGGCTTTAGGTCTAACACATTATCTTGCAATTACTTGTTACTGCTACAGATTTGCTGCATTTGCCTCATAATTCTTATTGATGGTAGGTATATTTCTTCTGCAAAAACTCTTCAAAATAAAAGTACCAGCACAGTAGGTGTGGGCAAGTGGTACTTGCAGGAACAAGTGTATTTATAAATGTATGTGTTCCTTCACAGATCAGCAAAAAGATTACTTGATCAAATAGTTGAAAAGGGAAGGCCTGCACCTGGCTTTCATCATGGTGATGGACCTGGAAATGCAGTCCAAGAAATTATGATTCCAGCAAGTAAAGCAGGATTAGTTATTGGAAAAGGTGGAGAGACAATTAAACAGTTACAGGTATATATGTATCTTCTTTTAAACACCTATTAGTATCACATCTGGATTTGAGTGGGTATTGACCTCCCTTTTGTCAAATAGGAGCGGGCAGGTGTCAAAATGGTCATGATTCAAGATGGTCCACAGAACACTGGTGCAGACAAGCCCCTTAGGATAACTGGAGACCCTTATAAAGTTCAAGTAAGGAGTCCTTCAGAATTCAAAGCATTTTAAAATCCATTCTGATGTTGCAGTACCTAAATGAACTTTCTTTCTTCTTTTAGCAAGCCAAGGAAATGGTGCTGGAGTTAATTCGTGATCAAGGTGGCTTTAGAGAGGTGCGCAACGAATATGGGTCAAGAATAGGAGGAAATGAAGGGATAGACGTAAGCATGGTTGAAAAACTTGTTCACTGTATTTTGAGATGTTGACATGAAAATGTTAAGCTGTGTAATACAACTGAAAGCTCTTAAATTCCGAAAGTGGTTATGGCATGTAGGTATTGATCATTGCTGAAATTATTACTTCAAGTGGTGTGCAGCTTTCACTTTACATTACCAGAACAGTTTCAGCTAGCTGGAGTTCTTTATCAAAAAAGTAAATAAAAGTTTAAGTATATAATGTCATTATAGAAATTGGCGTTTGGCAAGTCCACCTGTTATGCAAATAATGAGTACAGAACTTCATCAGAGGTGAGGCTGAAAGTTTCATCTGCTAGAATCTGCATTTTAGGCCCATTAGAACTTGTGTTCTTTGCTTGTGAGAAGCATAATGTCCACTGGAATTGCTGCCACTATGAGAACTTGTAGTGCGTAGGCTATCTTTTTTTTTTTTTTTGTTGCTTCTGTTTAGTATTTGGTAGACTTGTGACAATATCAAAAACTTCACGCTTTAGAAAGCCTAAGGTGATATAGGGCTGGCCCTAGTTTACGCTTCTAATATGTGATCCTTTAATTGTGTCAGTCTGGTGAGAATATTTGCATCATCAACATCTTGACTTTTTTTTTTTCTCTTTCAGGTTCCAATACCACGATTTGCTGTGGGTATTGTCATTGGAAGAAATGGAGAGATGATAAAAAAGATACAGAATGATGCTGGTGTTAGGATCCAGTTTAAGCCAGGTTGGTAATATGTCTGTAAGTGTCTGTGAATTGAGTGTAAACTTACTGGATTACACATACTGGAATAGTTCATTTTTATTCCAGATGATGGAACAACTCCAGATAGAATAGCCCAAATCACAGGGCCTCCTGACAGATGTCAGCATGCTGCAGAAATTATTACAGATCTCCTTCGAAGTGTTCAGGTTGGGCAATACATTGTTTACTGCTTACAACTTCCTGCCAATCTTTTGGAAAGACGTAAAATTTTAAAATGAGCGTGTAACTACAGAAAATAATTGAAAGGTGTCGTTTGAATCTACTTCAAAGTTCAGCCTGGAATATGAATGCTTGCTTTTACAGTTACCGTTTTCTGATTAACAGATTACAGTAAGTCAGGGCAGTTCTTGATCTGGTTGGTTTTAGAGCTGCTGCTTCTGTTGTCTTGTTTTAATAGCCAGTATGCTGTTACTTTTAATTGTATTTGGTGTTTAAAAGGCTGTTTAAATGCTTATTTTGAGATTAGCCCCACCAGTGCATGTACAGAAGGCAGACAAAAATGACATCTTTGTACATGTGAAACTTTTCTGCTTTCTTCTATATCCTTTCCTTCTTCATCTTTCATATGCAGAGTTGTACAGAACGTATCTTAAAATGTAATTTAGGTCTTCTGGAAAAGATACTACTTTAACTGTTGAAACTATGAGTAGTAAACAAGGTTTTTCTTAACAAAAGATGTGATGTAACCAGTTGACATTTATCGTTTGTTTGCAGTAACTTTTATAGAACATGCTAATTTGCTGCTGCTGCTTTTTAGGCTGGTAACCCTGGTGGACCAGGACCTGGTGGTCGAGGAAGGGGTAGAGGCCAAGGCAACTGGAACATGGGACCTCCTGGTGGATTACAGGAATTCAATTTTATTGTTCCCACTGGCAAAACTGGATTAATCATTGGCAAAGGCAATATATCTTATATATGTGTATCTATATGTAGTTTAAAAAAACCTCTCCTGATAGTTAAAAATAATTATTCCTCAAATAATTTTGTTTTAAAAATAATTTGCTGTATGCTTCTAAATGCAGTCCTTGAGTTATCCTAATTTTTTGTTTGTAATGCGTGTTCCAGGCACAACAAATAGGCTGACATAGTTAAGTTCTTGACTTGGAAGGTTGTGGGTTTTTTTTGTTTAATTATTATTATTGTTATTTAATTTTTTTAATGCCAAATGACTCCTGTTTTGAAAATTTTGTGCCTACTGACGATGCATGTATCTTCTTGGGGTCCTATAAGAGGAGGAACTAGTTTAGGGAAATTAACTTTCTGGTTTTAGTGCACTGCAAAAAATGTGGTCTTCGCTATCTGGTTAGCTTCTGGGGTTTTTTTGTCGTCTGTGCTTGCCTACTGCATTATAGGGAGGTTAGGCTTTAAGGTTGTATTTGCTGGTTACCATGGGTATTGGTTGTTAATCATGTTTAATCTACATATTTACATAAATGGGGGAAAAAACAGCATTGTAGGAATTCTTTGTTGTTCTTTCTGAATGACAGTGTTGTGATCTTTAATTTTTAAAATTATTTATTTTTACTAGTTTATTGCAATCTAAGCTATACTACACTGAAGAAGCTTGGTTTTTAACTGTTGTTAGAATGTTCTTGTGGGGTTCGTAAGAACAGGTGTCTCTTCACTTCTGTTGTGAACTTCCGTGTAGTTGGTTTTCTCTGATTTGAATCTTAGTTTTCACTTTAATGCATGTCTGTGTTTCATTGTAGGTGGTGAAACTATTAAAAGCATAAGCCAGCAGTCTGGTGCTAGAATAGAACTTCAAAGAAATCCTCCACCTAATGCGGATCCAAACATGAAGATGTTTACTATCCGTGGCACGCCCCAGCAAATAGATTATGCACGGCAACTTATAGAAGAAAAGATTGGAGTGAGTGTACAACTCTTTTTTGGTTTACTGTTGTAACTAAACAGAATAGGACGTGAATCTCCTGTGTGGACACTTAATCCATTTCACTTCCAAATTACTTAATCAGTTAACATATTTATAATAATAAATGGTAATCTCCATTTAAATTAATACAAACATTACTTGAATCACTGAAAGAAGCAAAAACTTGAAATCCAAAGAAAACAGTTGCTTTCTTCAATGTAATATAGTGTATTTTTTTAATGCCATTGTCTTGAAGATGCCCACTCTGTGCATAATGAAAAAAACTGTCTTGTTATAGGGTCCAGTAAATCCATTGGGTCCACCTGTTCCCCATGGACCCCATGGTGTTGTTCCTGGCCCACATGGACCTCCTGGGCCACCAGGTCCTGGTGCTCCCATGGGACCATATAACCCAGCTCCTTATAATCCAGGGCCTCCTGGCCCTGCACCTCAGTAAGTACTGCTTCAGCTAGCTTCCTGTTTTTGTAGGGTGACCCTGGGTCTGGCTTTCACCATATATGTATGACTTGATCTTTTATAGTGGTCCTCCAGCTCCGTATGCTCCACAGGGATGGGGAAATGCTTATCCACACTGGCAGCCACCAAACCCACCAGATCCAGGTAAGAAATGTCACAGATGTACAGTAGTGTACTAAGAGTACATCCATTTTGTCCTTGTAACGTGTTTCACAATTCATTTGTTTTACACTGGAAGTCTGAAAAAGCTCCTGTTCTTCAGGCGTTTCTTCACTGACTGTCAATTCACATATGTTTTACTCTTCCTGTGTGTTGCTTGTGAGATGTTGAAATTGTTTTTACAGTTGGAATATGCTTCTTTATTAAAAGTTATTGACTGTGCATCCAAGTTTGATACTTTCTGCAGAACTCTTGGTTAACTGATGTGTGCAAATCTGTTCACTTTTCTTACAATGGATGTTTTTACACAAAGGTCTTTAATAAGGATGTGTTTTCTTTTCCTAACAGCCTATGACTTTGTATCTTGTTTTAAACAGTGCCCCTTAACAATCTCACTGATCCTGACTTTGCACCGTTTACACGATAGTATGTATTTCTAGCTCTTGCTGGCCTATGTAAGGATGGCTTCTCAGGGTGATAGAAACATGTTTTGTTCAGTCCTTTTTGAGGGATAAAACTCCTGTTGAGCTGCTGTTAATACAGTAAAAATAGTTAGGATTGTGTATTTTGAGGTTTTGCTTATAATAGATTTGTATTTTCTTCTGAAACCCATCTTTGTAGAATCTGTTTCTTGATATTTCTGCTTATCTTTGTCAAGACTGGGAGTTTTTATTTAAATACAACTTTCCAAAGTTTTAGTATCCTGCTTTCCTTTAAGTTTCATCCTTTGGTTGGACTAGAGCATATGGGGAAATGGAACTGCATTCACAGAAGGCATGGTAAGGCTAGATACTTGAGTCACTTGTACCTCATTTGTTTGAGGTAGAGCTCCTTCAGAACTTCAGATCTCAATTTTATTTTGTGATAAATGAAAGACATATTTTCTGCTGGCCACTGGTCCTGACACCAGTTCCGTTAGTGAAAAAGAGAAGGGCTTTGGAGGATGTTACAATCTACAGTGTTCTATTCAAGTCTTTCATATATCCTTTCTTGGCGAAGAACTCTCTCTGCTTTCATTTCCCTAACTTTTATAAAGGTAGTTCTGCATGCGTTCAGTTCAGTATTTTAATGTATCTGTTGTCATCATTTAAAAGTAGAATGATTCACAGTGACTTGACTTGAAGTCTCAGCATACCAAAAGTATCACTTAATCCAAAACCACTGCCAGAATGTTGCAGCCTTTTTCATGCCACCTCTTCATTTTATATAAAGGAATATATCTACAAAAAGATCTGTAATAAAAATGGCAAATACTCATCTTGATGATGATTTTATAGCCACTGTGTTACAAATACTCCGCTTAAAAATCTGTTGAAGTTTTTTGCAATGTACAGTTGAAGTTGGTGTTTCTTTTGACTAGCTTTTATAGTTTTGTACAGTTGTCCACATAGTTGTTCATTTTGGTGTAACAAATGGGTTATTTTAGTATTTTTTCGGTGGTGCTCTCTGCAGAACCATGCTTGCCTCTTGTCATGTGAAAGAGTAGCTTGTTACTGCAGTCAGATTTCTTTGGAAATGTAATGAATCCTGCTCTGTGTTCTTCTGTTCTAGAGAAGTAGCTACTAAGGGGAAAGGAGGGGGGGAAACCGAGCAGTGGCTTAATTGATATTTGCAGGTAACCTTAGAATATGTAGTACAAATTAGTTTAAATCCACTGTTGATGGAAGCAGTGTAATTTTAAAAGGAAATGGTATGTTGACATTGTTTTCTCTATGCTCATACTACTGTGTGCATTTTAGATGCTTAACATCTGACTTCAGTGCTAAATGAAATACTGCAAGAAATTTGTCGTGTTGTGGATTTCTTCTCCCTGAATGCCTTTTTCAGGGGATTTCTTTTCAGTAGTCACTAAGTCACTACCTTACCTGTTTTGTGTTAGGGCAGTAATATACTTTCATTCCATGCATAGTTATTCTAAAGTATTGTTTTTGTCAATGTCTTCATGTGAACTTCTTCCCTCAGTTGGCTGCACTTACTTGCAGATACTTCTGTTCTTTAAGGATGCAAATAATGTTAAAGGATGCTGGTTGTTTTATAGAACATTGTTCTCTCATAGTAGATTTGCAGGTTTTGTGGATTGCCTGTCTGGTAATGTAATCAATCTCTGTGAATCAGCAAGAATAAGCCATTCCTAAAGGCTATATATGTGAAAACCAGAAATAAGACTCTAGGAAGCAGCATTGATGTAGTTAAAAATAAGGGAAGCATGAGCTGCAGAAGATGCAGGTGTTGCTATCATTTGTTGTACTAAAAAGCTGTAAGTAAAAAGTGTGGGGGATCCAGGTTCTTAACATACTATGTGTTGCTGTATTTTATTGTTACCTTAAAGTTTAACTGACAAGCGTTGCAAATACCTAGTAAGATTTGTATTCTTCTGTTTCAGAAATACCTATTTGGCATGCCTCCTCCTCCTCTGCCAGTGTCATTAGTGTGAGGTTATAACAACAGTAAAACCACTGAAATGGTTTGGTGCTAGAATTACTGTTGCTACCGTTTGGTAACATGACTGTTCAAACAAGCTTGAAAAATCTGTTTTATCACATTTAAAATTAATAAATGATGGTGTAGTAGTAAGGGTTCTAGAATGATTGTCTCTCATCAGTCCTATGAAAGTATACTTTGTACAGTACACTTCTCTGCAACCTGATGAAAGCTTGTGCTATGTACATGGTTATTTGGTTTAGATGGATTTTTTCCTAGAAAGAAAATGAGTGCTTAGGACAGGATTAATTGAGGACAGCATTCTACTTGTATTAATTTTATAAATGCTTATGTTTTGTTTTCATAGGTAAGCCAGGAACAGATCCCAATTCGGCAGCATGGGCAGCTTACTATGCTCACTACTATCAGCAGCAAGCACAGCCACCACCTGCAGCCCCTCCTGGTGGACCAGCTACAACCCAAACTAACGGACAAGGTAGCTGTTCAGTAAAATGGATGCTTCTCTTGTGCTGCGGGTGTACATTTTTTTTTTTATTGTTGTCTTCATATAAAGAGTAAATTTATTGTGAAGTATCTGATTTTCTTGGAAAACTCCTGCTTACAGCCTTCAATGTTGCTTTTTTAATGTCAGCAGTAATAAGGGTAATGTGTTTGTCCTGTAATATACTCTTCCAAAGAGAATTTTGCTGCAACTTGGGCTGACTTAATTACATCTACATAGTGCAGTGAGTCATAAATAAAAATGGAATGAGCCAAACTGGTGATGGTCATTTGCTTAAGCAGTTTCATCGCTTCCAGTGTCTTCAGGACAATTACAATTGTAGTATTTAGTTGTATTAGTATAATTGTTGTGCCTGGGTGAGGCTTACCACTTAAATAATTGGTAGTATTTTACACCGTGGGTGATGGGCTTTTCCTGAACCTTGAAAACATGCTGAGCACTTTAAACAATTCTTCTGTTTCTTATTTGGTCTTTTATATTTGTGTGTGTGTATATATATATATATGATTATATTTATATCTGTTTATATTTGTAGTAGCTTGTACCATGTAGGTTTATAATGTCAGATTTGAGTGATGTTATTTGGGGTTGTTACTGAAAAATTCAACTGATTATTTGTAAATTGTTCTATGTATGAAACAAAACCCGGTAGTTTTAATTTAACTATTTTTAATGTAATTCAGGAGATCAGCCAAATCCAGCACCAGCAGGGCAAGTTGACTATACCAAGGCCTGGGAGGAGTACTATAAAAAGATGGGTATGTATGCATTTGGTTTTCTGTTGTTGCATGGTGGAATGTTTTAGGACGCTTGTATGTCTTGTTTGAGGAAACAGGCTTTTTTATCCCCAAAAATGCACAATCCATGTGTCTTCTGAACCATATACTCTGAACTCTGCAGAAAAACAGACTTTATTTATCTTGTGTTTAGTGCATTTACTTGTACTCAGGCTAGTAATTAGCTTTGTGAAAATACATCATACCTGATGAAATATCTATATTTGATCACTGGGAAACATCTTTGAAATAGTTCAATCTGAGTATTTTAAAGTACATTTCATAAGTTTTGGAGTACAACTTTGATCTATTTCATGAAGCTGTAGTTTGTCTTGTTTGGTAGTTGCTTTCTTAATGCTCTTAAGTTTACAGGTTGGGGTTTTTTTTCCTTGTAACGTGCTTTCTGTGTTCAAGGTAATTAAAGCATCTTAACTTGATTTAATTTCTATCACACCCTTTTTTAAATAGTACTTGCTTTGCAGCACTAAGAGCTGCAGGTTACATGTTGCTGCTAGCTTTTTCAAAGTATTTTGCTTGAACTGACATAGAGAACTGAAAGGTATTTGCTTGTTAAGCTGAGGTTTTCATCATTTACTGAGTAAGGAAAGAATATGTGGTCTTGATGCGTTGGCAAAAGGTGCTGTTACCTTTTAAATCATGGGAATGTCTTGCAGGTCAGTGTTATGTCCACAGTGTCCTCCCATGGATACTGTATTTGATATAGATTTGTATATGGAATGCCACTGCTTTCCCTGATATCCCTGTTTGACCAGACATATAACAGCATCTAGTTTGGATTTGTTTCTTTGAGTGGGGGGGAAGGTTTGAGTTGTTTGCCCGCTTTACCTGCACCCCATTTTTTCTCATGGAATACTAAAAAGCATTTGGAGTGAGGATTAATAGTATATTTAATTCTTCTTTCCAGCTTTCTCCCAGGTTGATCTCAAAAGATTTGCCAAGACATAACTACTATTCTTTATTTTGGCACAGCATAAGTGATGAAACGGAAAATATGTAATCATTTACGTCAAGAATTGGGTATCAGACTTAAGAAAATGGCAACAGGATTCCCAAACGTGATTTTTAAGATACCATGGGACTTTCCATCTTGCCTCTTCGATTTTATTTAACTACTACTTTTAATTTACGATCTCTTGCAGTTCAGCTCACATTCTTCAGTGCAAAGTTGGGGGGGGGGGGTTTGCTGCCTTTTAAAGAATAACGTGATTTTTGGCAGGACCTCTGCCATCTTCCTAATTTGTTATCTCTGGAAAGCAAAGTCTGGGTTGCATTCATCTTGCTTTGCTCTAATTAAATAATAGCCAGTTACAAGCTTCTGTGAGCAAGTTGAGAGAGAAGTGTGAAGCCAAAAAAGATAGACACTGGGAAATGTAAAGAATTGCTTTTAAAGTAACAAGACAACAGTCATATAAGAGGAAAAGCAGAAGGGTGGTTCTGATATTCATCTAGTTTAAATTGAGTTCTTTGCTGAAGGAGATGTCTGGACCTGTATAACTTGACTGTGTAAATCATGAGAACTTTTTGCTTCTCCAGCATGTTGACAATCTTGATATGAAAGATACCATTTGTCTTAAGATACACTTAGAAAAGAGGAAGAACTGCCCAAGTGAGAATGAAGGGCAGAGAATTCTAGAGTTGATTCAGTGCTGAATAAAGGTGATTTTCCCCCACCTTCTCAGCAACGATGTTAAGTGGTAGTAGTAGATCCGACGAACAGGAAGGCTGTCCATCAGCAGGTTCGTGTGGTCTCTAGGCTCTCAAATACAGCTACTACTGTTTGTGCTTCCTACAGTACTGTAATGCTCCTGTCCCCATTAACTTGTGCAAAAGGGGGAAGGTAGGAATTACAAGTCACTCACTCTGACTCTTCTTTCAGATTTTCCACAGCACAGATAAGTACACAAACAGCTGTTTTGGAGAACTGAACCGAAACTTGACTTGCTGAGCCCAAGGGGGGTTTTTTTGCTGCTGAAGAAAACTACTTTGATAGTCCATGTGGCAAGCTTGTGGGGGTGACAGTACTGAGCTGAACATGTTGGATGTGACACTGCAATTGGTGCTTGGGATTTTCTCATACTTTGTGTGAAGTATGGATGATCTGAAAACTAAAGCAATCCTGAATATTCCCATAAAAACTGTAATACTGTTTTCTGAAGTGGCTTCTTACTGGTGCAGTATGACTCGGCTAATCACAGAGAACACTCCTGTGTTTTTCAGTGTATAGAACAGTGACTTGAAAATAACCTGTTTTTCAACTCACAAATATAGTTGCAAAGTCCATATCCTTTTTTGGACTCTTGTTTCGGTCAGGCACTATTGCTCTGACTAGTAAATACAATTAAGAATAAGACTGAAAAGCTGGTAATGTTATTCATGCACACCGGTAAGTTACTGTACCTGGATGTTGTGGTGTAGTTGCTTGGTACCCTACTTCATAAATTCAGAAGTTTTGTTTTAAAATTCCCTTAAGTATTACCAGGTAACAAGCTTTTGAAGACATATAGATGCTGTTATCTTGAGTTGGAGACATGGTATTTTTACTTCCCTCTACACAACCTGAAATAAAGACTTGTGTAACGGGGCCCTAAAAATCTCCCAGTGATAGTCATTCTGTCTAAACATGAAGTCATATTTAGCAAACCAACTTTCTGTCTGATACCCCAGAAAACAGTTCATCAGAGTCTGATACTCCTGTTCCCCAGAAGGTTGCTCGGTGGTCTTGCATCCAAGTAAAAGGTGATGTGGTTTCAGGCAGGGTTGAAAACTTAAAGCCCTCATCACATGGAAGCTGCCCCTATTTTTTTGATAGCAAAACAGAAGATTAGGTGTGCATGGAATTGTACAGGCTTACATTATGCTGGGATTTTTTGGATGTAGTGGGATTGGATATGGTGGTTTGGGGTTGGTTTTTTTTTTTTTTTCTAGTATTCCAGAATAAACTTCGGACGGTAGTGGTTTTTTGGTAGTATCCTAATTCTGACTGTAAAACTTTGATTTGAAAAAAGAACCCTTGAATAATGTAGATAACAAATGTTATATCGCAGCAGTAGTAGTGCTGGTTTGGAAGTTCAAGAAACTTTAAGCACTCCACATAAAATCCTGTCTGAAAGCGTGCAAGTGTGAGGACAGGTGGTTGGATAGAGGATGGAGTGTGTACAGGCAGGTACATTCTGCAGTGGTAACTGTAAAAGCACCTTTCAGATAAAAAATTGTGAAGATGTGGTAGTAGGTGAAGTGTGTTTGTTTCTGAAGTAAGAGAAGGGAAAAATGAGGTAAACACATCTGAGACAAATCTTCCTGTGAAGAACATCGTGAATGAGGTCCTAAAAAGTTGGCTGTAATTATTTTTTTGATATGCTAGAGTCCTCCTTTTGTATTCATCTATTGCCTTCAGAATTTTGAAGCTGCAAGTTGATTTTATTGGAAGGACTGGTAGTTCTCAGCCACAAGTCTGGGAGAGTGTGTGTCTGTGTGTACTTACAGGTGTGTCGCACTGTTATTTCTAGAGGAATGGAACTTAAGCAAAGGTGAGAAGGAGATGTTTCAGGATTATGTTCTGTGGTGGAGTAAACGTTTAGAAAAATTGATGCTCTTTAAAAAAAAAAAAAAAGTAATTTGCAGTAATCTAGCAGTCGCATTAAGGATGCCAAAATAAGGGGATTGAGTGAATTGGTGTTTGATGATTTAATTAATGCAGTCTGTACAATGAGATAAAAGTCAGTCTTCCATGGGTTACAAAAAGTAATCTCCTGTTGACCTGTTACTTTCTTTTAAATGCTACCTGTGGTTCAGGTCACTTTATGTCAGCAGGCTTTAAAGACTTTTGCTCTGGAACATGATTCAAGAGGTGGAAAAAGCTAGTTCCTCAATTTTGCTTTACATGGGAATCATTACATTAAAATAATAGCATAAGTGGTTAGGTTAAAAGCAGCCATAAGATTATTCAAAAGCCATGGAGGAATATTGCAGGAAGCCAGGTTGCAGTTGGGTTTTGAAATTTTCTCGTTCCTATTGCAGCAGCAGTGCTATATAATTCTCATTACTTGTAGGTCAAGCGGTTCCTGCCCCTGCTGGGGCTCCGCCAGGCGGCCAGCCAGATTACAGCGCAGCATGGGCCGAGTACTACAGGCAGCAGGCAGCATACTATGCCCAGACAAGTCCACAAGGAATGCCACAACACCCGCCAGCACCACAGGTATAAAGTTTACGTGATTTTTGGCTGGCTTCATTTCAGTGGTTATAGATAATTTTTTGCATGTCTCCTGCTTTGTTACCTTTGGAGTATGCATCTTTTTTCCTAGCGAAATGACTGTGAGAATAATTAATAGCTGACTTTGTTTACCTGATAACTTGAGTACTGTATATATCCATGTTTGGTGATTATGATTTAAAAAAAAAAAAAAAGGGAAAAAAAAAAGAAACTTTTTCCTCCCAGGGTTTTGAAAACCATGCAAGAAGCCACCACCATTTACATTAACCAATTTTTCTTTCTTAAAGGCTTCACTCCTGAGTTAGCTTGATTTAAACGATTTTCTTTAACTTTTTGTGTATCTCTTATGTATCTCTTCTGCACAGGGCCAATAATAAGAAGTGGACAATACAGTATTTGCTTCATTGTGTGGGGGAAAAAACCTTTGTTAAATGTATGGATGCAGACGCCTTGATGAAGATCTTAATTTTGTTTGGTTTAAAAAAAATAGTGTTTTTTGAAAATGTACAAAATATCTATCACTACTGATAGGAGGTAATATTTCTGTGTAGAAATGAAAAATGGTTTGTTTTTAGTATTAGTGTAGATGTACACATTCCAGCAAATGTATTTGCAATTACGTGGTCAATGCTTTGTGATATAAATGTACTTTTTCAATGTATACTTTATCACTTTTAAAATGCCTGTTTTGTGCTTTACAATAAATAATATGAAACCTCCTGTGTCGGTAAGTTGGATATGTGGGTATATAAAGAAGTATAGGATTGATTTGCAACGCTGAATCAAGGTACCTGTACACAAAGGAGATTTCCCCCATCCCCATGAAACCTTGTTGAGTTTAAAAAGTTGTTGTTAGCATGTTTTTCCCATCTTGCAGAATAGTTGTAGATGGAGGATCTCTTTCATTCATTGTATTTTGCTGCCTAGCACCAGTAATCTTGATACCTTAATTTTCTTTCTATTTGATTAAAAATGCATGTTTAAGAAGGTGATCTTTTGGCATACTTCCATTGCATTAACAGTGAAATTTCCTTTTACACATGACCACTGTTTCAGACCTGTGCAGCTGCTATAACAGTTAACTTTTGTTCTTAATTGAATACTTCAAAACTGTTCCTGCATAACTGTTTTACGGATTTTTCAGACTAGTTATAAAATTTAAGTGTAATGTGCTTAAGCCTTCAGTTTAAAGTAGTCCACTTCAAAATTCAGTGTAGAAAAGTAATGTGGTATGCATAGTAGTTACAAAAATTGCATCTGTCCTTAAAACGCTGTTTTGTTTGAGTGGTGGGGAGTGGTTGAGAACTTCCTGCAGAGCAGATAACTTTTGTTTTTGTGAATATTCAAGTATTGGAATCAATTGATTATTTTTTTGATATATACTTGAAACTTCTTATTGCTCTAATGCTCATACTAAAATTTTGATTCTCTTGAAATCCTGTTTGCTCTTTGCATATTTATTGGCTCTTTGCATATATTAGACTACATGCAATACAGTCTGTCTTGCCATTGTCTGTTGAAGTGCAGGTTTGATCCAGCCAGTATAGAACTAGCTCTATAGGGGTGAGGAGGACTGTGCTGTGTATCATCCTTGATTGTTCCTTCAAGGAGCATTGCACTGTAAGTACATCAGAATGACAAATTGATGAACTGCAACAGTATCTTTTTGTCAATGTTCCACATAATGAAAATGCCATACTTGTGTGACTATTATGTTGGAATACAGTGCTGATATCTTAGGAAATCATAATTGCTTCTTAATTCAGAAACATAGGTGTGCATATATATATACATACACATAATATGAGCTTTGTGGGTAAGTATTCCTGAAACGTTTAGCAATAGCTAAAGAAAATCATGTTTCTGTTCATCTGAGTAATAGCTTTTTTTTTTCATTAGTACTCCTGAGACAGCTGTATCTTTCAGTGTTTTAAAGTATGCATATCTTAATGTTGAAGTCTTTGGAACCACTTGTTAGACAGAAGTTGTCTTTGTCTTCAGATAGTTTGCAGATATGTAGTGATGTAGGTATGTTTTAAATAATTCTATAACTGTTTCTTGCTTTATCTTTTGGAACACCATATTGTTGCTTTGAGAGTAAGTTTTTTTAGGGTGGCTGCACAGAGAAGTAAAAGTTAAGGCTTGAAATTTGAAGTAGTTTATTCAGGTAATTAGCAATGTATGTATTGTGCTGTAGAAAGAGAAGAAATTATTTTTATCCCTTTTAAAATTAGGAATTATTCTGGTAGCTTAAAAGAGGCTAGGACAGTATTTGCTATCGTTAGTGTAGGGTATGAAGTTTAATAGCTCAGATATTTTGCATGGTATTTTGTAGATAACCTTATAGAACGGTGCATTTAATTTTGCTCAGTTTAGTACATAATACATTCACTGGATTCTTTTATCATTCACAAAATGGAGGCTGTTGATTTTGATACATATAAGGTATAAAATCTTTATTAATTGCAAACAGTGCAATTATTTATACTTCACAGTGCCTTCCCAGACCTTCCACCTTAGGTTCTGCTGCAAAAAAGCAACAGGTAAGCACAACCTAAGGAAGTATATAAATTAATATATTTCAGTACATTAATGTTGTCCCTGTGAGATCTTTGTGGTTGTGTATTGAAAAGCAATCTGCTGCTTCCCCAAATGCATTGTTACTCACGGTTCCATTTCAGTGGAAAGTCTTTTAAGTTTTGAAACAACTGTTTATATTTCTAGGTAAATATGTATCCTTTTTTTGGGTTTTTTTTTTTTTAGAACAGATGAGTAGATTGCAGTAATTTAAACTTGATCAGAATAAGTAATTTTTGTTATTTTTCCTCACATAGATAATTGTTGCAGTTAAAGAATCGAAGCCTTTAAAAATACGCAGTAATTACTTTGGCTAGAAATGTCAACAGCCTTCACAAATGTTTTTTTATGATAGGGCACTATTCCCACTCAAACCCGTAAGACCTAAATATAAAGAATATGACTTCTTGTTGTTATCACTGAACTTGATAACTTGTCTTACAGTTATAGTGTGTTAGTGGAATTTTTAGATAATTTAGTTTGCTTATTCATCCTTAACATGTTAGGAAAATTCTGGAGTTTGAGATTAGTATGTTTTAACTGAAAAAGCATGTGCACCAATTAAATGTTTAACAGTACAGCAAATAATATTTTATCTATATAGCAGTCAGTGTATCCTGTTTCTTGATACTTTAACTGAATTGCTGTATATTTTGGTAGCTTAAAATGTTTGTATGTCTTACAGATGGTCTGGTACAGGTTTTTGTTTCTGGTTTTTGTTGTCTTTTTTTTTTAGCTTAAAGTAAAGCAGCATCTATTTGTTTTTTGTTGATGATTCTGTTTCTGAAATGTGCTGCTCCTCTTTCAAAAGTCCTGCTTATCTGTACATCAAAGGAAAATATTCAAAAATACTGCCTTCATTTTCACACACAGTGCTGAAGATGCTGCAAGCACCAAATCATAGCTCATAGAATCAGGTCCTGAGATAGTTACTACCAGTAAAGAGGAATCCTTTGAGTGTATGCCATTGGTGAGCCGATGAGCATGGACCATAGAAGGGCTCCATGTAGAAGGTAAAATTGGCAAAACAATAACAGATTTGAAATGTATCCCATACATAATGATGTAGGGTATAATTTTTGTTTTGATCACTTTTCATTATTTACAGTATTCTTGTTTGACCATAAATGTTCCATAATCTGTTTAAACTGTGATTTAACAATATAAACCATCTATTTTAATTTATATTCTTCTAAACAGCCAAGCTTTAGATATATTGCATTCTTAAACTACTAAATAGTTGTGCTTCAGTTTCTCAAGCCACTTAATATTTCATCTGTAGTTTAATATGTAACTTCATTTTTGACATGAGAAAGGGTTAGGTGTGTACCATTGGATTTTGATACTGTGAATTTAGTGTTGGGGTGAGTCATTTGTTCACTTCCTTTTACATGATGATACTTTTTTCTTCAACTGTTGTTCCTGAAATATCTTGAAGAGTCTTTCAATTGTAAATTTAGCCAGTGGGAGGAGATAGAGAAGAAAAAGCCAGTTGATTGGAATGTTGCTAGTGTGTGAAGATGAGATGTTCTTGTGTGTAGCATTTGAGGTGCATTGACTTCCAGCTTTCTCACTGCTGGGCTTACAGGTATGCTATTCCGTGCTAAGCATAGTGTTTATTTTCAACTCTGTCTCCAAAGTCATAGCTCTTGGGAGAATAGAAGATAGATTATTGGAGTCATCCTGATCCAGAAAGATAACTGGGCTTCCCTACAAGTGTAATGAACTTACCTAAAAGGTTTCTTTAAATGTTTCCTGCTTTTTTTTCCCCCTCCCCCTTAGTGTCCCACACATTAGGTAGAATGTGAGGAGTATGAAAAGCTTTAAAAGGAAGCATAATGTTCAAAGTAGGAAAAGCATTTCTGTATCACTTTCTGCAGCCTAAACTTTAACAGGACATGAGATGTCAGGTGGATATTCTTCAGCCTAGCTTGATGAAAAGTCATCTGTTGAAGTCCAGGCAGACAGGATCTTTACTCACTTGCACAGCCTATCTTGAAGTATTTCATCTTTGTCCTAGTGGTATTTTATTGGATGATAGAAACTGTTTCTCCCGTTCTCTTCCAAAGTAATTTTAAAGTTTTCCATTGCATGCTAAAAGCTCTTAATTTTGCTTTTTTCCTGGAAGTCAGGGGGGGAAGGGAGGACTGGGCTTTTCAGAAAGCATATAGTTGACAGGATTCCCTCTTCCCTAGTAACAGCTTATGAAACTCTTGTGTATGCACAAATATTTCTCTTGCGTGCATGTGAAATGCCTTTTCGTCCTGAGAAAAGTGTTCTCTGCAGAAACTACCCGTGTGTAAAAAGAAGATTGGCTTTAAAAGGCAACTGTGATGGGAACAGTGTCTTAGGGAGATGCAGCTTGGACTTGAGGTAAATTGAATGCTTTACAAAAATGTGGTTTTGAGCTTGCGTTGACACTGTATGTAATATGGGTACACGTTAACTGTATAATGGTTTTTGTATGGTTTTTCTCAATAAATGTAAACTGATGGATAATAGCAATGTTTTTGTCTTTTTTTTTTATGCTTCTATCCCTGCCTTCAATAGTTTGAAATACCAGCGTCAGAGGAAAGATACTGCAGCACCTACTACTTGTGTGAATGAACATCACGCACGTGAAATGACGTAACATATAGTGATACACCCCTTAGGATTAATATTCATTCAAAACATCATGCAGCTTATTACTGTTTTTCCCAAGATGTTTCTGAATTTGTAACTAGTTTATTGAGGCAACAGAGTGATTTCCAGTCAGAGCAAAGAGCAGTCAGCAAATTCAGTTGGAGGAAAATTTCTTTTTGAAACGACTGCATAAATCTACCTTGCTGCAGCTTGCCTTGTTGTATGTTAAGGCTTACACACATGTTCTTTAATGTAAAATGTGACTGTTACTTGTAAAATTACTTTTACAGAAGTCTAAGGTGAACAATTCAGATGGTGTTAGCACAATGATATTAGTGTTGATATCAAGAGAGATTCTTAGAGGAAAAATAGTACAGTAGCCTTAAGCAGACGATGTTTAGAGATGCAGCAATGGATTTCTTGCATTGAGAGAACAAAGACTGAGCGGTTAGGCACTTTCAGAGAAACTTTTTCTTAAAGCTGCTTCCTGTCAACTTAGCTGTGTTAGGCTCGTATTTTGTAACCAACTGTTCCTGTATCATTTAAGCAGTGAAAAATTAGAAGTTTTACAAGCTAATGTTGGTACTGTAAAGACTACTACAAGCCTTACTGAGATAGTTTTTGCTTTGGGATTATCAACGGCGTAGGTTGGTCAGAGCGTAGCTGTTGAGGTGCAAGGCAAGTTTAAAACAAACTAGTGCTCTCTGAAATGAAACAACAAAAAGTAAGCAGTTACGTAATCTTTTATTCTTTAAAAATCGTACACTGGGGTTTTTGAAAATCATCGATAAGTATTTCCTTTTGCGAGTTAAATGCTTCTGGGATAAAGTAAAACAGCTTAAATATGCAGTGTTCATGCAAAATATACCAACAGATTGCTACACAGGTTTCCAGATCGTGTACTATTACACAACAGCTGGTCTTCAAATGTGGGAGCGCTGTTACACTTCAGCTTTTGCCTTGAGTTGATCTTTCATACACTGATTCCTTCTTTTCAGCCTTTAATACTGATTTATGTATTCAGGAAGGAACCTGGACACTCTCACAATTTGAAGGTTACTCTTATCTGATGCAAGAATGACAAATCAATGCATATCCTTGCTTCCTTTAGTTGGCCCCATCAGAGAGATGATGCAATAAGAAAGTTTTGAGGGGAAGAAAGATTCCAGCTAAAGTAGAGCATTAGTAGTCATCAGCTAGAAGAGAAAAGGGTTAAGAGAAACAGATTGTTAGATTTTGATAACAGGAAAGATGCAAGAGGAATATTTGAGAGTTCAGCGAATTAAAATGCTAACTCTTACTTTCAATGGTGAGAATACAGGTGCTAGCAGATGTGCCTCTGTTGTTGACTGCTTTACACATATATTCCCCTTCATCTTCTGGGAAGGTCTCTGGCAAATAAAGGCAATAGGTTTCTCCTCTTTCAATATATTGATAGTCCTCAGAGTCCTGCAACATTTCCCCCTCAAACCACCATGTAACTTCAGGTTTTGGTTCTCCAGTAATTTTAACTGTAAATCTCACTGGCTCGCCATCAACAACGGATGTGTTTTTCAGGGACTTCTTGAACCAGGGAGCTCCAGATCGAGCTTGATCCTCCTCATCTTCGCAAGTAGAACCATTCAAGATGCTTCCCTCTTCTTCTTCTTCCTCTTCCCTTTTCTGTTTTAAAATAAGGCAGTTCAGAAGATGTACAGTGGCAGTAGCAGTATAGGTGATACATATTTGATTACAGAAAAGTCACCACATTTCTGAGAAGGGGAAATGCCACACCTATCCTCACTAAATAATGCACTGAATCTGGATACGGAACAGAGTAAAACGGATTTTAATAAGGCTGGAGTCCCAGGGTAAAATGTAGGTGTGAATGTAGGTAACGTTTTCAGGCTATCCAAAGGATACAATGAACATTCTTTGCAGTATCTCCCATACTCTTCACGAATACATGAAAACTCCAAAAGCCATTTTACATCACTATAGCAGTTCACAGCAGCTGTTAAGTGTAATGTGCCTTCCATACCTCTGGCAGTGTTGCCATCGGTTACTGGAAGCTAAGTTAAATGACGCGAGAGCATATACTTTGTAATTGATACCTTCTGTAACGCAGCATCAATTTCTTTTTGTTCAAACTGCATGCGTAGTAACTTCTGTTCTTCAATTCTCCTCTGCTCCTCCTCTTCTCTAGCTCTTGCCATTTGCTCAAAACGGGCCTTCATGTTTACTTTATGAGTAAAGGGAGACACAGATTTCTTGGCTGGTCTCACATCTACCTCATCATCCTTGTGGGAGGAAAAACAAAACAGGATTTAACTCATTTATTACCTTTTAAATGTGCGTGATGATAAACCCAGGTTTGTAGAGCAGTAGTTCTTAACTGAGCAAAGCCACCCAGAGACCTGTTTTTCTCAGAGGTTTGTTTAATACTTGGTTCAAGATCAAGTCTCGTAGCAGCTTATCCCAGGGACAGGGATACAGGGACAATACTTGCAAAAGTAATTTCAAAAATGTTAGGTAGAAAAAACCTCCTACTAAAGTTTTTGTCATACAGCAGTTGAATGCTGTCTTGTGGCAATGGTAAATCTTTACTGACTCGACTTCTATGCCATGATGTTACGGTAGCTTCAACACCTCACACAGACCTTAGAAACATAATTACAGTGTCAGTCATTAAATTAAAAGCTCAAAAATAAAAGATAGGCTTTGAGCTGATGCCGAAGCGACTGACCGCTGCGGATAGGAACCTCAGGATGATGCTTGGATCAGGCTTACTGCTGTTAAGGTTGCTCCACATGCTTATGTCATGAGAGCTCACACTGGTGTTTTGGATCACAGCATCGTGGTGGTTTACTGGTTAGACTGATAGCTTCAGTTCTTGTTTTTCCCCTCTGAAAAAGTGAGATGTTCTAGTCCAAAGCACAGGCGAGGAGGCATCTTTCTCTGCTCTACCCTCAGAAATGAGTAAAGGTGATAAAAAAGGCTATCTTCAGATGGTAATGTCTGGGTTTATTGGGGTTTGGTTTTTGGGGTGGGTGGTGGGTTTTGGTGTTTTGTTTTTAAACTCATACAGTGGAGAATGAATTGGAGTTCAGAAGGAGAAGCAGTTCATGTGATGATTAATAGATTAATTCTCTAATATGAATGTTTCAAACCCTCAGGCTGGCAGATTTCAGATTAAGATACTGAATTGAGGACTTTGAGCAGAAAAACAGATCTCTGCTTGACCATATGGCTGATAATAAAAGGGTGCTGTTTCCTTCAGGGGTGCTGAGGTGAGACTTCCTAAAGCATCCAAAGTAGGGAACAGGGAAGAAGGAAGAAAACAATTTTGGAAACACAAAATTTGGTGAGCAGCAGCATTGTCCACTCCTGCAGCAGAGGGTGCTAGTTAGGTACATCATGAACATACACAGAATGCAACTTACCTCTTGAAATTTTTCAGCTTCCCTTTCTCTGATTTCTTCATCCATTGCTCTTCTCTTAGCTCGCTCTTCTTCAATCTTCTTCTGTATTTCTTCTTGAGACAATTGTCCTATTTTTTCAAACTTGCTTTTTAAGTTCTTTGCCTGAATAGAACCGCTTTTTTTTAGCCTTATTAATTCTTCATATTCTTTGCTTGGCTCAAAAGTTTCACACTCTTCTTCCAGCTGTTCAGAAATGACAGAACGTGTAAGATGAAAAATGCCCTGGTTGTTTTCATGACCTGTTCTCCCCACAGATAGGTGTAACTTCATACACTTGAACAGTTGTAGTTACCTGAAATCAGCACAGTAGTCAGACTATGTCTGAAGCTGTAATTGTTGGTATTTTGGTCCCTCCTTTTCTGACCTCTGCCTGACAGAAAAGATGTATCTGCACTGTATCTGGATGTCCCTGTCTCTTCATCCCCAGGATGTCATACAAAATTGTAAAGTTCACAAGCTGGAGCCTTTATTAGTCGCTCCAGCTTTGCTTCACAAAACAAATACATGAAAAAATGTCCTGTGGCATTCGAAAGGGAGTAAGAAAGAATTGCCACCCACAACCAAATTAGATTGAAGTGTAAAGTTCATCATGTTTTCGACATTTGGTATGCAAAGCAAATTCTCTGTGTGATTTTTAAAATCAACTGTGACACACTTCAAGTCCTTAAAACACTGATTGAGACCACTGTGATTCCTTCCTAATCAGTTAATACAGCATTCCCTTGAGAGAATTTTGCTCTTTCCTACTTTCATTTTTGTTTGTTTGTTTGGGAACTAGATGCTTCTGTTCTCCTAATTTCGTAAGTATTATGTTAATCATTCTAGTAATACTGTAGAATTTTCAGAAGGGACTGTAGAACAAAATACCAAGTTGAAATTGTGTGTTTACTTCAAGGGTCACAAGGGAAAAAAATAATTTTCCTGGTAGATTAGTCGTAAAAAATGTATCTTACTACAATATGCATATACAATGTTGTGTTTTTAAATTATGTTACTCTTACTTGTCATTCTTTTCAGGTACTGAAAGTGGACATTTTAAATTCCTTTTAAAGGAATTTTCAGTTACAGTCTTGGACTTGGAGATTTTAATAATTAACTGAAATGTTCTATTACATTTTTATTCAGAGCATGCTTAACGTATCTTTTGATATACAAACCTCTCCCATTTCTTCTCTCAACTGCTGAAATTCTTGCTTTTCCATTTCCAACTTTTGCCTCCGCTCCTCTTCTGTGCGTCTTTTTTCTTCTTCCATTTTTTGCCTCAGCATCTCCTCAAAATTAATTTCCAGTTTACCAGGTATGAGAGATTCTTGAGAAACCGTTTTAAACATCTCTGGTGTTTCATCATCCAGCACCTGCTGGAAATTCAGAGCATTAATGATACCTGTGGTGAAATCACAGCATTGCTCAGACACTTGCAGTCCGTAAAGATAACCAAGTATTTTGCCGCCTCTGCCACCGTACAGTGAGAGGCAATTTGACACTCTGGGTATTTTGGGGGTTTGTATTTGATTTTAGCTCTTTATTGTTACGATACTAAACTTTTATAAGGAAGATGAAGGTGTTACTAGAAGGCAGGGGTTTTGCCAGATGATAGAGAGGATGTCCTCTGAATGCAGCTCTGGGTCCTGAAACAATTCATTCCTCAAACTCATTAGATAGAGTGCTTGTGTTTAAATGTCATTGCTCTTCACACGGAAAGAAACATGTAATCTGTGTGAACTGAATTATATTCCTGTTCTTAAGTAGTTAGTATTCCCAGTAAGGATAAGGGAACAGAATTTTCTACAGGAAAATCCTGTGCACAAAATGCAATGTTGCCAGTTCACTGCTTTGTACAACTCAACAGCAAGAGTTTTCTCCTTTCCCGTCCTTTCTCAGGCTTCAGATAGGGTTTGGCTATGATGGTCATTCGTGAGCAGTCTGCTTATTTTGTGGACTAATTCATAAGAAGATGGTAGGGCCTAGGAACGGGGATTTTCATTGCATCCAAAAGCAGGAAGTACAAGAACAGTTATCAGGCTGAATTTGTCGAAACCAAGCATTACTGAAGTATGAAGCTGTATGCTACAGTAAAGGCCAGTAGCATGACAGCCTGAGTTACGCAGGAAGATTTTAAAATGACTTACTGATGAAACCTATGTAAATGTATGTTTGTGTGTGTAACTATGTAAATGTATTAACAGAGATTGTCTGAACAGGACCGTTTTGTAGATAAACGTGAGATGAGGTCAGGTACCGATCTACAACCGGCACTATTTAATCAGCACATCTTTGTAAACCTTGTGGCAAACACTTGAGCCCGATGTGCCTTAAATTGTAGGCATTCCCAACAGTAGTCATCAATCAAATGCCACAAAGAATTAAAGGACAAAACTTTCATTGGAGAACATGTTTTGACTAGCTTCATTAAGAAACAATATTTTTGTAGAAGATTCTTTATCACTCCCTTTTCTCTCTGCTACCTACTGCAGTTGTAAGTTCCACCTTTCACTGCTGTTTGTGCCACCTTGGTTCGTACGACTGTATTGACCAGCTTTGCCCACGGCCCTTTTATTTGTCACAGATCTGTCAATAGCTTTTTGGCCCAGTCCCACTCAAGTACTGCTGTTCACTATAGATTTCCTTCAGATACTCCCTCTGAGTAAGCTTACAGTTGGACTTCAGCCCCGCCATTCCTTCCATTCTTCATTTGTTTTGCATAATATGAGCCTATTTGTTGAAATTGTTACGGAGACATGGAGTCAAAAACCAAAGCTGTAAGCTATTTCCTTTAATGAAAACAATGCATAGCCGCATAGTTTTCAGAGGCTAACCACAGCTGAATTAGCAGAGAAACGGGAAAGTCTCTTGCTTGTGATGCATTAGTTCATAGCTCATCGCTACAAGAAATGCAGAACCTAAGTGGAGAAGCATTAATTGAAAATGTACTAATGCATGTATGTATAGACATAAAAAAGCTGTGCCTGTGAGCAAATGCTGGCAGCTGTCTGCTCTGTGGTTTGGAATCGCTGACTTAAGAAAAGACAGTAACCCAAATTATTCCTGGTTAAAAGACACAGGTAAAAATGTAGCTGAATTGTGTGATGTACAAAACTGTTGTGGTTAGTTCGGTAAATATTTTAGCCATCTTTTGTGAGGTGGTGTTCTTTCTGCAAAGTGGGCACAGATGGTAGTGAGAAACAGTCCTGTAACAAACACAGTTTGTAGCACAGTCAAACAATTTTCAGGGGGCAAACAGGAACTGACGGAAAGTAGAATGCTTTTTCTTTGTGCTAAGAAGGGTTCTTTATACAGTCTCTCATGGAAAGAGACTGACAGGGATGAGAGGAATGCTTCAGTCTGAAAGTGACCACGTTGATAGTGGGAAGCACAGAAGGTTGATAGAAGAAGCCCAATAGAGAGATCCTACCAAAAGGAGGTGACATTTGTGTTTTCCAGCAATAGTATTACTACTTCTGTGTGTATATACTTTCAAAACTAAATTAAAATGAATAAATATGGACAAATGCGTAAATAAAAATAGAATGTGAGATTTTACTACTTCTGAAAGAGATGGCTAGTATGTTCTTAAAATGTTGAAAAGCAGACCTCCATAGCTATTCTTTTCTTCTATTTTCTGCTATAAGTAATAGAAAATGTGGTGTTCATATTCAAGATGCTAATTAACAGAAAACTTTCAAACATATAGATGCTGAAAATACATTTCCAGTTAGTATTTTAAATTACTGCATGTCTTCACTGTCTGTGGTTTCAGTGCAATCAGACTCTCTGCTGCATCTAATGGATTAAACCCTGTTTAATCAGGCAGGTTTTTCTTGCCTGACATTTGAGCTTAAGTTCTTGCTACACTGAGGCAGAAAAAAAGATACCCAAGAAAGCAGGAAAAACCAGCAGACGGGACATACTTCCATCCTTTCTTGCTTTCCTTTAGTTGTCTCCTGGCTTTTTATAAAAACTGTAGTGGCAGAAGTCCAGTAGCGTTTTATTTCCCCTTAATGCCTTTAGCTTCTGTTTGCTCTGGAGGCATGGACAGACACTGTGTTCCATAACTGCTTACCAGTACGGTATCAAATATAAAAATATGTTGTAGTTTCTCTAGGTAGTCGTTCCGTGTACCCTAGGTAGTTGTTCCCTGTATAGGTCTTGTCTTTGGCCCAATTTTCAGGCAGAGGGAGCACTGCTAGCGCTCTTAGTAGTCACACAAAGTTTTAATTGCTTTACTGGGCATACAGTTGGTCTTTCCCAATAAAACCACAGAGGGGAATGTAGGAAGACACTGCCAGATGAGTGGGTTATTCCACAGTTCCGTATGGCATGTCTGGCCTTCCCTTTTGAAACAAGGTTTCAAAACCTTGTTTTGGTTGGTATTTGTGTAACTTAATACTGTATTTCCTAACATCCACCAGTCAGTAACTGGTTCATACCCAAGGGCCTGTTGAAACTTGAAGCTGTTGGAATAAGCATGAAGAATACAGTGAAAAGCTCCACACTAGTAATTTTAATAAATAAGGTTGCCACCCTCTGAAATCAGGCATTTTCTCTGCTTTCAGGTTGTGTCAGTATGTCAATCCCAGGTCCCTGAAAATTTGTCTTCAATATAATCTTAATTCAAATTTTAGAAGTCATTGCCTATCACAGAAATCGGTATTTGTCTAAGGAAGTGCCATATTACAAGCTGTTCTAATGGTAATGCCACAAGTTACTTTTTCTGTTTCTCTGAACAAGCAATGAAATACAATAAAAACATCGATTAGCTGAGTTCAGCTTTCCTACTTTTTCCTTCCTGAAGGGCCACGGGTGACTATGAAATTCGTACTTGCAGTGAGCATTTTTCTAGTGTGTCATTAATTATGCTTTAGCCAGCAAGAGCTGATTAGTGGGCACCCTGTAAAGGCAGGGAGATAAACTTGGAGAAGTAAAAGGCATCGTTCTTCCCCCGAAAAGAACCAGCAAACCCGCCTGTGAAAACGTTTTGCTTTCCAAATTTGTTGCATCTAGCATAATAATAGCCATTGGACACAGTATCTTGTGTTGAGTACATCGCTTGACATCCCTTCCAGGTTTGCTGTGAGAAGGGATTGTTCTGTGATGATTTTTGGGAAAAGAACTTGATTAGTGTACCACACTACCTTCTCCGGAGTACTGAGGGAAACTAGTTAATGAAGGAGTTGAAGCATGCATCCCTAGCTGTATTTAAAGCTTTTTCCCAGAGCTGCTTTCCGGTTCGAGACTTTGGTAAAAATCAAGCTAAACAGAAGATAAAAATGATACCAAACAAAAATGCCATACCATGTTCTTCCTTGCTTCAGCAAATGCTCTTTTCTCCTCTTCTATGCGTCGCCTTGCGTCCTCTTCTGATTTCCTCTTTTCCTCTTCTCTCCTCTGTCTTTCTATCTCCTCAAAACTGAGTCGGAGTTTACCGGGACGGAATTCTTTACCAAAATTTTCAGATTCTTCATCGCCACCTTCGTTTATCTTCAGAGAAGACAGAGAGGAAGATATAGAAAGGACTTATCCAAACATTGAAATGTTCTTTATAGTAAATGAATACTCCACTAATTCCTTTCTGATCTTTTATAAACACTTGCTCCTGGGGGGCAAGTGTTGAGTTTGGTTCCTGTAAGAAACATTTCAGTCTTGGTTTTAGCTGGGAGAGGGAGAAATGTATTTCAGTATCCCATCTGTAGCTTCTATAATGTTAAAAAATCTGAGTGTGTAATTCAAAGAACTGTATTATCAGGAAGAGGCTGAGCAATCGGGTACCTATTTTATGGTCTCGGGGTTAGATCATTTACGTAAATCTCCCTATCATTTACTGGAAGTTCCCTATTCACTTTCTTTACATCACTTCCATAGACCTTTATACCACTGCCTTTTTGTTTGCATATAAATTGTTTTCACTGATGCACTTGCCAGTTAAAAAGATGCTGCAGAGTTTTACAGCAAAACTAAATCAGTTAACATTTTGCTAATACTCCATACTGAGATTTTTGTTTCTTTTCTTTTCAGACATTTAATCATCACTGAGGAAGGGGAATTGAGATACTCTCATCTCTTCAGTATTGCTTGTCTCCAGTGCAAACTGCAATCAAGAACAAAAGAACGAACCATCTTCAGAAGACATCCCGGAGAACTGTATTTGTTAGTGGAGGAAACGGACTGGGAACTGTCAGAGTACCGGTAATGCAGATTTCTGTGTACTGCAGAGAGCCCTGGGACTGGTATGTGGGGTAGCCAGTTACGGGTAGTACAGAAATCTTTGATTTGGAATACATAGGGACAAGAGAAATAATGGAAGGAAATCAACTGCTGAACTCTTCTGTAAAGAAAACTTTTGACTTCAAATTTTGACAACCACTGATACCAGATAAAACTGCACATTAGAAGATTTCTTTTGAAGCCGACAATTTGTACGTTACTTTATATTACTTGGTTAATAAATGCACAGACGTAAGGGTGGGAGACGTGAACAGAACTTCAGTTAGAACAGCTGGTGACTTGATGAAGTTCTCCCTCCTTTTCTTCCCTCTCCTCCTTCACAGGTATCCCCTGCCTAACCCCAAATAAAATAGAAAAAAGTGCATTATTGACGTAATATCAAGGTTCTTGGTGTGGAAAGGGTAAATACTTTATCGGAAGTGGGGGTGGAGGAGTAAACTAAAATTTGCGTATCTGCCTAAATCTAGAACCCTCTCTATTTGGACCAGTTGGGAATTTCAGAGTTTCAGCTTTCTGGAGGTTATGTGTGTGTTTTGGTGTTTGTTTTCTTTTATGGGTGTGTTTGTGGGGTTCAGTTTTGGTTTTGTATTTTTATTTTCCTGAAGAATATTTTTTTATTATTATTGTTTTGGAAATATAGTCAGTATAGTGATCTTGAGCTGTTTGTCCAAGAATGTTCATTTGTAACTATTCGGTTTAAGGTAAAGTTAGAAAATTCCTAGAAATAATATTTTCAAATATTCCATGAAAGATTAAAACCTCATTTCTCAGTCATCTTCTTTGTATGTGAATTAACAAAGTCATAATGATCATGATTGTAGAGGGCAAAGATACTTGACTACACAACTGGAAATGGAGTATAGTGAAGTGAGAAAATGCAGAACTAAACGATGTGGTATGCCTTATGTTAATACAAAGTGTATCTTTTCTTTAGTATGATCAAAGAACTAACTATAGTGGGGTCTGTTTAAAGTTGTTCTAAAATACGTCTGGCTTATGACAAAGAACACACGTGGAGGCCGTTTTGCAAGTAATATAGGAGAGGCATTGTCAGCTATAGTTCTGACAATTTGGGGTGTAATCTAGTGAGTTCCAGTATATTATTATGTCAATACATACAAAAGAGCTGACCTGTCTTTTTTTCCCTTTCTTCGTCAGAGGAAAGTTGTAATTGATGTATTCATCTATCATATTTATAAATAACTATGGGAATAAGAAATGGCATTCTGTTATGACAGAATGTTTTCATCAAAAACTGGTTACTGAAACCTCTGAAGCACTATTTAGGAACAGAACAGACCACTAATTCTCTTCCTGAGGACTTACACCTTCAGGTAGTAGAAAGTGTAGGTATAAAACCCGCTGGCAAATTTAAAACACAGGAACTTCCTGGTTTTACTAAAAGTGTGTCTAAAACATTGTGCGAGCATGGTTACTGCATTAGAGCTTAAAGTCAAAAACACACTTTTCAAAAACTAATTTTCAGACTCTTAACAGCTTGAAATATAGTTAAGGACTAAGCAAAAAGAAGAATCAGATACAGGAAAGAATATAAAAGCACATCCTCTGTGAAAATTCTGTAACCACGTGAGCAAAACATGTACTTACCATTTGCTGTCTAGCTTCTTCAAAGGCACGTTTTTCCTCTTCTAAACGCTGTCTCGCTTCTTCCTCTGCTTGCCGCCTTTGATTTTCCTGTCTTTGTCTCTCAAGTTCTTCAAATGTTACTTTCAGCTTACCAGGAGACAGAGTCTCTTGTGTTTCACTGTCTTCATTACCACCCTGTGGAAGAAAAACGAAATGGTTATATCTTAAATAATAGATATTTATTTCTTAGGTATTTTTAGATGAGTGGTTTACCGTGACAAATGAAAGGCACTTTGTTTCCTTAAGGAATTGGTTTTGTTCCTCATATTTTAGCTTCATTTCTTCATCCTGTCTCTCTCTTTGTTCTGCTCCCTCCTTTCCTGTGTTCTCAAAGTTTATTTTCATCTTCCCAGGCGTTTTGGTGGGTTTTACAGGCACTACTGTAACTAGCAGTGATTCATCCCCTTCCTGTCCAAAAAGATGATATATTTTCATCAAGCCTGACCTCTAGATAGACTCATTTGTTAATGAAACTGCTGTCTTTACCTGTGTGAACCAAAGCTTCCAAGAGGATTACTTGTGTTGAGCATTAAACACAAGAATAAACCCATCTGCCAGTGGCAGTCACCAGTTTCCTTCTGATAGCCAAAGAGCATCAAGAATGAATTATATTTTAAGCATAACTTCTGGCAGACTCCTTAATGTCTTTACATATTTTCAGTAACTGTTAGTTATAAATATTGATGGGTTAGAGAAGAACAGGTGAAATTTGGAATACACAGAGATTGTGGCCACACTCCAGTTCCAGTCTTAATTAAACAAAGTGTATACTGCGGTTGGAGTAAGCTAGTAGTTCTAGAGATTAATATGTAATTTGTCAGGCAGAGTAATTTTTTTTGAAGGAAGTTGCTGTTTCAAAACTATTTTCACAATTTACTTGCCAAAATACATTTTACCCGGATTTGTTCACAAAATACCATGATTATCAGGGATACTGTCAAATAACTCAAAACTGTAATTTAAAACTAATGGATTTGGTGTTGTCTTTCCAAAACTGTAGTAGGAATGTGATTTCTTTATGTTAGTGAAAGACAATCAGGCATTTGGACCTAGCTTTTTGAAATTAAACATTTATTTGCAAGACATAAAATCCAACCCCACATGGTAAATTAGTCCATTTTAAAAAAGAAGTTAACTGAGTGAGGTGTTCAAGCATCTGTGTATTGACAGAATCCCCTTTTCATTTCAAGTTTAAGGCAAAGAGCTTTTAAGATGATACTTTCCAAAGTAAGAAGACTTAAGAGTATCATTGCCAATATCCCTCAAATCATTCTGGTGGCTTTGAATATTTACATTTTAGGCATTTTTAACTAACCACAAAGCATTCACAGTGCAGAGTCTATTTCAAACTTAAATAAATTCACTTCAAGTACAGACACAGAGATCCATATACTTTATAAATGTGTTAGTTTCGTGGTTGAATTTTAATTGGGTGTTTGTGTGCCCTTTTCTAAGTTTTCCCAGCCCAAATCACAATGATAAGACAAAGTGAATAAAAATGCAGGTGAACATTTCTTTAAAAAAATCTGATTACCTCTGCTGCTGATTCAGTTCCCGTATTGTTAAAGTCATCAATCTATTAAATGAGAATTTCATATGATTACATTACTTTGGCTCTTTGCCTTAGATTTGCAAACACAGAACTGGATATTCTTTTTGTATGTGATACGTATGTAGCACGTAAATTCACAGAGATGGTAAGGATCGAACCTTTGTTGTAACACTTCAGATAGGTCAGCTTGTTGAGGAAGGGGGAAGGTGACACACAACATCATACACAAACTATGCTACAGCATTCTTAACACTTCAGTGATGAACTGAGTACTTTAGATGTCCACTCTTCATTTAGGCATTCCAGAGTTGGGTAAAAAGGTCAAACGATAAACAAGCTCAATGGTTATTTCTGGTTCAAGTGACACTGTCTTCCCCTCAACTTCTGCAAAAAGCCTCTTGCTGTATTTGCTTCATACGGTGTTTTTATACGTTACCGTCTAAAACCATCATACCTTCTAAAATTCTACTTCTGCCTTGCAGAGTGGGTTAAATGTATGACAGACAAACGTCCAGTTACAAGTCCAGTTTTAACACTGTTTAAAGTCTCACTGGAAAATACCATCCGAGTCCCTGTTGAGAACAGACTCCTCCTATAGCTCTGCTTTGCTTTTCTTACAACAAAACCAAACCTAAATGAAGTACTGCTATCTTTTGGTTACATCAAAAAATCGCTGGTGGTTCTGGTCTATCATCTAGATGTTCACTCACTGCAGTATTTGCAGCACTGAAGAAAACTTACGAAGGGAATTAAATATGATACTCCAGTGCAAAATTCTGCAAAAGACAAAATTTGCTTTACTGGCATCAACAGAAATTGGAGTCCATTCACATATACAGGCAATAAAGATACACAAAGTGGCAAAGCAATAAAACATGTCCTGAATCTTCATCATTTATGATTTTTACTGGGTTAGTAGCTTCTCAGTTTTGCCCACCAATGGCATTTTCCTATTTCTTCTTGCTTGCCCATCACTGAACCCTATTTACTAATGTAGAAGAAAAATCATCCAAAGTAAGGGTTGGTAAAACATAAGAAACATCTTTAAATTATTTTAGTATATTCTCTCTCTTGTATGCATGTAACACCAAAATTTGTGCCTTATTCACATTGCTACCAGGTTTATGCCTGCCTGGTTTCATCTGTAACTCGGGTTTAGTGCTTAAAAAAGTTGTTACCAAAACAAAGTGAAGATGTAGATTCTCTGAACGTTATTCCCTGCTTCCATCCCGTGGAGCATCTCCCATGTAAATCACCACTATCAGAAATCTTAAGATCAAATCTTTCTGATCAATACAAAACTTTTTTTCATGTTGATTATTTGCAATTATATCCTGACTATTGTGATCAGATGAACATACCTCCTGTGCTTTTTTTGCTAATTCTCTTTGGATTTTTCTTTTCTCAATCATATCTTGTTCAATTCTGCGCTTTCTTTCTTCTTCCATTCTTTTTCTTTCTTCTTCTTGCCTTTGCTTCTCCATTTCTGCAAACTTGCCTTTAACGGTTCCTGTGAACATGAAACACACAGTGCAGTAGTTGCATCTAATACTTACTAGTGAATTATGTGGCCTTTAAAATGTGGCCTGCCTTACCTATTAGCTTTGGAACATAACCTTTTTCTATTTTAGATGATTTTGCGTCATCGTCTTCATCAGATCCAAGCAGTTCTTTCATCTAGTTGATGAAACACAGAAAGTAAGCTGTTGTCGTACCTTAAATAAAACTCCAGTAGTGTTGTCTTAAAATAATGTACAAATATTTTCACATGTAATATTGAATGTTAAAACAACACAAAATTATTTGCAAAGAAAATAACCTCCTGCTTTCTCCTGTTCCATTCTCTCTCTCTAATATATTGTTCTTTTCTTCTTTGCTTTTCATCTCTAGATCTCCTTTGATTTCTTTCTTCCCTCGCTTTCTGCATAGCTTCAAATTTATCCTTTACATCACCCTTGTGAAGCTTGGGTACATAGGATTTTTGGACGGGTTTAGATGAAGAAAGCAGAATCTTGGTGAAGATATAGAAGAAATGAAGATAAGAAAAAGAAAGTTGAAACAGATGGACAGAAACATTCCAGCAGATTGGATTAGAAAGAATGCAAGAACATAAACAGAAGTGCATTTGGGATTATGAACTTTGTGCCACTAGCCATCATCAACGAAGCATCCTTGTTCACAAGTAGTAATAAATACTAAAATACCCCCTCCCCCCAGAAATTAGCATTGTATTGAACTTTGGCTGTAAGTAGTTGTAATGAACAATTTGGCTAGAAGTAATTGTAATGAACAACTACATAGCTAAGCATACGAACTATGTGAATGTGCATTTTCAGCTACTGTGGCTTTAAAACTTCGATACAGATTTATGCTGTTGCTTTCAATCATAAGTACTCACCCAAGACCCCCTCTACCCCTAACATTTAAAGTAAGACAATATCTATGTCTTCTTCTGCAACACTTCAACAGCCATGTGTGGTTTTTAAATAAACAGTATTACTTGTTAATTTTAAACTTCCAATACATTATACAATTACTTTTTTACTATCTAGAGAAACCCAGAATTCCAGTGATTTTATGTGATAAAGCGCCATGATCACTGGATTTGCAGGATTCTGATACTGATACAGCTGATGGACACTCCTCGGCCAGTGCTTACTCAGTGCGTGTCCAAACAGTGAGAGAAGTTCCCACTTCTCAGAACTACCCTGAGGTTTTCTCTCTTCTTACTGTAATGACTACAGGAATGCTCTCGTTGCAGCAATGCTGAGAAAAGTGGCTGAAAACATTCCAGTTTCCACCTAAACCAACTGGTTTTTTTCCTGCTTTTGTTCCTATTGCTCATTGAATCTACGTAGAGGAAGAAATATTTGAAGTAGCCTAATATTTACATTTTAGAATTAGATGTGAATGTTGCCCCAAATTTCCCCAAAATTTAAAGTTTCTTCATGCTGTGTTACCTTTATTTTGCCTTCCTCCTTCATGTTTTTTTAATGACAGTAAGAACATATTTCACAGATTGCATCAAATCAGAGTTTCCTTAAACTACCAAGTGCCCTTCCATTGTCTTAAGATAACAGCAGTACCAGCAGACTTCCAGTAGAACTGTTTATCTTTTACAATTGTTTGTAATGACTCATTTTGAAAGCATCAGTTGTCAATTACAGCATTAATTACTTAAAAACTGGTACCTACCTCTGTTTTCTGTGCAATGTCATTCATGGCTGCTGTATTGTGCTCTGCACCCAGTATGTTAAAGATGATTGCTTTCAGTTTCTACCTGAAAGAAACAGTTGTAGTTATATTCCTTTCTTTTCCTTTTAAAGGATGCTGTAACCATCTTCCTGTACATAAGTTTGCGTAGGCTGAAATCAATGTATCACAATTCCACTTGGTCCTTTGAGGCTTCTGAAGACATGAATAGGTTCTAAGTATGCAACAGTACTTAAAAGAACAAGCTTATGATTCACTGCTCATGCTCATAACTCCTCCATATAGCCCCAGATTTTGGGTTTTAATTTCCATGTAAAACGAACTCATCGCTTGGAGCCAAGCTCTGGCTGGTGGGTTGCGAAACTGTTTTTCTCGATGCTCAGGGTAGCAGAAAGGAATGTGCTCTGCACCTCGGCCGCTCCAGTCTGATGTATGAGCCAGTGAGCTCCAGCTGCAGGACGCGTGCAGAGGGCACAGGCCAAAACCCCACAGCCTCCTGGAGACGCTGCTTCGCCTTCATACAGCTGACAGGAGGCGAGATGGCCCAGTGGCTGGGAGAACCTACCCGCGTGTCAGCGACGCAGTGGGCTCTCCTGCCCGGGTGAATGCTCTTGTTTTAGGCTCGGCCAGGCTGGCAACTCCCGGCTCTTCACCCAGTACAGGAATATGAAATAATGCTTTCCTTTCTCCTGGGGCTATTCTAGGAAAAACTAGTGCTAAAAGCTATGAAATGAGTCAGGTAAGCCACATACCAACCTTAGAAAGCATTTATATCATTTCATTGTGCCCTGGAAATGGCACTGCATTTTTTAAGAGAAAAGCATTATAAATTTTAAATTGCACTCTATATTAGGAATCTGACAGAAAGGCACTTCAAGTTTAGGGCAAACCCTTTTCACTTTTTCCTTTTGTTTTTAAATCATCAGGTCTATCCGAGCTCGTGGGAGGAAGGCACTCACAGTGTGACTCCAGTGCCGTCACTGTCTGTACTGTACCGAGTCCCAGGCAAGCCTAAAAACTCAGTCTGTCAAACGTGGTGCAAACAGCTGGACTCAAAAGAGGCTAGAAGAGTAGCTGGAAGGGACTCCTCAGTTTAGAAGAACTGAAGTCAGGGCATTCCATGACATGGAAAGTTAAGTTCCTCGTAGTTGGTAGCCTTTAAGTTCTCTAATGCTTAATTACAAAAAGATTATAAACATGGGAATGTTGATGTGTTAAAAATAATGACCATTAATAGTTGTTTTCATATAACCCGATCAAAAATACAGAAACATCATCAATGCTTATTGGTGCTGCTGTAGCTATACAGATTGAGGTTGTTAGGTATCGTGTGCTGGTTTTCCAAATGAAAGCAGTCACAACATATGAAAGGAGCATTTAGCTACCAATCTCTGATTCAGAAATTGCAAACTCTTCAAATTCAGTTTCAACAGAGATGTTCTGGAGATCACTTGGGTGTTCTGTTTCAACAAATGAGTGTGGAAAGTCATTCTCCCCTAAATCAGAGTTGACAAGTACCTCATTTGTAGACCAATAGGAATCCAAGGCATTTCAGTTGGTCACTTGCGAACGCACGAACATAAAATTACTAAGTGTTAGTCCCTGTTTAGTCTGTTTCAGATTAGCGATAGCGTGATAAAGTCCTGTTGTGTCTAGAAAGGCAGAGAACTTCACTGGCATTCTGGTGCTGTCAAGGTCCCTGTACGCTTTAATACGCATTTATATACTGTGCGGTGGGTTTGCCTGTCTTTGTAAGCTTTACCTTACTTCATACACAGAAGTAAAACCCCCATTGTGATCAGTATAACCTTAAAACCAGTTAAAATCTTTTTACTTCCTCCCTGTTCGGAGCAGGTCAGAGAAATTCTTCTCTGTTCTCTTCTTTTGCTGCTCTGCTTTTTAATTTCTTCTTCCCTACTTGTGGCTGATGGCCTTCAGCCTCGTATTTGAAATACAGAAGCTGAGTAGAAGGTTTCCTGCATGAATCCATCAGAATACAGAGGGCCATCATGCACTGGTACAACTCATGCACTGAAGTAGCCTGGGACGTAGAGACCTTCTAGCCTTCATACAGGGCTGGAGCAGAAACGTGTGTCCCAACGATAACCTTTCACAAGGAATTCCGTTTCTCCTGAGCGCCCCAGGTGAAGGTGTCTGCTGACCTTCACTAGTCTGTATGGCATCATCTTAAAGTCATTTGAAAACTGACTGCCGAGGTCTGATTTGCTTATTACGTGCAACTAACTGTAGGAAGAAGATGATGTTTGCAAGTCTGAGCACAACTCAGCTTTTGGATCAACTTTGTCTTGAACCTTTCTGATAGCTCCTACTACCTGAACCCTGCACCGTGTCCCTGAGCTTGCTGCCAGCAGAGACGCCCACCCCTCAAATAACAAACGTGAAATTTTCTTTGAAAGTGCAAATGTTGGAAGAAATTTTCTTTGCAGATTCCTGCTGTCTGAACTTCCCAAAACGTGCCAGTCCAACAGGTTGTGGGCCCTCATGATGGCAGATACGCTTCTGCCCCCTGGAATACTGCCATATCTGCTATTACTTGGGGTTACTTTCCAGTTCTTTGGCATCACTACCTCTTAGTGTGCTTGAAGGTTAGCCAGTTGGCTCCGAGACATTTTGCATTTGTGAGTCACCTTATCTCCACCTTTGATACTAAAAGATACGGATATAAAGCAGTAGGGCATTACTAAACATGATACCACCCATGTTTGCGCTTTCATCTCTCTCCGTGGCAGTTGAACCTTGAGCGGGAACAGCAGCAGGACCCTGCCTCAGGCACCCCTCAAGGCAGATAGTGATTTCCAATAACGACAATCCAGAATCTTTAAGAAAAAATCCAGAAGCACTCCTTGAGTTTTGGCTGGGGTCTGTGAGGCAGTGGCCGTTGCCTCAGGGGCAACAGCAGCAGATTGAAGCTCCCGTGGATCTGCCTTGTCATCAGGAGAGGATCCGCACCATCAACACGCTGTTGCTGAGAAAACCAAAGTGGCTGAATCAAGAAGTCCTGACACCTACAGATCATGAAGAACAGTGCCTTCATCATCTCCCCACAGCTGCGCACAAAGTACGTGGTAATAAATTTTCCAACCCAAGAAACTTTGACGTATTTTCCAACAATAGCTACTTTAAAATCAGGTCTCTTCCTATCAATTCCCTTTGCAGAGGAACTAGTTCTGTATTTAAGTTGTACATGCCAATTTTCCGAGTTGATCTAACACAATCTAATCTAAATCTTGGAGGCAACAAGAGTCTGCTCGTGTACGTACTTACTGCAGAATTTGTCCTCCTTTCGTGAAGCTCTCCAATCTTAAGATTCAGTCTCATCTTTTCTGGTATTTCCCGAGGTGAACGTATCTCAGGAAAAGCTGTAAGAGCTCCTCATTGAAGCTTCTGACTGAGAAAGATCCCAGATTGTAATGTTGAACATAACCACGACCAAAGCATGAACTGAGCTAGTTACTAGGCTCCCCTTTGCCCGTCCAGTCTCATCGCTCTGGCACTCACCTGACACGAGCCTAGGCTGGGGGCTGTCTCCCTCCGCATTTTACCCTTCCTACGATTAAAGGAGATGATACCTCGGGAAATGTTAGTCTGGTCTTACGGTGTTTGTACTGAGAGTGCTGGACTGCAATTCCACTTTCAGGGGAGGTCTGCACTGAGATTTTTCATTGGAGAGAAAGTTAAGCTCTGTCCTTTGATCGGTGGTCCTACCTCTGGAACTGGACGGAAGAGAAAACGCCGTTACAGGAATGGCTTGACTGGCTGTAATGCGGAAAGCGATCGCTACGGAGTTTTAAGTGAAAATCTGATACAAAACCAATAACGTGTAGGAAACCCACCCGTAGATGAGAAATACTCTGTAAAGAAGACCCCACAGCTGTTTTCAAGCCTCTTGCTTGCTGTAACCAGGTAAGCTGTTACCCCCGATATGTCTTCATTTGTTATGATCGTAGCGCTTTTGTCAGCTTTCCACGCAGACTGCCTAAAACCTCCCTCAGGCAAGAGAATCAGAGCGAACAAAGAAAACCATTAAGGGGATGCAGAAGGTCTGATGGCTCACAAGCCCCAAAACCCCACCTCCTTAAATTTAATTTCCATTTCTGAAAGACGGTCAGAGTCCTCAGTTGATCAAAAAAACGTTGTGCAGCTTTAACCAAATAACACCCCCCCCACCCCCCCCCACCCCCGAAATAATAAAATTCCCTTTTAATTTAGTAAAATTAACATCCTCACGTGAGGCACAGAAAAACACTAGCATTTTCCTGAACTGAATCCTCTTCACGAGAGGAGTACGAAGCCAGGGCTCGAAAACCACCCAGTTCCTCTAAGATTTCTCCTTTCAGGAGGCCCCCCCGGCTGTCCGATGGCTACTGGGAGCTATAAATAAGCCCTTCACAGCACAGTCTACGTTACGGTTACCATCTGTCTCCTCTTTGTGATCTACTTGCGGGGAAAACTCCATTATATAAGAAACCCATACTGTGAGAGTTGGAAACTCACGACTTGCAGCCAAAGCTCCTACCAGAGGAAAGCACAGTCCACGGCACTGAAGTATTGGCGGAACATTAAACAGAACTGGAAAGAGGAGGGGAAGGAGAGCGATGTTCATTGCTTATGTCCTTAGCGTAACTCATCTGGAATGACACCACCAGCTGTTGTACTAAATTACAGATGCTCAAGTAGAGCCTAAAATTATCATGCACGGGACAGTCCTGAACCGGCATCAACCGTCAGCTCCACCGAAGCCGATGAGTTACGACAGATACCACCACCTGTCTGAACGTCATGTTTTGTAAAACACAAAACTACTCCCACTCGTTTCTGTTTCCCTCATGGAGTCGTTACAATGAAAGGCTAGAGTGCTTACCCGCAGCTGACCCAGATTACTCAATTTCAGACCCGGTATTTTCCTCCACCTTTGAATTTATTGCACTTCAGCATTTATTGAGAGTCTCTCGTTGTGGCAGAACTGTCCCTGCAGACACGAAGGTAGCTGTAAAAACATCCACTGTGAGGGGTTTTGCCTGTGCCTGCCTATGTAACTGTAAATAATGTGACAGGGCCGTGCAGTCCAACTGCTGCGCTGAAAAAATCCAATCACCCTTCTCTGGGTGTTAGAAAGGTCTGGCTGATAATTCCTTGCTCTCTTCAGGTACTATTATGGGGTACCTAGGCACCAGAGCAAAGGTCGTGGGGGCCGAGAGACTGGTCTGTTACAGGGGAAGCCCTGCTGAGATCTTCTGGGCCATGATTTCATGTTCCAGTGTACCTACGGATCCTAATGGTGGCTGGCAGCAAGCTGGGCACCGAGGTCTCGCAGAGAAAAACCAGCATGTTTTGCCCCACACCACAGTTCCTCCATCCCCTGTTGTGTCACAGCAGCTGAGGAGAAACTCCGACTGGAGCTCAATTCTTGTGGACTTCACTGACAAGACTTCAGGATACTGAAACGTGGGATAAAATACTGGACACGAAGCCCTGCTGCTGTTGGCGTCTTCCCTTCTCCGATGACAGGACGCGCGGCCTATCTGCCTCTTCTCTGAAATCCTGGTGGGGAGCTGAGGCTGAACAGGGGTGCTCACTGTGCCCGTGCCCTGCCTCCGCCGCGAAGGAGGTGTCTCCTGGCTGCTGGAGACAAGCTGCTGCTTCCACCAGAGCAGCCCCACTCTGCTGGTTTCCATAAACCCCAGAGCCTGCCCGCCTCCGGCGCACAGCAAAGGGCCGCTCCCAGCGCTCCCTCAGTCGCCAACATCCACCTCCCACAGCCGCCTTCCAGAGAGCAAACTCTGGTGGCTTCCCTGATAAAGGACCTCAAAGCTGAACACCCAGGCTTGGCAGATGGCAGACTGACCGCGTCCTTTCACTGGGAAACGACCCATTTAAATATTCCAAACGCAGGCAGGGCCAGCATTCCTTAGGGGTGTCTGACACCATCCACCCAGCGCCTGCATTTCACCCCCTGGGCTTTCGCCACGCACTAAAGGTATCCTCGCGCTACTGTACGTTCCTCAATCCACCTGGCCTCTTGCAGGGCGGATCAGCATCTTCCAGTCCCGCTGGGTATCCCTCGGAGGCCGCTCAGGACCCCAGAGCTGAGAGCAGTAATTTTTCCAGCGTGCCGCTACCTGCCGACCGACCGGCAAAATCCTGATCCGGCCCATTAAACGCGTTTTGGCAGATGTTTATCGTGTCAGAAGCTCGTATTCACCCGGGACAAACTTGGTAACAAATCGTCTGCGAGCTGCCACAGAAACCCGGTATTTTCTCCCGAGCCACACGGTGTGCGACACTCGGGGATGGCCCCGCGCAGCGGCAGCCCCTCCCCAGGGCACTCAGTGTGCCGCTGCTGCCGGGCCGGGCCGGACCGGGCCGGCCGGGCTCAGCTCCTCAGGCAGAGCCGTGGTCCGCGCGCGAGGGCTGCCCCGGTGCCTTTCGCTCGGCGCACACGCGGGCCCCGGCGCACACGCGGGCCCCGGCGCACACGCGGGCCCCGGCGCACGGCCCCGCGCGTTGCGGCCGCGGGAGCGCGGCCCGGCTGCGGCTCCGTCGGGGCACAAGCCCTGCCGGCGGTACGTTCCGCGGGGTCAGCTACGAGCCGCAGCCGCGGCGGGCGCAGCGCCCCGCGCCGAGCACCCGCCGCCAAGCCCCGGGAAGCGCCCCCCCCCCACCCCCGCCGCCCCCGGGGAGCCCTCGCTCGGCACCTCCCGCTGCCCCGGTCCGCACGGCTGCGGCCAGACACCCCCCCCCCGGCGCTGCCCCGCCGGCTCCAGCCCAGCCCGGGGGGCCCTTGGCGGCAGCCCTCGCCCTCCGCGGCCGCGGTGCCAGGGCGGTTACTCCTCCCGACAGACCGGCGGGGTCCCGGCAACGGGGCCGAGGGGCGCCGGGGGGATGAGCGGAGCGGAGCGGCGGCGCGGGGCGGGCGGGGCTGTGCGCGGCAGGGAGCCCGGCGGAGCCCGGCCGAGCCGCTCTTACCTGCGATCGCTGCCCCGCCGCTGCGGCTCGGCGCGGTCCCGGCTGGCGGCTGCCGAGCGCCCCTTGGCTGCGGCCGCCGCTCCGGCGCTGCAAGTTTCCATAAAAGTCGCGACGCGCGGCCGGCGCCCGCATTCCAGGCGAGCCCCGCGCCACGGCAGCTGTCCCGGCACGGCACGGCTCGGCACGGCGCGCCCGGCCCACACCCCCGCGGGCAGCCGCCCGGGCCAAGAGGCTCATTTTGGGCTGGAAGCACCACGGGGCTATAAATAACCGGGGGAGCGCGTTCCCGGCCCTGCCGCAGGGCAGCGGCGGGAGGGGGCTCCGCAGAGGGGACGGGGCGCGGCCGCCGCGCAGCCTCCGCCGCCCGCCCGCTGTTGCCCTGCCGAGCCGACACCTCGGCTCCTCCGCGGCCGCGTCCCAGGGACCGCTGCCGCGGGTCACGGCCGGGCTTCGCCACCCCCCCGCCGCGTACTTACAAGCGCCGCAACCCCCGCGGGCACCTCCCGGCCGAAGCGGAGCCGAGGGGCGCGTCCGCCGCCGCTGCTCCGTGCCCCGCCGGCGGGGAGGCTTTATACGCCGGGCGGTCAGGACCCTTTATGGGGCGCTTTATGGCACCCGGAGCGCGACCAACTATTAATAGTAGCGTGACGGTTGGTGATGGAGCGGCGTCCGGCCAGTGCCAGACCCCAGAGCGCGTCCGGTTTCAGCAGCGCCTTTCTCGGGAAACTGCAGCGCCGGGGCAGCAAGCGAAGTTTATTAATGGGAATGCGGCCCTTCTGCTCTGGGTGACCGGTTTCCTACGCCTTCCACGGCAAGGTGAACAGCACTCTGCTCAGCCCATCCCACGCGCACTGCGGGTGCCCGACTCCCAGCTGGGTTTGTAAAATAGGGGGCGACATCCAGGTGACCTCGGGCCCCGCGGCCCGCCGGGCCAAAGCACCGAACGCGGCTGCCGCGCCCGGGGCAGCGCGGGACCCTTCCCCCCCGCCCGGTGCCGCCCTCGAAACGGCCGCGTTCCATTTCCCACGCGAAGCACGGGCTTCCCGTGAAGGCAGAGCTGCTGCTGACTCGGTACCGTAACGGCTCCAGCAGGTGAGCGTGTAACAGCGAAGCCGGGCACATCCAAGCACACGCTGTGCTGCGCCAGCAGGAAGGGCCAAACGCATCACCACCTCCGCTTCAGCTCACGGTACCCCCGGGGCAGTCTCGCTCCGCGACGGGAGCTCCCTGCAGCCGTTCGCGTTGAAAACACCCCGGAAAAAAACCCCGTCACCTAAAACCGAAGCAGCTCGGCACGGGGCGAGGAACGCAGCCCTGGTCAGCGCCACGGGCCAGGGGCTCGCCAGCCGACCACCCTGCTGCCCCCGCATCACGTAGGGTGGGGGGTTCTTCATGTCTTCAGGGGTCTGGTGGAATCACTTCTGCCTCCCGCGACTAGCAACACCAGGGACTGGCCCACGTGTTGACAGTGGCAACGCTGCGGACCGTTTCACGGAAGCAGAACTAAACCGGTCGACAAAACCAGTTTAATCAGCTCCAAAGCCCTTTCCCTTTCTTTTTCACGTAGGTAAGACGCTTTAGCTGGGTTTGGCTGGAGCTCGGGGAGCAAATTCAAGTTTCAGATGCAGTTCTATCAATCAGCAACAGTGGTTTCACTGAACTCTTTTATTGAATACACAACTGCGGCTCATTGAGGCCACAGAAAGCTCACAGATGGGCTTACTCTGACACGGTTTGACACATTTCGTTTGACAGAAACCGAGACTACAAAAGTGGAATACAACAATCACCCAGAGCACAGGAAAAGTGAGACTATTGTTACAAATTATATACAGATTTGATTCTTGTACAACCCCCACACATCCAACACTTCTGATCTTAGGCGCAGTTATGGCAGAAGAGGATGGCTTGTAAATTTAGCTCGTTCTTATCAGCACGGGGAGGGACATTCAAAACTATGTGAAGTGTGGAGATTACAAACTCAACTCCGATTTCGGTTATGCGTTCGCTGAGGCAGAATCGCACCGCGCTGTCACGGCCTGGGCGCAGCTCTGGCACTCGCCTTTTCCATAACTGAACCCTATGGCTGGTTACCACCAGGTCATTCTCCCCACACCTTCCAGCCAAGGTGTATGACCTCAGATCACAGCGGAACCCACTCCCGGGGTACCCCCCGTTTAAACGCAGCGCTCGGAAGGACGGCATATGTGAACGCGTTCTGGGAGAAGGTGCGAGGAGCCAGAGGAGAGGAGCAGCCTACCCGCATGGCCTGCACCTCTCCCTCTCTCTGTTCCTTCCTTGAACTGTTCCTGCATCCAACACGTGTGGGCAGCTATCGTACAGCCACCAGACAGGGCAGCTCTTGCTCTGGATGGGACAGGCCTCTGTCCAATCCACAGCCTGACGGTACAGACTTCAGAGAGCTCCACAAGTGAAGTGCTCCACATTTAAAGGGATACATTTGTCTAAGCCAGACAGCAGCAGGTTCTTACCCATTTTCTGAGGATTTGGGGCTATCATCAGACCTTTTCTGTTCTTCTTTTTTTAAAAAAAAAAATCCTTTCAGTTTCGACAGAAATTCAACTTTTAAATTACCTGGAAACATTTACAATCTCATGTGAAGCAGTGCTGCACTTTCTTCAAGGGCTTTTTATAAATAATGTGAAAATCACACCGTTAAATATACATTGATTTCTGGGGAAAAGCGCATTTCTGTGATGGCTGACCGATGTGAGGAAAATGACACCTTATCACACCGGGCAAACCGCAGCAGACAACCTCCTTTCACACACTGCGACCTCCAGGTAGCACATTTGCTGCCCAACACGCCGTTTACTCCGTTACTTCTATTTCCAGCTGTTCCTGCTGGTTCTGAACCCAACGAGACACCTTCCCCTCCCACCGAACTTCACGCACAGACATGTGCAAAAACTGCCAACGTACAGCTGCCTTTGAGCAGTACGGTCGGGGGAGGTGAGCACGTTTGAGCTAAGCGAGCTGGGTGAATGAACCGTCACCTTCTGGTACTGAAAACGTACTTAGCAGAGAAAAAAGTACATAACAGAGCGCGGTGCCAACTCCAGCAGCTCGAACGGTGGAAAGAGGCCAGCAGCAGCACTTGGCGTTTCTGTTTTATTACACACAGAAGTATACCTTGTTTAAAACAAACCGTAATCAGTTGGCGTTTCACACAGGTCGTATGACACGTTTTCATCATTTTTATATTTAGGAAATGAGTACAGCAAGAGTTGAAATGTTTCTAATCGACATCTGTTTCAATAATCTCGATTTTAACTGCAAGCTTCTCAAGTATCTGACTGTTTAGAATGACTCTGTGATCAGTTACTCTCTGTTTACTCGACACAGGATAGATTCTGAGGGCTGGCTTTGTGTGGCAAAGCGTATTAAGTGTAGATTAACAGCCTTGGCTAACTATGAAACATGGTTTTAGTTTACAGAAATTCAAAGATCATCATTATTTATCACCTCTAGCACAGGAAAAAAAAGAGTTACCACAAGTTCCCTCATGCCCGCCGACTGTGCTGTGCTCCTGCCTAACGTTCAGGGTTCCACTCCCGCGCTATGGTTTTGCACTGCACACAGATGGCCACAACCGCTCACGTTTCCTCTTAGACACCTGACTTCCTACGAGGGAGGAAGACATAACGCTTTTAATTATAAAACACTGCCTTTGATTCTGTCGCACCATTAACAGCTCTCATCATACGTCCTTAGTTAAAAATACACTTTGAAATGCTACATATGAACTGAGAATGGCATTAGTTTATTTACCACCACCCTATAAAGTAGTACCAGTTTGAGAAAGGAGAAGTTTTAAATGAAGTGATGAAGCTAGCGTAGCTTTCTGACTATGAATACGGGCTCTCAAACACCTTCAACGATGCTTAGGTATTGTAAAACTAAAGAAAGTAAAGAACTGGGAGTCATTCCTGCCCAAATGGTGCCTGCATTTCCTGCATCGCTCCACTGCACTGTAGTTACACCCCACCAACGTGATTGCAGGGCAGTGGCAACACGTTCAATTTGTGAGTGCCATCACTTGCTGGCACGTGCCACACGTATCAGAGGCTGCACACGGCCCAGTCAGAACACCTTCGGGATCTAGACACACCACGGTTTCGAGACTCCATAATGAACATTTTGTAGTACAAGCCTCTAAAGCAAACAACTCCATCAGCTTCACTTACAAGTTACCTGTGCAAAAGTACAGTATTTCATAAATAAACTACCCAAATATTACAGAAAAAAGCTTTGGGATACATAAAGTATAAGTAGAGTGAGAGCTGAGCTGCAGTTTTCACTTGGGTCTGTACAAGAATACGCTCACCGGTTCTTTTCGCAGACATTCAACCTCCCTGAGTCCTTTTCCGTACTTAGCGACGTGATACGTTTTCAGGTGCTTGCTCAGTAACAGCAACGATAGCGTCGGGGTTAGGAGGAAGGTGGGAAGGGGTACGCCAAAGTGCGCTCCGTCTCATTTGTCATGGGTTTGAAGCTTACTGTACTTTGGCTTCCAAGAGCCCAGCGGTCATGACGTGCCCGTGGCTGCTTACGCAAGCGCCGACATGTCTTAGTGAATCTGCCCCAAGATAGGCCATTAAAAGTTCAGTGTGTCGGATTAATAACTGCGTGAGATCTTCAGCCAAACTCTCCATAGTGGAGTATCTCACCTTTTCAAAATCAAAAATGTCTTTGAGGAAGAAAAGCACTTGATCCTAGTGGGAAAAAAAAGGGAAAACTTGTATTCACTTACAAGAAGAACAAGCAAGTATGCAGTGCTAGCCATTTCTTTTACAACCTTTCCTAAAAAGATCCAGTTACGTGTTCTGTTGGTGCTAAGAGAGAAGTGCACGAAAACAGACCTTGCAAAACAGTTCTAGGCTTAAAAAAATAATATGGAACTATTTATTTTCATGGTTTCTTACTGCTCATCTTAGGAAAACGCAAACGTACGGCTATAAATAACATCCCCATTTCTTCTGATCTGGAAGATTTAGGGGTTTTTTAATTAGGTGGTAATTAAAAAAAAAATTGCAAACCTTGAAGAAGCAGCATAGGTCATAAAGGGAATTCCGAGGGCCCAGAAAGCCCCACGCCAAAACAGGGCTGATATGTTCACATATAGCATAGAAATGTGCAAAAAATCCATCAGGCACCTAGTGAGGTAAAAATCATAGACAAAAAAGTTACACCATAAGTTTAGTATAAATCTCTAGTATATAAAGTTACGTCTTCAGAAGAGCCTAAAACCCCTACAGCTTCAGGGCTGTGGCAACTTGAACTGCGCTCAGGTAGAGGGCAACTGTACCAGGCGTGCCATGACGTCTTTATAAAAGGTTTTTACTTCACTGGCACCTTGTGTTTTTTTAAAGATTTTAAGCTTAATGGGCATAAGCCCCAGAAGATCACAAAGATTCTGTTCTGACTCCCCTATGACAGATCAGATAACTTTACTCAGTTATTCCTGTTGGAGCCCCTATACACTCTGTATAGCTGAAACTTGCAGAAAAGTAAACAAACTGCCCAGTTTTCAATGGAAAAAAATTACACCTTATGAGAACCTATCTTTAAGTTTAAAAAAAACCCTAAAATATCTGTGAATGTCCATCCTGGCACTTTTACAGCCTACAGGCCCTGATAAAATATCCTATGGTATAAATTTATACCCCTTATGAATGTACAGCTCATTTTGTATGCTCACAACCACAGTTACAATTTTACAACAGCAGCTAATTTATAAAACAATAAAAATAAATAAACAATCATAAATGAAAACATAAACTATCACATAAAGAACCGTCTGTAAGTAAATTTAAGTTCACCAAACTCCTTGTGGTACCGTTAGTCTCTCCGTAACAAAGCCCTCCATGGTGCTTAACGTTATATCCACTTCTGAATGACTCCAGCAGTGCTGATGACACGAGTCGCAAGGAGTAAAGTTACTCACGCATTGGCAAACTTACTTCAGTATACAAAGGAACTACAGAGTAAGGTAGTTGTGCATTGAAATACAGATGGAAATAATAGGTTACTGTAACATCTGTTTTGGAGATGCAACCCAAAAGGAAATGATGAGGAAGGGTAAGCGGGTGAGATACCAGAGTAATGACCTTGGTCTGCAAAAGCCCAAGGTACACGTGTGGGACCGTAAGTCAAGGGACGGTCACCACTGCTGACTGTGCCTAAGGGAGGTTGCAAATGTTTCAGCTAAGGTGTTTTGCTACAAATCTGACAATAGGGTCCCATGAACTAAACCTATACAACTGGCAGTCTGTTGTCTCAGCTGACATGTCTACAGGCTTAAGGGTTGACCTGTAATTTATTTTGCCAAAGCCACCAGACAGAACTTCAGATTCTGAAGAACTGATCAGTAACTTTGGTCCACATAACCTGCAAGGCAACTTACCTTCATTTGCTGTCTTTTCTGCTTCAGTACTGACCAACAGCTGGAAGCCACAGCCTACATGTAAAAAAAAAAAAAACAAAGGCACCCAAAGCCCTGCATAACTTCATTATAAGGGAATTTCCCCTTCATCTCATACGAAGTGATCTGCACAATACTGTATGTCTGTAGTTGGGGGATTTGTATTGTCTTCAGTTTCAATCTTGTGATAACACAAAGCTATGAAATATCAACCGATACAAATAACTGATTTTATACGTTGTTCATACTTGGTATTTTCAGATCGTACTTTGCAACATTTTCTTTAGTTTAATTCAAATGTAATTTGGCATCCGTGACTGATTTTGCACTTGCAACATTCACTGGGTTTAACAGAGGACCAGACTCTCATATACCAAAGTGTGTGCTCAGACATAAGCAACTATTTTAGATATCAAGTAGCATGTGAACACATTGAAATGTCCTTTTTCATTTTAGCAAAAACATTCTTGCAATAGCTCCAGATTCAGCTAAGGAGTTTTGTCCAAATATGGACCTGTAAAATACAATATACCAGTATCAGGCTTTTTACCCTCATAGCTTGTACTATCCTCATCTGATTCTCCTTCAGTACTGCAAGATAATTTACTGCTCACGAAACGCAATGTTACCACGTAACTATGAAAAGAAATATATGCAAGTTACCTTTTTTTCCCCCTCTAGAGGGAATATTTCAATTGAAAGACACAAATAAAAGGAAAACTAGCAGTTTATAGATATCAGTGGATGAAATGACAGCAGTATCTCTACCAGCAAACCATGGCAGTAGCCTGTATGTCTGTAACAGAGAGATGAGATCTGACAAATAAACAGGCACATCTGAAAAAGCATGAAATGTTAGCATCATCTGAATGCCTGTATTGTGTTAGTTTACTTTGTTTGCTTGCAACTTTGTGCCTTATTGCTAAACCTCTGGTGTATGAACCAAAGTCTCTACCTCATATCCAAGATGTGGCTAACAGAAACTTCCCTCCTGAAATTCTGCTTCCTCAGAGAAAATTCATTTTTGCAGGACAACTTTAAGTATTTTCTCCAATACATTCAATAATTCTATATATTTTGGGCCCAGACGTGTAGCTTTTAAACAGCTATTATGAAAAACCTGATAATACAATCTGTTTCTTTCTTTCTGAGGAGTATTTCAGGTATGTGTTCAGTTACACTGGAAGCTGAACTAGACTTTACAGTGAAGGATGGTGTTGTTTCCTTGCCTCAAAATTAATGCTGTTATCAAGAAAATATATACAGTCTTTATCCTGCAGTTGCCAGATTTAGTCTCATTTTTACACTGTGCTTTAAGACTATAAAGCACAGATCGACAGAACAGCAGTTTTGGCATATATAGAAATTTTATAGCAGAATGCTCACACCAATGTTACATTGATCATCTACTTATTGTGCTACAGAATAAGGATTATGAAAATTACACATAAATACTTACCGTTTCTTTAAAAGAGGAGTTTAGCCAGCGGTTATTTACTACATTCTGTATAGATATTGGTGGATTTTCTAAATCTTCAAATGAATCCATTAATATGAAGTCCAGGACAACATCATAAAAATTCAGGTTTTTCACCTATATTAAATCAGAACATGACCTAAGTAACCTAGTTTCTCTTTCAGCAGCAGAATTCGGCATGCACCATATTCTCACTCTGCATTAACATGCAGATTTATAATTGTTTTTAACGAATACTAAAGATGCTTTGTCAGTAACGGAGAAGGATTACGTGCATTCTAGTACTAAGCTGCAGTGGTGGATGCCATTTCTCTAAATCAGCAATGTAAACAAAAAAGAGTTGCCTTTCCCATGATTCTGAACTGTAAAAAAATTTTTAGGTCCTACAGTTTGCATAATTAAGGGTAAAAATACTCTTAAGAAATTCAGACTCACTCCTCTAGCAGCAAGTTCCATTTCAGTACTATCCCAGTGATCTGTTTGTTCCAAAAAATATATCATTTCATCAAAGACATCTTCAAATTTCTTTGGATTCTGTGAAGTAAAAGCAATGAGTATCAAGCAAACTTAAATGAGAGACGGTTTATCTGCACTGGGGAGTGAATTCTGGTAGAAGTTACATTAACAGTAAGACATTAGTTAAAAAAGGCTTTTACCTTTCGTGCTCTCACAATTAAAGCAGACAAAATTTTTCTTCCACTTTCAGCAAGAAATATTCTGTTTGCTGTTTCTGAAAGAATTACCTAGAAAAGGTTTCAGAAAATACAGACCTAGTCATTCACAGGTTATACTCAGTGACCTTAACCACTTGATTAAATTCAACATAATTATAACTACTAGTATAGTAGGCAAGTTCCTAATCAGCCTTTGGGGCAAAGGTTACAAAGTTAATCACAAACCTGGGACTCTTCTGCAAGTATGTCCCATTTTAGAATTACAGAAATGTAAAAGCAACAAGAAAATATTTAATCACAGAGTACGTTATAGAAACGCTCGCTCAGGTAGTGCATTGATAGTTCCAGTGCCACACACGTCAGGCTTAACAAGACAGACAGACAAATTGCTCTCTTTAGTGTTTACCTGAAAAGCTTGTCGAATACAGTGGAGCTTAGCAAGGAAGTCACTGTCTCCTAGACACTCGAACATTTCAGTCCTATATAAAACAGACAAGTTTTCAAAGGCCAGTAAAAAACAAGCACAAGGAAATACAGCTAATAAGTCTAATTCCCAGAAAAAATACCTAGTACAAGTAACTTGTAAAAAACGAGGTCTATGTGGAATACTGAACTGAAATTCATGCTTTTCTGGAAATCATTAAGTCGGCATAAATCAATACCTTAACACTCGTGAATAAATTTTGCCTTCTTCCGCTAAGTGCATAGCTTCTTCATACAATGGGCAGTGGCAAAGGGAATCTAGGCCATATGTGTGACGAGCCTCTCTGTGCTCAGTAAGCTGAAAAAAAAATGTTGGAAAGTTCATTAAAGAGCTTGCTAACATAATTTTTGTAAAGATAAAATAAATAAGTTTTCCTGATGTTCTACTGACAGATGGATCCTTTTCTGCATCTGATTAAAACCAAGGGGCAACACTCAACTAGCGAACGTAAGAGAAACGCCACGGTACTAACACGATCGGTAGTCATAACTTTAAAAATGTGAAAGCTGCAGTCTCAAGTTTCAAAAGTTTAATTAATAAAATGGAGGCAGCTTAGTTTTGTTTTTGATTTGCCTAGTTATATCGAATGGGTCTCAAAGCTGTTAAAAAAAAAAAAAGTTGTCGGGACACAAAGTACAAAATGATTGCAACATGCAAATCTTTAGGAAGCTGGAAATAGCAACATCCTCCCACCCTGTTTTTGTTTCGCTGGTCAGTACGTCTGCCAGTTACCAAAGCATGCTGTAGGAAGCATGAACATCCAGCATTTCACTACAGGCTCCCAAAAAGGATTTCATTATCGGCAGTTTTAATTCTGTGGTTATCATATAAATTAATGTGAACTCAGACATTTTTAGAGCAGGAAAAACCAAAACCACTGAGAAATCGAAGTACATAAATCAAACAGAAAATTCCTGTTTTCAGCATATCATAGTTGATCTGCAAAACAATGGCTGGGTACAATTTCCACTACAAACATTACATCATATTATTAATGATCCAAAAAAAGTCAGAGGCTTACACATCCTTCAGTTTAGCAAACGACCAGAAAAGGAATTCTAAATTTTTATTAATTTTTTTTTTAATATCCCGTGTGGGGAAGCAAACCTGTGCTTCTAGGCTATAAAAAGAGAGCTTTCTGTCAGAGTAACTTCTCTAGGAGCTGTCTCTTAGAAAGATTAAAAATAAAAATCAGGTTAAAATATAACTTTACATTAAACTTCCATTAAAATTTTGAAATAAATGTATGCTGAAAAGTTTTCCCTATCACTGAGGACATACAGGCAGGTGCTGGCATCAGACTTTGTACAGACATTAAGTGCTTCCAGTGCGCCTTCTCCACAGAGCCAACGGCAGCGACAGCAGTTGGGCCAAGCAGGCTTGCCTGCTAAAAGGAAGCATATAAGCACGTGCCAATACCTGGTTTTGTCCACATCAACATTTAAGCACATGGGTAAGTCAGGGATTTCAGTACAGAGTTGGTGTTCTGACAAGCGTCACACGTTGCTCAGGTGGTGTATACTTGCTAGGACTTACTGATGTTTAGAATCACTCGTACCAGTCTCCTTTTCCTGTAAGCAAATACAATTCCTTTCATAAAATTGCCAGGTTCCATTTCAAACTGATTTGTTTGGGTAAAAAAAAAAAAAAAAAGAAGAAGAAAACAATTTCTATTCCTATACAGATTTCTGTGGAGTTCTCGAGTTGAGACTCGAGTGACGCAACGATAGCTAGGGAATAAGTGAAGGGCTAAAAGTTTTAAGGTCAACACAATGCTATTCTTAAATGAGTAATGTACACTTTCAGAATTCCTCTAGCTTGAAAATATGTCCATTTTAAAAGTACATATTTGCTTATCAGTTGTTTTGCTTGGAAGAACAGCGTAGAATAAGTTGAGTTCCTAAAAAAGATTTACAGCTATTAAGACCAAAGATTTTATTCCAATTTAACAAGATGAATCATTAGCATGGAATTGTGTTTTGGATGCCCTGATTCAAAAAGCCCACCTGAAAATTTATGTTCTTATTAAAGAAAGGAAGCCACACAGCTTGTAATTAAAAATATATGTGAAAATACATAGTAAGGAATAATTTAACCACTGGGAGAAACAGGAATATATTGATTTCTTTCAGTTATAAGAAATCAATATACATACAGACACACACATATCGCATAATAGAACAGGTGTGAACAAAAACAAGTGAGAAATCTTTACTCCAGAGTTTGATTTTCGACGTTATGGTTAAGCAAGTATTAACTGTGGAACAATACGTACGGATTTTCCAAAGTAAAGACCAAACCAGAACACAAGTAAGTACACTAATTCATTTCTTACCTGACCCAGCTATTACTGAAGCCATAAACCATTCCATTTACTTTACTTTATTTGCAAAGCATGAGAAGAACTAGCTTATGAACACACATGCACTTTGTAAAGAGCTGCCCCTCTCCTGGAGGTTGTAATTTCTGTGGTAAAAGGGATTATATTAGTGTTCTCTAGTGAACTTCAGCCAAATCACTTCAGATATTCAGACAAACTGACTGTGACTGGATTCGGACTCGTGCGATTCCGACAGTGAGGTGCAGGTCATCTCCATCTGCAGCCAGCAAGCCTGAGGTAACATCTTTAGCAGGGGAAGATGCCTGATCTTAGCCCCTGTGGTTACAGACTAGCACGGAATCAGATACCTGCCAGATGGGGTGAGGCCCTTGATTATATTTAGACTTTTTTTTTTTTTTTAAACTTCCTCTCATGCTAGCAGATGCAATAAAATAGCCATGTTACTGCTGTAATGCATGTTTTTGAGCTCAAACCAAGAAAGCAGTTAAATCAACCGCTGCTAAGTGGGAGAGAAGGGTCTAACTATTCCTGCACTGAGAAGATGGTTTTGATTACAGACTGAAGTTAGCCCCAACCAATAACATTTGGAAAGGGGGTGCAAATTCCACTGTCACTGACTTCTCTTAGTATGCAAGAAAAGGAGAAAAACCAAAACAAACCAAAACCCAGACACTAAAATGACCTCTGAAGTTTAACTAGAAAAGGTGATTTCCAGATAAGCTCTGAAGCTGCACTGTAATGCTCCTGGAGTCATGCATTTTCTTTTGATGCTTTCTAGTACTTAAAAATATATTTATATATAAAAATTTTATATGCAGATATAAAGAATACATGTAATGTACAGTATTACGTGTTAAATGGTCTTGCAAACATTCAATAATGGCCGTTCCTTCTGAGATTAAATAAGGTGAAAGCTTGCCCATACAAACATCTTTGTTCGAAATAGTTAGTTGAAGATGCTCCGAACACGCATCCACGTTTCTAGCTATCAGAAGAACGGACAAATCATATAAAGTGTTTAACAAGACGCAGAGCATACAACATTTTCTAGATAAGAATTGCTCAAGACATCAAAAGGAAAAACAACTGTTTCTGTAAAAGTTTCCAAGGACTTGTAACCTTTGAGGAAAAATGTGGAGAGAAAGGTTTGTTGTAAACGAGATGGTTCCCTACAACTGGCTTATATGAATGGGCATGCATTCATGAGATGTACCGAGGTACCTGCTTTTTACCCCACTATGTACCCCTCTGCACCACGTAACCTTCCTCCAGAGTGTTTTGGTATTTATCAGAAGGTAGGAGAAAGTCCCAGCATCCCACATCTTGTCATCACAGGTAATTTGGATTTGTGAAAGCTCGAGTCCTTTCTTGCCACTGTAGTGAGCACTTCCTTGCACAGCCACTGTCATTTTGAAACCCTTAACACACCAGTAAGGACAAAACCATGCTCCATGCACAGCTATCGTAAGTGCTGGTCGTTGTGGGTAACACAGAGGCTTGTGATGATGGACCTGACGTGCCAACCTCTAACTGTCTGCTATTTCCTCAGCATCACCTGGGGTAACATGAAAATGCAGACAAAGATGACATGAAAAGATGCATCACCTTACAGCAGCAATCTCATCTTGTAATGCTTTACTTCTACCCATTCCAGGCTGAAGAAAGAGATAGTCGCTGTTGGTGACCACTGCACAGGGCATTTATGATGACCTGCAGCGGATACCTAACTTCATGATGGTGAAATAATACGCACATCCTCAGAACTCCAAAGCTTGAGGTGGTAACTCGTGTCAAACAGTGCTGCACAGCAGCCTCAAATTATGACATGGATTGGTTTTGTTCAGATGCTGATCAGTTTTCTCGGGACAGTTCAGCTTTAAGGCTGCATCTGCTAGTAAAGAGATACTGAAACCATTGTAAATCATCAAATCTCTGGAACTTGGAACAGTTTGTAAGCCTGGGATTCCCTCACTGTTCTGGTCTAATGAACAGGCTCAGTACTCTTATCTGCCACCCACAAGCTGCTTCTTAATAAATAGAAAAAATTCTCAGCTGTGCATCAAGACCTTGTTGACTACCAAAATAACCACCTACATGCATGTAACAAAAATAACCAACGCTAGACCTTTTAGGAATTCTTGCTTGCTGCCCCTAACAAAAAAGTCAATTCACTGTCAGCGTTCCTTACGTTCTGAGAAACTAGGCTTATCCTACATTAAAAAGGCTGACGATGATCTCTTTCTCTAGGTGTCTTCATCTTTTGAAAGATTCTTTTTAAAACATAAGTAGCTGCAGGATGAGCATGAAACAAGTTTAGGGAGCTGGAAGATGTGACAGTTATTACCAAGTAAAACACTTGAGATGGTACTTAAATAAACTGAAATGATAAGTGGTGCATTCTTCCTAGTATCTCGAAGCAAACAGAAAGGATTGTCATGGATTTTCAGGAACTCCTTCTATACTTATTTTATATTACAAGGCACGTGATATATTTTCTTTGAGGGAAACGTGTTGAGAACATGATTTATCGGAATTATTGCTGCAACTTTATTAATTTTAAGCATAATGTAGAATGGGACTTCACTATGTTGTGTGAACTACTCCTCGCCAGGCGGAATAATCCTAGGCTACGTGCTGTGTCCGGTACCTAAGCTTTTGCCTACGCAATACCTACACGGAGGTTTTATGGCACCAACATTGATTCAGTGCTAATATATGGGATTGGTTACAAATGTTATGCATGCTTCCTAAGAATTAAACAGTGTCTAGTATGAGCAGGTGGCACTCAGGAACACACTATTAGACAAACATCCTCCTTGGCCTAGAAACGAAAACATGTAACATACTAAGCAAATACCATGCATAGCTAAGGTTCTGTTAGAGGACAAGGATCAACTACAGATTTTAAAGTTATTTTTAAAACTTTCAGAACACCATTCAGTGACTTGCTGGCCCAAGTTTCCCTGTTCACAGACATACAGCAAGCACTGCAGTTGTCCTTGGAGGGAATCACAGGAATCTGGTTTCCTTTGACCACTCTTCATCTCCACAAGGAAAGCTTTTCCCCACAATAGAATCTTCTGAACTGGGGCTACATCTCTTAGGATGTAGAAGACAAATAATGGGGGGGGGGGGGGGGAAACCCAAGACCAACACAAATGAAGCATGAAGTTTGAGGAATTTGTTAGAAAGGACACAGGAATGGGAGGTATTTCTCAAAGTGGAACAGAACTTCTATTGTTGCCTACAACATCACCGACATACAGGTTCTTCAGAGAAATCCTTCCAGTTCGCTACCCAGGGCAGGCTAGGCTGCGGGACTGCTGTACTACATTTGCTTTTGAGGTAAGACAACAATCCGCGTCCAATTGGACAGATGCTGTGAGCACGGAGGAAGTGACCAGGATGAGAACAGTAAGACCTGAGAAGATCAGGTCAGTGATTATGGTCACCCTTCTGAAGGCAGTCAGAATAGAGGGGGACATGAGTCTGATTTTTGTGATGAAACAGGAAAAAAACCCAAACACCTCACTTATAAATACTATAGGAATACACCTTACTGTTACTTGTCAACATTATTCCTTTCCTGAAACAGGGAATACCAGAGGGACTAAAACATTTATATATAAGCCACAAATAAAGTAACCCTGTCTTTCAGGGGCAGGGCTCTTTATGAGCACTTCCTGAAGTTAAAATTCAATTTCAGTCACTTTGCAGGTTTTGGTACCATAAATAAATAATCACAGGCATACGGAAACTGGTGTTCTTTGTCTAGTAAGCAAAGCCTGCTCCTTCCTACATCGCTTTGTTCTAATAGATCTGAAACGAGAAAAAGACAACCTCAGTGAAGGAATTACTGATAAAAAAAGAGCAACTAAGGCTTTATTCCTAAGTCTAAAAAAATCTCCTAAGCTTTGGACAAAGTTAACCTTTTTATAAAGAAAGCAAAGTTTATTTGATAATAGAACTACAGATTCAGTTCTAGTCAACATATGACAATAAGACACGATAAACATATGTGCACTGATGAGAGAGGCAGCAAGGAAGCTCACTGTCAGGGAGAGCAGGAAAGAGCTCCTATTGGAAAGATGGAAAAGAAGCCAGGAAAGAGGGTGGAAACTGTTATCTGGCACATTCACTGCTGCATTCTTGCCAAAGGTGGTAGCTATTTTGATTACACAGGAGGTGAGATACCAAGAATATGAAAAGGATACTAACCCTCATGAACAGAAGCTGATGTCAGACAGTCTCAAATGGGGAAGAAAATACCATTATTTATCACAGTATATAGTATCAATAACTTAATTAGGGCACATGGTTGTGCCTACCATCCCTTCTGCAGTGCTGCTGAGAGCCTATGTGTGTTTAGGAATAGAAGCCTGAGTGGGCTTGGGGATGGCAACTGTCTGTCTAAATCATCTTTGTAAGGATTCGGGCCTCTGTCTATTGTAGCTGCTCCGACTGTCACAATTCTGCATGAGAAGTCACCAAGTGCATCATCCTCAGCATCCTCTCGATTATCAGCCGTAGCCAAGATGAAGTTCTGGCATACCCTACTGCTATCCTGTAGAGCTCATCAAAAGGGCATGTGATTTCAACTCTGACAACTGGCCCAGTTTTGTACAGTTCTTCTCTTGAAAGCCATCTTCCTATGTTTTGTCCTAATATAACACTGCACAACTTCCCTGTTGCCTCCTAAGCAGTACCCCTATCGATTTCCACCAACACATCTATGTATGTCTTGTTCTAGGATTGCCCCTATCTTTGCTGCTCTCTCTCTTCTGGGCGGTGAACTAAATGTGACCTGAATGTGTGTCAGCACTGGAACATGGACATAGCTTCCACTCTTTAAAACCAGAGACACACAAAATACTTAGTCCTGCTGCTTGGGACAGGATGCAGTGTACAAGGAAGAGGAGTAACTGTCTACATACAGCTTATAGCATGATGTGACCACAAAAAATGCTGCTACTCTGTAATTTTCCAGAAGGTAAAAGTACTAATGATTCCAGTAGGGCAAAAATCACCCAGCAGTACACACATTCATATGAATTTCAGATTTAAAAACTTTGCTAAACATTGCTATCAGCACACCGCATTTAGGATAGTTAGTGAAATTGTAACTGCAATCAGGAAGCATAGGAGAAAAGAAAACCTGCCTATTTGTGCATTAGGAGAGACAAATCTAAAGCTGGAAAAGCCTCAAACCTCTTAGCCTGAAACTTTCCACTTTTTTGCAAGTGCAAGTATAACAATATGAAAGTAGATGAGCAAGAAGAAGCTTCCTAACATCATGTCTAGAATAAAAAAGAATCTGTTATGTCAATTCTAATGCAGTTACAGCAAAGTGATCACTATTTTCTACTAATAGCTGAGATTACCGTTAAGTAGCTATTACTCCTTCTCATTGACACAGTTATTTGTAGTGCTAATTTAAAGCATTTCCCCTCCCCGCTGAGGGTGGAAAAAACTTTACATCACAATAACACCATATTCATAAGAGAAGACCACTTCACAGCTTTATTTTACCTGCACCACACGATGACACTCCAGTAGCTACTACTGGAGAGCTCTGTAGGCCCTGTAGTTTGAGCATAGTAGCTCATATTTATTCTAGAATTTTGATGGTGTTCTGGTTTGAACACCAAACTTCAAGTTGTTTATGGCTCTGTTGATTGTCAGGCCTCCTTCAATCAATTGAGAATGTCAACGCTCTTCAATAAAATCTGAGCAAGGCCATCAGAGAGCTTGCGTTATTGGCAAAGGCTACAACAGCTGGAAAGGAAACCTTCATAACTTTGTTCTGGAAAGAGGAGTTGACAGAAGTGGCTTTGAGGTATCAAAATGTGAATATTTCCAGGATATGTAATGACAATTCCATTGCCCGTTTTGACTCAAACATATCGTTACCAAATACTGAGACATTTTAGCTTCAGGATAGAATGGTTATTCCACTGAGGTGATACATCCTGGGGTTGGTTTGTTTGGTTGTGAAGCCAAGCAACACAAATGAGCATAATGGATTGTTCCCTTCTCCACATACTTGCAAAAACACCAGGAAAGTTCATGCAAGAAAGCCCCAAACAAACCCCACAATGTGTACAAACTATAATGGTTTAACAGCTACTCTCAAGAGCTGGTAGAGTTAAAGCACGTTTGAACTGTGGTCTTGTCCAAAACACAAGGATGACCAGTTAACCAGTCTCTACAGACACAATCTTAGTTAGGAATGAGTGCTAGGCATACCATCACAACTTAGGGTGGATTACTAAATCAAGATCATCATAGTTCAAGGTGAATTACTAAATCAAGGTAATTGTGTCACGGAAAAACAAACTGTACAATAGACAGTCAAAAGATAATTGCAAAGAGCGTGTATGCAATTCTCTCTTTCTACAACTGTCTGAGCTTAGTAGCTTAGTTGTAGAGCATACCTGATAGCAGTATCTAACACGGAATGTATGTTTTGAGACCAATTGCCTTTCCTGGAATTTGAAGAAGAATGCTATTCAACAGCACTTCAGCTCCTGAGAGACTATAAAAGGAGATATTTCTCACTCAAATAAGTGTGTTGCTGTATGCAAAATTCCTTCAAATACTTCAAGGGAGTTGTAGCAGATGTCAGCTAATAGACAATGCCCTGTTATCCAAAGATTATTTCTTTATGTATCTTTTATCATCTTACCCAAGCAGATTAGGGAAAGTTAGAAAAAGTAAATCATATTGCGCATGGAACATACTAAAATAGGTAGCTGACAATTTCTAATAATTTACTCTCAAAAAACCCCTCAATTCCAAAAAAGACAAAGCCGTTTTCATACATCTTTATATTACAGGAATAGGGTACAGGAATAGGGGAAAAAAGAGAACTGAAAAATGCACTTCATGGTGAAAAGAACCACTATAGCCTCAACTGACTGTGCTTCTTCACTCATGAAAATCTGATGTATTTTTCAAAACTCCTTTTCAGAAGGAATTGCGGAAACATTCTGCCAGTGCACGAATAAAACCCCTACTAAACCCATAAGAACATTTATTCCAACTTCATTACTTGAACTGGTAGGATGCTGGTTACAACTAAGCAAGGAAAGCTTGTTTTCCCCGTAAAAGAAATACACTTTGCTTACAATAATTAGCAAAAAAAAAAAAAAAAAAAAGATTCTTCTGTTCACTTTTCAAATAGATCAATGAATCTTTAAAGAAGCAACCTTTAAGAGTCTTACCTCAGCTGTGGAAACAAAGGAGTCAGTTGATGCAATGCTTAATGTATCTCGGAGGCAGAAATCATCTGTATTATCCTTTACGGTAACGTCTGTGTTTTTATCTTTAAAACAGAAAAAACCAAAACTGATTATTAGACTATCAGAAAATTCCATTTAAGCCTCAACGGTGTGTTTCGTAGTACTTTAATGTAGTACTTCATGTGGAAAGCACAACATTGTACTACTATGAGAGTAAATTCTCCTATGACCTGCTAATATATGTAAAGGTGGCTGTATTTTTATGCCTTTAAACAGACTTACAAACGTCATCTGCAATGGAGAGAAGGAAAAAAATACTTCCCCAGGGGTTTTGTCTTTTCTTTAGTAGAATTCTGATTACTTTCCTATATTGATCTAAACCCTCTGTAAAGTTTTTAACTTGGCTGTGTTATACCTCAAATGCTCAATGTTTTAGTAACCAAGAAATAATGTTCTAAATAAAAGCCATTAATAAAAAATGGGTTTCAGCTTCACTTGAATTTGTTTCATTTTCTACTTCGCATGCCTTTTTTCACTTGCTGCTTCTTCAGGAGAGCAAGTGAAGCTTTTCATCTTCCCTGTATCCTCTTTCCCCAACAAGCTTTTCCATTGAAATAACATATCCAGAAGCATTTCCTATAGTACTAGCATTCTTAACGCCATTACAATAACTGGTATTTTACACTTAAAATAATCTGAAATAGTTTCTCTCATTTTCCTTTATTTTATTATCAGATTTCAACCGCTGCACGTATTACTAGCAGACATGGCTTTCTTTTCGCATACAGAAACATTTTCACAGAAGGATTAAATTCATAAGTTGGTAAGTCAGACTTGGCTTGATGTGCCCCGTGCTACATTCTCAGTAGAGCACAGGCATTTATTTTGGGTTACTTTACCTTCAGACATTACACATGTGTTGCTAAAAGTCTGTTTTATTTCCAATAGTCAGCAGCAACCAGCTACCCAATGTCATCCAGATCTGTTGCTACGCAATACTCCATAAAAAACACTGTTACATAGCAAAGTGGCCAAATGCCAATATACTGGAATGGTTTACTCATCAACTGAAATGCTACAAATCTACATAACTCAACTATTATTTCGGTGGTTGTTATGGTTTTATTAGTTAAGGACTTGGAATGACAGCTCAAAAATTGCTCATAACAGCAAGTATCTGTCTTTGAGACTATTCACAGAGGTAAAAATATTATTATTAAAAGTTGGGACAAAGATTTTACTAGATTGAGTTAGGCAGGTTCCAATTTGTAATCACAACTTCACCAGTACTCATGAAAGCGTCTGATTTTTTCAGATCATTCTTAGTAGTTTGTTCTTTTTCCTGAGCTCTTCAAACCAAGAGGAAAAGTACAGCAGCATTCAAGTTGGTTGAGATACAACCACATACTGGAATTTGGCAAGCTGGAACAGAAAACCAAATTGTAGTTTATAAAGCATTTGCTTGAGGTCTGGTAAGAGCAGACAGGTAACATGATGTTTCCTTTTTATTTCTAGCTCATAATTAGCATTAATCCCCCTCTAATATTACATTAAATGCTTTTCTAATATCACCTTTTCCCATAAGCAGTTGCTGAAACTGCTGTTTCAGTAGTAAGTAGTACAGGGATGTATAGCCTTGCTGCAGATTTTTCCACTGAACCTCTCATTTTGGCTAACTTGGTTTCCATAATACATTTGCAATTAAAACAAAAGTTTCTACATCTCACAGTTAGAAAAACCCTCTAGCACCTTGTTCAAGCGCAATCCAAAGAAATATTATTTTCCTGGGCTTTCCAGCCTGTAGGCAACATGCAACACTTTGTGAGAAATAAACAGCTGTATTCATAAGTAGCACTGCAAATTACAAACTCCTACAAGAGTGAAGCGTGACCCACACTGATTTTACTGATGGCGTTAATGAAGATGTTAAGGTAAAGAGCCAACTCCAATGTACACAAAGTGCAGCTGTCAAGTAGTCTCACATATCAATTTATTCACAATCCAAGAACATTGCCACCACCCTCACAGGGAAGTACCAACTACAGCACGGACTGAAGCCTCCAAGCCTTTTGGATATTGTCTAATGATTACTGTGCTGTTCCTGTTATACATGAGTTTACAGCTCAGTGACAACTGACACTGAAGTATTTGACATTAGGCTATGTGATTAATTATAAATGGAAATAATGCTATTTAACTAAAATTTATTCTGCATGTATGTAAATAAGAATTGGTATAAATGAAGGAAACAGAGTTTCCAGCCTGGAATACCACAGAATCAGCAGTTCTTCTGCAGAGTTTGCATCCAGCCTGCCACAGACTACATGAAACCCTAGAGATAACACGATTTTCAATACATCTATATTTGGTGAAGAAGTCATATTTCCAAGTTTTTAAAACTGTCACCTAGCCAGGATGCCTTCAGCATATTAGTTGAATATGGAATATTTGTGTTTTCATTCAAAGAAAATTCTCATTACTCCAAAAAAAAAAAAAAAAAAAAAAAAAGAAAGAAAAAGGCGTAACATTTGCATGTTATAAGAAAAAAAGGATTAAAAAAAGGTTTTTAATGTTTAGTGAAATAATACCTTTGGCAAGTGATATATGTGTACAAAGCATAGCCTCCCCAAAGAAAATAAAAAAGCCATGTCAGCTATTTCTGACTTTCTATCCACCACCACCCTAATATCCTGAAATACCCTCAGCCAAGCAGGTGCTTATCAATACCCACGCTGTGCAGAGAGCACAATGTTATGAAAATGTTAGAGTGAAAATTAAGTTACAGCTGGAGTACATACCATGCAAGTACCAGGAGAACATTCTTAGACACAAGAACATGAAAAAAAGGAGACAGCAGCACAAGGAGGCTCTTGGAATGAACAGCTGCAGGAGGAACCCACCCACCAGCCCCTGCAACTGCTCTTACACTCACCCCTAGTTCTTACGGAGTCTAATACCTTCAGGAAAGGAATACTAGTGACTATGTGAGCTTCAAACATACTTCACTTATTTGAGAAGCCAGGGAGTTATTTGGGTTAATTTATATTTGTAAAGAGGATGAAGTGGAGTTTCAGACACGATATTGACAACAGTGATTGCCATGAAGACTCTTGGTTGTAGCGCCCTAAAATGCATATATGGTTCTAAAGTTAGATTAAGGGTATTAAAAACTGCTAAGAATATGGAGTATTGCTGAAGCCTGTGATATTAATCCCAGCTTTACAACATTTTTCAAACAACTATCTTCTTGAAACTAAGAAGGCTGAAAAAAACCCCACAAACCAGAACAAAACGCCTTTCACATCTATTCAGAGAGTACTAATCTAGAATATTTATTTGTCTTTGCTCTGATAGGTCCGGATGGTAAGACAGGCCACAAACCCAACCCTCTGAACGCTCAGAGCAAAATCTGACCTTAGAGATGGAACTGCGCACAAATTAAGTTTTTAGCATTCAGTTGGGAAGTATTCACTGTCAGGTAATGTTTTTAAATTCTGAAAACTGTTTATAAGTTATCTTCCCTCCAACCCCGAATGAAACACGGCATGAGTTCGCAAGTGAGCCTGGCACTTGCAGCAGTTGAAAAAGAAAAGCACTTACTCACTGGCAAAGAGCTCACTGGGAGTTCAGGAATTTAGTCCTGAGTGCCACTGTTAAAGCCATGGTTTCCTATTCTCTCCAGCCCCCCCACTTCAGTGGAGTATCAGTGCAATGATACACCACGAGCAGGAAAGCAGGATGAGAACAGAGACTTGACGGACTCCGGAGAGGAGAAAGCCTTGCAAAGGAACGCGCTTACGACAAATCATGGTACCCTGAGAGCAGCAGGGTCCCAGAACTCTGCCAGGCTACCACACAGACAGTCCCTTAGATGTGTGGCTTCATGCCTGGACAAAGGAATTACAATAATCAAGTTCAGAGAGCACAGAAGCATGAATTACTACATAATTCAGTTTCAAGAGAATGCGTCACAGTCTTCTGGCGAGTCACGAGCAGCACAGTGGTTTGTCACCACTGTTGCTGAAGCATCCAAAAGCAGCTTTATTTATGTTTATAAAGTCGTAACTCATGAGAGTGTTGATTGAATAGTCATTTAAAAAAATCATCAGTTCTACCAAGTAGCTGCTACATGAAGTCTTACAGGATGCACCTAGAAAGCAGTGAACTTCATGTCCTATTTATAAAAAGAACATAATCCTAACCTTCCGATGGCACCTTCTGATGACTGGGTCTCATAGCAACAGGTTAAAAAAGGCAAGCCAAGAACGCAGCAGGGTGCCCGCACAGACCATTCTGGACTTAACAGTTATTGTTAAATTATGTGTTTATATTCACCAGTAACACAAATATCTGGGTTCAAGGAAGTGCCTATAGCTGGAGGCATCTCACCTCACCATATAGAAACAAAGCCTATTTACTGACTTTGGCATAAAACCTTCTTTCAGGTCAGGGTCTTCTAAAAATATCTAACCAGATCTTGTACTCTACCGGTACGTCAGTACGTATCACGAGTTAAGCATGTCTCATGGTTTTTTGTTGGGACTTCTCTGATGCAAAATGAAGTGACAGAGTCCTTTAGAAAAACAAAACAACACTCCTCCCACGCCCACCAAACCCACAAAAAGACACTCCAGTGCCGCAAGATCATCCAGCCTGGCTGCCAGTATGTGCTCACACCTCCAGTCAGCTTCTGCTCACCAGTATTTGACTATGAACTCAGCAATCAAAGCAGTTGTCTGATGGAAAGGAACTAGGTGGTGAAAACAGTATGGGACAGCACTGGTTTCAAGCAGAGAATAATCCTCTGTTTTCGTGAAAACAGAAGCCCAAATCTTACTTCCTCAGTAGAAGTTGATTCAGCAGAGCTTTCATAATTGTTTCCAAGTAAAACTATAATCTTCAAGATCCACTTCAAAGCCTTGCACTACAATATTCTCACTCAATAAAAAGGCCCATATTCCAAGACAGTGGATGCTCACCTTTTTATAATTATGCACACACAAGATGATCTTCATTCAGTCTCCTGTATTTATTACTTTTATGTCATTCTCAGAACAAAAAGAGTCTAGCTGACACACAGCTCCAGGGATGACTGGGATTGCAAAGGCCTGCCAAGAGGAGCACGACACTGCACTGACATGGCTCCCTCCCCAGCTTTCCTAGCCAGAACCCACGGGGGGCGTGGCCGGAAACCGCCGTCGGCAACTTCTAGGGTTAGGGTTAGGGTTAGGGCCTGGAGAACCAGAAAGCCCACAGCTCCAGGGATAATTGGGATTGCAAAGGCCTGCCAAGACGAGCACGACACTGCGCCGACATGGCTCCCTCCCCAGCTTTCCTAGCCAGAACCCACGGGGGGCGTGGCCGGAAACCGCCGTCGGCAACTTCTAGGGTTAGGGTTAGGGTTAGGGTGTGGAGAACCAGAAAGCCCACAGCTCCAGGGATAATTGGGATTGCAAAGGCCTGCCAAGAGGAGCACGACACTGCACCGACATGGCTCCCTCCCCAGCTTTCCTAGCCAGAACCCATGGGGGGCGTGGCCGGAAACCGCCGTCGGCAACTTCTAGGGTTAGGGTTAGGGTTAGGGTCTGGAGAACCAGAAAGCCCACAGCTCCAGGGATAATTGGGATTGCAAAGGCCTGCCAAGAAGAGCACGACACTGCACCGACATGGCTCCCTCCCCAGCTTTCCTAGCCAGAACCCACGGGGGGCGTGGCCGGAAACCGCCGTCGGCAACTTCTAGGGTTAGGGTTAGGGTTAGGGTCTGGAGAACCAGAAAGCCCACAGCTCCAGGGATAATTGGGATTGCAAAGGCCTGCCAAGAGGAGCACGACACTGCACCGACATGGCTCCCTCCCCAGCTTTCCTAGCCAGAACCCACGGGGGGCGTGGCCGGAAACCGCCATCGGCAACTTCTAGGGTTAGGGTTAGGGTTAGGGTCTGGAGAACCAGAAAGCCCACAGCTCCAGGGATAATTGGGATTGCAAAGGCCTGCCAAGAGGAGCACGACACTGCACCGACATGGCTCCCTCCCCAGCTTTCCTAGCCAGAACCCACGGGGGGCGTGGCCGGAAACCGCCGTCGGCAACTTCTAGGGTTAGGGTTAGGGTTAGGGTCTGGAGAACCAGAAAGCCCACAGCTCCAGGGAAAATTGGGATTGCAAAGGTCTGCCAAGAGGAGCACGACACTGCACCGACATGGCTCCCTCCCCAGCTTTCCTAGCCAGAACCCACGGGGGGCGTGACCGGAAACCGCCGTCGGCAACTTCTAGGGTTAGGGTTAGGGTTAGGGTCTGGAGAACCAGAAAGCCCACAGCTCCAGGGATAATTGGGATTGCAAAGGCCTGCCAAGAGGAGCACGACACTGCGCCGACATGGCTCCCTCCCCAGCTTTCCTAGCCAGAACCCACGGGGGGCGTGGCCGGAAACCGCCGTCGGCAACTTCTAGGGTTAGGGTTAGGGTTAGGGTCTGGAGAACCAGAAAGCCCACAGCTCCAGGGATAATTGGGATTGCAAAGGCCTGCCAAGAGGAGCACGACACTGCGCCGACATGGCTCCCTCCCCAGCTTTCCTAGCCAGAACGCGGGGGGGGCGTGGCCGGAAACCGCGGTCGGCAACTTCTAGGGTTAGGGTTAGGGTCTGGAGAACCAGAAAGCCCACAGCTCCAGGGATAATTGGGATTGCAAAGGCCTGCCAAGAGGAGCATGACACTGCACCGACATGGCTCCCTCCCCAGCTTTCCTAGCCAGAACCCGGGGGGGGCGTGGCCGGAAACCGCCGTCGGCAACTTCTAGGGTTAGGGTTAGGGTTAGGGTCTGGAGAACCAGAAAGCCCACAGCTCCAGGGATAATTGGGATTGCAAAGGCCTGCCAAGAGCAGCACGACACTGCGCCGACATGGCTCCCTCCCCAGCTTTCCTAGCCAGAACCCACGGGGGGCGTGGCCGGAAACCGCCGTCGGCAACTTCTAGGGTTAGGGTTAGGGTTAGGGTCTGGAGAACCAGAAAGCCCACAGCTCCAGGGATAATTGGGATTGCAAAGGCCTGCCAAGAGCAGCACGACACTGCGCCGACATGGCTCCCTCCCCAGCTTTCCTAGCCAGAACCCGGGGGGGGCGTGGCCGGAAACCGCCGTCGGCAACTTCTAGGGTTAGGGTTAGGGTTAGGGTCTGGAGAACCAGAAAGCCCACAGCTCCAGGGATAATTGGGATTGCAAAGGCCTGCCAAGAGGAGCACGACACTGCGCCGACATGGCTCCCTCCCCAGCTTTCCTAGCCAGAACGCGGGGGGGGCGTGGCCGGAAACCGCGGTCGGCAACTTCTAGGGTTAGGGTTAGGGTCTGGAGAACCAGAAAGCCCACAGCTCCAGGGATAATTGGGATTGCAAAGGCCTGCCAAGAGGAGCATGACACTGCACCGACATGACTCCCTCCCCAGCTTTCCTAGCCAGAACCCGGGGGGGGCGTGGCCGGAAACCGCCGTCGGCAACTTCTAGGGTTAGGGTTAGGGTTAGGGTCTGGAGAACCAGAAAGCCCACAGCTCCAGGGATAATTGGGATTGCAAAGGCCTGCCAAGAGCAGCACGACACTGCACCGACATGGCTCCCTCCCCAGCTTTCCTAGCCAGAACCCACGGGCGGCATGGCCGGAAACCGCCGTCGGCAACTTCTAGGGTTAGGGTTAGGGTTAGGGTCTGGAGGACCAGAAAGCCCACAGCTCCAGGGATAATTGGGATTGCAAAGGCCTGCCAAGAGGAGCACGACACTGCACCGACATGGCTCCCTCCCCAGCTTTCCTAGCCAGAACCCACGGGGGGCGTGGCTGGAAACTGCCGTCGGCAACTTCTAGGGTTAGGGTTAGGGTCTGGAGAACCAGAAAGCCCACAGCTCCAGGGATAATTGGGATTGCAAAGGCCTGCCAAGAGGAGCACGACACTGCACCGACATGGCTCCCTCCCCAGCTTTCCTAGCCAGAACGCGGTGGGGGCGTGGCCGGAAACCGCCGTCGGCAACTTCTAGGGTTAGGGTTAGGGTTAGGGTCTGGAGAACCAGAAAGTCCACAGCTCCAGGGATAATTGGGATTGCAAAGGCCTGCCAAGAGGAGCACGACACTGCACCGACATGGCTCCCTCCCCAGCTTTCCTAGCCAGAACGCGGGGGGGGGCGTGGCCGGAAACCGCCGTCGGCAACTTCTAGGGTTAGGGTTAGGGTTAGGGTCTGGAGAACCAGAAAGCCCACAGCTCCAGGGATAATTGGGATTGCAAAGGCCTGCCAAGAGGAGCACGACACTGCACCGACATGGCTCCCTCCCCAGCTTTCCTAGCCAGAACCCGGGGGGGGCGTGGCCGGAAACCGCCATCGGCAACTTCTAGGGTTAGGGTCTGGAGAACCAGAAAGCCCACAGCTCCAGGGATAATTGGGATTGCAAAGGCCTGCCAAGAGGAGCACGACACTGCACCGACATGGCTCCCTCCCCAGCTTTCCTAGCCAGAACCCACGGGGGGCGTGGCCGGAAACCGCCGTCGGCAACTTCTAGGGTTAGGGTTAGGGTTAGGGTCTGGAGAACCAGAAAGCCCACAGCTCCAGGGATAATTGGGATTGCAAAGGCCTGCCAAGAGGAGCACGACACTGCACCGACATGGCTCCCTCCCCAGCTTTCCTAGCCAGAACCCACGGGGGGCGTGGCCGGAAACCGCCGTCGGCAACTTCTAGGGTTACGGTTAGGGTTAGGGTCTGGAGAACCAGAAAGCCCACAGCTCCAGGGATAATTGGGATTGCAAAGGCCTGCCAAGAGGAGCACGACACTGCACCGACATGGCTCCCTCCCCAGCTTTCCTAGCCAGAACCCATGGGGGGCGTGGCCGGAAACCGCCGTCGGCAACTTCTAGGGTTAGGGTTAGGGTTAGGGTCTGGAGAACCAGAAAGCCCACAGCTCCAGGGATAATTGGGATTGCAAAGGCCTGCCAAGAGGAGCACGACACTGCACCGACATGGCTCCCTCCCCAGCTTTCCTAGCCAGAACCCGGGGGGAGCGTGGCTGGAAACCGCCATCGGCAACTTCTAGGGTTAGGGTTAGGGTTAGGGTCTGGAGAACCAGAAAGCCCACAGCTCCAGGGATAATTGGGATTGCAAAGGCCTGCCAAGAGGAGCACGACACTGCACCGACATGGCTCCCTCCCCAGCTTTCCTAGCCAGAACGCGGGGGGCGCGTGGCCGGAAACCACCGTCGGCAACTTCTAGGGTTAGGGTTAGGGTTAGGGTCTGGAGAACCAGAAAGCCCACAGCTCCAGGGATAATTGGGATTGCAAAGGCCTGCCAAGAGGAGCACGACACTGCACCGACATGGCTCCCTCCCCAGCTTTCCTAGCCAGAACGCGGGGGGGGGCGTGGCCGGAAACCGCGGTCGGCAACTTCTAGGGTTAGGGTTAGGGTTAGGGTCTGGAGAACCAGAAAGCCCACAGCTCCAGGGATAATTGGGATTGCAAAGGCCTGCCAAGAGGAGCACGACACTGCACCGACATGGCTCCCTCCCCAGCTTTCCTAGCCAGAACCCGGGGGGGGCGTGGCCGGAAACCGCCATCGGCAACTTCTAGGGTTAGGGTCTGGAGAACCAGAAAGCCCACAGCTCCAGGGATAATTGGGATTGCAAAGGCCTGCCAAGAGGAGCACGACACTGCACCGACATGGCTCCCTCCCCAGCTTTCCTAGCCAGAACCCATGGGGGGCGTGGCCGGAAACCGCGGTCGGCAACTTCTAGGGTTAGGGTTAGGGTTAGGGTCTGGAGAACCAGAAAGCCCACAGCTCCAGGGATAATTGGGATTGCAAAGGCCTGCCAAGAGGAGCACGACACTGCACCGACATGGCTCCCTCCCCAGCTTTCCTAGCCAGAACCCACGGGGGGCGTGGCCGGAAACCGCCGTCGGCAACTTCTAGGGTTACGGTTAGGGTTAGGGTCTGGAGAACCAGAAAGCCCACAGCTCCAGGGATAATTGGGATTGCAAAGGCCTGCCAAGAGGAGCACGACACTGCACCGACATGGCTCCCTCCCCAGCTTTCCTAGCCAGAACCCACGGGGGGCGTGGCCGGAAACCGCCGTCGGCAACTTCTAGGGTTAGGGTTAGGGTCTGGAGAACCAGAAAGCCCACAGCTCCAGGGATAATTGGGATTGCAAAGGCCTGCCAAGAGGAGCACGACACTGCACCGACATGGCTCCCTCCCCAGCTTTCCTAGCCAGAACCCATGGGGGGCGTGGCCGGAAACCGCCGTCGGCAACTTCTAGGGTTAGGGTTAGGGTTAGGGTCTGGAGAACCAGAAAGCCCACAGCTCCAGGGATAATTGGGATTGCAAAGGCCTGCCAAGAGGAGCACGACACTGCACCGACATGGCTCCCTCCCCAGCTTTCCTAGCCAGAACCCGGGGGGAGCGTGGCTGGAAACCGCCATCGGCAACTTCTAGGGTTAGGGTTAGGGTTAGGGTCTGGAGAACCAGAAAGCCCACAGCTCCAGGGATAATTGGGATTGCAAAGGCCTGCCAAGAGGAGCACGACACTGCACCGACATGGCTCCCTCCCCAGCTTTCCTAGCCAGAACGCGGGGGGCGCGTGGCCGGAAACCACCGTCGGCAACTTCTAGGGTTAGGGTTAGGGTTAGGGTCTGGAGAACCAGAAAGCCCACAGCTCCAGGGATAATTGGGATTGCAAAGGCCTGCCAAGAGGAGCACGACACTGCACCGACATGGCTCCCTCCCCAGCTTTCCTAGCCAGAACCCGGGGGGGGCGTGGCCGGAAACCGCCATCGGCAACTTCTAGGGTTAGGGTCTGGAGAACCAGAAAGCCCACAGCTCCAGGGATAATTGGGATTGCAAAGGCCTGCCAAGAGGAGCACGACACTGCACCGACATGGCTCCCTCCCCAGCTTTCCTAGCCAGAACCCATGGGGGGCGTGGCCGGAAACCGCGGTCGGCAACTTCTAGGGTTAGGGTTAGGGTTAGGGTCTGGAGAACCAGAAAGCCCACAGCTCCAGGGATAATTGGGATTGCAAAGGCCTGCCAAGAGGAGCACGACACTGCACCGACATGGCTCCCTCCCCAGCTTTCCTAGCCAGAACCCACGGGGGGCGTGGCCGGAAACCGCCGTCGGCAACTTCTAGGGTTACGGTTAGGGTTAGGGTCTGGAGAACCAGAAAGCCCACAGCTCCAGGGATAATTGGGATTGCAAAGGCCTGCCAAGAGGAGCACGACACTGCACCGACATGGCTCCCTCCCCAGCTTTCCTAGCCAGAACCCACGGGGGGCGTGGCCGGAAACCGCCGTCGGCAACTTCTAGGGTTAGGGTTAGGGTCTGGAGAACCAGAAAGCCCACAGCTCCAGGGATAATTGGGATTGCAAAGGCCTGCCAAGAGGAGCACGACACTGCACCGACATGGCTCCCTCCCCAGCTTTCCTAGCCAGAACCCATGGGGGGCGTGGCCGGAAACCGCCGTCGGCAACTTCTAGGGTTAGGGTTAGGGTTAGGGTCTGGAGAACCAGAAAGCCCACAGCTCCAGGGATAATTGGGATTGCAAAGGCCTGCCAAGAGGAGCACGACACTGCACCGACATGGCTCCCTCCCCAGCTTTCCTAGCCAGAACCCGGGGGGAGCGTGGCTGGAAACCGCCATCGGCAACTTCTAGGGTTAGGGTTAGGGTTAGGGTCTGGAGAACCAGAAAGCCCACAGCTCCAGGGATAATTGGGATTGCAAAGGCCTGCCAAGAGGAGCACGACACTGCACCGACATGGCTCCCTCCCCAGCTTTCCTAGCCAGAACGCGGGGGGCGCGTGGCCGGAAACCACCGTCGGCAACTTCTAGGGTTAGGGTTAGGGTTAGGGTCTGGAGAACCAGAAAGCCCACAGCTCCAGGGATAATTGGGATTGCAAAGGCCTGCCAAGAGGAGCACGACACTGCACCGACATGGCTCCCTCCCCAGCTTTCCTAGCCAGAACCTGGGGGGGGGCGTGGCCGGAAACCGCCGTCGGCAACTTCTAGGGTTAGGGTTAGGGTTAGGGTTAGGGTCTGGAGAACCAGAAAGCCCACAGCTCCAGGGATAATTGGGATTGCAAAGGCCTGCCAAGAGGAGCACGACACTGCACCGACATGGCTCCCTCCCCAGCTTTCCTAGCCAGAACCCACGGGGGGCGTGGCCGGAAACCACCGTCGGCAACTTCTAGGGTTAGGGTTAGGGTCTGGAGAACCAGAAAGCCCACAGCTCCAGGGATAATTGGGATTGCAAAGGCCTGTCAAGAGGAGCACGACACTGCACCGACATGGCTCCCTCCCCAGCTTTCCTAGCCAGAACCCACGGGGGGCGTGGCCGGAAACCGCCGTCGGCAACTTCTAGGGTTAGGGTTAGGGTTAGGGTCTGGAGAACCAGAAAGCCCACAGCTCCAGGCATAATTGGGATTGCAAAGGCCTGCCAAGAGGAGCACGACACTGCACCGACATGGCTCCCTCCCCAGCTTTCCTAGCCAGAACGCGGGGGGGGCGTGGCCGGAAACCGCCGTCGGCAACTTCTAGGGTTAGGGTTAGGGTTAGGGTCTGGAGGACCAGAAAGCCCACATCTCCAGGGATAATTGGGATTGCAAAGGCCTGCCAAGAGGAGCACGACACTGCACCGACATGGCTCCCTCCCCAGCTTTCCTAGCCAGAACCCACGGGGGGCGTGGCCGGAAACCGCGGTCGGCAACTTCTAGGGTTACGGTTAGGGTTAGGGTCTGGAGAACCAGAAAGCCCACAGCTCCAGGGATAATTGGGATTGCAAAGGCCTGCCAAGAGGAGCACGACACTGCACCGACATGGCTCCCTCCCCAGCTTTCCTAGCCAGAACCCACGGGGGGCGTGGCCGGAAACCGCCGTCGGCAACTTCTAGGGTTAGGGTTAGGGTTAGGGTCTGGAGAACCAGAAAGCCCACAGCTCCAGGGATAATTGGGATTGCAAAGGCCTGCCAAGAGGAGCACGACACTGCACCGACATGGCTCCCTCCCCAGCTTTCCTAGCCAGAACCCGGGGGGGGCGTGGCCGGAAACCGCCGTCGGCAACTTCTAGGGTTAGGGTTAGGGTTAGGGTCTGGAGAACCAGAAAGCCCACAGCTCCAGGGATAATTGGGATTGCAAAGGCCTGCCAAGAGGAGCACGACACTGCACCGACATGGCTCCCTCCCCAGCTTTCCTAGCCAGAACCCGGGGGGGGCGTGGCCGGAAACCGCCATCGGCAACTTCTAGGGTTAGGGTCTGGAGAACCAGAAAGCCCACAGCTCCAGGGATAATTGGGATTGCAAAGGCCTGCCAAGAGGAGCACGACACTGCACCGACATGGCTCCCTCCCCAGCTTTCCTAGCCAGAACCCACGGGGGGCGTGGCCGGAAACCGCCGTCGGCAACTTCTAGGGTTACGGTTAGGGTTAGGGTCTGGAGAACCAGAAAGCCCACAGCTCCAGGGATAATTGGGATTGCAAAGGCCTGCCAAGAGGAGCACGACACTGCACCGACATGGCTCCCTCCCCAGCTTTCCTAGCCAGAACCCAGGGGGGGCGTGGCCGGAAACCGCGGTCGGCAACTTCTAGGGTTAGGGTTAGGGTTAGGGTCTGGAGAACCAGAAAGCCCACAGCTCCAGGGATAATTGGGATTGCAAAGGCCTGCCAAGAGGAGCACGACACTGCACCGACATGGCTCCCTCCCCAGCTTTCCTAGCCAGAACCCGGGGGGGGCGTGGCCGGAAACCGCCGTCGGCAACTTCTAGGGTTAGGGTTAGGGTTAGGGTCTGGAGAACCAGAAAGCCCACAGCTCCAGGGATAATTGGGATTGCAAAGGCCTGCCAAGAGGAGCACGACACTGCACCGACATGGCTCCCTCCCCAGCTTTCCTAGCCAGAACCCACGGGGGGCGTGGCCGGAAACCGCCGTCGGCAACTTCTAGGGTTAGGGTTAGGGTTAGGGTCTGGAGAACCAGAAAGCCCACAGCTCCAGGGATAATTGGGATTGCAAAGGCCTGCCAAGAGGAGCACGACACTGCACCGACATGGCTCCCTCCCCAGCTTTCCTAGCCAGAACCCACGGGGGGCGTGGCCGGAAACTGCCGTCGGCAACTTCTAGGGTTAGGGTTAGGGTTAGGGTCTGGAGAACCAGAAAGCCCACAGCTCCAGGGATAATTGGGATTGCAAAGGCCTGCCAAGAGGAGCACGACACTGCACCGACATGGCTCCCTCCCCAGCTTTCCTAGCCAGAACCCACGGGGGGCGTGGCCGGAAACCGCCGTCGGCAACTTCTAGGGTTAGGGTTAGGGTTAGGGTCTGGAGAACCAGAAAGCCCACAGCTCCAGGGATAATTGGGATTGCAAAGGCCTGCCAAGAGGAGCACGACACTGCACCGACATGGCTCCCTCCCCAGCTTTCCTAGCCAGAACCCACGGGGGGCGTGGCCGGAAACCGCCGTCGGCAACTTCTAGGGTTAGGGTTAGGGTTAGGGTCTGGAGAACCAGAAAGCCCACAGCTCCAGGGATAATTGGGATTGCAAAGGCCTGCCAAGAGGAGCACGACACTGCACCGACATGGTTCCCTCCCCAGCTTTCCTAGCCAGAACCCACGGGGGGCGTGGCCGGAAACCGCCGTCGGCAACTTCTAGGGTTAGGGTTAGGGTTAGGGTCTGGAGGACCAGAAAGCCCACAGCTCCAGGGATAATTGGGATTGCAAAGGCCTGCCAAGAGGAGCACGACACTGCACCGACATGGCTCCCTCCCCAGCTTTCCTAGCCAGAACGTGGGGGGGGCGTGGCCGAAAACCGCCGTCGGCAACTTCTAGGGTTAGGGTTAGGGTTAGGGTCTGGAGAACCAGAAAGCCCACAGCTCCAGGGATAATTGGGATTGCAAAGGCCTGCCAAGACGAGCACGACACTGCACCGACATGGCTCCCTCCCCAGCTTTCCTAGCCAGAACCCACGGGGGGCGTGGCCGGAAACCGCCGTCGGCAACTTCTAGGGTTACGGTTAGGGTCTGGAGAACCAGAAAGCCCACAGCTCCAGGGATAATTGGGATTGCAAAGGCCTGCCAAGAGGAGCACGACACTGCGCCGACATGGCTCCCTCCCCAGCTTTCCTAGCCAGAACCCACGGGGGGCGTGGCCGGAAACCGCCGTCGGCAACTTCTAGGGTTAGGGTTAGGGTTAGGGTCTGGAGAACCAGAAAGCCCACAGCTCCAGGGATAATTGGGATTGCAAAGGCCTGCCAAGACGAGCACGACACTGCACCGACATGGCTCCCTCCCCAGCTTTCCTAGCCAGAACGTGGGGGGGGCGTGGCCGAAAACCGCCGTCGGCAACTTCTAGGGTTAGGGTTAGGGTTAGGGTCTGGAGAACCAGAAAGCCCACAGCTCCAGGGATAATTGGGATTGCAAAGGCCTGCCAAGAGGAGCACGACACTGCACCGACATGGCTCCCTCCCCAGCTTTCCTAGCCAGAACCCACGGGGGGCGTGGCCGGAAACCGCCGTCGGCAACTTCTAGGGTTAGGGTTAGGGTTAGGGTCTGGAGGACCAGAAAGCCCACAGCTCCAGGGATAATTGGGATTGCAAAGGCCTGCCAAGAGGAGCACGACACTGCACCGACATGGCTCCCTCCCCAGCTTTCCTAGCCAGAACCCACGGGGGGCGTGGCCGGAAACCGCCGTCGGCAACTTCTAGGGTTAGGGTTAGGGTTAGGGTCTGGAGAACCAGAAAGCCCACAGCTCCAGGGATAATTGGGATTGCAAAGGCCTGCCAAGAGGAGCACGACACTGCACCGACATGGTTCCCTCCCCAGCTTTCCTAGCCAGAACGCGGGGGGGGGCGTGGCCGGAAACCGCCGTCGGCAACTTCTAGGGTTAGGGTTAGGGTTAGGGTCTGGAGAACCAGAAAGCCCACAGCTCCAGGGATAATTGGGATTGCAAAGGCCTGCCAAGAGGAGCACGACACTGCACCGACATGGCTCCCTCCCCAGCTTTCCTAGCCAGAACCCACGGGGGGCGTGGCCGGAAACCGCCGTCGGCAACTTCTAGGGTTAGGGTTAGGGTTAGGGTCTGGAGAACCAGAAAGCCCACAGCTCCAGGGATAATTGGGATTGCAAAGGCCTGCCAAGACGAGCACGACACTGCACCGACATGGCTCCCTCCCCAGCTTTCCTAGCCAGAACCCGGGGGGGGCGTGGCCGGAAACCGCGGTCGGCAACTTCTAGGGTTAGGGTTAGGGTTAGGGTCTGGAGAACCAGAAAGCCCACAGCTCCAGGGATAATTGGGATTGCAAAGGCCTGCCAAGAGGAGCACAACACTGCACCGACATGGCTCCCTCCCCAGCTTTCCTAGCCAGAACGCGGGGGGGGCGTGGCCGGAAACCGCCGTCGGCAACTTCTAGGGTTAGGGTTAGGGTCTGGAGAACCAGAAAGCCCACAGCTCCAGGGATAATTGGGATTGCAAAGGCCTGTCAAGAGGAGCACGACACTGCACCGACATGGCTCCCTCCCCAGCTTTCCTAGCCAGAACCCACGGGGGGCGTGGCCGGAAACCGCCGTCGGCAACTTCTAGGGTTAGGGTTAGGGTTAGGGTCTGGAGAACCAGAAAGCCCACAGCTCCAGGCATAATTGGGATTGCAAAGGCCTGCCAAGAGGAGCACGACACTGCACCGACATGGCTCCCTCCCCAGCTTTCCTAGCCAGAACGCGGGGGGGGCGTGGCCGGAAACCGCCGTCGGCAACTTCTAGGGTTAGGGTTAGGGTTAGGGTCTGGAGGACCAGAAAGCCCACAGCTCCAGGGATAATTGGGATTGCAAAGGCCTGCCAAGAGGAGCACGACACTGCACCGACATGGCTCCCTCCCCAGCTTTCCTAGCCAGAACCCACGGGGGGCGTGGCCGGAAACCGCCGTCGGCAACTTCTAGGGTTACGGTTAGGGTCTGGAGAACCAGAAAGCCCACAGCTCCAGGGATAATTGGGATTGCAAAGGCCTGCCAAGAGGAGCACGACACTGCGCCGACATGGCTCCCTCCCCAGCTTTCCTAGCCAGAACCCACGGGGGGCGTGGCCGGAAACCGCCGTCGGCAACTTCTAGGGTTAGGGTTAGGGTTAGGGTCTGGAGAACCAGAAAGCCCACAGCTCCAGGGATAATTGGGATTGCAAAGGCCTGCCAAGACGAGCACGACACTGCACCGACATGGCTCCCTCCCCAGCTTTCCTAGCCAGAACGTGGGGGGGGCGTGGCCGAAAACCGCCGTCGGCAACTTCTAGGGTTAGGGTTAGGGTTAGGGTCTGGAGAACCAGAAAGCCCACAGCTCCAGGGATAATTGGGATTGCAAAGGCCTGCCAAGAGGAGCACGACACTGCACCGACATGGCTCCCTCCCCAGCTTTCCTAGCCAGAACCCACGGGGGGCGTGGCCGGAAACCGCCGTCGGCAACTTCTAGGGTTAGGGTTAGGGTTAGGGTCTGGAGGACCAGAAAGCCCACAGCTCCAGGGATAATTGGGATTGCAAAGGCCTGCCAAGAGGAGCACGACACTGCACCGACATGGCTCCCTCCCCAGCTTTCCTAGCCAGAACCCACGGGGGGCGTGGCCGGAAACCGCCGTCGGCAACTTCTAGGGTTAGGGTTAGGGTTAGGGTCTGGAGAACCAGAAAGCCCACAGCTCCAGGGATAATTGGGATTGCAAAGGCCTGCCAAGAGGAGCACGACACTGCACCGACATGGTTCCCTCCCCAGCTTTCCTAGCCAGAACGCGGGGGGGGGCGTGGCCGGAAACCGCCGTCGGCAACTTCTAGGGTTAGGGTTAGGGTTAGGGTCTGGAGAACCAGAAAGCCCACAGCTCCAGGGATAATTGGGATTGCAAAGGCCTGCCAAGAGGAGCACGACACTGCACCGACATGGCTCCCTCCCCAGCTTTCCTAGCCAGAACCCACGGGGGGCGTGGCCGGAAACCGCCGTCGGCAACTTCTAGGGTTAGGGTTAGGGTTAGGGTCTGGAGAACCAGAAAGCCCACAGCTCCAGGGATAATTGGGATTGCAAAGGCCTGCCAAGACGAGCACGACACTGCACCGACATGGCTCCCTCCCCAGCTTTCCTAGCCAGAACCCGGGGGGGGCGTGGCCGGAAACCGCGGTCGGCAACTTCTAGGGTTAGGGTTAGGGTTAGGGTCTGGAGAACCAGAAAGCCCACAGCTCCAGGGATAATTGGGATTGCAAAGGCCTGCCAAGAGGAGCACAACACTGCACCGACATGGCTCCCTCCCCAGCTTTCCTAGCCAGAACGCGGGGGGGGCGTGGCCGGAAACCGCCGTCGGCAACTTCTAGGGTTAGGGTTAGGGTCTGGAGAACCAGAAAGCCCACAGCTCCAGGGATAATTGGGATTGCAAAGGCCTGTCAAGAGGAGCACGACACTGCACCGACATGGCTCCCTCCCCAGCTTTCCTAGCCAGAACCCACGGGGGGCGTGGCCGGAAACCGCCGTCGGCAACTTCTAGGGTTAGGGTTAGGGTTAGGGTCTGGAGAACCAGAAAGCCCACAGCTCCAGGCATAATTGGGATTGCAAAGGCCTGCCAAGAGGAGCACGACACTGCACCGACATGGCTCCCTCCCCAGCTTTCCTAGCCAGAACGCGGGGGGGGCGTGGCCGGAAACCGCCGTCGGCAACTTCTAGGGTTAGGGTTAGGGTTAGGGTCTGGAGGACCAGAAAGCCCACAGCTCCAGGGATAATTGGGATTGCAAAGGCCTGCCAAGAGGAGCACGACACTGCACCGACATGGCTCCCTCCCCAGCTTTCCTAGCCAGAACCCACGGGGGGCGTGGCCGGAAACCGCGGTCGGCAACTTCTAGGGTTACGGTTAGGGTTAGGGTCTGGAGAACCAGAAAGCCCACAGCTCCAGGGATAATTGGGATTGCAAAGGCCTGCCAAGAGGAGCACGACACTGCACCGACATGGCTCCCTCCCCAGCTTTCCTAGCCAGAACCCACGGGGGGCGTGGCCGGAAACCGCCGTCGGCAACTTCTAGGGTTAGGGTTAGGGTTAGGGTCTGGAGAACCAGAAAGCCCACAGCTCCAGGGATAATTGGGATTGCAAAGGCCTGCCAAGAGGAGCACGACACTGCACCGACATGGCTCCCTCCCCAGCTTTCCTAGCCAGAACCCGGGGGGGGCGTGGCCGGAAACCGCCGTCGGCAACTTCTAGGGTTAGGGTTAGGGTTAGGGTCTGGAGAACCAGAAAGCCCACAGCTCCAGGGATAATTGGGATTGCAAAGGCCTGCCAAGAGGAGCACGACACTGCACCGACATGGCTCCCTCCCCAGCTTTCCTAGCCAGAACCCGGGGGGGGCGTGGCCGGAAACCGCCATCGGCAACTTCTAGGGTTAGGGTCTGGAGAACCAGAAAGCCCACAGCTCCAGGGATAATTGGGATTGCAAAGGCCTGCCAAGAGGAGCACGACACTGCACCGACATGGCTCCCTCCCCAGCTTTCCTAGCCAGAACCCACGGGGGGCGTGGCCGGAAACCGCCGTCGGCAACTTCTAGGGTTACGGTTAGGGTTAGGGTCTGGAGAACCAGAAAGCCCACAGCTCCAGGGATAATTGGGATTGCAAAGGCCTGCCAAGAGGAGCACGACACTGCACCGACATGGCTCCCTCCCCAGCTTTCCTAGCCAGAACCCAGGGGGGGCGTGGCCGGAAACCGCGGTCGGCAACTTCTAGGGTTAGGGTTAGGGTTAGGGTCTGGAGAACCAGAAAGCCCACAGCTCCAGGGATAATTGGGATTGCAAAGGCCTGCCAAGAGGAGCACGACACTGCACCGACATGGCTCCCTCCCCAGCTTTCCTAGCCAGAACCCGGGGGGGGCGTGGCCGGAAACCGCCGTCGGCAACTTCTAGGGTTAGGGTTAGGGTTAGGGTCTGGAGAACCAGAAAGCCCACAGCTCCAGGGATAATTGGGATTGCAAAGGCCTGCCAAGAGGAGCACGACACTGCACCGACATGGCTCCCTCCCCAGCTTTCCTAGCCAGAACCCACGGGGGGCGTGGCCGGAAACCGCCGTCGGCAACTTCTAGGGTTAGGGTTAGGGTTAGGGTCTGGAGAACCAGAAAGCCCACAGCTCCAGGGATAATTGGGATTGCAAAGGCCTGCCAAGAGGAGCACGACACTGCACCGACATGGCTCCCTCCCCAGCTTTCCTAGCCAGAACCCACGGGGGGCGTGGCCGGAAACCGCCGTCGGCAACTTCTAGGGTTAGGGTTAGGGTTAGGGTCTGGAGAACCAGAAAGCCCACAGCTCCAGGGATAATTGGGATTGCAAAGGCCTGCCAAGAGGAGCACGACACTGCACCGACATGGCTCCCTCCCCAGCTTTCCTAGCCAGAACCCACGGGGGGCGTGGCCGGAAACCGCCGTCGGCAACTTCTAGGGTTAGGGTTAGGGTTAGGGTCTGGAGAACCAGAAAGCCCACAGCTCCAGGGATAATTGGGATTGCAAAGGCCTGCCAAGAGGAGCACGACACTGCACCGACATGGTTCCCTCCCCAGCTTTCCTAGCCAGAACCCACGGGGGGCGTGGCCGGAAACCGCCGTCGGCAACTTCTAGGGTTAGGGTTAGGGTTAGGGTCTGGAGGACCAGAAAGCCCACAGCTCCAGGGATAATTGGGATTGCAAAGGCCTGCCAAGAGGAGCACGACACTGCACCGACATGGCTCCCTCCCCAGCTTTCCTAGCCAGAACGTGGGGGGGGCGTGGCCGAAAACCGCCGTCGGCAACTTCTAGGGTTAGGGTTAGGGTTAGGGTCTGGAGAACCAGAAAGCCCACAGCTCCAGGGATAATTGGGATTGCAAAGGCCTGCCAAGACGAGCACGACACTGCACCGACATGGCTCCCTCCCCAGCTTTCCTAGCCAGAACCCACGGGGGGCGTGGCCGGAAACCGCCGTCGGCAACTTCTAGGGTTACGGTTAGGGTCTGGAGAACCAGAAAGCCCACAGCTCCAGGGATAATTGGGATTGCAAAGGCCTGCCAAGAGGAGCACGACACTGCGCCGACATGGCTCCCTCCCCAGCTTTCCTAGCCAGAACCCACGGGGGGCGTGGCCGGAAACCGCCGTCGGCAACTTCTAGGGTTAGGGTTAGGGTTAGGGTCTGGAGAACCAGAAAGCCCACAGCTCCAGGGATAATTGGGATTGCAAAGGCCTGCCAAGACGAGCACGACACTGCACCGACATGGCTCCCTCCCCAGCTTTCCTAGCCAGAACGTGGGGGGGGCGTGGCCGAAAACCGCCGTCGGCAACTTCTAGGGTTAGGGTTAGGGTTAGGGTCTGGAGAACCAGAAAGCCCACAGCTCCAGGGATAATTGGGATTGCAAAGGCCTGCCAAGAGGAGCACGACACTGCACCGACATGGCTCCCTCCCCAGCTTTCCTAGCCAGAACCCACGGGGGGCGTGGCCGGAAACCGCCGTCGGCAACTTCTAGGGTTAGGGTTAGGGTTAGGGTCTGGAGGACCAGAAAGCCCACAGCTCCAGGGATAATTGGGATTGCAAAGGCCTGCCAAGAGGAGCACGACACTGCACCGACATGGCTCCCTCCCCAGCTTTCCTAGCCAGAACCCACGGGGGGCGTGGCCGGAAACCGCCGTCGGCAACTTCTAGGGTTAGGGTTAGGGTTAGGGTCTGGAGAACCAGAAAGCCCACAGCTCCAGGGATAATTGGGATTGCAAAGGCCTGCCAAGAGGAGCACGACACTGCACCGACATGGTTCCCTCCCCAGCTTTCCTAGCCAGAACGCGGGGGGGGGCGTGGCCGGAAACCGCCGTCGGCAACTTCTAGGGTTAGGGTTAGGGTTAGGGTCTGGAGAACCAGAAAGCCCACAGCTCCAGGGATAATTGGGATTGCAAAGGCCTGCCAAGAGGAGCACGACACTGCACCGACATGGCTCCCTCCCCAGCTTTCCTAGCCAGAACCCACGGGGGGCGTGGCCGGAAACCGACGTCGGCAACTTCTAGGGTTAGGGTTAGGGTTAGGGTCTGGAGAACCAGAAAGCCCACAGCTCCAGGGATAATTGGGATTGCAAAGGCCTGCCAAGACGAGCACGACACTGCACCGACATGGCTCCCTCCCCAGCTTTCCTAGCCAGAACCCGGGGGGGGCGTGGCCGGAAACCGCGGTCGGCAACTTCTAGGGTTAGGGTTAGGGTTAGGGTCTGGAGAACCAGAAAGCCCACAGCTCCAGGGATAATTGGGATTGCAAAGGCCTGCCAAGAGGAGCACAACACTGCACCGACATGGCTCCCTCCCCAGCTTTCCTAGCCAGAACGCGGGGGGGGCGTGGCCGGAAACCGCCGTCGGCAACTTCTAGGGTTAGGGTTAGGGTTAGGGTCTGGAGAACCAGAAAGCCCACAGCTCCAGGGATAATTGGGATTGCAAAGGCCTGCCAAGAGGAGCACAACACTGCACCGACATGGCTCCCTCCCCAGCTTTCCTAGCCAGAACCCACGGGGGGGGCGTGGCCGGAAACCGCCGTCGGCAACTTCTAGGGTTAGGGTTAGGGTTAGGGTCTGGAGAACCAGAAAGCCCACAGCTCCAGGGATAATTGGGATTGCAAAGGCCTGCCAAGAGGAGCACGACACTGCGCCGACATGGCTCCCTCCCCAGCTTTCCTAGCCAGAACGCGGTGGGGGCGTGGCCGGAAACCGCCGTCGGCAACTTCTAGGGTTAGGGTTAGGGTTAGGGTCTGGAGAACCAGAAAGCCCACAGCTCCAGGGATAATTGGGATTGCAAAGGCCTGCCAAGAGGAGCACGACACTGCACCGACATGGCTCCCTCCCCAGCTTTCCTAGCCAGAACGCGGTGGGGGCGTGGCCGGAAACCGCCGTCGGCAACTTCTAGGGTTAGGGTTAGGGTTAGGGTCTGGAGAACCAGAAAGCCCACAGCTCCAGGGATAATTGGGATTGCAAAGGCCTGCCAAGAGGAGCACGACACTGCACCGACATGGCTCCCTCCCCAGCTTTCCTAGCTAGAACCCGGGGGGGGCGTGGCCGGAAACCACCGTCGGCAACTTCTAGGGTTAGGGTTAGGGTTAGGGTCTGGAGAACCAGAAAGCCCACAGCTCCAGGGATAATTGGGATTGCAAAGGCCTGCCAAGAGGAGCACGACACTGCACCGACATGGCTCCCTCCCCAGCTTTCCTAGCCAGAACGCGGTGGGGGCGTGGCCGGAAACCGCCGTCGGCAACTTCTAGGGTTAGGGTTAGGGTTAGGGTCTGGAGAACCAGAAAGCCCACAGCTCCAGGGATAATTGGGATTGCAAAGGCCTGCCAAGAGGAGCACGACACTGCACCGACATGGCTCCCTCCCCAGCTTTCCTAGCCAGAACCCACGGGGGGCGTGGCCGGAAACCGCGGTCGGCAACTTCTAGGGTTAGGGTTAGGGTTAGGGTCTGGAGAACCAGAAAGCCCACAGCTCCAGGGATAATTGGGATTGCAAAGGCCTGCCAAGAGGAGCACAACACTGCACTGACATGGCTCCCTCCCCAGCTTTCCTAGCCAGAACCCACGGGGGGCGTGGCCGGAAACCGCCGTCGGCAACTTCTAGGGTTAGGGTTAGGGTTAGGGTCTGGAGAACCAGAAAGCCCACAGCTCCAGGGATAATTGGGATTGCAAAGGCCTGCCAAGAGGAGCACGACACTGCACCGACATGGCTCCCTCCCCAGCTTTCCTAGCCAGAACGCGGGGGGGGCGTGGCCGGAAACCGCGGTCGGCAACTTCTAGGGTTAGGGTTAGGGTTAGGGTCTGGAGAACCAGAAAGCCCACAGCTCCAGGGATAATTGGGATTGCAAAGGCCTGCCAAGAGGAGCACGACACTGCGCCGACATGGCTCCCTCCCCAGCTTTCCTAGCCAGAACCCACGGGGGGCGTGGCCGGAAACCGCCGTCGGCAACTTCTAGGGTTAGGGTTAGGGTTAGGGTCTGGAGAACCAGAAAGCCCACAGCTCCAGGGATAATTGGGATTGCAAAGGCCTGCCAAGAGGAGCACGACACTGCACCGACATGGCTCCCTCCCCAGCTTTCCTAGCCAGAACGCGGGGGGGGCGTGGCCGGAAACCGCCGTCGGCAACTTCTAGGGTTAGGGTTAGGGTTAGGGTCTGGAGAACCAGAAAGCCCACAGCTCCAGGGATAATTGGGATTGCAAAGGCCTGCCAAGAGGAGCACGACACTGCACCGACATGGCTCCCTCCCCAGCTTTCCTAGCCAGAACCCACGGGGGGCGTGGCCGGAAACCGCCGTCGGCAACTTCTAGGGTTAGGGTTAGGGTTAGGGTCTGGAGAACCAGAAAGCCCACAGCTCCAGGGATAATTGGGATTGCAAAGGCCTGCCAAGAGGAGCACAACACTGCACCGACATGGCTCCCTCCCCAGCTTTCCTAGCCAGAACCCACGGGGGGCGTGGCCGGAAACCGCCGTCGGCAACTTCTAGGGTTAGGGTTAGGGTTAGGGTCTGGAGAACCAGAAAGCCCACAGCTCCAGGGATAATTGGGATTGCAAAGGCCTGCCAAGAGGAGCACGACACTGCACCGACATGGCTCCCTCCCCAGCTTTCCTAGCCAGAACCCACGGGGGGCGTGGCCGGAAACCGCGGTCGGCAACTTCTAGGGTTAGGGTTAGGGTTAGGGTCTGGAGAACCAGAAAGCCCACAGCTCCAGGGATAATTGGGATTGCAAAGGCCTGCCAAGAGGAGCACAACACTGCACTGACATGGCTCCCTCCCCAGCTTTCCTAGCCAGAACCCACGGGGGGCGTGGCCGGAAACCGCCGTCGGCAACTTCTAGGGTTAGGGTTAGGGTTAGGGTCTGGAGAACCAGAAAGCCCACAGCTCCAGGGATAATTGGGATTGCAAAGGCCTGCCAAGAGGAGCACGACACTGCACCGACATGGCTCCCTCCCCAGCTTTCCTAGCCAGAACGCGGGGGGGGCGTGGCCGGAAACCGCGGTCGGCAACTTCTAGGGTTAGGGTTAGGGTTAGGGTCTGGAGAACCAGAAAGCCCACAGCTCCAGGGATAATTGGGATTGCAAAGGCCTGCCAAGAGGAGCACGACACTGCACCGACATGGCTCCCTCCCCAGCTTTCCTAGCCAGAACGCGGGGGGGGCGTGGCCGGAAACCGCCGTCGGCAACTTCTAGGGTTAGGGTTAGGGTTAGGGTCTGGAGAACCAGAAAGCCCACAGCTCCAGGGATAATTGGGATTGCAAAGGCCTGCCAAGACGAGCACGACACTGCACCGACATGGCTCCCTCCCCAGCTTTCCTAGCCAGAACGCGGGGGGGGCGTGGCCGGAAACCGCCGTCGGCAACTTCTAGGGTTAGGGTTAGGGTTAGGGTCTGGAGAACCAGAAAGCCCACAGCTCCAGGGATAATTGGGATTGCAAAGGCCTGCCAAGAGGAGCACGACACTGCACCGACATGGCTCCCTCCCCAGCTTTCCTAGCCAGAACCCACGGGGGGCGTGGCCGGAAACCGCCGTCGGCAACTTCTAGGGTTAGGGTTAGGGTTAGGGTCTGGAGAACCAGAAAGCCCACAGCTCCAGGGATAATTGGGATTGCAAAGGCCTGCCAAGAGGAGCACAACACTGCACCGACATGGCTCCCTCCCCAGCTTTCCTAGCCAGAACCCACGGGGGGCGTGGCCGGAAACCGCCGTCGGCAACTTCTAGGGTTAGGGTTAGGGTTAGGGTCTGGAGAACCAGAAAGCCCACAGCTCCAGGGATAATTGGGATTGCAAAGGCCTGCCAAGACGAGCACGACACTGCACCGACATGGCTCCCTCCCCAGCTTTCCTAGCCAGAACGCGGGGGGGGCGTGGCCGGAAACCGCCGTCGGCAACTTCTAGGGTTAGGGTTAGGGTTAGGGTCTGGAGAACCAGAAAGCCCACAGCTCCAGGGATAATTGGGATTGCAAAGGCCTGCCAAGAGGAGCACGACATTGCACCGACATGGCTCCCTCCCCAGCTTTCCTAGCCAGAACGCGGGGGGGGCGTGGCCGGAAACCGCCGTCGGCAACTTCTAGGGTTAGGGTTAGGGTTAGGGTCTGGAGAACCAGAAAGCCCACAGCTCCAGGGATAATTGGGATTGCAAAGGCCTGCCAAGAGGAGCACGACACTGCACCGACATGGCTCCCTCCCCAGCTTTCCTAGCCAGAACCTGGGGGGGGGCGTGGCCGGAAACCGCGGTCGGCAACTTCTAGGGTTAGGGTTAGGGTTAGGGTCTGGAGAACCAGAAAGCCCACAGCTCCAGGGATAATTGGGATTGCAAAGGCCTGCCAAGAGGAGCACGACACTGCACCGACATGGCTCCCTCCCCAGCTTTCCTAGCCAGAACCTGGGGGGGGGCGTGGCCGGAAACCGCCGTCGGCAACTTCTAGGGTTAGGGTTAGGGTTAGGGTCTGGAGAACCAGAAAGCCCACAGCTCCAGGGATAATTGGGATTGCAAAGGCCTGCCAAGAGGAGCACGACACTGCGCCGACATGGCTCCCTCCCCAGCTTTCCTAGCCAGAACGCGGGGGGGGCGTGGCCGGAAACCGCCGTCGGCAACTTCTAGGGTTAGGGTTAGGGTTAGGGTCTGGAGAACCAGAAAGCCCACAGCTCCAGGGATAATTGGGATTGCAAAGGCCTGCCAAGAGGAGCACGACACTGCACCGACATGGCTCCCTCCCCAGCTTTCCTAGCCAGAACCCACGGGGGGCGTGGCCGGAAACCGCCGTCGGCAACTTCTAGGGTTAGGGTTAGGGTTAGGGTCTGGAGAACCAGAAAGCCCACAGCTCCAGGGATAATTGGGATTGCAAAGGCCTGCCAAGAGGAGCACGACACTGCACCGACATGGCTCCCTCCCCAGCTTTCCTAGCCAGAACCCGGGGGGGGCATGGCCGGAAACCGCCGTCGGCAACTTCTAGGGTTAGGGTTAGGGTTAGGGTCTGGAGAACCAGAAAGCCCACAGCTCCAGGGATAATTGGGATTGCAAAGGCCTGCCAAGAGGAGCACGACACTGCACCGACATGGCTCCCTCCCCAGCTTTCCTAGCCAGAACCCACGGGGGGCGTGGCCGGAAACCGCCGTCGGCAACTTCTAGGGTTAGGGTTAGGGTTAGGGTCTGGAGAACCAGAAAGCCCACAGCTCCAGGGATAATTGGGATTGCAAAGGCCTGCCAAGAGGAGCACAACACTGCACCGACATGGCTCCCTCCCCAGCTTTCCTAGCCAGAACGCGGGGGGGGGCGTGGCCGGAAACCGCGGTCGGCAACTTCTAGGGTTAGGGTTAGGGTTAGGGTCTGGAGAACCAGAAAGCCCACAGCTCCAGGGATAATTGGGATTGCAAAGGCCTGCCAAGAGGAGCACAACACTGCACCGACATGGCTCCCTCCCCAGCTTTCCTAGCCAGAACCCACGGGGGGGGCGTGGCCGGAAACCGCCGTCGGCAACTTCTAGGGTTAGGGTTAGGGTTAGGGTCTGGAGAACCAGAAAGCCCACAGCTCCAGGGATAATTGGGATTGCAAAGGCCTGCCAAGAGGAGCACAACACTGCACCGACATGGCTCCCTCCCCAGCTTTCCTAGCCAGAACCCACGGGGGGGGCGTGGCCGGAAACCGCCGTCGGCAACTTCTAGGGTTAGGGTTAGGGTTAGGGTCTGGAGAACCAGAAAGCCCACAGCTCCAGGGATAATTGGGATTGCAAAGGCCTGCCAAGAGGAGCACGACACTGCGCCGACATGGCTCCCTCCCCAGCTTTCCTAGCTAGAACCCGGGGGGGGCGTGGCCGGAAACCGCCGTCGGCAACTTCTAGGGTTAGGGTTAGGGTTAGGGTCTGGAGAACCAGAAAGCCCACAGCTCCAGGGATAATTGGGATTGCAAAGGCCTGCCAAGAGGAGCACGACACTGCACCGACATGGCTCCCTCCCCAGCTTTCCTAGCTAGAACCCGGGGGGGGCGTGGCCGGAAACCGCCGTCGGCAACTTCTAGGGTTAGGGTTAGGGTTAGGGTCTGGAGAACCAGAAAGCCCACAGCTCCAGGGATAATTGGGATTGCAAAGGCCTGCCAAGAGGAGCACGACACTGCACCGACATGGCTCCCTCCCCAGCTTTCCTAGCCAGAACGCGGTGGGGGCGTGGCCGGAAACCGCCGTCGGCAACTTCTAGGGTTAGGGTTAGGGTTAGGGTCTGGAGAACCAGAAAGCCCACAGCTCCAGGGATAATTGGGATTGCAAAGGCCTGCCAAGAGGAGCACGACACTGCACCGACATGGCTCCCTCCCCAGCTTTCCTAGCCAGAACGCTGGGGGGGGCGTGGCCGGAAACCGCGGTCGGCAACTTCTAGGGTTAGGGTTAGGGTTAGGGTCTGGAGAACCAGAAAGCCCACAGCTCCAGGGATAATTGGGATTGCAAAGGCCTGCCAAGAGGAGCACGACACTGCACCGACATGGCTCCCTCCCCAGCTTTCCTAGCCAGAACCCACGGGGGGCGTGGCCGGAAACCGCGGTCGGCAACTTCTAGGGTTAGGGTTAGGGTTAGGGTCTGGAGAACCAGAAAGCCCACAGCTCCAGGGATAATTGGGATTGCAAAGGCCTGCCAAGAGGAGCACGACACTGCACCGACATGGCTCCCTCCCCAGCTTTCCTAGCCAGAACGCAGGGGGGGCGTGGCCGGAAACCGCCGTCGGCAACTTCTAGGGTTAGGGTTAGGGTTAGGGTCTGGAGAACCAGAAAGCCCACAGCTCCAGGGATAATTGGGATTGCAAAGGCCTGCCAAGAGGAGCACGACACTGCACCGACATGGCTCCCTCCCCAGCTTTCCTAGCCAGAACGCAGGGGGGGCGTGGCCGGAAACCGCCGTCGGCAACTTCTAGGGTTAGGGTTAGGGTTAGGGTCTGGAGAACCAGAAAGCCCACAGCTCCAGGGATAATTGGGATTGCAAAGGCCTGCCAAGAGGAGCACGACACTGCACCGACATGGCTCCCTCCCCAGCTTTCCTAGCCAGAACCCGGGGGGGGGCGTGGCCGGAAACCGCGGTCGGCAACTTCTAGGGTTAGGGTTAGGGTTAGGGTCTGGAGAACCAGAAAGCCCACAGCTCCAGGGATAATTGGGATTGCAAAGGCCTGCCAAGAGGAGCACGACACTGCACCGACATGGCTCCCTCCCCAGCTTTCCTAGCCAGAACCTGGGGGGGGGCGTGGCCGGAAACCGCCGTCGGCAACTTCTAGGGTTAGGGTTAGGGTTAGGGTCTGGAGAACCAGAAAGCCCACAGCTCCAGGGATAATTGGGATTGCAAAGGCCTGCCAAGAGGAGCACGACACTGCGCCGACATGGCTCCCTCCCCAGCTTTCCTAGCCAGAACGCGGGGGGGGCGTGGCCGGAAACCGCCGTCGGCAACTTCTAGGGTTAGGGTTAGGGTTAGGGTCTGGAGAACCAGAAAGCCCACAGCTCCAGGGATAATTGGGATTGCAAAGGCCTGCCAAGAGGAGCACAACACTGCACCGACATGGCTCCCTCCCCAGCTTTCCTAGCCAGAACCCACGGGGGGCGTGGCCGGAAACCGACGTCGGCAACTTCTAGGGTTAGGGTTAGGGTTAGGGTCTGGAGAACCAGAAAGCCCACAGCTCCAGGGATAATTGGGATTGCAAAGGCCTGCCAAGAGGAGCACGACACTGCACCGACATGGCTCCCTCCCCAGCTTTCCTAGCCAGAACCCGGGGGGGGCGTGGCCGGAAACCGCCGTCGGCAACTTCTAGGGTTAGGGTTAGGGTTAGGGTCTGGAGAACCAGAAAGCCCACAGCTCCAGGGATAATTGGGATTGCAAAGGCCTGCCAAGAGGAGCACGACACTGCACCGACATGGCTCCCTCCCCAGCTTTCCTAGCCAGAACCCACGGGGGGCGTGGCCGGAAACCGCCGTCGGCAACTTCTAGGGTTAGGGTTAGGGTTAGGGTCTGGAGAACCAGAAAGCCCACAGCTCCAGGGATAATTGGGATTGCAAAGGCCTGCCAAGAGGAGCACGACACTGCACCGACATGGCTCCCTCCCCAGCTTTCCTAGCCAGAACGCGGGGGGGGGCGTGGCCGGAAACTGCGGTCGGCAACTTCTAGGGTTAGGGTTAGGGTTAGGGTCTGGAGAACCAGAAAGCCCACAGCTCCAGGGATAATTGGGATTGCAAAGGCCTGCCAAGAGGAGCACAACACTGCACCGACATGGCTCCCTCCCCAGCTTTCCTAGCCAGAACCCACGGGGGGGGCGTGGCCGGAAACCGCCGTCGGCAACTTCTAGGGTTAGGGTTAGGGTTAGGGTCTGGAGAACCAGAAAGCCCACAGCTCCAGGGATAATTGGGATTGCAAAGGCCTGCCAAGAGGAGCACAACACTGCACCGACATGGCTCCCTCCCCAGCTTTCCTAGCCAGAACGCGGGGGGGGCGTGGCCGGAAACCGCCGTCGGCAACTTCTAGGGTTAGGGTTAGGGTTAGGGTCTGGAGAACCAGAAAGCCCACAGCTCCAGGGATAATTGGGATTGCAAAGGCCTGCCAAGAGGAGCACGACACTGCACCGACATGGCTCCCTCCCCAGCTTTCCTAGCTAGAACCCGGGGGGGGCGTGGCCGGAAACCGCCGTCGGCAACTTCTAGGGTTAGGGTTAGGGTTAGGGTCTGGAGAACCAGAAAGCCCACAGCTCCAGGGATAATTGGGATTGCAAAGGCCTGCCAAGAGGAGCACGACACTGCACCGACATGGCTCCCTCCCCAGCTTTCCTAGCCAGAACGCGGTGGGGGCGTGGCCGGAAACCGCCGTCGGCAACTTCTAGGGTTAGGGTTAGGGTTAGGGTCTGGAGAACCAGAAAGCCCACAGCTCCAGGGATAATTGGGATTGCAAAGGCCTGCCAAGAGGAGCACGACACTGCACCGACATGGCTCCCTCCCCAGCTTTCCTAGCCAGAACGCGGGGGGGGGCGTGGCCGGAAACCGCCGTCGGCAACTTCTAGGGTTAGGGTTAGGGTTAGGGTCTGGAGAACCAGAAAGCCCACAGCTCCAGGGATAATTGGGATTGCAAAGGCCTGCCAAGAGGAGCACGACACTGCACCGACATGGCTCCCTCCCCAGCTTTCCTAGCCAGAACGCGGTGGGGGCGTGGCCGGAAACTGCCGTCGGCAACTTCTAGGGTTAGGGTTAGGGTTAGGGTCTGGAGAACCAGAAAGCCCACAGCTCCAGGGATAATTGGGATTGCAAAGGCCTGCCAAGAGGAGCACGACACTGCACCGACATGGCTCCCTCCCCAGCTTTCCTAGCCAGAACGCGGGGGGGGGCGTGGCCGGAAACCGCCGTCGGCAACTTCTAGGGTTAGGGTTAGGGTTAGGGTCTGGAGAACCAGAAAGCCCACAGCTCCAGGGATAATTGGGATTGCAAAGGCCTGCCAAGAGGAGCACGACACTGCACCGACATGGCTCCCTCCCCAGCTTTCCTAGCCAGAACCCACGGGGGGCGTGGCCGGAAACCGCGGTCGGCAACTTCTAGGGTTAGGGTTAGGGTTAGGGTCTGGAGAACCAGAAAGCCCACAGCTCCAGCGATAATTGGGATTGCAAAGGCCTGCCAAGAGGAGCACGACACTGCACTGACATGGCTCCCTCCCCAGCTTTCCTAGCCAGAACCCACGGGGGGCGTGGCCGGAAACCGCCGTCGGCAACTTCTAGGGTTAGGGTTAGGGTTAGGGTCTGGAGAACCAGAAAGCCCACAGCTCCAGGGATAATTGGGATTGCAAAGGCCTGCCAAGAGGAGCACGACACTGCACCGACATGGCTCCCTCCCCAGCTTTCCTAGCCAGAACGCGGGGGGGGCGTGGCCGGAAACCGCCGTCGGCAACTTCTAGGGTTAGGGTTAGGGTTAGGGTCTGGAGAACCAGAAAGCCCACAGCTCCAGGGATAATTGGGATTGCAAAGGCCTGCCAAGAGGAGCACGACACTGCACCGACATGGCTCCCTCCCCAGCTTTCCTAGCCAGAACGCGGGGGGGGCGTGGCCGGAAACCGCCGTCGGCAACTTCTAGGGTTAGGGTTAGGGTTAGGGTCTGGAGAACCAGAAAGCCCACAGCTCCAGGGATAATTGGGATTGCAAAGGCCTGCCAAGAGGAGCACGACACTGCACCGACATGGCTCCCTCCCCAGCTTTCCTAGCCAGAACGCGGGGGGGGCGTGGCCGGAAACCGCCGTCGGCAACTTCTAGGGTTAGGGTTAGGGTTAGGGTCTGGAGAACCAGAAAGCCCACAGCTCCAGGGATAATTGGGATTGCAAAGGCCTGCCAAGAGGAGCACGACACTGCACCGACATGGCTCCCTCCCCAGCTTTCCTAGCCAGAACCCACGGGGGGCGTGGCCGGAAACCGCCGTCGGCAACTTCTAGGGTTAGGGTTAGGGTTAGGGTCTGGAGAACCAGAAAGCCCACAGCTCCAGGGATAATTGGGATTGCAAAGGCCTGCCAAGAGGAGCACAACACTGCACCGACATGGCTCCCTCCCCAGCTTTCCTAGCCAGAACCCACGGGGGGCGTGGCCGGAAACCGACGTCGGCAACTTCTAGGGTTAGGGTTAGGGTTAGGGTCTGGAGAACCAGAAAGCCCACAGCTCCAGGGATAATTGGGATTGCAAAGGCCTGCCAAGAGGAGCACGACACTGCACCGACATGGCTCCCTCCCCAGCTTTCCTAGCCAGAACGCGGGGGGGGCGTGGCCGGAAACCGCCGTCGGCAACTTCTAGGGTTAGGGTTAGGGTCTGGAGAACCAGAAAGCCCACAGCTCCAGGGATAATTGGGATTGCAAAGGCCTGCCAAGAGGAGCACGACACTGCACCGACATGGCTCCCTCCCCAGCTTTCCTAGCCAGAACGCGGGGGGGGGCGTGGCCGGAAACCGCCGTCGGCAACTTCTAGGGTTAGGGTTAGGGTTAGGGTCTGGAGAACCAGAAAGCCCACAGCTCCAGGGATAATTGGGATTGCAAAGGCCTGCCAAGAGGAGCACGACACTGCACCGACATGGCTCCCTCCCCAGCTTTCCTAGCCAGAACGCGGTGGGGGCGTGGCCGGAAACTGCCGTCGGCAACTTCTAGGGTTAGGGTTAGGGTTAGGGTCTGGAGAACCAGAAAGCCCACAGCTCCAGGGATAATTGGGATTGCAAAGGCCTGCCAAGAGGAGCACGACACTGCACCGACATGGCTCCCTCCCCAGCTTTCCTAGCCAGAACGCGGGGGGGGGCGTGGCCGGAAACCGCCGTCGGCAACTTCTAGGGTTAGGGTTAGGGTTAGGGTCTGGAGAACCAGAAAGCCCACAGCTCCAGGGATAATTGGGATTGCAAAGGCCTGCCAAGAGGAGCACGACACTGCACCGACATGGCTCCCTCCCCAGCTTTCCTAGCCAGAACCCACGGGGGGCGTGGCCGGAAACCGCGGTCGGCAACTTCTAGGGTTAGGGTTAGGGTTAGGGTCTGGAGAACCAGAAAGCCCACAGCTCCAGCGATAATTGGGATTGCAAAGGCCTGCCAAGAGGAGCACGACACTGCACTGACATGGCTCCCTCCCCAGCTTTCCTAGCCAGAACCCACGGGGGGCGTGGCCGGAAACCGCCGTCGGCAACTTCTAGGGTTAGGGTTAGGGTTAGGGTCTGGAGAACCAGAAAGCCCACAGCTCCAGGGATAATTGGGATTGCAAAGGCCTGCCAAGAGGAGCACGACACTGCACCGACATGGCTCCCTCCCCAGCTTTCCTAGCCAGAACGCGGGGGGGGCGTGGCCGGAAACCGCCGTCGGCAACTTCTAGGGTTAGGGTTAGGGTTAGGGTCTGGAGAACCAGAAAGCCCACAGCTCCAGGGATAATTGGGATTGCAAAGGCCTGCCAAGAGGAGCACGACACTGCACCGACATGGCTCCCTCCCCAGCTTTCCTAGCCAGAACGCGGGGGGGGCGTGGCCGGAAACCGCCGTCGGCAACTTCTAGGGTTAGGGTTAGGGTTAGGGTCTGGAGAACCAGAAAGCCCACAGCTCCAGGGATAATTGGGATTGCAAAGGCCTGCCAAGACGAGCACGACACTGCACCGACATGGCTCCCTCCCCAGCTTTCCTAGCCAGAACGCGGGGGGGGCGTGGCCGGAAACCGCCGTCGGCAACTTCTAGGGTTAGGGTTAGGGTTAGGGTCTGGAGAACCAGAAAGCCCACAGCTCCAGGGATAATTGGGATTGCAAAGGCCTGCCAAGAGGAGCACGACACTGCACCGACATGGCTCCCTCCCCAGCTTTCCTAGCCAGAACCCACGGGGGGCGTGGCCGGAAACCGCCGTCGGCAACTTCTAGGGTTAGGGTTAGGGTTAGGGTCTGGAGAACCAGAAAGCCCACAGCTCCAGGGATAATTGGGATTGCAAAGGCCTGCCAAGAGGAGCACAACACTGCACCGACATGGCTCCCTCCCCAGCTTTCCTAGCCAGAACCCACGGGGGGCGTGGCCGGAAACCGACGTCGGCAACTTCTAGGGTTAGGGTTAGGGTTAGGGTCTGGAGAACCAGAAAGCCCACAGCTCCAGGGATAATTGGGATTGCAAAGGCCTGCCAAGAGGAGCACGACACTGCACCGACATGGCTCCCTCCCCAGCTTTCCTAGCCAGAACCCACGGGGGGCGTGGCCGGAAACCGCCGTCGGCAACTTCTAGGGTTAGGGTTAGGGTTAGGGTCTGGAGAACCAGAAAGCCCACAGCTCCAGGGATAATTGGGATTGCAAAGGCCTGCCAAGAGGAGCACGACACTGCACCGACATGGCTCCCTCCCCAGCTTTCCTAGCTAGAACCCGGGGGGGGCGTGGCCGGAAACCGCCGTCGGCAACTTCTAGGGTTAGGGTTAGGGTTAGGGTCTGGAGAACCAGAAAGCCCACAGCTCCAGGGATAATTGGGATTGCAAAGGCCTGCCAAGAGGAGCACGACACTGCACCGACATGGCTCCCTCCCCAGCTTTCCTAGCCAGAATGCGGTGGGGGCGTGGCTGGAAACCGCCGTCGGCAACTTCTAGGGTTAGGGTTAGGGTTAGGGTCTGGAGAACCAGAAAGCCCACAGCTCCAGGGATAATTGGGATTGCAAAGGCCTGCCAAGAGGAGCACGACACTGCACCGACATGGCTCCCTCCCCAGCTTTCCTAGCCAGAACCCACGGGGGGCGTGGCCGGAAACCGCGGTCGGCAACTTCTAGGGTTAGGGTTAGGGTTAGGGTCTGGAGAACCAGAAAGCCCACAGCTCCAGGGATAATTGGGATTGCAAAGGCCTGCCAAGAGGAGCACGACACTGCACCGATATGGCTCCCTCCCCAGCTTTCTTAGCCAGAACCCACGGGGGGCGTGGCCGGAAACCGCCGTCGGCAACTTCTAGGGTTAGGGTTAGGGTTAGGGTCTGGAGAACCAGAAAGCCCACAGCTCCAGGGATAATTGGGATTGCAAAGGCCTGCCAAGAGGAGCACGACACTGCACCGACATGGCTCCCTCCCCAGCTTTCCTAGCCAGAACCCACGGGGGGCGTGGCCGGAAACCGCCATCGGCAACTTCTAGGGTTAGGGTTAGGGTTAGGGTCTGGAGAACCAGAAAGCCCACAGCTCCAGGGATAATTGGGATTGCAAAGGCCTGCCAAGAGGAGCACGACACTGCACCGACATGGCTCCCTCCCCAGCTTTCCTAGCCAGAACCCACGGGGGGCGTGGCCGAAAACCGCCGTCGGCAACTTCTAGGGTTAGGGTTAGGGTTAGGGTCTGGAGAACCAGAAAGCCCACAGCTCCAGGGATAATTGGGATTGCAAAGGCCTGCCAAGAGGAGCACGACACTGCACCGACATGGCTCCCTCCCCAGCTTTCCTAGCCAGAACCCACGGGGGGCGTGGCCGGAAACCGCCGTCGGCAACTTCTAGGGTTAGGGTTAGGGTTAGGGTCTGGAGAACCAGAAAGCCCACAGCTCCAGGGATAATTGGGATTGCAAAGGCCTGCCAAGAGGAGCACGACACTGCACCGACATGGCTCCCTCCCCAGCTTTCCTAGCCAGAACCCACGGGGGGCGTGGCCGGAAACCGCCGTCGGCAACTTCTAGGGTTAGGGTTAGGGTTAGGGTCTGGAGAACCAGAAAGCCCACAGCTCCAGGGATAATTGGGATTGCAAAGGCCTGCCAAGAGGAGCACAACACTGCACCGACATGGCTCCCTCCCCAGCTTTCCTAGCCAGAACCCACGGGGGGCGTGGCCGGAAACCGCCGCCGGCAACTTCTAGGGTTAGGGTTAGGGTTAGGGTCTGGAGAACCAGAAAGCCCACAGCTCCAGGGATAATTGGGATTGCAAAGGCCTGCCAAGAGGAGCACGACACTGCACTGACATGGCTCCCTCCCCAGCTTTCCTAGCCAGAACCCACGGGGGGCTTGGCCGGAAACCGCGGTCGGCAACTTCTAGGGTTAGGGTTAGGGTTAGGGTCTGGAGAACCAGAAAGCCCACAGCTCCAGGGATAATTGGGATTGCAAAGGCCTGCCAAGAGGAGCACGACACTGCGCCGACATGGCTCCCTCCCCAGCTTTCCTAGCCAGAACGCGGGGGGGGCGTGGCCGGAAACCGCCGTCGGCAACTTCTAGGGTTAGGGTTAGGGTTAGGGTCTGGAGAACCAGAAAGCCCACAGCTCCAGGGATAATTGGGATTGCAAAGGCCTGCCAAGAGGAGCACGACACTGCACCGACATGGCTCCCTCCCCAGCTTTCCTAGCCAGAACGCGGGGGGGGCGTGGCCGGAAACCGCGGTCGGCAACTTCTAGGGTTAGGGTTAGGGTTAGGGTCTGGAGAACCAGAAAGCCCACAGCTCCAGGGATAATTGGGATTGCAAAGGCCTGCCAAGAGGAGCACGACACTGCACCGACATGGCTCCCTCCCCAGCTTTCCTAGCCAGAACGCGGTGGGGGCGTGGCCGGAAACCGCCGTCGGCAACTTCTAGGGTTAGGGTTAGGGTTAGGGTCTGGAGAACCAGAAAGTCCACAGCTCCAGGGATAATTGGGATTGCAAAGGCCTGCCAAGAGGAGCACAACACTGCACCGACATGGCTCCCTCCCCAGCTTTCCTAGCCAGAACGCGGGGGGGGGCGTGGCCGGAAACCGCCGTCGGCAACTTCTAGGGTTAGGGTTAGGGTTAGGGTCTGGAGAACCAGAAAGCCCACAGCTCCAGGGATAATTGGGATTGCAAAGGCCTGCCAAGAGGAGCACAACACTGCACCGACATGGCTCCCTCCCCAGCTTTCCTAGCCAGAACCCACGGGGGGGGCGTGGCCGGAAACCGCCGTCGGCAACTTCTAGGGTTAGGGTTAGGGTTAGGGTCTGGAGAACCAGAAAGCCCACAGCTCCAGGGATAATTGGGATTGCAAAGGCCTGCCAAGAGGAGCACAACACTGCACCGACATGGCTCCCTCCCCAGCTTTCCTAGCCAGAACCCACGGGGGGGGCGTGGCCGGAAACCGCCGTCGGCAACTTCTAGGGTTAGGGTTAGGGTTAGGGTCTGGAGAACCAGAAAGCCCACAGCTCCAGGGATAATTGGGATTGCAAAGGCCTGCCAAGAGGAGCACGACACTGCGCCGACATGGCTCCCTCCCCAGCTTTCCTAGCTAGAACCCGGGGGGGGCGTGGCCGGAAACCGCCGTCGGCAACTTCTAGGGTTAGGGTTAGGGTTAGGGTCTGGAGAACCAGAAAGCCCACAGCTCCAGGGATAATTGGGATTGCAAAGGCCTGCCAAGAGGAGCACGACACTGCACCGACATGGCTCCCTCCCCAGCTTTCCTAGCTAGAACCCGGGGGGGGCGTGGCCGGAAACCGCCGTCGGCAACTTCTAGGGTTAGGGTTAGGGTTAGGGTCTGGAGAACCAGAAAGCCCACAGCTCCAGGGATAATTGGGATTGCAAAGGCCTGCCAAGAGGAGCACGACACTGCACCGACATGGCTCCCTCCCTAGCTTTCCTAGCCAGAACGCGGGGGGGGGCGTGGCCGGAAACCGCCGTCGGCAACTTCTAGGGTTAGGGTTAGGGTTAGGGTCTGGAGAACCAGAAAGCCCACAGCTCCAGGGATAATTGGGATTGCAAAGGCCTGCCAAGAGGAGCACGACACTGCACCGACATGGCTCCCTCCCCAGCTTTCCTAGCCAGAACCCACGGGGGGCGTGGCCGGAAACCGCCGTCGGCAACTTCTAGGGTTAGGGTTAGGGTTAGGGTCTGGAGAACCAGAAAGCCCACAGCTCCAGGGATAATTGGGATTGCAAAGGCCTGCCAAGAGGAGCACGACACTGCACCGACATGGCTCCCTCCCCAGCTTTCCTAGCCAGAACCCACGGGGGGCGTGGCCGGAAACCGCCGTCGGCAACTTCTAGGGTTAGGGTTAGGGTTAGGGTCTGGAGAACCAGAAAGCCCACAGCTCCAGGGATAATTGGGATTGCAAAGGCCTGCCAAGAGGAGCACGACACTGCACCGACATGGCTCCCTCCCCAGCTTTCCTAGCCAGAACGCGGGGGGGGCGTGGCCGGAAACCGCCGTCGGCAACTTCTAGGGTTAGGGTTAGGGTTAGGGTCTGGAGAACCAGAAAGCCCACAGCTCCAGGGATAATTGGGATTGCAAAGGCCTGCCAAGAGGAGCACGACACTGCACCGACATGGCTCCCTCCCCAGCTTTCCTAGCCAGAACCTGGGGGGGGGCGTGGCCGGAAACCGCGGTCGGCAACTTCTAGGGTTAGGGTTAGGGTTAGGGTCTGGAGAACCAGAAAGCCCACAGCTCCAGGGATAATTGGGATTGCAAAGGCCTGCCAAGAGGAGCACGACACTGCACCGACATGGCTCCCTCCCCAGCTTTCCTAGCCAGAACCTGGGGGGGGGCGTGGCCGGAAACCGCCGTCGGCAACTTCTAGGGTTAGGGTTAGGGTTAGGGTCTGGAGAACCAGAAAGCCCACAGCTCCAGGGATAATTGGGATTGCAAAGGCCTGCCAAGAGGAGCACGACACTGCACCGACATGGCTCCCTCCCCAGCTTTCCTAGCTAGAACCCGGGGGGGGCGTGGCCGGAAACCGCCGTCGGCAACTTCTAGGGTTAGGGTTAGGGTTAGGGTCTGGAGAACCAGAAAGCCCACAGCTCCAGGGATAATTGGGATTGCAAAGGCCTGCCAAGAGGAGCACGACACTGCACCGACATGGCTCCCTCCCTAGCTTTCCTAGCCAGAACGCGGGGGGGGGCGTGGCCGGAAACCGCCGTCGGCAACTTCTAGGGTTAGGGTTAGGGTTAGGGTCTGGAGAACCAGAAAGCCCACAGCTCCAGGGATAATTGGGATTGCAAAGGCCTGCCAAGAGGAGCACGACACTGCACCGACATGGCTCCCTCCCCAGCTTTCCTAGCCAGAACCCACGGGGGGCGTGGCCGGAAACCGCCGTCGGCAACTTCTAGGGTTAGGGTTAGGGTTAGGGTCTGGAGAACCAGAAAGCCCACAGCTCCAGGGATAATTGGGATTGCAAAGGCCTGCCAAGAGGAGCACGACACTGCACCGACATGGCTCCCTCCCCAGCTTTCCTAGCCAGAACCCACGGGGGGCGTGGCCGGAAACCGCCGTCGGCAACTTCTAGGGTTAGGGTTAGGGTTAGGGTCTGGAGAACCAGAAAGCCCACAGCTCCAGGGATAATTGGGATTGCAAAGGCCTGCCAAGAGGAGCACGACACTGCACCGACATGGCTCCCTCCCCAGCTTTCCTAGCCAGAACGCGGGGGGGGCGTGGCCGGAAACCGCCGTCGGCAACTTCTAGGGTTAGGGTTAGGGTTAGGGTCTGGAGAACCAGAAAGCCCACAGCTCCAGGGATAATTGGGATTGCAAAGGCCTGCCAAGAGGAGCACGACACTGCACCGACATGGCTCCCTCCCCAGCTTTCCTAGCCAGAACCTGGGGGGGGGCGTGGCCGGAAACCGCGGTCGGCAACTTCTAGGGTTAGGGTTAGGGTTAGGGTCTGGAGAACCAGAAAGCCCACAGCTCCAGGGATAATTGGGATTGCAAAGGCCTGCCAAGAGGAGCACGACACTGCACCGACATGGCTCCCTCCCCAGCTTTCCTAGCCAGAACCTGGGGGGGGGCGTGGCCGGAAACCGCCGTCGGCAACTTCTAGGGTTAGGGTTAGGGTTAGGGTCTGGAGAACCAGAAAGCCCACAGCTCCAGGGATAATTGGGATTGCAAAGGCCTGCCAAGAGGAGCACGACACTGCGCCGACATGGCTCCCTCCCCAGCTTTCCTAGCCAGAACGCGGGGGGGGCGTGGCCGGAAACCGCCGTCGGCAACTTCTAGGGTTAGGGTTAGGGTTAGGGTCTGGAGAACCAGAAAGCCCACAGCTCCAGGGATAATTGGGATTGCAAAGGCCTGCCAAGAGGAGCACAACACTGCACCGACATGGCTCCCTCCCCAGCTTTCCTAGCCAGAACCCACGGGGGGCGTGGCCGGAAACCGACGTCGGCAACTTCTAGGGTTAGGGTTAGGGTTAGGGTCTGGAGAACCAGAAAGCCCACAGCTCCAGGGATAATTGGGATTGCAAAGGCCTGCCAAGAGGAGCACGACACTGCACCGACATGGCTCCCTCCCCAGCTTTCCTAGCCAGAACCCGGGGGGGGCGTGGCCGGAAACCGCCGTCGGCAACTTCTAGGGTTAGGGTTAGGGTTAGGGTCTGGAGAACCAGAAAGCCCACAGCTCCAGGGATAATTGGGATTGCAAAGGCCTGCCAAGAGGAGCACGACACTGCACCGACATGGCTCCCTCCCCAGCTTTCCTAGCCAGAACCCACGGGGGGCGTGGCCGGAAACCGCCGTCGGCAACTTCTAGGGTTAGGGTTAGGGTTAGGGTCTGGAGAACCAGAAAGCCCACAGCTCCAGGGATAATTGGGATTGCAAAGGCCTGCCAAGAGGAGCACGACACTGCACCGACATGGCTCCCTCCCCAGCTTTCCTAGCCAGAACGCGGGGGGGGGCGTGGCCGGAAACCGCGGTCGGCAACTTCTAGGGTTAGGGTTAGGGTTAGGGTCTGGAGAACCAGAAAGCCCACAGCTCCAGGGATAATTGGGATTGCAAAGGCCTGCCAAGAGGAGCACAACACTGCACCGACATGGCTCCCTCCCCAGCTTTCCTAGCCAGAACCCACGGGGGGGGCGTGGCCGGAAACCGCCGTCGGCAACTTCTAGGGTTAGGGTTAGGGTTAGGGTCTGGAGAACCAGAAAGCCCACAGCTCCAGGGATAATTGGGATTGCAAAGGCCTGCCAAGAGGAGCACAACACTGCACCGACATGGCTCCCTCCCCAGCTTTCCTAGCCAGAACCCACGGGGGGGGCGTGGCCGGAAACCGCCGTCGGCAACTTCTAGGGTTAGGGTTAGGGTTAGGGTCTGGAGAACCAGAAAGCCCACAGCTCCAGGGATAATTGGGATTGCAAAGGCCTGCCAAGAGGAGCACGACACTGCACCGACATGGCTCCCTCCCCAGCTTTCCTAGCCAGAACCCGGGGGGGGCGTGGCCGGAAACCGCCGTCGGCAACTTCTAGGGTTAGGGTTAGGGTTAGGGTCTGGAGAACCAGAAAGCCCACAGCTCCAGGGATAATTGGGATTGCAAAGGCCTGCCAAGAGGAGCACGACACTGCACCGACATGGCTCCCTCCCCAGCTTTCCTAGCCAGAACGCGGTGGGGGCGTGGTCGGAAACCGCCGTCGGCAACTTCTAGGGTTAGGGTTAGGGTTAGGGTCTGGAGAACCAGAAAGCCCACAGCTCCAGGGATAATTGGGATTGCAAAGGCCTGCCAAGAGGAGCACGACACTGCACCGACATGGCTCCCTCCCCAGCTTTCCTAGCCAGAACGCGGGGGGGGGCGTGGCCGGAAACCGCCGTCGGCAACTTCTAGGGTTAGGGTTAGGGTTAGGGTCTGGAGAACCAGAAAGCCCACAGCTCCAGGGATAATTGGGATTGCAAAGGCCTGCCAAGAGGAGCACGACACTGCACCGACATGGCTCCCTCCCCAGCTTTCCTAGCCAGAACCCACGGGGGGCGTGGCCGGAAACCGCGGTCGGCAACTTCTAGGGTTAGGGTTAGGGTTAGGGTCTGGAGAACCAGAAAGCCCACAGCTCCAGGGATAATTGGGATTGCAAAGGCCTGCCAAGAGGAGCACGACACTGCACTGACATGGCTCCCTCCCCAGCTTTCCTAGCCAGAACCCACGGGGGGCGTGGCCGGAAACCGCCGTCGGCAACTTCTAGGGTTAGGGTTAGGGTTAGGGTCTGGAGAACCAGAAAGCCCACAGCTCCAGGGATAATTGGGATTGCAAAGGCCTGCCAAGAGGAGCACGACACTGCACCGACATGGCTCCCTCCCCAGCTTTCCTAGCCAGAACGCGGGGGGGGCGTGGCCGGAAACCGCCGTCGGCAACTTCTAGGGTTAGGGTTAGGGTTAGGGTCTGGAGAACCAGAAAGCCCACAGCTCCAGGGATAATTGGGATTGCAAAGGCCTGCCAAGAGGAGCACGACACTGCACCGACATGGCTCCCTCCCCAGCTTTCCTAGCCAGAACGCGGGGGGGGCGTGGCCGGAAACCGCCGTCGGCAACTTCTAGGGTTAGGGTTAGGGTTAGGGTCTGGAGAACCAGAAAGCCCACAGCTCCAGGGATAATTGGGATTGCAAAGGCCTGCCAAGAGGAGCACGACACTGCACCGACATGGCTCCCTCCCCAGCTTTCCTAGCCAGAACGCGGGGGGGGCGTGGCCGGAAACCGCCGTCGGCAACTTCTAGGGTTAGGGTTAGGGTTAGGGTCTGGAGAACCAGAAAGCCCACAGCTCCAGGGATAATTGGGATTGCAAAGGCCTGCCAAGAGGAGCACGACACTGCACCGACATGGCTCCCTCCCCAGCTTTCCTAGCCAGAACCCACGGGGGGCGTGGCCGGAAACCGCCGTCGGCAACTTCTAGGGTTAGGGTTAGGGTTAGGGTCTGGAGAACCAGAAAGCCCACAGCTCCAGGGATAATTGGGATTGCAAAGGCCTGCCAAGAGGAGCACAACACTGCACCGACATGGCTCCCTCCCCAGCTTTCCTAGCCAGAACCCACGGGGGGCGTGGCCGGAAACCGACGTCGGCAACTTCTAGGGTTAGGGTTAGGGTTAGGGTCTGGAGAACCAGAAAGCCCACAGCTCCAGGGATAATTGGGATTGCAAAGGCCTGCCAAGAGGAGCACGACACTGCACCGACATGGCTCCCTCCCCAGCTTTCCTAGCCAGAACCCGGGGGGGGCGTGGCCGGAAACCGCCGTCGGCAACTTCTAGGGTTAGGGTTAGGGTTAGGGTCTGGAGAACCAGAAAGCCCACAGCTCCAGGGATAATTGGGATTGCAAAGGCCTGCCAAGAGGAGCACGACACTGCACCGACATGGCTCCCTCCCCAGCTTTCCTAGCTAGAACCCGGGGGGGGCGTGGCCGGAAACCGCCGTCGGCAACTTCTAGGGTTAGGGTTAGGGTTAGGGTCTGGAGAACCAGAAAGCCCACAGTTCCAGGGATAATTGGGATTGCAAAGGCCTGCCAAGAGGAGCACGACACTGCACCGACATGGCTCCCTCCCCAGCTTTCCTAGCCAGAACCCACGGGGGGCGTGGCCGGAAACCGCCGTCGGCAACTTCTAGGGTTAGGGTTAGGGTTAGGGTCTGGAGAACCAGAAAGCCCACAGCTCCAGGGATAATTGGGATTGCAAAGGCCTGCCAAGAGGAGCACGACACTGCACCGACATGGCTCCCTCCCCAGCTTTCCTAGCCAGAACGCGGGGGGGGGCATGGCCGGAAACCGCGGTCGGCAACTTCTAGGGTTAGGGTTAGGGTTAGGGTCTGGAGAACCAGAAAGCCCACAGCTCCAGGGATAATTGGGATTGCAAAGGCCTGCCAAGAGGAGCACGACACTGCACCGATATGGCTCCCTCCCCAGCTTTCTTAGCCAGAACCCACGGGGGGCGTGGCCGGAAACCGCCGTCGGCAACTTCTAGGGTTAGGGTTAGGGTTAGGGTCTGGAGAACCAGAAAGCCCACAGCTCCAGGGATAATTGGGATTGCAAAGGCCTGCCAAGAGGAGCACGACACTGCACCGACATGGCTCCCTCCCCAGCTTTCCTAGCCAGAACGCGGGGGGGGGCGTGGCCGGAAACCGCCGTCGGCAACTTCTAGGGTTAGGGTTAGGGTTAGGGTCTGGAGAACCAGAAAGCCCACAGCTCCAGGGATAATTGGGATTGCAAAGGCCTGCCAAGAGGAGCACGACACTGCACCGACATGGCTCCCTCCCCAGCTTTCCTAGCCAGAACCCGGGGGGGGCGTGGCCGGAAACCGCGGTCGGCAACTTCTAGGGTTAGGGTTAGGGTTAGGGTCTGGAGAACCAGAAAGCCCACAGCTCCAGGGATAATTGGGATTGCAAAGGCCTGCCAAGAGGAGCACAACACTGCACCGACATGGCTCCCTCCCCAGCTTTCCTAGCCAGAACGCGGGGGGGGCGTGGCCGGAAACCGCCGTCGGCAACTTCTAGGGTTAGGGTTAGGGTTAGGGTCTGGAGAACCAGAAAGCCCACAGCTCCAGGGATAATTGGGATTGCAAAGGCCTGCCAAGAGGAGCACAACACTGCACCGACATGGCTCCCTCCCCAGCTTTCCTAGCCAGAACCCACGGGGGGCGTGGCCGGAAACCGCCGCCGGCAACTTCTAGGGTTAGGGTTAGGGTTAGGGTCTGGAGAACCAGAAAGCCCACAGCTCCAGGGATAATTGGGATTGCAAAGGCCTGCCAAGAGGAGCACGACACTGCACTGACATGGCTCCCTCCCCAGCTTTCCTAGCCAGAACCCGGGGGGGGCTTGGCCGGAAACCGCGGTCGGCAACTTCTAGGGTTAGGGTTAGGGTTAGGGTCTGGAGAACCAGAAAGCCCACAGCTCCAGGGATAATTGGGATTGCAAAGGCCTGCCAAGAGGAGCACGACACTGCACCGACATGGCTCCCTCCCCAGCTTTCCTAGCCAGAACGCGGGGGGGGCGTGGCCGGAAACCGCCGTCGGCAACTTCTAGGGTTAGGGTTAGGGTTAGGGTCTGGAGAACCAGAAAGCCCACAGCTCCAGGGATAATTGGGATTGCAAAGGCCTGCCAAGAGGAGCACGACACTGCACCGACATGGCTCCCTCCCCAGCTTTCCTAGCCAGAACGCGGGGGGGGCGTGGCCGGAAACCGCCGTCGGCAACTTCTAGGGTTAGGGTTAGGGTTAGGGTCTGGAGAACCAGAAAGCCCACAGCTCCAGGGATAATTGGGATTGCAAAGGCCTGCCAAGAGGAGCACAACACTGCACCGACATGGCTCCCTCCCCAGCTTTCCTAGCCAGAACCCACGGGGGGCGTGGCCGGAAACCGCCGTCGGCAACTTCTAGGGTTAGGGTTAGGGTTAGGGTCTGGAGAACCAGAAAGCCCACAGCTCCAGGGATAATTGGGATTGCAAAGGCCTGCCAAGAGGAGCACGACACTGCACCGACATGGCTCCCTCCCCAGCTTTCCTAGCCAGAACCCGGGGGGGGCGTGGCCGGAAACCGCCGTCGGCAACTTCTAGGGTTACGGTTAGGGTTAGGGTCTGGAGAACCAGAAAGCCCACAGCTCCAGGGATAATTGGGATTGCAAAGGCCTGCCAAGAGGAGCACGACACTGCACCGACATGGCTCCCTCCCCAGCTTTCCTAGCCAGAACCCGGGGGGGGGCGTGGCCGGAAACCGCCGTCGGCAACTTCTAGGGTTAGGGTTAGGGTTAGGGTCTGGAGAACCAGAAAGCCCACAGCTCCAGGGATAATTGGGATTGCAAAGGCCTGCCAAGAGGAGCACGACACTGCACCGACATGGCTCCCTCCCCAGCTTTCCTAGCTAGAACCCGGGGGGGGCGTGGCCGGAAACCGCTGTCGGCAACTTCTAGGGTTAGGGTTAGGGTTAGGGTCTGGAGAACCAGAAAGCCCACAGCTCCAGGGATAATTGGGATTGCAAAGGCCTGCCAAGAGGAGCACGACACTGCGCCGACATGGCTCCCTCCCCAGCTTTCCTAGCCAGAACCCGGGGGGGGCGTGGCCGGAAACCGCCGTCGGCAACTTCTAGGGTTAGGGTTAGGGTTAGGGTCTGGAGAACCAGAAAGCCCACAGCTCCAGGGATAATTGGGATTGCAAAGGCCTGCCAAGAGGAGCACAACACTGCACCGACATGGCTCCCTCCCCAGCTTTCCTAGCCAGAACGCGGGGGGGGGCGTGGCCGGAAACCGCCGTCGGCAACTTCTAGGGTTAGGGTTAGGGTTAGGGTCTGGAGAACCAGAAAGCCCACAGCTCCAGGGATAATTGGGATTGCAAAGGCCTGCCAAGAGGAGCACAACACTGCACCGACATGGCTCCCTCCCCAGCTTTCCTAGCCAGAACCCACGGGGGGCGTGGCCGGAAACCGCCGCCGGCAACTTCTAGGGTTAGGGTTAGGGTTAGGGTCTGGAGAACCAGAAAGCCCACAGCTCCAGGGATAATTGGGATTGCAAAGGCCTGCCAAGAGGAGCACGACACTGCACTGACATGGCTCCCTCCCCAGCTTTCCTAGCCAGAACCCACGGGGGGCTTGGCCGGAAACCGCGGTCGGCAACTTCTAGGGTTAGGGTTAGGGTTAGGGTCTGGAGAACCAGAAAGCCCACAGCTCCAGGGATAATTGGGATTGCAAAGGCCTGCCAAGAGGAGCACGACACTGCACCGACATGGCTCCCTCCCCAGCTTTCCTAGCCAGAACGCGGGGGGGGCGTGGCCGGAAACCGCCGTCGGCAACTTCTAGGGTTAGGGTTAGGGTTAGGGTCTGGAGAACCAGAAAGCCCACAGCTCCAGGGATAATTGGGATTGCAAAGGCCTGCCAAGAGGAGCACGACACTGCACCGACATGGCTCCCTCCCCAGCTTTCCTAGCCAGAACGCGGGGGGGGCGTGGCCGGAAACCGCGGTCGGCAACTTCTAGGGTTAGGGTTAGGGTTAGGGTCTGGAGAACCAGAAAGCCCACAGCTCCAGGGATAATTGGGATTGCAAAGGCCTGCCAAGAGGAGCACAACACTGCACCGACATGGCTCCCTCCCCAGCTTTCCTAGCCAGAACCCACGGGGGGCGTGGCCGGAAACCGCCGTCGGCAACTTCTAGGGTTAGGGTTAGGGTTAGGGTCTGGAGAACCAGAAAGCCCACAGCTCCAGGGATAATTGGGATTGCAAAGGCCTGCCAAGAGGAGCACGACACTGCACCGACATGGCTCCCTCCCCAGCTTTCCTAGCCAGAACCCGGGGGGGGCGTGGCCGGAAACCGCCGTCGGCAACTTCTAGGGTTACGGTTAGGGTTAGGGTCTGGAGAACCAGAAAGCCCACAGCTCCAGGGATAATTGGGATTGCAAAGGCCTGCCAAGAGGAGCACGACACTGCACCGACATGGCTCCCTCCCCAGCTTTCCTAGCCAGAACCCGGGGGGGGGCGTGGCCGGAAACCGCCGTCGGCAACTTCTAGGGTTAGGGTTAGGGTTAGGGTCTGGAGAACCAGAAAGCCCACAGCTCCAGGGATAATTGGGATTGCAAAGGCCTGCCAAGAGGAGCACGACACTGCACCGACATGGCTCCCTCCCCAGCTTTCCTAGCTAGAACCCGGGGGGGGCGTGGCCGGAAACCGCTGTCGGCAACTTCTAGGGTTAGGGTTAGGGTTAGGGTCTGGAGAACCAGAAAGCCCACAGCTCCAGGGATAATTGGGATTGCAAAGGCCTGCCAAGAGGAGCACGACACTGCGCCGACATGGCTCCCTCCCCAGCTTTCCTAGCCAGAACCCGGGGGGGGCGTGGCCGGAAACCGCCGTCGGCAACTTCTAGGGTTAGGGTTAGGGTTAGGGTCTGGAGAACCAGAAAGCCCACAGCTCCAGGGATAATTGGGATTGCAAAGGCCTGCCAAGAGGAGCACGACACTGCACCGACATGGCTCCCTCCCCAGCTTTCCTAGCCAGAACCCACGGGGGGCGTGGCCGGAAACCGCCGTCGGGAACTTCTAGGGTTAGGGTTAGGGTTAGGGTCTGGAGAACCAGAAAGCCCACAGCTCCAGGGATAATTGGGATTGCAAAGGCCTGCCAAGAGGAGCACGACACTGCACCGACATGGCTCCCTCCCCAGCTTTCCTAGCCAGAACGCGGGGGGGGCATGGCCGGAAACCGCCGTCGGCAACTTCTAGGGTTAGGGTTAGGGTTAGGGTCTGGAGAACCAGAAAGCCCACAGCTCCAGGGATAATTGGGATTGCAAAGGCCTGCCAAGAGGAGCACGACACTGCACCGACATGGCTCCCTCCCCAGCTTTCCTAGCCAGAACCCGGGGGGGGCGTGGCCGGAAACCGCCGTCGGCAACTTCTAGGGTTACGGTTAGGGTTAGGGTCTGGAGAACCAGAAAGCCCACAGCTCCAGGGATAATTGGGATTGCAAAGGCCTGCCAAGAGGAGCACAACACTGCACCGACATGGCTCCCTCCCCAGCTTTCCTAGCCAGAACCCACGGGGGGCGTGGCCGGAAACCGCCGTCAGCAACTTCTAGGGTTAGGGTTAGGGTTAGGGTCTGGAGAACCAGAAAGCCCACAGCTCCAGGGATAATTGGGATTGCAAAGGCCTGCCAAGAGGAGCACGACACTGCACCGACATGGCTCCCTCCCCAGCTTTCCTAGCCAGAACCCACGGGGGGCGTGGCCGGAAACCGCCGTCGGCAACTTCTAGGGTTAGGGTTAGGGTTAGGGTCTGGAGAACCAGAAAGCCCACAGCTCCAGGGATAATTGGGATTGCAAAGGCCTGCCAAGAGGAGCACGACACTGCGCCGACATGGCTCCCTCCCCAGCTTTCCTAGCCAGAACCCGGGGGGGGCGTGGCCGGAAACCGCCGTCGGCAACTTCTAGGGTTAGGGTTAGGGTTAGGGTCTGGAGAACCAGAAAGCCCACAGCTCCAGGGATAATTGGGATTGCAAAGGCCTGCCAAGAGGAGCACGACACTGCACCGACATGGCTCCCTCCCCAGCTTTCCTAGCCAGAACCCACGGGGGGCGTGGCCGGAAACCGCCGTCGGCAACTTCTAGGGTTAGGGTTAGGGTTAGGGTCTGGAGAACCAGAAAGCCCACAGCTCCAGGGATAATTGGGATTGCAAAGGCCTGCCAAGAGGAGCACGACACTGCACCGACATGGCTCCCTCCCCAGCTTTCCTAGCCAGAACCCGGGGGGGGCGTGGCCGGAAACCGCCGTTGGCAACTTCTAGGGTTAGGGTTAGGGTTAGGGTCTGGAGAACCAGAAAGCCCACAGCTCCAGGGATAATTGGGATTGCAAAGGCCTGCCAAGAGGAGCACGACGCTGCACCGACATGGCTCCCTCCCCAGCTTTCCTAGCCAGAACCCACGGGGGGCGTGGCCGGAAACCGCCGTCGGCAACTTCTAGGGTTAGGGTTAGGGTTAGGGTCTGGAGAACCAGAAAGCCCACAGCTCCAGGGATAATTGGGATTGCAAAGGCCTGCCAAGAGGAGCACGACACTGCACCGACATGGCTCCCTCCCCAGCTTTCCTAGCCAGAACCCACGGGGGGCGTGGCCGGAAACCGCCGTCGGCAACTTCTAGGGTTAGGGTTAGGGTTAGGGTCTGGAGAACCAGAAAGCCCACAGCTCCAGGGATAATTGGGATTGCAAAGGCCTGCCAAGAGGAGCACGACACTGCACCGACATGGCTCCCTCCCCAGCTTTCCTAGCCAGAACCCACGGGGGGCGTGGCCGGAAACTGCCGTCAGCAACTTCTAGGGTTAGGGTTAGGGTTAGGGTCTGGAGAACCAGAAAGCCCACAGCTCCAGGGATAATTGGGATTGCAAAGGCCTGCCAAGAGGAGCACGACACTGCACTGACATGGCTCCCTCCCCAGCTTTCCTAGCCAGAACCCGGGGGGGGCTTGGCCGGAAACCGCGGTCGGCAACTTCTAGGGTTAGGGTTAGGGTTAGGGTCTGGAGAACCAGAAAGCCCACAGCTCCAGGGATAATTGGGATTGCAAAGGCCTGCCAAGAGGAGCACGACACTGCACCGACATGGCTCCCTCCCCAGCTTTCCTAGCCAGAACGCGGGGGGGGCGTGGCCGGAAACCGCCGTCGGCAACTTCTAGGGTTAGGGTTAGGGTTAGGGTCTGGAGAACCAGAAAGCCCACAGCTCCAGGGATAATTGGGATTGCAAAGGCCTGCCAAGAGGAGCACGACACTGCACCGACATGGCTCCCTCCCCAGCTTTCCTAGCCAGAACGCGGGGGGGGCGTGGCCGGAAACCGCCGTCGGCAACTTCTAGGGTTAGGGTTAGGGTTAGGGTCTGGAGAACCAGAAAGCCCACAGCTCCAGGGATAATTGGGATTGCAAAGGCCTGCCAAGAGGAGCACAACACTGCACCGACATGGCTCCCTCCCCAGCTTTCCTAGCCAGAACCCACGGGGGGCGTGGCCGGAAACCGCCGTCGGCAACTTCTAGGGTTAGGGTTAGGGTTAGGGTCTGGAGAACCAGAAAGCCCACAGCTCCAGGGATAATTGGGATTGCAAAGGCCTGCCAAGAGGAGCACGACACTGCACCGACATGGCTCCCTCCCCAGCTTTCCTAGCCAGAACCCGGGGGGGGCGTGGCCGGAAACCGCCGTCGGCAACTTCTAGGGTTACGGTTAGGGTTAGGGTCTGGAGAACCAGAAAGCCCACAGCTCCAGGGATAATTGGGATTGCAAAGGCCTGCCAAGAGGAGCACGACACTGCACCGACATGGCTCCCTCCCCAGCTTTCCTAGCCAGAACCCGGGGGGGGGCGTGGCCGGAAACCGCCGTCGGCAACTTCTAGGGTTAGGGTTAGGGTTAGGGTCTGGAGAACCAGAAAGCCCACAGCTCCAGGGATAATTGGGATTGCAAAGGCCTGCCAAGAGGAGCACGACACTGCACCGACATGGCTCCCTCCCCAGCTTTCCTAGCTAGAACCCGGGGGGGGCGTGGCCGGAAACCGCTGTCGGCAACTTCTAGGGTTAGGGTTAGGGTTAGGGTCTGGAGAACCAGAAAGCCCACAGCTCCAGGGATAATTGGGATTGCAAAGGCCTGCCAAGAGGAGCACGACACTGCGCCGACATGGCTCCCTCCCCAGCTTTCCTAGCCAGAACCCGGGGGGGGCGTGGCCGGAAACCGCCGTCGGCAACTTCTAGGGTTAGGGTTAGGGTTAGGGTCTGGAGAACCAGAAAGCCCACAGCTCCAGGGATAATTGGGATTGCAAAGGCCTGCCAAGAGGAGCACAACACTGCACCGACATGGCTCCCTCCCCAGCTTTCCTAGCCAGAACGCGGGGGGGGGCGTGGCCGGAAACCGCCGTCGGCAACTTCTAGGGTTAGGGTTAGGGTTAGGGTCTGGAGAACCAGAAAGCCCACAGCTCCAGGGATAATTGGGATTGCAAAGGCCTGCCAAGAGGAGCACAACACTGCACCGACATGGCTCCCTCCCCAGCTTTCCTAGCCAGAACCCACGGGGGGCGTGGCCGGAAACCGCCGCCGGCAACTTCTAGGGTTAGGGTTAGGGTTAGGGTCTGGAGAACCAGAAAGCCCACAGCTCCAGGGATAATTGGGATTGCAAAGGCCTGCCAAGAGGAGCACGACACTGCACTGACATGGCTCCCTCCCCAGCTTTCCTAGCCAGAACCCACGGGGGGCTTGGCCGGAAACCGCGGTCGGCAACTTCTAGGGTTAGGGTTAGGGTTAGGGTCTGGAGAACCAGAAAGCCCACAGCTCCAGGGATAATTGGGATTGCAAAGGCCTGCCAAGAGGAGCACGACACTGCACCGACATGGCTCCCTCCCCAGCTTTCCTAGCCAGAACGCGGGGGGGGCGTGGCCGGAAACCGCGGTCGGCAACTTCTAGGGTTAGGGTTAGGGTTAGGGTCTGGAGAACCAGAAAGCCCACAGCTCCAGGGATAATTGGGATTGCAAAGGCCTGCCAAGAGGAGCACGACACTGCACCGACATGGCTCCCTCCCCAGCTTTCCTAGCCAGAACGCGGGGGGGGCGTGGCCGGAAACCGCGGTCGGCAACTTCTAGGGTTAGGGTTAGGGTTAGGGTCTGGAGAACCAGAAAGCCCACAGCTCCAGGGATAATTGGGATTGCAAAGGCCTGCCAAGAGGAGCACAACACTGCACCGACATGGCTCCCTCCCCAGCTTTCCTAGCCAGAACCCACGGGGGGCGTGGCCGGAAACCGCCGTCGGCAACTTCTAGGGTTAGGGTTAGGGTTAGGGTCTGGAGAACCAGAAAGCCCACAGCTCCAGGGATAATTGGGATTGCAAAGGCCTGCCAAGAGGAGCACGACACTGCACCGACATGGCTCCCTCCCCAGCTTTCCTAGCCAGAACCCGGGGGGGGCGTGGCCGGAAACCGCCGTCGGCAACTTCTAGGGTTACGGTTAGGGTTAGGGTCTGGAGAACCAGAAAGCCCACAGCTCCAGGGATAATTGGGATTGCAAAGGCCTGCCAAGAGGAGCACGACACTGCACCGACATGGCTCCCTCCCCAGCTTTCCTAGCCAGAACCCGGGGGGGGGCGTGGCCGGAAACCGCCGTCGGCAACTTCTAGGGTTAGGGTTAGGGTTAGGGTCTGGAGAACCAGAAAGCCCACAGCTCCAGGGATAATTGGGATTGCAAAGGCCTGCCAAGAGGAGCACGACACTGCACCGACATGGCTCCCTCCCCAGCTTTCCTAGCTAGAACCCGGGGGGGGCGTGGCCGGAAACCGCTGTCGGCAACTTCTAGGGTTAGGGTTAGGGTTAGGGTCTGGAGAACCAGAAAGCCCACAGCTCCAGGGATAATTGGGATTGCAAAGGCCTGCCAAGAGGAGCACGACACTGCGCCGACATGGCTCCCTCCCCAGCTTTCCTAGCCAGAACCCGGGGGGGGCGTGGCCGGAAACCGCCGTCGGCAACTTCTAGGGTTAGGGTTAGGGTTAGGGTCTGGAGAACCAGAAAGCCCACAGCTCCAGGGATAATTGGGATTGCAAAGGCCTGCCAAGAGGAGCACAACACTGCACCGACATGGCTCCCTCCCCAGCTTTCCTAGCCAGAACCCACGGGGGGCGTGGCCGGAAACCGCCGTCAGCAACTTCTAGGGTTAGGGTTAGGGTTAGGGTCTGGAGAACCAGAAAGCCCACAGCTCCAGGGATAATTGGGATTGCAAAGGCCTGCCAAGAGGAGCACGACACTGCACCGACATGGCTCCCTCCCCAGCTTTCCTAGCCAGAACCCACGGGGGGCGTGGCCGGAAACCGCCGTCGGCAACTTCTAGGGTTAGGGTTAGGGTTAGGGTCTGGAGAACCAGAAAGCCCACAGCTCCAGGGATAATTGGGATTGCAAAGGCCTGCCAAGAGGAGCACGACACTGCACCGACATGGCTCCCTCCCCAGCTTTCCTAGCCAGAACCCACGGGGGGCGTGGCCGGAAACCGCCGTCGGCAACTTCTAGGGTTAGGGTTAGGGTTAGGGTCTGGAGAACCAGAAAGCCCACAGCTCCAGGGATAATTGGGATTGCAAAGGCCTGCCAAGAGGAGCACGACACTGCGCCGACATGGCTCCCTCCCCAGCTTTCCTAGCCAGAACCCGGGGGGGGCGTGGCCGGAAACCGCCGTCGGCAACTTCTAGGGTTAGGGTTAGGGTTAGGGTCTGGAGAACCAGAAAGCCCACAGCTCCAGGGATAATTGGGATTGCAAAGGCCTGCCAAGAGGAGCACGACACTGCACCGACATGGCTCCCTCCCCAGCTTTCCTAGCCAGAACCCACGGGGGGCGTGGCCGGAAACCGCCGTCGGCAACTTCTAGGGTTAGGGTTAGGGTTAGGGTCTGGAGAACCAGAAAGCCCACAGCTCCAGGGATAATTGGGATTGCAAAGGCCTGCCAAGAGGAGCACGACACTGCACCGACATGGCTCCCTCCCCAGCTTTCCTAGCCAGAACCCGGGGGGGGCGTGGCCGGAAACCGCCGTTGGCAACTTCTAGGGTTAGGGTTAGGGTTAGGGTCTGGAGAACCAGAAAGCCCACAGCTCCAGGGATAATTGGGATTGCAAAGGCCTGCCAAGAGGAGCACGACGCTGCACCGACATGGCTCCCTCCCCAGCTTTCCTAGCCAGAACCCACGGGGGGCGTGGCCGGAAACCGCCGTCGGCAACTTCTAGGGTTAGGGTTAGGGTTAGGGTCTGGAGAACCAGAAAGCCCACAGCTCCAGGGATAATTGGGATTGCAAAGGCCTGCCAAGAGGAGCACGACACTGCACCGACATGGCTCCCTCCCCAGCTTTCCTAGCTAGAACCCGGGGGGGGCGTGGCCGGAAACCGCTGTCGGCAACTTCTAGGGTTAGGGTTAGGGTTAGGGTCTGGAGAACCAGAAAGCCCACAGCTCCAGGGATAATTGGGATTGCAAAGGCCTGCCAAGAGGAGCACGACACTGCACCGACATGGCTCCCTCCCCAGCTTTCCTAGCCAGAATGCGGTGGGGGCGTGGCTGGAAACCGCCGTCGGCAACTTCTAGGGTTAGGGTTAGGGTTAGGGTCTGGAGAACCAGAAAGCCCACAGCTCCAGGGATAATTGGGATTGCAAAGGCCTGCCAAGAGGAGCACGACACTGCACCGACATGGCTCCCTCCCCAGCTTTCCTAGCCAGAACGCGGGGGGGGCATGGCCGGAAACCGCCGTCGGCAACTTCTAGGGTTAGGGTTAGGGTTAGGGTCTGGAGAACCAGAAAGCCCACAGCTCCAGGGATAATTGGGATTGCAAAGGCCTGCCAAGAGGAGCACGACACTGCACCGACATGGCTCCCTCCCCAGCTTTCCTAGCCAGAACGCGGGGGGGGCGTGGCCGGAAACCGCCGTCGGCAACTTCTAGGGTTAGGGTTAGGGTTAGGGTCTGGAGAACCAGAAAGCCCACAGCTCCAGGGATAATTGGGATTGCAAAGGCCTGCCAAGAGGAGCACGACACTGCACCGACATGGCTCCCTCCCCAGCTTTCCTAGCCAGAACGCGGGGGGGGGCGTGGCCGGAAACCGCGGTCGGCAACTTCTAGGGTTAGGGTTAGGGTTAGGGTCTGGAGAACCAGAAAGCCCACAGCTCCAGGGATAATTGGGATTGCAAAGGCCTGCCAAGAGGAGTACGACACTGCACCGATATGGCTCCCTCCCCAGCTTTCCTAGCCAGAACCCACGGGGGGCGTGGCCGGAAACCGCCGTCGGCAACTTCTAGGGTTAGGGTTAGGGTTAGGGTCTGGAGAACCAGAAAGCCCACAGCTCCAGGGATAATTGGGATTGCAAAGGCCTGCCAAGAGGAGCACGACACTGCACCGACATGGCTCCCTCCCCAGCTTTCCTAGCCAGAACGCGGGGGGGGCGTGGCCGGAAACCGCGGTCGGCAACTTCTAGGGTTAGGGTTAGGGTTAGGGTCTGGAGAACCAGAAAGCCCACAGCTCCAGGGATAATTGGGATTGCAAAGGCCTGCCAAGAGGAGCACGACACTGCACCGACATGGCTCCCTCCCCAGCTTTCCTAGCCAGAACGTGGGGGGGGCGTGGCCGAAAACCGCCGTCGGCAACTTCTAGGGTTAGGGTTAGGGTTAGGGTCTGGAGAACCAGAAAGCCCACAGCTCCAGGGATAATTGGGATTGCAAAGGCCTGCCAAGAGGAGCACGACACTGCACCGACATGGCTCCCTCCCCAGCTTTCCTAGCCAGAACCCGGGGGGGGCGTGGCCGGAAACCGCGGTCGGCAACTTCTAGGGTTAGGGTTAGGGTTAGGGTCTGGAGAACCAGAAAGCCCACAGCTCCAGGGATAATTGGGATTGCAAAGGCCTGCCAAGAGGAGCACAACACTGCACCGACATGGCTCCCTCCCCAGCTTTCCTAGCCAGAACGCGGGGGGGGCGTGGCCGGAAACCGCCGTCGGCAACTTCTAGGGTTAGGGTTAGGGTTAGGGTCTGGAGAACCAGAAAGCCCACAGCTCCAGGGATAATTGGGATTGCAAAGGCCTGCCAAGAGGAGCACAACACTGCACCGACATGGCTCCCTCCCCAGCTTTCCTAGCCAGAACCCACGGGGGGCGTGGCCGGAAACCGCCGCCGGCAACTTCTAGGGTTAGGGTTAGGGTTAGGGTCTGGAGAACCAGAAAGCCCACAGCTCCAGGGATAATTGGGATTGCAAAGGCCTGCCAAGAGGAGCACGACACTGCACTGACATGGCTCCCTCCCCAGCTTTCCTAGCCAGAACCCACGGGGGGCTTGGCCGGAAACCGCGGTCGGCAACTTCTAGGGTTAGGGTTAGGGTTAGGGTCTGGAGAACCAGAAAGCCCACAGCTCCAGGGATAATTGGGATTGCAAAGGCCTGCCAAGAGGAGCACGACACTGCACCGACATGGCTCCCTCCCCAGCTTTCCTAGCCAGAACGCGGGGGGGGCGTGGCCGGAAACCGCCGTCGGCAACTTCTAGGGTTAGGGTTAGGGTTAGGGTCTGGAGAACCAGAAAGCCCACAGCTCCAGGGATAATTGGGATTGCAAAGGCCTGCCAAGAGGAGCACGACACTGCACCGACATGGCTCCCTCCCCAGCTTTCCTAGCCAGAACGCGGGGGGGGGCGTGGCCGGAAACCGCCGTCGGCAACTTCTAGGGTTAGGGTTAGGGTTAGGGTCTGGAGAACCAGAAAGCCCACAGCTCCAGGGATAATTGGGATTGCAAAGGCCTGCCAAGAGGAGCACAACACTGCACCGACATGGCTCCCTCCCCAGCTTTCCTAGCCAGAACCCACGGGGGGCGTGGCCGGAAACCGCCGTCGGCAACTTCTAGGGTTAGGGTTAGGGTTAGGGTCTGGAGAACCAGAAAGCCCACAGCTCCAGGGATAATTGGGATTGCAAAGGCCTGCCAAGAGGAGCACGACACTGCACCGACATGGCTCCCTCCCCAGCTTTCCTAGCCAGAACGCGGGGGGGGCGTGGCCGGAAACCGCCGTCGGCAACTTCTAGGGTTAGGGTTAGGGTTAGGGTCTGGAGAACCAGAAAGCCCACAGCTCCAGGGATAATTGGGATTGCAAAGGCCTGCCAAGAGGAGCACGACACTGCACCGACATGGCTCCCTCCCCAGCTTTCCTAGCCAGAACGCGGGGGGGGGCGTGGCCGGAAACCGCCGTCGGCAACTTCTAGGGTTAGGGTTAGGGTTAGGGTCTGGAGAACCAGAAAGCCCACAGCTCCAGGGATAATTGGGATTGCAAAGGCCTGCCAAGAGGAGCACGACACTGCACCGACATGGCTCCCTCCCCAGCTTTCCTAGCTAGAACCCGGGGGGGGCGTGGCCGGAAACCGCTGTCGGCAACTTCTAGGGTTAGGGTTAGGGTTAGGGTCTGGAGAACCAGAAAGCCCACAGCTCCAGGGATAATTGGGATTGCAAAGGCCTGCCAAGAGGAGCACGACACTGCGCCGACATGGCTCCCTCCCCAGCTTTCCTAGCCAGAACCCGGGGGGGGCGTGGCCGGAAACCGCCGTCGGCAACTTCTAGGGTTAGGGTTAGGGTTAGGGTCTGGAGAACCAGAAAGCCCACAGCTCCAGGGATAATTGGGATTGCAAAGGCCTGCCAAGAGGAGCACGACACTGCACCGACATGGCTCCCTCCCCAGCTTTCCTAGCCAGAACGCGGTGGGGGCGTGGCCGGAAACCGCCGTCGGCAACTTCTAGGGTTAGGGTTAGGGTTAGGGTCTGGAGAACCAGAAAGCCCACAGGTCCAGGGATAATTGGGATTGCAAAGGTCTGCCAAGAGGAGCACGACACTGCACCGACATGGCTCCCTCCCCAGCTTTCCTAGCCAGAACCCACGGGGGGCGTGGCCGGAAACCGCCGTCGGCAACTTCTAGGGTTAGGGTTAGGGTTAGGGTCTGGAGAACCAGAAAGCCCACAGCTCCAGGGAAAATTGGGATTGCAAAGGTCTGCCAAGAGGAGCACGACACTGCACCGACATGGCTCCCTCCCCAGCTTTCCTAGCCAGAACCCACGGGGGGCGTGACCGGAAACCGCCGTCGGCAACTTCTAGGGTTAGGGTTAGGGTTAGGGTCTGGAGAACCAGAAAGCCCACAGCTCCAGGGATAATTGGGATTGCAAAGGCCTGCCAAGAGGAGCACGACACTGCGCCGACATGGCTCCCTCCCTAGCTTTCCTAGCCAGAACCCACGGGGGGCGTGGCCGGAAACCGCCGTCGGCAACTTCTAGGGTTAGGGTTAGGGTTAGGGTCTGGAGAACCAGAAAGCCCACAGCTCCAGGGATAATTGGGATTGCAAAGGCCTGCCAAGAGGAGCACGACACTGCACCGACATGGCTCCCTCCCCAGCTTTCCTAGCCAGAACGCGGGGGGGGCGTGGCCGGAAACCGCGGTCGGCAACTTCTAGGGTTAGGGTTAGGGTCTGGAGAACCAGAAAGCCCACAGCTCCAGGGATAATTGGGATTGCAAAGGCCTGCCAAGAGGAGCATGACACTGCACCGACATGGCTCCCTCCCCAGCTTTCCTAGCCAGAACCCGGGGGGGGCGTGGCCGGAAACCGCCGTCGGCAACTTCTAGGGTTAGGGTTAGGGTTAGGGTCTGGAGAACCAGAAAGCCCACAGCTCCAGGGATAATTGGGATTGCAAAGGCCTGCCAAGAGCAGCACGACACTGCGCCGACATGGCTCCCTCCCCAGCTTTCCTAGCCAGAACCCACGGGGGGCGTGGCCGGAAACCGCCGTCGGCAACTTCTAGGGTTAGGGTTAGGGTTAGGGTCTGGAGAACCAGAAAGCCCACAGCTCCAGGGATAATTGGGATTGCAAAGGCCTGCCAAGAGCAGCACGACACTGCGCCGACATGGCTCCCTCCCCAGCTTTCCTAGCCAGAACCCGGGGGGGGCGTGGCCGGAAACCGCCGTCGGCAACTTCTAGGGTTAGGGTTAGGGTCTGGAGAACCAGAAAGCCCACAGCTCCAGGGATAATTGGGATTGCAAAGGCCTGCCAAGAGGAGCACGACACTGCACCGACATGGCTCCCTCCCCAGCTTTCCTAGCCAGAACCCACGGGGGGCGTGGCCGGAAACCGCCGTCGGCAACTTCTAGGGTTAGGGTTAGGGTTAGGGTCTGGAGAACCAGAAAGTCCACAGCTCCAGGGATAATTGGGATTGCAAAGGCCTGCCAAGAGGAGCACGACACTGCACCGACATGGCTCCCTCCCCAGCTTTCCTAGCCAGAACGCGGGGGGGGCGTGGCCGGAAACCGCCGTCGGCAACTTCTAGGGTTAGGGTTAGGGTTAGGGTCTGGAGAACCAGAAAGCCCACAGCTCCAGGGATAATTGGGATTGCAAAGGCCTGCCAAGAGGAGCACGACACTGCACCGACATGGCTCCCTCCCCAGCTTTCCTAGCCAGAACCCGGGGGGGGCGTGGCCGGAAACCGCCATCGGCAACTTCTAGGGTTAGGGTCTGGAGAACCAGAAAGCCCACAGCTCCAGGGATAATTGGGATTGCAAAGGCCTGCCAAGAGGAGCACGACACTGCACCGACATGGCTCCCTCCCCAGCTTTCCTAGCCAGAACCCATGGGGGGCGTGGCCGGAAACCGCCGTCGGCAACTTCTAGGGTTAGGGTTAGGGTTAGGGTCTGGAGAACCAGAAAGCCCACAGCTCCAGGGATAATTGGGATTGCAAAGGCCTGCCAAGAGGAGCACGACACTGCACCGACATGGCTCCCTCCCCAGCTTTCCTAGCCAGAACGCGGGGGGGGCGTGGCCGGAAACAGCCGTCGGCAACTTCTAGGGTTACGGTTAGGGTTAGGGTCTGGAGAACCAGAAAGCCCACAGCTCCAGGGATAATTGGGATTGCAAAGGCCTGCCAAGAGGAGCACGACACTGCACCGACATGGCTCCCTCCCCAGCTTTCCTAGCCAGAACCCATGGGGGGCGTGGCCGGAAACCGCCGTCGGCAACTTCTAGGGTTAGGGTTAGGGTTAGGGTCTGGAGAACCAGAAAGCCCACAGCTCCAGGGATAATTGGGATTGCAAAGGCCTGCCAAGAGGAGCACGACACTGCACCGACATGGCTCCCTCCCCAGCTTTCCTAGCCAGAACCCGGGGGGAGCGTGGCTGGAAACCGCCATCGGCAACTTCTAGGGTTAGGGTTAGGGTTAGGGTCTGGAGAACCAGAAAGCCCACAGCTCCAGGGATAATTGGGATTGCAAAGGCCTGCCAAGAGGAGCACGACACTGCACCGACATGGCTCCCTCCCCAGCTTTCCTAGCCAGAACGCGGGGGGCGCGTGGCCGGAAACCACCGTCGGCAACTTCTAGGGTTAGGGTTAGGGTTAGGGTCTGGAGAACCAGAAAGCCCACAGCTCCAGGGATAATTGGGATTGCAAAGGCCTGCCAAGAGGAGCACGACACTGCGCCGACATGGCTCCCTCCCCAGCTTTCCTAGCCAGAACGCGGGGGGGGCGTGGCCGGAAACCGCGGTCGGCAACTTCTAGGGTTAGGGTTAGGGTCTGGAGAACCAGAAAGCCCACAGCTCCAGGGATAATTGGGATTGCAAAGGCCTGCCAAGAGGAGCATGACACTGCACCGACATGGCTCCCTCCCCAGCTTTCCTAGCCAGAACCCGGGGGGGGCGTGGCCGGAAACCGCCGTCGGCAACTTCTAGGGTTAGGGTTAGGGTTAGGGTCTGGAGAACCAGAAAGCCCACAGCTCCAGGGATAATTGGGATTGCAAAGGCCTGCCAAGAGCAGCACGACACTGCACCGACATGGCTCCCTCCCCAGCTTTCCTAGCCAGAACCCACGGGGGGCATGGCCGGAAACCGCCGTCGGCAACTTCTAGGGTTAGGGTTAGGGTTAGGGTCTGGAGGACCAGAAAGCCCACAGCTCCAGGGATAATTGGGATTGCAAAGGCCTGCCAAGAGGAGCACGACACTGCACCGACATGGCTCCCTCCCCAGCTTTCCTAGCCAGAACCCACGGGGGGCGTGGCTGGAAACTGCCGTCGGCAACTTCTAGGGTTAGGGTTAGGGTCTGGAGAACCAGAAAGCCCACAGCTCCAGGGATAATTGGGATTGCAAAGGCCTGCCAAGAGGAGCACGACACTGCACCGACATGGCTCCCTCCCCAGCTTTCCTAGCCAGAACGCGGTGGGGGCGTGGCCGGAAACCGCCGTCGGCAACTTCTAGGGTTAGGGTTAGGGTTAGGGTCTGGAGAACCAGAAAGTCCACAGCTCCAGGGATAATTGGGATTGCAAAGGCCTGCCAAGAGGAGCACGACGCTGCACCGACATGGCTCCCTCCCCAGCTTTCCTAGCCAGAACCCACGGGGGGCGTGGCCGGAAACCGCCGTCGGCAACTTCTAGGGTTAGGGTTAGGGTTAGGGTCTGGAGAACCAGAAAGCCCACAGCTCCAGGGATAATTGGGATTGCAAAGGCCTGCCAAGAGGAGCACGACACTGCACCGACATGGCTCCCTCCCCAGCTTTCCTAGCCAGAACCCGGGGGGGGCGTGGCCGGAAACCGCCATCGGCAACTTCTAGGGTTAGGGTCTGGAGAACCAGAAAGCCCACAGCTCCAGGGATAATTGGGATTGCAAAGGCCTGCCAAGAGGAGCACGACACTGCACCGACATGGCTCCCTCCCCAGCTTTCCTAGCCAGAACCCATGGGGGGCGTGGCCGGAAACCGCCGTCGGCAACTTCTAGGGTTAGGGTTAGGGTTAGGGTCTGGAGAACCAGAAAGCCCACAGCTCCAGGGATAATTGGGATTGCAAAGGCCTGCCAAGAGGAGCACGACACTGCACCGACATGGCTCCCTCCCCAGCTTTCCTAGCCAGAACCCACGGGGGGCGTGGCCGGAAACCGCCGTCGGCAACTTCTAGGGTTACGGTTAGGGTTAGGGTCTGGAGAACCAGAAAGCCCACAGCTCCAGGGATAATTGGGATTGCAAAGGCCTGCCAAGAGGAGCACGACACTGCACCGACATGGCTCCCTCCCCAGCTTTCCTAGCCAGAACCCACGGGGGGCGTGGCCGGAAACCGCCGTCGGCAACTTCTAGGGTTAGGGTTAGGGTCTGGAGAACCAGAAAGCCCACAGCTCCAGGGATAATTGGGATTGCAAAGGCCTGCCAAGAGGAGCACGACACTGCACCGACATGGCTCCCTCCCCAGCTTTCCTAGCCAGAACCCATGGGGGGCGTGGCCGGAAACCGCCGTCGGCAACTTCTAGGGTTAGGGTTAGGGTTAGGGTCTGGAGAACCAGAAAGCCCACAGCTCCAGGGATAATTGGGATTGCAAAGGCCTGCCAAGAGGAGCACGACACTGCACCGACATGGCTCCCTCCCCAGCTTTCCTAGCCAGAACCCGGGGGGAGCGTGGCTGGAAACCGCCATCGGCAACTTCTAGGGTTAGGGTTAGGGTTAGGGTCTGGAGAACCAGAAAGCCCACAGCTCCAGGGATAATTGGGATTGCAAAGGCCTGCCAAGAGGAGCACGACACTGCACCGACATGGCTCCCTCCCCAGCTTTCCTAGCCAGAACGCGGGGGGCGCGTGGCCGGAAACCACCGTCGGCAACTTCTAGGGTTAGGGTTAGGGTTAGGGTCTGGAGAACCAGAAAGCCCACAGCTCCAGGGATAATTGGGATTGCAAAGGCCTGCCAAGAGGAGCACGACACTGCACCGACATGGCTCCCTCCCCAGCTTTCCTAGCCAGAACGCGGGGGGGGGCGTGGCCGGAAACCGCGGTCGGCAACTTCTAGGGTTAGGGTTAGGGTTAGGGTCTGGAGAACCAGAAAGCCCACAGCTCCAGGGATAATTGGGATTGCAAAGGCCTGCCAAGAGGAGCACGACACTGCACCGACATGGCTCCCTCCCCAGCTTTCCTAGCCAGAACCCACGGGGGGCGTGGCCGGAAACCGCCGTCGGCAACTTCTAGGGTTAGGGTTAGGGTTAGGGTCTGGAGAACCAGAAAGCCCACAGCTCCAGGGATAATTGGGATTGCAAAGGCCTGCCAAGAGGAGCACGACACTGCACCGACATGGCTCCCTCCCCAGCTTTCCTAGCCAGAACCTGGGGGGGGGCGTGGCCGGAAACCGCCGTCGGCAACTTCTAGGGTTAGGGTTAGGGTTAGGGTTAGGGTCTGGAGAACCAGAAAGCCCACAGCTCCAGGGATAATTGGGATTGCAAAGGCCTGCCAAGAGGAGCACGACACTGCACCGACATGGCTCCCTCCCCAGCTTTCCTAGCCAGAACCCACGGGGGGCGTGGCCGGAAACCGCGGTCGGCAACTTCTAGGGTTACGGTTAGGGTTAGGGTCTGGAGAACCAGAAAGCCCACAGCTCCAGGGATAATTGGGATTGCAAAGGCCTGCCAAGAGGAGCACGACACTGCACCGACATGGCTCCCTCCCCAGCTTTCCTAGCCAGAACCCACGGGGGGCGTGGCCGGAAACCGCCGTCGGCAACTTCTAGGGTTAGGGTTAGGGTTAGGGTCTGGAGAACCAGAAAGCCCACAGCTCCAGGGATAATTGGGATTGCAAAGGCCTGCCAAGAGGAGCACGACACTGCACCGACATGGCTCCCTCCCCAGCTTTCCTAGCCAGAACCCGGGGGGGGCGTGGCCGGAAACCGCCGTCGGCAACTTCTAGGGTTAGGGTTAGGGTTAGGGTCTGGAGAACCAGAAAGCCCACAGCTCCAGGGATAATTGGGATTGCAAAGGCCTGCCAAGAGGAGCACGACACTGCACCGACATGGCTCCCTCCCCAGCTTTCCTAGCCAGAACCCGGGGGGGGCGTGGCCGGAAACCGCCGTCGGCAACTTCTAGGGTTAGGGTTAGGGTTAGGGTCTGGAGAACCAGAAAGCCCACAGCTCCAGGGATAATTGGGATTGCAAAGGCCTGCCAAGAGGAGCACGACACTGCACCGACATGGCTCCCTCCCCAGCTTTCCTAGCCAGAACCCACGGGGGGCGTGGCCGGAAACCGCCGTCGGCAACTTCTAGGGTTAGGGTTAGGGTTAGGGTCTGGAGAACCAGAAAGCCCACAGCTCCAGGGATAATTGGGATTGCAAAGGCCTGCCAAGAGGAGCACGACACTGCACCGACATGGCTCCCTCCCCAGCTTTCCTAGCCAGAACCCACGGGGGGCGTGGCCGGAAACTGCCGTCGGCAACTTCTAGGGTTAGGGTTAGGGTTAGGGTCTGGAGAACCAGAAAGCCCACAGCTCCAGGGATAATTGGGATTGCAAAGGCCTGCCAAGAGGAGCACGACACTGCACCGACATGGCTCCCTCCCCAGCTTTCCTAGCCAGAACCCACGGGGGGCGTGGCCGGAAACCGCCGTCGGCAACTTCTAGGGTTAGGGTTAGGGTTAGGGTCTGGAGAACCAGAAAGCCCACAGCTCCAGGGATAATTGGGATTGCAAAGGCCTGCCAAGAGGAGCACGACACTGCACCGACATGGCTCCCTCCCCAGCTTTCCTAGCCAGAACCCACGGGGGGCGTGGCCGGAAACCGCCGTCGGCAACTTCTAGGGTTAGGGTTAGGGTTAGGGTCTGGAGAACCAGAAAGCCCACAGCTCCAGGGATAATTGGGATTGCAAAGGCCTGCCAAGAGGAGCACGACACTGCACCGACATGGTTCCCTCCCCAGCTTTCCTAGCCAGAACCCACGGGGGGCGTGGCCGGAAACCGCCGTCGGCAACTTCTAGGGTTAGGGTTAGGGTTAGGGTCTGGAGGACCAGAAAGCCCACAGCTCCAGGGATAATTGGGATTGCAAAGGCCTGCCAAGAGGAGCACGACACTGCACCGACATGGCTCCCTCCCCAGCTTTCCTAGCCAGAACGTGGGGGGGGCGTGGCCGAAAACCGCCGTCGGCAACTTCTAGGGTTAGGGTTAGGGTTAGGGTCTGGAGAACCAGAAAGCCCACAGCTCCAGGGATAATTGGGATTGCAAAGGCCTGCCAAGACGAGCACGACACTGCACCGACATGGCTCCCTCCCCAGCTTTCCTAGCCAGAACCCACGGGGGGCGTGGCCGGAAACCGCCGTCGGCAACTTCTAGGGTTACGGTTAGGGTCTGGAGAACCAGAAAGCCCACAGCTCCAGGGATAATTGGGATTGCAAAGGCCTGCCAAGAGGAGCACGACACTGCGCCGACATGGCTCCCTCCCCAGCTTTCCTAGCCAGAACCCGGGGGGGGCGTGGCCGGAAACCGCCGTCGGCAACTTCTAGGGTTAGGGTTAGGGTTAGGGTCTGGAGAACCAGAAAGCCCACAGCTCCAGGGATAATTGGGATTGCAAAGGCCTGCCAAGACGAGCACGACACTGCACCGACATGGCTCCCTCCCCAGCTTTCCTAGCCAGAACGTGGGGGGGGCGTGGCCGAAAACCGCCGTCGGCAACTTCTAGGGTTAGGGTTAGGGTTAGGGTCTGGAGAACCAGAAAGCCCACAGCTCCAGGGATAATTGGGATTGCAAAGGCCTGCCAAGAGGAGCACGACACTGCACCGACATGGCTCCCTCCCCAGCTTTCCTAGCCAGAACCCACGGGGGGCGTGGCCGGAAACCGCCGTCGGCAACTTCTAGGGTTAGGGTTAGGGTTAGGGTCTGGAGGACCAGAAAGCCCACAGCTCCAGGGATAATTGGGATTGCAAAGGCCTGCCAAGAGGAGCACGACACTGCACCGACATGGCTCCCTCCCCAGCTTTCCTAGCCAGAACCCACGGGGGGCGTGGCCGGAAACCGCCGTCGGCAACTTCTAGGGTTAGGGTTAGGGTTAGGGTCTGGAGAACCAGAAAGCCCACAGCTCCAGGGATAATTGGGATTGCAAAGGCCTGCCAAGAGGAGCACGACACTGCACCGACATGGTTCCCTCCCCAGCTTTCCTAGCCAGAACGCGGGGGGGGGCGTGGCCGGAAACCGCCGTCGGCAACTTCTAGGGTTAGGGTTAGGGTTAGGGTCTGGAGAACCAGAAAGCCCACAGCTCCAGGGATAATTGGGATTGCAAAGGCCTGCCAAGAGGAGCACGACACTGCACCGACATGGCTCCCTCCCCAGCTTTCCTAGCCAGAACCCACAGGGGGCGTGGCCGGAAACCGCCGTCGGCAACTTCTAGGGTTAGGGTTAGGGTTAGGGTCTGGAGAACCAGAAAGCCCACAGCTCCAGGGATAATTGGGATTGCAAAGGCCTGCCAAGAGGAGCACAACACTGCACCGACATGGCTCCCTCCCCAGCTTTCCTAGCCAGAACGCGGGGGGGGCGTGGCCGGAAACCGCCGTCGGCAACTTCTAGGGTTAGGGTTAGGGTTAGGGTCTGGAGAACCAGAAAGCCCACAGCTCCAGGGATAATTGGGATTGCAAAGGCCTGCCAAGAGGAGCACAACACTGCACCGACATGGCTCCCTCCCCAGCTTTCCTAGCCAGAACCCACGGGGGGGGCGTGGCCGGAAACCGCCGTCGGCAACTTCTAGGGTTAGGGTTAGGGTTAGGGTCTGGAGAACCAGAAAGCCCACAGCTCCAGGGATAATTGGGATTGCAAAGGCCTGCCAAGAGGAGCACGACACTGCGCCGACATGGCTCCCTCCCCAGCTTTCCTAGCCAGAACGCGGTGGGGGCGTGGCCGGAAACCGCCGTCGGCAACTTCTAGGGTTAGGGTTAGGGTTAGGGTCTGGAGAACCAGAAAGCCCACAGCTCCAGGGATAATTGGGATTGCAAAGGCCTGCCAAGAGGAGCACGACACTGCACCGACATGGCTCCCTCCCCAGCTTTCCTAGCCAGAACGCGGTGGGGGCGTGGCCGGAAACCGCCGTCGGCAACTTCTAGGGTTAGGGTTAGGGTTAGGGTCTGGAGAACCAGAAAGCCCACAGCTCCAGGGATAATTGGGATTGCAAAGGCCTGCCAAGAGGAGCACGACACTGCACCGACATGGCTCCCTCCCCAGCTTTCCTAGCTAGAACCCGGGGGGGGCGTGGCCGGAAACCACCGTCGGCAACTTCTAGGGTTAGGGTTAGGGTTAGGGTCTGGAGAACCAGAAAGCCCACAGCTCCAGGGATAATTGGGATTGCAAAGGCCTGCCAAGAGGAGCACGACACTGCACCGACATGGCTCCCTCCCCAGCTTTCCTAGCCAGAACGCGGTGGGGGCGTGGCCGGAAACCGCCGTCGGCAACTTCTAGGGTTAGGGTTAGGGTTAGGGTCTGGAGAACCAGAAAGCCCACAGCTCCAGGGATAATTGGGATTGCAAAGGCCTGCCAAGAGGAGCACGACACTGCACCGACATGGCTCCCTCCCCAGCTTTCCTAGCCAGAACCCACGGGGGGCGTGGCCGGAAACCGCGGTCGGCAACTTCTAGGGTTAGGGTTAGGGTTAGGGTCTGGAGAACCAGAAAGCCCACAGCTCCAGGGATAATTGGGATTGCAAAGGCCTGCCAAGAGGAGCACAACACTGCACTGACATGGCTCCCTCCCCAGCTTTCCTAGCCAGAACCCACGGGGGGCGTGGCCGGAAACCGCCGTCGGCAACTTCTAGGGTTAGGGTTAGGGTTAGGGTCTGGAGAACCAGAAAGCCCACAGCTCCAGGGATAATTGGGATTGCAAAGGCCTGCCAAGAGGAGCACGACACTGCACCGACATGGCTCCCTCCCCAGCTTTCCTAGCCAGAACGCGGGGGGGGCGTGGCCGGAAACCGCGGTCGGCAACTTCTAGGGTTAGGGTTAGGGTTAGGGTCTGGAGAACCAGAAAGCCCACAGCTCCAGGGATAATTGGGATTGCAAAGGCCTGCCAAGAGGAGCACGACACTGCACCGACATGGCTCCCTCCCCAGCTTTCCTAGCCAGAACGCGGGGGGGGCGTGGCCGGAAACCGCCGTCGGCAACTTCTAGGGTTAGGGTTAGGGTTAGGGTCTGGAGAACCAGAAAGCCCACAGCTCCAGGGATAATTGGGATTGCAAAGGCCTGCCAAGAGGAGCACGACACTGCACCGACATGGCTCCCTCCCCAGCTTTCCTAGCCAGAACGCGGGGGGGGCGTGGCCGGAAACCGCCGTCGGCAACTTCTAGGGTTAGGGTTAGGGTTAGGGTCTGGAGAACCAGAAAGCCCACAGCTCCAGGGATAATTGGGATTGCAAAGGCCTGCCAAGAGGAGCACGACACTGCACCGACATGGCTCCCTCCCCAGCTTTCCTAGCCAGAACCCACGGGGGGCGTGGCCGGAAACCGCCGTCGGCAACTTCTAGGGTTAGGGTTAGGGTTAGGGTCTGGAGAACCAGAAAGCCCACAGCTCCAGGGATAATTGGGATTGCAAAGGCCTGCCAAGAGGAGCACGACACTGCACCGACATGGCTCCCTCCCCAGCTTTCCTAGCCAGAACCCACGGGGGGCGTGGCCGGAAACCGCGGTCGGCAACTTCTAGGGTTAGGGTTAGGGTTAGGGTCTGGAGAACCAGAAAGCCCACAGCTCCAGGGATAATTGGGATTGCAAAGGCCTGCCAAGAGGAGCACAACACTGCACTGACATGGCTCCCTCCCCAGCTTTCCTAGCCAGAACCCACGGGGGGCGTGGCCGGAAACCGCCGTCGGCAACTTCTAGGGTTAGGGTTAGGGTTAGGGTCTGGAGAACCAGAAAGCCCACAGCTCCAGGGATAATTGGGATTGCAAAGGCCTGCCAAGAGGAGCACGACACTGCACCGACATGGCTCCCTCCCCAGCTTTCCTAGCCAGAACCCGGGGGGGGCGTGGCCGGAAACCGCCGTCGGCAACTTCTAGGGTTAGGGTTAGGGTTAGGGTCTGGAGAACCAGAAAGCCCACAGCTCCAGGGATAATTGGGATTGCAAAGGCCTGCCAAGAGGAGCACGACACTGCACCGACATGGCTCCCTCCCCAGCTTTCCTAGCCAGAACCCACGGGGGGCGTGGCCGGAAACCGCCGTCGGCAACTTCTAGGGTTAGGGTTAGGGTTAGGGTCTGGAGGACCAGAAAGCCCACAGCTCCAGGGATAATTGGGATTGCAAAGGCCTGCCAAGAGGAGCACGACACTGCACCGACATGGCTCCCTCCCCAGCTTTCCTAGCCAGAACCCACGGGGGGCGTGGCCGGAAACCGCCGTCGGCAACTTCTAGGGTTAGGGTTAGGGTTAGGGTCTGGAGAACCAGAAAGCCCACAGCTCCAGGGATAATTGGGATTGCAAAGGCCTGCCAAGAGGAGCACGACACTGCACCGACATGGTTCCCTCCCCAGCTTTCCTAGCCAGAACGCGGGGGGGGGCGTGGCCGGAAACCGCCGTCGGCAACTTCTAGGGTTAGGGTTAGGGTTAGGGTCTGGAGAACCAGAAAGCCCACAGCTCCAGGGATAATTGGGATTGCAAAGGCCTGCCAAGAGGAGCACGACACTGCACCGACATGGCTCCCTCCCCAGCTTTCCTAGCCAGAACCCACAGGGGGCGTGGCCGGAAACCGCCGTCGGCAACTTCTAGGGTTAGGGTTAGGGTTAGGGTCTGGAGAACCAGAAAGCCCACAGCTCCAGGGATAATTGGGATTGCAAAGGCCTGCCAAGAGGAGCACAACACTGCACCGACATGGCTCCCTCCCCAGCTTTCCTAGCCAGAACGCGGGGGGGGCGTGGCCGGAAACCGCCGTCGGCAACTTCTAGGGTTAGGGTTAGGGTTAGGGTCTGGAGAACCAGAAAGCCCACAGCTCCAGGGATAATTGGGATTGCAAAGGCCTGCCAAGAGGAGCACAACACTGCACCGACATGGCTCCCTCCCCAGCTTTCCTAGCCAGAACCCACGGGGGGGGCGTGGCCGGAAACCGCCGTCGGCAACTTCTAGGGTTAGGGTTAGGGTTAGGGTCTGGAGAACCAGAAAGCCCACAGCTCCAGGGATAATTGGGATTGCAAAGGCCTGCCAAGAGGAGCACGACACTGCGCCGACATGGCTCCCTCCCCAGCTTTCCTAGCCAGAACGCGGTGGGGGCGTGGCCGGAAACCGCCGTCGGCAACTTCTAGGGTTAGGGTTAGGGTTAGGGTCTGGAGAACCAGAAAGCCCACAGCTCCAGGGATAATTGGGATTGCAAAGGCCTGCCAAGAGGAGCACGACACTGCACCGACATGGCTCCCTCCCCAGCTTTCCTAGCCAGAACGCGGTGGGGGCGTGGCCGGAAACCGCCGTCGGCAACTTCTAGGGTTAGGGTTAGGGTTAGGGTCTGGAGAACCAGAAAGCCCACAGCTCCAGGGATAATTGGGATTGCAAAGGCCTGCCAAGAGGAGCACGACACTGCACCGACATGGCTCCCTCCCCAGCTTTCCTAGCTAGAACCCGGGGGGGGCGTGGCCGGAAACCACCGTCGGCAACTTCTAGGGTTAGGGTTAGGGTTAGGGTCTGGAGAACCAGAAAGCCCACAGCTCCAGGGATAATTGGGATTGCAAAGGCCTGCCAAGAGGAGCACGACACTGCACCGACATGGCTCCCTCCCCAGCTTTCCTAGCCAGAACGCGGTGGGGGCGTGGCCGGAAACCGCCGTCGGCAACTTCTAGGGTTAGGGTTAGGGTTAGGGTCTGGAGAACCAGAAAGCCCACAGCTCCAGGGATAATTGGGATTGCAAAGGCCTGCCAAGAGGAGCACGACACTGCACCGACATGGCTCCCTCCCCAGCTTTCCTAGCCAGAACCCACGGGGGGCGTGGCCGGAAACCGCGGTCGGCAACTTCTAGGGTTAGGGTTAGGGTTAGGGTCTGGAGAACCAGAAAGCCCACAGCTCCAGGGATAATTGGGATTGCAAAGGCCTGCCAAGAGGAGCACAACACTGCACTGACATGGCTCCCTCCCCAGCTTTCCTAGCCAGAACCCACGGGGGGCGTGGCCGGAAACCGCCGTCGGCAACTTCTAGGGTTAGGGTTAGGGTTAGGGTCTGGAGAACCAGAAAGCCCACAGCTCCAGGGATAATTGGGATTGCAAAGGCCTGCCAAGAGGAGCACGACACTGCACCGACATGGCTCCCTCCCCAGCTTTCCTAGCCAGAACGCGGGGGGGGCGTGGCCGGAAACCGCGGTCGGCAACTTCTAGGGTTAGGGTTAGGGTTAGGGTCTGGAGAACCAGAAAGCCCACAGCTCCAGGGATAATTGGGATTGCAAAGGCCTGCCAAGAGGAGCACGACACTGCACCGACATGGCTCCCTCCCCAGCTTTCCTAGCCAGAACGCGGGGGGGGCGTGGCCGGAAACCGCCGTCGGCAACTTCTAGGGTTAGGGTTAGGGTTAGGGTCTGGAGAACCAGAAAGCCCACAGCTCCAGGGATAATTGGGATTGCAAAGGCCTGCCAAGAGGAGCACGACACTGCACCGACATGGCTCCCTCCCCAGCTTTCCTAGCCAGAACGCGGGGGGGGCGTGGCCGGAAACCGCCGTCGGCAACTTCTAGGGTTAGGGTTAGGGTTAGGGTCTGGAGAACCAGAAAGCCCACAGCTCCAGGGATAATTGGGATTGCAAAGGCCTGCCAAGAGGAGCACGACACTGCACCGACATGGCTCCCTCCCCAGCTTTCCTAGCCAGAACCCACGGGGGGCGTGGCCGGAAACCGCCGTCGGCAACTTCTAGGGTTAGGGTTAGGGTTAGGGTCTGGAGAACCAGAAAGCCCACAGCTCCAGGGATAATTGGGATTGCAAAGGCCTGCCAAGAGGAGCACGACACTGCACCGACATGGCTCCCTCCCCAGCTTTCCTAGCCAGAACCCACGGGGGGCGTGGCCGGAAACCGCGGTCGGCAACTTCTAGGGTTAGGGTTAGGGTTAGGGTCTGGAGAACCAGAAAGCCCACAGCTCCAGGGATAATTGGGATTGCAAAGGCCTGCCAAGAGGAGCACAACACTGCACTGACATGGCTCCCTCCCCAGCTTTCCTAGCCAGAACCCACGGGGGGCGTGGCCGGAAACCGCCGTCGGCAACTTCTAGGGTTAGGGTTAGGGTTAGGGTCTGGAGAACCAGAAAGCCCACAGCTCCAGGGATAATTGGGATTGCAAAGGCCTGCCAAGAGGAGCACGACACTGCACCGACATGGCTCCCTCCCCAGCTTTCCTAGCCAGAACCCGGGGGGGGCGTGGCCGGAAACCGCCGTCGGCAACTTCTAGGGTTAGGGTTAGGGTTAGGGTCTGGAGAACCAGAAAGCCCACAGCTCCAGGGATAATTGGGATTGCAAAGGCCTGCCAAGAGGAGCACGACACTGCACCGACATGGCTCCCTCCCCAGCTTTCCTAGCCAGAACGCGGGGGGGGCGTGGCCGGAAACCGCCGTCGGCAACTTCTAGGGTTAGGGTTAGGGTTAGGGTCTGGAGAACCAGAAAGCCCACAGCTCCAGGGATAATTGGGATTGCAAAGGCCTGCCAAGAGGAGCACGACACTGCACCGACATGGCTCCCTCCCCAGCTTTCCTAGCCAGAACCCACGGGGGGCGTGGCCGGAAACCGCCGTCGGCAACTTCTAGGGTTAGGGTTAGGGTTAGGGTCTGGAGAACCAGAAAGCCCACAGCTCCAGGGATAATTGGGATTGCAAAGGCCTGCCAAGAGGAGCACAACACTGCACCGACATGGCTCCCTCCCCAGCTTTCCTAGCCAGAACCCACGGGGGGCGTGGCCGGAAACCGCCGTCGGCAACTTCTAGGGTTAGGGTTAGGGTTAGGGTCTGGAGAACCAGAAAGCCCACAGCTCCAGGGATAATTGGGATTGCAAAGGCCTGCCAAGACGAGCACGACACTGCACCGACATGGCTCCCTCCCCAGCTTTCCTAGCCAGAACGCGGGGGGGGCGTGGCCGGAAACCGCCGTCGGCAACTTCTAGGGTTAGGGTTAGGGTTAGGGTCTGGAGAACCAGAAAGCCCACAGCTCCAGGGATAATTGGGATTGCAAAGGCCTGCCAAGAGGAGCACGACACTGCACCGACATGGCTCCCTCCCCAGCTTTCCTAGCCAGAACGCGGGGGGGGCGTGGCCGGAAACCGCGGTCGGCAACTTCTAGGGTTAGGGTTAGGGTTAGGGTCTGGAGAACCAGAAAGCCCACAGCTCCAGGGATAATTGGGATTGCAAAGGCCTGCCAAGAGGAGCACGACACTGCACCGACATGGCTCCCTCCCCAGCTTTCCTAGCCAGAACCTGGGGGGGGGCGTGGCCGGAAACCGCGGTCGGCAACTTCTAGGGTTAGGGTTAGGGTTAGGGTCTGGAGAACCAGAAAGCCCACAGCTCCAGGGATAATTGGGATTGCAAAGGCCTGCCAAGAGGAGCACGACACTGCACCGACATGGCTCCCTCCCCAGCTTTCCTAGCCAGAACCTGGGGGGGGGCGTGGCCGGAAACCGCCGTCGGCAACTTCTAGGGTTAGGGTTAGGGTTAGGGTCTGGAGAACCAGAAAGCCCACAGCTCCAGGGATAATTGGGATTGCAAAGGCCTGCCAAGAGGAGCACGACACTGCGCCGACATGGCTCCCTCCCCAGCTTTCCTAGCCAGAACGCGGGGGGGGCGTGGCCGGAAACCGCCGTCGGCAACTTCTAGGGTTAGGGTTAGGGTTAGGGTCTGGAGAACCAGAAAGCCCACAGCTCCAGGGATAATTGGGATTGCAAAGGCCTGCCAAGAGGAGCACGACACTGCACCGACATGGCTCCCTCCCCAGCTTTCCTAGCCAGAACCCACGGGGGGCGTGGCCGGAAACCGCCGTCGGCAACTTCTAGGGTTAGGGTTAGGGTTAGGGTCTGGAGAACCAGAAAGCCCACAGCTCCAGGGATAATTGGGATTGCAAAGGCCTGCCAAGAGGAGCACGACACTGCACCGACATGGCTCCCTCCCCAGCTTTCCTAGCCAGAACCCGGGGGGGGCATGGCCGGAAACCGCCGTCGGCAACTTCTAGGGTTAGGGTTAGGGTTAGGGTCTGGAGAACCAGAAAGCCCACAGCTCCAGGGATAATTGGGATTGCAAAGGCCTGCCAAGAGGAGCACGACACTGCACCGACATGGCTCCCTCCCCAGCTTTCCTAGCCAGAACCCACGGGGGGCGTGGCCGGAAACCGCCGTCGGCAACTTCTAGGGTTAGGGTTAGGGTTAGGGTCTGGAGAACCAGAAAGCCCACAGCTCCAGGGATAATTGGGATTGCAAAGGCCTGCCAAGAGGAGCACAACACTGCACCGACATGGCTCCCTCCCCAGCTTTCCTAGCCAGAACGCGGGGGGGGGCGTGGCCGGAAACCGCGGTCGGCAACTTCTAGGGTTAGGGTTAGGGTTAGGGTCTGGAGAACCAGAAAGCCCACAGCTCCAGGGATAATTGGGATTGCAAAGGCCTGCCAAGAGGAGCACAACACTGCACCGACATGGCTCCCTCCCCAGCTTTCCTAGCCAGAACCCACGGGGGGGGCGTGGCCGGAAACCGCCGTCGGCAACTTCTAGGGTTAGGGTTAGGGTTAGGGTCTGGAGAACCAGAAAGCCCACAGCTCCAGGGATAATTGGGATTGCAAAGGCCTGCCAAGAGGAGCACAACACTGCACCGACATGGCTCCCTCCCCAGCTTTCCTAGCCAGAACCCACGGGGGGGGCGTGGCCGGAAACCGCCGTCGGCAACTTCTAGGGTTAGGGTTAGGGTTAGGGTCTGGAGAACCAGAAAGCCCACAGCTCCAGGGATAATTGGGATTGCAAAGGCCTGCCAAGAGGAGCACGACACTGCGCCGACATGGCTCCCTCCCCAGCTTTCCTAGCTAGAACCCGGGGGGGGCGTGGCCGGAAACCGCCGTCGGCAACTTCTAGGGTTAGGGTTAGGGTTAGGGTCTGGAGAACCAGAAAGCCCACAGCTCCAGGGATAATTGGGATTGCAAAGGCCTGCCAAGAGGAGCACGACACTGCACCGACATGGCTCCCTCCCCAGCTTTCCTAGCTAGAACCCGGGGGGGGCGTGGCCGGAAACCGCCGTCGGCAACTTCTAGGGTTAGGGTTAGGGTTAGGGTCTGGAGAACCAGAAAGCCCACAGCTCCAGGGATAATTGGGATTGCAAAGGCCTGCCAAGAGGAGCACGACACTGCACCGACATGGCTCCCTCCCCAGCTTTCCTAGCCAGAACGCGGTGGGGGCGTGGCCGGAAACCGCCGTCGGCAACTTCTAGGGTTAGGGTTAGGGTTAGGGTCTGGAGAACCAGAAAGCCCACAGCTCCAGGGATAATTGGGATTGCAAAGGCCTGCCAAGAGGAGCACGACACTGCACCGACATGGCTCCCTCCCCAGCTTTCCTAGCCAGAACGCTGGGGGGGGCGTGGCCGGAAACCGCGGTCGGCAACTTCTAGGGTTAGGGTTAGGGTTAGGGTCTGGAGAACCAGAAAGCCCACAGCTCCAGGGATAATTGGGATTGCAAAGGCCTGCCAAGAGGAGCACGACACTGCACCGACATGGCTCCCTCCCCAGCTTTCCTAGCCAGAACCCACGGGGGGCGTGGCCGGAAACCGCGGTCGGCAACTTCTAGGGTTAGGGTTAGGGTTAGGGTCTGGAGAACCAGAAAGCCCACAGCTCCAGGGATAATTGGGATTGCAAAGGCCTGCCAAGAGGAGCACGACACTGCACCGACATGGCTCCCTCCCCAGCTTTCCTAGCCAGAACCCACGGGGGGCGTGGCCGGAAACCGCCGTCGGCAACTTCTAGGGTTAGGGTTAGGGTTAGGGTCTGGAGAACCAGAAAGCCCACAGCTCCAGGGATAATTGGGATTGCAAAGGCCTGCCAAGAGGAGCACGACACTGCACCGACATGGCTCCCTCCCCAGCTTTCCTAGCCAGAACCCGGGGGGGGCGTGGCCGGAAACCGCCGTCGGCAACTTCTAGGGTTAGGGTTAGGGTTAGGGTCTGGAGAACCAGAAAGCCCACAGCTCCAGGGATAATTGGGATTGCAAAGGCCTGCCAAGAGGAGCACGACACTGCACCGACATGGCTCCCTCCCCAGCTTTCCTAGCCAGAACCCGGGGGGGGGCGTGGCCGGAAACCGCGGTCGGCAACTTCTAGGGTTAGGGTTAGGGTTAGGGTCTGGAGAACCAGAAAGCCCACAGCTCCAGGGATAATTGGGATTGCAAAGGCCTGCCAAGAGGAGCACGACACTGCACCGACATGGCTCCCTCCCCAGCTTTCCTAGCCAGAACCTGGGGGGGGGCGTGGCCGGAAACCGCCGTCGGCAACTTCTAGGGTTAGGGTTAGGGTTAGGGTCTGGAGAACCAGAAAGCCCACAGCTCCAGGGATAATTGGGATTGCAAAGGCCTGCCAAGAGGAGCACGACACTGCGCCGACATGGCTCCCTCCCCAGCTTTCCTAGCCAGAACGCGGGGGGGGCGTGGCCGGAAACCGCCGTCGGCAACTTCTAGGGTTAGGGTTAGGGTTAGGGTCTGGAGAACCAGAAAGCCCACAGCTCCAGGGATAATTGGGATTGCAAAGGCCTGCCAAGAGGAGCACAACACTGCACCGACATGGCTCCCTCCCCAGCTTTCCTAGCCAGAACCCACGGGGGGCGTGGCCGGAAACCGACGTCGGCAACTTCTAGGGTTAGGGTTAGGGTTAGGGTCTGGAGAACCAGAAAGCCCACAGCTCCAGGGATAATTGGGATTGCAAAGGCCTGCCAAGAGGAGCACGACACTGCACCGACATGGCTCCCTCCCCAGCTTTCCTAGCCAGAACCCGGGGGGGGCGTGGCCGGAAACCGCCGTCGGCAACTTCTAGGGTTAGGGTTAGGGTTAGGGTCTGGAGAACCAGAAAGCCCACAGCTCCAGGGATAATTGGGATTGCAAAGGCCTGCCAAGAGGAGCACGACACTGCACCGACATGGCTCCCTCCCCAGCTTTCCTAGCCAGAACCCACGGGGGGCGTGGCCGGAAACCGCCGTCGGCAACTTCTAGGGTTAGGGTTAGGGTTAGGGTCTGGAGAACCAGAAAGCCCACAGCTCCAGGGATAATTGGGATTGCAAAGGCCTGCCAAGAGGAGCACGACACTGCACCGACATGGCTCCCTCCCCAGCTTTCCTAGCCAGAACGCGGGGGGGGGCGTGGCCGGAAACCGCGGTCGGCAACTTCTAGGGTTAGGGTTAGGGTTAGGGTCTGGAGAACCAGAAAGCCCACAGCTCCAGGGATAATTGGGATTGCAAAGGCCTGCCAAGAGGAGCACAACACTGCACCGACATGGCTCCCTCCCCAGCTTTCCTAGCCAGAACCCACGGGGGGGGCGTGGCCGGAAACCGCCGTCGGCAACTTCTAGGGTTAGGGTTAGGGTTAGGGTCTGGAGAACCAGAAAGCCCACAGCTCCAGGGATAATTGGGATTGCAAAGGCCTGCCAAGAGGAGCACAACACTGCACCGACATGGCTCCCTCCCCAGCTTTCCTAGCCAGAACGCGGGGGGGGCGTGGCCGGAAACCGCCGTCGGCAACTTCTAGGGTTAGGGTTAGGGTTAGGGTCTGGAGAACCAGAAAGCCCACAGCTCCAGGGATAATTGGGATTGCAAAGGCCTGCCAAGAGGAGCACGACACTGCACCGACATGGCTCCCTCCCCAGCTTTCCTAGCTAGAACCCGGGGGGGGCGTGGCCGGAAACCGCCGTCGGCAACTTCTAGGGTTAGGGTTAGGGTTAGGGTCTGGAGAACCAGAAAGCCCACAGCTCCAGGGATAATTGGGATTGCAAAGGCCTGCCAAGAGGAGCACGACACTGCACCGACATGGCTCCCTCCCCAGCTTTCCTAGCCAGAACGCGGTGGGGGCGTGGCCGGAAACCGCCGTCGGCAACTTCTAGGGTTAGGGTTAGGGTTAGGGTCTGGAGAACCAGAAAGCCCACAGCTCCAGGGATAATTGGGATTGCAAAGGCCTGCCAAGAGGAGCACGACACTGCACCGACATGGCTCCCTCCCCAGCTTTCCTAGCCAGAACGCGGGGGGGGGCGTGGCCGGAAACCGCCGTCGGCAACTTCTAGGGTTAGGGTTAGGGTTAGGGTCTGGAGAACCAGAAAGCCCACAGCTCCAGGGATAATTGGGATTGCAAAGGCCTGCCAAGAGGAGCACGACACTGCACCGACATGGCTCCCTCCCCAGCTTTCCTAGCCAGAACGCGGTGGGGGCGTGGCCGGAAACTGCCGTCGGCAACTTCTAGGGTTAGGGTTAGGGTTAGGGTCTGGAGAACCAGAAAGCCCACAGCTCCAGGGATAATTGGGATTGCAAAGGCCTGCCAAGAGGAGCACGACACTGCACCGACATGGCTCCCTCCCCAGCTTTCCTAGCCAGAACGCGGGGGGGGGCGTGGCCGGAAACCGCCGTCGGCAACTTCTAGGGTTAGGGTTAGGGTTAGGGTCTGGAGAACCAGAAAGCCCACAGCTCCAGGGATAATTGGGATTGCAAAGGCCTGCCAAGAGGAGCACGACACTGCACCGACATGGCTCCCTCCCCAGCTTTCCTAGCCAGAACCCACGGGGGGCGTGGCCGGAAACCGCGGTCGGCAACTTCTAGGGTTAGGGTTAGGGTTAGGGTCTGGAGAACCAGAAAGCCCACAGCTCCAGGGATAATTGGGATTGCAAAGGCCTGCCAAGAGGAGCACGACACTGCACTGACATGGCTCCCTCCCCAGCTTTCCTAGCCAGAACCCACGGGGGGCGTGGCCGGAAACCGCCGTCGGCAACTTCTAGGGTTAGGGTTAGGGTTAGGGTCTGGAGAACCAGAAAGCCCACAGCTCCAGGGATAATTGGGATTGCAAAGGCCTGCCAAGAGGAGCACGACACTGCACCGACATGGCTCCCTCCCCAGCTTTCCTAGCCAGAACGCGGGGGGGGCGTGGCCGGAAACCGCCGTCGGCAACTTCTAGGGTTAGGGTTAGGGTTAGGGTCTGGAGAACCAGAAAGCCCACAGCTCCAGGGATAATTGGGATTGCAAAGGCCTGCCAAGAGGAGCACGACACTGCACCGACATGGCTCCCTCCCCAGCTTTCCTAGCCAGAACCCATGGGGGGCGTGGCCGGAAACCGCCGTCGGCAACTTCTAGGGTTAGGGTTAGGGTTAGGGTCTGGAGAACCAGAAAGCCCACAGCTCCAGGGATAATTGGGATTGCAAAGGCCTGCCAAGACGAGCACGACACTGCACCGACATGGCTCCCTCCCCAGCTTTCCTAGCCAGAACCCACGGGGGGCGTGGCCGGAAACCGCCGTCGGCAACTTCTAGGGTTACGGTTAGGGTTAGGGTCTGGAGAACCAGAAAGCCCACAGCTCCAGGGATAATTGGGATTGCAAAGGCCTGCCAAGAGGAGCACGACACTGCACCGACATGGCTCCCTCCCCAGCTTTCCTAGCCAGAACCCACGGGGGGCGTGGCCGGAAACCGCCGTCGGCAACTTCTAGGGTTAGGGTTAGGGTTAGGGTCTGGAGAACCAGAAAGCCCACAGCTCCAGGGATAATTGGGATTGCAAAGGCCTGCCAAGAGGAGCACAACACTGCACCGACATGGCTCCCTCCCCAGCTTTCCTAGCCAGAACCCACGGGGGGCGTGGCCGGAAACCGACGTCGGCAACTTCTAGGGTTAGGGTTAGGGTTAGGGTCTGGAGAACCAGAAAGCCCACAGCTCCAGGGATAATTGGGATTGCAAAGGCCTGCCAAGAGGAGCACGACACTGCACCGACATGGCTCCCTCCCCAGCTTTCCTAGCCAGAACCCACGGGGGGCGTGGCCGGAAACCGCCGTCGGCAACTTCTAGGGTTAGGGTTAGGGTTAGGGTCTGGAGAACCAGAAAGCCCACAGCTCCAGGGATAATTGGGATTGCAAAGGCCTGCCAAGAGGAGCACGACACTGCACCGACATGGCTCCCTCCCCAGCTTTCCTAGCTAGAACCCGGGGGGGGCGTGGCCGGAAACCGCCGTCGGCAACTTCTAGGGTTAGGGTTAGGGTTAGGGTCTGGAGAACCAGAAAGCCCACAGCTCCAGGGATAATTGGGATTGCAAAGGCCTGCCAAGAGGAGCACGACACTGCACCGACATGGCTCCCTCCCCAGCTTTCCTAGCCAGAATGCGGTGGGGGCGTGGCTGGAAACCGCCGTCGGCAACTTCTAGGGTTAGGGTTAGGGTTAGGGTCTGGAGAACCAGAAAGCCCACAGCTCCAGGGATAATTGGGATTGCAAAGGCCTGCCAAGAGGAGCACGACACTGCACCGACATGGCTCCCTCCCCAGCTTTCCTAGCCAGAACCCACGGGGGGCGTGGCCGGAAACCGCGGTCGGCAACTTCTAGGGTTAGGGTTAGGGTTAGGGTCTGGAGAACCAGAAAGCCCACAGCTCCAGGGATAATTGGGATTGCAAAGGCCTGCCAAGAGGAGCACGACACTGCACCGATATGGCTCCCTCCCCAGCTTTCTTAGCCAGAACCCACGGGGGGCGTGGCCGGAAACCGCCGTCGGCAACTTCTAGGGTTAGGGTTAGGGTTAGGGTCTGGAGAACCAGAAAGCCCACAGCTCCAGGGATAATTGGGATTGCAAAGGCCTGCCAAGAGGAGCACGACACTGCACCGACATGGCTCCCTCCCCAGCTTTCCTAGCCAGAACCCACGGGGGGCGTGGCCGGAAACCGCCATCGGCAACTTCTAGGGTTAGGGTTAGGGTTAGGGTCTGGAGAACCAGAAAGCCCACAGCTCCAGGGATAATTGGGATTGCAAAGGCCTGCCAAGAGGAGCACGACACTGCACCGACATGGCTCCCTCCCCAGCTTTCCTAGCCAGAACCCACGGGGGGCGTGGCCGAAAACCGCCGTCGGCAACTTCTAGGGTTAGGGTTAGGGTTAGGGTCTGGAGAACCAGAAAGCCCACAGCTCCAGGGATAATTGGGATTGCAAAGGCCTGCCAAGAGGAGCACGACACTGCACCGACATGGCTCCCTCCCCAGCTTTCCTAGCCAGAACCCGGGGGGGGCGTGGCCGGAAACCGCGGTCGGCAACTTCTAGGGTTAGGGTTAGGGTTAGGGTCTGGAGAACCAGAAAGCCCACAGCTCCAGGGATAATTGGGATTGCAAAGGCCTGCCAAGAGGAGCACAACACTGCACCGACATGGCTCCCTCCCCAGCTTTCCTAGCCAGAACCCACGGGGGGCGTGGCCGGAAACCGCCGTCGGCAACTTCTAGGGTTAGGGTTAGGGTTAGGGTCTGGAGAACCAGAAAGCCCACAGCTCCAGGGATAATTGGGATTGCAAAGGCCTGCCAAGAGGAGCACAACACTGCACCGACATGGCTCCCTCCCCAGCTTTCCTAGCCAGAACCCACGGGGGGCGTGGCCGGAAACCGCCGCCGGCAACTTCTAGGGTTAGGGTTAGGGTTAGGGTCTGGAGAACCAGAAAGCCCACAGCTCCAGGGATAATTGGGATTGCAAAGGCCTGCCAAGAGGAGCACGACACTGCACTGACATGGCTCCCTCCCCAGCTTTCCTAGCCAGAACCCACGGGGGGCTTGGCCGGAAACCGCGGTCGGCAACTTCTAGGGTTAGGGTTAGGGTTAGGGTCTGGAGAACCAGAAAGCCCACAGCTCCAGGGATAATTGGGATTGCAAAGGCCTGCCAAGAGGAGCACGACACTGCACCGACATGGCTCCCTCCCCAGCTTTCCTAGCCAGAACGCGGGGGGGGGCGTGGCCGGAAACCGCGGTCGGCAACTTCTAGGGTTAGGGTTAGGGTTAGGGTCTGGAGAACCAGAAAGCCCACAGCTCCAGGGATAATTGGGATTGCAAAGGCCTGCCAAGAGGAGCACGACACTGCACCGACATGGCTCCCTCCCCAGCTTTCCTAGCCAGAACCCACGGGGGGCGTGGCCGGAAACCGCGGTCGGCAACTTCTAGGGTTAGGGTTAGGGTTAGGGTCTGGAGAACCAGAAAGCCCACAGCTCCAGGGATAATTGGGATTGCAAAGGCCTGCCAAGAGGAGCACGACACTGCACCGACATGGCTCCCTCCCCAGCTTTCCTAGCCAGAACCCACGGGGGGCGTGGCCGGAAACCGCCGTCGGCAACTTCTAGGGTTAGGGTTAGGGTTAGGGTCTGGAGAACCAGAAAGCCCACAGCTCCAGGGATAATTGGGATTGCAAAGGCCTGCCAAGAGGAGCACGACACTGCACCGACATGGCTCCCTCCCCAGCTTTCCTAGCCAGAACGCGGGGGGGGCGTGGCCGGAAACCGCCGTCGGCAACTTCTAGGGTTAGGGTTAGGGTTAGGGTCTGGAGAACCAGAAAGCCCACAGCTCCAGGGATAATTGGGATTGCAAAGGCCTGCCAAGAGGAGCACGACACTGCACCGACATGGCTCCCTCCCCAGCTTTCCTAGCCAGAACCCGGGGGGGGGCGTGGCCGGAAACCGCGGTCGGCAACTTCTAGGGTTAGGGTTAGGGTTAGGGTCTGGAGAACCAGAAAGCCCACAGCTCCAGGGATAATTGGGATTGCAAAGGCCTGCCAAGAGGAGCACGACACTGCACCGACATGGCTCCCTCCCCAGCTTTCCTAGCCAGAACCTGGGGGGGGGCGTGGCCGGAAACCGCCGTCGGCAACTTCTAGGGTTAGGGTTAGGGTTAGGGTCTGGAGAACCAGAAAGCCCACAGCTCCAGGGATAATTGGGATTGCAAAGGCCTGCCAAGAGGAGCACGACACTGCGCCGACATGGCTCCCTCCCCAGCTTTCCTAGCCAGAACGCGGGGGGGGCGTGGCCGGAAACCGCCGTCGGCAACTTCTAGGGTTAGGGTTAGGGTTAGGGTCTGGAGAACCAGAAAGCCCACAGCTCCAGGGATAATTGGGATTGCAAAGGCCTGCCAAGAGGAGCACAACACTGCACCGACATGGCTCCCTCCCCAGCTTTCCTAGCCAGAACCCACGGGGGGCGTGGCCGGAAACCGACGTCGGCAACTTCTAGGGTTAGGGTTAGGGTTAGGGTCTGGAGAACCAGAAAGCCCACAGCTCCAGGGATAATTGGGATTGCAAAGGCCTGCCAAGAGGAGCACGACACTGCACCGACATGGCTCCCTCCCCAGCTTTCCTAGCCAGAACCCGGGGGGGGCGTGGCCGGAAACCGCCGTCGGCAACTTCTAGGGTTAGGGTTAGGGTTAGGGTCTGGAGAACCAGAAAGCCCACAGCTCCAGGGATAATTGGGATTGCAAAGGCCTGCCAAGAGGAGCACGACACTGCACCGACATGGCTCCCTCCCCAGCTTTCCTAGCCAGAACCCACGGGGGGCGTGGCCGGAAACCGCCGTCGGCAACTTCTAGGGTTAGGGTTAGGGTTAGGGTCTGGAGAACCAGAAAGCCCACAGCTCCAGGGATAATTGGGATTGCAAAGGCCTGCCAAGAGGAGCACGACACTGCACCGACATGGCTCCCTCCCCAGCTTTCCTAGCCAGAACGCGGGGGGGGGCGTGGCCGGAAACCGCGGTCGGCAACTTCTAGGGTTAGGGTTAGGGTTAGGGTCTGGAGAACCAGAAAGCCCACAGCTCCAGGGATAATTGGGATTGCAAAGGCCTGCCAAGAGGAGCACAACACTGCACCGACATGGCTCCCTCCCCAGCTTTCCTAGCCAGAACCCACGGGGGGGGCGTGGCCGGAAACCGCCGTCGGCAACTTCTAGGGTTAGGGTTAGGGTTAGGGTCTGGAGAACCAGAAAGCCCACAGCTCCAGGGATAATTGGGATTGCAAAGGCCTGCCAAGAGGAGCACAACACTGCACCGACATGGCTCCCTCCCCAGCTTTCCTAGCCAGAACGCGGGGGGGGCGTGGCCGGAAACCGCCGTCGGCAACTTCTAGGGTTAGGGTTAGGGTTAGGGTCTGGAGAACCAGAAAGCCCACAGCTCCAGGGATAATTGGGATTGCAAAGGCCTGCCAAGAGGAGCACGACACTGCACCGACATGGCTCCCTCCCCAGCTTTCCTAGCTAGAACCCGGGGGGGGCGTGGCCGGAAACCGCCGTCGGCAACTTCTAGGGTTAGGGTTAGGGTTAGGGTCTGGAGAACCAGAAAGCCCACAGCTCCAGGGATAATTGGGATTGCAAAGGCCTGCCAAGAGGAGCACGACACTGCACCGACATGGCTCCCTCCCCAGCTTTCCTAGCCAGAACGCGGTGGGGGCGTGGCCGGAAACCGCCGTCGGCAACTTCTAGGGTTAGGGTTAGGGTTAGGGTCTGGAGAACCAGAAAGCCCACAGCTCCAGGGATAATTGGGATTGCAAAGGCCTGCCAAGAGGAGCACGACACTGCACCGACATGGCTCCCTCCCCAGCTTTCCTAGCCAGAACGCGGGGGGGGGCGTGGCCGGAAACCGCCGTCGGCAACTTCTAGGGTTAGGGTTAGGGTTAGGGTCTGGAGAACCAGAAAGCCCACAGCTCCAGGGATAATTGGGATTGCAAAGGCCTGCCAAGAGGAGCACGACACTGCACCGACATGGCTCCCTCCCCAGCTTTCCTAGCCAGAACGCGGTGGGGGCGTGGCCGGAAACTGCCGTCGGCAACTTCTAGGGTTAGGGTTAGGGTTAGGGTCTGGAGAACCAGAAAGCCCACAGCTCCAGGGATAATTGGGATTGCAAAGGCCTGCCAAGAGGAGCACGACACTGCACCGACATGGCTCCCTCCCCAGCTTTCCTAGCCAGAACGCGGGGGGGGGCGTGGCCGGAAACCGCCGTCGGCAACTTCTAGGGTTAGGGTTAGGGTTAGGGTCTGGAGAACCAGAAAGCCCACAGCTCCAGGGATAATTGGGATTGCAAAGGCCTGCCAAGAGGAGCACGACACTGCACCGACATGGCTCCCTCCCCAGCTTTCCTAGCCAGAACCCACGGGGGGCGTGGCCGGAAACCGCGGTCGGCAACTTCTAGGGTTAGGGTTAGGGTTAGGGTCTGGAGAACCAGAAAGCCCACAGCTCCAGCGATAATTGGGATTGCAAAGGCCTGCCAAGAGGAGCACGACACTGCACTGACATGGCTCCCTCCCCAGCTTTCCTAGCCAGAACCCACGGGGGGCGTGGCCGGAAACCGCCGTCGGCAACTTCTAGGGTTAGGGTTAGGGTTAGGGTCTGGAGAACCAGAAAGCCCACAGCTCCAGGGATAATTGGGATTGCAAAGGCCTGCCAAGAGGAGCACGACACTGCACCGACATGGCTCCCTCCCCAGCTTTCCTAGCCAGAACGCGGGGGGGGCGTGGCCGGAAACCGCCGTCGGCAACTTCTAGGGTTAGGGTTAGGGTTAGGGTCTGGAGAACCAGAAAGCCCACAGCTCCAGGGATAATTGGGATTGCAAAGGCCTGCCAAGAGGAGCACGACACTGCACCGACATGGCTCCCTCCCCAGCTTTCCTAGCCAGAACCCATGGGGGGCGTGGCCGGAAACCGCCGTCGGCAACTTCTAGGGTTAGGGTTAGGGTTAGGGTCTGGAGAACCAGAAAGCCCACAGCTCCAGGGATAATTGGGATTGCAAAGGCCTGCCAAGACGAGCACGACACTGCACCGACATGGCTCCCTCCCCAGCTTTCCTAGCCAGAACCCACGGGGGGCGTGGCCGGAAACCGCCGTCGGCAACTTCTAGGGTTACGGTTAGGGTTAGGGTCTGGAGAACCAGAAAGCCCACAGCTCCAGGGATAATTGGGATTGCAAAGGCCTGCCAAGAGGAGCACGACACTGCACCGACATGGCTCCCTCCCCAGCTTTCCTAGCCAGAACCCACGGGGGGCGTGGCCGGAAACCGACGTCGGCAACTTCTAGGGTTAGGGTTAGGGTTAGGGTCTGGAGAACCAGAAAGCCCACAGCTCCAGGGATAATTGGGATTGCAAAGGCCTGCCAAGAGGAGCACGACACTGCACCGACATGGCTCCCTCCCCAGCTTTCCTAGCCAGAACCCACGGGGGGCGTGGCCGGAAACCGCCGTCGGCAACTTCTAGGGTTAGGGTTAGGGTTAGGGTCTGGAGAACCAGAAAGCCCACAGCTCCAGGGATAATTGGGATTGCAAAGGCCTGCCAAGAGGAGCACGACACTGCACCGACATGGCTCCCTCCCCAGCTTTCCTAGCTAGAACCCGGGGGGGGCGTGGCCGGAAACCGCCGTCGGCAACTTCTAGGGTTAGGGTTAGGGTTAGGGTCTGGAGAACCAGAAAGCCCACAGCTCCAGGGATAATTGGGATTGCAAAGGCCTGCCAAGAGGAGCACGACACTGCACCGACATGGCTCCCTCCCCAGCTTTCCTAGCCAGAATGCGGTGGGGGCGTGGCTGGAAACCGCCGTCGGCAACTTCTAGGGTTAGGGTTAGGGTTAGGGTCTGGAGAACCAGAAAGCCCACAGCTCCAGGGATAATTGGGATTGCAAAGGCCTGCCAAGAGGAGCACGACACTGCACCGACATGGCTCCCTCCCCAGCTTTCCTAGCCAGAACCCACGGGGGGCGTGGCCGGAAACCGCGGTCGGCAACTTCTAGGGTTAGGGTTAGGGTTAGGGTCTGGAGAACCAGAAAGCCCACAGCTCCAGGGATAATTGGGATTGCAAAGGCCTGCCAAGAGGAGCACGACACTGCACCGATATGGCTCCCTCCCCAGCTTTCTTAGCCAGAACCCACGGGGGGCGTGGCCGGAAACCGCCGTCGGCAACTTCTAGGGTTAGGGTTAGGGTTAGGGTCTGGAGAACCAGAAAGCCCACAGCTCCAGGGATAATTGGGATTGCAAAGGCCTGCCAAGAGGAGCACGACACTGCACCGACATGGCTCCCTCCCCAGCTTTCCTAGCCAGAACCCACGGGGGGCGTGGCCGGAAACCGCCATCGGCAACTTCTAGGGTTAGGGTTAGGGTTAGGGTCTGGAGAACCAGAAAGCCCACAGCTCCAGGGATAATTGGGATTGCAAAGGCCTGCCAAGAGGAGCACGACACTGCACCGACATGGCTCCCTCCCCAGCTTTCCTAGCCAGAACCCACGGGGGGCGTGGCCGGAAACCGCCGTCGGCAACTTCTAGGGTTAGGGTTAGGGTTAGGGTCTGGAGAACCAGAAAGCCCACAGCTCCAGGGATAATTGGGATTGCAAAGGCCTGCCAAGAGGAGCACGACACTGCACCGACATGGCTCCCTCCCCAGCTTTCCTAGCTAGAACCCGGGGGGGGCGTGGCCGGAAACCGCCGTCGGCAACTTCTAGGGTTAGGGTTAGGGTTAGGGTCTGGAGAACCAGAAAGCCCACAGCTCCAGGGATAATTGGGATTGCAAAGGCCTGCCAAGAGGAGCACGACACTGCACCGACATGGCTCCCTCCCCAGCTTTCCTAGCCAGAATGCGGTGGGGGCGTGGCTGGAAACCGCCGTCGGCAACTTCTAGGGTTAGGGTTAGGGTTAGGGTCTGGAGAACCAGAAAGCCCACAGCTCCAGGGATAATTGGGATTGCAAAGGCCTGCCAAGAGGAGCACGACACTGCACCGACATGGCTCCCTCCCCAGCTTTCCTAGCCAGAACCCACGGGGGGCGTGGCCGGAAACCGCGGTCGGCAACTTCTAGGGTTAGGGTTAGGGTTAGGGTCTGGAGAACCAGAAAGCCCACAGCTCCAGGGATAATTGGGATTGCAAAGGCCTGCCAAGAGGAGCACGACACTGCACCGATATGGCTCCCTCCCCAGCTTTCTTAGCCAGAACCCACGGGGGGCGTGGCCGGAAACCGCCGTCGGCAACTTCTAGGGTTAGGGTTAGGGTTAGGGTCTGGAGAACCAGAAAGCCCACAGCTCCAGGGATAATTGGGATTGCAAAGGCCTGCCAAGAGGAGCACGACACTGCACCGACATGGCTCCCTCCCCAGCTTTCCTAGCCAGAACCCACGGGGGGCGTGGCCGGAAACCGCCATCGGCAACTTCTAGGGTTAGGGTTAGGGTTAGGGTCTGGAGAACCAGAAAGCCCACAGCTCCAGGGATAATTGGGATTGCAAAGGCCTGCCAAGAGGAGCACGACACTGCACCGACATGGCTCCCTCCCCAGCTTTCCTAGCCAGAACCCACGGGGGGCGTGGCCGAAAACCGCCGTCGGCAACTTCTAGGGTTAGGGTTAGGGTTAGGGTCTGGAGAACCAGAAAGCCCACAGCTCCAGGGATAATTGGGATTGCAAAGGCCTGCCAAGAGGAGCACGACACTGCACCGACATGGCTCCCTCCCCAGCTTTCCTAGCCAGAACCCGGGGGGGGCGTGGCCGGAAACCGCGGTCGGCAACTTCTAGGGTTAGGGTTAGGGTTAGGGTCTGGAGAACCAGAAAGCCCACAGCTCCAGGGATAATTGGGATTGCAAAGGCCTGCCAAGAGGAGCACAACACTGCACCGACATGGCTCCCTCCCCAGCTTTCCTAGCCAGAACCCACGGGGGGCGTGGCCGGAAACCGCCGTCGGCAACTTCTAGGGTTAGGGTTAGGGTTAGGGTCTGGAGAACCAGAAAGCCCACAGCTCCAGGGATAATTGGGATTGCAAAGGCCTGCCAAGAGGAGCACAACACTGCACCGACATGGCTCCCTCCCCAGCTTTCCTAGCCAGAACCCACGGGGGGCGTGGCCGGAAACCGCCGCCGGCAACTTCTAGGGTTAGGGTTAGGGTTAGGGTCTGGAGAACCAGAAAGCCCACAGCTCCAGGGATAATTGGGATTGCAAAGGCCTGCCAAGAGGAGCACGACACTGCACTGACATGGCTCCCTCCCCAGCTTTCCTAGCCAGAACCCACGGGGGGCTTGGCCGGAAACCGCGGTCGGCAACTTCTAGGGTTAGGGTTAGGGTTAGGGTCTGGAGAACCAGAAAGCCCACAGCTCCAGGGATAATTGGCATTGCAAAGGCCTGCCAAGAGGAGCACGACACTGCACCGACATGGCTCCCTCCCCAGCTTTCCTAGCCAGAACGCGGGGGGGGCGTGGCCGGAAACCGCCGTCGGCAACTTCTAGGGTTAGGGTTAGGGTTAGGGTCTGGAGAACCAGAAAGCCCACAGCTCCAGGGATAATTGGGATTGCAAAGGCCTGCCAAGAGGAGCACGACACTGCACCGACATGGCTCCCTCCCCAGCTTTCCTAGCCAGAACGCGGGGGGGGCGTGGCCGGAAACCGCGGTCGGCAACTTCTAGGGTTAGGGTTAGGGTTAGGGTCTGGAGAACCAGAAAGCCCACAGCTCCAGGGATAATTGGGATTGCAAAGGCCTGCCAAGAGGAGCACGACACTGCACCGACATGGCTCCCTCCCCAGCTTTCCTAGCCAGAACGCGGTGGGGGCGTGGCCGGAAACCGCCGTCGGCAACTTCTAGGGTTAGGGTTAGGGTTAGGGTCTGGAGAACCAGAAAGTCCACAGCTCCAGGGATAATTGGGATTGCAAAGGCCTGCCAAGAGGAGCACAACACTGCACCGACATGGCTCCCTCCCCAGCTTTCCTAGCCAGAACGCGGGGGGGGGCGTGGCCGGAAACCGCCGTCGGCAACTTCTAGGGTTAGGGTTAGGGTTAGGGTCTGGAGAACCAGAAAGCCCACAGCTCCAGGGATAATTGGGATTGCAAAGGCCTGCCAAGAGGAGCACAACACTGCACCGACATGGCTCCCTCCCCAGCTTTCCTAGCCAGAACCCACGGGGGGGGCGTGGCCGGAAACCGCCGTCGGCAACTTCTAGGGTTAGGGTTAGGGTTAGGGTCTGGAGAACCAGAAAGCCCACAGCTCCAGGGATAATTGGGATTGCAAAGGCCTGCCAAGAGGAGCACAACACTGCACCGACATGGCTCCCTCCCCAGCTTTCCTAGCCAGAACCCACGGGGGGGGCGTGGCCGGAAACCGCCGTCGGCAACTTCTAGGGTTAGGGTTAGGGTTAGGGTCTGGAGAACCAGAAAGCCCACAGCTCCAGGGATAATTGGGATTGCAAAGGCCTGCCAAGAGGAGCACGACACTGCGCCGACATGGCTCCCTCCCCAGCTTTCCTAGCTAGAACCCGGGGGGGGCGTGGCCGGAAACCGCCGTCGGCAACTTCTAGGGTTAGGGTTAGGGTTAGGGTCTGGAGAACCAGAAAGCCCACAGCTCCAGGGATAATTGGGATTGCAAAGGCCTGCCAAGAGGAGCACGACACTGCACCGACATGGCTCCCTCCCCAGCTTTCCTAGCTAGAACCCGGGGGGGGCGTGGCCGGAAACCGCCGTCGGCAACTTCTAGGGTTAGGGTTAGGGTTAGGGTCTGGAGAACCAGAAAGCCCACAGCTCCAGGGATAATTGGGATTGCAAAGGCCTGCCAAGAGGAGCACGACACTGCACCGACATGGCTCCCTCCCCAGCTTTCCTAGCCAGAACGCGGTGGGGGCGTGGCCGGAAACCGCCGTCGGCAACTTCTAGGGTTAGGGTTAGGGTTAGGGTCTGGAGAACCAGAAAGCCCACAGCTCCAGGGATAATTGGGATTGCAAAGGCCTGCCAAGAGGAGCACGACACTGCACCGACATGGCTCCCTCCCTAGCTTTCCTAGCCAGAACGCGGGGGGGGGCGTGGCCGGAAACCGCCATCGGCAACTTCTAGGGTTAGGGTTAGGGTTAGGGTCTGGAGAACCAGAAAGCCCACAGCTCCAGGGATAATTGGGATTGCAAAGGCCTGCCAAGAGGAGCACGACACTGCACCGACATGGCTCCCTCCCCAGCTTTCCTAGCCAGAACCCACGGGGGGCGTGGCCGGAAACCGCCGTCGGCAACTTCTAGGGTTAGGGTTAGGGTTAGGGTCTGGAGAACCAGAAAGCCCACAGCTCCAGGGATAATTGGGATTGCAAAGGCCTGCCAAGAGGAGCACGACACTGCACCGACATGGCTCCCTCCCCAGCTTTCCTAGCCAGAACCCACGGGGGGCGTGGCCGGAAACCGCCGTCGGCAACTTCTAGGGTTAGGGTTAGGGTTAGGGTCTGGAGAACCAGAAAGCCCACAGCTCCAGGGATAATTGGGATTGCAAAGGCCTGCCAAGAGGAGCACGACACTGCACCGACATGGCTCCCTCCCCAGCTTTCCTAGCCAGAACGCGGGGGGGGCGTGGCCGGAAACCGCCGTCGGCAACTTCTAGGGTTAGGGTTAGGGTTAGGGTCTGGAGAACCAGAAAGCCCACAGCTCCAGGGATAATTGGGATTGCAAAGGCCTGCCAAGAGGAGCACGACACTGCACCGACATGGCTCCCTCCCCAGCTTTCCTAGCCAGAACCTGGGGGGGGGCGTGGCCGGAAACCGCGGTCGGCAACTTCTAGGGTTAGGGTTAGGGTTAGGGTCTGGAGAACCAGAAAGCCCACAGCTCCAGGGATAATTGGGATTGCAAAGGCCTGCCAAGAGGAGCACGACACTGCACCGACATGGCTCCCTCCCCAGCTTTCCTAGCCAGAACCTGGGGGGGGGCGTGGCCGGAAACCGCCGTCGGCAACTTCTAGGGTTAGGGTTAGGGTTAGGGTCTGGAGAACCAGAAAGCCCACAGCTCCAGGGATAATTGGGATTGCAAAGGCCTGCCAAGAGGAGCACGACACTGCGCCGACATGGCTCCCTCCCCAGCTTTCCTAGCCAGAACGCGGGGGGGGCGTGGCCGGAAACCGCCGTCGGCAACTTCTAGGGTTAGGGTTAGGGTTAGGGTCTGGAGAACCAGAAAGCCCACAGCTCCAGGGATAATTGGGATTGCAAAGGCCTGCCAAGAGGAGCACAACACTGCACCGACATGGCTCCCTCCCCAGCTTTCCTAGCCAGAACCCACGGGGGGCGTGGCCGGAAACCGACGTCGGCAACTTCTAGGGTTAGGGTTAGGGTTAGGGTCTGGAGAACCAGAAAGCCCACAGCTCCAGGGATAATTGGGATTGCAAAGGCCTGCCAAGAGGAGCACGACACTGCACCGACATGGCTCCCTCCCCAGCTTTCCTAGCCAGAACCCGGGGGGGGCGTGGCCGGAAACCGCGGTCGGCAACTTCTAGGGTTAGGGTTAGGGTTAGGGTCTGGAGAACCAGAAAGCCCACAGCTCCAGGGATAATTGGGATTGCAAAGGCCTGCCAAGAGGAGCACAACACTGCACCGACATGGCTCCCTCCCCAGCTTTCCTAGCCAGAACCCACGGGGGGCGTGGCCGGAAACCGCCGTCGGCAACTTCTAGGGTTAGGGTTAGGGTTAGGGTCTGGAGAACCAGAAAGCCCACAGCTCCAGGGATAATTGGGATTGCAAAGGCCTGCCAAGAGGAGCACAACACTGCACCGACATGGCTCCCTCCCCAGCTTTCCTAGCCAGAACCCACGGGGGGCGTGGCCGGAAACCGCCGCCGGCAACTTCTAGGGTTAGGGTTAGGGTTAGGGTCTGGAGAACCAGAAAGCCCACAGCTCCAGGGATAATTGGGATTGCAAAGGCCTGCCAAGAGGAGCACGACACTGCACTGACATGGCTCCCTCCCCAGCTTTCCTAGCCAGAACCCACGGGGGGCTTGGCCGGAAACCGCGGTCGGCAACTTCTAGGGTTAGGGTTAGGGTTAGGGTCTGGAGAACCAGAAAGCCCACAGCTCCAGGGATAATTGGCATTGCAAAGGCCTGCCAAGAGGAGCACGACACTGCACCGACATGGCTCCCTCCCCAGCTTTCCTAGCCAGAACGCGGGGGGGGCGTGGCCGGAAACCGCCGTCGGCAACTTCTAGGGTTAGGGTTAGGGTTAGGGTCTGGAGAACCAGAAAGCCCACAGCTCCAGGGATAATTGGGATTGCAAAGGCCTGCCAAGAGGAGCACGACACTGCACCGACATGGCTCCCTCCCCAGCTTTCCTAGCCAGAACGCGGGGGGGGCGTGGCCGGAAACCGCGGTCGGCAACTTCTAGGGTTAGGGTTAGGGTTAGGGTCTGGAGAACCAGAAAGCCCACAGCTCCAGGGATAATTGGGATTGCAAAGGCCTGCCAAGAGGAGCACGACACTGCACCGACATGGCTCCCTCCCCAGCTTTCCTAGCCAGAACGCGGTGGGGGCGTGGCCGGAAACCGCCGTCGGCAACTTCTAGGGTTAGGGTTAGGGTTAGGGTCTGGAGAACCAGAAAGTCCACAGCTCCAGGGATAATTGGGATTGCAAAGGCCTGCCAAGAGGAGCACAACACTGCACCGACATGGCTCCCTCCCCAGCTTTCCTAGCCAGAACGCGGGGGGGGGCGTGGCCGGAAACCGCCGTCGGCAACTTCTAGGGTTAGGGTTAGGGTTAGGGTCTGGAGAACCAGAAAGCCCACAGCTCCAGGGATAATTGGGATTGCAAAGGCCTGCCAAGAGGAGCACAACACTGCACCGACATGGCTCCCTCCCCAGCTTTCCTAGCCAGAACCCACGGGGGGGGCGTGGCCGGAAACCGCCGTCGGCAACTTCTAGGGTTAGGGTTAGGGTTAGGGTCTGGAGAACCAGAAAGCCCACAGCTCCAGGGATAATTGGGATTGCAAAGGCCTGCCAAGAGGAGCACAACACTGCACCGACATGGCTCCCTCCCCAGCTTTCCTAGCCAGAACCCACGGGGGGGGCGTGGCCGGAAACCGCCGTCGGCAACTTCTAGGGTTAGGGTTAGGGTTAGGGTCTGGAGAACCAGAAAGCCCACAGCTCCAGGGATAATTGGGATTGCAAAGGCCTGCCAAGAGGAGCACGACACTGCGCCGACATGGCTCCCTCCCCAGCTTTCCTAGCTAGAACCCGGGGGGGGCGTGGCCGGAAACCGCCGTCGGCAACTTCTAGGGTTAGGGTTAGGGTTAGGGTCTGGAGAACCAGAAAGCCCACAGCTCCAGGGATAATTGGGATTGCAAAGGCCTGCCAAGAGGAGCACGACACTGCACCGACATGGCTCCCTCCCCAGCTTTCCTAGCTAGAACCCGGGGGGGGCGTGGCCGGAAACCGCCGTCGGCAACTTCTAGGGTTAGGGTTAGGGTTAGGGTCTGGAGAACCAGAAAGCCCACAGCTCCAGGGATAATTGGGATTGCAAAGGCCTGCCAAGAGGAGCACGACACTGCACCGACATGGCTCCCTCCCCAGCTTTCCTAGCCAGAACGCGGTGGGGGCGTGGCCGGAAACCGCCGTCGGCAACTTCTAGGGTTAGGGTTAGGGTTAGGGTCTGGAGAACCAGAAAGCCCACAGCTCCAGGGATAATTGGGATTGCAAAGGCCTGCCAAGAGGAGCACGACACTGCACCGACATGGCTCCCTCCCTAGCTTTCCTAGCCAGAACGCGGGGGGGGGCGTGGCCGGAAACCGCCATCGGCAACTTCTAGGGTTAGGGTTAGGGTTAGGGTCTGGAGAACCAGAAAGCCCACAGCTCCAGGGATAATTGGGATTGCAAAGGCCTGCCAAGAGGAGCACGACACTGCACCGACATGGCTCCCTCCCCAGCTTTCCTAGCCAGAACCCACGGGGGGCGTGGCCGGAAACCGCGGTCGGCAACTTCTAGGGTTAGGGTTAGGGTTAGGGTCTGGAGAACCAGAAAGCCCACAGCTCCAGGGATAATTGGGATTGCAAAGGCCTGCCAAGAGGAGCACGACACTGCACCGACATGGCTCCCTCCCCAGCTTTCCTAGCCAGAACCCACGGGGGGCGTGGCCGGAAACCGCCGTCGGCAACTTCTAGGGTTAGGGTTAGGGTTAGGGTCTGGAGAACCAGAAAGCCCACAGCTCCAGGGATAATTGGGATTGCAAAGGCCTGCCAAGAGGAGCACGACACTGCACCGACATGGCTCCCTCCCCAGCTTTCCTAGCCAGAACGCGGGGGGGGCGTGGCCGGAAACCGCCGTCGGCAACTTCTAGGGTTAGGGTTAGGGTTAGGGTCTGGAGAACCAGAAAGCCCACAGCTCCAGGGATAATTGGGATTGCAAAGGCCTGCCAAGAGGAGCACGACACTGCACCGACATGGCTCCCTCCCCAGCTTTCCTAGCCAGAACCTGGGGGGGGGCGTGGCCGGAAACCGCGGTCGGCAACTTCTAGGGTTAGGGTTAGGGTTAGGGTCTGGAGAACCAGAAAGCCCACAGCTCCAGGGATAATTGGGATTGCAAAGGCCTGCCAAGAGGAGCACGACACTGCACCGACATGGCTCCCTCCCCAGCTTTCCTAGCCAGAACCTGGGGGGGGGCGTGGCCGGAAACCGCCGTCGGCAACTTCTAGGGTTAGGGTTAGGGTTAGGGTCTGGAGAACCAGAAAGCCCACAGCTCCAGGGATAATTGGGATTGCAAAGGCCTGCCAAGAGGAGCACGACACTGCGCCGACATGGCTCCCTCCCCAGCTTTCCTAGCCAGAACGCGGGGGGGGCGTGGCCGGAAACCGCCGTCGGCAACTTCTAGGGTTAGGGTTAGGGTTAGGGTCTGGAGAACCAGAAAGCCCACAGCTCCAGGGATAATTGGGATTGCAAAGGCCTGCCAAGAGGAGCACAACACTGCACCGACATGGCTCCCTCCCCAGCTTTCCTAGCCAGAACCCACGGGGGGCGTGGCCGGAAACCGACGTCGGCAACTTCTAGGGTTAGGGTTAGGGTTAGGGTCTGGAGAACCAGAAAGCCCACAGCTCCAGGGATAATTGGGATTGCAAAGGCCTGCCAAGAGGAGCACGACACTGCACCGACATGGCTCCCTCCCCAGCTTTCCTAGCCAGAACCCGGGGGGGGCGTGGCCGGAAACCGCCGTCGGCAACTTCTAGGGTTAGGGTTAGGGTTAGGGTCTGGAGAACCAGAAAGCCCACAGCTCCAGGGATAATTGGGATTGCAAAGGCCTGCCAAGAGGAGCACGACACTGCACCGACATGGCTCCCTCCCCAGCTTTCCTAGCCAGAACCCACGGGGGGCGTGGCCGGAAACCGCCGTCGGCAACTTCTAGGGTTAGGGTTAGGGTTAGGGTCTGGAGAACCAGAAAGCCCACAGCTCCAGGGATAATTGGGATTGCAAAGGCCTGCCAAGAGGAGCACGACACTGCACCGACATGGCTCCCTCCCCAGCTTTCCTAGCCAGAACGCGGGGGGGGGCGTGGCCGGAAACCGCGGTCGGCAACTTCTAGGGTTAGGGTTAGGGTTAGGGTCTGGAGAACCAGAAAGCCCACAGCTCCAGGGATAATTGGGATTGCAAAGGCCTGCCAAGAGGAGCACAACACTGCACCGACATGGCTCCCTCCCCAGCTTTCCTAGCCAGAACCCACGGGGGGGGCGTGGCCGGAAACCGCCGTCGGCAACTTCTAGGGTTAGGGTTAGGGTTAGGGTCTGGAGAACCAGAAAGCCCACAGCTCCAGGGATAATTGGGATTGCAAAGGCCTGCCAAGAGGAGCACAACACTGCACCGACATGGCTCCCTCCCCAGCTTTCCTAGCCAGAACCCACGGGGGGGGCGTGGCCGGAAACCGCCGTCGGCAACTTCTAGGGTTAGGGTTAGGGTTAGGGTCTGGAGAACCAGAAAGCCCACAGCTCCAGGGATAATTGGGATTGCAAAGGCCTGCCAAGAGGAGCACGACACTGCACCGACATGGCTCCCTCCCCAGCTTTCCTAGCCAGAACCCGGGGGGGGCGTGGCCGGAAACCGCCGTCGGCAACTTCTAGGGTTAGGGTTAGGGTTAGGGTCTGGAGAACCAGAAAGCCCACAGCTCCAGGGATAATTGGGATTGCAAAGGCCTGCCAAGAGGAGCACGACACTGCACCGACATGGCTCCCTCCCCAGCTTTCCTAGCCAGAACGCGGTGGGGGCGTGGTCGGAAACCGCCGTCGGCAACTTCTAGGGTTAGGGTTAGGGTTAGGGTCTGGAGAACCAGAAAGCCCACAGCTCCAGGGATAATTGGGATTGCAAAGGCCTGCCAAGAGGAGCACGACACTGCACCGACATGGCTCCCTCCCCAGCTTTCCTAGCCAGAACCCACGGGGGGCGTGGCCGGAAACCGACGTCGGCAACTTCTAGGGTTAGGGTTAGGGTTAGGGTCTGGAGAACCAGAAAGCCCACAGCTCCAGGGATAATTGGGATTGCAAAGGCCTGCCAAGAGGAGCACGACACTGCACCGACATGGCTCCCTCCCCAGCTTTCCTAGCCAGAACCCACGGGGGGCGTGGCCGGAAACCGCCGTCGGCAACTTCTAGGGTTAGGGTTAGGGTTAGGGTCTGGAGAACCAGAAAGCCCACAGCTCCAGGGATAATTGGGATTGCAAAGGCCTGCCAAGAGGAGCACGACACTGCACCGACATGGCTCCCTCCCCAGCTTTCCTAGCCAGAACGCGGGGGGGGGCGTGGCCGGAAACCGCGGTCGGCAACTTCTAGGGTTAGGGTTAGGGTTAGGGTCTGGAGAACCAGAAAGCCCACAGCTCCAGGGATAATTGGGATTGCAAAGGCCTGCCAAGAGGAGCACAACACTGCACCGACATGGCTCCCTCCCCAGCTTTCCTAGCCAGAACCCACGGGGGGGGCGTGGCCGGAAACCGCCGTCGGCAACTTCTAGGGTTAGGGTTAGGGTTAGGGTCTGGAGAACCAGAAAGCCCACAGCTCCAGGGATAATTGGGATTGCAAAGGCCTGCCAAGAGGAGCACAACACTGCACCGACATGGCTCCCTCCCCAGCTTTCCTAGCCAGAACCCACGGGGGGGGCGTGGCCGGAAACCGCCGTCGGCAACTTCTAGGGTTAGGGTTAGGGTTAGGGTCTGGAGAACCAGAAAGCCCACAGCTCCAGGGATAATTGGGATTGCAAAGGCCTGCCAAGAGGAGCACGACACTGCACCGACATGGCTCCCTCCCCAGCTTTCCTAGCCAGAACCCGGGGGGGGCGTGGCCGGAAACCGCCGTCGGCAACTTCTAGGGTTAGGGTTAGGGTTAGGGTCTGGAGAACCAGAAAGCCCACAGCTCCAGGGATAATTGGGATTGCAAAGGCCTGCCAAGAGGAGCACGACACTGCACCGACATGGCTCCCTCCCCAGCTTTCCTAGCCAGAACGCGGTGGGGGCGTGGTCGGAAACCGCCGTCGGCAACTTCTAGGGTTAGGGTTAGGGTTAGGGTCTGGAGAACCAGAAAGCCCACAGCTCCAGGGATAATTGGGATTGCAAAGGCCTGCCAAGAGGAGCACGACACTGCACCGACATGGCTCCCTCCCCAGCTTTCCTAGCCAGAACGCGGGGGGGGGCGTGGCCGGAAACCGCCGTCGGCAACTTCTAGGGTTAGGGTTAGGGTTAGGGTCTGGAGAACCAGAAAGCCCACAGCTCCAGGGATAATTGGGATTGCAAAGGCCTGCCAAGAGGAGCACGACACTGCACCGACATGGCTCCCTCCCCAGCTTTCCTAGCCAGAACGCGGGGGGGGGCGTGGCCGGAAACCGCGGTCGGCAACTTCTAGGGTTAGGGTTAGGGTTAGGGTCTGGAGAACCAGAAAGCCCACAGCTCCAGGGATAATTGGGATTGCAAAGGCCTGCCAAGAGGAGCACGACACTGCACCGACATGGCTCCCTCCCCAGCTTTCCTAGCCAGAACGCGGGGGGGGGCGTGGCCGGAAACCGCCGTCGGCAACTTCTAGGGTTAGGGTTAGGGTTAGGGTCTGGAGAACCAGAAAGCCCACAGCTCCAGGGATAATTGGGATTGCAAAGGCCTGCCAAGAGGAGCACGACACTGCACCGACATGGCTCCCTCCCCAGCTTTCCTAGCCAGAACGCGGGGGGGGCGTGGCCGGAAACCGCCGTCGGCAACTTCTAGGGTTAGGGTTAGGGTTAGGGTCTGGAGAACCAGAAAGCCCACAGCTCCAGGGATAATTGGGATTGCAAAGGCCTGCCAAGAGGAGCACGACACTGCACCGACATGGCTCCCTCCCCAGCTTTCCTAGCCAGAACGCGGGGGGGGCGTGGCCGGAAACCGCCGTCGGCAACTTCTAGGGTTAGGGTTAGGGTTAGGGTCTGGAGAACCAGAAAGCCCACAGCTCCAGGGATAATTGGGATTGCAAAGGCCTGCCAAGACGAGCACGACACTGCACCGACATGGCTCCCTCCCCAGCTTTCCTAGCCAGAACGCGGGGGGGGCGTGGCCGGAAACCGCCGTCGGCAACTTCTAGGGTTAGGGTTAGGGTTAGGGTCTGGAGAACCAGAAAGCCCACAGCTCCAGGGATAATTGGGATTGCAAAGGCCTGCCAAGAGGAGCACGACACTGCACCGACATGGCTCCCTCCCCAGCTTTCCTAGCCAGAACCCACGGGGGGCGTGGCCGGAAACCGCCGTCGGCAACTTCTAGGGTTAGGGTTAGGGTTAGGGTCTGGAGAACCAGAAAGCCCACAGCTCCAGGGATAATTGGGATTGCAAAGGCCTGCCAAGAGGAGCACAACACTGCACCGACATGGCTCCCTCCCCAGCTTTCCTAGCCAGAACCCACGGGGGGCGTGGCCGGAAACCGACGTCGGCAACTTCTAGGGTTAGGGTTAGGGTTAGGGTCTGGAGAACCAGAAAGCCCACAGCTCCAGGGATAATTGGGATTGCAAAGGCCTGCCAAGAGGAGCACGACACTGCACCAACATGGCTCCCTCCCCAGCTTTCCTAGCCAGAACGCGGGGGGGGCGTGGCCGGAAACCGCCGTCGGCAACTTCTAGGGTTAGGGTTAGGGTTAGGGTCTGGAGAACCAGAAAGCCCACAGCTCCAGGGATAATTGGGATTGCAAAGGCCTGCCAAGAGGAGCACGACACTGCACCGACATGGCTCCCTCCCCAGCTTTCCTAGCCAGAACGCGGGGGGGGGCGTGGCCGGAAACCGCGGTCGGCAACTTCTAGGGTTAGGGTTAGGGTTAGGGTCTGGAGAACCAGAAAGCCCACAGCTCCAGGGATAATTGGGATTGCAAAGGCCTGCCAAGAGGAGCACGACACTGCACCGATATGGCTCCCTCCCCAGCTTTCTTAGCCAGAACCCACGGGGGGCGTGGCCGGAAACCGCCGTCGGCAACTTCTAGGGTTAGGGTTAGGGTTAGGGTCTGGAGAACCAGAAAGCCCACAGCTCCAGGGATAATTGGGATTGCAAAGGCCTGCCAAGAGGAGCACGACACTGCACCGACATGGCTCCCTCCCCAGCTTTCCTAGCCAGAACGCGGGGGGGGGCGTGGCCGGAAACCGCCGTCGGCAACTTCTAGGGTTAGGGTTAGGGTTAGGGTCTGGAGAACCAGAAAGCCCACAGCTCCAGGGATAATTGGGATTGCAAAGGCCTGCCAAGAGGAGCACGACACTGCACCGACATGGCTCCCTCCCCAGCTTTCCTAGCCAGAACGCGGGGGGGGCGTGGCCGGAAACCGCCGTCGGCAACTTCTAGGGTTAGGGTTAGGGTTAGGGTCTGGAGAACCAGAAAGCCCACAGCTCCAGGGATAATTGGGATTGCAAAGGCCTGCCAAGAGGAGCACGACACTGCACCGACATGGCTCCCTCCCCAGCTTTCCTAGCCAGAACGCGGGGGGGGCGTGGCCGGAAACCGCCGTCGGCAACTTCTAGGGTTAGGGTTAGGGTTAGGGTCTGGAGAACCAGAAAGCCCACAGCTCCAGGGATAATTGGGATTGCAAAGGCCTGCCAAGACGAGCACGACACTGCACCGACATGGCTCCCTCCCCAGCTTTCCTAGCCAGAACGCGGGGGGGGCGTGGCCGGAAACCGCCGTCGGCAACTTCTAGGGTTAGGGTTAGGGTTAGGGTCTGGAGAACCAGAAAGCCCACAGCTCCAGGGATAATTGGGATTGCAAAGGCCTGCCAAGAGGAGCACGACACTGCACCGACATGGCTCCCTCCCCAGCTTTCCTAGCCAGAACCCACGGGGGGCGTGGCCGGAAACCGCCGTCGGCAACTTCTAGGGTTAGGGTTAGGGTTAGGGTCTGGAGAACCAGAAAGCCCACAGCTCCAGGGATAATTGGGATTGCAAAGGCCTGCCAAGAGGAGCACAACACTGCACCGACATGGCTCCCTCCCCAGCTTTCCTAGCCAGAACCCACGGGGGGCGTGGCCGGAAACCGACGTCGGCAACTTCTAGGGTTAGGGTTAGGGTTAGGGTCTGGAGAACCAGAAAGCCCACAGCTCCAGGGATAATTGGGATTGCAAAGGCCTGCCAAGAGGAGCACGACACTGCACCAACATGGCTCCCTCCCCAGCTTTCCTAGCCAGAACGCGGGGGGGGCGTGGCCGGAAACCGCCGTCGGCAACTTCTAGGGTTAGGGTTAGGGTTAGGGTCTGGAGAACCAGAAAGCCCACAGCTCCAGGGATAATTGGGATTGCAAAGGCCTGCCAAGAGGAGCACGACACTGCACCGACATGGCTCCCTCCCCAGCTTTCCTAGCTAGAACCCGGGGGGGGCGTGGCCGGAAACCGCCGTCGGCAACTTCTAGGGTTAGGGTTAGGGTTAGGGTCTGGAGAACCAGAAAGCCCACAGCTCCAGGGATAATTGGGATTGCAAAGGCCTGCCAAGAGGAGCACGACACTGCACCGACATGGCTCCCTCCCCAGCTTTCCTAGCCAGAATGCGGTGGGGGCGTGGCTGGAAACCGCCGTCGGCAACTTCTAGGGTTAGGGTTAGGGTTAGGGTCTGGAGAACCAGAAAGCCCACAGCTCCAGGGATAATTGGGATTGCAAAGGCCTGCCAAGAGGAGCACGACACTGCACCGACATGGCTCCCTCCCCAGCTTTCCTAGCCAGAACGCGGGGGGGGGCGTGGCCGGAAACCGCGGTCGGCAACTTCTAGGGTTAGGGTTAGGGTTAGGGTCTGGAGAACCAGAAAGCCCACAGCTCCAGGGATAATTGGGATTGCAAAGGCCTGCCAAGAGGAGCACGACACTGCACCGATATGGCTCCCTCCCCAGCTTTCTTAGCCAGAACCCACGGGGGGCGTGGCCGGAAACCGCCGTCGGCAACTTCTAGGGTTAGGGTTAGGGTTAGGGTCTGGAGAACCAGAAAGCCCACAGCTCCAGGGATAATTGGGATTGCAAAGGCCTGCCAAGAGGAGCACGACACTGCACCGACATGGCTCCCTCCCCAGCTTTCCTAGCCAGAACGCGGGGGGGGGCGTGGCCGGAAACCGCCGTCGGCAACTTCTAGGGTTAGGGTTAGGGTTAGGGTCTGGAGAACCAGAAAGCCCACAGCTCCAGGGATAATTGGGATTGCAAAGGCCTGCCAAGAGGAGCACGACACTGCACCGACATGGCTCCCTCCCCAGCTTTCCTAGCCAGAACCCGGGGGGGGCGTGGCCGGAAACCGCGGTCGGCAACTTCTAGGGTTAGGGTTAGGGTTAGGGTCTGGAGAACCAGAAAGCCCACAGCTCCAGGGATAATTGGGATTGCAAAGGCCTGCCAAGAGGAGCACAACACTGCACCGACATGGCTCCCTCCCCAGCTTTCCTAGCCAGAACCCACGGGGGGCGTGGCCGGAAACCGCCGTCGGCAACTTCTAGGGTTAGGGTTAGGGTTAGGGTCTGGAGAACCAGAAAGCCCACAGCTCCAGGGATAATTGGGATTGCAAAGGCCTGCCAAGAGGAGCACGACACTGCACTGACATGGCTCCCTCCCCAGCTTTCCTAGCCAGAACCCGGGGGGGGCTTGGCCGGAAACCGCGGTCGGCAACTTCTAGGGTTAGGGTTAGGGTTAGGGTCTGGAGAACCAGAAAGCCCACAGCTCCAGGGATAATTGGGATTGCAAAGGCCTGCCAAGAGGAGCACGACACTGCACCGACATGGCTCCCTCCCCAGCTTTCCTAGCCAGAACCCACGGGGGGCGTGGCCGGAAACCGCCGTCGGCAACTTCTAGGGTTAGGGTTAGGGTTAGGGTCTGGAGAACCAGAAAGCCCACAGCTCCAGGGATAATTGGGATTGCAAAGGCCTGCCAAGAGGAGCACGACACTGCACCGACATGGCTCCCTCCCCAGCTTTCCTAGCCAGAACGCGGGGGGGGCGTGGCCGGAAACCGCCGTCGGCAACTTCTAGGGTTAGGGTTAGGGTTAGGGTCTGGAGAACCAGAAAGCCCACAGCTCCAGGGATAATTGGGATTGCAAAGGCCTGCCAAGAGGAGCACAACACTGCACCGACATGGCTCCCTCCCCAGCTTTCCTAGCCAGAACCCACGGGGGGCGTGGCCGGAAACCGCCGTCGGCAACTTCTAGGGTTAGGGTTAGGGTTAGGGTCTGGAGAACCAGAAAGCCCACAGCTCCAGGGATAATTGGGATTGCAAAGGCCTGCCAAGAGGAGCACGACACTGCACCGACATGGCTCCCTCCCCAGCTTTCCTAGCCAGAACCCGGGGGGGGCGTGGCCGGAAACCGCCGTCGGCAACTTCTAGGGTTACGGTTAGGGTTAGGGTCTGGAGAACCAGAAAGCCCACAGCTCCAGGGATAATTGGGATTGCAAAGGCCTGCCAAGAGGAGCACGACACTGCACCGACATGGCTCCCTCCCCAGCTTTCCTAGCCAGAACCCGGGGAGGGGCGTGGCCGGAAACCGCCGTCGGCAACTTCTAGGGTTAGGGTTAGGGTTAGGGTCTGGAGAACCAGAAAGCCCACAGCTCCAGGGATAATTGGGATTGCAAAGGCCTGCCAAGAGGAGCACGACACTGCACCGACATGGCTCCCTCCCCAGCTTTCCTAGCTAGAACCCGGGGGGGGCGTGGCCGGAAACCGCTGTCGGCAACTTCTAGGGTTAGGGTTAGGGTTAGGGTCTGGAGAACCAGAAAGCCCACAGCTCCAGGGATAATTGGGATTGCAAAGGCCTGCCAAGAGGAGCACGACACTGCGCCGACATGGCTCCCTCCCCAGCTTTCCTAGCCAGAACCCGGGGGGGGCGTGGCCGGAAACCGCCGTCGGCAACTTCTAGGGTTAGGGTTAGGGTTAGGGTCTGGAGAACCAGAAAGCCCACAGCTCCAGGGATAATTGGGATTGCAAAGGCCTGCCAAGAGGAGCACAACACTGCACCGACATGGCTCCCTCCCCAGCTTTCCTAGCCAGAACGCGGGGGGGGGCGTGGCCGGAAACCGCCGTCGGCAACTTCTAGGGTTAGGGTTAGGGTTAGGGTCTGGAGAACCAGAAAGCCCACAGCTCCAGGGATAATTGGGATTGCAAAGGCCTGCCAAGAGGAGCACAACACTGCACCGACATGGCTCCCTCCCCAGCTTTCCTAGCCAGAACCCACAGGGGGCGTGGCCGGAAACCGCCGCCGGCAACTTCTAGGGTTAGGGTTAGGGTTAGGGTCTGGAGAACCAGAAAGCCCACAGCTCCAGGGATAATTGGGATTGCAAAGGCCTGCCAAGAGGAGCACGACACTGCACTGACATGGCTCCCTCCCCAGCTTTCCTAGCCAGAACCCACGGGGGGCTTGGCCGGAAACCGCGGTCGGCAACTTCTAGGGTTAGGGTTAGGGTTAGGGTCTGGAGAACCAGAAAGCCCACAGCTCCAGGGATAATTGGGATTGCAAAGGCCTGCCAAGAGGAGCACGACACTGCACCGACATGGCTCCCTCCCCAGCTTTCCTAGCCAGAACGCGGGGGGGGCGTGGCCGGAAACCGCCGTCGGCAACTTCTAGGGTTAGGGTTAGGGTTAGGGTCTGGAGAACCAGAAAGCCCACAGCTCCAGGGATAATTGGGATTGCAAAGGCCTGCCAAGAGGAGCACGACACTGCACCGACATGGCTCCCTCCCCAGCTTTCCTAGCCAGAACGCGGGGGGGGCGTGGCCGGAAACCGCGGTCGGCAACTTCTAGGGTTAGGGTTAGGGTTAGGGTCTGGAGAACCAGAAAGCCCACAGCTCCAGGGATAATTGGGATTGCAAAGGCCTGCCAAGAGGAGCACAACACTGCACCGACATGGCTCCCTCCCCAGCTTTCCTAGCCAGAACCCACGGGGGGCGTGGCCGGAAACCGCCGTCGGCAACTTCTAGGGTTAGGGTTAGGGTTAGGGTCTGGAGAACCAGAAAGCCCACAGCTCCAGGGATAATTGGGATTGCAAAGGCCTGCCAAGAGGAGCACGACACTGCACCGACATGGCTCCCTCCCCAGCTTTCCTAGCCAGAACCCGGGGGGGGCGTGGCCGGAAACCGCCGTCGGCAACTTCTAGGGTTACGGTTAGGGTTAGGGTCTGGAGAACCAGAAAGCCCACAGCTCCAGGGATAATTGGGATTGCAAAGGCCTGCCAAGAGGAGCACGACACTGCACCGACATGGCTCCCTCCCCAGCTTTCCTAGCCAGAACCCGGGGGGGGGCGTGGCCGGAAACCGCCGTCGGCAACTTCTAGGGTTAGGGTTAGGGTTAGGGTCTGGAGAACCAGAAAGCCCACAGCTCCAGGGATAATTGGGATTGCAAAGGCCTGCCAAGAGGAGCACGACACTGCACCGACATGGCTCCCTCCCCAGCTTTCCTAGCTAGAACCCGGGGGGGGCGTGGCCGGAAACCGCTGTCGGCAACTTCTAGGGTTAGGGTTAGGGTTAGGGTCTGGAGAACCAGAAAGCCCACAGCTCCAGGGATAATTGGGATTGCAAAGGCCTGCCAAGAGGAGCACGACACTGCGCCGACATGGCTCCCTCCCCAGCTTTCCTAGCCAGAACCCACGGGGGGCGTGGCCGGAAACCGCCGTCGGCAACTTCTAGGGTTAGGGTTAGGGTTAGGGTCTGGAGAACCAGAAAGCCCACAGCTCCAGGGATAATTGGGATTGCAAAGGCCTGCCAAGAGGAGCACGACACTGCACCGACATGGCTCCCTCCCCAGCTTTCCTAGCCAGAACCCACGGGGGGCGTGGCCGGAAACCGCCGTCGGGAACTTCTAGGGTTAGGGTTAGGGTTAGGGTCTGGAGAACCAGAAAGCCCACAGCTCCAGGGATAATTGGGATTGCAAAGGCCTGCCAAGAGGAGCACGACACTGCACCGACATGGCTCCCTCCCCAGCTTTCCTAGCCAGAACGCGGGGGGGGCATGGCCGGAAACCGCCGTCGGCAACTTCTAGGGTTAGGGTTAGGGTTAGGGTCTGGAGAACCAGAAAGCCCACAGCTCCAGGGATAATTGGGATTGCAAAGGCCTGCCAAGAGGAGCACGACACTGCACCGACATGGCTCCCTCCCCAGCTTTCCTAGCCAGAACCCGGGGGGGGCGTGGCCGGAAACCGCCGTCGGCAACTTCTAGGGTTACGGTTAGGGTTAGGGTCTGGAGAACCAGAAAGCCCACAGCTCCAGGGATAATTGGGATTGCAAAGGCCTGCCAAGAGGAGCACAACACTGCACCGACATGGCTCCCTCCCCAGCTTTCCTAGCCAGAACCCACGGGGGGCGTGGCCGGAAACCGCCGTCAGCAACTTCTAGGGTTAGGGTTAGGGTTAGGGTCTGGAGAACCAGAAAGCCCACAGCTCCAGGGATAATTGGGATTGCAAAGGCCTGCCAAGAGGAGCACGACACTGCACCGACATGGCTCCCTCCCCAGCTTTCCTAGCCAGAACCCACGGGGGGCGTGGCCGGAAACCGCCGTCGGCAACTTCTAGGGTTAGGGTTAGGGTTAGGGTCTGGAGAACCAGAAAGCCCACAGCTCCAGGGATAATTGGGATTGCAAAGGCCTGCCAAGAGGAGCACGACACTGCACCGACATGGCTCCCTCCCCAGCTTTCCTAGCCAGAACCCACGGGGGGCGTGGCCGGAAACCGCCGTCGGCAACTTCTAGGGTTAGGGTTAGGGTTAGGGTCTGGAGAACCAGAAAGCCCACAGCTCCAGGGATAATTGGGATTGCAAAGGCCTGCCAAGAGGAGCACGACACTGCGCCGACATGGCTCCCTCCCCAGCTTTCCTAGCCAGAACCCGGGGGGGGCGTGGCCGGAAACCGCCGTCGGCAACTTCTAGGGTTAGGGTTAGGGTTAGGGTCTGGAGAACCAGAAAGCCCACAGCTCCAGGGATAATTGGGATTGCAAAGGCCTGCCAAGAGGAGCACGACACTGCACCGACATGGCTCCCTCCCCAGCTTTCCTAGCCAGAACCCACGGGGGGCGTGGCCGGAAACCGCCGTCGGCAACTTCTAGGGTTAGGGTTAGGGTTAGGGTCTGGAGAACCAGAAAGCCCACAGCTCCAGGGATAATTGGGATTGCAAAGGCCTGCCAAGAGGAGCACGACACTGCACCGACATGGCTCCCTCCCCAGCTTTCCTAGCCAGAACCCGGGGGGGGCGTGGCCGGAAACCGCCGTTGGCAACTTCTAGGGTTAGGGTTAGGGTTAGGGTCTGGAGAACCAGAAAGCCCACAGCTCCAGGGATAATTGGGATTGCAAAGGCCTGCCAAGAGGAGCACGACGCTGCACCGACATGGCTCCCTCCCCAGCTTTCCTAGCCAGAACCCACGGGGGGCGTGGCCGGAAACCGCCGTCGGCAACTTCTAGGGTTAGGGTTAGGGTTAGGGTCTGGAGAACCAGAAAGCCCACAGCTCCAGGGATAATTGGGATTGCAAAGGCCTGCCAAGAGGAGCACGACACTGCACCGACATGGCTCCCTCCCCAGCTTTCCTAGCTAGAACCCGGGGGGGGGCGTGGCCGGAAACCGCTGTCGGCAACTTCTAGGGTTAGGGTTAGGGTTAGGGTCTGGAGAACCAGAAAGCCCACAGCTCCAGGGATAATTGGGATTGCAAAGGCCTGCCAAGAGGAGCACGACACTGCACCGACATGGCTCCCTCCCCAGCTTTCCTAGCCAGAATGCGGTGGGGGCGTGGCTGGAAACCGCCGTCGGCAACTTCTAGGGTTAGGGTTAGGGTTAGGGTCTGGAGAACCAGAAAGCCCACAGCTCCAGGGATAATTGGGATTGCAAAGGCCTGCCAAGAGGAGCACGACACTGCACCGACATGGCTCCCTCCCCAGCTTTCCTAGCCAGAACGCGGGGGGGGCATGGCCGGAAACCGCCGTCGGCAACTTCTAGGGTTAGGGTTAGGGTTAGGGTCTGGAGAACCAGAAAGCCCACAGCTCCAGGGATAATTGGGATTGCAAAGGCCTGCCAAGAGGAGCACGACACTGCACCGACATGGCTCCCTCCCCAGCTTTCCTAGCCAGAACGCGGGGGGGGCGTGGCCGGAAACCGCCGTCGGCAACTTCTAGGGTTAGGGTTAGGGTTAGGGTCTGGAGAACCAGAAAGCCCACAGCTCCAGGGATAATTGGGATTGCAAAGGCCTGCCAAGAGGAGCACGACACTGCACCGACATGGCTCCCTCCCCAGCTTTCCTAGCCAGAACGCGGGGGGGGGCGTGGCCGGAAACCGCGGTCGGCAACTTCTAGGGTTAGGGTTAGGGTTAGGGTCTGGAGAACCAGAAAGCCCACAGCTCCAGGGATAATTGGGATTGCAAAGGCCTGCCAAGAGGAGTACGACACTGCACCGATATGGCTCCCTCCCCAGCTTTCCTAGCCAGAACCCACGGGGGGCGTGGCCGGAAACCGCCGTCGGCAACTTCTAGGGTTAGGGTTAGGGTTAGGGTCTGGAGAACCAGAAAGCCCACAGCTCCAGGGATAATTGGGATTGCAAAGGCCTGCCAAGACGAGCACGACACTGCACCGACATGGCTCCCTCCCCAGCTTTCCTAGCCAGAACGCGGGGGGGGCGTGGCCGGAAACCGCGGTCGGCAACTTCTAGGGTTAGGGTTAGGGTTAGGGTCTGGAGAACCAGAAAGCCCACAGCTCCAGGGATAATTGGGATTGCAAAGGCCTGCCAAGAGGAGCACGACACTGCACCGACATGGCTCCCTCCCCAGCTTTCCTAGCCAGAACGTGGGGGGGGCGTGGCCGAAAACCGCCGTCGGCAACTTCTAGGGTTAGGGTTAGGGTTAGGGTCTGGAGAACCAGAAAGCCCACAGCTCCAGGGATAATTGGGATTGCAAAGGCCTGCCAAGAGGAGCACGACACTGCACCGACATGGCTCCCTCCCCAGCTTTCCTAGCCAGAACCCGGGGGGGGCGTGGCCGGAAACCGCGGTCGGCAACTTCTAGGGTTAGGGTTAGGGTTAGGGTCTGGAGAACCAGAAAGCCCACAGCTCCAGGGATAATTGGGATTGCAAAGGCCTGCCAAGAGGAGCACAACACTGCACCGACATGGCTCCCTCCCCAGCTTTCCTAGCCAGAACGCGGGGGGGGCGTGGCCGGAAACCGCCGTCGGCAACTTCTAGGGTTAGGGTTAGGGTTAGGGTCTGGAGAACCAGAAAGCCCACAGCTCCAGGGATAATTGGGATTGCAAAGGCCTGCCAAGAGGAGCACAACACTGCACCGACATGGCTCCCTCCCCAGCTTTCCTAGCCAGAACCCACGGGGGGCGTGGCCGGAAACCGCCGCCGGCAACTTCTAGGGTTAGGGTTAGGGTTAGGGTCTGGAGAACCAGAAAGCCCACAGCTCCAGGGATAATTGGGATTGCAAAGGCCTGCCAAGAGGAGCACGACACTGCACTGACATGGCTCCCTCCCCAGCTTTCCTAGCCAGAACCCACGGGGGGCTTGGCCGGAAACCGCGGTCGGCAACTTCTAGGGTTAGGGTTAGGGTTAGGGTCTGGAGAACCAGAAAGCCCACAGCTCCAGGGATAATTGGGATTGCAAAGGCCTGCCAAGAGGAGCACGACACTGCACCGACATGGCTCCCTCCCCAGCTTTCCTAGCCAGAACGCGGGGGGGGCGTGGCCGGAAACCGCCGTCGGCAACTTCTAGGGTTAGGGTTAGGGTTAGGGTCTGGAGAACCAGAAAGCCCACAGCTCCAGGGATAATTGGGATTGCAAAGGCCTGCCAAGAGGAGCACGACACTGCACCGACATGGCTCCCTCCCCAGCTTTCCTAGCCAGAACGCGGGGGGGGGCGTGGCCGGAAACCGCCGTCGGCAACTTCTAGGGTTAGGGTTAGGGTTAGGGTCTGGAGAACCAGAAAGCCCACAGCTCCAGGGATAATTGGGATTGCAAAGGCCTGCCAAGAGGAGCACAACACTGCACCGACATGGCTCCCTCCCCAGCTTTCCTAGCCAGAACCCACGGGGGGCGTGGCCGGAAACCGCCGTCGGCAACTTCTAGGGTTAGGGTTAGGGTTAGGGTCTGGAGAACCAGAAAGCCCACAGCTCCAGGGATAATTGGGATTGCAAAGGCCTGCCAAGAGGAGCACGACACTGCACCGACATGGCTCCCTCCCCAGCTTTCCTAGCCAGAACCCGGGGGGGGCGTGGCCGGAAACCGCCGTCGGCAACTTCTAGGGTTACGGTTAGGGTTAGGGTCTGGAGAACCAGAAAGCCCACAGCTCCAGGGATAATTGGGATTGCAAAGGCCTGCCAAGAGGAGCACGACACTGCACCGACATGGCTCCCTCCCCAGCTTTCCTAGCCAGAACCCGGGGGGGGGCGTGGCCGGAAACCGCCGTCGGCAACTTCTAGGGTTAGGGTTAGGGTTAGGGTCTGGAGAACCAGAAAGCCCACAGCTCCAGGGATAATTGGGATTGCAAAGGCCTGCCAAGAGGAGCACGACACTGCACCGACATGGCTCCCTCCCCAGCTTTCCTAGCTAGAACCCGGGGGGGGCGTGGCCGGAAACCGCTGTCGGCAACTTCTAGGGTTAGGGTTAGGGTTAGGGTCTGGAGAACCAGAAAGCCCACAGCTCCAGGGATAATTGGGATTGCAAAGGCCTGCCAAGAGGAGCACGACACTGCGCCGACATGGCTCCCTCCCCAGCTTTCCTAGCCAGAACCCGGGGGGGGCGTGGCCGGAAACCGCCGTCGGCAACTTCTAGGGTTAGGGTTAGGGTTAGGGTCTGGAGAACCAGAAAGCCCACAGCTCCAGGGATAATTGGGATTGCAAAGGCCTGCCAAGAGGAGCACGACACTGCACCGACATGGCTCCCTCCCCAGCTTTCCTAGCCAGAACGCGGTGGGGGCGTGGCCGGAAACCGCCGTCGGCAACTTCTAGGGTTAGGGTTAGGGTTAGGGTCTGGAGAACCAGAAAGCCCACAGCTCCAGGGATAATTGGGATTGCAAAGGCCTGCCAAGAGGAGCACGACACTGCACCGACATGGCTCCCTCCCCAGCTTTCCTAGCCAGAACGCGGGGGGGGCATGGCCGGAAACCGCCGTCGGCAACTTCTAGGGTTAGGGTTAGGGTTAGGGTCTGGAGAACCAGAAAGCCCACAGCTCCAGGGATAATTGGGATTGCAAAGGCCTGCCAAGAGGAGCACGACACTGCACCGACATGGCTCCCTCCCCAGCTTTCCTAGCCAGAACCCACGGGGGGCGTGGCCGGAAACCGCCGTCGGCAACTTCTAGGGTTAGGGTTAGGGTTAGGGTCTGGAGAACCAGAAAGCCCACAGCTCCAGGGATAATTGGGATTGCAAAGGCCTGCCAAGAGGAGCACGACACTGCACCGACATGGCTCCCTCCCCAGCTTTCCTAGCCAGAACCCGGGGGAGGCGTGGCCGGAAACCGCCGTCGGCAACTTCTAGGGTTAGGGTTAGGGTTAGGGTCTGGAGAACCAGAAAGCCCACAGCTCCAGGGATAATTGGGATTGCAAAGGCCTGCCAAGAGGAGCACGACACTGCACCGACATGGCTCCCTCCCCAGCTTTCCTAGCCAGAACGCGGGAGGGGGGCGTGGCCGGAAACCGCGGTCGGCAACTTCTAGGGTTAGGGTTAGGGTTAGGGTCTGGAGAACCAGAAAGCCCACAGCTCCAGGGATAATTGGGATTGCAAAGGCCTGCCAAGAGGAGCACGACACTGCGCCGACATGGCTCCCTCCCCAGCTTTCCTAGCCAGAACCCACGGGGGGCGTGGCCGGAAACCGCCGTCGGCAACTTCTAGGGTTAGGGTTAGGGTTAGGGTCTGGAGAACCAGAAAGCCCACAGCTCCAGGGATAATTGGGATTGCAAAGGCCTGCCAAGAGGAGCACGACACTGCACCGACATGGCTCCCTCCCCAGCTTTCCTAGCCAGAACCCACGGGGGGCGTGGCTGGAAACCGCCGTCGGCAACTTCTAGGGTTAGGGTTAGGGTTAGGGTCTGGAGAACCAGAAAGCCCACAGCTCCAGGGATAATTGGGATTGCAAAGGCCTGCCAAGAGGAGCACGACACTGCACCGACATGGCTCCCTCCCCAGCTTTCCTAGCCAGAACCCGGGGGGGGCGTGGCCGGAAACCGCCGTCGGCAACTTCTAGGGTTAGGGTTAGGGTTAGGGTCTGGAGAACCAGAAAGCCCACAGCTCCAGGGATAATTGGGATTGCAAAGGCCTGCCAAGAGGAGCACGACACTGCACCGACATGGCTCACTCCCCAGCTTTCCTAGCCAGAACGCGGGGGGGGCGTGGCCGGAAACCGCCGTCGGCAACTTCTAGGGTTAGGGTTAGGGTTAGGGTCTGGAGAACCAGAAAGCCCACAGCTCCAGGGATAATTGGGATTGCAAAGGCCTGCCAAGAGGAGCACGACACTGCACCGACATGGCTCCCTCCCCAGCTTTCCTAGCCAGAACCCGGGGGGGGCGTGGCCGGAAACCGCGGTCGGCAACTTCTAGGGTTAGGGTTAGGGTTAGGGTCTGGAGAACCAGAAAGCCCACAGCTCCAGGGATAATTGGGATTGCAAAGGCCTGCCAAGAGGAGCACGACACTGCACCGACATGGCTCCCTCCCCAGCTTTCCTAGCCAGAACCCACGGGGGGCGTGGCCGGAAACCGCCGTCGGCAACTTCTAGGGTTAGGGTTAGGGTTAGGGTCTGGAGAACCAGAAAGCCCACAGCTCCAGGGATAATTGGGATTGCAAAGGCCTGCCAAGAGGAGCACGACACTGCACCGACATGGCTCCCTCCCCAGCTTTCCTAGCCAGAACCCATGGGGGGCGTGGCCGGAAACCGCCGTCGGCAACTTCTAGGGTTAGGGTTAGGGCTAGGGTCTGGAGAACCAGAAAGCCCACAGCTCCAGGGATAATTGGGATTGCAAAGGCCTGCCAAGACGAGCACGACACTGCACCGACATGGCTCCCTCCCCAGCTTTCCTAGCCAGAACCCACGGGGGGTGTGGCCGGAAACCGCCGTCGGCAACTTCTAGGGTTAGGGTTAGGGTTAGGGTCTGGAGAACCAGAAAGCCCACAGCTCCAGGGATAATTGGGATTGCAAAGGCCTGCCAAGAGGAGCACGACACTGCACCGACATGGCTCCCTCCCCAGCTTTCCTAGCCAGAACGCGGGGGGGGGCGTGGCCGGAAACCGCCGTCGGCAACTTCTAGGGTTAGGGTTAGGGTTAGGGTCTGGAGAACCAGAAAGCCCACAGCTCCAGGGATAATTGGGATTGCAAAGGCCTGCCAAGAGGAGCACGACACTGCACCGACATGGCTCCCTCCCCAGCTTTCCTAGCCAGAACCCACGGGGGGCGTGGCCGGAAACCGCCGTCGGCAACTTCTAGGGTTACGGTTAGGGTTAGGGTCTGGAGAACCAGAAAGCCCACAGCTCCAGGGATAATTGGGATTGCAAAGGCCTGCCAAGAGGAGCACGACACTGCACCGACATGGCTCCCTCCCCAGCTTTCCTAGCCAGAACGCGGGGGGGGCGTGGCCGGAAACCGCTGTCGGCAACTTCTAGGGTTAGGGTTAGGGTTAGGGTCTGGAGAACCAGAAAGCCCACAGCTCCAGGGATAATTGGGATTGCAAAGGCCTGCCAAGAGGAGCACGACACTGCACCGACATGGCTCCCTCCCCAGCTTTCCTAGCCAGAACCCACGGGGGGCGTGGCCGGAAACCGCCGTCGGCAACTTCTAGGGTTAGGGTTAGGGTTAGGGTCTGGAGAACCAGAAAGCCCACAGCTCCAGGGATAATTGGGATTGCAAAGGCCTGCCAAGAGGAGCACGACACTGCACCGACATGGCTCCCTCCCCAGCTTTCCTAGCCAGAACCCACGGGGGGCGTGGCCGGAAACCGCCGTCGGCAACTTCTAGGGTTAGGGTTAGGGTTAGGGTCTGGAGAACCAGAAAGCCCACAGCTCCAGGGATAATTGGGATTGCAAAGGCCTGCCAAGAGGAGCACGACACTGCACCGACATGGCTCCCTCCCCAGCTTTCCTAGCCAGAACGCGGGGGGGGCGTGGCCGGAAACCGCCGTCGGCAACTTCTAGGGTTAGGGTTAGGGTTAGGGTCTGGAGAACCAGAAAGCCCACAGCTCCAGGGATAATTGGGATTGCAAAGGCCTGCCAAGACGAGCACGACACTGCACCGACATGGCTCCCTCCCCAGCTTTCCTAGCCAGAACCCATGGGGGGCGTGGCCGGAAACCGCCGTCGGCAACTTCTAGGGTTAGGGTTAGGGCTAGGGTCTGGAGAACCAGAAAGCCCACAGCTCCAGGGATAATTGGGATTGCAAAGGCCTGCCAAGACGAGCACGACACTGCACCGACATGGCTCCCTCCCCAGCTTTCCTAGCCAGAACGCGGGGGGGGCGTGGCCGGAAACCGCGGTCGGCAACTTCTAGGGTTAGGGTTAGGGTTAGGGTCTGGAGAACCAGAAAGCCCACAGCTCCAGGGATAATTGGGATTGCAAAGGCCTGCCAAGAGGAGCACGACACCGCACCGACATGGCTCCCTCCCCAGCTTTCCTAGCCAGAACCCACGGGGGGCGTGGCCGGAAACCGCCGTCGGCAACTTCTAGGGTTAGGGTTAGGGTTAGGGTCTGGAGGACCAGAAAGCCCACAGCTCCAGGGATAATTGGGATTGCAAAGGCCTGCCAAGAGGAGCACGACACTGCACCGACATGGCTCCCTCCCCAGCTTTCCTAGCCAGAACCCACGGGGGGCGTGGCCGGAAACCGCCGTCGGCAACTTCTAGGGTTAGGGTTAGGGTTAGGGTCTGGAGGACCAGAAAGCCCACAGCTCCAGGGATAATTGGGATTGCAAAGGCCTGCCAAGAGGAGCACAACACTGCACCGACATGGCTCCCTCCCCAGCTTTCCTAGCCAGAAACTGGGGGGGGGCGTGGCCGGAAACCGCCGTCGGCAACTTCTAGGGTTAGGGTTAGGGTTAGGGTCTGGAGAACCAGAAAGCCCACAGCTCCAGGGATAATTGGGATTGCAAAGGCCTGCCAAGAGGAGCACGACACTGCGCCGACATGGCTCCCTCCCCAGCTTTCCTAGCTAGAACCCGGGGGGGGCGTGGCCGGAAACCGCCGTCGGCAACTTCTAGGGTTAGGGTTAGGGTTAGGGTCTGGAGAACCAGAAAGCCCACAGCTCCAGGGATAATTGGGATTGCAAAGGCCTGCCAAGAGGAGCACGACACTGCACCGACATGGCTCCCTCCCCAGCTTTCCTAGCCAGAACGCGGGGGGGGCGTGGCCGGAAACCGCCGTCGGCAACTTCTAGGGTTACGGTTAGGGTTAGGGTCTGGAGAACCAGAAAGCCCACAGCTCCAGGGATAATTGGGATTGCAAAGGCCTGCCAAGAGGAGCACGACACTGCACCGACATGGCTCCCTCCCCAGCTTTCCTAGCCAGAACCCACGGGGGGCGTGGCCGGAAACCGCCGTCGGCAACTTCTAGGGTTAGGGTTAGGGTTAGGGTCTGGAGAACCAGAAAGCCCACAGCTCCAGGGATAATTGGGATTGCAAAGGCCTGCCAAGACGAGCACAACACTGCACCGGCTCCCTCCCCAGCTTTCCTAGCCAGAACGCGGGGGGGGCGTGGCCGGAAACCGCGGTCGGCAACTTCTAGGGTTAGGGTTAGGGTTAGGGTCTGGAGAACCAGAAAGCCCACAGCTCCAGGGATAATTGGGATTGCAAAGGCCTGCCAAGAGGAGCACAACACTGCACCGACATGGCTCCCTCCCCAGCTTTCCTAGCCAGAACCCACGGGGGGCGTGGCCGGAAACCGCCGTCGGCAACTTCTAGGGTTAGGGTTAGGGTTAGGGTCTGGAGAACCAGAAAGCCCACAGCTCCAGGGATAATTGGGATTGCAAAGGCCTGCCAAGAGGAGCACGACACTGCACCGACATGGCTCCCTCCCCAGCTTTCCTAGCCAGAACCCGGGGGGGGCGTGGCCGGAAACCGCCGTCGGCAACTTCTAGGGTTACGGTTAGGGTTAGGGTCTGGAGAACCAGAAAGCCCACAGCTCCAGGGATAATTGGGATTGCAAAGGCCTGCCAAGAGGAGCACGACACTGCACCGACATGGCTCCCTCCCCAGCTTTCCTAGCCAGAACCCACGGGGGGCGTGGCCGGAAACCGCCGTCGGCAACTTCTAGGGTTAGGGTTAGGGTTAGGGTCTGGAGAACCAGAAAGCCCACAGCTCCAGGGATAATTGGGATTGCAAAGGCCTGCCAAGAGGAGCACGACACTGCACCGACATGGCTCCCTCCCCAGCTTTCCTAGCCAGAACCCACGGGGGGCGTGGCCGGAAACCGCCGTCGGCAACTTCTAGGGTTAGGGTTAGGGTTAGGGTCTGGAGAACCAGAAAGCCCACAGCTCCAGGGATAATTGGGATTGCAAAGGCCTGCCAAGAGGAGCACGACACTGCACCGACATGGCTCCCTCCCCAGCTTTCCTAGCCAGAACCCACGGGGGGCGTGGCCGGAAACCGCCGCCGGCAACTTCTAGGGTTAGGGTTAGGGTTAGGGTCTGGAGAACCAGAAAGCCCACAGCTCCAGGGATAATTGGGATTGCAAAGGCCTGCCAAGAGGAGCACGACACTGCACTGACATGGCTCCCTCCCCAGCTTTCCTAGCCAGAACCCACGGGGGGCTTGGCCGGAAACCGCGGTCGGCAACTTCTAGGGTTAGGGTTAGGGTTAGGGTCTGGAGAACCAGAAAGCCCACAGCTCCAGGGATAATTGGGATTGCAAAGGCCTGCCAAGAGGAGCACGACACTGCACCGACATGGCTCCCTCCCCAGCTTTCCTAGCCAGAACGCGGGGGGGGCGTGGCCGGAAACCGCCGTCGGCAACTTCTAGGGTTAGGGTTAGGGTTAGGGTCTGGAGAACCAGAAAGCCCACAGCTCCAGGGATAATTGGGATTGCAAAGGCCTGCCAAGAGGAGCACGACACTGCACCGACATGGCTCCCTCCCCAGCTTTCCTAGCCAGAACGCGGGGGGGGGCGTGGCCGGAAACCGCCGTCGGCAACTTCTAGGGTTAGGGTTAGGGTTAGGGTCTGGAGAACCAGAAAGCCCACAGCTCCAGGGATAATTGGGATTGCAAAGGCCTGCCAAGAGGAGCACAACACTGCACCGACATGGCTCCCTCCCCAGCTTTCCTAGCCAGAACCCACGGGGGGCGTGGCCGGAAACCGCCGTCGGCAACTTCTAGGGTTAGGGTTAGGGTTAGGGTCTGGAGAACCAGAAAGCCCACAGCTCCAGGGATAATTGGGATTGCAAAGGCCTGCCAAGAGGAGCACGACACTGCACCGACATGGCTCCCTCCCCAGCTTTCCAAGCCAGAACCCGGGGGGGGCGTGGCCGGAAACCGCCGTCGGCAACTTCTAGGGTTACGGTTAGGGTTAGGGTCTGGAGAACCAGAAAGCCCACAGCTCCAGGGATAATTGGGATTGCAAAGGCCTGCCAAGAGGAGCACGACACTGCACCGACATGGCTCCCTCCCCAGCTTTCCTAGCCAGAAACTGGGGGGGGGCGTGGCCGGAAACCGCCGTCGGCAACTTCTAGGGTTAGGGTTAGGGTTAGGGTCTGGAGAACCAGAAAGCCCACAGCTCCAGGGATAATTGGGATTGCAAAGGCCTGCCAAGAGGAGCACGACACTGCACCGACATGGCTCCCTCCCCAGCTTTCCTAGCCAGAACCCGGGGGGGGCGTGGCCGGAAACCGCCGTCGGCAACTTCTAGGGTTAGGGTTAGGGTTAGGGTCTGGAGAACCAGAAAGCCCACAGCTCCAGGGATAATTGGGATTGCAAAGGCCTGCCAAGAGGAGCACGACACTGCGCCGACATGGCTCCCTCCCCAGCTTTCCTAGCCAGAACCCGGGGGGGGCGTGGCCGGAAACCGCCGTCGGCAACTTCTAGGGTTAGGGTTAGGGTTAGGGTCTGGAGAACCAGAAAGCCCACAGCTCCAGGGATAATTGGGATTGCAAAGGCCTGCCAAGAGGAGCACGACACTGCACCGACATGGCTCCCTCCCCAGCTTTCCTAGCCAGAACGCGGTGGGGGCGTGGCCGGAAACCGCCGTCGGCAACTTCTAGGGTTAGGGTTAGGGTTAGGGTCTGGAGAACCAGAAAGCCCACAGCTCCAGGGATAATTGGGATTGCAAAGGCCTGCCAAGAGGAGCACGACACTGCACCGACATGGCTCCCTCCCCAGCTTTCCTAGCCAGAACGCGGGGGGGGCATGGCCGGAAACCGCCGTCGGCAACTTCTAGGGTTAGGGTTAGGGTTAGGGTCTGGAGAACCAGAAAGCCCACAGCTCCAGGGATAATTGGGATTGCAAAGGCCTGCCAAGAGGAGCACGACACTGCACCGACATGGCTCCCTCCCCAGCTTTCCTAGCCAGAACCCGGGGGGGGCGTGGCCGGAAACCGCCGTCGGCAACTTCTAGGGTTAGGGTTAGGGTTAGGGTCTGGAGAACCAGAAAGCCCACAGCTCCAGGGATAATTGGGATTGCAAAGGCCTGCCAAGAGGAGCACGACACTGCACCGACATGGCTCCCTCCCCAGCTTTCCCAGCCAGAACGCGGGGGGGGGCGTGGCCGGAAAGCGCGGTCGGCAACTTCTAGGGTTAGGGTTAGGGTTAGGGTCTGGAGAACCAGAAAGCCCACAGCTCCAGGGATAATTGGGATTGCAAAGGCCTGCCAAGAGGAGCACGACACTGCACCGACATGGCTCCCTCCCCAGCTTTCCTAGCCAGAACCCACGGGGGGCGTGGCCGGAAACCGCCGTCGGCAACTTCTAGGGTTAGGGTTAGGGTTAGGGTCTGGAGAACCAGAAAGCCCACAGCTCCAGGGATAATTGGGATTGCAAAGGCCTGCCAAGAGGAGCACGACACTGCACCGACATGGCTCCCTCCCCAGCTTTCCTAGCCAGAACCCGGGGGGGGCGTGGCCGGAAACCGCCGTCGGCAACTTCTAGGGTTAGGGTTAGGGTTAGGGTCTGGAGAACCAGAAAGCCCACAGCTCCAGGGATAATTGGGATTGCAAAGGCCTGCCAAGAGGAGCACGACACTGCACCGACATGGCTCCCTCCCCAGCTTTCCTAGCCAGAACCCACGGGGGGCGTGGCCGGAAACCGCCGTCGGCAACTTCTAGGGTTAGGGTTAGGGTTAGGGTCTGGAGAACCAGAAAGCCCACAGCTCCAGGGATAATTGGGATTGCAAAGGCCTGCCAAGAGGAGCACGACACTGCACCGACATGGCTCCCTCCCCAGCTTTCCTAGCCAGAACCCGGGGGAGGCGTGGCCGGAAACCGCCGTCGGCAACTTCTAGGGTTAGGGTTAGGGTTAGGGTCTGGAGAACCAGAAAGCCCACAGCTCCAGGGATAATTGGGATTGCAAAGGCCTGCCAAGAGGAGCACGACACTGCACCGACATGGCTCCCTCCCCAGCTTTCCTAGCCAGAACGCGGGAGGGGGGCGTGGCCGGAAACCGCGGTCGGCAACTTCTAGGGTTAGGGTTAGGGTTAGGGTCTGGAGAACCAGAAAGCCCACAGCTCCAGGGATAATTGGGATTGCAAAGGCCTGCCAAGAGGAGCACGACACTGCGCCGACATGGCTCCCTCCCCAGCTTTCCTAGCCAGAACCCACGGGGGGCGTGGCCGGAAACCGCCGTCGGCAACTTCTAGGGTTAGGGTTAGGGTTAGGGTCTGGAGAACCAGAAAGCCCACAGCTCCAGGGATAATTGGGATTGCAAAGGCCTGCCAAGAGGAGCACGACACTGCACCGACATGGCTCCCTCCCCAGCTTTCCTAGCCAGAACCCACGGGGGGCGTGGCCGGAAACCGCCGTCGGCAACTTCTAGGGTTAGGGTTAGGGTTAGGGTCTGGAGAACCAGAAAGCCCACAGCTCCAGGGATAATTGGGATTGCAAAGGCCTGCCAAGAGGAGCACGACACTGCACCGACATGGCTCCCTCCCCAGCTTTCCTAGCCAGAACCCACGGGGGGCGTGGCTGGAAACCGCCGTCGGCAACTTCTAGGGTTAGGGTTAGGGTTAGGGTCTGGAGAACCAGAAAGCCCACAGCTCCAGGGATAATTGGGATTGCAAAGGCCTGCCAAGAGGAGCACGACACTGCACCGACATGGCTCCCTCCCCAGCTTTCCTAGCCAGAACCCGGGGGGGGCGTGGCCGGAAACCGCCGTCGGCAACTTCTAGGGTTAGGGTTAGGGTTAGGGTCTGGAGAACCAGAAAGCCCACAGCTCCAGGGATAATTGGGATTGCAAAGGCCTGCCAAGAGGAGCACGACACTGCACCGACATGGCTCCCTCCCCAGCTTTCCTAGCCAGAACCCACGGGGGGCGTGGCCGGAAACCGCCGTCGGCAACTTCTAGGGTTAGGGTTAGGGTTAGGGTCTGGAGAACCAGAAAGCCCACAGCTCCAGGGATAATTGGGATTGCAAAGGCCTGCCAAGAGGAGCACGACACTGCACCGACATGGCTCCCTCCCCAGCTTTCCTAGCCAGAACCCACGGGGGGCGTGGCCGGAAACCGCCGTCGGCAACTTCTAGGGTTAGGGTTAGGGCTAGGGTCTGGAGAACCAGAAAGCCCACAGCTCCAGGGATAATTGGGATTGCAAAGGCCTGCCAAGACGAGCACGACACTGCACCGACATGGCTCCCTCCCCAGCTTTCCTAGCCAGAACCCACGGGGGGTGTGGCCGGAAACCGCCGTCGGCAACTTCTAGGGTTAGGGTTAGGGTTAGGGTCTGGAGAACCAGAAAGCCCACAGCTCCAGGGATAATTGGGATTGCAAAGGCCTGCCAAGAGGAGCACGACACTGCACCGACATGGCTCCCTCCCCAGCTTTCCTAGCCAGAACGCGGGGGGGGGCGTGGCCGGAAACCGCCGTCGGCAACTTCTAGGGTTAGGGTTAGGGTTAGGGTCTGGAGAACCAGAAAGCCCACAGCTCCAGGGATAATTGGGATTGCAAAGGCCTGCCAAGAGGAGCACGACACTGCACCGACATGGCTCCCTCCCCAGCTTTCCTAGCCAGAACCCACGGGGGGCGTGGCCGGAAACCGCCGTCGGCAACTTCTAGGGTTACGGTTAGGGTTAGGGTCTGGAGAACCAGAAAGCCCACAGCTCCAGGGATAATTGGGATTGCAAAGGCCTGCCAAGAGGAGCACGACACTGCACCGACATGGCTCCCTCCCCAGCTTTCCTAGCCAGAACGCGGGGGGGGCGTGGCCGGAAACCGCTGTCGGCAACTTCTAGGGTTAGGGTTAGGGTTAGGGTCTGGAGAACCAGAAAGCCCACAGCTCCAGGGATAATTGGGATTGCAAAGGCCTGCCAAGAGGAGCACGACACTGCACCGACATGGCTCCCTCCCCAGCTTTCCTAGCCAGAACCCACGGGGGGCGTGGCCGGAAACCGCCGTCGGCAACTTCTAGGGTTAGGGTTAGGGTTAGGGTCTGGAGAACCAGAAAGCCCACAGCTCCAGGGATAATTGGGATTGCAAAGGCCTGCCAAGAGGAGCACGACACTGCACCGACATGGCTCCCTCCCCAGCTTTCCTAGCCAGAACCCACGGGGGGCGTGGCCGGAAACCGCCGTCGGCAACTTCTAGGGTTAGGGTTAGGGTTAGGGTCTGGAGAACCAGAAAGCCCACAGCTCCAGGGATAGTTGGGATTGCAAAGGCCTGCCAAGAGGAGCACGACACTGCACCGACATGGCTCCCTCCCCAGCTTTCCTAGCCAGAACGCGGGGGGGGCGTGGCCGGAAACCGCCGTCGGCAACTTCTAGGGTTAGGGTTAGGGTTAGGGTCTGGAGAACCAGAAAGCCCACAGCTCCAGGGATAATTGGGATTGCAAAGGCCTGCCAAGAGGAGCACGACACTGCACCGACATGGCTCCCTCCCCAGCTTTCCTAGCCAGAACGCGGGGGGGGCGTGGCCGGAAACCGCCGTCGGCAACTTCTAGGGTTAGGGTTAGGGTTAGGGTCTGGAGAACCAGAAAGCCCACAGCTCCAGGGATAATTGGGATTGCAAAGGCCTGCCAAGACGAGCACGACACTGCACCGACATGGCTCCCTCCCCAGCTTTCCTAGCCAGAACCCATGGGGGGCGTGGCCGGAAACCGCCGTCGGCAACTTCTAGGGTTAGGGTTAGGGCTAGGGTCTGGAGAACCAGAAAGCCCACAGCTCCAGGGATAATTGGGATTGCAAAGGCCTGCCAAGAGGAGCACGACACTGCACCGACATGGCTCCCTCCCCAGCTTTCCTAGCCAGAACGCGGGGGGGGCGTGGCCGGAAACCGCGGTCGGCAACTTCTAGGGTTAGGGTTAGGGTTAGGGTCTGGAGAACCAGAAAGCCCACAGCTCCAGGGATAATTGGGATTGCAAAGGCCTGCCAAGAGGAGCACGACACTGCACCGACATGGCTCCCTCCCCAGCTTTCCTAGCCAGAACCCACGGGGGGCGTGGCCGGAAACCGCCGTCGGCAACTTCTAGGGTTAGGGTTAGGGTTAGGGTCTGGAGGACCAGAAAGCCCACAGCTCCAGGGATAATTGGGATTGCAAAGGCCTGCCAAGAGGAGCACGACACTGCACCGACATGGCTCCCTCCCCAGCTTTCCTAGCCAGAACCCACGGGGGGCGTGGCCGGAAACCGCCGTCGGCAACTTCTAGGGTTAGGGTTAGGGTTAGGGTCTGGAGGACCAGAAAGCCCACAGCTCCAGGGATAATTGGGATTGCAAAGGCCTGCCAAGAGGAGCACAACACTGCACCGACATGGCTCCCTCCCCAGCTTTCCTAGCCAGAAACTGGGGGGGGGCGTGGCCGGAAACCGCCGTCGGCAACTTCTAGGGTTAGGGTTAGGGTTAGGGTCTGGAGAACCAGAAAGCCCACAGCTCCAGGGATAATTGGGATTGCAAAGGCCTGCCAAGAGGAGCACGACACTGCGCCGACATGGCTCCCTCCCCAGCTTTCCTAGCTAGAACCCGGGGGGGGCGTGGCCGGAAACCGCCGTCGGCAACTTCTAGGGTTAGGGTTAGGGTTAGGGTCTGGAGAACCAGAAAGCCCACAGCTCCAGGGATAATTGGGATTGCAAAGGCCTGCCAAGAGGAGCACGACACTGCACCGACATGGCTCCCTCCCCAGCTTTCCTAGCCAGAACCCACGGGGGGCGTGGCCGGAAACCGCCGTCGGCAACTTCTAGGGTTAGGGTTAGGGTTAGGGTCTGGAGAACCAGAAAGCCCACAGCTCCAGGGATAATTGGGATTGCAAAGGCCTGCCAAGAGGAGCACGACACTGCACCGACATGGCTCCCTCCCCAGCTTTCCTAGCCAGAACGCGGGGGGGGCGTGGCCGGAAACCGCCGTCGGCAACTTCTAGGGTTACGGTTAGGGTTAGGGTCTGGAGAACCAGAAAGCCCACAGCTCCAGGGATAATTGGGATTGCAAAGGCCTGCCAAGAGGAGCACGACACTGCACCGACATGGCTCCCTCCCCAGCTTTCCTAGCCAGAACCCACGGGGGGCGTGGCCGGAAACCGCCGTCGGCAACTTCTAGGGTTAGGGTTAGGGTTAGGGTCTGGAGAACCAGAAAGCCCACAGCTCCAGGGATAATTGGGATTGCAAAGGCCTGCCAAGACGAGCACAACACTGCACCGGCTCCCTCCCCAGCTTTCCTAGCCAGAACGCGGGGGGGGCGTGGCCGGAAACCGCGGTCGGCAACTTCTAGGGTTAGGGTTAGGGTTAGGGTCTGGAGAACCAGAAAGCCCACAGCTCCAGGGATAATTGGGATTGCAAAGGCCTGCCAAGAGGAGCACAACACTGCACCGACATGGCTCCCTCCCCAGCTTTCCTAGCCAGAACCCACGGGGGGCGTGGCCGGAAACCGCCGTCGGCAACTTCTAGGGTTAGGGTTAGGGTTAGGGTCTGGAGAACCAGAAAGCCCACAGCTCCAGGGATAATTGGGATTGCAAAGGCCTGCCAAGAGGAGCACGACACTGCACCGACATGGCTCCCTCCCCAGCTTTCCTAGCCAGAACCCGGGGGGGGCGTGGCCGGAAACCGCCGTCGGCAACTTCTAGGGTTACGGTTAGGGTTAGGGTCTGGAGAACCAGAAAGCCCACAGCTCCAGGGATAATTGGGATTGCAAAGGCCTGCCAAGAGGAGCACGACACTGCACCGACATGGCTCCCTCCCCAGCTTTCCTAGCCAGAACCCACGGGGGGCGTGGCCGGAAACCGCCGTCGGCAACTTCTAGGGTTAGGGTTAGGGTTAGGGTCTGGAGAACCAGAAAGCCCACAGCTCCAGGGATAATTGGGATTGCAAAGGCCTGCCAAGAGGAGCACGACACTGCACCGACATGGCTCCCTCCCCAGCTTTCCTAGCTAGAACCCGGGGGGGGCGTGGCCGGAAACCGCTGTCGGCAACTTCTAGGGTTAGGGTTAGGGTTAGGGTCTGGAGAACCAGAAAGCCCACAGCTCCAGGGATAATTGGGATTGCAAAGGCCTGCCAAGAGGAGCACGACACTGCGCCGACATGGCTCCCTCCCCAGCTTTCCTAGCCAGAACCCGGGGGGGGCGTGGCCGGAAACCGCCGTCGGCAACTTCTAGGGTTAGGGTTAGGGTTAGGGTCTGGAGAACCAGAAAGCCCACAGCTCCAGGGATAATTGGGATTGCAAAGGCCTGCCAAGAGGAGCACGACACTGCACCGACATGGCTCCCTCCCCAGCTTTCCTAGCCAGAACCCACGGGGGGCGTGGCCGGAAACCGCCGTCGGCAACTTCTAGGGTTACGGTTAGGGTTAGGGTCTGGAGAACCAGAAAGCCCACAGCTCCAGGGATAATTGGGATTGCAAAGGCCTGCCAAGAGGAGCACGACACTGCACCGACATGGCTCCCTCCCCAGCTTTCCTAGCCAGAACGCGGGGGGGGCGTGGCCGGAAACCGCCGTCGGCAACTTCTAGGGTTAGGGTTAGGGTTAGGGTCTGGAGAACCAGAAAGCCCACAGCTCCAGGGATAATTGGGATTGCAAAGGCCTGCCAAGAGGAGCACGACACTGCACCGACATGGCTCCCTCCCCAGCTTTCCTAGCCAGAACCCATGGGGGGCGTGGCCGGAAACCGCCGTCGGCAACTTCTAGGGTTAGGGTTAGGGCTAGGGTCTGGAGAACCAGAAAGCCCACAGCTCCAGGGATAATTGGGATTGCAAAGGCCTGCCAAGACGAGCACGACACTGCACCGACATGGCTCCCTCCCCAGCTTTCCTAGCCAGAACGCGGGGGGGGCGTGGCCGGAAACCGCCGTCGGCAACTTCTAGGGTTAGGGTTAGGGTTAGGGTCTGGAGAACCAGAAAGCCCACAGCTCCAGGGATAATTGGGATTGCAAAGTTCTGCCAAGACGAGCACGACACTGCACCGACATGGCTCCCTCCCCAGCTTTCCTAGCCAGAACCCACGGGGGGCGTGGCCGGAAACCGCCGTCGGCAACTTCTAGGGTTAGGGTTAGGGTTAGGGTCTGGAGAACCAGAAAGCCCACAGCTCCAGGGATAATTGGGATTGCAAAGGCCTGCCAAGAGGAGCACAACACTGCACCGACATGGCTCCCTCCCCAGCTTTCCTAGCCAGAACCCACGGGGGGCGTGGCCGGAAACCGCCGTCGGCAACTTCTAGGGTTAGGGTTAGGGTTAGGGTCTGGAGAACCAGAAAGCCCACAGCTCCAGGGATAATTGGGATTGCAAAGGCCTGCCAAGAGGAGCACAACACTGCACCGACATGGCTCCCTCCCCAGCTTTCCTAGCCAGAAACTGGGGGGGGGCGTGGCCGGAAACCGCCGTCGGCAACTTCTAGGGTTAGGGTTAGGGTTAGGGTCTGGAGAACCAGAAAGCCCACAGCTCCAGGGATAATTGGGATTGCAAAGGCCTGCCAAGAGGAGCACGACACTGCGCCGACATGGCTCCCTCCCCAGCTTTCCTAGCTAGAACCCGGGGGGGGCGTGGCCGGAAACCGCCGTCGGCAACTTCTAGGGTTAGGGTTAGGGTTAGGGTCTGGAGAACCAGAAAGCCCAGAGCTCCAGGGATAATTGGGATTGCAAAGGCCTGCCAAGAGGAGCACGACACTGCACCGACATGGCTCCCTCCCCAGCTTTCCTAGCCAGAACCCACGGGGGGCGTGGCCGGAAACCGCCGTCGGCAACTTCTAGGGTTAGGGTTAGGGTTAGGGTCTGGAGAACCAGAAAGCCCACAGCTCCAGGGATAATTGGGATTGCAAAGGCCTGCCAAGAGGAGCACGACACTGCACCGACATGGCTCCCTCCCCAGCTTTCCTAGCCAGAACCCGGGGGGGGCGTGGCCGGAAACCGCCGTCGGCAACTTCTAGGGTTAGGGTTAGGGTTAGGGTCTGGAGAACCAGAAAGCCCACAGCTCCAGGGATAATTGGGATTGCAAAGGCCTGCCAAGAGGAGCACGACACTGCACCGACATGGCTCCCTCCCCAGCTTTCCTAGCCAGAACACGGGGGGGGGCGTGGCCGGAAACCGCGGTCGGCAACTTCTAGGGTTAGGGTTAGGGTTAGGGTCTGGAGAACCAGAAAGCCCACAGCTCCAGGGATAATTGGGATTGCAAAGGCCTGCCAAGAGGAGCACGACACTGCACTGACATGGCTCCCTCCCCAGCTTTCCTAGCCAGAACCCACGGGGGGCGTGGCCGGAAACCGCGGTCGGCAACTTCTAGGGTTAGGGTTAGGGTTAGGGTCTGGAGAACCAGAAAGCCCACAGCTCCAGGGATAATTGGGATTGCAAAGGCCTGCCAAGAGGAGCACGACACTGCACCGACATGGCTCCCTCCCCAGCTTTCCTAGCCAGAACGCGGGGGGGGGCGTGGCCGGAAACCGCGGTCGGCAACTTCTAGGGTTAGGGTTAGGGTTAGGGTCTGGAGAACCAGAAAGCCCACAGCTCCAGGGATAATTGGGATTGCAAAGGCCTGCCAAGAGGAGCACAACACTGCACCGACATGGCTCCCTCCCCAGCTTTCCTAGCCAGAACCCACGGGGGGCGTGGCCGGAAACCGCCGTCGGCAACTTCTAGGGTTAGGGTTAGGGTTAGGGTCTGGAGAACCAGAAAGCCCACAGCTCCAGGGATAATTGGGATTGCAAAGGCCTGCCAAGAGGAGCACGACACTGCACCGACATGGCTCCCTCCCCAGCTTTCCTAGCCAGAACCCAGGGGGGGCTTGGCCGGAAACCGCTGTCGGCAACTTCTAGGGTTAGGGTTAGGGTTAGGGTCTGGAGAACCAGAAAGCCCACAGCTCCAGGGATAATTGGGATTGCAAAGGCCTGCCAAGAGGAGCACGACACTGCACCGACATGGCTCCCTCCCCAGCTTTCCTAGCTAGAACCCGGGGGGGGCGTGGCCGGAAACCGCTGTCGGCAACTTCTAGGGTTAGGGTTAGGGTTAGGGTCTGGAGAACCAGAAAGCCCACAGCTCCAGGGATAATTGGGATTGCAAAGGCCTGCCAAGAGGAGCACGACACTGCGCCGACATGGCTCCCTCCCCAGCTTTCCTAGCCAGAACCCGGGGGGGGCGTGGCCGGAAACCGCCGTCGGCAACTTCTAGGGTTAGGGTTAGGGTTAGGGTCTGGAGAACCAGAAAGCCCACAGCTCCAGGGATAATTGGGATTGCAAAGGCCTGCCAAGAGGAGCACGACACTGCACCGACATGGCTCCCTCCCCAGCTTTCCTAGCCAGAACGCGGTGGGGGCGTGGCCGGAAACCGCCGTCGGCAACTTCTAGGGTTAGGGTTAGGGTTAGGGTCTGGAGAACCAGAAAGCCCACAGCTCCAGGGATAATTGGGATTGCAAAGGCCTGCCAAGAGGAGCACGACACTGCACCGACATGGCTCCCTCCCCAGCTTTCCTAGCCAGAACGCGGGGGGGGCATGGCCGGAAACCGCCGTCGGCAACTTCTAGGGTTAGGGTTAGGGTTAGGGTCTGGAGAACCAGAAAGCCCACAGCTCCAGGGATAATTGGGATTGCAAAGGCCTGCCAAGAGGAGCACGACACTGCACCGACATGGCTCCCTCCCCAGCTTTCCTAGCCAGAACCCGGGGGGGGCGTGGCCGGAAACCGCCGTCGGCAACTTCTAGGGTTACGGTTAGGGTTAGGGTCTGGAGAACCAGAAAGCCCACAGCTCCAGGGATAATTGGGATTGCAAAGGCCTGCCAAGAGGAGCACGACACTGCACCGACATGGCTCCCTCCCCAGCTTTCCTAGCCAGAACGCGGGGGGGGGCGTGGCCGGAAACCGCCGTCGGCAACTTCTAGGGTTACGGTTAGGGTTAGGGTCTGGAGAACCAGAAAGCCCACAGCTCCAGGGATAATTGGGATTGCAAAGGCCTGCCAAGAGGAGCACGACACTGCGCCGACATGGCTCCCTCCCCAGCTTTCCTAGCCAGAACCCACGGGGGGCGTGGCCGGAAACCGCCGTCGGCAACTTCTAGGGTTAGGGTTAGGGTTAGGGTCTGGAGAACCAGAAAGCCCACAGCTCCAGGGATAATTGGGATTGCAAAGGCCTGCCAAGAGGAGCACGACACTGCACCGACATGGCTCCCTCCCCAGCTTTCCTAGCCAGAACCCACGGGGGGGCGTGGCCGGAAACCGCCGTCGGCAACTTCTAGGGTTACGGTTAGGGTTAGGGTCTGGAGAACCAGAAAGCCCACAGCTCCAGGGATAATTGGGATTGCAAAGGCCTGCCAAGAGGAGCACGACACTGCACCGACATGGCTCCCTCCCCAGCTTTCCTAGCCAGAACGCGGGGGGGGGCGTGGCCGGAAACCGCGGTCGGCAACTTCTAGGGTTAGGGTTAGGGTTAGGGTCTGGAGAACCAGAAAGCCCACAGCTCCAGGGATAATTGGGATTGCAAAGGCCTGCCAAGAGGAGCACGACACTGCGCCGACATGGCTCCCTCCCCAGCTTTCCTAGCCAGAACCCACGGGGGGCGTGGCCGGAAACCGCCGTCGGCAACTTCTAGGGTTAGGGTTAGGGTTAGGGTCTGGAGAACCAGAAAGCCCACAGCTCCAGGGATAATTGGGATTGCAAAGGCCTGCCAAGAGGAGCACGACACTGCACCGACATGGCTCCCTCGCCAGCTTTCCTAGCCAGAACCCACGGGGGGCGTGGCCGGAAACCGCCGTCGGCAACTTCTAGGGTTAGGGTTAGGGTTAGGGTCTGGAGAACCAGAAAGCCCACAGGTCCAGGGATAATTGGGATTGCAAAGGCCTGCCAAGAGGAGCACGACACTGCACCGACATGGCTCCCTCCCCAGCTTTCCTAGCCAGAACGCGGGGGGGGGCGTGGCCGGAAACCGCGGTCGGCAACTTCTAGGGTTAGGGTTAGGGTTAGGGTCTGGAGAACCAGAAAGCCCACAGCTCCAGCGATAATTGGGATTGCAAAGGCCTGCCAAGAGGAGCACGACACTGCACCGACATGGCTCCCTCCCCAGCTTTCCTAGCCAGAACGCGGGGGGGGCGTGGCCGGAAACCGCCGTCGGCAACTTCTAGGGTTAGGGTTAGGGTTAGGGTCTGGAGAACCAGAAAGCCCACAGCTCCAGGGATAATTGGGATTGCAAAGGCCTGCCAAGAGGAGCACGACACTGCACCGACATGGCTCCCTCCCCAGCTTTCCTAGCCAGAACGCGGGGGGGGCGTGGCCGGAAACCGCCGTCGGCAACTTCTAGGGTTAGGGTTAGGGTTAGGGTCTGGAGAACCAGAAAGCCCACAGCTCCAGGGATAATTGGGATTGCAAAGGCCTGCCAAGAGGAGCACGACACTGCACCGACATGGCTCCCTCCCCAGCTTTCCTAGCTAGAACCCGGGGGGGGCGTGGCCGGAAACCGCTGTCGGCAACTTCTAGGGTTAGGGTTAGGGTTAGGGTCTGGAGAACCAGAAAGCCCACAGCTCCAGGGATAATTGGGATTGCAAAGGCCTGCCAAGAGGAGCACGACACTGCGCCGACATGGCTCCCTCCCCAGCTTTCCTAGCCAGAACCCGGGGGGGGCGTGGCCGGAAACCGCCGTCGGCAACTTCTAGGGTTAGGGTTAGGGTTAGGGTCTGGAGAACCAGAAAGCCCACAGCTCCAGGGATAATTGGGATTGCAAAGGCCTGCCAAGAGGAGCACGACACTGCACCGACATGGCTCCCTCCCCAGCTTTCCTAGCCAGAACCCACGGGGGGCGTGGCCGGAAACCGCCGTCGGCAACTTCTAGGGTTAGGGTTAGGGTTAGGGTCTGGAGAACCAGAAAGCCCACAGCTCCAGGGATAATTGGGATTGCAAAGGCCTGCCAAGAGGAGCACGACACTGCACCGACATGGCTCCCTCCCCAGCTTTCCTAGCCAGAACCCATGGGGGGCGTGGCCGGAAACCGCCGTCGGCAACTTCTAGGGTTAGGGTTAGGGCTAGGGTCTGGAGAACCAGAAAGCCCACAGCTCCAGGGATAATTGGGATTGCAAAGGCCTGCCAAGACGAGCACGACACTGCACCGACATGGCTCCCTCCCCAGCTTTCCTAGCCAGAACGCGGGGGGGGCGTGGCCGGAAACCGCCGTCGGCAACTTCTAGGGTTAGGGTTAGGGTTAGGGTCTGGAGAACCAGAAAGCCCACAGCTCCAGGGATAATTGGGATTGCAAAGGCCTGCCAAGAGGAGCACGACACTGCACCGACATGGCTCCCTCCCCAGCTTTCCTAGCCAGAACCCGGGGGGGGCGTGGCCGGAAACCGCCGTCGGCAACTTCTAGGGTTAGGGTTAGGGTTAGGGTCTGGAGAACCAGAAAGCCCACAGCTCCAGGGATAATTGGGATTGCAAAGGCCTGCCAAGAGGAGCACAACACTGCACCGACATGGCTCCCTCCCCAGCTTTCCTAGCCAGAAACTGGGGGGGGGCGTGGCCGGAAACCGCCGTCGGCAACTTCTAGGGTTAGGGTTAGGGTTAGGGTCTGGAGAACCAGAAAGCCCACAGCTCCAGGGATAATTGGGATTGCAAAGGCCTGCCAAGAGGAGCACGACACTGTGCCGACATGGCTCCCTCCCCAGCTTTCCTAGCTAGAACCCGGGGGGGGCGTGGCCGGAAACCGCCGTCGGCAACTTCTAGGGTTAGGGTTAGGGTTAGGGTCTGGAGAACCAGAAAGCCCAGAGCTCCAGGGATAATTGGGATTGCAAAGGCCTGCCAAGAGGAGCACGACACTGCACCGACATGGCTCCCTCCCCAGCTTTCCTAGCCAGAACCCACGGGGGGCGTGGCCGGAAACCGCCGTCGGCAACTTCTAGGGTTAGGGTTAGGGTTAGGGTCTGGAGAACCAGAAAGCCCACAGCTCCAGGGATAATTGGGATTGCAAAGGCCTGCCAAGAGGAGCACGACACTGCACCGACATGGCTCCCTCCCCAGCTTTCCTAGCCAGAACCCGGGGGGGGCGTGGCCGGAAACCGCCGTCGGCAACTTCTAGGGTTAGGGTTAGGGTTAGGGTCTGGAGAACCAGAAAGCCCACAGCTCCAGGGATAATTGGGATTGCAAAGGCCTGCCAAGAGGAGCACGACACTGCACCGACATGGCTCCCTCCCCAGCTTTCCTAGCCAGAACACGGGGGGGGGCGTGGCCGGAAACCGCGGTCGGCAACTTCTAGGGTTAGGGTTAGGGTTAGGGTCTGGAGAACCAGAAAGCCCACAGCTCCAGGGATAATTGGGATTGCAAAGGCCTGCCAAGAGGAGCACGACACTGCACTGACATGGCTCCCTCCCCAGCTTTCCTAGCCAGAACCCACGGGGGGCGTGGCCGGAAACCGCGGTCGGCAACTTCTAGGGTTAGGGTTAGGGTTAGGGTCTGGAGAACCAGAAAGCCCACAGCTCCAGGGATAATTGGGATTGCAAAGGCCTGCCAAGAGGAGCACGACACTGCACCGACATGGCTCCCTCCCCAGCTTTCCTAGCCAGAACGCGGGGGGGGGCGTGGCCGGAAACCGCGGTCGGCAACTTCTAGGGTTAGGGTTAGGGTTAGGGTCTGGAGAACCAGAAAGCCCACAGCTCCAGGGATAATTGGGATTGCAAAGGCCTGCCAAGAGGAGCACAACACTGCACCGACATGGCTCCCTCCCCAGCTTTCCTAGCCAGAACCCACGGGGGGCGTGGCCGGAAACCGCCGTCGGCAACTTCTAGGGTTAGGGTTAGGGTTAGGGTCTGGAGAACCAGAAAGCCCACAGCTCCAGGGATAATTGGGATTGCAAAGGCCTGCCAAGAGGAGCACGACACTGCACCGACATGGCTCCCTCCCCAGCTTTCCTAGCCAGAACCCAGGGGGGGCTTGGCCGGAAACCGCTGTCGGCAACTTCTAGGGTTAGGGTTAGGGTTAGGGTCTGGAGAACCAGAAAGCCCACAGCTCCAGGGATAATTGGGATTGCAAAGGCCTGCCAAGAGGAGCACGACACTGCACCGACATGGCTCCCTCCCCAGCTTTCCTAGCTAGAACCCGGGGGGGGCGTGGCCGGAAACCGCTGTCGGCAACTTCTAGGGTTAGGGTTAGGGTTAGGGTCTGGAGAACCAGAAAGCCCACAGCTCCAGGGATAATTGGGATTGCAAAGGCCTGCCAAGAGGAGCACGACACTGCGCCGACATGGCTCCCTCCCCAGCTTTCCTAGCCAGAACCCGGGGGGGGCGTGGCCGGAAACCGCCGTCGGCAACTTCTAGGGTTAGGGTTAGGGTTAGGGTCTGGAGAACCAGAAAGCCCACAGCTCCAGGGATAATTGGGATTGCAAAGGCCTGCCAAGAGGAGCACGACACTGCACCGACATGGCTCCCTCCCCAGCTTTCCTAGCCAGAACGCGGTGGGGGCGTGGCCGGAAACCGCCGTCGGCAACTTCTAGGGTTAGGGTTAGGGTTAGGGTCTGGAGAACCAGAAAGCCCACAGCTCCAGGGATAATTGGGATTGCAAAGGCCTGCCAAGAGGAGCACGACACTGCACCGACATGGCTCCCTCCCCAGCTTTCCTAGCCAGAACCCACGGGGGGCGTGGCCGGAAACCGCCGTCGGCAACTTCTAGGGTTAGGGTTAGGGTTAGGGTCTGGAGAACCAGAAAGCCCACAGCTCCAGGGATAATTGGGATTGCAAAGGCCTGCCAAGAGGAGCACGACACTGCACCGACATGGCTCCCTCCCCAGCTTTCCTAGCCAGAACCCGGGGGGGGCGTGGCCGGAAACCGCCGTCGGCAACTTCTAGGGTTACGGTTAGGGTTAGGGTCTGGAGAACCAGAAAGCCCACAGCTCCAGGGATAATTGGGATTGCAAAGGCCTGCCAAGAGGAGCACGACACTGCACCGACATGGCTCCCTCCCCAGCTTTCCTAGCCAGAACCCACGGGGGGCGTGGCCGGAAACCGCCGTCGGCAACTTCTAGGGTTAGGGTTAGGGTTAGGGTCTGGAGAACCAGAAAGCCCACAGCTCCAGGGATAATTGGGATTGCAAAGGCCTGCCAAGAGGAGCACGACACTGCACCGACATGGCTCCCTCCCCAGCTTTCCTAGCCAGAACCCACGGGGGGGCGTGGCCGGAAACCGCCGTCGGCAACTTCTAGGGTTACGGTTAGGGTTAGGGTCTGGAGAACCAGAAAGCCCACAGCTCCAGGGATAATTGGGATTGCAAAGGCCTGCCAAGAGGAGCACGACACTGCACCGACATGGCTCCCTCCCCAGCTTTCCTAGCCAGAACGCGGGGGGGGGCGTGGCCGGAAACCGCGGTCGGCAACTTCTAGGGTTAGGGTTAGGGTTAGGGTCTGGAGAACCAGAAAGCCCACAGCTCCAGGGATAATTGGGATTGCAAAGGCCTGCCAAGAGGAGCACGACACTGCGCCGACATGGCTCCCTCCCCAGCTTTCCTAGCCAGAACCCACGGGGGGCGTGGCCGGAAACCGCCGTCGGCAACTTCTAGGGTTAGGGTTAGGGTTAGGGTCTGGAGAACCAGAAAGCCCACAGCTCCAGGGATAATTGGGATTGCAAAGGCCTGCCAAGAGGAGCACGACACTGCACCGACATGGCTCCCTCCCCAGCTTTCCTAGCCAGAACCCACGGGGGGGCGTGGCCGGAAACCGCCGTCGGCAACTTCTAGGGTTACGGTTAGGGTTAGGGTCTGGAGAACCAGAAAGCCCACAGCTCCAGGGATAATTGGGATTGCAAAGGCCTGCCAAGAGGAGCACGACACTGCACCGACATGGCTCCCTCCCCAGCTTTCCTAGCCAGAACGCGGGGGGGGGCGTGGCCGGAAACCGCCGTCGGCAACTTCTAGGGTTAGGGTTAGGGTTAGGGTCTGGAGAACCAGAAAGCCCACAGCTCCAGGGATAATTGGGATTGCAAAGGCCTGCCAAGAGGAGCACGACACTGCGCCGACATGGCTCCCTCCCCAGCTTTCCTAGCCAGAACCCACGGGGGGCGTGGCCGGAAACCGCCGTCGGCAACTTCTAGGGTTAGGGTTAGGGTTAGGGTCTGGAGAACCAGAAAGCCCACAGCTCCAGGGATAATTGGGATTGCAAAGGCCTGCCAAGAGGAGCACGACACTGCACCGACATGGCTCCCTCGCCAGCTTTCCTAGCCAGAACCCACGGGGGGCGTGGCCGGAAACCGCCGTCGGCAACTTCTAGGGTTAGGGTTAGGGTTAGGGTCTGGAGAACCAGAAAGCCCACAGGTCCAGGGATAATTGGGATTGCAAAGGCCTGCCAAGAGGAGCACGACACTGCACCGACATGGCTCCCTCCCCAGCTTTCCTAGCCAGAACGCGGGGGGGGGCGTGGCCGGAAACCGCGGTCGGCAACTTCTAGGGTTAGGGTTAGGGTTAGGGTCTGGAGAACCAGAAAGCCCACAGCTCCAGCGATAATTGGGATTGCAAAGGCCTGCCAAGAGGAGCACGACACTGCACCGACATGGCTCCCTCCCCAGCTTTCCTAGCCAGAACGCGGGGGGGGCGTGGCCGGAAACCGCCGTCGGCAACTTCTAGGGTTAGGGTTAGGGTTAGGGTCTGGAGAACCAGAAAGCCCACAGCTCCAGGGATAATTGGGATTGCAAAGGCCTGCCAAGAGGAGCACGACACTGCACCGACATGGCTCCCTCCCCAGCTTTCCTAGCCAGAACGCGGGGGGGGCGTGGCCGGAAACCGCCGTCGGCAACTTCTAGGGTTAGGGTTAGGGTTAGGGTCTGGAGAACCAGAAAGCCCACAGCTCCAGGGATAATTGGGATTGCAAAGGCCTGCCAAGAGGAGCACGACACTGCACCGACATGGCTCCCTCCCCAGCTTTCCTAGCCAGAACCCACGGGGGGCGTGGCCGGAAACCGCCGTCGGCAACTTCTAGGGTTAGGGTTAGGGTTAGGGTCTGGAGAACCAGAAAGCCCACAGCTCCAGGGATAATTGGGATTGCAAAGGCCTGCCAAGACGAGCACGACACTGCACCGACATGGCTCCCTCCCCAGCTTTCCTAGCCAGAACCCACGGGGGTGTGGCCGGAAACCGTGGTCTGCAACTTCTAGGGTTAGGGTTAGGGTTAGGGTCTGGAGAACCAGAAAGCCCACAGCTCCAGGGATAATTGGGATTGCAAAGGCCTGCCAAGAGGAGCACGACACTGCACCGACATGGCTCCCTCCCCAGCTTTCCTAGCCAGAATGCGGGGGGGGGCGTGGCCGGAAACCGCCGTCGGCAACTTCTAGGGTTAGGGTTAGGGTTAGGGTCTGGAGAACCAGAAAGCCCACAGCTCCAGGGATAATTGGGATTGCAAAGGCCTGCCAAGAGGAGCACGACACTGCACCGACATGGCTCCCTCCCCAGCTTTCCTAGCCAGAACCCACGGGGGGCGTGGCCGGAAACCGCCGTCGGCAACTTCTAGGGTTAGGGTTAGGGTTAGGGTCTGGAGAACCAGAAAGCCCACAGCTCCAGGGATAATTGGGATTGCAAAGGCCTGCCAAGAGGAGCACGACACTGCACCGACATGGCTCCCTCCCCAGCTTTCCTAGCCAGAACCCAGGGGGGGCTTGGCCGGAAACCGCTGTCGGCAACTTCTAGGGTTAGGGTTAGGGTTAGGGTCTGGAGAACCAGAAAGCCCACAGCTCCAGGGATAATTGGGATTGCAAAGGCCTGCCAAGAGGAGCACGACACTGCACCGACATGGCTCCCTCCCCAGCTTTCCTAGCCAGAACCCACGGGGGGCGTGGCCGGAAACCGCCGTCGGCAACTTCTAGGGTTAGGGTTAGGGTTAGGGTCTGGAGAACCAGAAAGCCCACAGCTCCAGGGATAATTGGGATTGCAAAGGCCTGCCAAGAGGAGCACGACACTGCACCGACATGGCTCCCTCCCCAGCTTTCCTAGCCAGAACGCGGGGGGGGCGTGGCCGGAAACCGCCGTCGGCAACTTCTAGGGTTAGGGTTAGGGTTAGGGTCTGGAGAACCAGAAAGCCCACAGCTCCAGGGATAATTGGGATTGCAAAGGCCTGCCAAGAGGAGCACGACACTGCACCGACATGGCTCCCTCCCCAGCTTTCCTAGCCAGAACCCACGGGGGGCGTGGCCGGAAACCGCCGTCGGCAACTTCTAGGGTTAGGGTTAGGGTTAGGGTCTGGAGAACCAGAAAGCCCACAGCTCCAGGGATAATTGGGATTGCAAAGGCCTGCCAAGAGGAGCACGACACTGCACCGACATGGCTCCCTCCCCAGCTTTCCTAGCCAGAACCCACGGGGGGCGTGGCCGGAAACCGCCGTCGGCAACTTCTAGGGTTAGGGTTAGGGTTAGGGTCTGGAGAACCAGAAAGCCCACAGCTCCAGGGATAATTGGGATTGCAAAGGCCTGCCAAGAGGAGCATGACACTGCACCGACATGGCTCCCTCCCCAGCTTTCCTAGACAGAACGCGGGGGGGGCGTGGCCGGAAACCGCCGTCGGCAACTTCTAGGGTTAGGGTTAAGGTTAGGGTCTGGAGAACCAGAAAGCCCACAGCTCCAGGGATAATTGGGATTGCAAAGGCCTGCCAAGAGGAGCACGACACTGCACCGACATGGCTCCCTCCCCAGCTTTCCTAGCCAGAACCCACGGGGGGCGTGGCCGGAAACCGCCGTCGGCAACTTCTAGGGTTAGGGTTAGGGTTAGGGTCTGGAGAACCAGAAAGCCCACAGCTCCAGGGATAATTGGGATTGCAAAGGCCTGCCAAGAGGAGCACGACACTGCACCGACATGGCTCCCTCCCCAGCTTTCCTAGCCAGAACCCGGGGGGGGCGTGGCCGGAAACCGCCGTCGGCAACTTCTAGGGTTAGGGTTAGGGTTAGGGTCTGGAGAACCAGAAAGCCCACAGCTCCAGGGATAATTGGGATTGCAAAGGCCTGCCAAGAGGAGCACGACACTGCACCGACATGGCTCCCTCCCCAGCTTTCCTAGCCAGAACCCGGGGGGGGTGTGGCCGGAAACCGCCGTCGGCAACTTCTAGGGTTAGGGTTAGGGCTAGGGTCTGGAGAACCAGAAAGCCCACAGCTCCAGGGATAATTGGGATTGCAAAGGCCTGCCAAGAGGAGCACGACACTGCACCGACATGGCTCCCTCCCCAGCTTTCCTAGCCAGAACCCGGGGGGGGCATGGCCGGAAACCGCCGTCGGCAACTTCTAGGGTTAGGGTTAGGGTTAGGGTCTGGAGAACCAGAAAGCCCACAGCTCCAGGGATAATTGGGATTGCAAAGGCCTGCCAAGACGAGCACGACACTGCACCGACATGGCTCCCTCCCCAGCTTTCCTAGCCAGAACCCACGGGGGGCGTGGCCAGAAAACGCCGTCGGCTACTTCTAGGGTTAGGGTTAGGGTTAGGGTCTGGAGAACCAGAAAGCCCACAGCTCCAGGGATAATTGGGATTGCAAAGGCCTGCCAAGAGGAGCACGACACTGCACCGACATGGCTCCCTCCCCAGCTTTCCTAGCCAGAACCCACGGGGGGCGTGGCCAGAAACCGCCGTCGGCAACTTCTAGGGTTAGGGTTAGGGTTAGGGTCTGGAGAACCAGAAAGCCCACAGCTCCAGGGATAATTGGGATTGCAAAGGCCTGCCAAGAGGAGCACGACACTGCACCGACATGGCTCCCTCCCCAGCTTTCCTAGCCAGAACCCACGGGGGGCGTGGCTGGAAACCGCCGTCGGCAACTTCTAGGGTTAGGGTTAGGGTTAGGGTCTGGAGAACCAGAAAGCCCACAGCTCCAGGGATAATTGGGATTGCAAAGGCCTGCCAAGAGGAGCACGACACTGCACCGACATGGCTCCCTCCCCAGCTTTCCTAGCCAGAACGCGGGGGGGGCGTGGCCGGAAACTGCCGTCGGCAAATTCTAGGGTTAGGGTTAGGGTTAGGGTCTGGAGAACCAGAAAGCCCACAGCTCCAGGGATAATTGGGATTGCAAAGGCCTGCCAAGAGGAGCACGACACTGCACCGACATGGCTCCCTCCCCAGCTTTCCTAGCCAGAACCCGGGGGGGGCGTGGCCGGAAACTGCCGTCGGCAACTTCTAGGGTTAGGGTTAGGGTTAGGGTCTGGAGAACCAGAAAGCCCACAGCTCCAGGGATAATTGGGATTGCAAAGGCCTGCCAAGAGGAGCACGACACTGCACCGACATGGCTCCCTCGCCAGCTTTCCTAGCCAGAACCCACGGGGGGCGTGGCCGGAAACCGCCGTCGGCAACATCTAGGGTTAGGGTTAGGGTTAGGGTCTGGAGAACCAGAAAGCCCACAGCTCCAGGGATAATTGGGATTGCAAAGGCCTGCCAAGAGGAGCACGACACTGCACCGACATGGCTCCCTCCCCAGCTTTCCTAGCCAGAACCCGGGGGGGGCATGGCCGGAAACCGCCGTCGGCAACTTCTAGGGTTAGGGTTAGGGTTAGGGTCTGGAGAACCAGAAAGCCCACAGCTCCAGGGATAATTGGGATTGCAAAGGCCTGCCAAGACGAGCACGACACTGCACCGACATGGCTCCCTCCCCAGCTTTCCTAGCCAGAACCCACGGGGGGCGTGGCCAGAAAACGCCGTCGGCTACTTCTAGGGTTAGGGTTAGGGTTAGGGTCTGGAGAACCAGAAAGCCCACAGCTCCAGGGATAATTGGGATTGCAAAGGCCTGCCAAGAGGAGCACGACACTGCACCGACATGGCTCCCTCCCCAGCTTTCCTAGCCAGAACCCACGGGGGGCGTGGCCAGAAACCGCCGTCGGCAACTTCTAGGGTTAGGGTTAGGGTTAGGGTCTGGAGAACCAGAAAGCCCACAGCTCCAGGGATAATTGGGATTGCAAAGGCCTGCCAAGAGGAGCACGACACTGCACCGACATGGCTCCCTCCCCAGCTTTCCTAGCCAGAACCCACGGGGGGCGTGGCTGGAAACCGCCGTCGGCAACTTCTAGGGTTAGGGTTAGGGTTAGGGTCTGGAGAACCAGAAAGCCCACAGCTCCAGGGATAATTGGGATTGCAAAGGCCTGCCAAGAGGAGCACGACACTGCACCGACATGGCTCCCTCCCCAGCTTTCCTAGCCAGAACCCGGGGGGGGCGTGGCCGGAAACTGCCGTCGGCAAATTCTAGGGTTAGGGTTAGGGTTAGGGTCTGGAGAACCAGAAAGCCCACAGCTCCAGGGATAATTGGGATTGCAAAGGCCTGCCAAGAGGAGCACGACACTGCACCGACATGGCTCCCTCCCCAGCTTTCCTAGCCAGAACCCGGGGGGGGCGTGGCCAGAAACCGCCGTCGGCAACTTCTAGGGTTAGGGTTAGGGTTAGGGTCTGGAGAACCAGAAAGCCCACAGCTCCAGGGATAATTGGGATTGCAAAGGCCTGCCAAGAGCAGCACGACACTGCACCGACATGGCTCCCTCGCCAGCTTTCCTAGCCAGAACCCACGGGGGGCGTGGCCGGAAACCGCCGTCGGCAACTTCTAGGGTTAGGGTTAGGGTTAGGGTCTGGAGAACCAGAAAGCCCACAGCTCCAGGGATAATTGGGATTGCAAAGGCCTGCCAAGAGGAGCACGACACTGCACCGACATGGCTCCCTCCCCAGCTTTCCTAGCCAGAACCCACGGGGGGCGTGGCCGGAAACTGCCGTCAGCAACTTCTAGGGTTAGGGTTAGGGTTAGGGTCTGGAGAACCAGAAAGCCCACAGCTCCAGGGAAAATTGGGATTGCAAAGGCCTGCCAAGAGGAGCACGACACTGCACCGACATGGCTCCCTCCCCAGCTTTCCTAGCCAGAACCCACGGGGGGCGTGGCCGGAAACCGCCGTCGGCAACTTCTAGGGTTAGGGTTAGGGTTAGGGTCTGGAGAACCAGAAAGCCCACAGCTCCAGGGATAATTGGGATTGCAAAGGCCTGCCAAGAGGAGCACGACACTGCACCGTCATGGCTCCCTCCCCAGCTTTCCTAGCCAGAACGCGGGGGGGGCGTGGCCGGAAACTGCCGTCGGCAACTTCTAGGGTTAGGGTTAGGGTCTGGAGAACCAGAAAGCCCACAGCTCCAGGGATAATTGGGATTGCAAAGGCCTGCCAAGAGGAGCACGACACTGCACCGACATGGCTCCCTCCCCAGCTTTCCTAGCCAGAACCCGGGGGGGGCGTGGCCGGAAACCGCCGTCGGCAACTTCTAGGGTTAGGGTTAGGGTTAGGGTCTGGAGAACCAGAAAGCCCACAGCTCCAGGGATAATTGGGATTGCAAAGGCCTGCCAAGAGCAGCACGACACTGCACCGACATGGCTCCCTCGCCAGCTTTCCTAGCCAGAACCCACGGGGGGCGTGGCCGGAAACCGCTGTCGGCAACTTCTAGGGTTAGGGTTAGGGTTAGGGTCTGGAGAACCAGAAAGCCCACAGCTCCTGGGATAATTGGGATTGCAAAGGCCTGCCAAGAGGAGCACGACACTGCACCGACATGGCTCCCTCCCCAGCTTTCCTAGCCAGAACCCGGGGGGGGCGTGGCCGGAAACCGCCGTCGGCAACTTCTAGGGTTAGGGTTAGGGTTAGGGTCTGGAGAACCAGAAAGCCCACAGCTCCAGCGATAATTGGGATTGCAAAGGCCTGCCAAGAGGAGCATGACACTGCACCGACATGGCTCCCTCCCCAGCTTTCCTAGCCAGAACGCGGGGGGGGCGTGGCTGGAAACCGCCGTCGGCAACTTCTAGGGTTAGGGTTAGGGTTAGGGTCTGGAGAACCAGAAAGCCCACAGCTCCAGGGATAATTGGGATTGCAAAGGCCTGCCAAGAGGAGCACGACACTGCACCGACATGGCTCCCTCCCCAGCTTTCCTAGCCAGAACCCACGGGGGGCGTGGCCGGAAACCGCCGTCGGCAACTTCTAGGGTTAGGGTTAGGGTTAGGGTCTGGAGAACCAGAAAGCCCACAGCTCCAGGGATAATTGGGATTGCAAAGGCCTGCCAAGAGGAGCACGACACTGCACCGACATGGCTCCCTCCCCAGCTTTCCTAGCCAGAACCCACGGGGGGCGTGGCCGGAAACCGCCGTCAGCAACTTCTAGGGTTAGGGTTAGGGTTAGGGTCTGGAGAACCAGAAAGCCCACAGCTCCAGGGATAATGGGGATTGCAAAGGCCTGCCAAGAGGAGCACGACACTGCACCGACATGGCTCCCTCCCCAGCTTTCCTAGCCAGAACCCACGGGGGGCGTGGCCGGAAACCGCCGTCGGCAACTTCTAGGGTTAGGGTTAGGGTTAGGGTCTGGAGAACCAGAAAGCCCACAGCTCCTGGGATAATTGGGATTGCAAAGGCCTGCCAAGAGGAGCACGACACTGCACCGACATGGCTCCCTCCCCAGCTTTCCTAGCCAGAACCCACGGGGGGCGTGGCCGGAAACTGCCGTCAGCAACTTCTAGGGTTAGGGTTAGGGTTAGGGTCTGGAGAACCAGAAAGCCCACAGCTCCAGGGATAATTGGGATTGCAAAGGCCTGCCAAGAGGAGCACGACACTGCACCGACATGGCTCCCTCCCCAGCTTTCCTAGCCAGAACCCGGGGGGGGCGTGGCCGGAAACCGCCGTCGGCAACTTCTAGGGTTAGGGTTAGGGTTAGGGTCTGGAGAACCAGAAAGCCCACAGCTCCAGGGATAATTGGGATTGCAAAGGCCTGCCAAGAGCAGCACGACACTGCACCGACATGGCTCCCTCCCCAGCTTTCCTAGCCAGAACCCACGGGGGGCGTGGCCGGAAACCGCCGTCGGCAACTTCTAGGGTTAGGGTTAGGGTTAGGGTCTGGAGAACCAGAAAGCCCACAGCTCCAGGGATAATTGGGATTGCAAAGGCCTGCCAAGAGGAGCACGACACTGCACCGACATGGCTCCCTCCCCAGCTTTCCTAGCCAGAACCCGGGGGGGGCGTGGCCGGAAACCGCCGTCGGCAACTTCTAGGGTTAGGGTTAGGGTTAGGGTCTGGAGAACCAGAAAGCCCACAGCTCCAGCGATAATTGGGATTGCAAAGGCCTGCCAAGAGGAGCATGACACTGCACCGACATGGCTCCCTCCCCAGCTTTCCTAGCCAGAACGCGGGGGGGGGGCGTGGCCGGAAACCGCCGTCGGCAACTTCTAGGGTTAGGGTTAGGGTTAGGGTCTGGAGAACCAGAAAGCCCACAGCTCCAGGGATAATTGGGATTGCAAAGGCCTGCCAAGAGGAGCACGACACTGCACCGACATGGCTCCCTCCCCAGCTTTCCTAGCCAGAACCCACGGGGGGCGTGGCCGGAAACCGCCGTTGGCAACTTCTAGGGTTAGGGTTAGGGTTAGGGTCTGGAGAACCAGAAAGCCCACAGCTCCAGGGATAATTGGGATTGCAAAGGCCTGCCAAGAGGAGCACGACACTGCACCGACATGGCTCCCTCCCCAGCTTTCCTAGACAGAACCCGGGGGGGGCGTGGCCGGAAACCGCCGTCGGCAACTTCTAGGGTTACGGTTAGGGTTAGGGTCTGGAGAACCAGAAAGCCCACAGCTCCAGGGATAATTGGGATTGCAAAGGCCTGCCAAGAGGAGCACGACACTGCACCGACATGGCTCCCTCCCCAGCTTTCCTAGCCAGAACCCACGGGGGGCGTGGCCGGAAACCGCCGTCGGCAACTTCTAGGGTTAGGGTTAGGGTTAGGGTCTGGAGAACCAGAAAGCCCACAGCTCCAGGGATAATTGGGATTGCAAAGGCCTGCCAAGAGGAGCACGACACTGCACCGACATGGCTCCCTCCCCAGCTTTCCTAGCCAGAACCCACGGGGGGCGTGGCCGGAAACCGCCGTCGGCAACTTCTAGGGTTAGGGTTAGGGTTAGGGTCTGGAGAACCAGAAAGCCCACAGCTCCAGGGATAATTGGGATTGCAAAGGCCTGCCAAGAGGAGCACGACACTGCACCGACATGGCTCCCTCCCCAGCTTTCCTAGCCAGAACCCACGGGGGGCGTGGCCGGAAACCGCCGTCGGCAACTTCTAGGGTTAGGGTTAGGGTTAGGGTCTGGAGAACCAGAAAGCCCACAGCTCCTGGGATAATTGGGATTGCAAAGGCCTGCCAAGAGGAGCACGACACTGCACCGACATGGCTCCCTCCCCAGCTTTCCTAGCCAGAACCCACGGGGGGCGTGGCCGGAAACTGCCGTCAGCAACTTCTAGGGTTAGGGTTAGGGTTAGGGTCTGGAGAACCAGAAAGCCCACAGCTCCAGCGATAATTGGGATTGCAAAGGCCTGCCAAGAGGAGCACGACACTGCACCGACATGGCTCCCTCCCCAGCTTTCCTAGCCAGAACCCACGGGGGGCGTGGCCGGAAACCGCCGTCGGCAACTTCTAGGGTTAGGGTTAGGGTTAGGGTCTGGAGAACCAGAAAGCCCACAGCTCCAGGGATAATTGGGATTGCAAAGGCCTGCCAAGAGGAGCACGACACTGCACCGACATGGCTCCCTCCCCAGCTTTCCTAGCCAGAACCCGGGGGGGGCGTGGCCGGAAACCGCCGTCGGCAACTTCTAGGGTTAGGGTTAGGGTTAGGGTCTGGAGAACCAGAAAGCCCACAGCTCCAGCGATAATTGGGATTGCAAAGGCCTGCCAAGAGGAGCATGACACTGCACCGACATGGCTCCCTCCCCAGCTTTCCTAGCCAGAACGCGGGGGGGGGCGTGGCTGGAAACCGCCGTCGGCAACTTCTAGGGTTAGGGTTAGGGTTAGGGTCTGGAGAACCAGAAAGCCCACAGCTCCAGGGATAATTGGGATTGCAAAGGCCTGCCAAGAGGAGCACGACACTGCACCGACATGGCTCCCTCCCCAGCTTTCCTAGCCAGAACCCACGGGGGGCGTGGCCGGAAACCGCCGTTGGCAACTTCTAGGGTTAGGGTTAGGGTTAGGGTCTGGAGAACCAGAAAGCCCACAGCTCCAGGGATAATTGGGATTGCAAAGGCCTGCCAAGAGGAGCACGACACTGCACCGACATGGCTCCCTCCCCAGCTTTCCTAGACAGAACCCGGGGGGGGCGTGGCCGGAAACCGCCGTCGGCAACTTCTAGGGTTACGGTTAGGGTTAGGGTCTGGAGAACCAGAAAGCCCACAGCTCCAGGGATAATTGGGATTGCAAAGGCCTGCCAAGAGGAGCACGACACTGCACCGACATGGCTCCCTCGCCAGCTTTCCTAGCCAGAACCCACGGGGGGCGTGGCCGGAAACCGCCGTCGGCAACTTCTAGGGTTAGGGTTAGGGTTAGGGTCTGGAGAACCAGAAAGCCCACAGCTCCTGGGATAATTGGGATTGCAAAGGCCTGCCAAGAGGAGCACGACACTGCACCGACATGGCTCCCTCCCCAGCTTTCCTAGCCAGAACCCACGGGGGGCGTGGCCGGAAACTGCCGTCAGCAACTTCTAGGGTTAGGGTTAGGGTTAGGGTCTGGAGAACCAGAAAGCCCACAGCTCCAGGGATAATTGGGATTGCAAAGGCCTGCCAAGAGGAGCACGACACTGCACCGACATGGCTCCCTCCCCAGCTTTCCTAGCCAGAACCCACGGGGGGCGTGGCCGGAAACCGCCGTTGGCAACTTCTAGGGTTAGGGTTAGGGTTAGGGTCTGGAGAACCAGAAAGCCCACAGCTCCAGGGATAATTGGGATTGCAAAGGCCTGCCAAGAGGAGCACGACACTGCACCGACATGGCTCCCTCCCCAGCTTTCCTAGCCAGAACCCGGGGGGGGCGTGGCCGGAAACCGCCGTCGGCAACTTCTAGGGTTAGGGTTAGGGTTAGGGTCTGGAGAACCAGAAAGCCCACAGCTCCAGGGATAATTGGGATTGCAAAGACCTGCCAAGAGCAGCACGACACTGCACCGACATGGCTCCCTCCCCAGCTTTCCTAGCCAGAACCCACGGGGGGCGTGGCTGGAAACCGCCGTCGGCAACTTCTAGGGTTAGGGTTAGGGTTAGGGTCTGGAGAACCAGAAAGCCCACAGCTCCTGGGATAATTGGGATTGCAAAGGCCTGCCAAGAGGAGCACGACACTGCACCGACATGGCTCCCTCCCCAGCTTTCCTAGCCAGAACCCACGGGGGGCGTGGCCGGAAACCGCCGTCGGCAACTTCTAGGGTTAGGGTTAGGGTTAGGGTCTGGAGAACCAGAAAGCCCACAGCTCCAGCGATAATTGGGATTGCAAAGGCCTGCCAAGAGGAGCATGACACTGCACCGACATGGCTCCCTCCCCAGCTTTCCTAGCCAGAACGCGGGGGGGGCGTGGCTGGAAACCGCCGTCGGCAACTTCTAGGGTTAGGGTTAGGGTTAGGGTCTGGAGAACCAGAAAGCCCACAGCTCCAGGGATAATTGGGATTGCAAAGGCCTGCCAAGAGGAGCACGACACTGCACTGACATGGCTCCCTCCCCAGCTTTCCTAGCCAGAACCCGGGGGGGGCGTGGCCGGAAACCGCCGTCGGCAACTTCTAGGGTTAGGGTTAGGGTTAGGGTCTGGAGAACCAGAAAGCCCACAGCTCCAGGGATAATTGGGATTGCAAAGGCCTGCCAAGAGGAGCACGACACTGCACCGACATGGCTCCCTCCCCAGCTTTCCTAGCCAGAACCCACGGGGGGCGTGGCCGGAAACCGCCGTCGGCAACTTCTAGGGTTAGGGTTAGGGTTAGGGTCTGGAGAACCAGAAAGCCCACAGCTCCAGGGATAATTGGGATTGCAAAGGCCTGCCAAGAGGAGCACGACACTGCACCGACATGGCTCCCTCCCCAGCTTTCCTAGCCAGAACCCACGGGGGGCGTGGCCGGAAACCGCCGTCGGCAACTTCTAGGATTAGGGTTAGGGTTAGGGTCTGGAGAACCAGAAAGCCCACAGCTCCAGGGATAATTGGGATTGCAAAGGCCTGCCAAGAGGAGCACGACACTGCACCGACATGGCTCCCTCCCCAGCTTTCCTAGCCAGAACGTGGGGGGGGCGTGGCCGGAAACCGCCGTCGGCAACTTCTAGGGTTAGGGTTAGGGTTAGGGTCTGGAGAACCAGAAAGCCCACAGCTCCAGGGATAATTGGGATTGCAAAGGCCTGCCAAGACGAGCACGACACTGCACCGACATGGCTCCCTCCCCAGCTTTCCTAGCCAGAACGCGGGGGGGGCTTGGCCGGAAACCGCCGTCGGCAACTTCTAGGGTTAGGGTTAGGGTTAGGGTCTGGAGAACCAGAAAGCCCACAGCTCCAGGGATAATTGGGATTGCAAAGGCCTGCCAAGAGGAGCACGACACTGCACCGACATGGCTCCCTCCCCAGCTTTCCTAGCCAGAACCCACGGGGGGCGTGGCCGGAAACCGCCGTCGGCAACTTCTAGGGTTAGGGTTAGGGTTAGGGTCTGGAGAACCAGAAAGCCCACAGCTCCAGGGATAATTGGGATTGCAAAGGCCTGCCAAGAGGAGCACGACACTGCACCGACATGGCTCCCTCCCCAGCTTTCCTAGCCAGAACCCGGGGGGGGCGTGGCCGGAAACCGCCGTCGGCAACTTCTAGGGTTAGGGTTAGGGTTAGGGTCTGGAGAACCAGAAAGCCCACAGCTCCAGGGATAATTGGGATTGCAAAGGCCTGCCAAGAGGAGCACGACACTGCACCGACATGGCTCCCTCCCCAGCTTTCCTAGCCAGAACCCACGGGGGGCGTGGCCGGAAACCGCCGTCGGCAACTTCTAGGGTTAGGGTTAGGGTTAGGGTCTGGAGAACCAGAAAGCCCACAGCTCCAGGGATAATTGGGATTGCAAAGGCCTGCCAAGAGGAGCACGACACTGCACCGACATGGCTCCCTCCCCAGCTTTCCTAGCCAGAACCCACGGGGGGCGTGGCCGGAAACCGCCGTCGGCAACTTCTAGGGTTAGGGTTAGGGTTAGGGTCTGGAGAACCAGAAAGCCCACAGCTCCAGGGATAATTGGGATTGCAAAGGCCTGCCAAGACGAGCACGACACTGCACCGACATGGCTCCCTCCCCAGCTTTCCTAGCCAGAACGCGGGGGGGGCTTGGCCGGAAACCGCCATCGGCAACTTCTAGGGTTAGGGTTAGGGTTAGGGTCTGGAGAACCAGAAAGCCCACAGCTCCAGGGATAATTGGGATTGCAAAGGCCTGCCAAGAGGAGCACGACACTGCACCGACATGGCTCCCTCCCCAGCTTTCCTAGCCAGAACGCGGGGGGGGCGTGGCCGGAAACCGCCGTCGGCAACTTCTAGGATTAGGGTTAGGGTTAGGGTCTGGAGAACCAGAAAGCCCACAGCTCCAGGGATAATTGGGATTGCAAAGGCCTGCCAAGAGGAGCACGACACTGCACCGACATGGCTCCCTCCCCAGCTTTCCTAGCCAGAACCCACGGGGGGCGTGGCCGGAAACCGCCGTCGGCAACTTCTAGGGTTAGGGTTAGGGTTAGGGTCTGGAGAACCAGAAAGCCCACCGCTCCAGGAATAATTGGGATTGCAAAGGCCTGCCAAGAGGAGCACGACACTGCACCGACATGGCTCCCTCCCCAGCTTTCCTAGCCAGAACCCACGGGGGGCGTGGCCGGAAACCGCCGTCGGCAACTTCTAGGGTTAGGGTTAGGGTTAGGGTCTGGAGAACCAGAAAGCCCACAGCTCCAGGGATAATTGGGATTGCAAAGGCCTGCCAAGAGGAGCACGACACTGCACCGACATGGCTCCCTCCCCAGCTTTCCTAGCCAGAACCCGGGGGGGGCGTGGCCGGAAACCGCCGTCGGCAACTTCTAGGGTTAGGGTTAGGGTTAGGGTCTGGAGAACCAGAAAGCCCACAGCTCCAGGGATAATTGGGATTGCAAAGGCCTGCCAAGAGGAGCACGACACTGCACCGACATGGCTCCCTCCCCAGCTTTCCTAGCCAGAACCCACGGGGGGCGTGGCCGGAAACCGCCGTCGGCAACTTCTAGGGTTAGGGTTAGGGTTAGGGTCTGGAGAACCAGAAAGCCCACAGCTCCAGGGATAATTGGGATTGCAAAGGCCTGCCAAGAGGAGCACGACACTGCACCGACATGGCTCCCTCCCCAGCTTTCCTAGCCAGAACCCGGGGGGGGCGTGGCCGGAAACCGCCGTCGGCAACTTCTAGGGTTAGGGTTAGGGTTAGGGTCTGGAGAACCAGAAAGCCCACAGCTCCAGGGATAATTGGGATTGCAAAGGCCTGCCAAGAGGAGCACGACACTGCACCGACATGGCTCCCTCCCCAGCTTTCCTAGCCAGAACCCACGGGGGGCGTGGCCGGAAAGCGCCGTCGGCAACTTCTAGGGTTAGGGTTAGGGTTAGGGTCTGGAGAACCAGAAAGCCCACAGCTCCAGGGATAATTGGGATTGCAAAGGCCTGCCAAGAGGAGCACGACACTGCACCGACATGGCTCCCTCCCCAGCTTTCCTAGCCAGAACCCGGGGGGGGCGTGGCCGGAAACCGCCGTCGGCAACTTCTAGGGTTAGGGTTAGGGCTAGGGTCTGGAGAACCAGAAAGCCCACAGCTCCAGGGATAATTGGGATTGCAAAGGCCTGCCAAGAGGAGCACGACACTGCACCGACATGGCTCCCTCCCCAGCTTTCCTAGCCAGAACCCACGGGGGGCGTGGCCGGAAACCGCCGTCGGCAACTTCTAGGGTTAGGGTTAGGGTTAGGGTCTGGAGAACCAGAAAGCCCACAGCTCCAGGGATAATTGGGATTGCAAAGGCCTGCCAAGAGGAGCACGACACTGCACCGACATGGCTCCCTCCCCAGCTTTCCTAGCCAGAACCCAGGGGGGGCGTGGCCGGAAACCGCCGTCGGCAACTTCTAGGGTTAGGGTTAGGGTTAGGGTCTGGAGAACCAGAAAGCCCACAGCTCCAGGGATAATTGGGATTGCAAAGGCCTGCCAAGAGGAGCACGACACTGCACCGACATGGCTCCCTCCCCAGCTTTCCTAGCCAGAACCCACGGGGGGCGTGGCCGGAAACCGCCGTCGGCAACTTCTAGGGTTAGGGTTAGGGTTAGGGTCTGGAGAACCAGAAAGCCCACAGCTCCAGGGATAATTGGGATTGCAAAGGCCTGCCAAGAGGAGCACGACACTGCACCGACATGGCTCCCTCCCCAGCTTTCCTAGCCAGAACCCACGGGGGGCGTGGCCGGAAACCGCCGTCGGCAACTTCTAGGGTTAGGGTTAGGGTCTGGAGAACCAGAAAGCCCACAGCTCCAGGGATAATTGGGATTGCAAAGGCCTGCCAAGAGGAGCATGACACTGCACCGACATGGCTCCCTCCCCAGCTTTCCTAGCCAGAACCCGGGGGGGGCGTGGCCGGAAACCGCCGTCGGCAACTTCTAGGGTTAGGGTTAGGGTTAGGGTCTGGAGAACCAGAAAGCCCACAGCTCCAGGGATAATTGGGATTGCAAAGGCCTGCCAAGAGGAGCACGACACTGCACCGACATGGCTCCCTCCCCAGCTTTCCTAGCCAGAACCCGGGGGGGGCGTGGCCGGAAACCGCCGTCGGCAACTTCTAGGGTTAGGGTTAGGGCTAGGGTCTGGAGAACCAGAAAGCCCACAGCTCCAGGGATAATTGGGATTGCAAAGGCCTGCCAAGACGAGCACGACACTGCACCGACATGGCTCCCTCCCCAGCTTTCCTAGCCAGAACCCACGGGGGGCGTGGCCGGAAACCGCCGTCGGCAACTTCTAGGGTTAGGGTTAGGGTTAGGGTCTGGAGAACCAGAAAGCCCACAGCTCCAGGGATAATTGGGATTGCAAAGGCCTGCCAAGAGGAGCACGACACTGCACCGACATGGCTCCCTCCCCAGCTTTCCTAGCCAGAACCCACGGGGGGCGTGGCCGGAAACCGCCGTCGGCAACTTCTAGGGTTAGGGTTAGGGTTAGGGTCTGGAGAACCAGAAAACCCACAGCTCCAGGGATAATTGGGATTGCAAAGGCCTGCCAAGAGAAGCACGACACTGCACCGACATGGCTCCCTCCCCAGCTTTCCTAGCCAGAACGCGGGGGGGGCGTGGCCGGAAACCGCCGTCGGCAACTTCTAGGGTTAGGGTTAGGGTTAGGGTCTGGAGAACCAGAAAGCCCACAGCTCCAGGGATAATTGGGATTGCAAAGGCCTGCCAAGAGGAGCACGACACTGCACCGACATGGCTCCCTCCCCAGCTTTCCTAGCCAGAACCCACGGGGGGCGTGGCCGGAAACCGCCGTCGGCAACTTCTAGGGTTAGGGTTAGGGTTAGGGTCTGGAGAACCAGAAAGCCCACAGCTCCAGGGATAATTGGGATTGCAAAGGCCTGCCAAGAGGAGCACGACACTGCACCGACATGGCTCCCTCCCCAGCTTTCCTAGCCAGAACGCGGGGGGGGCGTGGCCGGAAACCGCCGTCGGCAACTTCTAGGGTTAGGGTTAGGGTTAGGGTCTGGAGAACCAGAAAGCCCACAGCTCCAGGGATAATTGGGATTGCAAAGGCCTGCCAAGAGGAGCACGACACTGCACCGACATGGCTCCCTCCCCAGCTTTCCTAGCCAGAACCCGGGGGGGGCGTGGCCGGAAACCGCCGTCGGCAACTTCTAGGGTTAGGGTTAGGGCTAGGGTCTGGAGAACCAGAAAGCCCACAGCTCCAGGGATAATTGGGATTGCAAAGGCCTGCCAAGAGGAGCACGACACTGCACCGACATGGCTCCCTCCCCAGCTTTCCTAGCCAGAACCCACGGGGGGCGTGGCCGGAAACCGCCGTCGGCAACTTCTAGGGTTAGGGTTAGGGTTAGGGTCTGGAGAACCAGAAAGCCCACAGCTCCAGGGATAATTGGGATTGCAAAGGCCTGCCAAGAGGAGCACGACACTGCACCGACATGGCTCCCTCCCCAGCTTTCCTAGCCAGAACCCACGGGGGGCGTGGCCGGAAACCGCCGTCGGCAACTTCTAGGGTTAGGGTTAGGGTTAGGGTCTGGAGAACCAGAAAGCCCACAGCTCCAGGGATAATTGGGATTGCAAAGGCCTGCCAAGAGGAGCACGACACTGCACCGACATGGCTCCCTCCCCAGCTTTCCTAGCCAGAACGCGGGGGGGGCGTGGCCGGAAACCGCCGTCGGCAACTTCTAGGGTTAGGGTTAGGGTTAGGGTCTGGAGAACCAGAAAGCCCACAGCTCCAGGGATAATTGGGATTGCAAAGGCCTGCCAAGAGGAGCACGACACTGCACCGACATGGCTCCCTCCCCAGCTTTCCTAGCCAGAACCCGGGGGGGGCGTGGCCGGAAACTGCTGTCGGCAACTTCTAGGGTTAGGGTTAGGGTTAGGGTCTGGAGAACCAGAAAGCCCACAGCTCCAGGGATAATTGGGATTGCAAAGGCCTGCCAAGAGGAGCACGACACTGCACCGACATGGCTCCCTCCCCAGCTTTCCTAGCCAGAACCCGGGGGGGGGCGTGGCCGGAAACCGCCGTCGGCAACTTCTAGGGTTAGGGTTAGGGTTAGGGTCTGGAGAACCAGAAAGCCCACAGCTCCAGGGATAATTGGGATTGTAAAGGCCTGCCAAGAGGAGCACGACACTGCACCGACATGGCTCCCTCCCCAGCTTTCCTAGCCAGAACCCACGGGGGGCGTGGCCGGAAACCGCCGTCGGCAACTTCTAGGGTTAGGGTTAGGGTTAGGGTCTGGAGAACCAGAAAGCCCACAGCTCCAGGGATAATTGGGATTGCAAAGGCCTGCCAAGAGGAGCACGACACTGCACCGACATGGCTCCCTCCCCAGCTTTCCTAGCCAGAACGCGGGGGGGGCGTGGCCGGAAACCGCTGTCGGCAACTTCTAGGGTTAGGGTTAGGGTTAGGGTCTGGAGAACCAGAAAGCCCACAGCTCCAGGGATAATTGGGATTGCAAAGGCCTGCCAAGAGGAGCACGACACTGCACCGACATGGCTCCCTCCCCAGCTTTCCTAGCCAGAACCCACGGGGGGCGTGGCCGGAAACCGCCATCGGCAACTTCTAGGGTTAGGGTTAGGGTTAGGGTCTGGAGAACCAGAAAGCCCACAGCTCCAGGGATAATTGGGATTGCAAAGGCCTGCCAAGAGGAGCACGACACTGCACCGACATGGCTCCCTCCCCAGCTTTCCTAGCCAGAACCCACGGGGGGCGTGGACGGAAACCGCCGTCGGCAACTTCTAGGGTTAGGGTTAGGGTTAGGGTCTGGAGAACCAGAAAGCCCACAGCTCCAGGGATAATTGGGATTGCAAAGGCCTGCCAAGAGGAGCACGACACTGCACCGACATGGCTCCCTCCCCAGCTTTCCTAGCCAGAACCCACGGAGGGCGTGGCCGGAAACCGCCGTCGGCAACTTCTAGGGTTAGGGTTAGGGTTAGGGTCTGGAGAACCAGAAAGCCCACAGCTCCAGGGATAATTGGGATTGCAAAGGCCTGCCAAGAGGAGCACGACACTGCACCGACATGGCTCCCTCCCCAGCTTTCCTAGCCAGAACCCGGGGGGGGGCGTGGCCGGAAACCGCCATCGGCAACTTCTAGGGTTAGGGTTAGGGTTAGGGTCTGGAGAACCAGAAAGCCCACAGCTCCAGGGATAATTGGGATTGCAAAGGCCTGCCAAGACGAGCACGACACTGCACCGACATGGCTCCCTCCCCAGCTTTCCTAGCCAGAACCCACGGGGGGCGTGGCCGGAAACCGCCGTCGGCAACTTCTAGGGTTAGGGTTAGGGTTAGGGTCTGGAGAACCAGAAAGCCCACAGCTCCAGGGATAATTGGGATTGCAAAGGCCTGCCAAGAGGAGCACGACACTGCACCGACATGGCTCCCTCCCCAGCTTTCCTAGCCAGAACCCACGGGGGGCGTGGCCGGAAACCGCCGTCGGCAACTTCTAGGGTTAGGGTTAGGGTTAGGGTCTGGAGAACCAGAAAGCCCACAGCTCCAGGGATAATTGGGATTGCAAAGGCCTGCCAAGAGGAGCACGACACTGCACCGACATGGCTCCCTCCCCAGCTTTCCTAGCCAGAACCCGGGGGGGGCGTTGCCGGAAACCGCCGTCGGCAACTTCTAGGGTTAGGGTTAGGGTTAGGGTCTGGAGAACCAGAAAGCCCACAGCTCCAGGGATAATTGGGATTGCAAAGGCCTGCCAAGAGGAGCACGACACTGCACCGACATGGCTCCCTCCCCAGCTTTCCTAGCCAGAACCCACGGGGGGCGTGGCCGGAAACCGCCGTCGGCAACTTCTAGGGTTAGGGTTAGGGTTAGGGTCTGGAGAACCAGAAAGCCCACAGCTCCAGGGATAATTGGGATTGCAAAGGCCTGCCAAGACGAGCACGACACTGCACCGACATGGCTCCCTCCCCAGCTTTCCTAGCCAGAGCCCGGGGGGGGTGTGGCCGGAAACCGCCATCTACAACTTCTAGGGTTAGGGTTAGGGTTAGGGTCTGGAGAACCAGAAAGCCCACAGCTCCAGGGATAATTGGGATTGCAAAGGCCTGCCAAGAGGAGCACGACACTGCACCGACATGGCTCCCTCCCCAGCTTTCCTAGCCAGAACCCACGGGGGGCGTGGCCGGAAACCGCCGTCGGCAACTTCTAGGGTTAGGGTTAGGGTTAGGGTCTGGAGAACCAGAAAGCCCACAGCTCCAGGGATAATTGGGATTGCAAAGGCCTGCCAAGAGGAGCACGACACTGCACCGACATGGCTCCCTCCCCAGCTTTCCTAGCCAGAACCCGGGGGGGGCGTGGCCGGAAACCGCCGTCGACTTCTAGGGTTAGGGTTAGGGTTAGGGTCTGGAGAACCAGAAAGCCCACAGCTCCAGGGATAATTGGGATTGCAAAGGCCTGCCAAGACGAGCACGACACTGCACCGACATGGCTCCCTCCCCAGCTTTCCTAGCCAGAACCCACGGGGGGCGTGGCCGGAAACCGCCGTCGGCAACTTCTAGGGTTAGGGTTAGGGTTAGGGTCTGGAGAACCAGAAAGCCCACAGCTCCAGGGATAATTGGGATTGCAAAGGCCTGCCAAGAGGAGCACGACACTGCACCGACATGGCTCCCTCCCCAGCTTTCCTAGCCAGAACCCACGGGGGGCGTGGCCGGAAACCGCCGTCGGCAACTTCTAGGGTTAGGGTTAGGGTTAGGGTCTGGAGAACCAGAAAGCCCACAGCTCCAGGGATAATTGGGATTGCAAAGGCCTGCCAAGAGGAGCACGACACTGCACCGACATGGCTCCCTCCCCAGCTTTCCTAGCCAGAACCCACGGGGGGGGCGTGGCCGGAAACCGCCGTCGGCAACTTCTAGGGTTAGGGTTAGGGTTAGGGTCTGGAGAACCAGAAAGCCCACAGCTCCAGGGATAATTGGGATTGCAAAGGCCTGCCAAGAGGAGCACGACACTGCACCGACATGGCTCCCTCCCCAGCTTTCCTAGCCAGAACCCACGGGGGACGTGGCCGGAAACCGCCGTCGGCAACTTCTAGGGTTAGGGTTAGGGTTAGGGTCTGGAGAACCAGAAAGCCCACAGCTCCAGGGATAATTGGGATTGCAAAGGCCTGCCAAGAGGAGCACGACACTGCACCGACATGGCTCCCTCCCCAGCTTTCCTAGCCAGAACCCACGGGGGGCGTGGCCAGAAACCGCCGTCGGCAACTTCTAGGGTTAGGGTTAGGGTTAGGGTCTGGAGAACCAGAAAGCCCACAGCTCCAGGGATAATTGGGATTGCAAAGGCCTGCCAAGAGGAGCACGACACTGCACCGACATGGCTCCCTCCCCAGCTTTCCTAGCCAGAACCCACGGGGGGGGCGTGGCCGGAAACCGCCGTCGGCAACTTCTAGGGTTAGGGTTAGGGTTAGGGTCTGGAGAACCAGAAAGCCCACAGCTCCAGGGATAATTGGGATTGCAAAGGCCTGCCAAGAGCAGCACGACACTGCACCGACATGGCTCCCTCCCCAGCTTTCCTAGCCAGAACCCACGGGGGGCGTGGCCGGAAACCGCCGTCGGCAACTTCTAGGGTTAGGGTTAGGGTTAGGGTCTGGAGAACCAGAAAGCCCACAGCTCCAGGGATAATTGGGATTGCAAAGGCCTGCCAAGAGGAGCACGACACTGCACCGACATGGCTCCCTCCCCAGCTTTCCTAGCCAGAACCCACGGGGGGCGTGGCCGGAAACCGCCGTCGGCAACTTCTAGGGGTAGGGTTAGGGTTAGGGTCTGGAGAACCAGAAAGCCCACAGCTCCAGGGATAATTGGGATTGCAAAGGCCTGCCAAGAGGAGCACGACACTGCACCGACATGGCTCCCTCCCCAGCTTTCCTAGCCAGAACCCACGGGGGGCGTGGCCGGAAACCGCCGTCGGCAACTTCTAGGGTTAGGGTTAGGGTTAGGGTCTGGAGAACCAGAAAGCCCACAGCTCCAGGGATAATTGGGATTGCAAAGGCCTGCCAAGACGAGCACGACACTGCACCGACATGGCTCCCTCCCCAGCTTTCCTAGCCAGAACCGGGGGGGGGCGTGGCCGGAAACCGCCGTCGGCAACTTCTAGGGTTAGGGTTAGGGTTAGGGTCTGGAGAACCAGAAAGCCCACAGCTCCAGGGATAATTGGGATTGCAAAGGCCTGCCAAGAGGAGCACGACACTGCACCGACATGGCTCCCTCCCCAGCTTTCCTAGCCAGAACCCACGGGGGGCGTGGCCGGAAACCGCCGTCGGCAACTTCTAGGGTTAGGGTTAGGGTTAGGGTCTGGAGAACCAGAAAGCCCACAGCTCCAGGGATAATTGGGATTGCAAAGGCCTGCCAAGAGGAGAACGACACTGCACCGACATGGCTCCCTCCCCAGCTTTCCTAGCCAGAACCCACGGGGGGGGCGTGGCCGGAAACTGCCGTCGGCAACTTCTAGGGTTAGGGTTAGGGTTAGGGTCTGGAGAACCAGAAAGCCCACAGCTCCAGGGATAATTGGGATTGCAAAGGCCTGCCAAGAGGAGCACGACACTGCACCGACATGGCTCCCTCCCCAGCTTTCCTAGCCAGAACGCGGGGGGGGGCATGGCCGGAAACCGCCGTCGGCAACTTCTAGGGTTAGGGTTAGGGTTAGGGTCTGGAGAACCAGAAAGCCCACAGCTCCAGGGATAATTGGGATTGCAAAGGCCTGCCAAGAGGAGCACGACACTGCACCGACATGGCTCCCTCCCCAGCTTTCCTAGCCAGAACCCACGGGGGGCGTGGCCGGAAACCGCCGTCGGCAACTTCTAGGGTTAGGGTTAGGGTTAGGGTCTGGAGAACCAGAAAGCCCACAGCTCCAGGGATAATTGGGATTGCAAAGGCCTGCCAAGAGGAGCACGACACTGCACCGACATGGCTCCCTCCCCAGCTTTCCTAGCCAGAGCCCGGGGGGGGCGTGGCCGGAAACCGCCGTCGGCAACTTCTAGGGTTAGGGTTAGGGTTAGGGTCTGGAGAACCAGAAAGCCCACAACTCCAGGGATAATTGGGATTGCAAAGGCCTGCCAAGACGAGCACGACACTGCACCGACATGGCTCCCTCCCCAGCTTTCCTAGCCAGAACCCACGGGGGGCGTGGCCGGAAACCGCCGTCGGCAACTTCTAGGGTTAGGGTTAGGGTTAGGGTCTGGAGAACCAGAAAGCCCACAGCTCCAGGGATAATTGGGATTGCAAAGGCCTGCCAAGAGGAGAACGACACTGCACCGACATGGCTCCCTCCCCAGCTTTCCTAGCCAGAACCCACGGGGGGGGCGTGGCCGGAAACCACCGTCGGCAACTTCTAGGGTTAGGGTTAGGGTTAGGGTCTGGAGAACCAGAAAGCCCACAGCTCCAGGGATAATTGGGATTGCAAAGGCCTGCCAAGAGCAGCACGACACTGCACCGACATGGCTCCCTCCCCAGCTTTCCTAGCCAGAACCCACGGGGGGCATGGCCGGAAACCGCCGTCGGCAACTTCTAGGGTTAGGGTTAGGGTTAGGGTCTGGAGAACCAGAAAGCCCACAGCTCCAGGGATAATTGGGATTGCAAAGGCCTGCCAAGAGGAGCACGACACTGCACCGACATGGCTCCCTCCCCAGCTTTCCTAGCCAGAACCCACGGGGGGCGTGGCCGGAAACCGCCGTCGGCAACTTCTAGGGTTAGGGTTAGGGTTAGGGTCTGGAGAACCAGAAAGCCCACAGCTCCAGGGATAATTGGGATTGCAAAGGCCTGCCAAGAGGAGCACAACACTGCACCAACATGGCTCCCTCCCCAGCTTTCCTAGCCAGAACCCACGGGGGGGGCGTGGCCGGAAACCGCCGTCGGCAACTTCTAGGGTTAGGGTTAGGGTTAGGGTCTGGAGAACCAGAAAGCCCACAGCTCCAGGGATAATTGGGATTGCAAAGGCCTGCCAAGAGGAGCACGACACTGCACTGACATGGCTCCCTCCCCAGCTTTCCTAGCCAGAACCCACGGGGGGCGTGGCCGGAAACCGCCGTCGGCAACTTCTAGGGTTAGGGTTAGGGTTAGGGTCTGGAGAACCAGAAAGCCCACAGCTCCAGGGATAATTGGGATTGCAAAGGCCTGCCAAGAGGAGCACGACACTGCACCGACATGGCTCCCTCCCCAGCTTTCCTAGCCAGAACCCACGGGGGGCGTGGCCGGAAACCGCCGTCGGCAACTTCTAGGGTTAGGGTTAGGGTTAGGGTCTGGAGAACCAGAAAGCCCACAGCTCCAGGGATAATTGGGATTGCAAAGGCCTGCCAAGAGGAGCACGACACTGCACCGACATGGCTCCCTCCCCAGCTTTCCTAGCCAGAACCCGGGGGGGGCGTGGCCGGAAACCGCCGTCGGCAACTTCTAGGGTTAGGGTTAGGGTTAGGGTCTGGAGAACCAGAAAGCCCACAGCTCCAGGGATAATTGGGATTGCAAAGGCCTGCCAAGAGGAGCACGACACTGCACCGACATGGCTCCCTCCCCAGCTTTCCTAGCCAGAACCCACGGGGGGCGTGGCCGGAAACCGCCGTCGGCAACTTCTAGGGTTAGGGTTAGGGTTAGGGTCTGGAGAACCAGAAAGCCCACAGCTCCAGGGATAATTGGGATTGCAAAGGCCTGCCAAGAGGAGCACGACACTGCACCGACATGGCTCCCTCCCCAGCTTTCCTAGCCAGAACCCACGGGGGGCGTGGCCGGAAACCGCCGTCGGCAACTTCTAGGGTTAGGGTTAGGGTTAGGGTCTGGAGAACCAGAAAGCCCACAGCTCCAGGGATAATTGGGATTGCAAAGGCCTGCCAAGAGGAGCACGACACTGCACCGACATGGCTCCCTCCCCAGCTTTCCTAGCCAGAACCCGGGGGGGGCGTGGCCGGAAACCGCCGTCGGCAACTTCTAGGGTTAGGGTTAGGGTTAGGGTCTGGAGAACCAGAAAGCCCACAGCTCCAGGGATAATTGGGATTGCAAAGGCCTGCCAAGAGGAGCAAGACACTGCACCGACATGGCTCCCTCCCCAGCTTTCCTAGCCAGAACCCACGGGGGGCGTGGCCGGAAACCGCCGTCGGCAACTTCTAGGGTTAGGGTTAGGGTTAGGGTCTGGAGAACCAGAAAGCCCACAGCTCCAGGGATAATTGGGATTGCAAAGGCCTGCCAAGAGGAGCACGACACTGCACCGACATGGCTCCCTCCCCAGCTTTCCTAGCCAGAACCCACGGGGGGCGTGGCCGGAAAACGCCGTCGGCAACTTCTAGGGTTAGGGTTAGGGTTAGGGTCTGGAGAACCAGAAAGCCCACAGCTCCAGGGATAATTGGGATTGCAAAGGCCTGCCAAGAGGAGCACGACACTGCACCGACATGGCTCCCTCCCCAGCTTTCCTAGCCAGAACCCACGGGGGGCGTGGCCGGAAACCGCCGTCGGCAACTTCTAGGGTTAGGGTTAGGGTTAGGGTCTGGAGAACCAGAAAGCCCACAGCTCCAGGGATAATTGGGATTGCAAAGGCCTGCCAAGAGGAGCACGACACTGCACCGACATGGCTCCCTCCCCAGCTTTCCTAGCCAGAACCCGGGGGGGGCGTGGCCGGAAACCGCCGTCGGCAACTTCTAGGGTTAGGGTTAGGGTTAGGGTCTGGAGAACCAGAAAGCCCACAGCTCCAGGGATAATTGGGATTGCAAAGGCCTGCCAAGACGAGCACGACACTGCACCGACATGGCTCCCTCCCCAGCTTTCCTAGCCAGAACCCGGGGGGGGCGTGGCCGGAAACCGCCGTCGGCAACTTCTAGGGTTAGGGTCTGGAGAACCAGAAAGCCCACAGCTCCAGGGATAATTGGGATTGCAAAGGCCTGCCAAGAGGAGCACGACACTGCACCGACATGGCTCCCTCCCCAGCTTTCCTAGCCAGAACCCACGGGGGGCGTGGCCGGAAACCGCCGTCGGCAACTTCTAGGGTTAGGGTTAGGGTTAGGGTCTGGAGAACCAGAAAGCCCACAGCTCCAGGGATAATTGGGATTGCAAAGGCCTGCCAAGAGGAGCACGACACTGCACCGACATGGCTCCCTCCCCAGCTTTCCTAGCCAGAACCCACGGGGGGCGTGGCCGGAAACCGCCGTCGGCAACTTCTAGGGTTAGGGTTAGGGTTAGGGTCTGGAGAACCAGAAAGCCCACAGCTCCAGGGATAATTGGGATTGCAAAGGCCTGCCAAGAGGAGCACGACACTGCACCGACATGGCTCCCTCCCCAGCTTTCCTAGCCAGAACGCGGGGGGGGCGTGGCCGGAAACCGCCGTCGGCAACTTCTAGGGTTAGGGTTAGGGTTAGGGTCTGGAGAACCAGAAAGCCCACAGCTCCAGGGATAATTGGGATTGCAAAGGCCTGCCAAGAGGAGCACGACACTGCACCGACATGGCTCCCTCCCCAGCTTTCCTAGCCAGAACCCACGGGGGGCGTGGCCGGAAACCGCCGTCGGCAACTTCTAGGGTTAGGGTTAGGGTTAGGGTCTGGAGAACCAGAAAGCCCACAGCTCCAGGGATAATTGGGATTGCAAAGGCCTGCCAAGAGGAGCACGACACTGCACCGACATGGCTCCCTCCCCAGCTTTCCTAGCCAGAACGTGGGGGGGGCGTGGCCGGAAACCGCCGTCGGCAACTTCTAGGGTTAGGGTTAGGGTTAGGGTCTGGAGAACCAGAAAGCCCACAGCTCCAGGGATAATTGGGATTGCAAAGGCCTGCCAAGAGGAGCACGACACTGCACCGACATGGCTCCCTCCCCAGCTTTCCTAGCCAGAACCCACGGGGGGCGTGGCCGGAAACCGCCGTCGGCAACTTCTAGGGTTAGGGTTAGGGTTAGGGTCTGGAGAACCAGAAAGCCCACAGCTCCAGGGATAATTGGGATTGCAAAGGCCTGCCAAGAGGAGCACAACACTGCACCGACATGGCTCCCTCCCCAGCTTTCCTAGCCAGAACCCGGGGGGGGGTGTGGCCGGAAACCGCCATCGGCAACTTCTAGGGTTAGGGTTAGGGTTAGGGTCTGGAGAACCAGAAAGCCCACAGCTCCAGGGATAATTGGGATTGCAAAGGCCTGCCAAGAGGAGAACGACACTGCACCGACATGGCTCCCTCCCCAGCTTTCCTAGCCAGAACCCACGGGGGGCGTGGCCGGAAACCGCCGTCGGCAACTTCTAGGGTTAGGGTTAGGGTTAGGGTCTGGAGAACCAGAAAGCCCACAGCTCCAGGGATAATTGGGATTGCAAAGGCCTGCCAAGAGGAGCACGACACTGCACCGACATGGCTCCCTCCCCAGCTTTCCTAGCCAGAACGCGGGGGGGGCGTGGCCGGAAACCGCCGTCGGCAACTTCTAGGGTTAGGGTTAGGGTTAGGGTCTGGAGAACCAGAAAGCCCACAGCTCCAGGGATAATTGGGATTGCAAAGGCCTGCCAAGAGGAGCACGACACTGCACCGACATGGCTCCCTCGCCAGCTTTCCTAGCCAGAACCCACGGGGGGCGTGGCCGGAAACCGCCGTCGGCAACTTCTAGGGTTAGGGTTAGGGTTAGGGTCTGGAGAACCAGAAAGCCCACAGCTCCAGGCATAATTGGGATTGCAAAGGCCTGCCAAGACGTGCACGACACTGCACCAACATGGCTCCCTCCCCAGCTTTCCTAGCCAGAACCCGGGGGGGGCATGGCCGGAAACCGCCGTCGGCAACTTCTAGGGTTAGGGTTAGGGTTAGGGTCTGGAGAACCAGAAAGCCCACAGCTCCAGGGATAATTGGGATTGCAAAGGCCTGCCAAGAGGAGCACGACACTGCACCGACATGGCTCCCTCCCCAGCTTTCCTAGCCAGAACCCGGGGGGGGCGTGGCCGGAAAACGCCGTCGGCAACTTCTAGGGTTAGGGTTAGGGTTAGGGTCTGGAGAACCAGAAAGCCCACAGCTCCAGGGATAATTGGGATTGCAAAGGCCTGCCAAGAGGAGCACGACACTGCACCGACATGGCTCCCTCCCCAGCTTTCCTAGCCAGAACCCACGGGGGGCGTGGCCGGAAACCGCCGTCGGCAACTTCTAGGGTTAGGGTTAGGGTTAGGGTCTGGAGAACCAGAAAGCCCACAGCTCCAGGGATAATTGGGATTGCAAAGGCCTGCCAAGAGGAGCACGACACTGCACCGACATGGCTCCCTCCCCAGCTTTCCTAGCCAGAACGTGGGGGGGGCGTGGCCGGAAACCGCCGTCGGCAACTTCTAGGGTTAGGGTTAGGGTTAGGGTCTGGAGAACCAGAAAGCCCACAGCTCCAGGGATAATTGGGATTGCAAAGGCCTGCCAAGAGGAGCACGACACTGCACCGACATGGCTCCCTCCCCAGCTTTCCTAGCCAGAACCCACGGGGGGCGTGGCCGGAAACCGCCGTCGGCAACTTCTAGGGTTAGGGTTAGGGTTAGGGTCTGGAGAACCAGAAAGCCCACAGCTCCAGGGATAATTGGGATTGCAAAGGCCTGCCAAGAGGAGCACAACACTGCACCGACATGGCTCCCTCCCCAGCTTTCCTAGCCAGAACCCGGGGGGGGTGTGGCCGGAAACCGCCATCGGCAACTTCTAGGGTTAGGGTTAGGGTTAGGGTCTGGAGAACCAGAAAGCCCACAGCTCCAGGGATAATTGGGATTGCAAAGGCCTGCCAAGAGGAGAACGACACTGCACCGACATGGCTCCCTCCCCAGCTTTCCTAGCCAGAACCCACGGGGGGCGTGGCCGGAAACCGCCGTCGGCAACTTCTAGGGTTAGGGTTAGGGTTAGGGTCTGGAGAACCAGAAAGCCCACAGCTCCAGGGATAATTGGGATTGCAAAGGCCTGCCAAGAGGAGCACGACACTGCACCGACATGGCTCCCTCCCCAGCTTTCCTAGCCAGAACCCACGGGGGGCGTGGCCGGAAACCGCCGTCGGCAACTTCTAGGGTTAGGGTTAGGGTTAGGGTCTGGAGAACCAGAAAGCCCACAGCTCCAGGGATAATTGGGATTGCAAAGGCCTGCCAAGAGGAGCACGACACTGCACCGACATGGCTCCCTCCCCAGCTTTCCTAGCCAGAACCCACGGGGGGCGTGGCCGGAAACCGCCGTCGGCAACTTCTAGGGTTAGGGTTAGGGTTAGGGTCTGGAGAACCAGAAAGCCCACAGCTCCAGGGATAATTGGGATTGCAAAGGCCTGCCAAGAGGAGCACGAGACTGCACCGACATGGCTCCCTCCCCAGCTTTCCTAGCCAGAACCCACGGGGGGCGTGGCCGGATCCGCGGTCGGCAACTTCTAGGGTTAGGGTTAGGGTTAGGGTCTGGAGAACCAGAAAGCCCACAGCTCCAGGGATAATTGGGATTGCAAAGGCCTGCCAAGAGGAGCACGACACTGCACCGACATGGCTCCCTCCCCAGCTTTCCTAGCCAGAACCGGGGGGGGGCGTGGCCGGAAACCGCCGTCGGCAACTTCTAGGGTTAGGGTTAGGGTTAGGGTCTGGAGAACCAGAAAGCCCACAGCTCCAGGGATAATTGGGATTGCAAAGGCCTGCCAAGAGGAGCACGACACTGCACCGACATGGCTCCCTCCCCAGCTTTCCTAGCCAGAACCCACGGGGGGCGTGCCCGGAAACCGCCGTCGGCAACTTCTAGGGTTAGGGTTAGGGTTAGGGTCTGGAGAACCAGAAAGCCCACAGCTCCAGGGATAATTGGGATTGCAAAGGCCTGCCAAGAGGAGAACGACACTGCACCGACATGGCTCCCTCCCCAGCTTTCCTAGCCAGAACCCACGGGGGGGGCGTGGCCGGAAACCGCCGTCGGCAACTTCTAGGGTTAGGGTTAGGGTTAGGGTCTGGAGAACCAGAAAGCCCACAGCTCCAGGGATAATTGGGATTGCAAAGGCCTGCCAAGAGGAGCACGACACTGCACCGACATGGCTCCCTCCCCAGCTTTCCTAGCCAGAACGCGGGGGGGGCGTGGCCGGAAACCGCCGTCGGCAACTTCTAGGGTTAGGGTTAGGGTTAGGGTCTGGAGAACCAGAAAGCCCACAGCTCCAGGGATAATTGGGATTGCAAAGGCCTGCCAAGAGGAGCACGACACTGCACCGACATGGCTCCCTCCCCAGCTTTCCTAGCCAGAACCCACGGGGGGCGTGGCCGGAAACCGCCATCGGCAACTTCTAGGGTTAGGGTTAGGGTTAGGGTCTGGAGAACCAGAAAGCCCACAGCTCCAGGGATAATTGGGATTGCAAAGGCCTGCCAAGAGGAGCACGACACTGCACCGACATGGCTCCCTCCCCAGCTTTCCTAGCCAGAACCCACGGGGGGCGTGGCCGGAAACCGCCGTCGGCAACTTCTAGGGTTAGGGTTAGGGTTAGGGTCTGGAGAACCAGAAAGCCCACAGCTCCAGGGATAATTGGGATTGCAAAGGCCTGCCAAGAGGAGCACGAGACTGCACCGACATGGCTCCCTCCCCAGCTTTCCTAGCCAGAACCCACGGGGGGCGTGGCCGGAAACCGCCGTCGGCAACTTCTAGGGTTAGGGTTAGGGTTAGGGTCTGGAGAACCAGAAAGCCCACAGCTCCAGGGATAATTGGGATTGCAAAGGCCTGCCAAGAGGAGAACGACACTGCACCGACATGGCTCCCTCCCCAGCTTTCCTAGCCAGAACCCACGGGTGGGGCGTGGCCGGAAACCGCCGTCGGCAACTTCTAGGGTTAGGGTTAGGGTTAGGGTCTGGAGAACCAGAAAGCCCACAGCTCCAGGGATAATTGGGATTGCAAAGGCCTGCCAAGAGGAGCACGACACTGCACCGACATGGCTCCCTCCCCAGCTTTCCTAGCCAGAACGCGGGGGGGGCGTGGCCGGAAACCGCCGTCGGCAACTTCTAGGGTTAGGGTTAGGGTTAGGGTCTGGAGAACCAGAAAGCCCACAGCTCCAGGGATAATTGGGATTGCAAAGGCCTGCCAAGAGGAGCACGACACTGCACCGACATGGCTCCCTCCCCAGCTTTCCTAGCCAGAACCCACGGGGGGCGTGGCCGGAAACCGCCGTCGGCAACTTCTAGGGTTAGGGTTAGGGTTAGGGTCTGGAGAACCAGAAAGCCCACAGCTCCAGGGATAATTGGGATTGCAAAGGCCTGCCAAGAGGAGCACGACACTGCACCGACATGGCTCCCTCCCCAGCTTTCCTAGCCAGAACCCACGGGGGGGCGTGGCCGGAAACCGCCGTCGGCAACTTCTAGGGTTAGGGTTAGGGTTAGGGTCTGGAGAACCAGAAAGCCCACAGCTCCAGGGATAATTGGGATTGCAAAGGCCTGCCAAGAGGAGAACGACACTGCACCGACATGGCTCCCTCCCCAGCTTTCCTAGCCAGAACCCACGGGGGGGGCGTGGCCGGAAAACGCCGTCGGCAACTTCTAGGGTTAGGGTTAGGGTTAGGGTCTGGAGAACCAGAAAGCCCACAGCTCCAGGGATAATTGGGATTGCAAAGGCCTGCCAAGAGGAGAACGACACTGCACCGACATGGCTCCCTCCCCAGCTTTCCTAGCCAGAACCCGGGGGGGGCGTGGCCGGAAACCGCCGTCGGCAACTTCTAGGGTTAGGGTTAGGGTTAGGGTCTGGAGAACCAGAAAGCCCACAGCTCCAGGGATAATTGGGATTGCAAAGGCCTGCCAAGAGGAGCACGACACTGCACCGACATGGCTCCCTCCCCAGCTTTCCTAGCCAGAACCGGGGGGGGGCGTGGCCGGAAACCGCCGTCGGCAACTTCTAGGGTTAGGGTTAGGGTTAGGGTCTGGAGAACCAGAAAGCCCACAGCTCCAGGGATAATTGGGATTGCAAAGGCCTGCCAAGAGGAGCACGACACTGCACCGACATGGCTCCCTCCCCAGCTTTCCTAGCCAGAACCCACGGGGGGCGTGGCCGGAAACCGCCGTCGGCAACTTCTAGGGTTACGGTTAGGGTTAGGGTCTGGAGAACCAGAAAGCCCACAGCTCCAGGGATAATTGGGATTGCAAAGGCCTGCCAAGAGGAGAACGACACTGCACCGACATGGCTCCCTCCCCAGCTTTCCTAGCCAGAACCCACGGGGGGGGCGTGGCCGGAAACCGCCGTCGGCAACTTCTAGGGTTAGGGTTAGGGTTAGGGTCTGGAGAACCAGAAAGCCCACAGCTCCAGGGATAATTGGGATTGCAAAGGCCTGCCAAGAGGAGCACGACACTGCACCGACATGGCTCCCTCCCCAGCTTTCCTAGCCAGAACGCGGGGGGGGCGTGCCCGGAAACCGCCGTCGGCAACTTCTAGGGTTAGGGTTAGGGTTAGGGTCTGGAGAACCAGAAAGCCCACAGCTCCAGGGATAATTGGGATTGCAAAGGCCTGCCAAGAGGAGCACGACACTGCACCGACATGGCTCCCTCCCCAGCTTTCCTAGCCAGAACCCACGGGGGGCGTGGCCGGAAACCGCCGTCGGCAACTTCTAGGGTTAGGGTTAGGGTTAGGGTCTGGAGAACCAGAAAGCCCACAGCTCCAGGGATAATTGGGATTGCAAAGGCCTGCCAAGAGGAGCACGACACTGCACCGACATGGCTCCCTCCCCAGCTTTCCTAGCCAGAACCCGGGGGGGGCGTGGCCGGAAACCGCCGTCGGCAACTTCTAGGGTTAGGGTTAGGGTTAGGGTCTGGAGAACCAGAAAGCCCACAGCTCCAGGGATAATTGGGATTGCAAAGGCCTGCCAAGAGGAGCACGACACTGCACCGACATGGCTCCCTCCCCAGCTTTCCTAGCCAGAACCCACGGGGGGCGTGGCCGGAAACCGCCGTCGGCAACTTCTAGGGTTAGGGTTAGGGTTAGGGTCTGGAGAACCAGAAAGCCCACAGCTCCAGGGATAATTGGGATTGCAAAGGCCTGCCAAGAGGAGCACGACACTGCACCGACATGGCTCCCTCCCCAGCTTTCCTAGCCAGAACCCACGGGGGGCGTGGCCGGAAACCGCCGTCGGCAACTTCTAGGGTTAGGGTTAGGGTTAGGGTCTGGAGAACCAGAAAGCCCACAGCTCCAGGGATAATTGGGATTGCAAAGGCCTGCCAAGAGGAGCACGACACTGCACCGACATGGCTCCCTCCCCAGCTTTCCTAGCCAGAACCCACGGGGGGGGCGTGGCCGGAAACCGCCGTCGGCAACTTCTAGGGTTAGGGTTAGGGTTAGGGTCTGGAGAACCAGAAAGCCCACAGCTCCAGGGATAATTGGGATTGCAAAGGCCTGCCAAGAGGAGAACGACACTGCACCGACATGGCTCCCTCCCCAGCTTTCCTAGCCAGAACCCACGGGGGGGGCGTGGCCGGAAACCGCCGTCGGCAACTTCTAGGGTTAGGGTTAGGGTTAGGGTCTGGAGAACCAGAAAGCCCACAGCTCCAGGGATAATTGGGATTGCAAAGGCCTGCCAAGAGGAGAACGACACTGCACCGACATGGCTCCCTCCCCAGCTTTCCTAGCCAGAACCCGGGGGGGGCGTGGCCGGAAACCGCCGTCGGCAACTTCTAGGGTTAGGGTTAGGGTTAGGGTCTGGAGAACCAGAAAGCCCACAGCTCCAGGGATAATTGGGATTGCAAAGGCCTGCCAAGAGGAGCACGACACTGCACCGACATGGCTCCCTCCCCAGCTTTCCTAGCCAGAACCGGGGGGGGGCGTGGCCGGAAACCGCCGTCGGCAACTTCTAGGGTTAGGGTTAGGGTTAGGGTCTGGAGAACCAGAAAGCCCACAGCTCCAGGGATAATTGGGATTGCAAAGGCCTGCCAAGAGGAGCACGACACTGCACCGACATGGCTCCCTCCCCAGCTTTCCTAGCCAGAACCCACGGGGGGCGTGGCCGGAAACCGCCGTCGGCAACTTCTAGGGTTACGGTTAGGGTTAGGGTCTGGAGAACCAGAAAGCCCACAGCTCCAGGGATAATTGGGATTGCAAAGGCCTGCCAAGAGGAGAACGACACTGCACCGACATGGCTCCCTCCCCAGCTTTCCTAGCCAGAACCCACGGGGGGGGCGTGGCCGGAAACCGCCGTCGGCAACTTCTAGGGTTAGGGTTAGGGTTAGGGTCTGGAGAACCAGAAAGCCCACAGCTCCAGGGATAATTGGGATTGCAAAGGCCTGCCAAGAGGAGCACGACACTGCACCGACATGGCTCCCTCCCCAGCTTTCCTAGCCAGAACCCACGGGGGGCGTGGCCGGAAACCGCCGTCGGCAACTTCTAGGGTTAGGGTTAGGGTTAGGGTCTGGAGAACCAGAAAGCCCACAGCTCCAGGGATAATTGGGATTGCAAAGGCCTGCCAAGAGGAGCACAACACTGCACCGACATGGCTCCCTCCCCAGCTTTCCTAGCCAGAACCCACGGGGGGGGTGTGGCCGGAAACCGCCATCGGCAACTTCTAGGGTTAGGGTTAGGGTTAGGGTCTGGAGAACCAGAAAGCCCACAGCTCCAGGGATAATTGGGATTGCAAAGGCCTGCCAAGAGGAGCACGACACTGCACTGACATGGCTCCCTCCCCAGCTTTCCTAGCCAGAACCCACGGGGGGCGTGGCCGGAAACCGCCGTCGGCAACTTCTAGGGTTAGGGTTAGGGTTAGGGTCTGGAGAACCAGAAAGCCCACAGCTCCAGGGATAATTGGGATTGCAAAGGCCTGCCAAGAGGAGCACGACACTGCACCGACATGGCTCCCTCCCCAGCTTTCCTAGCCAGAACGCGGGGGGGGCGTGGCCGGAAACCGCCGTCGGCAACTTCTAGGGTTAGGGTTAGGGTTAGGGTCTGGAGAACCAGAAAGCCCACAGCTCCAGGGATAATTGGGATTGCAAAGGCCTGCCAAGAGGAGCACAACACTGCACCAACATGGCTCCCTCCCCAGCTTTCCTAGCCAGAACCCACGGGGGGCGTGGCCGGAAACCGCCGTCGGCAACTTCTAGGGTTAGGGTTAGGGTTAGGGTCTGGAGAACCAGAAAGCCCACAGCTCCAGGGATAATTGGGATTGCAAAGGCCTGCCAAGAGGAGCACGACACTGCACCGACATGGCTCCCTCCCCAGCTTTCCTAGCCAGAACCCACGGGGGGGGCGTGGCCGGAAACCGCCGTCGGCAACTTCTAGGGTTAGGGTTAGGGTTAGGGTCTGGAGAACCAGAAAGCCCACAGCTCCAGGGATAATTGGGATTGCAAAGGCCTGCCAAGAGGAGCACGACACTGCACCGACATGGCTCCCTCCCCAGCTTTCCTAGCCAGAACCCACGGGGGGCGTGGCCGGAAACCGCCGTCGGCAACTTCTAGGGTTAGGGTTAGGGTTAGGGTCTGGAGAACCAGAAAGCCCACAGCTCCAGGGATAATTGGGATTGCAAAGGCCTGCCAAGAGGAGCACGACACGGCACCGACATGGCTCCCTCCCCAGCTTTCCTAGCCAGAACCGGGGGGGGGCGTGGCCGGAAACCGCCGTCGGCAACTTCTAGGGTTAGGGTTAGGGTTAGGGTCTGGAGAACCAGAAAGCCCACAGCTCCAGGGATAATTGGGATTGCAAAGGCCTGCCAAGAGGAGCACGACACTGCACCGACATGGCTCCCTCCCCAGCTTTCCTAGCCAGAACCCACGGGGGGCGTGGCCGGAAACCGCCGTCGGCAACTTCTAGGGTTAGGGTTAGGGTTAGGGTCTGGAGAACCAGAAAGCCCACAGCTCCAGGGATAATTGGGATTGCAAAGGCCTGCCAAGAGGAGAACGACACTGCACCGACATGGCTCCCTCCCCAGCTTTCCTAGCCAGAACCCAAGGGGGGGGCGTGGCCGGAAACCGCCGTCGGCAACTTCTAGGGTTAGGGTTAGGGTTAGGGTTAGGGTCTGGAGAACCAGAAAGCCCACAGCTCCAGGGATAATTGGGATTGCAAAGGCCTGCCAAGAGGAGCACGACACTGCACCGACATGGCTCCCTCCCCAGCTTTCCTAGCCAGAACGCGGGGGGGGCGTGGCCGGAAACCGCCGTCGGCAACTTCTAGGGTTAGGGTTAGGGTTAGGGTCTGGAGAACCAGAAAGCCCACAGCTCCAGGGATAATTGGGATTGCAAAGGCCTGCCAAGAGGAGCACGACACTGCACCGACATGGCTCCCTCCCCAGCTTTCCTAGCCAGAACGCGGGGGGGGCGTGGCCGGAAACCGCCGTCGGCAACTTCTAGGGTTAGGGTTAGGGTTAGGGTCTGGAGAACCAGAAAGCCCACAGCTCCAGGGATAATTGGGATTGCAAAGGCCTGCCAAGAGGAGCACGACACTGCACCGACATGGCTCCCTCCCCAGCTTTCCTAGCCAGAACCCACGGGGGGCGTGGCCGGAAACCGCCGTCGGCAACTTCTAGGGTTAGGGTTAGGGTTAGGGTCTGGAGAACCAGAAAGCCCACAGCTCCAGGGATAATTGGGATTGCAAAGGCCTGCCAAGAGGAGCACAACACTGCACTGACATGGCTCCCTCCCCAGCTTTCCTAGCCAGAACCCACGGGGGGCGTGGCCGGAAACCGCCGTCGGCAACTTCTAGGGTTAGGGTTAGGGTTAGGGTCTGGAGAACCAGAAAGCCCACAGCTCCAGGGATAATTGGGATTGCAAAGGCCTGCCAAGAGGAGCACGACACTGCACCGACATGGCTCCCTCCCCAGCTTTCCTAGCCAGAACCCACGGGGGGCGTGGCCGGAAACCGCCGTCGGCAACTTCTAGGGTTAGGGTTAGGGTTAGGGTTAGGGTCTGGAGAACCAGAAAGCCCACAGCTCCAGGGATAATTGGGATTGCAAAGGCCTGCCAAGAGGAGCACGACACTGCACCGACATGGCTCCCTCCCCAGCTTTCCTAGCCAGAACCCACGGGGGGGGCGTGGCCGGAAACCGCCGTCGGCAACTTCTAGGGTTAGGGTTAGGGTTAGGGTCTGGAGAACCAGAAAGCCCACAGCTCCAGGGATAATTGGGATTGCAAAGGCCTGCCAAGAGGAGCACGAGACTGCACCGACATGGCTCCCTCCCCAGCTTTCCTAGCCAGAACCCACGGGGGGCGTGGCCGGAAACCGCCGTCGGCAACTTCTAGGGTTAGGGTTAGGGTTAGGGTCTGGAGAACCAGAAAGCCCACAGCTCCAGGGATAATTGGGATTGCAAAGGCCTGCCAAGAGGAGAACGACACTGCACCGACATGGCTCCCTCCCCAGCTTTCCTAGCCAGAACCCAAGGGGGGGGCGTGGCCGGAAACCGCCGTCGGCAACTTCTAGGGTTAGGGTTAGGGTTAGGGTTAGGGTCTGGAGAACCAGAAAGCCCACAGCTCCAGGGATAATTGGGATTGCAAAGGCCTGCCAAGAGGAGCACGACACTGCACCGACATGGCTCCCTCCCCAGCTTTCCTAGCCAGAACGCGGGGGGGGCGTGGCCGGAAACCGCCGTCGGCAACTTCTAGGGTTAGGGTTAGGGTTAGGGTCTGGAGAACCAGAAAGCCCACAGCTCCAGGGATAATTGGGATTGCAAAGGCCTGCCAAGAGGAGCACGACACTGCACCGACATGGCTCCCTCCCCAGCTTTCCTAGCCAGAACGCGGGGGGGGCGTGGCCGGAAACCGCCGTCGGCAACTTCTAGGGTTACGGTTAGGGTTAGGGTCTGGAGAACCAGAAAGCCCACAGCTCCAGGGATAATTGGGATTGCAAAGGCCTGCCAAGAGGAGCACGACACTGCACTGACATGGCTCCCTCCCCAGCTTTCCTAGCCAGAACCCACGGGGGGCGTGGCCGGAAACCGCCGTCGGCAACTTCTAGGGTTAGGGTTAGGGTTAGGGTCTGGAGAACCAGAAAGCCCACAGCTCCAGGGATAATTGGGATTGCAAAGGCCTGCCAAGAGGAGCACGACACTGCACCGACATGGCTCCCTCCCCAGCTTTCCTAGCCAGAACGCGGGGGGGGCGTGGCCGGAAACCGCCGTCGGCAACTTCTAGGGTTAGGGTTAGGGTTAGGGTCTGGAGAACCAGAAAGCCCACAGCTCCAGGGATAATTGGGATTGCAAAGGCCTGCCAAGAGGAGCACAACACTGCACCAACATGGCTCCCTCCCCAGCTTTCCTAGCCAGAACCCACGGGGGGGGCGTGGCCGGAAACCGCCGTCGGCAACTTCTAGGGTTAGGGTTAGGGTTAGGGTCTGGAGAACCAGAAAGCCCACAGCTCCAGGGATAATTGGGATTGCAAAGGCCTGCCAAGAGGAGCACGACACTGCACCGACATGGCTCCCTCCCCAGCTTTCCTAGCCAGAACCCACGGGGGGCGTGGCCGGAAACCGCCGTCGGCAACTTCTAGGGTTAGGGTTAGGGTTAGGGTCTGGAGAACCAGAAAGCCCACAGCTCCAGGGATAATTGGGATTGCAAAGGCCTGCCAAGAGGAGCACGACACTGCACCGACATGGCTCCCTCCCCAGCTTTCCTAGCCAGAACCCACGGGGGGGGCGTGGCCGGAAACCGCCGTCGGCAACTTCTAGGGTTAGGGTTAGGGTTAGGGTCTGGAGAACCAGAAAGCCCACAGCTCCAGGGATAATTGGGATTGCAAAGGCCTGCCAAGAGGAGCACGAGACTGCACCGACATGGCTCCCTCCCCAGCTTTCCTAGCCAGAACCCACGGGGGGCGTGGCCGGAAACCGCCGTCGGCAACTTCTAGGGTTAGGGTTAGGGTTAGGGTCTGGAGAACCAGAAAGCCCACAGCTCCAGGGATAATTGGGATTGCAAAGGCCTGCCAAGAGGAGAACGACACTGCACCGACATGGCTCCCTCCCCAGCTTTCCTAGCCAGAACCCAAGGGGGGGGCGTGGCCGGAAACCGCCGTCGGCAACTTCTAGGGTTAGGGTTAGGGTTAGGGTTAGGGTCTGGAGAACCAGAAAGCCCACAGCTCCAGGGATAATTGGGATTGCAAAGGCCTGCCAAGAGGAGCACGACACTGCACCGACATGGCTCCCTCCCCAGCTTTCCTAGCCAGAACGCGGGGGGGGCGTGGCCGGAAACCGCCGTCGGCAACTTCTAGGGTTAGGGTTAGGGTTAGGGTCTGGAGAACCAGAAAGCCCACAGCTCCAGGGATAATTGGGATTGCAAAGGCCTGCCAAGAGGAGCACGACACTGCACCGACATGGCTCCCTCCCCAGCTTTCCTAGCCAGAACGCGGGGGGGGCGTGGCCGGAAACCGCCGTCGGCAACTTCTAGGGTTACGGTTAGGGTTAGGGTCTGGAGAACCAGAAAGCCCACAGCTCCAGGGATAATTGGGATTGCAAAGGCCTGCCAAGAGGAGCACGACACTGCACTGACATGGCTCCCTCCCCAGCTTTCCTAGCCAGAACCGGGGGGGGGCGTGGCCGGAAACCGCCGTCGGCAACTTCTAGGGTTAGGGTTAGGGTTAGGGTCTGGAGAACCAGAAAGCCCACAGCTCCAGGGATAATTGGGATTGCAAAGGCCTGCCAAGAGGAGCACGACACTGCACCGACATGGCTCCCTCCCCAGCTTTCCTAGCCAGAACCCACGGGGGGCGTGGCCGGAAACCGCCGTCGGCAACTTCTAGGGTTAGGGTTAGGGTTAGGGTCTGGAGAACCAGAAAGCCCACAGCTCCAGGGATAATTGGGATTGCAAAGGCCTGCCAAGAGGAGCACGACACTGCACCGACATGGCTCCCTCCCCAGCTTTCCTAGCCAGAACCCACGGGGGGCGTGGCCGGAAACCGCCGTCGGCAACTTCTAGGGTTAGGGTTAGGGTTAGGGTCTGGAGAACCAGAAAGCCCACAGCTCCAGGGATAATTGGGATTGCAAAGGCCTGCCAAGAGGAGCACGACACTGCACCGACATGGCTCCCTCCCCAGCTTTCCTAGCCAGAACCCACGGGGGGCGTGGCCGGAAACCGCCGTCGGCAACTTCTAGGGTTAGGGTTAGGGTTAGGGTCTGGAGAACCAGAAAGCCCACAGCTCCAGGGATAATTGGGATTGCAAAGGCCTGCCAAGAGGAGCACGACACTGCACCGACATGGCTCCCTCCCCAGCTTTCCTAGCCAGAACCCACGGGGGGCGTGGCCGGATCCGCGGTCGGCAACTTCTAGGGTTAGGGTTAGGGTTAGGGTCTGGAGAACCAGAAAGCCCACAGCTCCAGGGATAATTGGGATTGCAAAGGCCTGCCAAGAGGAGCACGACACTGCACCGACATGGCTCCCTCCCCAGCTTTCCTAGCCAGAACCCACGGGGGGCGTGGCCGGAAACCGCCGTCGGCAACTTCTAGGGTTAGGGTTAGGGTTAGGGTCTGGAGAACCAGAAAGCCCACAGCTCCAGGGATAATTGGGATTGCAAAGGCCTGCCAAGAGGAGCACGACACTGCACCGACATGGCTCCCTCCCCAGCTTTCCTAGCCAGAACCCACGGGGGGCGTGGCCGGAAACCGCCGTCGGCAACTTCTAGGGTTAGGGTTAGGGTTAGGGTCTGGAGAACCAGAAAGCCCACAGCTCCAGGGATAATTGGGGTTGCAAAGGCCTGCCAAGAGGAGCACGACACTGCACTGACATGGCTCCCTCCCCAGCTTTCCTAGCCAGAACCCACGGGGGGCGTGGCCGGAAACCGCGGTCGGCAACTTCTAGGGTTAGGGTTAGGGTTAGGGTCTGGAGAACCAGAAAGCCCACAGCTCCAGGGATAATTGGGATTGCAAAGGCCTGCCAAGAGGAGCACGACACTGCACCGACATGGCTCCCTCCCCAGCTTTCCTAGCCAGAACCCACGGGGGGCGTGGCCGGAAACCGCCGTCGGCAACTTCTAGGGTTAGGGTTAGGGTTAGGGTCTGGAGAACCAGAAAGCCCACAGCTCCAGGGATAATTGGGATTGCAAAGGCCTGCCAAGAGGAGCACGACACTGCACCGACATGGCTCCCTCCCCAGCTTTCCTAGCCAGAACCCACGGGGGGGCGTGGCCGGAAACCGCCGTCGGCAACTTCTAGGGTTAGGGTTAGGGTTAGGGTCTGGAGAACCAGAAAGCCCACAGCTCCAGGGATAATTGGGATTGCAAAGGCCTGCCAAGAGGAGAACGACACTGCACCGACATGGCTCCCTCCCCAGCTTTCCTAGCCAGAACCCACGGGGGGGGCGTGGCCGGAAAACGCCGTCGGCAACTTCTAGGGTTAGGGTTAGGGTTAGGGTCTGGAGAACCAGAAAGCCCACAGCTCCAGGGATAATTGGGATTGCAAAGGCCTGCCAAGAGGAGAACGACACTGCACCGACATGGCTCCCTCCCCAGCTTTCCTAGCCAGAACCCGGGGGGGGCGTGGCCGGAAACCGCCGTCGGCAACTTCTAGGGTTAGGGTTAGGGTTAGGGTCTGGAGAACCAGAAAGCCCACAGCTCCAGGGATAATTGGGATTGCAAAGGCCTGCCAAGAGGAGCACGACACTGCACCGACATGGCTCCCTCCCCAGCTTTCCTAGCCAGAACCCACGGGGGGCGTGGCCGGAAACCGCCGTCGGCAACTTCTAGGGTTAGGGTTAGGGTTAGGGTCTGGAGAACCAGAAAGCCCACAGCTCCAGGGATAATTGGGATTGCAAAGGCCTGCCAAGAGGAGCACGACACTGCACCGACATGGCTCCCTCCCCAGCTTTCCTAGCCAGAACCCACGGGGGGCGTGGCCGGAAACCGCCGTCGGCAACTTCTAGGGTTACGGTTAGGGTTAGGGTCTGGAGAACCAGAAAGCCCACAGCTCCAGGGATAATTGGGATTGCAAAGGCCTGCCAAGAGGAGAACGACACTGCACCGACATGGCTCCCTCCCCAGCTTTCCTAGCCAGAACCCACGGGGGGGGCGTGGCCGGAAACCGCCGTCGGCAACTTCTAGGGTTAGGGTTAGGGTTAGGGTCTGGAGAACCAGAAAGCCCACAGCTCCAGGGATAATTGGGATTGCAAAGGCCTGCCAAGAGGAGCACGACACTGCACCGACATGGCTCCCTCCCCAGCTTTCCTAGCCAGAACGCGGGGGGGGCGTGCCCGGAAACCGCCGTCGGCAACTTCTAGGGTTAGGGTTAGGGTTAGGGTCTGGAGAACCAGAAAGCCCACAGCTCCAGGGATAATTGGGATTGCAAAGGCCTGCCAAGAGGAGCACGACACTGCACCGACATGGCTCCCTCCCCAGCTTTCCTAGCCAGAACCCACGGGGGGCGTGGCCGGAAACCGCCGTCGGCAACTTCTAGGGTTAGGGTTAGGGTTAGGGTCTGGAGAACCAGAAAGCCCACAGCTCCAGGGATAATTGGGATTGCAAAGGCCTGCCAAGAGGAGCACGACACTGCACCGACATGGCTCCCTCCCCAGCTTTCCTAGCCAGAACCCACGGGGGGGGCGTGGCCGGAAACCGCCGTCGGCAACTTCTAGGGTTAGGGTTAGGGTTAGGGTCTGGAGAACCAGAAAGCCCACAGCTCCAGGGATAATTGGGATTGCAAAGGCCTGCCAAGAGGAGAACGACACTGCACCGACATGGCTCCCTCCCCAGCTTTCCTAGCCAGAACCCACGGGGGGGGCGTGGCCGGAAACCGCCGTCGGCAACTTCTAGGGTTAGGGTTAGGGTTAGGGTCTGGAGAACCAGAAAGCCCACAGCTCCAGGGATAATTGGGATTGCAAAGGCCTGCCAAGAGGAGAACGACACTGCACCGACATGGCTCCCTCCCCAGCTTTCCTAGCCAGAACCCGGGGGGGGCGTGGCCGGAAACCGCCGTCGGCAACTTCTAGGGTTAGGGTTAGGGTTAGGGTCTGGAGAACCAGAAAGCCCACAGCTCCAGGGATAATTGGGATTGCAAAGGCCTGCCAAGAGGAGCACGACACTGCACCGACATGGCTCCCTCCCCAGCTTTCCTAGCCAGAACCCGGGGGGGGCGTGGCCGGAAACCGCCGTCGGCAACTTCTAGGGTTAGGGTTAGGGTTAGGGTCTGGAGAACCAGAAAGCCCACAGCTCCAGGGATAATTGGGATTGCAAAGGCCTGCCAAGAGGAGCACGACACTGCACCGACATGGCTCCCTCCCCAGCTTTCCTAGCCAGAACCGGGGGGGGGCGTGGCCGGAAACCGCCGTCGGCAACTTCTAGGGTTAGGGTTAGGGTTAGGGTCTGGAGAACCAGAAAGCCCACAGCTCCAGGGATAATTGGGATTGCAAAGGCCTGCCAAGAGGAGCACGACACTGCACCGACATGGCTCCCTCCCCAGCTTTCCTAGCCAGAACCCACGGGGGGCGTGGCCGGAAACCGCCGTCGGCAACTTCTAGGGTTACGGTTAGGGTTAGGGTCTGGAGAACCAGAAAGCCCACAGCTCCAGGGATAATTGGGATTGCAAAGGCCTGCCAAGAGGAGAACGACACTGCACCGACATGGCTCCCTCCCCAGCTTTCCTAGCCAGAACCCACGGGGGGGGCGTGGCCGGAAACCGCCGTCGGCAACTTCTAGGGTTAGGGTTAGGGTTAGGGTCTGGAGAACCAGAAAGCCCACAGCTCCAGGGATAATTGGGATTGCAAAGGCCTGCCAAGAGGAGCACGACACTGCACCGACATGGCTCCCTCCCCAGCTTTCCTAGCCAGAACGCGGGGGGGGCGTGGCCGGAAACCGCCGTCGGCAACTTCTAGGGTTAGGGTTAGGGTTAGGGTCTGGAGAACCAGAAAGCCCACAGCTCCAGGGATAATTGGGATTGCAAAGGCCTGCCAAGAGGAGCACAACACTGCACCGACATGGCTCCCTCCCCAGCTTTCCTAGCCAGAACCCACGGGGGGGGTGTGGCCGGAAACCGCCATCGGCAACTTCTAGGGTTAGGGTTAGGGTTAGGGTCTGGAGAACCAGAAAGCCCACAGCTCCAGGGATAATTGGGATTGCAAAGGCCTGCCAAGAGGAGCACGACACTGCACTGACATGGCTCCCTCCCCAGCTTTCCTAGCCAGAACCCACGGGGGGCGTGGCCGGAAACCGCCGTCGGCAACTTCTAGGGTTAGGGTTAGGGTTAGGGTCTGGAGAACCAGAAAGCCCACAGCTCCAGGGATAATTGGGATTGCAAAGGCCTGCCAAGAGGAGCACGACACTGCACCGACATGGCTCCCTCCCCAGCTTTCCTAGCCAGAACGCGGGGGGGGCGTGGCCGGAAACCGCCGTCGGCAACTTCTAGGGTTAGGGTTAGGGTTAGGGTCTGGAGAACCAGAAAGCCCACAGCTCCAGGGATAATTGGGATTGCAAAGGCCTGCCAAGAGGAGCACAACACTGCACCAACATGGCTCCCTCCCCAGCTTTCCTAGCCAGAACCCACGGGGGGCGTGGCCGGAAACCGCCGTCGGCAACTTCTAGGGTTAGGGTTAGGGTTAGGGTCTGGAGAACCAGAAAGCCCACAGCTCCAGGGATAATTGGGATTGCAAAGGCCTGCCAAGAGGAGCACGACACTGCACCGACATGGCTCCCTCCCCAGCTTTCCTAGCCAGAACCCACGGGGGGGGCGTGGCCGGAAACCGCCGTCGGCAACTTCTAGGGTTAGGGTTAGGGTTAGGGTCTGGAGAACCAGAAAGCCCACAGCTCCAGGGATAATTGGGATTGCAAAGGCCTGCCAAGAGGAGCACGACACTGCACCGACATGGCTCCCTCCCCAGCTTTCCTAGCCAGAACCCACGGGGGGCGTGGCCGGAAACCGCCGTCGGCAACTTCTAGGGTTAGGGTTAGGGTTAGGGTCTGGAGAACCAGAAAGCCCACAGCTCCAGGGATAATTGGGATTGCAAAGGCCTGCCAAGAGGAGCACGACACGGCACCGACATGGCTCCCTCCCCAGCTTTCCTAGCCAGAACCGGGGGGGGGCGTGGCCGGAAACCGCCGTCGGCAACTTCTAGGGTTAGGGTTAGGGTTAGGGTCTGGAGAACCAGAAAGCCCACAGCTCCAGGGATAATTGGGATTGCAAAGGCCTGCCAAGAGGAGCACGACACTGCACCGACATGGCTCCCTCCCCAGCTTTCCTAGCCAGAACCCACGGGGGGCGTGGCCGGAAACCGCCGTCGGCAACTTCTAGGGTTAGGGTTAGGGTTAGGGTCTGGAGAACCAGAAAGCCCACAGCTCCAGGGATAATTGGGATTGCAAAGGCCTGCCAAGAGGAGAACGACACTGCACCGACATGGCTCCCTCCCCAGCTTTCCTAGCCAGAACCCAAGGGGGGGGCGTGGCCGGAAACCGCCGTCGGCAACTTCTAGGGTTAGGGTTAGGGTTAGGGTTAGGGTCTGGAGAACCAGAAAGCCCACAGCTCCAGGGATAATTGGGATTGCAAAGGCCTGCCAAGAGGAGCACGACACTGCACCGACATGGCTCCCTCCCCAGCTTTCCTAGCCAGAACGCGGGGGGGGCGTGGCCGGAAACCGCCGTCGGCAACTTCTAGGGTTAGGGTTAGGGTTAGGGTCTGGAGAACCAGAAAGCCCACAGCTCCAGGGATAATTGGGATTGCAAAGGCCTGCCAAGAGGAGCACGACACTGCACCGACATGGCTCCCTCCCCAGCTTTCCTAGCCAGAACGCGGGGGGGGCGTGGCCGGAAACCGCCGTCGGCAACTTCTAGGGTTAGGGTTAGGGTTAGGGTCTGGAGAACCAGAAAGCCCACAGCTCCAGGGATAATTGGGATTGCAAAGGCCTGCCAAGAGGAGCACGACACTGCACCGACATGGCTCCCTCCCCAGCTTTCCTAGCCAGAACCCACGGGGGGCGTGGCCGGAAACCGCCGTCGGCAACTTCTAGGGTTAGGGTTAGGGTTAGGGTCTGGAGAACCAGAAAGCCCACAGCTCCAGGGATAATTGGGATTGCAAAGGCCTGCCAAGAGGAGCACAACACTGCACCGACATGGCTCCCTCCCCAGCTTTCCTAGCCAGAACCCACGGGGGGGGTGTGGCCGGAAACCGCCATCGGCAACTTCTAGGGTTAGGGTTAGGGTTAGGGTCTGGAGAACCAGAAAGCCCACAGCTCCAGGGATAATTGGGATTGCAAAGGCCTGCCAAGAGGAGCACGACACTGCACTGACATGGCTCCCTCCCCAGCTTTCCTAGCCAGAACCCACGGGGGGCGTGGCCGGAAACCGCCGTCGGCAACTTCTAGGGTTAGGGTTAGGGTTAGGGTCTGGAGAACCAGAAAGCCCACAGCTCCAGGGATAATTGGGATTGCAAAGGCCTGCCAAGAGGAGCACGACACTGCACCGACATGGCTCCCTCCCCAGCTTTCCTAGCCAGAACGCGGGGGGGGCGTGGCCGGAAACCGCCGTCGGCAACTTCTAGGGTTAGGGTTAGGGTTAGGGTCTGGAGAACCAGAAAGCCCACAGCTCCAGGGATAATTGGGATTGCAAAGGCCTGCCAAGAGGAGCACAACACTGCACCAACATGGCTCCCTCCCCAGCTTTCCTAGCCAGAACCCACGGGGGGGGCGTGGCCGGAAACCGCCGTCGGCAACTTCTAGGGTTAGGGTTAGGGTTAGGGTCTGGAGAACCAGAAAGCCCACAGCTCCAGGGATAATTGGGATTGCAAAGGCCTGCCAAGAGGAGCACGACACTGCACCGACATGGCTCCCTCCCCAGCTTTCCTAGCCAGAACCCACGGGGGGGGCGTGGCCGGAAACCGCCGTCGGCAACTTCTAGGGTTAGGGTTAGGGTTAGGGTCTGGAGAACCAGAAAGCCCACAGCTCCAGGGATAATTGGGATTGCAAAGGCCTGCCAAGAGGAGCACGAGACTGCACCGACATGGCTCCCTCCCCAGCTTTCCTAGCCAGAACCCACGGGGGGCGTGGCCGGAAACCGCCGTCGGCAACTTCTAGGGTTAGGGTTAGGGTTAGGGTCTGGAGAACCAGAAAGCCCACAGCTCCAGGGATAATTGGGATTGCAAAGGCCTGCCAAGAGGAGCACGACACTGCACCGACATGGCTCCCTCCCCAGCTTTCCTAGCCAGAACCCACGGGGGGGGCGTGGCCGGAAACCGCCGTCGGCAACTTCTAGGGTTAGGGTTAGGGTTAGGGTTAGGGTCTGGAGAACCAGAAAGCCCACAGCTCCAGGGATAATTGGGATTGCAAAGGCCTGCCAAGAGGAGCACGACACTGCACCGACATGGCTCCCTCCCCAGCTTTCCTAGCCAGAACGCGGGGGGGGCGTGGCCGGAAACCGCCGTCGGCAACTTCTAGGGTTAGGGTTAGGGTTAGGGTCTGGAGAACCAGAAAGCCCACAGCTCCAGGGATAATTGGGATTGCAAAGGCCTGCCAAGAGGAGCACGACACTGCACCGACATGGCTCCCTCCCCAGCTTTCCTAGCCAGAACGCGGGGGGGGCGTGGCCGGAAACCGCCGTCGGCAACTTCTAGGGTTACGGTTAGGGTTAGGGTCTGGAGAACCAGAAAGCCCACAGCTCCAGGGATAATTGGGATTGCAAAGGCCTGCCAAGAGGAGCACGACACTGCACTGACATGGCTCCCTCCCCAGCTTTCCTAGCCAGAACCCACGGGGGGCGTGGCCGGAAACCGCCGTCGGCAACTTCTAGGGTTAGGGTTAGGGTTAGGGTCTGGAGAACCAGAAAGCCCACAGCTCCAGGGATAATTGGGATTGCAAAGGCCTGCCAAGAGGAGCACGACACTGCACCGACATGGCTCCCTCCCCAGCTTTCCTAGCCAGAACCCACGGGGGGCGTGGCCGGAAACCGCCGTCGGCAACTTCTAGGGTTAGGGTTAGGGTTAGGGTCTGGAGAACCAGAAAGCCCACAGCTCCAGGGATAATTGGGATTGCAAAGGCCTGCCAAGAGGAGCACGACACTGCACCGACATGGCTCCCTCCCCAGCTTTCCTAGCCAGAACCCACGGGGGGCGTGGCCGGAAACCGCCGTCGGCAACTTCTAGGGTTAGGGTTAGGGTTAGGGTCTGGAGAACCAGAAAGCCCACAGCTCCAGGGATAATTGGGATTGCAAAGGCCTGCCAAGAGGAGCACGACACTGCACCGACATGGCTCCCTCCCCAGCTTTCCTAGCCAGAACCCACGGGGGGCGTGGCCGGAAACCGCCGTCGGCAACTTCTAGGGTTAGGGTTAGGGTTAGGGTCTGGAGAACCAGAAAGCCCACAGCTCCAGGGATAATTGGGATTGCAAAGGCCTGCCAAGAGGAGCACGACACTGCACCGACATGGCTCCCTCCCCAGCTTTCCTAGCCAGAACCCACGGGGGGCGTGGCCGGATCCGCGGTCGGCAACTTCTAGGGTTAGGGTTAGGGTTAGGGTCTGGAGAACCAGAAAGCCCACAGCTCCAGGGATAATTGGGATTGCAAAGGCCTGCCAAGAGGAGCACGACACTGCACCGACATGGCTCCCTCCCCAGCTTTCCTAGCCAGAACCCACGGGGGGCGTGGCCGGAAACCGCCGTCGGCAACTTCTAGGGTTACGGTTAGGGTTAGGGTCTGGAGAACCAGAAAGCCCACAGCTCCAGGGATAATTGGGATTGCAAAGGCCTGCCAAGAGGAGCACGACACTGCACCGACATGGCTCCCTCCCCAGCTTTCCTAGCCAGAACCCACGGGGGGCGTGGCCGGAAACCGCCGTCGGCAACTTCTAGGGTTAGGGTTAGGGTTAGGGTCTGGAGAACCAGAAAGCCCACAGCTCCAGGGATAATTGGGGTTGCAAAGGCCTGCCAAGAGGAGCACGACACTGCACTGACATGGCTCCCTCCCCAGCTTTCCTAGCCAGAACCCACGGGGGGCGTGGCCGGAAACCGCGGTCGGCAACTTCTAGGGTTAGGGTTAGGGTTAGGGTCTGGAGAACCAGAAAGCCCACAGCTCCAGGGATAATTGGGATTGCAAAGGCCTGCCAAGAGGAGCACGACACTGCACCGACATGGCTCCCTCCCCAGCTTTCCTAGCCAGAACCCACGGGGGGCGTGGCCGGAAACCGCCGTCGGCAACTTCTAGGGTTAGGGTTAGGGTTAGGGTCTGGAGAACCAGAAAGCCCACAGCTCCAGGGATAATTGGGATTGCAAAGGCCTGCCAAGAGGAGCACGACACTGCACCGACATGGCTCCCTCCCCAGCTTTCCTAGCCAGAACCCACGGGGGGCGTGGCCGGAAACCGCCGTCGGCAACTTCTAGGGTTAGGGTTAGGGTCTGGAGAACCAGAAAGCCCACAGCTCCAGGGATAATTGGGATTGCAAAGGCCTGCCAAGAGGAGCACGACACTGCACTGACATGGCTCCCTCCCCAGCTTTCCTAGCCAGAACCCACGGGGGGGGCGTGGCCGGAAACCGCCGTCGGCAACTTCTAGGGTTAGGGTTAGGGTTAGGGTCTGGAGAACCAGAAAGCCCACAGCTCCAGGGATAATTGGGATTGCAAAGGCCTGCCAAGAGGAGCACGACACTGCACCGACATGGCTCCCTCCCCAGCTTTCCTAGCCAGAACCCACGGGGGGCGTGGCCGGAAACCGCCGTCGGCAACTTCTAGGGTTACGGTTAGGGTTAGGGTCTGGAGAACCAGAAAGCCCACAGCTCCAGGGATAATTGGGATTGCAAAGGCCTGCCAAGAGGAGCACGACACTGCACCGACATGGCTCCCTCCCCAGCTTTCCTAGCCAGAACCCGGGGGGGGCGTGGCCGGAAACCGCCGTCGGCAACTTCTAGGGTTAGGGTTAGGGTTAGGGTCTGGAGAACCAGAAAGCCCACAGCTCCAGGGATAATTGGGATTGCAAAGGCCTGCCAAGAGGAGCACGACACTGCACCGACATGGCTCCCTCCCCAGCTTTCCTAGCCAGAACCCACGGGGGGCGTGGCCGGATCCGCGGTCGGCAACTTCTAGGGTTAGGGTTAGGGTTAGGGTCTGGAGAACCAGAAAGCCCACAGCTCCAGGGATAATTGGGATTGCAAAGGCCTGCCAAGAGGAGCACGAGACTGCACCGACATGGCTCCCTCCCCAGCTTTCCTAGCCAGAACCCGGGGGGGGCGTGGCCGGAAACCGCCGTCGGCAACTTCTAGGGTTAGGGTTAGGGTTAGGGTCTGGAGAACCAGAAAGCCCACAGCTCCAGGGATAATTGGGATTGCAAAGGCCTGCCAAGAGGAGCACGACACTGCACCGACATGGCTCCCTCCCCAGCTTTCCTAGCCAGAACCCACGGGGGGCGTGGCCGGAAACCGCCGTCGGCAACTTCTAGGGTTAGGGTTAGGGTTAGGGTCTGGAGAACCAGAAAGCCCACAGCTCCAGGGATAATTGGGATTGCAAAGGCCTGCCAAGAGGAGCACGACACTGCACCGACATGGCTCCCTCCCCAGCTTTCCTAGCCAGAACCCACGGGGGGCGTGGCCGGAAAACGCCGTCGGCAACTTCTAGGGTTAGGGTTAGGGTTAGGGTCTGGAGAACCAGAAAGCCCACAGCTCCAGGGATAATTGGGATTGCAAAGGCCTGCCAAGAGGAGCACGACACTGCACCGACATGGCTCCCTCCCCAGCTTTCCTAGCCAGAACCCACGGGGGGCGTGGCCGGAAACCGCCGTCGGCAACTTCTAGGGTTAGGGTTAGGGTTAGGGTCTGGAGAACCAGAAAGCCCACAGCTCCAGGGATAATTGGGATTGCAAAGGCCTGCCAAGAGGAGCACGACACTGCACCGACATGGCTCCCTCCCCAGCTTTCCTAGCCAGAACCCACGGGGGGCGTGGCCGGAAACCGCCGTCGGCAACTTCTAGGGTTAGGGTTAGGGTTAGGGTCTGGAGAACCAGAAAGCCCACAGCTCCAGGGATAATTGGGATTGCAAAGGCCTGCCAAGAGGAGCACGAGACTGCACCGACATGGCTCCCTCCCCAGCTTTCCTAGCCAGAACCCACGGGGGGCGTGGCCGGATCCGCGGTCGGCAACTTCTAGGGTTAGGGTTAGTGTTAGGGTCTGGAGAACCAGAAAGCCCACAGCTCCAGGGATAATTGGGATTGCAAAGGCCTGCCAAGAGGAGCACGACACTGCACCGACATGGCTCCCTCCCCAGCTTTCCTAGCCAGAACCCGGGGGGGGCGTGGCCGGATCCGCGGTCGGCAACTTCTAGGGTTAGGGTTAGGGTTAGGGTCTGGAGAACCAGAAAGCCCACAGCTCCAGGGATAATTGGGATTGCAAAGGCCTGCCAAGAGGAGCACGACACTGCACCGACATGGCTCCCTCCCCAGCTTTCCTAGCCAGAACCCACGGGGGGCGTGGCCGGAAACCGCCAGCGGCAACTTCTAGGGTTAGGGTTAGGGTTAGGGTCTGGAGAACCAGAAAGCCCACAGCTCCAGGGATAATTGGGATTGCAAAGGCCTGCCAAGAGGAGCACGACACTGCACCGACATGGCTCCCTCCCCAGCTTTCCTAGCCAGAACCCACGGGGGGCGTGGCCGGAAACCGCCGTCGGCAACTTCTAGGGTTAGGGTTAGGGTTAGGGTCTGGAGAACCAGAAAGCCCACAGCTCCAGGGATAATTGGGATTGCAAAGGCCTGCCAAGAGGAGCACGACACTGCACCGACATGGCTCCCTCCCCAGCTTTCCTAGCCAGAACCCACGGGGGGCGTGGCCGGAAACCGCCGTCGGCAACTTCTAGGGTTAGGGTTAGGGTTAGGGTCTGGAGAACCAGAAAGCCCACAGCTCCAGGGATAATTGGGATTGCAAAGGCCTGCCAAGAGGAGCACGACACTGCACCGACATGGCTCCCTCCCCAGCTTTCCTAGCCAGAACCCACGGGGGGCGTGGCCGGAAACCGCCATCGGCAACTTCTAGGGTTAGGGTTAGGGTTAGGGTCTGGAGAACCAGAAAGCCCACAGCTCCAGCGATAATTGGGATTGCAAAGGCCTGCCAAGAGGAGCACGACACTGCACCGACATGGCTCCCTCCCCAGCTTTCCTAGCCAGAACCCGGGGGGGGCGTGGCCGGAAACCGCCATCGGCAACTTCTACGGTTAGGGTTAGGGTTAGGGTCTGGAGAACCAGAAAGCCCACAGCTCCAGGGATAATTGGGATTGCAAAGGCCTGCCAAGAGGAGCACGACACTGCACCGACATGGCTCCCTCCCCAGCTTTCCTAGCCAGAACCCACGGAGGGCGTGGCCGGAAACCGCCGTCGGCAACTTCTAGGGTTAGGGTTAGGGTCTGGAGAACCAGAAAGCCCACAGCTCCAGGGATAATTGGGATTGCAAAGGCCTGCCAAGAGGAGCACGACACTGCACCGACATGGCTCCCTCCCCAGCTTTCCTAGCCAGAACCCACGGGGGGCGTGGCCGGAAACCGCCATCGGCAACTTCTAGGGTTAGGGTTAGGGTTAGGGTCTGGAGAACCAGAAAGCCCACAGCTCCAGGGATAATTGGGATTGCAAAGGCCTGCCAAGAGGAGCACGACACTGCACCGACATGGCTCCCTCCCCAGCTTTCCTAGCCAGAACCCACAGGGGGGGCGTGGCCGGAAACCGCCGTCGGCAACTTCTAGGGTTAGGGTTAGGGTCTGGAGAACCAGAAAGCCCACAGCTCCAGGGATAATTGGGATTGCAAAGGCCTGCCAAGAGGAGCACGACACTGCACCGACATGGCTCCCTCCCCAGCTTTCCTAGCCAGAACCCACGGGGGGCGTGGCCGGAAACCGCCGTCGGCAACTTCTAGGGTTACGGTTAGGGTTAGGGTCTGGAGAACCAGAAAGCCCACAGCTCCAGGGATAATTGGGGTTGCAAAGGCCTGCCAAGAGGAGCACGACACTGCACCGACATGGCTCCCTCCCCAGCTTTCCTAGCCAGAACCCACGGGGGGCGTGGCCGGAAACCGCCGTCGGCAACTTCTAGGGTTAGGGTTAGGGTTAGGGTCTGGAGAACCAGAAAGCCCACAGCTCCAGGGATAATTGGGATTGCAAAGGCCTGCCAAGAGGAGCACGACACTGCACCGACATGGCTCCCTCCCCAGCTTTCCTAGCCAGAACCCACGGGGGGCGTGGCCGGAAACCGCCGTCGGCAACTTCTAGGGTTAGGGTTAGGGTTAGGGTCTGGAGAACCAGAAAGCCCACAGCTCCAGGGATAATTGGGATTGCAAAGGCCTGCCAAGAGGAGCACGACACTGCACCGACATGGCTCCCTCCCCAGCTTTCCTAGCCAGAACCCACGGGGGGCGTGGCCGGAAACCGCCGTCGGCAACTTCTAGGGTTAGGGTTAGGGTTAGGGTCTGGAGAACCAGAAAGCCCACAGCTCCAGGGATAATTGGGATTGCAAAGGCCTGCCAAGAGGAGCACGACACTGCACCGACATGGCTCCCTCCCCAGCTTTCCTAGCCAGAACCCACGGGGGGCGTGGCCGGAAACCGCCGTCGGCAACTTCTAGGGTTAGGGTTAGGGTTAGGGTCTGGAGAACCAGAAAGCCCACAGCTCCAGGGATAATTGGGATTGCAAAGGCCTGCCAAGAGGAGCACGACACTGCACCGACATGGCTCCCTCCCCAGCTTTCCTAGCCAGAACCCGGGGGGGGCGTGGCCGGAAACCGCCGTCGGCAACTTCTAGGGTTACGGTTAGGGTTAGGGTCTGGAGAACCAGAAAGCCCACAGCTCCAGGGATAATTGGGATTGCAAAGGCCTGCCAAGAGGAGCACGACACTGCACCGACATGGCTCCCTCCCCAGCTTTCCTAGCCAGAACCCACGGGGGGCGTGGCCGGAAACCGCCGTCGGCAACTTCTAGGGTTAGGGTTAGGGTTAGGGTCTGGAGAACCAGAAAGCCCACAGCTCCAGGGATAATTGGGATTGCAAAGGCCTGCCAAGAGGAGCACGACACTGCACCGACATGGCTCCCTCCCCAGCTTTCCTAGCCAGAACCCACGGGGGGCGTGGCCGGAAACCGCCGTCGGCAACTTCTAGGGTTAGGGTTAGGGTTAGGGTCTGGAGAACCAGAAAGCCCACAGCTCCAGGGATAATTGGGATTGCAAAGGCCTGCCAAGAGGAGCACGACACTGCACCGACATGGCTCCCTCCCCAGCTTTCCTAGCCAGAACCCACGGGGGGCGTGGCCGGAAACCGCCGTCGGCAACTTCTAGGGTTAGGGTTAGGGTTAGGGTCTGGAGAACCAGAAAGCCCACAGCTCCAGGGATAATTGGGATTGCAAAGGCCTGCCAAGAGGAGCACGACACTGCACCGACATGGCTCCCTCCCCAGCTTTCCTAGCCAGAACCCACGGGGGGCGTGGCCGGAAACCGCCGTCGGCAACTTCTAGGGTTAGGGTTAGGGTTAGGGTCTGGAGAACCAGAAAGCCCACAGCTCCAGGGATAATTGGGATTGCAAAGGCCTGCCAAGAGGAGCACGACACTGCACCGACATGGCTCCCTCCCCAGCTTTCCTAGCCAGAACCCACGGGGGGCGTGGCCGGAAACCGCCGTCGGCAACTTCTAGGGTTAGGGTTAGGGTTAGGGTCTGGAGAACCAGAAAGCCCACAGCTCCAGGGATAATTGGGATTGCAAAGGCCTGCCAAGAGGAGCACGACACTGCACCGACATGGCTCCCTCCCCAGCTTTCCTAGCCAGAACCCACGGGGGGCGTGGCCGGAAACCGCCGTCGGCAACTTCTAGGGTTAGGGTTAGGGTTAGGGTCTGGAGAACCAGAAAGCCCACAGCTCCAGGGATAATTGGGATTGCAAAGGCCTGCCAAGAGGAGCACGACACTGCACCGACATGGCTCCCTCCCCAGCTTTCCTAGCCAGAACCCACGGGGGGCGTGGCCGGAAACCGCCGTCGGCAACTTCTAGGGTTAGGGTTAGGGCTAGGGTCTGGAGAACCAGAAAGCCCACAGCTCCAGGGATAATTGGGATTGCAAAGGCCTGCCAAGAGGAGCACGACACTGCACCGACATGGCTCCCTCCCCAGCTTTCCTAGCCAGAACCCACGGGGGGCGTGGCCGGAAACCGCCGTCGGCAACTTCTAGGGTTAGGGTTAGGGTTAGGGTCTGGAGAACCAGAAAGCCCACAGCTCCAGGGATAATTGGGATTGCAAAGGCCTGCCAAGAGGAGCACGACACTGCACCGACATGGCTCCCTCCCCAGCTTTCCTAGCCAGAACCCACGGGGGGCGTGGCCGGAAACCGCCGTCGGCAACTTCTAGGGTTAGGGTTAGGGTCTGGAGAACCAGAAAGCCCACAGCTCCAGGGATAATTGGGATTGCAAAGGCCTGCCAAGAGGAGCACGACACTGCACCGACATGGCTCCCTCCCCAGCTTTCCTAGCCAGAACCCACGGGGGGCGTGGCCGGAAACCGCCGTCGGCAACTTCTAGGGTTAGGGTTAGGGTTAGGGTCTGGAGAACCAGAAAGCCCACAGCTCCAGGGATAATTGGGATTGCAAAGGCCTGCCAAGAGGAGCACGACACTGCACCGACATGGCTCCCTCCCCAGCTTTCCTAGCCAGAACCCACGGGGGGCGTGGCCGGAAACCGCCGTCGGCAACTTCTAGGGTTAGGGTTAGGGTTAGGGTCTGGAGAACCAGAAAGCCCACAGCTCCAGGGATAATTGGGATTGCAAAGGCCTGCCAAGAGGAGCACGACACTGCACCGACATGGCTCCCTCCCCAGCTTTCCTAGCCAGAACCCACGGGGGGCGTGGCCGGAAACCGCCGTCGGCAACTTCTAGGGTTAGGGTTAGGGTCTGGAGAACCAGAAAGCCCACAGCTCCAGGGATAATTGGGATTGCAAAGGCCTGCCAAGAGGAGCACGACACTGCACCGACATGGCTCCCTCCCCAGCTTTCCTAGCCAGAACCCACGGGGGGCGTGGCCGGAAACCGCCGTCGGCAACTTCTAGGGTTAGGGTTAGGGTCTGGAGAACCAGAAAGCCCACAGCTCCAGGGATAATTGGGATTGCAAAGGCCTGCCAAGAGGAGCACGACACTGCACCGACATGGCTCCCTCCCCAGCTTTCCTAGCCAGAACCCACGGGGGGCGTGGCCGGAAACCGCCGTCGGCAACTTCTAGGGTTAGGGTTAGGGTTAGGGTCTGGAGAACCAGAAAGCCCACAGCTCCAGGGATAATTGGGATTGCAAAGGCCTGCCAAGAGGAGCACGACACTGCACCGACATGGCTCCCTCCCCAGCTTTCCTAGCCAGAACCCACGGGGGGCGTGGCCGGAAACCGCCGTCGGCAACTTCTAGGGTTAGGGTTAGGGTTAGGGTCTGGAGAACCAGAAAGCCCACAGCTCCAGGGATAATTGGGATTGCAAAGGCCTGCCAAGAGGAGCACGACACTGCACCGACATGGCTCCCTCCCCAGCTTTCCTAGCCAGAACCCACGGGGGGCGTGGCCGGAAACCGCCGTCGGCAACTTCTAGGGTTAGGGTTAGGGTTAGGGTCTGGAGAACCAGAAAGCCCACAGCTCCAGGGATAATTGGGATTGCAAAGGCCTGCCAAGAGGAGCACGACACTGCACCGACATGGCTCCCTCCCCAGCTTTCCTAGCCAGAACCCACGGGGGGCGTGGCCGGAAACCGCCGTCGGCAACTTCTAGGGTTAGGGTTAGGGTTAGGGTCTGGAGAACCAGAAAGCCCACAGCTCCAGGGATAATTGGGATTGCAAAGGCCTGCCAAGAGGAGCACGACACTGCACCGACATGGCTCCCTCCCCAGCTTTCCTAGCCAGAACCCACGGGGGGCGTGGCCGGAAACCGCCGTCGGCAACTTCTAGGGTTAGGGTTAGGGTTAGGGTCTGGAGAACCAGAAAGCCCACAGCTCCAGGGATAATTGGGATTGCAAAGGCCTGCCAAGAGGAGCACGACACTGCACCGACATGGCTCCCTCCCCAGCTTTCCTAGCCAGAACCCACGGGGGGCGTGGCCGGAAACCGCCGTCGGCAACTTCTAGGGTTAGGGTTAGGGTTAGGGTCTGGAGAACCAGAAAGCCCACAGCTCCAGGGATAATTGGGATTGCAAAGGCCTGCCAAGAGGAGCACGACACTGCACCGACATGGCTCCCTCCCCAGCTTTCCTAGCCAGAACCCACGGGGGGCGTGGCCGGAAACCGCCGTCGGCAACTTCTAGGGTTAGGGTTAGGGTTAGGGTCTGGAGAACCAGAAAGCCCACAGCTCCAGGGATAATTGGGATTGCAAAGGCCTGCCAAGAGGAGCACGACACTGCACCGACATGGCTCCCTCCCCAGCTTTCCTAGCCAGAACCCACGGGGGGCGTGGCCGGAAACCGCCGTCGGCAACTTCTAGGGTTAGGGTTAGGGTTAGGGTCTGGAGAACCAGAAAGCCCACAGCTCCAGGGATAATTGGGATTGCAAAGGCCTGCCAAGAGGAGCACGACACTGCACCGACATGGCTCCCTCCCCAGCTTTCCTAGCCAGAACCCACGGGGGGCGTGGCCGGAAACCGCCGTCGGCAACTTCTAGGGTTAGGGTTAGGGTTAGGGTCTGGAGAACCAGAAAGCCCACAGCTCCAGGGATAATTGGGATTGCAAAGGCCTGCCAAGAGGAGCACGACACTGCACCGACATGGCTCCCTCCCCAGCTTTCCTAGCCAGAACCCACGGGGGGCGTGGCCGGAAACCGCCGTCGGCAACTTCTAGGGTTAGGGTTAGGGTTAGGGTCTGGAGAACCAGAAAGCCCACAGCTCCAGGGATAATTGGGATTGCAAAGGCCTGCCAAGAGGAGCACGACACTGCACCGACATGGCTCCCTCCCCAGCTTTCCTAGCCAGAACCCACGGGGGGCGTGGCCGGAAACCGCCGTCGGCAACTTCTAGGGTTAGGGTTAGGGTTAGGGTCTGGAGAACCAGAAAGCCCACAGCTCCAGGGATAATTGGGATTGCAAAGGCCTGCCAAGAGGAGCACGACACTGCACCGACATGGCTCCCTCCCCAGCTTTCCTAGCCAGAACCCACGGGGGGCGTGGCCGGAAACCGCCGTCGGCAACTTCTAGGGTTAGGGTTAGGGTTAGGGTCTGGAGAACCAGAAAGCCCACAGCTCCAGGGATAATTGGGATTGCAAAGGCCTGCCAAGAGGAGCACGACACTGCACCGACATGGCTCCCTCCCCAGCTTTCCTAGCCAGAACCCACGGGGGGCGTGGCCGGAAACCGCCGTCGGCAACTTCTAGGGTTAGGGTTAGGGTTAGGGTCTGGAGAACCAGAAAGCCCACAGCTCCAGGGATAATTGGGATTGCAAAGGCCTGCCAAGACGAGCACGACACTGCACCGACATGGCTCCCTCCCCAGCTTTCCTAGCCAGAACCCACGGGGGGCGTGGCCGGAAACCGCCGTCGGCAACTTCTAGGGTTAGGGTTAGGGTTAGGGTCTGGAGAACCAGAAAGCCCACAGCTCCAGGGATAATTGGGATTGCAAAGGCCTGCCAAGAGGAGCACGACACTGCACCGACATGGCTCCCTCCCCACTTTTCCTAGCCAGAACCCACGGGGGGCGTGGCCGGAAACCGCCGTCGGCAACTTCTAGGGTTAGGGTTAGGGTTAGGGTCTGGAGAACCAGAAAGCCCACAGCTCCAGGGATAATTGGGATTGCAAAGGCCTGCCAAGAGGAGCACGACACTGCACCGACATGGCTCCCTCCCCAGCTTTCCTAGCCAGAACTCACGGGGGGCGTGGCCGGAAACCACCGTCGGCAACTTCTAGGGTTAGGGTTAGGGTTAGGGTCTGGAGAACCAGAAAGCCCACAGCTCCAGGCATAATTGGGATTGCAAAGGCCTGCCAAGAGGAGCACGACACTGCACCGACATGGCTCCCTCCCCACTTTTCCTAGCCAGAACCCACGGGGGGCGTGGCCAGAAACCGCCGTCGGCAACTTCTAGGGTTAGGGTTAGGGTTAGGGTCTGGAGAACCAGAAAGCCCACACCTCCCGGGATAATTGGGATTGCAAAGGCCTGCCAGGAGGAGCACGACACTGCACCGACATGGCTCCCTCCCCAGCTATCCTAGCCAGAACCCACGGGGGGCGTGGCCGGAAACCGCCGTCGGCAACTTCTAGGGTTAGGGTTAGGGTTAGGGTCTGGAGAACCAGAAAGCCCACAGCTCCAGGGATAATTGGGATTGCAAAGGCCTGCCAAGAGGAGCACGACACTGCACCGACATGGCTCCCTCCCCAGCTTTCCTAGCCAGAACCCACGGGGGGCGTGGCCGGAAACCGCCGTCGGCAACTTCTAGGGTTAGGGTTAGGGTTAGGGTCTGGAGAACCAGAAAGCCCACAGCTCCAGGGATAATTGGGATTGCAAAGGCCTGCCAAGAGGAGCACGACACTGCACCGACATGGCTCCCTCCCCAGCTTTCCTAGCCAGAACCCACGGGGGGCGTGGCCGGAAACCGCCGTCGGCAACTTCTAGGGTTAGGGTTAGGGTTAGGGTCTGGAGAACCAGAAAGCCCACAGCTCCAGGGATAATTGGGATTGCAAAGGCCTGCCAAGAGGAGCACGACACTGCACCGACATGGCTCCCTCCCCAGCTTTCCTAGCCAGAACCCACGGGGGGCGTGGCCGGAAACCGCCGTCGGCAACTTCTAGGGTTAGGGTTAGGGTTAGGGTCTGGAGAACCAGAAAGCCCACAGCTCCAGGGATAATTGGGATTGCAAAGGCCTGCCAAGACGAGCACGACACTGCACCGACATGGCTCCCTCCCCAGCTTTCCTAGCCAGAACCCACGGGGGGCGTGGCCGGAAACCGCCGTCGGCAACTTCTAGGGTTAGGGTTAGGGTTAGGGTCTGGAGAACCAGAAAGCCCACAGCTCCAGGGATAATTGGGATTGCAAAGGCCTGCCAAGAGGAGCACGACACTGCACCGACATGGCTCCCTCCCGACTTTTCCTAGCCAGAACCCACGGGGGGCGTGGCCGGAAACCACCGTCGGCAACTTCTAGGGTTAGGGTTAGGGTTAGGGTCTGGAGAACCAGAAAGCCCACAGCTCCAGGGATAATTGGGATTGCAAAGGCCTGCCAAGAGGAGCACGACACTGCACCGACATGGCTCCCTCCCCAGCTTTCCTAGCCAGAACTCACGGGGGGCGTGGCCGGAAACCACCGTCGGCAACTTCTAGGGTTAGGGTTAGGGTTAGGGTCTGGAGAACCAGAAAGCCCACAGCTCCAGGCATAATTGGGATTGCAAAGGCCTGCCAAGAGGAGCACGACACTGCACCGACATGGCTCCCTCCCCACTTTTCCTAGCCAGAACCCACGGGGGGCGTGGCCAGAAACCGCCGTCGGCAACTTCTAGGGTTAGGGTTAGGGTTAGGGTCTGGAGAACCAGAAAGCCCACACCTCCCGGGATAATTGGGATTGCAAAGGCCTGCCAGGAGGAGCACGACACTGCACCGACATGGCTCCCTCCCCAGCTATCCTAGCCAGAACCCACGGGGGGCGTGGCCGGAAACCGCCGTCGGCAACTTCTAGGGTTAGGGTTAGGGTTAGGGTCTGGAGAACCAGAAAGCCCACAGCTCCAGGGATAATTGGGATTGCAAAGGCCTGCCAAGAGGAGCACGACACTGCACCGACATGGCTCCCTCCCCAGCTTTCCTAGCCAGAACCCACGGGGGGCGTGGCCGGAAACCGCCGTCGGCAACTTCTAGGGTTAGGGTTAGGGTTAGGGTCTGGAGAACCAGAAAGCCCACAGCTCCAGGGATAATTGGGATTGCAAAGGCCTGCCAAGACGAGCACGACACTGCACCGACATGGCTCCCTCCCCAGCTTTCCTAGCCAGAACCCACGGGGGGCGTGGCCGGAAACCGCCGTCGGCAACTTCTAGGGTTAGGGTTAGGGTTAGGGTCTGGAGAACCAGAAAGCCCACAGCTCCAGGGATAATTGGGATTGCAAAGGCCTGCCAAGAGGAGCACGACACTGCACCGACATGGCTCCCTCCCCAGCTTTCCTAGCCAGAACCCACGGGGGGCGTGGCCGGAAACCGCCGTCGGCAACTTCTAGGGTTAGGGTTAGGGTTAGGGTCTGGAGAACCAGAAAGCCCACAGCTCCAGGGATAATTGGGATTGCAAAGGCCTGCCAAGAGGAGCACGACACTGCACCGACATGGCTCCCTCCCCAGCTTTCCTAGCCAGAACCCACGGGGGGCGTGGCCGGAAACCGCCGTCGGCAACTTCTAGGGTTAGGGTTAGGGTTAGGGTCTGGAGAACCAGAAAGCCCACAGCTCCAGGGATAATTGGGATTGCAAAGGCCTGCCAAGAGGAGCACGACACTGCACCGACATGGCTCCCTCCCCACTTTTCCTAGCCAGAACCCATGGGGGGCGTGGCCGGAAACCGCCGTCGGCAACTTCTAGGGTTAGGGTTAGGGTTAGGGTCTGGAGAACCAGAAAGCCCACAGCTCCAGGGATAATTGGGATTGCAAAGGCCTGCCAAGAGGAGCACCACACTGCACCGACATGGCTCCCTCCCCAGCTTTCCTAGCCAGAACCCACGGGGGGCGTGGCCGGAAACCGCCGTCGGCAACTTCTAGGGTTAGGGTTAGGGTTAGGGTCTGGAGAACCAGAAAGCCCACAGCTCCAGGGATAATTGGGATTGCAAAGGCCTGCCAAGAGGAGCACGACACTGCACCGACATGGCTCCCTCCCCAGCTTTCCTAGCCAGAACCCACGGGGGGCGTGGCCGGAAACCGCCGTCGGCAACTTCTAGGGTTAGGGTTAGGGTTAGGGTCTGGAGAACCAGAAAGCCCACAGCTCCAGGGATAATTGGGATTGCAAAGGCCTGCCAAGAGGAGCACGACACTGCACCGACATGGCTCCCTCCCCAGCTTTCCTAGCCAGAACCCACGGGGGGCGTGGCCGGAAACCGCCGTCGGCAACTTCTAGGGTTAGGGTTAGGGTTAGGGTCTGGAGAACCAGAAAGCCCACAGCTCCAGGGATAATTGGGATTGCAAAGGCCTGCCAAGACGAGCACGACACTGCACCGACATGGCTCCCTCCCCAGCTTTCCTAGCCAGAACCCACGGGGGGCGTGGCCGGAAACCGCCGTCGGCAACTTCTAGGGTTAGGGTTAGGGTTAGGGTCTGGAGAACCAGAAAGCCCACAGCTCCAGGGATAATTGGGATTGCAAAGGCCTGCCAAGAGGAGCACGACACTGCACCGACATGGCTCCCTCCCCACTTTTCCTAGCCAGAACCCACGGGGGGCGTGGCCGGAAACCGCCGTCGGCAACTTCTAGGGTTAGGGTTAGGGTTAGGGTCTGGAGAACCAGAAAGCCCACAGCTCCAGGGATAATTGGGATTGCAAAGGCCTGCCAAGAGGAGCACGACACTGCACCGACATGGCTCCCTCCCCAGCTTTCCTAGCCAGAACTCACGGGGGGCGTGGCCGGAAACCACCGTCGGCAACTTCTAGGGTTAGGGTTAGGGTTAGGGTCTGGAGAACCAGAAAGCCCACAGCTCCAGGCATAATTGGGATTGCAAAGGCCTGCCAAGAGGAGCACGACACTGCACCGACATGGCTCCCTCCCCACTTTTCCTAGCCAGAACCCACGGGGGGCGTGGCCAGAAACCGCCGTCGGCAACTTCTAGGGTTAGGGTTAGGGTTAGGGTCTGGAGAACCAGAAAGCCCACACCTCCCGGGATAATTGGGATTGCAAAGGCCTGCCAGGAGGAGCACGACACTGCACCGACATGGCTCCCTCCCCAGCTATCCTAGCCAGAACCCACGGGGGGCGTGGCCGGAAACCGCCGTCGGCAACTTCTAGGGTTAGGGTTAGGGTTAGGGTCTGGAGAACCAGAAAGCCCACAGCTCCAGGGATAATTGGGATTGCAAAGGCCTGCCAAGAGGAGCACGACACTGCACCGACATGGCTCCCTCCCCAGCTTTCCTAGCCAGAACCCACGGGGGGCGTGGCCGGAAACCGCCGTCGGCAACTTCTAGGGTTAGGGTTAGGGTTAGGGTCTGGAGAACCAGAAAGCCCACAGCTCCAGGGATAATTGGGATTGCAAAGGCCTGCCAAGAGGAGCACGACACTGCACCGACATGGCTCCCTCCCCAGCTTTCCTAGCCAGAACCCACGGGGGGCGTGGCCGGAAACCGCCGTCGGCAACTTCTAGGGTTAGGGTTAGGGTTAGGGTCTGGAGAACCAGAAAGCCCACAGCTCCAGGGATAATTGGGATTGCAAAGGCCTGCCAAGAGGAGCACGACACTGCACCGACATGGCTCCCTCCCCAGCTTTCCTAGCCAGAACCCACGGGGGGCGTGGCCGGAAACCGCCGTCGGCAACTTCTAGGGTTAGGGTTAGGGTTAGGGTCTGGAGAACCAGAAAGCCCACAGCTCCAGGGATAATTGGGATTGCAAAGGCCTGCCAAGAGGAGCACGACACTGCACCGACATGGCTCCCTCCCCAGCTTTCCTAGCCAGAACCCACGGGGGGCGTGGCCGGAAACCGCCGTCGGCAACTTCTAGGGTTAGGGTTAGGGTTAGGGTCTGGAGAACCAGAAAGCCCACAGCTCCAGGGATAATTGGGATTGCAAAGGCCTGCCAAGAGGAGCACGACACTGCACCGACATGGCTCCCTCCCCAGCTTTCCTAGCCAGAACCCACGGGGGGCGTGGCCGGAAACCGCCGTCGGCAACTTCTAGGGTTAGGGTTAGGGTTAGGGTCTGGAGAACCAGAAAGCCCACAGCTCCAGGGATAATTGGGATTGCAAAGGCCTGCCAAGACGAGCACGACACTGCACCGACATGGCTCCCTCCCCAGCTTTCCTAGCCAGAACCCACGGGGGGCGTGGCCGGAAACCGCCGTCGGCAACTTCTAGGGTTAGGGTTAGGGTTAGGGTCTGGAGAACCAGAAAGCCCACAGCTCCAGGGATAATTGGGATTGCAAAGGCCTGCCAAGAGGAGCACGACACTGCACCGACATGGCTCCCTCCCGACTTTTCCTAGCCAGAACCCACGGGGGGCGTGGCCGGAAACCACCGTCGGCAACTTCTAGGGTTAGGGTTAGGGTTAGGGTCTGGAGAACCAGAAAGCCCACAGCTCCAGGGATAATTGGGATTGCAAAGGCCTGCCAAGAGGAGCACGACACTGCACCGACATGGCTCCCTCCCCAGCTTTCCTAGCCAGAACTCACGGGGGGCGTGGCCGGAAACCACCGTCGGCAACTTCTAGGGTTAGGGTTAGGGTTAGGGTCTGGAGAACCAGAAAGCCCACAGCTCCAGGCATAATTGGGATTGCAAAGGCCTGCCAAGAGGAGCACGACACTGCACCGACATGGCTCCCTCCCCACTTTTCCTAGCCAGAACCCACGGGGGGCGTGGCCAGAAACCGCCGTCGGCAACTTCTAGGGTTAGGGTTAGGGTTAGGGTCTGGAGAACCAGAAAGCCCACACCTCCCGGGATAATTGGGATTGCAAAGGCCTGCCAGGAGGAGCACGACACTGCACCGACATGGCTCCCTCCCCAGCTATCCTAGCCAGAACCCACGGGGGGCGTGGCCGGAAACCGCCGTCGGCAACTTCTAGGGTTAGGGTTAGGGTTAGGGTCTGGAGAACCAGAAAGCCCACAGCTCCAGGGATAATTGGGATTGCAAAGGCCTGCCAAGAGGAGCACGACACTGCACCGACATGGCTCCCTCCCCAGCTTTCCTAGCCAGAACCCACGGGGGGCGTGGCCGGAAACCGCCGTCGGCAACTTCTAGGGTTAGGGTTAGGGTTAGGGTCTGGAGAACCAGAAAGCCCACAGCTCCAGGGATAATTGGGATTGCAAAGGCCTGCCAAGACGAGCACGACACTGCACCGACATGGCTCCCTCCCCAGCTTTCCTAGCCAGAACCCACGGGGGGCGTGGCCGGAAACCGCCGTCGGCAACTTCTAGGGTTAGGGTTAGGGTTAGGGTCTGGAGAACCAGAAAGCCCACAGCTCCAGGGATAATTGGGATTGCAAAGGCCTGCCAAGAGGAGCACGACACTGCACCGACATGGCTCCCTCCCCAGCTTTCCTAGCCAGAACCCACGGGGGGCGTGGCCGGAAACCGCCGTCGGCAACTTCTAGGGTTAGGGTTAGGGTTAGGGTCTGGAGAACCAGAAAGCCCACAGCTCCAGGGATAATTGGGATTGCAAAGGCCTGCCAAGAGGAGCACGACACTGCACCGACATGGCTCCCTCCCCAGCTTTCCTAGCCAGAACCCACGGGGGGCGTGGCCGGAAACCGCCGTCGGCAACTTCTAGGGTTAGGGTTAGGGTTAGGGTCTGGAGAACCAGAAAGCCCACAGCTCCAGGGATAATTGGGATTGCAAAGGCCTGCCAAGAGGAGCACGACACTGCACCGACATGGCTCCCTCCCCACTTTTCCTAGCCAGAACCCATGGGGGGCGTGGCCGGAAACCGCCGTCGGCAACTTCTAGGGTTAGGGTTAGGGTTAGGGTCTGGAGAACCAGAAAGCCCACAGCTCCAGGGATAATTGGGATTGCAAAGGCCTGCCAAGAGGAGCACCACACTGCACCGACATGGCTCCCTCCCCAGCTTTCCTAGCCAGAACCCACGGGGGGCGTGGCCGGAAACCGCCGTCGGCAACTTCTAGGGTTAGGGTTAGGGTTAGGGTCTGGAGAACCAGAAAGCCCACAGCTCCAGGGATAATTGGGATTGCAAAGGCCTGCCAAGAGGAGCACGACACTGCACCGACATGGCTCCCTCCCCAGCTTTCCTAGCCAGAACCCACGGGGGGCGTGGCCGGAAACCGCCGTCGGCAACTTCTAGGGTTAGGGTTAGGGTTAGGGTCTGGAGAACCAGAAAGCCCACAGCTCCAGGGATAATTGGGATTGCAAAGGCCTGCCAAGAGGAATACGACACTGCACCGACATGGCTCCCTCCCCAGCTTTCCTAGCCAGAACCCGGGGGGGGCGTGGCCGGAAACCGCCGTCGGCAACTTCTAGGGTTAGGGTTAGGGTTAGGGTCTGGAGAACCAGAAAGCCCACAGCTCCAGGGATAATTGGGATTGCAAAGGCCTGCCAAGAGGAGCACGACACTGCACCGACATGGCTCCCTCCCCAGCTTTCCTAGCCAGAACCCACGGGGGGCGTGGCCGGAAACCGCCGTCGGCAACTTCTAGGGTTAGGGTTAGGGTTAGGGTCTGGAGAACCAGAAAGCCCACAGCTCCAGGGATAATTGGGATTGCAAAGGCCTGCCAAGAGGAATACGACACTGCACCGACATGGCTCCCTCCCCAGCTTTCCTAGCCAGAACCCACGGGGGGCGTGGCCGGAAACCGCCGTCGGCAACTTCTAGGGTTAGGGTTAGGGTTAGGGTCTGGAGAACCAGAAAGCCCACAGCTCCAGGGATAATTGGGATTGCAAAGGCCTGCCAAGAGGAGCACGACACTGCACCGACATGGCTCCCTCCCCAGCTTTCCTAGCCAGAACCCACGGGGGGCGTGGCCGGAAACCGCCGTCGGCAACTTCTAGGGTTAGGGTTAGGGTTAGGGTCTGGAGAACCAGAAAGCCCACAGCTCCAGGGATAATTGGGATTGCAAAGGCCTGCCAAGAGGAGCACGACACTGCACCGACATGGCTCCCTCCCCAGCTTTCCTAGCCAGAACCCACGGGGGGCGTGGCCGGAAACCGCCGTCGGCAACTTCTAGGGTTAGGGTTAGGGTTAGGGTCTGGAGAACCAGAAAGCCCACAGCTCCAGGGATAATTGGGATTGCAAAGGCCTGCCAAGACGAGCACGACACTGCACCGACATGGCTCCCTCCCCAGCTTTCCTAGCCAGAACCCACGGGGGGCGTGGCCGGAAACCGCCGTCGGCAACTTCTAGGGTTAGGGTTAGGGTTAGGGTCTGGAGAACCAGAAAGCCCACAGCTCCAGGGATAATTGGGATTGCAAAGGCCTGCCAAGAGGAGCACGACACTGCACCGACATGGCTCCCTCCCCACTTTTCCTAGCCAGAACCCACGGGGGGCGTGGCCGGAAACCACCGTCGGCAACTTCTAGGGTTAGGGTTAGGGTTAGGGTCTGGAGAACCAGAAAGCCCACAGCTCCAGGGATAATTGGGATTGCAAAGGCCTGCCAAGAGGAGCACGACACTGCACCGACATGGCTCCCTCCCCAGCTTTCCTAGCCAGAACTCACGGGGGGCGTGGCCGGAAACCACCGTCGGCAACTTCTAGGGTTAGGGTTAGGGTTAGGGTCTGGAGAACCAGAAAGCCCACAGCTCCAGGCATAATTGGGATTGCAAAGGCCTGCCAAGAGGAGCACGACACTGCACCGACATGGCTCCCTCCCCACTTTTCCTAGCCAGAACCCACGGGGGGCGTGGCCAGAAACCGCCGTCGGCAACTTCTAGGGTTAGGGTTAGGGTTAGGGTCTGGAGAACCAGAAAGCCCACACCTCCCGGGATAATTGGGATTGCAAAGGCCTGCCAGGAGGAGCACGACACTGCACCGACATGGCTCCCTCCCCAGCTATCCTAGCCAGAACCCACGGGGGGCGTGGCCGGAAACCGCCGTCGGCAACTTCTAGGGTTAGGGTTAGGGTTAGGGTCTGGAGAACCAGAAAGCCCACAGCTCCAGGGATAATTGGGATTGCAAAGGCCTGCCAAGAGGAGCACGACACTGCACCGACATGGCTCCCTCCCCAGCTTTCCTAGCCAGAACCCACGGGGGGCGTGGCCGGAAACCGCCGTCGGCAACTTCTAGGGTTAGGGTTAGGGTTAGGGTCTGGAGAACCAGAAAGCCCACAGCTCCAGGGATAATTGGGATTGCAAAGGCCTGCCAAGACGAGCACGACACTGCACCGACATGGCTCCCTCCCCAGCTTTCCTAGCCAGAACCCACGGGGGGCGTGGCCGGAAACCGCCGTCGGCAACTTCTAGGGTTAGGGTTAGGGTTAGGGTCTGGAGAACCAGAAAGCCCACAGCTCCAGGGATAATTGGGATTGCAAAGGCCTGCCAAGAGGAGCACGACACTGCACCGACATGGCTCCCTCCCCAGCTTTCCTAGCCAGAACCCACGGGGGGCGTGGCCGGAAACCGCCGTCGGCAACTTCTAGGGTTAGGGTTAGGGTTAGGGTCTGGAGAACCAGAAAGCCCACAGCTCCAGGGATAATTGGGATTGCAAAGGCCTGCCAAGAGGAGCACGACACTGCACCGACATGGCTCCCTCCCCAGCTTTCCTAGCCAGAACCCACGGGGGGCGTGGCCGGAAACCGCCGTCGGCAACTTCTAGGGTTAGGGTTAGGGTTAGGGTCTGGAGAACCAGAAAGCCCACAGCTCCAGGGATAATTGGGATTGCAAAGGCCTGCCAAGAGGAGCACGACACTGCACCGACATGGCTCCCTCCCCACTTTTCCTAGCCAGAACCCATGGGGGGCGTGGCCGGAAACCGCCGTCGGCAACTTCTAGGGTTAGGGTTAGGGTTAGGGTCTGGAGAACCAGAAAGCCCACAGCTCCAGGGATAATTGGGATTGCAAAGGCCTGCCAAGAGGAGCACCACACTGCACCGACATGGCTCCCTCCCCAGCTTTCCTAGCCAGAACCCACGGGGGGCGTGGCCGGAAACCGCCGTCGGCAACTTCTAGGGTTAGGGTTAGGGTTAGGGTCTGGAGAACCAGAAAGCCCACAGCTCCAGGGATAATTGGGATTGCAAAGGCCTGCCAAGAGGAGCACGACACTGCACCGACATGGCTCCCTCCCCAGCTTTCCTAGCCAGAACCCACGGGGGGCGTGGCCGGAAACCGCCGTCGGCAACTTCTAGGGTTAGGGTTAGGGTTAGGGTCTGGAGAACCAGAAAGCCCACAGCTCCAGGGATAATTGGGATTGCAAAGGCCTGCCAAGAGGAATACGACACTGCACCGACATGGCTCCCTCCCCAGCTTTCCTAGCCAGAACCCGGGGGGGGCGTGGCCGGAAACCGCCGTCGGCAACTTCTAGGGTTAGGGTTAGGGTTAGGGTCTGGAGAACCAGAAAGCCCACAGCTCCAGGCATAATTGGGATTGCAAAGGCCTGCCAAGAGGAGCACGACACTGCACCGACATGGCTCCCTCCCCAGCTTTCCTAGCCAGAACCCACGGGGGGCGTGGCCGGAAACCGCCGTCGGCAACTTCTAGGGTTAGGGTTAGGGTTAGGGTCTGGAGAACCAGAAAGCCCACAGCTCCAGGCATAATTGGGATTGCAAAGGCCTGCCAAGAGGAGCACGACACTGCACCGACATGGCTCCCTCCCCAGCTTTCCTAGCCAGAACCCACGGGGGGCGTGGCCAGAAACCGCCGTCGGCAACTTCTAGGGTTACGGTTAGGGTTAGGGTCTGGAGAACCAGAAAGCCCACAGCTCCAGGGATAATTGGGATTGCAAAGGCCTGCCAAGAGGAGCACGACACTGCACCGACATGGCTCCCTCCCCAGCTTTCCTAGCCAGAACCCACGGGGGGCGTGGCCGGAAACCGCCGTCGGCAACTTCTAGGGTTAGGGTTAGGGTTAGGGTCTGGAGAACCAGAAAGCCCACAGCTCCAGGGATAATTGGGATTGCAAAGGCCTGCCAAGAGGAATACGACACTGCACCGACATGGCTCCCTCCCCAGCTTTCCTAGCCAGAACCCACGGGGGGCGTGGCCGGAAACCGCCGTCGGCAACTTCTAGGGTTACGGTTAGGGTTAGGGTCTGGAGAACCAGAAAGCCCACAGCTCCAGGGATAATTGGGATTGCAAAGGCCTGCCAAGAGGAGCACGACACTGCACCGACATGGCTCCCTCCCCAGCTTTCCTAGCCAGAACCCACGGGGGGCGTGGCCGGAAACCGCCGTCGGCAACTTCTAGGGTTAGGGTTAGGGTTAGGGTCTGGAGAACTAGAAAGCCCACAGCTCCAGGGATAATTGGGATTGCAAAGGCCTGCCAAGAGGAGCACGACACTGCACCGACATGGCTCCCTCCCCAGCTTTCCTAGCCAGAACCCACGGGGGGCGTGGCCGGAAACCGCCGTCGGCAACTTCTAGGGTTAGGGTTAGGGTTAGGGTCTGGAGAACCAGAAAGCCCACAGCTCCAGGGATAATTGGGATTGCAAAGGCCTGCCAAGAGGAGCACGACACTGCACCGACATGGCTCCCTCCCCAGCTTTCCTAGCCAGAACGCGGGGGGGGGCGTGGCCGGAAACCGCCGTCGGCAACTTCTAGGGTTAGGGTTAGGGTTAGGGTCTGGAGAACCAGAAAGCCCACAGCTCCAGGGATAATTGGGATTGCAAAGTCCTGCCAAGAGGAGCACGACACTGCACCGACATGGCTCCCTCCCCAGCTTTCCTAGCCAGAACGCGGGGGGGGCGTGTCCGGAAACCGCCGTCGGCAACTTCTAGGGTTACGGTTAGGGTTAGGGTCTAGAGAACCAGAAAGCCCACAGCTCCAGGGATAATTGGGATTGCAAAGGCCTGCCAAGAGGAGCACGACACTGCACCGACGTGGCTCCCTCCCCAGCTTTCCTAGCCAGAACCCACGGGGGGCGTGGCCGGAAACCGCCGTCGGCAACTTCTAGGGTTACGGTTAGGGTTAGGGTCTGGAGAACCAGAAAGCCCACAGCTCCAGGCATAATTGGGATTGCAAAGGCCTGCCAAGAGGAGCACGACACTGCACCGACATGGCTCCCTCCCCAGCTTTCCTAGCCAGAACCCACGGGGGGCGTGGCCGGAAACCGCCGTCGGCAACTTCTAGGGTTACGGTTAGGGTTAGGGTCTGGAGAACCAGAAAGCCCACAGCTCCAGGCATAATTGGGATTGCAAAGGCCTGCCAAGACGAGCACGACACTGCACCGACATGGCTCCCTCCCCAGCTTTCCTAGCCAGAACCTACGGGGGGCGTGGCCGGAAACCGCCGTCGGCAACTTCTAGGGTTAGGGTTAGGGTTAGGGTCTGGAGAACCAGAAAGCCCACAGCTCCAGGGATAATTGGGATTGCAAAGGCCTGCCAAGAGGAGCACGACACTGCACCGACATGGCTCCCTCCCCAGCTTTCCTAGCCAGAACCCACGGGGGGCGTGGTCGGAAACCGCCGTCGGCAACTTCTAGGGTTAGGGTTAGGGTTAGGGTCTGGAGAACCAGAAAGCCCACAGCTCCAGGGATAATTGGGATTGCAAAGGCCTGCCAAGACGAGCACGACACTGCACCGACATGGCTCCCTCCACAGCTTTCCTAGCCAGAACCCACGGGGGGCGTGGCCGGAAACCGCCGTCGGCAACTTCTAGGGTTACGGTTAGGGTTAGGGTCTGGAGAACCAGAAAGCCCACAGCTCCAGGCATAATTGGGATTGCAAAGGCCTGCCAAGAGGAGCACGACACTGCACCGACATGGCTCCCTCCCCAGCTTTCCTAGCCAGAACCCACGGGGGGCGTGGCCGGAAACCGCCGTCGGCAACTTCTAGGGTTAGGGTTAGGGTTAGGGTCTGGAGAACCAGAAAGCCCACAGCTCCAGGCATAATTGGGATTGCAAAGGCCTGCCAAGAGGAGCACGACACTGCACCGACATGGCTCCCTCCCCAGCTTTCCTAGCCAGAACCCACGGGGGGCGTGGCCGGAAACCGCCGTCGGCAACTTCTAGGGTTAGGGTTAGGGTTAGGGTCTGGAGAACCAGAAAGCCCACAGCTCCAGGGATAATTGGGATTGCAAAGGCCTGCCAAGAGGAGCACGACACTGCACCGACATGGCTCCCTCCCCAGCTTTCCTAGCCAGAACCCACGGGGGGCGTGGTCGGAAACCGCCGTCGGCAACTTCTAGGGTTAGGGTTAGGGTTAGGGTCTGGAGAACCAGAAAGCCCACAGCTCCAGGGATAATTGGGATTGCAAAGGCCTGCCAAGAGGAGCACGACACTGTACTGACATGGCTCCCTCCACAGCTTTCCTAGCCAGAACGCGTGGTTGGCGTGGCCGGAAACCGCCGTCGGCAACTTCTAGGGTTAGGGTTAAGGTTAGGGTCTGGAGAACCAGAAAGCCCACAGCTCCAGGCATAATTGGGATTGCAAAGGCCTGCCAAGAGGAGCACGACACTGCACCGACATGGCTCCCTCCACAGCTTTCCTAGCCAGAACCCACGGGGGGCGTGGCCGGAAACCGCCGTCGGCAACTTCTAGGGTTAGGGTTAGGGTTAGGGTCTGGAGAACCAGAAAGCCCACAGCTCCAGGGATAATTGGGATTGCAAAGGCCTGCCAAGAGGAGCACGACACTGCACCGACATGGCTCCCTCCCCAGCTTTCCTAGCCAGAACGCGGGGGGGGGCGTGGCCGGAAACCGCCGTCGGCAACTTCTAGGGTTAGGGTTAGGGTTAGGGTCTGGAGAACCAGAAAGCCCACAGCTCCAGGGATAATTGGGATTGCAAAGGCCTGCCAAGAGGAGCACGACACTGCACCGACATGGCTCCCTCCCCAGCTTTCCTAGCCAGAACCCACGGGGGGCGTGGCCGGAAACCGCCGTCGGCAACTTCTAGGGTTAGGGTTAGGGTTAGGGTCTGGAGAACCAGAAAGCCCACAGCTCCAGGGATAATTGGGATTGCAAAGGCCTGCCAAGAGGAGCACGACACTGCACCGACATGGCTCCCTCCCCAGCTTTCCTAGCCAGAACCCACGGGGGGCGTGGCCGGAAACCGCCGTCGGCAACTTCTAGGGTTAGGGTTAGGGTTAGGGTCTGGAGAACCAGAAAGCCCACAGCTCCAGGGATAATTGGGATTGCAAAGGCCTGCCAAGAGGAGCACGACACTGCACCGACATGGCTCCCTCGCCAGCATTCCTAGCCAGAACCCACGGGGGGCGTGGCCGGAAACCGCCGTCGGCAACTTCTAGGGTTAGGGTTAGGGTTAGGGTCTGGAGAACCAGAAAGCCCACAGCTCCAGGGATAATTGGGATTGCAAAGGCCTGCCAAGAGGAGCACGACACTGCACCGACATGGCTCCCTCCACAGCTTTCCTAGCCAGAACCCACGGGGGGCGTGGCCGGAAACCGCCGTCGGCAACTTCTAGGGTTAGGGTTAGGGTTAGGGTCTGGAGAACCAGAAAGCCCACAGCTCCAGGCATAATTGGGATTGCAAAGGCCTGCCAAGAGGAGCACGACACTGCACCGACATGGCTCCCTCCCCAGCTTTCCTAGCCACAACGCGTGGGTGGCGTGGCCGGAAACCGCCGTCGGAAACTTCTAGGGTTAGGGTTAGGGTTAGGGTCTGGAGAACCAGAAAGCCCACAGCTCCAGGCATAATTGGGATTGCAAAGGCCTGCCAAGAGGAGCACGACACTGCACCGACATGGCTCCCTCCCCAGCTTTCCTAGCCAGAACCCACGGGGGGCGTGGCCGGAAACCGCCGTCGGTAACTTCTAGGGTTAGGGTTAGGGTTAGGGTCTGGAGAACCAGAAAGCCCACAGCTCCAGGGATAATTGGGATTGCAAAGGCCTGCCAAGAGGAGCACGACACTGCACCGACATGGCTCCCTCCCCAGCTTTCCTAGCCAGAACCCACGGGGGGCGTGGCCGGAAACCGCCGTCGGCAACTTCTAGGGTTACGGTTAGGGTTAGGGTCTGCAGAACCAGAAAGCCCACAGCTCCAGGGATAATTGGGATTGCAAAGGCCTGCCAAGAGGAGCACGACACTGCACCGACATGGCTCCCTCCACAGCTTTCCTAGCCAGAACCCACGGGGGGCGTGGCCGGAAACCGCCGTCGGCAACTTCTAGGGTTACGGTTAGGGTTAGGGTCTGGAGAACCAGAAAGCCCACAGCTCCAGGGATAATTGGGATTGCAAAGGCCTGCCAAGAGGAGCACGATACTGCACCGACATGGCTCCCTCCACAGCTTTCCTAGCCAGAACCCATGGGGGGCGTGGCCGGAAACCGCCGTCGGCAACTTCTAGGGTTAGGGTTAGGGTTAGGGTCTGGAGAACCAGAAAGCCCACAGCTCCAGGGATAATTGGGATTGCAAAGGCCTGCCAAGAGGAGCACGACACTGCACCGACATGGCTCCCTCCCCAGCTTTCCTAGCCAGAACCCACGGGGGGCGTGGCCGGAAACCGCCGTCGGCAACTTCTAGGGTTACGGTTAGGGTTAGGGTCTGGAGAACCAGAAAGCCCACAGCTCCAGGGATAATTGGGATTGCAAAGGCCTGCCAAGAGGAGCACGACACTGCACCGACATGGCTCCCTCCCCAGCTTTCCTAGCCAGAACCCACGGGGGGCGTGGCCGGAAACCGCCGTCGGCAACTTCTAGGGTTACGGTTAGGGTTAGGGTCTGGAGAACCAGAAAGCCCACAGCTCCAGGGATAATTGGGATTGCAAAGGCCTGCCAAGAGGAGCACGACACTGCACCGACATGGCTCCCTCCCCAGCTTTCCTAGCCAGAACCCACGGGGGGCGTGGCCGGAAACCGCCGTCGGCAACTTCTAGGGTTAGGGTTAGGGTTAGGGTCTGGAGAACCAGAAAGCCCACAGCTCCAGGGATAATTGGGATTGCAAAGGCCTGCCAAGAGGAGCACGACACTGCACCGACATGGCTCCCTCCCCAGCTTTCCTAGCCAGAACCCACGGGGGGCGTGGCCGGAAACCACCGTCGGCAACTTCTAGGGTTAGGGTTAGGGTTAGGGTCTGGAGAACCAGAAAGCCCACAGCTCCAGGGATAATTGGGATTGCAAAGGCCTGCCAAGAGGAGCACGACACTGCACCGACATGGCTCCCTCCCCAGCTTTCCTAGCCAGAACCCACGGGGGGCGTGGCCGGAAACCGCCGTCGGCAACTTCTAGGGTTAGGGTTAGGGTTAGGGTCTGGAGAACCAGAAAGCCCACAGCTCCAGGCATAATTGGGATTGCAAAGGCCTGCCAAGAGGAGCACGACACTGCACCGACATGGCTCCCTCCCCACCTTTCCTAGCCAGAACCCACGGGGGGCGTGGCCGGAAACCGCCGTCGGCAACTTCTAGGGTTACGGTTAGGGTTAGGGTCTGGAGAACCAGAAAGCCCACAGCTCCAGGGATAATTGGGATTGCAAAGGCCTGCCAAGAGGAGCACGACACTGCACCAACATGGCTCCCTCCCCAGCTTTCCTAGCCAGAACCCACGGGGGGCGTGGCCGGAAACCGCCGTCGGCAACTTCTAGGGTTAGGGTTAGGGTTAGGGTCTAGAGAACCAGAAAGCCCACAGCTCCAGGCATAATTGGGATTGCAAAGGCCTGCCAAGAGGAGCACGACACTGCACCGACATGGCTCCCTCCCCAGCTTTCCTAGCCAGAACCCACGGGGGGCGTGGCCGGAAACCGCCGTCGGCAACTTCTAGGGTTAGGGTTAGGGTTAGGGTCTGGAGAACCAGAAAGCCCACAGCTCCAGGGATAATTGGGATTGCAAAGGCCTGCCAAGAGGAGCACGACACTGCACCGACATGGCTCCCTCCCCAGCTTTCCTAGCCAGAACGCGGGGGGGGGCGTGGCCGGAAACCGCCGTCGGCAACTTCTAGGGTTAGGGTTAGGGTTAGGGTCTGGAGAACCAGAAAGCCCACAGCTCCAGGGATAATTGGGATTGCAAAGGCCTGCCAAGAGGAGCACGACACTGCACCGACATGGCTCCCTCCCCAGCTTTCCTAGCCAGAACCCACGGGGGGCGTGGCCGGAAACCGCCGTCGGCAACTTCTAGGGTTACGGTTAGGGTTAGGGTCTGGAGAACCAGAAAGCCCACAGCTCCAGGGATAATTGGGATTGCAAAGGCCTGCCAAGAGGAGCACGACACTGCACCGACATGGCTCCCTCCCCAGCTTTCCTAGCCAGAACCCACGGGGGGCGTGGCCGGAAACCGCCATCGGCAACTTCTGGGGTTAGGGTTAGGGTCTGGAGAACCAGAAAGCCCACAGCTCCAGGGATAATTGGGATTGCAAAGGCCTGCCAAGAGGAGCACGACACTGCACCGACATGGCTCCCTCCCCAGCTTTCCTAGCCAGAACCCACAGGGGGCGTGGCCGGAAACCGCCGTCGGCAACTTCTAGGGTTAGGGTTAGGGTTAGGGTCTGGAGAACCAGAAAGCCCACAGCTCCAGGGATAATTGGGATTGCAAAGGCCTGCCAAGAGGAGCACGACACTGCACCGACATGGCTCCCTCCCCAGCTTTCCTAGCCAGAACCCACGGGGGGCGTGGCCGGAAACCGCCGTCGGCAACTTCTAGGGTTAGGGTTAGGGTTAGGGTCTGGAGAACCAGAAAGCCCACAGCTCCAGGGATAATTGGGATTGCAAAGGCCTGCCAAGAGGAGCACGACACTGCACCGACATGGCTCCCTCCCCAGCTTTCCTAGCCAGAACCCACGGGGGGCGTGGCCGGAAACCGCCGTCGGCAACTTCTAAGGTTACGGTTAGGGTTAGGGTCTGGAGAACCAGAAAGCCCACAGCTCCAGGGATAATTGGGATTGCAAAGGCCTGCCAAGAGGAGCACGACACTGCACCGACATGGCTCCCTCCCCAGCTTTCCTAGCCAGAACCCACGGGGGGCGTGCCCGGAAACCGCCGTCGGCAACTTCTAGGGTTAGGGTTAGGGTTAGGGTCTGGAGAACCAGAAAGCCCACAGCTCCAGGGATAATTGGGATTGCAAAGGCCTGCCAAGAGGAGCACGACACTGCACCGACATGGCTCCCTCCCCAGCTTTCTTAGCCAGAACCCACGGGGGGCGTGGCCGGAAACCGCCGTCGGCAACTTCTAGGGTTACGGTTAGGGTTAGGGTCTGGAGAACCAGAAAGCCCACAGCTCCAGGCATAATTGGGATTGCAAAGGCCTGCCAAGAGGAGCACGACACTGCACCGACATGGCTCCCTCCACAGCTTTCCTAGCCAGAACCCACGGGGGGCGTGGCCGGAAACCGCCGTCGGCAACTTCTAGGGTTAGGGTTAGGGTTAGGGTCTGGAGAACCAGAAAGCCCACAGCTCCAGGCATAATTGGGATTGCAAAGGCCTGCCAAGAGGAGCACGACACTGCACCGACATGGCTCCCTCCCCAGCTTTCCTAGCCACAACGCGTGGGTGGCGTGGCCGGAAACCGCCGTCGGCAACTTCTAGGGTTACGGTTAGGGTTAGGGTCTGGAGAACCAGAAAGCCCACAGCTCCAGGCATAATTGGGATTGCAAAGGCCTGCCAAGAGGAGCACGACACTGCACCGACATGGCTCCCTCCACAGCTTTCCTAGCCAGAACCCATGGGGGGCGTGGCCGGAAACCGCCGTCGGCAACTTCTAGGGTTAGGGTTAGGGTTAGGGTCTGGAGAACCAGAAAGCCCACAGCTCCAGGGATAATTGGGATTGCAAAGGCCTGCCAAGAGGAGCACGACACTGCACCGACATGGCTCCCTCCCCAGCTTTCCTAGCCACAACGCGTGGGTGGCGTGGCCGGAAACCGCCGTCGGCAACTTCTAGGGTTACGGTTAGGGTTAGGGTCTGGAGAACCAGAAAGCCCACAGCTCCAGGGATAATTGGGATTGCAAAGGCCTGCCAAGAGGAGCACGACACTGCACCGACATGGCTCCCTCCCCAGCTTTCCTAGCCAGAACCCACGGGGGGCGTGGCCGGAAACCGCCGTCGGCAACTTCTAGGGTTACGGTTAGGGTTAGGGTCTGGAGAACCAGAAAGCCCACAGCTCCAGGGATAATTGGGATTGCAAAGGCCTGCCAAGAGGAGCACGACACTGCACCGACATGGCTCCCTCCCCAGCTTTCCTAGCCAGAACCCACGGGGGGCGTGGCCGGAAACCGCCGTCGGCAACTTCTAGGGTTACGGTTAGGGTTAGGGTCTGGAGAACCAGAAAGCCCACAGCTCCAGGGATAATTGGGATTGCAAAGGCCTGCCAAGACGAGCACGACACTGCACCGACATGGCTCCCTCCCCAGCTTTCCTAGCCAGAATCCACAGGGGGCGTGGCCGGAAACCGCCGTCGGCAACTTCTAGGGTTAGGGTTAGGGTTAGGGTCTGGAGAACCAGAAAGCCCACAGCTCCAGGGATAATTGGGATTGCAAAGGCCTGCCAAGAGGAGCACGACACTGCACCGACATGGCTCCCTCCCCAGCTTTCCTAGCCAGAACCCACGGGGGGCGTGGCCGGAAACCGCCGTCGGCAACTTCTAGGGTTAGGGTTAGGGTTAGGGTCTGGAGAACCAGAAAGCCCACAGCTCCAGGGATAATTGGGTTTGCAAAGGCCTGCCAAGAGGACCACGACACTGCACCGACATGGCTCCCTCCCCAGCTTTCCTAGCCAGAACCCACGGGGGGCGTGGCCGGAAACCGCCGTCGGCAACTTCTAGGGTTAGGGTTAGGGTTAGGGTCTGGAGAAACAGAAAGCCCACAGCTCCAGGGATAATTGGGATTGCAAAGGCCTGCCAAGACGAGCACGACACTGCACCGACATGGCTCCCTCCCCAGCTATCCTAGCCAGAACCCACGGGGGGCGTGGCCGGAAACCGCCGTCGGCAACTTCTAGGGTTAGGGTTAGGGTTAGGGTCTGGAGAACCAGAAAGCCCACAGCTCCAGGGATAATTGGGATTGCAAAGGCCTGCCAAGAGGAGCACGACACTGCACCGACATGGCTCCCTCCCCAGCTTTCCTAGCCAGAACCCACGGGGGGCGTGGCCGGAAACCGCCGTCGGCAACTTCTAGGGTTACGGTTAGGGTTAGGGTCTGGAGAAGCAGAAAGCCCACAGCTCCAGGGATAATTGGGATTGCAAAGGCCTGCCAAGAGGAGCACGACACTGCACCGACATGGCTCCCTCCCCAGCTTTCCTAGCCAGAACCCACGGGGGGCGTGGCCGGAAACCGCCGTCGGCAACTTCTAGGGTTACGGTTAGGGTTAGGGTCTGCAGAACCAGAAAGCCCACAGCTCCAGGGATAATTGGGATTGCAAAGGCCTGCCAAGAGGAGCACAACACTGCACCGACATGGCTCCCTCCCCAGCTTTCCTAGCCAGAACCCACGGGGGGCAACTTCTAGGCTTAGGGTTAGGGTTAGGGTCTGGAGAACCAGAAAGCCCACAGCTCCAGGCATAATTGGGATTGCAAAGGCCTGCCAAGAGGAGCACGACACTGCACCGACATGGCTCCCTCCCCAGCTTTCCTAGCCAGAACCCACGGGGGGCGTGGCCGGAAACCGCCGTCGGCAACTTCTAGGGTTAGGGTTAGGGTTAGGGTCTGGAGAACCAGAAAGCCCACAGCTCCAGGGATAATTGGGATTGCAAAGGCCTGCCAAGAGGAGCACGACACTGCACCGACATGGCTCCCTCCCCAGCTTTCCTAGCCAGAATCCACAGGGGGCGTGGCCGGAAACCGCCGTCAGCAACTTCTAGGGTTAGGGTTAGGGTTAGGGTCTGGAGAACCAGAAAGCCCACAGCTCCAGGGATAATTGGGATTGCAAAGGCCTGCCAAGACGAGCACGACACTGCACCGACATGGCTCCCTCCCCAGCTTTCCTAGCCAGAATCCACAGGGGGCGTGGCCGGAAACCGCCGTCGGCAACTTCTAGGGTTAGGGTTAGGGTTAGGGTCTGGAGAACCAGAAAGCCCACAGCTCCAGGGATAATTGGGATTGCAAAGGCCTGCCAAGAGGAGCACGACACTGCACAGACATGGCTCCCTCCCCAGCTTTCCTAGCCAGAACCCACGGGGGGCGTGGCCGGAAACCGCCGTCGGCAACTTCTAGGGTTAGGGTTAGGGTTAGGGTCTGGAGAACCAGAAAGCCTACAGCTCCAGGGATAATTGGGATTGCAAAGGCCTGCCAAGAGGAGCACGACACTGCACCGACATGGCTCCCTCCCCAGCTTTCCTAGCCAGAACCCACGGGGGGCGTGGCCAGAAACCGCCGCCGGCAACTTGTAGGGTTAGGGTTAGGGTTAGGGTCTGGAGAACCAGAAAGCCCACAGCTCCAGGGATAATTGGGATTGCAAAGGCCTGCCAAGAGGAGCACGACACTGCACCGACATGGCTCCCTCCCCAGCTTTCCTAGCCAGAACCCACGGGGGGCGTGGTCGGAAACCGCCGTCGGCAACTTCTAGGGTTAGGGTTAGGGTTAGGGTCTGGAGAACCAGAAAGCCCACAGCTCCAGGCATAATTGGGATTGCAAAGGCCTGCCAAGAGGAGCACGACACTGCACCGACATGGCTCCCTCCCCAGCTTTCCTAGCCAGAACCCACGGGGGGCGTGGCCGGAAACAGCCATCGGCAACTTCTAGGGTTAGGGTTAGGGTTAGGGTCTGGAGAACCAGAAAGCCCACAGCTCCAGGGATAATTGGGATTGCAAAGGCCTGCCAAGACGAGCACGACACTGCACCGACATGGCTCCCTCCCCAGCTTTCCTAGCCAGAACGCGGGGGGGGCGTGGCCGGAAACCGCCGTCGGCAACTTCTAGGGTTAGGGTTAGGGTTAGGGTCCGGAGAACCAGAAAGCCCACAGCTCCAGGGATAATTGGGATTGCAAAGGCCTGCCAAGAGGAGCACGACACTGCACCGACATGGCTCCCTCCCCAGCTTTCCTAGCCAGAACCCACAGGGGGCGTGGCCGGAAACCGCCGTCGGCAACTTCTAGGGTTAGGGTTAGGGTTAGGGTCTGCAGAACCAGAAAGCCCACAGCTCCAGGCATAATTGGGATTGCAAAGGCCTGCCAAGAGGAATACGACACTGCACAGACATGGCTCCCTCCCCAGCTTTCCTAGCCAGAACCCACGGGGGGCGTGGCCGGAAACCGCCGTCGGCAACTTCTAGGGTTAGGGTTAGGGTTAGGGTCTGGAGAACCAGAAAGCCTACAGCTCCAGGGATAATTGGGATTGCAAAGGCCTGCCAAGAGGAGCACGACACTGCACCGACATGGCTCCCTCCCCAGCTTTCCTAGCCAGAACCCACGGGGGGCGTGGCCAGAAACCGCCGCCGGCAACTTGTAGGGTTAGGGTTAGGGTTAGGGTCTGGAGAACCAGAAAGCCCACAGCTCCAGGGATAATTGGGATTGCAAAGGCCTGCCAAGAGGAGCACGACACTGCACCGACATGGCTCCCTCCCCAGCTTTCCTAGCCAGAACCCACGGGGGGCGTGGTCGGAAACCGCCGTCGGCAACTTCTAGGGTTAGGGTTAGGGTTAGGGTCTGGAGAACCAGAAAGCCCACAGCTCCAGGCATAATTGGGATTGCAAAGGCCTGCCAAGAGGAGCACGACACTGCACCGACATGGCTCCCTCCCCAGCTTTCCTAGCCAGAACCCACGGGGGGCGTGGCCGGAAACAGCCATCGGCAACTTCTAGGGTTAGGGTTAGGGTTAGGGTCTGGAGAACCAGAAAGCCCACAGCTCCAGGGATAATTGGGATTGCAAAGGCCTGCCAAGACGAGCACGACACTGCACCGACATGGCTCCCTCCCCAGCTTTCCTAGCCAGAACGCGGGGGGGGCGTGGCCGGAAACCGCCGTCGGCAACTTCTAGGGTTAGGGTTAGGGTTAGGGTCCGGAGAACCAGAAAGCCCACAGCTCCAGGGATAATTGGGATTGCAAAGGCCTGCCAAGAGGAGCACGACACTGCACCGACATGGCTCCCTCCCCAGCTTTCCTAGCCAGAACCCACAGGGGGCGTGGCCGGAAACCGCCGTCGGCAACTTCTAGGGTTACGGTTAGGGTTAGGGTCTGCAGAACCAGAAAGCCCACAGCTCCAGGCATAATTGGGATTGCAAAGGCCTGCCAAGAGGAGCACGACACTGCACCGACATGGCTCCCTCCCCAGCTTTCCTAGCCAGAACCCACGGGGGGCGTGGCCGGAAACCGCCGTCGGCAACTTCTAGGGTTACGGTTAGGGTTAGGGTCTGGAGAACCAGAAAGCCCACAGCTCCAGGGATAATTGGGATTGCAAAGGCCTGCCAAGAGGAGCACGACACTGCACCGACATGGCTCCCTCCACAGCTTTCCTAGCCAGAACCCACGGGGGGCGTGGCCGGAAACCGCCGTCGGCAACTTCTGGGGTTAGGGTTAGGGTCTGGAGAACCAGAAAGCCCACAGCTCCAGGGATAATTGGGATTGCAAAGGCCTGCCAAGAGGAGCACGACACTGCACCGACATGGCTTCCTCCCCAGCTTTCCTAGCCAGAACCCACAGGGGGCGTGGCCGGAAACCGCGGTCGGCAACTTCTAGGGTTAGGGTTAGGGTTAGGGTCTGGAGAACCAGAAAGCCCACAGTTCCAGGGATAATTGGGATTGCAAAGGCCTGCCAAGAGGAGCACGACACTGCACCGACATGGCTCCCTCCCCAGCTTTCCTAGCCAGAACCCACGGGGGGCGTGGCCGGAAATCGCCGTCGGCAACTTCTAGGGTTACGGTTAGGGTTAGGGTCTGGAGAACCAGAAAGCCCACAGCTCCAGGGATAATTGGGATTGCAAAGGCCTGCCAAGAGGGGCACGACACTGCACCGACATGGCTTCCTCCCCAGCTTTCCTAGCCAGAACCCGGGGGGGGCGTGGCCGGAAACCGCCGTCGGCAACTTCTAGGGTTAGGGTTAGGGTTAGGGTCTGGAGAACCAGAAAGCCCACAGCTCCAGGGATAATTGGGATTGCAAAGGCCTGCCAAGAGGAGCACGACACTGCACCGACACGGCTCCCTCCCCAGCTTTCCTAGCCAGAACCCACGGGGGGCGTGGCCGGAAACCGCCGTCGGCAACTTCTAGGGTTAGGGTTAGGGTTAGGGTCTGGAGAACCAGAAAGCCCACAGCTCCAGGGATAATTGGGATTGCAAAGGCCTGCCAAGAGGAGCACGACACTGCACCGACATGGCTTCCTCCCCAGCTTTCCTAGCCAGAACGCGTGGTTGGCGTGGCCGGAAACCGCCGTCGGCAACTTCTAGGGTTAGGGTTAGGGTTAGGGTCTGGAGAACCAGAAAGCCCACAGCTCCAGGGATAATTGGGATTGCAAAGGCCTGCCAAGAGGAGCACGACACTGCACCGACATGGCTCCCTCCCCAGCTTTCCTAGCCAGAACCCACGGGGGGCGTGGCCGGAAACCGCCGTCGGCAACTTCTGGGGTTAGGGTTAGGGTCTGGAGAACCAGAAAGCCCACAGCTCCAGGGATAATTGGGATTGCAAAGGCCTGCCAAGAGGAGCACGACACTGCACCGACATGGCTCCCTCCCCAGCTTTCCTAGCCAGAACCCACGGGGGGCGTGGCCGGAAACCGCCGTCGGCAACTTCTAGGGTTAGGGTTAGGGTTAGGGTCTGGAGAACCAGAAAGCCCACAGCTCCAGGGATAATTGGGATTGCAAAGGCCTGCCAAGACGAGCACGACACTGCACCGACATGGCTCCCTCCCCAGCTTTCCTAGCCAGAACCCATGGGGGGCGTGGCCGGAAACCGCCGTCGGCAACTTCTAGGGTTACGGTTAGGGTTAGGGTCTGGAGAACCAGAAAGCCCACAGCTCCAGGGATAATTGGGATTGCAAAGGCCTGCCAAGACGAGCACGACACTGCACCGACATGGCTCCCTCCCCAGCTTTCCTAGCCAGAACCCACGGGGGGCGTGGCCGGAAACCGCCGTCGGCAACTTCTAGGGTTACGGTTAGGGTTAGGGTCTGGAGAACCAGAAAGCCCACAGCTCCAGGGATAATTGGGATTGCAAAGGCCTGCCAAGAGGAGCACGACACTGCACCGACATGGCTCCCTCCCCAGCTTTCCTAGCCAGAACGCGGGGGGGGCGTGGCCGGAAACCGCCGTCGGCAACTTCTGGGGTTAGGGTTAGGGTCTGGAGAACCAGAAAGCCCACAGCTCCAGGGATAATTGGGATTGCAAAGGCCTGCCAAGAGGAGCACGACACTGCACCGACATGGCTCCCTCCCCAGCTTTCCTAGCCAGAACCCACGGGGGGCGTGGCCGGAAACCGCCGTCGGCAACTTCTAGGGTTAGGGTTAGGGTTAGGGTCTGGAGAACCAGAAAGCCCACAGCTCCAGGGATAATTGGGATTGCAAAGGCCTGCCAAGACGAGCACGACACTGCACCGACATGGCTCCCTCCCCAGCTTTCCTAGCCAGAACCCATGGGGGGCGTGGCCGGAAACCGCCGTCGGCAACTTCTAGGGTTACGGTTAGGGTTAGGGTCTGGAGAACCAGAAAGCCCACAGCTCCAGGGATAATTGGGATTGCAAAGGCCTGCCAAGACGAGCACGACACTGCACCGACATGGCTCCCTCCCCAGCTTTCCTAGCCAGAACCCACGGGGGGCGTGGCCGGAAACCGCCGTCGGCAACTTCTAGGGTTACGGTTAGGGTTAGGGTCTGGAGAACCAGAAAGCCCACAGCTCCAGGGATAATTGGGATTGCAAAGGCCTGCCAAGAGGAGCACGACACTGCACCGACATGGCTCCCTCCCCAGCTTTCCTAGCCAGAACGCGGGGGGGGCGTGGCCGGAAACCGCCGTCGCCAACTTCTAGGGTTAGGGTTAGGGTTAGGGTCTGGAGAACCAGAAAGCCCACAGCTCCAGGGATAATTGGGATTGCAAAGGCCTGCCAAGAGGAGCACGACACTGCACCGACATGGCTCCCTCCCCAGCTTTCCTAGCCAGAACCCACGGGGGGCGTGGCCGGAAACCGCCGTCGGCAACTTCTAGGGTTACGGTTAGGGTTAGGGTCTGGAGAACCAGAAAGCCCACAGCTCCAGGGATAATTGGGATTGCAAAGGCCTGCCAAGAGGAGCACGACACTGCATCGACATGGCTCCCTCCCCAGCTTTCCTAGCCAGAACGCGGGGGGGGCGTGGCCGGAAACCGCCGTCGGCAACTTCTAGGGTTAGGGTTAGGGTTAGGGTCTGGAGAACCAGAAAGCCCACAGCTCCAGGCATAATTGGGATTGCAAAGGCCTGCCAAGAGGAGCACGACACTGCACCGACATGGCTCCCTCCCCAGCTTTCCTAGCCAGAACCCACGGGGGACGTGGCCGGAAACCGCCATCGGCAACTTCTAGGGTTACGGTTAGGGTTAAGGTCTGGAGAACCAGAAAGCCCACAGCTCCAGGGATAATTGGGATTGCAAAGGCCTGCCAAGAGGAGCACGACACTGCACCGACATGGCTCCCTCCCCAGCTTTCCTAGCCAGAACCCACGGGGGGCGTGGCCGGAAACCGCCGTCGGCAACTTCTAGGGTTAGGGTTAGGGTTAGGGTCTGGAGAACCAGAAAGCCCACAGCTCCAGGGATAATTGGGATTGCAAAGGCCTGCCAAGAGGAGCACGACACTGCACCGACATGGCTTCCTCCCCAGCTTTCCTAGCCAGAACGCGTGGTTGGCGTGGCCGGAAACCGCCGTCGGCAACTTCTAGGGTTAGGGTTAGGGTTAGGGTCTGGAGAACCAGAAAGCCCACAGCTCCAGGGATAATTGGGATTGCAAAGGCCTGCCAAGAGGAGCACGACACTGCACCGACATGGCTCCCTCCCCAGCTTTCCTAGCCAGAACCCACGGGGGGCGTGGCCGGAAACCGCCGTCGGCAACTTCTAGGGTTAGGGTTAGGGTTAGGGTCTGGAGAACCAGAAAGCCCACAGCTCCAGGCATAATTGGGATTGCAAAGGCCTGCCAAGAGGAGCACGACACTGCACCGACATGGCTCCCTCCCCAGCTTTCCTAGCCAGAACCCACGGGGGACGTGGCCGGAAACCGCCATCGGCAACTTCTAGGGTTACGGTTAGGGTTAAGGTCTGGAGAACCAGAAAGCCCACAGCTCCAGGGATAATTGGGATTGCAAAGGCCTGCCAAGAGGAGCACGACACTGCACCGACATGGCTCCCTCCCCAGCTATCCTAGCCAGAACCCACGGGGGGCGTGGCCGGAAACCGCCGTCGGCAACTTCTAGGGTTACGGTTAGGGTTAGGGTCTGGAGAACCAGAAAGCCCACAGCTCCAGGGATAATTGGGATTGCAAAGGCCTGCCAAGACGAGCACGACACTGCACCGACATGGCTCCCTCCCCAGCTTTCCTAGCCAGAACCCACGGGGGGCGTGGCCGGAAACCGCCGTCGGCAACTTCTAGGGTTAGGGTTAGGGTTAGGGTCTGGAGAACCAGAAAGCCCACAGCTCCAGGGATAATTGGGATTGCAAAGGCCTGCCAAGAGGAGCACGACACTGCACCGACATGGCTCCCTCCCCAGCTTTCCTAGCCAGAACCCACGGGGGGCGTGGCCGGAAACCGCCGTCGGCAACTTCTAGGGTTAGGGTTAGGGTTAGGGTCTGGAGAACCAGAAAGCCCACAGCTCCAGGGATAATTGGGATTGCAAAGGCCTGCCAAGAGGAGCACGACACTGCACCGACATGGCTTCCTCCCCAGCTTTCCTAGCCAGAACGCGTGGTTGGCGTGGCCGGAAACCGCCGTCGGCAACTTCTAGGGTTAGGGTTAGGGTTAGGGTCTGGAGAACCAGAAAGCCCACAGCTCCAGGGATAATTGGGATTGCAAAGGCCTGCCAAGACGAGCACGACACTGCACCGACATGGCTCCCTCCCCAGCTTTCCTAGCCAGAACCCACGGGGGGCGTGGCCGGAAACCGCCGTCGGCAACTTCTGGGGTTAGGGTTAGGGTCTGGAGAACCAGAAAGCCCACAGCTCCAGGGATAATTGGGATTGCAAAGGCCTGCCAAGAGGAGCACGAGACTGCACCGACATGGCTCCCTCCCCAGCTTTCCTAGCCAGAACCCACGGGGGGCGTGGCCGGAAACCGCCGTCGGCAACTTCTAGGGTTACGGTTAGGGTTAGGGTCTGGAGAACCAGAAAGCCCACAGCTCCAGGGATAATTGGGATTGCAAAGGCCTGCCAAGAGGAATACGACACTGCACCGACATGGCTCCCTCCCCAGCTTTCCTAGCCAGAACCCACAGGGGGCGTGGCCGGAAACCGCCGTCGGCAACTTCTAGGGTTACGGTTAGGGTTAGGGTCTGGAGAACCAGAAAGCCCACAGCTCCAGGGATAATTGGGATTGCAAAGGCCTGCCAAGAGGAGCACGACACTGCACCGACATGGCTCCCTCCCCAGCTTTCCTAGCCAGAACCCACGGGGGGCGTGGCCGGAAACCGCCGTCGGCAACTTCTAGGGTTAGGGTTAGGGTTAGGGTCTGGAGAACCAGAAAGCCCACAGCTCCAGGGATAATTGGGATTGCAAAGGCCTGCCAAGAGGAGCACGACACTGCACCGACATGGCTCCCTCCCCAGCTTTCCTAGCCAGAACCCACGGGGGGCGTGGCCGGAAACCGCCTACGGCAACTTCTGGGGTTAGGGTTAGGGTCTGGAGAACCAAAAAGCCCACAGCTCCAGGGATAATTGGGATTGCAAAGGCCTGCCAAGAGGAGCACGACACTGCACCGACATGGCTCCCTCCCCAGCTTTCCTAGCCAGAACCCACGGGGGGCGTGGCCGGAAACCGCCGTCGGCAACTTCTAGGGTTACGGTTAGGGTTAGGGTCTGGAGAACCAGAAAGCCCACAGCTCCAGGCATAATTGGGATTGCAAAGGCCTGCCAAGAGGAGCACGACACTGCACCGACATGGCTCCCTCCCCAGCTTTCCTAGCCAGAACCCACGGGGGGCGTGGCCGGAAACCGCCGTCGGCAACTTCTAGGGTTAGGGTTAGGGTTAGGGTCTGGAGAACCAGAAAGCCCACAGCTCCAGGGATAATTGGGATTGCAAAGGCCTGCCAAGACGAGCACGACACTGCACCGACATGGCTCCCTCCCCAGCTTTCCTAGCCAGAACCCACGGGGGGCGTGGCCGGAAACCGCCGTCGGCAACTTCTAGGGTTAGGGTTAGGGTTAGGGTCTGGAGAACCAGAAAGCCCACAGCTCCAGGGATAATTGGGATTGCAAAGGCCTGCCAAGAGGAGCACGACACTGCACCGACATGGCTCCCTCCCCAGCTTTCCTAGCCAGAACCCACGGGGGGCGTGGCCGGAAACCGCCGTCGGCAACTTCTAGGGTTACGGTTAGGGTTAGGGTCTGCAGAACCAGAAAGCCCACAGCTCCAGGGATAATTGGGATTGCAAAGGCCTGCCAAGAGGAGCACGACACTGCACCGACATGGCTCCCTCCCCAGCTTTCCTAGCCAGAACCCACGGGGGGCAACTTCTAGGGTTAGGGTTAGGGTTAGGGTCTGGAGAACCAGAAAGCCCACAGCTCCAGGGATAATTGGGATTGCAAAGGCCTGCCAAGAGGAGCACGACACTGCACCGACATGGCTCCCTCCCCAGCTTTCCTAGCCAGAACCCACGGGGGGCGTGGCCGGAAACCGCCGTCGGCAACTTCTAGGGTTACGGTTAGGGTTAGGGTCTGGAGAACCAGAAAGCCCACAGCTCCAGGGATAATTGGGATTGCAAAGGCCTGCCAAGACGAGCACGACACTGCACCGACATGGCTCCCTCCCCAGCTTTCCTAGCCAGAACCCACGGGGGGCGTGGCCGGAAACCGCCGTCGGCAACTTCTGGGGTTAGGGTTAGGGTCTGGAGAACCAGAAAGCCCACAGCTCCAGGGATAATTGGGATTGCAAAGGCCTGCCAAGAGGAGCACGAGACTGCACCGACATGGCTCCCTCCCCAGCTTTCCTAGCCAGAACCCACGGGGGGCGTGGCCGGAAACCGCCGTCGGCAACTTCTAGGGTTACGGTTAGGGTTAGGGTCTGGAGAACCAGAAAGCCCACAGCTCCAGGGATAATTGGGATTGCAAAGGCCTGCCAAGACGAGCACGACACTGCACCGACATGGCTCCCTCCCCAGCTTTCCTAGCCAGAACCCACAGGGGGCGTGGCCGGAAACCGCCGTCGGCAACTTCTAGGGTTACGGTTAGGGTTAGGGTCTGGAGAACCAGAAAGCCCACAGCTCCAGGGATAATTGGGATTGCAAAGGCCTGCCAAGAGGAGCACGACACTGCACCGACATGGCTCCCTCCCCAGCTTTCCTAGCCAGAACCCACGGGGGGCGTGGCCGGAAACCGCCGTCGGCAACTTCTAGGGTTACGGTTAGGGTTAGGGTCTGGAGAACCAGAAAGCCCACAGCTCCAGGGATAATTGGGATTGCAAAGGCCTGCCAAGAGGAGCACGACACTGCACCGACATGGCTCCCTCCCCAGCTTTCCTAGCCAGAACCCACGGGGGGCGTGGCCGGAAACCGCCTATGGCAACTTCTGGGGTTAGGGTTAGGGTCTGGAGAACCAAAAAGCCCACAGCTCCAGGGATAATTGGGATTGCAAAGGCCTGCCAAGAGGAGCACGACACTGCACCGACATGGCTCCCTCCCCAGCTTTCCTAGCCAGAACCCACGGGGGGCGTGGCCGGAAACCGCCGTCGGCAACTTCTAGGGTTACGGTTAGGGTTAGGGTCTGGAGAACCAGAAAGCCCACAGCTCCAGGCATAATTGGGATTGCAAAGGCCTGCCAAGAGGAGCACGACACTGCACCGACATGGCTCCCTCCCCAGCTTTCCTAGCCAGAACCCACGGGGGGCGTGGCCGGAAACCGCCGTCGGCAACTTCTAGGGTTAGGGTTAGGGTTAGGGTCTGGAGAACCAGAAAGCCCACAGCTCCAGGGATAATTGGGATTGCAAAGGCCTGCCAAGAGGAGCACGACACTGCACCGACATGGCTCCCTCCCCAGCTTTCCTAGCCAGAACCCACGGGGGGCGTGGCCGGAAACCGCCGTCGGCAACTTCTAGGGTTAGGGTTAGGGTTAGGGTCTGGAGAACCAGAAAGCCCACAGCTCCAGGGATAATTGGGATTGCAAAGGCCTGCCAAGAGGAGCACGACACTGCACCGACATGGCTCCCTCCCCAGCTTTCCTAGCCAGAACCCACGGGGGGCGTGGCCGGAAACCGCCTACGGCAACTTCTGGGGTTAGGGTTAGGGTCTGGAGAACCAAAAAGCCCACAGCTCCAGGGATAATTGGGATTGCAAAGGCCTGCCAAGAGGAGCACGACACTGCACCGACATGGCTCCCTCCCCAGCTTTCCTAGCCAGAACCCACGGGGGGCGTGGCCGGAAACCGCCGTCGGCAACTTCTAGGGTTACGGTTAGGGTTAGGGTCTGGAGAACCAGAAAGCCCACAGCTCCAGGCATAATTGGGATTGCAAAGGCCTGCCAAGAGGAGCACGACACTGCACCGACATGGCTCCCTCCCCAGCTTTCCTAGCCAGAACCCACGGGGGGCGTGGCCGGAAACCGCCGTCGGCAACTTCTAGGGTTAGGGTTAGGGTTAGGGTCTGGAGAACCAGAAAGCCCACAGCTCCAGGGATAATTGGGATTGCAAAGGCCTGCCAAGACGAGCACGACACTGCACCGACATGGCTCCCTCCCCAGCTTTCCTAGCCAGAACCCACGGGGGGCGTGGCCGGAAACCGCCGTCGGCAACTTCTAGGGTTAGGGTTAGGGTTAGGGTCTGGAGAACCAGAAAGCCCACAGCTCCAGGGATAATTGGGATTGCAAAGGCCTGCCAAGAGGAGCACGACACTGCACCGACATGGCTCCCTCCCCAGCTTTCCTAGCCAGAACCCACGGGGGGCGTGGCCGGAAACCGCCGTCGGCAACTTCTAGGGTTACGGTTAGGGTTAGGGTCTGCAGAACCAGAAAGCCCACAGCTCCAGGGATAATTGGGATTGCAAAGGCCTGCCAAGAGGAGCACGACACTGCACCGACATGGCTCCCTCCCCAGCTTTCCTAGCCAGAACCCACGGGGGGCAACTTCTAGGGTTAGGGTTAGGGTTAGGGTCTGGAGAACCAGAAAGCCCACAGCTCCAGGGATAATTGGGATTGCAAAGGCCTGCCAAGAGGAGCACGACACTGCACCGACATGGCTCCCTCCCCAGCTTTCCTAGCCAGAACCCACGGGGGGCGTGGCCGGAAACCGCCGTCGGCAACTTCTAGGGTTAGGGTTAGGGTTAGGGTCTGGAGAACCAGAAAGCCCACAGCTCCAGGGATAATTGGGATTGCAAAGGCCTGCCAAGACGAGCACGACACTGCACCGACATGGCTCCCTCCCCAGCTTTCCTAGCCAGAACCCACGGGGGGCGTGGCCGGAAACCGCCGTCGGCAACTTCTGGGGTTAGGGTTAGGGTCTGGAGAACCAGAAAGCCCACAGCTCCAGGGATAATTGGGATTGCAAAGGCCTGCCAAGAGGAGCACGAGACTGCACCGACATGGCTCCCTCCCCAGCTTTCCTAGCCAGAACCCACGGGGGGCGTGGCCGGAAACCGCCGTCGGCAACTTCTAGGGTTACGGTTAGGGTTAGGGTCTGGAGAACCAGAAAGCCCACAGCTCCAGGGATAATTGGGATTGCAAAGGCCTGCCAAGACGAGCACGACACTGCACCGACATGGCTCCCTCCCCAGCTTTCCTAGCCAGAACCCACAGGGGGCGTGGCCGGAAACCGCCGTCGGCAACTTCTAGGGTTACGGTTAGGGTTAGGGTCTGGAGAACCAGAAAGCCCACAGCTCCAGGGATAATTGGGATTGCAAAGGCCTGCCAAGAGGAGCACGACACTGCACCGACATGGCTCCCTCCCCAGCTTTCCTAGCCAGAACCCACGGGGGGCGTGGCCGGAAACCGCCGTCGGCAACTTCTAGGGTTAGGGTTAGGGTTAGGGTCTGGAGAACCAGAAAGCCCACAGCTCCAGGGATAATTGGGATTGCAAAGGCCTGCCAAGAGGAGCACGACACTGCACCGACATGGCTCCCTCCCCAGCTTTCCTAGCCAGAACCCACGGGGGGCGTGGCCGGAAACCGCCTACGGCAACTTCTGGGGTTAGGGTTAGGGTCTGGAGAACCAAAAAGCCCACAGCTCCAGGGATAATTGGGATTGCAAAGGCCTGCCAAGAGGAGCACGACACTGCACCGACATGGCTCCCTCCCCAGCTTTCCTAGCCAGAACCCACGGGGGGCGTGGCCGGAAACCGCCGTCGGCAACTTCTAGGGTTACGGTTAGGGTTAGGGTCTGGAGAACCAGAAAGCCCACAGCTCCAGGGATAATTGGGATTGCAAAGGCCTGCCAAGAGGAGCACGACACTGCACCGACATGGCTCCCTCCCCAGCTTTCCTAGCCAGAACCCACGGGGGGCGTGGCCGGAAACCGCCGTCGGCAACTTCTAGGGTTAGGGTTAGGGTTAGGGTCTGGAGAACCAGAAAGCCCACAGCTCCAGGGATAATTGGGATTGCAAAGGCCTGCCAAGAGGAGCACGACACTGCACCGACATGGCTCCCTCCCCAGCTTTCCTAGCCAGAACCCACGGGGGGCGTGGCCGGAAACCGCCGTCGGCAACTTCTAGGGTTACGGTTAGGGTTAGGGTCTGCAGAACCAGAAAGCCCACAGCTCCAGGGATAATTGGGATTGCAAAGGCCTGCCAAGAGGAGCACGACACTGCACCGACATGGCTCCCTCCCCAGCTTTCCTAGCCAGAACCCACGGGGGGCAACTTCTAGGGTTAGGGTTAGGGTTAGGGTCTGGAGAACCAGAAAGCCCACAGCTCCAGGGATAATTGGGATTGCAAAGGCCTGCCAAGAGGAGCACGACACTGCACCGACATGGCTCCCTCCCCAGCTTTCCTAGCCAGAACCCACGGGGGGCGTGGCCGGAAACCGCCGTCGGCAACTTCTAGGGTTACGGTTAGGGTTAGGGTCTGGAGAACCAGAAAGCCCACAGCTCCAGGGATAATTGGGATTGCAAAGGCCTGCCAAGAGGAGCACGACACTGCACCGACATGGCTCCCTCCCCAGCTTTCCTAGCCAGAACCCACAGGGGGCGTGGCCGGAAACCGCCGTCGGCAACTTCTAGGGTTAGGGTTAGGGTTAGGGTCTGGAGAACCAGAAAGCCCACAGCTCCAGGGATAATTGGGATTGCAAAGGCCTGCCAAGAGGAGCACGACACTGCACCGACATGGCTCCCTCCCCAGCTTTCCTAGCCAGAATCCACAGGGGGCGTGGCCGGAAACCGCCGTCGGCAACTTCTAGGGTTAGGGTTAGGGTTAGGGTCTGGAGAACCAGAAAGCCCACAGCTCCAGGGATAATTGGGATTGCAAAGGCCTGCCAAGACGAGCACGACACTGCACCGACATGGCTCCCTCCCCAGCTTTCCTAGCCAGAACCCACGGGGGGCAACTTCTAGGGTTAGGGTTAGGGTTAGGGTCTGGAGAACCAGAAAGCCCACAGCTCCAGGGATAATTGGGATTGCAAAGGCCTGCCAAGAGGAGCACGACACTGCACCGACATGGCTCCCTCCCCAGCTTTCCTAGCCAGAACCCACGGGGGGCGTGGCCGGAAACCGCCGTCGGCAACTTCTAGGGTTACGGTTAGGGTTAGGGTCTGGAGAACCAGAAAGCCCACAGCTCCAGGGATAATTGGGATTGCAAAGGCCTGCCAAGAGGAGCACGACACTGCACCGACATGGCTCCCTCCCCAGCTTTCCTAGCCAGAACCCACAGGGGGCGTGGCCGGAAACCGCCGTCGGCAACTTCTAGGGTTAGGGTTAGGGTTAGGGTCTGGAGAACCAGAAAGCCCACAGCTCCAGGGATAATTGGGATTGCAAAGGCCTGCCAAGAGGAGCACGACACTGCACCGACATGGCTCCCTCCCCAGCTTTCCTAGCCAGAATCCACAGGGGGCGTGGCCGGAAACCGCCGTCGGCAACTTCTAGGGTTAGGGTTAGGGTTAGGGTCTGGAGAACCAGAAAGCCCACAGCTCCAGGGATAATTGGGATTGCAAAGGCCTGCCAAGACGAGCACGACACTGCACCGACATGGCTCCCTCCCCAGCTTTCCTAGCCAGAATCCACAGGGGGCGTGGCCGGAAACCGCCGTCGGCAACTTCTAGGGTTAGGGTTAGGGTTAGGGTCTGGAGAACCAGAAAGCCCACAGCTCCAGGGATAATTGGGATTGCAAAGGCCTGCCAAGAGGAGCACGACACTGCACAGACATGGCTCCCTCCCCAGCTTTCCTAGCCAGAACCCACGGGGGGCGTGGCCGGAAACCGCCGTCGGCAACTTCTAGGGTTACGGTTAGGGTTAGGGTCTGGAGAACCAGAAAGCCCACAGCTCCAGGGATAATTGGGATTGCAAAGGCCTGCCAAGAGGAGCACGACACTGCACCGACATGGCTCCCTCCCCAGCTTTCCTAGCCAGAACCCACGGGGGGCGTGGCCAGAAACCGCCGTCGGCAACTTCTAGGGTTACGGTTAGGGTTAGGGTCTGGAGAACCAGAAAGCCCACAGCTCCAGGGATAATTGGGATTGCAAAGGCCTGCCAAGAGGAGCACGACACTGCACCGACATGGCTCCCTCCCCAGCTTTCCTAGCCAGAACCCACGGGGGGCGTGGCCAGAAACCGCCGTCGGCAACTTGTAGGGTTAGGGTTAGGGTTAGGGTCTGGAGAACCAGAAAGCCCACAGCTCCAGGGATAATTGGGATTGCAAAGGCCTGCCAAGAGGAGCACGACACTGCACCGACATGGCTCCCTCCCCAGCTTTCCTAGCCAGAACCCACGGGGGGCGTGGCCGGAAACCGCCGTCGGCAACTTCTAGGGTTACGGTTAGGGTTAGGGTCTGGAGAAGCAGAAAGCCCACAGCTCCAGGGATAATTGGGATTGCAAAGGCCTGCCAAGAGGAGCACGACACTGCACCGACATGGCTCCCTCCCCAGCTTTCCTAGCCAGAACCCACGGGGGGCGTGGCCGGAAACCGCCGTCGGCAACTTCTAGGGTTAGGGTTAGGGTTAGGGTCTGGAGAACCAGAAAGCCCACAGCTCCAGGGATAATTGGGATTGCAAAGGCCTGCCAAGAGGAGCACGACACTGCACCGACATGGCTCCCTCCCCAGCTTTCCTAGCCAGAACCCACGGGGGGCGTGGCCGGAAACCGCCGTCGGCAACTTCTAGGGTTACGGTTAGGGTTAGGGTCTGGAGAACCAGAAAGCCCACAGCTCCAGGGATAATTGGGATTGCAAAGGCCTGCCAAGACGAGCACGACACTGCACCGACATGGCTCCCTCCCCAGCTTTCCTAGCCAGAACCCACGGGGGGCGTGGCCGGAAACCGCCGTCGGCAACTTCTAGGGTTAGGGTTAGGGTTAGGGTCTGGAGAACCAGAAAGCCCACAGCTCCAGGGATAATTGGGATTGCAAAGGCCTGCCAAGACGAGCACGACACTGCACCGACATGGCTCCCTCCCCAGCTTTCCTAGCCAGAACCCATGGGGGGCGTGGCCGGAAACCGCCGTCGGCAACTTCTAGGGTTAGGGTTAGGGTTAGGGTCTGGAGAACCAGAAAGCCCACAGCTCCAGGGATAATTGGGATTGCAAAGGCCTGCCAAGACGAGCACAACACTGCACCGACATGGCTCCCTCCCCAGCTTTCCTAGCCAGAACCCACGGGGGGCGTGGCCGGAAACCGCCGTCGGCAACTTCTAGGGTTACGGTTAGGGTTAGGGTCTGGAGAACCAGAAAGCCCACAGCTCCAGGCATAATTGGGATTGCAAAGGCCTGCCAAGAGGAGCACGACACTGCACCGACATGGCTTCCTCCCCAGCTTTCCTAGCCACAACGCGTGGGTGGCGTGGCCGGAAACCGCCGTCGGCAACTTCTAGGGTTAGGGTTAGGGTTAGGGTCTGGAGAACCAGAAAGCCCACAGCTCCAGGGATAATTGGGATTGCAAAGGCCTGCCAAGAGGAGCACGACACTGCACCGACATGGCTCCCTCCCCAGCTTTCCTAGCCAGAACCCACAGGGGGCGTGGTCGGAAACCGCCGTCGGCAACTTCTAGGGTTAGGGTTAGGGTTAGGGTCTGGAGAACCAGAAAGCCCACAGCTCCAGGGATAATTGGGATTGCAAAGGCCTGCCAAGAGGAGCACGACACTGCACCGACATGGCTCCCTCCCCAGCTTTCCTAGCCAGAACCCACGGGGGGCGTGGCCGGAAACCGCCGTCGGCAACTTCTAGGGTTAGGGTTAGGGTTAGGGTCTGGAGAACCAGAAAGCCCACAGCTCCAGGGATAATTGGGATTGCAAAGGCCTGCCAAGAGGAGCACGACACTGCACCGACATGGCTCCCTCCCCACCTTTCCTAGCCAGAACCCACGGGGGGCGTGGCCGGAAACCGCCGTCGGCAACTTCTAGGGTTAGGGTTAGGGTTAGGGTCCGGAGAACCAGAAAGCCCACAGCTCCAGGGATAATTGGGATTGCAAAGGCCTGCCAAGAGGAGCACGACACTGCACCGACATGGCTCCCTCCCCAGCTTTCCTAGCCAGAACCCACGGGGGGTGTGGCCGGAAACCGCCGTCGGCAACTTCTAGGGTTAGGGTTAGGGTTAGGGTCTGGAGAACCAGAAAGCCCACAGCTCCAGGGATAATTGGGATTGCAAAGGCCTGCCAAGAGGAGCACGACACTGCACCGACATGGCTCCCTCCCCAGCTTTCCTAGCCAGAACCCACGGGGGGCGTGGCCGGAAACCGCCGTCGGCAACTTCTAGGGTTACGGTTAGGGTTAGGGTCTGGAGAACCAGAAAGCCCACAGCTCCAGGGATAATTGGGATTGCAAAGGCCTGCCAAGAGGAGCACGACACTGCACCGACATGGCTCCCTCCCCAGCTTTCCTAGCCAGAACGCGGGGGGGGCGTGGCCGGAAACCGCCATCGGCAACTTCTAGGGTTAGGGTTAGGGTTAGGGTCTGGAGAACCAGAAAGCCCACAGCTCCAGGGATAATTGGGATTGCAAAGGCCTGCCAAGAGGAGCACGACACTGCACCGACATGGCTCCCTCCCCAGCTTTCCTAGCCAGAACCCACGGGGGGCGTGGCCGGAAACCGCCGTCGGCAACTTCTAGGGTTAGGGTTAGGGTTAGGGTCTGGAGAACCAGAAAGCCCACAGCTCCAGGGATAATTGGGATTGCAAAGGCCTGCCAAGAGGAGCACGACACTGCACCGACATGGCTCCCTCCCCAGCTTTCCTAGTCAGAACCCATGGGGGGCGTGGCCGGAAACCGCCGTCGGCAACTTCTAGGGTTACGGTTAGGGTTAGGGTCTGGAGAACCAGAAAGCCCACAGCTCCAGGGATAATTGGGATTGCAAAGGCCTGCCAAGACGAGCACAACACTGCACCGACATGGCTCCCTCCCCAGCTTTCCTAGCCAGAACCCACGGGGGGCGTGGCCGGAAACCGCCGTCGGCAACTTCTAGGGTTACGGTTAGGATTAGGGTCTGGAGAACCAGAAAGCCCACAGCTCCAGGGATAATTGGGATTGCAAAGGCCTGCCAAGAGGAGCACGACACTGCACCGACATGGCTCCCTCCCCAGCTTTCCTAGCCAGAACCCACGGGGGGCGTGGCCGGAAACCGCCGTCGGCAACTTCTAGGGTTAGGGTTAGGGTTAGGGTCTGGAGAACCAGAAAGCCCACAGCTCCAGGGATAATTGGGATTGCAAAGGCCTGCCAAGAGGAGCACGACACTGCACCGACATGGCTCCCTCGCCAGCATTCCTAGCCAGAACCCACGGGGGGCGTGGCCGGAAACCGCCGTCGCCAACTTCTAGGGTTAGGGTTAGGGTTAGGGTCTGGAGAACCAGAAAGCCCACAGCTCCAGGGATAATTGGGATTGCAAAGGCCTGCCAAGAGGAGCACGACACTGCACCGACATGGCTCCCTCCCCAGCTTTCCTAGCCAGAACCCACGGGGGGCGTGGCCGGAAACCGCCGTCGGCAACTTCTAGGGTTAGGGTTAGGGTTAGGGTCTGGAGAACCAGAAAGCCCACAGCTCCAGGGATAATTGGGATTGCAAAGGCCTGCCAAGAGGAGCACGACACTGCACCGACATGGCTCCCTCCCCAGCTTTCCTAGCCAGAACCCACGGGGGGCGTGGCCGGAAACCGCCGTCGGCAACTTCTAGGGTTAGGGTTAGGGTTAGGGTCTGGAGAACCAGAAAGCCCACAGCTCCAGGGATAATTGGGATTGCAAAGGCCTGCCAAGAGGAGCACGACACTGCACCGACATGGCTCCCTCCCCAGCTTTCCTAGCCAGAACCCACGGGGGGCGTGGCCGGAAACCGCCGTCGGCAACTTCTAGGGTTACGGTTAGGGTTAGGGTCTGGAGAACCAGAAAGCCCACAGCTCCAGGGATAATTGGGATTGCAAAGGCCTGCCAAGAGGAGCACGACACTGCACCGACATGGCTCCCTCGCCAGCATTCCTAGCCAGAACCCACGGGGGGCGTGGCCGGAAACCGCCGTCGGCAACTTCTAGGGTTAGGGTTAGGGTTAGGGTCTGGAGAACCAGAAAGCCCACAGCTCCAGGGATAATTGGGATTGCAAAGGCCTGCCAAGAGGAGCACGACACTGCACCGACATGGCTCCCTCCCCAGCTTTCCTAGCCAGAACCCACGGGGGGCGTGGCCGGAAACCGCCGTCGGCAACTTCTAGGGTTACGGTTAGGGTTAGGGTCTGGAGAACCAGAAAGCCCACAGCTCCAGGGATAATTGGGATTGCAAAGGCCTGCCAAGAGGAGCACGACACTGCACCGACATGGCTCCCTCCCCAGCTTTCCTAGCCAGAACCCACGGGGGGCGTGGCCGGAAACCGCCGTCGCCAACTTCTAGGGTTAGGGTTAGGGTTAGGGTCTGGAGAACCAGAAAGCCCACAGCTCCAGGGATAATTGGGATTGCAAAGGCCTGCCAAGAGGAGCACGACACTGCACCGACATGGCTCCCTCCCCAGCTTTCCTAGCCAGAACCCACGGGGGGCGTGGCCGGAAAACGCCGTCGGCAACTTCTAGGGTTAGGGTTAGGGTTAGGGTCTGGAGAACCAGAAAGCCCACAGCTCCAGGGATAATTGGGATTGCAAAGGCCTGCCAAGAGGAGCACGACACTGCACCGACATGGCTCCCTCCCCAGCTTTCCTAGCCAGAACCCGGGGGGGGCGTGGCCGGAAACCGCCGTCGGCAACTTCTAGGGTTAGGGTTAGGGTTAGGGTCTGGAGAACCAGAAAGCCCACAGCTCCAGGGATAATTGGGATTGCAAAGGCCTGCCAAGAGGAGCACGACACTGCACCGACATGGCTCCCTCGCCAGCATTCCTAGCCAGAACCCACGGGGGGCGTGGCCGGAAACCGCCGTCGGCAACTTCTAGGGTTAGGGTTAGGGTTAGGGTCTGGAGAACCAGAAAGCCCACAGCTCCAGGGATAATTGGGATTGCAAAGGCCTGCCAAGAGGAGCACGACACTGCACCGACATGGCTCCCTCCCCAGCTTTCCTAGCCAGAACCCACGGTGGGCGTGGCCGGAAACCGCCGTCGGCAACTTCTAGGGTTACGGTTAGGGTTAGGGTCTGGAGAACCAGAAAGCCCACAGCTCCAGGCATAATTGGGATTGCAAAGGCCTGCCAAGAGGAGCACGACACTGCACCGACATGGCTCCCTCCCCACCTTTCCTAGCCAGAACCCACGGGGGGCGTGGCCGGAAACCGCCGTCGGCAACTTCTAGGGTTAGGGTTAGGGTTAGGGTCTGGAGAACCAGAAAGCCCACAGCTCCAGGGATAATTGGGATTGCAAAGGCCTGCCAAGAGGAGCACGACACTGCACCGACATGGCTCCCTCGCCAGCATTCCTAGCCAGAACCCACGGGGGGCGTGGCCGGAAACCGCCGTCGGCAACTTCTAGGGTTAGGGTTAGGGTTAGGGTCTGGAGAACCAGAAAGCCCACAGCTCCAGGGATAATTGGGATTGCAAAGGCCTGCCAAGAGGAGCACGACACTGCACCGACATGGCTCCCTCCCCAGCTTTCCTAGCCAGAACCCACGGGGGGCGTGGCCGGAAACCGCCGTCGGCAACTTCTAGGGTTACGGTTAGGGTTAGGGTCTGGAGAACCAGAAAGCCCACAGCTCCAGGGATAATTGGGATTGCAAAGGCCTGCCAAGAGGAGCACGACACTGCACCGACATGGCTCCCTCCCCAGCTTTCCTAGCCAGAACCCACGGGGGGCGTGGCCGGAAACCGCCGTCGGCAACTTCTAGGGTTAGGGTTAGGGTTAGGGTCTGGAGAACCAGAAAGCCCACAGCTCCAGGGATAATTGGGATTGCAAAGGCCTGCCAAGAGGAGCACGACACTGCACCGACATGGCTCCCTCCCCAGCTTTCCTAGCCAGAACCCACGGGGGGCGTGGCCGGAAACCGCCGTCGGCAACTTCTAGGGTTAGGGTTAGGGTTAGGGTCTGGAGAACCAGAAAGCCCACAGCTCCAGGGATAATTGGGATTGCAAAGGCCTGCCAAGAGGAGCACGACACTGCACCCACATGGCTCCCTCGCCAGCATTCCTAGCCAGAACCCACAGGGGGCGTGGCCGGAAACCGCCGTCGGCAACTTCTAGGGTTAGGGTTAGGGTTAGGGTCTGGAGAACCAGAAAGCCCACAGCTCCAGGGATAATTGGGATTGCAAAGGCCTGCCAAGAGGAGCACGACACTGCACCGACATGGCTCCCTCCCCAGCTTTCCTAGCCAGAACCCACGGGGGGCGTGGCCGGAAACCGCCGTCGGCAACTTCTAGGGTTAGGGTTAGGGTTAGGGTCTGGAGAACCAGAAAGCCCACAGCTCCAGGCATAATTGGGATTGCAAAGGCCTGCCAAGAGGAGCACGACACTGCACCGACATGGCTCCCTCCCCAGCTTTCCTAGCCAGAACCCACGGGGGGCGTGGCCGGAAACCGCCGTCGGCAACTTCTAGGGTTAGGGTTAGGGTTAGGGTCTGGAGAACCAGAAAGCCCACAGCTCCAGGGATAATTGGGATTGCAAAGGCCTGCCAAGAGGAGCACGACACTGCACTGACATGGCTCCCTCCCCAGCTTTCCTAGCCAGAACCCACGGGGGGCGTGGCCGGAAACCGCCGTCGGCAACTTCTAGGGTTAGGGTTAGGGTTAGGGTCTGGAGAACCAGAAAGCCCACAGCTCCAGGGATAATTGGGATTGCAAAGGCCTGCCAAGAGGAGCACGACACTGCACCAACATGGCTCCCTCCCCAGCTTTCCTAGCCAGAACGCGGGGGGGGCGTGGCCGAAAACCGCCGTCGGCAACTTCTAGGGTTAGGGTTAGGGTTAGGGTCTGGAGAACCAGAAAGCCCACAGCTCCAGGGATAATTGGGATTGCAAAGGCCTGCCAAGAGGAGCACGACACTGCACCGACATGGCTCCCTCCCCAGCTTTCCTAGCCAGAACCCACGGGGGGCGTGGCCGGAAACCGCCGTCGGCAACTTCTAGGGTTAGGGTTAGGGTTAGGGTCTGGAGAACCAGAAAGCCCACAGCTCCAGGCATAATTGGGATTGCAAAGGCCTGCCAAGAGGAGCACGACACTGCACCGACATGGCTCCCTCCCCAGCTTTCCTAGCCAGAACCCACGGGGGGCGTGGCCGGAAACCGCCGTCGGCAACTTCTAGGGTTAGGGTTAGGGTTAGGGTCTGGAGAACCAGAAAGCCCACAGCTCCAGGGATAATTGGGATTGCAAAGGCCTGCCAAGAGGAGCACGACACTGCACCGACATGGCTCCCTCCCCAGCTTTCCTAGCCAGAACCCACGGGGGGCGTGGCCGGAAACCGCCGTCGGCAACTTCTAGGGTTAGGGTTAGGGTTAGGGTCTGGAGAACCAGAAAGCCCACAGCTCCAGGGATAATTGGGATTGCAAAGGCCTGCCAAGAGGAGCACGACACTGCACCGACATGGCTCCCTCCCCAGCTTTCCTAGCCAGAACGCGGGGGGGGCGTGGCCGGAAACCGCCGTCGGCAACTTCTAGGGTTAGGGTTAGGGTTAGGGTCTGGAGAACCAGAAAGCCCACAGCTCCAGGGATAATTGGGATTGCAAAGGCCTGCCAAGACGAGCACGACACTGCACCGACATGGCTCCCTCCCCAGCTTTCCTAGCCAGAACCCACGGGGGGCGTGGCCGGAAACCGCCGTCGGCAACTTCTAGGGTTACGGTTAGGGTTAGGGTCTGGAGAACCAGAAAGCCCACAGCTCCAGGGATAATTGGGATTGCAAAGGCCTGCCAAGAGGAGCACGACACTGCACCGACATGGCTCCCTCCCCAGCTTTCCTAGCCAGAACGCGGGGGGGGCGTGGCCGGAAACCGCCGTCGGCAACTTCTAGGGTTAGGGTTAGGGTTAGGGTCTGGAGAACCAGAAAGCCCACAGCTCCAGGGATAATTGGGATTGCAAAGGCCTGCCAAGAGGAGCACGACACTGCACCGACATGGCTCCCTCCCCAGCTTTCCTAGCCAGAACCCACGGGGGGCGTGGCCGGAAACCGCCGTCGGCAACTTCTAGGGTTAGGGTTAGGGTTAGGGTCTGGAGAACCAGAAAGCCCACAGCTCCAGGGATAATTGGGATTGCAAAGGCCTGCCAAGAGGAGCACGACACTGCACCGACATGGCTCCCTCCCCAGCTTTCCTAGCCAGAACCCGGGGGGGGCGTGGCCGGAAACCGCCGTCGGCAACTTCTAGGGTTAGGGTTAGGGTTAGGGTCTGGAGAACCAGAAAGCCCACAGCTCCAGGGATAATTGGGATTGCAAAGGCCTGCCAAGAGGAGCACGACACTGCACCGACATGGCTCCCTCCCCAGCTTTCCTAGCCAGAACCCACGGGGGGCGTGGCCGGAAACCGCCGTCGGCAACTTCTAGGGTTAGGGTTAGGGTTAGGGTCTGGAGAACCAGAAAGCCCACAGCTCCAGGGATAATTGGGATTGCAAAGGCCTGCCAAGAGGAGCACGACACTGCACCGACATGGCTCCCTCCCCAGCTTTCCTAGCTAGAACCCACGGGGGGCGTGGCCGGAAACCGCCGTCGGCAACTTCTAGGGTTAGGGTTAGGGTTAGGGTCTGGAGAACCAGAAAGCCCACAGCTCCAGGGATAATTGGGATTGCAAAGGCCTGCCAAGACGAGCACGACACTGCACCGACATGGCTCCCTCCCCAGCTTTCCTAGCCAGAACCCACGGGGGGCGTGGCCGGAAACCGCCGTCGGCAACTTCTAGGGTTAGGGTTAGGGTTAGGGTCTGGAGAACCAGAAAGCCCACAGCTCCAGGGATAATTGGGATTGCAAAGGCCTGCCAAGAGGAGCACGACACTGCACCGACATGGCTCCCTCCCCAGCTTTCCTAGCCAGAACCCACGGGGGGCGTGGCCGGAAACCGCCGTCGGCAACTTCTAGGGTTAGGGTTAGGGTTAGGGTCTGGAGAACCAGAAAGCCCACAGCTCCAGGGATAATTGGGATTGCAAAGGCCTGCCAAGAGGAGCACGACACTGCACCGACATGGCTCCCTCCCCAGCTTTCCTAGCCAGAACCCACGGGGGGCGTGGCCGGAAACCGCCGTCGGCAACTTCTAGGGTTAGGGTTAGGGTTAGGGTCTGGAGAACCAGAAAGCCCACAGCTCCAGGGATAATTGGGATTGCAAAGGCCTGCCAAGAGGAGCACGACACTGCACCGACATGGCTCCCTCCCCAGCTTTCCTAGCCAGAACCCACGGGGGGCGTGGCCGGAAACCGCCGTCGGCAACTTCTAGGGTTAGGGTTAGGGTTAGGGTCTGGAGAACCAGAAAGCCCACAGCTCCAGGGATAATTGGGATTGCAAAGGCCTGCCAAGACGAGCACGACACTGCACCGACATGGCTCCCTCCCCACTTTTCCTAGCCAGAACCCACGGGGGGCGTGGCCGGAAACCGCCGTCGGCAACTTCTAGGGTTAGGGTTAGGGTTAGGGTCTGGAGAACCAGAAAGCCCACAGCTCCAGGGATAATTGGGATTGCAAAGGCCTGCCAAGAGGAGCACGACACTGCACCGACATGGCTCCCTCCCCACTTTTCCTAGCCAGAACCCACGGGGGGCGTGGCCGGAAACCGCCGTCGGCAACTTCTAGGGTTAGGGTTAGGGTTAGGGTCTGGAGAACCAGAAAGCCCACAGCTCCAGGGATAATTGGGATTGCAAAGGCCTGCCAAGAGGAGCACGACACTGCACCGACATGGCTCCCTCCCCAGCTTTCCTAGCCAGAACCCACGGGGGGCGTGGCCGGAAACCGCCGTCGGCAACTTCTAGGGTTAGGGTTAGGGTTAGGGTCTGGAGAACCAGAAAGCCCACAGCTCCAGGGATAATTGGGATTGCAAAGGCCTGCCAAGAGGAGCACGACACTGCACCGACATGGCTCCCTCCCCAGCTTTCCTAGCCAGAACCCACGGGGGGCGTGGCCGGAAACCGCCGTCGGCAACTTCTAGGGTTAGGGTTAGGGTTAGGGTCTGGAGAACCAGAAAGCCCACAGCTCCAGGGATAATTGGGATTGCAAAGGCCTGCCAAGAGGAGCACGACACTGCACCGACATGGCTCCCTCGCCAGCATTCCTAGCCAGAACCCACGGGGGGCGTGGCCGGAAACCGCCGTCGGCAACTTCTAGGGTTAGGGTTAGGGTTAGGGTCTGGAGAACCAGAAAGCCCACAGCTCCAGGGATAATTGGGATTGCAAAGGCCTGCCAAGAGGAGCACGACACTGCACCGACATGGCTCCCTCCCCAGCTTTCCTAGCCAGAACCCACGGGGGGCGTGGCCGGAAACCGCCGTCGGCAACTTCTAGGGTTAGGGTTAGGGTTAGGGTCTGGAGAACCAGAAAGCCCACAGCTCCAGGGATAATTGGGATTGCAAAGGCCTGCCAAGAGGAGCACGACACTGCACCGACATGGCTCCCTCCCCAGCTTTCCTAGCCAGAACCCACGGGGGGCGTGGCCGGAAACCGCCGTCGCCAACTTCTAGGGTTAGGGTTAGGGTTAGGGTCTGGAGAACCAGAAAGCCCACAGCTCCAGGGATAATTGGGATTGCAAAGGCCTGCCAAGAGGAGCACGACACTGCACCGACATGGCTCCCTCCCCAGCTTTCCTAGCCAGAACCCACGGGGGGCGTGGCCGGAAAACGCCGTCGGCAACTTCTAGGGTTAGGGTTAGGGTTAGGGTCTGGAGAACCAGAAAGCCCACAGCTCCAGGGATAATTGGGATTGCAAAGGCCTGCCAAGAGGAGCACGACACTGCACCGACATGGCTCCCTCCCCAGCTTTCCTAGCCAGAACCCGGGGGGGGCGTGGCCGGAAACCGCCGTCGGCAACTTCTAGGGTTAGGGTTAGGGTTAGGGTCTGGAGAACCAGAAAGCCCACAGCTCCAGGGATAATTGGGATTGCAAAGGCCTGCCAAGAGGAGCACGACACTGCACCGACATGGCTCCCTCGCCAGCATTCCTAGCCAGAACCCACGGGGGGCGTGGCCGGAAACCGCCGTCGGCAACTTCTAGGGTTAGGGTTAGGGTTAGGGTCTGGAGAACCAGAAAGCCCACAGCTCCAGGGATAATTGGGATTGCAAAGGCCTGCCAAGAGGAGCACGACACTGCACCGACATGGCTCCCTCCCCAGCTTTCCTAGCCAGAACCCACGGTGGGCGTGGCCGGAAACCGCCGTCGGCAACTTCTAGGGTTAGGGTTAGGGTTAGGGTCTGGAGAACCAGAAAGCCCACAGCTCCAGGCATAATTGGGATTGCAAAGGCCTGCCAAGAGGAGCACGACACTGCACCGACATGGCTCCCTCCCCACCTTTCCTAGCCAGAACCCACGGGGGGCGTGGCCGGAAACCGCCGTCGGCAACTTCTAGGGTTAGGGTTAGGGTTAGGGTCTGGAGAACCAGAAAGCCCACAGCTCCAGGGATAATTGGGATTGCAAAGGCCTGCCAAGAGGAGCACGACACTGCACCGACATGGCTCCCTCGCCAGCATTCCTAGCCAGAACCCACGGGGGGCGTGGCCGGAAACCGCCGTCGGCAACTTCTAGGGTTAGGGTTAGGGTTAGGGTCTGGAGAACCAGAAAGCCCACAGCTCCAGGGATAATTGGGATTGCAAAGGCCTGCCAAGAGGAGCACGACACTGCACCGACATGGCTCCCTCCCCAGCTTTCCTAGCCAGAACCCACGGGGGGCGTGGCCGGAAACCGCCGTCGGCAACTTCTAGGGTTAGGGTTAGGGTTAGGGTCTGGAGAACCAGAAAGCCCACAGCTCCAGGGATAATTGGGATTGCAAAGGCCTGCCAAGAGGAGCACGACACTGCACCGACATGGCTCCCTCCCCAGCTTTCCTAGCCAGAACCCACGGGGGGCGTGGCCGGAAACCGCCGTCGGCAACTTCTAGGGTTAGGGTTAGGGTTAGGGTCTGGAGAACCAGAAAGCCCACAGCTCCAGGGATAATTGGGATTGCAAAGGCCTGCCAAGAGGAGCACGACACTGCACCGACATGGCTCCCTCGCCAGCATTCCTAGCCAGAACCCACAGGGGGCGTGGCCGGAAACCGCCGTCGGCAACTTCTAGGGTTAGGGTTAGGGTTAGGGTCTGGAGAACCAGAAAGCCCACAGCTCCAGGGATAATTGGGATTGCAAAGGCCTGCCAAGAGGAGCACGACACTGCACCGACATGGCTCCCTCCCCAGCTTTCCTAGCCAGAACCCACGGGGGGCGTGGCCGGAAACCGCCGTCGGCAACTTCTAGGGTTAGGGTTAGGGTTAGGGTCTGGAGAACCAGAAAGCCCACAGCTCCAGGCATAATTGGGATTGCAAAGGCCTGCCAAGAGGAGCACGACACTGCACCGACATGGCTCCCTCCCCAGCTTTCCTAGCCAGAACCCACGGGGGGCGTGGCCGGAAACCGCCGTCGGCAACTTCTAGGGTTAGGGTTAGGGTTAGGGTCTGGAGAACCAGAAAGCCCACAGCTCCAGGGATAATTGGGATTGCAAAGGCCTGCCAAGAGGAGCACGACACTGCACTGACATGGCTCCCTCCCCAGCTTTCCTAGCCAGAACCCACGGGGGGCGTGGCCGGAAACCGCCGTCGGCAACTTCTAGGGTTAGGGTTAGGGTTAGGGTCTGGAGAACCAGAAAGCCCACAGCTCCAGGGATAATTGGGATTGCAAAGGCCTGCCAAGAGGAGCACGACACTGCACCAACATGGCTCCCTCCCCAGCTTTCCTAGCCAGAACGCGGGGGGGGCGTGGCCGGAAACCGCCGTCGGCAACTTCTAGGGTTAGGGTTAGGGTTAGGGTCTGGAGAACCAGAAAGCCCACAGCTCCAGGGATAATTGGGATTGCAAAGGCCTGCCAAGAGGAGCACGACACTGCACCGACATGGCTCCCTCCCCAGCTTTCCTAGCCAGAACCCACGGGGGGCGTGGCCGGAAACCGCCGTCGGCAACTTCTAGGGTTAGGGTTAGGGTTAGGGTCTGGAGAACCAGAAAGCCCACAGCTCCAGGGATAATTGGGATTGCAAAGGCCTGCCAAGAGGAGCACGACACTGCACCGACATGGCTCCCTCCCCAGCTTTCCTAGCCAGAACCCACGGGGGGCGTGGCCGGAAACCGCCGTCGGCAACTTCTAGGGTTAGGGTTAGGGTTAGGGTCTGGAGAACCAGAAAGCCCACAGCTCCAGGGATAATTGGGATTGCAAAGGCCTGCCAAGAGGAGCACGACACTGCACCGACATGGCTCCCTCCCCAGCTTTCCTAGCCAGAACCCACGGGGGGCGTGGCCGGAAACCGCCGTCGGCAACTTCTAGGGTTAGGGTTAGGGTTAGGGTCTGGAGAACCAGAAAGCCCACAGCTCCAGGGATAATTGGGATTGCAAAGGCCTGCCAAGAGGAGCACGACACTGCACCGACATGGCTCCCTCCCCAGCTTTCCTAGCCAGAACGCGGGGGGGGCGTGGCCGGAAACCGCCGTCGGCAACTTCTAGGGTTAGGGTTAGGGTTAGGGTCTGGAGAACCAGAAAGCCCACAGCTCCAGGGATAATTGGGATTGCAAAGGCCTGCCAAGAGGAGCACGACACTGCACCGACATGGCTCCCTCCCCAGCTTTCCTAGCCAGAACCCACGGGGGGCGTGGCCGGAAACCGCCGTCGGCAACTTCTAGGGTTACGGTTAGGGTTAGGGTCTGGAGAACCAGAAAGCCCACAGCTCCAGGGATAATTGGGATTGCAAAGGCCTGCCAAGAGGAGCACGACACTGCACCGACATGGCTCCCTCCCCAGCTTTCCTAGCCAGAACGCGGGGGGGGCGTGGCCGGAAACCGCCGTCGGCAACTTCTAGGGTTAGGGTTAGGGTTAGGGTCTGGAGAACCAGAAAGCCCACAGCTCCAGGGATAATTGGGATTGCAAAGGCCTGCCAAGAGGAGCACGACACTGCACCGACATGGCTCCCTCCCCAGCTTTCCTAGCCAGAACCCACGGGGGGCGTGGCCGGAAACCGCCGTCGGCAACTTCTAGGGTTAGGGTTAGGGTTAGGGTCTGGAGAACCAGAAAGCCCACAGCTCCAGGGATAATTGGGATTGCAAAGGCCTGCCAAGAGGAGCACGACACTGCACCGACATGGCTCCCTCCCCAGCTTTCCTAGCCAGAACCCACGGGGGGCGTGGCCGGAAACCGCCGTCGGCAACTTCTAGGGTTAGGGTTAGGGTTAGGGTCTGGAGAACCAGAAAGCCCACAGCTCCAGGGATAATTGGGATTGCAAAGGCCTGCCAAGAGGAGCACGACACTGCACCGACATGGCTCCCTCCCCAGCTTTCCTAGCCAGAACCCGGGGGGGGCGTGGCCGGAAACCGCCGTCGGCAACTTCTAGGGTTAGGGTTAGGGTTAGGGTCTGGAGAACCAGAAAGCCCACAGCTCCAGGGATAATTGGGATTGCAAAGGCCTGCCAAGAGGAGCACGACACTGCACCGACATGGCTCCCTCCCCAGCTTTCCTAGCCAGAACCCACGGGGGGCGTGGCCGGAAACCGCCGTCGGCAACTTCTAGGGTTAGGGTTAGGGTTAGGGTCTGGAGAACCAGAAAGCCCACAGCTCCAGGGATAATTGGGATTGCAAAGGCCTGCCAAGAGGAGCACGACACTGCACCGACATGGCTCCCTCCCCAGCTTTCCTAGCTAGAACCCACGGGGGGCGTGGCCGGAAACCGCCGTCGGCAACTTCTAGGGTTAGGGTTAGGGTTAGGGTCTGGAGAACCAGAAAGCCCACAGCTCCAGGGATAATTGGGATTGCAAAGGCCTGCCAAGACGAGCACGACACTGCACCGACATGGCTCCCTCCCCAGCTTTCCTAGCCAGAACCCACGGGGGGCGTGGCCGGAAACCGCCGTCGGCAACTTCTAGGGTTAGGGTTAGGGTTAGGGTCTGGAGAACCAGAAAGCCCACAGCTCCAGGGATAATTGGGATTGCAAAGGCCTGCCAAGAGGAGCACGACACTGCACCGACATGGCTCCCTCCCCAGCTTTCCTAGCCAGAACCCACGGGGGGCGTGGCCGGAAACCGCCGTCGGCAACTTCTAGGGTTAGGGTTAGGGTTAGGGTCTGGAGAACCAGAAAGCCCACAGCTCCAGGGATAATTGGGATTGCAAAGGCCTGCCAAGAGGAGCACGACACTGCACCGACATGGCTCCCTCCCCAGCTTTCCTAGCCAGAACCCACGGGGGGCGTGGCCGGAAACCGCCGTCGGCAACTTCTAGGGTTAGGGTTAGGGTTAGGGTCTGGAGAACCAGAAAGCCCACAGCTCCAGGGATAATTGGGATTGCAAAGGCCTGCCAAGAGGAGCACGACACTGCACCGACATGGCTCCCTCCCCAGCTTTCCTAGCCAGAACCCACGGGGGGCGTGGCCGGAAACCGCCGTCGGCAACTTCTAGGGTTAGGGTTAGGGTTAGGGTCTGGAGAACCAGAAAGCCCACAGCTCCAGGGATAATTGGGATTGCAAAGGCCTGCCAAGACGAGCACGACACTGCACCGACATGGCTCCCTCCCCACTTTTCCTAGCCAGAACCCACGGGGGGCGTGGCCGGAAACCGCCGTCGGCAACTTCTAGGGTTAGGGTTAGGGTTAGGGTCTGGAGAACCAGAAAGCCCACAGCTCCAGGGATAATTGGGATTGCAAAGGCCTGCCAAGAGGAGCACGACACTGCACCGACATGGCTCCCTCCCCAGCTTTCCTAGCCAGAACCCACGGGGGGCGTGGCCGGAAACCGCCGTCGGCAACTTCTAGGGTTAGGGTTAGGGTTAGGGTCTGGAGAACCAGAAAGCCCACAGCTCCAGGGATAATTGGGATTGCAAAGGCCTGCCAAGACGAGCACGACACTGCACCGACATGGCTCCCTCCCCAGCTTTCCTAGCCAGAACCCACGGGGGGCGTGGCCGGAAACCGCCGTCGGCAACTTCTAGGGTTAGGGTTAGGGTTAGGGTCTGGAGAACCAGAAAGCCCACAGCTCCAGGGATAATTGGGATTGCAAAGGCCTGCCAAGAGGAGCACGACACTGCACCGACATGGCTCCCTCCCCAGCTTTCCTAGCCAGAACCCACGGGGGGCGTGGCCGGAAACCGCCGTCGGCAACTTCTAGGGTTAGGGTTAGGGTTAGGGTCTGGAGAACCAGAAAGCCCACAGCTCCAGGGATAATTGGGATTGCAAAGGCCTGCCAAGAGGAGCACGACACTGCACCGACATGGCTCCCTCCCCAGCTTTCCTAGCCAGAACCCACGGGGGGCGTGGCCGGAAACCGCCGTCGGCAACTTCTAGGGTTAGGGTTAGGGTTAGGGTCTGGAGAACCAGAAAGCCCACAGCTCCAGGGATAATTGGGATTGCAAAGGCCTGCCAAGAGGAGCACGACACTGCACCGACATGGCTCCCTCCCCACTTTTCCTAGCCAGAACCCACGGGGGGCGTGGCCGGAAACCGCCGTCGGCAACTTCTAGGGTTAGGGTTAGGGTTAGGGTCTGGAGAACCAGAAAGCCCACAGCTCCAGGGATAATTGGGATTGCAAAGGCCTGCCAAGAGGAGCACGACACTGCACCGACATGGCTCCCTCCCCAGCTTTCCTAGCCAGAACCCACGGGGGGCGTGGCCGGAAACCGCCGTCGGCAACTTCTAGGGTTAGGGTTAGGCTTAGGGTCTGGAGAACCAGAAAGCCCACAGCTCCAAGGATAATTGGGATTGCAAAGGCCTGCCAAGAGGAGCACGACACTGCACCGACATGGCTCCCTCCCCAGCTTTCCTAGCCAGAACCCACGGGGGGCGTGGCCGGAAACCGCCGTCGGCAACTTCTAGGGTTAGGGTTAGGGTTAGGGTCTGGAAAACCAGAAAGCCCACAGCTCCAGGGATAATTGGGATTGCAAAGGCCTGCCAAGAGGAGCACGACACTGCACCGACATGGCTCCCTCCCCAGCTTTCCTAGCCAGAACCCACGGGGGGCGTGGCCGGAAACCGCCGTCGGCAACTTCTAGGGTTACGGTTAGGGTTAGGGTCTGGAGAACCAGAAAGCCCACAGCTCCAGGCATAATTGGGATTGCAAAGGCCTGCCAAGAGGAGCACGACACTGCACCGACATGGCTCCCTCCCCAGCTTTCCTAGCCAGAACCCACGGGGGGCGTGGCCGGAAACCGCCGTCGGCAACTTCTAGGGTTAGGGTTAGGGTTAGGGTCTGGAGAACCAGAAAGCCCACAGCTCCAGGGATAATTGGGATTGCAAAGGCCTGCCAAGAGGAGCACGACACTGCACCGACATGGCTCCCTCCCCAGCTTTCCTAGCCAGAACCCGGGGGGGGCGTGGCCGGAAACCGCCGTCGGCAACTTCTAGGGTTAGGGTTAGGGTTAGGGTCTGGAGAACCAGAAAGCCCACAGCTCCAGGGATAATTGGGATTGCAAAGGCCTGCCAAGAGGAGCACGACACTGCACCGACATGGCTCCCTCCCCAGCTTTCCTAGCCAGAACCCACGGGGGGCGTGGCCGGAAACCGCCGGCGGCAACTTCTAGGGTTAGGGTTAGGGTTAGGGTCTGGAGAACCAGAAAGCCCACAGCTCCAGGGATAATTGGGATTGCAAAGGCCTGCCAAGAGGAGCACGACACTGCACCGACATGGCTCCCTCCCCAGCTTTCCTAGCCAGAACCCACGGGGGGCGTGGCCGGAAACCGCCGTCGGCAACTTCTAGGGTTAGGGTTAGGGTTAGGGTCTGGAGAACCAGAAAGCCCACAGCTCCAGGGATAATTGGGATTGCAAAGGCCTGCCAAGAGGAGCACGACACTGCACCGACATGGCTCCCTCCCCACTTTTCCTAGCCAGAACCCACGGGGGGCGTGGCCGGAAACCGCCGTCGGCAACTTCTAGGGTTAGGGTTAGGGTTAGGGTCTGGAGAACCAGAAAGCCCACAGCTCCAGGGATAATTGGGATTGCAAAGGCCTGCCAAGACGAGCACGACACTGCACCGACATGGCTCCCTCCCCAGCTTTCCTAGCCAGAACCCACGGGGGGCGTGGCCGGAAACCGCCGTCGGCAACTTCTAGGGTTAGGGTTAGGGTTAGGGTCTGGAGAACCAGAAAGCCCACAGCTCCAGGGATAATTGGGATTGCAAAGGCCTGCCAAGACGAGCACGACACTGCACCGACATGGCTCCCTCCCCACCTTTCCTAGCCAGAACCCACGGGGGGCGTGGCCGGAAACCGCCGTCGGCAACTTCTAGGGTTAGGGTTAGGGTTAGGGTCTGGAGAACCAGAAAGCCCACAGCTCCAGGGATAATTGGGATTGCAAAGGCCTGCCAAGAGGAGCACGACACTGCACCGACATGGCTCCCTCCCCAGCTTTCCTAGCCAGAACCCACGGGGGGCGTGGCCGGAAACCGCCGTCGGCAACTTCTAGGGTTACGGTTAGGGTTAGGGTCTGGAGAACCAGAAAGCCCACAGCTCCAGGGATAATTGGGATTGCAAAGGCCTGCCAAGACGAGCACGACACTGCACCGACATGGCTCCCTCCCCAGCTTTCCTAGCCAGAACCCACGGGGGGCGTGGCCGGAAACCGCCGTCGGCAACTTCTAGGGTTAGGGTTAGGGTTAGGGTCTGGAGAACCAGAAAGCCCACAGCTCCAGGGATAATTGGGATTGCAAAGGCCTGCCAAGAGGAGCACGACACTGCACCGACATGGCTCCCTCCCCAGCTTTCCTAGCCAGAACCCACGGGGGGCGTGGCCGGAAACCGCCGTCGGCAACTTCTAGGGTTAGGGTTAGGGTTAGGGTCTGGAGAACCAGAAAGCCCACAGCTCCAGGGATAATTGGGATTGCAAAGGCCTGCCAAGACGAGCACGACACTGCACCGACATGGCTCCCTCCCCAGCTTTCCTAGCCAGAACCCACGGGGGGCGTGGCCGGAAACCGCCGTCGGCAACTTCTAGGGTTAGGGTTAGGGTTAGGGTCTGGAGAACCAGAAAGCCCACAGCTCCAGGCATAATTGGGATTGCAAAGGCCTGCCAAGAGGAGCACGACACTGCACCGACATGGCTCCCTCCCCAGCTTTCCTAGCCAGAACCCACGGGGGGCGTGGCCGGAAACCGCCGTCGGCAACTTCTAGGGTTAGGGTTAGGGTTAGGGTCTGGAGAACCAGAAAGCCCACAGCTCCAGGGATAATTGGGATTGCAAAGGCCTGCCAAGAGGAGCACGACACTGCACCGACATGGCTCCCTCCCCAGCTTTCCTAGCCAGAACCCACGGGGGGCGTGGCCGGAAACCGCCGTCGGCAACTTCTAGGGTTAGGGTTAGGGTTAGGGTCTGGAGAACCAGAAAGCCCACAGCTCCAGGGATAATTGGGATTGCAAAGGCCTGCCAAGAGGAGCACGACACTGCACCGACATGGCTCCCTCCCCAGCTTTCCTAGCCAGAACCCACGGGGGGCGTGGGCGGAAACCGCCGTCGGCAACTTCTAGGGTTAGGGTTAGGGTTAGGGTCTGGAGAACCAGAAAGCCCACAGCTCCAGGGATAATTGGGATTGCAAAGGCCTGCCAAGAGGAGCACGACACTGCACCGACATGGCTCCCTCCCCAGCTTTCCTAGCCAGAACGCGGGGGGGGCGTGGCCGGAAACCGCCGTCGGCAACTTCTAGGGTTAGGGTTAGGGTTAGGGTCTGGAGAACCAGAAAGCCCACAGCTCCAGGGATAATTGGGATTGCAAAGGCCTGCCAAGACGAGCACGACACTGCACCGACATGGCTCCCTCCCCAGCTTTCCTAGCCAGAACCCACGGGGGGCGTGGCCGGAAACCGCCGTCGGCAACTTCTAGGGTTAGGGTTAGGGTTAGGGTCTGGAGAACCAGAAAGCCCACAGCTCCAGGCATAATTGGGATTGCAAAGGCCTGCCAAGAGGAGCACGACACTGCACCGACATGGCTCCCTCCCCACTTTTCCTAGCCAGAACCCACGGGGGGCGTGGCCGGAAACCGCCGTCGGCAACTTCTAGGGTTAGGGTTAGGGTTAGGGTCTGGAGAACCAGAAAGCCCACAGCTCCGGGGATAATTGGGATTGCAAAGGCCTGCCAAGAGGAGCACGACACTGCACCGACATGGCTCCCTCCCCAGCTTTCCTAGCCAGAACCCGGGGGGGGGCGTGGCCGGAAACCGCCGTCGGCAACTTCTAGGGTTAGGGTTAGGGTTAGGGTCTGGAGAACCAGAAAGCCCACAGCTCCAGGGATAATTGGGATTGCAAAGGCCTGCCAAGAGGAGCACGACACTGCACCGACATGGCTCCCTCCCCAGCTTTCCTAGCCAGAACCCACGGGGGGCGTGGCCGGAAACCGCCGTCGGCAACTTCTAGGGTTAGGGTTAGGGTTAGGGTCTGGAGAACCAGAAAGCCCACAGCTCCAGGCATAATTGGGATTGCAAAGGCCTGCCAAGAGGAGCACGACACTGCACCGACATGGCTCCCTCCCCAGCTTTCCTAGCCAGAACCCACGGGGGGCGTGGCCGGAAACCGCCGTCGGCAACTTCTAGGGTTAGGGTTAGGGTTAGGGTCTGCAGAACCAGAAAGCCCACAGCTCCAGGGATAATTGGGATTGCAAAGGCCTGCCAAGAGGAGCACGACACTGCACCGACATGGCTCCCTCCCCAGCTTTCCTAGCCAGAACGCGGGGGGGGCGTGGCCGGAAACCGCTGTCGGCAACTTCTAGGGTTAGGGTTAGGGTTAGGGTCTGGAGAACCAGAAAGCCCACAGCTCCAGGGATAATTGGGATTGCAAAGGCCTGCCAAGAGGAGCACGACACTGCACCGACATGGCTCCCTCCCCAGCTTTCCTAGCCAGAACCCACGGGGGGCGTGGCCGGAAACCGCCGTCGGCAACTTCTAGGGTTAGGGTTAGGGTTAGGGTCTGGAGAACCAGAAAGCCCACAGCTCCAGGGATAATTGGGATTGCAAAGGCCTGCCAAGAGGAGCACGACACTGCACCGACATGGCTCCCTCCCCAGCTTTCCTAGCCAGAACCCACGGGGGGCGTGGCCGGAAACCGCCGTCGGCAACTTCTAGGGTTAGGGTTAGGGTCTGGAGAACCAGAAAGCCCACAGCTCCAGGGATAATTGGGATTGCAAAGGCCTGCCAAGACGAGCACGACACTGCACCGACATGGCTCCCTCCCCAGCTTTCCTAGCCAGAACCCACGGGGGGCGTGGCCGGAAACCGCCGTCGGCAACTTCTAGGGTTAGGGTTAGGGTTAGGGTCTGGAGAACCAGAAAGCCCACAGCTCCAGGGATAATTGGGATTGCAAAGGCCTGCCAAGAGGAGCACGACACTGCACCGACATGGCTCCCTCCCCAGCTTTCCTAGCCAGAACGCGGGGGGGGCGTGGCCGGAAACCGCCGTCGGCAACTTCTAGGGTTAGGGTTAGGGTTAGGGTCTGGAGAACCAGAAAGCCCACAGCTCCAGGGATAATTGGGATTGCAAAGGCCTGCCAAGAGGAGCACGACACTGCACCGACATGGCTCCCTCCCCAGCTTTCCTAGCCAGAACCCACGGGGGGCGTGGCCGGAAACCGCCGTCGGCAACTTCTAGGGTTAGGGTTAGGGTTAGGGTCTGGAGAACCAGAAAGCCCACAGCTCCAGGGATAATTGGGATTGCAAAGGCCTGCCAAGAGGAGCACGACACTGCACCGACATGGCTCCCTCCCCAGCTTTCCTAGCCAGAACCCACGGGGGGCGTGGCCGGAAACCGCCGTCGGCAACTTCTAGGGTTAGGGTTAGGGTTAGGGTCTGGAGAACCAGAAAGCCCACAGCTCCAGGGATAATTGGGATTGCAAAGGCCTGCCAAGAGGAGCACGACACTGCACCGACATGGCTCCCTCCCCAGCTTTCCTAGCCAGAACCCACGGGGGGCGTGGCCGGAAACCGCCGTCGGCAACTTCTAGGGTTAGGGTTAGGGTTAGGGTCTGGAGAACCAGAAAGCCCACAGCTCCAGGGATAATTGGGATTGCAAAGGCCTGCCAAGAGGAGCACGACACTGCACCGACATGGCTCCCTCCCCAGCTTTCCTAGCCAGAACCCACGGGGGGCGTGGCCGGAAACCGCCGTCGGCAACTTCTAGGGTTAGGGTTAGGGTTAGGGTCTGGAGAACCAGAAAGCCCACAGCTCCAGGGATAATTGGGATTGCAAAGGCCTGCCAAGAGGAGCACGACACTGCACCGACATGGCTCCCTCCCCAGCTTTCCTAGCCAGAACCCACGGGGGGCGTGGCCGGAAACCGCCGTCGGCAACTTCTAGGGTTAGGGTTAGGGTTAGGGTCTGGAGAACCAGAAAGCCCACAGCTCCAGGGATAATTGGGATTGCAAAGGCCTGCCAAGAGGAGCACGACACTGCACCGACATGGCTCCCTCCCCACTTTTCCTAGCCAGAACAGACGGGGGGCGTGGCCGGAAACCGCCGTCGGCAACTTCTAGGGTTAGGGTTAGGGTTAGGGTCTGGAGAACCAGAAAGCCCACAGCTCCAGGGATAATTGGGATTGCAAAGGCCTGCCAAGAGGAGCACGACACTGCACCGACATGGCTCCCTCCCCAGCTTTCCTAGCCAGAACGCGGGGGGGGCGTGGCCGGAAACCGCCGTCGGCAACTTCTAGGGTTAGGGTTAGGGTTAGGGTCTGGAGAACCAGAAAGCCCACAGCTCCAGGGATAATTGGGATTGCAAAGGCCTGCCAAGAGGAGCACGACACTGCACCGACATGGCTCCCTCCCCAGCTTTCCTAGCCAGAACCCACGGGGGGCGTGGCCGGAAACCGCCGTCGGCAACTTCTAGGGTTAGGGTTAGGGTTAGGGTCTGGAGAACCAGAAAGCCCACAGCTCCAGGGATAATTGGGATTGCAAAGGCCTGCCAAGAGGAGCACGACACTGCACCGACATGGCTCCCTCCCCAGCTTTCCTAGCCAGAACCCACGGGGGGCGTGGCCGGAAACCGCCGTCGGCAACTTCTAGGGTTAGGGTTAGGGTTAGGGTCTGGAGAACCAGAAAGCCCACAGCTCCAGGGATAATTGGGATTGCAAAGGCCTGCCAAGAGGAGCACGACACTGCACCGACATGGCTCCCTCCCCAGCTTTCCTAGCCAGAACCCACGGGGGGCGTGGCCGGAAACCGCCGTCGGCAACTTCTAGGGTTAGGGTTAGGGTTAGGGTCTGGAGAACCAGAAAGCCCACAGCTCCAGGGATAATTGGGATTGCAAAGGCCTGCCAAGAGGAGCACGACACTGCACCGACATGGCTCCCTCCCCAGCTTTCCTAGCCAGAACCCATGGGGGGCGTGGCCGGAAACCGCCGTCGGCAACTTCTAGGGTTAGGGTTAGGGTTAGGGTCTGGAGAACCAGAAAGCCCACAGCTCCAGGGATAATTGGGATTGCAAAGGCCTGCCAAGAGGAGCACGACACTGCACCGACATGGCTCCCTCCCCAGCTTTCCTAGCCAGAACCCACGGGGGGCGTGGCCGGAAACCGCCGTCGGCAACTTCTAGGGTTAGGGTTAGGGTTAGGGTCTGGAGAACCAGAAAGCCCACAGCTCCAGGGATAATTGGGATTGCAAAGGCCTGCCAAGAGGAGCACGACACTGCACCGACATGGCTCCCTCCCCACTTTTCCTAGCCAGAACCCACGGGGGGCGTGGCCGGAAACCACCGTCGGCAACTTCTAGGGTTACGGTTAGGGTTAGGGTCTGGAGAACCAGAAAGCCCACAGCTCCAGGGATAATTGGGATTGCAAAGGCCTGCCAAGAGGAGCACGACACTGCACCGACATGGCTCCCTCCCCAGCTTTCCTAGCCAGAACTCACGGGGGGCGTGGCCGGAAACCACCGTCGGCAACTTCTAGGGTTAGGGTTAGGGTTAGGGTCTGGAGAACCAGAAAGCCCACAGCTCCAGGGATAATTGGGATTGCAAAGGCCTGCCAAGAGGAGCACGACACTGCACCGACATGGCTCCCTCCCCACTTTTCCTAGCCAGAACCCACGGGGGGCGTGGCCAGAAACCGCCGTCGGCAACTTCTAGGGTTAGGGTTAGGGTTAGGGTCTGGAGAACCAGAAAGCCCACACCTCCCGGGATAATTGGGATTGCAAAGGCCTGCCAGGAGGAGCACGACACTGCACCGACATGGCTCCCTCCCCAGCTTTCCTAGCCAGAACCCACGGGGGGCGTGGCCGGAAACCGCCGTCGGCAACTTCTAGGGTTAGGGTTAGGGTTAGGGTCTGGAGAACCAGAAAGCCCACAGCTCCAGGGATAATTGGGATTGCAAAGGCCTGCCAAGAGGAGCACGACACTGCACCGACATGGCTCCCTCCCCAGCTTTCCTAGCCAGAACCCACGGGGGGCGTGGCCGGAAACCGCCGTCGGCAACTTCTAGGGTTAGGGTTAGGGTTAGGGTCTGGAGAACCAGAAAGCCCACAGCTCCAGGGATAATTGGGATTGCAAAGGCCTGCCAAGAGGAGCACGACACTGCACCGACATGGCTCCCTCCCCAGCTTTCCTAGCCAGAACCCACGGGGGGCGTGGCCGGAAACCGCCGTCGGCAACTTCTAGGGTTAGGGTTAGGGTTAGGGTCTGGAGAACCAGAAAGCCCACAGCTCCAGGGATAATTGGGATTGCAAAGGCCTGCCAAGAGGAGCACGACACTGCACCGACATGGCTCCCTCCCCAGCTTTCCTAGCCAGAACCCACGGGGGGCGTGGCCGGAAACCGCCGTCGGCAACTTCTAGGGTTAGGGTTAGGGTTAGGGTCTGGAGAACCAGAAAGCCCACAGCTCCAGGGATAATTGGGATTGCAAAGGCCTGCCAAGAGGAGCACGACACTGCACCGACATGGCTCCCTCCCCACTTTTCCTAGCCAGAACCCATGGGGGGGCGTGGCCGGAAACCGCCGTCGGCAACTTCTAGGGTTAGGGTTAGGGTTAGGGTCTGGAGAACCAGAAAGCCCACAGCTCCAGGGATAATTGGGATTGCAAAGGCCTGCCAAGAGGAGCACGACACTGCACCGACATGGCTCCCTCCCCAGCTTTCCTAGCCAGAACCCACGGGGGGCGTGGCCGGAAACCGCCGTCGGCAACTTCTAGGGTTAGGGTTAGGGTTAGGGTCTGGAGAACCAGAAAGCCCACAGCTCCAGGGATAATTGGGATTGCAAAGGCCTGCCAAGAGGAATACGACACTGCACCGACATGGCTCCCTCCCCAGCTTTCCTAGCCAGAACCCGGGGGGGGCGTGGCCGGAAACCGCCGTCGGCAACTTCTAGGGTTAGGGTTAGGGTTAGGGTCTGGAGAACCAGAAAGCCCACAGCTCCAGGCATAATTGGGATTGCAAAGGCCTGCCAAGAGGAGCACGACACTGCACCGACATGGCTCCCTCCCCAGCTTTCCTAGCCAGAACCCACGGGGGGCGTGGCCGGAAACCGCCGTCGGCAACTTCTAGGGTTAGGGTTAGGGTTAGGGTCTGGAGAACCAGAAAGCCCACAGCTCCAGGCATAATTGGGATTGCAAAGGCCTGCCAAGAGGAGCACGACACTGCACCGACATGGCTCCCTCCCCAGCTTTCCTAGCCAGAACCCACGGGGGGCGTGGCCAGAAACCGCCGTCGGCAACTTCTAGGGTTAGGGTTAGGGTTAGGGTCTGGAGAACCAGAAAGCCCACAGCTCCAGGGATAATTGGCATTGCAAAGGCCTGCCAAGAGGAGCACGACACTGCACCGACATGGCTCCCTCCCCAGCTTTCCTAGCCAGAACGCGGGGGGGGCGTGGCCGGAAACCACCGTCGGCAACTTCTAGGGTTAGGGTTAGGGTTAGGGTCTGGAGAACCAGAAAGCCCACAGCTCCAGGGATAATTGGGATTGCAAAGGCCTGCCAAGAGGAATACGACACTGCACCGACATGGCTCCCTCCCCAGCTTTCCTAGCCAGAACCCGGGGGGGGCGTGGCCGGAAACCGCCGTCGGCAACTTCTAGGGTTACGGTTAGGGTTAGGGTCTGGAGAACCAGAAAGCCCACAGCTCCAGGCATAATTGGGATTGCAAAGGCCTGCCAAGAGGAGCACGACACTGCACCGACATGGCTCCCTCCCCAGCTTTCCTAGCCAGAACCCACGGGGGGCGTGGCCGGAAACCGCCGTCGGCAACTTCTAGGGTTACGGTTAGGGTTAGGGTCTGGAGAACCAGAAAGCCCACAGCTCCAGGCATAATTGGGATTGCAAAGGCCTGCCAAGACGAGCACGACACTGCACCGACATGGCTCCCTCCCCAGCTTTCCTAGCCAGAACCCACGGGGGGCGTGGCCGGAAACCGCCGTCGGCAACTTCTAGGGTTAGGGTTAGGGTTAGGGTCTGGAGAACCAGAAAGCCCACAGCTCCAGGGATAATTGGGATTGCAAAGGCCTGCCAAGAGGAGCACGACACTGCACCGACATGGCTCCCTCCCCAGCTTTCCTAGCCAGAACCCACGGGGGGCGTGGCCGGAAACCGCCGTCGGCAACTTCTAGGGTTACGGTTAGGGTTAGGGTCTGGAGAACCAGAAAGCCCACAGCTCCAGGGATAATTGGGATTGCAAAGGCCTGCCAAGAGGAGCACGACACTGCACCGACATGGCTCCCTCCCCAGCTTTCCTAGCCAGAACCCACGGGGGGCGTGGCCGGAAACCGCCGTCGGCAACTTCTAGGGTTAGGGTTAGGGTTAGGGTCTGGAGAACCAGAAAGCCCACAGCTCCAGGGATAATTGGGATTGCAAAGGCCTGCCAAGAGGAGCACGACACTGTACTGACATGGCTCCCTCCACAGCTTTCCTAGCCAGAACGCGTGGTTGGCGTGGCCGGAAACCGCCGTCGGCAACTTCTAGGGTTAGGGTTAAGGTTAGGGTCTGGAGAACCAGAAAGCCCACAGCTCCAGGCATAATTGGGATTGCAAAGGCCTGCCAAGAGGAGCACGACACTGCACCGACATGGCTCCCTCCACAGCTTTCCTAGCCAGAACGCGGGGGGGGGCGTGGCCGGAAACCGCCGTCGGCAACTTCTAGGGTTAGGGTTAGGGTTAGGGTCTGGAGAACCAGAAAGCCCACAGCTCCAGGGATAATTGGGATTGCAAAGGCCTGCCAAGACGAGCACGACACTGCACCGACATGGCTCCCTCCCCAGCTTTCCTAGCCAGAACCCGGGGGGGGCGTGGCCGGAAACCGCCGTCGGCAACTTCTAGGGTTAGGGTTAGGGTTAGGGTCTGGAGAACCAGAAAGCCCACAGCTCCAGGGATAATTGGGATTGCAAAGGCCTGCCAAGAGGAGCACGACACTGCACCGACATGGCTCCCTCCCCAGCTTTCCTAGCCAGAACCCACGGGGGGCGTGGCCGGAAACCGCCGTCGGCAACTTCTAGGGTTAGGGTTAGGGTTAGGGTCTGGAGAACCAGAAAGCCCACAGCTCCAGGCATAATTGGGATTGCAAAGGCCTGCCAAGAGGAGCACGACACTGCACCGACATGGCTCCCTCCCCAGCTTTCCTAGCCACAACGCGTGGGTGGCGTGGCCGGAAACCGCCGTCGGCAACTTCTAGGGTTAGGGTTAGGGTTAGGGTCTGGAGAACCAGAAAGCCCACAGCTCCAGGGATAATTGGGATTGCAAAGGCCTGCCAAGAGGAGCACGACACTGCACCGACATGGCTCCCTCCCCAGCTTTCCTAGCCAGAACCCACGGGGGGCGTGGCCGGAAACCGCCGTCGGTAACTTCTAGGGTTAGGGTTAGGGTTAGGGTCTGGAGAACCAGAAAGCCCACAGCTCCAGGCATAATTGGGATTGCAAAGGCCTGCCAAGAGGAGCACGACACTGCACCGACATGGCTCCCTCCCCAGCTTTCCTAGCCAGAACCCACGGGGGGCGTGGCCGGAAACCGCCGTCGGCAACTTCTAGGGTTAGGGTTAGGGTTAGGGTCTGGAGAACCAGAAAGCCCACAGCTCCAGGGATAATTGGGATTGCAAAGGCCTGCCAACAGGAGCACGACACTGCACCGACATGGCTCCCTCCACAGCTTTCCTAGCCAGAACCCACGGGGGGCGTGGCCGGAAACCGCCGTCGGCAACTTCTAGGGTTAGGGTTAGGGTTAGGGTCTGGAGAACCAGAAAGCCCACAGCTCCAGGGATAATTGGGATTGCAAAGGCCTGCCAAGAGGAGCACGATACTGCACCGACATGGCTCCCTCCACAGCTTTCCTAGCCAGAACCCATGGGGGGCGTGGCCGGAAACCGCCATCGGCAACTTCTAGGGTTAGGGTTAGGGTTAGGGTCTGGAGAACCAGAAAGCCCACAGCTCCAGGGATAATTGGGATTGCAAAGGCCTGCCAAGAGGAGCACGACACTGCACCGACATGGCTCCCTCCCCAGCTTTCCTAGCCACAACGCGTGGGTGGCGTGGCCGAAACCGCCGTCGGCAACTTCTAGGGTTAGGGTTAGGGTTAGGGTCTGGAGAACCAGAAAGCCCACAGCTCCAGGGATAATTGGGATTGCAAAGGCCTGCCAAGAGGAGCACGACACTGCACCGACATGGCTCCCTCCCCAGCTTTCCTAGCCAGAACCCACGGGGGGCGTGGCCGGAAACCGCCGTCGGCAACTTCTAGGGTTACGGTTAGGGTTAGGGTCTGGAGAACCAGAAAGCCCACAGCTCCAGGGATAATTGGGATTGCAAAGGCCTGCCAAGAGGAGCACGACACTGCACCGACATGGCTCCCTCCCCAGCTTTCCTAGCCAGAACCCACGGGGGGCGTGGCCGGAAACCGCCGTCGGCAACTTCTAGGGTTAGGGTTAGGGTTAGGGTCTGGAGAACCAGAAAGCCCACAGCTCCAGGGATAATTGGGATTGCAAAGGCCTGCCAAGAGGAGCACGACACTGCACCGACATGGCTCCCTCCCCAGCTTTCCTAGCCAGAACCCACGGGGGGCGTGGCCGGAAACCACCGTCGGCAACTTCTAGGGTTACGGTTAGGGTTAGGGTCTGGAGAACCAGAAAGCCCACAGCTCCAGGGATAATTGGGATTGCAAAGGCCTGCCAAGAGGAGCACGACACTGCACCGACATGGCTCCCTCCCCAGCTTTCCTAGCCAGAACCCACGGGGGGCGTGGCCGGAAACCGCCGTCGGCAACTTCTAGGGTTAGGGTTAGGGTTAGGGTCTGGAGAACCAGAAAGCCCACAGCTCCAGGCATAATTGGGATTGCAAAGGCCTGCCAAGAGGAGCACGACACTGCACCGACATGGCTCCCTCCCCACCTTTCCTAGCCAGAACCCACGGGGGGCGTGGCCGGAAACCGCCGTCGGCAACTTCTAGGGTTACGGTTAGGGTTAGGGTCTGGAGAACCAGAAAGCCCACAGCTCCAGGGATAATTGGGATTGCAAAGGCCTGCCAAGAGGAGCACGACACTGCACCGACATGGCTCCCTCCCCAGCTTTCCTAGCCAGAACGCGGGGGGGGCGTGGCCGGAAACCACCGTCGGCAACTTCTAGGGTTAGGGTTAGGGTTAGGGTCTGGAGAACCAGAAAGCCCACAGCTCCAGGGATAATTGGGATTGCAAAGGCCTGCCAAGAGGAATACGACACTGCACCGACATGGCTCCCTCCCCAGCTTTCCTAGCCAGAACCCGGGGGGGGCGTGGCCGGAAACCGCCGTCGGCAACTTCTAGGGTTACGGTTAGGGTTAGGGTCTGGAGAACCAGAAAGCCCACAGCTCCAGGCATAATTGGGATTGCAAAGGCCTGCCAAGAGGAGCACGACACTGCACCGACATGGCTCCCTCCCCAGCTTTCCTAGCCAGAACCCACAGGGGGCGTGGCCGGAAACCGCCGTCGGCAACTTCTAGGGTTACGGTTAGGGTTAGGGTCTGGAGAACCAGAAAGCCCACAGCTCCAGGCATAATTGGGATTGCAAAGGCCTGCCAAGACGAGCACGACACTGCACCGACATGGCTCCCTCCCCAGCTTTCCTAGCCAGAACCCACGGGGGGCGTGGCCGGAAACCGCCGTCGGCAACTTCTAGGGTTACGGTTAGGGTTAGGGTCTGGAGAACCAGAAAGCCCACAGCTCCAGGGATAATTGGGATTGCAAAGGCCTGCCAAGAGGAGCACGACACTGCACCGACATGGCTCCCTCCCCAGCTTTCCTAGCCAGAACCCACGGGGGGCGTGGTCGGAAACCGCCGTCGGCAACTTCTAGGGTTAGGGTTAGGGTTAGGGTCTGGAGAACCAGAAAGCCCACAGCTCCAGGGATAATTGGGATTGCAAAGGCCTGCCAAGACGAGCACGACACTGCACCGACATGGCTCCCTCCACAGCTTTCCTAGCCAGAACCCACGGGGGGCGTGGCCGGAAACCGCCGTCGGCAACTTCTAGGGTTACGGTTAGGGTTAGGGTCTGGAGAACCAGAAAGCCCACAGCTCCAGGCATAATTGGGATTGCAAAGGCCTGCCAAGACGAGCACGACACTGCACCGACATGGCTCCCTCCCCAGCTTTCCTAGCCAGAACCCACGGGGGGCGTGGCCGGAAACCGCCGTCGGCAACTTCTAGGGTTAGGGTTAGGGTTAGGGTCTGGAGAACCAGAAAGCCCACAGCTCCAGGGATAATTGGGATTGCAAAGGCCTGCCAAGAGGAGCACGACACTGCACCGACATGGCTCCCTCCCCAGCTTTCCTAGCCAGAACCCACGGGGGGCGTGGCCGGAAACCGCCGTCGGCAACTTCTAGGGTTACGGTTAGGGTTAGGGTCTGGAGAACCAGAAAGCCCACAGCTCCAGGGATAATTGGGATTGCAAAGGCCTGCCAAGACGAGCACGACACTGCACCGACATGGCTCCCTCCCCAGCTTTCCTAGCCAGAACCCACGGGGGGCGTGGCCGGAAACCGCCGTCGGCAACTTCTAGGGTTAGGGTTAGGGTTAGGGTCTGGAGAACCAGAAAGCCCACAGCTCCAGGGATAATTGGGATTGCAAAGGCCTGCCAAGAGGAGCACGACACTGTACTGACATGGCTCCCTCCACAGCTTTCCTAGCCAGAACGCGTGGTTGGCGTGGCCGGAAACCGCCGTCGGCAACTTCTAGGGTTAGGGTTAAGGTTAGGGTCTGGAGAACCAGAAAGCCCACAGCTCCAGGCATAATTGGGATTGCAAAGGCCTGCCAAGAGGAGCACGACACTGCACCGACATGGCTCCCTCCACAGCTTTCCTAGCCAGAACGCGGGGGGGGGCGTGGCCGGAAACCGCCGTCGGCAACTTCTAGGGTTAGGGTTAGGGTTAGGGTCTGGAGAACCAGAAAGCCCACAGCTCCAGGGATAATTGGGATTGCAAAGGCCTGCCAAGACGAGCACGACACTGCACCGACATGGCTCCCTCCCCAGCTTTCCTAGCCAGAACCCGGGGGGGGCGTGGCCGGAAACCGCCGTCGGCAACTTCTAGGGTTAGGGTTAGGGTTAGGGTCTGGAGAACCAGAAAGCCCACAGCTCCAGGGATAATTGGGATTGCAAAGGCCTGCCAAGAGGAGCACGACACTGCACCGACATGGCTCCCTCCCCAGCTTTCCTAGCCAGAACCCACGGGGGGCGTGGCCGGAAACCGCCGTCGGCAACTTCTAGGGTTAGGGTTAGGGTTAGGGTCTGGAGAACCAGAAAGCCCACAGCTCCAGGGATAATTGGGATTGCAAAGGCCTGCCAAGAGGAGCACGACACTGCACCGACATGGCTCCCTCCCCAGCTTTCCTAGCCAGAACCCACGGGGGGCGTGGCCGGAAACCGCCGTCGGCAACTTCTAGGGTTAGGGTTAGGGTTAGGGTCTGGAGAACCAGAAAGCCCACAGCTCCAGGGATAATTGGGATTGCAAAGGCCTGCCAAGAGGAGCACGACACTGCACCGACATGGCTCCCTCCACAGCTTTCCTAGCCAGAACCCACGGGGGGCGTGGCCGGAAACCGCCGTCGGCAACTTCTAGGGTTAGGGTTAGGGTTAGGGTCTGGAGAACCAGAAAGCCCACAGCTCCAGGCATAATTGGGATTGCAAAGGCCTGCCAAGAGGAGCACGACACTGCACCGACATGGCTCCCTCCCCAGCTTTCCTAGCCACAACGCGTGGGTGGCGTGGCCGGAAACCGCCGTCGGCAACTTCTAGGGTTAGGGTTAGGGTTAGGGTCTGGAGAACCAGAAAGCCCACAGCTCCAGGGATAATTGGGATTGCAAAGGCCTGCCAAGAGGAGCACGACACTGCACCGACATGGCTCCCTCCCCAGCTTTCCTAGCCAGAACCCACGGGGGGCGTGGCCGGAAACCGCCGTCGGTAACTTCTAGGGTTAGGGTTAGGGTTAGGGTCTGGAGAACCAGAAAGCCCACAGCTCCAGGCATAATTGGGATTGCAAAGGCCTGCCAAGAGGAGCACGACACTGCACCGACATGGCTCCCTCCCCAGCTTTCCTAGCCAGAACCCACGGGGGGCGTGGCCGGAAACCGCCGTCGGCAACTTCTAGGGTTAGGGTTAGGGTTAGGGTCTGGAGAACCAGAAAGCCCACAGCTCCAGGGATAATTGGGATTGCAAAGGCCTGCCAACAGGAGCACGACACTGCACCGACATGGCTCCCTCCACAGCTTTCCTAGCCAGAACCCACGGGGGGCGTGGCCGGAAACCGCCGTCGGCAACTTCTAGGGTTACGGTTAGGGTTAGGGTCTGGAGAACCAGAAAGCCCACAGCTCCAGGGATAATTGGGATTGCAAAGGCCTGCCAAGAGGAGCACGATACTGCACCGACATGGCTCCCTCCACAGCTTTCCTAGCCAGAACCCATGGGGGGCGTGGCCGGAAACCGCCATCGGCAACTTCTAGGGTTAGGGTTAGGGTTAGGGTCTGGAGAACCAGAAAGCCCACAGCTCCAGGGATAATTGGGATTGCAAAGGCCTGCCAAGAGGAGCACGACACTGCACCGACATGGCTCCCTCCCCAGCTTTCCTAGCCACAACGCGTGGGTGGCGTGGCCGAAACCGCCGTCGGCAACTTCTAGGGTTAGGGTTAGGGTTAGGGTCTGGAGAACCAGAAAGCCCACAGCTCCAGGGATAATTGGGATTGCAAAGGCCTGCCAAGAGGAGCACGACACTGCACCGACATGGCTCCCTCCCCAGCTTTCCTAGCCAGAACCCACGGGGGGCGTGGCCGGAAACCGCCGTCGGCAACTTCTAGGGTTACGGTTAGGGTTAGGGTCTGGAGAACCAGAAAGCCCACAGCTCCAGGGATAATTGGGATTGCAAAGGCCTGCCAAGACGAGCACGACACTGCACCGACATGGCTCCCTCCCCAGCTTTCCTAGCCAGAACGCGGGGGGGGGCGTGGCCGGAAACTGCCGTCGGCAACTTCTAGGGTTAGGGTTAGGGTTAGGGTCTGGAGAACCAGAAAGCCCACAGCTCCAGGGATAATTGGGATTGCAAAGGCCTGCCAAGAGGAGCACGACACTGCACCGACATGGCTCCCTCCCCAGCTTTCCCAGCCAGAACCCACGGGGGGCGTGGCCGGAAACCGCCGTCGGCAACTTCTAGGGTTACGGTTAGGGTTAGGGTCTGGAGAACCAGAAAGCCCACAGCTCCAGGGATAATTGGGATTGCAAAGGCCTGCCAAGAGGAGCACGACACTGCACCGACATGGCTCCCTCCCCAGCTTTCCTAGCCAGAACCCACGGGGGGCGTGGCCGGAAACCGCCATCGGCAACTTCTGGGGTTAGGGTTAGGGTCTGGAGAACCAGAAAGCCCACAGCTCCAGGGATAATTGGGATTGCAAAGGCCTGCCAAGAGGAGCACGACACTGCACCGACATGGCTCCCTCCCCAGCTTTCCTAGCCAGAACCCACGGGGGGCGTGGCCGGAAACCGCCGTCGGCAACTTCTAGGGTTAGGGTTAGGGTTAGGGTCTGGAGAACCAGAAAGCCCACAGCTCCAGGGATAATTGGGATTGCAAAGGCCTGCCAAGAGGAGCACGACACTGCACCGACATGGCTCCCTCCCCAGCTTTCCTAGCCAGAACCCACGGGGGGCGTGGCCGGAAACCGCCGTCGGCAACTTCTAGGGTTAGGGTTAGGGTTAGGGTCTGGAGAACCAGAAAGCCCACAGCTCCAGGGATAATTGGGATTGCAAAGGCCTGCCAAGAGGAGAACGACACTGCACCGACATGGCTCCCTCCCCAGCTTTCCTAGCCAGAACCCACGGGGGGCGTGGCCGGAAACCGCCGTCGGCAACTTCTAAGGTTACGGTTAGGGTTAGGGTCTGGAGAACCAGAAAGCCCACAGCTCCAGGGATAATTGGGATTGCAAAGGCCTGCCAAGAGGAGCACGACACTGCACCGACATGGCTCCCTCCCCAGCTTTCCTAGCCAGAACCCACGGGGGGCGTGCCCGGAAACCGCCGTCGGCAACTTCTAGGGTTAGGGTTAGGGTTAGGGTCTGGAGAACCAGAAAGCCCACAGCTCCAGGGATAATTGGGATTGCAAAGGCCTGCCAAGAGGAGCACGACACTGCACCGACATGGCTCCCTCCCCAGCTTTCTTAGCCAGAACCCACGGGGGGCGTGGCCGGAAACCGCCGTCGGCAACTTCTAGGGTTACGGTTAGGGTTAGGGTCTGGAGAACCAGAAAGCCCACAGCTCCAGGCATAATTGGGATTGCAAAGGCCTACCAAGAGGAGCACGACACTGCACCGACATGGCTCCCTCCACAGCTTTCCTAGCCAGAACCCACGGGGGGCGTGGCCGGAAACCGCCGTCGGCAACTTCTAGGGTTAGGGTTAGGGTTAGGGTCTGGAGAACCAGAAAGCCCACAGCTCCAGGCATAATTGGGATTGCAAAGGCCTGCCAAGAGGAGCACGACACTGCACCGACATGGCTCCCTCCCCAGCTTTCCTAGCCACAACGCGTGGGTGGCGTGGCCGGAAACCGCCGTCGGCAACTTCTAGGGTTACGGTTAGGGTTAGGGTCTGGAGAACCAGAAAGCCCACAGCTCCAGGCATAATTGGGATTGCAAAGGCCTGCCAAGAGGAGCACGACACTGCACCGACATGGCTCCCTCCCCAGCTTTCCTAGCCAGAACCCACGGGGGGCGTGGCCGGAAACCGCCGTCGGCAACTTCTAGGGTTACGGTTAGGGTTAGGGTCTGGAGAACCAGAAAGCCCACAGCTCCAGGGATAATTGGGATTGCAAAGGCCTGCCAAGAGGAGCACGACACTGCACCGACATGGCTCCCTCCCCAGCTTTCCTAGCCAGAACCCACGGGGGGCGTGGCCGGAAACCGCCATCGGCAACTTCTAGGGTTAGGGTTAGGGTTAGGGTCTGGAGAACCAGAAAGCCCACAGCTCCAGGGATAATTGGGATTGCAAAGGCCTGCCAAGAGGAGCACGACACTGCACCGACATGGCTCCCTCCCCAGCTTTCCTAGCCAGAACCCACGGGGGGCGTGGCCGGAAACCGCCGTCGGCAACTTCTAGGGTTACGGTTAGGGTTAGGGTCTGGAGAACCAGAAAGCCCACAGCTCCAGGGATAATTGGGATTGCAAAGGCCTGCCAAGAGGAGCACGACACTGCACCGACATGGCTCCCTCCCCAGCTTTCCTAGCCAGAACCCACGGGGGGCGTGGCCGGAAACCGCCGTCGCCAACTTCTAGGGTTAGGGTTAGGGTTAGGGTCTGGAGAACCAGAAAGCCCACAGCTCCAGGGATAATTGGGATTGCAAAGGCCTGCCAAGAGGAGCACGACACTGCACCGACATGGCTCCCTCCCCAGCTTTCCTAGCCAGAACCCACGGGGGGCGTGGCCGGAAACCGCCGTCGGCAACTTCTAGGGTTAGGGTTAGGGTTAGGGTCTGGAGAACCAGAAAGCCCACAGCTCCAGGGATAATTGGGATTGCAAAGGCCTGCCAAGAGGAGCACGACACTGCACCGACATGGCTCCCTCCCCAGCTTTCCTAGCCAGAACCCACGGGGGGCGTGGCCGGAAACCGCCGTCGGCAACTTCTAGGGTTAGGGTTAGGGTTAGGGTCTGGAGAACCAGAAAGCCCACAGCTCCAGGGATAATTGGGTTTGCAAAGGCCTGCCAAGAGGACCACGACACTGCACCGACATGGCTCCCTCCCCAGCTTTCCTAGCCAGAACCCACGGGGGGCGTGGCCGGAAACCGCCGTCGGCAACTTCTAGGGTTAGGGTTAGGGTTAGGGTCTGGAGAAACAGAAAGCCCACAGCTCCAGGGATAATTGGGATTGCAAAGGCCTGCCAAGACGAGCACGACACTGCACCGACATGGCTCCCTCCCCAGCTATCCTAGCCAGAACCCACGGGGGGCGTGGCCGGAAACCGCCGTCGGCAACTTCTAGGGTTAGGGTTAGGGTTAGGGTCTGGAGAACCAGAAAGCCCACAGCTCCAGGGATAATTGGGATTGCAAAGGCCTGCCAAGAGGAGCACGACACTGCACCGACATGGCTCCCTCCCCAGCTTTCCTAGCCAGAACCCACGGGGGGCGTGGCCGGAAACCACGGTCGGCAACTTCTAGGGTTAGGGTTAGGGTTAGGGTCTGGAGAACCAGAAAGCCCACAGCTCCAGGGATAATTGGGATTGCAAAGGCCTGCCAAGAGGAGCACGACACTGCACTGACATGGCTCCCTCCACAGCTTTCCTAGCCAGAACCCACGGGGGGCGTGGCCGGAAACCGCCGTCGGCAACTTCTAGGGTTACGGTTAGGGTTAGGGTCTGGAGAAGCAGAAAGCCCACAGCTCCAGGGATAATTGGGATTGCAAAGGCCTGCCAAGAGGAGCACGACACTGCACCGACATGGCTCCCTCCCCAGCTTTCCTAGCCAGAACCCACGGGGGGCGTGGCCGGAAACCGCCGTCGGCAACTTCTAGGGTTACGGTTAGGGTTAGGGTCTGGAGAACCAGAAAGCCCACAGCTCCAGGGATAATTGGGATTGCAAAGGCCTGCCAAGAGGAGCACAACACTGCACCGACATGGCTCCCTCCCCAGCTTTCCTAGCCAGAACCCACGGGGGGCAACTTCTAGGCTTAGGGTTAGGGTTAGGGTCTGGAGAACCAGAAAGCCCACAGCTCCAGGGATAATTGGGATTGCAAAGGCCTGCCAAGAGGAGCACGACACTGCACCGACATGGCTCCCTCCCCAGCTTTCCTAGCCAGAACCCATGGGGGGCGTGGCCGGAAACCGCCGTCGGCAACTTCTAGGGTTACGGTTAGGGTTAGGGTCTGGAGAACCAGAAAGCCCACAGCTCCAGGGATAATTGGGATTGCAAAGGCCTGCCAAGAGGAGCACGACACTGCACCGACATGGCTCCCTCCCCAGCTTTCCTAGCCAGAACCCACGGGGGGCGTGGCCGGAAACCGCCGTCAGCAACTTCTAGGGTTAGGGTTAGGGTTAGGGTCTGGAGAACCAGAAAGCCCACAGCTCCAGGGATAATTGGGATTGCAAAGGCCTGCCAAGACGAGCACGACACTGCACCGACATGGCTCCCTCCCCAGCTTTCCTAGCCAGAATCCACAGGGGGCGTGGCCGGAAACCGCCGTCGGCAACTTCTAGGGTTAGGGTTAGGGTTAGGGTCTGGAGAACCAGAAAGCCCACAGCTCCAGGGATAATTGGGATTGCAAAGGCCTGCCAAGAGGAGCACGACACTGCACAGACATGGCTCCCTCCCCAGCTTTCCTAGCCAGAACCCACGGGGGGCGTGGCCGGAAACCGCCGTCGGCAACTTCTAGGGTTAGGGTTAGGGTTAGGGTCTGGAGAACCAGAAAGCCTACAGCTCCAGGGATAATTGGGATTGCAAAGGCCTGCCAAGAGGAGCACGACACTGCACCGACATGGCTCCCTCCCCAGCTTTCCTAGCCAGAACCCACGGGGGGCGTGGCCAGAAACCGCCGTCGGCAACTTCTAGGGTTAGGGTTAGGGTTAGGGTCTGGAGAACCAGAAAGCCCACAGCTCCAGGGATAATTGGGATTGCAAAGGCCTGCCAAGAGGAGCACGACACTGCACCGACATGGCTCCCTCCCCAGCTTTCCTAGCCAGAACCCACGGGGGGCGTGGTCGGAAACCGCCGTCGGCAACTTCTAGGGTTAGGGTTAGGGTTAGGGTCTGGAGAACCAGAAAGCCCACAGCTCCAGGCATAATTGGGATTGCAAAGGCCTGCCAAGAGGAGCACGACACTGCACCGACATGGCTCCCTCCCCAGCTTTCCTAGCCAGAACCCACGGGGGGCGTGGCCGGAAACAGCCATCGGCAACTTCTAGGGTTAGGGTTAGGGTTAGGGTCTGGAGAACCAGAAAGCCCACAGCTCCAGGGATAATTGGGATTGCAAAGGCCTGCCAAGAGGAGCACGACACTGCACCGACATGGCTCCCTCCCCAGCTTTCCTAGCCAGAACGCGGGGGGGGCGTGGCCGGAAACCGCCGTCGGCAACTTCTAGGGTTAGGGTTAGGGTTAGGGTCCGGAGAACCAGAAAGCCCACAGCTCCAGGGATAATTGGGATTGCAAAGGCCTGCCAAGAGGAGCACGACACTGCACCGACATGGCTCCCTCCCCAGCTTTCCTAGCCAGAACCCACAGGGGGCGTGGCCGGAAACCGCCGTCGGCAACTTCTAGGGTTACGGTTAGGGTTAGGGTCTGCAGAACCAGAAAGCCCACAGCTCCAGGCATAATTGGGATTGCAAAGGCCTGCCAAGAGGAGCACGACACTGCACCGACATGGCTCCCTCCCCAGCTTTCCTAGCCAGAACCCACGGGGGGCGTGGCCGGAAACCGCCGTCGGCAACTTCTAGGGTTACGGTTAGGGTTAGGGTCTGGAGAACCAGAAAGCCCACAGCTCCAGGGATAATTGGGATTGCAAAGGCCTGCCAAGAGGAGCACGACACTGCACCGACATGGCTCCCTCCACAGCTTTCCTAGCCAGAACCCACGGGGGGCGTGGCCGGAAACCGCCGTCGGCAACTTCTGGGGTTAGGGTTAGGGTCTGGAGAACCAGAAAGCCCACAGCTCCAGGGATAATTGGGATTGCAAAGGCCTGCCAAGAGGAGCACGACACTGCACCGACATGGCTTCCTCCCCAGCTTTCCTAGCCAGAACCCACGGGGGGCGTGGCCGGAAAACGCCGTCGGCAACTTCTAGGGTTAGGGTTAGGGTTAGGGTCTGGAGAACCAGAAAGCCCACAGCTCCAGGGATAATTGGGATTGCAAAGGCCTGCCAAGAGGAGCACGACACTGCACCGACATGGCTCCCTCCCCAGCTTTCCTAGCCAGAACCCACGGGGGGCGTGGCCGGAAACCGCCGTCGGCAACTTCTAGGGTTACGGTTAGGGTTAGGGTCTGGAGAACCAGAAAGCCCACAGCTCCAGGGATAATTGGGATTGCAAAGGCCTGCCAAGAGGGGCACGACACTGCACCGACATGGCTTCCTCCCCAGCTTTCCTAGCCAGAACCCGGGGGGGGCGTGGCCGGAAACCGCCGTCGGCAACTTCTAGGGTTAGGGTTAGGGTTAGGGTCTGGAGAACCAGAAAGCCCACAGCTCCAGGGATAATTGGGATTGCAAAGGCCTGCCAAGAGGAGCACGACACTGCACCGACACGGCTCCCTCCCCAGCTTTCCTAGCCAGAACCCACGGGGGGCGTGGCCGGAAACCGCCGTCGGCAACTTCTAGGGTTAGGGTTAGGGTTAGGGTCTGGAGAACCAGAAAGCCCACAGCTCCAGGGATAATTGGGATTGCAAAGGCCTGCCAAGAGGAGCACGACACTGCACCGACATGGCTTCCTCCCCAGCTTTCCTAGCCAGAACGCGTGGTTGGCGTGGCCGGAAACCGCCGTCGGCAACTTCTAGGGTTAGGGTTAGGGTTAGGGTCTGGAGAACCAGAAAGCCCACAGCTCCAGGGATAATTGGGATTGCAAAGGCCTGCCAAGAGGAGCACGACACTGCACCGACATGGCTCCCTCCCCAGCTTTCCTAGCCAGAACCCACGGGGGGCGTGGCCGGAAACCGCCGTCGGCAACTTCTGGGGTTAGGGTTAGGGTCTGGAGAACCAGAAAGCCCACAGCTCCAGGGATAATTGGGATTGCAAAGGCCTGCCAAGAGGAGCACGACACTGCACCGACATGGCTCCCTCCCCAGCTTTCCTAGCCAGAACCCACGGGGGGCGTGGCCGGAAACCGCCGTCGGCAACTTCTAGGGTTAGGGTTAGGGTTAGGGTCTGGAGAACCAGAAAGCCCACAGCTCCAGGGATAATTGGGATTGCAAAGGCCTGCCAAGAGGAGCACGACACTGCACCGACATGGCTCCCTCCCCAGCTTTCCTAGCCAGAACGCGGGGGGGGCGTGGCCGGAAACCGCCGTCGGCAACTTCTAGGGTTAGGGTTAGGGTTAGGGTCTGGAGAACCAGAAAGCCCACAGCTCCAGGCATAATTGGGATTGCAAAGGCCTGCCAAGAGGAGCACGACACTGCACCGACATGGCTCCCTCCCCAGCTTTCCTAGCCAGAACCCACGGGGGACGTGGCCGGAAACCGCCATCGGCAACTTCTAGGGTTACGGTTAGGGTTAAGGTCTGGAGAACCAGAAAGCCCACAGCTCCAGGGATAATTGGGATTGCAAAGGCCTGCCAAGAGGAGCACGACACTGCACCGACATGGCTCCCTCCCCAGCTATCCTAGCCAGAACGCGGGGGGGGCGTGGCCGGAAACCGCCGTCGGCAACTTCTGGGGTTAGGGTTAGGGTCTGGAGAACCAGAAAGCCCACAGCTCCAGGGATAATTGGGATTGCAAAGGCCTGCCAAGAGGAGCACGACACTGCACCGACATGGCTCCCTCCCCAGCTTTCCTAGCCAGAACCCACGGGGGGCGTGGCCGGAAACCGCCGTCGGCAACTTCTAGGGTTACGGTTAGGGTTAGGGTCTGGAGAACCAGAAAGCCCACAGCTCCAGGGATAATTGGGATTGCAAAGGCCTGCCAAGACGAGCACGACACTGCACCGACATGGCTCCCTCCCCAGCTTTCCTAGCCAGAACCCATGGGGGGCGTGGCCGGAAACCGCCGTCGGCAACTTCTAGGGTTACGGTTAGGGTTAGGGTCTGGAGAACCAGAAAGCCCACAGCTCCAGGGATAATTGGGATTGCAAAGGCCTGCCAAGACGAGCACGACACTGCACCGACATGGCTCCCTCCCCAGCTTTCCTAGCCAGAACCCGGGGGGGGCGTGGCCGGAAACCGCCGTCGGCAACTTCTAGGGTTAGGGTTAGGGTTAGGGTCTGGAGAACCAGAAAGCCCACAGCTCCAGGGATAATTGGGATTGCAAAGGCCTGCCAAGAGGAGCACGACACTGCACCGACATGGCTCCCTCCCCAGCTTTCCTAGCCAGAACCCACGGGGGGCGTGGCCGGAAACCGCCGTCGGCAACTTCTAGGGTTAGGGTTAGGGTTAGGGTCTGGAGAACCAGAAAGCCCACAGCTCCAGGGATAATTGGGATTGCAAAGGCCTGCCAAGAGGAGCACGACACTGCACCGACATGGCTCCCTCCCCAGCTTTCCTAGCCAGAACCCACGGGGGGCGTGGCCGGAAACCGCCGTCGGCAACTTCTAGGGTTACGGTTAGGGTTAGGGTCTGGAGAACCAGAAAGCCCACAGCTCCAGGGATAATTGGGATTGCAAAGGCCTGCCAAGAGGAGCACGACACTGCACCGACATGGCTCCCTCCCCAGCTTTCCTAGCCAGAACGCGGGGGGGGCGTGGCCGGAAACCGCCGTCGGCAACTTCTAGGGTTAGGGTTAGGGTTAGGGTCTGGAGAACCAGAAAGCCCACAGCTCCAGGCATAATTGGGATTGCAAAGGCCTGCCAAGAGGAGCACGACACTGCACCGACATGGCTCCCTCCCCACCTTTCCTAGCCAGAACCCACGGGGGACGTGGCCGGAAACCGCCATCGGCAACTTCTAGGGTTACGGTTAGGGTTAAGGTCTGGAGAACCAGAAAGCCCACAGCTCCAGGGATAATTGGGATTGCAAAGGCCTGCCAAGAGGAGCACGACACTGCACCGACATGGCTCCCTCCCCAGCTATCCTAGCCAGAACCCACGGGGGGCGTGGCCGGAAACCGCCGTCGGCAACTTCTAGGGTTACGGTTAGGGTTAGGGTCTGGAGAACCAGAAAGCCCACAGCTCCAGGGATAATTGGGATTGCAAAGGCCTGCCAAGACGAGCACGACACTGCACCGACATGGCTCCCTCCCCAGCTTTCCTAGCCAGAACCCACGGGGGGCGTGGCCGGAAACCGCCGTCGGCAACTTCTAGGGTTACGGTTAGGGTTAGGGTCTGGAGAACCAGAAAGCCCACAGCTCCAGGGATAATTGGGATTGCAAAGGCCTGCCAAGAGGAGCACGACACTGCACCGACATGGCTCCCTCCCCAGCTTTCCTAGCCAGAACCCACGGGGGGCGTGGCCGGAAACCGCCGTCGCCAACTTCTAGGGTTAGGGTTAGGGTTAGGGTCTGGAGAACCAGAAAGCCCACAGCTCCAGGGATAATTGGGATTGCAAAGGCCTGCCAAGAGGAGCACGACACTGCACCGACATGGCTTCCTCCCCAGCTTTCCTAGCCAGAACGCGTGGTTGGCGTGGCCGGAAACCGCCGTCGGCAACTTCTAGGGTTAGAGTTAGGGTTAGGGTCTGGAGAACCAGAAAGCCCACAGCTCCAGGGATAATTGGGATTGCAAAGGCCTGCCAAGAGGAGCACGACACTGCACCGACATGGCTCCCTCCCCAGCTTTCCTAGCCAGAACGCGGGGGGGGCGTGGCCGGAAACCGCCGTCGGCAACTTCTAGGGTTAGGGTTAGGGTTAGGGTGTGGAGAACCAGAAAGCCCACAGCTCCAGGCATAATTGGGATTGCAAAGGCCTGCCAAGAGGAGCACGACACTGCACCGACATGGCTCCCTCCCCAGCTTTCCTAGCCAGAACCCACGGGGGACGTGGCCGGAAACCGCCATCGGCAACTTCTAGGGTTACGGTTAGGGTTAAGGTCTGGAGAACCAGAAAGCCCACAGCTCCAGGGATAATTGGGATTGCAAAGGCCTGCCAAGAGGAGCACGACACTGCACCGACATGGCTCCCTCCCCAGCTATCCTAGCCAGAACCCACGGGGGGCGTGGCCGGAAACCGCCGTCGGCAACTTCTAGGGTTACGGTTAGGGTTAGGGTCTGGAGAACCAGAAAGCCCACAGCTCCAGGGATAATTGGGATTGCAAAGGCCTGCCAAGACGAGCACGACACTGCACCGACATGGCTCCCTCCCCAGCTTTCCTAGCCAGAACCCACGGGGGGCGTGGCCGGAAACCGCCGTCGCCAACTTCTAGGGTTAGGGTTAGGGTTAGGGTCTGGAGAACCAGAAAGCCCACAGCTCCAGGGATAATTGGGATTGCAAAGGCCTGCCAAGAGGAGCACGACACTGCACCGACATGGCTTCCTCCCCAGCTTTCCTAGCCAGAACGCGTGGTTGGCGTGGCCGGAAACCGCCGTCGGCAACTTCTAGGGTTAGGGTTAGGGTTAGGGTCTGGAGAACCAGAAAGCCCACAGCTCCAGGGATAATTGGGATTGCAAAGGCCTGCCAAGACGAGCACGACACTGCACCGACATGGCTCCCTCCCCAGCTTTCCTAGCCAGAACCCACGGGGGGCGTGGCCGGAAACCGCCGTCGGCAACTTCTGGGGTTAGGGTTAGGGTCTGGAGAACCAGAAAGCCCACAGCTCCAGGGATAATTGGGATTGCAAAGGCCTGCCAAGAGGAGCACGACACTGCACCGACATGGCTCCCTCCCCAGCTTTCCTAGCCAGAACCCACGGGGGGCGTGGCCGGAAACCGCCGTCGGCAACTTCTAGGGTTACGGTTAGGGTTAGGGTCTGGAGAACCAGAAAGCCCACAGCTCCAGGGATAATTGGGATTGCAAAGGCCTGCCAAGAGGAGCACGACACTGCACCGACATGGCTCCCTCCCCAGCTTTCCTAGCCAGAACCCACGGGGGGCGTGGCCGGAAACCGCCGTCGGCAACTTCTAGGGTTACGGTTAGGGTTAGGGTCTGGAGAAACAGAAAGCCCACAGCTCCAGGCATAATTGGGATTGCAAAGGCCTGCCAAGACGAGCACGACACTGCACCGACATGGCTCCCTCCCCAGCTTTCCTAGCCAGAACCCACAGGGGGCGTGGCCGGAAACCGCCGTCGGCAACTTCTAGGGTTACGGTTAGGGTTAGGGTCTGGAGAACCAGAAAGCCCACAGCTCCAGGGATAATTGGGATTGCAAAGGCCTGCCAAGACGAGCACGACACTGCACCGACATGGCTCCCTCCCCAGCTTTCCTAGCCAGAACCCACGGGGGGCGTGGCCGGAAACCGCCGTCGGCAACTTCTAGGGTTAGGGTTAGGGTTAGGGTCTGGAGAACCAGAAAGCCCACAGCTCCAGGGATAATTGGGATTGCAAAGGCCTGCCAAGAGGAGCACGACACTGCACCGACATGGCTCCCTCCCCAGCTTTCCTAGCCAGAACCCACGGGGGGCGTGGCCGGAAACCGCCTACGGCAACTTCTGGGGTTAGGGTTAGGGTCTGGAGAACCAAAAAGCCCACAGCTCCAGGGATAATTGGGATTGCAAAGGCCTGCCAAGAGGAGCACGACACTGCACCGACATGGCTCCCTCCCCAGCTTTCCTAGCCAGAACCCACGGGGGGCGTGGCCGGAAACCGCCGTCGGCAACTTCTAGAGTTACGGTTAGGGTTAGGGTCTGGAGAACCAGAAAGCCCACAGCTCCAGGCATAATTGGGATTGCAAAGGCCTGCCAAGACGAGCACGACACTGCACCGACATGGCTCCCTCCCCAGCTTTCCTAGCCAGAACCCACGGGGGGCGTGGTCGGAAACCGCCGTCGGCAACTTCTAGGGTTACGGTTAGGGTTAGGGTCTGGAGAACCAGAAAGCCCACAGCTCCAGGCATAATTGGGATTGCAAAGGCCTGCCAAGAGGAGCACGACACTGCACCGACATGGCTCCCTCCCCAGCTTTCCTAGCCAGAACCCACGGGGGGCGTGGCCGGAAACCGCCGTCGGCAACTTCTAGGGTTAGGGTTAGGGTTAGGGTCTGGAGAACCAGAAAGCCCACAGCTCCAGGGATAATTGGGATTGCAAAGGCCTGCCAAGACGAGCACGACACTGCACCGACATGGCTCCCTCCCCAGCTTTCCTAGCCAGAACCCACGGGGGGCGTGGCCGGAAACCGCCGTCGGCAACTTCTAGGGTTAGGGTTAGGGTTAGGGTCTGGAGAACCAGAAAGCCCACAGCTCCAGGGATAATTGGGATTGCAAAGGCCTGCCAAGAGGAGCACGACACTGCACCGACATGGCTCCCTCCCCAGCTTTCCTAGCCAGAACCCACGGGGGGCGTGGCCGGAAACCGCCGTCGGCAACTTCTAGGGTTACGGTTAGGGTTAGGGTCTGCAGAACCAGAAAGCCCACAGCTCCAGGGATAATTGGGATTGCAAAGGCCTGCCAAGAGGAGCACGACACTGCACCGACATGGCTCCCTCCCCAGCTTTCCTAGCCAGAACCCACGGGGGGCAACTTCTAGGGTTAGGGTTAGGGTTAGGGTCTGGAGAACCAGAAAGCCCACAGCTCCAGGGATAATTGGGATTGCAAAGGCCTGCCAAGAGGAGCACGACACTGCACCGACATGGCTCCCTCCCCAGCTTTCCTAGCCAGAACCCACGGGGGGCGTGGCCGGAAACCGCCGTCGGCAACTTCTAGGGTTACGGTTAGGGTTAGGGTCTGGAGAACCAGAAAGCCCACAGCTCCAGGGATAATTGGGATTGCAAAGGCCTGCCAAGAGGAGCACGACACTGCACCGACATGGCTCCCTCCCCAGCTTTCCTAGCCAGAACCCACAGGGGGCGTGGCCGGAAACCGCCGTCGGCAACTTCTAGGGTTAGGGTTAGGGTTAGGGTCTGGAGAACCAGAAAGCCCACAGCTCCAGGGATAATTGGGATTGCAAAGGCCTGCCAAGACGAGCACGACACTGCACCGACATGGCTCCCTCCCCAGCTTTCCTAGCCAGAATCCACAGGGGGCGTGGCCGGAAACCGCCGTCGGCAACTTCTAGGGTTAGGGTTAGGGTTAGGGTCTGGAGAACCAGAAAGCCCACAGCTCCAGGGATAATTGGGATTGCAAAGGCCTGCCAAGAGGAGCACGACACTGCACAGACATGGCTCCCTCCCCAGCTTTCCTAGCCAGAACCCACGGGGGGCGTGGCCGGAAACCGCCGTCGGCAACTTCTAGGGTTAGGGTTAGGGTTAGGGTCTGGAGAACCAGAAAGCCCACAGCTCCAGGGATAATTGGGATTGCAAAGGCCTGCCAAGAGGAGCACGACACTGCACCGACATGGCTCCCTCCCCAGCTTTCCTAGCCAGAACCCACGGGGGGCGTGGCCAGAAACCGCCGTCGGCAACTTGTAGGGTTAGGGTTAGGGTTAGGGTCTGGAGAACCAGAAAGCCCACAGCTCCAGGGATAATTGGGATTGCAAAGGCCTGCCAAGAGGAGCACGACACTGCACCGACATGGCTCCCTCCCCAGCTTTCCTAGCCAGAACCCACGGGGGGCGTGGCCAGAAACCGCCGTCGGCAACTTGTAGGGTTAGGGTTAGGGTTAGGGTCTGGAGAACCAGAAAGCCCACAGCTCCAGGGATAATTGGGATTGCAAAGGCCTGCCAAGAGGAGCACGACACTGCACCGACATGGCTCCCTCCCCAGCTTTCCTAGCCAGAACCCACGGGGGGCGTGGCCGGAAACCGCCGTCGGCAACTTCTAGGGTTACGGTTAGGGTTAGGGTCTGGAGAAGCAGAAAGCCCACAGCTCCAGGGATAATTGGGATTGCAAAGGCCTGCCAAGAGGAGCACGACACTGCACCGACATGGCTCCCTCCCCAGCTTTCCTAGCCAGAACACGGGGGGGGCGTGGCCGGAAACCGCCGTCGGCAACTTCTAGGGTTAGGGTTAGGGTTAGGGTCTGGAGAACCAGAAAGCCCACAGCTCCAGGGATAATTGGGATTGCAAAGGCCTGCCAAGAGGAGCACGACACTGCACCGACATGGCTCCCTCCCCAGCTTTCCTAGCCAGAACCCATGGGGGGCGTGGCCGGAAACCGCCGTCGGCAACTTCTGGGGTTAGGGTTAGGGTCTGGAGAACCAGAAAGCCCACAGCTCCAGGGATAATTGGGATTGCAAAGGCCTGCCAAGACGAGCACAACACTGCACCGACATGGCTCCCTCCCCAGCTTTCCTAGCCAGAACCCACGGGGGGCGTGGCCGGAAACCGCCGTCGGCAACTTCTAGGGTTACGGTTAGGGTTAGGGTCTGGAGAACCAGAAAGCCCACAGCTCCAGGGATAATTGGGATTGCAAAGGCCTGCCAAGAGGGGCACGACACTGCACCGACATGGCTCCCTCCCCAGCTTTCCTAGCCAGAACCCACGGGGGGCGTGGCCGGAAACCGCCGTCGGCAACTTCTAGGGTTAGGGTTAGGGTTAGGGTCTGTAGAACCAGAAAGCCCACAGCTCCAGGGATAATTGGGATTGCAAAGGCCTGCCAAGAGGAGCACGACACTGCACCGACATGGCTCCCTCCCCAGCTTTCCTAGCCAGAACCCACGGGGGGCGTGGCCGGAAACCGCCGTCGGCAACTTCTAGGGTTACGGTTAGGGTTAGGGTCTGGAGAACCAGAAAGCCCACAGCTCCAGGGATAATTGGGATTGCAAAGGCCTGCCAAGACGAGCACGACACTGCACCGACATGGCTCCCTCCCCAGCTTTCCTAGCCAGAACCCACGGGGGGCGTGGCCGGAAACCGCCGTCGGCAACTTCTAGGGTTAGGGTTAGGGTTAGGGTCTGGAGAACCAGAAAGCCCACAGCTCCAGGGATAATTGGGATTGCAAAGGCCTGCCAAGACGAGCACAACACTGCACCGACATGGCTCCCTCCCCAGCTTTCCTAGCCAGAACCCACGGGGGGCGTGGCCGGAAACCGCCGTCGGCAACTTCTAGGGTTAGGGTTAGGGTTAGGGTCTGGAGAACCAGAAAGCCCACAGCTCCAGGGATAATTGGGATTGCAAAGGCCTGCCAAGAGGAGCACGACACTGCACCGACATGGCTCCCTCCCCAGCTTTCCTAGTCAGAACCCATGGGGGGCGTGGCCGGAAACCGCCGTCGGCAACTTCTAGGGTTACGGTTAGGGTTAGGGTCTGGAGAACCAGAAAGCCCACAGCTCCAGGCATAATTGGGATTGCAAAGGCCTGCCAAGAGGAGCACGACACTGCACCGACATGGCTCCCTCCCCAGCTTTCCTAGCCAGAACCCACGGGGGGCGTGGCCGGAAACCGCCGTCGGCAACTTCTAGGGTTAGGGTTAGGGTTAGGGTCTGGAGAACCAGAAAGCCCACAGCTCCAGGGATAATTGGGATTGCAAAGGCCTGCCAAGAGGAGCACGACACTGCACCGACATGGCTCCCTCCCCACCTTTCCTAGCCAGAACCCACGGGGGGCGTGGCCGGAAACCGCCGTCGGCAACTTCTAGGGTTAGGGTTAGGGTTAGGGTCCGGAGAACCAGAAAGCCCACAGCTCCAGGGATAATTGGGATTGCAAAGGCCTGCCAAGACGAGCACGACACTGCACCGACATGGCTCCCTCCCCAGCTTTCCTAGCCAGAACGCGGGGGGGGCGTGGCCGGAAACCGCCATCGGCAACTTCTAGGGTTAGGGTTAGGGTTAGGGTCTGGAGAACCAGAAAGCCCACAGCTCCAGGGATAATTGGGATTGCAAAGGCCTGCCAAGACGAGCACGACACTGCACCGACATGGCTCCCTCCCCAGCTTTCCTAGCCAGAACCCACGGGGGGCGTGGTCGGAAACCGCCGTCGGCAACTTCTAGGGTTAGGGTTAGGGTTAGGGTCTGGAGAACCAGAAAGCCCACAGCTCCAGGGATAATTGGGATTGCAAAGGCCTGCCAAGAGGAGCACGACACTGCACCGACATGGCTCCCTCCCCAGCTTTCCTAGCCAGAACCCACGGGGGGCGTGGCCGGAAACCGCCGTCGGCAACTTCTAGGGTTAGGGTTAGGGTTAGCGTCTGGAGAACCAGAAAGCCCACAGCTCCAGGGATAATTGGGATTGCAAAGGCCTGCCAAGAGGAGCACGACACTGCACCGACATGGCTCCCTCCCCAGCTTTCCTAGCCAGAACCCACGGGGGGCGTGGCCGGAAACCGCCGTCGGCAACTTCTAGGGTTAGGGTTAGGGTTAGGGTCTGGAGAACCAGAAAGCCCACAGCTCCAGGGATAATTGGGATTGCAAAGGCCTGCCAAGACGAGCACGACACTGCACCGACATGGCTCCCTCCCCAGCTTTCCTAGCCAGAACGCGGGGGGGGCGTGGCCGGAAACCGCCATCGGCAACTTCTAGGGTTAGGGTTAGGGTTAGGGTCTGGAGAACCAGAAAGCCCACAGCTCCAGGGATAATTGGGATTGCAAAGGCCTGCCATGAGGGGCACGACACTGCACCGACATGGCTCCCTCCCCAGCTTTCCTAGCCAGAACCCACGGGGGGCGTGGCCGGAAACCGCCGTCGGCAACTTCTAGGGTTAGGGTTAGGGTTAGGGTCTGGAGAACCAGAAAGCCCACAGCTCCAGGGATAATTGGGATTGCAAAGGCCTGCCAAGAGGAGCACGACACTGCACCGACATGGCTCCCTCCCCAGCTTTCCTAGCCAGAACCCACGGGGGGCGTGGCCGGAAACCGCCGGCGGCAACTTCTAGGGTTAGGGTTACGGTTAGGGTCTGGAGAACCAGAAAGCCCACAGCTCCAGGGATAATTGGGATTGCAAAGGCCTGCCAAGACGAGCACGACACTGCACCGACATGGCTCCCTCCCCAGCTTTCCTAGCCAGAACCCACGGGGGGCGTGGCCGGAAACCGCCGTCGGCAACTTCTAGGGTTACGGTTAGGGTTAGGGTCTGGAGAACCAGAAAGCCCACAGCTCCAGGGATAATTGGGATTGCAAAGGCCTGCCAAGACGAGCACGACACTGCACCGACATGGCTCCCTCCCCAGCTTTCCTAGCCAGAACCCACGGGGGGCGTGGCCGGAAACCGCCGTCGGCAACTTCTAGGGTTAGGGTTAGGGTTAGGGTCTGGAGAACCAGAAAGCCCACAGCTCCAGGGATAATTGGGATTGCAAAGGCCTGCCAAGAGGAGCACGACACTGCACCGACATGGCTCCCTCCCCAGCTTTCCTAGCCAGAACCCACGGGGGGCGTGGCCGGAAACCGCCGTCGGCAACTTCTAGGGTTAGGGTTAGGGTTAGGGTCTGGAGAACCAGAAAACCCACAGCTCCAGGGATAATTGGGATTGCAAAGGCCTGCCAAGAGGAGCACGACACTGCACCGACATGGCTCCCTCCCCAGCTTTCCTAGCCAGAACCCACGGGGGGCGTGGCCAGAAACCGCCGTCGGCAACTTCTAGGGTTAGGGTTAGGGTTAGGGTCTGGAGAACCAGAAAGCCCACAGCTCCAGGGATAATTGGGATTGCAAAGGCCTGCCAAGAGGAGCACGACACTGCACCGACATGGCTCCCTCCCCAGCTTTCCTAGTCAGAACCCATGGGGGGCGTGGCCGGAAACCGCCGTCGGCAACTTCTAGGGTTACGGTTAGGGTTAGGGTCTGGAGAACCAGAAAGCCCACAGCTCCAGGGATAATTGGGATTGCAAAGGCCTGCCAAGACGAGCACAACACTGCACCGACATGGCTCCCTCCCCAGCTTTCCTAGCCAGAACCCACGGGGGGCGTGGCCGGAAACCGCCGTCGGCAACTTCTAGGGTTACGGTTAGGGTTAGGGTCTGGAGAACCAGAAAGCCCACAGCTCCAGGGATAATTGGGATTGCAAAGGCCTGCCAAGACGAGCACGACACTGCACCGACATGGCTCCCTCCCCAGCTTTCCTAGCCAGAACCCACGGGGGGCGTGGCCGGAAACCGCCGTCGGCAACTTCTAGGGTTACGGTTAGGATTAGGGCCTGGAGATCAAGAAAGCCCACAGCTCCAGGGATAATTGGGATTGCAAAGGCCTGCCAAGAGGGGCACGACACTGCACCGACATGGCTCCCTCCCCAGCTTTCCTAGCCAGAACCCACGGGGGGCGTGGCCGGAAACCGCCGTCGGCAACTTCTAGGGTTAGGGTTAGGGTTAGGGTCTGGAGAACCAGAAAGCCCACAGCTCCAGGGATAATTGGGATTGCAAAGGCCTGCCAAGAGGAGCACGACACTGCACCGACATGGCTCCCTCCCCAGCTTTCCTAGCCAGAACCCACGGGGGGCGTGGCCGGAAACCGCCGTCGGCAACTTCTAGGGTTAGGGTTAGGGTTAGGGTCTGGAGAACCAGAAAGCCCACAGCTCCAGGGATAATTGGGATTGCAAAGGCCTGCCAAGAGGAGCACGACACTGCACCGACATGGCTTCCTCCCCAGCTTTCCTAGCCAGAACCCACGGGGGGCGTGGCCGGAAACCGCCGTCGGCAACTTCTAGGGTTAGGGTTAGGGTTATGGTCTGGAGAACCAGAAAGCCCACAGCTCCAGGGATAATTGGGATTGCAAAGGCCTGCCAAGAGGAGCACGACACTGCACCGACATGGCTCCCTCCCCAGCTTTCCTAGCCAGAACCCACGGGGGGCGTGGCCGGAAACCGCCGTCGGCAACTTCTAGGGTTACGGTTAGGGTTAGGGTCTGGAGAACCAGAAAGCCCACAGCTCCAGGGATAATTGGGATTGCAAAGGCCTGCCAAGAGGAGCACGACACTGCACCGACATGGCTCCCTCCCCAGCTTTCCTAGCCAGAACCCACGGGGGGCGTGGCCGGAAACCGCCGTCGGCAACTTCTAGGGTTAGGGTTAGGGTTAGGGTCTGGAGAACCAGAAAGCCCACAGCTCCAGGGATAATTGGGATTGCAAAGGCCTGCCAAGACGAGCACGACACTGCACCGACATGGCTCCCTCCCCAGCTTTCCTAGCCAGAACCCACGGGGGGCGTGGCCGGAAACCGCCGTCGGCAACTTCTAGGGTTAGGGTTAGGGTTAGGGTCTGGAGAACCAGAAAGCCCACAGCTCCAGGGATAATTGGGATTGCAAAGGCCTGCCAAGACGAGCACGACACTGCACCGACATGGCTCCCTCCCCAGCTTTCCTAGCCAGAACCCACGGGGGGCGTGGCCGGAAACCGCCGTCGGCAACTTCTAGGGTTAGGGTTAGGGTTAGGGTCTGGAGAACCAGAAAGCCCACAGCTCCAGGCATAATTGGGATTGCAAAGGCCTGCCAAGAGGAGCACGACACTGCACCGACATGGCTCCCTCCCCAGCTTTCCTAGCCAGAACCCACGGGGGGCGTGGCCGGAAACCGCCGTCGGCAACTTCTAGGGTTAGGGTTAGGGTTAGGGTCTGGAGAACCAGAAAGCCCACAGCTCCAGGGATAATTGGGATTGCAAAGGCCTGCCAAGAGGAGCACGACACTGCACCGACATGGCTCCCTCCCCAGCTTTCCTAGCCAGAACCCACGGGGGGCGTGGCCGGAAACCGCCGGCGGCAACTTCTAGGGTTAGGGTTAGGGTTAGGGTCTGGAGAACCAGAAAGCCCACAGCTCCAGGGATAATTGGGATTGCAAAGGCCTGCCAAGACGAGCACGACACTGCACCGACATGGCTCCCTCCCCAGCTTTCCTAGCCAGAACCCACGGGGGGCGTGGCCGGAAACCGCCGTCGGCAACTTCTAGGGTTACGGTTAGGGTTAGGGTCTGGAGAACCAGAAAGCCCACAGCTCCAGGGATAATTGGGATTGCAAAGGCCTGCCAAGAGGAGCACGACACTGCACCGACATGGCTCCCTCCCCAGCTTTCCTAGCCAGAACCCACGGGGGGCGTGGCCGGAAACCGCCATCGGCAACTTCTAGGGTTAGGGTTAGGGTTAGGGTCTGGAGAACCAGAAAGCCCACAGCTCCAGGGATAATTGGGATTGCAAAGGCCTGCCAAGACGAGCACGACACTGCACCGACATGGCTCCCTCCCCAGCTTTCCTAGCCAGAACCCACGGGGGGCGTGGCCGGAAACCGCCGTCGGCAACTTCTAGGGTTACGGTTAGGGTTAGGGTCTGGAGAACCAGAAAGCCCACAGCTCCAGGGATAATTGGGATTGCAAAGGCCTGCCAAGAGGAGCACGACACTGCACCGACATGGCTCCCTCCCCAGCTTTCCTAGCCAGAACCCACGGGGGGCGTGGCCGGAAACCGCCGTCGGCAACTTCTAGGGTTAGGGTTAGGGTCTGGAGAACCAGAAAGCCCACAGCTCCAGGGATAATTGGGATTGCAAAGGCCTGCCAAGACGAGCACGACACTGCACCGACATGGCTCCCTCCCCAGCTTTCCTAGCCAGAACCCACAGGGGGCGTGGCCGGAAACCGCCGTCGGCAACTTCTAGGGTTAGGGTTAGGGTTAGGGTCTGGAGAACCAGAAAGCCCACAGCTCCAGGGATAATTGGGATTGCAAAGGCCTGCCAAGAGGAGCACGACACTGCACCGACATGGCTCCCTCCCCAGCTTTCCTAGCCAGAACGCGGGGGGGGCGTGGCCGGAAACCGCCGTCGGCAACTTCTGGGGTTAGGGTTAGGGTCTGGAGAACCAGAAAACCCACAGCTCCAGGGATAATTGGGATTGCAAAGGCCTGCCAAGAGGAGCACGACACTGCACCGACATGGCTCCCTCCCCAGCTTTCCTAGCCAGAACCCACGGGGGGCGTGGCCGGAAACCGCCGTCGGCAACTTCTGGGGTTAGGGTTAGGGTCTGGAGAACCAGAAAGCCCACAGCTCCAGGGATAATTGGGATTGCAAAGGCCTGCCAAGAGGAGCACGACACTGCACCGACATGGCTCCCTCCCCAGCTTTCCTAGCCAGAACCCACGGGGGGCGTGGCCGGAAACCGCCGTCGGCAACTTCTAGGGTTACGGTTAGGGTTAGGGTCTGGAGAACCAGAAAGCCCACAGCTCCAGGGATAATTGGGATTGCAAAGGCCTGCCAAGAGGAGCACGACACTGCACCGACATGGCTCCCTCCCCAGCTTTCCTAGCCAGAACCCACGGGGGGCGTGGCCGGAAACCGCCATCGGCAACTTCTAGGGTTAGGGTTAGGGTTAGGGTCTGGAGAACCAGAAAGCCCACAGCTCCAGGGATAATTGGGATTGCAAAGGCCTGCCAAGACGAGCACGACACTGCACCGACATGGCTCCCTCCCCAGCTTTCCTAGCCAGAACCCATGGGGGGCGTGGCCGGAAACCGCCGTCGGCAACTTCTAGGGTTACGGTTAGGGTTAGGGTCTGGAGAACCAGAAAGCCCACAGCTCCAGGGATAATTGGGATTGCAAAGGCCTGCCAAGACGAGCACGACACTGCACCGACATGGCTCCCTCCCCAGCTTTCCTAGCCAGAACCCACGGGGGGCGTGGCCGGAAACCGCCGTCGGCAACTTCTAGGGTTAGGGTTAGGGTCTGGAGAACCAGAAAGCCCACAGCTCCAGGGATAATTGGGATTGCAAAGGCCTGCCAAGACGAGCACGACACTGCACCGACATGGCTCCCTCCCCAGCTTTCCTAGCCAGAACCCACAGGGGGCGTGGCCGGAAACCGCCGTCGGCAACTTCTAGGGTTAGGGTTAGGGTTAGGGTCTGGAGAACCAGAAAGCCCACAGCTCCAGGGATAATTGGGATTGCAAAGGCCTGCCAAGAGGAGCACGACACTGCACCGACATGGCTCCCTCCCCAGCTTTCCTAGCCAGAACCCACAGGGGGCGTGGCCGGAAACCGCCGTCGGCAACTTCTGGGGTTAGGGTTAGGGTCTGGAGAACCAGAAAACCCACAGCTCCAGGGATAATTGGGATTGCAAAGGCCTGCCAAGAGGAGCACGACACTGCACCGACATGGCTCCCTCCCCAGCTTTCCTAGCCAGAACCCACGGGGGGCGTGGCCGGAAACCGCCGTCGGCAACTTCTAGGGTTACGGTTAGGGTTAGGGTCTGGAGAACCAGAAAGCCCACAGCTCCAGGGATAATTGGGATTGCAAAGGCCTGCCAAGAGGGGCACCACACTGCACCGACATGGCTTCCTCCCCAGCTTTCCTAGCCAGAACCCACGGGGGGCGTGGCCGGAAACCGCCGTCGGCAACTTCTAGGGTTAGGGTTAGGGTTAGGGTCTGGAGAACCAGAAAGCCCACAGCTCCAGGGATAATTGGGATTGCAAAGGCCTGCCAAGAGGAGCACGACACTGCACCGACATGGCTCCCTCCCCAGCTTTCCTAGCCAGAACCCACGGGGGGCGTGGCCGGAAACCGCCGTCGGCAACTTCTAGGGTTAGGGTTAGGGTTAGGGTCTGGAGAACCAGAAAGCCCACAGCTCCAGGGATAATTGGGATTGCAAAGGCCTGCCAAGAGGAGCACGACACTGCACCAACATGGCTCCCTCCCCAGCTTTCCTAGCCAGAACCCACGGGGGGCGTGGCCGGAAACCGCCGTCGGCAACTTCTAGGGTTAGGGTTAGGGTTAGGGTCTGGAGAACCAGAAAGCCCACAGCTCCAGGGATAATTGGGATTGCAAAGGCCTGCCAAGAGGAGCACGACACTGCACCGACATGGCTCCCTCCCCAGCTTTCCTAGCCAGAACCCACGGGGGGCGTGGCCGGAAACCGCCGTCGGCAACTTCTAGGGTTAGGGTTAGGGTTAGGGTCTGGAGAACCAGAAAGCCCACAGCTCCAGGGATAATTGGGATTGCAAAGGCCTGCCAAGAGGAGCACGACACTGCACCGACATGGCTCCCTCCCCAGCTTTCCTAGCCAGAACCCACGGGGGGCGTGGCCGGAAACCGCCGTCGCCAACTTCTAGGGTTAGGGTTAGGGTTAGGGTCTGGAGAACCAGAAAGCCCACAGCTCCAGGGATAATTGGGATTGCAAAGGCCTGCCAAGAGGAGCACGACACTGCACCGACATGGCTCCCTCCCCACCTTTCCTAGCCAGAACCCACGGGGGGCGTGGCCGGAAACCGCCGTCGGCAACTTCTAGGGTTAGGGTTAGGGTCTGGAGAACCAGAAAGCCCACAGCTCCAGGGATAATTGGGATTGCAAAGGCCTGCCAAGAGGAGCACGACACTGCACCGACATGGCTCCCTCCCCAGCTTTCCTAGCCAGAACCCACGGGGGGCGTGGCCGGAAACCGCCATCGGCAACTTCTAGGGTTAGGGTTAGGGTTAGGGTCTGGAGAACCAGAAAGCCCACAGCTCCAGGGATAATTGGGATTGCAAAGGCCTGCCAAGACGAGCACGACACTGCACCGACATGGCTCCCTCCCCAGCTTTCCTAGCCAGAATCCACGGGGGGCGTGGCCGGAAACCGCCATCGGCAACTTCTAGGGTTAGGGTTAGGGTTAGGGTCTGGAGAACCAGAAAGCCCACAGCTCCAGGGATAATTGGGATTGCAAAGGCCTGCCAAGAGGAGCACGACACTGCACCGACATGGCTCCCTCTCCACCTTTCCTAGCCAGAACCCACGGGGGGCGTGGCCGGAAACCGCCGTCGGCAACTTCTAGGGTTAGGGTTAGGGTTAGGGTCTGGAGAACCAGAAAGCCCACAGCTCCAGGGATAATTGGGATTGCAAAGGCCTGCCAAGAGGAGCACGACACTGCACCGACATGGCTCCCTCCCCAGCTTTCCTAGCCAGAACCCACGGGGGGCGTGGCCGGAAACCGCCGTCGGCAACTTCTAGGGTTAGGGTTAGGGTTAGGGTCTGGAGAACCAGAAAGCCCACAGCTCCAGGGATAATTGGGATTGCAAAGGCCTGCCAAGACGAGCACGACACTGCACCGACATGGCTCCCTCCCCAGCTTTCCCAGCCAGAACCCACGGGGGGCGTGGCCGGAAACCGCCGTCGGCAACTTCTAGGGTTAGGGTTAGGGTTAGGGTCTGGAGAACCAGAAAGCCCACAGCTCCAGGGATAATTGGGATTGCAAAGGCCTGCCAAGAGGAGCACGACACTGCACCGACATGGCTCCCTCCCCAGCTTTCCTAGCCAGAACCCACGGGGGGCGTGGCCGGAAACCGCCGTCGGCAACTTCTAGGGTTAGGGTTAGGGTTAGGGTCTGGAGAACCAGAAAGCCCACAGCTCCAGGGATAATTGGGATTGCAAAGGCCTGCCAAGAGGAGCACGACACTGCACCAACATGGCTCCCTCCCCAGCTTTCCTAGCCAGAACCCACGGGGGGCGTGGCCGGAAACCGCCGTCGGCAACTTCTAGGGTTAGGGTTAGGGTTAGGGTCTGGAGAACCAGAAAGCCCACAGCTCCAGGGATAATTGGGATTGCAAAGGCCTGCCAAGAGGAGCACGACACTGCACCGACATGGCTCCCTCCCCAGCTTTCCTAGCCAGAACCCACGGGGGGCGTGGCCGGAAACCGCCGTCGGCAACTTCTAGGGTTAGGGTTAGGGTTAGGGTCTGGAGAACCAGAAAGCCCACAGCTCCAGGGATAATTGGGATTGCAAAGGCCTGCCAAGAGGAGCACGACACTGCACCGACATGGCTCCCTCCCCAGCTTTCCTAGCCAGAACCCACGGGGGGCGTGGCCGGAAACCGCCGTCGGCAACTTCTAGGGTTAGGGTTAGGGTTAGGGTCTGGAGAACCAGAAAGCCCACAGCTCCAGGGATAATTGGGATTGCAAAGGCCTGCCAAGAGGAGCACGACACTGCACCGACATGGCTCCCTCCCCACCTTTCCTAGCCAGAACCCACGGGGGGCGTGGCCGGAAACCGCCGTCGGCAACTTCTAGGGTTAGGGTTAGGGTCTGGAGAACCAGAAAGCCCACAGCTCCAGGGATAATTGGGATTGCAAAGGCCTGCCAAGAGGAGCACGACACTGCACCGACATGGCTCCCTCCCCAGCTTTCCTAGCCAGAACCCACGGGGGGCGTGGCCGGAAACCGCCATCGGCAACTTCTAGGGTTAGGGTTAGGGTTAGGGTCTGGAGAACCAGAAAGCCCACAGCTCCAGGGATAATTGGGATTGCAAAGGCCTGCCAAGACGAGCACGACACTGCACCGACATGGCTCCCTCCCCAGCTTTCCTAGCCAGAATCCACGGGGGGCGTGGCCGGAAACCGCCATCGGCAACTTCTAGGGTTAGGGTTAGGGTTAGGGTCTGGAGAACCAGAAAGCCCACAGCTCCAGGGATAATTGGGATTGCAAAGGCCTGCCAAGAGGAGCACGACACTGCACCGACATGGCTCCCTCTCCACCTTTCCTAGCCAGAACCCACGGGGGGCGTGGCCGGAAACCGCCGTCGGCAACTTCTAGGGTTAGGGTTAGGGTTAGGGTCTGGAGAACCAGAAAGCCCACAGCTCCAGGGATAATTGGGATTGCAAAGGCCTGCCAAGAGGAGCACGACACTGCACCGACATGGCTCCCTCCCCAGCTTTCCTAGCCAGAACCCACGGGGGGCGTGGCCGGAAACCGCCGTCGGCAACTTCTAGGGTTAGGGTTAGGGTTAGGGTCTGGAGAACCAGAAAGCCCACAGCTCCAGGGATAATTGGGATTGCAAAGGCCTGCCAAGACGAGCACGACACTGCACCGACATGGCTCCCTCCCCAGCTTTCCCAGCCAGAACCCACGGGGGGCGTGGCCGGAAACCGCCGTCGGCAACTTCTAGGGTTAGGGTTAGGGTTAGGGTCTGGAGAACCAGAAAGCCCACAGCTCCAGGGATAATTGGGATTGCAAAGGCCTGCCAAGAGGAGCACGACACTGCACCGACATGGCTCCCTCCCCAGCTTTCCTAGCCAGAACCCACGGGGGGCGTGGCCGGAAAACGCCGTCGGCAACTTCTAGGGTTAGGGTTAGGGTTAGGGTCTGGAGAACCAGAAAGCCCACAGCTCCAGGGATAATTGGGATTGCAAAGGCCTGCCAAGAGGAGCACGACACTGCACCGACATGGCTCCCTCCCCAGCTTTCCTAGCCAGAACCCACGGGGGGAGTGACCAGAAACCGCCTTCGGCAACTTCTAGGGTTACGGTTAGGGTTAGGGTCTGGAGAACCAGAAAGCCCACAGCTCCAGGGATAATTGGGATCGCAAAGGCCTGCCAAGAGGAGCACGACACTGCACCGACAGGGTTCCCTCCCCAGCTTTCCTAGCCAGAACCCACGGGGGGCATGGCCGGAAACCGCCGTCGGCAACTTCTAGGGTTAGGGTTAGGGTTAGGTTCTGGAGAACCAGAAAGCCCACAGCTCCAGGGATAATTGGGATTGCAAAGGCCTGCCAAGAGGAGCACGACACTGCACCGACATGGCTCCCTCCCCAGCTTTCCTAGCCAGAACCCACGGGGGGCGTGGCCGGAAACCGCCGTCGGCAACTTCTAGGGTTAGGGTTAGGGTTAGGGTCTGGAGAACCAGAAAGCCCACAGCTCCAGGGATAATTGGGATTGCAAAGGCCTGCCAAGACGAGCACGACACTGCACCGACATGGCTCCCTCCCCAGCTTTCCTAGCCAGAACCCACGGGGGGCGTGGCCGGAAACCGCCGTCGGCAACTTCTAGGGTTACGGTTAGGGTTAGGGTCTGGAGAACCAGAAAGCCCACAGCTCCAGGGATAATTGGGATTGCAAAGGCCTGCCAAGAGGGGCACGACACTGCACCAACATGGCTCCCTCCCCAGCTTTCCTAGCCAGAACCCACGGGGGGCGTGGCCGGAAACCGCCGTCGGCAACTTCTAGGGTTACGGTTAGGGTTAGGGTCTGGAGAACCAGAAAGCCCACAGCTCCAGGGATAATTGGGATTGCAAAGGCCTGCCAAGAGGAGCACGACACTGCACCGACATGGCTCCCTCCACAGCTTTCCTAGCCAGAACCCACGGGGGGCGTGGCCGGAAACCGCCGTCGGCAACTTCTAGGGTTACGGTTAGGGTTAGGGTCTGGAGAACCAGAAAGCCCACAGCTCCAGGGATAATTGGGATTGCAAAGGCCTGCCAAGAGGAGCACGACACTGCACCGACATGGCTCCCTCCACAGCTTTCCTAGCCAGAACCCACGGGGGGCGTGGCCGGAAACCGCCATCGGCAACTTCTAGGGTTACGGTTAGGGTTAGGGTCTGGAGAACCAGAAAGCCCACAGCTCCAGGGATAATTGGGATTGCAAAGGCCTGCCAAGACGAGCACGACACTGCACCGACATGGCTCCCTCCCCAGCTTTCCTAGCCAGAACCCACGGGGGGCGTGGCCGGAAACCGCCATCGGCAACTTCTGGGGTTAGGGTTAGGGTCTGGAGAACCAGAAAGCCCACAGCTCCAGGGATAATTGGGATTGCAAAGGCCTGCCAAGAGGAGCACGACACTGCACCGACATGGCTCCCTCCCCAGCTTTCCTAGCCAGAACCCACGGGGGGCGTGGCCGGAAACCGCCGTCGGCAACTTCTAGGGTTACGGTTAGGGTTAGGGTCTGGAGAACCAGAAAGCCCACAGCTCCAGGGATAATTGGGATTGCAAAGGCCTGCCAAGACGAGCACGACACTGCACCGACATGGCTCCCTCCCCAGCTTACCTAGCCAGAGCCCACGGGGGGCGTGGCCGGAAACCGCCGTCGGCAACTTCTAGGGTTAGGGTTAGGGTTAGGGTCTGGAGAACCAGAAAGCCCACAGCTCCAGGGATAATTGGGATTGCAAAGGCCTGCCAAGAGGAGCACGACACTGCACCGACATGGCTCCCTCCCCAGCTTTCCTAGCCAGAACCCACGGGGGGCGTGGCCGGAAACCGCCGTCGGCAACTTCTAGGGTTACGGTTAGGGTTAGGGTCTGGAGAACCAGAAAGCCCACAGCTCCAGGGATAATTGGCATTGCAAAGGCCTGCCAAGAGGAGCACGACACTGCACCGACATGGCTCCCTCCCCAGCTTTCCTAGCCAGAACTCACGGGGGGCGTGGCCGGAAACCGCCGTCGGCAACTTCTAGGGTTAGGGTTAGGGTTAGGGTCTGGAGAACCAGAAAGCCCACAGCTCCAGGGATAATTGGGATTGCAAAGGCCTGCCAAGAGGAGCACGACACTGCACCGACATGGCTCCATCCCCAGCTTTCCTAGCCAGAACCCGGGGGGGGAGTGGCCGGAAACCGCCGTCGGCAACTTCTAGGGTTAGGGTTAGGGTTAGGGTCTGGAGAACCAGAAAGCCCACAGCTCCAGGGATAATTGGGATTGCAAAGGCCTGCCAAGAGGAGCACGACACTGCACCGACATGGCTCCCTCTCCACCTTTCCTAGCCAGAACCCACGGGGGGCGTGGCCGGAAACCGCCGTCGGCAACTTCTAGGGTTACGGTTAGGGTTAGGGTCTGGAGAACCAGAAAGCCCACAGCTCCAGGGATAATTGGGATTGCAAAGGCCTGCCAAGAGGAGCACGACACTGCACCGACATGGCTCCCTCTCCACCTTGCCTAGCCAGAACCCACGGGGGGCGTGGCCGGATACCGCCATCGGCAACTTCTGGGGTTAGGGTTAGGGTCTGGAGAACCAGAAAGCCCACAGCTCCAGGGATAATTGGGATTGCAAAGGCCTGCCAAGAGGAGCACGACACTGCACCGACATGGCTCCCTCCCCAGCTTTCCTAGCCAGAACCCACGGGGGGCGTGGCCGGAAACCGCCGTCGGCAACTTCTAGGGTTAGGGTTAGGGTTAGGGTCTGGAGAACCAGAAAGCCCACAGCTCCAGGGATAATTGGGATTGCAAAGGCCTGCCAGGAGGAGCACGACACTGCACCGACATGGCTCCCTCCCCAGCTTTCCTAGCCAGAACCCACGGGGGGCGTGGCCGGAAACCGCCGTCGGCAACTTCTAGGGTTAGGGTTAGGGTTAGGGTCTGGAGAACCAGAAAGCCCACAGCTCCAGGGATAATTGGGATTGCAAAGGCCTGCCAAAAGGAGCACGACACTGCACCGACATGGCTCCCTCCCCAGCTTTCCTAGCCAGAACCCGGGGGGGGTGTGGCCAGAAACCGCCGTCGGCAACTTCTAGGGTTAGGGTTAGGGTTAGGGTTAGGGTTAGGGTCTGGAGAACCAGAAAGCCCACAGCTCCAGGGATAATTGGGATTGCAAAGGCCTGCCAAGAGGAGCACGACACTGCACCGACATGGCTCCCTCCCCACCTTTCCTAGCCAGAACCCACGGGGGGCGTGGCCGGAAACCGCCGTTGGCAACTTCTAGGGTTACGGTTAGGGTTAGGGTCTGGAGAACCAGAAAGCCCACAGCTCCAGGGATAATTGGGATTGCAAAGGCCTGCCAAGACGAGCACGACACTGCACCGACATGGCTCCCTCCCCAGCTTTCCTAGCCAGAACCCACGGGGGGCGTGGCCGGAAACCGCCGTCGGCAACTTCTAGGGTTAGGGTTAGGGTTAGGGTCTGGAGAACCAGAAAGCCCACAGCTCCAGGCATAATTGGGATTGCAAAGGCCTGCCAAGAGGAGCACGAGTTGCCTAAAATAACCTTATGATCTTAAAGAGAATTTCCACATACTTTGGAAAAAAATAATAGCAATGTCTGTGATGTTTATAATAATTTGGTTGTTTTCAGACCTTCAAGGTACTGACTGTCCAGGAAGTTATATTATCTGCTGAGCACCACATTTAATCATGTATGAAACAAAACAACATGGCTACTGCTCCTGTATTCTAAACCAGTAAAATCAAGTGCTGTGAATGCTCTCATCTACCCAAGGTAAAGACAGCACAAAAAGCTTGTGCATCAGTAATCGTTTTGGTCTCTCCAAGTAAAAAAATCAAACATACCTAAGAAACGATTTTAGGTATAATTTATTTCCTGTAGTCCATAGATACAGGTACATTAAATATCTCAAAAGTATTAGGAAATACTATAGAGCTTTCATATTCTGGAAAGGTGATAAATGATTCTTTCAAGATTTATATCTGCTAAAAAACTATTCCATAAATTTGATAACTGAATTGATGTTTTCTGATCAAAATGCTAGAAACATCATTTTGTTGTAGAGAATATGACCAGTGAATGGTGTTCCTGAATCACTGTGGCATGCTTTATTATAAAACCATAATTTCAAAACAGAAGGACCCCACCATGAGGAACTCTGCAACTCACATTTCAGGGAAGAGGCAAAGTAAACACACATGATGTTAGATTGCCGAAATATGAATTTTAAGAAAATAAAGCAGTATCTAATATGTATTTTATAACCTGAACTACCATATGATATGTGCTGACAGCTGAGAAATCAGCTTAGTAAACACAAAATAAATGTATGCATATGTTCACTTCTCTGGTTTACTGCTCTGACTCTGCTTGACGTAAACATACGATTCTGAAACAGATTTGAGATGTACATCCTGTGTAAACAACATGTGACTGTTAGGTCTCTCCCTGTCATACAGCTTTTCATTTCTTTGAAAATGTACTCTTGGATTATTCGTAACTGCACATTATAAAGTTTAAACATTTACAGAGGGTTACAGTTTTCTGCATCTTTTCTTTACCTTGAAGCTAAAAATCATTGGATCTTCCCTGATTTTATCCTATCCTTTACAGAAGAATTTGATTTCTGACCACCCTCCTGTTTTCAAGTCTAACAGATGAGATAACAGTTTCTGTACTCGTATTTGATTTGAGAGGGAAGATCTGGCAATCAAGTTTGCTCAGCTGTCTAATCTGGACAGCCTGTTTAAACGGATGTGCAACACAAAGTTGCCACTGGTTCCTCTTCACAGGGGTAGTCCATTCAGAAAGCATCACACCTATTTTGTCCACAACAGAGTCTAGTTTGAATTCCAGTGCTGCTTATTTTAAAACGTAGGCTGTCCACTGGGGATTTACAGCACAGACTGCCAGATACCTTAGTCATCAGATTCGAGTGTCACTGCCTTTTCTTAGCTCTTCACATCCTGAAAACAAGTGCAACCTACCACTGTTTTTGCACAGACACTTTCTACAGCCAATGGAACGGTCTGTTCAACCACATTCAGTGTGATAGTATGTTAACTCATTGTGATGCAGAGCAGATTCAAAATATAATGTCATATTTAAAGGAGAAGGAAATACAAGGTTAAACTTTGAGGCTTACACATCTAGAATTAGCTCCTTTAATACCTTTATTACACCAGCAGCCTCTATAAGCAGGTTGGGTAGAAAAGTCTGCTCACCAGACTTAGGAGAGTAGTCTCAAAAGTGGTCTCAGTTCTACTACACCTGTGTAAATCTACTGAAATCAGTGGGTACTTAAAGCAAGATATTTGCATGAGTACATTACTAGCAGTATCCCTTGCTTCCTTCCAAGGCACTTCACAGCCACCTTTCCGGCTTTCCTACCATGCACCTCTTGACAGCAGAGCAGATAGTAGCCTACCCAGCGATGAAAACCTACAATAACGACTAGCTCCTGAAACTTGTTGCTTTATAAAAAGTTTCCTATTTTGTTGTATAAAACAATGGGCAAACAGTTTGGTATACTAGCATACAGACTGTTTTGCTGGACACAGAACAAGCGTATGGGGTCATCCAACACATTCTCTTCAAAGTAAGATTTTAAACACAAAATGGCTGGAAAGACTTTTCTTTAGCCAGTATATTATGCTTCAGGAATGTTGCCATTTCAAAACAAGTGAGGCAGACTGACAAAAGGAACCCACATATTCATTTGTTTTTCCATTTAGAGAAGAATATACTGTATAGCAGTTGATAATTCTGCTCACATGTATGAAGACAGTCGCAGAAAAGCAAGAGTGATGCCTTTCTATCCCAGGAATTAACAGAAAGATACAACCAACTACTTAACTGGTGATCCTCAGTGAAATGACTATCAAAAGATGCAAATTTATGTATTGGATTTGGACTAACATTTGGATTCTGTATTCAGAATGGAGACTCTAACATATTTGACACAGGCGAACGCTGCAGGGAGAGCATAATAATCCTAGTCTTCACTTGAATTTCAGGGCAGAACTGCCTGACAGAATTCTGCAGACTCCAGTGAAGCTGCTCAGGAATGTGACTGGCTTTTGCAACCCCAGCTGCACACAGCATACAGTTTAAGAACCTAAATTAGCAAGACACATGCTTAACTTTAAACAGTAAGACTTAAAGAATATCTTAAGTGCCCTACTGATTGGGGCCTGCTTGCATTCCAGTTGCCCCACACAGTAGGAAAGAACGAGATAAGAATCCTTAACAAGTTGTACTGAAAAGTTCTTCCTCTGGACCTCTAGTTTATAAAATAACACCAGTTACCAAACTCAAAAAACAAATTAATAACACTTTAAGGCTGCTAAATGCATTAGTAACTGCATATTAATACTTTACAAAGTAAGTAATGATTAGTGCAATCTGACCCTGGGAGATAACTTGACACTGCTTAGCAGCTACTGCAAGTGCTGTAGTTAAAGCTGCTATCTAGTCAATATATTAGTTATCCTTAGTAAATTAAAGAAAAATAAAGCAAAGCTTGGATAATAAACAATGTACCTCATTTAGGCTGTCTGGAAATATGTATGTATTTACCTTTAAATACTTGCAGCATATCTGCATGTAGAACAAGGGCAGCTTTAAATAGCAGTAGAGAGAATAAAGCCTGGTGTGATCGACATGTGCTTTTGAGTCAGCTACACTACAGCACTTGCTTCAAACGGGATTATCGGGTAAGGTGGGACATAGAGCACAGCCCAGACACCCCACAAAGAATTAGAGAATTGACAGTAATTTGCTAAAGAAAAGCTTATCTTGAGCATCAAAAGAGAAACAAAACACATCTCAAACCCAGTTAATTTTTTTGTAACTGTTTTAGAAATCAACTGCATAAATATATGCGTGAGAGAAAAATGACACATAAATAATAAATTTTACTCTCTGTTGTTACTGTTGACAGAATCTTTTGCTATAACTTTCCACAAAAAGAGATTTACTCCCATATATGGGTTCAACTTTGAAATGTTTCAAGCTGAAACAAAAGTTTAAGAAAATCGTAAGATATGAAAAGACCTTTAGGAATGAGATGCTTACACAAACCTTGAGCCTCCCAGCCACAGGGTAAACACATAAAAAACCCCCACAAACTATGTGCCTGGTAAATAAATGTGTATGACGAACGACAGGGTAGTGCTAAATACGAAGCCCAGTGAACAGCAATCGCTGAAGACTGTGCTGAGGGGATATGCTACAACCATTTATACAAAGCCCATGGGTCAGAGCCTTTGACTTGAATGGCAGCAAGATTTAAACACAGTAGAAACATCAATTAAGAGAAGTTATTAGCATTTCCATATGTGCACACAGACACAATGTTTTCGTGTCAAGCCCTTGAAAACAAATTGCAGCCAGAAGTTTATCTGTTTTAGTCCCAACGGCACTACTGAATTAATAAAGGCACCGTAGTGCCGAGAGCTACATTTGCTGATTTCATACGATCCTGTCAATATTCCATTTTGATACTGTGCTCAAAAGCAATTGGAAAAGTTCAAAATGTTCTTTTCCTGCATTTTCAAGGTTAAGCTACCAAGCTAAAACAGCTGATTACCTTTGAAGCCTTTTCTAACTCCAAACTATCACGGTCCAGACCTCCCCACCCCATTCTGGTCGTCCTTCCTTCATTTTGCCCAAGAATGTTTCAGACAAGCCTCTCTTTTTTAAAAGAGTTTAATGCAAGAATAAATTGTTTTAGTAGAATAAACCAGGACTTAGCCCTGTGGGCCAAAACATGTTCTTGATCATCAGTTTATATAACCTCACACGTGATACTCCAGCCAGAAAAATAAACACTTCTCCCTCCCTCACCACCTGCCATCTGTCTGCTATGATTTTTCCTGCCTCTGGAACATTTAGACTCACAATGTATATAAACACATAGGAGTTAAGTGTATATAAATCCTTTTTAGTATGAAAAAGAATTTGTAAACTCTAACTTGTTAAGAATATACCACAAGAACATGCAGGGGGTTGGGGTGGGGGGAGAAGGGTGGGGGAAGCAACTTCCTGCCTTTGGAGCGCAGTTTGTACTTATTCCATAGAGCACATTTTAGAAGTGTTCAAAACGAGGCAAGCAGTTACTCAGTCATGCCCTGATGGGGGAAAATTACCACTTTTCTTTACACAAACAGAATGTACATATGTGTGCTTTATTAAGAAGGTTTAAAAAGATGGAGAAGCTATTGACTAAAACCAAGTACTAGATTGGCCAACAAAAACGATGCAAAAGGAATGCTCAAAAATTTGCCTTTAAAGTAGTCAGTCATGTGTGCTTGCTGTCGGGGTAAGTGATAAACACACAGAGGACGCAGCATGCGTTAACGAGTCCTGCTTGAGTACTGTGGGGCACTAACGGCATAAACTGCCGTACAAACGTCCCTTACTCACGTAAGGAACTGGAACAGCTTCATTATATTCCCTCTTTTTACCAGGGATTTAAAATCAATGGACAGAGAAGAAAGGAAAGAGAGAGAAAGTAATTTTAAGTTTGCCTGGGGAACTGTGTGGACCAAAGCAGCTCACGCTCAGAATGAGATCTGGGCAGCTCACACGTAAGGAACGAGCGGCAGCAGCCAAGAAACAGCAGATGGATTTTGTGTCAGGAGAACTGAGCAGGGAAGCACAGGATCAGCTACCTGAACACAGTTTGGGAAATCAGATCAGCTAGGTGGATTGTGGCTCAGTTATGAGCAGCCTTTAGAGCTAAAAGGAGGAAGCTTGTGTTTCATGTGAAGAGAGGCTCCTGAGGGAGGGAGACAGCTTGCGGGAAAGGAATAATCTGGCCAGAAAAAAGAGCAAAGGTGGGTTTTATAAACAACAATTGAGTCCATGTGAGAGAAGCAAGTTTTGCATGGACAAGGCAAGACACGAGAACATGGCAGGAGTCAAGACGTGAGAGAGACAAGGGCTTAATCAGGAGTTCTGGTGTGGGCAGAAGGAAGACAGGTTTCAGGGATCCATTTAAGGAAAAGCATCAAGGTGTATAAATAGCCTGCACAGTTGGATCTAAGAGCAAAGCTGTTGGGCAAATGCTAACAAGCATCCTCAAAATTCAGCAACCGACTCTGATCTTTTTGGAAGTGTTTTTGGAAATTTCTATCCATATCACCCCCAGCTAACATACAGTAAGTGACCTTGAGTTCTCCAGTGGTGGTTCAGTGTACAGTAAAACAGATTATCTGGAGCCACAGCTGAAAAGGCTTCAGCTAATCTGTTTTACTATGCAATAAAATGGCATCTAAGCTTCAGCTTTTAAGATAAGCACAAACATACACTCCAGGTTATCAGATACCAACATAAAAATACCGATTATCAAATACTAATCTTTTCAGTACCAGTAACTTCACTGCAGGCCATGCAAAGCTACTTCGTGTTTTAGTATAGTCTTGCCAAAATTAAGAGTATCGCTGAGAAAGTCAAGCATTATAATCTTCTCATAGACACAACATCTGCAGAAGTATTTTTGTTTACAGTTTTAAGTTGAACTTTTAACTACTGGTCTTACTCTACTATTCAACATTCTGTGCTTAGGTGCTTTCTGGTAAAGAACTTTGCTGAAGGCGATTTGGAAAGGAAGCATTATTAGTACTGGACAAATACACCTTTAAGGAAAACTCTTAAGCATTAGTGATAGCAGAAGACATACTATCCAGCTCAAACATCTACCCTTTGAGTATCTGTTCTGAGTCAGAAACAGGGAGTTGCAGCAATAAATTGCAGTGCAAAAGACCTCAAAGTAAAACACAGTTACTGAACTTCCACAAACTGTAACAGTTAAATTATGTTCAAAATATGCATTCATTTTTTAAAAATAGGATTAGAATAACTTTTCTGGGCTTTTCCTCGGACTCAGTAACATTATATTCATCTCCAGAAATGCTCTTATAAAAGAAAGAAAACATTTCCACGCTTAAAGAAAAAGCTGTTGTTTTGATTTGATTTCTTTCCTGTTAGAGCCACTAGAAAAGGGTTTTATACTTCCCTAAGAAACGAAGAAATCAATTAATGTAAATTTATCTCCAAGAAACACAAAGCAAGCAAAAGTTTTCAAGATGTTATAATAAGTTATGCTGCTTTGAAATTATGTTACAGTATATACTACTAGAGCACACCTAAGTGAATTATCACAAATTGCTCACCTCCTCATTTGACCCTGAGAATTAGGAATATTTTCTTGTGCGTAACCAAATAAAACATAATATTCTCAAACTAAATTTCTTCCATTAACATTCTGGAGGCAGGAAGGAAAATACAGACCCTAGATATTCATCCACAGGAAGGAAAACATTACAGAAGTCCGTGTTAATGAAGGCTCATTTTAATACGTTTTAACAGCTGCATTGATTATGCAAAGATTTTTTTTTTTTAAGAGCAGCTGGACAAAAGGTTTCTAATATGCAAATATGTTCTCCAAAGAGTTTTGTCACTAGGTTAAAGGCTGTGCTCATTCTCTCCAAAATGCCAGGCATATCTTTGAGTGTGAGAAGAAAATTAAAAAAAGAAACAGACAAACCTTGCAACAAAACCATCCAACACCGCAGACCTTTGTAAGAGATCTTCTACGGCAGTAGCGCGAACAATTTATGCGTTTTAAATTGTATATTTAATATAAAATAAAAAGTAAATATTTTTAAAATAAAAATGTAATCAATTATAGGTTTTCATATTATTATCCAAAAGTTGAAGGGCCAGTGTACACAAGTCACCATTAGTTCGAGTGCCAGCATTTCTTTTTACAGTAGAAATCAAAATAATAATACAAAGTATTAGGAATTCAGTACTGACAAGAAGCCCTACAATTTGAGAACTTTCCCCTCTGACCTGCAATTCTGCTCATAAGTAAAGCTATTGTTTCTCTCCTAACTCTGTGCATTCCTACCAAGTTAGCTCGACTAACATTTCAGTCTGCTGGAAAAGATCTAAAAAGGGAAAAAAAAAAAAAAAAAGAAAAAAATGAAGAGAACTTTCTTCAAGGACAGAATACAGAAAGTATTGCAAAGTTTTAAACCTCTACCGCCTCATATTCGCCACTCAGAAATAACAAGATGAATATTTTGTTTCACAGTTTTCAGCCAATTTGCTGCTTCTTGATTTAATGCAGCTTTTGCCTGCTTCAGGAAAGCCTGTGTCTAGGCTTTCCCTGCTGTTTCACAGTCCTAAGAGCATAAAAACCCCACCAGTTTAGCCCTACATATTTGTTTTAATTTCATGTCCAGAAATCCTTCTGCTACAGAAATCCTATTTAGCTTGCTGGTTTATATGATAATTCTGAAAGTCCAGTGGAGAACGCAGCACCAATGAACATAACTGCATTGTCATTTCATCTATTCAACATGCAAGTCTTTTCCAGGGCTGTATTTGTTTGTAACTCAACAATAGCTTGCAGAGTTGAAAATTATTATTTTAATTATTATTTTTATTATTATTACTACTACTATTAATAGAATTTGACCTACAGGGTAAAAGGGTATTTATTTATATCTGTATCTTCTGCACTGCTAAAAGTTGAATATTTAGAAATATCCTAAAGAGAAAATATAATTTACATGTAACTAGGAAAAAAAAAAGAAAAAGGCATTTGGAGGTGCTAATTTACACAAAAGGCAATTAGATTACAGCATGCAACCACTTTAAGTGATACTTTCCTGCTCTGAGAAGTCCCCTTTTACCTGTCATAGCAGACAGAAGAGAAGCATTTCTTTCACATCGTGAAAGAAGCGGTTGTAGGGACAAGCTATTGCATTCCATCATGATCCCAGGTAGCTCATTCCTGGCTCTCCCATGCTGCATGTTACCAGAGCCTCCTCCAGAAGGCTGTTTCTCAAAGATGCCTGGCAAATCGTTTATCATTCCGACCAACTTCAACTAGTAAGTGGGATCACAAAATGAAAAGGAAGTCTGTGGTATGATAGAACAATGGCAGCATTAAGATCGTAATTTCATTAGGTAGAGGGAAATGATGGCCTGGGAAGAATAAAGGTTTTGGGAGGGAGCAATATCTGTGACTAGTAGACAAGTAGGGGAGAGTGTGGTTTCCAGAGCCCTAGAAACTTGACAGGAGATTTAAGAGAAAGCTGGAAAACCAGAAATTGAGGGACATTTTTACCTTTATAAGTTTCCTTCCCAACCAGTTTTGGAGGTCATTATAACCCAGGGTTTCTGAGTAAGTACTGCTGGTCAGACATTTACGTAGCAAGTCGCTTGATAACACTTGATAGCATTTGTCCAACTGTCAGTGAGCCCTGTCTCCAGTTGTGGCTCACGACAAGTGTTTCACATGGAGAAAATGGAAGCAAAATCCACAAACTCTATCTAACCACAATGTGTATCAGAGAAAAAACAAAGCAAAACATTCTCTGATTACTGTTGTGGGTCAAACCCTGAAGGGTAAGAGCTGGTCATAAGCATTCTAAGAACAAGCTGCAAGTGTTAAGAACCTATTCAGGGTAACAAAGGCCTTACTCACCTCAAGGCCCACAAAAAGAGGAAAAATAGCAGTAGTACGGGGAAATGCTTAAATACCAGAAAGACCACAATGACTATCTACCCGCAAATCCATCCCGTCCTCTCAAAGAGGAATAGAAACATCCCTCAAAACAGCATTAAAAGCTATCTTTGTCTAAAAACACTAAAATACCCTCACAATGCTTTAGAGGAAACTTACTTCAGAATTTCACCTGTTTCACTTGAACACCCAGAAATTGGATCTAGTTATGACTTTGACAACAAGGTCTGTGAATCCACCAGCAGCACATACCTTTTCCATGTGTAAGTAACTATTCAGAACAAGCCAGTCACCTCTCAGTATTTTCTCCAACAAGGAGCTGGGCATACGCAACTTAAGCCACATATTAGCTTATTTTTCCAAAACACGGATCTTTTTTATGGCTTGTTTTGAGCTGTCTAGTATTTCCATATCTTCTGAAATATGAACAGAACTGGATACAGTATTCTAAAACCATACAAAACCAAGATCGTATCTCTACCCCTATGCTGGTGCTGCCCTCTTCACACAGCCAGAGATTAGCAACGGCCTTTTTTTGTGTTTTGACTGTTTGTGTTTTGTTTTGGTTTTTTAAAATTTGGAACTAAATTGGCAATTCCCCAGTTATTTGGAACATTTTCCATGTTTCAAGATTAGTGGATAGGAAATGATGGATTAGGGTGTTTTCTTCAGCTTCTTTAAGAAGTTTTATGAATAAATCGTCCAGAACCACTGATTCTGATTTAGCAGATGCTGCCTCATTCACCACAAACTATAAACATTCCTATGGGTGTCAAAGATGTATACGCGTTCCCGCCTCATCTCAAATACAGAGCAGAGGCCACTCTTTTCTGTTTCTATTCAGAACTGTCGTTTGTATTTTGCAGTAGGATATTCTTCTTATTCTTCGCAGTTAATAGAGAATGCTGTATTATCTTCATTTCTTTTGGCCACTGGTATTCAATAATTTTCTTGCTAATAATTGACTTAATAGTTTTCTTTCTAATAATTGGCTTGCTTATTCTTGTGGCTCTTGAACATTTCCACACCCATTGTTCTTAATACACGCACATGTGCACACGTGGGCGCACACCCACCCCACACCCTCGCAAGGAAAAAGCAATCGATCTTTATACCAACATACTTCTTAAACAGGTAATACAAAGCTTTGAACAGGAGTGAAACAAAGTATTACGTGTCAACATGCACATTTTGGGGTAGTCTGTTGACAGCAGCCTTCATTTTCTTTCACTAGAACACCAAATTAAAAAAGGGGAAAAATAAACTCACAAGACAGACCCTAGGATTCACCCAAACATACTTCTCAGTTTCTCTCACAAAAGCTACCAAAAAAAGTCAATCTCAAAAACATCCTACTTCAAACATTCATACACTACACTGTGTCATATCCTACAGGAAAGTAAATGATTTCAGAAATTTTGAGTGAACGAATGTTTTGGTACTAAACATTGAACAAAAGCATTCTCTGTATTAAATCTTTCAAGCACTACAGTGTTTGAGATTATGTTCCATTTACGTTCTAAACCAGCATTCTGAAAGAGTGAAGCGTTCTCTAATACACCCCTTACTGTTCAAGCCGCAAATTCGGGATAATGATGAAAAGGCCTCAAAACCTGAACAGTGAAACACTGCTCTCTAAACTACTTCATTACTTGTTTTCCTCACTCACCTGGGCCAGCAAAAATAAATTCATAATAAATTAACAGACATCTACGCAAGAGATCACAAACAATTTCTACAAAAGCATTTGAAAGGACTTTCTATTCTCAGAAGATTCTTGGAAAACAAGAATCCAGTTATCCATTTAAAATCTAAAGTACCAACTTAAAATACTTCCAGGGTAACCAATCAAAACAATAACTAAACACATTGAACATGACATTCAGTGCTTTCAATAACATCTTATTAATTTTGCCTGAAGACAGAAATTACAAATAAACTCTTAATTTAATAATGGAAATACACTGCAACTTTATTTAAGGATTATGGTTTCAGACACCACAAGTAACCACCCAAACACGTTTCAGCTTTAAGAATTACATTAACAGGTGTACACAGATACGTCAGAAAGACAGCTCTGACCTAAATTTAATTCCCACCTTACTCGGAGCTGTACTTTGTAGTTGCAGGATAAGAAGTCTGAGATGACAGTACTGCCACCTTGTGCCAGTCAAGCTGAAGCCTAACAAACAAGACTACAAACCCATACTAATCCCAGGACATGTTCTGCCTTTAAAGTCTGACAGTTATTTGAGATCAGATGCTTGATCTTGAATTACAACAGAGGGTAACAGTATCAGGCTTTAAGAACATCTTAAACCATTTTTAAAAATAAAAATAATCAAACTATCTGTATTTAATCAACACATCTGGCAGCAACTACTCATTATTTGCCATCCTGGGTTTAATCACTCATAACTGTAGTAAACTTCAATCACTAGGAATAAGAGCTGTGGTAAGGGGTATATCTTTCAGGCTACTCTTTCTGGTTTGGTTTTTGTTGGTAAAAAACTTGCAAAACCAAAAAAGCGCATGCATGCACAATTTGGCAGTTCAAAAGAAATAGAACTTTTGAAACGCTCTAATACACCTATTCTATAGAAAGGGTCATGTATTCTTACTGTATGAATATTTCAATAACCAAATCAACATAAACTTTAGAAGCAGGGAAGTGTTACAAAAATTCTGAAGTATATTAAGAAGCCACAAGGAAGTGTCCACTCTGACCTAAAATACAAGCACTACATCAAAAATTATATAATATATAAAGAACCTGATTTTTTTCCTGTTTATTTACTGATAAGTATAATTCTGCTCAATGGCTATTTCAGTGACTTCCTCCCACTGCAGTCATTACAAGCTATTAAAATGTAAAATAAGAATACTCACCAATGTCGTTAGCTAGAGAAGCAGGATCAGAGGCCCCAAGGGTGGCTTCAAACTCCTCCTGAAGACGATAAGCTCTTTGAAGAAGGGATTCCAGCTTATGAATGAATTCAGCACTAATGATATCCTACAAGAAGAAAATAATTTGAACATTTTCTCTTTATTTACAGTCTGTAAGATTCATTTGTAAAATCTAAGAATATTAAGCCTTCAAAGAGTTCACTCTGCCACATTAATTTCCTGCAAACTGCACAAATACACTGTCAGATGAACATTTCAACATCCAAAACACATAATATTTTCTAAATATTAGAGGAGCAGATATCCTCTCACATAGTCACAAAAAAAGGGCACACATCATAGAATCACAGGCTGGTTTGGGTTGGAAGGGACCTTAAAGATCATCTAGTTCCAACCCCCCTGCCATGGGCAGGGACACCCTCCACTAGACCAGGTGGAGGGTGAGGCTCCAAGCCTCATCCAGCCTGGCCTTGAACACTTCCAGGGATAAGGCATCTACAGCTTCTCTGGGAAACCTGTTCCAGTGCCTCACCACCTCTCCAGGAAGGACTTCTTCCTTACATCCAGTCTAAATCTCTCCACTTTCAATTTAAACCCATTACCCCTTGTCCTGTCACTACAGGCCCTTGTAAAAAGTCCCCCCCAGCTTTCTTGTAGGCCCCTTCAGGCACTGGAAGGTGCTATAAGGTCTCCCCGGAGCCTTCTCTTCTCCAGGCTGAACAAGCCCAACTCTCCCAACCTGTCCCCATGGCAGAGGGGCTCCAGCCCTCGGAGCATCTTCGTGGCCTCCTCTGGACTTGCTCCAACAGGTCCTTATATTGAGGGCCCCAGAGGTGGATGCAGAACTGCAGGTGGGGTCTCAGGAGAGCAGAGTAGAGGGGGAGAATCCCCTCCCTCACCCTGCTGGCCATGCTGCTCTGGATACAGCCCAGGATACGGTTGGCTTTCTGGGCTGCCGGCACACACTGACGGCTCATGTCCAGCTTTTCATCCCCCAGTACCGCTCAAGTCCTTCTCCTCAGGGCTGCTCTCGATCCATTCTCTGCCCAGCTGGTCCTTGTGCTTGGGATTGCCCCGACCCATGTGCAGGACCTTGCACTTGGCCTTGTTGAACTCCATGAGGTTGGCACAGGCCCACCTCTCCAGCCTGTCCAGCTCCCTCTGGATGGCATCCCTTCCCTTCAGGGTGTCACCGCACCACACAGCTTGGTGTCATCAGCAAACCTGCTGAGGATGCACTCGATCTCACTGTCCGTGTCACTGAAAAAGATGTTGAACAGCGCTGGTCCCAATACCGACCCCTGAGGAATGCCACTCGTCACTGGTCTCCACTCAGACATCGAGCCGTTGACCTCAACTCTTCAGAGTGTGACAATCCAGCCAATTCCTTATCCACTGAGCAGTCCACCCATCAAATCCACGTTTCTCCAATTTAGAGACAAGGATGCCATGTGGGAGAGTGTCAAATGCTTTGCACAAGTCCAGGTAGACTGACATTGGTTGCTCCTCCCTTATCCACCAACATGTAATCCCATCGTTGAAGGCACAATTTGCCCTTGGTGAAGCCATGTTGGCTATCTTCAATCACCTCCTTATTTTCCATATGCCTTTACCATAGTTTCCAGTAGGATCTGCTCCATGATCTTGCCAGGCACAGAGGTGAGACTGACAGGCTTGTAGTTCCCCGAATACTCCTTTTTTCCCTTTTTAAAAATGGGGGTTACATTTCTTCTTTTCCAGTCAGTGGGAACCTCACCAGACTCCCACAACTTCTCAGATATGACAGATAGTTGCTTAGCAACTTCATCTGCCAGTTCTCTCAGAACCCAAGGATGCATCTCATCAGGTCCCATGGACTTGTGCACCTTCAGGTTCCTTAAGTGGCCTGATCTCCTGCAGCAGGAGGTTCTTTACTCTCCCACTCCCTGCTTTTGCCTTCTGTGACACAGATGGTGTGGCTTGAGCACTTGCTGCTGAACACTGAGGCAAAAAAGTCATTGAGTACCTCAATCTTCTCCATATTCCAGGTAACCAGCTCTCCCATTTCCTTCTGGAGAGGGCCCACATTTTCCCTAGTCTTCCTTTTGTCACTGACATACCTACAGAAGCCCCTCTTGATGCTCTTGATGTCCCTGACCAGGTTTAATTCTGTCAGGGCTTTAGCTTTCCTAACCTGATCCTCGGCTGCTCAAAATTTCTCTGTAATCCTCCCAGGCTACCTGTCCTTGCTTCCACCCTCTGTAGGCTTCCTTCTTGTGTCTGATCTATACAGGAGCTCCCTGTTCATCCACACAGGCCTCCTGAGCACGACATGCTATGGAATTAAGTACTCCTTTGGTTAGCTTGGGTTAGCTGTCTAAACTGTGTGTGTGTCCCCCCACTGCTTGTAGCGAGAAAGTTGGGAACACAGGTGCAGTATCAGAAGCTGAAAAAGGCCCTGATTTGGTGCAAGCACTCCCCAGCACCAGATAAAAATCACCTTATCAGTACTCTTCTCAGGGCAAATCCAAAACGTAGCCTCATACCAGCTACTGTGAAGAAAATTAACTATGTCCTGACTAAAACCAGCCCAGGGTCACATCCGCTCAGTCTTCCTGGTTGGGTGGCCTGTTGCAGACATCCATTATAATGTCATCTGTCCCTGCACTCCCTTTAATCCTGACCCATAAGGTCTTGGTCAGCTCCTCGTTCATCCCCAGCAGAGGCCATACACTCCAACTTGTCCAGTGACACAGAAAGCAACACCCCCTCCTCGTCTCCCCTGCCTGTCCTTCTTAAAGAGCCTGTATCTTTCTATTTCAATGCTCCTGTCATAAGAAACATCCCACCACATCTCCATGATGCCAGTAAGATAACAGCCCTGCTGGTGTGCAAATGCACAATGACCCAAAATATTTTGTACAGAGAACTGGTGTGCTTGGTAGCTTGATAATACCATGCAGATGCAAACACTGATGCAAAAACACCAATTGCCAAAAAAAAAGCAGCAAGCTAATTTCTGCCCCTGGTCCATTCCAAATAACCATCTAAAAAAATCACAAGGTACAAACATAGATGTTCTTCAAATGTAATGCCACTAAATTGGAAATTTTAACTTATTCTCAGTTTTGGCAACTGAATTAGAAGTTGAAAAGGTTCAGGTAATAAAAATATGATGAATTGTCAAGGCAGCAACAGTAGGTTATAGATTAGTTATACTCACTTCTACACTTTCTTCTGCTATTGCATCTCCTGCTCCCAGCTTAATGGAACCACAACTTGCTTCATCTTCAACTTGCCTGTTACGGAAAGTTAGTGCCTGCTCCCATCGACGCAGTGCTTCTTCAAAAAGCTCCATACCTAGGGGTGATCAGGAATACCTCCATTCCATCAAACCCGCAGTTTCCACACGTCTTCACATTTTCGAGTCATGGTAAACTATATTGCTAATAAGCATGATTATAGCAGAGATGCAAGTTTTTTTAAACAGTAGCAATTCTCAGTCTTTAAAAAAAAAAAAAGATATCTACCTTTTTAATAAAATGAAGGAGGTCACCATATGATTAAAAGCAACAATATTCAGTATATTTTTTCCTATAAAATTTAAAAAATAATTCTGTGCCTTACTACTACAAATACAGGAATTTAAAAATGTGTATTTGAAAAAACTAACTCTAGATCAAGTAAGATTTCATTATTTTATGAAAATGTTCTTAGACACATGCCCACAGGACACTGTGAAAGAATACCACAATAATATTGTGGAAGTGTGACTTTGTCACAAAACCCACGAAATTATTTACGTTCGTTGTTGGTAGATGGTGAGTATTTTTATTATAACTTACCCATCAAATATAAGTTTTCAGGTGTGGTCACTGGAATATTGACAAGCTTAATATCATCTTCATCAGCTTTATCCCAGGAATTAGAATTGGCACAAGCACAACTGTGACAAGAAGTGGCACTCTGAACCTTAAAAAAAATAAACAAATCTTGAAGTGTTGTTATACAGAGTATCCTTAAAACTACATTCCTGCCAGAGTACAGTAACATCCAATTTATGTATCTAGAAACTACTTTGACTATGTGGTAAGCACAATGGCCTTCTCAGCATTTCCAGCCATCTGTGCAGCTTGTTCAGGAAGTTGTTTCAGCTCTGTGAAACCATTAGGTGCGTATCCAGTGCAAGTTAACAGACATTCAAGAGCCTTAGAACACTTTTTACTTACTGAGGCCAGACTCTGAACTGAGCCGGAGAATTTACTGAAAAGTCCTCCATTTGCATAGATACAAGACTGTGATCCTTTTTCCTTGGCAGAGCTCAGAGAAAGAGTCAAGTTTTGCCGACTGCTGGAGCAACTAGAACCTAAACAGATACACTGATTTTGAAGTTGCTGCAAACTCAAATATTGTTATCTTTTGTCAGCAAGATTTATCAAGAATTGCCTTTACTATTTTCAATTAAATTCAGTTTAGAAGCAAAATACAATTATTCTTTTAACTTCTGTATGAGAAACTACAAATTAAACAGTCAATATTTATAACAATAAACTTGCATTTGAGCATAATTATTTTTCCATCCAATAAAAATTTAAATCCACTTTTCTCAGTACTGATGTATGCCCACAAGAACTACAAAACCCACTGGTAACACACTACTGATTAAAAAAAATTTAATCCAAATTCATGATTAAAACTTCAGCTTTGAGAACAAGATCAGCTTATTTCTAAAACACTAATACTGTTCCTAATTTGCAGAATTTCTACTTGTAACAATTCAGACCTACTCAGCATTAAAGGAAAATCGTTTGTTTTACTACTACACAGTTATGCGTGCCCATCCCCTCACACCCTTTCTCTTCCCCTTCAAGGAAACAAAAGAAACTTGGGGGTTCCTTCATGTACCTTTTTCTGATGCAGCTGCTTTGGTACACTCTAACACCAGATGACTTGGTTCCCATGGTGGCACTTTCTTGTTTTTCTTTCCACGTCTTCTTTTAAAATGATGGGCCAGAAAAATAACAGATATTGCACTCACTGCTGTTACTGTGAACAGCTTCTTTAACCCAGGGGACAGCTTTATCTGGAAATAAGAGAGTGTGATTTCATTGGGAATACATGCTCAAGTCCCACCTTTCCTCCTACTCGCCTTTCGGTGTGCTCAACGTAGGCTACAGCTTACCTGAGGGAGACAGGAGATGCTGCTCTCACATAGCCTGAGAAACAACCAATGCTGAGTAGGGATACAGACTAAATGCTTCTCAAAATTGGAATGGCCAGCATGCGAGAGCGTTTACAAAAGGGCTGGTGCAACAAAGTGAGTGGCTGCACGGAGACACAGACTGCAGCACCAGGAACTATAAGGCATATGGCAAATCCACAAACTAAGCGGATGTAAGCAAATGACTTTCAGACAAACTTCTGCTCTTTTTTAATTTCTTTTTAATGCCAAAGCAATGCAGGGCTTCAATTAAGTTATGGCAAAAAAAAATCCTGAGAAGAAACTCACCCCTCACAACCAGACTATTTTTCTTGCACTCTGAAAGAGTGGAGCATCCAAAAAGGTAACATTCGCATGCAGTTTCAATTTGGGAAGAACATGGATTTAAACATATTCCTCTAAATAAACCAGTTATGGTTTTGGTTGGGGTTTTTGTGGGTTTGGGGTTTTTTTGTTTTAATTGTTATGTCAGTTTATCGGCCAAAAACCTAGCATTGTACTCTGTGAGGACAAGGAAATCCCTGAAACACAGCACAAACACATAGTTACAAAAGATTATTTAACAGAAAAGAGTGAATAAGCAAATAACTGAGATCAAAACCTTGAAGCTTACAGAATTAAATGCTAGAACTGAAGTTTCAAAGAACTGTAAGTGGATTTTTTAAAATCTGTCTGTGCCTACTAGCATGATCATTAATAAATTAACAGTGAAATGAAAACCTCTAAGGAGAGGAAAGTTAATAGATGCACATAAAGAAGTTGCACGTGGTATTTAAAAAGGATATGAATATGCTGCAACGTAAAAAAGCAATCAGTGATCTTGCAGTGAGAATTTTCACATCATGTAAATACAGGAAAAAAAATTGAAAATAATAGGATGCAGCTAAGACTGAGAATATCTCATTCTGGTTTTATATGCAGTAAAACTTAGAAAAGCATTTACATGTAAATATGAAAAATGGCATAGCTTTTGCTTAAAAGCATCTATTTCAATACGTATAAAATAGTCATATTAAAGACATGGGTCAGAACTTTATTAGGACCTGCTAATATCTATTTCAAAAACCCCAACTTTATTGGCATTTCTGAGTATGAACAATTTTTTTTCTTTTAGATATCCTTGTCCGTGATTCAGCTTACACATAATGGAAGAAGCTATTGGACTGTATTTTGTACAGCCAACTAGAAACCCTTTTTTTTTTTTTAATCCTGCGTATTATGGCATCAGAATATGTCTCACTCTTCCATAAATTTATTCTCTGAGGGACACAACTGAAGTCTTAATATTTTCTCAGTTAATTCTGACTCATTTTGCCCTATCTCGTGTAGTTATAGGTAACCAGCACCTCTCTTCTCTGAATCTCTGCAACTCAATTACAGCTCCTCCTCCCTGTCTTTGACATGAACATGCTCTAGAGACAAGTCTTATGACTCCCTGCAGACAAACATCAGCTTCACCATGCTTTCAGCTTTTGCCAACCTGAAAACTAAGATCATAAGCTCTTTGCCCAGATCTGAGTGGCTGCCATCCATGTTGCCATTTATATAGTGAATACTAGCCCACAATATCAATAAAAGAACATAAAAATAAATCACTCCAGGACAATCAATAAAACACTGTAACAGTCTTAACATTTTTTAAGACTATCTTTTCATAAGGAAAACAAACAAAACTAGCAAAAGGGACTGAATGAGTTTAAAAACCAGCCTGTTTTTAAAGAATCACAGCCTTGTGTTAGTCATGTGTCACTTAATCACACAGAATTGACTCGAAAACTAGAACAAGGTATTTTTGATTTGCATTAATTACTTATAATTCAGATTGCCAGTACTACTCACTAAATTAATCTAGAAAATATTTCAGACCACGCTCAATACTATTATTCAGAAATTAATGACAGCTTTAATATCTAAGACAAAATCTTAAAAAAGAAGGCAGCTTGAGGATTTTGATATGATTTGATGAGAATCATCGAGCTGTTGCAAAACAAAGGGGTACAGACATTGCAGATAAAGCAATCTCTTCAGTCAAATGTATGATGATGCACTAAGGGTTTATTAGCAGAAACAGACCAAAAAAAGTCTTATTTTAGTTCAGTGTTCTAAAATAAGAATCAAGATGTTATGTACCAATTTAATTCATATTAACCTCAGAACGCAACACTGCAATTAAAGTTCTAAAGGTATATCAAAAGCGATAATATTCAGATAAAGTAGGTATTACCTGGTTAAGAGAATAATACCAAGAAAGGGGAAGATGAAACACCCGTAAAGCTACCGTCTTCAGAGAAAAACGTGCCTCAGTAACAGCTTCCTCTGACATGGCTCCTTCTCTCCCATAACCTCATGAAGTGGAACTATCTTGAAAACGGTCACAGAGGGTCTCGGGAATACTCTGTCAAAGGAAGGATACACACTAAATTATGCAATAGAAGCCCAGGACAGCTTTCTCCTACCGGCTGGCCTCTCTTACATAACAGGACATGACTACTTTGATGTTTCTGTGTAGAGTGAAGGCTTGAGCTCAATGGGAAGACAGCAAATTTGCTGGTTCAGCTTAGGCCTCATCCTTCCAACTGCGCTGTGCAGAGACCTCTCCGTACGTATAACCGGGAACCACAGAGAACTCCGGCTGCTTTTATCAGCTGGCAGGTCACTTCCCACAGCCTCTAAACCATCCACGGCAACAGCCCGGCTGCTAAGATCACTGCTGCTGGAAGAACGTGTTTGCCAGCTAAAGAGGTGAAAGGTTTGACAGCAGCCAGAAAACAGTTCACCTCATTCAAAACTTCATTTTTATGCAGAAACGTGACAAGGAATAGGTACTACAGCCTGACGTCATCTCCCCCATTAAAAGGCACATCCCCCTCACTCCCTGATGAACACAAGGCGAAGCCCCTGACGCGTGACACCCACAACCGCAGCACGGCGTGAGGGGGATGAAACGCCGGGGGAGCGGGCAGCCTTACCCCCGGCTACTCTCCCCCCGGCTACAGGCGGGCTGCGCCCCGCCGGGGCCGGGTCCTCTCACCGCCGCGAGACACGCAGCGCGGCCCGGCCGGGCTCAGGGGGGCAGCGAACCCCGGCCCGTGGTCAGCCGCTCCGGGGCGAGAAGCCATCTCCCGCCGGCCCTGCCGCACCCTCCTCAGGCAAGGCAGCCCCAGCATCGCGGCGCCTCGGGCGGGCTCCGCCGGCTCCGCACGCCCCTCAGCCCCCGTCTCCGCGGCCACCCTTCTCCCCGGGTCCGCTGCGTGCCAGCCCTGCGCTCTGCCGCCCTGTTACCTGCCGAGCACCGTGACAGGCGCCTCAGGCAGCAACCACGGACCCCGGCGGGCGGCTCCCTCCCCGCACCGGCGGCTGCGAGGAGACCGGCAGAGAATCTGCTTCCGGGCCAGAGAGAAGCGGCCGAGGTCGGCCAGGAGGCAGCCCCTGTCACTGCCACGTGAGGTTAACCCGCTCCGTTAGGAGTCCGCGTCGGCCATCTTTACACAGGGCAGCCTCCTTCCGCGGACGACCGGGCAAGGCGGGGTGAGACTCTAGCGCCGCCATCTTTGTGAGGGGCAGTGATCACGTGAGCGGCGGAGACGCTCCGCGCGGCCATTTTTGTGCGGGGCGCGTCCCGCGGCCGGTGTTGCCGCAGCCACGGCCGGTCGGCGTCTGCCCGCGGGAGGAGGCGCCGGTCTTCGCCGCGGCCTCCTGCACCGCCGCGTCCCAAGCGGGGGAGCGCCACCCGGCAGGGTCGCTGTTCTCGGGGGCCGGGGCTCGGCATCAGCGTAAACCGCGGGGCTGGCCGCGGCCCGGCTTCGCTCCCGGTTCCGCGCGCGGTGCATCCTCCCGGCTTCTCCGGTAAGTGGGGGGAGAGTCCTGCCGCCGGCGGGGAAGACGGGTCGGGTCCGCCGTCCGCGAGGGGGGACGGGGGCGCGGCGGTCCGTGCGTCCGGCGGGTCCCAAAGCCCGGGGCGGCTGGGCGTGTTGGCGCGGCGATGGCCGCCGCCGGCGGGAGCCGTCTGGGCGGCCGGGGCGTAGCGCTCCCGGAGGGCTGGGTGGGGGCCGGGGGCGGTGCGCGGCCCGCTTGCCTTTCTGCCTGCCTCCACGCCGGGCCACCGAGCGGGGCGGTGGGCCGGCCGTGTCCCGGCCGCTCGCTCCGGGTCAGCGGGTCACCGTGCGAGGCGGGCGGCAGGCCGGGGCGGCACTCCTGCCTGCCTGCCCGCTGGAAGCGGCCGGAGAGCATCGACCCCCGCTGATATTTTCTGAAGTCGAAGCCACGCGGCGATGGTGGCGTAGATACGAGGCAATTCCTATAAACAGGAGTTTACCTGTAAATTGCTTCATCCGTTCCCTGAGGTCTCTGCGTCCTTAGAGCGCCGTGTGCGAGGCGTGAAATAGACGGGAGAAACACGTCCGGCGTAGCACACAGTGGAAAATCACCGCAGACCTCTGTGCGCACAAAGCCTGCCTTAGGAAATCCTCTTAGAAACGTAAAGGTCACCTAGTGGGTTTCAGGGTTAAGAGCGGTGGAAGAAAGAAGTGGATGACAGTCTGTATACCCTAAAAGGCAATCTGAAATGGAAAGTGTCCAACCCTGATGTACACGGCAATTGAAGCATTTTTTAAATGCCTTTTCTCCTTGGAAAAAAATACTTCACAACAGGAAAAAAAATCTAGTGAAAGTGACGTAACAAATTATGCCTTGCTTGGGTGTCTGGAGAGAAGAACCCCATACCTTTCCCCAGCTTACTGAGTATGTGTTTGTCACTCACTGGGGAAATACCAGGTTTTACTCTAAATACATAAAGGTTTCTAACAGAGTTAATACTGGTGTTATTTTTTTTAAAGAAAACGGGATGCTTGTTTAGAGTTGACAGATTTAAAATAAAGTAGAAATAGGGAGGGTTAAGAGGTGGAAATCAAAACCACCTGCTGATTAACAGAATATAAAGGATCTTGATGTGTGAAATTAAGCTTAATCTTCCCTGTTTCTTGACCTAAGAATGTTGAAGGTTATCTTTTAGAACAAGAAAGTAGTATTATACGTAGGCCAGGTATTTTTTGTACATGTTAAGATGAAAAGCCAAAGGAAGAACAGTTAAAATCCTTCTACCAAAACCATCCTGCAGCAGCATTTAATCAGAATCTTTTAATGATGCTCTCTGCACATTGCCAATTTAGCAAGAAAACTTAAGGCGTGTTCCTAAAGATCGTGACCATTGGGAGACTGGTGACATAAGTGTAAGAAATTGAGAAGGTTTGATAACAAGGGGTTGAGCCTCCTTATCAGAAGTGGGAGGATACATGCTCATTAATAGCTCAGCAGTGTCCTTGTAAATGAAAAATTGTTTTGGAAAATCAGCAGATGTTTAATAATCTTGTCCTTTTTGTAAACTTTGCTCATTAAAATGTCATTATACTACTAAAAATCAAATCTGAATCTGTATTTTGAAGGCTGTAGCTTTGATGGGGGCATGTGTGGTTTGGAGTGAATACCAGCAGTTTTCTTCTGAAGTGTGAAGAGTATTTATATGACAAGTAATTACTGAAGTTCCAGAGCTCTTCACTATGCTGAGTAATTAAATGTTCAGATACAAAATTGCACCCGTGTCACTCTTAGTTTGTTGCCATCAATTGAAAATAAATGTTAAATGCGATTGTTCCAGTGAACCACTAGTAAAATAACTGTGAGTGCAAATAAGAAGCCTGAAGTTAGAGCTTACTAGCTGGATATGTGGTTATTCAGAGCTCTACAGGCAAAATAGTAAAAGCTTATAATGAAGATAGAACTACTGCTTCAGGTTATTGCTGCCTTCAGGATAATCCTTTTATTCTTAAAATCTACCAGCATTCCCTAACTGGACCCTGTAAAGTCCAGTTAGGGACATCACAGTAGCTGGTATGAGGCTGTGTTTTGGATTTGTGCTGAGAAGAGTATCTATAACACTGCTGTTTTCAGTTGCTGCTAAGCAATGTTTATACCAAGTCAAGGACTTCTTCAGTTTGTGGTACTGCACCTGTGTTCCCAACTTCTCTACAAGAAGCTGGGAGGGGACACAGCCTGGACAGCTGACCCAAACTGGCCAAAGGGACACTTCATTCCATAAAATGTCATGCTCAGTATATAAGTTGGGAGTGGGCTGTGGGTCAGGTTGGTTGGCTTTGTTGTTCATTCTCGATGTCTTTCGGTCGCGTTCCTGCTTTTTGGGGCTCACTGCGGTGCAATCTCTGTCTTGGAGAGCCTAAGAGCCGGGTCAAACGGAGCGCTGGCTCTTGCCACTTGGGGTCTGGCTGGGCATCTGTCAGAGAGTGGTGAGCAGTTGTGTCATTTGTTTTGTTTTCCGTTATTCTCATTACATATTATTATTAGTGTAGCATTATTTTCATTACATATTATTAGTAATAGTAGTATCACTATTTTATTCATTTATATTCAATTATTAAATTGTTCTTATCTCAACCCAAGAGTTTCCTTGTCTTTTCCTCCAATTCTCCTTCTCCACTGGAGGAAGGGGGGAGAGGTGAGCGAGCAGCTGTGTGGTTCTTCATTCTTGCCTGGGATTAAACCATGACAGGACATCAACAGTATAAAAATATGTATTTATTTATTTCAACATCTGTTGAACTATTAACTATTATAACAAGGGAGATGAAAATATTAACTTTAATTCAATTTTTTTAAAATAAATAAAAATCTATTATCATGTTTCTGTAGGAAATATTAGGCTCCCTGCATGAGCCTAAGATAATTTTCAAGATCAGTTGAATTATACAGTGTTTGATGGGATTTTTCTGTGTGTGCCTTGCATGGTAGGCGCCACACAAGTCTGTGATGCCATGAAATTCTGCTGAATAATAAACAGGTTGCTGGTCATGGTGCTTTGAATTATGGTTCACATTTCTCTGACAGTTCATGTGAGCAAATTTTTTTTCTTGGTAAATGCAAAGAATAAGCAGGAACAAAAGAAAAAAAGAATGTAATTCCAGATAAATGTTACAGACTTTTCTTTGCAATATGACTCACTATGCATGCAGTAAGCAAAGATGGGTTAATAAGTCCTTCTTGCGAACATACTATGATTCGATTAGTTGAATGATGTAGTGTGATGCATTACTACAGGGGGACTGAAACAAACCTTTCAGTGGTAACAATGGAGAATACTTCTGACTGGTACATGAAAGGTGACAGAAATGGTCTTGTTACCGCTGGACATAGGATTTCTGTCTAATACTTTCTGCTCGGTAATTATTTTTTTAGAGTTCTGCAGCCTGAGGAAGGCTGCAGTTTCTGATACAGATCCTTTCCAGAGCCTTTCTCTGTCTGTCTGATATGTAAACTTTTGGTTCAGGAAGCCCCAGAGCTGGAAGGGATTCAGGGAAGCTACATATTCTTGTAACATTTTTCTTCTTCTGTGAATGTCATCTTTTGGTCAGTGGTGGAAACAAGGTACTGAGCTAAACGGACCTTTCATCTCACCCAGTAGAGGTGTCCATTTGAGATATCTAGGTACTTTCCCAGTACAACCTATCACATATGGAAACACGAAGTGGAGATACACTCCAGCTTCAGATCAGGAGTAGATGGCGTATAAGAGAAACTACAAAAGTATATATTTTATTTTTAACTACTGAAAATGTGAAAAAGAGACTTTCGGATGAGGTCAACGCAATGCAGAAGCTTATGAAAAAGCAGATATGATAATGAGGTACATCAGTAGAGGAAGATAGGCAATCTTGTCAGATAGAGTAGGAAGTGGTGAAATGGAAAAAGGGCTGGGAGTGACGGAGGAGCTACCCTGGACTTGCAGGGACTTAGATGAAGAATGAATCATGGTTTTGAATGTAATCTTACAGTTTTAGACTCTAACATAAAATTCTATAAAATCTGTTACTGCAGATAGGTGTATTAAGCTACCAAGGTTATGGCAGTGTTAGGGTTCCTACAGGATGGGATAGGGTGTGTAAGAATTTTGTTAACAAAAGGTGAAAGAAAGGCTGTTCAGCTCTGCCCATATAATAACATCTACAACGTTAGATTTCTACAAGGAATGCTCTCCATGCGGACAGGAATAGGGACCACATCCAAAGGGACACGAGTGTCAACAAGCTTTGATCTTTCTGATGATTATTATGAGAAGAATGATACAGACTGCATCAAGAAGCACAGTCTGGCGTGAGCCGTACTCCTGTGTTTGGGCTTGTTCAGGACTGCAGATTGGATTTGTGCAGTTCCAGATGTGAAAAGTAGCTGTTAAATACAGATCTGGTAGCATGAGGTGAAATCTCCATTCATTGCTTTGTATTACGTGGAATAATTCATTCAGAAAACTTCTTCCTTAAAAAAGTCAAGCCTAAAGCTTTATTAATCCATTATACCACTTCTGTTAAATCAACATTAATTCAGACTGAATTTTTTTCAGCTTGTTAGGGCTTCATTTGAAACTAACTTGACCGTTTTTAATGTTTTAACAGAATTTGCAAAATATGCTGGAGTGAAACATAGTTAAGCTTTCTATTTCTGTTCTGAAAAGGAACTTCACAGTTCAAAGTAGAATTGCGAATATAACTGAAAGTTGAGAATGTTTGGCTGTGAAATAAAATATATTTAACTTTATATGACTATGTAATAAATTATATAAAGTATTTTATATTATTCCTATACACATAATACAGAATACTTTAATAATGTAATTTATATAAGAATAATATAGACTGTTTATTCATATACACACACATATATATTTTAAAAATACTTTGATAATCTAGGGAACTGAAATGACTCTTCATTCAAAGGGATCTTATTGCAAGGCAACAGAAGTAAAAACCAAGTCAAAGAGAAGGAAAGGTTACTTAGAAATGAATTGGACATGCTTACTAGGCAAGGTTTGTTTTCCCTCACGCTGTCAAAGCCCTAGGTTACTTAACATTCAGAGGAGTGATTGGTCATACAGAAGGAACAGACCTAAAGCTGCCAAAGCAAATGGGTGAAGTGGCAAGTTGTAACGGTGCTAAAGGCAGCAAACGGATCAAGCAGTGTGCGTTGCTGAGTGAGGATGGAAGTTTAGTTGCAAATCTTGGTAAAGGAATAGTAGATTGGACAGATAATAATTGGACAAATCTTATGATTTATTGAGGCATCAATAGCAATTAAGTGACAAAAGTGGAACAAAGTTTTTTGACGGTTCTTACCTGTGTAAGTCAATTGGAGTATTTATATAAAAGAACATCACTGAGTTCATTTTTTATTTTCCTTCTGTAAAATGTCACAGCTTTCTGTGCAACCATCAAACTAATAATGACAAAGTATTGTATTAAACTTTCTTTGTGTCTGTGTTTGCATCAGATACCTTGGATGGACAGAGAGAACTAAACAAGAGAAAAGCTCACTGAGTGTTCAGTTCTACATGTGAGTTACAAGTTTCAGTTTGCTTTTGATATATAATATGCCTGAATCTAGAATGTATCTTTATAAATAAATAAAACCAAGATAGAGTTTCCTGTTCCTTTGACAAGCAACTAATGTGCTTCTGCATTTTAGCCTTCACAGCTTCAGCACACTTTAGCAGTGTTGCATGAAATCCCTTTCCAGAATGTACTGTCAAAGCCACTGTCAGTTCTGGGTAGGCTTGAAAGCTAATTTTTATGTCGTTGGGGTGCCGTGGTAGAGGCCAGGAAGTTAATTAATTCAAACCAGTTCTGCTCCACTCAGGACTCTGTCTATGCTTTAAAAGTCAAAGGATTTCATTTTAGAAGTCAGCTATGTTTAATTTGCACTATTGGACTCTTTTACTGTCAACAAAGTTACTTACAGTAACTTATTTTAAAAAGGCACATTCTTTTCAAAGTTATGTATGTGTTGCATATTAGATATCTAATATTGGCTCCTACTGTAAGGAATTGGGTTTTACTCATTCTTACTTCTGTTGACAAGTGATTCCCTGGTCTTGAAAATCCCGGTTACAGGATCTCAGAAAATATAGCTTCTGAAATGTCATCGCCTGGCAGCAATTGCCCACACTTGGAATCAGTTGGTGAGATAACGAAAGAGGAGTTGATACAGAAATCTCATGTAAGTTCTAGCAGCTTACTTTTTTCCTATCACAGTTAAATCTGTTCACCTATTTTAGCTACATATCTTGTCATGTACTATTAGTTATAAGATACATTGAACTGCTGATTATGGGTAGAATCTTCTGTGCTAGAATAGTAAGGTTTAAACAAAGTATGGGAAGAATGTTGGACTTGATAAAACTGAAAAACTATTTTTCAGTACTTAAGACCTAAAGAATACCTTTCCCAGCAGTGTTTTCCAAAGCAAGTGATGTTTTAATGAAATATTAATTAAAAGAGTTAGCGTAATGTCAAGCTGAACTTTATTTTCAGACACTGCTATTGTAGCAGTTAGTTGCTTGGAATGTTACTGTAATACAGTAAAGCTGACTTGTCTTCAAGTAGAAACAGTAAGAAAGACATTTATGCTTAAGTTTTTCTTGGATAAATGTTCATTTTTTGTTGAAGGAGCCACAGTTAGAGAAACTGCCCCACCTGAAATCTTGGTATTAATAAATGGAGTAAAGAACAATCTCATAGCTCATATGAGTAGCTGGGAGGTGGTGAAAAGCCAACCCTCTTCTGTCCATGGTGCTAAACGACTTTATCTGAGACATGTAAGCATTAATCTGCTGCCGAGGGCTGTAGCTTTTCTCTAGTGTTGCCTCTTTTCTAGTAAAATTTTGCAGGTAGTGTTGACTGTCTGCAAATAGGAAAATGCAGTTATTACAAGTTCTATCATATTTATTTCTTCTTATGTTAAATTTCTGGGAAACACCTGTTGTTAGAATTTTTATAATATATGTTTATGCTTCATTTCATCTTAAACCAAAAGTTATTCTAAAACTTGGAGTGAGATCCCAGGTTTTACTAGAAAAATGTGCTGATTTTAGGACTGTGTGAAGCTAAACAAAAAATGGGTTGGTTATCAACACATCCCACATCCTTTCTTTGGTTTTAAAAATATTAAACTGGTACTGAGCTTTACAGTATTTTTTTCTTGTTTTGTCTCAAAGTTGTTGTTTACTGGTGAAAATGAATGAAATAATACTTTGCTTGTGTGTTTAACTTTAATAGGGCACTTGTCAGGACTGTAAAGTCAGAGGACCCAACCTTTGGGCGTGCTTAGAGGTAAGTTGTTCTGTTGTTCAATAGTAGGGTCCTTTTCTAGTAATCTGTATATAAAGTTGGTAGTATTTTTTAAAGAAACAACTATAATGAAGTTCCTTGTTTCTTTAAGTTATTATTTAAAATCAAAACCTCCTCAGCAGTTTTCTATTTTTAAAATTATTTGCCCTCTACTGGGTACATACTTCTTGTAACTTAAAAATACTGTGTTTATAATGAGTTGGTTGTGGATAAGAAGCTAGCTAGTTTCTTCTTGAGTTATGATTTTTTTTTTAATTTCTTCAGGTTTTTTCTGATCTGTTTCCCAGATTTGTAGATCTGAAAAATAATATATTATTCCTGAACTAAGTTACTTTTTATAAGCCTCTCTTAGCAGTTGTAGTAATAACAAAGAAGCAGTAGTAGGTACTGACTTTTTAGTGTATTAAAAAAAAAAAGAGATGTTCTGAAAATGTTGTTTCTGGTTGATCTATGATACCAACAGGAAAGCATGTAGTTAATTTAGTTTTTAAAATGTCTCGCAAGTTCTTCAGACATACAGCTGTTTCCATAGATTGAAGTTTTGCTCTATAGGCCTGACTTAATTTCTTGGCAACTTTTAAGTCCTGTCAGGAAGATATCTAGGCTGACATGCCAACCTTTAGGTGTACGTATAAGTATTTTTTAAAAATCTACTTCATTTGTTTCCTTTTAAGTGGAGGATAATGGTAACAGTTAAGAGATCAGATTATTTTGCTCCCTCTATCAATAAGAGAGAGAAATGAAGGGGGAAAGAAACAATGTTTAATGTTGTCTCGTTAGATGGCTTGCAAGTTTAATCACATATAAAAACCATCTCGGGAGTAGGAAGAGTGTTCAGGGATGCACAAACCTGGCAGGTGGGGAAATGCTGTGAAGCTTAAACCACATTTTTTATTTGCCACTTAGAGCTCTTAAACTGTCACTGAAAAACTCAATTTCATACCAACATTTCCATAGGAGAGTTTTGTAATTGCAGTAGGACACTTACTGTCATGCTGTGACTGTATCTCCTCTTGGATGAATTGGCATCTTGCCTTCACCTTTTTCAGTAGAAAAACATGGTGAGAGCCCAGCATGTTAACTGTCTGTGACTTAACAAATACCTGTGATTCTTCAGTGTAGAAGATTGACTGTGTTTGGCTGCTATTCGATTATATAAGTTAATGTGCTTAGAGTTGAACAGATAACATGCTGTACCTTCTTATGTGATTGTCTTGATTCGTGTAAATGAGTTATTCATGCAAATTGCTTGAGGATTGGCGGCTGCAAGATTCCACACTCAACTCAGCCAAATATGTCTTACAATTAGCACAATTGACAATTATTTTGCATGTTATGACTATAATGTAGTACATACTTAACAATATAGTGCTGGAAACTCTTACTTAAAGGTGAAAAAACGAATTAACTGTGAAGTAATACTCTGATAAATAGGCACTGTAGATAGGGATAGACAGGCATTTTTGTATAAATGTGTCGTATTCCGAGGCTGTTGTAATTCAGTATTTTAGACAGTGGGCTAACTTCATGTTTTCTGTAACAATCACTACCAAACAATGAATTGTAAAAATACATGTTGATCTTAATCTGAATAAATATGTTAAGATGGCCAAAAATAATTATATTCCAAACACATGAAATATCTGCCTACCAGTGAGAGGAGTTGAGTTAAATCTTGCGGCATTCTTACTTGCTTTAGGTGATATTTGTTTTTAACACTTACAGTGCATGTCTTTTGGTGTGTGTAGGACTCTGCAAGTTTGAAATTTGAGTGAATTTTAAAGGGACTGGCAGTATATTCCTATTCTATAAACCTGTTTGACACCACTTTCTAATTCTGTGTCCTTCTTTGTATCTTGCTCAACAGAACAGATGTGCATATGTTGGCTGTGGTGAATCCCATGTTGACCACAGTACCACCCATTCCCAGGTATGTGTATTTGCTAGTCATGCAGTTACTTGAAGCAGTGAAGTAGTTAGAGAACTTTATACATACTAGTGGCGTCACTAACCTGTGTTACCATAACTGTTTGGAAGTTTGACAAGCTATGATTGTTTGACATCTACAGAGGCAGGTCTTACTAATGTAGGACTATGTGAGTTTACAGTTTTTGTGCAGCTGCGTAATTATTTATCTAATTCTGACATTATTGTGCTTTTTAAAAGAACTTGGTAAAAATTTAAAAAGAACAACAACTACTGATGGCTTTCAAGGTGCATGCACAAAAAACTTGAGTACTTCAGCTTATATGTAGTACGTCAGTCTAACTTTTTAGGATTGTGTCTGCCTGATGGATAAGAGGAGAGAAGTTGAATTAATGAAGGTGAGAGCTTGGACTGGTATAAGATGGGAAGTATCAATTACCAGAAACGGGTGCTTTGTTTCTGCATTATGCTCCCTGTTTCAGTGCCTGCAGGTGAAGAAGCTGTAGACTGAGCTGAGCATATCCTTTCCTGCTGTGTCCTGATTTTGGATCCAGCTTGGTAGGAGTAGTGGAGTGTGTACACTCTGTTCCTCAGCATGCCAAGGTCTGGCAAGGTTGGACAGCTTGAGTGCATCTGTTGGGATCTTAAACTCACTGTCTGTTCTGTACACACACATGTGCAAGTGGAACGCTGGCCAAAATGAAGCAAATAAGATGTATCATTCTCTCTTTACAAATATACGGGGGACAGAAGGATGGCAGTTTTATTACCGTGTCATTTCAGAATTGCTGACTTCCAATTAAATGAAATCCTTGCCACCAGTTCACAGGTCATCTATTGGAGAGTGTTTCTAAGGTTCCACACTGAGCGATTTGTGGTCCCTAAAAATACTATAAAAACTCAAAACTGGCGAATATAAAAATGAGCAAATAGTATATAGCAGGGTTTTACAAGAAGTATGCTTTATGACTACGTTTTACTGCCATTCCTGATGTCTATTTTTTTTTTAAGCAGGGCCTTGAGATGAGTGCATATGCATACAGATCAGTAGTGCATTAATATAAATCTATATAAAACCAATTTTGTTTCCCAGCTATGTAAGCTGAATCACAGTTCTAAAGCCTTTACAATAAACATAAATGAGCTGCTTGTAGTGCAGTTGGGGAACAGATGGTCCCTGAATTTCTTGCCTGCAATTTTATACATCTTGGCTTTCTATGGTAGTTTAATGCTGCTTTTCGTGCTGTTTTAGCAATGTTATGTAGTTGCCAGGTAAGGGAAAGGGAATGGGCAGTTTGCTTGCTGTCAGTGACATCCTTGTCTTGATTTTCTTGTTAATGAATTTTAATTTCTATGTAGTAAACCCTCTTCCGGATATTTTCTTTCCAGTAAAAGTTTCAATAAACACACTGAAATGAGAGAAACAAGGTTGGCATGAATGTATAATTCCGCTTACTCCAGTTTCCACCAGCAAGGCTCCCTGTACTGCAAATAATCATTTTCATTGTGTCCACTTCAAGCAAGTTAATAACCTGTTGTTTTGGAGACTTTTATTTATTTATGCAGCTGAAGCTGGAGAATCAAGCATGTTCTCATGATTAAAATTTTAGTCGGAGATATTTATGCTAACTGACATTCCTGATGTTTTTTTAGTAGGGGGAGGGCTGCTTAATGAAATTATAGCCCACAGTTTATATTAAAAAATTGTTCTTGTACAAGGTCTTATTAAATGAGGGGAGGAGGAACTTGGACATCCTGCAGCAGGTGTAGTGTTTTCCTAATTTCTAGCAAATCCGTCACTGTCTATAAAGCTGGCTGGTGCACACACATAAGGAAGAATTACAGGAAGGGTTGGTGGAAATGTTTGGAGAATGAAAGCAACTGTGTACAGAACCTTACAGTAAGCAAAGAGGTTAAAGTTGAAGATTAGAACAGTAAAAACATTCTCCATCTGTCAAATTTTTACATTGCTTCCCAGTATGAAGCTGTCAACAAAAGAACTAATTGAGTGTAGAATGTTATTTTTGATATGAGCGCCTCTTACAAGATTTTTCAGTTCAGTTAAAGTATTTCTTTTCTGAGTGTTAAGTAGCATGAATTTCCCACAGCAAACCAGTAGAAATAAACACTGCCCTTACTGTAGAGGAAGCGGCGGCCCCTATGACCAATAGCAGACATTCCTGGAAGATTGGTTTGTCGTGAATTGTAACACTTCTGACAATAGGCTTTCTTCTTATTTTTGTAATTACACAGAGGCATGTCAGATATGACAGTGGGTTAGCTTCTGATTGTACCTTGTTCGTAATTTGAGTGACTTGTACTAAAATGAGTGTTGGATCGTTTGTGCTAAAATTTCAGTAAATGAATTGCTGGTGTGTTTTTAATATTCCAACATACATATTTGTTTTGTCGTTGAAAGATCTGAAATTTTAATACTTCTAGCGTGCATGTAGCAGTACTTTATTATTCCAAATTTTTGAATCAGTTTTGTGTTTTGTTCTTTTTTAGGAGACAAACCACTGTCTAACTGTCAACCTTACTACACTCCGTGTTTGGTGTTATGCCTGTAGTAAAGAAGTATTCCTCGATAGAAAATTAGGATCTCATTCTCCACTACCAAATGCAAGACTGTCTTACCAGGAAAATAGTGTGCAGGTATTTTTTAACCCAACGAACCAAAGGCAGCTGTAGTTTTGCAGTAAACATCGTGTCTTCTCTGTAGTGAAAGACTGACTTTTCCTCCTTTCTTGTGGTTGAACCTCTATTAATTTCTTTGTATTTTTATTAAATTTCTTTCAAAAGACAGTCCCCAGCTTCTGTGCTCTGTCTCTATGTACAGTATGCTTCCTAAGAATGCTTTTTTTTCATCTTACTGTCTAATTGTTTGTCATTTACAATAAACTGTAAGATACCAAAAAAAAGTACAGGATTAATTTTAAGGTCACCAGATTGGAATAGTTCATCCATGCTTCCCCATTCTGTCAGCTCTTGAAAATGCTACTTACACAACTCATTACAGTAATTGCTGGCTAACTAAGAGGTAGTGGCAGAAAGCATTAGGATGTGTGTATAGATACTTGCCTGAGCTAGAAATTCATTCATACAAGCACAGTACCTTTAGAGTTCACAATTGTGAACCTTATTCAGCTACTAATATAAGATACTTGAAGGGTTTCCTGTAACTTAAGTTTCTGAGGTTTAAACATGTCTAGTTTTCAGTTTTGACAAATAACTGAAAAGATACTGATTTTTTTGTATATGTATACATGTGTGGGAAACTTCTTCTAGTGGAGTGGTGTGTACACAAACATTCCTGAGTAGTTAAGAATTTAACTGCTGTGCCAGAATTTGCTAAGAAGGTGGTAGTAACCTATGTATATTCTATATATGTCTAATTTTGGTGTGGAAAGACAAATACATGTTGTTAGATTAATGTGGAAAAATACGTACCGAACTAGAAATCAGGAGAAAGCTCTTAGTGTTCTATGGCAGTTAGGACTGCTGAGGAGTATAAGTATGCCAAGGAGAAAAATATGGCTAGTGCCTGGGAAGTTAATGTTAGTTAAGTAAAACACAGACTTAAGATTGTATTTTTTATATGGTTATTGCATCAAAGACAGGATGTTTATAAAAGTGCTTAGCTGTTCTGATATTAACAATTAACATAGATGAATAAGATAATAAATAAAGCATTAGCTAGTACTGGAGACAAGTTAGAGGAAAAAAATTAGCAAAGTGGGTGTTATACAGAGAACTTTGAAATACGCTGTTGTCTTGTTCTTCTGCAGTTTCAGCAAGGTTTGTTTAGGTTTGGTTTGTTGTTTTGTTATCTTTTCCTGCTTACATTAGTCTTCACTGGCATCAGTACTGTTCACTCTGATAAAGTGTTTCTTAGCTAGGTGTTGTCTTGGAAAAAGTTATGCTGCGAGTTCTGAAGTAGAATTGTTTGGCATAATGCATATATCTGAAAAAAGGTGTTCTTCCTTATATTTAATCTACTTATATAAAAATGACAATTGGTTAAAACTGACTCAAATACAAGTTCAGTATTTCTAAAATTGTTTTTCCTGAGGCATCTGCCTATGGAAAAGAAACAGTAATGCACAGGTTGGGCAGAAAGATGGGCAGTTTTTCAATGTATGTAGAGAGAAAATACCTGTTAATATTTTCACTTCAAAGTTTAGTATTTAATTTGAACATAATCTCATCATTTTCTTTGAAAATGCCAGCAGCTCAATGGAATAGTACCATTGGAATATTTTTTTTAAACTTCTGTGGTCTGGAAATTCTGGTGACTTGATAGGTTTATCCTTCTGAACTTCTGTTTTATTATACTTAACTTGTTTTAATCTTCCAAGGAAATGGGTATAATATACAGAAAACTCAGTAGAACTTATAAAGTCTGTCAAATATTTTGTTTAGAATTTTCATTTATATGCCCACCAAAAAAGCTTGTCATGCAATAAATGCCTGCCGGATACTTTGTTTCTCTATTTGTACGCTTCCAACAGTTTGTCTTCCTTAAATGTAGTGGGCCATCTGGTGGCATATCAAAACATACACAGTAACTTTTGTCTGATGATGGCTGTGTTAGCTTTTCAGTGCTTGCTTACTGTTTGTTATCCAGGGGAAAGAAATACTGTAACTTGCTTTGTTTTGATTCTTCAGCTGTTGTCATAAAATCATGCACTGCTAATCTGGAAACAAAAACATGGGGTTTTCTTGTAGTAAACTTTGTCAGGGTAGCTGTGGAATCCTATTGTTCTCACTTTATGTACAGTGAGATTTCAGAATGGATTCACATAATTTTCGGTTCCTGGATTTGTTGATGAAATTATACATAAGCTTAATTAAGAGGAAAATTGATAAATTGATGAACAAGTAAGTTTACTTTTTTCTTTCTTTCCTTATAAGGATTTTAAAATACCTAGTAATCCCACACTGAAGATTCCTCTAGCGGCTGTATTTGATGATTTAGATATAGAAGTGGAAGAAGATGAGCTAAAGACTAGAGGTAATAAAAGCAAAATCCAGCACGTTATTGCCCTTTATTTCCTGTGTATGTCTCCAAGTCTGTTCTGCAGCTATATATTGGCTCTCTTCTCAGTGGAACTGTTTCCGATCCTGCTCCAACTAAGTTCTTTATTTTTAGTTTCGCCTTTGTTGCAGGAATCTTTGCTTACCTTCAGAGCAGAGGCTGTAGAGATAAATGTAGTGCACCCGTGCAAGAAGCACCAAAAATAAAGCATGTTGATGTTTAGTGTAGCTGGTGATCTAGTCACTCTGGTAAAAGTAGTTTTTTGTAAAATCTGTTCTAGTTTTTTCTCCTGTCCTAAAAGGTTCCTGATTTGAATGCTTTCCTGCATTTTAGGTAACCCTTTTTTGAGTCTCTAGTATCCCAATATGGCTTGTTTGGTTTGGTTTACTCCTTTTCAGTAATGGATTTCAGGCACTGTTGAACTTTCTGGTATAGAAGATTACCCCAACCTAATATTAAACTACTGTAAAGATGAAAATGAGAGTGAATGAAATTCCAACCAGTAAAACCTTAATTTCTCATTTCATGAGAGAACATAATAATTATTCTTTCTTACAATCTCAAGTTGATATTGATTCTTTCAAAAAGGATATGTATATTTGTTAGTAAAGAAAATATTGCAAATTACCATATTCTTAGAAAAATCTGACCAGCAGTTTAAGATGTTTTTCTTGAGGTGCCAATGCATATGTCAAGGTGGTTTGTTTTCCACTAATGCTGATAAAAGTTACTCTAGTTTATGGATGTCAATTCTCCTTTACTCATCTACTGCTAGCTTTCCCTCTCCTAAGTCTGTTCTGCTGGCATTGGCCAAAAAACCTACTTTGCCCCTTCTGTTATCCTGGCGCAATCTCTCTGGATATGTCGCCACCCCACTAATTTGCCATCTGCCCTTAAATTGTTAAACCATGTGGTTTATTTCCAGTTAGGTTCTCCTACCAGTGTGTGTATTTGTGCATGTTCTTGTGCTATTAATATTTTTGGGAATGTAACTTGTAAACAAGTAATATACAGGTAGAATAGCATTTAAAAACAGTAAAAAAAAAAAAAATTAATCCTGTGACTGTTCTTACTTTCAATTTCAGTTAGAATGACTGTCCTTTTTGTAGCAGAAATTGGAAGGGCACAATGCCTGTTCATATGTGGAAAACAGGAATATATTTCCATTCAGAAACTTAAAAATCCCATGTATTAGAAAAATGAACTGAAGTAACCAAACTGTTTTTAAATGTAAGAGGATTTTCTTAGCATGTTTTATTTTTCTGCCACAGACTAGAATGCTCAGGGTAGTTCCTATACTTCAAGGATTGCCTAGAGCCAAGTGTTGACTGATGAATGTTTAAGTTTTCCAGTCTTGTTGATTCTTTACTTAGAAATCTGTTTTGTCACAAAAAACCAATTTTATTTTGAAATTAATTACTTCATTAATTTAACAGTTTAGTAGCTATGAACAGCAAATGTTTAAGATTAATTTTTTTAAATTGAGATCATATAATAATTATGACTTGTTTAAATAGCCTCTCCTCAAATAATTAGAGCATTTTTTATGACTTCATAACCACTGAAAGAATGTATGTTAATTCTAACTTCTACGTGTGGTAAAACTATATGTGGGTATCTGTAAAGAAAGTTAATCTGGGCTTGAAAGTAAATTCTGTGAGGAAGTATGAACTGAGCAGTCTGTGTATAAAAATAAGGGTATACATCTGGCATAGAAAAGATTCCTGATTGTAGGTAATTCTGATTCTGGGATAAACACATGCTGCATAGGTTTTGAATGTTTAGCGTAATCTGACTCCTGGCATGAACTTGAGACAGAAGAATGAAATATTCCTTGAGGAGATTTTCATAATATGATTAGTAGTTACAAACACAGCATAGCAACAGTTTTTCTGAACAGGTAAATCATTAAGTTAAAGTAAATTTTAAATATTGATAAACATATTTTAAGTTACTAGCTGCAGCTGTCACAAACACCAAAAGTTGGTAAGATGAAATACCATCTACTTGTCTGAAGTGTTTTAGTCAGCCAAAATCAAAACACTTAGTAATCTAGCTGGAGGAAGTAATTATTCCTTTAGGAGTCCTATGTTTCTTTTCGTTACGACTCTGCATTATAATTGACGTCAGAATTGTTACACAAGTATTTTAACTAGTACATATTTTCTAGGATGTATTTTCTTTAATAATTTTTGTATTAGATTAACAGACTAGTTCGATATTCATTCTGTTTTTCAGGTCTAACAGGATTAAAAAATATTGGAAACACTTGTTACATGAATGCAGCTTTACAAGCTCTTTCCAACTGGTAAGGAAAATGGTTGTAAATGTAACGTTGTATTTGCTTATACATGCATTTTCTCAAAGATTTTGAAGGGCTGCACAACCAGGGAAGATGATGTGTGTTTGTCAAATCTCAGTCTTGTATACTAGTAACAATTGTCACTGATAGTGTGGGGAAAAAAATTATGGTATATGGGCTACTCGTCTTTTCCGTGTTTCATTCTAATTCTTCACTGTTCTAAAGAAAAATATGTGCAGTTGTAGAAACCAGAAGAAAATCTGATAGAAGATATTACATTTGTGTGTTGGGTTTTTTCTGCTACAGAAGAAATCAAAGGAAATGCATAAGAATAAACAGTAATTAAAAAATAAAGACATGTTAAGATCAAAAGGACCAAATTCAGTCCTTAGAAACAATACATCTGGGACATTCTATACTAAATCATCCTAGGCTAGAATACAAAATGTTCTCATCCATGGAGGTACCAGACAAGTTCAGAAAGGAGAACTCTACAAAAGTTCAAGAGATAAAAACACTGTCCAGTACTGAAGTTTCTTGCAGTAGAAATTATTAGCTGGGGACAGTACTTGAGCATATATCACATATGCTTACTGTATGCATCTGCTGCTGGCTGCAATCAGAGGCAGGATACAGGGCTGAGCAGGCCTCGCTGAGACCCTTTGTTGAGGGAGAGGAGAGCTGAGGCAAATCTCTAGAAGGTAAAGAAGTGGACAGGGCATCTAATGAGGAGGAAATGATTCTATTGAGAAATGCCAAATTTTGTAAGTATGCTGGGAGATCTCCTTTTTTGGTTACAATAGGTCCAGTCTGTATGATGACTTCAAAAGGGGGATTGAAGTGAGGAAAGTGAGAGAGTGTGTGAGTAGGCAACACTGAATGAAGTAAAAGATAAATAATTTGTGTTTAAATGATTATTTACCTATAAACATCATGCTAGAGAAAAAATTTAGGATGCTACTTATGGACTAGGCTTATGGTGATTGTTGCTGGAGTGGTACATGTGTACTTCTTTGGTGGTTAGTAGGAATGGCCATTTGAATCTGAACCCCATTAGACAATTCTGTTGCTTTAGTAAATGCCAGCATACATTGGAGGAGCAGTGTTGCTGTACTGCTCAAGTTGCCTTACTAGGAAATGTTTGGTTGCAATACTGAAGGATGTAGGAAATGGAATTGTTCAATTATGTAATAGTATTGCTCTTTAAAAAAATAAAAATCTTTGTATGAAATGTAGATTTCCTCTTGTAACAACCTGAAACAGCCTGAAAAAAATACTGTTTTCTTTTTAATTAGCCCACCTTTGACGCACTTTTTTCTTGACTGTGGAGGCTTAGCCCGAACAGATAAGAAACCAGCAATTTGTAAAAGTTACCTCAAGCTGATGACGGAACTCTGGCACAAAAGCAGGTATTGCATCATCTTGGTGATGATTATAAGTCAACTCCAGAGTCATGAAGTGTGTATTAATCTGTACTAGTCTTTTTTTATTTTGTGGGTATCACAGAATTAACCTTATAAATTAAGGAAGGAAAGACAAACTTGCAGGATTTAAACACGCCATATATCCTGTTCTTTGCCATATCTAGCAAAGGGAGGACAAATGATGTAAATTGTAGTAAGGAAGATCTGGCAAGAAATAGATGATAAACACGGTACAAAGTAGCATTAAGCTTTTAAAACTAAGTTTATATCTGGCAGAAATACATCTGAAATGTTTAACTACTTTATCCTCTCTGTGTCATTCATTCTGTATCAATGTTTTATCAATTCCTCTTATTTCTTTATATGGAATTTCTGTTACCACTCTCTAAGAAAATACTTCAAAATATAAGTACAAAGGTATAGAAACAGTAATTGTGCATAGTGCCAGGAGTATGTCAGATTTGTCATCTGATTCTCTAACAAGAAATGTGGTATAAAAGACCTGATACAGTCTCTATTTCTGTTGGATTAAAAAAAACAAACCCCAAAACAATGTAGTTAATAACTCAATACCAGTATTACATTTGGTTAAGAATAACGTTGTTGGTGTTAGACATGTTATAGTTCAGTTACAGGTAAACTTATGATTCCAGTTAATGCCAGCTTTTTAATGTATATTTATGTATTTAAAACTTTTTTTCTTTAGGCCTGGTTCTGTTGTTCCTACTGGTTTATTTCAGGGAATTAAAACTGTCAATCCAACGTTTCGAGGCTACTCTCAACAGGTAAAACTTTCTGATGTCTCTTAAATTTGCCTAAGCCATAAAGTTATCTCTTATTTTTAAAATTAATGCTTAAGATACCATGTTTCCTATATTTGTTTAAAGCAAATGCAACACAAACTGTAGTTATGTGTTTCAAATGTAGATCATCTGAAACCAAACCATCAGCAGTTAAGTCCAGTTTTATGTTTGTTTATATCAAATTTTTGAAAGGTGTTCAACTTCTGAGAATCTCCTTTTCCCTTTTTTCAGGAAAATTTAAATAATATGTATCTAAACCTTTTCCTTTGTGTGAAATAATGGTGCTAATATTTGAGCAGTCATGGAAAACAAAAAAAAGAATATAGTATTTTTTAATAATCATCTACCAGTTACATATTTTATAGTAAATATACAGTATCCGGTTTTCATTTATTATCTTTAAAAAACAAAACAAAAAACCCCACAACCAAAACAGCCCACCACCACTGTGTGTTTCGTAAGCGGTATTGTGGGAACTGTAAGTAAATAGGCATGGATTGTTATATAATAAAGGTGTTCTTCAGTTGATCCTTCATATAGTATCTTTCTGCATTCATACAATTTGCAGTACTTTATTAAAAGCTTTTAGGCTAGAGGAAAAATGTAAACCCTATAATTAGAAAAGCTTACTAATATCTTCCAGGAATTTGCTGTTACTCAAAGGAATTTTGCTGTTTCAGTTACCATGTTTCATGCTTGTGGAGTGGAGGATTAGAACATATTTTAATGTTCAAATGCTGCATGTTTCTGTAAAGTGAATGTTTAAATAGTAATCTCAATGTTTTGTAATTTACTCATGAATTTCTCAAGAGCCACTTGAACTTCTGGAAAAGTGGAAAACCAATTTTGATAACTGAAAAGAAACTGTATGGAAACTTGGTTCTTGCAGCTTTGAACACTGATGAGTATGTCTTTTTCCATGCAGAGCAACACTTAAGGAGAACCTTTTTATGTTCTGCCTGGATCACATTTCAGTTGTATGTTTAGTAGGTTTCATGGCAACAATTAAAACAAAGCAGGCCTTTCATGACCAACACTCTCCTATTACCCAGCATCACAAGTTGGACAGCCAGATCCAATATTCAGGGAGAAAAAGGAATTCTTTTGCTCAGTGAAGGTTTATCAGTTAATGTGTGTCTCAAGGTTTGAGTCTAATTTTTTTAGGTTGTTTTTTTTAAGAGGCTTACCAGCAAATAGGCATATTAGGGTTTTTATTCATTACCCAAACCTCAAATCTGATAGATGTAGTTTTTAAGAAAAAGAATGTTTTCTAGTCAGCAGTTGAGCTTCTTAAGGAATTTCTATGATGGATGGGAATATTGAGTGGCAAAAATTATTATTATTAACAACCAAAATACAAAAAGGAAAATAGAAGAAAATAGAAGCAGTAGTAGTTGCCAAGAAGAGGCTATTGTTTTCTCCCATGCTTGCTTTAGTACATGTTCTCTATTGCCAGGAACCAAGCTGCTGCATGGATTTTTGGAATTTGGTGGCTTTTAAGATATTTCCAAACACGGATTAGACTTGCGGCAGTACTTGACAGCTTTGTGGAAACACTGATTGTTGAGGAATCTTGTCCAGGCATGAGAAGAAGAATTAAAATCTTGTTGACAGTATGATTCATTTGGAAACACAGGCCAAATACATCATACTACTTTTTAATAATGTACTCCTGTGCCTAGTGAGAGCAAGGCTCTGAATGCTTTGCTGAAGATGCTGCATAAAGTTTTTAAAAACACGTCCCTGAAGCGTTCCATTATCAGCTGATCTGGAGTCTGACCACACTGTTGGTAGTTGCTTGAGTTAAATTTATCATTCCTATAAGCTATGACAATGTGTTTGTTGAAGCTGTTGAAATAAGCTTTTTGGGAATTGAAATGTTTTTGAGGAATCTTATATAAGATTACTTGTGAAATGCAAGAAACGGATGCAGGAAACAAATATGTGGTTGGGAAATGAAATTTCATTTAAGCATAAGGACTGGTCAGGGAATTTACCTTATTCTTCTTTAACAGCCAGCTGTAGCTTTCAGTTTAGTTATCTTTATCTTTTCCTGATATGACTTTAATGTCTTCCAAATATGAGATTAATATTGTCAGACTTCTTTAAAATCGTAGGATGCACAAGAATTTTTGCGTTGTCTAATGGATTTGCTTCATGAAGAACTTAAAGAACCAGTTGTAGAACTGGAAGATGCCCAGCCTATGAGTGTTGAAGAGAGTATGGAAGAAGACAAGAGCCAGTCAGATGTAGGCTTTCAGCCCTGTGAATCATGTGGTACCTGTGATAAAACAGAACATGATGCTATTTTCAAACCTGTCTTAGAGGATCCTGCAGAGACAACCATGTTAATTCAGGATGATGATAACAACTCAGTCACATCCAAAGATTGGCAGAAAGAAAAAATATCAAGCAACAAGCTTAAACGAGAAAATTCTATGGAAGACTTGGAAAAAGACATAAACACTAATTCAGAGACCGCTGAATTTTTAAATAATCAAGGAACTGTCAAAGTACAGATACACAGCAGATTCTCAGGTAATACATTACTAATGTGCAATTGAAATAGTGGAATTCTTAGCCAGAATATCTGTGTTGAGTGAAAATGAGTTGTGGAATAGAGCAGAGAAGTATACGTCAAATAAGGTAGGTGGATTTACTTGTAAACAATGCACCTTCTTATTTTTTCAGTTTAAGTATTCTGAGTTTAATTTGGATTCCCTTGAAAAGCTAGAGATTTATACTGGGTAAGGTATAAATCCCATCCTACACGTGGGTCAGGGCAACCCCAAACACAAGGACAGGCTGGGCAGAGAACAGCCCTGAGGAGAAGGACTTGGGCGGTACTGGTGGATGAAAAGCTGGACATGAGCTGGCAGTGTGCACTGGCAGCCCAGAAAGCCAGCTGTATCCTGGGCTGTATCCAGAGCAGCGTGGCCAGCAGGGCGAGGGAGGGGATTCTCCCCCTCTACTCTGCTGTCCTGAGACCCAACCTGGAGTACTGTGGCCAGCTCTGGGGCCCCCAACATAAGAAGGATATAGACCTGTTGGAGCAAGTCCAGAGAAGGCCATGAAGATGCTTCAAGGGCTGGAGCCCCTCTGCCATGGGGACAGGCTGGGAGAGTTGGGCTTGTTCAGCCTGGAGAAGAGAAGGCTCCGGGGAGACCTTATAGCACCTTCCAGAGCCTGAAGGGGCTGACAAGGAAGCTGGTGGGGGGGACTTTTTACAAGGGCCTGTAGTGACAGGGCAAGGGGTAACGGGTTTAAACTGAAAGCGGGGAGATTTAGATTGGATATCAGGAAGAAATTCTTCCTGGAGAGGGTGGGGAGGCACTGGGACAGGTTGCCCAGAGAAGCTGTGGATGCCTCATCCCTGGAAGTGTCCAAGGCCAGGCTGGATGAGGCTTTGAGCAGCCTGCTGTAGTGGAGGGTGTCCCTGCCCATGGCAGGGGGGTTGGAACTAGATGATCTTTAAGGTCCCTTCCAGCCCAAACCAGCCTGTGATTGTAAGATTTCAGATAACCTAGGAGAGTGAGGTTTATTTTGTTTTGTTCTTAACTTAGAAGGTATGAAATGATACTATATTCCTAAATGTCCAGTGACCTGACTGTGTGGCTAAGTAAATTATATGACCATTGTGTTTGCTTATTCTGCAGTAGTTTTTTGGTAGAATTTCTGAAATAATGCAAATATTAATTGCAGACTACATCAATGATGTCCACATGAATGATATATCTGCAGCCCAAACCCCATCATCAAGTGAAGGGGTGAACACACGCTTATCAAACAGTCCTCCAAAATCATTCTCATCATGCTCTTCATTGGCACCAGTCCATAAAAAAGGTATAGGTCCCTTACTTTCTCCCTCCTGGTACTGAATTGCTCCGTATTGCTGTTTTCACTTTGTTGTTTCTTTGTCTTGCATAGCAATGAAGTGTTGTTCCTCAGGGGTTCTCTTATTCCCTATCCCTGGTGGGGAGAGGGAGCATTATTTAAGCTGGACATATGATAAGACTCCCTTTACTTCTGTAAAATTCTGATTCTTTTGAAGCACGAATAGTGTTTGCCTCTTCTTTGGGAGGATGGAATAATATTTTTAGACAACTTTCTCAATTGCACTGGTTTGGGGAGAGGGGAAATGAGGGAGAAGGTAGTACCCCCAGAAAGGTCATGCTTTCAGAGGACAAGCACATTGGTTCTACAGCAGAAGTCAGGAAGTCAACATTTCAGTCTATTAAGGTTAAAGGAGCTATAAGTACCTCCACTGCAGATAGACTCTTAAATGCTGGCTGCTTTCTGGCTGTCACTGTCTCTGTGGTGTAGAGTATTTCTTTTGGCACTTTCTGCAGTATGTGTTTATCAGCATCTCGGTGTGTCTGTCAGAAGAGGTGGCTGGAGCCTGTCATGTACAAAGAGGCTGTGAGAGCTGGGTTTATTCAGCCTGGAAAAGGAAAGGCTAAAGGGGAACGTTTGCTGTCATCAGCATTATGGGTGCTTATAGAGAAGGTACAGCCAGACTCTTCTTGAAGCCATGCAACAAATAGGAATGGAAGCAAGTTGCAGAAAGGAAAACTTCTGTTAGATGAAAGGGGGGTGGGTGGGAATCTTTCCCATGAGTGGTTGAATACTGGAACAGAGGTGGGAGAGGTACCCAGAGGTTCTTGGGGATGGATATTCCAAAGTTTCAACTAGAGCTGCTTTGAACAGAGACTGTACCAGATGATACCCAAAGGTTCTGTGATTCTGTCTCTTCCAATCTAGACTACTGTTTCTTGTCACTTCCTAGTATTTTAACTCTTGGTCATCCTTATAGAGTATTGAGGGAACAGATACGTATGCAGCAGAACTGACATGAGGAGTACTGTGGCAGCTGTTTTAAAGATCATAAGTTGTTGGTTTTTCAATTCACTATAATGCTAGGGGAATTCCCTAGTGTGCTAGGACTTGTTTCTGGGGGGCTAATGCCTAATTACAACACACCTATTCCCTTTTTTCCTCTTCAATTTCCCCCTTGCTGAAAGCACATGGCGTGTGTTGGGTTCTACAATTCTAAGATGCCCCTGTTTGTCAGCATCTTCCATTTCTTCCTTCTGTTTGTTAGTGTGGAAGTGTGGATAAATAACAGCACATCCTCAATAAAGTTTTTAGAACTATCTTAAAGCAGTTTAGTGGCAAAATAAGTGATTGAAAGAAGCCTTAGAGAATTCTGGGCAAAAGGCTGTATGAGGCAGTTTGTGTCCATGATAAATAAAATACATCTGATCTGAGGGTTTTTCTAGGGGCCTTTTTTTCTGCTGGAGATACTTTGAATTCAGACTTTTTTATTATTTTAGACATCTTCTTAGGTATGGGATGATACAGAGGCAATGTGTAATACTGCTGGACAGGAAAGAAACAAGAGTACTTGCTTATGGGCAAACTCTTTATGTACAGAGGAGCCTTGGGTGGTTGTGTTGTATGTGAAAGATTTATTGCAGTAATTCAGTTTTCCTCTCACTAATAATTTCCATGTTTCACTGTCTCTCTTGTTACTGGCTGTGAGCATTTTGGCAGAGTTTGCCTTTGACTCCTACAAGACTTCTGAGGGGTCTCTTGGGTAATATACTGACTCCAAAAGAGGCTTTGTGGTCTTCATTTTAGCCTACCATTTCAGTAATCTATAGAGCGCAAGAGACTGCTTGGGTGTATTTACCTAATCAGTAGTGGATTTGGATGGGGAGCTTATTGGCTTGGAATTCTACTTATTTTGGTGGGATTTTTTTGTTTGGTTGGCTCGCTTTTTTTAATAAACTGCTGTTAGGCTGGGCTCTAGTAGTACATTTAGTCTACTTCAGTCAACAGTGTTGTGATACAATAAGCTTGTGCTTGAGCTCTTCAGCCTAACGTGGTTAAAACTTCATGGAAAGATACGAGCGAATTAAATGTCAGATAGAATATGCCTTTTTAAGTTTATACCTTTGGGGATTCCTGCCAAGATGAATCTTGTAGCAGTAGGCTGTAGGTTTCAAGACTGGCAGTTTGAGTTTTACTTAAACAGAGGCTGGTGTTTGTCCCCCCTAACCGGCTTGAGGAACGTACATGAATTGCTGGGTAGCAGTAATCTGGTTGTGTAATTCTGAAGAAATAGTAAATGGAAAACAGGGATTGTTTTACATTTTAATCCTAAACGTGTGTGATCTCTAGCTGTATTATGCAAAGTTGAAGAAAATCAGAATCCACTGTATCTTGATTTACTCTCAGCATTTTATTTTCGTAATTGTATAGTTTCAACTGCTTCATCACCAAAAAGGAAGAAGCGCAAGAAGTACAGGAGTGTTATCTCTGATATATTTGATGGGACTATAATAAGCTCAGTACAGTGCTTGACTTGTGATCGGGTGAGTAAGGAAGTTCTAACTTTTTTTTAATTATTTTTTTTATATCCAGTACAGATACAGCTTTACTACTACTGTCATTCTCTGATAACGTTACTCTTTTGTGGCAGATTTCCTCAGAAGGTTAGGGTGTTTCATACTTGTTTACTTGAATAGTAATAGCAGCTACTACCAGCACTTTGTGTTTAGACTAGCTTGCATTCATTGAGCTGGATATTTACATAGAGCTGAAAAATAACATTTTGAGAAATGGTTTAAAGTAAGGATAGAGAAAGAGGCTTGCTCTTCAACTTCACTTAGGGATAAGCAGCTTTTAGTCAAGTTCTGAATATCCTAATGCATACCTGCTACTGTTGTAAGTTCTTGGGTACATGTTACAAAGGGAAGTAAAATATGGCAATCTAATCAGACTGCTATAACAGTCTTATAAGGTAGATTGAGGCGAAGAAAATTCATGCCATTCAAAAAAATCCAAGGAGAGAGACAGGTGATACGAGTTATTCATTAACCGCTTTCTGAAGTTGTCCTCTATCACAAGATATGGTGCGACATAGGAACAGCTAATTTTTTTGTTGTCTGTACTATTTGCTTATAGAATTACTTAGAATAGCACATGTGATCATTCTAAAGTCGATTACATAAACATGTCCAGTGGACTGTTACAGTTTTGAAGCAATAATACCAAATATGGGATATCCAAATCTTTGCACTGGGGACAAGTTTCTCAACATAAGGTTTAAGCCTAACCCTGATGTAGTCGCATGCCCTTACTGCTTCCCTTCTTTTAGATCTAAGAAAGCTCTGATGGCAGGATAATCTTGTGAGCAAGTTCACAAACAAATAAGAATTTTTAAAATTTACTTGATGTTTTACTCTGTGACTGTGTGATCACTAAATCCAGCCTGGGAGAAAGAAAATTCATAGCTGGGTTTCTTTTGCAGCAGGTCCAGTTACATCAGGTCAAGATAACATCAAGTAAAATACTGTCAAAATAATGGGCCAAAGCTTTCTGAAACTAGTTTGTGTAACAGGAGCCTGAAGCAAAAATCATAGTGTTTTGTATGACGAATAGGAATACAAAAAATTAATAGTGACTTAAAAAAAAAGTTTCAGTGATAACTGTGCAAGTTCAACCTAAAATCTTGTTTGTTTGTTGTTTTTTCTTCTACTTTTTTAGAAAATGAATTCTTACATCTCCTTATTTATATTTGATTTGCTACCTAGTGGAATTTTCAACTATACAGTGACTTAGTAGTTGCTGGTGAACTTTACAGGTTTCAGTTTAACTGCTGTTTGTCTTCAAGCTTAACTCTATTTTATTTCATTTGTTTTCTTCTTTAGCTATCTGTAACCCTGGAGACCTTTCAGGATCTGTCCTTGCCTATTCCAGGTAAGGAAGATCTTGCTAAACTCCATTCTGCAAGTCATCAGACATCTCTAGTCAAGGCAGGGTCATGTGGAGAAGCGTATGCCCCCCAGGGATGGATAGCTTTTTTTATGGAGTATTTCAAAAGGTAAATGTTACTTATCTTGTTTCATTGATTTATCTATTTGAAACTCCAGTTTCTGCTCTTCTGGCAGAACATTTGTTGGTTTTCTCTCTTTTCTGTCAATGATGTTTCAGGTTTGTTGTCTCATGTGTTCCTAGCTGGTTTTGGGGTCCAGTTGTAACCTTACAAGATTGTCTTGCTGCCTTTTTCGCCAGAGATGAGCTCAAGGGTAAGAGGTTAATTACATGAACATGTTTCTTCTGGGGTGTTTTTTTCTTCCTATCACTATAAGATGATTAATATCTCCTTAGCTTCACGCAATTAAGCAAAGGCCACCTGTTAGACTGTAATACAGTCATTGCTTGCTTTTATTGGCATCATTCATTTTGAAAAGGTAAGCATTTCACTCAACTGAATATTTGAGGCAAGCATTGCCCATGAAAGCTGCTTTAGAAATATCAAGTAAATCTGAATTTGGTTTAATGAAATGGTATCAACTGAAGGTTTATATAAATTTCAAATGCTACTGTATTAATACTCATTATCATAACCTTAATTTGGATTTGGTAAATTATTTCCCTTTTAAATTATATAGCATTGTCTCTTGAGGTTATACTGTACTGCTTCAGCTGAATGCATAAAACCTAAGAACCTTTCTATTTAGTTGCTATGTCAACACTCTTACCACTGTTCAGTAATTCAATGCAACATAAATTCCCTTGAAATGTTTGTGTATCAAATGCATGCGCTTGAAGGGCAACTATTTGCATTTAGAGAATAATGTCTGGTTTTCTTCTCCCTGGTATTTTCAGGTGATAACATGTACAGCTGTGGAAGGTGTAAAAAGTAAGCTGGCTTTTGCCTTTGTTTTAACTTGTCTTAATTTGAGTGCTTTAATGTGTCTATTAGTCAAGAGGCTCTTATTTCTGTTGTATATGTTGCAGTACTATTAATCTTTTGACACTACCTTGTGTTCTGGCTGTCAGGAGTTTAGTATTACAAAGGTACGGGAGTCAGGAAGCACTGACTCACTGTAGCATACTGCAGACCAGACGTGCTTCATTCTTCATGTGCCCTATCGTTTTAGACCTTTCTAAATTGTTTTTGATTGATAAAATAAAAGCTTTTAGTGCTCTATGTTACTACCAGATTTTCATTGATATGCAGTAGGTCACTTCAGTGCATTAGAAATAAATACATATACTGTGGCTTTAAATACTAAAGAGCTGAGAAACAGAAGTGGTCTGAAGACTGCTCAAAGCCCTTCATGGAAAAGGAGTGTTATTCCTTGCTGTATAACTGGTGATCTGTAGCTAATTTCTTAAAAACAAACTTAGTTGGCTTCTCTTTTCTCTTGCTGAATAATCAGCTTTTATGAAGCTTTAAGTTCTTTGCTTTTTGCTAAGAGAAACTGCTAGCCAGATGGAACTTGATTATGGTACTTGCTGCTTTGAATTTTTCAGCAGTACAGACTGTCTTTTCTGAAGCATCATTGTTTGTATCATTCTGGCTACTCCCTGTCTAGACTACACTTTGGAAATATTTTGTGTTTAGTAATGTAATGTTCATCTTAGACTTTTGCTGATCTAACACAGTAAAATAAAACCTTTTACAGAACTAAGTTTTGGTTGTTTTGTGGCTTTTTTTTCTTTGCTCAGGTTAAGAAATGGAGTGAAATTCTGCAAAGTGCAAAAATTTCCTGAGGTACTGTTACTACATGCACTTTATAGCACTTTTTCTGCATGATTAGGAATGTGGTAAGACTAATGAGTTGCATGGAGTAAATTGTGTTTATAATGTTATATCTTATATGTTATTACATTTTAAAAGTAACCCAGTCTTACACTTCAAAGCATGAATTGATGGCTGCAAAAATCAGGAGAATTAATGTCCATCATGACAAGATTGTGCAATAGGTGCATTGAGGAAGAGAAAGGGTATGTTATCCATTGCTGCATCAGTGTTAGTAACTATTCAGGACTGGGTTTTTTAATATATTTTTAGATAGATAGATAGATACTGTCAGTAAGATAAGTCTTCAATAATTAAAATTAATTTCTAACTCCTTGAGCTGCAATTGATTTAAAATAATCTCTGGAACACAGAGCTTGTGATAGTTGCCTCAAGCCATAGAGAAAAGTGATGCTTTCAGGATGATAAAAGGTGTCATGCACAGTTATTGTTAAATATTGGATAGTAGCATATATAGCTCTTGAGTGAATCTGTCGATCCTTCTTACAGATATTGTGCATTCATCTGAAAAGATTCAGACATGAACTTATGTTTTCCACAAAAATTGGGACCCATGTGTCCTTTCCATTGGAAGGCCTTGATCTGCAGCCTTTCCTTGCGAAGGACAGTCCAGCTCAAATAGTGACCTATGATCTCCTGTCTGTCATCTGCCATCATGGAACTGCCAGTAGTAAGTATGGCGTTGATTGTTTTGTCTTTGCGGTTGATACTCACGTCAGCACTCCTGTTTAAGGGTGATACCCGTATACCGAAGGGTGAATAGAGGAGCATTGGTAATTATAATGCGAAAGATAAACACTGTGATTTTTACCTTGAACCATAAGACGGCTTGCTCGTTAAGAGTCAGCACGTCTTTAAAATTGTATGGCATACCTAAATAAGATTGTCTTGTCAAAAAATTAACAGATCTTGGAATTAAGTAAAAAACCCTATATGCACTGTTGAAAGTGAACAGTATAAATGCACAAATAATGTTACATGCCAGCAGATGACCAATTCATTGTTCAACACAGTGGCTGTCTAGAGTTTTGATGCTTTGTAGGCCTTAGGTGATAGAAAGGGTTCACGAAGCACCACAGAGCCAGTAATTTTTTAAAAATATGTCCTCTTGGATGACTGCTGCCACTTAACCACAAAACAAGCAGTAACTGCTATTCGTGGGTAGTGATGAGTAGCTGAATAAACATCCTACTGCTATATGTCAAGCTCATTTCTGACCAGGTGCTTTCAGTATTTGAGATTTTGATAAAAGGAGAAAGAAAAGTTTGAAGCCAGAAATTTCATAGATTTATAGAGAAGTTACCCACCCCCTCATACTCCTGAAACTTGAGTATCCGTTGTTTAGATGAAGTTATTTCCATTTTTTCTAGATGCTTTTTCATCTTCCGTTTAGTGCTTGCTGAATGATGCTTCTCATAATCAGTTTTGTAGATGTTTGATTGTCTAACTATTGGCAGTTGAGTATGCATTTAAAAACAGTAATAATTTAAAATGTTTTGAAGACTTTCATAATACAGTTAAGTGTGGTCTTGATGTCCTGTAGCTGTTACACACCTATGCTATTTCTATTACAAAGCATACAAACATTTGAAAAAACTTCATTGTGGAAACTGATTAGGATAAATTGTTCAGACAGTCTTACTCCAATTTGAATATTGTGGTTCAGGAGTGCATCAGACAACAAACTGCTTGAAGAGTTCAAGAATGTGCTGAAAGTGGTGTCCAACTTTCCACTAGCTGATCCTGAGTTTGAGAGAAGTTAGTATTCAGGTCACGTCTGCTAATGATTCAATGTTTCTCCCACTTAAGATTTGCTTTTTTGTGGACTGACTTCCTTTTCATGTATTGCAGAGTAAAATTCACAGCTCTGGACACTTAAATAACTCTTGCTTCTAACACTCTAGGTGGACATTACATAGCTTATTGTCGCAACAATTTAAATAATTTGTGGTATGAATTTGATGACCAGAGTGTCACAGAAGTGTCAGAATCCATAGTGCAAAATGCAGAAGCTTATGTTCTTTTCTACAGGTAAGAAATTAAAAGTATGATTGTACTCATGTAAGTCATGTATGTAAATAACCTTTTAAGCAGTTGGGCAGCTTGCAGAAATTAGCTGCCCCACAAGAATTGTAATGGAAGAATTTGACCAACCAGAAAATCCTATGATGAGAGAGACATGTCTTTAACACTTGCTCTGTCACTGCTAAAACATGTATGGAACTTAAAATGAAAATTAAATCTGCCTAAATAAAGCATTGTAAGATGACTAAAAAGAGAACTTTAAGCAAATGTTAGAACTAGCCACCAATTACCTTGTATTCAATTAGAGGAAAGGAAATCTGCACAAGGGGAGGTTTTGCACACAGGCTCTTGACTGTTAAAGCTCTACAGGGAATTGTGGAAAGTCTTTAGCAGATGGGATGTGGCACAACAGAGATCTTACTGTGTTGTAATTTATTTTCGGGGAACTTATAGGCTGGTCTCATCCTGAAAGTTGAAATGAAAGGCGAGAAGTCATGTTATTACCATCTTCAGTCCAAGGAATTTTTGTACTTGAAATAATAAAAGCAACTTAACTCAATTCTCAAATTCTAAATTTCTGGTACTAAGAGCAAAGTTTCACTAAAAGTTGACTGCAAAACAGGTTGTGTCAGAGTCACACAGATATGTTCTGAGAATGTTTTAACTTTCATTAGGAGCACTTGTACCTGCCACTGTCTGATCTAAGCCTGAGAGTCTGACTCAATAGGTCTTTTAGAAGGGATGTGGAAGTCATGCTGTATGGCCAAGAAAGAACACTGTACCTGACTGTCGACAAACATACTAAAATAAATAATGAAAGAATAACGTTCATAAAATTCAGTTTTAAAGAAGACGACACCTACAAAACACTGTCACACAAAGATGTTCTTTCAGCTCATTTTAGAAACCTTAGTGCAGATATATATATGTGCCTTTGTAAATTAGAGCTGGAAAGTGAACTTACCTACCTGAATTTCATTTTCAGACCTTTAAGGTTTTATTAAATAATTCTGATCTGAATTAAACAGGTAATGTATTGTAATTGTGATCATAGCATTTGGTTTTTCCTACTCTTTCAGTCTTGTTTTGCTATTCTGTAAATAGCCTTGTTGCTATAGCCATTAGATATACCTTAAGCTCTTCTAGCAGCTATTTGAGTCAGCTTTGATGCCACAAATTAACTGAGGTGGCACAGTTTTTGTGTGATGGTGAGTCAAGTTTCAGGTCAGAGTTCTGGAGGATGGAATGAATGGTTCAGACAGCTTTTGGAGAAGAGATCCTATTCAATATAAGAACAGGAGAGCAGAGAGACTTCCAGTTGGACAGCAGCAGCAGCCTCAATGAGAGAAGTAGGGGATACAGGAAAAGTAGAGGAATTACACAGCCTACTTACTGTTCAGCCATGCTTCTGAAGGCATGTAAGGAATAGCTGTCCAAGGAGCTTTAGCTGAAAAGATGCATAGAGGAAAGAGGCAGATGGCAGAGCCTGATCTCCTCCTCCTGTGGTAGTAATCGCCTGCGCTATATAGTCTGCGGCCTCTGTTGCAGTCCAGCTCTGCTTTCTCAGGCTGGTAGGTTAAATGGGAACTGTCAGGGGCCTTTGAGTTGTTGAACTAAGCAGGCAAAATTTTTCTTGTAAGCGTGGTAACACCTGAGCTGTGGCTTGTCAGAACTAAGGTCAAGCATAGGTTTAACAGAGCCAGAAGTCTTTGATGCCCTTCCCACTCTGTACTAACTGCATTGACTCTCGTGACATCTGTAACATGACAGTGTAGGTTCCTGCCACACGTTTAGTTGAAAGTGCAGTTTTCTTTTCAGAGTAAATCATCTGCACTGTACACAAGGATATGTACTTGTTTAATGATTTCTATTTTGGTAATAGAAAGAGCAGTGAAGAAGCACAGAGAGAAAGACGGAGGATATCAGGTCTGCTGAATATGATGGAACCAAGTCTGCTGCAGTTCTATGTTTCCAGACAGTGGTTAAATAAATTCAAGACTTTTGCAGAGCCAGGACCAATTTCAAATAATGACTTTCTGTGTATGCATGGAGGTGAGACTGTAACTGAGTATCATTTAAAAATAATTTGTCTGTCAACTTGTAGCTATACAGGGATGTACACTTTTTTCAACTGAAGGGATTTGAATATAGTAAGTTCACATTATAACATCTATAACTACTTATGTAAATTAGAAATTCCAAGTAAATTATTTCTCTCAGCTGACTAGTTGGAAATGATTCTCTGTGAAGCTCTCCTAATTTTTTTTCTTTGCACATCTGGTTTTGGTTATAAGTGCTCTTGATTCTCTAAGAGGAACAGTTTGTCTTATCTGCTTGCTTACTAAACATATATTCCCATTTTTAAAAAAATCTGTCATTTTATTGTCATCCTTAATACTTTAGTCTGCCAATCTAATTCTTTTTCTCAGCTGCGTGCTAGAAGGAACAAGAAAGTTTGGAAGCTGCAGAACAAAACATTGGTCCAATGCAGAGTATCTAGTACATAGCAGTGTGAAAATAAAGTAGTGATTCTGTAAATTTTGTATAGGATTGTAAAAGGTTTACTTTGTGCTAAATGTTAATAAATAGGAGAGAATCCCACTAAGCAAAACGTATTTGGGGAAATACCTGTGTTAGAGTGCTTACATTCTAAGAAAACATTACTATATGGGGTTCTCATACCTATTTTCTAATTAAAAATACAGCTGTATTAGATTAGCTGTTAAGAGGTGCTGCCCCCGATGCTGAACCAAACTCTTAACATAGAAATATTGCGCCCCTGTAGCGATTTGCAGAGTGTGTACATGCGAGCCGCTGTGGCTTTCCTTTTGCAGGGTTACAGCAGATGACTCTTGTACAAGTGCCCGAACTGCTAGATTTTCCCTCTGGAAAAGAATTCCTGCATAGCACATCGCTGCTCACCATGTGCTTCAACTCGGTGCTAACTATGCAAGCCCCTCCATTTCTGCCTCCATCAAAATTTCGCTACTTTTAAGCATTGATGTTTGAAGTAATTGAAAAGTGTCTGGAGTGAATTTTGAGTAGACAGTTTGCTGATTTGTTTATATGCATAAACAAAATATTAATCCCTCTAACTTTTTAATTGTGTGCCTTAAGTATTTTGCAGTCAGCACCTAGGAAGGATTCTGGCCCTTTAGTCCTTTATGTAGTTTACTTCTGCTTTTTTACAGACTTTTCAGCCTTATAAAAGACTAAAATACAGTAATATATTTTAAGGTGGTGAAACTTGTTTCACATGATTTCTCTAAATTCATTGAAAGGTCATGGGGGTTTTTTTATTTTTATTTAGGTACCTCTAACATAGTCTCCTCTCTTCCCTCTCACCCCCCCAACCCTTCCCCCTCCAGTCTCTTTTTATTAGGTTGTTTTTTGTTGTTGCTTTTGCAGGTGTTCCTCCACACAAAGCTAACTTCATAGAGGATCTAGTTGTAATGCTACCTCAAAATATATGGGATAATTTGTATAGTAGGTAAGTTTTGTATTGTAACTGAAAAAAAATCCAGTGATACGGTTTGAGAGCAAGTATGTGCCAAGCAGGAACATCGGACTTCAGAATTAGTGCCTCAGGAAAAAATATTTATACTCCAGGCACAAAGTTAAGTGAAGGGATTGCAAATTTATATAATTTGCTTGTGCAAAGTAATGCTAAAAGCAAGCATGAAGTGTAGTGTGTTACTGGCATAATACTTGAGTACTGAAACCAGTAAACATGTATGGTATGTACAAAACGACACAAAGTAGGTCAGCAAAAGTATGCTTTGCTAGAGGTATTTTGAAAGAGCTCTCTGTATCAGCTTACTGTTCTCTTGTTGGCTTTGAATCCATGGCCTCAGCTGCCGGTACCGCTTCAAAATAACGTAAAGCGAAGCGTTCCATATAGCTACTCTGTGCTTTTTAATGTAGGTCAGGCTTAAGTGCTTGCTTAGAAAGGAGTGATTCTTGCAAGATGTCTTTCCTTTCAAAGGAACAAAACGCTGCACAAGAGCTTTGCTGATGACCTTAAGGACTCTGCATTGCACTTGCATTAAATATTTTTAGCTCTTACTTTCTGGCCACCTAAGCAATATAGCTGAAGGGTTGTGGTGGTGATTTTTGTGGGTTTTTTTTCTTAAGTTTTAAAGTCCACCAGTGAAAAACAGACAAAATACTTTTTCCAGCTTATTTCCACTTTCCTAGATGTACTGAATTTTTCTTCCAACCAACTGGCAAAGGCATTATCCATTTTTTGTATGCAGAAATATTTGTTTTATCTGAAGGAAAATGTTTTAAAACTTCTTTCTCTATAAACCTTTTTAACAAGATGTCAAGCTTCAGCCGTTTGATAGAAAATTCGAAGTCCCAGAGATGATAGGGTCCTGCAGATTTAGGGAGTAATCTGCTAGGTAGAAGGGAGGAATGGATTGCTATTGCTAAACATTTGTCCATTCTGTCTGGCTTCCTGACTGGTGCATGCAGCCTTGAACACAGAGCAGCAGTGGAGCAACTATGTTTTGCTTTTTGTCTTGCTCTTATCTGGGCATTATAGGAGAGTACTGCGACTGCAGTGGATGAGAATTTAGGGTGAGGAAGCCAAATATGGTGGAAGCTGACTTTTACTGAGATATTATTAAGGAAAAGGAGGTATGCCTAGGATGCCAATTGCCAGTCTATGTAAGTCCCAAACACTTTTATTTTGCTGGTCACCTGGCACTACTCCAATTCCAAATACTTTGAGGACAGAGTTGTTTCAAGATGATATAGCTTATACCATACTTGACCTATTTTGGTTAAAAACTCATGAACTAATCAGTGCAGTCTAAAGACCAAGTGTCATCTTCAGAGGTACAATTTAAGTGGTAGCTAACCACTTTATGAAACCTGTGTAAGTTGGTATGTGAGTATGTACCAAAAAACTTGTATGTACAAGTGCTGTTGTATTGAAATAATGCTGTAATTTTCACTTAAAACCGAACACTTCTGTATTGGAGGGGTGGGGTAATACAGAGGGGGAGGGTCATGGAGCATAACTTCTTAAGAACAAACCAATAAACAAGTTTAGAGGCTGGGGCAGGGCGGTAGCAAACCGATGAAGAGCCTGCAATGGAATGTGATGCTCTGTTTAAGACAGAACACTGAAACATTTCAACAAGCTGTTTCTCTGAAGCCTTTAATAAGCTGACACATGGTGTGTATATAGCAGAGTACTTGCTCTCTGACATGTTCTTCCCTTAGTAATGCCTCTTGATGTATGTGAATCGACAGGGTTTGAGATGGTTTGTACTGGCTTGAGGCAGTCAGAACACTGAAGAGGGTTATGTCTTAGGATGGAGTACAGAGTATTACTAGGAAAATAAATGATGGCATTTGTGGATCGTTGTGACTGGCATGTGTCAGACTCCTGTTACATATTAGAAGAAGCTGACACTTGCAGTGTCTACAGGTGCGTGATCTTTTTAAATGGTATTTTCCAGAAGGTTATTTTTTCTTTCTTTTACTGCAGGTATGGAGGAGGACCAGCTGTTAACCATCTATATGTTTGTCATACATGCCAAATAGAGTCTGAAAGAATTGAAAAAAGAAGGAAAAATGAATTGGACATGTTTATTCGGGTAAAAAAAATAAACACTTACTCATTCTGCTTTTTGACATCATCTGATCATAGAATCACAGAATGGTTTGGGTTGGAAGGGACCTTAAAGACCATCCAGTTCCAGCCCCCTGCCATGGGCAGGGACACCCTCCACTAGACCAGGTTGCTCCAAGCCTCATCCAGCCTGGCCTTGAACACTTCCAGGGATGGGGCATCCACAACTTCTACCCTTGGTGAAGCCATGTTGGCTGTCACCAATCACCTCCTCATTTGCCATGTGCCTTAGCATGGTTTCCAGAAGGATCTGCCAGTCACAGAGGTGAGACTGACTGGCCTGTAGTTCCCCAGATCCTCTTTCTTTCTGCTTTTTAAAGATGGGTGTTATGTTTCCCCTTTTCCAGTCAGCGGGAACTTCACCAGAGCGCCACAACTTCTTGAATATGATGGATAGAGGTTTCACAACCTCATCCACTAGTTCTTTGAGGACCTGTGTATATTCATGACTTGACCCAAGGGGCTACCACAAGCACATGGGTGATTCCTGTGACAAATGGATGTTATTAAGTATCTGTATACCTATACAGAATCCCTTCTTTCCTGTGTGCAAGAGCAATGTTCTTGTGATATCCAAGATAACTGTTTATATGGAACTGTACTTAGAAAAAGCTTTTAATGTGTTTCTTAAATTGCTTTTTTATAGTATGGAAACAGAGTGCAGCCACATGAGCAGTTGCTCTTTGGACACTGCCAGGGATCTGTTCTGTGCAAGCTGATAAGGTCTAAGTGCAATAATACTGTGCCAGCAAAAAGTTGATCATAATCTTTATCTCCGGTACTAATTTAAAAAAATATAATTAGAGGCATAAACATAAATATTGCCGTGTGAAGTAAAATACCTTAGTATTGCAATGGATCTATAAAATTTATATCAAGCAGCTACTATATTTTCCATGAGTTAAGACGTCATGTGCATGAGTCTGGTAAAATAATCAGAAGTAATAATTTTGTAATTCTTAAAACCAAAAATGTGTTTTGAGGTTTTTCAGTGAAGATATATTGTAGTCCCATTTCTGCTATCTTAAATCATGAGAGGGAGAAAAATGGAATTGCAGCCGTTCTTTCAGTTCTGTCCGTGCTTTAATCACGCTTCAGAGATTGTGTTGGCTTTTCCATATTTTAACTGATACTTGAACCTTTTAGTAATTGATTTTTCTTTAGTCTGGGTTACCACTAGATAGTAATTATTATTAACAACATTGAGTCAACCTTATTTGCTTTAGTGACCAGTATGTTTCCAGTATAAACAATGACTGTATGTGCACTGTTCTGCAGCTATTGTTACTAGTTAGCAGACAGAAAATTGTTATCCTCTATAAAGATTGCTTTAGGGAATGACTTATTCTGTCTGAAACCTTAGGAAGTTGTGTTGATGCTTTAGGTTCATGGCTTCAAGGGGAAGTATAGCTATATTATTACAGAGCTAGAAGATAATGGCTTTAAAGGTTTAAGTGACTTTTTGCATATTTCTTAATAACACTGTGAAAAGATCTGTAGTCTTTGAAATAGAATAAAATGTTAAAATTACAAAGATTTTAATTATGTAAAAAAATATATATTTTTACGATAAAAAACATTGGTTAAATGCAACTGAGACACTACTTAGCTTGATTTTGTATTGTATATAGTTACTCACATTGCCTTGCAACAGAAACTCAAAAACCAGGGAGTGAGGATTTAATTATTACTTCTTTTAAAAAGTAGGAATACAAAATACTTTTTTTTTAAACTGATGCAAGGAAAGGTCATGAAAAGTCCCAGTGCATTAGTTCACCATGCCTTGCTTGGAATCATACTGGCATCTGTTCAGAGTATTAGGGGGAAAAGAAATGTACATGGAGAGTTCATCACACAAAGAACCTTCCAGAAAATTACGGAGCAAGTCTTTCAAAACACTGCTGTATTTTATAAAGTAAGATTTCTGCTTTATTTTGCTATGTGAAAGTTCAGCCTCCACAGTGCTTATCCAGTACTATTTGATGGGTAAGCACTTGTGCTTAGGAAGAACTTGTTGCTGTTTTCAGAAAAAAATAAATTCTCAAGTAAGGTGAGGATCATCTTTTAACATGCAGGCTACCACTGCACTGAAATCTCCCCTTGGGAATTCAGCAGGAGTTTATGGTTCTGATGGTCAGCAGCTCTTTTAAAATGTTTTGTAGCAGTGTAATATTATGCTGTTAGTAATTACAGTGGTTTAAAGAATTCAGTAGGTCAAAAAAGCAGAAAACCACGGATTCTTTTTCCTTTCAGCTCAATAGAGCATTCCAAGAAGAAGAATCTCCATCAACGTTTTACTGTATCAGTATGCAGTGGTTCAGAGAATGGGAAGGATTTGTAAAGGGTAAAGACAGTGGTAAGTTGTGCTGCACTTCAAAATATGGGTAATCTTTTCTTTTTTGTTCTCATGCCGTGGCACTGTTGAAGTCAATTGTTTCTCAGTTGGTAGAAGGCTGTAGGAAGAACAGGTAGGGAAGGCAACAAAAGCTCTTAAAATGAACATCTAAGACTCAGGTTTTATAGGTGACAAATATATGCAGATGTAAATTACAGAATATAGTCAAATAATTCACATGAATGGATAATGGGATAGTTGTGTAGAGAACGCTGCTGGTTTGCAGGGGGCTTGCTGTCAGCAGCAGCAGGAAAATTGGTGGGGGTGGGTTTTGCAGTGCAGACTGATAGATAATGAATGCTGCAGCTTCTGGAGGGAAGGTGACCTCACCATCACAACCTAAACTCATAGTTAACTGAGTAACAACTATAATAATATCACTTTAGCCTACTTTAGGTGGCTCTCAATTTCTGAAACAGAAACGCTGATAAAATGTTCTACAATCTTGTCTGCTCTAGGACAGCTATGATAGGGGTAAGAATTAGCATTAATTTCTCATTTACATTGCTTGAAGACTTACTGTAATCATGAATGCTTTGCAAAACTTGCTCTTAATTAAAATTCTGATTAGCTTTTAACAACTTTGAACCTACTGTTAAGCAGTACAAGCAGTAAACAAACAAGCTGTTTCTCCCTCTATTTGAAAACTTCCAACCTGCCATTTGTTTTCAGCTCTTCCAATTTTAACCATCTTTCTATCACGCTAGATCCTCCTGGTCCTATCGACAACACTAAGATTGCAGTAACAAAATGTGGAAATGCTGTGCTAAAACAAGGTATGTGTCTAATACTGCTGCAGCTTTGGGATCCTTATGATGTGTTTGCTGAAACAGGGAAAATTTATTGTGAATTCTTTTTTAACTGTTCCCATAAAATGGCAATTCATAGTGAATCTGTGCTGTGCCTATTTTGGGGGCACCAGCATATTCTTAAAGAATGAGCATCTGTTATAGACTGACCCAGGTTTAGAAAGATGTGCAGAGTGACTTTAAAAGGGTTAAAGTGTGCTTTGGCTTCATATCACTTGGTTTGATTTGGGTTTTTTTAATGTAAATTGGGAGATGTTTGGCTTTTAGACTGTGTCGTGTATCTGTATGTTATTCTCTGAATCTTGAAACCTAATTTGAATTGAGAGCTATTTCTGACAGAGGGAAATAAACCACAGTAAGTAAATGATATTGCTCATTTTTCGGCAAGTTACTTGCCACTGTCCATTGTGAAGAATAACAAATCTGTATCTTTGCATGACAGACCTATTTGCAGTCAGATACTTAATAGCATTTTTTTTAAATCTGTAGGTACAGAGGGGAAAAAAAATCTAATATGGGGTCCTCTATGAAGCCTTTGGACTTCTTATGAATATTTAAATTCATTGTAGCTCAGCTTAAAAAAAAAATTGAAGCATGAAGATTACCCTTTATTTAACTGGATTTTTTCTGAATTTAACTGAATACCATAGTATACAGTGGACCTAACAATGGCAGTTCACCGGAGGCCACTAGGCCTTGCATAAACCTCACGATTGCCAAATAAGATTGTGTTTAGAAAAGAAGGAGTTCTTGCACTCAGGAGTTCTGCAGCACATTTTAATGATTTAAGCGTTAATGTAGAATTCAAACACAAAGTGCCAAGCATTTGAGGGACGTGTAGCAAAAAAATATCATTTTAGACTCAATAATTGATAACAAGGTAGCCAGCTGTTGACTTAACTTCAGCTACGTTGACTCAAAGTAGAACTTGGGTAGAACTGAAGACAAATAGGCTGTGGAAAATTTGCCTCTGGTCACGCGAGAAGAGTTGGAGTGCCACTGGTGGAGAGCATTACGTATGCCTGTGATGCAGTGGTCCTGATCCCAGTCCATTAGTTCCGTTAAACCTGACTGTTAGAAGGGCTGGAATCTGGATACGGGAGTGAAGGTCTCCTCCTGTGCCTACAGAGATGGAGTTGCTTTTTGAGTACCTGAACCTAAATGAGTAAAACTGAGGCATAGTGTCATTAATAGTGGCATTGGATCTGCATCGTGACTTCCAGATGAAGCTTTGCATGGTTGAGTTAGTGCAGGTAAACAAATGCGCAGCTCTGCGTACCCTTCTTCTTTGGAAACTTTTTAAATGTATGAAGCGCAGTAGTAGGCCCACTGAAGCAGGTGGCGAGGACAGAAAAGTGTAGGAGGTAGGGGGAGAAGTACCCTTGTCATGGTGCCTTTTTTTTAGGGTTATTTTTGTTTGCTTGTGTTTGAAGTAGAAGGGTGCTGAAATCAGACTTAACAAGACAGATTAATGGTATCTAATAAGGATACCGGGGGAGAGGTGCTGTGGGGTAGGTGTGTTTCAGTGAGTTGCTTAAAGAAGAGGGGTTTGTTCCGGTAGAATAGGCGTTTGTCCTCTCTGCCTGCGTTAGTGTGAAGAAATCACTTCAGCTGTATCAGACAGGATCCTTGTGTTAAAACCTAGAGGGGGTAATGTGCTGATGCTCCCCTGCCCTTTGCCACTATAAAAGTTATGCAAAGTCAGAAATTGTTGTTGGATGCTGACCTGAGACAGGAGAGGGACTTCTAGCCAGAGGAATGGAATCATAAGCAAGACTTAAATCGGTGAAGGCACTCAGGCTGACCCATCAGTACTACGTACAAGGAGCATTAGTGGGGCTGTTAATGTCCTAACAGTGGTTTCTCTCCGTGGTTCTGAGAATTTCACTGTGGTTCTCACACTTTTAATCTTTACTATCAATGTTAATTTCTTTGATGAAACAAGAATCTCGAGTCCTTTGAACTTTACTCTGTAAAGGACTGCATGTCCTTATTCCACGACAACATAAGAATTGTCGTTTCCTGTGCACTGAGAGCTGCCAGTTGTCAGCTTGGCTGATAAATACCTGGTTATTACAGAACCTTCATGTGTCTTATGCTTGAGGTGTGTGTTAAGTACTGGGTAGTTTAGAGCGTGTAGATGCAAGAATCGAGAAGTATAAAGTTAACACAAACTATGTCATTGGGTTGGTAGTTGGTGCAAGATAAAGCACCGATTCAGGTTAGGGTTTTAAATTTGAATTTTTTTTTTTGTATCTGTTATGGACTTTAAAGAAATCATGAAATAATTTTAAATAGTAATTAAAATTTTAAAAATGTTTTCAGGTGCAGATTCTGGACAAATATCTGAAGAAACATGGAATTTTCTTCAGTCAATCTATGGTGGAGGCCCAGAGATTATACTCAGACCACCTGTTCCTCCAGCAGAACCTGGTATCTTGCAAACAGAGGACAAGATTGAATTAGAAACTCATGGCCTGTAGCTATGAAGAAAAAGATGAACTTGTAAGGAATCCAGCTTCCTTACAAAATGCCCAAAATACATTCCTAAAAGTTTTATTCTCTTATGTCTGTTGGAGGCACAGCTCACTGGGCATTACGTTAACTACAGAATAGTAAGTTGAAATATGTATTACAATTTGTTTAAATTGAGGCTGTTTCTCTGTTTTGGAAGGCATGTGGTTTGTACATTATGCAGTGTTTGGTCAACGGAAAAAAAAAATGTGATTTCTGAATTCTCTGGTGTAAGTCAAAACCCTGTTATATCCGCAGACTTGACAAATGTGGACAAATTTTCACGATGTCTGATAACCCTTCTGATTCCTGATGGGGCTTCTGATATCTGCAAACTTTTGCCTGTCCTACTGTACAGTCTTGACAAGCCTAGGTACATGGGGAGTATACTTTAAATGGATTGGGATCAATGATAAAGAAAAAGGATTTTAATTTCCTAAATGCTCAGGAAAAAATTCTCACTTATTTTGCACTGTAAGTATATGAAATGGGTAGTGTATAACATCCAGATACTTATTGTATTTGAATGGATCAAGCGTTAGTGTAGATTGAATATTGTTTTAGTCAGCAAATGTCATAACTTATTGCCTACTAAATTTTACATCTTATTATAGTCTCCTGTAACTCTATAAACCTGGCTAGTGTCTTTAATAGTATATGTGACAAAAAGGCTTAGTCTTCTCTAGGGTAATGTTTGAGAGCATGAAGTGTGAAATGTAAAATGATTATGAATATGAGCGATATAAATTTCAGAAATTAAATTGTATGGTCTCTTGAAATTACATTCATTAACAGTTCCATTTGAAGGATTTTATTGTATTGTTAAAATTTTTCATTGGCATGATGACCTATAATGTCAGAAGCTGGATGAAATGTATATATTGCAAAACTTTACTGAATGATTCATATCGGAATGCAGAATGGCACTTGCTCTTGGTTTTGGCTGATATTGTTACCAAATAAGCAGCATTATTCAAGGCTGGATCAATAAAAAAAATTAAACTGTGGAAGAGGGGAGGAAAAAGCCTTCTTAAACGTTTTTCATTTATTACATCAATACAAGAACCTATGAAGTAATGCTGTGGTACTGCTCTCGCACCCATATAACTATATTTCTTAACCACTTTATGTTTAGGCAATGATGCTGTATGATGATAAATACAGTTCTAGCTCCAGAGTCAGAAAATGCTGACATAACATTCTTCTGGGTAATTTTATAGCTAGTATAAAATCAAACTGGTTTTGGACATTCTAGTTAAAAAGCCATCTATAAGAGTCCTAGAGAAGGGATCCTCTAACCTCAAGTTAGCAAGCACCACTTGCCAATTTGCTGTGTAGGAGTCGTCGGTTCTGTCTGAATGCAAATCCCAGTATTTTCCTCAGCTTACCTGAGCAGAACTAGAGCGAAAATCATAGTAGTGCAAACAAGGGGTGAATGGACAGCAGCATGAAGCCAGTGATTATATGGCTGGTACACAAGGAAGGCATTTCTCAGTTTCAAGCTGTATCCCAGGTAACTCTTGGACAGCCTGTTGAATTTCTGAACTTGTATGTAAGTGCTCTTTGAATTCCAGAGGGTGTCATGGGGCACGGGCAGCTGAGAAGCCTTGCATGTACATAGGTGTAAATGTAAAGAAACACTGAGCAGAGACTTCTAATGTCTGACAATGCATTTGGACAATTTTACATTAGTAGATAAGGCAAATTGAAGTTAATGCCAAGTCACCCCTGTCTGTACAAGGTAAACAAAGACATGGGTTACCTTAATCACAAGTCAAGTCTGTAGTAGTAAAGTTAACTTGCTTATGAACAGTCAGTAGTAACCTGCTGACCTTGGCCTGTCTCAAGGCCTGTTCCAACTTCCCATCTCCAATTTTTGTTCTTTCTGTCATATTTGGGTGACTAAACTGAACTTGGACTTAGCAAAAAAAAAAAGTTAAAATAAGGCAGTATAAGGTTTTATCTCATTTAAGCTATTCTTAAGGTTCTCCAACATAGTACAGCTAAATAACCATGAACAAGGCTGCTTACTTTAGGAAGAATTTTTCCTATGTGATATTCTGAATTGGAAAGTTGAGAAGTATTTTCTTGGTTAAATCACTGTTCAGTGATCAGGTTTACCGATTTATTCAATGTTTTCAGTAATAATGTGGATGGTGGAACAGAGTGCCCTTGTAAAACTTTCAAGAGAAAAACAGATTGTTAGGGACATCAACTTGTCGGGGGAACGAAGCAGTTCTGTGCTAAGTATTGTGAGTATTATAGGAGATCAGACCAAGAGTTAAAATCCAGTGGTACCAAAAGAAAACCTGCTCAGGGTAATAGTAACAAAAGCATCAGATGTGAGGCACAGGAGGTAATTATTCTGCTCTACTTGGTGCTGTGCTTGTGAGATCTCGTCTGTACTATTCCCAGTTTTGGATGCTATATGATGATAAATACAAGTTGGGAGGAGGTTATTTCAGAGAAGAGCAACAAGACTTAGTGTTGAAAACAAAATTGTTCTTTCATTTAAAAGAATGCTGAAGATGCAGGACTTCCATTGTGGAAATAATTGCTGGATAACAGGGAAGGATTTTTCCTAGATAAGTAGGAATGTTTGCCTCAGCTTTAGCAATGGTGACTTGTGCTGGGTTTAGATAGCCTATTAAAAACCTAGAAATCTTCTAGGAGTTTTGTCAGTCTTTTCCACTGGATGTCTGGGAATCCATAGTTTAAGATTGTGTTTATTTTAAACTGTGATGCGCATAGATCAGTATCGAGACAGTTTAAACTAGCAGAGTTGTGAAATGTTTCTGTCACTGCAGTCCCGAGTTTGCAGAGATGAAATAGGTGTGTTTCAGACAGACAGTTGCAAAGGGATGACTCTTGCTTTTAGCCCTTTGAGAGCTCTACAAGGGATTTTATGCCATGGAAATAGAAGTAGCCTTTTAAAGTAAGACAGTGTGGGAGAACTCCAGATGGATGGCTTGTGTATGCTGGAGGGATGGCAACACTTCAGAGCGTAGGTAAGGGAGAAGCCTTTGCTGTGAAGAGCTGTATGATTTGCAGCAAAGAAAGAATGTGTGTCAGGAAGGGGCTGTGGAAATAATTTTCTTTCCATAAGCCTTTCACCAGACTATTTGGATTCTTTGTTCATTTGTTTCCAGTTGAAGAAACACAGCAATGTGTTTGGGTGCCAGGGAAGCTGTCTTTTCAAGAAGGAAAAAAATCCAGTGGAGGCCTTGTTTTAGGCCTGGGAATCTAGGTTTGAACTGTTGAAAGGCTGCTGTTCAGTCTGGTAACCTTCATCTTCTGCAGAAAACTGCATGGGGGATGTGGGGGACTGACCAGCTCAAAGCTTGATTTATCTAAACTTTTGAAGGTTTGTTTTCAAGTAGTATAGCTAATTGTTCATCTGAACCCCCAGCATTTGAGGAGACAAACACCGTGTGATGTAGCTGAACAGTAATTGGATGGAAAAAGATTAGCAGAAGAACTATGAAATTACTTAGTAAAATAAGGCACTTTTATATTATGCTTCAGAGGTGAGAGCTAAGTAGTTAATCCACTTAATAAAGCAAATTAAAAGGACCTGCTTGCTAGCTGTAAAATTATTCCATGTTATACTTCTACTGACTTAAAGGCCAGTCTCCTCCTTTCATTATGAAATGAAGGAAGTTCTACAGACAGTTCTGTGCTGCAAACTCGTTGTTTGACTTGAGTAGTCCCGAAAGCTGTTTCTGCAAGTATTATCTAAATTAGTCCAGCGTCTAGGGATAGATATATATAGAGATATGTATAAATGCACATAATCTATTTCTCCGGTCTCTTAATTGAACTGTGGCTGGAGGCACTACAGTATTTTTGATTCTATGTTGGAATAGTGATCTTGTAGATACATCCAATAAAGACTGGGTTTTGTTTTCAAATAGATAAATGACACTCGATTGACTGCTGTGATGGGTGTCAGCCTTCCCGTCAGTAATGGCCCTACAGTTGGCTAGGTAAGTTAGAGACTTCGTGCACTGTTCAGAAGCTGTATCAAGATGAGATAAAAAAGGGAAAAAGCTATTTCTGTTAATTCATATCAAACTCAAAACCATTTTGATAATTTGATAATTCAGATTTTATTTGAATACTGTTGTCATTCTCTGTTGTTGAGCTGCCTGAATGCAGCAAAACCACTTTTTTTTTTTTAAGGTATCCCTCAAGATCTATTTGACAAAAACCACTGAGCATAAGCGCTGTGGGGTGAGACATTACAAACCTGCCATATCGGAATACGAGGGAGAACAGGCACGCTCGTTACTGCCACGTGTCCCTGACAGCAGTAAAGAGATGTTGCATTTGATGTTTATTGCTCTGTCTAGATATCATACTGTGACTTGCAAACCTACCATGTGCAGCTGGGTCAATGGAAGCTAATTTAGGTAGGGTTTTTTAATTTAATTAGTCTGTTTTGTCTCCCTGATGATAGCACTTGATGTGGAAGTTCTAGTCTGTTTATATATGCTTGGGAGGTGCATAATCATGTGAGAACGCTTAGTATTCTATCGCCAGAGCTATGCTGGTAGGAATTCACTTGCGACCAAGCTATCCAAGTAGAGATGTCAGAAGACTGGAGTCAACGAGTGGTGGTGCGTTAGTCCCTGCTCTGGAGCCTAGATGATACTGTACCGTTAGAAATACGTGTTTCCAGCAGAGTGCAACTCAGTGGCATCTGACAAAATTCAGTTTTACAGCCTTTTGTAATTTCACATAGTCCCATATTTTGGCAAAGAGAGCCCCAGAGCAGAGTAATTTTATAGAAGTATCTGTTGAGTTAGCGGTATGTCCCACAGAGAGTGGGATATCAGCACAGAGTGTTATATTTTATAGCCAAACGTATTTATGTGGATGAAACAGTTTTCATTTGTGGAGCAAAAGTTTAGTATGTCCGTCTAGGCATGAATTTTTCTTATAGAATCAAGTGCAATTTTATGTGCTATGCTAATGCATTATGTAAGAATACTTCTCAGATTCAGAACTTATATAGTGATTCGCCCTTTCTAACACAAGATATCCTAGGTTTTCCTGAAAGAACTAAAGCCAAGAGGCTTTTTCAAGTTAGTATTATAGGCATCTATTTATAATGATACTGCTAACATTTGATATTTTTTTAAAATTATTTATTATTAATAGATTTAACCTGTTATTCATCATTTAAGTTCACTTGGAAAAACAATCCTGAGATTTGGATAATTTACAGAAAAACTTAGAGTTTATCTGCTTCTTCGTGTTTTCGTACAACTATTTTATACTCAACTAAGAAAACTCTGTTCCATTTATTCCTTTTGAATTCCCCATATACATCTGGCTTAGTGCAGTCTAAGCAGTTTTCTCACTGAAAACCTTTCAGCTCTTCATTTTGCCCAGGAAATGAGTAAAACAACTAGGCTTTTTCATTCTTCCAAACAGATGGCTTTTCTGGCTTCTCTCTATACTTAAGCCATCCAGAGCTGACAATTAGTAGCAGGAAGCAAAATAAGAGTTCTAGATTTCTGAAGTGTCACAAAGAAAGACAAATCACTTTCAGCGTGATTTCACAGAAATTACCTGATTACAAACAATCTTGGTTTATATGAGCCTTCAAAATCTGAGCAGATTAGAAAATAGCCTTGTACAGTAAAAAAAATCAATAGCACTATTATCACTAACAGTGAAAAATATAACTTGTTTTCTTGAATATATTCTATAATATACATAGTTGTTAGAACATGTGAGTTAAGAATAGCTTCAGCCTAGCTTTCAGCTGTTCAACAAGGTGACAAGGCTGTTTCTCCATAAAAAAGTGTGAACGCTGCCACACAGTAAGATGAAATGTCATCAGTTTATAATACATCTGATATTACAGGTGTTTGCTTACAGTAGCAGAGCTGTGTTTTTCATAGAAAGTTGCTATTATGCACTCTACCACGGAAGTTTTTTTCTCATCTAAATGTGGGTCAGCTGAGACATTCAGCTAGAAAAAGAAGGTCCGTCCACCTGTGAGAAACCCTGATAGGTTTTATGGATTGTCAGTGATACTACGTGCCAAGTCCCTCTGACAGGTTTCCTTTTAAGGGTCGTAGAGGGGTATGTGTGTGGACTTAAGAAAATGCAATAGGCATTTGATCACTCAAATAGGACGTTTGTAAGATATGTAAGAAATGTCACTTTCTGACTTGCTTAATATTGAGTTGATTAGCTAAAAGGGTAAAATACAAGTTCTGATTGTTGAAACGAGTGGACTTGAGGAAATACAGTTGGCACTGGACTTACTGATTATATACCAGTATGAAATGAACTGTCAGTAGAAATGTAAAGTTGGCGTAATAGGAACACTGGTTATTTATGCGGTTCTGATATGCCTTTATGCAATGCTAGTCAATCTCAAATCACTCATTTTTCTTACTAGTCATGTGTTCAGCAGCATGGGAGGTGCAACAAAAAAGGACTCACCATCCACAAAATGTTTTCCTAATATAAATGAGGTTGTGAAGATTTCATTTCCAGATATGTTCTTCCTTTTCCCCCTTGGAACTCACACAGAACTTACTATATGTTAAGAACGTTAGTGAGATTTAGTTTTTGAATAACTTACCACATGAGAAAGTAAATCTTAAAGTGCTTGAGAAAAATAAAGAGGGCAGAGGGTTTGATTCATACAAATAAGAAAAAACTTAGCTGAAATAAACTGTCAGCTGTCAGAAATAAAAAGCAGCAATTCTTGTCCCTTACCTCTCAAGACAATGCCAAGACATTTTAATTTTCATTAATGTTGAATAGTTTTGCCCAGAAATGAGTATCTTTCTAGGTGACTAATTTTGTTCTGTCCTGTGTGATTCTTTTTAATGTACATGCAAAACCAAGATGTCCTGGTTACCATGGTGATACACTGCTTTCCCCCCCCCTTCCCCTGGGTGTCTGTTAAAATGCCAAACCCAAATGAACAGACAGGCAGCACTTGCTCACGCTGTGAATGCATACTTGTTTCCACCAATGCGCCGCGCACCTTCTCTTTAGGGCCAGAAGTAAGACTGAGATTTTCAGCTATAACAGAAGAAATGCACTCATACATGTCAGAATGCGAGTTGATTGGCAGCTATTAAGGCAGTTAGATAATATTTTCAATTAAATTTCTATTCTAGTACTGAAGGTTTTATATTTAGACTGACTTTATAATTTAACTGTAGAAGTAAGAAATAGCACATTCATTTAGCTCTGGACTCTTCTTCGGTGTCACATCTTCTGGAGAATTTCTAGTAGGGGAAATGTACTCTCTTTTACCTTGTTTGCTTCTTTGTCTGTAGTATAATTTATTTGCTTTCCAACCAAGCAGAGTAGTGGAGGTAATTTGTCTCTTAAACTGTATCAATAGCAATCTGGTCTTCATGTGTGAGCTTGATTTTGCACACTCAGGTGCAGAGGCTTGTCTTCACGGGCTCTTTCTGTAGCTACTGAACAAGATACCTTTAACATACTTACTTTCTGGGCTTCTGCTCTGCAAGCCTCCTGCAGAAGATGATGCTTCCTGATCACGCTGTTAACCTAAATCTGAAAACTGCCTACCTGCCAGTCCGGATTGGAACAGGCATCTCCCCTTTTTAAACTGTCAGTGGCGCTGGCATCCACTCCCATGGAATGGCAGTTAGGTTTGAAGAGAAATTCGGTCTTTCACATCTTATATGAGAGGGTCTCTAAGAAAACCTTTCTTTTGGGAAAAAATTGTGCCTAAAGGCTAGGGAGAAATGTGCCAGGTCTTATTAATATTTAGACACCTACATCTTACTTGAAAGCTTCTCATCTGTGTTTTTGGGTTTACATTGAACATACTACATGCTATTCAGTTTGAGTAACAATAGAACCCTTTGTTGTGTTCTAGGACCTGGAGGAATATGCAAGGTAGTTAGAACAGTAGTAGGGATATTCCATGACCTGACACATCCTTATGTAGGTTGTACGTAATTCAAGGTATTAATGCAGACCCACAGATACCCGAGAGCGCTTCATACGTGTAACAGAGGGAAGTTTCTAAGGAAGAGGGAAGAGATTGTGATAGCGATTGTTTGGATGAGTTCATAACATCTGTAAGGGGTAAAACTCCTAGAGTAAGCTAACTCTTACAGTCAGTGCCATGGGCAAAACCACCTGTGCCCATACAGGTCCAGCTCCCGTTCTAGTCCCATTTAGTCAAAATGTCCCTGTCTCATATATGAAATCTTCCAGGACCTGGAAGTCTCTGAGCTGTTGTGTTCTTGAAGCCTGAGTCAGATTTTATACGCTGGAGTAATAACATGCTCAAGGTAACTTAAAGAAAATATAAAAATACAGTTCCTCGAAATATTTTAGACACCAATATTTCGGTTTTGAAATCTAAAATCTTACTTCTGAACATTAAAAACTAAGAAGTAGAACGCATTTTGAAAAACAAGGAGGTTCCTTCTTGGGATACTGCTTTTATGTTTAATAAGTTCCTATCTGGAATATTTTTGTAAATAATGCATTACAGTCATTTCATATCTACCTGACTTTGAAGCCTCTACTGAAATGAGAAAAAGCCACTAAATGGGAATGCCTCATGAGCAAGGACTGGTTATATATTGTACTGAATATAGTCTAATGAACTTAATTATTAAAAGTAAGTATCAGATCTACTTAACTGCAACCTTTTAGACCAATTTGGATTAGGCTGCCCCTGCTTTAAATATATGGGCATCAAATGGAAATAATAATAATCTAATAATTTCCTAAATGTGTTTAACTTTTTTAATTGGCAACTGTTTCAACAGGGAATATGACATCTCTCAGTAACTCAAGTCACCTCTGCAATAGTCTCTGCATGTTGTAAGACTCCTAAATTGTTTAAGGTACATATTCTTTACCAGTGACTGGAGATCGTTCTGTTTAATAAAGAGCTGAAACTTTTGATTTCCCCCTGCCCTTTTCCCACTAAAAAAAAAAAAAAAAGTCTTAAAAACAGGCATTTGAGATTTATGGCTGGAGTGGAATTATTCTGAGTAGGTACTAGACCAGATGACCTCTTACAACCCTGTGCAATTTACTGCAATTGCATATTTTTTCAATTACAGTTCTAGTGTATTTGAAGTAGCAGAAATATTACTAAAAACATGCATTTTGTTACTATATTTTACTGAAGTGATAATACTGTAAATTTTATGAAAAGTTGTGGCACAAAGCCTGTGCAGTCTCTGATGTGAACGGGCTACTGAAGCCACACCTAAGTGAGTCAGTAGGGTATGTCCTCAGGCAGAATTTTTTTTAAATTTAGACACAAACAAAATTGTTTTATCTAAAGCATTTTGCTTCAGGTGAAAACACTGAAAATGCTTTGTTGATGACATTAAGGGAAATCTAGCCTTTCTCATATTTGTTCTTTATATATACTAGAATGATTGGGGATGGGAGGGGAGGGAGAAACGAGGGCTCTCCAGGGAATACAGCAGGCAGAACTGAGGAGCAAAACCTATAATAAAGACTACATGAAATGATTCTGTATAAGGATCCATATTTAAGCAGAAAATGGTCTTAACACTGTTAAAAATGTTTGGTTTTGTCTGGGGTGGGGGTTTTTTTAATTTTAGCTCAACAAAAACTTCCCTTTTATAACCTTATTTTCTGTAACTATTGTTGGAATTCTCACAAATGCAAATGCTTTGTTTTATTTTCTTTCAGAAATATGTAAATACAAAATCCAAAAGAATGCCTATAAAGTACCTACGAAGAAAATGAGTAATTAATGCAGAGACTTCTGAGTGTTGTGCTGAGCCAACTCAGCCAGTCCGGGATGGTGTATTAGGTTTGGGACTTACTGTGGAAGTTGACCCTACTGAGCCTAAGATAGCTTTAGGAAAAGTCTCTCTGCTCTTGTCCAGGGATTATTGTGCAGCCACCTGAGTAATTCCACGCAACCAGCCAGTCTACTACTGGGCTGCCCTTGAGTCAGAACAAATAAGCCTGAGTTGAACTCTGGAGATGAATTCAGCTATGATCTTCCTCATCCTTCCTGCCCTTTTTAAGAGCCAGTGTAGATCCAGAGCTGTACCTGAGAACCCAAGCCCTGTTTTAACTGCAGTGCTGGGTAGCAAGCAGGATCCCAGTCACAGAACTACCGTAGATGTCCTTAGGATCAACTGCTTCATTGTGAAGAGTGAACTTCGGTAACCTTTTGTCAGAAAAAAAAAAATCATGTTTAATTTGCTCTAATAATAAAGGATGCAATTAAGCTATTTCATGGATTGAGAGAGGTAGAAACAGCCATGCTGCCACTAAAGTGTGAGCCGTGTAACAGCTTCATCAAAGCTGCACCTTGTGGGCTTTGCCAGTTCCTTACGCGCCAACCTGAGCTGAGGTTTCAGTGGTGTGGAGGGATTTAAAACATCTTGCCTCCTGATTCTGGAGAAGGCACTGACTTGGGGGAGGGGCTGATCGAGTGTTTTTTAGGTTGTCCCATTGTAACGTGCTGAAAAGCTGTCATTAACACCGTTTTCCCTTGAGAATGGTGGGTGGTTTGTTTTTTTCACCACCAATATTGATGGGGTCAGAGAAATTGATCTTGCCCTATAAATGAGTAATACCCGAGGCTGCCCGTGATAAACGCAGCTACCCATTACTGGTACTGGAGAGATGCTGCAGGACAGAGGAAACTGCAGCCACAGGACTTAGGAATGTGATGTAGTTTGGGTAGTGTGCATGAGGAGCAAGGGAGACGGACTGGGAGTGAAAGCATGTTGGAGAAAGCAGTGTGGTGCTGCTAGGCCAGGAGCATGTTCTTTGTACTTTGGAACTGTTTAAAAGCTTCTATAGGATCCTGTGGGGAAGGGGCTGCAGGAGTGGATAGAAAAGAGATTTTTTTGAACTGTGGGGACAACAGGGATGTGGAGCCCCAACCACCCAGCTTCAAATGGAGCAGGTTTCTCCAGGTTTAATGTAAATCCTCTTGGGCGGAGGTCTTGGTAAACTTCCTTGATCTCAGCCCTTACTGCACATGGACTGCTGCTTTCTTCTTTGGGTACTGTTAATTTTCCTCTGGAAGGTTAGCTGAGCCAAACTACCCTGTAGGTACACAATGGCTGGATTCAGTCCAGGGAGAAGCAGGGGGCATGTAAAGGTGGGGCAAGAGCCTGGGGACTGTACCTTTAATTAACCTGAAACAGCACACCATTAACAAGTTGCTCTGTTATCATCCCATCGCCAGACACGATTGCTTCTTAAGCAAGATGGCAGAGCCTAGTAGTTCAGTGTTCCTCGGTGAATTCAAGGCAAATCCCGGTGTAGGGTGTGGTTAGACAATACAGTTCAACTGGCTTAATCCTCTTGCCAGAAAGTGACTGCTGCCAAAAGAGGATTGTCCTGTTCCTCCCCTCTATTTGCAACACTCCCCCATCTCACATGCTGGCTCTCTTGTCCGTCTCCGCAGTGAGCCAACGCAGCTTATTTTCTAGCTGAAAACTAACGAACGCACCAGGAATGGGAACGGTTTCTTGGTGGTTTAGGATGTCTGACTGGTTCAGCCTGTGCGGATGAGCACTGGTGGGCAAGGGGAGATTGAGGGGGAAAGAGGGGCTGCCTCGCGTGCCAGCCACCATCACGTTGGGTCAGCGCCGTTGCTCAACTGGACCCTTAAACAGACAGGGGAATTGGGGGGGGAGGGGGGAAAAGAACCAATTGATTGTGCCTTGAAGCAGCTGGGAGGAACCCTCAGTTCTACTGTGAAAGCACCAACACTTGCCTAAAGGCAGTTGTATCTTCAGCTGCTGCAGCTGTTGCGCCCAGTGACCGTCTGGCCGAATGCACTGCAGTTCACAACGTCGGTGCTCCCGCAGTAGGGCGGGAAGTGCGGTTCCCCTTGCAGACACTGCATGAGAACAGTGGCGTGGGCTCACGAAAAAGCCTTCTCTCTCTTGTGGGATTTCGGTTGTTTTGAATCTCGTCATGGGAGAAGAGTGCCAAGTCAGCAGGGAAAAGTGAAAACTGCTTGGGAAAGTGGAAAAGCTGCTGAGGGTTTTCAGCAGGCTCCGGCACTGCAGGATGAGTGTCTCTATGACGAGCCTCGTGGGTTGGGCAATTAGGGTTTTATTAAATCTGCTTTCTGTACAGAAGTATCAATCAGTTAAATTACGATGCAGTCAGAAACTACTTCTAAAAGCAATCGAAAATATTCTTCAGTACTCTGTCTTGTTACAGAAAAACCTGTTTTAGCTTAGGATTTTCCAGCAATTTGGATGGTTGTTGATTGTTCTGAATAGAAAGGTTCTCAAATTCATAAGCATTTAACAGAGGACTTGAGTATTTTGTGTTTCTTGGCTCTGTGAAGCTCTTCCAGATGCATTACAGCCGTGGTATAACAGGGAAAAAAATAACATTACAAACCAGGAGAGCCTAGTTCCCCGGTGGGAGCTCAGCGGTGATGCTTGGAGCATGAACTCCTCACCCCCGGTGATCACATACACGTTAGCAGAGAACTAGGCAGCACCAAAACTCATAGATTTGAAAGCGCGATTGGTTCACTTTAGTCATAATCCAGAGGGCCAGAGCAGCCCGCAGCGCCTGTCCCTGAGGCACCGCTTGAAGCGAGAGTCGGGACCGAGCTCTGGGAGCGTTCGGGAGCCGCCGACACACCAGCCCCGCGTCTGGGGCACGGCGGGGGCTTGCGGAGGCAGAAATTGCCCCGCACGGCCTGGGCTGCAGCCCTCGCTGTCGGCAGACTGCCGCCCCCGAGCTCTGCTCCCCGCTCCCCTTCCCACCCGCGGCGAACCCGCCAGTCACCAGGCGCTGCCGGCGCGGCTCGGCGCCAGGGCGGCCCGCCGGAGGGGGCGGCGGGCGGGAGCACCCGCTGCGGGCCGCGCCGCCCCCGTCCTCCGCCCGCCTCGGCCGCCCGCGCGGAGCTCCGTCCCTCAGGGCGCCCCGCCAGGCACCTGCCCCGGCGCGCGGGGGCCCGTCCCGCGCCGTGCCGTGCCGCAGCGCGGGGCCCGCCCTCCTCTCCAGGCGCGGCGGGGCGCGGCGCCACTCTGCCCCCACCCCCGCCCGGGGCAGCGGGCCGCCCCCCGGCCGCGACCAGGCCGCCTCCGCCCTCTGCCAGCAGGCGGAGCTGCAGGGAGCGGGTCCCCGCCGCAGCGGCTGGAGGGGGAGGGGAAGGAAGCGGAAGGAGCCGCCGCCGCGCTGAGGGGAGCAGGCGCTGTGCGGAGCCGCCGCCGCTGCCTGGTGCGGGCAGCACGGAGGGAGCGAGCCGCGCGCGGGGCTGCGTGGGCCGGCCGCGCCCGCCGCGCCGAGGAGCGGGCGCCAGGTGAGGGCTCGGGCCCGGGCGCGGGCCCGGCCCCGGGGGAAGGGGGACCCGGATGGTGCCGAGTTCGGAACCCGCGAGGGGAGGGGGAAGGAGGAGGAGGAGGAGGAGGGAATGAGAGGGGGGAAGCCCCCACGTGACCAGCGCGTGCGGGGAGGAGGTGGCGGCTCGCGCGCCCTGTTCGAATCAGCTGGCCCGCAGCGGCGCCGCGTGCGCGTGCGCGCCGGCCCCGCCCCTCCCGCTCCCCCTCCCGCGCGTTACGTGTGGCCGTGCGCGCGCCCGGCCGGGGTCGGGGGCACGTGCGCGGCGCCGCGGCCGCCATGTTGGGGCTGAGCTGAGTGCGGGCGGTGCGCGTGCGCGCGCGGGGCCGAGCCGGGTCGCGGGCTTGGGGGGGGGGGGGGGGGGGGGGGCGGGGGTGAGGGGAGGAAGGAAATCTCGCGAGGTCGCGCCGTCCCTGCGGGAGCGGGCCGGCTGCGGGATGGCGGCGCAGCGCTGGGCGTGCTGGGTAATGGTAACGGGGGCCCGGGGGGCGGGGACCCTGGGACCAGCCTCCTCCCCGCCATCCTGCCCCGGGCCACACGGGGAGCGGGGCGGGGTTGGGCGCCCCGGGGAAGCGCGACTGGCTCCGCTCCGCTTTCTCCTCCTCCCCCACCGCCCCGGCCCTGCCCCGCCTCACCTCAGCTCACCTCACCCCTGCCCCTCGCAGTGCCCGGGCCGCGCCGCGCACCCCCCCCTCCCCCGCCTCTCCCGGGGAGCGCACGGCGTGCTCCGTGCTGTGGCCCCTTGCTTGTTCCGCGCTTCTCCCCCCCTCCCCACCGCCGCACCGCCTCTGCCCTTGCCCCGGGGCCCTGCAGCCGCGGGTGCGGGGTGGCGGGCTGACTGCCGGTGCTGGCCCGGGAGGGCGGCGTGCCCCGCAGCGCCCGTCGGTGTGTCCCCCCTGGCCTGCCGTATCGCCTGCAGGACAGGTTGCCCAGCTTCACAACGCTAACTTGGCTGTCCCTCCGAGTGCTCCGGTGCTGCTCGCTGCTTCCAGCCTGTGCTGACATCCCGAGGTCCTTCCTGGACCCGTGTGCAGCCTTGGGCCATGCCCTTGCCCTCCACAAGCACTTGATGGTGTTTGTGCGCTCTCGGCTGGCTTCTCACACCTGCCTCATGCTGGTGCTTCCCTGCTCGTTCAGGTTCCTGCTGTTGGACCCGAACTGCCTCTGCCCTGTAGGAACGTTGATGTTTAAGAACGCAGGGGTCCAAAAAGGGAGATATTTAACACCACAAATCTGTTCTCTCTTGAGGCTGTGATACATGTCCAATTATATCCCAAACTCGTAAAATACGTTTCTGGTTTCTGTTGTATTTGGAAAGATACAGTGGTATCCAGGCGTCCCAGCTTAGCGATATCCCCTTTGTCTCCTAGTCCTGAGCTCTCCTAAGGGAGAGCATATGGTTCCGCTGCTTCTTTACGGTGTCTTGTATTCCGTACCTGATCATCCAGGAATGTCGGCAGTTTCTGTAGGCTTGGAGTATAACTCTTCAATTTACTAATCTAGTCTCGGGCTGCCACGTAACTAATACTAAATTTTTGGGAAAGAGTATGTTCTTTAGGCTTTGGAGTTCCAAGCTTTATTTGGGAAACACGCTTGGTGTTATTATTAAACAAATTGTGGTAGTTTTTCAGTGGTTGTGCATATATTTGCACATTTTCATTTTATATTGTCATTATTACAGTACTGATGTCATAGTGATCGTTTACTGGGGCTTTTAAGGTGAAGCTCTAAGTGTATTCTGTGTTTCGTATTGAATACTGACTGGTGTCACCTTTTGAGAATGTCTGTTGGATGTATTTCTAACGTATGGCCAGATACTATGCTTTCCTTCATCTCCTGGCTGCTTCAAGGACTGGGATCCAGTAGGGACTGGTAGAATTGGGGTTAGCAAAATTTGATTCTTTTCATAAGCAAGTATAACTTTTCAGAAAATGAGTTGTCAAGTTACTGTTGCAGTTTGTTTTCAAGTATCTTTTAGTCTTACTGTGCTGTCTTTCAGATTAATGTTATTAGTATTTGCTTAATCAGAAGTGGAAGAAAGTTTATTTAAGGAAAAAAACAAAGGATGGTTGTGCTAAAGAGTAGGGGAGAAAGACACAGTCCTTTTAAAGTAAAGAATTATGTGGTAAAATGTTCAAAAAATAGCTCTCAGGTGAAATTTTGACCCAATCGAAGTCACTCGTGAAACTCCCATTGCCTTAGAAGGGGTTAGCAGTTAGTGATTTACTTTATTTACTTTAGCATGTGACTTCTGGCAAGTCTATCAGAACATGAAGAGCTTTGGTTGCAGGCTTTCTCCAGCACTGTCATGCTTACTTCATGGAAACATTCTATGTTTTGGATTTACAGTAAGGCTTTTTGTGAAGGACTGTTACACACTACAACCACATGTCACTAAGGAGCAGCAATTACGACCTTAAATTGAAATACAGTTGATAATTTATGTGTCTAGTTACTTAGTCCAATATAGGTGGTTGTTGTAATTCTTGGTTGTACTACTGTTAACTGAAATGATTTTTCCGTTGCATTGCGGACTCCAAGTGTGTAACTACTAAGAGATAAGCTGTATTACATAGCTTAGATACTAAGCTATCTAGTCATGAAGTTCAATCACATGGTTTTTTTCTCATAATTTTTAACATTTCTGGAAAAAGAGAAATAGCAAATAGGGTTTTTGAGCTCAGTGTTACTACACATGTAATGTGCAAAAATAGATAGATCTGTATTTCACAAAATTTGGGGATGTATCCTAGTCTGGGTTTCTGTTCTACAGCTGAACAGCAGGTGACTGCTCTGATGTTTATCAGTATTTCCAACGTAGGTGTGTAGTGAGATTCCAGTCCGCTGTCCATAGTCTCGTGCAGCATGAAGACTTTACTCTTCCAATATTTCCAAGAGATGTAAGGAAGTTGTTGTTGTTTCTGAAGCTTCCAGATCATTCTGGGTACTTTGGGTAGGTTGACTTCTGGTCAGTAAGAGTTGTCTGGTTGTCACAAGGTGGAAAGACTTCTACTCTGTTCTTTTACTGCCTTGTTGGATAGGGGAAATAAGATGTTTCTAAAACTACTCCGTAAGTTGGAACAGAAGGCTTTGCAGTATGTACTTCTTCCAGTTGTGGGGTTTTTTTGATCTTTAAGTTAGACTTTCACATTTGAAAAGCTCTCTTTAAAGTCTTCAGGGCTTCTCTATTGGGGTTTGCTCTGTTTTGGTTTTCCCAAAAATGGAAGTCTTTGCATTGTGTGGAAAGAGATGATACAGGTCTCTCGGGCCATAAAGAACCAGATTTGCAAGAGAACTTACTTTTCAAGTATTCATCACTTGCTTATATCCATAGATTCATATTCCACTTCCAGTTTTAGGAATGCAGTACTGTAAGACCTATTGTTCCCTTTTTTTAGGGTTGGTTCAGACAGATTTAGGTGTTCCAGACAGGTATTTGTAGAACTTGTCCTTAAAAACCTTGAACAAGAAGAACGCTGCCACCTCTGTAGGCAAGAGTGGAATTGCAGAAAGTGAGAAACTTTCTCACTTGTGTAGTGAGGAAGGTTTTTTTGGTAAGTGCTCTTTGCTGGAAACGAAGCTGCTGATGATAAGAACTTGCTTCTGGTAAACTTTATGCTCTACTACTGTGGAGTATATTGTTCTAGTTGTAAGAACACTGTAAATACGGTTTCTGCTTCAATAACTGCCTTGGTTGTAGAAGAACCGTCACAAGAGTTTATTTTAGTTTTGTGAAGATCTTTGTGTTTGAGTAACTCGTAAAACGTAAGAAATGCAGAGCTGAACATTAGATAGTGTGTTCTCTTATTGGACACTGTTTTTCAAACAAGAGAACTTCTAAAAAGATTCTCTGATTGAGTACAAAGCTGCACTCAAAATACCCGGGTTTGGTTTTGTAGAGTAATAGGTTGATAATTTGTACAGTTTGTGTTCAAAATACGTGTATTAGTTACAAGTTTGCATTTAACTACTTTCCCTTATACAGACACTTTGTCATGCAAGAGTTTTTTCTCTCTTCAGACAGTAGCTTAACTTACTAAGTAAGTAAGTAGCTTAACTTACAGTAACTGTTCTTTAAAGTTACTTCGGTATTGTGATGCTTACAATGAATTCAGCTAAAGGTAGGAATGCAGAAAGATAGTCCAATCCTCTGCCCTTTGGAAGTGTAGGTGATCATTCCCTCTGATGGTGGAGATCATTCCCTCTGATGACGAAATTCGCCTTTGTGTTGCTTGTTGCAGCAGTTCATCACCCCATGGTTAAAGTTTTACCTGACACTCAATTTAAATATTTTTGCTTTTTGTGAAGCTGATTGCCTTGTGTCTTGTTGCTTCAGAAAACAGATGATTGCCCTTGTAGTGCTGTTTCATCTACTACATTGCCATTAGCTGCTCTCCGTATTTTCTGGTCTACTGAACTTCGTCATAGGGATATGAAGGTTGGCAAGATAGGCAGTTTGATTGTCCAAGATTTTAAAGATGTTTTTATTAGTTTAGATTTAAATGAAGTATTTAAACACAAGTATTTGTTTCATTAGTGGGTGCTCATGTGCCAGACAAACCAGTGTTAAGAAGGGTAAAAGCTTACCTTTTAGAGAATGCTCAGTAGTAGAGCAGTGGGATTTTGTCAGTCTTCTACAGTTTTGTCATGAGAAATACCTGATTGATGTCCCTAAAATGTAGTGGTTTGTACTTTAAAATAGTTACAAGATCTAAAAGTCAAAAAGAAAATTAATGTTCTTGGGAGATGGTATCATCCTGATTTATCTTGGTTTTGTTTTATTGGTACATATATATGTACATAAGATCTCAGTTTTTCAGAGCTAGTAGGGTTGGTTTTATTATTTTTTGTGAATTGAAGTATCTGTAGTATCTCTAGTGTAGGAAGGAAAACCAGGAATATAGCTCAAGTTCACAATTGGAGGAGCTATGCAACTGGGTTACTGTGCCACATAAGAATACATTAAACGGGGAGGAGAGTGGTAGAGCCTGCCCTGTATAGTTGTGTTTGAAAGGTACTTGGCCTATACAGCAGTGTTGAAGTTAGGAATTTTGTCTCCACAGCTAAAGAATCTAAACCCAGCAAAACCAGATACTGTCAGAGAAGATTTGCCATGCTGGTCAGTTACTTATTAATTAAATGCTCTAAGGACATTCCAGATTGAAGGCCTGCATCAAGTGGAATGGTGCAGGTGTATTTTCTGAATTTAATCCTGTTTAGTCTTTCAATTTGTGACCTGGATGATAGAACAAAGCAGATTTACTATCTGCCTGGACGATACAAATCTGGGAGGGAATAAAAGCATTAGAGTGTGAAATGGTCTTGACAAATTGGATGAATGATCTGAACTATATGGGATGCAGTTCAGTAAAGAGAAACACAAAATAATACATGTGGGTAGCAACAGTAAACTTAAATGTGAGAAGCAACTGTCTGGGAGACAGTTCAGCAGCTGTATCACAGAATGAACAAATGGGGTCACAGCAGTTCTTTAAAAAAACAAGAGTCATACTGGGATACATAAACAGGATTGTTGTTGCGTGTAAGATAGAAAATTCTTCTGCACTACTCGGCATAAGGCCTCAGGTGATGTACTGTCTCCATTTTTTGTTACTCTGCTCCAAACAGACTTGGACCGCTTGCAGAGTATTTAGAGAAGAGTTTAATAGTGACTAGAGAAAGGACTGGAAGAATTGCAATTGTTTAGTCTATAGCAGAGGTGGGGAGACATAATAATAGGGTTCAGATATGGTAAGGATTGCTATAGAGAAGAATGTAATAAACTGCTCTCTCTAGGTAGGATAAGAAATAATGGTCCATATCAGCACAAGGGGAGATTTCAATATTAGGAAAACTTGCCAGCTCTGTGGACAGATAATCACGGGGTTAAATATCTGAGGGAGGTAATGGGATATCTATTGCTGAAAGTGCTCTGTACAAGGTTAAATAACCTCCTTTTAGAGGTGATTTAGGTATAGCTGGTTTGTCCTTGGCACAGGAGATAGGATGACGCGTCTGCATTAGATCTCTCCACATTTTTAAGTTTTTTGTAATTTTGCTGACCATGATTTAAAAAAAAAAAAAAGGCAAAAAAAACCAAAGCAAAACTTCATGGTGGAACAAAAAAAAAAAAAACCAAAAAAAACCACAACAAAAAAACAACCCAGGTGATGTGACAGTTTGTAAGATTTAGGCTTTTTAAAAACTCATCAAATATATTCATTGAAGGTTTGTTAAAGCCTTCTTCAATGTAATATTGAAAATAACTTGAACAGATTCTTCATTGTAGATTTAATGACATTGAATCACCTTTGTGTGTTTTTATGATCCGATAGAAATAAACTGAGCTGGAATCCAAGTCTTTCAAAAGACTAAGCTGAAGACAATCAAAGTTCAAAATACTGAGTGTAGGGAATCAGGTGCATCCCAGGCTCTGAAACAGCAAATCATGCAGCTTCACCTTCTTTCTGTAACACAGAGAGAACAGTTAGTATCTGAGAGAGATTTTGAGGGATAACCGTCACTTACAAAGTATCTTCAGCTTCCTGAGGAGTATGTTCTATAAATATGATGTAATTTACAGTTGGTTTGTCTTCCGTGAATTAGAAATAGAGTTCAGTCTCTCATGCCCATTGCTGTGTAATAGTCACAATATGGAAAAGCCTGAATAAAAATGTATGCTTTCTACTGCATATGCTGGTTTTAAACAAAATCTCTCCCTTGAGATTTTTTTAGGTGATCTAAAAATATTTTATTAAATTTGAAGTACTAACCTTGACACAAATGAGTTGTTAAAGCTTCTTAGGGTTAAAAGTACTGCACAATGTGATAAAGCTGTGTTTTGAACCAATTCAGTTTAATGAATTATTCTGCACTTTTTCTATTCCGCATCAACTGCCTACATTCCATGTGACCTTGCTTATTTTTGAAATTTGACAAAGCTGCCTTGGGCTTAGTGACGAATGAAGGATAGGCTGTGTCACACATGTACGTGCTCTGTAATTAGGAAAAGGATTGAAGTGAAACAAATTCTATCACATTTTCAATGTTTAAAAAAAGTGTAGTGGATTTAGATAAAATAATGCTTTCAATCTATTACCGCCTAATTTCTGATTAGGCTCTTAGGGCATTTTTTTTCATCTCGCCAGTGATATGGATTAAGCTTTATTTATATATGGCTTAACTTCACAGGGTATCATCATTATGTTTGTTGTAATTGATGGGAAATTGCTCACTAAACCAGAGGAACAAGGTGTTGGTAACTGATGTGGCATTGGGTTTAGATCCTGATTGTTTGCTTGTGTATGGTTGCAGATGTAGCAGGACAAGGGGAAAGTTCGTTCTAAAGGTTTGTTACACTTCAGTTAAATAAATGTGATCTCAAAGCTGTTAATGAGAATCCTATTTCTAAAAATCAATAAAGGAAGAAAGCAAACACTGGTCACGGATTAGATTGATGTCAGAAAAGGAATTTGTTCCTTTCTTCAAATATTTTAAGTCTTCCAAGGATTTTCCTTATATATATCACAGCAGTACAGAGGCTTTTTTGTAGAGTATTATAAAGGGGTCACAGTATCTCATGCAGTAAGGGCACAAAGGCTTAAGTCTTAGTCAGGGACAGATGCACCTATTCTCTAAGCTCCACCTGAAGAGCTGTAACTGAGAAGAAATTGTCAGATGGAACTGTCTGAAAACGGCTGTGTTAATCCAGAGTCTGGAGAAGTATTTCTTGCACATTGGAGTGGGGGAGTATATAGACAGTGACTGACTAGAAGACTTGCGGTGGGAATCTATTAACGTTACAACAGATGCTGGGGTTTGTTTGCTTTTTCTGTTTCCAAGTGTCTAACATTTCTTTGGCAACTTTAAAAATTGTATTTTATTAATCATTCTAAAGTTAGACTGTATTGGTACATGTTTTCTCTCCCACCCACTGCCGCCTTTTCATTTACTTGTGCTTTCTCTGTACATGTCTCTGAAAGTCAGAGTATAACTAGCAGCAAGTTTTACTGGTTAGGTATACATGAGTGTATTGCCTTTGTTAGCAACTAGTCTGTCTAAATTGTCACTTGCGAAAATTTGACGATGTTTTTCTGCTTTGCTATGCTGCCAGCGCTGTTCTTGGGGTATTTCCTCAAAAGCTAGGCTTCAGGAAAAAGGAAGCTAACCAGATGTTCTCAGTTCTTTTCAATCCTCCGTCTGCAACCTTTCTGGTTGGGTTTTGTTTGATTTTTTTGTTGTTGTTGTTTTTGGGTTGTTGTTCTTTTTAATTATTATTTTGCCCTGGAAAAATAGATGAAATAGCAAGCCACTACAGCTTACGATTTTTTTTTTTTAACTAGTTTTATATCTTTAGCAGAATCATGGTGTTTATTGCATCAGTTTTCTGGAAATTTTGCTATATACAGTGCATTGCAAAAAATGTAGAAAAGGCTGAAAAAAATCATTACTCACCCTATCATTGTGGAGGCTGTAGTAATGCAATTACTTTTCATATATGCTTGCATCGTTTAAATCTGTGTTAGAAATTGGTTTCTAACAAAACAAAGCGTAGTTATCTCATTTCACTGAGGTCAGCTGAGAATTTCTCTGGCTCATATAACTGGGACTCCACTGATCCTTTGTTAAGAGGATTCCTAAGATACTTCAGATGGAAAAGGTTCTTCACATAGCTGCCATCTCACAGTCAGTGCTGAAAAGGACAATGAGAAACATTTACTCTTTGTATGATGTCCTAGTGCAAATAAAGCTTTGCTTCCCACCTATCTCCCCTCCCCCAAAGTGAAGGCTATATGAAAGTCTTTCTTAGATTTCTTTTCCTACTTTACTGTTCATTGCAAGAATTTTTAGATACTAAGTCTTAGCGTAGTTCTTGACATTCAGTGTGAAGGTCTTAGTTGTCGCACCAAAGAGAATTTTGCAAATCCTCCAGAATCCTCTATTATTTCCTTCTCATAAATGGATTGCTTTATGGGCTACAGTTTGCTGTCAGGACCGTTCAAATTATCCAAGTGTGTGAGGGTAAAGGAATGGATTTCTGGATGTTAAGATCTAGACAGTCTGTTGTTGTTGTTTTACCCCTTAATAAACCCCCACACCAACAATACAAGTAATTAATTTCTTGTTAATATTTGTGAATTTCAGTTATGCCACTCATGATCCGAAAATACCCCTGGTTCATGACAGCCCAGAAGTGGTTTTGTTGAAACTTCTTATATTGCATGAAGCGTTATTTTTTTCTCTCCTGTCGAAATTCTGAATGTAGAGAGGGAATCTTTTGCAGGGGTATGGAGGTAAAGGCAGACCAGTTAATGTCATTTCATCCAGTGTGACTCATGTCTCATCGATTTTCCACTTGAGAGGTAACTCTGGTAATCAGACCTTCATGTCCTGCTTTTAGGGCATAGCTCATGGTTGAATTTAGTTGCAGTTAGATCAACTGCCTTTTTTAAAAACTCTTGTTAGATTCTTGCATGTCTGTATTGACTTGACCCAAGAAATTCTCCCAAAGAAACTATTCCAAAAGGTCAGGAGATTCTCCATGAGAAACAAGGGAGCTTTGGAGAGGCCTACTCTGTCATATTCCTGGTACCGTTTTCAGTTTTGATTCCTGTGTCACTATAGCTTTGTTATACGACTTGTACCAAATAATCATGCCGACGTTTCATCTCATCCTATCTGTTCCATCAGTAGGCCTGATTTGCAGAACTGGCATGAGCTAGAATTTTAATTCTGTTTGCTTATCTTCTCTAAAATGTGTCCTTTTCTACGTGTGGGCTATAGCACAGCTTCCCTCGTTGGTTAGCTCTTGCTACTGCTTTGAAACAAGTTTGCTTTTCTTAGAAATTAACTTCTGTTGAAGGCTGGACAACTGTTTCTTTTTGACCTTCACTGACTCTATTTTCTGTAATGAGAAGATGTCAGAAAGAGCCCAAGGGTTTTAATCAGTAACAAATCAGAATATTGAGGGTATTTTTTTTTCCCTCTGATGCCTTTTTTTGTGCCTCAGGTTCTGTCAGTGAAGACTTGCATCAACTGGATTTCAGTTAAATTTTCATTAGAATTTTAACAGTTTTATATTCAAGTGAACAGTAAAAAAGAAGGAAAATAAAGTAAAGCAGAAGATGCTATGACTCCTGCTTTGCAGAAGCAGACATAAAGAACCTTTCCCCCAAGGAGTTCATAATTCCAGTATAATATAGGTTATAGCTGGGCAATAGGGGGAGGGGGAAACAGTAAGATGGTTGCCTTATTTCCTGTACATCAGTTATAAAATGTTTTGTCCTCGTCAGGGAAGATTAGAGTTCAAAGTTAAAAGAAGTAACTACTTCCTACAGTTACAAAAGCCTAAGGGAGAGCCTGAGGGTAAGGCTTCACGTTACAGTTAACCTGATCCAATGGCTATCTGTCACCAAAACGCCGAGTTGCGAGCCACGCTTTCCACTAGCACCTGTGCTCCTTTGACCATTACAGTAAGCCTGTTTAGGGAGCTAAACCAGCAGAAAAATAATGGCTCTTTTGTAGGGGTTTTTCTAAATCAACTCATTGTGAGATCGGATTGAATACTAAAGCAGATGCATGGGAAAAATCAGGATGATGCGCCGGAGAGTTACAGGGGACTGGCATTGCTCCTTTTCGTAGATTAAATCACTTAACAGTAAAATGAAACCTCACCTGAGGAGTCTTGTTGCAAAATTAAAGAGAGAACGATTGGAGCCTGAGCAGAGTGTGAATCAACCCTTTTGATAAGGAGTGAGATGATAGATGGGTGTGGTTGCGTTTGCTGGGTCAGAAAGATAGAGGGAAAGCAGTGCCTTGGACAAAGCAATAAATGAGGGAATGCTCTTTGGAGAAGTACCAGCAATGGATCTAAGTGTAGCAGGGGTAGAGAAAAGAGCATTGCGATAATGAGGATGCAAAATGACGAGATCCTCACGAGAGTTGCCTGTTTGGAGTAACAGTGGAAACCTTTCTAAGTCAAGCCAACTGCCGAAAGAGGGTTCAGTCACTAAAGGAGTGGTTTGCTGTTGGATCTTCGTTAACCTCCAGCAAAGGCTCCTGGACTGGTACAGCATACTTTTAATTATGATTCTGCTAACTCACACATGGATTTACAGTTTTATTTCCTTAATAGGCATTTAAATTCATAGACATTGTGGAATTGCTCTTCCTTACCACCAAGAGTGAATAAAAAAAGTGTTTGCAATGTTTTCCTCAGCTGAGTGAGGATAATCCAGACTGTATGCATGCAGGACTCCAGGAAGGAAGTAGTGCCCACCTTAGCTGGCACATAGTGTAGGAGGGGGATTTTCAGCCAAAATAAGCAGGTGTTTTAAATATTAGATGATGATCAGTGTTGTTAATTTCAATCAAATACTTACAGAGTAGTGATATTTTAATAAAATTATTTCAATGATCGCAGGAAAAACCTCTCCGACAATAGTCTAGAGATGATATAAATGTGATGACTTCTTACTTCACCACTGTCTTGAGCCAGAGTTGTAGAAGGATCTCACAAAACTGAGCAAATGGGTGAAAAAATAGAAGCAGAAATTCATTTTCAGAAATGTGAAGTAATGCGTGACAATAAAACAACTTTATGCAAAGAAAGAAAAAAAAACCCCAACCCTGACTTTAAATCAGCTATTACTGCTCAGGGAAGTGTTCTGATAGACATTTCTGTAAAAACATCAACTCGGTTTTCACTAGCTGTCAAAAAAAGTAAATAGTGTTGTGTATTATTAGAAAGAGGTCGTAACATAAAACATTACTATTCTATGGTAAAAATCCATGACATTCATAGGCCATGCTTTGAATATGATTATCCCACACTGATCTGTCTGCTAGACTTCGTACAGAAAAAGGCAACAAGAGTAACCAAAGGTTTGGGATCGATTCTCTGTGTGGAACACCAAGGAGATAAGCCAAATAAAATATGCATTAATTCTGGGAGTGTACAGCAAAGGTATGTGCTCAAGTCTGCCATGCCACACATGGTTGCTGTATTTCAGTACTTTCTCTGTTGCTGGATAGCGTGAAACTAATTTTTAAAGGTGCAGGGGTTTCACGTATATTTTTTCCTCCTGTTGTCAAGAAAGGAATGCATTTAATTGCTTATTGCCCTAGGAGAGATAATATATCCTTGAGTTATGAGGGCTTTGTATATTCAGGGTATAGCAAAGACAGCTTAGGGGCTATATTCTTACTGTATTTGTTTTTCTTCTTTTATGGTTACAGCATTACGCTGTGGGTAAAACATTTGTTCATAGCTGAATAATTTCATATTTTTATACAGAAATTTTAGGTGCTCTCTAAGAGAACTGACAGTTATTTTTTGATAATATTTAAAAAAAGGTTAAGCAGTTTTATGTATGGCATGTAAATTACATTTGTCAAGTTAATCCTTCCTTAATACTTGATGTCAGCTCTTCAGAGATACTAAGTAAGGAATAAGCATAGGACTTGGTTTGACATAGCACTGATAAATTCCTTAAAACAGTTTGAAAAAAACCTGTGCTTTAGAAAGGGTCAGTAAGGCTTTTTTTAGGACATCTCTGGCAAACTGTGATTTATTATTTAAAAAAGCTATGTAGAGTCTTCTGCTTAATATCTCTATAACTGCAAATGTGCATATGACTGTCCAAGTAAATGAATGTGATTTCTAACTTTGTAACTGCTTTTATTGATTATTTTCAAATTCAGGAGAAATACAAATATTCCATACTGTATCTCTGGCAAACTCTGAAAGCTACTGGCAAATTGGTTTTGGTCTTGGAAGAAATTAGCATTTGGAGTAATTGGATCACTACACCTGAATGTTTCAGATGGATAAAAATGAGAAAAAAAAATCCATTTCCCATTATATTTGTCTAAGTCAGTACATAAGTCCATAGTGAATAACTTAGCCGTTTAAGCTTTATCTGCTTTTTTCAAATTAGAAGTTTTCAAATGTGTTGTCACTTGACACAGTGTGTGAGCAATCTGGTGTGCATTTCAGAGGCAAAGCCCATGCCTGTGGAGAGAGAACTGCAAGTGCAGATCTTGTACTGCTGCGATGGGTTAGCCATTTAGGAAGCTGAACTCCAACAATCTGCTCTTGTTTACTTAGGATAGGTATGGAAACTATATAATTCACACTCTCTGACCCCACTTCTGGCAGCTCCTTCCTGTTGCCCGAATCTGTGGTAAAATATGCTGAAGGTAGACAGTAGCTCTCTTTTCCTTTGTTCTTGTGCTTTGTGAAATTCTCTAGTGGCTGAACCTGGAACTTGAATAGCCTTTTAATGTTTCTTCAGTCGTTTTACCTGCTGTTACAGGGTAATTGCAAGGAATGATAGGATGAGCATCTCCTCTTTATTTTTGGAAATGAATAGTATTAAAAGTTTTACATACCACAGCCAGACATACTTTTCTGTAAAAGTTTAAATGCTCTAATTGTTATTTTATTAAAATGTAGTTATAGTTTGCACTGTATTATTGAATGAATCGATGATGAAGTATAAAAATCAGTAAAATATTACTGTAGTTGTGGGTCCTGTCATCTTGAGACAAAGGGTGAAAGTCAAAGCTGTTAGAAATTTTTTCAGTTTCAGAAAATTAAAAAGAGAAAAGTCAAGATGCTACTTAAAACCTGGAAGTCTCATGTGTTGTATTAGAGTAGATAAAACTGCAAACATACACTTAGTGCTAGTAAACTAGGTATATCTGCTTGAAACCTCTATGACATCATAGCTGAAAAGGCATACTTTGTTTATGCAAGTAGCTTTCCATCACTGATAATACCGTGGATTTTTTTTTCTTTATTCCTAGAAAAAAGTCTGTAGGCAAAATCATAAAAAGTGAGTAGAAGGGGGAGCTCTGAATAAACCACAAAATTTTTATTCTGCCAATTAAAAAAAATACAGCTGCTGTGAGAGTCACATTGGGTATCTAACCTTGCAAGCTTTCCTTTTTGCCAGGTTATGGGTCTTTATACCCATTTGTAAAAATGCAAATTAGAATTCTCTTTTACAAACACATCAGGTGGATGATAGCTTTAATGCTAAAACTTTATGGGAGCTCAGGGGAAGGCAGGGAAAATTAATGGAAGAGAAATCCATTGAAGTTTAGTAAATAGATAGAAATCACATATGACTCAGGAGGACCCTAAGGGAAAAATAGTTGGAAGCTGGAAGGGTATTATATACAGCAGCTCTTCCCTAGCCATCTGCTTATGGCTGCTGTTGGAGACAAACTGCTGACTGGATAGACCTTCGGTCAGACTCAGTGTGAGAAAAGTTTTGAAATTAATAAAGTTTAAAATAATTCATTTGGTTTTGAAGTTAATGAGGAAAACGTTTTGAATAATGATCATCGATTAACATACAAAGGGAATTGAGTGTATATATGCATAGGTGACAGATACGTTCATGTGCTTAGGCGGAATAGGTAAGTCCCTTTTGCTCTGTAAATGTAGTGCAATCCTTAATATCTGGAGCGTGGAACATATTTAGAAAGTGCTTGATAAAGTATTTGGCAAGTGGGAAGGGATAATGGAATCGGAATGAATTTTTCACTTTGTAGGCAGTCTTTCATTTTATGCTTGGACAGTGAGCATAGTTTTGAAAGTGAATTGTGTCATGCACAGGCAGGAAATCATAAACTGAGTATTGCAAAACAAAACAACTCTGAAGAACAATAATAATCAAAGCAGAATATCTGGGTATTCCTTATATCACAAAGTTGAGTAAAGAAAGCAAAGAGAGAAGCATACAGAGGATAAACTGTAATTATATTTCAGCAATGTATTGACAGGTTAATAGTGGGTTTAGAGTAACTGTAGAATCTCTGAAATGCTTCAAAATGTATTTTAGATCTATAAAATATGTATAGTCAACAAGTTAATACGTGGAGAAGAAACTGCTGATGTGTAGCTGTACTGTCTGGAAAGTTTTGCTCTTCTGGCTGAAAATTAATTTATTCCTTGTAAAGATTAATGAATCAGACTGGTCTGAGTTTTTACTGTGCCAAGGGCTGTAGAAACTGCAAAACTGATGAGCAAGCCTGCATCTAGATGAAAAGTGTACGTGAAGCAAGCCTAAAGATTATTTATCAGTGGGCACAAGAATTGCAAAGACCTGTACTTGCAGTAGAAGAAAAAAATACTGCTCTGGGGTTTGGTTGTTTTTTGTTTTTTTTTACAGGGTGATAATAGCATTTTATGCCAAAAGTGTTCAAATGAAAAAAATGTTCATATTGTGAAAGTAAGCAGTAAGTAAAAAACTGAGATTTTAAATGTAAATGCAGGCTAAACAGAACTTCTTTGTATGTCCAGTCAGTACTGTAAGCATAGTCAAGGCAGAACACAGAAAACCCAGGAAATGAAATGCAGCGTATTGTTTAACAGTGAGTGTGCTGGCCTGCAAAGACTTTGAGAAGAACAAGAGAAGAAAGCAAAACAGCAGCCAAGCAAAACAAAATGACACGATACAATCATAGTGCTATTCAAATTATATATATATTAGAATAAAAATGGAAAATAAACTACCATTGTACTGTTAAATCAAGGAAATTCTGGCCAGCTGTCCCATCTGGAAGTAGTTGGATATAGTCAGAAGCAGCTAGACCAAGTAGTGTACTAGTTGAACTGGGACCACTCTTACAGTGAAGTTTATTTTTTTAAATCAAGGTCTCTATTACCAGTAATGCTGTAATTAAAAGGAAAAGGGATGCCATAATAATCATATTAAAAGTTTTGTTTTCTGTGCCCGGAGACAGGGCAGCAATCAAACAGAAAGTAGCTGTTCACTGTTATTTTTAAGAGTTTAAAAAATGCAGTTGCTAATGCACTTACAACACCTACAGTACTTGCCAGTTGAAACTTTAGGAATCCAAGCAGACTGAGATATGCATAATGGTCTTTGTATTCAGAACACTTAAATACAGACTGAACAAAGAGTGAGGGGGGTATGAAACCTGTCTGCTTAACAAGGTCAGTGTCTGCTGCAAAGCAGAATTTGGAAAGAATCTAAGAATAAATTGTAAAATGTTGTTTTTAAGTGCTGACGTCTCTGGTTCTGTCAGGATGCCCAAGGACTGGGAGAAAATTTCCATCTGCCTTCAGGTACTCCTGGGCAGACAGGCTCATTGGTGTAGACCATGCTGACATCCAGCACACAGAGCAGGAACGTGCTCGGAACTACTTTGAGAGATTACCTGCAGTGGCAAAGCCATCACGTGTGGCTAAATGTAGCTAGCACTTGTGCTGTGTATTAGGCCAAACAGCAACAAGAGACAGTGAACATAAACAATATCCTGTGTAGAAGGCTGGAACAAAAAGTAGTGATGGGTCTTTTTGCCACAAATCACTATTTTGAGAGCTGCAACAGTGTTGAGGTTCTGGCATAGAGGTGTGTCAGTGAAACCTTTCAACAGCTGTAGTATCTCTGTTTCTGCAGAAAATAGATGTTTCTCTGGTGGCTGTGTGCCAGCGGCATGACTGAGTATAACAAAGCCAGTTGCCCTCTACAGTTTTATTAATACTTCGAAGTCAGTTATAACACAGCCACATGAGCATTGAAAAGAGCTGGGGCTCTTAAAAATAACTGCCAATCAAAAAGCAGCATAAGGCCAGTCATTTACAGTTGGATTTGGTGGTCTTAAGGGTCTTTTCCAACCTAAATGATTTTATGGTAGCAGGCTACTACAGTATTTAAATTCAAGGTTAAAGCATTGTTCGTCTTACAAGCTAGTCCATTATTTTCTAGAGCCCCTAGCATGTGAGAACATACCTGTTTGGGTACGGTGAGTAGTGCTACAATTATACCTGCACTATCAGCTCACGTGGCAAGGGAGGCCTGTAATTCTGGGAGCATGAACGTGCGCCTGGACAGAAGACACAGCACGACCATGGGATAGCACTGACGAGCTTTATTTTTTTTTCATAGATGCCAGCATAGCTCTGGATTCCTGCCCTGTCCCCAGTCTGTCCAGAATGTGGTGTAAACATTTAGAGTCATGGTTTAGCTTGGGCAAGAAGGCATCCCTCTTATCTGTTTACTGGTATCACTAACATTTGAATCCCTTAGCCAACTTAGCAACTACCCTAAATCTAGCTGGGAGTGAAGATCTAAGAAGTGTAAAGAGTCTGCAGCTTTCATGATAGCTAGAGATTCCTTTTTGGGGAAGATTGCAGTTTGAGCCCAGCAGTTCCCTGCTATAGCTGGTTTGCTGTCAGTCTTGTCAGTACATGTATAGATTGGAATTGGCCACACCATCCTGGAGATTTGGAGATGGCCAGAGGGAGGAACGTGAACTTTTTTAAAATGTTGGAGGTGAGTTGGGTTGTCCGGCAGAACTGGGTTGCATTTAGGATTACAAAGAGCCAGCCCATAGGATAGCAATTTTGGCGCTCTGCTTACAGAATAACATATTTATCTCCTGGATTGAGTCAAAATATATCAGATGGAAAATAATCGGTTAGAACATTTTTTATGAATCAGAGTAACTGGAAAAACATCCCTCCTTCTCATTTTTTTTTTTCTTTTCTTTGGGCACTGAGGGGTTATTTTAAATTTTGATGAAAAATGGAGAACAAACCCCATTCTAATTCTGCTACAGTACTCAAAATATTTTACAGGAAGCATTACATGTCTCCTGCTCTCGTTTTCCAAGCTCTCTGGTTTGGTACTTGCCTTAGTACCTGTGCAACAGCACTTGTAAGCACAAGCCATCCAGCATAGCTGGTTGTGTGTATTACTACAGGCTGTAGTACAGCTCCATCTCATACCTCAGTGTTTGTCATTATGATAGCCACCTAAGGCTTATGTAGCTGATGCTGTAATTTTTTCATATAAAAAGCCTATTAATTAGTGTATTTCAAATGCATGCCCTTGACTGAAAATCTCCTGGGATAAAAATATATTCTATGCAGTATTTCATACAACACGCACATTACAGGGTACTTCATAGGGTAGCATGTTTGCAGTCCAAAAGTGAATCAGGAAGAGTAGTTATTTCCAGTGCAGTATTCTACAAAAATTAACAACTAGTTTCTCTTGGGGCTTTTAAGAGAGTAAAGGAGCACTGTTTTTCTTCACCAACTTCCTTTTCACCTGTAAGCTGTTAGCAGGATTATGAAGTACTTGATGACGCCTTACAGTTACAGCCTATCTATAGGAAAAAAGAAATGTCTATAATGCTTGATATTTTGCGCATATTGCAATAGTAACTTCATTAGGAAATAAATCACATTTTTCCTATTCATTGGTATAAAACTATGTTCTAGCTGTGGTTAAGAGATTAAATACTATCGGAGCCTATTCTGCTGGAATAAAATTTTGATAAACAGCTACTGTAATCAAGTTGGTGTAATTAATTTTATAATGAGGTTTTCAAGAACCTGTGTAATTTAATGTATCTCAAACATGTTAGTCACATGTTTTGGTAATCCTGCACAGGAGATGTTCTTTGGATAACAGCACAGCTATTTAGCAGCTGAATGGTTTCACATGAAAAAAGCATATTATAATTTAGAGTGGGACTTTCACCCAGGATGGTATAGTGGAGTGGGTAGGTGGGGTGAGAAGGATGTGGAGTGATGGCCAATAAGTGAGGTTAAGTGTGATTTTGTTGAAGTTATTTCTGTAGTCTGTTTTTAGTTTTCTTGGTAGGTTAATTGTATTGGACAAGTTACTTTATTCACTGATTAATAAGTTTAGTAAGGGTGTTTCATTAAGGCTAGTGTCTTTATTCATGCTAAATGCAATTTATATTAAATGATGTTACAGTAATTGATTCTTTGTTGCATTTTTCTAACAAGATGAAGCCATACTAGATGGTGTGTTGAAGTGTTGAATGTAGTTTATTGTTCCTAGGGCTGTGGTGTCATCTTACAAAGTTCAAATCTTCACCTTTGGTTCTCCCCACATGATCCCATGCTTCTGCTGCAGCACATTGTCCCACACGAAAAATTGATGCATCTGGACCTGTCTGAAAAAAGAAATAAAGAAAAAGTGATATTTTCATCTCAGACCCATTTGTAGATTCATTTCATAGTCTAGTTCTACAAATATTTATGTTGACAGAGTTGTTGCAAGTATTTGTGACAGATAATTGGGGTAGGTGATGTGCATAGACAGGTTGTGGCTAGGTAAGATTCCAGATTCTACCTGTCTGCTTCTTCCAGTTATTCCCAGTTTGTTTCCCTCTTTCATAGTTGTGATCAGCAGTTCTTTGGGATTTTCCGGTCTCTGTCTTTCTGCAGTCAGCATCCATGCATTTAGCTAATGTAGCTGCTGTCCTTCCCTATCCATTAATGTTTAGCATTCCCCTTAGCCTGCCTTTGTCACAGCTCCTCCAGGATTTTAGTTCTCAGGCAAATGCTTCCTTACAGCAGATTCCAATTTCTTACTCCAAAATATAGAGAAAAAGTCAGTTTTCTTAAGCAGTAAGACGGTTAAAAAAAGGTCCATATTTGTGCACAGAAATGACTAATTATTTTGACTGAGTATTGAGGGGAGAGACAGCAGGATGGGAATATCAGTCAGAGGCAGATGTTTCAATGTATGATTTCAGTGCAGTCACTAATTTGGCCAAGATTTAAGAAACTGCAAGCAGTTTAGGGTTTGTCTGTAAGGAGAAGAAATTTGATGGAGGGGTTACTTTTCTAGAGTTCTGCTGTACAGTTACACTTGCATAATTTGTATTTAATTTTATATGAAGTAACTTTGCAACCTTATCTTGGAATGTTTGGCTGGAAAATGAGCGCTGCCTCTATTGTACCCATCCTCCCAGTAAACTTCCTCATGTAGGTAGCTCAGAAGAGTAAGAAGTATCAGTGCAGTCAGCCCTTGTGATAACTGGCTGCTGACTGGAGGGGTAGAAAGGAACAGATGTGCATTACTAGTCATTGCCATGGAACTTGCTGGTTTGACCTTTCTCTTTATTTTGAGGGTTTGGAGAAAGAGGGGTCAACGTAAGACAATGATGGAGAGGAGGAGGTTAAGCTTTTGTTTGTGTTCACACATGCTATTGTTTAAGTACCAGATTTGGCTTACTAGTTTATTTCTCCTTTACCTCCAGCCCACCCTCACCCCCAATTAAAACAAAACAAAACAAAACAAGAAAAGAAAAATATTTCCCCTCTTCCCTCTCCACCCCCTTTGCATAAGAATAGGTTTTCCTGGCCTGGTGAACCACCTGTTTTAAGGAAGAATATAAGTACATTGAACTTGCTGTTCCAGTTTTTGCAGGCTTAGTTTTTGGCAAAGCATGTCCCTGCTAGTTTGGAGTTGTACAAATTTTAAGAACTGTTGATAATTTTTTCCTATTATTCTAAGTTTTTCTTTTTTATGTTCTTTATTTCATCTTGCTATCCTTATGTGTAAGATAAATATACAGTTTGTCAGACTGGGAATACTTATTTTGACCATATGTAATATAATCTCACTATGTCAGGAATGGCTGAAATCTCAGAGTAATTCCAGACCATGGAGCCTTGTAACATTTATTGTCGCTTTTATTGCATTTAAACTTTCATTGTAGCTTTAAGCTGCATAGTGTTATATTGTAATGTCTTTTGGTGGAGGTTATTTCTATCGTTTCAAAGTATTGCTTATTTTGATGTGATGTGAAATCAGAAAAATATAGTGCCTTCTAATTTCTCGCTGATGTAGTTATGCTAAGCTCAGTAAGTGTGGGAAGAGATGCTGGCGTACTCTAGATGTGATAGACTGGTGAATATAATTTGTTAAATGGAATTCATCCCTAATTTAGTAATGCCACTTTACTAGGAATTCATATGCTTTTTATGTGGAGATACACCCAAGTCCTGATGATCTGATGTCTGTACAGGTTCTCTTCTGTTTAAAGATGCTATTTTTTTTGTCTTGGGCAAATACTTCTATAACATAAATAACTTCTCTTTACATACATAGTTCTGCAGTCTTCATTTTGTACAATAAGCTTTCCATTTTAAAAAATGTACTGTTTTAAATAACATACTACTTCTCTGCAGAGAATTTAAGAATTGCTATTTTACACCACTGAGGAACACTGGTTTTATTAGTTTAAGTCATATACGAATATTGTTTTCTTTTGAGATACACACTTAGGCAGTTCTGTGCACCCTTAAAATGCAAAAAGTCTAAGTGTGTTTTTCTATGTCACTGAAATAATGTGGTCTGGACTGTGTAGCTGATAAGAAACATAATTGTGTAATGATCAGGATGTCTCTAGGCAATCAGAACACAAAAGCTTGTTCAAGATACCTTTGGTGTAATTTTTTGTGGAAAATGCAAAAGCAGAAGATGTAATTTTGACCCAAGAGCCGTAGTGTGAAGCATATACAGGGTCCTGCTAATGATTAAAGATTGTATGCATAGTGTATGGATGTGGCAATTGGTGAAAAATTTGGCATGCTCAGAAGGTAATAACAAACAGGAGATTCATGGTAAATGTTACGCTTTTTCTTTGTTAAACCACGGGGTTTATCATAGACGACTAGAGTTACAGATCGAGGGTCAGGTTAGACTCAGGTTGTCAAAATGGGTCTTGGGAGACAGAGCGGTTACTTTTCTGGAGTTCTGTAAAATTAGACAAGAGGCTTGGCAATTTAGGCCATCAGTTTCGTATCTGCACTGAGCTAAACCAGTAGCAAGTTAGTTCCTAGTGGACTGATGTTTCCTAACATGTAAATAGGGGCCAGCGGCTCAGAGTGATTTCTGAGAGATTTTGGAAGAAACAGATATTGTTTATAGGTTCAGAAATATGGCAGACTTTGCTATATTCTTATGTGAAGGTCACAATTATTTTAGTAGTTACATTAAGTGCATTGTAATAGCAGTCTAGCAAATCATTGGGTCAATGGAAGCTGGATTTCAAAACTAAGGAAGTAGTTCGGGATGAGATATAGAATAGTTGAGTGTACATTGTCTCAGACTGGCTTAATTATGCAGTCTTACACTCTCAAATCACAACATGTTATTGTCATTGATACAAGTTTGTTTCAATTTGTTTTCTTTCCCAGAAAATGTTATGCTTTTCTGTATTAGAAAGGTGTGTGTAAAAGTGATGTTTCTTCTGAAGTGTTACAGTTTGAGAAAGATAATGTCAAATCTGACACAGACTTTTAAAAGAATAAAATAGTCTTTTAGAAAAGGAATATATGTTAAGGACTCCTAAGTTCTGATGACAGAAATAAGTATGATCAAAGAGTCTTATGAAAACGAAACAGGAGAGGGCAATTATGTGTGTCACATTTGCTGTTGTAAATGGTAACTACACCAATAACAGATACTGTTTCTGAAGTAATTTTGGGATCTAGTGTAGTATGGGACTAAGGGAGTGCTACTGCTATCAGGTATCTGCAGTTGCAATATCTGAACTCTGGAAATTTAATCTTTATTCCTGTGTAGTGCTATCATTGAGTACAAATGGAAACTGATGATTGGATGAGACTCAGAAGAACAGGAAGAGAACAGATTATTTCTCTTCATATAAGATGATGATTCATTATACTCTAGATGAGATGAACAAACTGTTTTGTTTTCTAGGGTAGAGTTGTTGTGGAAGGCTGTAGCTGTTGTCCATTTTCATAAGTAATGACATCAGATATCTATTGGAGACTTTTTCCTGTTGGAAGAGCCTGTTCCCAGCCCCCACTCCGTCTTGCAAATGCAGGAAGTTTATTTGTTTGTTTAATCTCTTATGTAATGTTAACATATCCGAAGTAAGTACCGAATTTACAAAAGCACCACCACACAATTATAGCAGAGGCTTGCGCTGCTTTGCTTCTTTCAGGTCCTGTATGCCGATACACCCAGTATGTTCATATTTGACCTCTTCTCTTTACTATTCCTTTTCTAGCTTAGGGCCACATTGAACGTACTTCTAACCATGTACATGTTTCTTAATTCTTGGGCTTCCTGTAAACAGTCGACTTGTACTTGGTTCCCAGATACCCAGTACCCACTGGCTTAAACCAGTGAAGAAATCAGTTATTCTTCATATTTAGGAAGGAGTTTCCTCAGTCTACTCTCTAACTGTTGGTTTCTATCTATGTACCTGTGTTTCCTCTGTTGCTAGGGGTTTTCACACGCACAGCTGAACATTACCTAGCTTTGCTAAATAGGTTTCGGGTTAAGTTAAATAAAAATTCTAGCATAATTACATTACTATGGCGTGTATCAGTAGAGTCCGCCTAAAGCTATGTAACACTTTAAGACTTATCAAATGCTGAAATACATATCCTGAAACTCCATCCTATGCCGTCATCAAGTTCCTGATTGTATCGTCAATTTGTATAAGCAGTCGGACATCAGTCTCGCTCTGAAGAAGTTCCTTACTGATTCTGTGTGACCATTCCCTATAAGGTTTTAGCGTCAACACTTGCACACTGACTTACACAGGTCCTTCACCACGAAGGACAAGTTCAGGGTCCCTTTCTTACTTCAAAGCTTGTCTCTGTCTGCATTACATTCTACTTTCATGTGTAACTTCATTTTCAGTGGGCTTTGCAAAACAGACCATGTTGTTTCTTCGCTGATTCTTTCTCTTTAGACTTGAGCCTTTATTGCAATATTTTCTCTCTTAAATTTTTGTGTGATTCCCTGAAGAATGGCTTAGACCTGAAAGCATGTTTAGTTGTCCTTGCGCTATTTATTCCAACTCATAAATATCTTCTAAAATGAGTGGTATCCAAAACATTGAATTACTCTTCCATTGAATTTCTCTGCCATGGAAGATGTGGTTGTTCTCAGTGAAAAAAGTCATTCTGGTGGTTATGAAATATAAAGAAATAATTGTTTCTTTTCAAGACACTTTTTCCAAGGAAACTTCTGGGTGAAGCTCTTTAATTGTTCACCGAGTATGCTCTTGTGAATGTTGTTTTCTAGTTAAGCAGCAGTTAAGGTGTAGTCATTTCAGTGTATCCTGATTAAAGTTTTATATTTTTTTGTAAACACGTTTTTTATTTCCCCCCACCCCCCGAAACTGCTACTAAACAAAAAATCCGGACTATGTAAGAGGCTTCTTCTCTTATGATATTTACACTTTTTGTGCTGTTTCTAATATGCTCTTGATCTCCCCAAAGGCGACTAGGCACAACAGGGGTTGTCTCTTTCCTGCTCTGAGTAAAACAGGGTTGTTCTGGGGGAAAGAAAATGAGGGAAGAGAGAGTGCACAAATCTCAGGAAAGGCTGGCCTTGCTATTTCAGTTGTTCCTAAACTTCTGTGAATGTTCTTTACTTATGGACTAGTAAAGTCATTAAACATTTTGAGATTAGGCCTCCTTCTGATTGACTCACTGTTAGATTTTGTGTAGGACTTTTTTCCGTATTTTACCAAGGTTACTGAGCTGTGGGATTTCTGGTGTGATATGTTGTTTGGTTCTTGCAAAAATCTGGCAAGATCTGTCTTTACTTTTGGTATTTACATACGTCTTTCCTGTCAGTTGAAGGGATCTATAGGAAAGGCAGTAATACAGGTTTAAGTAAGTGAGAGTATACCAGAATATTAAAAACAGAAGAAACTTGATGGGGGCAGGCAGGTCCTGAAGGACACAGGCTGAAGTCACTTCATGTTGGAGCTTTTTTATGGAGTTCATATCTCATTTCTGATTCCAGTCCTGGTACGGCTGAGTAGGAACTGTTCCTTTTGTTCATTCCTCTCAGTCGTTTACCTTTTGCATTTTCAAGTGTTTTTCCTTGCCGCCTTTTTTTCCATCCTTCATTTGTCTTTGACAAATTATAGTTCTCTACTGTTTGTTAAATTAAGAAATTCCACTGAATAATTGAAATCTAATTTGATTTAGTAATCCATGTAATAGAATTTATGATACTTCATGTAACATCATTGTAGAAATATCTTTCATTATTGAATTTCACTGTGGCTAGTTACAGTTAGTTAGTCTCTTATAGTTAGTCTCTTATTTGGCTCAGTTTATATTTTGGATTGTCAGCTTAATGGAGAATTCGTTTTCTGCTCTTATCAATATGAAATCATAGTAGGTTGAAAGTAAAGATGACAATTTCCAAAGGCTTTGGATGTATATAATCTAAATACAGTATCTGTGTTGAAAGAAAATTGTGGAAAATCCTGTCAGCTTGTGCTTTGCATCATGAAGTTCCTGAATTGTCAATATGAAAATAAGTTCACTTTCATAGTCAACAGAATATGAAGAAAGATTGAGTAATCACTGTTGTGATTTATGGTGCCTCTGTAGTACTAGATGTTCTTAAATGTGATTCCTGGTATGTTTTTTTCAAGTAATAGTTGTTGGTGCTGATGCACAAACTCTGGAGACAACTGAAAGTATTGTGTGACTTTTAGATCCCTAGGTTTATTTCTATCATTCAATATCCAATTTGTTTCATTTCCACTATAAACAAGGTACTATACATTGTTTTCCTGGGGTGAAGAATAGGTTTAATGTGAACTCTGGAAAGCATTTCCTCTTGTGTAGATGAAGGTTATTCAGGAATTTGCAGCCAGTGTAAATTTTGAGTTCTGCTCAGTTGATTAAAGTTAAATAGCAGAAATAATTGTTTTTCACTGTGTATCTAATTATGAAATATATTTGACAATACGTTTCACAATTCATCAGTTGTAGTAATATCTTTCACTACATGTTTTTTTGTGTCTCTTCACGTATCTTCTGAGGTTTGAGCCTGACACATGACTCTTACAAATTCATTTGCTTGCACATCTTTAGCATCATACAGCGAATCACTTAAAAATAACCAAGAAAGATATTTTACATTTGAAACCTAAATTAGCATTTCACCTTCTTAAGAGTATACTATAAAGTAATTATGTAGGACACTTGTAAAACTGATAATTGCTTCTTGAAAAAAGCTGTTACTCTTTATACCTCTGTCCTGTTGCATTCTTCTTAATTTTAATGAAATAATTTAAGTGTTTTATTGATGCCTCTGTCCTTTTCTCAACAGTTTTGAAAGTCTTGCTAACGTGATGGCATAAACTAGTAAAAAGGCATTTGGATTACAACATGGATATCAGCAATGGTGATTGATACTGTTCGTGTGGCGCAGTGAGAGTCTACTGTATGAAATGTCAGAAGTTTATATTTCTTCTAGATTTGCAATGGTAAGTTTCTTACATTTTTTACTAAGTAAATAATAACTTTTTAACTTGTTATGTAAAGTGTATTTCTTTAGAAAATAACATACCAATCAGTAAAGGGTTTTGTCTTACAGACTATTTCTGATGTCTGTCAAGTTCAGCAGTAATTACTCACCAAAGTGTACACTGGAATCTGATTTAATTTATTTTATTGGTATCCATTTGAAATGGTGGTTACTCATCCTTAATGTGTGCTAGCCTTAAGTAGAACAACCTAGGTGAAATGGAATCTAAATGACCATGGTTTTTCTGTCTGGGTTCAACTCCAAATGAGAACACTCTTTAGGAGGTATTGAGCTTGTATGTAAAAGGAGAGAATATACAGGCAAGTTCATCCATGTGGAAAATAGGTATAAACAACCATTATAGACAACACATAGTTACATGGGGTTTTTTCTCTCTTCAACTCAACTACTGATGTTTTACCCATTTGCTGTTTGTTGTATTATTTATATTTTTTCTTAAGACAGAGTTCATTGGACATCTCATACTTCATCCTGTATCATTACTTTTCAGTGCACAGAATGGAAGCTAGTATGATAACAGTTCTTTACCCATATCTCAGGGAATACTAACTGCACTTTTCCGGGCATTTATGTAAGGCAGCGGCAATAACTAACAACCAGGAGGGTTGTAGCAGCACAGATACAACACGGTTTTGAGAACATTTGAAACTTCCACTTTGTAATTGCCTTTTTGTCATTACACAAAATGATGTGCTGTCTTACACGGTTGCATCTACAGCTATGCCAAACAATACTTTCAGGATACATTACTTGCACTAGGAAATACTACGTGCATTATGAATACCTAAATAGACTGTAGTAATGACTGTTAATTGTCAAACAGAATTATGTTGCTTAAGAGGTGTACTGGTCTTCTCCTGTTCTCTCTTTCTGCTCTAGGACCATCTGACACCTAAACAGTAGATTTGTGAGAATTAATGTTTGGGGGTTTTTTCCTCTCTCTTTTGCTGAAGGTGAAAAACACTTTTTGAAACAGTTTTCCTCCATTTGTCATTTTTAGTCTTTCTAAAAATATGTAAAAGGTTTGATTCTGCAGTTAAAATTTTAAAGTCTTCGCGTCATATGTCAGTTTAACAGGTTGGTAAAATCTGGAATTTGGGTAGATGGAAAAGGGAAGATATGCCATTATGTACAAATGTAAAGCTATTCATTATCATGGATATTTTGACAGGTTTGTGGTGATATGCAGTTTGACACATTGAATTTTTAAAGATCAAATGAATAGAAGGATAAGACTGAACTGAATTCTATTAAAAATATTATTTTGAGATTGGGCAAGTCAAGTACTCCTGCATTTCACCCTGAAATCTGAAATGCAGCCACTCTCAGACTGGAAGTTTTAAACTTAGCTTTGAGTCTGAATTTACATAAATCCGATGTAGGTGATGATTCATCTCACCAACTGTGTGAACAGTTTGAAAACGGAGAAGTCTTGGGAAACAGCCTTATAGTAGAATCATAGAATCATTTGTGTTGGAAGACCTAAAGCTAACCTAAGTTAAACCTAGCACTGCCAATTCCACACTAAACCATGTTACTAATCCCACACCTACACGTCATTTAAATCCCTCCAGGGCTAGTGACCTGACCACTTCGCTGGGCAACCCGTTCCAATGCCTGACAGCCCTTTTGGTGAAGAAATTTTTCCTAATACCCAATTTAAACCTCCTGTAGTGCAACTTGAGGCAGTTTCTTCTCCACTTGTTACTTGGGAGAAGAGATGGACACCCACCTCACCATAGCCTCCTTTCAGGTAGTTGTAGAGAGTCTCCCCTGAGCTTCCTTTTCTCCAGACTAAATAACCCCTCAAAGGAGATTACTGAGAAGATAGAGCCAGGCTTTTTGTTGATATAAATTATAACGAAAATATTTTTGCTTTAAGGACGGTTAAACAATGGAACAGGTTGCCCAGTGAAGTTGCAGAATATCTGTACTTGGAGGTTTTCAAGACCCAGGTGGACAGTGCCCTAAATCTGAATTTAGTCTTGATGTTCATGTGAGCAGGAGGTTGGACTAGATTGCTCCCCAAAGTCCTTTCAAACTTGCATGATTTTATGGTTCTGATTCAGGCATTTTATTTTAGTTCATTTTTACCATTGATGACTAACTGATTTTTACTGGTGTGATTTTTTAAAAATCCTCTGTTAAATTAGAATTGCAACTCTATTTCCTTATTTATGAGTGATTTGGTTTGATTTAAGCAACAAGTGAGCAAGCAAATTTGATTTTAATGGTTTCTTTCTTAGTATTTGAAACCATCTAACTGGAAACTGTGGGATATTAGGAATGAGATGTGATACCTTTCATTTGACCAGACAGAAATAATAATGCCAGTACATTGTATCATATGTACCATACATAAAAATAGTGTATTTTAGTAACTGGAGCCTAACTGGAACATTGCAGCCTTATGTAAAGCATAAATATGAATACATTCACACTCAAGTCCTAAAGCCAGAACAACTGCAGATGTCAAGTCAACTACTTTGTAGCTGAGACAGAAAACTTTTTAATGCCTTGCTGTATTGACACAGAAAGAATTGGGATTAAGAGGTTGCATAGGCATATTCAGTTTTACATTAGGTACATTTGTGACAATGTATTCTTCAGATCTGCGCTGGTTTTGAAATACTTTTCTCTGACTGTTTTGTTTACGTTTTTTGAAGGTTTCCGAATGAGTGGATCATGAGGAACATACTTTAGGGACTTGCCATAGTATGGCTGCTTCTCGATCTACTCGTGTTACAAGATCTACAGTGGGTTTAAATGGTTTGGATGAAAACTTTTGTGGGAGAACGTTAAGAAACCGTAGTATTGCTCATCCAGAGGAAGTGTCACCCCACCCTCAAATACGGTCAAGGTCACCAAAGAAGAGGCCAGATTCTGTGCAAACTCAGAAGGGAAGTAATGGTGGAAGAACTACTGATTTGAAACAACAGAGTGCTCGGGAGTCGTGGGTGAGCCCTAGAAAGAGGGGGCTGTCTACATCGGAGAAAGATAATGTTGATAAACAAACTCTGGAAAATTGTGAAAAAAAACAATCAGAACCTGTTTCACCGGTTTTGAAAAGAATTAAGCGCTGTCTACGTTCAGAGGCACCCAACAGTTCAGAAGAAGACTTGCCTACTAAAACAGAGAAGGAACCATTGGAGCATAAAAACTTAGTGTCGGACAATGATGCGGTCTCCACAGGGACTAAGCGAGCTTGTCGATGTCTTATATTGGATGATTGTGACAAAAGGGAAGTTAAAAAGGTGAATGTCTGTGCAGAAGGATTTAATAATTCCGCAATAGTTGATGAGATCGCAAGCTATCAGACTGTCAATGGAGTTGGTGAGAGAGACTCAAATTCTCTTAACTGCGATGACTGTCAGCTTGATGGGAACTCTAAGCAAAACAGTGCTGGTTCCTGTATGCCCAAGGACAAAACGGTAGCAGAAAACGGAAACTCATTTGCCCATTCTTCGTTGTTGCTTAATAGCAGCAAGGAGGACAGTGTTGTAGACCATTATGTGCCTTGCACAAACTCTCAAGAACAGGTAAAGTTAGAGGACCACAAAACAATAAATGACTGCTTGCCTGAGGAGCATGCTAATCAGGCAGATGAGCCAGCTACAGGGTCCTTTTCTGAAATCCAGTCATCTTTGTTAAGGGATTCGGAGGAGGAGGTAGATGTTGTAGGAGATAGTAGTGCCTCTAAGGAACAGTGTGCTGAAAACACCAATAGCAACCCGAATACTCATCATGACAGTGCATCAATCTCAGGTGAACCTGAACCACATTCTTCAGTGCTGGACTGTGTTTCAGCTCAAATGACATCGATGTCAGAACTTCAAGAACACAGATATACATTGAGAACTTCACCACGAAGGGCTGCCCCTGCCAGAAGTAGCCCTACTAAAAATAACTCTCCTTGTAGAGAAAACGGACAGGTTGAGGAAAATAATCTTAGTCCCACTGAAAAGAATGTACCTGTAGGTATTAATAATATCAATGGATCTCCCAAAAGGTCTGAAGAAATTAAACAGAATGAAAAAGAGAAAAACTGTAATACAGGAGATCATGGGAGTGATGGACTAAGAAAGCCACTTTCTGAGGCTAGGCTTGTTGCTGGATATGTACCATCTGCCAAAGAGAGTGCCAACATCCACACTGCAGAGGATGATGAGGAAGAGCCTGATGTGTATTACTTTGAATCAGATCATGTGGCATTGAAACACAACAAAGAGTATGTGTAACTATGGTAACCATGAATTCTGCTTTTGTTTCTTACCAAAAATATATAAATTAACACATATTTAAAGTACTTCCACAAAAATTTAAGTGCTTTGTAATTTTCATACTCTTCAGTCTTCATTTTTCTTCCTTGTTTCTACACCAAACAAAATCAAACTCTATTTAATATGCAGTGTGGTACAGCAATGTGTTTTATACATTTCTAGCAATATGAATTCTTTAGCCAGAAGTTGTTTTGGTTTGGTTTTTTTTTTTAAACACGTCTGTTAGCTCTCTTCTCTAAAAAAACTAGCTGGAAACAAAACCAGAGGAATTACAACCCTTAAATAGAGTTCAGTTATTTATCAGCATATCGAGTAGGCACAGCAGTTGCAGTTTAGGGGATTATTATTATTTTGTATATAGAATTTAAGGTTGGGTACCCATTTTCAGTGTGACACCGGACTTGTTATTGCGTTAAGGAGGATAAATTGATCAAATGCAGCAATTTGAGAACTTTTTCCAGGGTAAATCATGTCCGCATTGCTGTTTATATTCATTAAATGTAAATATATACATGTTCTACTTATTATTAGAAAAGAGCACTAACTTGGTTTTGTATTTATCATTTGAATGTCTGTAAGTAGAACTGTGGTAATCTTACATTTGTGGTAACTGAAAGATTCTTGAAACAAAAGGGCAATTTTCTGAGTGGTGAAAGTTTACATAGAGAAAATCTGTCTTCAGATGATAGATGGGGCCACAGTTTTTATTGCACAGTCTTTGTAATGCTGTTTTGACTTCGATGTTTTGCTGTTTAGTAGCTGTTCTGTGGTGTGTTGTGAGTACTGAAAGGCCACATCCAGATGATGGTCAGTTTGCTTCATATGAAGAGTCACTACCACTGCTAGTAGTTTCTGTAAATACTCACAGCACAATCATTACAGATTTGGGACACAAGGCACAGATGATTATTTAACCCAGCAGAAGTTTGACTGGGTTTTATGGTATTAGAGTTCAACTATTTTTATAATGATATTTTTTTTAATATTGGATATGAATAAATCATTTAATCAGATAAAACTGTGAATTAGAGCATTGTTCAGACAAACCATGATTTCAGAATAATGGTCAAATACCTGCAGCTTCAGCCATCAGCCCAAAGTGTGTGGACGCTTCTCCTGTTTCCTAAACTATAAATGGGAAAAATGGACTGTTGTCTTTTGACATTGTTTGGATGGTTTTTTATCTGTTTGTAGAATGACTTTACTAGTTATGTTAGTACAAAGATCATTAGTGAGGTATCTTATAATTTTTTCAGTATTTATTGGGAAAAAAAGGATAAAGATCATATCAGATTAGAGTTAGCCTCAATTTTTACTTCTTTCAAGTATGTCCACAATACAGAGTTTTTAAAAATGAAAATCTGGAATTGAATTGTAAGTGCTGTAAAAAAAAAAATAACAGTAGGTTTTTCTATTCTTACGATTAAACACAGATCTTAATAGTTCTTGAAAAATTTCAGGAGCATACCCTAGTGTTAGCTTTGGAATATACACAATTGCTCTGAAGTTACAACTCGTTATTCAGTTTGGCAGCCTGTCTGTGAGAGCTTGTTGGGGAGTTTTTGAAATTGCACCTCGGACTTGGTAGTTTGCTACTGACTTTCTGCCTGAATGCAGAATTCCAGAAGAAATTGCTGTTATTTCTATCCTATCTTTCCTTTTACTGACTTTTTGGTAGGAAAAATGTCAAAGCTAGAATTCCCTTCCAGATAAATAAAGAATGATTTCTACTGTTCAGAAAGGAAGCGTGCTACTGAAGGTAGTGCTAGCTGGATTATTTTTTTTTCCATTTAAAAAAATGTTGATTCAGTTGGAAAATTATAGGTAGTCTTGTTGTTGTTCGTATTTGTAAGAAGGTTAATCTGGTATTCAGATGGTTTCTCGTGGTAATACATTTCTTCTAAAGAACTGAAGTCTATATTTTGATTTTTAAGTGCAGTTGTCCTTTATCTGGAACCTCATAGTTCAGGAGTTAATCAAATATAGTGCACTACATCCTCTTTCAAATTTAAAAAATACCAGAGTTCATTAGAGGATACTTCTAATTCATGCGTTAGAGTTCTTGAATAGTGTCTTAATTATACTCTTGTTTAATCTCATTTGGTGCTTATGTTCCAAAATGTTAAATTAAAACCAAAATGTTTTTCCCTGATGAGTCAGGTGGAAAGATTTCCAGGGTTCCCATGCTGTCAGGTAAAGGCTATTCGCTTTGCCTTGGTACTTCTGGCTCAGCAAAATTTGCTGCTCTTCTGCTTATTGGCTCTTAAAATGGTACATAGGTTTGTTTTTCTGTCCTTCATCAGTTTATGATTGAACTTGGGTATTTTTTTCCTCTGATTCATACTTCTATTCTCTTTTGAAAGCAAATTCAGAGAGACATCAGCATCTTGGCTAGGTTGAGGATTGAGGACGCAGATTTTGCCAAGAAGGCATTAATGTAGTTCTTTGGATGTTCCACAGAGGAGGAAGCTCTGTTCCTCTGTGTTGTAGAAGCAATTTGATATGTTGTAAACTTACATTATTTCTTGTTATATTACATAGGGTGATGACATAAACATTCAAACAGCTGATTTTTGTTCTCCAAGAAAATATTGTAACAATGATAAAATATTCAACATCTACTGATAAGGCTTGCTATAAGAAAAACAACTAAATGTATATTGTGGTATTTTTATATATTTTTAATTTTGTTGCTTTTTGAATGCTGTCATGTTTAAACAACATTCATATATTAATATTTCTGGTAAAACTGTATGATATATCAGGAAAAATAATCACCAGAGAAAGTAAATTATGGATTATTATTGAGGGAGAAGGCTGAAATGATGGATGTTCCAACCTCTTTAATAAAATAGATCCATCTCACAAAACCAGATCTGAGATCTCTAAACAGAAATTTTATCACAACATAGGCATTCCTGTAGATAATAACAGACTGATCTAGGGGGTTGTATAATCATAAAGTATTGTTAATTTTTCTGTTACTACACACATTTTCAATTTTTGCATATTATGAGTCATCTCAGAAAAATATGGTTGGGTGCATATTAGAGCATTTTGGTTAAGTTCTAGCTATCAAACCTTTGCATATTCTCTTGAGATATTTTCATCAAAACTGAATTTGTGGGTTTAAATCTTTTTACACTGCTGAATTTATATGCTGTGCTTAGTGTTTTGCATATGTTTTTCCTCAGGAGTTTCTCATACCGCTCTGCTGTATCTTTTTAGAATACAATTCTTTCATACAGTGCAGTAGTTTAATTTTTTTTTTTGTCTTATGCAATATTTTATTCTCATTACATTTTCCCCTTTGCCCAGTGTTTCCTTTAGTGCCTTTTTTTCCTTCTTCCTCTCTACTTACTTTCTTTGGAGATTTGCAATGTTTGGCAGGTATTAGGTTGCGTGAGGGAAAAGTTGTGTAACACTTAGCTCTCTGGTCTAGAAGAAAATGTAACTGAGGAATTGAGTTTTCATGTATATATGCATTATACAGTGTATTTCTAGGATCCCATAAGCTCTGGTTAGCTTTGTAGGAACCACTTAGGCCTATAGATCCGCTCACTGAAATACAAGAATTATGCATGAGCACTTGCCTGCAGGCATTCAGTTGCAAGAATTAGGACCTTGCATGTGTTCAGTAAATAGATATTTTCATATGTCTTTGGTTTCATTTATTACTTTATCATATTTAAGATCATAATAGCTGTACTGACATTTAAACTGAAGACAGATTAAAATGAAATATTTTAATACATCTCTTAAAACTCAGTCTTGCGAATTCTTACCTACTATGGGTTGTATTGTTACAGAGGCCTTGGAAAGATAGAGGACCATGTAGGATCATACAGTCAGATTTAATATGTAATTGACAGTTCATTTCAATACTGTTAATGCCTTTGATGCACTTTTAACATTATATGAATGTGAGAAAGAAAAGAAACATCTGTGGCGTTTCCTGTGGGTACAGGTTTTGTATTTCATTCGGTCACAAAAGTTTCTGCCTAATGAGTCAGATTGAAACAGTTCTCTAGAAAAGTTCACCATACCACACTTGACTTGTTAGAATAGGGTCTGGTGCACCTTTCCATACCAGTTATTTGAGAACTGCCTTGAACAGAATCTTCCTAAAGTGTGACTCTAACGTAATTCTGTAGCAGTCTTTTTCACTAAGGTGAGCTTCTAATTTTACCTGCATCATGGTTTTTTCCTAACTGGATGACAATTAGTATTTAAAATTATACTACTTTTCATTAATATGTTTTAAGATAAAAGCTCCATGTCTGTCTTCATATATATTGGGTAAGCATAAAAATATTACATTGGTTTTGTAATTTATCCTGATATGTTCAGATACATGTCTCAGAATTAAGGTCAAATTTAGCACACAGTATGGATTTATTTGAATGTACAGATAATTATTGTAGAGTTTTTAATTTGCAGGAGATAATGCCGTGGGCATCTGCTTTTCTCTCCCTAGTAATAGGCTTACTCCAGGAACCTTTAAAGGTGAAGTACATTTGTCAGATTGGTTTTTCTTTCTCTGAACATAGTTATCTTGCTGTCAACCACAGCACAATCCTAGTGACCAGCACTATCAAACACAGTGCAATCCTCATTTAAGTAATGCATCCTCTGGAAAGCAAAGCTTGATTTCTCTGGGATTTGTGTCCTTTGCTCCTTGGATTCTTTTCTCTCCTGATCTGGCCAATACCTGCCTCCGCCCTCACTCCAGCAGCCCTCTGTTGCAGCATCCTGTCCTGGCAGAGGGAGTGTGAGCTCTCAGTGCAGAGCTGCTTCCCTGCCGGCTGGCTTGGTAGTATGTGTGGATGTGTGTGCTGATGGATTGACTGGGCAGTGTGATGACTTAACAGTTGAATTCTGCTTGCCTGGCTCTTGTGGAGACAGTAGCATGGTCTTTCCCCCTTCCCAAATTGCCGTTTTTTAGAGACCATACAGGAACTCAACTTGTCTTTCCAGGTCCTTAGATCAACATGGATTGAAAATCATGGGGGAAAAATGCAAAAATTGGGGTGGGGGGGAACCCAACTCCCCCCAAAAAAACAGAAAACTTACTGTTTCATGCAGAAAAGAGTAGAAACTTATTTTCTCACCATTTCATTTGGAAATGCTTATCATTTGTAAGGATCCTCTTTAGTAAATTAATCTATACTGAAATATTAAATATTACTAAATAATAAAATTAGTTTTGAGGTGTAGGAAATATCAGTTGGAAAAAAACCTAGAAAATGCCATGGGAACGTCATGCTCCTGATTTGAAAAAAAGAGAGAGGAACCCAAGAAAAGATGGGGTAGTAATGTATTCACCCAGCACAGCTGTGGGGAGTAAGGCTCTGCCATGGTTTTGGCTGTGCACACGGTGCATGCTTATTATCAGCAGACGTGGTAAAGTGTGGTTACACCAGTTATACCCGTGTAAGGTATGTCTGGTGGGACGAGGAATAAATTATATTACCATAATTGCCTGGTTGGTAGGGATGTACAAATATTTAACTAAAATATTAGTAAGTGTAACGATGCCACCGAGAAAACAAGAACATAGTGATTGGCATATGTGGTGAGAATGGGGTATCTTTAGTCTTCAGACTTCTTGTCAACTAACCTAGCTGGACATAACTCCGTTATCAATCTTAAGTATTTGGTTTGGTCTTAGATGAAGTTTGGGCAGCATTTCCATCATCAACTACAGAACTGACTGGCAGTATCTTTTGGAAAGGAATTGTAGGAGCAGGACATATTAATGCTTGGTTTAGTCATTTCCTTTAATTTTTGTTCTGGGTAGGAATAGCCAGCTGATTTTTAATTTTTCATTATTGCACTTTTTTTTTTTTTTTTTTTTGCATAGTTCAAGGTGAACATGTGCTGTTGGTTTGTATAACAACCTTTGAAAGTCTTATGCTTCCTAAGCCAAGGACCAACTGTGTTTGTCCATGGTTCATTATCATAGTGAGTACCAATAAAAATACACATTTTACTAATTTTCTTCCTTATTTCTAACTTATCTTCCTTTATCCAAAAAAGATCGAGTGTATAATCCTTTGTATTGCTGTTAAATTTCAGCTTCTCATGATTGCATATCATGTTCTTGTAATGCAGTTCTAGTCTTCAGATACTTCCGTAACGATCCTTGAGGGAATATGTTAATTTGTTCCAACAGCAAGAATACACGCCTAAGTAATGGGAGGGTTCTTCTGTGGGTTTTAGTGAAAACCTGCATCAGCTAACGTAGGGTGAGTTGAAGGAGTTCAGTAATCAGGGTCAGCTTCCTCAGATTTTTTTGTTGAGAGGATTTCTGTACAGTTGAGCAGTTTTGTGGCAACGTGGGTTGCTCCTGTTCTGTCTCTGGAAGAAAGCCCCTTCCTAGCGGTTGCTTTCCCCAACTGCTTTTTAGAGAAGAATATCTAAGTGGATATACTGGAGGTATCTCTGTGGGATTTTGTCTCGGAAGGCATTGGGACCATTCACATTAGAGATGATGGGAAGGGAGGAAGGCATGTGCTGTCAGTCTTTCTGTGCCCCTCATGAGGAAAACAGTTTTACTGCCATTTCCTCACGTCAATCCAAGCCTTGAAAGTGGTGGAATGACAGGGACCTACATATTCTTCCCTGCTAAACGTTACTGTCGTGCATGCAAATAGTTTGCAAAGTGCCGTTAAAGGAAGATCAAAAGGCTATATTAAAATGTGTTCACTAAGGGGGGACTGAGGGGTGATGTTTTAACCTTTCATGTTGACAAGACTGAAATGAGCTTCATGTTTCTTCAGAGGCACAGAGACCTAGTTGCTCCTAAAAATTCTGCAAACTTGCTGGAAATGTCATATTTTGTGCTTTTGTACGGGTAATGCTAAGTCTTTCTGAGTGTGGTGGACAGCTCTTGACAGGAATGAAGCCTATATATGAGAGGGTGTTCTGTTTCTGGGGCAGAGTTAAGGATTTAAGAAAGAAAGAGACATCACAAGTTCAAAACCGCTAAGATACTGCTCACAGGCTTGGAATACGAAGTCCAGAGCTGTGAGAGTTAGAAGGAAGGTGAAATTAGAGTGGAAAATGGCTCTTTTGCATCCAGGTAAAAGACTGGAGTAGGGTTTTCTGGTTTTGTTTAGGATTTATTTGGGCTTTTTTAAATGTCCTTTTAGAAAAACCTTTGCTTTTTGGCTTGCTTGTTTTGTTTTCAGTAGGTGTGTATTATAGCCTGAGGCTGGCATTCAGAAATGGCAATTTTTCTTCTGTTACTGGCATGGTAGACTTGGAGCAGCTATTTAATGTATACTTCAGTTGTTTCATGTACAGAATGGAGATGCAGCTTAATTACTTACCTATCTTGGAAGTCTTTTAAAAGATCTGAAGTACGAATATCAAACATGGATAGAGAAACTACAGTAAATTACAGTATCTGTAAAGTGGTTAAGCTAGAGTGGAAAACGTGTCATAATGAGTCGCAGAATTGACTGTAAGTAGATTACCTTGGTCATAGTATCTAAGCATTAGGTAAGTAAGAGGCTACCATATGCTGCTTTCTTCAGGCAAAGGTGCTTTTATAAGTCCTGACCAGAGGTGATACAGGCCCTTACTGATTTTGCCCTTAAACCCTTTCCTGTTTCTGAAGGGAGATACAAGAAGGGCCACTCTTCATCAGTCTCTTCTGCTTCCCTGTTGCTGTTGTGTGTTCTACAAGTCTAGCATTGAATCCCAGCACACTTCCCTAGTGCGGTAATTAATTTTTTTACATCTCAGATGCACATCAGAATAGTTTGTGAGAAACTCTGCAGCGTCAAAATTATATATCATGACACTGGCAAAGATTTCAGGGCAAGCTTAAAAGCTGGGAGCATTACCTGATATTTCTGAATCGAAAGAAACAAACAAAGTCCCAGAAAAACCAAAACATTCGCTTTGAAATGAGAAAATTCTGTCTGATCTAACTTAAAAGATTTCTCCAGAAAGCCAGTCGCTTACTACAGCTGCCTTGGGTTAACTTGGAAATTCCAAGTGCCATTGATGCTTCCCTTTCCCTACAGTAATTTGCAGTCTTATAGCATGTTTAGTATCCAATACTTTCTTAGTTTAGCAGCTAATAAGGGATTTTTTTCTGAATCGTTGGTAGGCCAAAATCCAGAGTGATAAATGACTAGGAATAGGAGAGCAGGTTTTGCTCTGCTCTGTACTTTGCTAGAGTGCCAGCAGATGGCAATAAAATAAAGACTTGCTCAAATCCTCCCGATTACTAACACGTTTTTGTGTCACAGCTCTTGGAAATACAAAAACCAAGGTTGTTTTCAAATAGATGATTTTTTTCTACATATATTTTAGCCATGAGATTGCTATACTTCTTCCTTTAATATAAATCCTACCTGCACAAGAAATAATCAGTGCTTCTAATATAAAATTTAAATTATGGCACATATGTTTTTACCTTCTAATCCCCATGTTGATGTTACTAAATTTTTTTCTACAGTTGTGTGAATATAGTTCACAGTATGGTAGTGCAGTTAGTTTTGGGAGTGGTGATGACCACCAGCTGCACAGCATTTCATCAGTGAAGAGAGGATAAGTCACTTCTTTTTACTTAAACATCAAAGTACACCACTTTGCAAGGTACAAAGTGATGATTGTAAGGCAGGTATCCTTGAAAAAGTCACTTTTTAAAATGTCAGGTAATTTCTGTGAGCATCCAAACAATAAGTTACATGCAATTCTGTATGCTTTGTCACCTGCTAGCTCTGTAAAAGTGTGTTATAATTCTTACAAAATACTGAATTGAGATATTGATCTAACAATGATAAAAATTTAAATAAGGGGGGAAATTATTGTGATAACAGTACAACTGTTTGGGTTTTTTAAAATCCATATAGGGTTCGTGCTTTTAGCTGTGTGTCTGTAAGATTATCTGAATACTGTGTGTAACTTTGAGGCAGTCAGGGTTGCATGAGATATATATAAGTAAATGTGAGAATGTTCATTAGTACTTCAGAGGTGATTATGTAAGGTTGAAAAAGATGAAATTAGGACTAACTGTTGGACTGACAAGGACCTCCTTCCATTTAATTTCAGTTGAGGGGAGGCTAGAAGTAATACTGCTGTTTCTGGGTCTCTGTCTTAAAAGGTGAGAAAACGCATGATTATGTTGGAATATTAGATAACAGAAGTCCAAGAAATAGTGCGCAGTACTGGTTTGAGATACCTCTTGCTTATTTCAGGTTTGTGTGTAGGTTTACTTTGGATGTGGAATTTCTTTTTTTATGGGTAAGACCAGTGGCAGAAAAATTCTTCATGTGTTGTTAAATGTTGGAGCATTAAGACTGCGTACGGGGATTGTCTTTAGAGGAGGCTTGGCATTTTTGTGGTGTTTGGTGGATGTTACCAACGGCCACTTTTATGTCTGCCTCTGAGATTGTCCAACAGGACAAAACTGATGCTTCACATTTATTTACAGCTGTTTAACCGAAAAGCTTCTCTTAACTTGTTTTATTCCATCCACTAATTTGAATTTGGTACCTGAAAGTTAAAATCTTCATTTCGTAGTATCTGTTTCTCACAACTCTTTCACTTAAGGTTTAAATTACAGTACATTTTTCTCTTGATGAGAGAAGAAACCTTCAGAAACCATGGAGGGATTAGGCTCTGTGACTGAATGACTCCTACTGTAATGTGGAAGTGAATTTGTTTAAAAATACTGAATGACATGGCCTCTTGTGCAGGCAACTGTTAAGTAATTTACTATAGAAAATAAAAGTAAACTTAAGGAAAATGCTGTTAAGGCAGATTGACTCCAAATATATATAGTGCTTTCTAAAGCTGGTGCTGATGCAAAGAAAATAAAATCTGTGCTGTAACTCTTGGTACTTAGATCTGGAAATATAAATAGTGTCACCACAAGATGGAAAGAAGGGGGGAATAGGGGGAAGCGTCTTGAAAGTAGATCTCAGAAAACTGGATCAAAATGGAGATGGGTCTCATTAAGGTACCAGCTAGGCTATTTTCAAGCTTTATCACAGACAAGAGAGGAGGCTGCTGTATCCCTAATCACTATTGAAACAAGGTTCATGGAAATGAATAGTGTAATAACTAATTGCTCATGGCAGGACTTGCAGAAATATGGCTCTGCTATGTGATAATTATTCTATGGAGCAATCCAAGAGAGTGAAGTAGTTATCACTGCAGCAGAATAACTGAATCGGCAGGAATCCCTGCTGATCAGTATAAATCTTTTAAGAAGTGGCTTTCCTTTTTTAAATACTGTTCCCTCAAAAAATCATTTTAATCAAGGTTTTTCAGCATAGAGATACTGAAACTGTTTCTGTACTACACTGATTTATTCAAATGTTCATCTGGAAGATTCCTGGCAATTAACATCATTTAAGAAATTGCAAGAGTGTTTAAGTACTGGGCTTGCGGAACACAGAATTACATTCTGTAGAATGAAAGTTTTCCTGCAAAGAAGAATTCTTTCAGTTTTGTATGTGCTAACAATTTAGTAATTAGCGCTGAGAAAAGTGTAACTTGAGGCAGCGTAGGGGATGTGATTGACTGAGTTAAATTATGCATTTATCGTTTTACGAGTTTGTTTTGTTTCAGTAGAGGATGTGAGATGATTTTGCTTGCTAATTCCACACAGATCTTTCAGAGAAAATTACATGACTGTAGCTAGGTAATTTAGAGATGGTTGCTCTTTGACTCCGTCAGTGCAGGATGGAGCCAGTTTTGCAGCAAACCAGTGAGCAAGGTTCCAGCTACTTTTCTCTTTACCTTCATTAGGCTTTTTCTGTTTTGGAGAATGTCAGCACAACTGCAGGAGTTAGTTTGATTCACAGTTACTATGCTTATTTACAAAGAACTGTGGAAGATGGATAGTAAAATTTTTACCCACTTTTTTTTCTTTATTTTAATAGTCTTTGAAATTATGCACACAGTGTCTTTTGCTTGATGCGACAGAAGTATTGTTTGAGACCAGGAAGCCCGAACAGACAAAGACTTTGAGTCTCTGTCTCTGTTTAACGTGTGCATTGTTATTCAGCTTACTGGTTCTTGAGAGAAATACTTGGCTTTATTACAGTCATGTAGGGCCAGAGAACTAAAAGCCTGTGAAAACAATAGGGGTTCAAACCTTAAAAGAGCATATGCAGATATATTATAGTAGTCGGTTCAAAAGTCATGTTGTAATTCAAAAGGATGTGCAATGGTTTGGAGAGAAGGCAGTATTGCAGCAAATCTGAAGTACCTGGAATATGCAAACTACGTATTTTGGGATTATTTTCAATTTTTTCTTGGCAATGTAAGACCCCAAAATGCACATTTTTATGCATTACAATACTTCTGCTATTCACTTGATAAAATTGCAGTCTTATTCCTGGGCTTCAGAATATATTAATTTATAAAAACTGAATACGAAAGTTGAAGTAAATAGCCCCAAGTTAATACATTTCTTTAGCTGAGGTACAAAAAAGTGACAGGAAATCTTTTTGTCTGAACAGTTTGCTCAAAATCCCCTTTTTCTCTCTGGAATGATTTCATTATAATAGTGCTGTATAGACACCGATGAACACCACATGACACGTTTTTGAATGATGCTGACATTCTCGTAATACTTCACGTATTTCCATGGAGATCAGAGGTACCGTTTCTGAACCATTTATCTTCAAGTCCGTGATTACTTCAGTGTGAGGTCACATCCATGTTTTAACATCGGAAGTAATCGGAGTCCAATATGCTTGTTTTGTTTGTTATGTCTCCCTAAATGGAGTTTCTTCTCTTTCCATTCAGACTTTGTTATTTAAGGCTGCCTCATTAAGATGATTTCTTCCCCCACTTTACACATCGTTAAATTAGCGCTTCATCTAAATCGACGACTTTTGGTTGCGCTTTTTTTTATGTATGTAAATGTTTTAAATGAAATTACTATTTTATTTCAGTTTCATTTGCAAATGCAATAACTTACATACAGTTTGAATAAATGAGGTAAAATGGCTCAAGAAAAGAAAGGCAGGTATTTAACATCTTCCTAGATGCAAGTTTTTGTGTACACCACAGAGCATCTGCTACTGTGACTAGAGTGAACTCCAGAGTCTTGTATAGAAGTTTCGGCACCTGCTGATAAAAGACGACTTTCTGTTGTCCAGGTTAAGTCATCTCCCCAGATATCATGAAGAACTTCTGTGGTGTTACAGCTTCATGTACATCGAACATAGAACCACAGAATGGTTTGGGTTGGAAGGGACCTGAAAGCCCATCCAGTTCCAACTCCCTTGCCATGGGCAGGGACACCCTCCACTAGACCAGGTTGCTCAAAGCCTGGCCTTGGACACTTCCAGGGATGGGGCAGCCACAGCTTCTCTGGGCAGCCTGTCCCAGTGCTTCACCATCCTCTTCAGGAAGAATTTCTTCCTGATATCCAATCTAAATCTCCCTGCTTTCAGTTTAAACCCATTACCCCTTGTCTTGTCACTACAGGCCCTTGTAAAAAGCTCCCCCCCCCCCCCCCCCCAGCTTCCTTGTCAGCCCCCCCAGGCACTGGAAGGTGCTATAAGGTCTCCCTGGAGCCTTCTCTTCTCCAGGCTGACCACCCTGAACTCTTCCAGCCTGTCCCCGTAGCAGAGGTGCTCTTCTCCATAAACATGTTAGCAGCCTGCCTGTTTCGTTTCTCTGGAGCATGCAAGGCAGGCTTCTGCATAAGCAGTGCTGTCTGTCAGGCCAGCTGAGCAGGAGCAGAGGTTGCTCAGTGCAAAGCTGGGCAGTAATCAGATGGTATTTGTAAAAATGATGTAAAGGTCTGAATTCCACATACGATGATTCCTGTGAGCGTGTAACAATCTGAGCTGTGGTATTATCTCAGACCAATTTTGATGTGCCATCACAACTTTTGTAAGTTATTTCTGAAGTTTAGGTTTTTTGTCTATTTAAGAATTGCTTCATTAATTGTCTTGCTGGGGCACTTTCCAGTAGTGAAAATACTCCCCTACTGTTCCAGTATTAATGACCTATTTAACAAGCAGTTTAGGTCTTAGTTGCATATAAACCTGAATATGTGCGGGCAGATTTAAATAATAATAAATTCATAGCAGGATTTTTAAACATGCTCAGTATTTTAGTTTGAAACTTTAGAACACATGGCTATATTTTATGTTTTCAAATAGTACATTTGAGTGTAAAGAAAATTACGCTTTTTCATGGGGAGACAGCTGTTTAATGTCTAGGTAGAAACTTAAATATTTGATGGTACCAAGCCTGTATTTTGCTTTGAGGCTGTTTACTTCCCTCCACTTAAAGCCTTGCCCACTTAGCAGTTCAGTCAATTGAAAAACTTGGATTAGCTCAGTAGCCTTTGGATCTTTTCTGTAATACATGTGGAATTCATCATGTTAAGCTTGGCTATGTTTTAGCAATAAGAGACTAGAAAATTTACTGAAACAGTGTAGTAGTGAATAGACCTTGCTTGATTTTAGTATACGTTAGGTTGCATTTTGCGCTGAACTAAAATACAGTTGTAGTATTAAATGTCAGAAAACATTCTCAGGAAAAAAGTCGATACATAGTAATTTGCAGCAACGTGATTACTACATGATTCAGATATTGAAGTGCACAACTGTAACTATAAAGCTAATAAATGGTATTAAATGTCATTACCTATTTTTTAAGGGCTGTGTTACTATATGACATCATGACTCTGAGTTAGCTTGATAGAAAACAGTTTGGGAAGCATACGTAATTGGGTACAGGTAGGATAGACACCTCAGTGACTGCCAGACGTTCAATAGGAAATCAAAATTGTGTGTGTGCATCTGAGACGGTGCGTTTTGAGGCAATGCTGACATTTTCATTCAACTTCTGTATCCTTCAGTACTGTATTCATGCAACCTCTGTATTCTAATATTAGAGGAGTATCTATGTTTATTTTGCAAAGTACTTATTCTTGGTTTATCATTACATTTCATAAATGATTCTCGTATTCTGCTCAAAGGTGAGGCGTACATGAAATGTTTTGATACAGTTTCTAAGTAATTTCTATCCACCCTATGGGTGGTTGAGCGAAATGGTAGAATTCTGTGGTAGAGTCATTTGTGTTGGGGTAGAAAGAAGCTGATTTTGAAGCGGAAGAGAAATTAGGTCATTTTGTTTGGGTTTTTTTAACTTTGTAAGCAAAGCTTGTTGGTCATAGCTATTGAGAATACAAATAGCATGTGTCTGATACCATATTGTTTTAGCTAGAATTTACATTTCAAGGAAATCACTGGGGGCTTTAAATATATTTTTACTGGGTTTATATGCATTCATCTGCTACTTAAAAAATTATATCAAATATGCTTATATAATGAAGTAAAAAATGTCTGTGAACTGTTTCAGATAAGCTAAGAAATCTGGTAGGTACTAGTAGATAATCATGGATAGTATTTAGATTGGGGGGTGTCACTTTTAAAGAAAAATGTAGTGAGATGTTTTCCTTTGTCTCTGTAGTTATCAGAGACTGTTACAGACTATTGCTGTACTCGAGGCTCAACGTACTCAAGCAGTTCAAGACCTTGAAAGTTTAGGCAGACACCAGAGAGAAGCACTGAAAGATCCTATTGGATTTGTGGAAAGACTCCAAAAGAAGGTATTTCAGTGGGTTTTTCTTAAGTCTTACTCAGAATTTTTTTTAATAACTAGTGATTCACTGCCTATAGAAATCAGAGAATTCTGTATATACTTGCGTAAACATTACGAGTTTAAAATCCTTTCTCTGCTGGGCAGAAATGGCCCTTTGCTTATTAAATCTGTAAGACATAGGTCTTCAGTGATTTTATTGAATATGCTTTCTCTTTTTTTTTTTTTTTGTATGTAGAAATGTACTCTTTAAATTTCTAATTGTAATGTAGATATTTTAAGACAATCTGGAATCTGTAGCTGACAAAGTACTTCATAGTAAAGTATCAGATCAAGAATTCGTAACTATTCTCATTAGAGAAATTAAATGTGCTATGAGCAAATTTGGTAGGGTACTTTCTAAAGAGCAGAAAATGTAGTTCATAGCTGAAAACCAAAATGAATACTAGAAAACATATCTGTGTTCTGGATAACATAGGAGAATATTGTCTGCTGGAGGAGAATTAATTTTGATAAGGAAACATTTTTTGTTCAAGCTTTAAAAAAAAAAAGTAGTAACAGTGATACTGAAAAAGTGTTTAAAGCTTAAATACTTCCTTGGTGTGACATCTACCAGTGACAAACATGCTTGACCTTCTAGTCTGGTAGCAACAAGTGGTATTCCAGTGAAGAATGAAGCAGGTGTTTCATGGTGCTCTTTTCCTAGGTTTGTAGAGACCTAGGTTAGTAGAGAGGTCTGATGTAAGCCCATGGGTTTCCATGGTTGTCTTTCCATTAAATTCTGAGAAGGGTTAATAGCATGCATGATATAATAGTGTTGCATTTTATAATCATTGTATGGGGAAATACTACTGCTAGTTCAAAGTACCTGGTGTATTTTTGTCTCTGAACTAAAGGAATGATACTTTTAAGGTTGACCTTTAAATAACATGGTGAGCTTTGCAACAGTTGTGTTCTAGGCAGAAGACAGCAAAATCAGTGCAGAATATACATTGATTTCGTTGATGAGAGGAGTTTAGGTTTATCACATGAGAAAACCCAAGTCACGTAGTTTTCTGTGTTGAGAAAGGTACAGATCCTGGGCAAACAGTATGTTTAAACAAAACAGAGGACAGATAGACAGTGACAGGGTATTGAAGTCAGAAACACCTGGTTTCAGCTGTGAAATTCATGCTTTAAAGTTTTATGCTCAATAAGCCATTATTGACCATGCCGCTGCATGTTTTATATGCACTGTTGTGTATCGTTCTTGAAAGATATCTTCTCCATAAAAAGCCTGTGTGCCGCATGTCACTTTAACAGTTCTGCTGTTAGCTAAAAAGCAGTATCAGGTTTTCATAACTTTTCAGGATGCATAGTTTTTTGTTTGGATATACAGCAGTTGTGTTAAATATTGCTTTTCACTCTTTTTTCAGGTTGATATGGGTCTTCCATATCCTCAGAGAGTTGTTCAGCTCCCTGAGATTGCCTGGGACCAATACACCACTAGCCTTGGAAACTTTGAGAGAGAATTCAAAAACCGGAAACGTAACAGTAGGAGAGTGAAGCTGATTTTTGACAAAGGTAAAAGGAAAGTGGGGATATGTTACAAGAAAGAAATGACCATTGTGGAGATTTAATAATTCTTTTTTTGTGTTGCTTACAGTAGGTATACCCGCAAGACCAAAAAGTCCTCTAGATCCCAAGAAGGATGGAGAGTCAGTTTCGTACTCTGTCTTGCCTTTAAGTGATGGTCCAGAAGGTTCTGCAAACAGTCGTCCACAGGTAGTTGTTAAAAAAGGAATGATTAAATTTTACAATTTTCCTTTTGAATTTTTTTTCTCTTTTTTAATATGGGTATGTGAGTAATCTTAACTGTTACTTGAAATGGTAAGGATGGTGATGACATCTCATTCCTGTACTCGAATCAGATAACTTATATTGCTTAGGCAAGTGTTATTTCAAATTTTCATGCATTTATTTGGCTGGGGTTTGGTTTTGCTTAGGTAGGGGAAGGGTTAAAATCAAGTTATCCTAACTGTGCTTTTTCTAAACACCTATTCCGTTTTATATGCTGTATTTGAGCAGATGATAAGAGGACGACTTTGTGATGAGACCAAACCTGAAACATTTAACCAGCTGTGGACTGTAGAGGAACAGGTAATGGGAAACTTCCGTTGTGTAGCTGTGGTAACATACATGAGAACAAAAGCAAATTGTGTAATAATGTTTAAAGCACTTAGAAGTTCAGAGTCACACGTATGTAGATACTCATCTTTTGACAACTCATACCTCTCCTAGGAAAGATGTATTTATTGTTTTTTCCCCTGTTGATTTAGAAAAAACTTGAGCAATTGCTTTTGAAGTATCCGCCAGAGGAAGTAGAGTCGCGACGGTGGCAGAAGATAGCTGATGAACTGGGAAATAGGACAGCAAAGCAGGTAACAAGTAAAACACTTGGAGAAGTAATCCTTTTCCTTGATGTTTTTTGGGGTTTTTTTGGTTTGGGTTTGTTTGGGGGGTTTTTTTGGAAGCTTTTTAGGAAGCACTGATAAGTGTTGAAGAGAAACCTGGATACAATCTCTTAAGTGATATGGGGTTTTCTGTCAAAAAAACCCCTCAATTAATAAACTAAGGAATTAAACAATAGGGTATAGTTTTTATAATGTTTGTAGTTAAAGCAATAAAATTTATTTTGCTGGAAAAACGTATTTGAGTGCTTGGGATTGTTTGAGTGCTTGTGCTGTGGTAGTAGTGATTGCAGTCACTACACATTCACAGAAGATTTATTTGTAAATGTGTTTTTTTATTAGCAATAAATAAAATCCAGTATCTTTTCAGTAATAGCTTTTTCTTAAAAATGTAACAGCAGGGTCTGCATTTCACTATTACCAGTGCGAGTCTTATTCTCAATCCTAAATACAGAATTTTAAAAGAACCCCAAAATCTGTGACAAAGCTCCTAGACCCAGTTGTTCACTAGATTTAACCCTATACAGTGACTATAGGGCTACCAACTGTTCTCAGATTGAGTTACATTGGAGTGCTAAATTTCCTGCACCTCAGTACTGGAGAATGGGCAGACATTTTAAAACTCACAGACAGAAAATTTAGTTCTGTACTGGGCTGAGATCCACGGAAGAACACAGATGTGGAGACACAGAGTGTTTCTGCATCTGACTTGTTGGGATTTTCCCCTAAAATGACATAATTTCTCCATTTTTACTAGAAGTGAAAAATGCTGATGTTCTGTGCTCACAATATTTTAATTTGACCTACTTCAGTTGTATGCTTTCAGGTGAAAGAATACTTAAGTATTTCAATATACATAATTTCCTCACCTTTTGATCATATCCATATTTGTAGGTATATTTCTCTGTACCTGAAAAAAAATTAAAACATGCTCATTTCATAAATAAAATGTAGAAGTACTTTCTCTATGCTAACTACACATACTTTATCTGTTGTTGGTAAGAAAGAATAAGCTTAGCCTCAGCAGGTAACAAACTACTAATATTCTTTCTTTTCTGTCACGTTTTTTGCTTTATTTCTGGTGTACTTTTAACCAAGGGTATTTTTTTTGTCTCTGGAAGCCTGCCAAGTGTTTGTGTATATCATAAATGCAAGATTTCAGGATAGGTAATGGTTAGAGTAGTTGTTGAGAAGTAGAAAATGGGGATTTCTTGTCCTTGTAGCAGTGCTGGCAAAACTTTGAATTGAAGGCCTGTTACATTTCATTTGACATTTAATTGTCACATGTTGTTTTTTCTAGGTTGCCAGTAGAGTGCAAAAATATTTTATTAAACTGACTAAAGCCGGTATTCCAGTTCCAGGAAGAACTCCAAACTTGTATTTATACTCCAAAAAGGTGAGACAATATTACAGCAGAAATGTCTTATTTCTGTTCGCGTTTATGTGCAAATTGAGGCTAAATCATTGATATTTTCCATATATTTAAGTCTTGATTAGTGCTTTCTTACTAACTAGTTCTGACTTGCATTTATTTCTTACTTAATAAAGTAATCATTTTCTTTTGCCATTAGCACCGTAATTTGGGTGTTCCTCTAGTTTCACATCAGCATCTGTTAGTTACCTGTCTATCGGATAATCTCAGGGACAGGTAGTGTCAGAAAAGAGAACACAGCAGTCAGATTGCAGGCTGAAGTAACAGGGTAGAATGATTGGTCTTGGGGTCCTTTTTCCTCCGTCGTAAGTTTAATGTAATTGGTCTAGGAAAGCATAATGAGAACCCTGTTGGAAGAGGATAAGGAGCCCTATAATTCATACTGACATATAATTAACAAAAACAAAGAAAATTATGTATAACTGAGCGTATGGAACTAGCACAAGCACAGGCTTAAGACTGAAAGGTTATTTTGATTTGCAACATACGTGACTATTAAAATAGAATGATCATATAAATAACCGTAAATTACGGTGGTTTTCCTTATCCTGGAATCAATGAGAAAAGAATACGGTGCTGAGACATCTTCTTAATTTGCAAAAGAAAATACTCCAGATTTCTGTGTATACTGGTGATATATTTTGATTTAAATAATGTACTGCTCTTGGATACTGGTGAGGACCCTAGACATTTCAAGAGGGCAGTCTCAGGTTTTGGGGCGGAGGGTTGTTTGGGGTTTTTTTGTTAACATTGTGTTTACAAAAGTTCTTCATTTTGTAGAGTAACATAAGTTTTTTGCATCCAGGTGTCTGTAATGTTTTCTGATTAAGAACAGAGTAAACCTTACATTGATTCTGAAGAAAAGGCACATTTGCAGATTTAGTCCCTTGAAAGGTTGGAAACAAATGTTACTGCCAGAGGGGCCTGACAGAGAGATCTACCACTTCTCATCTCTAATGATTTAAAATGTTACACACCCCAGTTGTCTCCTGGTATTCTCTGAAGTTACTGCAAACAATGAGTGCTCATATCTGAGGCTTTCCAGTTTGCCATCCATCATGGTAATGCCATTTTACTTTCACCAGGATTTTAATCTACTATTCTGCTCTATAAACAGAGGCAGGGAAGGTGCAGGCCTGACTCTTGTCTGGTGCCTTGTCTATTGGAAATGGGCTTTCTGGCAGAAGAACCAAAAACACAGCTGGAAACATTGATACCTTAAATACTGTGGTGAGATTCATCTGTTAGAACTCTAAATTACTTGTACAGTTTACCATACAGTGAGGCTAATTTTGAAAGGGGTTGAAAATTCAGTTTTGAAAATTACAATCCCTTGAGTTCTTTATGTCACCATACCATTTTAAATGACCTTAGCCACATGTCTTGTCTTCTTTCTTCTTAGTTTTATTTGGAAAGGCTGTTACTACAGAATGTGAGCAATGCTGCCAGGCAGTAGATCACTGTATCTGATCAATAGTGGGAATATTTATTCAGTACATGCGTGACTTCTTAACCATATTTTTCACTAATTTGAACAGTGATCCATAAAGTTTTTTAACCCTACTGATGCTCATACAAACACGGCGTAACCAAGAATCAAACATATTTTTGATAAAATGCCTAACGTCCTCAAACTGCAGTGGCCATGCTACCATCCCACAGATTTTTCTTAAGCTCATGTGTAGAATAAATCTTATACTTACGTCTGTTTTCACAGTATGATTCATATCCTTATTGCTAGGTCATAAGAGTAAGGTCATTGTGCCCTGGTTCGTGTTAAGGCAGCGTCTCCATTTTCTATTTGTATGGCACGTAAGAAATACAGCAGATGAAAAGATCAAACAAATAGCGTATGTGGGGAAATTGAGCTCTCAGACTGGTAATATAGCTGTCTACTTAGAGCACAGATTGACAGCACTGTATCGGGCTGTAGTTATTCCCAGGTCTCCAATGGAGGGAATAGAATGTGGCAGCAAGGAAATGCACAGGGTATTGGAAGGCTGGGTCATGCTTATGCTGTGCTTACCCTTATTTTGATATTGAGTGTGCACGTACACTGTAAACTGCAGTATCTGCCTTATTGCCAATGATAAAGTATGAAAATTGGATGCTGATACTTCCAGCACATATGTATGGGAGAATAAAAACCATAGATCTATTTAATGTAAATAATTGTGTCAAAAGGGGTGCTTCACAAGAAGGTACTTGGATTTTTCCATGGAGATTGCTCAGGATGCTTTTTTTAAATAGCTACTGGGGAGGTGAGAAGCCTATTCAGTTCTTGAACATCTTGCTGAAGTTACTGTGTCTGTCTCTTCATATGGTATAATGTCTCTTTTGAGAATTGATACACTGATGCACCCTGCTTAATTTCCTGTATTTTCCTGTATAACCATCATCTGCTACTGGTGAAAATAAAACTAAATCAGAGATTTAGGACTCTTGTATTCAGTTCTTCAATTATGGCTTATCATTTTCAATGTAATCCTTATATAATATCATTAGTGCACCTGCTTTTAAGCTTAATCCACAAGATACATTTCCCACAGGAAAAATTATTTTTTAACTGTCTGCTTTTATGTAGTATTTTAGTTCATTCTTCACCAGCAGCAGGATCATGTTAAAAAGAAAATTCAAATCCTCAGTTAAATTCCTAGGTCATAGCTGTATGCGTAACAGTGCGTAGAGAGAGTTTTCCTTTCTTGATTTCCGTGTCTCATATTGAATGCAGATCTGTTTTCTGTTAACAGAAAATTGAAATCACTGACAGCTCAAGCTGAAATACCGTCTGGCCTTATAAATGGAAGTATTGGGGGGCGGGAGGGTGTTGAAATCTTAAAGGAAAGCACAAAAGCAGCAAAACACAGGAAGTCGGTGATCGTAAGGCAGAAGGTGGAAAAATTCAACATAATGGATAGTACGTTAATCTTAGAATAAAATGTTCATTTCTGTTCTGTGCACTGTAGTTCTGCAGATCTGAGGAACCAGCTTCCACTCTTTACTACAGACTTCATCTCCTCTCGGAAGAGTGAACAGGGCTAGTCTCAATTCCTTGTTGTACTGCTGTCTGCATAGCTACATTCCATCTGAGATAATTTCTGTGGTCTTCGCCTTTACTTTCTAAAGTAAATTTTACTGTAAAATAGTGCTAGATCCCTCTTTAGAGGTTTAATCCATCTTTAGAGATAAATGGTTGTATTAGACTATTACAGGTTTGTAACTGATTTAGGAACCTTTGGGGTAAAAAGAGAAAGTGTTAGCTATTGTGAATATTCCTTATAGCTTTATCTGTATGACAGAAGCTAGACACTGTGTAAGACAATCCTCTCTGTTACAATTACTACAAAAAGCACTTTTCATACTTCTGGATTTTGATTCACACTGTTTTCTTTAAATTGAGGGATGTAAGATTTGACATTTAAGATGTCAAAATGCTGGTCTAGAAAGTGGCTAAGTAAAAAGTTGAGTCAGTTTCATTCACCCTACATTAATCTTTTTTTGATATTCAGTATTTTTCCATGGGGAATAAGTAATAGGGATTGAGTGCCTTTAAGTAATCTATTTTAAAACTGCCATGCATTCTGCGCCTTCAGACAGCATTAAAGTTGAAAGGTTTTAGATATACACTAATGGAGTAATTTATCTTATCTAACATTTTTAGGTGCCTTTTTCTGTCAGTCCAGTGAAAAAGAACCTTCAGAGAGCAATTCTTTCTAACTCTTGGAAACTTCTTTTATGGTGGAATGAATTGCTTTTTCTTTCCCTGGACTAGGAAACTGTACAATTAACTTGGACTCGTATTAATTTGTGCCTTAGAAAATTCAGAAGTTGATAAGTGTCAAGCATGGATGGGTCTCTTGGATCTTGAACCTGTGCAAAACTACTTCTTTGTTCAGTTTTGCACTCACACCATTCATGACTCTTGGAAGTCTAATATCTCTGCACTTTGGATCTCATTCTTCAAAATTTTAACAGCTTTGTTTTCTGTTTTTCTGTTGTTGTCAGTCACATTTGTTTAGATGGTTGGGTTTTTTTGGTAATGGCTCTTTCTTACTGGGTTCTTAGCAAAGAAGTGTTGCGTTGTTCATCTGATTTCACTTGGTATGGGGGAGAAAAACCCCAGCTGTATGAGGCTCTGATTAGAGAGGTTTAACTAATTGGAAAGATGATGGACTGTTTAGTTTTTCTGGCAAAAGATTTCTGGCAAGGTTTTATCGATGAGGATTACTTAAATAATAACCAAGGAATGTTTTTAAAAATGTATCGTTTTTTCACTGTAGTCATCAAGTAGACGGCAGCATCCTTTAAATAAACATCTTTTCAAACCTTCAACTTTCATGACATCTCATGAACCTCCAGTTTATATGGATGAAGATGATGACAGATCCAGTTTTCACAGCCATATGGATACTGCAGCAGAAGAGGAAGTATCGGTATGTCATTTATATCAATCAGGGAATGTCTTGCTTACTGTTATTTTAACCTTGTTTAATGAATAATACGAGGATTAAGCATCTTTGCCATAAAATGAATATCATCAAGTAAATATTGAAGTGTGGTAAGATTCAGGAGTCGTTTTGACATATAAGTACACCATTAATATAAAGGCCCTCAGTTTCAGGAACTTTAGACCAAATCAGAAAAGAAGTATGTAAAAGAAGTGATAAACAGTTTAGTCCTGAAATAGCTCTAAAAAGTTTTAGTTGCATGTGTTCAGAAAGTGATCTGACATGAGATCAGTTTGAAAAATCATATAAACTTCTGTAGTTATGATTCTGGTTAAAGATGTGATGTATTAGAAAAGTTACATACAGCCCTGTGCGTAATGCTGTAATGTAATAATGCTGTAATGTAATGTAAATTTAACTGCTATTGGCATCATTGCTTTTTTTCTTCCTTCACTGGCTGAATTAATTATGGATTTTTTTAAATCCGATTTAACAGACTGAGCTGTCAACCAGCAAATATAAGTGGTTTAGAGGCAAATTGGAAAGGCTGAGGAGTATCAGGGATTGTGAGAAGGAGGGTGGCTTTGTCTCCACCAATCTACCACCCCTGCAGCAGAGGCAGCAGATGGAGGTCCCACAGCTCACAGTGGATCCCATATCCTCTTGCCACCGGGAAGGGACTTAGGGAGGGGAATGGAAATAGGTCCGTGCTCAGGGAGGTAGGCATATCCCCTCCTGCCCTCCTTTCCCTTCCCAGTTGCCCCGGCAGAACAGATATGGGTCTCTGGAACTCCAGGGCCTGGCAATTGCAGAGGCCGAGGAAGGTCCATCCAGGGAGTTGCCAAGGATGACTCCGTCAGTCCCACGCATTACAACTGCCTGTGTTAAGGAGGGTCATTGTTGTAGGAGATTCCCTTCTGAGGGGAACAGAGGGCCCAATATGCCACCCAGACCCATCGCACAGGGAAGTCTGCTGCCTGCCTGGGGCCTGGTTAGAGACATCACCAGGAAACCCCCTGGTCAGGTCCAGCCCTCGGATTATTACCCAATACTGGCCATGCAGGTGGGCAGTGACAAGGTTGAGGAGAGAATCCAAAAGCCATCAACAGGGACTTCAGGGCACTGGGGCGAATGGTTGCAGGGTCGGGAGCACAGGTAGTGTTTTCCTCAATCCTGTTAGTGGCAGGGAAGGATACTGGAAGGAACAGGAAAGCACGCCTGATCAACACGTGGCTCAGAGGCTGGTGCCAACGGTGGAATTTTGGGTTTTTGGATTATGGGGAGGTTTATACAGCACTGGGTCTGCTGGCGACAGGCGGCGTGCAGCAGCTGTCTCCAAGGGGAAAAAGGTCTCTTGACCGTGAATTGGTGGGGCTTGTCGAGAGGGCTTTAAATGGGTTTGAAGGGGGAAGGGGGCAAAACCAGTAGTGCCAGCAACAGATGCACAGGTCACCAGGAGAGCACCTGGCAAACAAAACAAGAGAATTCCAGAGGCTCCAGTCAGCAAGCCAACTTCATCAGGGGCCCATCTTAAATGCCTCTATGTGAGTGCACGGAGCATGGGGAATAAAGCAAGAGCAGTTAGAGGCGTGAGCACGCATGGGGGGCTGTGACCTCACTGGCATCGTGGAGACGTGGTGGGATGGCTGCTGTGACTGGAGTGTCAGAGTGGAAGGATACAGGCTCTTTAGGAAGGACAGGCAGGGGAGACGTAGAGGGGCTGCTGCTTTCTATGTCAGAGACCAGCAGGAGTGTGTGGAACTCCACCTGGGAATGGATGAGGAGCTGACCAAGATGGGTCAGGATTAAAGGGAGGGCAGGGAGAGGGGATACTGTAGTAGGAGATTGCTGAGCCATCGTGTGTGCTGGCAGCCTAGAAACCTGAGCCATATCGAGAGAAGTGTGGCCAGCAGGTCGAGGGAGGGGATTCTGCTTTGCTCTGGTGAGACCCAACCTGCAGTACTGTGTCTGGCTCTGGAACCCCTAAAATAAGAAGGATATGGACCTGTTGGAGCAAGTCCAGAGGAAGCCACGAAGATGCTCCGAGGGCTGGAGCCCCTCTGCCATGGGGACAGGCTGGGAGAGTTGGGCTTGTTCAGCCTGGAGAAGAGAAGGCTGCGGGGGGACCGTATAGCACCTTCCAGTACCTGAAGGGGCTGACAAGGAAGCTGGGGGGCACTTTTTCCATAGGGCAGGGGGTAATGGCCTTAAACTGAAAGGTTTAGATGAGGTATAAGGAAGAAAGTTGTCACAGAGATGGTGGTGAGGCACTGGGACAGGTTGCCCAGAGAAGCTGTGGATGCCCCATCCCTGGAAGTGTCCAAGGCCAGGCTGGGTGAGGCTTTGAGCAACCTGGTCTAGTGGGGGGTGTCCCAGCGCGTGGCAGGGGGGTTGGAACTAGATGGTCTTTCAGGTCCCTTCCAACCCAAACCATTCTGTGAAGCTCGAGCAGACATCCTAAGCCAGTGTACTGCTACATCTGGCGTGTTGGGCAAGATTCACAGCTGGTGAATCCCCCGTGCCTTTGCTGTGCTTAGACTGAAGAACCTGACTTCTTAATTTTGTTTTGTTTGTTTTCTTGGGTGAGCCTGGTGACCTTTTTTGTGTGAAAAGCATGTTGCATAGGAGAAGTATTAAGGCCACCCGCTATAAATCCATTCAATTTCTTTATTGACTTTCCTACATGTACTGAATAATTTTTGTTAAATTATTAAATTTGCTCATCTATTACTCAGTCTTAAATCCCGTCTTTACTGGTTTTCTGTGTTCTCTGATGATCTTTTGGCTCATCTACAGACATTCTTGATATCTTTGCATATTCCAGTAAGAACCTTAAAATGCCTGGAAGTAAAAATGCATATGAAAAGAGATGCAGATTGCTCTCTCAATGGAAGTGGTTTTGAACAAATATTCTCTCATTCTGTATTGGTTGTAAATACATACTTTATAACCAGTCTGAATATTTTCCTCAAACAACCTGATTTTGTTCTGGTGTCCTAACTAATAAATATAGGCACCATAAATTAACTGGAATTTGTTTTCATTTGGGGTAGAAGTTCCTGGTTTATGTTTCTGAAGTGGTAATGGTGGATTTGTGCCTTGCCCACCCATTTTTGGTATTGGTTTGTTATTTTGGGGTTTTTTTTCCATGTGGTTGTGGTAAGTTGTTTTTTTGATGTTGGGTGGTTGTGGTTTTTTTCTAGTTTGGCTTAATCTTTCTTCACTGGCGCAGCATTTCCAGGTGGATATAATTCTGGCTTGCAGTATTGTAGAAAGACATAGGTGAGCTCAGTGACCAAGAAGATCCCCATTATCAGTGCAAAGTAGAAGCCGTTTGGAAGAAAAAAAAAGAGATTGTGAACTATATTCAAAAAGAATGTAGAGGATTCTGTTCTGATGTTAAAAGTCAGGGCTCTTAGTGACAGTCAGTGTCTTGGAGAAAAATACTTTGCATCACCATGGTGGAGAAGAGATTCAGTGTAGCAAGAAAATCATAGGGAAGGTTTTCTTTGGTTTTTTGGCAATCTAAGTGCCAGGTGCTGTTCCCTGGTAAAGACAAAAGCTTTTGCCTGGATATTACCAGTCAGTTCAACTGGAACAACCATTCCTGGGAAATGGTTTTAGTATAAATGAGATATTTCCACGTGAAGACCCAACAGAGTGAATTTACATTTCAGTTATGATTCCTTCATTTTGTGAGTGATCTAATTATTCTAGAGTACAGCTACTTACTGTTCCAGAAGGAAGTGTCCACACAGGGAGCTGTTACAGTGTAGTTTATTCAATATACAGTGATTCTGTGCCAGGCAGTTTTTCTCAGAAAATCTGTGGAGGTTTTCATGGAAGGTTTCGTATTAACAGAACGTGGCTTATTACCACACAAGTGAACCATGTCAGTTAACATTGATTTTTCTGGACATTTACAGTCCAGTCCTTTATACAGTTTCATAATTACAATTAAATAATTTATAAGGCCTTTAGAAATTTAACACTGAAAAGCAACCCTCTTTCCCTCACCTCCTTTAATAAACTTACTAAATAACACAGATTCTTTAATCTTCATGGATTTGTAAAAAGAAATTTGTGTGTGTAGTCTACACTAGAAGAATTTTTGTTAGTCTTGTAGTTGTTTTCCATAGCTGAACGTTCCTGTCAGTGTAGGATCTGAAAACTGCTCACGTCACTAAAGACTTGTCATCTTTGAAACCAGCTGACATCTACCAAGTAGAGCTGCTGTAATTAAATAGCCATCCTGAAATGGGCATCTCAATTGGAATGAGTGCTCCTATTTTCTCATAAAACAGAGGCCCTCAACCTTTGCTGAAGAAAACTGAGAGAAAAAAAAAAACAAAAAAAGCACCCAAAACAGAAATGGTGTCTTTCTTTAAAAAGAGAGAACCAGCTGTTATAAACTCTGGCAAAGTTGTATGCACCAGCCTGTGGGGAGACAAACTTTTTTATGATTTAGGAAAAATAGCAATCTATTTTCTTAAGCTGTTAAGAGATGGCGTGAAGGGATAAAGGAGCTTGGTAGCTCTGAAACTTCTACTCTTCCAGTCATGGAATGATGCTTCTCACCACTTTTTATTCTTACAGGTAAAGGTGAGAAGTTAGTACTTGTAAGATTGACTGTCTTCAAATAAAAGATACATATAATGGAAGATTGGTTTTGTCTTGATTTATGAGTCTTTTAAAAATCTGAGATTGTGCCACAATTCTTAACCTATATACTGGTTTTCCTTTGTTTTTAATATTTTCACAGCTTTTAAAGTACTTCAGAACAGCAATTGCAACTATCCTTAGTATAGTATTATTCCATACCATTTCACAGGATAGTCAAGAGAAAGATCAATGAACTTGATAAATCTGACCTGACATTTCAGTGCTCAAGTATAATATCTGTTGCCGTGTATTTAAAATAACCTAGGTTTGCCCTAAACAAAAGCTAAGCCTTCTACTGCAGCTGCCATTTTGCCCACAATGTATGGACCCGTGGATTATGTGAATTGCAGTTAGGCGTCTAAACTGAGAGAAAAACCGAGACGTTAAAGTTGGGCACTGCTCTCTCCTTTGTACTGTGCCTAAGCGCTTCACCAGAGGAAACTTCTTTGTGTAGAATAATGGCTTTTTTGTTTCAATGCAAATACCACATTTTATTTTGTATTATTTAAATTTTGTTAGCTATATGTGCTGTTTTGTGCTTATATTTAAAAAATATTTCCCTGTGTGTTCTTTAGTTAGAATATATTGCCAACATTTTCTCAAAGGTAATCAGTCATACATAGTGATTTATGGAATATATGTCCTACTAGTTATTATATCCCTGTAGTAAAGAATGTTTCTCATTTGTTGTTAACCATGAACAGGATGAAGAGAGTATTCCAATAACATATCGAGAGTTACCCGAATACAAAGAACTGTTAGAGTTTAAAAAATTGAAGAAACAGAAACTCCAGCAGATGCATGCAGAAAGTGGGTTTGTGCAGCATGTGGGGTTCAAGGTGAGTTTGAAAGGTGATCATCTGTTACTGAGTGGATTGTAGAAGTTTTCAAAGGTAACATGGCTCAGATTTCCTAAAAAGGCTTTGTTTAATGTAGCAAGTTTGGTTCTTTAGTTCTTGTACACTGTGCCTGCTTCCTCTCATCTTCTTTAATATAAGCAACCCAAGTAATCCACTCTTTCTGATAGCTCAGGTTTCACAGGATACTGTGAAGATTAATAAGCATATACTGTCTTTTCCTCATTTGTGTTATGAAAACACAGCTCTGGAGCCAGGTTAAATTATTACAGAATTCCATTTGACACTACACTCCGTTTTGATAAAGATTCATTGATGATAGATCTCTGATTATTAATTTGGAGGAATTTTGCCTCCACCTGACACCAGGGAAGGGACGTAGATTTTTTAATGAGAACAGTAACAGATGAATAGTAGTTTTGGTTTTACGCAACTTCCTAGTTCTATCAAGTAAGAACTCACAGAAGCTGAAGCAAGGACATGAAACAATAGGTATGTGAAATTAAGAAAATAAACTGATGTGTTGTCCCAGTACCAACCATTACTAGGCGACACGAAAGAAAGGCCATTTTCTAAATTGTAGTATCTGTGTAAGTGCCTGCTATGTTGGAATAGTTTCTTCACCTTTTTTAGTGTTACTCAGCTGGGTTTATTTTCTAATACCCATTTACATAAGATTGCAGAGATACTCAGTTTCAAGTTCAGTTCAAAATGACTGGAAAATTAAGATAGTCTTGTTAGTTGACACTGACAGACGTAAACATGGTATTAGACTACCAAGGCGATTTTTTTTCTTTGGTTTTTTTTTTGTGGTTTGTTTTTTTGTTTTGTTTAACTAAGCATAGTCTGTTTGGTATGGGTTTTGTTTGTTTGGTTTTGGTTTAAAGTTAGCATTCTCTTTCCCAAAATTCAAACCTTTGATCAGGCAGAGCAGACTTCTAGGTAACAAACTGGTTGCTTTTTCTACATAAAATGCCTCTGCAAAGTAAATTGGCGTTATGCAGTGTCAAGCATTCAAAGTTTGAAAGTTTCTTTGCAGTCTGAATTTGATTTTATTACGCATTACAGTAAGCTCTGAAATTACATGATTATATACCATTTTCCCTCAGGAGTGCTGCCTCGCTCCATGCATGGGCTGGACGGAGCTCACCTAATAAGTAATCATTCGGAACACTTTTGGTTCTGCATGGCCTTCAGCCTCATTTACTACACATTATTCAGAATGTACTTTGAATATAGAATTATTGAATCCCTTGGGGGCTCTTTACGGCTTTCATTGCTGTAATATCAGACCACTTTGCAAATACTTCTTTTTTTTCCATAGGAAATGAAAGGCATGGCATTATTTCTGTTTCACAGGGGAAAGAGAGGGAAGCTGGAGCACAGAAATTAAGGTCAAGGGTTTCCACTATCTTGGTTTTCAAATTGAGATAACTGGAACCAATTTTTATTTTTTACTTTTTTTGAAGTATTTAGCATTTTACTGAACTTGATATTCTCAGGGAAGAGCTCTGAGTATGCTCATTATCAGCCCTCAAACTCTGAAAGCCATCTGTGGAAGGAAGGGCTGCAGCTGTGACAAATCTGTAAAGTGTAAGGTGTTTGTAACCCCGAGTGGATTAGCTGTGGCCGGGAACAAGCTGCTCTGGTGGGTTTCACAGATGCCATGGGAGAACTTCAGGTTCTGAAGGGGGATGAGCTATGGGAGCACAGGCTTGTTTCCCACATTTCTTTCTCCTTTCCAATCCTGTCTCTGCAGCACTCTTCAAAGTTCAGATTTTTGAAATGTTCTCCTTGCCTCCAAGCCCCATTTTCCAGGTTTACTTTTTTTTATCAAATGTCTTTACATTTCTGCCTCTTTTCTCTACCGTCATCATTATTTCATCCAGTCTTGATGTTTTGTTGGTACTTTGTTTCCTCCTCTTCGTGCCACACTCTTCTTGCACTTAGATGCCATTGCGTTGTACCCGAGTCTTCTCAGGGGATTAGTTCTTGCTAATTGTCTAGCAGTTGTTCTAATTGTCTTCCTGCTCAGCTTTAGCTGTAGACTTCTGTTCCCTTGTCATCCCACTTCCTTCCCAGCCAACTGGCTTTTAGTTCTAGCCCACCTGTAATGCGGTGGTTTATTTCCCGAGTTTGAAAGTGCATCACTGTGACCTGTCGTGTCCTGGTCTGCAGCCCGTCAGCAGCCTCCCGGGGGCCTCTCCTGGTCTGCTCTCGCTGCTCGCTTCTGCCGTGGAAGGTCAGTCTGTGCGTAGGCATTTCACACAGACTTCAGCTGTAGAAACATCACGTTGTGCGTTGTGTCACGGCAGTTCCTACAGCCGTGCGAGGATAAGCACCGACTGCAGGCGGGACTAGGGCTGCTTATGCAGGAGAATAATGTCAACCTGGAGCGTTCGGGGAGTGGAAGCAAAGCAAGAGCAAGATCAATCAATCCTCAGGGCTGTGGAGGGCCTCCCCTACGTCTGAGGACTTCTTTGTGAATACATTACGGCCTGTGATGGGAAGAGTTCAGCTGTGTGGGCTAGTAGTAGTCGACCTGCATACGTGCCTTTCTGTATGGGGTATCGGTGCATACTGTTGCTGACGTGATAGTTTGTTTCAGTGCTCTTCCATCTGCTTCACAGTGTGATAACTGCGGAATTGAACCTATCCAGGGTGTTCGGTGGCACTGCCAAGACTGCCCTCAAGAAATGTCCTTGGATTTCTGTGACTCTTGTTCTGACTGGTGAGCAGCATATGCTTCTGCTTGTTATTTACAATTGGCTTGAGTGTCTCTGTGTGGCTTAATTGCAGGGTGTGTTGGAAATCTTTGCTCCAGTGCAGGACACACCTCCTGTGTTGGGTGAAGTGGAAGATACTTTAGTGTATCCTCCAGGAGATGCCTTTTTGTAAGCATGTTCCGGATGTATAATTATTTTTTCGTAATAGAGTGGACAGATAGGTTTGGCACTGTTAAATAATGGGGGAAGTGATACTTTATGAATGAATCGTATCAAATTCAGTATGAATCTGTTAATATGAACACTGTGTTTGAAAGTTGAAGGAAAATATTTGCCTTTTAAACTGTTATCTTTTTCTTTCCCTTGCAGTCTGCATGAAACAGAGATTCATAAGGAAGATCATCAGTTAGAACCTATTTACAGAGCAGAGACATTTTTAGACAGAGACTACTGCATGTCCCAGGGCACCAGTTACAATTATCTTGACCCAAACTACTTTCCAGCAAATAGATGACATGGGAAGCAGATCTACCATCTTGGGCTTACTATCCTCTTTGAAAAATAACAATGGCACCATTGTTAATTCTGTGCACATTTTGGAAAGACTCTGCTTTCCCTGAAATGTCGCTCACAGCATGACAGCTTCCTGGGTGTACTTGTCAAACTACAGCTTTGAGCTGTCATGGTTCTAGATCACTGAACAGCAGCCGAACATTCCTAGTGTGCAGAAGGTTTCACTGGGAGACTTTTCTTTCACCACGTTAGTCATTTTTAGGTGGTGAATCTAAACACAAAAGAAAAACATGCAAAAGGGTGAGCCAGAAATGAGAGCACACATTAAAGATAGAGTCAATTCCAAAGGCTTTGAAGAACTTGGTTGTAATGAGATCCAGAGGAGATGAAGTATTTATATAAAAACAGTTTAGTAGCTTGCAGTTTTGTTGTGAAATAGTTTTCAGCACAGTAACTGACTTCTTTAGGCAAGGTTTTAACCAATGACAGTGTTCGCTTCTAGGATGTTCTCTAAAAAATACTCACTGTCTCAGCGATGGTTGGTTACAGGCCTTTATTAAATCGGAGCTGCTTAATCACATCGACTTTCAATTTTTTAAAATTTTTTGTTTTGTTTTTGTTTTGTTTTGTTTTGTTTTTTTTAAACCACGATGAACTCTATTTACCAACAGTGAAGCACTACAGGGGGCAACTGTGGCATTGCTTCCTTAACCAGCTCATGGTGTGTGAATGTTATAAAATTGTCACTCAGATATATTTTTTAAATGTAATGTTATATAAGATGATCATGTGATGTGTACAAAATATGGTGAAAAGTGCCAGTGGTAGTAACTGTGTAAAGTCTCTAATACTCAACATTAACTCCTTTAAAATAAAATACACAGCCTTCTGCCTCTGTATTTGGAGTTGTTAGTGCAACTCATCAAAGAAAACTGCCTAATATAAATCATATATATGGTAATAATTTTTCCTCTTTTGTAGTCTGCACAAGATCCATGAAAGATTGTATTTTTATTACTATTTAAACAGTGATTAAATTTAGCCTGAGCAGTGAGCAAGGGTTCACATGCATTCTTTTATACTGCTGGATTTTGTTGTGCATCATTTAAAACATTTTGTATGTTTCTTCTTATCTGTGTATACAGTATGTTCTTAAATAATGTTCGATTGTCAGGAGAACTGTGAGAAATAAACTATGTGGATACAGTCTGTTTATATATAGAATGCTTGCTGTGAGTTCCTTTCTGTGTAGTTCCGACTTTCTCATGGAGATGGAAACATTAAAAGGACACTTGAGCAGGTCACACCAACACTCACTGTGCAGGCCCGCAAGGCGCGCAGCGCCTCCCTCTGCCGTGAGTTCAGTGGGAAGCGATGGCGCTCGGCGCCTCCTGAGGCACGCTTCGCCTTTTGCGGGGTTAGCCTGGCGTTCCTCCTGGCTTACTCACAAGCTGCTCCTTTTCAGACTGCGGGAGGCCCAGATTTCAGGAGCCCTGGTACGCTGCGTGCCACTGTCGAGCAGCTCTGCTATTCCTGTGACACATTTTAGTTAGTATCTTTCTACTGGCATGTATGGATTGTGGTCAGAAACACTTGGCTATTCTGTAACTGTAATAGACTTCCAGTTGCTTTGAAACTTGAATACTCAGAGTAACTAGCCAGAAAAGAAACTAATTTGACTTAAAAAGATGGCAATAAGAAGGATAATTAGCTGGCTGCACCTAGTAACTGTAGTTATGAAGTGATAACAGTATTAAGTTTTGCAATAAATTTAGGTGTGGTTATTTTTTTGCTTCAGAAAAAAATAATTCAAAGCACTCTGTTTAGAAGGTAGTGCCGTACAGTCACTAAAGCACTGAGGAAGCATCGTGTGTAAACATCTCTCATATGTCTAGCATACCTGAAGTTAATAAATTAAAAAAAATCAACACAAAAATTCACGTGATGTATTTTAGTTTTCTGTTGGAAAAGATGCTGCTCTGAGCAGCTCCCTGATACAATGCAAATGTGCTTTTCACATCATCGGTGCCGTTTATAGGCAGCTGGAGGTGGTGAGGGTGCAGTTCCCGGGGAGAGGATCTGTGGTAACCTTGGCTTTCTGTCGGTATCCTGAAAACACTGCCGGAACAAAAGAACGTAGGTTCATCAGTGAAGGTACGATGAAGTTCAGATAGTCATCAGTCTAGGAGAGCTTGGGAAGGACAAAACGCCGTGCTATAATCTGAACGAGATTGGAAGCAGAAGGAGAATTTTAGGTGAGTCACCCAAGAACGCAGTGCCGTGGGTACCGCCGCCTTTCACTGAGTAGGTACAGAGACCCGTTTCCATATGGGTGCATATCCAGCTGTTCCTCTTGCACGTGCTATGGACACACGCCAGCACACACCTAAGGCGCCTACGCCCGATCAAGCACGGGAATATTTTTGTGTTCCACTGAAAAGACCAGAAGAAGCAGAAAGAAAAATTAAACTGAAACTGTGTGTTGAATAATTTTTGTAATTTCATTTAAAAAAAAAAAAACCAGCAGTTGATTGTTGCCTTTGTTCCCATCCCGCACACGTGTGATACTCCACGCTTATTAGCGTCTGTTGTAATTAGAAGTCATTAAAAAACACCCTCCAGAAAACCCATCCGGGTGGATTTGCAACTTCATGGTAACTTGAGAATATTTTACTTTATTTTTTGCTACTGAAGTACCAGGCAGCTGCCGGTGCTGCAGCTGGGCCCCGAACAGCCTCCCTTCTCGCACTGGTGCGTTCCGAGAGCCTCCTCCCCTAAAGCCGCCGCGTGCGGGCGCTGCTGGTCTGGAGCCGGAGAAGCACGTCCTAGAGCACCAGAGGCGAAACGTAGGCTGTAGAAGGACCCAGGAAAGAAGGAACATCCAGGATGTGAAGGATAAGAACGTACCTAAACCAGTCCTGTAAACGACGGAATTAGCGTTTCGAGGGCAAAGGCCAAGGAAGAACAGGAAGTGGAAGAGACTGCCCCGAATGGAGAAAGGACATACTCTGTACGCATGCTGATGTGAGCTTATTTCCAAGTCCTGTACTGTGCTTTAAAAGGATTAAACCCACCTATACTGTAACAGAAACCATTGCTCCTCATTCTTGTACGTGTTTTATTTGTGTTATGTCTTCATTACAAGAAAGGTAACTTGAAAAATACAAATCTGCCGCATAAAGTACAACTTTGACGGTAAGAGCAATCATGCAACCCACTTCAACTGCGAATTCATCCAGTAGTTCCAGTAAGGATGCAACTGCTTTGCAGGAATGTTAAACAAGCTTTTATTTAGCTATCGGAATACCAAAGAAACTCCACGGTATTTTGGTTAGCTTCATGGAAATACGATAGGACGTGTGCAGACGTTTTTTCAGATATTACAGATGAATGGCCCAGTAAAGAAGCAAGCAGTGGGAATAAAATCATCCCTGACATTTTCCTCTTCCCCCTCCCCCCTCCCAAGTTTTGGCAGTGCCAGTACAAGACAACAGATGATGGTCTGAATTTTGCATTTGAAATACTTCCAAAGTAGGATTTAAAGGTGTCTTCATACACTCTGGCTCACAGTCAGCTTTATGTGTAGACTTTAATTGAGACAGTAAAACTGCTGTTAATGTGGATAGTTACTGGACTGCACGCTGAACTGTACAATACAATCATCACTGTCGCCTCAGCTCACAAAACCGGGAAGCCGTCATTTGTAATACCCTACAGTTCCCAGCAGAAGGCGAGGCCGGCTGAACGGCGGCGTCTGCTCCGCGGTAACGGACTGACGGACTTCCACGCTGCTGAACCCTACCTTCACCTGCAAGTCATTTTCCTGCCTGCTGTCATAGCGTTCGGGGGACGTGCGAGAAGTTTGTTTTAACTTCTAGCTCGGCTGATTGCAGCTGCCTTGCAGCTGCATGTAACGGAGAACAGGTTGTAGTCACCAAAACCCAAGCTAAGTGATACCACGAAAATGAATCCTGATAATTAAAATAACCAGTGAGCAACCTGTACGCTACTGTAATACGCTAACGGGTGAAGGATGCGGTTGGAGAGCTCGCTGCTGGCCGGGCACTCTCTGACTTCAATCAAACGTATGAGGGCGTGCAGTACAAACCAGAGCTGCTCTTCATGCTGCTTTTAGCCCGTGACGAGCGAACACCCAATAAAACAACATACAGTTCTTGGTGCAGAGTTAGCATACAGACCGCTTTCTATTGAGGGTATTGTCGGAACGGGGAAAGAAAAGATTTCACCTAAAACGACATACCACATGCACAAGCTCCAGACACCTCTCGAGAAAGCAGTATTGCTCTGAACAGCGTTTTAACCGAGACTGCCGAGCGCACGGGAGGTCGGGCTGCGTGCGCGCCGTTACTGCGCTTCTGCCGAAAACGCTGCCCCTCTTGAGAAAGCGAGCGCTGCCTCTTCCTTTCTCAGAAAAGAGTCAATTGTCTTGCAGAATTCCAGAAAAACATCCCCCTGCGTTCCTTCTGCATCAACCTGTGAAGCAGGCAAAAAACATTAGTTTTGGTTAAGTTACAAAGAATTATCTCAGAATCTAAACATTGGCACAACAAGCTGCCCCCATATAAAACAGGAGTTGTTCTGTTTCAGGCTGCGAGCGTGCTGACGTAGGGGAGCCGCTTCCACAAACCAAACTGCGCTGTGTTCCTGCAGTCACGCGAGAAGATTCTGCAGGCCCCACCGTCTGGAGCTAAGCACAGTAATCAAAGGAGAGAACTCGAGCTCTTTCTCCCCAGTACTCATGTTTTAGAGTAAAATTACACCTCTGGTGTACAGAACAGTGGCCAAAGATTTTTAGAAGCTATTTTTAACATTTAATACCTTCCAAAAGAAACCTAAGGGAATAACTTCGATGTCATGAGATGGATAGCGATGACTCGTCGATTTGTTTCTTGTCACCTAAAGTGTCGAGTACATAATGCTGCACCTGACCTACGGGCGCCCCCGCGGCAGTAACCTAGCGAGGTGGGGTGTTTCTCTGCGTTTGCATGTGCTTGGTGCCTTGGTTCTGGTGTTACAACCGCCTTCGGGCTCCGCGTGTTTTACAGTGGCACTGGGTTTGCTGCACAAGAACTTCACTTTGGCTGAAGACATTTTGTTCTTTAACGCCCCCAAAGATTCTGGTTTGGCCAGAGGTTGTCCAGGCTGTTCACGTTTATTTTCCACGACTGGACTTAAACGAAAACAAGGCCAATATATTCCCCGACACTGGGGAAGAGAGCTGCATTTTAGCAAAAGGGAATGATGTCTGTAGCCAGTAATACTTCTGTGTTCCCCAGAAAACAGAGCACCAAGCTTTTCTGAGATGAGTTTCACGTCCATCCCATGCAGTGAGTGTCACGCAGCTCTTGAGGAAGGAGAGCTGTCTTTTGCCTTCACAGCAGAGACAGAAGGAGCTTTCATGCTGGCTGTGTACACCACGCAGATTGCATCTGATGATTATTCAGTTCCTCTCAAATGCCTGGTGGGAGCCTCGATTCTCTACTCCACAGCACGCCACGGAGTTTGCACATATTTAACTGGACCCGTGACAACTTTGCTAACAGCCTGTTTTTCTGAACTATATGTGCTGCATTTTCGTCTCCAAGTTGCTGACCAAGACTCCAAGGGGTCATTCCTTACCATCAGTTCTGCCACCTCTTTGTTCTGCAGGAGACTAAAAGGAATTTCAAACTCCAAAAATGAATTTTTGAAATAGGCCATGGAGTTCTGCTCAGACACGGTGTTGGCTTGCAGCCAGCTCCTGTACAGTCTGACTGCACTCAGTGTACAGTTAAGTCCCTCGGCGCTCAGTCTCGTGTGGGAGTCAGCAGCTGCTCCTCGCAGAGATCCAGCAAGGGGTAGCATTCACGCCCCGTAGCTTGGTTTCGCTCTTGGTGGCAGCCACAGATGCTGCAAGGTTTGGTCCCTTGTTCCATCCTGTCGGAAGCGCTGGCACACCCAGCCAGCCCACCTCCACGCACAGCAGTTCCAGCACTGGCACCGGCCCGGCCAGCCTGAGGGAGCCGTGCCTGCCTGGGTTCAATCCCCTTGGACTCACCGCAAGGGAATCTTGCAGTCGGAGCTGAACTGCTCTGCAGGTGGTGCCTCAGAAAGGCCAGTTCTCAGACAAGGGCTGCGTGTCCGTCAGGAGCTTTCAGTGCCACAGAAACACAGGCTTTAGTAGTAGGAAAGAGAAAGGGGCATGGTGAACCGTTCTGGACCAAGTGCCTACCTTCTCCAGTGACAGCAAAACCAGCAACTCCCATCTCAGCGGTACGAAGCAGCTTGTTTTGTCTGCCTCAACTGCCAAGACACCTGTTTTCCTGTGGCTGTCCCGCAGGAAATACACTTCACCCAGGCTGAAGGCCACAGCCATTTCAAAGCTCTCTTGCCTCAATACGCATTTTTATTATCTCTCTATTCCATAAATACTGATCTAACCTAATCGGCACAGCTGATTGCCACTGGCTTTTTGGCCACCTCTTCTAGAACTGAGACTGATGCTCGGGTCTAGATCTAAGTGGTTGCGATGAGGAATGAGGTTTGTGAGTGTGGAAACTGCCGCCCTTTACGGCTGGCTGGAACGCTGCCTTCCCAACAGTCACAGTAAAATATGGATGAGCGTGACTAATGACAGCCGCAGTGCTGCCCATGCTGCCCTCCTGAATAACAAAGGTCCAATTCATAAAACTAACGTAGAGTTGTGGCAAAAATCTAACTTAATGTGACAATAATTCACAGCTACTACCACAGTAATTCTGTGACACTCTGCAGCTCCAGGACAGAAAACTGTGTTTCTATGATCATAACAAAACTCATAAATTAGGACTGTTTTCAAGGTTATTCAAGGCTACTGTCTTCTCACAAAAGCAAGATCCAGATACAGTTTTCCATTGTGCTTCCAGTTCTGAAATGCCACGATGGCTTTAGGTAACTTCAAATACAGAGAAATTTAATGAGCTCATAGGAAAAATGACTGCAGTAATCATCTTCGTGGTACAATGCTGCTCCTTTTGGCATTGAAATCAACCAATTAAATTTTCTGTCATCAAATCCCCATTTGTTGCAGGTTTCGGGGTTTGGAACTCTAAACGTTTACTGCCAGTGAGCAAACCCGACTGTCTGGAGAGAGGATGGCTGAGCACCACCGTTTTCAGCCAGACAGACTCGAATAAACTCGCTAGTTAGAAGCTTTATATTGGAGGTCAGTCAAGTTCAGCTGGGTTGTCACCAACGTTTATCTCTCCGTCCTTAAAACGAGTGTTAAAAACCTCTGTGAGACAGCGCAGTGCCTGGTTCTCAGAGCAGTGGATCAAGCTGGAAATCCAGTGGAAACCACGCTGCCCCGATACCTGTTGGCACTGGGCAGGCATTTACCAGCGTGTTACCGACAACGCCCTGCTGATGCTCTGATGCATCTTTCAGTCTGGTGTCTCACCTAGTGGGTCACAAGGCACCAAGGGGTTGACACAAACACTTGTTCCTTTGTTCCCCCCCTACTTACCGACCAGGGTTAATGATTCTCTGCCAACCTCCCAAAGGATGGAACTAATCTCCATACCCGCTATCCCTGTTCCCATGGATGATCCTTCTCTGCAGGCACAGTACCCACTGGCCCCTCCCATGAGAAACTTCTAACAGGGGATCAGCATGAGGAGGCTCAGAAGTAGAAGCTCATGAGAGGGTGGATGGCCACTGGTTCTTTCCTAACGTTTGTGACAAGAACCTAACAACTACTGCTTACCCAGCATGTGACTCCAACCGATTCTAGAAACAGTAGAACAACACTGTGAAAAAGGAAAAGGAAATGGAAAAGGAAAAGAAATAAACAAGGAAAACGAAAAAGTGAAAAATAAAAAGTAATGCGTTTTGGTCAAACTTTGTAGGCTAAGCTTCCATAGCCTGTGATCTAAAGTAGTGGGAGTTTTTGGACATCCTTGGCAATCCTCTGCTCCGGGCTGCCTACCTGATGTGTTACACTCACACCTCTTTTCCTCAGATGACTTTGAATAAGGAACTTGTGCTTAAGACACCAAGTGGGTGTCCTACGTTAGCTGGGTAGGATCAGTTTTGCCTCGCTTGACTACCAATGCGCTGCTCTTCTCCAGTACCCACCACCCTCCTACACACTGTCACTTGGAAAAGGCTTTAAAGGATGAGTCAGACAATAAAAACAATCAGGATTTTTTCTCCCTCTCTGCTCAACTGACAGAGGGCCATACATTCACAGGTATTCACGTTTAGCCACTTGTGTTAAAACACAAGCAGGTGCCTACTAAATTTTCAGGTGCGCTTTTCTGTCCAGCTGACTTGGAAATCTTTGAGAAATAAATTTAAAACCAACAGTATCTACCTGCTTACTACGGCTACCGTAGTGCATTTCATCTCATTTCATTCATCTGGAACATCCGATTCCCACAGAATCAGGCAGCTGGCAACTGTTGCTTTTGTGAGTAGTGCCTTCAGTCCTCAAATTTACTGTCCCGGCCCTTGTTACAAAGCACCCGCGTGCTGTCCTCAGCGGCAGGTGGGTGTTCGGTAACTGACTACGAAAGAAACTGTGGAATACTAAACCACATCCCCAAATCATAATTTTTTTAAATTAATTTGAAAATTTCTAACTTACTGTTACAACTACTTTACCTTCCAGCACACAATTTAGAAAATTAATGCCTTAGCAGAAAAGTGAGCAGAGGACAGTCATTCCTTGCCCTTCATTCTTCAGTCAGTTTATCTTCCCCTCTAAATACATCCCCGTGAGTTACATCACCGTCCTTATCTCAGCTGTGTGGCTGGAAGGGTCACCATTGTTCATTCCTCTCAGGTTCACAGACGTTACATCTGCACCCAAACCCTCCACCCTGTGTGCATGCCTCACACTCCCACTGCTGAGCAGAAACGGGCAGGTAATCCTGGTCAAAGAGAAATGTCAAGCAGCGTCCTGATCTTTTGGCAGCCTCGTCAGGTCACTGTTGTTCAGAGGTCAGCCGAATGGAAAAATGTTCCGTTTCCAAATACCGTATTATTTATCAATGATCTATGTGCGGTAACTCTAGGTTCAGAGAAGGTCATACACTTCTCATTGATTAAAATCGGAATGCTGTTACACACATAAACCTTTGTCTCTTCTCAGCAAGTAAAGCAGAGAGAGAATTCGTAATGACTGCAGAGTAAACTAGGTCGGACTTGACTTTTTCTGTCCCTACTGTGTTTATGAGGCTCCTTCCATGCGTGCCGTGACACCCGGTCCAAGGCAGGGGATGAGAAAGCTAATGTGACAACCTAGTCTCTAGCCCACCTTGATACGGTGCGACAGATCAGTTCCTCCTCTACTGAGTGCTCATCCAACGTCTAATTCCCACACCAGACCTTCTGCTGGCCTTATGCCCAGGACTGAATTTTACATTTGCGTATTTAATCTGACTGGTTTAGGACTGAAAACTTTTAGGCTGGATAGGACATTAAACATGTAGCATCTCTGCCATGTGCTGTTCCCAATCCGCGGAAAACTTTGCCCAGCCCTAAATACACTTAAAATGGAGAAATCAAATAAAACCAATATGCCAACCTTATTTTTGTGTTAAACAAGTCTATTTAACAATTCTGACTTCTGTGGCAAAGCAGGGGCTGGGTGGTACAGTTACGCCAAGCCCTACAAGACACAATCACACAACTAAATACTATTTCACCTACAACTACTAGTGGTGCTTAGTCACACACTGCAGTAAAGTGGCTAGAAAAGGTTAATGCTGAATATTCATGGCAGTTGGGTGGGATTTAGACTCTTAATATTCCTCTCAAAATCTCAGCATCCACTCCTCTGAATTCTTAAGAAAGTGCAGGGCTGGAATCTCAAGGGACATAAAGCGCACACGGGCCTTCCGCTGCAAAGCTGCTTCTGTTGGAAAAACAAGCCCGGCAGGAATAACTTTCCAGAAGGCAACTACAGATCCTTTCAGACCCTTCTTCCTCTCTTAAATAGCTTCTCTTCAGATGCTTTGGCTACTGCTTGTCTTGGGATCGCAGGCTGACCTGCACCTGCGAACAGCACCTTCAGGAAAGACACCACTTCCCTGGAGCTATTGGATCCCACCAGCTTTGCCTGAGACAAAGAGTGCACAAACCTCTGGTCTGTATTTGCACAAAGGTCCATGGATTATTTTAACAAATCCATGAATGTAGATGAGATCATTTATTTTAAGGAGTCTTCACATCAACACTTCTAAATTAACTTTGGTGCCTTGGCCTGAAATGGATTAGGAAACGTAGACATAGATCTTTCAGTGAGCAAAATTACAGAGGCAGCAGCATCTTAATGGGAGCATTAACATCTTCAACCAGTGCTGGAGAGTAATAGAACCTACTTAGGAGTGAGCAGGTTCCCAAAGCTGAAAACAGGTGGTGTTAGAATTAAAATCAGGAAGAAAAACATTAAACGTGTTAGACTGCCTCTAGGTAAAGTCTCAGTCTTCTGGTATGTGCATGATTTTTCAAATGATAAACACCAAGGACTGCTGTAGCCCAGCCCCCCCCCCAACAAATCGCAGTCTGAAGTACTGCTGATAGTTTTCCTGCTTTCCACCTGGATCTCCTTTCTCCATCCAGAGAGCATCCGGGGGGCTGCTAATGCCAGTGCTTAGCAGTCTGTAAAATCTGTTGCTATAAACAAGGAGCTAAGCGTGTCCTGGGAACTGCAAGGTTCCCCTTTACTCCCTGCTTTCTTCAACACACGCAGCCCAAACCTCCCTCCCCACTGCTAACACAGTTTCAGAACGGTACACCTCGATGTCTACTTGCTCACCATTTCCCACACAGTAACAGTTACACATTTTGTGTTTCCTAGTTCTCTGTTTCAAAACAGCTGCGCGCCGAGCCTTAAATCCTTCTTCTTTGTCTTTATTCTTCAGACTGCTGAGGCAAATAACGTGCAGGTTTGTAAGATGTGCGTTTGCAGGATAACAATACGGGTTGGAAAGAACGTCAGTGGGACGGCTAGTCCCACCTCCTGCTCAGAGCAGCACTGGGCACTGAAAGGGTGCCGCTGCGCTAGGGCCTCGGCTCGAGGTGTGTCACTGACCGTCTCAGACTGTACTGTTATCCAGGAAAACTGCACAGAAAAATTTCCTAAACAAGCATTCCTTCCAGAAAATAAATTACTGTGATTCACAGTATTAAGTGTATTTCCAAAACAGATTTTTTTTTAATTCCAGCGCTGTCCACTACTGACCTGATGGGGAGTATTTGGATCAGAACAGCTATTGAAGCCAATTGCCCTGTGCAAAAAAAAAATCTCAGCTCTACCTTTCCACTTGGACTGTAGGTGCGAAGCAAACTTCCAAATCGATTCGCACAGCTGTTCCACAACACTTGGTTAAAAAATCACTTCTCTCACCCATGAACAGTAAAACACTCACATGCTGCTTCTATGAAAGATACATTTTCTTGTAATTCTTGCTATACAGGCACCAGGGCTGCAGGCTTCTACCCGAGGCTGGCTGGGGGGACGAGGACAGCCCGGGAGGATCCATCTGAAAATCCTGCCTCTGCTGAGTAGTTCGGCAGGGGTCTCTACATGCTGATACAAAACTGAGCATGTACTCTTCTGCACTGTAAGGGCTGGGGAGGGGGCATCTCCCTACTTGACTTACATCCATAATGGAATCACATCTTTGAGGGCAGCTGTGTATTTTACCAGTTCAGTAAAAAGCGGATGAGATTTCAATACAGAACACCTGTGTTCACAAAAAACAGAACACGTTTTTCAACCTTCCAAGGCCGTTGTACATGTCAACGTTTATAAAGCTGATTTTACAGGGCTTCCGTACCCAACAGTTCCATCCAGAAGACGGAAGGACGTTGAACACCCGCATTCATCAGAAGCAACTACAGACACTGTACAGACAGCGTAGGAGAAACAGTGTGGACACTGTTCAAGCAAGGCACGAGTATTTTCTAACACGCAAACACACAATGTCAATTCCCCCAAAACCTAATGATAAAAGAGAGCCAAACACATGTCCAGTTCCGACCCACAGGCTAGGCAAGTCCCTGACGGAGCTAATGAGCCGTAAGCAATCAGGCAAAGGCCGTGTGTTTTGGCGTTGGTTACACTGCACAGGAGATGGAGCAGAAACGTGCAGCGAACATACTGAGGAAGGGCAAGGAGAGCCCACACCCGGTGAAACAAGGCAGACCATGAATGCAAAATCTGTGTGAAAGTGTTTAGTGCGGTTTCATTCTCCCCGGGGCTGCCGCTTCCCTGATACTTCAGAAAGGGAAACGCGCCGGTAGGCAGAGCTGCCTGGAACAAGAGATCCAGAGCGCTCGGTTGTCCTTCACGTGGCACTGTGCTGGTGTAGTGTGTATTGTACCGAATTCTTAACTAGATGCATCCTTGCAGTGTTGACTAGATCGCTTGTCAAAGAAAATACAAACAGAACCAGACCATCGTTCTTAAGCTTAAAAAAGAAAAGTAATGGGGGATTTTTTTTTCTGCCACTCCAGAGTTTGCTTTCTGTGCATTGACTGTGGGGGTGAGCAAAGGACATACAGTGGAACTCTCCCTTGGAATATAATTTTTCTCAGGACTATGCCATTTACTCTGCTCTCAGGTCAGGATATGGGTGCATAAATTAGCTGCATGGTTCTTTTTTTTGGGAACTCGGCACAGAGGAAAGGTTTGGGATATGTGATTTACCTGTTTGCTACAGCCTCTAGAAAAGAGCTCCCATAATATTTCCAGAAACTATTATTGGATTCTTCTTTTAGGAGAAGAAGCATCAGCAGGACTAGATCTTTCTGTAGCTGAACATAAGGAACAGTTTGCCATGGCAAAGCAGAGAAATATATTAAAAATTGTATAAACATCCCACGTAAATGAGTTTACAGACGTGCCAGCATATACATCAGTTAACTGCACTGATGGAATTTTCTTGCTTCTCTGTAAAGTATTGATTAGAGAATAAAAAGAATGTTTTAAATATCACATCCTCAGCAGGTGTAAACTGAGGTAATTCATTTAAATTAATATAAGCATGTTGTTTCTTCCAGCAGAAAGATTTTTCTTGCGTGCAGGTCTGTTTTATTTCAGGATATACACTGTCAATTTTGTAAATGTAACTAAAGGGCTTTGGATTAACATAATCTTTCATCCTATCTCCAAAAGCCCTTATAGAGAAATAAATCCTAATAGTTAAAGAAAAGCTTTCCAGCATTAATGTTTAATAAGAGGTTCTATATAGATGAAGTAGGGATTCAGGATACGTTCTCAGACTCAGGATAAATCTGTGGTTTTATTCTTTCAGACTGTACAGTGGAACTCAGAAGTTTGCAGAAGTTGCAAACAAACCAGGCAAGTGTAAGATGAGAACGAACTGGAGAGTTCAGAAACAAATACAGTTCATAAATCGTGTCGTGTCAGTATTTTCCAAATAGTGCTCGTATAATGGAATTAAAAAGCAATAAGTTAATTCAAAAGGTCAGGCAAATTACCTTGCATAACTGTGTCTTCCTTTCATAGTAGGCAATCAAAGGTTTTGATGCTTGGTCATAGCTTTCAATTCCTTCCTTGATGGTTTCGGTGTTATCAGACTGCTGACCGCCCTGATTTCTCATCAGAAGGCGACGGCTCATGGTTTCTGCAGAGCAGTCCAGGCAGAACACGAGTTGTGGTTCCCCAATCTGGAGACAAAGAGAAACAATTATGTGTTCAAACCACTGGCCTGGTAAAACTGATTTTGTTTGGATAACGTCAAAAAGAAATGTTACTGAAAGAGTCATCAAGGAATTTATTACTTTTGTATTTTTCTGTGCAAAAATTACTTTTATTAACAGCTCTTATTGTAGCAGCACTTAGAGAGCCCAGCGTTGGGGACCAAGGCTGTGCTTGACTGGGCTCTACACATACAGAGAAAAAGAGACAAGATCTGAAAAATTCTGTCTACTTGGACTGCAGATTGTCACGTTGTACATTATTTGCACATATTTGATTAAAGCTTGGACTCATGGAATGCTTGACACAGATTTCTTTTAGCCGTTGCTTTGTGCAATCTGTGTATAGTATATTTTCATCCGAGGAGCGGTAAACTATAGCTTAGAATTTCAAAAGGCAATAGAAGGAAATGGCCAAATTAAAGTGTGCCCACTTGAAACGGAAATGAGTAGCAACAGACAGGCTCAGGGACACCATCAAATGCTTGTTATTGGACCAATTCACAGGAACACATCCTGTGAGTTACTTTATGTCACACGGTATTTTCTGTCAGTACTTGCAATGTAATTCTTTATCATTACTACCCATGGCACAAAGGAAGGATGTGATGTATTTCTCTGCATTTTCAAACTGGTGAGTAATTTCCGAATTCTATAAGAAGCCCACCACTTAGTGCTTTCTGGCTAGCGCCAAACTAGTCGTAAGGGAGAGTCTGCCCTTTTCTACAAACAAAATAAATATGGATTTTTTTTTTTTTTCCCCAGGCCTTTGCAAAGATAGTAAATAATTGTCTCTACACACATTTTATAGTAGATATTGCAATACTTTATGGGTGAAAAAGAACAGGCAAGAAAGAGCAAAATGTTCCTTGTAACGTTTTAGGAGAGAACCAAAAGTTCTAAACACAAATCCTCGTCGTTCTTTCCCTGAGATGCTGAAAAATATGCGTGTCATTTAGCATAAATCTTGCAATACACTCTGTCATGCACCCTGCTCAGCGCAGCTTGCTCTGACACAAGGTTTTGTCTGAGCAATATCTGTTGGGCTGAGTCTAAAGGGATGAACTCCACTCTGTGAAGTAAAATAAAGGTGTTACAGGATCAGAGAAGAAAAGTAACGTGATGATTTTCCATGCAGTTACGTATTAAATCCTCCAATGATGCTCTCAGGCTTTTTCTCATTCCTTCCTTTTCTAGCAGGGATTTGGAGAACACCTTTAGGAAAGAGTGTGAAGTCTTGAGAAAATACAACTATTCTTCATACTAGTGACCATTAGAAATTCATGCTTTTACCATGGCTACAGCAAAGTCTAAATGACTGATACAAGGAAGCTGCTATGGCTACCTTTGTTGACAGCCTCGAAGGAAGAAATATTCTGAAGGTAAGTATTTCACGCTAGGCCTTCTGCGTTTGACTGAGGATGTCTGGATTATGTTGTACCTTTCTGCTACCTTAATGACTTCCTAAGAGACGGTTGAAGCAAAGGGATTATGTTGGACAGTTCAGTGGCAGGCTTTTATCTATCCATTTCTTCCACACAGCTCAGAAAACCTTAATGCTATTAGCAGCAGCAGTATTGGGGTTTGGGACTAAAAAAGCCAACAAGGCAGTTTGACAGTGCAAGACACTTAGATTGAGAAGTTAAAAAAAGAGGTGGGTTTAGTCAATGATTAAAACACGTGTCCTTTCTGTGTAATTGGACTAGGATGTTGAGAAGTTATTTCCACTGAGCTCCACACGAGGAATTCCATGGTCTATTCTAAATTATAGTAGAATAAATGAGGAATGATTCCTTTCCTCTTTATAGTCATGTCATCACCTTACAATGAGGATATGAGGGAGTCTACTGACTGTTAGGATCAGATAATAGTATCTTGTTTGACAGACTGGGTCTGATTTGATTTTGAAAAATCTATGTGGTTCTCTTAAAAGTTTCAGTGTTGCTATTCTCTACAATTCAAAACGTTACAGAAGTGTCATTCTTTAGAGTTAAAAATTGCAAAAAGTAAAAGTAATGTGTCCCTCAGATATTACAGCAATTTTTACTACTGCGTTTTTTAAAAATTACTGTTTTCCTGACACAATTTAGCTTAACTAATACATGCTGTGGGGACATCTGCAGGAAGCCAAACAAGTCTAATATACTGGGTCTTTGTCTTACTGGGTATCTTCCACCTGGTGGTGTGGAACTTGTAATTTAATATTGTTTTCTACTCCTCACCTAGCAGAAAGACCAAGGAGAAAACACAGACGTGCTTTTCTAGAATTACAGCTAGGCAAAAGTGCAATTATATCATGGGCAACACTAGCTGGAGAATAAAGTAATTCTATTGAGGGCTGTCAAGCTTTTAAGTCTAAGCACTGTTCCCAATGTCTTCTAAACAGAACAACTCTTTGTTAACAATTATAATGCTTTTTACACATCATGTAGATATGTAGCATTATTCACTGGCACTTTGCCGCCACTGAGAAACAAAGCCTGCTTTCCACCTCTTTTCGTTCGATTATAACGTGGGAACAACTTCTCATTGCCCCTTAGAAAGAACTGCAAAGCATTACCTCAGTAATGACTCACACTGCAAAAACTTCACAGCCTTACAGAGCAGCTAACAGCCTGGGAAGCTGCCCCTGGGACAACCAAAGTGGACACATGGACACAACAGGGATGACTTAGCACATTCAAAATTATCACTTGGGGTCCTTGTGTTTTAATCCAAATGTCAAAGGCAGCTCAAGACCACAGGATCTTTTGCTGCTACAGTGTCTGCAGGAACTGAAAGGGGCTCTGCGTGTGCACTGGATGCTTCAAGACTTGTTTGCCTGGCAATGTCTCAGGCCAGGACACTCCAATCTCCAAGTCCTACTTTGTTGCACACACCACTGTTTATGGGACATGACACATACACCTGCCTGAAAAATAGCACTACTCAACTAGTTCCTCCTTCTACACAAAACTAAAGAGATTTCCAATGTCTTTGTAACAGTCTGTGGCATTTTAGTGAAGGAACTAATAGATCAGCATTTCTGTGAATGGCTTCTATAGCAAATCCTACTGACTATTCTTTCAACCAGCTTCTAATGCCTAAATCTTGCTAGGCCTTTCTGGTCATCAACTAAATAAAGCAGCTAAAGGTTCAGGGAGAAAACAGATGGTTCATTAAAATTTTATTACCTTTCGAATTTGCATAGAACATTTGTGGAGTGTCATGCGGTAGAATATATACCTAACCATTTCCCCTAGTTCACCACTTCTTTTCTCCTAAGCCCTGGCAAAGTCATTGATAGGGTTTATACAGAGTATTTTCTGCAGATTGAGAAATGTACAGCTGAGACTTCTCAGTAGGTCTTAGCACATACCGAGGAGATCAATAACGCTCTGAACTGCTACGCAGGCACTTGCAAAGCGCTCTTTTTATGGCTGTGCCACCTGTTACTCATCACAAAAATTTAATCTGTGTTTTGCTGTTTCAAAGTGGCAGCAAGCTTTAGCAGAGCCCGCTCAATGGTAACTGGGCAGACACATGCTTCCATGGACCCACATCAAATAGTGCTTGGTAAGATTTTCATGAGAAGCATAACGGCCATCCACTAGAACTATACAACTGATTCTAAAAATGGTGCTTTCGACTAAATGTCAATTGTTTATATTAAATATGGGCAAAATCAGCCTTTACTTCTCCTGGCATTACAGAGTCTGTGTAGTTTCAGTGATCAGCAGCACAGCGCTGTTGGATTGGCACTTTACACGTCCCCGTTACAATCCGTTAAAGATAGGGACCCGAGCAGCATGAGAAGTACAGTCATATCTTCGTAGGAGTTAACAGCATTATGATTGTATGGTCACCTTGCTCTCAAACTCTTCTGCTTCCTTCAGCTCCCGGGGATACCCATCGAACAGGAATCCTTTTGTGTCCCCTAACTTGGAAACCATGGCTTCCTTCAGTAGCTCTAGGACAATACCCTGCATTGGAAAGAAAGGGAGTTACTTGGTTAATGAATAAGGTTGATACATGTGTTTGTTCACTGACTCTAGTCCTACACCCTTGACAACTGGCCTGTTTCCCTAAAAGCAGGTCCTGTGGATGCAGGTGGTTTTCTTGCCCTGCAGGTAGCAGCACACCCTACTTTTTCTTCACCCAGGCCCAGCTATGCTACACAATCTACTGTTGCAACCTACCCAAGTGTTCCCAAAGTGTCCTCTAGGTAGCTGGGAATATCTCACAGTTTCAAAACTAACCTAAATGCCTGTGAAACTTTGGAGTACTGCTGCAGCATTTTCCAATCTGATTGCATTTAGCTATGCCATTGATATAATTATACTGTGTGGAAAGTGCTAAGAGACCCACCTGACCAAACACACCAAAGAGCAAAGCAATCAAAATCAGGCCTCAGCACAGCTTTTAGCGTCCCCTGCGCAGCACTTCCCAGCATCTTTCATTAAGAAATGCATCCTATGACCCAGCTGTACTTGCTGAAGACCCACCAAGAATTGGGGGTGCAGACCTGCCATGCAGAAGTCAAGTCCAGCTGAGAACAACACACTCTGCCTTCACAATCTCCATTAAACTGCAGTCCAGCTACTCTGGGATGTCAGCCAGCTCTGCGGGGAACTGCCGCAGGTATTGTAAATTAGAATAGCTGCCAGGAGGACCAGCTCTGAATCTGAAATGTGACGTTATATAACTGACATAAAGCTTCTGTTTCCTGTACTTATTCCTACATTTTGCAATGTATACCGTAGCAACTGTCTCACTATATTTCATGACTAATTTGTTGCCTATGTGAGTCTGAAATATAAAGAAACACTGGCATAGAAAGGGGAAAGAAGTGCCACAGATCTGGCAATAAGGAAACTTCTCCCTTGAGTTGCACATTCATTTTACTTAAATGGGAATCATCAGATCTAGACTCTTATTTCCACCCTTTTAGACAACCCACCTACCACTGCCTTTGTTTAACCATTAGCTCCCCAAATAAAACCTTCGCTTACGCCAGGCACAGGTTCACCACTTTCCATGATGTCTTTGATCAATTTACTTCTCTCTGACAATGACGATAACTCGTTTTGGAGAAGGTCACTAGTGGACAGGTGAGTAAATCCATATTTCTTGGCTAACTGTTCGCATTGGCTACCTTTGCCAGAGCCAGGACCACCTTTGTGAGGGAAAAATATCTAGAATTAGCAAAGAATATGCATCTTCCTTTCTCAGATCACAGCAACCAAGAAAATGGGAGGAAACTGATGCGACTGCCTATTTTGCAATTTTTTTGTGCAAAGACGCTCTACACAGTAGAACCAGTCATATATTTCCCTTCCAATACACTACACTACTTACTCAAAAACGTGTACCAAAGCTGAAGGAGTCATGACAGCGTGAAATCTCTTTCCCAAGAGGACCTGTTCCTAAAACACCATTACCATGGAAAGGAAAAACACAAACCAGCCAGAGGGGAAAGGTTTTTGACTCAGCGTATGTTCAGCTTGATAGCTGCAACAACTATTAGCACATTAATGTTCACTGCATCCCTGCAAGGGAAATATCTTTTCCCCCATTTATGGAATGAAAACGTATAGGCAAAGAGACGGTGAAACCTGTCTCTGTTACGTGGGGTGCATGTAGGTGTACAGTAACCAAAACCTTTTGCTGTGGTGAATGTAAGAACAAAATTTCACCGTGGTTGTGCCTTTTCTGTTTGAGCTGGAAAGCTCTCACAGGTCAGTATGCCTGTCGATAACTGAGAAGCTGGTACTGAAGCTGCTAAACGCTGATGAAGGCTTGAGTGGTCATGCTGCTCCCTGCAGCTATGCTACCGCCTTGCTCTCCATGCCTACTGCAGGGAAGTGTAAGGGTAAAGTGCTGAGCCGTGAAGGGCACATGGAGACCTTGGCACCACCCACTCTTTTACACCCACAACTGTTCTCAGTTTGGAGCTGGAAAACCATGTCTGAACCAGGACCAGAGCCAACCCACCAGAGCCATGGAGGGGAGCCTCAGCACTCCAGGCACTCAGGTGAAGCTGCTCAAGTGCTTTGTGCACAGGCTGAAGGAAAAGCCCCTGTGGCCAGCCCCCTAGCCTGCCCCAGCTGCAGGCTGGATGCTCAAATCCCCCTGGGGCCTGTGGGGAGACAGGGCAGTGACTCGGGTGAATGCTGCAGGTGGTCGTCTTATCAGAAATAGCACCTCAAGCCTCCCTGCTTCTCGTCGTGGGAGAGCTGTCGCCATCTCAAGAGTCCTAAAACTTTGCCTCTCTTGGATGCCTCTCTGTCCAGTGCCCTTTTTCTGGGGCTGTGTCAGAGGCTCCGGACACCTCCTTGCTCTGCAGGTGCTGGCACTGCCCTATCCCACCTCCTCAATGGAGGTGGCTGCTTTTCCTTCCTCTTCCTGAAGGCTGACCCTCTGAAATGCCAAATGCCTTTCCAGAGATGGCTGAGCAGCAGCAGCCACCCCAACCCGGCTGGAGAAACGAGCAGTCCATGGAAATTCCTGGAAGCTACTTCTCTGGGACCCCGCTCCTGTGGCTGTAACCTCCAGAGCTGCTGGCAGAACTGAGGTGAGCACCCTGTGAGGGCTGAACTGGGTGGGGAGGGCTGAGGAGCCATGTTGGTGCTGGGGGAGGCCGGGAAAGCAAATTTCCATTGTCACAAGGTCAGGATTTGGGGGAAAATTTCAAGGTGTGTAGCAGCATTTTTACAATCTTTGATGGCTCTATTGAGATCTGCTGCAGTAGGAGGTAATTATACCCTTGTAGGGAGACAGTGCTCAAGAATCAAAAGATGTGAGGTCAAAATAAAACCCAACTATTTTCAATGAAATTTTTTAAGTATGTGACTTGTGTATTTATCAACTGCAAATATGACTACACGGCTCTAATAGGTGGACTTAAGATGCTATAAAACACATGATTTTTGGTTTTGTTTGTATTTCCCTGAACAAATACAGGAGTAACATGTTTACAGTAGAGGGAATTTGGCACCATCTCCTCCTGACTGAAATTTCCTTTCACCTTTGCATTCAATGTGAGAAATAAATGCCCAAACCATATAAGTTTCAGAGACGTTCCAATACCGTGGCTGGGAATAAAAATTGGGTCATAAGGCAGTAGCATCAAAGGAATGGTTTTGTCTACTGTAACCTGGAGACTTTTACTTCAGCTTCACAAAGATAATTATCAGCCCATGGTGTGAGAATCACACTTGTGCTACAATTTTAGCTAGAAATATCTTTGTCATAGTCTCGTTTTCTTTCCAATGTGGGTTGCATGTTGTAGTTCTTATTCCTTTAATAAGAAGAAAATTATTCTTTTGTAAAAATATCAATTGAAAGAAAACAAGGAATAAATAAGAGTGGCTACAGAAAAATTTCAGGCAAATTATCTGTAATTAGTCTGTTAAATATCTGTAGTGGCAATTAATTTTATTTCTGGTCTATTTTGCATTTTTTAGATTAGTGTGTTTGTGTGTGCATGTACTTATTTACATATTCTGTCTCCTGGTCTTGAATATGCTAACAGTGCAGTAATTTAATCCCATTTATTTGGAGCTTATACACAGTATTGGAAAAAAACCAGCTATAAGGATTACTTTATTCTGTTTCTTATGTAACTGCTTCTCTTTTGAATGTAGAGCTGAAACAAAATTTCATAGTGTCCCTTCATATACTAAATAAACTAGAACTCTTTTTAGAAATAACAGTACAAGAACAATGTTTGGTTGTTTAGCTAGCAGGTACATAATCAGAAAAGCTGATGTGTTTCTAAAATATCTTTATCTGTTAGAATATTAAAAGTGAATGCTGTCAGAATGACCCATTATGCAGGGCATACACCATAATGAGCACTACCATGCCTCCAAAACATTAAAATTGACCATGTTTATGTTGTTATAGAAGAGTTCTGACAAAGCTGAGATTAAAATGCTGAGCTCTTTAAAGAGGAAAAGACATTATTAAATAAGTTATGTGCTGAAAATGGTAATTTTTATGGCCACTGCTATTAATTTGATATCACTTGATGAGTAGCAAAGCATCCTACTGCTTGACAAATGTGTATGACCCACTTTACAAAGTCTTGTGCTTTCTTATCAAGGAATGAGACTGCAGTTCTTGCTTGGCCTTATCTGAGAAGAGGCTGGATGCCCCCAGGGAATTCATGACTGAGGGCTGAACACATACTTAGCATTTACGACACTATTAATTTACATGCCTAAAGTTCAAGTATTAGTTAATGTCTTGTCTCCCTCTGAAGGCCAATATTTAATGTGACTGAAAAAGAGCTATTTAAGTGAGAAAGAATGTGAAAGTGCACTTCCTTACTCATTAGATACTTCCTTCTGGCTCAGGGTGTATACTCATAGGACCACTACCTAAGCGGATTTAAGAGCAAATTAACCTTGTGGTCATGAGGCTTATTATCAATCTGTGGTGTTGCAAAACTTGCATTTCATTCTTTTTAGAGGGTCTCTTTATTAAATCTATGCACCTTTCTAAAAAAAAATAAGAAAAAATTAATAATTTAACTGAAGAAAGTTGAGAAGGAACAACAGCTCCATGTTAAATATAACAAAACTATCACAGATGTTTTCAGTTAAGAAGCCTTCACTGCAACTTGTGATGCTATTTGTGAAATGGAAAAAACTGGAGACATTGAAAAAGGTAGTGAAGTTTTCCCAGTGGCTCAATTGTTAGGAGGAGGAAAGTATGTCCCCGCTTTTGTTGTGAAGGCGTGAGATTGGTCTTGAGCACTGTCATTTTTTCATATGTTTTGGAAAAAAAACGTGTTAACCAGCAACACTGATTCACAGTAACCTGTTATTCAGATTAAACATGTCGTCTTCAGATTTTCATATATGACACGAAGATAAAGAGTTCAAGCTTAGAAAATGGCCAGAGGAATTCTGAGTATGGTGGGACCTGTAGAAGGCAGAACAGCTACTAGCAGTTCTTCAGTGTTAGCAGGCTTTTGTATTTTGCTAGTACTGCTAACTGCAGTGCATCTTGCTTTAAAGCTAATTCATTAATTTAACAAAAACTTGCAGATTCTGAAGTTAAGCACGTTGTATCAGACTATTCTTGGAAACTGAATCCTCTGTGTGTCTGTGCTTTCTGATATGGAGGGTAAGCAGGTATCTGAAACCAGGGTACTAGACAGGGCATAAAAATGAAACGCAGTTCTGCATATTGCTTTTCTGTAGGCAAGGCTGGATTAAAAGGCCTTTGCCCTCCCTTAGCACAGTTTTCCCTCCCGTTATGTTGATTCAGCTGCCTGTGAAACTGTGTAAGGGGATCTTCTGGTAAATAACTTTCTGGCAGCGCTGCTGACTTAGGTGGTCACCTTTCCCTATTTAATTCCTGCATGCAGCAACGCTTCACAGAGAGCACTACAGGGAGAGGAGAAGAGTAGTCTCGGTTCATAGGGAGAAATGACAACTGCCCAAGCAGCACTTCTGAATGTTTAACTGCAGCCTGCCCCAGAGCAGGGAAAGATCTCAGTTTAAGAAATGGAGTCTCTTACACCCGCTCTCCCTCACGCCCCAGTCCCCTCCAGACTATGAAAGCCTGCCCACCCAGGCATGGGATTCAAGTGTACTGGTCTGGCCTTGAGCACAACATCACAAGTGGATGAATTAATGATGCTGGGGGGAGCTGGGACAGGAACGAGCAATGTTGAGCAGTTCATGAACTGCTTTGCTGCTAGAATTACTAACAAAGCAGGTGTCCTACAGACAGACTGGGAGGTCTCTATTTTAAACTTGCCAAATCTTATGAGTTTATTGTATACCAAAATACTATGAACATTCACATAAAATGCCAGCAGCAGGAGTTACAAGAGAGTTCCACCATTCATTTTTAAATGATTCAATTCCTAGACTTTATTTTCATAATGAGTATCATCCCTATGTCGTGGGATGATAGAAGTGCTTGCAAGGGAAGCCTAGCTGCTCAATGGAGCCTCAGAAGTCAGAACTGAAATCAAAATAACCCCAGTCAAGCTATGATTTTGGAGGACTTAATCAGTTTGGCAATTCTATCAGCATTACTTGGATTACTTATACAAATAAAAATAAGACTTAGTTTCAGAATGGGGCATTTGAAGGCTTCTCAATAGCCCCTCATCTGTTGTTCATGTATGATTTTAGTCTGAGTGAAATCATGTAGGAATTATGCTGCTGTTTAAAATTAAAAACAACAACAAAGATTCCCTCAAGGCTTTTTTTTTTTCCTGAAATATGATTTTAATAAGAAAACAACCTGGAGTACATACTGGCAGAATGATGTGATGTCCTGGGGTATCACTGAGTTTTCATCACTCTTAAGGAAAACATGGAGTTCATTTCATGGAAAGTCAGAGAAAGCAGCTTTCATCAGCTTCTAGAGTTAGCACTTGGACTGGTTGGGGTTTTATCAGTACTGCTCATTCTATGCCTGCCTCATTGTAGAAGGAGCTGTAATACAGGTAGAATAACTTTGGTTGGAAGGGGCGTCATCTGGTACAGTCCTCCACTCAAAGTAGAGCTAAATTCAAAGTTAGATCAAGTCATTCAAGGTCTGACATACCTTGGACTAATAGGGTTTTGGGGTTTGTAGTTCTGTTTGGGTTGTGGTTTGGGTTTTTTTTGTATGCACAAGAAGCTGGTGTCTGCAGCTGATAATGTTTACCTGCAAATGCAGGTGGCGATAGTATCTCCAGAGAGTCAGCTGGTCTTATTGACATAAAGCTTAAACCGTTATCAGCTTTGGTTCATCAGCAAGAGTATGACAAGGCCTCTGCAGAGGAAATTGGTTATGCTGACTAAGTCTTAAATGCTACATTTAAGAATCAATGGGGAGTTTGATCCAAAGTGCAGAGTGTTTCCTGAAAATTTTCTGCTTTGGTTTCAGCCTCAACCAAAGCCAATTGTGGCAATGTTCTATGAAACTCCTGTGGAGGACAGGGAGGGATAATGCTCCCAGCAACTTTCTTATGTATGACGATTTTCTGGATGTGGGAGAGTATTGCATTAGTTAAAATTAATAAAATCATACATTGTTCACTGTGGTTAAGATTTTACTTTTCAGGTAAAAAGGCTTTTTTGGCTGGTGGGTGTTTTGTTGAGGATTAGGGTTTGGGGTTTTTTTTTAGTGCCTGGCAATAAATACATAAGTTTCAAATTATGTACTGAGCATCCCCCCAATTTAACTTTGCATCTGTGGTGGGTCTTTTCTCTTGAATTTTACTTTACAGGCCAATTTAACTTGGTTGTTTTTCTTCTATGTTGTTATCCTCAGTATTTTTGTCTTGCTGGTTCTGTCTCTGCTGTCAGGATAAAGCATGGACATCATTGCTTAATTACTCTGAGTTGACTGTTATTCCTACATTACCTCTAATGTAAATCTTTGCTAATTAGATGATTATTTTTCTTTCTCTTTTTGGACAACTTTCAAGGGAAATTAGTGGGGGAGGGAACTGTCTGCTTTTTTCCCTTTGTCTTGTAGACAGCATCTCAATTTGTCAGCTATGGCAGATGGTGTATTTACTTCAATTAGTTTGTAAACTACTTCAAGTGCTTATATTTAGCACTCCCAGTTTTAAAACATCTTTGTAAGCATCTTATTATGCCTCATGAATACACCTGTATAATGAGTAAACATTCCTAATGATAGCTGAGACAGAGACAGTTTTTCCTGTTCAAGTATCTACAGCAGCATGCTCAGCTCCTCTTGTCTGCATTCTTTCTGGTCAGGGTATCATGGGCTGAACACTTCTAGCACTGTGCACTGCAGTGGAGCCACAGAATTTGTGATGCCTTTTGGTTTTTGGTTGTTTGGTTTTTGTTTTTGTTTTTTACTCCTCCACCCAAAAGCTTGACAGTTTTGTTCTGCTCCTGTGAGCCTTCTTCAATGATTTATTTTGTTGTTATACAATTCACAGTGATCAGGCTTCAGCTTGACTGACGTGTAAGACAACTTTACTGCCTGGGCAAATGGTATGCATTTGGCTAGTGCGCTCCAAGGTTTAACATTACACATGCATGGGTCAACAAGTGATTCAGGCAGTTTAAACTGCCTGAAAAGTCCATAAGCAAAAAAATCTTGTGGCCACTCCAACCTAGCACCAGCAAAAATCCGTCTCTAGTAAATATCATTTACTTTCACTACCTAGATGGAGTAAAATCAAGATTTTGCAGCCAAACAAGCAACCGTGAAGATCCCATGTTGGTTGCCTTTTTTGGGGTGGGTGGGGAAGGGGTTATTTTGGGAAAAAGTGTAAAATATTCTACATAATTTATTGAAAAGTAACCCATGTTTGGGCTTACTCCAACTGTTCATTATAACATTTTCAAGAAAGAAAACAGACTTCTGATTAAGTAGAATTTTCTTCTGTTCCTAGAAAATCTGAGATGCATATAAGAGAAGGAATAAATAGGGAAAAGGTGTGTTTTCAGTTTTAAACTGGAAGATGGCCTACAAAATATTATAAATGAAAATTAGAAACCAGTCTTTGAAAAAGAAAATGCAGTCCAGAGGCGAATGAAAAACATGCCGTGCCATGGACAATTTCAAAGGCAAAATTCCTTGAGCATCTTCACTTTTTTTTTGTCTGGTTGTATAAACCCAAATATAATTTTCCAATAAGGTATGTGAGGCAAAGAGAATGAAAACGTGTCACTGTAGCCAGGAGCAAGAAGATGTACTTCAGTAAGCATGGAATACAGTTTGCTTTAAGACTGAAAATCGTGCTATGCATCTTTTGCTTACAAAAAGTGTCCAATGAACTCTACAGTCACCTAATTTCACTTTTTCAAGAACATAATATCCGCCACAGGTTTACATAAATTGAGTCAAATTGTGTTTGGTGTAAGATAGGGTGAGATAAAATTCCAACATGCAAACATGCTATCTTTTCACAAAATGCTCAGATTGGAAGGAACCTTTTGGGATCATCTAGTCCAACACCTTTGTTACAGCAGGGTCAGCTAAAGCAGGTTGTTCAGGATTCTTCAGTCTCTCTGGGCAACCTGTTCAGTGTCTGACAGCTGTCACAATAAATAGTGTTTTCTTGTATTCAGGTGGCATTTCATGTATTTTAAGTTGTACCCTTTTTCTTTTGTCCTGTCACTGGGCAATACTGACAAGATTCTGGCTCCTGCATCTTTTTTCCTTCCCATCAGATGTTTATAGATATTGATAAGATTCCCTGGAGTATTCTCTTCTACAGAGTGAAGAGTCCCTGCTCTGAGCTTTACACAACTGTTACAACTGTTCTTAGCACGGTCAGACCCATGTTATTAACTTGGTATTAAATCCAACCTCCCTTTCAAAAGACTAAACCACCACTGCAGTGTAAATACTCTAAACCAAACTGTTCTACTAAACTTTAAAAGAAATCATGTGCTTACAGTCAAAACTATGTAACATGGGAATTTTCAAACCTAGCAGTTAAACGAGGAATTGTACTTACCAACTACAAAAATTATGTTTGATTTCCTCAGATCTTCTGAAAAGTCTAAAATGAAAATAAAAATTCTTTAGTTGGCAAGAGCTACTAATTTTTATCTTAGCTACTTTCCACACTGAATTGTGTAACACTCATGCAAGGTGGTATGATTTTACTAGATTTACTTTCTGCTATAACGTTCTGCGTTCCAAAAGGAGCTATTATCCACAAGCCTATTTATCTCATGATTTTCTAGTTCTCACTGCAGATATGACAAAAAAAAATTTTACCTGAAAATTAGACCTTGTACATACCCATCAGCTCTTTTAAAAAAGAGAAAAAGGAAAAAGAAAAGCTGTTGCATCTTGATACAGTAACTTGCCTCCTGAGCTGCTGTGTTTTTCTCTAATTCCTTGAGAAGTTTGTCCACATCCTATTCAGATTTTGTATTCAGTGCACTACATCTGAGATGCAGTTGTAGATTCCCCTGTGCCTCAGGTTCAGCCAAATAATAATAACAATCTCAAATGAGATCCAGGTATTACTCTCATTTTAGCACCAAAACAGCTGTATGTACTACAGCTTTGCCTTTCATTGAAATTGTATTTTTTAAAAAAGCGGTTCCTTCTAGCCTGTGTCCCAGTCATTGGACTGATTATGACAGTGCAGAAACTGATTTTACACCATCTGAACTTGTCGGAATTTTCTTATATCTTGACATAATCACTTACAAGACAGATTGATTTAGGACATACAATTTTGTTTTTTATTATGATGTGGCATGTACATGTCTTGCATAATATCATCAACCATAAAAGGTTTTGATTAATCCTTTCATTCTTCTTAGCAGCTCATACTTTCCATCAAGATTTTCATAACTGCCAATTTGTGAAACCACCTATGAGATCTGATGCCAATTAACAGTAATATTTTCTAGCAGTTTTGGATCCACTGGCCTAAAGAGTGCAGAAATGTCTTTTACAAGTTTTAATTTGCATTCAGAGAGAATTCATATGATAAAATCCTTTGAGGCACAACTTTCACAATATAAATAACCTGAATTCACTTTACTTTCTAAGTAACTATTGAAATAGAATGGGAAATCAAAGGTTTCAAAATTAAATGGCAAATGATACTGAAAAAGAAACTCACCTCCTGTGCTCTCATAACCAGAAAAACTTGACTGATCCTCCTCCTGTTAATTGAGCAATTGACAAATTGAAATGGATGTTCTGCATAGTTGGCATTTCTTCCTACAGCTGCTTATATGTGTATCTTCTTCATACTCTAACCTCTCTGTGCTAATCTGTGCTGAGATACGGTTAACAATGTCACACAAATGCTGTTAGTACTGTTTCAGTTGATGGAACGTGAGCATGGAGAACACGTGCTTGAGATGATTAACTCTCCCCGCACTGTTTTTGTGAGAAACAGCTTTTTTAGTGTCCAACTGCATGGTTCCAGCGTGATATATAAGCAACCAGTGTGTGTGTGTTACTTGCTTACAAAGTAAACATGGTGTGATAAGCTGTTAGTAGTGGGAAGGCAATATTGGAGTAAGTTCTAGAAGTGAGCTACAACATAAAGATGAAATTAGTCTCTGGTCTAAAACAACTTGAATGTGTTTATCTCCGGAATGCAACACAAGCTACAAGTTGTTACAGAGGCTGCTGAACTACAAAGAGGGATTACACCAGGGAAATGGGAAACTTGGCATGTGCTTTTTCCTGACACTTGGCCACTTAGAATTATTTTGTCACGCTCTGTATGATACAACCAATGAGAAATTGCAAATAATGGCCATCAAGAGTCTCAGAGTGGGAATTCTGATTCTACAAATCACACTTATATATGTGCCTAGGTTATGTAGTGTCAATATACCCGCACCATCAGTGCTTTCGACTATAAAATATCAGTAATAGCATTGACAGTAACATGTTGTATTACATCATCAGTGCATAATATCACCATGGAATACATTATGCTAGTCCTCTCAAAATAGCCAAAGGTTATCAAGCTGCAGTTTGTCATGGTTCTGCTTCAGTATGCTTTCAGAAATAGCCTCTCCTAGAAATTTGTATACCTGCATGAGCAGATGAAGTGAAACGAGCAGCATGATGAATAGAACAGGTAAACTACAGGCCACTGTAATTTGTAAGGGTCTTGCACTACCCTTGCACGTTTCTTCTTGTGCTCCCAGTATCACTGAGACAGAAATACCCTTTGTTAGGTTGAAGTACCACTACAGTGGTTACACAGAACATCTTCATTCTTTTGTTTTACAGTAAGTCTCAGCCTATTACACTGCAGCAGGAGTCCTGCCATCTTAAAAAAAAGTACCAAAATTAAAAAAGCAACTGTATCCAGTAAGTTTGCAGGAGAGTATTTCGGGGGGAAAAAAGAACCAAACAAAAAAACCCCAACCCCGAACACTTTCAAATAAGAGATTAATCTCTTTCCTACAATTCAAGTGACAATATTAACCTTACATGCTTTTTCTTTGATGCAATAATACAACAAAATATCTGACCCTGCAAAGAATATATTATGCTTAAAAGGCCTGGCTTTAGATTCAGCTTGTTATTATGCCTTTGAAGGTTTATGGATCAAAATCAATTTAAGCAGAAAGTTTCAAGTTTCTTTAAAATCAAGACTGCAGTTGCAAATTTATGATCAAATGAAAGAGGCATTACTTCTTTCAAGTACTGCTTTGTTCTCCCCTACAACTGCAGAATGAAACTGCCTCCGTAGATTGTTAATAGAACGTTACACCACACTGCCATCAGGAATACAGTGATTTAGCATTACAACAGTCTCTTTATTCTTGATATAGCTATTTCTATTTAGTTCAAAGCAAGGTGAGGAAGATGATAATCTTGTATGCAATGAACTCTGAAGACAGGTGGGTAGCCTGTAATTTCAGATGCCTTTAGAGCCAGGTCACATCTACAAATATTATCTGGATACATATCCATTAGTGAGGCACAGCTGACTGTGTAACTGCTTAAACAATATCAACAGTACATTAAAATGATTGCTAAATAGAGAAGTTTGCTACCTGTCAAGAATCTCTTATCTGACATTTGCCTTTAAAGTCGGAAAATGCAGCCTTCTGATTGTGTTCTGACTTCATATTGTTTAGCTCGTTATAAGTAAATATCTGAATAGTAGTAGGTACCTCCTAGGTTAATGAGTTTGTTACTGCCTGTCATGGTGGGTTGTGAAGTAATTTCCATAATAAAACAAACTAACAGTAAGTCACAGCAGATAATAAGGAAATGACACAGAATTTTCCAGATCTTTGAGTTTTGCTACTAATGAATTAGGACTCTTAAGTCATATCACCTTAAAGAAAGCCAAAAAATACTTTTTTTTTTTTTAACCTTGGTTGTCTTTGTGTGGTGGGTTTTGTGTGGGTTTTTCTTTTTTCTTTTTTTTGTAACATCGAAAAGAAGGGGTTCTCTCATCACATTATTGTTGCTTCAATGCTTCATGAAAAAAGTGGTGAAAAGTGCCTGATATGTTTTATTCAGACTACTAACAGATATAACAAGACTTTCTCCTAGAAATTTACTGAAGCAGCTAAATAATCACAGATTAAGAAAAGAGGCAGTAGAGTGAGACTGAACTTAAAATACCACAATAGTTCCCTAAAATTACGCTCAGTTTTTAAGATCGAATTTGAGAATGTAAATATTCCAAGGAACGTGTCAGGCACAAATTATTTAAATGAATAAAAACTACATGTTTCTCTACCTAAAAATATTTGTTGAGAATTACACTTAATGTGTAAGCAAAAAACCCAACACGGGCAGCATGGACAAACGTAACTTACACAGAATGGCATAATGCATACAGTAGGAAGTACAGGCAAGAGCTATGTAGAATTATCATGGTGATCTCGCCAGCATCCCTTTGATGGAAATGTATGTATATAACCAACCATTTCTCACCACGCTGGAGTTGTATAACTCTCCCTTTGCTATTGTTATTATGCAAAACACTTGTACTCCTGTACCATTTTATTTCTTTTTATAACACTACAGTTCCACATAAATCTTCTCTGTACTTCCTTTGGGAATAGAGGCAAGGGCATTATTTCCATTTTAGCAGAGATATTAGGTGACTTGTCGATGTAAACACAGTTATATAAGGAAGCAAAACTAGGTTTTGGACTTAGATTTATGCTTTCACCTCTTCAGCATGTAGTATATTTACTTCAAATCCTTAGTCCTTAATAAAGTAATATTAAATTGTCAGATGTTTACAAATGATGCTTCTACATCTAGTACCCTTAAAATCAACTTTAGCTCTCAAATAAAACTGATTAAGAATAGTTTAGGGGATCAGAAAGTACTACGAGATGCCTGAGCATCGTCTGAACATACAAATTGCCTGCTTCAGCACAGTCCAGTCCGACACCATCTGTGCAGTTTTACAGTGTAACGTGTTTGTAACCGGATTTAATAGTCATACACCTAATCACAAAGGATGGTCTTTCAGATTAGATGGATGCAGCCTTTATTTATAAAAATGTAGTTATCACTGAGTGGTGTCCTCACGTATATTGCAACATGTGAAGACCCTGAGCAAGCTTTAACTAGGCCAAGTTAGGCATCCAAAGAAATGGGGGCTAGTCAGCACTCAGCTGTGGAATTTGTCTGTTAAATTCCTGTTTTCTTCCTGTAAGAGCCAAATGTTTGCTTTTATGAGATATGCTGTGTTAGCTGCAGGTTTTATGTATGGGCAATGGTCCCTGGGAATGGATTTTATGACCCATACTGTTGCTTGCCATTACATTTGATTTATGATTCAAATCACTTTTTGAGTGTTAAAGTATGCCTCTGGAAAGCAGGGGTGGCTGTGCTCTGACTTCCTATGGTCCAGAACTAATGAATATGAGTAATAAGATAAGAAGTAGTATGAACACATTCAGACTTCAAGGCTTTTCTATCCCTGAAAGGCATATCTTCTTATACAGCTTGTACTGCTCAGCAGAGTGAAGTTATTTGTGTCAAAAGGGATTGGTAGTAATTAAGATGAGCAAACAGAGCTAATGTTATTTGAGGTGATTTTTGTTTGAAAAAAAAAATTGGCTTTTGTTATAGCATCTACAAAATGCCAAAAGATTATTAGATCCCTAAGATTCCCTTTTACTTTTGGGTTTCTAGCAAAGACAATCTTTATGCTGTTTTTCTTTTAAAATAAACCTTATTATCAGCTCTGAAAATAAGATAAATTTATACCTCTACAGAGGTAGGGATTAATGCATTTTTAATACTTGTAAACCATGATCGAGATAGCTGGCTTTTAAAGATATGCAAGATTTTCCCAGATTTTTCATTGTTGTTCAATAGCATAAAGAAGAGTACCTAGCAGTAGTTTAGAGGGGAAAGATCAACATGTTTGCTGTAACGTGGGGGTTGGGTTTTTGTTAACTTCTGTAGGGTCTTTTAAATGGGGAAAAAAACCCAAACCAAACCTGTGATTATTAAAGATGAAAATGAAAGCAAAATTTATTAACTTCCTTATTGATTTCCGGACACTAGAAAACCAGAAAAAAATTCAAAGAAATTAACCTTTAAGGGCAAACTTTGCAACCAAGGTATGCAATCAGAACACCCCTCCCAGCACGGCAGGAGTATTTTGCATGATCAGAGATGCATGAGCGTGTTCTGGCAAAACAAACACTTCACTTGCAATTTTTATAGTGGGTTTAAAAGACTGAAGTAGAGGGCACAGCATTATATCTAACTTGTAGAAGGACTGGGGCTTGATTTTTAAATACAGTTGTGTTTTGAAAACACCTGAAACGCTTGAAACCCATATTATTTGTGCATAGTTATTATCTATGCTCATTTTAAAATACTTTTGTCACGTACAGCATTCAGTTACTTTTCAGTAGATCTGTATTTATAAAAGTTCCTAGTGCCTACACGTAACTTCCTAGAAGTTATCACTATTTTTCCTTCAAAGTTCTTTGTTTCTGTAAACAGCCCTCACTCCTTAAATGACTCTTCTCTACATGGAGTATTTATGCTGCTTGGTGTAACTGCTCCCAGGAACATTGTTACATCAAGCCACTGTAGCAGGGGACCTTCCAGTGCATTTGAACTGCAAACTCAGCACTGCTTATCCCCTTTTCTTAGACTGCTAAAGACAATGCTAAGGAATGGATCTCTCAAATCATACGCTGTTGGCACCATAGGCAGCATCTCTGCCCTGAACTGTTATGTTGCCTTTTGAGAGCTGTAATTCACTGGTTTGGTGTGTGTGTGTTTTTTTTTTTTTTTTTAACTTTAGATGAAAAAGGCTTTTCTGCAGGCCAGTCTCAATTACATTTCCAAAAGCCCAAATTCAGCATCACCCATTGCAGTGCTTTGCCAAAGATTCTGCGTAGCAAAGTGTTTGAGATAAAGCTCTGTTCTTTACCAGTCATAATTTAGCGCTGCCGGGGGGAGGGTTGGGGGTGGCAGGGGGAAAGAGAGAAATTGTTTAGTTTCAGGATGGCACCACAAAAATGAGTAGATGCCTTTCCCTTGTGTGGCAGACGATCAGGTCTTGAGATAGTGAGTAAAGGCTGCTGGCATTGCTATGCCCTGATTGTAGTAGCCATTTACAAAAAAAGACATGCACAGATACATAATTCATGGACATACAACCCAGCAGAGAGAAGGGAAGAAATGTAGACCCAGAAAATGTAGCTAATAAGAACAGACCTTTTAAAATATGGAATTAGAGCATCATCTTGAAGATCTTGGCACAGAGAAGGACAAGAATGCGGTGTTGTAAACAGAAGAGCAGTGTGTGGCCTCAGATCCTATAGTTTTCTGTTGACAGCTGTGCTAAAATTTTACCTCTAAGACCTGCTTTGCTTAACGTTTGACCAAGCATATTCTAGGTTTACGAAAACACCTATTGATGTTTTATTAGGTAGTTTATAAATATTTATAAAGTTCCTTATTGAATGTTATAAAAGAACTTCTCTGTTAAGAAGGAATTTAACAATGGGAACAAACAGTCCACTGATCCGAGATGCGCTACTGTGAAGGAATTCTAAAACTAGGCCACTTTTCACTCTTTGCCTGGCATTTAAGCTCAATTTGACTTCACTATCATAGGATACATAAAAAGCACCAAACAGGAAACATATGGCTTCCTGAAAATACACAGAGGGGTGGGGTTTTTAAGTATTTCCAATGCACCAAGAAGCCCCTCTTCTGCTTCAATACCAATAAGTTGTTTTAAAGATCAGGTTTGTATCCTGTATAGTGAAATAGCATCCTTACAATCGCTGCAGTTTAATGTGTAAGTGTAAAAAAACTATAGTATGTACTTTGACAGTGATTAAGAAATACTAATATGTTTCATAAAAAGCTGTTTCTTCCTCAGTGCTTTAAAACATCGGAGTTGTTACAAATATTTTTAAGGAAGGGCTTTGGTAGCTGTCTTTAGGGATGCTGGGTTATGTGAACAGAACCCATCCACAGCCTTGAGTAAGGTGTCTAAACCTAGGAGGCCGGGGGGGAGGGATATAAAATACCCCTTTACATTTCATTAACAGCTTTAGGTGCAATATGATATGTTCTGATGTGGATCCTATTTGCATTAATTGTGTGGGATGCCTGCTATTCCCCAAGAATTATGCAGGTCCTCTGTGCTGTAAAGGTAGACATGTAAAGCGCAGAACTCATAAATTTAGCTGTAAAGTTATATTTTGTGCATGAAAGGATAAGGCCTCAGTTTACCAGCAGAGGGGCAAGCTGATGTGAGGAAAGGAGGTATGCAGTCCTAGTGCTATTGCCTAGAAAAATGAGGGTGAGATACTGCGAAGTGTAACAACTCATTACTGTAGATACCTTCCACAAGCCACAAAGAGCTGCTTAAGTTACTGCAAAAGTATTCAGTGGAGCATAAACAGAGCATGTCTTGAAGAATGATGCTGTCGCTGGTTGTTTAGATCTCCAGTAACTCACATGAGCTCACCATCACTGTAACAGAGTCCCCGTGCCCTGTCCTGCCCATCAGACTGCAGGCAGCAACGTTCGGTTCAAAATGAAAAAAGAAACGGGGATGCAAAGACTTCAACTAACCTTGGCCGTTCAGTCCCCCCTAACATATGTATCACCTGAAAGTAAATCCAAATAATGTCTGTGAAAGGAGGAGCAAACAACCCTCTCTGGCATTCCAAAGGTAAAAAAAATGCAGATGGAATTTCATTGCCCATTTCACCATGGTTTGCATGGGGGGGAAATAGAGCAGTAGGCTTTCTTTCACATGCCTTTACTACAGCGTACAGTGATCTTTCTGAAAGAGGAAGAATGCATCAAAATACACTTGGTTTGAGCTTATTAAGGGAGCACTTTGTAACAGGCAAACTGTAGTACTTTGTTTCTAGAACTGATTTTTTTTTTAAAGCATTTAATAGGATAGTTTCCATGGCAACTCAAACTGAACAGATTGTTCATTGACTTCAGTACATTTCTATTAAAAGTCTCTTCTCTGTACTAAGGCCTGCCTCTCCAGCTCTTTCATCTCTTTAGATGCTTATGCATTACATCTTTTTGCAGGTATACTTAAACTAGCTTGGACTACACCTTTCTGTGCTCTTTAACAAAAACAAATGTTGAGGAAACAGTTTGACAATCATTATGAGTTTCCTAGAGTCCATTTTCTTTTCTATTGCGTACTCCTCTTTCCATCCGTTTCCCTGTAGAACCAGAATCTGTAATTCAGATTGAAACCACTGCATATCAGCACAAGACAAATGGACACCACAGAAACATTCAGCATGAAAAGCCCCAATGGCTTCTGGATACTCTTGGTCATTCTACTGTGATGTGTAAGGATTAATGCTGCACAGCATATATGAATAAAAATGCTGTTATACCACAAGTTCCTTATGTTCTCAAGTAAAGAGAAAGCATATGATTAATACAGAACATTCTAGAGCTGGCCCCTTATATAATATAATCAATGTTTATTTAATTTTGAAAGGCAGCTGTAGAAGTCTCAATGAAAGTTTCTCCTGCTAATGGAGATGTGCAGTTGGATCTTTATTGCATTGTAATGTGTCAACCCCTGGAGCGCTGTGTCTGAAGGGTTAAATAAATGGCTTGGATTAAGTCTTCCATGTAGAGAAAATGGAGTCAAAATGCACTGACAACTGATATGAAACATAATAAACAGAGGAAGATGGTCTTTGGTTTAATCCACAGAGCTTTAGTTGAATGAGGCTTTCAATTTGCCGTTGCCAATCAGTTTTAGGAATATTTGTGTTCTGCTTCTGCAATGGAAAGACTTTCAGGGCCTTTTCATTATCCCTTGAATATTCAAGTTTCACGCTATGATAATCAGTCAGGCCGGAAATGTTGTTATAGTCTTGGTACCGATGGAGTCTGTGTTTCATCAGTTCACTTCAAGCTTTCCTCCTGCTCCCTTAAAGCCCAGATTTGTATGTGTTCTGGGTGGGAAATGACAGCAAGCTGTAAGAAGAATTGTCACTACATGGCAACAACTTTTAATCAAGAGCTTGTTTCCTCTTGTTAGACTGAGAGCAAGTCTCTGTGAGGGCTTTTTTCCTCCACTTCATTCTGGTTTTGCTTGTTGCTTTTCAAGTGAGCTGTCACGTTTTCTAATTATAAAACATTCTGCACTTGCAGCAAAGATTGGGTTATGCAATTTTCTTAATTCAATAGATTGCTTGTCACTGCTGAACAGAAAACCTTTTATTATCTTTCAGTCTTTTATACATCTACTTTTTCTAGCTCTTTGACACACTTGGGAGAGGGGAAAAAAGTCAGCCTCTCCTTTGCACATGCCATTGCATTTACCTAATTGCATAAGTAAATGCAGTCTGACACTGGAAGGACATGGAAATGCCTCAGTTATGAACTGGTAACTTCCTCTGAGGCACAAAAATGTGTTTACATGTTTTGTAGATGTGAAATATATTCCCTCCCTCCCTCCCTTCCCCCTCCCCCATCTCAGGAGAGGCTAAGTAGTACCTGGGAAACAGGAAAATCAGATACACTTTCAGTAAAATCCTTAAAAAATATAGTTACCAATTCTAAAAGTACTTGTTCAGGAGTGTATTCACTCTACAGTCGTTGGTATGTTTTAACTTTTTCTCTAATTAGTCTAAATATTCCTCAGACTAGCTAAGGTTGTCTTGAAAGACTTGTTTTCACAAGAAAATAATTGGATGCTGTTCTTTTCTTCTGGAACTCTCTGATAGGATTCACTGATGCCAATTTTCCAATATTCCCTTTTGGCCTGAATGCATTGTTGAAATATGCCAAATGGTAGGTTTCTAATTAAAAATCCAATTCTAAAAGATAAAACTTGTCTGATCTCTGGAAACAAGTGGCATTATACTGACAGCCTCTCTGGCAAAGTTGAGAAACTGAATGGCAAGTATAAATGAACACAGTGAGCAGTGAAAACCTGTATCACACTTGAGAGCATTCCAGCAGCAAAAAACAATCCTTATTAAACCAGAAGCTAGTCACGACCGAGTTTTGCAAATTGACAATGTTCTATAAAGCACAGGTCTTCCCCCGTTAGAAGGTATGGTGCTGCACCCCAAAATAAATGTCCCAAGTCATATTCCTGATAATATGGGTGAAAATATCTGAAACTTATGAGTTCACTGTCCTTTTATATTTCTCAATCGAGTCACGAATAGCATAACCATTACTCCAGAAAACTCTAGAGATTGCTACCATGTGAAAATTTGGCTGGTTCTTCCACCAGAATTCTCAATGCTGTTCTGGGGGTTTTTTTTCTAAGAATGTATTTTCAGCAGTCATTCTACAAATCTAGATTATTCCTTCTGTAATGGAGGATCTGACAGCTACAGATCTGAGAAACAACAGTAGTTATCAGTGACTGGAGGAAAAAAATTGTTTGCTTTTTTTTAAAAAAGTGAGTTCTTTCCCTCCTGCCTTTCAGTGCTGTAGGGACTTAATGATTACAAGAGTTGTAGTTCTTTGCATTCATGCATATCCAGTAGAAAACAATCAACTTGCTTTTAATTTAGTTACATGAATTTAATTGAATGTTCCTTTCTAAAATATACAATACAAAGCTCAAGCTTTTTTCTGTGTTATTTTTAATTCCCCTGTGTGCTCCTCCAGAAAAGCCAGTTCTTAGCCTGCACTAGTGTTGCTCTGCACAGTTTCAACAACAGGTACCAAGTGTTCCTTGAAGCACTTTGCTGTATTTTGGGGTACTCCTAGATGAGGTGATGACTACATGAGTAGGTGGAACCACGCCACTCATTCTCTTTGTTCCTCCCTGCCAGTACGAGGTTATTCTGGAAGAAGTAGCATACATCTGCAGTACTTCTTTGTGGGCTCATCACTGCAGATCCTCCTGGCTCATTCCAAGAATGAGAAAATGTAAAGGTATCCCTGTGTGTCCATTTCAGCTGTGCCAAGTGATACTCACCCCCAGCTGCAGCTTTGTCTTCAGTACATGTTGTGTACTGCCCTAATCCCCAACTCCTCTTGTTCAGTGACTACCAAGATGTTCTGCTGAAATTCAGCCATTTATAGCAGCTCAGCTGTGTAAGGTTGCTTAGAAACCAGCTTGCTTATCCCCCACATTCTCGTGACAGATTTCCTATGCAATATCATCACTGCATGACACATTTGTATCCAGACATGTTCTCCTTTTCCACTTGAGATTCTCTGAGTAAAGGTGGTTGGTGCTTCTCAAATTCGTAAACAGCATGTGGTAAATCACTGGAGTATGAAATCACTGCCACAGTCAAAATAAGCTCAAGTTTTGAATGTGAGCAGTTGCTCACGCCTGAATTTAGTTATTGATCTGATCTTCCTGAAAGTAATTTCCAATTTTGTTTTTCAGACTGGGTAGCTATGACTTTATGGTAATCTCCACTCCCTTCTTTGCCTCTGTATATACTACTTGCTTGCACTATTTCAAAATTTCATATATATTATAATTGCTTGCTCCTTTATATTTCTACAAGATATCTCATACGAACTGTGTATAAAAATATTTATTACAAAACCAAGTATTTATTTTTTAAAATGTCACTAATAAGGACCAAAGATAACAACTTAGAGTTGAAGAGAGTCATTGTCAGGCTCTTGATATTCATATATCTGTCTTTGACTGAAGGGGTTTTAGCACTGGTTTTACTTTATTTCTCCTCTCTCTTTGATAACTGTATTGCCCTCTTGCCAGAATGGCAATGTGTTGGTCTGGCAAATTAATGAGAAAAGCCAACCACCACATCTGGCAGAAAGAATATTTCCTATTGACAAAGACAATAAGGCCCTTCATAGTGATCTTGTTTAGTCTCACGTAAGGACCACATGAAACTTCATTCAAAACTACAGTCAGTGCTTTTATGAACTGTGCAACGTATCATCAGTGAACCATACAGTTTGAAAGTGTAAATTAGTATAATTGTCATATATTTCTTTGTTAATTTTATTTTGTAGCTATGAAACTTGTGCTTATTATTTGAACATCGTATCAAACATTATGAACCAAGAGTATAATTTCTTTAGTGTGCATACTCTGCCAAAAGAATGTCCTTAGAATGTCATTAAAATGCAAAATTTATCAATATAATCAAAAAATTATTTAAACATACATTCTGCTTTATAGGACATAAAGGCCTAAACCCCGCAATGAAGTTAATAGTACAGTCAAGACAAAGACTATGAGACTTAAGAGAGTTTCCTGGGGTAGAGAATATTTTAAGAAGGATTTATGACAGAATGGGATTTGGAGACAGAGGAGAGCTGTCTGCTTGAAAAAAAGCCAAACTGAAATAACTGAGCCAAAAAGAACAGTAAAATGATCAGAAATTACACCAATGAATAGGGCTAGAACCTATAACTTGTTGCAGGTGAGCATAAAGTGTTGCATTAAATATTGTGAAAGAAAGGCAATGAATGAATGGATGGTACTGAATGAAAATTCAGTTTTGTTACTCCTGGTTTTGTCACTAGCTTTAAAATTTCACAAGAAAGATATCTTTTGAGAATAATGAGGAAAGAGGTGAGAACACTTGCAACTGCATTTAGTTGAATGATAACAGAAATACAAAATAAGATTTTTTGCCAAGCTGCTCATAGATCTAGAGGTGTTTGTGGTATTTGTGAAGAAAATGCAAGCAGAATTGTGCGAAAGTGAAAGGCAGAAAGTAAACCATACAAAAACACTACCCTTAAGTATGGTTGTGTGATAGGCAGATGGCTTTAAAAATATTTTTTTTAATTGTAAGTCATTGTTCTAGTGCTTATCCACACCACCTTTATAAGAATAATGTTTATCCTTAGCACAGTATCCAAGCCACAGGCACCTCCTGTAGTTCATTCTGTGCCCATTGCCTCTTGTCCTGTCACTGGGCACCACTGGAAAGAGCCTGGCTTCACCTTCTTGGCACCCTCCCTTCAGATTTCTGCACACACTGATGAGATCCCGCCTGAGCCTTCTCTTTTCCAGGCTGAACAGTCTCAGCTCCCTCAGCCTTTCCTCACAGAAGAGATGGCCCAGTCCCTTAATCGTGTTAGTGGCTCTTCACTAGACTCTCTTAAGTAGCTCCATATGTTGTAACGGTGAGCCCGGAATTATACACAATACTCCAGATGCAGCCCTACCAGCGCTGCACTGAAGATTAGAGGGGAAGACGTATACATCCTTTTTCCCCCTCTCTAGCCATCTTCTTCCTATGCACGAGGAAAACACTACCAAAATCTAGTTTTCAGATGTGGATAGTATGGGATCAGTAGAAAGGCTGGTTTCAACACAGCCTTGTTTTAAGAATAAAACAAGGTGTTGTGGTTTTATTCTTAAAAATAATTTTGTTTTTCAAGGGAAAGTTGTTTGATTTGGTTTTAACTACATTTCACACTTTAATTCCATGCCTCTCTTGAGGAAAATGTTTTACTCCCTCCTCTTAAATATACAGTAGACTACAGTGCATTCCAACAATTCTATTTGCCACATTTGCCAACATTTAAAAATCTGTGGAGGAAATTCAGCAATGTACAGTAATAAAAGATAAAGGCTTTTAATACAACAATAATATTCACTCTTGTCTCACACAGAGTTTGCCTTTTAGTTATATAATGAATTTACTTATTGCACTAAAAAGCCCTTTGGCTTAGGTACCCTTAAAGTTTCACCACCTTGTTCAGACAATTGTTCAGCACAGTATGTACATAAACGAGAAAATTGTCTAGAGAGAGTCCATATATACATAAAATTACCTGGTCTTCAAAGTCAAATTCTGTATAAACAGTATCTCCAGAATCCATAATCAGACTGCAATCAAGTTCATTTGCCCCTAAAAAAGGAAAGAAAATTAAACCTCAGAAATGGATTGCAAATTCTCACTTTATGTGACGGAACAGTATAACATTTCCAATTGTCTGTACGTGTGCAAACACTGATCCAAGGAACCAGTCAGATGTGCTAGAGTACCCAGGTGGATAGTATTCCATTAGCAAAGCTTTCAGAGCACCCATAAAAGCTACCACAGATCTCAATAAGGAATGGTCACGCTGAATGGTGAATTGTTTCAGCTAGATTGCAAATTTATTGGGCAGGCATTCTGTGTGCCATGACTTGCAATTGTAAAATTGCCATAAGGATCTTGGCTCAGAGGAGAATACAAACCATCTTTAGGAAAGAGAAAGGAAATGCTGACTAATTGGTCAGCAGATAGGGATCCTGGAGTGATGTTGATGGGGGGACCACCGCAGCATGCTTCCAGCAGCAACAGTCCCCGTTCCTATCCTCCTCCTTTCCAAGGCAACAGTGTGGCTCTGGCCCTTCTCCCTGTCATCTTCCTGTGGCTGGAATCAGCAAGTCATGCAGCCTCTTGCTCTTGGGGGGTAGTCACTGCTAAACCAGAATGGGAGGATAAACCACTAATCCTCTTTAAATATAAACACAGGAAGGCTGTAGCATGGACATCGTATTCATATTCTGGCATTATCACCCCATTCAGATTATCTCACTCCTGGGCAATGAGGAAGGAAACAGTCTCTTGTGCCCTCCAGATGGTGCAGCCTTAAACCAAATCCTGCACATACTCAACACACACTAAAATGTCAACAGGTGCGTGACTACAGGAGTATTTTTCACAGCACTATTGAAATGAGAATAACAATGACACAGATCTAAAATTGTAAGTAGACAGTAGCGACAGGTGAGTCCAATCCCTGTCTTCATGGGGGGAGCAACAGGTAACACCAGGGGAAGCAGAAGATACGCTTTGCTCTGTGCCCTCATATCCGCAGTCAGACAAGATCAACGATGAGGAAAACTCCTCCCTCCCTCCTGGGTTACAGGTGTCTCTGTGTGGTATGATGTTCCTGTAAGCACTGGCATTGATGATACATGGTTCTATGACTGTTGCTGACCCAGAGTTGTTTTCTCACCGCTAGAGCAGTCTGTATGGGTGGCTGTCTGTAACAAGAGCTATCGGTAACAGATTTTGCAGTTCAGTTTGTGCCAGATGCGTTTACATATTATCTACTTTTGTTTGCTTTTAAAGTTTACATAGTAATAATTTATGTAGGTGGTGCACTAAACAGCATTTGAAAGAACAGAAGAGAGGAACTGGATGTCATGATGACTAAAATCATAACTGCTTGGTGGAGATGATGATTTCAGGGTGTCTTAATTTGCAATCCTTGTTATATTTGCTGCCAAATTAATCTTTGATGCAACAATTTTAACTATGTAAGAGACACCAGGGAAAGACTTGGGCCTACCATCTGCTGGTGTGGGGTTCCCCCTCACATTGTTAGTGTATGCTTTGTCAGAGTGCTATAAAACACCAGAAAGGGATTATATTCTTGCTACCATGAAATGTCACATGTATATATGCAGCATGTTCTCTGGCATATACACTTTATGGTCTTTTGAAAATACCTCTCTGTAAAAGATATATGCAACCAAATAGATTTACAACTGCTGAGAGAATCTTAATTTTTTGATTTATTTTACACAGCTGACTGCTCACTTAACATTGTGTCATTGTTGATAATATAATTTAACTGAGCTTCAGTTGTCACCACCATTGGCCTACACTGACCCATCAATCACTTTTAAAGGCACTTGTGTGCAAGTATTTGATTAACTGTCACTTAGCTACCAAGAGCAGTATATATCCTTAGCTAGAAACGTTAATATGAAATATGGTGCCGCAAACTTAAATGTAAAGGTCAGGCTAAAATGAATACTCATACATAATGTATCTTAAGTGATAAAAGCCATAATGGTTATACAATTTTAATATGGTCAAGCATCTTAAAGCCTTTTTTTCTTGAACTAGGACAGCAGTTTCCTTGGGGAAACATAGCTCCTTTCTTGGGTATAATCAAGGAAGGTCAGGAAAATTGAAAAGATGTCTTTTCCTTGGTTCAATGAAAACTAACAAAAGCCATCACCATCTGTCACTCAACAGTATACAGAGAACACTACCCTTCTCAAATTGCCTAAAGACAAACGTACCAGAAATTGAAACAAATGGCGACTTCTAGGATGAGATAAAGTAATGGGGGGACAACACCAAGCTGTGTGGGGTGGTTGATAGGCTGTAGAGAAGGGGTGCCATCCAGAGGGAGCTGGACAGGTGGGCCTGTGCCAACCTCATGGGGTTCAACAAGGCCAAGTGCAAGGTCCTGCACCTGGGTCAGGGCAATCCCAAGAACAAAGACAGGCTGGGTGGAGAATGGATTGAGAGTAACCCTGTGGAGAAGGACTTGGGGGTACTGGGGGATGAAAAGCTGGACATGAGCCGGCAGTGTGTGGTGGCAGCTCAGAAAGCCAGTCCTATCCTGGTCTGTATCCAGAGCAGCGTGGCCAGCAGGGTGAGGGAGGGGATTCTCCCCCTCTACTCTGCTCTCGTGAGACCCCACCTGCAGTTCTGCATCTGGCTCTGGGGCCCTCAACATGAAAAGGACATGGACCTGTTGGACTGCCTCTCCTATGAAGATAGGCTGAGTTGGGGTTCTTCGGTACGGAGAACAGAATGCTCTGGGGAGACCTTATAGCACCTGATGGTACCTACAAGGAAGCTGGAGGGGGACTTTTTCCAAGGGTGTGTACTGACAGGAGAAGGGACAATGGCTTTAAACTTGAAAGACAGGTTAGGTACAACGAAGAAATTCTTCATGGTGAGGCACTGGAACAGGTTGCCCAGAGAAGTAGTGGATATCCCCTAAGTAGTTAGCAAGCACCTGTTCTGAAAAGGTATTCTTGAGCCTTAAAATATGCTTCCTCAATTTCAGTGCATGCATAAAGTTGAGGTAAGAATTTTTGTCATTTTCATATGCCCTGTGTTTTCCTTAGGCGGGGGGGTGGGGGGGGAAATAGAGGATTTTATCAGGTACAGTGCTGCACAATTAAAAAATAAATCAGCTGGAAGTTTTTATTAAATCCCCATTAACTGAATAATCAGCTCCCCAGGGAGGAGCAGGCTGCTGAAAAAAGGAACAGCAGATCAGCTAGAATGCATTCCCTTTTTTGCTAGGCTTGTTATCTTGACACTGAAGCCATCATTCATAGAGATTTGTCTTGCTAGGAACCCAAGAGGATCTGATGCCTCAGCACTGAGGGGCAAGTTGAATTAATGGGTGGCTGCAGTTGTACTAGGGTGTGCTGACAGCAGCTAAACCATGACACCCTGTCAGGTCTGACAGTCAGGGAGAATGACTCCCCTGTCCCTGGAGAGGTGTGAGGCTGTGCTCAGTCGCTGGCTGTACTTTGAAATTTTATGCTGTATTGTGCATTGCTCCTAAGCTGCATTGCACAGTGTTGGTCACAGAAAGCTGAGAGGGTATGGCTGTCATGGGCAGGTGTGTGATTCCTACCACAGAAGTGCACCCCAGAACCCAGGGGCATCATGGCCATAAAATGCCTGGTTCTATAAAATTTCAGTGTTCTCAGCCTGGCTGCGTGTCACTTTCTCTAAAAACGTGTTCATCCTTAACTTTTCTTGAATGCAAATGTCAAGCGTTGCTTTTTCACAGATCACTACATTCATTTATACAATTACACTAAATAGTACTGATCTGTCTAAATTTATCTGCAGTTGATATAACTTCCCATTACAAGGTAGCTATACCCCATCATGTGAGTTAATTGCGTCTGCTCTTCGACCCATTTGTGTTTTGGCAAACCAGCTAATGTGTTTCCAGACCTTACTTATATCTATTACTTATTTCAAATCCTGGTCGCAGTTTTATTCAATATTGTTCATTGGCTCAAATATGTCCATACTCAATATTTTAACAACTATAGTGTTTGCACTGTTAACACTTACTGTCATAAGTAATGTAAGACTACCTGGTGAAGCATGTTTCTTAATTGCATGTTTAAGCTCAGTAAAATAAAGATACCTCTTTTTTTATGTTATGGAACATGCTCTGAAGCACCACCTAATAACTCAATACATGTTGCATATAAGCATTTGGGAAGACAAATGCTTAGAAGATTAATTTCAATTGGAATATAATAGAAATCATTTACTGAAGGACTGATTAGCATTAGAATGATTACATTTTAATTTTGCTCTCAGTAAGGTGTTTCTAATACAAATGTATTAGAAACTACAAATGCAGTATACACTGCTCGAGTTTCATGACAGGCTGTTGCTCTTAGCAACAGTCTTAATTTGTGTAGAAGGCAACAATGAGAAAATTGTATTTTAATGTAGAAAAATATTCAGTTCTCTGTCAGCATATATTGTTACACAGTTGATTAAAACTGGATTTTACAGGTATAACATGAATTATATTGATGTGGGGGCATGAACATATTAGAAATACTATGTTGATGTTAGCCACCAGGTACCAAAATACACTGCAGTATCACTAATAAAAGACCAAAAAGTGAGATTCAAGGCAATGCTGGAATTGTGACCTCCAGAAATTAAATATCTGGTCTCATAGGATACCTAGAAAACCTACTTTGAAACTCCTTACTACTACTGGTGCTTAGGTTAGGCACCAATTAGATGATTGTGGCATGGCTTCTGATAAAACTCATAGCTCTCCAATTATTTTGGTGAGGAATTTAAGTAGATCAGGCTTTCAAGGAACTGACTGAAACTCAGCCAAAATCACAGCCAACTTTTTAAATTGTTAAACTATTGTCAATCTGTTTGTCAGAGCTAGTGTCTTTATGCCACTTCTTTCCTCTTGCTGTCCAGTACTTAGCTCATTTAATTAGGGAATCCACAGGTAATTATCAATACAATGCTATACAGTGGGAATGCCATTTTAGGTTTGGAATCAATCTCTTGCCTCTAGAAATATGGCTAAGCACAAAAGAGGTAAGCGTGCCACTTAATGGAGAAAGCTAGTAGTCTTTATTCTTGTGTGCATCTTATCTTGATGCTGACCACTAGAAACCTGTTTTTTTAGCACTTTTTATCATTCTCAACCCCCACCCCCTTGATAATTCATCTTTATTTCATTTTGAACATTATCAAAAATAGCTTTATGGGTGGGTTTTGCAGGCTAGCTAGCTTGGAACCCCTTCCAAATCTTAAAAATATGACCTAATCTTTCTGTCTGAAACACCTTTTTTCTAATAGCATGACATTTGCAAAGAACAATCATCCCCTCTGTCAAAAAGAGATACAAGATGTATTGCTACTAAGAGATTTCATTGTGCTTCATCAATTCCTCCTTCCCTGGCAGCCCCCAGATGATTGCTCACAATTACAAATAACAGAAGCTTCCCTGTCTGCTGATTTATGGCAGATAGGTTTCCTCTTAAACAGAGATCAGATAGAGAATTTTCTCTACTATACGCATCTGATCTATGTTTTAATAAGGCTAGTAAATTCTACAGGAAAATATTTCACCTAGAATTTTCTTCTTGTGTGCTGTTTCACAAGACACTTATGACCTCATCTACCTATATAACCCTCATGGTCTACTTGGAAGGCAGCCAGAGATGCCATCTGTAAAAAGAGACAGTTGTGAAGTTACCAAGGAACGTTTTCCTGTTTCCCTCAAGCAAAATATTTCTGACAGATGTTACGGACTTTCAGTACTTTGATTTTTAGCTTCAATTCTTTTGCAGTCCTTTTGTCCCTCAAAGGCTTTTTATTTGAAGACATTCAAGCCTCAGTAAGCACAAATAATAAATACGTAAATATATAATACCCCCTCCTTCCCCCCCAAACTCCTAACTTGTAGTCACACACAGTTTCAGAATTAGTGCCAGTTATTAAGCAGGAAGTAATCATTAATCTAATAGCACTGGTTTTCTGGTGAACACTGAGGTATCATCTAGAACTGAAACAGCTGACAACTGGAATCTATCAACTTAGAAAGTTTTTGTATCAATGACAGGTTCATTGAACTATCGATAGTATTTTAAGATGAGCTTGCAGATAAACAAGATGTTAGGTGGGTTGTATGAAGCTTCCAAGTGTGAAGACACTTTGTTTTGCCCTTGTACAAATGCTTGAAGTAGGTCAAGATGCTGCTACAGTACATACATCCACACTTGTGAAGTATGAAAAAGGCACCCCACCAATGTCAAATGCAGTATAAAAATGTAGTTCTTTAAATATTACATTAACTCACCTGCTGCAGCCTCTTTGTTTGCAAATAGTTTATTGTCAACTGCTGAACTTATGTCAAAGAACACTTCTTCTTCATCTCGGTCTGCATCAAACTATTTAAAAAAAAAAAGTTGGCAATCAGACATTGTTTACTACTTGGCTGAACATCAACGTGCACCATGACTTTTCATCCCAAGCCTTCTTGATAGGAACCTTTCTATTTTTCTGTGTGTTGCCCATTGCTTTAGGTATGAATAACTTTAATTTTGACTGAAAACTGAACCAATTTTGTAAACGATTTTGCCTATTTTTAATAGCTTGTCAGGAACAGAAGCTACACTAAAACTGACTTGCTCCTGGAGAATGAAGTTTCAAAGCAGAAAGTAAAACTAGTAATGCAGATTATTTTTTCAGTCACTGGATGTTTGAAAAAAATGAGCAGAGACCAAAGATGTGATTACTGTCACTTCTTTTCAGAAATTAGCACAATTAACTATTTAATTTGCAAGTGAAAAATTTTCAGCAACTTCTAAACCGTCTGAAACCGTTTTTTTGTGACATGTATGTGTGTACAATTTCTTCAAGTAGTTCAGCAAAATTCTTCAGGAAAAAATAAAGTATTTTTGAAAGTCCCATTACACAGGAAAGAAGGCTTCCCTTGCTCTCGCACTAGCAGAAAGCGTATTGGATCAGGGATAAATTAATAAAATCCGGAAAGCAAAGCTTCTTTAAAATGGAAAATTAATTTCTTACCATTTTAAACTTTTTTAATCTATCTTTTGCTGAATTCTGATACAATTCTCCCAAGTTCTTCCTCAACTCTGTCTGACAGGTTCTTTTTAGAGCCAGGTGACAGGCTTGACAGTAGGTTTGTGGGTTTTCTTATTATATTTATTAAGCTTTGTTCATTTACATCATCACTTATTGCAACTTTCTTTGGAAAAAAAATTGGACATTTTATTACTGTTGTTCTGGATTTTTTTCTTATTTCCTGAACCGAGGCCAGGTTTCCATTACTATGGAGAAAAGGAATACTGTAACCTCACGTTACAGGAGCAAAGAAATTATGTTCACATCAGATGCCTCTCATCCAGTGCATGCCCCCCATATGAGAGTCACTTTTTTCAACCATTCTGTATCTTCAGTGTGATATGTTTTGGGATGCAGAATGAACCCCAGGGCAAAAAGCATTACACTAGTGATTGCAAGCCCATGAACTTCAGCGCGCTCTTTCTTCCAAGTCCAAAACCATTGAGCACCTTTTCAGGTGTCTTGCCAATACCTGCCTGTCTCATGGTAAAAATAATAGGCAGGGAAAAGCCATAGACAAAGAAGTTCAAACCCTACTAGGAACTTTGCTGCAGAAACTAACATCTATAGAGATTAAGTTGGTTCCCAAATATCTCAGAGTATAGCACGATACTTAATGAATTAATTTTAGAGAGATACTGAATAGTTTGTCTAACACCTACCACTGCAAAATCAGTATCACCTTTTCATTATGCCTTGTGATGACTTCTGTAACTTCTGTATTATCTATATTACTTAAGCTGTTTTCTTACTGGTAATGAAATTTGCTTTCTTATGTTATTTTCCACCAGCACTTCAAGGTAAATTCAGAGAAAAATATCAGCCCAAGAACAATTATTTAGAGTGGCAGATGACAGAAATAGTTCAAATAGAGAGACAGAGACAAAGAATAATTCTACAAACTGTGTCTGTGTGAATAAAAGGGTGCTCGTGGGACGGCAGAGTATGCTAGAGAGAAGCAACCATTGTGCAAAGTTTGCTGCCAACAAATTTAACTCAACACCTGTGTCCTAGTTTTAGTCAGGAAAGAGTTAACTTTCTTCACAGGGGCTGGTATGAAGCTGTTTCTGGATTTACCATTAGAAAAGTGCTGCTAAAGTGTCTTTTCAGCTGGTGCTGGGGAGTGCCTGCACCAATTCAAGGTCTTTCCCAGCTTCTGATACTGCCCCTGTGTTCCCGATTTTCTCACTCCAGGCAGTGTGGGGGGGACACAGTTCAGACAGCTGACCCCAACTGACCGAAGGGGTATTTCATTCCATAGTACGTCACGCTGGGTACACAGGCGGGGAGTGGGCTCAGGGGACAACACTCTCACTTTACACTTTCTAACACTTTCTCTAACTACTTTGTTAGCTGTTTTGCTAACTCCTGTGCTGGCTCGTTTGTTTGTGAGTTGGTGGGTTGGTTACTTTTCCTGGTCGTGCTGTTGCTGATGGGGTTTGCTCGGACTCTGCTGTGATCGCTCTCGGGCTCTCAGGCTCTGACTCTCGCTACTCAGGACCTGGCTGTGCATCAGTCGGTGGGTGGTGAGCAACTGTATCATGTTTTAATTTCTATTATTTTTATTGCTTATTATTAGTAGTATTGTTATACTCATATATATTATTCATTTATATTCAATCAGTAAATAGTCCTTATTAAATTTAATGAGCTTTCTTGTCTTTTTCCTCTGATTCTGACCCTCTGCTGGAGGAAGGAAGGGGGGAGGTGTGAGAGTGGCTTCATGGCATTTTTCTGGCTGGAGTTAAACCATGACAACCTGTCTGGGTGCTCAAATCTTAATTGTATTAATCCTGATTTAAATATTTAAAGTCCTGATATTTAGTTTTATGCTTAGCTTAGTCCTGAAGTTAATTTCCATCATAGATGAGCTACTGTAATTATCAATACATGGAATTTTCTGACTAGTTCTTAACATGGATTTTTTGTCTCTGACCCTGAGGACCACTCAGAAGTTCATGCTATGATGTAGCACACTTGTCCATCTGTCGGGGCAGACATTTAGCTATTCTTGAGGAGTTCTTTTGGCATTTAGGTAAACATAAACAAATTTCTGCTTTATAAATAAAAAATAACACTTTGAGTTTTGGTTAACACTATTGGAAGGATTACATCTTAACTCATGTCAAAACTGAGGCTTGTGGAAGAACAGTTCTTAAATGAAGCTGTTGGGTAATTCATTATCCATACATAAAGAGCAGCTCTGAAAATTTCTTGTTGCTAAGAAAAGAGTATTGATCTCTGAATTCTTCTGCACTGGTCTGTCTCTGAGAAAGTGTGGGGATATGCTTTTCTGTATTTTCTCAGAAAAATAAGTACGTGTTTAGTTTAGATATGCCAGGGAAGACAGATCATTATTATATGATGTTTGTGGGTATGTGTACGCATAAAACCCAGTAAATTGTAATCAGGTTGTGTCTGATCATTACTGTGTAGGTCACACCACATTTGGAGAGATGACAGGCTTGCTTTCTCATTAGAGCATTCCTCTGAATAATCCAGTTTACCATGAAAAAACACATGATCAATCTCAAAACGTTCTGAAGGTTCCAAGAATTTGAAACATCAACTTCCTCCATTCAAAGAACACCAGCTGTGCTTCAGTACTCTGAAAAATCTGGGCTTTGAAATGAAAGCCTATATTGTCACCCAAAGAAAACGAATTATTTGAAGCTTGCACATAGACTCAGTTTTCCCATCACAAAATGAGATCTGTAATACCCTTGAGCCACAGGAAGGCAAGGTAGCTCTCACAGAGGAAATATTTTTGAAAGAAACTAAGTAACCGTGTGAGTTCTGTACTTCATTGAATTGCTAAACATTTTCAAATGAAATCCTTTGATAATTATTGGAGGCTTGAATAAAACATAAAAGGTACTCAAACAACCCTATTCACAAAGAACAAACAGCAGTATAACTTGTATTTTTAGCAGAAAGGTCTAAATCAATAGGCTGCTTTCCCTACTGAAAACAAATCCCTACTTGCTGCAAGACACAGCTTTTTGCAACTGAATTATCTACTGGTATCTTTATGGATGGTGCAGCTTAATTATAGTCTAGGCCTATATTTTATAGAAATACAATTTTAATAAACATGCCACTGAAAGCATTTGCAATACACAAGACACATTAACCGTGCTTTTGTCTGATTGACACAATCTTTACCAGTGATGCAGGAAAAAGCAAAGTATGTCTTCCCTGTGAGGTCAGTGGGGTTTGAGGTCTGAACTCACCCTACAGTGTTTCCCTCAATAGGTCACTAATGGGGTTTTGTAGTCCACTATCTCTGTTTTGTTGGGGAAGGAAAAGATAAAGGAGGAACTCAGAGGACAAGAGAATCAAATCTCTTCAAGAAATCAGGCTAAATCTCTGAGTCAAGAAAGGTTTCACAAACCTTTCTGAAGAACGTTTGAGAGCTATGCTTGGTAAGAATCTACTGAAGTCCTTCCCCTGACCAACACATACACGTGGAAGCTGTGGTGCAGCAACCTCCATATCATTTCTATGAGTGATCCTGCTTCCAAGAGTTATGTCCTTGTGATGAAAGAAAGTATTAGACGCTTTATCTATGTTCTCTCTCCTCAGTCAGTTCAATAATGGTGTTTCTGTGGGAGGAAGAGGTAATACGGCATCACTTGGGAGGATATGAATTTATCACGCACTCTTGTTATGCCACACACTGTTCTGCTCCCACCTGGTTCAGGGGAACACATCCCAAGCATTAAATTAGGAAAAAGAGATCTCTGAAGTCTCCAAGGCTTCCTCTTAGTTGAGTTTCAGATAGTTTTGCTTTGCTGTGACATTGTGATTTAGTAAAGAAATGAAGTCATGTACCTCAGTACATATTGACTTTTTATGTTTTGAAAATAAATACTGACTGGCAAAATGACTAATTTTCTGGAAAGTTTATTCATTTCACATGAACACTGTTGAACTGGAGGATGTTGGCACAGTGTTATATATAAAAATGATGGGAAATATTTTCTAGATTTTCTGCGTTGTTGTCATGGTTTAGCCCCAGTAAGCACCCAAGTACCACAAAGCCACTTGCTTGCCTCCCCTGCCCCACACACTCCCCCAGTACAATGGGGGAGAGAATTGGAGGAAAAAGAACACCACTGTGATCAGCAACTATTAAACTAGTATAATAAAAGCTTGTAACAAACTTATTTTCTGCTCTGGTCAGATCTGTTGTTACCTCAACCCTTCGTGCCCCTCACTGGGTGTCAGAAAGGACTGTCATGGAACAAGTAATTGTTCTAGGGAAAGCAAGGTTGTACTTGCTGATATCAGAGAAAATTATTAGTGTTTCTAGATAAGAACCCAACAAATCCTAGACAACAGGAGGAGGAAGTGGAAACACGGTCATTGTTTGGGAAGTGAACAAATCATCCGCATATTATAACATACAGCTGAGGAATCATTATTTTTTAATGAAAAGGAAAAAAAGAGTAAGCCACAAAAAAAGAGAACATGGCTTCTTGTGTCACAGTTATCTCATGCTTTTAAAAGAGTTACCTAGTTGCAAGGTCAGATTGTACCACTGTCCTAGAAGTGTGGGTATTTTTTGGTTGAAAAGTTGACAATTCCTTAGATGGTAACATAAACAGATTCATAAGATTGAGCAAGTTACGATTTTTCAGTAGGCAGTGGCTACAACTGTGACAAGAAGAACTATTTTTATTCAGACTGGTTTAGGCAGGGGTTTATTCCTGAAAGAGTGAAAACAAGTAAGAACTAGTTTTATTGTACCTTTGGTAATACTTATAGGTGAAGTGAGACACATACTCAAGTGTATAGGTGCTACTTCATGATTTTCAGACACTCACACAGAAATCCCTTTATTATTGTTGTTCCATCCCTAGTTTGCTAAGCTAATTGACTCGTGCCGTTATTTCTAGAGAACTGTGGGAAAAGAAAAAAAAAATCAGCAACATGAGAAAATGGTAAAGAAATATGTGAGGAAAAATACATAAGGTAGAATAATAACCACTGGGAGGGGAGGACAGGAGAAAGAGCTGAAACCTTGTATAGGAAAAATAATAAGCAGAGGCACTGAGGAATGGGTAGACTGGGAGCTCAGGGAACTTTTCCTTATTATAAAGTACTTCTAATGATACTCTTTTAAGAAAAACACAAAAAAAACTCCAAAACACCACAAAATAGGGGGAAGGGCCGTAGGGGAGAGATATTTCTCTGTAATTCATTCTCTAGTTGTAATATTTTCTGCCTTTTATATCAAGTACTCTGAAATCTCAGATTAATTTTTATATGATATTGTATCACGAACAGAAGAAAAACTATAACTGAAATTATACTAGAGCTCACCAGTGATTTATTAAAAATTATGCAATTAGCAGAGGTCATAAATTAGTATCAGACAAACTTAGAAAAGAAACTGAATTGGAGATTTTATCACCATTATTAAAATCCGAAGGAATACTCTGGGTTATCTAGAATAAACCACTTAACACCTAATTTTTTATCATAGGAGCTCAACAGAGGATTCATAAATCATTGCAGAGTGCCCGTACTTATTAGTTTCTCAAGTTCCACTTGTCATCTGAGTGTCTGTTGCTGTGAGTGCTACTTGTAAACACGCACGAGGGTGAATGTTCACCAGCCCTGAGTAGAGCTGACAGTTCTGTAGGGGCTGCTGTTAGCTTTTGTATATCCCAAACTCATTTACTCAAAATAGGTGCCATCTGAAGCCAGTAACTACGTACTTTCTGAACACATCAGGTGCACAGACAGAATCTAGTACGGGAAGAAAAAAATAAAATTAAACCATCGACTTCAAAGAACATCTTCTACTAACATTAGGAAGAACTGAATTGACCCTCAAAACAAGTAAATACACAGTTATAATGGGAACTATCAGCTAATTTAACTGCCTTACACCCCAAAAATGTGAAAATGCAAACATGCACATGCATACACACAGACAGATCAGACGTGCTCTGCTCCTCTAGAAACAAAGACACGGACCCTGAATAGACTAAGGGATTTTCTTACAGCTGACATGAAATGCAAAAATTATGTCAGATTGTGGCCCATTCCCATATCAGTACAAAGGAGGGTATCTTGGGACACCTGTAGCTTGATTGCTAATCATCTCCCATTTCTATTAATTTGGCAGTACATAAACAAAGCAATTACTACAGAAAGAGAGGCATTGGGTGTTTCTGTTCTTAAAGTGATTTTCTGTTATTTCATGCTAAACTCAGGAATTTAGTGTCATGGTATGAATGTGTGAAGATGTGCTAACAGTTTACTTCCCCTTCATGGTAAAGGCCAGAGTTAAACCTCCACACTCAGTTACAACAACATCCCTGCTTGTAATACAGAACAGCATGACACCGAGTAAATGGTATGGCCTATGCGAAGAAACAATTAACCGAAAGCAGAAGTAATAGTCTGTCTTTGCAGGTTTATGTAGAATAATAGCTTTTGATAGGCAGAAAGAGGGAGAAGTCCTGTCTTTATGCTGTGATCATGCTGAACAACATCCTGATTTACATCAGTTTTCAGCTGTTAAAAAACGAGTGCCTCAGGCAATGTGATGGCAAGAGTTGATGGGAAAGACACCATGCAATTACGGGCCCTTGTAGAGCAGAAAATAGGCAAATGGAAAGAGAGCCGGATTTGACTGGGCGTGAGGGCAGAAATCAATAATTTGGTGGCATGGTAGGTAGAAAATTAATGAAACGGGGGGAAGCAATTACTTGTTTGGTAGGAAAGTGATGGAGGCAGAGAGTGGTGACACAGGGTGGTTTTGGAACATACATACTTTTCATAATACTACGATGCAAAGCCTTTCTGTCTGAGCAGATATTTAAGGGTACTGGCTGGTTAATTTTTTTTTCCAAATAAGGGTATGCATCTGGATAGCTGGTGACTGTTAAGTGGAAACCAAATATACTGCTGTTTTATTTTTGAAATAATTTTTGCATCATGTTTTCCATTTCTTCAGAGCGGCTCTGAGCTTCCACTAGGCATTGTCCTCCACTACATTTGTCTCCATAACTTTTTAAAGCTGAAATCAGTTTAACATATTAATAAACAATTCAAAATCTTTCAGTATTTCTCTACTATAACCTCTACAATATTCTATTTCTCTCTCAAGTTGTCATCAGGAATCAGAACTGAATTAGGCAGCATTAGTTCACATAGTATTTAAGGGACATGATTTCTGTGTGTTTGTCCTGGTTATCCGCCTTGTCAACTTTTAGAAGTAACTTTCTGAGCTATAAATACAGCCAGCATCTCTACATATAAACTCTCTATACATGTTCAGCTTGCCAGTCATTGAAAACTTGCACTTTGACATGTATTACGTCTGTTCAGCAGCTTCTATAGGAAGGTCAACTATATTAATTATTTTTGAAGATTAATTAAAAACAAAGAGATGCCCTAGCACATGCACATACAGAGACCTTTTTTACCTCGAAAGCACAGATGCTTTTTCTTATTTTAAAAAATATGCATTCCACTGTTGGGAGTAATTTTCATTATGTGTTTACTTTTTAAAGGAAATTGCCTTTAAAGAGGTAAATGGCATTACAAAGAAACAGAATAGTGGTATCAAGCATCAAGACAGATCACTACTGAAGAGCTTGAATGGAAAACTGAATTACAGTCTGAGTTAGGAGATGCCCCATGATTTATTTGTTACTCTGTTCCTGTAGAACCAAGAAAAACATTCAGCCTGAGGGAGAGATCATCTTACTCTCATCTCCACTGGGTCTAGGATAAATTGTTTGATTTTTACTTTAATGCACCAACCCTAAAGGACGGGAAAGACATGACTGATTACAGAGTCAGGTATGACTGGATGCTGTCCAAATCCTCATATAGCTTTAACAACCCTCTGTGTCTTAGCTTGCCATATCCTTTCTTTCCTCTTGCTGGAGCTCATAGTGATGCTGCAAATCATGAAGGGTTAAATTCAGTATATTCAAACCTAGACAAAGGGCAGAGCAGTACAGACAAGTTGCATGAGGCTCAGTCAATAACACCTGCAGGTGTCAGTTTGCTATATACAGCTCAGTGACATTACAGGAAGATCTAGAATCACCTCACTCTTCCTCAAATGCCTTTGTTTTTTCATTCCACAGCCATAATGCCTGTCCTCCAGTAGTTTTGCTTCCATCTTTATCTAGGAAGACTTCTGATGGCGTTTGAACTTCAGAAGTTCCTGGGAGCTCACCCTATTTCATACAAACCAAGAGATTCTTTGGGAATAAACCAGTTAAGGACCAGTTGCAACAGGGTAATTACCCTATTTTCTCCAGTACCATGAGATGAATACTAAAATGTTCCCATTTTCAGAACACCAAGTTCAGTGACACAGTTCTGATTACCAATATGTTCCACTAAATGCTTTCCCTGATATGTTTAGTTTTTGAGTCCAACAGTACTGCTCAGTGTGAATGAGTCCTAAAGCTAAAAGACATTAACCAATACGAACGTCTGTAGAGAGATTTTTCCTGAAAGAAGTTTAAAAATAATGTATTTTTCCCCTACCTCTAGTGGTCCTGGAACTCCCATGTCATCGTCCCATTTGTTTCAAACAAAACCAAATAATATTATAGCATTAGCTCCCACAGCACATACAGATCGCAGACAGGCACCCCAAATAAATATATAGGAACATATAAATAAATAAAAATATAAATATGTATGTCGTGGTTTCCCAGAAAAAGTCCATACAAGGAACAACTCTAAGTCAAATAAGGCAACTAAAACAAATTTTAGAAAAACTCAGAAATAAAAGACATTTCTTCCTACAAATACTGTCTTCTTCCAGTGATAGTTTGTGCTTTGCTTCAATGAAAAGCATTGATACTGCTGCCAAATACACCAAGTAGTTCCCTTTCAGGATCAATATTTTTCCTATTGACTTTTGCAACAGAGATTCTAAATGAGTAAAATACTGTAGGCTGGACTTTTACCATTAGATGATGTCATAACAACTATTACCAGAAACAGTATTTTTGCCTATGTATCATCACAATATTTTTAAGGAAGAATGCTACCAACTGAAAGCTAACAAGGAAAGTCCGGCATTAATTTCAACTGCAAATTTAACTAGTCAATAAAGCACGAGAACTGATGACTCGGATGCAAGAACAAGCATAGGCTATACCACAGGCTTAAACATTAGCTGCTGGGGGGGATTTATATGCAACGTCTGCATTTAATTCAGGAAATAATTTGATATTTGTAGATGTCTAAGCATTCTAAATCATCTCATCTTCAACAGTTGTAGTTATTTAAAGTGGAATTTCAGACTGTAAGAAGTAGAACATTTGAAAATTATTAGCTTTTCTGTTTGGAAGACAAAAATAAATTTTACTTTCCAGCTAAACAGTTCCTGTGCGTTTAAATAAATTCTGATCCAGGAAAAGCACTATTTCCAGTGGTGGTCTCTGTATTAATAAACGTTGTAAATGACACTGGAATCCTTGGTAATAAGTCCTCCCTCGGTCATCGTAAGCTGACGACTGCTAAATTATGATGAAATTGATTATTTATCTCTAAAGCATGACTCATACCAAACTTAGGATAATATTCAGCAAATGTCAGTTTGAGTTCAAGATGGGCTCATAAAACCAACTTCCAACTGCACCGCCTCAGGAAAGACACGGATTTGTTTCCTGCAGCAAGAAGTGAGTGCACGGCTATTTTAATTTCTGTACCAGAAAGTTCTGTTTAGAACGTTCTGTTTACTGCAGCATGTTGTTTCAGAGCACAACGGAGCCTATTTGATTTATAAATGAAAGCTGGCAAGCTAGGAGATACTGACAGAAACTATTGCTTTAGTCATCAAGAATATGATATTCTTGCATCTAGCATGTATTTTTTGGAAACACATGTAGGACAAAATCCCACGTGATTATGTAGGCTGAAAGCACTTTTTTAAATATTGTAACAAAAAAGTGGATGAAGTGGAACCAATTGACATCATTTATTTAACTTTTCAAAAGCTTTTGACAATATTTCTATCCACAGGCTCTTAAATGAAACAAAATTTTAGGGAAAGAGTAATATAATGGGTTTATTAGAAAAAAAAAAAAGGCATGAGAAACGTGTAAGGGATGTGTTGTCAACAAATAGTACAGAAAATAGCCACCGTATTGATCATGGAAATAGAAAGTAGAAATGAGAAAACTAGAGTAGCTCACTTACCCTGACTAGGGAAACGAAGTCTGAGATAGGGATATTGTCAAGAAATACATATAATAAGACAATAGTGTGTGTTGCAGGAGAAAGATGGAAAAAAACCCTCAAGAAAGATCAAAACGAAGCCTCCATAATATTTATTTTAATATAACTTCATTACTTCACCTATGGCTATCCAATACCTGTTCATTTGAACGAAGTGAATTACAGAATACCTGAAACCCTAACACTTGAGGTCTAATACCTTAGTACTGATACATCGTTGAGACATCCATAATTCATTGCAAAAGCAAGCCACACAACCAATTTTGAGTACTTATACGTTATCTGTTAAAAGTGCTATAGCTGACCATTGCTTTAATTTGCTCAGAAAATTAAAACATGAGATGTACTAAAGGAGAATTCACTATTTTATGCTTATTAAGCGGTAATTGTTTTACAAACTGTTTTTTTTTCCTGTATTAAAGTAGCTTCTCCCTAGTATCCTCCATCACTGCGGTTCCCTCACCATTGCTCTCACCTAAACGAGAACACATCGTAGCATTTCTCACACGATAGTTGTTTTCAGTGTCATCTTGTGAAACAGCAGACAAATAAAGATCTGTGAGGCTTCTACCTTTCCATTTGCTGCCTAGTGCTAGTGTGAGGGTTTTTCTGACTGTTTCAACCCTTCATTATTTTAGCAGAATAATCTCAATCTTACAGCTGTACAGTGATATTAACTTCTTCTGGGATTCTGGCAAAACATTCTGGCAGCAATTTACAAAATTAAGTGTTTTCAAAGTGTCTGCTTTTGTAATATAAGTCAGTTCAAAGTGTACAGAAGATGTACTTTCTTTCAGCCTTCACCAGTGCTGTAGTACTAACTAGAATTCAAACACTGACTGGAAATAATAGTTATTTAGAAGATTTAACAATTATCCACTGGAGTTTATTTATTATAGCCTTTTATTATAAAAATTTTACTATTGATAAAATTATTATTAAACCCATTTACGTTATTCAGGCAGAGCGAATGGCATGGGCTCTGATATTCTTATGGACCCTAGAAAATAGACTTGGTTTAGATTCAGCATAGGCTTTAGGAGAAAAAGTTTATTTGATTGCATTTACTGCTTCTAAACAGTTAAGGAACAGCTATACAGTTATGACTAAGAATTAATGCATGTTTATGTTAGCAGCTGAAAATTACTTCAGCATAAGCTTAAGGAAGCACTGCTAAAAGTGTAGAGAGTATTCCTTCATGCTTCTGAGACAAAAATATAAGAAATGAAATATATATGACAAATTCTAAAATTATCTATGGTTCATATGGGTCAACATAATCTGAAAAATTGCAACATGAATGGGTATAAGCAATTTAGTCTTTATTTATAATATTCAGTAAATGAAGTGTTAAGATGCAATTTATAAGGGTAGAACAAGTTTATTATTAAGTTTTGTGATGTTTAGTTTCAATTCATCTGATGATGGCTTAAAGACATCTTTTAATGCATTTTTTTCTGTGTAAGATTCTAATAAAAAAAAAGATATTCAAGAAAATCAGTATTTCTTTGTCTTTACAATAGAATTATTTAAAGTGGAAAAAAAGATAGTGTGAATACATCCCAAAGTTTTTTTGCTTATAAAAGGGATTGGGTGGGATTTTAGGTACCCACTCTCTTTTCCTGTGGTTTAAGCTACAATGAGATAAAAACCAAAGTATTTTAAATATTCCTTTCTCTTTCTGTAACTTTTTTTTGTTTTAATTCTGAGTAAAATGACTTGGACAACCTGACAGTAAAAATCTTTTTAAAGAAAAAATTATTTCAGATGATCTTAAAGCTGAAACTGTGACGTTAACTCAGTTTTCTGGCATTCTTTGGCAACCTGTCTCAATTTTAACTAATGCAGTATACAACATTGCACTGTGCAGATAGTCAAATTCAGCTGGTGGGTCTCACCAAGCATATCTTAATTAATAATCATTAATACAATTCTAATTCCCTCCTTCAAATATCACAAATGTTATTAGATCTAACTCTTAGGGAGTATTATATCAGAGGTAAATTATTTTTTTCATTCTAAAGGACACAGACTTCTTCAGTGGGCAGGATAAACATTAAGCAGGAAGTATCAATACTCTGGCTCACTCTAAAAGTGGACGTGTGATAATTTATAGAACAAAGCCAAGATTTGCAGAGTTTTCAAGACAGTTCAGATATGCCAGTTCTTAAAACTAGTTTTCAAAATATTAAGTTGAAACAACCATGGAATTCCATACAGTCATTATTGCTAAGGAGGAAAAGAAAATTTCCTTTAGCTTGGACAACAGTGTTCTAGCTCCCAGAAACTTTTGGAAGTCACTATCTGAACTTCCAGAGAACTGTAATCTCTTATTTGATGCTGTTAGTTTTGAGAGTAGTCTATAATGTAAAAGATGAAAAATAAGTTAGAGGCAGATCCTAACTGTTTGTAAAGATTACACTGTATTAAAGTTATGCCAAGGGAGCAGGCGAACTGGCTAAACACAAATATGACATCAAAGAAGTTCATGTGGACCAGTCTACGCTGAACACGCTAAATTCAACTTCCATTAAGAACCCGCCATTGGGTTTTAGACTTCAACAACTTGTTGTTGACCTCCTCCTTCCTCCAGTGCAGGAACCGAGAGTCTATAGAGACCCCATTTATATACACTAGCTCTGCGAGAAACTGATTTTGCATACCAGCTAATTTTTAACTGATTTTCTGATGTGAACTCAGTACTCTCTTAACTCATGTAATGAAGACCCTGGGTACTTGCCGGTGATTTAATGTGCACAAGGTTTCCTGCATACCCTTCTTTCAGAGCTCTACAACTTTTGTAAATATGTAGTCAGTGAGGTAGAGTGTGACTCTCTCTCCATACTTGTGTCCCATCCTTACTCCAGTGAATTAATTATCGCAAGCTTCTATCACTGCTTAAGACTTTATTTGTCCTTTTTCATTCTCAAGTCAAATTGTGCACTCAGAAAAGGTTAGATTTAGATTTCATGACTCAAATGTCAGGCATTTTCTAGCAAATCTTTTTTTCAGGACACTTTTTTTTTTAATCAGCAAAGTTCACCATGCTTGTGCAATTCATGGGTAAAAAAGAAATTTTGCAATTTTTCTCAATGTAAAAAGAGAAACTGTAAACTTTAACTTAACGCAGCTTGTAAATACTAATTATTCTTTATCAGAATTATAACAGATTATAACAGATTGCTGTGCAGCCTTAAGAAGAAGTTATTGAAGAAATTCTATTGAAAGTTCTCTCTAACATAATTTGTTGTTATGATAAGCATTTTAGTAGTGATTTCTTTCTGAGAAACACTGACATACTTTCTGTTACAAGTCCTAACCTAACCTATGAAAGAATATCCAGGTAAGTTTAACTTACTCTGTATTATCCACACCCTACTAAATGTAGTGATTTTTCTGAGGAATGGTCTCCTGGCTGTACCTCAAGGGCATAATGAATAGTTCTTAAAACCAAACTAATTTCAGAATTCACATGGCTCCTGACCCTCTTGCTAAAGTTCAAGAGATATGAGAGAACATGAATTGCATAAATGAAGAAAAGCCTCTGTACACAGCACTGGAACTGAGCTCATTTGTGTCTTGCACCCCATGAACAGGGTCAGAGATAAAAGCTAAAGTACCCACAAAAGCTTTAACAGCCATTACCACGGACTGAGGCAGTATACATAGCCTGAAGGACAGCAGAAATAATGTTCTTTTAAAAGAGAAAGAAATGAGCTGCCTTGGGTTTATGTGAATCTATATTATTTAGAATCTATACAGTGAAATTCTTGCAATAAGGTGCAAATATAAAGAGGATTACCGGGCTTTTTTCAGTGTCTTAAGGACTGATAAATATAATACACAACTTGACTAGAAACTGTATTGCCCACATTCTAGGTTCTTTTCTAGTAAGGACTCTGCATTTATACAGAAGTCTGTTCTTTTCAGTAGAGCAGACTGAAAAAGCACAGAAGGCAGGACACCGTAGGATACTAGAGAAAAGTATATTTTTTAATTGTCATCTTGCAGTGGTAGAAGAGAGAGATGACCTCAGCATTACAAAAACTATATTATTACCAAAACACAATGGATGTTAGAATGCAAGAAAAGACAAGACTGACATGCTAGACAGAGCAGAGAATTCTGAAGTACTTGTATTGAAAATCTGAATGCGAAGCTTCAATTTGATGTTCTTGTTAACAACAGGAGGAAATATCCAGTGGAGGAGATAATGAGAAAATGTAAAGCTTTTCCTAAAACCAACGAAATTTTAGCAATTATATTTTTAACAAAATGGATCAAGAGGTAACATATGTCTGTACAATCCTAGATATATAAATAACTGATCATGGCAAGTGAAAAGATGCCACGTTTTACACATTAAGTCTCCTCTTTGCTGTACCGTGGCTGGCATGAATAACCATGTTGGCGTAAAAGAGAGTAACACTGAGAATGGAGACAACAGTGCTGCCTTCACAGAAAATAGCAATTATAATTTTGATTACAGCATTATGTCTTGTGAGACTTCTCTTCCCATTTTATAAGTAGTCTACTGAACTGCAGAGCGTGATACGGTGAGAACAAAGCGCACAGATAGTTATGTTCATTGGTCATCAGTGAAACAAACTGCAGTCCTGTATCAGATGGAAAGGTACAAATGTTAACCTTGGGAGTAGGAAGGGTAATTGTGCAAGAGGATAGAGGAAACATGCTTAATTATAGCAAAGGCAAACTGCAGAATATTTATAAGTCTTTGCCAAGAATTTTCGGTTATGTCTATGCGATACAAGGCAACGCTGCGCAGAGAAGTGTGTGTCAACAGTAAATGATGTATCACAGTTACAAGGAACAAAATAGCCGTATGAGTGGCTACTCAATGTGTAAGTATCAGTGAATTCAAGAAGCAAGGATAAATTACTTCAGTAAAGGACTGAGTTAACACAAGAGCAGTGTTTCCTAATTCTGAAGTATTTCATACATTTCTTCAAAGCACTGTTTGGTAGATATTCTTTAGCTGTATTAGAAAAAAAATCCTCCAAAGAGCTATCAGAAACATTCAAAAGGATGTTATGCAATGGGATAATGCACTAGGGGAAGGCTATAGTTTTCACTTCAGTATTGTCTAGTGTAGTGTGTTTCCGGAGTTGCATAACAGATGAGTAGCTCTTCAGCTTTCTCAGTCCTCCACCAACACTGTAGCTGCATCTAACGTGTCTTGTCGAGCCTAAATGCTGGTAAGACTCCAGAACTCTAGAGTAAAACGTCAGAAGTCTAGAAGATTAAGTGCATCAGATTTTCTGCTGACATTCTGCACATCTCTTCTCCATTCTGACACTTAAATGGCTTCCATCATTACAATACCAGAGCATTCACAAATGTGAATAAATTTATGATGCATTAAAAAACAAGAAACTGTAATCTTTTATGTCTCCCCTCTCTTTCACGCAGTACATCTACAGGAAAGGAGGAACAAGAGCAAGTGTTCAAACAATTAGAGTATAATAATAGACTGCATGACTAGAGAGAGGCCAGTCCACTCAGTCTCATTTCACCCATTTGAATCAAAGTTGAGTATGGTTGATATCAGAACAAACATTAAATTGCCCTATACATAAGGAAATAGAAATATTTAACGATCGCTAACGATGCCAACTCAAGTTCAGAAAATAAGGATGTTAAATACTGGAATTGTAGGGCACGAGCCACCAGACAGAGTAATACTTTAATAGTACTGTGAGAGTGAGAGCTGAATGACCATCCTGATTCTACTGATGTAGCAACTTGCATGAGTTGATATCCATAATTTTTCCATCAAATGGCAGCAAAATGGTTTTGCCATAAATCAGGAAGTCACTGACAGGGAAGATCCACCAGTAAGAAAGTGGTATTTTAATGTTTACAGCAAAGCGTGTCTGAAATGCAGTTTTGCTTCTTCCGCTGGATGTCCACCACATCAACTGTGGTTTAGGATAGGTAAGTTTGCTTATGGAAGCCAAATATTCCCGATTCAATACAAAAAGACCTTCCCAGAGATGAGGTATTTTTTCCAAGCTCGTTTCTTATATTAATATAAGTGTCTTCTAAATAAGAAAAATTAATCTTCTTTAAGCATCATTTTAACCGCAAAAAGGACATTAGAATCAATATTCACCCAAAGGACACATCTTAATTACCTTAAGGTGAATTGTTTAAAATAACTTGAAGTATATGTAGGGCATATTATTTTAAATACATCTTACAGTTAATTTCTCTGCATGATAACTTGTCTTAATTATTTAGCTTTAGCTTCTGCTCTGTAAAAAAACCTCTGTTAATTTTAAACATGTATCAGCTTTCACAGTGCCAGAAATGGATAAATCTGAGATAGTATGGCTGTCAGAAACATCATTCCTTCTCTCTTTATGGAGTTCCTACATCAGTGTGGCCTATGCACTCATCAATGTCTAATTCTACAGCCAGACTTGTCAAAATTTATTTGGTTTTTTCCCAAGTCTACTTCTTCGTTCAAACTACTGGGGGTTCAGGGGGCAGCTAAAAAAATAACACAGTGATGCACCACTGCTGTTCACCTCAGCAAAGAACTTCCATCCTCAAGACGTCTCTGCATGCTTGCATGTATCCATAGATGGCAAGTTTCCAAGCTTGGTCAGTCTCTGGCAAACATTAGTATTTCTGACATACTTAACTTGTTGACATAAATCATATAATCAGAGGCTGAATATATTTTGAAGCTTGGAAAGTGTATACGGTGCACATGCTTCCACATATGCAAAATTACTCATCTATCTTTCCCATAGAAAATGTGCATATATTTACAAACAGGTTTTTTAGACACATTTCTACATAAATTTCATTTATATACCTTCTTTGGTATGTTCTTCAAAATACCTCACAAAGCAGTAACACGTAAGTAGTGTTGAGACACAGTGTAAAACCTAGCAGTGATAAGAGCATGCGTAAACTTTCTCTAGTCCAGCAGTTTCATAGGAAACAGTTCCAGATTCTTTCTCATATCCCAGTTTTTCTGCAAAAGAGCTATCAAACACAGGAGAGACACAGAGACCTTTAATTTGCAATGATAGCCAGCTGACTGTGTCTGCAGAGATCTGGTTACCTGTTCTAGGCTTCAACTTACCTTTCATTGCTTTGAATCACCATAAACTGAAAAAGCTATAGTAATTATTTCCCATCCCACATCTCGTTTTCCCTGTATAGAACTTTTTTTTGGTGACTATATATGCTTATACATTCATGGAGCCAGGAAATGATTTAGGAACTATGCAGCAAAACAGAGGAAGACTCCTGAATCTCAAAGCAAAACCCCTCGACGTTCCCACAAATGGCTGCCTACATTCTTCATTCGAAAAGTTGCTAAAACATTGAAGTTTTGTTCCAGCTGACATTCAAAGCTATCTGGGTTCCCCTTTGCACCTGTACTCAGTCATGCCCAAGAAACCAGAAGTACCCTGAGGAGGCAGTATAGTCGTCCTGTTAAAAGCACATCCAATGTGTTCACACAGGACTGTACTCATGACTGCTGTATTTTAAAAACAACGGAGAGGCATTTGAAAAGGTATCGGTGGCACTGGGCCAATCAGTGGGAAATCTCAGTTCAGTACCCCGAGCTATCTATGAGCCCACATCTATGACTTGTGGGGAGAAAGGCTATGCTCAGGGAGAGACGAGGCTAGGTTCGAGTGAAACTATTCCTGCCAAGTCTGTACCACCTTGCAGCCAAAAATGCAAGATCCAAGGCATCAGATGGCATGTAAATGAGATCCTGAGCTTGCAGCAGAGACGTGAGAGCACGTGGGGGAGGTGGTGGCTAACAGTCTCTATTCCTAGCATTACTTCAGGCAAGGGGGTGTAGGATTTTTGCTGTTTTCTTTTTAAGGATTGTTTAATGCAAAACTGCATGGAGGAGAGCAAGTATCGCCACCGTGAAAACAAGAGCAGCTAGTCATTCTGCATTCTGCCAAACCAGATGCACGTTCCTCCACGGACGAGATTCTTGGAGCTAGATTCTGGCAGTGGCTGCCATCAGGACCTGGAAGCAGGCGGGAGGTTCGGACCAGGCCTCTGTGTAACAGTTTGCTATCAGTAAGATCTGGATTGACCTTGAGAGTTGCTGAAAGGACCGCAGGACCCACGCTCCTCTGGGGAGGGGCCCAGAATTAGAGGAGTGAGCAACTGAAAGTCCTCTGGAATCAGCATTCACAGCTATATAGATAAATAAATAAATAAAACAATAAAAAGCCCAACACAAAACCTCAAGTTGGACAGCTGTATAGCACAGAAACATTAGAAATGGATTATAACTGATATTTTTGTCAGCGTAATGGTAAGTCACAGCCTTTAGCTAAAGTTCATGTCAGTGTGCAGTGTTATAGCAAAATCCCTTTTTTAACCAAATCAAGAAAAAAAATTATATAATGCAATTCCGTGGGGAATTTTTCTGTGACAGCTGACAGCCATTAGGCCTGTTTGATGCTAATGAGGGCAGACAGCTATATAAGCTATTTCCCTCACCCGCAACTATTTAACTTCTAAATTTGTGCTCAAAATCCATTCCCAGCTTCAGCTGCTTTTTCTGGGTTCTCTTTAATTCTCTGAGTAATCTGAATGTCATCTTAATGTTTTGCACAGGCATAGTAAATTCCCTAAAAGAACAAGTGAGACAATGAAGATAGTGGTGAAATCAGCATTTTATGCCACAGGATGTGCCCCATCATGGTTGCTTTTTTTTTTTTTAAATACACACAGACTTATTAACATAACAAGGTTGACACTGAAGCACTGTGCTTACACAGAATTATTATAAATAAGGCAGACTGAACCTAATCCCGTCTCCAGTAAGAGAAACTTCCACTGCCATGACGATGAGCTCTGTGAATTTTTTTTTTCCTGTCTAGACCAATGGATATGTTCTACAAAGAACAACTAAGCTCTCTGAGAACAGCTTTAATAACTGTGACTGAAGATTTTTGTGACCCAATGATCTCCTCTCCCATGACTATGCCAATATCTATACCAGATCAGAGTCCAGAGAAAATGGAGATTTAGATACCCCTTTCAAAATAACCAATAGCTGGGTGATGGGTATCACTGGGGTGGGAATAGCACAGGTTTAAAATGCCTTTTGCTTTCTACACAACTTCTCGGCTGTCCTACCTGGTTTGATACAAATAACCAGTTTTTGAAATACAGATTATCTGGAGACACAAATCCTGCATATTATCTTGCCCTCCTCACCTCTGATAATTCTTTCCTCTGATAAAACCATAATAGCAATAACCATAGCAGGGTCAAAATTTTTACTCTACTGAATATAGCTGATTGCTACCAATGCCTTCATTTTATAGAAAAAAGTAGCCATAATTTTATCTTGTATTTTCCTTAGTGAATTAGCAGTACAACTCAATTTTTCACTGTGTGGGCACCATCTACTATGCTATGAATTCTCATTCCTTTCTCTCTAGAATGCAGCTCATCCCTGTGACTAAGAATAACTTAACCGAGTCAGCCGAGTGGAAAAAAACACATTTCTTGTAGGCAAAGAGGCTGCTTTCTGTGGGAGATTTTGTTTATGACTTAGAGTTAGGGACGTTATGATACAAGTGCTACCGTGGTTTGTTCATTATGGTCTACCATGCTGCATTGGTGTGTTCTTTAAACTTCCCTGCAGTAAGATGAAGTACATGGGATAAAATCCAAATGAAAAAGTTTCCTAGTTAGAATAATTTTACATCATAGTCATTTATTCCAAGGTCAGTGAATGTGATTTTCTTGAGGTTTATCCAACAGTCCTTAAGGGCTAGGTGGTTCATAGCACAGGTCTAACAATGACGAAACATCAATATAATGTCCAGAGGAGCAAGGTATTTTGAAATTAACAAAACAATAAAACAGTTTTCAGTGGAATTTTCCAGTTGATTCTTAAGGAACTCTTAATAGTAACCTCCATTAGCAGTAAGTTCTCACCAAACAAAGATGTGCTCAACTAGAACTTCAGCTAACACAGACCAGCTTTCTCCTCAAACAGTTTCTAAGCTTGGGTGCCAAGCGTGGTGGTAGGAAGAAGGATTAACTTTTTATGTGTAATTCACAGCACATTTTTTTTCAGAGCAAGCTAGCTCGCTCCCAGGACAGCAACCACATTAAGAGTATTAAAGCACATTACTTGGATAGGGATTAGGGTTTTTTCCTTGCTTTGCCTTTTTATTATCTATTTAATAAAATAAAACCAGAAACCCCTATAAGTCAGTGTTAGCAACTGACATGATACCATACTGTATCCCTAGGAGTACTGTAGTCAAAATAACAAAGTACCTAACAATTATTCTCACAGGTAAATGATACTAACCACCTAAGTATTCTTCATTGAACAGCAAGTGCTGTCTGGAAGCTTGCATACGCAGACCCTTTTAGTCTGAAGTTCTCTATTCATGACCACACCTCAACAGCAGCCTTGGTTTATTGGGCACAGCTGTGTACACACACTGACTGTCATATTAGCACCTGAGACCAAATATAATAATACCCTAATATTTGCTAGGTGGCAGGAAGGATACGGGAACAGATTAAATTGTGTTTGGAACTGATGTCTTGTGCTAAACATCAGAATACTTACAGATCATCTAGACAATTATATTTCCTCCCTTTAATAATTTAATCTAACTAACATCTCCCCCCTGCTGTAATCTGTGGTTTAGTTGTTGTCTAGATACACAATATGTAATGTTCTAGGATTGTTAAGAAGTTACTGAGACAATAAATGCCAGCATATGCATCTGTTTATATACTCCATGTCCAATATTGTGATATCTATTACTATTGCCTCAATATTTTCTGAAATCAAAAGGAAAAGTCAGGTTTTGATTTGTTAGACCTACTGACACATTGCTAAAAACAATTTTAAACACTGATCGTGTTCGTGAAAATATCAGATATTTACTTCTCTCTCTTAATTAAAAAGAATTTTACAGATCTGTTCAATTTGAACAACAGTCCAAAATTTTGGATCTTCCAACTTCATTATTCCAAAGAAGGAGATTTTCAGAAAGGACAGAGTTGTATCTTCCTGTTTCTTAGAAGTACAGGAGTTGGGTCCTTACTTCTTTCCTTGAAAACAGAAACCACACTCAGACTCTGAGAGCAGGGATACCATGTGTAGACTGAAAACGTAACGCATACAGAGCAGCAAACAAGTATAAGCAATGTACTGTATAAAATTATCAAAGATCAATGGGGGAAAAAAATATGAGGGGAAAAAATTACACTTAAGCAACCTAACCAATAAGATCTGAAAGGAAGAATGTGGGGTTTAATTCTATTAACCAAGAATATGTTAAAACCAGTATGGAATAACTGTTAGAGAAGGAAAATGAATATTCTTTGGGAATTTAGATTTTTATTTTCTTGTTCATAGAGTGTCTAAAAGTAGACTATATCAAATGTCTGTTCATTAATCATATATATCTAGATTTCAGTGAATTTTGCTTTTATTTTTTGGTCTGTTTGCTGATGAAGAACAACATATTTAAGTAGATGTTTGAAATTTGAGTTTTCATTCTAAAATTACTACTCTCCGTGAGACAAATGGTTCTGTTTCTTTTCCCTGAGTGGAATCATGATGCTGGGTAGAAGAAATGCCTGAGATTTAGAGTTTCAGATAGCAGTGACAAGGTGCAGGGAGGGATTTAAGAAAAATTTAAATCATTTTTTTTCCTCCTGGTCAACACTGACCTTGCCTGACCTCGCCTCAAGGATTCACTCCTCTAGGAATTAGACAAGTGTAATTCTATTTTATGCTGTTCTAGTTCTTACACTGCTCTCATCTGCAAAATATTTCAGTGCCTTCCAGGCTCAATGTTATAATCAGCAGTATAAATGTGATTTTCTTTCTTTCTTCCTATTTCTGTAGGGGAATAGCATGTACAAGTGTATCGAATGTACGTAGATGTGATAATATTACTTGTGTATTATACAGATAGATACTAGTAAGGCAAGTTGAAGATACAAGGCTTCCACCAGAAGAAGATGGTGATGAAGACTGCAATGGTTCTTGGATCCTGTGGCTAAGAAAACTCTCTTTTTCACTGACAGAAGCTATGGAAAATTATATGATGGTGTTTTTTTCCAAAACCAAAAGAAAGCTGAAGTTCATCAGTGAATAAGACAATGGGATCAAAGCCATTTGGAGTGAGAAAATATGTTATCTCCACTGAAGCTTTCTTAAAGGAATAGGACAGGAAGTTGGCAGAAACATACTTCGATTTCCCATTGTACCAATGAATTTCCAAGAAAATGAACATATAAAAAGAAATTACACTGTCAGAAGAATGTCAAAACTCTGTGGATAATGATCTATAAATTGAGCACTAAGAAAAAGAACAAATGGTGACAAAACCATTTGTACAAACACTATTTTAAACTGTACAACATGCTCTAGTAGTATGTAGACTTAGCATGCTTATTCTGTTTCAAGGTCATGTGGTTTTAAAAAAAATGTCCTTTAGTAGAAACTTTCAGTTGCTTACTTGCTCTGGAGTATACAAGCTTAATCTCTTTTTATTACTCCTTTCCCAGCCAGTCCTTTTTCACATTTATCCCCCACTAACTTAGTTGCCTTAAGCAACTGCAAAATCTATCTTCCATATGCAGTGAAATTCTATGGAAATGAGGTCTGGCGTATATATTCTTTATCATCTACCGAAAGGGATCCTTTTATCCACTGGCCACAAAACTACTCATGCGTCTTAACTCTCAGGGCTTGGCTTTACTAATGCGTCCCATTCTTGCAAAAAGGGAAACGTAACGGCACTAGCAGCTCTAATGACAGGTGAACAACAGAGTTTCCCTTCCACAGTCTAATTCTCTTCACTTCTACACCGATGTAAATCTAGAGTCATTTCTAGATCTCTATGAAATGATACTAACATACTTTGAACAGATACCATAGAGTTCAGGAGTAAATAAGATTATTAGATTTTTTTCATATTGAAGACTTTTTTGACATGTTGTCAAGTCGATATTTTCTGCATACACTGTTCCCTTGTCTGGTAGTGGACAGTAATATAGTGTTCACATGCCACGTTACCATTTCCATACCTATCACAAGCACCTGCTTTCTTCAAAAATAAGAGATATCTAAGGTGACCACTGCGATTTAAATTATCCTTAGAACTCTCAAGAAACTGAGCTAAAAAGTAGAAGACAGAACCTCAACAGGAAAGACATCCTCTGTTTTACAGGTGTCTTCACAGAAAAGGAGTCCTATCCCAATGCCCCACATGCTTTTTCTGCAAAGGCACTTTTCCCCTGAAGAGCTAAGTATGCTTTCTGTAGGAGGAGCAGATAAATTCATTCCTTGAAGAACCTGTATTGATTCAATCCAACTCAAGATATGCTTTCTGTTAGAATGTATTTTTTTTTCTGCTTTCCTCTCCTTTCAAGATAACCATCCAAAAAGTACACGACTATTTGCAAGGGATCAAACTGCTGGTACTAGAATAGCTACCAGTCTTTCACAGCAAGCTCTTCTTTCATGCAAATATTTTCTGAGCAAAGGCTTTGCGACTAGTTGGCGAAGCAACTTATGCCTGCAGCATTAAAAAAAAATAAAAGCATGGTGCTTACCACATCATCTACATGCACATGAACTTTTCTCTGTGTTACTGCATTTTGCAGAAAGTATTTTCTCAGCAAACTGAAAGTTTGCTTTCTGTAACCATGGTGTATACTTTAAACAAAATTTGACTCATCTAGCCTATCTTAAAACAAAAGATCTAAGAAGCCAAGTATAACCACAACAAGAATTAAGTTTTCAGAGATATATACTAAAGGACTTACTGTGATGATTAGCCCTTTTTCCTGGAAATATTTAACCAACGGGACGGCATTCTGCTTGAAATTCATTAGTCGTCTTTGAGTGGCTTTCAGGTTATCGTCAGGTCTCCCCTGCTGTTCAGCACGCTTCAGTAACCTTTCCTTCAGCCTTTGACTGGAACATGACAGAAACACCACCAAATCGGGGGTACAGATCTGTGGAAAGAGCAATTCAAGAAGTCTGTGACTAAATTGACTCTCCAGCACTACAGGACTCGGCAATTCCATTATTAGGTTAGGCTCAGAGATGCTACATTTCTGTAAGTTGGAACTTGATGCATTCATTCATTTTCTATTGGTTTTTTTAGGAAAATTCACAGGCTTAGGGAGGGGCTTATTTGTCTTATGTGCAGGTTAGTCGATTTGTTTCACCTGAATCGTTACGGAAAATGTTTAAAGAAAAATTTTTACCTCACCCCAGAAACCTTCTCTAGACTATGTTCATTGTTGGCATTACCAGAAGGTTCTACTAGCTAAAATTAAAATCTGTAAAAAGAGCAAAATATAAATGCCTTGTATTCTGAGGGAAAATGGTTGTCTGGTTTCCATCTAAAATGCTTTTCAGTAAGGTGGTATTTAAAATCCAGCAGCCTCTCTGAAGCTAACTGCTGCCTAGGGCCAGGTGAAAACAGACCTGTTCCAAGATCCACCGCTTCCTGTAACACTTTCTCTGTTTCTCTAAATCTCACCCAAGCTTCTGTACACTTTGCAAGGGGATGGAGGTAAGAGGATTTGAATTCCTCCTATCCTTTCTGGTCTGTGTGGTAAGCACTGTTTTATCTCACACCCATCCTTGCACTAAAGTTCAGGAAGTACAGCCTTACAGCAATGAGAAAAAAAAATTGTCAAGTTTAGCTCTTTCCCAGCTCAACTGAAGTTGCCCTTATGGCTTTCAGTGTTCTTTTTCCCTCTGGTTACTCACGCTATCAAACAGTTACAGAAGAGATACCTCTGGTGCTTGAAGGCATGGGAAGCAATGATAACCCCACTTTCTTAGGAATGTTGCTAAACATTCACAGGCTAAATCTTCAGAGGTCACCACTGTTTAGTTCACGTGGTGGAAAAAACAGAAGTCCCTCAGTCACCTGAATTCACAGGATCTTAAAAATGGGGCTACAGGTGTATATTAACCATACTCATAGGATATGATTTTGCTCTTTCCTCTACCTGGTTGTTACAAAGAAATTTTTAAAAACTCACCTAAAAATCTTTTTCTTACTAGCTTAATGTCGCCTTTTAAAGCATATTAGAATTCCCTATAATAAACATAAGAGACAAACCCAAACCCTATTGTATTGTGCAGGCTTTTATCTCATTAGAGAGCAGAAAGAGTTTATTTGTTCTCACATACAAACACAAAGCTATTTCTGCTGACTTTACTTACCTGAACAAAAAAGTTCATACTTTAATTTTAACTAACACTGCTAAAATATTACCTTACTGTTCTAGAAATCAGATTATCTAGTTATATTAAAAATGATGGTGGATGTTCAAGATGCTAAACAGACTATTTTTGACATGATGTTTCCTATCTACTGAATAATTTTGTGTTTGTTTGCCTTGATACTGTTTAAATTTGATAGTCAAATCTGAGCTATACAAAAGTATCACCAAAACATCTACATGTATTATAACTACTACTGTGCAAAGAAGACACTGATTAATATCAGTTATTAACAAATTGCCACTGAGGGCCAGAATAAACCAATTATGCTCCTGAATAATCTCTATACCTAAGTCGCTCTACCCAAGGATGTTAAATTGCCTAGAGACAGCCATACACTAGACTGAATAGTCACAGGTGGACAATCCTGAGAAGTAATAACCAAGTTTAAAAAAAAAAAAATCCCACCTAGCTGGGTTTTTGTCATTTAAGGGAATACAACCTGAAGTAAGTCTGGCCTTTTCTCCTGGAAGCCTGAGCACAAAAAGGTTCTTCTGAAGTTACAATAAACAAACACAACTTTCCAAAACTGGGGTGATGGTCATTAACCTTTACAGAGGAGGTCACTGACAGAGTAGGATATGGAGAAGTACAAAGTGGCTAAAAAGCAGCGTCGTTTTCAAACAATAAAAGACAGTCCCAATAAGCAGCACTAGAAAGCAGGATGGTGCCCTCTTTATCATTACAGAAAATTAAATAGGGTTTTAAAGAAAATAAAATTCTTTTTTATACATCTTGTAGATGATTGGAGACATGGGGACACAATAGTAGAAGCATAATGAGGAATCAGAAGATGGGAATTTAAACAGCATACATTAATAAAGAAATCCAAATTATGGCACAGGTTCTGGAAAAAAAAAGCTACAGATTTCAAAGCCTTTCAGGTTATGGAACGCTGTCTCGTGAAAGGAAATGGCTGGTGCATATTACAGTGGACCGAGCACAGAGACACCTCAAGTCCCAGTGAAGATATCTAAGTAAGTGGAGCTTCCTAACATACATTACACAGGGACTCAGAAATTATAACTGCAAATCAGGGGTCTAGTAAAGTGAAGGACAAAAGGAGTTTACACAAGTGAGTAGTTTTATTCAGTATTTCCATTTCTGTGGATCCTAGCAATAGTGAAGAAAGATGGCAAGAGATTTTGAGATGCTCCAAGCTGTAGCTGGCTTTCTCACTTTCCATGCTTGCACTCAAGCATCTTCAGAACTAGCATCTACCACACAGTTAGATCTGTGAAGTCCTACCAGAACTCCTCAAATGTAGGACCTAAGCTTTTGCGTATCAGGTAACTTCACACATAGCGTCAAACCTTACAGAGAGTACTTAGAATAAATAGCTCTCTCACTAAATTATTAACCCTAAAGAAAAAAGAGCAAGAAGACAAAGGGAAGGTCTCCTGTTTCACACAGACATGACAGTGCAGCTTTCCACTGTCAACCTCATTCTTTAAAGAAACTGTGGCTGAGGAAATGCAGCCCCACAGCAAGGGAAGGATCTGAAAGCCACCCTGCCGACATCAGGGTGTGCAGATTCTCATCTGCTCAGGTCCCACAAACTGCGCTGGCTTCACAAGTCAGGTCCTTTTTAAGAAAATGGGAAAGCATGACATGGGCCCAATTTTTTTTTCCCCAGTAGTAAAAGGAGGATAATAATGAGGTACAACACCGCAATTACTGTGGAAACTTAACTAATTAGGTTTTAATTATTTCCTATTGCTTTTTAAAAATGCAAAGTTCTCTACAGGAGCTGAGTAGTGTTGTTCTTAATTTTTTCACCCGTAACAGCAACCATACAAAAGACAGTATCAGAATCCCAGGAACTAAAAGCATTTTTTTCTGACACTTGGGCGTTTGTAATTTGAAACACATTTCACTCACAGAAATAAAATGTCAGTGAAAACAATGGTTTAAAATTCTCAGTTCAAGAAGCCTAGTTTCTAATGAAGTATTATCTAAAAGGTTTTTTGAAGTGGAAAAAAACTGTAATTCAAGCATATTTGAGGTAGGAATACAACACAGGTTCTGATTATGTGATGCCTCTATGAATTCATCTTTTACCTGCAGAATCATTCTATCATCAGAAAGTAGCTGAAAACCATTTAATAAACACAAACTTCTGCTTGGTTTTAGATACACAAAAGGGTAATATCTCTTCTGTATCCATAGGCATACAGACCTAACAGCACTTAATGTATTTCTCCTACATGCATTTACAATCTTCAGGGTACACCCTTGAAACGCTATTGATATTTCACTCCTGTTTTCATGAACCACTCTGCTTCCACTTACCTCAACCGCACCTACCTGCAAGACATGCTTATAAATACCTGAAGTTGGAAAGTAACAGGCTAGTGTGAACATATGGGAATCTGGGATTACTTCTCTGGAAACCTATCGAGTTCTCCTACGTAAATATGAGTACAAATTGCATTTTTCTAACACTGGAAAAGTTTTTTTTATGACTCATTTGAAAACAAACCTATTTTTTTTAACCCACAACTAACTGCTGTTGAGCTTTATGACTAGGGAATAAGTTTTATTCTGAGACTTAGCTTGTAGAAAAGGTGTACAGAACCAGCATAGGCAGAAGAACTGGATTTCTTCCTCCTGATTTCCCTTCATACTTGTGCTGAAGGCAGAGGGTCTGATTAATGTCCAGAAATGCATGTGAGGAAGGACTGTGGGGCTCAGAGCAGTGAATCTGACTACTTGCTAATAGGAACTCTGCAGAAGGGAGATACTTTGTCTGTGGGAACAGACAGGTTTGTGGTTATTCAGTCTTCTGAATTTTAAATGAGACAGAAAGCGTATGGCATCAACTCAGAATAAAACTGGTGGGTACATCCTCTCGTCTTTTAGAACAGTATTTACTAGTAAATCCTACTCTCTTTGGGTCTGAATCTCCTTCCAAAGTTGGAACAAGGAGTAAATTAAGAGTAATTCCATGCAAGTCAGTGGTGTTATCAATGTAAAGCAGTATAAGTGGAAAGATGCTCTCTTTTCTCTGGAGGTATTTCCTACATCTCCTCTTGTCAGTGAAAGCGGTGCGGTTGGTTGTTAAGAGATTAGATGATTACACTCTTTCTCATTATTCCTCATTAGGCAAAAAATGAAAATGCTCTACTTCTTAACTCCTGGTATGGTCTACTAGATACTCCTGAGAAAACTTAACTGACAGCTCATGAACAGCTGTCATTAACTTAACAGTGCATTTTATTCTAACTGGTCAAGGTTACTGTCAAGCTAGTTTATGTCCATTGTATGGGTGCTCTACCCTGTAATTACTGATTTGCTTTTTATAGTTCCATCTCTGCTGGGCTATGAGACTGCTGGCATAGTTTTTTCTTGTTTTAGAAAAGCAAAATCATAAATATGTTGACAAAGCATGAAACCTGCTGACAGAAGTTTTCCTGGTAACTGATTTTGAACCGTATTCACACTGCCTAAGAAACAGGCTTCCAGCAAACTGCCCAGACTACATAATTAGGCTCCCTAATAATCGACTGAGAGAGGCAGGTGTCTTTAGGGAGAACTGATTCAGATTTTCACCTGTGTAGGGCAGCTAGTGGATAGGAATCCCTAGCTGCAAACACTCATGCTAATGCTACAAATAAAAGTCTAAGCAGACCTCTGGTTCAGAACTGCTGAGCAGGCATCTCCATCCACTCTTAATTCAGAACATCAGGTCTTCTCCTGAGGGTTAAAGACCAGCAATGGGTGGGCTTCCCTTTGGCTACTCTGGCTAGCAGAGAAGAGCCTTTGTTCTGAAAAATAGGAAACCTGCTGTCTAGGATCTCTTAGCCAGCAGACTAATGAACCACTGCTTGCTTTTCCCAGGAGCTGTAGCCTCCAGGGAAGAAGACAGATAATTGTAAGACCATTCCACAGGCTTCCTGCTCACGTTTGGCTGTAAGAAGGCAATGTAAAATTCACAGAGCCAAAGAGAATGAATGAGAGGAACCACAGCAGTGTAGACTGCTGATGTGCCAGCCCTCCCCCTCCTCATATGGGTGACTGGGTACATACATCCTTAGGGGACTGTACCTGAGGCTTACCAGCCTGGAACAAAGAAGTGGAGATTTGGAAGAAGGGAGATCGAAGCTGAGAAGACAATAAAACAGGGAAGACACACAAACCATGATGCAGGAAAAATACCTTTACCTGTACAAAAACCTATTGCAAAGAACAGATCCTTTCCCCTTGATTCACAGAAAGGTTGCATTCGTTTTACTAGTTGTTCTGGAGCCCGTGCTCTTGGCCAGCGAAAGAACAGGTTTTCTAGGAGCAGCTCTTTGCAGAGAGTTTAAATCGGTTAAAATTTACTGCCTCTGTTTATTATTTAAATTAGGATTTTACTTCTTCAAATACACCTGGGCCATATAACAAAAATATTTTTAAGAAAATTTCTACAATAATAGTCTTTCTCTGTTGTCATGGAATTAAATTATATTAATTAATGAATATTTGTTAGTTCTAATATCTGTTTCACATTTCATTTTACTATTAACAACACTAACAATTAGTGTATTTTAAGCAAACTTCATCTGTACTCACTCTATTAACAGGGTTAATGTTGGTGAAGGAATTACTGAAATCAGAAGGAAAGCTACTCGTGAATGACTGAAGGGGGGGGGGGGGGAAACCACGCAAATCAAAGCAGTATTTGAAATTAACTGGAAAATACTGAAGTGAGAAATTGTTTCCCCTGGGAAGGTAGGAACTGCCACGTGAGAGATTACACAGAAAGTCAAACTGCAGTTTCTTCTTCACAAGTCATGTGAGTTCAGTACACCAGTCAGCGGCATTTCATTACAGTGCTGCTGGAGAGGAAGATTTTAGCATGCCGAAGCGTGCTGATACTGTAGGTGACTTGCGGACTCTCAAGCTGGCAGGTTAATGGTAAATAAACCATTTTCTCCTTGGCATTTTCGAATGTGTGCTTGGAATCTAAACACCTTTCTACTACTCGCACTCAGCAGAGATCATGCATACCTTAGAAATTTGTGGTTTAGGATAGCTTTATGCCAAAGATCAAACTGAAAGGCAAAATAACTCAGTATTAAATCTGTACTACTACACAGAAGGATTTCAAAATTACCAAAATCCAGAAATTATCATATATTTAAAACAAATATATAAACTGGAAGTTCTATTTGCTTTTAAGACATTAAAATTCACATTTGCATTTTTTTCCTCCACAACCATGACTGCTTGAAATTGCTTTAAAGTGAGGGCTGAGATTCTCATAGTCACATGACTTCAGGGTTTAATTTAAAGTACCCCTGTCAAAAGTGTTGGCAAGATTGACTCTGGTTCCTGGAATTAAGAAATGGGAGTCAGGATTTTGCAAAAATTCAAGATACCCAATGAGAGGAGTTATATGTCATGTATTCAGTCTTCAAAGAGAAAGATACACACCTTATTTCAACTCGGATAGGAAGTTCAGAGGAAACTGAAAGTCAGAGAAAACTGCAGTGCTCATGACAGTGAGTTTTCAGAGGCTGCAACGAGTAGCTGACCATCAAAGCTGGTGTAAGTGATTTGAATGGCAGTTGCTGCTGACTGGCAAGCACTGCTGAAAATCTGAAAACATCACTGATGCCAACTTAAAGACTTCTTTCCTGCTCAAAATACATGGATGATAGAAGCAGTGATATTAAAACTCTATAAAAGAGAGGGGGGAAAAAAGCTTTAATTCAAATGTAAGATTTCTCAGATGTGTAAAGTGCTTTTTAATCCATTTATTCCAGACTGACATTATTGCTTGGAAGCGGTGTTTGTTACTTCTGGTTTCTAGATCTGAGCAGAAAAAGAAATACTGTGAGTGCTGCAAATAATACATTGCTTTATCTTAGGCAGTTTAGTCATGGAGATGCAATGTGTTTTAATACAATTCTGCCTAGCAACACGTTGAGAACTTTCTGTCCACACCAGAGTCTGGCAACATAATAAGGAAGAAATTGTCATCTTTTAGCTATACCTATGTTTGGGAATGTTAGCATAAGTTGGTTTGCTTTGATTTGTTTACTAAAAAGAACATTTTTTTTCCCAGAGAAAAGTTCAGCTCTGGATTAGCCAAAGGGATAAAAATGTGCTGGTAATATCAAGAGCAATTACAAGTGAAGTTAGACAAGAATTCACTATCATAGTGTATTTCTGTACTAGAACATTATGCAGGACAGGTATTGTAACTAGCATTCAGACATGTATGTATCCACTTGATTTTCTCACAAAATGAAGAGATTATGAAACCTCAAATATTGTCAGGTTTCAGTAACAGCTATGTGAGCCATAAAACTGAAGCTATTATTTTGGCATAAATCATTTGTTACCTTAAAGATGTCTGCAAACACAGCACAGTTAGATTTTACAGGTGCTTGCAGGAGAAACCAGGCACCTTAGCTGACCTTCTCTACTAATTTGGTGAACCATTTCCATTATAACTTATTTTATCTTTACAATAACTCAGCACAGTTCTTACTGGTGGAAGCCATGTAACAACATACACAAAAGGTTCAGTAAACAGCGTTCAGGGAACTATAGTATTAGTGTTTGAGAGCACGACAGACTTCATGCCCTTTATGCCTTGCCTTTCAGTTGTTCATCATCTACTGTCCACAACATGCACCAGTGGAGAAAGGGGAGATGAGGTGACTCAGATCAAAAACCGTACGGGCTCTCTCTTGGTCCACCTTTCACTGACCACTATGGCCTGCTCACATCTAGTCCAAGTTTTGACATTCTGGCAGTTTAAGAGACATTGGGTCCAGATACTTTCTTGATCCCACTGATGTCTCACAAAGAGGAACAACATTTGGGTAACAAAACGCTATAGACCTCTTAGGATTAATAAAGACCAGGCATGCTTTCTTGACCTATGTTAGGTTTTTGTAGTCTGCTTTGTTTATAGGCCTCCTATTTTCCTCACATTTGTTCAGCCTCTGTTCCAGCCCTACTGACCCTCTCAATATCTTCTGTTACTCACCTCTATTTCCATTCAGTTTAATAATTTGTCCTTCACATTCTCCCCCCACAATTTGTTTTTGGTATTATTACATGTACTCTTGGAGTTTGTTTCTGTCTGTGTAAACAAGGGCAAACAAGAAAGGCTATACTGTGGAAAACGCTGCTTTTTAAATGAACACTTTGTTTATTTCAAGCTTCCACGGGACTGAATACCCATCCCAACACATTCCAGTGACGAAGGATAAATGAACAGTCACCCTTGGCCCTGCTGCTCATTCCTCCCACTGGCACCTACTCTACAGCCTATACGGCTGAAAGAACTGAGAAAGCCAGCATATTCCATTTACCCTTTTACAAACTTACAATCATCATTTTAATTTAGATCATAAAACCCAAAAGTGTTCTAGCTGCTTAATGGAACAAATAATAATGCAAAGTCACTGTTTGAAAGCACACAATTGCATTTTAGAACCTTTGTAATCAAAACAATTAACAGCTGTGAAGGGATCGTGAATGAGGGAAAACAGTTTAATAAATAATGTCCTATCTCCTTGCATGTTTTGGCAGTTTCCCTACATGTAACCCTTAAAATGGATTGTGTCATGTAACCTTTGCTGCTGTTTACAGGTACATAAGCATGTAATGGTCTTAAAGGGAGTGTCTGTAAGAGTAAGTATTCACCCATGACAAAATTAATGATAGCAATAAGAATTAGTTCTTACTCAGAACCTTTTTATCAACACACCTCAGTGTTCTATAGGGAAAGTCTTTGTAAGAATAAGGCATATATATTACACAGTAATGTGATTTGACTATTTGCATTAATAGATCGTCTAATTATAAAGCGTCTTCCTATTTAATCAAAATTTTCTTTGCTGAAATTTCAACTAATTATTCCTCATCTTGTTACTTTTGGCTCATGAGAACAGTTCTTTTCTGTTCTTCAATACACTGCTAGCAAGAAAGCTATAACATATCTAAGCTGTGAAAAACACCCATAACGTCTTTAATTGAAGACCTACACAAATTATCACCGCAGTTAATTACCGAATTCTCCACAACCCAATTGCGCTTCCCACTGAGGGACCTCTGAGTGCCTTAAAAACGTCAGCACGTTTATTGTAAATCACCTGACCTGGCAGGAAACTGTCAGCCCGATTCCGTGAAGGAAGATGGGTCTACGTTGAAATAGGTACATCCTTTGTACATTTATCTCCATGGCCTTAGATATACTAAGAGGTCAGCTGCGAAGAAAGGTGAAAAAGGGGGAGCCTAAAGAGACCAAATTTTCTTTCCAAAGTTGGTGTAAAACCTCTATGATTCCTTCTCTCCTTTCCCATATTTATTTTAGAACAGGTAAGATTGAAAGGTGCCCCTATATGAAGTACTCTGGGATTTTTTCAGCCTGAGGTAATCGTCTATCTTTCAGGCAGAATCAGGCCTTGAGGAGTATGATTTAGCAAACACCATTAGACTGAAAATGAAGGAACTCTCTGAGAATATAGTCAGGTGTAAAATCACTAAACCCATCCTCCTACCTACAGCATCCTTGAATACACAGCACATGCTGAAAAGGAGTCAAAGTAAGGACTTCTGTCATCTGTTTTTCTATCAGTCTTTCTTCCACGTAGTTTCTGTAGTCAAGAGCTAACCAGGCCGGCAGAGGGGGAATATTTCAAGTTAAATGAGGAAATACTATAAAAGCATATTAGAATGGTGCAAAGGGAGGGTTTAAACATATAAAACATAGTATTCACCTTTCTCCCTTTCTAGAGCACGGCATTGCTTGAGCTTTTTCTATTACCTCCTGGACTCTACTTTTTATTGGAATTTCTGATGGACCCTATGATGGGTGCTCAAGCGGTGTTTAACTGGTTTTCCTTTGTATGAGTTGAATCTGACCCCCAGATAACTTAAAGTACTTAACTCCTGTCAGTTCTTCCAGTTTCACATCCCCCAGTCTTTAATCAAACACATCAGCACAAAATTATAGCACCAAGAAATGCACATAAGCCACACTATCGCACGATATACTGGACAAGAAAATGAAGTAAGGAAATGACCATTAAGCCTAAATTTCTGCAATTTCATTTATAGAATAGTCACTCTCTGTTAATTATAAGGAGATATAGCTGGCAGTCATTGGCTATTTTCTGTAATAACTGTTTTGTCTGTTTCCTTTAATTTCCTCAATTCAGTCTTCTAAATTTTGCCTAGAATAATACCTTATAAAAACACACTAATGAAATGCCTCATTAGCTGCTTTCTTTTGTTACTTCTGTCTTGGCAATGCCACTTCGAATCCTAAGTACAGAAATGGTAGTACACCAGCAGCTGTGAAGGACTTTGAACTGCTCTGCATGAAGGGCGCTCTAAAAATTCAGCACTGAAACTGCAACCTTTACTTGTGACCACAGCTGTTATGTTAACAGTGCTTGATCAGAAAATGACATAAGCTGTTTGTTTTTCCACTGAATTTAAGTATTTTTAGATTAGTTTAAAATACACACATGAAAACAACATGTGAATAGAACTTGGGAATGCAGTTTTAGCTGACTAAACCTTAAAATTGTAGTTTAGAATAACCAAAATTATCTAGATTTCTAAAAAAAAGAGCATCATTTCTGGTTTACAAAACCTTGCAAAACATGGGCTCTTAAAACCCTTATTTTATTCCATTTTTTTCAATACACTGTAATAAACTCGAGATTAAAAGTGTTGCAAAGATATGCGTTGATTTAATTATGTTTCTCCTAACGTAGACTTAATTGAACAAATAGATATGGGACTATAATGTCTTCCCCCTTTCTAAATCGCTAAGATACAAAAAACATTAATTGTTAGATTTGATGTTATTTTCTTCTTCATCTTGAGAGGATTTTCATTACTGAGACATGAGGCTTGGATTATTGGTTATATTATCACATTGTCTTTTCACAAAATACTCTGCCTTCAGACACAATGTAATATAACGTAAACGAAAAGAATAACCTTCTGCCAACCTGTAATTATGTACTTGTAAAGATTTAAAGAGCAATACTCTGTTCGAAGTAACATCGAGTCTCTCTTGGAATCTTACTGATGATTTCAAGAAGCTTAACTGTTGTAGAAATATGCAAGTTATTTTAAGAATAAAAACAATCTCTTACTTGGTCCTCAAAGGAGATTGCCTGGGCAACGTCTCTGGGAAATCCATCAATCACTATACCCTCTTCATCAGGGATCTGCATTAATCTCTGCTTTATCTCAGTTATGGTGGTTTCCTGTCACAGAGAAAAGAAGGTATGTATTTAACATCGTAAAGGAGGTTTTCTTGATGGTGCACATTAACGTAGCACGTACAAATCCTTCAAAAGTAAACATTAACACGGGATGCACTGTACCTGAGGGGCCAGTTCTCCAGTAGTAATTATTTTGGCAATTAAACTCCATTTCCTATTGCTGCTTGTGCTGTGGATCTTCTTCCTTAACAATTCACCAACGGATATGTAGTTAAATCCATAACGTTCTGCTATTTTCAAACTCTGTGTTCCTTTACCACTTCCTGGGCCACCTATTGGTAATTATAAACAAAACATTAAATAACCGTTCATCTGAAGTACCCAACCACATGTGAAATCTTTCCTATTGGCACCAATTTTCCAACCATTATTACAGCAAATCTTGCAGTTACATGACTTGTCACCAGCCATTTAGAAATGGGTCTCATCTACTTCTACCTGATCATAAAGAGTTTGTAAAATGAAGTGGAAAAAAAAGAACACAAGTCAACTTGCGAATTAAAAATAAACATGTTCTTTTCGGCTTGAAATTTTTCGGCTTCATTCTGAAGCTGTTTCTGGAAAGGAATTTTTCTTGATTTGTAGTAGAGGAAGAGCCAAATGATCTGGTTCCTTCTTGAACTCTGTGAATCCCAAGGCAGAGCCAGATAGTCTGAAGCGTATTCATGTCAGAAAGAATCGTACTTGGTTAAATAAGCCAATGAAATCAATGGACTAGTCATGAAATGGAACTAATAAAATCTGCTCCTAAATATGCTTGCATGAGTTTCTGAGGTTTTCTAATTTTAAAATACAGAAAAATATTAAATTATCAGCTGAGATGTTTCCATAGTGATTTGGTACAAGGACTTTTATTGAACCATGCTTACTTCTGGTATTGATGCTTGCAGCATCTGATAGAGAAGCAATTTGTTAGGTTTAGCTTGCTGGACAGCTTCAAGAATAAAGAGACCCTTCAACATAGCACAGGCAGAACAGCTATCAAAACCACAGAAAGCAGCTACGTTACATAGCAGGGAATGCTGAAGTGAAGGCCAGCTAGACCGCAGAACAAGAATGCATGTTAAAAAAAATTCAGACTATGTCTGAACTAAAAGGACACATTATGATGTGAAGAACAGAGAAACTGGAATCTGGTATGTAAAAATAGGGAATTGTTTTGATAAAAACAAATGTTTATATATAGAAAAGTGTATGTCACTGAACAGCATTACAAAGCAAAACCAAAACTGCTGTTTCGTTGTGCTTCTAATTCCCAAGACTAAGTAGCTATATTTTGGGGAATTGTGTGTGAGAACACTGAATTTTATTTCAACAGGCAAAGAATTAAGGATTATTAAAAATAAAATACACTTTTCTATGAACTTTGAAAAAACACAGCAATGCAATGACAGTAAATATGAATACAATGAGCTGCTTGTTAGTAATCACATAGCTCTTTCTTATGTTATCTGTATTATTCCTATAAATAGCTGTTAGGCATTTATATAATTAATACAGATTTGACCACAGGATAAGCTTTACAATACTGCTTCATACATGATTAGGACACTCCCTGTGTAACGAGGTTCAAACCTGTGCCACAGTGTTACAGGTCAGAGAGCTTTCAGTGTCCCCAGCAGCCACGAGGAACTCCCCTGTACCCCTGACGCTGCGATGGTAACTCTCCACCTGGCCTCTGCAACTCAGATCGGGACCCGTTTGAAGAGAACGCACAGGGAAACACGTATTGTTAAGGTGTCCCCATACCCTGCCCGCAGTTTAGTTATACCCTTGGGAAAATAAAAGGCTTTCTCATTATCCCATTAGTTTAAATAATGCTTAAATTAAGCCAGGTTAAGATAAATCCAAATATAAGCTTTTACCTGTAACATCCAATTAGTCAATACACTACAGATGTCCACAAAACACACAAAGAAATTAAAAGAAAAAAAAGTATCTTCTCTTTTTAGAGTAAGGTTACAACTGAAAAAAATAGCTTTCCCTCATTCAGTTCACTTGCTGTTTCTCTTCTCTTCAGCCTCTTAGGTTTTACATCTGGTTTTCCATTTCAGTTCTTCCAGGTGATCTAGATGGGCTTAGTTTTTTCAGCTTGAACTTTCTTTCACAGACAGTTTAGCCGCCCTCTTTGTTAGAATAAAGGATGTTTCCCTTGTGTAGAGACGCAAGCTTCTGATAAACTAAGCATCATCTCCTCCGCTAGAGTGGCTACAAAGCAATTCTGTCCAGCTCTCCCTGCTCCCTTTGATGCCACGCTGAGCCTTCCCCATGACTAACACATTTCACCAAACCTTACATTGTGTTTCACCCCTGCATCAAAAACATAGCTGATACCCATGTACAAACAAGATAACTCCACGTAGTATACAGTTTAGAACAGGGTCTTGGTAATCTGGAATGATAGTAGGTTTGAAGTAACTGATTCCCCGTGTCTTACTTTGTACGCAGATGAAAACAACAGCACAAGGAAGTGCAGCTAATCGTTCAGTGATTGCTCTCAGTTTGTATGGAGCAGATTTTGCCAGGTGAATGAACAGGATTATTACTTGTTACTGGAATGTCTACTCACTTGGTGTAAAGATTTCCATAAGCAACCCGCTTATAAAGCCACTTACTGCAATCTAATGAGCATAACATACAAATAACGTACCTTATATATCCACGTGTTTATACATACGTAGAACATTTACTACTATGCATTTATGGGGCTTTATTTACTGGCAATAATCCTAACTACTGGAAAAAAGGGGCGATAGGTTGTGACTATGCTTCGGAGCAAAGAGTTTATAAAACACACTGGAGGCAATGCTGTGCTTAATTCCTGCAGGTCCAAAACTTCTGAGAAAGGAAATGCAGTTTAATTCCCTCGAGACTCAGGGCAAGTTGGAAACAGACTATGTTGCACCCCAGAAACAACAAAGATGCAAAACATAAATTTTCGACTTATCACAAAACATATAACACTGGAAATAGTATCCCAATTCCAGCAGAGGTACAAAAGATGCCAGAAACACAAAACTACTACTTGAAAAACCATCAGCCTCCATAAAACCATAAAACAGCTGAAAAAACCTATCTGAAACCACGTAGATAGACTTTACATTCCTGTCGGGGAAAGCTTTGCTTTGCCATTAAAGAGAAGCAGGAAAAAACCCAAACATAGTTTGGCACTTCTGTACTTTCAATTTAGATCTGCAAGCAGAAAAAAACTAATAAAATATTTGCTTTAATGTTCATAAATTTCTCATACGTTTTGTTCTTCTCAATCCAAAAATATACCTTTACAGCAAGCTGGGATTAACCATTTACAATCTAAGGGGAAACATTCAGGCAATAAAATAAGGGAAAAGTGATAGGACAAAATGACTTCCCATTCCAAATCATTATAATTTATTGAACTATGTGTCCATCCCTGACTCTTTAGTAAATCATACTGACAAACTGTTCACAAGAAAAGAAAATCAAATCACTTCTGTTCTTCATTCTTTTCACTTATTCTGAGATTATACATTATTCAAGAAAAGCGTGATTATTTTATGTATTTCTTAAAAGATGTCTAGACTAGGGAACATTCGTTGCATCTAAAATCATGTTTGCTAACTGGTTTCAAGTGAAAATTTGTATGCCCCAAAAGTTTTACCAAAGCAGGTTTTTTTAATCCAGTTCTGTCAACTGAAGTTCAAAATTTCCGTTTTACTTATATTGCTGTCAATTCAAAATAAATTCATGTAATAATAGTATTTCTGAAAAGACTTAGGATTTTTAAATCTAGCTATGGACTGGATTTAACAAATCAGTGAGCCATCTGACTGCTAGCAGCACTATCTTTGACCTATCCTTTAAACTGTGACTATAAAAGGAAAACACTCTTTCAATATTAACTAATATTTTTAATTAAGTGCAGTTTAAAAACATACTGAACTATGGGGTACTGAATTATGACACCAGGTAATTCATTTTTTGAGATCTTTGTATTCAGGCTGTACCAACAGTAAAAATCTGTTTGTCAAAATATGGCAGGAAGCACATTTTTAAACACAATCTAGTTTCCTCGTCTTACAATGCCTTAGAAACTTAATTTCCTAGTGATTCAGATGTGTGCCATCCTGGCTGGTTCCATCTGATTTTTCTAAAACCCAGTCACATACTCACTTTGCAGCTTTACGTTTCACCAGAAGACTTTTACTGCAAAAACAGAAAAAGAACAAAACCCCACCTTTGTGAGTTCTCTTTTGCCTTGGAGCTACCTGGTTCATTGTAAGGATGAGAGATTTCATAAAACAAAGAAACTGTAAAAACCTTTATGAAAGCATGAAAAAGATCTTAGACTAATGCATTATTAAAGACAAGTTCACCTAACAAGCGAAGCAGAAGACAGGTCTTCAACTTCTATTCATTTCAGTCCCCACAATAACTAGAACCAGGGCCACCTGAGCTAGGCAGTACGGTTAGATATCACTAGGTAGACATAAAGAGCTTGCTTAAGCTAAGATTTCATTGGCATTTTATTCAAACTGAAAAATACTTAACATTTGCATGTGTACAATATTTGTCTCTTGAAATTAATAGCACACTTTTTTTCATTTTCTCTCATTCAGTACATTAGTTACTCTGTTAATCTTTCCAGCGTGTGTTTTTGTGTGCTTTCTCAACAGGAAGTTGAATTTGGGAGAAATTTTCTTAGTGCTGTACAAAATTGGACAATAGCTGCTAAGCTACATATAGTATTGTGTTTCTATCAGATGACACTATAATAGACAGATTCCGAGAAACTCAGTCAGAAAATAAACCTGAAATCGCCTTTGTGGAATGTTTACAATGTTCCCTATATAAACGGGGAAAAAGAAAAGCTCTGTAAAATTCATGGTCCGTTCACTACCTGCTGGCGTTCAAGGATTTCACTTCAAATACCCCTGCACACAGTTCCAGAGGTGAAAGTCAACCTCTGTTTCACCTAGATCAAACCTTCATCCATCACACTACCGTAAGAGAGCTACATGGATTTCCACACATTAAGAGCCTTCCGCGGTCACTAAAAAGGAGAGTTTTTCTCCTTTGTGGAAAGAAAGGCTAGCTAATTAATTAATATGAAAGGCGGGCATGTGTTATTTCTCCGTCTAATGCAAGCTTTATAGTTCAACGGTGCGTGGGGAGATTTGCATGGTGAGATTTGTAATTCCGAAACAAAAGGTTAAGAAAATTCAAATGCCTAAGCAATTCTTCTGGCATACCAAAAATATCTAGAAAAAGGCCTGGGGTTTTTTTTTTCAATATATTCCAAGACCACATTTCTGAGAACTGCTGGATGCAGAGCCTAGAGGACATGCTGTTCTTAGAGATCCCACTCTATAATCTATAGAAAAGACATTTCTATTCTCTGTTCTGTTCCACTACATACTATGTTATGGAAGCAATAACTCTCTTTAATACAAATAAGGCTTTATAGACTAAAAATGTGATTCTCCATCACCAGGCACCTGTGCTGTAACTATTTAAACAGTCCAGATAAGAATCAGATAATGAGGTCTGGCAGTAAAATTTTGAAAGACAACTATCCCAGATGACAAGGAAAAGAATTCAGAGAACTTAAATTCAGAAACACAACAAAACGTGGGTTTAGACTTAAACTGCAGCTATTTCTTAATAAGCAGGATGCTTCTCTGAGCCTGGAAAGCACGAGTTGCTTAGAAAGGAGACTAAACGCCACACGAGAGAACCTGGGGAGAGAGCTCAATTAACCAGTGCTAACTGATCACTCACTCCCCCTAACGATGACACAGGATTCATTTGCCAAATAGACCTAGGGATTAATATATCAATGCAATGGACAAGTGACCACGTCCACTCGCTCCCGCTGGACATACCAATCAGTTTACAGGGTTCTCAGTATAGAGGACAACAGTTCCCTACCACTTTTTTGAGCTGGCTTAGCCAATATTTTTAAGTATCCTTCTTTGTGAGAAGCTTTGAGTACACCTACAATAGTGTTTCAGTTCAGATCCAGAGCACGCTTTGGAAGAGCACTTTGGTTCACATGGTAAAGCTGTTTTGAGCGTGAGTCGGGTTCATTTCAGATTAAATCAAACTGGCAGATGTGCTCCATAAGCAAACCATGAGCTCTCCAGCTGCTCAGGGGCATCCAGTCTTCAGAACGTGACCACAGGTGCTCACTGTAACCCCCCCAGAACGCGTACGGTTGGGATGCCATGTCCTCATCACTCAAAATTTCACTTTTGATACACTCTAATTGAGCTGCACACTTGCTACGACAGATGGAAAAACTGTATTTAAATACATATAGGCATTCAGTGCATTTGCAGAACAAATAAAAAGGCAAAGTAACAAAGATAAAATCTTGTCAAAATGGCTCTGCATTCATACCTATGACAAGGATAATTTTTGGTCGAGGTCTTGCAGGATCGAATACATCGTACTCCTCAATTAGCTCAGCAGTTTCAGAGAGGTCAGTGTCACTTTCTATCGAAAACTGTTGGATTGGAGGGAGTCGGTCATACCGTCGGTATGGGAAGTTAGAATTATCAGGCATCACTGTAAAACAGTAAGATAAACTGGGAATTGTGGAAATACCAAGAAAACTCAAAATCTATTGCATACACAGATTTAGGTAAGTATAATAAATAAAGTATAAATATCTCCTAACTTTACAATGTGCTTGCTGTTACTATATTAAATATTCCTTGCCTCTACATAGCTGATTTTTTGAACTGGAACCACTGCGAGTCAGTTTTCTTTGGTGTTTCTTTACGAGCACGTCAGCTTTTCCGTGAAAATCTGCCCACAGCACTCAGAGTTCAGCAGTGGCCTCTGAGAAGAAAAGCACTGTACTGTGCAGATAACCCGTCCTACCAAGCAGAACTCTTCTCGTGATACGTGTTGTACACAGAGAGAGAGATAGTATTCTTGCTAATTAGTTTAATGAAATGCTGGATGGCAAGTAAGAATAACTATGGTAACTGAAAGATGAGCCAATTACTCTTTGTTAACATTACAAATAAATTAATGACAGGTGTTGGTATGACATTTGCTTAGATTTTATGAGATGCGCCTTTTTCTAGGTGTTTATCACATAGGTTGTATTTAGTAAATTAGCGCATAGCTCCAACATAAACTAGAAAACAACCGGTGTAACTGCACTGAAGTTGTTACGTACATCATCCGTAAGGACCAACAAAAAATCTAAACCAAGTGCAGAGTCAACTTTGCTCCTGTTTTTGCAAATGTTTTAGGTAGGATTCAAGAAATCTCTCTACAAATGTATTAAACATTTACACAGCAAATACCCATCACTAGGCTGCAAAATGATGATAATTTCCTCTCATATGTAGCATCCATTATGGGAGGAGAAAAACAAATGCCAGAACGCAAGGAGGCAGAACCCCTGAACCCTCTGCCTAAGGAAAATCAGAATGAGGCATGATAGAAGTAGGTATAAAATAATTCAGTACTGGATGTAAAACCACCCACGGCACAAGAAATACAATCATTTTTATACTTAATACATTACCATTCCTGAAAAAAGACCTCCTGGATTGTCCCCCATTGAGTGGAGGCAGGGTCTTCTTTTCTGGGCTGACAAAAGTGTCCCATTTCACTTTTTCTGACCCCCCAAGCTCTTTCACTTTCTGCAAACAGCTTTCCAAATATTCAATGGGGTCATCGGGTTTGTAACACATTAATCCATTCAACAGACTCTGCAATGTAAGATCAGAAATACACGCTATAATGATAGATGCCAGGAAAAAAACCGAGCACTTTTACTTGGAATTTTACTTTACACAGTGCAACCCCATATTCCTTGTACATTCAGACTCCCCGTTTCAAGCCAGTGCGTGAGAGCGAGGCCTACAAAAATCATACGGTTTGGGTTTGCCAGGGTCAGAAAAATGATTCAGAACAGGAAGCTCACGGCTATGTCTCTGTATCTGTCTGCTTGCACGGTAATAAAACATGAAAATAGTGGAAAAGTTCTCCACATTTTTTTGAGAACTAATTTTTTTAGACCTCCCACTGGTCAATACTCGCAGAGCAATGCACAAGCTGGACAGCCCCAAAAGCTACATACTGGGTGTAGCCTATTAAATCACCGAAATGTGTCTTTTCTTTAAGGACCAGTGCACCCACAGCTACCTTATCCATATTCTTGAGTCAACGCTCACACAAAGAATGAAAAAAATATTTTTTAAAAGCACGAGAAACACTCAAATATCATCCTGATCAGGACTGGGGAGAAAAAAAAAACCAAACCCAAAGTTCACAGGTGCTTCCAGATTTAATTGACCAGAAATTCCCTGCCATTAGCAAACCCCTGTCTGCAGTATTCACCCCGCACCCACTGTACCTGTGGGCATTACAGGGAGCGGGGAAGAGGGAATGCCAGGCCCTCCTCTGACGCGTGGTAATTGATTTTCCTTGACAAAGTGATACATAAGTCATCATCCCACCTCTCCACCAGACAACTGCACCCAACCTTCTCCTAACAATAAATGCCTTCCAGGATGATTTCTGCTCCTCTGTGCTCTTCCTAATTTTTTCACATATCAACTTGAGGGTCACAGTTGATATCGGTAATAAATAGCTCCAAGATTTGCTCAGTTATTACCTTCAGTTCACACAACAATTGTTACTTACACGCATTTATTTATAAAATAGGCTACAATTTGTATGCATCTACGCCCTCACTGTACTACTGAACCCAACACAGCCACTGGCCGTGGATTTTTGCAGACGATAGGCACCATTTTTTAAAAACTGCCAGCTCAAGCTTTGAGCCCCTACAGTGAAACAGTTGTGTTTGCATCTCTTGTTCAGCCTCCGGCATTCTAAATGCGTTTGTAAAACACGGTCCGTGCGCTGTAATTTCCAAACACACAGAAAAACGCCTGGCAGCAGAGCCGAGCAGGGGAAGCACATGTGCCTGCGTGTGTTTTGTATGATGGCAGGAGCCTGGCTTGGGAAAAACAAATCCCCCACGCTTCCCGGAGAAGTCATTACCAACCATTAGCAGCAGGTAACTTGCAGAAGCCAACCAAAGGCTCGCTGAACACTTGCCGGGTTTTCTCCTCCCAGAGCGATGACAACCAGGAGCAAACCCGGGAGATCACCCCCGCCTGAATTCCTCGGCAGAGCGGCCCCGGGGGCCTGCGCCCTGCGGACACGCAAGTTCGCTCCCTCCCCGGGCGGACACGGACTCCCGCAGCGCCGCGGAGGGGCGCGGCCGCCCGGCTGCCTGCGCGCCCGCGGAGCCTGACGGCAGGTGGGCACTGGACCCGCCGCTCCCCACCCCGGCCCGCGGAGCGCTGCCGGCCGGCCCCGAGAGCCGCGATCGCCCGGCAGCGCCGCCCGGCCCGGGGTGCGGGCCAGCCCTCCGCGGCGCAGCTCCCCGCGCAAGGTACGCGCCCCGCAGTGCTCCGTCCTTCCAGCCACCTTCAGCCCGCTGCCCGCCGCGGGGTCCCAGCGCGGAGCAACACCACCCCCCCTCCGCCTCGCCTACCTCGAAGAGCTGCGGGATCTCCCTGCGGGCCAGATACTCCTTCGCCTCGCCGGCGCTCATACCGCCGGCCGGGGACGGGGCGCGGGTGGGCAGCGCCGAGCCCCGCGCACGGCTCGGCGCGGCGGTGCAATGCGGGAGCCTCGGCGAGGCTTCCGCGGGCGGGCGAGCCGGGGGGAGGAGGGAGGCAGGCAGCCCGCCTCCCCGTCCCCGCTGCACGGAGCGAGCGAGAGCACGTTTTCCCCCGGCGGGGAGGCAGAGCGTGCGCAGGCTGCCAGGCAAAGTTTCGGGGGTGCGGGGAGGGGCTGTGCCTGGCCGCCAGCCGCGGTGCCCCGGGAGAGGTCGGACTCCGGCTCCGTGGGAGGCACCGTCTGCTCTCGCCGCCCGCGGGCTGTGCTCGGGGTGGTGGGATCCTCCCGGTGTACCGCGGTCTCTGCCCTTGGCATCGGTTTTTGGTGTTTCGAGGAGCGAGGCATTCCATACGCTTTGGGCTAGTAAAAGCCCATGAGCTGTGAACACTGGTGAGCATCCGTGATGGTCGGGTCACAGCCCCGAGGACACCTCTGCTCCAAGCTCCTGCTCGGAGCAAGGGCAGCTCTTGAGATCACACCGGGTTGCTCAGGGCTTTATGAAGTCTCATCTTGCAAAACCTTCAAGGAGACTGAGTAACCTCTCTGGGCAACCTGTGCTTGGCCGGCCTCGTGGTGGAAAAGGGGTTTCTTTTGTTGGCTTAGCATCTCCCTTGTCTCAGTACTTCTCTTGCCCACCTTGTGAAGAGCCTGGCTGCATCGTCCTGTCAACCTCCTCACAAGCATTGGACAGCTGCTGTTACATCCCCTCTAGGCCTGCCACTGGCTGAACAAGCCCAACTCCCTCAACCTCTCCCCAAGGGCAAGTGTCCTCATCCCCGACCATCTTTGTGGCTGTCCACTCAACTCACCCCAGTTTATCAACACCCCTCTTTTACTGGGGAGCCCCAAACGGGATGTGTTATTCTAGACGTGCTCTGAGGAGTGCTAAGTAGGGGGTAGCTTCTGGGATGCTCTGTAGCATACTGGCAGTCAGAGTAGATTATTTCGGTTGCTTAATTGTCCAAGCCTGATGTTCCAATTAGATTTTAATTTTGTCGATTACCTTTTCTAACACAGCATCGCTGTAGTTTCACAGATGCACCCCCTAACAAACAGGATATGTAAGTGCAAGCTTATCAACAACAGTAAGCAACGGCTTGCCGTATCTCAGTGTTTTTCAGACACAGGGTAGGTCTTCTCAGGAGTCTTTTAAGAAGCTTCTCCACCTTGTGTGTGATTTGCAGGTTATTATTGGTTTGACAAGCTTTTCCCTCTCAGCTGCAGCCACGTTCTTGTTTAGCTGCTTCTGCCATTAAGGTGCCCTGTTTTTTCGCTGCCCTGCCTCCAGGTTTTTATGCAGACACTTTCCTTTCTCCTGGAGAGGCTTCCAGTCCTTCATTCCCTGAACCGCTAAACGCTGCCCCAAGGGCAGCCCCATGATCTTCTGACAAATTGGAAGGTTTTCCAGGTGATCCGGTTACTCCCAGCAGCATTCAGTTGAAGGGCAGCCACTAACATCCCTTCGTAGCAGTCTGCTGATGGATGGCCTATTCTCCACTTCAGCTGAAGTATCTCTGGAAAGAAGTTTGGATTAGACAGTTTAAGATCCTTTCCAGCTCAATTTTCTATGAATTCAGTGATGTCCACTTAGGGAAGCCGCAGAAATGTCACTGACTTGGCACTTCCCACATGCTTAAAGAAGACCTTAGTCTTCACTGGAGAGTTTAATCACCATTCATCTGCAGTCTTCCTCATCCTCCCATGGTCTCTGGATGTGGTTTTAACCCTGCTTCCTCTTGCTAAGATTTTAGTACATCCGAATGTAAATTCATTGCAAAGCACAGTATTTTGATTCAGTGAAAAATAGAGTAGGCTCCAGTGCCCTAATCAAAAGATATGAGATATAATTGCCTTTAAAAGACCTTAAATGAAGCTCGATCAGAGGAATACTGAATTAAATTAAATAGATATTTTCTTAAAATAAGATCTTTCCTAAGAAGGGCGAATGGAAGTTCTATTTAGGAAGACAGAGCTGTGGTTTTGACGTTTTGTGGGTTCAACTTTTTTTATTTTTTAGTTTATAGAAAAAAATCAGCTGTATTATCATTATCTCAGACAAACTCCATTTATACACTTTCCACATCTGTATTTTTATATGTTCAACGATTGTGGATAAATTAGTATCATCTCATCCAATGTCCTGGATTAATAGAGAAAAATACTTCCTTTCACATGCTTTCCATGGCATCTTCCTCAGAAACGTGAAAATCTTTCATGTAAAGTCTTGTCTGAGACGTTTGGTTTTTACTGCAGGCTTCCAGGCATTTTGCTCCGTTAGATAATGCTAACAGAAGATAAAAATTCTGACTGTTCTGCCATAAAACTATTATCATTATGCACATCTAAATTATTGTTCAAAAAAAGAGTGATTTCGAGCTAATCGGATTTTTGTTGCGCAGAATCAAATTCTGTGTTGCAGAAATTACCACCTCAGAAAAAATATGGTCATTTAGGAAATCTGAAAAGTATATTTTTGGATCTAATAACATGGTACCTCCTCTGAGAAGTAATTTGTTATGTGTTTGCCTTTGGCAACATCCCCATCCTGAAGCAGGGTCACAGGTGGGTGCTTCTCAAAGACTCTGAAGTACATCAGCAGCAAAGGATTAAGAATATTTTAACTAAACGCCAAGCTGGGTTATTTGTCATTTCGGGGATGTATGTAAAGGCAGCTGTTCAACGGTTAGCTGCTTGTCATTTAACGGTATCTGATCAAGAGTGTGGATGGAAATCAAGTGCTGGTGAGGCTGAAGGGTCACTCTGGTTATACTTCTACCACTTCTTACCTCTTCTGGAGGGGAAGAGGCTACAGTGGGAAGAACAAAATTTAGAAAAATGATAACTGTTCTGGAAATTCATCTTGAAAACTTCTTATGGATCCTGTACCTTTGGGTTGATTCCATTCTCAGTCTCGTTGGTTCCTCCAGTAAATACATGAAGCTGAACTAATACAAAATTAGTATGGGATCAGCTGGAATAGGCTGTTCTGGGCCTTTTCTTCCTCTTGGTTAAACCAATTACCTAACACCAATAGCCTTCAGTCAAAGTTTAATTAGGTTCTATGTTTTCAAAAATCACTTCAGACTCCCCAAGTATTTTATAAGAGGCTTCTAGTTTTTTGTCTAGTGCCTGTCCAAGCGCCAGTGGCTGTCATTTTTCACATAAGCTGCTGCTCTGCGAGATGTCTTTATTAAACCATAACTGATGTCCTTGGATTGATGCGCTTATGCAGCTGGTGCAAGGTATGTGCACAGGCTGAATTTGTAGATTCTGAAAGGAAAACAATTATGTGTAGCCTTTTTAACAGAATATGCTGAATTATATGCTTCCGATCCGGATATAATATGCACTTTAATGTAAATGGAGAACTTATTTGCAGCCCTGTATTGTGCCTAGTGTCGTGTAAATTAATCCAAGATTGCTGAAACGATATTTTCATTTTAATGAGAAACCTGTTTCTGAACTCTTTTGCTGCAGTGTCGTTAGCTTTTTTTTAAACCTGCTGTTTTCTCTCCCCTTTCTTTTCCACTTTGCTAAACCTTTTTTAATTTTTTCTTTCCTACTGATATCTAAACAGGTTACTTAAGTGAATTAAATCACTAATTAAAAGGTAGTGAAAATTCCACCTAGAAAATCTCTGAATCTAACTTTCACTGAGTCATAGAACTGCCATTTTATGTAATTTTTGTGGACACCAAGATGAATAAAATTGAGAGGGAAGAAAGAAGGTTGTGCCACTTAAAACTTTGAGGAATTAATTTGAGTCTGCAGAGAAAAAAAAAAAGCTGCTATGATCAAGTCACTCCTTAACCTTTGTTTTGGTAAACTAAATAGCTGTAGCTTGTATTTTCCAATTACTGTGTAGTCATTCTTGTGACTCTTCCCTGAATTCTTTCCAATTTATCAACAGGCATCTTCAGCGAAGGCATCAAACAGGACACAGTGTTCCAAGGATGGTCACACCAGTGCCAGGTACTGATGTGATTCAGCCTGCCTGTAGCATCCTCACCCTCCTCGTTCTGTTGTTTTTGTGATGATGGACTGAATTTGCGCAGAGGCCCTGGTGTTGCAATGGGGTTCACCTTTAGCTGGTTACCAGCAGCTCTGCTTTCCACTCTATTTTCTCACATGGATTCTTCCACTCTAGGAAACACCTGCTCTTTATTCCTTGACATATAACTTCATATATTTGCTGGCAGCCAATCTACCAAGAAATCAGCTTGCTCAGTACCAATGAGCTGTCTCCTTTATGAGCTACCACTTCCCTCATCTTTGTTATCTTCCAGCGGTACCAGGGATCTTCTTGGGGTTTTTTGGTAATCAGTAAAACTGATATGCAGCACATGGCCAAAATACGGTTCCCATGGGACCAAATCAGAAACTCACTTAGTATTTCCCATTAACACTATACCTTTGAGACCAATTGGTCATTAAATATATGCGCATTAATTTTGATTCATTCAGGTTTCCGAAACAAAGCATCCTGCAGCACTCAATAAATGCCTTCAGATCAGCACTGTTTCCTTCATCAGCCAAAACAAACATTCTTGAACAAGTATTTGCGGATAGATCCGAGAGGGTCTGTTTTTCAAAACCTGGCATTGTTAATTGATTCATTAAATGGCATATAAACAATATTCTGGTATGTTCTTATAGTTCTGTATTTTACTAAGTTCCCTGTTAGATGGACAGGCCTATAATTCCCCATGCCCTAAGTACTGGTCTAACACATTGCTGGAATGTAAATATTTCAAGGGTTCTTAGAGGCCTTTCAAAATGTCCTTTCCAATACCAGTTATCCAAAGATGCAGACTTACTCTATTGTTTTTAGTGGTTACTATTTATAAAATTTACCTGACTGCAGTTGTAATGGAGAATGTTTCATCATCTTCCTATGGTACAATTCCATCGCCTGATTATATGCAGAATAGAAATATGTAGTGATTCAGTGTAGGCTTCCAATTGTTTTTGTTATGTTTACACAAATGAATTCCAATAATATTGTTAGGATCCTTTTCTTTCCTCTGTTCAGAAAAACAGCTCTTTTAAATGCTGTTCCATCTCTCTGATCAGTGGGTTCTATGTCATTTTCTTTCCCTTCTCATGTTTCTTACAGCGCTTAAATCTCTCACTTCTATTTCTTGCAGCTTCTAGTATTTGTTATAGATGTTTTTCTTATATATCTTTATTTTCAAGCCAATTTGCTTTTTAATCAGTGCTGTCTTCTTTTTTCTTTCAGGCACAGGTTGTTGGCGTTTTGGCTGCCTTGTTAGCATTCCTTAAGTAATTCCCAATTATCATGCATATTTTTCTATTTAAGTCCTTATCCTTGAACTGGCTCATAATAATTAGATATTATGAGGATATTGTACAGGCATCATGTAACTTAATAAATTCAAGGTTACCACCTCAGAAGGTCCTTAAGCCTGCGTGAGATGGAAGGCAGGAGATCCTTGCGCTTAACTCAGGGCCTAAGGCAGCAGGTCAGTATTGGTGAGAACACAGACTGGGGGCCTACACAGACCTTCAGTCTGATCCATTACAGCTTCTTGATGCTTTTTGCTTTTCTTTTACGTCACTTCAACGGAAATTCCATTCCCTTTTCTCCCCAGACCCCCACAATGTTATAGAGGTTGCTGTTTGGGAGGATTTGATTTTCCTCAGTTAGCATTTTTTCAGTAGCTGATTAATAAACAGTCCAATTAATTTGATACTGAATTTTCAATGACTTAGAAATGCTGTGCTAATTTTTTCTAACAAAGTCTGAATTTCCTTGCCTTTTCATCCTAAGGATTTTAAGGTTCTAATCAATGAATTGTCCCCAAATAGATACTGACAATAAAGCCATTTCGGTTCATCTTGTTTACTCTTTATGAAGTAAGGAAATGCAGGTAGCTGGGGGGCGGGGGGGGGAAACCCCAAACAAACCAAAAACCACCACAAAGTAACACAGCAAAATTCCATTAATAAAATAGGCTTGGAGGGAATCATGACTTGTGGGTGGTGGTGGTGAGAAAAGGCTACAGGCAGAACTATTCGACCTCGTCCTGGGAGTGCTACGTATGGAGCCTACGATTGTTAGAACGTATGAGTCTCTGCTAATTATCATTTGGGTCTCATTTCAGTCGTGTAACAGACCAGTGCCTTACAACATTATTTCTATAACCTGTTATTGAGTCATACAGTGAAAATCTTCCCTTCTTGAAAGTCACCTTGATACAACGCACAGCTCTTGAAAAGGTAAGGGTCTCGAATTTGGGTTTTAATGGAAAGCTAAATGAACTGAAAGCAATACCGACTTGCTATATGAAGGGCTTAGGAGAGTCGCATCCTAACTTCAGGGATTGCTCACAGTGAGAAACTTTCAACGATTTCTGATGCTCGGATTTACATGGCAAAACACGTTGTGATGTCAAGTCATAGGGAAAAAGGTGCAACTTAGTTTGACATAGGTTTTTTTTTTCACCTGGAGTCAAGAAGGATTCCTGACTGGGCGTTTTTTGAAGTAGGAAAGGGCCCATTTACAAACATGTATTGTTGTTTCACTGTAGCCAAACAAAAGTACTGTTCATTTTGGTCAGTTTGCACACGTATGCCAAAGAATAAAATGAAAGTTAGGGAAAAAAGCCTTGTTTTGTAGCATGGCAATTTTTTTATAACTAGGATTTCCGATGGAGTAACATTGGCATGTGCTCTTGTTGGGAGTGACCATGGCGGTAACTGTAGTGTTCTGCTAAGAAGGGCAGAGTCACCTATTTCCATATTCAGTGTGTATTCAGTATTCGCCACAAAGCAGCAGCTGTCAGTGTTGGTCAGCCATTGGTGTTTGTTGTTTGTTTGCCAACACAGAGCTAAAGCTCTGGGGGTTTTTGTATTGCATAATAAAATAGGAAATGACTGGCCAAACGCCCTGTAGTAAACCCAGGAAGGGTGTAACTTAGGCAGTATTGGCTCACAACTCTGAATTTTATTGTAAGGAACAACTTTTCTGTGGGGGAAATTTTAATTTTGATTGAGGTAATTGCTTTTTCAACAATCTAAGGTACTTGAACTCATCCATGTAACTTTCTGTTCTTGCATCGCAACGAACAGAATGCAATATGTAGAGATTAAAATATGCACATTACATAATAACTAGATAATCAGAATATAGAACAAGAACAAGATAAAGAAACTGCACCTTAAGATACAGTGAGATGTGCTGAGAGACAATACGAGAGAGCTGGGAAATATTCTACCCATGGAAATATTCTACCCATGGAAATATTTTACCCATGGAAATGTTTTGATACTAATTCGAAATTCATCCTTTCTGCTGACGTACAAGAACATTGCCTGAATTTAGTCACCAACTTCAGTGAATGCTTTCTTGACAGTATAACAAATGAGAACTGGATCAAACACCTGTTTTCCAAAGAAGATGACACCCTGCCAGATGGCTTATTAGCAAAGATAACAGAACAGTTGATGAAACTGTCATGTGATGGTTGAACTTGAACTCAGATTCAGCAAAGCAAGGGCTGAAAACTTTTGGCTAAATGGAAGAAGAGTTTATCCTGATACTGGACAGAGCCTGGTACCAATTAGTTTTTAACGTTTGAAATTACTAATAATCAGCAGCACTTCTTGAATCACCAAGACTATTTTTCCCTGGCACGTTATCCAACAGAACTAAGTAGTTGTTCAACTGCAGTGCTGAACAGGACCCTTGGCCCTGTCTGACTAATATCTCTTAAGGGATGAGGCAATCATGTTCTGGAAAGCAGAGGCACCCTGGCAGGTTGTTGGAGTCGTGACACAAGGCAGGGTCCAGGAGAGGCTTGTTAAGGATAGCAGTTTTCTGGAGAACTTCTTACAAAGTTCTGCTCCGAGGTGAGTCGCCTCGAGTCAGGTTACTATAAAATGACAAAGCTGTGCGCGTGACAAGCTGCGTGGCTGCAGCTTTCATATTTATTCAGAAATGTTCACGATTTTTTTTTTTAATATTACTGACTCGTGTATTTGAAAAAGCGACCACTAGCTTCAGCTCTTTGTCCTTGAATATTCTGAATCTCAGTGGGTTCATGAGGTACTACCTTGTTAGAAACTTTTATTTCCATTTAGTCCAGTTATAAAACTGGAATCGCTAATATGTTCCGTGTCCTAATTTCTTCAAAAATTTGAACGTATGGCTGTCTTGAAGTTTGCAGACTTAAAAGTGTCTTTCACAGCTCTCAGAGTACACTGGGGTGGTGAGAAACTAAGATGTTACTGGTTTTACCGTGTCTTTGAATACTTTGTGTCTGATAAATCAGAAATGAATTTATTAGCAATAACACCAAGCAGGTAGGTTTTTTGCGTGTCTCTAGAAGGTATATTGTGTATAACAAATGGATCAGATTCAGGCATTTTGCTGTAGCCTTGACTGTTCCTTTTGTTGCTGCCTTGCAGCTGAGTTGGTACTATTTGGAAAAGATATGAATATTCAAAGATCTCTTAAATCACTTCTTTCTCTACATTGTACAGCTAAATCACCTTCACATCAGCTTTGGACAGAATTTTTCAAACTACCTCCTAGTGTAGCTGACGTTATATATAACTTGATTGACAATTAATGATATTCTACTGCGTTTTCCTGGCTTTCTGCTGAAACTTTTTATTCCCTCAGCCTCTGGGCTAGGGAAAAGAGAATCATGACTTGTAGAGGTCGACTGCTCATCTTTCCTAGCTGACTTCTTCTATGGAAACAATGTCATGAGCCATTTCAGGGAAAAAAAGGATGATTTTACCATTCAATATTCCTACTCCACACAGAGACATACTCCCTTTCCAAAACAGATTTTTCATTTATGAACCTATGAAGATGTCCTCAGAGACAGAAAATACATTTGGTTTCTAGAATTCTGAGCAGATAAATAGCCTAATGGATGAATTTATTTCACAAAAGGATCTGAAAACCAATATGGCAATTTTAGATCATCATAACTAGATACAGAACTACTGAAGGAAATGGAAAAGATGGTTTGTACTGTTCTGGTTCCTAGATGAGGCAAAATATGTTCAGCCTCCTTAATTTTAAATACTCTTTTAGAATCTTGTGATAAAAATCCATCCATGGAAGAGAGTCTGTACTAAAACTGCTTCTCATAACGTGATAATATACAACAGCCAAAAAATTGAAATAGTTTTCCTTATCTTGTGGAAATATGCAGACAAAAGAATCAGATGAAAGAGCAGAACTGAATATATAGCAGCAACACCCTGAATTTTTGAATAGGGTTTGAAGTCTCCTGCTTTCAAGATGACACGAAATAAGCACTGAATGTTTTGAGATCCTTCAGTAAGAGGTGCTGTACAGATGCAAAGCACTTACTGTCTTTCTATTTAGCAAAGTCAAATGATTATCATCTTTATTCCAAAGCTAAGTAGCAAGTGATGTACCCTTGACTTCATATCATGATTTTGATGTCATTATTCTGAAAAGAATAATCTTAATTTGGGCTTTTTAAGGTACTGTGTGTGAAACTTCAATCTTGGATTCTTGCAGTCCACAAATAAAGTGTACATTTCTGTACCTGATATATATATATTATTTTCTTGAGATATACATTTAATAGGAACATGCAGCTAATACACATTAGTAAATAATATTTATTTGGCATGCTTAAACCCAGGATCTTTTAGTAAAAGCTTGGGTTGAATTATTTGAGAATTCCAAAAAGAAGTTTTTTCCTTTTCCCATTGATTAGTCCATTTTCACATGATCATATCCTCCAGCCCAGAAGGCTAATAATCTGTTAAAAAATTGGAAAAAGGATGTCACAAATGGAGATTTAAGTCACCTTTATAATCTCTAGAATCCAAGACAGGCACATATTCAAATAATCCCTGGTCTATTTTGATTTAGGCTGTGCTATTTGGGTTTTTGTGTCACTGAACTGCAGGGAGTCTGGGCATTTCACTGACCCTGAACTTACACCTTTGGGCTGGGCCAGGGTAGCGAGGCAAAATCCTGCCAAAATTACCCCACTGAACATTCTATGAAACTGGGACACATAGCAGGCTCTGATGCTTTAAATCTTTTATAAATACACACATAATGGTTATTCTTTAATACAGTATTGTTAGTAATCTTTTTTTTCCAAGTGCAAGATATTTTTTTCCCCAGCATTTACATAATGTTATAATGAGAGAAATTTTGTTTATAAGAAACCCTTGATAACTACCAGAAAGTTAAAGTGCAGGAAGATGATTCTCGCTGAGATAATACTTTTGCAAATGCATCCATTAAGGCACCAATTAGTTGAAACTGATTGACTGATTGGTGTCTTTTCTCCATATAAAAATCAGTCACCTCAAAGGAACATGTAAATTTGAATGCCTATCTTAAAATGTCAAAGGTCATTAGCTGCAGGAAATGTAGCTTTTACATTTTCACATAATATATACTTGCCAGTTAAAACAATTAGTTCGGGTCATAGAACAGGAGGGATACATAGAAACAACTGGCACATATTCATGTATTGATAATGCTTGTTACTACTAGGACTTTTTCTTGATGGTTTCTTTCAGTTAGAAAAATCCCATCAGGATACACTCCTTAACATGAAGATAAAGACAGGTAAAAAGAAAGTGTTTGGGCTTTTTTATTCCTGAGAGAGTTGCAGAACCACACAGAAAAACCTTCATAGGTTTCTTAACTGAATGCATTCCTGCGTGGGCAGTTCTCTTCCGTTTGCACAGTATCCTGGTCAACTCAGGCCATACGGTTTGGCTTTTAAGAAAGCACGTATTTGGGTGATTGCCTAGTCACCAGTTTACTTTCTTGCTGAATGTGTTAGTTGGTTTCATCCAGACTTTCTGCCCAGAAATAGCTCATTTAATGTTTTAAGTAAAATTCCACCTTGCACAGAGTGCCAGCACTGCAGTAGTGAAAAGGCCTTTTACTGACCTTCTGCACACAGGGAAATTTCAACAAGATTGCATTTTTATAAATCATAGCAAAACCTGGCTCCCAAGAATTATTATTTCAATTTATGAACTCATTCCAGCACTTCTACTTGGGAACAGCTTTCAGTAAATACGCTTAAAGAAATAGGTACCCTATTTCAAAGAGCATGGAGCTAGAACTTACAGTACATTAGTTCAGCATGAGTACTTCCCACCTGACCCGTAGCAGCTTTTGCAGTATCCTCCTAAATGAAGCTAAAGAGGGAACCAAACACTCCGCTCTACACAGTCTGAGTAGTCAGGGAAATTATTAAGGTTGCTGATCCACTGCCACTTTTGTTCACAGCCTAGCAGCTACTCCAGAATGTACAAGTGAGCTTTTGTCTACAAGTTTTTGGCTGTATTTTGATCTACTGTGCTGGTTTTAGTCAGGAAAGAGTTAACTTTCTTCACAGGGGCTGGTATGAAGCTGTTTCTGGATTTACCATTAGAAAAGTGCTGATAAAGTGTCTTTTCAGCTGGTGCTGGGGAGTGCCTGCACCAATTTCAAGGTCTTTCCCAGCTTCTGATACTGCCCCTGTGTTCCCGACTTTCTCAGTCCAGGCAGTGTGGGGGGGACACAGTTCAGACAGCCGACCCCAACTGACCGAAGGGGTATTTCATTCCATACTACGTCACGCTGGGTGCACAAGCGGGGAGGGGGCTTGGGGGACATAATTCTTTGACTATCTCTCCATAACTCTTTTTGTTCTTTTGCTAACTCCTCGGTTAGCTCCTGAACTCCTCTGCTAACTCCTTTGTAGCTGCTTTGCTAACTCCCTTGCTTGCTCGTTCATTAGTGGGTTGGCTGGTTTTCCTGGACGCGTTGTGGCTTGTGGGGCTCGCTCGGACTCTGCTGCAATTGCTCTCAGGCTCTGGCTCTCGGGCTCTCTGGCTCTGGCTCTCACTACTCAGGACCTGGCTGTGCATCAGTTGGCAGGTCATGAGCAACTGTATCATATGCTTTATGATATTTTAATTACTTAGTAGTATTGTTACACATTCATTTTTTAATATGTATTATTCCTTTATATTCAGTTAGTAAATAGTTCTTTTCTCTATGTTATGAGCTTCCCCGTCTTTTTCCTTCCGATTGTCCCCCTCCACTGGAGGAGGGGGCCGAAGGTGTGAGACCAGCTTTGTGGTATTTTATTGCTGGCCAAAGTTAAACCACAACATCTAGTCCACCCCATAACTCCTGGAAAAACAAATAATCATACATATTTACATTTTTAAAAATTAAATTATTCCTTCTGTTGGAAATATTTCTTTCAATTTCTTAATGGCCTGGTTTTTGACTTATCTTAAATTTGCTTCTCGAGTGCAATCTTCCACTAATCAGTTCTTGTAACATTTCAGTACTCATCACACAGTGATCTACACGACCTTTCCTGGCAATTTACTGCATTCAGTTTTAGTCACTGTGCAAATATTTAATGTTAATCAAAGTTATTGTACTTAGTGGATGAGTAACCTTTTTTAAGTTGACTCAGTGCTCACTGTATATCTTATTTCTAACGCAGTTTTCATAGGATTAAACCTAATAGTCTTGCAGGTAAAGCTGATGTGCATTCAGCCTCTAATTTTCAAAGCTGTTGTGTTTGTTTTCTCATATAGCTGATGAGTAGTTCTCAACGGAGTAAAAAAACCCTTGCTGCAAAGGAAGAAAATTACTTTGAAGACAAAAGGATGTATTTAGATTGCAGAGTGTTCTAAGAATACACACAATAGTTCTAAGTAATGGTTTGGGAGCTAAAGTGAGTCCATCAGCAACACGGCCCTTTACCGGAGGGAATTTAACCAGCGGAGCTGAGACCACGTCAGCTCAGTCCCTGCAGGGAGGACTTTCCTGAGACGCTGAGATACTTGGTGTGTTTGGGACACATGACAGATTTATCACAGAGATGTCAGAAATAGTAGTGGAATAAAGATGATTTCTTAATGATTCTAAGACATGATGTGTTATAACTACTACATGAAATCAAGAGTAAAACTATGGTTATAAACTTAGCTTTAATTACGGCAATTTAATTAGGATTCTTATCTTGTTCCTAATTAAGAAGCCCATGAGTTTTCTATCTAAGAATGAACCCTTTCGAAATATTGATGGAAAAATACAATGGAAAGGGTAGTTTTAAAAAGATAATGTCTTTTTTTTACTGCTGTATTTTTCACGTATTTTGTTATTTTAATACATGAGAATGTTTTGACAAAAGTTTTCAGCATTGTTTTCTGTTGGGAAAAATAGTGATGCACTGAGACCGAATACGATGTGCATTCATATTTCATGAATGGCATTATACCTAACAAACTATGTAAACAACTTGCCACTGGTTTTTCATTTTGTTTTCTCATATTTTACTTATTTTACCAACGGGACAACCTGTTGGAATGGTTTGTACCCTCGTGTCACCTACAGATGAAATGTTACACAATTCCACGTTACGGAAACTCCATGCTTGGTGATATTTGCGTCAGTAATGACAGAACGGAACTGATGACAAGGTAGGTGGTTATTCATTAAGAACAAATGTCAAGTGAATTTCATTGTAGGTCTCAAGGGTTTTGCCTGTGTTCTATTCTGACCTCAAAAGGCACCGTACAAAACGATGTCTATAATCTCACTTTGTAAATAATGGTAAAAGATATTGTCTAGTTTGGTTCCACTGTAGCAATTTAATGCTGTGGGTGAGCAAAAGTGTGTACATTCTGATGTGTTTAACCAGTGTTCAAAACAATCTGTGGATAAACACAGTTCAGTAGAATTATTTCAGCTGGATAATATTAGAAGCAAGATTTCCTTCAAGTTACTTCCTTTGCAAGTTCTGTATCTATTACTCTCACCATATTCTTTTTGCATATTTTTTATCAGTATTACTTTGATATGGTATATTTTTATAAAGTACATTCTATAATTAAGCCAGTCTTCCACTGAGGGACATGGAAAAAACGCAAATGGGTAAAATCAATAATTAATTTGATTACTGTTGTTCCATTCAGGTTCCGTATTTGAAGACAGCCATGTTATCAGCACAGATACCCAACTGTAGGAGACTTCTTTGGTCAGCACAATTTTGTTAATGTATTGTACTGACAGTCAAAATGGAGAAAGTAATGTGTGCGTTTTTTTTACTGAGAAAATGCAGTTGAACTATTATTGATGATTCCTTAAGAATCAGTCTTGTTGACTTCATTGCAAGGGTTCCTTTTCATTTTTCTTTGGAAACATAATAAATACAGCCAAAGATAGACTTCATTATCTTCTACAGTAGAAAATGATTGGACAGTACGTGCAAGTCTGATAAAAACAGGAAAAGAAACCTGGAACAAGGGTCAAGAGTATAGAAAAAGGAAGAGCTACCCTATGATATATGTAGGTAATATAATCAAGATTAACACCAACAAAATCAAAGATATTTAATTGGTATTTTTGGTATAGAAAAAATGTGGTCAAAAAGTAAACTCTAGTAGGCACAAACCCCTGTTTTAGGAGCTTCTGGGGTTACACTGCTGCCCCTCCTCAGAGGAAGGCTAGGTTTGTTTGCTTCCCGCTGGATAGGAGCAAGCTGACAGATGGCTCTTAGAGGGCGATTTCTAGAGGGTATAGATTAGAGGATTAGGGCCTGAGCAACCTGCTAGAAGAGGACAGAATCTGGAAGGGCACCAAGATGTGCACCAATGTGAATACCAGCTGCAGTTACAGCTCCTTTTTAAACAGTTGTTTCAATTACAAATCATTTTGGGATACACATTTGGTGTCCTTTCTAATTACTCAGCATGAGGTACAAGAAACTTTGTGGCAAAGGTCAAGCTAAAGAGATTCAGAGCATGAAAAATACTGTGATTAGCATGAAAACAAAGCAGAACGAAGAAACGGCAGACAGCATAGACCTTAATTTTTAGACAAAAAAATCCTGTACAGGCACAGAAGCAAACACCAAGTCTGTTTTGAGAGCTGCCTAAGGGAATAAAGATGAAAAAAAATGAAGGCAAAGCTTTTGCTACTATTTTACTGGGAAAAAAAGCAAAAAGGCAATACCACCTCCAGGAATAATGCCTGAAGCACTGGCACACTCATGTGTGTCTGATGAATACTAAAGCCCCTGGAAGACTGAGACTGTAAGGAAATAAAAGCCAGAAGTAGAAGAAATAGATCCATTACAAGATAGACTTAAGCAGGCTAAGGTGATCCAGAAGGCAAACCAGAGACAGATCTAAAAAAGTGAACTACGCACTGTATTAGGCAGCATATAAATCAGAGGGAATAATGGCTATTCTTTTGGAATGTTACAATGAGCTTGTGAAACTGAGTTTGCCCTGACTCGGTGCTGTCTCTGCCCTGGGATGAAGAGGCAGCAATATGACCTGAACACCTGCAATCAAAGAGTAACACCTGCAGTGTGACTGTGGTTGATCCAAACATCGCTCACACTCTGCAGCAGACAGCGTGTGACACAGGACTGATGAGTTTGCAGCTATGCTTTTACATCCAGAGCCAGCCAAGCCTTCCTGTAGATTGCAAAACCAGCTACAGATAGCCCATGAGAAATAGCAGCAATATTGACTGGACAAGTGAGCTTAAACTATTCAGCCTATTGATGAAACCCAGTATTTTAAATGTCTCATCGCCTACAAGTGATCTTTCACGTAAGGATAATTTGCTGCAGACCTTAATTGCTCAGCACAAGCAGCTGATGTCTGCTTGCAGAGTCCAGAGGTGATTACAGATGTTTACATCACCTCAGTGCTCCATGACAAATATTTTGGAGGGTTTTTTCCATTTCCTTTTTTCTTATGTAGCATATCATACACAGTGACCTTAAAAAAAAAAGTTATTGAAACTTCAAAGACAAATATTCCAGAGAATGAAAAAATTAAGGTCACCTGTGATACAAATTTCAGAAAGTTCAGGAGTTTTTAAGTGAATAGGATGTTTTTAAGTGTCATCCACAGAAAATATGTTCATTACTTCTCACGTCAGGAATGTTTCTTGGTAAGCTGAAGTTACCTTTCTGTAACACTTAACTTTTCATTCGGTACAAATGTCAGGACTTAGGCCTGGTTCAAAGATGCATCAACAGGATACAGCTGATGGCATTATTTCTACGGGAAAAACTGTTGGCCAAAATGCATGATACCAAAGGACGAATGTTTGTAATAAATGCAAAGAGCAAAGAGCGAAGCTTAACAGAAGGAAGTTCAGTCAACACTGAGACCTGTCACTTGTTATCTGACCAGCTCCGCATGGGAGCTGAAAGGTAATGAGGAGCTATCCAAGTCAAAGCGCATGAAATCAACTCACCGGTTTAGAAAACTGCATGAGTACGTGCTCTGAAAGATCTCCGCTTATCCTTTAGAATTACTGACACATTGTGAACGTATCTGAAAATTATCAAAGTGGAAGCATTTGAAAATGCAAGGAAAAAGATTAAGCCTGGCCCTAGTCTTAAATTCATTTAGTTTTCTGGAGCAAGGAGATAAACGGTGCAGCCCACGAGCAGGCACCAAGGGACACAGGTGCCCATAGCGCTTCTCGGTAGGTTCGTAAAAGGCTCACACGGGAGACGTGTTCAGGCACAACAGGAGCAGGTGGCTATAGTGTTTGAAAGGGAGTAAATTCATTAGTGTTAGGCACAAAATAAAACGTGATCTAGTCACAGGTGATTATTTTTATTGAGGAAACCAGTGACACTTTCAAACCGCAAACGTGATATTATTGAAATTTCAACATCAATATATGGAAACATGCTCCTGTCTGAGAAAGTCCTCACTGACGACAAGTACACGGAGCAGGAAATAGCTTCCATGGTTCAGGGCAGGTTCTGAATCTTCACTAATGGAAAGCATCAGACAATTGAACAAGGGTGGTGACAGGATGAGTTAGTGGAAAGAATCGTACCAAGTGATTCAATAGATTGAAATAAAAATCTGATGATTCATCGGCTCTGAAGGATGTACGTGCCAAAGGCGAGGCTATAGCAAGGCATCTGGACAAAAGATCTATTTGCTGATCCCTCTCTCCTCCCCACCCAAGGTGGTCCCTGTCCCCAGCTCTCCCCTTTCCAGGGCAGCTCTGCCCTGCAGCCAAGGCCCGAGGCCACCACCCAGCCCTCCTGGGAACTTTAACAAAGCCCAGCGACCCAAGCAAATGCTAAGAGGTTGTTGTTATACCCCCAAGAGCGTCCTGAGCCAAGGGCAAGATGTGAAGCCAGTGTTTTCTGCCGCCAGCTGGGCCTGACCAATGGATGGCCCGGGTGCATTGCACCTCACGACAGACCTACAGGAACATTTACGCTCAAGGCAATGGTGAGATCTGGTACTATTACTGCCGCAGCTCTGTAAAAACCGAATTTAGAGCACGGACTCCAGGGGCTGGCAAGGCCGGGGGCGTTCGGATAAGTGACTGAGCGCCTGGCGTAGCTCAGAGCAGGGACACAAGTCTTCCAAGCACCAGCAAGCTCCCCGCAGCCCCTCCACCGGGCGAGGACGCCGAAGTGAAGGCAGGCGGCCGGCCGGACCCCGCCTTAGGGCGGCGGCGCAGAGCATGCGCAGAGGCCGCTCCCCCCTTCCGGCAGTTGCGGCGGCCGGAGCCTTGCGGAGGAGGCGGGGTAAGATGGCGGCCGTGGCGCCCGCCGGCAGCTGGGCCCGCGTCGCCACAGCGCTGCTCGTGGGGTGCTGCGGGGCAGCGCTCGCCAGCGGCGTCCAGGTACGAAAGCTCAGTGGGAGCGGCCGGCGGGGAGTGCGGGCGGGCGGCGTTGGGCCGCGCCGCAGGTTCTGTATTGCTTTTTTCCCCCCTCCGCGCCACATCCTCCCCTCCGCGGGCCAGAGCCTGCGCCCGCCACCCCTCGGCTTCCTGCCGCCCCTCGGCTGCCCCTAGGCGCTTGCGGTGCTCTGAGAGGGGCTGCGCTGCGTTCCGCGGGCGCAGCCCCTGAGCTGCTCCAGCACGGAGGAGCGGATGGTGCCCTGCGCCGCGCTGCCCGCCCCGCCGGCTCCGCCCCCCGCCGGCTCCGCCCCGCGCCGTGGGCGCAAGGTGCGGGGCTGCGGGCGGCTGCGCGCCCCGGCGCGGGGGTTTCGCGGTCCGTGAGTGGGAATGCAGTATGTCCCGGGAACCGCGGGGCTCGGCTGGCCCACGTAACTTGTTTAAAAAGAAAAGAAACCCTTGGGTATTTTTTTTTTTTTAACGCGTTTTTTCTTCGGCTGCGCAGTGTAGCTTGCAGTGGTCGGTGCTTTGCGTTCCTTTGCGGGGCGTTTGCTGCTGAAGTTGCGTGTGAATTGGGTTGTTTCGGTTATTACAGGCTCAGGCGGCCGAGATCGCCGCCTGCCCTTCTGGCAGGTGTGGGACGGTACACCCAGAGGGAGCTCGTGGTTTTTTTTTTGTCAAAAATGAGTAATTTCATATTTCAGTAACTGTGGTTTTTACACGGTGCCCACACTACATCAGGAACGTTGTTTGCATTTGAGTTGTGCTTTATTAACAAAGTGTTATGCTCAAAATCAGTTAGGAAAACAGGACAAAAAATAGCCAATAGAAATATTTGTGGAGTGTTGGGATTCCTAATTAAACAGCAAATTGTTTGCTACTTGCAGCATGCTTTACATACATTCCAACAATCGCTTTTCCAGTCGCTGCGTGTTACGTGTGAGACCACAGGTGTCGGTCCAGAACGTGTCAGAGAGTTTACAGGCTTTGGTTCAGAATCAGTGAGTCCAGGCTCTTGTCTGGCCACAGACTCGTTCCCTTACCTCTGGAAAGCCTGACCCCTTTCGGAGTCCTGATTTATGTTGTCTGTTAAAGGGCCTTCTCTGCAAAGCACGGTGGGAACTGCGGATAACACAGGTTGTAGAGGAGGTTGTTGTCATCGCTCCTGATTTGGGAAGATAAATGGAACTACCTTGGATTTAAAATTGCTTAAAATAGCAGATTCACTTACCTGCTTTTGAAAAGATGAGAGGGACAATGAAAAAAGAAATTAATCCAAGCCCCTTTTCTCATTAAGGAAGAAACTAAGTCAATAAATCATGTTATTTTGTTCTTGGAGTGTCCTTTGGAATAGAGATGTGTGGGCTTTTTGTTTTAACTAAGCTGAAAGTGACTAATAGTTGTTTCTCCTTTGTTATTTAGGAAGTTTTAGGGAAAGATTTGGAGCAATTATCTTGCATTAAATGTGCAGAATAGACTAAGAAAAAATACCCCTCTTGAAGCTTTTGTAAGATTTATGCAGCATTAAGGTGTAGTAAACATACGCATTGAACGCTGGTTTGTGGAAACAACAGAAATACAAACAGTTGTTTCTTTATTATGGATGGAAAACATAATATTTTTCTCTATCTTTCAGGATCAAGCAGAACAGTTCTTTAAAAGTGGACATACAAATAACTGGGCAGTTTTGGTAAGTGTGGTCCAAGTTGTTTTCTTCCAATAAAGTGGACAGTTTTTCATCAGGAGCTGTAATTGCAACAGTCACTCAGGAATTTTGTTCATTTGAAAGAAATGGAAAGATAAAGGCGTGGGTATGAATAAATGAGAAGAGAAATTGTGCCTGCAAATGTATTACGCTATGATAAATTATCTTTTCAGTGTGACTGCATTTCAGGCACTCAAAACAGGTAGCTATATGACAGGGTTCATAAACCAAAAGTTTGACAGCATTAAAACAGTTAAATTATTATGGTGCCTATTGAACAAAAGTAGAATTCTGATATCAGAGAAGTATATCTCTTTGACCAGAAAGGTACAATTTGTTTCTGATTTTTGTTCTCAGTCAATCCGTTAGCTTGTGATAACAGGCTTAGAACAAAATAAATCCAGGCAGCATAATGTTTAGATAAACTCTTCTTCTCCTAGTTTGTTTTTGGTTTTTTTCTTTGCCATGAATCTTTTATTAGCTTTGAATCATGCTACACCATTGGTTCTTAATCACAGTTCAGGTCTTAATGACTAATTTGTTTCAGAACACTATTGTAATTACTCAGTAGCAGCTGTTTGTTTGCCGGATACTAAAATTGAGCACTATAAAAGGAAAGTTAACAGTAATTAATTGAATTAGAAGGAATCATTTCTATAGTCTACAACATACAAACTCAAAACTATTAAAACATCAACTTTAACACTATTAACAAATAGGTGCTTTTATTAGTACCCATAAAAACACGCAGAGAAAGTGGAAAATTAGGTCGAAGGAGCTATACTTTCTGTTCTCAACAGATTCTCTGCTGGTTATATTTTTTTCAGTTGTTCATGATTGAGGTTTGTAACAACTAGTACTGATTTTTTTAGCCAGTAAAATAGGGAGAGGTTTACTGCTATCGTGCACTTCAGGCCTGGGATCGTACTGCAGTCCCACCTCATCAGTAGTAGAATTAATGTGCTGCAGGGTGAATATCTATGTTTAAAGCATAGATGCAATTTCCACTATGTTGTAAGGGAGACAGTGGAGGAAAGGGGCAGACGATAATATCTTGAAATGTCACAGCTAGATTGGCCGTAGTTGGTTTTCAGAGCTTTAAATCTTGTTGAAAGGCAAATGTTCTCATGGACTGATTCCCATAGGCTGTTTTGAAATTCCTAACTGATGGGATGATCAAGACTCTAGGGGATCCTTTCAGGCTGAATTTTTATTATTATTTAAACTACTACTCATTTCTTTTTATGAAAAAGCAGGAGAAAAAGATGTTACATAGTGTAACTTAAAGATGCTTCTATTTAAATTAGAGCTGTACATTTAAAGCTAAAAAACACTAAAAAGCAGAAGCAGGAACAGTCATTTAAGGAAGTGTTTTAAAAATTTTTCAAAGTCACCTCCTCTAAAATGCTTCTTCCTTCGTCTGTTTGAAAGTCTTGTAAAAACAAAGGAAATTTGTGTCCAAAGGGAAACTGCCATCCTTGTGCAGAACAAACAAAAAGTGGTGAACTTAAGTTAAACACAAGGACGGTGATAAGGTGACAAAGGAACTACAGCAGATTGCCTCTGAAGTTTTTTGGAATGTAATTGGTTTGAGATTTGGAGGACAGATTAAATAGTAACTGACTTGGGGAATATTTGAAGTATGGGAATGGCTGATCCCCAACCCTTTGCCTGTTAGAACAGTAGAACCTGAACTCCTCTGGGATTTTTGAGAATTTGTATTCAGATTTTGGTTAGAGCTCAGTTAGCTCTTTATTATACTTGACTCCTTAAATGCAAATGTCCTCAGTGTATTTTCCCTTGTGTGTGGCTTCTGCCTGAATTCACTTATGCCTTTGTGCAGGAATGCTCCCAGAATTGGTTTGCTGTAGAGATGAGAACTCTTCCTTTGATTTTTCTTCCATTTGATATGGAGAAAGCAAATGAAAAAATTTAACTTACCCACTTACTATTGCTGAACTATTCCCTGAAGTGCCACTTTCTACACTTGTGTTTTATGACAATCTTTTTAATGAGTCAGGATGTTAAGACATTTTTAAAAAAACTTTTATTTTCAGCCTTTGTTGCATTGCTGCCACAAAGATTTATGTAGCTTATATCATGAGTTTCTCGGTATTGCTCTGCTCTTTCTGATTTGGTTTGTTGATATTCCGGTAATCATGATTTTCTGATGCAATGCGCCAGGCCAATTTGTATCTTTTACATTTTTTAATATGCTTTTTTTTTTCTCTCCTTAAAAATTCAAGGTGTGTACATCTCGATTCTGGTTTAATTATCGTCATGTGGCAAATACTCTTTCAGTATACAGAAGTGTCAAGAGACTGGGCATTCCTGATAGGTGAGGGAATCTTTGTGAATACAATTCCTTGCAAATGTGCTATTGAAGTTCTTTTGTTGCCTGGAGCAGTATAAAAATACCTTTCTCTTCCCATATTAACTGGATAAAAGTAAAAAGGAAGGAAATGATTACACCAGTGTATTGAAAAGGGTGGCAATACTGTTCAAAAGGAAAAGCAAAAAGTTATATAATAAAACTTCCAGTTGGAATAGGCTGATTAGATTAAGAACATGAGCTACCTGGCCAATAAATTGTAGCACTTAGTAAATGGGTGAAACCATAATGTGGAAATTGATGAATGCGTTCAGCAGTGGGAATACTGCTCTGAGATACGGCTTTTGCTGTACTTCAATTTCCTTTCAGTGTGGAGATGTTAGCAACCCTGAGTGTCCGAAAATGTAAGACTCCCACATCTTCAACTACACTGAGAGTCTCTGAACTAAAGACTGAACAAAGCAGCTCTGGCATATGGAAAGTAGCCTTCAAAAATACATTTTACATGATTTTAGAGAAACCAGAAGCTTTGACCATCAAATTGTCCTTCTCTAGTGATGCACAATTGTTAAAATATATCCCTTCTTCAACAGCAAGATTAGGAAGGTGAACAAACTGTTCCGAAGTCTTTTAGTCGTGTCCATATGGGAAGTTCTGGGATATTGGCACCGTTCCATCCATCTGTTTTGGGATTTAGTTTACTTGTACCAGAACTGTGGAAGCAAATTTTAGGCACCAAAATCCATTGAATAATCGGCTATATGTATCCATAGACTTCCAAGGAAATCCTGGTGATCCTGGCTTTAATGTTTAGAGGACTGGCAGTTTTCCCAGCATGTCTGCTAAAGAGGTATGCCCTGCTTCATCAGTGCAAGGTGTAGGAACTAAAACTGAGTGGCATTGTGTTGTCCAGGTCCAAAGCAGTAGGGTCTGGAGTCCCCACTTGGCTTCCACTCAGCTGTGAATGCAGTGGCAGTATCGCACTGTTTCCTGTGTCTATTTTTAAAAAGAAAAGAGTGAGTTCTTGGTTTTTGAAAGAGTGGTTGTTGAAACCTGCTTTTTAGAAGCGCCTGGGGACTATAAATCCAAGGGGACATACTGCCTAAGCACTGTGGGCTGAAAGCCACAGAAATAGGGCATTTTTTTGCACGTCATTCAGAAGCATCTGTCTTCTCTCCTGTATAGCCTTTGAAGCATAGGCACCCTAGGCACTACCTCAGAAATTCTTTCACTACTTCTGCCCCTACGTGAGGACTTTAATCTTCTCCTCATCCATCCATTTTCACCATTAATGTTAGAATAGATAGCAGTTTTAAAAATACTGCAAAAACTACAGCATGGCTGGATGTTTCTCTTGTTCAGTAGCCTGATCCTTTTCTTATCCATGCCCCAGGATATGGAAATGAATCTCAAAAACCCAGCAATGCTTTAGACTAAGATCAAGAGTAAGATTGGAGGAGACTTAGGGAGACTATTTTTTTCCCATTTGCGGCAATTTTTACATGGATTTGAGTGGGTTTCTGCCATAGAAAAACAGGTAGAGGAAGAAGTTTATCTTTCCTTGCTGCAAAACTTCATTCAAAATATTGGTAAGGCTGAAAAAACCCACCTGAAATCGCATCTTAAAAATAAACATTTATCAAGATTCTCGGGGTTGGTTGTTTGGTTTTTTTTCCCAAGGGGTTTGTGTGTAGCCTCATTTTGAATGGAACTGTGTCAGTTTGGTGGTTTAAATAAGTTTGTCATCCGACAGTAGAACTCATTAAGAAAATGCTGTGGTTTGATAACTGCAAGTTGCTCTGGTTTGTTGACATGTGGGCACAATGCTTCAGTTTGTAAAAGAAAAGTTTTGCTGAAGTAAAACAAAGTCAAAATGACTCCAGAAATTAATTTTGATTACTGTAATCATGATGCAGCATAAGTTTTACATCATGAACATAGCATTAATATAATACATGGTTAGATTATTTTGGTTTAGCAGTTAAGCTGCAAGTCAACATCTTGACTGTTTTGCTGCTTGTATGAGCCACTTGCACGCGGTGGTTCTGTTTTACTGTAGGATATTTCACACGCTTTTAGGAATGCCATACAGTGTACAGACTTCGCATGTTTGTGCTCACCTGTCTGTACTGCTGCTATGCAGAACCTTTTACTGAGTGATATGTGATTATTAATTCTTTTTTTCAATAGTCACATTCCTAGCAAAAAATACAGTGCTAAAATGTAGGCCTAGTGGTGGCGTGGTCTGAAATATTCTGAGTGTGGTAGAAGAAATTGGGTGTACACCTGACCATGTCAGTAAATCTTCAAGGCATATACTCAACACTTGCTTCCAACTAACTCCCTTTTAATGACACTCTTTTATGGAAATAATTTGGTACTGCAGGGCAAGTGTAGAGAAAAAAAATTCATTATTTCTGTTCTTTAGTTGTCCTTCTTGGGCTTCTGTCATTACAGCTTCATATTTATGCCAGCATTTTATTCCCGTTGAAATAATTTACTTTGATTAGTTTTGAGGATTTATGCTTATGTTATTTTGGACAGCGTTTCTGGCCACCCTCCCACCCACCTTTTTGTGTGCATGGAGTGTATTAGCGCTTAATACGGGATAACTTTGCTCTGAAGTGCTCATGCAGAGCTGTGGAGGAGCGATGACCAGCACAGAAATGGTGTTTAATTTATAACTGTGTGCCTGAGAGTCTGAATTAGCAGGATACAGAGCTTTCCTTTTGTAAGCATTGTTTGGGAGAACACAGAGATCACAGTCCAGGAGAAAGTATATCCAAGACAGGGTTATCCAAGGAAAGCACTGACTTCAACTAGTTCCAGACATCTCTGGCACATTCTTCCTAGTGCTAACAGCCTCCAGTGTCTACTTGTTATTTTGTATTTTGACCCAAACCTGACCCTGCCAGGTGAAATACAGATGTTTGGCTGCATGCAATTAGGAACAGCTTTATAATGTGCTGTTGTTTTGGATTTTTGTTTTTGTGGGTTTTTTTGTTTTGTTTTGTTTTGTTTTTTACTTGGTCCTATGAAGATGAAATGTCTGGTGTCAGCCTGCTTGTGATCTTCAGGAAAATTCCGTTAACACAGATAATCACACAGTAGTGTGTCAGATGTAGTATAATGGATTATGAAATGTTCAGGAGCTCCTCAAATTTAATTAAAAATTGTCATAATGTTTTTAATTGATCTGCCTGAGAGAGGCCAAATGGGCTGGGGTTTCTTCTGTGGACCTGCATGAAATGATTTAGTGCCCCCTAAAAATCTCCAGATTTTTTTTTAATAAAGAATTCTGCCAGCCTAGGTCCAGGTGAGTCTGTATCGTAAAGTTGTTAATGTCAACTACTCTCCTGCTCATCTGTGGCCTAAATTAATCCTGCAGATAAGTAACAGCTAGTTGCATTTCCATGTGTGGTATCTTTGTAATAGTGAGGATGTAAATAAGGTATAACTAAGCAAAGTTTCACTTAACGTTAATTCCAGCAACCTTCTTAATGCTATAAGCTGTAGTTGTAATCACTGGACAGTGTTGTTGTAATTTCTGTTTGACTGAAAATAGAATGGCTGACATGTTTTTATCTTATTTTCCATAGTCACATTGTCCTGATGCTAGCAGATGATATGGCATGTAATCCCAGAAATCCCAAACCAGCTACTGTGTTTAGTCATAAAAACATGGAGCTAAATGTCTATGGAGACGATGTGGAAGTGGATTACAGAAGCTATGAGGTGACTGTGCTTTAATTAAATCACTGGGTCTTTGATTTTACTGTTTGTTTAAAGACTTGTACAATATCTGTAGGTCTGAGGAAGCCTTCCCATTCCCGTTACTGGCTTTGGGCTGGGCTTTTATTATCAGCTGATAGGTGTTAAACACACAGCCGCCCTGCTTTGATACTTGATTTTGTGGTTGAAATGCGTTAGAAGCATGTTGTGTATTGGCCATTTTAAATAATGGAATCTCCACAGTTAAAAGAATATATGGAACTCCTTGTTTCTGTTACTGAAGTTCCTCTTCCTTGGAAATGGCTGGACAGTGTGTCTCATCTTGCAAACACTTGGCACCACTGAAAATTCTGGCATGCAAGTGAAATGTTTATTAGGGAGACTTACTTAAATATCTAATCTTAAGTGTATGCTTTTATCAAAATAAAAACCATAACCTAATCATTACTGTAAAGTAATTACTGTATAGGAATCTACATTCTGTCATCTTTTCATTTTTGTGTATACATTCCTTTAAACAGACAGTAGCTTCACCAGCTGATCTTAAATTCAGCATCAATTGCATGGTTTAACAGTGCTATATAATAAACCTGTAAAGGTTTGTAGGAGCGTGTCTAAGTATAAAGTAGATATTTTATTTCTCTGCAGCTGAAGATACAACACAGAAATAGACAAATGTTCCTTTTATCATGTTTTTTCCTCAGTATGGATTTGTTCCTCTTGTTTGAGCTGTGTATATCTGTATGAAGAAGTGGTGTTTTATAGGATGTTTTACAAACACTATCCAGATGGGTCTTACCTGGTCACTCAGAGACTTATGTAACTGAAATTGAGCTTGTTTTTCCTTTCCTGACTTGCAGAGGGAATTTAAACTTATTTTTCCATGGTAACCCACACTAATATTGGAGCATTTTGTGAGTACGTGAGCAGCTTTGGCAGTCTAAAGCTATATGCTGACAGGTTTTTAGGTCAATGAAAATGTATTTAGAAATTACAATGGTAGTAGACTTACTGGATGTAATAAAGCAACAGGCTGATTTTAGCGGGATAAAATAAAAGGTACCATGTGACTGTGAACCTGCAGTAAAACCTTACACAAAAAATGTCTGTTTATGCAGTCATCACCATGCAGTATTACATCTGGTTAGAGGCACTGCGTATTTTAGTGTTCCATCATTTAATTTATGTAACCCAGCCTAGAGCTGTTAACATTTTTCTCTTTAGAAAATTACTTTATGCTTCTGTTCTTAGGTTACTGTTGAAAATTTCTTGCGTGTATTAACAGGAAGAATCCCACCAAGCACACCACGATCTAAGCGTCTTCTTTCTGATGACAGAAGCAATATTCTAATATATATGACAGGTAATTATAGGTTTCTGTATACTATTTATTGATCTTTGTTGTTCAGTTGGATGGGCCTGTTTGAAAGCATGAAATCCCATCAGGAGTCCAAACAAACAAATGAATCAACAAAAGGATTTTTTTTCTTAGTATGTCATACTAATTAAGAACAAAACCTGTAAGGCAATACAGAGCAAGTATAGTTCCCAGTTTAGATGATGTATGTGTACCGTTCTTACTGTACTTTCTTTTGCTGGGGTCTGTTTGCAGAAAGAGAATTGCATTTGCCTTTTCTTAGAAAAATGGTCTACCAGGCTGAATATCCTCCTTTAACCTACATACTTGCCTAACGTCTGATTTTTCTGTCAGGCCATGGTGGAAATGGTTTCCTAAAATTTCAAGATTCTGAAGAAATCACAAATGTAGAACTTGCTGATGCCTTTGAACAAATGTGGCAGAAAAGAAGGTAAGAAAAAAGTGTTATTTAGCAGTTAAATACTGTATTTTGTGAACATGCCTGAAGCCTTACCAGTAGGCCTTGCTTGCTTTCAGCAGTGATACTATTTGTTGTCCATAAAATTTCATGAAAGTTTGTGTTCAGAAAGAAGAGTTTTAATTTTTGTTTTCAGCTTCCTGCAGTTATAGCTGCTCAAATGGATTGCTTTGGCTAAACTTGCATCTTACAATCACTGTGAACTGTTCTGTTCCTTAGGTTCCTAGCAGCTGTCCTGGTAACTAAAGAGCAAAGTATGTACATGCTGTTTCACTTTACAGAGAGATGTAAAGAGGCTGGTTTATTTCTTTCAGGTACAATGAATTGTTGTTTATTATTGATACATGTCAAGGAGCATCCATGTATGAACGATTTTATTCACCTAATATAATGGCCTTGGCTAGCAGCCAAGTTGGAGAAGATTCTTTATCAGTAAGTAGATTTTTGTGATCCTGAAGACAATTTTCAGCATGCCTGAGTTAAAAGCACAGGTCCTATTGACTTTCAGCTAAAAAATTCCCTTCAAACTGCTGAATGTGTAAGGTATTTAGTTACAAAGTGTGGATTTGGCAGAACTTGTAAGTGCACAGTACCAAAGAACCAAGGACACTGGATTTCTGTGCTTGCTGGCCAATCTATGCATTGCCTAGGATAGGAAGAAATTTTATGGGAATATTACTGAGAGGTATGTGTGGGGTGTAGTCAATCTAGGACTTCTTACGCTTGATATACAAAAAAAAAAAATGCCCTCCACCTTGCCCTCAATAATTTTATCCCAGTTGAATTACAGGAGGAGTGATGGGAGAGACTTCCTAGCCAGACTATAACCAGCAGGTCAGGATTACCTGGGCCCGCACACAGCTGTAAGATTAAGTTATCTATCCCAGCGCTGTTTTCCAAGACCTAAGAAGCTTGGGAAGCCCACCAGTCTGTAGTGGACCATTAAGAAAGTTGCCTGCTTTTTGGCATACGTGGAGGTCACCAGGATGTAGTCTTGAAAAGCGAAGATAAACTGTATTATTCAGCTTGTCAACAGTATGCTGCTTAATGACTAGCTGTTTGTGTAATTTGCCTAAGAACAAAAAACCGTTATGCCTAACTTTTGTAACATGCTATTACACTCTGTTTCCTCTCCTAAATTCTGAGTTCTCTCCTGCAAATGCCCAATAACTGTTCTGTGTTGTTTTTAAGCATCAACCTGATCTTGGGATTGGTGTTCATCTTATGGACAGATACACGTTCTACGTGCTAGAGTTCTTGGAAGAAATTCATCCGGCCAGTCAGACAAATATGAATGACCTAGTAAGTAGAATATTCAATGCTCATGAATATGCTAATGACTTCAACAGTTTCAGAACTAATTTATTTTGTCCCTAGGGTTCTCTAAATGCTTTTTGTTCTCGTGCTGTTTCTCTTGGAAGCAGCTTTGTGGGGAAGGCTTTTTTGCCATTATTAAGTGTAGTTGTAGTGTGACACTTTAAGGATTGTACTCAGTGTCAAAGTGGTTTGCTGCCTACAGAAAAAATCAACGAAAATTAGCCAGAGTTTTTTTTATTTATTGAAAAATGAATAAAGTATTTATTAAATAATCATTTCAATAGAATGAAGTATTTGCATGGGAAAAATGATGGTAGGAAACTTCTAAAATGAGTTTAGTGGATAGCAGACACTTTGCAGATGTGGAAAGGCAGCCATTGATACTATTTTGCAAAGGTGATTTAACAGTTAAAATTCTAACCATGCATTCAGAAATGCCTGCGGAGGCTTAATTTCTCTGTATTTCTGCTTAGATTCCAGAGTAAGGTATGTCCATATCCATCAGTGTTCAGAGTTAATCATATCTTAGGTAAATATTAATTGTAGTTTTCAGGTATGAGGCAGGAGGAAAAAAAAATGAACCAGATAACCTGTGATAAAATGTATGAAAATGCTTCTATAACAGTTAGGTGTATACACTGGTGAGATGACATAAAAAGTAACTGTATTTATTGTGTTAACCCTTATACCTGTTCTGATACTGGTTTCATTGTAGCAATACGTTATGCTTTGGTGCCTTGTAGCTGTAAATCCTGACGTGCTGTGTCAGTGATCTAAGAGCCACACTTACAGAACACATTGTCTTTGATTCATTTCTGTAAAAAGAGCAGCTGCTCAAAAGTTTTATGCCACCCTCTCTCTACAGAGGATGGTGTTAGCCTGGCTGCTACATGTGTAGTAGAATTCACTCTAAACAACCCACACTTCACAGATTTTGTGTTGATACAGAATTGATTTAGTGACTAAGATTCAAGATTCTTTTACTACTGTGGGAATGAAATTCTGTCCTATAATTGAATACCTTCTGATCGTGGGATACAGTTAACTTCAAAATAAATCTTGTTAAAGAAGAATATACAAGATCTTTATTAAGTATCTTCTGGCCAGTGCATTCAAACAGTGCTTTAGAACTCTTAGGACTCTATTCTGTAAACCACAAAATGAATCGATATTAAAAAAAAATCATAAATAATGAACAGTGGTTTCAACTGTATAAGACACTGTTTGGAAAGCAGTACAGCTGGTCTAGCCAGCTAGATGTTAATCCAGTTGTGAAAAGTATAGAAAACTTTTAGCTGGCCAAGTATTTTACCTTTGAAGGTTTTTGGAGAAGATATCTAAACATTCTCCCTTGTGTTTCTGTTTATATGCCAAATACTTGGGAAGAGCTGTGGGAAGTTGTCCCGCATTAGTAAATTCATTACACTGTGGAAGTCATCTTTTCATATGTCAGTCTGTTGCGTGTTGCTCTGGGGAGGGAAGAGACTGGACCTAAATATATCATGATTTGTGATGATCACGTACTGAGTCACAATGCGGACGTATTTCAGCAAATGTGACCTCTTGATTCTGAGTCGATGTTTTTCAGGCCTTCATCTAAGGGTTCCAAAATGACATATGGTTTGTCCATGGTGAGGGTACGAGCCCACTCATTTCCCAACAGCTGTAGGGGATGCTTTGGCACTGGCACGCGCTGCGAGTGTTGTGCTGGTATAAGAACAAAGACCTACTGCTTATCCAAGTCTGAGTGGTTTTTTTTGTTTGGTTGGTTTTTTTTAATTAATGATTTCCAAACTCAGGTTAACATATTAAGTGGCTCACTAACAAGCTTTAAAATTACTAGCTAATGTTTAGTTGTCTGATCTTCAGATATGTCAAATGTTTGCTCTTTTAGAAATACTGTGTATTTGTTACACATCTTCTATCATATCACCTCTTATCTCCAACCAATCTTAAAACAGCTTCTCTTCACATCCACCCAAGATTTGGATATTGCATTCCTGCAAAGAATGAGGCATCTTTTTCATAATCCACTCCACCTACTCCCCACCTGCTCCATCTGCTTTGCTAAGGGCTAGCATAAAGCTGTGCAAATGACTGACTTTCGGTTTGATCACAATCCCAAAAAAGTGAAGACTAAATTGAAGTGTCACACATTGGAACTTTAAGATTCAAATAAATTTAGATTTTTAATACTGAATTTGTCTTCTCAGTGCCATTGCAGGTTTTTGTTCAAGATTCATCTCAGCATCTTAGGATAGTAAACTGTTGTGGGACAGGCTAGGAGTAGTTAGGTGCAGTATCAATTTCCCACTTTGTGCTGTTGGCAGTTGTCTTGGGACATTTACACTCTCTCAAGAGCTTGGAAGAGAGACAGTGGTGTAACTGTAATGTAGATTTATGCATCCAATAGCAGGATTAAAACAAACACTTAGCTTTTATAGCTTACTTGAGAGACTTAGTTTTTCTGCTTGTGCCCTTAGATGGAGCAGAGTTGAAGAAAATTGCATTTTAGTGAAAATGAAACTTAAGAGGGCTTGTGTGCACTAACAAATGGTTTTGTATGGGAAGCATGGTACTGATGAGTCTAGTTCATTTTCACTTCACAGGGAGGATAAAGAAAAGATTTGATCTGCCCCTATCTTTTCTTTAGCAGCTGTGTGATACTCTGCCAACAGGAAAGCAGGGGATCATTAAAGAAAGAGCTCAGTGGATATGTGTGCTTGTATGCTTCAGCTGAGGTAAAGGGGAAAGTGAGTTTAAGTCTCTCTGGACCAGCAGCCTAATGCCTTGTGCTTACAGGCTTAGACAGAGAAGACAAGCTATGAAAGAGAAACTGCAATGAAGCAGAAGGGAGGAATGGGGAGATAGAATCTGTCCTGTATGAAGAAAAGCCAGGTACATTGTTTCCTCTCTGGGAAACTTTTTAAATGTAGGGCTCTGTTTTCATAAGAGAAGGAGCCACACAAGCCCATGCATTTTGTGTCAGGCTGAGCACAGAATTTCTGCTAGGAAGTATGAACTGAAACTCACAGGTTTTGTCAGTCATAATCTGGGATATTTGAGGTTGCATCTGCATTGAACTAATTAGGACCTATGATTTTGTCCTGAGAATGTAACCTAAGAGCTGAGCCATGAGGTAATTAGGTACATGAGCTCTAGATCCAGTGACTGATGGAACTGTTTGTAAAAATCACTTGAAGAATTTAAGATTAAGGAAGATGAGCACCCATGTGGCAAGTGTCCTTCATAGTCCTGTACAGTAATCTGTTCTGTTAAATGTTCTATTTTGCTGGAATATACAGACTCGCGTAATGTACGCAGTTCCAGGGTGGTCTGTGGTCTGCCTGTGCATGGACAGCAGCATTTCATGGCACTTCAAGCTATGTAGCGTTACTAATAACAACACAGACCAATTATTATTTATTATATTACATCACGGGCACTACAAGATCCCTTGAAATAAGGGAACTGTCCGGAATGCATTGGGTTTGCCTGGAGTATCAGCTGGGTACATAACAAGGTTGTTACTACATAGGCATGCTGTCCTGTCAGATATTCTAAATGCTACAACAAATCTGCCACTGTTACGTCCACTTATTTTCTGCAAATGCACCTTTATGCAGAGTTGAGTCTGAAAACAGTTTGTTAGTGCTCTTCTCGTCTTCCAGGTGTTGCAGTGCGCGCTGGATGTAGTGGATCTGTTATGTAGGCAAAATAAGTAAAACCAATAATAAGGTATATAGCTAATTTGTAGGTTTTACAGGATGTCTCTGTGAACTTAATGTGCATAAAACACCTTTGCTATTTGAAGATCCTAATTCTGCATTGCTTTGCAGGCTGTAAACTAGAAATAAGACTAGAAGAGTTGTTTTTTTTTTTTTCTTTTCAATCAAAATTCTTGCTTCTTTATGAAGCCTTTACTATTAGCTACTTATCAAGGCTTGTTTAATCTTGCCTGCTTTCCTTTGGTAAATAGGAAGAATTTATGCCCACTTGTGCCTTTTGGAAGGTTATAGCAGCATTGCTGCATCCATATTCAGAAATGCATTTGTGCATTTAATCAATTAGATGTAATTAATGGTTGGCTTTCACAGAAGCATTTCTAAACTCAGATGGCGTAATTGTGAGGATAAAGGTTTTCTGAAGTGCATAATCAAGATGTTTATGCCTTTTAATGCCTTTGTTAAATAATTATTTTCAGCTGTGGGGCTTGTACTGAGCTTTTATTGCAAGTTGTGCATGGCGTTTATCTTTCTTTTTATGGTGATTTCATTTTGGAAGGTGTAGGTAGAGACTGTTGATAGATGAGGGACAGGATATGATTGTCCATCTTGGTTTCCAGTTTCAGGTCTGTCCAAAAAGTTTGTGTGTTTCCACGCCTGGGCACCGAACTGATCTCTTCCAGCGAGACCCGCAGAATGTTCTGATAACAGACTTCTTTGGCAGTGTGAGAAAGGTGGAAATTACAACAGAGACAATTTCTTTGAAGAGTGACTTAGCTGGTTTTGAAAGCAAGTAAGTAGTCATTATTTAGACTTGATTTGTATAGCTCTGTGCCGCAGAAACAAAGTAGTCGTATAACAGTCAAGGAAAGAAGAATTCTTGATTCCTTGTAGTTTCTTACAAGGAATCAGGGAGTCAGTAGGGACCTGCTTCTGCTGATAAAGTTGGGGGTTTTCAACTGAAAATTTTGTTTTAAGATGCTCACCCTTTTATTCACTCTTGTAAATAAACACTGCTGAACAGCTGGGTGTGCATGTCAACAACAGAAGTTTAGTCTAAAATTTTCTTCTTTCCTTAACTTCTCTTCTTTAGTGGGCAAAAACATTTTATTACTGTAAATTCCTGCTTGTAACAGTTCACGGACTCAGATAAGCTCTGAGTATAAGCCGTTAGTTGTTTCATAACGACTAGCATTTTAATAAATTCTTTGTTTCTGTTCTGTAAATTCTCTGGCTCTTGACATTTACTGTCCTGAGAATGTTGGTTGCTGAGATGCAACAATTCATTTGAATAAAATTGCTGGTGCAAGTGCATTGATGGAAGTTGTAACAGGGCTTCCATTACTTTGTGGATGAAGAAAGAATTGTAAGTTACTTGGTATTTTTGGTATTCTGTTGCCACCTATTGGGAACATGTAAAGGAAAATGTGCTGGTACTGTAGAGTTTATTTAGCCTTGTACTTCCATTTCTGTTGCGTCTTTCTATGCTTCATGATACTGTCCTCTAGGAGGGGCAAAAATGGATTGAAATAGTCTGCTATACCAGGGATGAAGTATTTTTCAGTGCACGAATTTATGTCAATTAGCGTCTGCCTTGTGTTTACTGTTGCTATCCAATAACTTATTCTTTGATTTGAGCAGTTTTATTAATTTTAAAGTAGTCAGGGGTGGTTTAGACTGGATGTAAGGAAGTATTTCTTCACCAGGAGGGTGGTCAGACACTGAAACATACTTCCTGGAGAGGTGGTCAGTGCCCCAAGGCTGCCAGTGTTTCAGATGCGCTTGGACAGTTGCCATAACAACATTAATTGGTCAGGCGGTTGGACTAGGTGGTTGTTGTAGGTCCCTTACAACTGAAATAGTCTACTCTAAAGAAAACACTAACTCTGGTACTCATAATTAAAAGTATCCTACACAGCTTAGTGCATTTAATATTTAATTTTCATACTTTTATCTACTTTTTCTGTGTGTATCATGTGTGTTGGTCCATACCATATATATCTTAACCTGATGTTGTGACTTCTCAGTTTAGAATAGTATTTAGTGACACTAGATTTGTTCTTTCTCTGAAGAATTAAAAAGCTTTTGGCAAATAACAGACATTTTACCAGTTAAAAGCCATGATGAAAAGTTGCCTATGTGGGTTTCTAATTTGTGGACAATTAAAAGGAGAAATAGGTTTTGGATGACTTGACTGTTCTGAAACAGGAAATGACTGGTTGGGATTTTCAGCTTTCATTTTTGAGTTAGTTTGGTGCCAGTATGTGAGGGTGGTGTGTGTATTTGACACACTACTGAATTGGACACATGGAAGCAATGTGGAGAAACGGGCACTCGTGCACGGAGAGGAATATTGCCCTTGGGACATGTTCTGATATTTAACGAAAGCTGTATTATGTTATCTTGGCAATTCTGGTTAACTTAAGTCTGTGAAATTGGAAGGGATGGGAACATGCTGGTTTAATAGGTAAATAATTCTCCTTTAACTTGAGAGAGTCTTTGAGAATGTGTAAAAATAAGTTATTCATTGCACTATATTCGGATACAATTTTTCAAGAAAGTACTTGAGTTCTCAGTTTCTTGTTACCACTTTGGAAGAGTTTACAGAGAGTGTGTTTTTAATGGAGAAGAAACTATGGATTTTGTAGAGAAGTGCTGGAAAATTGTAGCATAGCTGTGTAGATAGCAATGAGGAGTGCTTAATAAATTCCTTAAACAATTCTGAGGGAATAGCTTTTGGTATAACAGATTTGTTTTGCTACAACAAATTTAAGAATTATATCTTTAAGTAAATTCATTAATTAAAAATGCCATTTTGGAGGGTCTGCTCTGCAAGAACAGTTTTATTTAAAGTTTTATTTAAAGAATATTATAAACATCACACACATCTATTTCTGAGGGTGTGAAGAAGTGAGAACACTTCACAAACTGTATGACCTTTGAATAGGCACTACCCAGATAGTCCCAAATTAATAGAGGAATGACCCCTGAATGAAAGAATGCGAGTGCATATTCTTAATCTCCTCACTGTTAGTTCAACCATTCTGTGCCTTTTGGGAATGTGATGGCAGCTGACACCCCAGACTGCACTCTTTTATGTAGAATAGCTGGGGAAAGATGGGGCTAGCACAGCTTCGTTAATTCTATTTGGTATCACTGGGAGAGATCTAAACCAAGCTTATTAAAAATGAGTAATCCTTCCAAATTAGTCACGAATAATCTTGTTCATGGCCAATACTGTTTTAGAAGCCTTTGTGAAGAGGAAAAAAAGTCATGTGGAATTGAACCCATGCCCCATACGGGTTTGCAAGAAGTATTTAGCAGGAAGTATCTGATGGATAAATATATACCACTAATATAAATTTTGATGTTTTACACTGGTTACTGACTGCAGATCATTTTTTATTCTGACAAAATCTATGCAGAATCTTAAGTCTCTTCCCTTTTTCTGCATTGCATTCCAGTTACTTTTTTCCCCCAGAAGATTATTTGCAGAGGTTTTATTTGTTTAATATTTGATATAATCTCTTGGCTTCATTCCTTTATGAATAATTTCCTCTTTATTTTATTCTTCCCTCCATGTTAGCTTGATACCTTTCTCCTTTTACACACTGGTGGCAGTAGAATGCTACAGAATATTTACATTATGGGGTGTAACCAGAAAGTGACATGCAGTCCTCAACTCTGATGCAGTATTAAGTGGTCCACTTAGATCTGATTTGTTTGGTTTAAAGTTGTCATGTGCAGACAAGGGCATTAAAAAACAAACAAACAGAAGAGGTGAACCACTGATTACACAGATAATGGGTAAAGAAGATGCTGTCACGTAAGGCATGAACGTGTATTGGGATAGTACTGCTGGCAGGCTGCTCAAGTTTTCATCTAACCCACTGCTGTGATTTTTGCCAAATCTTTTCAACAGAAGTTTGTTCTTTTGTTACACAGTTGCTTAGCAATTACTTCGTAATACTGATCCACTCCCAAGCTCAGTGTGATCTATAGCTGTGCAACCAGACCAGAACTGGCAGTTTCATGTAGAGCACAAACCGTGGCATTAGATGAGTGAAGCCTTTGAAGTTTCCTTTTGCGCTTTGGCTGAGACTCTACAAAGAACAACTAGTAATTAACCAAAAGAACAGGCTTTCTTTCTATCCACATAATAGCAGGTGAATATTTGTAACAGCTTTAAAAAATAAAGAGCAGAATCATCTGCTGTTTCCTCTCTTCATCCACTTCTTCGTTCTTCGGTTTCAATCTAAGCCATGTTCACTTCAAAGGGCTTGCTCTGCTGCTGCCACAGTAGTGACTGGGTTTGTAGCTGCCAATTTTACTAGAAAACCTGACAGTCGAGGGGTTCTGGGGCTTCAGGTGATTATATTTTGTCTAAATCCCCATGAAAGAGCAAAAACTAAACATTAAGAAGAAATCCTGCCTCTTTGAAGAAGGAGCCTTGCAGAGTTTAGTACATCTAATGAATTAGGAGTGTGCCTCTTAAACTTGGGTTGTAACTTTACAGCCAGTTGGAACACTTTCTCCTCAGTTCCTATCATGAGGAAAAGATGTGTATCAGCGGAAAGTGTTGGTAAAAATTGGGATGAATATTTCTCTTGAGGGTAGTAAGAAGTGAATTAAAGACAGCATCATATAAAACCATCCTAGTTTCATTGCTTTTGAGAATTGGGCTTCATATTTAATGCTTCTGTTAAGAATTGTGTTACTGCTGGCACTGACCGTTTTCCTAAAAATAAATAGATGGGCTACTTGTGCTAGGAAGGATGCTTGTGTAACAATAATTCTGAGGAATTGGTTCATTTGCAGTATGTTAATAGCTGACGTTCTCTCGGTATTTTTTGTGTGTGTGTGTTTCTGTCTTTTCTATCTCTTTCCTGTCCTTTTGGTGTTTGGTTTGCGTGGCAAGGTTTTGGAAGCAGGGGGGGTTACAGGGGTGGCTTCTTTGAGAAGCTGCTGGAAGCCTCCTCTGTGTCTGATAAAGCCAATGCAGCCAGCTCCAAGATGGACCCACCGCTGGCCAGGGCTGAGCCCATCAGTGACTGTGGTAGGGTCTCTGGGATAAAATGTTTAAGGTATTGGAAGGGTGGGGGGAACTGAGCAAGAGAAATTGCGGCTGGAGAGTGCGATGTGAGAGAAACAGCCCTACAGACACCAAGGTCAGTGGAGAAGGAGGGGGAGGAGGTGCTCCAGGTGCTGGAGCAGAGGTTCCCTGGCAGCCTGTGGTGAGAGGGCAGGCTGTGTCCTGCAGCCATGGAGGGTCACGGGGGAGCAGAGACCCCCATGCAGCCCCAGGAGGACCCCAGGGGGATGCCCAAAGGAGGCTGTGACCCTGTGGGAAGCCCACACTGGAGCAGGCTGCTCCTGAAGGAATGTATCCCATTGAAAGGACCCACACTGGAGCAGTTCGTGAAGAACTGCAGCCCGTGGGAAGGACTCACGCTGGAGAAGTTCCTGGAGGACTGTCTCCTGTGGGAGGGACCCCAGGCTGGAGCCAGGGCAGAGCGTGAGTATCCTCCCCGGAGGAGGAAGGAGCAGCAGGGACAGCGTGTGATGGACTGACCACAACCCCCATTCCCTGTCCCCCTGGGGGAGGAGGGAGAGAAGTGGGCAGCAAAGTTGAGCCCAGGAAGAAGGGAGGGGTGGGGGAAGGTGTTTTCAAGATCTCGTTTTTATTCCTTATTAGCCTACTCTGATTTGATTGGTAACAAATTAAACTGATTTCCCCAGGCTGAGTCTGTGTTGCCCGTGATGGTAATTGGTGAGCCATCTCCCTGTCCTTACTCCGGCAGAAAAGGGGTTTGCTACATTTTCTCTCCCTGCCCAGCTGCGGAGGGGAGTGATCGAGCAGCTTTGGGGGGCCTCCAGCCAGGGTCACCCCACCACAGCTTTGTTCTTTTCCACCAGTTATTTTCACTTTCAGCTGCTGTTGTGTGTTCCTGAATCCATGGGGATCCAGTTTGCGAGCCAATAGGTAATTTTTTTGGCTAGTAGATGTTCATCTCTGTCGGTTTTTCTTAAAATAAAAAAGACTGGGTTTGTTCTGAGATCACTATTCATTTTTTACCAGATGCCTCAGATTTGTGATTCTTTGACGTTCTATAAATAATTTTTAGGACTGATTCTGAAAGTTCTTGTTCTCCCAGAAATTCCCAGTTCTCGCTTGCATCCTTATTTGCTGTTCCATCAGCGACGGGGTTATGTTACCCTCCCTCCCGCCCCCCTTTCGCATTTTCTACCTATTCTTTCTGCGAAGGCTCTCAGAGGTGAAAGCTGCCGTGTTTGTTCCGGTGACAGCACCGGCTCCGCGCCGCAGAAGCGGGTGTGGGCTGCCCTCCACGCGGCACGGCCGGCAGCTTCGGCCGAGCCGCCCGGTCCCGCAGGGGGGAGCCTTGGCCGCGCTTGACCCGGCCGCGGAGGGGCGGCGGTGCCCGGCGGGCGCCGGCAGGTGGCAGCATCGGCGCGGGCGAGCTCCGCCCCAGGGAGGGGGCGCGGGGGGGTTGCGGTGACACTAAATTTGTGTGTGTGGCTTTTTTGATCCACGTGTAATTTTTTTTAATAGCCCACAGGCAATGGAAACAGACGGATGAACTAATACTTGCTGTTAAATATTATTGCTATATTTCTTAAAGTATTTTGTAAATGTATTTGGGGTTTGTTTGCTTGCCCAGAGATAGATCAATATATGCACATATACATATGCTCCTGTGCCTGTTAGTGTAAAAGAACTTTCCGAGGTAATGCAACTAAAATTAGTACGAAGGCTGTAGTAGGAGGAATTATACATGAGGGTACAAACTCACTAGTATGACATCAGTGTAAAATAAATAAGGATGACTGACAAGATCAAAAGGAACTGCAGGTATAAATTGTGTTGGGAAGACTTTAAATACACCAAAATGTTAGTCTTGGTAATTACAGTCCCTATTTAGCAAGATATTTTAAAAATCTGCTTTGAACAATGTATTATTTGTTCATTTGACAGGATTTCTTACCATGCTTTTTGCCTAACTTCAGGGGTTTTTTGTAAGAAAATACATTTTGTTGCAGAACTGTAGGTCTTGAGTCAGATTTTCTTTGGTCTTGGATGACTTTTTTTCCCTCTTCCTCCAACTTTTAGTGGGGTTTTGTGTGGCATCCTGCATTTCCTCTAAGAGAAATCTTCAGCTGTTAGTACCAGGCTGTGCATCTTTCATTTCACATTATTTTCAGTAGAACGCTACTTTGCTGAACCTACGTGTAGTTATTCCTACCTATAATTTTAATAGGCATTGGCATCAAAACAAAATTCTTGGTCTGTAGAGGCGAAGCACGTGTGAGTCAATGACAATATTTTTGTTAACTTCAGCTTTTGAATGAAGTCCAGAAGCTACACATTCTTCAGATGTGACTTGTGCATGCCAATTGACTTACGCACATAATATTGTTAGGTAATAGACAGGTAATGTCTGAAATTGTTGCATGGCAGATTTAGAAGGAGGTCTTAAGTAAAAAAGATTTTGACATCATCTAGATAGCTGAGAATATCCAGGAATCATAGGGTGTTCAGTCTAGGTTTTTTATTTCTTTTTCCTTTACCCATTTCTTTTTACACCTTTCCTATGTATCATTCTTAGTTTGTCTCGTAATTTCTTCTTTACCTCTTCTCCCTTATGTGATCTTCATCTGCTATTATTTTTGCAGTTGAGTGGGCTGCTTTATAATTCTAGTCTCTAGAAGTGCTCGTTAGTCTTTGTAGTGCTCTTTATATGGAGGTCCTGGCTTGATCTTCCTGCTTTGCTGTCCAGGTGCTACATACAAATTAATGTCTGTTCTTAGAGGTACTTCTGTAGTTGTGAACTGTACGTTGCTGCTCAACCAGACCATGCAAACAGCTGTAGTATTTGGCATAAATCTGACCAGGAAATATTTGCATGTACTTTTGGCATGTCTTCACCACTTTAAGACAGCATGATAATTTCAATAAAATTCTGATATTATTTACATCCTGTCCAAAGTAACACAGATGCAGTTGATATTTGTTAGGATATGACTTTTGTGTCATTAAGAAGAAAATTTATAGGAGGTAGAAAAACTAGGGGCAAAGAGCAAACTGACAGCTTGAAGCATAGATTATGGGACAGTTAGGTCTTTGGAGTGTAGTGGCCAAGCATACATTTGCGTTCCTTATGCCCCAGAAATGAATCTGGGAACATAACTATTAAGTCTCTGAGGCTCAAGCAACATGACTATTTGGGTTTTTTTAATATGGTATTAAGGCATATGCAAATGCTCTTAGTCTTTCCCTGTTCTGATATTATGAAAAAGCTTACGGTTGATTTTTGAGTGCCTGAGGGATTACCTTCCAGATGGTCAGAGATTTCTGCCACTGAAAATTCCTGTCTTGTCCAAAGCTGTGAGGGAGAAAGGGGTGTTCTGCCTTTACAATACGTTTATATAACTGATGGCTAAAGATGACAGAGTGATCTCTATCTGCATCTCCCAGCCCTCCCAATAGGAGAGACTTTTTCTCAACTCAGGTGTTTGGTGGACCGAAGCTCTTGTGTTAGAGCCATGAACATTATTGCTTAAATAGAAGTCCTTGAAGCCCTGTTGATTTCGGTAAGCTGCATGACGGTCTGGAAGATAATAAGATGTTTGCCTGCACTGCTTATTTCTGAGGGCTCTGCTGCTACTATGAAGTTATGCTTCATAGTGAGCATACTAAGGGCCTTAATTCTGTAGTAGAAAAGTGAAATGTGAGTTGTGAGACGAGAAGAGTTGAACTCCAGAAAAAGCATTGCATTATTGCTAGGCATCTCTCTTCCATCCAGTTAGCTGTTTGAATAGACTAGTGCGAATTTCTGGCAACGGGAGAGCAAGGGAGTCACAATTTTGTCAAAGGATGGAAAGAAGACTAGCGGCGATTACAAAAAGCGATTCTGATCACATAAAGAAGTGGATTTACAGATGGCTTGCTGAACACCGTTTAATAGTACTTTACAAAATGAGTTTGTTTTATGTGCTTGGTCAAGGGTATCAGAAATCTATAGAAACTGTGGGAGGGGAAATAACAGACACTGAATAAGTCTACCAATGTGCCCAAGCTACTGCTAAGTTTATTATATGAAATTTATAGGGTAGTAGAATATTATCTGTGTGGTAAGCTTTCAGGAAAAGAAAGTAATGCTATCAACAATGAACTTACTGCAAAATGGGATTTATTCAACATTTTTGCAGGCAGGAGACTATGATTGCACAAAAGGTATTGGTATTGGTAAAAAACAGGAGAAACAAACAAAAAGTAAGGAAACACAATAGAGCGTTTTGTATCCCCTGAAGTAGGAAAGGAAAGAAAGAGGAGAATGGGATACAAAGAGAGTTGGAGGGGAGGAGCTGTTCAGGGATGGGACATGGTTTAGTGTTTTTTGAATCCTAGCAAACTTCATCCAGTTGGCTCCAGTAACTGTTCAGAGGTTCCTGGGGCTGCAAGGGACTACAGTGGTAACTGTGGATGTTCAGCTTTCATAGAATGGTCACAGCCCATCTCTGTTGTGCCAGTTACTGTTAAAAAAGCAAGACTAAGTTGGCCACAACTTTACAAAATACTGAGAAAGAACTAAAAAGCCTGAAACCCCCTTAGTTACTGGAGGTCAGATCTAGCTTGGAACATAAAGATAGGCAGGATTTCTCTTTCATGAACTGGAAGTTCCTACTGTGTGTGTATGTGTAGAGGTACACTCATGTTTTGTAACACAGCACCAGAATTTATTGCACTGAAAGCAGTATGTTCTCATATCATAAATGGAACAAATGTGCTCATTGCAAACTGAAATTACTAGGTTTTATATAACTGAACTATATTTGTTTTATGGATGCTCAAATGGTTCAAATCATTGGACTTCCAAAAAATACCAATTGAAACCACCAGTATTGTTCAGGGAATTCCACTGTGTACAGAGTTAGTGAGAGCACAGCATAGCATTCTAGTGACCGGCAGGAATTAAGGATTTAGAAGCAAATTTGTGGAGGGAGATTGTGTCTCTCTCCCACCCCTGCCAAGTGCTCAGGCACAAATAGTCAATCCAGTAGTTCCCAAAAGAAGACAAGACCGCAGTGGAGGCTAGGATTTCCTTTTCTGGGGGGAAGGGAGGCATGAACGTTGAGTATTGGTATTCACAGTTGCTTTAGCATAAGTTTGTTGAGTTATGTGATAGCTATTTCAAGTTTCTATTCCTACTGGTTTAAAACAAATGTTGCTGAAGTCTAGTCAACATACAAATTTGTTCAGAAACTGAGAAAAATAACCATGTTGCACCTTCATCCTGTTGCTGGAGTTTTAATTTTACAGGGGTATTTTCTGTGTAACTCTCTGTGTAATTGCTATGTAAAAAATACAAGAAAGAAAAACAATTCTGCTGATCCCAGATACAGAGGACAAGACTGACTAATACTGACTGTGTATTGGTACATTTTTAGACACTGATTGAAGGATAAAGAAAAACTGCTAATATTTCAGAATAATATTCAACAGATTATAATCTTTAAATTGATGGTATCTTTTAATTCATGTTTCTTATCTCAATATTTAAAAATGTTTTAGATGATTGTTTTTTCAGCGAGGAATGATAAATGGCAGACATCTGGGTTCATGCAGCTTCAGAAGGCGTGTGGAAGTGGGCTACCTCTTGTGCTTATTCTGCAAAAGGTTTGAATTCACATTTAACATTAGGAATCTGAGTACCCCCGACAAATTAACCATTACTGAAAGTGGTTTTGCTGGCCTGGTACATTGCATGTTCTTAAGTCAAAGCTGGCTCATCATTCTGCTTAGAAAAGCCAAGCTGGCTATCAGAGTAAGCCACTAGAATGTATATCCCACATTACATGTCCGTACGGGAGCTGGTCCTAGGGCCTGAGTAACTCTACTCTGCTGGCATAGTCAGAGCCTGCTGCCCTCACTGGGAGGGAGATTAACTGCAAGGAGAGAACAGATGGTCTTTCTGCTCCTCACTAAGGGCACTCGGTCATGGAGGGGGCAGAGTTAATCTGTGGCTGGGACGTGCTGGCCAGCGCGGCTCAAGGCGTCCTGCTGGACTGCGCGACTTGCTTCTCAGTTTGCGCAGACCCCATATGGGCTCTGAGAAGGACAGGAGGGCCGTGGCTGCTGGGTGCCAATATGTTCTCCCTGTGGCTGCCTTCCTGGAACTGCAGTCCAGGGTGATGGTTCTGTTGGCAGGAGCTTTTGTAAACTAGGGACAAATCTGGCTTGCAGATTATACATCTGAATTTCCTTCTCAGCAGCATGGTGCTCTGAAGGATAGGAATGGTTAGATTTTCTGTGCAGTCGGAAAGATTGCTTCAGTGTAAACTGTGTGAAATAAGCAGATAAAAGTATGTTTTCCCTTTATTTCCACAGTAGCTATTTAAATTTGACAGGTGGGGTAGTGCATGTAATACTATAATTGTATTAAATCATTTGAATGAGAGAAAAATCAGAAATGGTTACTTGTATTCCTGGGTGATTTCTGGTCCTGTGTTACCTTCAAGTGAGACATGTTGCCATAGGCATGTTTTAGTAATATTTTTCTGTTTGAAATGGTAGAACAAAAGTTACATCTCTGCATATATAGCAATTTATGACTCATTTTAGTTTGTGAGAATATAATGAGCCCTATAGTTCCTGTAAGGTTTGTCTCAATTTAACTGTAACATAATATTTAAGCTTCAGTGTTCCCCACTGACTAGGTTTTTTTTTTTTCTATTGGTTACTTAAGAGTCTGAACCATGACTTCCCGCTAGAATAAAATAGGAATGAAGACTGCTTGCTGTAGGTCTAAATTTTATCTGGGGAATTGGAGCAGAACAGCCACTAAGTGAAACTGCTCTAAATCTCAGCCATAGAGGACGTAACCTCTGTTTCTTCCTTAGCTGTCAAAGAGAGTGCCCTAGTTCCTTTTTCCTTTGTGTGTGGTTTCCCTTTGATACAGTTTTTACTAATAGCTACTCTATTATAAAATATTCTGAGCTTACTTCTATCTTAGTGGATGCTTAGGAGCTTTTATAAATGTCTCCATAAAAATATGTGGTGTATCTGTAAAATGGATAAATCTGCACTCTGCTGTAGTGTATTAAAACTGGAAACTGTGTATGCACACAGAAGATGTGGTTAGATGGAAAACTGTCCTTAAAACAGAATATTTCTATGTGGTTTGTGAATCTAATGGCACTATTGAAAAATATGAGACTGCATATTAGTCTGTGGGTTTATAAAGTAATTGAGGAAGGACAGGAGAAAGTGTTATGCAAGCTGTGGCAGGAAGACTTCTCATGCCATAGATTCAGAGGTGGCTTACGTCAGGGTCTCTCTAAATATTTTACAGTAATAGTTGTATTTTAAGTGATGTGTGTTTGTTCCATTACTAATGGGCAGACATCTAAGTACCACCATGAAAACAGCTTTCCCAGTTGCCGTTCTTGTGGATGCTTTCAGCAGCACTGGTGTCTGTTGAAAGGTTAGGGAGAAGGACGTGCTTCCAGTTTGGTGGTGGAGTGTGGGGGGAAAGAAAAGGTACTGGCGGTGTACCTGTTCTGCAAACAGGGCTTCCATTACTCTTCACAAAATTCTTATTATATTTCACTCTCAGGGTTTTATGCAAACATTATTATTTCTTTAACACCATGAGAGAGTACACATGAGTCATTTGGTAATTATGTGCCAAATTAAGACTGTTCTTAAATTCAGTTAATACTAAATATAAAGCATTTAAAATTACAGTGCAGTTCTTAAGATTGTCATTATCACTGTATTGAATTTTGTGTACACATATGTGAGTTTTATGGCTGGTAATAATAGATGCCAGAGATGCCTTAGGGTAATAGTGATTAGCAGTGTGACACGGAATTTATTTATGGTGGTACAACACCCAAGAGGAATTTAGTTGAGTTTTTGGATATCCTAGATAATTGTTTCTTACAGTTTTCTGTTTCTTTCCTCTTTCTCTGGATGTAAAAAAAAGTCCTTTACAAGACACATTGAGGAAAAAAAGGCAGGGGAGTGACAATCTAATTTTACATGTCGGTGATTATATAATAAAATGCAGCTATGGAACAGAGCTAATCGCAGACTGTTGCCCATATCTGGCTGTGAGCATAGGAGAAAGCTGTAGAAACTGACTGATACAGGTATCGTTAGAAAGGAAATCCCACCATCTTTTAATGCGCCAAATGAATATGCAGCATGCACACGAAGTCTCAGTTAAACTACTGTAATATAAATTGAAACAGGGAATAATTAATGTGTTAATGCATTTTGTGCCTACTGTGCTCATCTAGCAATCAGATTATTTTGCTAAATGTAATCAGAATACAAAAGAATAATTATATAATAAAGCAAACTTCAGAAATTTCAAAAGAAGCAAAATTGCTGAAATGAAGCAAGTTGTAGATTATTTATTCTCACTGATAATTGTCCTTGTAAAATAGAAGAGGAATTTTTAGTTATACTTCTTTTCAAACTGTAATTTTAAAAAATGTTAATAGTAAAGGAGGGAATCAGGATATCAGTATAATCAGAAATAACACCAATATACATGTTGGTTGTCTACCCAAGTCAAAAAGCATAATTTGTTTCTGGTTATAAAACCTGGAATTAAGGAAAATTTTTATATGCATAATATATGACAAAAAGGTGAATTATTAAATTATTATTGTTGAAGCAAATAGATACTGAATGCAAGCCATCCCCAAATAAACGAATGCAATGTCATTCGCAGGGTTGAATTCTACAAAATAGTGATTTTCTAAGTTTGTAAATCCTTTCTATTTTTTGCCTTTATTACTGATATTGCTTAAGAGGACAATAGTATTAAAGGTGAATTAGTTTTACCAGAGATTCTTTCAATAGCCTACTCTACTGCACCGGACCGAACTGTCCAGCGTGGCCCTGCCTGTATACATTGAACAGTAAAGTTAGGAGCTGGATTTAGGTAACTTCGAGTAACATTTTAGTCTAGGAATGCTACTTTTGGATCTTACTTAATGAGTGAAGTAGTTAAACTGTGTGTATTAGTAGTTTGGTGTGGATTTATGTTTTTAATGCTCAGTCCTGTATGTTGGATGAATTCTGTGTAATTGCTTATTCAGCTCAGTCTGACTGAATCCCTGGGTTTGAGTTACGTTTCATGAGTAAGGTAGATACTCATGAGAGGTGCTTCCTATCTGGAGCAGAAAAAGATGACATTGTCCTGTAGAAAATATCAAGATCATTCCCACTGCATTAATTCAAGGGAAAGAAAAACTTCAAGTTTGTTCTTGAAGTTGTTCTTTCCCTTGAATTAATGCAGTGGGAATGATCTTGGTATTTTCTGTCTAACTGAAGAATTTAGGCCAAAACTTAAATATTCTTAAATATTTAAAAGTGGGTTTAAAAATAAAATCTTAGTGAAAATTGTTTGGAAATGGCTCATCTTTGCACATAGTTCACCTGTTTGTTGCCATATGCAGATTGTTTCCTGAAGGTTATAGACCAACTTGATAACAGACAATCTTAACAAATATTTTATTAAAGTGTTCAAAAGTATTTTTTTCTGTGACAGGGAGAGTTGAAATGATGTTAATCTGCTGTGGTAGGGTGGAGCTTAAGCACATTTAGTAGTTGCAGAAAGTGTCTCAGTTCTCATTTAGTTGTCTCCTGCTCGGTCTACATGAAACAATAGTGATTAATTTTTCTTTCCAAAAAAGTTACCACACAATGTTTTTTGTTCCTTAAGTGTTACTGTTTATAAAACTTACTTTCGCTTACGTTTACTGGTGTATTAATTAGTATATTTTACCTGAATGATGTTCAGATTAAAAGAAAGAAAGAAACGTACTCAAGACATTTAAAAATCCAAACCAGAAAACCCCACTTAAATTGCTAGTTTTCAAAATTTAGCAAAACTTACATTTTTCCAGTTACTCTGTGAAATAGCAGGATTCTCATCTGGTACAGTATGCAGTGCCTTAGTCAAGGAACTATTGTTACAGAGCAGATAAGATTAAAAAAAGTCATTGGGTTTGATGAAAACCTGCATGAACAGTGGGGGGAAAAAGCCAAAGTTACTATAGCAACCACGAGTGCTTTAGACAGAAGCTAAGAGAGTAGAGATGTAACAGAAAATATGAGGGCTGTTTCAGAAAGCATTAAAATTATAAAAATGAAATTTTAAGGAAAATATTATTAATGCTCAGCTTTTATAACTTAGAAATACCTGATAAGCAGCTGATTGTCTTTAAAATAAAAATATGAGGACCACTATTAATAAAGAAGTTTTAGTGCTGGAGTCCATTAGACCCTATTAAGGAGATAATTCTGAATTTGGTAGGAAATTTCTTTTTTCCTCCCTGCAGATGGTTTTTTGAGTAGAATACCTTTCACGGTATAAATATGGCCAGAAGTCTTCCTAGTAAATGTGGTCCTAGAGTGGGAATACTGCGAGTTCTTCATGGGATGGTACGTTGGTCCAACTGACCGCATAGCACGCCCTTCAGTACCGAAGTGGCAAAGGCAGCTTGAAAATTCTTGGACACCAAAATTTCAAGAAAGAGCAGGGTTGGTAAGTTCAGGGGTGTGAGTTGCCAATATGTAACAGGTTTACATAAAATTAGCATGTAGAGGCAGTTGGCTGTGCCTTTGTGTCTGAACCTATGTTCTGGTATGAACTGAGCCGTTTTTGTGTGTGTGTGTCTTTTTTGTCTTTTTGAATGAAGTCAGCATTCTGCAGTGATTTGATATTGGGTATGAAGTCTAGTGTTTTGCCTACATATTGCTTCACAGTTGTGCAGAATTAGATTTTATGTGGGTGAACATCAAATGTATATGGGACAAAATTGCAAGCATCATTTCTTTTCTACTTCCGTGCAGCTATTAAGTCTTAAATTTGATCTAAGTCCTCATAGAGCAAAATGGCCCATGTTGGAATCTTAAGCAAATAAGATAACTATGAAAAATGCACTTTAATGTTCTATCCTGAAAAAGTGCTTTGTATGAGTATTGAAACAATCTGAAAGTTTGACTACAAAAAGGGAAACAAAAACCACTTTATCCTTTCTTTAAAATACAGTCTGACTCACTTCTTGCTTCTCTTCAAAGAATTGTGTTGCTGTCTGCATGGTCAGGGCAGAGTTATCTGATACTGTTAGAATGTCATAGAATCATAGCATGGTTTGGGTTGGAAGGGACCTTAAAGACCATCCAGTTCCAGCCCCCCTGCCATGGGCAGGGACACCCTCCACTAGACCAGGTTGCTCCAAGCCTCATCCAGCCTGGCCTTGGACACTTCCAGGGATGGGGCATCCACAGCTTCTCTGGGCAACCTGTCCCAGTGCCTCACCACCCTCTCCAGGAAGAATTTCTTCCTGATGTCCAATCTAAATCTCCCCACTTTCAATTTAAACCCGTTACCCCTTGCCCTGTCACTACAGGCCCTTGTAAAAAGCACCCCCCCAGCTTCCTTGTCATCCCCTTCAGGCACTGGAAGGTACTATAAGGTCTCCCTGGAGCCTTCTCTTCTCCAGGCTGAACAAGCCCAACTCTCCCAGCCTGTCCCCATGGCAGAGGGGCTCCAGCCCTTGGAGCATCTTTGTGGCCCTCCTCCTGGACATGCTGCAACTGGTCGATATCCTTCTTATGTTGAGGGCCCCAGAGCTGGCCACAGTACTCCAGGTGGGGTCTCAGGAGAGCAGAGTAGAGGGGGAGAATCCCCTCCCTCGACCTGCTGGCCACGCTTCTCCTGATACAGCCCTGGGTACGGTTGGCTTTCTGGGCTGCCGGCACGCACTGCCAGCTCATGTCCAGCTTCTCACCCACCAGTACCCCCAAGTCCTTCTCCTCAGGGCTGTTCTCGGTCCATTCTCTGTCCAGCCTGTCCTTGTGCTTGGGATGGCCCCAACCCATGTGCAGGACGTTGCACTTGGCCTTGTTGAACTCCATGAGGTTGGCACAGGCCCACCTCTCCAGCCTGTCCAGCTCCCTCTGGATGGCATCCCTTCTCTCCTGTGTGTTGTCAGGAAACTTGAGTCTGTCCTATTGTAGCAGGTAGAACTTAACTGACCCACACAGTAGCAGGCCCTGGGCTTTGCATACATGTCAGTGCAGTTGTTACTAGTGTGGGTTTCTTCTGCAAAAAAAGACATTGTTTCTAAATAAACAGATTTTGGTTGTTTTGTAAGCCACTGTGAAATGAAAATGTTTCTCTCTCCTCTCATATGGAAGTTTATAGAAGGGTAAAAAGTTTTGCATTATTCCCCAAAGTCTTCCTGTGAATCCAAGTTAAACATTTATGATGTGTTCCTTATTGTAAAGCGGGTGTAGTAATTTTTTTCTTCTCTGGTTTGGTGTGAGTTACAAATACATGTCTATACTGAAATAAGAACTGGAACTGATTAAGCTGGAATCATGAAATAATGAATGTTGTAAAAAATAAAGATCGTGTGAATTTCTGTAAATGCTTAAGGTCCCTACTCTGGAAACTGCAGCTGGGAGATCTAGAAGCACTTGGGCAGTGATCTCATGTTTAATTACTCTATCTAAAAAACATTCTGTAGTGCCTCCATAGCACGATTTCTGCCCCAGAAAAAACACAAGAGACTTCTTACTACAGCATGTAAATTTTTCCTTAGGAATAACTGAGAAAGATATATTCTGGATCAGTTTGGTGTTTAAATGTAAGTCCTAAATGGCATATTTAAGGAATTCTTGTCTATTATGAGGTTGGGGTTTGACCTGAGAAAATAACTTTTCCAGTGTGGCTGGACTTCACGTAGTAAAGCGCTGTGCTGGGGGCAGTGCGCTGTAAAGCAGCCAGCTTGTGAGCACAAACTGGAGTGGAACAACCGGGAGCTGTCACGACAGAGGCAGCGCAGGCGCTCGTGCCTGCTGCAGTTGGACTTTATCGCAGGTAATTGCTGCTCCCCGATGAGCCCTCTTTCCTACAGACTTTGCGCCGTGTGCCTGCCTCTGCCGGAGGTTTGGTCCAAAAGCCTTGTAGAAATCTTCCATATCTCAGCGTGTGGCCTTGTTATCACAATCTGTTAAGACTATGCATGGGACGGTCTGACAAGGTACTGTTGACATGCTCTTGAAATTAGAAACTCAGAAGCCTTCCATTGTCAAACAGTTTCCTATGACATCTCTGTTATGTTCCTCCAGAAGTTAATACAAGCAAAATAGGAATTGTTTTCTAGCATTTTTTTTTTTTGGTGTTACGTTTTTATAGAGGTGTGGAAGCTTGGAAGTGTGGTGCTGATAGTGGGTCGTGCAGGCTTGAAATATTAAGAGAAATATGCGTCTGTCACTAATGTCACGAGATAGGAAGATGACTGAACTCTGGCTGTTTTGGTAGATTAAGCTAAACCCCACTAGGTGGTGCAAGCAAATAAATCACCTCTCCAAATACTTGTCTCCAGATGAATAAATTTGGGGAAAGGGTGTCTTTCACTAAATAAAGTATAGTCTTTGTATTTTCATTTGGAATTATGTGCAATGGTTGTTAAAACATAACATTTAACTCTCTCTTAGACTACCCTTGCCACACACAAGAAAAAAGCGCATTCTGGTTTTTGCTTAGACTTGCATATCTGCCGTTCTTACAGTTTAGGCTGGTGTTGCGATGCTGTATTCATAGCTGGGGTGGTGGCTCGCAGTGGAAGTAGCAGAGGACTTCCACTGCGTTTCGCTGCGCTATCAGAAGCGGCTGCTGTGAAATAATATCATTCCTTGGGGCTTACTGAGGCATTTTCAGACTTACCTGCCTGGAGAATTCTCTCTCAAGATCTCTCTTGCTGTGGTTTATCCTCTGCCAGTTTCACTTTGGGTTTGCTTACCTTTACAGCAGTAATGTGTACATGCAATTAAAACTGTTTATTTATGAGAAAAAGGATTTCAAACAGGAAGTGACAATAGCGTACGGCCAATTTACTCTCCTGACAGAAGTGGAGCGAGTAAGGTTCCAGCAGAGGATAATTTTTGAAATATAATGTATGCGGTTGGTCTGTAGTGGTTAATGTAGTAGGCATAATAGATCAGAGGTTCTGTTATCTTTTGTTCAAAAAAACCGAACCAGAAAACCACAAAACAAACCTCAAACCTGGAAACACTCCTTCATTGTACTCCTGGAGGAAATTTATATTCTAACATCATCAGTTTATATTTCACTGGCTATACCATTGTCTTGAATTCAGACTATATAATCTGTCAGTGGCTCATTTATTAACTTTCTTTTTCTTTTCCTCCTGCTCCCCATTGAAAAGACCTCTTGCATAACGGTGGTTTTACTAAAGACGCACTGGCCGATAGCTGGTCAACATCTTTTTATAGCCATGAGCTCAGCAGCAAAAGTATTTGAATAACAAGACCACTAGATTTTTCAGATAAGTAGAAATTCCTGGGGCCTTCCACTTACAGAGCGCCATAAGCACTGTCATTTTCTTGTAATAAATCACATTTTACCAGAGTTTATGTGGCTTCCCAGTGGAGCCCAGCTGCCAACTCTTCTGAGAAGGTGATGGCATTGTGGTTCTGCCATGATAGTGAGGAAAACCCTGCCTGTGCTAAAGGCACAGCGCTGCAGTGAAAATGTCGGCTGCTCAGCAGTCAGCTTGAGATAGCAGGTGCTCTTCTTATTGCTCTTTTCCCCACTATATCTGTCTTTCAGGCCTTTCTCTCTCAATGAATACACTGCATCAGTAAATACTGTATTATCATGTTTCAGTCCAGGACTCTAATATTAAAGACAATAACCACAGTCACTAAGCAGCTCTCTAGTGAAAGTTCAGTACTCTACAGCGCAGTATATTTACTGAAATGGAAATTTTTCACTTCAAAGTGACTTATATATTCATTGATGGGGATGGGTGTGCTTGCTGCATTCATCCTAGCTTTGATAAATGCAGCAGAAGCAGGTTTTGTTGGCGTGTTGTTTGGTTGGTTGTTTTTTGGGGTTTTTTTCCCTTGTTTTGGTTTTTGCTTATTTTAGGTTTTGGTTTTTTTAAGGGAATACAGCAGGGAGACACTGAAGTATAAAAAGTTTGTGCCCATGGAATCTCAATTGACCAGCAGCCATAAAGAATACATATACTAGCCACAAACAGTCAATCCATACTCCAAGTTTTACAATAACATTTTGTTAGAATATATAGCCTCTGTAGGGTAGACATAGAAAAATTGCTGCAGAGGTATTAGACTTAAAATGCAGAAAGAAAATATTTTTTTTTTCGTAGTTTCTTTGGGTAGACGACCAGCATACTCGATTGCCATCATACACTTATGGTTATCACTGACTCCAAAACATGGTAGAATTATATGATGATGCAAACAGAAGGGCTTCATAACATGCATATTAAAATACTTTGATATCCGTGCTGAAAACAATCAGTGCCTTTTGTTTTGTTTACTTATATTGCAATAGTGTGTGGGAGTCCCAGTCATGAATGAGGAGCCACTGTAGATAAGCAATGAACATGTGCAAGAAATACACACCTGCCACCATGATGCTTACATTGAAAGTGTTCTAACAGTTTGGTGAGAGATACGCTGAACATTCACGAAAACACGAGAGAAAACTGATTTAGAAATCAAGTTTGTTTTCCACAAAATATTTAAAATAGGAAGTTAAAAGATTCAGATCAAGATGTAAGCTATTTATTAGACTTCATATATTTGATAATACGTAGCATGCAAAATTTTGTAGAGAGAAATCTTCTGGCTGCTGCATGTCTTTGTGCTTCCCTCACCTTGGATTGTTTTTCTTGAGCATGTTACTATGCAGTTGGAGTTGTTCCATTGTTTTTATAACTGTTAGTTATTCCATATGCAGATTGCGAAAGAAATCTGGCCTCGTTACCTGTACTAAATGAACCAAGAAACTTTTAATTCTTACCTCAGTTTCATGGTTGCCTTCTATGTGTATGTATACTCAGACACACACACGCATATGTATGTTTATATGTAGGATTGTGAAGGACCTTAGCAGTATTGGAGATTATTGTTCTTCTGTGTAAGGTGCATTGAGGCCCTGAAGTTCTAAAAGCTGAGTGACAGATAGGTATTGTGGTGTTTTCTGCTTTACACAGTCTCTTGCTGGTACTATGTACTGATAATGTATGCTTAACACTCAGATTTACTGATACAGTGTTGTGTAGATTGTAAACGTTTGCAGGAAATGACTTTTAGATAACGCAAGAACCTACTGCCGAAATTAATTAAAGACCAAGGTCAGGTTAATAATACTAGGGCTTCAATCTTAGTTATAATTGCAAATAATTTTTATGTAAACCCTTAAATTTGTTTAATATAAAAAAACCCCACAATCCTCTAACAAAAGAATAAAGTGATAACTGTTCTTCTGTATTTTGTTTTTGGTTTGGAAAGTAATAAAACTAGATCAACCCATTTAATGTGTATGCTCTGCTGCCGTAAGACAGTCTTAGAAAAGTCGTGGTCAGCTTAAGTTTGGGCATGCTCTGACTGAATACTGAAGGTTTAATTTTAAAAGTTGAAGTCCCATTTTCAAAAATAACTATTTAACATTAGTCTTTGTTAGACATTTTTGTTAACATAATAATTCTACTAGCTCATGAATAATTTTTTCTGTGGTCAAGGTCCTACCCGTATAGGTGTTCTTGAAAAACTTACTAAATTTTTTAGGAACTTAACATTTCATAGAAGTAACGTTTACTTTGTTATGTTATAAAGAAGATCTTTGGTTACTTAAACATTGCTTTGCGTTTACCATGTTGATGATTAGGATGTTGCAGAATTCGTATCAACACAAGTATGGTAATGGCCTGGTTTCAGCTGGGATAGAGTTAATTTTCCTCCTAGTAGCTGGTGTAGCGCTGTGTTTTGGATTTGACATGAAAATAATCTCATAACACACTGATATTCTGTTGGTTGATAAGTGGTGCTTATGCTAAGTCAAGGACTTTTCAGCTTCCCATGCTCTGCCAGTGAGGAGGTGCACAGGGAGCTGGGAGGGAGCATAGCTGGGACAGCTGACCCTAACTGGCCAAAGGGATGTTCCATGACACCATGCTCAGTATATAAACTAGGAGCAGTTGCCTGGGGGGCAGGCAGCCATTGCTGCCTGGGGCCTGGCTGGATGTCTGTCAGTGGGCAGTGATCAGTTGTACTGTGCATCTTTTATGTACTGTACTGTATATTCTTTTATGATCATTATTATTATTTTATCTTCCCTTGCTGTCCTAGTAAACTTCCTTCATCTCAGCCTATGAGTTTTACCTTTTTTCCCCCTGATTCTTGTCTCCATCCTACTGTGGGGGGGGTGGTGGTAAGGAGTGGGTAGAGCAGCTGCGTGGTCCTTAGTTGCTGACTGGGGTTAAACCACGACAGAAAATAAACTGAACCTTCTGTAAGAAAGCTTTTTTCATATTAAATGGTTTTATCTCTTTACTCTTGCAGTAAGACAAATAAAACAGAGAATTTAAGGTGACTGAGAAGGAAAGATTTGGAGGGACATGCCTGTAGCCCTCAGCGCTGCTTCTGTTCCTGCTTTAGCCTTGTCCCTTGGAGACTGCAGAGAGAAAGGGAGCTGATAGCTTGTGGCATGCTCAGAGCTACTACATCTGTCCCTTCCCAGCAAGAAGAGAGTGAGGTAATTGGAAATCTGGACTTGGCAGGTGTCTGAGATGCCAAATTTTGTGTCAGGTATTTGGATCAGAATCACCTTGGAACACAAGAAATCTGGCTTGTCCAGCCTACTGTTTGGCTTTGCAAGCAGGGATAACTTGCAAATCCAGGCATATGTCTTGTACAGGTATAGCTGGCAGATGCTTGATCTATTACAGCATTGAACTGAGTCGAAGGAGGTAGTGTCCCTCTCTCTGTTCCACAGACCTCTGACCTAGTGGCTTGTCTGGATAGGCAGGTGTCGTGGTTTAACTCCAGCCAGCAAAATGCCACGAAGCCTCTCTCACACCTCCCCACCCCTTCCTTCAGTGGAGGGGGAGAATTGGAGGAAAAAGACAAGGAAGCTTGTAAAATTGAGATAACAACTATTTACTAATAGAATATAAATGAATATGTATATGAACATATAAAAATACTACTAATAACAAGTAATTAAAAAAACCAAAACATACAGTTGCTCACCAGCTGCTGACCGATGGACAGCCAGGCCCTGAGCAGTGAGAGTCCAAGCCCGAGAGCTGCAGCCTGAGTGCGATCGCAGCAGAGTCTGAGCGAGCCGCGCGAGCGACGGCATGAATGGGAAAGCCAACCAACCCACCAACTCACCAACAAATGAGCAAGCAAAGGAGTTAGCAGAGCAGCTACAAAGGAGTGGAGGAGTTAAGGGGCTAACCAAGGAGTTAGCAAAAGAGTGAAAAGAGTGATGGTCCCTGAGCCCACTCCCCGCCTGTGTACCCAGCATGACGTAGTATGGAATGAAATACCCCTTCGGTCAGTTGGGGTCGGCTGTCTGAACTGTGGGTCCCCCCAACACTGCCTGGAGCGAGAAAGTCGGGAACACGGGCAGTATCAGAAGTTGAGAGAGACCTTGAATTTGGTGCAAGCACTCTCCAGCACCAGCTAAAATGACACCTTATCAGCACTTTTCTCATGGTGAATCCAGAAACCTGGCTGCCTATCAGCCTCTGTGAAGAAAGTTAACTCTTTCCTGACTAAAACTGGCACAGCAGAGGAATCCCCAAGTTTGTGTGCCTGCTGAGAGCTTGGCAAGTGGCATGCCACGTACTTGACCCAGGAAAAGTAGGACTTGCTGCTGCTGCTTTTGTTCCTGGGAGCAGACCACTAAAATCATTAAGGCTTAAAGGCTGTAAAGTTTGTAAAGTCACTGAACTTAATATAGAGCACTCAGATTAATATGCAGTGGTCTGTGGTGGACAGGAGATGAGTCCTTTCTGGTCCTAATACTCTGAAATAAGTGAGGACAGAAAGGCAGACCATAAAATACCAATATGAAGAAAAAGGGTGACTGCTTTACAGGGTCAAACATTAATAGAGTCATTGTTCAACATCAGCAGGCTCAGTAACCTGCAGTACCTTGGCCTTAGAGTATTATATAGCTAAGTGTTTGTGTTTGAACTTGAGGTTTCAACTGCCATTAACAAGAACAAACAAAACCAGAATCCAGACAAAAAAGTGCAGAAGTCATCTATAAATAATAGAAAATTAGAGTCCAGAAGATAAGACTGATAAAAGGCTTAAAAGCTACACACATTCTGTGCAGCTTTTGGTGAAGAGAAGCCCTCCTAATGTGCTTAGCACTATGATGTTACATAGGTACATGCATTGACGGGAGATGGAGAGCAGTTACTGCTCACGTCTGTCTGCCACGGCCACTCGTAATGACTCGTAGAGTCGGCTGCAGAGAGAACAGTATGGGTGAAAGATGTTTTGTGGTAGTGTTTTGCACTCCTTGGTGTATCTTTGTTGTCTGCTTTATGGAAATGTGTTACGGATCGTGTTGTATCCTAAAAGATCGAATGCAACGTCTGGTGTTCAGGGGAGACTCGGTTGCACAGTAAATCAAAATCCCAGCACTGTAATTTTTATGATAAATTTTCCAAGTGCCAGTGTATAGCATGTTTTTTTTCAAGAAAACGTGGGTCTGTTATTGGTACCAACATGAACTCTTTTGTACACCTGTAGAAGAAGTTCAATTGGTGTCTTTTGTTATTTATTTCATACCAGTAGGGGCTGGAAGCTGCCAGACCGATTAGCAGCCCTGCTGTAAAGGATCTGGGGGCGGTGGTGGGCAACAGGTTGAATGTGGACCAACAGAGTGCAGTCATCAACGAGCTGCCTCCTGAGCTCCGTGAGGAGGAATATGATTAGCAGATTGGGCAATATTGTTATTATTTCTCTTTGGTGCTGGTGAAGCCCCACCTGATGCTGTGTCTGGCTTTTGGCCTTCTCCTTCAAGAAGGATGCTGAGACGGTGGAGGGGGGTTGCCAAGATGGGCAGAGCCTAGAGCACCCAATCCGTGAGAGGGGGTTGGGAGATCTGGACTTGCTTAGCCTTGAAAAGACGGGAAACATAATAGCAGGCTGCAACTGCTGGAAAGCAGTTACAGACGTGGTTAAGGTAAAGTCTGCTTTTGGTACCGAGGGGCTTTGGGTGTAGGTTGTGGCGTGGGAGGTTTAGGTTGTACGTTAGGAGAAATGCTTTTGCAAGGAGGGTAAAGTAGCACTAGCACGTGTTACACAGACAAGTTGTGGAGCTTTGAAGACTTGACTAGACAAAGCCATGGCTGACCTGATCTGGTGTTTGAAAGTCCCTTAGAAATGTTTCTGTAATTCTGTGTAGTTACCTACACTGATGAATTGATGGGGGTCAGGTAGAAGGTCTGAGGATGGTGTTGGGCAGAAAACAGTTGTTGCCACTGCTACTTTCACAGAATCTGGTATCAAACTAAGCAGTCTCATGAGAAATTATAGCTGGATGGTACATTACGTGACTCATGAACTGAAAAAATAGGAATATGTACTGCAGGTGTAGAAATATTGGCACTTAAAATCTGTGTTCTGCAGGGTTTTTAGAAGGTGCTTGTTGAAAGGTGTAACAATATAAACAAATGCAGATACATTGTTTAATTTGAACACATGGAGGAAGGAACAGTGGTATTACAATATGAACTTCACTATAAAGACTAACTGTGGCCCCTAAATAATGGAATTGCTATTCTGGCACATTCCCATGTTAATTCTTTGTTTTAAAAACATCTTCCTGCTGATTTTTTTTACTTTCTGTGCACTGGCAGGTGGTGTTGAATTGTTCTACGTAAAGATTAGGCACTGCTGACGAACTTTCAGTTATGAAAAATGTAGGAGCTTGTCTTATCCAGCTGGAAGTATAATTCTAACATGTACTGGTAGTAGTATTTAAACTGCATGTGTGATGTAGTGGCAGGGGAGGGTTTGTCTTTTTTGCTTTGAGTTTTCTGTGAAATTCAGTCACAGGTTTCCAAACTAGTCATAGAGCGATAATAACCTCTGTTTTTTAACCACTCTAAACATTTTCCTATGCAGTTAGGAAGGACTGGGTCCAAGGAGGAAATTTGCAGCCTCAGTTAAAGATACAGCACATACGTACTTCAAACTAGATGGAATGCTTGCACAGCTCTGTTGGTGATGTTCTTTTCTGACTGGTTTGGACCATTGGTAGAAGGTCCTCTGATATTGCTGGACTTGTCTGTATAAACATGCCTTGAGTTTGGGCAATTTGGTGGAGACACTTGTTCTCTTTTTTTTTTTTTTTTCTTTTCCCAAAACCCTGCCTGCTGTGAGAATGAATTAATGTTATGCAGTGAGTACTTACTCTTAGCTCTGGACTCAAGTGGTGATTTTCAGTGATAGAGGAGAGACTTAGCTGGTCTTTTTATCTCCAATTTTTGATTAGCATTTTGTGCTTCAGCAGCATCATCATGTTGAAGTTTAAATTAATTCAAAAGAGATTTTCTAATTTACCTAAAATGTGGAATATTTGAGATAACAAAGTGAAGCCCTACAGGTCATGTGTCTGCCAGTACCAGCAAAGTAATTTCTGCTTACTTAAGCTAATATTCTTTTTAATACTTGTGTTTTGCCTAAGCATAACAATAGGAGCAGGAAGAGCAGAGTCCCTTTAGTGACTCAACAAATTTTGATAAAAGTCACTGGCTAGAAAGAGCAGAGAGACAATATTGGTCAGTCTGTGTTAAAACACACTATGGAAGCCTATTGCCTCTTTTTTAGGATCTTGGGATGGTTAGGAATAAGTGGCTTGACAAAGGTTAATCACCTGAAATTCTTCAGACAAGAAATTATGTGTGGATCACAGAAAGACAGAGGAAACGTTTGTTACAGTCTAGTTTTATCCATTTCATGAAGCAACAGATTCTAACTCTATGTATCTGGGAGGCTCTGGGACCACCAGAAGACCTGTTTATAATCAGGTCCAACAGGAATCAGTGTGCATTCACAGACTTAAGGCATTTTTTTAAACTCCAGAAATAAGTCTGTATGACTAGCTTGGGTCAAAATCTTCCACATTGTTTGAAAAGAAATGAACAGATTACACAAAATTTTTTGCATTTCTAAACTGTGAGATGCTTTGCTGCTTTATTCTACAGGAATATCTCTCTGTAAAAGCCAGCACACTGAAGTAAAATGTTTTTTTTTTTTTTTCAATTCAAGTCAGTAGCTTCCTTGTTCAGATAATTATGAATTTGATTGTGTCTGACACTGATTTAGTTTTTCATTGCATCAAAGATAATTTTTGCCTTCAATCCTTTTTTTTTTTCTTTTATCTTCATATTGTATTGTTCATTTTCATGCAATCTTCTTTTTAAGCCACCTTTGATGGTATGCTGCCTGCAGCCCTAGGTTCTGCAAGCATCATGAAGTGAAGGTCACAGCATTTGTAGACCAAAGAATCTTGGTGTGCTTGGCTGTAGTTGTGAAATGCCTGCGTATTTCCACTGTAGACATAGCTCCCTTCTCTCCTCATCTTTGAATATGCACTGATCACTTACCTGTTCAATGACACGACTTTCAGCCTCAACAGCAGTGAACTGCAAAAGATGCACATTAGCATTCTGCGAGGCAGTCCTGCAAGGTCACCCAGGCTAAGGTGCCAGCTGTCCAGCTAACCAGAGCTCACTCAGTACTATGGTAGTAAATGAAACTGCGTTATTAGGTGTATCAGGTTTTTAGGGGGAGTCATCCACACTCACCTGAGCAAAGGGTGTGGCAACAAAGAGTACACTGAATGCTTTCTTAAGTAGCTGAAAGACTTGACTCTTTAACTGAAGAAACTGATGCCTTGAAGGAGACATTGTGAGGAAGTTCCCTGGAATGTTTATACTCAAGTGTTTGCTTCTCTCTTTTGTGCCTATCCTGTGGTAAATGTGCTTATAGGCAAATTTTGCATTCCCTTAAAAAGACAAAAAAAGGATTGATTAGCACACTTTGGGAAACAGCAGTTGATCTTGTCCTCATCTCTTCAAGCACTGGCATTTTGCATATAAGTTAGTACTTCTGTTGTTTAAACATAACCTACTCTTAAATATATGTGAAGTTAGGATTTAGCAGATAGATCAAGTATCTGGCATTAATCCAAGGTCTAATTCTTAATCTTCTGTAGTATGGATATGGTAGATAAATTTCTCAATGGCCAATTTTAAAAACTATTCACTCACACCTGACATAGCCCATTTCAGTCTCTCTTTAATAGGAAACCTAATAACTTTTTCTGATGTGGTGCATAAAGCTCTGGTATTTTGTTTTCTTTTTATTGCCAAATGCAAGCGTGTTCATGTATTTACAGTCAATAAAGCTATCAGTGCTATATACAGGTTTAGATTAATAATTTCATTCTTTCAGTCTGGGGTGGCTCATTTAGGCCACTGCTTTGCTATTGCATCCTTTGGTCATATTTTGACTGTCCGATCAGTTGCGGTATTTCTGCTTTCAAGTAACTTCTAGGAGTGGGACAATCTGTTCCAGTATTTTAATTCCTCCTGTTCAGAAGTTACCTTTCAAACAAACCAGGCTGCACTTCAGGAGCAGTTCAGGCTTGTACATGGACAGCAAATAAAGAAGGTAATCCCCAAACCGTTTTTTCCGTATCTCTGACATCCTCCTCTTTACCCTGTTCCCACTTTGATTTTGTGTAGTTTCAAAGAGTGGCCGTTAGATATTAGGACTTCACCATCAAGGAACCATAGTTTCCAAGAGGTGCAGTATAACCTATACATGGGTCACATGCATGAAAGATTGTGTGAGCTTTCCAAACAATCAGCTCTAGAGACTGGGTAGGAGGGAAGAAATGTTCCCATTTGTCCTATTGCCTCATATATAATTAGTGAATCATAGAATGGTTTGGGTTGGAAGGGACCTTAAAGATCAGCTAGTTCCAACCCCTCATGTTTATATTTGCCTGGAGAGACACGTTTTATGGCTTGTCCTGTTACCTAAATTTTTCTGTCCCTTGAAGTGTCTTAACCAGGCCATTTCTGCCATGAGCAGACCAGTTAGTGATCACGTTGTTCCATTTTTTCCTCTGTTTTTGTAATGCTTGCATGAGATAAAATCTCTCTCTGCTATAAAGCCACTGCAGCTATTCTGTGTAGCAGACCGTAGGCTGGATTAGCACTTGTGGCAAAATATGCCACCTCTTGATGCTAGGGATTTATTTTTCTTCAGCAGTTGTTGACTCTCTCAGGATTTTTCCCATGAGAGTGAGCATGCAAATATAAATAACAAATAAGATTTTTTACTAAATATCTTGACACATTTTACTGCATTTAGATTCACTTTCCACAGTCTCTGTTTCATGCTTACTTTCCTTCATCTAAGAGCAGTCACAGTGGCAGTATAAAAATAACTTTTAAATTGAATTTTCTGAGATCCTCCTCTTCTGCTATCTCTTACTGCTTCCCACTTCTCTTCTGATTTTATGTTTCTTTCTAGTCTTCTCCCTGAAAATCAAGATCTCCTTATGCTTTGCTTTACCAGCTGTCAGGCGTGATGCCGTATATGCTGATATGCCACTGTGTTAGCTTGCTTTGGCACTGTTGGCAGCACTCTGCTGTCATGCTCAATTGAGATAGAAAGCACCATTTCTTACTGGAAAATTAATTCATGAAAAATTACTTCTGGTTTAGTGATAGAATTGTTTTGAAAGAAATTTAACATACAAAGAAATCTGTATTACAACAAATTAGCCCTTAATTTTATAAAGGTTTAAGTGTCAAATATAAATGAACTAAAAAGTGAGGCCTCCTAATTTTGTGAAATTACAGCCACAAATTGCCACATGTGATTTGAGCACAAATTACATCAACTGAGATTTTTTTTAATGTATTTTGGGGTTTTGGTTGGTTTAGTGGGGTTTTTTTGTTTGTTTTGGTTTGTGTGGGGGTTTTTTTGTTTGTTTTGGTTTGTGTGGGGGTTTTTTGTTTGTTTTGGTTTGTGTGTGGGGTTTTTTGTTTGTTTTGGTTTGTGTGGGGGGTTTTTTGTTTTGGTTTGTGTGGGGGGTGTTTTGTTTGTTTTGGTTTGTGTGGGGGGTTTTTTGTTTGTTTTGGTTTGTGTGGGGGGTTTTTTGTTTGTTTTGGTCTGTGTGGGGGGTTTTTTGTTTGTTTTGGTCTGTGTGGGGGGTTTTTTGTTTGTTTTGGTTTGTGTGGGGGGTTTTTTGTTTTTTCCCTGACATAGCTAGTTTTGAGCAAGAGTGAATGCCATCCCAGGCATGTGGAAATTAGTAGCCAATTTACTTGCCTCCCTCTGAAAGGGAGAGGCAAGGTCATGATGATTGTAATGGAGGTAATCTGCATGGTGGAGGAAGAGAACAGGTCAGGAGAAAGAAGAGGAGGAAGTAGAATGTCCTCTTCTGTGTTGACCTTTTTCTGCTCTCTGGTCATGGCCTTATCCCTTATGCTTTTTAGAAGAGGATTGCCTTTTACAGGTAATTCTTTCAGTCTAGGAGGCCCAGTGTTAGTGGGCTACTAATCTTAGGGCTACTGTAAAATGAAGTAGTGGTTTTGCAACAAGTTCCTCACTCCTTGGTACTGGCTGCCTGGTTTGTGGCTTTCTTTGATCCACTGGCAAAACTGACCAAGATAACCAATGTCATTTTCTTAGACAGAATATGAGGCAGCTTCTGTGCTTGTAAATTAGATTGATGTACTGTCTTGCAGTTAACGTGTGATGTTTAATTGTTAGCATGGTCCCTGAAACAATTTTGGCTCATGCTAGCTAGCATTGTCCTGGGCAATGTTTGTGCATGGTTCAGGGCATAACACATGCCTGTTGTAGCCAGTTTTGGATGCAGTCCCTGCTTTGGGGGAGAGAATTCAGCCATGTAGGTATGATCTATGTCATGTTTCTTGATCTTACCAGCAGTGAGTTGCCTCTGTTCTTATTTAAAGGACTATTTCACATGTAGCCTCTGTGCCCACTTGCAAGCGGTTTTACGCTTCAGTAGCTGTTTGTGGCCTTTTCTCAGAGAAGACAAGCCTTGACTTTTCTCCTGTTGCTGGAGCTTTCAGGATGGATGCTGTTTCATAGAAGCCTTTGGTATAAAGCGCTTCATCCTCTGTGCTGCTGCTAGGATAGCAATTTCTTGTTGCATCATCCAGTTTTCACCTTTGTTAGAATGAATGACTGCACAACAGGTTTTGTTGGTAAGATAAAAGAAACAGAAAGAAATGTAGAGGAAGTTGCCTTATTCATGTTAAATGTTTAGACCAGTAAGCTGGTGTTTGCCCTGAGAAATGAAAATGAGATCTATGGAGCCTTCATAGTAATCTAATTCTCTTCAAAGGAGTTTATATTGCTTATATCAGTTAAGGTGAATACTGAAAGTGGTATGGCTAACTGGCACAGTTATACTGGTAGAATTTAGCATTCTGGATGTTTTGAAGCACCTCAAAATACTTTCCAAACTGACTGTATATACGTAATTGAAAACCCAGGCTTGGAAGGTACCTCTGTCATAAAGTTCAATTTCTGTCCCAGGTACCATCACTTGAGAGGAAAATTAGAGAGAGAAATCAGAAAAAAATGTGGGTTTCTCACAAAACTTTAAATTTCATTTACTGAAAATACAGCTTAACTTCTGTTGAACTAAAAAAACCTCTCCCCTTCCCCCCCCCCCCCCCCCCTTTTTTTTTTTAGCCAAAAATAATGTCACTAGTATTAGATGCTTTTAATTTTCCAATGTTTTAGTAGCTATGGACAGTGAATGTAATGACAGTTCAGCTCTGACTCCTGGTCAGAACCATGAGTAGACGTAGATGAGAATAACCCTAGGAAAATATGAGTTGAAATTTTCTGATTGTTGATACAAGAAGAGAGCTGGGAACAAAGCATTCAGGAAAAATGTTGTGAAGCCATATATATGCTTCTGAATTTAGGCCAAAAAAAAAAAATCAGTCATGGTCAGTAAGAACTTGCTGTTGTTTCATGTTGGCTCAATAATCTACATATCCTTCTCAGTTAATTTTTCTTGGAAGGATCTGAGCGTATGGTACTAGGAGGAGGTGGTATGTTCTTTCACTTGACAAAATGCCATGCAGTGGCTTTAGATGATAGCACTGCAGTATGAATACTACATGATTATTGTCAAATTTGCAAAGATAATTTACTGTGAGGTATTCTTGCACTTTATTTAGTAACCTGAAATGCCCAAAGTTTATTGATACACTGCTATATAATACCTGCTAGCTCAAGTTAATGACTTGGTCCAGGTATTGCATATAGTTGAGCAGTATTTCATACAGGTTTTTTTGTCAAGAGTTTTGAGCTTCCATGCTTTAATTTATGCAGTTTAATATAAAAGTTTGAGATACATGCTCATCCAGTTGAGGAGGCATATGTGCAGGGGAGAAGAATCAAAACTCATGTAGGCCTGACAGCTAGTACATCCCTGAGTACATATACCAGAAGCTCGCGGTGTTTAAACAAAAATGTTGAGAGAACGTTTCTGAACTTTTCTTGCAAAACACCTGTGTGCATGTGTGCATACATATTATACTGTGGGTCTATATATGTAGACATATGTTTGTATATAAATTATCAGGAGCACCTATCTGATCTACATCTTATAATTTATATACATATGAAATGTAGTGTGAGTCAATTGACTTGACTTTTTTATGGAAATTAAATTAGAAAAAACTAAAGAGTAGTCTTTCTTGATGTTGAAAGGCTCCTATCAGCCTAATTTCAATTTAAACCTAATTACTTTAAAATACATGTTTATACTATTTTCACCTCCCTAATTTCGTAGTAAAGCTTCCTAAGGCTCTGAGTTATCTTGATAATTTTTCTCTGTTTTTTTACTCTTCTGACATTTGAAGAAAGGTCTTTTTTTCTGCATTTGACAGGGAGGGTGTTTGACTCTGCAAGGGAACGCTGACTGTCTAGGCAGAAAACATTGACAAATGTACAAAGTCCTTGATAGAACAGACAAGCCTTTTTTTTTTCCTTCTAACATGCAATTTATAGTAATTTTGGCTGTTACTCACAGCTTCGAGCCTTTAATTTTGGGATACTGTTTCTTTTTTTTTTATCCCAGATTTGCAGTGTCCCTGTAAAGACTGTAGAGTTAGATGGTTAAGATATTGATGAATATTTTGTTCTGTGTACAGTGATTTCATACCTAGAATTATGGCTAAGAAATGGCTTTATGTAGCTGTTACCCATAAATCAAGGTGGTATGTCAGCTAACAGGCTCCCAGTAGAACAGAAGTAGTCTCAAATTCACACTGATAGTGGGTAGCTAAACAGTGGTGTGCTTGCCCGTCAGGACTCCGCAAATGATAGAAAGTGGGAAGGAAATGAGTGGAAAGCAGTGGAGTTGGTGAGCCCACTCTAAGCTCTGATGGTTGTGTTGGACTGTAACAGCAGTGTATTTCATGTTGTGAGTACATGCGAGTATTGCCGTAATGGTCCAAAACCTCTAAAAACCATCTAAGGAAGTAAATGAGCTCTCTCAGTTAGACCAGCTTCAGTAGTTCAGAGCTTGCTCACTTAATTTTTCTTAAAGCACATTAAGCAGTTCTAGGTGGGCTGTCACTATGATCTTTGAAATATTTTTCCTTCTCTGCTTTTAAATTTCTTACACAGTAAGACTTTCATACTTCCTTGTACTTTGCTCGTTAGAAAATATCTGGGTATTCAGACTCTTATTTGGAGCTTAAAAACATTCCAAACCACAATAGAAATTCAGAAATGTAAAAGGGTAGAGTTGTGCATTTGCTGTTCTCTCTTTTACCACAGCCTGCTGACTCCCTGTCTAAGTCTGCAGTTTCTGGCTCTTACCTAGCAGCTAGTCTGCAGGTAAATTAACCCAGCAAGCATGTATCGTTTTTGACTGGAATGGGTATAAGGTAGTAATTTGAACCTGGAAGATAATGTCTTGGCCACAGTTTTTGTCTGAAAGTAATTCTGCTTTAACTTTGCAGAAAGGCCTTGTTTTCATAGGGATCTTATTTTTTCCCTGTCATTTCTTGTCATATTACTCAAATTCTTATATTCAGAACTCTTCAGAAAGATTGAGGAATGGCTGATGAAAACCTTGGATGATCTTTTGACAATGTAGCACATGCTTTGCAGCTCCAGTAGAAGAAAACAGTGTGGTTGAAGGGTTTAAAACATGCTTTCGCATTCCTTTATTATCATTTAAATATACTTTTAAGAAACTGCTTATGGATTCTGAATTTTCAGTTATGACTACAGTTTATTTGAAGTTCAAAGGGATATGACGTATTTCCTTTGTGAAGTATTCTGCTCTTTTTGTTCATGGTAGTCCTTTGGCTTATTTGAAACCAGTAGTCCACACTACTGTGCTGGCAAATGCACAGATGTTTGTGGTGTTGAACTTCTACCACAGCTGAACACTGCACTTGCAGCAAAAATGGGTAACGGTGAATAATCCCTCCTGCCTTTTGAGATGGTCATATTTGAATATGACCCCCAGCTTTCACCAGCACTTCGTTCGCCTAAAACTGTATTTAAACATTTTCTTAAGTTTCTGCTGCTAAATTTGTGTTATATGTGCTTTGGTCAGGGAAGAAATCCACAATGTTACACACATTTCTATTAATTACAAATTTATTCTTTCACTCAACTTTGTAAGAAATGCATTTAATTAGGGTCTTAAAATACACTTTTTCTTAAGCAAATTAATCTCTCAGATACCACACTTTTAAAAGTTATATACCTGAAACTCTTAAATTTCAGTAATTTGACTCTAAACATTTTACTAACTGGTAATTGTTAACCTCCTTTCTTCTCAGGCTTCCAAAGGATGAGTTGGCAACAGAACCACTAAAATACGCCGAGCAACTTCCCGTAGCTCAGATAATACACCAGGTATGTCTTTCTATGTTAAGGGTTTTCTTTGAGAATAAACATATGTAATATTTAAACTGCTTTTCTAGGTCATACAGAATCGATGTCCTCATGCTGAAAGTATGTAAAAACAACATAGTCATGTTCAGATGACAACTGTTAAATTATGAAAGTCGTATACGGAACACTTCAGAGGTTGCTGTTAAAATTGTTGTGTGTCTACTGATATAAAAGAAAAAAAAATCCATTCATTTATTCAGATTTGCATCTTAACCTAAATCATATTCCTTTTCCTGAAAAAGCAGTCAAAATATAGAATCGTTATTGTGGAATAATTGTCATGAGTTGAGTAGGGAGAACAATCTCCCTTCTTAATACAGGTCTCAATTATCATTAGTTCTAACTATAGCAGTGTCATCATGCTTTCTGCTTTGCACAGGGGTTTTTGTTTGCTTTTTATTTTGCATGATTAAAAAACACAGAGACTGAGTTTTTTCCTGGATTGTGCCTTTTAACTGTGTCTTTATTTAAAATCAATACTCTTCCATTGATTTAGGTAAACAAATGAGGGATGATTGGACTGCTGACCTGGGATTGAATACCAGGCTACGGTTTTTATTATAGCATTTTATTATATATTTGTTTTCCTTTCTTCGCAATGTATGGCAGGGAGAAGGGAGATCTTTTTTGTGTAGAAGATCCTATACTCCCTTCTTGCTCTTCTCAAAGTTCAAGGTCTGATTCTCAATCTGTCTTGCTGGTAGATGAGATGCCCGGCCTGCATTCACATGTCTTCTCATTCTTTGCTGCTAGTCGCAGAGGGCTCTGCCTGTTTTGTGGAAACACTCGTGGCCAAGTAACACACATGAAAATTGTGGTATACTGTAAACCAGGAGTATTGAGACTTAGCATTTCCCTTCTTGGTGATGCTTTAAAGAAAGCGAAAAGACCTACTCTGTTGTAGTGATTTGGAATTGCACCCTCCCCCTGCGCCCCCCCCCAAAATTTCTTTTGTAACATTGTAGATGCAGGTCCTGCTTCAGAGACAGGTAACCATACTTTTCCTAAGTCAGGACTGAATAGATCACATTATTGTTTTCCTAATGGTACCTTGGTAGTACAGAATCTTCCAGATAATCGGGTATACTCTGAAAATTGGAGAGGATAATGACAGTTCATCATGGGAGACAAAATGGCTTCGAGGTGAGCAAAACTTCCAGCCTGAAAACTGGGACTTGACGTTGGTCAGGGCAGCAATAGCCCAATCGACCATGTTAGCTAGAGGTGTGGTTTCAGATTGACCTGTTCTTGAATGCTTAAAGATCAACAGGAACAAATAAAAATCCACTAAATATCAAAGTTGCTTACCAAATCCTATTAGTATTATGATTGTAGATCTTTCTGAATGCCTTTGTCAGTCAGTGTTTGTAAGCAGTTGAGTCGCACACTGCAGGCAGTGCTGGTTTTACCTTAAAGGAAACATAAGCTCTATTTTAAAACTTGTAAAGTGTACAGGCCTTTTCTGCGAGATGTAAACACAAGGGATTTTAAAAGTTTTGGCTGAAATCTACACCTCTGGGAAGAATCTCTGATGTGTTCAGAACATGGAAGACTGAAAATCAGGACCAGTTTGTATGTCAGGAACTCCCTGGTGTTGTCAGAGCTTCAAATGACCCAACAGCCTGCAAATGTCACATTTAAAATTCTGTCTTCATGCCTGACTCCCAGCATAAATGAATTAAACAGCAGAGCAGGCAGCCAGTCAATATGTTCTTAACAGTGAGAGTGAGCAATGAAACAGTTTGGGGGTTGTTTGGAATCAGTAAATAGAAACTGCATGAATGGCTCACCTAGAGGAAAATCTCAAATAGGAAACAGAATTAACCTTTAAGATGGTTGACCAGACGAAATGTCATAGTAATATTTTTACAACATTAGGTGGGTAATAACCACGGAGGGTTCATTTGGCTGCTGTGTGTTCTGCTGCAGTAGAATATTGCGCTGCGGAAAGGCAAAAATCTGTTTTTTATGTACCCTTATCTGTTTGCTGTAACATATTTACAGGTAGGATAGAGCTGTGGTACATATAAGGCAGCAAACCAGACCCAACAGAACTACAAATGTCTTTGATGTGGAGAAACAATAAAATGACCGTTGAGCTTTCGTGTCAGGGAGTCAGGCGTCATGCCCTAGTTTTATATGACAATGATGCCCTTTTTGAATCTCTAGGAGTAATCTCAGTAATCAGCTGAGTATACTCTGCACCAGAGTCTTGGTGAATTAGCGTTGCAAAGATTGTAATGTATCATTTCTGAGGGACCGAAGTGCAAGCACCATGTGAAGTTTACAGGAACAAATATTTTTTACTTTAAGAAAAAAGAAAGAAATGACAAGAAATACAAGGTAACATCAGTAAAGGCAGGGAATAGTTTTTGTGGTGGTATGACACCTTATCCAAATGGGTAATCACTGTGTTTAGTATTGGCCTTTGTTCTTGGTTTTGTATCACATGTAAGATTCCTCTCAGGTTCACCCATGTTTTGTTTGCCACTAGTCAGAAATAAAGGTGTAGTGATGTATATAGCATAAACTACATGAAAATTTCACAATGGTAGACAGGTATCCTAAATCAATATAATGCCAAAGTACATTTTAATTGTAGTTAGTTGCCAACATGGCTGCTAATTTGAACCAAATTTCACTGTAAATTTATTCTCCTGAGCACTGCTGAAAGTCTTCGTGTTTTCCTTGGGCATTTACGTGTGATTTCTAACATTTTCTTCAGTACTTCTTCTCTGGTATTTTAGAAAATACTATACTAATAAACATAAATCACCTTTTAATTTCTAATGTCATTATTCCACAAGAAAATATCAGACTTGGGTAACTCTTTAATGAAAGGAGACACAGAATCTGATTTTGGGATTGATCTTAAACTTGATGGTACTAGTAATTATTTATTATTACAGCAGTGTAAAAACAAAAGAATAACAATCCTATAAAGTTCACAGTTCCAAATCTCAGAAATGTGTTATATTTAATGCATTAGACCATGGTTAATTAAAAAGACAAATGTGAAGAAATGAAAATAAATAGCAGAATGAAAACAAATACTAACATTTAAGCCACTAGTTTTTAGACACTAACCAAAATCAGGCATTTGTAAATAAAGTAGCTTTCTCCATTTTCCTAAAGAAGGAAAAATGTATGCTTTTAACTGAAATAAACCACTAGTGCTTGGTAAAGGAATGCAGTCAATAATATAAACTTCTAAAACAGCAAGAGATAAGCTTTCACAGGAATACCCACATAAGACAGCATTTTTAAATGAGGTTCTTTATTTACAGCCATGCATACAATGCTGCTGCTTAAAAGTTTATGAATAGTAAGGGCAGAGAAAAAGGAGAGACTACTAATTCTGCACTTGTCTAACTGAAACACGTCTGGTGAAAGAACAGGAGAAACTGCGTCTGAGAAGATTGTTTTCATTTATCATAAAGGATATTATTGCTGGTCTTCCAATTCAGCAAGGTATTTTAATAAAAGTACCTAACTGAAGTGCCAGTGCTGATGCTTGGAATGTCACTCTTTGTTAATATATTTTGCCTAACTGGGATTTAGGATATTGAAGAGATTTAAATTGTTACAGGTGTCTTACTGTTGGAAGAATGTTTTATTGTGGATAAATGCCAAATCTCCTGATGTTGTTATAATTGAAGCCAAAATGAAACAGCAAATTCAGACCATGATCACCTCGCATATTTATTTTGGTCCATTGTAAAATATTAGGCAGATAAATTAACGTGCTGTTAAAACAGGACAGTCTTTCAGGAAACTAACGTACCGCCCATAGTGGCGATTCCTAGATTGTTAGATATAATTTCTAATTAAATTAGATTGAGTTTCCTTTTGGAGGTGTGTGTGAGGTTTGTTTCGTAGTGTTTTTAACCAGTGCGTTTCTGTAGCCTCTCTGTAGAAGCCTGCTTAGTGCCAGGAAGCTAACAAGCACCACACAGCTGCTCACTCACCTCCCTCCCCTCCTTCCCACCCCATGGGATGGGGGAGAGAATTGGAGGAAAAAGATAGAGAACTTGTGGGTTGAGCTAAAAAAAGTTTAATAATTGAAAGTAAGTGAAATAAAATAATTATACTAATAATACTAATATGTAATGAAAATGCTACTACAAATGATAATATTATCTAATAAAACAAAAAGAAAAAAAAAAGGGAAGGAAAACAAAATGATACAACTGCTCACCACTGGCCAGCCAATGCTCAACCAGTTCCTGAGCAGTGATTCTTCATCCTGGCTAACTCCCCCAGCTCATGTACTGAGCATGACGGTGGATGGCATGAAGTGTCCCTTTGGTCAGTTTGGCTCAGCTATCCTGGGCTACGTCCTCTCCCAGCTTCTTGTAGAAGACGTCGGGAACACAGGAGCAGTATCAGAAACTGAAAAAGTCCGAGACGTGGTATAAACGTTCCTTAGCAAAACCTGAAAAGATTAGTGTTATCAACATTCTCCTCAGCACAAACCCAAAACATAGCCTCATACTAGCTACTGTGAAGAAAATTAACTCTATCCCAACAAAAACCAGCACAAAGCTTTAGTGGAAAATACCTTCCGTAATCTCAGGAGTTTACTGGGCGATCATGCTAACCCCCTTGAGTAAATATGTCTGTCTATTCCAGTTTCCAGTTGAGAAACTCATTCGAGCACCATTAGCTTTGCCGAGTTTGGACTGGGGGGATGTTAGGGAGTTGCTACATCCAGTCCAGTTTGAGGGTATTGACTGCAGTCCACAATAAGGGAAATTAAATAAGAAAGTTAGGAAACAAGGTGGGAGAGGGGTCTCCAGACTTACAGGTGGACAGGGTGATGGTCATCAAAGATGACTATAAAGTTGCCATTCTGTATTAAGTCTGCAATAAGGTCTCTGTTTCCATAATTTCTGTGCTTCTGTAATGAGTTTGCCCTCCTTCCCTGCCCGAAAAATAAAATCTTTTGCTTTGAAGATTAGTTTTTGTTTATTCTCGGGACCTCATTCTCACACAGTAGAGGGGTGTTAGTTTATTGCATTTGTTGATGTTATTCCTGTTTCACGCCGATTTAATTGAGAGAGTTTTCTTCAGCAGCATTTGGCAGAAATTGTTGAAACAGTATTAAGAAAATAGAACACACCATGTTGTATAGATTTTTTGAAGTATTGTTTGATTATCTATAACACAACAATTTTAGCTCTCAGACTTAAATATTTTCACAAGCATTAATTTAAAGTGGTTTTATGTGTCTTACCATCTTTGTGAAATCCTCAGTATGGAAATTAACCCATCACATGCCGGTAGAGTCTTGAACACTTCAAAACTCAGGGATCACAGCGGTTCCTTGCCCCTCACCGTGTAGCTGCCCTATAGCAGTTGTTGTGTTTTGGGGTGGGGGTGGGGTCCTCGCTCACTCGGTCTACGTCTGTTCTGGTGGTGAACTCCTGGTTCCTATTTATGTTTTATAAAAGCCATTAGTAGTGTTGAGAACTCTGGTCAAGTGTTCAAGGTGTTTAATACCATAGCGGTAGCACAGATTTTGATTTTCTTTTTTGACGCAAACAGTAATTTTGGTTTATGGGTAATAATTTATTAAAAGTTGTAAAGTACTTTGGTAAGTGATACTTGCATTTTACTGTGTCTTTGCAGGCTCAGAGATTCAAAAGCAACTTGTGATACTTAGATGTGTCGGGTTGGATGTGTAAAATTTTAGACACAGCTATTTATATATTCTCTGAAAATCCATTCCTGTAGCTGTGTTTGAAAATAACTTCAAAGCATCACTTGCTTTTGAAAACTCTGGTCATCTATTCAGCTGGATGATATCAAAGATAAAATACGACCTTTCACCAAAAGGTCCGAATTTTGCTGCAGCAGTGAGTACAGACACAGGTCTTTTCAGGAATGCTTTTCTTTGTCACAACGGAATTTTTTCAGGATGACTGAAAATTGAATTTTTCATATCAACGATCAAAAAGTGCTCTCGCTTTAGAATTCAATTTTATTTTAACAAAATACATTATGTGGCTACCCAACAAAAAGCCTTGTGGCATGTCACCTTGCACTAGAACACCTGCCTGGTCAGGTGTTACTTTTGCAATTCTGAGCATCATACTGATGGCAGCGTTGTCACCTTACTGCTGCCACTTTTTGTGGCTACTTAGGAGTATATGGAGAAGAGCAGCCCGTTCTGGCAGCATTCGAGTTTGTCTGTTCCAGACTGGAGGTGAGAAAAGCTGTTTCTGATGCATGTCATGGAAATGGGTCAACATCCTCTTCCTCACCAGCTGACCTGAAGCCTTTTTGGGGCTCTGGCATACTGACTGTATTCATGTGCAGAACTAAACCCAGGTGTGCTGTACACCTTTTGCTGAACCAGCCTTTCTTCATCTAGGGCACTTGAGGTGTACAGGAGTTAGAAATTAATGTGTTTCACTAAGATAATTTTTTTCTTTCCTTTTCTGTATTAAACCTATGTTTGTGAATTTTGTAACCTAGAGGTGGTTTGCCTGCATTTTGTAACACTAGTGGAGGTGGTCCCCAGTGGAATCATGACTGGCTGTTATCCACCAAATAAGAACTTGCTTCTTTCCCTGAATTATATACAGTATGTGGATTTAATTTCTCTCACTGTTGCATAAGTTAGAGATTATTTAAATTTTTTTGGCTTCCTTTAAATTGAATGCTGCCTAGTAGAAAACTCTGTGCTCAGAAGGAGCAAAACAAACTTTCTGTGAAAAGCTTATTACTGCACGGTTTTGCTAACCACCAAACCAAATATGTCACAGAGAAGCAAAGATATTCCTGCCAACACTGTGTGCTGCTTGGTGCATAGAGGTTCACTCCCTAATATTTCTTCTAATACTAAGGTTGATTAAAAAAATCGGTAGTAGCAGAGTCTCACTGTGCGTGTAGCTCATGTAATGTATACAGTCTGTACCTTTAAATCTAGAGAATAAGTGCGTAATTATTTTGGTAGTACTCTTTTTCTATAAATAATAAGCTAAGAATGGAATAATCCTTTTTCTCTGACTCACTCCCAAGAAATCATGTTCTTGACTTGGTTGTCGGTGGCACAGATCTTTGACTGGCAAAACATTAAACTGTACATATTTCCAGGCATTTTTTCATTTAGTGAACTACTGCAGAGTCAGTGACGAAATTCAGGACCTTTATATGTCAGCTGGCAGGCCACGCAAACAATAAGGTTGTCTCTATTTTTCTTATTCAGAAGTTAGGTAGCACATTAGCGTAATGAAACCTCATAAACAAAGTTGTAACATTCCTGAAATAGAGCATATTTCTGAGTGTAGTGTAAAGTATTTTTGTAAAAGATTGGAACTACAGTTTCTTTGATTTGCTGTTGTTTTCCTTGTCAGTTCTTTCTCATCACAGACTACAATGATGGGGAGTTAGCATAAATTAGTGATGATCTGGTTTTACAGACAAGGCACAGCTGCTTTTGTTTTGTTGTGTTTCTCATCAGAGCATGAGGGAAACGCTCTGGAAGCAGAGACCTAGTAAAGAAGTCTGTTTTCTTCCATCTTCCTGTTAAAGGACTGTTGTGGATGATCATTCTCTGCCTATCCAGGATTGTTATTTTACTGTTTCTCAACGGTAGGGAAGGTTCTGCTTCTTTATCTGTTTGTTAAGTTGAAATATTAGATGGAAATTCTTCTCTTAGTCTTCACATACAATTAAGATACATATCTTAGAATAATTTTTCTTTCAAATGCTGCCTCCCAAATGTTAAAAATTTAGCAGTAATTATAAGGAACTTCATTTCTGTAAGGATAGAATACCAGAATATTCATGCATGGGGAGCTCTTCTTTTGTCTGCACACAGCACTGCTCTGCGGAGCCAGAAAAGAAGCATGAGTGGTTTTTGTTGCTGACCAAGCATTACAGGGGAACTGAATGTAGTATTAAATTCTTCCCATTATATCTGAAGACAATGGATTGAATAACTAAGTGCATTGAAAGGTATCTTGCATGAGGAACCTGAACAGTCAGTTGTGAGGTTCTTGTTTTTAGCTGTTTCCTAATTAGAATACCACACCGAACAATTTCTGTAAGCCAAGAAGGGGAAACTTTGCTATGGCCTGTTCCTGCTGCCCGGAGACACTGGAGATGGAGGACGGTAGATTTTTCTTGCCAGAAATTTTGTATGTGTGGTCCATCCTTTCTTCCTTGTTCATGCATTAAAGCATGTAACTTCACCTCCTTCCTTGCATTTTTTAACAATGAAACCGAAATATATCTTAGAAACAATAAAAGAATTATCTCTTTTTTCCTGTTACACAGCTCTGTTAGGAACAGTTAGTTGAGGAGTTCTGTTCTGTTCGATGTGCAGGTACATTATAAGCTTGTCTGGGGTATCAGTAGGGTCCAGTCTCTGCTGTCCTGCCTTAGAGTGTGAATTTATCACTTCACAGAAGTGGCACCCAGCAAGGTGATGGTAAGCCCTAGACCATGCTCTCCATCAGAGATAGTCACATCCTCAGAGAGAGGCAAGTAGCAGAAATGGATGCAACTGGTGCAGCGTTTTCAAAATGACCATTTTAGGCTGTACAGATCCTGCAGTTTGGAGGAAGAAGTAGGCGCCAAACTGTTCAGTTTTCTGAAGTCATGTCTTTTTTCTCTTTCCCTGACCTATGAAAACCCTTGCATTTAAAGACTGGCTCAAGCGGCCACACTCCACTCTCCCCCATGTTAGAGTCCTGTGCTCATTAGGCACAGCAGTCAGCTGAAAACTACTGCCTTTTTTTTGTGTTTTGGTTTTTTTTTTTTTTTTTTTAAGGCATTTGCAGCCTGGCTGGGTATGTGACTACAGAATTTCTAAAGCCAACTGGAATAGGTAGTATACACTTTATAAATTTTGGCTTATTTATATATTCCCTTAGAATTTTTTGTTTATATTTCTCATGAGCAGGTGAGAGGGAGTGAAAATAATTGTTCCTCTGGAAAGCTGAAATGGAAATAACTTTGAAGGCTTTTGTGTATATAATGGGAGTGCTCAGTTTGCCCTTGAGAATGCTGGTAATATGAGGCATTATGTGTGAATGTGGTGTCGTCCATTTCCTGGATTACGAGACATCCGTTTCATACCCGCCAGCCTATAGAATTGTGAGACGCGCTATTAAAAATACATGAAAAGGTACCCCAACTCTATAGTAGCCATAATTGGTAGAGGTGCCACGTTGGATTTGCAGCTTCTTTAAGAGGTGATTCCTGTAATTGTTTCTTTTTAATAAGCACTATCTGAGGTGTAAAATTAAGAGAAAGTGACTGTAACATGTCAGGCTTTAGAGAGTGCTGTAGGTGCTCATCTGAGCTTGCATTTGAAGGGTCGGTAGTAGCTGTATGATCATGAACTCTTAAAACCATTATATTTTTTATAGTCAAAACCATGATTTGTGCCTTTTTATCAGCTGAATCAGCCATTGGTTGGAAGATCCTGTATGCACAAACCTTTCAATGTGCACTATAATCTTTCTTTATTTCGGCTTTGGACTTGACTGTGCCATGATCCCCTTTGGTTGTGCTTGACAACCTGCTCACAACCGGGATTTAGAAGCTGTGGTTACCGTTTCTCTTGTGCTGTAGCTATGCTAGAGCTTTACAGGAAGAGACAGGTTCAAAAATGCTTACAGCTTAAAGTAAACTTCACATAGCACATTGGCACAAAGCACAACAAGGTTAACGGTGAGAGATTCTGGTTTGTGGACTGAGGCCATAAAGGACCATTATGTTAATCTCTTCTGACTCTCTGCACAAAGCACATACATACTGTATTTTTTCTTCTCCCTTCTTCGTGGCTATACTGAAATCAAGAAGGATGACTAGAAAAAAAGGAGTGAATAGAGAGGCTGGTAGATGTTTAATCAAAATACTGTAATTATAAGGGGAATGTAAATGAGGAGGACAATTACGGCCTGTTAGTACATGATTACAGAAAGTATGCACAGTATTAGCAATAGGTAGGTGTCCTGGGGTCTCAATTGCTAACGTCGTGTGAATTGTTGCACGGTGCTATAAATAAAATATCAATAGCTATTTTGCTTTGGTTTGGGCAGCTGATGTTAGAACTGCTGGTGTCACTGCAAATGTGAGGAGGTTGTTTTGAAGTGAGTCCTGTGATTTGAGACTCTGCTCTCCTTCGTGGGCATAATAAGCTTGGCTAGTGTCAGAGCTTTTTTGCTAAAATGTCTCTCCACCCATTTTCACTCTCGACATTGTAGTTCTCTGTTAAGGATGTAATTCACTTTTTTTCATCATTTTTTGCTTCCGTGAGAATTTTGTGATACACTGCTCTGCATTCATTTGCATTTGTCGTTTATAAGCCTGGAGTCTTAGATGTTCTGACTCTTTTTGGATTTGCCTGCACTGGGTCCCATTTATTTGCTGTTCCTTCAAATACTGGAAAAACGAGTACTATTTAGGTCACTGTGGTGAGTTGTCTCCAGTGGGGATAACTGAATAGGTTTTCAGTGCATAATGGTATGCAAATAATATACCTCTGCCTCACGTGGGAATAGACTAAATATATCTGTGACCTTAATAGGTTTGTAGGCATCATAATACACCGTGTGCTGCTGTAGCATAGTGTCTGACGTACAAATATTTCACCTGTGGTTGAGGGCAAGGAAATGTATGAAATGACTCTGAATTTAGTGTGTGATCCACTTACCTCACTGTGTATGGTAGTGTATACCTGCCAGATAGCTGATTTGTAACATAAGCAGTAGGTTTTAGTAATAGTCACCGTTAATAAAACAGAAGATGCTTAATGTCTTACGCTTAGAACGCGCTAATTCATTACATTGGTAGAGCATCTTGATGCAAGGTGGAACTGAAAAACATACAGTTAAACGACAAATAAGTTACTCCATTAGATGTTTTTATATTGTTTCAGGTGTAAAAGCTCCTTTTAAAAATTTTGCTTCATTTTATTTTATATTTATTACAGGTTCTAGAGCAATTCAGGAAACAGATGCTACATTTAAAAAAGCTTTGCTTTAGTGAAGCTTTCTGTGCAAGAGAACGCATTCTTCCTAAAACTTCATTTTACTTAAATTAACTTGTATTTCCACTGAGGAAGGCTTATATTAAGCACAAAGGGAGGCTTAGCGGTTTAGACTTCCATCAAATAAACTGCATGACTAAAAAGAGAAGATGCCAAGGCTCACACTCTTGTACTTGGAAGTATTGTGTTCTCTCTCATGGGAGCTTGAGATTAGAGAAATTATAAAGGCTTTGCATAAAAACAGGGAGTTAGAATTAATTTTTGCTTAAGCAGGGAAGTGTCAAAAGCCTATTATGGTAATTTTTCAATTTTGTCTTAACTGTTCACACATTTTAAAATAGTTGTACAATTGAGTGGAGGCATAATTGATGTGTTGTGGTTTCTCTTTTTTTTCCTTGGGCCATCATAAAACATAGCTTAGGTGCACTTAAGCTCAGAAGAAGTAGGTGTGCTAATTAAGCAGATGAAAATTCTCATATCATAGTGAGAAAATTTGCCTAATGGATTGGAATAGTATTCTAAGAATGGTTCCCCTATTCTTAATTACATCCATGTACGAAATATCAATATTAGATGAAGACAATTAAACCACAAAAAGCCTTAGTGAGAAAGCCTAATTCCTAGCAGTAGAATTTTGGGGTTGTAGAGACTATAATCTTCATTATTATTTTTATAGTAAACAGTAGCAGTAAAAGTCTCCATTAAAAAAATGTTACTTAATAATTTTATTTATTGTCTTTTAATGTAAATTAAAAGCTAAAAATATAATGGAATGAAGAGGTACTGCTACATTTATTTTGTTAATCCCTATTGAATTAAAAAAAATATAAATCTTGTCTATATCATAACAGCCCATAAAGTGCTAGGGTAGTAGTTTAAAAACTATGCTTGTTGTAAAACAAGTTCTAGGACTTTCCAAATTAAAGGAAAACTGATTTAGCAAAACTTTAATGGTAAATTAAATCACTTTTTCTTTCAGTAAATACAGTATTTAACAGAAGAAATACTGCTCTGGAGTTGCTTTCATTTTGGTGATCAGTTTTGCTGTTCCATAGGAAGAATCTTTGGCGGAACAAGCTTTGCATTTGGAATGAGACTTAAGTGGCAGATGCGGAAGTCAGTGGCACTCCGCAGTGGTCATTGATTAGTAGGACTTCTGGGTTTATATGGAGAGAAAGGACCTCTTTCCTACCTTTCAGCTAATGTTTCTGCAGAAGCCTCTTTGCGCTATGAGAGCGCTGCCTTTGGCATCCCCAAATTATGCCCAATTCGTTCAGAATTTTCCTGGCTTTGTCTGCAGCAGAAACGGGTGAAACGTCAGAGATCTGCTATATTAGCAGGGATGATGAGGGTTCTGATTTATCGCTTTTCCTTTTGCTGCTGACTGGCTTCTGTCAAGACCCCCTTTCAGTTTCTCTTAAATTGCACCTTGGAGTGGTCTGATTCGTCCTCAGCTCTTCTCTCCTCAGAAGCTGTGGATGGGAACTGCCCAACTAGAAGTACAGGGTGGCTGTTCAGTTTTTGTGAGATGAGGCCTGCGTTGGAGAGCCAGCATCCGTTCTGGCTGTTAACCTAGCTCTCCAGTTTAGAGGTTTCTGGTCGTTTCTATTTGTGCCCCTGGAATAAGAGCTGAGTGCGTGTCTGGATGTCTGTGGAGCGGAGGGAAAGTGGGGATGCTGGTAGAACCTCAGGCAAAGGGGCAAAGTATTTCTTAGTCTTTATTCTTTATTTTATTGCTTAATACTGATTGCACTGTGCATAGAAACAACGTTAGAGAGTGTGTGTGTAAACACAACTGTAATTTGAGGGTAAGACTAAATTCTTGACGTATTTTGTGTTACCTGTCAGTAAATATATGCAGGATCAGGATCTTCCTATAGAAAGCAGATTACTGAAGTGCATTTATAGTAGGTTGTCCAAGATGCAAGATTTAATTCCGTTTTCTGGTGTCAGTTCAGTGTTCCGTAACACTTTTATTTCTCACATAACCTTGTACAGATTTTATTAATCATTACTTTTTTACTGTTTACACATGAAAGCTTCTCTGATAGACAGTGTTTATTTAAATGACATTTCAGCGAGTAGTAAAATTAGCAGTATGGTTTTGGTAGGCTTTTTACTGCTATATTTCTTCTTAGCTTATGCAGCATAAAAAGTAGCTGTTACCAATAACTCACATTGATAAGGAAAAAAATATAAATGTTATCAATCTTAGCTTGACAATCTTAGCCTGTATCAGGAAGAAATTCTTCAGGGAGAGGGTGGTGAGGCACTGGGACAGGTTGCCCAGAGAAGCTGTGGATGCCCCATCCCTGGCAGTGTCCAAGGCCAGGCTGGATGAGGCTTGGAGCAACCTGGTCTAGTGGAGGGTGTCCCTGCCCATGGCAGGGGGGTTGGAACTGGATGGTCTTTAAGGTCCCTTCCAACCCAAACCATTCTATGATTCTATGACATTTTGCAGTGCTGTGATGGCAGACACCTTTCTGAAAAGTGTTCCTCAGGTGAAGGCGCTGTTAGCTCCAGTTGTATTCACACATTTATCCCACTTAACCGTGTAAACTTAGTGAGGTGTTAGTGGTGATTTTTTTGTGTTAAGTTAATTATATTTTGTTTGCCCTTCGATAGCATGCTGTGAGGAGCACAGCAGTGTAACTCACAAGCTCTTGACAGGACTGATGAATGGCCAGAGATAGAGATATTGGCAGGCTGCTCTCCAGTGCTCTGTCTAGGATTGTTTTCCTAAATAATTCAGAGGGTTGAAATTTGATGAAATCATTTCCATTTGAAGAATGAATGGAAGGGGTAAATGAATGAAGACTCCAGTAATGGAGCAGTTGTGTTCATACTGTTGGACAGACAAGACAGCATCCCACGTCGTCATTCCTGCGTGGTGTTTTTGCATGAGGCTGTAATTCAGCTTTGGGTGTGATTACTTCTGTAGGGATTGGCTTTCTTGCTCGGTGAGCGGCACCCTGCCATGGGAAACTCTCTCCTCCGCTCAGCCTCCTCCCAGGGTGAGAGGCCCTGCACTTTGGCTGTTGTCTCCCATGGCTCTGTGTTCCTGGAGAAGCCCTGCTCCAGTGTTGGGGCTCTGAGTTAGTGAGTGATTTTCAGGAGGCAGTGCTTAAGATGAATGCCGACGTACAAATGCATGGCTGTCAAACAGATGAGTGGCACTTGGAGGGGACCGAGTGACGACATGACATCCGTAGGGCAGTAACCCCTGGTTAGTTTAGATGGCAGGCAGGAAAGCTGCAGCTGGTTTGCCACTAGGTAAGGCCATCTGTGATTTTATCTTTTTAAAAAACTTGCCCCTTCGGAAAGAAGTTGCTACTGTACCTACGACAAGTACTAGTCTGGGGAGCGTATACTCAGCAGGTCACTCATTCTCCCAGAAAGATGGTCATTGTTGAGCCCCCTCATAGCATTCCACTGATGAGCCTAGTGCCAGTGTCATGTGGGAACAGTGAATGTTTATGATACTATAAATCTGTCATTCTTTCTTAATGGCAGCTGCCTACAAAAACTCTTTGCAGGAATGTATCTGCTCTCTGCGGCTCCTTGCTCTTTGACATACCAAGTGTAAGAGAAATGGCTTTCTCATGTAGGTGTGATTATGTGCAACCACTAAATAAGTGTATTACTGCTGTGTCCACACTTTATGACTTGGTTTTGAGGTTGTATAGCAACTAGAGTAGCCAAAAGTATGAGGTTGATAATTCAGGATAGTTTTTTCCTTTTTTTTTTTTTTTTTTCTGCTCCCATAGAGAGTACATACAAAAGAACTGGGGTGAGAACACTTGTCTGGCATATGTGTGCAAAATCGCCTTTAAAAGCTGGGGGGTGTTGGAGAACAAACCAATCTACCACCAGCTGTAATACATTGGTTTCTCACTGAAAATGAAAATGCTTTGCAATAAAAACACAGCCGTGTTTGATCTTGCTCATGTAAACGTGCAGGCACCTTTTGTCTCAGCCCTGCTTCTCCCTCCATCTGGTTTTTCATGCCTGCCTCTTAAATGTAATGCTGTTTTGAGTTGTGCAAGCTGGAACTAGAAAATGTGGAGCTCTCTTGCACCCACGTATCATGTAGTGCACAGCTCAGGGCAAAGGCGAATGTTTAAAATTGTAGTTGTAGAGATTTAAAAAATGAGCAGTAAAATGTACATGAATAAGGAATATTTATTTGGATTCCAGTTTCTTAAAATGTAGCTGTTGAGACATTTGATTAGATTTCGTACTCGATATGGTGTATTGAATATAAGATCTAATGTTGTCTAACATCTGTTGTTAATACAGCCTGCCACCTGGAAATAAATTAATATATACTCATGGGATAGCCAGAAAAAATGTGTGGTTAGAAGCGTCACTACTACTTTGAAAGGAATAGCATAATAATTTATGAATATCATGGTTTCTCCATGTAAACAGAAACAACTTTGTTTGAATTTGAATGTTCAAAATTATGCTTCAGAATGGAAGTTCTAAAGCATAGAATTAGTGTCACGAGATTAAGAGGAAAACCTGCCTCAGAGCTTATTGATTTAAAAGCATTTGAATGGGCTCACCTTGTGGTCCAGAGGGATGCTATGGAAATCCAATTTAGGTTTCCAAGGAGGAGGTGGGAGTACTGTGCTCCTTAGGAAGGTTGAGCTTTGTGAGGCTGGTACTTGGAGTAACCATCCCAGACTGAAACCGGTCGGAGACATGCACGCCCACACTGCCTGGTCTCTGCAGAGTTGAGAGGTTGGTTCTGCTCCCACTGGCAACACGACCTTGTATTTGTAGGAACAAGATCTGTTCCGGTAGAAGACGTTGAGATAGTCTTTTCCCAGGAGAAAGTCAGCAGTACATGTTGCTTGGAAGAACAGTGCCCTGAGAATAGCTTGGCCCTATTTACATAGTTGTATTTTTGTGACTACAAAATACCTTTGTCCCTCTTGCAGCCTTTATGCACCCTTTTCAGTTCCTTTATTCTTTGCAGCTGCTCTTTCTGTCCTCTTAACCCAAAGTCTGAGTAGCAGCAAGTGCATTGGTTTTATATCTGATGGGCTTTGGAGGTCTCTTCCACTGAGGTCTGCCTCGCTAGTGCCTATTTTTGTTGTTTTCTGACCCACTCTAGTGTAAGGACCTCAGGAAGTTTGTCTTTCTGTTTGTGGCATGGCACTGTGTGCTGAATGCCTTCAGTCTCATTTCTGCTAATAATCCTCTTCTTGTTTAAATTAATTAAATATAAACATATTAAAAAAGAAGGATGCTTCTCAGAGTAGCGGTGGCCAAGTTATGAATACCGAGTCTACTTAATTAGGCTGCTCATCTTCTGTTTTTGCATGCGTCAGTTGGCATGAAGCTTTGTGTTTGGAAACGTAATTCATATATTTGCTGTAGACTTTGGTGCCCTTTTGTGAAAAAAATCGTGACCATGGCTTCATGTAAGAGTATAAATTTGATTAAAATATAAACCCCAATTTGCTAAATATACCTTAAATAGGTGTAGTTAGGGTTGTTTTTTTTTTCCTAAGTGCAATTTCATACTGTGATTTTTTTTTTTCATCTTGACCCTAAAGCATGCGCGAGTTCCACGATGTAACTGGCCGGTAGCTGCGCAGGTTAAGAGCTCAGCCCTTGTACTGCTGCTGTGTCAGCCTGTCCAAGATGAACACGGGCGGCTGCTGCTGACAGCGCAGGGCTGCGTGTGTTAGCTCTGGATGCGGCAAATCACGCGCCTTGCTTTGGAGGCCCCCTAGGACAGTCCCTGTTGTGTTTGCCAGGCGGGCATCATTCATCTGAGCGCTGGTTTGTCTGGGAATTAAACTGCGCTGGGTCCCAGGTGCTGGGAAAGCTCCCTTTGATTAGAGGGAGTATATTATGTGTTGTGTCACAGGTTGGAAGATGAATGAATAATTGTTAAACCACTAAAAGCACTTTAAAGTGCTGTGTAATGCTGAGAGATAACACTGAAAGTGGAGAATGAGTGAGCAGCCATTTTTGAAGTAGCAGTTCATTTCTAAAAAGCCCTTATAGATTACATATTTCAGGAGGAAATGAAAAAGTAAAGCTATCATAGCAGTAGTGTAGTTTATATTATGGTGATTACACAAGTTTTCAAAGTAAATACTTAAAATGCAGTTGTTGGCATTGATATGTTAATTTAGTTTAACTGCTGCTCTTTCCTGTATCCTTCGTGAGTTTCTGTTGATGAGTGAACTTTCTTCATTATTAATATTGGAGAGAACAGTAATCGTGGCACTGGTTAATAAATACAAACTGGGAGATTAGACAAAAGTGCTTTAAATTGTTTTGCAGCTTAACAGTCACATTTATGTTGGAGTTCTCTTACGGCTTTAATCTTGCTGTGGGCACAAAAGAGGATTAAACTATTACTAGATGGCTGGAACGATTCGATTTCCCCCACCCCCCTGTGAGGACCCCAGTTCAAAACAGTAACTGACAAATTAGGAGCGCGTACTTCCACTACAGGCTTTGAGGACATGCTTAATGCTGTGATTTGGTTGTGATACATATAAATTCATTCTGAAATTAAACTTTGTTATGTGCTTTGTCATAAGAATTGAGAGGATTACCCAGTTTGAAATTTTAAATTGCAAGTGACAGGACTGTTAGGGAGTGCCTCTAGGAAATATATAATGTGCTGTTGGCGTGGGGTACTGCATAGTAGAATTTGGCTTTTCCAAGGAGTTTCCTTGTCTTTCAGTTTGATATCACTGGGGTTTTCTTCTGAGATGAGAAGCAGGTGGGTTGTTTCATTTTTGGGTAAGGTTGGCCTTGGATTTCAAAGACCTGTTTTGAAATGTGGATCTTCTTTTTTCACATTTCAGTACCGGTCTTTAACACAGACCCTAACATAAAACTAGATATCTTGAGAAACAAAAAAACCAACCCTTTAGTATTGCAATGGAAGAAATAGAAATGTTCATTTAAATGGAGACTGACCATGAAGAAAACTTGGAAATTTACACCCCAAAATACATAAACTTCACCCCAGTGATTGCATAATGACAGCGAGCACCGCACAGACAAGCAGCTTTGTTTCACTTGCCTGCGAGTGTCTGCTGGCCCCCGGGGCGAGCAGAGGTGGAGAACCTCACAGAGGGGCGTGCGCATCATCTCCCCCCAGTGCTGTACTCAGAATCCAGGGTGAGATTTCATGCCACGTGTGGGGAAATAAATAGGCCAAAACGGGGTCAGGGGCACTGGGTCTGGGGCACTCTGTGCTGAAACTGCAGAGGGGATCAACAGGGATTCATCTGAAATTCAGTAGCTGCCACTTGAGTGGCCTTGTTGGAACACAGCTTTTATTTAGAACACAGTTTTATTTTTGTGGGTATTTTGCACTGCTTTCTCTCCTGCTGCCACCCCCGTGTGGATTCTGAGTTTAACCCAAAGCTTTCTGTGCCAGTATGTTTGTCCTTACTGAGGACACTAACGCAAAGAGAGTGCCATTGGAAGAGGACTGTAAGGTTGGATCATAGTGATATTCAATACAGGTTTTTTCCACGTGAAATGTTAATAGATGATGCTTTAAATATTATTTCTGTTCTGATGTAACATTTTAAAATTAAATCATTCTTAATTACCACTTCAGTTTTAATACTTTTTTTAGTATTTTTTGCATAAAACTCATTTTAATTGGAGTAACAAGTATTGCATGTTTTATGAAACACCTTCGTTGAAAGTCTTGGATACTTTCCATTCAGATCCCTACAGACCCATGCAGTTTGAAAATACAGTTTTATCCTTTCCTTAATTACAGTACTTGGAGCAACTCTCTGTTAACTGTTTTTAAGTTCCACCGGATAATGAGTCTGCCAGAACTAGAGAGCGTACAACAGAAAACTGTTCACAGGAGGAAGCTTGCTGTTGCTTAGCTATCTATCTTTCTAATTTGGAATCGCCAGCAATTCGATAATGACGAGCTCTTCAGCTGCTAAACGTACTCGTTCCTGACACATTGTACCGGTTCATACATGCCTTTCATCTAAGTGTTACTGGCATTAGCGTAGGGATAAAGAGGGCGTTTATAAAGGGGTTGTATTGCGGCGTAGATCACAAAACCTAGATACGTCCGTTACGTCAGCAGTGCTTGGTATACGGAGTTCCTAGGAGGGTGCTACAGCAGTGCCGTTCGCATAGCTTGAGCCGGAAGAGCTGCTGCCTCTGCTCCTCTAGATCGGTCCCAAATATGAGCAAGTTATACGTAATTGTTAAATACTGCAACCAACCTGTCGTCTTGTTATAATCCACACTGTCACGTCAATTTAGGCATAATAAAGGTACGTAATTAATTGCAAATTAAAATACTGCAGCACTTAACTTTTTTTTTTTTTTGGTCCATTTAGCATTTTCTTGTGAGACTTTCAAAAATTGCTTGACTTTAACAGAAATTTGTTGGAATAAGACCCTGGACTAGGCAGCGTTCATAGGATGAATACTGAATTCTTTTTAGCGACCTGGGAAAAAGTGTTTATATTCACTGATGCTTTCTGATCAGTCCTAAAATTGATGAAAGGGACAGATTATCTAGGGACTGCTTATGGCCACAGAACTGGAACAAGCATAGAAAGAAATTCTGTCTTTTCTGAACCTTTTCCCAGTAGGTGTATCTAAAAAGGAAGCTTTTTCTTTTACTATTAAAGTGATTCTTCGTTAGTTTAATAGTTTTTCCCATTAGGAGAGATCTCTGTGACACGTCCCCGCCTGCCTGCCTGAAATAGCCAAAGCAGGTTCTGCAGCAGTGCAGGCTCACGTATGTCTAGGGAAGGGCATCCTGCCTTGGCCCTGGACTTCACCAAGTGTGCCGGCGTAGCTGTGACAGCTCGGAGTGACGCCGCGCTTCCTTACTGACACAGGGGCACGGGCAGCGCTTGTGGTGACAGCTGTGCCAAGGGGAACGCATCCTTGGCTCTGCCGTTACCACGGTGCCGCCTGGAAGCTCTCTGCCAGCCTTCGTTCCAAGAACAATTCCTGGCATCGTATATGGGAGCGGCGACTCCATCTCACATGGGTTTGATTCGCAGGTCCAAAATGCTGCTTTTTGTAAGGAACTTCAGCGCTGTTCGCTGCTTAACTGACGTGCCCAGCTGGACACAGATTTGCTACTGGAGTTTCCTATGTTTTATTTGTTAGGCTTTTAGAAGGATGAACCTGGCAGTTTGAGAGCTAATTACATTTTTAATTCAGTAATGAACTTTCTTGGGAATCTGTGATCAAGTTAATTTAAAGGAAACTACGTATTTCAGCTCTTACAGGTACACTTTGTAGGTTTAAGCATGAATCTGTGTAATCCTGCTTCGGGTATTCATAAGCTTTTGGTGTCTGTATGCCCCTCGTGGAAAATACTGCCATATCTCAATATAATTTTGTGCTCAATTAACCTCACTATTGACTTACAGATGTACAATAGAGTTTCATCTCTTTGCCCTTTTATTGAGGTTTAATATTTATGTGTAGATTTCTGTTTCTGGGTCTGTAAATCTTGCTCATTAAGATAATTTATTTTTAAGATGACTAAGTATGTAGCTCTTGCATGGCCTCATGTATGTTTTTTGTTGTGCCTTCACGTTTTTAATCCTTCACATTTTAACATTGCACCCATGGATTTAAACGGACGCTAAGTACGTCCTTGATTTCCCAGCGCAGAGCCATTGCTGCGCTGGCCTCCCTCTGCTTGCGGAATTCCACGGAGGCTTCAGTACACGGCATGACAAAATGTAAAACCATACTCATAGATCACCTTATAAATATTTATTCATATAAATTCTTTAAAGAAATTAAATTACGTGTTCTATACCAAATAGGAGAGAGAGGCTTTTAGTGTCACCGACTGCAAATTGAAGTCATTTGTCTAGAAGGGTCAGGTGCCACTTTGTGGTAAGGAATTTGTCTGAGATCCAAGAAAGGGAAGATTGATAGTACAAAGAGATTGATGAAACGGGCACTGCAATGTGCATACGAAGTTACGGGTTAATTAGGAGGATTTAAACGAGAAAGTTCCTTTGTGGGGAGAAGTGTCGTAGGCTGTTACGTTCAGAAGCGAGGTGTGCTGGCAGCCTTCTTGAACACGCGGAGTGGTTTTCTGAGGCGTTCATACGGAGATGTGGGGTTGCGAGTACCGGCGAGGTGGCAGATTCCCAGCAGCACGTACAGTGCAGCCGACGAGAGCTTCAGAGGAAATGGAGCGGTTTGCAGACGCAGACACCACCTCTGCTCGCCTCTTCGGCGGTGGCGGTGTAAATTATAATGTTGGCTCTGTGACTCCTGTATCAGAGTAACGTCATTAATATTTCAGCATGCCAGATTCTACGGGTGTCTCGGGTGACGTGGCCGTTTGTTACCCTTTTTAATTACAAACATGGTACTTAAAGAAAAATCCTAACACTAAAACTATGCAACTTAGAAAATGGGAGCTGAGCAATCAACCAGCATTGTTTCCTTGTTGATAGGAAAGCTGTTTTGAAAGAACAGACGCTGCAAACTGTTCCTTATTGCATTAAAGTTCACCAGCCACCTGGTACGTTTAGTGGAGAACGACATGGTTCCGTATGCAGATTCACGCAGAAATGGAAACAGTACCATCTTTTGTAATAGTTATTCACGTGGCAAAATGAGAATTTGAAATCTGACTCGCATGCGACAAAACCAAAATACTCCCTGTGCCCCCTGTGCCTTGTTCTGTACAAGGACAAAATAGTGCAAGTCTTTCAGCAAGGCAGGAATAAAAAGCTCAGCAAGCGCTTCAGTATTTATTATTGTAATAGTAAATCATCTCTGTCTGCCTAGGAGATCTGTAAAACATACCTGCTGAGGGCAAGAGTAGGCACAGGCAAGAGGGACTGAGTTATACTTCTGAATACTGTAATTCTGGTATTTTTGTTATGATGTTCTTAAATAAAATTTTGCATTCCTATAGCTTCACCTTATTCTCAGTCTGAGACAGATCCTGGGGCATACAGCAGCTCTTACCTTCTGCAATCTGTTTCTCACTGAATATGGGGTGTCTGACATTTGTTTAAATATGAGGAGGAAGAGGACGGACAAGTTTTATCTTGTCTTACTGCTAAATGTGAGATAGAACAGGCCTTAACAAATTGCAGTGTAGTGCTTTTTACTGAAGACAGAAAAAACTGTTGAAGGGACAGAGATTTGAATTGCAGAATATATTTCTACATTAAGGAAAGGCAGTTAGACTCAATGAGGCCCCTGGGAAATGTGATTGACATTAAAAACAATCCTATTTTGTTTTACGATATTCCTGTAATAATGAGTCTTAGCTTCATATGTGGTTAGATATCTGTTTATTCACGTAATTTCGAGTACAAAAGGAGCTGTAGAAAACATTCTGGGTAGTGAAAAAAACAACACTGTCGTTCCTCTTTCACATTTTCACTCACAGGATCTGTTTTTCGTACTTGCAGCATTTTTCTCTTGTATTAACATGAGACCAGACACGAGAAATTCTGTCCAAACAAATGAGTTTGAACATGTCCCCCAACACTGACGTGCACTGTCAACGTGGTGACTCAGGCGCAGTTCTGGTGGCCTTTTTGTGGTACTTAACCTCCCTGCTTGAGTGGCAGCTCCCCTCCCGTCAGCCTTTCTACCACGTCAAGATGAAAGGTGCTTCTGTTTTATGAAGAAATAGAGCTTATTGGTATTTTTCTCTACTGCAAGGATTATTTTTTTGCACTTGATAAACAGCGCTCGTTTAATGTGAAAACTAAGTATGAATTACTTGTCTTTCTTTTTTTGTGTTTTCTTTTTTTTTTTTTTCAGAAACCAAAACAAAAGGACTGGCATCCTCCTGGAGGATTTATTTTAGGGCTCTGGGCACTGATCATCATGGTTTTCTTCAAAACATATGGAATCAAGCACATGAAACACGTCTTCTGAATCTGAGCAGGCAAAATGATTGCACTGACTGCTACCTCGGACTCCTGGGTGTCATCTGAGCGTTCTGTAAGGGGCTGGTGGTCGTAGGGAAACACAGTGTTGAGATCCGCTTCTAAAGGTTCTTCCAAAGTCATCTCTTCTCCTTTTCCTGAAGAGAGTCTAACAAATGGTGTTAATGTTAGACTTGGGTTTTATTTTGTCTTGTTTTAAACATACTTGCATGTCGTCCTGAGCAATTTTTCTTTCTTGTTAAAACTTTAAAACGAGGAGGGACCTAAACATAGTAACAGAATTGCTGAGGTTGATTGTAAATCGGCAAATTTCTGAACTTCAAAGGAAATCTTACAAGACATTGTGCAGAACATTATTTAAGATGTCATTTTATCAATAAAAACTTAAGCCACTTTGCAGACTTTTGCATAACATATTGAAAGCTTTCTTCACAAAAATAAAAATACTCTAGAATATATTGATTTTTTTTTTTTTAAATTCTGTTTTTATTCCCTGTGAAATACACCCCTTAGATTAGCCCTTTCACCTAGGCAGTTTTGAGCCTGGGACTCTATGAGTTGGTGAAAGTGGAACAAAAATATATGATGACCTCACTGAATCTACTTCAAATAATGCCAAAAAAAGTGAAACTACAACTTTGCCGTGTCCATCACGTCCACTGTTCATAGGTGTTGTATTTTCACTCCTTACAATATGAAGTGGGATTCTTTCAGGATTTTCAGTACACTGGATTTTCGCACCGAAGAAAATTGACTCTGGCGTCAGGATGAAAAATGTTACAAATTGTCCTGTTGTGTTCTGTACTTTCTGAGCCCTTGGAAAATAAGCTGTGTCACCTAGGTTTTGTAAATTCTGTTTGGGCGTATTGATTTGTTCTTCTTGGACATTTACTGATGAATGTATGCTAAAAGGGGTTTGTCTGTATAATATACTGTGATTAGTCAAGAGAAGAGCAAATTTGTGCATGTGTAGAAACAAGTCTGTTGGCAAGAAGCTTTTGCCGTACGCTTTTGGAAGCTGTTCTCTAGCTTCCCCATAATAAGGCTTACAGGATGCATACACGGTGTACATGCCAGACATGTATCCCTACAGTTACTAGGAATTATTTGCAATCACACATAATATCAGAGCCAATATAGATATATTTTTTAGAATGTGGTATTGAGCATTTCCATATTGCACAGAATGTACAAATTTGAGTGCTTAAACGTCTATTTTGTCTTTTTTTCTTGCCTTTCAGGTTGCTTCGGGTTAGGGGTAGCCAACCTGCCAGAGAGCTGTGTGCACAGACTGCGAGGGCTACAGGGAAGGCAGCCATGAGGCTTCCAGCTGTTCCAGCTGACGCCAGAGGAGGATAGACGTGGCAGTGTAGGGCATCTCGAGTGTTAGAAACCCATCTTTTCCCCCTCTGTACATCTTCAAGGTTTGGAGAGGATAAAGGTACAAGATGATCCGTTACCAGGAGGCAAACACTGCCTGCTACAGTTAGGGTACTGGGAACTCGCTGTTGCACTTTCTGGTGAAGAGCAGGATTTGTTCTCAGTAGCATGCGCTAAGCACCAAGAATAGGCTGAAATTCAGACGGGGAGGAGCTGACCGGGTCTGAGCAGCGTTCCTAGTGCTGGGTCTCTGATCTCCTCACACTGTGCTGGGGTTTGGGGTTGAGTTTTTGGCTAGCACCCTTCATAAGCAATGACTTTGTATCCAAAATCTGATACGACGGTGACTTTTCTTAAAATGGGAAAGCCTTCTCCTCCCCCCTGCAGCTGTTTCTGCTGCAGCAACGAAGATCTGCTGTAGACAACGAAGATCTGCTGTAGACAGACTGTACAGAAATACAGAGAGACGCTGGGAATGTGTAGACACGGTACAGAAATGAATCCTATGGAATTTCTTAAGAGGATTTGCTTAGCTTTCATTTTTTTAATGCAGCCTTAAATACTCTTTTCCAATTGTAATGAATATTTTTAATCAAATATTTTTTTTATAGGCAGGTTTTGTCACACTTCGAAAAGTGGCCCAAGTGAAGCTGATAGAGCTCTGTGCCTCGCTTCAGTGGCACTTACACTTAACTCAGACTCCCCAGACTGTACTCAATTTTTCTCTTTCCCTCTTTCAGCCACCTTTTGCAGGAGGTGATAGATAGAAACATCAACAGAACTCAGCTGAATTTTGCAAATAGCGGAATATGCCAAAGATGCAGTCCTTTAAAAAGCTTATCTGCTTGGGGAAAAGGAGGCAATTAGGTGGGTTATTAAAATGCAATTTAGGAAGAGAAGCCCTCGGTAAGTGTGCCTGTGAAAGTGATTAAATTGAAGTGAGAACAACAGTTTGACAGGAATGCAGCAAACGATGCTTCGGGCATTTCTAACATCATGATATGCACAAAGTGAAGAGTTGAAATAGATCATTCTTGGAGTCACCATTAAGGTGCCTGTGCTACACTGAGGACAGTATTTTCTATACAGTGATAGCTCTCATTCCTTGAGTGGTTATAGTCTGAAAGCGAGTGTAGAAATGTCACAGATTTGTCTGTAAATGCATTTTGTGTACTTATTTAACAGCACTAATCTTTTCATTTTCCCCGAGAGCCCTTCAAACTCAGGTTGGGATCTGGGCTTTGAGAACCAGCCAGGTCATTCTCACTCACAAACCATTTGTGTTTTTCCTGCCAAACAGTGTTCTTGGGCAGTATAGATGTTTCCTCCATTATGCACAGGTGATCTCTTCAGTGCAATCCAGAAACCAAGCCAGGTGGATGCTTCTTGATGTTTCTTTGCATAGAAACTTCTAGAGCAGAATTAAATTTCAGCATTTTGTGAGTCTACAGGTAAGTCTGTGACCGAAGCATGCCCATGCTTGCAAAGTTTTGTACGTTCAGGTCTGCACCGTGTACTCTGTAACTGCGTCGAAAGGTCTGGCGCTGGGTTTCACAGACATTGTTCAGAATAAATACTCACGGCTGGTAAAAACATACGCTGTTTCATTCCAGTTTTCCAGCTGTCGGGGTGTCATACTGAAATGCATTACTGTTACTGCGCCGGAGGAATGGTAAGCTAACCGTAGGTTTATACTCCCCTTCTCTCATGTCTCTGCACTTCGCTTGATTTCTGAGCTATGAAATGCTATGTTTGAGAACACTGCTTAGTATGACCGTGCCCCAGTGTTTACACAAACGTAGGTGTCCAAGCTACGTTTCCGTAACAGACTGAAAAGTGACATTCCCACAAAAATCAGTGAAGAAGCCTGAGTAGTGGTGAGACCGTCAGCGTTTCTTTGGCATCAGTCTGTGCCAGCTAAATCTTTTCACGTGAATATGACCATGAAACGCTGTGGCTTCCCCACGAGCAAAGATCGACTGTTCAGAAGTATCTTTGCAAATGTCATTAACGACAGCGTATCTCTTCTAGACATGGGCTGCTTTTTTTTGTTGGTTGTTTTTTCCCCCTCGTAGCTGCTCTCCGTCACTGATTACAGAAAAGCAAGTATAATCTGGTTCTAATTCTGATGCCGAGTGTCTGCAAATGGAGCCATTTCCCTCTCTTGTTTCAGCGGATGGGTTTCTCTGGTACCGGACCCACGGAACGCAGTGGAAGGGAATGGCTCTCGGTCGCACGTGCCTCCCTGGGCATCGCTGTGTGCTGGCGCAGGGCTGCGTTGCACGTAGTACTAAATGGTGATTTGTGAAGGAGCAAAGGCCAGATTCAGCGGAGAAGTTGTCAGGGCTGGAGAGGATTTGTGAAGTGATGAGGACGGGGGGTGTTGTACCGTGTTCCTCACAAGAGAGAGGAACCAGCTGTCCCACTGAAGCAGACAAGGGAAGTCTGCAGCCCTGCCACCAACAGCGTGTCATTCAAGGGCTTTTTCAAGCTTGAGAGCTGCTTCTGTCTCTTCTTTGATGGATGCTTAGAGGGAAGGAATACAAAGAAGTTTCTGGTCTGAAGACTTTCAAAAACTGAGCTAATTACCCCTTCAATACAGACAGGGAAATGAAGCTGCCAGTTGCTGGTAGTAGCTTGATTTGATCCAGTACTTTTGTTGTGAATGGAAAAACTTGTACAAGTTCAGGATTATTTGGACTTGATAAAAAACCGATGAAGTCGAGGCACGAAGTGGGAATGGTGTATTTCACGCAATCTGCAGCATTTGGAGAGATGACGACCTTTGTCCCCAAATCGTACCATATAGACATACTGGGGGCATCCGAAAAGTCAGTGTCCCTGTGTCACAGAGCTGTGTGTAACCTGGTAGAATTTTGTCATCCTTCCAGACTAATTCACCTTTGGACTGAGGACAGGCATAAAATATTTCACCCACGAGACTAATCTATCCATAAAGTTATGAACCACGGAAAATAGTGTATATAATGAAACTGTCTTCTCAGCCATCCCTTCAACACTTCCGTACAATGGTGAGCGTAATAGTTTTTGCATTTTTTTTAAGTGGCAAAAGGCAAATTAAAAAAACCAACCTACGACAGGGAAATGTGTTTCGCAAGGAAGATAATATCCTCTGCTGTGTGCCCTCTACTATTATTTCTCCTTTCCCTATTTCTGTGAACTTTTAAAAATAATGTGCTGTAGGGAAATGCATCTTGAAAGTGTTGGTGTTTTATGATGAAAACTTGTATATGCTGCATAACATACTTTGAAATCAGCATTTCATAACACTAATTTCACTTGCAAGTTCTTTAAAATGAGTTACTTTTTCTCCCTTAATGAGGATTTCTGCCTGATTTAGTGATTAAATTGATAGTGTTTAAGGTTTCAGTTCAAAGTTTATGAAGATGTCCATCTATTAATGTCTGATTGTGCCGTGCCTTCTTCCCCATGCAAATTTTCAATTTAACCTCTTTTTGCTTTCTTTTAATGTGTGTGCAACGAACAGCGGAGCCTTGTCGAGTACCGAGCCAGTTTTGCGGCTCTGGCCAACAGGCTTTACTACAGATGCGACTTGTATCCGCAGACGTTATTTTGGCAGCATTGTTCACAGCAATCCATTGCACGAACCAAGCTGTGCCAGAAACAGCCGGTTTCGACAGTACAGCAACAGTGCTGGGAAAGCTCTAGAGAGATGCCACTTCTTGGGAAGTGACATTTTTTCACAGGGCTGACCACAACATTGCTCTGGTGACAAGGCTCCGTAGGGACCAGGCAACTGGGCTGTGGCTTATTAGGGAGATTCGTGGTGTCATGCCTGTCACTGTCAAAGCTGACTAACCTGAAACAGCAAATAGATTTCCGTTCTTCCCTGCAAAAGGACTTAGGGCATAATGCTGTCGCATGTTAAATGCTTCGCTGGGCCCACTGCTTTTGCATGCAGTGGCTGTTTTAAGCGCAGGCTCTGTCCTTTATACCCAGCTCCAATGTAACAGTACTACTGCCTTTGTCCAAGCCTTGACATTTACCAGTCCTGAGCATCACTAAGCATTAGATATTGCTGTTTGGTTTTTGTTAAGTTACTTACTTTTTCCATACTGGTTTTCCTGTTCAGGTTGAGCTTGTAGCTCAAAATATTCAAAATTGTGATGGTTTTGGGGTGCCCTTATCTCCCATGGTCTCTGTAGTGCAAGTGGAATGGCAAATAGAGCCATCAGCGTATCGCTGCAGTGTGTGTTTGTATTTTGTACCTTTCTTTTACGTTCCCTTCTCTGCAGCAGTCCTTATGTTTGGGGGTTTTTTGTTTGTGTGTACAAACTTGTGTGCACTTCCTTTTGTTGCTCGTTTCTGTGTAGCTGCTCAGGCTCTGCAGTATCATTGGCAATGGACTGACCAGGAAGAGCTTTTGTGTTTCATGTAATGCCCATCTACAGATGTACAGCCATATTAACAAAGAAATAATGTCGTTGTGGGAAACGTCCAACACAAATGAACAGTCCCACTGAATACCAGTGCCCTCTGTCAATTTTGGCACTGTGTGCAGTTTGGTGGCCACAAGGATGCAGTTGGGGGGAAGCATATCCTCACACGTTATAAATCTGTTCACCTTTTTTGTTAAAACATAAACCTAACCTAAGCTCCTGCCTTAAGCTCAGCCACACCAAATGGTGCCTTCAGAGTTTCCTTCGTCTTGCTACGAACAGGCTTGCAGCATGTTGTATGTTTGGATCCTAACCAATAGGTTCTGACTGATCTGATGGCGAAAGCGAAGTCAGCCAAGTCCTGAAACCTTATGCCCTGCTACAGGTGCATTATTCCCTTGACCTTCCCGGTACTTCAGGAATTATCTAGTATCCTAAAAGCTACTGATGTTGTCTTAACAGTTGTTGGGGCTGTGTAAAGAAGCTGGCAGATTTAAATATCACTGGGCATCTCCTAAAGGAGATACACCTCCTCTGAGAAAACAAACGCCTGAGATGACTTTCCCCGGCTGTTAAAAAGGGCCCAGTCTTGCTCTCCATCTGAGCTTAGATGCGTTGACATTGCCTTCAGTACAGGGAGACTGCAGTTGCTGTTGTCAGATTTTGTGGCTGCCTGGCGCACTGTGAGTATGCCAGGGCTGTAACTGGGCTTCAGCGTACGAGTTGACGTTCATAGGATGCAATATTTTTATCATGATTTTTTCCTTATCTATTACTTAGACTGAGTCTAGCCCCTGTGTCTGGGAGTGACCTGTGGTAAATGCCGAGGAAAAGCACAGAAAAGCAGAGAAAATAGAGATGTTTTCCTGTGGCATTCTGCTGGTAACGTGAAGTTGATGATATTTCCCAAGTTCAGATGGGTTCCGTAGGTTCCGTCTTCTCTTCAATCCCATGCTACCGCAGCTGCTTTGCAAGTTATTTGAGAGACACCCTGCAAAACTAGTTGGGGAGCTCCAAGTGGACCCATCGCCTGGATCTTACTGTCCGCTTGCTTCAGAGAACTTTGGAGAACTCTGAATAGATTGGCGAGGCGTGGCTTTTCTTCCAAAAGCTGCATTGCGCCTTCTTTATGGCTGCTAATTCTGTTCCTCATTACAGTTTTCCATCCGTTGGTCTGGAACGTGCTAGGATCGCTTGTCTGTACTTCCCTGTCTTTCTGATTTCTGAAGACAACTCCTGGTCAAAGTACTCCTCGGTGAGCAAGGCCACGGTATGGTGACCATCTGCGGGGTGGTTTCTCTGGCTCGGTCTGGTGTTCAGCGGCGGGGCAGACAACACAAGGCAATTCCTCCCTCTTCCGCTGCCAGCGCGGGGCTGCGACCTGTGGGAGCTGTGTGCCACGGATGGGAAGGACATGCTGGTTCACGGCCTGTTTCCGCACCTCTGCGTTTGCCATGGTGCCTGTTCTGAAAGTCACCATCTTTATTTCCACCGTGATACTGAAACTTCATCCTCACCGTGGTCAAAACTGGACATTTCATGTTTTGTTGCCATTTTCAGTGGAGCAAACGTTTAACAACCTAGTGGGTTTAATGGTATTTAGCATAATCAGAGCCGGTTTACAGCCATTTAGTAAAACGTCCTTTGAGTTTTATACTTTTCTGCTTCAGTACAGAGACATTTCTCACCGTCTTAGACTCTCACCCTTTCATACTTCCTAGGTTTTTCTAAAGGAGATTGTCCTTAGTGGTTTTTTCTTCTTCTCCTTTCTCCTTATAAAATCTGGTTGTGATATGTAAGGCGTGCGTGCAGGAGGCAGCTGGAAACTCAAAGCCATCAGCGCTAACCGTTGCACAAGGGAAGGTGAAGTACTGATACCCGTAAGGTTTCTGTGCTCTCTTCTCTTCTGCACTACGTTTTGTTGCCTTACGAGTACTCTTTCACTGTTTAACTGTTTCTATATGATTTTTACCCCTAAGCTATGTTTTTAATTGAACTAGACATTACATCTCCCTCCATCAGATAAAATAACTAACGTTCATTAGTCAGAGGTTATTAATTATCAGAATGTTTCACAGTGGCACGTGATGGGTTTGTAGAATACTGAAAAGAAACTTCTGTGGGACAGCCATTGCTGTTAGCCACAACCTTCCACTCTGTCAGCTCCAGCCTGACTTGGATCTTTATGTTACAGCTAGGTGGCTCAAACCATGTTTTATTCCTTACTCTTCAGATTTCCCTCACCCCCATCCCACAGCGCTCTCCCAGGTATTTTTATATTACTGTGTCCTTGCCTTGGTACAGCTATTTTGGGTAAAAATCACTTTGTGTCCTAAGAAGTCTGCCTGAGAAATACTGCAGGAAAACAGCCAGGTGAGCACCTCCTGCAGAATGTTACCCATTTACGCTCCTGTCTGAGTGTATCTGTATATAATACATGAAATTGCCGTGTGTCGTACTGGCTGGAGCCAGGAGTGGCTGTCAGCAGACCCGAATCTCTTCTAAAATCTAGTGCTACGGCTGTGACTTGGTCTTAGTAAGTTTCTTAATCTCCTTTGTCCTCAGTTTCCTCACCCAGCAATAAATGAACAGTATTAACTTGTCCTTCTGAGGTGCTTTAACGCTTTGGATGGAAGGTTTTCTCAAAGCGCATCGTGGTTTTGCTTTGTCTCGTCATCTGTTAGCTGGGCGTCTTGCAGCCACAGTGCCAGAGTAACAGAAACCAACGGTTGTATTTTTCTGTTCTTAGTTGCAGAGGTATTTTCTTTATGGTTCTCGGTTCCCGTTGCACATATCACGGCACAAGAGCTATGGTTCTTCAAGATGAAAAACAGCGACGCTGATGAAGCCAAGCATAAAGGCGTAAGGTATGCGAGGGGTTCAGAACTAAAGTAACATAGATCTTAAAACTGCTGATGTCTGTAAACACTGTTTTTAATATGTGAAATGATGCGCGCCGAGGATCGTGAATCGATCAAATTATAGCCAAGAGTGTAAGATGACAGCGTAAACCGGAGAATGGCAGCAGTGCCTAGTTTGTACTACTTATCTCTGGTCTGACAGCACTTTCTGTCATAAATCTGTTTGGTTTATAACTAGGCCATAAAACCTGACTTCAGGCTGAAATGTAGCAGGATATGCTGTAGTTCAAAAATTGTGCTTTTGTAGAAAAATCCATCAGTAATTTGTAAATTAAAATCGCAGCACTTTTAAAAATTATTCACCTTTCTTTTGCACTCTTACAACTTGTGCTTTTCAGACTGGATTTATATCGCATCTAAATCTGTGCGATCAGTCCTATTTAAAACTTGCCTTCTCCTTGGCTTCATCACATTCCTTTTGCAGGAATAGATACATACAGGAGAGACTTCTCTCAGAAGATACTTCGTCATACGAGTTGCAAGTAGATGGAGGAACTTGCTGAAACTCCACAGGACGCCGATGAGACTGAAGCGAGTCTGGGGTTGGTTTGTTCAAAAGACTGGCTGTGTAGCAGGCACACAAGTTGTTATTAGCAGAAACTGAAGAGGGAATTATTTACAATCCTTAGCTTCCCTCTGCTAGAAGTCAGGAGACCGAATGTCAGTTTATCCCATCTTTTGTCTTCACATTCTTAACGCTTCATCTGATCTACCTGGTACTGACCAGTCTTCCAGTCGGGAAATGAGCGTGGAGCACAACAGTCCGGCAGTGTAATCTATTCTGAAATGATCCGGTTTTAACAACAGCACACTGAACATTTAGCGTACACACCCTGCAGCCCTCGATTAACGGCAAACCTAAGAGCTCTCTTCTAGAATGACAAGACCTTTTCGTTGTTACATCACTAATAAAATAACAAAAGGATGGTGGCATCAGAGGACCTACCGTGATCTGTACCATCTCTCGCAGTCGCATTAGAGATGATCTGTAAATCAGTTTGACAGAGTTCATCAGTCTGAGCTATATAAGCCGGATACACACCCCAGTGCACCTGCTGAAAGGGGTGTTCCAATTACCATTAGTTCAAAATCCCTTCTGTTTTTTGTAGAACGTGAAATCAACTGGAAGGAATGAGACACAATCGGAGAAAGCGGGAGAGTTAAACACCAGCTGACAAGAGACAGGTTGCAAGCAACCGGCAAGAGTAGATAGCGTTCCGTTTGTTTGCCGAGTGGTGCGTGCCGGGAAGAACACCCAAAGAAAACTTCTAAGGCAAATCCAGGTTACAGTTTCTTGCTCTCGGATAGTGGGGAGGGCTGCAGCAAGGAGGGCGGCTCACGGAGGCCTGCAGTTCGGGTCCCCGCAGTGCTGCAGGGCAACCCTGCTTTGCCCCTCACCAGGGCAGCTCACCCTGTCCCCAGAGATTCGGGGTATCTGTAGGGCAGCTGCAGCTATTGCTGTCCAGTTCGGGAGAGCGGAAAACCGTGGGTTATAAAGTGGGTTTAAATGGTAGTGAGTTGGTCCCAGTTCTACACACCACCCTTGGGGTTCAGCTTCTGGGATTTAGATGTTTTAAGGTAATATCTTTGTTCTAGCTTTAGTATTTGTCTAATGAGACACCTTTCGTCACCTGAGGTACAATGTTTCATGCAATAATTACTGCTACTGATTACTTTGAAGAAATTAGAGATTTAATATTTGTGAGGCAAAAGGAGAAATAGTACTGTAACTGAAATCTTCTTTATTCACAAGCCAAACGTAACCCAGTAACTCACACTGTGAGGTTCCATACACAGCACCAGCACTGTCCGTCCCCTTGGCTTGCAGGGACTTGCCATGCACGTGTACTTCACGAAAAAATGCCGACGACTTTGCTCTTTTCAGGGGGACAATTTCGTGGAACGCTTTTCACATCCCAATTTCAGTGCGATCCAGGATGTCGGAGATCAGCGATGAACAGTGGAAGGCAGGGATGGCAGGGATTGCACTTGCAGGTGCAGTGTTGTAATCTTTTTGGCTAGTGTGGCTGGTGCTGTCGTCCCTGGCACCGTGACTCCTTGATTTCAGAAATTCGGTCACGTTGTTTCAAGCCGTCGTTGCCTGGTTTGTGGTCGGTTGCCTCAGGAGGGTTGCTTCTTCAGCCTCCTGCAGGACTACAAGAGGTAAGACAGCACACGACCCCTCTAGCCTCAGCTGCACTGAAAGCACGCTGCTATAGGCAGCAAATCTTTTGGATGAACTTTGCCCTCCTTCCTCCCACCCCGATTAAAAACGAGCAGCTCGGTAGCACAGCAGCAAATGCACATTAATATCAAACAGAATTTTCACTGCCGTGTTCATATTACCACGAGATGTCGGAATGTAAAGTTAGCTAGAACTGCACATGGGACCATTCTTGCCGTTAAAGGCTTTAGGCTGGAACAGAGCCCAAGACTTTAAAAAGAAATGCAACGTTTCCAGATCAAGTATTAATTACATGCTATATAGAATCATATTTTTCAAACAAGTTTTATAAATAAAAAGCTAGGCCTTTCAAACCATCAGCAATATTAATTTTGGATTTGAAAGATCGTGAAAGATAAACAACCACGTAACTGTGAATTAGAAAAATACTGGCCTAGGTTGCATAAAAACCTCCATTAAATAAATACCGTAAGTTTTCACTATGAAAATTCAGTGGCATTGTACTTTAAAAAACTATCATGAATTAACCATCCCGTTAATGATACTTGAGTTGTTCTGCACAAATCACATACACAGACAGGAAGTCAGATGGCCAAAAAAGGCTATATACTGGATTAATACACAGTTCGACAGAAAGTACTCTCGGTGGGCTCCGCTCCGTCGTGACAACGTCCTGACTGCTGTCGCAGTTGTCAGCTGCAACTCCCGCTACCCCTCTCCTCTTGCTTGCTCTGCTGTCCCAGAAGGTCCAACACCCCGAAGGCTGACACGGCGGGTGACGTGGCTGAGGTCTTTTGCATCCATCCCTCAGACCGCCGGTTTAATCTCAGGGTGATTTACAGTGAGTGGTTCTGGTTTCCAGTCTGGCTGGAAGAAGTGGATATTGAATGTCCGCGCCCAGTTCTCAAACACTCTTTTCTCTGTGATGAAACGATGATGACTGCCCTTTCGTCCCCGCTCGTGGGACATGTACATCGTGCATTCATCAGGTCCCAAAGGTTCGTAATAATGATAAGGTACTGAAAGATGATTAGGATCCCTGTGGAGGAAAGAAAATAGATGGAAGCCTGAGATGTTCTTTTTCTACTGATTGAAAAGATGCTATCTTTAATAAACTGATGGGCTCAAATCCACTTTTTCTCCTAGCTAAACCAAATTTCTAGGTAGCTGTATCTTTCTTGCATATTTAATACATCAGACTAGGGCAAAGGTGTTTTCTTTGCTCTTCCTATTGCTCTCCTTTAATCCCCTCCTCCCAGTTAAATAAAGGACAGCAGTAGCTCAGAACCAAGAGGGAGTGCTGCAGGGCTGTGCTATTACTCTGAGATTTGAAGCGAACTGCTTAAAAGAGATTTGTGTCTAGACTCTGATTCGTAAAAAGCCCTGCAGAGGTATTTACGGAAGTGGGGGAAGAAGGGGAAGGGGCAGATAGAGGGGAGGTGGTTTTGCGTCACATCAGCTCCATTGAACGTTCACTGCGCGAGGTTCTGAGCGCACAACTTCAATGTGCCTACCTGCGGGCCAGGTCAGCGATACAGTCTGCCGTTGCTGGGTTTACAGTCAAACATCTGTCGCACAAATGAGTTTTTTTGATCTTACAATGGCAACTTTCACGTATCCAAGCTGAAAATGGAAACCGTTCGCCCACAGTGTCCTTCTGACCTGGTGAGGCCATCGGCATTAACCAGCAGGAGCTGCAGCAGTCACGCGGTGACACACAGGGCACGCCAAACACCAGTTAGATATTTAGGATAAAGTTCATTTTAGCAGTTCTAACATCAACGTTTTGACGTTACATCCTGTAGAAGACACGTTTGTATTGTACTGCTAATAAGCCAGAGTGATTCGTCCTCCTTTTGTTTTATTCTCGACATTAAACTGTACCCATCACGCTTTTGCTTTGGGCACAGGCATTTTGGGCTGACTAGAGCTTAGACAACCGTCTCTGTCCTAAACTCAAAGAGAGACAGCTGTCCCAGAGAGAGTAACCCAGTTGTACCCATCTCGGCAGTCGCTACCAACAAACTGTTGTGTTGTGGCGGAGAAGTTAATCCAAATGCTGCCACTTAGTGAAGCCTTGGAACTGCTCCACGTTAAAGCCTGAGCTGAACAGGACCCTAGGAGGAAAGCTCATGCAGATGCAGGGCTGTCAGCTCTAATATAGAGTTGATTATTTTCATTTTGAAGAGCTAATATTTAAACTCACTTCCGACTGCATGCATCCACAATCTGTCAGTATTCTGTCCTGGTCATTACTTTCGCTGTGTAATTCTGTCACCTACGCAATCCTCTAATTTTTCTTATTTTACCATTATCCATATTGTGTGTGCAGTGGTAATGGACGTATTGCTGCTGCTTTCCATTTGTACCGTAGATTAACGCTTTAATTCAATCAGTCTAGCTTCCTGGTAACACAGCGCGGTGATCAATCTTACAAGACCAGAATAACAATAAAATTACATTTCTAGAATAAGATGGATTCTAAATTTACTATATATAGTCTCACTTGAGTACATAAGAGAGTGAAGGGAGATCATTCAATACCTCACCTACAGAAAACACATTTGTAATGTAAAAAAAGACCTTTTATATAGAAATTTATTATTTTTTAGCTACAACTATTAGATCTCAATCTTCAATTAATTTTTCATATACTTTTTTGATACATTGGACCTGTTATTATAATGTCGTAAATGAATCATTTGTATGGTTACTGTGAATCTAGCAGGATATGTTTTAATGTGATTTTTTATTAAGAACTACTACACAAATAGACCTCTGCCTCTCATTTAGGCTGCTCTACCTTTCTGCACTGAAGCTGGATTTTCCTCCTGTGTTCTCGAGGGTAAACTCTAGTGCTTGGTGGGTATTTACCGCTTTAAAGTTAGGATTAGTAAAGTTGAAATCGTCCCTCCAACAGCCTGTGGACAAATGCAGTCACAGTGGAAACAGGTTAACTGCTCAGGGCCCAGTCCTGCAAAGGGAGCCTGCAGGGCTGCTGGCCCCGATACCCTGGGTGAGTTTGGGTGGGATCCTCCCTCCCCCACCCCACCCCTTTTTTAGGAAGGCCTGAGTTGGGTTTGCAGAACACGAACTGAAGAGCAAAGAGCAGGAAATGAATGGCTGTATGTCTCCTCCCCGTCCCTCTGCTGTACGCTGACATCAGCCATGGACGACAGTGGTAGCTGGAATCAGATTTCTCACAGAGGATCTATAGGAACGCTGGTCAATTTTTTTTCTCCCCAAGTATACAGGTACAGTGGGTGGGCAGATCAGACGGGGAGAGGAAGGAGAGAAGGCGTGCTAAGTGGTCCTCCTTCTCCCTCACTCTGCTAACTCAGTATTTATCCAGGGGTTACTCTTCCGTTACCTCTGTGAAGCAACATTTTGAAGCCTGTACCTCCCAGTAAGTGCTTTCTCTCTTACCAGTATTCTACCAGTGGATATTTTAGCAATGGATTTCCCTTTGGAAGACAGGGATTCTACATTACATCCAAGGGCTCTGAAGCTAACACCAGTGTATGCTGAGTGGATGCCCCTAGCTCCAGGCTGTAATGGGTCCCTCTGTTTTGTGCAATGTCCCATCAGAAACTGCAGAAAGACCTGCTGCACGGGGCCTGGCAGGCGAGAGGCGGAGGAGCGCGGTCCAGGCACCCTGCTGGGGTCAGGCATCCCTTGATGGGTGCTGTCAAGGCTTGTACGCAGGTCTACTGGCTGAACTGGAGGCAAATTCAATGCAGAAATGAACATGCTGGTGGCTTTAGACCTCTCCAGCACCTCTGCTGCCACGTGAGGCTTTGAGGCTAAATTCCAAATGCTTTATTTTGGATTTAGGAACTCTGGAAGGCAGCTGGGTACCTAGGGCGTTTTGTCTGAAGTCTTCCTCCTTTTGTGGGAGTTCTGGATTCTCCCAGACTGCATGCTAGTGAGGTCTGGATTTGGACTCTGGCTTGAGTAACTACACCATAACCCAAATTAACTGTACTCTGTTATCTTCTAACTCTGCAATTAGCTTGTGTCACCAGCAAATGAAATGCATGAGTAATTTCTATACGGAAATTGCTTGCCACCTCATTTATTAACATTAAAACAGATGCTGTTTTATCACTGACTGATACTGGACATTAATCAGTATTTTGTCAGACTTTGCATGCATATTAATATCACAGCTGGGAGGAATCTAGGAATGTTCCTCTGTAAAATATACTGTACTTCCTGCCTCATAGCCTGCCAGCAGCAACCGGGTAAGTGCTCGTACCCAACGTCAGTCAGCTCCTGTTTGCCACTTCAGTGCACATTTTCCCACAGATGGTCTCCACCCACAGCGAAAGCTGAAAATACAGCAAACAGTGTTTGCCTCGAAAGAAACAAGGCAGAAAAACAAGGCCATCCCACATCACATTCTGGTCAACCTCTTCCTTTATCAGTGAAGAACTGTTATAAATCAACCCGCTAAACTATATGTACTCATACGCTTTGTAAAATAATTCATATTTGGGAGGGTGAATAGAGTGTCATTAGCATGTAGAGTGATGAGCAAGGTGCTGTGCCAGGACTATGAAGATATCTGGGTAATTTCTTGCCTTCTGTTCCCAGGATCCCATTTCCTTGACCTCCATACTAGCCCTGTTTTCAATGAGATGAGATCCAGGCGTATGGACAGGCAGGACTATCTCCCACACAGTGAGTACCCCTTCTTCCACCAAGCCCCCCATAAGCCCCAGGAAATCTAACTAGCAACAACTGCTGCTTTGCACTTGATTTAAAGCAACTGAAAGTGGAGAGAGGGAGGTAAGAAAATAGTAGATTTAAAAGCTGTACCCAAAGGAATAAATTAAAGAGTTTCAAATGCCAATTTTTAGGCAAATTATCACCGATGGGAAATAGCCTGGCAGTCAAATGAGGATTCTTATAGGAAAATAATCTGGCTCCATAATTGGAGCAAAAATTATTCATATTAGTTAAATAAGGCTCAGAATTAAGCTTTGAGTTTCTGTGAGTTCAGAAGGCCCATGAAGAGGAGTGTTAAAGAGGGCTCTTCCCACTAATACCCTCAGTTTGCCGTGTGTGCCCGAGTACCTGGAGACACCTGCAAGGATACTCGGATGGACAGGGACTGGGGTGGTTACAAACCGCATTAAGGCTCGTCTGCCTTCGTCCCACCGCTGCTGCTGAGCAGGCACGAAGGCAGGCAGCAGCGCCGCAGTGCCTTCGGGAATGGTGGTCCTACCTCTGCACCCCGGTCTGGCCGCTGATGCAGGGCGGCGAGAGGAAAACCCCTGTGTCCCAGCACAGGAGCGAGCCCTGTGCATACGGCCGGCTGCCAGAGGGAGCTCGGGGAGGGAATGCTTCCCATCTGGGGTGCCAGTTTGCTCCAGCAAAGGCTAGGATTAGACCCCTGGGCACTGGAAAACATGCAGCGAGATGGCTTGTCTGTCTTGTGGCAAGAGCGCGAGGTGCGCACGCCCTCCAAAATCTCTGCAGTGTGCAGGGAAGCACAAGCTTTCATCTTACTCCAGAGTGTGCAAGTCAGATGTATTTAACAGCGTGAGAGCAGGATCAAAGCCATTAACCCTTACTACAGCATCAATCTGTAGCAAAGCGAAGGGATTTGGTATTACATATAGCTTTGCTGTAAAGCACTAGAAAGTTGTAATAATCAGGTCATCAATTCCAGTTCAGCTATAAAAATCAATGTCCAGTGAAAGTAAATAGAAATGAATCTAAAACATGTTGTTGCAATTAATAGTGACAAATCTTTTAGCCTGTACTCCAGACTCCTTCACTAGACTATTTTTCCTGCATGGGTAGGAAGCAATTTGGTTAATGATCTTAAGCTAATAATTTGTAGCAGAATCAACAGTATGATATTCACGATACCTTTGAGATGTCCTTCACGTTACAGATGTGATACTAATTTAGTTCCACGACAGTGATCACCCACACTCATTACTTACTCTACAAATTAATACTTAAAAAATAATGGGTATCTGCTAAAGTTGTAAATTTGATATTAACTCTGAATAGAAATGAGGGTTGGGGTCTTTTTTAAATCTTAATGATTCTGTAGTTGCACAGCAATAAAGCACCTGTATCATTTCACACACACGAGAGGTGGAGTGGGGTTTTTATTGGGTGGTTTGGGTTTTTTTTCATTTTTCTTTTTTAAATGGTAGATTTGTATTTTTTCAGCCTGAAAACCAGGAAATATGGCTTAAAATCACAGAATATTTCTTTCATTTCTGCTATTCCATTTTGTTGTCTGTTTAGCTTCCTAATGAGTGGCTGAAGAGCAAACGAAGAAGGTTTAACTGCACTTATGGCAAGAGGTTCCTTGCATAGATCTCCATGGGTAGCTTCTTCCAGGCGTGGCAACTACAGTTCTCCCCTTCGTCACGCTGGAAATAAACCTGAAGTGAAGACACTTTATATTCTTTGGATTAAGAAACGACCTTTTCCCTTTTTATGACCAGGTAAGCGTACATTTATGTTAAGAGTTTTTATGTAGGCTGTAAGCATTATTGCATCTATCAATGTAGGACTGATTACAGCCTTTCTTGTGTTATAATTTAACAGTATATCCATTTGATTTCAGTGTATCAACTCTATGAAAGCCTTTCTCAGTGACAATTTTAGCCTCTCTTAAAAACAGTTCTGTGGTTGGTTTTTTTTAATGAAGTAATGCATTTAAATCTGACTTTGCCTGGAAAGTTAGGATTGAGCATTGCTTTACAGTGAATTGCTGTCTTCTGCATTTTTGGCTCATCAGTTTAGGTAAGAATTGCTTCCATGTGTCACTGGAATACAGCCACTTCTGGGGTAGGCCCGAGCAGCCACTTACTGAAGTGTCTTGGCCAGCTGAAATGACAGGGGAACTGAAATGTTGTGCTGTGGAAGGTATTTATGTTGTCTGCAATACCTGATCTAGTTTGTTATTTTCCTCGGAGAATTCATGATGAAATCTGGCAGTACATTACAGCATTTATCATCAGCGTTTTGTTATAATTTGCAGAAATCCTTACAAAGTGGAACTTAGCGTTGATGTTTTAGATTGGAATTTCTTCAGGGATTTCTAGCGTGTGCCCAGGACAAATGCAGATTCCCGCGTGATCTTTTCCAGTGCTCAGAAGAAAGTCAGAGCAGTCCTGTTCTTTGACAGATGAGCTAACCTGTCACTGCAGCCTTGCCCCCCCTGCCCTGAAAGGCATCTTGCATTAGTCAGTGAGGCAGACTTCAGTGAGGTCACTGAAGTTGCCACAGAGAATTCAAGCAAGTACTTCTTGGTGAAAGGGATTCGTGAGCAGGTGATGAAACGCTCCACTGATGCCACCATTCCAGACTGCCAGTGCCAGCTCTGTGCGCTGCTGGGTCACCCCACAGTGCGATGGGATCGGGACTGGGTGTGGGCACACAACCGCATCGTTCTGAAAGGCCACAGCGCTAGGACTAGTAACGGATGGAGAGGGGGCGCTTAAGCCAGCATAAAGATTGCTGATGTAAAGTGAATTTGTATAAATGCATACTGGATCGGGGCTTTGCATCAGGCGGCTAGTGTGATTTTGGTCCAGTACCAGAAATCCCCACGACTGCTTCCCTCTATCAGTGACCCACAGCAGGGAAGCTGAACCAGCGCGTTGGGCCTGAGCGTGGCTGGGGGCGCAGTGTAGCCGTAAAATAGGCACATGCTGTTATTTGCCAGACCAGCAGGAAGGGGGGCACGTAGCTTCCAGTGACAGGATTTGTGTGCTGCTTCTGCCACTTGTGGCCCACACCCCCCTACGTGACCAAAATGGGTGATTACAGCACTGATCATCCATTCTGCAGGACCAAATTCCAGGGGTTTTTTGGTGGGGGTTATTTAGGAAGCCAGTTCACTGGAAGATTGGGATTCATGTGACAGAGATACAACCACCTTAATCTGAGTTGCATAGAAAGTTCAATTTAGAAACTTGTCACTGTGAGAACTCTGCTCCTCTATTAACTGGGGGGGGGGGAACTTTAAAAACAAGTTAAAAGTGATGTTTTCCAGTATTCCTTTTTTTCAGATTAAATTCATGCCAATTATTGCATTACTTTTAGCTGATAAATATTCAGAGACTAAAAGAAACCGACAAGATGGATTAATTCTCCCACACTACAAAATTTTTTAAATATTTTATATAACATAATTAAATGCTGTTTGTTGTTCTCAGAATCAGATCTTGGGACATGTTAATTAATTGCTTTAAGAGGACCGAAGACATGTTGCAGAGAAAAAAAAAGAATTTAAAGATTCAGATATTTATCTGTAACGTTCAACCTCGTTGGCTAATAATGGTTCCAAAACAAATCCTACCTGCAGAAATCCGGTGGCACCATGCCATAAACATTTATCCTGTCACAGAGCTCTAATGCGATAGTCATTGTGAACCAGCCCGTGCTAAGCCAAGTGTTGGATATCTTCCTGAAAGCAAAAACATAATTAAGTTTCTAGGCTGACAAATAATTCTTGAGATAGCTGAAGCAATTTCTGGGCATTTTTTTCATTCTTGTGAAAGGTTATGAAAATCGGGCAACCAAGACTACTTTGCTCATTCATCTTTTAATGATTTTGCTAGTGTCTTCTGTCAGTGGGCTAACCTACGCACAAACTGCCCTTGCTGTAATTCATTCTGGGCACAGCAATGTTAATATTTAGCTGACCTTTGGGTAAGTTTACCTTAAGTGAGTGAAACTTCACATCCTATATTTTTCTGTTAGTAATCTATACACACCTTTAATCACCTAATACAGCTTACACACTAAGTGCTCAGGAAGATGCGTCACAGGGCATGAAGAGGGCTTAAAATGCTGCCTCTCGTGGCACGGAGGACCCCGTCTGCTGGAGCGAGGTCTGGCCTCATGTGCTTGGTCTAACCGTCTTTTCTCCCACGCTGTGTATGGTTTGGTTTCTGGAAGCTCTGACTGCTGGCAGGAAACTCCTCGTTAGCTGCAGCTCTGCCTGTCCCTTAGGCAGCCTGGGAAACCTTCGTTCTAGGTGCTGCCCCTCTGCCTGCCCCAAGTCCCACAGCGGGACCTTTGAATGGGAGCGACTGCGTTGCTCTGAGGCAGCGCCTTTCCTGGCCCCTCTGCAGGCTGGGAGGAGTGTTCAGAAGCAGCACAACTCATCCCAGCACTACTTCTGCAAAATGGGAGATGCTCCACGTACCTGCTCACAGGTAAGAGATTTACAGGCTGTGCTTAAATTTTGCTGTATCACAGGTTCTTACCTGCAAAACGGGAACAGTCACGTTTCCTCTTTCTAGCATTTGCTTGTCGTTGCTGTTCAGTGCGTGTGAGCTGGGTACTACGATGGTTACGGGTTGCCTGGCACATGTAACCAGTGACCATCCCGGCCTGTATTAAGTTCCTGCACTGTCCCTATGCCTGGGGAGAGCTGGCAGCCCTGGAACGGGAAGCTCAAGGAAATGCCAGTGAGGAGCATGTCTTAAAGGCGCTGAAAGGCCCATTTCGGGGCAGCCCCGCAGCACCAAGTCAGGCACCTCTCAGAAATGGAGGCCCATAGTCACGTACTTGCTCCAGAGAAAACAAGTTCACTCAAAGGTCTCCTTTCAAATACTGTTACAGAAGGAGACGGCAGGTCTCCCGAATGGCTCCTCACTCAGCTAGAAGAGTCCCACAGGAAGAAGTTCAGGCTTGTGTCATCTGCATCCCAAAAAGGCCTCTGATTCCTGATGACAGCCTGTGAAGTGACTGTCTCTCATCTCTTACTAACGCTGAGGCGCTGTGAGGGCAAGCGCAGGCTCTTGGATGGCCTGTCCGCTGCGTCACATTGTACTAGTAGGGAACCTGCTCTATCCCCATTCCACCACACCTACATCCCTGCAAAATGTTGTGACTCCCCAAAAGCACAGCAGAGAACGTCAGGCCATCTTCTGCAGCTGACCCAGTGATAGCAGAATGCACAGCAGTCCTGGATCCAGGGACCTGAAGCCACAGCAGCCATGGCAAGCAAGTGCCAGCATCACCAGTGTGTAACCCAGCAGCCGGGAGCCCACCGCGCAGCTTCCCAAGCCACTGCTGAACAAGTTGCTTCCAAGTAGGTCAGCTGCAGGGCAGAAGGAGGGAGATGTTTTGGGCGCTGTCAGACTGAGGAATGCCTTGTACTAGGGCTTCCCGTTTCCTCAGCGAATTGGACTAGTGCGAATGAAAAAAGCAGTGGTGGTATCAATGCCGGCTGCTTAAAAGGCACTCAGCGTAAGGGGGTTCTTTAACCAAAAACGCCAGGAGGATGCTGGGGAGCCCAGGCAATTTGTCCTGTCCTTTGCGGATCACCTGGTAATGTACAAACTCCCGAAACGTACGTTTGTACTGCTCCTGCCATCCAGACTTTCAGGCTAAGCTAGCATTTGGAGAATAACATCATTTAAGCATCTCATTAGTTCCAATTATGGGGCCTTATTTATTTTCTGAATTTGCGCTTAAGCTCGGAGGGGTGGTGAAATCTGTCATAATGTCATAGCTGGGTCCTAAGCTCAGCAGAGGCCTTCAGGCACTGCAACAATACAAACCAGTAAATAGTAATTTTTGGCTCAAAATTATTAGGGAAGCTGGGGAAAAGCCTAAAAAATCTGCTTTCTTGCCACTTGAGAATTTCTGAGCCTGTGGATCGCTAGGTAATTCAGGAGCATGTTCATGCTGAGAGTACTTTGGAGCTTGCACAAGGGCAGCGGTTCAGGTGCCTAAGACCTTGCATTCCAAAACTGAGGGAGCAGTTATATCCAGACCGTGGCTGAAGCGGCTGGGCTTTGCACAGGTCAGGCAACCTAGCTAGGCTGGCTGCTGCGTTAGTCTTCTTCCTGCTTACACGCACTTAGGCTGTAATTTAGTGTTTGCACTACACAGGAGAATAACTGAATTTAAATAAAGTAGCTTCAAAGCAGCTAAACAACGAAATAAAGATTTTTAAACTTACTGAAGTACCACTTTGGCCTCTTTAAATACCGTGTCTGTAGGACAGCAATACAGAAACAGGGTTACAGTGTCGTGCCTTTTCATAAAAGATCTGAACAAGAGTCCAACAAAAGAATACTGTTTTTATACCTAATCAGCTGTAATGAAAGAATATGAAGAACTGTCATGTGCTTATTAAGGAGAATTATCAGATATTCTTTTATACGATGAACTAACACACTGTGCTGATAATTCTGTAGTGCACACTAAATTACAATTAAAGGCCTTTCTGCTCCACCAAAATCTCATTTATAATCTCTATGGAAATACTCTTCCTGCAGTTATATCATTTATGCTTCCTTTATCTAATTACTATAATATTGGTTCTGAATCATATTTTCTTAATGTACCCTTATTCAATTATAAAGTTATTTTCAAGTACAGTTACTTTGTCATACCAAGTATATTGCTCTGCAGCCATTGTCATTCACCATACTATTTAACTGGCAATGTTTTCTGAAGGTTTCCCTTCATTTCAAAATCAGCTTTTTTTCGAAAAGCACAGTGCATCCAATTACCTTTTTTCTCATCATTTTCAAGACAGAAATGAATGGTTTGATTATTGCAACCTTGCAATCAGGCTTCTCTCCGTCTTTTGTTTTTTGCAGGCACTAATGTCAAGAGCTCAGCAGAAACCTCCCAGGGAACAGCAACGTTCTGGGCTGTACAATGTTCTGCTCCTGCCCCCACAGCTACATAAATTTTCTTCCCTCACCAATTCCTTCCTACCCATGTTTCTTTTCATCTTCCCTCTTTTTCTGTGCTGCCTATTCATTTATTTTCATCGCCGGTTTTAATCTTCTTAGTCCTTCAAGTACGCTGTATGTGCCCTCTAAAGGAGCGGCTCACACACAGCAGAGCCTGCAGTTTCTTCACAGCAACAGGACCTGTCAGGAGGCTGAATTTTCCAAGCATCCAAGTGCCCTTGGGTGACACTGGGAGCTCAGGGTGCCCCTGACTGAGGCCACTATGAACTTGTTACAATGTCATTAGTGTCTCAAACGCCTTAAAGAGTATTTCAGGAGACAAGACTGTGCCTGGTACCTGTGCAGAAAAAGAGCGTCTTTCACCCCCTGCACGGCTATAGGGCTCCTGCTCCGGGTGGCTGACGCCGAACCAGGAAGAGCAGCCTGCCTGCCACTGCACAGCAAGCGTCAGGAAGGGAAAGGGGCCCTGGCTCCCCAGGGCAGAACTGGCCCGACCGCTCCGCAAAACCGGGGCCTGCGAGTGCTCTTACACTGAGAGTAACGCAGGGAAGGTGGCCGCGTGCGCTCCGTGTACAGGGTCTGGCCCTTACAGCTGACGGTGGCCTGCGTTACCCTGCAGCTACAGCGCTCTTCACTTTCACGCCTTTGTAAACACTGGGCGTGCGGATAAACCCCTGCACTTTTCTGCAAACGTTTAATTCACATTCTCCCTTAGCTCTAGTCTGGGTGAACAAACCTGGAAAAGACCGTCAGATGCCAGAACTGGCAGGGTATCTCCCCTTGTTAGCCTTCCTTCTCGTTCTGGCAGAGGCGGAATCCCTGGCAGAGACTCACAGGCCCCAATTTGAGGATGAAGAGAACAGAATGGTAAGAAGCTGACCAAGTACTGTGTGCTGTCGTGTCAGTGGGAGTGACAGTAGTTTGAGCCGCTGTAGCTGAACAGAGCTCTGCAAGCAAACCACGTGGGGTTCAACAGACAAGGGCAGCAAATGCGAAGCAACGATAGAGTTGCCATCAGCTAAGAGGATACAACGGCTTCCGCTAACGCTGGTTCTGCCTTTGTTGTGCAGCCCAGAAAACAAAGTGTGTGTCTCTTCAGTCCTCCCTGACCACAAACGGACTGAGCCCAGCTCCTAGCTTTGGTGTGTAGTGAAGCTGGAAAATCTCACCATGAGCTGCTACCTCTTCATTTGTACCTTAGTGGGGACCCTGTTCCATTTTTACAGCAGCATATTTAATACGTAAAAAGTAGGAGTTCATTAAAAAGAAATGTATTTCTTGCTAGGAAGTCTTTGGTTTAAACGTCCATTTTCAAACATTATAGTGAAAATGCTTAAGTCCTGTGGCGGGTCACTTATTAAAAATCTGATTTGAAGATCAGCCTACAAGTCATAAACAGTCTCATGACGATGTAACTATCCTAATAACTCTCTTTTTCCCAGTTGGAAATACAAGATGAAGTGTTCTGAAGCACCTAAGGTATGACTAACGTTTATTTGTTTTACAAGAAGCTTTACAGCTGCAGTGTTCCAAGAATACTTAAATTCAATAAGCAGCTATTATAATTCACTGAATGGTGGCATTTCCTCTATAAGAAAACATAACCTATCCATTCTGATTTTTCAGAATCAGTAAAAAAACTTTCAGGTATATTACCCCAAAGTGAGATTTAAACAGCTCCTGCCTCCTTGGCTGTATAAACAGTACATCCAGATTCTCATATTCTAAGTTGATGAGGCAATACTCCATACAAATTATTTTGATGCCTTTTTTTTTACTTATGTTACAAGTGATATTATTTGGCATGCTGTACTATATTACGACTCCTGAGGCAGAGGATTTAAGGGGTGTGATGGTCCCTCTGAGCCGATCTGAAATTGGTGTATATAAACTACATTATTTTACTACTGTCTGACATCCCCCAAATGTATCCACGTAAGTTCTCACCTGTCTTTCCCAGTTTCCCGTTTAAAAAGGTCATCAAACTGAAGCATCTTGTGGCGAGAAATCATATATGCTTTTAATTGAGGCAGTATCTGATTCATCAGCTGCAGGTTGTTATACACCAAGCCTTTGCCATCTCTTCTCATGTAGCTGCTAGGACCCCAGAAGATAAACACAGCACCGTGGCTCATATTTAAGAGTTCATTGCGATTGCGCAGAATCCTCTGAATACTGGAGTGTGCGATGACTCGAAGGCTCGTTCTGTTTCCAACATCCTTTCCATAACCTCGCGTAGGTGCATCATTCATTCGGATGACGCACTCCGTCTCATCAATCCTGTCACCTTGTTTACTTCCCAGAAGGTGTCCAGAGCTGGTTACCAATGCACAACTCTTGCAGTGCATTTTTAAAGGCTGCAAAGACAGAGTTCAGAATTAGCTGTAAACATCTTCCCGTTCGCTACGTGATAACTATATTTTACATGTACACCGCGTATTTCACAGCAGAAGTCTCAAGAGAACTGGACATAAATCTCGCCCAACAGTCTGCCCAAACAGCTGGGGACACGTTACCTGCACATTTGTGGATGGGGAAAATGAGGTAAAAGTCTATAGCCCTTAAAGTTCCTCTGGGGTTTAAATCCTCCTTTCCACTGCTGCATCACATACATAATCACAACAGCTTCTATACTGTTCCCAGCTGCACAGGATTGTACTTCTTCCACTTGCCATAAATGAGCTGTAATTGGAGTATTTTTGATTCTTCCTCTTCCATTTTTTCGCAGGAAGAAGCCAGTTGTAAGTCCTTGTAAAGCACAGGTGTGAACAGCTTTCCAACCTTGGGGTCAGGACATTTTGCTAAAGGAAGACAGTTACACCCTGGTCCAGTCCTTCCACCCCGTCTCCAGGCTGGTGCCACAACCACGGCGATGCTCTTGTACCTCCTTTGTGGTTGAGCAGTCAGAGCTGCTCATTAATGTCCGTGTGTATTTTACACCACAGTGAGCGAGCGCGCGGAACTTCTTCCAGCTCTTCAGGTCACGCTTAAAAGTTAGAGAGTAAAAGGGAACAGGAGGCGCCTGTTCAGTGAGTGTCTGACCTAATGGAATCAGGCGAGTCAAACAAGCTTTCATGAAAATGAAAATGCATTGTAAATCACATTATTGAAGTATGCCACCAACACAGGTCTCCGGGAGTGCAGCATCTAAGTGAAGCTGCTACCAGCACAAGAACTAAAAAGGGCCAAAGGGTTAACAGTGTTCCCAAAGCGCTGGTTTTCAACAAGAATACAGTAAACTGGGAGGTAGAGGCGGTTTGAAGGTGTGCCTCGGTGACCCTCCGTGTGCGTTGGGTTTGTGTGGCGGGGTTTTAGGAGTGGCCACGGGGGTGGCTCCTGGGAGAAGCTGCTGGAAGCTTCCCCACCCCAAGTCAGACCTGCCCCTGGCCACGGCCGAGCCACTCAGCGCCCTGTGATTAATGTATTTACAAGGGGAAAAACAAGAGAATTGGGAGCAGAAACAGCGGAGAGAGGAGTGGGATGCGAGAGGGACAACGGGGCAGACACCCAGGTTGGTACAGAAAGGCGTGAGGAGGTGCCTGGAAGTGAGGTTCCCTTGCAGCCCGGGGAGGACCCCATGCCAGAGCAGGGGGATGCTCGAAAGAAGACTGTGACCCCGTGGGAAGCCTGTGCTGGAGCAGGCTGCTCCTGGAAGGACGGCACCCTGTGGGAAGGACTCACGCTGGAGTAGTTAATGAAAAACTGCAGCCCGTGGGAAGGACTCACGCTGGAGAAGCTCCTGGAGGACTGTCTCCTGTGGGAGGGACCCCAGGCTGGAGCCAGGGCAGAGCGTGAGTATCCTCCCCTGAGGAGGAAGGAGCAGCAGAGACAGCGTGTGATGGACTGACCACAACCCCCATTGCCTGTCCCCTGCACTGCAGGGTGGGGGAAGGAGGGGGAGAAATGGGGAGCAAAGCTGAGCCTGGGAAGAAGGGAGGGGTGGGGGGGAGGTGTTTTCAAGATGTGGGTTTATTTCTCATTATCCTACTCTGATTTGATTGGTAACATATTAAATTGATTTTAAATTGATTTGTCTTCTGCAAGCTGAGTCTGTTTCGCCTATGACCATAATGTGAGCGATCCCTGCCTGCCCTTGTCTCCACCCACCAGCCTTTCCTTGTATTTTTTCCTCCCCATCACTGGGGAGAGGAGTGAGCAAGCAGCCGCGTGGTGCTGAGTTGCCGTCTGGGCCTAAACCATGACAGCACGAAGATTTGCAGTATCTCGCAGAATTTAAGACCAGTAACATTACAGAACATACAGAGTGCATCTTACCATTTCTTTGGAAAAAAGGCAGACAAACTGAAGTGGTTGCTCACAGGTCTGAAGTTCCTGGGAAGGACATTTTGGTTCATGGTCAGTTTGACCTACTGCTCTTCTTCCCTGAGGGTGTCTGTCAGAATTTTGTTTTCATCATTAACCATAACGAATGGCAATCCAGCACCCTCCTGGTGAGTAACAGGCGCTAATTCCAGAGGCTCCAAGTCAGACCCACAGCATGCTGAGAGCCGTCGTGTCCTGCACTGTGGCACTGGCCTGATCCTGTAGGGTGCCGAGGAGGTGACTAAGGGAAGCGGTGGCTAAAGAGCGCTGGCCACCTAAACCCATCAGCACCCCGAGATCAAAGCCTGTGGCTCCTCACAGCAGCTCACTGTTCAGGGATTACACACACAGCTGGCACATCTCCGGGCACAAACTGGGTGGCTTTACCAGCAGTGAGGGGAAGTTATGGTGACATATAATTACACTTGGGATCAACCACATGGATATAGGTATCAAAACGATGAATCAGTGTGCTGTGAGGCACAGCTGAAAGCTCTACAGCTGAAAAGAAGCCATAGCCTAGGTTTGAGAGAACGCCAGTCCCCTGTTTGGAAATGCTTTGGCCCCGAGCATTTGAAGGGGGTGTTTTACTGAAGTAACTTGTTTTGAATTTTGAAGGTAGTAAGTGGGGCAGTCTGAGCTTTATTTTCCCGTGAGAATAGCTAATGAATGATGAAGTGCTTTTTAATTAAGGACAGACCAACTAAACTATAAAACCTGTGTAATGACACGACCAGTGAGCTTTCTATCACCATCTTCTCCAAAGTCCCTTTCACGTATACGGATTGTAATCCAGAGCTAATGATATGGGTAGAAATGTTCATGCCTTTGTGAGCCAAGGTTCCTAATGCAGTATTTACATGCATTTTCCTTTAAGCTTTCATCTGCCACTTTGATGAATTACCTAGCAAAAGGCTCTGAGGTGAACTAGCTGCTCCACCATCATGCTTGGGAAAGCCGGATGAAGTGCTAATGAGGTTAAAGGAAATGTAGTCAGCACCAGCGTTAACTCCCATGGGTTCAAATATCCACACAGCGAGACATTGTCACCTAAACAATCTCCGCTGGTTTCTGGCCTACTGAGCTACAGCTTACTTGTTTCTTGTAAAAGTCTGCCAGAGAATCCATCCATTGTTTGGAAACAAGGAGCTGTGGAAACTTGGGGAGGGGATGTCAACGTTTGCTAGATGATAAACATTAACACCCCCCAAAACATCTGTCCCAGATCTTGTTTGAAAACTGTTCCTTCTGGGAAAAAAACCTCTTTAGGCTGAAACATTCAGGTGTTTCCCAGCTACTTCCCGAATGATGCATGGGGACTGAGCCGGCACAGCTGCTCCGGGCAAGTCATTTTCAGTCCCCTCACTCAGATTCTTTTAGTCAAAAGCTACAAAACTCGCACCTAAAAATCGTCAGAGGAATTCACAGCCAACAGCCACAACATTCTGGTACCAGCTGTTTATAGTGCTTTGACAATACTGAAAGCAAGGGGGGAAAATGCTGTTGGCTCTAATATCATCTCATTGGGAGGCAGTGGTGGCACCAGAAATGTCATCTACTTAAGCAGTAATAATGGAGCACAAGGTAGTTCTCTGGGATTGATGACCAGCTGGGAAAAGTTGATGGCCTGAGAATAACTGGGGGCCATTAAGCCAGAAGAACATTAACTCCACAGAAAGCTCTCTGTTACAGTAATTATTACAGTGATATTTGGACAAAAAAAGGCAAACCAGAAAGCGCAAGCCCATGACATACGAGTTAGTTGTATTTTAGGTGGGCAGTGCAGCCCTTACTTCATAAGCCTTGCTTCAAAAGGCCCAGGAAAGGGACAGGGTGAGAGGCAGGTGAGTTTTACGGCATCTGTATTAATTACCTTGCAACGTAACACGTAACGCAGATATAAGCTGCTGACATTTAACGGTAGCCGCATTTTCACATGTACCTCAACTGCATAATACCTTGCACAACACGGCAGAGCACGCCGCTACTTCTACAGCACATCAGACACAGCAATACACAGGGCACTCCGTGACCGAGCCAAGCATCAGCCAAAGAAGGTGCCCAAATCACCTCTCAGTTCCAGTCCCCTAAAAATACGTACGGGGAGAGAGAGAAAAGAGGGTACAAGACAGCAAGCTCACCGTGCTGGAAGCCCAGTCAATGGCAGAATCAGCTGGTGCTTTTCCGGGATAGATGGGCTATCCCAAGGGAATGAAGGGAGCAGGTGCCCCTTGCTAGGGGCTGGTAAACCCCACAACAGCAACTCGGTGGCTGTAACACGTGAGCACAACCTTGCACTGCTCTGAGTATCACGGGCCAAACGGGCTCCTGGCACTTTCAGGTACACACATTACAGCCCAGCAGCCACTGTTGCTGTATCATACACCGCTGATTTGTTTAATACCAACCAGCAGATACACAGAAACAACAAACAATGCTGCGGTTGTTTCTGTATTTTCCAATTTGAGGCAATCTGCTCTATTATTGACTTTAAAATCTATGTTGTCCAATAATAGAAAAATGTTATTTTCAGACACTTTATTGCTCAAGAAAAAAAAAAAATCAATGGAAAAATGTTATTCCTGATTCAAAATATGTTACTCTTAGATATAATTATTTTCTTTGTGATGAAATCAAGCAATCTTTTTTTTTTTTCTTATAAAAGTCTTTTGATTTTAAAGCCAAGATTTAGAAAACAAGACAATTCCCTCCAGTAAAATAAGAAACACTGGAAAACACACTTTTTCCTATAGTGAGTACTTAATGACCTACTTTCAAGACCCCTGGGTTCAGATCACTCTATTATCAGTAGTATAAAAGCTTCTGTTCCATAAATAAAAAATAGAGTATTTTATCTTGGCAATGATGACCTGCCTCTGCCCCATCACCACCCCAAAAAAAAATTCTGGTGCGAAGAACAGCTCATTACTGAATTCAGCAGAACGAGACCACCTGTCAGTTCATCAACACTACAGAGGACTTCAAAGTGTATTGGGAGAGAGCAAGAGAGACTGAGAAAGGTTAAAGAATATCCAAATTCCTTTTGGGTGAATGACCTTTAAGTAAGCATTTGAGACTGAAAGTGCAAAATACCAATAAGGTACTTGACAGCTATGTTTTTCTCTTGCACTGCAACACCTCTACAGGATTTTGTTAGCCAGCACCAGAACGCCTGTCTTCTGCCTGATCTGGAATTAAAAACTATAGGGCTTTTTCACCCTGTATTACCTACCTGAACTGTATCGCTGAACCTACAACCTTCTGTGCAGGAGCTCCCAAACTGACCACTACGGTAAAAGCACGGGTAGAAGACTGATAGACAGGAAAGCAAACTGTATCCATTTTCAATTGAATTAAGTCAGTTTAGGGCTGTATTAATGGTTAGAAAAGCACAGATAAACACTGCAAGAGACAGACTGACTGGTTCAGGAGAAAGTGAGCGTATTCCAGAGCAGCCTACCTTTCTTTTTTGTCATAAAGCACATAATTTCACCGACAGGAGTTTCACATCCCCCCTTACCTAATGCCCGTTAATCCCTGGCCTAAGGACGACAGCCAGCTTGTGTAGGATCGCTGTATGTTACCTCAGTATTTGCTCTGCATGTTCCCTGCCTTCTGCACAGAACTTCATTTGCATTTCATATGTGATGTTAATGAACCCTGTGTTCACCCCATGTTCGATGTAATTTATTACTTATGGCTTGTTATTGATTGCTGGGTCATCAGCCACCGGGAACAACACTGAGTAATTAATGCACGGCCAGTAATATCTTATTTTGTCCTGGCAGCTTCAGTTCTAACTTTTTGCTTTCTGGTAGCCTTGAGCAGCTTTGCGGTTTCACACGCGCTGCTGGCTTGGGAACACTGCTCCACTAGACTGGCTGCTCCTTCCCAGTCCTCCTCTCCCAGTGGCTTCGAGGACAATTCCCCTGCACAACGGGCACCCCAACCTCTGCAGGAGCTCCAGGGATCACGGAATCACTAAGGCTGGAAAAGACCTGTAAGATCATCCAGTCCAGCCATCAACCCAACAGTACGATACCCACTAGACCATGTCCTCAAGCCCCATGTCTACATGTTCCTTGAACATCAGTGGTGACTCCACCACTTCCCTGGGCAGCCTGTTCCAGTACCTGACCACTCTTGCAGTGAAGAGGTTTTTCCTAATACCTGATCTACACCTCCCCTGTCGCAACTTGAGGCCATTTCCTCTTGTCCTGTTGCACCGGAGAACAGGCCAGCACCCGCCTCCCTACAACCTTTCTACCAGCTGTAGAGAGCGATCAGGTCTCCCCTCAGCCTCCTCTTCTTTAGGCTAACAACCCCAGCTCCCTCAGCCGCTCCTCGTAAGACTTGTTCTCTAGACCCCTCACCAGCTTTGTCGCCCTTCTCTGGACACGCTCCAGCATCTCTGTGTCCTTCTTGTGAGGGGCCCAAACCTGAACACAGGACTTGAGGTGCAGCCTCATCAGTGCCCAGTACAGGGGCACAGTCACTGCCCTACTCCTGCTGGCCACACTGTGCCCGATGCAGGCCAGGACACCACTGGCCTTTCTGGCCTCCTGGGCACACTGCTGGCTCACATTCAGCCGGCCTTCGACCAACACCCCAGGTCTTTTTCCGCCCGGCAGCTTTCCAGCCACTCGTCCCCAAGCCTGTAGCGCTGCCTGGGGTTGTTGTGACCTAAATGCAGGACTCGGCACTTGGCCTTGTGGAACCTCATCCAACTGACCTCAGCCCATCGATCCAGCCTGTGCAGGGCCCTCTGCAGGGCTCTCCTACCCTCCAGCAGATCAACACTTCCACCCAACTTAGTGTCATCTGCAAACTGACTGAGGGAGCACCCAATCCCCTCATCCAGATGGTGGATAAATACGTTAAACAAGACTGACCCCAAGACTGAGCCCTCGAGGACACCACTTGTGACCGGCCGCCAACCAGACTTCACTCCGTTTACCACCACCCTCTGTGCTCTGCCCTCCAGCCAGTTTTTAACCCAGCAAAGAACACATCTGTCCAAGCCACGAGCAGCCAGTTTCTCCAGGAGAATGCTTGGGAGATGGTGTCAAAGGCTTTACTAAAGTGCAGGCAGACAACATCTACAGCCTGTCTCTCATCCACCAGGCGGGTCACCCGGTCATAGAAGGAGATCAGGTTGGTCAAGCAGGACCTGCCCTTCATGAACCCATGCTGTCTGGGCTGGGTCTCCAGCCCACTGCAGGCACATCACCAACAGCTGCCCCAGCTGTTGTGAGCCCGTCACTCAGCACTGCTGCACGTACAAAGCTTCTCTTGCCATTACCTCCAGCCCTCACGAGCAACCCATATATGTTGTTTCTATCACTGTGCCTCCTTCCTTAATATTTTTCCTAGAAGACTTATGATTTTAAGGCCAAAGCTGCTTTTCTTTGAGAGATTCCCAACAATCCCCTTAAAGCAGATCAGAAGCCCTGAAGCTTCACATTTGTGAAGTAACTTCTGTTCTGTAAGTCAATGCAACAAGCTGTGGGGCTAAAACTGTCTCATTAGTGAAGTACACTTCTGTGCACTTCAGAAGTGATTTCCACAATGCAAGAACTATGGGAGACATTATCCTGTGAAAATAATGCAAGCTCCGTGATAATATTTGCTTTGTAATAAATTGATGTTGGAACAGTTCTTTCATAATGATATGAAAAGAACTAAAACCGAAAATACATACCAGCACAAAGAGTTTGCTTTGGTATTTTTCAAGTCCCATCTACCTGACACACACTGCAATGATGCTCTCAAATTAGTCTTCTCTGAACAGTAAATATTATTCAGATGCATATTAGGATATTTTAGGTAACACTTCTGTGTACAGAAAGCTGGAACAAAAAGCCAGACTGAAACACTTAAAGCATAAAGAGAGTTTTGAACTTCAACCAACTGCAACGTGCTGTGATACACACCCTTTTCAAGTCTCTGCGATTTTTCATTTTGTGGTGCCAAGTTCTGACCTAAGAGACGATTTTGCTTTGGCCACGACATTTTCACACGTATGTTCCGACAGGGAGTGTAGCTTAATTTCTACACTATGCAGGCCAGCTCAGACTTTCCTGTCAAGTTTCATAAATTTTCATTCTTTAACCCTTATGCTAGCAGGTAGAGAGCTCTTAAAGAGGTGAAAAATACCCTCTTTAAAATACGTTCATAATTTTTGTTGAACTTGACTTTTGAAAACCTGCCGTGAAAACAAACTGCACTATCCCCTGAACTAAAAGCACTGATTGCCTTGAAAACTGTATCCCAATGACTGGTATCACACAAGTAAACAGGAAGGGTTAGGAGATACCACTTGCCCAACACTGTTAATCCTTATGCAAATCCAAATAACAAGCATTTGCAGCAAAACTTTGCAATTCAAAAAAGGTCTGGCAAGTGTGTTCATAAAGATAAATGCATGTCTGTTTAAAAAGATAAAAGATAAAACAAATTAATTTCTTATTACTTCTCTTTGTTTCTTGGGCTGTGGGGCTTTAATATGCAAATGTTGTGGAGACATTAGCATCTTCATTTCCCGTTGATTCTTCGGAGTTAATTATGCAACTGGACTCTGCCTTCAGATATTTGGTAAGCAGAAACAGTGAAATGGTCCAACTTCAGCAAATGCATTCATCACACTACTGATCACAGCGCCCTATGTTTATTCCTCCAAGGAATGGAGTATTTTTGTTTTCCATGATACTATAATGATGGGCATCTGCAAAACATGTAGTAAAAATATAGTACTTCTATTTTCAAAAGGTCCTTAGACATACCTAATTCAATTTCAAAACCTGAGGCTATATTATGAAAAGAAAAATAGAAAAACAAATGCACTCCATAAAGCTTTCACTGGGATAATTTTCTTAGAAAAAGTATTGTTAAGCACATCAGTCAATGAAGAGTATTCTGCTTGTGTGAAGTGTTTTCTGGCACATTAACTCTTTTTCAGGGGACTGCCTGCTAGCCAAAGCTTCCATTAGATTAATTAAAATGCGGCTCCTCTCACTGGAATGAAAAGGCATGAGTTTGGTTACAGGACACTGACCACCTAAAGAAACTGAGCCCTTTCTAGTGACATAAAATACAAGCAGAAGCAGCACAGGAGACTGAACAACAAGGTAACTTTTAGTATATGGAGTGCGTTTCTCTCCTTATTTGGAAGCATGATTACCAGTGCCGATGTTTTCCCCTAAGCCACCTGAAGTGAATATAAGGTGCAACCTTGCAAATTGTCAGCACATATAAAGCTAAGATTTAGAGAGTAGTTTCCATCCTGCATCCTATAAATGTGTCCCGTGAGGAAGATTAGTATCAATCATAGGCTTATTGGAGAGGGAGATGGGATACAATGATAACCTGAAGCTATCAACTAGAGTAATGGTCTAAGAAGAAAAAGCAATCAGAGAAAGAAAAGAATATCCTCAATGAAAGACAGAACTGGAAAATCAGGCAGGAATGTATCATGTTGATGAACATGAGCTGCTATACAAGAGAGAGAATCATATGAACAATATACAGGCTCTAAAGAAATGGTTATTGCCTAATGTTTATCTTAAAAGGAGTGCAAATAGACATCCATATTACATCAAACTGCTTTACTTTTGTTCTGCAGCTAAAATACTTGCACTGAAATGCAATAAAGCCACAAGTGTGGTGTCTTAACTATGCAAATTGTTATCACTGAGGTATCAGAAAACCAGGAATTACGTCAATGGTCTATAGAAAAGGTATTGGAATGTCTGGATTTTTGCTCTGGAAGGTTTTCACATCAACTTCTCGTCTGCTTTGGTATGTTTTGGCAATTCTTCCCAGTTTAAATGCTTCATGGAAATATGCCCTCAGCTGCTCTCTCTGCACCTCTCATGGCTGTGCAAGATTTTTTTCTGAGCTTCAAGTTTTTCAGGATCGCTTTTTTTATCTAACCCGGCTTCACAGCTGAGCACCACTGATCCTTAAAGTCTGTGCCTAAGTTTTCAAATTCAAGCACTTGTTGCTTTCAGTGACACTATCTGCCTCATCCAAATGCATCTAAACACTCACTACAACCATTATCACAGCAAGACAATGACGTGCAATGCCGCAGGAAAGTCTTCCCAATGGCACCCAGTTTCAACATGACAGCTTCAACACAGCGCACAGCCCCTAGAACAGGCCAGATGAAATTTAGGACCAAGTGTCTGATTGGAAAGAGTTAACGACCCCATAAGGAATTTTCTCCAAAATACATTTTGTCTTGTTTTTTTTTTTGCCTTATTCAAGTAGACTGAAATAAAAAATAAGGCCCCTCATTCCTCTGAAAGGTCTTTGTTTCAAAAACTGTGAAAAATGTTCAGCCTCACAGTGTTCTCCAAGGCCTTTCAATTTTCCTGTGGCTAGCTCCAAGTAATCTTCATCAATTTATTTTTGTATTAACCCTGACTGCTCTATATGCTCTTAGTTCTGTTCCTCTGAGTTAACAGCACATCAGAAATTAGGGAAGGAAAGCAGATTCTTTTCTTTTTTTTCTAGAAGATACCACATCTGAGTTTAAAACTTTTTTCTGCAGATATACCAGATTCAACAATACACGCAGTTGTACCACGTCTGCAGCAGGGTCCCAAGGCAGCCTTCGTAACATTGGCATATCGACACTAAAGACAAATGCTGGAAACCAGTACTGGCAGCAAAACTGGTCAAAACATCCATTTCATTCAACAGCTACAGGATGAAGAAAGTGACTGTGATTTTCTCTCATGCACATATGTAGAGAAGAAAGAGAGAGTGTGTTTTGGGCCAAAATATTGGTTAACAGGAATCTCTGGAGGAACCAGAGAAAAATGCTGGCTGGAGAGAAAGGAAGGTCTCTCTCCAAGGAAGATACCCTCAGCTGCAGGGCAAATGAGAAGAGGTAGTCCTTGAAAAACTGAGCCAAGAAAGAGCTGATAGCAAGTCAGCTAATTACAGGGAGAGAGAGGGTTTGACCTTGCTAGAAGTCTATTATCTACGTATTTCACAGACATGTATAATTGTGCCATCTCTTGTGGCTGTGGCACATGAATGCTTTTATTTATGTTTCACCATCAACTGACTTGAGTGAAGTATGATTCCCAGGCACTTGGCTAACACTTCAGTTATATTCCTTGGTTAAAGATGTAGCTTTTCTATAACTGGGGAAATGACACAAATTAATCCACAGTTACCCAACCTATTTGGACAAAGAATTTTAAGTGCAGAAGGGTGTGCCACAGAGAGGATGCAAGAGGTGGGTTTAAGAACAGACACCACAGACATCAGGAAAAAAGGAATCATGTTTTCCTGAGCAGCAGCAGAGATGAAACCTTCCTGCAAAGAGCTGAAATGCAGAGTACCAGAGTCCCAGGGGATTTGTGGGTGCTTTATACACTTCATCTGCTTTTTATTTCACATTACCAGTCCTAAAATTGCACTCCTTGGATGTGATGTGTGTGTCACTTGAAGTGCATTATACCTCGTAGTGACATTAAACAATTCCTGCTCACTTATTCCTGGGTTGGTGGGGAGTGTATTTCACTGGATCACTCCTTGGATCCATTTCACAATGAGAACAGAAGGCAAAGAGAAGTAAAAACAAGGCAGGAAAAAACAAGAAGACAGGTGGATGGCACTGTTTTCTTTAGTGACATATATATATATATTTATATATGAATGTATATAAAATTCAGCCCAAAATGGTATGGTAAGATGGGTGATGGTGGTCATGGAAGAATGAAAAGGAGAACATGGCAGCATGACCAAGAAGTGCTAGGCTGCAGAGGTCTTTCAAAGTATCTCAATCTTTCATTGTTTCGTATCACCACTGCTGAGTGCTTTGACATCTGATACCTGTCAGCAGGAAATGTTAAGTTCTGTAGCCAGTGCTTGCTTTTCAGCCCTCTGTACTATGCCTGGCTGCAGCCCAGGATTCTTGTTTCATGTGCATGAACTTCTGTCAAACAGTTCCTTCAGAGCAACAGGCATATTCTAAAGTAGTTTTTCTGCGCTGGACACGTAGGTCATCTTTCCAGCTTTACTGCCCCAAACAATGCCCACCCACCTTAACAGCATTTTTGGCAAACCCAGACCTCTCTAGAGCCACAATTTCAGCTCTCAGCAGAGACGGCGAGGTATTTTGTTCTTGTAAGGGAGAACCACTGAAGTGTTATTAGTATGGGAATCGAGGAAGACCAGCTACTCCTCAGGTGTAACTGCTTCATTCCACTGAGCAAAGATGTGCCCAGGTGGTTCATCCTGCCTTCACTGCACGGCCCTTGGGTTGCCCTCTGGGGCACGTCACCCTGCAGCGGAATGGGCCAGGAGCCTGCCTGCAGCTGCCCAAGCCCGCTGCCTCGCTGGCAGGGCGAGGTGCTGCCAGCCTTTCTACTGCCCACACCCTCACGCGTATGAGGCGGTTCTTGGGAGCCACCTGCCGTTTCACAGCCCAGAGCCCAGCACAACTGGTGACGGCACCCTGCGTGGGGTGCCACCTGAGCCCCGCAGCATCCTCAGCAGGGCTCTGTGCAGGGCCCCTGGGCCTGCGCCACCCTCTCCCATCCCCGCCAGGCCCACCAAGGCCGCCTGCAGCCCCACGGGCTTTCAGCCGATCTATCGGGGCTGGCACGCTGTGACAATACATCGGTGAGGACAGGGCAGGGCAGAAGGGATAGAGACAGCGGACAAGAGGCAAACACGGGGACGTCTGCCAGGAGATGGCATGAAAGCATAACCTGGACTCGGCCTGCTTTGTGGCAGGCACAGAGTCCACACCGCTGCCAAGGGAGTGTGCCCTTGACTGCTGGCACCCTGACATCCTAAACCTGGAGTGAACGCAGCGGGAACTTCACCGTGAGCATGGGTCTGCACTGTGCCAGGCCTGCCCATCTCCCAGAGCTGCGCATCCGAGGAGAAAACAACACATCCTCCCAGGAGAAGCTGTTGCTCCCGTTAGCAGTTAGCACCGTACGGCTGGAGTCCTGGCAATTCACATCTGAAGAAACAAGCAGCCAAACTCCACTGACGTCTCAGCATTTAATTACAGCTGGAGCGTGGTTCCAATCTTTCCCTTTCTGTCATGTGTCCTGCTTCCCAAAACACAAAAACCAGCAAAAGTACAGGATTTCTGCCCCTCAAAAATAATAATCACACCACAGCCCTACTATTATTAAGCCCCAGGTTGCCCAGAGAAGCTGTGGGTGCCCCATCCCTGGAAGTGTCCAAGGCCAGGCTGGATGAGGCTTGGAGCAACCTGGTCTAGAGGAGGGTGTCCCTGCCCATGTCAGGGGGGCTGGAACTGGATGATCTTTAAGGTCCCTTCCAATCCAAACCAGCCTGTGATTCTATGATTCTATTATAATTAAACAGAAATTAATTACACTCTGTAGAAGGGGACAGGTTCTGAAGGCTTAGCTGGCTTCCTTTTTAATTATTGTGTAACATTGTGAGCACGGCAAAAATCTTCTTGTTAACATGCTAAACGCGCTGGGGGTTTTGTTTGGTTTAACAGACTGCAATGGATGCTACATTTGCATTTAATTAAAAAAATAAGTTATTAAAAAAGTTCATTTTGGTTCAGTGTGGACTTGTTTAGCATGTGGATGGTTCACATCAGAAATGAGATTTTTTCAATCAGTATTGAGCAATAGACATCTGGGAAAGCAAATAAAAAGATCAATAAATTTTCAAAAGAAAGCTTGTTAAGGCAGAAACATTTGCTCCTGGCACAACTAGATTATTTTTGAATATTCACTGTTTCCAGAGGAATCAATCCCTACTCCAAAAGATAAGTGTTAAGTTACCTTTTTGAGAGGAACAAACCAGTGCAACATCATAAACTGGAAAGCCTGGAAAAAGCTCACACCAAGTACCAAGTGCCCTCTAGCCCACCGTGATGGGCAGAACCGACTCCTGTGGGCGATGGCCCCATCCATGGGGGTCTGCTGAACCAGGCAGAGCACTCGGGAGAAAGAAATTCTTATTTCCAGCTCCTGAGCAGCCTTATACAGGAATTAGGCAAAGATTTTGGCAGATGCAGAAAAATAAGTGTAGGCATCCAGTTCACTTGAAATTCAAATGAGGAAACGGCGAGTCGGTTTATGTGCTTTCAGGGTTAAGCAGCAGCTATGCAAAGATTTTTTTTAAACTGCAATTTTACTTTTAGGTATAGGAGCAGAGCTTTAATTGGGTTAAGTCCTGCCTTAGGTACCAAAGCTTTTCAAGCGATCTAACTCTGTGTTCCTGTATTAAATAAAAGTCCTAGAGAGCCACTACTTCTTAGCCACATACCTGATTCATCACTCTTTGGAAGGCTACAATAAATCTGTCACAAAAGCCTACTAATTGCTAGTAAATCACCAAAGTTGGAAGTGTCACAAGCATATCCAAAAAGAGTAAAAGTGAAGAGCCGAACATCTGAAGAGCTCTGGGGTGAAATTCTGTCACTTTACAGATGAACCTGTAATCTATGTGAAAATAAATGATGTATAATGATTACTAAATTTGAAATCAAATCTTCACATGGGGACAATTCAATAAGGTTAGGTGATTATAGGACTATGCAGCAGCATCAATTACGGAGCCAGAAATAGTGTCACGTCCCTCAGAGGCTACAAAAACTCTGCATTGCTTTATTCACCAACATCAGAGGACATTCACTTTCATCAAATAGTCTGGGGGTTCTCGTTTGGAAGAAAAAAAAGAAAGACAAAACGGAAGGCATGAGCCCAAAAATGACTGGCAATGATCCTAACTTATCATCTGAGCTACCATTTGCTCTGCCAATTGATGGGAAATGAAGTGTGATCAATTCTAGTCCATTGTACATCGTTCCCATTGACTGACCTGCCAAAACGTTGATTGAATAATTAGTTAAAATATCAGTATCTGCCATTTCGCACAATGCTCACAAGACAAAGCCCTACACTTTTCATAAAATGGACAATTACCACGGTATCTGTAACTTCACATTTTCTTTCACATATATGACTAAGCCTTGATATTGCCAAAATATGGAATAAAAACATAACGGTACATAAGAAGTAGTAAAATCCAGAAGCATGAAATCTAGAGGTCAGTGCAACCCCTGAAGTAATACAACATACATTTTTAATCTTACAGATGGATAATAAGCCATATCAGAAAGGATTAAATCCGTGCTCCTCATTTACAATACTTCACTTTAAGTGGCAACCTGTCTATTTTCCATTCTCAGTATCAAGGGAAACAGCGCTAACTCAGGTACTCGGTAGGGACTGACAGCAATGCTGACATTTTAATAGCAGCTACTGTTTAAGAGCGCTATCACCATCCTGTGATTCTTAAATAAAGATTTAATCTACTTTTGATGCAGCAGAGCACTTCAGACCAGGCAATCTGCTGTTAGGGCACATGAAAAGATAGGGGTTTCTCTACTCCCATCCCCCAGACCCACACCCGGTGTGTAACAAGCTGTTCCAAAGCCATAAATAAGACTAGGGGAGGCACTGCCCAACATTATACTTCACATTACAGTCCCAAGTCTGAACTGCCTGCAAACAGGGACACTACATTTACTTTCCTATCTCAGACACAAATGGTGTTAACTGCAAATATGAATCAGTTATTCAGTGCAAAAATGACACATGACTTGTAAACTGGGCCCTTTATAAGTACCTTGGCATTTCTATGTTTAGTTCACACGCATGGACCTGGTTCCAAAGTATCAAGATGCCACAGTAGTATCTAAAGACACCACTTCACCCCACACCATTCTGCTGCAGTTTTGGGTGTGCTCACCACCTTTCCCCTCAATTCTCATATCTGCCAATGAAGAGCAAAACCAGAAAGGGATGTACAAACTGAAAATGCAAACGCATCATCTAAAATGCAGAAAAGTGCTAGTGGCTTACAAGGCAAAATAGGGAGAAACCACGTGAAAGAGAAAATATCCTGCTCCACATCATGGATGACTAACTTCTTCCCACACTATGCTGTAATAAATCCTAGCTTTGCTAACACAAGAATGGGAAAGCTCTTTCCCAGAGCTAATAAAGACATGCCCTGCTTAGTGCTCACTTTAGTGTGCATAAATGGAAGACATTTCTGCTTTGCCAGGCACTGGCACCTCAGATAATCCAAAGAAAACAGATTCATCTTTCCCTCTGGGCTGCCAGCAGGTTAAAAGCATAATGCCATAGCGTCGTATCCGCACAAGGCTTCCTTTGGACATTACACCAACCCCTTCCTACGTTTTTATTATTACATTGGCAGAAAACAGGTACCAGTTCGATCCCAGCGCTCGCTGGCTGATCTGTTTTTTCGATCCCTGCTCTTGACAGGTGTGTGTAATAGCTGGGACATGCTGCAGTATATTTCTGTGGCTGCTGCTATAGTGCAGTGGTTTGCATAACACTTTGAAGTGAATGTTCCTTAAGAGAGGAAATCTGCATTACAGAGGCAATACTTATATCACAGACAAACTATATATTCAAGTTCAGTGCATATCTTAATGTCAAACCAACTTTCCTGTGCAACTCTCTATTGCCAGGAATTTTAAACTAGGGAAGGGACACAAGTTGGGCTGATGGTCACTCTGAATCATTTCAACAGAATTTGCCTACAAGTACAGGCTATGCAAGCTCTGTGTAAGGTACAAACTCTTACTATGGAAATGTCAATTACGTGTATATTTACTATTTGCAGACGAATAACAGTCTGAAGGAATCTAGTTCTGTGCATTTTGCATGTAGAAACAGGTTTTTCTTGGGTTCTGAATGATGCCTTTTAATCCTATTTGAAGACCTGTTATCCAACATTATCTCACAATATTTTACTATGCGTTTGTCCTTCCTGAGTAAAAGACTGGAATTACCAACTCTAGCCCACAGACAGACAAACGTTAACACACCGACTTCATCAGGAACAACCGCACAGCTCCTGTGTTACCTGTGGCAACTTGGGTCTTGTTAGTCGGCCTCTCTTCAAGAGCAAAAAACCTATCTGTGGTTTTCTACGGGGCTTAACTCTGGTGAGTATTAATTAAGCACTGTATCACGGCAGAAAAATGGCTCCTTTCTCCCTGCTAGCAAGACTAGTAGCAGGGGGTATATAAAATATAAAATAAAATATTCTACCCTTTCCAGATTAGCCCAAAGCACAAACAAGTACTAGCATTCTCTTTGTTCTTTTTACCCAGAGCAAATGCTACATGAAGTTTGAGAAAGACAGTTGCACCTTGAGCAAACTGGCTCCAGGAATCAATCAACTTATCTCATCCAGGAAGAGGTAGGATGTCTAGACTTGTACATTTGTGGAAATGGGTACTAGGCATTCAGCAATAATGACAACATGATGGGCCGACAAGACACTTATTTTCCTCTGAGATTGGAAAATTCTGATTCTGCTTGGCAATAAATGTAAATTATTTACAGTGTAAAGATTTGGTAGATACCATGCAGTCTACTGCACATGGGTGTATGTAATTCTTATATACCATAATTTTGCACTATATATGCATTGATAAAATTAATAGAACTGCAGGCAGAACACTTCTATCTTGAATAATTTTCCACATATTAACCATTCCTCTTAATACCCTGCCTTTTCTTATCTGATTATTTTATTAAGAACTGGTAGGGGTTATTATTCAGCTAAAGCTTACAGAATGAAGGAAAACTTGCAGTTGTTTAGCAGGTCAGGTAAAAAGTGGATAAAGAAGCCTCAATACTACATAAAAGTACTACATAAGCCAACACCTTCCAAAATAACATTTACTACATGGATTTTCACAGGCAGCAGTTTCTATTTACGAAAGTGGTAAATGCAGTCTTGCAATATTTGAAAGAATTAAACATCCTCTGTGAAAATTAGCCATCCAGCATCACAGGAGGTTCCCCTTTATCCAGCATCAGTTAAATTTCGCTCACTTCTAAGGAGATTAAATTTCCCCTTTACAACCTGTTTCCAACTAGCATAATTCAGCAAGCTTTCTAAGGTAGGCTGGTATCACTGAATTCTCTCTCAAACCCAGGCTGCTTCCTTTGCACCAAGCTTCTCCACTCACTGTTTTTTTCCTTCTGTCATGGTTGCTCACTCCACAGTGTATCTTCATTTTCTAGGCTAAAATCTCACTGCCACATATATGCCATGGCAGTGATACAACATAAATGAAGCACATATGGTTCATAAATGAAGCCCATCCCTGAAATGCATTTTGAAGGATGAAATTAGTCAAAAATTGAGAATGTGAACTTTAGGATGTTAATCAGCTGGGTATGCTATAGATTTCAATCTTGTTTCTATTTCTTTTGTATTTTCTATCAGCGTAGGTCTACCAAAGACATCGTATGGACAAACTGCAGCCTATGGAAAGCTCATAAATGTATTTTCTGTATGTATTCCTCACTTGTTAAAAACATAACAAGCTGTTATTTTAATAAAGCATGGGGTTTTTTTTCCTCTTGGGAATATAGTGATGGTTGCTTATGACTTAAAACTGCAAATTAACAGCATTTCTGGACCTCAGTAGACAATCTTCCTTCTAGTGACCACATAAGGCTATTCTTGTCTCGGGCATCACCAACAAAGAAGGATTACTTACTGCATATAGTAGTCTTACATTGGTCAACTGTTTACTCTCCTTACCATATTGCCAATTGTTACCACTTTATTATATATTTCAGAACATTGCATGTAAATCTCCAGCTCCCGGAGTGATGGGACTAGAAGAGAACAAGTTTCTCAGAGTGGCCGAGAAACTGGAAAGTGTAACGTTAAGCACACAATGAAACTTCAAAAGCAAAGGAAAAAATACACTTCAAATATAATATTTGCATTTATAGCTTATGATTTTTAAACCAATATATTAACGGGACACAATTTCTGACTGTCTGCCTTGGATTGTCCAGAGGTGGATATCTAGCTGTGAAGAATGGTCATATACACTCACTTCAGACTTCTGTAGTTGGCACAAGTGAGATATTGCTCCTTGAGCTGTCTACCCAGAAGCTTTGAGTAGTCCTCACTGGGAAGTGTTGCATCATATTCTCCTCTTTAACCCTGTTAGTGTCAGGATTCCCACCCAGGGTTTGGAGAACAGTGTTTCATGTGGCTCTGCCTCCAACTAAGCCCAGCATTTCCTCTGCTTCAGTTTAGTATGTCCTCCTCCCCAAGATCAGTTCTGTAGCAAGACCTCAGAATCTCCTGTATACAGTTTCTGCAGGGTAACATGCCTTCAGCATCACAGCAACTCCTCTCTGCTTGGCCACTGTACTGCAGGGCATGCAAGCCTGTTCCGACTCTCTCCCTCTCAAACAGATGCACTATTTGCTTTATTCTTCACGCTTTAGCAAAAGACTATTGTGCTGCTTCCCCTCCACTTCTCTCTCCTGAAGCACAGGCCGCTAAGAAGCCACCTGCAATGTGTCCTGGTGAGAACAGTAAGGTCATTTGGACATCTCCTCCTCTCTGCTCTTGCCTTCCTCCCAAGAAAAACTCAGCGACTCTTCAACGCATTCTTGCAGGCAAAATTTCTGCTCACCCTGTGAGAGTGAAGTTACTGCATTTCAGTCTCTCTCTCCAGTTCTTGGCACTCACATACAACTCTCAGAGTGACAATGTGAACGAAAGGCAATTAAAAAAAAAAAAAAAAATCTGAGTGAGATTGTAACTGTCTCATTGGAACCCTTGGCAAAATCCTTCATGCCAAATGAGAGATGTTACAAGCTGCCTGAAAAATTGATCCCGAATGAATGAGTCACCTTCTTAGTAAGTAACACTTGGCAGGATTGATTTGCATCACAAAGCCACCACTGCCTTCTGGCATCCTGAAGGCGCTGTCAGTGGAAAAGCCAAGGACTGAATGGATACAGACGCAGATACGAATCACTTACTCCTAGGGCAGGCTTTAGCTGCAGAGCTAGCCTCAACTTCAACTACTGCTCTCCACCACTTTCTTACCCACACGAGAAAGTCTGTGATCTGTCTCAGAGGACGCTTTCAGCTTGTGTTAACACAGTCAGGAAAGTACAGCATGGGGCCCTGACACTAGCTCTCTCCAGGCTGGAAAACTTCCTACTTCATGCAACGTGAGGGCACATCGATCATACGTGCTATTATTTCCCAAGCCTTACTGAACAGTTCAACTCGGATGAGATGCTGTTGTTTCTCCAGCACAAATCCTAAATTTTCTACAGTGAACTATGATCTCCAGGAGTTGCTGGAGCAAAGCTATGCCATGAAATAACCCCATGGCTTTCATCCATGTAACTTCATTTTGGCATAGAAGAGCGAGCATCTTCTAAATAGCTCTTCCTTGGTTAGCAGTAAGTATGTAATATTGTAATTTATCACCAACAATCCCATTATTACACTGAAACTAAATCCATTTAAAGAACTTTCAACCCCTAAAGAGTTTCAAGCAATTCCCAGTAAATTTCCATGTCTAGATATGTCAATAAATTCAGTCTCTTTAGCAGCAAGAATAATCCACCATGGGAATAATACCACATTTACCAAATGTCTGCAAATAAATTTGACTAACAAAAAATATCAGTTTAAAACCAAAGACAAATACTATTTGTATGTATCAGTATTAAGCACAATTTTGCCCTATTTCCTTTGTTTCGTACCACACAAACTGCAAAAGCGTGATTCCTTCCCAGCCAATAATCCTGCTGAGCTTCACCTTTTACCCCAGTCTCTTCATGGAATTCGTTCCAGCTGCCGAGTGTGACAGGTATGCAGCAATATACGCTTGGTGATGAGCGTTTGTGACAGCATTTAAGTTGACCCAGTTTTCAAGGTAGTTCATACACCTTGGTGGAAAGATATCCGTATCAATGCATAGGATGCTATTATTACATTATTGTCTCTACCGACCCTCCCAAAGAGGAGAGAGACACTCTTCTTCCGTATTCAACCCTCCTCGTTCTTAGGTCATTTTTATTCTAGAGGCACATTATTGTTACATCAAAACAAGTGTATTATGCCAAAAGCAGTTCTATGGGGGATACAGCTTTATGGTAAAGAAGTGCTTTGTACTAGGCTGCATCACCCCCTCACAATCAAGCCAAATTCTATCAGTCTTGAGGGTACAAATATTGCCGTATTAGTTTCTTTCAAAACAACTGTGCCAGTCCATGATCACACCTTTTCTCCTCTCTAAACACCTACAGGGCCTTAGCATAGGTCTGGCATCTGATTTCCTCCCTTGACATACTGAAGAAGCCAACAACCCCTACTGCTGTTTCAATAAGGCATTCCCCTTAAAAGCTCCAGAAAATCAAGTGTCCTTAGCCTTTTTGTTTTGGCAAACAACCAACTACACTTGGTCCTCCTACTGACCACCTACAAAATCAGACCAGTAATGCTTTGAAAGCTTCCTTTGTTAACTCCTCTGCTTAGCTGTCACATGGGCACAGCCTTGCTTGCTTACTGTTAAATACAAATTTCATCTTACTATTTGCAGTCCTGCTTCTTAAGTGCTTCTTACAAGCAAGAATAATGGTACTTCATTGCTCTCGAGCCAAGTGTTCTCTGGTCAAAACCAGAAAAGCAAATATAAAATCCTGTCTCCCTCTCTTCCACATCAGATTTGCTTAATAAAATGGACATTTTGGTTTTCTCCCATGTATCTCGTAGCACCTGCGATCCAAATTTCAAGCTAGGTTCTTTCTCCTTGTCCTGTCATAGAGAATAATCAGGATTCTGCACTCTCTGCCAGTTGGCAGCTTGGTTGATAAGGAGTAAGGCAGGAAAGGAATTCGAAGTTCAGTACTCCTTTCCATTACTTAAGACAAAATCAGTCAAAGAAAAAGAAAATCTGATGTGAGTAATGAGACGAAATGCTGAACAGAGACTGTACAACATGCTTGCCTGAAGGCTCAAGAAGCCAGTCGATGCTCTGAGGACTGTGAGGAGTTCTGTGCAGACTGGTCATTGGATAATGCACAGAAAGAAGAGCAGAGGTTGAACCAAGCTCTTCCCAGCCTTCGGCTCACACTCCCGCTTGCTCAGTTCCTTGTGCCTAGAGGCACGGCTGGAACAAGAAGTACAAAGTACTCTGACCCCATATTAGTTTGTAGTGTAGAGATTAGGGTTGTATCCTTAGAGAAAGAATTGTAAATCGCCTCCGACAAAGGAAGAGTGAAGGTTTTGCCTTCTGCATTGTAGATAAGCGTTCTAACCACCAGGCTACTCTTCAGGGCAAAGCGGAGGCCTTCTTGTTGAATTGAGTATTAGATGGTTTTTTGCAAAGGTGACCTTGACTTCTGATTTTGAGAAAAGGGTGGAGGAACTTATTTCGGGATCAGCGTTTAGGATGGCGTGAAGGAAGGTGTTTCTTCAGAGCCATGAGTAAATGCGAAGATAGGATATTTAAGACATAACCCCTCACTCATTGATTTCTATTATCTCTTGGTTTGTAGTTTTGTGAGGATTTTTTTCCAGGTAACTGTATAATGTCTTAAACATATGTTAACGGATATATATTTACTAAATACTGCATAAACCAAGGAGACTTGGCATTTTATGTGCATACACAGTTATACCTCCAAGGCTTAAACAGTATCTAGTGCAATACTTAGGATCTTCAAATAGATTACTGTGTTTGACACATTTGAATCACAAACATTTCTGAATGTAATACAAACTGTTCTTTGCAATAGAGATGTTTCCTGCAATGGAAGTCCAGTGAAATCATGGCTGTGGTTATGGAACATGGTTTTGCGTTTCTTCCATGCATCTTTATCACCATCGCTGATTTTGTAATTTCAAGTAAATCCCAATGTGTATCTCCTGTGACAATATGAAACACTCTATTCCCTTCACATTTACAGGGAAGCAGAGATACTGCACTGTTTTTCTTGAATGCAGATTTGAAGGTGTTCTTGACAGAACCTTATTGAGTCAAACAATATCTGAGAGGCATCAAAACTGCAGCAATAGTTTAGCTGCTAACATGAATCACAAACTCTTTTTCAGCATATTCGAACTGGGATCTTACTTCCCTGAACACTGATACATAAATACAGTTATCTGACATAATGTAATTTCAGAGCAAAATCACAACAGTGCATTGACTTAATACCAGGTTCTATATGAAATTCTCATATTCTTGGCTGATTACTTAGAAAGTGCAGTCTAAATAGCCCTGCACAAAGAAAAAAATATCTAACCTATAGAAAGTAAGATGAATAACCTTATTGGACAGATGCACTCTGAGATTTTAATTCTGCTTCAATTCCTGTTTAGCAGAAGTTCATTAAACTCCTACATCATGAGTCTGACCTAGAAAAGTAAATAAGTACTCTGTTATTCCCTTTAGAGCCCTGGGTTACTAATAAGGAATTATAAATCTCCAGTCACTTTGTCAAGCAGCCAAATATATCCCAAGTGAAACACAACTGCAAAGTTCATAAAAATAAGACCGATTGAAATGCAAGACTAAAAACGTGATTTTGTTTTATAGACCATGAATTAACACCACATTGTTTCCACTTTTGTGAACTACAAATATGGACAAGTAGGAATGAAGAGGATACAGCTACATTCACCCACCCAGTCAACTCTTTCACTGGCCCTTGCCTCCTCCTTGAAAACATCAAGTTACTGCACTTATATAGCACTATTCATCATAGATGTTTAAGCTTTTTATGAAGACAGATAGGTAGTTTAGATGTGGAGAGACTCTGGAGCAAATAATCATAAACATTCACACGTGCCTCAGCCACAGTCACCACACAAGCAGTGATGGATTTGGCAACTGGACCGTAGTACGTGTCCCAGCTCTAAACCCCACAGCGTATCATGGGCACCGCTCCAGCAAAATGCTAAGCATATACATTAACTAGAAATTTATGAATAATCACACTGAAGATGTTTTCTGAAACAAAGCCACAGTCCTATGCACAGGATGAAATCTGGGCTCTGCTGGGAAACACGACTCACTGGCAAAAGGTCTCTTTGGCTTCAGTGGGCCTGACACTTTCCATTCCTTTCCATACATTTCTTGAAGATCCGCTTCGGATTTGCTGCTTTGTTTGTTGGATGACCTCAGTTATACTATCCAGGCTATGTTAAATATAGTAGCTTGAATTGTCATTACCTACAGCGATTAAGCCTATAATTAGATCCCCTTCAATGTCTTCTTGACTTGCAAATGCATCCCTCTAACCTTGCCTGATGCCGTTCCACCATTTGACCCTGGACTATCTCTGGTTGCTTTCCTAGTGCAATCGCTCCTCTCTGAAGTAATCTGACCAAAAAGCTGAATGTTAGTTTTAATAGTATAGTGAGAATTATTTATAATCCAGTTTCCTCTGCCTAACTACAAAAGACCTATGGCTCATTTACAAATTATCCTACTACAGTTTATCCCACTGCTTTGGCAGCTGTCGGTCAGGGCACAGCTTTGCCTGTAGAGCGTTCCGAATGCTGCTGAAACTTCAAAATATGCAACTGTACACAGGAACATATTTGGTTGGAATTTGGCTCCATTAATAAGACGGGTGACCTCAACCCTTCACCTTGTGAGGCTCAGTCAGTTCACCACGAGAAAACCCTCCTAATGAGACCACAAAAGCCCCAAAATCCTGTCTGCTCCCAATAATGAAGATTAGCATGTCTTATTCACAGAAGTCATGTTCTGGCCGTGACTTAAACCTTCCCAAGTCAGATACTGTCCATTTGGTTGCTGCCTTCTGAGGACAGAATGGTCTGCACTGTGTATATTCTGCATGTACTCTGCAAAGCAGTGTGGGACTCTGCGGTATGAAAATAATTTGAGGTAAGTATAACATGGCTTCACAATTTGAATTATACCTGATGTATTTGTCATGCTGATTTTTAATTCCCTGTCCACCTCTAAAGCTGAGATGGCACCATTAATTACATAGCTGGAACACTGTACCTGTATAAAAATGTGAATGAACTCACTAAATTAAGATTGCCTCCAAGAAACTGTTGCTTATTCTCATTAGCCGTACAAGAATGCAGTCAATGAAATGCATGAAAGAAGCTGTTTATTCAACTGGCCAAGAAACTCTGACAGTTACTAAAGGCAATCTTAATCTACACAAGGAGAGGGTTAATTAAAGATAGGTGAATAATTCGTTTTCTTCTGTTTCAAGCTAGGAACTACCATTTAAATAGGTGATGAGAAGACAATGGATCCTCTGAAAGTTCACAATGAGATGTGAACACATTGTACAAAGAGTGTTAAAAAATCAATGTACTAGGAAAATGGAAATTAAAATCTTGTATACTTGGCCCAATTTGCATGCATTTTAGCATCCCACAGTCCCCATTTAACAAAATAAACATGTTTTGTAACTACAGACACCTTCATACCCAGTTCAGAGACCAAGTCACTGAGGGGGTTTTCCACAAAGACAGCCTGTCACAGTCTTTGCAGCTCTGACAGGAAAAGACAGACATGACTTTGGGCTGTGGGAGAGCCTGTGTTATACTGTTACATGGTTCAAACCAGCTAAAACCCCACCAATTACTCTGTAAGCTACAGAGTAGTGCTAGCAACCGGACAGTCTGTGTCTCCACTTCAGGCAATTTAATATCGTCTATCTTTTATTTTCCTTTTCTCTCTATTCCATAAAACGCCAATAAATCCTCCTTTTCTTTAATCTAAGCTTAATTGGGTTTTTGGCTGTTATCTAGGGAAATTACTTTTTCGCATTCCTGAGGGAAACAGAACATTGTTCTCAGGAGAGCTGAACACACCAGTCACACTACTGGTCAAGGGCAGGGGAAAAACTTATCTTCTTTCAAGGAATTGCCTCAGAGGGGTCAGTGGTATCATTATGAACAGAGAAAGGCTAAATGACTTGAGGATACAATGCACCATCAGGGACTTAGCTACACATAATAGACTACTGGTAGTGAGAGGTAGGATTAAACACAAACATGCTAGGAAAAAGATGGATATCTTCAAAAATATTTCAAAAGCAACGTGTTCACTGAAATACAGTGCCCATGCAGAAAGCGTATCATTTTAATTATAAAAGTATAATTAAAGTGGTACAGTGGTCATAATGTGGAGGCAAACTTAAGGGGTACAAAGGTGTTTGTTCCATGATAAGCTAGTCTTGGAAAACAAGAATAAAAGGTATTTCTGGGATAAGGAATCATGACACTATATATCTATGCCCATGGCAGAAGATGACTATTTCCATTAGGGATGTGAACATAATGGAATAAAAATGGCACACAGACCAGGCCCAACAAAAGAGGGCACATTTTAACAGAAATGGGGAAAACAGGGTTCTTGATAAAAAATAGCATAAAAAAGCAGTTATCTTTTGTTTGTACATCAAAGGCACACCATTATCGACACAAAGGAAACTGCTTCTCATTGATGCCCTCCACATACAGACTTTCCGCTAATAGTTCTCCGCTTTGTGTAATTATAGAAGATGGAAATAGGCCCATAGTTATGAGGTGCTGTCAATGGAGTTATCACTTCACAAGTCTGAGCCTAGCATTTTTATTATTTTTGCTGCTTTGTGGCGCTGTGCTGTTTGGAATATTTATTCAGAGCGTTTGTGTTCCAAATATTTCCATTTTCAGAACACAGTTTAATGTATAGACAAGAGCAGCAGACTGTCTGCTTCCTGACAGGGCTGATAAGAACCAAAATGTTTACAACGTAAAACTGTCTGAGAAGCAAAGCAACAGACCTCTGCAGGACAGGTGCTCAGACAGGAATATCTGCTAGTAAATCTGAAACATCTCACACTGACAGCGCCATCCCACCCGCTATCCAGAAACCTTCCTCTGAAAAAAGTAGCTCATGAGTACAACCAAAACTATTTTTAATGTGAAAATACTACATCTTCCCCTACTGTGGACAGATACACTCTGGACACCAAGATATTCAAAAAGTTTTGCTGTGATACCGACATACATGTAGGTTTTTTCCTCCTAGCTGAAGCACTATGCTTCCGAACCGTCTGTGATGTGCTAGGAGGAACACACGGTCTTACTCTGCTTGGATTTCTTCAACAACTCTACAGACCGTGGCCCTAGCAATGAGCACTGTCATCTCCAGCTGTATTCTTAGGCAATGCCTCCTGCAATCCTAACTTGCACCCCAGATCTGCTAAACCAGTCCGCTATCAAGCTGCTCTCCTGCGGCAGCTGTACAAATAACTCATGAGAAGATCACAATATCCGTAATTCTACTACGGCTGCTTTGTGATAGGGCTTGGGAGGAAATAAATAGCCCTGAAACAAACTCTGCTTTATGAATTATTCTGATGCAAATTCATACTCTAAAACATTCCTCTTGTGCTAGAAGGGAATATAACAACCGAGTATATTTTTATATGTGGATTTACGGAGGCCATTATGAAGAAATGATTAACGATAACAAGCCTCCAAACAAATACTAATTTAAAGAGGTAGGTGAGAACCACAGCAGTGATGAACACCTAACCAGTATATTCACCTAACACTGAGTGTGTTGGGTTTCTGTGGTGGGATTTGGGTAGCAGGGGAGAGGCTACAGGGGTGGCTCCTGTGAGAACCTGCTGGAAGCTTCCCTGGCTCCAAGCTGGACCCACCGCTCACCAAGGCTGAGCCAACTGGCAACGTTGGTAGCACTTCTGCAATAACATATTAAAAGCGGAAAAGAACCTGCAGTGGAGAGCGGAGTGGGGTGTGAGAGAGACACCCAGGTCAGTGCAGAAAGGTGGGAGGAGGTCCTGGAGCAGAAGTTCCCCTGCAGCCCATGGTGAGAGGGCAGGCTGTGTCCTGCATCCATGGAGGGTCACGAGGGAGCAGAGACACCCATGCAGCCCCAGGCGGACCCCATGCCAGAGCAGGGGGATGCCCAAAGGAGGCTGTGATCCCGTGGGAAGCCCACACTGGAGCAGGCTGCTCCTGAAGGACGGCACACTGTGGAAAGGACTCACGCTGGAGAAGCTCCTGGAGGGCTGTCTCCCGTGGGATGGACCCCACGCTGGAGCAGGGGCAGAGTGTGAAGATCCTCCCCTGAGGAGGAAGGAGCAGCAGAGACAGCGTGTGATGGACTGACCACAACCCCCATTCCCTGTCCCCCTGCACTACTGGGGGGGAGGAGGGAGAGAAATGGGGAGCAAAGCTGAGCCTGGGAAGAAGGGAGGTGGGGGGGAGGTGTTTTTAAAGTGTGGGTTTATTTCTTATTATCCTACTCTGATTCGATTGGTAACATATTAAATTGATATTTTTCCCCAAGTTGAGTCTATTTTGCCAGTGTCCATAATGGCATGTGATCCCTGCCTGTCCTTGTCTCGACCCACCAGCCTTTCCTTCTGTTTCCTCCTCCCCATCTAATGGGGAGTGAGTGAGCAACTGTGTGATGCTGAGCCGCCGTCTGGGCCTAAACCATGACACTGAGTTACAGTCAAAAGAAGTTAATTTCCACTATTCCTATTTAATATTGTGTATTTTAAAATATTTTGGCCTAGAACTTTAAAACACACAGACACTTAAATCTATCTGAAATGAGAATTTTCATCAAACTACTTCTGAAGAACTGGCCCTCGGGATTTCTCATGGAATTATCATAGTTAATGTATTCACATAGGAAAGAAATTGGCTTAGTCACACAATCCATCAGCTGAGGTTTGCAGCACCCTCCTCACTGAAGAAAATAATCTCATATTAAAATTTTGAACATTTTCAAACTCTTTCAAACACTAATATTGTTGTGTGTAGCCTTCTAACACAATAGTTAGTATGCTGATGTCACTGTAAGATCAGGCTTCTAAATCTACAAAATAGTGCATTACACTAAAACTACGAGGAGCTCATTCTACCATGCTATTGTGGCATCTGCGTGCCAGTGAGGTCCAGCAGCTCCCTGGGGTGCAGAAGCAGTGGGGGCTCCTCAGGGAGCCAGGAGTGCAGGGCCTCACCGCCCCAGTCAGGGAGTAGGAGAGCCTGGGAGCAGTCTCAGCCCTGGCATCAGGCACCTCTGCGGGGACAGGGATGTGCTGAGATGTGGGGACAGGGATGTGACGGGCTGAGCCCAGCTCAGCAGGGCTGGAGGCTGGCTCTCCTGTGGTGGTGGTGTCACTGGGGCAGGGACTGATGGCCTGGGGCTGGGCTGAAACAGGGCTCCTGCGCCTATGGGAATGATAGAGCTGTTCACATCCTTCTCCACAGCAAAAGCGGAGATGCTATGCAACTCATGCAAAAAGTATCCGTAGATTTTGAGGAGAAAACAAATGAGGAAGACTGCTGTGTGGGGGAAGGGTCCTGTCTTAGAGGAAAGGTTGGGCAGGAAGGTCCCAGCATCCATTTGTGCTGAGGTATCCAGTTCACAACACCACCACATTTCAGATCTAATTATTTGAAACTAGGCATCAGAGAAAGGATAGATAGGTCAAACCGTATTTATAGTATTTATAATATTTATGGGTGCTAGGCAAAACATTTAGACGGCGTTGTCCGTCACTGCTAGGTGCAATGATTCCATGCCAGCATGGCTAGACCACACCACACTAACCAAGTGACATCATCTACAATTTTACCAGTCTAAGGCATGTTGGGGTAAGACTCTAGGCTATGATCCTACTCCCATATGTATCAGCCTGCTGAGTTTTACCAAATGCCAAATTATAAACCTGGTGCCTATTTTATGGTAAGAGACAAGATCTTTCCATTTAAAAGCCCTAAATGTGAGATGCCAAGTTCAACACCACGAGTAGCCAACTAGTACCAATTTAGGGCAGGTTGTGCCCATGCAGCCAGCATACAGTTAATTGCAAACAGACCTCCTTTAACTTCTGAAAACAACTTGTGACCAGTCTTTCAAAAAAAGTCACTATGAAATTAATTCTGGAGAATCTCTTTTTTTTTCCCCCCCATCTCTTCCTAATGCAGCTTTAAATTAACATGTTCAATAAAGCAAGCAACACTGCAGCTCTAATAGCCAGAATCAGTCTTGACCCTCATTTTATCTTAGCTGGAGATAATTACTTGATACTAATGTAGAGTGCCAAAGACATTCCTGAATTTCACTGAATTATTATGAGACAGATTTTGGTTCAAATCACTCAGTATAACACTACATAGCTATACATATCAGTTTATTTTGTAGTGTTCCTGCTTGCTTACAGACAAAGGTCACAAACCTTGACTTACTTTCAAGCAAATCCACAGACTTCAGGACCAATCCCATAATCTGATACATGCGAGTAATCACATCAATTGGTTTGTACAAATCCTTCTCAAATAGAAAAGTGCATACTTGTTTCCCTGAACCATGTTAAGTGCATTTATTACAGGCATCATGCATGGAATATTATATTCCGAATAGGCTATCGTACATGTCATACATCAGCTATGTAGCAAGCAGTCGCTGCTTTTTGTGGGGGTGTGCCACATGAGCTGTCAATAGTTTGTCAAGCAGTACCTTGAAATTCAGTTATATCTCAGTGGATGACTGGTTAATTTTATGGAGTCTAGACGAGAAGTCTGAAAATTAACATGCATAAATTTGAATCAATCATTCCTGTGCATTTAGCAGTCACTGCGCTACTGATATCTATGGAAAAATGACCAGAGCTGTCTGGAATATCAATAAGAAACCCCACAATAGGTGGTTACCTGTCAACGAATACTGAAGTATCTACATAATCACAATTCTACCTTATTTGAAAGGATATACAATCTCTCTAAATGAGGCGCCCATGCCCTTGGCAGCTATTAGCATTAAGTAATGGTCAGCCACAGTGGAAAATCTCAATGAATCAGCCTTAGCATACACAGCGCAGTGTTACGTGTCACACGAGCAAAGACTGGCTAGATTTTCACTAATCAGTTTTGAGAGTGCCAAAGGCTCACTGATTGTTTCATCAACTCAGGTTTATTCCAAGTATAGCTCATCAGATTACAAGCCTGACAGATGCTGAAGTACCTTACAGTGTTACACAGCTGATGAGCACAGTGTCACAACAGCAAACTGAAATGAGGCAGAATCTTTCTTTCAAAATATATTCTACTAAATATTAAGCTTTCTCCTTAAGAATATACTTCAAAAATTAACTGTATCATGCCAAAATTCTTTAATATTCAGATGCCACTACTTAACTGCAGACTCCAAAACATCCTACTTCACTCTGTGTCTGCAGTGACGCTTCTACGCACACTGCAGCAGTATGACAAATGTGGCCTTTTGTATTCTTAATGGATCAGAACCAATACAAGGACACAAGATGGTTGATCTGAGAAAGCAACAGGCACACAGGCATTAATTGAATGATGTACCTGATAAACGAGGTAATCCCCACAGTGGCTGTTTCACATGCATCAGATATGCTGCTTTGATATCAGTGCTCTACAGAAATATTTCAACCTTCCTCTGCAGCCTAGTAAGTAGTTAATAATCTTGATCTCATCTAGGATATTTTTAAACCCTGTAAAACATTTTGCTCTGTTTTATCTACCATACATATTCAGCCTAACCAAGACTGACACACAGAGGTTATATATCCTCACGCTTGTATTGAGAACCTCATTTCCACTAACAGGGATCACTTTGGATCACAGGAGTTTAGAGCCCTCAGAACCAAGCACAAGGACAGGCTGGACGGAGAATGGATTGAGAACAGCCCTGACGAGGAAGACCTGGGGGTATCGGTGGATGAAAAGCTGGACATGAGCCGGACGTGTGCGCTGGCAGTCCAGAAAGCCAACTGTACCCAGGGCTGTATCCAGAGCAGCGTGGCCAGCAGAGCAAGGGAGGAGATTCTCCCCCTCTACTCTGCTCTCCTGAGACCCCACCTGCAGTTCTGCATCCAGCTCTGGAGCCCTCAACATAAGAAGGATATAGATCTGTTGGAGTGAGTCCAGGAGGAGGGCCATGAAGATGATCTGAGGGCTGGAGCCCCTCTGCCATGGGGACAGGCTGGGAGAGTTGGGCTTGTTCAGCCTGGAGAAGAGAAGGCTTTTCTGAGCCTTGATGTATCTACATTACTTATTGAAATTACTGTCTAACTGTACCAATATGAGATAAACAGTACCTCTAACACTTCTAGCACTTGCAAAATCTTCTGTACTCTAACAGCCACCTGGCTGTTACTTTATGCTTTACCTTGCAAGGTCTTGCCTCACCTACTGTTTTTCATCTCACTCAGTCCTCAAATTCTTCAGGTCTGGGAATTCATCTGTTCAATGCCCCATCCCTGGAAGAGTTTGAGGCCAGGCTGGATGAGGCTTTGAGCAACCTGGTCTAGTGGAGGGTGTCCCTGCCCATGGCAGGGGGGTTGGAACTAGATGATCTTTAAAGTCCATTCCAATCCTAACCATTCTATGATTCTATGAATATGTTTGTAGATTTCCTGGCACACTTAGGCTTGGTTCCCTACCTGTGTCTTAAAATAAATACACCAGAACAGAGAAGGTTTTCTTACTGCAATTCCCTAGAGACACTACTCGCCAACAATGCCAAAGTGCTCATTTCTTTCTAGTTCTCTGGCAAATGCAATGCAAATTCATACATTCCTCTCACAGCAAACTACTGCATCTGAGAAAGGGCAGTTCAGCACAGCTTGACCCATACAGGTAAATGCAATAAGTAGAATTTAACCATCTGTAAAAAAACCCACTCTATACTTCGTAGGATTCATGGAGTGTATGATGATTTACACAGAGCAACAATTGAACTCTCTGGTAGAACTCACAGATACTGTCCTCTATTCTGATCTTTTTCATGCAGACTCTGACCATAACTGCCCAAAAATCCATGCAATTTCCTATCACTAGGGTAAACATTACACTGAAATTGAGGGAGAGGGAGCCCTTTTTATGCCAAGGGCTTCAGCTGTGGATCCAGAAGCACTAATGACACTTTTATGGATTGCACCACGTCAATAGCAACTAATCGAAAGTTACCCATGTGCAGATTTAAGTACCTACATATTCCTAAATACAGAGGATCACTTCATGAGAGGCCGTCACTTCCTGAACCCACAGATGGTATTTACATGCTCTGGGGGAAGCTGATGCCATTTTGGAACCAGACTAGATAAGCAGGAGTCCAGCACTGATTACTAGAGTAATTAGCTAGTAGCAGATTACTAGCACAACAGTTAAGCTTGTGCTTAAATGTTCAATTATTAGCACTAAAGTAACAGACAAACTCACATACTTAAGAACTTCACAGAAATATAGCTGTGATTATGGTCTATTTTTTTCTGCAGGTATCTTTCAATATCACCAAATAAAGATTCTCCAAAGCGTGTGGATATTTCTGGAGTAAGACTCTGAACAACAGCTGAGAGGAAGGGGCCGCAGCAGCAGTCACTGAATAGTTTCTCAGCATGATGAGAGTTGGTACTCACATGCTGTTCTATCCCGTACATGAGACATCCCTAAGTATCCCTTCAGGTAGCCAGTGCAGCGACGCTTCTAAAATACGGTAGTATGCATTATTTGACTAAACGCTATGCCTCCCCAAGGGCCTGTGAAGCAACAGCAAGCCAAAGTGAGTTAGGCATTAAATAGGCATTAAAATTGATTCTGAAGTCCCCTTTCTTAAAACCTTCTATACTGAACAAAAAAATTGAATAAAATCTTCATCCTAGTAAATAATTCATGATAAACAAAATCTTTGGAATTTGAACACATAATTAAATGCTGCCATCATTAAGTATTTATAAAGTTTGAAAAGTATGGTAGGGTTGAAAATACCCAATGTGTTAGTTACAGAGAAATGTGACTTGCCCTAATTATTCACTGTAACACAGCACTAATGTTGGAACTTGAATTACTGCACTCAATGTTTGTTCAGAACAGAATGTTACAGACTACAAAGGAAGTTCTGGGGTTTCAGGGGTTTGTTTTCTTTTAAGAATCTGAAGTTGCACAGGTAAGGCACTGAGGGGGAAGGAGAACTGCCTGGAGGGAGAGAGATGAGTCCTGGCCTGAAAAATTTACAGATTTAGGTAGGTATTTCAGTTATATATTTAATGGTCAAACTTCCAACCTTGTAACAGCACTGTGAAAGGCTATGAATGATTCGGCAGGATAAATACAAGTTCTTAATGGCCTATCTTTACCTCTCAAACTAATATCCCACCATAACCATTACTAACTGATTCCTTTAGAAGAAAAGCAAAATGCTGATGATGGTCACAATTTGAACATAGATTCTCTTCACAGGAAACCTTTCAAAAGACTTCTGTTTCAAAAATTGTTAATGTTTTAAAAAAAAAAACCACAACCACCCTAAGCTTCCTGAGAAGTGTTTTTCCCTCAGTTTTACTAAAAAGCATTTTTCATTTTTAAGTGCACCACAGTTTTTAAAAAATACACAGTTTTCCAGATAGCAAAATATGTTAATAGAACATATAAAAATCTGGTATTTAAAATATCTAAAATTAAAAAATAATATATTTTTTAAATGCTTTCATTTTCTGTTAAGTTCTCCCTAAGAAAGAAGACAGATATACTGACATCAAAATATGTTTTCTTTAAGGCTGGTCCCTTTTTATAGAGCATAGTATGGGAGAATGGTGAAAGAAACTTGCCCTCTCATTTCTATTATTATATGGCTCACTGGTAAACACATGAAGTACATGAACTATATGCAACACTTTCAGATCCATTCAATTCACTTAAAAACAACTGAAGAAACATTCTTACCATGCAAATTACTTGATATTAAATCACTAATTAAAATAAATTTAATTTCACTTGGGATTCCTTTTTATCTTAGAGCGAAATAAGTAAATAGATCCTATTTGTTTTCATGTTTATGCTTTCTTTGATCTTCAAAACACACGGAAATATACTGCATATTAAAGTAATTTTGTATACTCAATATCATTAATTCCTCCCCAAACCACAGCCATCAAACCACAGCCTCCTTTTAGGACAGCACACTGCAATGCTCAGAAGGATTACCTTTCTCCCATCAGTTATTTATGAATGCCTATTAAAAAGAGCAAAGGTGCAGGCTATTAATTTATCCAATAAACAGCTAAAATAACATTTGTTATACCCTGTAGTATTTCTGACACTCAGTATCATTAGGTTTTTAGAAGGCAAGTTTTGCTCTCCATACAATCCCCTACATAGGAAAAACAAATGCTCATCGCTGTCAGAACATACCTACAGCTGTATTCAAACAAACAAGCTATCAATAAAAACACCTGATACATAATAACAAAGAGTAATCACAGCTGCAAATAACTGACCATATAGGCTAGCTTTCATTTAGTAACTAATATAAAGGTTCAGGTGCGTAGCATCAAATTTAACTTCACTTTTATTACAGTGTAATTTGGGGAGGTAATTTACCATAAATTTGTTAAATGCTCAAATTCAAACCACCTTTTTTTAGGATTAAAGCTTTCCATGACAAAAGAAATACACCTGTAGAAACACAATTTAAAGATAGACCTGCCTAATTAAATATGACAGACATTCTTCACAGCTCCAGGCTGGATGCCTGACTGGATTTATTCCAAAGAAGCACAACTTTTTTGAGCTCTTGAGTATCAGGAAATTTGACAGTGGTTGCGGAGGAGCTACGGCCCTTCAACCCCCTATCTGTTTCTGAACAGGTAAGCTGTCTGCAGTAGCTTGACTATGGACATGGTGTCTGGCACTAGCTGGAGTTACGGGGCTCAAACCTAATTCCTGTTTAAAGACATGGAAGTCTGAGGTGGAATCAAGCTGAGGTATTGATCCCTATTATCTGTAATCGGCAAAACAGGCACCGTAAGCCCTGATTAGTACCATAAGCCTCCAAGATGCACTTAGAGCAAAGATGCAACTGAAGTCTGGGAAAACTGGACAACAAAGCTTCCATGCTTCCATCCAGGATTAACTAAGCAAGCAAGAAGTAGAAAGTAGAAAGCAAAGAAGACAACAGTAAGAAAATGTGAAATTTCATAATGAGCATTACACTGTAATATAAAAGAAGAAAACTACACTATGGAATAGGCAAAAGTCTCAAAGAGAGCACTAGAAAATACAATGGATAATGACATGGGACACATTTTTAAAGAAAATTTGTTCAATAAGTGGGAACACAAGTCACGGTCCTTTAAAATATCTCACAATTGTAACTGGTATTCAGAGAGAAAAACCAACACTCATCAAGTTTCTTCCTGACATCAAAATCTGGTTAAGAAAGGAAGGAGATGAAAAGTACACCCCACCTACCAGCCAACCAGATAATACAGTGCGGGGTGCTTAGGGGAGAGAAAGCACCGGGGAGGAGAGAGGGGTGTCACACTAACCCCACGCAGGACAACTGCCCAGTGAGCTGCGAGCATCCTTTGGTTTTCAACCTGTGGGTCTGCAGTACAAGCTCTGACGTCTGTCACACACATTACTAGATAAACCACTGGTACAACTGTTAGAAGAGCTCAACATCTGAACTCATGCATATATTCTGGCAGGACTGTGGCTTTCAATTCTACGTAACTGGAAGTTCTTGGGAAATGAAGCAAAAGGAAATGTATCACTTAGCTTCCGTGAGACAAGAGACTGATTGTCCCAAAGTAAAGAATTACTTTTTTTGGTCAATAGCAAAAAGAATAAAAAACTATCACAGAATATATTTCAGCATTTATTACTAACCCCTCAAATAGAAGTCATTGATGAATTTGGTATTGACTCCAGGACATCAGAATCCAACGCAAGACATTTCCATGTAATAAATTCTAACCAAGTACAAGATGAAAGTGCTGTCTACGTGCCTGGAATGCCTAATGTTGTGTTCACCACATTGGGCTACCTGACATTCAGGATGAAAACCAAGATAACCCTAAGGAAGAACTAGTCATTAGCATTCCAGAAGACACTGCCTCTACTGAAGGATGCATTTGAGTAGACAGTTTGGAAAAGCACTGAATTTTAGAGAACCCTCTCACAGGAGGTGGAGCAAGGGGTCAGAATATGGTGCCATATGCATTCCTTTCAAAAGAGGTGAATAACTAAGGTACCTGCAGGCCAACACTTTTTCAGAGAGTCACAAGATAAAGCTTTGCAAAAGGGCAAGGAGAAAGAGCAGGTTTAAGACTGTAACACTCCAAGTAACCACACAGCTCTCTATAACCTGACAGACATGTCAAATAACCATCTGTCCTTCTGGAGAAGACTGTACAGTCAATATTTAAATTCAAGGTGATGGTACTATAACCCCAGGATTACTGGTTGTCCTTCTTCTCATTTCTCAATATAGCTCACTTTCTACCATATATCTCCTAGATGACACATATAATAAGTCCTCACGCTGTCTGGCTGCCTCTAAAGATTGTTGCTTCACCACCTACAGTACAACTGAGTTCTTCTCCACAGCAAGACAGAAAGTGAGTGGATCAAACTTATGTTAATACACATGTGCAACCCCATCATCATCACCACCTCTCTCCCAATGCATATGTATGTTATATATACGTGACAGGACAAAACAAGGGGTAGGAAGGGGAGGAAAGAAAAGATGTGACATGATATGATACACCTATCAGAACTGCCACTGCAGCAAATCATTCCATTGTGAGTGCTAATTTACCTGGTAAGTTTTAAGGGTAATGGCAGCACCCACAAAAATACACTTTTGGTAATAAACCCTTAGCAGCTCTAAATATCCAAAACATTACAACAAATGAGCATGGTGAGAGTCACATATCCATTACTCATTGATTCAATGTACCATGTCTGAAAAATTATATTGCACAGCTGATATAACACATACAGCATTCCGTGGATAATAATGGGTAGTTCTTTTTTAAACTCATAATTCTATAAATAGTACTTTGTATTTTATATTGATTTTAGGGCACATATAATACACTGTGTCCCATTAGAATCAATGAGGAGTGAAAACACAATTACTGAAAATAATTTGGACTGAGGTAAATGGTCGACCTTTTAGCCTTTTTCCATGTTTTCAACAAAACAGGTGAGAAACAAAATTAAGATGACATTTACATGTAAGAGTAGTACAAAAGGATAAAAGACTTGTAACATCCAGAAGCATGGGATGGACCTACAAACCAGACAGTAAAATTGCTCAGGTGGATAACAACTACATGAGTTGGTCTGACATTTATTTCTTACCCCCTGCTTCTTGCCTGTCCCCTATCAAGCTTAATTTTCTGCCTAAATCAAACACCAAAATCATCAGCTCTCTTCTTTTAAAAACTGGAATTTAGATTCCATAGCATATGCTTAATCTTCTGGAAAACAGCATTAACACAAGCACAGGCAATTGTATCAGAATATCAAATAAATGGATTTAACAGACTTTTGCGAAAAGCATATAGATGAACTCATCTGTCAAATTCAAACGTTTGAATAAAACAATAATGCTACTTACTGAACATGTCTATGAAGAGCTGATAGATTCTGTGCTTGCCAAGAGTAGCAACACACACCTGAGAATAATCACAAACACTGTTGCTAAAAACAAAAATGGAGTTGCCAACTCCTCTCACAGAGGGTGGGAAGATAAACAGCATAAAGAATATTGACAGAAAGGCAAATTATGAATAGCAAAGAACATAAACATGCCATTTTGTAGTTTTATCACAAACATACTAAACGCTAGATACTAAGCTTTCTCATGCAGGACACAGGCAAATTAATTTCAAAATCAAAGACTCTTCCACTGTCTTCCAGAACATTAATACTGAACTAGCATGAGTGTATTGTTACCTCAAAAGAAACATTTTCCTTCCAATTTCTACAAACTTAACTATGTCTCTTCCACTTCTTGCTTTTTAAAAGCACCCAAGTGCTATGGGGTGGGTTTTTTTTGAACTAATGAGATTAGAGACTTACATTGTCACTACCTACTAGGAAAAGGGAAAATGTGTCTCACTGGACTTCAGAGCACAGGCTTCCAGTATTATTATCTTAATGGTATATTTCATTTGAATGCACAGTAACAAGACTGCACCGAGATGCAATGAGATGAGGAAATAACATACAGGAAAAAGAACTTTACACTGGGATGATATCTGAAGTACAATTGGCATTTTTGAGACTACTGTTATTTCAATACAGGATTTAACCTTTACTGAAAGACTGCCAAGGAGCTAGTTTCTCTGACTTCAGAACAAATGTCTCACTATGTTCCACTTCAGCACTGGCGTCTCAAAATAATTTGAGGTAAAAACAACTACGACATAACTGAAAGCTGATTTATATTGTCATCATTGGGCTTCAAAGCACAAACCTTTTCTATTTTTAAACCAAATCCACTATGTATCACAAATTCACTACAGATGAATTGCATATCCCATCTGTATCCCATCCCATATCCCAACACTACACGTCCCCATCCATATCCTCACTTTTACTGCAAATAAGATGCAGCATTCTGAAACGCAAACCTGAACTGGCACAACTGAGCCATTTCCAAAGCTGGAATAATCTTTCCGAAAGTTTTATTGGTGAGAAAATACTGAATCTGGTGTCTCCTCCCTCATATCTTCAAAACTGATGATTTCAGATACAACACTGGATTAAATGCCCAAAGGCAGCAAAGAATGCCTGCTACTTCCGCAGTTAGATATGTTACACAGGGTAAAATAAAACCACCATTGAATCGTTCCACAAAAAAAAGAACATGAAAATTGCATGCAAAATACAGACACTTGGTTGTGATGCTCTCTGTATAGTTTTCCAAGGATAAGGAGGTTTCACCTAGATTCAGAACCTAACGCTTGGTTTACTCAACTCTGTAGGACAGATGCTTAAGACAAAAAGGAAAACATCTAATTTAACTCCCTATCCCATTTTATGGTTGCAAGTTAGCTCCCTTAAATAAGAATTTGCTGCCTTTCATCAAACAACCACAGCAGACATGCGGCAGGTCCAGCAAGCGTGGGTACAGGCGTGACTGTAAGTCTCATTCCAGCTAGCGAGCTTGTATCTCTTGACCAACTGTCAGGATCATCCTGGTCAGTCACTGGCCCTGAAACACAGAAACCCCAAGCAAACAACTCAGGCTGCCTTTCAGCCTAAGACCAGCCCTGTGGATCACTTCGAACCCACAGGCTGCCTAGTTCATAGTGAAATGATCAACCTGAATTTCATCTTGAAAATGAGTCATAACACTGATCCATTCTTACCCTAAGGGCTCAAAGCACTTTAGAAGAGCTATGCAAGTGCTAGGTATATCATCTTAAAAGAACGATCAATGGAATGGGATTGTCTCCTTGCCCTGGGTGTGAAAGCACCTGGCACCTCAGATGCTGCTCTGCAAAAAAGCTTGAAGAAATAATGTTATCATAAATAAACACCTTATTCAGTAAGTGTGTTGTGTTTGCACTGCCCTCTGAGCCAATTAGCCCACTGCCAGGAACAACAGCAAGGTCTGTTTATAGCAGTTGACTTCTTGTACAGCCTCCCATAAACAATTTCTCACATACTATCATATTATTTTCCTTTCTGCATTAAGAAAGCAAATGAACTGCCAAACACAACTCACTAAAGCCAAATTATAATTTACTTTCTTAAATGCTGCTTTCAGTACAAAGAATTAGGTAAGCACCGTTTCATGCGAGGTGCATCCTATATCCTATTGGCTAATAGCAAAAGGAGAGAACAACTATAGAGACAGCATGGAGCTGCTCTAACGCTCACCAGGGGCCAAGAGGGATACAGTCCAGTTCCAGAAATAGTTTGCTGTTTAAATTTCTCTTTCAGTCTCAACTACAGGACTAAAGCAGAAGCCAGTTGAAGTGTAATAATACACTTCTTTATAATATACTTGTAATGTACTTGTTTAAAAACAAGACTTAAAATAGTAAATATCCCAAAAAAACCCAACAAAAGTTTAGTAAGGCATTGTATATTTGTATTTTGTATTCATAAAGGGTTTCTGTACCTGTATCTCCACTTTCAAGTTGAGTGACACATCCTTCAATTTCATGAGACAAATGGTTGCTTGGTTTGTTTGTTTCCCTAGCCTTTTTAATACATACAAGTGCTCTTCTCCATTTCCTCAGATTTAGAATAACATATTTAAAAGGCATTCAGGACTCACATTAACATCTAACCAGCAGCAAAAACTGTCACTTCTATTTTATCCCTCTTAGCTCCCCGATTACAAAGTTCTATTAACTGAAAGACAGCACCAGTTCTCAAAGATAATCAAGAAGAAAGGTCAGTGGTTTATGAAAGGAAGTTCTGGCCTTTCAGGGCACCGCTGGGACTTGAGCTCAGTGCTAGTTTCAAGAATGAAAAGGCAGAGATTCAGTGTCCCTCAATAGCATAATCCTGGCACTGCTCATAAAACCATACAGATTTCCTCAGATCTGAGGATGACCACTGAAACCTCAACCCTCAAATGGGAATTCCTAACAAATGGCCATTGCACAGACACTATCAGAGTAACGTGACAATAAGCATTGCCAGTGTGTACTTTATTAAGACCTGTTGATAGAAAAACAAAGGTCACTTTCTGTTTCTGTCACCCTTTAAGGCAGAGAATCTTAAAAAAGTGTTCTAAAATACTGTAATTATTTCCCTGATCCCAACTCTGTATTAACACTTCAGCTCTATTTTTTTCTGTGGTATTCTACGTTCTCATGCTCCTTTAACAATGAGACCCATATACAAAGATTTTTAGAAACATTCAGTGTGGGAAGTATTTGGGACCAGACAATTATTAGACCTAGACTGCAGCTTCCCACTCTTTTCCCTAATCTGTACAAATCTGACAGAGAGGGCCTGACCCTGCATGCTACTTGCCCTTCTGCCTTCAAATTTTATTGATCTATAGATTTCAACACTTCAAAGCAGAACCAGGAAATAGTCCATGCGCCAGCCTAGGAGAGGGCTCTAGTAGTGATGGGCAGCTGATGCTTAACGTCTCACAGCCCTGCGCCCCCAGCACTGGCAGCCTCTGCTAATAACAATTGATTGGGCTGCAGACCAGGGTACTAATCCTGCTTCTGCTGATTTCCAGGGGAGAATTCCACTGAGTTTTAGCAGAAGCAAGACTGGGCTCTTTGAATAACGATATTTCATTCGTAGCATTTCCTGACCTTGCGTGCCTCTTCCTAGCTCTGCAAAGCAGCATGTGGGAATCGCCTTAGTCACCCAATGCTAGGCTTTTGTTCTGCCAAGAAATACAGAGAAAGTTACAAGAATGTCTGCCAATCTAAGATTGTTTGGAGATGCACAACAAGAAATGATGGTTTATAATAAAGGGGGGGAATGGTTGTTTGTGGCTTCCTTCCCTGACAGAGTCTCAACATCACTTGATGGATTACTTGTCAGGGTTCACCATTTGTGAGTCATGTGTCTAGCTTAAGCTGCAGCACTGTGGCAGGAATATGTGTATTTCAGTGTCTAATCAGAATGGTCTGGCTGGTACATCTTCACTCTGAAAGCTGTGCAGTGCAGCTTTTATTGCAGTTTTATTGTCCGTGATAAAAGGATTCAGTACTTGTGTTCTCTTCTCCCACTTTCCTAATTTAAATTAAAAGAACAGAATTTTCTTATCTTTACTTTTACCCTTTGAAAGGGAAGAGAAAAATATTTACTCCTAATCCACAGGAAGCAAAGAAAACTGAGGTAATTTAGACTTCAGCTGCTAAAGTTAAGCCTGAAAGAAGCCCTTCATTTTTTTCAAAGATGATACTCCATAAATCCTGTATTTGTGTACCCAGTTGCTCGTATCTCACTACTGCTATACAGAAAATAATTGAAACCTTTTATATCTGTATCCTTGTATTATAATTTTTGTACTTGCTCTTCAGATTTTGCAAATTTTAGGCAAAGAAAACCTAGGGCTATCTAAACGCTAAGCATACAGTGGATGCCTTTAGTCTACAGAATTTCAGGAGACCTGCCGTTTTCATCCACTAGATCAAGTGTAGTCACACCACAAGGGATTTTGCCACAACTCAATGTTCAAGGAAACCCTGGATCAGCATTCATAAAGAGGCTAAGGACTAAGCTGGCAGGCTGAAGACCACTTCTACCTTTGCTCTTGAAGATGATCTTTCTGCGTATATGGCAAGATTTTTCCTGCTCTTCCCAAACTCTTCTTGTTTTACAGGATAGACTTCATGCTCCAAAACTGACAGTCAGGTACTTTATATAAGCACAACATTTATATTCAAATATGTCCTATTTGTTGGTCACCTTCTGCAGTCAGGCAAGGATTTTATCTTTCATTACACTAAAAGATGATGGGAAAACTTGAATATGCAAAGGAAAATCTTTTCCTCATCACCATAATTCATGTATTTGTTTATTTAAAAAAATATTTTAGTATGTCATATAATGACATACTAAATACCATATAATGACATAAGACAGGCTGAAAGAATTGGCTTGTTCAGCCTGGAGAAGAGAAGGCTCCAAGAAGAGCTTAAAGCACCTTCTAGTACCTGAAGGGACCAACAAGAAAGATGGAGGGGGACTTTTTACAAGGGCCTGTAGTGACAGGACAAGGGGTAATGGGTTTAAACTGAAAGTGGGGAGATTTAGATCAGATGTAAGGAAGAAATTCTTCCCAGAGAGGGTGGTGAGGCACTGGGACAGGCTGACCAGAGAAGCTGTGGGTGCCCCATCCCTGAAAGTGTCCAAGGCCAGGCTGGATGAGGCTTGGAGCAACCTGGTCTAGTGGAGGGTGTCCCTGCCCACGCCAAGGGGGTTAGAACTGGATGACCTTTAAGGTCCCTTCCAACCCAAACCATTTTGTGATTCTACAATTCTATAACAGATATCAAATGCACAATATAAAATCCCTACCAAACACATTTAAGGCATAATAAGTTAATGAACTTTGTATAAGTAGCTGGCGCCAGTATGATGAATACACAGTTCCCCTAAGGACCCGAGGGTGCCTATTTAGCACTGTTCAGTGCCTGCATTTGCACGCCCCATTAAAGTTTATTAGAGCCCGAAACACTGTGCAGCCCTGCTGCGCACATCAAATGCTTAAAGAGTTAACCTGCCCTAAGTCACCAGAGTTGTTGTGAAATAGGTGTGGTACAGCATGCTCTGAAAATCAGGTCATTCATTCAAGTGCCTGTGTACTAACTAGAGTGAGATCTCAGTGCCTCAGACGCAGTCGATGACACTTTGACAGAACCTGAAAGCCAAAACCAGAAGTGTGGTCTTCAAAAGCCTTGTTCAGCCACCATCTAAATCTGTGCTTAAGGACTGCTCCTTCTGTGTGCCTGTACTGGGTTTGTGTGGCAAGGTTTTGGAAGCAGGGGGGCTACAAGCGTGGCTTCTGTGAGAAGCTGCTTGGAAGCTTCTACGTGGAAGAGAGCCAATACCAAGACAAACCTGCTGCTGACCAAGGCTGAGCCCACCAGTGACGGTGATAGCACCTCTATGGTAACGTGTTTAAGAAGGGGGGAAAAAAAATATTTGTGTCAACTGCAGCCAGGGAGAGGAGCTAGAACGTGTGAGAGAAACAGCTTTACAGACCCCAAGGTCAGTGGAGAAGGAGGGGAGGAGGTGCTCCAGGCCCCAGAGCAGAGATTCCCCGGCAGCCCATGGTGCAGCCCATGCTGAGGATGGCTGTGACCCTGCAGCCATGGAGGGTCGGTGTTGGGGGTGGGGGGAAGAGACCCACCTGCAGCTAGGGAAGGGAGAAGGACCACATGCCAAAGCAGGGGAATGCCTGAAGGAGACTGTGACCCCATGGGCAGCCCGCACTGGAGCAGGTTCCTGGCAGAATCTGTGGCCCCATGGAGAGAGGAGCCCAGGCTGGAACAGGTTTGCTGGCAGGAACTGTGACCCCGGGGGGACCCGTGTTGGAGCAGGCCGCTCCCAAAGGATGGCACCCCATGGAAGGGACCCACGCTGAAGCAGTTCGTGAAGAACTGCAGCCTGTGGAAAGGACTCACGCTGGAGAAGTTCCTGGAGGACTGTCTCCCATGGGAGGGACCCCACGCTGGAGCAGGGGCAGAGTGTGAGGATCCTCCCCTGAGGAGGAAGGAGCAGCAGAGACAGCGTGTGATGGACTGACCACAACCCCCATTCCCTGTCCCCCTAAGATGTAGTTTTATTCCTCATTATCCTACTCTGATTTGATTGGTAATAGATTAAACTCATTTCCCTAAGTCGAGTCTGTTTTGCCCGTGACAGTTAATTGCTGCATGACCTCTCCCTGCCCTCGTCTTGACTCAGGAGCCTTTCTTCATATTTTTCTCTCCCTGCCCAGCTGAGGATGGGAGGGAGCAGTTTCAGGGGGCACCTGGCCTCCAGCCAAGATCAACCCACCATAGTGCCTGACTGTGATCTGACAGGGGCTAAACCTGGCAGCTTCGCAGGACATCTAACACTGCCACACATGATGAAGCTGGGGGAGTTACAGTCCAGTAAAACAGATTAGAAGCTCTTTAGAAAGTTACACGGTAATGTTGTAATCTCCCATTCATGTGCTTCTCAAAATATATGCTTTAACAGCTTCTGGAGCAAGCACTTGCATGCATTACACACCGTTTCCATGCAAGATCCCCAACTCAAGGCCACAAACTGCATTCTCTTTTGTTATCATTTACCTGGGCTAAACTCTCCTCCATCATGATCCTTCCTGTCAAAGCAGAAGGACTGGACTGAAAGCGCACTTAGTATTTTTCTGTTGGGCAGCTCTACACAGCAGAATTGGTATCTCAAATCCACTTCAGGTGCATAACTCTCCCAATCCACTCTATATAACTTCAGTGTTATACAGAACAAGGTCTGAAATTTCACCTCCAAGCCACGCATGAAAGTCCAGTATCTCAAGTGATTGCTTGTGCACCTATTCTGAGGTTGAGTCCCCTTGGTTTTCAACACTTCAGCACTTTGCAAACTCCTCCTGAAATTCCTTGCTGGACACTCAAGGTCAAAACGATGGTTTGAACCTTTTTGTTTCACTATCCCCCTATGTCATAAGGAATTAATACTCCTGTACTTTAAGGCAGCAGTCTCCCATTTGATGCTTCTACAGCACTTGGAGATCCTCAGAAGCAAGGTGATATGTAAGTACAAAGTATTATTATTTAATGAGTTGAGGGAAAGAACCTCTTGTTTCAGAAAACGGGAAGGTTTTATGTGTGTAAAATATAAAAACAGCCACTTCAAACTGTATTTGAAGGGAATGCAAAAAGAAGATTGTTACTTGTTGAGGGTTTCTTTTCTTATTATTTAAAAAAATAGCCTGATTAGAAAAGTACAATATGGTCACCTACCACATTCAAAAGCTTCTTTGTAGTATATTTTACCTACTGCTTCAACACAGAACCGGTATCACTTCGCTGCATGATTACGTTACCATTCTGAATATTTGCACAAATTGCACTCGTTGGATATTATCAGATAATTATTAAAAAATTCCTCTTCACAGGTTTTAGCTAGGACAACACTAGTTAAACAGTACAGACATGCACAGTGAAATGTAAACGTTTGCTCCCTATAGCACAACACCGTGGCTCTTTACTACCAGTTTTATACTTGTTTGGGGCTGAACTATTAGCTTTGATATTTCACAATGAATTTAACTTCGCCTCCCAGCTTCAGCATTCTTTTCATACAGTTTTGTTTGAAGTCTTGCCCTGTCTAAATATGCTGCAACTGTAGCACATTTCTTCTTTTGTGACTTAGTGTTGTAATTTGAAAGGAAAATGTAAGATTAATTACTGATGTAATAAAACATGTACATACCATAGATAACTATGGAATTTTAATTAGGAAATGTAGGTTCACAAAAATTCCCTTGCCCTCCTTTCAACGAGCTGTCACCCACTGTACGTCTTATTTTCATGAATTTAGTATTTAGAACACTTTCTGCCAACTCTGTCTTCGTATTTCACAAGCATAAACAGAAAGCAAATTATGATGCAGATAAATAAGAGCTTGAAATGCAATCCTCTTACAGAAATATGTATGTCTAACACAGCTTCTCTTTTTATTGATTGCTCCGTGCAAAAATATGAAGGCGTAAATACTAGGAGAGTTGATTCGTTTTAATTTCTTTGCACTTAGACATGGCCTCAGTCTAAAGAAGGATCTAAGCAGACTCTGACAGTTAAAGATTAACAGTCCTGCCATACCAACAGGCTTGACAAAGGAGCTTAGCTTAATCCTTAAGGCAGTATAAGATGTCTTATGTGTATTACTGCATAGGAGCACAACTTTAATAAACACAGTGTAACGTAATTTTCAGTAGTTTTACTGATTTAAAGTACAGGATATGAAACAAACAAAAAATGACAGATCTATTTGTTTTCCAAGGGAAACAAAAAGGAACTAGAAAACCTACTATTTTTTTAAAGATTACTTTTATTTTGCATTTCAAAGTCTCAGTGCTTTGCATGGATGCATGGACTGGTACACAAAAAAGCAATTCCAATAAAAAAAAAAAAAGACAAGCAGATGCAAGCTCATCAGCCACAATCAAGAGGTGATGGGACTAAAATTTCAGCTAAATTGGCTTACACACGGCTCTCCTATAGCTGGTTTTACCCCTGATCTCAGTCACAACGTTTCCATGCGCTTCCTGTGAGCACTGCACTCAATTTGAAAAAGCCTTGAGAACTTAAGTAGCTGTTGGTCCTAGGACTTAGCATAACATGGCTGAGATCACCTCTTACAGCTGCAAGTGGAATTAATCTTCTTTTTTATTTGCTACAGACCGTGAAAATTAACCATCATACCTGAAAGTTCAAATGTTAGGACACTAATTGCCATGGTAAAATGATTTTTTTCACATTATGCACTACAAATAGGATATGTCATCTTCATAACACACTGAAAAATATCCCCAGGAAGTGGCATAATTATAAAAAATCATTTCTGATAAACTTTAATAAAGCTGATGTGTCTTATCATCAATCAATTTATTCTATATGTGTCTGAGAGCACTGCTATAAGCATAATGACTCTGTCTGGTTTTCGCATAAACTCTTATTTCTATGCTGCTCCTAACGCAGCAGTTTCACTGTATTCCCCATCAATATGAAACCTCGAAGACAGTCCCTGCGAATTGTCTCAAATCTAGATTTGATCTGAAGATATGTGCTGTTACAGGTTATATGTATGTGTAGGATATGTTGCTATTCCATCTTGACAGCAGTGAGAGCTCTGACAGAAAGACTGAGAGCCAGCTGCACCTTCTGCCGAAGCCCAGGATGCTGCACAGTCAGTGTCTTTCTTGGGAGCAGAAACATGATCCCTGCACTTACAGGGGGGTAACAAGCTGTTGGAAGTTTCAAATCAGCACAGCTGGGAGTGAAAGGTGATTCTAAAGCCTCATTTCACTTTCCAGGTCAAAATGTCCACAGGCATAATTAAAGATACCCTGAAAGCTGTTCTCTATTCGCACAAATTGCTGCAGATCAAAAGGGATCAGTGTGCTGGAAAAAATCAGACACATTAATACTAGAGATACCCTCCTGGCCCTGATATCCCTCCTCCACATCTACCAGCTGCACAAAGTACTTCATTTATGCCCTTAAACCGTCAGGGATATACCAACACTACTCCTGAGAAAGAACATTCAGCATTTCTATAACTAGGTTCATTGCTTCCTTGCGCTGCCACTGAGACATACAGCAGATACAGCAGAAGTGAGATTTAGCTCTAGTTTTGACTCTACTTGTAAAAAAAAAAAAAGTATTTTTGGCTACTCATAAAAATTGGAGGTAAATCAAAACTGTACCTACTAACATGATAATTACATATGGAAAGAGTAACATTAAAGCTCAGCAGTCTTACGTTAGACAGTGAAGATATTACTAAATACCCTATCAGCAAAATTTCTCCCTTGACCAAAATTAAGATACAGTCATCAATATTTCCAAAGAAATATACATGGAAACGATACCAGAAAACACAACCATGACAAATGAAATAAGCTATGTTACAAGAAAAAAAAAAAAAAAAGCCTTCGCTTCATTCTCAAACATGATTTTCTAAACCAAAGCAATTAAGATCTTTTCTTTGATAAGTATGTGTCCAGTCAAAACAGCTGATTTTGTCAGGAGATGAGTAGATCATGCTCTGTGAACTTAACTTAGGGTCTCATTTCAAACTCTGAAAGCCTGATCCACATAATCTATCATATTAGGCTGCTGTACAAAAGAGAAATGCTGAAAAATGGTCTTTTTTATTATTATCTTTATTATATATGGACTATCAGGTTATTGCTCAGAGATTCAAGCAAACGCTGACCACACTCCGTACAAGTAAAACCAACGACAAGCAAGCTCTGCCCGTGCATCGAGATCGTAGGACACAGAGAAGCTCTGTGGTGTAAGCTACATAACCACACCAAATGTGCTGCTGAGCCCCAGATAATAAACCCTGCCTCTCAGTCAAGCTTATTAGTTCTGGCTTAGCAACATGCTAACTGCAGCTACTCAGCTGCCAGAGCAGAGCGGGTGCAGCTCCAACCAGCGCAAAGGGAGGGCAGAGCACGCTCTTGTCTGCTGGCACAATCCCATACAGACATATGCTCAGACATCATGTCAGCTGGCACTCGGCAAGAGGGGGAAACCCTTACTGAAGTGCTGGTTATTATGTATAGTCCCATTCACGGCTGAGGTAGTTCTCATGGATAATGTGAGCAATAGTGCAACAAACTGTCTCAGCCTTCATAAGGCTCATGGATCACTATTAAAAACAAAGAAATCCAGAGCAGTGTTTCAAAGAGAATACGTAAGTAGATGAACAACTGGAAATAGTGGCTTTGCCTTAGTTTTTTAATTCATAAAACTTATTTTGGATAGTCATCAATAATATCAATAATGATCATTTTCTGGAACAGAAGTGTAAGAAAGAAATAATCCAAATGAAACAATGGGTTTTCTACATTTTGTTTTTTAAAATGAGTTCGCCTACAATTGTGCAGGCACAGGCAGATGAGCTGAGGAAGGACAGGCAGTATTAACTCTGCATCGCTGGCAGCTACAGTCAGACCACTGGCTGTGTTTTGAGGTTTTACATCCTTATTTTAGAGTCAACCAATATGCTGAGATGTATAAAACTAGCCCCTTTACAGCAGCATTAGGAATAAAATGGACAGCAACAAAATGTAGGGCACATCTGTCATTATTTTAATCTCCAAGGATGAAATTTAGCCAAGTGTCTGAAGGACTGACCCAAAGATGCCACACTGAAAGCTAAAGCGGAGAAGGGACGGGACAGCACAGGCTGTACAACAGCACATACTCCCTGAGAGTCTCTGCACAAAGACTGAGGATCAGGTTGAGACACCACTGCTTCCATGCATGTGGCCGAAAGCTTTCTCATAAGGACAACAGATGTCTTGGAAATCATGATGTTTTCTAAACATATATTTGCTGTGGCTAAACGTTCAGTCTCTGCAAATACAAGGTGTATATGGTTTGGATGGCTAAAGTTAAAGAACAGCTAGCATTTCATGTGCCTACGTCATGGAGTTCAACAAGCCAAGTGCAAGGTCCTGCACATGGGTCGGGGCAATCCCAAGCACAAGGACAGGCTGGACAGAGAATGGATCGAGAACAGCCCTGAGGAGAAGGACTTGGGGGTACTGGTGGGTGAGAAGCTGGACATGAGCCAGCCGTGTGCACTGGCAGCCCAGAAAGCCAACCGTACCCAGGGCTGTATCCAGAGCAGCGTGGCCAGCAGGGCGAGGGAGGGGATTCTCCCCCTCTACTCTGCTCTCCTGAGACCTCACCCAGAGTACTGTGTCCAGCTCTGGGGCTCCCAACATCAAAAGGACATTGACATGTTGGAGCGAGTCCAGAGGAGGCCACAAAGATGATAAGACAGTTGGAGCCCCTCTGCCATGGGGACAGGCTGGGAGAGTTGGGCTTGTTCAGCCTGGAGAAGAGAAGGCTTCGGGGAGACCTTATAGCACCTTCCAGAGCCTGAAAGGGCTGACAAGAAACATGGAGGGGACTTTTTACAAGGGCCTGTAGTGACAGGACAAGGGGTAATGGGTTTAAACTGAAAGCAGGGAGATTTAGATTGGATATCAGGAAGAAATTCTTCCTGGAGAGGGTGGTGAGGCACTGGGACAGGTTGCCCAGAGAAGCTGTGGATGCCCCATCCCTGGCAGTGTTCAAGGCCAGGCTGGATGAGGCTTGGAGCAACCTGGTCTAGTGGAGGGTGTCCCTGCCCATGGCAAGGGAGTTGGAACTAGATGATCTTTAAGATTCCTTCCAACCCAAACCAGCCTGTGATTCTGTGATTCAAACTCAGTTTCAGCCTCTGGCACTGCACCTGAGAACTGTCCAGAAATGCTTGGGACATATCTGTATCACCATTCCCTAGACACCCTGTGTAGCTTCAGCCCATCCTGACCCTGAAGGCGACAGAAAGCAGAATGCAGAGCCAGCCCAGCTCCAGGAGAAATCTACCTGTCAAAGGTCAGGATCTACTTGTTCAGATACAGTGTGACTATTTTGCTTTCAAATTCAAGCTAACAAGCATCTTGAACTACACTGCATAGACTTAATGATCCAGCCTCTGCTAGCTTTGGAATCTCTGCATCCCACTTTATTAGCCCATAACCACGTGCTACCTTCCTGTTAGCTGCCTTGATTACGTGCTTCCTCAGATGCTTCTGTTTCGCACAAGTCACAAGAGTGAATTTCACTGAAACTGAATCAAAATGTCTGTGTCCAGAGAATGCAATGGAAGCGAGAAGGTTTAGAAGGTAATGAGCCTGAATGTAACTCACATCACTACAGAACAAGGCCTGGTGTCTCAAACTGGGAGAAGAAAGTTTTAACCTCATGCAGGCAAACTGGCAAGCAGCATGTGCTTGGTGATGAATGCAGCCTCTAGACGCCTGTTTCTCAGTGAGCCATTTCTTAAGCATAACAATATTCCTTTTAACTTTCCACTGCACAAAGCTTGATACAGATGTACGTTTGCACAAACTTGCACCGTTGAATTTCTCTTTTCCTTAGAGACAGCTCTTAGACGGATGCTCTGCTGAGTGTTATTACATCTACTTTTATGACCTGCTATAGCTGAGGGCAAGATATATTCTAATTTAATACTGTCCAACAGCATAAAATTCACAGAATATTTTGTTTCTGCAATATTAACATCATGCCAATACCTGGGGATGCTAATAACATACTAAAATCAAAATATAATATTTGCTAAACGAAAATGCATATTCCAAATGTAATGACTGTTTACTGAGAAACATTCTCCTCCTCTTTTCCAGGTTATTTCTTACTAAGCCATCCATTCTGTAATGGAAATTTTTCTACAGCTGCATTGAATTCTTAATGTATTGTATTCAACAACGAAGTACACATTTATATATCCTTGTGCTGTGTTACTTGCATTAGTCCAGATTATTCAATCTGAATTAAGAAAACCTGATCTATGCTGCCTGTATACCTTTTAAACCCACTACTGTTCCCTTTTCTTGGGCAATGGACCTCTTGCACTGGTTCACTGTCACTGTGGAAAAATACCCTAATGGTCTGTTAAATACATTGGTTTGCCCCCTCCGTATTGGAAAAAAAAAAAATCTTCTCCTGAAGTTTTCTCACAAGGTTCTGGTAAGAATCTAGCATTTATTATTGCAATTAATATACACGCTGTGCTTGCTATGTCTGTCTGAATACAGTCCAGGCACTAACAGTACTGCCAGATTGCCTAACCTCAGTTCAAATGTGATATATCCTGTGTAGGAATGTGTACGTGTTCCTCAGCATCCAAGTCCGACTTTCATATAATACCATCAAGGGGCACCTCAGAGCTCCACTTCTCCATTTGTACTTTGCGCTTCTGTGGCAAAGAGACTCTGAAGGCAGGTTTCAGCTTTGACTTGTCCCCTTACTTCCTATGTGACTCTTATTCTTGACTATATTTGGATATTTTCAGAATTACAATGGAGAACAATTAAAAGCAGCTTCTGAATTGAAAATACTTGCTTGACTAGCTGAATAGCAAACTTCAGTAATTAACCTGGTCTTAACACATGAAGTTTTAACTATTAGAGCAAAAGAGTGATGAGTAATGGAGATTGCCTAGGGATGAGGTGAAACACAGTGAGGTGAAACATCATGATGCTTCATCTCACCTTCAAAGCAGCTTTTCTGCTGTCACATCTGCTTATATCAGCAACAAACGACTGCTGATTTGATCATAATTGCCCTAATTAGAAGTTCAATTAATACACCGAGTTCTTTGTATCAATGCCACCTCAGCATCAAGGATGTGCATACGGAGCATTACTGAGGAATATAGGTTAAACTAATATGGAAAGTCACAGGGAAAAGGAAACTACCTGCAGTCTATTGTTCTGAGGGTATCCCGCAGTTAGGAAGACACTCAGTATCCACTTCTGCCCCAGGACAAACAGAAAGGGACAACTTAAGGAACTCTACTGAGACATATCCATCAGCCGTGAACAAAAATTACATTTCATAGAATCACAGGCTGGTTTGGGTTGGAAGGAACCTTAAAGACCATCCAGTTCCAACCCCCCTGACATGGGCAGGGACACCCTCCTCTAGACCAGGTTGCTCCAAGCCTCATCCAGCCTGGCCTTGGACACTCCCAGGGATGGGGCATCCACAGCTTCTCTGGGCAACCTGTCCCAGTGCCTCACCACCCTCTCCAGGAAGAATTTCTTCCTGATATCTAATCTAAATCTCCCGGCTTTCAGTTTAAACCCGTTACCCCTTGTCTTGTCACTACAGGCCCTTGTAAAAAGTCCCCCTCAGCTTTCCTGTCAGCCCCTTTCAGGCTCTGGAAGGTGCTATAAGGTCTCCCCGAGGCCTTCTCTTCTCCAGGCTGAACAAGCCCAACTCTCCCAGCCTGTCCCCATGGCAGAGGGGCTCCAACTGTCTTATCATCTTTGTGGCCTCTCTGGACTCACTCCAACTGGTCAATATCCTTCTGACGTTGGGGGCCCCAGAGCTGGAGGCAGAACTGCAGGTGGGGTCTCAGGAGAGCAGAGTAGAGGGGGAGAATCCCCTCCCTCACCCTGCTGGCCACGCTGCTCTGGATACAGCCCTGGGTACGGTTGGCTTTCTGGGCTGCCGGCACACACGTCCGGCTCATGTCCAGCTTTTCATCCACCGACACCCCCAGGTCTTCCTCGTCAGGGCTGTTCTCGATCCATTCTCCGTCCAGCCTGTCCTTGTGCTTGGTTCTGAGGGCTCTAAACTCCTGTGATCCAAAGTGATCCCTGTTAGTGGAAATGAGGTTCTCAATACAAGCGTGAGGATATATAACCTCTGTGTGTCAGTCTTGGTTAGGCTGAATATGTATGGTAGATAAAACAGAACAAAATGTTTTAGAGGGTTTAAAAATATCCTAGATGAGATCAAGATTACTAACTACTTACTAGGCTGCAGAGGAAGGTTGAAATATTTCTGTAGAGCACTGATATCAAAGCAACTTGTGCTTGGGATTGCCCTGACCCAGGTGCAGGACCTTGCACTTGGCCTTGTTGAACTCCATGAGGTTGGCACAGGCCCACCCCTCCAGCTTGTCCAGGTGCGTCTGGATGGCGTCCCTTCCCTCCTGCATGTTGGCCGCACCACACAGCTTGGTGTCATCAGCAAAGTTGCACTCTATCCCACTGTCCGTGTTTCTGCACCGGTGTTGGACAGCACCGGTCCCAATACCGACCCCTGAGGAACACCGCTCGTCACTGGTCTCCACTCAGACACTGAGCCGTTGACCACAATTCTCTGAGTGAGACCATCCAGTCAATTCCTTATCCACAAAATGGTCCACCTGTCAAATCCATGCCTCTCCAATTTGGAGACAAGGATGTCGTACAGGAAGGACAGCATCACTTTGCACAAGTCCAGGCAGTGAAGAACACTTTGTCTTAAAGGAAGATGAAAACAGACTAAAATGGTCAAAGACTGCAAAAAGCGCACAATATGGTAACTTTAAATGGTTATAAAATATAATATACTTCAGCATATACTAGAAATATAAATGTGGTCACTGAAACTCATGATGAAAATGAAAAGAAAAAAAAATTAAGGGGTTTTGCATGAGAGACAGGCAAATCTCAATAGCAGACAAAGTGTCACCAATTCTCTGGCTGGAAGTTATTTTGCATATCCATCGAATGAAGAATTTTGCATGTTCACAAAAGAAGATAGGGAAGCAGACAAGGGAAACAGACAGCACCCTCTTATTAAAATATGATGCTAGAATATTCATAAAACAGGAAAGTGCATATTTACTCATTGTCCACTTTTCACGATTCAGGATAAACGCTATAATCCAGAATCAATCAAAAAAACAGAAGTGCAAAATAAATACAAATATTTTCATGCTTCTGCAATTTTTCTTCTACAAAGAGAAGAAAAAGAACTTTCTCTTATTTGTAAAAACAAGACAACACATTATGACTGATTTCATGGTATCAGATATTGCCGCGAGATGTGACTTTAAAAATGTCAGAAAATTAAAACACAATTCTACATCAACTGTCTTGACCTGACCATCTACCTACTATTTACATTTGTAAATGTAAATAATGTCAACCATCAAGATTTTGTGATACAGTCTATGAAATAATCTTTTTGCTTTAGTTGCTATGAAAAAAATAAAACTACATCACAGACCATCACAAATTACATGGGGCAAGATCTTCACCTGGTATAAACTCCCATACTTTCTGTTTTCAGTGTAACGACGATGACTTACTCTCCTTTATGTTCTCAATAACCAGGAAATGATCAGAACACAGCTAGTTTGTGGTTTGGCAGGTTTTTATACATCATGTTACATGAATGAACATAACACCATGTATTAGGTGCATACCAAACACCCTTCAATTTTCAGGGACATCTGAGTATTTAATAGTACCTGTACTCTTTTTTAGACAATTCTTTTAAGGAACAGGTCCCGACCTCTGCCAGGAGTCACTACCTTTACTAGTTAGATTTCAGCTTTAACAGCACTTGTTTTGGAAAGAATAAGGCAACAGTGATAACTGTAAAATATTACTTGCTTTTATTATCCTGAGAGCTAATGTGTTCTCTATTAAAAAATTGTCCAACTACAAAATATGGCCTTTTTCATAAAATAAATGCATAACTTGCACAGCTAACTGACACCTATATGTAAACACTGGAAAACATTTCAAGATATTCTATGTAGGAACAATGCCAGGTTAGGACTACGGGTTCTTTACAACTTGGAAAACAGGAAAATGTACCACCGTTTCCCATCATTGTTGTGTGCTAGGTATTGCACACTAGGTATTCGCATCCAGCGCACACAGAAGCTGTTGAAAATTTCAGACAAGGGTCATCAAAACAAAAGAAACCACTATTATGATTTGTTAGGCTGGAAAAGCACACTACTGCAGTAGATCAAACGCATGAAAATATAAAGCACAAGGTAGTTATAATTCAAATGTTGTGTAAATATGGTAAAACAACTGTCTGTGTGTGTGGATTTCAGTTACATTCTCTGTCTGTCATGGTCCTAATTTATTTATTTTTTTACTCTGCCAATGGTATGAGGGTTTTAATGAACCTACAAGCGTAAAAGGTAACTACAGTATCTCAAAATACAAAAAAAAAAAAAAGAAAAGCCCAGAAACCAACAAAACACTGAACCAGGGTCTTTTTGGACTCACGCAGTGCCTAGGTGTGGGACAGACGGCAGTGTCCCCCAGCAAGGTTAGTCTAGAATAAAGTCTCCCCCTTGTGGATCTTCACATAATAAAAGCTCCATCAAATACTAAATTGCATCAAAAGTCTGTGCTCCTGGCCTTTGCAGGGGAGAATTTCAGAGGCAAACAGGAGCATGAAATGAAATCATGGTACATGGCTTACTTCAACTCAGTGGACTCAATCCCACCTCAGGCAAGACAAGCTGTTTGATTGTAAGATACCTCACAATTCTGTGATAAATTCATTTGAAAAACACTAGAACATTCAAAATAATTAATTTGAATTATGACTATCATAATAATCAAATAATCTCCACGTAAGTTAGTTACGAAGGTTGGGTTGGCAAACCCCACAAACTATTCAGCCCAAAACTGTCAGTGGTTTAACTATTCAGCTAAAAAATTCAAATTCCAAACTCCATCCAATAGTCATTAAAAAGAATATAAAACTTGGTAGGATTCACCCCAATTTTAAGTTCACTATCATAGAAAAAAAATAGTTCCATCCCAGAACAACTTACTGTGTCTCAGAGACTAAGGAGCTATAGCAGTATTTGCAGAATGACTCTTTCTCAAACACTTCATTAACTACACTATTCTCTGATCTGCATTAATTTAAAGGGATCACAAAGATTTCTTTGCATATAATATAAATTATCATAAATCAAGAAATCATTGTGATCACTCAAATTATCATGTTGATCTCAACACTCTCTTAAGGTATTTAAACGTGCTCCTGATAAATCATACATTTTGTCTGCAAGAATGATTTTGATTTTTTTTTTTTTATTTTCTCAGAAAGACTATCCTTCATGGCTTGAAATATTATTCAATTACATATGTGACAAACTCATACGTTATTCGCAGTACCAACTGTTGAGTCAATATCGGGTAAAAAGCTTTTTAACTATCCAGAGACATGTTCTCGCATTCATTTCAGAATAGTAATATAATGGTTAAATATTTATTTCTTGCAAGTTCTGGAATAGTGCTAGGTTTCCTACTTTCATTAACAGTCTCTTATTTGTATGCAGTAATTGCTTTAAAAATATTAGCATTGTAATTTCTTGCTAGCACTATGATAAATCAACAGAAAGTCTTATCCCCATGCCTCCCCACAGAAGAGCATAATTCTGCTTCCCTCGATGCCACTGACAAAGCCTCTTTAATTTCAGGATTACACTCAAAGAATTCATGAAAGATGTTAGTTTGACAGCCTGGGACTCTTGTCCTTTATAATTGCAGAACAGATGCAATAGCTAAGCAGTGCTATGCTCTGCCAATGTGCCTCTGTAGGAAGCAACAGCTCCTCAAAGTAAAGGGTGGCTGCTATTTCACCACTTAGTTTCGGTCCTTGACCTCTCAATAGCAACTATCAGCAAACCATGTTTTGTGTTCCAAATGTGAGAGGTTTGAGGATATAAACATCTGGCTATTAGGAACAACAAGATACCCTTCACTCACTTCAAACACCCATCAACAGTGACTGTCAGCTGCTGTTGGTCTGGGAGAGGCAGAGGCGAAATGCCAAGAACCAATCTCTGAATCGGCTGCATTTCTGAACGCTCTTGTTTTAGGAGTTCAGTTCGACAAAAACGAAGTTTGCACAGTTAAACTGCAAAAGGCGGCTAAAGCTAAGAACATGGGTTCTGATCTCTGCTGCTTGGTTCAGGGGAAAAAAGTACTAAGAAACAAAATGCCACAAATCAGACCGAGTGACAAGAGTCTCCTGCAAAAAGGCTCTTCAACCCAGTAAAAGGAGTCTCACATATTGTAGCTGTATTCTCAGAGACTGCCTGCTTATCTTGACAGGATGGATGAGGAGCTACAATTCTTACTGAATATAAAATAAAAGGAGGAAAATAATTGGTAATGACAATATTGCAGGCTGTATTTTTAAATCATTGGTACTTTACTGAGTACCTTGATTTTCTGGCAAATAGTGTCCATATATGATCACCCATCACTACTAAATGAGCTGTATTGCCAGCAGAGATAGACATTTATAATAAATGATACCTCACAATGCGGACAATTGCTACATTTTGTCCCTGAAATGTCCATACTACCATATAACACAGCTTCTGTGTGTGTCAGTAATACTATAAATATGGATTAATAATCACTTTAGTAATTATCATACAGCTTCTACATGTATGTGGATACTTAGTCTCATTAAACGCAGCAGAATGGGTACACCACCACAAACATGAAACTAGGTTTTCCTGTTAAAGCAAACCACGGGATCCTGACACCAAGTCTTTCTAAAGTTAAGAACACATTTCAGCTCCTAGAGCTGAAGGATCTAGACACGTAGTCTACTGCTCACTGTCATTCATGCACGAACACATACCATGGATGAATTTTGCACAATGGTCATTCAGCTTCAGGTCATTCAACTGGATGGATAATCCCAAAATTCTACCTGGGAAATTAAGGAAGCTGTATTGTGAAATGACAATGGATGGTAGATTTTTCACGCTCACCTCTGTGCCTTTAAAATAACATCTACCGTTCTGAGGTCATTTCCCCTTACATTTCCAAGCCTGCTGTCCACATACAAGAGGTACTTCCAGACCTCCCAGTCTCTTCAAATATCATGTCCTTCTCACAGCTAAAGAATTTTATCTTGCTCTCTTCTTGCAGCTCTCTTAATATTCCTTAAACCTCCCTGATTCCTTAATTTTCTCTCACTTTGGGCTGGACTTTCATGCTGCGTGCTATTCAATCTGTCTTTTCTGCAGTCTCCAATGTCCCACCCAAAACCCGTGTTCTCTGCAAATTTTTCACTATTTCTCAGTTCTTGCAATCTCTCTCCCTATTCTCATCATCACCAATCCTGCGTCCTTCTTTTTCCAAGCCATTAATGTCTGCAATCTTTTGCATTCTCCATTTCTTACTCTTCAGGAAACCAATGTATTCTGAGATTGTAAATCCATGTTAAACATATGGATCTGTTAAAATACTGAAACAAATATACTGCTAAGAGTCAAATTAGAGCCCTTCTCTCCCCCATCATCTCCTTATGGTAATACAGTGTCCTCCCTGCTCTGTATACCAGTGGCACAGCTCTCTACATGATCTCATGTGCATTAAAATATAACAAAGCAAGCTGGGAACACAGCAGGGACTGCACAATCTTCTGTTTGACCCCCCAGAAGTTATGTGGAAAAGTTATTAAAGCTTCAGCAGATTATTACTGTGAGGCATGAGCTACGTGAAATGAAATTCAGAAATGGAGGGGCTTGGGCCATACTACAATATATTAAAAAGCCATAAGATCAACTTTCGCCAAAAGACTGGGAAACATTAAAATACCCTGGAAAACAATAAACACAGAATTGACTTTAGGTACGTTCTATTAATGAGGGGTGTTTGGGAGTCAGGAGAAATCAATGTAAGGGGTTACCAGTGTCAGAAGGCTACTCACATATACACCCTAAAAACTCATAGATACCTTTTCCATTCCTACTGCTTACAAACATCGTGCACACATATATCTACACCTCATCGCCACAGTCACGTTCAAGAATGAAAGAACTGCAAGAGAACATGTCACACCGCAGGGAGCCACATGGTCAAAATTCCTTTTTCTGTATAGACAGTACGTTTGCGAATTTCCAGGAGAACCAGGTAAGAAAGCAAATAAAGCCTACAAGGGACAATCATGAGCTCTTTTTCTGTGTTAAGAGCCCTACAGATAACTCTTGCATAGAAAGTGAAGCCAGAAGGAACAATAAAAATCTCTGTATATCAAAGTCACTAATCTTCACACAGCACCTCTAAACTGAACTCAGTAATTTGCTTGACAATATATCTTTCAGAGATGTCAGTCTGGATGTGAAAACATGAGAAAGTTAAGAATCCTCACTTCCCCCCCCCCCCCCCCCCTTGCTTATATTTTTACTGTAAGAAGCGTGGGTACCAAACATTATCTGGGGTTTTGGCAGAGAGGGGTCCTTGGAGTTTCCAGGTAAACACAACAAACTGAACACTGCACAAGAAGTACAGTAACCTGCCTTCGGAGAAAATTACTGAAGCTCGAGTATCTCTTCAGCACGGCTGTGCCACCTTGCTCACTTTATGTCATTATGTCTGTCCTGTGAGATATCAAAGCTCAGTCTGCCTATCTCTAGTAAACTGGTGTTACAGTCTGACAATCCAGCAGGGTAATTCCTGTGTCAAGGGGAGGGACATCATTTTGTTCACCATTAAAGAGGTGCCCCCAGTTTCTAGAATGGAAACTGTGGTTGACAACTTCTTCCCAGGAGGAGGTTGAAAAGGTCATTTGTGCAGGAGATACAGTTCTCTTCGGTTTCCCAAGATGAAATGAGCTAAGGATAAACACCTGCCTATCGACTTTCCCTGCCAGTAATTAAACTTCCTTCTTTAACCCTCCCTAATACCACCGTCATAAACGTACATTTGCAGTGCCCCTCTAGCATCCAACATCAGAAACAAGCCACTTCACGCTCCACCTTCCACTGGGCAAGGGCAGGGAAAACCAGCACTCCACCAGGGCCTAACCGCGAACCGGACACCAGGTCCCGTTACTCCATGCCCTCGGGGCCAGGCACTACGGCCGTGAAGCCAGCCTGGACACGGAGCAGCCGGGACACTCCATCCACCGGGGTGGGCGCGCCGCACGGGGGACGGGAAGGAGAGCTCCGCAGGTACGGGGTCGGGTGCCCCCTCGGGAGGCCCCTCGGGCCGGGTGAGGGGCAGCCCCGCGGCCGGAGGCTCACCTTGTGCTCCAGGACGCTGATGTAGCCCTCCAGGAGGCCGGCCCCGACGGGGAGCGCCGGGCGGTGCTGGCCGCGTCCCGGCGGCCGGCTGGGCACCGCCGCCACCTGCTGCTGCTGCTGCTGCCGCCGCCGCGGCTCCGGGTGGCCCCCGCCGCCGCCGATGCCGCCGTACATGAGCAACAAGCTGGTGCACATGGTGGTGAGCGCCAAGCAGACGGCCAGCCCGTGGCGCTGCGGGGGGCAGAGAGGGAGAAGCGGCTCAGCGCCGCGGGGCAGCGGGCTCCCCCCACCCCTAACGCAGGGCCCAGCGGGGCGCACCCGCACCGCTCTCTCCCGGCACACGCAAGTTTCACGCCCCCAGAGACCCGGCAAAAGTGCGAGGAGGGCAGCGGGGAACCCCTTCCTTCCGGCCCCTCGCCGGCCCGCTCCCCCGCCTCCCTCCCTCCCTCCCTCCAACCCCGCTTCTTTACCCCTTCTACCCTCTGCGTGCCGGGTACTCCCGCGCCTCTCATTCCCGTCCCCCTTCGGGCACCTCATTCGTGCATTTTAACGAGCGTTGGGGATTGCAGCGCTCCCCCCCAACCCCCCGCGCAGCTACCTCCAGCCTCGTCCTTTAAGCAGATCGGCTTTCTCTAGGCTCCTTAAAACGCACGCACGCACACAAAAACCCCAAACCCCGAGCAACACGAATAAAAGAAAGCAGGCGGAAAGTTATTCGCCGCCGCCGCCGGGGTTTTGCTCGAGCCCGAAGAGCCGCGGGGCTGCAGCCCGGGGAAGGCTGGAGCGCGTGCAGGGTGCCCGGGGCAGCCCCGCTCCGCGCCACTCCTCTCCTCCCCGCCGCCGGAGCCGGGATGAGCAGTGCCGACGATGCACTTACCATCAGGGTCTTCATTTTGTGCGCCTCCCGGCCGCCAGTCCTCCCGCTCCCCGCTAGGCTCGGCATGGCGGGGAAGCCGCAGCCATGGCTCGGCCAGGGAAGCGCCGCCGTGGAGGGGATTAGGGGGGAATTACACCCGGCCGGACCCTCGGAGCCTACCAGAGCCGGGTCCTCGGCTGCCCCGCCTGCCTCCGCCCCCGCCTCCGCCTCCTCCTGCCGGCGCAGCAGCGGCTTCAGGGCAGGTGGAAGTTAACTTCTGCCTCTCCCTCGGCCGCGCTGCTTCGGCGGCGCTGGGGAGGGGGCGGCGGGGTTCGCCGCGGCGGGGACCGCGCCCCCGGCGGGCACCGGGCGGGCGGCGCCCCTCCGGCCCGCGGCGGGCACCGCGCCCCCGGCCGCTGTCCTGCGTGTAGCACCGGCGCACGACCCTCCGATTACGCTGTTTGTATTTTTTCGCGGCGGAAAACTCGCCGTTCCCCCACCGCTAGCTGGGTTTCCTGGAGCCGGCAGCCTTCAGACAGTACTTCAAATTCACGGTAGTGAAAAAATCGACGCCCCTCAACTCCCCGTGCGGCGCTACCACCCCCCTCCTTCCCAAGCCCTACAAACCGGTTTCAAAACCTTTTGACAGAAGCTTTCTGCAGTTTTTCGAAGTACATCTCACAGGCTCGCTCCCCGTGCCATCTTTCTGGTTTCTGAAGACGAACGTTTTCCCACCATCGTTTCAGAAACAGCATTCTAAAGTTGAGGGGTTTTTAAAATTTCTTTGTGTGTTAATGGTGCACAGTTCACTTACTTGTGAGAACTTTATTAACTGAGCTCAGATTACATAGATTTCTTGCTCTGGGAATTCCACGTTTATAAACGTGCCCCTTCAAAACAAGACATTTTAAGGTTGATTTCTTACGAAGTTATTAGACTGACAGGATAGCATTGAAAAAAAAAAATCTGTCTCCTAATCATGAAGATATTTCTCTTGAAATTACTCATGGAAATGATAGTTCTAATATATGACTTCACATCTACCCTATAGCTGTATAACGTTAAAGATTACATTAAGGAGAAAACGATCAGCAGGCTAACTCAACCATGGTCACAATAGCAGCTTTCTCAAGGCTGGAATTGTCATTGAAATCCATTTTTTATCTTTACTAATTCACTGGAGGACTAACAGTGAAGCAAATGCCACCTCTAGCACTGGCACAGCACGCAGCATTTAGTGCCTTTTAAGAAAGTTGAAAGAAACAAGAATGTATGGTACATGAGCGGAGAGCACAGTAAACACGCTTTATCGTTTCAAAGAAGAAAGCCATATCGCACCGTGCTCGCTGTTTAGTCAGTTTGTGGGTTTGGTTTCAATAGTACCAGTTGTTAAGACAAACGAAGCAATATAAGAAGAATCTTATCAGGTCTTGGTAATTCTTTATTACGTGGTTGCACTTGACACTCAAATTAGTGAAACAAAGGGCCAACTTGATGAATCATTGAAAGCAAATTATCTGTGGCTCTCCAAGGCTTCCTGCAAGAGACTACAAAAGGCAGCTCATGCATTTTACAGTGCTGTTTCTCAACTATCAGCGAGCAGGTTGCTGGTGGCTGACCCTTCTAAGCCTTTATAATATATTTTGCCATGCCAAACTGAAGCATCATTTCTATGATTTAGGCTCATGACTGTATGTTGGACATCTGTTACACAGTATGTCTGACCAAATTCATTAAACTTATGGGTTTTGGTAAAATAGGCTGATTAATGAATCTGCTGCTAAAGGAGGAAAAACTAAATTTTCTAATTTAATGCTGAGCTTGACTTGAATAATGTCCAGCTTCTTCTCGTCAAATTTTTAATTAGATTGCCATGATGGTCGTAGACAGTATTCTTGGCAGACAAATGCTCACTGAAACAAATACAGTAGCGTAATGTAAATCCCATGAAGTTCTTTATGTGTAAGCATGGGAACTTCAGAAATCATCTGGAAAACAGCCCAGCTATTTCATTTAATTTTAAATTCCTATGAATTAATAGTTCTAACTATCTGGAGGTTTGGGTTTTTTAACACTATTGGAATCTACATACTTGTAGATAAGCATCTGTATACCCAATAGTTGGACTTGCAAAGAGCAGAGCATAGGCTGAACTCATAGCATTTAAGCAACTTGGAAACAATACAGAGAGTATCTTAAAATCCATCTGACTTCCTGCTTCAAGCAATTTATTTTCAAAATGCAAGGGATACTGAACTGTCCATGCATTTCTATTACTCCTTAGAGCTAGGAGTATAGACAGATTAAAACATAAACAGCTGCTTTCCCTACCCCAGGAGAAGTGGCAGAGCCATGGTTAGGTCTGATGGAGGAGAGCTTTTCATCTGCATGGAAGGGACTGGGTTGTCCTCTCTTCCAATTTAGCCCTCTCATTTTCACCTTTCTGGTAGCTACAGGCTGACAAAACAGTCACATGAAATAAAAATCTGCTTGTGGCAACTTCAGGAAGACCTAAGACACCAATGACAAAATAAAAATCCATGCAGAGTGGGAAATCCATGTAAGAAGTAGTGATGGAGATAGAGACAAAGTGCTCAAAACTGACAATGGGATGGACAGAACTCTTTCAGTGATTCCTAAATAAAACTGCCCAAACGGCAACCTTCCCTGAGCTGTCTGGATGAGTTAAATAACTCGCTTTTATAATCCATTTTAACCCAGGTTGTTTTTCAGATATTTCCTTGTATAGATAGATGTAAATCACACTTCCAAACTATGGTTGATTTCTCATGAAGTTCATATAGACACAACATAGCATAATCTACACCTTAATATTGTGAATAATGATAAATATACTTTCCACATTATGGTTGGCCTGGAATGAGGGCTAGAGTGGAGGAGCCTCTTACTCTTCGTCCACGCCAGTGCACCTCAGCAACTGGTAGCCAAAATAGCGCAAGTTAGGATGATGGCAATGGCCAGTGTTTCTGCCGACAAGCCAGATAATGTCTGCCAGCACATTTTCCCTGAGCACACTTCTACCTGTGTGGCTCCAGCAAACTCTGCTCTAGACCTTGCTGTCCCTCTCTCCACCATAACCAGAGGCAGGGTGTTTGTGCGTGCAGTCATACACAGAATGCCTTCAAACTAGGAGCTGCAGCTGCTCTTCAGCCCTGTCACCTGCTCAGAAAGAAAGCCCACTCTTAAATGTTTTATTATTTTGTGACTCATTGATGGCAGTGTGGCTCATTTGCTGCAAAAAAAGAATGTTTTAGAGAACTGATTTAGCTCTGCACCCAGTCCTAAAGAGAGTAAGAAAATGAAGTTTTTGTTTGTCTACTATTCATGAAAGAGTGAGAAGAAAAGGGATCTGGTGTCATGTAAGTAGTTAAACTCTAGGTGGGTTCTACGTGTTACTCTGCAGGACTGCTGAAAGCACTTAAATACATTCCTATCAGGCTATGTGTATGAAGTTTTTCAGAAAAACATTGGTGATAGAAGTGCTTAAAATAGATTGGAGGAGGGAAGTTACTTCTGTCAGGACCTTATGTCCTGTGTCCTTGCGTCATATCCTTATGCCGCTGAAATGAAGAATCTGAGTTACTAAGATTCTATATGTGTCTAAGCATGAGGAAATATTGGTTAAAAACGTAATCTAAAAGTGACTCCTGTTAAAGTTGCATCCTTTTGCCATTTCCATTACATCCTGTGGTCTGTGAAGCCTTGGATCTGTCTTCTCGAGTAAAATCCTGGCCCCAGTGAAATTAGCTCCTATACATCTTTTATCCCTCCTTGCTTGCTGGGGCAAGCAGCTCACTAGCAAGTATAAAGCTCCCACTTCCATCTTTGCAGTCTCATGAGGAATGAGCTTAAACCATGATCACTAGCGTAGAACAGAATATTGCTTGTCCTGGGCCTCTAGCCAGTGACATTTGGGAGGATGGCTGGGAGTGCCACATTTCAGTGGGGAGAAGTAAGCATTTTTTGACTGACTAGCTAGAAAAATGAGACTAAAGGTGCTAAGGAGGTTGGACTATGCTGAAAGTTTGTGTGGATTAATGGACAGAGGGGCAGTCAAAGGTATGCAGGAAGTGAAATACATCACACTGATATCACCTCCACGTGTTGTTTTATTATTTATGTATATATGAAATTTTAACCTCTTTTTCCTCATAAAAAGGGCTGCATTTTTTGCATCGCAAACACAACCCGTGGAAAACGTTCAGCAGCCAGCAAAGTAATGAGCTTACGCTATAGATTTTTCAAACTGCCCAGTGATTCATGAAATGCTTTTCGAAACTGGAAATAGGCATTGAGGATTGGTCAAAAAAGGTAGCAACAATATTATAGATCAGTCAATACTGTCTTTCCTTTATGAAAGCAGGCTGCATTTGAACTTCTGACAGAAGCAAACAGTGATAGATGCATAAAAAAATGAAATATTGCATGGAAATAGAAGTGCAAATGAAAACTGAAGGGGGAAAATAGTGAGATAAGATCTGCTGAATCTGCTGTTTTTTCTTTTCTATTTCTTTTTTTTCCCCCCAATCTAGGAAGCATAAATAAAGGTATTGGATGTTTCAGAAACAATCTGTCTAGTTCAACTGAATGTACTCATCTGCTTTAAGACCACATGTGAAACACTGTGCTTCATTCTAATCACTTTTTTTGTATGGGGAAAGTTAAAGCACATCCTGGAATATACAGAATCCAGATTCCACATCTAAAATCAGAAACTTTGAAGGTTAAGAAATAAGCACAGGAGGCTGCAGATGAAGGCTACCCAGTACCACTTGTGGAAGCCAACATGACCCGCATGACCCGAGATTGTCCTTCATGGCCTTTTGTTTGACCATCCACCACCAAAACAAAAGAAGGAAGACAGACATAATCTCTATAAACAGAACACAGACTTAATATATGGATTAAAGCATCTGAGGACATCGTAACTCTCATTTGGTAAGAGATTGGGTACATTTGAATATTCTGGGGGTACCTTTGCTGTTATGTGAGAGATCTCAACAGAATCCCAAATGGCTCAGCTTTTCAGTGTCTGTTCCTCTGCAGAGGAAAACTACACCAAGAGGAAGTCAAGAGTGTTAAATGGAACAGATTTACTAAACTTTAAAAAAAAAAACAAACCAAAAGCAAATATCATACATGAAACATTAAAGCAAAAAAGGAAGCAAAGGAGGATAAGTGCTCATTACGGATTGGTTTGCAGTTCTTTATGTATTATTAGAGCATCAATAGAAAACTCTCCCGCTACTGCTAACACAAACATCACTTATGATGACAGGCTGAACAACAGCTATGGCAACAAGGGGATCCATTACCATCAAACTGAAAAGGCACAGTCACAGAATGAAGTCCTGCAGTGGCCAAACTATATATGTCTTATTTTGGTAATAGGTGCTGTTCTTATCTATAGGTTTATAGAAACCATCTTTGCTGTTCATGTAATATATCACTACATAAGCATATATGCAAATTCAGAGCAATAATGTAGAGTGTGAGAATAGCTGCCAGTGACTCCTGTCACAGCTCAGCAATTTCATACTCGTGTCCTGTGTGCTTCTGAAATTATGCAGTGGCCACCTTTGTTATGTATGAATTTCTTCCATTTACCCAGCATACTCCAGATGTGGTCACCTAAATGAAGTCATGAGGATTTGAATTTAGTGCTGAGAGGCCCTGAATACTCTCATTTCCCAGGGAAGTTCACAGGAATTGAAGGAGGGTCTCTGCGTTAAAGTGCCTGTTAGTGTTGGTTCTAGCCATTTGCAGATTCAGATGGGGATAGGAGATATCAGAGGTCATGGGCCCAGGGTGCAGTCATCTTAAAGGTATGGAGATAGTAATTACGTTGTACTGGGTCTGGGGAATGGCTACAAGTGTGGCTCCTGTGAGCAGCTGTTAGAAGCTCCCTTGGCTCAAATCGGGCCTGCCTCTGACCAAGATAAAGCCAGTCAGCGATGGTGGTAGTGCTTCTGTGATAGCGTATTTGAGAGGGGAAAAAACCTTCAGGGGAACCTGCAGCAGAGAGAGGAGTGGGGTGTGAGAGTGCACCCAGATCAGTGCAGAAAGGTCGGGAGGAGGTGCTGGAGCAGAGGTTCCCCTGCAGCCCTTGGTGAGAGGGCAGGCTGTGTCCTGCAGCCATGGAGGGTTATGGGGGAGCAGAGACCCCCCTGCAGCCTGGGAAGGACCCCACACCAGAGCAGGTGGATGTGCCTGAGGAAGACAGTGAGTCCATGGGAAGCCCACACTGGAGCAGGCTGCTCCTGAAGGACTGTACCCCACAGAACAGATTCATGCTGGAGCAGTTCATGAAGAACTGCAGCCTGTGGGAGTTCCTGGAGGGCTGTCTCCTGTGGGAGGGACCCCAGACTGGAGCAGGGGCAGAGTGTGAGGATCCTCCCCTGAGGAGGAAGGAGCAGCAGAGACAAAAGGTGATGGACTGACCACAACCCCCATTCTCCATCCCTCTGCGCTGCTGGCAGGGAGAAGGGAGAGAAATGGGGAGCAGAGCTGAGCCTGGGAAGAAGGGAGGGGTGGGGGGGAGGTGTTTTCAAAGTCTAGTTTTGTCTCTCATTATCCTACTCTGATTTGATTGGTAGAATATTAAATTATTTTTATTTCTGCAAGCTGAATCTGTTTTGCCTGTGATTATAATGCTGAGTGATCCCTCTCTGTCTTTGTCTCGACTCACCAGCCTTTCCTTATATTTCCTCCTCCCCACCCCATCTGGGGAACTAGTGAGCGGGTGGCCTCATGGTGCTGATTTGCCAGTTGGACTTAAGCTTCAACACATTTATGTAGCTTGCTTAGTTAATTGCAATTGAACATGGAATCTGGACCTTCAAGAGGGTACAGAACAGCTCTAAAATAATTTCCTATCTCCAAATCTGATACTGCAACCTGTCCTAGACCACTCTTGTAGCGAGGATGAATAAGCATTGTAGGAAGTAGCCTGAAACAGCAGGAGAGTTTCTTCACTGCAATAGATACCTAACTGAATGCTTCAAACCAGCTGCTAAAACAGATGGATTGTCTTCCTTTGTGATGTGCTGTGTCCTTGTTTAAATATTTCTGCTACATTATTGATATTTGTCACTCTTAAACAAATACAGAAAACAAGTTATCTCTGTTTCATACTGGATAGATATCTTGGGTGTCTACTAGTATCCTCTGATCATGGATTACAGCAAATCCATGGCTGTATACATTCATTTTTCTTTCTTACACTTCAGGGCAGAGGACCAAGTTCAGCTGAGCTGCAGAGCTGGATCCAACATTTCCTGCAGCAGCTGTACCCTCCTTTCTTTGAACTGCTATTAATACTTGTTATCACATTCCCTCGCCTTTGTCACCGCCACCTGCTTTATGCTTTTGATTCAAGTGATAGAACTTTAAAAAATCCTGTACTTTTCCCAATCACGGTAAATATTTTATTGAAGGTGCTGATTATATATCTATTCTCTCCCATAAACTGCAGTGCCAGGAACATACTGACTCGAGTTTTGCTGTGGTACTTTTACTGCCTTCTGATGATTTCCTTGCTGGGAATTGCATTTGGCCTTTTGTTTTGTTGAATTTCCCCAGAGACCAAAGCTTTATAATCCAGCACTTGTATTTATCTAGTTGCTTTATTTTTCCTTTTGGTTTATGATTTATTTCAGTTTAGAGGGGATTATTTTGATGCCTTCTTTCTCTACAATAGTTTTTGTTTGTATCGTAAATATCTCATTTTATTTGTGACCAAAACCCCTTGAATTCTGTAAGGTTTGTTTAGTTTTTCTTGTGACCAGTACTTGAAATGTGAAACTAAGCTCTGTAGGGCACATGCTGTTTCTGTCCCAAGTTCAAATAAATGAGGCCTTAGGCCATTTATGGTTTAGACCATAAATTCAGATGTCAAAGGAACAGGTGGTAACGTGACACAAGCTGTTCTTGCTCATTGTATCAGTTTCCTCTGCTCAGTCTCCTACTGCTTAATCTCTGTCACAATCCCGAATCACTCTCCAACAATGGTTACTCCATTTTGGCGGGTTCTGTTTCTGTCTGTTGATAAATGAGAGCTTCTCTGCTTCTAAGCAATATCAGTCTGGAAAATGTGGAGCTTGGAATCCAAAAGCGTGTCTATACTGGCACATTAACTCAGGCACAGAACCGCATTACTGTGACGAAAGCCTTCTGGAATAAAGCTGGCTCACACTGCCCAGCCTGGAGCCTGTGCAGAGGAGCTCAGGTCCATCTGCACATCAGCTCCAACTCACCAGCAGGCTGCTAGGCTGAAGCACTGTGGGTTGAGGTTCAAGAACTTGCAAATAGTAAAGAACAACAAAAGCTTACCAGAGAAGTGAAAACAAGGGGCATGATTCATGAGTATAAAATAATGTAATAGTTGCTCAACGTTTGCCTAGTCACTGATTTGGGAGACATTTTTTGTATATAATTTGATATCCTGCTGGTGAGCAAGGGTGAACAGCATTGGACTTTCTTCCCCAATCCCATGCAGAGCTCCACGATGTAACTGGCTAATGATGGCTCTGCTTGGCAAGTCACTTTTCAACAGAGCACTGGGCAATTGCTAGCACAGCCACTTATCTGCAGCTATATTATTACAGCATGTCTCTTTGATTAATTAGAAATGCAGCACTGTAAATTTTAGTTTCACAGTCTGGGTATTATCAACTAACATGTAGAAGGAAGAGTGCCCTATTCACAGCTTTACATACTTGAAGATGAGAGAGGAAGGGATTAGTGGGGTAGAAAGAGTATATGCAGCAAATATGGATACAGAACAAGGTGGGAAGGACTTTGAGGGGTATGTCAGTGATAAACAGGGTCTTAGACATTGTCACAGACAGTCAAGAAGACAAAAGAGGTATTAAGAACGGTATTAAATCTGATCTGCACAGTTTCATCACACAATCAGACAAGAAAGTTTGGGGCGTAAAGGCTGCCCTGGGTTGCTGACATTTCAAGCCAGTTAATTAGGATTTAGCAAAGGAAGCAGAAGATGGTACAGAGAGAAAGCATAGTGTGCAATGGCTGCTCTCCAACCATACCAAATAGAAGGAAAAACTGAAGAAGTGGTGTAAAGGGAAGTAACATCTCTGCCTCACCCTGCTTGGAGTTCAAGATCCATGAAGACGGAGACTGTGTTCAAATCTGGGTGATTAAGGTATATTCCCAAACCTAACTATTTCTCTACAAGGATGTTACTTCGCATCATGCTGTGCTGTCTTGAAAATACAGCTCTAGATCTAAGCTGGATCTTCTTCTTATCTTTCATCTCATCCAAAGCTGCTTAGTCTTTGTGTACACGTGGGATGACCTTTCACTTTTCTAGTCTATTGCTATTGAATTGTTCATAAATCTTGTAATCATTAGACAAGGTTAGCCTTCACATTTCGAAAAGGGTAAATTTGGGGTTTTTTTTAAGCTGATGTTGGCTGTTTTTGCTTCTTTGTAACACTAGATTATGCAAACCAGGTGCTGACCAGCAGATACTTTGCAGGCTGCAGGGTGCTGATTGTGGCAACATTGAATCAGACTAAACCGTAGAGGAATATGGATCCATTTTATTCCTAAATGCAGGTATTAAAAAATTGGCAAAGTTATTGGCCAATTGACTCAAAGTATAAGCATTAAAATAATTCATCCTGAACAATACGTGATTTTATTTTATGTTTAGTACCGTAGGCTCACCTGCGCAAATTTACTGTGCTTATTTAATATCCTCTTTAAGATGAAAAATTATGCCAGTCCTGTGGTAATAGCATCTTTTGACACCGAGAAAGCATTTCACTGGATTGAATGGCAGTTTCTCTTTACTATGATGGAAATTTTAAAATTTGCTGTAAATGTATTGCATCAGTTACACTGTTCTGAGAAAGAATGCATGCTAATGTCACAATACTATCTCAATTTTGACTTTCGAGGGAGACTAGTCAAGGGTGCCCACTTTCAGTGCTATTTTTGCTAATGGAAGCAAACCAATCTTTAAAAGATTAGGGTGATTGGGTGGAGACTCTAAAATAGAATGCATTAGAGCCGAGAGCTTTTATTTGCACAACTGCCCTTAAAACGGTGTCCTATTTTGTTATATATTAGTAACATTTGGAAACTCTAAAACCAATTCTACAGGGAGCTACAGTTCCTAAACAACTTCCCAGATATGCAGTGAATTAGGATTCAACCAAAGATTTTGGAGCTAAAGTGATGACATCAGTGGAACTGCTGTGAGTCCCTCACTACTCATTAAAGTGAAAACTCACAAGTCTGAGGGCCTTCACAGTGTCCTGCATAGGGTACAGTGGGGCTTTGGATGAAGAAATACTTCACTCCAGGCTTGGATTTTCACATGTTTTTATGAAGGAAGTATTGTTTAGAGGCATTATGAACTGTTCTCCCATGCCACGATCACCAGTGTGATGTAAGGAAGACATGTCTCCTCCCCTTGCAGTAAAGCATGTCATCATGAAGAAAAAGGGAAAATTCTCATGAATTCTCAAAAGGGTATACATTTTTTGTATTATTTTTCCTCAGTGTTCTGAAAGAGACAGAAGTACATCAGCGGTTTCAGAATGAATAAGCCTTTGCCTCTACAAACAAAGTAAATACCTTCAGTCAAACCAGGCATCATGTGGGCAACTGTGGTACAAGCTCTTCCTCTATTTCCTGGCTTCCTGCTTCCCGCACGTTAAATGTCAGAGCCCTCTTCTCTCATATTTTAGACTTTCCTTGTGCTGCCTTCCTGCATTATGTTCCCATTAATAATGCTGAGAGAACATCCTCCCACACTGATGCTCTCCAGTACTCATCAACACTTACTTGAGCCTTTCCTATCCCTAGTTTCTCTTACTCTCCTCTCATGCACCAGATAAGCTTGAAGCTTCTTGCAGATTGGTGTTGGCAAAGATCCTTCATCTGCCAGCTCACTTAGAGCTGTAACCTGTAACCTCCACAGCAGTCTCAGTGCTACAGATTTAGGAAGCTAGAATTAGTCCCTATGGCAACAGAGAAATCAGCAAAGTACAGGTCAAATGTTGAGATGTACCTGATGGAACTAACTAAACAGCTGGTTCCCATTTTTTCACAGGCTTCTGCAATTAAGTGTAATCAGATCATCATTCCCACTATGAAAAAGATTGCAGATAACACTGCATGGCCAAGGAAACACATTTCCTGGATGGAATATGATCCTTATGGTAGGACACAGGAGAACCAGAGAAGGTGATGGGAGATATAGTTGGCCCTGAAATCAGCAATGTCCAACTGCCACTAGTTCTTGGCAACCCTTGCCTTTCAGTCACATGGTAAACTGAGGTACCTACAGAGGGAAAACCAACCTAGAATCCTTAAATACCAATTTTAAATTTGAAATACTAATTTTAAATTTGAAAATCTTATTTTCAAATAACTATTACGTTATTTGTATTTACAGATTTGTATGAGATTTAAATATATGGTGATGTAAATTAAATACGCATCAATTCAAACATTTAGGAATAAAGCCCTCTAGTTACAAAAATTGAGATTTCACTAGGTGCTTAAAGTTAAATACAAAAGCAGTAAATAAAGTTTAACAAAGGTAAATTGAAAGGCAAAATGAACTCACTCTGATGAGTTAATGTAATTCCCTTATGGAATGTTAGTTTCCCTACTATAATTAATTTTAAACGCTAAACCAGTATGTCTGTTTTTTGATAATTATAAAAATGCATTCATCCATGTCCTTGCAAATTATTAATATTTATCATAAGGAATATCCTGTAGACATTAAGAATCAAGGGAGACAGAGTTTTCGGCAAATTCTTACACAGCTTTACTCAAACTATAATGGAGCTTTAAATACCTGTGAGTGTAAAGCAGAGACAAATAGGGCTAAGTCCTCAAGCCTCCTTCCTAGCATCTACCTCACACATCACTCAGGCAAAACTTGTACTGACCCGCAAAATCAAAGATTTTAGGACTGCAGGTGTGTGATACTGCCAAGTATCCTACGTGCTCACTTCATTCGTGTTCCGCTGCTGGGAGCCAAGAGTATCAAGTGTTCTAAAGGGATGAGGCTGTAATGATGTTATAAAAAGATTATGAAAGCCCCTGTAGTTCTCTTCCATTTCAGGGATAACTTCAGTGATAAGGAAGCTGCATCATGACACTTTTGAGTTACTCCTCTGACATTTCAGCAACACTGATAATCAGTAGTTCTGTTCATGGATATTTTTAAGCCTCTCAGCACATTTGGACCTAAAGCTTCACACTTGTAGGAACTCAAAGTCATCCTCAGTAGCAATAAAGTCAGCAGGAGTCAATGGGGGTTTTGCTTGCATAGAAGCTGCTGGATCAGATGCATGAGATCTAGCTAAATGTTGACTTACTGGTTATGATAAACCTGAAAGGTAGAAACTGGAACCAAATACGAGGCACAGCATTTTGCTGTTTCAAAAACTTAGGTGCCATCTAACTTTCTTTCATAAAACAAAACCCCAAACCCACATATCTCACTAATTTCTGAAAATAAATTAGACCAGAATGTGCTTTCCTTCAAAATATACCCCAGTCCAGAGGCAGGAAATGGCAATTTCAAAGAATAACTGATTCTAACGTACACACTAAAGTGTGGATATAGATGTGTATACATATGTGAATATGCACATTAAAACTTCATGGGTTGATAGGTTAGCTCTTAAACTTTAGATAATTTGAGTGAGGAAGCAGAAACGCACCCACAGTAGCAGCAAGGATTACAATAGCAATAACCAATAAAACCCATTGTTCCCTTCCAAAATGATAGGCAAACATCAGTTTATGTGTTCATGGTTTAGTGGACAAGAAGTGTCATCTCCACAGATTAGGAAAAGGGAGCTGAGCATTGGTGGGAATATCAGGGAACCTTTGCAACCTTTTTGTGGCTAGTTCCTGCAACAGACTGAAGGAGCTGGGCTTTCAGAAGATACACTGAGCTTTGATTTTTTCATTTTGCTGATGCAGAGCAGCTCAGCTCTGTTTGTGATCGGGACTGTGAAACCACAAAGAAACAGATGAGGCAGAGCTAGATAAGAAAAGACAGAAGTGTATTCCTTGTCCTATCTCTACTCATAACCAAAGGAGGCAGGAGCCACAGCAACGTCAGTACAGGCAGATGTGCATTACTCCCTGCACGGTGATGATGAAGCAACCTGTGCTCCTACAATGCAAATTAACTTCTAGCTGTTTCATGTATGAGTGGAAAGACTTAAACCAGCAAGTTAACTACCAAATTACATATACCTTTAGTCTGAGAAAAGAAACTGTTAGACTAATCCAAAAGTATCAGAGGTTTATAGGACAACTATCGTTGTGTAAGACAAATGGAACAGCTAATAATGTTTAAAGGATGAATAGTTCTTGCCTCTGAAAATGAAGAGTTTTATATGGTTTGCGCTTTCTCGCTTTGATCTGACATTCCCAGTTTTGTTCACCTTGCTGACCACTGAGAGAGGAGTGAAAAGACTTAGAGTGTGTGAATGTAGGGTGCTATTTTTTATGTCAGCATTCTTCATTATTGAGCTGGCTGTTTATGCTGTGGATGTGTAATGTTGTGAAGCAGATGAGCTGGTAAAGTATGAAGGGTATTCTGTAACCTTTGCTGTACTTTCAATTACCTTACAGTAACTTAGAATTCAGAAAGGCTGCTCTGAGCAAAATCAAAATACAATAAGAGAAACTCCATTAGGAACTGAAGCACCAGGGCTGTTGTTGAAGAAGGGCAAAATGGTCTAATTAATAGTTATTGCATCAAACTCGCACAGCAGTTGCGGTAATGACACTGATGATATTGATGGCATTGAAGATGGAGTTTAGTTCAGAATGGAAATGAGCAGAGTATTCATCTTCAACTGCGTATTGCTGTAGGCAGTGGAAGGCCTCAGAGCTTCTTTGTTTTGTTGTTCTGTTGTTCAACTGGTTTTCTTTGATAGTGCAGCTCCAAGCGATTAATACATACATTTACACAAGACAAAGCGCACTCATTTCAGTGGAGCCCCATGGCTGACACTTGGCCATGCTGAAGAACAGGCATTTGTTGGTTTTTATTCCTGCTGTTTGGTTTTTCAGTGACAGCTACATGTAGGTGGATAGTTATCTAATGGGGTCTCCCAACTTCTTTATAATTTTTATAAAACATTTCTCTCTCTTCCTTGGTTTGTGAAAGCTGTTGGCAGCAGGGAATGCCAACTCCTGCATCCTGAGATAAGGTTTCATTCTCATCAGTATTTGGTTTCCATTCAGACTCCTGTTGATATGTTTTCTTTCTTTTACTTTACTGATGTACCTGTTTGGCTTGTGTTATTTTTCAGAAATAAACACATCACAAACTCTTCCAGTTACCAAGCTGACTTATGTAGGTAGATGGGGTCTTCATCAAATGTCAGGGTCAGTAAAGCTCCTACACACTCTGATATTAATGCCCACTGTCTTGCAAACACCATTTTTTTAATATGAAATGTCAAATCCCAGAACTGGAGCAATAATCACTGAATAGGACCAAAAGCTAACAAGGGAATTCAGAACTTGGAATATACCTTGGGAATTCATCACAAGAACTGAAGGCCATAACAGTAGCACTTCGATTCTGAATGGGTCATGCCATACAACTAAGCTCAAGAGAGCCCTGTGAGCAGACGAAAGAGTCAGTTACATACACTGAATAAAATCTTTTCCCAGTACCATTGAATCTGATGGCAAAATTACTCCTGACTTCAACAGAGAGAAAGATTTATTTCCTTGCCCCTATCCAGACTTCACTCACCTGCCATGTAAACTTCAAGGTTGTAAATGCAATCCCAGGTGGGACAGAAGTGTAACCAAGCATCCTAGGAGTTTACTCAGGTAAGCAGAAACTCTCAAATTCCCAGGTGGACAAACGTTTACCACACAAAGAGCATGCCATGTCTCCAGGTACACTGTACAAACCAGCTATAGCACCTGTTTAGCTAGACACCTGCAGATTCTGCTAATTAAAGACTAGTCCTCTGGTAAAGATCTGGTGTAACAGCTCTGAACTACCCACTTCAGAAGACCCTGTTAAGACAATGGTGTCCACTCTAAATACCTCCCTGCCTTCAGGCTTGGTCCCTTCTGATAGAGTCCAGCCTTTGCCTCTCTACCTTACTTTCTGCCTCCCTCAGCATTGGTAAAACGCTGGGTCGCTTGGTGTGGAAACTTCTCCAAGTGAGTCTTGTCTGTTGCCTCAGGAGCAGACTTATTACTTGCTTTCTTTATGTTTTAATTTACTTTCCCTAAAGATAACACTTCAGATCAGCAATTAGCATTCTGTAACCTCTTTATTGGTCCATCTTAACACCTGTTCATCCATTTACAAAGAGCAACTCTGTGCAGAAGGAAAAATGTAAATATAGGAAGTATAGTGCTCCACTACATTTATATGATTACAGCTGAAATCAGACCCTGATCCAGGGAGTTTTATTGCCTCTGATCAATAACTAATGAACAGGGCTAATATTCATGTAATATGGGAATGTTATGTCCAGGTGATATGGGAACAGCATTCAAACAAGGAGTCCCAAACCTGGTTTGCTGGGAAATATAATTTACTAAGGGAAAACAGGAGTAAGACTCAAGAGATTTCTGTTCAGTTCTTCAGCTCAACCAAACATTTACTATCTGAGTGGGGACAAATCATCTTGCCCCCTTTATATGAATGGGAATGATATTTTGCTTGGTACAGGATTTGCAGAATAATAATACCTTATACTGTCTAAGGCAAAGTTTATGAAAGCCAAAGGAGTATTTTATAGATAATGTTAGACCTTCAATGATCTATGTTCTCCCTCAAGACCTGTGCAGAAAAGGTGCTGAAATTTGGCCTCCTGCCCTGACAGCCTATGGCTGAAGTAACCTTCAAACTCTCCAAGGCATCCTCTTATGTGGGACTCAGCAGAAGGGAAATATTCTTGCCTTTTTAACAGAAAGCTTGATTACACTAGTTTCGTTAGTTGGTTACTAAATAGGTTACCCTAACCCTTCCTTTCAAGTTTACATCTGCTCTCATTTATCCCCATTTCTTGGGGTTTTATACAGTATTTACTTTCTGCTATGGCTTTTTGTGAGTCTCCAACGCACCTAAGGCTATTTTGCTATACACACACCACTGCTCCACTGTTTTTTACCTTTCTGTGAACTAGAGAACATTTGTTTGCAGAATAAGCTTCATGGGAAAGTTGCTGCATTCAGCACCTATTTTTCCCCTCTCTTCTGCTACCACATGTGGGTGGTCATTCTGTCTGGCCACAGTAAATGCAGCAAAGCCCAGGCTGTCAAGCAATTTATGTTTCGCTTGGCATTGTTGGAGCAAGCAGTGATGTGGCAGGCACTATGTGTGTTAGCTACATATTAAGAGCATCCTTTAGGGTCAAAAACTGGCTGTTAGAAAACAAGGATGAGTAAGTATGCGCAAGTTATCCCAAAGTCAAATGCTTTCTAAAACTGCATCAGCTTTAATAAGAAATGGCAGCTCCAGGCACCTTTTTACACTGTCAGACAGAAACACAGAGGAATGTATAGTACATGATCAGCAAGTGGAACTACCAGGTCTTCCAAGAAATTTGTGCACTCTGCCAAATAAATGCCCCTCGAGTTAGGCTGTACAGACACTGACTCTAGCCTTGGCACCTCTGAGCAGTAAACCTTTGCCCTGTTAAAAAATGGTAAAGCATAATGGCATTTTGGTTTACTGACGTATGATCAGGAACAGCAATAGCTCGGTCCTTGAAAAGAAGACTCACTCTCTTTTTACCTCTCCATTCTTCTCCAATATTTCACTTGGTTTTTAGGAAAATGATTTCATGTTCTCCTCCCTATCAAGCTACTAGTATGCTCCTCTGTTTCCAGTGATGAGCTATATTCTGTGCACTGGAGTGCAGAACCTGTTTTAATGAGCTTTGGCAGAACATAAGATTTATTCCTCCTCCCCCTGTCTAATTACAGTGTGCCATTTGTGTCATTCTGGTTCAGGATCTATGAGGAGATCTATTAGAAATAACTATTTCTAGGGATTTATAAATACGCAGTAATAATGAGGTTAAAAATGACTGAAGAATGGAATGCAGCTGCAATATTTTTGGATCCTTTTTACACTGTTTACCCAGTTGATTTAAGATGTTTTTGAGGTCTTACAGCCCTGTGTAAAGAGCAAAGTTTCCTGCAATTAACATATGCTGTAAATTAATTCATTTTGGTACTTGAAGGTGTTTCATAAACTCTTGTAAAACAATTCAGTGACAAAACAATTTGCAAAGTTTCACCCATGGTTCAAAGCCCTTATCCTGCAAGGACGAATACACATATTTTACTTTCTGTAATTTAGCCAAAATATTTATATCTAAAGGATGACTGATGTGCTTAGAGTCAAGCCTGGTGAAAGTCTTCGGCAGGCCTAGATCTGCAGTAACAGGCTGAAGCTGGTTTTGGCCTCTAAATATTGATAAATTACTTTAAAACAAAGCATCTGAAAATTAATTTTAGTTTTACTCCTTTGCCAACCTTGGTTTATCTGGGACTCAGGTCCTGGCAGAAAGATAAAGGACTTATAGAAGAGTTTTGCACATGGACCAGTCAGGAACATATATTGCTAGAGTGCAATATATGCTATACTGATGATTCAAGACAGGACTTTGCCATCATTTCCCAATTTTTCTGAACCAAACAGGAATTTTGCTCTAATAAAATCTGCATACGAGCTGATTAACATAGTGCTCAAGTTGCTTTTGCATTTTCTGAAGGTTTATGGATTGAAATACATATACAGCACACACGTGTACAAAAAATTGCTGGTTTGGTTCTCTAAGCTGTCATTCTTTAGTGGCTGTAGAGTGTAATCCAGGAGAAAGTCAAAACATCCCCTTCCTGTATCTAGAGATGGGTCCCAAAGTTATTTAGTGTTATGAAGCCATCAGCTTACACACTAATCAGATCTTAGAATATTTATTATCTGCTTAGTAGGATTGATTTAGGGACTGCTCAAGAGATTTTGGAAAAGAAAGGTATCTTCGCAGTTGTTATCTTCCTTTACTACAGGAATGTGTCCTCTACTTTGCTCATTCCTGTAGTAGGACACATGTTCAAATTTCCTAGAAATCAGTCCCAGCTTTATCTAGTGACTAGTCTACTGCAGTGTCTTTTTTATTAGCTCACTTCCTTGGCAATTCTGCAATCTGAGCCCCAGTCTGGAGCTCCAATCAGGCCCCATACAGGAAAACCAGCTGTGAAGGATGACATCTAGCCTGCTCCTTAGAAGCAAGTTTCTGGGTGATCTACAGAGTTGATGAACTGTGGATCTGGAAAGAACAGGTCAAAGATAGCTGTGAGGATGGACAGAAATGTGTGCCTCCCCAGTCAGCTTCTTCACCCAATTTCATGACCCAGCTAAATGTTAGTTAATGTTTTCACCAATAATTCTTTTCTGCCTGGGAACTCCTTCCAGTGTGCTGAACAATATCAGGGTTCAGAATACAAAAAAAGTTAATAGCTAAAATGAATGGCAAAGTGCTATAACAGAGACAGAGAGCTAAGGTTTGGGGAGCAGTAAGACAGGAATAGGAAAAAGGAAACTCCTTAAACCCAGATGCACAGGATTCCCTGTGACTGTACTGAAACAACCAATGTTATGTGCCTCCATGGAAAACGGGTCTATATCCCTCTATCCTTCCAGCGCAAAATTCAGAGCAATCTCTGCACTAGCTCCCTATGTCACTGTACATGCAATCATTTTCATTTAAAATAACAGGAACCCATGGGCTCTACGTTTAGCCTGAGATGATTCTGAATTTGTAATATACTAGGAACTAATTCTCATCTGCAGGTGCCTGAGATTTCAATCACATGTGTGAATGAACAGATAAAACATGTAAGAGCTAATCCAGATCTACAATTTTCACTACCCACTCATGTCTGGCTTGACTGGGGGGGTCTAAGCACCATCACAATGCAAAGAAAAATAAATACAATACTCCATTTAAACATACCTGTTCTTTCCTTTCCGTTACACCAAGAGCATACAATAAAGACAGTAGTTTCTCTTTTTCTTTCTACACACAGAATTATCAACACAACAAAGTTGATAACCTGAAGAAAGAAGTGCTTTATAGGAGGTCACAAATGCACAACAATTTCTATTACTGCAAGCCCACCTCACTCCATACGACTATTTAACATGCTTTTTGCTTTGTTGCTGTATTGCATTTTCCAGGCTCAGCTTTGTTCTCTGAGCACTGAATGTCATGGCTCATGAGCTGTCTTTGTCAGCCTTTGCCTGCTGTCTCCTGCTTTCATCTACATAACTCTTTCTGGTTGCATTACCTGTAGCATGTCTCTCAAGAGTTAGTTTAAAAGTGGATGACGAGTTATTACAGTCTTTGCTTCCCTTAGCCAACACACATGGATCTTCCTATAAGACGATGCACAGGCAGTATCTGTCCTGTCTGATGGTCTTTCTTTGCTTTTGTAAGCCAAGAATGTAAAACAGTTCATAGTTTTCCCCTTGTATGCCTATTTACATTTCTACAGCTTAATAATTTCCATAAATCCAAAGGTTCAAGGGGCATTTTCAAGGCTGACAAGTTCAAAATGTGGCTACTGTTCTACAAGTGAAGTCTCCGACATCTGTAAAATCCCAATTCCCAGAAATACAACCTGTGCTAAGTTTTCAGACAAAGGTATAATGGTAAACACATATGTAAGAAGTGAGTAAAAAGTTCTATTATTAATTATTCTGAACTGGAAGTAGAGGAGCTCCATTTACCTGCATCTACCCATGACTGCATCAGTACCTGATGACATATAACTCTGCGTCTTACTGTTTCACCTTTCTTGCTGCCTGTCTTTTCATGAATCCCTAGGGCAAGTAAAACCTTTACTCTCTAAACCACTCAGTCATGAACTTCTATATCTACAGTCCCAAAAAATTTCAGGTTTTATTAGCTGGGACCTCAATGTCCTCTTTTCTGCAGAACTGGATGACATTGTTTCGTTAAAGGGACTGCAGGTGCCCAAAAGGTGATGTTTCAAAACAGAGTTGAGGAGGACATTCCGAATCTGTTGGTTTTGTCAACCTGTATTTTTCAGTTTCATTACAATTATCAGGAGAAGCCACCTGCTGCTTCTTGTGGGGACAGAATTAGGACCCACACTGACGACATCCAATTAATTTTTTTTGGTTGTATTTAAAAGTTATTTAGTTTAATTACATCTTCAGGTATTTCAACTCCCAGTAATCTGAAGCACCATAAGAAGTATTGGATATGTCATTGCTTTGTGACTGTCAATTAGGGTTCCTACAGACCTGGGATTTACTGCAAACCTTTATGACTTTAAGCATGACATTTACCTGGCACTCAATTTTCCTATTTAGAAAGCAATAACAGTGGCTTCATGGGAATGGCTAGACAAATTTAATGACTGTGAGTCACGCCAGTGTTGTTGAGAGGTAGCCACAGAAGGATTCAGATAAAATCTGTAATATTAATGGAGTGATCCAGTGTTGGCTGTAGTAACCATATACATAAACACTTCAAGCTGGCCAAACACTTCTGGATGACTAGTGCAAATTAATGACCAGCCTTGGTTCTCCATTTGGTTCTCTGATTTCTATTATTTGAGAAAGAAAGTGTGAAAAATGCGGAGGGGTTCATAGCTCCCTGGTTCATAGCTGGCAGTAGACTATTTCTTCATACTGCTTTAACTTGAATCCTATTACCCATGTCAACAAAATAGCGACAGCTAAAATGAGCTGCAGTGTGCTTTTGGAATATGTCCCTCCTGACCTTCTCTATATACAGGTAATATTTTCTAGGGCTTAGTTATATTTTCTGAATATATATAGAAGGTATATAGGGCCTGGATATAGTTCCTTTGTATTTGCAAGGTGGCAAAAATAATTAAAATATTGGCCTCATGAAGTTTAGCTCTGAATCTGAGAACTAAGTTATACAAGGGACAATTTCATGACACATAAAAGTAAAGATTCTAGACAAAGAACATTCATCATGGATCTAATTTTCATTACTACAATTTTTCATACTATGAACTGATTTTAAAGAATAGGGATGCTCCCTGGCAGTACGCATTAGTCCTTTGGTGCATGCTAAAGAATGGATTCACAAAGCGGTAGATATTGGAGTTCAAGGATGCTTTCTGACACAAAAATGCAGGAAGCCCTCAGACTCCTGAAAGGCATCAGAATACAATATGACGCTGCTGATAAAGAAAGGAAAATGCCAAGCAGCCAGTACAGCTTCTCAAACGTCTACTCAAAGAATGGAGGGCAGCGAGAATTTCCTGAAAATGGAGAGAATGAGCAGAGCTGGACAAAGATAAGAGCAACTGAATTTGCCCTGAGATAATTTTAGTTAAAGAAGAAACAGTGAATAAAAGAATATTTGAAGACCTCAAAAAGAAAAAATACACTAATGAGAAATTAGACCAGGTAATAAATGATCAGGAGGATTACCTTACTAATGATTTGAAAAATGACTGAGCTGCCTGCACTGTGGCTTTGGTTTTTTTCAGTTTGGTCTGTAGAAAAGAGAAATAAGAAAAGCTGGTACAGGTAGTTAAGTAGCAAAGAAAACTTCTTTCTGTATGGCTGGCTCAGGAGCCCATAGCTTTTATCACCCTTCCCTAGCGCAGTCACCTGGATGCAGGCATGTTTTCCCCAGATCTCTACCTTCACTTCAGGGAAAGTTTGCTGAACTCAGAAAGTTCCAGTGAACTGTTATGTATGAAATTTGCCTTCGTTGTATTTCTACAACAAGCTACACTAACATTTGCAAGAAGGGTCCTGAGCCTGGCTGGGGCATAAGATGTTTGTATCAAGTCAGACCTCTGACAGATTGTACTGCTTTAATTCTGGGAGGAGGAAACAGCACTGTGCATAGAGAAATATGAAGGTATGGACCTAGAGAAGGCCTTAGGAGGAGTTGTCCATGCTCTGAGACAGAACCAGGAATAGTTAATCTATTTTCCTTTTCCCAAAATCCTCTGGGAAAAGCTTGCAAAACTTCCGGAGGTAGCCTGCTCCCAACCTTTCATCCTGTAAATCAGAAGGTTTTCCTAACCTCAGAAACACACACTGTGTTTCAAACAGACCTATTTCTTCTTTTTTATTGTAAGTAGACACAGGGAAATAAACCCCCCTATATCCTTTCCTCTTCATGACAACATTTCTCGGAGGCAATTACCACATTCAGCTGCCTTCTTTAGCAATCAGTTCTATCAGCTTTTCATTTCTGAATCTTGTACTGTTCTTGCTGGCATTCTCAGCTTTCTCAGAATTGTCCACATGTTTAAGTGTGAGGTTGCAAATGGAGTACAGTGGTCCTGGAGAATGCCAGCAGTACTAAAATCATGGCATAACTAGATCACACTCCTGTTCCACACTTCGGAATGTCGTTTGCTTTTTTCATGCAGTATTATTCAGTTTATGGACAGATTATTGTCTGCAGTGATTTTGCATAGCTAATCACTTCACAGTGTGTTGATGTGTCCGTCTAGAGATCTGTCGGTATCGGATGTCACCTTCCTGAGTTCAGAATGTTTTTCCAATTTATCATCACCATTTTCAGTTCTGATCTTCCCTTGCATGTCCTCCCAACCTTTTGGTCTTATCTACCTTTTTTTTAGCTTCTGTTTCACAATCGTAGTCAATAGTGAAATGCTTATACAACTGGACGTAGGAAAGATCTTTGTGGGATTCCACTTGTTACGTCTTCAGAGTTTGGTGTACCAACAGACTTAGCAAAACACCTATCACAAAATCTTATTAAAAATGCATTGAAATTATCTTGGATATGATCACTGTCTTAGCAATAGGGTGCAAGCAAAAACTGCTATGAACTGGAGGCTAGCATGCTTTATCTTCAGCAGTGACAATTTAAAGGAAGTAGAAAATACATATTTCATATATTTCATTTATCAGCATATCATTTAATAATAAATCTGGCACTTTTATATTCTAGTCAAAGACAGAGAAATCATACAAATACCTCTTAGATGTTAGAAATAATAGTAAAAATAACGAGAATTAAATTCTTCCTCCAAAAATCAAAGTCATGCTTTGTTATGCTTTGAAGCACTGCAATTCTATAGAAAGGGCATACTGGAAAGTCCAAAGAGACAGCCAAGCATGGCAAATTAAAGCTTACAGTGAGGGGCTGAAGCAGCCAAAACAGCAACTGACTCTAAGTTGTAGAATTATCATAACTGGTGATCAACTTTCTCCTTGCGGCTTTGATGAGACTGCACATAGAATTCTATACATAGCTTTTGGCACTCTAATACTGGAAAGGTGTCAGTGAACTAAACTTCCTTTTGAAGAAGGATTAAAATAACTAAATTAGGAATGACTATAGGGAATATTATAACATCTACAAATATGTTGCAAGGAAGAAGTGAAATTTTTCAGAGTTACACAATGGATCATAATAATGAATTACAAAATGAAGGCAAAAAAGCAAATGTAAACAGAATACTAGGAGAAGCTTCTGAACACTATGGACAAGGTACGTGTCTACCAAGAATTAATGAAACCCTCTTTGTCAGCAGTAGTGGAACTTGCCTGAGAAACTTGATGAAACCAGGAAATGGATGTCATCTTAATGAACTTTCTGACCATATGACAGAGTGTTATCTAACTCCCATCTAAGTTTCTATCTCACTTAACTGTATCAGAAACCAGAATCCAGATTCAATTTGGAGTATGGATTTTGAAAAATAGGATCTCTTAGTAAACCTTTCCAGAAGGCAGTGAAAGATGATCAAGTCAGGCAAAACTGCTATTAAAGATGTCTCTCAGACTTAATGAATAATCATTGCTTGCTACTGCTAAAGGACAAATGGAATATGTTTAGTTCTGTTCCTGTCTGAGCAGCTTACCAGCAAGGGGACAAAGTTACTAAAGGGAAAAAGGAGTGTCCTGGTCACATGGATGCCAAGAGTAGATTAGATTCAGTTGGATTACTGGGAATCATAGAAAGATCAGGGCCCTTCTCATTGATGACTCCCACAGCTGCATTCATAGTAATGATCCTGCTTTTTAGACTTCACTGAGAATTTCTCTGAACCCCATCCTTCTTTAGATTTCCTATTTTCAAAATATCTTATTTATTTGGACCTACATTTCATACCGTTAGCAAGCATCCTGTGCCAGTGGAATTAACACCTGTTGGAATTTCTACATGCAAAATTATACGTTTAGCTTGTGAAATATTCCACTCATTTGAGGCAAAAGCTGCAAATGATACTTTCACTGGAAGAGATCCAAGTTCTTACTCATACCAGGTGAGGTCACCTGGTTTGACTTGAAATAAAGAACATCCTACAAAATAAATGAGAAAAGGAATTTTAAATCTATGCATTATCCCCCTTTCCTTCCTCTGTAAGTGATCCTGCCTTATAAGTGAGATGGAGTTCAACCATAGCACACCATGTAGTTTGATGACCATTATGTCTTTAGTTATTGCACCTTAAGAGTGTCAGGTGCTTTGTAAACAAATAAGGGTACAAAGCCTGAGGAAGTGACAATCTAAAAAGGTTAAAAGTGTAACATGTTCCCTAGCAAAGCAGCCCAAGGTGCTAAGTAGAGAGATCAGCCACAGCTGCTAGAACACAACAGAGCCCGGTTTCTGCTGCAGTGATTTTCAGAAGAGAAAGAACAGACTCTATATGAGTATGCAAGTATTTGGTATCGCTGTCATTTTAGTCTGGGTCACGGGGTGTGTTTGGTCTGTTGGACCACTCTCGCTGAGATGCAAGTATTCCTTACCTTCAAGATCTGGCCTTTTGTAAAAGCAGCAATGACTTAAGTGACAGATGCAGGATTTAAACGGAGGCTCAGAGAATGTATATAAAATGGTTAAACAAGAGAAGAATACTCCTTTTTTAATAACGCACATTAATTTTTCTAGTACAGAAATCACTTCCCAGTATTGACACTCTTTCTACCACAACATGTTGTTTCAAAAATACTGTCTGAATGTTTTTAAAATCTACATCTGACTATGAATAGATGTATGTTTAAGTACTTTGCTGAACTTCAGTCCATATATATTTATTGTGGTTATTTTTTTTTTTAAACAATATCTTGTGGGGGTTTTTTTTGGTTTTTTTTTGGTTTTTTTTTTTTTTTAAATAATCAGCTTCAATCTTAGTTCTGTAGAAGCTCACACAATTTGCCAGTAGACATTTTCCTGAAAAACCTATACATAGAGAAGGATTAAGTACATGTCTGTTTCTGGACTTCAACAACCACCGTTGATACAGAAAACAAGTGGAAACAAAACAGAGATAAAGCATGGAAATTGTGTGTTATGTCAGACAGATCTGCATTATCTTATATATATTATTCTTATTAATATTTACATTGTGCCCCGAGGTAGTCACACAATGCATCAAGAAAATTTTCAAAGATGTAACGTGTCACAGTCTTTTAATCTGTTTAAGAGATTTCATTGAGTTATATTAAATTGGCAATGTCAAAATCCAGAGACTGCTACCTATCTCTGACGAAGTTATCAAAATCAGATGAAAGCAAGCTGTGCTACAATTGCTAGGCAGGAAGCCTGGCCAGGTTTTCTGCCATACTTGCTGATGAAACAAAAGCTATAGCTTGTAGAGAACAATTGAATATTTCCATGTGTTATGCCAGTAATAGCTTTCCCTGTAGAGAAGTGTCTCTTGCTTCCAGCTAACAGCAATGCTAGCTACCTAAAATCTGACAAATGGACTGTGTTCAAAGTTGGCTAATTGGAATCTCAGTACTGTGAACGTGACTTTTGTCGCCTAAAGCTATGACAGTTCATCTGTTCCAATGGTAACTTAAACAGAAAGCACAGACTATTCTTTTGTCATCCATTGCTATATAGTCACAATTGCTTGCTGTCATAATTATCAATATACTCAACCCAGAATTATTGTGAAAATAGTTTCTATGTATTCTTGAAGAATTTGGGCTGATTGAAAACAGCCTCTCAAACACGAAGATAACGTACACCAAAACAGCTTCTATAACATTGCTGAAGCCTAAAAAGAAGACGGAATTGAATCCAATTTTGAAAAGGTTTGGATTTGAGATTGTCAGAAGTATGCAGTAATTTCAATTTATTTTGGATTTGTAAAATAAATACCTTTCTGCAAAAGTACAAGGTGTAAGATATGGAGAAGCCACACTTCATTACTCCATTTAATACTATATTTACCCCTAAAATATTTCATAAATGTTGTTAATAACTGATTGTTTACATTGATTTTAGACCAGGCCGAATGTTCGCTTCCTTGACTGCTTTCAGATGGGAATGTGTTATGGCAAATTAGCAGACAGCACACTCATCTGGATTATGCCTGTTGCACATGACAAGGAATCCCCATTAACATTTGGGAGAAGCATATTCACAGTCTTTACAGCCTAATAAACACTGAAAAAAACACCCCAGTAATCTTAATTCTGTTCTTACTATTACTTCAATTAAGCAGTGTACTCAGATAGTACATAGTTTAAACAGGTAAGTAAGCAACGTCCTTGAATTCAGGGCTCCATCTGAATGCCGGCAGTTTGTTTGCTTACATAAGACTTAAAGCAACAATATGTAGGAAACAGCTGTAAGAATCATATAGGCAACGTGTACTTAAGATAGTCTGGTCCCTAAATAAACTAATAATATGAGATTATGGATATGTATGTTTTCAGGATCAGCATCCTTCTACTGGTTAACTCCACTGAAGTCAATAGAGTTGAAGCAACCAAAGTGAAAGCGTGACCTGGTGTTTTCTTCACGTAGATTAAATGGGTTTCTTTAGTAAATCTCAGATGTCAGTCTGTTAAATTCAGAGTATTCAGAAAATGGAAACAAAACTTCCAACTTTTTTTAAATGTAAATTTTACAACTATTTTAAGTGTTCTACAAATTAATTATAGCACACTTCCTGAAACTTTGGAAGAAAAGATGAGATAAACATGGCAAGAGACTCTTTACTGTCTATTCAAACTTAGCTCCCACTCAGAAACCTCACAGATCTTTTCTGCAAATACATTTTTATCCAATGCTGTGGCAAATCATTGCTGAATGTATTAACAATTCCAGTAACCGCTAACATATGCGAGTTCTATTTCATATGACTCATCACTATCAATGTATCTCAAAAATGAAGCAGAGAATAAAGAAGATTGAGTTGATTTGTAATTCATAAGTCAGTCAGAAATAACTTTTAAAAAAACAAATTGTGAAACAGTAGGATTTGTCATAGTCTCAAACCAAAAAGGCTTCACCTCCTTCAAAAAAGTATAAGTACAATAAAAACTAAAATTTTGTATTTTAAAGGAGTATCTTGGCAAGCAACGACTGAATAAAATAACTGTATTTTACTAAGTCTTCACTATTTCAAGACAGTAATTTGCATTCTATGTTCAGTCACCTCTGACTGCGGGACTAGTCAAAACCAAATCAAGACAGGGATTTGACAGAAAGACTACTATTAGGTCCGAAAGTGACCTAATAGACGGCAAGGCAGAGCTCTTTTTTATTATATCTCCTTACTTTCCTCTATGAAAATAAGACTAAAGACTTGATTCACTTCTAGATTGGTCCAACTTTCCTCAGCGTCTCTCAAGAAGCCAAACCACTGCTGATAAAAAGTTCATGGGAGGCAAAGCACTGTACCTAGACTGTTTGCGAACGTGTTGGAGTCACGTACTTTAGGTGTATTGCAAAAGTGAGCTGGCAAAGCTGCTGAGGATTATCATAACCCTTGTGCATCCATGCTGAATAAATTCTGAAAGGTGCTCACGTGTGCAGAAGGCTCATTCCTGTATGTATATATGTATGTGCATGTGTACATATGCAGGGATTCATTCCAGAGATCACTGGCATATAAAATACAAGTTTATAGTAATTGTCCACTCTCTTATAACATGTACGCATTTACATCTGCAATGCCAGGATCTAAAATAAAGGTATGTGAAAGTACTGGGTCTGATTCCAATTTGCATTAAGGCAACTGTACCTGCTTTTGACCATGATATGAGGCTGTAAATGAGGGGTAAATCTCAGCTAAGCAGATCTTTTAAAAGACTCCATTTCATTGCTCAACAGGTGTCCAAGACTCCATGTAAATTAGAGTCAGGCCCCACCAAAAACCAGGACAGTAGATATTCAGATGACTAATAACCATGGTTTCAATGCATGTCAACATCCCTATGGAGATAAATTCATAATGTAATTAAAACAGTTCAGAAATTCAGAAAGTGAAATATATTTGCAGTTTGAGTCACAGAAAGCCAGACTAAATAGTGGTATTTTTCTCATCTCATAGAAAACCGTATTATATTTTTTGAAGAAGTGTCTACATAAGCATCTTTTTTGTATGGTTCATAAAAGTAACAGAGGAGTAAGGTGTTATATTAACTGGAACCTGACAGCATGTACACATGTGGTCTTATTTGCATAATAATTCAATTTAACTTCTGTGGAACTACAGACATGAACAAGGGGCTCATGTCTTTAAAAGTTCATACAATCAACCTGTGTCTGTTTACTTCTTTCAGCAGTGTTAAATTTGGCCCAGTGTAACCACTTGTGACTATTGGGCTGCATAACTATAAATGAAGGGCTGATGCTCCTTCACATACTGATTTATACTGTAAAATAATCTTTCCTAACATATAAAAATTCAAGAAAGAATGGCCCTCTAGGCATGATAATTTCATTATATTAAAATTGTAACAAAAAAGAAACAAATCTATTTTAAAAAGAAAACAAGAATATGTACACTCAGTTAAGTGCCACAATAGTGATTTGGCAAGGTAATGGAAAAAGCAGGGCTTCTCTTTATAGAAGTTAATATTCTGCAAGCAATTTGCCCCCCCCCCCCTTTTTTTTTTTTTGCTATTTTGCTAAATTAATTTTCTATTTATTCTCTAGAATTTAGATTAGAAAATTTGCATTTCTATTCTTTTACACTGTCCTTAAAGAAAAATCAGGCATATGTGTCTCCTGCAATGGAGATATACACAACATACAAGACTTCCATTTTCCTTTTTATTTAACTAATACTATCACGGAAACTTTTTAGTTTTGGATGAAAAATCATATCTCAATAACTTTACAGAATGTCAAGAACTGTTAGGTTAATATAACAGATTTTCAGCTGCTTGCTTTAGTCTCCTGTGTATAGCTCTCACTATCCCTATTTTCCTTCATTTGATCATAACACTAGCAGTAAAACTTCACCTAATAAAATGGAGTTAAAGTATCTCATTTAATATATTTCTATTTTATTTTAAATAGACACTGATTACTGATCTGACAACATACCATCCTATACTGTTGTACCTGTCTGCCTCATTTTTCCATTTATATCCATTGTTGACTGTGATGGAATTATACTAGCAAAACAATATGATCCCAGCCTTGAGAAGATGTCGCTCTGCTAGGTCAAACAATTTGCCATAATGAAAATTGCAAAAGGAAAATAAGTGCATTCACCAAACAGTGAAGAACACTGGCCTTTCTTCTACATGCCTCATCATAACAGATTGGCCTTGCCAACTTCCATCACAAAAACATTTTCATCTGTATAAGATCTTATAATTCTTGTTTTGAGTGATTGCTTTTAGATGACACATAGCAATAAATATGAACTTTATTTTATTTAGTGACCAGTACTTCTGAAAGAAGTCAAGCCAACTAGAGCAGCAGAATGTTGAATACATAAAGCTACCATTAAAGAAGGTTAAGGCTGTGTCATAAACTATCTAAAATGTTATTATTATTTCACGCTCAAGCTGATATGTTGGTGTACTGTTGGCAGAAAATGATACAATAGTAGGAGTGAAAGCACACTCATAGTCAGAAAAAGTCACTGTAATAATGACTTTGGGATGACTTCAGCACAAACAAGAGCAGGTCCACTGTAGGTTACACAGTCTATACCCATGATACCATATCAAACTCGTTCAACTTCCAAGTCACAGTAGAATTTTTCTAGAAGCAATCTAGAAGATGCTAGGATTGGCTTCATTTGCAGTGAAGACAGCGTGAACAAGAGGCATAACTCAGCAACTGGCTGAGAGAGTTGGGCTTGTTCAGCCTGGAGAAGAGAAGGCTGCGGGGAGACCTTATAGCACCTTCCAGAGCCTGAAAGGGCTGACAAGGAGGCTGTGGGGGACTTTTTACAAGGGCCTGTAGTGACAAGACAAGGGGTAATGGGTTTAAACTGAAAGCAGGGAGATTTAGATCAGATATCAGGAAAAAGTTCTCCCTGGAAAGGGTGGTGAGACACTGGGACAGGTTGCCCAGAGAAGCTGTGGATGCCCCATCCCTGGAAGTGTTCAAGGCCAGGCTGGATGAGGCTTGGAGCAACCTGGTCTAGTGGAGGGGGTCCCTGCCCATGGCAGGGGGTTTGGAACTAGATAATCTTTAAGGTCTCTCCAACCATTCTGTGATTCAAATGCTGTTTCAGCCCCTGGCACTGCACTTGAGAAGTGTCCAGAAATGCTTGGGGCTAGTCCTGCAGCTAAATCAGATACTACTGTGGCACCCCTGTTCTTCATCTCTCTAGACACTGTTTCCTGGATCTTCTTCTTAGATGAGTCTCCAAATCAGTAATTTATCCAAATTTTCTGTTTGGAAGATTTCTATTGCTCTGAACTCAAAATGCTTCTGTGCAAACTATCCTTATCAATCAACTTTATCAGCTACCTTGTTCCCAAATTCTTTCCACCTTCATAATCTTCTCATTAAGCATAAACTAATATCAGCTACCTGTGTTAAGAGAAAAATATGCTAAAACCTATTTTTTAGCAATTTGGTTTGCTCATCCATACTGCCAGATAAAATAATTTTATACCTTCATTATATCTTTGAACCTACACAATTCTGTAGCCAGTCATAGATACAAGTTTCTCATTATTATAAATGAACATTGAACAAACACTCAACACTTAAACATTGATCAACATTGGTTGATCAATCAACCTACTGAACAGACGATTTCTGCATAATAGTGCTGTGTTGGCCATGATGGTTTGTGGGTATAAGGGAGAAGATGATGATACCTATAACTACTGTAAGGAAAACTGTAAATGGGAGTTATTTCTAGCCTGTGTGAAATACAAACTGTATTTATTAACTAAGTTATATAGTTTGAAGAATGACTTGTGATTTATACGTGAATCGTACATCTGGTTGAAATATTTGAAATTCACAGTCTGATAATCTGCTGACTGTGAAACTCCGTTTTGGCTTGGATTGTGAATAAAGAATATGTTTCATTTTTCTTCCACCCAATGCCCCCAAGACCTGAAAATAGGGTAAAATTAATTAATTAAATAATTTCTATTTGTTTACATGAACACTAATCACATTGTAAAATATTTTGGTTTTCTTCCAGTTTACTAGCTTGTGGATTTTTTTCCCCTCTGCTTTTGTACCTCCTTGAGTTTTGCAATCCAGGGATCTTCGAAAGTGAAGCCTGTTCTGTAGCTGTAAAAATGACATTTACAGGAGAGATTTGCTACATCTACTTTGCTCAAAAAGAACTCCCCCACAACAGAACAGAACATCTGAATGGCATCTTCAGCACCTTGGCATGTCTAGTATAATGTAATCTAGTGCCAGACGCTGAAAGAATTAATTATCCACTACCTCAGTACTGAAAACATGATTATAAGAAGCAGATAAGTGTCATGTACACGGACATGATGTGGTAACAACTTTCTACTTTGATAATAATGTAGATTTGAACCACAGTCTAGAAGGAGAGATCATGAGGATTTTTCTTTGCCTTCCTCTGTGGAAAGTCTACCTCCATATAGAAAAAACCAAGGTGATTTTTTTTTTTTTTTGTGACCTCTTTTCTTTCTCTTTCTATAGTCAGTATATGTTCTACAATATGGGAAGGAATTTGGATGAGAAAAATATTTCTCTTTAAAAGTACTTAAATAAAAGTCTCAATTTTCTGTAAATCAAGTATTTTTATCACTATACCATATTATTTTTGTTATAGCCTATGAAGTGGAAGATATGAAATACTGCATATACTGATATGAAATGCTACAATTTTAGGTTAATCACTGAAAAAAATTATAGCTTGATAATGAGGTTAAGAATGAAAATGTGGTGTATAAAACCCCTTATGTGATATACATTTCAAATGCAATTTTAATCAACCCTTTATGGAGGAGTGTGAAATCTAAGTAATAAAAATGACATACTGCCTATGAGAGTTTTAAAGTGATATGATGTTATACCCTAAAAAGAGACTGAATAACATCCCAAATAGGGTTATTGGGCATGGTGTATCAACTTTCCCAGGAAATCGATTAGGACTGACAGTGGTTGGTACTAGCAATTTCCAAAACATCTCCTCCATGCCTGTCAGCAACATAAACTAATGCAAGTGTTAGTATAGGTGTCTCAGATGCATTTTTTAGTATCATTATAAATAGAGTAATTATGACCAGATAGCACACACAAACTACACGGATCATAAATGTCTTATGAAAGACAAAGGATTAATAATGATTATAGACAGTGATTATTTCAAGGGCTTTTACTTATTTTTAATAAAGCTTACGTATCAGGTCCAAATGTAACATTTCAAATCAACAAGTCCCTCTCAAACAAATAAGAAGTAAACCCTAACATACTTCTTAAATTATCTAGAAATGCCAAGTAATGAAACAAGGGGCATTAAATAGATCATTTTATTATGACTGTAGCTAACACTAGGAGCTAGGCTTCTTTTACAACAAAGAAAAAGGCCAACAAATTTAACATGACAAAAGATAAATCAGTGTTCTCGAAAAGCTATTAAGCCATAAGTGTTAATTTCCTTTAGTTAAATCTTTGCTCCATCACCTTGTTATATATGAATCATTTCATAAAAGTGAAAAAATGGTGCTTTAGAAGTATTAAAGTCACAGCTTTATGTCTTCCTGAATAGGTCAGGTTCTTAAACTTTCAGAAAAGGGTACCTAAACGCAGCTATCTTTGAAAAAGCTAAAAAAAGATGACACACATAGTGCAGTGGAGAGAATCTGTGAAAAATCAAGAATACAGACATATCTGAAATAGATCTCATTGACTTTTAGAAACACTTTGAACAACAGCTGTAGCCACTGGGGTGCTGTAACGACATACCCCATTATAAAATGTAACACTAAGTAAATGTAGGAGTGGAAATTTAACAATTGGACGTTTAATGGCTGCAATTATGGCAAAAGAATAATGAACCTATTAGACAGAAGAACTGGCAATTACTCTAAGGCTTATTGCAATACAGCTGTGAAAAAAGTAATACAGAAGCATGCTTAAAAATGGTTATTAAAGGAGGATAATGCATTCTGTTTACCTTGACAGAGGTAATTCTTCTTCTGAAATGAAATGGAGCTTTTTGGCTATCAGACACGGGAGCTCAGATGTGATGGATCCTGCTATTTAAAGGTAATGTATTTTCAGATATGCTTTTCTAGGTATAAATGATGTCTACATCAAGACTATAACAGCTAGATTTATCAGCCAACAAACAGACAGAGGAAGATGTTTAAGAACACACATAAATGAAAAATAAATAGCATGTAAAAATTTAAGGTACCCTATGAGCAGTCTATGTAGCTACTCTTCGTGAATGGAAATGTTAAATGTTAGTTGTTTCCTACCAAGACAGATTAGGTGCCAGACCCATTAGGCAGTTTACAAAATTCCCACGTTGGGATTCAGATATAATTTATTTGGCTTGGTTAGTTTTCAGCTGTACACTTCCCAGTGAGAGTATAAGTGAGTGGAAAGAAGTAAAATGTGGTACAGATGAAACAAGGAAGACTGTAGAAGAAAGCATTAATTGTCTTGTATGGAAGTGTAATATTTCATTAAAGCAGTACATAATTATTATCATTTCAGTTTCCTTTGGATAGCCAGAGTCAACGAATGATACAGGACGTGTTGCTTGTTCACATAATTAGCAATATGACAGAAATTCAGAGGATAGCTGCATCAACCTTGCCCAGGTCAATGATTTAACTGGTGACTACTTTAAGCATTGTGGAAAGTTAAATGTTCCACACCAAGTCATGGCAGTGTTCCTAAAACACGTGTCTGAACCCCAAGTAATAATCAATCTGTGTTCATCAGCTTTCTGCTTCATTCAGTGTTTCATAAGGGATTTATTAAATACACTGCGGTTCTCAGCCACGCGTTCCCATGAAAGAGCTCAAAACTTAAATATGGATCTAAATTTGGATGGCAGTGTGTGCAACTAAAGAAAGGGCCTCAGGGTCCATATCTTATCATTTGGTGCAGACGGTTAGAAAGAAATGAAGAGTTGCCCTTAAAAGGCAATGAAAATAGGATCAACTAATTGAGAAATAGACTCTTAGGAAACACAAACCACAGTGCCTTATGAATGGTTTCATAACGCCAGGAACCAAAGTAATCAAAAAGTTATACACCAGCAAAATTCTCATCAAGGGCTTTGCCCTAAGCTTGCTTACATCACAGAAATGAGTATGTACAAAAATAGGTTTACTCTTGTTTTAAACAGCACAACTAGCAACCTGTGTGTATGTGGTTCAAGTTCTGGGACTGGCTTTGGCTGCCTTATACAGCTGTGGCTATCAGTTTCCTGGTGTGGGAATTAATTTTGAGAATGAAAGGAATGATGTTGAAGTTTGACCTAGTGGCTTAAAAAGATTTCTGTTATGAAAATTAAGTTATTGATAATGTGTATCAAATACCCATCTTGCACTATGGTTCTTTATTGTTACGTACTTCAGTTGCTCTATGGAACTAATGCATTAGTATATATGTTCCCTGCATACTTTCCTCTGAAAGTGTCAGTTCCTGAAAATAAGTCCCCGGATCTCTGTGAGAGCAGGAGGGCTATCAGTCTAGAAGAAACAGGCTTTTGAAGGCTAGGAGTGGGGAGAATATAGGCTATGGAGAAGCACGTTACAGAGACAGAAGCAGAGAAGACCACTGAAGAGTTCTGAGGTAAACATAACCTGCTATTCCTTGTCCAAAGTCAGAGCTCCATTACTTCTGAAACGCACGCTGTTTACTTATTCTTTAAATATATAAATATTTACAGATGACTTGTGGGTGCTGCAGTGGGAAAATACCCTATAACAATTTCCTGAAAAAAATACTCTTTTCCTTTAAAGTATACCCTGAAGTTAATGACGCTTGTACCATCACTCCTTAAGCATGCCTGCAAGACAAAATGTCATGATACTATAAATGGTGTCTCTTTTCCCACATACAATTCCTCCTTGTTTCCCTCATCTTTGCCCAAGACATTGCCATAGAGATTTTAGACCATACTGATTATACTGACATCTTTCAATGTACAAGCGGCTGTTTTAGCAGTGTCTAAACTATTAGACTTCTCTTTAGAGTGCAATGTGTCTGTGGTGACTCTGGCTGGAAAGGTAGTATTTTCACACATTCAATCCAAGCGTTACTAAGAGCGTAGCTTTAAAGGCACAGCCCATTTGATTAGTGTTGATGCGTGCATCAGAAACTAGTAAGAAACAGATAATTCAAGAAGGTGAGTTTGAAAGCAAGTGGAAAAAAACATGCCATGAGAAATTGCCATGAAAGCAGGATGCTATCCTCAGTTGTCATCTGCTGAGAATATATTTGTTCACCAAGTAATAAATAAACATATCCTCAGGTTCTCTGCTTTGAAATGATGCTACAGAAAAGCACATTGCTACTATAATCAAGTTTAGGCTATCATTTGGTTTATGGCAAATAGATGGTACTAGTTAACTATCTCTGGAAGAAATGATTCATTGGCGATGGAGGAGCAATATTCTGAAGACCTCCCTTCAAACTTCTTAGTTCCCCAGAAATGAAGCGTATTACGTGAGACGAAAGAATAGAGACTGTCTTTGAAGACACATTAACATGCAGTGCCATCTTTTAAATGTTTTAATTGCTGGTATTCAGCATTTGTATGAGTAAGACAGTCTGTTTATACTGAATTTCTCTTTCTTGCTAACATCCTTGTTCCTCAGAAATTGCTGAGAGGAGTTTGTGCTTTTTCTCTACAAGCTGTACAGTTTCATCTGGGTTCCCCTGTGCTTAGCCTCTTTCAGAGAAAAATTCCTTGCTCTTACACTTTCTGAAAGTTCTTACAAAATGTGTGCTCTTTGCAGCATGGTTATCTTTCAGATACTACAGAAAGTTATTATTAAAAACACATAGGTACTAAACAGAAGGATAAAGGTTGATAATAGGTTGATTTTGAGTCTTATTGAATGTGGCGATTAATTGATTTCCTAAATTCTAAAAATTGCCATTCAGATAGTCAAAGCACTAGGGACAGACTTTCAGGATAATGATTATCCTATAAAGCTTCCTTTTTTTTTTTTTTTGGGGTTGGTTGGTGATTTTTGTTTGGTTTGGAGTTTTTTGTTTGTGTGGTTGGGGTTTTTTGTTTTGTTGGTTTGGGTTTGGTTGGTTGGTTGGGGTTTTTTGTTCGGTTGGTTGAGGTTTTTTGTTTGGTTTGGATTTGGGTTTGGTTGGTTGGTTGGGGTTTTTTGTTCGGTTGGTTGAGGTTTTTTGTTTGGTTTGGATTTGGTTGGTTGGTTGGTTGGGGTTTTTTGTTCGGTTGGTTGAGGTTTTTTGTTTGGTTTGGATTTGGTTGGTTGGTTGGTTGGGGTTTTTTGTTCGGTTGGTTGAGGTTTTTTGTTTGGTTTGGATTTGGTTGGTTGGTTGGTTGGGGTTTTTTGTTCGGTTGGTTGAGGTTTTTTGTTTGGTTTGGATTTGGTTGGTTGGTTGGTTGGGATTTTTTGTTCGGTTGGTTGAGGTTTTTTGTTTGTTTTATTCTCTTGCTACATCAGACCTTCTAGAATGAGCTGCAGGTTGCCCTACTTCATTTAGCTCCACCTGTCTTCTTCAAATATGGGTTTATTATGTGGTAGACTGTCTACAAGTGTCTTTTTTCTAAAGCAACCTTTGAAATGAAACATGTTAGCAGTGTACGAGAGCTTGCTCACCAAGGATTTGCCCTGTTTTCCTGAGAGGTTCCTCTCAAAGCAAAATCCTCTTTTCACAAAAAACTTGCAGAAGTCGTGCTTACCATGTTGAGGCATGTCAACTCTGTGCAGTGAACTGCAGGACAGGTCTCCATGTTAGTGGCAATCCAAGGCTGGTAGCAGCACCATACAGGCACAGTAGCTTGGATCTGTAAACGGAATAGTGTTGACCAAGTGGCACTGTGACCAAGCTGAGAATCCCTGCTGTGATACTGAGGGGCTGACACGTTCTGGATCCAAGCTGCTTTGTGTACACCTACATAGGTGTTGCTAAGTTGTAAGATAAAAACCCTGTGATGTGAGATGCATCTGTCAACATGGCTGAAAACGCATCCAAAGGTGTATCTGTGAAGAACACAGCACTCAGTAAAGAAATGTTTTAAATGGGCTAAGTGGGATATCCTCAGTATGGGAACCATCAGCTCAACCAGTGCTGACTGTGTGACAGGCACTTTCAGGCCTGGTTAGTAAGAAGTTCAACATTCCTGTACCCCAAACGACAGCATCAAATTCCTAACTGGAATAACTTAGAAACCCCTGAATTCTGACTACCTGAGGGTAATAAATATCAATAATTAGCCCTTATATTTAATGATTGTCTGTTTTTTGCAGGGGCTAAAAGGTTAACTATGCACTGTTACATTTATTGAGAGTGCAACTAGGCTGTATGATTTACAAGACAAGGACAACACTTGCTTAGCTTTTGGAATCTTCTATGCTTTAGAACTGGACTGGCATCTTCATAGTTAGCACAGACATGTTGTTGTTTAAAATAAAAAAAACAAATCATGCCTCCCAAAGACTCAAACTTGAAGTACATCTGCAAACATCAGAAAATGTTTAGAAAGTTTGAGTAAACTCAAATTTCATGAGAATTGTTCACCCCTAATTTGCATGCATGAGTCATGTAATTGTCAGTGAGTGATGAAATAGGGAAGCAGGTGGTAATGTCTGCACACTGGGTTATGAGTGGAGCATTCTGAGGCAGGATGTGTTTTAGTCTGCAGGAGAGTTACTAGGAAATGTGACAGACTGAGTTGTTTTGGTTACTGGACAAACAGAATAGATCTGAAAATGCAGTTTAACAGGCCAGGAAGATAAATGCTCTTACTATGTTAGAAAGTCTGTTATAAGAAAAGAAAGATGATTTCTTAGATGATGACAGATGTGAAAATACTGCAGGCTCAAAAAAATACAAAGCCCTCTGAGGGCTCCTATTATAACTAGCTCATCCAAAGATAAGAGAATAAGGAAGATCAGAGAGATACATTTGCATTGACAAGAAAAAAGTCACACCCCCTTTATTCTGCCCAATGGCCTCATTAAAAAAAGAAACAAACCACCTTGTTATAAAATTGAGATCTAGTCTGTGTTCTTCCACTCTAGCACAGGCTGTCATATTGCCTGACATTTGCATATTCCCATCAAATTCATCCTGCTTGCAGAACTTTCTAAGCAGAATTATATCACAAAAAAGTAGTGTACTAAATATCCAGTAATACAGCCCCTTTTGGACTAAAGAAAGGGAAAGAAAAACAGGTACGTATTTTTTCAAGAATATTCTTTCAAGTCTGTGGAAACAGACTACATAACTATGTTGTACTTCCGGAATGTTTCTAACCACTAGTTTTTACATGCTGCTATTTTGGCTGCTGAAAGACCAAAAATGCGAGACCAATGAGGTGGAAGTTCAGCTTCTCCAGTTCAGCTCAGGATCAGTTCAGAAATTAACAGCAGTATGATAACTGGACATGGATACCCATATGATGTAGCTGTAAATCCTGGGAAAACACTACATAGTATTTACAGTGTAAAATCCTCCACCTGTCATAAACTGGGTGATCCTGTAGGCTTGTTAACAGCCACGTTTCAGATTAGTGGACAGAATTAAACTTCCCTTAATTGCTAGGTCACTAATGAAGTTTAGTAGAAGCATTGTTAACTGCAAAAACATTCAGAAGTATTCTGACATTGAGATCAGCATTTTTGACTTGTCCATTTTGAAAGATGATAGCTCTGTACTGAAAGCTAAAGGCAAATGTTTTGTCACTGGCTTGTTGCATTACAAGCTCCATTTAGGACTAAACCATCCGTACTGCACCAGGAGATAGAAACCATGTAAACCACTACAAACTTGAGAGTCATTGTGGGATCTCAACTGTATACACCTCTTCCTCACTGAAATACAGATTCATGGTAGTAAAGCCTTTGAATGGACTCTGGAAAGAAACCTGTGTGGAAAAGTAGTTAAATTCTCCAGTGGTTTGCTCTGAAAGCTGCAGTTTGTCTACCTGAACACTTAGCTTGAGAAGCTGTCTGAAAAGCGAAAGACATTTTATTGCAACTAGTAAGCAGAACTAGCTGGAAGAAGAAAAGGCAGGAGGTATCTATTTGGACCAAGGGTGCTAAACAAAAGGTGAATACGCAACTCAAAGGTGAAGCAAGATTTATCAAAGAGAATTTTCTTGTTTTCAAATTTTTGGTGCCCTAAGCTTTTTGAGAGACAATGTCCCTAGGATTAAGAAATGCTTTGCCAAGCATTTTTTTGTCAGTATTGCCTCAGTGCCAACCCATGAACGCACTGAAGTTTTCAGGCTCTCTGGTTCTGTCATGTCTCCCAGTGCATTTAGCAGATCAGTGCAAAGCAGGTTAAGTCAGTCCTGTTCTTTGCTTTGTATGTTCTTAGTCTGTTAGTGAACAGGTTAACAAAGCTAAGTCATATCCAACAAAGAACAGCCTAACAAATTCTAGCATTTGTGAAATGTCAAGTAAATTTGTGTGCTCTCAGAATCCAGAGTGTATTTCTAGACACTGTAATTCCTCCAGGCTCGGAAAATAAGTAGGATTACAACAGCAACGGGCTTTAGGGAAACAGACAGAAAATGCACACTCCCGTGGTGGTCATAAATCTCCAGTACCATACCTGACAACCTAAGTAGCGTTCTTCTATTTGCTTAATTTATGCATACATTCATCTAAGAAATATAAGCTTGACCTACAAAATAATCTGAATGGATTGAAAATTCATACAAAACACCCATTTACTAACCATCAATGCTCAATCATTTGCTCTCATCCGTTATTTCTGATTCCTTCATGGATAGACTTCTGTGACCAATATACATGAGTAAAAGCTATTGCAACTGTGTCAGCAGTGGGCAAACAAAACATTCCTTGAGACAAGGTGGTTGTAAAATTGCATCCAGTACTATAGTGTTCTGCTCTTTACTACTGCTTAGAAATAGTTCTCTGTGGCTAAATTAATTTCTTAATGACAGTCAATTATGATACTTGTTGCTGGTTTATATTACATTTTGCAGATTTTCAGTTTTGTGCCATTGAGATGTAAACTTTCTGACCTCCAATACATTAAGCTAATGTACTCCCACATTAATGTAATCAGATGATCACAGCACTTCCCACTTTTACAGTGATAGGTGCAGAAACCATCACATTTCAGTCGTGCTGTCTACTATAAGAGCAATCTCCTTACTACGTAGCTTTTAGTTCATTATTATAGTGCAGCCACACTTGCCACAAAAAGAGCCGGTCGCTATGAGAAAATTTAACTTGCTGAATACAAACAGTCTGCTTTTATGAAAAATGTAAATTTGACACATTAGGGAGAAGCAATAGCTTTTATTATACAAGCAAATACAGTAAGGACAAGTAGACCAGCTTTGGGTACACAAGGCCTTCTCCAGGAGAGGCGTTTTTTTCCCCTCAACAGTTATTATAGCTGTTGTTATAAAGCATATGACTTTGTCTGGAAAACCTTGCCGTATCTGTGTTCTTGGACCATCACAGCAACAACTGGCTATATGTGTATACAAAACTGAAACCCTAGGGATCTCTAAGTTATTTGTATTTTTTTCCTGTATGTTGTAGTGTTTATGCACCTTTATACCCAGTTCTGGCATGGAGACATGGATGTGCAACACTGAAGTTGCACCACAAGTTTTTGATACAAGAAATGAAGAGGTTTCCCTTGTTAGAGCTAGCAGAAGGAATTAGGTTAGAACACAATGTTTACAAGAATTGAAAACTTCTCATTTTTCCAAAACTATGCATGAGGTCACATAGGAGAGGAAATCCTAAAGAGGACTCGCTGCATGTCAGCAGCTTGTTCAGTAGTGTAGCAGAACCAAGTACTAGCTCCGAGAGTCTTCAGGCATCTCGGCTTAGTTTGGAGGCATGTGCTCCCTCCAGTAATGGAGGTGACAGAGCAATACAAACAGGAAATGCATAATAAATCTGCATACTTTGTAAAACTCATAAGCTTATCTTACAAGCTGGTTACATGATATATTCTCTTTGAAAATGTTATAGATAAACTTGTGCCAGCCGCAGTCCATCAATTTTATGAAATGATATTTAATGAATGCAGCAGATTCCCATAGCAAAAGCATAACTACAGAACCATCATGAATAATGAACATAATGAAAGAAATATACCTCCAAGCACAGAACAAACTACTGACTGCATCATCATATTAAAAAAAATGAGAGGGTGACTTAAATAGTTATTTGCAAATATCATTCTGTAAACAAATTTGAATATAAAAGCTGCACTGAGTTTGTTATTCTTCAAATTTGTATAAAGGATTTGTCATCTCTGAAATGACAATCCATTCAAAGTACAAAGGCAAACGTGCTGAAGGTGGCAGTTTGCTTTGCCAGCAATACCAGGAAATGGGGCAAAATACAGCAGAGCATAAATTCCTGTCAAAAGTTATCCTTAAGGAAGTGGCCACTGGGGAGTAAAATGCTTGTGCCTCCACTTCACAGAGATATTGAGGAACAACAGTGCATTATCACTAATCAGTACCATTGGCACTGTACTCCAGAAAAGTCTATTTATAGAGGTTTATTCCTTCCTTTATTTTACTGTCCCCAAGTGTAAGACAGACGGATCAAAACCGGCCCTCACCTTTCCCCAGGTATAATACACAACACCCCAACCCCCAAATCACTTGTCTTCCCATTCACATAGTTTGAAAATAAAAAGAAAGGGATTTCCCTTTGTTTTCTAGTGTACTGCACACATATTCACACACTGAAAGATTAGATAGCTGATATTGCGATCACCTGACAGAATTGACTCCAAGTTGACTCTTAAGGCTGTATTTGCTACCCAGCTCAGATTGTCCCCCTTTAGCTGTGTTCAGTCTGAGCCTAGGGAAAGGAGGGTCTGAGGTTGGATGTGTCAGTGTTAAGCCCTCTTTGCAAAATGTAGATTTCTCTAGCATGCGTTTACCATCTCCCTGCCTCCCTGCACAGCTCCTCATTAAAGGGGAAAGTGAGCTCACAGAAAAGAAGGAGAAACAAACATCCCAAATGGGATGACAGCTTTCAAAATACTGTACAGACAGGGGAGAAGAAGCTCCCACAGCCGTGACTGCGTGAGAGTAACCCTGAAACTCCATTCTGAAAGGTAGCTGTGACCCCCACTTTAGTGTCAATGTAAATAACCAGCAGGGCAGGGCAGGGGAAAGGAATCTGAGTTTATCTCCTCCATCTTCTGAACTAAACAGGGGCTGTGTTTCAGTGGGAATCTGGGATCAGGAAGTTCCTCCCTGCTGCATTATAGCACCATAAACAGCAATTTTTGTTACGTAAAAAATGGTAAACAAAACAGTAAAGACATCCTAAAAATACTGGATCTAACTGTACTGCTGTTCTTAATTAGCACAAACTTGGCAAAAGCAGAAAAGGTACATGTATGATCCTATGACTGGTATGAAATTTAGACATCCAGAATTTTACAGAGGGCGGTTACATCTCAGTTAACGAGTCTCTTGACTCAACTGGTGCATATAGACTCCTTAGTGCCAAAAGAACCATACTCTGGATAGCGTAGTGTTACCTCCACTACAGACAGAAATGTTTACAGTTGGTTTTAGACAAAGTAACAGAAAAGAAACTGACTTTATTTATTTAGAAGCTATTGTCTCTTGTGCACAAGAAGTATCAAGGAGTAGGTATGAACTTGAGTGACACCAGGATAGAATGGAAAATTGGCAGAGAAGTTGAAGGAACATAGAGGAAAGTAGGAGGCAAAGTACTATTAAATGAGTTGTGCGGATGTTAATTTGAATACTGAAATGTTGTTTACATTTTGAGGGTGACTAAGATGTTTTAAGGCATCTCAGAATCAGAGGCTTATTCATGCAAAGCAGGGGTATGCGTGGGGCCTAGTATCAGCAACACTGCTTCTTACTGGCTTTTTTTTAATGTTTCATTAAGCCAATTAAAAAACACAATTATAAGCAATCTGGTTATATCATTGCATTTCCTGGATGGTAAGTCTGTAAAATGATGCTTGGACTTTGTGTAATTGGGTCCACAGATGTCTCCCAGAGGAACTGAAACGACGTAGAAAAGATACATGGGTTTTTGTTTGGGTTCATTTGGAATGAAAAGGCACAGCCCTACTGCAAAGCATATTTGTGAAGCTGGGGAAAAAAATAAATGTGGCTGTTGCCATCTGGCTCTTTGAAAATGATCCCTACAGAGATCTGTCTCTGTCTATTTATACCATATCCATTGTCATCATAGCTGACCGTCCTGTGAGACAGCAGTCTGGGCAAGAAACATATAGGATGATACTCTGAAAATTATGGCAATGATTCTCGGTGAAAATCAGCATAGCAAGATGAATGAATAAAGTACATAGTTTACACCGTATGAGAATCTGCCCTTATGGGTGAATTGCCCATTTTTAAAAGATTTTAGAAATACACTTGTCATGGCTGTTCTTAGTGTGCTCATCCTGCCTCAGGGACTGAGGATAACTTGAAATGGTTTTTTGCTTTCCTTTTCTGATGAGCATTTCTATGTATGGACAAATGTAGTCTCATTCGCACCAGTATTCATGGACCCTCTCTAAGTGTATTCACGCACAAATACATATTATGTTAGAAAACGTTACGTACCCACCTATGACACACTCTGTAAGAAGCAGGGCTAATAGGCAGTTGGAGGGGCACTGAAGAGAGATTAAAGATAAATATCTGTAAATTAAATACAGCTACTATATAGTTAACAATGAGGGTAAGTAGGCAATGTTAGCTATTTCATATCTGATATTCAAGGTTACAAACAATATTGTGCTTCTCTAGAAGCTCTTCCACTTGTAGCTTTTGCCTGTGTATCTCCAGCTGCCCTTCCCCTTTATACAGCTGTCTTTTTTTTTTTTTTTTAAGGCAATACACCCCCTGACAGGCCCTACACCAAAGCTCATTTTCTGCTTAAAAGCATTGTGGGCATCCACTCAAGGAACAGGGATAATACCACGTGGTTTAGACACCCGTTCACACCATTCAAATGGAAATTATCCGCAGTAAATGTCCATGAGGAAGCCACAGGAAAATGTGTTAACAACATATACTAACAGAGGATATTTACCTGATATGAGGGAGGGAGCTGGTTTCAACACTTAGAAGGGGCCACATTCAGCCAGTCAGTTTCTCCTTTCCTAATTTCATATCCCACCCAAATGATAGAACCATTCAAAATATTTGACCAACCAAGGGAAAATACCCACATGAACTCCACTGAGTTTCCTGGTACAGCAGAAGGAATGCTGTAAGCATCAAGTGTTTATAGGTAATGTTCTATCAGTCTTTCTTAACTGTACCACTAAGACTCTCAAAAAAACCCACCCCAACCTCCAAGAATACCCTGACATAATCTTTCAAATTGAAAAAATGTTGTACCATTTTGTACTTTCTTATCAAACCTTAGACAAGGGTTGCAACAAGACAGTTGCATTACCCACATACAGCATCCTTCTCCAGACACTATCCCCCAAAAAAGGGTCTCTCAGCTTTTGACTGTTTAATGATAGCTGAAAGCTTTCAAAATGATTTTCCATCTTATATCACAGATCTATCATTACTGCAACTTAGGCATGTAAAGACAGCATAAAAATTCCTAGGTGCTCAAATATGAAGGACCATCTACAGCCATACAACACCAAATGCTTATTGCTGCTCCTATTCAACTCAGCTGAGAGCAGTAAGAGGCCGTTCAGTGGTTTAGGTTTCCACAGCATGCCCTAACCCTCTGCTCACTGCTGGCCCAGCACCACCGCTAGTTGTTTTGGCAAAACACTGCTATGGAAATCCCTGATAGAATACTGGAACTTGTGCTGAAGGATTGGTGGGAATGCAAACACCCTAGCAGTATTCCCACTGAACCCCTCCTGGGCTCCGCCTCACAGCAAGCAACCTCAGTCTGATGCACGACTTCATGTAAAAGGGTAGGAAATCTAAATCAGAATCAGTCACAAGGCTTTCTCCTAGTGGCAAATCCACTCAACCTTATTTGATGTAGGAGGCATCCCTATTTCATCCACCATGATTTTCACCATAAACACAGATGCTAATTAAAAAAAACCAAACCAAACCACAACCCCAAACCAAAACAGGTTTCAGGGAGTATGAGGTAACAGTGATAGCTGATAAAGGTAAACACCATGTTAGAGTTAAGATATTCACAGGACCTACTCTTGGAAAGGCTGTGAAATGTGAGTATCTATCTGAATACATACTATACAGCAAGTCTCTAGTATGTACATTTTTTTCTTCAGTATTTTGCTATGAATAATTCCTTTAGAGAGCCTGGTAGCCAATCCTTTCCTTACCTTTCAGCCACCTCTTAGAAGAGCTGCTTCTACTTCCCACTCTTTAGGGATCACTTTTATACCTTTTCTTCTAATCTCATCTCGTTTCTTTGCTGGAGGTTGATTTTTCTTTCACATTTTTTTCTTCAAGAGGAATATAATTTTTTCAACTACAACCTTTTGTTCCTTTCTCTTCAAGTCACACAACTATCATTCTACAGCTCCCTCTAAAAAAGCCTTCTATTTTATATAATTACTCATAGATCTAAATAGCAGAGAATGTCTTTCCTACTGTATTTTTTAGAGTGTGTCTGATAACTGTATAATGAAAAAAGGCTTTGCACTATACTTCCCTTGTATCCTAGTTGGATATTACTTCTATTTAGATCTTGACATAACAGGAGCTTGAAATTAATTTTCATGAATATTTGTTGTAAAAAGAGGACATATTTAAAATGATAATATTTAGATTCTATTAAGGTGTAATCAACCAGCTTGCAGACAGCAGAACAGAGGCTCAGGAAGAAATTAACCTAAGATCCCTGTAGGACTCAACACTCTGGGACAGATCCTCCGTTTGGCTTCAATGGAGCAATGCTGATGTACTCCCACACACAATCTGGCCTTGTTCTCTGCAGTGCTATTGCACCCTTTTTTCTTTTTTTTTTAAACAGGTTTGCCTTTGTCTAATTCAAAGATATTTTTTCAATATTCAAGCAACTTTATTTAAAAATTAATTTTCTGTGTTTAAAAGCTCTAAAATGCAACCAATGAGCTCTGTGTCAGTCTCTTGACATGACAATTTTTGATTCAGTCTCCATGTGAAAACTCAAAGACTTTCCATACCCATTTCCTTTCTTATACATCTCCCACAGATGCATATTATTCTTGGGAAACTCTCCCAGAGATGAATGTGCTGAAATTTCACTGCGTAGGGGTAAAATATCGCATTACGTAATATTGAATTTTAGTCTCATATCAGATATTTTCATCTGGAGATATTACAGCAGCCAAAATGTAATTTTCCAACCTCTGTATTTAAGTATCAAGTATTTAAGTGCCAAATAAACGCTTCGTCAGCTGGACCCCTCAGGAACTCCAGTGATATCTGGAGCTCATCAGACAATCCTTAGAATTTTTTTCCTGGGAATTTCTTGGGGAAGTATCTCGTTAGACTGCCCCTGTGTAAAAGCAGCAGTCCAAACGTATAACAGTGCTTGCATCCCACATGCCTAGACAAAATATCTTCACGGGTTTATTGTCCAAAGTTCTGCAGTAACAGATACGAATGGCAGGCAAACCCCAGAGATTACCAAGATCCTTTCATGCGTCTACAGGGAGTCTTCATTAACGTTAAAGCTGAACCTCTAAAGAGATGGCTAGACATTTTGCACAGCACTCCTCATGGCCCTTTACTTGGAGTATTTTATTAGCATCGACACTGAGATATTCCTTACGTAGTAAGAGTTTATGACAGCACAAGTGCTTGTATGAGAGGACTGCACTTCATTAGAACATATTTTCTGACATCGTGTATTCTTCATTAACTTTTAAACATTTTACTAATTAGATTTCACTTTGTGAAATGGACACTAAGTAGGATGGCTTTTATCCTGGCTCCTACTCAGTGAAAAATTATGGGATTGTGGGCAGCAAATGTTAATTGAATATACAGCAGTAGCTGAGTTCTGCTGCTGCCCTTCTCTTCCTGCTGCCCTTTGCGAGACTGAAGGCTGCCATTACTGTTTCAGTCCTTTGACCTCTTATAAGGGCAGCACAGAAAGGTCAGGCTGCTCTTTTCTTTCCTCTCCTCCAGATCAGCCGGCAGTCCAGACCTCTCCAAATCTCTTCCCGTAGTTCTCTATTACGCATCTCCTTGCACACTTTACTTTTATTCTTATGTCTGATTTATTGTTCTAGTACCATCAAAATTTAGTCACCTCCAGCTCTCCAGGCACTTAGACAACCTCTTAAAAACCAAATGACTAACACCTGCCATACGATCAGATAGGAGCAAGAAAGACACCTAAAGCACAACGCGATAGAACCCTCCAAGAGTTTCACCAAAATTCACTTGCTGCCTCTCAGCAGCAAAATTCACACTCCTCTCAGCCCATCCATCTCTGTGGCCAAAGAGAAAGAAGCACTCTGACTCACAACTGGTCCTGAAAATTACCAAAGGTGTCCATAGGAACGGTGAGCCACTGTGTCTGCCTTCCCACTTATTTTTGTTTAGCTCTAAAGTCCCAATTCAATCAAAGTGTATGTGATCACAGACACTCTGCTTGTTTGAAAGTCTGCCTGCCTCCGCCTAGTGATTTTGGTTTTCACTGGATAATTTTAAACTAGTTTCACAGAAAAACCTAAGTCTCAAATACAGACCCCTGGCTCAGCAGCCAGCTAACAGGAGAGAGCCCCTGCTAGCACTCTGAATGAAGGAAAGGCAGGAGCAGTTTAAATTGTCTCTCTTTTGCTCAGTTTGCACAGGGCCTGGAAGGAAGCAGCAAACAGGTGGACGCAGTACACATTTATTAACTGGACCAGTAGCCTACACATAAGTTTAAACCAGCCAAAGTACTTTTCTTTAGACCACCAGACAGGGCAGAGGTTGGCAGAGAATATGGGAAGGAGCTCTGAAACCACCTTAACTTCAGAAGGTACTGCAGCTTGAAAGTGCATCTGGGGACACAAGAAAGAGTTATGGTAGTGTGGAAAAAGACAGGGGACAGAGATATCACAGAGTATGAGGATTTTTAAGGGACATGGGGGAATCTGGAGCTAAATGAATGGAGAAATGCAGACTATTAAGGACAAATCCATTGCTAACCAGAGTTCATTACTCCCAGAACTAGTAATAAGGCTATGGCTTATGTCCCTTCACTGGCAGTAAGTACAGCAACCCTATCAGACAGAGCTTCTTCTAAGGACTCACTCAGATTATTTAGCTTTCTAGATCAGAGTCAACAACTTCAAATGAGTCTGGAAGACAAATGGCATGAATGGCCTTATGGGGTAACAAGAAACTTCAGCTTTTATTGATATCAGAGAAATGAGATCAATAAATGTAGTCACATGACCCTCAAAAGCTCAGGCAAGTCTAGTTAATTCATTATAAATGAGTGTATGAACACTTGTGCTGTTCAGGTGTCATTTTTAGCTTGAGATAATATACAAAATTTACTCTAAAATTTTTTACAGTGTTACCTTTCCAAATAGCCCAACTACACCATTTGTGCTTTCCCTGAAAGTGTAGGGCTTCCAGAGGATCCTTGCCCAGGCCTAATAAAGGCACTTGTAAAATTGTCCATAGAAATCACTGCGTATGGAATCAGGCTGATCCTGGAGAGCCATGGCACTGTCCTTATTAATTCAAACATTTTCTTATTAAGAGATTTTAGTACTCTTGTTATCATTAATAACACAAGAGCAGTAACTTGTTAAGAGGAAATACAGTAGCAGAAGGAAGAATGCTCCAGAGAAGAAGATTTCCATGGGGATAAAGATCCTTGGCACACGATACAAATGAGAGTGACTTCCTGTGTCTCAGAAAAGTTACCTCGCTATGCCCATTGAAAACATGGCTCACTCTGAGTTCAATTAAATATTCCCCCCAGGCTTGATTCCTGAGTTTGATGTTAACTATTCCTCATGCATTACAGGTTGTGAATGTACTGGTTTTGTACAATCTGGATGTGAGTACCACTGCTTTGGAAAATCCAAAGCAAACACATTGCATGGATTTCTCAAGTATCTGAATACAATTTGCAAACTTTTTCAATACAAGCAGATAAATCTGGAATAAAATTTAGGAAAAGTTATAGTCTCCGTTCTTGTTCATCTCCCAGTTCACATGCATTTTCAGGCAAAATTGAGTTAGATTACTCTAGTAAATTTAGATCATTAAAGCAAGAAGACAAGCTTAATCTATTCTGAATCATCTTTTTGTTTCTGGAAGTTTTAAAGCTTTAGCATTGGGAAAAAAGTATACTCAGCAACAGGCATACTGGGGCCTGATGCCATCTAATCTAGTGCCTGTTGTGCCCAGATCAAACATGACTCTAGACATACTCTAAAGGTGTGGGATGAGAGGAATTAAATTGATTCTTTCATGTCTTCATAGCTAATATCTTTTATCTAGTTACTACGTAGACTGATCACAGGAAGAGAGTTTAAGTACTCTGTGACTTGTCACGCTGGGGCCTTCAAATGTTTGAAATAGTAGATTATTTTCAGACTGTTGCTGCTGTTCAATTATGCATTTTTGTTTTGTGATGCATATAATCAGTCACCATATTCACAAATTCAAGATTTCCCAGTGGGAAAAGTTTCAAAGATAGGACTTCTATTGCTTTCATGCCTTATCTAAATGGAGGCAAGCAACACATTTTCAGCAACAGGTATCTTGGGAAATATATTTAGGGCTCAATCCTGCAGTTCTCAGAAAATTTAGGATTTACTGCTATCAATAGAATAGTTAAAGCAGTATGTTTCATCCAGATCTGTTCTGCATTCAAAAAAGAAAACTGTTTTGAGGGAAAAAGCCAGGAAGGCTACCAAATTCCAGACCAAAAGGTCAGGACCATATGTCAAAAAATTTACTCGAAAGAATGAATGTTAGTTCCTGTGGTTTACACATTATCAACTTTTTTTTTTTTCTTAAACCAAAACAGGAAAAAAAACCTGTAACCAGGGCTCAAAATCTTCCCAAGCACTAACAGAACTTCTTCCCAATCAGGAGGAAGACAGTTTTGCAGCTGTCCTTTGCAGGCATCTGCATATCCAAGCCTGTGACCTAACCTATCAGCACTAACTGCAGGCACACAGAATGGTTGCACACCTTCTCTGGGAAACAACTGACCTTGGTGCCTGCACCCACAATTTATTTCGCCCTGACAAATCTATTGCATTTTATATGAAGTAAAAAGGAGACCCTGTCAGGGAAATCCACCTAGATTTGCCCCATGCATTCTGTCATGAGCTTAGACTCTTTTGGTCTATTAAAACCAGAAATACATTAAGTCAATGACAGACTGAAACATAATTCTTGATATAGAGATGTACAGTGATATAATATCACTGAGGCCCAGAGAGTTTTGACACGTGAATGCAAATCATGGTGCCTCTTAGCTCGCTAGATGCAGTCAAAACAGTATCTAGGATTTTAAGCCTTATAAAATTTAAAGGAGAGAAATACTGGAAAAACAGATCCAAGCTTTGTCCAGTACATCCACTTCTATTGACAGGCCAGCTTTGCTTATGCATCATTGCCCAGGAAAGAAGGATATCAACACAGTTTTTACATTTCAAATCTTTGTTTTGCTTAACATCAAAGTTATTTCCAGACCCCCCCCTGTGAGAAGCAAGGCGTCATTACTCTGGATGCTGAGCATACAGCTGGTGTATAGCCTGATGTTGGCCTGAAGATTTTTCCCTTCCCAGACAAGATATATGTAGCCAACTTTGACAATAACATTTCATGCAATCCTTTTTGATTAGAAATGTGCTCAGAAAACAGTCCATTAAAACTGAATGAAAGGTCAAGTCTTCATTTGGGTAATTATGTTGTTTTCAAGAGTGATCAGAGAGAACTGTGGCAACATATTGTGGATTAGTATCTGCCACCATATGGCACTTCAAAATGACAAATAGAAACAATGTGCATACTTTGTTAAAGAAGCAAATTGTAAGCAACTTTAAAAACTGCTTTATAAAATCAACCCATGGTATTAAATACAGGAAGGAAACTGCAGGATATGTTTTGTGTGCATTGCTGTTCAGGTACAGAAATGTCTGAGACCATCAAGTCTAGGCGATTCTTTTTTTACTCTTGATTATTTTAGACTTCTTCATCTGTACTAAGAAAGCTGTAAGGTATCTTTAGCCCTAAGGAAACATTTGAGTTGCTTAAATACATGCTTGAAAGACAAAGCAAAGACACCCAAGTACAAAGGTTGTGTACTTAGTCCTATTAAAATCAACAGAAATAAACCCCATCCTGGAAATTTAAATGGGACAGAATTTTCAGGTCAGTACTGCTGCCAGAAAACACACCCTAAATTTTTCCTCTTCCCCATTGCTTCACCTTTCTGCAAATCATGAAATGGGCTTAATAATTAATAGTACAAAGAGAAAAAAAGATATTTACCTCTTTCTCACTTTCAAACCACTGAAATGCACACGGGTCAGCTCTGAGGTTTTTCTGCAAGATGAACAGCATTTTATTTTTTTCTTCTCAAAAAGCATTCTCACATGAACCAGGATTTTAGGAAAAAGCAGAAAATCTTGTGAAATACTTTGTCTTCAAGAGCTCAGAGTGGTGTTCAGTGGTGGGCCTTGGCAGGCCTGGCCAGCACCCACCTGGAAACTTTGAGCTCCTTCTGCTGGGAGATGTTGAGCAGAGATGGCAGCACTTTGGCATATGAGTTTTTCAAGGGTAACATGTTCCCAGCACCATCCTTCCCAGCAGTGTCCAGGCCAGGAAAGCTGTTCCAGAGCAACAGGGCAGCCCTTCGCCTGCAGCCACTCCACATGGAACTCTGTGGTGGAAGTAGCAGTTTTGAACTCTCCAAAGCAAGCCCTGCTGACCCACAGGCTGCACCTGCGGCAGATCCTGAGCACCAGCCATCTCAGACCTGGGTCAGAGCTGCCGCTGCCCTCAGCCACCACAGCCTCCATCTTGTCTGCCCTCTGCTGAGGGATCTGTCGCCCCCTTCAGAACCTTTTCCCACAACGAGAGGCTGGTGATGGACAACCAACCCTTTGCCTTTCTTGGAGTGACGCTTCTCCAACGGAAGTCCACCTCTCTGTCAGGCAGGGAATGTCCTGCCCCAAAGCCAGCTGGCTGGGCCAAGCTGAGGCGATTACCTCACGCCTCAGCCTGTCGGCGGGAATGCGTCTCCCTGCATCAAGCTTCACCTCTCTGGTTGGGATTAAGTAACTGAGACAGAAAGAAGCTTCCCCCAGACAAAACAAACAGAGCTTTTTCGATCAAAAACCTGCAGAAACAAACCGTGCAAACAATCGCATGGAAATTGTACGGTCTCTCTCCTACCTTATCATTCCAATTACATTCTCCTAATCTACAAAATTGAAAGGTAATGAGCAGTATTTCCTTAAACCACATTAAATAACACTGTCAAAATGTAAATTTATTCATTAAGTATAAATGAGTGTGTTAAATATTCATGAATTGTTGCTTGCAGTATATAATTAATCCCATGGTCTGTGTGTCCAAAAGCATTTAGAAGATAAAGAGTTGAGAAAACACTGCTGTAGAATGATAACATTTAAAGCATGTTTTTAAAAGCAAAAGTCACCAGCCCTTTGGATCCTGAACTATTACCAGTGCTTAAAATTCATTGTAATACCTCTTCAGCATGTACACATGCTTTCATGATTCAAGGTTTGTATCCTCAACCCTTGCTGTCTAATAATCTATTCAAGGAAAGAAATACTTGAGAGCGGAAGGTGCTATTAAATTATCCCATACACTACTGATGCACTCAAATTAATATGCTACTTTTCACATTTTAAAATTCCCAAGGATTGCAAAGCTGTCCTTGAAAAATGATGCAGTTTGACTCCCTGGCCCTCCTTTTTCTGAAAAACTGTATTCTGACACTTACTTGAACCGTCACTAGGGCTGGTTGTCATTTCAAGTATCATGAAAGATAAAACAAAGGCTTCAGCACCAGAAAAAGACTGGCCTTTTTTTCTGTGCTTTATAGTCATTTGTGGTTATGAAGCACACACCCCAAGTCCTGTACTAAGCTTTAAGTAGGTGCTCTCATTGATGCCCATGAGAAGTACAGCACGTAAAGAGCTGGGATGCTATGGTCCTTACCTTAAATATTCACTCTTTTCTCTGCCTTTCTTAAATTCCCACTGCTTCCTTTCATGTAATCAAAACCACTTTCAGAAACTCTTTGTCAGTCTACTTCGTGTTTTTGTGGGGAAGACTCTTTGAGGTACTGATGAAAAGAACTGATTTTTTCAAGATAACATGAAGAAATAACAAAAAGTAAAAACATTATAGTGTTCAGAGTAATTCCCCCCACAATCACTTGGTGAGCTCAAGTTGCTTACTGTATTTCAACTGGTTGTGCAAGTATAAACTCTGCCATCTCCCCTTCCTTACACAACACTTCAGAAAAAAAAGTACGTGGCGGTGACTTGGTCTGGGACGTTTTAGTGTAAGAGATTTTTACCATGTCATTTGTGCGTGTATGTGAATTAACACAATTCCAAAAGTGATTCACAATTCCAAGTAAGTCAACCTGTTGTTCACAGCACAGGCCACAGAAACAAGATATTCAAGAAGAGCTATGAGCCTGTGCTCTGCCAAATTTTTTTCATGTTTTCCTTGCAATAAGGTAACAAATGGTATGTCGTTTTTGTGCACACATGTTTTGTTCGTTCAGAGTCAGGTAGAGTATTTCTGCACGGCATGGGCTTGTACTGTAACATGTGGACATATCCTTCAAAGTTAGGTGCTGGAAGATTTTCAGTTTCTATACAGTATCTTTAGGGGACACATTTGCATAGCACTTTTCCTAGTTCTGCAGAACTAATACATAGGACAAGGAAGCAATCAGACTTTTGTGGTGACATCGCCATACATCAAGTGTCTTTCATCAATCAAGTCACTAGGATCATGAAGCAATGCAACTTGCAGTGTCAGAACAATGAACTGAACATCTTTTCCAAAGTGCTGACAAAGAAAAGGCAATGGGTTTGATTAGCCTTATTTCAAGGCCTGAGCGGAGCGCCTGATGAACTATAGGCACTAGAAGAATAGATTGAAGGTAAAGTTGGTCACAGAATGCAGGATAATGTTTCATCATATCTATTAAACAGGTAAGTCATCAAACCCCACAGCCAGGCAGCTGCAATCCAAACACTGTTGACACTCAGTTTACAAGACATTTGTGATAAGTGCTTTTCTTGTAATTAAAAAGCTGTGCAAGTCTACCCAGATGTGTCGTAACCAGTACCTTATCTCCCGTGCCAAGATGAGGACAGACCTCACCTGTCAAAGACAATTAATTTAGATAGCTCTCCCTTGGACAGGAGAAGAGTTAATCAGAAATTCTCTGGTAGAATGTTTTGCTTTTTCCAGTGAAGAATGCTGGTTGGTTGTCACTTGAATCTCCCACAGAACGATACAGTTTTTGATCCATGTTCTGATAAAACAAGGCAGTTTTCAATCTGTTTAATTTTTCACAGTTCCTCTGCTCACTTTACATACCCTCTCAGAACCTAGACTCTAGTAGTTCCCAAACTCTGCCGATCCAGAGGGGAGATGGAAGCTGCTGTCCCAGGAACTGGGCTACCCACAGAACTCTGATTTCTCTGTGCAACAATAAAAAGAAGGGACCAGACACACACACCCCCCCTCCACCCCCACCCCCCCAAAAAAAAAAAATCAAACGGGTCCTTATTCAGCATGAAATCAAGATGGCAAAACCAAAATTAATCAAGGATGTAAAAGTACTAAATTTTCTGTAAACCAATACTAAAGACTCTGGATAACAAAGAAAGAATTACCTATTTATAAATTCAGTGTAGCTGGTATTACTGGCATTAAATTGGAAGAACAGCATAACTGGAACATGAAAATCAATGGTTATAACCTATATTGGAAAGATCAAGTAGACAGAAGGGTCAGAAGAGTGAAACTCAAAGGTAAAAAAGACATAGGCTGTTTTCAGGACATTGGGAGCTCAGAAGCAAATGATTTTGAATTTAATGGATCAATACTCTAACAGATAAAACACTAGATGGGATAGTAGCTGCTGTCTGCAAATCACCAAATCATGGAAGAGAGCAGGATGACTGGATGCCTTTGCACCTTCTCTAACATGTAGGAGAAAAAAAAGCCATCTGAGATTTCAGGCTGCCGGACATACGCTTAAAGTTTCGTGATGCTGGTACTAAAACTTCTACAGAATTTTTGAACATTATATATGAATATTTTTAAGCCAAAAAGAGAAACTCTCCAAAAATGAGAATTTTATGTGAGATCTCATGTCACAAATAATGAAAAGAAATCAGAGGGATTGATAAGAGAACTAAATATAAGTGGCTATGATGATAGCTTGATTGCTCTTTATGGGCATAAAGAGAATGAGGCCCAAACAGTAATATGGATGGTGCAGTCTTTTTACCAAATTGAAAATTATTGTAAAGGAGAATCATCTAGGAGAGAGAACTAATCAATAACTGGAAAACAAAATTATTTTATTTAATAGCTGCGAAATTAGGAAAGAAAGCTGTATGTGTTTAAAAATTATCTAACTCAAAGGGTTAATGATAGCCTCTGCATAATTGTAAATCAATGAAATAAGTTGATAACACCGAACATAGAGCAGAAATAAGGAATTACATAAATAATACCTCTGATAAGTGTAGCCAAGTTGTAAGGAGAAATTTATGGCCAGAGAATCAAGAACAATATTTTTCAAATATGTTAGGAATCTTGACAGTAGTACCAGTTCTTTATCAAATTGAAGTGGAAGATTTGTTAAGAGAAATGAAGACAAGAAAGAAGTGTTCAATAAGTATTTGTGGTCAGTATTTAAGGCAAAGACAGACAACTGGTGACGCTCTATGATGATGATGAACTACTGGGCAACAAAAAACCCCAAAGAAAAACAATGAATGGAAGCTAATGAAATAAGATATATTTGCAGAGAAAACTTCAAATAACTTGTATCCAAGAGTTGCTAAAAAACTGACAGAAGAACCTCTATTATCATTACTGCCTTTTATTAAGTCTTGAAACAATTGGGAAAGTTCCAGAAAGCTGGAAGAAAACTTATGTTGTGTTAATATTTAAGAAGGATAAACTTAATGACCTAGATAATTACAGTCCTGTCAGTCTGAAATTGATCTGGAGCAAAGTAATGGAATGGCTGACAGGGGACTCAATTACTAACTAATTAAAGAGAAGAAATATGGTAAATGCCAGTCTAAGTGCAATATGGAAAGTAGATACTGTCAAACACATTTGCTGGCTTTTTTTTTTTTCCAATTGTGACTACAAGCAAAACACAACACTGTTGATATACTTTGATTCTATATGACATTTGATGTGGTGTTCATGACATTTGAGTGAAGATACCATGATAATACAAAATTGACATGTTACACATTAAATGAATTGAAAACTGGTTAACTGACATTTCAAAATGCGATTTTAAATGGGGAACGATCACAGAATAGGTATTCAGCTGGGATAGGTTCCTGGGTATACTCTAGTTAACATTTTTATCCACAATTTGGAAGAAAACCCACAGGTTTGCACAAGACTTGGCCATTAAGGTGGAAGTCAGTAATAAAAAGTAAAGATGACAGACTACTTGACAAGAATTCCTGGCTGATCTGGTGCAAACTAATAAAACAAAATCCAAATGTAAAGCCACAGGAACAAAAAATTCTCAGGGATACTCTGGGTATTCTGTAAGGGTTGAAGACGTCTAAGGGGGATAAATTAATAATTAAACTTTTTTTTACCTGAGTATCTGGTTCTATGACAAATATTAAAATAAATTTGCATTCACATTCCATGGCACTACTATTAAGTATAAATTACTTCAAGAGTAATACACAAACCCAACTGTTCTGCATGGAAAAAGGATGAAATAAATCCATATTGCATCATGCTATTAGTATGCATTCATAGCTCACGGTGTAATGGTTCTGAAGGGAATATTACAGTATATTCAGAGAGTATGTCTGAAAAATAACACACAAATTCTTAACAAGCCCCTTGGCAGGATATCTGATTTGGAGGACCCTCAAAGCTGAGCATGTGAATGGCATTTCTTCCCTTTATTTAGTTTTGGTCTTACCACAGAAATTCTCTTTTTTCTCCCTCTCACTGCAGTGGCTGACAAAATAAGCCAGTTTGTAAAGGACCTAAATCTCTGTGCCACGAGTACCTCAGTATCAGAATGTGGCCCAAAATTTGATGGTAACAGTTGCTGCATTATATAATGCCAGCGCTGAGAAACACACCTGGAATCTCCAGTCCTTTCAGAAAACCAGTTAGTCTTTATGTATTTTAACTTGGTCTATATGTGCTGAAATTAAATTTACACATTGAAGCCTGTTGTTTTTTTAACCATTTTCTTAGCTGGGCAGTAAAACAGGAAAATTAGAGGCTAGTTAGGGGCTAGAGGAATGCTAGTTCTTTTCCCCTCTTAGCACCATGGGGTCCACTGCATGATGGAAGAAAAGTTACCTAGGTCCTTTTCATACTCAGCCAACATTGGGACTGCAAGTAGAGGTTTGTACCTTTTCATGAGATGTGATCTCTCCCACGGCCCTTCAGTCTTACACAGCTGCCTCAAGCACGTGCTCAACGTCCACTTCTAGGGGTTTCAGTGCCTTCAGTGCTATGCTCTGAGAGAGTGCTTGAAGGACATACCCCTTCATGGATAGGATCCAACATACCTTTCCCACAAGCCTCCACTTCTGTGTGCCTGTGCATGCACAACATGTTTTAACACGCAGAAATAAAAAACCATGAATTCTTATAAGTGCAGGTTTTGTGGCTGAGTTTACCCAACATTACTGGATATGTTTAGGATAGGTGCCTTAAAATGTCTTTAGAATCAATTAAGAAACAATTTAGGCATAGTTCATGTTTGTGTGTAGCAGATTATAATACATCCTAGAACAGAGATCTTTGTTTCTTGAGTTTAGTGAACTGTCAGGTATAATTACAGTGGCATATAGATAAACAAGAATAAGTGTTTACCACAAAATCATGTATAAATTATGTCAGACAATTGGAAAATTTTATACATTTATTCATATTTTAAAATAACCCCGGCACGATTTTGCAAATACACAGAAGCACATTTTCCAAATGGGAACAAAAATTAAGTAGCATATAGCAAGAAAACACATAGCAGAACATCTAAAATAAGTGTAAATAATATGAAAGTTTTCTAAGTCTACAGTGATATCTACTACGAATACACTTGTCAGCATTACAAAAAGGCAACCAAAGAATACATGTAATAGCATAACATGAACTTTCTAAATCTGTTTGTTAGCAGCACATAGCAGGAACTGTCTAAGAACAGAAGATTGCTTGTACACTGTATATACATGCACATATGCACACATATACAGATGCAACTGGAAGGCCACAAGAACAAAAATACCCTGGGGAAACAATGAAGGGACGCTTTATGTATGATACGGTATATAAAACGATGCAAGCATTAGCAAGCATCCAGCATGTTCATGATAACACCACGTCCACAAGTGGAATCACAGTTAACTTCTCATGCACTACCCATGCTGGGTTACTCTGTCCTGTACCACATTCCCGACTTATGGAGCACATTTGGATGCTAATTTTAGGAGGAGACAGGAGCCCTTGATTCCCATCATCTGATAGGAAGAATCAGATCTCAGACTTGAAAATAAAAATACCCATTCAAAGCCTGAGGATGAGAAAAACCCAACAAAGGGCTTCTATTTAGCCAAAAGATAGGCTAACAGGAACTTCGCTTTCCTGTGGGGCACTGCAGTGTAGTGGCCTCACTTAACAAGCTGTAGTTTGCATGCTGGAGTGCAAACTGAAGATGTGAACTAGATTCCTTTTGGATGAAGCTAAAAGATGTGCTCCGATCACTAGTGGCATTCAGCCCACGGGACCAAACTAGAGACTGTGCCTGGTGTGGAGATTAGGTCCATAGCACCAACAGTTTCAGGCCACAGATCTGATCCAGGTGAGCTAATTCCTCGCTAGTGTAGACACAGGCTTTGGAAATATGCACAATAAAGATGAATCAACAAGTACTACAACCTATATTTACTATGTAAGAGATTAGTCGTATTTGTTCTTACTTGCCACTATCTGCAAAAAAAGACTTTCCCTATAGACGCTCTGTGTTTGCAGATGTGTATGCATGTGTCTGTATGAGGAGGGGACAGATGAACAGCCAAAAGAGCAGTGACCACGCTTTTTTTTTTTTCCACCAGCCATCCTCAGAAATACTATTTTCAGCAGCAACAATATGAAAGAACTATGGTTGTCTTAGCCATTTTTTCTACATGTGCAATTACCATTAAAAAGATATTCCCATAAATGTAAAAAATTTGCAACTGCTGCCCTGCCAACATCTTGACACTATCCGTGTCAACAAAGTCATTCCCAATGTTACACTCAGGTGTGAGATTTTCCTTAGAACAGAACAGAGAATTGTGACTGTGAGCACTAGACTAAGTTCACAAAAGCAAATGTAACTATTTCTGATATGACAGTGAAAAACATCAAATTTAGTAACTATTTCCTGACTGATTTCAACAATTTATTTGCTGCCAGCTGCTAATGGCACTTACAGAGCTCCAGCAAAGTGCTGGGGGCAACACATGATATGAGAGAAAGAAAAAGCACTACTTGCGCCGCTTAAACTAAGTTTACACACTACTTGCATTATTTATTATAGTGTGAGAATAAAATGTGTAACATGCATCGTGCATAATACATGGTAAGTACATGCATTAGTTCAAGTTTATAGTCTCTTTATGGTCAGTAAATCAGAACAGCAATGGCAGATGCTGACAGCTGCGTGTCTTGAGGAATTCCCAGGAATAGCCACAGGCAATGCATGAAAACATGGGAAATCAGCTGTTTTAAGACACCCATAAAATGGTGACTTTCTGTGAGTTAGTCTTACAAACAACAAAACCCACTGACACCTTTCCTACAGCATTCAAACACACTGAGTTCAGCACCTGAGGTGAGACTGTGCTGCGAGGAAGATTGTGCTCTTGACTGGAGGGAGCATCCCTGCTCTGGCACCCGTCACTCCTCACCCCAGGTTAGCTCACCGCTCCACTGGCCAAGCCAAAAAGGAGGAGGAAGCAGCCTTTGTGCAGCTCACAGGCTGCATAAGTCAGCTGGAGAACACACTTCAATCCAACGAGGCCAGGAAGGGCCCAAAGCAGTGGCTGGGCGAGGAGCCTACAAAATCTGTGGGAGCAGGCTAAGGGATGCCATGCAGATTATTATGGCTTGTCTTTCAATGGGAACAGACCCTCTCAGCTTTCTGGAGGGTTTGTCTAGGACACTCCAATCCAGAACAGACACATGAGACTTCTCTAGATTACACAACACAAGTTTTCCAAAAAGCTTGCTTTTCTCGGTGGCATTAGCTATACATCACAGCAATCGTCAGAAAAATATATAGGAATCTGGTGATTGGCTATTTACCATAACATTCTTCACTCTGCCATGCTTAAGTCACATTCCTTTGCATCCTCTCAGGAATGAGACACATCTGCTGAAAATAAAGCACTTTTTCCTCAAAAGAACTATGCCTAGTCAGAAAAAAACAGGCCTTTTTCAGTAAATACATGAGACTATTTTATGTAGTACTTCACAATGCCCAGAGACAGCTTCTGTGTGATCCTTTGGCACTAACATATAGTTTCATTCTTGTGAGTACCCTAAGGTCCCTCATCAAGAAACCCCAAATTTACTCAAGCACAACTACAGACATACACTATTTCTGAGATGTATGCAGAAAAAATGACAAAATATCAACAGCAGTACGTAAAGTGCTTCCGATTTTCTACTAAGGGCACCATCCAGTTATAATTAATGAGCGATTCCTTATTTAATACTTACTTACCTGGACATGTCCTCTGGTTGAGCACGAGTGCTCTGCTGCCAGCTATCTTTGTGTGGGGTCCTACTTTTGTCCAGCCCATGAGCAGGTGACTAAAGACCACCTGCATCAGTCTTCCAGTTGCTGGATGGGCCCCTCTTTATTAGCTAAGCAATGCATTATGTGCACATGGTCCTTCTCAGACAAAACGCTTGTTACCTTATTAGCCAGGAGTGCAAAGATTTTACTGGGATGGGTGCTGCATTCTTGAACTTGTCTAAGTGATTTCCATTAGTTTTAAATTGAGTCCTCAGAGATTTCTAAATCAGAGTCTTCAGATAACATAAGGTTTGTCAGGCTGACTTCTTCATCCCAGGTGTTGCTTATATAGAAATCTTTAACAACATAGAATTTGCCCCTATTTTTTCGTATAAAGTGTATGTTGTCCCATTGCCATTCCTAGAGGACAGAGTAGGACAATAGTTCTATAAACAAGCTAAAGGCAAGTGAAGAAACAGAATACTTTCTAAAAGTATTTCTGGGAGGGATCAAAGGGTACTCCTCTCCTAAAGCACTTTAGCAGCATTTCTTAGAAGCTGGAACACCATCTGCACTTAAGAGCTCTTCCTCAGACCTTCCTGCTTACTGGTGCAACTGATACGAGCCATCTGCAGATGGATCCTCCCAGCCCAGATGGAAAGGGATTTGGCTGGATAGATAGACTACTTTTTTTCTTTATATGAAGAGGCCTTGGTATAGCAAAGGGATGTGATCTGGACATCTAGTGGGAATGAGAAAGTTGGGATCATGTCTGCTGTGTTTGTTTGGGGAAAAAACCCTAGGGTTTTATGTTATTCATTTAATTACCTGTGAATTAGTAATTAGCCAGTCAACAAGATTTTTTTTTTTTGCCCCCTAGGAAAATTTCTGCTCCTATTTAAAACTTTTTCCTTGAAAAAAAATTAAATCAGAAGGTAATCAACATAAAAACTAAAATGTATTAAAATTTAAACACTCATTAAAACTGAGGCTACAGCAAACCAAAAAATAAATGCCTATTTTTCTTCAAAAATTGTATTTTAGAATACTAACTGTATTATAAAAGAAAACATTTGGTGGCTATTTAGCTGACTGATGGAAAAAAATGTGAAATTATTTGTGAGTATCCCTCTGTTAGAAGCAATGTGAAGATCTATTTTGAAAACCTCAGGTAAACTCCCTGCTTGTTTTATACACATGAGTAGTTGATTAAAATAGGACTGCTTGGATGAATAAGCAATTAGGATCTGATTACAGTCAGGTAAACTGTAGTAGGCTTTATTTTAAAGAATTAATAAATGATTCTCAGCTGATGTCTTAACTGCTCTCGAGAAGGTGAATCATCAAGGTCTGTTAGTACACAGCCAAGTGCTGAGATTCTTTCTTCAGTACCACAGTGCTGATTTTTAACAGATTTTGATGAAGTAATTTCTTTGTAGAATCATCTTTAACACAGTGGCCACTGTTCCTTACTCATATAATAAATATCATGCAGGTACGTATTTAGTTTATGTTAAAGGCAGGCTCGTTTAAATAAGGGAAGTGGCGTTCATTTACTGTGGTGTGAATGAAGGCTGCTGCAACGTTTCTAAAAGTGGAACTGCTCTTACTGCAAATCCAAGCAGAGAACAACACTTTTACTTTTACTTTGCTCTGTGACAACTGCACTCTAATGATGTTCTCAATTTTGCTGTACATTTAGCTGTTCTTACAGCTGTATTTTTCTTAGCTAGCCTTTGCATAAGAGATTGATTCATACAGCATGCAAGCACTCTGCAAGGAGCTTCAGTATGAAGCACATATTTTACAGCAGATTTATGGTGATTTGGCAAGTTTTAATTATCTTAAAAATTTTCTCAGGCTTAAAAACTGCCTTGCATGTGAACACAACTCAGGCAGAATCCTTATGCTGTGTTTGCTGGTGAGAAAGACTGCTTCACGAAGACACTTCTCATCTAAGTCTGTCCAGCACAACTGCACTTCCATTTGCAGCACTTTCACAGTAACTTCTATTAACTCAAAGACCTAAACACAAGTTCAGTTTGAATGACGTTCTCCTTTTCAGCTTCTCTTCCCACAAGGGAGTTACATGTTTTCCCAAGCTGCCCTGTACAATATGTGTAGAAAATTATCCCTAGTTATGCATGTCCTACATTCTTCAAATCCTGCATTACAATTTTTTTATTAGCTTTCCATCTATCCAGCCATCCATCTGAACTGAAAACATGCATCTGCATATGGCGATAAATCTAGCGCACTGTCTTTTGATGCTGCAACTCTTCCTCCATTCATGCCCCTTCCCCCTCTTGATTTCATCCCATGCTATCAGCTGCAATTGATTCTAAACTCCAGGGACAAGAAGCAGACACTTTAAACCATTTGTACATTATAGCATTGCCTGTAGCCTTCAGACACTCTGGATACCTCTTCTGGAAGGCATTATACAAATACATTGCAAATGAGAGTATCTGTCTCAAGAGCTTCCAAGAAAGTCAGTTGAGACAGGGAGTAGAACAATATTACTGTTCTCCTTTTCCAAACAGGAATGTGAGATGTCGAGTCATGTAAGAAGCCTGGGACAGACCCTGTATTTGAATATAGATGTTTATCCAGGATTATAAGCACGGTGCCAGCCTTTGTCTGACAACAAGGATGAACACTTAAAGCACTAAAGTAAGCAGTGAAAGCTGAGCTATATTAAGAATAGAATCAGAAAGCTGCATTTAGAATAGGATAGGATAGGATAGGATAGGATAGGATAGGATAGGATAGGATAGGATAGGATAGGATAGGATAGGATAGGATAGGATAGGATAGAAGGGGCAAGAGAGATGATACCCTGACACCACCTACCAACAGGAACAAGAAACCAATGATCAGGAGGAGGAACACTGGTGAAGAGATTTCCTCCTTATTCTAAGAGTTGCAGAGGCTGGTAAGAGAACATATATGCCATGAACATATAAAATATAGATTTATATATACAAATATACAATAGGAAATAGTCAGTATACAAATACTTACATGTAAAAATAGCTTTTTACTTTCCCCTTTTCATGATTTACAAAAGCATACAAAGTTTCCTGTTGGTTAATGTTTAAGTAGTGTGAGTAAACCCTGTGTGTCATGTTCCACACATAATTCTTTCAAGTGTTCACAGTATTGGCTATTACAGTGTTGAATCTGACATTCCAGATGTTAAAATATTTGTAGGACATATTCTAACCTTAAAGCATTAATTTAAATACAGTTTAAATAAAACTCACATGTGTAGATGAATTATGGTCATGTTACAAATGAGTCTGCTGCAGTTGAAAATTTTCCATGAGAATAAGCTTGGAAATACATATTTGAACTAGAGATGAGTATATTTTAAAATTCTTGAACTGCCTCTTGATGTGCAGATAAGACTGTGAGATGGTGAGTTCTTTCAACTCCGTCTGAAGCATTGCAAGCTGAGAGAACTCAGTATTACAAATTATCCTCAGTAGGAAAGTGAATGCACAGAACAATTTGCCATCAGATCCAGACATGCTGTCACCTTCTTCAAATACCCAACAGACAAAAATAAAATGACAGGTACCATTGTTTTTGTGTTAAGAATAAATGGTCTGTTAGCATTCTTCGTCAGGAAATTGCTTTATGGACTTAAATTAATCCTCACAACTCCCTTGTGAGGTAGATAGATACTATCCCTGTTTTTAAAGATGGAGAAACTGAAGAATTAAAATAAATTATGATAGCTGCATGTGAAATACTGTCAAAATACTGGATATTTGGATGTTGGAGCAACTCAAAGGCACAACTGGAGTAAATGGAGATGTTCATGAGACAACTCTACACTAATCAACTTGGGTACTGACAGCAGGCTTGGTACAACAGCCAACAAGGTCATCACGGGCTGCAAAACACAGCCTGTGCTAAGTGCACTGTGGGGCAACATCCTCAAAAAGTACAAAACACCCATCCAAGGTGGTGCAGGCTGAGCAGGGCGGAAGGAAGCTGGATTTCAGAAGTTATGAATTGATCAGGAGCCTTGTGTAAATAATATCTTCCCACAGGAGAGTTGTGTACAGTTCAAGAACCATGTTTAACTCATCTCTCATTTTACCATATATGCAAGTGCTCACATGTATCAATGTATTCAGGTGTTTTTAAAAATTTACTCAGCGACCTCAGAGGTCTGTATTTTTCCTCACATTTCTTTTGTGGAAAATTTCTGCTAATACCACAAATGGAACTAGAGCTGCAGTACTGCAAATGAGCTACAAATACTAATTTTTATTAACTAGGGTGATGGACAAGTTTTGAAGGATCACCATGTTCTCATGTGCACCTGTATATACAGGAAATCTCATCTGTCTTTAACTGCTACCGCCTTGAAGTAAAATCCAGTTATAGTATAAAGTGCATTGTGTGGACTAAAACCCTAAGAAATAACAATGTGTCTGCCTTCCACAGATGATTAATCTTGCTTAACAGCTGAACCGTCACCCTCTTTGTCTTCTAGTTTTTAGTTTAGTGTTACCTAGGCTGAGAAAGGCCAGCCAGATGTAAGCAAAATCATTGTAAACTGAGACATTTTTGTAATATGCTGTTAAGGGAGAGTTAAAAAACCCAGTATCAAGACACTGTCCAGTTGGGGTGTGTAAATGTTATTGTGTGTTTCTTGGCCCACTTAGCAAATACTTTCTTTTCCGTGATAAACCTATGGCCTCCATACGGAGCATTTTCATGCAGGAAGTATTCCTCACACTCATCTCTTCCTGGCTCATAATAGTGGTAGGGAACTTTACGAAAGCCTTCTGACCTAGGGGAAAAAAAAAAAAAGATACACTTAAGTATTATTTTCAGGAACAAACATTAATATACACTGCACCTGAATTATCTGAAATCCTTTCCACCCAAGCTCCTTTGCTAAATTGTATAAGGGCTTTCATTGCAGCATGAGCTGTCTGAACTTTCCTATAGAAAAGGAAGCTAAGTGTATCGACATACACTGGTCTTATCAGTCAGTAAGAAGCTGGTGGGCTGGCTCTTATGGGTACAGCACATTTTGTTGAACCCGAATGACTTCAGTTCATAAGGCTCCACCCCTAATCAAAGCCTTCTCATTGGATGGTCCCAAGTCTTGAAACTGGTTCTTGAATTGGCTGAATAAGGCAGTTATAAGAATAATACACATTGTAAGTGGGTAATCAGTCAGAATTGAAGCTTTAAAGAAACCCATCCTTCTCTGCTGCCAACAGACCGAAGTGCTATCATGCCGTTAACTGGTTTTACATCAGGACTATGCAATGCCAGCTTGGCTGAACTCTGTGAGGACAACTTTAGTCCTGTCACCCCTCATCTCAGGGCACCTACTGTGTTTTCATAAACAAAGAACAACATATGTTCATTCCATCTGGATGACTCACTCAATCAGTGAGATCTGCAAGTTCTGAAAAGTCAGTCTCTAATGTTAAGATACCCTAATTGAACAGCTGTGACTCCAATTCCTTTTCTTCTTCTTCTTCTTTTGTTTTTCAAGGTCTGCAAGGAATGAGTCCCACAGTGGGGTAAGACAGAATGTGGAGTGGGGGTTTGCACAAAGACTTTAGGAGCTGAAGACCTACTGGACTGGTTACGTGCAAGACATGAACTAGCCTAGGTACAAAGAATAGAGCTGTACCAGTATCATACATTGTTTGTGACACATTGTGCTTTTCTGAATGAGGAGTGGTTTCATTTTATATTTTGCTACTGTATACCGTAGATTAAAACATTTAACTTGGACTTTAAGAAACAGTTTAAAGTTATACTTCTGACAATAGTATTAATCCATTGTCACAATAAGGTCACCAACAGTCGTTGGTTGGAATTTATGTCAGTTTACTGTGATAAAGCTCACAGGATTTGTTTTATTATCTAATTAGAAACCCTACTACTCAAAACAAGCCATATATAACCTAGAAAGTACAAGTAGGTTGCTCAATGATGGTGAAATGTATTTTCAGGTAACTATCACGAGCTAATCAGTTTCTTTCAGTTCAGGTGTATTTGGTATTTAGAGAACTATTATATTAGTGTTTCCTCTATAGATTTGTTTTAGCAGCAGAAGTAAGCACATTTTGTCAGAAGAGTATGAACACTGTTTCCAGCTAATTCAGAAACTGCAAAAGATCTTTGATTAAACAAAGTTCCTTATGACATCTGATGTTAGATTTTGTAAATGTTTTTATTTTATCAACAGCAAATGCCATATCAGGGCTAAATATGCTGACAGTAGGGTCACATCTGTGCAAAACACTGAGAAATGACTGCCTGATCCATTTTTTGGATTTATGATATTAAAATCAATTGTGAAATTTTGACAAGACATCAGAATTGTAGATGCATGAAAATAATTTCCTGTGATCTTACTTGCAGTAGGTGTCATTTATCATCCCATAGACGTGAATTCCATAGCAGGCATCCATAGCCAAAATTAAGGTAAACCAACCCGTACTGAGATATGAACCTGACTGGACTCTGTAAAAATACAACATACACAAAACAAATTGCAATGAGAAATTATCAACACTTTATCAAAGAAATATCATCTATTACCTGGGACAAAAGGCATTAAGCAATGTGACAATCTGTCAAAACCATACAATTATTTTGAATTATTTATAGATATGGTCTCATTCTTGCCAGCTTGGGGCCTGAAGCTATTGTCCACAGAAAAAATACCATGCTAAATATCTGAAGTCAAACAATGCATCTCCCATAAGACAGAAAATAATTTATTTTTACATCTGAAAGGCAGCAGTTAGTAGAGGATGTACAGTGGATAAAGTAAACCAGAAAGCAAACTACTGACAGAATTTGTGCCATGTGCACATGAGTATGCACCATCCCCTTCTACAAGCAAAATTTTAATCTGCAATGGGCTATCCTCAGCTTGAAAATTCCCACAGGAATGAGACCTTTAAGGACATATTGGTAGAAAACCATCTAATACAAGGATCTGAAAAACAAAATTCCGTGCACGTCCCTTTCCATAAGTTTGTGTTATCATTCTTTAAGATAACACAGCAGAGAGAAAAACACAAGAGGACAGTGCCCAGATTGATAACCTTTGCTCTGATAACTAGTTGCATTAAATCAGTCCAAAAGTATTATGTGCATGAGTGAGAACAAATGACGTGTAAAGATTTGGATTGGCTATATGAGCAAACGTATGCATTGTTTTTTACAGACCAAATCCTGTTCACTCTAAACATGCAAGTGTTACCAGTGGGGGACTGGGAGTCAACAGAGCTACTCATATAACCTGGGCAAGCAAGACTTACTGCTTTAAAACCTGATAAGTAATAAAAATACACTTAGCTCTCACTGCTTACAAACTGGTTGAAGTCCAGCTTTGAGCACGTATTGCTTTGAGTTTGACTGAAATCAATGAAAATAGTTACCTTAAAACTACAAATAACTTGTCCAATTTAAAAAAAAAAATCACAGAAGTCATAGAACCATCTTAATAGAGCCCCAGATTTGGCTCAGTTTGACAGAACTGGGTGTGAGTGAGAGGAGGGGACAATTTAGTTTTATACCACACCTTTTAGCTCTTAGCTTTTGGGTACACATGGAGAGGTCTGTTTTCCATTGTAAGTAGCCTACAGTTTGCACACAATTAAGTTTAGCTGCAAAAGAACTCCCGAGTAGGCCTATATGTGAATCAGTTACCTCCATCAACAAAATCTTCTGAAAACATATTTTCATGTTGGGGTAGGAATAAAGCTTTCATGTGGAGAAAAATACCATACAGCAACTTACCCACCCTATAAACCCCAACTTTCCTGTGAGACAGAACCAACCTCAGGTGTTTCTTCCTGGTTCAGAGCAAGAACGTACTACAGCCTCCTGTCTCCCAGGTAAATCTGCCAATTAGTGGCTTTTGGCTCAGTTTCTGTGTAGTTCCTTGATCTTGTTGAAGTTTGACTAAATCCTAATTAAGATGATGGGTGAAAAAGTAGTTGTACAACATTTCTAACGACATTTACCTGACACATACAGGACTGAGATCCAAATTCCTTCTCTTACAAAGACCTTTTGTTATGTATAATAGCAAAGCTCCAAGAGCTTTACATTCCTAAAAAAACCTCCAGTACATTCCAGTTTAAACAAATCATGTCTTTTATTGAAAAACAATTACCTTAACTCCCAGACAGTTTTATTGTACTCAAGAACACTCAAAGTAGTTTGGGCTATATCTTCTCTTCCTTGCCAATGCCTATCATCCTTCATGGGTTAGCTGGTGTGAACTTCTATCTCTACCTTTCTTGAAACACCCTTTTCCCTGGGGAAACTTTTAAGCATCTCTTTAGCTGCTTTTGTAAAGGACCATTCTGGAAACAATAAATAATGGGTTCACTTAACACTGAAGAACAAGTGGGAACAAAAGGCAGGGTGTCAAATACCCGAGTTTCATTAGGTGGACACCAACTATAATTGTGCTTCTTTATCTGACACCTTTATAGCCATAAAACTGTACATCTATTTATCCCTTCCGTTAGGATCTTCATTTCTTCAAACAGAATGTTCTGCTACTGTCTAGCAAAGAGAATTCCCAATCCAGTTCATGTTATTTCAGAGTAACATTCTGCCACGATAAAAAGCTGTATTGCTTCTAACTTGCTTTCTGCTCTTGCACCAGAAGAACACTAGCTTTGAGCTTTTAAAGCCATTTAGAATCATAATAACCGTTTATAAGAACACTATGAAGATCAGGACCCTTCCGATAATGGAGGTTTATTGGAGAGTACTGTATTGACAGCAGCATCAGAAATTTGCTATACTCAGGGGGAAAAAGGAATTTTAAAAAAGAATTAATCAATATTTCATGTCTTGTTTTAACACCATTGGACCTTAGTCCTCTCATCTATATACTACACTGGCAGGATAAATAAAAACAGCAGAGTGAGTTCCCAGATACCTTCCCTGGGAGATGAAGTACATGACAGAATACAGATTATATGCTTTAAAACAAAGCACTTACATTCTTCCCGGTTTTTTTTTTCCTCTGAAGATACATAGGGATACAAGGGAATATTATTAAGCAGTGGGGATTCTGGATGATTTGGTAACACCTTAGAATTCAATCTGATACCATAAACATACTTTCAACATTCTAATGAAAGCAATATTAGAAATGTGAAAACAATTTTAGCTGTCCCTAAAAAGTCATAAATCACTGAATACCTTTTAAAGTATCACCCCATAAAACTGTAGTGCAAAGCAATGTCTCAGCCCCTGCTATTATGCTAACACCGTGCACTCAATTTCTTTCTCTACAGGAGAGTTTTACATGTTTTTTGACCAAGGCTTTTTGAGACTCATTAGAAAGAGTTCCTCTTGTTACTGTAATTGCATTCAGATTTCAAATTTTACACACTAAAAATAAAAGAATCCTGCATTTATGTGTACCATAAGGCTGTGTTACTGCACAAATCTGAGGGAAGAAGGACATTAATCCCAAAACAGGGAAAGCAGGATTTTGTTAAACATCATCTGTAGAACTACTATAGGCAAATCTATTGTGATACATGTGTGTGCAGCAAATCCAAAATTGTCCCCAGTCACTTCTTATGCTCTGAGATTAATGGGGCACCAGATTTAGGCAGGAAATTGTCTCAACAGCTCAGGAGAAAATAATGCACTATTTTTCCAAAAATGCATTTAAAAAGAAGATGGGTTTGCTTTCAAGACATGATTTACAGCTTCATGCAGCAATAAAAAAGCAATACTCACAAAAAGTTACTTTGTTTATCTTGAAAATGAAAGCTTATTTTGTATACTGCCTACATTATTAGGGTTCTTAAGGAAATGTTAGTTATTGCAATGTAATTCATTCTAAATATCATCCAGCATTTCAGAAAAGTATATAGGCATATACTTAACATTACATACATGAAAAGACCAATGGAATCAACTTAATTAAGATGGTTGAAACAAAGTATATCCTTGCCTATCTTGCTTTTAGTGAAGGTTTAGGTACTTAAAATGTAATTATTTCCCCACAGAATATAAAAGTAAGCTCCAAGATTAATAGTTATTTGCAAGTTTCAAGTCTCAAAACATAGCATTTGCATTTCTAGTAATGCTTTCCATAAACTCCAGTGGAAAGAACTGACTATAGTTTCTCACAACGCCTTAAATTGAGACTTGGCTTCTATATTTTAGAAGAAAATGGTAAAAAACATGTTTAGGATTGCTAGAATTGTAATGTGTGATACATAAAGCTTTAATTAAAAATTAATTAAAAATAAAAGCAATTAGGCAGGGTTCTTTAGCCTTAGCTTTCCAATATTCCAATACTGATATAAAGAAGATGGAATAGAGATTGCCCCATAAAAACGTTGGTGACTGAAATTCATCTTCTTTGACATCTATAACCATGTTTCGATGTAGGCTAAATGAAGGAAAAACTAGTTCCTTCTCTCATCAGGGGAAAGTGGAGGAACACCAAATATTTTTTTAATGATCAAGGGCAGGTGAGTTCAAATTGGGTAAAAGTTTTGTTGTCACTTGTGTTCTGATTTTACCATATAATTCCAGGAAGTTCTTTTCTTTGTTCAGTTGTTCCAGGATTTTTTATGTGCACAATCAATTCTAGCTCTATGGTTCAATGGACCGTAACTTCCAGTGGGGAATTCAGTGGTAGAAAAATAAAAAAGAAAAAAAAAAAAATTGTTAAGACAGAGATGATCTGTAGACAAGCAATTTCATGTCAATCTGATTGCAGAAAAGAATTTAGAAGCCTATTTTTTAATTCTTTACAGGGAGAAATCAGAGAGCACAGAAGGTCAATTAAGAGTGTTAATTAAGATGAAAATCGAAGAAGTTTAGGACTTCAAGAAGCTATCAAGTAACAGAGAGCTTGCCAAGAGCATTAACTACACGCTTTTCCTTTTTTTGCTTCATTTCAAAATATTGCAGTAAAATAAACTTCAACAATGACAGATTGAAATGACAAGATTCTCCAGGCCAATTCATTGACAAGAAAAAAAAAAAAAAAAAATTATCTTTCCATAAAGACTGTTTACATAGACTCTGATCCTCAGATGACCCTCTTATTAAACTACTGAATCATCAGCAGCTTCATTTGCAGCAGATTGTCAGGCCCCTTGATTAATAAATAGGTATAAATAAGAGTATTGGCCTAAACAAACTAAGAGACCTAGAATCCACAGCGTGGAGGATTCATAATGTAAGATGTCACTCCAACATGCTAAAAGATTTGTAAAAATGATTCAAAATAAATAGAAATACTTCCAAGAACTGTGTCAAGATTAGCTTAGACTGTGTTGGGGTAGATATGTCTCTGGTACTTACTTGTATCTGCAGTGCATCAAGATATTGTTAATCTTCTGGGAGGGGTTCCGGATACTCTGGTTTTCCCTGGCTTTCTGCCACTCGCCCTGTGTCAGCCTCTTCTGTGACTGACCCTTAGGAATGAGGGTAGAAGGTACATGGCCCCTCTGCAATCCCCTGTTAAAGACAACCAGCTCTTTTTCTCTCTGGATTACTGTAGGTTATTGCGTTGCTGAATAACGGTATGTTTCTTTACAACTAAAAAGGTGGAAAATTCACCTACCAGTACAAACTGGTGACCCATTCTATACTAACCAAATTAATGCCACCACTGCACTTCTGTTGACTGACATGTCTCTTTTTTTTCTGAGGAAGCATCTCTGAATGTAGCTGCTGAACAACTCCCCTCCCTTGCCAAATTAAACACCCACATTCCCCAAGCCACAGGTTTGGCCTATGCCTTCATATCAAAAGTAGATTTGTAAATGACAGATCAGAATGAGCTGACGGAAAAAAGCCCCCGTCTCTGCGAGAACAGCAAGGTTCATTTTCCTAGCACCTATCCTTTGAGGAGCATATATTTCTGGTGCAAGAAAGCTGTTTTCTTGAGAGGAAAAAAGGAAGTACATTTGGTACAGGAGAAGGGTAAGACTAAATGCTGAAGAGTATTAGCACTAACCTAGATTTAATTCTGTTTTCTGTAAGACTCGGGGCTTTGTTGCTAATAATTTCATTATATACTTTCTGCGGAAAAAATAGCACAAGAAGAGCAATGAAGATGCAAGCACAGAGAATTGATTTCACCTGGTAAAAATGGTTGCTATTTCTGCATTATAACGATACCTGTTAGGCAGTTGTTTATCATAATTATTCATTCTTCTGGACGTATGTGTGTGCATGCACGTGCTTGCTTTGCATTCCACAATGATGCAGGACATCTAATAATAAACATTCATGCCCCTCTAGCAGTGAGCAGACTGTCTCACACATTCAAAAGCCCACACGGTGCTTCAGGTCATTCTGAAAAGTGAAACATTTATATATGGACAGATGTTTTATTATCCATCATGTATGGTTTTATGCAAAGCTTAAACAAGTGGAATGCATTATGAACAGCACAGACCACATTCCAGATCCTGACAGCGGCTGTGCCCCGCAAGATGTACCTGGGAACAGGGAGTGAGGCACTCCTGTCAGCCCAAACTCTTGGTAGATCATCCTGAATGTGAATCCTGAAAATGAACTGCAGTCAGGTGGCATAGTGTCCAGTTATTCTCCAGAAATATAGGTTTTCTATCTATATTAATACTGCACCAACGGAGGAACACAGAGGACAAGAGTCCACTTCAGTCAAAATGGTCTTGAAAAAAAGCACACTTCTGAATGATCACAAAAGGGAACACAGAAATGGTGGGGTTTTATTTAACTGTATCTAATTAAAAAAAAATTAAAATCCAAACAACCACAACAATTTTACTTACTATTTACAATTTTTGGCAAGACAGTCAAAACCAATATTAGAAATAGGGAAGAATCTGTTACTGCAATTACTGAAATCCATGTGGCATCTGCTTGGGTATATAATTTATGCATATAGTTCCAATCTTTGTGTTGTGTACGGATTTTCTTTCTTTCCTCTCTTTCTTTCAATACGAATGGAAACCTGAAACAAAGGGGAAAAAACCCAGTAGCTTAAAGAAATTGACTTCTGTTGCCCAGATTTTTCTAGTTTCCTTATTTCTGATTCCTTGACCTGACTTTGATGCATCTCAGCTAGTCGTGAACTCAGGCAATAAGAAAAGGAAGTTATTTCATCTAGGCAGAGAGGGTTCCTTCAGATGCCTGTGCTGCCGAGCTCACAGAAGAAAAGGAGAATTTCAGTTTATCAGGAATAATCCTAGACATCCAGCTTGCTGTAAAGCAACAAGACTAAAGAATTATAATTGTAAACCCTGCCTTCCAGCAGATATATGTATGTGTTATTTTGAGGTGATTCTCATGCAGGAAAACCTGTGCTAATCTTTCCAAGTCGAATGGCATCCCCTGTAGAGAATAAGAGTTGCTAGCTAAATTTCTTACAGCTGTTGGTCTTCTGCAGCTTGCACTGGCTCTTCAGATACAAATTGTGCTCTTGGTGCAAACTGTTTACAGAACAGTTACAGATCCCCATTTTTCTCCCCCACTATGTTCCCTATTCGTCCTACTGTAAGTGCCCTGGCTGGATCTGAAGTCAAGCAGTTCATGCACGATTACCGATAACCTTGACCCACTGGAGGGTATTGTGCAGAATGAGAAATGTATGGCTCCACACATCTCCATTGCACTTGGATTTTGTTGATGAGCAAATGGATGTTTCAATCAGAAGATGATCCACAGAAGTGTGGACCATTACAACCATGCAATTATGCTTGGAACAAAGTGAACCTAAATTCACATAAGGAGATTTGAGGGCTAAGAGGTTGGCATCTTTACACTGCCATTTTTCTCTTCAAAAATCATCTGAGTAGAATTTGCTCCACCCTTAGGAAGCCTGACCTTATCAGGAATCACAACTCTTCTGGTCTATGCCAACATAGCACTTGCTCCACAGTACAATTACTTACGCTTCCAGCGGTTGAAGCAAATTGTAGGTAATACTAAAACTGCTTTCCCTGGACAGTACTCAAACCTGCAAGTAAATTGTGGCACCATGGAGTCCTCCTATCCTGCTGTTCCCCACTTTCCATTGGCCTGTGCTAGGTCAAAGACTTACTGCAAGCCCTGATGGCTGTGGCAAAGGGAGTGACAGCTGAAACCTTGACACAGGTTTCACGACTTGTGCTGCAGGCCCCTGTAGGGCACCTTTATGTGCTCTTCTCTTCACCAGTAGCTGCATCCAGTTTGCTGAGTGCTGGTTCAGCATTTTCCCACAGCATGAAAGGGAGCAGAGGAGGATTTAGATTTACATCTTAAACCAGGGTTTGAGGGTTCAAGTCCCATCTGGAGTGCTGAAAAGGACTGTTGTCATTTAATCCCAGCCAGCAACTAAGCACCACTCAGCTGCTCATTCATTCCACCACTCATCAGGATGGGGGGAAGAGAATTGGAAGGGTAAAAGTGAGAAAACCCATAGATTGAGATAACAACAGTTTAATAATTGAAATATTATAAGAATAATAAATGTAACTAAAAGGAAAATAACAAAGCAAGAGAAATAAAACCCAAGAAAGACAAGTGATGAAATGAAAACAACTGCTCACCACCAAAAAAATTATATATAGACAGTCCCCGGGAAGTGGCCCCCCACCAACCTTCTCCCAGCTTCATATGCTGAGCATGACATCATGCAGTATGGAATATCCCTTTGGCCAGTTGGGGTCAGCTGTCCTGGCTGTATCTCCTACCACTTTTTTGTGCACTCTCAGCCCACTCACTGGTGGGGCGGGGTGAGGAGCAGAAAAGACCTTCACTCTGTGTAAGCACTGCTCAGCAATAACGAAAACATTCCTGTGTGATCAACACTGTTTCCAGCACAGATCCAAAACACAGCCCCATACTGGCCATGTGAAGAAAATTAACTCCATCCAAGCTTAAACCAGAACATAACCAAAAATTAATCAAAACACACAAAGTGTGCCAAGTGGAACAAAAATGACAACAGTGACTTTTCCTGCATCTACATTTAAACCAATACTTGCTGTCTTGGGTCTGCACATTTTTCTCCAGGGAGGATGTAAGCTAAACAGAGCTACAGTTAATCCAGGATCCCCAAAGAGAAGTAATTAAGCAGGCTTTCCCACCCTTTTCTTTTGGTGTTAAAGAGAACTTACTACTCCTAGCTGCATATTTCAGTGAAATCTCATGTAGGTGAATACAGGAGAAATTTCTTGATTAGCTCTCACCTTGTCAAGACAAGACACCAAAAGGAGTTCTTCTAACCTTGGCAGAAAGCAGCTTAAATTTTTCATAAAAACTTTTTCTTTTTCTTTTTTTTTTTTTTTTTTTTTAATGTTTAAAGCCAAAAATATGAGACAACTTTCTAAAGGTGCACATTGTATGTCTGTGATGTTGGGATGTGAGCAGAGGCTTTTAAAGGTATTTTGTTTTACTGCTATGGTGAAAATGAAAGAACAGCTAGCCTGAGATTGTACCCTGACTTTGTTCATCTGCATGGGGAGAACACTGGACCAGATACTCTGCTGACAGAAACCACACTGATGTACATCAGCTCATATCTTTTAAATCTTCTACAATCTGCAGTCATTGTGTGAGTTCAATCACCACCTCTTTGATGTTAACATGGAAAGGAAGGCAATGCTACATTTTTCTCCCTACGTTTCACATTTATCTGAGAATTTTGCTCTTCACCAGAATGGATGCTCATCAAAATAGCTTATGGAGGGGCAGCCATAATATTAATGGGAGATTTTATTTCTGAAAGGAAAATATTCACTGGAAAAAGAGAACTCAAACCCCACAGGTCAAGCCTTCATTGGTGCAAATTCCTTTATCAACAACCTGTGTCTCCCCAACTGTGGTATTCACAAGAGTGTTTCCAGGTATTTTAAAATTAATTCCTAACTTGTTGCTAAATTACTCACTGATCATTTACATTACAGTAGCACTGTGAATGCTCACTGTGCAAGGCACTACACACCCACATGTGACAGGCCTTGGCCCGAAGAGCTTAATAGTCAATTAATCAAGAGAAACAGATTCCTTGGAAAACATACATATCCTCATCCTTAGTTCTCACAGAAACGATACATACTGCGATTTCCTCCTTACATTTAAGGCATGTAGATAAGTAGCAATTTAACATGTATGCAAAAATTTCTCCACCAGGTATAGCAGGTGGAATGGAATAAAATAAACGCAAGACCTTCTAGTACTGTTCCACAGAAACTTCCTACAATACAGCATTGTGTTATAAAGCCACATTCTCTGGAATTGAATTCGGAGCCACAGTGCTCTTCTCTACACTGTCTATTTGCACAAACCAAAAGTTCATTTGAGATTATGGAACATCAATATTTTTAGCAAAAATGGAATCTTAAATCCAGACAAATTATTCTGATTTGGAAAAAAGAGGTAAAAATAGAACTTGCGTGGGTCTGAATTTTAATTCAAATGCAAGAGGCCATAATGTAACCCATCAGTTAAGCTCTGAAGATGAACTGCTAATTAACACAGATGTTGCCTTCCCTTTTACTATTGTAACTTTGTGTAGATTAACTTTTCCTTAGAGTAAAAAAGGAACAAAATATCTCTTTCCTTTTCTTTCTTTGACATACAATTTAATGAAATGCACACAGGTATAGGTATCATATTATCATTTAGTATCAGTATTAGGGTCTTGCTTACTCTATATTCCTTCCAAATGTTTCTATTCTTTCAGTGCTTTCTTAATTAACTCACTGCTGCCCAACTAGCTATAAAGAAGAAAATAATCCTAGCCTCTGAGCTACTGAAACTTCCACTGCCTTCTCCCTTGTTCTTTTATCTAGTAGTTGGCTTTCTGATGGGCACTTCTCACTGATATACATTGTAGACAGAAGAGGTTGAGGTCTAATTAAAGCTCCCCTTGAAATATAGGGTCCCAAATCCTCAGGACATGCAAAATTAGTTTTGTCTTTCCCCTTCTGTTCACCAAGAGTCACTACATTTATGTAGCAGGGTTTTCTGAAGGCCAGGTGCCTGCAGCTGCTCAAAGAAATAGGCAGAACAAAGGATGGTGAATTTTTTTGCCTCAGAGGGCAGCCTTTAGGAAAAGAGTGATACAGCAAACAATTAAGAAAAGCAGAAGACTGCCACAGAGAAGCTCATAGGAAGAGGCACTATGGATCAGAGTATGTTGCCTTCTAGCCCACTGCACAGTTCCTTCAACACCACACAATTTCACACTATTTTCTTCCTGTATTCATTGAACAAACTGAAGGAGGATGATTGTACAAATGGAAGCTGGAAGAAAAATCTCCATCCTTATTAGGATAGCAGTGAAATGCTGTAAAAGAGAATTTTTATGGCTTTCCTGCTATTAACTGAAGTAGCATATTAGTTAATTTTGTGAGTCTTCCACAATTCAGTTTCTTGAGAATAGTAAACTCAAGAATTATCAGACTAATCATCTAGCCTGCTCACAGTCAGTATAAGCCTAATTACCAAGCACGGTGAAGAATTCAGTTAGCTTCTTGGATTTGATATTTCCAGTCAACCGAGGCTATTAGAACACATTCATGAAGCAGAATAGTGGTTCTTTGCTTTATAAATAAATGCTCTGATTTCTCCTCCACATATTATATTGCTCTTAGTGACATCATCTTTTCAGTGATTCCCAGTATCAGCTAGTTAAGACTTCATAGAATCATAGCATGATTTGGGTTGGAAGGGACCTTAAAGATCATGAGTTCCAACCCCCCTGCCATGGGCAGGGACACCCTCCACTAGACCAGGTTGCTCCAAGCCTCATCCAGCCTGGCCTTGAACACTTCCAGGGATGGGGCATCCACAACCATCCAAGGTTTACTTGGGTATGTTGCAAATGAATCTCTGCAGGCAAACAGCTCATAGAAGGCCACACTCCTGACAGCATACATCAGAGGAGGCTGTCACTGCTTCCTAGGCATCAAAGTTCAGGACATCACAGTTAACTGAATTCTTATCTACAAGATTTGCATAACGAACATTAAAACAAGCCAAATCATTACAACGAGAAACTGCAGCCCACTTGTTACAATGTGGATGACTGAAGACTACATCTTTTTGGCACCGAATTGTAAAATTTAAAACTGCCAAAAATCTGTTACATAGTTAAGTTACAGAGACCATCAGACAACACTAGTAGCTACAATGCTGGAAGGAATACCAGGTTAAAAATTAAGAGTTCAATCACACACAATACCAGAGATAGTGTCACAATTAGCTTTACAAAACAACATCATTCTTTACAAGGCTTTTTCTTTGCTTCTTCATGCAATTTGCCTGATAAGCCTTTGCCAACAAAGACATTATACTAATTACAGTTAGTTATACAAAGTGTGGGACCACTGAAATGATTTATTGATTTTTCCTCACAAAATAAGCCTTATTTTGAATTCCAAATATACAGTAAGAAAAATAAAGCAGAAGCCCCAGGTGGCATGTTTATTCCAGACATGTATGAATGTGAATATACTTACAGAGACACTCAATCCTTTTAAAACTTTAATCTTACCATAGTTGTTTGGAAAAGTCAGTGCAGAGAAGGTTTTACACAATTAAATTCCTCTTCCCCTGAGTAGAGACATTTAAGATACAAAGCCAAGAGCTGAGCTGTTTTAAAAAAAAAAAAAAATTGGAACTAAGAGGATCTTCCAACAATAATTTTAAGAAAAGGTGTCCAGGCCAATAAATAAAAGCATGCATGTTTGTCATGCAATATTAATGCGACACTGACTATGTTTGCATTTCATGTAATTTATTATCTGCATGCAGTCTGAAGAGATGAAAGAAGATGAAGCTGTGTTAAGTATCAATCTGTGGTAATTACCACTTCATATCTAGGCACGGAAATAATGAAGGAATCTTTTTCCTTCAGTTCTTTGGGAACTCATTCTAAGCATTTCTACAAGACCTTTGTTTGTCTTCCATCCTGCAACATCATGAATGCTCTTCAAATCAGACTGAGAATTTGCTCACCCTGTGAATATTCCCAGTGTTCAAATGTATTTCCACGAAGGATGTGCATGGACTGAGAGTCTGAGTAGAATACAGCGCTTGATCCTTCATGGGGACCCTCCGCACAAGTCTGTATCTTGAATTCCTTTGAAGTTCCAAAAAAATACCCAGACTTACTGAAAAATGAATAGCTGGTCCAGTTTGATGTTCTCCCAGTCCTTTTTATAAGCTCCATCTCCAGATCACCAACTTACTCAAGCACTTAAATATACACTTTCCGGAATACAGAGGATGAATATATACAAATAAATAAGTTTAGACACAACAGCCACACTCAACAAACCAGCAGGTTTACCCCTTGACCTCTGCAGTGCCTTTTGCCACTCCACTAGCCATTTTGTTCTCAGTCTTGACAAGAGAAGGCATAACACTTAGGCAAAATATATTTCTTCTCTTTTTTCTGGTCTGCAAGTCAGCATTATCTGATTAGGTCTACTTCCTACGGCTTGTTCAGTCTCGCTTATCAGACACACTGGAAAATATTTCCAATAATAAGCCACCAGAAATCTGCCTTCATATCTGGTGTCAGGCCGCATATAACAGAAATCTTTTCATATTAGTTTTAAAGTATTGCTTCATTCAACAAGCCGACTGCTGGCTGACACACAATCTAACCTAAAGGCTATGGATCAGCAGGTAAATGCAGAAATTCTATTAGTTTTCAGACCTGAGGTTTACGCCTTTCATTTCAAATGAAATCAAAATCCTACACATGAATAGGTAAAGCACAGAGTAAAGATCCTTTCTTAAAACCATCCATTACCTATTACATGAGTGCGAGGAAGAAAGCAGTTTCTGCATCTTGTAGATACTGAATTTCTTGTGCTCAATGACTCTGGCAAGGATGGTAAATAGCAGACATGAAAAGGATCCATTTTGAGGAAAAATTAAAACCATGACGAACATTATGCTAGGCAATGTGAAATCCTGCAAAGGTACAAAGACTGGCAGATACAGATTCGCTTGGTATTAACAAAACCTCTCCAAGCTTGTATAAATTGGACTTCCTTACCTAAATCCAAATGTAAATCACAGGCAAACTGTTCTTTAGAGGTTTTGGAAATGAACATCCTCATTTAGCACCAGAGGGAGGAAATAGTGCAAAAGTGCATATTGCAAAGTATCCAGAATTTTTATGAAAATATTTCTTTTTCCAAATTGAAAGAAAAAACATCAATGAAGAGAGATTTCATTCCTTTCTTCCTCCTGTAAGTGTACATACTTTTGATATGTAACCAGATTTCCTACCCAGCTTTATATATAAATACCAGAGATTTATGAATGATTGACACCTGACTTCATTTTACCATTTGCTCTAAAGGGATATATTCACTGGAAGTTCTCAGAGCACATGTGTCAGCATTTTGACGCAGTAAACAGACTGAGTCCCCAAATTAATAGCAGTGAGTATAATTCACTTCTGGTGAGGCCAGGCAGAACTTCACCGAAGTCACTGGAACCACTTCTGCCAGAGCTGAATTGCTCTGTGAGGCTGGTATATTGTCTGGCATACAGGCAGGAGTACCTTTTGAACATAAGGCCCCTTAATATGGGGCCCACCCCAAACCTGTGGGAAGAACACATCTAGATTTTAGCTTTGTGGCTTAGAGGTTTCTTTATTATATACACCGTTCATCCATAATTATGCCACAGACTGTTTTCCTTCAAAACAGTGGATGATGATTGTTTTAGAGCAAGAAAATCACTTGTGATTACCTAATCACAATTATGATCACACTAATAGTGGTTTTTTTTTCTGCATGTCTCATTCTGTGCATTCAGTTAAGGAAATTGTTCCATGGGTTTTTATTTATTCAGGAAAAAAGACAAAGGAAAAGCGTGAGTTTTTCTTCTTTGAAAAATTAGCTGCAATATTTGTCTTTGGAGCATGGCATTAAACAGGAAAGAAGCTACTCAGCTTGTTGGGCTCCCTCTCTCTCATTATACTACTCATCTTTCCTTTGTATTTTGTGTTTATTTGTATTTAATCTGTATTTTCCTCTGGCAATAGATTTGATAGCCTCTTGTTCCATTCTGTGCTGATGTTATCTTATAGCTTGATGATTAAGTGGGTTGGTATTCTTCATCATAGCTCTTACAGTCCTCATGTATGGATTTCCCCTACATTTTCTCCAAGAGAGGTAGAGTTGTAGCTGTTACACAAAACTGAGAAACAGTCTATACAGTGTGAGGTTTCAGCTTATGTTATGTCAACTGGCTTAGAGGAAAAGCAAACGGAAACCTCATGATGCAGTGGCCAGGTCCAGCTCTCAGTTAAGTCCACTAAGCCAATTAAAACATAGGTTACAAAGGAATAAAATATAACCATGATCATTGTTTTATCTCCAGAAGATGATAATAGAAAGGCTGGTTTATCTTGTCATCCTGACAGGTATGTGCCAGCATGTCTCCTGATTCTGTGTAAGAATTGACAAGGAATCAATGCTCTGTACTCTCCAGTCAAAGGCTGACCTAAATGGTGCCTCAAAATTAACATTCTGTTGGGGTACACTAAAGTCAGGGCTGCAGAAAGGTGATATAAAATACAGCGTCTGAGCTGGCACCATAGCTTATGTAGTACCTTTCAACTCAAACATTTCTTGGTAGACTACATACCCATGGACAAACGCAGCCACTTGTGGGGGAATGCGGAAGGTGTTTAATAGCATGGCAACAGTAAAGGACAATTTAGGATGAGGAAGAAGAGCCATGTCTAAAGTGAACTCCGCAACAGCATGGGTGATACTTGTTCAATGATGGCAAGAGAGAAACACTGATATGGAGCAGTTTCCTAATGCATTCTTGAATTATCTTGGAAATCACTCATCTAGGTATTGACAGGATCTGACTATGTTTAACTTGTTTGATCTGATGAGATCAGGTTGTATGGCTGCAAGTTTGTGATAAGAAGGCAGTGTTAGAAAGAAACTGCAGATCTCAGAAAGGCAAAGCAAGCAAACGCACAACCTTAAACCATTCATATGGAAGTTATTCAACATAAACAGGTAATTTCTTCTTGAACTGCTCAAGTAATAGTCTATATCCATCTATCATTATGGAAAGTACGTGGATACACAGATTATTACCATAAGAAACAATACAGACACCTTACGTCTCCTCATAGGTTTACTAGCATTGCTCAGGGCTTTGCTATTTTAGAGTAATGTCATTATCCTTTATCTTTATGCTGTGTAGTGTTGTCCTCCATTGTGCAGTATCCATTATTACACACTTTGTCATGCATTACCTCTGCAGGAGTATGTAACATGCATAGATTAAGATAACGGATTTACTGATACCATAGACACACATTGCACTTTGATCTATCACAGGTATTCCTTATGCTTACAAGGTGAAGCAAATGAGTTATCTTTTATATACTAGAGGATCACTCTTTGTAAATGTTAAATGATTTTAGTGGTGACATTATGACTTTGTTTTCCTTCAGTTTGTTCCTAAGAGGATGTAAGAAATAAAAATTTAGTGGTAGGGAGAAGGAATATAAATTAAACTACTTTATGAAGGCCATTCCTTAAAATGACTCAGACAATAAATTTCAGCAATTGTTCAAGAGCAAAAGCTTTTGTATGTACCTGAGTAAACAATACAAGTGGAGGAAGAAGAGAGAACATCTTCAATTGAGATCATTCAAGTTTGCCATTTGCTTGTACAAGCATAACCAGAGAGCTGCTCTTCAAACAGGGAAATGTCACTTCTCTGGGCCTTGAGTGATGCTTTGCTCTCGTTTTACCTTTGTATTGTTATTTGGTTTCTTTAAGTGCATGCAAAGGACTAGTTTGAAACAATGCTTGTTTTCACACACTGTGGAATAAGTTGCCCATTTCTAACTTGCAAACTACAGTGCAGACTAGACAGCCTTCATAACATTTAAACAGAGTTTATAGAGGCTGTAAGAAGCAGCTGGAGTGGAAGTGTTTTGTACAGAGCAGTGCTTGAAAAGATGCTCGATATTATCTCACTCAGTCCTCAAATACCACAGTAAACCAACACATAAGACAAACATCATTTCTCCCAGGAAGGTCTTTTTTTTAACTTTCCTAGGGATTTCTGGAGTTTTCCTTTAAGAACAGAGTTTGGGATGAAGGCATAACAAATACAAAATTATCTCCTCTTGATGACTTGTTTCACTGGTGCGTAGATTGCGTGACATGCAATTCTGTATTGCATGAGCGCGTGAAAATTTACCATGGGAAAAACACATTTTACACTGCAACCCAGAACCGAAATAACACATTGCGGACATACTCCTTCCTAAGCAGTTTAACACTGTAAGTGAACAAGACCTCACAGTGTTATGCAAGATATGCAAGGGGAAATATTACCAAGAAGCAGAAAAGGTAAGACTTGGGTGGACAAAACTAGGTCCATACAGCTCAGCTAAATCTATGCTGAGCTTACGTACCATCCTCACTCATGCTCAGCAGCCTGTCAGACACTGCCTGAATCTCGCTGTGTGGTAGATGATGTTACAGCTTGTCAGACACTGCCTGAATCAAGCTGTGTGGTAGATGATGTTACTGCTCCAACTGTTTATCACCACCAAACAACTGGAGGTTACTGAACCTACAGTTCTGGCAGCTCAGGATGGACGTCTCTAACCTGCTTCAAGCAAAATAACCTGACTAGACCAACTCACGTGTGTTAGAAGCACAACAGCACTGACTTTGCACTGGGCAGTTAGGAGGGGCTGTGCTTAAAGTAGCCCAGCCAGGAACCCCCTAGCAACATGCATTGATGAGCCTTGATAGAGCAATTTCCTAGAATTCTCTATTAATAGGCAACCAGACGAATAAACACAACTGAGAACAACATAGCTGATATTTTGATTGGGCACAAGTAAATACCTTCAAAAAGACCTCATGCTTGTAAAGATAATTATTGAAACCACATCTTTTTCAAGCCTGGATTGAAGGATGCCTAGTATCGACATACAAAGATCATCATTGTAACGGGAATTGCCTTGCCACTCCAGGAGTCCACTCCAGGAGCCTGAGTAGCAGACACAGCTATGATTAAATATCATTCAATTCACCTCTTTAACCTGGCACCACATTGTTATTTACCTGAACTGTGGTTATAAGCCCCCACAATTCAAATATTGTACAATGCATCAGAGTATTGCCAACTTGAGACAAGACCACTAGTAAAGCACTCCTCCCTAAGCAAACAATGGTGAGAGCTTTTCAGTACTTTGCCTTAGGCGCTTAACTTCAAAAATAATCACGAGGAGAGGCAGAAAAGAGATTTGACACGGGTTACGTGGAGGCTTACATGACTCTGGACTTTCATTCAGTAGCAGCAGGTAGAAGAGGAGTTCAATGCACCTTCTAGAAAATGACCTATCCTTTCCTTTCCTCCTATTTGTTCAAAAAAATCTCAATTCAAATTCATTTTTTCTAAAATGCCATAAAAATGAAGGTGTAAAATTATTTATGTTCTTTGTGACCTCTTTTGGGTTTTGGTCTGACATTACTCTGTACTGTGCTCATATCTAAATGACTTTAGATATGGATAGAAGGCCTCAGCTGTCCAAGTGCTAGGAATTAGCATTTGCACAAAGCTACACTGGATGTTAAGTTGCCTTCACGTTTTGGAGTGCTCCAAACCAAATAGCAATCTTTCAGTTTCTGTTCAGAGTACTTCCTGAAAGCAAGATGAATTAAACTATTAGCACACCTGTAAATAAGGTAGGCATTCTGACCTACTAACTGAAGCACACAGATTCACACAGATTCACAGAGCGGTAGGGGTTGGAAGGCGCCTCTAGAGATCATCTAGTCCAACCCCCGTGCCAGAGCAGGATCACCTAGATGCTATCTGAGATATCCAAACAGCTTGCTCGCTCTCCCATTCGAAGCAGCAGCACTCTCATCGTCTTCACAGTCATAGGATCAAGCCCAGAGTAAGCAGCAAACCAACAAAAGATAAATCCAATTCTCAATCAGTTGCATTAACAATGCGCAGTAGACGGTAGGACAGCGGGAAGGCAATGTACTTGGCAAACACAAGTTGCACAAAGCAACAGCGAATACGACATATCCCACAAGGGGTGTGCAGGATTTGCAATGTGACTACCTGTCAGTAGTTCTTGGATGTCTCCCTTACAGGTGGGCAATGTGCCAGAAATCATGCAATTGTGACGGAAAAGCAATTGGATGCCCATTAAAAAAGTGAAAATCCCCATCTGTTTTTGCCCCTGAATCTCAAGCAAATCTGATAAACCTGATCACTCCCTATTTGGAAAAACCTATTCTACAGATTATCATAACTAACTAAGTGGGGTGCATGCTCAGTTTTTGCATGTAAAGAAAAACCTTCATCCTGGCTTGAATGCATGGAGAACTTTGCAAAGTACAGAATTTCAAACAAGATTAAACCCCAGTAAATCCTCTTTCATTGTGCCTTCCTGTGAGACTGTCCTTTCACTGAACATGGATTTGCAATATGGGGGAGCCGATTTTCCAGAGTGCCATCCTTCATTGGCTCAAATTCTCGCAGAGGTTTCTTTTCTCAGCCAACCCTGCACATCCCTCCCACTAACGAGTGCAACTGTACTACAAAACAGACATCAAAATGACTGCTATGCCACAGAATCCAGGCTCCTACAAACAAAAAATAGGAAAGGGACAGATATTGTTCAACCCCATCTCCCAAAAATAAGCAGAATTCCCTTCAATAAACTGATGTGATGGTCCTGGTGGGTTTGTATTTCTTGTTCCCCCTGTTTTCCAAAATGTCCTTTTCAATAACGTTTGAAGAAATCATCACAAATTTAAAGGAGCTTGATTTAAAAGCACAAACAATCACCTTTGAAGCCAAAGGTAAGTAACCATTTTTCATCACAGAATTTATATATCCTCACCTGAAATAAAGAAAATCTTGCCGAAAGAAAGAAAGTACCAACAGCCTTTTTCCAAGTTCCAAGAAAAGTCAGGAATTATTTAGCAGAAAAACAGTGCAAGTATTTCTGCTGGATTTGTGTGGTAAGGTTTTGGTAGCTGGGGGTGTACAGGGCTTCTGTGAGAAGCTGCTGGAAGTTTCCTCCATGTCTGACAGAGCCAATGCAGCCAGCTCCAAGACAGACCCGCTGCTGGCCAAGGCCAAGGCCAAGGCCAAGCCCATCAGTGACAGTGGTAGCGTCTGCGGGATAACGTGTTTAAGGTGGGGGAGAGAACTGAAGAGAGGAGAATTTGAAGGAGAGGAAAAGAGAGTGAGATGAGAAAAAACTTTGCAGACCCCCAGGTCAGTGGAGAAGGAGCAGGTGCTCCAGGCCCCGGAGCAGAGATTCCTCGGCAGCCCGTGGTGCAGATCTTGGTGAGGATGGCTGTGCCCCTGCAGCCATGGAAGGTCACAGGGGAGCAGAGACCCCCCTGCAGCCCAGGGAGGACCCCATGCCAGAACAGGTGGATGCCTGAAGGAGGCTGTAACCCCATGGGCAGCCCGCACTGGAGCAGGCTGCTGGCAGGACCTGTAGCCCCATGGAGAAAGGAGCCCAGGCTGGAGCAGGCTGCTCCTGAAGGACTGGACCCCATGGAAAGGACCCACACTGGAGCCATTCGTGAAGAACTGCAGCCCATGGGAAGGAATCACGCTGGAGAAACTCCTGGAGGACTGTCTCCCGTGGGAGGGTCCCCACACTGGAGCAGGGGCAGAGTGTGAGGATCCTCCCCTGAGGAGGAAGGAGCGGCAGAGACAGCGTGTGATGGACGGACCACAATCCCCATTCCTATCCCACTGCGCCACTAGGGGAAAAAAGACAGATAAATGGGGAGGAAAGCTGAGCCTGGGAAGAAGGGAGGGGTGGGGGGGAGGTATTTTCTCTTATACTCTGATTTGATTGGTGATAAATTACAATAATTTTTCCCAAGTCAAGTCTGTTTAGCCCATGACAGTAATTGGTGAATGATGTCTCCTTGTCCTTGTCTTGAACCAGGAGTCTTTCCTTACACTTTCTCTCCCTGCCCAGCTGAGGAGGGGAGTAATGGAGCAGCTTTGGGGGGGACCTGGCCTCCAGGCAGGGTCAACCCACCACAGTATTGTAAGTATTGCAAATATTTCTTTGGTATGAAGCAGAAATTATTTTACAGCTTTCCTGTAAGGAACTACGTAACCCATTTTTTTCTCCTGCAAAAAGAAGTAAAAATGTTATGAAAGTCTGACAATTACACTAAAATATGTGTTAGGTGCAGATAAACTCTCCTAAGAAAACAGCAAGAAAAAATCTAGTCAAAAGTTTCTAATCATGAAACTGTACATCATTGTCCTTCTGGTTTCTTCTGGAATAAAAATAAGTATCATATTGATAGAAAGGATGAAACCCAGAAATTATTTAATGAATTTGTAAGGGCAGAGGAATAAAATCCTTAAAATCACAGATGTGTTCCCCTGGGTTTTGCAGAGCCATTTTACATCTTCTGAGGCATCTGCCAAGAAAAGATCAGTTGAACTAATCCGTGCTTACACCTCGGCATCTCCACTGAAACATGTCATCTCTCCACTGTAGAGTTATTACTTGCTGCCTATGACACTAAGTCTCAGAAACAGGCTAGACTTGATCCTGAATGGAGGTGTGACTGATGTGTCTTTCATAAGCCAAAGAAATCTATACACTGGGTGTCTCAGGAGACTAATAGTTCAACTTCATTTGGAGCATTTTCCTCTTCTGTCTGGCTTTCAGAGCACTCCTTTTCCCGACGCAGTAACTACAGAGCGGAAAAGGAACCATCAATAAAAATTCAACATCAAACAATTAACTTTGTGGGACAAAACTCAAAGGAAAGTCAAATGTATTTACTTATGTTCATTTACCCGAAAAGCAGGGCTTAAACATTTGCTAGTAGTTGTGAATTCATCTTCTCTAACAGTGAAACCACAGCTTCCTTGGTTGGTCTCACAGGCTTTTCCTACACAAAGCCATCTCTTCGTAAATTGGGAATCCTAAAATCTCACAGTCAATGCCTGGCAGCAAACAAACAAATGAAACAACACATCACAGAATAAAAGCAGCCATAAAAAAACCTTCACATATAAAAATTAGTTGTCAGATAGCTGACAACTCCATTCTGTCTTCCTGTAGCTTGTAATACCCAGGAAACAACTCCTTCACATTTATCATTATTTACCAACACCATTCTCTCAGGTCTCCGAGCTTGGACCAGCTACAATTGCCACCCACTCCATATTCGCAGAATTCATCTCCTTCTCGTGCCATCTGTTCTTTGTCCCAGACTAATCATGATCTATAGGGCAGAATGATTGCTACCTGCTCTGAACGCTGCTCCTAGTATCTTAACTGTAGGTTTCAGCAGAATCACAACTGTGAGGCTATGTGTATTGTCTCTAAACCCTTGGTGTAAAACCACTGGAACAGAGGGGCACGTTTTAGAACTAGTAACACTTTTTACGCTGTTATCATGCCTTGTTCAGTGTTGGAAAAGAGATTCTCTCTGATTTCTTACCACTTTCAAAGCTACATTTGGTGCAAACGAATCTAGTTGATAATGGCCTCTGTTGGATAACGTGGGATCACATTTTGAAATTAGACTTCGAAAGGACTCCAGGATTAACCTCTGAAAATTAGGCTTTGATTGGTCTGTTTGGGAGTTGGGCTGGTTATCAGTGATAACACATGCATTTAGACTCTTAAAGAAACCTGACAGGTGCCAGACGTAAGAAATTACCATTTTCCTCTGTGAGTCTGGCTCCATTACACACATGTTCACATTCCATTTTTGTTAGCCAAGGCCCTGTTTAAAAAAATATTTTAAAGGTTTTAAGAAGCCTGTAGTCATTTATTCAGAATTTTTCCTTTTTATTTCAGTCAGATATTAATAGAACAGCAAAGAAAAACGTTCCCATGGTTTAAAGAACACATTTTTCTCTATATCTGCCTCTGCTTACACGTGAGGAGGAAAAGGCTCTGATAATCTACAGTACAAGCAGGAAAGGTGACAAGGGAAAACTTATCTTTCAAAATGCTTTCCTGTTTTACTTCAGGTGAAACAGGCAGTTAATATGCTAGAGGCTGTTTTCTGTGTAGCCTGGAACACTAAAGAGAAGCAGCATGCTAAATACCGTACAGAGCCTGTGTCGTAACAGCGCAGCTTAGATGGTACAGGAAAATCTGTGACAACTTGAGACTGACGAACAGGAGTAAAAGTTTAACCAGTTTTGAAGTAAAAAGTTAAATACCAGAGGGAATGTTCCTTCCTATCTGCCCAATATTAAGAACACTAAGTAATTTGAAAAACTACAGTGAGGGTAAAATATGCAGCAAACCACACGAGACTTTACCCTTGCAAACAAAGTTCGGGAGCATTTTTGCTCACAGGAAAAGCATCTCAGTTTGAATTTGTATGATAAGTAAATATTCCCACTTCTCTGCTGGTTTGGAAGAGAGGTTAATAGAGGTGAAACATTCAACCAACATCTCTAACGTACGCATTTTTCTGCGCAAGAAATCGTTATTATTCCCGCTTCACGATTTTATCAGCCTGGATGTAAGATCTGCAAACTGGAGAAAGGTTTACAAAATGTAAAAATTACTTTTAGAGCAAAATAGAATTATATATTTATGTTTCTGGCCAGAAAGTAAGCTAGGGCACTAAGTTCATTGAACAAACGAAGACCAAGTCATCACCTTTCTCTTTGCTGTGGTCAAAGCCAGGATTTGCAGATCTCACCCACTGAGATGTGGATTTCCAGACCTACCCAGGCCGGTAAGGTTCAGTCCAAGCAGTAGTAACATTTAAGTGGATTCTATTTCTGTTCTGCTTGAATTACATGTCTGAAAGATTCATTACTTACATAGTTCAAGGCTCAGAACAAATCTGAATTAACTTCAGTGGTTCATTTTCATAGGACAGAGTTAGTTTGTACACAAGCGCAATCTTAATTTTATCAGTGACTTAGGCTGCTTAGATATGCATGGGACAAAAAAAACCCTAAGGTACTTGAGTACGTTAGAACCTGATTTCCTTAATTCACATTAAAACCAAATGTATAGAGTATTGTAGTTTAAAAAAATCTTTGATGTTAATAGCACAAGTGATAAAATATGGGTCTAATCAAAATGACTCAGTATTGCACATTAAACCCTGCAGTACCCAATTACTCATTGCTGTTTCTGGTGAGAAATGTGATATTCAAGGGTATAACCTAACCTACAGCCATAAATAACACATGTATTAAAAAGAACAGGTTGATGGCAGGGCTACTAAATGCTGTTCTTTTACTGCATGATCTTAGCTTTGAATCCATCGGTAGTAGCAATAGTACGGTAGTTACGTGGTACAGTTTCATTTAAAAGCAATCGGGTCCACAAACTCAGCAAAATCATTAATTGGTTGTGCCTGTCAGAAAGCAACATTAATAAGCTTGGGCTTGGTATGGGGGCGATCTCCCTTTAAAAACCAGGGCTTGTGTTCTGTTTTGAACTTGTCATTTTAATTTGTCTGGGAGTCTCTTCTTGATATGCCTTGAAAAACCTTACGAGGGACAAAGAGAGACCTTTTTGGGATGCCTTGTCACATGAAAAGGCTTCATCTTAGTGTCCATCCAGTTTGCTAAATAAGCGACCTGTCATGCTTGTATTAATTCACTCAGGCCAAAGCTGAAATTCACTTTGAAGCCCCTATTTCAGCATTATTTTTCATGAATCTACTGAGCTTGTTGTGTACAAACACAAAGCTGTCACAGAAAGGGAAAACAACTAAAAAGAAGCCCTCCCTCTCTGTCATAAGCTTTGGGTTGGTTTTTTTCCCCCTTTCAGTTCAAACAAGTGTCTGTTTTGTGCTGCAGAGATTGGTACAACACTTCATCCATTTCAAAAGAAAGGCTGCTTTATGAAGTCATGGCAAACGGTTATTTTATACAGCAACTTGCAGATATGATCCTCTGACAAGCAGCGCTCATTAAAAGAGCATCAGCTGGCTCAAGCAGTAGTCTTGGTTGTTATTGAAGTAAGTCAGACCCTTGGGGATTTTAACACTATTTGTTCAACAAACAGTCTCATTCTGTCCAGCTGTAAAAAAAAAATTCCAATTTAAAAATAAATCTTTGTAATGAGCTCAAGGAAATGTATGGTGTGGAAGGATTGAGAAGTTATGTATTATACAGGCATTCTGTTCACATCCAGGATGATTCTGCCTTGATAAACGAACAGTGACACTATTGGCAAACCTGGGATTTGAAGTAATGGTTCATTAATGCAACTGCACACTAAGTAATGTACTTGGGTGTCAGCGTTCTGCTGGGTTTTCTTCCTCACTGTAATGCTCTTTTTCCTCCTGGATATGCTTAAAAAATATCCTGGCACTCCTGTCAGTATATTAGTTTGAAAAATGTCACCATGGGCCTGGAACTGTTGTGTGTATACGTAACTGTGCCTTGACACATGCATTGGCTTGGTGCATTCTGGTGATGCGAGTTCAGTCTCCTGTAGAGATCCAAATTATGATACGATTTCACTGAGCTTACAGACTTCTCTCATGCTGGGATGGAGATGGTGTGAGGAACTAACTTCACAAAACAGAGCAACGTGCTCATAGTGCATGGTTTGAATAGCTCTTCCAGCTGCACGCAGCGCACATCTTGCTTTTCCTTAGTGGAGTGTGGACATTAGATATGGCTGAGCTGCAGATGTGAGGTATTCAGTTCTTCCCCCTCACTAACATGATTTTTCTCCTTCTGATCCGAGCTTCCACCATTCCTTCCTTCCCTCTTATTTTTTAATCATATTCAACAGTTCCCACATCTCCCTGTCAGGGACCAAATGTTTAATACAATGGTTTGTATAGCCCAGGGCTCTGTTCCAACAGGGTGAGGACTCAAAGGCCCTGGCAAGAATATTTTAATCTGTCACTTAGGATCTATTTGAAAACAACGATCGGAATTGGTACTGTTGGTAAGCCAAGGTTTTAAAGTGCACACAGAATAGGGGAGGGTTCAATATCAAGTGGAATGACATCCAAAAGGGACAGACTTAGTAATCCCTGCCATCTGTCACCTATAGATGACAGAAAGTTGATTAAGCCATCTTTGTGCGATCAGAGGGGAAAACCACATTTTCAGCACAATTATGTAGCATCATGTTTAACTATTACCACATTTGTCAGCAAGAACTGCTGGTAGTTGGATGGCTTATATAAATTTATTGTGTGAAGAACTCAGAAAAGGTGTGTGCAATTGTTTAAACGTGTTTCATTAGATTTTAATTTGTAGACTGATGTAAATGGTACGGAATAAAGTGACCTCATGCTTCCTGCCCCAGGAAATTCTTGGAAATTAGGTATTTCAACTCAGTGGGATTCACACCGCAGTGTATTTTAAATTACAAGAACTGAATCCCTTGCTTGCTGTTGTCCATCTGTGTTATAATCTTTGATTTACTCTATGCACAGAATGTACAGATTGCTTCTTATCTACATGGCTTAGTGCATCTTACACAGAAAAATCGGGAAGGAAATCTCAAAGGTAATTGCGTTGGAACTAGACAGCTGCAAGGAATTGTCAAAGGCATTCTGGCCAGACCCAGCAGGAGTGTTTGGAATAGTTGGAGTTCATGTGACAACTCACCTTGCATGGACTTTTGGAGGGAAGATACAGGTCTCTGGTCAGGATTTTTAAATTTTACAGAATTGCTCAGTTCTCCCCAGTCCTATGAAGACATTACTAACAGTCAGCAGAGCTCTCCTTTGCTAGTGGCTACTGACTGTAATCCCTTTCCCCTGCTCCCACAGGTAGGGAATGTGAACAAATAGCCACTGCAGTTAATGGGATCATCTTAAATCCTTCAGAAGCAACTATTCTGCTCCATTAACCCACCGGGGACTGGTTGTAACAGAGGCCAGTGTGGTTCAATTCCTAACCAATCTCAAGTGCCACAACATTTCTTAGGGCACCATTTACCGGTGCATCTTTGCACACAAACAAGGCCGAATGCACTGAACCAACGAGGATCTGCTGTTCAAACTGGAGAGCACATCAAGGAGCATGCCTAACTAACGCCACCACTGGGCTAAGATCATGCTGTATATTTGACAGTAAGCACAGTCTTTCCGGCTTGCCCAGGGGAACCTCCACTCATCATTTTGGCTTTTGATGTGCAGCACCTACGGAACAAAAATACTTAGCAAGTTGCAAACATTAAGGATGCACTTGAAAACTTCTCGTTCCAAGCTATCTGATATTGAACGGGCCCGTTGGCACATTCCAAGCAAGTGCAATTTTAAAAACCAAACCGAACATGCTACTATTGATCTGGTTTTGTCTGCTGGGCAAGGTGCAGCCTTTCCCCCTGCGGTACCTTCGCAGTTCACACGGCTGAAGGCCACTGAACTAGAGAACGAGCTGATTGATTTCCTATTCGTGTCCAACAGCACTTCAGTGGCATTAAATATTATTTAATGGCACTGATTACATTTTAATGAAATTACAAAAAATACCCTCAACCAAAAATAACTACAACAACCTCTCCCCTAACCAGTAGCACTGTTCTATCTGAAGCAAGCACACTGTCTGGTTGCATTGCCGGGTCACATCTTGATTAAGCAGAGTGTCAAGAGTATTGATAGCATCTTTTCAGTATTCTGGGGAGCAGCCATCAATAAAACCCTATCAGAGTACAATGACTTCTACTCTCTTTTTATTAATCATGAAAATATATTTACAGTTGGAGCAGAAGACATTGCACAGAAGCATGAGTCCTCTGCTCACATCCACATTGCAATCCCCTTTCAATTTATAGGAATTTAAGTCTAAAATGGAAGTCAGCTCACATGAATCTTCCTGTTGCAAACAATTATTGTTACCAGAGATCTTCAAGGAAAATCAAAACAAAGCTCACAGGCAAATCAAAACGACAAGTTCAAAACAAAAGCACATTAAAGCTTAAAGAAAAAAAATAGATCTATTTCCTTTGCCAACTCCAACTTAATAAAGAAGATTCTGACAAGCACAGTCCTGTTATATATACAGCTGCCTGAGTCCACATTCCTGATTGTTTTATATGAAACAGTGTCAAGAAACTACCTTTTCAATAGTACTAAATGAGAAACATCTCTCGTGTATTTACTTTAAAAATGAAATGCAGGTGAGCAGGACACTAGTTTAATTGCTTTTTTATGGTAAAATTCCTCCCTCATTTCTGGGCTGCAGCTGTCGGTTTGTTTGCAGATGGTTTGACTTGTCCAGAGGATACAGAATGTGGACAGAATCTCAAATTTCCAGAGCAGAGGGAAGAAGTTTTCTCCTGCAGACCAGCAGTATGTGGCATGGGTCAGACAGGTAAGTGTACCTGTTCATGAGAACCACACAAATAAAAAGCTTTCCCCTCACTATAAGGAGAAAAACTTCATGGAAAGAATTCCCTGCAACCACTCACTGCCTGATCTCTGAGTTACTTGTTTTGCCAACCCCAAGAGGTGCAAATCATCTCCCGGGATATGTCAAACTGCTCACATCCTGCTTGGGCATGCGGCTCCTCATGGGAGATACTCAGCGTCTCACATGATTTTGGCCCTGAAAAAAACACCGAGGCAAAACAAAGAAGAATAAAACTAAAATAGAATACTTGCATAGTTCATGTTCATGAAACAAGGAATCCTCCTGAACACATACTGCATGGGGGGAAGCAGCTAGGGAAGTGGAGCGCCTACCTAGAAAGGGAAAAAATGGTCTATTTCCTATGTCAATCCCAAGGCAAATATTTGCAAGGACTAAGCAAGCATGCTTAATTGGCTACTCCTTTTGTAAGCAGAAGTCACAGAAGATGTTTATCTTCAAATCTGATTTCATACCTTAACTGTCACTGAGGGAATTAAACATTCAACACGTCACTCTCTCTGTCAAATATGGAGACAGTGGGCAAATGTGGGCCATAATGGCAGAGATTAACTATTGGCTGTATGAATTGTTGCTGTTTGCTTCTGTCAATTACAACATGGTTAATCATGGAGCGAAATCCTGGGAGTTTTGAATCATTCCTCCCTGCGTTTTTCACAAGTAAAAAGTAAAAATACATAACCAGAAGCCATTCTAAGCTCTCTCTATCCACTGGCAGAAAAAAATGTTCTAGGAGTTGCAGCCTATCTCTTCATGAAGATGAATTTAAACTTTTTAATTTCACTAGATGATTTAAAACTAACAGATCAAGACGTGTCAAGATTTATTTTATGATTTTGAATAATATTTTTGCACACATTTACCTCTGGTAAATATTTTCTGATTATTATTTTTAGGTGTTTCTTGCTCTTTCAGGCTCAGAATTGTTTACACTGGGCTACATAACACTTGTCATAAACAGTCCAGAGCAAAAAGTGAAGTAGAAGAGAAAAATGCAGGGAATGTATATATTGTAGGTCAGTCTTCTTAGTCATAATTACTGAGCTAAGCATTTCTTCCTGTGAGGCCACTCTGGACTGGGTTTCCAGCAGAAGAATCAGCTATATCGGCTAAAAGGTAAATTTCATTAAAAGGTAAAAACAAGATTTACTATTTAAGAAGATAATATATCTGTGTATGCTGCGCAGCCAGCAGCATATCAGTATTCCTCTAGCACTTTAGAAAAGACAAGCATCCCAGTTTCCTTCACAGAGTTTTTTTAGAAAAAGTGTCATTACAGTTGAATTCATTAAATAAACCTAGGTATAAGTGTTAGCCAATATCTACACAGAAATTCCCACAGGAGACTAGGTCAACATTGTAAAAATGTCATTAAGGTATGCAGATAGGTGAGGGAATGAAATCTTCACAAATACTAAGTAGGACACTTGTGCTGGTTTTAGTCAGGAAAGAGTTAACTTCCTTCACAGGGGCTGGTAAGAAGCTGTTCCTGGATTTACCCTGAGAAAAGAACTGATAAAGTGTCTTTTCAGCTGGTGCTGGGGAGTGCCTGCACCAAATTCAAGGTCTCTCTCAGCTTCTGATACTGCCCCTGTGTTCCCGACTTTCTCACTCCAGGCAGTGTGGGGGGGACACAGTTCAGACAGCCGACCCCAACTGACCGAAGGGGTATTTCATTCCATAGTACGTCATGCTGGGTACATAAGCGGGGAGTGGGCTCAGAGAGTGGACATCACTCTCTGACTCTCACCTTGAAACTTTTTTGCTCCTTTCCTAACTCCTCAGTTAGCTCCTTAACTCCTTTGCTAACTCCTTTGCTAACTCCTTTGCTTGCCCGTTTGTTAGTGGGTTGGTGGGTTGGTTGGTTTTCCCGGTCGTGTTGTCACTCATGGGGCTCGCTTGGACTCTGCTGCAATTGCTCTCGGGCTGTGGCTCTTGGGCTCTCTGGCTCTGGCTGTCACTACTCGGGAACTGGCTGTGCATCAGACAGTGGGTGGTGAGCAACTGTATGATGTGTCTTATTTTCTAATATTTTAATTACTTATTATTAGTAGTATTGTTACACATTCATTTCTATATATACCATTCACTTAAATTCAATTAGTAAATAGTTCTTATCTCAATTTTACAAGCTTCCTTGTCTTTTTCCTCCAATTCTCCCCCTCCTCCAGCGGAGGTTTCATGGTATTTTGCTGGCTGGAGCTTAACCACAACAACACTAGAACCACAGTCTGAGGTACGACTGTCTTGGATCGCAAGGATGGTCTAATTCAATTCCTGTATGAGTTAAGGAGTGTCCTTCCATCAGCTGTGACACGTAGGACTAAATCCACCATAAGCAGATAGAGAAGGGAACCATTCGCACCCGTTAGCATTACCCAGCAGTCCTTCCCTCCCTACAGACAGTTATGGTCACACTGTAATTAGCACAATGTCTATAGACATTCCTGAAAGGACTCTGCAGGAGCAAGCATTATTCTCACTTCTGCCTTACAGATCCATAAACACCTCTACAGAAGTACGTTCTTACTTTCATTTGACGCTAAGGAATAGTAAGTTAAAAACCTGTTCTGGATCAAATGATAGATCTTGCTGACAGAACCGAAGAAAGACCTCAGTAACTTTGATTTCAAACACAGGAAAGCCCTATGTACTATGCTTTACTTTAAAAATTGTTAAGTCTGTGCATTAACTAATAAAATCATATGAAAAACTGCATCTAATGACATGACCAAAATTATCTTTAAGTGGGGTAAGTGGTTATGGTTTGCACTTGGCACTGCTCAGTGACATAGCCAGGGTAGAAGACAGGAGTTTTCACACAGTTCTGTGTCAGAACAAGTTACTTGTATAATCTGAATCATTTGAATTGACTAAGGTAACAGCATCTCAGCCTTACACTGGGAAAACTGGCCATACGTGAGGTAAACAAGACATTCTGCTCAGATAAAGAATAAAAACTAGTGATTATTGGAGGGTTGTCATTTCAGTTTGATAGGCACAAAACTGATTAAGAGCATCACCATCTTTCTTTTCTGCATCATAGAAGCTGACTGGTGTAAGATCGCTGTTGTTTCTTGCCTACTGACCCAGGGATATTGTATTTCCAAACAGCTGTGGGAATAGAGGCCAGCAAATACATTTGCCTTCATCTGGAAGGTGAAGGTACTGGAATATCTGAAACATCTAAGGCTGTTACAGAGGTTATGCCAGTTCTGCTGGGGGGAGGGAGAGGCTATTGGAAAGAGGGGACTTTCTTTGTGCAAACATATAGAAGAAAGAGGCTCAAAAAGTAACAAAATATTTGCTAAGTTCAGACACTGATTTACCGTAGTACACAAAACCCGTGTTTCGCTACCGATGTTTCAGTTCAGCTCCTTATCTGGCTGGCAACCTCCACTGCCCTGTGTGGGATTCAGCAAGGTCATGGTTCTGGCACTTGTTTTCGCTGAGGGGACTCGTGATCTGACATGAACCTCCTTTTCATACCTACTTTCTTCATGTGAGTACAATTAGATCTAAACCTCCCCGCAGCTGTTTTAGAAATCCAAATCTTAGCATAGATGTGCAAAACTTGTACATAAACTTTTGCTAATGACTAATTCCTGATTGATAACCTCAGTTTAGAGTTACATATATTTTAAAGAACTCAATTCATTTAATTCTTCACTAGAATTACTGATAACTAAACAAATAACGGGTAAGAGTGCTTTTGCAGTAAAGAGGCTGCATTCCAGGCTGTAGGGTGAAATGGAATCCATCTGTCCCTGTGAACTGCATAACCCCAGTTTGGCAAAGCAGGAAGTGTATGTCTTTCAGGCCACAACCAAATGAACACTGGAGTATTCCCGTGCATATGTTATGACCGTAAAAATAATTAATTGCTTATTAACCTACAAAGGATTATCTTGAACCAATAAGATTCTTCTAGTTGGCCTTGAGTTGGGGACTACCACTACTCACCTAGCAGTCATTATGAGAAAATTACTTTTTCCAATCAAGCTATTATGACTACATGGGTTTACTTTTCTATTTCCTGATAGTCTGAACTACTATCGTATTGACATAAATAGATTTTTTTTATTAATATTATTATTTTAACTGTTGGGCAGTTTTCAGGTTTGGCCATAAGGCTGTTAAAATTAGCTGCTGTATGACAACAGATGTCATGAAACAGCATGACAAGACAAAAAGCAAAACACTGCAATAAGGCTGAATTATTGTAGTGGTAAATTTGTAACATACACAATATGAAAGTGATACCTGGCTGGTTACATTCCTGACAGGATTAAGCGCAACAAATCTTCAGCCCATGATGGAGAGAGGTATGCTGGTTATTTCTAATTCATTTCTAATTCTGAACTAGATCCGTGCAATTATTTGAAAACTGTGTCTGCAATAAGCTGATCGTTTTCAGCACCTATTTCTTATGCAGAAAAAAAAAAAAGATGAAAAGAGAAAAAAAGAAACAACACAGAAGTGACGATTTGATGGGATTGCAAGCTTACTCAGCCATCACTGGGATGCCTGGAAGACCAGGCATTTAGCTTTTCTTGGTAGAGATTAATTAGCCAGCTGTGACTCCTAGATCTCTATTTTTAAATTACGACTTGCATAAATCTCTGAAGTCAAGAATTTACCACCACTACACTACACACCACCATAGCTGCACGATACTATTACCAGTGGAAATTCAAGTTTGCAGGAAACTGATGTAAGGTTTTTCTGGGAAGAGTAAGAAAATTAACTCTGACACCTGTATAAGTCCACTTGGGCTCACCTCCATTTCTGATATAACACTACAGTAAATTGCATCCTCATACTTCTTATACAACCATGGAACTGGTAATATTAACATATCTAGCACGGTGCCTGTGTTTTCGGTAGAATTGATACTTGTGAAAAGGGAAAAGGTTGGGAAATGTTGCAGTAAGCAGTGGCGGGTGAATTTCTCCCAAAATTCATGAAAACTACATTATACACATTCATACGTGGATATTTCCGCCTGCAGTGAATGTAAGCAGAACTATTTTGCCATTTTTCAGATTGTTTTTGTGTACTTGTGCCTATTACCATTGGACTCACAACTCAATCTCATTCTGAGCAGATGCACTGAAGTAGGTTTAACTACCTGCAGGTTTCAGATAAGAGTTGTTCCTTTTTCCAACTCGGGTTTGAATTCTGTCAATTCACGTAAAATTTCTTTCTGCAGTCATGGTAAAGACAAAGTGCAGGATGAAAGGAATAGCTGCCTGCAGAGTGATCCTCGATAACTGCATACCACAGAACATTGTTGCCAGCTGGAATAGCATTCAGCATTCAGTTGTCATTCATAAACATGATTTTTACCGAAATGATAGTCAATAGAATTGCCATAACATTACAGTGGGGAGAGGGAGAAGATATGAAACACTCCAGAGCTGATCTATGCTGCAATATTAAGTGATTTACCCACATTCTGCCGTAGGTTCATCTTGAGGAATACAAAAATAACTCAGCTTTGAAACATCCCAGTAGTTATTTAATAGGCACAAAAGATCAACATATAATTACAGTGTATTTTGGTAATTACTGAGGGTATGATTTATGGTATACTTTAATTACCAGAGAGCCTAGCATGAAGGATGAACACTTAAAAGTCAAGATAAATATATGAATACATCGGCGATAAAAATAAATCCATTAAGTAACACATACTTCACCAATATTCACAATAAACTGCAAAGCTACATAAGAACAGCCCATTCCCGTTCGTTACGTAAACGGCTGATGCGTTGCAGGACCCTCTCTCACTGTTTGCCAGATTGAGTAAGACGAGCTCTGTTCCCCATCACGAGCATATACCTTTAAGGGGTCCAAAGGAAAGAAAACACCTAGTGCTTCAGTTTAAATAGGTGACACCAAACGCTATTTTCTCAGCATTATTTCAGCGTTATGCTAATGGATTCCAGCACCCTTGTAGGTGAGTCTCTCCTCAATTATGCAAACTTTGGTCTTTAGTATAGAGGTCATTATGTGACACACAAAAATTGTATAGTAATGAGGTTATTCACATTCTGTTACAGTGCATGAGAATCGAAAACCAAAAGTGAAATTAACTTTCTTCCTGGCCTTTTTTGTCTTCATAGATTTAGGCTAATAACACAGTGGTATGGTATGACTGGGATACGAATATTTCAGAACACAGCATCATACCAATATTACAAAGCAAACATCATAGTGGGAAGTATTGCATTAACACCCGCCTCTGAGCTCTAGGAGATGAATTTCATATATAATACAGTGTGATGTTTACCAATTCATTACAGTGACCTGGCTTGCTACTTCCTCAGAAAACTGCAAAAATGAAAATGTCACACGTATTTGCATTCAGGAGGTTACGCCGTATCACTGCACACTTCTCATGCTGTCTAAACACAAGCCTGTTTTCTGCTGTCAGTCTAATGGCTCAGCTGCTAACCCAATCTGAACTGCCTTTGGGAGGCATCAGGGGACTGGTAGCTTGAGGCATGAAGCTGAGGAAGCACTCTGTTCCCTAAAGAAAGAGAACAGCTGCTGTACGGACAGCATGTATCCCACAGCATCTTCTGGAAGTTATTGGAACAGGCTGGAAGTGTGACTATAAGCAAGGAGAGGCGGCACTGGCATGGGAAGCTGGAACTAGCTTGTGCATAGGAAAGGGGTTGAATCGATGAGAACAGGTTTTCAGATTAGGAAGCTGCCTTAGCTCAAACTGATCCAGAATACATCTTCTAGGACAAAAGACCATACTTGGTACGTGCCTGGATAAGGACACCCACATGCTGGTGTCTTGGCTTAAACCCCACCTCTTTCAACTCACTATTTTGTGGGATCTTAGAATCGTAGAATTGTTTAGGTTGGAAAGGACCTTTAAGATGATCAAGTCCAACTGCTAGCCTAACGCTGCCAAGTCCTCCACTCAACCATGTCCGTAAGTACCACACCTACACGTCTTTTAAATCCCTCCAGGGATGGTGACACCACCACTTCCCTGGGCAGCCCGTTCCAATGCCCAACAACCATTTCAGTGAAGAAATTTTCCCTAGCATCCAATCTAAACCTCTCCTAAGACAACTTGAGGCCGTTTCCTCTTGTCCCACCACTTGCCATCTGGGAGAAGAAACCAGCCCCCTCCTCTCTGTAACCTCCTCTGTAGCTACCAGAGTAGCTGGATTCAGACAAAAACAGGTTTGCGGTTTTTCCCCTTAAATGTTCATTAAAAACCTTCTGGAATCTATAAAGCCAAGCGAAGATTGTAACTGTACTTCAGAGTGACAATCTAGTCTGGACAAGGCAAACTGCCCAGCACCTTAATTTTGTTTGTGGAATGTCAAGAGTGATGTAGAACAATTAGTTCCCAGAAGAAAGAGAAGAGCTATGGTCAGGCCAGCTCACATCCCACAAGGTGTCTTTTTAGGAGTGATGAGGATGTGCTGGAACAAAGAGATGGGGGCCAGAACTTGACTTCCGTTTTATGGGAATTTTTGACAGCCCAAAATTCAATTTCACTGCAAACTAATAAAGGTAATTTCCAAAGCAGAACTCCAGCAGCTGTGTCACTGGCCATTTTTTATCTTTAAATGTCCATTTCAGAATGCATTTTGAATTTTAATTTATTATTTTTCCAGTAAAACAGCAGTAATTTTTGTTATACACTATTTTGAGTGTACTGCAAATATGACCTATAAGAATTATGCTATATTCAGAAAATAGATATGGCTGATTAATACTCAGCGTTGCCCTGCTTTTCTGACTGAAGGATGCACTTATATAGCACAAAGCAGTGCAATGCAAAATGCAGATATCCAACTTTAGCTAGAGGAGTGAAGTGCACACGAGTTCCATGCCTCCTGCCTGCATAACAAAAAAACAGTGCACAAAATGTCTATCCAAGTGGCCTGACCTTCTAAAGTAATGAATACCCAGCAGCTACCAGTGCCACTGCTGTACCTCAGAATTTATTTAAACTAAAGCTATTTATTAAAGGGAAGATTTTCACAAGGAAAACAGGCAGTTATGGGAACAGAAATGCCAGGTGTACCTTGGGAAATTTTGTCACTGTCAAGCTCTAGTGAACATCTAACTTTTGGCACCTCAGTGTGCAAATCTTAGTTATATTTTCACTGTGTTTTATATACAATGGCTGACAAATGAAAAGTAATTATTAATTTGCGATGACACTGAGTAATTCTTTTGGGCAATGCTGAAGTCAGAACTCCTCATCCAGCATTTATCCTCTCCGTAGTTCTCCCTATTTCCTCTTCCAGGAGATCTGTGACCCTGCCAGTATGTGCAAGAAACCATATTGACATAATCCTGTTACAAAAATGTTCTTTAAAAATTAGTTCTTCCAAAACAATCTCTTTTGTGACTTTCTGTGGAGTCACAAGGGGAACAATCCCATCATGTCTTAATGCACCTTCCAGAATTTCTCAGCTTTTGGGAGATAATAGATGTTCTCAGACTCCTTTGTGTGAAGCACTGACATATTTATGTTGAGATCCAGGGTCTGAGGTTGAAGCATTATTACAAAAACAGCGAAGTAGCAACAAGTTCTAAATGCAATTTTCTGTGAGACAGAAGTACATTCAGTTCCACATTTACTTCCAGTGATCTTTATATGCTGAATGCAGTACCATTATCACATCTATTTGAACTCTTTTTCTGCTACGGCACAAAAGAAATAATTCTTAATCACACAGCCAACTTAAACTTGCAAGTCATTAGGAGACCAAAGTTTCCTTCCGAGCTGAAAAGGCTGCACCATGAGAGACGCGGAGGCGAAGGAGAGCTATTGTTTAGCTGCAGGACAAATCCTGTACCCTACATGCTGCAGACTGGCAGAGTGCCCGGCCCTGGGCTGCTCTGCTCACACGATCGGTTCAATACGGCTTCAGCCCGAAAGAATTACTCTGGATCCAGAAAAAGAAACTTCTTGATAAGACTGTGCCAATTGTTTAGCATCTTGCCAATGGTGCTGTATGTGCCACTAGCGAGCACTTCAGGGCTGGAGCAACAGCGGGGGAATGAGGACACCAAATTAGTTGTCTCACTTGGCTGTATTCTTTTACCTTTACTTGGCTCAGGCAAGTTAGAGGACAAGTCCACCTGTTGTATTTGCAAGACAGGATGTTTCCATTAAGAAATACTGTCTGATATTGGCAATCCTGTTTACCCAGGTGCAGATGAAATTTGGAAATGACAGAATGTGTTGAAATTGCATCCAACACTGAGGGAGGGTCTTCCAGGGAAACCTCTGCCTGTGCTCCTCCTTCCAGGGTGGGAAGCAGCAGAGATTACAGCCAGTGATTCTTGTTGCTCTCATCCCTGAGAAGGGACAGAGTCTGTTCTCTGCACAGAGAAGCGAAACATAGCTTCACCAGGACAAAATCCTGGTATAAACACGCTCTGCTGTAAAAAGTAACTTAGATCAATGTGGCTTTCTGTACTGTCACATCCCAGCAGTACTGCATTGCACCAATTTCTCCAGGTGATCCAGCACAGGCCAGATGCTGTTTTAGTACTACTAGAGGTAGAACTAAAGCTAATGGGCCATACTGGTATTGTGGAGGAAGGTGAAACAGTGGGGAGAGGGAGCTTCCATAATGAGTGGCTTCAGAGCTCCTGGACCTAAACGATCCTTTCCCTGAAACCATGGGACTGGGAGGTGCAACACTCATCTATTCAGAAATTAAGGTATCTTCCTCGTCAGAGAACCGAGTTGTATTTTAAATTACAGTTTTTGGGTGAATGGGTTTAGTAGCTCCTGAGCCTAAAAAATTCTTAGTTCAAACTATGTCTCAAAATTTTCTAATAATTCACTTTTTCATTCGAATACACATAAACATACATATGTCTACCTTCTAACCCAAACCATTCTATGATTCCATGATTTCTTCTGCAAATGATTGTGAAGACATTTCTGGTATTATTATTACATTTAAAAAAGCTTTAATTTATTCTATCACACAATAAGGGTGTCATGGTTTAACTCCGGCTAGCAAAATACCACAAAGCTGCTCTCACAGATTCCCCCTCCCCTCCTCCAGCAGAGGGAAAGAATCAGAGGAAAAAAATTGAGGAAAGAACTATTTACTAATTGACTCTAAATTAATATATACAAATACTACTAATAATAAGTAATTAAAATAATAGGAAATAAAACATATGATCCAACATGATACAATTATGATACAGGTGCTCACCACCCACTGACCAATGCACAACCAGGTGCTAAGAAGTGAGTCAGAGCCCGAGAGCCGCAGCCTGAGGGCCAGAGCCCAAGAGCTGACGCAGCAGGTTGCAAGCGAACACTGATAAGCGATAGCACCACCGGGAAAATTAACAAACCCACCAATTCCCTCACGAATGAGCCAGCACACGAGTTAGCAAAGCAGCTAATGCAGGAGTCAGGGAGAGTGTTAGCAAGTGTACGAAAGTAAGAGAGCAAGAGAGTAATGGCTCCCAGGCTCCCTCCCCGTCTATGCTCCGAGCATGACGTACTATGGAATGAAATACTTCCCTGGTCAGTTGAGGTCGGCTGTCTGTACTGTGTGTCCTCTGCACTGCCTGTAGCAAGACAGCGAGAGCTGGGAACGCAGGGGCAGTATCAGAAGCGGAGAAAGACCTTATAAGACCATATAAGACCTTATCAGTACTTTCCTCAGCATCCAGGAACTGCAGCTTTATAGCAGCCATGGTAAAGAGAGTTAACTCTATCCTGACTGAACTCAGCACAAAGGGAAAAAACTCTACTCTCCAAAACTTGTACCCTCTTTTTTCAAAATCATGCTTGTGGGGCAGTTTGGCTACATGCCTATAAGAGTGCAATCTTGAAACCTCGGAGATGAACTCTTTCCCATTAATTCTGAATTCTACCCCACTAGTGGCATTAACATGCAAAAAATCTGCTGGAGCATGCAATTTTTATCACAACTATTAATGAAATGCAACATCATAAACAATAAAGTTTAATTAGTAACTAAAGTGTCTATGGCAATTAAATAAGAAGGAAGTGTTCTGGAACACAGCAGGATGGATTACACTTTGAGTCATTTACATTGCAAATGGATTTTAAAGATGTTATTGATGGAAGTTTGGGGTAAATTAAGATTTTTAGAAAATAAGACATTGACTCTATGACACTCAGACTCATAACTTGGTCTAACATGAAGTTGGTAACAGGAACTGCAGGTGGAACTAATGGGAGCATCTAATAATATAAAGTGCACTGAGGAAACATTAAAACAAAAAGCTTAAGAGAATCTAGTGCAATGACATGACTCATTAGTATCAGGCCAAAATAACACTTAAAATTAGAGAATACATGTTCAGTTATACAGTGAGGAAAAAATGTATTTCATGCCTGAGTATATGAAACTCAACACAGCTACTTACCATATAGCTATAACTCCACCTGAAACCCTGTCATCATTTGAGATTCAGAGCAAAGGCCCTATTTCACAACAAGTTGTGAATAACTTAAGTGGACAAGTGGTGGAACACTGTCTACTTCTTTCAACTCACAGTTCATTCCACCTGAATTATTCAACCTACAACAGCAAAGCTGGGTAATGGTCAGGAGAAGGCTGGGTAAGAACAAAAATAAAGAGGAAAAGAGCCAGGCACCTGTGACTTGAGGCCAAGATTTCTCCTCTGCGACAGGAAGGTAAAGCAAGCATTAGGGCTTGCTCTTTGCAGAAAAAGTCCATGAAAGCTAGATGGGGAAAGAATTTATACTGGGTGATTCTCTAGGAAAGTGAGTTTTCAGCTCTGCACAGGCTGCCCTGAAATCAAGCGAATCCCCCTGGGTTTGCAAGAGGACAGGTCACGTCCAAACCAGGCTTGTCCTCACGCACCTCGCTATGCAGTCTGCATCAGCTACCTCCACAATCCTCCTGGGAACGGGCGCTCCAGCATGCTGAAACGTTGCTGGTCTCGCCACAGTGACCATGACCATGTGAACTGCACTGGCGAGCCTCACAGAGGCTATCCAGCTTTTGAGCTATCCATGAGGATACATTTAGGAAGCGGCAATTTTGGGTTCTTCGTCTGCAGGGTACAGGAATTTGAATTGTTCCCACTGACAGGAGCTATAATATGGGCAGTTGAAGATTCATTTTTATTATAGCAAGAAGGGAAAAATACTGACTTTTGCTTCTTTCATTTCACAGGTTTCCATGAACTTGAAGTGTTTTACTTTTCAGACCAACCTAATCTCTAAAGCACTGTCTGGCATCTCTAATTGCCCTTGTGTTCAAGGGTTTTTTCTATTGTTTTCTCATGTCTCCTCCACTATTCCATGCTCAGCATATCAATCTTAGTCAAATTTAAGAGACAAAATTCCAGGCTTTGGTGTTAGATTAGAATTGCAGTTGGTTTCATAAAGATCCTTGGCATTATCTGCTTTCTCCTTAAGGAAAGAGGTGAGTAAACAGAGCAAAAGGTATTTGTCAATAGCTTCATAAATAAAATCCCTTGACACTTCTGCTCCTACTCTCATCCCTCTTTGTTTGCATATTTACAAACATCCCAGCATCAAAACACAGGATTTTCAAAAGCCGTCAGGTGACTGTTTACTTTGCTGCTAGTGCAACAGGAGGTAGAAGTGCCCGTTACAGAATGGGAGCCCTGATAAGATTTGCTGCTAGTAAATCCCATCTCCAAGGTTTTTCCTCCCAAGAATGTTTGTGGAATAACTACCATAAGAAGCTCATATCTCAGCCACGGGGATGTCTGCTCTACAGGATAGATTCTCCCTGGAATATCTGCTGCTGTCCAGTGACCCACAGAGAGGGTCTTTTCTGCTACACAGCCTTGGCAGGTGACAAACTCTCTCTCTCTTGCTCCTCAGCATCACAAGGAAACACTGGCAGCAGCTTTCTTCTGTTCTGAGGCACAGTGGGCAAAGTGAGCAGCCACATACACCTCTGAGAACCGCTTTGTACTAACACTCACATCTGTGCAACACGGAAGCAACTCAAAGGCATAAAACCAGTGAAAGCAAAAAGACCAAATGTGTTATTCAGAGGCTTGAAGCTTTTAGTTTATGCTCTTCTAATAGCTCTGAAATGAAATGACACCATCCCTTTTTAACGGTGCACAGGAAATCTGATCTTGCAAGTGCTGGCTGCTCCCCTCCTGTTGCTGAGCACTTATCCTTTCCCTTAAAACTCTGGCGCGTAATGCACGTGCTGTGTACCTGCGGGACTAACCTCATCGTCTGTATTTTTATTTTTGCAAGGTGAAAGAGAAAACAGAACTCTCAGAGTTGGTATTGCTAATGCGTGGAGTGGCCACGGAGCTGACTTTTGAAGCCAAGCTTCGCAACTAGAGGGCACAATGCAAATGCCTGCATACTAAGTGGCTGAGAACTTGTTTTTCCTTGAAAACACACTTGAGTCAAATGGCATGACATATGGAAATGGCTCCTTCAGGACTGGCTCATTACTGCTCTTAAGACCTCTGATTCACCTACCATCTTAAATGCAACAACTTCCGCAAGTTTTGTAAATATTGAGCAAAATAATTGTGCGCACAAATTTATGGGCGGATTTTCAGGCAGCTTGAGAAAAAAACACTCTGCGTTTGTTGCCATAAAAACACACCTTTTTTCCTCCGTGAATGTCAACTCGTTATGAGCGGTGGTGAATTCTGACAACCAGAGACCAGTATGTACTCACTCAGCCCTGTGTGGATAAGGAAAGGCAGCACCATATGAGATCTAAACCAGGAAACGTTTACATTTTGCAAAGGGTCTTTAAAATGAGCCAAATCTAAATCCCAGCTCTGAAAATCATTTACTTTTGAGATACGTGTTAACTGTTAGGCTCAGATCAGAGATCTAGAGTTTGAATTCCTTCGTTCCTCGATACCTGTGTTTCTTCCCTATGCAGAACAAATGGGGAAGCAAGGTTGCCTTGTAATTAGAGCACAAGACACAGCATGGGGAGAGGATATTCACACAGGTTAATTGAGACACTCTTCCCCAGGCTTTCTACAGCCATTGAAGAGAGAGAACTTCACAAGGCAACTCAGGGCCTCTAAGTAGGCCTCTCTTTTTTATCACATCTCTCTCCGATGACTCTTGAAAGGACTCCAATAGCTGAGAAAAAGGCTTTCTCTGCAGTGAATACAGTAGGAGCAAGAAAGCCGAATCTCCTGATGTAGGTTTCTGAGTAGGAGTTCAAATCTCTTCAGTTCTGTTTGTGCTTATTCCACAAGACTCTGTACCTAACCAAAAGCACGTGCCACAGTTTTCTCATCTGCAAAATGGGAGAGCTGGTGCTCTTCCATCCACTGGCTCCAGGGCTGTGAGGCCAACGCTGAAGCCTGTAAAGCGTCGCGGCTGTGCGATGGGAGTACAAGAGGCAGAACAGACAGGATGTGATGCTTCACATCTCAGCACACTGGAGCCCATCTCCAGTGGCAGATCTCCACAGATAACCTAACTAGAAGGAAGGCAGCGTTACCAGGCCTTAACTGCTACGTACAGAAATTGGAATATGAAGAGAGGTGCTGATATAAATGCTATGCGTTGTATTGAGAGGCAGTTTTCCCTACAGTAGTGCTATCCTGGATGTAGCACAGCTATTTTAAAATGTTTTATGATTTTAAAGCATTGTAAAGGTCAAAGTTTAATAACCGTGACGTATAATTCCCTCTACCTTTAGCTCTACTTCTAGTGTTATTAACTTATCCACAGTCTAGACATAATATGCAGTGCAGCAGTTGGAGCAGTGCTCTGCCAAGCTGACAGGATCAGCTTCTCAGGGGATGTAAGTGTAATTCACCCTCCAACTTTATTGAATCCTCTTTGGACCAAAACCTGCTAGTTGAACAAAAGTTGCCACAATGTGTCATACGCTACAGCATGTAAGAGATGTGAGATGTGGCGAACATTTGTAATTGAAAACACACAGCTGAGTGCAAGAGGAAGCTAGCTGTATTTCAGAAAATGAATGGGATGGTTCCACATGCATAAATAGCAGTTTTCACTAACATGATCCAGCTCCTAAGAATAAAATGCTTGCTGGAAGCAGATTCAGGCTCTAAATTGATTAGGGTAGCCACTTTTCTTGTATTACTGTAAGAGCAAAACATGACCCCAGTCAATGTGTCACTGTGGAGAAATCCACATTCTCACAGCACCAACACAATCAGTCCCCCAAATTCAATTAAAATAAAAATTTATTCCATTAACCTGCTCTTTTTCCCTAGGTCTAGATTTTCTAAACTGCATCCCTGAGGAGACTGATCTAAAATACACCCATGTCAACGAATGACCACCACTTGGCTTCAGTAGTTTTAGAACAGCACGTGTTTAAACGAACTTGGACAGCCTTTTGCTCTAAGAATTGTTCACAAATATCTAGCAATAAACAGCCCAGCATTTTTAAATTGTTACATAACAAAACGATTTTTCACACAGGGCAGAGAAACTCGTGCCTGGCCCACAACTATGTGAGCATTAAGATGATTTTTTGCGCATTCAAAATTAAAACTCAGTTCCTACAAAAACTCATACGGGAAATATTGAAATTTACTTTCTGCAAACATTTATACCTGATGTGGTTGCTTGACTGTTTGCAGAATTAAAATGAAAATAAATATTTATAGAAGTTTTTAGTTCACATTCTTCATCCTGGTTTGTTTAATACAGAGGCCAAGGGAACAAACACGCATGGAGGCAAGAACATAATACCAGTCTCCTTTCCTTTGCCCCAATCTCGGGGCATAGTGTGTTGCTCTCCAGTGCTGGCGGTGAGCAAGCCTTCAGTACTAATAACATTCATATAAAAAAAAAAAGAAAGAAAAAAACTTCATTTTGTTCATCCCAAGACACAGATGTGAAAAAAAATGTGGCATTTCTTAGTTGTAGAAAGATTTTGCTGGGGATAACCTTCCTTTCCTGTGCTTGAGTCTATCTTCAGAATTAGTATTAATGCCGTGACACCAAGCAACAGACATATGGAAGTGTTATTTGTTTCTCATTTACCAAACAGATAAGAATATGGAAATAGTTTCAGTCCATTTGTTTGATGAGCTTCCTAAGCCAGTAATAAACAAATCAATACAATTAGTTTTGGCTCATCATCATTAGAAACCTTCACTACTGGGATACAATTTAATTATACCTCTTGTTCCACAGCAAAGGAAAGCCTTTGAAAATGCACTACTTTGCCAACTATCGAACCAGGAGGGAGGAGCAAGAGGATCCATCAGTGATGGAGGAGTTATTATCTAAGCAGGGCGTACAACATATAAAGCATATTGTGCAATACAATTTCCCTGATTGCAAGTCTAAAATATTCCTGCCATTAAGTGCTTATGAGCAACTCAATGTGAAATCCAGCTGTAAAACGACCGTGTATATGACATGCTTCATGTGAATGTTGCAATTAATATGGCACGCATCAATCACTCTTGGACTTGATTACAAACTGCACTAATCCTAATTGATTAATTAAGCTGCAAAGTTACATACAGTAATGTAGGTTAAAAAAATCCTCACCATATGTGCGCTAATGTCCCAAAATACATTTTCATTGTGGAGATTAATGCTGTTACTTTGCTCTCGGCTGTGCATCGAGAGTCTAACAAGAAGGGCTGCACTAAACATGGATAGCCCCGAAAATAGAAATTCTTCAGTATAGGAATGCAGCTAGCTGTAACACAGGTGAGGGAAATAAACATCCATATTCAAATCCTCAGAAATACTTCTGGGAGGAAAGGGCTGAAATCTAATCCAGGCTTTCCTGAAGAACTCCTGAACACAATTCCACCGTGGGGATGCCTGCTGCAGAACAGTCCCCACGGGATTTAACAGAAAATCTCGAGCTTTAGGTGCATTGAATGCACACGTAGAGAGGCAACTCTCCAACACCGTCAATCAACGTCTCAAGACGTTGGCAAATTGGCATTTGCACACCATTCTGTGCGCCACAGTTGCAGTCTCTCTTCTCTAAACCGTCTCTGACAGGCTTGAAAGCAAAGATTACACCAGAGGGAGAGCATCCAGGGTAGAATGGTGCCAACCCGTGCAGGGAGAGGGGCCCAGGTAACCTGCAGCTGGAGATGAAAGAGCTACACAGGAAAGAAACCTCTAGCGACCTCCCCGTCGTGTCACCTTATCAAAGGCTAGGTTTGCCAGGCTTTTATTTGCCATGGTTTCAATCCTCCAGGGAAAATATGTTTGTGAAATCTAAGGTGACTCAATACATAAATAATGCAATCGGGATCACTCAAAAACCATTACATTCACTGCACATCCAGTGCAAAGCTCACTATTGTATTTGTAACAATACATCTTTGGTTGGCACATTTATATCGACTTGTAGGAACTTTTTACACAATCAATAAACGTTATCTCCATATTAATTGCTTGGATGTTTAAAAGCGTAATTCTGCTCAGTACCCAGCATCAGGCACTGCTAATCAATGCATCCTACTGTATATTTATCATCCTAATTTTCATCTTATTTTTGAATGACACTAAAAGGAAAAAAATCATGGGTTTAAAATACAGGAACTGCTGCGTGAGTACTTTGAAAAACTGGGGCCTATTTTAGTCTTCTATCTGGAGACTTAAGATGATAACATCAGACAGCCTGCTTTAGGTATCTTGCTGTAAATAGATGAGAATCACAGTACATTGTCTTAGCTGAAATTCAAGGGTCATAATGACAATATGAGTAGTGTAAGCCACTGAGATGTAGTCCATCTAAGGCTCTGCTTTCTAAGTATGTGAGGTCCCTTTTCAGTTGGTCTCCAGTGTCATCAGAAAAGACCAATTCATCCTGGAAGGTACGTATGAAAGGAAAATTACCCTAAGCTTCCCCAGTAATGCCAAAGTGACACTGCCAATTCAGTATCTCGGCAGTACAGTCCCAGAGTGAGCATCTGAAGATTTCTGGAAAATAATAGGATTTTTTAAAAGCCTCTTATACAGGCCTCTATGTTTTGCTTGGCAAAGTCTGTGAAAAATAATATGGTTTGTTTTGTGTTTGTTTATGGCTACCTTTGTCCTGACAATGTGGCGCAGTAGTGTATTTTTGACTGCATATGTGTATGCATTTGCCCTTCCTAAGGTTTAACACTTTAGCTCCTCTTTCATCAGGTCCCTGGATCATAATCCAAAAGTAATGGTCTAGTATCACTTAAATTGTCATCTGAGTACAAAGCTATTAAACACAGCTGGGATGATAAAAGTAAAGAAGATACTACTGGCAAAATGTATTGATGGCTGAGCCCCGTAACAAATTTATCAGTCTCTTCTATAATGTGTTATCACTAGTAACTGGTGTGGCAGAGTGGAGAGGGCACTGTGTTGTTGGAGCTATTAAAAGCTCATTTTTTCTGAGGAAGCTGGCACTGTTCAGATTGAAGTGTTCCATTTTGCTGTACGATTCTTTGCAACACCTTCCTCAGCCTCACAGGACACGACGCTGGCTGCAAGCCAATACAGCAAATCGTACAAGAGGCTACAGTTAAGATGAAAGGGATGTGAGCTTGGGGGAAGATATGCAAATTTATTAGCATCGTTGTGCCAGAGAGCATGGGGAGTTGAACCTTTGGCACAGTTCAAGGATCTCTCAACAGGCCTGTGCCTTCCTCACTCTTTGTCTCTGCTGAGAGTCCAGGGGAAAAGCCATCAGTAACCTTAATTCAAATGACTCTACAGCAAAAAAAGGAAAGTTAATCAAATGAGGACTGTTAAAAACGTAGCAAGACCATTTTCCAGGATGTCTTCTCCTCTACAGCAGTAAATCATCCACATAAACATAGGAAAACCTGATCCAAAGATCTTCTGCTTCAATGGCAAGACCCTAGGGCTGTGAGATTTCTCAATTTTATTGAAAATTTTACAGTATCTACCATTCTTTGAGCCCTGCTTTCTGGAATCACTTGACTAGGTGGGAGGTGCCACTTCTGCTACAACAGAAGAAATTTTCTAGTCATCACGATTTCAGAGAACAGTTGGAAAACATAAACTCTGGAAGCCCAGAAACAAGAACATAATAGAATTGCATTATTATCTTTCTGAAATCTCATCTCGGGAGGCTCAGCTCCAGCCCTGAACACTGGGGAATGGTGGCATTAAGACACTTACTGACAAGTTCCTGTTACTGGCCCAGAATCTACACTCAGAGAAGAAGCTCCACAGTACGCATCAATGCAGATGGGATGACGAGCCCATGGGCCATTTCCAAAGTAACACCTTCTCGCAGTGTCTGGTGTTTTTTTCCAACAGTACTGTTTCACTGCACCAAAGAGCCAAAGTTCAAAAAGCAAGAAAACCAGCACACTCTGGGACTTGAAGGAAAGACAGCTGACTGAAACTGTGACCTTGCATGGCAGTGAAAAAATGTAAGGCTTGTTACTACATATCTAGAAACCCTTTCTGAAAAGAAAACACAAGTGCATTTATTTCAGTGGGCATTCATTCAAAAGAGTGCACACATTTTGTGCTTTTATCTCAAGATCTGATTATATGCATGCAAAACAATATTTGATTCTGTCATCAAGTGGGTAATTTTGTTGTTTTATTGTTTCTTTTAAAACAGACCATAACTGCAAACAGTGCAAAATCAGGCTAAAAGCTTTAAATGCACAAAAGCTCACCTATGCATTTTCTATGGTGCATTGCTATCTGACAGCTCTTCACCAGCTGGGTCGTTCACATCCACAGTTACAACGTCCATTAGGATCTTGTGGTAAATTCTACTGTCTGATCTAACTGTTCTAAGAGGATAAAGCAGTATGGCCAAATTTTCTATTTCTAGTATGCAGTTATAATAATAGGCCCATAACTCCTACAGCAACCACTTAGCAATATTCACATGCTGTAAAATACCGTAGCTGTGAAATCTAACAGTTATAACTCTGAGACCCCTCAAAATTGCTCTGCTTTCCAAGATTTAGTTAAGCTTATCTGGGAAATTTATGCCGAAGGGAATCAGACATGTTCGTCTGCAGATGCTAGTTCAAAGGGCAAGTCTTATGATTTCAGAATATATTATTCCATTTTAATTGAACCCAGGATGTTGAAAGAATGCTGTAAAACTCAGTCCTCTTCCAGTGTCATTATTTCCTCCAAAACTGAGCAGTTTGAGTGGTTGATTGTTATAGAAATGAATGAAAAATGTCAAAAGATTCTGAATCTCAAGTGTTCAGCTCCTGATATCAGATCAGACTGTATTGTAATATGTAATTAATGGTGTATCTGCCCAGTGTACTCAACTGCACTGCTTTTATAAACCAAAATGAATATTTCTTGTATGCATACACCCAGATGGTTGACTTACATTAGCTGTATGACCTATAACTTTGAATATCTTTATATGCAGTTAAAATCTCAAGCATACTGTCCCGTCACCACAGTTGCTTGAATTTAATATGATATTAATTCAGCAAGTCACTTAAAAAGCATTGGAGATGAGATAAAACAAACAGCAAGAATTTCACCTAATCTAAAGATCCAGTAACAAGGGAAAGCTCTGGGTTTATAATCTTACTTCAGAAAAGAAAATCTTTCACATAATCCCTCAAAATTTTAATTTCTCTGCACAGAATGAAATTCCAAATGGTTTTTGACAGTCGTAACCCTTATGCAAACCTATTTCATTTTAGAAGCTAAACATCAATTCATACCATAATGAAAAGCAAATCTTCAAAGTTGTCTCTCTCTCTCTCCCCTAGCATTTAATACAAATCGATGACACAACGTGACCGCTATCACAACATTTCTCCTTGCAGATTATTTTCTTAGTTAGCTTCACACATTTAATCAACAATGCTAAGATACTAAAATCACTGTGCTGCCTTTTTTCAATTTATCAAGACTCAATCTCCCTTCACCTTTCAGTCAGCATGTAAGTTAAATAATACTGGTGGAATGTGAATTGATTTGAGGGTAATAGTTATATGTGAAACAGCATATATTGTATTTAAATTTAGTGCTCTAATTTAAGCAGAGGAATTTATGAGTCCGTGTATCACAGATGGCACGGTAGTTTATCTTTCAATAGGTCTCCTGTTATAAACTGTAAACTTCACTCAACAGGCTCAGTAAAACATTTTATATATATAAACTGACTCCTAATTGTGTGCTGACATATGTAATAGTTCAACAATCCCACGGATCTTTCTATTTTATTTGGCAAAGTGCTCTTTACAGTATCATTCGCTCTCTTTCTCTCCTGAGATATATAAAGGTTTAACTGGAGCTCCAGGATACACTGCACACGGTCAGAGAATTCATCAACAGCCAGCCAACCTCTTTATTACTCCTTCATTCCCTGGGTTTATGAAAAGGGCTGTTAATTCAGTAGGCAGCACTCTTACCTCTGTCCCAGTGCTGCGGGAGTGATGGCCCCGATTCCTCCAGTCCTTGCACTGTTCTGAGTCTGCAATAACTCCAGTGAAATCATCAGCAAAACTGGTCTTTGTGAGAGTAAAATGAAGCCCTTTAGGAGAGTAAGTGTTCTCTCTTACTGTAAAGTAATACAGTAACACTTCTCCTGTATTGAAGTTATTACAAGTGTCTGAGTGTATCTCGCAAGGCCAGAGACATTCTACTTTTATGACCGCATTCCATTTTGAATAATTACAAGAGCCAGTTAAAAATACATTTTCAACAGAAAGGGTCAACATTTTCATGAAAACGTTTTCCTTCCATGCTGCATTTCCCCACTGTGTCAAATGCACATTTGTTCTTTCCTTTCATTCTTAAATGTCTGTATGCTGTTTAGCAGCCATTGCATTTCATCCCAGAGGTGGCTGCATTTCACAGTGGATAAAAGAGACTCTTTTATAAATAGTAAAGTTAATTATTTCATCTTATTTCTTCATTTCCACCAAGATTAGCTGTTATAAATAAATACATTTACAGTCATCAAATACTACTGCCTAATTTCCCATTAGATGCATTCTCTACACTTCTTTTCCATAAAATCAGACTCAGCTTTTTTATACAAAGAGGACACATGATTTTTTAATTCCACTAGGATTATGTCTTTGGGTCAAAGCGTAATTGCCTACAATAAATAGAAGCATAAAAGAATGACTTGGAAATGGAGAGACAATATGCTGGACCTGTTTAAAAGACATCTGGTGCCCCAATTCACTGATAGCAATGCTGAAGGGCATTTGTTTTCCCCTGCTATGTGAAAATTCAATTTCCTTTGAACTAGGGGGAAATCATATTTTTATCGATTAAAGAGAATGAAAAGAAGCAGACAGATACCCAATTTTGTGGGTATCACACAGAGCATCTCTGGCCTTGCATATGGAGTGCTACTGCTTTAAATAAAATATTGTTGGTCTTAATTTCTTTAGTCAGTGGCCAGATCTAGGGGACCAAGTGTGCATCTGTGGGAACACCAATGGAGTAACAATTCTGGACCCTTACATTTGGAGTCAGACTCAGACTTTAACTGTTATTCAGTAGAGCAGCTTGGCAGGGAAGGTATATGATGTTTTGTAAGGTAAGAAAGGGTCTCCACTCCCCGTCCTTGCACCAAATGGAACGAGTGGACTACGATTAAAGTAACATTTGCTTCATTCACAGATGAACGGACAGACTGGAAACTATGGGGGATGTATGCTCAGTATTGCTCTGGAAAGGAGGTGCAAACAGCACTTTTAAAATCCTAATAGTTGTGTGCACCCCTCTCACCAGCAATAAATTCTCTGGGGTTGCTGCAGCTACCTGCCAGTCCCTAAAACACAACAAAGAAGCTCTTCAGTGTCAGCATCCTCGCAGAGGCTCCTGGACACACATCTTACACAGACTGTATGTGCTTTGCACAACTGACTTTCTGATCCCTCCAGGTTATTCATGAGGGGAGTAAATGCCTTTTCAGTCAGCTGTAGAGCAGCTGTGAACAGCTGGAACAATGACAGACAGCCTGCTAGAGCTGGATCCCCTCCATTCAACTATCCCACCACGGTGGCAACACCTGAAGCTCCCGAAAGCGTGTGAAGGCAATGGAGATTCAAGCATCCCCAACCACTGTGGGGCAGCTGCCATCCTCTGGGCTGCCACAACCCAGCAATGGCCCCACGCTGGGAGCAGGGGAGTGGGTCCTGGGCCCACCTGCACAGAAGGCAGGGAAGTCCCGAGGATTCACTGCAAGCCTTTCCTGAGAGTCCAGCCTGGCCAGCGGGCACACTCTTGTTAGCTTTAATGCCGGAGAGCAGCAGGAAACATTTAGAATAGTAACATTCACAGCTGACATCTACTCACAACAGATGGGAAAGTTAATTCACGGCAGGACAGCAGACACCACAAAAGGATAGTCACAGAGACAAAGGTCTGAACAGGCACTTGAAATACAGCTGAGCATCAAGCTTAGGGTACCTTACTCCTTTGCAAAGAGTTTCTTTTGTATCATTCTCTCCAGTGGGTTCACTGCTCTGCCCCTGGTCCCACATCCCACAGGGGAACAGGTAACAACACTGTTAGATAGAGTCACCCGAGAATCTACAGACAAGTCTGACCCAGCTACAGCTCTGTAAGTCTGGCAGGGTAAGATTACAAGGTCAGGAGAGAATGTGCTACAGAGAAAAGAAGCTCTGTCCACACTCATGTTGCCAAACTATCAACTTGCTGGTGTACTAAATGCTTACAGTGTCAGTGTCTACACAAACATGCACCTCTCAGTACAGATACTTCAGGCTTCAGTCTACCTGTTACAAAGAAAAGGCATGCCCCCAAACAAGCACAATTAACTTTTCCCCCTTCTCTTAAAAAAGAAAATGCAAATTTTCTGACCAGTGCTCTGAAATCTGCGAAGACCAAACGCTATTGCGCCACTGGGAGGAATGAATTTCAGAAGAAAAGGCAGTCAGCTACAACTGCCAACCATACTCACCTACTTAAGTCCACAGTACTGTTGGCTTGAATGTCCCAGCTGAGTTTAGTCACTGCAGAACCAGAACAAAGTAATTTCAGCCATCTCTAAACTCAATTCCTGTACTGGAAGGATTCCAGATAATTTTGGACAGTAATGTCATTGCAGTGAGATATGTCAAGACCTTTCTACATCCAAGCGAACTCTAATACATCCAGCATGTTTGTAGGACTTCTGCATAACAATTAAAAGCTTCTCACTGTTCAGTATAACCACTTCCATGGAAAAATACTTAAAAGTTATTATTCCTATGCTTGGAAAAGGCACTCCAGCTGTCTGGCCAAACTTCTACGATTTTTTTGGTACTTATCTCACTCACTCTTCCATGTAATTTTCTTCTTCTGTCCCAAGGTGGAATTACTTTTCAGACCCAGTTTTACGTTGTCAGAAATAAGTAATTCTTAAGAACCAGGATAGCAGCCAGACCAAAAAGAATAGGATACAGCAGACAAGTTTTCTGCTGTACTAAGAACAGGCAAGATACCACTTCTGTCATGCCTTTACCAAACTCTCAAACTAAATACAACAGCATGCTAAATAACTGCACATTCCTGTTAGAAGATATAACACAAAACCGGAAGAAACTTAACCACTGTTTACCTTCCTTTGCTAATGAAGAGTTAAGTGTCTGGGTCAGGCATCTAGACTGTGATGGTTTTGGTCAGAAAAGAGTTAACTCTCTTCACAGGGGCTGGTATGAAGCTGTTCCTGGATTTACCCTGAGAAAGGAACTGGTAAGGTGTCTTTTCAGCTGGTGCTGGGGAGTGCCTGCACCAAATTCAAGGTCTCTCTCAGCTTCTGATACTGCCCCTGTGTTCCCGATTTTCTCACTGCAGGCAGTGTGGGGGGGACACAGTTCAGACAGCTGACCCCAACTGACCGAAGGGGTATTTCATTCCATAGTACGTCATGCTGGGTACATAAGCGGTGAGTGGGCTTGGGGGCCACCACTCTGACCCTCTCTCCATAACTCTTTTTGCTCCTTTCCTAACTCCTCTGTTAGCCCCTTAGCTCCTTCGTAACTCTTTTGCTAACTCCTTTGCTTGCCCGTTTGTTGGGTTGGTTGGCTTTCCTGGTCATGTTATCGCTTGTGGGACTTGCTTGGACTCTGCTGCAATTGCTCTCTGGCTCTGACCCTCACTACTCAGGATCTGGCTGTGCATCACTTGGTGAGTGGTGAGCAACTGTATGATATGGTTTATTTTCTATTATTTTGATTACTTATTAGTAGTATATTGTTATATGTTCATTTATATATATATATAATTCACTTAAATTCAATTAGTAAACAGTTCTTATCTCAATCTTATGAGCTTCCTTGTATTTTTCCTCTGATTCTCTCCTGTTCACTGGAGGAGGGGGAGAAGGTGTGCGAACGGCTTCATGATGCTCTGCTGCCCAGAGTTAAACCATGATGCAGACCCTCTTTAGTCAACAGAGAAGGGCAGAAAATTTGCTTCATCTATCTTTAAACAACTATTTCACAAAAATACTTTTCAGAGATGCTTACTGAAAACTGCTGGGAGGGAGGTTTGGAAACTACCTAAACCAAAACCTATCTTCCACACTGCCAAAGCAACCCACTGAAAGTCTACCTGCATTAGGGATTTTACATCTCAACCTCATGCAATTTCAATGAAGTTCTCTATATTTTATACTTAATATGTTAAGAATACAAATTCAGCGAGTTAACTATGTTTAATGCAAGCCTTTGATTTTCCTTGGGTTGGGAGCTCTTGCCTGAAGTAGCTATCCCCTCTTACATTAGCATTCTGTGTCAAGAAGCTGCACCCTATGACATTAAGGGTCTAAAAGTTTTATGACTGTATTCTGTAGCACTAAAATCAAAGAATCCAAATCAATGCTACAGATCACAGAATGCATCATTGGGAGTTTCTCGCCATTAAAAAAACATGTCTCATGATCTGTGTTGTAAATACACACTCAATCAATTTTTAACACACATATTGCTCTGAGTGTGCAGTGATGGTAATGGGAATGGCAAGGATGTCACTGAGATATTCCTGCCCAAATGTTTCCCCTGAGTGAAAGATGTTTTATTGAACCGATATGTGAAACTATCAAGACAGTCGTTACAAATACAGATACACACAGTTTGTTAGCTACAGCCAGACTTTTTGTAGAACTGATGACTAAAGTTATGGCCACTAATAATGCTAAAAACTGATTCTGTACGGCCAGTACTTCTGTAATGCATAACGGTGCAGACCACATGATGAGATACAACTTATATTCATATAATCTTCTGCACAGAGGCTTATAAATATATTTTCCTCTGACAGAGAAGGGAATGGTCCAGCAGAATTCTAACACTTTCCCCTAACTTTACTAAAACAACTACAAAAATCAGGGTATTGTATTAGCCTTGATATTACATGGGTGCTTACAGGTAATATTTTAGGAATCAGACAAGAAAACATTGAAGAAAAACCAACCCATAAGCCAGTCTGTATGAAAGCAAACCATACTATTCTGAATACTCCTGTTCTGCTACCATGCACAGAAACACAAGAAATGAAAGCATCTGTTAGGTACAAGGTGAGAACAGCCACAGAGTGGACTACTTAGTACCCAAAGGGCACAAAGAAAGGAAGTGAAAATGGTCTAAACCTTCTGCATGCATCCGCAGCCCGCTTGGTACTGCTCAGTGCTAGGCTGAAATGTCTTGAACTGTAGCATTGTAAGGTAACTTGGAGTTCAACTGTACTTTAAATAGAGAGGGCTCCCCTAGGAATTAGAAGAATCAATTAGTGCATATTAGGCGCAGCAGATACAATTTTTGTGTGAGCCTTTAATTTGAGACCAATAGGTTTGGTCCCTAGTAGAAAAGTATGCACTTTGTAACTTTGACTTTTAACAGTATTTTCTCAGTTGTTTTTCAGCTGAGATCCTCTGTGTCACATTACCTTCCTACCCACTCCTTTCAATTCGTGGCTTTTGCACATCAGAGACTCAGTTACACTTTGGAGTCTTCCACTTTTAAAGCAATGATTGAACTCTACACATTGCTACTGCAGATTTCATCACATTTTTCAAAAATACTAATAGTTAATAAACATCTACATTGGTTTATTATACCAGTCTTTTACCTCAGAGACTTAAATCTAGATTAGGAAAACTGGTGTAACCTGATAGTTTTATCATTCCGTGGCAGTGCTTCATATACATAGTAAAGGACCAGTTGACATTAGCCAGACCTGGACTCTACTCGGGAGAGAAGCCAAAGCCTGGGACACCAGCGTTACAGTAAACTGGGTCTGAGGCAAACTCACAGAAATGGAAAGGTTTTACCAGGTTCTGGTGTATGACATTAGTCTGTCACTCTTACAGGCACTCAAATTATTCAAGCTTATTTAGTGCGTAAGGATACAACTTGTCAAAGCGGATCAGGAATCGAATCACAGTTTACAGGGACAGTCATTATTACGAGATGGCCGATTGCATGCAAGATGAATTGTTGTCTGTAGTTGCAGAAGGCAGGGAATATCCATATCACAAAATTATCTCGCCTCTCCAAGTACACTTTGTGACAGCCTGAAAAGGAGTGAACAGGCAGAGAGGCCAAGACATTAGAAATACTGTTTTCTGCTTAAAATATAGTATCTAGGTCTTTAAATGCATCATTCTGCTGTGATATCGGAGTACATTACTTTGAGACATGGAGACGATACACTACAATACCTCAAACTTCAGTATATTCCCAGCGTATCCATCTTTTATTTACAAATACTGGCATTTCATAGTACTAAGACACCTGCAACACTGGCAACCATGCAGAATTTCATAATCATGTTTAGGAAAAAAAGCACAGGAGATTTAGACAAATGTTACCAGAAAACCTCTGCTTCTTCCACTAATGAAAACATCCTACAGTAGTGTTCCCAATTCTGCTTTCTAGATATTTCATGGGAATACCAGATACTTCAGAAAGAAAAAAAACAGTAAAAAATTACTCAGGAACTGTTCCATTTTCAGATGTAATACAGGCTATTTGGTCAAGGAGGTGCTTTGGAAAATTTTTTTCCCTATATTTGTGCCGTGTACACAGTAGTTACTTATGATCAGGACATGTAAACAGCAATAAAACACTGGCAAAACTTAGCTGCCAGCTCTCCAAATTCCTAGAACTAATTGAAACATCTTCCTCACTTTGAAGAGAAACCAGCTCCTGATGCAGCATCCCATGCAGCAATCCTGTCTGTGAATGAAAGTGCAACACGTCTGACCTCCTGACTTTGGTGGGAAATGTTCATGTTGAAAAACAGATTAAATATCTGCTGTTCTGGCTTGGATTTACTGGGATTTGGTGGCAGTGTGGAGAGGGGAAGAAGGTGATAATGGCTGACTGAGAAAGCTGTAAACACTGTTCAATTCACGGTGCAGGTGAAGGGAAATCTGCTCACGCAGCAAGCACGGCTTTCCCGCTGAAAGGCGAGTTTGCGTCAGGTGCTGTAACGCTCTCTGGATGCCACCGCAAAGGTGTCTGAGCTTACAGTTTACCATGCTGAGTAAGAAGAATAGCAGCATATTGTGAACTATTTTCGTCAGGTGTTCTTCAGCTAATTTCATTCCTCTCATGGTATAAAACCACTCATAGCAGCTCAGAAATGCCTAATGAAAGAAGAAATAGTGTATCTGATTCCAGTCATGCTGTTCTAAGGGAATTAATCGGAGTCATCATTACCTTAAACACTTCCATTCAGAGTGGGTTTTATGATGAGCTCAAGAAAAGTAAATGCTGTTTCAAATAGGTACCTCTATATATTAAATCAAATAAATGAATGATAAAGTGCTGGCCCTTTTGGGCTGTAATCCTGTTATTGCTTAGAGCCATTTCTAATGCAAATGAAGAATGATGTAGCAGAGCTATTTAGCAATTTTCTTTGATGGGCAGTGCTGACTGCTGGAAAGTGGCAGGAATGCAACTGCTCAGATGTGGAGTGCTCCAACATACCTTGTAAGATTCCTTCCCAAACCTAATGATCACTCTTCCCTCCTGCAACGTGTAATCTTTAAACAAGGCTCAGCTGAGCAATACAAGCCTGTCTTTGCACAGAGGCCAGGACCCCAGAGCTGGGTCTACTCACACAGAATTTTAGGAAATGTGCAATTTCTAGTGAATTCACTCAGAAGTTCCACTTCTGCCTGTTTATAAATGTGCACTTGATATGGATTTTATCACCTGGTCATCCAGGACTCGCCCCAGGTAAGCATAAATCTACATAGGCAAGAATAGCTTTTTGTGCTTTCTGAATGTCCGGGACGTGCATCAGGGCCTTTTGGGACCCCTAACTGAAGGATATCTTCAGAGCTCTGCCACAGACTGGAGGGACGATACCTGTGCACAACCTGACAAATTACTCCCTACGTGAGTTTTACAGTCAGGAAAACGTCGAAATTAAAGCTGATTTAACGTCCTGCAGTGCTTTCAGGTCCGTGGATGAGAAGCATTATGAAATGCCAAATATTATTAATGACATCTAACTGGAGGAAGAACACTGACTTTGATCTTGGGAAGGAAGATGGGCTTGGGAACTGTTCCTCTGCTTAATAAAATAGTGCATAAGGCCAGTACGAGGTTGTCCTCCAGGAAGAGCATACATACGAAATGTGGGAGATTACATGTCTACTGTAAATTCAAGCACAGAAAAATTCTTCAGAGACTGCAAACAATCCAGACAACATGAAATGGTGCATAAACATCGCCTTTACAATGGAATAGCATGGGGTCTCTTCAGGATATATATGGGAAGAGAGTAAGCCACAGCTAACCTCAGTTTCTTGCGCTTCTATGATGATATTCATGATGTCTCATGAATGTGGGTCATGGCACTGACTGGAAACGCCAAGCTACCAAGACGCAACACTGGGATCCCAGACCTTCAGACCCACTAACACAATAGCAGAAGAGGCAAAGTGTTACAAACAGGTAGCAATGAAGAAAGATCCGACCCCCGTGTCTGCACTAGCCAACCCCAAAACCCAGAACAGCCATCCTGCTAGCAATGTCACAAAGCAAACATAGTCCTTCCTAGAGCATGCAAGTGGGGGCACTCAGAGAGACACCCAAGCATACCTTTCCCAGCCCTCAGCACACACTGCTACACACTTAGGGGAAGCAAAGCTATTTATACCGCTGCATCCTAGGGAAAAATGAGACATGGTATTCTGAAGAGAATGAAAACATCAATAAAACCACTTCCACTAGGACAGCAGAAGGTCTAGAAAACTGAGCAGACCTTACTGAAGAAAAAGGCCAGGGAAAAAACCCTCAGAGACTTGTTTTCCAGACAAACCAACCAGGTTTGAAGGATGCTAACCAGTGTTTTTGCAACAATATTTCACTACTTTTTTGCTCAGACTTTTCCACCTGAGGAATGACTTTGGTAATGGAGAAGCAATGCTTGCTGAGATCCATATGTTGTGGTGAGAAGAGATGTAACACTGAGCTTTTTCCACAAGACTGGGCGGACCAATCTGTCCTCAAAGGGCATATTTACAGGAAATCATCAAAGATGAATGTGTGGTTTCCACTTTCCTGACTGGGGAGGATGGCACTGTGTGATTGCTATTCCAGGTCCTCAGGTTTCCTGCTGTTTTCAATACTTGGCACTTTAAACTGTCTTACAACTGACTTTGGTCCTTTTTAAAATTTATTTATTTAAAAACACTTCCATCCATTTAACTCGTTAATGCTTTCACAGCCCTTTGAAGTTGTAAAGCGCTGCAAATTTAGAAACTGTTCTTAATAATCATTTGGACAAATGGATCCAGAAAATTGCATATTGATGGAAGGAGTTTATGTTCTTTACAGTCAAATATTTCCTCACTTGTTTCATGCAAAATTGCTTGGCCAAACAGATTTTCCCAGGGCTCTCTTAATAATGAATGTAACTTTCTTTTGTTTCTGGCTCTTCTCCGAACCCATCAGGAAAGGGTAAAGCATAATGACATAGGTCTGTTGTCTCCTGTAACTGTCTGGGACTGTTTTCTTTAATGTGATTGTTTGAAAATCAGCAGTTTTCTGCCAGGAAATAAAACAAGCCATTTTCCTTCCAAGTAACACTGAAAAAATCTGAATGCCACAGAGCCTGCTCACTCATGCAACATTAATTTTTAAAAGAATCAATTTTGTAATCTTTCAATTATGGTTTATTATAATGATAATAATCACTGAGAAATCTTTTTTTTTCCACTGCTAGTGCTGGTGGCTGTCATCAAACCACTTTGAGCAATGCTGAAAACACCTGGACTAATAAACCAGGCATTATTTATTTATACTTTAGTTTTACTTATTTAGAAACATATTAAACATCAATTCCCTTAGCAGTTGGTGATGTTACAAAAACTAAAAGCAAATAAATTATATCTGTAGCACATAAAGACCTAAAAGTCACTACCAGTCTGGCTCTCTTCTATTGCCATAATTGAAAAGTACTTACAAACCAAACCACATGGGCCCCACTCATCGCTGACACCACGGAACACACGAAGTGTCTGTGTGAGCACCTCTTGTGCTGGATGCTCACAGAAAGGCTGTCTTAGCTCCAGACAGGCTGCACATACCAGATCCCTTTGCTTTTCACATTGAAATAATTGTGCTAGGTGTTCAGTAAGATGGACCACAGACATGAAGCATTTGGATAGCTCATATAAATACATACGTATAAACTGCTGTATAGCAGCTCCCAGCCTTTGTCAGTGCTTGCACATACAGAGCTGCACACTCCTGTGACACAGGGAACATGCATTGTTCATACAGCAGGTCATGCCATAGCTTAGCACTGAACAGCATGAGCACAATGGGTCCACATTATGTTCTCATTTTACAATAAAAAGCGTACAGAAAAATCACTTGGTTTCTGATCCAAATCTGAGCTCCCTGCTGTTTTAATTCCTGTAACCAACAATCATCAATAAATAATCATGCACAGCTTCTACATCCTGCTGTGATATTTTGGTTTTGTTTTAAGTACTGGATGTACTGAGTTGGGATCTGCAATTCCAGAACAGATTTTCAGGTGTTCTGCTCCAGGATTCAAGTGAAAGAACAAGCACACGGGCAAGGCCACAGAGGGGAGAGCTGTTCTTCATCAGACACCTTGCAGATCTGCGAGCTGTTTTAAAAGAGATTGTGCCGAAAACAGGAGGTGTGTTCGAGGTAATATGTTTCACAATGAAAGGACAAAAGGCTGAAAGAAGCAAGCTATATAGATGACATAGTTACAAACAGTGAGGCAGGAAATCAAAGAGGAAAAAATGTGGACAATATCAGTAAAGTCATGGTAGAGAAGAAAAAAAAAAAACCAAAACATTTGAAGGAAAGTAAGAACCATGGCAAATGGAAACAAGTATCCCATTAAAGAGAAACATGAACAAGGTACAGTGACCAAAGTACAGGGACAACATTACAGCCTGTGATTTGAGTTAGCCAATCCAAATGGAAGAGTCTGAGACGGGCATATAAGGAGAAGGCACGAAAGTTGAAATGTTTCAGGAATTGCTTGGGGCTAGGCCTCAGGCCTCACGTACAGACTATACCTTGGTATGTACTGAGCTGTCCTGGCAGCCAAACAAGGGCTCACACAGTAACCAGGCCCTGAACACCACCACACAGCCACGTACACTGTGGCTCACAAGTTCAACCCACCATTTAGCTCACTAGAACAGAAAATTAAACCTTCCCTTTGCAGGGACACAAGAACTGTCACTCCCATGGAGACAATCCTCTGGGTGGATGCACCAAACAACTCAGCTGGCCTCCAGCCTTACTCTCCTCTGCAGCCCTCCCACCCCAGCAGCCTGGAGATGCCTTGGTCTTCCCATCGGTGATGGGCAAGAGCAGCAGGAAATGTGGCAGAATGGTGGAAGCCTGCAATCCCCTTCCCTCAACAGGAAAGGCTTCTCTGCCTCCTTGGCAGGGAGGCCAGGCTGCCATGGTCTTCCGGCAGTGGTTAGGCTGCTGCTGCCTCTGTGGCTCTCCTCCCCCTGCTTCTATCATCATCTGTACCTCTCAGTCAGGGCTAGAGCCCTACCTGGGTATATAGCGGATAGGACACTGGGTACATAGGGGATGGGACACTGGGCAGTGGAGGAATGGCAGAAGGCGGGGCCATTCATTCATTCACTGAATAAAGCAATCACGCCATCAGTTTCTGAAAAATAGGCAATCAACATAAACTAATTAAATATCACACTATTAGACCAAATACATTTTCTACTAATGTCGTTTGGTATAATACCTAGAAAAATCAGTGCAATTATATTTTTAATGTCTAGTTCATAACTGCTTCATTCATATCTCTTAATTCTGTTTAGGGGTGAAATGGATTAGATGATATAATTCCCACTTCCATGAGTTTGGCGTGTAAAGGTAACGTCCAATTATGCCACTATGTTGAGAAAATATGCCAAGCATTGAAAACTGGGGGACGATCTTACTACATCTTTAAAAATCAGCACAGTCTGACCTGTACATACAAATACCAAAATGTCTTCATTCTAATTAATGTTTCTGCAGTTAAGATAATCTGGGAGCTCCATCCATGCATTCCTGAACCCAGCACTTTTAACTTCGAGCTCGATACTCCAGCGTACAAAATGAGAGGCTTGTCTATCCATGTCAAGAAACTGTTTTTCTGTTTCTTCTTGCATGTTCCACTTCTGGATACAACAGAAAAGCTCATGAGGCTGAGAACACCACTCAGTAGTAGACAATACATACCTTTAACATCTCATTCACCTAAAGAGCGATGGTATTCTACCGGCTGTCTCAGTGTCAAGCTACCTTCATTTTTCCTACACATCAAACCTGAAGGACCTAAATTAAATTTTTTGTTCAATGCAACCATGTTGCAAGATTTGACTACCTCTGATAACCTAATTTCAAAAACATTGTTTGAAGACTATATGTACCATTTGATAAAAAAAGAACTTGTAACCATTAGTTTTAAAATAGTCATATTGTGAAGTACATAGAGATTAGACACAAACTTTACGGAAGCACCCAAATCTACAGTTCTGTGCAAAATGTTGTCTTTACAGGAAGTGCAATAATATTTTAAATCGTAATTAGATATAATCTTCTCTGTTTTTATTAGCTATTAACATTATGCAAAGATAAACTGAAGCATAATGGGTCTTTTCATTATCATGTAATTGTTGTTTTAATGGTTACATTACAAGCAGTGTAATACTATACATACTTCCACCTCTCATATTCGTGGGCAATTATTTTGAATCTATTATAATCTACCCATAGAGATAAATGTATTAATGTCACCATTTTAGTATAATGATGACCATGGTTTTGAAATCAACATGTTGGCCTCAGGGTCAAACGTAAAATAATAACAAAGAAAATATTTATATTATATGTCAGTCTCAGTCCTGGTACACAAACAGAAGAAGTTTAAGGGAAATGTGGAACCGTTCTTGCTACTGTTATCCTGAAACTGGACAAATAGATATGAAACCAGTGGTTATTATTTCAAAAACAGAGGAAAACATTTAAGTGATCCATAATTAAAAGCTTGGAAGTGAAACTGGAAGAAGCCTTCCCTGAAGATATAATCCCCAAGTACCATCCTAAACCATATCCAGAAATATTGCCTCAAATACTCTATTTCCCACTGATACATGATGAACTGGCCTGAGTTACTCATCCATTAATTGCTTTCCTCCTAATCAAGCAAAGCAGTGTAGCTTGGCAGGGAGCCACCAGTGCTTAGACAAGTCTAAGCAGTACATAAAGCTTGAGGATATCCTGAGGATATCCTATATAAATTTAAATGAAGTTTCATATCCACAAGGCACTCTATAAGCGTGACCCAAAATATTTCAAGGAGGTAGAAGGCTCTGGGATGCCACTGCAGCTGAGAGTCCCTTGCAGGACCTGTACAGTGGAGCTGAAATCTAACTCTGATCAACACTGTGCTTCTTGGAAGAGGAGATAAAGGCAATTTAAGACCATGAAATAAGCCCCGAGGAGTTAAGGACCATTGCTTTCTTCTACTCCAAATATGAAACATATTTCAACAGTGTTATCATTAATATAAAATCAGAGCAGCACAGAAAGAGTGGGGAAAAAAACTCAAACCAGACACTGAGCTCCAGCAAAGACAGAATTTTCTCTTGATAAAAGACAAAGTTACACATGACACTAGTCACATTTCTTAGAGGATAGGAGGATGGTGTGAAGACAATGCTAAGATGGATGGACAGTGGATAGGAAAACAAACAATACCTGAACAAATTGAAATTAAAATTCTTTTAGAGGAATAATGCTTTGCAAATACTCTTCAGATTATTTTCTTTCCCCTGTATTTTGATTGACTGTAAAATGTCAAGAGACTACCGCTAAATTCATGTGAAAGGAAGTGCCAGAACATTACCATGTTTGGCTGGAAACAAGTTATAGAGCAGCAGAAATCAGTTCCATTTTGCAGTTTCAAACCATTCCAACCCAAAATTAGCACTGTAAGACATTGAAATGCTTCATAGGAAGCATACAACATTCAAAAATGCCCTATGGGCATGAATTTCTGCCCAGCAATACCTCCTGCTTTTCCCCAGTGTCCTTTTCTCAGGGAAGTCAAGTTGTAAAAAGGAGATAAATATTCCTTGCCCCACAACGGCATTTTGAGGCTTAAGTGATATCTGTAATATTTTCAGAAATGCTCTCATGGAAAACGTTTGGGACGCTCTTCGGAGACAAGAACACTAGCATCTCTAATGAATGTACTTCAAGGAAAACTCTGAAACAACATATGGAGAGCAAACTGAACACAGAGCACATATTTCTGACATTTATCTTTGTTTTTATTGTTAAGATAAAAGCATGCTGTTTGTTTCTTAGGATTTCATCTGCTATAGCTTTCTTTCCTTTCTCTGTGTCTTATTCTACACTGGTGACATCATCTGCAGCAATTTTTGAAGTTTTGCAGCAAATCCTGTGCTCTGGAAGTTTTAATGAGTCATGTAGAGAATGTTATTAGACAGGGAGCTCATGCCTCCTGACTGCAACCAATATGACTAGAGCAGAGAGGATATGCTTGCTGGGATGACTGATTTTAAAAAATAAAAACAAAGAAAAAGAAGTCTCCAAAGGCCAGGACGGGATAGTAAGAGCAAACCTGCAAAGAAGAAATATGGGCATTTAGAAACCTTTTCTCCTATTGCAGTTGCATGTTTGCTGAATACTAATGTACTGAATAGGGTTGCTCAGGTTCTGAGATGAGTGGTGTCTCTGCTATACAGTCCCAACTGTACCGAATGCTACTAGAGACAAGAATTGCTTCCAAAATCTTGAAAAGAGAATGGCTGAACCCTTGACCATCTGCACCGAGAACTACTCCCCTTCACACCCAAAATAAGCTGCATGCTGATCAATATCCAAGACATCAGACAAACTATTTGAAGACACTTGTCAAGATTCATAATAAGCCCCACAGTTATATTTGTTTTTCCAAACTCTTATAGCTTCCAAAACCTGCTGAAGATGTGAATGCCTGAGAAAAATTGTACATGCTGCTCTTGTGCATGTTACTCTTTAAATGCATAGCTGCTTCACTGTTAAAAGCTCAGAGAATTTTTGAGTGTCACAGGAACTGTATAGAATGTAGTCAGCGATAGTTTTCTAAACACAGGGTGTAGCATATCCCAACATCACATCAAGTCCTCTGAGAAGTGTGGCTGAGAATTCTGAGTTACCTTCAAAGCCATGCACTATAAATCCATGTGCACACATATATATCTGTACAGTTTCACTGTTCTAAAACTGCAGCCTGAGTTCTTTATATGGGATATATAACAGACATATAACTAAAACAGTGTAGAACATCTGTTTTGGTTTTATATGGGTAAAAAACCACACTGAAGATATGCATAAGCAAGCACCTGGTTAACAATTAGTTCTAAACTATTTTAATGAGACACAAAACTTCACCATTTTCCCCAGTTTTCCTCCCACCTGTGTGTATGAGGTCTCACACGGCTTGATTTCTTACCAAATAAATTTTTAGTGCAGTATTTGTTTACTAATCTTTCTACATTTTAAGGTAAAATACTCCAACATCAGTACAGGCGAAACTGTTTCGTCTTTTAAGCAGTTTTTCTTTTGCTGTGTTGCCTACTTGTTCAAAGCTGTGAGAAGACAATCTTTTCTAGACATCATTCAGGGAGATTGGAAATTAGTTCTCATACACCTTCTCGTATAAAAGTCTTTGCTAGTAAGTTTTACTAGCTAGTGGGTCGACAGATATACAGAAACTCTTCACCACCTGAAACAACAAATCTCTGCAATGTTTTATTTCCTACCTCTTAAAGTTGCTATCCTCGCTTGAGCAGCAACTCTCTAACACAAAATCTTTCAGTGCCTCTCATGCAGTTTGATTGCAGTATGTTGTCTTTTGCTAAACACTGTACCTACGGCTCGGTGCGCTTTAGAGAGCTTCCATTAGAAAACGCACAGTTATCAGTAACCAACAGGTATCATACTAAAGTAATGGCAACATTGCATTTATTTTCTAAGCCATTAAATGTATCTTATAAAAGTATTGCTGTGTGACAACTGGTGATAAGTTAAGACTTCAATGGTAATCACTCTGTGATTTTAAAGACAACTATTTCAGCTGGCAGGAAGGTCGAGTTTAAAAAATAGATTAATTTCTTGATTTTTTTAAAAAATAGTTTTGTTACTTTAAAATTTTAAGCTCCCTTAGGAAAATCAAGGTCTATTATTAACAATGTAATCTGAAAACTCAAGAATGATGCACTATGGAAGATGATCCAGTGAAGTTTCTATGAACACCAAAGACTTAATTCAAAATCTATGCCTCTGCTAATTTTTCATAGACTCCTAGAATCAGAATGGTTTGGGTTGGAAGAGACCTTAAAGATCATCTGGTTTCAGCCCCCCTGCCATGGGCCAGGTTGCTCAAAGCCTCATCCAGCCTGGCCTTGGACACTTTCAGGGATGGGGCATCCACAGCTTCTCTGGGCAACCTGTCCCAGTGCCTCACCACCCTCTCCAGGAAGAATTTCTTCCTGATATCCAATCTAACTCTCCCTGCTTTCAGTTTAAACCCATTGCCCCTTGTCCTGTCACTACAGGCCCTTGTAAAAAGTCCCCCCCAGCTTTCTTTTAGCCCCTTCAGACACTGGTAGGTGCTATAAGGTCTCCCCAGAGCCTTCTCTTCTCCAGGCTGAACAAACCCAACTCTCCCAGCCTGTCCCCATGGCAGAGGGGCTCCAGCCCTCGGAGCATCTTCATGGCTTCCTCTGGACTCACTCCAACCGGTCAATATCCTTCTGATGTTGGGGGCTCCAGAACTGGACACAGAACTGCAGGTGGGGTCTCAGGAGAGCAGAGTTGAGGGGGAGAATCCCCTCCCTTGACCTGCTGGCCACGCTGCTCTGGATACAGCCCTGGGTACGGTTGGCTTTCTGGCCTGCCAGCACACACGGCTGGCTCATGTCCAGCTTTTCATCCCCCAGTGCCCCCAAGTCCTTCTCCTCAGGGCTGCTCTCGATCCATTCTCCACCCAGCCTGTCCTTTTGGGATTGCCCCAACCCATGTTCAGGACCTCGCACTTGGCCTTGTCAAACTTCATTAGATTTACACAGGCCCACATCCTGTCAAGGTCCCTCTGGATTCCCTCCAAGTCTTTTGCCTTTGCAACCATAAAATACCTTCACCAGCAGCAGCAAAAGTGGAACCACTGCAATCCACAGTGCTACCAGATTGCTAGCATACAAATCACTGACTTGACAAATCCTTTCAAAAGGTGTATATTCATGAGATGCAAGAAAAATTGAAGCAGAATCTCATCTACATGCGCAATCCCGGTGTTGCTCATGACAGAGATCAGCAATTCTCTCTTGACCATGAAAGCTGCAGAATATTTAAAGGCCAGGATGGAAAAGGTGTGCATGTAATTAGGGCAATACCAAACACTGTATAAAGATTTAACATCCAGCTTGTCAGGAGCACAAAACAGATTCAGTGACACTTAAAGAAGATCTGATAAATTAAAAGCAATAGTTGTTGGATTAATTCAAAGAACATCTGAAAGTGCACAAAGATAAAGTAGATCCTGGTGATGTATTTCTTGACTGAAATCATTAGATAAAAGAAATACCTCCATGTCTAAAGTCAGCAAACACCAGAGTATCAATAGGTCTCTGAGCCCACACCAATCTATATAGAGCCACAGTTTTATCACAAAATATTAGTTAATATTGACATTTTTTAATACAGTCCACTTTACTATGTAATTAGTGTAATGTAGTGGGAGCTGTGGTTCTTAACAAAACTGCTGGTGATTTGTACAGCATTTACTGTCACGTTAATAAAAAACGGACTTCTATTGAGCCCAACTGCCTAATAGAGAAAAATGTTCATCTTAATTAGGAAAATCTTCATAAAGAAATATAAATGCAATTAGTAATGGGCTGCAGGGAATAAATCTAGGACACTCAGGAACAACTGGTGTTTTACCAGGAAATGGAAGAGTGAATATAAACCCCAAAACAGTTGTTAGCTCTCTGGTGATTGACCACAAATAGCAATAGAAGTTGAGGTTTTAAGTGTTTTATAATGAAAAATCAATTTATTTCATTAAGGTTGCATGCTTTAGATGCTTGTTTTTTCAGGTAATAAAGCAGTCTTAGCTGACAATGAAACTACTCAAACCCTCTATGAATTAAGACAGACAAATCCATTAGCATTTTTTGAAGGAATTACTTTATAAAAAGAAAGAATGGAGGTGCCAAACAATGGCTCAAGAAAGATCCACCGTCAAGCACTTGAAAAATAGTCACTATATCACACACATATTTTGAGGGTTTCTGTGATGTTCACAGGCAGTTGAGAATTTTCTGCTGACTTAATTGATGCAGCAGCAGATACTATATCATTATGATAAAGACTATATAAAAATGTAAACTTCAATTAATTTTTGTCCTTAAAGAGGTTTCAACAGGCAATATATACATTTCCCCTGTCAGTCTGCATCCGTTTTCCACCATTTTCTTCCAACAGTTCTGTAATTCGAAGACTCTGATGTTCCCTAACTCTGCTCATTTTCCTTTCGAAATGAAATGAACTTTTAGTCATCTTACAGAATTTATTTTTTTTAGAAAAAGCATGTTAATGCAAAGCACTGATGGGAAGTACTTCCCAAGTCCCAAAATCTAACTCTCTGAGTCACATTCAGTGTCAGTATTAACTTCCCCATGAAAAACTGCTTTCTGCAAATATTACCTAACCCTAGCTAAGATTTTATGTTTTCTCTGAGTGGCCTTGATAGGGAACTAATACGCATATGTAAGCACGTGCAAAAGTGGAAATAGCATTAGTATAAGATTTCATTCAAACCAATAACCAGAAACATGGCATAAAACCCTGGTGTTCTGGCCACTGACAGCTTTACTGCATCGTTTCACAGAGAATATCACCAAACAATAGAAGCTGCAGCTTCTTGAGCCTCAGAGAATGTAATTTCATTTATTCATGTCAATGACATTTTTACTAGACTGCAGCTTCATGTAGATTAGTCAGACACACCAAAACCCACATATTAGCTGGGGTGAAGCTGTGATGACTGCAGTTGTCTAACGGTGTCAATCCAAAATTTAGATGAATATAATTTTCTAGCTCTAAATGACAGAGATATAATATAGATCTCGTATATCACCAAAGTAATAAATAATTAGTGAATAGAACTGAGTAAAATAGCAGCTTGAGCACACCCCCAATTTTGAATCTTGATGCACAAGTCAGTGATCAGAACGATCCATCTTTCTGCCTCGAATGATGAAACAGCTTTCTCACAACCTAACACATAGCACCATCTGGCACAAACAGAGGAAACCAAGAACTTCTGGAAGAGAAGAACAAAAGCAGTTTAGTTGCTTCAGAATTGTCGAAGATATTAACAAAAATCCTTCAGAAACAGCCATCTGACTTCAAATGTGGCTCAGTGAACCTGCCTCCTGTAGACATGCTTGGATGGCTAATAATCTCAGTCAAGTGCTGTTGAATTGAATTGTTTGGGTGTGGGATGGGAGTTGTAGAGTTAGGACAGCCTGTGTGGAAAGTCAACTGTCCACCAAACTGCCTGGCTTTCAGACTATTATCTCACGTCTCCCAGCATGAATTTTAGGAGCTCAGAATACATCTCCTTGTCAAAGCTCAGCGGGCTCTTTTTGGTAGTTATTTATAAGAAGAGTGACTACAAACACCGTGTTAAGCTGTGCTTTGAGCAGTAGCGGCACGTGCTTTACTGTCTCTTTGCTGGGGCTCAACGTCCTCCGTGTGCAGTGGGACATGAGTGGTCTGATGTCAGCCCCGAGAGGGGATGTGGAGCTGTGCTGTCAGAGACACTGCTCGGACAATACTGGGCTCAGTGGTTAGACTGAGGTGCTCGCAGTAGAAACACAAATGGAGTCTGCAGTCTGTGTGACATTAGACTGCTTCGCTGATAGTAGCACAGACTTATTTTATCATTGCTTTTTGAAAGTGACTTTTAATGCAGACTGTTTTCTAAATGATCCTTAAAAGACACTCCTTTCTTCCTCATCACCTTCACCCAAGGCAATAACATCCAGTAGCATTGATCTATTTGCTGCTAGTTTTCATTAATTTTACCCTCCCTGAGGGTGGTGCAGCTTTGGTGCCAGCTAATTAAAACCTATTTAGGGCTGTTCAGTGCACTTTATCAGACCAGAATTAGCTCTGCTGCTTTAATGAAGACTACAGTTTTCTCTGTTATTACCAATTAAATGTTGTTATATCATACTGCATTATGTTTCTAATGCATGGCAAAGATACAGATGGCTTCACAACCACCTACCTGGATGGAGCTACATACAAAGAGGCGACTTTTAGTAATTACCTAATGTTTCTTTAAATCTTTTCACTCGACTCAATACATATAATATACCAAAACGTTAGTAAAGTACTGAAAGAAGCCGCCAGCTTTATGCTCCCTCTAGGGAAGTACCAAGTAAAATACATTAATGAAAAATTGTGAATGTCTGGTAATGAATATTATTTATGTACAACAATTATTCAAAGTGGGTGAGCATTCACTGCCTTGAACTCAAATGTTTTGCTAATGAAGACTCTCGGAAAGAACATATGTCCCCCAGATTCATAATACCACATGCAAGGTTAATTCTCCAGTGTGGGTAGCCCATATCAGAGGGTATTTTCTACCGTGGTAGAATTAAAAATGCTTCATTGCAAAATAAACAAACTTGTTTGAAATTATTTAGAGGCAATTCTTGATTCTTCCATGAACCAATAATAAACCATTGGTCAATATCAAAGCTCTGAGTTTTGAACCTGTGCTCAGTGAAGTCAGGAATGAAACTCCCACATCAGTGATGCAGGACCAGAGCTTTTCTGCAGTAGAGAAGTGAGTGCAGCACATTCCTGTTAGCTGCTTCTCATAACATCCTTTAAAACTTGAGCACCACTAGGATGAAACTACTGAAAAGTCCCACTAATTACCTAAAAAGATGGTACATCAAAGCATAGAAATAGAAATCTCATTAAAGGCTTGACAGACTACAAATCTGTTGCAATCTTACTATGCATTAGTAGCATACACTGTACATAAGGACTGTATTTTAGGATTAAACTAAAATAGATGTGGTTACAATCCACTCAGTACATTTTAAAATGAGTTGAACTTGGTTTCCTTCCAGAATTTTTGCTGGGAACATGTTGAAACAGACCTCTGTTCAATCTAATATTGCAAGCAAGAGTTGATGTTTCTCTGAGGAACTGAAGGAATATTTGGCCGAGGAACCTGTGTCTGTCTCAGCATCATAATAGTCTGGCACAATGTGAGAAACTATTTTCACCATCCACAAATCTCTTGTGCTCTCCCTTTACTGCTTCCACAAACGCCACATACCTCTAACAGCCTCCTGACCCTCCCTAGGAGCAGCAGCCAGGTCTTGTGAATTGAAGATGTTACAGAAAATGAAACAGTTTCCAAACTGAGCTCCCCTGATTAGTAGGGAACTGCAGGATGTTTTCTTGTGATACAGAAGGTGTTGATTTTTTCCCCGTTTCTGTCTGACAAGTGCACTAAATGATGTTAAAAACACCACTTAGCATTTGACGCGGTGAAGTAGGACTAAAAATGAAAGTTGCAGTAGACACAAGGATGTTCTCCAATTGCCACTGTGAGAACTGGTGGGGGTTTTCAGTGTTAAAGGCAGGCATGTGTAAATGCAACGTGATGTGCTTGATGGGGCAGGCTCTTCACGATTTGCTGCTGTTGGCAATGTGAAACTTTTAGTTGTAAGGGATTAGGAAGAAATTGGGCCACTTGACATGAGGCTGCTTAAGAACACTGTTCATAAACACTGGGAGAACAGAAGTTCAGTCTGCCTTTGACATGGAAAGAAGCATTTGTATTGTGTTAATTGCATAATAATAAACCCTTCAGATGTGTTAATTTGTTGAAGAAGAATGGATTAGGCTGGAGATGAGGGTACTTTGACATTAGATGAAGAATTTTTTTTTATAGGATATACAAAGTTCTGGTCTCACAATAAGGATTTTGATGAAGTATTGTGAAGACACTGTGACCTGACTGACAACACAGAAGAGTCATAAATATAAACAAATTTATGTTTAGTGATGTAATAATGTACCCATAATCATATTTAGCTTGATTAATATGTAAACAGGATGACTTGGATTATTAGAGGGCATTTTAGAAGAACTGGTCTTGTATATTTTCTCTATCAGTGTCTGTTCATCAGCTTGTTCAGTTAAACTAAAGAAACCGTGATAACCTTCACACCTTTATGACATACAGGAGCTCCCTGAGACTCCAGAATTGCAGCAGCAACACGTGCATATGATGAACAAGCTGAGGGGCAAGCTCATCCCTGTGTTTCACTAGTTTAAAAAAAGAAAAGGAAAAATCAACTCTAACCAAGTTTGACAGTTTAATAACAAAGTGAATCACGGAAGTTGATCACTAAATTGGAGAGACATGGAGTTCAAGGGTGGATCACCCAGTGGATAAGGAACTGGCTGGATGGCCACACTCAAAGAGTTGCTCAATGTCCAAGTGGAGACCAGTGATGACTGGCATTCCTCAGGGGTTGGTACTGGAACCAGTGCTGTTTAACATATTTGTTAGTGACATGGACAGTGGGATTGAGTGCAACCTTGGCAAGTCTGCTGATGAGGTGGCATGGTTGACACACTGGAGGGAAGGGATGCCATCCAGAGGGACCTGGACAGGCTGGAGAGGTGGGCCTGTGCCAAGCGCATGAAGTTGGGAGTTCACCTGGGAGTGCTGGTGGACAGCACATTAACCATGAGCCAGCACTGTGAACTCGTGGCCAGGAAGGCCAGTGGTATCCTGGGGTGCATTAAGAAGAGTGTGGCCAGCAGGTCAAGAGAGGTCATTCTCCCTCTCTACTGTGCCCTGGAGAGGCTGCATCTGGAGTATCGTGTGCAGTTCTGGGCTCCCCAGTTCAAGAAAGACAGGGTACTACCGAAGAGAGTGCAGAGGAGGGCTACAGAGATGATTAGAGGACTGGAACACCTCCCTTATGAGGAGAGGCGGAGAGGCGGAGAGGCCTCGGTCTGTTTAGCCTGGGGAAGAGAAGACTGGGAGGGGATCTCATCAATGGTTATAAATATCTAAAGGGTGGGTGTCAAGAGGATCGGTCTAGACTCTTTTCAGTGGTGCCCAGCAACAGGGCAAGGGGCACAAACTGGAGCACAGGAAGTTCTACCTGTGCTTGAGGAAAAACTTCTTTACTTTGAGGGTGACAGAGCACTGGAACAGGTTGCCCAGAGAAGTTGTGGAGTTTCCTCTGGAAATATTCAAAACCCACCTGGACGCATCCCTGTGCAATCTGCTCTAGATGAACCTGCCTTGGCAGGGGGGTTGGACTAGATGATCTCCAGAGGTCCCTTCCAACCCTGACCATTCTGTGACCATTCTGTTAAGTTTCAACAAGGCCAAGTGCAAGGTCCTGCACACGGGTTGGGGCAATCCCAAGTACAAGGACAGGCTGGGCAGAGAATGGATTGAGAGCAGCCCTGCAGAGAAAGTCTTGGGGGTAGAAATGCTTCATGGAGAGGGTGGTGAGGCACTGGGACAGGTTGCCCAGAGAAGCTGTGGATGCCCCGTCCCTGGCAGTGTCCCAGGCCAGGCCGGATGAGGTTTTGAGCAACCTGCTCTAGTGGAGGGTGTCCCTGCCCATGGCAGGGGGGTTGGAACTAGGTGATCTTCAAGGTCCCTTCCAACCACAACCATTCTGTGATTCTATGATTTTAAGTTTGAGAGAACAAGCTTTTCTACTTCAAAAGCTAAGTAAAATGTTCGGAGGAAGTTTAGTTGTATCTGGTTTTTTCAGTTGGGTCTGAAAAGCTACAATCCTTCGCAACTGAAAATCCATGATGTGCACATTCAAAATTAATACTAAGGTGCAGCAGTGATCTGAAAACTCCTTCCTAGTTAGCTCCAGTGAGTATGCGTGACAGATGCTCTTCCATGCCAAAACAGAGATGATCAGAATTTTTGCAGCTCAGTCACAAATTCCTGCAATTTGTGGTCTTAACTCCACAAAGCCAATTTCTGCTCTGAATATGGTAGCCAAAACAGTGACCCTCACACTTTCATCTCCTTACAGTCCCAGCTTGAGCAGCATAAACACGCATTCTCAGTCATGGAAAACAGAATTTCAGCATAATTCTGCTAGAATCCTAAATCTATTACAGTATCACTGATAATCCATTTTCACCAAGAAATAGGAATAATGCGTAACCCTGAGGTTTGTGTTTGAAGAAAAGCTACAGCAAACCTCAACAGAGAAGAAAATAGAATATCCAGAGTTATCCTGAGGTTGTGCATTCAGATATGTTTTTTGTGTAGGATTATCCTCTTCAAATAAAATGTCAATTTAATCAATAGTAAATTGAGCTTAAAACAACACACAGCTTTGAAAACATTTCAGGAAGACATCCAATATTTTTTGGACTCAAGCCAACAGAAATGGAAAGAACAGAAGGTAGCGTAGGTGGGGTAAATGGGGCCTAGCTGCTGCCTCATCAAGTGTTTATAACAGACAAAAGCATATAACAATCCATTAAAAACGTATCTGGGGACTCATTTAGTAGCTGGAATCTGGAATGGACTTCTCTCATGTATCTTTTGTCAAATATTATAATTATTCTTCACGTTTAGGACTTACCGGTCTTTTCCTGTCTCCTGCTTAAATACTACATCGCAGTAACTCATGCGCTTTTCTGTTGTCACGTAGATTTTGGCAGTTGGGTAGCTGTCAACAGTTTTCTTCAGCATGTTGTACACAATGCCGTTTCCATCCTTCCTCATGTTTCGAAAAGGTCCCCAGATCACGTAAACAGTGTTGTTAGTTTCTTTGAAAAAGTACTCGGGATTCTTGAGGAGGAGAGGCACGCTTGTGTGAGAGACCACTCTTACAGTTGTCCTCCTCCCAACATCCTCCTCGAAGCCCTTTGTGGGAGCATTGTTCATCCTCCATATGCAGGAAGACTTGTCTATCTCAGCTCCCACCTTCTGGCCAGCCATCTGTCCCGAGTTCGAAACAATGGCACAGAGGTCACAGTCAAGTTGTAGAGGCTGGAAGAAAGAAAACAAAAATACATGGCAAGTTTTTCACTGTAAAACATGAAGACTAAAATTCAGGTAAAAGAAAGACAAGCAGAGTCCAAGAAATTGATAGCAATGCTTCTCTATAAAAATAAACTAACAGTAACTATGTGGTGGAAGTGGTAGAAAACCCTACCATTACGAATCTCTGAATGCAATCCTTTTTAGTGAAATAGGCAGTTCCAATCTTTTCCTTTATTCTCCATCTTGCAAACTCAACTAGAAAAATAATCATTCCTTTTCTTCCTCTAAATGTTACTTTTTCTACTAGAAAACAATGAAAGAAAGAAGCAGCAGAAAACAATATTTAGATTAATGCCACCTTCATTTTTAACAAGGTATTGTCAGCAATAGGAAGAAAGTACAGAAAAAGTAATGCTGGAAATTTAACTATACACTGTGTTTATGTATCTGAATTAATAGTTCCCAAATTTGTGACAGAAGTCAAACATGAGATGCAACTCTAAAAAGCAATCTAGTAGCATGAAAATCCTGCAATTGGAAAGGAGATGTAGACAGAGGAATACATTGTTCTCTCCAGGGATCAGTTATGACCCATGAAAAATGAGAGGCAGATGGACTGTTGACACGCGAACTAGGAACTTAATCCTGGGCAAACTGAAGTCAAAGACAGTATTTCCTGAACCCGTTCTAAGGTACTATTTCTCCAGTATGAATTGAAAATAGGAACTGTTATCTGTCTAACAGATATATAGGGATCTATCTAATGTTCCATTTGTCAGAGTATAAATAGTAAATGTCTTTTGGTTCTTTTGTACCAACAGCCTAAAAGCAAATGCTCTGTATTTCAGTTGGATAGTATGAAAACTTTGGTTAGAAATCTAAATCAAATGCAAACTAGATCCATCAAAAAAACCTACAGAAGACCATCCAGACCACAGATCATTTACAATTTTTTTATGGTCACAGACTTGACCTTCTGTCATGCTCCCAATTGGGAGCCAGTGACTTCAGATTAATGTTTGTTAGGAATAATTCCCCTCATGTTCTTTGGACATTTAGCCTGACAGGATGCTAGGTGCTTTCCTGATCAGACTTGTGGTTATTTCCCTTCAAAATCACACCTCATTTAGCTAATGTAGATGAATATCCTGGCTACATTTGACCACTATAACCTTAGGATACGGTGGCTGACCAAACACCAAATTTCTTTGATAATGGTGCATTATATACGGACAAGATATAAACATCTGAAGAGAGCCAAATTATAACAGATAAAATATCTCATCTTTGGTGACAAATACTGTACTGAACTAAGGTGCACACTGCAAGATTTCCACAATAAATCACATAATTGCAAAGGTGTGATTTCCCTATTGTGATTGGTTTGATGTCTCTGTGTGACTTGTTCATGAGAACATTCTTTCCTCTTTTCATCAGGAGTTAAAATGCCTGACTGCATGGAAAAGCATTGGCACCATTTCCATTACAGGAAACCATGTATTTTTTTATAGCTGTTGTAGTTCTAGGGAGCTGTCCTGCACAGTGCTTTGACAGCAGGGATGAAATCCCAAGAGATGCAGCTGAACACAACAGTCTTTCTGTGTACTGGTTAGTTACAGAAATCCTCTCTAAGATACATTATGAGGACATGGCTGAGAGACCTAAACAAATCCATAAGCATAACTCACATCCTAACATGAAGTGAATTGTTAAAGTCCCAGTAGTTTAATTTATAGCTTTCAGGATGAACTTTCAAACTAACAAATGCTAAATATGAAACTGCTAGATAGGAAAAGCCAATTTGGTCAAAAATCTGGTCCCGTTCAAATTTGTCTCTACCTTGGTGTTGTTTTTTGTTGGGGCTTTTTTTCCACAATATTCTTCCTTCTCCATTAAAATGTAGCTGCTCTCTTAAATTTGGAATTGTTTGATTTTCTGACCTTAGTTAGAAATGCATTGCACATTTTCTATTCACTGAGTGTAACTGTTCTGCTCGAATAAACTGAGTACACTCACTCCTGCAATTGTGTCCCCTGGTTTTCTAGCTCTTTTGTTGTGATTCATTTATCTTGTTCCAATTTATAAAGCACTTTCATAATATTGAATGCCTGCACTAGGTCAACATATAATCTGCTCTTCTTCAATAGAGGCAGAAGCTTAACCCCTCCCAGCCTTATCTCAGAATAAATACTTTTTACAATGCAGAGCAATTTTACATGTCCTGATATGCGTATTTCCCAACAGAGATCCCAGAGAGTTAGGAGACTGACTGACACCCATGCAGACATTCCACTGACTCCGGAATCACCCACTGACTTCAGCAGCTTTTTGCCTTGTACGTTCCTCAGTGTAGGAGAAAATACACACCAATATTGATCCATTGAATCCCCCCGGGGTGGGGGGGTTCAGTGACAGGCTGGCAGTTGCAATGTTGGTTTAAAAGTGTCACAGACAAAAGGGACAGTTTCAGTAATCCACATAAAACAGCTTTCTCATTTTTCTTATTTAACATGACATTCCTGTTTGTTATTACACCCCAGCTCAGGTATGGCTGTCCCATCACATTAAGACTCAAAAGCTGCTCAAATGTAGCTCCTCTTCCAGGTGGCTCCCACAGGAGCTATTCAGGCACAGGGATTTGGGTTCTCGTGTGCGTGGAATTGGGAAGCACCTGGGTAGTTGTGGTTGCTTCCTCATGCCACTGAACTAGGACACAGCTGACAGCTCCCTGTGACCCACGAGGAGTTGGAGTCATGTGCTGTCAGCCACCTTCGCTCCATACTCTGAGGTCCTACGTCTCTCACAGGTTTTTGGCTGCAAGATTGCCCACAACAGCCCTAACCTGTAGGACAAACTTTTCCATGTAACTTGCTGTATTGTTTGTGTTAAGGACGAACAGAAGCAGAGAGACAATTCCTACACACAGAAACTGGAATACAGAGAGGTGAAACCAACAAATACACACCCAGGTCCTGAGTAGCAAAAGTCCAAGCCAGAGAGCCTGAGAGTCAGAGGTCAAGAGCTGGAGCCTGAGAGTGATCACAGCAGAGTCTGAGCAAGCCCCAAGAGCAACAGCACGAGGAAAGCCAACCAACCCACCAACTCACTAATGAACGAGCAAGTACCGAGCATGAAGTACTATGGAATTAAATACTCCTTCGGTCAGTTTGGGTTGGCTGTGTCAACTGTGTGTCACCCTCACGCTGCTTGTACTGAGAAAGTTGGGAACACAGCAAGTATCAGAAGCTGTGAAAGACCTTGAATTGGTTCAAGCACTCCTTAGCACCAACTAAAAAGAACACTTTATCAGTACTCTTCTCAGGGCAAATCCAAAAACATAGTCTCATACCAGGTACTGTGAAGAAAATTAACTCTGTCCTGACTAAAACCAGCACAACCCAGAACATCAGCTAAGGCTTTACCTGTACCTTTCACAAGATCTTCATTGACTCGCGCCATAGATATATTAGCTAAAGAAAAAACCATAGGGAACCATTCACCTTTTCTTCTCTTTTCATGTGCTTCGACACATATTTCACCTCCACACACCATGGGGGTTGAGCTATTATTGCTTCTAGAAAGTCATTCATTTAGTTGCCGAGCAGAAGGACGCAGAAGTCCTCAGCAGAGCAGCTGGGCATGATTCTGACAAATTGTCTCATCTTTTTCCTGAATGATCCATTGTAACTGTTGAGAAGCACTTATATTTTAATCAGCAACGAAAATGAAATGTTTGACCTTTCCATTTCCTGTGCAAGCTTACAGACAATAGAAAAGATAATTAAAACTGTGAATTAGAACTTGCAAAACAGTGCCGTTTCTCTAGCAAAGAGAAATAGCTGTGTAATAAAGGTCACTTATCAAACAGTTCTAGTTATTAAATCTTTGCATTTAGCACTGAAGTGGCTTCACAGAATCAAAGGTCAAACCATTAAATAACAAAAACAGCCAGAATTAGAAAAGGTCACAAGCAACTCTAACCAGAAGTAGGTCAAAAAACATGTTTCTCTTCCACAGAGTATTTCGATATTTGGAAAATCAGTTACTTTCCAATTTGAAACAACTCCCCTATTATTTCAAATGGCTCCACCAGGAGACTGAAATTCCAGCTACCAGATAGTTTGCATTGGTGGGTTTCCCAATGGTGCAGATCCTGGATCATCAAGTTTCCCAGACATGGACCTGCAGGTCTGCTGAATCCCAGGCAGGGATGATCTCAGGCTAGGTCTCAACCTCTTGGCCAAAAGCTCACAAGTCAGTGGAGTACAACAAAAAAAAATGTCTCAACAGACCAGCCACATGCCAAGCTGCCCTCTCAGCTGAGACTGCCAGATTCCCTCTTCAGCTGGACTAAATCCAGCTCAGGACCCATGCAGATATAATGTATGCTAAGGAAAAGCTGAATTTCTCTTGCGACTTCTTAGCACCATAGGCTGGTGGTGCACTGGAGAGCCAACTCCCACCACCAACCCTGCTTCACTCTGTGAATCCCACAACTAATCATACAGATAGTTAGGAAATTCAGATTAAACTTTCCCAATTGTTACTTTAACAATGTGATTGTAATTTTGTAAATTGGACGCAATGCCCATTCGCTACATAATGAGGCAATTATTAGCAGCTCGCCACATATTAATTTGCTCCTTTAATGTTGAAACAAATGAGATCTTTTCTTATAATCATCCTATTTGAGTGAATTCTAACAAAGCCGATTGAACAAAGCTCCAGAGAGACTTTTCTTTATTTCAATGCCATTTATTCTTCTACTCTTCTTGGATGTCTTTAGAGTTTTAGAGGATACAACATTTATAATGATGCCAACAGGGAATAGATTTTTGCCTTTATTCTTGATGTTCTTTTGAGGTCTTTGAAATGAAAGGTACAAGAGAGGCATTAACTGTCTGGCATTGTTTTTATTGCCTTTCTCTGTTTTACAGGCAAAAAAATGTATTTTAATTTTTCCAGTGTTTCAGTGATGATTAACCAAACCGGTTTTATTCTACACTTACTCACTTTCTCAGACCTCTGACTGGGAGGAATGACTTGCCAGGCTTCTCTAAGACAAAATTCAGCACATTTAAAGAAAAGTAACTGTGTGTTCACCCAGCAAGAGCTATCAATTTAATACAGCACTCAGAAGCACTGTATATAAATCACATTACATAACTAACATCAAGCAATAAAAATAAAAATTATAAAAAAACCCCAGGTCTGATTAGGCAGAGCTTGTGGTTGTACATCTTTCCCCCTTCTGTGGTAGCATTGTTTTTTTAGTCTTCAGCAGTTGATTTTGGTCCTAGCTCCCGGCATCACACCCCATCAAACATCTCTGTCTTCATAAAATTTAATGCTAAGGTGTCATAAAGATTTTAACATTTTGACATTATTTTGAAATAAGCCCTATGTCAACATGCATCCCATTTCCAAATAAATAGAATATGATCTGTCTCTTCATAAGACTGTTTCTGAGACTGAAGTGTCTGCGATATTTTATTTAGATGACTGTCACTGATATGTACATAAGTGCTCGCAGGAAGGTTTTATTTAAATTGAATGAATTGGAAGGGAATGCATAGGAGCCACATAATGGGACTAATCTTGCAGTAAGAGACTGAATAAATAACCATCACTGAAATTCCTCTATATACATTGACCCAGTTGTAACAGAACTGCTATTCTTTGATTTGCAGCGCTTTAAAGGGACTGTATCAGCTCTTTGCTTGAAACAGGTATCTTGTGGATTCCTGATGTCAGTGGTAAAGAGATAGAAATGGGAAGAAAGCTCAGACTTCGGGCAGAGGCTGTTGAAACTTGCATGCCAGACTCTTCAGCACCATCTGAACTTCCATGTGGCAAGTGCATTTTTGAAGCATTTTAGTTTTCTTGCTCATGGAAAGGGAAAAAACCCCACAAACCTAAATCTTCCAAACATGAACCACAGTGCAAAGTGATGCAGTGTCATCTTTCTCACTTTCAAGACAGCTCTAGTTACTCTATGCCAGCCTGTATCTCTTTCAAGATACACAGAGCAAATGCTCACCAGAATGTTGTTGATTTTGCAGCTGATATTGGGAAAAATATAGGCAGCTTTGAAACAAGGCAAGAATCAAGTACATCTCATGATACTGAAACCTGAAAAATAAATGTCTCAAATATATGTGGGAAAACTCTGAGCAGCAACAGAGTCAAGTATATGACCTATAAAGAAGCAAAGAGTAAAACAGGTCATTTTTTGTATTTTCCTCGAACATAAAGCAAAAATCGAAAAATTAATACCCCTCTCGATAATACCATAAAATAAAACTTGAGTAAAAACAGGTCCAGTTTGACCAAAATATTTTAACTTTCTATTTTAAAAAAAAATGTATTTAAATAGTTTTCTAAAATGGAATTAAAATGCTTCTTCAACTGAACATTTTTCTGTATTATGAAAAGCTTAAAGCATGGTAGTTCCCATTAACAGATCAGTCCCTTTTCTTTTTTTCTGTCTTCCTGATTTCCAGCTGAAACTTCACCGCAACGGACACCTGTTACATAAGCCTACATTAGTATTTCCTTATGGAACTGAAAGATTGCCGAAAGCTCCATTGGCAAAAAAAGACTCAAAAATGGACAGGTGGCAGGGAGAAGAACAGGAGAAATTGTTTGTCTCTACAAGATGGGTTACTGCAGGAAGGATGCTGCCAGATTCAGTGTTTGAGCACAGCAGAAGGGCGCAGCAGGGGCAGAGTACTGGGGGGCCGGTGGCCACCAGCCCTGCAGGGCTCCGAGCTCTGAGAGGGGCAGGGGAAGACAGTTTTGCTCTAAGGCATTGCCTGAAGGATGAGTGAGGACCAATCCTGCACCCACACTCTCCCCGCAGTAGAGCAACAGACAGGGAGAATAGCCTTTTTCCTTAAAACTGCAACTGCCCAAGCAGAAAACAAATGGAAACAGCTACATTCACTCCAGCATAGAGTGCTACAGCCTGTAGGTAACCACAAACCCTGTAGACATACAGCTATCTACAGCTCCAGATCCACATAATTAACAGCTCTGATCTGGGAGGTAGGTGGTGGGGAGGGGGAAGAAAAGCAGAATCTTCTTTGACATATAGAATGTCAGGATAAAAATACAAATATGCCCAGGAACATATGTGGAAATGTTTATGTCAAACACGGTTGAGGATTGAATGCCTAATTGTTATGGGAGGGGGGCAAAATCAATCATGCACACTGTATGCAGCAAGTTCACAAGGTAGGCACTAAAATACCATTGACTCTGAAAAACAGCCTATGAAAAAATTAATTTCCCAGTTGTTCAGAAAGGAGACCCAAACAAACTGCACCAGTTAGGGAGTACCCCTACCTACATCCCCGTGCTTTAGCTCATGACCATAAATAACCAGCACGTTTGTGACGCTCCGTCTATCACTCATTTGCAAATATACAGCCTTTGAAATATCAGGGCTTTGTAATAGTTCAAAAGCCGGGAATTCTTCCAAACAAATGCTGCTTGCTGAAAGCTGAATCCAACAAGTCATTTATCTTAACATCCGCCACATTGCTCACTTGCCCTGTGAGCACATGATGACTCTCGAGATTCGTGCACAAAAGTTACTGGAGAAACACAAATTTCAACCAGACATTGTCCATCAAACTTCATGAACAACTCCAAAGACAACACAATCAGCTGATCCCTTTTTGTCACTCTACTGCAAAACTGCATTTGCAACCATACAATTGCTACCAGCAAAAAACATTGTCACTTGATTCAGCAAGTTCTTGGTATCATAATATTTAGGTTTACTTTATCTTCTATGATTCTGTGTTTATATTGCAATTCTTTTCTGGTTTTTGAATGTAGCAATAAGGAAGATAAAATTTGTTTCTTTTCTATACAGGCATATTTGCTCGGCAAACAATACAGAACACTAGGAGGTAAAATGTCATTTACAACTCAAGGAGACATAAAAGGGTGGAACGTACTGTTAGCGCATGGACTGAATAGCGAATGAATCACAGTACGAAAGGACAGAAAGATTTTCTCACATCCAATACTGTATATGGCACGAGGGCACAGGTAACATGTACCACGTAATCCTTCCTTACAGAGGGGACTTTAGATTGACATCCTTGAGAGGAACCAAGGCCAAAAGCACTCTCTCCACAAAAGCTGATTTTTCTTTGCAAATAGTAATAAGTATCTGTGCCAAAAAATTAACAAGAATTCTTCACTAAGAAGTTGCCTACTGTAAGGCTATTTGCAAGGAATTCTTTGTCACGTATGCAAAACCCTGCTTACTCTGTAACCACTGGCGTTAATTTGTATTTATTATAAATACCCACAGATGGCGGCAAAGTCTATAACGTACACAGCAGATTTGTTCCAAGTTTGCTTTCTCTAATAACCTCCTATTACCAGCACTCACCATTAATCATGGGCCATTATCTAGGAACTTAGTTGGCTGAATCACAGATGCAGGAATGCCTGTTAGGCCTCTAATCTAAATACATATGAAAAAATACATTCACAAATAAATTATGGGACTTCTAACATGAAGTTCATATCTTATTTCAGGTCAATTTATTTGGGATCTGATATGGACAAATGATATTAAGGGAAGCAGTAAAAACTTTCAGAAAAACTACCTATCAGGCTGGAAGCCTAACCTCTAATTTATTTTGGTTCCATGCTGTCTAGACCTATTATTTAATTTTGTCTCTCTTGGTGGTCTATCTATCAAATTATTTGTATGCATGGAAGGAAAGTGATAAGCTAAAATGCTAATTATCCATTTTTCTGAAATTAAAAAAATAATAATATCCATGCCAGGAATAACAATAAGGTTTATTACAATAGCATTAAAACCAGTAGCATTTTTCATTTGACAAAATAAGCCTTAAGAAGCTTTCTGAGTCCAGTGTTTTTAATTGCAGGATGCCTTATCTAAAAGAGAATACATACATGCTTCTGGCCACACTCATTTCTTTTCCTCTCCTTGCTATATTAGGAATATTAGCTGTACTACTTTATGACTGTCAGCTTTGCAAAGGTTTAAAATCTTCTGTAAAAATGTCATTTCCAGTTAAAACTGTGTTTACAAGGTCCAAAATTAAATTGTTTTAAATATCTTTTAAGATATTTGAATCATACCAGTTGCAGAAAGATACAAGGTTAAATTATAATTTTTCAGGTACCTGAACCTTCCAACACTATGGCACCAGGCACTAGGATGGAAATTTAAACTGGATTAGAGACTTCTGTTTAAATAATTAGGAAGATTTATTTTAAGGTTTTTTAAGTCATTAATGGAAACTGTTGAAGCAGAGCTGCATATTTTAAAATTTTGAAGCTTAAGGTCTGTTTCAAATGAAAAAAATCGTTGTACATATACTCTCTTCTGATTGCTTTTACATCATGTCCTCAGTGAGTATTCCACTGACCAGATTTTCATCAGTGCAGATTTCACTGCAGACACTAGTCTGTATCATGGACTAACACCACCTGCAATGCCTTCATAAGCACCCTCGAGTGAGAACTACTGGGTTAAATGATTTGTAAGTATTTCAAATTTTATTTTGTATCAGTTCTCCTTCCTCACGGAGCTTGATGGTGTAGCCTCTACTGCCGCATCCCACACCAGCCCAATTTCCCCCTCACATAAAAGCCTTTGCTGAAGAAAAGTCCCTGAGCACAGTGGCCTCTGCCAAATCCTACTAAAGTCAGCAGGGCCTTGTGCAGGTTGGTGCAACATCGCTGTGGAGCTCAGAACAAGGCCTGAGGAGGTGCTGAGTAACACACACAGACAAATGAGGTGGTAAGCTATGAGGTGAAGCACATGAGAAGCAACTGCAAAACAAAGTCTTATTAAAAAATGAAAATAAGAAACCCTATCAATCTTTCCTCAACTATATAACGTGGCCTGACAATGACATAGTTGCAAGACTATAAACAACACTACTGCCAAAATGGGTACTTATAACCATATAGCTCTTCTACCTATAATTTAAATTTTTAAGACATAAATTAGTTTTCTGTTCTTCAAACATCTTAAAGAGAAAACACTACTGTAATGTACCTACACACTGAATTTCTAGGAAGATCTATGTCACATCCATAGCTTCCATTACAGTCAAACCCCAAAACTCCCACTGCCATGAAGGGATCCATGACTTCACCTAATGTCTGAATTTTGGAAAGAGAAATTTGGATTCTCAGTTCACAGATGGCAAAGCTTTCAATCTGTAAACAGACTCAGCTCAGCAGCAAGAGAAACAGCTAGGAAACTTCTCATGTGACATGTCCAGCTTGGGGTGAGAATATGTGCAGGTCTGGGCTCAACAAGACATACTGTGAAGAATAAATTTAGACAGGGGACCATAAAATGAAATAGCAGAGAAAAACAGTGTTCTGTGTGATTACAAGACCATGGTGCTGCTCCTTTGCCTGGGCAGCATTAGAGGCCTCTCAGTGACTATCCCCCTTCATTCAACCTGTGAAAAGTATGCAGGGTATTTTCTTGACGAAAGCCACCTACTCACAGAGCCAGATGACAGTCTTCCTTCTTTTCACCTGAGCATGCATGCTGATGCTCTGTGCTGTACGGACTTACCTGGTGACTACTGAAACTATTTCCCCCCTGAGTCAGTTCCTGGGGTGGAGACGTAAGAGGCCATGTTAACTTCCTGCTCTTGCTGGCATCAAATGGTTTAAGCCAGATTCTACAGTTCAACCCTGCCTGTGGGTGCACAGGGTTTGTGAAGGGTTCTTTGGGGTTTGTGGTTTTGTTTTGGGTGTTTTGGTTTTTAACCTGTTGACTTTAATGATCATTGTGATTCCTTAAGTTTCAAAGGCCTGTAATGACAGCAGGATCTTTATTGTCTGACAGCCTGAAAAGCAATCCTAAAGATCAACCCCAAAGCTCATCAGCTGCTCTGTAACTCCAACCGACACAGCAATGACTACTGTGGTTCTGACAAAAAGGATTCTTTGGTACAGCAATAAGGGGAGAAACTTGGTTCCCTCTGATAGCATCCTCCTGCTGACCACTTCAGCTTGCTGGCACCATGTACATGGTGAAATACATGTCAACTGATGGCCTAGCAAGGGAAAAGATAATGGAAGACTGACAACTGCCTTCTATGCAAAACAGGTTGTGTCTCTCCTTTCCTCACCCTTCCAGGACAACGCTGCTCCATGCTACAGGCTGTGCTACACCTCAAGCTAGCTACAGCTCACAACTGCACATTGGGAACTGAAGAGTCTTTAGTTCCACCTCACGGCTACAAAGGTCTGAGGGACTATAGTATGCAGCTAATTAAAAAAAAAAAAAATCCACTGAAGCCATCAACTAATTATAAAATAATCATCCAGAAGAAATGCCCACAGAGGTCACAGACTATGCTGAGGGAAAGTCCAGAGGACAGCAATGACCCTTGACTTGCATAGAAATAGCATTTCTTCATTTCCACGAACAGTATACATTGGAAAACTCTTCTACAGTCATATTAGTTCTATGTTCCCTTCTATGCTTAGTGACTTAAAAAAAGCATATATATTTGTATCAACAAAACTAAACACAGAAAGAGAGGTGTATATGAAGAGTTTAGATGATGTATTAATTTCATTATAGGGAAATATTTACAAAGCAAATGCGAAAGCTTTGGCATCTCCTCTCTCTGAGTCATACTACTGCAGAATTACAAAAATGTATGTGTGTTCAGCTACCCCATCACACATGGCCTCAGACAGGCACTGTGTTCCTTGTTGCTAAAAAGGACCAAGGGAGATGAGCTGAGGAGAAATAGGTGGGCTACATACGTCCCATTTAAAAATCCCTTTTTTCAGGGAATGCTTCTTTGTAAAGGAGGGCAATTAAGCTTTGGAACACGTGCCCAGGAGATTCTGGAATTTCCATCCCTAGAGATTTCCAAAGCCTAACAAGGCATAGACTTTACCTAACCTTGATGTTAATCCTATTTATAAAAAATGCTGGACAAGATGGACTCCAGAGGTTTTTTACAGAATTATTTAAAAAGAATAGGTTGGAATTCTGTCACTTTAAGAGGCAAGGGGAAGTTGGATGAATTTTCATGAAAAAGACAACACACATTTTTAATAGTGAGGACTATTCATCACTGACAGGGGAAGAAAAACAAAACAAAAACCACACCAAAATATTGAGAGTTGAATAGTTAGTGAAAAAATATTCTATTTTCCTTCTCTGTTCTTGGTTCTTTCTACTGCCCGTCACACACAAAATCACATATAAAATACAGCAGGAGAGAGAAGCATCCCTAAAATGAAAATGGGATGATAAGATTTCATCTGCATGTCACATCACAATCCTGCACAGAACCTACACTTAATAAACCTTATTCCCAATAAAATATTATTAGGCACAGTTACAAGACTGGAATCCAGACTGACCTAAAATCATAACCACAAGTTCACTCCAGTCAGTGTAGCACAGGGTATGGGCAGGCAACACAGGGCAATTTCCTTCCTGGCCCATATGGACTAGCTCCAGAACTGCTAAACTGACTGTTTCAAACAGTTTAGGTTTGTTACTTCATAGGATATTTGTAGAGACTGTAAATTTCTGTTGAGTCCTCCTTATAGGTCTTTCTAAGTCCTGTCAGCAAAGAATACAAGGTGAAATATAAATATACAAATATCACATCATGCCTGAAGATGCTGCAAGTTCTTGTTACTACCTGTAGCTTTACTAACAGTAGTGCCTCCACCACTACTGGAACTTGGCTGAGATGCAAAGGTGGTAGCTATAATGGACTTTGGGGTTAGGAGAGGGGTAAAAAGACAGAAAAAACCCCACTGATACAGAGTGAATAAATCTTTTCCAGAACAGAAGTCAAGACTGTAGTCATGTGCTAGGGACCAGTGAGCAGTGAGCTTCAGCTTCACAGGCAGGGACAGAGGGGAGGAGGAGAAGAGGTATGTCGCAAGGAGATGTTGCACATTGAATTCTAGAAAAATGGGAAAAACTCCCATACAGTCAGACCTGCAAAGCTCCAACCATAATACAGCAGAATTACGGTGGCTACGAAATGCAGGATGATGAAAATCAATTCTGAAAAAGTATATCACAAGTGAATACTGTACTTATTCCCTCCCCTTGGAATAACCCCACTGTAGCAGCAAAACCATTGCTAGTTCTGTCACAAAATCCTTGCAAAAATCCTGCAGACCCTGTTTTTCAAAAGAGCAATAATGAAAAAATAAAGTCCTGTGGTGCTTTTCTTCTATCAGCCCTGTTTATGAATTCATAGCACAGCATGAAGGTTATTAAAATCCCATATGTGAGAACCACACACAGCACAAGGAGATATGAATTGGCATTCCACAGAGATAATGCTATCTAATGGGCAAAACAAGTAGCATGGTTTCATTCTTATTCAGAGTACATTTGGAAAGGGCAAAGCATCTGGCTGCTGCTCATGGATAGCTGACCAGACAAACCGTTTCTTCTTCTTACCTGTTGATTAATAAGTTAAATGTAAAGAGCATGGCTGTTATCTTGCTGGGCCTTGATATTCCCAGGACACCCTTTTACCCACAAACCATTTCACGTGGGGTGGATTAAATGTTGTTTGGGTGACCCAGATACAGTAACCATTAAACACATTGCTGTTTACTTCCACATACCAGCGTTTCAAATCAAAATGTAATTAACTGCGGAGATAACCAATAACAGCTCACGAATTAATTCCAGGGTCCTGCATATCCACCAATTTAATTATTTTCTGAAATTATTCATTTATTTCCCTTTTTATCGTTGAAACAAAACAGTTAATGTTGTGCATTATTTTGCTGCCAAAAATGGTTTGATCTCAAGTAGTGCAAAGCTATTTTGAACACTATCAGCAGCTGGAAGAACTTCAAGAAAAAACAAAACAAAACAAAACTACAACTGTTTCTCAAAAAAAGGTTTCAAAAAAACCCCCACAAACTAACAAAGCACAGGCATGCACCCAAAGTTTCCCCAGTTTTGAAATACTCTGAAACTTTTGTTGAAGAGAAAGCACCCCCCAGTCCATCATCCTAAAACCCTTGACAAGAGTCAGATTTAATGTCTAAAGCATACTCAAGGACAACAACCAAAGGTTTGCAAGACTGTTTCTCTGTCTTGCGTGTATGATCAATCAGCCATCACAGGGAGACCGCGGGTGTCTGATGGCAGTCATCGCTAACGGCACCGGCGGAAAGCACTCCAGAACGGGAAAGGCAGGATCTGCCATGAAGCAACATGAGACAAAACCATCTTCTGGCAGGATTGAAATCCATGTGTTTGCTTGTTACTGTGCTGTATTGCTGAGGAAGGGTTTCCTTCTCATCCGTTTCTCTATGATCACACACCACTGCTCAGTCTCCCCCACTTGAACTACCACTGCTGAAATTCAGAACTGGGATGATGCTGTGAAGTTCATGTTCAGATCCAAACCTCCTCTAATTTCAGGAGCGTTCAGACTCTAGTTTCTCATTTATACCAAATGATACCCTCTTTCAGGTGCACCTTCCAACCTTGTTACTACGTGATAGGCCCCATCACAATATTACACCATCTGTTTCAGCTGCTGGATACTACTTACATGCTACAATCAACATCACTGTCAGAAATTACAATCTGTATCAATATTTTACAGAGGCAAAGGAGGAAAGACAGTGAAAAGAAATTAAGTTTCATAACTAAAATGAAAAATGCTTTCTCCCTAATGACTCCTGCCTTCTAAACTGTCTTTCTTTATGCATGAGACAATTTGACTTGGGATTTGCTACCTGACTAGGATTAACTGCATACTTTGGAACAGGAGCCCTACAATGAGAAATACATAAAACATAACAATAATTTTCTGTAGCACGCCATTCCAAATAGAGACGGTTATCCTTCCTGTCACCCTCACTACTAAAGCTACAGTCAGGTATTTAATACTGTTCCACAAACAAGAGTTCTTTGGCTTGTATTCAGCATGCAAACATGAGACTACTGGCTAAAAATTTCAGGGTCTCTGTTAGCAGCCAATTCCTTCTGGGGGTTTTTTTTGGGGTATTTTTGGTGTTGGGTTTTGGGGTGGTTTTTTTCACACAAAGAACGGAGAATAATAGGCAAGAACTGGATAGCATTTTAGTTTGCACTTGAGTGCCGAGACGAGCTTGGCACATTGCCTCATCATCTCACAAATGTTGATGTATCTAATGCCAAACCCAAAAAGAAATGTAGGTGACCTTTAGGTGACAAATCCAAAATTGCAAACCCTGATGATTCCCACTACCCAGCACACATTCAGCTTTAGACTTGCAACGCGTCTTCCTTTTTAGACTGATACATTTCTTTCGTAGCTGAAGTTCCACATGACGCCCAGGCTAGGATCAACCTGTGGGACCAGTCTGAAACCTCCATCCCAGTGACATCCATGAACAAGACCATGTTATAAAAAATATGGATCCAGCAGATGAGATCAGAGAAGGGCTCTCAGAGATCCTTTTGGAATTATTTCCGCCTTCTTGCCACCAAGCAAGAAATTATCATTTGTCCTGGGTTTATATTTCCTATCACATTACCAGCTAACTTGCAGGATAAACTTCTTTGTGATACTGAGACACTTTATCTTCTTCAGAATCTTTGGAATTCTTAAATGAAAAACCTTCTCATTGTGGTGAATATTTATTTTTAATTCATTAGTTTGTTTAAAATGCCTTCTGGCATTATTTTCTTTGGAGTGTTGGGGTTTTAGGGATTTTTTTGGTAGAATAGATGACTGTTCTAAACCTCTGATGTGGATACTGATTCATACTTAAAGCACTGTCCGAAGAGTAATTGCTGATATGTGTGAACACATCATGATATCAGCGAGACCTGCTGATATTGCAGCTCAGGACCACAGTTCTGCAGGCATTTCCAAGTCTTACAGAAGCATTCAAGATGCAAAGTGGATTCCTTGCCACATCACCTGATGAATGAGACATCTAAGTTGACCTTGGTGTCAAAGGAAAACATGTTTATATCTGTAAATATGTCAACCTGAATTTCAGTCTTGCTGCATTTTTAATGTGGACACCAGAATTTCAATGCTCAACACAGAAATTATGTACACTTGCACCTTTATGACATGCTTCTTTATTTCTTTTTTTTTACTATTGCCACCTTGTAACAGACTGTTTCTCTTGCTCTGAAGTATTCTGAGGATTCCTCAGCGACAGCTCATTGGCTATGATACAGGGGAAATCAGAGCCCAACTGGTGGGACATCTTTTACAAAGCAGTCAGGAACAGAGAGCTAAATCTTCAACTGTTTTGAACATGAAGTGAAAAGGCTGGTACTAGTAAGTAATTTTTTTCCACATTCATGAAGGAATGATTTGTGGTCTTGAAAAGGAACAGCTACAGTGTAATTGCATTGTACAGTGACAGTCCCTGCACTTTGGAGGAGGTGGAAGGTTAAGTCACCTTCTGGAAGAGAGCAAACAATCCTTTTTAAAGAAGCAGATGAAGAAAAATGTTCTTCAGGATTGGGGAGATTTTCTATATACAGGTACCTTCGGGTTGGAGTTCAGGTCTGAGGATACTCTGTCTCTGCACAATATTTTTGCGTGTTCCCACAGCAAACCACATCAGTTTAAGTTTCTGATGCTGCAAAATACTTAGGGTCTTTTTCTACTATTGGTTATTTTTACTTCCATTACAAGCTTACAGAGTTCTGTTCTATGCTGAAAATAAGGGCCCACCCTTGTATATTTTTCACTGCCACTACCATTTCAAAACATAAGGAAACTCCATTTTACTTTTACCTTAGCTCCTCAAAAGAAGCCCTACTGCATCTCTGCCAAATCAGAAGAAAAAAGAAACAAACAAACAAACCATGAGAAGAAAAACTGACTTTTGTTCTCCTGACCTTGGGAAATAAGAATTCACTAGAGCTTCCCTTCTTCTTTCCATTTCATTCCTGCCAAGTCACAGAACAAAATAAATATCCAACAGAAAAAAAAAAAAAATCTTCTATCAGTCTTCTGAATACTTTCGGGACAGAAATCACTTAGAAGTGATGTGTCAGGGCACCTTGTCTGTTTCTCCCTCTCCCTTTCTCAGTCTAAGGATGGTATTGAAAAAGCAAAAGCACTTATAAGTGCTGTTTGGGGCATAAAATCCCCTGCCATGCATCTCTCGCTAGGACAAATTTTGAAGAGAAAAGCATTTAGAAGTCTCTTTTTGTCTCCATCTACATTATTCCTTTTCTCAGATGTGTTTTGAAATAAAAATAGAAATGAAATGCTATTTTCACTGTTTTGATGTTCGAATCAGGCATGTCTCCTCTAATTTCTTCCTTTTGCATTTGCTCTGTAACAAATACCAGTTTTGGTGTATACTTCACTCTGTTTCTTTTTTTAGTCTCAGCATCCCCTCCCCTTCCCCAATTCAAATAATGAGATTATGATGCAATAATCTAATTCCAAGCATGACCTTTGATTTCTATGGATTTCTATTCCAAAAAAGATACATCCATTCTGCTGGCCAGCTGACAGCAATAAACATTTGGGTAATTTAACTGATGCATTAACTTTCTGAAGTGGAGGAACCTTCACTGATAACAGCAGCCATCTCCTGAGCTACAAGTCACAAATGTGTGCTTAGTGACGGCAAAATCATCAATACAGTTTTTAATAACTAAAAAGGCAAACATAATCCTGAGACATACATAAAGAGTTTTGAAATTATCTTTTCACTCTATTCAGCAGCAGTGATAGTAAATTCAGTTTGGGCATTTGACTTCAGCACAGATTTGGACTGGCTGCTGAAAGGCCAGAAAAGGCAAAAAGAATAATCCATGCCCTAGAAAACTTAACCAGCAATGGAAGAACTCGGTTAGTGAGGAGAAGAGAAGAGAAAATGGAGGAGATGTGATAAGTGTTTCCAGATATGTAAAACGTGCTGCAAAGGATTCTCCACGTCTGTTCTACACAATCAGGGTGGCAGCAAGAGAGATTTGGGTTAGACTCTAAGCAGCTTTCTAGCAAGTGATACACTAAAACATAGTTACAAACAACCTTGTCAGGGGCACAATTACAAAGTAGACAACTCCTCAGGTCCTTGCTTATCCTATTTTCTGTGATTCAGTGCATTTTAATAGGCTGATATACATACAGCACTTCACAATTTAGCCTTCTTTGGTGACACTAAAGAAAGAAGGTGATACTCTGTGCTGTATAGCAGCAGTCTGTAGCTCAGCACTGTGCTCTCCACTCCATGGAAAAGTAGCTATCCGGGTGTCCTTTAGCAAAAAGGTTGCTGGGCAGATCCAGGTGAATGCATACATGTGTGACTGTAACTCACGTACCCAAAAAGCGACCTGCAATTGGACAAACCCTAATGCCCAGATAGAGAACTCAGTAAAATGAGAAGAACAAACCTAGTTCTCCATAATGTAGTAGCAGCAATAACAACAACTTCCAACTTTTTAGAAAGTCAAGAACATTTTGCTAAATATTAATGGTTAGTTGAAAACAGTCATGTGCTTCTGACTTTGAAGTTCAAGCTACAACAAAATGAAACTGAAATGCAAGTATTCACTAGCCCATCACCTTTTAAGAATTCTGCTGAAACCCTGCTTAAATGCAACAGAAGAGTTGCAGTCAACCTTTCTTTCCTCTAAATCTATTCAAACACTACCTGAAGTATTCCTAGCAAACCCCTGCTTCTTGACAACAGTAGATATAAAGCTGTTTTGGAGTAAAAGCTGTATTTCTTCTCAGTTTATGATAGCTTTAGACCTGCTATTCTTTCCTTTTTTTCCAGTAGAAAGAATAGGAGTAATTGTGGAATAAAGTACCACTCATTGTGAGTAAGGATGTCAAATTCTATTCTATTGTAAGCTTTATCAAATGATAAGCAATTAGACCCTGCTTTCAAGGTCGCTTAAATAAATAATATTTTGTATGAGTTACTTTTCAAAAACTGCCTAATGTACATATCACAGTCTGGAACAGTGATATTTCTACACTGGCTGTGGTGTTAAATGCATATTTCAAGTGTAAGAATTTCTATCTGTGCAAAAAATTGTTGTTTTCAAAGGCAATCTGAGGGTGTGCATTTTCACATGTTTCTGATCAGCTCTTCAGTGTTGCTTTTTCAAAATCTTTGCCATATTGTGAACATCATCTTCATATATAGCTGTCAGTGGAAAACGGATCAGACGCTACAAATTGCTCAAGGGCAATGAAGCCTTGAAGGATCCTTCTGCAAAAAGTTTCTGAACACAGAGCCTAAGCCTGCCGTGCTCTAAACTTCCTTGGTGGGATTCTCAGGTGAAGGTAACATTTGTTTGCTGCAGAGGCAGTATACATGTCTTATGGTAAAGAAATGCTAGTTTGTGGCTACTACATTTGGTAATTTATTAAAAAAAAAAAATTAGGAATGCTTTTGCTAAGTGTCTGAGCCTATTGACCTACAAAACACAGATTGAATCTGCATTTCATGTATTGCTTGGTTCCAAGCTCTTGCAACCAAGTAACTGTTCCACTTGAAAAAACAGATAATGGGGTTCCAATGGCAATAACCCTTGGTAAACCATGAGTGTATTGTGTGCAATATCTGATGCCCTCTGCATCAGAGAGGTATTGCAAACCAGTGCCATTCAGTTTACCATCAAAGAAAACCCATCACTTGTGGAAATGCACATTTAGAGATTCTGTTGCAGCAGGTTTCCATATTCATCACTACAGCTGAACTCGTCCAGTGACCTACAGACCAGCCTCAATAGATGCAAATCAGTTGAACAACTCTCTCTGGCACAGATCACTCTGTCTACCCCACTGTCCGTACGGGAAGCAAATGCTGCAGTCACACCGAGCTCACTAGCAACAGAACCACTTACGCACGGCTACACAGCAGAGAGGCTCTGCTACAATGGGAAGAAAAGGTTATAATGCAAAATAAAGACTACAAGCTTAGGAAAGACAGACTGTAAAAGCTGATGTGCTTTAATTATTGGCACTGGCAGGGGATGTGAGAGCCAAATTCCTAAGATATTTTTGTTTCATCTCTGTCTTTACACTTGTAAATATTAAATGCAATAGCATAACAAGGTTGCTCTATTCAGAGCAATGATGCTGAGATTTTCTCTAAGGTGCAACCTTCAAAGCACTATTCTATTTATTTCCTTATTGCTTCAGCAGGATTACTGATGTGGCCAGGAGGAGCTAGATTTATACTACTGGTAATTCAAAAAAAAGTCCCAACTTCGTACAAGTCTATAAATGCACACAATTTCACTGCACGGAAAAGGAACAGAGAACCTCATTCCCCTTTCACACTAACATAAACCTGAAATCCTCGGTAAGCCATTTATGCTAGTGGCGGAAATAAAAAACCTGTCCTGTGAATTGTAAACCACTATAGACAGATCTAAACAAATGAAGGTGAAGAGTGCACAAGTTTCTGCTGAAAAACCACTGTGCTGAGGAAAGATACTGCTCTTGGTTTATAATTGTACTTCTATATTTTTCTTTGTTGACCAGCACAAAAAATACCAATTCTATTCTCCAAAAGCATGATACATGAGAAATAATAATGAATACATATATCCTTTAAACAAGATCAACTTGTTTAACAGACCTTCGTTATAAATAAATGGTATTATTAAGGGGTGTGTAAGGTACAGATGAAGGGTAATGAAACAATCCCTGTGAAGAAGCAATAAAGAGCATGGAACGGAAAAGGTTGAATCTGTCGGTGGGTGCATTTTCAAATTTAGGAGTCTGAACTTTGGCAGCCATATCCATTTCTGAACTTCTAAATTGGTGGAGTGGCCATCAAGGCTGCTTCTGATATCAAGCTATTTCTGAAAGAAATATAAATGTTTCTAGTCTTGGAGCAGATGCATAATAAATGGTGTATAACTCACACTCCCTTGGACTCTGAGCCTGACAGTCTCACCTTAAGTAGCACTTCCTTCTGAACAGGCCTTGTGCAATCAATAGCATTATTCCTGGAGTGAGTTATTGCTTATGTTCACCAGACCCCAGAATATTGCAGTTTAAGGCAACATTCATTTTTATGCAGTTTTGTTTGTGCTGTGTAACTTCTGGTCTCTCCTACAGGGAGACTCCACAGCCAGATGCATGGAGGAAGAAATGGGAACAGAAGTTTAACAAGGCACAAGGTAGGCAGGGACAGCAGAGCCAAAGTCTAAAAGGCAGTTAACAATATGTAACTTCTGGATCCTGGCTCAGGTGAGCAAATCTGCATTGACAACTTTTAATGGCAAGACCAAGACTTTGTCCTGTTCAAGGATCTGGTACAAAGGCCTGACCAGGATGGGTGAGAGTTAAGAAAAACCAGACTCTTCTCAGTGGTGCCCAGTGACAGGACAAGATACAGTGGGCATGAACAGAAATACAGGAAATTCTGTTCAAACATATTAAAAACTTTTATACTGTGAGGGTGATTGAACACTGGAAGAGGTTACCCAGAGATGCTCTGGAGTCGACAGCCATGGAGAAGTTCAAATGGGAAGGGATAAAGCTGTGAGCAACCTGCCCTAGCTGATACTGGTTCGAGGCAGGAGTTTGGACCAGGTGATGTCCAGAGTTTCCAAACCCAGAGGCAAATATCCTGATCAACCCCATCTGAGCTATGTTTACATGAAAGATCAGTCACAAAAGTGTTTTTTTTTAAAAAAAAAAAAAAAGAAAAAAAAAGAAAAAAAGGAAGGCTGTGTGTAAAAATCCTGCTTGAAATCCTCTCACTGTTCGGCAAAGAAAAAGGTGTAAGGCTGGACATATTTTTTTCTGGATCTCAAAAACTGATTTGATACTGCTTCATCCAACAGATTGATTTCTAAAGTGGGAAAGCATGGCATTGAGAAAGACAGAAAACAGAGTGGGTTATAAATCTTTCCATAGAGAAGAAAACAAGGATGTCTATAAAAGGAACATTTCAAGGTTTTAGTGTAGAGAACGTGTAGTGCCATATGGGTACCTACTAGAACCACTTAAGCTTTTTTTGTACCATTTGTCGCCATTACAAATAAAATGAATCAGGGCATCTAACGTAAGTCAAACATAAAACCAGCAAAGGATAGTAAAAATTTTCTCCTAAGGAGAAACAAATCAACTGCAACCTGTTATGCCAGTGGACCTTCTTTAGACATAGCGTGGTAATTTCCAGTCTGCTGTGGAGTTTCTGTCAATGGCTGGGACTATATATATCTTAGATATGCAAATAGCACATAGATGTAAAAAAAAAAAAAAGTCTTTACTACATATTACAGTTGCTGCTAAATGTATTTTGTTGCTGTTTATTGTTTGCGTAGAACTAGCAATAAGCTCTGTCAGAACAGAAAATAGGAGAGGAAGATGCAGGTGCACAGGAGCTGATCTGAGTTGGCTGCTTCTAAATGCAAAACTACGAAGAGCTGAAATCACAGTTTTGGGACAAAAATATCAGTAAGTCCTATTCAATCACTAGGCGACACTGGCAAAGTATTGTAGTGCCAAAACCCAAATAGTGTCGTCTTCTCTGTGTCCACAGTGTAGATAATTACACCAAAACATTGAAGAATGAGTGGCAACAGTTCACACAGATTGACTTCTATTACTATGTTCAGTTAGATTATTTTTTTTTTTTTAAATTTACAATTATTTATAGCTATCAGCCCATGTTCTGGGGAACCAGCCCAGGAATCAAACTATGTAAAGACGACACATATCCAGGTGCATTTTGACAGATTAATGTTCTACGAAGGAGTTCAGAAAGAATGTTATGGTGAAGTGTGAGCTCCCGAGATGGAATGGTAGTGAAAAACATATAGACTAAATCATGAAAGGAAGGAACGAACAGTACAATACCCAGAACAAGGAAAGAATTTGGAGGTGATGATAAATTATACACTAAGCCACCTGTGCAGTATTTGATGTCACTTTCTGAAACCATCACAGAGTAGGACCACATCAGAAATACTTTAGTAAGCAGCCAGAGCTATGTTATTTGCAAGAATGAAGTTTACTGTGGATGAAAAATACAGCAAGAAATCAACCAAAAACATGGGTTTCTGTGGTAGAAGAAAATAGTTTTTTTAAGGAAAAAAAAAAAAAAAAGGAAAATAAAGAGAATTGGGGGAATATCCTCATGTAGTATAAATGTCTCTTAGCTTCACTGCACACCCACTGATTCTCTCTCTTTAAAATTTTATCTATTACAAATTGGAGGTAACTCAGCCAATGTAGAATTTAACATGTGCTTAAATGCTTTGGGACCCATTCCAAAACACATGAAAAATCAATGTCTTTATCTGGTTTCGGATGAGGACCCTGTTAAATATAGCTGGTGCTAAGCATGAGCTGAAGTGTTTTGCTAACCAAGTTTCTGAGAGAAAGAAAGATCTCACTGAGGTCATTTCTGTCTGTATACAAGCACTTAAATGCTACTGATCTACCTGAGATACGACGTTTTAAATGATGTGAGGAGAAAGCATTTGGACACTTCAAGAACAGCTTCTTGAAGAAGCCTAAATGTAGCAGCAGAAGATGTTCTAAGTCCTGGATAAGTACTGAGCTTCGCATGTCCTTTTGCTTGACCTGCCATCCTTATTTGTTATCATCTGATCTATGTTCTCTGTGTTTCTGATTTTAATTCACATGAACAGGGTGTTACAAGAAAATGTGACTCTACAAAGCCTTAACTAGAAAAATGAAAAATGCGTCACAAAATTTGGAGCTCAAAATAACAAAGGATCCAAAAAGCTTCCATAATTTATGTATATTCCAAGACTGTCAAAGCCTGTACCAACCTGTCCTAAAAATAGATTCCAAAGGACTTCACAATATGAGATAAAACAATAATTTAGGCTATGCTGTAACATAGATTCATTGCCAAATGATTTCCATATAGTTTCTAAAAGAGAGTGCTTTAGAAGAACAGAAAGCTTTGTAGAAGTCTGCAAAAATTGATATAAAAACTGCAATAAAAGAGTCAATATAATTTCAGAGTTAGCCATCTATTTTCACTACTACTTGAGGTATTCTGTGAAAAAGTTTCACAGTCTTAGAGATTTTTTAATGCACCATTCCTGAATGCTAAACAATCAAAAGAAGATGCAATTAAAGTCAATTTCAATGGAAAACTAAAATAAATATTAAGTACTAAGAGCAAGTAAAAGGTCACTTGCAGCTTATTTTCTGTCATAAAAAAAAAAAAAAAAAATCTATGCCTGTTTTGTTTCATACTCTACTAAAATTAATTTCCTTAAAGGAGAAAAAAAATTCCTCATGCCTGTGCAACAATATTTAATCATAACACATTTGACTCCAAGTTCAAGAACTCCTGGTTCTGGAAAAAAATACACATAGTGCTTTAACGATGATGTCTGCATGGCCGGGTACGTAATGTAGACACCTCCATTCATGACTTATTAACTCCATAACCACAGCTTTTTATTTCAGGTAAAATTTTAGAAAAGGGAAGGAAAAGAATTGAGTTATGAGTTTGTAGAGATAGCAAAATGAAAAAAGGCTGAGTTTTTCAGGCTTTCTAATCCTGAACCTATCACCTGGGTTTGATACTATTGCTAATGCTGAAGATCACCTAACACCAGCTGTCCCTTTGGTATGGAGACAGATTTAGAAGGAGAAAGAATATAAGGACGGAGTCTTACAAGAAAATGAGAGTGCTTTAACTCTGCAAGTTCTTAGTGACACACTGTGAAGATGGACTTGTATGGAGCACAGGAGATGCCTTTAGGAACACATGCTGACAAAAGTGGCTCTGACTCAGATGTCCTTACATTCCAACATCCCCCCTTTTGTCCCTTTGCTCTGACAGGTAGGTAAAGGGGACCTGGCATCTGACAACAGCAATGTAGACATCCAGGCATCTCACCTCAGCCAGGAAGCATAGGGAGCAAGGCCCTTGCTCAACCCTTGGGCCTACTCATATTCAAGTGGGGGCATATTTCAGAATAACAGCATCCTACTTCAAGTAGACCACGTACAGTGCAACCGTAGAGGCCAGGCATCACTGAAGCACTGAAGTTGTTCATTTGCACGCACAAGACAAAGAGTCTGCATAAACCTTCTGTACTTTCCTGTCCATCATTCTCCTGTCCCATTCTCTCAATTTTTCCAATTCTACGTTTATTGTTCTTCACTGATATTCTGAAAAGTTCCAAATCACAGAAGCATTTAATGCCAATTAGAAAGCTGCACTTTAGAACCAAAATATCCGACTCCAGATAATATTTTTCCAAAAGGAGAAATGGATGAAATAAAATTATCTTCTAAAATGAGGGCCATAGCTAAAGACTGTTCACACTCAAGGGAGAAGAGTCTTAAGAACACAATTCTCATTAAAAAGATGTTTAATCCATACCATCACCAATAAGCCGTGAAGAATAAATGTAGAAGCAGAACTAGAAATAATGTAACATAGTGTGTCAGAAAAGAGACTGCACTGAAAACATAACTAACTTCTTCAAAATAATTAAGCAAAGAAAACAAATTCATCACCATTGATGTAAACCCTTCAAAGCTCCGACAGCCTGAAGTTTCCTGCTCTGCAGCATATCCAAGGTTCATTGCAAACCCCAGCTTATCCAACTAACTGCATTTCTCAGTAGTTCTACCTAATTAACAGTTTGGCAATGAAGGAGGCAATGGGGAGCATATATATGTAAATACACCAAAAATATGCTAGGGAACATTAAATGTGTAAAATCAAGCATTGAAAATTTAGGGAAGTGTCAGAATTAAGGTTGCTGTGCAGCCCTAATTGGGCAACCTTGTGTGCACGCATTATGATACTGTCTTTAATTACCCGACCACCTACTATTTTTTCCACTGGACCCCTGCCTGCACTGACTGACATAATGAGCAGCTACTCAATGCCTTTGTTTTCTTGTTATTAGTCAATGTGTCCCCATGACTCATTTATTGAGCGCTGTTCACACTCTGCTCTGAGACTTATTAATTTCTGCCAGGGCTGTCATACAGTACTTATAGTAGCTCTTCACTCTCAAATACCATTCTAAAGACAGACAGGAAAAGGCTGTATTAGCCCTCTTCAGCAGAAGGGGTCTGAAAAATTAAGGTGAAAGTTGCAAGTTAAATTAAGACATATACACTCACTGACACAGAACCTGGAGCAATTAGTATTCTTTAGTAATTTGTATATTCAAATAATTGTCATTGACTTGAGAGATCAATGTTTCATAAATCAGACCTAAGGATCTCAAACTAAGCATTCAGAAAGTAAACAACACACAATTAGTAAAAACATGGCTTGATTAGATTGGAATCACACAGAAATTCTGTAACAGGGGCAAGAATAGAATCTAGCAGCTAGCATTAACACTTAACCATGAGAGCCTTGCCTTCCATTCCTGTAATGTCCCGACTCCTTCACACCTTGCCATTTCTTCAGCTAATGAGGCAGCAGTCCTAGCAACCTGCTTTATACATTTCCAGCTGGCACCAGAAATGGTAAAACCTGGACAATGAATGAGGCTTAAGTTCATAGCATCACAGAATGGTTTGGGTTGGAAGTGACCTTAAAGATCATCCAGTTCCAACCCCCTGCCTTGGGCAGAGACACCCTCCACTAGACCAGGTTGCTCCAAGCCTCATCCAGCCTGGCCTTGGACACTTCCAGGGATGGGGCATCCACAGCTTCTCTGGGCAAAGTTATCCCAGTATCAACAGCTGTGAATACATCAAAGTAGTCTGACTCAAAAGCAGACAGTTAATTTCAACTGTGGCATTTCCCAGTTCCTGAACCCTGGTTTTGCAACCCTTCTAGTATTAGGTCAGCTTCAAAGGTACATTAGCACACCAACAAATGCAAGAAATGTGCCCGCAGCACGAAAGCGACACCTATGTTGTCCATGGCAGGCCCATAACCTTCCTATCCATAACACAGATTTCAGCCAGTTGCGCTAACTCAGTAATAGTGACAGCAGCAGAGTACCAACCTCTCCTTCAGTATCCACACTATTTTCCTTCATTAATTATAATGTCAGGATTGTTACTGGGAAAATATTTTTTGAACTAGCTCTAGTGAAAATTACATATTTCCCCTGACCAACAAATACATCATTAAGAAATTAAATATTCATATGAATGAAGAATCCAAATTTTTGAGTCTAACAGGCAGCCGTATTCCAAAACTCATTAGGTAAACTAATTAAAAGGTATTTAACAAGGCTATGTTCTAAAGTTCTTTTTGTGTCTTTCACCCAACAGTTCTCCTTTCAGAAATAGAAATTATTCACCAGACATACAAACCCATAGCAAAATTGAAGTCTAGAGGTCAGAACGGTGGCCTTGCACTCAGGAAGCCTGAGCTGTGGTCTGGCCTGCTATGGACCTGCTCTGTGGTAGCTAAATAACAACCTCAAGGTCTCACCTTCTCAATCTGCAAAATGGGAGTGATACTTGACCTCAAAAAAGAACTACATGGACTTGTTATATTATTGTTACCGAGAAACAGCCTCCCTACCTCAAACCTCTCCGCATGTAAAACTGCGTGTGAAGGCAGAGTATTTAGCACGGTCCATTTAGTTAGAGAATTCTCATGCATCCTGCAAAAGCCCTGTTTGCCCCCTGCACACGGAGATCCGTGGAGTTACGCCTCTGCCCTTCCAGGCGTCACCCTGCAGGGACTGGAGAATAGGCGGGCAGATCTGTTCCAGGGAAGCACAGAGGGGGAAACCTGATGCACTGGCATGCGTTTCATCAGCCAAATTTAAAGCTAATTACAATTTCCTTTTGCAAAGTCCTCTTAATTTGATGCGCATTTAGCTAACAGTCAGCTCTAGACGTGATGCAAGTAAATGCAAGGATCTTAGAACGGAATGATGGATAAAGTCTTTCTCAGGTGTTCAATTCCTGTGCCCAGCAGGTGCTTAGATATTAGAAGTGAAAATGTAAAATAGTAAAATCTAAAAATCTGTGTAAATAAATGTTCTAGAGGAATGATTTCAACTGACAATTCAAAAGTATAAAGAGGTCATCTCACTGCTAGTCAAACATAATTAGCAGTGACATAGCTTTTACTTATTAATTATATTTCTTTTGTACCAAGACTACAGGAACTGCAGAAAAAAAAAAAAAAAAAAAAATTATAATCAGCAAAAATCTTTTTTGATGACAGGGTGTTTTGTCGTATTAGCTCCACAAAACATATTAATCCTGAAAGAATGATATTTCCTTTCCGTTTTGCATAGCAGTTTGTACAAATAAAAACGTTTACTGCCAGGACATAATTTTCAGTATGCTTGTCTTGCTGCAGATGTGTGTTTTCTGTTTGGAGCACAGCTGTTCATATTTCCTAACATGAGCTTCAGTGCTGTAAATATCTTCTCTGTTGAGGGCTACATTCCCAAAGTACTGCACAGGGGCCACATGTACAAATTGTGTTAGTGCTAATGTAAGCTGTGTGCATGCAAATCCATGCACAGCACTTGGAAAATGCAGACCACGCACCTTGACCCCACCACTTTGTTGCTGGACCAGAATTGCTCTATTTAATGATGTGACTGTGACATAAATCAGGTTTTTCAAAAGGCTTTTATTCAGCTAGGAGAACTCGTTCTGGGATAAAATTTAAATAGATCATGCTGCAGAACTGCATTAATGAAGCAAAATACTCCCAGCAACCTGGAAAACAAAATTTGGAAACTGGAGGTAAGATTATTTGGGGTTTATTGCCACGTTTTCAACAGTAGGTTGTGTTTAGCTCAATTTCTTTACTTCTGGATTTCAAACCCAAGTCCTCTGCCTGTCAGCACAGCACAGCTGGCAGCACTATTGCCTCTACGCCAGAAGGTCAGAGATGCACATCTCTGACTGAGCCACGGGCTTGTATCCAATGCTGACGCTGCAACAGATCGCCTGGGGGATGTCGCCGCAGAGTTAGAACTGCCTGCCTTCAGATGAGACGTTAAATCAAGGTCATTTCTGCCCATCAGTGGGGACCACCTGGGTGAAAGGTAACAATCCCATGGCAATTTTCACAACAGTAGGACATAAGCACAGTGGTCTTAACAGTGTTTGCTCCTAAGAAATAGCTTCTGACATCTGAGATTCTTTGGAAGCGAGTGTTAAGCAAAATAATAGAAATCCATGGGACTATCCAAACCGTGTAAACAATATCGCCCTCCTTCCTTTGCAAAGCTTGTCTGTTTAGGGGGAAGGGTAGCCTACTTCTAAGCACAATGACAGTACTGGCTCCATGTAACATTAATATATTTTGTAGAGATGTAGCATATACTAGTAAGTTTTTAGGAACACAGATTCATGAATTTCACCTTTCCTGAAGACATATTTGTAACAATAATTATCAAATCAAGTTAGTATCATTCAGCCAGTCTGCTGCTTTAGGAAGAGGGGAAAAAAGCAAGAAATGTAAGAGTATGGGAAATAAAAGCTATTTCTGCACCATTTTCCTCTGAGCCCAGCAGTCAAGTTTATTCTAAGGTTGGTGACAAAAGTGGTGGTTGGTGGCCACCTACCCCCTCTATGCCCCGGCTTTATGACTACAGGGAGAGAATCTGATGAACAGACACGGGCATATTTTAGCCTTCATAGCATCAATCTATATTATAAGATCAAGAGCAGAAAGAAAGAGTGGTACAACTACAGATGGATGCGAGGCTGTCACACTGAACGTGGTGAAATATCAGGTCTTTTAATAAGAGCTGGAACGATACAGAGATAACAGAAGAGGATGCCATGGAAGCATGGTGTACTGCACCCAGGGACCTTGGGCAGTCACAGATACCTCCCATTCTGATCAAGGATTTCACCAGTTCTTCATGGACTATAATCAAGCAAGAAGATTTTTTCTTTTTTTTTTTTTTTTTAATCAGACACAGTCTGAAAAAGACATGAGGGGGAATCACAAGCCTAAAAATAAACCTGAACCTTTGGGTACAGCATGAGATTTGATGAGGAAAAAAACCAAATCTGATTTGCCAGCCAGAAATTATAAAGCAGGTTTTTCTTTCTAAGGAAGCCCTCCAAAGGAAATTGAGAGGACTTACACCATTTCAGCTATTGATAAAATGGGGCTCTTCATTGTGTTAATTTGAGCAATTCTAGGCAAGTCTCAAGGAAGGAAATATATTGCTTTATTCATGTGATAGAGTAAATAAGAATGGAAGAATATCAGATAAAAGGCAAACTGGACTAAAGTTATCTTTGACCACAACTGAAAATGAGAAGCAAAACCTAATATATACATAATAGATAATGAAATAAAATTAAGCATGCAAATAAAAATACTGCTTCAATAAAAACAAGAAATACACATATATTTAACATTCATCATGGGAAAAATTCCAGTGAAGTTACAATTAGATTTTGAGAGTAATTTCAGTAGGAACCTATTTCATTGCTATAACACTATAATGATTTCATCAGTAACAAATTCTCTAGGTAGTATCACACTGGAAGGTTTAAGGATGGCACCATTAAATAGCATCCATAATTGTTACAATCAACGGCATATTACACAAAAGGGTGCATTTGTGGATGACTGTTAAATGTACCAATTTGCCAGAGTAGCATTTTGCTGAAACTAACACTCTGAGCCTTCAAGAACCTATTACCTATGGACCAAAGCTCGTGTCAAGTCCGTTTTCTGCTGCAAAATGAAACTGGGCACCCTCTCACAGCAGAATGTATATTACAGCCATAAATACTGCTGATTACCATAAACAGTTTAGTTACGGTGGGGCAAAACACCAGTTTTTGAAATGCCGCTGAGAGCAGGACTGGGTATAGCAGCTGTTGATAGGTGGGTGTTTCCCCACCTTGTTTCAGTCTCCTTCACTCTTATTGCAGGAAGCTATGACCAGTACCTTGCAAAGGGTGACAGAATCTGGGCTGTGAACCTGACAAAACACCAAATCTATTTAACAGGAAGGGAGCCTTGCAGACACACACACAGAGGTTTCACAAAGCAGGAGAACCTGAGGTTTTGGTTACAGTGATACAGGGATCAAACCTGAAAATGCAATCTAGAAACACACTTGACCTCCCAGATCCTCTGAATCATGAAATAATAGACACTATCTCTGTGTAGAACACTTTTTAAAGCTTATCCTATATCAAATGCAAAAAAACAGTAGAGATCTAGGGCATCCTTAGGCAGGCAAATAATTCATTGCATCCAGAAATAACTAACAGTTATATAGCAAAACAGTCATATTGGAAAGAAATGAAAATGCTACATTCATGAGTCCTCTAGTAATTTAAAAATTCAAATAGATTTTAAGACATATCATGGAATAATACCATCTAACACAGAAATGTGTTAGTGATACATAGTTGTTAAAATTATATTTATGTTTATAAAGATCTTGCCAGACAAATAAGGTTTTTCAAAGAAAAATGACAGGCTTAGTGAGTGAAGGGGAATTACTAGAGGCACTTTTGCATTTAGTAAAGACTTATAAAAAGACTGATTTTCATGAATTCAGAATACAACTTCCTAGATAATTGAACAATTAATCTGAATGTACAAGAGCTATAATGTATATACAAATCAGGTGTTTTGAAAGTACAGTGAACTGCTAATTTCTTATCAGACCTGGCACATTCCATTATGAAAGCTGTACCTCTAATGAAAAAACACATTTAAACTGAAAGAATGCTACTGCAGACTGCATGGAAAAAATTATGGCAAAAAAAAAAAAATATTTCCAAGAGTAACTCAGTCTGCTGTGATTTTTCACATGGACTGAAACAAACAAACAATCGAACAAAAGAAACACAAAAATTCCCCACTTTGCCTTTTAGTTCTCAATCTTTTTTAATTGGCTTCATACAACACATATTTTTGCGATCTTTTCCTCCTTAAACCTGCCTTATCTTTACAAACGAACTTCAGGAGAAACTAAATGGTATTGGCAGAAAGAGCAGAAAAGCATGAGGAAAGCAACAAGTTGGGCATCATCTTGGGAAACCACAACGTGATTCATGTCATGAAAAACCATCCAAGACATTCTAGGAAAAGTAAATGCCAGGTAATTTGATATCTAGAAGCAGAGGTAACATGTCATATCACCTTCTCCTTCCCATTACAGCCAAATCCAATGCCAAGTTCTGGGAAACAGAGAGAAGTGAGGAGGGGGTGGGCTTCTGCTATGGATGAATTAGGAAAATAAGGAAAAGTTTTGCTTGATAACATGGTGAGAAAGTTGGAACTGCAAGTATCTGTATACACTGTAAGAAAGAAGAATGAGATGCAGAAATATTTAATATCTGTAAATAAGCAGGAAATAGAGAGTTATTAACAGCTATCATATTTTCCATATTTCAGTCTGACGAAAAACTGAAGTAATGAACTATTAGTCCACTGCATGATCATTCAAGGGATGTGGGAAAAGGCCCAAGATTTGTAAATATAAAAGCAGACAGATTAAAACCCGAGTTAATGTAGACTATGGGTCAATCACATACTATTAGGAGATGATCAGCCAATTGGTTTTTTCAGCTCTAGATTTTACTTTTTGTATATGCAAATATTTAGCATGCACTGAAAGCAGAAGAAAAATGCAGTCATCATTCATGCTATTCATGGTAGCCATGCACTGCAGTTTCTGTGAACAGGGCTGGAAGTAATACCAGAGGAAATAGAGGCCTTAAAGGAAGACACTAATCTCAGAAACCTCAGAGTGTCACTGTAATTTTTTTAAGGATTCTGTTATTCTAATAGTTAGGTTTGCAGAAAATGATTTCTGTGCTATTCAGATAAACGATCTCACAGAAGGCCATTTCTTCCCCAGGAAATGAAGAGCGGATAACATCCACCAGAAAGGGAGCAAGCCATTTAAGAGCAAGTGGAGGGAGTTCCACAGTGCTGGTTCCTATGTGATTATCAACAGCCTGAACATAACAAACGTTTTAGATTTCACGACAGAATTTACCTCGCATTGTGGCCAGCAGAGGTGGCAACTCATTTTAAACAGGAAACAATATCACCCTCATCCATTGCTTGAAAATGACTTCTCACCTACAATTATCTGTCAGTTTTGCCTTCTCATGTTCAGTTATCACCCACCTCCATACCTACAAAAGTCCATTTCTCCTTGATTCTTGTGCTCAGCCACAAAATAATTTATTAGGAGTTACACATGCTTATCAAAGACAGACGGAATTCATGCAAAAATTAATGGCAGTCTATGAAAGGTGCTATATATCATTATATAATACATGCCAACACTGCTGCCACAGTGCCTGGATTGCCTTGCCCTCTGTCAATTAGAATAAAGCATTAGTGCAGTGCAAAGACTGTTTTTGTTGTTCTGACAATAAAGTCCTGGCTGTAATACAATGGTAATAAGTGATAATGTATCAGGGATAGTAGATCCCAATCACTTTATGAGAGTTAATCAGACTGTCCCCATTTTACTTAGTTAACTGGACCAGAAGCGACTTGATCCAGAAATGTTACTTGCTCTTTATAAACATGAATCCTATACAACACAATGAAACTGAAGCAGTGAACAGTACTGTGGTCCATGACAGCAGCAGGACAGAAATTGAGGCTATATCCTAAGAGTTTAAGCCTGTTCCTCTGCTCATTCTCCTCTGAGAAGATCAACATCATTATTTTCTTTACGGTAGTGTTATCAGCTCCATCATTTGCCGCTGATACCTATGATGACAGGCGCATCCAACACCGAGGAACAACTGAAGCAGAAATGAGTGGAGTCACCTGAACGGGGGATCCAACACACAGTCCCTCTGCCTCCAAGGCACTCTCCTGTGCAAGTCCCTGAAAGTGTCATTGAGAGGATTAAAGAAGAAATACCACCTATTACATGTTTGAGAAAAGGACATTTCTCTGGCTTGTAACTCGAGTGCCTGTTTAGCCTTGAAAACACTGAAAAGTGCCTGTACTCAGCCTTTGGGAGACCCTGGCATGGCTGCAAAGAAACTTTTTAGGAACTCACTCCATTGGAGAAAGAAGTTATGCTTGTAAAAACATTGTAAAGAAACTTAAACCATGTACACGAGCGCTGAGCAGAGACAATTTTGCCATAGGTTCTGGTTTGAAATCTATTTCCAGTTGCTTTTCCAAAGTCTGTCACCTGAAAACTGGATCAAAATGATGCATTCATCTTGGGGATACACCTTGAATCCATTCAGGAACCAAACCTTGCACACAATGCAGCAGCAGGTGGCTTGTTAAGAATAGCCTCTGATCTCCTACATCTCCAAGCTATGCCTTGGAATCTCTCCTGAATGATTTTATACTTTTGGAGAAGAGGTAAACTGATGATCTAGTTAAAGAAATTTTGGGCAGTGAAGGGCAAGCCAAACTGAAGAGGACAAGGCTGAAGAAAGAAATCAGCAGTTTTGGACAATATACACAGGATCTAAAAACAAAGAGCTAACAGGAAATAGTACAGAGATGGCAAACCTTTTACATGCTAGGAATCAGATGGCATGAGAAACTGTATCGTAAGCAGGAAAATGTGAACAAGTCAATAAAGTTAATTGCACAAAAACCACCTGAGAACAAAATTGTCAGTCATTGATCAGTTTCATAATATACTGTATTGTCATCAAAATCAGGGTTATTGTTTTTACCTAAAGGCCAAACTTTGTCCTTCACCTTGGTGTTTAATCTCTGTTGTAGTATATTTGTCAGTGCTGATCTAAGCTTTCAGTGTACTGCCCTGGAACTACTTTGAGGTGACTCCTCTGCATGCAGGCAGGCATTTCAGCGGAGTCTGAGGGCATCTGAAGAAAAGCTTGGAAAACCACTTTTTCACCTTGACACACCCCAGAAATAATATTTTCTCTTTACAAGCATGAATCCTAGGCACCAGCACTATAAAGGGCAGAAGGCAGGGAGAGTGGTAGCACCACTGAACTAGAACCAGGGAAATCAACCCAAACCAACTTGCACTTCGGCTGGTGTAATATTAATACGAGGCCCTTGAGCGTTCTTTGCAGTCTCTAAATGGAGTAAGCAGGTTCTCCCCCCTGGAGAAATATTGATCCAAGACCTGTGGCATTTCCATCAATTTCAAATCCAAAACTCTGGGTCCTAACTACAAGAGACTCTTAAAGACAAATTCAAGAAGCTGTACTTCGAAAAATGATGCTTTTACTTGCGGAAAAGAAGACTTGCCTGGTGTGAACAAGGTAAAGGCAGTAATGTGCACTCCTGGGGTTGGGCATAAAAATGGAGGATGAATTGTTGTTATTAAGTGGAAAATCCCAAAATCACTCTAGTAATTGCTCTGCAGTCATTTTGGGAATTTCATTTAACACTGTATTTATTCATCTAATGGGCATGCCAACTGCTTTTCTGTGTTCTGAGTGACAGAAAACAACAGATTACTGTAATCTCTGACTAGCTGAATATGAAAAACATACCAAATGGGGAGATGGAAAAATAAAGATGGGGGAAAGAAATATTGCAAATAACAGAGAACTTCATTTTTTCTCCTCCACCCCTCCCCAGACTGAACTGGTTTTCATTTTAGGGTGCAGCCCCATGGACACAATTTACCATGAGCTTTTCTACATTGGTAACAATATCACTTATTAGTTTAGAGGTAGTTCCAAAATGGTTTACGATGAGTAGACAAAATTTACAGTTACACCCATAGAAAATGTAGCTCCTTGTTACAGACATTGTAATCCTAGCAAGTAGAGCTCTAAGATGCACACTGTCAGCATAGTAATGCCAGTAAGGGGTGTGAAATTTTTGGTACAGCAGTTATACAGGCCCTCTTACAGACCAAATAACACATATTTGGTAGTATGGATTAATGTATTCAGCCAGACAAGAAAGATTATCCCAAGAAAAGCAATTATTGCTGGAGCAATCTGCATCTGCTCTAAAAAGGTCTCTAAGCTCATTTCTCTCCATGCAGCAGTTACACCAGCCCACCTGTTCCAGCCCAGTCTGAGAGCAGATAGCACAGATTAACAGCTCAAAAATGCATTTAATCTAACAAAAAGCCTAAGAGAAAAGGCTCACATAGTAGAAACTTTCCACCAACTCAGAGAACTCTAAAAAAGACACAACTATGTATTCGATCCTCAGAGCCTTGCAGCAGAACCTGAAGCTGCCAAATGCAGGCTATGACAGATGGCCATGGGAGCAAACTTGGAAAGCAAAGGCTTTCAAGGAAGATGGCTGTGGCTTTAAAACTAGCCGGTAATTGGCAGGATTGTCAGTGTTAGGAGTCTGTCTCTTGAGCACGTTCTAGCTGCTGTGTTTACGTGCGCACCCGTGCACGTATGTGTGCCTGTGTGTGGCTGGCACGCTGCTTCCCTGCAGGGATGTATTAATAGCCTCGGGTCAGCTCAGTGCCGTGCATCCCTGCCAGAATAGCTACTCTGGGCAAGAGCTCAAAGAGCTAAAATCGTTGATTGCCACAGCCAGCAGAAACCCCTTGCGTAGAAACAATTATATGAGCAAAATTCCATTTTCACTGGCTCTTTTTACTCTGTAGTGTATTTTATACACGAGTACAAAGTGTACCTTAGCTGTCATTACCGCATCCAAAACTAGCAACACTTTGCTGCAAAGGGTACCTTGAATCTCTGTGAGAAACACACCTCAGGTATAATAAACTCAGGAGAGGAGAGTGACACTGAACTTCTTACGATGGAGGCATCTTAATTTTTAAACAACAGTGGGATGGTACTCAGTGAGTAAATGATAGGGCACTGTTCTCTTCACTAATGAAATGAAACACCAAGAAAACACCTTGCTTACTATTAATGCAAACTGTCCCATTCTTCATTTAGCAACTACTGTTGCCAAAGCTGAAATCAAAACATGGTAACAGAATGCAGTTCTCATCCAGAGTAAGAACATGTTCAGGTTACATCAAGTTCCTCCTTTCTCCCCTTGAGTACCAGCCTCACCCCCACCTGCCCATTACACTAGCCAGCCCACCTTTCCTACCTTCCCTAGTGGCTTGGTCTCATTCAAAAAGGTATTACACCAAACCCCTCTGCTCTCTTTTTTATACCAGTCCAAAGAATACTCCATTCGCTTTGTCTGGTCAACGCGCCATTTAACTAAACCAAAACTTTACCGCTAGTTTACCTAGCAGCCCAGCTAACTGCAAGACTTAGGCTTGTCTCTGTTTCCCAAACGGTCTCAAGCCAATTTTTATGGTGTTGTATCTCATTTGGAGAGGCACTTGTTCACATTTCTCAACTGGAAAACACAACTGGCACCTTCTCATAGGGAGTCTAACATTATCTAATATAAATGCAGTAAAAAAAAAAACAACATCCTCAAGGTGGGAGAAATCTCTGGAAATTACACATAACCAAGGTGGATGGCAAATTTATGACACCAGGCACCTTTTCCAGTATAACCTGTAAGCTCTGTTCAACAGATCAATCCAGCCCATGACTGTGCATCACATGCATTTATTTCTACTGGCCCAGATTCTTTAGGGATTGACTTCTGAAGGCACAGCTCACTGGCTGATAGTAATCTCTTCTCAAGTCCCTTAGTCATTTTTTTTCGTTAAAAGCAGAGCTGCCACACAGGCAGCACTGTTTGACTCATCACATTCAGGCCCTGTGTGGAGCAGATTTAATTCCTTTGTATAGAATACTCGACATATTTATCCTGGCACTTGACTTTTTCCTCATGAGACACCATCAGAGTTGTAGCAGCTTTAAAAACCTAAGCTAATTTCATATATAGAGAAGGAACGAGGCTGAGCTGGCAGGATTTACTCCACTGAGGACACACATCATCTGTGTTCCCTTCCCTCCAGTATGTTCATAACAACCTGAGTGGTTTCAAGTGGACCTTGCAGATTGTTCTCGTGGTCCTGTCTTCTCTCGGCAAAAAGGGTGCTGGAAAGAGGAAGGGGGGCAGTGGGGACTCCAGTAATAATTTGTTTTGTGAGGTCTTTTTCTGTAATATAAGATGTGCTTCTGGAGTTGTCCATTTGGTGGTTAAAGTCTTCAGCAGGAATTTTATTTTCAAGTGTGTGCCTATGGCTCCCAGAGCCCGGAACAGGAGCTCTGGTATAGTTAGCAAATACAGAGGGGTGGGGGGATGGGAACCAATAACCCGCCATACAAATCTCTCTCAGAAGTGTAACAAGCAATATGATTGCTATTAAAAAAGTTATGTAGCCAATCCTTCTGTAATATTTCCAAGAAAAGTTCTTCCTGGAAATTTATATTGCAGAAGCAGGAAAATATACAGAAAAATACACGGCATGTCTAGTTTTACTTCCATTATTATTATTATTACCATTACTACATGATTACTAAGACAGAAGTGATGTAACTGAGCTACTGATATAAAATTGTGTCTTAAAAAGGACATAAATGATAAATGACTATTAAACAGATGACCTTTTCTTAACAAAATATCCTACGAATTCAAGCTGTAACAATGAATAAGATCCCAAAGGAAAAGAGAGGATAGAAATCATGAATGTGTCAGAAACTAAACAGTAAAGCAACTTTCTGTCACACTGAGTTCTGGTTGATGTAGCTTTTTAGGACCCGGTTCTTCCCAGCAAGCGTATGACACATCTCTGAAGTTAGCTGAATGCACCGCGCCAGTTCACAGCCCGGTACTTTCTGTTTTGACATGAAGCCCATGAAGCTATTCTCCAAGTTTCTCTTCATAGTAAGTGTCATTCTGCATCCATCACTGACAGAGGCAAAACTCAAACCTTCCCAGGTTGATCGCTAGCTTTACTTATTTTTATTGTTTCATATAAAAATTTCAGTCCTTTTTTAATTTTACTTCCCAGATCTGGAAAGGAATTAATATTAAAACATCCATCAGATTCTCTGCTTTCTCTGTGCATATTTTAATTTAGTTATTCAAGCGTTATAAGAACATGGTCTCTCATGATTAGTATGCGCCCTTCCCATGATTACTCCTAACACATTTGACAACTATGTTTTTGCTATTGTTGAAACGGCATGTGCCTTATCTTCTGGTCAGATAGCACATCACATAGCCTCTATTTCTGCATCTTACAGTAGTTTTCCTCTATACTTCCAGTGCTGCTGTTTTTTTAATACTATCACTTTATTCTGTTAAAAAAAAAAAACAACAAAAAAACCCCAAAAAAACCCCAGAAAGACAACTACACAAATATGTATAAGAATTGTAGCCTTTTCCTATTTTTATTCAGATGTGGGATATTTCATTTATGGAAAACTCCACTTATTTCAGTCGAGTTCGACCACAGAACCACTGGCAAAAAAAACCCAAACAAACCCTAGACTCAGGCTATATGTTCACACATGTATGTGGCTGTGTGTGCCACAACTGGAAAGCGATTAATGTATACTAGTTTGTTCAGGTTACGGGGCAAAATGGTGTGTGATAATAGATCCAAATTTATTTCATCAATATCAACGCAATTTTGATGAGTTTTTCAGTTACAATAGGATTTTTTTAAAAATCTTAAATGCTACAATGCATGCACTTTTTCTCTACTGCTCATCACTGTACTGTGAGATTCTTCAATGTTCATGACACAAAGGCTCTTCTCTCCCTCAGAATTCATTTTAGATGAAGCCATTAGATCTCAGAGTTGCAGTTTAATGTAGGGATTTCAGGTCATCTCAGAACTTACCCTTTTCCAAGAATAGTTTTAATCTTTGTATAGCACTTGAATATACTTCTTATAATTATGTTTCAAGTGTTATTGCAGCTATATTTCAGATTTTATGCATGTAAGAAAATGCTATATTATTTTAATACTGACGGTAGAGTAAAAATCTATTCAATATTCACCTTTCAGGAAGCACAATCAAATATCCAAGAACACTATTAGACTTGCTCAGCATAAAGTTTGAAACTGCTAATGGGTTTTAAATTGATGTCATAATGCTGCAATTTAAATACATGATGTTCATTAATTTTGCCAGAACTCTTTGTAGTAGGAGTGGTACGAAAGAAGGAGGAAGGTTACATTTTCTATAACTCCTTCTTTTACCTGCTTGCCTGTTTTTGATAAACAAGAAGTATCGTTACATCAGCTTGGGGGGTGGGGGGTGGGGGTGTGAAGTTTACTCAAATGACAATAGGTTTCAATTAGGTAATAGAGTTGTATCAAAGTAATATTTTCTATGAAAAAATACCAGGAACAGTATAAAAGTAACTAACACATGATAAGCATGACATTTCTTAAAGATTGATTTTATGATGCCCGTCACCAGATGTCCATAGGTACAAAGTAGAGGAAATAAGGGACAGAAAGGTCATCTTGCCCATACACCTTTTACTGAAAGGTCAAAATTCATGTAGTTGAGCGAGAGAGCAATACTGCAAAACCAGCCGCCATAGTCTCTCACAAATCTCAGGGCATCCCCTCAGATGTGGACACTGAAAAAGGACAAGATTACATGGTGGAGGATTACAAAGGGATCATCTTCTCTTGAGGGGTGGGAGGGCAGGTGCTGGATGCAAATTTTCTAGATGAAGAAACGTCTACTTCAGAAATATCTCAGAAGTCAAACTAAAATGTGTCTAGACATAGCGAGCCAGTATAGTACAACACTTCACAACTATTTATATTTCAAATATACTATGTTTACTGTACATAAAGTCAGTTTTTCCAAAGCTGTTGCTATAGCTACAAATCAAGGAAACCATAGCAACAACCCTGTATTATGTACAGCCTTAATTAGGGATTAAGCTGTCTCTCATTTTATATTAAATTCTCCCATACAATCCAGTTACAGTAATCTTAAATTTTTTTCAGAATTTTTAATAATAAACATTCCACAGTATTATACTGTCAAGTCAAATACACTTGAAATATGTGTAAACTGCATTATTCTGATCATAACTAATACTACACACGACACTGTATTTCCTTGAGATAAACACAGATGTTCATATCACCATATTTCCTGATCTTCTTTAATCAAATCATTGATCACTTCAGCCTTAACTACCAAGTAGTTTATTTACCATCATCTCATAAGTTGCCAAGTCTTGCCCTACTCAGGCTTATCCCAAAAGAAATCAGCTCCAAACTTCAACCTTTTTTCTGTGGACTAGTCTTGGCATTTTCTTTTTCTTCTTTTTTTTTTTTTTTTTCCTCAGAAAGTATGTGAGGGAAGGACAAGAAAGGTGGAGTAGTAGTTCATCTAGATTTCCTAGTTTCCCTGTCACATCAGATGACTGATTGGGTTGACGGTAAATTACTCTAATTACTTAGCTTTGTTGACCTTGTATATGTCCTATTTAAACACACAGAGAAGTTGGGATTAGAGTGCCCTGGCATGCTGCATGCAACCAGGCAGAGTGGTTACCTGTGAGAAACAGGTAAAGAACAAAGAACAAAGGTGAAGAAAAGAAAGAGAAAGAGGTTGAAAGTGTCTGATGAACACGAGGGAGCACTACCAGACAGCAGGATACACATAGGACCCAGTGGGGTGACAGGTTCTAAAGGAAACCCTAGAAGACTATGAACACACTCAACAGGTGTGCATAGATTCTATCAACAAAAGAGAAAGCCAAAATTCATGTCTTTGAAAGCCTCGTCTCCTGTCTTCCATCACTTATTTTCTGATAATTCATTATGGTATAGTTTCCTCACCTTTCGGTCCTTGCCCATTGATGCAACAGCAAGTGTCCCATTTTTTAAAACCCTTGGACACATTTGTTTAGGGCATTAGCTGCCATCACAATCTGGACCTTCTGCTTATCTTACGTACCATAAAAAAGTAGAAAACATTATCTTAATTCAATGAAATGGGCAGAAAGACAACTTAGTGGGCGCTTACAGAAATAAGAAATCTGTGGGTTTAACCTCTATGAACAATTGAGAATTATTGGCCATTTTAATACAAAAGTAATCTGTGTCGTAAAAGTTGTAGTGTGAGAACACTATGAGTGTGAGTTAGGAACATGAGCCGTGTAAAAGCTTTTCACATGGGCAGCACAATGAAACCTCCCTCACAGGGAATAATTGTCAGAAGATAGTGCTTTCACAATTAGCAAGGCACGTTCACTTTCTTCATTATCATTTTAATTAGCAAACATTAATGTAATCTGCAAATACAAGGGGGAAAACAATTAAAATTACTAAATTTAAGGAGTCCTTCATGACCCAAGCTAAATTGAGACAAATGTCTTACTAATCGGTACTGGTCAACTTTCAGGACATTCATTTCCATTTACTGTTAGAACTTTCAAGCGTGTTATCAAATTTGAAAATGAATTAAGGCTTCCACAATCTACATCTAACCTCTGATAAGGCAATGGTGAATAAAAATGGATTAGCATGCTCGTCTCCTCTCCAGTTACCAGTTCAGACTGATGGTGATCAAGTGACCGTGGCAGCTCCACCTCATTCAGATTCCACACCTGCTGCTGTGGCAATAACCCAGGGACACGCAGAACACATTGCCCTCTCATTTTTAGTGGGTTCCTGGTCCTTTTGTATTTAAGATATGCTAGATGGAGCCTTAGGCCTTTTGAACTCAAGAGCAGCTCCCATTCATTTCACTGGGACTAGGATTCACACCCCAACTCAGATTTCCTTTCAGGTGCTTGTCCTTTTTGTGCTCTGTAGATATTATACCCAGTGCTGAACCTTACGTGGACAACAATTACAAGTTGCAGAAGTTGAAAAGAAGCTGTCTCCTAAAAACTATGACCATCTCTCATTCTGATCTTCATATTTAACACTCTTAAGGTAAAATAATAACTCACTTGTCCAATACACTTACAGGACTGCGTATCATGAAGTGGTGAAGTGTTTTCATTCCCTATAAAAGCTGTTACATGAATGAATTTCGTTCATGGGTATAATAATTGAAATTTTAGAAAGAAAAATAAGTAGCAGTAAGTGGAAGTCTGATAGTATTTCTCATGACTGACAGTGCTGTAACTCAACAAAAACAACCTTTCTAAAGAGTTACTTTTTAATGTTAGCTTATTTTGCAAGTTTGCATCTGTTATAGATAGTACAGAGGTAGGCAAGGGGAAGAGTCTGGGGAAAAGGTGCCGCTACCACCAAAACCCAACAATGTCATTAGATATTTTGCCAAGACAGTTTAAAGCAGGAGTCCCTGTAAAATATAATTTTATCACACAAGTATTTTTATCAAAAAGCAAGAATTTTGTAAAGTAGATACAGGCAAAATACAGACTGAAAATAGATACCTGGCTTTCAAATAGCTACCACCTGTTAATGTTATAGTTTCAGAAAAATCCAGTAAACTGCTTTAAGTTTTCTACTCATTTCACATATCATTCCTTTTTCCTTTTCCATGCACACACAAACACAAATAAACTACTTCCTCCTTAGGTATCCCATGCAAAATTAAACATTTGTAGGACTTTATTACAAATGCACACCAGAAAATTTCCCTTTGCATTAAAGAGACTGAAGGCTTGAAATTAATCTGAAAAATTCTACTGCTTGTATAAATACCAGTTTTCACTGCAACAAAGGATGATTTTGAGGCCATCTTACTGCTCTCTCCACTGCAGACACGACAGAAATTTAGAATATTCAATGGTCATTTAAATGGCAGCGCACTTTTTAAAGACACTTTGCTCAGAAACATTGCTCGCTTTCGTTTTTACACTGGACAGGAAGGTAGAAAAGCAGTTACGTGGGATCAGAGAAAGTCAACTGGTCCATTTTGCTGTGTTCTTGATACCAGGTCTTACCTCTTGTGTTTTCACGTTTATATATCCATAATGAGTTCTCAGAGGCTGCCTGTGGCCATTAGAAAACGGCATCCATTTGACACTGGTTTGTCCAAAGCAATTTAGGATCAAAGGGAAAGTTACTTCATTTGTGAGACGAACGATGATCAGACAGAGGAAAGCTGCAACGAAACCCACGGCAACAACGGACTTTCTCTGTAATGAAAAGAAGAAAGAAAATAAATTATTAAAATGAAGAATCGGTTTTAACAAAAAATACATACCTTCTATTGTAGGATGAAGGAAAACACTTTAGAAAGCTTACGTGAAATTTTTTTTGTGGTAGTCACCTTGCTGCAAGGGCACAAGGAGACAGCAGACAAGATCATTTTGTTTCAATAAATTTGCATTTCAGAGGTTTTGATAGTTTCTTTTAGAACTGTTTGGAAATGAATCAGTTTTGCTCAAAACAAAATCAGCTTTTTAACTTTTTTTTTTTTAGTCTATCCGTTTTAAATTTTATTTGTATTTGGAATTAAGCTTTTTATGTAAACATCCACACCAAAGTCTCCACTCAAAATTATCAGTGCTTTAGACACACGACACACACACAAAGTGAATGTGCCATCTGCTGCCACACCACACAAAGTTCATTGTGAAGATGATCACTACAGATTGTATTCATTGCGTATTCATTTTAAATCATTCCCGTGCAACAGAACTCATACTCTAACCTTAAACACTTCAGAGTAAAGGGTTGGTGAATTCAGCACAACATTCTGCCTTATTCCACATTCACAAATTTACAAAGTGAGACATTATTATCTCGGACAAGATGACCTCCATTGTCAATGAGGTGACAGATCTGAAGCCTGTATCTAATTAGCCTTTAATTTCCACCTCTAACCTACCCAGTTGGTTGGGCTGGTTAATGTAACAACAGAAAGATATTAACTTTCTCCCTGGGTAACTCTTTGCAGGAGCAAAACTTATAAGAAATATGATGTTCCCCTTCATTTTTAGCTATTTTTAAAATACTACGTTCAATTACTTCTAGACAAATTACTTAAGGACAAAACATGTTAGCTGGCATATAGAACGTTTCTAGGTGTGATACTCTATTGTGAGGGTTATTTTTAAATTTTCCCTGATGGAATAGAACAATGATAATTTACAGGTGGTTTTACTGTGCTTTAATTACATTCTAATTTTACCTAATTTGCCACAGTTTAATCACCCTACTGAATGTAATTCTATCCCTCTAAACAGTAATATATACAGAAAATAGAGGGAGAAAATCATTTGCCTAAGAGCCTACATAAGTATATATTAACACTTCATGCGGGAAGGCAGAATGTGAGCACCCCAATTCCTGTCTACAACTACAGCCAGCTAACAGGTACCAGCAGAGCACACATTTAGGATCGCTTTTGTACAGGGTGGCACTAAGATCACACGTGGGGCAAGGGCAACGGTGGAGTGACAGGCAAGCTCTGATTGCAACCTGTTCTACTGAACATGAGCACACAAGGCCCATGTGCCCACGCACAAGGCCTGTAGGTGCTGCCGTGCTTCCGTCCTGTTTCTGGACACAGAAAACAGTGAGCATCACAAAGAGCACACAGAAAATATGAAGGGATATTACTGCATTGCCACACACAAGAGTTAACAAAATAGCATATTATGGGGGTCGATTGCATGGCTCTATCTGTTTGGATGCATTAGGAGGCTGCAATTTGTAAGACGTAAGCAACAAAATACTGAGATGGAAACCTCGGGTGAATGAGGTGACTGTGAGGAGAAAGGAAAGACGATGAGGAGAAGTACTGTGGCAATGCGAATCAGTGAGGAGTCCTCGTTGGCTAATGGCTGTGCAAGGTAAAATTAAACCCAGCACATCTTCAGTGGGCAGTGCAGCAGCCGCAACCCAGTCACAGCTTTCAGGATGCATGGAAGCCACTGCACTTTTCATCAACCACATTCTAACAGATTTACATTAAATTGCAATAAACTGGCTGGGGAGCACTTCTGTGTCACTTCTCTTTCTACCAGATGGAGTCAGAAACATTTAGCTATATATCAGGGCCTTCAAAGTGTTAAGAGCAGCCGAGATGTACGATGCAAGTGATAACTGTGAAGCAATGAGAAGGAGCAGGGATAGGTCACATTATTTATCGCAAATCTGAATAAAAATATTGTTAATGTTTAAAGGGGAAACTTTATTCTCATTCCATTACATGGACATGCTTCAATCAAAATGTCCACAGAAAGAAGCAGCAATACTGCCCTGTGTGATTTCCAAATATTCTATCTCCCTGGTTTGTTGAATGTCAGTATTTTACTTCCTTTATTTTGTGTAGATACATTATGAACTTGAAAATGTTGCAATCAACTTTGTGTATGTTGTAACCACACAACTGCTCACTCACCCTGTCCACGGTGGGGTGGGGGAGACAATCAGAAGAGTGAAAGTGAGAAAAATCATGGGTTGAGATAAAAACAGTTTAATGGGTAAAGCAAAAACTATGCACACAAGCAAGCCAAACAAGGAATACATTCACTGCTTCCCATCAGCAGGGAGGTATTCAGCCATCGCCAGGAAACCAGGGCTCCATCACAGTTACTTGGGAAGGCAAATGCCATGACTCTGAACATCCCCCTCTTCCTTCTTCTTGTCCCAGCTTTATATTCTAAGCATGATATCAGACAGTATGGAATATCCCTTTTGTCAGCTGGGGTCAGCTGTACCTGCCATGCTTCCTCCCAGCTTCTTGTGCACCCCCAGCCTACTTGCTGGTGGGGTGGGGTGAGGAGCAGGAAAGGCCTTGACTCTGTGTAAGCACTGCTCAGCAATAACAAAAACATCCCTGTGTAATCAACACTCTTTTCAGCACAGATCCAAAGCACAGCCCCAAGCTGGCTACTATGAAGAAAATTAATTCTATCCCAGCCAAAACCAGCACAGTGTACTTCTCACCAGGAGCTGTTCTAAAAAGCCTCTGCCCTGAGAAGAATTCAGACTGTGCAGCAAGATTTCTTGGTCTTCACTAGGATGCCATCCAATTTTTATATTCCTTCTCTTTAAATGCATTGTAGTACAAGAGGGAATGTGCAATAAAAGAAAGGAATTTTCAGCAAAGAAAGAAAGAAATCAAGGCATCTGGTATTGTTGTTTGGGAAAAAAACCCCAGCCATATGCAACCACAATGCCTGCCTATGAGGTTCTACAAAGGAAGCTTGCGCTAAGGATTCAATGTCCCTGCAATTTTTCTTAAAGACATGAGATCCCACAATATGTGTTCTCTAAGGGAAAAACTGTTGCACAGTGGAATTTCAGTGGCTCTATGGATTTCACTGCGAAAATAATAAAACACAACTAAGCATCTACTTATCATAATTTGAGCCTTCTTAAACATCAAGTAAGGCAGTCTGCTCAGTGGCCAAGAGTATTCCAAAGGGCACCTCTGAGAATAATTTGTTCCCCTGAAGTTCCTCCCTCCTTTACCTGCTCAAGAAAAAAAAAACCAAAAAAAAAACCAAACCAGGCACTATTTGTCAGCAAGTGCTTCTTCTAAAACTTTTTCTGCAGATGAATGGATTTTGTTATCTTTCCTCTGATAAAACTTAATATTTAGCATTGGAGATGCCAGGAATTCTACATGACACTACGATATGACAAAGAAGTATGAAGCTATGTACTGGGAGGAATACCAGATTCTAATTTGTCTCAAAATTTGTCTGCATCAACATTTTAAATACTTACACATCCTACCATTTGGGAGAGCTAAACCAACATTAATTAGCAAGTCTGCACAGAAACATATCTTATGCCTTCTTAATTTTCAGTTCTTATGAATGCAAATAGTCTCAACAAAAGAAATGTTTCTCTAACATGGAACCACCCCCTGAATAAATCTCAGTCAATCTTTGTATTTCTCTAGCTAATTTAATGTAGAGATTCTGATGTGGCTGACATTTAAATTAAAAAAAATATATTCCATTATAAATAATTTTTATACATATTCAGTGAGTAGTAAACAATAAGATATATTTCACAGAGTTTCTTAGCTGGACAACTTGCAGTGTATTAGCTTTTGTAACATTTTATTCCCTATAGTACATGACTAGACTAGAAGACAGTTGCAAGAAGAAAATTACCATACTTATGATTACAGGATCCCATAGCAGAAGAGTGATGGAGTTTACTATTTGTTAATGACACTAATTCTAAGTAGATGCTTATTCATGGTTTAAAAAATAAAATAAAAGAGACATAAAAACGAACACTCTTCAGACCAGAGTACACGTAGTGCAATACCTGGGATCCCATGGGGCAGAAAGCACATGCTAGAACTAAATAGTTTCTTCTCAACTCTTTTTACTCAATCTCTACAATAATATAATCCTAGTTTCAGAAATTTCTCAGACCTCAGGCTCATTCTGTCTGGTGTGTATATCAGTATCAATAAGGAGGAGGTATGATTCACACTTCTAAGGTTTTAATTTATATTTACATTGTTAAAATAAGAACTGAAGTAAAACCAGGAGTATCATACTACTATGCTGGTTAGGATTTCATTAAAAACTTAATGGAAATAAAATAATAATAACTGATTTTATGGGTGGGTATATATATACATATATATGTATTAGGCAACATGTTCCCTAACACTATAACCTTTACAATATCTGCTTTTGGCTATTTACCAGTGCCAGAGTGATTCATTAGCTGCAGTTTGGCAAGAACTTGACAGTTTGAACAAGTTTTAGTCATTTTTCTTTCATAATCTATAAGAAGTGTGGAGATGACAAGACCATTTTTTATAGTTCAATAATGCCTAATAGAATAATAAGACACAAGGATTTTTTTTTGTATTGTATACAGCAGGGAGGAAGAAAGGAAATATTTTCAGCATGAGAATTTCATAAATTGCAAATTTTACTAAAGTATGTAGTATTTTTATTCTACTTTTTAACCCAAGAGCAACACTGCCATCTAGAATGTATTAAATGGCAGAGACCATCGAACCACTTCACAAGCAGTAATAAATCCCAATCCCAGTGAGATTAACAGTAAAAACCCATTTCACAGATGCATAAACTGAGGCTGAAAACAGGCTCCCCAGGGTCACAAAGAAATCAACATAAGCTACACCTAAACTTTTATTCTAGAACTATGTTGTTTCTCAGTTTTACTGTTTCGGTGGTAACTAACTGCCTGAATTTGTTAAGTGCCAAAGTTGAACATGATATTATGGAAGAACCTAGTAAAGAACCTTTGGAACCAGTAAAGTTCCATGCCCCAAACAGTAGTTCAAAATAAACCTTTGTTCAGAAATTGATTTTTTTACAGTATTCATTTCTTCTGTTGTTTTCACAGACACATGATAACACTGCACTTGGAAGGACAAATCAAAGGTAAAGACTTACATGAGGACTTTGAGTCTCTTAGATGACACAATACGCAGTAAAATTGTATCAGTTTCACAATACTACCTTTATGAGCATACTGAGTAACTCAATCACTTTTTTAATATCTCTGCACATTATACTACTTATATTGTAGGACTGATGCAGAGTTTCAGGTTTTTTACTCAAGTATAATACCAATTGAAAACAATAATGGCTACACTTACTGAATTTGTTTCATTTTGTAGGCCACTATATGTAAAAAATAGTTTTATTTAGTTTTCTCTTTTATAGTCTTGAGCATCCTCTTCAAATGCTTTCTGTTACAGCAGAGCATAAAACGAAATTCTCTCAGCACACTAGTTCAGTATACCTTACTGATTTCACTGGTGCTGGAAATAAATACGCCTTCCAGCTATTTCCTTTGTCCTGAACCTCCCTTTAACAGGGCTGCTGCAGGGATGCTCAGGCAGGGATCCTAGAAGTTTTCAAAGAGGGAGCAAGGCTATATACCGAAAATCCTTTCAGAAACAGACATGTGTCAAACATTTGCATAAAATCGGTAGCAGAAGATATGCTTTCTTCTCCTCCAGTAGTGAAAGTTAACCTGAATATGTTCAAAGGCTCCACAGGAGATGGTGGTCGATGTTTCTCTCTCAGGAGAAGAGAACAAAGCAGGTAAGGGGTTGTATCAGAAGTAAGAGCTGGTTTGGCTTCAAAAACCATTAAAATTAAGATTAAAGCTTCTTTTTTTTTTTCTGGAAAGCAGCATCTTTGCTAAACTGGAATGTAAGCAGGCAGGAAACTGAGGAGTAAGAGCAGAAATACAGTTCAGTGATGGAGAGGCAAGGCAAGAAATGCAGCACACAAAAACAGATAGAAGAGATACAGATACAAAAACAGATACAACGAAAGAAACTTATGACTTTTAGCCTTCTGTATGGCCTGGAAAGTGTTTCTTCTAGAACATACTCTGAATCAGGACTGAGTTAATCGCTTATGATGTTTGAGAAGGCATGAATAGAAGACCCATTACTTCTTGCATGCATCCTCTTTAGGAGCTCCGGCTTTTTTTATAGCTAAGGCAGATACTCTCAAGAACACAGCTCACTGTACCTCTTGTTGTCATTTGCTGAAAACTTGTTATATAATTCAGTTTTTACTGTGATTCACAGTGTAGCCCCCTATGGATGGTGGTGTATCTAGATTCATAAGACCTCGACATAGCGGTTTTGCAGAGCAAAATGAAACATATTCAATTAACATCTTCATTAAAGCCAAAATCCTGCAGAGAGTGCTCAGGCTCACTGGAGTGAGACCTGAGGAATGAATAAAAGCAGGAATCAGTGCAGTGTTGTTCAAACAGCTGATGTAGCAGCAGCAGTGGTCTATATTAAAAGCCTTCATTGCTTACATATAGGAGGATTATGGTTACTGACATTTAGTCTCAGGTACCTGCATAACTTTATTACATACAACATTTCCATCAGAAACAACTCATACATTTGACTAATAATATGAAATTATGTAAGGTGAAGAGCTTAAAAGTTTGAAAGAGTAATTGTTGAAGTATTCTGAAGGTCCCCCACATGCTATCATGCATAAGAAGTTACTACATTTAAAAAGTCCCAGTGTCTCTGAGCCCTTCAATTTGCAAAGCACTGTCAGATTTCAGGAATTAATCTGTGTCACTATTCCCTCTTGCCCTAAACTCAAAGCCTGATAAGAAGGAGCATTTTTTTGTCTGGAGATATTCTTATCCCTTAAAGTGATTTCAGGCGTTCCAACACTCTGAGTTCTCCATGTCCTATATTGATGGTTTCTCCCACTACTTCCCTGCTTATCTGAAGCTGAATTTGTATTTCCTTCAGCAATCTAATTCTGGCCTAGGGTTCCTTATTCAAACAGCCTCTACTGCCAACAAGGCACAAACACATCATTAGCATGGCTCCAATTTTCACAAACCACAAAGTCACAGTACTACCAAGGCAACGTAAACTTCTGAGGAAGGCATGCCTCCTGCCAGCCTGCTGCTTTGTTTTATACTGCAACCGAAAGCTGTCCAGCAGCTTAAGAGATCTAGCCCATTAAAATGCCCATGGCAGAGAAGCACACTTTAAATAAGGTTGTTGATTTTTCATTCTATAAGATCTGTTAAGAATATTTAATCTAAAACCCCTGTTACCAATTCATCTATGTCCTTCACAACTAGAGCGAACTTCATCAGTAGCTGTAAATGCATGTTATATAAATACTAATGTAGACTCTGCATGATAAAGTAGAATTAAAAAGGAAAAAAAAAAAAGCATCTGCAGTACAGCTCTCAAATGGTGCTTTTTTTTGGATTATTGCCCAGCTCTTCTTATCAATAGCTTGGCAAGCTTTCAGATGCACACACAGGCTGACGTACGCTTCCCTATTATAGAACTGCTGGTACAAGAATTTGTGATCTTTCAACCTGGCAGTTGGTTGTTACTACTTATTGAAGTACCAGCTGATTATAGCTATTTTTCACGTGCTGAGAAAAAGTTCAAAGAAAAAACCACCTATGTGTGAGTATTAACTCTTACCCTGCCAGATATAACTCAGATAGATGACGTCTCTCTCTCCTCTATAGAAATATGTAAAGATTGATGATCGGAAACATCGTAAGAATGACACCCTAACTGAGCAGTTTTCACAAGCGTTCTGCCAGACACCCTACAGCTGCCTACCTTTTCATTAAAAATCCCTTTCAAAAAGTTGATACTTTCAAATTGCATAAATCAGAAGAAAAGCAACAACAAAAAGCCCCACAGATGCATCAAGAAATATCCATAGAAAACAATAAAATACCAGCAGACCTGTGGTCTGCAGATCTCTATGTATGAAAAAAGATGCAATTATTAAAAGCCTATTACATGTCTTTGTTATTTTACACGAAATACCAGAAATACTCAATTTCTTGTTTCAAAAACTCACAGGAAAGGGAATGGGATTGCTTCTAAAGTGAAAGTGAGATAAATTCAATTTCTGCTCCTAGCAGTAAAATCTTCAGTGCATTTGGTACGCAGCAGGAGGAGTGGATGTTAATCACATACCTATATGTTTAGCAAACACTACACTGGGATGTAACCTCCGGAAGTACTACTAGATAAGAAAAAAAAATCAACCAAATAAAATTAAACATATGACAGCAGCCCAGGGGCAGAAGAAATGAACATAAATAAAATGTTGTAACAACCCCATATTTTCAGTATTCTCAGACTGCACATCTGTGAAGAAAATACCTTTTGCTGGAAACTTTCACTTGCCTGCAGCTCACTTCTACCTGTGAGGGAATTTTATGCTACAGAGCAAAAACTGCATAACCAGAAACTCACACAAGTGAAGTGTAATTGCCTACCATCATCTGGACAAGCTCGAACTTCTTCCATTGAATTTTTCGCTGTAAAGATCCCTGATTGCCATGCTGGACTGGAAGCTAACAAAAATTGGCCCCATGCCTCAGTTTCCTTCTAAAGGCCAGACAACACTGGAAGGCAAAGGAGAACTCGCCCAGTCTGTCACTTGGCAGGACTCCTGCTCTGGCCCCTCACACCCGCTTCATCCCATACTGCCCTTTGGGAGGCCAGCACTGCTGGAAAGTTGCTCTAGATGTTGCCTCTGACACAGTGTATGCAGCGCACTTGCTATTCAGGAGCTTGAAAAGGAAAACAGAAGCAGGTGGTCACTATTCACTTTAGCCTTTTGTTAGGCACCCTCAGACAGCCAGTGCACCCTAACACAATACAGATTAATGTCTTGTTCCAGTGGCAGGGATGCAAACACGTTTTAGTCATATATTGTGAGGAGGCATATGGACTCTTTCAAGGTCTGGCTGAATGTTTGGCTCTGCTCTGAAACAGAAGAAGGTACAAGGACTGAATATCAGGTTAGAGACCTTCTTCAGAGCCACCAGGCAAAGGTCCAAATTCACAGAATCATAGAATTGTTTAGGTTGGAAAAGACCTTTAAGATCAAGTCCAGCCACTAACCTGGCACTGCCAAGTCCACCACTAAACCATGTCCCTGAGCACCACATCTACAGTTCTCTTAAATCCCTCTGGGGATGGTGAATCAAGCACATCCTGGGACAGCTTATTCCAATGCCTGACAGCCCTTTCGGTGAAGAAATTTTTCCTAATATCCAAACTAAACCTCTTCTGGCACAACTTGACGCAGTTTCCTCTTGTACTGTCACTTGGGAGAAGAGACTGACTCCCACCTCTCTGCACCCTCCTTTCAGGTAGTTGTAGAGAACAATCAAGTCTCCCCTGAGCCTCCTCTTCTCCAGGCTGAACACCCCCAGTGCGCTCAGCCTCTCCAGACCCTTCCCCAGCTCCATTCCCTTCTCTGGACACGCTCCAGCACCTCAATGTCTTTCTTGCAGTGTGGGGTCCAAAACTGAACACAGGATTCAAGGTATGGCCTCACCAGTGCCCAGTACAGGGGGACAAACCCTGTCCTGGTCCTGCTATGCAACTACAACTATGTCACAGTTTTCCTGCTACACAAAGGGCTTCCAGCTCCTTCTGTTTGTTGCTGCCTGCATTGATGCAGATGCACTTCAGTTGGGCTATTGAGCCCGCCACCTTTTGGCATGAGAAGCTCTAATTCCTACATGACCATTTCCAGGCACTTCCATGGTTTCTAACACATCAATAACTCTTCCATCTTCACTGTCCCATGGACCTCCAGCCCCTATCTTCACTGAGATGGCAGACTGCAGCACCTCGCTAGAACACCGTCCCTCAAACAATGGAGTGCAGCCCCCAGTCTGATCTCTACTGAGCCTGGTTTTATCCCTTTCCCCCCTCAAGTCTAGTTTAAAGCTCTTCCAAACTTTCAGTGAGCAAAAAGACAAGTTTCAAAACAAAAAAAAAAAAAAAAAGGGGAGCAGTGTGAATTAGAATGAAGCTAGTCTTAAGCAGAGATGATGCTCTTCAGCCAGCCTGCAGGATGCCTTTTCTTCCTTCAGTTGTGTAGTTTCTTTCCTTCTTTTTTTTTTTTGCATTGGACCAAGAGACTTTCCAGCACAGCTGTAGCCATGTTGTCCTGGGATTCAAAAGCAGCCTCTATTCATGGCCTTTTACATGTGAGAAGAAACACGCTTTCCCTGTTTAATGCTTGTTATTTTCTTTATGCTATCTCCTCTGTTGCAAGCTCAGAAAAAGGGGGGAAGGGGAGAGGAGAAAAGGACTGATAAAGCAGCTAGACACCAGCATGGCAGTGTCATCTCTGGAGAGGTCTTCAAAGTCAAGATTTAGACGCAGATGTGTATTTCTGTAGCATATAACCCTTTAGAGCAGCAAACCTTTAAGCACACGGAGACATGTAAAGGATTGGGTATTTGTTGAGATGGTCGCATTAGGGTCCATTCTACCTGAGGAGTTCATTTTCCAGTGCAGGAGCAACGCACCTTCTGTAAGATAGGTGGGTTTTTTGGCAGTGTTTTTGGAGGAAGGTGTGAAGCCAGCAAGGCACTTTTTCTAATATAGAGTAACAATCATATTATTATGGGTTTAAACTGAAAGCAGGGAGATTTAGATTAGATATCAGGAAGAAATTCTTCCTGGAGAGGGTGGTGAGCCACTGGCACAGGTTGCCCACAGAAGCTGTGGATGCCCCATCCCTGGAAGTGTCCAAGGCCAGGCTGGATGAGGCTTGGAGCAACCTGGTCTAGTGGAGGGTGTCCCTGCCCATGGCAGGGGGCTTGGAACTAGATGATCTTTAAGGTCCCTTCCAAACCAAACCATTCTATGATCCTATGGTTATCACAGCACAGCATAGAGTTTCCATCTAGGACCCAGACCAACTGAGTTAAATACTGTACACTCATAGCGACAGAGCAAACAATTTTATGATCCAAATGAAAAATAGAAGGCAGACCCACGTTTTAAATCTCATTTCTAGGATGGACTGCATGAAGCAATGCAGTGTCTGCACTGACATGGAGGGGCAAACGGCCTGTACATTTCTGGCAGAGACTTTCCTTTCATGCACTGGCATGGTCTGACCCCGCTTTACTCGCTTCTGCTGATACAGTCACAGGAAAATGTTGAAAAGCAGCAGGAACGTAAACAAAATTTCTTGCCGATTGAGTACAATTGTACTCCTTCTACATGTAGGATTTTGTTCATTATTCATCGTTGGGTAACACGAGCAAGAGGTTATCAAAAGTTGCCACAAGGGAGACTCTCCAGATAGCAAAGAATATGTAGCATTGTAGTTTCAGAACATGACTGCTCACATACTGCTCAAGAAGTTGATGACATATCCCTCAGTTGACTAGGGAGCTGCTTAAATCAGGGCAGTGAAACTCAATAAAAGCACTGATCAAGGCAGTGGCCTCAATTTAATGATGAGCTTTATTGATCATGTCTTCTCTTTATAAAAACGTAAAAAGAGAAAGGAAAAAAAAAAAAAAATGCTGTCCACAAAGCACAGAGCTTGTGGCAAGGGCTGGTGGGACACTGCAGAACAGGCTCCTTGGTTGTTCTGACAAACCCACAATGAGCAATCTTTGCCTTTTGTGATGACCTCTCACTTCCAGGCATTAGGAGAATAATTTTATGTGAACTAGTTTTCACCAGAAAGAAGAAAAACACAATTTCACGTTTACAATAAAATCTGTGATCTGAGACCTGTTTTGTGAATACACAGAGCTGAATGGTATACCTGCAGTGGAATAGCACCCAAAAGCCACAATCAGGAGCCAATCTCCATTGTGCTAAAAGCTATAAATTCTTTGGATTCATTATTTCTGCAGAGCTTCTCAACAGGGGCTAGAGGAAATCATAAAAATTGATAGTTTTCCGAAAGAAATTCTTCCAAGCAGTAAAGTTTAATCTCTCACTGATCTGTTATCCTGATAGAATAGTACAGGGATGGTAACATATATATCCTACCCAAACACACATTCTATCATCATATCACATGCCTCTCATGCTGGGTGAGCTAACTGAATTGAACTTGACCTTCAAAGCCCTTGGAATGCAACAAAATATCTCTGTTTTCTGACATTTATGGGTGGCTTTTCTGCATGGCTGCTTTTATTGCCTAGAAAATAACGGTGAAAGCTGTGTGTACAAACCTACTATAAACACTGACAAATCACATGAAGGGAAGACAGATTTATTCAGTGTAGATTACTCCAGAGCTAATCTAATCAAATCCAAGATTTACATTTTCAAAGCAGATAAAAAATTCATAGAGTTAGCATTTCGATACAATAGATATATATTACAGTTTTATTTTAATCTGCAAGTGTAATTGAACTGATTTGGATTTTCGATGCTTGTATTTTTGCTTAAAAAGGCTTTATGTGTTTCACATGAAAATGCATAATTGAACTAGCACATGCACAAGGAAAACCCTATGGAAAAGTCATACGGAAGATTATCAATCTCTGTCTAATAAAGCTTAGACAAAAATACATCTGGACATGAATCTATATTAAAAACTAGAAGTGCTAGATGTGAAATGGCAAATGTATCCTACTTGTGGCTTTCTTAAACTGAAAAGAAACCACTCCTAGCCACTCTGCGAGAGCTGATCCAGAACGTGGGGAGGGGCTTTTTTTCAAGGGCATGTAGTACCCTTCAATGGCTTCAAACTGAAAGATGGTAGATTTGGATGAGATATAAGGAAGAAGTTCTTCACGGAGAGGGTGGTGGGGCACTGGGACAGGTTGCCCAGAGAAGCTGTGGGTGCCCCAGCCCTGGAAGTGTCCAAGGCCAGGCTGGATGAGGCTTGGAGCAACCTGGTCTAGTGGAGGGTGTCCCTGCCCATGGCAGGGGAGGTGGAACTGGATGATCTGTAAGGTCCCTTCCAACCCAAACCATTCTGTGATTCTATGATCTGGATGGAGAAAACGTGACACAAATGTACACCTAGCACAGTTTTCCATCCTTTAGTACATAATATAAAGAAGGACTGGCAAATGTCAGGAATTATTAAGAACATTGCTCCCTTCATGCACGTGTTACTTATTTGCAGGCAAGAAACAAACAAAAGTAGTAGAAAACCCCAAAACATTCAAATTGAGCTTAATTTTTGCATGGTTGGGAATGAAAATTACAGTGGTAGCACTGCCTCATACACTGTGTGGACTGTTCTCTAGAAGATGCACTCAATATACAAAGGATGCCCCTCTACCATGGGACAGACACAGATGGCTGTTGCTCTGCTGCCTGGCCTTGGACAAGTCGCTGCTACTCTGCTCCTCATTTTCACTGTCTGTCAGAGCACCCTGACAGCATCCAGGCCATGTTGTTTTCAAACAGCAGCAAAGCTTGACCCACTTAGAACCAAGTATTTTCACTGACTATTATTCTCAGAGACATGATCTACTCTCTGGGTACTCAGTTTTACGCCAGCATATCTAGCTACTTGCATTGAACAAAACATCTGTTTAATCCTGTTCCTCCTTCATTTAAAGATATCTCTAATTGATTTAAAGAAGAGCAAGAGAACGCCAGAATCACAATTAAATTTGAAGAGGAACAGTAAGAAAAATATCATTATAAAATCTTATTTTTATTCCTTCCCGTGTCTTTGCATATCAGTTAATCTACAAACTCAGGATTCCTCAACTCCCACTTGAGTCTGGTGTCACCAAACCCAGCTCCTGAGCGCTCTTGTTGAGGTCTGTGTAAGCTACAAAGACACAGTATTTGGTCCCAGCCATAAGGAAACTTCCTTAATTGCCAACTGTGCAAGCGTTGACCTGGATACGAAAAGCAAGTTCTCTTCAGTTTTGCTGCCAACGCAGGAAGCAGATTCTGCCCACAAGTTTTCTGTAGGATACACGTCACCCATACACTAACAGCCCAGAAGCCATTTGCTTTTAATTCTCTTTAACAGCACTCTGGTATAAAGCAGTAGAATAAAGCCACTCAGACCCTAACGAACTTATCGCAATGTCCCAGAGGTTACAAAAGAGCGTTTTCCTTTCCATCAGGGAAGCTGCCAGAGACACCAGTGAGATTAAATAATGTGCCCCAAGACCCTTTGGAAGTACTAGACAAAGATTAAGTTTCTCGAAGTTCATGTAGAACCAGAACCATACTCAGTTATTTCTAAAAAAGAAGCATTTTTCACACTGCAGTGTCTAGGATCTACGACGTTCAAAAAGCATGTATAATGAATGCAGTAATGTTACTTTTACATTTACTGTTTCATCTGTTTTCCATATTTTCCATTGTTTTTCTTAAAGGTCTTCATTTTTAGGTAACATTTATCAGTTTTTACCTCTAGCTTTACCCCAGTGCTGCTTAAACAGCATTTAAATAAAAGAATGAATCTGGACAGGACAGAATACTGCACTGTCCTGTGGCCACATGCGACCAACCACCTTTCATAGTGCCCACGTTATCTGTGAGAATATTTGGGTTGTAGTAGTTCCTACAGTCATTACAAGTTATGAGAGTTTATGGTCTGTTCCAATCACTACAAGCCATAAAAATTACCCCAGTGCTCTGAAAAAAGCAGCTCAAGATTTTCTCAGTGAACCTCTAAGTCTACTAGCCATAAATCTCAACAAATAATGCTGTTTGTTTAATTTAACACTGCTATACAGATTAATGAGACAAGTTGTCCACTAGTCAGGGGAGGAACACAAAGATCCATCCTAACTTATTTCATTTCCAGGTTTATTCATTGTAAGTGTTATATAATGTGACATTCACACATTCCTGAATAAGTTAAAAGAACAAAATGCACATCACTAATCAGCTGATCATTTTTCATTTGATTTTAGATGCCAAAATTAACGATGCCCTTCCTTTTTCATTAATCTCTTTTTTTATACTTTGTTTCATTAAATCAGTAGCATAGTATGTGAGCAATCAGAATATTTCTCTGCAATTTCCTCGCTTCTGCACAAGTAACTAACCCCACAGTGCTAGAAAATAGATTCAGTGGTTTATACCCTAGGTCTGTTGGGAGTCCAACAACATTTTTTGGCTAGAAGATCCAACTTCAGATTTAATGTTCCAAGACATTAAATCCTGATATTTTCAATTTCTTGTTCTTATTTATTCAGTATTCACCACAAATGTCACCAGTCAAGCTTCAGCTGGTCTTACTCCATTTCCTCTTGCCTAAAAGTTAATTAATGCATTTAGTGCCACAGCATCTAATTTTATAGCCTCTGACCATTCTTAGATATCCTAATCCTCCAAAAGTCACACAGTACTCGGCATCTTGCTGTGCTGGATACCACTTCTGCTTCAGCAACTTCTTGCTACCCAATGACACTGTTTTCAAGTTTCCCCCTTTTATTTACCTTAAGGAATTGCCATCTTCAATTCTTTAATCCCAGTTTTTCTGCAGTTATGCCCCAGCTTCCCAGTTAAGTCTTAAAGCTTCCTGCCAGTTTCTCCCTTCATAATTGTTCCTAAGAATATTATACTCAATTATTCTTCATTTATATATGCTTCTCTATCTAGCTGACTAATTCCATCTTAAATTCCCTCTCAGAACATCATCTTTCATCCTATATTAATTTTTTTAATCATATTAAATATCCTTTCTCTTTCTGGAAACAGTCATTTCTCTGCAGATCAGTACATGCACCCCTTTTTTCTGTAGCTGTTTGGCTTTTCTTTTTCTGACCTGATACCACTCCCGTGGTTGCTGTAGCTGTCACGGGCTGCAGTATTTCGGCCCTGTTAATATTTTTAAGCCTTTGTTATTGAGATCTATATGTTTTGATTGCTGCTGTATTAAGAATAAGAAAATACTGTTCCACTTAGGCCCTGCAAAGTACCCTCTACAGCAAGATGTACACAGTTGGAAGCATAAATCGCTATAGAGAAGGAATGTGCTTTGGGGGATTACTGGGGGCCCCACATTTTCATAATGTATTAGCCTGGAAAATACAGACCTCTAAATGAAAGGCCAGTAGACTACAAGCAGTTTTCTAAACAACAGACTGCATGTAACATATCTACATTAGTCCTATCTATTCTCAGAAATTTACCTGAGATGTATCTCCTCTCAACAAGATTTAGCAAGCTAAATTCTACTTGTATCTTCCAATAAACAGGTACTCCATGCTTCTGATACCCTAGCTTCCCAATCTCTGTTCTTCTGCTTTCAGGCCATCTCCCTTGACTACCGGTATTGCACTCAGTCTTTCTAAAGGGAACCCACTAGTGTGCGTGCATCAGCTAGAAAACCTCCCTGAACTAAGGTATTTCATGGTTCAATTGTGTTTAGATTCCTGATCATCTTGTGAGTCATCAGCATACCCATAATGAGACCTATGTCATGTTTCTAGCTTTTGAGATGCCAGTATATCAAGCACAGTGGCTGCTTGATTCCTTTGTTTTTCCAGGGTTTGTCTAATTGATTTGTTTGGTTTTTTGGTGTTTTTTTTTACATTGCAGAACATGCCTGGAGTCTTCTGTAACTATGGCTTTGATATTAATTGTAGGAGCCAAACAAAAAGTCTTTCAGTAAAGCTCAGCTCTCAGTAATGCCAGGCAGAAGAGAAGAGGCTGCAGCAGCTAGAATAATCAGAGCTGTTGGATTTAGGGTCAGATTTTTGGAAACCGCTCTCCCATTTCTGTCAGAGTGTTACAGAAATGAGTTTTGATAACAGCATTATCAATCTGTTTTTAAGTCTTTAGACATGACTTCAAAACCAGTTTGCAATGTCCAGCCTTAACTCACGTTATTTAGGAAGCATCTCAAGGAAACACATTGTGCACAGGCTGCACCATGACAGAAAACCTACCACAGTCATGTCACTTTACATAAGAATATCCACTATGCTTTCAGGCAGAGTTCAGAGGAATTTTCGCACTAAATGATTCAGCCTCTCCAATTTTGACCAAGATTGTACCAAGGAATGTCATATGATGTCCAGCGAAGGGTAAAAGCGTACAAAGCATTAGAGGATGAAGTAAACTACTAGAGTTACGCACAATTTATTTCATCTTTCTGCCTTTTTTTTTCTTTATTGAGCACCAGGGCTGTCCTCTCCTAAAAGCCTCATGCTGTCACCTCAAAGAGACAGCCACTGACACATCCCTTTAAAATGAAAGGAAAAAGGTTTTGTAACATCATAAAACTGGAGATGATAAAATCAGTTTAAATAACCATACGTACACAGAGACATTTGCTGCTCATCCTTCACTTTTGTCTCTTCTTGTTATTGGATCCTTGCAGAAATAGAGAAGTACTGCAGCTTCCACTCTTACACTCAAAGCATTTCCCTTTGGTAAGCTAAAGACTACCGAAATCTATAGTAAAAATTGTATTGGTTAAGAATCTCAAGAGTTTTCTCTGTCCTCCCTGCCCATAGGAATTTTGACAGATCAGCTGTGCAACAAAAAACAATACAGCAGTTAAACCACCAGCCTTGGTACCCAAGCTCAGTTAGAGAATCTGCTCTGCACCACAAAAGAAATAAAGACCTTAAAAGCCACCCTTCACCAGCTGCAGCAAAAGCACACCACAGCAGGGTACGCTGCTGACTAAGGTGAAACGTTATTCTGTTATACAGGGGGAAATGGCTTGCTCTTGTTTTAACCACATTGTAAACCCAGGCCAAGTGCAAACAAAGCTGCTCTTAAGAATCAACAAAGTCAATAACCTGGACTAAAAGCCCATTAAAAATCGCATCAGAGGGAAAGAAATGATACAATAACAGTCCACTAAGGCACAAATTCAAAAACAATCTGATCAAAATGCAAAGCAGTTCAAAATTTCTGTTACTCAAACTATCTAAGATTCAAACCAGGTAAGGCAGTTGCATCAGTAAGAAAGCAAAATTTGATTTTTTTTTAATTATGCTATTGTCTAGTAATGAATAAATTAGATTTGATTCATTTTATTCTCTCCTCCTATGCAACACAATTACAAGAGCACTGGAATGAGATTTTTTTTTTAAATTACCATTTCATCAAAGGTTTTTAAGACCCATTTATGATTTAATTTGATCGCCAAATCTGATCTATAATGATATTAAAAGATAGAAAAAATCCATAGTAGAGTCCATTATTGTTGAACTTTATCATCTTTTTAGAAAGTACAATAGTAAAATTATCTATTAATTAGATTAATTTCAAGGAAGTGTAAATCATCCTGACCCACGATACTTGCTTGCAAAGCTATTGTGAGAGAATAATTAATAGGCAATAGCCCAGGAATATTATTCTGAGCAGATGTGAACCTTGAACTTCCAGTCACTAGACTTAAATTCTAGCTAAGAATACATCATCTTACGGAAACTCCAACATCCTAGAGAGCTGCAAGGAGGAGGAAAAGGAAAAAACGTAAGTGGATTGTTGTTGCTATATATAGTTTGTATTATTGCTTAACATGAGCATGAATTAAAAATGGATATAAGTAAAAATCTCTGAAATTTAGATCTTCAAGGTGAGGAGGACTGTGTCACTCAAATAATAGAGGCCCATAAAAAGCACACGCCTTACAAGACATTTCATTTGTAACCTATTCTGCTGGCAAACTGTATGGCCTTGGGCAAGTATTTAACACTATGCAGTAGCTGGCAGTAAATACACAGAGCAAGGAAGACAAATAAAACACTTAAGCGTAGGTTTGCAATTTTTCCTCACCTTCCCATGATGCGAAATCAATTTCTACAGATTTTGGATTAGCTCTGTCCCAAACATATAAATTAATCCTAGATTTTAATATGTAATTATAAGGTCTATATGGCAGCAATAGCATCCACTAAACAATGTATGGCAAGTAATCAAGACTGCAATCTTGTATTCACATGTAAATTTTCAACGGAAATTAGTTCCTGTGATTCTGATGAGCTGTGCCACATTGCCTTATCTGCCTAATAAACTGTAAAATGTTTTCAGTTTTGATGGACGGAGCTTTTATCTGTAAAACCTCTTTATAATATACCAAGGTTACCAAAATGTTCTGTTGCAAGAGCTGAAGAGAGGACAGTATTGTTTGCATGCACACACAGACCCCAGGAAGACCCTGTAAGCATGGATGGATGGAAAGTGCTATTCCACTCTACTGTGGCGTTCCCCCACACGATGACTCCCGTATTGTGTTTTGTAACATCTAGGCTTTTAACAGGGACGCTGTGCAGAACAAAAGCAGACCACTGATCTGAAAAGCCTTGAACCAGGCACTCCAAGACCTCAGTAAAGATCAAACTGAATGGATGATATTTACAATATTGTGACTAAACAAGGGAAGGGTGGACAGAAGAGAGAGAAAGAACCTTCTTCCAATTCCTTGAATCCCCAGTTAGTTTTAACTCCTGTCTAATGCAATGTATTAAGTAACAGAACATAATAAATGATTGTTTTAGCTATAATTTTATAACAGCTTAGAGCACCAAGCAAGAACACTTCTTCTTGGGGAAATGCTTCTGACAGACTACTTAGCAGACGCTAAATGTGCTGAATTCAAATGTGTGCACCAGAGAGTCAGAGGAAGGACTTCACAGTATGGCCCTTGATCCCCTGTCAGAAGTATCCGTTGCGGCATTCTGTAAGGCCTGGAGTTCTTTCATAACAAAGCTTCGAGAATAAACTCCACCAGAAGCACCCCCTGTACCTCTCCTATCTCTCTGGGAAATCTAGTGAAGTGAAATTGATTTTCTTTTTTTATTAGCGAGGCTATTAAGCAAGAGGCACCAAGAGATGAATAGAGAGCAAGTCACATAAAGGGATAGAAGCATCTGAAAATGCCTTTTATTTGTTGCACAGTTGTTTTTTGAGAAGATATACCTGCATGAGTGGAAGATCAATCTCTGTCCAGACTCCACTGGCAACACACACAATGACTCTCGAAGCCTGCACGAATCCAGAAATCTGCAGGTGCAGTAAGTGGCAACTACAGAAATCCCTAATTTGTCAAAAGAACAAGAACATTTCTCCTAACTTCCGAGAGAGAGATCCTAGCTTACTGAAGACTGTTCCAGTAAAAGCCACATATTGCTGATGGCTCACTTTGTTCAGTATAAAGAAATTTGGAACATGGGGCTTGCAGATGAGGTCAAGAAACTCATTATCCACACCTCCCCCTTTCCATTCTTTTCTTTAAACTCATGTCCACAGTTCTACTTTGATTTCCACCTGCTTGGATCATCCAGAACTGACCATATGGATTTGTACCCCAAGTCATCTTTCAACAGAAGCAGCAATGGTAGGAAAGCTGGAAACCAGACCTAAAAGTTGTTGGATAGCAACACACTGCTGCTGGAAAGCAATGGACCCTTATTCTGATCTTGTTTCTTCCTGATGCTCTGGATTCCAGGCCAGTCTTTTAGATGGTGAGATAGGCATAATGTTTCGTTTTCTGGTAGTAGAACAGTCTGACAAAGAGAACAAAAGAGGGTACCCCCCTAACACACAACACAGTTTAAGACGCACTTATGGTCCTGTGAGAGCAGAATGAATTCCTACAAGCAGAAATAATGGGATACCTTATTCTTTAACATCTGAAAGAAGCAGAAGTAAAAGAAAAATGAAACATAAAGTGTCTTTTATTTCAAACAAAAGGAGGATATTTAAACAGGAGAATCTCATGGGAAAGATTCTGTATCACTACAAACAGTGCACTTGTTCAGAATATAATGGCAATAATAATGTTACTAATAGAAGTAAGATGTCCTTTCAATTTTCACATGGATTGTAAATTAGAGAAACAATTACCAGAGCTAAGATACCCATGTATACATGGGCATGTGCGCGCACACATACACCGCTCACCCTTTGCAATTACTTAACTGTACCGTCAGATCAAAGATAGTCAGGGTACAGATGGACGATTTCTCATCTGCATCTAGCTGTGGACTTTGTTTGTCATTGGGCCTGGGTGAAAGCATGCAGCAATATTATACTCATTAGTCCCCGGAGGTTTCTGCAGTTTATGATCAAACAGAGATGAGTTTTCCATCTTCCCACTGCTTGTATATCATTTAGCACTACAAGATGTTCCATGAATAATGGAAATAATGAAACTACGTCCTCTAAGACACTCTCCCCAAGCCAGACACAGCATACACTGTAGTTATTAAGAAATTATATATGGGTTGATTATCTGGCAGCTGCTGCCAAGTAGAGTGTGTTTTACACTCCAGCTTTGCTTGCCTTTCCTTCACCTCGGACCTTACTTTTGATCATCCTCTTCTAAATAGTCACTAACATTCAAAAATTTTTAGGAATGTAAGTACCTCTGAGATGATCAGGAAATGCAAAAATCATTTGGAGAAGAGTACTGAAGGGACAAATGAACAGGCAGGTAAGCACCATGGCTGTTTAAGCATTATTTCTGATAAACAGTGACTGTTCTAGTTATTTCCTTAATTGTTCTTGCACATCACAATAATAAACAAATGATAAGACAGACTGAACAAGTTTTAAAGTATGGATTTTTCCTATTTACCTACGAGCTTGAAGACAAGAAAGAACATCAACACTCTACTGGTTCTTCCCAAGCATTTATGAGCATTTCTTGACAGTCTTCATTTCTTAGGAACAGTAAGACAGGAACCAACTTACTGAGTGTTGAATATTTTTTTTGTAGTCCTAAAGTTCACTGTAACAGCAAAGACCCTTAGAGACGTATTTAGTAAAGTAGGCTGGAATACTCTAATTCTGGATCCATGCTGGCTTTTGTCAAGTCTGTAACAAATCCAGGGCCATGCAGGAATTCACAGTTGTAAATATATTGAGTAGCATGGCCAGAAAAACACTTTCAAGCAACTAAGATGGAATTTAATCCTTCCTAGCCAAAAAGGATTTTTCTTGAATTGTTGCCAAAAAAGAGTGCACGTTACACAATTTTAATTCCATTTATTGGAAGTATATAAGCATTAACTAGTTCACTGTTACATGAGAGTGAGACCTACAGGAACTAAACACCTTACATTTAAGAACTCGCTGCTGAAAACATGATAACATTGTGACTTTGGGGGGGATTTTTTTGTTTGGGTTTGGGTTTTTTTGTTAATAACTTGAACATGACTTATGTGCTATCCTGCCTTTCTGCCTTGTCTGCTATCCCTCCTTTCTGCCCCTAGTAACTTCGGTATGCATTTGCAAATCTTGACAAAATCAGAAGAAAGTGCTAGGCTCCTTTCTTATTTCAGAGGTAATTAAATTCTCAAAAGAAAAACCAGCAACTGATCAGATCAGCACCAACATTTGAGGTCAGATAGGCACAACTCAGCTATTCACCATTTTGCTTGACATTTTGCTGGCCGACCAGTGTATGCACATAGCTCCAGACTTGACACATGGTTTGCCATCTTGCGTACGGGGAGTACAGCAAGAGAGCAGGTGAGCAGGAGAGCACAAGGAGGATAATGGGCACATTAGATCACCACTCACGGAGAAAAACCTGATCTTGCAAAGAAATTCTAAAACTCTCTCAGTAGCTCATCAGACACAACTAGCTGAAGCTAGAAGAACCCTAACTCCCATTATACATACATACCTCAAATTTACTTCAGATGTTTTAATGCAACGAAGCTGGAAAAAGCAACTATTTGTTAAATCAGGTAAGACAGTTCCACAACCACACTACACTAGCAGACCCTGATTTTCTCTTCATACACACCAGCTAATATGATGTATTACAATTCATGTCAATTGACCTATTCCTGATTTTCGTCTGTGTGAAAAGATTTCAGTTCAAGATTAGGCAACAACTAAGTTTTTTAAATCCCATGAACTAAATGAGAGGCCGAAAGATGCATATAGTAGACATTTGGTAAGTCACTGATATTTGTTGGACTGTCTTACCCTTTATATCAATGGTAAGAGTTACAAACTGATAAACAGACAAAAATATATTGTTAGACCACCATGCCATCCTGGCACCTCACTGCAGATGAAAGGCAAAACACGCTGCATGAGGTTTAGGTGGATGGGAGGCTTACACAGAAAGTCAGGAATGGGATGGAGGTGAACAAACAAAAATACTCCTGAAATCTGGGGATATGCAATGCATGTGGATAGAACTACACTGCTTCTATTCCCAGGGATGTGCTTAAATACATCCTTCAAGGCAGCAATGTGATTACAATGAATTGGTGCATTGAAATGTTCTGAGAATGGAAGCTGATCCAGTTCAAACAACTGAGAAATGAGGATGCTACAATGTTGAATATTTAATTAATGAAAGAAAAACAGAGAAGATTCACTAGAGACAACTGTTCTGCATTCCCAGGCTTTGGCTAGCTGGCTTGAGAAACATTTCCATTGTTAAACTCAATTTAAAGAAAGGAAAAGAGATGGAGGCATGCAGCATCCTGATATTGTTCAATTAACATTTCGGTTTAAGATTTTAACAACAGCATCTTAAAAAAGCCCGCTTAATGTCTAGGAAAATGTCTGCTCCTGATTGGTTTGGCATGTTCCAGAAATGCTGTCTGATTATACTTCAGCCCACAAGATCGAAAAAGCTGTCTTAAAGGATTAGAACCTACAGACTTACATTTCTGATTTGTACAACTGCTGGAGGGCATTGTTGAGTGAAAGCATTTTATGAAGGTATCGTACGGAATGTGCATCTCAAGTGTTTTACACACATGAATTCAACAAACCTGCCTTTCTGGACAGCTGTAAATCAAGGATCCAAGCATCTTAGGAAGGAAAAGAGGAGAGTCACACATTACATAATTTTTTCTCTATTTCATCGTGTGAACACACCCTCCTGATAGTGCAGAGGTCTGTTTGAGAAAGCAATTTGATTGATAACAACCAGGCCATTCCTCTGAAGAGTCCACAGGAGTATCACAGATGGTGAGATAACTCACTGTAATTTTCTCACCAAAGAACACTGAATCAGGCTTTCAGCCTACATAGTCAATAATTTCCAATACAACTCACTAAAGGAGAAAGAATTTTGTACTTGCGCTCCTCAGATTTTAGATTATCCCAGCACTCATGTCTCTGCTGTGATGCCAGAATGTGTTCTACGCTCAGCATGTTGAATATTTCTGCCCTGGTGATTCTGAGTGCACATGTAGGCTAATGACAGATTTTGACAGTGATAAAGAAGTGCAAATATGGGAAAACAAAAGGGGTAAAACAGGCATAAATAATACTGAGCTTCAACGACTTAACAGAGATGCCTGCAAGACTATAGAACCGAGGGTCTCGTCTAGTAATTGCTTTGTAATATCTGCACATGATACTGAACTAGCTGGGCAACGCAGTTGGTTGTGTCCTGCTACTCGGAGCCTAACTAGAATAACGGGAGTCAGTTACATTTAGAGTGGATTCATGGGGTGAGGTATCTAAATCTACAAATAAACCAACCATATTTCACTACACCAAAGGATTAGAGAAATTGAAAAAACTCAAGTATAGCGTTTCTATGATCCAAGACAGTCAGCTGCAGCTATCCCATCATGTTTAAAGAGTTTTTACCAAATACACTGACCACAGAATAGACAAGAAGAGACAGGATTGTCAATTTGCAGGTGCACAGTGTACTCTCAGGATGTACAGGAATGTCCTGTAACATCGGTCTAGAAACACTGACAGTTATGGACCTTCAAAATATGAACCACTCTGGGCCTGACAGCCTTCTGCAAACTGAACAAATTAGTCTTCTGGTTTAAGATTTTATTCCTAGTACTCTAACAAGCAGCCCTTCCCATTTAATCAATAATATTCAACATAAGGCAAAGTTCTATCAAGCCAACCTTCTGTTTCCAGTGACCCTTCACATCTTCTGAACCGTCAGCAGGCAAAATCAGCATCTAGCCACTGACTGAAGAAACGGCACACATGGATTCCAGCATCTCACTGGACTTGGGTACTTAGTGCGGCGAGGGACACCATGCCAACACGCACAGCCAGTCTGGGTTTGTTACTTGGGAGGTAAAGAAGAAACAGAACTCAGTCCTTATAACTCAACTGCTGTAGTATCCTTGCTTCCATGAATCTTAGAGTTTGTCTGGACAGCACAAAACTTGGGGGTGCTGGAGTTTGCCTGGCAGTGTTTGTCTCGCAGGTGTATTCCTTTGCTGCCTCTTCAGGTTTCCTACATGCTCTCTCTTCACACAGAACCCTGAAAGCATTTTCACTGGCAGCATTCTTGGAATATGCACAAAACTGGCTGCTTGTCTGTGAGCCTCCTTCCTCTGCTGCTGAGTCAGCAATCTGTCTGGAGAGTCTGCTTTAATTCCAACTCTCACACCTTTCATTTACTGGCATTTAGTTCCGTTCTCAATGGCTTGCCTCTGGAGAGTTCTTTCCCTCAGGAAGGAATGCCGCAGCTCCATTGATCGGCCCGAGCTCTGTATATAGCAATTTCACAGGAGTAGACTATATTGCTTGAACTCTGTGCCACAATTTCCATTGTTTTGCAACAGCTTTAAGGCTTTCAAAATGGTCTCATCAGCAACACGATTATCTGTCTAAAGGGCTGCACTGCTCTTCGAGTGCTCTCATTCACTAAGCCCACCTGCGCTGAATGGCATAGCAACTTTGTTGCAAGTCTAGACCATATTTTGGGTCTTGAAAAAACAAACAATGCTTCAACTCAAACACAGAGCTTCAACTAAACCACCAAGGCATCTTTTTAGCTCCTGCTGCTTTTGACTGCAGCTGATAAAATGCCAGCTATGTGTCTGTCCCAGCAATATAGCCTGGGAATTTCCTACTACTTTGGCAAGTTCAAAATAGTTTCTGCTATGACTAACTCCTACACAGAATCATCCTATTCAAACTAAGATGACTAGCCTTCTTGGCTATTTCCTGTGCAAATCTCACTTTCACTTTTATGAACCAAATTAAAAATGTGTGTTCTTTGGATAAGGAATTATCAATGTATCATTTTAAAATCCTTGAAGATCCTGTTCTCAGGAGTGGAAATATCCAGTCTTTCACAGAAGCCTGGCTTTTAATTTCCTTCTGCTTCCCTGCAGTTGTATTTCAGACACCTTTTTCATAACACTGTTTCTGAATTGTCTGTTTATTACTTGTGTGAATTTACTCTTGTTGCTTTAGCATTCTTGTGCAAAATAGATGTTTCTAAATTCAAACAGTACCCAGTCTCCTCAGCTTCTACCACTGAAAAATACTCTATTTTTTATTTTCTTTTTATAGTCAAATAGTGGTTTGCTGTGAAGTACTAGAATTTGTCCCTCAGCTTTTCTACCATTATCACTCTGCAGACAGAGCAGAAATCTTCCCTCACCAAATAAAAGCCTTTCCTTTCCTAGCCATAGCACTTGCAAAACTGAATTTTCCATGGCAGTTACAGTCAGCTAACAGCCTACAGGTAGATATTTTTATCTAACCTATAATTGTATTTAACCTATACACAGGTTTAAATTGAAAGCGGGTAGATTTAGATTAGATATCAGGAAAAAAATTCTTCCTGGAGAGGGTGGTGAGGCACTGGGACAGGTTGCCCAGAGAAGCTGTGGATGCCCCATCCCTGGAAGTGTCCAAGGCCAGTCTGGATGAGGCTTGGAGCAACCTGGTCTAGTAGAAGGTGTCCCTGACCATGGCAGGGTGTTGGAACTAGATGATCTTTAAGGTGCCTTCCAACCCAAACCATTTTATGATTCTATCATCCTTTATGGGTTAGCTGGTGTGAACTTCTATCTCTACCTCTCTTGAAACAACCATGTCCCCGGGGAAACTCTTAAGCATCTGTTCAGCTGCTTCCACATCAGTCTGGGAAGGCAAGAGGCACCTTTCAGCAACTTCAATGTAGTTAATACAGTTTTCTCTTGTGTGAGAGAGAGAGAAAACAAAACCAGCTGAGTGTTTTTGTTTCCAGGACCAAATATTTCTCATGAGATTTAGAAACCATGCACGCAATTGTGCTGAGGAGGTAGTTAACTGACCACCTGTTCAAGCATTCCTCATCCCAAAATGGTTTGGGTACACTTGTAGCATGGCTGTTTAAGTCCTACACGGAAGCACAGGGCTTCCCCAGAGGCTTGTTCACATAGTGAAAGAAAAAGACCTTACACTGCCTGAGAAGGGCACTGACTAGACTTGGACTAGGGAAGGGACATCTGGCTTCTACCTTCCTATGAGTGCCTGTCTCCTGATGCTATCTATGCAATGATCCAGTGTGTTATAGTGCTTTCTAAATCCTAGCCAACAGTTTTATCTCTGCAGATACAGAGTAAAGGTGTTCTTAAGAAACATACTCTTATTAAAAAGTCAAAAACTGGGCTACCAAAGTCTGTGTTTGTGGGTGCAAAAAACATCACCCATCATGCAAGCTCAAGTTTTTCCCAGGTTACTCATTAGGAGTATGAAATAATTCTATTTTATATTTCCACATAGAAGCTCTGAACTTTGAGTCCAGTTCTTGCTGCTAACAATAATGGCCAACAGGTAGATGGAGGTTATAATTGGTCCGTTATAGAGGAAACCCAAAAGGATACAGAGTTAAAGGTTTCACACCTCACCAACTCTGTCACTGCTTGATGTTTTGGTTTTTGAATTCTTATCTTCACATCTTCCTTTAAATATTTTTACAGGACTTTCTAGCCGGACTACCTATTACAGCAGCTGTGTTATTTGCTGGATAAAAATTTAATAAAAGAGTTCCCTCTTTAAAACAAATAAAAATAAATGCAACAAATGTGTAGTTCTACTCCTGCCCTATTGATTTCAAACCCTGTCAGAGTTTCACTACTGTATTACCATTTACATGATAACTCAGGGTAGAAATTTGTTCCATGAAATGCACTGAGGTTCACCTTGGGACCTGACCCTGGTAGCATTCCATCCTCCTGCATTTTCATTTTGCCTTCAAGTTAAGTATTCGTTTTTAAACTGCACCAAAGTGTACATATGGCTCACGATCAAATTCTCAAGAGGAGGCCTACTAGTTGTAGGAACAACAGTGGAAAGAATATGAACAGAGCAGTGTGAAAAGAAATCTCAACAAGGCTCTGCCTGATTGAAGTCTCTTCTGCATTCAACATTTGAATTTTCTACATTATTTATTGCCACCATCAAAAGTTTAATCCTTAAGGCATCATTTTGCATGCAGTTGCCTTATAAGCACATGAAACCCTAGGTAGCTTAATTCCAATACAGTTATATAAATTATTAACCTCATCTCCAAATATGATGTGCATTTCATCTGAGGAACTATCTGAGAACAAGAACTTTAACATGAGACCAAATTTCTTATATCCAAGCTCATTTTCAAAAGCTCTGTTAAACAATCTTTCAATTGAAGACTATACTGCAGACAAGGGCCATTTTGTAAACTGTATGTAGGACCAAAAAAATATCTCCCAACCCAAACACTTCCCTACCAGAACCATATTTTCAACTTACATTTCTAGATTTTTCTCTCCAGCTGACCAGGCAAACATCCTGAACACTTCCCCCTGCACCCTGCTATAAACTCCAGGCAGATTAACCTACAATTGTGACTAATTGCAAGGTACCTTGAAGTAACTTACTACTTTGAGTGCATCAAACATGATAACTTAGGACGTGACAAGTCTCACAAGAGAAAACTATCTGCAAGCACCACTTCTATTATTCATTCCCTACTGTCACCTGAAGTGTTCTCAGAAGAGTTCTCCAAATGTCATCTTCCCACTAACTTTCACGCAGCTACATACATGTGGCTAGAAACACAGTTTCAAGTATATCCCACTGTAAGCATTCAGTTTCCACAAACACAGAAAACACATTAGCTTCTTCTAAAGGAAAAAAATAGGGAGAAGTAAAAAAACCAACAACAAAACAAAACAAAAAAACCAACAAACCACCAAAAAACAGTTATATCCACAGAGCACAGAGCCAGGACATCCTTCTGTGTTATCCTGAAAACTACAAGTAGATAGAACGAATAAAGTTACTTTTAACATCAATTGAACTCTAAAGAGCTTCCTCTACAGGTCACTGAAGTAAATAGGAAGGCATGGGTTGACTTCTTTCTGCAGCAGTCCTGACCTCACATTCAGCCCATCACTGCCTGCTCATTTTGCCTATGTTAATGATTCAGCTACTATTTCTGATATTTCCCTCCAAAATTCATATCTGGGAATAGCAACACTTTGTGCAAATATATATATATTCTTGCACATGAGGAAATATCTATATTTGTTGTTAATATTAGTTTTTAGTTTTACTCGAGATGTTTTAGCCAACTAGATGAGAAAAAGAAACAAGATAAAATAAGCAGCTGTCAAGTGGAATGCTATACATCAAGCAAGGGACTGTTTGGCTAAACTACTGGTAAGTCAGCACAGACCAGAATTCACTGTTTGCCCAAAATAGGAAGAAAAAACTTTGTATTGAGAACAAGCAAAAGAAAGCCACTACAGTGTATACGTATCTTCTGTAAATACCCTCAGATCTCTTGAGCAGAAAGAGAGACAGCATGCTAAGATTCGAGAATGAAAATGCTGATAACATCTCAGCAGAACCCATTTTAGAATCTGATCCAAAACTCAGGAAGTAAAGACGCGGTGAGCTTCCTTAGGGCATTAAGCTGCTGTTTCCATAGGCAATCACTGATAACATCCCTGTTCTGAAGTAAGGGGTGGCTGTGAAGCAGGCAGTACGTGTCCAGAAACCCCACTGCCAATATGTGCATTTAATTCTTTATTGTATAATATAGACATCAGGTGTTTTGAGAATCCAAACATTACACGCCTTTTCAGTGCACTTCTGGGTTTCTTCAGCTAGCCTATTAAGACAGTAGTCTTTCTTTCAAATCCTAGATCCCTTGAAGTCAATGACTTTATTCTGCCTGAGTTAAACGGTCCACTTCATCCACTGACTTTATCCACCTCTGTCTTCAGAGAAAAACTCAGATTCTGTCAGTAGCTTCCACTACACTTAAAAGCATTTATAATGTCTGGCAAGGTAAGAAGTGCTTTCCATAATCAAAGCCTTTATGAACATTTTAAATTCTGTTCCATTCCAGTCATATACACAGTATGTAATTTGAAACGAGGGGAAGTAATACAGATAAGTAATCCAGATATGGGTGGATGTCTGCGTGCACCAGATTCAGCACACGAACCACAAGATCCATTACAGTTTATTAGTGTAACTGCTTTCAGCACGGCGTCAGCTACAAAACTAGTTTCTTGTAAAAGTAATACAAACACCACTGATTTCTCTTGCATACTTTCTTAAAAAAATAAAAGTACACTTTTCCTTAGAGCATAAAAGAAACGCACTTCTTAGTGTTTGCTTTTCATTAGAAATCAGCAGTGGTATCAACTTTTCTTCAAATTAGCTTTGGAGGCCACATCTGGTTAGTTTAATTCTTCAAAGATTGCCTTGCTCTGTCTCCTTGGCTCTTTTTTCTCAGACATACATTGGCTCGTTTTACGTCTGACAGTTCTTTTATTACCAGATTTCATTTTGAATCCGATTTCCCCCCTGTCTCATTACTTCTGTCTTGCTCTCTGTTTGTTCTCTTTTTCTTTTCCTGTCTGACAATTCTCTTATTAGTAGATTTGGTTTTGCTTTTGTTTCATGCTTTCTGGTTTTATTCTCTTGTGTCTTATTTTCACTTTTTTACTTATTTTTCTCCTGTCAAGACCTCCTTTTCTTTCTGCCTATTCTCTCAAAAGGTATATACTTAGCTTTTGTTTAAGGTTACCAGATTTCAGCATGTTATACAGATGGTTTATCAGTAGATATCACCATGCAGAGGGAACCAGGTTTAAATCTTCATTCCTTCAGCTGTTTGGTCTAGGACCGCAATCACTAATCTAAGTATCAACCTATTTATACAGCCATTAGCTCTGCTCCTCAGCTACTACAACATGTCCTAGATCTAAAGTTACTTGCTTAACCGCAAGGACACTGTTTTTAAATTCATAACTTTCTCCCAGCATTCTCCATCAGCCATTAGGTTCCCTCCAGTTAGTGCAGAGAAAAAGTGACACACAAGCCATGCCTTCGCTCTGCTCCTCGCAGATTGTCCTATCATGATTGCTACAGTAAATGAACACCCGCCTGAAGTGCGTTAACAGGCACCACCACCATTATTTGCAGTTCCTTGTGTCTCAGCTCCTCCCCAGGGACGCAGCTGTGTGTGCACATCATGCTGGAAGGCATTTCAGAGGGAAAAGGAGAACTTCTGTGTGCTTCACTGCAGAAAAGGTGGAAACACTACTAGTAGTGCTTCATCCACCTGGTCTCCTAATCCTTTAAAGAACTGGCTGTAGCAGCAGGACTGCACGTGTCCGAGGGGCTAGCAGCTGCCCACCGGAGCAGAGTCACCGTTTCCAGGCAGTCAGGGCCCTGAGCGAAAGCCAGGGAGGCCTCACTTACTTGCTTCAGGTGCCAGAGCTTCAGGCAAGACCAAGGAAGCACTAGTGGGAAGGGGAGCTGATCTGAAAGGAGATGCTTGGCCTATACTGGCACCTGGGGATCCATTATCAATGGTGTGTTTATTTTTATGGGAGCAGAAAACACAGTTGGGTGAACTCACTGCCACTGACTGCAAGGAGCAGGAGAGCATTGTCTCACTGCCCCTTCCTATTGTTGCTCTGGCAAAACATTTCAAAAATTTCTCAAATTAAAAGGGAAGTATTGCAGTAATACATTTTCTCCTCCATGCTCGTGGATGGAGAATTTCTATTTCCAAAGGCACCAAGTAAAGGAGCTTTGTTAGATCGCTGGATGAGAGCTCAAACTGATGTATTATTTGTCAAGAGACACATTAAATAAACTTGGCCTTTTTTGCTGTCATCAGCTGTCTGAAAGACGAGCTACAAGCATTAGAGTTCCTTTTAATGCCACAGCACTTATGTTAGAGAAAGCACAGTTGAAGCCTCTTACATTTGGAAGGGAAGTGTGATGTCAAGGATGCTGGGCCTGTTTGTTCTTCAGTGGGGGGCTGATGCAGTATCTCCTGTACATGTTTACACCAGGAGTGAACAAAGTAGTAAATTGTCTTTGGTGAATTAAAATCGGGTGTATCAATGAGGATGAAGTGCCATGTCATTTTCGGAGCCTATGAAGAGAATCTCTATAAAGTGACTCAGCATTCCTTTAAAGGTCAATACCGCCCAAATGCAAGGAGCATACTTCCGTTCAGTTATTTTCAGAACACAGCCTTTCTATTGCCACCAAATAAATTTTCAGGTCATTTTTTTATTGACAGGTCACAGGACTTTCTCACAGCTTCTGCTTCTCTGGCCTTAAAAATTAAAAGCAGTGCTCTATACAAACAGCACTGTGGACTATCAAGACAATGGTTTCTGCTTAGGCTTCCGAAAACTAAAGAAAATGCACATCAGGCGTCGTGCGCTATGGGTCAGGCATACTGCCACCCTGTTCCATTTGCTAAGGAAAGCTAAGAAATCAAAAGGATGTAATGCATACAATGCTATGGGACAATGCAACGTAAAACGTAAAGACAGGCAGCCATGCAGCATGATTTGCTGTATTTAAATCCTGTGGACATACTAAACACCGCAGCTGTGTGAACCAGACACCAGCCCTTCCTTGCTATGCACAAATTCTGTAATCTTGGACGAGCACCAGATTCAAACTGAATCCAGGATGAGGAAAAAAAAAAAGAAAAAAAACCAAAAACACCAAACCAAACAAGACAAAAAAAAATTAAGAAAATGCTCAGAAATATACTATTGTAGGGAAAGCTTTTTTTTTTTTTCTTTAAACAGACACATCTGCACCAATTTCTCAGACTAAATGGTATTAATCATGTTAACACAGTAAATCCCATAGCAAAGATGATTCATCTGATCTGCTGATAAGGAAGGCCATCTCCGTTCCTGCAAACCCTGTTCTTCTCCACACCACTTAGTTTCCTATCTTGTGATTTAAATAGAATTGGGACTAGATTGCACACCCTTGATACAGAACTCCCACGAACATTTCAATAACCGTTCACCACTATGCTCAAAAGCTCCTATTAGCGGTCTTTGAGTGCTGCTGAACCTGACACATCACTAAACTGCAGCAAGCAGACTGGGATTAAACATTTCAAAGCCATTTAGATGCCTTAAAGATGCACTGTCATAATCTGCCTTTGGGAATGATCTGCCCTCATAGCAAAAGTTAGTATGTTAGTATCATACCCCAATTCCCACAGGCTCTCCTGCAGCCTAGTTACAGCTACCATAAGCTCCATTTCAGCATTCTCCACTGTCTGTGCTGGATTTAATCACAATAAGCACCTCATGTACCCTTCCCAGGACAGACAGAATCAGGTATTTGTAGACACATGCTGCTTTCAAACTAAAGCTATATGGCAGAACTTCCTTCCAGAATCCCAAGAAATGGAGCAGTCAAAAGACAAATAATGTTTCCTAAAGTCAAACTTGCACCCCATAGAAATGAGAGGTTTTCCTTCTTTTCCTCTCATATAGAGACCGATCTGCATTGAAATGCAGGACAAACACTGTAGGCCAGCCATAACTCTACTGTACCTGTTAGTCTTGTACTCCAAACCGACACTGTCAAGAAGCATCAAAATTTGCCCTTGCACTGCAATTATCAGCAGAATCCAAACAATCCCAAATGGAGGAGGCATAAGGGACTCTGGGTCCTAGTTTCTCAACCTTTGTGACTTGAATTCAAGCCAAAGCAGTGGCAGTTTTGAATGTGAATGCTGATCTGGAGTCACAAACTGGTCCTAAATTTCTGCCTGGAGCCTGTCTATACCACATTCAGAGTAACTCCATGTGCCAGAATGATCATGGACCCTGCACACTTCTGCCAAAATTCTATCCACTTCACTGAAACTGAATTTGGCCCAGAGTCTGGAATTACTTAATTCAAACAGCATCTTGTTATAAATTTGCTGGGAACTGTCCCCCAGTTGTTTATCAGCAGGAAGGCAAAAATTTAAAATACAGTTCATATTTTTTAAGGCCAAGAATTGCTGGCTTTATGGTAACACTATTGACTTGTAAATAAACAGTAAAAAGGAGGGTAAAAATCTATCATGCAGGATAATATCCCTCTCATAAATACTCAAATTATATCTACCTAGGAAATAGAGAGCGAGCAAGGCTTCTGGACCACTTAACACTTCAACTGTTCAGAGAAACCCTTGGATATTTTTAGCAGATAAAAGATAACAAGTTGTGAAATGAATATCCTTTCATTTCCCTTTCACTTACTTCACATTACTTGAGATAAGAGTAAATTACCTCAAATGCATCCCTTACTGAAAAAACAAGGATATATTTCTATACCCTTAAAACATTTAAATTTTCAGTTTACGTTTTTTCTCTTCAACTTTTGTCCAAGTTGCACATAGTACCAGTATTTTCCCTTCTGTATCCCATCCTCAAGAAAAGCCTTTGGTATACAGCAAGTGTCAAACAAGGACAAGGTTTGGGCAAATCTACATGTCTTGATTTTTCAACATCCACTTGATCACAGTGTCCAGTTAATGTGCATGAACGGAGCACTTCAAGCATAAAAGGAAAGCAACCGATGGGTAAAATACCATATTAAAATGTCTACATATTTCAGTCCACAATTCAGGAAAGCTCTTCCCCATAAAGGCTTGAGTTTGTCAGTGAAAAAGGCATCCAGCAAGTAAGCAAACCTACCTACCTCAGAAGCCAAAGACCAACTCGCTGCCAGTGTCATAGCCTTGTAATTCACAACCAGGAACTCTCATGACTGATATACCTTGTTAATTGATAGTATGTTTCTACTATAGAAGCACTTCATCAACACAAATATGAGGCAGGCACAGGACTCTGAAGATGTCACCCTTAAAGGAGTTGACTCCAGCAGGCATCCCTTCCAACCTCACACCACCACTTTTCATCACTGTTGTTTTATTTGTTCCCAAACAACACTGGTTCAAAAATACATAGTAAGAGACAGAAATTGCAAAGGAAGTGGGAAAGGCTATATTATTCCTACAAGGCAAGATAAATTGAAGAAAAAACTATGCTTTGACTGTTTTTTATATTCTTACTATTTTCAAACAAAAACCTCAGTCTATTGTGGAAGATAATTTCTGATCAATTGGTTTTAATCAATTGTTTCCAAACCAATGACTGAACTGTGTACAAACCACAGGAAGATTGCCAGGGAAGTCTATGCCTCACTCCTAGTGAGGCTGTTTTATGAGCTGTCATATTCTGCAAATCTCATCTAAAACCAAGCTCTGCCTCTGAACTATTTAACAATTAGATGAAATGTTTTGTTGCAGTTTCACTGTAATTCAGCTGAGATGAGAGTTTAAGTGAAATAAAACTTCAAAATCCCACTCTATTTACACCCATCTTTATATTGCTTAAAATACCCCAGACCACTTCCAGCAAAAATTTCAATTGCTGCAAAAACTTAATGGGCCTTAACATTTCATATACAACAGAGCCAAACACGGACAGACAAAGTACAGGTTGACGTTATTTAGAATACTGTAGGACACCAAAAGAGCACTCCAGGGTAAAAAGCTCCCTGCCGCTAATGGGCTGTGTTCAAGCTGACAGCAGTGACATACATACACGGGGTGAGAATTTCTGGAGGCAAAGTCATGATACAAACCAAACCCTGTGTTCAAGAAGGGGGAGGCACAGACTCGCTGGTAAGGCCTATTGTGAATTTGCACACGTACATGCAAATAAAAAAAAAGGTTAGAAAGCAAACCAGGCTGAAAGTTAGCTTGAGGAATTAAGAAGGTGAACTATGAGTTTAGGATACCATCAGAAAACAGCAAAGGAAATACATGAAAGAGAGAGATGAGAAAGGGAGAGGGAAAAAGAAGAGATGGGGGAAAAAAAAGGGAGAAAGAAGAGATGCCGAGAGAGATGGACGACTGCTCCTTAGCCAATTAGTGGATGCGTCATTATATTCACACTTGACCTGGATACCTAAATATGAAGAAAACTGATGAGTCCTACTAGCTCTTCCCTTTCTATGAAACCACCACCTACAAAAACAAGTCTGTCGCTACAGCCTTTACTCGTACAGAAGGCACGTCATACTTGCATGAAACAAATAGGAGTTGACTGAGGCTGCACTAACACATGAAATTCAGCTGCTGGGCCATTAGAAGGAGTGAGAGGCATCCCATTATTTCTCCAGCATCTTCCCTCTCATTTGTTATTTTTAGCTTGCTGTTCTGAGAAGAAAAGTCACAAAACAACTACATCCTGCCCGCCCGTTCACCATGTTCAGTGATCATATTTCCTTACAAGTTCTGTGAAAATCTGTTTCACGGGGTATACTCAAAAGTTATCCAGACTCGTTGCACCTCTGGTCCATACCAATACCCAGAATAGCCTGCTACCCAGAGCTCCTGTAGCTCAGGATCTGTCATAGCATTGATTTCAGTAGTAGCAGTGCTCTCAAAAAACAGCTTGACAACACGGGGGGTGGGGGTGAGGAATCAGAGGCACTACAAGGAGATGCCAGTTCATAAAGGCTGAGTGGAAACAGTCAGAAAAGCAAGAGAAAATGTGAGGTGGAAGGAGGGAGGGAAGCATACAATGACATTAGATCCCCATCCCGAGGCGACCAGGTTGTATGAAGGTAACTACTGATGGAACGACTTTTTAGTCATTAAGTAACTCACTTTAGATACTCTATTGATACCTATTTTGATGGTTTCCAGGACAGAGAGATTAGATAAGAAGGTTAGATAACAAGATGTTCATAAGACAAATAGGTCAATGTCAAGGTGTTTCAGTGTCTGCATAAGGTGCAATAGTGGGTCAACACTGGCCACCATAAAGCAAGTTCCAGTGGCACCATGTGTATACGGCAACTAAGTTCAGGGCTTATCACAGCCCAGCACAAGTCAGAAATGACTACTAGGGCTTGCATACAAATACATTAACTCTTACCTTTTATCAGGAAATAACATGTTTCCATGGAGAAAATTAAGAGTTTTGCTTACAGCAACCCTAAAACATGAGACTCAATAAACAGAACTCATATTGCTGATAAACCTTTTTGACAGAATTCATTAGCCAACTCAAGAGTCCTGCAGTTTATTTTGATTAGGATGAGAAATTTATAATAGTACCAAGTATCTCATGCAATCCTCTCTGCTAAAAAAAATAAATTTAAATACCCCACACCCAAAACAACCAACCAACCAAAAAACCCACCCAAACACCACCAGACTTGCCTTGAATGCAACAGAAATTAAGGTATTTTCTTTATTCACAGTGCCAAACTTCTTTCTAGCTGACATTCAATCCAGAAGGATTTTTTGGCTTTTCCTCTGGACTAGACTGCCAAGGATTTTGTGACTCCATCCAGTGCTTTAAATACAGCCCTCTCTCACTGCTCTAGTACTCCTTCCACCTTCTCTCCCCCATATATCCAAGCCTTCATAAAACCATACACAATGAAACCTCCTGCCCACATGCACCCTGTGCTTGCTCATGTTTGAAGTAGAAGCTGCTATCACTCTGCCATCTGTTCTGTAAAAGAGCATCTCTGTTTCATATGGTTTTCCCAGATGAAGGGCAACTATTGTTTCCCCATTGGTAGCAATAGTTAGCCCAGTTCAGAACAATAGCTAGTAGCAAAAATACAGGGCAAAAATACTGCATTACAACCTAACCAAAAAAAAAAAAAAAGTTTAAATAAAGTTGCCCAGAGAGCAGCCCAAAAGACTCTGAAAAAGCTGAGGAGTGTAACATTACGCTTCAGTGTGCGCCTCTGCCCCGTTTTAAACCCTTGAAACGGAACCTTTTTGATGCTAAAGAAAAGCGATAGCATGAAAGTGTTTATGGTGAAAGGCCAGCTTAAAATGCCCTTAGCTCAAAAGCTATCCAAGGCCACCTATCTTAACCTTTTTAAAACATAAATCTCCACACTTCATTCATTTCTTTTCAAAGCATAACTGGAAGTGCAACCCAGTTGTGGTAATCTGGGAATAAATTTAATTTTAAGAAAGTGTTTCAATTTTGAGTGTCTGATCCTACAACTTTAGTCTTGTATCAAACAATATATTAAGAAGACTCTTCCTCCCCCCACCCCACCCAAAATGCTCTCCAGTGCAGTGTTGTAGTGTTTCACACCCATGTGACCATTTTTCTCTCTTGTTCAGGCAGATATCTCTGTGTAGCCTCAGTGGCTTTCCTCTCTGATCCATGTGCAGATATTATGGATTCCTTGTACTGTGTGTTTGTATTCTTTGGTCCCTAGCTATAGATATTGGGTTTTTTTCTTTTTAAAATTTTCTTTGAAAATTCTGATTTACTGTCCATTTTTAAGGTCAGGCTTGCAAATCATGCACGCCCTACCTGTGCTTGATATAGCTTGTTAAATATTTTATTTTATTTGTGTTTTTATTAGCTAGATACAGCCCTCTGGGGCACTTTTATGAAGGATGCTTTTGAAATGTAAATGTGATTGATTTGATATTACAGCTTATATTATTCTACTTGCACAGTGCCTTTGGGAACAAGAGAATGGAGTTTCTCTTTTTACTGATGAAAAGGTCCTATGGTAAGTATTTTTCTCTCTTCTACACATAAACCAAAAGAGCCTACTCTTTTCTAAAAAAGTTAGCTGTGTTCATATGCTCATGCCAACCAGGTTTCAGTGCTTCTTCCATTTTCCGAACTGTTTTGGATAATAAAACCAAATTTGATGCTCCCATTTAAGATGCAAGTTAAAATTTACATGTGATGCAGACACAGCTCCACCTTTAATAGCCCGAATAGTACAAGCCATACCATTCTTATCAGAGTGGGTGATGAAAAGTGCAGAAAGCAGTACAGCTAAGTGGTCCAGAACACGCTGCTGTATTTGCATTCTCAAGAGAAAAGGTGTAAGAACAGAAGAAAAGTTTGCAGAGCTCTGCAATACTTACTCGTCTTGTGAGAATGACTTGACTACCTTTAAAAAGTAGTTTAAAAATGGCCAATTCCCTTACGTAATACCAAGTCCTTTACAAAGGATGTATTCCAGGAGAATATGCAAAGTTGTGGAAATGATGGGCTAAGCACACTCACATTTGATTCCCTCCGTTCCACTTCTACTGCCCCCAAGGGGGTGGAATGGACATAGCACAGGTATTTCACTCCAGTTCTGCACTAAAATCTTCCTGTTTCAAAGGAAACGTGCTTGTATGGCCTTCTGCAACCTAATCCCAACAATTTAGCAGAAATACTTTTGACTGTAATAAACAATGGAAACCATTTCAAAATAGTGATGTATTGTCTGGGGAGATATTAAGAGTGAAGCAAGTAACTAAGAAGCTATCAGCATTTCACATGCACAGTATTAAAATACACCCACAAGAACAAAAGGCATTTGTGTAAAATTTAAGCAATATTAAGTGTGCAGTTTTTCCAGTGAATTGGTAAAGCTCAGAAGATGTAACTAATTAGAACAGAAGGCTGCAACAGTTAGACTATTTCAGAAAGAATAGTTAAGGTACGTTGCCATATGGTTCTGAAAACTCATTTAATGCAATCCAAATAGAAGAACATGTGCATATACCCCTGTGAGTTGCCCAAGCATTAATACCGCCTTTTAACTTCACCATTTAGTACAGGCACAACTGTTACCGAGCTGCGTGACTTTAGACGGTGAAGGTAAAATTAAATTGGGAAAAGATTACAAAAGCTGTGAAAACGGCATAAATCAAAACAAATTAAATATTCACCTATGTGTTATATGACATATGATTTTCCATTCTGCTGTAACAGATAGCAACGTATAGCAATAAACTTTATGGCTTCAAAGGAGCAACCGTATCTTTGCACAAACTCACACAGTGGTTAGGACAGTGTGGTCATACAACACATCCTGAGGGATCAGACATAATCTGTATAATATTTAAATTGCAAAGCTACATGCTCAAAATACAGCAGGAGCAACATCTAAATCACTTACAGAAAAAGCCCTCGTGTTTGAAAGTATCGGGTGCTATCTGTTACTATGTAAGTGTGCTTTCAAAAAAAAAATCAAGAATAAAATTGTTGAGTTTAAGAAAGATTCATACATGGCATGCCAGCTTCTAAGAAAGAAGTAAACTTAGAAGTTGAGAAGATGATATTTAAGAGCTTGACCAACAAAATTAGGCTGTCATTCACATCCGTGAAAATGCAAACTCTTTTTTACTAAACAAGAAGCAGCACTGTTGAAAGTCAGTCTCAACTTTAAGTAGGATGTTGCGCTATGTTATTGATCCAGAAATAACACCCAAACCAGAGCTTCAGCTCTTCCTCTGTCAAACTTTGAGTAAGTCTGGACCTCATTTAAATACTGAGGCTTAGTTCACTGCCTAACAAATAAACCGCTCATTCCACTACCCTAAAAGAAAAAATTAATACAATAAGTAGTTTGAAAACCTTATTCTCTCTTCTTCTGCTGGAGCTATTCTTGCCCACCGTGTCAAGCTCTATCATCATATAAACCCTTCAGCTGCTATTTATTTTTACCATTGCACTTGGCAAGTTTCAGGCACCAAGTGATACACAAAATAAGCCCTTTCATTGAATCCAAAAGAACAGAATACTATTTTTGCTATTGTTTAATGAATAAAACTGTCTCATACCCATAATCCCTGTCTCATCCCTTAGCAGGCAGAATATAATCCCCTGGGATGTTTTAGTAAAAATGGAACTGTGCTCCAGTTCTGTACCTGGTAATTGTGGTAATTGCCTTCCACGAACTCTGTGCTGATGCAAGGACACCACGCACAGGAATAGTTCTTCTGCTCACACAGTCAGTGATAGGATAACAGCTCTGTATCCATACCTGTTCCAGTTACTGAATCTTAACCACCTGGGGGCTGAAGACACTCCCTTAATTGTGTATATTTTACAACCAGTCAATGCAAAATTAATTACTAACTCTCCTAGTCCTCCAAAAGACATTTTAAAAGATTTTTTCAGACCTATACATTTTTAAAAAGCATCCTCCATTGATCTATGTCTCAGCCATAGATCTGTGTGCTGCTTTCCATTCTCTTCAATCTGAGTCTTGAAAACAAGGTACGTTTTCTGAATCCCAATGACTAAATGTATTCATTGACATTTAGTAAGATGTTTTACTACTCTGGCCTTTGAGAGTGTTGTATTGCAACTGCCTGGTCATCCCATAGTTTCCCCACAGGTCAATGACACTTCAAAGGAAGGAATAAGCAAAATGCTATTTGAGCTGATGGTATCACTTTCTTATTGCGACACCTTTGAATTAAAGGTTGTGTGTAACAGTAACAACACAAGGCAGCTCATTGCTTTTGGTGTCAGCTCCCCTCAGGAACTACCTTATTGCTACCAATGAGGCCACACTCAAAACAATGGGCTACAGAAGAAAGCTGCATTGCCATCGCTTTTAAGGAGACAATAGATTTTGCAGAGTTGATTCTGAAAATCATGTGGTTGTAAAAGAGGTTTTCTGAAAGCTGCAGCACTTACTTGAAGGAATCTATGTGAGACACAATACACAGGTCAACTGCAAAGAGCATTAGCTGAAGAATCATTCTTTTATGTCACTTCTGTGATTACTAATATTTAGCTAGTGTGAAAAGTAGCTATTTAAAACCTCATACTTAAATATGTAAGACAGATATTCAGATATTTTCATGATCCTCAGCACTGAAGATTTGTACTAGTAGAACTTTGCATCATTGAGCAATCCTCCAAGAGAACAACATAAATAAATCATAAATTCCTGTATAATATTTATCTTTACCCCAACTGCTTTAGAGACTACATTCTGACAGCATGCTGAAATCCAGCCATCTCTGTAACAGAGAAACTAGTCATCCAGCACCCAAAACCACCACACTTTGGGAGAAAGCAGATGGAAAAGGTGCCCCAACAAACATTATCTGGAAAAAAAAAAAGTCATAGGGATGTCAATTCTACAAAGAGAATGATATACTTATAAAAGTCTCATTTGAAAGCCTGATTTTATGGGAACAGATGCAATGAAAATATGCCACAAGGGGGCAAGTGTCAAAGCAATGCACTTCTTAATTCTAGGTAGGTAGTTTATATATATATAGCCATCAAAGCTTTCTTCCTTGAAATCAGCAGGAAAACTCCTATTGATTTCCATAGGGACTGTGTTTTCCTTGCCATAGCTATGTTTTAATAGGGGAGACCTGAAGGAAGGGTGAATAGAAAACTGCTGCTAAGAGGAAAACACCTCTTTTGAAAGTAATTATTAAAGGCCCTTCTTTGTCTTTGTACCCTTTTCTTTCCCCCTCTACAGAAGAGATAAAAATCTGTTTTTCACATTCGCAGATCAGCACTGCCTGATGAGCTTTGATTTTTTGGTCAGCTATTTCCCGTTAAGAGTCTATGATCTTTGTTCCCGACAAATACTCTAGACAAATTAGCTGAGCATCAACTACGTAAATACATGTCTACCACCGTTTTACAAGCCTTAGTCTCATCTGACTTTCCAGGAATGCTGCATCATACCTACCAGCTGAGCATGCACAAACATGAGAAATGGCATTAGACACCTCTGTTGAAGCAACTAAATCCCATTGTTCAGTACAGACCTTCCCCAAGCAGGGAATATTGTATCAGTCCAATAAGACCTATTCCAAATTCAGCACGTGGGTGAGGACAGATGAAGAGGAACCTCAGAGCTTTAAGTACTTTTGTTTATAGTTTAAATTCTAGTGTTGTCTTATAGGACAGATTCCCCAATGACCATAGTGACCTTATAGATTTAAGAGTGGTGCATCCTATAAATTCACTTTACACTTGGGTTTACATATTAGTCGCTGCAATTTTCTAAGAGTAGATGGTTATAATAATAGTATTTCATGTTGTTTCACAGTTAGGGAAGATAGAATAATCATTTGGGAATCCACAGGGGGCCAGGGAAACCAACTAAATGTTTTGTTATTCAAATTGTGGCATGAATGCAAAATTCTTTATTAAAAGGGTTGGTATAGATTTTTCAAAATCTCTTTAAATACCTTTCCTACGGACTCTGACATAATATATAATAATGTTTTCTCCTGACTCCCAATCATGAAATTAATCACTGAATTACCTAATGATTTCTCAGAAATCTTTATGATGCTTAGCACGTTCTTTCTACACCTGATTCGCCCTTGTGTTTTCTAAGCGAGTGATTGCAAGGAAATATTTCAAACTATGCATCACTTAAGAACTTTGATAAAAATAACAAATGATCGCCTTCTGCTGGCAGGAAAACACTGCAACAAGTTACAATCGTTTGAAAGTTGAAGAGAAGTTTGAATTACAATATTCAGTTAGTCAGAGGAAAGCTCCGTGAATTAGAAAAGAAGGAAACAATATGTCTGAGAAGTCAGGAAGTTTCTTAATCTCCCATTCAGAATTAAGCACATTTACACAAAACACCAAGTTGCCATTTGTCACGTGTGTCTTAGGACAAAAAACACTTCAGCAAATTCTTATGGAAGAGAATGTGTTAAATTGGATTTTAAAATATTTCAAAACCTTTGTTCTCTTAGAGTAGGGAGACCCTGGTGCTTTGTACCACTAGTTTTGGTGCAACTGATTTACTCCCACAGAAATCATTCATCTATCAGCACGGAAAACATAAATGTCAAAGCAGCTATAATATATGTGCACCAATAAAGTCGTCTGTTATGCCTCTTTTTTTTAGCCTAGCAAATAGAAGAAGGCTTTATTAACCTTCACTAGAATTAAACATGGGTTTTTAAAACAAAAGATCACTGGATGACTTCTACCCAGGAGTCCATCAGAGGGGACAATGAGCCCAAGCTGCGTACCAGTAACTAGAAACTGTCAATGCCTTTTCTGGCCTTGGCAGGATCATACAAACTTCCTTGCCTCAGTTTCTTAACATGGGATCATAAATAAGTGTCGTAACACCGATGATCTATGAGGTCAGCTTATTCCCATGGCTAATACTGTCAGTAAATTTAGCTATAAAGCGGTTCAAAAGGAATTTTATGTGTGAAGAAACACACATACACACACATATCCTGGGAAAACAGACGGTCCACAAAGAAGCACAAGTCACTCGCTTCCTCCATGTTTTCTAGCTGCTCCCAAATCACTTTATTCAACTTGTTCAACCATGTCAACTGTATTTACCTCTTTAGCTAGTTGGACAAGATTAAAACAAATTAAAAGCAAACAAACAAAAAACAACACACAAAGAAGCCTCTGCTCAAGCTTTTCAAGTTTCTGAAAAGAAAATTAAAGAAAAAGAGGTAAGAACAAGTAAAAAGGAACATTCCCCAAATGGATTAACTCTGGGTGACAAGTTGCTAGATGAAGTTAGAAAACAATAAAGAGATCCACCTTCATCGACTACATCATAAGAATATGTCCCTAGCGAGGGCTCATCAACCACACTCCACTTCATTAGGTGTTCCAGGAACAGCCACACGCTGAAAGGTAGGAAACTTGGAAAAAAACCAGTATGATCTGACCGCTTCTGAGAGCGCTGCAATTGAAAAGTGCCTGAGAGCAATGTTCAAATTCAACTTCAGGAAAGATCCCATCCACCCGCTCTGGATCCCAGCGCAAGCCCCTGCAGAACCCTCTGAGGGGGGCCTGTATGGTTAAGTCCTATGTTTAATTTTAGGTCTTGTTCACCAACGGAAAACAAAAGACCAGAAAAGATGGACCAAAAGATGAGGCACATAGTAGAAATACAAGACTAATATTTTAGAAGTGACCTAGAGTTGAAAATTTCAGGAGAAGGGTGGAGTGAGGGGTGGAAATGAGGAACAGTTTGAATGAGGAACCTTTATTTAAGTTTGCTCTAACATTCAAAGTAAACAATAAAAATAGAAGTTAGAGAGCAAGTGTATAGTAAACAAAAGGACACAGAAATATTTTAATATCAAAGTTCAATTTGCATCTCTGCAAGTTAAACAACTTCATATTTTAGGTCCAGTGTTGCCTATCGAAAAATGCGGCAATCACAATTCAATTTATTCTAGGATCAGTGGTGCTTGTAAAATTCTCAGCTGGTGGGGATCTCAAATTTTGTAGTAGACACGCATGTGTGTAATACAACAGACGTTAAAGAGAACAAATTCATACACAACAGGTATAGGGCAGGCTAGAATACGTATATGCTGCAAAACAAACAAAACCAAACCCAAACAAATCACTATTTTGCAGAAGGCATTTCAGCTTGCTCCTACACATCCCCTCTTGGTGCTCAGGCCCAGAGGCTTCACGTCTAGCCCATGGAGCCTGGGGACAGAACAGGAAACCCCACATATACAAGAAAATGCAAGGCATAAAATGACAAGGTATTTTAAATACCTAATTTTTCCTAAAGGATCCAGTCAGGATATAGTTTCTACTCTGGAATACCATACAGCCAGTGCAACACATTATGGCTGGCTGGGATTGATACAATATCAGGGAGATTTTTGTCTTTTGTCTCAAACTAAACCCAACAATTGCTAGCAGGAATAGTTGGTGTTATGGACCTCTTCACTGCTGACAGAGAAAACAGGTCCAAGTGAATGTAAGGTTAATCTTCCTTCAGAGCTATCTCTCATCCCTACAAAGGCTGCATTAAACACATTCCAAATGACAAGAGAAACAGGTAAAGAAAAAAAAAAACCAACAAAAAAGACAGACATGAAAAATACAGGTTCTTCCTTTAAAACACAAGGAACATGGATTTGAATTTTGTATCTAATGCCTACACATTGCGGCTTACATAAACATTAAAAATGTATAAACAGAATTTGAAATAGCTTGAAGAACCACAGAACATTATATCTGTAACCAAATGGAAAGTATCTAAAAAATTAAAGAGGTTGTGGAAATTATTTGTTTTATTCTTTTGCACTGCACACAATCATTATGTGTTCTTCTTTTCTAATTGAGTCCTCTAAGGTATAAGAGCTTAAATAAACACAAGTGTCCAGCTAGAATGTTTGTTTATATCAGTCTTTGATCAAGCCTAACTGCAATGAATTAGGAAAAGACTTTAAGTAGTAATTAGCAGCATTATTACAAAAGAGTGACAAAATACTTGTGTAACATATTTCTCTCAGACCAAAGCTACCAGCAGAGGAAAGGGAGGATAGTCAGGCCTGTGAGGCCTTTAAAAGCAGTTTATAAGAGCACGAATTGACTTAGGTAAGTACCAGGATAAGAGAGGATACAAGATGCTAATATTCACAATAAAATACACCATTTTTGAAGACTTACGCATTCTTCATGCATCATTTCCCACGCTATTGTGAGGAGAAGGATGGGTATTGAGGTCAGCAAGAAAAAGTGATTGACAGAGTGCAACCAACCGCAAAGGGAATATAGGAGGAGGGGAACGTCTTCAGCATAAGTGGGCTGCCTTTAATTTGCATTAATGACATGCATAACACTACTCTCCCCTCTCCCCCGCCCCCCCACCAAAATACCACACCAAACCACCTTTTACTGTTTGTTTGCATAGACTCCAACTTGAGGTTGTCAATACACTGAAAGAATCCACAAAAAATTAATGTGATCTGGCAAACCCATGAGAAAGGTGTATTTTTCTCCTATGTCTTGTTCTACTTCATTAGCCAGCAAGAGTAAAGTCTTGGAGCGTGCTACTGAGCAATTTGTCTGTTGTCTCAGAAACATACCAAACATATTTGATATGCTGAGGGAAAAAAAAAAAAATCTCTCCTTGACTTCCTTATTATTAATCCATATCTGAGAAATCATGCAGGTTTCATGCATCTGTACCCGAAGAGCCAACGAAAGTGAGAAAACAAGATGTCTGTGTCCTTTCGTGATACAACCAAGTCTTCCCATTATTAAAAAAAAAATTTTTTTTTTAAATCTAGAATCAAGGTCTTGGATCATGAAAAGATAACCAGTCTTTTATATAGCACATTACAATTTCACAACCAAGGCTCAGAAAGACACTACCACTTCATAAAAGAACAAATAATTAATTCCACTACCTCCAGAAATGCTCTGTCTAGAAAGAGATCTATTTTTACTTTTTCAATAACATTAAAATATGTCTACAGTCAATCCTTATTCAGAGCTAAAGGCATTTTTCAAATTACCAGTTATGATGTTAATTCTTTGCTAACAAGATGTGTAATTTATATACAAGCACAGTTTAATGTAACTATAATTTGCCCTCCTGCTGCTAATTTATGACAAAGCACCACATACTTTAAAACTTTGAAGAAAAATTAAACATCATTTTCCCATGCATTATTGACCCTTATTGTACACAAATTGCTTGAAATAATAACGTTAAGATGATCAACAATCCAGTTCTAGATTACCTTCCATACCCTGAGTAACTGTTACATACAATCAACCAATTAATATAATCTCTGACTTTACAATGCGAGTATTAGTGGAGGAAAATGAAAGGGTAATAAAAAACCCAAAACAATGTGTCTTTGAACACATTTTCCAACTCTGAGACTTTGTTATTTGCAATTTTGAAAAAAATACACTGCTACATAGGCATATATAGTAAATATAAACCAAGCCTTATTTAAAAAAAAAACCAAACAATTTCTTTTTAGTCAGGTTACAGAGATTTCCACTTCCTTTAAAGCAGAGCTTTTGATTTTAGCTAGCAGAAATTCTGCTAGAGGTAGCCAATGTTTGTTCCCTGACATTTCTGCTGAGAAGAAAAACAAGGTCATCTTGCTCTGTGAATCCACAGTACATATGTGAGAAATAATCAATAGATCTTGGTTAATACTGCAGAATATTTCTGCAAATAATCACTGCAGTTGTAATACTCGGTCCCATAGTTAGGGGATCATCTTTGACTCTTCCCTCTCAAGAAATCTTTGCAGTGTCTCAAAGCTACTTCCTATATAACATTTCCAAAGCACATTCTTGTGTTGTGTACACATCAGTAACAACTAATTTGGGTCCCTATTTCAGTTTTGATGATTTTTCCTTCTCACAGCTGCTAAAAATATATTCATTTCAAATGTCCCCCAAAAAGTTGCTGTCAAATTTATCTTCTAGTCTCCCCAAAGCTTCTATTGCTTTGATTATTTCAATGGGAACCCCTTCCAGCCAATACAAAAAAGAAGTTATTGTTACACCCTGCAAAACTCAACTTCATCCTCTCCCTACGATGTTCGCCCAGGTTTTCTTTCAGACACCCCGCTGGCACCTAACGCTCTCCATTACCACTGAGTTCATCTGACCATTGTTTCATTCTTTTCAGGTCTCCATGCAGCCTTGAGGCCTATGAAGCCTTGTCTGACAGAAATGAAGTAAAACATCTTCCTTCTCTTTCCAGTACTCTCCTGACGTTCCTTGCTCTGCCTTTACACAGAGGTCAAATACTGGAGAGAAAAAAAAAAAAAAAAAAAAATCACACTAATCCCTCCCCCTGCCCACATAATTAAATTGGGCCAGATCTTCACAGCTTTCCATTGTAATAACATCATTTCTGCCACATTTGGCCTACTTTGGCGGTTCTGCTTTCTGTCAGAATGTCAACAACCATATTTATTCACAGAAATTTTAACAAAAAAAACCCACCCAAAACTGCAGTTTTCAAGGCTGCATACAAAAGCATTTGTACAAACTAAAGTCTGTCTTAGGAACCATGCACTGGAATGCTCAAATTGTCATAGGGACAGAGAGCAAAAGTGATAGCATGTAATTCTTCTGACAACATAGGCAAGCTGTATAGATCAAACCTGAAAATAATGTCTTCAGCTTGCACAGAACTAAATGACCCAGTCCAGGGAATATTCTTTAGTAGGCATGAACTGATTTTTTCCTTTATCAAGATCAAAAAAAAAAAAAGTATAGACAGAATAAATATATTACAGAGTTCCTCCTTCTCAGAAAATATTTTTCATAGAAGTCCAACATTTGTGAAGAGAACTTTGCTAAGAAATTTGTATTGGGACTTTACAGTTTACATCCATTTTTTAATGGATATATGCATACGAAGTTTGCTATTAAGCTTGCTGGAACAAGCACTGCACTGCTTGCTCTTTATTTGAAGACCAACTTTAACAAGAGGTTCTTGTCCTAATTAAACTTCTTCAGGCTCTAGAGTAAAACATAATTTTTACTACCACCTCAGTTTAGATGGATAAAGCCTTAGAATAATGAAATTAGTAGAGATCTGCTCCCTACAATCCAGAATATAAAGATATCATCTTTAAAACATAATACTTCACACACTACACACGATGGAAGAAATCTAGGAACTTACGGATGACATTTACATGCTTGCAACTACGTGCAAATTTTGCAACCACAATCAATTAGGTTTTTAAACTAAGACAACTTTACAAAACACAGGCACTAACTTAACAAGGTAAGGTTAAAGTAAATGTCTCCAGTGTGAAAGAAGAAAATTCCAGTTTATTTCTAACACAGTATTGAAGGTATTATTTTAAATGAGGAGCACAGCTATCTAGAAGGGCACTACGTCATGATACATCACTCATTGTGCTGATTCTGGCTGGGATAGAGTTAATTTTCTTCACAGTAGCTCGTATGGGGTTATGTTTTGGATTTGTGCTGAAAACAGTGTTGATAATACAGGGAAGTTTTTGCTACTACTGAGCAGTGCTTACACAGAGCCTTATCTGCTTCTCCCCCACCTCATCCAGTGAGTAGGCTGAGGGCACACAAGAAACTGGGAGGGAACACAGCCAGGACAGCTGACTCCAACTGACCAAAGGGATATTCTGTACTATATGATGTCACACCCAGCACGTAAAGATGGGGGAAGAAGAAGGAAGAGGGGGATGTTCAGAGTGATGGCATTTGCCTTCCCAAGTAGCCATTATGCATTATGGAGCCCTGCTTTCCTGGAGGTGTCTGAACACCTCCCTGCTAATGGGAAGTAGCAAATTAATTCCTTGCTTTGCTTGTGTGCACAGCTTTTGCTTTACCTATTAAACAGTTTTTACCTCAACCCACGAGTTTTCTCGCTTTTACTCTTCTGATTCTCTCCGCTCTCCTGCCGAGGGGGAGGGAGTGAGCAGCTGTGTGGTGTTTAGTTTCCGGCTGGGATTAAACCTTGAAACTCATACAATTCAGAAAAGAGATTTTTATGAACAGGCTCAGGCCAAGGAAGATTCCTAGAGTTAATGACAAGTGTAATTCTACCAGAGAAGCTAATTTATATGCCCTAGGGAGTCAGAGTTTAGACAAACTTGAATTAAGGGAAAGTGCTCTCTTAAGATCAAAAAAAAAAAAAAAAATGAACAACAAGATTGAATTTGCTTGATTAGACAAATTTTATCTGTTTCCACAGGAAGGAAAAAAAAACCCACCACCCAACTCGTGTCTGTTCAATTGAGATTCTTTGATACTGCCAAGATGAATATCACATCATAACTCAACCTACCCTTTTTTAACAAAAAAAGGAAAAGGAAACACATTTCTGAGGTAAGTTCTAAGGTGAGAGCTTAATTACAAGGTTATTCCTAAAAATACTTCCCTAACTTTCAAATTTGAAGAATGGCCAAAGGTTACGAAGTAAGTGAACCTTAGTAAAAACAGCATCCCTTCCTTTCCCTTTCTTCCCATGACCACAAGTGGAAGAGGACCTATGCAGACTCGGCTCTGCTGAGTGGGAAACAGTGGGGACCAGGCAGCAAAGTAAGGCTTGGGTAGGGTCCTCTCCCCACCTGCTGCACTATGGTCAGGGCCGCTGCACATGGAACACACATTTTGGACCATATCCCCAGCAAAAGCTGACTATCTTCCATTGTATGTTGCAATTGTTATGGAAGATGTCTTGTTCTCAGTCAGCAGGGCACAAGAGTCCGTGGAGAACAGCTTCTGTAATCCATAGTGTCACCTTGGCCTTCAATCCAAGGAAAAGCCAAAGCTGAAGAAATCAGTGAGAGCCCTGGGTGGAGCACGAAGGCAGCACAGTGCCAGGGAACTGCTGATGGCAGGGGACAGGGCAGGGGACAGCCTACCAACAGGACTGCCAAGGATCCTGGGGCCCAGCCCAGGGAATTAGACACAGATGCTAGAACAGACTCCAGATTTACGCTCAGGTGAATCGCTGGGGAAACCTTGGACATTCCTGGAGATTAACCTGCACACATGATCCAGTTGTTGTGTGGAATTACTGTCAAGTAGGATATCCGTGCTAGATAGATAACAGGTAGAAGATTTGACTTTTAAAATACTCAGTGGTCATAAATAAGTGAGCACTGCAAATTACATCAAACACAAAAGAAGGCAGATGTTTAAGAGCAGGTGAGCAGGCTAATAGATAGTAAGGCAGTTCAATACTGATAAGCTTCATCCAATATATCTTACAACAAAAGAAGAAATTCTTGCAAAAGAACTGTCCGTAAACAGATGCTGAAGGAAAATGTACCTCTAACATCCCTAAACCAGTGATGGTAGATGCTGGGGATTACAAGGGAGCGCTGCTGTTACTGGAACCAAACAATGGGCTACATGGACCATTGCTCTAATCGAGCAATGTATTTATTATGTTCTTTAAAAAAATGCAAGCTGTTGAGACTGTTGTGTGCAGAGAAGAAAATGCTCAAGTACAGGCAAGGAGGGGCAACGGTTCAGTGTGCAGCTGCAATAATAAAGCTGAGTGTGAACAAAGGCAGCCATCACTACCACCCATTTTCCAGTTCAATCAAGTTTTTCATTCACAAGTCTCCAAGGATTATACAAATGTTCATTAATGAGGTAACCAATCCCTTTCCAACTCATTTTCGGATCAGTTAACTAAAATAAATTTAAAAACAAGAAAAAAAGATAATAAAAGCTCATTTCCCAAGCTTGCTGTTTTACTATTATACTGCTACCCAATAGGAGATTTTATGGCATATTCACACATAAGGCAACATCTAGAGAGCTCTGCATTTAAAAAGTGCTTGATGAGATGGGATAATAAACAGAAAGGAAAAAAGCTGAAGTGTTAGACTCCTTGGCTCCATCTCTTTTTATTCTCCTGCAGTGAACTTGGTGACAGAAAGAATTAGCTCCTTCAGACACCTGATATCAGAAGCTAAGAATACTGAATCTCCCTCCTGCGCGCACACACACAAAGAGCAAACAATGATAATGGCAGTGTACCAGAGTCCTGTCCCTGAGCAGACAGACATGAAAAGAATTTAGTTAGAAATTGGAAATCCTTCTGATCACAGTGAAAAATTGCAGTGAAGCTAGACAGAGAGAACTAGAATAAGAGCGCATTACCATCTGTAATGGGCAACGGCTGCCACGGGCTACAAACAGCATTTGGATTTTTCAGCACAAACGGGGAGGATCTATATAAAATTTTAGAAGCATTTTCAATCCACAATGTCCATCATATGCCAACAAAGCGTAATCATGAATTTGGAGAAAAAAGCAGATTGGTAGCTTGCCAATCTGCCTGAAATGGCCAAGTCATGCTATTATGAAATCTTAAAAAGATGAACTAATGTGCAATAGATTAATAAGGGGAAATAAAAATATAGGAAACAAATAAGAATACTCAGGAGCTCTTTTAGGACCTACTGATACACACAAAGCTAGTGAGCAAGGCCACATGCGAACAGAGATGATGTGCGGTACAGGCTTGAAGTCCATTCATCCGGTAACTCAGAAGGTAAGAAAGCAAGCAAAAAGCAAATGCATAAGTACAAAACACAGATGAGCTTAATACAAAGGCATGTGGGTATCGGGAAGAAAAATACCCAAGATAGTAAAGCAGTGTTTTGTATAACGGGTCATGTGCACTAACTGTGGTAATGGGAATAATTATGTCTCAGCTTCCAGACAAGAAAATAATGCACCATATTGAAGTAGGGAACAACAGGGATCAGTGGCTTGGAAGATAACGTTTTACATGTATAATATTAACGCAGTGCCCTGTTTGCGAAGCAAAGACAGTACTAGGTATAGAGAAAGGCACATACACCAAGTCTACACAATTAAATGCAATACGAACATTAGTCCATGTACTACATCACACAAATTTCCTCAGAACTGCACAAGAAAAATAGGCAAAGCTACTGTCAGAAAAAAACAAGCTAAATAATCATGAAACCCAAGGAAGCACACAGGCTATAATTATATAAACACCCAAGAACAAATATACACACTGAAGTTTCAGAAAGTACACAATCACTGCCTTCAGTTAAAACAAGTGAATGGGCGCTCCCTGCACTGCCAACACAAGCAAAGCCTTCCTATGAGAGATGTGGCAAATGCAAAATAAAGATGCAGCCTGAATACATCTCCTTCAACTTGGCACAGCCATCAGAGGTAGCATGAAGCTTATTACCAATCATCCCACCTTGAAGCACTACATGAATGAAAAGGCAATCACACAACGTGATGCCAGTGAGATGGGGCTTGAAGGATCGTTCCTGTAACAGGGACAGTGAGTACCTTGTGTGTGAAGGTCACTATCACCAGAGGAAAAATATACACCCGATTGAAATGTCTTGCAATAGTGTTTGCGTGTGAAAAGTTTGGTTCAAGGACAGGAAACCATTCTGGTGGAAAGAGATCATAAATCACTGGAGAGCTCGTGTTTTGTTGTTGTTTGTTTGGGTTTTTTTTTTTTTAAAAAAAAGTAATGACAAGAAAAAAAGGCTGAGATATACATAACTGACTTCCCATCCGGTACAACCTTGTAGCATCAACATATGGCAGCTCAACAGTAATATTAACTCTTTAGTTTGACAGACTCAGCTAAAACAGTTTTATGCCCATAGCAAGGGAGATGCTAAAATGAATCAAAGAAATCATGAATAACAAAAGTTTACCCAGTGTTACATCCAGCATCTTTTCAGGACGACACTCCTTCCCAATAATACAAGCTCCCAAGAACAGAAAGTCCTCTACATTTCCTGCACACCAGAGCCATCAGGGTACAAGGCACAGATGTGGTGTAGCTGGATCCCAGTGACAAAGTATCACTGAGAAACAAAATTCTCTAAATATTAATTCATACATCTTTTGTAATATGAACAATGGATGCTATGCAGATGCCAGGCGTGACAAGACACCTGAGCCCAGTAAACAGCTATAACTCATACAACGGTGACCAGTCTAAGCAGAAGGAAGAACATTAACACCATGTAGTTAGAGCCCTACAGACTGCTGGCTAAATGGTCAGACATTGTAAAATTACTCCATACTGGGCAAGCAGCAAAAACAGAAGATGAAAATTAGAACAAAAATAAATATTTTTAAAATTTCTTTGTTTAAAGGCATTATGTTGATGTCAGTGGTTAAAGGAGAAGGCCTAGCTTCAACTACCTTTGGAGACAGTCAGACAATCAAGGCAAATTACAGAGCAGCAAAGCTACATGTGTTTATCAGACATTAACTCATCCATAAACAAATTGCAGAGGATTGGGATATATTTCACAAAAAAGACAGTAAATTTATTCATGACAAACCAAGTCATAACAGGGAATGCTGAAAAGGTCAAAATACGCTCGAGACTTGACCAGCACACCACAAAAGAAAATGGTAAAATGGCAAAGTTCTCTAAAATCGTATTCTACCAAGAATTTCTTTTTGTCTGAAAGGAGAGATTCAGACTTTCTTTAAAAAAAAAGTTTATTAAAAAAATTTGGGGTCACTAGCAGTTCGTAGCACAAATTAAACTGGGAAAAATTGCAAATATCGACACACCCAAAATCAGACAGGTTTCCAGCCATTAAAGCACCAATTTGTTGTGCCTTTCCTTGACCTGCATTTATTATATAAATATACAGACAAATTTTAAAAGTGTTATCAAGATAGAATCAATGGTGCATTTGTTTCAGCACTGCCATTTCTGATGAAACAGAGGGGTAGGGCAGGTTCCAAGAGAGGGTGTTGTAAGAGGACAGCATGGCTGCATTCATGGTGGGGTACAGGGATCCATCTCCAGACAAGGCTTGGTTATGGGAAAACATAAAACCTGACTAGTGCATGGTCTTGCCCCTCGGTATATCACGACTGCAGGCTGGGGATCACAGTGCCACCACACCTCTCTGTGGCACACATCTGAGTGCAGTCCCATCCTCTGCTGTTGGTAGGAGTTAAAGGCAACAGCTCCCTACTGCTAGGGGAACTCCGCTTTTGCTTGAATTAGACAGTGCTTTGGATGCCAGAGGTCTAACTTCAGTCCCTGCTGACTCACCTTTCTTTAAGCAGCTACGGTTCGTTACTCACCAGTCTGCAGGGTTCTCTTCACAGCTCTGACTAACTATCAAAACACACTAATACAGAAGATTTACAAGAAAATGGACTTTACTGCCTTGGATAAAAACAGTATTAATCATGCAAAGATCTGCTCTGTGCATTTGTAAATGTTGTGGGGAAACCAAGAAGTCTGGCTGCGTCCCAAGAATATGCTTATAGCTATGTAGTTTAAAATCTCATTTTCTAAGTACTAGATTAAATAAATACTGCAGCCCATAAGTGGAGAAATCTAAAGTCTATTCCAAAGCTTTTTTTATAATATTAAAATGTCATTTGATATGCAAGAAACCTTGAGTCTGTGAAAAGGCCAAAAAAAACACACCACCGCTTTGCCATACTTCCCAAACACACCCAAATAAAACAGTTTAGGCAGAAGAATGAGCAGAAGCAGAACTAGCATCCAGTAAATCCTCCAGCTTCTGCATGTGGCATAAGCACAAGAGATGACTAGGTCTGAGAGTTTTAACATAGCAGAAGCTGCAACTATCATGTTTCCTTATCCCTTTAATATTACTGCAGTTTAGAGAATAATACTCCTTCTGAAGCAATTTGGTTCTCATCCATTCAAAATTGCTTCTGCAGTGCTGGAAGAAAGAAAAGGCCAACTTCAGAAGCAATGTGGATGCTTTCATATAAGACATGGTTTTTCATTTGAAAAAGTTAAATAGCTTTCTCAGCCTCTTTGGTTGCTAATTTAATCCCTCTGTTGGCAGATATTTTTGGTTAAGTTGCTGGAAGAGTTGTTCTGCTTTACAGTCAGGTGGAAACCAGTAATTCTTTGAAGACATCTCAGTCTGGAGAAAACACAGGCAAAACATTAACTTTGTCCTTGGAATCATAATAAGGATTGGACATAGGGGACTACTTGAGAGAGGCTAACTCTAATTTCAGCTACCTGAACGCCGTGAGTCAGACTTGTAAAATATTCAATTCTTTTTGCACAGCAAGGCACAGATCTTACTTGGCCAGGGCAAAGTAGATCCTTTCTGACCTCTATGTCATACACAGCTATGTTTTACCCAAATAACCTGTATCAGCTGAAAGACTGGAGTTACGCATTGTAATTTAGGAGTGAGCTACTTAGTCTACTGTATCTACAGAAGAGAAGAAGCCAGAGCACCATTGTTACACAAAACCTTTCCAATGGCCTGGAACTAATGAACAGAAGGAAGTCCAGAGAGTTCCAAAAGCCAAACCACACCTCTGCAGCACAAAGGTGAGACACTCCCAGCGCTCCTGCCAGGCTAAGCCAGAGGAAAAACCTGAATGATCACAGGTCTGCAAGCAAATCACTGCCGAGACACGCAAGGGAATTCTCTGCACCAGCTTCCTAGAGATTATGCTGACCTGACCTACTTATTATCCGGATGCCAACTACAACCTGGTTTGATGCTCGCAAGGAACCCTGCTTTTACCAAAGTCAGAATATGTAAGGGGAACAGGCAGAGTGCAGAAGGGGAATTCTTTCCTGGCAGGCAATTAGCAGAAACCCTGATGCATGAAATATAATGTAATCATCGTATTAATGCAGAGTTCTATGTAGTAAAAGCTACCCCTAATTTCTTACAGGGTTCACTGATGTAAAGAAACAGGTCAAGGAACATTTAATTCCACATCTCGAGTACATGCAGATTAAAGAGCATCTTCCAAAACTGGAGCAAAGCAGATATTTCAAGAAAAGCAGCCAATTTCTCCTTAAATACTCATAGTGATGCAAGTCCACTGTCTCCCTAGGGCACTGTTCCAATGTTCCATCCCTTGAGTGCAGTGAAAACTAACAAGAGTCACTAATGACGTTTGCTACAAAGGCTAGGTCTGTTCTCCATAATGTTACTAGACTTATTAGCAGCATTTGCTACTGTTCAGCAGATCCTGCTGCATTGCTGACTAGCGGTGATCAGTTCCATGTGGATAGTTCTGTTCAGAATTGGCTGCAGTCTTGCTTTTACTTGGTGAAAGTGAATTCATTCTCTCACTTTGCTGAGTTTATGCACGTAGCTCACTTCTCCCCACACTGATTTTAAGGCCTCAGGGCAGGACATATTTCTTTCATGACTTTTACTTGTTCTACATAAATTCATATGCATTCTTGCAAAGTGCATCTGAGATGACGATATAAGCACATTATCTAGCAAACCACGTGAGTGATGGCGAACTATGAGCAACTCAGAGCTGCCGCCTTTCAGTTGGGAAGTATCACATACGTGACACAACTTTCCCAAAGTCATGTCTCATTTAGTTTTCTCTGCTTTCCTACTTCTATTCTGCCACCGAACTGCCTCACTTCAACTCCCACTCTCAAATCCTCTAGCTCTTTCTCCTCCTCTCTCAGACTCAACCAAAAGGCCACCTGCCCAACTTGCGCAGCACGCTCACAGCCTTATATTGCCTTTCACATTTGTGCTGCGCCAGTTATCACTCGATCTCTGCAAGGATGAACAGTGTCAAAAGCACCAGTGTGAAGCAACTAAAATGAGAAAACAGGACCAAAAAGACAAACATAAAAAAAAAAAAAAAAAAAGAAAAAAGGAAGATATAACAGACCCTGATTTTATGTGAAACATAAAGCAGCTAAACTCAGTGCTGTGACATAAAACAGTACTGACATCTGCACTTTGAGAACGTGTGGTCTAATCTCCATTGGAATCCCTAGTGTTTAATCTGTCAGTCACCACACATAGATTTAGTATTTACTGCCAGGTATTAATTCTCAACTGTTTCAAGCATAACAATCATCAGTATTGGACAATACAGCTAAGAAAACATTTTTATCAACTGTTTTCACAGAGATGTGCTATCTTGTTGTAATTAATAAAAAAGCAATCCTATTGACTAAAGATTTAATCTTACCCTAAGTATTTTGCCAGTGTGACCACAGAAATATCTCTGAACCAGATTCAAATGTGAAGCTAAATTCTCATTAAGAACAAAACCAAAATAAACCTCACAGAGTGGCAGATTAGAACCAAATCTCTTATTGCAGTAGCAGAGGACTTTGGCAGGGAACTTGCTGGGAAGCTTTTTCCCCTTTAGACGATACCATCTTTTCTAGTTAAGGACAGCCTTGAATTTTTACCCCCTGGGTTCCTTTGATTACTCTGGATTGTAGATCACAAGTTATAACAAGAGAGTGCACGCCACAGCCACGTCATGCAGGTGTGCATTCACCCCAAGCATTTGCAAAAGAAATTGCCAGAGGCCCTACTCCTCCACCACACTAATAACGCATTAACTGTATTGAGAATGTGATGCGCTGAGCACAGCTCACTGGAGCCCACTTGCGAGAAACCCAGATGAAGAGAACAGCAGCTTGGTAAGAATACTGGCTACCCATGATTGCACGTTGATAGCAAGAGAAATAAAATTCCAGATCCATCACTGTTTTTGGATCTCCTAACTTGACTCGCCTTAGTATTGTCCTGGACTATTCATAGTGTATTTTGAAGACGCCATATGGCCTACACTGTACTGGCACTTCAGGACAAGGGTTTTGAAACTTCCATAAAGTAACCCATAAGAGCAGCTTTATTTTATGGCTGCATCCCTCATTAGACAATTTAGCACTGATTGCCATTGGTCATCAAATTTCCGCACCCTTCATTTGCATTTTTTAAGGCAGAGGCCACAAGGAATTACATCCCAGAATATGTAGGTTCCTTCACTGTCTGAGGCAGTCTCATATATTTTATTCTACTAAAGGCAAATCTCGTCTCTACCTTCTAATTTCAAAAGGTACAAACAGACAAGCATTTTCCAGCCAATTCTTGGCAGAGCTCCTTTAAACACTACAAAGCCATTCTGCTTGCCAACTTATCTACCAAATACTTTCTTTTCAACTGGAATGACCCTCACTGCAGTCAATTTTTTAATGTAAATGTCGTCAGACTACCTATATTTGCCAAACTAAGAGCTATACATATATTAATACTTCTGTTCAAGTAAGCAGAGCATGCAAGACTAGGTGTTTATTTTATTTTTATTGACAATAATGTTTCTGTCTGACAGAGGACTAAAAGCTTAAATAAAAAGACTCCTTGAAGTGAAGGTCAGCACAATCAGATACTTACAACTCAAGGTTTAATTTACCATATGAAGGTTAGTAAAGGAAACCATCACAGACTACTTTGCACATGTCACTAATGCAGAAAGGCTTGCATACCAATTGCAACAACAGATTTTTATACAGGGTTGCTGAAACATTTAGAATGTCAACACAGGATCAATTTAACTGTCCAGAGTCCAAACAATTACAAAGAGCAACCCTGAGCAAGCCTGCTTGCTAATTGTGATCCAACACAGAAATTCAGCACTGGATCCAGGCAAAGAGACCTTTATTATCACTAGAGAAACAAGAGACTGAGGAAATATTTTCCTTGTGCTAGACCAGAATTTAAAAACAAACTTATTTTAAAAAATTATAAAATACAAACAAAATGCCTATATAAGAACTACAAACATGAGCTCAGTAAATGCTATATTGGAAGGTTTCCTGCACACTCCCTACGCTATCAAATCAAATTAAAAAGCTGTGTGTTTAATTCTGCTCTGAAAATATTCCAAAATCATTATCAACCACACGCAAGCCAGATTTTCACAAAGTCAGGCTAGTGCTGCCCATAACCAGTGGACTTCTGGAATTGCAAAGATAAATAGCAATGCTGTGCTTCAAGATGTCCCAGGACTTAGTTAGAAATTAAATAATACATCACCTTCTTCAAGGAGAGATCATGTAGCTAGAACTCCATGCAAGGTTTGATCTAGCTACAGACTAACTGCAGACAGACATCTCCACAGTGCTGTTGTTATTGACAAAGCTTCCACAACAGGGACACAACCTAATAAACCAGAAGGATCAATTATTTCTGCACTACATTCTTTACCATCTCAGTTCTCCAAGCCCTTTAAGTAATTTCCTTGGGAGTAACTGAAAGCAATGGCAGAGAGTCCTTGGAAAAGTGTGTTCAACTTTATCACATTTCTGAAGACTTGTGTGAGCTAAGATGTGGTATTTATCAGCATATTCCTGCACCTGAGTCAGGGCAATCCCAAGCACAAGGACAGGCTGGGCAGACAATGGATCAAGAGTAGCCCTGAGGAGGAGGACTTGGGGGTACTGGTGGGTGAGAAGCTGGCCATGAGCTGGCCGTGTGCGCTGACAGCCCAGAAAGCCAACCGGATCCTGGACTGTATCAGGAGAAGCGTGGCCAGCAGGGTGAGGGAGGGGATTGTCACCCTCTACTCTACTCTCGTGAGACCCCACCTGCAGTTCTGCACCCTGCTCTGGGGCCCCCAACATCAGGAGGGTATTGACTGGTTGGAACGAGTCCAGAGGAGGCCACAAAGATGCTCTGAGGGCTGGAGCCCCTCTGCCATGGGGACAGGCTGGGAGAGTTGGGCTTGTTCAGCCTGGAGAAGAGAAGGCTCCAGGGAGACCTTACAGAACCTTCCAGTGCCTGGGGGGGCTGACGAGGAAGCTGGGGCAGGGGGGAGAGGGTGGATGTTTTAACAAGGGCCTGTAGTGACAGGACAAGGGTAATGGGTTTAAATTGAAAGAGGGTAGATTTAGATTAGATATCAGGAAGAAATTCTTCCTGGAGAGGGTGGGAGGCACTGGAACAGGTTGCCCAGAGAAGCTGTGGGTGCCCCATCCCTGGAAGTGTCCAAGGCCAGGCTGGATGAGGCTTGGAGCAACCTGGTCTAGTGGAGGGTGTCCCTGCCCATGGCAGGGGGGTTGGAACCAGATGATCTTTAAGGTCCCTTCCAACCCAAACCAGCCTGTGATTCTGCGATATTCTGTAGTGTCTATAGCACATGCCTTCGTGAAGTACCAGTTTCTTTTCTCAACAATTCTTGTATGAAAACACTTTTCTTTTGATGACGTGGGATCATTTCAATATTCCAGGAGAACAGCATCCCCTTCTCCCCCACATCTTTCCCCCTGCTTATGTCCTCAGCAGCTAGCTCCAGCATAAACAGCCCCAGGGCAGCCTATGCATCGAGTGGTACGAGCAATTGGTCCCAGATTCAACCGCTTCAGACAGCCACTGTGCCTGCAGCTCTGTGCAGATGCACTGCCTCATTGAGAGCTCCCTCAAAAGCAAAGCACTGGTAAAATACCAGCAGCGTGTCATTAAATACCTCTCTTCACAAAGGTATCTGATCCTACACCTACTAGAAGCTGACATTTTGCCCCAGCATGTACTGGTTACTCAAAACACATCCTTAGAAATACAAAGATATTTGAAAAATTTTTATTTACAAATCCTTTCTTGCACAATGGCCAGTTCAGACCATAGTTCTCTTCATCATCATCATCTTTTATCAGTGCACTGACTTTATGCCTTTTTTTAACCAATAAAATATGGAGGCCTTCTAGACACCGTGTCTTTGCTGGATCTCACAGAAAATAGTTCAGTGGACAAATTTTTCTGGTTTATTGGCAGTTGATGCAAAATTAATGTGAATTTGGTCAACATACCAATGAAAGTAGAGCTGCTTGGAACAGACCCTCCGCACCTCAGATCTGATCCCTGGAATATCCACCCACCACATGCAGCAAAATAGCATAGCTGGAAAGACTGGAACAAGGAAGCAGCTAAAATGAGACAGTGGGACCAAAAATACAACCAAAAAACTCCACGTGTGTGATGGAGTTTTGAAGACACCCTTCTGGATGGTGTGAAACTGCAGCAACACTGTTTCTGACCTTTGTAATCCCCAGAGGGAGAATCCCGCACCAACGCATATTAATGAAAACCTTAGTTGATCCTTTCTTTAATAGAAGCATGAAATTTGCATTTCTTTAACCCAAGTAAGCCCAAGTGGGTATCTAGTGATGAAAGTGTTAGGTATTTGATACTCCTCAGAATTACAAGCTTAGATCCTAGCAGCAATCTAGTAAATATGCTCAACTTCTCAAAGTTTACTAATAGAAATCTTTCACCAGAACAAAAACAATAAGAAAGGGAGAGGCAGCAAGGTACTTTCAGGAGGTAACAAAGTATGTTTGCCAAATTTTACCCTGCTTAAACCGCCATTCTACTCACGCTGATATGTAAAATAATTAAATAAGTGATCATCTTCCTAACAATGGCCAACAATTATATTCATTGTGCCATTTAAAGAGACAAATAAAAAGCCATCTTAATTCTTACAGTGAACATAAAGAAGGAGTAATTACAGAACTACTGGATGGGAAACAATCACAGTATTTTAGTTAAAGAAGCTGAGACTAAGTAGTATAATGTACTCAGCTGTTGTCTGTCATAATGAAGGCAATAATTTGTTCCAACACCATTTAAGTATCTTAAATCATTTGGAATGCACGGTAAACTTCACAACAGCACTGCAAACATTTAAAAAGCTATAATTTTATTGGGAATCTGAGTTCAGGATTAGGATGGCAACAACCAGGTGTGACGGAAGTGAGACACTTCATTTTCAAAATTTCCAGGAGGAGTTCAGGGCAGGGGAGGGGAAGCTGTTTCCTTGGAAACTAGTCTACATGTATAGTTGCAGTGTTTAATATGGATTAGATGACATATTTACCACAAAGCAAATGTAATTATTCTTCTTTAAACTGAATAGATCTAGAATACAAAAATTTCCAATCTCTAAGAAACATAAAAGGATGCTCAATAGGAAAGATCAAACAGCAAGAGTGCACAACCAGAGCAGAAGAGAACAGAGACCAGTGCCCAGGCTGTAAAAGTAATAATGAGAATAAATTCCATATACATTCTCCTTTGTGTTGAATGACTGCCACAAGCACAGTTCAATCTTTTATTTGTTTGTTCTCCCTACAGTCATTATTGGTATGATACGTTTCACTTGGCATAGGTCTTGGAAACACGCAGCATTTCAGGAGAGTAAACTCATTTAAAGGTATTTTTGTTAACAAATACATCCTTTATAAAAGAACACACGCAATATATTTACCAACAGGAAAACTTTCAGAAAAAACCAATGTATATATAAAATATTGGACAGTCATGTTTGGTTTTAGCTTGGCTAATATTTTACGTGTATTCTGGAAGCCCAAACCCCTCTGCACTTGAGTAATCAGCTAGGCAGGACTGCTCATGGTAATTTTCAAGTGGTTTTTAGACAGTTTCCTACCTAAGTGGCCATAAGATCTTCCCTAAGACACAGCTACAGAAGGTGCATGTTTTAACTGGATATATCTTAGCCCCCAGAAACATCTGCTGACCTGGAACACATTTATGAGTGCCCTTAATTTTATGATCACTACAGGTCTCTAATGTCAGCAAAAGTACTGTAGCAGACACTTGCCTTGCAGACATCCATGCACATGGTTATGTCTTTGAATAGGCACTCAAACACAATCTCTACAAAGAACACTAGTGGAAATCAGCTGAAACTAAAGGCTATAGCTAAAGACAGGAAAATCTCATACAGTTTACACTGAAGTCAGCCATTAAAAAATGTTTTAAACGTCTGCACAGTTTTCATCATCAAATTGTTGAATTACAGGAACCAACAAAAAGATTAGGAGAAAGAGAATATTTAAATCACTGTGATTTTTCAAAGCACTTGAGACTATTACACATCCGTGAAAAAAAAGATAGAAGGATAAAGCTGTTTAGGTTTTGAGACAGATCAAAGTCAGCCCTGGATTGAAAGTCTATTTAAATCAGTTCTTGACACAATAAATTAGATTATACAGAATGCAAAAATCCAATAGAAAAATTGATCTGCAAAACCAGATCTGTTGCATGAAACATTCCCTGATTACTAGGCACCTAAAGAGCTGTCAACTGGGCTGAGAAGTCCATGTTAAAAGATACACAGCTCTTGACAGAACGAAACCACCACCATCAGGTTAAATCCAACTTACAGGCCTGCGTGCAATCAGTGGCTTGCCATTCCCCTTCCTTGTTTAAGACACACAATTATTTAGTAGACGATGTTTGATAAGGAAACACTGAATAACTGCTACAAACAAATTGTTGGTGAGAGCTTGCTTGCATTTTAAAGCGAATATAAATTTCAGCGTGGGGTGTTTTTTTGTTGTCACTGATCACCAAAGTACTGTGTTTCAGTGCACTATATTAATGGTGCCAAATTTCATTAGACTCTGAAATTCACAACCCACCTCTCCTTATGCAAGAGACACAAAACCCAACTACAACCTTTACTAGAGAAGTGTGCTAACAGAAAAATAAATTACTAACTTAAAATGAGAGGATTCATCGGAAAACATTTAAATGTACTTTTTAAAATTCTAGCTTTTAAGCATGTTAAATACTAGAATCTAAATGTAGACAGGTAAACATTACAGACTTGCATAACATTAAGAAAATCTTTGGCATCATTTAAAGCTGCTGCCTGGGCACAGGGTCACATCCGTATGAAAACTATATTTTAAACACAATCTATATAGGGTTATTGTCCAGTTTATTGCTGTTACCATGCTACATGGTAGCGTGACAATTATCCTAGTCACAATGAAGTTGTGTTACTACTAAAGAAAAACAACAAATTAACTACTCATTTCTTGTTTTTAGCAGTGATCTAGGACAAAGACTTACAAGAGTATAAATTCTTGAAAAATACAGCGCTGTTGATGTCAAAGTCTAACGCAAAAATTTCCAGCGATCTAAACATAGTCTCAGACGGTGCTGAGTAAAGAGCTCTAAATCAACTGAATACTCCTCTTAAATATCTAGCATTTAAAGAACAAGATCACAAAGAGGAGGAAAAGAAACAAGATTTATCAAAGGTAAATGGGTTTCTAATAACTTCAATACTCTTTGTGCTAGAAAGATACCACTGAGTTGGAGATGTCATATATAAAAAACAGAGTTATTTATAGTTGCTCCTTCTCTAAGCTTAATGCTCAGCCGTCTAATGCAGAGTTATCATTTTTCCTCTTGTATGGAGACTAGAAAGGATAAAAAATGAATGTGCACTGAACGTGTGTCTTTAACAATCCTGTTCCTTTGACATGTCCATGCCCTCTGGTTAATCCTCTACCACCAAAACGACAGCTGACATGTCTGCTACTGGAACTATAGCTGCACTTCAACAGCAGTTTATTTATTCCATGTAGAGATCATCTAATTTCTTCTCAGGGTAATTAGCAAAATTCAAAAGGCATTTTAAAAAATAAAGTCATAAAGACAGTAAATCTGAGGAACACATCACTTGCTCACAATGATATAGTAAATCAGTAGAAAAATACAGTATTTCTGGCAATAAATGGCAAAGCTTTTCAAAAGGATCATATAAGCTCAACTTTTGTGTCCTCCTGATTCTTAAAACATACCTGTTTTCTGAGAACAAAGGGGAGAAACTGGAACAGCAGCTACTATATAATGGAGGTATATAATCCATTACAAATGGATTTGACAGCCACATTTAAGCTTTTATCATTTACATATATGTAGACAGAAAAAGAAAAAGTCACATCTATGAAATTGTTCTGTCTTAGGTTTCAAAACTTCTTGAAGTATTTCCTACTAGTTTGGTTTAGCATCTTACCACACCTCTCATTGAGTATCGGTCTGCAGTACAGTCATTCTGCCAATTCAAATGGAGTGGTAGTAAAATTGTACAAGAAGTCTACTAAATTAAAGCAATTATTAAAAATAAAGTAACTAAACCACTATAATTTATAGGTACGCACTGAGTACAGAGTAACTTATTACCCACCAAAAAAAAATCCCTGAACTAACTAATCTATCAGTCAACAGTAATCAATCAGGTTTACTCTCGAGAGTCATTGGTACTGTCAAAAGCATTTAGGAATAAATCCAGGGATGAAGCCAGAGGAAACAATTCCAACTTGTCTGTCTAGTGAACACACTTCGGTTAATAGCAACCAAAAACTTGCACAGAGAGTTTATTTTGAGTTGAAAAAGCACCTAAGGTAATAGTTAAACAATGGACAGAGAAGGAAAACAGAACAATCACCACTTGGATGATGTTGCTTACACCTTACAAGCTCACAATGAAAAGAACAGGTTTTTCTGGCTGCTCGGAGTGGGACATGGAGAAACAGAAGGTCCCTAAATAAAGCCTAATAGAGATGGAAATTACATTTTTGGTTGTTTGCAACTTCATGTTTTCTTTAGATATCTTGTCTCTAGTTCTAATTTTATAAAGTGAAAATGCATAAATATTTGAATAAAATTTCTAGATAAAGACATTTCAAAAATAAAAACATTCTTCTAAAATTTGACTTTTTGTGGGTACTTTTTAATGCCTTCTCCCATCCTATCCCCCCCTTTCACCCCCACATCCATTTGGGAGAACACATAAAAGCTCCTGAGTTATTTCATTGTCATTACATCTGTAGTTTTCAATGAAAAGTCAGATTTTGGCAAAAACATTCTCTAAAGGGAGCTACATTTGCAGGGCATTCTGGATATGTAGAGAAATCCCTGCTCTTCCAATCTTTGTCTGTAAGTGAAGCAGGTTCCTCATTGGTGCCAGGGAATATAAAATGCTTCCCCTTATGATGCCTGAAGTAATATTTGAGGTCATGCCTCTGCTTATGCCTCTTCCTCTCTCCACTGTTCTTATTTCAGGAAACCTCCCACTGGAGTCAATTAGAATTTTGCTTGAGTAAGCACTGCAGGGTATGGCCTGTTGGCATTAAATAAGTCATCATTTTTAATTGGCATTTTAAGTTCCATCAAACTCCAGACTATACCTCACACTGCCTTAGTAAATGTTTGCACAGGGTAGCAATTTGGATCATGTTAATATTCACAAGTGATCCCAATATACACTGGACAAATACCGAGGTTAGGCAAGGTGTTTCAGGACAAAAAAAATATCTAGATCTATTCTTTGTAAAATTAGTATGTATTTTGAAAGTCATAAGACAGCCTAAAGTTATTTATTTTAGGGCATGCACATATTTCTTTTAGATCACTTGGTCCAGCGCCAGTAAGTACTGTGGATACCAAAGACTTTATAAAAGCTTATTTAATGAGTAAATTCATCCTAGGCCTCTTTTTAAGTGTAACATTATTCATCTTGAAAAGGCTATACCAGCATGCTCACCCCTTTTCATCATTACACTAGCTGCTATCAAAACACCCCAAAATGTCTCATTATTGGGATTTCTTGTTGGGACTTTCTCCCTAATATCACTCCTCCCCATTCAATAGGGACATTGAACCAAGCTTTTTGTTTGTTGTGTGAGCTGTATTACACTCAGGATGTCTGTTTTTCAGAGCACTTTGGGACTGGAATTTGCATTAACCTTAACAGATGTTATAGAGCATAACATCAGATTTTTTTTTTTTTAGGATTCTAAACCACTTCACATAACATCATTCTGCATACGTGAAGGACAAACCACACTGTTGATTGGCCCTTCACATAGTTCCTATCCACACATGTGCTTCTGTGAGCTTCTGTGGAAATACCTGTAGGACCCTAAGTTACTCTAACCTTCAAAACCTAGTTTTTCCCTCAGCTTCTTCAAAATACACAGACTTTACAGAGTCTTACAACACATATTTCAATCCAGGTAGTCTTTTTTTTTTTTTTTTTCCCTGTCCTGTTAACTCTTTTGCAAGCCTAAATCATACTTTCTTTGTTTTTCCCCAAAGGAAGTCCGCCTTTCTTGGAGCACCGATCTATTTCAAACACCCCATGCTCAATTTTTGATGCATCTTCAGGATTAATAACAGCTAGAAGACAGAAAATATTAAGCTTGTGTAAGATTAAGTCATGCTTACACAGAATGGGTAACTAGCAACTCAAAAGAACACATGAGCTTATGTACACCATGCTTATGTACAGGCTGAACAAAAAGTGAAAGCACTTTAAGAGCCAAATCAAGTGGATTGTTTCTGTAGCATCCTAGAGTTAAAAGGTAAATTACAATCAGACCCTCAGTAAAATTGAATTTGACACCTCTTTTCTATTGAGATTAGGAATTATCATCTCGCAAACCTGCACTTTGGTGCATCAGTGTCAACCTGTCTGGAATGTAATTTAGATTTTTCAGTAACATAAAATGCCTACTCTTCCGTAGTCATTAGTGGCTGGCATAAACAGTCTGACAGTATTATAAATGAAGTCCCCGACAGTTTGCAACACTAATCCAATATTTTCCCAGTAGCTCTAGAGCTCCCGGGGCAGGGGGGGATGCACCTCTTTAATCAGAATCCCTTTTTTTTATTCTTATACAGATGTTTTGCAAGTCTTTTTGTGGGACCAACCTGATTTCTGTTGAAGAGCTAGAAAACCCACAGTGGAGTTAAGAATTACAAACATTTGTGCCTGTGCTTAATGTTCTTATAGAAAAGATGAGCTAGTAGAGATTAGGAGTTATTTCTTAGAGATGAATCTAAAACTAATGAGAAAAAAAACCCGTTTCTTTTAAAATGGAAACAGTCTGGGGTCTCTCGTTCCCTCTAGTGGCCACTGGAGCTTAAACACCGGATTCAGGAATGTATGTGAACTGCATCCTTTCATTTGATGTATGTAACTAGAGTGAGCTCTGCCGTGATGTCGCATTCTAAGTGGAACTCCCTGAAGAAATCAATGGCGATTCTGCTTAAAAACCGGTGGCATATTATGGCCTATAGTTGCCACAAGGAAGGTTTCTTCCCAGCAGGGACAAAAATGAAGGTCATTCTCTAGGAAGAGAGAGCACCAAGGCTGGACTTAAAGTAATTTAAAATTACATTAACATTTTGATTGTTTCTCAAGTGTTGTGCTTGCCTGAGCGTCAGATCACAAAATATAAAACAAAGCTTTAGGAAACGTGAAACGAGAGAACTGGTGCAATTCATGGTGAAAAGCAGGTAATGTAAAACAAGCGGGAAAAGGTGAGTTGCTTTTTAACAAAGATCCACTTCAATCTGACAGATCAAGAAGTTAGAAAACCTTCTGCCTCCCCCTCCTAAAAAAACCCCACAACTATGTTTTGTGCTTATTGCTATGTTTAAAACTCCTTTGAAAAGGGAAGAACACTAGTCTAAGTAAAGTGTAGAGCAGCAACATGTGAATATATCATCTAATTATTTAGGTTAAGCAAAGATGATGGATAGGTACTACAGAAATATCAATCCTGAACTCAATAGTCCCCATCAAGATGAAGAGAAATTTTGAGGAGTGTAATATATACAGAAAAGAGTAATTCAAACTATTATTGCTAGCTTCCAGGTTAACTGCAAACTGATAGAAAAAAAAAGATCCTGGATTTTACAGTTCCTATTCACAGTGGATTAATGATTAAAGCAAACAAAATTATCAATTCACATTGTTCAAGGAGTGGCAACTATTGAAAGTATGAAGATGCTATTAAACTGACAGCAAATGGTACAAGTCAGCTTGATATCCCCATTTTAGAACAAATAGAAGAACTGGATTTCTGTGACTGGAGTACATACAACCAATTGAGAAATTCAGGATTAGCTGGTCTATAAAGGAAACCTAAGAATGTACACATCACACTGTCAGTTTGACTAAGAACATAGCAAAAATGAAATGTAAGTCTACTAAGATCCAGAGATTATTTTGGAATTCAAAATGCCTCTACATAAAAAAAATAATAATAAAAATTAAAAAAAGAGTAAACATCCTATAGCATCTCTGTACAGAAGTTTCTGCAAAACTTTTGTTCTACTGCAAGACAGTAAAGTATCACTTAAAATACCATTCTCAGTTCTGAGCATAACGCAACCGAAACATGGAAATTATCAGCCATGAGGATTATCAGACCAGAGATTTTGAAAAATATGAGGAATGGGTAGGGTAAATACTTTGATTACTTCAAAGGAGAGGTGACAATGTGATCCACTTCTAATACCTAAAAGGCTACTGTTCTTCATGCCTGCTAGACAATACAAGTAGTAAAGGGATTAAGTTTCAGCAAGACTGATAAGGACAACTTTTTCAAACAGTATTGAAATACAGCAGTTTAGCCTGCAAAATCTGCCTTATTGGAGGTGCTAAGAACTAGTTAACTAATCATCCATCCAAAAGGACCAATATAGCTGATCTTGCCCTGAGGCAAGATCACAGAGGTCCTTTCCAAACCTGTAAGTCTGTGAAGAGGGGAAGAACAAGAGCAGTCACTGAATCTGAAAGACAGATAAGAAGCAAAACAAGTGAATTAATAGCAAATACTCTTTAACACATTAGCTTACTAGGCCACAGAACTCATTACCAGGGAAAAATAGAGGTTGGATGTTAAATACCTTACTAAAAGCAATCATTTATTTTTATAGACACTGAAAAATATCCTCAAACTTACCAGGACTGTGCAACTATAGCACTAGTAATGTGATTATTTATGGCTGTTTACATGGTAATTTTGCAATACAAATAATAGTTCACTCAGAAGGTGAGGATGAGACTGATTTCCTCCACAATTTCATGTCCTAAAAGACAGGGCACCAATCTGCATGCCCAGACATTAAGAGTAAAATATTATCTGTTTCAATACTCGCAAGAGGCCCAGAATAACACTGCGTTCCACAACTAATGCATTAACATCTGTTTTAGTGTGGTTTGTACTCTGCTTAGCGAGCGTTCCCCCTTTAAAAACAGTGTAGGTAGGAGGTAAGAAACTCATGGGAAAGTGTTGGCATTTCTCGAGAACTGGAAGAACCTGCTCCCATAAGCTTGAAAACGCCAAAACCAGATTTAACACATTTATCTTCCCCAAATGTTGGCATACTCTCACCAATATGTAACATCTCTTCCCATGGAAACTGGATGTCAGCAGGTGATGCTAACGGCCTACACTGCCTTTCAGCTTCCTGTCATCTAGTTCAAATCGTAACCAGGCTCGTGAGCATTCAAAAATCTTCATGCCTACGTGACAACAGATCAGAGGGTCTCAGTAGGAAATGGAATTTTCACCTTTCGCAAAGGTATCGCCACGCTCCATTAGTGCATTGCGAGTTCTTCAGCTACAGGCCGCATCTCCTACCCTGTTTTGACTGTACCCAAGACAGCGTTCTCAGATGAACACGTTTCTTCAGCATGTAAAAAAGAAAAATCCCTTACAGAACAACCCTCCCACCGTGATTTTCGGCAGATTCCGGTTTTCCTTCTTTTTTTGTTCCCCCTACATTAGCCGAAGAAGCAGGTGCTTTTCTCCAGCTACTAGAAATGCAATAATACCTTCCCTATGCCAGGATTTGCTTTGTCAGTAAACTAAAACTAGGTCATTTTTCTGACTGACACTGTTCAAATATTACATCTCACACACGAGCAATCACCCGCTATTTACACAGCTGCTGTCACACTCCGCACGGTTACGCTGCTCGTCCCTTCTCGCGGCGCGGATTTCGGGGTTAAAAGCTGTGATGTGAACGGTTACTCGTCTTAATCATTGGGAAGGTCAATCTAGGAGGGAGACACCGCCCCTTAAGGTTCCGCGGGAGAGCCTTGGTACCCACCATGGGAGTCGGGTCGGCGCGTTACCCCACACGGGTGTGCGGGGCCCCCGCGGCGCGCGGGCGCTTTCCCAGTGCCAAGGGCGCCCCCTGGTGGGCGCACCGCCCGCCATCCCGCCGGTCCGCAGCCGCCTAATTGCCTTCCCCTGCATCACCTCGGCGCTCCGCCCGTTGCTGGCCGGTAATTCCTTTTTCTCCCAACCCGTTTCACTGGATTTTGATTCTCACGGACACACGAGCAGGCCAAGCCAAATCGGTGCAAAACAATTATTCTTTATCTTGTCTCCTAAAGACGGTTCCCTCGAGGGTTTCCCTAGTCAGCCCCGCGGGAGCGATGCTTCCTCCAGGCTGCAACACTGGCACGTATCAGGCCCTGACAAAAATAATAAGACCAGGATCAGCCAACACTTTCAAGCCAACAGGAGAAAACTGCAAAATCGAAACCAGCACCGCGAGAGGGGAGTGAGCAGGGGATTCGGCTCGCTTTTCACTGTCCATCTTCAAATCAGACAGTTTGCAATGGGAAAAATCCAGAAAATAATGGCCTATTTACACTGGAATGTCAGTAGGAGAGCATCACTCGGCACAGAGGAAGATGAAAACTGAAAGGCATCACAGACGCTTGCCCGTAGGTGACATATTGACTAATGCCACAGATTTCAAATTGGCAGGTGCTCATGAAAAGCCACAAACGCAAGCAGCCGGACAGAAGCCAGATTTACTAGGGAAAATGCACATGTTGCCTGTTAAAGCTGCCGTAATTACCAAAAGTAGAGCAGCCTCAGAGCTGGTGAGAAAGAGTGGGTAAAAGCAGACAGGGAGAGAGGCAGATGTAACCTAAAGAGAAGGTAGGAAGATGAAAGAAGAAAGGAAGAAGAAAGGAGTTTACAAGTTGAATCCACATAGAACATGAAACCCTCATCACTTGGCATTACTCGTTCTTGTAATTTTGTGCTTGCTTTCCCCTAGCAATTAAACTGAACGTCCTTGACAGTCTGTCTTCTGCAGCAGCACAGAACTGAAACTAGACAACAGCTTCAGCCCTTTATGGTCCCCATAGTATTTTAATTTTCTAAATTGGAGATTTATGGAAATGCTGACATTCATCTCTTGGTTAAAACGCTAGCATGTTGCTTACAAACAGACTTTTTCTCCTTTTAGCTAGAAGGTTGACAGGAAGGCTTAGCTGCTTTCTAATCATTATCCTGCACGTGATGGGCTGTGAATTTTATGAGCTTTATCATCTTACTGCTTACATCTCTAAAAGCATCTGGCCACAGACATGCATTTGCTCTCTGTATTCTTTAAACAAAGGTGCTAATAATTAGCAATTGTGAGCAGCCTGATTATCATATGAATGGAGAAACAATTGAAAATGCAGCAGATTTAGGACCCAGCAAACATCTAAGTCTTCAAAATTACAGAATGTTTAGCAACAGATGTCATTCAAAAGTTTACCTGCCACCACACTTTTACATTAAACACTATTAACAGCAGGCTCTAAATTGCACCACAAGGTTTGACTGAAGAGACTTCATAGTACTGATAACCTCTTTCCTTATGTAGACTCTTAATAAGGGGACCTGAAGTCAGGTTAGTGTGTTTCCAGCAGGCTACTTTATTTATAAAAATATATGCTTTTGGCCTTAGCTATCTTTTACTTTCTGATATCTGAGAAAAGACAAAAATCTTCATATGATTAGTGCTGCATATATGTTGACAAAACAACTAGAAAAACCTTGATGTGTTTGAGCATCTACTGTTATCAGAAATGTTGTCATCCACTGAAAGTGAAAAAGGAGTGACAAATAATCATTCCCCGTATCATAAAGAAAATTCTTGACACATGAACTAGAACGCTAAGCTGTCCTGCTGAATGGCAACTACTTTTGTTTCTGCTTTGTGCTTCAAGGCGCTTCTACAGGAGGAAGTTTTATAAAAGGCAAAACCATATGTAAAACCAAATATGAAACATCAGTACTTCTGCCTCTGCTGTAATTAGCCTTGACAGAGTTCCACGGGCTGTCATGTCGCAGAACACTGGTTCAGTGTTAAGAAAGGCTACAAGAAAATGCAAGTTCTGTGACTGGCAACATTCACCTTTGTAAAAAAGTAATGAAACCAGACCAAGAAACAAAATTACTGCAGACATGCAAGAGGCTATAGCCATGAAAACAATTGCAACTGAGTGTGGGCTCTTCTGCATCAGAACAAACATGCAGAATAGTGACCAGCTAACAGCCACGGACCGGATCTAATGAAAAATAATGGACAACTTCCACAGAATATGTTGTGAAATGGGCATGTCTGTCACCAGTGGGATTTCCAGAGAGAAAATGCTACATGTAAATACCAAGGTGTGCTAAGAGCTATTTATAACAAAAGGTGTTATCTATTTTGCAAGTGTCTCTATATGCCAGACCCACTCACTGCCTTTCCTGCTTTAATAACACGAAATTTCATTACTTCTTCCAATAACTGCTGGCACTGTTGGCCATAAGCCAGGGCACTAAGACATTCTTCTCATCTTGCAAAGGAATGAATCCTAATGGAGCATGGGTGCAATTGTTATCCCATCAGTCTTTTCTCTGTACCCACATCCTCTGCATTGTAAGCAAGATGGAAGTGGGCTGGGATGAAAGTATTCACCTACCTTTCCCTCATACACATATCTTTCCTCCTTTACTACATGATCCTGTTCCAGACCATGGTAATAGTTACATTTAGTGTTCCCTATGTGAACACTGAGAGGCAGATAATGGCATATGTAAATTATTTCTGACAGAAACAGTGAAACTTCATTTTTTATTAGTGAATTTATCATCTTGCTTTTTTCCATGAGCCAGAAATTCAATCCATTTACCAAACTGTAAATCATGTCCTCAGAACTTTCAAATTTTATTTGCAGAGGTATTTAGTCAGCTGAGAGCCATAGCAATATTTCAATATACCTCTGAAAATGGCTTCTTTCTTTCGCTCACAGCTTGAGAAAAAATACAACAACAACAACAAAAGAAATGTGCTAAAAAAGGAAAAAAATAAAAATGAATTTCAATGTTTTCCCACATATGGTAGTTGGTGACTGTTTGTTTCGGCTGTTGACTGTTCCCATTCCCCTCACAAATGTAGCAGGGGGCGGGGAGGTTGGGAGGGTGGTGGGACAGGGGTGTTGGGGAAAAGGGGGAAAAAAAACTACATAGTACTTCTGGAATGTCTCCAAATCACCAACAACATTCCTCCAGGACTTTGGGGACTGACAGAGAGCACACTGCAAGCAGCACCCGCCGCTTTTTCCTCTAACATTTTTGAAGTCCAGGAGTGCCACTGTCACCCGTTATGACATCCCAATTGCCTGACAAACAATACCCAGCCTCGGGTCTCCCGCAGCCCCAGGCAACAGAGCTGTCACATCTCCTGTAGGTTTGCTGCCTCAGCAAATTCAATTTACACTTGTTTATTTTCTAAGCGAAATCCAAGCTGGATCACTTCCCCCGGAAGGAAAATTGATGTTAAAAACCACCTGAATTTGTCTCTCCCGACAGTACAAATAACAAGGAGTTAAGAAATCATTTTCCCTTTACAAAAAGAGGGGAATTTAAGGCTTTAGTAGACAGCAGCTTAGATCATCCCAGCAATCAATCCCAACCAGTAGAATCTAGGTCAGTGAAACTGAATGGAAGTCAGAAGGCTCCAAAGAATGAAACATTCAATTGTTAGGAATTACAGAAAACGCTTAAGATCTGGTTAGGACAAAGGTCGTATTAAAGCTGCCAAGTGGAAATACGAAAGTTATCTGGAAAATAGCCTCCTTCCAAATACTACATGCAACAAACTACTTACAGAGTTTGTCTTGAAACAACAAAAATGAAATTTGGAGAGGGGGCGGGGTAATAAATGCAGCCATCTTGGAGTAAATATTTATTGCAGTGATCACAGCCTTCACCAAGACCTCCTCTGACAGCATCTCAAGATTAACAGAATTAGATCCAGTATTTTACAGAGTTACAACATTTCTACTAGGACAGAAAATAGCTGCTGTTCCAGCCGGGTCTCCCCTGGACGTACAAACGCCTAGCAGCAATGGAAGACTTACAAGTTAAGACACATCACGCTAAATGGAACTAATACGCATTACTTCATTTTCCTTCCTGCTGCACCAGGAATGCAAAACCTTCCAATTCTGTTTCACATAAAGGATTACGGACCGCGCTGTGGAACTGCTCTCAGCAGCCTGCACTCAACTTCTCCGAGCACAAAGCTCCAGCTTTCAGTGGGTCCAGCTGACCTACAAACCCACGTGGATATTGCATATCTCACACTGATCACAACTTCAGAAATCAGTGCTGCTGGTTGGACTGGTGATGGAACACCAGCTACTGGAAATTTGTTAGTGCTCCGAGTACCTCTAAGGATTCCCCATCCAGGAAGGTGAAGTGAATGAGGTAACTGAAAACACCAGTTATTTAGAAATGTCCTAACTGGTCCCTACAGCCCTTTAACAATTCTTAAGCACAATACAGAAACAATACCATGTCCAAGACCCCTCCAACCCTTCAGTTAAACCTACAAGTTACAGTTAATTGCTTATGTGTGCTTTTTGGGGGTACACCAACGTACAGCTATCTAAGTTTTCTGGTGGGAAAAATGATACCTCAAAAATCGCCCCCTGCAACAGGAACAAAGAAAATCTCTGAACTCCAACCACATGTTCAAAGGCTCCTGGATTGTCAGCACAGAGTCTGTTCCGCTTGCCACATGAAAGCAAAACAGTGAAGCCTGTTGTGTGCCTTGTGGTTCTTCACAGTACAGAGCAGAATCATGCTGACCATTCCTCAGCAGAAGACCTGTGATGCCTCCACAACTCCTCCAAAAGGGATCTGCTTTGTAAGGACAGGCTAAAGGGCAGCTTTTCTTGAACCTTTATTGTATGTGGCATGGAGAAAAGCTTTGGAGTAGGCAAGGAGTGAGAAATCTAGGACACAGCTTGCAATGAATAGTGTAGACACTCAAGTCACAGACAGACTTTGATGTGTTCCATACTATTTTAAACCATGGCATTCCAAAGGGACTCCTGTCAAACACATCTTCAGCCTGCTCACAAGCAAGATGGAAAGAAGCTATTACTTTGCACTGATCTTGCGTTATTCTCTCAAAACTTCTCAGACATTACTTTGGGGGTTGGGGTTTTTTTAACATAAGTTTTGTGGATTTGGGGTATTTTTTTTCAGCTCAGCATTGTCCTCTGGTAAGGAAAGAAGATAAAAATTTTGAGACCAAGAAAGGTCAAGTCACTCGACCCCATTCACAGAGATGGGAATGGAAGATGCCCCTTTTCTTGGTCTAGAGACGTATTTTAATAAACCTAAACTTGCCATGGCATTAAAAGAAATGCACAGCTATACAGTGTTATCAAATTGGAATGGAGAACATTCATTGTGGACAAGGGAGCTTCAAAAAGAATATAGACAGATCTGATCAGTTAACTACACCCCCTTCTGCTTTCTTTCAAAGTTATTATTTTTGGACTGTATTTCTCATCAACAAAACTCTTCTGCCAGGGACATGATCCAATACCAGTGGCTATAGTACTAAAGACTGATTTCACAGCAGAACAGTTTAGTTTCCTTATATGCCCAGTAATGTCTGTGTACTGGCTGGAAAGCTGAAAGTTTTGGAATGCTTAGAAAAAGATCAGGAAGTCAGATTTTAAGGGGTGAGAAAATCTATTTTCTAGACAACAGGAGGCTACGAACCACTGCTCACAAGCAACAGATATTGATGTTTATCTCTCTATTTATTATGTCCAGCACTGAAGCATCTAAATCATTAGATGCCACAATTTCATCTTCCCAACCAAAATGGGGCTTGAAGGGACAGCTTGAAGGCTGTAGACACTACCTGCAAAAGTGTTCAACAGGACACTGCCTTTTAAAGTATTCACTAAGATTTAAATGTAATATATGACCTTGTAGTAAATAGTAGTGCACTGCAAAGGCATTCTTCAGGCAGACTCGCATGTGCGTGGTTTAACATCAGCATTATCAAAAATACTAACATTTAAAAATAAACAAAATAGCAATAGCAAAATTACTTAAGGAATGCTTTTACATGTTTACAAAATGCTGGCTGGTTGATTGTCATGGTAAAAGAGAATGTTATTCTTTAAACAGGATTTTATATTTTTTTTTAAAGCAAGAAAGGTGAATACAAGCACATTGACTCACATCTGGGAAAACACTCCAAATAAGGATTAAAATGCAGCAATTCCCATCTCCCAGCCTAATGCTGAAATAAGCAGAATACAGGTTACTAACACAGCACCAAACTTCACATCTCTACTGGCCACAGCTGTGGCTTTAAAGCGCAACAACCTCTTACAACAGATCCACATAACTTCTAGAGCCGTTATCCAGAGGAGTGCCACATTTAGTCACACGGAACTGTACAGTGCTGTTTTCCACACTCAAGGTTTCCAAATTATTATGTCTCTTACTGAAAGAGGAGCTTCACATAACAGTAGGCTTGCCTAGCCTGTGCTGAGAGACTACGCTGGATATCTTCCTTCCCCAAGTAGCTGGGAAAACAGCATTTGGAGCAGCATGGAGAGGCTGAGGAGGGATAAATAATAATAAATAATAAAGATAAACAAATCTTCATTGTCTCTTTCAAAAAAATAAATAGGGGGCATCACGTGACGTTAGAGGTATTTTCTGTGCATATGGCTTACTTAAGCTGTGCCACAGTACACGACAAAACTATGTGGGTTCATGGCACAAGCTTATGAAAGAAGTTGGTTAAGGGTTCTGGAGCAAACAAACCACCGCTGGCTCAGGAGGCCTCCCCTCCCAAGCTGTGCGGAGCTGGGAGAGAGCAGGTGAAGCATTGCCTGATGCTTACTCTGATCTTTTAATTCTGCCAGGTCAGCTTTTGGCCTCGCCTTTCACAGCCAGTCTTGTACGTGCATTAGTACAATTTACATCTTTGTTGTTACATTGATAATCAAAAGTCCTCATGAGGATCGGAGCGTCATGCTGGATGAGCACAGGACAAGAACTGCTTATGACATGAAAGGGATCAATACCTTGATGGGAGCCCTAAAGCACCTGCACGGAAGTGGGAATGGGAGGGCTCAGATCTCCCCATCTCACTGCTCACAGCACCCCACAGGGCAGCTGTAAAACACTTCATGATATCTACAAGTAACTGTGTAAACTACCTCCTCCAAAATAAACACCACTTCAGGTAAGATACTTGAAAAGCAACTCAGAGGCCTTGGGATCTTTGTAAAACAACACACAGATGCCTGTGACCTAAATTCTCACTGATATCAAAGAAACAGAAATCAGGCACCCAGTACACTCCTTATTGTGTGCCCAAATGCTTAAACTGCTTTTCAAAAACAAGACTGAGTCCCAGAAATCCCGCAAGAATTTTTTTAATCCCGAGCATGACAAGCGTTTGAAATGTTACCCTTTGGGCCAACATGATGCCATCTCCAATATTTTATGCACAGCCTTATCAGCCCCAGCAGGGACCTGCTTCACAGCTTGAAAATCTGTGCCGAGACAAACATCTGGCAGCGATCTGGATGTGGCTCCCCCTCAGCTGTCTGATTAACAGCGCACGCTGGGTTTAGATAGCCCCTATCTCGGACACCTCGTTACGCCTCTAACCAGACTCCCTGGGGGAGGACAGTAGCAAACCACAAAAAACATCTCTATAGAGCACTCACTGGAACTGATTAGTCTTTTCAGCCAATATTCTTAATTTGTAAGATTCAGGGCCTGGATTCCAGTTCTTCTGACAGCCACGGATGTGTGACTGGCAGCAGCAGGATCATCAAGAAGGAGAAAAACCCAAATCTGTTCCCCCTACTCTCCGCATAACTCTTTCCACCCATTATTTGGTATCAACGCTGTCAAAACCAGCTAACAATTTACTGGAGGGAAAGGGGTGGGGAAGGGAAACAGCCACACACAAAAATCAGACTGCAGTTGCTACGAGATGTGTCCTACATAACCCAAAAGGACTGACCCCGCTGCCAGCCCTCTTCTGGGCCATTCCATAGCAGAAGGGGAGCTGTCATGACACAGATACACTTCTACTAGAAACCAGATAGACAGGAACCAGGCAGATTTTGCCATTATACTCTATGGAACGAGACCCAAGAGCTTCCACACAATGGATGTCACCATACTTCTGTGGTCTCTGCCATCAGGAATCAAAGAGCCTTTTCTCCAAGTCATCACTACCCAGGTTAATTCCGACACTGTAAAAAAGCAAGACTGACAGAAGGTTTTTTGGAGGGTTAGTTGGGGTGTGGGTTTTGGTTTTTTATTTTGCTTGGTTTTCTGTTTTGATAGAAACATGGTGAGTGACAAACCAGATCCAGGGAAAAGAGCAGGGTGACAGAAAAATCATACTGAAAGTGAGAATAGCTGCAAGAGAGAAAGGTCTGTAGCGAACAGGAATCTTATTGTAACATCTGTCAATACCACACAGTAATAAAGAGGAGAGAAAGCAATGCAGAGCATAAAACAAGGGTCAGAGGCTTGCAAGATGGATGCAAAGAAATTTATCTAAGGCACAAGGCTAAAGAATATTGTCAGTGTGTTGAGAGGAACGGCGCACACGCAGTGTTGACGCTGCTGATAGCACAAGCTGACAAATCTAATATATTAGGCATAAATATTTTTTCACACAATATCAGACGTGCGTGACTTCTTATCCCATTGATTTTATTCCCTTTTCTGCTAGCAAAAGGACTGAGTTAAGATCCAGTCTGGTCAATGAGCATCTTTCCATTGACTTTTGTGAGCTCTGGCTCAAGCCCATCCCTTGTCAGGGTGGACGCTCGGTTTACAGCATTTGTCTTGTCGCTGTTCAGAGAGAAAATTGTTTCAGTGTTTTGCATATCCATTTGCTGAATTGGAGAGAAAGCAGATTTTGATAACAGCAGTAGAAAATAGCTGGGAGGAAAAGAGACAGAATTAATTTTAAACCTTAACAAGCCAAATTACGGAGCTATTCAGCCAGTAATTGATAGGTTGGAATATAATAAGGGGTCCTAAAGACTCTGAATACACCCAAGTCACCTACGCAGCCTTCACGTTGCAGCGGGAGGGACAGGGGGGAGTCAGGACAGAAGCAGCCAGCCTTGCACATGCATAACCAGACATGGCATCAGACTCTCTAAGGCTGGACATTTTGGTTTAGTGTACCAGAAGTGGAACAGGATGTCATGGATTAATTCAAATTATGACTAATACAAACAACAACGGGTCTAATAATTTCTGATGTACTTACAGAGCCACAAAGAAAGCGGGCAGCATAGTGTAGCTAAAGTAGGATTCAGAGGTCTGCACAAGAGAGACTACTTCTCCTCCATGTTTGACCTAACTCATTAACTTAGAAGAGGAATCCAGCCTTTTACAATGTTATTGTACCTAAAGCACTTTTCTGTGTGTAGATTTCAGGACATCACAGTCTGGAGTCATTCGTTTAACAAAGGGCGCAGAAAATTTGTACTAGCACCACCGCGTAGCAAATGCAAAGAAGAAGGAAAACTAAAAGGAGAGCAAAAGCTGCTGAAGAAGCTCCTACAAACACACAGTGATTAGTTGCTGCAATTTAAGGGGGGTTGTTTGGGTTTTTTTTGTTTGTTTGGGTTTTTTGGAGCTTTTTAAGAAACCATAGGATGGCAAAAATATTTAATACCTCACTATTCAGCTTAAAGGTATGCATTATAAACCACTTTTTGAGCACCAAATGGTGTTCAGAAATGGCTTTGTCTTGCCCACCTGTGCTTTGGATTCCAACGTAAACTGCCAGTACAAGCATCTTCACCTGTATCTGAAGGAGTGAGCAACCTCCTGCTCTTCCATACCCTCAGTAATGATAACCAAGCAGCACCTGATGCTTTCAAGACTATCACTGCCTGCTGCCTTCCTCTTCTTCCAAGGCACAGTTAAAGAGAAAATGGTTTTCATGTTTACTCTTATTTCTTCTGTCATGCACACAATATAGCATCTTACACTTCCAGTTTTCTATGCTCGCTCCAGATACAGTCCTTGAGAAAATATTTTAACATTTGTTTATGTTTCCATACTGCAACTCTGAATGAATTTTCATCATATTTTGGTTTTGATGAAACAACACATCAACACAACCAGGGGGACAATCCACATGCACCTGCACATTCTGATGGTATTTTCAGCTAAGCTTTCCAATTACATTAACTATTAAAATGTGATATCCACCATTTTGCAGAACAACAATCAAAATAGAAGTGTGATTTTTTTTTTCCCCTATTTTATAGGCTGCTTTAAAATAACCACACTTGGCTCTGTAGTCCCTTATCCTTTCCACAGTCAAAGCTTTTCAGTGGGTTTTATGATGCCCACAAAAACGCTTTTTGCATCCACAATATGCTAAAGCTGTTTCAGATGCCAGCCCCACATACAAAATCTCATTCATGGAGCTTTAATCAGACCCAGTTAGCCCCCACAGTGAGAGATGGGCACACTGGTATGGTGATGAGACCAATTTGGCTGGGAACCAAAACAGTTTGAGGGTCAGCCAAGGAAAGTAAATATTGCACATGTTAATTCATGACACTGCTGGAGGAGAAAATGAAAAACCGTGAGGGCTAGAAAGGAATAAGGACCTTGGCCCAAAGCAGTCAGTCACCAAGCAGCTCCCAGTCCCATTTCACCTCGTGTTTCTGACTGTCTGTAGGTAGTGCCTCCGCTCCAGGTTCTTGTTTCCTTCAGTGTAACTCTACCAGACAGACTAGCTCTTTGAGATATTCACAGCCCAGCTAGCAGTAATGGTTCCTACGAAGCAGGTTTTAGAGCCAACTTTTCCACATGTAATGTTGAATTAAACGCTACTGCCTAAGAAAACAATACCATAGTATATGGGATAAATTCCCATAAACTGTTTTTACCAGTAAGTGTGAACCACAGAAAGCACCATGCCCTACAGACTAGACGTAGTGTTTTAAAAGTCATCTACAACAATTTCTAAGGAGCTGTGCATAAATAAGCATTTTCTGATTATGTTTCAGAAGCTTATAAACACTGCTCAAACAATTTACAAAGTGTTAGCAATACCAGGCCCTACTAGCAATGCATTTATTTTAAGAGACAGAGCATAGCTTACTAAACTGCTTTACATATGTTCAATAAATCATTTATAATGAACTGTGAAACCCTTTGAAAAAATAAATACAATAAATTCAGTTCATTTGGTAAATGCAGCTATTGACTAGCTATTTAATAAACACTCAGACCATATGAAGCATCTGTCTATAGCACCACATGCTTACTAAACTATTCGCTACTGAAATAAGCAACCTTTAATAAAACCCCACTATATTTAATTCTAAAGATTATTGACCTGCTGTAGTTGTTAAATACATCATTCATAACACATTTAATGAAACATTTATTCTGTTATGCAGCCCTCAAAACAAACATATTTTCTCAGCTGTTGAAATAGCACCAGTCTTTATGCAGTAACTACTTCGTAGATTATGAACGTATTAACAATTTATAGGCTACCCTGAGTTAAGACAGGAAGCATCAGAGAGGACGTGCATTTGGATATCTAGCAGAACTGAACAGCAGCGCAGACAAGCACCACGTGAGCAACATGTCCTTGAGGACTCCCAGAGTAAAATCCATGCATTGGAAGAATCCTCTACAACACGGGGTTGGTTCTTACACGTCTTTGAACTTTTGCAACTACTTTAAGACTTGCTAGTTTCACCTGAAGGCTTTCAAAGCTTACCTTCTGTTTCTCCACCGTATTTATACCTTAGCAGTGAGCAACGTTTTGGACTCGGTATGAGAAGGGAGTTGGTGCAGTACCTTTAAATAGGGCACTTGCATTACAGTTAAAAGGTCAAGATCCCAGCACTTTCAAGCAGCTTAAAAAGCTAACCAGGAAAACCATTTTCCTCCACCAAGTGAGGCAGAATTAAACACCTTTTTCCTGTTTTGTAAAATTATTATTTGCAGGTAATAATTTGATTCTTCCTTATTCAAATGTCATTCATGACCCCAAATAAAAGATGCAGGTGCAACCACTGCTACATTTCCTGACTCCTGACCATCACCCACTTTGGCCTTGGGACATAGCTTTGTCATTACATCCGATTTCAATTATGCTATGCTTTTTCCTTGGAAATGCTGTGCAGAGCATTAGCTTGTGACTTTGCAGCATCAATAATGGCAGCAGCTCTGCAGAATTCAATTCTGTTCTCTCACTCCAATGAGCCCTTGCTGATGTTAATGAAGTTGTGGCCCTTTACCAGAAATCTGGTTATTACTAGCAGATAAAATATGCAATTTTTTACATACAAAGTTATTCTTCTACATGTTTAAAGAGCTCTGTGTCGCATCATTTATACCTTGGAAATGTGTTCTGGCTTACAGAAGCACCCCAGCCTGTTTGCAACACCTCTGCAGGGTGACAGTGCTGCCCAGAATACCTGCTGTATTGATCCCTCTGTCCCAGTACTGTTCTCTCCCTATTCTTTTTCTATTTCAAAAATATTTTTCAGTCTGTCTTCTGGAAAGCACAGTTTACTTCAAAAGCACCATAACAACATAAAATAGCTTCAAACTCCTGCCTGGCTAGTAAAATGGTTAAGGCAAACCAAATTTCCTACACCAGGACCACCAATAGAAACTAAAGAATCCATGTATCTGCCCTGGAAAGTCATTGCTACAGTAAGACAATCCTGATGGTTCAATGGTTTTGAGTAAGAGTCATCAGAGCAGCAATTTTTTAAACTTGGGGTTTTGTTTTTCTTTTTTTTTTTTTAACTTATAAAACTGCTTTGTTATGAAACTCCTGTAAAAAGCAGTGCTTAAGAAAGTAGTAAGATCCTTTCTTCTGGGCAGTACAGGTCAACCCTCACAGAAAGGAGATTAGTTAATCCCATTTGAGTGCAGCCAGAGCTGACCTAACACAAATTTCATAGAAATATGCAAAAGCCTAAAGAAAAATTCAAATTAATAGATGAGACTAAGACTTCAAATTCTCATGGCTGATCAGAAGTTTCTATTGTTAAATCATTTGCAGTGAAAAAATACCTTGTTCCATTAGCAAAAAAAAAGGTAAATAAAATATCTACATTCTCTTACTTTCCTGGATTCTAAATTTAACTAGATGGCTCAGGAAGCAGCAGATTATTCAAAAAGACCATTCTGAGACAACATCCTTGACAGCCAAGTTAGACTTTCAGTTAATACAAGCTTGGCAAATGACACAAACCCCTTGTTTTGTAGATAAAAACCAAACAAGAGACAATAAACTGGACTTAAGACAGGACATTGTTCTGGCTTATGTCCAGTCTCTGCTTATTATTTTTTCACAGATTTTTTTGGTAATTATCCCTTAAAATACCAGAGGGTGCTGAAAGAGACAAGAGTATTGATCAGTCCAGGTATAAGTTAATAAAGGCAAGAGAGCTGTTTCAGTTGTCCTTTAGTTTATATCCTTTACTAAAAGGAGATATTAAAAGATTTTGGAGAGGAAACACTATCAAAATCTCTGGCTATAGCTCCAGAGGAAAGAACCCAACAGGGACTTCTGCCTTAAGCCAGAGCAAAAAAATTCTGATCTGCTAAGCACAGTAACAGGAACTAAACCAACAAACTGATGGAAAGGACTGTTTATTTACAGCTTCTGAAAATTGGAATGCAGACTTTTCTGTTGAAAAAGTGGGAATATTTTGTTGCTTTTGAATATGGAGTTCTGAACTGCTGAAAACGAAGCTCTATTCTAGTCATGTGTAGTAATCCACTTATGGCCTCCAGCCTATCAGACCCAGAAAATGTTAAAAATACGGCGGTCTTACCAGACAATGTCTAAGAAAGAAAATTTAGGAACTGGGAAAAGTATTGAAAAGCCAGAAACTACATCCAGAAAGACAGAGGATATAAGATACTTACATTTGCCCTTACCTTCTGTGCACTAGGACATGGACAAGCATGCAAACATACACATTCTAGCTCAGTCTTGCGAACAGCAATCTATTTAAAATTATGCATATATGCCACTGATAGTGGACCTACAATAATATTCCCTGTAATAAAATCAATTCTGGGGCTGTGGGATGCTTGCAACAGGCTCTAGAACTTGTGTTTGTTTTCCACCTTTGTGCCAAAGCAGAAGTATGTAATTTACTTCTGGAGTTAAGAGGATCCAAAGCACACCACGTTCACCATTTACACAGTTTGGCTGACACCCTGGACTAAGTGTAGCCTTGAATCCAAAAAGCTGAAACATGGCAGCGTAGGATGGTCACTTGAACCATTCCAGGTGACAAGTGCGTGCTAGCAGAATGGCCAAAACCACACTGAAGGATTGTGACCATAACGTGAGAGTGAATTCACTTCACAGGCACCAGTGGATTGGCCTTTGTTTCCTGCAAACACTCCAGAATAACTTTACCAGTAAGTGTTTTAGCAAACAGTTGATTTTAACCTATGATGAACAAGTCGGGGGCCCGGGGAGGGGGGGGGGGGGGCGAAGAAACAGAAACAGGCAGCTGGAATAAATCACTCCTGTTCATCACATTTAGATCCATTAAAGGCATCTGTATCAAACATTCCCTCAATTCTCCTTAATCCCAAAAAAAACCCTGGAATTTTCATACCAGTAGTAAGCTATGAACTTCATCCCAGGTAGTCTCTCTTGTGTAATTACATAAAGCTTACTTTCTTGGTAAAAAAGTTAATAACCCTGAATATAGCTTTTAAATAGGGCCTTTGGGAAAAAAAGAGCAAGATGAGTCAGTGAACTGCAGAATGAAGAGCTGAAAAGAAGTGGACTGAGTTTGCACTTGCTCTCTCACAAGCCATCAAATTACTAGAGGCTTATCGGTTTAGCTAGACTTTCCTGTCCAGTTGAACACAGGCAGCAAAAGAAGAGCTACACTCCACCACTTCAGAAAATTCTCAACCGAGGGCATTATGCATGAACAAATTATATTTAGGCTCTAGGACAAAAAAACCCTGCCACATTAAAGTTTGCTGCCAAATACAATCCTTCAAGCTTTCTTGAGTATTGCAAACTGTAATTCCTTTCAAGAGAAGGCTGTGCTTAATTGCAAAGACCTTAACAAAGGATCAAGAATGCTTTCATTGAGGATAACCAGCCAGTAATTTATTCATGCCCTAAGCCAATTGGTAAAAGGTTTCTCTTCTCCATGACTGGAGAGCCACCATTTCAACTCCTTCAATATACCCCCCTACATGTAAAATAATTGAACTTCCAGCATTTTTACCTTCTGGAGGTAACAATATTCCACCTCTGCAAGATTAAAGCAAGAACCAAAAATGCTTGACCTGCCCATAGGTGAGGATTCTGTTAACACAGCTATTAGACACGTTTCAATAAACCTGCTACATATGGTGTACTACAATTAACATTATGAATAACAGCAGCAGCATTGTAGAAATCATAAAATCATGGAATAATTAAGACTGGAAGACCTCTAGAGATCACCTAGCCAAACCTCCTGCCTAAAGTAGGACTAATTTCAAAGTCACATCAGGTTGCTCAGCGTCTTGTCTTGTTGAGTTTTGAATATTCCCAAGGCTGTGCATGCCAGGCCCCTGTGCCAGCGTTAGTCCAGTCAGCATACATTTTTTCGCCTTATATTTTGTTGGAACTTCCCTTGTTGCATCTTGTGGCAGCTTGTGGCTGCTGATTCTTTCCACTATGTTGCTCTGTGAAAAGCCTGTCTCCACCTCCTCTAACCTTTCTGGAGGTAGAAGACTGCTAGTAGTGACTCTTCCCTTTTCCAGGCTAAGCAAGCCCAGCTCCCTCAGACACTCCTCATAAGATTTTTCTTTTCTAGCAACTAGGACATTAGTGGGTGGTTATCTGCCTCCCACTATTCTTTGCAAAGGAGAAACCTCAGACTTTGGGATTTTTCACTTTTAATTTTAGTTTCCACAGAAAGAAAGCACTCACACACTAACTTCCCATGCACACAGACACACTGAATGTTCGTTCAAAGGGATTGGGACAGGGGACAAACTTGCCTAGCAGCTGATGCCACAAATCCTTTCCATCTGTTTTGTCACAGTTCTGAATTACTCTTGGCCTGTGGCAGGAAAAGAACAGGGACAAGCCCTGATCTCCACTGGGTGCCTACATTTACCAGGGAAGAGACAAGCTTTAAAAATCCATACAGTAGTTAAGGATGTCTCTTTTGAAGAGAGGCCTTAATTAAGCCAGATGACAGGCTGTCATCACAAGAAATGCCTTCAAGGCACCTCACTTGCTCAGCCAGCCCAGGTGCAATCCATTGCTGGCTTTCAGAGAAACAGCAACACCCCCATGGTCCTGGACCCACAGCACAGGGGCACCGCTGCAAGTAGTTCCTTTCGCCTGTGCACAGCTTGGGAGGCAATCATTGCATGTCACACAACCAGCCCTCACAGCTGGCTTTCATGGAACAGTGTTTCTCTCAGCAGAACAAGAAACAACAACAAAAAATTGTTTGGATTTTTTTGTCAGCAAACACACATTAAAAAAAATATATCTAGTGTTAAAACACAGAAAGAGAAGGAAACTTTTCCTTTTTCTCACAAGGAAAAGGGATGCAGCCTATTGCATTATGCATACCTTGCCATAAAATCCCCGCCTGTGGCATGAATTACCAACAGTCTAGGATACAAATTAACCCCAAGAAAACATTCAGCACAGTCCCTCTCACAGCTCTGCGGTAAATCTCGCTCACCCACTCCTTCTTAGTGCTTCAGAAACAAGAATGAAATTAAACCAGAAAAAAGCCCAGACTACCATTCTAGTACTTCTTCCTAACGGTAGGCATCTTCCAGTCTGTATACAGCTAATCCCATTTTACCATTTCAGTGCTGGAGAAGTCCATCTCCCCATCCACACGCAGCCAGGGACAGCTGCTGCTTTCTTCTCGGTTCCCACCACCACACTCAGCCCATCAGCCCTTGAACCACCAGCCAAATTCAGAGAGGGCCAGTTGTCTTTCACAGCTCTTACTCCTGTATTCCCCCTGTCATTGTGGGTCTGGGAAGGAAAGAACATACCCCCAACTACTCTGGAGTTTGACAGAGCAGTTAGTCAGCTGAGACTGACATATTTTTATTTAGAATCATTGTGCGGGTGGACAGAAATTAACAATTCTGAAGCACTAAAGGGTAAGTAAACAAGATTTCTGATTTAAGTTCAAGGTTCTCCTGTTTGTATCAGTTCTGCAAGGAAATAAAGCATGCATGCTGTAAAAACTAACTTCATTTTACATGTTTTTTAACGCAAATTTCATGCTCAGTCCCCTACATGACAGCAACCCATATATTTTCCTGTTTATTGCAGAAATAAGCCTGATTTAAGCACCTGATGTAAACCTGACTGAACCTTTAAAATCTGTAAGAATATTATAGTACAAATATACAAGAAATCTTCTACCTCCTCAAGTAACATTTCTAAATACAATGTAATTTGAATTCAGGATTATTAATGTAGTTTTTCCTATAATTTCCAACTGAGGGCTTATCACAGCTGCTGATGAAGTTTCCATCGTAGAATACCTTCAGGGATCACCCTGGCTAATTCCCAGCTCTATTGCCGCTGTTTGATAAGATGGGGACAGCGCTTCTGGGATTCCATTTCTGACTGTCAGAGTGTAATAAGTCAGGAAACAGAAGTGACATCCCTTATCAAAACTTTACCCAAGTGTCTATTATTAGACCTGATCTCCAGATTCAGGTTTCAGTAGACAGTTTCATATAATTTTATTTAAATAACAGTAATACTTACCTATTTACAGGCTAGCATTTCAAAGCATACATTGCCTAAATCTGCTTTGAATTAGTCCTTTGCATCTGCTATTATACTTCAAAGAAATGACTTCAATTAAGTTTAATGACTTCCTTCCACAGCTTTGGATACAGCCCTTATTATATTTCATTACCTTTCCTCATGGACTGCATGGCAAATAGATGACTAATAAAAGTACAAAACCAAAGCAACTATTAAGTAAGTACCTTACATATACATCACAATATTGTACATGTATCACAATAATTATCATAGTCTACAATCAGATAAATGGAATATTTAGAGGGAACTTTTCACACAAAATCAGCAAAACCTGGCTGATTCTCTGAAGTTTTTAATACCTTTCTTATGTGATTTATAAATAGTTTTAAATTCCTGAAAGGAAACAAGTCTATTAAAGCACAAAAATAGTTTATACTTCTTACTCAAGAATGTATTAAAGAACATCAGCTAGGCAGCAAGTCAGTTACCTTCCTCTGTACCCCACTTGTCTGGCAGTTACAGATGCATGAAAAATAGCTCCATCCTTTCCAGTCATCTGGAATACCATACTCATGATTCAATATGAATCCCAAAATCTCAATTTTTTTTTTTTTTCCAATTACAAATAGTAGGAAATATGAGAAAAAGCAATGGTAATACTGTGTAAGTAAAGCAATTCTTCCCATGTCATTTGGATGAGAAGGTCTCGAGTATTGACCTGGAAAACAAAACACGACTCATTTACATAAAGCTGTTAATTTGAACAAAGGTTGAAACAATCTTATGTCCACTGCAGGGAAGTACTGGATCAATGTTATACTTTTCCTGGCCCAGCAATAAAATTAACTTATAAAAGGTTAAATAAAAGGTCCCTTCCAACCAAACCCATTCCATGAAAGTAGCATTTTTTTTGTTGTTGTTGTTCTTAGTAATAAAATACTGATAAACAATATAACTAAGAATTAATAAAGTGCAAAGCTATTTCAGGAACTCCTTCCTGAGTGAAGAAACTTATGACTAGTCATCACACACCTCAGGCTGCTAGAGCTGTAGAACTTGAAGTCTAAACAACAATCTCAAAACTCATTTTTATTTGCTACAAGAAAACAGATGTTTATTCCCAGTAAATAATTTTTAAATCAATTGAGTGTTCAAGTTTTTATTATATCTTAGTTCCTCACACACACACTCCAAGTAGACTTCCCACAGTTTTATCTAAACTATTGATGAGTTTTCCATTTTCCTTCTTATAAGGATGTTTATTTCCATAAATGGATTACGTAGTCACATAAATTGCTTTAGAGCACTTTCACAAAATGCTTCACAAGACACTTTACAAATGCAACAACAGTGGCTTAATGGTGCCATTAGCAAACCATGGCAAGCCTTGAGGCCCAGAAGGAAATCTAACTCTCCGGCCTTATTCACAAAGGGCTGAGGACTTCCCTTTGAGAGCAAGACTTGGCAAACAGACAGAAAAACTAAGAAGGAACAACTCTGTAAAATTCAATTTTCTTTTCAGTGTCACTGATAATGTTTTCCTGCAGATTTTGAAGCTAAAAAGCAACCACCATCCATTTCCACATGTCTGTGACCTGCATGATATCTGCCTTTTGGGGGATGCACTTTTCAGTGTACAGTTGTTCCTCACTGCAACGGCCTCAGGCAGATTTGAAACTGATGATCAGAGGTAAAAAGAAAAATAGGAGTCTGTAGGTCTAAGAGCTTTTGCAGTTTGCATTCAGAACAAGTACACCAAAGCGAGCTTCTCTCAGTGGAATCAACGAATGGCGAGTAGCAATAAGGTCTCATGCAAGACCTCAGTGGGGAAAAATGCACAGTCAATCTTCTGATTAATTCCTAAGTGCCATCAAGCGTAACATTAGTTTTAGCAAATAGTGAAAGCTGAATTTTCAGAAACATTCATTTTCCAACCCTCACCTGAAACACCAGACACATCAAGAGGCAAAGCAAGCAAAGCTTTAACAAAATGCCAGCTGAGCTTCACCTCATGTACCTCAAAAGCACAAGCACCCCTGGGAGACAGCAGACGAACTAAGACACTGCTTTGTAGATGTGTAGTCAAACAACAGGAAACAAAATACCTTCGGAGGCCAGCAAGATGCAAGACCATAAGAAATTTTAATATTTTTTTCTTTATTTGACAGCCATACAGTATCACTCGTTCAATAAAGGCCAACTACAGTGCAGTCACTGTTCTTGCTCTCACCAGATCCAACAAGGAAAGATTTTGCCTAGTCTTATTTGGCCACATTATACAACAAACATTATACAAACAGTAGAGTGGACTTCAAATGGCTTCTTCAAGATCTCCAAGTGGTACAATTATTAAAAATATTCGTCTGTAGGACACAGTGACAGAAATAAAATCTATGATCTGGAAAAAATACAAAGCCAAAAAGAACCAAAAACGTTTTAGGGGTATAGAGGGTATTTAGGGGTATATATGCTCATATGCTGAATAAGAGACCACATCTGAAGAAATAAAGGGCCTAAAAGCATAAATCCAACAGACATAGTCACTGTCTATTAGGCAGTTTGAGTACAATTACTATTTAGAAGCATAGCATTAGTGCTATTAAAATACAGTACTCCTTCCTAAATAATTCAGACTTGCCTACAGTCAAATGTAGAAGTTTGCAATGATGTAGATTGAAAAACGTAGAAGTTAAGCAATGCAAATGTTTTGTGGTACCTGGAGTTCATGCAGGACTGCAGGTCAGGAGATGGTGGCAGATACAGACAGGGGCCCAGGGGTAGTGGTCAAAGGTAGCAAAGCTGGACAGCATCCAGCCAGCTCAGCTGATCGCAGCTGGCAAAGGTTGTAGAGGTATCTGCAAATCCAGGACAAACAGTGATCTACATCAAGACTAGACAAGGTAGGGAACAACTCCCTTTTTCCATTCTAGGCACACTAAAACTATATTCCAGTGCTCAGAAGGACCAACTTATCAGACTGGAAAATAGGACTTGCCACATCTCTTAACTCAGTGCAGTGGGGCATGCACATAATGCCTACAAGAAAGCTGTAACAGGGACTTTTTTCAAGGGCACGTAGTGACAGGGCAAGGGCTTATGGGTTTAAATTGAAAGCGGGGAAATTTAGACTGGACATCATGAAGAAATTCTTCCCAGAGAGGATGGTGAGGGACTTGGACAGGTTGCCCAGAGAAGCTGTGGATGCTGCATTCCTGGAAGTGTTCAAGGCCCAGTTGGATGAGGCTTTGAGTAGCCTGACCTAGATCTTTAAGGTCCCTTCCAACCCAAACCATTCTGTGATTCTATGATAATAAAGCTGCATTTCCACTATGGAACTTCCCATATAGCTTCTCTTGCCATTTAACCAGTGGCTAGATCCAGACTAGGCTTATTGTCTACACACTGGCAAGCAGTCTCCCATTGAAGGGCTGACAACAGAATGCCTACTGCAGGAAGCTTTTTGGTAGTAGTACCCACATAAAGACCTCCTGACCCCTTGTGGACCACCCTCTCATGGCTGTAGTACTGCCTCAGCTGTGCCCAATGCAATCTCTGCAATACTCAGGAAACTAATTAATCTTAAAAATTACTCTCTGGAAAGCAAGAAGAGTTTTCCTAGTCCAGTTTCATTTTCTGCTTAAGTTACCACAGCCCCGCATACAGCTATGCTGGCACAACAGAGGGAGAAGTAAGTAGCTGTAGGTGGCTTCCCAGAGGTGTCAGCCTCCAAAGACAAAACTACGCTGCAGAAGGGGTGAGAGGCACTGCTCCCTGGGACAGCAACCACACATGGACGGACTGCCTGGGTTACCCATTTGGCTCTGGGATCCAGGTCTGTTCTCGTGGGTAAGGCCAGACAAGGCAACCAAGTCCCTATATTTAGTATTCTCAAGAGGAAGTGTGGTTAGATGGGGGAAGCTTCTATTGCATTTCAACGTCCTCAATTCCCTGGTTTCATCTGAACTGACGTGGTAAAACCACTAAGATCCCTTAACTGAGTATGAGTGGGCAAGTGGCAACGAACACGAAGGAAAAACACAGCAAGAGCTGTGAATTGCAGAGTCAGACTGCCAGGTCTTCCCAGCCAGTACAGAGCAGTCAGTGGTGGCTGGGAGAACATGCACACTGAAAGCAAGGGTATAGTTCAAGAGGTGTTGCTAAATATGCCATTTCCTTTATCTTGTATGGAATGGTCAATGGCTCTTTTTCCATAGACCTACTCAAGACAAACATTTAGTAGGGTAAAACTAAATTTTTTTGTAAAAATATTTTTATACCCTGTAGAAAGAAATGGAAAAAGAAAAAAAGAAGAGGGACAGACACATGCAGAAACAGCTGTCTGAAATTCTCTCATTAATCATATAGGGGAAAAAAAGGTTTAAAGAAGTTTTTCTTTTGGCAAAGCTTCCATGTCCCGTTTACAAAAGATGTGTCTTCAACCAGGGTGTTTTTTTCCCCTGCATTACACATTTAACAGCTCCTAAGGATCCCACAGGAGAATGAGTCAGTCTCATTCCATTTTTTAAAATGCAAAGGCTTTTTTTTTGACTCCACATAAGAAGCACTAATAGGAAGCTCTCTACAGTTAACAGTTAATTATTACCTGACTAGTTTGCCACAGACAAACGCAAGCACAGGAAAATTACCATAGATCAGCTGACATGCAGTAACTTGCAAATAACTTACTCACACGGCTGAGAGGACTAAGCTAGAGAGGTTTAGTAAAATTATGACGACTGTTAATAATCACACAAGACTCAGGGTGGACACGTGTAAACTGGAATCCAAATCTTTATTCCTCTACCCAACCAGGGCAAACAAAATCATATCTGAACTTTTTTCTAGTGTAACTGCATCCCACAGCAGAACACAACACATTAAAACATGAAAGCCTTCTAGCCTTTTTGGATGAATACAAAAAATAAAGTGAATTCCACTCGTGAAGAAGGGTCAGATCTTAGGAATTTAGAGGAATACATACATAAACCACAACCACATAATCTCATAATCTAATATAATTTAACTTAATAATTATTCAAAGTACACCAGGTGGTGTTTTACTGGCCTCACTGGATTTGTAGTAATACCAATATTTATATTAAAAGGCTAATAATACACATAGTTATTTTTTAAATGTAATGTTATCCCGTCATTCCAAGAGGAAAGTTATGTTCAGATCCAAGTAGACTATAGATTTGGAAGAAACTAAAAACTGATGATTAACAAAAGGTTGTGAAATTTGCAAGAAAAAAAAAGTGGTATTTGCTTTCTTGCTTTTCCTATTTAGAATTAAAACAAACCTCATGGAATCATGTCTCCTTGTAGCATGCTCAGGAGGGCATTCCCTTTGCCAAAGACTTTGCAAACTTTTGCTAGTAGTGAGATTATATATAATTTTAAGGAAAATAATTTTAGAAACAGCTACCTAATCCTACACCAAACCAACCCGCAAGGAGTGCACCATTCCAAGAGACAGGATCTATAAATAATTCATTCCTCATTACTCTGTACACATTGCTATTCACATGAAATAAACATGTTTTTCTGATTACTTCCAACTACTCCCCACCCGCATCTCACCAGCCCAGGCTAGCAGCCCACTCCTACTGGTAATGCAAATGGCTGCAAAATACACCTTTCATAAGAAGCTATTTCTTCACTTAATTATGAGCAAGTGTGGTGCACCCATATCAATTTTTAAAAGTCACACATGCTACAGAGATACACAAGAACTGCTTAACAGGACTGCCTTTAGACAGCACAAGCCATCACTCCTCAACGGCATCGCTTACAAGATTTCATCTCCCAAACCCACCCATTTCAGTTCCTGCCTCCCCTTTATTCTTCTCAACCGTAAAGGTGAAAAAAGAATACCCAGCATGGTATTTTTAACCAATTTCAAATATATAAACTGAGAATTACCATGTTTTCCAGGTGCTTCTGCTAAAATGAGCAGAAGAAAAATCACTGTCATTATTTTAAATATGAACTCCATTTATATAAATTTTGTACTGATAACATAATTTCAGTTGGTTGACTGATTTAAAAAAATAAAGAATAGCATACCTGTACAGCTCCTGAACAGCATATGAATGCACCAGCGTATCTTACTTGACAAAACTTGTGACACTACCATCAACATCAGGTTTGTAACAGTGTAAAGGCAACATCTGCATAAACATCGGGTGTTGTTGAAGGTGGGGGGGTGGAGTGCAGAGAATATTCAGTTAAATATGAAACATTTTCTGAGATGACATACAGCAATTCACACCTCGTCCAGCCATGCTTTATTCTGTCCTCAGACTCAGGAACACCACATACATCACAATCACGCACCTCTGTTTTCACTCCACATTCCCATTCTGCAGAAACCAATGAACCTACTGGAAAAGTGTTGTCGCTCCTATCTCGTTATCGCACGGGTTATTTACAAGAACCACTCCACAAAATGCAACAGATGCAGTTTTTCCTCCAACAGGAATAGCAAATTCATCCCACATTGAGTATTTGATGCTGACAACAGTGAGGCAACTGCTCTCTCAGCTGTGAGACGACAGAGCCCAAAGCAGAGTTTTGCCTCATTTCTTGGGAATACAGCCAATAAACAGAGCCACCTTTGCCCACCTTGTTTACAGATCCCCACAAAGATCAATTCTTCCCAGCTCCTGGAGAGGTCTCCAATACTAGCAAAGATAAAACACACTGTCACCTTGTCTTTGTTACCTAGCGAACACTTCTAACCTATGCTACGAATCAGATAACAGATGGAGAACAACCGTTAGGCAGAAGAAAGTATCGAGGAAGCGTCATGGATAAGCACCACAAAACAATCAGTCTGGTTCAGAGGCTGGCTTCGTTCCTGGGGGACAACCAACCGGCCACACAACACCACCTCTGCAGCAATGAAGGGACTGAACAGCAATAGCCAAACCAAGGCCTTCCACTCTTCCCATGGGCTGCCCACAGAATTTCCAACCCTTTTCAGTGGCAGCCATTTATTTGCAAGTGGCTGCATGCCCCAGGCCCATAATATCCTAAAGTCAAACTAAAAATCTAAAATAAATTTACAATCAATTTTTTTTTTCCATCTTTCTTGCACAAAGTAGCTCTTTATTTTATGGTGAGGGCCACCCTGGGGAGGAGATTAGTCCAAAAGTTACATTTATTCAATAACCACCAGGAAGATAAAGAAATTCACTTTCCGTTCCATGTGTGAGCATTTGACCTTTCCTTTTCCCAAGAAAGAGAAAAAAGGATTTGTTTTGTTTCCCAAAACAGAAAATGTGTTTGTTTCATTTTTTCTTTAAGCCACACACAAAAAACCTCTCTTAAAAAAAGTCAACCTGCGTCATAGATATTGCTTCCTCGAGGAAAAGATGAAGGAACAAACCCTGGACCACCATGGCCTGTATTACACTTCCAGAAGGTGAACAGACACTGCTGGAATGAAACATGGCAAAGGAACAGGAAAAACGCTGAAAGCTCTGCCTTTTCAAATGAACTCAGCAGACATTGTGACAGCTGCGACTAAAACCTAAAAATAAAAAATGGGACTTTTTAAGCTGCATTTCAGACCCCACTTAAACAAATCATGATTATTTAGCTATTGTCACAAAATGAGGTCCTCTTTCCTTTTGGCTGCCATCTCACCAGAAATAAGCAAGAGCACATCTGTCTTATATTTTAAGGATTTGACACGTTACGTCAAAGTATAAGAATTTGCTGCTTCCTGTTACGTTTTATGTCATACTATGGCATGCCAAGTTATCTGGCATTCATGACACGTCAAAATGAAAGTTTTTAAAAATAATAACACGTAAACCACTGAAGCCCACACAGAAGTCTAGAAATTTGAGAAGACTACCTTTAATATGCAATTCCATTCCCACAATAATGCACACAATAGTTGTGTACCCTGGGTGGGGAGAACCATACAACATCTGGATGACACATGCTTCATTGCTTAAACATGAACTGTAAAACAAAACCCTTTCCCCTTTAGCACACAATTTTTATACCTCTAATGAATTCAGACAGGAAACTCCTGTTTTAAACCAACTGAAATATAGTTACCCTGGAGATGGTTTTGGTTTACCTACATGGGCATCAAATTCATTTAACCAAAGCAAGTCCTCTCGCAGGACTAGACTGCCGTTTCCTTCTGCTTGGGACGGGGCTAATATATTATCTTCAAAGCAGAATTAGCTTAAGACCACTGGAAGCGAGAAGGAAAAGTGGTTTTATACTTCTTAGAATTTAATTTTCCTTAAATTTTCAAGAAGCCAACATAATAAAAACCACATTACAAAACACCCTGTACTACACTCCATAAAATCTTACATGGTAATTAAGAAGCACTGGACCATGATACAGCAAATCCTAGCCCTGCACATTCCGGATTCATTAATGCAATTTTGTCCACTTTGGAGCAATTTAGAGGTAAACAATGTAGAGCAACAAAAATTGTATCTTTTAGTTAGAAACAGAAAAATTTTAAGAAATGTGGTAAAATAGAAAGATCTAATGTAGAAGGAGCATCAGAAAGCATTAACTGTGGTGTTTTGTTAGTTTTGTTTAGTGGGGGGAGAAGGGTGAAAGTCAGCCATAGCTGATCCAGCAAGAAATCCTTGTCGCATCCTCATTGTCACTCACTCACTCACTCATTTGCGCACACCTCACAAGGGCTACACCTTTGGATATTCACACCCTAACTGTGTAAGAAGAGGAAATCTTGCTGAAGCCACTAAGTGTGAAAAAGGGCAGGAACCGGAAGCTCAGAAGACTGATCCCTTACATTTACATAACACTTTCCATTCCTAAAGATACAACCACATATTCTTAGGAATGATTCCAGTCACAATAGAAATGTTGATCGTAGGGTTAAAGCAGGCCGAGAAGAGCGCTCGCATTACAGTGAGCCTGCAGCCAATTTAGCGTTGCTGGGAAGCGACCCATCAGATGGGGATGCTCCCATGAAGGGGGGGGGTCACCTTTGTTCCTTTCCCTGCCTCTCCATCTCTTGTCAAGTCAGAGGAAAAGAGCACAGCATGAGAATCGCACAGGATCCAAGTACAATTCTCAGCACAGGAAAACGGATGGATGCCATGCATAAACATTGCTGCAGTCGATTTAAAAATGAAGAGGTATGTGAATTATCTTGGACCTGATTCAAACAGGATATAGAGGTCATCTCCATGGAACGCCTCAGCGAAAGGAATTATGGTGAGCCATAAAGCCTACCCTGCAAAACAGAGCAGGAGTGTGCTTCTGATGATGTAGAAACTTGGGAGGAAATACCTACAATCTTCATCATGCACAGAGGTAAAAAAAAAAAATCAAATTAGTAACTAAATATCCAGAATTACAAGTGACCAAACCCCAGGACCAGATCCTTTTAGACCTTCTGCCTCTCTCCTCTGAGCAGCTACTTTCCAGGGTGGAAAACTCAATATAGTGAGATCAGCTTTGCTATTTTAGTCTCAAAAGTGTGGATGGAGCATACGCCTGCATAGAGTAATGTTATCTGTATTACTGCAGTGTCTGAAGACCCCAATCAGGCACATGCCATTGAACACTCAGAGAAAGCTCTCAAAGAAAATTCCTGCCAAAAACGTTTACCATGTGAACTAAGAGGAAAACGCAACCTGTGTATTTCATTAAACCAGCTGAGATAACCACGGACAGGCAACAGGCAAAGCAATCCTAGGTGAACACACAGGTATGGTCAACTTCGACAGCAGGCTGCAGAAAACTGTTACAAGCATGTGCCAAAGGGCTTGCTTTGGTTGAAACCTCTAAGTTACACCTTGCAAAACCGTTCTTTCAATCTTTGGATTAGATTAAAAAAAAAAACAAACATCAAAGAAGGACTTTAGTTGGCTGCCTGCTTACTTTGAGAGAACTCACAATCAGGTGTGGTAACAAGCATAGCCTCACATTATACAAATACTATTGAGGCCACAGAATTTCACTGAAGGTTTCAGCCCCCTTGTGATCTCTGCTGGTAGAAGGTCACGTCCAGCCTATAGGCCCAGGAAATCTATTGTTCACTGCACGGTACATACACAGCACACAAAACAGAAGGAAACCTCTTTCTAGATTTCACTTAGTCCTTACTCTATGGGCCCATCACACATGCACATTTTTTATTAAATTTTACCACATTAAGCCTAAACAGTTAAAATTGTATTATGATGATAACATAATCCACTTCCATCATCTTCTTCAAAGGCACCATTTAAAAAAATGAATTTGTAAATAGGGGAAGGCATAATCCTCTGTGCAGCATGTGGGAACTAAAGTAACTGTTCTGTTTGCTTCAGAAGATGATGGTCCAGTCCTCAGTGGAGGATATCAACATTTTACAGCGTATCATTATCATTCAGGTTGTATTTATTGTAAGAGGACAGGCACATTGAAGTATCATTTTTCAATTATGCAAAAGTAGCATTTCTTTGAAGTAATTTATTGAATAGCATCTGTCATAATTTAAAAGGGTCAGTGGCTGATGCAGTGGAAGTTAGGGAGTTCAACATCTTTAGGGATAATAGTGACTACATAAGTAGTAATCACTGTTAATCTAGTAATCAGCAAGGTGGCATGCAGCTACCATAGCAACAAGCACACAATCAACTGTTTGCTTCCACGAAATGCCTACGCTTCACTCAGCTATTCTGCCACAATTTTTAAAAGACATGATAGAAGAAAAAAACCCAACATCCTGTGTCTTAGAAGCCTCCTCTTTCTCTGCATTTCCTCAACAGAAGACGGAATTCCTCAGAAGAAGGAAGTTTCACTGTATTTAACGAGAATGTTTTGCTACTGATAGTTAGATAAAGTTTCTGGAGCCATGAGTAGCCCTGCCAATCTTAGCTAGAGAGTGCACAACAAACACCAGAGACAGCCCCCACCCAAGGAAGAATCACTTCCCCAAGCATTTCTACAAGGGCAACACACAGATTATTTCTTGCAGTAGTCATAGCAGAAGGAGGTCTCGGTATCTAAAGGTTATACACCATTTCTAATATGCTCTTAACTACTGTAAGTAGCTCTAGTTCATTATTAATAGACACCCCTGTTCTTTGCACTTTACAAGCATCTCTATCCAATCCCATTTATATTAAACTCTCGCACATACAGAACTCCAACATTCACCAAGTCTCAGTATCTTCATGGGGGAGGGAGGGAACAGACAAGGGGATTCAAAAATCTTGAAACTGAGGCAGGGCATGCCACAAGGCAGAGATGCAGGGGCACTCAGGGCTGAGTGGCAGGGACAAGAGTCTTTCTGGCTTCTCATCCACTGTACCACCACCTAGTTAAAATCTATCCCTATACCAGAGATTTGTCTGGAGGCTTTTTTTTTTTTTTAGTAAGTATGTTTCCACACTGGCTACTAACTAAACAAACAAGAGTCAGCACAAACCTAAACAAAGGAGGAGGGTGTAGCTAACAGTTTGCATTTTCAGAAATTGGCCAAAATAAAAAAAATGCATATTATTCCATTTCTTTGTTATGGTAAAAGCTTGACTACTACCTGTGGGCATTACATTAAAAACTTATACATTGTAAAGTATCTTGATCTAGACGTTTAAATTACTCCTACGGGATGTCTGTCAGAGAAAGTCCAGCCTGCCTTCTGGCACAGCTAATCTTCACATATCTGTTTCACTTTTTATCCTTGTACCTGCCTGTATTAACAAGATTAAGAATTAAGCTGGCAGAGGGCTGTCTGTCAAGGAATACCAATTTATCTATTGTTTTAATCATCAGAATTACAACCAAACGGAGCTCTAGGACTGGGTAAAGGGAAGGTGTTTGTTGTTTTGTAATTCAAACTAAAAGAAAGACCCTGCAGAAGTCATGCTTGTAGGCACATGCCTAGCGTGACACAGGCAGGCTGTGCCACCAGACTGTGCAGAGGAAACGAGGAGGGGGGGAGGTGGTGGTGTGTGGAATATGCACTAGAGTTTTCTTGTAAAAGGATAGTCTTATTTAACTGTTAGGGCCAGAGGGAAGATTTTGCATGTGATCTTTCCACATAGCAAAAAAAAAAAAAAAAAAAAAAAAGTAAAGAAATTCTGTCTTCTGGATCACTTGCAGATCCAAGCTAAGTCATTCAGGGAGTGTTTATAAAGGGGTGCACATGCTTATCTTTGTGAAGCCAAGCTCCATTCACAGAGCTCGTATTTCCTCATCCCAAGTCACAACTCTCAATGGCATCAGTGCTCTCTGCTTAAAGGAGTTTGTTACCATCTGTCTCCGAGCAGAACCTGCTGGTCCAGGGAATTTTCTGCCCCTGAGGCAGACTTTGCCGTATTTATTAATACAAACTGCCACAACCTACACACCCACCAGAGAAAACTCAGAAAACACCCATGTACCACAGACCAGCTAGTAGGGAATGAATGAATGGAAGAGGAAAATAGTGCAAAGTAAGGAGCTGGTTTTAAAGTTAAACACCCAAAAAAAGTGATAATAATTGGATACAAGGAGAGACAGGAACGTTTATTACTTGGGACTGTTTTGAAGCTCTGCAATTTGTCCACTTTGTTAACACGCTGAAGGCAACCGCTACGAGAGCCCATCCCAAAGTTTGGGATAATCGCCCCTTCGTTAGAAGATCAGACTGAAAATGACAAAACAGTCGCAGGTCAGTTTTAGTAAGTAAAAGGAGCAGAGCACAACTGTATTCAAAGCACACAGAAAGGCAGATAGCAAATGAATCCGCCCCAAACCACTCTGGGGCCAGGCACAGGAGCGCGTCCCCGCAGTGACACCCGCGGTCTGTTCTCCGCTGACTGCACTTCCGCCTCCTCCCCTTCCATTCAGCACTCGGTGCCGGTGATGCTCCCTCGCCTCCGTGACACGCTGCCTGCACATACTTCTGGCTCGGCGAGGAAAGCAGGGGGGGAGGAAGCGTACGATCGCACGGTAAGTTCACGCTTGTATTTGCTGGCGTGAAGGGGAGAAACGCCTCTCTCAAACAGGACGCTTAATTAGCAAATGCAATTAAATATTAAGTATAATGGTGTGGAGCACGTGGGTCTTGGGTAGATTCAGCAGGGGAGTGTGTGCTTACGGAGCAACTGGGAGAGCTGCGTACGCCTGCAACCTCTGCTCTAAAAGCAGTAAATGATGCACGGCCAGAAGAAGAAAATACCTCCCCCCGTTTTGTCCTTCGTACTGGAAGCCTGTTGCCCGAATGCTATTGCTCCTGAAGGAATCCAGCTCCAAGTCAGCCGAGACAAACCAGAGCCCCTCACCCCCCTCCTGTCCCTCGGCACACGGCTCGCGGGTCTGACAACGCGGGGAAAGAGGAGGAGAATGGCAGAGGGAAGCAGAGCACAGCTGTGCGTCGCAGAGTCTCTCCATATTCAATCGCCAAACAAAGCCAGTATTCAAAGACAACGAAGATGCAATAGGACCATCCCGACTCCATGCCTCTGAGCAGCGAGGGGCTCTCTAACAATGCATTCAAGCAACAGACAGAGATTTACCTTCAAAATGCAGGCCATGTTCTTTCTCTATCCTTCCTACCACAGAGCAGCGGGATTCTACTTTGTGAGCAGCACTTCCAGTGTCAGCAAGAGGCTGGTAGAGCCGCCGAACCGCTAGAGCCTACATTCCCGTAGATCCAAATAAGGGCACCACGCACCCAGGGTCCGTTAGTCATATTAGTCTCCCTGTGCCCCGATGGTTCCGCCCATCGGCTCCTACCACTGGCTGGGCGCCAGCCCGGGACCGCCCCCCCCCCCCCCCCGTCACATGACCCCGTTTGATTCATGGCTCCAGCCAGCCTTTTCGCGGGCTGCGGGACGCTCGCGCGCGGTACCCGACGGACGAACGGCAATCTGCACCTTGTAGAGGTCTCTCAGCGGTTGGAAATCGAGCTGCGTGTTCGTAATTAACCCCTGTGCAACACTCTAAGCGTTTTCAGGAGACAGTGGCTGCCAGTTAGTCAGAAAAGCCCAAAGTCTCAATTATTTGGGCTCTTAAAATCCTTACGCGGGTTGTTAGTGGGAAGTACCGGGCGATGTTCAGCCCTTCCCATCCCACAGCAGGCTTCCCTCTGTCCAAGGCCGCAGCTGCTTCCCAGCGAGAGATAACCGCTATCAGCGGCCAACACAAATATGCCACCAGAGGTGCCTGCCCTGTGCCTCTTTCTGTGAGGGGCGGGCACACATCACAGGGAGGGGAAGAAATCTTTAACTTTACACCACCTCATCAATTTCAAATTCTTCTCTTTCATATCATGCTCTACATATTATAAAGGTTTCACTTCAATTTGTCAGTTGCAGTCTCTTTCTCCCTCTTTCACACTTTCCCAGTACTTCTCATTACTACATCTTGGAACTCCGCATTTTCTGCACTTGGCACCTTCCCTGTATTCCTTACGTGCTACATTGCTTCACTCCTGCTGCTTTAACACACACCAAAGCTCTCCCTTTCCCTTAATAAAGTCCTTGTAGTGGATGTCTTCATCCTCTTTGCTTCGACTCAGGGTACCTGTTTCCATGCAGCCAATACACTCCAGTTCACGTTAGGAAACTTTACCATGGAGCTCCTTAACACGTGGAATAGGAAGGGGTTAGTACTGTGCTATGCATTTAATAACCCGTACTGTTCCCTGCCTGGCACGCCTCCTCTACCCGCGTGCAATTCCTCAAGAGAGTAAGTAGGTAGAAACTAAAGGGATTAGCCTCTGCCCAGTCCCCTTCTGTTCTGCTCTTGGGGATGGTTTGCCCCTGCACAGGTGTAAGAACAGCTTTCTCCAGCTCACACTCTTGGCTGCCTTCCTGTGCACTTCCAAAAGAGATACCAAGCTTTGTCTGGGGTTCACACCACCCCTCCAGAGCACCGTAGTGTTACACAGATCCTGCAAACTCCTCAGCCCTTCTCACCCCTGGAAATCCAACTCTGTGCTCAACTACAGCCATGAGCTAAAGCTCTTGAGCAGAAGATTGTTCTGTTGTTGGGGAGACTAATGAAAATAACTTACTCAAGTTCCTAACTACGAGTTGTCTAATATAAGGAAATACCTAAACAACAAATCATTGGAAGAAGCTTGGGAGGGAGGGACATATGGTCTTTTTTATTAGAAGTTACCACCAATCAGTGTTACATCATTCTGGATTGCAGTTTATGCCTCTCTAAGGACTAGTTATTCATAAGGAGTTCTGTAACAAAGCTGTTTTTTAATGAATAAGATTCAAATTATTCAGTAAAAATATTATTCAAATTATTAATTTTTTCCGATTAAAAAAAGATAATTGCCTGTTTTTCTCTCCAACAGTCAAGCATCTAGTTTGTCTGGGACTGAAGTTATTCCTTCCATCTATGTGGTGGACATGGAAAAGGTTTCCATCTGAGACAAATGAAAAATATTCCATCCCCTTCCTCCCCCATCCCTTACCAACTCTGCAAAGAACAAAAGGAATGAGGCTTGGAGAGAAACTCCTCTGAAAAGGTCAAGCATTTCAGATATGTCCAAAGCATCGAGGGTTTCCAGTGAATTATATTCCTTAAGGAAAGGCTGTGGGTAGGTGTCTTGTCTTAAGCATTTCTCTGACATGCTTTTGATTCTAAGCACCATGTCAGACAAAATATGGTGACCTTTAACTTTTAGACTTTTGGTAAAGGGACATTTATCTTAAAGATAACCTTATCATTGCTTCACTACAGCAGCAGCCATCCTTCCCTCCCTCTGTGACTCACCACAATCCAACCACCTTATACTCTCCTGCCGGTTGGAATGCTGGTATGACACCTTTTTAAGGGCGTAATTTGCAAAGTAACTTCCTAGATCATACAGTCAGACGTTCTGGAACACTAGAAATGCTGTTAAGTGCCCACGAGTTGCTCATTGCTCACTGTGCACAGAGGATTCTGCAGCTCCTCTTGGCCATTCCCAGCCCCGGGACCCCTGCAGCAACTGTTCTTTTTAGGCTCTGCTGGTGCCTGTAAGCAAACCACGTGAAACAGGTGGTTCTCTGCAAATACAGGGAAAGCTTAATTTTTTTCTTCCAGAGAGGAGAAAACCTAAACCCGTGCCTTTCAGACAAATACACACTTTTCTTTAAGGAAGGGTATGTGATTCTGCGTTATTCGCGCCTGGGGACAAGAACTGAAGGTGTGACCCTACCAGAGGTAACCGTAAACAGCAGCAGAAAGCGCAGTCCTAGCCTGAGCTCATTTCACCTCAGAGAAACTGCATGAGGAAACGCATCCACCAAATGACAAAAGCAAACATTGTAAGCACATCCTTTCCATGAGCCTCATGAAGTGTTTTACTTGAACTTAAAACGCTCTTGAAATCAGCTTTAGGTCAAATACGGCTCGCTCAAATTTCAGTAGCTCTTGCAAATTTCTGTCCAAAATGAACACAGTTGTTGTTGCGTGGTAGGGATGTCAAAGCAGTATGGAGCTGCCTTTCATGCCTGAATCATTGTGACAGGCCACACAAAGCCATTACTTCTAGTTCTGAGGACAAAAATTATATCGAATTGGACATTTTGGATAAAATGGTCAAATGTAAAAAATTAAATAGGTATTATTAAAAGCTGTTTAAAGTCCTTTGTAAAGTCCCAGGCCAAGGCCACGTAGGCTGGTAATAATCATTAACCAGAGTTTTATTCAAAGAATAAGATCCCTGACTAGGTACTATTGCTAAGCTGTTTGGGAAGGACAATTTATTGCCCTGATGCTCAAGGATACATTGTGAAGGGGTCTTGAAGCATGCTACAACTGTACTGTGAGCCAAAGTCCTTGAGTCAAGGACATTGAGGGGTCTTTCTTCTGAATCGGTGGTCCGTAGTGGTTGTAAAAGCAGCCCTTTGACTCAATTTAAAGACAAAATGCGCATGACTGGAAGAGGGTGGGCTTCAGAAAATGAATTAGGGAATTGATATGACTATGTATGAAAATCTGTTTACTATGCATCATTATATCCTATGTAATCAGCACGTTACACGAGTTAGGTGTGTGCTGTTGGTGAGAGGACTCCCCTCCGCACCCGGCTGTAATAAAGAATGCCTGCTTCTTAATATTGCATTAGTGTTAAAGAGGTTTTTTTATTCCTGGTTTGCAGTGACAAAGACCTTGCATATTTGCCATCGAGGTCAAACCCTGCTAATACATTCCTATGAACCTTCGGGAAAACATGGGGTTTTGGGCAGCAACCCTTTTCAATTCTAGGTCTTAAAAAACTAATGCTGTCATAATAAATCAAAGCTTTGCAGAGAAGACTGATTAAACCTTAATTTGCAAAGATCAATACAGCTACACAATTCCAGCATTCAAGTAAGAGTTTCTCTGAACTGCCAATATGGCTAGTTATGCTGGGCTAGGCTGGGCCAGCAATATTACTTGGTTGGTTTGTTAAGTGAAGGGACATCCTGCAGCTGATGAAGCTGCATTTGTACCTTTAATGAGAATTTCAAAGCCGAAACTCCACAAAAAGTTAATGTTTATTTGTTAGTCTCACACTCTGTGTTTTAAAAGTGCCTGCTTAGAGAAAGTCTGAAAACTATCACCTTCTCACTAACTTTTGAAATCAGACACTGTCTCATTTAGTGAAAATGTGCCAAAAAGGAAGAAACTATTTTTACACCTGCTGCCACTACAAAGGCAGGGATGACACAAGGTGGCATTTCTCACCCTTCAGGTGCAACCCGAGCGGAGTAACAGATCTGCTCTACTGTTACCCAGATGACTCATCTTCCCAATCTTCTGTATCAATTTTTCCTTACCTCATGTAACTTATCGCTCGAGATAAGCAATATAACATACTCAGCAGCCCAATGACGTGACAGAGGTAGGAGATGAGATGACAGAAAGACAGCAAGCTATGATCTGAACAGGAAATCTTATCACATTATCCAAGTGTTACATGTAGTTTTAATTTAAACCTTTTCATGAGCTTGATTTTCAGGTAAGAAGAAAAGGCTAAATCAAGCTAGCGCGCTTCATTTCAGATGCAAACTCCTGCTAGGCTCTGTCTGGAGTCCAGAAGCTGAGGAGAACACATGGGGCTTGATACAGCCTGAATTCCACCTTTACTTTTCAGAAAATCCATACAGCTTAAAGCAAGCATGCCACATACATACTAGTGAAAGGGTTCCAATCAGAAGTATATATTGCTGTACCCCGCTTCCTTCTCAGCACAATCTGTCTGTACCTTACTCAGCTGCACAGCAACCACGCCACATTAAAAAAGGAAAGTTTAGTTTTGGAATACTTCTGCAGTACTGTGTTACTGGCAGGAGACAAGGTTTGCTCAGCACCATTAATGCTATTAGAAATTCAGCTCATCACCCCACCATTATTCAGTGTCATGGTAAAAATTTAGCCACATGGTACTTTCAGACCTCACGTGTTCCCGAGTCCATGTTGTCCCCCCAGTGATTTTCTAATACACATGTACAAACACACTCGAATTCATGCTTCCTGACTTTCTTTCAGCTAAATACTCTTTAAAAAAAAAAAAAAAAAGAAAATCAAGCATTGGCCAGACCTAACAGTTTTAAAAAAACCTTTTTCCCTTTCCCTTTTTAATCTTTGAATAAGGTAAACACTATTCTATTTTATATCTATAGGATATAAAGGATATGGTTTGTCCTATGTCTGTAGTATACAGCTTCTATACAAAGCACACAATGTTGTTAATATGTGTGACTTAAAATAAAACATCCACAATATTTTTAAATGCATGAGCATTCAGAGATTAAAATGCAAAGATCTGTAGAGGATCTTGAAAGTAGAACAGAGGAAACCCTACAAACTGGTACTCTTTTCAGAAAGGTGTCTTTTTTTTTTTAATCCAAACTCATCTGAGAACTTCAGGTTTCTATTTTCAAAGTTTCTTATTAGACAGTATTCATTGTACACTGAACTAGAGATTGTTCTGTTTTATATTAATAAAAGAGTGTATGTCATATCTGTTATTTGTAAATGTGTTTTAACAGAACGAATGGAATTCAAATAGAATTGAAAATGCAGCAAAAGTTGCTCAGAGAAGAACAATGACCATCTTCCCAGGTAGCTCTCCTCTAACTACAACAGACTAAGCAACTGAAGAGTGCTGTGTCCATTTATGCCACCAGCTGTTTTGCCCGTACAAAAATAGTAAGATAAACAAACACAGAACTTACTGCAGTCTGCAGGAGAAGAAAACCCACCAATAATATCCTGAAGGTCATTCAAAAGCTAAATGAGGTGTTTGAAAATGCACTGCCAGTTAATGGTAATGTTGCTGCTAGAGAAAACGGGTTTTTTTGATAGGCTTTTCTGGTGACTTCTTCAGCCAAGGACATATTTGGGGTTTCCACTGTTAACTTTTTACATTTTTTGCTCCTATTATCAATGCCTTACACTCCCACTACTTTTATAATGTACAATTCTAACAACACAAACACATTAATATTATTTCACACTTAAATACCTCCATGTCAATCTGCCCTCTAATGAGATTTTATCTTGGAGAATACAGCTGTTCACATCAAAGGAGCTTAGAAAAAGGAACCAGTGATAACTTCAATCACAATACTGGAGTCCTTATATTAGAACAGAAAATTTAAATCCAGCATTTCAATTTAGGAGAATACCTTCCCCTGAACTGCAGAGGCAGAGACTCTTTCCTGCTGTGCTTCCTCCAAAGATCCAGTCAGCTACTGGCTTTATGGGCTAAGCTCTGTTACTATCCAAACCGTCTGTCTTTTAAAAAAAAAAAAAACAAAAACAAAACAACTGTCCCTATCCCTTCTCCAGCCTTTATCTAATGTTTCTTTGCACTTGAAAGGAAAACCTTAAAAGCACAGCAGTAAAGATTGATTTGTTTAATGCAGGAGTGAATTAATTTTGTTGGGGGAAGAAAGTGTGGAGATTTTTCTGACCATTCTCATGTAACATACCTGCAGGAGCTCAGCCCCAGTGCTGTCAGATCTGAGCCACCTAGCTCAACAGCATCCTGCTACACATCATACCACCACAAAACCCTGAATTCCAAAGCCCTGTCTTAGTCCTGAATGAAGACTTGTTCTCCAGGGAAAATAAGTAAATAAATCAATCCATCTATGTTCTGAGAATGAGATGGGAACTTGAGAACCCTATTTTTGCCAGGGAGGGGGGAGCCTGTGAAGAACAGAAACATCTCTATTTCACAGGCTGGAAAATAAGGAAACGGGAAAGATAACCCTGGCACTCACCGCCTACCCAGTGTCCCACACCTTATCCTTTCAGGCACTGTGTAGACCCCATCACTGTCAGTGTGCTCTGGTTCTTGGAGGTCTTCTCCTGCTCTGACCGGCAGCAACAGCGCTCTGAGCAGGGACAGCAGCAGCCACTGCTCAGCAGGCTGTGCTCTGCCATGACAGGGCAGCCAGAGGAGCATGCCATGCCACCAGGGACAAAGATGCTCTGCCCCACATCTTAAGAGACAGAGGAAGCAGCAAGACAGCCAGGATAGGGTCCAGGACAGGTTGCACGTGGCTGGGGTCCAGAAAAAGCAGATCCTGAAGGCAGATTTGGCCTATGGGCCAGAACTTTCTATTTCTGATTAAAACCAACACAACAGCAAGACAAAAGAGTTTTCATAGGACAGTTTGCGTTGGAAGGGACCATAAAATCATCTAGTTCCAGCCCCACTTCTAATCTTCATCCTGGGTTTCAAAGTTCTTTGTAGTTACAGTCTTGCAACAGAAAAATGGACATATGTAATCAGAAAGGGGTCCAGTTCTGCAGCAGTTTATCACCTGCACCTCTACCAAAGCTAGCAGCACACACAGGATATAAACTAGTGAAAGTTGTAAGAGCAGATTATGGTCTTGTTTCATTCAGCATTATGAAGTAGCAGTATTTTAGCTTGCTATAGATGGATCTGTGGCACGATGACAGTGATTTTAGGAACAAAAGGTGCTTCACAGATGTTTTTCATCTTGGATATATTTTATTCAGTTATGGCCCCAGTGTTCAGACATGCAGCAATGATCTATATACCAAAAAGCTAAGCAATGTTTTCTTGCTAACAGTAGTGTTATATGGAGAGATTTACAGACAGTCATAAAGTCACTAGAAGCTACATATTCCTGTTTTTAAAGCGCATTCTGTACTTAGTTCGGTTGGTTTCATAACTCAGGAATCACCATACTGAAATCCAGCTCTACTCCTTCCATTAAAATTCGCTCAGTGAAATTCCCTTCTTGACATATTTAAAGTCCTACCTAGCTACAGCCTGAGAAACAGAAACAGCAAAAGCTGCTTACAGATCTTGAATCATGAGCTTTATTCCTGTATCCAAATAAACTGATACCCTACTCCCCTGTTAAAACCACACGCTTGTTGAGGCCATTAGACACTAGCCATCACACTGGGTCCTAATGTCAACAGACTTTGCTCCACCAGCTCTAAAGAGAAGGAAATATTTACCTTGTTATTAAAGCTACTTTCACTCATGAAAATTGCCAGTAGTAAAACTTTGCTTTACTTTGAAGAGTCCACATAAACATATATTCTTAAGAAAAAGGCCTTTATATCTTCTGAAATATCTAATAGCTGGATACACGCACTGCTTTTAAATAACAGACAACATTACAAGTTTCTGACAACAAGCTTGCCTCTGACAGTTTTCTACACTGCTGTGTCATTCTGAACTAGAAGATAAAAAGATGTAGTTATAAGGGGATTAAGGTGCTTAATGAGTCAGAGAACTTTTGGATATTGCCTTACTGGAACAATCAGCAACCCTGACTTTCAGGGTTCAGGCTCCCAAACACAAAAATTGAATTACACACAAACTATATTACTGAAAACATGTAATTAAGATTGCAGTATTGACAACGAGAATAAAGAAATACAGGAATTCCACCTGGGTACACAGATTTCAGAATTTTTTAATTACACAATCACACAATTCTTTCCCCAAAGGAAGTTTTGGGGTTCTTGTTTGGGCTTTTTTTGGTTTGGGTTCCCCCCCCCATCCCATTCTAGTTCAAAAGATGGAATTTGCAGAAGATGAGAGTGAATCAGCATTACGTGAATATGCTGTTTCCTGCAGGATCACTGCTTCACATACTGGAAAAGAAAAATTGTATAGTGAATGAGCAACGGTTTTAAGGAAAAACTGCAGAAGCAGTCAGATGATCTAAATCATTGAAAGCAGCTGTGAAGAGGTGGATCTTGAACCTGTCTCTAAAAGGAATCTGCTGCAATGCTCTCTGAATTAATAGCTAGGCACTAGTAATAATTTCCCTCATTTTCTGGGCTCCCACTTTGAAACCATAAGGCTTATTCACTGCTGCAGTGGGTACTTGCAGCTGCAATTGAAGGTAATAAGAGTTACGTTTGGAGCGTATTAATTGACACATAATGCTAAGTACTCTGAAAAAAGAAATCTTAGGCACACTACACTGGACAGCAGCATAAATGGACACTTTATTTTTTTCTGTGACTCACTTTCCTATAAAACAGTAATAATTTTTAATGTGGCTATGTCATATGAGAGTGGATGGCATAAGCGTCCCTTAGGAAATTAGGCATCCTGTCTTCAGGAAATGCTTTCACTGTCATGAAGTAATATGTGGCACAGGGCCACATTTGCCAAGGAGGAGCAAACAGAATATTAAATAGCTGCTCTCCACCTGCATCTGGGCAACCTGGGCATGTCAGTCAGTCAGGAGCATTAGAACAAAAAAAATACGTTATTGATCACGCTATTTAAAACTATGCATAATATTTAGGAGATAATTAGAGCAAATTAAGACTACTGAGATGATCAGCTTGGCATTTTAAATATTTGAATGCCTAGGTTTGTTATTTAATACTATTTCTATTTTAATATCCTAGAAATCAGAGGCACAGATTCCATCTCCTGCCATTACCATGGCACTCAATGGGGTTGCCAGTAAAGTTTTCTAACTTCCAGGATCATAAGAAACACCGCTCCTCAGCGCTTGCACAGAAGCAGTCACTTCTAAATCTAGAGTATAAGACACAGCCTTTCCCTGGTATGTGGTAGCAGCAAAGAAAGGCAAGATCCTGTCCTGTGACAAACCCCAATCTAGTTATTAGTGGCTGCTGAATCTACCAACTCCACCATTTAACAGGGTACAAGTTGGGTCCCTATCAATGCATCCTTTCTCCATCAGAAGCTACAGAAAGAGTGAATGTCACTGTTATGCTAACATCCATTTAACAGTCCAAATGAAGTCCATACAATGGTCCCTGGGCAATTAGAAAAGTAGAGTGTGTGTGTGTGTGTTAATTTTGGTGATTTATGACTTCTGGTGATCCTGGTGTTTTATCAAAAGTCATTTAAGAGTTTTCAAAAGAGCATTAGGTCCTCTGTTAACAGTTCCCCAGACTGGAAGTAGAAATACATACATACATTGTAGTGATAAAACACAAAGATTTGATGATCTGACTATTTTTAGAGAGCCAGTTTTTTGAGCAATTTAATCCTGCCCTGCATCACTCTGAGCCAGTGAGGGACTTTATTGGCTCAGCAGCCTTTGGTGTAAAACACCAGGTTTTGCAAAGATAATTCAATTTGCAAAGTTTTCACTGAAAGTAAGTTGTATATCTCCAGGAGAAAGTTACCACATCTTCAATCACACAGTTGTTTACAAGCCTTCGTAACTATCATTCCTGCCTCACTACAGTTTAAAAGACCTCAGTAAAAATATTCTCAGCAGTTTCAGTACAAATTTATTAATGTTGTCCTATAGTCACAGCCTACATCCCAGTAGCAAAGGAAGCAGAAATTGGAACAAAAAACATTTGAGAATGTCTAAGTGAAATGTATTAATAATGCAGGTTTTTAACATTAATGTGCAGGACAAGTAAAGAGCTTTCCTACCCCTATATTTCCAACATGATTATCAGCATGTCATTCTTCTATGTCTATTATTATTATTGATAGAATAGCCATTAGCATTTGAAATCACATAACACCCTGATTCACTTGTAACGAAAGTGCAAGTAATGTTATATATGAACACCAAGGAGGGAATAAACTACATGTAAAGAGACATATTTTAAATAGAAAACACTTTGGAAAGAAAATCTTAATCATCCTCAGGTGGGTAATGCACCTCATTTCATTTTCCCTCAGAGATTTGTTACTAGAATTAGTGTTAATCTCAATAAAACTACAGTATTTCTGTTAATCCACCAGAAAGTATCAAAGTTAAAAATAGCACACCATAATACAGTTTTATAACATTTTTATTATTTTCAAAGCCTTTCAGGATTTTCCTTATCAAGATATGACAGAAATCTTTCCATAGCTCAGTTGTCTCTTTAAAATGCTACAGTACAGGATAAAGAAAATGCTTTATGGTTGGAGATAAACTTACAGTGTCTGGCTTTCCATTTTAATAAAATTTACAGCGGCATTTGGAGAAATTGCAGCACCAGATTTCATTGACTGAAAACATATATACTCGGAGCTAAGATTGACTTTATGCCTGTTTAGACACTTTGTATAGCAGTCACGGAAGCAAGGGTTTGTGAAGACAACGTAAATTAAGAATTTTAAGGACTGTTCAATTTAAATTCTGGAGCCCACATGCCAGGTGGATGGCTGCTCACACCAGAAAGTGTCAGAGTACGTGGATAGCCTAGAATGATTTATGTGAGACTAAATGCAATACCTATCTGCAAACACAGAGTTCCTCCTTTTTATTGATCTGAAATAAAGTTATCTTTTGCAGTTAAAGGCTCCTAAAGTAGAGGTGCATAACTTTGGACTTGAGGGGGGTGTGTGTGCGATTTAACCATATCTGATTAATCCTATCCTTTAATTCCCTTAATGAAGTATCATTCCAGAAGTGGATCACAGAACCACATAGGTTGGAAAAGACCTTAAAGATCAAGTCCAACTATTAACCTGGCACTGCCAAGTCCTCCACTAAACCATGTCCCTGAGCACCACATCTACACTTCTCTTAAATCCCTCCGGGGATGGTGACTCCACCACTTTACTGGGCAGCCTGTTCCAATGCCTGACAGCCCTTTTGGTGAAGAATTTTTTCCTAATATCCAATCTAATCCCACCCTGGTACAACTTGAGGCCTTTTCGTATCACTTGTCACTTGGGAGAAGAGACCAACCCCACCTCTCTGCACCCTCCTTTTAGGGAGTTGTAGAAAGCGATCAGGTCTCCCCTGAGCCTCCTCTTCTCCAGGCTGAACACCCCCAGCTGCTCCTCACAGGACTTGTGCTCCAGCCCCTTCCCCAGCTCCATTCCCTTCTCTGGACACTCTCCAGCACCTCAGTGTCTTTCTAGCAGTGAGGGGCCCAAAACGGGACATAGGATTAGAGGCGTGGCCTCACCAGTGCCACAGGAGAAATGGCCAGATCCACTGGACTTTGCCCAGGACCATATTTATGTCCTTCTTGGTATAAATCACAGTCCTTTGAGAGGTTTCCCTAGAAGAAAGATACAAATCTGACTGCTAAGTGAGGTCACGAAGAAGTGAGACGCAACTGGTTCAGAAGTTTAACTGTAACATAAGGTTTCAGTCAGAATTAAAAAGTCTTTGGATACTACAGCCAGGGAAGAGAGGAAATACAGAAAAATGCAAGTCAGACAGTAGATTACCCCATTGTAACTTTGAGAGCATTTCCTTCTTTGCTTCCCTTGGTTACTAATTTTAGATTCCACAGACTGAAGCATCAGCAATTCCTCCAAGGGGACAGCAGCTCTGTATCAGAAAGGTAACGGCACGAGGCCACTGACTGGCACGGTTAAAGACTGACACCAGGGTAAAGAGCCAACAGATTGTGTTTAATTCTGTTTTCACAAGCAGAAATGGAAACTGCTTTTCTAAAGTGAAATTCTCTTCCTTTAACATCACCTCCCAAACATAAGCCCCAGGTAAGTGAGAGCAAATTTGTGATTTTTCAAGTCAGTATCTTAAACCCGCTTGAGATTTCAGTGACATTTACACTTGTACAGCATGTCTGGTTTATTTCTATCTGGGTTTCAGAAGGCAGCCGTTGTTTCATCACTTGAAGCTTTTCGTATGCACAGTCAGAACAAGCACTGTTACACAAAATAAGTTCACTGGAGGGGAAGGGGAATTTAGCTTTGAATACATTTCAGACAGTGGCTCTGCTTTTGACAAAGCTTTTGGAGTTTTATCACATTATCCTGTCTCTCCTTGAGAATAGCTGCAGAGAGAGATGTGGGATTCTTCCCCCGGGCTCCTGCTCTCCTTCACCCACATTTCCACCTCTCCAAACCAGCTCAAAGCAGTAGCAAGGATGACTGACCACAGCCAAGCGAGAACAGCATTGGAGACTGCCCAGGTAGTATCATATTAATGTACCCAGGTAAGTAAGGAACTGCTGGAAAATAGTGATTTTGATACAGCAAGGGGAGATGGCTTGTCAGGGAAAGTTATTTCAGCTGGAAAGCAAGCAACAATCTCCAAAGCCAACATTTATGCTTTAGTGTTTGCATGCTACAATTCACAAAAAGGGTGAAGAAACTTTCAAGAGGCAAAATGAAACTAGATCAGGACTCCGCAAGTCTGAGAGGAAGGACGAAGAGACAAGGTTGTTCACACCCAGATCGCACCATGACACGTACAGAAATTTAAAGCTTTAAAGTCTTTACTGTATTCATTTACTTTGTATTTCCAGGAGGCATTTGCTCAAGTGTTTAGTACATATTTGCAGTTTGCCTCTCAAACGATGCAAGAATTTTCAATAATGTGTGAAAACCACTGGAAAAAAACCTCTCAAACTAAACATGAATTTGTTTACAGGAACAGTCTAAATTCATCTATTCCAAAATTAGTCAGAAAGTCTCTTAATTGTGGCTGAAACGCAACTAAACACTATCATGATTAAGTCCACTGAGAAATCAAACACCAAGAACTGCTCAGGAAGTTCCAAAACGTGCTATAAAATGGTGTGACCACTCATAGAAGTCAGGATCTACTCTCAAGAAGTTTAGAAACATAGAACACTAAATTTAGTGGCCAATTTTACTGTATGTGATGAAATCACAAAAAAAGATCTAGTACTCAAGTTTACATTGGCTCTGTCAGTTCTTGTTCAGGCTGCAGTGTCAGTAGTGGAACCTTTGATTCCAAAGGCATAGAAAAATTATCTACACACTGAAAAATTAAGCCCCACCAGGTGGTCACATCACCCAGCCCTTTCACAATAAGTGCATGTGTTTTTAGTGAGGTGACAAATGAATCTGTTGCTCTGCTAGAACAGAATTCTCTCATAAGAAAAGGTTATCTAACCATCTTCTATGCCAAATCTGTGCTGTTACCTGTTACTTGTGACTGACTGTGCAAGAGATGGATGAACAGCAGTACTGCTTGGGGTGCAAACTAGTTCCCTGCACAGCACCACGGAGCAATTCAAGCAGTAGTGGCAACTACTTTCATGACACCAGGGTATACTTTGTGTCAGGGACAGTAGTTTTACTAACTGTGTAGCTGGCAGGGTTAGTTGCTACAAAAAGGTAGAGCCAGTATCATCAGGAGAGCCACTTATCTTCAGCAGCAAATACCCTCAATTAAGAGATTGTTCTACTTTAGCCACAGTATACTCTAGTTTCCACGTGATATTCTTCTCTGGGATTATCCTTGATACCCAGACACAACAGGATCCTTGTTTCCTGTTTCTTGCACATAATAATACCAGTAATTAGTTATAAATAGAACCATTCATTTTAAAGAAAGATTCTTGAAAACAAAAACCACCTGGGAACACATGCTACTGATCCAAGCCACCCCTACTTGTCATTACAAAGATCACCAGTGAAAGCCAAGAACCACACTGCTCATTCTGTTCCTCTACAACATCAAGCTGGCTGTAGCCTGCTCTGGGATGCAGGCACAGCCTGAGGTGGGATGAGTGCTGCAGAGCTGCCAGCTCTCCTAGAGTGTAGAACTGCCCCCTCTGTTCTGGCAGACATCTTAACATACTTCCAGGAAAGGGAGGACTCCTGAACACAGAAAACACCATCAGTAAGAGCAGCAACAGCTGCCGCCTGCTCAGCTGTTTGGGTGGCGTTCATACTGTACTGGGCTGTTTGGTAACCTCAGCAGTGAGACACCAAACTCTGCTGTCGGACAGTGCGCGGGCGCAACAATGGCACAGGGTAAGCAGTGGAGGTGTAAACTCCTCTGGTTTCAAAAGGTGTCAGAAGGGAACTGTTCCTGCATCCATGCAAAACCAGAAGCTGAGAATTTGATTTTAATTGAGAACAGCAGGTATGGATTAGGGTCCTGTTCCAGGCCTGTGGACACAAAAGAGGTGCTGGAAAGCCTTTGGAGGTTAATGTATAGAACAGAGAACTGCAGGAAAGAAAGAGAAGAGCAGCTGCATGATGTACCATGTTTGGCACATTTGAACAGGAGAGTGGGAAAATCCATGTTAAAAAAAAATCAATTTTCTATCTAAAAGTTCTATTTACTGTAAAAGGCTCTCTGCAGTCACAGCGAGAGTAAACTGGCAAACTGCATGAAACTGTCCTCCATACGTGCAAGACGAACCAACTTCATTACAGGTTTTTATAGAGACAATCAAACTGTGCCTTTGTTACAGCTTGAACTAATCTAAACTCTTTCCTCTTCAGGATTAATTTTCAGCAAGATCAACTCCAGGAGCTGGCACCTGCTTGCATGAGTGCTAGTGGAAAGAAAAAGTGAGTGTGAGTGTGTGAGCGCACACACGTGTAAGGGGGAGGCAGGAACACAGAATAAATGCTGTGGGGACATGACAGTGACTGCTTAGATTTGCTTAAAATGCCATGAATCCTTAGAATGGCCACAAAGCTTTTCATTGAGAAATAAGAAAAGGTCGAAGCCTGTGTCTCAAGTGAAGAGCATAAACAGAGCAGAGAATTAATTTACCAAATATAACAAACCACTGAAAGAACAAAAATAAAGAGGAAAAAAAAATGGATAGCAAATAGAATATAGAATAGGAGGGAAAACTAAATGCAGGGTAACACTCGTGAGAATTATGTAGAGAACTGTGATAATGGAACGTGTTCCGAGTACAGGGTTGTCTGAGCTACAGGTGATAAGGGGAGAAGTAGTGCCATATAAAGGAGTAGCACAATAGTTCAGTAGATGACATTCTGCACGCTAGAGAAGAGCACACAGCGCAAGCCAGCAAAATATATTAAATGCTCAAATTAGGACCAAGACATGACCTTAGCAGGCATGTACAAAATTGCACGTAAAATAGACATGAAGGCATCAGGGACTGATATAATAACTACAAAGACTTTCCCAGTATCATGCAAGAGAAAGAAGCAAAGTCATCCAACTAGGATAAATGCAGGCACGGTTGTTAAACCACTAGGACAGCATAAATTACAAAGAAAAAAGAATTATACTGATCTAAATGTCAGTTATTCTCAGTTCTAGTAAACTGTTATCATCTAACACTGCTGGATAACATTGGTGTCTCCTTGTCCACTTTTGAAAATGAGCAGAACACATTTCACTATTCAGCTGACAGTGGGATCACAGCAATACGACCACGATGGTGATCTGCCTCACGAGAATCAGCATCACGCAAAATAAAACTTTGGTGTATGGATTTAAGAGAACCAGAAAGAAACCGTAACACAATCACAGTTAAAATCCCATCTGTCATCTGGAAAGAGCCAGGAAAATAACTGAAAATAAAAATAAAGTGGCATCATAGCAGGTTTTTGATCTGCTATGAAAAGCTTGGAGCACAGTGCAGGGACTCCCGACCAAGAGGCTCAAGAGGCTGGTTCGGCTGCGTGGTGTAACACACACAGTACATGGCAGCTACACTAAACAAAGCTCTGAAAGCCCAACATCTGTATTTACACAGCACTGCAACCAGCGCAGAACTGTGAGGGGAAAGATGCTATACATGTTTTATTTTTTTAAGATGAAGAATATCTTGAAATTTGAAATTCAGATGAGACAATTACATAACAGAAATGTTACTAGGTGCATCTTATGACAAGCTAGAAGGGTTTCTTTCTTCACCTTGGATTGGCAAATTTCCAGTCAGATATTCCTCTATGGACATTGCAACCAGAAATAGAGCAGGATCCAAAAGAGTCAAGCATATTAAGTGATCTATAACAAAATTAGCCACCAGTGTGGGTTACATATGTGCACACACACAGCATATGTGCATCTGTGGCTGCACATACAAAAAATCCTCATATTATTAGCTTCTTTTCTGTGACTGTGAACATGCTTCAATTCTTCACATTATTCTTCAAAATTATTTTATGGTATTTTCTCTCAGACTCCAATGGCTTAGTTATCTAACTAACTGAAACAGTGAACATTTAGATTTGCTTGTATTAGGAAGTGCAAGAGAAGAAACGTTCCTGAAAGAATAATAAACAGAATTTGTAGTCAATGAGCGCTCTAGCAATATAATGTTATTGCTATAATTAGCAGTAACATTAATGACCTTCAAAACAGATTGTTTGTGATGGGGTTATGCTGAGCTTTTAGACAGAGTGGTCTAACCCAATTTACTATAGTCACAGCCTTCCTTGTGGGTTCAAAGGCAAACCACTGCCACAGAAAAAGCAGCATGTTTTGGTCAAGATTTCAAAGGGCAACGAAACATAAAATAACATTGGAAAATAAACTTGTTAGCATCAAGCCCTCCAATTCCCACTAAGGACTTTTCCTCAGGAGCATGCATGCGGCAGTATTCAGAGTGTACGTTTAAAGTGACAAATTCAAGAGGCACCCAAGCACATACACTGACCTCCCTTCCCCTTCATGGTATGTGGTTAGGTACAACAGCTCACTGCAGTTCTTAAATACCATTCAGAACTACAACAGTGCAATTCATAGCTTGTACTTTGAGATGTTCCAGGTGAGAAGATTGAATTACTTTTCCAAGTCAAAGCTTTCCAACTTGCTCTTTGTAACCTTGCTGCTCTTTTCCCTTCTACCAGTCTCCAGTGCAGCATTCTGATAGTACAGAATTCAGCCTGATTTATCCAAACATTATATATTTTTAGATTTGTGGAACTATTTGAAAACTTAGAGAACAATACTTAAATCAGACATTGCATTTATATTCCTATATTACCTGTGGACCAACCAATTTATTTTTATTTAAAAAACAAACAAACAAAAAAAAAAAGACACACCACACCAGGTTATGTTATATAGCTAGAAGATCATAAAGCACAAACTGTCTGGGACACACTGAGGTGAGCAGGATCACCTAGGCCTGTCCTGCCTTCCTTTGAAATGTCTCAAGAGGAGTAGGAATAAAGGGAAAAATGGGTATCAGGCATCCTAGAGCAAATACTAGTAGCACTTTGAATGTGGACCAAGAGTTGGTCTACTATTTCTTGTTGGAATAAAATAGTGGAATGATCTTTTCTAACTGAATTTCCCACTTCTGGAAGTGGGAAACAGTTGATGTTGTTCACTAGAGTAATCAGAGATATTAGGAGATAACTACAGGAAAATGGATGTGCTTAAATAAATCTTGAGTGGTCAGTCATGCTTCAACTTGGATCCTTCAGTTTCGGAAGGACATTTGCCTTTTCTGCAGAGGGGGAGGGGTGTACAAAACATGGCAATACTAATGCCTATGACTAGCCAAACATGATGCAAGATGAGCAGGAAGGAGATACCAGCCCCTTGTAATGCTCTAGTCTGGCTCCTCACAGTAAGGAGATAAGAGAATTTTGAAAAGTTAAATTAAAAACATATATGGAGAAAATATTCATAAGTTGAGCTATTGTGTCATTTGGACTTTGTACCAACTGTCACCCACAGTCCTTCTGTGGCAGCAGGTCATAATGTACATCTAGGTAATCCCTCGGACAAGAGTGAATTTCTTTACAGGAATTGTTGTTGGTTGGAAGTAATTATGTTTTGTCATCTTCCCTGGTAGGGCTTTTTGAGAAGAATGTTGTCTCCATTTCCCCCATTGTGGTCCCTCACCCACCCTGGTGAGTGAAACGATATCAGTTGAAGACTGCTGTCCTCCTAAGAGAAAGGTCAGAAATAGACTGTCCTTGATGAGCATTTTCAGATTTGTGATCCATATCCTCCCATTGCTTGCCAGAGACCCTGTGGTGGTTTAACTCCGGACCGTGAAAATATCACAAATATGCTCTCACAGCTCCCCTGCCTTCCTCCAGCAGAGGGGGAGAATTAGACAAAAAAGACAATGAAGTTTATAAAATTGAGATAAGAATGATTTACTAACTGAATACAAATTAATAATATATATAAATTACTATATACAAGTGTTACTACCAATAATTTAAATAATAGAAAATAAAACATATGATACAATATGATACAGTTTCTCACCACCTGCCAACTGATGCACAACCAGGTCCTGAGAAATGAGAGTCAGAGCCAAAGAGCTAGAGCCCAAGATCCAGAGCCTGAAAGTGATCACAGCAGGGTCTGAGTGAGCCCCACGAGCAACAGCACAACTGGGAAGACTAATAGACCCACCAACTAGCTCATGAATGAGCCAGCGAAGGAGTTTGCAAAGCAGCTAACAAAGGAGGTAGAGAGAGAGTGTTAGCAAGTGTAAGAAAGTGAAAGTGTGATGTCCTCGAGCCCACTCCCCACTTATGTACCCAGCATGATGTACTATGGAATGAAATACCCCTTCGGTCAGTTGGGGTCGGCTGTCTGAACTGTGTCCCCCCCACACTGCCTGGAGTGAGAAAGTCGGGAACACAGGGGCAGTATCAGAAGCTGAGAGAGACCTTGAATTTGGTGCAGGCACTCCCCAGCACCAGCTGAAAAGACACCTTACCAGTTCCTTTCTTAGGGTAAATCCAGGAACAGCTTCATACCAGCCCCTGTAAAGAGAGTTAACTCTTTCCTGACTAAACCCAGCACAGACCCTCAGTGAAATTGCTCTCCAAGGCTATGAGTTCCTATCTGGTACAAGTGACCCTTAAAAGCTGATAAAAGCAAAACAAACAAGCAAGCCTTTGAGCCATGCTGGATAGACTCCATTTAAAACACACTCTCTGTAGGAAAGAATAAGCCATGCATGTTTATATAACTAATTGAATTACTTTCAGAATTCCTTTCCCCCAGCTTAACACTCATAACCTCATAGGCAAGTGTTTGGCAGAATTTATTTCTTTGGAGAGATGACTGCCTTCACCTGTTATAGCTCTTGTGCTCCTCAGTAATCTAGTCACCCTTGCCTGAAAGCAAAGCCTCAGGCTGAACCCTTTCTCTTCTCTTACTACAGAATTTCGTGGTAATACATCAGTTAGAAGTTTTCCTGCTATTTTGATAGGTCAAGCAGCCTTGAATTGGCTGATGTTAGTCTCCATACTGAAAGCAGAAGGGGACAGTGATTTGCAGGAATCAATGTGCTACTGTTGTTCTTCCCAAATGAGTCCCACCTTCCTACCTAAAATAATGCCTTTTTCCTGCTACAAAGTTTTGTAAGCCATGCGTTTGAAGATGTCATACAAGCACATTCTGTAGTCACAGAACATCCCTCCACCACTCCACATCCAGCATCACTCTGTCAAGAGTAAATACTTACAAGTTTTCTTGTAAAAATCTGTTTCATTAAAAACATAGGAAGAAGAGGTATTGCTGCCTACCTCCTACATAACAGCCAGCTACAGAACATCCGCTGAGGAAGACCTTTGCTCAATTTCCTCCTCAGCCAGAGGCTATTCAAACCTTCAAAGAGACCATACAAGCAGGCCTTGCTTTAAGGTATTCTTCAGCGGCAGCATCCTCCACCTCACAGGCTGTACTTGGCCACTGTGTGGCAAGGATAGCAGTGGAGACCAGGGAAGGTAGCCATCTGTCAGTGAGGGGTCCCTGCTCATTTTGTCCGGGCCCTAGATCTACACGAGCCACCACAACACCAAAGGTAGCTACTGCGGCTGCACTGTTGTCAGGTACGTGAACTGCCTGGTGTACAGCCTGACCAGGTCTGTCTGCACGGACCAACAGACACTCGGTGCACCCTCAGGCTCCCAGTGTCCGTACCAGCACTTCCAGCTAAACCTCAGGCGTTGAAAGCTGATCATCTCTGTAGTCTATACAAGTTGCTGACATCTTGATTTGACTTCTACCTTAATACCTTCCTTTTAACTTAGGGCCTCCCATCACTAAAGCAATTTATAGAGTACTTCATATCCAGGCTTACAAGCAAGTGCGTTGCATTCCATGTGGGTGTGCAACTGTAATGTTCTCCTTTAATATAAAGTCTCTCAGTTTCAAATCAAACCAAGGCTGGCTCCTGGTTGTCACTATTCATCAGTTCCCTCTTCCCCGTACAGCCTGGGAGATAAGACGATTTATTGTGAAATCCTGTCTCAGTCTTGCCATTAAACAACATCTCTTCCTTGAGAGTTAAATGTATATAACGGGTCTTCACCATACCAATCTTGATGCATTATTTTTTTTGATGTGTACCAGAACATAAATATTTCTACAAGCATGTTTACAAACTGTGATGTGACTGTACACAGGGCTAAGCAGTTACCTGAACATATTAAGGTGAATAGATAGCTAAAATTCAAGTGCCACAATTTAATGGAACAGCGCTGTCTACTGGTCATCATGTACCACAGTGTTGGAAAGTAAACAACAATGGCTTGCATGAGAATAAGCAAACGACCAGGAGAAATCAAAATTCACACTCTCTTCATATCTACTGTGCTTCTTTGTACCGTATCAAGGTGGTTAGGTGTTTCCACAGATTTTTGTGAATTATCGAGTTTGAAGCTTACCTGCTTTACCCTGAAAAGCTAAACTAGGATGTGTGTAAAAGTCACCCCCATGCACCAGTGAAGGTTGGACAGTGATCTCCAAGTGCTTCCAACAGGAGCTGTTACTGTTGGCTCCAGCTGGCAAAGCAACACACGTTGCATGCAAGTCACTTGATGTTTGGGAAGCACTCAAATACCATAGCAATCAACGTCAGGCAGGACCCTGGGAGAAAACAATGGCACTGCTGCCATCTACTACAATGGTACTCTTCTGTCATTGCTCCAGGCCATGGAGCTGCCTGTTCCAGCCAGTTTCTGAATGAGTTTCTCCACAGTATATAAAATGGACTTCTAATGCTGACCACCTTTTCCAGACACAGTTCCAGTCTGAACCCCCAAATTGTAGGAAAGATATCCATAATATCACAAAGAAAAAAAGATTAGCTTACCAATTACAAAATATATACATGCTGCCTATAGTTCTCCTTCTTTTGATACATGGCTTTGCTAGTCAATATAATGCTTTCTACTCAGTGGGAGCCATCCCTAGATGTTTTCATGCAGCAACACTCTTCTCTCAGTTACAAATTCTCCAAGTCCAGCACACTCTCACATGATTCATCTGTTTCTCCAGCTAATCAGCAAAAGTATTGCTTAAATTATGCCTAGGCCAGCATTGAATCAAACATTTAGATTTTTCACACGATTTCATGATTTAAGGAGTCCTCCAGAATAGAAAATACATCTTCTTATTGATGGCTTCTGTACTGTGACATCATATTTTTGGCAAGGTACAGGCATTCTGTGTTTCACAGTGCTAATAACCATGTCCTATCAAAATATGTTTGCAAAATCTCTCGGGAAAGGTAAAGGACGACACAGAAATCCTAGAAAACTATCCATTGATCTCTCACTGATCTCTTTCAGAACATATTTTTCTCTTTTCTTTTAAGACATCCTTACAGCATCCTGCTCAGAATGTGTTACAAGGATTATTCAGTATCAGATGAAGTGTAGTTAAATACTGTTAGGTGAAACGAAGCTTCTTGCTGAAACAAACAGAAAATAGATTTGCTTCCACAAATATTTACTATGTTGAAACAGTAAATCACAGAATCAACTGATGTAAGCTGTCACTTAGGTGGTTTGCAAATGTACCAGCACATGAGAGGAGTACTGTCTTCCTGAGAATACACAATAGCAGATGACACACATTAGGACTAGGGCTATGCAAATAATTGATTTTGCAGTTTGCTTGGGGAGCACCAAAACTCATTTCAGATTAGTCTGAAATATTCTCAGTTCTTGGGGGAGAAAACAAACAAACCAACCAAGTCAGAAGAAGGTATTTCATACTTAAAGTTTTTAACCTTCTGAAATACGTCTGCGTAAGAAGCTAACAGAAGCAACATTTTAAATGTTTACTGCACATCCTGCAAAAGAGTCATCAATACTGTTTTTTAGGCAGACTTTGAAATGGTCACTGTTTAAAGAGGAAGAACTAGAAACATCAATCCTTATGCACATATACTATTAAGTTCCCATTAGAATTATTTATTAATGAAAGGAAATTTGCAGGATGAGTTTTATGCTTGCTGCATAGAATACAGCACTAAAATCTATATACTTGTATACCCCCCTGAAGAAAATTGGAATTAAATTGTGATGGTTTTCTGGAACCTTGACAATGTATTTAGCAGGCTGCCTTAACCAGTTATCTCTGTGCTAGAGTGCTACAGAACAGTACTTCATTCAGAGGAAGAATTATGACCTTTCTATCTGAGGCCTGCCCATCTGTATTTCCTGGTTCTCTAGGCTGTAGGGCACATAATAAAGGTTCTGTTTGTTTGTTCTATTTGCTTTACATGTATGGATCAAAATTAAATACAACAAAAAACTCTGAAGTGTCAATTACTTGGCTTTGACTGCCATTCCCATTACAATCCCTTAAATATTCTGTATAAGCCTACTAATCCATATCGAGCGCTAAAGGTTTTTAAGAATCCATAAAACAGGCATATTAGCTTCCTAATGACTTTTTGGAACATTTCTCTACTGTTCATACTTTGGATAAGTTTTCTGTGGCTTTTGTTTTACCTTTAAATAACAAACTCACGTCTAACACACTCGTTCTGAAAATTGTCAGCACTTTCTTCACAGACCATATTTAAGTCCCAACACTTGAAGAGTATTTTATGTCTTCAAAGCACGCACCATACAAATATTTAAGCTAAACCTCATAACGTTTCAAGGTCCACATTATTTCAATAATTTAAAACAGAGAGGATTTCTACTGAGTAGGAAGAGAAAAATAATTTGAAAAAACACCCAAACAAATAGAAGATGCATTCACTAACCTGAACACACAGATATCATAAAGCACTAGGCCTGTTTAGCAACAGCAAAGCCCACACAAATGAAAATATTCTGAAATGCATTAATTAGAAAACCAGCAGTGCACACAAAACATTTTGAGACAGAAACACTACTACTAACACCTCATCAATACAGCTTCATTTGCAAACCAACCTTAATGAGCAGCTTCCACTCCTTCCTCACTTCCCTGACATCAGACAAGCTCTCCACTTGCTCTCCTTAGTGCAACCTCTGAGTAAAAAGCTCTCCACTTAGAAAGCATCTCTCTCACCTGGGTTAAAGCTGTGTTGGCCATGGAGGTCAACCTGCTTGTTAAGCATCTAGTAGTAAAGGAGCCTCCCCAATCTCTCCTGGGTAATCTGAAGGCAGCTGTGACTAGCTTGGCCAGAGCTTGTTCTGCAGCTATTTTGCCAAAGCCAATGTATTTGTCACATCCTACACGTTCTCTTCTTTGGTAACAGTGGGAGGTTTACAAATTCTACAACAGCTGTACACATTTAAGCATTTTAAGGGCCAGGTTTTCAAAGGTGTTTAGGCATGTTACTCATTTACTACAGCCAGAGTCAGACATTTATCTCTGTGGCTCTAGGACCTTAATTCTGTGCAATCTATCATCTCCCAATTCCACTTAGAGTTAATCTGAGGATTTCACAAAAACAGCTCATTTGTGTCACTTCCTCCAATCAGAATTCCTCCCTCCCTCCCTCCCTGTATTGGTTTCTTTTTTCCACCATGCTAGATTTACATAGTTCAAACTCATCCCCATTTATCACTTACTGCTGGGACTCCATGTGGTATCTTATTTCACCTTTAATTTAGTTTTAAATTAGATGCTAGAAAACACCAAGGTGGACAATTGGTATCTAATTCAGACAATCAAAGTATGCTGATGATGCCATCGGCTGACCATTTTTCTATAGATGCAGTGAGAAACTCTTCTTTCAAATTCAAGTTTGGAAACTGCCCAAGTTTAGCAAAGACAACTTTGCTGTACATGGCAAGGCCACCTCACTCCCTCACATGCCAGTCTGGAAGGATAAGAGGATGTTAGAGGAGCTTCAACCACATAGGAGGAAAATGTCCTCTAAAATGAGTCATTTAGAACAGATTAAACAAGTCTACTGAGCTTCTGCCACAGACAGGAATGGTCAGGTACTGGCACATCTAGGGCTGCATTTGCAGTTCCAAATGCTGCTCTGAACCACAAAACCACCCTCAGAAAATCACTGTGGGGTCAGGCATACACCAAACTAGCTCCTAACTTACCTTATTTTGGTCCATTCAATAGACAAAATACAAGTGGGAAAAACGTCAAGATTTTTTTCACCCTCCCTGACGAGTTGTGCCTGCACAAAACAGAATCTCTCCCAACTTCTTTCATACAGTCTCCCAGATCTGCAGGGCTGAAAACTTATCTGCAGAAGGGAAAGATGTGGGAGTCAAAAGACACAGAGAGGTTTTCCTGGGGATGCTTCATTAATTGATTTATAGCACATCAATGACATCAATTGCTTTGGAAATGTCAAGGGTTTTTTTTATCATTACCACCACTAACAGTCATGGAAGACAAGAAATAGTCTGACCACTGTACTTGATACATTGATTTTAGATTACGACTTGAGTGTTCTGTAGCTTTTTTTTCAATAGATAATCATAGACCACATGATACTGCAATAGAAGGCACTTCTGCTGCAGATAAAGGATGCTTTGGGGGCAGAAATTGAGCATTTTTTAAAAGTATGTTGCTATAGTTTAGAAAACTCAACTCACATTTCACGTATTCACTTGAGTCCATGCTGCTTTTATTCCATTCTGAAATTATCTTGGCTCAGGTAGAAGGCACTGCTCTCAGCTGAAGTAGATAAATACAAGGATAGGATGACAATTAAAGGTTGCTTTTTTCCCAGGTTTCACACACGGTTTGTCTTTACTGGCACTCACAGCTAGAGGACTACAGTGCCATCTCTCTCTCTGAGCAGTGTTTGCAACACCATTTAACCTGCCTTCATCCTAGGACAAAGTTGTTATGAGGATGAATTTTGTTAGTGTATGCCAAGCAGGCAATCGTTACAGCTATTGTGAATCCCACCATCTCTTTATATAGCTACAGTTTCCCCAGTGCCATTTTGCTGTGGTATTCCAGTTTCAGTAACATTTTATTGCAAGAATGTAGAATCCCATTAGTTTACATCCTCTGTGCTATGTGACTGAAATACTGCAGCTATGTAGCATGCCCAAACAACTAACTCCTGCAGAAACAATGGTGCTGGATTACAAGGGAATATAGCTGGGAGAGGCAAACATGCTTAGGTGGCATAACTCTTGAGCAGCCTTTGTTCACAAGAACCTTAGGAAGGCTAGTAATACACTACTATATTCCTGCTTTTCGTGTTCTTAACTGTCAAAAGCCTTAGCTCCATTCCTGGACAGATGATGGAACAACTTGTTCTTGGTGCCATCTCAAAGCTTGTTGAGGAAACGAAGCTCATCATGAGTAGTCAGCATGGATTCAACAAGGGGAAGTCATGTTTGACCGATCTGATAGCTTTTCATGATGGCATCACTAGATGGATGGATGAGGGGAAGGCAGTGGGTGTGGTCTAGCTTGACTTCAGCAAAGCTTTTGACACAGTCTCCCATGGCATCCTCATAGACAAGCTTAGGAAGTGCAGACTGGACCATCGGGCAGTGAGGTGGATTGGGAACTGGCTGGAGGAATGAGCTCAGAGAGTTGTGGTCAGTGGGGCAGAGTCTAGTTGGAGGCCTGTGGCTAGTGGCATCCCTCAGGGGTCAGTGCTGGGTCCAGCCCTATTCAATATATTAATCAATGACCTGGATGAAGGGGTAGAATGTCCTCTCAGCAAGTTTGCTGATGATACCAAACTGGGAGGAGTGGCTGCCATGCCAGAAGGCCGTGCTGCCATCCAGCGTGACCTGGACAGCTGGGGAGCTGGGCAGGGAGAAATCGAATGCAATTCAGTAAGGGCAAGTGTAAAGTGCTGCATCTGGGGAAGAACAACCCCATGGATCAGTACAGGTTGGGGGCTGATCTGTTGGAGAGCAGCTCTGGGGAAAAGGACCTTGGAGTCCTAGTGGACAACAGGATGACCATGAGCCAACAGTGTGCCCTTGCGGCCAAGAAGGCCAGTGACATCCTTGGGTGTATTAAGAAGAGCGTGGCCAGCAGGTCGAGGGAGGTTATCCTCCCCCTCTGCTCTGCACTGGTGAGGCCTCACCTGGAGTGCTGTGTCCAGTTCTGGGCTCCTCAGTTCAAGAAGGACAAGGAGCTACTGGAGAGGGTCCAGCGCAGGGACACTGAGATGGTGAAGGGCCTGGAGCACCTTCCATCTGAGGAAAGGCTGAGGGAGCTGGGGCTGTTTAGCTTGGAGAAGAGGAGGATGAGGGGGGATCTTATCAATGCTTATCAATATCTAAAGGGTGGGTGTCAGGAGGATGGGGCCAGGCTCTTCTCAGTGGTGTCCAGTGACAGGACTAAGGGCAATGGCCATAAACTGGAAAACAGAAGGTTCAGCCTGAACGTGAGGAAACCCTTCTTCCCTGTGAGGGTGACAGAGCACTGGGACAGGCTGCCCAGAGAGGGGGGGAGTCTCCTTCCCTGGAGACTTTCCAAAGCCACCTGGACTTGTTCCTGTGTGATCTGCTCTAGGTGATCCTGCTCTGGCAGGGGGGTTGGACTAGATGATCTCTAGAGGTCCCTTCCAACCCCTACCATTCTGTGAACCTGTGAACTTAATGATTACTTGAAAGCACAGATGAGGGAGAATTTTTACCATGCCAGCTCTACTGCTGGGTGTACAGGTTGCTCCAAAGGAAATAATCCTCTGGACAACTGGTTTGGTGCTGTATTAAAAAGATCTATTCAGAGGGCAGAAAGTCTCTCACAAGACAAATCAAGATGATCCTAGTGGTATTCATTATGCAGCATATACAATATTAAAATACTAAACACTTACTAAATACTAAAAACATGTCACCCTCTACTCCTTCCCCTTACCAACCTAAACAGAAATGTGAATAAAGCTTGGTATTTTTGTTAACCACGAAGGAGGAATTGAATACATGTATATTAAACACCAGCACAAAATTACAAGCCCTTTCAGTTTGTAAATCAGCACATTCCTGGTTGTGTCAAACTGCAGGCTCGTACTGGGTTGACAATCTTCACAAACATGAGAATGAAGCAGTGTATTGCAGACTGTTCTCTCAGACTGGAAAGATTCAATGCTTAGCTCTTTTTTAACTTTTCCTTTACCCTTTCTCAAGACCATGTAAGAGCAGGCATTGCCTCCAGCTGTATCCTGCTGCTGTTTCTCTATTGTGATCATTTTTTTCTGTTTCTGAAAATGAAGAGATAGTCAGTGAACTGGACCATAACCACTATGCAGCAGTAACAAAATGCCCCATGTTCTGTCAGATGCAAAACATAATATTGGGAGAGAGAACTACTTTGTAGTTCTGACTTTTTTAAGATAACAGTGTCTCCACCTTTTCTATCGCTTAATAAGAAAAGTTAGAACGTACACATCTGGGAAGTGGGATGCTCCCAGAACCTGTGAGAATCACTGGACATTCACGTGAAACTATTTTTTTCTTTTGCAGCATGACCCACACTGTAGACCTTTCAAGCAGTTAACTTCCAACACCTCCCTGATTGTAGCTACAGGCTGAACGCAGGCAGTGTATTGTAGAGGGAGAAAAAGCACAAGTTAGTACAGCCTCAAACCCCTTTAGATAAGTAGAGGCTTTCATCTGGCTACAGAAATAGATGGAGGCAGCGTATTTAACCTGGGAGAACAACTCCAGGATAAGCTTCCCCTCGGAGACTGGACACAGAGAAAAACAAGGAAAGCCGAAAAGGTAAATAGGATATCCAGAAGACGAGGCTTAGAGGAAAGCAAGTGGAAAGGACATGCCATTTTCAAGCTCTTCAGGAAAGATAATCTTTAATAGCTCCCTGGTCACCAAATCCCAAACACTGTGATAAGTAAGTTCCTAGAGTGCTAAAGCCCCAATTAAATAGTTTATCTCATCACACCAATGCCTAGTCAGGTCTCGTATACTGCAGTAGAACATTCTGAAAGAACAACATTTTTGGTTCCTGGTAGAGAGGGGATGGATATAAAGCTATGCAATTGCCTTGCTGTGTTGTGCATTAATGCTTGTTATCACTTGTAACCAGAACCGAGCAGTCTGTGAATATGTTATTTTAAGCTACCCCTGCTGTAGCGTATAGATGCCCCGAGTTTTGTCCATATTTATGCAATTAAGCTGCATACAAGTTTCCATGCCAGGGGTGATTTCTGCGGTAGTGTGGTGTGCTTCTCTTCAGGACAGGCTTTCAATAATACAGATCGCAATAAAGCTGTAGTGTAAACACACTGCTGAACCTTGAGGATGAAACACACAAGATTTGAGTCCTGAAAATAAAGACAGCGTGGATAGCTATGTATCTTCCTCTTTTCTGCAGCTGGCTGAGCTGGCTTTCCTGAACAGGAAGTGATCTTGTTAGGAATTTAATCAATGTGGTATTTAGTGGGCCCCACGTCTTTCCATATTTTCACTGGTTATTACTGTTTTCAAACAGCTGTTCATGAAAACTGCAAGAGAAAACCATATTCTGATAGTCTAATTCTTGCATATGTAGTTTCTCACACGCTTTGACATGTTTGGATGAAATGGACTACAGGTCCTGAATGTTCCTTGTAAGAAATTGAAGGAAAAGGAATCATTAGAAAATAAACATGAGTGAAGATTCTTAGAATGAACAGCTTTCTCTAGGATGAAAGAGAACTTAATAGTGGTGCCATAAAGTCTGCATTTGATTAATGTTTATTGTGGATTATAAAACTGCATGCAAACACGTGCTAAAATCCTGTTGCTACCTACAAGGGACATTCACGTGTCATTTAGTCATAAGATTCACACTTTACAGAGGAGCTAATCAGTAAATTGATAAACTACACTGACACTACATTTGCTCCGTTTAAATTATGAGAGGTAAAAGTCTAAACAGTGGTAGCACAGCTTACTCTGTGCCTGCAGGCTTCCAGTTGCAGACAATCTGAGTTTGATCCACCTTGACCAGTAGCTAGGGTCCCAACTGAAACTCAGGAGAATGCATACATCTTTCCAAACACTTTAAGTTGTTTAACGGATGCATTTAAAAATTAAATGTGATAAGCATATCATGCTCTCCTTCAGCTGGTGTACAGGGAAAATACCTGATAAACTAAAAAAGAGTAAACGTAAGCTAGATCAGGTAAAAAGTTCTTTCAACTTAGTGAAAATAACTTGACACAATATATTTGCAGAGCTTGGGTTGTGTTGGTTCGGGTTTTTTTTTTCAAGTGCAATAGTTAGTCCTGTTGTAGCTGTGTTGATGCCTGTGTTTCAAGGAAACCATAATCTCATGCTTCAGGGAAGGAGGTTACAGCTTGCAAAAAAATATCCACAAGGAAACTACCCCTCTTCCTGAACACGCATCCCTTCTCCCCGAGTGACTTAGATGGCATATTCATAGCAGGGTAGTCCTTCATTCTCTGAATAACCAGATTATAAACCAGTAGGCATTGCTAAGGGCAAGAAATCAAACTTGATGGTCTGATGCAATATGGCAATTCCTACAGCACTACTAGTAGTTCATTTCCATATAAAATTCTTCAAACAGCTCGATAAGAATTCCACTCTCCCTCGGATATCTCTGTCAACAGAATTTGCATTGCATGCAATATTTATTTTACCCTTCAGGCATTCCACGTGACTTGTCTCACACTGGCATCTGTACAGGTCCAGGTGCATGTCATATTCCCTGAGAGGTTATGAAGAAACCCCTTGGCAAAGGAGCTCCAAGAGGCAGTCAAGGGCCTAAGTATCAAAATGATTACTTAGGATTGCACTGAGACTGTGAGATATTATGAGTTAACTCTGTAAAAATACCTGTGTAAGGCAAAAATTAAGACACAGCACACATTCCATATTAAGAAACAGTCTGGCACACTGGTAGCTAATTGATTGTTAATGTTTAGTATATTTGTAGAATGGAACATAAGGAAACAATTAAGCTTCCATACTGCTTATAAGCTGTAGAGCTGATTTTTGAAAATCTCATCTTATTTGATGGAAAATAACAGCAGCTTCCAGCTTGCTCTCAAACCTTATGCAGCTAAAGTAGGCAATGCACTTTTCCTCTGACAATGTCACTTATATAACATTTAAGATGAAAATGTACACTATCCCCTTCTTTCATTGTTAATTATCTTTAATTAAATTACATGCTTTAGAGACAGAAAACAATCCTACTCTTTTAAAAAATTGAACAGAAAAGCAGCTGTTTACTTTGGACTGTTCATTAACATCAGACCAACTTCTCTTCCCTCCAGAAGAGCTGGGTTTTAAAGCCTATTCCCTGAGCAGCATTTTCTATCAAAATACTTGTTAGGTAACATTTTTTCCCCTTCAGTTGCTGGAAAATATGAAAAACACTGAAAAAATGTTGCTTTCTTTTCACTATAGAGAACATACTGGTTGGGGGTTTTAGCACAACTCAATTCTCTTTGAAATATGGCGATGATGCTAATTGGAATTCCAAAATCAACAAGGAGCCCACTGCCAAAACCTAGAGAAAGGAAAAAAATCAGATATGAAGCAGTTCTCTCCCCTGTAAGCATGTTAAGCAAAGAATTCACCCTTCATTTCCAGCAAATATTTCAGCAAGAGCAAGATGAGGTCTTTATGAAATGGGAGGTAAAGACAAACTATATTCCATCAACTGTGCTCTGGAAATAAAATTAAAAGGCTCCATACTTGTAAGAGTAAACTAGATCCTTTCAAAGAAAAGGGAGCATTGCAGAATCTAAACTAATTTCCTTTGTGATATCCTCTCCTCCATTTAGACTCCATACAGATTGTTACCTATTCCCCTGTGGTAAATTTTATCAAGCTTTTTGTTTTTTCCCACTTGTTTGGCCTGAAATCTATTATTACATAACCAGCCTGGTGCTGATCATCATCATGTCATGCGTTCTATATACTTACATGTAGCACTTATCTTTTGTCACCTCTTAGATGTCCTGGAAATACCTTCCCCCCCCCACTTCAAGGAGTCCATCAGAGCAAAACAAATTTAATGAGTCCCCAAAAATATATACTGAAGCATGTTGGTATATTTTCTCCTGTTCTAAAAACTTGTCTGCACTGTAACCTGGAAAACATGTGCAATGTATCTGTCCCTAGCTACAGCCTTTTTGGGGAGTACCTTATTACCTCATTGAACTGGTGTGCGTCTAACAAGGGTTATAGTCATTTGGCTGCCTTGAGCATTACCTTCACATAATGCTTCCTAACGGCTTCTGAACAGACTGCGTGTCCATCTGTGCCTCAAGGTGAACTGACACACTCATTCTGCAGCAGAGAACACAGCCAGCAGCCCCTTTATAATTGCAGCTTATTTCCCTTCTGTGCCCATCAATGCCCCGCGAGCTCTGCTGAACCAGCTTTGCCCCAGTGCTGCTCCCATCCCTCCTTCCTAGGCATCCTTGCCGCTGTTGTGACAGCCAGCCCACAGTAATACCACAGATACTAAAGGATGGTACTGGCCTTGTGACTTCCCCTGCTTTTTCGAGTCACACTGATGGCCAGAATGCGTTTGTTGTTTGGTTTTTTGTGTAGTTGGGGGGATTTGTTTGCCTCTTTTTCCTCTCTTTTTTTTTTTTTAAGCACATCTGAAACTCACAGCAAAGGTTGTCAAGGGACTGATACTTCTTTTTCATATCAGTGTCCTGATCCCAAAACTTAGCACTGTACGGTGATCTACACCTTATGGAAGTACTGAATGAGCATTACACTTACAACTTTTTGCCTGATGTTTCTGATGTCATATTTTAGAGAGGCCCTTGATGACACTACCAGGACAAGTGTCAAAACCTGATTATAATTTCTTTTGACAGTATCTCTAGTAAAAGAGACAGGTCATCAGAAACTACATTTTTGACCTTGTACGTTTTTCTGAGATCTGAGAGTGCACAAGACTACACAGCAATCTGTCAAAGTAATATTCTATCTCAAACATGAACTTGAAATTGTTTGTACAGTGAGTAATTTTTATCTCTTTTTTTTTTTTTTTTAAAAAAAGACATTTATCCAAAACTTTAGCTGACAGCAATAATTACGGCTAATGAAGACAAAGGAACAAATTTTTATAAAAGTTTGTCATTTTGACCTGACAAAACACATCAGATGATTCAAATTTCAGCATGGATTGTATGCTAAAATAGCCATAGCTTGCTACTATCACAAGTAAAATGGTTAAGGTTATTGTAAGGACTCCTTCTACTGGAGACAGGACATGTAAAAACCAAACTATTTCAAGACTTCCTCCTCTATTATTAAATTCATTCTGGTAACATCCCTCTGCATAACGCATTAGCACTGAAATTCTGGCAATTACATACGAGCGCAAAGCTCAAGATGTACTTTACAAATGTACTTTGTATTGCAAAGTGTCAGTTGAAAGTACCTGTTGTTATGGTCAAATACTTTATTACAGGGTGTCCCACTAATCCAACACAAAAATGAAGGCAGCTTACCTGCAGTGTTTTCACAGAACAGCTTAAAGACCAAGATGATCATTACGTACAACTTCCAAGATAAATTACAAATTTGAAAAGCTTTTTTTTAAACTAAGTTATCCTTATATTAGTCCCCAGAAGTGCTTTTCATGTTTTATTTATTATATTCAATAAGTCTGCCCAACCTTCAGCTGGAGATATTAGAAGATGTGTGCTGCCTTGCTCTTGTGAATTATTAGCTACTGGAATAATCTTAAGAAGCTTTACTCATGTTTTTACTTTAATGTCTAGCATCATCTGCAAAATACATTATATCCTCTATAAACTGGTATTTGATGATAGGTAATCACAGATCTTCCAATAAGCAAAGCAGGATCCAGAATCTATGAAGACCTGGACAAACTTCACTTAGGGTTTTGATCTTAAAGGTCTTCTGCAACCTAAATGATTCTGTGAACTCCTAACCCCCAACTGAAAGTCTTGGCAAATCCCCCTCTCACAGTGTTAATAATAACTAAAAAAAAAAAAAAAAAAAGGTGATGTACCTACAGAAAACTGATATAGCCTAGTGACTTGGGAAAAATAGATGGAAGCTGTGTGGTATCAACCTACCAGTTGATAAATTTGTATTTTAAAAAGTAAGAGGAAAACCCATAAAATGCCAAACTTCATACAATTAAAAAATTAATAAAATCTCAATCAGATTTGTCAGATGTATCTTTATCACAGCTCTATCTTCTTGCAAGAAGATTGTAATAAACAATTTAGTAAAAACGTGTTACAGTTACATTTGGAACATCATGGTCTTAACTGAGCTGCCTGCATATCATACCGTTTAAGATGCTCTTGGTGCCTACATAGCCTCCAGCTGCCATCCTAGAAGGCCTCTCATAGTTGTGCTGGTTTTAGTTCGGATAGCTAATTTTCTTCACAGTAGCTAGTACGATGCTATGTTTTGGATTTGTTTTGGATTAAACCACGGCTATTAGGTTCTGTGTCACATCTGATGGGCCCCTGTATTAACATAATTACAGATTTAAAAAAAAATCAGACAGTGCAGTATTCAATAAGTGAAGAAGGTCACCCTCAGACCTGTTATCAACTTAATTTGCTTGTATAACCAGATTTCATAAATTGTATGCTAGTCAGTAGCTTAGCTAGAAAATTCCATCCAACATCCTTATAATCTGTAATAGAAAAAAGCATAAAACAGTCATACAGGAAACAGCAAGATAGAGATTTCACACATCTAAATGCAGCCTCCAGTAATTCAGGTCTTTTCTCATGCTAATAACAGAATTGCTTAGATTTAGCAGCAGAAGACAATTGCATGCCACAGAGTAGCGTAATGCAAAATGAGAAACTTTTAATATCAGCGAGAAAAATGACATGATTAGCATTCATAGCATAGCCTATAACATACCGTATTTCCATTACTTAAGAGTAGCATTTGTTTGATCTATTCAGGGTAGTTCTGGATAGGAAGATCTAATTCATGGACACAATCTTATTACAGCATCTGAGAGCAACAGGACTATTGGTGCCTTTCCTGCGCACCACAGGGCTTCCGGGTACAGACTCTAAGGACCCATTCATGTTTAATTATTATGAAAATGTCACCTAAAGATTCAGAAGAGAGTTAAATCACTACACAAAGGTTTAAACTGGAAGCTGGTAAGGTTTTAATAACACTCTGCATGTGATTTATGCTTCCGATGACGCATAAATGTATTATGAAGCTTTAGCTGGTATCGAGCAGTTTTCTTATAGCTTAATGTATTTGAAAAGAGAACGGCTGTACTTCGTGGTGACAGAAATACCAATTGTGAATCAAACTTCTAGCTTAATTCACTTAATTGTAGCTGCAGTTGAGTTAAAGCAAAAGCCACACTTAAATACTTCTTCTTCAGTTTGTGAAAGTGGAGAGACAATAATAATTTCCTCATGTTTATTGGAGTACAGTAATGAACCCCAGTATGCAGTGCCATAGCCCCTCTTGGCACGCCTCTTGTTTTAGCTGGACTCTGGCCATACTGCAGGGCACCTCCTACCTCTGCTCCCACCATCCACAACATGGAAATGGTGGCTCCTCCGTCACTGGGCATTTCCCTTTTCACCTACCACAGTGCCCGCAGCCTTAGCTCTGTGTCCTGGGATAGCCAACCATCCAAACGTTACGAGCACCTACAGGAGAGGGTAGAGAGGCAGTTTTGAAGGAAGCTAACACACAGTACTTGGTGTATCAGGTGCCCAGGTGTTGGCAGGAATCTCTGTGAGAAGTCAGGGCCACCCCATGCCTGATACAGCTGGCCCCAACCAGTTTCACTGCAGCCCCACCACAGGGCACAGCCGAGCCCACCACCGGCACTTCTCAACAGGTTTGCGAAGCAGAAAACCACACAGCTGTGGGGAAAAAAAAAAGTGAGAAAGGAGCCCTGCGAGCAACAAGGTCAGAGAGGGAGGAGCAGCTCAAGGGGCCCGAGCAGAGACTCCCCTGCAGCCACCATGATGGAGCAGATTTTTTTCCCCAAAGGACAACGAGGATCCACGCTGGGGCAGGGGAAAAGCGTGAGCTCCAGGTGGCATAGGCTGAGAATGGCACATGTACTTGGTCTGTGATGAGCCCTGTGAATGGTCTGAAAGCAACAGCATCACCAGACACTTCGAAAATGGCTGGTGGTGGCCCGATATAAAGAGTTTCTTGCTCTTCAGACTCTTCTTGATTTTACTTACTAATGAAGAGAGGATGAGCAGCTCTGTTCTTCCAGTACTGTCACTGCAATTAAGAAAAGTTTTAAAAAAAGAAATCCCATCTTGGTGTACTGGGTTCTAGCTACAGACTAATTAGCATCCCTTTGCCAGAAAAATCATTAAAAGTTACGTTAAGGAGTATTTGGAAGTGATTTTAACTGTATTACAAGATTTTTACCTCATGTATATGGCAGTGTTATCCTGTTAAAAAGGGCATCATCGCAATCCTGACTGCAGGGGAGCCATGACAGAGCCTGACAGCTCAGATTTGTCCTAACTGCTCCTTTTAGGATTTAAATAGCAGTCTTCCACCTCGGCCCCCATCCCTACATCTGCTTTAGCTGGAAGAGAGCAAGAACATCCAAAATTTACACAGACCGACCCCTTCTGGCCTCAGGACAGCTGCCAACCCTTCAAAAGCCGCTGCTATTCTGTTCCCACTGCTTCACCTCTGAGAGGGCAACCACAACATTTCATGTACATTTAATACTAACATGAAATATTTATTACCCTATCCAGCTTTAAGTTCTGTTTAGCATTTTATCTCAAACCTCAAATTGGCACCAGAAGACCTGTACAACTGGAAGATTTCAGTCCCTAAACCCATGAAAGCTGCAGTTAAGTGAGTTGCTTTGCAGGATCACAATTAAAAGTTTATTTGCACATAATCAACACACTTACATTCTAAATTATGTTGTGCTTACAGTGGTACAGGAACTTTAAGAGATGTTAAAGGATTTGAACCTGCATTCTCTCATTACTCTGATGCAATTTGTCAATAAATCAGTGTATTGTGTATTACTCTAGTCTTTCTGTCTAACCCAAGAGTAAAACTTACTTTAGCAGCCCTGAGCATTTCAGACCCCTCACCTCAACCTGTGATGCAACACTAAGTCCTTGTACTGCAGCGTCCCAACTCTACAAACCTCACAAGAGTGAAAACTGGTCCCATCCCAGCCCACTGACCAAGCATATGGGCTTTTAGGTTACCCACGGGACTTCCCTGCCTGCACAGACAGCCTTGACCCCAACAATTAGGGCACCCACAGCCTCTGACCACCTGCACGAGGGGAAGACGGACATAGTGTCAGCAGATGGTCTGTAGAACAAGGTGAGCTGTGTCACCCGGGTCTGGCAGAGGCTGTGGGAGCCGCAGGCCAAGGAATCACACCTCAGCAGCGCTCAACAGCCACAGCAGTGATGCTTTAGCATGACAGTACCCTCCTTCCCAGGGGCAAGGGAAGGTTATTTTTCAGTTCCTCCCCAAGGTGGACAAACAGCTTAAATCCAGCTCAGAGGACTGGAAGGTGTTGTTTAAAAAAAAAAAAAAATTCACACACATAGAATGTCTGAAAGACCAGAGGTAGTGCCAGGAACACACTGCAGCCTGAAGGGAAGGGTTTCCACAGACTCCAGTCCCAGCTTCAGGTACTCTTCAAAGAAACAATGTGCCAATACATTAAGAACCCCTTCTTAGAGTAAACACCTCCAAGTAAATCTCACGTTTGCCTTCTACTATTGCTTCCTCCAAAACTCTACCCCTCAAGCCCAGGAAAAAACACTGCAAACAAATCCCACTTAAAAAAATACATTTTGTAATCCTACCAAAATCTGTTTTCTGGTATGTTAACCACTGGCTAGCCAACATCTTTCTCTGACTTTAAGGAGAACAGCTGCCAAGAAATGGCCTTCAACTCACTGAAAGCACAGAGGCTTTGTGAGAGACACTCCCCTGCAAGAGATGAGTTCCAGCTGGATGTTGCTATGTCACATTATCCCTGCATGTTAAACATTTAAAAAAATACAAGTTTCTATTTTAGCACATAGCTTAAAGCTTAAGTAAGACCAAAGTTTCTCCTTTATTAAGGCTTCAAAAGGACAGTACAATAGTTCTACTCATCTCTGCTTTTGCTGAAACAGGTGACATCAAAGCTCAATTCACAGGTCCTCGGCCATTATTCCCTATTGCACATTCAACTTCCACCTTATTAATCAAACGTGTTGTTTTCAGCAGAAACTCCCTCCCATTTGAGCAAGACTCATGTTTAAACAAGACAGGGTCCCCCCAGCACCCCTTCTTGCTAATGGGGTAATGGATCTTCAGAATTCTTGTAGTTCCATAATTATGGGTATAAGATGTAGGACTTCCTCCTATTTTTAAACAGTGCCAGCTCATCTCAGAAGGTTAAAAAAATTAAAATCACATCTTATTTTCTGCAACAGACTAATAAAACGGCTGTGCATGAGCATAACAGGCACTGTATAACTCTTACAGTTCTGCTTGCAGATGAAGTTATGCAAAGCCTCCTGGTGTTAAGCATCTGGAAGGCAAGAACACCCCAGCATGCTATAAAGTGATAGCCCAGCTCCTGGCAGCTCATGGCTTGCAGGAAAATCAGGTGCATATTCCAGATATTTAGCACTGCTTTCCTTGTGTCAGCAGCTCTTGTGAACAGGTCCAATCCATCCAGGCAAAGAGGACACACACCTTCCATCTCTCAACCATGGTATACTTGAATAAAGGCACAAAAGTTTCAGTCTACATATGTGGAGAATAAAGTAAAATGAGGCAGACAGAACTGTAGGAAGGTCTCTCAGGCACATCCTTGTTTAGTCATTTTGTTTGCTAGAGTTGCATTTCTGACACAGAAGTACAATGCTGTGATTCCAGAAAGGGGCTATGGAAGCCTTTCAAATTTCAGAGACATGAGACAGGGATACTTCTGCACATCCAAAGTCAGATGAATGAAGTAGACATCTAAAAAAAATTCCTTTTACTTTTTCTACATTATCAAGTACACTCAATACCAAAATCACTGCAACTCAATAGTCTGTGCTGATGACTTGCAGAGGCCAGAAGAGCATTCTCATCTGCATTTCCAGTTCTCCTTCTCATCAGCACTTAAATGGGTGTGTAGTGAATCCTGGAGGGAGGAGAGGACAAGAGAAGAATTTCTTGGGGGTCCACCTTCCCTTCAGTCCTAACTGCAAGAGGAGGATCAAAGAATCCCGATCCACCCTTCCACCCACAGGGCCAGGCAGTGCTATACAACCCCAACAGTACAGTAGGTATTTTGCCACCCAGAGCTGCCCCACAATATTCAGTCTCTACAGTTTCATCTCTCCTGCCACAACAAGTTTGAATTTGAATTATCTTGCTTAGGAAAAAAAAAAAAGTAGTATCTCAGCACAAACATCTCTCATTTTGGTTGCACAAGCAGGCTTTGCTGGGATTTTTCTTTACCTGGCTTAGAGATTGATGACGTCTCAGCTCTCTATAGAACTGCAACACAGAAGGATCAGCTCTCACTACTTTTGGATCAAAATCCAGAACACGGAGACCCGCAAGGCTACGGGCTCGGGAGAGGGCTACGTAAGCCTGCCCACTTTCAAAGACACGAGACAGGGAGATTTCCACACAGTCTAAAGACATGCCCTATCAGAGACACAGAGAAGTTTGTTACAGAACAAACAAGAAGAACACTGCTGTATCAATACTAACCTGTCCTGTGAGACTGTCAAAGGTACCATCATTGCTGTATTATCAGCTCAGCAGGGAAAGAAATACTGCCTTTTTTGGTCCTAGTAATTAACTGGAGCAGCCACCAGCCTCAAGCAGTCCTCAGGCAGACCATCTGGGACAGTGTTTGGGTTAGGGCTGGTCAGGTCTATCTGCACCAAGAGACATCCCAGGAGGCAGCAGAATTTACAGCCTGGCCTGGTTTAAACAGGGGCACTGGGAACAAACTCACAGGTTTAATACCAAGACAAGTACTTATCAAAGTACATTAAGCCCTCTGGAAAGGTAGGAATTGTATTAGTGATGTTAAAAAAAAACACTACCACCAAAGGGGGAGTTCAGCCCAAAGAGCACAGCTATGGCTATTGCAGCTTCCTCAGGTAGACTGACAACCTCAGGGTCACTAATGCTGGTGACCAGCAGGGAAACACTACCCTGACCAGCCCACAGCGGTAAACAACGCTGCTTTATAGTCTAACACCAGCTACGCAGATGGCAGCACCCTTACAGGAACCTCAGCAGTATTGCTGGCCCATGCTAGGCAAGCATCACAAGCAGAAGACGTGCTGCCTTCTCTACAGCTAGACATACATAGTCTAGAAGTCTTTCAGTTTTCCCAGCAATGCAAGCTCAGGAGGAAATAAGGCTTATGGCGGTGTAAAAGTCTATAGACAGCTGTATAAGAACACCCACCTGACTCTTGTGAATGGAAATAGCCCACGCCAATTTTAAAGGCAACTGTTGACGACTCAGATGAACTCCTGATGGTCCTTTGAAAACCCATTTCTCCATTTTGATGACCTGTGTGACCCCACAGAGAAACCTCACCTTCGGCAGCCCTGTAGGAATGGGAGCAAAAGAGAAACAGGGATATATTCCTGACAGTCTAACAGCCAGGAAATCAGCAGACACTTACCCACCAGCCCCCCCCCCCCCCACCCCTTCTTTCCCCATGTCATTATTTCATGAATTTTAGGGCTGCATTAAAAAGAAAATCCCTCACAAAAAACCCACCGAAACCCCCACACAATGAATAGGATATCTTGAAATGATGTCTGGGACCTACATAAGCATGAGAAAGAGTCAGGTGATTTATCAGCTGAGATGCAGAGAAGAAAATACACGATACAGGTAGCAGAACATTATTATCTGGGGGGGACAACACATGGGGACACAGACACACCAGAAAAACCACCCAATCACACCAAGACTTGCCTCAGCAGAACAAACAGGAAATGCAAGAGAACATAGAGAACATACACATCTGAAAAATAGAGAAAAGCAAACACAAGGGGCCCTACAGATAGTTACAGCTGATCTAGCCATGACATCACTGCTCATGAGAGCCCCAAGCCTCTCGCTGCAGAGACCACCTCCTCCATGCTTTCCCTCAAGTTATTCTTACCAAGCAGCTAACCAGATTAACAGTCAGCCATCAATGATAAATTGCTTTGTTTTTTAACTTTTCCTTCAACAAAAGATCAAAAAGCTTACTTACCCTTCTGTTCACTTTCAAATCCTACAACAACCCCTCGCGCCCCATTCACCAGCCCTTGCGACACATCCAGATTCTTAGCTAGCATCACCTACAGAGAAAAAGAAAAACCCCTTAGTGCACTGGCTTTACAGCCTGTTCAGCCACCTGCAGCTATGCTTCTAGCCAGGAAGCGTAAGCACATCAGGTTGTTACGTCCATGGCCACATCATCCTATTGCAGGACACAGCACCATCTCCAATTAGAAATTATTTCACAGCCTTTCCTTCCTAGAATTCCTAACTACATCATTCTGAAGCACTGAACATTTCACTTGAGCTGTCTCTGTCTGCAGCTGTGAGCTCAGATCCAGGGAACAGGCTCCCCTTCCCCAAACACCAGCTAGCCTAGACATATACAGATTCTGGGAACACCTAAGGAGCCACTTCCCAAGGCAAACAGTGCTGCTGCTAAGCACAGTCCTGCATCCTTTCCACTTTGACAGCCCTAGCTCACGGAGCAAGGTGTTTAGCCCTGCAAATTTGACCAGCTTGACCCTTACAGGTCAAGAGGGCTGCTGCACCTGGAGCTGAGACTGCAGGCAAGGGCTGCCTGTGCTCTCTGGAAGCTTCTTGACCCTGATTGGAAATGCGTGTCAAAGTCACAGCAGTCACCACTGTCCACAAGACATGGATCTGCAGCCAAATCAAACTAATTCTCTGGCTGAACAAAATTCCAAGCAGAAAGGATACAAAGATTGGGACAGAGTCTTCTGTTGGCCTGGCATAGCCATTCTATATGGAATCTGCATTCTACACATTAATCTACTCTATACATTTATCTGCTATTCCTTTATTTTTCTTATGTTGTTGGATCCGCTGATCTTTCACGGATGTATGTACACACACTCACCTGAGCTCCAAGCTTTAGCTCAACTCTACCACCCACAGGACACTGAACATCAATTAACTTGGCTAGCATTGGGTCACTGTCCAAGGCCTCAAAAGTGTGCACCTCTCCTGTTAAGACAGACATAACCAATTGCAACCATTGAACATATTCTGCACAGCGCTGCTGGAGGCTCAGCATTCCTTCCTAACAGCAATTCCTGTTTTAAAATCCATTCTGCTCTGCTGGTAGGACATGTTCACACAAACCTTGTCACATCTAAACAGCAGAAAGCTCACTACGGCCTCTCTTCCCAGCATAACTCCCAGAGCATGAGAAGGCTCAGGAATCAAAGACCAGCAGTAAACAGGACTGAAAAGTCACCATCTTCGGCCTACGATCAGTTTGGCTTGCTGCCAACACCAGACCTCCAGAGAGGACTAAGAATCCTAGAGCCAGGCAGGGAGGCAGAAATGAAACAGCCCTTAATTCAAATTGTGGCCAGATGGAGCATGACCTTTCTGAGAGGCTACAGAAAGAAACAGCTAGGGTATGGGGCCATAGTGACCCACCCTACCTCACATCAAGCAATGAGCTTGCTATTACACATCAAGAAGTACAGTGTGGGTTGTTAAGCAAAATGCTGCGAAGTTTTTCCCCAGGCAGCTCAACTCTAACATGCGCAGCTTGGACTAATGCTGCTGTGTATGTCAGAACACCAGTTCCTCGTGGCACTGCAGTATGCCCCTGGCATCCGCTCAGAGCTCAGCCCCAAAGCCAGCAGCTTCCTGCAAAGAGCTCACCTGATAGTTGTTGCAAGCACCTCTCATTAGTCATTTCTACATCATCTTTATGGGTGCAGAGCCGTGTAGCCAGGATCCCATCACGCTCAGACTTGTTAGTAGCGGTCTGCATCAGCAGTCTGGTAACCTCCTCTGTGCACCTGGTAACCAGGAAAGGGGATTATTTAAAGTGATGGGGATGAATAGCAGTAACATCCACACAGCTGGGTCAGGCTGTGCAAGCCCCACACCTCTAGAGAGAAGGACAGAGAAAGATAACTACACAGAGTTGGAGAGCAGTGCAAGTGTCTACTACCCCAGCCCTGCCCCGGCCATTGACAGCTCAGGATCTGTTACATTTCTCAGCAGAAATTGCTAATTGTACCAGAGCAGCATATATGAAGTGCACTTACATTAAACTAAAGCATTTATAGCTATTGCCCCTAGCCACACATTCCTGACAGAGCACAGGGAAGAAGTGACAAACTGCTTTTTCCTCTGCTCCATCAGCATGGAGCAGGGGATTACGAAGAGGGCAGAGTTTCTCCTCACCTGCCTAAACGGACTGCACTCAGGAGTGAGACAAAGGTCTTGTCAGTCTGTCTCCGCACTTCAGTCAGCTCCATGTTTATGTGGATGCATTTCCTCCAGCTTTTTGCCTGGTAAATCATTCTTTTGTTAAGAAAGAGGTAGATTGAAGTATGAGAATGAGTTTAGGGACAGTTTTGTACCTGGAAGCAGAACTTGGTTTCTTCATTAGCCTTGCAGACTGGGGGTAGCTGCAAGAAGTCCCCAGAGATGATTAGCTGAATTCCTCCAAAAGGCTCATGCCGTTTTCTGACCACCCTGAAAAGGAAGGAAGAGAAGAGAAGCTCTGAATGTCCTCCAGGACCTGGAATAATCAGGTCTCAGAAGTTACTTCTTAGTCTGTCAGTATATTCAAACAAACATCACCTGCAGGAGAAGGTGATGAACCTCAGCTGTGTCAGAAGAACTCAAGTAATTAAGCAATGCTATTGCAAGGCATTCGCTTTTCTTCACCTACCCACCCCAGATGTCATTACTAGTCTTGGTTCCTTGCTGGCTGTTACACACAACTGGCTATGGGCACAGCACAGACAGGTGTATTCTGCACACACAGCTCTATAGGCAACACTTGGCTCCGGAGATGGAAACAACAACCAGAACAGCCCCAGAACAGCTCAAGATAAAGGCCTGCTCAGATGCTGGCTATGATTTCACACTTCCTTCCAGTCCTGTGCCAGTCGCTGCCTTGTACCCATTCACACAACCAGAAGAAGGAAGCAGCCTGGAAATTTAGGGAAACTCATTTCTCTTAGTTGTTTGACCTGACAGTCACTCACCTCGCCACTGCCTCCAGTTTGTCAAAGAACTTGCCATCCACCATGGAGATCTCATCGATAATTAAGTGTTGGCAGGCCAGCCAGTGCTGGCGCACCCCAGGTCTCTCCGCCAGCTGAATACACTGTTCCAGGGGTGCCTTCCCAGAGCCTATCCCTGGCAGGGGATAAGAAAGCAAGGCTTTGGGAAGCCTCTGACTCTTTGGGAAGGGATCAAGAGCTCCCAGCGCCTCGCTGTCAGGCAGACCGTTACCTGCAAAGGCATGGAGAGTGGTGCCACCGATGTGGCAAGCCGCCACCCCCGTGCTGGCGGTAGCGTAGGTGCTCTTCGGAGGGAGGGAGCCCACGATCTTCTTCAGCAGGAACGACTTCCCGGTCCCTTGGAGGAGGGAGAAGCCGGTCAGCCGCGAGGCCTCAGCACTCTACCCGGGGGCAGTCACCCGGCACCCTCACCTGCACAGCCGGTGAAGAAGATGCTCTTCCCGCTCCGCACCGCGCCCAGCACCGCCTCCTGCTCCGCCGAGAGCCTCGCCGGGGGCCGCCTCTCCGCGCGGGGCACCTGCGGGACGGGCAGCGGCGCGTTGTAAGAGCAGAGCCCGTAACCGGGGCCACCCCCCTCACCCCGGGTCTCACCTCGGCCGGGCGCTCCCCCCGCGCCTCGCCGCCGCGGAGGGGGTCGGGGACGCGCAGCAGGTCGCGCTCCTGCAGCGGGCTGATGACGGCGAAGGCCGCCGGCGGCCGGTCCAGCAGGCGGGGGCCGCGCGGCTCGCCCCGCGGCCCGGCGGCGACCTTGAGTCGCAGGAGGCGGAGGAAGCGGCGCAGCGCATCCGGAGGGCAATCGGAAAGCAGAACCTGGGCACCGCACGGCCCCACCCGCACCGCCGCCCGTCCGTCGCCCGCGAACCGCCTGAAGATCCGCACGGCGTCACCGGCCAGCACGAAGCTCAGCGGCGCCGCCGCCGCCACCCTGCCGCCGCCGCCGACCACCCGCAGTACCAGCTGCTGCAGCTCGTTGCGGCCCAGCAGCACCAGCGCTCCCCGCATCACGCGGCGCCGCGGGGCCTGTCCCCCCGGCAGCGGCTGCTCCACGGCCACGGTACAGCGCAGCTCCGCGTCCCCCATCCTGCTGCTGCCGCGGCGGCCCCACCGGCCGTTCAAACCGGCCGCGTGCAGCCGCCGCCAATCACCGCCAGGAGCTTTAACTCGACGGCCAATAGAAGGCAGGAAGGGAATCGATCCGAGGAGGGGGCGGAACGCCAGCAGGGCCAATCAGCAGCCTCGTGGGGAACCACGTGAGGCGTTGCCAGGCTACGGAACGCCGCGTAGCCCGGCGGGGCCATGGCCGCCCGCAGCAGGGAGAAGGAGCCGCCGGACCCGGTGCGGCAGAACCGGTACCTGTGCGAGCGGGTACGGAAGGAGCGACAGTACCAGAGGCTACACACGCAGTGCAGCGTGAACCCGCTCCACCGCGGTGAGGCAGCGCGCGGGCGGTCACAGAGAAGCGGCCTGAACCCTTGAGGGCAAGACGCGCATTGCACCGAGGCGCAGGGCGGGGGGGAAGGCCCGTGGGGCCTGCCGGCGTGAGGCAGGGCAGACCCCGCAGCACTCGGCATTGCACCCAAGAACGCCAGCGGTGGTCAGCGAGAGGGGTAGATGCGGAAGGAGCAAGTGCTGGGCTTTTCGTTGTGCCTGAGAAACCAGCCTGCAGGCTCAAACGACAGAATGGAGACACGACCCATCGCCCAGATTAGACGGTGCCTTAGTAAACATGGAGAAGTGAGGCAACCATTTAGGATCCGGAACCCAGGGATCTTAAGGAGAAAAACCACAGAACAAAGAGGGGTTAGAGAGCCCCAACGCTACGCTGTGTTTTTTTCAGACCCTGGGCCTGTTTCTACCTGGCCCTTCGCAGTCACAGAATGCCATTGCCTGTGCTGGCATGGAAGGGTGATGCGTTTCTCAGGTGAAGGAAAAACGAATAACCCTAACCCAAAAGAAAATCGTTTGAAACTTGGCAACCTGCAGGCTACCATGTGGGTGGGGTAGAACTCTGCTGCGGTGAATGCAGGCAGCATCCAGTAGAAGGGCCTTTAGCGGGCTTAATGCCCTTCCCTTTCTAGGAACTGCTGTTCGTCAGCACTCCTAACTCATTTTGGTCTGCTCACTCCCTCTTCCTTTACAACTTCAGGGAAGTATCTGGGCCCAGACTGGGGAATAACCTAAGAGGACATTTTCAGTGATGGATATCCTATACCTGGCTGTGATGCTGCATTCACATTAAAGTAATTAGCCTGCAAAATTTCTTTCCAGTTCACGCCATCACCAAGAAGCCTATGTCTTGGCATGATAATACAGAAGAGCCAGCAGATGGTAAGAAACCTCTGAACAGCTTGTGATAATTACAGAAGAAAGTGACAAATAAATAAGATTTAAAAATTCCAATTAGTCTAAAAGATGCCATATGTGGAAACACCCCTGTGACAATATAAGAAAGTTAAACTCATTCATGATTTTTGTTAAACATAAAGCAATTTTTTTCCCACTTCAAGGCCCTTTCCCATTAGTTTTCATTATCAGTACAAGCTTGCATTCATGCAATTATGCTTTTATTTTTGCCTTCAGGTGTCATACTGTAAAATTCTGCTTGAGGATCTAAATGTCTCCCGGGGAAAACAAAGGAAATCTAGAAATATGTTTTATACATACATGTTACTGCAGATTTTACCTAGCCACCACGTATGGTAAACTGCTGGAATGGCTGCTGAGTCTTGCTTTAGAGCAGTAATAACAGGAATCCTTGCAGCAACTGCTCCCGTATTTCTAACATGCCAATTTTGTCTAAAACAACCTTGATGATGAGTTAAGGTTGGCCTGCTCTAGTCAAGGACTGGGGACACCAAAACCGGGAAAGGCAGCAGGTCTCAGGCAACTGAGAAGGATGACAGCTAACGTGAAGCACTGGTTGATATTAGGTATGGCAGAAGTAATCTGCTGCAATACAGGAGACAGGGATGAGAGAATCAACAGGACAGTATATGCAGGCAAATCTTGAAACTCCATCAGGATAACTTTGAGTAGAAATGTCACCCTGCGCTCTCTCTCAAGTTCATTCACAGAAGTTGCTTCCAACCTTGGCTTTCTTGGTATTGCCTGGACAGTCTTAGGAAGTTCCATTCCAATATACAGCCGCACTTCTTTAATTTTTATTTCTGTCTCTTAAACCAACAGCCAAGCTTCTGAATCTTATTCACCATGCAGCACTGGAGCCAACAAAGAAATATTCAGAGCCACAAACTGAAAGCCAAGAAATTGGCTGGAACACAAGACCTTTGGTGAGTACAGTGCTTAATGACTCAGCTCTGCAGTTTCAGAGAGCTTCAGCCCATCACACTGACAGATATTCATAAAAGAAAGTAATTTGTGACACATATGGAAACTAGGAATGACTAGGAACGAGCAGAGCTGCTCATGAACACGTTTCTAAAATTTACACCTAAGAGAACTCTTCACACTGGCGTGGGCTTGTGAGCACAGGAATAGCAGACTTCCCCTCAGAAGCCCGCACACAAAATACCTACAGTGACAGTCGGCCCCCAGCATATTGCCAAATGCCACGTACGTAGTCACGGCTTTTTATTAAAGCATTCAGCCATGACAAATGGCATACTGAGCAATGCAAAGTGACATACGGAAGTACTGCGAAAAGAAATGCGCTGCTGTACAGTATCTTTCAAACAAATTGCAAGCAGAACCATAAAATTAATAATCAGCTAAGTAAACCCGAGGCTGAATACACCAGTGAGGATTCATCTGGGGAAGCATGAATAAACAGGAGGAAAAGAAATCTTATTAACAAGCTGAGACATCAATCTTATCTGACAAACAAACAGCCGTGATGGTGACTGACTCTGTAGATTAGTGTTTCAAGAAAGGCAAATGAGGGCCTGATTAATTTTGGCCTGTTACAAAGACAACGAAGATAAATAAGATAAAATAGTCTTCTGCAACTTTTCATACTACACTTCAGTTAAACTTACTCATAACAAGGCTAGAGACAGACATCCCAGCAGGGTTTTACACTGTTAGATACTACTGGTAGAATTAGGTTGGCAGGAAAGAGGAAAGTAAATCTGTGTGTTGGGCAGCGAGCTAAATTTATAGTCAGGACTCATGATGCTGTTTCATAGGTTAAGTTCTCCCTTTTCCCCAGGGTCTACCGTAACGAAGCAGTGAACAGTATGTTCCCAAATAAGTGGTACCCTACTCATTTGTCATTTGGGCATTTCTCTGCAGGAAGATCACCATGCACCACTCTTCTCAGGAGGGACTACTACTGCTAATTCTAGTAAGAGCACATGACTATTCATCATTTTTTCTTTCCCAGATTCACGTCGACCGTACTGATTGCAGACTCTACTTCCCACGCCGGAGTACCGAGATCACTAAATAAAGGGCTGCCATGGCGCACAGAGAGGAGCAGCCTGGGAGCCTGCAGTAGTAGAGTGGCAAAACCACGCAACTTATAAGCAGTTAATGACATCTAATGTGTTAGGCCCTGCTTGTTATTAGGTGAGGCTAGTAGATTTCTGGCAAGAGAAGATAGCAAGAAAACGGAAGAGAGAACCTCAGTCTGCCCAGATTTACAGTCTGACAACAGTTACAGAAATAAACCTGTTTATAAGATTGCTGCATTTGTCTCACTGCTGTTCCCAAAACGCATCCACATGAATAGTCTAAAAAACACTTCAACAACTTGACAGGCTTCAGACTTCTCATTTTGACATCGGCAACATGACCCAGAACTCAAGATCATCAAGTCAACAGCAGCTGTGGAAAAAGCCGCCAGAATGAAGGGAACAAAGGGTAGGCTTCAGCCAGCGTCCGTAACACAACTGAACGTGAATTAGACATAGTTCTGTACAAACCATTTAATGTGTTCACACCCCAAAGGCTTAAGTAGAAAACAATCCTTCAACAAACAGACAGCAAGAAGAAATTAGTGATAAGGCACTAGTTTCCACTGACTTTTTTTCCTTGCCTCTTGGAAGCATCCAGCTGGCTCCACAGTTAGCTGCTTGACAACAGCAGAAATATCTTGCAACACAGAAACATCGGTACCCCACTGGGGAGCACAGTCCTCTTATCGTGCTCGGCTCTTCATTTTCTGCCTTGCTCTCTTTCCAGGTCTCTTCTGTAAAACAAGGACAGATTTGTTCTAGCTCTGTAGCTCGGGGAGGATACCAAGGAGAGGACATTTGTCATCACCTCTGGAGATGGAGGTTTTGGGATACAGGTAGCAACAAGCAGTACTTACTAACTCCCCCACTCATTTCCCTGCACAGACACTGAACCACCATCCTCAACTTTGTCTGCTACCGAATTATGCTCAGCTCCCGAAGACAGACACTATCACTTCCAGTTGCTGGAAGCACCCATCACGTACTCAGCTCTCCCTCCCAGACCAGGGCTGGCTTCCTAGCCAACAAGGATCATTTGCATACAACATTTTACTTACATTGAGGGCTTTTTTTCCTCCTTTTCCTGCTTTTCCTGGGCCTTTATTGTGAGCCACTTTTGACCGGAAGCTGGATACATCATTAAAACTCTCCTTTGTGTTCCACTTCGAGCCCTTCTTCTTCCCACCAAACCCAAACTTCTGATTCTTGTATCGTCTTTTGGCATTTGGTCTGAAAATCAACCAAACAGCATCACTGCACATACCTTCCCTCTGCAAGCTCTCAAGAAGGCACACGTATTGCCAATGGACTCCCAGCCATCGTGAACATTTCCTCTTATTGAAGAGACAGAAATCAGCACATTTCAGTCTCTCTTCCATTCTGGCCATAGTTTTCCTCTTCTCTAGGGACAGAAAGCCACCTCAGACTTATTTTAATGAACAGAGAACAGCTTTCTCATTCCACAAAAAATGATCCCCTGAAAGACTGAAAAAACCCAGAGATTCTGCAGTGAAATATCTGTCTTTACTGGTCTCACCCCTTCTTTGTCCGTTGACCTGCGCTGCCTTTTTTATTCCCCTGAGATGACATCTGCTCTTCATCTAGGAAATCCAGCTTGTCAGAGAGACCTGCAGGAGTAATGACATAGCAGTTGCTCAGCTACCACCACAGAAAATATGAATTTTCAGTCCAAATAACAGCAGTATGTCACCCTCACTGAAGAACTTGGGAGGATTTTCACTGCCACTGGCATATGACTCTGCACAGCAGCAGCCTTTCAAGCTCACTGCCCAGCACATCACACCACCTTACATTGCTCACACATCATTATTCCCATCACACATTTGCTCCCTTAGACAAGTTGACTTTACCTTTCTGGTATTTCTTGACTGCATTCAACATATTTTTTTTCTCCTTTTGTCTCCTCTGCAGAATCTCAGTTTGCACCTGAGATGAGAAGCAGAATGTTAGTGTTGTTCCTTGGAGTGCCCCATATTTTTCTTTTTCTTCCACACCTTCTCCCCACAGGGCATTCCATCTTTTCCTCTAAGCAGCCAGACAGATCCCATTTATTTTATCCAGTCCCCTGTGGTCTCACTTTCTAAGCTCTTCACTCAGGCTTTGGATTCTTGCCATAGATAGGTCCCTTAGGTAGCTCCTCCTCACCTTCTTGCCATATTTTCTCAGTGCACGGAGCTGTTTCGCTTTCTCAGACCTCTCCATTGCTTCTTGTTTACTCTTAAGCTTCTGTCGAATCTTATTAGGGGATAGAAAAAACAAGATTTATCAGTAATGCAAAAGAAAATATAAGAATTTTATGACTGCTGTGCAGTCCTGTAATCAGTAATAATGTGACCTATCAACAAGTGTAAAACCAAAACCATCTCTCAATCAGATAATGCTTTATAAGGCATAACGTTCTTTCAGCTCAAGGCTGGAACAGTTATTACAGAAACTCCTGAACTGATCTGTAGCCAAAATCTGGTTAAAAAGGCAAAGCTCACACAGAAACAAGACAAAGCCTTATAATGGGCTCTAATGGAACCACTAAACAAGAGTATGTTCTCACATCTTGTCAGTCTACTCAGGTGTATGTAGAAGACGTGGCAGTATCTTTCTTGTCATTATTAAAAGTAAAGCACTGAAGAAGAGTTAACAATCCTTCCATGCCATAGGAAACCTCTCTTTCATTCCCTCCTTGTTCACAGATATTTCTGTAAGGATGCCATGTTACCAGGGATTACAAAGATTTCGACACTGATCATCTGGATTCAGCCTGTGACCCCACTAGAAGATAAAACCTCTGTCCTTCAAACATGAGCCAGCAAAATAAGGTGACAGTGGTGTGCAGAATGGACTTGAGCCTCAGCACAAACTACTTACTAATCTTCATCTTCTCTAGGAAGGTTCCATCAGCCATCAAAACCGTGACAAAGTCATACATGAGCCTCCAAATTAGACCCCAGCTCACGTCTGTTTAACTTACACAATGTAGGGGTTTTTCTAAAACTACAACTAAAATTAGGGTTCCATTTTGAACAAATACCACAGTCAAGAAGCAAGTTTGTGACCTTCATATTTCCTACAGAAATCCGACCATTACCCGTGATAGATTAATTAAATAACACCATTTAAAACCACAGAGTACAAACAAAGGGTGATACTTAAATAGGGATAAAGGTTTATGTTAATGACACAGTTGACTACAAGTCTGAGGACACAGAGCATAAACATAGCCAACTTTACAACCACTGTCACACACAAGGACAAAAAGTCTCCTTTTTAAATATTAAACACATTTTGGACAGAATATAAATTGTGCTTTTCTACTTTATGTTCCAACCTGTTATTGAAATTCCCACATTACCCTGAAACACCTAAACAGAAAGAAATTTCCAGCCACAAACAAAATTCCAAACACAAACACTGTCACAGGCGTTTGTCAGAGAGATGATGGTAAGTATTCACACATCACACCTTAAAGTTAATCCCTAACACAGACTAAAACCAAGACACAACACAGGAAAGCAAGCCATTATTCACTGCACATACCTTCTGCATCTGTTGGTCTGACTTGGCCATCTCTGCAAAGTAATCATCTGGCCTCCTAGTAGGAACTTGGAGCTTACGCAACCGGGGTAGGGCTTCCAGGACAGCTTCCTGAGCCTGCCGGTAACTGGGGAGAGAGCACAGCACCAGCTCTGTCACTCACAGAACCTGCTCACATAAGCTAGCTGATACTGGGATCTAACACGCACTGATCTAGAATTTATATCAACACGCTGTGCCCTACAGCATTCAGCGCTCCTAAGAGCGATTTAGGTGCCAGTTCAATATTAACGCTTCTATCCTGCACATACACATTTAACTAGCTTCGAGTTACACTTTCATATGTTGGATTATAAATGGCAAGGCAAAACAAGCGAACTGCATGAACGCCAAAACAAATCCACAAAGGAAAATCCATATGCTGTGCTAGAACCGTAGTGCTGCAACCAAGGAACATTTCAAATACACTTTTCAGCAAGTCTGCTGCAAGGAGGGGCATTCTTTCCCATCACAAGCCAAGTTAAATACACTAGCACTAATTTGTAGCTATTTGGGGAAACATTCAGAGCCATCAAACATAAACCACATGGCCGCAGAGTGCCACAGCGACAGCCAGCATGGCAGCCCGCAGCACACCTGAGAAACACAACTCCAAGCACGCAGCAGTATGCGAGACCTTACGCTTTGACACTTACAAGCTCATCTCCCTCTGGAAATCATTCTCAGGGTCCACAGCATCTTTGCTAGACGCACTCTGTGAGACAGGATCCACGGCCGGGCCCGAAGTCACATCCAGCCGTTCCACCCAAGCCAGCTGCTGCTCGAATTCCGACAGGCAGTGCTTCAGGCCGTTCTGTGGAAGAAGCACGTCTCTGCACACCACCACACAGCACCCCTCCCCACGGCCGGCCCGGCAGGACGGCCAGGTCACACCGCGGCCCGCTCCTCCGAGGCCGCGGGCCGACCCCCCACAGCAGCACCGCCGTGCAGGAGCCCCGGAGGCCTGCCCTGTCCCGACACACACCACCCCCGAGCAGGCCCCGGCTCGGCGTTCCCTTCCTGCCCCGGGAAGGCGCCGTCCCGCCCCGCAGGTCCCGCTCACCACGTCGTTGCACCGCTTCGGCCGCCCCTCCAGCACCACGTTGAGGCCCGGTTTCAGCGCGCCCCTGGAGAAGGCCTCCTGGAGCTGTGGAGAAGGAACCGTCAGGCCGCGCCGCCGGCGGGACGGGCACCGTGCGGCCCTGCCCCGCGGCTGCCGGCGGAGGCTTCACCGCCCCCGGGCTCACCTCCGAGTCCGAGAGAGAGGAGTCCTCCGAGCCGGAGTCGGAATCGGAAAAGGACCCGCGCCGCGCCATGCTGCCGCCGCCGCCGCCGCTTCCGGTCACGTGTGCGCGCCCGGCCGCCGCTTCCGGGGGTGGCGAGGCCGCGGTTGTCACGGCGACGGCGTCACCGGCGGCATGTCGGCGGTGGTGGCGCAGCCCGTGGCCGTCTTCGGCTGCCGGCCGCGGGTCGCCGGCGGCGTCTGCTTCTTGGAGGATCAGGTCGTGCTGCACGCGGCTGGGGCGGGCTGCCTCCGGCTCCATCTCGAGCAGAAATGGCACAAGTTCATCCCAGGTGGCCCCGGCCCTGACCCCGACCCCGGCCTCCACCCTGACCCCGGCTCGCCCTGACCCCTCTCCTCCCCACAGGCACCGAGAAGAGCCGGGGCGTGCAGGCGCTGGCCGTCAGCCCCAACCGGCGATACCTGGCCGTCTCGGAGGCGGTGGCGGAGCAGCCGGTTCTGACGGTATACGAGCTGTCGTCGGGGCCGGCGCGGCGGCGGAGGACGCTGGCGGCCGCCGAGCTGCCGGCGCGGGAGGTGGTGTCCCTGGCCTTCTCCCCCGACTGCCGGTACCTGGCGGCCGCCACGGCCCCCCCCGAGGGGCGCCTCACCTACTGGCTCTGGGAGAAGCAGCGGCTGATGGCAGCGGCGCGCGTCGGGGCGCCGGGCAGCGGTGTCTGCCAGGTAACGGCTGCGCGTCCACCTTGCCAGCCTCGTGCCCATCCAGCCACCCCCTGGCCTTGCCAGGGCATGAGGGTGCACACCCCTGCCTCCAGAACTGAGCTGGGCCAGCGTCTCTGCGGCTTATTTTGATTCACAGTTGGCTGGTTCTTTGGGAGCCCATGGCACTGTTTCGAAAAGGTGGATAGAAGGATCAGATTTTAGCTCAACAAGTACTGGGTGCCAGGTGGCACGTAAGTTCGGTCTGCAGGATGCACAGTACATTTTCCTGTGGCCATGTGGCTTCTACCCAGGGCAAGAGAGGAAGGAGAGGGCTCCACGCTGTAGATTTTCTGTAGTTTCTGTGGCCTTTCTTGGGATCTGCTGGTGACCTTCCTCTGCAATAGAACACTGGACTAAATAAATTTTTGGCTTTGACCTGTAATGGACATTCTTATGCCTGTATCTCTAATATTACATGAGATTCTCTTGTATCACACGAGATCTATGGTGCAGGGCCAGTACAAGTGGCCGGTGAGTGTGCAATGTGTCCCTGCAGAAACACTCAGTAACTAGGCTTAACACACATCTTGGAAGCTCTCGGCATGCTCGTGCACCTTTTCCTTCCTACAGTCTGTTGTATGTGCAGATCAGGGGAGTAGCCCAGGAAGAGTGGTTAGGAGCAGGCTGATGCACTCCAACAGTTCCTGCATCCTGCTTTGGGTGCTCTTTTTTCGTATCTTTCGTGCATGAAGGTAAGAGGCTTTCAGTACCTGGGTTGGTTGGATCCTAGCTGCCATTTTTTCTGGGGTACAGCTACAAGCAGAGGTTGTGTGAACTACTGGCTTCACGAGCTCAATTCCTAAAGAGAGGAGAGTGACCGTAAAGACAACTGCTTGTCTAAAGTCCCATTAAGCATGAAAAATGGAGGTCTAACTACCCCTGATATGCTTCATGTTGAGATGGCTGTTCCACTGTTTTCACCTATAAGCATCTAATTATGGGAATTTGGATGCATAATGGCCATGTATTTTGCCTGAAATACAGAATTCATTCCTGGCCTTTAAGAATGAATGTTCCCACTCTTCAGGAATCTTCCTACCGGAAAAACTTGCTAACCGGCAGTACAGATATATTTTGGCCTTACTTTTGTCATTTAATCCTGAAGGGCAGAGACCACTTTCTCTCCTGTATTGCATTGTGATTCAGGTAGCATCTTAGCTTAATAAAGTTAATGTATTTGTAGCATTGTGTAAAATTGATATATGCAGTGGCGAAAGGGGAAAAACTGCAATATGTAGTTATGATGTTTATTTCTTAGTCTCTTCTGTATTCGTATGTTTCTATGAACCTTCTTCCCTTATTTGTTTTCCTGTATCTGGTATGGAAAGTCTTCAGAACACGTGTAATATTTGCTTATTTGTGAATGTAGTTGTATAAAATCATTTCTCTCTTGTTTGTTCCGTAGGTGAGCTTTAGTCCTCAAGACAATACACAGGTTTGTATCACTGGAAATGGCTTTTTTAAACTTTTCAAGTACAGTGAAGGAACTTTGAAGCAGATGAATTTACAAAGGGGAAAGCCACAAAACTACTTGTGCCATGCCTGGCTGTCCAAGGAGGAAGTGATATGTGGCACTGACACAGGCAAACTTATGTTGTTTGAAACTGGAGAGCTGCACTGGGAGACAAGTGTAGAGTACAAAAAACCACCCAGGGAACTAGAAGAAGGTGCAATGACAAAAGAATATGAGAGGTAAATCTGTTAAATACTGTTACCAATAGTTCCCTGCTTGTGCATGCAGATTAGTTGCAGGCCATTCACTTATTTCCTTCTTGTCCAGTTTATGAATGAGTTATAATACGATTGCAGCTGATAACCATTTGTTTTTTTGTTTGTCTCTCTTTATTTCTAAGTCTTTATGCATTTCCTGCTTGCGGTTCTTCTGATGTCTCTTGTGGACTGGCCTCTGAAGATAAGGATTCCCAACAGGATTCTTTGCCTCAAATATCTGCAGTTGCAGCTTATTCCAAAGGCTTTGCATGTTCATCTAGCCCAGGACTTGTTCTTCTGTTTGAGAAGACCAAGGAAAAGGAAGTCTACAAGGAGAGTCAAGAAATCTGGGTAGGGAGAAAAAGAGCTTTTCCAAGCAATTATGCAGCAGAGGCCTGTTTAGAGGGGCAGGGGTGCTTCTGATTCAGTTATTAATAATAATTGTTAGCACATCTCTATTTACATTGTAAGCACTGGCTAACTGTCCTGGTGATGTCAAAAGGAAGGGAGTTGCCAGAGGTCACACAAAGTCAGTGACAGATGTCCTTTTGCAAGGTAGCTCTCCTGTGTTCCCACATGGAAAATGTGCTTTGAGGCTGCTAAGCTTCAGGAAACCTTTAAGAAACTTCTATTTAGGGCGACTTTTGGAGCTAAGAAGTAATCTACATCAGTTATGAAGAACGAGGCTGCTTGGGTTTTTCCCCTCATGCTGTTCTGACACTTGTGCACTCTTAAGTAATCTAGTAAGATTTCTAACAGTGCTGTAGTGAGCTGCATGCATTGACTTACTGCAGTCGCTGGATAAGAACATTTGACTCCAATGACCTGGTCAAGCCTTCGTACTCTGGATCTACTCTTCCCTATGCATGAGACCCTGTAGTAAGAGCGTTATCAACCTGAATGATACACTGCAAAGGACTGTTATTCTGAGGTCACAATTTTCAGGAAGTTTTCATTCTGACACTTGCTAGGCTTTTTTCTTGATGTTTTTCTGCTATTGTTTTAATTTTTGTTTCATTAAATACTTAAGATCACTGCTGAAGCATCCTCTGATACTTTTTTTCAGCTGTAATGCTGTAGATACAATTAGGTTCTCGTCTTCTATTCCCTGCCTTGCTGTAGTTATGTATGATTAAATATCCAAGTTGTCTTACTGATCTGTGTATACTTATTAGCATAGCATTACAGCAAAAATCTCTGTGTGTGCACGCCTACTACCAAAACATGGAGACCTGGAATATCTCATGGGTTGCATTTCTTGTACAGCTTCCTCAGGACCTGTTCAGCAGTGAACCAAATCAGTCAGACAGACAGGACATTATATGTATCTGCTTCAGTCCTTCTGAGGAAACGATGGTCATTAACACAAACAAAAATCAGCTTTACGTGTTTGCTATGCACTCCACTGATCTTATGAAGGTGAGTGCAATTTTATCACACTCCACAGCCATCGTGTCTGATAAGGGTTGTATTCTAACAGCATAGGCTATTCAGTGTTGCTTTCTATGATGCATTCTCATAAAATCCATCCAATAACATCTGAACCCTTAAAGGTCATGCTAGGAAGTGCTCTGCATGCTTCTCTGAGAGCTGTATTTCAGTATCCCCTTGCTCAAGCATCCCTCCATACGAATGCGTACCTGATGTAATTCAGCATCGTCATGATAGAGGGCACTGTTAAGACCGTTTAAGGGTGCATGTCACTGTTGAACCATGTAAATAAGGCTTCAATTGAGAGATTTTTAACATAACTGTAGTAGTTTGTGCTCCACTATAATATGCAAAAACTTTAATGCAACGATAGATCTGGAACAGCCATGGGAATCTCATGTTACTCTAAAATAATAGTTGTTGAAGTTCTATTTTGAAGTCAAACCTCTTTGTGAAGAACAAACTTAATGAAAAGTGTTCCATACTCTGAAGGAATCAAATAATATAAGCACAAGAAATGAATGTATTATAATGAAACAGGCTTGCATGGAGTTTAATCCCTAAGCTGTGCACAGGTGTACAGAAAGATCTTTACAGGATGGGGCTTTGCAGTTACAGGTCCTTTTTCTGCATGCAGCCTAAAATTTCACTGGTGCTTCACTTCCAGCATGTACTAGCTAAACATGCTGGTTAAGTTGCTTATCAGCAGCTTGATGACTTTTAAATAGCTGTCTGACCAGAAGGTCTTAACTGAATTGTTGCAGGTCCAGTTTTATTTATTTATCTCACCTGCATTTCTTTGGACACCTGCTGTCACTACTGTATGACAGCTATGAAGCCTATATCTTTCCTGCATCACTTTTATTGATTACTAATTATAAAGTTAAAACTGATTTGAACATTGTTATGTTCTTAACATTGTTATGTTGGCACAGGTGCAGTGAAAGGATTAGGTGGTTTCCTTAAATCTATTTGATTACTGTATGCAAAGAGCTGTGATAGATTTCTTACCTGACTTTCTGCCTGCAGTGAAAGATTTGTGATGTTTTTATGTTCTCGTTGCTTCTCAGGAGAAGGCAGCTTATTTTGCATATCTGAATTTCCCAGTGCATTCTGCTTCGATCACTGGTCTGGACATCTGTATTTGGAAACCCATTCTTGCTACTTGTTCCCTGGATAGATCTGTCCGCATCTGGAATTACAATACAAAGTAAACAGTTGTTTGTGTTTGTTATTACCTCTTGCTTTTTGTATATTGTATTTCGCAGGCAACAGCAGCCTTCTCGTATGAATGGGGGTGTTGTTCTGGTAAAATTCTTGTGCGGCGTGGGATGTAAATGCTCTTACGGACATGACTGGGGAGGTCTGAACAGGCAGTGCCTTTAAAACCAGCGCCTTTAAAACCAGCGCCGAAAGAATCCAAAGCCTTTTTTCTATTAAGCCATTTTGGGGTCAGACTTCTTGTGTTTTGGGAAAAAAAAAATCTTCAGGAATATTTCATTCAGCTTTGTCTTAAGATACTGTTGTCCCATCTCCTGCTTCATAGCCATAGTTCTTAAGCAAAGGTTCTGTGCAGGGGAAACAAATCTCAGAAGAGATGTTTGTGTAGGTTTGCAATCAATGGTTCATTTACCTTCATTATAGTACAGTAAACAAGGATGTGCTCTTGCATCTTCCACACCTCCTCTGTGAACCACAGCATTCAGATTTGCTTTCATTCCCTGTAGCAGCTGTGTGATCGTTACTTAGCTGAATGACAACGCAAGGACAAGGCAGAGTCATTGTAGCTGCAGGTGTCCCAGATGGGGCAGATATTGTCCTGGCAGGAACCACAGGGAATTTGCACTGTTCCATACTGTGCAATGGTTTTCTCTTTCAGCACCTTGGAGCTGTATAAGGAGTATGGGGAGGAAGCATACACAGTATCACTGCATCCCAGTGGCCTTTTCTGTTTGGTTGGGTTTTCTGACAAACTGCGGTTTATAAGTCTACTGTATGAGGACATGCATGTTTTCAAGGAGTTTGCTGTGAGAAAGTGTAGAGAGGTAAGGAGTGATGCAAAAATGAAATTGGGGAACTATAGGGAACAGAATGGTAAAGAATGTGACAGAAGGTAGAAACCTCTCCAGTAGATCATAGAATCACAGAATGGTTTGGGTTGGAAGGGACCTTAAAGATCATCTAGTTCCAACCCCCCTGCCATGGGCAGGGACACCCTCCACTAGACCAGGTTGCTCCAAGCCTCATCCAGCCTGGCCTTGGACACTTCCAGGGATGGAGCATCCACAGCTTCTCTGGGCAACCTGTCCCAGTGCCTCCCCACCCTGGTATGATTTAGGATATCAAAGCATAGAGGAAAGGATTCTGACTTTTGGAAAGTGAGCCTGGAGGGTGATGCTTAACTCTGGACCTGGGAAGCAGCAGAAGGAGTGTTTTGCTTAGAAATACTCAAGGACTGAATTTTACAGGGGAAAGCACCAATTAAGAAACCAGTAAGAGGCTAATTATGTCATGGATTTTTCTTTTTGTGTAACATTCTGGTATTAGATGATGTCATTGGAATTCAATGCATGAATTTTTTTATCTCATGAATCTACAGTAATGGGTGGTTATGTTCTTTTTGTAGTGCTCATTCAGTAACGGAGGCCATCTTTTTGCTGCAGTTAATGGAAATGTGATTCAAATTTATTCCAGCATCACCTTTGAGAATATTAATAATCTGAAAGGACATAGTGGGAAGGTTAGTGAACAAATCCTATACAGTACAACTCATTAAAGTATGAACTAGTTGGTAAGATGCATTTTGAAAAGGTAAAGAACAATTTTGGATCAGAAATGGGCCCAAAAGTTAAAAATACAAGAAATACAAAAGCCATTTTTCTTTGGTCAGAAGTCCATGTATGCATTCACTAGATACACGTAAAGTGTCTGTAAATTGAAGGTGAATGATTGGCAGGTAGCTGAACCAGGAAAAATATCCCAGTAATAAATTATAAAAATAAAATATACTGCTCATTACTGAAATGAACTTTTTCCTGACTGTGTTTGTAAAGTAGTTCTTACTGATTTATTCTGTTCTTAATGCTAAAATGGAACGAGTTGAGAAACATCGAGGGGTTTTTAAGTAAGACTTAGAAGTATGACTCCAAAGTTGTCATGGATTTACCAGTAAAATGACTCCATGATGCGTGTGTGTAACTTACACAACAGGCTCCTTGGTGTGTTTTGCTTTTGCCAGATAGATGCAGTTAAATGGAGCGCGGATGATGCTAAATTTGTCTCCTGCGACACGCATGGTGCTGTGTATGAGTGGAACTTGTTGACAGGGGAAAGGGAGTCAGAGTGTGTGCTCAAGTCCTGCATTTACAGCAGCATTGCCCTCTCTTCTGATGCCAAAATCATCTTTGCTGTTGGATCTGACCAAACTCTCAAAGAAATTTCAAAGTCTTCGGTGAGCTAACAAGCATGTTGGGATTTTGCTAAGTTCTCTGGGGAGGGTTACTAGTGCTTTGGTTTCCTTATCATCCGTTTGGTAAGTAGGAATCAGTCTGGTTTGGATAGCTGCAGTATTTACTGAATGAAACCTGAGACTTTGTTGGTAGTTTTGTATTTTTATAACTTTAGTTGGCTTACCTAGAAATCTTCTAATCCAGCTAACACACTGACTTGGCAATATTATGTCAACTGTTTTGCTGAAATACCAGTGTATCATGTCTACCTCTGTCCAGAAAAGTAGTAAATTGCATGTGATAACCATTACATCTTTCAGAAGTGATCCGCTTGTGGAACTTGGCTTGAAATTTTGGGAGTGCATATCAATAAAGCTTAATACTGATTATTGTTTATGGCTTTACTCTTATAGGCCTGTAGATTCTTTCAACTGCATTGTTTGCTGCAGGCAGTGGTCTGACAATTGCTCGCGCAATAAGTAGCCCAATAGTATTGGGGAACTTGGTGTAATGTGAAGGGTTTGTGTGTGGTTTTTTTTTTTTAGATCCAGCAGGAAGTGCCTGCTTTTGGTGTTGTTTATACTGCAGTAGCTGTTTCCCATTCCGGGCACATGGTATTTGTTGGTACATCTCTGGGGACAATTCGAGCTATGAAATACCCATTACCTTTGACGAAGGATTTCAACGAGTATCAGGCCCATGCAGGTGCTGTTACAAAGGTAACAGAGTACTTCCTTTTCCCTGCAATACCAGCTGCACGTCTCCTTTAGCACAGATTCTCCTTCCCGTTTCATAACATAATGTGTTAAGACTAACGTTGAGCCTGCACGTGGAGAATTAATATTATAGCATTCATAGAAGTCCTGTCTCTAGAAATAGATGTCACCGGGTAAGCTGTTGGCTAAAAAGTGGCTTGCACCAGGATACAGAACATGGCATATCCCTGATGGAGAGCTTTGACACAGCTCCTTCTGGAAAAAGTTATGCAGGCTTGAAAACCTCTTGTGAGAATGGAAGGAGGGATGAGATCAATGTATTAACAATCTCGCTGCCGGGGTAAAGAGCAGAAGAGATTGCAGTGCTGGTCTGCTAACTGGAGTGTATTTCCAAAAGGCTAATGAACATCTGAAAGGTGGGGATATGGTGAGCAGAGCCTGCAACCTCAAAACAATTCAGTGCACTTTTTCAGGAAGCCATGTGTTCTGTCTTGTTAAAAATGTTCACAATTTTGGCATTTTAAGAGTTGCTGTCAAATACAGCACCTCGACCTAGAGCTGCACAGTCCAACACTAGGCTGTGAACTTCAGTTACTGGAACTCTACTTTCACCTCACTCGTAAACTGCGTCAGCTCTCAGGTACTCTATGCCAGGCCACACAGTCACAGGAGGTCTGGAGGAGGTGACAGCAGTTATTACTAGATAGTTCTTGGTGGGCTGATTTACAGATTCAAAAGAAAACGTTTAGCCACCTGTTTCTCAAACAAATTCTCAAAGAAAAGAGCTAGAGACCTTTGGAATTGTCATATAAATTTCCTGTCTGTGCTGTAACTGTCTAGAAGGTCTTTTATGTTCCAGGTTTTTAAAAATCTTCCTGCAGCTTTGACAGCAGAAGCAGATCCAGTGTCTTCACATGTTCTTCTTTTCTTTCCTTTCCTTTCCCCTGTTGTCTGGACCAGGGTGGAACAGTAGAGGACATAATCAAAACACTGGTAGTGGGGCTATGTTAATATTTCCACTGTTGACTTCCTGTGGTAGAAAAGACAAGGAGTGGGTGGGTGGGGAGAAAAATTTCGTATAAAATCAGACTGTGTCTCCATTCTTCCTTGTCTCTACTATTATTTGGTCGTCTCTTCCTTCTAAGATGTCTGTAACAAATGATGACCTATTTCTGCTGACTGCCTCAGAGGATGGCTCTATATTTATCTGGAAAGTGGATGATAAAGGACGTGGGATACTGAAATGGGAAAAGGAAGCTGAGTATGCTGAGGAAGTGCTGATCATGAGATCAGATATAGAAGAGAAGGTAGGAGGACCATCTTGTGAACATGAACCCTAGGATTCCTAGTGTACAGCTTATGAATTGCACTTGCATGTTTGCGACTAGCTGTTTCTGTATGTATCGCCTTCTGCTTAAGTGGGCTTGCATGGCTTTTGTCATAAAAAGAGGTTACGGCAAGTAGATGCAGCTGCCTCTCAATGTGCAAACTGCATTGTATGAACAGTGAGTGTGGAGAAAAGGTTAGACTTCAATAATTTCCACAATCTCTTGAAAGCAGTTTTAATGGAGTAGAGAAGTCAGAAGCTGCATTTCTATAAACCATCTTGTAGGATAACAAAGGAACCTTACTTCTGGAATTTCTTCAGTCTGCCTATCTGAAACGTCTCTGCAAAGGCTGTCTTCCATAAAAATGTTCATGTAAATAAAGCATCCTTAACAAGCTGTTGCTAATGGAAAATCTCTCTGTTAAAACTATCTTCTCATCCATGTCCTAACAGAATCAGGCAATGCTAGACCTGCAGATTCGTGTGGAAGAGCTACAGACAGAAAATTATTACCAGCTACGTCTCAAGGACATGTACTGTAGTGAAAAAATAAAGGCATTAGAGGAGAATTTCACTCAGGAAATAGACTCCCTTAAAACCAAACACCAGGTATGATTCATATTGCAGAACCACATACCAAGAAATCTTTCACTGAAGAGCTGAATTCAAGTTTGCATTATATATGTATGAATGCCATAAAGCAGCTGAAAAATGAAGCATTCCTTTCCAGTAAGGGTGTTCTTGATATTTGTAAGGCATGAAGCTACCTTTGAGGCAAATCTCTTGTAAGTACAAAGGGATGCAAGTTTTCTCCTAGGCAGGCTATAAGTATCTTCACATGAAAACCGTTCCAGCAACAAATGCTGCCTGAGACCAATGATCAGTGAGCTGTATCACCCTTGAGTAGAAACGAGACCGTGCCTTAGAAGCTCCGTCACATACAAGGTTGCAGCTGCTGCAGGATCCAAGAATGACTCTTCTTAATGCCACCTTCTTTATGCCCTGGCCTCTTAGCTTTTTTAAGATCATCTGCTGAGCTGCCTTGTATGCTTTTTGAACACAGAAGTCAACTACATTCCCTGGATTTCTTCGGTGAATGTGTTTATTGATTTCTGTAATCATGAAGCAGAACTTCCCTGAAAGGCAAAAGCCACGATAATTCTTCCCATTGTCTTATTTATCTGTGTCTGTTAATTCTATTCGGTGCATCTCTCTGGTGCACACACCAGATTTCTGACCTATAACTTGCTATGTTTCTGAACCCTTTTTAGAGTTAGAAGGCAAGTGATCCAACAGCAATTTCTCTGGCAGGAAGATGGCCTGAAGTGAGAGATTACATATCACATTATTCGATTCTGTCAACCTCCTGTTCTTTTCAAGATTTTGGCTTAATATTATCCTGTCCTGGTGATTTGTTACTGCGTATTTTGTTGAGTTGTACATAGTCCCTTCAAGCCGTATTTCAGTTTGACTCCACATAAAGAAGGATGCCACTATGAAAACTTGCCAAGTTACTAATTTTATTATTTTATGGTCTTGTCATTTTCAGGTGCTCCTTTTATCTTTCTTGTCTTTCGGCCCTACAAATGTTCTGGCAGGTTTCTGATTTTGATTTTTTTTTTTTTTTGAGGAAGTTTAATTATTCATTTTAATGTTTTCTTCAAGTAGTTCCTCAGGCTTTTTGGCTTTTTTCATTGTGGTTTTTGCATTTAAGTAACTTGAGTTTTAACCTTTCTATTTTTACTCATTTTTGTACAGCATGACCTCTTACAAGAAAGCCATTTCACTTCTCATGAATTCCTCTACTTGTGTTCTACTGGTGCTGGTTTTCTTCTGTGGTTCTTCGAGTCTTTTCATATGTAGTGCTTGGCTGTAGAATCTTAATAATCTCAGCTACACTGAAATGTGTTTAGGTTTGTTGATTATAAGCTTGCAAGCAAATGCATTTGAAGGTGAATAAAAGTTTTCTAGGCAGACAAGTTGTACTTCCTGTCTGAGAACCAGTATGTGGTAAGATTAAACTAAACAACAGATTTGGACAGGCTTGGGGCTAACCTTTCTAGTAGTTGCATCCAGCAGGCAAATGTAGTATTTCTGCTTATGCAAGACCCATACAGTTGTTATGAGAAGAAGGTGAAAATATTGTACCTATGGTACAATTCCCAGATTTTCTGGGAAGTTTCTCACCCATTTTCTTGTTCCAGTTCTTTGTGCTTTTTTAGGAGATGAAGTCATTTGTAGTGGTAGTCGGACATTCCAAGCAAATGGTATCCCAGCCTCACTTTTGCTTGTGTTTATGTCATTTTGCGCAAATGTCAGTGGTTTAGGACCTCAAGGTTGCTTCAAGTGAGCCAGGAAGCAGCTTGAACTTTAATATCTGGACAACAATGTGTGGAACTGCAAATTCTTCTCAAGCAGGCACACACAAAAGTGGAGGGTTTTGTAGCTTTCCATTTTTTCTTGTCAGATTAGGATTATCCATTACCCTGTTTTATATAAACTCAATTTGCTGCTACTTTCCCATAGTTTTCCATAGTTTTGTAACTTGTAACAAACTAATCTCTGGGAAAAATTGGCTTAGTGACACATGGCGTCTGAATTTTGGTGAGAGACTCCGAACATAAATTCTGTTGTGTATGTGTTCCCCAGTACGGGCAAGAGCACAAATAATTTGGACTGCTTTGCCTAGTTTCAAATTAAAGTGTATTTTTCTTATTTTTTTCCCCAGGTTTTACAGGCAGAGAAAGAAAAACAGGAGCTACAACACCAATTCCAACTGTCTGAGCTGATGAGTAAACAGGCCAGGGAGGTGCATCAGCTAGGTTAGACTATAACAAGTGTTAGTACCTGGAATTTGGAGGAAGCGCATTAGATTAATAGCAAGTAATGTGAGAGGGAGGGATTAGTAGAGTACAAGGAAAAATGCATGTATGTTGTGTAGGTATTGCAGACCAAACGCTTGTCTAAACTGCAGCACACACATGACCATGATGAGAACATGCACATGGGCACTGTATCATCTTAGATGTTTGGGTTTGGGGATTAGTAATATCTTCATTTATCTTATAGCTCATTGTGCAAGAACAGTGAAGTCATAACGTTCAGCAAGGAGGCTAATGTACAATGCCACAACACGGGAACACCTGGGACCCAGATCTGTAATCAAGATAAAGTAGAAGTACTGCAAATACCATACCAAAAAGGAAGTCCACCCATAAATGAATCCATTGCCTACTCATACTCTCTATCAGTTTTACTTATTCAGCTCTGTCGTGGTTGTCATCTCAAGGGAATGCCTAATTTAGCTGTTATTTGTTGTAATGGCAGAGTAAGAGATTTTGGTGCAGGTTTTAGACTTGTTCAAGCTGGAACAGAACAACACTCGGTCCCGATGCAGCAAGCAGGGGTATAGCAAAATATTCAGAGACAACTGAGAAAGCTGAATGACAGCTTTGGAAAAGGCATTATTAATTAGTGAAGTGGTAAGTAAAAGGAAGAGCAGGAAACTCAAGAGATGGTTTTCTGATGTAAAATTCTGTATGGCCACAGAGTGTAAAAGCCCTGATGAAGAAAGTGATGAAGTGCTTCTAGGGTAATTTATTGCAACCAGCTGCCAAAAAGACTGTAGAGAATAGGACATTGATTGCTGTAGAAGGATAGAGTACATCTCTCTCTTCTATGAGTTTTACCCATTCCATATGTTTCCTGTTACCAGAATCTGACAGTAATCAGAAGCTCTTAATGGAAAATGAGAAATACCAGGAGCTGCAAGTGAAATCCCAGAGGATGCAGGATGAATATGAGAAGCAATTGTATAATTTGGAGGAAAGCAAAAGCAGGGCTGTGAAGGAGCTAACAGAATATTATGAGGAAAAACTTAATGAGAAATCTGTTCTGCTGGAAGAGGTAGGAATCTTGATTTGCAGTTTGAATTATTGACTAAGTTTATCTCCAGCTGTGATAAAATGTTCCCTAGAAGAGGAGAGGTTGGCTTCCTCCATGCAAATCCTAATCTGCCTGTAACCTTGAGGAAATATGTTGCCAGGTAGAATAGTAATAAGGAAAACCCAGCAGAGTTGCCAGCTTTTCTGGGCTTCATACCTTGAGTAAGTAACCTGCTGAGATTAATATCCTTGGGCATTCTCAGCTTCACCTTTCTTTCTCATAGATCCAAGAATTCCTGTTTATTAATGTGGGTTAGATGATACATTTACTGTAATAGAAGAAATAAAGATTCAATCACTTGTTCTAGTGTACAGATAACACTTCCAAAATGGTGAATTCCAGTCCTGAGTCACTGAGGTTCCTGCCTGCATAATCTGGGGGGGAGGAAGGGGGAAGATAAATACCCTGAGTACTTCAAAAACTCCTGCACATTGAGGTCAAAGACTCGGCTTGACAAAGAGTGACCAGATAACTGATGCTTATACATCTAAAGTCAATAAATTATATCAACATCACTGTTTGCAGCCCTATGTTGCAATACCAATTTGGAAAGAATGTGGGGAATGAGTGTGAGAAGAGAGGCATACAGAGACTGATGCAAACCCGAGTGGTTATTGATCCCAATGCATCAGAAAAAGCAATTTTAAAAGATCTTCTCAAGTGTTTCTCATGTTTGTGTTTGCTGCTGCCAGAACGAGTTTGCCGATGTTAGTATTCGGGCCAGGTTCCTGACTTGAAGCATCCAAGCCTTAAGAATAACTTTTTTTAAGAAGAATTTTTTACATTTTTCTTAACAGTTTTTAAAATTGCTTTATCCCCTATGAAGTTAAGTTTTCTTAAATTATATTGCCGCAATTGAAGGGTCCACTAAATACAGATCCTCCCAGGAACAGCACAGTTACAAATAAAGAATTCTCCCCTTCTTTATGGGTCTCATGCTCTTCTGTAATGTTTGCTTTCCTTAACTGCAGGCAAAGGAGGATTTGAGGCAGCAGCTACAAACACATGAAGAAATTAAGAAACAAATTGAAGAAGATGAAGACCAAGAAATCCTGGAAATCAAAATCAAGTATGAGAGACAGCTCTTGGAAGAAAAGGAATCAAACCTGCACCTGAAAGGAGAAATAGGAGTCATGAGTAAAAGGGTATCTCTTATTCTGTGATAGGATCAGCCTTGCATGTGCAGGACTACAGCCGAGGATCGGATGTGATTAGTGGCATGTCAGTTTAGCCTGTAAATATGTGTCATTTCATATGAGAACAGTAGCCCCTTCTTGTATCAATTTGAATGTTTTAGAATATTTGAGCAGAAGAAGCAGCTGTGTGCTGTTTGTATTGCTGATATGATTGGAGATAGATGACAGAGGAGGTTTGTTTTCATTAGTACACTTTCTTTTATCTTACATATTTTGAAGTTATAAATAATAATATTGTTCATCCTATGATGGGAAAAAAATTAACCTTTTCATTTTTTCCAAGATCTAATGCATTGCTTTTTGTCAGAAAAAATACTTCTTCTGCTTCATTTGGTGCAATAAACACTTTGTGTTCTGTATACATAATTTTTAATTGGTTTTACACCTAGGATTTTGAAGGAAGCATAAAACCTTTTAGCTCTTTTACTGGCTGGGCATTACATTTCCCTAGGGATATTAGAGAGACATTTTTTCTTTTCAGTTTCTTCAGTATCTGTCTGGAGACAGAGAGTTTCTCGTCCTTGATACTCTATTCCCATGGTACTGTCTTCAGTTCTGTTGTCTTTTAGATGCCAGCAGTTTCTTCATGGGTCCTCACAATTTGACTAGCACCATTCCTTGGTTCTGACCTTGTTGGCTTCACAGATCTTAGTACTGAGAGGGAAATGTTGATGGTACCCTAGAGCTATGAACTAGGCACCCTTCCAGTCTACTTTTGACACCTTTAGAGATGTATGACAAGTGATCACCTTAAAATAATTTTCCATGGCTTGAGTGTTATTTGAAGCTGATGCTTGGGTATAATATACATACCCTTCTTACTTCTGGATGCAAATTCCTTGATTCCTTGTAGTACAGTGAGTATTCTGTCAGAATACACAGAAAATGCAAAAATGGGTATTAAACACCCTTTAGAGTTACACAGGTATTTAAGTGATGTGATCCTCCTTCCTCATAACTTAATATGATATCCTTTATCCCACGCTGTCTGCAAGGTATCTTACAGAGTAGGATGGCTAACTTGTGCACAGCTTTTAGAGACTCTTTAGTTTGTACTTGTTTGCTTCTGTAGCTGAACAGCCTGCAGAATGAGCTCAAGGAGCGAAACAGGGACAATGGGGAAATGAGACAGGAACAACAAAAGCTGCAAGGCACCATCAAGTCATTGCAGAAGGACATCTTGGCACTGAAGACAGAGATTCAAGAGAGAGCTGACATTATCCAGGAAAAGGTGAGAAACTGGACAATTGGCTGAGAACAAAGTCACCCTCCATTAATTTAATACAGATATTTATTTTAATAGTATTGTGTTGTTACAATATCACATGACTGGAAGCTCAGTTTTAACAAAGAATTAGCGATCTTTAGTTTGGGATTTTAGTTTTTTTCCTGATATTCTAAGCTTCTCTTGTGGGGGTCAAGTTCAGGATGTTGAGTTTCTTATCCCCTCTTTTGGGATCTGCAGATGGCTCTCTGCATGACTTACCCCCTCCCCTCCCACCCAGGCTGTGTAGGTGTGCAACTGAAGTCCAGTCATCCACTAGATCTGGTTTTAGCTCAACCATATTTGTGCCTTGTCACTGTGTGAGAGTGCTGTGTCTGATTCAGATCTCTGTACCTACTGCTCCCAGGAGAAGCAGATATATGACCTTAAAAAGAAAAATCACGAAATGGAAAAGTTCAAGTTTGTACTGGATTACAGAATAGAGGAGTTTAAGAAGCAAAGAGAGTCACATCAAAATGATATCAAAACAATGGAGGAGCAGATCCATGGGGTGAGTAACACGCTCATTTGACCTCTGCTACTAAGCCCCTTGTCTGAATACAAAGATGACCCAGCAAGTCCCACGGCGGACGACACCCTGTTTGTTTCTTGACTTCTTTCAAGGATACACGGCACTGATTCAATATCTTTACAGCTAATAAAAATACATGCACACAATAGCTGCTATTTAATTTTCTATCACATGCTACTAGTGATCTACACAGTTATTTAATCTCCTATTTCAGTATTTAATTCTAGACTCTGAGTAATATCAGTTTCACTTAAAAATAGATCTTGTCCTTATGTGGTTGCCCCCCACATACCCTGTAGTTTGCAAGACACTGCCTTCACTCATCTGGAGGAAGAGAGAGTGAACTCTGCTCAGTAAAGTTGCCGATTTGTGCAAACATAACTCTGTTTAGTGGTTAGGTACATGGACAAATTACTGTTCATCAGATGATTCATGGAGAGTTTCCATGTATTCATACTTAGCTGGCAGCAAATTCATCGAGGCAACTTGTTTTATGGTAGAAACTGACTGTCATCTCTCCATAGAAGTACCTTTAACTCAGCCAAGTTAGGACTATGGTGACATACCTAATCCGTGACCTATAAGTTTTCCTGAGTCTGTTTGTTCAGAACGAAAGCCTTGTGAACTAATGAACAATTTGTACATATGTCAGACTAGCATGACCAAAGCCCTGTTCTGTCTTCTGGTCACCATCTTATGCCAGTAAATGCTGTAGTCCCCTTACTGCCACAGCTTTTCAATGCATTTGTTTCTTTTTGGGATCAGGTTCTTCTTATTTTTGGACTTACTCTTTCCAGTATTGACTGTTAATTTCCATCTCACCCATTTTTATTCAGATGGAACAGTAAAGCTCCAGTTCAGCCCAAGGAAATGAAGGGCCATCACATCACTTAAATACTTGTAACTCAAAACGCAGTTAGAATATCCATTTTTGTTTTCTGTATATTCTGACAGAGGGCACTGTTGTTCCAAAATTGACTTTTTTCGTGTTGCAGTTCAACCTGAAGGGGGTTCTACTCTCTCAAGTCAGTATTTCCATGTCCTGGTTTTCCTGTTATGTGTTGGTTTTTTATGTCTGCTTTTAGTTCTGATTTCCTCCTTCTGCTTCCTTTCAGATGGAGGGGGAGCTGGAACGATTCCACAAGGAGAGCACACAGTTGAAGCTGACTATGACACAACTGCAACAGAAACTAAAGGCAACTGACCGTGAGATGCACAGAGAGAGGCAGAAGGTATGGGGTACAACCACTGTGCAGGTCCTCCATAATGAAGTTAGTGGGGACAGAACACTGCAAAAGCGTTAATCTGAGCAAAGATGTACTTCAGGGATACTGTGTCCAAGGACTAGGAGAGTCTCTGGTCAGTGAGGACAAAGAAGAAAACTTCCAAGCCTGCAACCAGGTTAGAGAGTTGATATTAGAAAAATCCAGGTATTTATGTGTCTGTTCAGTCAACGCATACTCCCCTGGGCTTAACGGAGCAGTGAGGCAAATGCCTAACTGACTACCCTTTCCTGCTCAAGCTTGGAATTGGGGGACACTTGGCCTAAGCGGGAGCATCACAGAGGCCACCACCTACTATAGCATTAGTAGGGTGAAATGAAGGGTGAGCTTATTAATGGAGGAGACACGGACCCCTTGTATCTGACAACAAGCACATCTGACCTGAGGGAGGCAAAGGAAGTGAAGAAGGTGCTTAGCAGGCAGTGCAGGACTGAGGAAGCAGGTAGAGGTGCCTGGTAGAAACCAAGTGAGAATGAGAAGGAAATCTTGACGTGAATCACCATCGTGAATATGTCTGATACGTGTTTCGCCCCTTATTTTCTCCCATTAACTGTTTGCATGTTGTTTGTAAAGAAGAATGTGAGTTGTCTGGGAAAGGACAGTGGGGGTTAGCATTCATGGTAACAGGCCACTGGTTCTCAGATGAGACCTCTGGATGCTGGCACTTAACATTACATAATGCCAGTATCTCGGATTAATATTACTGCTAAAACTTATCACTGCTATTTGACATGCAGTGCTCACATCCCCAGCAGGTTTTTTAATCATATATTTTGTAAAAATTAAGTGGAAGTATATGAGAGCTTTCAGCAGTCCTACTAGACTTTCTAGAAAACCGCACATGGTAGAGTGTTCCTATGAGCCAAATAAGAATGTACCTACACCATTCTTGCAGAAGCAAAATATGGAAGCTCTCATCGAACGATTTAAAACAGATCTTCATAATTGTGTGGGCTTCATTCAGGATTCAAAAAAAATGAAGAATGGGATCCGTGAGCTCTACACCAAGTATGTGCAGCAATCAGGCACGGTGAGTCGGGGCCTTTGCCTTCTCCTTGCAGATGAATTTCTCTGGTAGTGTAATTACTGAGGCAACATGCTGTGCCCCCTCAGGTGAAGACTGAAGCGGTAGACACAGATTTGCAGCAGGAGTACATGAGACAGCAAGAGCAACTTGAGAAAAATTTGGCAGCTTTAAAAAAGAAGGTGGTGAAGGATCAGGAAATCCATCAGGCTGCTTACATGCGCATCGTGCAGGTAATAAGCCTTTTCCTTGTGGTATAGAGAGGGAAAAAGGAAGCAGCTGCACAAAAGTGGCCTGAGTAGCCTTACTGCTGTGTTTTCTTAGGACTTTGAAACAGTTTTGGTTTGCTTCCGTGCTAAAAATTTATAAGGTTTTCAAGTGCTTCCATTCAAGGATAGTATTCATTGAGCTACTGAAGTTCTATAATTTTCTGGACAAAAAGTACAAGATCTCTGAAGTCAGAAATTGCTGCTGTTTTGTGGATATTTCCACCTATCTCCCTCTCGCTAGTGTAAAAGGAGACAGGGAATCTCTTCTGCCTGGATATTTTTTAAGCAATTAATGTACTTATTTTTTATTTCAAACAGTAATTATAATTGCAATCATAGTCAATTTGCACCTGAGTGCCAAGCTGTGTTTGCAGTGTGGTGGTGTTTAGGAAGTAATTTTTGAGGAAGAAAAGGAAAAGAAAAGGAAAAAAATCTTTCTTTGGCCACATAGTCCTGCACCTACTGGTCTGAATTCAGAAGAACTTTCTGCTTTTCGAATCCAGGTTTTTTGAGGAAGTTCAGAAACACATGATGAATATGCCTATTCGTATCAAGATCTCTTGCTCAGAATCCTTGTTGCTTACAAGGCAAGGTAAACTTGTGACTGCTGGGGCCAAAGACCCGATTTGTTTTCATCTGGAGTGAGAGGATCTGAAGCCCCACACCAAACATCCTGGGAGGACAGCTCTTGTACAGTTTCTTCTTACCGTGACCTCCTTCTGCACAGTCAGCATTTCCTTTTCCCCTCACTAGCCCTTTCTTCATTCTTATTTTATTATCCTTCCTCAGGATCATTAGACCTCAGTCCCCTCCTAAGTCATCTGTTCTTCGCTATTTATTCATAGTGCTTCTTCAGGCTCGGGCAGCAGCAATCCTCTTCCCTGGCCCTGTTTTAATTTTTTTTTTACTCCTTCTGTCTGTTAGATGTGTCCTTTTGGCACAAAAGGAGATGGCTTCAGAAAATAACCTGAAGAATTTCCTTGCTGGAATGGGGTGACAGATGGTGCTCATAATAATAATACTTGATGTCTTGGATCAGTAAGCCTAACATGAAATGATGATTAAAACCGAATTAATAAAACATCTGGAAGATTAAGATATCAAAGGTTCTAACCAGCCTGGTTTCTTCAAAGAAAAAGCAGTTCTCTGAAGTCTAGTAGATTAATGAGACTTTACAGCCAGGAGGAATTATCGTGGTCTTCCAGTCCTTCACAGGGGGATTTTAAGACTAGTTTAGGCAAACTTCTGTCAGGGCTTGCTTTGAAAAAGTAAATGACGTCTTGGTGGCCTTCTGGCTCTGTGTTTCTATTATTCCTCAGTTGTGCTTACATTTTCAGAACTGTACATTCCTCTCTCAGTGACTATTCGTAGGTACATTCCGCTAGTGACTGCTGCAACAGATGATTAGAACTGTCAAGATAATTTTAATTTTCTTACCAATTGGCAAATTGCTTGTTGTTGGACTGTTAGTTTTCCCTTCAGCCTTCTGTATTTGCAAGGGCTTCTTGGTCACTTGGATACCTAAGAGCAGGCACACTGAAGAATCTTAAAGTTACACTGCTTGAACTGAACCATGTAAAGGATGATGTTTTCTGTAGTGTGTCCTACCTGTCTTTGACAGTCAGGACTGTAGGCACTTCCTAGGCTGAAGGTTGCATCCACACATCATATGCAGTTGTACCTGATGGCCTCATCCTCCATCCAAAAGGAAAATACACGATTCCACTTCTCTTGAATTCAGAAAAGAAATACTATTTAATGGTGCTCCTGTTTCTGTATCACGAGCAACGGTTTTATCATCCTTCACTGATAATAGCCCATACTGGTTTTGCTGAAGTCTCTGCATCTGCCAAAACAAGGGGTAAAGTACATTCACTTTTACTTTCACAATTCTTTCAGCAACACACTTTGTGGTAGGCTATTGAAAAAATTAGAGGATTGAACTTTCATGGTTTGAAAATTGACTGAAAAAAGGAACAGGTACATGGCCTGACTTTTCCTTACAACAGCACGTTAGTGGTAGGTATCTCAAGTCTCCGTGCGCTTTATGTATTTCTTAATAATTTGGAAGGGATGGTAGAAAGTGATGTCGGTCAGAACTAATGAAGAGGACTTTGAACAACTGCAAGGAGATAATTTAAGTGAACAGACACAAGGTGGCAAATGAAAAGCAAAATAATACACACTGCAGGGAGAAATGGGAATTCGTCACATTAATTCTGAATTAATTGACTCAATCTAGGAAGGGGCCTGAGCTCCCCTGTGGGATCGGTAAAGAAGGCGATACCTCCGAGTGCAGCTTCAGCCAGAAAAGCAAAACAAATATTAGCCTATTGTGCTAATGTGGTCTCAATGCTGTCATGTTTTGTGTTAAATCTACTGTGGCCTTATCTGAAATGTTGTGTACTGTACTGATTGCCCTGTATCTTCTGCTTGTAATACTGGTCCTGCTCTGCCCAGCGTCCTTCCCAAGGATATGAAGATACATATTGCTGAGCCACATGGTACCTGTGCTTTTCCTAACAGCGCTTTTTTTATTCAGGAAAATGTGGGTCTGATTAAGGAAATTAATGACTTGCGGCAAGAACTGAAGACAGCCCACACCCAGGTACATGATCTCCAGTCAACACTAAAATTAACCAAGAAAAAGAAAGCAATTCAAGGCACAGGTATGTTTTCCATATTGTCCGTACTCATTCCAGAAGCCCTTTTTGTCCTTGGTGAATTATTATGTTACTGTCTCCATATTGTTCCAGCTTGTTTGCCGGGTGGTGCCTGTTATATTGTAGTGTTAGCTGCAGAAGCTGCTAAATACTGCAGAATCTTACTATTTAGCTCTACTCCTTCAGCCCTGAAAGATGCCTTTCCTTATTCACACCAAAGAACTCTGCAAGGTGGACCTTTGTTACTCTGCTCTATTCTCTCTGATTTCATCTTCTAGCTCCCTGCAGTGAACTGCTGTCCAGCCCAGCTGTCCTGAGGTTGAATGCAGAGAAGGAAAGTGAGAAAATCATAGAAATGCAGCGGCTAGAAATTCAATACCTGCGAGACCAAATCCAGGAGAAGGGGCAAGTCCTTGCAGTTCAGCCTTTCTTAGACGGAGATCTTCCTAAGCTGCATCTGTAAAGAAGCCACAGGACACAGCAACAGTGACCTGGTTCACGGATGTCCTACATTACTAAGTTCTCTTGACAAGATCAGAAGTGCAACAGCATAGATTAGACTTCCATGATCCTTAAGGCTTCCACTGGAAGTATTTGTGTAGCACTCACTGCTCTGAACACACGGCACCAACCTTCACTCCCTTCTAATTTTCTGTAATATGCCCTTTCCGTGAGGCCCAGGAACCCAGAGTTAAAAAATAAATTTGTGTTAGTGCAAGACTGATCTTTGTGCCTTCGTGCCAGGGCAGGTACGCACGTTCTCTTCAGAAATAACATGTCCTAGTTCGGAAGAGCTGGTCAAACTCTGTAAGCCTTTTCTGCTAGTATTCTAATTGGGGGTCATTTTGCTGCAAAAATCAACATCAGCCTTTTATTTTCCAGTATTGAATTGCCTGTGGCCATACAAAGGACTGCCTGCACTTCAGAGAGATGTCAGTGTTATTCCAATCAGGTGTCCAGCCGCAGACTAAAAATCAACTACCCTGTGAGGGCAACCTTTGACTAGTGGCCAAGCACAATTGCTCAAGCCTCTGCCTCCTGTCTAGAGATGTGTTGTCTCATCTGTTACAACCACTTCAGCAGGCCAAAAAGGCAGCCCAGTTTCAGACTCCGAAATCTGGAATAAAGTCTAAACCTTGTGTCATACCTCCTATAACTTTGGTAAACTAATCTTTGCTTGTCTTTTTTCTAACATCTGCAATTCCTTTAGCTCAGTTTTTCAGTGAAATCCTCCTAAAAAGTCACTCTGCAAGGTACTCATGTACAGAAAAGGGCAGGGAGTCATTTCTCTAATAACGAGGGGACAAAAAGTAGACTTTTCATCCTTTGCTGCCAGTGCATGACACAGTGTCTCACATATGATGTCACATACATCAGAAGTTCAAGCTAGTGATTGACCATGGAACTACATGGTATTCTAACAGCCAGAACGTTGCTGTTTCCATTTCCCATCCTGAACTGTAGACAACTGGCAAGTGCTTTCTACATGCTACTAATAATATTATATAGAAGATCGTGGTGCCAAGGCTGGATAACATGCAAGCTCTATTGCCATCACGGATACTGGACTCGTTTCCAGGGTAACACCATGGCAAAACAGATGGTTCCATGAGCTCTTGTGGGAGAGGCCAGTTGAGTGCTTTGTCCATGAACGTGGAATTGAGTTTCTTTAGCCTTACTTTTTTAATTTTGCAGCTTTAACCTGTCTGAAGCATAGGTTTCACCAGAACAGAAGGAAGAAGTTACGGTGGAATTGGTCTGTTAATGTGCTAGCTTAACACCCTTTCTTCCTCCCTGCCTCCCCGTATAATCATGCTGATACTTCCTGTACAGAAAGAGGATGTAATTAATGTAATTAGCAAATATTTTAGAAACTAGTTCCCTCTTAAATTCTCAGAACACACCCATTTTAATTTGCTAGACTCCCATGTGGTATAATTTTCCCCTCACTGTCAGAATAAATTGAGCGGTAGAACCATTGCTTTAATAGATGTGGTTCAGAGAAATGGAATCAGTCTGAAAAAGAACCTTGTCCTGATAAAAGGAAGAAGTACCTGCAGGTGAAGAATGATTTCTTAGTGGTGATTAATCTGCTCAAAAGTATGCCCGTGCGTCACCCTCGTTAGAAAGATTTTAAAGGCAATACGGGGCCTGTTGGATGAAGCCTGGCTAGACAGCAGGCGAACGAGGTTCAAGTGGATTTTGAACTTGATCTTGTTGGCTAAGGGACAGCTAAAAAATATTTGTAAGGGAGACCATTAAAAGTCAGGCACCAGAGAGTGTTACAACTGAGGTTTATCAGAGACCCGCTGGAAACAAAACAGATGCACAAGACCTTTCTATACTGGGAAAACTAGACCAAGGTCAATCTCCCCCACACACACCATAGAAATGTTTCACAATTAAGTTGTAACTGGATTCTGGTTTTGTACGCTAATGATCTTCTGAATTCTCTCAGGGTGTGAAGACACCTTCCGCTTTCGTCCTCCCATGGTCTGCATTGCCTGTTTCTCCTCTTGGTACCTCTCTAAAGGAGCTGCTGAGCGTCTCATGCTCTTATAAAGTTACAGCCCACTTTGTAAAGTGAGTATATGGCTATCTTTAAAGCTGAATAAGGTTTCCCCTTGGATGACGTGTTTGTTCACTGGCCTAACTAAAGGACAGGTTTTTCTGGGTAGGGGCAAGCTCATTGTTCAAGGGTGTTTGTACAGGGAAATCCACCACGTGCCATTTGCCGGTTTAGGTCTGGAACAACCACCACTGGACAGATGATATTTCACAAGTTTCAAAAGTTCTGTCAGATTTTACTCAGTCAAATTCCTGAAGCTGTCAGGCTAATTGGTGTTTATTGTATTAGCATATCCTAAGCTTCCCTTCTCATAGCCTGCTAAAAAACTAGCATGCAACTTAATAACTGAGCCTCCCTCGCCATGAGTCAGACAAGAGCTGTTGTTCAGCCCCGTTCTCTTCTTCCTACATCTCCCAAGAGATTTTGCAGCTGCTCAGACTCACAGTAGTGACCCCTTCTGCTGTCTAAGCCCCCCCATGAAGGAGGGGGCATGCGCTCAGCCTAGGACTCCCATTCTGCTGCTGGCTTCGACCTTCCTGCTACTCCCTTTTCCCCTCCTCTTTCAAGTGAGCCCTTTTCTGTTTCCCTAATCCCTCTCAAACTGGTCGCCCTTTTCCTCCCGCTGGAGCACCAGGAAGTCGGTTCTTCAGCAGGGTGGTGGGCTCTGCTGACGCCGCTGTGTCCCGTGGAGGAGGGCACTGAGGCTGCCTGGTGATGGGGAGATGGCACCGCAGTTTGAAAAGCGGCATCTTGCCTGACTTGAGAGCCTGCCCGGACAAATGCCATGCCAAGATTCAGTCCTGATGCGCTCGCGTGGCCCTGGCCTATTTTATTTAATACCCCATAATACCAAATACTTGCTGAATGAGTCAAATCCTCCCCAGTCCTGCCAACCTGGCTGCAGGCTTCCTCTCACCTGCCGCCTGGGAGCTGCTCCCTGGCCCTGGCACCCCTTCACCTCCAGCGGGAGGAAATGAGCCACCTTCCAGGATGGTGTGCGGCCAGATCCTGCCAGGGGGGGAGGGACAGAGGGAGGGCGGAGTAGGCTCTGGAGCTTCTCCAAGGCCAGCAGCAGGTTTGCTGAGACGCCACCCTGCTGGGGAATGCACCTGCCTGGGCGAGAGGTGAGGGCTTGCAGCCTATGTCGGCGCTGCCTGCACCAGGAAGGGGAGCCGACAGGAGCACCTGCTTCTTGGCAGGCAGTTGCCGAAGGAAAGGAAGAGGTCTTCCCTGTGAGCTCCCTCAGTAGCTCAATCCAGCATAAGGGAAGTCCGGAAAACCCACTGTTGCCAGGCAGGAGCAGGGAACACTGCTGGGCTGGGACGTGTGGGCAGCGTCCGCTGCAGGTGAGTGAGCCCTCCCCGTGACGGTGACCGTGCTGTACTTCACCAGTACCTGCTGCCAGGCTTGGGGCTGCTTCAGACCTGCTGCTTAAGAGATCCTGCCTCTTCCCTCCACATTGTTTCTTTCTTGTGCCATCATGTTTCCTCTCAGCACATAAGGCTCGGGATTTTCTAGTTCCTTCGAGATTCCCAGGCCTCCCTCGGCAGGTGCATCAGGACAGGCTCTGTGTGTGGTCGGGATGCTGGAGAGGAGGGGGAACATGGAACTTTAGAGCATGCCAAAGCTGTCTAGATTTCTGTAAAACACAGCTGCATATTTACCCTGTTACAAGAAGCCCTCCAGCAGCCTTATCCCCAGAGCCCCGAGACTTGGTGGAAGCTCTGCCATCACCCAGGGCTTCCCTGAGGTGTCCCAAATGATGTCTGATGGCAGGAGTGCTGGTGGGAGGGATGCTCACTTCTGGGAAAGCACTGCCCCTCTGGTAGGGTAGAGAGGGTGGGTTCTCCCCAGGTGTAGACTGGACAAGATAGTTTTGTTTGGATTTTGAACAGCGCTGGAAAGGAGGAGCACTGGAAATTGGTGGCAGCCAAAGGAGTGTGGATGTCTTGCCAGGACAGACAGATGCCACATAAAAGCCCCATTACTCCCATCCCTGGGGGTTCCTCTAACCCCACTCCTGAGTTCTCAGGAGGAGAGAGGGGGTCTTCTCACCTGTCCCAGGGCAGCAGCATCCGTGCTTCCAGGGGCACGGATGGGCCTTGAACACTACGACATTCAGAGCTTCTGCTTTGTGCATCAGCACTAATTCAGGCATAAAACAAGGTATATGAGCTTCATCCTCTTTGAGCCTACTAGGGAGTTGGAAAAATTCCACGTCAGGATGGGAAAATATCTATGCCTGTTCTGGACTAGAGGTTTCTGTGGGGCTGGACAAGAGGTAACGCGAGCCACAGAGTCCATCCCAAACAGGCTATGGCCAGACCTGGCCAAGAAGCAAGTAAGCTGTGAAGGACTGGAGAAGCAGGGGAAGGAGATGGGTTGTATCTGTTTGATACTGTCAGGCTCTGCGGCTCTCATCTAGATTGTTCATGCAGATCATTTTATGTACTGTTACTTCACAGCAAATCTTGCCAGACTCCCCTGGTCTCCATGATGCTCACATAGCCCACATAGCTGCATAAAATCCCTCCGGAGCCTGTCCCACCTCCAGGCTTCACCTTCCAAACACTTGGGGTAAGCAAGGTCTCATGGATTACCCTGGGTTCAGGGAGAGGAGGAAAGGGAGGAATATTTCAACAGCTGAGTCGTATGTGGCTCTGAAATGTAAGTGTTCATTAACACAGAGCCTATGGCCTGTCAGATATCAGTCTGTCAGATACCAGACAATCAATCAGACATTGAAAGTCTACAGGTAAATAAATAAATGCATATACCATTCCCAGGCAGTCTGATGATGACCCTCAATTCCCACGTAAATGTTGCCAGCATACAAGAAAAAAAAAAAGGCAGAAATTAACATTCTTGTTTTTCTGCATTCCCAGTGCATTCCTGTTCTTCCTCCCCAGCTGCCAGCCAGCGGTGGGGAAGGACAGCCTGTCAGTTTTTTTCCTGACATGTGGCCTTCAGTCAGAAAACACGGTGGGCTGGTCCTCTCCTTTTTTTTCTTACACACCAAGATGGGAGTGCTGAAGGTATTGAGTTCGGTATAAAGTAAATGGTAGAGATTAATGACCTGTGATTACATGTTATCAAACTGATTAATCCAACGGACTAACTGACTTAAACTCCCAAAGGGTCTGTGTTATGGGCTATCCCAGACCAGTGAGACCAGGTAGCCCAAAGAAGAGCTACAGAAGGGACAACCACTGTGGAAAGGCTGTCCTTGTCCCTCATGGCAGAGCAGGGATCCCCATCCCTTGCTTTCTCTTGATCTGATCTGGGCAAACTGATGTGCTGCATAATGCCAAGAGACCAGATCAGCACGGCTGCTATGAGAACTAGTTTCACCTCTTCTCCAAAGAATGGTGGGTGACAGCCCAGGATACGGCTGCTCTGGATTAAAACCAGTCAGATTTCTCTTACAAGGTATGCAGGTGAAGGCCAGGAGGCAACACAGCCATGCTGAGGAATCGGAAGCTGTAGTTGCATTTAAGGAAAAATGTATGTGTGGTGAGGATGGTTAAACACTGGAATGACCCCAGAGGGGCTGCAGATCCTTCAGCCTCGGCAGTATCCAGCACCGGAGTGGATGGAGCCTGGAGCTACTCAGTCAGACTTTGAGGTTAACTCTGGTTTAAGCAGGCAGTTGGGCCAAGTGACTTTTCACGGTCTCATCCCACCTGAATTACTCTGTGATTCTAGGAGTAAAGATGCCATCACTAGCGACACAAACCCTCGCGGTCTAGAGAAGCCCAAGCAAGTGTGGATGCTTATAGAGCAAAACACTGTTCCCAGAACATTTTCAAACAGACACAAGGAACCATGGAGGCACACTCCAGTGGAAGTCTTTGCCTCTCCAAATCATTTGTTTCACAGAGGTTAATATAACACTAGGAAATATGTGCCCGTAGAGGTCACACCTTATTTTGTTCTGCGGGCAGATGTTTTACCTTGATCCCTGACCTTCCTCTGAGCAAATAAAATTAAAAAGGTTAAATTTTAAAAAGTAACACAGGAATGCAGTGCTGCAGCTTGATTTTTGGTCGCGTTCTCCCTCATGGTGGTTTGTGCTGTTGTGGTTGGGTTTTTTTTTTTGCTTACTGGTTGACTCACAGCTTGCGTGCGCAACTTCGGTCAAGCAGCAGAAGGCCGCAGACTTTGCACTTCTCCAAGCTTTATGTTTTCTTAGTCCAAAATCTCAATCTAATCTACCAACCTGCTATCTACTAGGCTCACCCGTTTGCTGGTAGGGAGGAGATAAGGCAGCTTTGTGCTTGGAGAAGGAAAGGCAGGAGGAAGTGCTTAGCACCCAGCTGGTTTGCATAGGTTGGGGAAATGTCTCCAGGCTCAACATCTTCTCACCTCTCTGCTTCAAAAGTGCCCCACAACATTGTCACCTTCTCGGGGACCTGTGTCCCTGGCACGCGTGGCTCTGCAGACTGTGTGAGGTACCTGCTGCTTCATGCAAAATCGAACTGGTTCCCAGCAGGCACAAATCAGCATGCTCAAGCACGTCTTCCTTTTTCTCTCTAATGGATGCTTTCTGATTGCTCTGGCTCTAGCCAGGAGCTGCAGATCTCCCACAGACCTACAGGCAAGTGAACCCTCTGGAGTGTGGGTTTCTGTGTCCCAGTCCACTCCCTGCCGGGGCAATTCAAGCACCAGCAGCCACGCAGGGAATCAGCACACAGAGCGATGGGTCCTGGGCCTGCAAACCCGCGGTGGCTGGAGACTTCCCGGACACGTGCTGCCAGCTGGCAGCGTGCCCTGAGCCACGTCCAAAGTGACCTCATGCTCCATCACGGCCGGGGAGTGACTCAGGAGGAGCTTGGCCTGACACTGTCAGGCGGTGTCTGGTTCAGGCACCCACACACTATTGTCCTCCCTCTCCCCCCACCCCACGTTGGCTTGTCCCCACTGGAGTAGGATTTTGGGGCGTTTGTGGGTAGCAAAGGCAGTGCCATAAGGGGATGCGGTCTGTGGAGACTGAGGACAGGGAGAGCTGTGGGTGGAAAGATCCCTGGTGTGTGCAGAGCTGCCCTGCGCGGAGGTCACACATCATCCCACCCATCCGTAATGAGCGCAGGGGTCCAGTGCCGTGCAGAGCCGGGCACAAAGGCAAGCGGGGTGTTTGGTGGGGGCTTACGGGCTCCTGGAGAGACATTTCTAACAGGCAGGGTGCTGCATGGCCACCCCCCCACCCAGGAGAAGTGACACAGCTCTGACACAAGGGACCTGCATCAGTTCTTGTCCCACCGCAGGCTCCTGCGGGACCCCAAGCAGTTTGTGTGCATGTGCCTGTGATGGCCGAGGGTGTGTTGTCATGTTCTGGGGGTGACTGGAGAGGCAGTTCAGGGGTCTCCAGGGTCTGCCCTATGTCCCAAGAACTCAGCCATACCTGAGCTTCACCCCTGTGCTGTCGTTCCCAGCAGCTCTCCTTGCTGTGGGTACAGCTATGATGGAGGGTTCCTCTGGGGCTGTGGGACCGGCTGGAAAGGGATGTTATGGGAAAGAAATGCAAGTGGTTTCCACACTTGGTGTAAAACTGTACCCAGAGAAGCGTTAAGAGGGGCAGGACGCTGGGGAGGTGATGAGCCTGGGAAGCCAGGCTGCGGGTTGAGACAGGGGGACCCCAGCTAAGCACAGCACTACGGAACCTGCATCAACCCTGCAGCCGTCCGTGCCCCTCCCCTGCTCCCCTCCGGTGATGCAGTGCTTCAAGGACCAGGAGGAGCAGAGAGGAGAGCAAAATCGCAGGGTTCCAGGTCCCTGCTGTCTGGGGGCTCTTTCCAGGGAAGTGCTGAGACCACTGGAGATGTAACCATCACGTTTCTGTAGGGAACTTGGAAGGGGGCACCCAGCAGTGGGTGTCAGGACAGGGCGGAGGATGTGCAGCAAGGACAGCTCTCACTCTTCCAGAAACTGGCCTGGAAGGGTTAAGCCCTGGTCTTGACCCCCACCTCCCGCTGCCGTTCTGGGCAGCAGAGCCAGTTGGTGACAAGAGGCTGATGCTGATGAGGGAGCATGTGAAGCCGGAGCTGTGAATGGGGCTTTATCCCAGGAGGGACCTGCCTCTGCTCTGTCCCTGCCCTGCTGCCAGCACCAGCTGCAGGCAGAGTCCTGCGGGCAGTGACGTGCCAGTAGCCTCCGAGCAGGGCACGCGGGGTGAGGGGGGGCAGGAGACCTGCCTGGGGCAGGCTGGGGTCCCCCCGCAGTGGCTGGAGGTCTCCCGGGAAGGCGTGTGTGGCTGACCTGTGCTCCAGCTCACGGGGCTTTTGTGAGGGGAAGGTCTGCAAGGCAGCCCTGAGCAACTGAGGCCCAGGGTTTGGCAGGGGATTGTTTGGTGCAGGGAGCAGGGTTAGTCTGTTTAATGCTATCTTCTCTTCTTGACTTTTTCAGATGAAACACACAGGAAAGGAAGGACACAGCCCTGGTTGTTCCCTTGCGATGCTGCTCTGGGGATGCTCCACCACGTCCTGGAGTCCTGCCTGAGGGGTGGGCTCAGCCCCAGCACAGGAACCATAACTGTCCAGGGAGCACTGCTGCAGAAGGGAGCTCCACCAGGCTCCAAAGAATGAGGCAGAAGCATTCCTGCTTGAGAAATGTATCTGTCGGCGCAACCATTGCTGCCTTGACCGTCCACTTTGCTGTAAGGACCTAGGTCCATTTGTGCGACCACGCCGCCTCGCCCTCCGCACCCAGCTGCCCACCATGCCAGAGCTGGCAGAGCTGAGCACCCCCCGCACCCCTGCAGATGCGGATCACATCCAGAGGAACATCCTGGAGGAGCACGTGGAGCTCTGGTGGTTCCAGGACCCCAAGAAGTCCATCCTGTGCTATGGAATGGCTGTGGTGCTAATCCTGGCCTGCGGGATCGGGGGTATCATCCTGCTGTATAGCACGAGCAGCCGGTCTGGGGAGTGGCGGCTGGCCGTGGGCACCACGCTCTGCCTCCTGGCCCTGCTTGTGCTGCTGAAGCAGCTGCTGAGCTCTGCAATCCAGGACATGAACTGCATCCGCAGCCGGGATCAGATCGAGCTCCTGAAGAGCGGGGGCTTCTCGGACTGCCTGGTGCTGCTGCTCAGTGCCCTGGTGCTGGTGGTCTGTGGGGTCGTGCTCACCATCCTTTCGACCACGACCATGCAGCTCAGCCCTGCACGGCCGCTGGCCAGCATGTTCACCAGCGGGGTTGTCCTCCTGACGGCCGGCAGTGCCATCCTCCTCTGCCTGCTGCTCTACCTGCTCTGCACCTCCTGCCGCCAGGCTGCTCCTCGGAGCCTGGAGACCGGCGACATCCGTGTCTTCACCATCTCCGGCCGCCTCGCTGCAAACAGGCGGCTTCCTCCCACCTCCAGCATGGCCAACCTGATCTGACCCAGGACACCCTGCATGAGCCTCACTGGATACAGCCCGGCAGCAGGGCTTGTGTGCGCCTTTACCCCAGGAAGGGCGAGCGTTGCGGTGTGCCTTGCACTTCTTTCGGAGACGACTGGCATTTGCTTTGCCCAGGCTGACGGAGCGGCAGGGACCTGGGGTGCCCGGATGGGCTCTGTGACCCGGCACGCTGGTCCGGTTGGTGTTTCATCCCTGCAAAGCCCCTGCGTCAGCTGCTGCCTGCGTGGCTGTGACCCCTGTCACAGGGTTAAGGTGAGCCTGTCCTGTACCCCGGGATCCCAGCACTTGCTTGATTCCTGCAGTTCCTGGAGCCGTGTCATGCACTCTCCTGGCAGGAGGGACTGTGATTGTGGGTGGCACAGAACCACCCTGTGCTCTGGGCAGAGCCGCCAGCTCCAGAGCAAGGTAGAGCCTCTGATGAATGGCAGGAAGCATTCTGCGTCAGCGGGCATGCAGTGCAAGCGGAGGGAGCTCGGTGGGAGGTATGGCTGCAGGGCTGCTCCCAGGAAAGCACCGGTGTGCCCGTGGAAGTGAGCATGGGACTGGCACGGGATTCTGTGTGCCAGAGCCCCAGCACGGCTGGACCTCACATGAAATGCCGTTTGTGTTTGCAATGCCAGGATCTGTTCCAATGTGGCATTTCTGCAGCCCACGGTCTTCTGGGGTTTATCAAGGGGGTGATGAAGGGCGTTGGTGTCAGGGCCCTGGTGGGTTAGCAGTGCTGGACTGGGTGTTGGGGCTTTGTTGTCACGCCAGCATGCTCCAGCCACGTGAGCCTCAAACAGCAAGGTGCAGTCGCTGGGGGATGGTGCTGGGATGCCCGAATCCTGGGGCTGGGGCTGCTGCCCTGCAAGGGCGGTGCGAGCAGGGATCGCTGTTGCCCTCCGACAGCAGTTTCCCGAGCAGAAGCAGCTCTGCTGCCACGGGAGCACTGCAGCTTATCCCAGTCTCTGCATGTTCCCTCGCTGTTTGTGTGTCCCATGTGCTGCAGCTGCTGCGGGGCAGAAAAGTTCTGCTGCCACTTGGGCCTTTCCTGGAGCTTTTTTGGTGTTTTATCTCTACAAGGTGTCCATCACCAAGGTGCCTTTCCCAAAGGCAGACTAACAGCTCACCCCTGGGAGCTTTTCCTGTGACTTGAGGATAATTTACCTGCCAGAGTTTTCATCTCCTCCATAGACCCAGGAAACATTTCCCTGCCCTTTGCACAGACACAGATCCTAACCTCCTCGCAAAGCTGCTCCTGTGCAACCTTCTCTTTCCCTTCATCTTCCTGCCTGCTCTCTCCTCCCCCTCACCTGAGCTGCTCTGCCCCAGCTGTTATTTTTGCTCGTTATTTGCTAAATTCCCTCTGTAATGGAAGAACACCGAGCTATTCTTTTTTGGCATCTGGTAACAAGTGTATTTGGAGAGGCAACAGCGTGGCTCACTGTCCGTGTTACACCTGGAGGCAGTGTCAGAGCTCAGCATCAGGGAACCCACCGGGGATACACTGGGCAATGGGGACTTCATTCCTTTGCAGCTCCAACCCAAACCATCCCAGATGCACTTAGATTGCAGGAGGGCACTTCTGTATTCATCTGCTCCTGCCCTGCTCTTGCCAGCTTTCCTTCCCCCCAAAGCCTTGGATTATTCTCCCCAAAGTATGGGAACATCATTTTGGCTTTTCTTTTCTGGATCTCTGTTATTTCTACATTTTCCTCTTCCACTTTCACATCACCTATAGACTTTATTAAACTGCTGTTTGCTCCTCTTTCTGCATCACTCCCCTTACTCTGCCCAAGGATTCAGAGGGTGTTATTAAGCTCAGGTCCTTCTGTGCTAAATCCTCTGCAACGCAAAGGGCCGTCCTTCCCCTCTGGGCTGTTTGATTCTGGGACCATCAGGGACCCCTGCGCGTATACAGGGACAGGCTGGAGCTGGACAGTTCTGTACCATCACCATTGCCGCTGCTCTGCACGTCTGTGTCGGTGCATGTGCAGTTATGCCAAGCTGCACCGTCTCTGCCTGCATCGGTGCTTTAGCGGTTACACCAGCTCCCCTGACCTGCAGGGGTGGACAGGCTGCAGCTGCCTGCACACCAGTTGTTTTGCACATCTGGGCATTTCTGTGAAGATGCGTGACTGTGCCCAGCTCGCAGCTCCGTGCTGCCTGCGTATCAATGTGAATCCTCCCCTCCATAGCCCCTTCAAAATGTGCCCCAAGCACCCATGAACTGTGCCAGAAAAGGATGCTCCTGCCAGCAACCTGAGGAGACAACAGGCTGCCTCGGAGGGCAGCGGGTCAGGGGCTGGCTCATGGACAGCCTGCACTGCCCGCTCACCGACTCACCTCTGCCGCAGGGGCGCTGGCTTGTTCCTTTCTCGGTTCCTCTGTTGCGCGTGGAAATACGTAATAAAGTGTTGCAGAAGTCGACCACGTTGAGGGCTGGTGCTTGAGTGACAGCCTCTCCGTGGAGCGGGAGGTGGCAGGGCTGTGCAGAGCTGGCTCCTGCTCAGGCTGAGCCCAGGGCAGACACCATGACAGCCCAGGGTCCCTCCTGTGGCTGTGGTTTCGGGCCTCAGCTCGTGTGGCAGTGCCACCACGGCCCCCAAATGTTTGTACTTACCTCCTCACACAACTCCCACCTCCAGATGCGCATCTCCCTCTGCTTATGGACCTAGACATGGACCCCTTACCACCGCTCCGTGAACCCGAGACCTTTCCGTGCCCCCGCCAGATCTCACGTGGGGCACACAAAGCCTCCGGAACGTGTCCGTGCGGCTGGTTTGTTTACGGAGAAGCTGTTTCGCCCTGCGGTAGGGCCAAGCCTCCCAGCAGCAGCTGCTGCCTGCGACAAGCCCAGAACCTGTCTGCCTGCATACCTGCCCCTGCTCCCATCGCCAGCCTCCCTCCATCCTTCCGGCAGCTTCCTGGGGGGACCCCCTCGGAAAGGCTCTGCTTTTCTGCTCTGACCCCCTGGTATTCCCAGCCCTGCATGCCAGACGCTCCCGAAATACAGCCACATCTGTTCAGTTAGAGCATGACCCTCCCAGCAGGGTCAAAGCAGACAAGCAACCCATCACAGGTACTGAGGGACGAGGGTGAGCGAGATCCTGGATAAATTCGCCTGGGCAGTCGTAGTTTTAATCTCTTTTAAGACATTGCTGAGATCAACAGTAAAATACTGCATCTAGCACGAGTTTATGTGATTGAAAAGCATACTGAAAAGCCCAGAAAATACCCTCCGAGAGGTAACTGAAATGCATTTTCCCAGCCCTCAGATTTAAGTCTCCTATCTTACCTGAAAGATGTTAGAAATTTCCAAAAATTACAGCACACGCAGTATTTTCACAGGTAGCTGTTAAGATAAGCCCGGAAGGCAAAACCACGAGGCAGTGACTGCAAAAGTGAAGCTCAGTTTAGAAATACGGCATTGAAGAGTGAAAACTGGCTGGCCACCGAAACGAGCCAGCAGGTTTTTCTCTTCCTCATGGCTTCAAACGGCACGTTCCCCCTCTGGAAGGTGCTTTAAATCACTGGTCTGTGTCACACATCCAACGCCTGAGCCAGTCGTCCCCTTTGGTTTACATCTCTGACGTGTATTCGTTACCTTTGTATACACTGTGCTCTCCAGATACCTTAATGAGCAGAGAAATAAAAAGGTGGTTTACGGTGCAGTGGAGGTTTGAAGGTGATGGGGAATTAGCCATGTGGCAGGGCTGCAGGTAATGCCATCCCTCTGATGATGCTTCATGCTTTGGAGCATGATGGAAAGATTCCCTGTCTATCACAGGCAGGAACAACTGGGCTGTGCCCTGGGAAACATTCCCAGCCGGATGGTACCAGCCTTGTGAATCACTTGCAAAGGATGAATGCTGCTGCTGTTCCCTGCTTTTACCTCCAGTCTGACCCACGTGGGCACGACCAGCTACAGCAGAAACAACGCGGAGTTACCTATGTCTCACGTGCTGTTTATCGCACCGCAAAGATGACAGGAATGCAGAAATTACAGTGGTCGTGTAACTCCACGGTGAGACGCACAGACAGGACTCTCACGGGTGCCGGGGGACAGGGCTGTCTCGCCCCAGTGCGTGTGCCTGCCTGACACCGCAACCCGTGCCACTACCAAGTTTGCTCCGCTCTGCAGAGCTGACATGAGAAAGTGCCTTTCTACCACGTCTTGCTGAAGAGGGAAGAGAGAAAACCAGGAAGGAACACAGCAGGAAGGAACACAGCAGGAAGCAGCACTGGAGAGGCTGCACAGAAACCCTGTGACAACGCACCAGGGCTGCCGGTGCCAGCTCAGGTAACAGATCTGTTTGCACAGCAGCATTTGTGCCACAGACCTGTTCTCTCGCCAGCGCGGTTAACAAGGAAGGTATTTATGGCCCTTGAAAGCACACACAATAAAAGCCGCACCCCAGCTGTGGGGCTGGGGTCTCCTCCCGGCACTGCTGCTGGGAGAGCCCCAACAAACCACCGCAGGCAGAGGCAGGGTTAAATCATGCTTTAATCACACCCTGGCATGACACACGTTGAGGGACGGAGCAGGGCTGGGTGCGGCATCGTGGGGCAGTGGGACCAATGCCTGAGACCCCACAGGGAGCGCAGGGCAGGCTCCTCTTCCCACCCCACCAGGCTGCCCGGGCGCGATGAGCACCATCTCCTTCATCCTCAGCATCTGAGCAGGGCTGAGAGAGCAGCAGTGGGTCTGGTGTCCCCGTGCCAGTGCAGACCCACTGGAGTCACGCTGGGGCACCACGTGGCGGCTGCCTTCGGCCTCCATCGCCATTCCAAGCCAACCCCTTCTCCCCTGCTGCAGGCTCAGAGGGAGAGGTGCAATTCCCGCTCCTCTTCCTCCGGCACCTGCTCGCTTGGCTGGATGTAGTTGTCCTCGATGAAGCCATCATCATCCTCAGCTTGCAGGTCATCAGCACCGGGGATGGGGTGGCTCTTGCTGACCCCCTGGCCTGAGGAGCCCCTCTCCCAGCTGCTGCCGTCCTCCATGGGGCTGCCTCCGATTGAGCTGGTCTCGGGAAGCGGCCGGTGGCGGTAGCTGGCAAAGTTCTTGTGGAAGATCTTGCACTTGGCAGCCAGCGCGATCAGGATGGAGATGCTGATTGCTGCCACCAGGAAGCCCACCAGGTACGGCCAGCTCCTTCCCCCCTTCCCAGAGGGCGGTGTGGTGGCTGCGGCACAGGAAAGGCACATCAGGGCATGACAGGTCACCCTGTGGCATACCCAGAGCTCCTCAGCAGCCAGCCCACGCGTGCCTGCGACACGCAGCCAGCACTGGATTGCTTTCATTAGGAGCAATATAGATGCTCTTCACCAAGGGCTGGCTACCAAGGGTGCGTGAGTACTGTGGGGAAAACTGCCGGACGGCTGTCCGATCCTGGTGCCCATCACCATGGAGTCTGCGTTCTGTGTGGCTCTGTGGCATCTACTAACTTTTCTGTTGCAAAGCCAACAAACCTCTCCAGGTGTGGCCATGTCCCCACTGAACTACTGCTGGAGGCCACCGTCCCCACGGAGCCACTGCACCAGTGGTGACCAGGCAGCCTGAGCCCCTGGGACTGTGTCCTGCAGAGCCAGTGGTAGCCCCGGGGGTGATGGAAGGCAGGTGGGAGCTAGGCCTTAGGGACACCCCGTAGATGCACAACTTACTGTTGCTGTGGGTCACTGTGATCTGCTGTGCCGTGCTGATCCCCCGAGGAAACCGCTGCTTCACCTGGCAGCCCAGGTCCTGGGAATCCAGAGCCATGACCTCCCGGCCCCGCAGCCCCGGGGGTGATGCACAGGTCACCTGCACAGCTGGGAGACACATGCGCTAAGGTGGGATGGGGGGGTCATTGCCCATCCCCTCCCCAGTCTAGAGAAGGTGCTCCTTGCTTGCTCCTGGGCTGATGGGACACATAGCTCTGCCCCCCAGCCTTGCCAGCCCTCAGCACATTGAAAAGCGCAAGCAAAGAAAAAATTCCATGACCAAGGACCTGTGCAAGTGTGTGACCATGATTAGAAGGCTCCTTTTAGCTGGATAATGCCAAATTCACGGACACTGATAGAAACCCCACTGTCGCAGAGCTGCTCTCACCTGGGAGGTGAGCTCAGAGGGTCGGAGCCTGATCCTGCTCCACCGGAGGAGCTGCCAAATGCTCAGCAGCTCTTGAAAATGTGGTCACGCCATGTAGATACGCGAAGGTGGATTATGGGGCTGAACTGTACATTCTGTACTGAACTGTACGTGCAGCCCCTTTCCCAGAAGAGTGGCTAAATTATGCTGTCTGTTGTTCCTAGAAGTCTTCGGTAGCGTGTAATTGCAAGTGAGGAACTGACACACACTTCAGCTGTGCCTCTCGAGGGTGGGAGAGGTCCTTGGAGAGCTATCTCAGAGCCTGCCCAGGGGCTGGAGCAAAAGGATCAAGTGGGACCCTTGCACACGGGGTTCCTTCTTGTCCGACACCTCTCCCGCCACCCCCCCGGCCGCTCACCTTGCCTGCGCTGTAGCCACCGCTGCAGAGGGTACACGCTGCAGTCACAGACCCAGGGGTTCCCTTCCAGCCGCACCTGCGGGACTGCCTCCATCCACTGCAGGCTCCAAGCATCCACAGAGCCCAGCGCGTTGTGCTGCAGGTCCAGGTGGAAAAGAGCCTTCAGCGGCAGGAAGAAAGGGACCTCAAGCTCATGCAGGTTGTTGTTTCTTAGCAGCAGGGTGTGCAAGTTTCCCAAGCCCTCGAAAGCGTCTGTGTGGAGGGAGGCGAGGCCGCAGCTGCTCAGGTCCAGCAGGCGCAGTGCGCCCAGGTTGGAGAAGACTGCCGGGCTCAGCACCAGCAGGGCATTGCTGGAGAGGTTGAGGGCGTGCAGGGAAGGGAAGTGCATCAACAGAGTCCCGTGACGGGGCACGACCAAGGAGTTGAAGGAGAGGTCCAAACCGGTGATGTTGCTTGGAAGGGAACTTGGAGCATGCAGGAGGCTCTTCCCACTGCAGTCAGCCCATCCCTGGGAAAAGAAGTGCTGTCTGAGATGGGTTCTCTGCGCTGGGATCTCTAGGCCAAGACTCCCCAGAAGTTCAAATGGTTTGATTAACTACCCTTGCAGAGTTTAAAAAAGCAAAAACACAAAACAGGTTTAAAAAACACATGAGCTGCCAGTTTGGTGTGGGCCAGGATAAACGTGAGCAGGACAGCCCAAGACTGCGAGCAGCCAGCTGAAGGAGTAAAGGAGGAACACAGAGACCTGGGGGGCAACCCCAACAGACAGGGTGGGTGTGAAGGGATCAGGTTGTGACCCTCCTGTCCTCCCTTACAGGGCAGAGTCAGCTTGCAGAGTGCCTTCCACTTCCTGCCCTGGATCCCCGCCTCCAGCCCCCAGGGAGCTCTTCCGTGACACAAGGTCGTACTCCCAGCTGGGGCGGGAAAGCAGATGAGACCCCTGCCTACGAGAGCAGGCAGGCTGGGGCACCCAGCCAGCCTGCAGAGCGGCGGGCACCCGCCCCAGGCGCTCAGGCCAAGAGCTGCTCCCAAGGGCCTGTGCAGGATACTGTATCCACGCCTAGAGCCTTCCTGCGTTTCTGAGGATGGAGTGAGTGGCAGTGGCTTAGTGCAGGCTGGCTGTGTCTATACCAGCGAACAGAACAGACCAGGGACCATTCGCTGTCCTGAAAGGCCAGCAGTGCCACATAGATGGCTATTTTTTCACCTGAAAAACAGGGTGGCCAAATTCAAGCTGGTCTGGGGGAGCAGTCCTCAGCATGTGTTACTTCAGCCTGGGCTTTATGTGGGAGAGGGCCAGCTGCCCAAACTGAAGCTGCCAGCAAGCAGGTTAGCAACTTCAGTTTGGCTGGGCAGGCCCAGGCTCCTGCTCAACACCACGTTTGGGGCCAATGGGCAGAAATGCCGTGCTGGAAGCTTGCTGCGGTCTGTAGTCCCGGGTTTGTAGATCTGGCTGCTTTCCAGCTAGCCAGACTTTCTGTTTCTTTACCTCTCATGGGATCACCTTTCCTGTTGCGCTCCTGTTCACCTAAATCTCCTATCAGGCCCTGCCATCCCCGCTCACTAGAGGAACAGATGTGCACTTATAAACCTGGGCTGCCGAGGACTAGGTTATAATGAGGCCGAGCCACGGGGGCAACGACCAGGTCCTGTCTCGAGCTCAAACAGGGCTGGGCTCAGGGAGATTGGTGAAAACAGTGCAAATTTCTTAAGGGAGTATCTGAGGGCTCAGTGGGCAGCACTGCCCTGCGCCATCTGCCCACCACAGCTGCTTGTCCTGCCTCCTCCCAGCTCCCACCCAGTGGAGCCAAGCTGTTGGCTGCGGTACTTGTCCCGGCGGGATGGGTTAGTTATAGTTCCTGTTCTTTGCCAGGTGCTCAGAGATCCTGCCCCACGGCTGTCCTGATCCTGGCTTCAATCACTGTGCACCAGAGAAGAGAGTGAGGGGCTGGGAACCCCTTGGGGCCATGTCTTGCTGCTGCTTTATGGGCAGCTGTGCTATGGCTGCAGCCAAGAGACCCCCAGAGTCAGAAACATCATGGCTCAGACAAGGCTTTGCCAGCCCTGCCGTGCTCTGGTGAACGCTCGGCACAACGTGAGGTGTTCAGACTGGAGCTGGGAGTAGGGGAGCAGCAGTGCTGTGAGCAGAGGTGCTGGGAGCAGGGGTGCTGGGAGCAGAGGGGCTGCAGGGCTGGGAGCAGGGGTGCTGGGAGCAGGGGTGCTGGGAGCAGGGGTGCTGCGGGGCTGGGAGCAGAGGGGCTGCAGGGCTGGGAGCAGGGGTGCTGGGAGCAGGGGTGCTGGGAGGCTAGGAGCAGAGGGGCTGCAGGGCTGGGAGCAGGGGTGCTGCGGGGCTGGGAGCAGAGGGGCTGCAGGGCTGGGAGCAGGGGTGCTGCGGAGCTCGGAGCAGGGGAGGAAGGGGACTGCAGGGCTGGGAGCAGGGGAGGCTGGGAGCAGGGGAGGCTGCGAGCAGGGGTGCTGCTGGGCTGGGAGTGGGACAGCCAGGCTCCAGGTGTGGGCAAACCACCCCTGTGGCTGGTGGCCACTGGTGCAGCACGTCTCCCAGCTAACTCCGCTTGTTCCCGTGGGTTTTCATCACTCCTCGTGTCCGGAGCCGTGCAGAGTGGGCTCTGCCTGCCAGGGCCCACCGCCCCGTTGGCCCCGCTGTAGCGGGTGCCCCTGCCCACCCCAGCTGCCGCCCGCGCCGGCCCCCCCGGCCCCCTACCTGGCGGTCGAGGCTGCAGGGGTGTCCAGTCACCACTGCCCAGGCGCAGAGGAGGCTGCAGACCCCCAGCAGACGGGCCGAAGCCATTTGCTCCGCGAATCAGCCGGGCACAAACACAGCAATCGGGGGAAGCCGGCGGAACCGACCGCTCCGGGCGCGGAGTGGCCGCGGCCGCACGGCCCCACCGACCGCCAGCCCGCGGGAGCCGGCTCGCTGCCGCCGCGGCCCCGCTCCCCCCCGGCGGTGCCGGCGGGTGAAAGGTGGCGGCACCGGTTACACATTAACGGCCGCGCCCCGCCGCCTCCCGAGACGGGTGACCGCGGAGCGCCCGTGCGCCGTGGGGTGCCGTGCGGGCTGCCGGGGTGGAGCGGAGCGCCGGGAGGTGCTGGGGGTCAGAGGGGAAGGGGCAGCCCTGTGCGTCCTATGCGATGCGGCCGCGCACCCAGGGCTGGGGCTGGCGCAGCTGAGGTGGCAGGAAAGTTGCCTACAGGACAATAAAAGTCTCGTTGGGATTCGGGCAGAAAGGTGTTTAAAACGGGCAGCAAACGGGCAGGTCCCTGGGCCCGGCAGCGGCTCTGCAGTGTTGGCTTTCGGCATCGGGGAGTCACTGGTAAACTGTGACTTTCCTGGGCAGCACCCAGGGCTCCTCTGAGGGACCCAGAGGATGGGGACCCCCCTCCACCTCCGGCACCCCTCACGCAGACCCGCCACTCATCGATAGTGCTCCCTGCCAGGAGTCAGTGAAAGTCACAGAGCCACAGGATGGTTTGGGTTGGAAGGGACCTTAAAGATCATCCAGTTCCAACCCCCTGCCATGGGCAGGGACACCCTCCACTAGACCAGGTTGCTCCAAGCCTCATCCAGCCTGGCCTTGGACACTTCCAGGGATGGGGCACCCACAGCTTCTCTGGGCAACCTGTCCCAGTGCCTCACCACCCTCTCCAGGAAGAATTTCTTCCTTACATCTAATCTAAATCTACCCTCTTTAAATTTAAACCCATTACCCCTTGTCCTGTCACTACAGGCCCTTGGAAAAAGTTCCCATGTCAAAGCAGCATCTTGTGGGTGCTGCAGGCACACGGTGGGGTTAGACGTGCTCCCGTGCCCACAGGTGCTGGGGTGGGTACGTGGGCAAGGGCTAGCAGAGCCACAGCCTGGGCAGGGAAGGTGCTGGCTGTGCCTGCTTCCAGCTTTTCCCCTGCAGCAGGAGGAAGCCCCAGGCTCTTGTCCCAGCTCCCCATTCCTGCTCCTACTCAGCAGTAGGAAGCCCCTTCCCAACAGCGCTGTGGCTCTGCAGTTTCCACCGCAGCGACAGTCGGGACAGGGCGGCCTCGCTTGCCCTGGCTGCCAAGGGTCTCCTCCACACCTGCGTGTCCCACCCTTTCCTCAGGGAAAGGGCTTCCCAGCAGCCCATCCTTGATCCCACAGGCATGTGGTGGATGCCGGTGCAGTCAGGCAGATGCCTGCTCCCCAGCTGCCCTGCTGATGCAACCAGGAGGGCTGGGGGTGCTCGGCCACCCCGCACCCAGGCTGCTGTTACACCTGACAGCAGCAGCCCTTATCCTGCCCTTGCAGAGCCTCCCCGGGACCCGCTGTGTGGGTAAAACAAAACAGCCAGAAGACAAGGGTAGAAAATGTTGCCGAGGCAGCCCAGCCCATCAGTGGATTCGCAGGGCGTTTGCGTTTCCTATCAGGAAACGTATCAGTGCGTTATGGTTTCTGGCATGCGGTGCCGTGCATTAAAAAGTGCAAATGATAACAAAAAGGGGTATTTTTGTCACTCTTTTTTTTTTTTTTTAGTCTGCTGTGACTCAGCAAAAAAAAGTTGATATCTGTGAATTCAGCAGAAATTCAGGTGCTTGGAGTGTGCTGTGGGTTGGGCAGCTGGAGCTTTCCCTATCATCGGAGAGCAAGTGTGGTGAGCTGCTTTGGCTGGGTGCAGCTGCGCCCAGCTCCCTGGCTCCTCCTCTGGAGATATATAAGGTTAAACTGGACCTGTAGGGTCCTGCTTGGGTCTCCCCACAAAACCTCCCAGAGAGGTTTCCTACCCCACCTCCAGCCCAAGGAACCTGCCCAGATTGGCACCTCTTATCCAGGTGTTCCCAGGAAAAATGCAAGGGGACAAATCAGCTTGGGTCAGACCCCTCGATGGATCCCTGACATCTCCTGGGCATCACCTGGTGTGGAGAGCTGACCCCAGAAGGCTCCCATTCTCCAAAAGAGCAAAGCAATGCCCTGCTTCCCCTTGGGTAGCAAGAGGGGCCACGCTGTGCTCCCCGGAGGAGCACGCTGCAGGGCCCGGGCTTGCGAAGCCTTCCCGTAAAGCGTGTTTGTTCTGTGTCCTCAAATGGATCCTTTGTGTCGGAGGACGTCTCAGAGCGCACCGTAACTCGTGGCTCGCGTGCTGCCGGAGGAGCACAGAATGAGTTGCTTCCCCAGGCGCAGCACGTGTAGCACGCGGTGGCACGACTGCGGTTACGGTTCTGAGCGTGACTGGCCTCTGCAGCCAGTGAACCATGGGGAGAAACCATTTATTTGTCTACTGGTGTACCTGTCCCCTTCCTCCAGCTGTACGGAGTGCACGGATGAGTCCCAGCGCGCTTCCAAGTGAGTTTGGGTTGGCCAGGCAAACGGGGACGTGGGGTTCCCCAGGAGGGACCAGCCTGGGCTGCCCAGCCCCTGTGCATCCCGCTGAGGGACGGCCTCGTGCTCCGCATTTCCATTACGATTGTGCCTCGGGTGTCCCAAAACCAGAGCCCCTCGCCTAAGCACAGACTGCGGCAAAGCACCGTGCTTAGTTTTCCAGGCAAATGGGGGCAGCTGTATCTGGTGCCCATCTTTTTCGGCACCTCCCCATCCCTGCTGTCGCCGGGTGGCTGGGTGACTGCGCTGGGGGAGTCCCTGCCTGCTGCCATCGCTCCCTTAACACGCCGCGGGCACCGCGCGGCCCCGCAGCACGCTGTAAATAGTCGGAAGCGATGAATGGATTTCCCCTTCCTCTCCATGTGTGCTTTAGATTTTTGGCCGGATATGGCATGGGCTTGAGACACACCAAAACATGAGGCTCACTCCCTGGCAGCTCTGGCTTTCACATGGGAACAGCTCGGTTTGTGAAGCAGTGTTGGGCTTCTTGGCGGGTGAATCTTACTGTGATTTCCTAGGGAATGCCTTTCCTTTGCCAGGCGAAGAGCCCGCAGCCCACCAGAGGCTGGGGCAGCCCCGCAGAAGGGCTGGGTGTGGGACGCCCTGGGACTGGGGGGGCAGTGGGACCATGCTGTGCCGGCACTGTGCGTGGGAAAGCTGGGCTTTCTGCTGCTTTCCATTTCCTCCCAGACACGTTTACTGCAACATGGAAGGCTTTCTCCCTGTGCAGCAGCCATCCTTCTGTGTGGACTGGCCAGCTTTTTGTTGACCTGCCTGTGCTCAGCCCCTTTCAACCCAGAGAGCAGTCCTGCAACAGGCTGCTGCAGGCATGTGTCGGACCCTAGCACGGCGCGGAGCCCAGGTGGGGCCATGCCTCAGCGCCGCAGCTTGTGGTGGCAGGAGGCTGAGGTGTCACGAGGTGTGTTCGGCCTCGGCATCGCCACACACCACTTGCCAGGGGAGAGCCTGTGTAGGGCAGCTCCCGCCGGCTCCTGGAGTCAGGGCTGTCTCCAAACAATGGGTGGAGAGCAGGAAACGCCGCATGGGAAACAGGATTTGGCTCCGCCGCTGCCGCCGCCAGCCACGGCCCCTTGGCCCCTTTCCTTTCCCTGCTCCAGAGAGCCCTTCCCACAGCCATCGGCTGTGGGGCTGCGCTGAGGGGACAGGGATGCTGCCAGCCAGGAGGGCTGGGGCATGAGACCCTCTGCGCAGCGGGCAAGGGAGGGGGTTCAGATGCCTCCTGGCCGGGCTGGGGGCTCAGCATGGCTTGGGGAGCCCTGAACATGCACCCCTAGCCCTGGAGGTGTGAGTGCCTGCTCCCCAGGAGAGCTGCCACGGGGCAGGGGACCTCAGTGGCCTCTTGGCTACCAAGCCCTGCTCCTGAGGAGCTGGGCAGCCACCGAGCAAGCGGCAACAGGGGCACCTTCCTCGCTGTGTCCAGGCTATATGCCGGAGGAGGTGGTCCCAGCTCCCCCAGGCGCAGAGAAGCCTGGCAGAGGCAAGATGGGGGGTGTGGGCAGGTAGCAAGGGTCCTGAGTCACCGCTCACGTGGAGACTCCAGGCAGCCACGGCCTCCGGCTCCAACCGCCGTGGCTGGGACATGCTGGGGATTTTCTGACCTGTGCCAGATTCGAGATCCGCGACAAGGACATGGGATTCCAGGTTTATCTTCTGCTGCTTCTCCCACGGCTGGCAGGTAAATCGCCCCTTTCCCTCTACCCCAGGGAGCAGCCCCTGCCCCAGAGAAGCTTGGTGGGATGAGGCAGCTGTGGGAGCTCAGTGGCGCCATGGGAGCAGGGTTGGAGGGAGGAAACCTCCCTCTGTGATCCGCCATTTGGAGATCTCCGAGGCCGGCACCGCCGTCCCGTGCCTGCTTCTTCCTGGCAAGGGGCTTGGTGCAGGCAGCGTGTGGGAGGAGAGGGGCCCCGGGACCCTTGTCCTGCTGCATGCGTAGCTCATGGCGGGAGACTGAGGCCATGGGGATCTCCAAAAGGAGAGTGGAAATGCCCACTGTGCCATCCTGATGGGTCTGCACCCAACCTGGCTCTGTCCTAGCTGTGCCTCCTGGGTGGGGGGTGGCATCTGGGTGATGGGGCCTGGCCCTGAGGCAGAAGGCTGTGCCCTCATCCAGTCGTGACATGGTCTCGTGCTCCCTCACCCCAGGGGCCATCCTGGACATCACCCTGATTGCCAACGTGCAAAGCCTGTCCCACTCCGACTTCTTCCTCTCCTGCGTCATGGGGGAGCGTGACGTGAGCTACCTGCAGATTGAGCGGGAGAACAAGATTGTGATGACGCACCCCAAGACGGGCTTCCAAAACTACCGCAACCGCAGCAACCACGTCCAGGCCAGGGGCTTCTCCATGGCCGACCTGGTGGGGATCCTCTACTGCCTGGGGCGCACCCCAACTGAGCAGGCCCAGGTGGTCTACGTGCACAACAGCCGCAATGGTGAGTGGCTGGGGGGACGTTGGGCAGCTCCCTGCCAGCTGGGTCCAGAGGGGAGCTACCTGCCCTGTGCTTCTCAATCCCGGCACCAGCCGGCATGGCGAGGGGCAGCGGTGACCCACAGGCTTGATATGGGGTGGAAAGGGGGGGATGTTCAGTTGGAGGAGTGTGGCTGAGCCGCCGTGGAGGTGTGCAGGGAGAGGTGGCGGCGTGGGCAGCTGGCTGGGCTAGGAATGGTGCCTGGCAGCAGGGCAAGGTCCAAGAGGAAGCTGGGTGCCCTTGGAGCAGGCAGTGGGGTCTGGAAATCATTAACCAGAGTAGGGGGCAGCCCACGGGAGCTGTGCCAGCCTCATGCCCCCACCACGGGCTCCTGTCGCCGCAGCAGCATATCGCTGCTCTGGTGGTGGGGTCTCCATGAGGGGCACTGCCAGGGTGCACCGCAGCTGAGGGCAGTGCTGGGCGCTTGTCCTCCACTCCCATTCTGGGCCAAATAAGCCAAAAGGGCCTCCCCGGGCTGGCTGTCGGTAAGGATGCTACCCAAGGTGGCACTCTCCCACACTGCCCCCCCAACCTCCGCTCCCTCCGTGCTTGGGACTTTGCAAAACTATTAGGATTGATGTTTCCTGTGATAGCTGTTTGCCTCAGGATACTGTCTAGCTTTAATTTATAATGTTTCGGCTAAAACGGTCAACCTTTTACTGAGAATGAGACAAGAGGGATACAAGTTGCCCTGCCTGTGTTAAATCACAGCTTTAGCATATTGTTCTGAGCAGCTCTAGTATCTCCAAGCTGGGGAACAGAGACTGGCAGTAGGGTTCAATCATCCTTCATGGAGCAGGGACCAGCCCGTGTTCTCAGCCAGAGGCTGGACCCAAAAACGGCAGCAGTCCTACTGCAGACAGAGATGGCCAGTCTGGGCAAGAAGAGTGGCACAGAGGTGCTGAGGGAGGAAGGCAGAAGCACTGGGAGACCGCGTAGGGGCATGGCTGTGCAGGTGGGGGGGGTGAGGAGTGCAACAGTGGGTTCTGCGCCTCCAGATGTCCCCCTGTATAAGTGCCAGGGGAGGTGACAGCTCTGACGTCCTGTTGGGATGATGGGGCATCGCTTAGCGGTGGTGTCCAGGACAGCCCTTCGCTCCTGGTTTACCACAGCCAGGCCAAAATACTGATGCAGAGGAGCCGTTTGTTGTTGTCGTGGTTTAACCACAGCTCGCAACTAAGCACGACACAGGCACTCGCTCACTCTCCCCATGGCAGGATGGGAGAGAGAAATCGGAAGGGTGAAAGTGGGAAAACTCATGGATCGAGATAAAAACGGTTTAACAGGTAAAGCAAAAGCCATGCACACAAGCAAAGCAAAACAAGGAATTCATTTACCGCTTCCCATGGGCAGGCAGGGGTTCAGCCATCCCCAGGAAAGCAGGACTCCAGCACGTGTAACGGTTACTTGGGAAGGCAGTCACCATCGCTCCAATGTCTCCTTCTTCCTTCTTCTTCTCCCAGATCTACATGCTGAGCATGACATCATACAGTATGGAATATCCCTTTGGTCAGTTGGGGTCAGCTGTCCTGGCTGTGCCCCCTCCCAGCTTCTTGTGCACCCCCAGCCTACTTGCTGGTGGGGTGGGGTGAGGAGCAGAAAAGGCCTTGACTCTGTGTAAGCACCGCTCAGCAATAATGAAAACATCCCTGTGTAATCAACACTCTTTCCAGCACAGATCCAAAACACAGCCCCATACTGGCTACTGTGAAGAAAATGAACTCTATCCCAGCCCAAACCAGCTCAGGTCCAAGCCCCTGTGGCCATTACAAGCGCCAACAAAAAAAGTGGCTTTTTCCCAAGTGCCAAACAAGCTGCTGTTGCTCTGTTTAGTTTAGAGAAGGAGAAATTAAAAAAAAATAAAAAAGGAAGATGGATCAGAGGGAAAAGGGACATCCTTGCAGGGGGAAGGAGGGCTGTGTGCAGAACCCACTGGGGAGGCTTGGCATGTATCATCTTTCCTGTGAAGCCCAAAAGGGCACCAAAGTAGGCCAGGGTGATGAAGGAGCGGGTGGGGGATGCTGCTAGAGGAAAACTGGCATCTCCCAAAAGGTCATGCACGAAGAACACAGGAAGGATGATAAACTTGGGGAGTTTTGCTGTAAAAACACAGTAAAAAAGACCAAAAAGGTCACGAGAAGCAATTTCAAGAGGGTTTAAACCTGGCAATAACCTATTTTTCAGAATACCCAGAGAGGCCATTGCAGAAAACCCAAAATTCTTTTTTTTTTTTTTTTTTGCATCCATGTGCACAATACAGAAGCTGGTGAAACTTCTCAGGGAATCTGTCTAAAATGCCAGCGCCGACAGCAGGAGGCAGGCGATAAATAGCCAAACGGAGCAGCACGACATTGCCAGGCCAGGGTTACTGTGAGCGGGGCTGTGCCGCTGGCCGTGGGCCGAGGGCAGAGGGCAGGCGGCGAGGCTGCTGGTGGGACACCAACCTCTCTTAAAAGCTTCCTGGGTCTGGAGCTACAGGCCTGCAAACCCAAACTGGAACCAGGCAAATCAGTAGAAGCCGTAATAGAGGGCAGAATGTGCGGTTACATGGTTCCTGAGGAAGAGGCAGCGTGAGTTTGCAGTGGGAGGGTCACCAGGGCGGCAGCGGCCATGCTGACGAGCAAGTGGCTGTGCCTGCTGCTGTCCCCGAGCTGCCTGGGGACGGATGAGCTGAGGGGGGGCTGCAGGCACTGCTGCTATCGCGCTGCTGGAACGGTAGATAAAATTCAGTGTAGGTGAATGCAAAGTGCTCTGTGCAGGGTTGTGCTGGGCTCTCACTCGGGCAAGTGAGACCAAGTGACAGGATGGTGACCACATCTTTACGAGGCCCTGCAGAACCCCTGGTAGAAAGTCCCAGCTAGAGGGATAATGCCTGACTCGGGAGGCTCCCGGGCTGCAAACCACTGAGGACCGGGAGGCGACGCTGGGGTCTTACCGGTACGCACGGTGTCTGCAGCGTGTGCTGCTTCCTCCTGGCCCCCGGCTTTGCCAGGACAGGACACAGGACTGGATGTGCCTTAGCTCCAGCGCGGTGCGGTGCTTTGAGTGTGTGCAAGCTGGCGTGTTGGCAGGCTCCGAGAGCCAGCACCCGCCTGTGCCCTCCTTTGTGTCTGTCCTGGCACGCCCAGGGCTTGGTTTCCCAGGCCTGAACGTATTTATAGCCCGGTTTGTGCTCAAAGCCGGGCTCTGGCTGACTCACATTAATACTCCCAGAGTTCATTGCTGCTGCACGCCCCAACACCTGGGAAATCAGGAAAACAGGCATGGCAGGGCCAGGCCTGAGCCCCCCAGGGAAGGCAGGAGCAGCCCTCTGAGCACCCACTGCCCCATGCCCCCCTCGCCCGCCGCTGTGGCTGCACCCCCCGGACTGGCAGCAAGCACGGTCCGAGCTGGCACCTCCCCAGGCTGCTGCCACCTGCATCCCACACCAAGCCGGGGTTGACTGGAGGGCAGGGTGCCCTGTCCCACTCCTTGGTGCTGGAGGAGCTCAGAAGGGAGCGCCGGTCCCTGCAGAGGCTCGAGGGGGTCCCAGCTCCCACGCGGGGCGGACAGGGAGACATGTCGGGATGTGCCAGAAGGAATGTGTGGTGGCTGCTGGGCTGCACTGGGGACACGTTTTGGGGTGGTTGGTCTGGGGTGCCGGTGCTGCCCTTGGGTGCAAGTGTTCTGGGGGCTGGCTGCTGCTGAGCCTGTTCTCCTCCTCCTCCGTAGCCCACCTCTTCCCTGTGAAGGCCACACAGTCCGTGAACATTGCTGAGCTGGCCACCTTCTCTGCCAAGGTCCGCAAGAGGAAGGAGACGGATGTCATGTGGAAAAGAAATGGCAAGTAGCCCCAAGGGCAGGTGTGGGGCTGGGGCTGTTCCCAGCAGGTGCCTGGCTCTGGCTCCAGGGGCTCAGGGGGGCCCCAGGTCACCTTCTGCCCCTTGCAGGCACCTACTACCAGACCACAGACCGTGGTGAGGTGAGGGGCGACCTTGTCACCCTGACGCTGCCCAACGTCAGCGTGAGCGAAAACGGGGTCTACAGCGCCACGTTCATGGGGGACAGCCCTCTGTGGAGTGCCTTCTACCGCCTCATCGTGAGAGGTGAGCGGAGCCCCAGCTCTCTGGGGTATGGGGACAGGCCCCAGCCTGGTCTGCCCCCCAGCCTGGTGCCAGCCTGCGCCCCCTCCCCTCTCCCCACAGCCTGCCCCGCGAAGAAATGGGGACCGTCATGCGAGAAGGACTGTCCCGACTGCCTGAATGGCGGCGTCTGCCACGACCACGTTGGCGAATGTGTCTGCCCTCCCGGGTTTATGGGCACCCGCTGCGAGCGAGGTAGGTGCCAGGCTGCCTGGCAGCAGGAGCTGTGCCCAGGGCATGCCTGGGGCCCTGCTGCACCCCCAGACCTGGGTACCATAACCATAATCTCTGTGTGCATCCCCAGCACCTCTCTGCCCACAGTGCCCCGTTTCTGGAGCAGGGTGGGACCATCCAGCAGCAGGACACAGCTTCTGTGCCCGCTCGGGGCAGCGATACGGGGTCCGGGGCGCACACCAGTACCACGCCGTGCACAGGCAGTGCATGGGCGAACAGCAGGTGAGGGCAGACCACGCTTGTTTTTCCAGCCTGCCGGGAAGGCCAGTTTGGTCGCAACTGCCAGGAGACGTGCCAGAGAGCCCAGGGCTGCAGGGGGCTGAGCTTCTGCCTGCCGGACCCCTACGGCTGCTCCTGCGCCTCAGGCTGGAGCGGCCCCTGCTGCAACCAAGGTATGCGTCCATCACATCGCCCATCCAGCCTGGGCTTCCTCCAGGGCCCTGCCAAACCACCCCTGGCCTGGGAGTGGGCTGAGCAGTGCTGCTGCCTACACCAGATGCCTGTGCCCTATGGGCCCCATGCCACGGCCAGGGGTAGCAGCGAACTCTCCTCTTCCCACAGCCTGTCGCCCAGGATACTACGGCCCCGACTGTGCCCTGGGGTGTGCCTGCCAAAACGGAGGCACCTGTAACCGCTTCAGCGGCTGCCTGTGCCCAGCGGGCTGGCATGGGCAGCACTGCGAGAAGTCAGGTGAGGCTGGCGCGGGGGTGCAGCAGGTTTCTGTCTCCCACCCTCGGGTGTGCTCCAGCTCCTTCCTCACCAGTGACGGAGGGGGCCATCAGCTACCAGCTTCGCCAGCCAGCTCAGCAGCCCCCCTTGCCTGCAGAAATAGGCCCCAACCCTATGGAAACCAGGGCACTGCAAGGGAAGCATCTCATCTGGTCCCCCAGGATTAGCTGTGCTGAGAGCGTTGCTGAGCCCAGCACGTGGGGTGGGAATTGGGGCTGGACTGCAGTGCCTGGCATCAGCCCCCTGGCACCTGGGTCCAGCCATGGCCAGGTCCAGAGAAAGGGGCCAGCCTCTCCCATGCCTGGGGAGGAGCAGGACCAGTCCTAACGCTGATTCCTCCGTGCCAGATCGGTTTCCCCAGATCATCCAACTGGCCTCAGAGCTGGAGCTCAACCTGGGCTCGGAGCCCATTGTCAGCTGTGTGGCCACCGGCAACCCGCTGCCCACCAGCGACAGCGTGGAGCTGCGCAAGGCTGACGGCACCGTGCTCAAGGTACTGCCGCTCGCTTGGCGCCTGGTCTCCCCCTCCCTGTGCCCTCACCCCACTGCCATCCCCGCACATCGGCCCCAGCCCGCATTGCCGGCTCCCCCAAAAGCAGTCATCTCCCCGCTCGTCTGCTGAGCAGCTCTGGGCCGGTGTGGGGAGCCAGGGGCTGTGCCGGGGGGCTGACAGCACCCTGTGTGCCCACAGCTCGTCAAAGCCATCATTGAGTCGGGGCAGATCACCTGCGAGTTTCAGGCGCGGCACCTGACGAAGGCAGACACGGGGCTCTGGGAGTGCCGCGTCTCCACGACTGGGGGCCAGGACAGCCGGAAAGTCAAGGTCAACATCCGAGGTGAGGGAAGGATGGCAGCATGAGTGGAACAAGCCAGGGTTGCTGGGGGAGGCTGACTGTATAGTGTGGCAATGCCACCCTGCCTGCACTGGACTGGATACCACCTGCCATGTGCCACAGTGCCAGTAGACAGGTTTGGGTGGTGATTACAGACTTCCCTGACAAAGCTGGACAGAGCCAAGAGGTGGTGGAGATACCCATACTCTGCGCCTGTTGCTCCCAGTCCCACTGGTGTCATTCTCTCCTTCCTCCCCAGTGCCACCAGTGCCCCTGAGCCACCCCCGGCTGCTGGCCAAGCAGAGCCGCCAGCTCGTGGTGTCACCTGTGGACTGCTTCTCCGGCGACGGACCCATCACCTCCATCAAGCTGTTCTACAAGCCCAAGGACGACACCTCGGAGTGGTCATCCATTGTGGGTATGTGTCTGCGGGGGGTCAGGGGCACAGGTAGGACCTGGGAGGGAGGGGATGGCTGCCCCAGTTAATGGAGGTCTGGGGTAGGCAGAGGTCTCCATCCCAGGACCCCCATGGTGATGCTGATGAAGGTGCTGGTGATGGGGCAGATAGTGGGTCATGAGCGTGGCTTTGATATGTTCTCTCGGCCAACAGTCGACAACAGCGAGAACATCACCCTCATGAACCTCCGGCCAGTGACCGCCTACATTGTCAAGGTGCAGCTGAGCCGGCCAGGGAACGGTGGGGAGGGCAGCACAGGGCCAGAAGCTGTCATGGTGACTGAGTGCCTTGGTGAGCCCCCATCTCCCTCACCCTGATCCTACCCCTAACCCTGCACAGCACAGGGTCTACAAAGCCCCAGGGCTGACATGCTGTAAGGTTTTGCTGCCCTTCTGTTCTCAGAGCCCACAGTCAAGCCTGTGATCGAAGGTTGGTCCATAGAGGAGAAAAACACACTTCATGTCAACTGGAAACTGCCAAGTAACCATGAGCCAGCACATGGGTTCATCGTCCACCTCTTTGATGCGACAAGACATCTGGTCTGTGAGAAAAACATCACGTCCATCTCCGTGCTCTCTGCCCGAATTGGGGACCTGGAGTTCAACAAGGAGTATGGGCTGGAGGTGCTGGTCTACCACTGTGCCAGCCTGGGACCCCCTTCCGACCTCTACAAGGTCACGATCAACAGCAAAGGTGGGTCCAGCAGCACACAGGGGATTATTACAGGGAATTACAATGATGAATCAGTTATAAATGTAACAATGACCATTCCCAGGTCCGACTGCTTCTGTGTCCCATCTCTGATAGCATATGAACAGCTACTTGGGGGAAAAGGGGTCCTCCTTTCCCCACTAGATCCTGCAGCCTCCAGCACCAAGCTGCTGAGAAACATCCTAAGCTGAACATGGCATTCAGGCCCTCACAAGTGATGCTCACGAACAGATCTGTCCTCCACACCCTTGCCCAAGCCCCGATGGACCTGTCTATGCTTGTGGCCTTAACAACACCCTGTAGCAACAAGTTTCTCCATACAATTATACATCGCGTGAAAAATTTATTTCCCTTTGGTTCACTTGAACCTTGCTGCCTGGCAATTTTTCTGGACAGTCACTAGGGCTTGGGGAGATCCCAGCCTCTCCTGGACACATGCACACACATGCAGACTCCCGCGTGGGTGGGAGACCATGGGAAGGTGGAGCGTCAGCCTGACCAATGTTTCTGGCAACCCAGGGGGAGGGAATGCACGAGGCCTTCAGTGAGGCTCAGTGCTGGCCACTGCGCTGGGAGGGCTGGTGGGTGTCAGGCTTGGGGGTGTGAGGGTTTCTCTGCCACCTGTAAGAGCTTTGTGTGCTTTGGGAACTGTTGTTTAGGTATGTGGGTGGGAGGGAGAAGGCGGTGGAGAAGAGGTGACAAGATACTCCAAACCTGCTGTGTGTGAGTGGTTGAAGAAAGAAAATATCCCAGGAGCTAGTCAGTACAGAGACATCTACCCTGACGGTCCCCGGGGTTGGGAGTGTTTGTGGATGCAGTCCTGCCCTGTTGTTGTACCTGGAGAGCCATTCCTAGCCCCAGAGTCCGTGTCCACCTCCTCCTGCCTCCACCTAAACACAAGCCGGAGGTCTCTGGAGGTCCCTCAAACCTGGCATAGCCTGGTTGCCATTGCCACCCATGGGGTCCAGTCCTCAAGCCAGTGCTCAGCCCCTGCAGTGCCAGGAGCCCCGACCAGGGGCTGACATTCTCCTCTCTTTGTCCCAGGGCCTTCGTCCCCACGGTCGCTCTTGGCAGAGTCCATGTCTGACACCGCCGTCAGGCTCTCATGGCAGGTCCCTGAGTACCCCAACGGGGGCATCACCAAGTACATCGTGGAGCTGCAGCAGGTGGGGGGCACCAGCGAGCCCCAGTGGATTGACACGGACAGCGGCGCTGAGACCACCAAGATCATCGGGGGCCTCAATGCCAGCACTAGCTACCAGTTTCGCGTTCGGGCCAACTCCCATGTCCCAGGGGAGTGGAGCCAGCCAGTCAAAGCCAAGACCCTGGGGGACGGTGAGTGCGGTGACCCAGCAGGCAGGAGGCTCATGGCTCTCCTGCAGATGGGGTTCAGCAAAGAGTGACCAGAACAGCTCTAGGTCAACAGCCCAAACCCAAACCACTTGTGGGTGTCTTCACAAATCCTGGTCCTCCTAGTCCTGGTGGGGTTGGGGTGGCACGGTGACAGCACAGAACCTGCAGAGTGGCTCTGCCTTAGCCAGAGGGTGATGTGGTGCGCAAGGAGCTGAGGAACAAGGCAGAGCCGGCACAGGAGGAGCTGGTGGCTGGACCCAGAGCTGGTTGAAGGTCCAGAAACTGGCAGGTTCCATGGCAGAGCCTGGGCAGTGACACCCTCACCCCTGTGCCACCACGGTCCCAGGAGCTTGGGATGCAGTTGTGGTGTCTTCATGGGATCCTAGGGTGCTGGGAGAGTGCTGCCATCTTGGTGTGCGGCCACCCATGCAGCCTGGGCAGGGCTTGGCTGTGGCCCATGACCCTCCCTCCATCCATCCTTTTGGCAGGAGCGCTGAGTGTGCCGCCCAGCCTGGGCAGCCAGAGCACCGAGCAGTCAGGAATAGACCAGCAGCTGCTCTTGGCCATCGTTGGCTCCGTGTCTGTCACCTGCCTCACCATCCTCTTTGCTCTCCTGGCACTTTTTCTCATCAAGAAGAATTTTTTCCACCGGCGCCGCACCTTTACGTACCAATCTGGCTCGGTGAGTGCCGCCTGCCCTGCCAGGAGCGTGTCCCCAGCTCCCCACATCCCGGCCCGATCCAGGTCACGCTCCATAGCCTCCAGTCCGGACGCAGCCAGACCTCACTTCCACGTGGAGAGGGTGCGAAGCCCACCCTTGCCCACGACGCCTGCCCAGCCGGGACTGCCGCGCGGGCAGAGGGGTGCCCGGTGCCTCTAACCTCACCCACTCCCATCTGCCAGGGGGAAGAGACCATCCTGCAGTTCAACTCGGGGACCCTGACCCTGACGCGCCGGCCCAAGCCACAGCCTGAGCCCCTCAGCTATCCCATCCTGGAGTGGGAAGACATCAAGTTTGAGGACATGATTGGGGAGGGCAACTTTGGGCAGGTCATCAGGGCCATGATCAAAAAGGATGGCCTGAAAATGAACGCGGCCATCAAGATGCTGAAAGGTGAGCGGTGCGGGGGTGAGCTTGGGGGATGCGGCTGCATCCTGCGCCATGCTCAGGGCTGAGGAGGGGTAGGAGCCATCAGTGGATGAGCAGAGGAAGGGCCCTTGTTGTAGGACTGAGGCATCCTTCCTTTCTTTGCTTCCAGAGTTTGCTTCGGAGAATGACCATCGGGACTTTGCCGGGGAGCTGGAGGTGCTGTGCAAACTGGGCCATCATCCCAACATCATCAATTTGCTGGGTGCCTGCGAGAACAAGGGTGAGGGCTGTCCCACTCTCCCCTCTCCCCAGCCCCACAGCCCCTGCCCGGCTGTGTGTTCCTCTTTGGTGGAGAGAGGGTACCCCATGATCTCAACCTTCTCCTGCCCCCCAGGCTACCTGTACATTGCCATTGAGTATGCTCCCTACGGAAACCTCCTCGACTTCCTCCGCAAAAGCCGAGTCCTGGAGACGGACCCGGCCTTTGCCAAGGAGCATGGCACCGCCTCCACCCTCACCTCTCAGCAGCTCCTCCAGTTTGCTTCAGACGTGGCCAAGGGGATGCAGTACCTGAGTGAGAAGCAGGTACATCCCTCCCCAGCAAGCCCCCCAGAGCATCCTTCCCCTGGGGACTCCCCATGAGGACACGAGACGCCTGGGGACAGCAGAAAGGAGCGTGTGGCTCCTGCTGACTGCTGGCCCCTTTCAGTTCATTCACAGGGACCTGGCAGCCAGGAATATCCTGGTGGGAGAAAACCTGGCCTCCAAGATTGCTGACTTTGGCCTCTCCAGAGGGGAGGAGGTCTACGTGAAGAAGACAATGGTGAGGCAGAAGCAAAGCATCTCCATGGGGCCTGCACCGATGCGGTGGGCAGGACCCCCACCATCAGTGGGAGCAATGCACCATGTCGGGACCAGCAGTGTCACGGCTGTCTGCCATCTGTAGGGCATCCCCCCTCCCCTGACAGTCTCTCTCTGTTTCCCTAGGGCCGCTTGCCGGTTCGCTGGATGGCCATCGAGTCCCTCAACTACAGCGTGTACACCACCAAGAGCGACGTGTAAGTCCTGCGGGCAGGGCACCGGGGCTGGGGCATGGTCACGGCCGTCTCCACCCCTCTCCAGGGTGGTCAGTGTGGTGATGCTTTTGCTGTGGTTGCTGCAAGGCGGTGATGGTGGTGCATCTCCCCGGCGAGCTGCCAGCTTGGCCCGAGCCCTGGCTGCCTACTTCACCTGGGGCTTTGCCCCGTGCCCCTCAGCGGGTCACTGCTGAGGGCTGCATCACAGCCTTGTCTTCTGCCCTTTCAGGTGGTCGTTCGGCGTCCTGCTCTGGGAGATCGTCAGCTTGGGTAAGGCTTTTCTTTGTCCCCTTGCCTCTACTTGGGTCCCTGCAAATCTGGTCCTCCTCTGGAGGGGACAGCCGGGCATGGTCCCCGCTGCAGCCGGCTCTGTGTCTCTGGTGCAGGGGGGACCCCATACTGTGGGATGACCTGCGCCGAGCTCTACGAGAAGCTGCCCCAGGGCTACCGCATGGAGAAGCCACGCAACTGCGATGACGAGGTGTAAGTGGGCAGAAAGCCCTGGCTGATGGCACCACCCGCATTTCCCTGGCCCTGCTGCCCAGGGGGCTCCCAGTACCTCCTCCTGGTTCCCTTCTGTACTGTGGCTGTGGAACGAGCTGGGGTCCCACACTCCAAACACCCTTCCTGGGCTTTAGTTTCCCACCTGCTTCCTCCCACAAACAGCTTCTCTGCCCCCTCTCCCCTCGGTGCACACTGAGCCACCGCTGGCTCTCTGTCCCCAGGTACGAGCTGATGCGGCAGTGCTGGCGCGACCGCCCCTACGAGCGCCCGCCCTTCGCCCAGATCTCCATGCAGCTCATCCGCATGCTGGAGGCCAGGAAGGTGAGTGGTGGCGGCTGCAGGGCTGGGCGCAGGACACCTGCATCACCCCGGCTCAGTGGGAAGGATGCCCGCTTGGCACAAAGCTGGCCCAAAAGCTGGAGCATCCTTGGGTTCAGGGGAGGACATCCAGCAGCAGTTCCTGCATGACCCCATGCACAGGGGGAACCCCAGGATCACTGTCTGGAATGCGGGGAGCCCCATCACCTCCCCCCAGGCTGCTAATGCCCAGTAGTGTGCCAGTGGGGATGGGAGGGAGATGGGGATGCCTTCACAACCGGCTCCTAACTGGGGTTCCCCCACAGGCCTACGTGAACATGGCCCTGTTCGAGAACTTCACCTACGCAGGGATTGATGCCACTGCCGAGGAGGCGTGAGGCTGTGCTGGCACTGCGCAGAGGGACAACGCTGGCCCTAGCCTGCTGGGACAGTGCTGTAGGGACAAGGGGTTGGCTGTCCCCTCCTGCGGCCGAATGCCAGTGCCCCTTCCTGAGAGCGCCTTCCCCGTCACAGGACTGTGCTGTCCCCTCCCTGACTGCCTCCCAGCTGGCATGCCACTGGCCACCGGCACAGCTCCATGCTGCTGGGGTCCTGCTGGGATAGCCCCAAGAACAAGTTCCTGCAGGGTGTTTGCAGCAGAGTGGGCAGGAGAGGGGTTCTCCTAGGAGCCAGGGTGCTGCTGCCTGTGCCCACGGACACAAATGCCCAAGTTTTGGGGCAAGAGGGGAAGCAGTGACCTGGCAGCTGCCTGCCCTGCAGCTCTCAGTGTGCTCCAGGCCTGAAGTGGTGCCAGCAGGGCTGCAAGCATCACTGCCAGCGTGGGATGGGGCCACCCGTGCAGAGGGACAAGGGAGAGCGTTGGCTGTGCACAGCCTCCAGCTCTGCGGTAACCCTTCAGAGGGGCCAGCTCTGCCTTACAGACAATAAATGTAATGCAACAGGTAGACGGGTCGAGAGGAGATGGAGTCCCAGCTCTGCCCCACTGATGGCACTGGGGAACGGGATGTGGGTCCCAATGGTCTGCTGTCCTGGTGGGCACTCCTTGGGATCCTGTGGTTGTTGGGGTGCCCTGACCCAGGGATGCCCCAGTGCTCCCAGACAAGTCCCAGGACTTGTGGTGATGGGTTTTCTTAGTATCCAACTGGGATTTCCCCTCCCCCCCCCACCCCCACCTGCAATTTAAGGCTTCAGGAATATGGCAAACAGACCATGTCCTTCCTCTGCACAGCCATCTCTTGCATGCCTGAAAACTATTCCTGCAGCTTCCCCTCTGCCGGCTGCTCTTCACGGGGATGGTCCCACACTGTGTCCCCACAGGGCAGTGTGGCCCTGCACCCTTCCCTCTCTCCAGCCAGCTGGTGCCGGCTGTGGGGTAGCTTCCTGCCCTGGCAAAGGGACGGCGTGTTTCACCAGCCTGGCCCAAATGTGTCCCGCTGGGGTGGCTCTCGCACAAGCCGTTCCCTCAAGGCTGGCCTGGGCTCTGCGCTGACCCTCCCTCGGGAGCTCCTGCGGACCCTCGTCCTGCACTGCTGTCATTGTTATACTGACAGTGGGTGGGCTTCAGCTCTGTGGGCTTCAGCTTGCTAAGCCCTGGGCATGCCATCCCGATGTCTTCTCTGGTCCATGGGAAGCAAGGGCTGCTCCTCCGGACCTGGGTATCCCAGCACAAGGCAGGAGCATTTGCATTTGCCCTTCTGGGCATGACATTTTCTTCCCCCAGAGGTGTTTCAACTGTGTTAATACGATTTTGATTTCCGATTCTGGCCTCCAGTGCTCTTTGGTGTCCACTGCAGCCATTGGTAAGCAGCCTCTGCCCCATCACTGAGGTCCTCAGTGAAATGATGATGTGGACTGGCCCTCACAGGCAGCCTGACATGTGCCACCACCTCCGCACGTCCTCCACTGCCAGCCAGGAACGGTGCCTGAGGCAGCGTTGGCAGCTCCGACTCAAACCAAGGGCTTTCTGCTTTTTGCCTCCCTGGTAGCAAAGCCCAGCAGTCAGATGGAGAAGGAAGCGGGACCAGTTTGACAAAATTTGACTGTGACAAATGGGTCTTGGCTGTTCCCATCTCTCCTCGGTGCCCCTGGTGCTGTTCCTGGCTGCTGCAAGGGCAAGGAGACGCCAACCCGCCCTTGGCACGGTGGGGATGTGTGTGCAGGCGGCTCCTCGTGCCCTGGCTGGTGGTCTCTGGGCTGCGCTGCGCTGCTGTGCCCCGGCAGGGTGGTACACCCCTCTGGCCACCCGTGCCGAGCAGCGGTGGTGGATTGACACGAGGTTGTACATGCCTGTGGGACCCCACCACGGTGGCCCTGCTGCTGCACCAGCACCACTAGCACCTGCGTGGGCCCTGCCAATTCCCGTTGTGCCTGCAGCTCTCATCCCGGCACAGCAACGGGGATGGCTGCACCCAGGCGGCACAGGGCAGGATGGAGCCAGAGCAGCCGCCCCATGCCCTGCACAGGGGCCTCCCTGGTTTCTCAGGGGTTGTTTTTCTTTCTACTCCAGCCTCCCGGCGTGCCGGTAGCCACAAGGGCAGGACGTGCTGCCTATCTGGTAGGAGCAGTCTCTCCTGGCACGACGGCTGGTGGCGGAGGAGCTGCAGCACAGTGGTTTCGGGCATGGGGAAGTGCCGACGATGGGGCGGGGGGAGCCTCCAGCCAGGCTTCCTGAGCTGCACAGCCGCCACTTCCCAGATAAAGGTATTGCCCGGAGGAGCTGCAGCAGCTCCCGGGGCACTGGGAAGGACCGAGCACGGCACGCACGGCACCGGCACGTGGGGTGTGGGATGGCAGCCTGCCTGCGCCGAGGCTGGCTGCTCTCACTGCTCCCTGCCATCCTGCTCAGCCTCCGCAGCCCAGCATCAGCCCCCCAGCCGGTGACATCCCAAGGTAGGTCCCTGGGGCCATTTTCTCCTCCAAAGGATGGGCCAGAGCCCTGGCATGTTGGGCGTGGGCAGCGAGCACCCCACGGCAGCCAAAAGCTGCAGGGTTGGGGAGGGGCATCCCAGGAGGGCGTGCGGGGAGTGTTCAGGGTGGGAGATGGAGCCCCTTTCTCACCCGTGGGACAACCTGGGGTGCCTGCAGCAAAGGGGCATCCTTGTCTCGCAGGCAGGACCTGGCAGCCACCGGGCACCCCTTTGGAATGGCAGCCTGGGGCTCCCAGTCCCGTGCACGTAGCAGCGGGGGTCCCTGCCCATCAGAAGTTCTTGGGAGTTACAATGATGAGGGTCTGAGCAAAATTCAGACTAACATCTGACAGCACGGCTCTGTCCTGTGGGTACCACGGTGGCACTGCCAGGCTCATCCCGATGCTCCCATGCCAGCCTTGCTGTGATCTTACTGCCCAGCCAAGCATCCTCAGCTCTGCCGACACCTGGCCCCAGCCCAACTCACTGTGCCTGGCAAAGCCACTTCCAAGCTTCCTCCCGTTTCAGGCCTTTCTTTGAGCACCTCCTTAGCCCTTTTAACACTTTCTATGACACCATAAAAAGCATTAACTGAACAAAACCCTGATCACCTCCTGGTTGTCTCTCCAGACCCATGTGAGGTCTCTGGCCACAGCAGGCTCAGGAGCACATTTTGAGTCCCCCTCAACGGGAGGGAGGATGGGGTTGAGCTTGTCCTCCCTCTGCCCACAGCCTCTGCGACACTGCTGTGCCCCAAGCCCACCGCTGGCTTGGCAGCGCTGCCCACGGGTGGCTGCTGTGGGCTGCAGAGCCTTGGAAATGGTCTGCGCCCAGCAAAGATGCTGTGGTAACCCACAGGACCAGCGCGGCCTCCCACTGATGCCATGGGTCCCTGTGCCACTGGGCTGCTGGGACCTGGCCACCCCATCCCCTGGTGCTGGGGGGGTCAAAGAGGCAGCAGGAGGCCTGGGGTAGGGGCAGTGGGGTGAAAAAAGGGAAGAGCAGGTGTCAGGAACTGTGGTCTGTGCGGAGGGGACGTGGGCTGGGGGAGGAAGGCAACACAGGGCTGGGAAAGGAGGAACAGGGCTGGGGGTCAGGACAAGGGAAAGGACAGGGAGAGCAAGGGAACACCAAGAAGGTGTCAAGGACATTTGGGGACTGTCCCTTTTTCTTTGACCAGGGTGGGCTCAACTGGCAGCACAGGGGGTGCGTAGCAGAGAACAGATGCACTCAAAACATGCGGCAGAGCTGAGCACTGGCAGGGGGCTTGTTGTGGGGTCCTGCAGCTGGGGGCAACCCCAGGAGAAGGAGGCACATCCCAGGAGGAGAAAGACTGGAGCAGGTCCCAGGGCAGCTGCAGTGGGGGAGAAGGGAGTGCTGGAGCAGCGAGGCCACCCTTCTGCTTCACACATCTGCATCTTGGGGGTGTCTCCTTTTCCCTGACAGCAGGGACGGGCCCCCATATGCCCGCACAGCCACTGGTGCTTGGGATGGGGATCCTGCAGGGCGTGGTGCTCCAGCTCATCCCCACAACGACAGGAAGGGCAGCTTGCTAAGTGGAGCAGAGAAACCCGTAGCCCCCCAAGCAGTCCCTGGGCCAGGGGTTGAGCATCCCCCGCCCCAGCTCAGGACTGCACACCCCCCACACCAGCCCCGAGGCCCTTTCCCTCTGCCTGGGACGCTGCTCCTCCTTATCTCACTTCCGCGCACCTTCCGGTGTGAGCAGGGCAGGGGTGCTTCCCCCCGATCGCTGGGGCCAGGCCACGAGCCCCCCTCTGACCGCAGGGCTATTTCGGGATGTTTGTTTGTCCCGAAGGACCCTGTGTGCTGAGGAGGGGGGAGCAGTGGGGCCGGCCGGCAGGGAGCCCTGCCACCAGCCAGGACCCCAGGACGAGCCAGCAGCTGGCACAGGTGCCATGTCCCTCCCCGCTGTGCCAGGCTAGTGGAGGGCACCAGTGCCACAGCCATGTCCACCTCTGTGCCCACACCGCTCCAGATGCCTGCACAGACGGGCCTCAGGGGCAAGCTGGCCGGGGTCATGGGGCCGCAGGTGCGATGGGGCCGGGTTTGTGCCCAGGGGTCCTTCATGCCCATGCTCCTCCCAGACGCTGCGCTGCTGGCGGGGGTGCCCGAGGACATCGTCTGCTTCTCCCGCTCCTTTGAGGACCTCACCTGCTTCTGGGATGAGGAGGAGGAGGCAGCGAGCAGGACGTGCCACTTCTACTACTGGTACAGCAGGTAGGAGGTGTTGGGGACACAGCCCAGCCTTTCCCCTGGCCAGCGCAGGGTCAGGGTGCTGCAGGTCTCTCTCCGTGCCACTCCAGTGGCTCCCAGCTGCAGGAGAGATGGTAGCCCACAGGAGCTACCTAGCAGCCACCGCACACCCTGTGGCTGGGCTGGGACCATGGCTGTCCCTCAGTCCCATGGGGATGGTGCCCTGCAGTGGATGGGGTCATAGGGAAGGAGCCGGTGACTCCAAGGTCTCGGTGCCGAGCCCCCAGTCCTCTCTCCTCCAGGCTGGCCCTAGGCAAGAGGTATGGGGTGCTGCAGGACCCCACTCTCTGTTCCTCAGGGATGTGCCCACAGCATGCGTGGTCTCCACGTGGCACTGCGGGGCTGGCAGGACACGGCACGTCTGTGTCTTCCCCGGGCAAGACGTGCGGCTCTTCACCCAGCTCCACCTCCGCGTCCTGGATGCCACCACCAACCAGACCAAGTACTGGCGGGAGCTCAGCGTGGACGCGGTGGGTGAGTCCCTCCCAGCAGCAATACCCGTGTGACACCGTGACAGTCCCTGGACCTGGGTCCCCTGCCCTTCTCCTGCCCCTATGCCCCTGCCCTGGGGGGAGCAGTAGGACCGGGGGTGCCAAGGCAGTGTCAGCCACAGCAGAGCAAACACCCCAGCACGTTCCCCACAGGTCTCATCGCCCCCCCAGCAAACATCACGGCCTGCTGGGCCGGGGCTGTGGGCCAGCTCTGCGTTTCGTGGCAGCCGCCGCTCGCCGACTACCTGAACTTCTTCCTCTACGAGGTGCGGTACTGCCCTGCCAGCTCCCCAGAGATGCCCTGCAGCACCGCGCTGGACCCTGGCGGGCAGCGACCTGGGGATCCCTCCATCCAGCCAGGCATCAGCACCCACACACCCATGGCCGGGGCAGCCACAGCCTTCCCCGGAGCAGGGCAGGTACATAGAGGGGCCAGGGATGGGCAGGGAGATTCGGGGGCCACAGCTGCTCCCCAGCCTGGCCCATCTTCTGCAGGGGCTGGTCCAGGCTGACACCTGGGTGGTCCTCCGGGACCTGCGGCCTGGGGTGAGGTACCACATCCAGGTGCGCAGCAAGCCCGACGGCACCTCCATGGATGGCATCTGGGGGCCCTGGTCACAGGCAGTGGCTGCAGAGACACCCCACTCCTCCGGTGAGCAGCCATCCCCACTGCTGGGGTGCTGGCAGACACGGCAGGGAGGCACCCACACCTGGGGCTGTGAGGGGTGGGGGGTCCTGGGGCAGATGAGGTGCAGCACACAGGTCTTAGGGGATCGGGGGAAGCAGCCCCCTCTCTGCCCTGGCTCTCGCCTGCCCAGGAGAGATCGGGTTGTGCTGCAGCACCCCTGACCTGCGGCACGTACGCTGCGAGTGGAGCTGGGACCCCGCAGAGCCCCGCAGCTCCCACCAGCTCTTCTACCGGCCGCCTCCGAGCGAGGCTGGCACAAGGTAAGGGTCATGGCAGGGACACGGCACTCAGGCTGAGGGGTGGCACATCCCAGGGTCTGCCGGCCCTGCTCTGTGTCCCACGTCCTGCACCGTGCCACCTGGCTCTGTGCCCTGCCCTGCTCTACTACCACTGACCTCGCACCTCCCCACTGCCACCCCTGGCCCTGCTGCCCCTCCGACAACAGGCAGCATTGGCTTTCCTTGGCAAGGGCAGGAGGAGCGAGGCAGCACTGGCTGTGGGGATGGGGTGGCCTCAGAGCAGGGCTGGCAGCGAACGAGGGGTACGGGGTCACCACGTTGGGGCTGACTGGCTCCCCGCTCCCTGCGCAGGGAAGGCCCATGGCAGCGATGCGAGGAGGTGAGTGTGGGAGCTTGGGGCACCCATGCCTGCACCTTCCAGCCCACAGCGGACAGTGCCATTTCTGTCTTGGTGAATGTCACCCGTCCCCACGCACCACCCACACTCAGCTACTTCAAGGAGCCCTTCTGGCTACACCAGGCTGGTGAGTGCCAGCACCGCTGCAGCCCCTGTCCTTGCCCATGCCTGGCTGGCAGGAGACACAGCAGGGCAGGGTCCCCGTCCCGTGGCACCTGACATCCTCATCTCCAACAGTGCTCACAGATGCTCCCCAGCTCGTGCAGGCGACAGTGGCACAGGGCCGGCTGAGCCTGCAGTGGCTGCCACCCCTGGAGGCACTGGCAGAGCAGCTGGACTACCAGGTCCGCTATGCCGCGGAGAACAGCCACAACTGGAAGGTGAAGCACATCTGGGGCTCCCCTGAGCAGCCCTGGCCACCTCCGCTGCTGGCACACGGCTTGCCCCTCGGCCGCGCTGCAGCAGCAGTCCCCTCCAGCCCGGCTCTGCCCCGCAGGTCCTGCAGGTCCCGCAAGCAGCCAGGAAAGAAGTCCTGGACCTACGGCCAGGCACACGCTACCATGCCCAGGTGCGGGCCCAGCCCAGCGGGCCGTGGTACCAGGGCAGCTGGAGTGCCTGGTCCAAACCTGTCGTGGTTGATGCCATGGCGGATGCAGGTGAGGGACAGGGCAGGAGCGGAGGCTGTGGCCAGAGGAGAGCACGTGGCCGAAGGGGCTAGAAATGGAGGGGGAGCACCTGGCGGACAGTGGCGGGGCTCGGTGGGTCTGGGGAGGGCTGTGGTCCCAGCGCTGCTCCTCCGACACAGGCTGGATCATCCCGAGCGTTACGGTGGTGCCGCTGCTCTGCACAGGAGTGCTCCTGGGGCTGCGGTGCACCTTCCCCACCCTCTACAGGTAAGGGCTGTGCCAGGGGCGGGGGGAGGGTCCGGCACCAGGCCCGGGCACCCTGCCCGGGGGCACCGGGGATCGACGCCCCTTTCCCCACACCCAGCAACGTAAAGCAGAAGCTCTGGCCCCCCGTCCCCGACCTGCACCGCGCACTGGGCAGTTTCCTCCACGAAAGCGGCAAGCACGGCCAGGTGAGGGGGCCGGGGCAGGGGCCGCCGCGGTTCATCCCCCCCTCCGGGGGCTGCTCGAAGGGCCGCCCCCACCGCGCCCTCTCCGTGTCCCCCCAGGCCAACGCCTTCTACAAGCAGCCGCCGGAAGAGGCCGTCCTGCCCTGCCTGCTGGAGGTGCTGCCCGGCCCGCGGGGGGAGGCGGGCCCGCCGCCGCCGCCCGAGCACGCAGCCGGCCGGCTGCCCAGCACCGACATCGCCAACCAGTCCTACCTGCTCATGAGCGGCTGGGAGCCGCGTCCCCCGCCCGCCGCCGCGCTCCCCGCCCCGACATAAACGAGACGCTCAACCACCCGGTCTCCGTCTCTCTTTCCCGTTCCCGGTTCCCGGTCCCGACCCGCTGATGCGCTGGGAACCGGCGCGCGCGACCCACACACCCCCCCGCGCCGGTACCCGCCCGCGGTACGTGCAACCGCCCGGCGGGGAGAGCCCCGCCCCGCGGGGAAAGCCCTGCCCCCGCCTCAGCCAATGGCAGCGCCGCACGCCGTGGTCTCCATGGCAACACGCACCGTTGGGTTTGAAACGGCCAATACGAGGAGCAACCGTGAGGGGTTTAAAATGCTGCGGCGGCGGCGACCCGTGCGTGTCTCGGTCCTGGGGCGGAGGTGAGGGCGAGCGCTCTGCGGTAGGGCCCGGGGGGGCGGCCGATGGGGGCCCGGGACCGCGCCCTCCGGCGAAGGGGACCCTGAGAGAGACTGTGGTGGCGAAAGGGGCTGGAGGTGCGGCCTTGGGGTGTGGGGGGAAGGCAGGCTGTGGTGGAGAGGGCGGCGGTGTCCTGGGGTGGGGAGGGCCCCGGAGGCTGGGACGGGCGGAGGAGGGCCGCAGCCCTTTGCGGAGACCCCGCTGACGCCCCCGCCTCATCCGCCCGCAGCGACATGGCGCAGTTCATGTTCGAGACGGACCTGCACGGGCTGCTGAAGATGGACACGCCGGTCCGGAACGTGCCGCCCGCCCGGTGGCAGCACAAGGCCAAGGACGGCGGAGCCCTCGGGCCCAGCCCCGCCGGCGTGACGCCCATGAGACCAGCCAATCGTCCCATCAAGACGCCGTCCAAGACCCCCGGTGAGCGGCGGCCACCAGCGGCATGCGTTGGGCGTGGGGAGTGTGGCCCGGGCTGGCCGCCGGTAGCCGCGGGGCTCCGTGCCCGGCTGCCCTAGCTGCCTGCTGCTGCTCGGGCAGGGGGAGGTGGGCTACATTGCCCGGCTCCTGGGGGGGCACCCACCTGCCCCTCCCTAGCACGGGGCGGGCAGAGCTCTGTGTACCCGGGCTAGGTGAGCCTTGCTGGCGCAGCAGTGTGTTGGGGCAAGCGTGGGTAGGACTGGCAGCTTTACATGCTGTAACGGTATTTTTGCATCCTCCCCTGCTCTGCAGACTCTGGAATTGTGGCACTAGGCACAAGGAGTCGTCTCCTGGCAGTCTCTAACCGGAGTTCAGTGCCATTATACAGGGGGCCAGAAATATGAGGGAGCTGTGGCTGGACGGCATGAGCTTTCTGAGCCCTGCCTGTCTGGTGGATGTGAGGTGGAGAAGTGCTGGGTTTGCCGTCTCTTGAAAGCTCTAATACAGGATATTCAATAGCTATAAGACGATATTTATGCACGTGAATGCAGGTAAATCTGGATCCAAAATCCAGAGCACCCCAACAAAGGCTGGAGGGGATCGCTTCATTCCCACCCGAAGCACTATGCAGATGGAGATGGCAAATTTCCTCCTAACCAAAGAGAATGACCCTGCTGAGAAGTCCCCTACCAAGAAGGTGAGTGTGTTTAAGTTACAATCTAAGCCTTCCTGGCCTTTTACAGAGATGCAAGTTGTAAGTTCTCTCTCGTGACTGCATGGGACTGACAGCCCCAGCCATCGCCGCTTCCAGCCCTGGGCTTCAGGAGCCTGGGATGAGGTGGAAGCTGCAGAGCCTGTGAACTTGTTCAGTTCACAGCTCTACAGTGGAAGCTGGAGCCTTAGCGTAGCTGCCCTTGAAGGGATGTTTCCCTAGGCACAGGGCAGAGCATAGAGCCTTACACCTCTGCTTCCACTCACTCCAGCCTGTGCGGCTTATGGTAGCAAAACTGAACTTTGGGCTAACGAGGTTTTAAAATACAGCAGGCTACGGAGACACAGAGCTGTGAGCCTCTGTGCAGTGAAACTGCTGGTGATAGCAATTCTAGGACAATGTCTGCATGGGGAGCTATTCTGGAACGTGTACGTTGCGTTCTGAAATCTGTCTATGAAGCATTTGGTCTCTTATGGCTGTGGCTTTTCCCACTGGCAATGAGACACTGAATTTTCCACTCTTCTATGAAAACACAAGCAGGACAGTGTGCCAGTGTCTGAGGAAAAACTACTCCGAGCTGCCTGTGTGTAGCTGGCTCCCTCAGTACAGCTGTACCCCTCCTGATTCTCGAAGGGGCTTGGGTATGCTCTGCCAGCTGCAGCATGGGCTTTGCGTTTCACCTGCATCTCACTGGGGGTGGTTTGTCTTTGTAGGAGCAACAGAAGGCCTGGGCAATGAATCTGAATGGCTTTGACATAGATGAGGCAAAGGTCCTCCGCCTCAGTGGAATGCCACAGAATGCTCCAGAAGGTATGATACAGTCTGTGAGTTGACTCAGCTGGTGAAATTTGGGCAGGGGAACAGGAACACAGAGGCCCTGTGTGTGGACAGAGGGGAGATCAACTGGCTTCTCAGAGCTCCTGTTCACACTGGAGTCTTACCTCCTTGGGTTCCTGAGGTTGAGGGCCTGTTCACAGCTACAGTGAGTTTATTTACAGAAGCTGAAATGACTGCCGGTTGTATGGCAGGTGGCAAACCTTTCCGAGGTCTGCACAAAGCTTCAAACTCTGCTGTGCACTCTGCACCTCAACTGTCACTAAACATATTGGGATACAGAAAACCAAGAGTTTGTCAGTTACACTCGTTCCTGCGATCAGGGAATAGGAGCTTATCCTGGTTTAGCAGTTAATACTGCCAGTGATGTTAGCATGCCGCATTGTTCTAAGAGAAGCAAGAAGCTTAGGACTTCATTGTCTCTGGAAGGGATTTCTAGTTGGATGAGCAGCACTCAGCTGTGAGGAAACCATAACTCGGGTTAACAAAGCTGTTCCTCTGTGCACAGGCTATCAGAACAACCTGAGAGTGCTCTACAGTCAGAAAACGACACCTGGATCCAGCAGGAAAAAAGGCAGATACATTCCCTCAATGCCAGACCGGATCTTGGATGCACCAGAGATCCGCAATGACTATTGTAAGTAGGCTGCGATGCGGAGTGTCGGGCACTGAGATAATTCCACACTGGAGTGCAGTTCCTAGGATGGTGTGGTCTGTTGAACTGGAGCCCTAACTGGGCTGTTTCAGCATCTTACGCACCCAGGCTGGCACTGACCGCTTCTGAGTGTCCCTGTGTAGCCTTACAGGAACAGTGGTCCAGAGAGCCATGCAGGTGACTTGGATCAGGGTTACCTGACCCCACTAGCTGGGCATGGTGACACCCAGAGAGCTGCTGTGTGCATGTGGATCTGGCACCAGCACTGGTGATGGGCAGGGCTCTGCGGGTGAGCACAGCGTGACCTGCATTGCTTTTCCAAATTGTAGATTTGAATCTCATTGACTGGAGCTCTCAGAACTTCCTGGCAGTGGCTCTGGACAACTCCGTCTATCTCTGGAATCACGCTTCTGGGGCAATTATCCAGCTGCTGCAGATAGAGCATCCAGATGATTACGTTTCCTCTGTGTCATGGATTAAAGAAGGAAACTACCTTGCTGTTGGCACAAGTAATGCTGAGGTCCAGGTGAGTGCAGGAGTAAAACTACAGGTGTTGCCTGGGGATTGCTGGAGCTGTGGGGCCCTGGGACAAAGGTTTCGCTGGCACAAAGCATTCTAACTTGCCTTTACTAGTGTGGGGTGGAAATGTCCATGTTCAGCTATGGCCAGTGACCAACTGCAGCAGCAAGGCAGAGTTTGGTTTTGGGGGTTTCCCACACTTGGGGTTGCCCTCTGTTCTGTAAGCATAAGATACAAATTGATCTGTGCTCCCATACTGACAAGGTTAGCTGCCAGAGCCTGTGCGGTGAGGTTCTTAGGGCAAAGCCACAGGGCTGGGTTTCCTCATCCTCTGGATAACCTGCTGCTCTGCCTCTCTAGGTATGGGACATACAGCAGCAGAAACGTCTCCGAAATATGACCAGCCATTCTTCCCGTGTGGGGTCCCTCAGCTGGAACAGCTACATCCTCTCCAGGTAAAGCAGAGGGCGAGGGTGGGTGAAGGGCAGTGTCTAGCTGTTGCAGAGTGCTGTCCTAGATCTGGGAGTGGTGTGGGGTAGGGATGGCTTGGGATTCTTACTCAGCCTGTTCTGCTGTGGCTGTGGGAAGCAGATCTCTCTTCCCCTCTGAAGAGTTTCTGTGGCTGCACCAACAGGCCAGCAATGCTGGTAACACAGGTTCAAACCTAGTGGCAGGTACAGCAGTCTTGCAACAGCACAAAAAGGGATTTTGATGAACACACATGGCCATCTGACCCTGAGCCTTCTCTCCACAGCGGGGCACGGAGTGGCCACATCCACCACCACGATGTCAGAGTGGCAGAGCATCATGTGGCCACACTTGCCGGCCACACGCAGGAGGTGTGTGGACTGAAGTGGTCTCTAGATGGCCGCTACCTGGCCAGTGGTGGCAATGACAACCTGGTGAATGTCTGGCCGTGTGCCCAGGGGGACAGTGGAGACTTTGCTCCTGTACAGACCTTCACTCAGCACCATGGCGCTGTCAAGGTGAGCGCAGGGCTGCTGTGGGCGAGGTGTGGGTGCATGTCTGTGTGCAAGGCAGACACGCAGCACTGTGCACAGGCTGCCTTGTGTGTGTCTTAATGAACCCTTTCCTCTCAGGCTGTGTCATGGTGTCCATGGCAGTCGAATATTCTAGCCACCGGAGGTGGGACTAGTGACAGACAGATCCGCATCTGGAACGTGTCCTCTGGCGCCTGCCTCAATGCTATTGATGCCCATTCCCAGGTGAGACACGAACGTCAGCTCAGTGACCAACACCTTCTGGCAGGACACCAACACAGAGCTGCTGGCTCCTGAGGCCCAGTGGCATGGGAAAGGAGGGGACTGTGCTTGTCTCTGGGTGGTGAGCATCAGCACAAGCAGCTTGTCTTACCTGCATTACTACCTCTTCCCAGGTCTGTTCTATCCTGTGGTCAACAAACTACAAGGAGCTTATTTCGGGCCATGGCTTTGCACAGAATCAGCTGGTCATATGGAAGTATCCAACGATGGCCAAGGTCACCGAGCTGCGAGGTAAGCTGGGCCCTTTGCCTTTACTGCTCAAGGCTGAAGGCAGGTGTACTCCTTGGTTTGGGCATGGTGGTCTTGCCTGGAGCATCCCTGGTGCAGGATGGTGTCCAGGGGTATGCTGCTAGAGGGAGGCACTCCTGTGGGCTGCTGTGTTGTCCAAATGCATGCCGAGGGTGTGAAACCATGCTGCTGCAGCATGGTGTGGGAGCAGCTGTGGAAGCTGCTGGGGCTTACGGAAGCAAATTTGACCCCTGTGGTAGAACCAGAGGGACCGGGGCATGTGGTGATCAATCCTGCCCTGACTGCACACCTCCTCCTCCTCAGGTCACACTGCCAGAGTCTTGAACCTGACTATGAGCCCTGATGGAGCAACAGTGGCCTCGGCAGCTGCTGATGAAACACTGCGGCTGTGGCGCTGTTTTGAGATGGACCCCATAAAGAAGAAGGAGAAAGAGAAGGCAAACAGTGCCAAAAGCAGCATCATTCACCAGAGCATCCGTTAAGCACACAGGGCTGTTGTGGGGAGTGGGGAAACTTGACTTGCACACTGTACAGTATTTTAAGTGTTAATAAACTGCTTTAATTTCTTTTTTTTTTTTTTAAGGGGGTCTCATTGAAGAAAAGGCTATGACTTACAGAACCAAGTCCCTTTTCCCTGAGGTTCAGGATCTAGGCAAGTGGTGGAGCTCCTGCTCTTTAGGCAGGTGAAGCCTAGTCCTGGGGGAAGGATGCTGTGCAAGGGCTGTACTTCTGCATCTGTCCCAGTTAAAGCAGGTGCTACCTGCCCCATCATCTTAATCCTGACCACACATGCAGCACTCCACCAGTGAGGGAAGCTGTAGCCTGGATGACCTCTTAACCCTCCATCCCTAATCAGGTGTCAAAACTGACCCTGACCCTTCCCAGAGTTCCAGCACTATAGCAGGGTAAGAGGAACTATCCCAGTTTAGCAGTCAACCAGCTCTAAGCCCTAAGAGCAGCTCTGCCCAGCTGCTGCCTGCTTTGGTGCCAGCTGGGGTGGGGCAGACTGAGGCTCGACTGGAAGCACAGTATGTTTGTGTCCTGCCTCCTGGCCAGGTATGCACCTACATCAGCCAGAGCAGTCTGGGGCCTTGTTCTTGGCAGCCTGACTGTAGTGGTGTAAATGCAATGGGTAAAACAAAAAGGGTGGTGGGGGGGGGGGGTGTGAAAACATACAGCATTGGCTGTAATAACCCCAAAGGCCAGAAAGGGGCTGGCAATGGTGTGAAGTCTGATGCAAAACTAAAGGTTAGTTTATATTGCCACAGCCAGCTCAGAAGTCATGCAAGAGGCTCCCAAAGCACCACTAACCCATGGCCCTTGGCCATACGCTCTTCCAGCAGCCCTGATCCCTGTTCCTCCCCTCCTTCTGAGGGGAAGCCCTGGTGCCAAGCTGCATGCAGGGAAGCAGGCAGGCAGCTCAGCTGACAGTTTAACAACTCCCCAGCACCTGGAAAAATGCATTTTTTCCAGGCCCAGTTGTGCTGGTGCAAGCTGCAGGGAGCATACTGGAACCTTTACCTGAGCAAGAGCCAGCATGGTCACAGCTCCCATGCTGCTCTGCATCTTGGAGCCGTGATGTCTGAGGTTACAGGGCTGTGCCAGACCCATCCAGCCTGTCCTTCGGCTGCACCAGCACAGCCTGAGGCCCCCTGGGACTCTGGGCAGCTGATTAGCACCTTAGCCTGTGCAAAGGAGCTCTGCAAAGCCTGTGCTCCCATCAGCCTGTGATTAGCCAGGGGTGGATTAACAACTGTTTTCCCCTTCCTCTGAGCACGGTACCACGCTGTACCTGGTGCCAGGCTCCTGCTCCACCTCCTTGGTGGGAAGTCAGCTGGAGCCCTCAAAGGTGGGCAGTGTGGGACCATCTTGAGCTGTGTGTGCACACCCCGCACCCACCACTGCAGCCCCATGCCTGCTGCTGAGATGGGGGCTCAGCCCCGAGGAACAGCTTGAGCAGCTGAGCCCAGCACCTTCACGAGCAGTGCTGTCCCGTTTGTGCATCCCCATTTGGCCACCTGGCGAGGTGCAGCAGAGGAAGTCTAGCTCTTCCTCTTCACAGGCAACTCTCAGGGCAGCAGCTGGATCTAATGGGACCAGGGTCTGGAACCCACATGCAAGGTTTGGCTCTTTCCCAGAGTCATGCTGCTGGTGTAGCAGCCCTGCCCCACACCCCTGCAGCTTGATGCTGGGAGTTAGCACAGACTGGCCCTGTGATCCCACAGCAGATTAAGGCTTCCAGTGGTTCCTGACCTTGGAAGGAAGGGTTTACATGCCTGAAAGCTGGTGTCGTTTCTGCACTCCCCTGTAATAGCAGTTTATCTCTCTCAGCCAGCCTGTCTTGCCTCCCTCTTTAGCACATACCCACACCCAGAAGCTGTACCTTACACACCCCTTGAAAGTCCTTTGAGAGTCACTGGGAGGTGATGGTAGCACAGGGTCTTCCTTTGGCCCCTATAGTGGTCCCACTGCCCTGAAGCAAGGATGAGAGGAAGGAGCTGGGCACTGACAGAGCAGGCCCAGGAAATGCTGCCATATAAGGTGTGAATTCAGTTCAGAACAGCAGCCCAGCCTGACCATGACAAGCTATAAATTACCAAATGCTGTGATCAGCCCATGGAAAGATCCCAGCTAACAGGAACAATTGGAGGAAGGGAGAGCAGTGCACGCTTCGGGAACAGCCTGCTTTAAAATGCCAAGCGTTAAGTAGTTTAAAGTTTGTTACTATTTTGGGCAAAAGCAAAGACAGTCCTGTCCTTACAGAGAGCCAGCTGGGGGGGGAGGAGGAGGCTAGACAGGAAAAGCTCCATCTCAACTAGACTGTCATCTACAGTTCCTGGAGTGGTGACTTCTGAGCACTGAACTCATGTTGCACACCCCTTCTGCAGGGAGCAGAACTACCTGTCCCGCCAGGCCTTGCCTATGGAGAAGGGACAACAACTGGAGGAACACTACATGGTCCACGAGCCTGATCCCCTGGCAGGGCTCCATACACACAAGGGCACTGAGCCCCGTAAAACGAGGCAATGCTCACATGCAGTGGGGCTGTCACCCCAGCCCAGCTCCTGCGAGGAGACCGTCCTACATTGCAGGGCACAGCCTTGAGCTGCAGCCCAGGCAGGGCCAGCAGAGCTTTCCCTCACACCGAGGCCTACTCTAGGGCTTCGGCTGGACAGCCACTAAAGCCCTCCCACACCCCAGCCAAACCTGCAGCGAAACTTGGCTTCTGGAAGCCTGCTGGTCTAATGCATTCCTCCCCGCCACAAGCAGCCCAGCTGGCTACCCACCCCTCCTCGCAGTCCTGAGTCAGCACCTAGGCTGGCCTCTGCACAAGGGCCCTGGGCACAAGGTGATGGGGAAGGCAGCGCTGTGCATGAAGAGCGGAGAAGGGGAGCCAGTCTCAGGTGGTAGAGAAGGCAGCACCCTGCCAGGAAGAGGCACACATAAACATCCTGCATTCTGCACAGATCACACTGCAGGGGCATTCACAGATGGCAGCAGCTTTAGCTTCAGCAGATGCACAAAGCACACAGCTGTTTCCCCATCACCTGGGTTTGTGGGGTCTCCATTCCCTGACCTGCCACACCTCAGCTCCCCCAGATTGCTGAAAAGCAGCAGCTCCTCTTGGGCAGCTGGCACAGGTCCCAGCCCACACCCACACTCCACCCCAGCCATTCTTTCCCAGGGTGGAGCTACTTTCACAAGGGGAGCCTTGACACATTTCCTGCCCTGAGCACTGCTCTACCAAAACACTTGGAAAAAAATTTGCCATCTGCTACATCAGCAGGCTGCTATCACCCTCTCCCCCCCAACACATAAACCTGCCACACCAGCTGAGCCTCCCAGCCCTGCTTCCAACCACACTGGGCAGGACCAAGTACCTGGAACAGCTTCTAAGCACAGCAAGCCAGGAAAAACCAAGGACAGAGCCATTTCTCCTTCTGTTTATTTGATAGAAGAGCAGCCCAATCTGACAGGGCCTGGCTCCTTCACCTCATCCTCAAGGCCACCAGCATGATTTTGGGTACAGCCAGAGCAGGTGATGGGCACCAGGCCCAGGAAAGCTGCTGCACTGCCCTGCTGTAGGGCAGTACACCTTCACCCAGGCACAGCCCAACCCACAGAGGCAAGAGGTGCTCACTATTACACCACAGCAGGGCACGCTGCAGTCACCCTCCACTGTGCTCACACTGGGCCACAACAGTGCTGCTCCCAAGCAGGGGAGCTGATTCTAAGGGCAATTATTGCTGAAGTCTTGAGTCTGCAGTAACAAAAATGGTCCAAGGCAAGGCTGAGCCTGGCTTCCCCCACTCTCGAGCAGCCACCAGCTGCCATACAGGATCAGGCAAGCATGGCTGAAGCACACACTGAGCACCCAGCCCAGGCATAGAAAGGCACAGCAGTCTGGGCTTATTTTGTGGGAAGGCATTTCAGGCTGTCACAAGCCCTGCCACATACTAGGCAGAGGGCATGCGTACTGTACTGGGCAGGCCCGGGCCCTCGACCCCAGAGGCACTGCCCCTACATTCTCCACAGACACACCTGAGTACAGACACTGGGGCAGGACCCCCCCCACCTGGGCACATGGGGACACATGGCACTGCAGCATGGAACAGGGTGGCACGCGGCATGGCAGAGCAGGAGCACTCGCACTTGAGCTGGCAGCAGCAAGCAACCAGGGACAAGTCTGCTCATCCACGCAGGCTCTGAGGAGCCAGGGAAGAGGAGAGGGCACCAGGACAGGGACCGGTCTCTTCTTTTGGTCCTACTCAGAAGGAAGTGGCCCCCCAGGCAGAAGGGCCAGATGTAGGCACTTGGGGGAAGTTCCTTTGGAAACACTGGAATGGGGCTGCAGCCCTGTGATGCAGGCAGCTGCCTCTCTGCTCAGCAACACTGAGAAACAGTACAAACCCTCCCTGGAAGGGAAGTCGTCACCCATGGCTGCTCAGAGCAGAGGGGCTGGGCATGCAGACAGAGGACAGCAGGGCTGGGCACAGGGGTACAACAGTCTGTAGGCACTTGACTTGGCTAGTAGTGGCACCCAGGAACAGGGGAACAGGTCCCAGCTGCCTCTGCCCCGGGGCTCTCATTGGCTCTGGGAGGGCCTCGCCCTCTAGTTGGCTTTGACCTTGCCATTGGTGATGGTGCCATTCTCATGGATGCTGCTACCGTTGTGCTGGGCTGCTTGCTGAGCCACCCTGGGCAACCGTTTGCCCTTGGTGTAGGACTGATACCAAAAGTTGGAGAAAAGGATGAAAAAGATGGTCCCATAAATCCAGATGAGGTGGATGAAGATGGGGAACTGGTACTGGCAGCTGGGCATGAAGTAATACTGGGAGATGTGGACGGAGACAATCACAAACTGTGCCTGGGAGCAAGGCAGAGCAGGAACAAGTTACTCAGGGGAGCAGGGTCAGTGATCCCACTACAGACCTAAGTAAAACCAACAGGCTCCTTCCCTCCCTCAAGTAGAGGTCCTCATTGTGAGGTGCAGTCAGCAGCAGCTGCAAGAGGCAGGCAAAAGTCTCCAGAGTGCACCTCTCCCTCCAGACATGGCTGCAGCCCAGGGGCAGCAGGCTGAGCAGCACCCACACCCAAACCAGGCTGCTAGGTCTACCAGCAGCCCACAGTGGCCAGAGCTGTGAGAAACCAAGAGTGAGAGGCTGCAGAAGAGACAGCTGCAGCTGCTGGCTGCACCACCCACATGTACAGGGGTTGGGCTGGCCTGCCCCTCACAGCAGAGGCTTAGGCACATGCTCTGCTCCTCAGCAGACTCACCAGCTGGATGGCAGTGATGTGCTTCTTCCACCACAGGTACTTCTGAAAGGCAGGTCCTGCTGCTGAGAGCCCATAGTAGAAGTACATGACCACATGCACCATGGAATTGATCATGGCATGGAATGAGCCCATTCCCCCTGTAAAGACACATTTTCAACGGCACAAGTCAATCCTCCACAGCAATTAGTGCTACAACAAACTCCTTGGGAGCCCAGCAGGGCCAAAATTCCCTTCCCAGCAATCTGGGGCTAGTCCCACCCTTCCATCAAACTGTGCACACAGGCAATTTCCTTCTTACCTGGGCCAAACCTTGCTCCCCACCACCAGCTCCAAGGCAGAACAGAGTGGTGGAAGAGGTGCAGGAATGTGACCTGTTCATTCTTCTTCCTCAGGACAAAGATCACCTGCAATGAGAGCCCAACAGCATCAAGGACCCACAGCCCTGGGAGTAGCTAGAGCAAGCTGGGCCACTAATTCAGTGTCTGATCTCACTGCCACCATACATGAGGTCACCCCACAGTTTCCAGAGTTGTAACACACCAAGAGTGGCCTCCTTGGCACTGAGGCCAGACAGAAGTACTGCCAGGTCAGACCAGAAGGGCTGAGGAAAGCACCTGCCCCAGGTACACTGGGCCACAACTCCCTGCCCAGCAAGCAGTGACAAGACTGCCTCATCAACTCACCGTGTCAGTCAGTTCAATGAATTTGGAGAAGACAAAGAGCCAAGCAACACTGACCATCTGCAACAGAACAGGTTAACATTAGAGACCCACCTCCCAGTGACCAAGGGTCTCCATACAGTAACCCTGGGATGAAACCAAGGGTCAGGGTTATAAGGCCTCTGCCTCAGGGGAGGCAGGTAGCTGTGACCTTGCTGCCCAAACACAAGCATTAAAGGCCATCTCTTCTTACTGGGAGAGGGACAAGAACTCACCCTTAGGGCCTTGGGGTCCTGCGAGAAGTCCACAGGGTCACATCGCCAGGTGTACCCAGTAAGCCACCCTGCCATCAGGAACTGCAACAAGAGCATAGCCAGGGTGAGGCCCAGCACCTGACCCACCACACTACCCAAGCCATGGGCAGAAGGGCAAGAACAGCCTGCAAAAGGGCTCCCCATCACCCACACAGGCTGCATGGACTGGTTTATGTACCACACAAAGCCTACTGCCAACAACTCACCTCATAGACGATGTAAAGTGACAGTCCCACCAGAAAGAAGTTGTATAGCACCATGAATTTCTTCAGGTTTAAAGGCTTCCTGTTGGCCATTAGCCGGGGACCCAAGGACAGTACAAAGTAGACATATGCCAGAAGGATGCCCATCACAAGGAACGGGGACTGCATCAGTGGATAATCAGCGATGCGGGGGTCTGCAGAGACAGCCAGAGTACAGGGCAGTCAGCAACCCCACCCCAATCTGCAGCCAGGAATGCTACTCCCAGACTGGAGGCAAGGTCATGGCAATCCTGCTTCCCTAGGACAAGAGCGCAGGTAGGGGAGTAGAGGCTGGCGAAACCAGCCAAACTCAGTAATGTACAGCCTGAAGCCACACTGCGGGGCAGCCTGGAGACCCTCTGCCCAGGAGAGGGGGAATGTCCCAAAAGGGCCTGCACAGGCATTGAGGGGCAAAGACATGGTTAACAGCCAGCCCAAAAAACCCAGAGCTGCATCTACATCAGGACAGAGGCAGGACACAGGTATACCCGGACCACTTCAGGGATGACAGACTACCCTGCTGCACTTGTGGTGGGTAGCAAGGCATGAAGTGCCATCTGCCCTGCAGCTGAGCAGAGCCACTCACCTGCTTTCTTCATGAAGTCCTGATACATGGTCACAATCCCCTCCATGGTGGTGGCAGTATCTCTGCAGAGAGAGGAAAGGCAGATCAGGCAGCTGTTCTCCCAGGAGGACACACTAGAGCACAGCCCTACAGATCAGCAAATTTCAAGCCTAGCTTCAGAGGTACAGCCATGTGCTCTTAGCTGATCACACACCAGCATCCACCCTCCAGCTGGGCCACATGCTCCTCACTGAGCCTGGCCCCATCTCCCAGCTCTGCTGGGAACCCCACCATCCACAATCAGCAGTTCTTTCAAGGCAGAATCCTAGCACTTCAAGCCAGTTAGGAAAGCTTCCAACTTCAGCAATGTACCTCCAGCCCCTTACCTTGGTCTTGATCCTGCTGTACAGGTTCAGGCATCATCACCACAACCTTGCCACCCACCCAGCACACTGGTCTGCCTGACCCTGGTATAAAGTCTCCGAGGGAGATGCAGAGCTGGCCTACACTCTCCACAGACCAGTGCCTTTACTGCCAGCTTTGGGCTCCTGCCCACTCACCCCACCAGTGAAGCAACACAGCATCCCTGCCAGACCCACTGCATGAGGAAGGAAAGCCATCGCTTCAGAAACAAACACCAGTTTCTGGTTCCACATGCTTGCACAAAACCTTCCTGACAAGAACCACCACGCCATAATCCAGCACCTCAGAGGCTAGGTGCAGCCTACTTGGCAATGACATTTCCACTCCCCTTCCAAACAGCGGACAGTATTCCCAGGGAGTAGAAATCCACAGGAGAAGACTACAAGGCTGCAAGGAGAAGGACTAGCCCTCCCCACACTTGCTCAGCCTCACTATGAGCACATACCAGACAGCTATCCAGACAGACACTCTCCGGAAGGGCAGGAAGAACCCATGCTGTTGCTGATGCAGGACAGTTTGAAACACCCTCACCCAGCCCCCCATGCTCCCCAACCACTCCCAGCCCAGGGGGCTCCAGGGCAGCAGGAAGGCAGGCAGAGCACAGGCCCTGACTCACCCACCTGCGAGGGAGGCATTCCCAACAGCTACCAGCCACTCCACCCACCCCTTCCTCCAGAAAGGTGCACAGGAACACTGCCCACACAGAGGCCTGGGGAAACAGGTCCCCAGCCTGGCCTCCCCAGGAGGTTTATTGGCTTCAGCCTCCTGGCTGCTCTCTGGGAGAGTACTTCCTGGTAGCAGCAGAGTAACCTCCTTCCCAGTAAGGTCCCAGCTGGAAGTATCCAGCAGCCACTGCCACCTCAATCCCTCACCAGCATCACTCCAAGAGGAAGAGCTCAGCAAAGTGCTCTCTGCTGTAGCTAGTACCCAGACAGGAAGACAGCAGACACTACCTGTGTAGTGCTACCACACACCTATGTGACAGGCTTTGCTGGCAGCTCACAGTGGCCTGGCACACACCACTGGCTCACCATTCCCTGCAAGTCGCTTCAGGCAGCCTGCCCAGTCATACCCAGTGTGTTCCTCCAGACTGGGCACTGCCACCCAACCTCTGCAACAGCAGTGAGGTGAAACAGGTCTCCCCCTTCATCCCCAACCCCCCAAGCAAGCCTCCAGAGCAGCCTGCACAGCCAAGAACTCTTGCTGTACTTCAGAAAGCACAGAAGGTGGTTCCTCATGCAGCTGCATCGAAGGTGGCAGCAACAGGGTAGAGCCCACTTGGGACTGATCCCCACACCCCAGGGGCACCAGCAGCAGAATAGATGTTCACCTTCCCAACCCAAGGTTTCAAGAGGTTCAACAGCGAGTAATACTCACTTGTAGTATCACCGTGATACAAGTAATAATTAAGGTCCTGGGAACTGCCAAGGTTATCCACTCTCCATGTGCAGAGGCCAGGAAAGCGTAGCAGGAACCATAGCATCCTTGAGAGCCACTCAAGGCTCCAGCTGTGGTAAACACATCAAGTCCTGAAAGCTGCTGAGCTTTATGTTGCTTTAATGGCGCAGAGCAAGCTCCAAACTTGTCTGTCTAGTTTCAGCTTTCAACCACCACATCCAGCTACACCTTTATTTGCTAGATTGAGGAGCCCTCAAGAGTTAGTTCCCAGCACAGGTACCTAACTATTCAAGCTCTGTGTTTATCTTATCAAGCTGAATGAGTCAGCCTTACTACAGGTCCAGGGCAGAGAAAACCCCCCTGCAGAGCACTCACCTATTTTGGCAGGCTGGGATAAGATAGTATCAGTCACCCAGAAGCCCAGAGCTACATCTCACACTGCAGAGAAACACTGGAGCTCAGGCACCATGGATTACTTTGCTGACCTTGATGCCAGCAAGGACCCCCGCTCAACACACTTCAGGGTCCTAGGACACCGGGCACTTGGGTGAGAAGACTCACACTGCAGTTCTACCCCAACAGACCTGCTGAAGGCTGCACAGAGCACTCAGCAGACAAGGGTCATCCTGGCAGCAGCCCTGACCCCAGACAACTGTCCCCAAGCAGTAGAAGGCCACTTCAACCCAGCACTAGCCAGAAGTTGCTGTTCACACTGGTGGGGACAAGTCCTTCTTGCTGCTGTGTCTTGTGAAGCCCACCCAGCACCCCTACAGCTATACATGCCACAGGGAGAGGGGAGGCATTGGACCTGTCCTAAACATGGGCTCTGGGCAAGCACCAGGACTTCTACCAGGGCAGAACTAGCAGGATTATGCTACAGACCCTTATGAAAAGGGACCTATGCATCTTCCACGGCTTCCCTAGGCAGAACAAAGTCCTGTTGCATTCAGCTAACAAGAGCAACCGCATCTCCAGGGAACCCCTGAAGTATTTGGGTCTGTGAGACCTGGTATCCACACTGGAATGCTACACTGTCCTACATTAGAAAGAGGCTGAAGCATGCCTTGCTCAGGGGCAGCCTAGGGGTGTTGGCATTAGAGCTGCCAATGGAAATTGTAGAGCAGGCCCAAGCATTACCTTCACTAAGCAGGTGGATGCAAAGTGCACTGGCCTGCCTGAGCCATGATGGCTCCACGCCAGCCTTTCTGCTGCAGGCAGGGATTTTCCAGCACAGAGCAGCAAGTGTCTGGGAACCTGAACTCACCCCTGCCATTTCCTCTGTGCACAACACCAGCGCTTGAGGTCCCTGTGCGCTTTGAGAGGGGTTCACCAGCTAGCCAGGCATCTCTGCTTTTACTGCCCTTCGTGCTACACTGCGCATCACGCCACAGGCGTTTACAGCTCAGTGGTTGGTATCTGTCCTCTCTGCAGAGGGGAGACACACCTTGGAGTCTTCTCAGACCCCAGTCTTCTTGCACAAGGAACTGGGAGGAGATTTGAGACCCAAAGCTGAGCCTTGAATGGCTGAAGACAAGTCAATCAAGCAAATCCAAGCATCCCAAAGCATCAGGATGCCTCAGGGCCCAAACACACCCTGCACAATACCTAGACACCTTGCAACACATGTCCTCCCATCTCTCAACTGGCTGTCACTTCCTCATCTCAGCAAGTTCCCCACTATTTGCAATCCAGAGGACCAGGCCCCAGTAACAGCATCAAGGATTAGATACTTGCTTACGCCAAGCAACATGTAGACTTTGTATTTCCAACAAGCTATACAGCTAATTAATGCAACTTCAGCAAGAACAGCAGGGCCCTTTATAACCAACCCCAGAGCAGACCACAGCATTGTGATCCACAACACTGACACAGACCAGAGCTCAACCCAGTTAGTTTTGTCAACAGCCTCGCAGGGTACCTCTCTCCCCACACAGCCACCACCTACAAGCAACAGGCACAGCTCCAGCCATCCAACACCCAATATTCCTACTCCATCAGCACTCGAGTCACAAATCGGTCTGTAATAAGTGAGAAAGCAAGCCACCCTAATCTCCCCACTAGTATAATTACAAGCAGCACCAAAACAGTCTGGTAGGTGGCCACAGAGCTGCCACCCCAGGGAGAGCTGGCATAGGGCCCTTGCTCAACTGGCTAAAGCAGGCCTGGCCCCTGTGGGGCTCCAAGGGAGTAGCAACCCTCAAAGGTCAGGAGATAACTAGTTGGCCAGGGATCAAGCCAACACACATCCCTGACCTACAAGCTGGCACCAAGCCTTGTTGCCTGATACAGCTCTAACCTCCACAGTCTCCCAGGAGGAAGAGGCATCTTCCTCCTCCAGCTCCAAACAGCAGCACCTGCCCAGCTTCCTGGAGCTCCAGAAAGTCATGCAAGCAAAGCCTGCACGCAGCTCTGCACCCAGGGAACATGTTTCCCAGCAGAGCTGTGGGGGCCTGTGGATCAGAAGGCTCTGCCAGCAGCAGCTGTCACCGTGGAAGAGTGGCACTGACCAACCCAGGGTCTGGTAGCCCCAGACCAGGCACAGACAGGGCTGCACACAGCATGCACTGAGGCTGGCACTTCAGGCCATCACCAAGAGCTATTAGCCACAACTCCATGAGCAGCTTTCCTGAGCTTAAACTCAAGTGAATCCAGTAAGACAAGGAGCATGGAACTTACCTGCCTTGAAAAAAACCACAAGCAGCAAGGCAGTCAGAGCAAGACAAGGGGGACAAGCATCCTGGCCATCTGTGAGCAGCAGCATCCAGTTTTTTTATGAACTCTTCAGTGGGATCACTCTAAGACTGAATTTCACCATGAAACAGAAAATTGGATTTGGATCTCCTGCTGCTGCTCTGTGCTCAGGTGAGAGGGACATGTAACCTGCTAGTGCACACTCCCAGCATCTTGGGACACCAGCTCAAGCACATGCAGCAGAGAGCAACTCAACAAGAGCTGTATTCAAGTACACCTGCAGTACTAGTAACAATTTCAGCCATCTCACTGAAGACCCCGTGAAGGCACTGTAGCCATATGATACTAAAGTCATGGGTTTCCTTCAAGAGAAAAAAAAATTCAGTCTAAAGAGGTGCCTGTGCACCAGCTTACAAAGCACACAAAACCAGTCTGGCAGCAGCACAAGCTGCTATGTTTCAAACGTGGAAAGCCAAACCAGCAGATTAGAGTAGAGCAGGGAAGCAGAGTTCTCCTGGCCTGGCATCTTGGCTCCAAGGACTTGGTACAGACTCTCTGATAAGAGTTACAGAGTTCTGGGACTAGCTGTCCTCACAGCCCATGACATAACTACAAAGTCTACAAGGAAACTTCATGCTAACACTAGAGAAGTTTTCCTACTTGAATCACATCTATGACTTTATCTGGCTCAGCTACCTCATGCCGAGTGTCAGAGGACATGGCTAACAGCCTAGTAGCATATGCTCTGCATCAGCACACTTTGCAGCACCGTGTTCACGGGGGAGGGATGCAAACTCTCAAACCCTTGATACGCAACAGCTCTCGCAAGAGCTGCACGCAGGAATCACTAGCTGGGGTGCTGCTCCTGGCACACTGGCTCCAAGCAGCAGGAAATGACCTGTCTGAAGATGAGGAGTTTCCCCATCTTCACCAAGTGTGTGTTAATAGCCTATCACTATCTCACCAAGTGACTGTAAACCCCTGAGGCCTTTGGATAGCATCCTACAAACAGATTAAGCTATCCCCTTCCCATGCTCAGTGGAAGCAGGGAGAGCAAGAGGAGACTCCCAGATTAGCAGGCAAGCTCTGCAGAGCCTGGGCAGTCAATGTGGCACCTCACAAAGTTCTGTGGGAAGGAGCAAGCCCATTGTGATAGTGTCTGGTAACCGTGCGCAAAAGCCAACGCAGGTAATTAAGACTTCAGGGTCCCACAAGCACTTACACTGCAGTGGAAGGTCTATATGCACAGCACACTCTTCGGTGACAGAATCTCCCAAACCTGATTGGGCAAGCTGTTGGAGTAGGCTTACTCCTCATCACATTCAACACTAATGGTTGCGTATTCAGGGCACCGACATCACGATGTACAGATGAGAGCACTCAGGGGAAAAAGCAACACTAGGCAGAAAGTCTGACATAACAAGGAACAAAGGAATAAAGTAGTGAAGGAAGAAAGGAAACAGAGTGAGGTACCTACAGAAGTGTAAAACAAGGTATTTCCTTGCTGAGCTAACCACACCAAGTGTCCACTCCCTCATGCAGCACCAGGTGAGGTGGGAAGGAGGTGGAGGTGCCTGGGCTCTCTGTCTGAAGTGATTGCACTCAGCAGCCCCTCAGGGTGCACAGGACAGCACTTGGGAAGTACAGAACTAAGCAGGTAGGGCTAGACCAAGCAAGGCCAACTCTGGACACCTACTTCTAGAAATAGGTCAAGCCTTCTAAAGCCCTCTAGCAGAGGAATGCAGAGTACCCCTATCTGGAGATGGGACAGACTGTACCAGAGCATTCATTTCTGTGGTTTTAATCATTATGCAAGTGCCTCACTACAAGGCTTCACCTCTGTTCCCACAGCAGTGTCTGTAATCATTACACAGTAATGATTACTGTGCTCTGTCCCATCCAGGTCTGTGCATTAACTGGACAAGCACAGCAAGACAAGGTGGATATTAAAAGTCTACAAAGCAAGATGCAGAAGGGAAAGACTCCTAAAATCCCTCCAACAGCTCGGTTGGGACCATTCAAGAACCCAGAGCCAGCTCTTACGGAGACAAGGGGTCAATGCCTGGAACTCACTGCATCATGAGCTTTGAGCCCCACTTCCTTCCGCATCAAGAAGGTAGTGCGGGAACAAGATCACCTTCTAACAAGCGAAAGGGATGATCTCTGACAATACTGGAGATGTCAGACTCCAGCAGCACAGTATATGCACCACAGATCCCAACAGGCCTGAGGCTTAGTAGATACCACCTTTAACAGGGTTCACACACACCCCACACACAAAAAGAAGCACTAGGCCTTATTATCTCCACACAGGTGTAGATGGACCACTCAAAGACAGAGCTGTTGCTCTACTGCTGGTCCTGTACAGACAGGGAAAGCCTCTTAGGGTTAAACAGAAGCAGCATGAAGATATAAATCAGTATGTATACAGAGCCATGAGAACAAGCTAGCTGACCCAATCCAGAGTGCAAGAGCACTCCTTGTAGCAAGGCTGCAGTATTCCCTGCCAGTGACATTTTACCACCCTGGTCCATCCCACAGGGAAGATTCAACCAGAAGTTAAACAACTTGTGAGACACTAAAGGAAATCAAGAACCATCAGATTCAGCTACCACCTCTACCATCCCCAAGTCACTGAAGTCTCAGAGAGCATCCAGACACCTGCCCTGCTGGGGGGGGAGGAGCTGGCTGTGGCAGCTCCCACTTGTCATCTCCAAACAACAGCAGCCCCACAACTCCTGCAGGGAAGAGCCCTGGCTCCTGGGGACCAGCTCCTCCCTGCAGAAGCCCAGGCTGCCTCACCTGTTTGACTGGCAAGAACAAGACTTTCCAGACCAAGTACTCCCACCATCTGACAGCCAGAAGGGCACACGCTAGCACAAATCCAATACAAAAGCACAGAAACACAGAAAATCTCTTGGGCTATCACAGGCTCCACTCTCAGTATCTCCTGTAAGCATCTTCCTAAAGGAAGGATCTCAACCTAAGTGTCAACTGTGCTGTGATCCCAGAAGAGGAGAAAGTATTCACCTGCAACTTTCAAGGACAGTGCCAAGTCAAGCATGTAGCAATCCACCTGCTTCTGACACCAGCTTCAGAGCTTCCTGGGGATGCAAAGCTTTCCTCTACCAGGAGAGAAAGGAGACATTATGCACCTTGGATAAGCTCACTTATTTTCACCTCCAGAACATGGCGAGAGTCCTCTAGGTCAGAGTGAGTTTTCACTCCCCTAGCCTCAGTTTTAACAGTACTTTCTCTCATATTGCATTTCTGCCCTGAAGGACCATATAACCCACTCCCCCCATCAAACAGACTGTCAGGAAACAAAGGTGAGAACACTATAAAGAGCAGGACTGCTGATACCCAGGCTGTGTGGGTGGCATGGCTTAATCCCCACAGCAAGATGCAGCAAGTAGATACTGCAACAGCTAGCATCATGCTACTTCTCATAGGAACAGGCTGGCAGCAGCAGCTCACACCCACGAGTTTTCTAGGGGCTTCCTAGGGAAGAGATAAAATACAGCAATCTTAGTCAAGCTCCAAGGGCTCAGCCAACTGTTTGACCCTCCAAAGCATCCTCAAAAAGCTGCCCAGCAGGTCTGGTGGGAAGGTCAGCTCCATCCAGCTAGGAATCTGCCCTGGCTGCATTCTGGCAGAAGAGAAGTTGGTCAATTTGGGGCAGCACAGCAGGATGGATGCACTGCTGCACAAGCAATCCTGCCCTCTGAGAGGGGAAGAGATGCTCAGAGGGAATGTACTGACAGGGAAAGCACCTTGTGTTACCCCATGCTTCCCACTGAGCATAGGAATGGATATTTGCCACACTTCTTCCTGCCCTTAGGACTCCAGAAAGAAAGTGGGCAGTTACAGGGAAAGCATCTGACTGTCCCCCTGAAAGAAGCAGCCTGGGCACCGAAACATACACACTGCCACCCCCACGGCCTCCCCTCCTGTCGCAATGCCTATGTATTTATGCTGTCTCATGTAGCCTGTTAGAGATCAAAACCAAGCAGCTTTCCCAACCACCCCTTCATTACAACAGAGGAACAGGCCCACATAAGAGACCTACAGACCAGGTCCAGTGCTGCCTGAAGAAGGCCAGACAAGCATTTGGCTGTGGTTATTACACCTGCAGCTGCCCAGCAACTGCAGACCCCTGTGCATGACCACACGCCAGTCGAGCTGAGCTTGCAGCCAGGCTACTGCTGCCACCAGGAGGGTGACAGTGTCCTCCTCCCACCGGCGTTCCAGAGCCAGAGGGAGGCCGAGCACCTACACGAGCCAGCACTCAAAGCTAACATTGTGTCACAGCAGCGGGGGAGGCCTGGTACTGCCACCCTACCCAGAGGAGGAGGGAAGAGCCATCTCAATGGTACATTGATGCCGAGGGCTGTGTAGGAGAAAGCTCTCCGGCCACCGAGCACCGGAGGCTGCTGTCGCCCTGCTGCAGTGAAGCCCCAGCAGGCCATAGCCCTCCTCAGCTGTTCAGCATCCGCTCATCTTCCAGCTAGGGCCGAGCCCGCGGCAGGACGGCGACTGTCAGGACGCTGAGCACAGCCGGGGTCCCTGGGCAGCGCCCCGCACGGGCCTTACTCCCACGCCCAGCCAGGCAGCTCCGGCACAGGCCCCCAGCCCCGCAGGGACCCCCCGCCCGGGCGGGAGCGGGAAGCGCGAGCGGCTCCCGGCACGGCCTCGGGGTGGGGCGCCGCCGGGGCCTACCGCAGCTCCAGGCCCCGGAAGCGCGGTGCCGCGGCCCGGCCGAGCGCCGGCCCTGCCGCCAACGGGGCCCGTACGGCCCGGACTGGAGCTGCCGCCCGGCTGGGCCTGCAGGAAAGGGCCGCTGCGTGACACCCCGGCGGCTCCCGGCCCCAGGGAGGCCGCGCACCGCCGCCGAGGTCACTGGGGTGGGGGGTTCAGCCACCTCTCAGCGAGCCGCGGCCTGCCCTGCCGCCGGCCAGAGGGGCAGGCCGGAACCAGGCACAGCAGCTGCCCCCAGCCCCACCACAAGTGCCAACACGGCGATGCCGATCCCCTTCCCCGAAGTTGTGCAGCTACCAGATCTTGACCCGGAGAGGAAACAAGCCCCTGGCTCCGGGCCCACCTCCGCCAGCAGCAGGGAGGCAGTGCCGGCACAGCCAGGGCACAGCCCCAGCACGGCCACCGGGCGAAGCCATGCCAGGTGAGCAGCCGGGGTGTCTGTGCCCTGTTGCACTGCCACCAGGGAGACAGGCTGCCTCCGGCAGGCTGGGAAGGCATCCCAAGCACCGCAACAAGGCAGCGCAGAGGGGACAGTTCTGGCATACAACCACTCAGAAGGAAGGCACCAGGCTGTGAGCTCTGGGGAGTGCCGCAGCTCCTCACACCATCAGAACCCAGCTTCACTCAAAAAACACTTAAGTAACCCGATTTGGACTCCACTTATCTTCCTCTGGCTGACACTGGCAGGTTTGTACAGCACTGCCCTGTCTCAAGGATACAGTTATCCCCCTCTCTAGGGGGGTGGCAGCCTCCACCAGTGCCTTCCTGCCCAGTGGCAGCCACACCCAGCCTCACGACCTGCCAAGATCATGTCGCAACACCCATCCCACCCATCAGCCCACAGCCTCCCCAGACTCATCCCTCCACCACTTTGGAGAGAGGGACACCACTCGCCTCCTCCTGTGTCCCAGAGCATCCCGGGTAACAGGGACACAGACACACGCATGAGCCTCATCCAGCCTCTTCCACTCCTGCAGGCTGTTTAGCAGGTGCCAAGCCAGCACATGGCCTCACCAGGGCAGGGCCCACCATGGGTGGCAGGCAAAGCCTCACTCCCAAAGCAGCTACACCCCGTAAGGCCTCAGTTCTACCCTGCTCTGCAACAGCCTTCAGCAAACAGCCCCCCAAAACTCTTCCAGCGCACACCGACAGCAAACCCCTGCCCACCACCGAGCTCAGACAGCTCCTCCAAAGCCTTCCACTCCCCCAAAATCCGAAAGGACTCCCGAGAAAGACCAGGCACCCCCCGCCCAGCCCACCCAGAGACAGCTGAACCCAGGATCCACCGCCCCAGCTGAGTACGTACCCACGTGCACGCAGCACCCCCACCCCGGCCGCACTAACTCACCCCCGGCCGCACCCCGCTCTGCCCGCCACCACGGCTGCCTCCGTCCTTTAATAGACCTACCCTACCCCCTCCTCGCTGCCGATTGGCCTCGGGGGCCAACGCTCCGCCCTCAAGGCGGAGCGTTGGCCCCCGAGGCCAATCGGCAGCGGCGCCGAGGCACGCCCATCCCGTAGCCACGCCCAGCGCCTCACGGGCCGCGAGCGCCCTGATATTTTGCGGCGGGCGGGGGGGGGGCGGTGCTAGGTTTTTGGGGCGGAATTAGCTGATTTTTAGGGGCGAGGCAGCTGTCTGGGGAGGCCGAGGCGGTGGAGGGACAGCAACAGGAGGGAGAAGAACGAAAAATGGCTGGGTAAAGGCTGAGGGTTTGATCAGGGTCTGGGTGGGGTGTGGAGGGTTGGCTCGAGGGTGGTGCTGAGGGCATGAGGGAGATGGTGGAGAGAAGGCATTGGCATCACTCACATCGACCTCTGCTTTCCCTGGTGATTGTGAGGTGGAGCACACCCTGTTGTAGTCCAATGCTGTTTTGACATCTGTTTCAGATGGGAGTCCTGGTCCTCCTGCAGGTTCCTGCAGGGTGGCAGCCACCCACCCCGGCAGGCCCAGCATCCTGGTCACTTCACAAGAGCTCGGTGTCAACAGAAGGCCCTCACCCTGGGTGGTTTCGGTGGACCCTTCCAGTCTTATGCTTTTAGGAAACAATGAACTACAGATCAGTAAGTGGCACATGTGCTCGTTTCTTTCCCAGTGACACCACAACAGCTACTGCAGGTATTTGGAAACACAGGACAGAAGGACACCCCAGAGACGTTAAGTCTGACTGAGTGCTATTTCCAGCACCACTTCATCCTGTGTTGTCTTCACAGGCTTATCAAGCTTCATCTTAAAAAGTGGCTGGGCTTTGACTCGCACTCATCTGATTTGAAGGCGGTTTCAGAATTCACTATTCTAGTTGTTAGGAATCATCTTAATTTGATGCACAGCCAGTTAATACCCATTTGTTCCTGTGCCAACACGGTCTTTTATCTCACATAGGTCCTCGCTTTGGTATTTATGCTCCAATGTATTTGCAGACAGCAATCACCTCCCTCTCAGCCATTACATGGAAGACTAAAGAAGTTTTTCCAGCATTTTCCAGCCTGTCCCTGCACCTAATGTCATGGTGGCTGAGCTGCTGTTCAAGTTTCCTCTCCTGAAGATGGATGACCAGGAGTGGTTGCAGTCTTTGTGCTCGCCTGGTGAGAATTCACTGTCTGGATACAGCCAAGGCTGCATCTGCCCTTCTCAGTCCCGCTTTGCAGTGACAGTGCTATGGCTAGCTACTCCTGTAACTCCTCTTCTTCAGGTGCTTGCAGCTCACAAAGTCCCCCAAATGAAGTAAAGAACTGCACTCCTGGTGACTTTCATGCCTTTTATTGGTGGTACAGCATTCCTTTACTTTCCCCTACAGTGCCAGGCACCACAACATTCTGATTTCATCAGATTACCTCTAACATTTGTGCCAGTCCTTAAGGAAATTCATTTATAAGAACATCCACAAAGTACCTCAGTAGTAACCACTGTGTGTCCTGATGTGCTCCCTTTCACCAGGCTCTGTTTTCATCTTGATGTTAACCACTCCTTCCTACATGAAATTCCTCTGCTTGTTTCTGCCCCAACATCTACCAATGCTCCCAATTGGTCCCAAGGTTCCCAGCTGCTTCCCTGGTACCCACACAGAGCCTATAGCTTTATAGAAAGGGTTTTTTTATAACTATCAGGTTACTCAGACATAGTAGACTATATCCCACTTTCTATTTCCTGTCCATGTGCTGTGCTACTCTTTAATTGAATACCATTAACATCAGGCTGTCCAGCCTGCAGCTGTCTAGATCACTCTTTCTCCCCTGTTAAGTATAGGCATCAGTCTTGTTTGCTATTCTTCTTTTCCTTTTTTTTTTTTTGTTCTCCTTCTATTTCACAGTTACTCTGTTTTTAGTTGCTTGATTGTCCAATTCAGTGGAAATCTTGCTATGTTCTCTGTTTATGAGAGATCACCAGTGGATTCCTTCATACTCCCTACTAGATACTTTTCCACCTTGTATCCCGCATCTCTCAGCTTTCTCCAAGCATTCCTTCTCTCCTCTGGATCCACCCTTGCTGACAGGCTTGTCAGGCTCTAACAATGAGCCCCAAATTGCACAGCCCAGCCTCTTCCTGCTATTGGAATAAATTTCCAGGTCACTCTCTTTTCTTCTGCTCTGAATGCAATTTCTTTCTCCTCTCTCTCAGTCCCCCTGTTGCATCTGCTGTCTCCACCATTATTCCTGTGCGATATTTGCTCTTTAGCTTTCCCTTGCTACTGCATCTTCCGTTTCTCTCCTTAATTCTCCAGTACATCAGATATATTTTTCCATTTCATTTCTCCTCTATTAGTTGTTTTTTTCTTTTCACACCCACTTGCTTTGATGGGTTACCTTTGTCTGCATGTCTGCCTTTGTTTACTTCTCATGCTCAGCGGGTGTCTGCAGTTCCTCGGTGTTCCCCCTTCCCACCCCATCCCCGGAGCTGCAGCAGCCTGGGCAGGAGCTTGGGCTGGTTTGACGACCCTGGTCTGCAGGAGCACGCTGACTGCGGGCGAGTGGATCTGGCGCAGTGCTGGCCCAGTCACGGCTGGCTGAGGGAGTGATGCAGGATCCCCTCCCTAACCCCTGGGCACAGGCCTCCAGTAAGGACCTGACTAATCAGCTGCGTGTTGTGGATCTGGGTTTCTGCGTTCTGGCCTCTTTGGAAACAAAGTAGCACGAGCACAGGTAGCAAAACAAGGGAGGTGAGGGAGAGGGAGACAAGGCCAGAGTGATGTGACCTGTTGTGTACAGCTTGATGTTCCCAAAGAGTCTGGAGAGAGACCTTTATAGATGGATGATCTTCAGCTTCCACCTTGGATCCTGCCTGTGTGACCTGAAATCTGGGAGAGAAACTGCAGCTGGCCATGTGTGTCACTGACTGCAGCGTGGACTGCTGAACCAGAGGTGATCGTGTCACACGCCTGCACAAGAGTGTCCTTCCTGCAGCTGGTCATTCACCTGCAATTCAGGAAACAACCTGGCTGTTGTGCTCTTGGTTGCAGCAGCCTGGGCTGCACCAGGCTCCACTTCGGGAGAACTTCAGCTCCTTCCGCCACTGCTTATCCTGGAGAACACATCATTTCCACTGTAGCTTTAGTGAGGGTCTTGCTGATCCTTCTCAGTGTGGAGATCTGATCAGATGGAGGTGGGTGTGAGTCTCTGCATTCCTCCTTTCCGTTGTTCCGTCCACCAGTCCTTGTCTTCTGCTTTCCCCTTGCTTCTTGCAGAGCCAGGCGCCAGTCTCTTTCTCGCTGTTGCTCCGTCCCGGTGCAAAAAGCAGGCGTGCACCAGTGTAACTTGCTGAAGGCACAGAGATGGGAGCCATCATCAGTGCAGAGGATTATCAGACCCTCGGATGGGAAGGTCTGGAAGAACTAAGGAGTGAAAAAGGAATGAAGTGCAGTGAAAGGTTATGACCTTAGGGATTAGTAACAATTTCTTCCGCATGTGGTGAGACATGTTGGTGTAGTTTCTCAGTGTTGCACCTTTTCTGGTGCCAGTCTTGAAGAGTGGCTTGGCATCACCATGCATCTGGGTGGGGGAAGGGGAGGTTTCAGCCTCTCCAAGTGTAAAGTTTCTCATTTTTTAATGCAGAGAGAGAAATTCTGAAAATCCTGTCTTTCTGGGCAACTAAAATACCTTTTTGATCATGTCTGATTTATGTAGTAACTTTATATTCTCTTATTCATTGAATTTATAACTATGATTTTTTTTAATACTGAAAAATTGAATCGTGAGGTTTTTATGTAGCAAAAACTTGTATATTATTCAACTTGAAAAATCTAAAAGGTAATAAAAAGACCAAATTAATATAGTGAATTGAAGACGTGCACTTAGCCCTGTAATTTTTCAGTAATGTATTTGATGTACATAGTTAGCAAATTCACCTACCTTACTATGCTGCGGGAGTGAAAAGACAAATTCCAGATCCTCAAATCCTCTTCTTTTTAATCCTGAACAGCCAGCGATTTTGCATGTGATCAGACAAAACCACTGAATGCAAATTGGCTCTCTAACGCTCTTTAACCCTTCTCCCTTTCTCCCGAGGGACCTAAAGCACTGTCAACTACACAACATTGCTGCACACCTTCCCTGTGACTCCATGACAGAAAATGACAAGTTGATTATGCAAAACACCTAAGAAATGCTCCTACATCACTTCTGTCTGTACCGAGAGAATAAAACAAGGCTTTCATGGCCAATAAAAGTGGAGATCGGAACCTAGAGGATCATTAAATGCCATAATGTCAGTTTTTGATTTCAACAAACAGAGATGGGCAGATAGGCCATGCCTGAGCACGCATGCTTCGCTAAGCTCAGGCTGGTGTGCTGCCTCCTTCCACAGTTAATATCAACATTAAGTGACTCATCTTGTGCAAACCTTTGTCTGTTATTTATGCTGATTACATCATCCTGGCAGTAAAGGCCAATTACCCCACTGCTGTCAGTGTTGCTCTCTTCCCCTTCAGCCAGAAGAAATACCTTCAGTCCTGGAATCCGAAGTCCCTAGAAGCCCCTCAAGCTACCTGGAAACAACTCAGCATTTCTGTAGCCGGCAGGCATGAAATGACCCTGCTGAAATCCCTGCTGTAACGTGATGCTGTAGGTTTACTTCGAAACATCACCTGGCAAAAGGCAAACGGTGAGATAAAAGGGAAGGCAGAAGCACCAACCGGAAGCTTGCAAGGCACTGTGGTGGTGCACTGCAGCACAGAGGCTTTGATGGCTGCCTTTCACCCTGGCGTGTTTAATAGCTGGACTTTGCCTGCCCGCCGGGGTGGGCAGCACGCATGACTACGGTTTCCTGCCAGGACAGGAATTCTTTTATCAGCTGCATAAAAACCAGCAGCCTCTCTGGCGTGAGCCCTGACACCCACCTCCGCAGGCTGGCAACATCAGCCCAGCAATGTGTGACACCCTGGGGTCCTCCACAGATGTGCCAGAAGGCTCAGCATGCTCTGGACCTGCTAAAGCATCCCCATTTGTTCCTGTGACATATGGGATAACCTTATGCAATACCGGTGCTTGTTCCAAATCCACACCAATCCTGTGTGGGGAACAGGCAGTAGAGCCATGGCCGGAGCAAGGCACCCAAGGAGACTAAAAGCCTGGAGAAGCCCGTTCTTCAGCGTCTCTGCATGGCAGCAGGCACAGCAGGGCCAGCTCAAGGCCTGGAACAGACTGGTGGGAGGCTGGAAAGGGTCAGGAAGCTTGGAGACTTCAACACAACACAGCAGGAGTCCTTGGTCACCAGTGCAAGCATTTGTCACTGTCCACAGGCAGCATGCAATGGCAGAAGACTACAGCAACTCCGTGCGCTCTGTCTCTGGTAGGGACCCAAGAACTGCCCCTTCTCAGGGAGCTTTCAAGGCTGTCTCAGGGGCACACGCTCGTGAAGAGAGAAAATGCAGGTGATGGGAAAGCCCTGGTCCTGCTCATTCCCACAATCTCCCTTTCCATCTGACACCATTCCATTTTATCTCTGTGATTTAGAGCCCACAGGAGTTGATCAGCCCTGGCAACCTGTCCCAGACTGCCTGGAGCCCGAGAGAGAGCGGCTTGGCAAAGCTGGGCGACGTCTCCACCCCCGGCATGCAGTTGGGATTACAGTCAGATTTGGTGACATGACACCCACGTGCCACGCTCCACAACTGCGTCCCAGGGCTGCCCTCCTAACGTGTGGTGCAGCAGCACCACGCAGCTCCATGGAGTGAACAAAGCCAGAAGAAAAACCTCTCCCGAGTGCTCCAGGCTTTGCTGGAGGCTTTCCTGGGAAGACTTTGCCTTGACCTGAAATGGCCAGGGAGTCCTGAGCAACGGCTGACCAGGTTGGGGGGCCCAGGTGCTGCACCTCGGCCGTGGGGCAGTGGGGCTGTGGGCAGGAGCTGGCGCAAGCTGCCAAGCGTCAGGCTGAGCACGCTGCTGGTCGCTCTGCAGTGACTAAGCCACAGAAAGGACATTGTCAGAGCAAAGGATTGTTCTGGGAGAACAGGCTGCACAAAGAGGGATTGTTTTGCTGTGAAATAAGGCCGTGTTTTAGCTCCAGCCGTGGCTGGGCTTTGCCTGCCCGTTGGGGCTGCAGGCTGGCGGGGGACGCTGCCTGCTCTGCTGGGGTTGCCGTCCTCCCCAGCCTGCCTGGCATCTTCTCTGCTTCTGAGGTTGTCCACCGGCAGTCAGCAGGACAGTGCATGCCCTGAGACCCATGGTGGGTAGGGAGGAGAAGGAAATGGAGGGATAAGGGGACTCATGGCAGGTCCTGCCGTGGGCTCCCACGCCTGCCTGGCAGGTCCAAGGGGCACGGAGGCAGGGGAGAGCGGCAGTGGGGCAGCTCCCACAGTGAAGAGCTGCAGTGTTTCCCCTAGATAGCCAGGAGCAACCATCCTCCCTTGAAGGGACAGATATAACCAGGAGGGAAACAGAGATATGGAGTAAACTGCTCCGAGGTGGTGGGCAGAGAATGTAGTGGCCTGCTTTGTGCAAATACTCACCTCTCCAAAAAGTGTTGTTGCTGGTGAACGTCACAAGCCTCCTTGGATGCCCGCATGTCTGTCTGGGGACAAGCATCTTGCACTCAAGCTCCAGCGAGACACACTAGGGAGCACAGGACACAAAGAAGCAAAGGTGAGGGAGCTGCACGCTCAAAACGTGGGTTGGAGCATTCCTATTCATTCCTGGGTTTTTTATTCCCTGTGTGAGTGAATACAAACGGTTAAGAGCGATGGTGGACGCACCCTCAGAGGCGCTGTGTGAGTCATTCCTGGCTCAGCAGCTGCTGTGGGGCTTTGACAGCCCAGGGCTACTCATCCTGCTGCCCAGCTCCCAGCCCAGCCCCAAGCTCTGCGGCATGGGGCTGCACAAGCCGTGTGCTCCCCCAGAGCCCCATGCCATCGAGTCGTGACCTGGTGCATTGTTCCGCTGACTGGAACAAAACAGGCTGCGCTACGATGATGATGATGATGACGGTGGCTGTTTCTATCGCTGCAATGCCCATGGGAACCTAAATATATAAAAACGAGACAGCCAAAAGTACGGCTCTTTGGCCCCACTTACACAGAATGCATTTCTCAAGGGGGATACAAACTGGTCCTGTATTAGCTACCGCTGTTAGCTCTTTCGGCAGCGCTTTGAAGTGCCACCACACTGCTGCAGCAGAGCGGGAGACGGGAGCCATCTCTTCCATCCCACACAGCATTGGTACTACATCAGGACCAAAAATAAACTCCACGTAAACATCCACCACCGCACGCTTCCAAGCCCAGCTCCCGTGGGAGCAGTACACCTCTGCGCTGCCTGCCAGGGCGGGCAGAGCCCAGGACTGGCCCGACAGGCACGTCCCACGAAGAGGTCTGGGTTCAGAAGAGGAACATCCTGGGAAATGCTGCAGCTTCAAAACAACACCCACAGACAGCAGTGGATGCCCCTTTGGCCTAAAGTGTGGCCAGCAAACACTCAATTTAAAAAATAATGCAAAAGTACCCTGGGGCATAGTGTTTGCTCAGAGGAAAGGAGCAGCCATGCCAAGCGGGACCTTAGCACCACTGATAATTCGGTGCGGAAGGTGCTTGGACACGATGGTAGCAAAGGGAGAAGCCTTAATGGCCAGTGGGTAAATCAGTGACAGAATCTGAGCAGAGGTGATAAGATAGCTGCTGCAGGAACCACAGCTCTTGATCCCCTGACTTTGGAAAATATGCGTCTCAGTCAGAAAAATACATGCAGCGATTTCCTTTCTTTAAAAAACACACACCAAAACCCCCCAGAAGACAAAAGCTGCTCCTTCAGAAGAGCCAGCCAGCACACTCTGCGCTACACTTACGTGCTTCCTCGTGTACAGGGTTACCCCTGAGCAAACTGCAGGAGGTTTTCATTAACTTCTAAGTGCAGGTTTCCACCAAGGCAACATTCATGGATCCCACCAGACCTACAGTATCATAAGGACAATAAACAAACTGTGGAGTCACATCGGCCTGAACTATTTTTATGGCCTATGTTACAAACACATCCAAACCTCCCGTCTCTCGAGCGTGTACTTTTGCTGCCACAGCATCTGTGTGAGGCACTAAGTGGTAACATTCTAAGACAGATGAAGATTTATTGCACTGGGTATGAAGGAGGAGCTCCATGGGATTTTCCCAAAGCACCTTTATATTCATTTGTAGGCACCAGCTGTCACATACCCATGCTCTGGCTCTCCTGAGGCTACCGAGCTCTTGGGGGGAGCCTAGGGAAAAGCGGAGAACCAACCTGGGGTTTCTGCTCCCACCACTCAGCCGTTTTCCCTGTTAATGCCTTTGCCTTTCAGGCAGTTTCCGAGCTTTTCAATGGCCACTCCAGAGGCAAGTTTTGTTGCTGTTGCATGTGTTTGTCTCCCCTCTGTGAGCTGCAGGTGAAGCTGCTTTGGAGCGATGTGGATGCAAAACTTGGCTTACGGCCTTTTGGCAGCACACACCCCATTATGTCGCTTCTTAGCATAAAAAAGTGCTCAGGCTCCCACAACCCAACCACCAGAAGACTTTGGTCCCAGACACTTCCGTCAGTAAGGTCCGATCCCAGCAGGAGGGTGGGAAACAACCCCCTGGCCACGCTGACACCCTGCCTTCCTGCCTTAGCAGTGGTACGGAGAGTGAACTGCAGAGGTTCTCCTCCGTCTCCTTGAGGGTCACATCTCCCCTCACAGCTTGCATACTTTACCTCCGCTGTAAAGGCTTAATGACACCCACTTGAAAGATCTGTAGGTTGAAAAAAACCCCAAAGTGTTGTTTTTCCTTTTTTAAACAAAAGAAGACACCCGTGTGCATATCTCTACTTGGGTACATGACGAGAACAAACACACGGCTGACGTCAGTCGTGCTGATCAGTGGACGCGGAGAGACACAGGGAAGTGGTGGCACCGCATCGAGCTTCACAGCTTGCAGGGGTGAGCCAGCCCAGGAGGACGGGCCGTGGGCACTTCCCAGCACGATGCTGGATGCACGGTACGGGCGGGGAACGGTGGGTCTGCGGTAGCTGGGCAGGAAGGAAAGGCAATAAATATCTTGCTCCTGCATTTCGGAGGAAGCCAGATGAAGCATTCCTGTCATAATGGTGAAATGCTTTCCACTCTAACAGTAACACAGGAAGATGTTAAACAACAGTTGCATAAGGCAAATCTGAAAAACTCAGCAGTCCGAGTCTCCTGCATCACAAAATTAAAAATAATTTTAAAAACCCTCTGTTTTAAAAAATCCAGGTGATTAATGCTGACATTCAGGAAGACGGGGAACCCTGGAGAAGCCCCAGAGAACAAGCAAGTTGATGTTACTCCAGCATTTTAAAAAAGTAAACAGGATAGCCTTGTAAACACGTGCGTCTATTCGACAGCCATCCCATGCAAAATAATGACCAAAAAATATGTGATCATATTGATAAAGCCTTAAAGCAGAGAAACAGAAATACCAGTCATCAGGGGTTACAGACAATAAACCTGTCAGACTAACAGGACCGCTTTTGTGGCACCGTGTACTCTTAAATATGGGAGAGCAAGCTGGCTGGTACAGCGGTGTGTGCAATCAAGGAACAAGAGCGCCGGCAACCTGGCCAAGTGCGAGGCAGCAGAGGAGGTGCTCCCGGAAAACTGGCACCCAGGATGGATTTCCAGCAGGGAGTGCTAAATAGTGTAAAGCTGATGATCGCGAAGAAAACGAAATCCCAACAGGTAAAGCATGCTGTCCTGGGAGACAGAGCCATGTCAGCGATATGGAGCCCTTGGGATCCCTGGGGCAGAGGGGTCACTGGTGTCCGTCCTCTGCACTTCAGCCCAACTGGTACCGAGGGGACTTGGGGGACCTGGGCAAACCAGTGTCTGTGCTCTCCATCACATCCCCACAGCCAAGATGGGGCTCAGACAGCCCAGCAGCACCTGTCGTGCTGGGGCTGAGCCTCCTCCCTGCCAAAACTATCCTTCTAGGAAGGGACAAATTCAAAAAGAGACTGGACAAGGCAGGGAAAAACCCCTGAGGGCTCAGCATGGCAGCACATCCCATGCTCATGGGAAGAGTGTGCTTCCCCGGCCGCCTGCTTGGCTCCTGCCGCAGCAGGGCACAGACCAAGCCTTTGCCCTGACCCAACAGGGCTGTGCTTTTATTCTGACACAGCGCACCAGGAATGGTGAATCCCTGTTGGACTTGCAGGCCACGGTGACAAGCAGTGGACCATGAATTTCCACTGTGACTTTATGGGTAAAAGGCCCATTCCTGTGCCCTGTTTAAACATTCAAGCACTGGCAGCGACTGGATAAGAGGTTAAAGTCGCTTTGCGTTTGAAATTCCCATTCCCACAATTAGAATAGCGTGTCCTAGCCCAGTGTCCCAAAGGACACAGATGCCTAAGAAGATTTGGATGTGATCCAAGAAGTGGAAAATATGCCTTAAAGCAAAAGGGACTTTCATCAGTTGATCGTAAAACAGGATAGGGAAAGTTTGATCATAAGATCCATCTCCTCTCTCTGGGACTAACAACTCGGGGGCTCACTCCCTGGCGGAGAAGTTCCAGTGACTTGAAGGGAATTAAAGAAATTCAGCTTCAATATAAGGTGCAGTAAGAAAATTAACCTTTAGAACAACCTACCGGTCACTGCAGCAGAGACGTATCAGTTCAAGATAAACTGTTTTCCTAAGAGCAGTGCTCTAACTTACACAAGTAATTCGGGGCAGCCTGTGTCATGCAGGAAGTTACGCTGGCGAGCCTAGCCGGCCTCCCCGGCTCTATAATCTACGGAAAAAACCCCTGCCTGTATTTCCCTTCCTCCCGTCCAAGTGTGTGAAAGGTCTGGCCTGCCCCACTGGAGGCGTTTTCGGGAGAGCCAGGTTAGCGCGGGTAGCAGGCAGCCACGCTCTGCCTCTGTCCCAGGCTGCCCAAATCGCCCCGGCCAGCCGCTGGCCGCAGCGTCCCTGCGCCGAGGCATTCGATTTTGGTAAGGAAGCCAGTCTGGGGGAACGAAGCGAAGCAGCATCCTAGAGCTGAGGCTCCAAGGATGACGAGTGCCAGGGATATGACACACATTCCTCTGGAAGTTTTCTGCTTTCCTCCCCAACAAAAGCAGGGACATGAGACAGAGCAGGGAATGGCTGTCCCCATGGTGCTCAGCCTGTCACAGGGCACAGCCCTGCAGGCTCCGACTCCCCTGCCATTGGGCTCCAGGCATCGCTCGAAACCCTCGCACTGGAGCCAGCAGCGTGCCCCTGCCGTCATTCCAGCTCCCCGCTGCAGAGAGAGCCAGGAGCTCTGCGTTCATTAGGAGCAAAAAGCAATCCCGTCAGTCTGCCTGGGCTGGTGCCATCGCAGACCCGTCGCTGGGCTCATTCAGAGTGCAGCGGCTTTGCCTAACGTGTAAGCTGCTTGTGCTTCCAGCTCAACTTTCTACTTCCCAGCTCAGTGCTTTCCAAGGGCCCACACAACAAAATGGGTCAGGAATTGCCCCAGTCACAGCTTTGTGGAAGGTTTTGGTTTAGAATGGCCCACAGCCTCCACAAATAAGCTGGATCTGGTTAGCTCAGAGGCAAGCAGTGCAGGACCAGCTGCAGCCTGTATCTGCTGAGTGGAGGTTTCCTCACGGGTGAGATTGCTGACAGGCGCTGTTGAGTGAAATACACTGCTGGCTTTCACCACAGGTCAAAAGGGAAGCCCAGGCAAGAGCAACAAGAGACACAACGCTTGGCTTCAGGATAGTGCTGTATGTACGGGCGGGCTCTGTGGGCGTGCGTCCCCACCCGTTATTCTCGGAGGAGGCTTTCATTGGGCAGATTATGTGCTACAGCTCAAGGACAGAGGGTAGAACAGGGATGGCTTCATGATGCCCAGGTCCAAGGAGAAATGGGCCTCCCAGCCTGGCCAATTCAGAGGTGCCACGGTCCTGAGCACATTGAAACACCACTCTGAAGTAACGAATTAATCCTGAAGTAGCCAAGAAACTTTATAGGAAACATAGAAGCAGAGAACTATGGAAGCGAGATCAGATTCAGCTGGGATTTGCAGCAGCATCAGAATGCAAAAGCTCTGTGCTTCTGTTCCTGAAATGCTGCCTTCTTACTGTGGGCCTTGCCATGGTCTTTCCCAGTACTCCGCTTTCTGGGGAATAGCCATAATGGGTTTACAGTGAACAAGACGTGTACTGCTTATGTTTCTACCCTGCTGACTCACTCGGTAAGAGCTCTTTATGCATAAGCCTGCAGCTCTGGCACTCAGCCTCCAACGTGTTCTGTGTATTTTAGATTGGAGCTGCTCTGTAGCCTTCCCCAAAGGGAAATGAGAGTCCTCATGACCCAAGAGCTGGACACTGGTGTCTCACGGTGTGCATAACAAGGTCTTTATTCACTCTTTATTTAAAGAAAGAACATCCCGAGCGAACAAGCAGAAACAAGGAGCAGAGTGCTTCGTGCAGCTCTTCAGGTTCTGTATCAGGAAAGGGTAGTTGCCCTCCAGGCCAGGCCTGAAGAAGACAGGATCAATACCAGAAGCAAAGTCCTCTGCTCTGCCTGAGCAGAGAAGTACTTGTGTCCAGGAGACACGGCCACTACCAGGTCCACAAAAGCCACCCAGCACTAAATAAAAACCAGGGAAGGGCCTCATAACCCCTATCTCCCTGGATGTGATGTGTGGATGCGTGAAGGGACTTGGAAGTCCTACAAGGAATCCAGATGTGGAATCCAGGAACAATGCTGGTAACTGCTGTTCCCTGGATCTGGTTCATCTCAGCTTATCTCTGATACGGATGCATTGAGGCAGATTTGATGTTTGTTTTTATACCACTCGGCATTTTTCCTGGAGAGAGAAAAAAGAGAAAGAAAGAGCAGTGAAAAATTGGCTGTATGAGAGGACATTTGCTCAGGAGATGCAACACTCAAAAACCCTGTCTGGGCTTTTCCCGTTCTGCACCAGGTACTACACTGGACTTACCTCCTACAGCATCTTCCAGCTTCTGACCTAACATAATCAATCTCTTCTACAAATTGTCATCTTTCTCTGTGATCTCCTTGACAATTCCCATGTCCCCCTGCTATTCCCTCAAATTGTATCCTTGTTCCATCTTAAACAAGCCTTTCTCTTTGTCAGGAGGCTCCTACAGGAGTGTGGGACTTGTTCCATCTCACAGTGTTGCTGGGAGCAGCACTCACAGAAGTACCCGGGCTGATCTCCACTTCCATTTCAGAGGCAAACACAAGAGCCTGTATCCCTTTCCATGTAGCAGTATTTACAGTCAGAGCATATATTTATTTAAATTATTAAGCCTCTCTCAGATCTCTTAATTTCTCTTAACCACATCCACCTCCTGGGCATTATTATTCTTTGCTGATACCAATCACACATGGGAATGTGTTCAAAGGCATGGTACTAGCAGCTTACAATAAGTGCAGAGTGCTAGACCAAACTAAGATGATCCCAAAAAAATAAACAAAAAGGCAGTGATTGAAGAGCAGCACAGAAGGACATTCAAAGAACTCTCCCTCAGAAAGTGGGATGCGTGTTCAAATTAGAACAGTAAAGAAGGACAACTTCTGAAAATTAAAACTGTAGTGCAGCGGGACAAGAAAAGGTTCAGTGAGCAAATGGCTAAAAGAACAAAGACTATTGAACTCTCTCAGACATATCCAAAGCGTGTCATGACCTGCAGTGAACTGGCAGGTGATCTGCTGTCACTTCAGTGCTAACAATCAGTACACGAACACTGTTGACATTACTCCAAAAGGAAGAGCGAACAGGACTGTATGGTTCACCCACATCTGGAATTCTGTGAGCAGTTCTGCTGTTCCCAGTCTTGAAAACAAGCAGAAAAGGTGCAGGTAAGAGTGACAAGGATGGTCCAAGATACGTTATAATTTTCACACAAAGACGTATTAAACAGAATAGAACTCATTAGCTGGGGGAAAAAAAAAAGATGGACAAATGGAGGAGGACACGACAGACTTCCAAAAAATGAAAACCAGTATGGAGAAAGTAATGGAGGAATGATTGTTCACTGTTTCTCACAACATGTGTAAAAAGGAAATATGCAATAAAATTGTCAGGCAAAAGATTTAAACATAAAAAGGAATGGGAACATGCAATAAAGCTGTGGGACATATTGCCATAGGTGGTGTAGAAATCAAACTTGTAATTCAAAAAGGAACTGTGGAAATTGATAGCTGCTACACCCACTTGTCTCAAACCAAACTCTGTCTTAAAAATCCTTAAACAACTGCTGTCGGGGCATACTTTGTTCTTATATTCTTTCAGTGTCGTCTATCGGCACTATCAAAAGCAGGATAGTGGGACTGACCTTTGGTGAAACCCAGTATATCTGCTCTTATCAAAAGGGAACTCCCCGGTAACAGGCTGGACAAGTGCTCATTACCAGTGCATTCTGACTGGGGCACAGTCAGACACAGTCTGTCTTCCCATCCTGGAGACCGTTTGTGGGTAGACAGCTGGAAGTCAACAGGGACCTTCGTTTCCAAATCACAGTGGAAATTACTTTCTAACTCTTACATAAATACATCATTAACTTAGGATTAATATGGTTGCTCAAGTCCATTTCTGAACAACAGTCATTATGCAGGCAAGAAAACACCAATTAGCATATCCAGTAACCAAAATCTCATTTAACACATGAACATACGAATGACAGTACAGGGTTAGGCCTGTAGGTCCCCCAGGCCAAAGCCATTCCTGACAGCAGAGGACATGTAAGGCAGAATACCAGAATGGGGTAAGCCTGCAGTGACGCCTCTGCCGAGTACTCCCTCAGCTTCTAACTTACCGTGGCTCAGGTAACTGGAGTCAGAGATGGTATCCTCAGGATGAGCTGTTAACTGAGTTTGCATCCAGAAATGTAGCTACTTACTTTCCCATTTCATAAACTTTATCTCCCTGTCACACACTTGGCAGTGTGCTCTACAGTGTAATTATTTAGAATTCAGAACAGTGTCTCCCTTTTGTTCTGAATCTACAAGCTGGTATTTTAATTGGTGCACTTTCATCTCCGTATGATGGCAGACAGTGAACAATCATTCCCCATTCACCTGCTGTATACAATCTGGCATTTTACAGGCTTCCATACTTTCTTCTCTCTACCCCAAAGCTATCCCCAGTAGCAGAGAAGAGATCAGAACTGCACTTAAAATTGCAGGTGTGGGCGCCCAATGGATTTATCCAATGGCCTAATGATATCCTCTGTTTCTCCGTTCCCTTTCTAGTAATTCCTAACATTTATTTTGCATTTTTGCCCCAACTGAACGTCCAATCAATGTCTTTACAGAACTATTGTATCATTGATCTGTTTCCCAAACAGAAGTAACTGGGTTAGAGTCTGGGTGCTGGACACGTAAAGTCACATGGCTAGGCCTAAGTGTTTCACTTCATGTTTAATACAAATGGAATCCGCTATTATTAAGTGAAGTCACTTGGTTTATGAAATCCTTCTGTGACTTTTTACAGACAGCTTTTGTTTCTTCCTTACCTTAAATACCTCATTATCATCAAACTTCCCCACTTTACTACCTACCCACAACTGAAATTTGACAGCAAAACTCCCAGTATAGATCCCTGCTCAACCACACTGGGATGTCTCTCCGTATCAATTGCTATGTTCACCAAGTCTGTTATTAAAATGGTACTGCAGTGGGAGTTAAGAAGCTGAAGCTGGATGGCTGGGATCCACTTCAACCTCTCAGCCAACGTGAAGCAGGTATTACTCCACTGTTACAACCTGACTCATGTTATTAAGGCCAGAAAGGAACCTCATACTTGGTTATATCTAAGAGGTGACTGGGGAAGAATCTTTACATCTGCATGTATCTTTCTTGCTCCCACATTTCAATTGCTCCCAGGTATGCAACTTATTTACCTGGCTGTCCTGCCTGCGCCATCTGCACGCCTGCCAGCATTGGCTGCTGCTGAGCTGGTGCACCGGACATGGGGACCGGCTGCATGCCCGAAGCACCTGCAATGATGGCACCAGCTCCTGGCTGGCCTGACTGGACAGATCCTCCAGAGCCAGGGGGTCTCCGGTTGGACAGTCCTTTTCCAAAGGCCACAGCTGCTACCAGCGCATTGGTATCTGCAGGGTTGAAAGTCTGCTTGTTCTGCCGTAAACCTGTAGGAAAAGAAGTGCGTTCAGAGCATATTAGCAATCAGGTCTAAAAAGTAGCATAGCTGGTCCTGAATTTACTTTCCTGTTATTTTGGTGCATGTAATAGAGAGCAGCTTCTAACAAGCTGTCCTACAAGAGTCTCAGCAGGGTCAAAGAAGCTGCAAAACCCAGCGACAGTGGAGATCCGAGAGCTTCCCCACTGAAAGCAGGGCATATGCTGCTCAGGGAAAAAGGATAAAGGGAGCCAACTCCTCCAAATCCCGAGAATGTTCCCACTAAAGGGTCTTCCATGCTGAACCCTACGGCAGGTAACAAGCACTGTTTTAGATAACAATGGCAACAGCCCCTTTTGGAGGCTCATGAGCAGCATGGAGTCTGCAAGTGTTTCTACCACACACCTGCCCAGTTATACTATTAATCCCAGAAACCAGACAGAGTCAGTGCTTGGGTCCTTGCTTACACTATGTGTCTGTCAAAGATAACCAAAAAACCCTCAAAAACACTACCTCTGAGAGTTGTGCATAGCACTCCCAGGAACAGTGAACAGGTGATGGCAGAGACCAATAAAATGTCCAGCATCAGAGTCAGAACCAGAAAAGGTTGACCACGGGTCTGAAGCAGCCATCACCTAGAGGATGCCGCACAAAAGCCTGCCAACAAACATGTTGTGGCCTCATTCAGATCGCAGCTAAGGGGTTTCCCATTCACTGCCACTGCATCTTCACAGCTATTTTTATTAATCCAAGTTGACTGGGACGTTTTCTTGGTAAACACATACCACTTCCTCAAAGGGGGATATGGCAAAGGGTTGGAACAATCTTCCTGCCATGCATAGGTCACACAAGCAGGACCCATCACGCCCACAGGACCCCTTTTCAAATTAGAGGGCTCCAGGACAGCCAACCTCGCATCTTCTGGAACGCTTTCGTCTACGCTGCTCATCTGCACTTCCCATGCTTCAGGCTCTCCGATTTACCTACTCTGCCACAACTCTCAAGCCTGCTGCTTGGATGCTGTACCCCACTTCCACCTCAGTGACATACCTCCACTTTCAGATTCACGCTCCTCCTTACTGATTTTCTCCAGCAGATTTGAGCACATTTTGTTCAGACTTTGGATCTGTTTCTGCAAAATGAAAACCATCAGAAACTGCCAGGACACCTCCAAGTTGGTACAAGTCAGCAAGGCAAACAACCAAGCTTTCTCTTACAAGGTTTGGTGTAACCGAACATAAGCATTTTGGTAGCAAAGCCTTGAGAGCCCAGTGCATATGCATGCAGCAGGGCACTTTGGGGATGGGATAGCCTTCACCTTCCCCTGACTGGTCTGATGGCACCTCCCGTGACCAGCCAGTGGGCTGCATACCCTTGGTTAGCGAAACTGTGGAGGAAACCAAGCCTCAGCTAGAGTCAGCTGGAGAAATCTCAGACAGAAAAGGACACAGCAAAACAAAAAACTGTCAGATGGAAGGGTGAAGGACGCAGAGTTAAAGGCCATCTTGTGCCCTAGGACTAAGAGGCAGAAGTCTCAAACCCTTCTTCACCTACCTGTGCTACATCAGGGCTAATTCGAGCTGCATCTGTGATCAGCTGCTTCTCCTGCTCCTCCACCTCAGGGTCAGGCTTAGTTCGAAGATGGTCAGGCACTACCTCGTGGCTGAACACCGGCACGCGTCCCTCTGTCTGCCGCTGCAAGGGTTGGAGAAGCCACACTCAGAGCCTCCTCCTCCAGCCCAGCACTCAGCTCAAGATGAGAGCACAGGCCATGGTGCTGGAACAAGGCTGGTAGCATGCTGGGGGGGAAACCTTGATCTGGGGAGCATTAGGAAGTTTCAACAACTGTCTGCAGTGCAGTCCCACCAGCATGGCCATGAACACTCGAAATGTTCTCTCACTCAAGCAGAGAATAAACCTAGCCAGCACACGCCAGAGGTTCTGTAACACACCCCACACTGGCCAGACGACAGTGCAAATCCAGGTGCAGATGTCTGACACAAACAGCAAACCAGGAGCTTGCAAGGAGACCTCCCAGTTACCCAACAAGACACTGTCTCTTTCAGCCCCGACATCATGAAAATAACATATTTATGAACAGGAACACCTTCTGTAAAGTGTACCCCGTGCAAATGTCTGTAGGTGAAAGCCCCCCAGCAGAGCAGCTCCCAGGCAGAGCTATTCATCACCTTCTCTTTCTCTACACCTACAGGTGAGGAATGCCAAGCACAAGGAATGGCAAGCTGGAGCAGATACACAACCACTTTCTGATACTCAGAGGGAAGTTTCTTACCATGATCTCCTCATCGCGGTCTGGAGACAGCACTAGGGGTATGATAACCTGATTTCGCAATAGTGGGGTCTTCTCATGCTTTAGCACTTTATTCAAGGTGTTCAGCTGCCCTGAAAGCAATGCAAAGCTGTCCAGAACTGAAGGCCTGGGAAAGCAAATAAAGAGGACAGAACATGGAAAGGGATGCCACAGCTGGCTTTTCTCTCTTCTTCACTCAAATGGCTGAGAAGTGAGGAAATAACACCGTTACTCCTCAAATCAGTCTACTCCAGACAGTAAGCAGCAAAACCTAGGGCTGAATGTGCAGGTGTGGACAAATCCCAGTCCCAGCTGCAAAAAGCTCAAATGCTGCAAATAGCTCAGGGACATGACAAGCAGTACCACTGGAAGGGGCAGTTGTTTGGGATTTCAGTAACAACCACAGAAGCAGTGCTTTCCTCATCAATAACTTGCCCAGTGCAATTCTAGATCACGGTCTGAGAAACAATTTAACTCCAAAGTAGTCCAGCCAGGAGAGACAGTATGTACAGCCTGGCTACCCAGACTAAGCAATAATCAAGCAAAATTATAAACTTGTCAAGGAGATGCCCTTCGGCTTGCTCTCTCTGAGGGATTCATCACCTCTCCTGCCTTCTGCAACACTAAGTATAAATAAAAACTGCCTGTGAAGCTTTGCTGCACTAAGATACTGGACAGTATACTAAGCTGTAGCTATGAGGACTTTATGCTCCATCAGGAAGAGAATTCCACCTTGCAAGTCTCTGTCTGGTAAAACACACAGAACCAGCAAAACACAAGAGCTCAGTTTATATCAGAGCCAGAAAAAGCCAGGAAGGTCAAGAAATGCAGAAAGAACCATTGCTCATATTACAGTGTGTGTGGGCCTCTTCCATATTTTGTCCAAGAAGCTTCCAGTCACTACAGATACAAGCCCAGCTCTCACGCAGCGTCTAGATTAAAAGGTGTTAGCACAACTTTATTACCACAAGGCATGAACCCAATGGTTTTCAACTGGTTTTCTGGTGGAAGGCGCATAGCGATTCCTCCAGCACAAATGTGAAAAGCAAACGTAAGCCTACTGACAATAGGCTAATGGTTTTTAATTATACTTTGTGTTCCTCTGAGCCGAGCGTGAAACAGCTTCAGCAGCGATCAACGGTGCCCCCAGCTCTGAGAGCCCTTACCATGTGAGTCGGTCATACTCGTTCTCCAGCTTGTAGATAAAACTGACCAAGGAGTTCTTCAGGTCGGCTACCTGACTGATGAGTGCCTCCAGGGTCAGCTCCAGCTGCTTCTCTTCTCTCTAAAAAAAGGCAAAAAGACAAAGCTTAACACCTTCCAAGGTGGTGTGGGTCCACTCCAACACATCCATAGTCCAATCTCTCCTACAGAGAGCCTCCTTTTCAGGGGAAGCAGACTCTGGAGATAAAAATCCTGTGGTTTCACACTGACCCTGAACACTTAGGCAGGAGACTTGTGTCTGTGACAAACCCTTAGCTACCTGCCCTCTTTAAGATCTAGGTGAGCATAGTGATCACTTACATCTGCTTTTTACCATATTAGGCAAAGTCATCAAAGTTAGCTCGTGCCACCCTTGTGAGCCATTTAAGCTCACCCAGCTCCAAGTAGATTAGCATTCCCTCAACCTGAGCAGCAGGTTGACAGCAGATGTGGGCACAGTGATGTCTTCATCTAAAACAGCCCTTTGCGAAACGAGTATCACGTCCACGGCTTAAAGATGCCAGTTTCTGCCCTTCACCTCATTCTTTATTTTCTTCCTGGCCAAACGCCACTTCCAACTGCTAAAGAAACCGGCAGCTCCCATTCTACTTGTGCCATAACGTCTGGAGGAGGCCCTGCCGTGATGGAGACCACACATACCGACACCCGCACACACCACCTCTTGCCTTTTGCTCTGGATTATGTTGTTTAAATAACCTTTTCCACCGACATCCCCAGGCGAGGGAGGATGGTGACAGCTGAAGCGTCAGGACAGGGGTTCTATTGCCAAAGACACCAAGGCATATCCTTGACTCTTGCAAAAACCCTCTAGAATCTTATCCTAACTTATTCATACTACAGTATTGCACAAAATATAATTATAGTCCCAGCCCTAATGAACTGTTCATCTAAGTCAAAAACTGTACAATAATAAACCACGGGGAGGGTGGAACAAAGCCATCAAATAATAGAAAGGGAATGCCGATTGGGAAAGTAGATGGAGTGACTCAGGCTGTTGGCATCCTCACTGTTGGGTTTGTTACTCTGTTTAAATACACTGGGCCAGCGTGAGCTTCGCTGGAGAGATTATCAGGTATCTTCCATGTTCACAAGAACACAGAACCATTTTAATTCTCATCTGAGAAGACTATAAAGGTTTTTTTTAGTAATCCCTGATCAGACTTCATTTAACCACCAAGAAACGGTTGAGTCGACTTTGTTAAATTTTGCCCCCCAGTGGATTCAGGGAGCGGATTGCTGGGTGTTCCACGCTCCTCCGTCTTGTGATAGGTCTAGTCAGCTTCTGTGCAATTAAGAAATGAGTCTACAACTGTTTGTGCGCACTGTGTTTGTGCAAGGAGATTTACTAAGGCCCACATTACAAGCTGGGCTGGTAGCCAGCGTTTTACTGCAGGGCTGGCAGGCACATGCACCCACGACAATTCACCTGGCCCGCTGCCTGTGCTTATCCAAGAAGCTCTCAAGAGGATGAATGAAAGCCTGTTGCACACGCACCGCTCTTGCGGCAGCAGCGTACTCCAAGCCTCCTTCTTTCGCAGGCTCTCTCCAAAGCCATTAAGAGCTGGAAGCAGATGTAAGCAAAGCAAAGCATGCAGGCAATAGAACGGAACGGTGTTTCCAAGGAATGCTGTGCCTGTGGCAGGCGTATGCGATATTCAAGCAGTGCTTTAAGGAGTCTGTTAGCAATACTAAATTGCCTCAAGGTAGTAAAGATAGGGTTTATGGGACGGTTTCCTGAAAGACCTTGATACGGAGCAACTGAGAGGCAAAGATGAAATTCAGAGTAGGTAAACATAAAGCAACGCACGTGGCAAAACAAAGCGGGGGGGGACCCCACAATCCTGGCTTTCCATACACAATGGCATTCTCTGAGCTGATAACATGATCACTCAGCAACAAGATCTTGGGGTTGTCTGAGGGCAACCCATGAAAACACCTGCCCAAGGCTTAAGAAGCAGTCCAGGAAGTAAAAGCAGTAACAGGATTTATTAGGAAAGCAACAGAAAACCAAGCATCATTACGTCATTGCGTAAGTGCGTGCCACATTTTCATCTCAACTATTATGTGTTGCTCTTGTCCCTCCAGCTGAAAAGCGATATAGTAGGAATATGTACAAATGAAGGCAACAAGGATGAGCAAGAGTATTCATCAGTTCCATAGATACAGCAGTTATAATTAGAAGAGACTGGTATGTGCGAGTGGCTGAAATGAGAAAAGATAATATAACAAACCCTAAGGACAAGGAATTGCAGGACAATCCATTTTCACTCTTTTCCAGTAGGACAACCAGGAGACTTGCATAAAACCAGCAGGTAGTGGTTTCAAAGAAACCACAGGAGGTGGATCTCCACAGCCCGTTAACCTGTCATTAACCTTTTCCACTGAACATTATGGATGCTAAAAATTCAAAACATTTCAACAAGTAACTAGATTCTTCTTCCAGCGACGAAAATTCATTCAAGGCTATTAAACACAAGGGGTGTGCTAGCAATAGTTTATACAGGACCATAGAATGGGTTGGGTTGGAAGGGACTTTAAAGACCATCTAGTTCCAACCCCCCTGCCATGGGCAGGGACACCCTCCACTAGACCAGGTTGCTCCAAGCCTCATCCAGCCTGGCCTTGGACACTGCCAGGGATGGGGCATCCACAGCTTCTCTGGGCAACCTGTCCCAGTGCCTCACCACCCTCTCCGGGAAGAATTTCTTCCAGATATTCAATCTATATCTCCCCACTTTCAACTTAAACCCATTATCCCTTGTCCTGTCACTACAGGCACTTGGAAAAGTCCCCCCAGAGTTCCTTGTCGGCTTCTTCAGGCACTGGAAGGTGCTGTAAGGTCTCCCCGGGGCCTTCTCTTCTCCAGGGTGAACAAGCCCAACTCTCCCAGCCTGTCCCCATGGCAGGGGGGCTCCAGCCCTTGGAGCATCTTCGTGGCCTCCTCTGGACTCGCTCCAACCGGTCAATCTCCTTTTGAAGCTGTGGGCCCCAGAATGCAGCAGCTTATTTTACTCTCACAACTCCCTTTGGGCATCAGCTGCTTGGTTAGCGGCACAGCCAGGCTGCTGGGTACGCCGACCTTTGGTCTGACGACGGGCCAAGGACTTCAGCGAGAGGTGCACTCGGTCACCCCTACACGTGCTCGCCCTGCAGCCGTGCTGCAAGGGCAGGTTGTGGCGAAGGAAAGCACTGCACCAGCTGCTCGAGGGCGAGCTCGGTCTCCCACCCAGGCGGCTTCAGCCCGGGGCGGGTTTGACCCCTGGGGAGCAGACGGGCCGAGGACCGGTACGGATCACCGCCGCAGCCGGTGGGGGAAACAGCCGCTCGGCGGCCCCAGCCTCCGCCAGGGCCAGGCCGAAGGCGGCAGCAGCGCTGGGCACCGCCTCAGGCCGAGCCTCGTGGAGCTCAGGCCGTCCGTGGTCGGAAGCACAGCAACGCGGGGCCCAGCCCCGCAGGCCGCGCTGGCCTCCCGCCCGCGGCAAGGCCCGCGCGGGCCTGCAGCGCCGTCCCGCCACCGTCCCGGCGCCCCGCCGCGCCCCCAAACCGTCCCGCTGCCCCCGGAGGGGCTCCAGCCCCGGCCCAGCCCCGGCGCCCCTCACCTGCATGGCGGCGCCGCCCCGTTGCCACGGGAGAGCGGCGCTTCCGGGTCAGCTGCGCGCCGCGGGAGGCGGGGCCGGGCGGGCGCGAGGGTGGAGGTCAGGGGTCGAGGGGCGGGGCCACGCCGGACATGGCGGCCGCCGAGAGACCCGACTCGGAGGTGGGCCCAGGCCGGGGAGCGGGGGTCGAGTCGGGGGCGGCGCTGAGTGGGGAAGCGGCGAGACGGGGGCAGGAGCGAGGTGGGGGGAGCCGCGGTCAGGGCCTTTGAGCAGAAGGGCTGCCCTGGCCTGTGAGGAGAGGTGAGGGGTGCGGGGCCGAAGCAGCCTGGGGGCGAGCGGCAGGGAGGGGTGCTGGCCGGGGTGCCCCGCTGGGCTGCCCGCCGAGCCCTGGGGTGACCTGGGCCGCTGTGATCTCTGCGCAGGTGGAGGAGGCAGGGCACGTCTTTCTCCTGATGAAGAAAGACTATCGCATCTCCCGCAACGTGCGCCTCGCCTGGGTCCTCAGCCGGCTCCATCAGGTCATCTGGGCCGTGCCGGAGCCGGAGCTGGTGAGTTGGTGCCCAGGTCTGCACGGTGTCACCACGGCCTGACGTGGCGGGCTGGCTCTGTGCCACTTGAGAGCAGCTGGACCCTGCAGAAGATTTTAACCTCGTTCCTGTCTCTGATTTTTCCTCTGGCTTGGCCTGACGTTCTCTCATGTTCTCTCATTTGTTCTTGTAGGTAAAGTCAGAAAATGAACTTGATGTTCTCAGCATCCTCCCTAATGGGTGGCAGCCGGACGAGCCTGTCCAGCCCAGGCCCTACCTCCTCGTGCCCTCTACCCGGGTCACCTTCCTGGCCCGCCAGTACCGATTTGTGATTGAACTTGATCTGAGCCCTTCCACAGGGATTGTGGTAAGTGCAGAAGCTGCCTCTTCGGGGTGTTCTGTGTTAAAAGAGTAGACCCATTTCTGTTTGCTGAGAAGGGTTATTCCTCTCTATGTTGGTCTTAACTTCTGCAGAAGTGTTGCTTTTCCCAGGAGGGAGGCAGGCAGTGCTCCTAGCTGGGCAGCTTAATGGCAGATCCTGTTTCTCTGCTGAATGCTCCATGTGTGATTTTCATTTATGGAGAGCTGTCATTTTAATCCATCTGCCATTGAAGAAGGGTGTTAGCCGTTGGCTCCGCATGGTGGGGCAGCCAGCAGTGAGACTGAAAGTCCCACAAGATGAAACAGCTCTTCTCTTTCTCTTTCTGTAGGATGACTCAACGGGGGAGATAATTTTTGATGAAGTGTTTCATGCCCTTTCCCGATGCTTGGTGGGATTGTTAAGACCCTTTCGTATCCCTGGTTCAGACATTATCTACCAGCCAGAGATCTTTGTCACCATCCAGGCGTACTCCTCCATCATTGGCCTGCAGTCCCATCAGGTAAAGTTCAGCCTCTCCCTTGGCATGGCTCAGCGCGTGAGCAGCTCGCTCTATGGGCTTCCTGTGAACACAGAGGAAAGCGAGGTCATGTGGTAGCTGGGCTCTGTTGTCCGTGATCCTGCAGTCTTGTCTCATCAAAATGTGCAGCCTGGTGCGATGGGGAAGTGTGTATGAGCAACTTCTCCTTTCTGGGCAGGAAGCAGAGGTTTCTTCTGGGGCAGCGGGGCCCAGCAGAGAACACCGCCCACAGGTCTCAGAGTTGGGCCACGGGGAATATTTCCCTCATGTCAAATGTGTGCTTCTTGTTGTTGGTTTTTGTTTGGTTTTTTTTCTGTTCAGTAATTCTTTTTGGCCTGTTATAATTAGCTTGAAACATTCCAGAAGAGCTGGTGTGCCCAAAAGCTTGTCTGCCTGCTCCAACTGTGTAGCAATTGTTTATTCAAAGATAATTGCTCTTCCTACAAACCTTGCTCTCTTTTTGCACTGGTATGAATATGTTTCTCCTTGCTGGAGAGAGCAGCCAGCCCCAGTACTGAGATTGTCAATGAGATTTTACTTGAGCCAGAGACGATCTGTTTGATAAATTGAAGTCTGGCTTATGGTGCCAGTGTGGTTTTTGAAGTTTATTCTTGATCCCTTCCACCTCACAGTATTTTCACTGTTCTGATGGTGTATTTCATTCCTTTTCTAATCCCAGGGAAAGTGGGTGGTAACAGGAGGAGCCTCTTAGTCTATGCTTCTTCCCTCCCTCTGTCTCCCCAGCCTGGCTCTGCCCAAGCCTTCTGCAAGGCTGTGGCCTTTAATGGCCTGTCTAGCACTTGGAGAGCACGGCCCTCGCTTTGGTCTGTTCTTAGGTCCTACCAAAGTACGCATAGCAAGAATTGCTCCGTTTGCCAGCGATGTTTTGTGTGTCATCTTGTCCAGCTATCCTGCAGACACCATCGCGCTTTGCCTCGGTGTCTCCCCTATTTACACTGAACTGAGCACTCTGATTCTTTGGATCTCTCTAAAGACCCGTTTATTGTACACGGCCAGGAACTGCGATCTCTGGGTACAACTGGATAAGCTTTATGTTCCTTTTATGGAGGAAGAGGCGTATATGTATATCGCTCATCCAGGAAAGCTGGTCTATATCTTAATCATTCACTTTTCCTATGTCACTGTGAGGTCTTGCCCATGTAAGGTTGAGGGAACGTGGATAACATGCGGCGTCCCACTGTCTGTTGAGCTCTTTGTCTACACGCTGTAACTTCTTTGCCTCCTCGTGGTGGATGGACAGAGATCGCCTGTACAGTGGTGTTGTCTGTAAACACGGGTGTCCTGCCTGCCTGCCCGGGGAGTTTCTGTGGTGGCAGGCTCACTCTGTCACGTCACTCATCCTCTTTTGTAATGTCCAGTCTCATTTTTTCTTTTCTTTATTTCAATATGCTGTTCCTTTATCCAGCCACTTACTGGAAGATAATTGGATCAGTCTCTAGGTGAGTTAGACTAGGACAAACAGGCCTTCCTTAGAAACATCAGACCAGAGTTAATGGCTTCTAACAAGGATCCCACATTGCTTTCTCCTGGCAACTGCTTATCCTAGAAGAAGGCAAATGAAACAGAAATTTCCTGCCTGAGAAGGAGATTTCCCGCAGAGTGATGTGGGCATCTGCTGCGGAGTGCACTGCAGATACCGTGAGACACCTCTGCTCACAGGCAGTGGGCCTGGAGCAGGAACAGTGAGAAGAGGCCTGTGCTGTACCTGTATTTGTCAAAGACATGTCAGCTCCACCGTGCAGAGCTGTGTACCGTTTTGGAGACTGGTGCTATAAAACCTTAACTCGATGACTGACACGGGTGTCCTTGGTCCAGGTACTGTTCCAAGGCTGCCAGCTGGATGAGACAAAGCGAGAGGCCTTTCTGCACCAAGTTTACACACAGCTATGTGCCTTTGAGAACAAAGTGGCAGAGGTGCTCCAGCAACAGTATGAACCCAAACCGCAGGTAAGGAGGGCAGAGGTGGTTGGGGTCTCTTGGATCCCTGGAGATTTGGGCTCCAAGGCCCCTCTGGGGTGGGGTGGCAAGAGTAGCAGTGGCGTAGGTCTGGAGAAGGAACAGCTAAGGAGTTTGTGATACAACTTTGTGGGATCCAGTGAAGAGACTTGAACACTGAGGAAAGCAGAACCACTAAGTGTCTAGAAGGATTAATTGTGGGGAATGGTTACCTTCCCCACAATTATTGTGCAGTAAAGCAGCCTGGCCTCTTGTACATCAAGGGGCAAACTGTAGAATGTGCTTTCTCACTGAAGAGCGTGGTGGGGGAGGTGATTATGCCAGTATCATTAATCTATAAAGAGTTGTGAATATGCCCTTCTCCATTGTTATGTTTATTGAATGAAAATACTTTTGTTACCACAAAAACTTACCATGAAACTGAATGAACAGACGGGAAAGTTTCTAATACTCCTTGAAATCTGTGGCAGATGCTGTTCTAGCCACAGATCTGGCCGCAGATCTGGTATCAGCAAGTTAATAGTAGCACTACGACATACAGCTTAGGATGAAATTAAAAGCGAGACTCTGTAGGGATTCAGAATGTCTATTGATTTCTCATCAAGATCATCTCTCCTGATCTTGGAAATGAAAAACGGGATGCTGCCACGTGCATGTGGCAGTCACAGTTATATCTACGGGCACCCTTCTTGCAGTCAAAGGCATTATTGGCCTGGCTGAGGTTATTTAGTCTTTATTTAGCACTAGTTATTAGAGGTCAGGCAAAAAGAAAAAAGTCTCAAAATCAGATGAGCAGGAGGCTACTGGTGATCTATTGCAGTTGCATATCTGAAGTGTTTTGGATCTCATATTCCAGCTGAAAATTATATCTTTGCATGCAAAAACTGTGAGTCCTGGAACAGAAAGAAGATTGCAGGAAGTAAATACCTTTACCAGTGTGTCCAGCTGGTGTTTTTGTAGCGCTTTGTATGCATTCCTGCTTGCTGCAGTGTTTCTCTCATGACAAACTACCCTGTAACTTCATCCATGCAAATGGGGGAAAGAGACGCACTTGCAGGCCAGAGGGACTGGCGAGTCCTGCCCCAGGCTGTGGGGTGGAGGTGGGAGGCCCCAGGGAAAGGGCAGGGACTGAAACTTTTTTTACTTTTGAAGTTGCATTAGCTGTATCATTGTCAACAAGTGTCTGAATTTAAGGCATCCGGCAAATTAAGGTGATGGATAGTCAGGTTTTTTGCTCACAGCCACAGGCTGCTCCCATTTGTCCGGAACAAAAGTTTAGTTAGTTCTAATTTTCTTTTCTCAGCTCCAATCATCCGTAGCTTCGCAAGGGAGGGTCTCGCCCATTCTCCGTATTAGCAGTAAAAACGAAGCAATAATTTATTACAGGGTTGAACTGCCAGAACCTTGTGGAGATGAGGGGACTATGAATGCATTAGGTTCTTCATCAGGGTAATTATACAAATATCAGGCTTTGCCTGGAGGGTATTTTTCATAGAAGATGCAGAAGCCTACCTTCATTTGCTTGTAGCAGCGCTGCGTAACGAGTGCTGTTTGAACAGGGTTAAATGTGTAGGCACTAGACTTCGTCTTTCCGAGGCTCCTTACCCCCTCTGCTGCAGCACTTCGTAAGTGAGACATGACTGTCCCTGCCTCCCCAGTGTTTCTGGGCTTTACTTGAGTAGGTGCTGAATACCTGCAGCTTCTACTAAATGATGAGGAAAAAAGAGGTATTCACCATCTCTAACTGGGAATTGCTTTGCTCTCCAGAGGACCTTTATGGATCCCTAAGTGTCTCACCTTTCCCCTTGAGAAATCAGCTTATAATAAAGCTCTGAGCATGTTGTCTCCTTCCTCCACGCTTGAGCAGCCTTTCCCAGCTGTTCTGAAGGGCCCAAGTGACCAGGACTTTAAGAGCACGTGGGAATTAAAGCTAGAAGTGAAAGCTGCTGAAGTGCTCCAGGGCTGTGGTACCATGGGGCTGCTAGACTAAAGGCTGTTTGGGCGAATGAGAACTAGATCTAGGCTGAAGTCTGCCCCATGGGGCCTTGCGGGTTTTTTTTTACTTTTCCAGGTGGATTTGTCTCCCCTGAGCCAGGAGAGCCCTGGTGATGTGCAGGAGTCATCTGGGAGGAAGCCCAGTGTGTCTGTCGTCACTGCCGACGTTGGCCTCGTCAGCATGGTCCGGCAGGGAATCCTGGCGCTGCAGCTGCTGCCCTCCAACTCCAGCGCAGGTTGGCTTTGTCCTCTGAGTTAAGGTTTGCCCGGTTGTTTGCGAAGTGTTGTGTTGGGCTGATTAATTTTATATGTGGACCTTTCTGTTAGGAATGAAATTTCAACAGCAGCTTTGCTCTCCACTCTGTGAGCAAATGGTGGCGGTGGGAATGGGGAGAACAACGCTGTGCCGTCTGCCAGCCATAGGGAGTTTGTGAGGAAGCACAGCTGTGACTGTTGCCTGGGACAACCCAGAGTGTGCAGAGCTGCACGCTGCCTGAGTGCTTTGTTGTACCTGTTTGGAAAGTTTGCCAGCTCCAAAATGCCTTGAAAGTGGCTAAACCAGCCTCAGGATTTTCCTTCCTACCTTTGTCCTGCCTAAATTTTCTCTCCGGTGGATATACAGGGAGAGTGGTAGCTGGTTGGGATGGAAGATACACTAAGATACTGCCTTGTTTACAGGCATAATAATAATTACGGACGGTGTGACGAGCGTCCCTGATGTGGCCGTGTGTGAGACTTTACTCAACCAGCTCCGCAGTGGCACAGTGGCCTGCTCCTTTGTACAGGTATGTTTGCTGTTAGCAGGGAGCATGGGGGCTGCTGCCTGCCAGAGTGTGGAGGGTGGGTTGCTGTCAGTGGCTTTCACCTCCAGAGGGGAAGAGGGGACTTCCCGGCCTGTTTGAGGCCTTTACCAGTCCTTTGCCTTGTCCTCAGCACTGCTGTACTCTCTCAGGTATTTTTATCCATCCTGTAGGTGGGCGGTGTCTACTCGTACGATTGCAGCTTTGGTCATGTTCCCAACGTGGAACTGATGAAATTCATCGCCATGGCCACTTTTGGTGCTTACCTCTCCACATGCCCTGAGCTGGATCCCCTGAGCCTGGATCTGAATGTGTATCACAAGGCATTTCTGCTATACTCCTTTCTGCGTACTGGGGAGTCCCTGAATCCCGAATACTACTGCGGTGAGGAATGTGCATGTGCTTCCAGCAGATGGATGTCTTACAGCACCTCTCTTTGGGGTGACTCCCCCAGGCTTGGTTATGCTATACGCTGCCTTGTTCCCTCTGGGCCACGTCTCCTGTAGGCTCAGGGCACTATTGGGCCACACAGCCTCATCTGTTACTCCCCTCCTAGTTCCAGGAATTGGGTGGACTGGGAAGAACTAAGGTCCCAGTTTGCACTGTTCCCCTTTTTATGGACTTCAGTCAGCAAACTGCAGTTAGGTGTCTGCTGTGTTGGGGCTTGGAGGGGGTGAGAAGCTCTCATCCAACCTTTCCAGCACACTGGCTAGCTCGCAGGAGGGGACGTTCTGGAGAGCTTGTCCTAACCAGGCTTGCATATGGCAGTTTGGATTGAAAAACTAGACCCCTGAGAACTGTCCCCGGTGCCTCTCTTGGTTGTTCTTATTTCGGGAATGTTAGTGACTGAGAGTGTGCCAGGAGAGATGAGTTACCAGTGAAACGTGGAAGGACCCTTTCATGCCCTGGCGATATGCTGGTGCCATCTGCACTTCCCATACCTTGGCAGCAGGTTTGACAGGAGCTGGTCCAGGACCTGGAAATGTTGAATCTTAAAAAGGCCAGGTATTAGTGGTTTGAGCTCAAGGCTTCCACATCCTGATACCTTTTAGAAAACATCTGGAAATTCAGGGTTTTCCAGGGAAAGGACTAAAGCCCCAAAGCATGCTGTGCAACTGTTGTAACAGCTGTGCAGTTTCTGCTTGTCTAGGCTGAATGTGTAACTCTGACGTGTACCTTGTCCTTAAAGGCTGTCCCAGGGGAAGCAGGGCCTGGTACCCCACCCTTCCCCTCTCCCAGGCCTCTTGGCCACGCTAGTGGACCTGTTTGCTGCATTGCAGAATCTGGAGTGGGTGTAAGTGGTGCCTGAAGGATGTACTGTTCTTCAGGTGCGCGAGTGTTCCTGGCAGCTTGTGTAAAGCATTTTGGGAGGGCTGCTGCTTGTAGGATGAGGAGCAGGGAAATTGCTCCCTCACAAACTCCATCTGCCGTTTGCAGTGTCCCAGCACAGACTCTTCAATGAGCACCTGGTGTCTGCAAGCAGCAATCCCGCGCTGGCGATGAGGAGGAAGAAGCACACCGAGAAGGAGGTGCACGCTGACCTCGTGAGCATTGTCTCAGTCCGGCTGCGCGAGGGCTACAGCATCCGTGAGGTCAACATCACGAAAGGTGACTGTGCTGCACTAGGGGCTGGAGACTCGGAAGGGACTGTTCTCCATGGTTTAGAGGGAAGTGCAGGATCTGGCCATCTCAGCAGAGTGGCTGGTATTGTGGAGGAGGAGCCATTTTCTTCATACTCTGAGGGTTTTTTGTGAATAATTGCCTGGCGCAGGACTGTCCAGTATGGTTGTGCAGTTGTGCGCTTGCCAGGCTCATCCTCTGTGGCTGTGAGTGCCTGCGGAGGGACAGACAGACTGTGATTCTTGGCATCTTGGAAACGAGTCCTCACAATTGCAGGGGAACTAGTGACAGAACTTGGAGTTTTGCAGAGTTTTCTGGGATTTCCTCTGTATTTCTCCTTTTGTCATCCCTTTCTAGTCCTTTGCTAGATGCACTCCAAAATACTAACACAAACTCAAGCTCTTTGCTACAACAGATACAGTGCCTCCAAACTGCAGTCGTCCAAAGGAAGACGTTGGAACTAGGATATTATTAGGTGAAATGCCAGATCAGTCAGGACCATGGCCAGTACTAGAAGAAGATAACACCACCCTGTTCTCTCACCTGACTAGCTAGAGATTATGGCACCTGGAGTGTGAGAACTAGCTGCTGAGTAGGGGCCTTGAGGGGTTTGAGTATCTCAAGGAGTGCCAGTAAACCTTGCCTGACTTCCCATCCCCAGCTGTGACTAGTGGTAGTGCTCTAACTGAAGGGGAGATAAAAAAATCCTGATGCAAGTTATGAATTGCAAGCAAGAGAAGAAATTATTCTTGACCGTCACAATGACCGTCAGAAAGCCTGGGGGATGGGATTCTTAAAACACAGCGTAAACACGTGCAACATATGGTGATCCAGTGTCTTCGCTATTCTTTTGGGGATATTAGTACACAGAACATTATTTTTTAATCAGAAAATATAAGTCTGTGGCATAACTCAAATCATTCCAAACTTGCCATGTGATGTTTTCTGTGAATTTAGTGTGGTCTGCCTTAAAACCATGCAAATATCTTAGGGCGCTGCTCTGCTTGGAAGATTGTCCCAGAGCTCCATTGCTCTTCTCTAGCTTCCTTTCTAAACTCACTCAGACAATTAGACCTGAGTGACATTATCATCCTTCGTTAAGTTTATCCTCCTCCTCTGGCATTGCACAAACATATTTAAGAACAATGCCTTTCTCCCTGTAACCTTCCTTTTGGCAGGTTAAGCAAGCCAAGGTTTCAGCCTCCTTTTCTAAGGACAGCCTTTCTGTTCTGGTTATTCATCTGAACAGCGCTTTTATTTTTGTTCCCCTCTCAGCTGTTTGCTTTTCACGGTTTGGTCTCCTATTTCTTGAAACAGTTGATAGGAGTGTTGCAAATGTGGTTTTATCGGTGCGTTGTTCAGGAACGCTAATACCTCCCTGCTTCTGACATAAAATCCCGCATCAGATAGCCCGGGAATTGCACGAGCTTTCTCCATGACTGCGCTGCGTTGTTAGCGCAGAAATCCCTGTGTCTGACGTCCGCCTTTGCTTCCGGCTGATGAGTCCTTGGGGGTGTTTTATTGGTTTTCGCTCGTTTGTTTCGTAGTCCCTAAATGTGCTGTTCTTCCCGTAACAGTACTCACGTTGAGCTCGCTCAGTTCAGCTCACTATTCCTGTGTGATAACTGGGAGTCGCAGTCCTTTTGGCTTGATGCTTCTTACAAACTGAATGGATCTAAACCAGCTTTTTTTGGGAAGGTTGATTTAACTCATATTAGGTGGGATAATTTCTAAAGTTGGTCTTCCAGGAATATCCCTAATTTCTTGTTTCAGGAGTTTTCTACTAAAAGAAAGAATCTGCGAAGGTTTCCCCTTGAGACAGCTCTTATAGTAATGTCTGCAGGTAGCTTTCACTAATCTCCTGTAGGTGTGGCATGAGATACTTCCCTTAAATCCAGGCAGATGGGGTCCACTGCACTCTTCTTGTCTAGGAATGTCAGTGAAACAGTCTGACAAGTCAGTTCCTGTCCAAGCTGTGCTCAGTGTTTTGTCTTTAATCCCTTTATGCACCAGTTCACTTACAGCTTGGATGGTGCTGGAGAAAGAGCCTTTCTTTAGGCTGGCAGTGAAGTGCTCTTGGTGACCGTGAAGGCCTATATAGAATTGCTGGAAAAGGTAGAAAGCGTGAATCACTCAAAAAGCAATCAGACAAGTTCACATTGTACCCTTGTGCACAAAGGTGTAGCTACAACCTCTGGCTCTGGATGTAAACCAGCACTTTCCTGGACTCCAGAAGAATGTATTAGAAATATCACCACATATTCACCATGCTGCCTGCACTTTCCTCTAGGTATCTTCCTGCTGCCTTTTAGCCCCTGGAATGCTAAGTGGTTTGTCTTCTGTTTTTACAAGAGCAGCTGTGCTGGATCAGAGTTACCTTCTGTGGTCAATAGCTGTGGGCAGGTGCACAGGGAGGAGTAAGAACAGGGTAAACATACACAATATCACCTTTCTCCTTTCCTTTCTTCTTCCCTTTGAGTGCTCTCTAGCTCTTTGCAGCTCAGGGGCTCCCTGAGCCAGAAACACTTTCTGTGTATTTTGATGAAGTATTTTTTTGAAGAAATTTAAAAATGAAATGTCTGAGTTGTCAGAAATACAGTCTGTATTTCTAAGCCAGGCTTCAGAGTAGGAGCAGATAATGTTACTTATACTTTGGAAAAACTAAATGCTCTGGGGAGTTGCTGGCTGTGATCAGAAAAATTGTTGTACTAACACCTTAAAGTAGAATTTACAAGAGATCAAGACATTTGGACATTCAGCACTGCCTCTACTAAGGCAAAGCATGTTTGGCTAATCAGGGCTCTCTGGGCCATTCTGTAGAGAAGTATATAACAAAGAACAGTTAATTAACCTGGATTGCCAAAAGCTTTTGCCAAAACTCATGGACTGATGGCTGTTAAGGAGCCAGCTGGCTGTGAAGCAAGAGGAAAGGGTGCAGTTGTGGACTTTGACACTGTCGTTTTTCTGCTTCACTTTGCCAAAGGCAAAATAGAATAAATAGCTAGCTTTATGCTCAGGGTTGCCTGGAGAGATTGTTTGTGATATTTATAAGTGCTCTGGTTACCCTCGCTGTTTGATTTTAGATATTTAGGCATTTAGAAGGCTACTATGGTTAGTTAGGAATGCAGAAGTGCTTGTGAAAGGGGGAGGATTGGAAGGCATGGAAGGGAGAGAAGCTGTGTCTGAGAAGCCTTGGGGCCATGGTACGTACTGGAGCTCAGCTTCTCTCCTGTTTCTTTCTGGGACAGTGTCAGAGGATTGCCCTCTAACACACACACACAAATTCTCACTGACCATTTTGTGTTGCTCTGTGTTGAGGAGAGCCTGGAGGACATTTTTCAAAACCTCATCTTCCTCTGTGAATCGGTCCAGCGCTAAAAACGGCTGAGCACGAGCTGGCCAGTGAGAATGGCTGTTCTCAGTGTCAGGGATTGGGAAGACAAAGTGTTTTCTAAAACACAGAGCTGGACTTTATGAAAGAAATCAAAGCAGCAAAAATTTTTATTAGCTACAAAGTCAAGAACCAGAAATAGATTGTTTTGCAGTAGGAACAAGCCAAAGATTCATCTAGGTATGACTTCAAACTCAGCAAATATTTTGCCTGTGTTTTTAGTTTTGCTTGTGTTGGATTGTAGGAGTGAAGCCAGGATGACTAATGGAAACACAGGTGGAAGTAGGAAATGTTTTTCACTAATGATCTAGGCAAAAAATGTAGGAATGTCCTTATCATGTTTGCTGTTGATGAAGTCGAAAGGCTTTGTTATGAGAACCACAATATTGTGCAGAAAGCAGTAGATGAGAACTAAAGCAATAAAAGTGAGGTGACAGTATGCGATGGAAAGAGACAAATTTATAAATTCTTGTTTAGCCTCTCTGATAAACTAGACAGTCTTCACACGGAAACAACAGATGGTACAACCCTGGCAAAAGCGTTTATAGTAACGCAAAGCACCCATTGCGGAAAGTATTAGTGACCTTAAATAAAATCCTGGTAATCCCTCAGATGAAATACAGGTGGAATATGGTATACACCTTTGATCATCTTTATTCAGGAAAGATAAATTCTTGAGTTTCAGGAAAGCCTGGGACTGTTAAGGGGAGTGGATAATCTGTCACATGCTGATGAGTGTGGCTTGGTTTAACCTGCACAGTAACAGCTGAAACTGGGTAAGGATTTTTTTCCTCTACTGCACACTCCTTGCCAATGTTATGGAAATGAAGCTTCTCGGAATAAAAATAATTTAATTGAAAGGACAACGGAGCATGAATTTGGCATGTAGTCTGGAAGGTTTATTCTGAACACTGACAGGGGAAGAGTACTCTGAGGGAGCCTCCCAGCAGGGACCATGACAGCAAAAGCAAGATGGCTTTAAAATGGAGTGTAATCAGCGTGTGAAGGGGATGGCATGATGTGCCTACGACAGCAGCAAACGCAGCTCTGCAGGAAACATAGGATCCAGGCTGATGACCTGTTCGGACCGTTTCCAGCACATCCAATCTCTTATCTCACAAATGCTGCAAGTCCGGCAAACTGTAGAGCAGGCTGGACATCAGAATAGATGACTGAGCAGTTGAAACAGCAGCGTGGCACCGTTACAGAAAGTCATGTGCTTTCCTGGGCTGTTTTGGTACAGATACACAGGCAGAGTCAGCAGGAGTGTGACAGTTTTCTGCTCTTCTGGCTCAGTGGGGCTTGCTGTCAGGTGTTTGTGCTGATCTTGCTAGAGAAGCAACAGCCCACTTCAAGAAAAAGGTGAAAATGTACAGTTTGAAGAGTGGGTGAATATTCATGCTTAACTTTGGGAGGAGAAGAGGGTAAACACGGTGAGAAGCTTTTGATGCTTAAAGTTCTAAATTGCATGAAATACTGTCTGTGCAGAAAGAACGTGGAGTTTATTCAAGAATTGGGCCTCACCTTCCAGGTTGTTTATGGTCTGGCCCTATCACGTCTGAATGTTCATGTTTTTGCAGTGGGACAGGTTAACTCTGCAGAGTGCAGGTGAGAAAACTTCATAGCTAAAAGGTCTTGCTCCTCTGTGCAAAGCAACAGTTTTCTTGGAAACAAAGATGAGGGAGTGAAGGAGAGCCCATTACAAATGTCGGCACCTCCTCCAAGTTTTAGTTGCCTTCTCTGGTGTACATACTGTATGTACTATATGTAGATACTATGTTTAAAGGACTTTTCACCAAATGCTACTGTGTAAGCAAAGCCTCCCTCTGTTGGGGAGGAGAGAGAATTACTTCAGCTAGAGCAGGTTATTTCGTCCTCCTCATAGCGATGGAACAATCTGACAGTACTTGGGAATCCCCTGGGGATACAGCTCAGATGTGTGCCAAACAAGCACTTGAACTTCTTCCTCTGCTCCCATGCAGGTGGGTCCCAGCTGGAGGTGAAACTGGTGCTGCTTTGGAAGCATAATATGCGGATAGAGTACTTAGCTGTGACACCCTGGCCCCTGGACTCATCAAAGCGCAGCACATGGGTGGAGGTGACGATGGAGGGAAGCTATGACATCTTGCATGACATCAGTTGCACCATGAGGAAGCCTATCACCAGTCTGTACCGCACTACAGTCATCCGGCGCTTCTGGAATACCTTGCAGAGGTGAGCTGGAACATCCCCAGCAGTTCCCAGTGTCTCATGTAACCAAAAAATTCCTCCTTGGCATGCTGGGGAGTGGATCATGCAGGTGGCCATCCCAGCCCAGGGTCCCAAAGCAATGTGCTGTGAGGAAGAGGCATGACTGGCGACAAGTTTGCCTTCTAGCCAAGGAAAAGACTCAAACTGGCCTGTGACCTAGTCTGTAAGATTGTTTCATGGTGAAGGTATTGCTGCCCTTGAGTCCTGGTCCTGGGATGCAAACCTGAACTCTGACTGCCATCCCATGGAGGTGGTGTGTTCTTACAGCACAGCCTTGCAGCTCTGCGGCATGGTCACACTAGCAGCAACACCTCAGGTCTCTAGGCCTGAAGGGCCTGTGGGTTATAACCATTTCCTGGCCAGGGTGACCGTTACTCCATGCTGTTCAGCTGATTCCTCTTCTAGCACTTCACTCCCAGCTCTGATCATCCTCCTTATATATTAGGCTGTTACACTTGAACTCCCTTAACATGCTCTTTGCAATTGGACACTGAAACCCAGCATTGCCCTAGAAAGCTGTGTTGGTGTAGGTGGGCTCCCAGTGCACGGGGAGTGCTGTGTGGGCAGGCACTGGGCTGACTGGGGCAGCAAGGGGGAGAGCTTGGGCTTTTGTGGCTAACTGCCTCTTCTCCTTCAGCATCAACCAGACCGATCAGATGTTGGTTCATCTGCAGTCTTTTGACACAGTCCCAGAACACTTCACCATTCCTGAGAGCACCAAGAATGGGGTGCCCCTCTTCTACATCCCTCCAGGCTCCACTACTCCGGTATGTTCCCTCTCTCTCCCATTTAATGTGGGATAGGTTGTCCCTCCTGCCTATTCTGTCTTGCGCCAGAGGATGCTAAGTCCTAACAGGCAATCAAGATCTTCTGTAACTCTCAGGCTTCATCTCTTGCTCTTTGTGCTGCTCAGCAGCAGAGTTCAGGTGCCTGTGAACATCCCATACCACACTCTTTCCCCTCTGAGACATGACCCAGTGTCTTTATTGCTGCAGCTACACCTCTGAGCCCCACAGCAAGACTCCTACGTGTGCTGTGAAGCCTTCTCCTGTAGTGATGTGATATGGAGACCAATGGGGAGGCTGACACGCTTATTTTTGCCATGCCTTTGCAGTGGATACCTCATACATATGGAGTTGCTGCTGGAAGTTGTGCCTTGGTGATGTAGCTCAGCACTGTCAGGTGAAATAGAAGATGTGCTGAATAGCTGTTAATAGGCTCATTGCTCTGAGCACTCATGTGGAAGGTGCAAGAGAGATACTTGTCATCTGCACAGCAGAAACTAAACAAAATATGAGCTAATAGTTTCCACTGCAAAATTCAAACATTGAAGCTCACTGAGCAGAAGTGCTAGTGTGTTATCTGTTCTCTGCTAGCAGTGTCCTTGGCTTTGGTAGAAGATGACTAGCAGATATCAAAGCTAGGGGAGCTTTAACTTCAGAGAACTACCCCTTTAATTGTATTGCTGAACCCCTTTACTTCTGTACATTTGCCTAGTAAATTTTCACTGTGTAGGGTTATGTGTCCCACAGTATATCTGGGGCATCCCATCTTATGGCCAACCACCACTCCATCTCTGTGTCAGCAGAGTTGCTGTAGTTGGTGGAATCACAGTGTTACCATACAAACGTGTCAGACTTGCCCAGTGCCACCCATTGCTGGTACCCTATTTGCATGAGCACTCTCAGACAAGTTATCTCAGTGTTTAATTGCTCTGCTGACACAAGCCATATATTCCCCTCTTGATCAGAAAGCACATTGCATATGCCATCTTTTCCATGGTTGAAGTAATGAAATTCCTAATTAAGTTGACATTTTGGGAACCTAATTTATTTTTGCATATGTTGTACTGCCTGCTTCAGTGTGAACACAGTTATTCTGCTGAGAGGCAGTTACCGAAAGCCAGGGATGTGGTTCCCCTTCTAGGCCTACGCAACTCATCTGGTGGAGAAATTCCTGCTCTGTCTGGGTGGAACCAGAGACTTTCTTGCTGAATATGGCCCTGTCATTTTCTCAGGTGCTCTCCCTGCAGCACAGTGGGTCTGACTCAAGCCATTCCCAGTTTGCCTCTTACTGGAAGCCTATCCTTTCCATGGATGCCAACTTCTGGCAGAGGTGGCTGCACATGCATCGTATAGTCCTCCTCCTGGAGCATGACACGTATGTAACTGGCAGGGCTGAGCTCACTTGCACCATGTGGGCCAGACTGGGAAAGCAGGGCGGCCAGTTCGGTCCAGTTGCAGAGTGGCAGCTGTCTTGCAGGTGCCTGTGGCCACGGGAAGGGCCTCGCTAGTGGGACATGGTGGATGGTGAAAGCTCATTTATTTGAGAGGGGCTGTGGGTTGGGAAGTCGTCTTTGTCAAGAGAGGGGCTTTTTTCAGGAGCGTAAATTGTTTCTCAAGTTCCTCTTGGGTTTGGATTTCCTGATTGCAGGGGGTATGGACCATGCAGGAGCTATCCCCCATGTTTTTGTTTGCTGCTGGAATACATCTTGTCCAAAAGCATCGCTGAGGCTGGTCCTAGCTGCAGAGTTACGTGAATAATAGCTGTGTATTGCATGGAGGGAGATAGAAAGGATACAAGGGTGTGCACCCTGCAAGGTGGAGAGCAGGATCCCTGTGCTCAGGAAGTGTGGCTCGCCAACAGGCACAGGTAGGGGAGTGCTTGGGTACTGACTGCTGTGGAGGAATAAGGCTGATGTACCAGACAGAGGATGAGTTGGAATGGATGTAGCAGTCTCCCTGGGCTTTGGGGAAAAAGAGAAACTGTGGTTCTAAGCTGACTTTCTGCCACACCCTGCAGGCCTGTGCCCAAGCACCTGCACACGCCGGGCAACAACGGCCGCTACAGCACCATCCAGTGCCGCATCTCACACTCGGCGCTCACCTCCTTGCTGCGGGACTGGAGCAGCTTTGTGCTGGTGGAGGGCTACTCCTACGTCAAACTCATACACGGGTGAGTGGCTCTGAAGCAGTCCTGTGTGGGGAATCAGGCATGTGGCCACACCAAAGATCCAGTTAGACCAGTACGCTGTGGTGGGCCAGAAGCAGATGGCTAGAGGAGAGGATAAGAGAAAGACAAGCGGGTATGAAACCCTGCATCTTCTGAACTGCTGCCACTGCGTTCCAGGCACAGCCCAGGGGGAGAGGGAAGCCAGCTGGGGGCTTCTGCACGCTAGAACTGATGTGTGTTGCTGCCAAGTTGTGTAGGCTGTTGAGCTCTGCAGAGCAGGCCTCCACTTGGTCTGACACGACAGAGCAGCGAGATCCGTGCTGTTTCAGCCCTGTCTTAATCCCTCCTCCCTAGCTCTGAGGATCCCACACCTTCCTCGTTTTATGTGGTGCGGATCATCTCCAAAGCTCCCTGCATGGTTCTGCGGCTGGGGTTCCCCATTGGCACACCTGCACAGGCCAGGAACAAGGTGAGAGCTGGCTGGCTGCTTCCTGGGGTGGGAGCAGAGCAAGAAGTTCTGCGTGTGGAAGTGGTGGGCAGGTCACAGGTGACGCTGTGGGCAGGTGTCCTCTAATAACTAACTACTGTGTTAAGGCTTAGGTGGGTGCGAACTTACTGTGACACAAAGGGACAGTTTGGACAAAGCTTTGTGTCAAGTCTATGAAAGATTTAAAGACTTGAAGATAATAAAATAGCTGGTCACATGAATGTTTTCCCCACTGCTTAATTCAGCTGTGGGGCTTGAAATGAGTCAGAGGTCATCTAGCCTGTCTTTGTGACCAAAGCACAATCAATACTGTCTGTCAGGAACAGCAGATACTTGTCTGACTCATCTGTAAAGACCTCTGTGATGGATGTACTACATCTTCCCTGGGCGATCTGTTGCAGTAGGTGGTGGATTGCATATGGATATCGTATCAGCTGGGCAAGGAGGAGTTAGGGTTAAAATGTGAGCAACGCCCTGCATGCGCAGTGCAGGGGGAAAAAAGATGTAATACCCAGAAAATGTTTTAAATAAGAGATGCAGGTCTGCTAGATAGACTGTCAACAACCTCTGCGTATCAGAAGGAATGGGCTGCCCTAGTCAGGTGGGGTCGCAGTGTGGGCTGTTTCTGCAGCTCCAATGGCTGACACAAGTTTAAGTGTTCCTAGGTAAAGCAGTAAGTATGAGAAAGATGTCCTGCTATTAGGCTGTGTGAACCTTTTGTTACAGATAAGAGGTTTATCATTAAACCTTGATCTTGTGTCTCCGTGAAAGCAAGCTTTGGTTTGTCTCAGCTTCAGTGTTAAATTAGTCTGAGGAGAAGCTGACAAACATGGGGAGGTTCATCTCTTTCTGAGATAATGAACCCAGATAACACTAAATGTGCTGAGGGACCTGCCCTTTCGTGTCTGTAGGGGATCCAGGCTCGGGGCACTGGTTGCTGGGCCGACACTTGGGCTGGTAATGCCAAGTGACAGGTTTTATGAAGGAGTTCCCTCTGGCAGGTGTAAGTTAATACCTATCTCATGAAGAAGGTGTGAGACAGGCACCGTACCCTGCAGCTCTGGGCAAGCTCCAGATCCTTGCAGCAGGAGCTGTATGGAGATCATAAATTGTATCACGCACAACCTTTTTCTTCTTTCCTTTTTTTTTTTTTTGCCTGCCAGAGGGCTGATTAGCTACCCAGTGTGGAGGATGGCAGGAGAACTCAGCCTGCCTTGTTTGAGGGGAAGGGGTTTTTGTGTTGAGCTACTCAAATTTCCAGTGTTCAAGGGAAGGAAAACACCTGGTCCAGTCTGACTTTCAGAAGGCTTTTGGTGAGACTCCATATAGGGCACAGCTGTAGAGCTGGAGTAGGAATGGGGTGTCATAAACCAGAAACTGTCTTAGGGAACAAGGCAGGGAAATTGAGAAGGTGCTCTGTTCTCATCAAAGCAGGCTCTGTGGTTTTCCCAATCTTTTTATTAGTCACAGGGTAGGGAACTCATCTGCAGAAAGGGAGCAGGTGGTGAGCTGGGAAAATCTGCAGGTGGCACAAACCTATTTGGTTTTGTCAGCCCTTTCGACCTCTGTGCTTTGTGCCCACCTGAGCAGCATGGTAGTGGCAGCTAGCCAGTATTGATAACTGCAAAATAGCACACCTTGGATTTGGGAGCTTAAACACCATCAGCGCTTCTGTGTTCTGAATATGTAACCCCAAAGGGGTCCTGAGTGGCATTGTAGCGCAAGAAAAGCTCTACTTAGCATTTAGGTTTGGAGACACTCCTTTCTTTGAAAAAGACATAATAATTATGGGGAAAATTGCTGAAATAATTAGTGTTGAGGAGGGAGATGGAGAGCTGCTGTTCTGTTTGCCTACAATGGTAATGGAAATCAAAATGAGTTGAACAAAGATCATGAAAAGAAACCTAACCGTGAAAATTTCAAAGAAAACACTGGGGCATTGTGGGGATCAGATGCTGGTGTGGTTAGAACCATATTCAGAGCTGCTAAAAGCTAAAAGAAGTAATCAAGAAGTTGTTTTGAAAGCATCTTGGAAAAAAACAACTTATAAAATTATCTAAGCTCTTGAAACCTTTTACCATAAAGGTTTGACGCATGAACATGGTAGTGGGGGAACACATCAGCTGTGGGAACAGTTTGGCTCTGTCTTATATTTACGAGTTTACACTTACAGTATGCTGTGGAGGGGAGGAGGAGGGGAGGAATGAGAGTGGGTACTCAGACTGCTTCTGTGGAGGAGCTGGCATGCAATTAATTTGTTTTCCATCAGAGTTATGGAAGGTGATTTCTTCAGCCTTGAAATTGTCTTTGGGGGTTTTTTGGACCTTTCTTTTGCTTTTAGAAATATTTGTAGTTGTTAAAATGTGGACCGGAGAGCCTTGTCTCATCTTGATCTTGGTCTTGCTAGTTTCTCAGAAGTAAAATGGCCTTTAACTCCTGCTCATTTGTGTATTCAGGGAGTGTTCTACTCCTTTTAGTCAGGATTTTGTTCTGAAAGCTTATTTTGAGTAGCTTATGTCTCCAGACAAAGGTGGTCACGTTTACCTTTTGCTTTTGCCATGACAGATAGTGGAGGAGTTACGGGACCGAATCTTGCAGCTGCGCTTTCCCCACAGGGTCCAGAGCAAGGAGGCAACTCCAAAAGCAAAGCGGAAAATGTTTGGCAGTAGTTCTCCCTCCAAGTCTCCACCTGTGGCTGGGGCCCAGTCAGCCCTCTCAGACAGACCCTGCCTCGTTGTGCTGCACAAACCATTGGAGAAGCTACTCATCAGGTAGTGATGGAGACCTGGGCCATCGGCACAGCCTCCTTGCCCCGGGAAGTGGGAGAGAGGAGGCTCTGGATGGTGCTGCCAGTTGCAGGATGAGAGTGCTGTGAAGCTGGTGCTTGTTGGGCTGGGTTTGGGTTGTGTGGCTGGGAATGGCAGCTGTAGTCTGGGAGGGCTGCAACTTGCAGCAGGGGCCTTGCTGAACAGGCAGGTTTGTTACTCCTGACTAATATGATGCAGAAGTAAATTTAGTACTGCTGTCTGAGCAGGATCCTGTGGTGGCCTAGCTGTGTTCTGCTGCTGGAGTGCTCAGTCCTGGGCCCAGCAAGCGGGCTGTGAATCCAGGCAGCTCTGGCTCCAAGCAGAGCTTGCTTTCCGCCTCAGCAAGCCACACTTCTACCCTCTCCTAGGTATGAGAAGCTGCCTTCTGACTATCGAGCCCCATTCATTCTCAACCTGGAGCATCCCCCAGTGTCAGGCCCCCTCACTATGGTGGCCAATCGTACTGCCTCTTCCACCCTGGCCTCGCTGTCCCGATACTTCTATCACCAGCGCTGGATCTGGAGTGTCCAGTCGGGGCTGGCACCAGCTGTGCCCATCACCGCTGTAGCCCAGCTCCTTTCCACGCTCACAGAGTAAGTTGCATGCCTGAACAGGGGTGCTTTCTCCAGCTGGTCTTGAGGATGCAGAGAAAGCAGGATGGGTCTGAGGCCTTATTATAGGTTACAGTTGAAGCTGCTGTGAAGAGGGTTTTTGTCTGGTACACAGCTTCTAGAGCTACTTGGGCCAGTGCTTTACCCAGCTGAGGAAAAGGAAGGTCCAGGAGAACATACAAAAGGGCAGTGCTGTGCCTGGAGTATGCTGGTCTTCATGCAGGCTGTCCTGTGCCAAGCGTCACATCTACCCATTCTTTCTGTGTAGCTTCCTGTCTTGGGAAGGAGGGTGTTGTGGGGTGAAGGGTACAGTCATTCTTGTATTTAAGGCTTGCAGTGTGGGTAGAGAAGTCCTCCTTGTCTGACTGCCTCTCTCTTGCCAGGGTTCGTCTGTCAGAGGGTTTCCACTTTGCATCCAGCGGGGATGGAATTATCAACATGGTGCTGGAGCTGCCCATACAGGTAATCCTGAGTGCTGCAGTGTGGACACAGTCCTTCATTGCTTCTTTTGAAGTGGATTCACCTTTCTGTGATGGGATTTCCCATCCGCTTCTAGCGCATGCCCTTGACATGTACAGGGAGACCTACCTCCTCCCCTGAAGTAAAGCAGCTTGTGAGTTGGGCATTTGCCTGTCTTCATCTGCAGTTAGAGCTGCTTTACTGGCAGGGACATGCTGTGCTGGAGGACTTCTTGGGACTGGGATGGGCTCCCTCTCTCCACCACTGCTAGTGGAGCTGGGTGATGGGGCTGTGTTGTGTAGGGGGGCACTGGGTGGATGTGGGCTGTGGTGCTGCCCAGGCTCACACAGTGTGTCCCCTCCAGATTGACGGCTCAAGTGAGAGCAGCAGCGGCAGGGAAAAGCACACCTGTGTCGTCCAATACATCCTCTTCCCACCCCACTCCACCTCCACCAAGGACAGGTGAGGCTGTTGCCCTGCTCCCAGGGAGGGCTGGCAGCGGAGTCACGGCTCCAGACTTGCCCTTTGCAGGCAGTGTGGGAAGGAGGGAGTCCTCCATCATCTAGTACAGATGCCTAGCCATCATGCGTTGATCACCAGTTAGCTGGGGCTCTGAGAGGAGCTGTGGCGGGCTGCTGGCTCTGTGCCCCCTTGCAGGACTTGCCTTATGTCTTTCCTCCAGCTTTTCCACAGATGATGACAATGATACGGAGGTAGAGGCCATTGAGGTGGACACAGAGCTGAACCTGGTCACTGAGTGCTGGGTAGAGCCGCAGAGCGGCCATGTCCACAGTACTGCTGAGAACTGGAAGCACCTCCATGGCTTGTCCTACCAGAAGATACCTAAGGCGGTGAGTCCCTGAAGGGGCATTGGCTCTTTTGTGAAGGGAGAAGGGTTTATTGCAAGTGCACCGCAACACTGCAGGGGAATTGTTGAGGCCAGAAGAGATGGGAAGGCTGTTAACAAAAGAGCCTGAGGTTTCTAAAAGAGGAACTGGGCTACTGGACAGAAAAGGTTTCTGGATTGCAAGGTAGTGGATTCAGTGCTGCTCTGGGATAGCCGGGAAAATACAAATTACTTTGTCAAGAGCCATTCCGTTGGAGGGGAACAAGCTGGACCAGAGCAGGGATTGCAGGCAGTACTGCCAATGCGCCCCCTGAACAAGGCAGAAAGAGGCTAAAGGGCTGGTGGAGAAGGAGGGAGCAATGAGTGAGAAAAGGACAAGTCAGGGGACAGGACTATGGGTGTTTCCTTGCTTTGAGATTGTTTTCTCCTGCATTTGGGGGTAATAATTCTGCTGCATACAGCTGAGCCTTGACTGCTTGTTGCAGCTCTATCCCCGGGACCTTGCGTGCATTGCCACCATGCTGACCTTCGAGTACATCAGCCAGTTGTGCCAGAACAAGGAGTGGGTCTGCCCTCCTTCAGACACCAAAGCTACTGAGGGTGAGTCCAGCATCTGTGTCCTAGCAGGTCTGATGCAGCAAGAGGCAGGTAGGCCCTGAATGTCTCAGGGCCCGTTAGAGGGTTTTGTAAGGTGGAACAGGTATTTTGACAACAACATTTTAGACTTTGATGGTTGTGGGTCACTTTATTGCACTTGTGCTAAGCTGCCGAAGAAACACCTTCACCCTGGGAAGGCCAAAAGAAGCATTGAGGCTTTCTGCCTGGGCTGGAGAGGTGACCAAGTGACCCTGCTTGAACAGGAGGGGTGGACCAGATGACCTGCAAAAGTCCTTTCCAACCTCAACCATTGTGTAATTCTGTGAGAGGGGCTAGTTTCTGGAGCAGATGGAAGATGAGGTTGCCTGTGCAGTGATGGCAGGGTATGTCTGGGCAGGTGGTTGTGCAGAAGTTGTAAGTGATGTGAAGGAAGAGCTCCTCAGTTCTCAGTTACAGGACACAGTTTCCAGAGCAGTTTGTGGGCCACTTGCTTTCTGGTGGTTCTGTTCATCTCTGGACCCTCTGTGAATGCTCCATTAGCTCACAGAGATAGGGAAGGGGACCTTAGAAGGTCTGGACTGTCCCCTTCCTTCGGGGTATGATTGTGTATCTGATTTGACATGATGAACACAGTTCATTGAGAACTCCAGGAGTTGGGGGAGGACACACCCTTGTCAGGCAATCTGTTCCAGAACCTGACTGTTTTTGCTTTCTTGTCACTAGTTCACCCTATCCTAGATCTTTTGTTTGCCTGCCTTGCAGTGAGTAACACAGCAGATATTGGGTGGGTTTGAGGGAGCCAGGATCATCCCAAAGGCTAAGGGCAGGACCTGGGGGAACCCTATGGGATGATATCACTGTCCCTGTGTTGGGGGGAGAGGGCCAGAAAAGCTCAGGGCCTGAAGGGCAGAGACTTCTTCCAGAGGAAACAGACAGGAAACACCAGCAGGAGTGTGCAGAGCCTGCCAGATGGGAGATCTCTCCCAAGAGCAAGGGGGTCCATGTCCCTGACTATGCTAATGATTCAGGGTGCCTCTGGCTCCCAGCGTGGTCATTGCTCTCCGCAGCAATATGACGCTGATGTTCAGTTTTTGTACCCTGGCACCTCTGGGCCCGAGCTGTGTAAGGCCTCGTGGTGGCTCCCCACCCCTCCATGTATGAAGGCAGCAATAAGCCCAGGGGACCTCTCTGTAGGTAGCTTGCAGCCTGCTGCAGCCTCTGGCACGCATTTCCCTTTGCCCACATTCATTCTTTGCACCCCGCCGCCCTCCTAAGCAGGTGAGTTGGGATAGTGTTGCCGTGTACCTTGACTTGTGCTACCTGCGCTGTGTTTAGGGCTGGCACCATGCATGTGGAGGTGGCCTGGGAGGCAGGGCTGCGTGATGCCCACCGGCGTGCTACCTTCCCAATTCTTGTTGCAGATCCAGACATGGGGGCTGGTTTTCGAGTGCATGAGATCCCATTCCAGTTCAACCTCATGAAGCTGTTGCCCAGGTGCCAGCAGGTTGAAATGTTCTTCCTAATGCTGACAAAAGGTAGGTGCCTCTTCACCACCTGCCTCCTCTTGTCCTCTCTGTGGCTAAGGGCACCCTGCTCTCTGCTTGTTTTGCTTAGGATGATAGTTTTGGAAGAGTTGCTTTTGAAAACATTAAACCTAGACTGTTGCTCTGTGGTGGTGGCTTCTCGTCTCTAGCCCCAGACATCTCCATAACAGTTATAGTAGGAGGGTGAATCAGTGCGGGGTAACTAATGATGCTGGAACTCCAGGGCTTCCTCAGCACCCTCCAAGTCAGCCTTGCAGAATTGTTGGGGGAAAATCCTGGCTGTGTGGAAGCATCACTTTGTAAAGGGCTGTCTCCTGGGGGCATGGGCACGTGGTGGCTGTGGAGATGCTGTCTCTGAAGCTGCCATGGTTCTGTTTTGGAGCAGAGAATGAGGAGGTGACCAAGGACTCTTCGTTTGTGCCCAATGAAATGCTACTAAACCTCTTCCATGGCTGCCTGCAGCATGACCTCAGTGACCGGGAGATACCCATGGCAGATGCTGATCATGTGGCTTTCATGGAGCAGGTTCTGCAGCGGGATCGCGATGGCCATCAACCCCCCTTCACACTCCCTGTAATCAAAGGTAAGGGCCAGGAGCGTGGTGGTGGTGACACCAGAACTGGGCCGTTTTGGGAGCCTTCATTTCAAGTCTCTTCCTCAGCTGGTGTTTCTCAGGCTGGTTTCTCTTGTGCTTCATTTCAGAAGAAACCCTGAAGGCCTCTGGGACCCTGGAGCAGCAGGATGCTTCTGCATCCTATCATCTTGTTGGCAGCAACGGCACCAGGGATATGACTGGCTCCACAAGTACTCTGCAGGTACTGCTCCACTGCTGTCCTGCTCCTGAGCCCCCTCTGAAGGCAAGGCAGCAGCTGCTGAAGAGCAGGAGAGTTAGTAGAAGGGTTGAGAACAGACTGAAAGGCTGGTGTTTTCCCCATGCTTGCCAGCAGTTTAAGCTGTAGCCTGTGGCTGAAGTCAAGCAGGAATCTGGTAGGTGTGTGGATAGTTGCACTCTCCACAGGCCTAGGCTGTTACGGCAGCACTGATGCTGTGCCACAGATTGCTCAGAAACCATGGGCAATCACTGCCTGGAGGTCAGAACTGGCTCCAGCAAAGCTGGCTAAGCATCTCCTGACTGTGTGCACTGTGTTTCCTGGAGCCAGGCTGCTCTGAGAGTGGTGCAGGGGGCGGCCAGGGTGATTTCAGCGCTGTGCCAACCAGCAGTTACAGAGGAGCTTGCTCTGTGTGGTTGCTACCTGCCTCAAAGTAGGCCTGTGCCACGTGCTATGGGCTTATCCAGCTTCTGCTTTTTCATCAGAGCCTTGGCAACACGGAGCTGCCCGAGGATGATGTGACCCTGAGTGACACGACGGGGCCCTTGCCCCCACAGTGGCGATGTTATGCCAAGCTGGTCAACCCGCAGCATGTGTTCCTGACCTTCCTGCCAGCCACCTTCTCAGGTGAGGCCCCTGTGGTGGGGAGCAAGAGGAGGCAGCAGTGCCAAGCAACTCCTCAGGAAAACAGCACAAGCAGAATCAGCTCTGATGAGATGGAAAGTTGAACAGCGGGGTGTAATCCCAGTCTTGTTGCACCACGTGGCCAGGAACAGAGTAGTGCAAAGTGCTGAATGTCTTGCTCATCTCTCCTTGGACACGGTACTGCCCACACAGTGCTTTCAGGCGGGGGATAGGGCTTTGAGATGTTTGCTGGCTGCAACCGTTGGATCATTTTCCCAGTAGGGTTGTTAATGAATGGAGTAAGGAGACTGCTAATGGACTGGTCTGGGAGAGTCCCTGCTTCTTGGCATTGCCACTGGTCTGGCTTCCACTGAGCTGCTCGTGAGGGCTGCTAAGCTCAGCTAGTAGTTTGTGGAGCTACTCCCATGCACAAAGAGGTAGCAGGGACATCTGCCCTCTTGGGAATGTAGATGGAGGGGTTAAACTGACCTCACTGGACAGAGGGTAATTTTATTTTGTTCTCTTCCAGATGTACAGAAGCTGATGGCTTGCAGTTTGGACAAACCTCCAAAAGATGAGAGTCGATCTGGTGAGGATACCTTGGGACGTGTCTGTGCAGAGCGAGTCAGGGCTGAGGCTGAAGAAGGGGATGCTGCAGTGCCATTACCTACCCTCAGCATAACACCAGCCCACGGTACCGCCCTCAGTACAGCACCTTGCTGAAGTGCCCTAATTAGTGCAAGCATTAGTATCCTTGCTATTCCCAAGCACGCTGTTGGGCAGGTTGAGGTAGGAGGAATAGAATCATAGAATGGTTTGGGTTGGAAAGGACCTTAAAGATTCCAACCCCCTGCCATGGGCATGGACACCTTCCACTACTAACAGGCTGCTACAGCCTGTCAGCTCCTGCCTGGTAGTCAACGAAGTCAGGACAAGGGGCACAGTGAAGTCTCAACCAGCTTTCATGATGTTTGTGAGGGAGTGTAATGTGAGCTGAGTGCCTATGGCCCAAGGATGGCTCCCTGTGGGCAAGGAGGTTGCAGGCAGATAGAAGCTGCCACAAATGGCAGCACTGAGCTGCACCAGAAAGTCAGTGACTCTCGTGTCATGATCCAGACTGGCACTACCAGCAGCACGTTGTCTTTAGGGAGAGGGGCACAGGTCTTGAGGTCTATGGGATTTGATTGCACAGGCCCTGGTGCAGTCAGCCAGGCCTGCAATGAGGATGGAGGGTTGTGCTGCTGCAGAAGGTGGTGGTGGACAGCCGTGGCTGCCCAAGAAGGGCATCAGTGTGACCAACGCACTGGGCTGAGTTTGGGTGCTGGGTGAGGAGAATGGCCCCTGAGGTTCGAGGGGTAAGAAGCTTGTAAAACCGATACCTACCTGTGGGTGCTGCTGTGAGGGCTGTGACCTCTCAGGCCAGGAACAAGAAGCCCATCGAAGGCCTTTATCTCAGGATTGTTTCTTTTGCAGAAGTGAGCCGTGACCCTGGAGAACAGGGTGGCGCTTCGCGGAGAGATGTACATATCTCCTTCTGTCGCCAGAACTCGCAGTCTGAGCTAGGCGAGTGCCGCCGATTTCGCTGCCCAATTTACATCTACAGCTGCTCTTTGGAGGTGTTACGAGAGCAGCTTGTCAGCCCACGGGCACACCGTCCTCTCCGGGACATCTTTTTCAGGTAGTATCAACCACACCTGATTCCTTGATAGGAAACAGGAGCTTCCTTGACAAGAGGCTGGCTCCAGCCCTGCCCTGTTCTCTTGACTTGGCCTCTCTGCCTTGCAGCAGCCCCAGCCTGTGCATGCCCAAGGGCCCTGCTCTACTGGCGCCAGAGCTGTTTATGGTCTACAGTGCGCTTCGTTGGTGCTGAAGGCTGCGGCTCCTCTTTTCCAGGTCCCAGTCTCTAGAGCGTCCTCCTACTGCTGCTTGGCTAGACCACAAGCATAAGGAGTTGGTGAGTTACTGCACGCTGCTGCAGGAGCATTCCCACCAGTGCTATGTGAAAGGTGAGGAGCGACGTGATGGGAACTGAGACAGGGTTAGGGCTGGACCCGGACCCTGGATCTTCTTTTAAGAAAGCACTGTCTCATTTTTCTTACACTGAGCAAAGGGAGGAGCTGTGGGCCTGATCTTCCACCAGGAGGGATTTAAAGATGCCTCTGCACATTCCCTGTGGGCCTTGCATAGGCTGTTCCTGGACCTGTGCAGTGCTGCGGGAGGGGGGTCCCTTTGACTTTTCCCTCTCCCCTTCGGGGTGGCAGATCCGTAGGCCACTCTGGTGTGACACAAGCCCAGGCTGACATGTAGCATTAGTCATCCTGGCTGAGTCTTGCCTCTCAGCACCTGCGCTGACTGCAACTCTGTGCTGGGACTTAGTGAAAATCTGCATGTGGCTATTGCCTGATTCCTGGGCCTTGCATCCTTGCGGTGGGATGCTCAAGCACTGTGTTTGATCTGTAGGGCTGTTCAAGAGCCTCCAGCAGTCATACAGCATCAGCTCCCAGGACCTACTTACAGCCATGGACTACTGTGAGGAGCTGCTCCAAGAGATTGATATCACCAACTTCCTGCTGACGGTGTGCAGCCATGTCCGCTCCTTCCGAGAGAGCCACCAACATTTCCGTATGCACTCCAAGACAGCCAGCTTCCAAGTGGGCAGTGTAGAGCAAGAAGAGGAGCAGAGCTCTAGGGAACGGGGTGTCTTGGTCTCTGAATCAAGGTAGGGGCCCACCTCTGTCTTGCTTCTGTTCTTCATGTTGGGCCAGGACAGATCATTCTTCAAGCACCTTCTGCTGCCTGCTAGAAGGAATGTTGTAGGGCAGTGTCTAAGAGAGCCACATGTAAGGGCAGGTATTTCCAGTGGGATACCGACCTGGTATGGTGTCCACCAGGACCTTCTCTTTTTTTATAATCCTTGGTGGCATCCATCCTTTCGCTTTCTCTTGTAGTCTTAGCTCATTGCTGTCCCATCTGGCCTGAGCCGGAGGGCAGTTCGTCTGCAGGTAACTCTCAGTCTTGTTTCTGGAGAAATTACACATCTCCTGCTGCTTGACTCATTCGAGTTTGCTGTTTACTCAGCTAAAAATGACCACTTTGTTATTTTTTTCTAATGAATAAAGTGTCACCTTTTTTTAATTAAAACTCTGAAAAAAATACACAAGAGAAATATCAAGGCAGAACTGTCCTGCTATTTGTAGGGTGTTTCTGAGGTTTTTATTGCCTCTGGAAACTTAAGGAGTTGAAAAAGTACTCTACTGTGCCTTGGTGTATGTTGAAGAAACACCATTTTTAGGTCCTTTGTCCTCTGCACTTGACTGTCCTCAGTTCTTTTATGTGAATTCACTAGCGTTTGTTGGGAATGCACAGCCCTATTTCTTTTTATACTGTAAGTCATAGAGATAAGGCTGTGGTTTTGAAGAATACTCAGAGTTTGCAAAGTCAGATGACTACTTCTTCAAGTGCTTTCCCAGAAAAAAACTGTAGGAAGTATTTTTTTACAAAATATTATGAGTCACCTATTCCAATGTGGGTTGTATAAACATTACTGAAGGACGTACACTTGTGACACATTGCACCCCGATCTGCCACCTGTATTAGTAATTTGAATACCTGGGGAATACTTTGACCAAATGACACCCCACTCCCCAGATTGCTTTTTCTGAGTCGTAGGAACTGATTCTCTCACGGAGCTGCTGAGTGAGCGTTGCCTGAGCCTTGCGCCCTGCCCTGTGCTGCCAAGACACCAAGGGTGCTGGCGTGGTGGTGTTTGAGCGTTGTCCTGGACTGGGCGTGGGTAATGCAGGCTGCTCCAAGCCTGCCCCTGTACTCAGCCATGCGTCTCTGTTTCCTAGGGTGGGTGTGTAGCATGGTGTGGAGTACCTGGCCACGGCATCAGCAGGGTTAAGCTGCCTCTGGCCTAGCTTCAGACAGCCTGAGCACTTATCTGGGTCAGTGGGTGGCAGGAGGGTTTCTGGGGCTGTGCGGCTGGGGGCTGTGGGGAGCTGTGAGGTGGGATGCCTGCAGGGCAGATAATACAGGCAACTATTCCCATTTCTCGATTTGCCTGTCTGACCTGTCCGCAATCCTGTCAGTGCGGAAATGGAGGACTACAGCGAGCAGGACTCCCATAACGTTGCTAGCCCCACAGAAGAGCCGAAGAGCAGTATGGGCACCAGCTGCTGTTCGGAGTTTCCCCTCTCACTGCTGGAAATCGGACAACCCTGCCAGGCACACCCTGACTTGCATAAAATTATTCAGGTGAGGAACGTGGGAGCTCGGCTTGGCTCCTGCAGGAAGGTAGAGTGGAATGTATGCTTGACATCGGGGTTTCTCTTTTAGGAAAAATTCCTGGAAATTGGAAGTTTACATTTCAAGCCAGTGCCATCAAATCCTCACTATTTCTTCTATTGCCCACCTTCAGCCAAGAAAGAGGTAGGCATGGTGCATGTAGTCCTTGTGGAGGGAAGTGACTTTGCTTGGTGTCAGAGCTGGATTTGGAGCTGGTAGACCCATGGGTAGACTGACCCCAGTGCGGCCCATCAACAGCCTGCTTCACTGCCTGGCATGCTTCTAGTATCTGCCCTTCCTCTCTCCGTCTCAGGAAGAAGCATCTCGGGATCAGGCAGACAGGAAAGGCAGTGAGGACATGGAGGGATCAGAAGCAGAACTGGCAGCTGAAGAAGGTAATATTTGGCTCTGTCCTGGAGAAGAAAGTGTCCCTAGTCTCACTGTGGTGATGCCTTTCAGAGCTTGACTGTGTCTGGTGGGGTGTCTGGGGACATGGGCCTGGTTTGCTAACCAGGAAACTGTGTCAACAGGAACTGTGTCTGGGTGCTGCATTGCCACAGAGAGTGACCCAGAGCTGGAGGTGGAGTACCGTGAGAAGCTGGAGCATGAGTTCCCAGATACAGATTCCCTCTCAGACTCCAACACAGTGAACCAGGATGATGACTCCTTCAGTGTTCTGGGAGGGGAGTCACTCAATGAACAGGAGTTCCTGGAGCAGGAGATGCCCCCGCTCTTTGTACACCTCACCTGCTCAGTGAAGCTGCGTAGCCAGCACAGCTCCATGCCTGTGCAGTCTCTGCCGACTTGTCTAGGTAAGAGCAAGCCTTGCTGTGAGGTTAAAGGGCAGTAGGGTTTCTGTCAGGCCCCTGCTGGATGGGGAGCCCCTGGAACAAACATGCTGTGTCCTAGAAAGTAGTCCCTCTGGACCGGCCCTCCCAGAGGTCTCCCAGCATCAGTCAGGGGCTTTTTCACCAGGTCTCCCACTTGCTGTGGGATCGATCATGGATGGATGAAAGGTTCATGGAGGATGGTGGCTTTCTTGAGCCTGTCCAGGTGTGTGGGACAGCCACTTCTTGCAGTCTCTGTACTTGCCACCAGCCTGTGTATATGTGTAAGCAGAGCTGTTTGTTGCTTGATTCCCTTTGTCTGTGATCTCTCCTCAGGGGAAGTTCTGGGCTGCCTGGAAAGCTGCCAGGGCTTGAACACCATTGATCTGGGAGACCTCTGTGTGACCCTGGACATCTTTGTGCTGACATTGCCCCTGGAGATAGAAGTTGTGAACGCAGACATTCTCCACAACCGGTAGGTGGAAGGAGACCCAGTCACTCACCCACCCTCTGCCTGCCCTTCCCAGCCAGCCAGTTTCAACTCCTCTCCGTGTGCTGAGACTCAGAATTCTCTTTCTCACAGTCTTCCACAGCCCTAAGAAAACTAAGATTTTTCCAAGATGGGCTCATCTTCTCTAGAGATCCCTTTTCCCTTTCTGGAGTCTGTGTCTGTTTATCTTCTCTGTATCAAAAGCTGATGCTCAACCTGCTCTCTCTCCTGTGGCAGATGCACCTCAGAGAGCAGCGTGTCCTTCACACGCTCTCCAGGGCAGCCATCCTCTTTCCGCTCAGATGAGGATATCATGCATGACTTGGAGCGGCTCCCATCCACAGGAGATGAGAGGTACGGCGCTGCACGTGTAGCAAGCCCCTCACAGGCCTAAGAGCTGCACTGTGGTGGCTGCATGAATGAGAGCGGCTGGTTGATTCTTCTTTTTCTCTCTCCTAGGCATCCTGCGCTTTCCAACCTCCCTGGAGTGCACAGGCAGGCTATCGAAGCCACTATGAATGAGGTAAGCCAGCCTTGCCTGCTTCTTGCTTCCAGCTGGAGCAGTGTGGCCATAGCGCACAACTGCTGTTCCACACTTCCTAGCCTGCTTCTCTGTCAACTGAAGTGACTTTCAGGCCTTGCTGGTGTCACAGAGGTCGTTGGCCTCGTGCTCCCCAAAAGGGATTACCCCGACAAAATTCTTACTGCAGTAGGGGTGGAACAGACAGACCTCTCTTCCAAAGACCTTTCTTCGGTACATTCAGAGGGAGATGAAAGGATGTAGTTGATGAGAGGGACTGCCCTCATCTTGTTAGGACTTGGGTCAGAATTGAGGCAGCTGTGCAAATGCTGATCACCTAGGTCTTGCTCTGTGCCCTTGCTCTGCTCAGATCCGCTGGCTCCTGGATGATGAGATTGTGTCTGCGCTGCGCCACTCGCAGGTCATCAGCACCTCCATCCTGCACCGAGTGGCCACCCACATCTACAACTCCAAGGGGCGGCCCAGCTGCCACAGCGAGGTGGTGCTGCTCCAGTTTGTCTTTGGACCTGAGCACTCTCTGGAGAAGTTCAAGGAGGTAAAGAGAAAGCCCTGAGGCAGCATCATACACTTAGGTAGTGGGGTGCATATTCTTCCCTGTCTTGCAGGAGTTCAGAAGAATGGCTCTGCCAGGCTACATGCTCAATGCAGAAGGCAGTGACTATCACTACGTCTCCATCAGCCGCCTGCACTCCAGGCGAGCAGCCCCAAACCCTTCGGGGACACTCTGCTTGCAGCAGCCAGCTGGGGCGGGCACCAGGGCAGCACTAGGCCAGGCAGGCCAGGAGGGGAGCAGTGAAGCAGAGGCAGAGGGCTCCGAGCTGCACCATGCAAGCTGTGTCCTCCCAGAAGATAGCCAGAGTCTCTGGGGGTGGCCAGAGAGCGAGACACGTGTTGTGCCGGACACAGGAAACCCCTTACGTGGAGGCAGCCACACACAGGATGAGGTGAGAGACACTGAGGTGGTCTGTTGATGGGAAGGTGTGGGACACTGGTAACAGAAGGTCAAGGATGAAGGAGTATGATGGGACATTTCTGGTGCCTGTTTTTCTGGTCATTTTTGCAATCTTGGTCTGTGTGCAGGTCCCAGGAGAAGCACTGAGCCTTGAGCAGAACAGAGCACCCGGCCATGACTCCCTGGAGGAGACAGCTCTAGAGACAACCATACAGTCACTGCCATCCTCATCCTCTGAAAAGGGCAACAGTGAGAAATCGCCGTTGGTGACACCGTCTGCAGCAAGCCTGGCCGACTCTGTAACACAGGGAAGGGAAGGTAGGAGCTTTGAGCATGGGCAGGATGTACCTCAGCCTCAGGAACTTCTAAGGGAATGGCCCTGTTTTGGCTACAGCATATGAAACATGACTGCTACTCCTGTTCCCGTCCCTAAACACCAGAATTAGTGGTGGTGTGCTGCTCTTCTCTTCCTTGCCAGGGTGCTGGCAATTCACTGCTTAACAGTACACGGGGTACTAGGCTGTGCTGCCACACTGGTATCCCTAATGACGTGGAGTTCTTGGTGACTCCAGTAGTGGCTGTGAGATTCCCGTTCCCCAGCACGGCCTCCCCTTGGCCAGCGCTGCCTGCTTGTCCTGTATCAGATGGGTCACGCAAAGGGGCTTAGCAAGTGCTGTCATGATCAAACCCCTCTTCCCTTTGCAGGCTCCAGCAAGCAGCGTCCCAGCCGCGTGCAGAGCCTCGTGTCGAGCCAGGGCAGCATGGATTCTGACCACCTGGGTGAGTGTCCAGGACGGGGTGGCTGGCAGTGTGCAGGCAGACACGGGCAGTGACAGGATAGTGTGGGGGACCCTAAGCCCTGAGGACAGGGCTTATGAATGGCTCTTGATTTCCCAGAGCCTGCTGTGCCCGGGGAGGAGGCGGGCTTGCCAGGCAGCCTGGGACTGAAGCGAGGATGCATTGCAGGTTACGATGGGGGAAGCAGTGACTCGGAGTATGAGGAAGCGCTAATGAGCGACCAGGAACCCAGGTGTCCCCTCATGCCAGATTTCTGGCTCATCATAAAAATCCAGCAGGACCGAGTGGAGGTCTATTACCACACACGGTAAGGAGGGTCCCACTCTCTGGCCATGGCTTCTCTGTACCAGCACCTTGTTGCCACCCCCTCACCTCTGGACAGGATCTCCCTCCTGCCCCATGTGGGTGGGGAGCTGCAGGACTACAGGGTGCTCCATAAGGAGAAAGCAGCCACCCTTCCCCACTGTGTTCCTGTTCCCAGCACACAGGGACAGCACTGTTCAGGCTCTGCTGACCCTTCTCTCCCCTTCCCTGTAAAGCAGCCTGAGTGTGGAGAAGGCAGCATCAGCAGAGACAGAAGAGGAGCAGCCAGGGGAGTGCCAGAGTCTCAACCAGCTGGTGGTGAAGAAGATCAGTGAAATCTGCAGGGTTGTCAATCAGGTAACAAATCTGCTAGAGGGCAGGGGCAGAGCTGCAGGTCATGAGATGGCTTCGATAGGGGACCTCTGGAGATTGTCTAGTCTGGGCCCAGCTCAGAGGAGGGCCTGGGGAGCCACTTCAGCTGGTCTCAGGTTGGGTGTCAAAGGAAAAGGGACTCTGCGATCAACAGAACAAATCTTTTCTCATCCTTTACAGCGCTTGCTGCTGCAGGATCTGCATGACAGCCACATCTGCAACTCATTACTGGTGGCAGAAAGTGAGGAGGACATCTGGAAGAGTGAAACGCCCTATACTTCCTACAGGCAGCGTGTCATGCCCACAGATGGTATGAATATGCCCTTGGCTGTGCCTCAGTGGCAGTGGCGCTGCCTGCCCACAGGCGACTAAAAAGATGGTGACTTCCATGCCATGGCCCCAGCTGTGTCCTGTGTTCTTTGCAGATTACTCCGTAGAGGAGAGCTACCAGCCCCGGGACTACCTGGCTGCCACCATGCAGTTCATGCCAGGGCACTTCGCTTGTGATGTTGTGTGGAGCACGCTCATCCATGTGCATTCGCGCCTCAAGATGGGCCCCAACATGGGCGTCTCACGAGGTGCGTGCAGCCCCAGGTTCCCCCTCATTGTGCGTGTCAAGAGTCTGGCTTCTGGCTGGATTGGCACACCAGAGGAGGGTGTGTGGGATAGCTAACGTCCCACGTTGCCCACAGCTATCCAGGCACTTCGCTCGGTGCTCAACGCCTTCTCTGTGGTGAACAGGAAGAATATGTTTGTCTACCAGGAACGTGCCACAACGTCGGTTTTCTACCTCCGGTAAGAAGCCAGCGTGGCTCGCTGGCCTGACCCTGCCCTGCTACACGTATTACACCGGACTGAGAGCTCCCTGGGGCAGAGAGTGTCTGCCCAGCCTCAGGGTCCCTGCTGTGACCCAGGCAGCAAATACCTGATTGCTGAGGTGTCAGTCACATCAAGCCAGGCCCCTCCTGCTCTTCCTGAGCTAATCCTTTATTTGGAAGGGAAATGATTTTTTCTGAGGGAGCCAGAGAGCAATTTTTCCACAAGGTCCGTATACTAAGGACTAATCCCCAGAAAGTGCACAGGGGAGAGCAAGGAAGATGTGGATCTTCTGTGGAGGTGCGATGCCATCTTTCTTAGGAATGGAGGTTGACATGTCTTTCTCCTGTATTCAGACTGACTGAAACCACCTACAGTGGGAAGGTGTGGGAAGCAGAGAGCGGCCTTAGTCCAGCGTCTCGCTCGCTGGCACTGACACGCAGCCAGGAGCCCATTTACACCGAGGATCTAATGGTGAGTCTGCTGCTCTCTGAGAGTGAGTGTTGGTGCTTTTGGTCACAGGTGTGGGGGGAACTCAGTAGTTCCAGCAGCCTGGATTTTATCAGGCATTCACAGGAAACTGTTTCCGTGTGGCTGTTTTCGCTTCTCCAGGGTTCTCGTTCCTCTCTGGACACAGCCTCGTGCCGGAGTGTGGACTCTGCCCGCCCCGTGGGACAGGTAGACAGGCACATTCAGCTGATGGTCCATGGTGTTGCCCCAGCAGGTAAGTGTTACAGCACCTGGCAGCCGGTGGACTGTGCCGATGCAAAGCAGAGGGATAGAGCTCCAGTCCCTGCCCTCTTGGCTTGAAGAGTAGAGGAGGTACCTCACTCCTGAGCAAGCTGCTTTCCCTTAGCCCAGAGCTGCTCTCCATTCTGTCGGGATGAGAATGTGAGGAAAGCATCCATGGCCCACAGTTCAACCTGCTGCAGACCACGTGGCTTATGCCAGCTTTCCTATGCAGGAGTGCTTTTGGCTTTGCCTGCTGTACCAACGGTCTTTTGTGATCATGAATGAGTAGAAAAAGATGCCTGAAGAAACTGATGGTGGAGGAGTAGGTGTTCCCGGTGGGAAGTGACTGTGAGAGTGGTAGACCCTGAAGAGGCAGGGAGGGGTGGCTGTGGTCATTCTCACTGGATGGGGTGAAAAAGCTGCTTGTACCTCTGCTTCCGTGTCAGGGCCTGAGATCACAGATGAGCTGGTGAAGGTGCTGCGCAGACGCCTGGATGAGGCCACCCTGGATATCATCACTGTGATGCTGGTGCGGAACTGCAAGCTGACTCCAGCAGATGTGGAGGTACCACACTGGATATCTGTTCAGCTCATCCCAGGGCACTTTCCTGCTTTTTGACCTGTCTCGGTCTCCCCTGCCCCAGGGCAGGGGAGGCCAGGGCAGTTTGCTGCAACCCATTCCCTGCTCCAGTGCTTGCCCAGGCTAGCGTTCACTGAGGTATACACTGCCTGGGTGCCAGGGAAGGTGGGAGATCCCTTCTGCTTGGGTTTGCAGCATGTCAGGGCCTCCCTGTTAATACCTCTGGAACATCTGCCTACATCTGTCTCATGGTGCTGTCTATGGACCTGGGTTCTGCCCACCACACTCTCTCTTTGCCTAGCCAGCTGACATAATTTTGATCAGTGTCAGAGCCCCAAGGCATCGTGCCAGTCTCTGCTGAGTTTTAAAGCCTTCTCTCTGCAGTTCATCCAGCCCCCTGGGACACCACCCACAGAAGTCCTGCAGTTCGCACTGCCGCCCTCTGCCCTGCCTTGGCTGCATGCGGTGGCCTACTATCTGCGCCAGAACCTGCTCATCTTCCTGCACACCCCAAAGTACACAGACAGCAACGTGGAGCACCACTTCAAGGTGAGGAGGGCTGCGAGCTGGGGGGCGCAGTCCGCCCAGCTTCTACCCGCTGCTGGGGGCGTGTGCTGGGGCAGCTCAGTCATTATGTTCCCAGCTCTGCCGTGTAGCGTCAGAGGAACTGACTGAATACAGAAGCCTGGAGGAGCTTCACAGGACTATGTGCAGTTCCTGTTTGGCCTGGTATAAACATGGACAGGCTTTGCTTTGATACAAGCAAAAAGCAGCAGCCACAGAGCTGATGCCCACAGCCTTTTGAGTCCCTTGCAAAGATGAGCTTGGATCCTTGCATGGCTCCCTCAGATGTAAAGACTAAAACTTCAGGATTAATAGAAGGTTGGGAGCAGCTACCCATTCCCTCAGCATGGCCATAGCAAGGATAGAAGGTGAGGCCAGATGTGTAGTGCCACATAACCATGCACAGAGCTGTAGGAGGGTCCTGCCCAACCATGGCCAAGGCTGTGCTGGCAAGTGTTTTAAGTAGGTCTGGATTGCTTGCTGCAGGTCTGGGGATGAGCTCTGCATGCACACAGGCCTCTGCTTCCAGTTAAGGCAAGTTCTCTAGTCTCTGTCACCATTCTCTGCTCTCCTTAGCACTACTTCAACCACAGCGGGAGCATCCCTGACCAGGATCTCTATCTGTACAACAAGCCAGGCGGCCAAGGCACTGGTGGCAAAGGTACTGTACTCAACTCATTTTGGAAACACATATAGGTCTGTGTGTTGGAGAGCTGTTTCCCACGTTGGAGAGCTCTTGAGTGACTGAGGAGGGCCAGTGTGGGGGCATTGTGTTCCTCCAGTGTCTGTGAGGGGGCAGGGTGTGCACCCAGGGGACTGCATGCCCTTGCATATGTGGTGGAGTGAGCCAAGGCCTCCCACAGAGCAACTTGCTAAGTTTGGCCTGTTGCTGTAGGAAGCAGCTCTAGGTTCCAGTAGTTGTGGGGGCAAGACGCAGTGAGACCTCGGTACGTGTGGGACACAGAGGCTCAGTCGGGCTGGAGCAGGGACAGTTGTTGCTGCAGCCTTGCCACAAAGAGGTAGCTGAATGCTGCCTGTAACTGAGTCTGGGCTGTGAGGGAAATATCCTTGCTCTTTTCTCTGGACAGCTGGAGGAGGGGTTGGATAGGGCTCATCCTGCAGCAGGCTGTCATGTTGTGTTTTGTCCCGGACATATGGGTCTGTCACCTGGCCATTGTGTGTCTCGTGCCCCTCGTGCACCATCTGAATGTTCTTCTGTTATATAGGTACCATGTCGGACCTTGTGCAGCACCTCTTTCCACTCTCCCACTTCCAAGGTAGCACCTGTGGCTCCAAGTATTACTGCAGTTCCCTTTCCCGTGCAGCTCCTTGGCCCCTCTGGTCCCTGCTGTTCTTGTTTTCCTCGTGTTGTGGCTTCAGCTCTGACTCCTCTGTGTGTTTGTGTATGTGTGCCCGTTTACCTGAGCCTCCTCTTGCTGGCTGGATGAATGAGCAAACGGAACCTGCTGCCCTGAGATGGCAGCTCTGCAGTCCCCGGCTGCTGAGGGTCTGTGTGCTGCTGCTCTGATAGCTTGCAAGCAGTGAACTACAAAAATCCTTCGCCCTTTTTTCCCCACAGGTCCAAACAGGTATCTCCTCCCTGAGAGGGACGGGTCATGATGTTTTGGCCATGTTTTCATGCTCCAGGGTGTAGCATCATCAATCTCCCAGTGGCTGTATTGGGGAGGGGGGGGGGGGGGGTCCCTTTCATACCAAGGGGCTGGGGTGGCCGGGCGCCACTAGGCCCAGACTTTGTGTTTCAGTGAGCCTGAGGGGGCTGAGATCCCCCCACAGATGGGAAGTAACAGCTCCTGGAGCGCTCTCCCTAGCACCCCACCTCTCTGTGGGGTGCGATGGATGAGTATGTAGCCAAACCCCAGTGCGCCAAGCAGTAAGGTCCTGGCAGCTCTTACCAACTTACCCCTTCCCATAGCCCCAGAGCTCAGGTCATGAGTTCCTTACCTGTGATTTAGTGGTTGCTGCAGGGTGCTGAGTGCTTGGCACTTGCTTGGCAAACCAGCACTGTCTCAGGGAGCTTGTGCAGATGAGGAGTCTGCTCCTGCGGCTGCTGACCTGGCCTACGGAAAGCACTGCTGTGGGTGCTCCCTCCCTAGAGCATGTATCCCAGCACGAGGAGGATGTGGGAATTGTGCTTGGTTGTTCTCATGTCCTCACCTGCGATGGAGTGAAGCAGAGTGGAACAACAGGAATGGATATGATAGGGAAACCTGCCAGAGAGAGGGAGGCTGAAGGGGCTCAGAGTGGGAGTTTATCCAGGAGAAGAAGAGGGGAGTAACTGCACTTAGCCTACCGTTACCTGCATGAACATCGCTGTCATTCTGGTGGGCCCAGGGCTGACTGTCGAGCCAGACAGGTGAGGAGTTTGTGCCCTTTACTGTTCAAAGAGAGAAAGATTTGCTTTTCTGGGTGAAGTCTTGGTCCCCTCTACCTTTGGTATTTAGGAAATTACAAACTGCTCTGTTGTTTGCTGGATAAAGGGTCGTTCCTGTGCCTGTCTGGGGAAGAGACATGTCAGAGCCAGCTGCAGAGCACCTCTGAGATAAGGCAGCTCCTGTACTTTTCTTCAAGTGAAGTGGTGCTCATGGGTGTAGAGTTTCCTTTCCTCAGTGTGAGCGCAAGCCAGCTTCCCTCTGACTTGAATGCCCACCTCCCTCCTCTGGGAGCAGTGCTACCCACCCAGACCCCTCTCCCTTGCATCTGGCATGTCTTGAAGGAAAGGTTGCTGCAGAGCTTGCGCTTCGCTAGGAATGGTGGAGACGAGGTCGTGCTGCTGATTAGCCCTTGGCACGGTCTGCTGAGGCAGGGTTGGTCCCAGCACAGGGAGGGCACCCACCCTCCACGCAGTGCTGTGGATCCAGTCGGGTGCAGTTTGGCTGCTCTGTGGCAGCAGAGTCTGGTGTCTCTCCCGTCCTTGCTGGGGTGAAGGAGAACAGAGGATGGGCTCAGCAGTGCTGTGGGGCTGAGGTGGTTTGTGTCTAGGTGCATAACCCTTTGGCAGCTTTGCCATCCAGTCACCTGAGTGCTGGCTTAGGCGGTCAAGGGGCTTTTAAATGGGGTGGGAGCATCTAGGATTCTAGCATGGGGTTTGGACTTCACAACTGCATCCCTGCTGCTGCTTCCCCGTTGCCCTGGCCAGTGAACTGGGCCACAGAGGTGAGCTCCGGTTTCTGCTCTGCTGTAGCAGGGCTTGTCGAGGGCAGACAGCACGTGGGCTGTGCAGCAAGCACCATGCTGCTGCGCTGCATCTCTGAACTGTCCCGTTGTGCCTGCACAGGGCTCGGTGTAGGGAGGCTGCAGGCAGGGCCTGCATTTTACTCTGCAGCAACTCAGGCTAATGCTGCATGTCGGCCTGCTTTGTCCCCAGCCTTGCTGGTAGGAGTGTGTGGAGAAGGCCTCAAGATCAAATCGTGCAGAGGGGGCTGCGAGTGTAATCTGCAACAAGGTGTCACGTATACAGCCACCTTCTGCAGGGACTTGAGGTCCTTCATGGCCTAAAGAGGGCTGCTGGAGAGTATCTGGGCTCTGTGCCTTAGGAGGATGGGGATGGTGAGTCCCATCCTGGACCTCGTTGCATAAAGGCCCTCCTGGGGAAACTGGAGATACTTCTCTCTTGCATATGGGGCTGGACAACCCAGGAAACTCCTGGAGGACAAGGCAAAAGCTGCTGTGATGCTGCAGGAGAGAAATTCTTGGGGTGGTGGGGACACCTTGTGCCAAACACCATGCTTCTTACTCTGGCTGCCCACGGGCACAGCTGGCCTCTGCTCCCCTGGCTGATTCCCTTCCCATGGTTCTTGTGCGACCCAAGTGGTGACACGACGGTCCCAGGTGCGGGGTGGCAGGCTGTAGGCAGGGCTAGTAGGGGTGCACCCAGTGCTGGGCTGATGGGAGCTGTCTCGGACTCTCCCCTTCAGGAATCGCATGCATTGCACTGACGTTCGTGGATGAGCATGGCAGCCCCACCTTACTGCCCCATGGGGAGAGGCCTGACCCACTGAAGCTGCCATCCTCCTCGCCTCTCATGGGCCTGCTGCAGGACGCCAACTTCGAAAGCCTCACTGCGGTCAGCAGGCACCAGCCGGAGACTGGCACCCTGGATTCCGGTAGGGAGTGAAACAGACCACAAGCTGCCAATTCTCTGCTGCCTCTGCATCCCCTGGGTCACCTGGGGGGGCTGGTGAATGTGGGGGTGCAGAGCCATGCAGGACTGTCCTTTCCCCGCAGAGCCCCGCATACTGGTGCGCCTGGATATCTGGGAGAAGGGCAACATCAGCCTGCTGCAGCTGTCGGAGAAGCTGCGTGGGGCCCTGCGCCACGCTCTCTGCGACGCCGTCATGGAGTTCCTCGTGCTGCCGTCCCCACTCTGCGTGGAGGCTGCCTGTCCCCTGGGTGCTGCAGACCTGGAGGAGCTGAGCTCTGCAGGTGAGAGGCTGGCCAAGACGGCCACTCCGAGCCCCAAACCAGCCTCGCTCCTCCAGCCTGGTCTGTGGGAACTGGGGCTGGAGCGTCTGGGAGGGAGGAAGCCGCTGTCCCCTCTGCAAGTTGCAGAATGTCTCAGGGAAGAAGCATTATAGAAATTAGGGTTGGAATTGATATTTGAAGGTCTGCCTGCTTCCCAGGACTGAATCTACTTTGCTGAGTGTTGCTGAGGGCTCTCTCCGCTCTGGCCAGCCATGGTGGGGTACACAGGTGGGATGCATCAGCAGCGAGAGCCTCTGGAGGGTCTGATTTGCTCTGTCTCCACAGGAGGCCTAAGGAGAACCATGTCAGAGACCAAGGGCCTGGCCCTGGCCACTGGTGGGGCTGGCAAGAGCTGTCCTCCACCCTTGCACTTCACCTCTGCCCCTTCGTCCAGCTCTGGGGAGCCAGTGACACCCACGAGCAAACTGGGACGCCGGAGCTTCTGGGACATGCTGGTACTGTTGCTGGGGGACCAGTGGGGAGCAGGGCCTGTAAGACCTCATGGTGTATCAGGCCAGGAGGAACGGAGAGGGGGGATCTGGCTGGGGTCGGGAGGCCGGACTGGTAGTGGGAACTCTGAGATGAGGGTGCTCGCTGGGCTGTGTGTGTGCACAGCATTAACTTACCCCCTTCTCCCTAGAGCAAGGCAGAGTCCTCAGAGCTGGGCAGCCCCAAGACTACTGATGACATTGTGCTGGAGAGGCCAGAAGAGGCTCGTACAAGGCGGCGGCACAAGACTGAGAGCGTCAAGCAGCATCTGAGCCAGGATCGGGCCACAGCCACAGCTGAACTGGAACAGGCACAGAGGCAAGCACAGCCTGCAGGCCAGGGAGCCAGGGTGTCATTCCTCCATCACCTGCACAGTGCTCTGCAGCCTGACATCCTGCTGCCTCTGTCTGCATCTTAACCCTCTGGACCACATCCCCTTTCCTTGCAGTTTCTCCCTTACACAGCCAGTTTAGGGAGCTGCCTTCCAAGCACAAAGCCTTGATCCTTATTGCTGGAGTACTGCTGGGAGCACTGCTGTTCTCCCTGCATTGTGGAGCCCTGTGCAACACTTGACATCCCTATAGCTACTGACCCTGAGACACCAAGCTCAAGAGCTGTGGCAGCTGAAAAAAGGGGCTCTGCTCTGAAACTGAGTGGGGAGAGACCATTGCACCTCTGTGCCTTCATTGCTGTTGACTTTGATCTAACTGTGCTTCCCTTTCCTCTTCCCAGGCGCCGAACCTGCCAGTTGGAAGAAGGGGATGTAGGTACCATGCACCCACTCTTCAATCAAACGTGCCAGCAGTGGATGGCATTCATGAACCATTTGGGTATGTCTCTTGGGTCCCAGCTCATGCAGATGGGCTGGGGATGGGCCTTTCTCCCCAGACCTCTGAGGAGAAGTCCTTACATGACACCAAGCCATCTGCCTTCATCCCTGGCTGATCTCTACCTCGTTACGCACCCTGTCTCTCCCCAAACCTCACCAGAGTCCCATTGGTCTCAGGCCCAGCATTAGCATTACAAAGCCATGGCAGGAATCTAGGCATATACCTCTGTGCACCTGAACAAACCTGCTAAGCCTGTGGTTCTGTCTGCCATGCTGCAAGTCCAGGGCTTGCAGTAGTGAAGGAGCTCCCAGATGTAGCAGGGAGGGAGGATCTGAGCATCTGCAAAATGCTATGGGGCTGTGAAGCTGCACGGGAGACCCCCACTCTGGCAGGGTGGGAGAGAAGGAGGGATGCCCTTCATGTGGTGGATTGGGGTCTGTGACTGCTCTGTTGCTGCTTTCTGGATACCTCTTACTTCAGTGTTGGTACATAAGCCAGGGAACAAGGAATAAGTGGGGAAATAAAGTGCCATGCTCAGGGCATGCAGATAGTTTGGTCCAGGTCCCACTTCAGGGCAGAGCCTGAAACCTTCAGCCTTTGTCTTCTCTTCCTCCATATAAGGTCCTTGTTCTCCGGCTCTGCCTGCCTTAGTCCCTGGCAAAGCAGGATCTTGGCCTCCTCTTGGCAGCAGGCCTGCAACGGGGCTCCCTTAGCCCTCTCCACTGCCCAGGCGGGCAGGGCTTGGCTCTGGGGCAGCTTGGTGCCTTGTCCTACAGTGCTTCTCCCATGCAGGGTGCCCATCAGTGCAGCAGTGCTCAGCAGAGATTGTGTCCCGTTTCCTCCTCTCCTCCATCCTGGTGGAAGTGGTGAACCTGGTCACAGCCCTGGCGAGTGACACCACTGTCAAGGTGTTTGAGCAGATCTGGTGAGTTACACGGTTCTCAGGGAGCTGGTTGGCATCAGCAGATGCCGGCCAGTTCCGCCAGCCCCTGCTCCCGTGGCTCTACTTGCCACCCACCTCTGGGCTCTTCTTTGCAGCTGCCATCGGGGCACCGCCTTCCTGCCCTATAAGCCTGGCCAGAGCGCCAGCCCTCGCCCTGCAGCTGTCAGACACTTCATTCTGCTGGGACGCAACTTCCAGCAGTGGCGATGCAGCACGGAACAGGGTGAGTGTCCGTCCCAGTGGCTCTGGGGTGGGAGATGTGTGAGCAGGGCTCCCCCCTTCGCTGTGACAGACTGTTTGTGCCCAGAGGTGTGCAGTGGGTGTCTGTTTGCACCTCCCGAGATCTTATTCTCAGGTTTGATTGTGACTGCTTACGTCAAGACCAGCTGAGTAGTACTGTGGCACAACATCCTGTTGTGCTGCCTTGTTGGCCTGTGGGATGAGCTGGTCTGAGGGTGATAACTCTGCCTTCTTCCAGCTCACAAAGGGCTGCAGCGCTTCGAGGCTATGGAATTCAGCTCGGCAGAGAGAGGCTCTGACCCAAGCCTTGTCGGACGAGACCTGGTACCTCGGCAAAGGTTCCTCTTTATGGAGATCATTGACAAAAAGGTAGCATTGATGCCTGTGATGATGATGATGTTTACTGAAAGCCAAGCTGTTCCCAACTGGCCCAGGGCTAGAAAGGGGGGAGAGGAAGGGTGCCTCTGCAGGCCACACCTTCCCTAGGCAGGAGTCCCCTGAAGCAGCTGTGCAGAAGCTGCAAGCAGAGCTGGGGGTTCCCTGCAGCACTGTGGGGAGCGCCAGTGGAGCAGCAACCCTCACTGGCTCTGGCTTCAGCTGTCTCACTGTGGACTATAATTGCCGTTTCCCTCCCCGCAACAAGGTCCACATCAGGCTGGGCACTTGTGCTGCCAGTGGCTGTTAACAGGGGGGCTGCGAATGAGCCACCCTCCCTGTCCCAGCCTTCCATTTGAAACTGGCTGGAGCTGCAGGAAGTACCACCCGGAGCACCTGGGGCAGGTACTTCAGCCTTCCTCCCCCTCCTCTCTCTCCAGCTGACGCTGTACACCTACAACTGGTCCCCAGACCTGGGGGCCAACTTGAACTGCTCGCTTACTCGCCTGCTGCAGTGGCAGAATGCCCGGTCCCACATCGTGCACTGCCTGCTCAGCCAGAAGCTGGGGCTCTTCCATCACCACTGCTTCATGGACACACCATGGCATGAGGACAGCAAGCAGGTAGGGCACCCTGCCAGGGAGGACAGTCCTTTCCCCTTCAGGTGGGGCCTTGGCAGCGCAGGGTCTGAGGAAGGTGGCAGACTCTGCTGTGCTTACCTTGCCAACCAGCACAGGGAAGGGATCCCCAGGTACTCTCATGTCCAACTGTGACCGTATCCAGCCAGGCTGTTGCTGTCCACTCCTGGAGACAGCCAGAAGAGAAAAGGGAAGCAGGTTCTGCTGTTGACAGCACTTACTTGTGACTGGATTATTTAGGGTGGAGGAGGCTGGGGAATGGGCTTCTCACGGCACATGAGAGCCAAGGCCTGTTCTCAGGACTGGGGATGGAGAAGGCCAACCGATATGTCTGCAGGTGTCCATAATTGGGTTTACTCTGTTCTTGTGTATCTTGTTCCAAGGCTGGCAGTAAGGAGGTTTTCATGGCTGTGTCTGCTTGCTTAGGAGCCAAATCCTTTCCTGAACTCCACTTTGGAGGTGGATGCTCTGATCCGGAGTGCCAGCCCCCCACCTAGCAAGGAACAAGGCCGGCTGAGCAGCTCTGCCCGCAGCCTGCCATCTCTGCACTTCCATCCCGATGTGGTGCCCTTTGACGAAGCTCTGCGGGATGTTACCACCATCAAGCGCATACCCCACGGGCCTGAGTCAGGACCGTTTGACCCTGTGTCTCGGCACGGGGCCCAGTTCCTGGAAATCAAGAGCATGGAGAGAAAAGGTAAAGCAAGGGGCCTGATGCCACGGGAGCCTGCCTAATCATCCTGCTCCTGCAAAAGGAGCTCAGAAAGCACAGAACGGGACAGTTCTCTGCTCCTCCTGCAGGCTGCTGTGAGGGGATCATAGAATGAATCACAGAATGGTTTAGGTTGGAAGGGACCTTGAAGCCCATCCAGTTCCAGCCCCCTGCCATGGGCAGAGACACCCTCCACTAGACCAGGTTGCTCCAAGCCTCATCCAGCCTGGCCTTGGACACTTCCAGGGATGGGGCAGCCACAGCTTCTCTGGGCAACCTGTTCCAGTGCCTCCCCACCCTCTCTGGGAAGAATTTCTTCCTTACATCTAATCTAAATCTACCCTCTTTAAATTTAAACCCACTACCCCTTGTCCTGTCACTACATGCTCTTGTACAAAGTCCCTCTCCGGCTTTTTTGTAGGCTCCTTCAGGTACTGGAAGGTGCTATAAGGTCTCCCCGCAGCCTTCTCTTCTCCAGGGTGAACAACCCCCACGCTCCCAGCCTGTCCCTATAGCAGAAGTGCTCCAGCCCTCTGATAGTCATGGGGTTATGGCCTGAGTAAGGTGGGAGTGAGGGGAGTGGCAGTACTTGGGGCTGTGGTTTGACACTCTCGTGGTTGCTCTCTTTCCTCCAGAACTGGAGAAGCAGATGAAGATTGAGAATCTCTTTGTTACCTGGCAGCAGAGATCGGCGCAGTCCAACATGCCCATCAGTGTGAGTGCAGCTGAGGTGGGCGGGCGGCAGGCTGGGCCTTCGTACAGCACACTGGGAGCACCAGTTTGCCTGGGCAAAGAGGAGCACTGGAGCTCGCGGCGGGGTGTTATGTCAGGGATGGTGTTTGGCAGTGGAGCAGTGCACTCTGCTTGAGCTTCTGGGGTCACTGGGCTCTAGCATCACATTTGGACATAGGGCCTTGCTGCCCAGCACTGGAAAAGCTGCAAAACAGAGGGTTCCCTCTGGAGTTTGGTCCTCATTTGAGCAGCAGTGCAGTGCTGCAGACAGCTTGTTCCCAGGTTTGACGGGGGACATGTCTGTAACCGCGTTCCTCTGTGCTGTGCAGCTGGCAGACCTGGAGACGCTGAAGCAGTCCTCCCGCCTGGTTCACTACTGTGCTACCCCCTTGCTCTTCGACCCAGCCTTCCGGCAGCAGATCCAGACTGACCAGCATGGCAAGGCAGAGGGGAAGGTGAGCACCAGCAGGCACCAATGGGGTTGGGCTTTGGGCACTGGGGCAAAGGATGGCTTTGCAATCATTTCCCAGACTGGGTTCCTCTGAGCTTACCCAGGATGAATTTTGCACCCTGTAAGATCGAGACTGAAAAAATCCTTGAGTCCTCAAAGCCTTTCTCCTGCAGCCACACCATCCCTGGGGAAGACTGACTTCTGTTTTCTACCCAGGGAATTCAGGGCTAAGTTTGGCAAAGCCATCAGAGAGTGCTGTCTGGTACTGATCTGTTGAGGAAGGAAAATTACACTTCGTGCATTCAGCAGCCAGACCTGGTAAACCTTGCCTGGACCCAGCAAAGAGCAAACAATTGAAACCAAACCAGCTGAATCCTGAGCAGGTTGCAACCTGACAGGCTCTAACTAGTGCAGATCCCACGCTGGCTGTTCATGGTCTGTATCTGTGTCAGAAGGGAAGAACAGGCTGTTAGATAAATGTCAAAAGGATTCTGACAGGGTCTTTAAACAGAGGTTGCTACAGAAATTGAGCACTCACAAGAGAAAGGAAAAGTATCATCACAGAACGAAAAACTTCACCCTTGTTTTGGGAACAGAGCAAAATGAAAAGAGGTTATTCAATTTGGAGAGCCTGGCAGCAGGGGTGTCCAGGTTGTGTGTTGGGTTCAGTATCTCCAGATCATTTATCGCAGTGCGTATGAGATGCCAAGCTCTGCAAAGCTGTGTGGCTGCTCAGATTGGTCAGAACAGAAAAAGACTGCGAGGAACTTGAGAGGGACCTGGGTAACCTGTGAAATGAGAGGTATTGTGGGAGCTGGGACCTGGTTCCCAGCAAAACAGAGCACAATGTGGAGAGAAATTGGAACTCCTCCTGCATTGTACACTAACTGCAGAGCCTGTGCAAAGCAGACAGCTCAGCGGAGTTCTTCGGTTTGTGAAGAGTTGCATACAAAAAGCAAACTGTTCAGAGTACATCAGAAAGGGGTGTTAGTATTGTGGGTAATATTCCAATATGTTTCTAAAATGCTGGTGTATTAATGTGTACAATGTGTGGACAGTAAGTGTGAGACCAAGCGTCTTGTGGCACAGGCACAGAACTAGAGAGACTCGGGGAAGGTCAGAGAGTAGCTGGAGAGACCCCAGGTAAAGAGACTGCTCCTGGGGTAGGTGAAGGAAAGGGCAGATAGAAATATGTAAAAGAGCCAGAGGCTTGAAGTAGAGAGATCAAGAAATGAAACCTCAGTCTCTCGCAGCACAAAGACCAGGAGTATTCAAGCCACCAGATGGAGAACTGAAAATGGTTAAAAGGAAACACTGTTCCTGTTCAGTGCTACTGAATGACTAGGAAATCCTGAGAAGCCAGCAGGATTCGTAAGGGGATTGGACTCTTACCATGGCAGTAGGAGCTGAAGCTCTGTTGAGCCTTGTGTGAACCAGTTGAGAGCCACTAAAACTTTGTGGAAGCCTTTCTGTGGGGGGAGATGTGAATCATCCCCTTCTGCCAGGTCACCTTTTCCTGCAGTCTGTTGAAGTGCTGTTAGGGCAGCCCATGGCTCAGTAAAATTTGGATCTTGCGTTCCAGCACGTGCATTAGGACAGTGTGTGAGGAACCAGCTGTGAATGCTCTCTGGCAGAGGGAGATCTGCCCACCGCTCACCCAGAGCAGCTGGTGGTGGCCCAGTGAGTCGCCTGCTGGGGCCAGATGCAGCAGGTCCCCTTAGGAAATGATTTTCTCTTCCAGAAGCGCCACCGCTCAAATGACTCTACAGCTTCAGGGAGGGACCGCAGCCACAGCTGCGACTCGGCGGAAGCGCTGCCCTGCAAGGTGAAGGAGGAGCCCTGGCTGCAGGAGATGTGCAATGCCTTCTTGCAGCAGTACATCCAGTACCTGCAGAGCATGGGCTTCATTCTGGTCCAGGTGCGGCCACCCTCGCCCACCACTCGCAGGTCAGTGGCGTTCCAGGAACCCTGTTGTTGGAGAAACACCAACACACTGAGCTATGCCCTGGTCTGATGCAACAGGAGACACTGGCTCCCCTGCTCAAGGCTCTCTCTGCTGTCATTTCCAGTAGCACGAGCCGGATCCGAGCTCTGGCAGCAATGGGTGTGGAGGGGAGAGGGTCCTTCTCCTACACGAAGCCAAAAGCAGAGGGGAGTCCAAAGGTGAGTGCATATCTGTTAGAGGGGTGAAACTGGGGTGGAAGTCAGGCTGTGGAGTGGGACAGTTCTGGTTAGCTTTTGAATCAGTTTTAGACAGAAAGGGTATGAGAAGGCAGAGAAAGCACCGAAGGGGAAAAAAAAGACTCTGTCTAGACCAACACCATCTTTGGGATGTTGGGTCAGATGAGACCTCCTTGCCCTCCTGCATGTCTTCCTGCAGCTGGTACTGGGTGGAACCAGGGCAAATCTCAAAAGGGTGGCAACAGCCTGGAGGGGGCTCAGAAGAGGACCAGGGTGACCTGGGGCCAGGACAGCTGCCTTTGGGTGTGATTCCGGAGGTTTACCTGCCAGAGAAGCCTCAGCACCTACGATGAAGGGCAGTTCTGGGGCAGAAGGATCTTTAGTTGAAGAGATCGAAGATAAACCCAGACAGTTCTACTGTGAGAGGAGGCTGAGCAGGCTGATGCTTTTCATTTCCAAAGAAGTGGCAACTAGAGAGGGACAGGACAGAGCTCTACCAAGTCACAGCTAGCCTGGAAAGGGGTTGAGTCCTTGCTCTCACCTAGACCCCAACAAGGGAAAACACTGGGAGCCAGTTTCAAAGCAAAAGGGAATGTTTCTTAGCGCAGCAGGTAACAGCAGTCTGTCAAAAGGTTTTGTGAACGCCAAGAGCTTACGTGGGTTTTGTGAACATGAGAGCTTACAAGAGAACAGGTACATACCTGGAAGAGGAATCCCTCTGGGTAGGCAGAAACCATCTGCAGTTCATGAAATCACCCAGGGATGATGGGAGCACGTAGCATTTGCTAACCCTTTCTGACACTTTCCTGGCACCTACCTTCGGCAGAGGTTGGTACAGAATTGTGGGCAAGACAACACCATGCCGTTAGAATGAGGAGAGAAATCTGCTGGAACAACGTAACAGGGGACTAATGAATTTGCTGTCAGCTGAGCTCTGAGTCCAGACTGGATGCCTCTGTTAGCTGCTGTGTCAGGCAGATGTGATGGTCTGCAGAGTGCTCAGCAGGGAGAGGTGGGAGCAAGGTTTTGTGGGCAGCATTACACCTCAGCTCAGTGTCCTCAAGCTCTAGAGACACCTTGTCCTCAGTAAGTAGGAGGCGAAGGTAGCAGTGTGCCTGGTATGCTCCCTTGAAGGCTGTTTATTGGGTTTGTTAGGACTCTTTTCACAGTCAGCTCTGGCATTTCTGCTGTCCTACCTCCACTGAGGGTGCTCGATTGATGAGGTCTCTGTTTTTCCACCTCTGCCACAGAGCCTTGTGGCAGCCTCTCACTCTGGTGTGCAGGCTGCTCTCCTGTGCCAGAGAGCCTCTCCAACTTTGTCCTTCTCCTCCCAGAGCACAAGCCCTGCTGTTGCGACCTATCATCTACAGAGAGCTCTTCCGGGTGGGATTGTGCTGATGGAGTTGGCTTTCCAGGTAAGACAGGACAGGAAACAAAGTACAATCTCTGGGGGTTTGGGGACAGTGTTCAGACATGACAGAGTGATGAGGAGGAGTGCAGCAGGGATATGTGATTCTTCCTTTCTTGTCCTGCCTCTGCCATGGTCCTGCAGGACTGTGGATCATGTAGGAATGGTTCTGCAGGCCCAGAGCAGTAAGAGTTGCCCGGAGGGAGGGGAGGCTAATAAAAGATGTAGGGGCTCAGCACCGGGTAGGGTGCTCTGTGCTCAGCCATGTGTGGGCTGGGCCAGCTTGGTTCAGACAGAAGGGGGAAGCAAAACACGGAGTAAGAGTGTCTGGGGTGAAGCATGGGGACTGTTCTCCTCCCCTGGAGCGGCTCAAGGCCTGTGCTGTGCTCATGTGCTCTCTCCTCCAGGGCTATTACTTCTGCGTGAAGCAGTATGCGCTGGAGTGCTCGCGGATCCCCATGGGCCAGTCTGTGAACTCCCAGGTAATGGCTTTGCAGGTGGTCTTCAGGGTCAAGGGCTGCTTTTTGAGACGGAGCAATCTCTGGGACAGTGGGCATTTCAGGTGCAGCAAGTTCTGGAGAGCTCTACTCCCTCCTCCTGGAAAAGCAGAACTGCACAAAGCCGTTTGCAGCCATGTGCCCTCCATGGCCTGCTGCTTGAGCAGATCTGGAGTGCAGTGAAAGCAGGTGGGAGGTTTGGCAAGAGGATTACTCTTGTCCTAACTTGCAGAGCAAGATAGAGCAAGCTGGGGAGGAATAGGAGCAATTCTGGCACAGATGACTGCTCCAGGGAAAGTCAGTGCATAGAAAGCCAAAAGCTCTCCTCTTTCCTTGGAACAAAAGGGAAGTGGAATGGGAACAAGGATCTGTGAACATGGATGGCTGCCCTTTGCTGGAGGAGATCACTTTCTGCACCATGAGCCCTGGTTCTTGATACCTCTGTGCCTTGCTCTACAGCACCATGGGGTTGCCTGCTTCCTTCTCTTTTGGTGTGTCACGGTGTCTTCTGCCTGTCGCTGGGGCACTGGGGTGGCTGTCTAGGGGCTGGCCAGCCCTAGCCTGTTGGAGGCAGGAAGCAGGCATGACCATATTGTCCTTTCCAAGATGGCTCTGTGGCAAGGCTATGTCTTCTTTATGCTAAGAGTGGCTCTCCTAAGCTTAGACCCTGACAGGGCCTCACTGCAGGGTTTGCTGAGCCTTTCCTGGGAAGCCTGCACGTGTGCAAGGCAGGGTTACCAGGCTGCAGCTGGCATTGCAGGGAACATCCAGGCTCTCACTGACTTGGGAAAAGACTTTGCCTGGTTTTGCAGAGAGAGGGGATGGTCCTGGGAGCAGTGGGCAAGAGGTGTGGGGCTTGTTACAGTGACCTGGCCAGCCTTTGCACATGCTGGGACTAGCCTAGAGTTGGGCTTCTCTGCTCCTTCTCTCCCTTTGTCCCACGCTGGGCCTGTACAGGACATGCTGGATGCAGGAACAGGGCTGGGCAGTGCCTTGTCCCTCTTCCCACTGGCTGTGCATCTCTCTCCATCAGGGCACTCTTACTGCCAGAGCTCGCAGCAAGAGCTGCATGGGACCCAGCTCCGTCTCTGAGTCTGCGGTATGTCCTCTCCTCCCACTGCCAAGCTGGGCACGGCAGGACCTGCCAGTGCAGGGCTGAACCTCCACTGACTGTGCTTCCCCCCTTCTGCCCCTGGGCCTGGCAGGGGGAGCTGCTTTTTGCCTCCTGTGCCAGTGCCTTCTGTAGCAGTACATACCACAGTGGGCAGCCCAGCCTGGGAGGAGGATGGGGGGGCCCTGGGTGCTGGCATGGGGGCAACACCTTGTGTTTCTTGCTTTTTGCCCTGCCTTTCCTGGGGCAGAGCTGTCAGCTCTCCTCGGGCTGGTCCTGGTTGTGCAGGTTGCCCTCTGGCTTTGGCAGCAGCGACGCGGGTAGTGTGGAAAGCGAGGGCAGCCTGTTCTCGTGCCAGTGCCTGCCTGCTGGGTTTCCCTGCTTGCCCCTTCTTAAAGCAAGGGATTATGGTGAGGGTCAACTATTCAAAGGCATCAGAGCCAAAAGACAAAACTGTGGGCTCCTGGCATAAGGGCTCTGCTGAGGCCTTCACCAACGCTGTCCCCTGGCACAGTAGCTGCAGTTGTGCTGGGGGCATGGTCAGGGCGGGGGTGAAGGCTGGTGCTGCCCTCGTGAAGGATTGGCACGCTGGGCAGAGGTGGTGGTCATGTGCTGGAGGGGCCCTCTGGGTACAGCTGTGACACACCAGCTGCCACTGGATCTGTTCCCACAGCAGCCTGGGTCCCTGTTAGTTGCTGAGCACAGGGCATTAGCAGTTCTGCTGTTGCCCATCTCTGGGTCCAACTACTCCCACAGGACCCTGTGCTGCCTCCTGCTCTCAAGGGTACATTCAGGGAGTCAGTCTTTGCCTGTAGGTCCAGAACTTGCTGGCACTCCAGCCCCAGTGTGGCCTGTACCTGCCTGGGGACTAGGCACTGCAGGGCAACACTGGGCTGAAAGGAGGCTGTGTCCCCTTCACAGCCACGTGGCTTTCAGCTCAAAGCGGGGGTGAACCTCACGCCAAAAGGGAGGCAGTGCTGCTCAGTCTGTGCTGCTACTGCAGACCAGAAGTGGGGTCAAGCGTTGAAGGAGCCATCAGTCTGGATATCCCTTGGGGCCAAGCCTGCGGGTCTGCTGTTTGCACTGTGCACACGGCTTCTCAGCTGCATCCTGCTCTGGTGTCGGGGCAGGGCTGGCTGCACTGGCTCTGCCATGCCTTGCTGACAGCAGGGCCTTGCAAGAGGGTGAAGTGCCTGGTAACATTCCTGCCGTGACTCCCTGTCCCTCCGCAGCTCTCTATGCTCTTCACAGAGGAGTGTGACAAGGTGCGGGACCTCATGCACGTGCATTCATTCAGCTACGACTTCCACTTGCGGATAGTCCACCAGTATCTTCTGGGTTCCCACATGACCCTCCGCCAAGGCTACCATCTCACCAGCTTCCTGGAGGATTTCATTGCCCACCACACTGACATCCCCAAATTTGGCCGCAACCATGTTTTCCAAGGTGAGTAGCTCAACATGTGATCAGTCTGGGGATCACCGGTCCATAACTTGGCAAAAGCTTCCCAAGTGCTTTACAAATAAACCTAACCCTGGGACTATCCAGGGAGAGGGTGACACGAGGGGCACAGAGGAAGTCCTTGCCGCCCTGTTGTGGAAGGGAGGTGGGTTGCTCTAGAGCTCAGTCCCCCAGAACAGTTTGTAGGACACCAGGTAAGAGGCGCTGAGCAGCTCCTGTGACAGCAGTGTGTCCTTCTGCACTAGGCATGCTGGCCCTGCCCACCAACATGATCACTGCGCACCAGCTCTACAACTACATCGCTGACCATGCCAACACCTACCACATGAAACCCTTGCGCATGGCCCGGCCAGCCACGGGCAGTGACAACAAGAAGGGGACACCCGGCACAGAGCAGAACGAATACGCGCTGGTCTCTATTTGGAACAGGTGAGTGCATCTGCTGCAGGTTCCTGGAGCTGCAGGGCTTGGTGGGCACCCCTGAGTCCTGGGGACACTGCCCAGGGTGCCAGGAGCAGCTGTGCACCAGCTTTTCTGGGTGCTGCACGTGTGCGCTTGTGCCTTTGACGTTTCCCATAGCACCTCTGAGGAGTCCTGCTGTGACAAATTCCCCATGGCCAATAGTTCCGTTGTGACCAAGAGCTCTGGGGGAACAAAGTGAGGTCCCCTTCATACTGACGTGCTCTTGCTCCCAGCTCGGGCTCCTACAAGGACTCTGAAGGTCTGCGCCATCATGATGACTTTGACGTGTCCCTCCTGGTGTGTCACAGCGCAGCACCCTTTGAGGAGCAGAGCGAGGCTGAGAGACGCATGCTACGGTGAGCACTGGGGCCCAGAGACGTGACACTGAAGCTTCCTGGTGGGGGAGGAGGGCTCTGGGGGGGACTGGCTTTGCCTGGGACAGACAGGTTTGGTGCTGTCTGGGGAGGCTCCTCACAGGGAACTGGGCAGTGTGGTACCTGTCCTTGTCCGGGCGGAGAAGCACCCTTACTGGCAGGGACAGAGAGGCTCGTGATGCCTTTGCAGCCCAGCAGAGAAGGGAGCGTCCCTTCCCTGGGTCACAGGTGTCTCCTTGCCCACAGCTTGCGTTTCTACGTCATCATGACCAGCCAGCGGGAGCTCTTCCCCCGGCTTACGGCCGACATGCGACGCTTCAAGAAGCTACCGCGCTTGCAGCGGGAAGTGCTGGAGCCTGTGGTGGGCCGGGCAGCGTGGGAGGCAGCTGAGCCAGAGCCGAGCCTGGGGGGGCAGCAGCCTGCGGAGCGGGAGCTGTGGCAGGACGTGGAGGACAGCAGCGAGTTCTACGCGGGGGGCACACAAGTCAAACTGGGGCCTGGGCTCTTCTACACCTCGCCGCTATTCCCCTTGCTGGCTTCTGAGGTGGCCTCAGCCCAGAAGCAGCTCAGCAGCATGGTGCAGCTGGCCAAGTGCCACTGCCGCAGGGACAACCTCTGGAAGCGTCTCTTCCTCCTGGAGCCTCTGGCTTCTGACAAGCTGAAGCTGGGCAAGCTCTCGCTGGTGGAGCTGGAGGAGCTGCTCGATGCCGTGCATGGGAAATCCATTGCTGATGTCGACCCCCAGCTGGTGAGCAGCAGGGGTGGAGGGATGGTGCACAGCAGACCCTGCCCTGCTCTGGGGAGGGAGTGGGTGAAGGGACCGCAGGGCTTCCTCTTCCTGGTTGGTGGGGAGATAGAGGCAGGAACATAGCTCCTAGCTGGCAGGGGAAGGGGAGGCTGCATGGACCCGTCTATGGAGAGTGGGTAGCTCTGGGTCAGCGTGCCTCACTGGGCTGTGATGGATGCATCTGATTTGGGCTCTGAAGGCTACTGTAGCATTAAGGCTGCTGGTGCCATGGCTAGAGGGAGGCTGAAATTAGCCCTTTTCCATGCCTGCAGGGATGCTTCCTCACCATGACAGTCTCCTGGTACCAGAGCCTCATCAAAGTGCTGTTGAGCCGCTTTCCCCAGAGCTGTCGGCACTTCCACAACGCTGAAACCGGTACCCAGTATCTGGTAAGACACAGCCCACCGTGCACTTGCAGCCCCTCTCCCTTATCCAAGGCCCCTGCCTGCTGCAGCTTCTTGCAGTGTGAGCCTGGCTGTGCTCAGGACAACGTGGGCACTGTTGTGATGTTGCTCTCCACTCTGGTGCAGCATGAGGTGTGTGCTCCCGTGGCACAGCAGTGTCTGTTTGTCTGCCCCCTTCACAGCCAGATCCTCATTCCATGTATGTCCCCGTGTTTTGGCAGTGTCACCTGTAGGCCAGGCAGACTTGCACCTTTGTGGCTCTGTCGTGCCACTCATCCTGCACACCAGCACGTTCCGGGTTGGGTGTGGTTTGTATTCCTGTCCTGGGGTTTGTGCTGTCTCCTCTGCAATTTGCACTGTGGCTCTTTTGGCAGGTTGTGCTCAACCAGAAGTTCACGGATTGCTTCGTTCTTGTGTTTCTGGATTCCCATTCAGGAAAGACGGTAAGAACTTGGGAACGTAAGGACAGCTACATTGGCTCAGGACATGAGTCTGTCCAGATTCATCAGCAGTGGCTGAGGGCAGGTGCCCACGGGGAAAAGAAGAGCAAATCAAGAAGTTTGTTAACACCTTTCCCAATTACTGTCCCCTCAGCTAACAAACTGTGACCCAGGTCTGACCTGAGCTAGCGGTGGCCTTTCCCATTTATTTGATAGCCTTCCGCAGCTTCATTTCCTTTGGTTAATGCAGGATGATTTTCATGATTTCCATGATTTCCCCCAGCTTGCTGCTCCATGTTGCAGTTAGAAAGTAGGTGAGGAGCTACCTTCCTTGGCTTGTTTATGAACCTCCTTCTGCTCTTTTCCTGTGACACCCCTTTGTTCTCATATTGGAAAACAGGGAGCAGTTGATCCCCTTGTCCTTCACAGGGTTGCTCTCAGCTGTCTCTGTCCAGGCTAGAGAGTCCTCCTGTATTCAGTCCAAAGCCAGACCCCACTGGCTCTGCCTGGGAGGGGTCACCAGCACTGTGGGTTGCTCCTGCCTGGGCAGAAAGGAAGGGAACCAAACCTGCGTGGCCCTTGGCCGCCTTTAGACTTGAGGGCAAGACGACCCTGCTGCCAGCTGTGCTCCCAGGCAGGGTGCAGGAAGGGCCACAGGGAATGCAGCTCCACGTGGGAGTAGGGGATCTGAGGTGCTTCAGTCCACAGCAAGGCTTTTGCAGGGACTGCACTGTAACCGATCCCTTCGTACATAAATCACACTCCACCTTTACGGCAGGGAGGGAGGCAGAGAGGTGGTGCCTGCTGGAAGGCTGCTCAGTGCCTCCTGCCACCTGATGGTGAAGAGCTCTTCCCATTTTGTGCTGGAGCTTTGTCACGGCCAGTTCTATGCTCTTCATGCCAGTGGTAGCTCAGGGCTGAAACTGCTCTTCACACTGCGGGTACCCGCTTGCTCCCGGGTCCCCTAGATTCACCTCTGCATCTGAAGGTGGAATTTCTGCCAGCCCTGTGTTGCTGTTAAGCAAGCCAAGCTCTTAAGCCTGTCTTCCCTTCTCCAGTGGCTTCGCTGTCATTCAGGGCCCTTCAGGGCTCAGGTCAGCCTTTGTAAATACAGCTATCCAGGACTGCAGCCAGTATTCCTGAGGAGTCTCAGCAGAGCCTTCTGCCATTGCACTGAGGCTTTGTTGTCCCTGCTTTCGGTACAGCCTGAGGGGGGGTATCTGCCTTTGCCTAGTCATGTTTCGCTGGTCACAGTGTCACCTTGTGGTCACTGATGTAATAAACCCAGGCTCTCCATCCCTTCTCCCAGCGACTCCCATCTTGCCAAAGAAATCCTTAGTGTTCCTCGCCTTGACATCCCACTCCTGTGGCCTCTCAAAAGTCTCTGGGGCTCTTTTTGCATTATCCCAATCCTCTTGTATTAGTGCCTCAGTTTCTATCAGCATTCGTAACCTCTCTCCAGCCCGTTCATTCCCCTTTCAGAACTACCATCTCCACCTTCTAATTTTTGTGTTAATTCCTACCTTTTCAGCTTACCTAAACTTCCCACGTGGCACTACATCAAATCATTCCTGAAACTCAGATGAGAGATACCATGATTCCTTTACCTAGAAGCATTACCTTACGAAAGAGAACTCTAGTGTTGGCACGTCACTGTCGTAACAGACCTGCATTCTCCTCGTGGCCCTTCCTCTCCAGGCCAGCCCTAAAGCCTTGCACGCTGCTGGAGTCGTGCTCACCGATCGCTTTCTCTTCCCTCTTAAATGATGGTGGTGCACTTGCTGTTTCACGGTTGCACAGCTGTTCTCATGGCTTTATGGGTTTGTTAGGAGACCCTGGCTACTAGATGTGCTGTGTTTCAGCCCTGGAGAACATCCAGTCCCCGCGTCTTGCTTCTGTGACGCTTATCTCGGTGCACAGAGTCGCTCACGTATTTCTTTTGCCCGAGATCCTGCAACCTTCTCTTCTGAACCCCGTTCTCTGCCCCCTCTGCCCCTGCTTGCCTTGTCAGTACAGTCACTGGTAAGAATGGAGCAGCCAGCATTTATTTTTAGGATTGCAGTTATTACGTTTAATCTCCTCCCCTTCCCCATTTGTTGCACTCCTACTCTTTGCCTTGGAGGAAGGAATTTCCCTCTGATTTCCCTGGAAGCCCCTGTTACAGTAGTGGCAGTAGGATCTCCTCCTCTCCCGAGGCTGCTGCTGGGATTGGTACAACTGCAGATGCATGGGGGTGGGACAGGGAGGGGGCAAACCCTTCCACCTCATTGCCACCAGGAAAACTGGGAGGAGGCCCAAACATGCTTTCTCACCGGCATTTTGGGACTTCTCCCAGTATCTGCCTGACACAGCCAAGCCTGGGCTAGGGACTGCACAGTACTCGTCTGAATCCTGTCCCCTGACCTGCTCCTCCTTCTCGGCAGAGCCTGACCGTGGTTTTCCGGGAGCCGTTCCCAGTGCAGCCCCAGAACAGCGAGAGCCCTCTACCACAGCTTGTGTCCACGTATCACCACCTGGAGTCAGTTATCAACACTGCCTGCTTCAACCTCTGGACAGGCCTGCTCTAGCACTGGCACCCGCAGCCTGGAGCCATACACGTACGGGACCTCGCGGCACGGCTGTGCTGTGGGTGACGATGGGGATGAACAGGCCTCGGGGGGGGGCCTGTGCTCCAGCACTGCAGGCAGCGCACGTGGGTACCGAACTGAGGAGCCTGGGGATGTGCACCTCCATTGCTCGCAGGCTGGCGTGGCCCTCGGAGCCCCGTTTTTGGGGAATTTGATACTGAACGACCTTGAACTGAACTGGAAGGGCAGGAGTTTGGCTGAAGTAGAACGGCTCTCAGGGACATGGCTTTGGCATCTGCAGGCGAGTTCTGCCTGCTGGGAAGGCATGGAGGAGCAGACACGGCACGTCTTCTGCACAGGGCAGCGCTGCACAGTGCTCTGCCTTTCGGTGGAACGACTCCTGGACTTCAGGGCTCTGGGCAGTGAGGCTGCCCACTTCCGGCCCTTTGCTTTCGTCAGGAGAGCACTGAACGGGACAGGAGGGGTGAACTGGACCAGGGGAAGGTTTTATGGAGATGTACATTACAGCCATTGCTATATCTGTGAAATAAACTGAACTGGATCCCCACGCAGGCGCATGGGCTGGGCTGTGGAAAGCCTTCCGGGGGGGATGCAGAGGCAAGCCTAGCTGTGGGGCTGGCTGGGAGTCTCACGCTTGCCCTGGAGCTGGAGCAGCAGGGCACTCGGCCCCAAGCACCCGTGGGCAGGCAGCCCCCAGCCTGGTACCTTGGTCTGGGCAGCCTGTGAGGGGGCTCTCGCTTCACTTTCCCCGTCTGCTGCGGGGTCAGTGCTGGGCACTGGCAGCAGCCTCGAGATCTGCAGGGCTTGGAAGCCCAGAGGCCTCTTCCCACAACTCCAGGCACCAGCTGGGGCTGGACGTGGAAAACTCGTGCCCTTCCCAAGGAGTGAATGCTCCTCTCAGCAGCGGGGGCTCCCCGGTCACGCCTGCAGACTGGAGGTGACTGCTCCTGCGCACCTCAGGTCACCTACCTGAGCCATCCCCAAATATGACACACTGCAGATGGTGCTGGAGGGTCCAAGTGCTTGGGCTGGCCCAGCAGGGCCTGGGGAAGGGCAGTAGGACAGAGATGCTCCTAACTTTGCCCCACGTCACAGAGAAGACACACGTGCTCCTCTGTTAGCTTCTGCTTTGGCTTTTATTCCAGTGTTTTCCTCGTTTTACTCAGCTGCCTTGCTGGTCCCACCATGCTTCAGGCCTCGGCTCTCCCAGTACGAGCGCAGCCAGCCCAGACCTTCCAGCGTGTCTCCTGCAGTGACGGACACAGGACCCCCAGGCAAGCTGGAGCAGCTGCTCTTCTGGGCTCTCATCCCCTCGTAGGGACCCCAGTGCCCACAGCCTGCCCTCCTCAGGACATGCCTGCCCGGGCACAGGCCCCAGCCCGCTGGTCCATGCTGGGACCTGCCAGCAGGGCTCGGACCACCCACAGCCCCACTCACCTTTCGGAGCGTACTCGCACCCCACATAGCCAGTGTAGCCGAGAGACTCCAGGAGCTCAAAGAGGTAGGGGAAGCTCAGCTCCCCGGGGCTGTCCGGCTCGTGCCGCCCTGGCACCTGGGCGATCTGGATATGACCTGGGGAGGGAACACGCGATGCTCTGCCCCAGGCAGCCCTACCCACAGCCCTTGCTGGGCATGGGACAAGGTGCCCTGAGAGCAGACCCTTCCCCCGCCACCAGCCACAGGAGTGTGGGGCAGCAGGGCCCCATCTCAAAGCCGCTCCTGTCCTATGGCCCCAGCGGAGCCGGTTTGGGTGCAGGGCGTTACCGATGAGCGGGAAGTATGTCTCCAGGTTGCGCGACAAATTCCCATCCATGATCTGGCAGTGAAAGAGATCCTGTGGGAGAGAGGGGAGACGGATGGTGCAGCTGCTCAGGGAGCAGTCAAGGATGGCTGTGCTTGGCTGCCCTCCCTCCCCAAAGCCCCAGGAGGGGATGAAAAGCCTACAGCCCCTGGGACTCCCCCATAGGCCCCTCAAGGTTCCGTGGTGGAGGGTGGACCCTGGAGTTGTTCAGTGCTGACTTACCAGCTGCAGCTTCAGGTTGGGCTGTCCCACCTTCTCCAGGATGGCAGCAGCTGAGGGTGCAAGACATGCGAGACTATCACCCCCAGCCTGGAAGCTTTGTGGTGAAGCCCTGAGGCTCCCATTCCTCAGCTGTGATCCCCCAAGTGAGGCAACCTCCTGCCTTCCAGACTTTGGGATCCGTCTCCCTTGAAGGAGACTCTGGGGACAGATGTCTGCCTTACCCTGGTGCGGGGTGTTCAGGAAGTAGCGAGGGTCAGTGATGCGGTTGTTAATAGGCTCCAGCAGTCCGATCATGTCCTCCTATAACAGAGAAATGTCACCCTGCAGAGCATCCTGCCACCTCTGCAGCGGGGAGCACTCCCTCCCCGTGCCAGGCTGGGGGGGGGAATTCTCCATCCTTGGTACCCCAAGAGCTGCACCCACAGAGCAGGACCTGTTCCCTGCTTACCTGGGCCAGGATGTCAGCGGCGTATCGGAGGTTCTCAATGAAGGTGGTTTCCATCTCTCCTGCCACTGCTGCCCGGTCTGTGCCCAGGGGAACCCGCCCGGCCAACAGGTGGATCCTACAGACACAGGGAGATCAGCCACAGGCAGCAGCTCCAGTCTCCAAGCAGCTGGTTGGATCCAATACACCTTCCTCTGCCGATGGAAAACGGGGCCAGGCTGGGGGAGCAGACACACACGGGGTAAGAGGAGCCATCTCCCGTGCAGGAGGCGTGACAGGCACCAGCAGCAGGGACACCAACCTGCACCGTCCCACCTCGGTACCAGAGGGACATCTTTGAACCCTTTGCCCGACAAATCCCACCCCCTGATTCCTCCCTCTTTTCCAGCCACCTCTGGCTCTTCCACCCCGAGTCTGGAGCCACTTCCTGGCTTAGAGCCGGAGGGGCCAGTGGCCGTGCCGGGACACGGGGGCCACAGGCAGCGCTCAGTGGCCAGGCAAGAGCAGGGTCCTCGGCGACCGTCTGGGGAAGCGGAAACACAAACCTCTTCAATGTGCCTGTTACCGGAGAGCAAAGGGATCTGGGCAACCCCTGGCCTATGCCCTCCGCAGGCCTTTGGGCTGCGATCCTACGGGAAAGGATGACGCAAAGTAGCCGGAATAAAGGGGCCACGGTGGTTGTCTGAAGGGGCTGTGCCAGGCTAGTTACAGCGTCTGCTGTGCTGCCATCGGTGTGGTGTCCTGGCGAAACGACTGGTGTAGTTGGAGAGGGAAAAGGGAGGATTATTGTGTGCAAAGGTGTGGATAAAAGCCTCCGCGGGCAAGGCAGGGTGGGACGGGAGTGACTCTGAGCTCTGGGTCAGCTCACAGTGAGCACATGGAGGCCGTGGCCCCACGCTCCGGGGTCCGCAACACGCTGGCTCCAGCCGGACCCAGCCAAGGGTCGGCAGTGTGCGCTGGCAGCCCAGAAAGCCAAGTGTATCCTGGGCTGTATCCAGAGCGTGGCCAGCAGGGTGAGGGAGGGGATTCTCCCCCTCTGCTCTGCTCTCCTGAGACCCCACCTGCAGTTCTGCGTCCAGTTCTGTGTCCCCCAACATCAGAAGGATATTGACCAGTTGGAGCGAGTCCAGAGGTGGCCATGAAGATGCTCCAAGGGCTGGAGCCCCTCTGCCATGGGGACAGGCTGGGAGAGTTGGGCTTGTTCAGCCTGGAGAAGAGAAGGCTCCGGGGGGACCTTACAGCACCTTCCAGTCCCAGGGGGGGCTACGAGGAAGCTGGGGGGGCTTTTTACAAGGGCCTGTAGTGACAGGACAAGGGGAAATGGGTTTAAACTGAAAGTGGGGAGATTTAGATTAGATATCGGGAAGAAATTCTTATTGGAGAGGGTGGTGAGGCACTGGGACAGGTTGCCCAGAGAAGCTGTGGATGCCCCATCCCTGGAAGTGTCCAAGGCCAGGCTGGATGAGGCTTGGAGCAACCTGGTCTAGTGGAGGGTGTCCCTGCCCATGGCAGGGGGTTGGAACTGGATGGGCTTTAAGGTCCCTTCCAACCCAAACCATTCCATGATTCTCTAAGCGGGGAGCGAGCCAGCGGGACGGGGGCTCAGTGAGCCCTTCCCCGAGCAGCAGAAGCAGGAGGGCTGCAGGGAGTGAGCTCCGAACGCCGCCGGAGCCGGCAGCCCGCAGCCGCGGGGGTCCTGCCGCGCACCTACCTGGGGCAGCCCACCGCCTTGGCGTACCGCACCGCCGCGGCCAGGCCCTGCCGGAAGGCAGCCTGGCGCCCGGGCACGGCCGCCAGCCCCATCTCGCCCGCCTCCTGGTCCCCTAGGAGAAAGCGGCAGGGCGGTCAGCGGCTGCGGTGCAGCCCCCGCGCCTCCACCCCCCGCCCCCCGCAACCCCCGGGGGGAACGCGGCGGTACCGGGAGGGGTGTTGAGGAGGACGATCCGCACCCCGGCCCGCTCCGCAGCGGCCCGAAGCTCCTGGGCCGGGCAGCCCATCGGCCACGCCGCCTCCACCGCTCCGAACCCGGCGGCCGCCGCCGCCTCCAGCCGCGCCGGCAGCGCCGGGAGCTGCGGGAAGAGCCACGACACGTTGGCGGCGAACCGCAGCGGCATGGCGGGCGGCGGGGCGGGGCTACGCCGCGTGTGGGCGGGGCTACGCCGTGTAGGGGCGGGGTCTTGCCATGTAGGGGCGGGGCCGAGGCGGCGCGGCCGGACAGCGACGCTGGTGCATCCCGCGTGGGCTGCGGGCAGCAACGAGCCGCTCGTGAGGCTGCTGGGAGGGCCGCGAGTGGAGCGACCCCCATCCGCTGGGGCAGAGCTGGGGTGCAGCCTCTCCCCAGCAGCTCCGACGCCCTCCGCGCTCTGCCCTGCGAGCGTGCGGTGGGGCGACGGCTCCAGCGCCCAGCCGTGCTGGTGCGTGGGGCCACGGGGCACGTGTGGGTCAGCGGCCCCACGCCGCGCCCCAGCAGGCAGAGCCGGCCCCACGCTGCCTGTGACACAGGTGGGGTTGGTGTCCTCGTCACAGGGGCTGCGGGACGGGGCGTGCCTGGGAAAGGTGCTCCTGCCAGGTGTTGGCCTGCCGTACACAAAGCACGGTGTTAATTGGTTTCCTGGGGAGCTTGTCTCTAACAGTGTCTCATTATGCGAGAAACCCTTTCTCTTGTGTCCCGCGCTCTGCATATTTTACCATAAAATGTTCACCTCCGCTGCTGCAGAGCCGTGGCTCAGGTGTGCGGGAGTCCGACCTCTGCGGTGCCCGTGGCCAGCTCCGTGTCCCCGGTCCCTGTCCCCCGTGCTCACCGCACCTCCAGGCACAGCTCGCCCCGGTCCCTGTCCCCCGTGCTCACCGCACCTCCAGGCACCGCTCGCCCCGGTCCCTGTGCCCCGTGCTCTCTGCACCTCCAGGCACAGCTCACCCCGGTCCCTGTCCCCCGTGCTCTCTGCACCTCCAGCCACAGCTCACCCCGGTCCCTGTCCCCCGTGCTCTCTGCACCTCCAGGCACCGCTCGCCCCGGTCCCTGTGCCCCGTGCTCTCTGCACCTCCAGGCACAGCTCACAGGCTGCACAGGTTGGGGGGGTTCCTGTCCAGCCCAGGGGCTGTGCTGTGCCTGGCAGAAGTGGCACCGTGAGCCCTGGACATCTTGCAGCTGAGCCTGTTTCTGGGGGCTCTCGCCTGCCTGGGGAGCCCTCTGTGACATGGCAGAAGCCCCCCACAGCCCCCTGGGCCGCTGCAAGCCCCAGCGATTCACAGCCGTTTGGGGGAGCCCAGCGGCAGCTCCTCCTTGGCAGAGGCCAGCCACAGCGACAGGGCTCAGGGCTCTGGTGGGAGGTCAGGGCAGCACTGGCAGAGGGGAAAGCAGTGGCAGAGCTATCCATTAAAGAGTCTCAACTCAATTAAGGTTATTGATTAATCAATTAGAAGAAGCTTGACTCGACTTCTCAGGAATAATCCAAACTGTCCCCAGTGATGGACAGCTGTGCGGGGGGTGGCATCCATGTCCTGGCAGCATCCCCAGCTGGAGGCCGGGCACCAGGATGGGGCAAAGGCGGCGGGTGGGAGCAGAAGCCCTGTGCTGGGAGGGGCAGCGAATAAACACACCTGAGCCCAGCATGTGGGGGAGATGGGAATTCGGGGAGCCCGCGCAGAAACTTGCCCTGCCGATGGCAAGCGAAGCTGCTGGCTCCGTGCTGGAGCATTAACGGCATCTTTATATCCCTGGTAATATATCGCATTGATTTTCTCTTGTTATAACTGCGGTTCCTGCATTGCAGGCCGGTGTTTTGTCACTTTACCTTGACAGGGCACAGCGGATTTACTCCCCGTCGTGCCGCTTGCGGCTCTGGAGCCATGTGCCACGTTGGCGTTGGGACCTGCGCCCGGAACCTGCTGTCTGGGGGGGGCTGGCATGAGCACGGTGCCAGACCGGCCCCACGTCCCCCCAGGGAGATGGAGCAGGCCCTGCGGGGCCCAGCCGGGTGCCGAGCAGCCCTGCACTGCACGGGAGCTTTATGAGCCAAAAGAAAACACAGCTCCTGCCCATTTTATTAGCCAGATGACATTTCAGCGCAGATCTGGCTCTGGCCTCAGTGATGGCCAGGGTGGGGAGGCGGTGGGTGGCCCCCGTGCCCCAGCACGGTGCCCTGGGGTGGCCCGTGGTGCCAGCAGCGTCAGCCGAACCAGCCCGCTCCAGAGCCCACTGCAGCGGGCAGCACCAGTCCTCCCAGTACCCCATAAATCCCCCAGCTCGTTGGGCCACAGGGAAGGTTTTATCTCTCTCCCTCTTTATGAAACTCATTTTAATTTAAATTGTCATTTCCATACGTTAACGACCTGTCCCTGGGCTCCCAGGGGCTTGGCTGGCACCCGGGGGGCCGTGAGGGCCAAGGTGCTGTGGGGTAGCTGGGTGGCACTGTCCCACTGGGGCATGTCACCCCCATCTCTCCTGGGCACCCCCAGACCTCTCCCACTCCCCCTGTGCCCCACAGCTGTGCGAGGCAATCCAGGGCTGGGGCTTTCTTCTGTGCTGTAAAGCACCCCAATATTTTTCAACCATGTTTGGTTTTCAGCTTTTAGAGGTGAGTAAATTCAAGCCTTTTTATGTGTAGAAAAGGCCAGGAAAAATAATCCGCGTGACCCAGCATCTCACGGAGGCAGCTGCAAGAGCTTTGCTTCTATTAAATCTCATGATTTTTCACCAAAGATGGTCTTCCCCTCTGGGTGCGAAACAACCAAGAGATGAAAAGTCTCTCCAGCAGGATGCAGCACCAACCCAGCCCCTCCTCCCCGCCTGTGTCCCTGAGGCCAGTGTGTCCCCACCATGGCCATGCCCCCTGCTCTGTCACCCCAGCGTCCGTCCCAGCTCCCCTCTCCTCCGGCTATGTTGGAGCAGGCTTTGTGAAGCGATGCATGTGTATCCTCAGCTCTCCTCTCTGCCTAGAATCCCCCCCAAAATTTGAACCCCCCTGTTTTCACGGCCTTGGGCACTGCTGGAGGTTTGGCTCAGGCACCTGTCACCAAAGGGATGTGCCAGACCCGGTGCTCACTGGGGACTCCTTAGTGGAATCCATCACTCCTCCAGGTCCTTCTCCACTTACCACGTGCCTACTGTGCAGAGGTAATTTGATAATTAGCACCTTTCTGCTGCTGGGCCACCTGCTTTACTGTCCTCGAAGCCTGCTGTGCCATTTGCAGCAACCTTTGCTGCTCAGCCTGTTTCCCCCTCACAAAAGGAAGGACCTGCTTGGGTGGCAAATGGCTAATGATGGGGTGCAGCAAGGCTGTGCTGTAGCTGGGACTTATCCTGGTCCTGTGGGGTCCTCCCCTCCTTCTCCTTCTCCTTCTCCTTCTCCTTCTCCTTCTCCTTCTCCTTCTCCTTCTCCTTCTCCTTCTCCTTCTCCTTCTCCTTCTCCTTCTCCTTCTCCTTTTCCTTCTCCTTCTCCTCCTTCTCTTCTCCTTCTCCTCTTCTACTTCTTCTTCCTCCTCCTGCTGCTCCTCTCCCTTCATTCTCTCCATCCCTCCATCCCCCTAATCCCCCTGTCCCAGGCACCAGGCAGCACGTGGGAGATGCAGGGAAAGATGCCAGCTGCTCCCAAAGCTGTGACGAAGATTTCTGCGGGATGCCTTAACGAGCGCATTGGCCCTCTCAGGCCTCCCTTTTTTACAGCCTCCAAAAACGCTCGGGTAAAGGAAAATCTATACATCATATTATGGGAAACAAATGCCCAACCTTTGCCAGTTTATGGCTATTCTTCATCAGGGAGGATCGAACCGAGTGGGAATGTGATATAAATCCCAGCGGAGCCAAGAGGTGGAGGCGAGGACCGAGCACCCCCACGCCCCTGCGGCTCTTGGCGCGGGTGGGCTCTCCATCAGCCAGACGGGATTTTCTCGCTATTCCAAGATTTCACAGGAAATTAATGAGGAGGCCAAATTCTCCTCCAGCTCTTGGAGGAGGCCGGGGCGGGCGGTGCCTGGGCCCACTGAGCTGGCAGATGTTGTTTAACATTCCCAGCAGTAATTAATAGGCGGCTTCATCACTCTTGTATGATTCAAGCATGTCGTCCCGCTTCTCTCCAAATACAGAGCAGAAATATTTGTTAAACGTGGCTGGCGTCTTTGCGTGATCATTAGCGCTCGAGCAGCTCCAGCGGCTGCAGGATTTATCGCCTTGCCAGGATTTCTTTTGGCCTTACGATGCCGTCGCCATCCCTCCCTCCGCTGCCGGCCCCTCCTGGCTAGAGTCTCCCTTTATCACTTTCCCTCTGATTTATGTCCTGCCTGTTGCAATCTCTCCTTTACACCACGGCGGTGGATACCCCCTTCTCCATTCATTACACTGCAGCAGGATGGGCTCCGACCGAACTATCCCCCTGACCAGGGACACCGGGTGAAATTCATCCCGGCCAGGTTCTGCGGTGCCCATGGCAGGGTGCAGGGGGAGCAGGGCCCGAGCAGCCCGCCATCTCCAGGGCACAGCCTGTCTCTGCCAGCCCCGGCATACTCCAGCCCTGTGCCCCATGCCGTGGGGTGCAGGAGCCAGCCCGCCTGGCACCCCTTTCCTCAGCACGGCCCTCTGCAGCCCGGTCACCATGTTAAGCCATCTCTTAATTAATCAGGTTGATTGTAATGTGTTTTTAGGGCATTAAAATTCAATTGTGGAATTCTCCGCTGGCTGGGCTCGCAATGAATACAGAAGTTTGCCTAATTAGAGCTGACACGCAGCCGGTGGGAGAACCAGACAAACGGCCCCACCAGGGCCGTCCACCTCGCCCGGCCCCCAGCAGCCCCATCCCTGCCGCCGTGGTGGGGGCCAGCTCTTGCCATGGGCATCCGGACCCTGCCGTGGGCACAGGGAAGGCAGTGCTGCCCGGCCGTAGTGTCCCTGGGGACACCCATCCCCAGCCGTGTGTCCCTGCCAATCCCATGGCCGGGCACCAGCCAAGAGCAGCAGAGATGTTTCCTTATCGGCAGCATCAGGTCTTCGCTGTCATTACCACGGCAATTATCATCTCATTTGGAGTCTTTAGCTGCCATAATCTGTCTCTTGCACTGATTTATTCCACAGGCCTCTTCCCCAGCCATGAGGGAGGGAAGGAGCCATCAATAAGGAAGCAACAAGCTCATCTCCTGCGGAAGCCTCTCCCTGGCTGGAGTGGAGCAGAGGTGCCCGGTGGCCGGAGCATCCTCCCGGAGAGGGCAGGGCTATCCCCACAGCAGTGCATGGCTGGGACCAAAGCAAAACCCGCCACCTCACGGCACGAGTTCAGAGCTGGTTCCCCCAAACCATCTGCGTGTTTGTTATTTCAGGTGCTGTTGGCACCAGCACAGGCAGGCTGGGAAGCAGAGGGAGGTGTTCACCCTCTGGGGACGGACAAAGGGACGTCGAAACAATAACTTCCTTGTCTTTCTCCTATCTCCAGACCAGGCTGTTGCTTGGAGCTGGTTTTCTCTCTGTTGGCTTCAGTCAGCACCTCCTGTGACTCCACCAGCCACCACGGGCTTCCTTGAGACTTCTCACCTGCGTTTGCCAACTGCCAACCCACACTTGCTGCTCCCAGCTTCCCCATTTCCCTGGGCTACGGGCAGCTCTCGCCTCCTCTTTCACCTCCCCTCACAACAGGGACGTTGTGTCATTTCCAGACAGCAGTTTGGTGGCAGCCCCGGGGATGGTGACAACCAGAGGCAAGGTGGAGTGATGGGAATGGGGCAACGGGACAGTGCCAGGTGACTGCCAGCCCCGAGCTGGCTCATCCCATGGCCGGAGCTGCCCGGAGATGTTGCTTGTGGTCATAGAAACTCCCTGAGCCAGGGCATCGCTGTGGCTCCAGCACATGAGAGGCTGTGGCTGTGCCAGAAAAGCCTGCTCGCCCCTGCCTGCTCCTCTGCCCACCCCTCCATCCCTGCCAGGGGAGCCGTGCCAGGCCAGGCACGGGGCAGGCTGGGGCCATGCTGTGGGGCTGGTGCACCCCCCAGGAAGGAGCAAGCAGGGACAGAGGTGATGCAGTGGCAGGTCACCTTCTTGCACCGGCTGGTCCCCGCTGCCCAGCCTTACCCAGGCATCGCTGCCCTTAGCATCACTCCAGGGCAGGATGGGGGTCCCCCAGCTGCAGTGAGCAGCCAGCCCAGCTCTGCCCATACACAGGGGGATCCCAGGCACAGGTGCTGGTGGCAGCAGTCACCCTCGCTGCTTGCGTGGAGTGGGATGTTGTCCCTGCTGGAGGGACCCTCTGCGTCCCCCATGGCCTCGCTGACACGCTGAGCTAGATAAACCCTGCGACACAGCCCCCACGTGCTGTGGTGGGATGCCTGGGGCAGGTGTGGGGTCAAGGGGGCAAGAGGAAGCCAGCGAGTCTGGGCATGAGCAGGAAGCCACTGACCGAGCCCCCACGCCACAGCCGAGCCCATCTGCAGCACCCAGCGATCGGGCAGGGCAGGGCAGGGCAGGGCAGGGCAGGGCAGGGCAAGGCAGGGTGGCAGCGGTGCCACCAGTGCTTGCAGCTCCATCCCGGTCCGGCAACACAGGTCCCGTCCCACTCCTGCACTCAACCTGCCTGATGGAATCCATTTATATGCAAAATCCCCAGAAAAACGCGGTAATTAATGAAGTCCCTTTCATTACCATTATGCAAATGCAATTAATTTCAGCTGTTATGAATATGCAAATATTACAATTATGATCTAATTGCCAATGTGCGTGGGGGAGCGGGCAGAATATCAAGTCTCAGCCCAGGCCCCAGGAGCTTTGGGGTGCAGAGCCGCACTGGGATGGTGCAGGCAGGAGGGGGGAGCCCACAGGGGGAGGGCATACCCAGCTGGGGGGGCTCTGCCTGCTCCTGCGGGCTCCGTGGAAGCCTCAGCCACCGCCTGCTTGTGCCATGGGTCCTGCATAGGCCCCCTCTACCTGCCCCCCAGTGCTCTGGGGGCTACGCTGCAACCCCTATCCCCTGCACCAGGACTGGGGCTGAAGGGCTCCCCAGACCCCCTGTCCGTCCATCTCCAGCCCAGTTCAGCCTTATAAGATATTCAACCTTGGGCTGCAGGGAGGAGGAGGAGGAGGAAGGAGGGTTACCAGGCAACTTGGAGGGCAAGGAGGCAAATGGCAACAGGAGGCAGAGACCTGCCCCGACCCTGTTCCTGTGGCCCAGGTGATGGTGGCTCCATGCCCATAGGTGTGGGGTGACACCACTGTTAGCAACCCCCAGCCAGTGTCACTGGCCCTACTGCCATCCCAGCACGAGGCCGCCGCCACCCTCACTGTGAGGAGATCCTGTCCTCTGAGCCCGTGGGTCCCTCCCAGTCCCTCACCCACTGCTCTGTGGGGGGACAGAATACCCCCCACAGCTGAGGGTACTCCGGGCTCACGGTGGGGCTGAGGGGGACAGGTAGCACAGCAGCTGGTCCCAGCTGTGTCCACAGCTGGCTAAAGCACCTTCCAGCAGCAGAGCAGTCCACATCTGCCTCAGCGCCTCCCAACCCATCCTGCCTTCCCTGCCAGGGCAACAGCCCCACCCCAGCACTCGCCCCCACCCCGTACCCCTCCATCGCTCACGTTAACGTGAGCATCGTGCTTTCATGGGGGAGGACTTCTCACACTTGGGGAGGAGGACCCAAGCAAGGCAGCGGGCGTGGGGTGCCAGGCAGCTTGCAGCTGGGCAGCCCCAGACCCCCAAATCCCCCGACCTCTTCCCATGGGGGCTCAGCTAGGAGGCGGGGGAGAAGAAGGAGGAGGTGGAGAGGCTTCTCAGGGCTGCTGCTCGGTTTCCAAGGCAATGAGACGTAATGGCTGTTCATGCCGGCAGGGTCAACCCCCTGCGCTGGAGCCCCGGAGGAAGGGGCTGGGGAGAAGCTGCAGACCCCCCAGACCCCCAGCCTCATTCAGTCCTGCTCCATGAAGGTCAGCGCGGGCCAGGCACCCCTCGGGGACGCAGGGAGTTTCACACAAGCTGTTCCCTGTCAGTCACCATCAGTGCCGGGGACAGTGCGGGAATGTTCTCTTCCCTGGCACAGCTGCCGCCGTGTCCTGCAGATGCCGGTGACGCGCCAGACCCGGAGTGACCCGCAAGGGTCACAAACCACGAGAAACACCAATGCACGGCGTTCCTCCCCCATCTCTCCAGCGCGGTGTGGGCACCCATGGGTGCTGTCACCACTGTGTCTGGCAGCCCTGTGGTGACTCCTGGATGTTCGGGGCCCCTGGGTATGACAAAGGCACACAGTCCCGGCTCCGCTCCTCGCACCACCCCGCTGTGTTTTCCCAACTAATTGAATTCAGAGAGATTTCTTCCCGGCAGTGCCAATCGATGAACCCTGTGTTATCACCCCCCCCAACCCTCAGGATGGATATGGGCGAGGGAAAAATTGAATTTGCGGCCATTTTCATTGGGATTTAATTGGGCAGTCTCACCTCGTTGCCTTAATCCCGGGCGCTGACGCGCACAGCCGAGCCGGCAGCTCCCCTTATTTATCACTTTTCAAATATTTGCCTCTTCGCAGTTGTGGGAAATCGATGCTTCCGCCTGTGGCATGCCGGGAGCGACCTGGCCGGGCGGCCGGGCGGCTGGGGATCCATCAGCCGCTGCCATCGCTATCGACAGGGCGATTGGGGTTTAAGAGGCACTTTGATAGCAGAACTGGCACACATTAAGTGCTCGTCATCAGGGGATGATCATGACTTATTACCACTAATTCTCCCTGCGCAGCAGCAGGGCTGCAGGGCTCTTCCGCGCTAATCGCCGCTCTGTGCCGAGGCGCCGGCGCGAGGCTCCTGCCCTGCTCCCCAGGGATGGGGTGCTGTGGTTCCCTCCGTGCTCCTGGCCCGATCCTCGGCCCTTTTGGGGGTTCTTGTCCCCAGGGTGCAGGGTGTTGCTGGAGGGGCTGGGGGCTTTCTCTGCCTTCTCCCCACACCTCCAGCCTTGGGGAAGTTGAGTCCCTGCCAGGCTCCTGCCATCTATGAAGCTCCGGTTGCAGCCACCGCTGTGGGTGGAGGGGCCAGATGCCCGTGCTGTCCCTCTCACCCCTCACTGGGCATCTCCAGGTCCTGGCACTGGCTCCAGCCCCCCTATCTCTCACCATCGCCCCCCATCAAGCCCTCAGCATCCCTGGGAGTCTCAGCTGGACAGAGACAGGACCAGCACCCGTGAGAAGGGCAGCACTGCCAGGGTGCCTGTACAGCCGCCGGGATAACACCAGGATGGGGGACGACTGGGCTATGTATGCAGCACCTGTCCATCCTGCAGGCTGGGGTGTGGGGTGAGCTGTCTTCCCAAGCTTGTTCCAGGTGGCTGTCAGGGCTGGTGGTTGTGCCAGCTTGGCTCTGGCCCCATGTTTGTCTCCCTGGATCCCTCCTCCCTGGGATGCTCCGGGATCCCTGTGCAAACCTGGGCAGGCTCCAGCCCCAGTGGCCCTGTTCCCCTGCAGAGTTGCGGTGGGGCAGCCACCGAGCCCTTCGCTGATGCAGGCTCTCGCTGTGAAACCAGCCAGATTAGTGTCATCCAGCGCCATCGCTTGGAAGGCGTCCAGTAACGAGCAGCCAGGGAGAAAGAGATCCTCGGTGGCAGCAAACAGACGCTGCTGTCGCCATGCAGTGACTCTGGCACGCGCAGGCTGCCAGCTCGGTGCTGGGAGCGTGACCACAGATGCACTTCCCAATGGCCCTGTGTAAGGCCGGGTGACCCCATCCTGTCCCCTCCGGGTGGGCAAGGGGGTCCCAACTTCCCCACAATGGCACTGGGGTATGCAGGGAATGCTCCTGGGTCAGACAGAGGTCCCCAGCCACAGTGCAGAGAACATAGGTCTTGGCAGATGGACACTGGAGCCTTGCTGGCATGGGATGGGCGCACCCAGGAGGAAGGGCACATGGAGCTGGGAAAGGCCCTGTGCCTGGCTGCTGTGATCTCGCTGGCTCCCATCCGTCCCTGCACACAGCTTGGCTCCGTCTCCAGCCCAGCTTAAGCTCATGCCCTGGGCAGTCCTGTCTTGGGGCCGTGCCGGGGCTGGCTGCTCTGGCAGTGAGGACCCTGCTTCTGATTCCAGCCTCAATTTATTCAGGGCCAGTTCAAACTCATCATCCCTGTGCCAACGTTGTGCTCCAGCCCAGCAGTGCTGCACCCTCCTGGGGGCTCATCCTCACAGTGCCTGGAGAGAGAGAGCCTGTCCCCTCCTACTCTCTGGGGACACGGCTCTCCATGGACACCTCCTCAGATGGGCAGCAGGATTTGTGCCAGAGCGGCTGAGCCCAGCTCCCCCACCCAGCCCCTTGCCCTAAGCCTTCAGTCAGGTCGTGTCCCCTGCTGCCTGCCCTGGGGTTGAAGGTGTCCGTTCCCTGTCCCCAGAGCCACCCTGGGGTGACAAACTTCACCCACTTGTCCTCATTGCCATGGCAAAGGGCGCTTGCCACCCTCCACCCCATAGGGTAGCTCTTAACAAGGGGCCTAATGAAATGAAGAGGTCAAACCAGGCCTAATGGGGCTGGTGACATGATGCTGACCCCTGGCTCATATAGCCTCAGTGCCACTGCCACCAGTGACCCCACCAGAGTTCCCCGGGGATGTGGCACCTGTTCCGGTGCAAGGAGCAGGTACTGCCCCGGGATGCTCTGGAAAGGATGCAGGGGGAAGCTGCCCTTGCTGCCACTGTCCTGTGAGAACCCCTTTTCTGGAGATGAAAGATTCAGCAGAGGCCGAGTTGGGGTCTGGGGCTTTGCAGAATGGGAATCGGTTTCCTTGTTAAGCACTGAGTTTGGTTTTTTTAGCAGCCTGTTTATGGGAATGGAACCGCCCCAGCGTGAATTATTCATGGCCCCTCGCAAGCTCATTCTCAAAATATCAATTTCTCGCAGTCACGCCAAGCAGCACTTAAGCCTAAAAGCCTTGTTAAAACGAACCGCCAGCCCGGTGAGCCAGGGAGGGGATGGGACCAGCTGGGAGCAGGGCTCTGCGGGGGAGTCCTGCCCTTGGCCCCAGCACCCACCTTGCAGGTCCCAAACCAGTGGGACAGGACAAGGCAGGAATTACAGGAGGGGACCTGGCGGGAGGTGGAGGGTGGGCACGGGAATGGCAGGCATCCCTCCAGAGGGGAGGAAGGTCACTGCAGCACCCAGGGACTCACCCTCAGGCTCTCTCTGGAGCAAGCTGCTTCGCAGGCAGGGGGGACACACGGGTCTCCCTGTTCCAGGCATCACGGCAGCATTTACGGAGCCACATGAGGAATTAATCAGGTGGAGGAGCAGGGATGAGCACAGGCATTAGCAGGGGGGGTTGCCAGAGTGGGTGAGAGGGAGGGAGCTGCTGCAGCACAAACGAAAACAGCTGCGGCTGCAGATGGCACAGTGATGCTCCTGTCCCTCGGGGCTGCAGCCGCGACACCCACCGAGACCCCCGTGCATTTGCTCAGAGCCCTGCTCAGCAAGTCACCCTCGCCTGCTGGGGGTGGGGAGGAGGGCAGGGCAAGGGCATCTCCAGCTGCGGGGAGCAGGGGCTCAGGGGGCACCACACCAGTACCCACACCAGGGCCACCCTTGGCTCCTGCCAGGGCCACCTGGCACGAGGCAGGTGCAGCGCCACGACCCGGACCCTGCCCGGGCAGTCCCGAGTGGCAGCAGGGACCCTGCAGGCAACAGCTGGGCCGGAGTAGCACTGCTGGTAATTGCTAATTAGAATGCAGATGCTCCCCGAACTGCAACTTTTAGTTTCTCTAGCAACTGCTAAATCAAAAGCAACGAGGCAGGGGAACACTGAGCCATGCAGCGGGTGCCAGCGTGACGCTGTGTGTGCAGGCAGGGAGTCTGGTCCTGACCCAGCACCCCCAGCCTGGCCACACACCACACGTGACATTTCCATCCTCACTGCTGGGGACCCAGGTGGTGGGCCCACATCAGGCAGGGGGCTGAGCCCACAGGGGTCAGCACACAGCACCCTGCCTTCCCCCTGCTTCCCCCCAGCCCGCAGTCCCAGTGCGGTTCCCCACAGCCCCTGGGTGGAGGGGTTCAGCCCACAGCAAGACTTTATTTCTTCCTTTTCTCAGCCCCCTCCAGGCCCACCACCCGCTGCAGGCCCCCTCACCCCCGGTTAGCCCCCACCAGGCCAGCACAGCCTGCCTTCACCCTGCGTTCACGGTGGCGTCAGCCAGACTGGGCATCCCAGCATGGGGATGGGGGCTGTTTTCCCCCAGCATCATCCTCGCCCACCTCGGAGAATAATCGGTCACAGGAAGGCGACAAACCTGAACAAACAGAAAACTCCGAGGTTAACGTGCCCTGCTCACAGAGCTGTGTTAAAATGTATTTTAGGGAGGACACCTCACTTCTTAAACCTCCACCTAAACACCTCCCCAGTGTCACCCCTTGCATTGCCGCTTGCTCTGCTGCGCTTGCCCCAGCACCTCAGACTGTGATGCTGCAGCAAACCACCTTCTTCCTCATCATTATCTCACAAGTCTTCCTCTCACCAGCAAAGTTTTTGCATCCTCACGTCACCTGTTGGTGCAAAAAATAAATAGTTTCGGTCCCCAGGGCCTCTCCTTGGCACAGCCCTTCCCTGGTGCCTCCCCATTAGCAAGGCTGTTTAAGGAATCTGCCCGTGGGCGGGGTTTTAACCCGTCTACTGTGCCCTCTTAATTCTTCATAAAACGACTTTTTAATCAAAATGCCGTGTGTCCATCGGTGAAACGCTGGAGGGAAGCAGTGGTGCCCTGCGGGTGCTGCTGCCCGTACCTGCCAGGCTCTGCTCCTGCCCGAAGCGGCAGCGGGTCCGTTGTGCAGGGCTGATGTGGGATACCCAGCGGTTCCCCTCCCAGCTCGTGGACATGACCCCAGCTGAACCCCCTGCTGTTTCCCTGAGCTCAGCATCTCCCCACTGGGCCTTTGCTCTCTGCACCGTCCCTTTTCCTTTGCCATCCCGCTCCAGGGCACAGCGGTTCTGCCTCCGGCGTGCGGTTCGGGCCAGGCTCCAGGCTTTGGGCATGGCTCTATTTCCCCATCACTTGTCCAAATTAGCAGCTGGAGGACTCATCAGCGAGAACCCTGGGCGACGGGACGGGTGCCCTGCACCCCCGCACCCCCTCCCGCTGCGGGGCTGCGGGTCTCCCGCCCGCGGCACGGCCAGGCCCCGAGCGGGGCCAGCGGGGGTGCCCTGGGTGGGAGGATGTCAGCGTGTGACAGTGCCGCGGTTTCCATGGCAACGGCGCGTGACGGCGCCAGCGGTGGTGCCGGCGCCGGGAGCCGAGGCTCCCGAGCTGGGAGGAGCCCGCCCGGACCCCCGGCGTGCGGGACCCCCGCGCCCCCGGCTGCGGGCGGTGCCGCAGCCCGCACCGTGCCGGGACGAGCACCCGTGGGCCGGACCGGCGGAGACACGGTGGGAAGGGCGGGGGGGAAGGACAGGCGACCCGTACGTGAGTGCTCAGCCTTGCTCCCGTCCCCAGCACGCCTGGCTGCCAGGGAGAATGGAGTGGGCACTTAATCTCCCCCTATAAGTTTAATTAATGGGCTGCAGCGCTCATTCTGTGCTGCCGCCTTAATTGGTACAAGCTGCAAACGCTGTGGAGCCTGGAAAAAAACATTTGGAAATGAAAAATATATTAAGCAGGAAACAGATCAATGGTTCTTAATGAAGCTGATTCAGGGCTGGCCGTCGTCGAGGGGCAGGGGCCCAGGCGGCACCGCCGCCGTCCCCGTTACTGCCCACGAGCCCCCCTCCCGGATGGGGCGGGAGCAGGAGCCCCTCTCCTGTCCGCCCGAGAGCCGTCTGGGGCCGCATCCCCTCTGCGCGGGGCTGTGGGGCTCTTCCCCTGTGTTTTGGGGGGCAGCTTGAGCTCTCCTTGCACGACTGGAGAGCTCGACATGAGCACAGCTGAAAGAGCCAGCCCGGCACAGCTGGAGGGGCATCCCCAGGCATAGCTGAGAAATCGCCCCTGCACATCTGCAGCCCCTGGCACAGCTGGAAGGGTGACCCCGGCACAGCTGGCCCATGTGGCCATGGGGCTGGGTGGCCGAGGGCTGCGGGCAGCGCTGGCCGTGTCTCCGGGCAGTGGGTTAATGCCAGCTGCTGCCTGTAGGAGGGGCCGGGGCTGATTTCCATGAGGGGGCCGGGGGGGCTGGGCTGAGGGCTGTAATTGCCTGGCTGTGCACAGAACATTAGCTGCGCTTCCCAGATATTTACACAGGGGAATACAAAGTCATAACTCACCAAATAAATAATCTCCCAGGCATGGCGCTCAGGGAGCGGATGCCCCCCCGCACTTGCACAGCCGCCCCAGCACAGAGCATCCCCCACCATCCCCCGAGGGCTGGCGACACCCCCCAGGTCACGCAGAGGGGGAAGCCAGCGAGCTGGGGGGATGGGGGCGTGTTGTCATGCGTGCTGGGGTGCAGCGGTGCAACCCTCCCCACTGGGGACAAAGGGGTGACACACCAGGGCCTGGGTGTAGGAAGATGTCCCAGCTCCCATGCAGAGTGGGTCAACCCCTGGTCCCCCCACATCAATGGGGCTAGGGGAGTTCTGCAGGGGTCCCACACGCCAAGAGCACCCATCGCCCGGTGCCCGTGAGACCTATCGATTGCCCTGAGCCCTGCCTGGGAGTGGGATGCCACGCGGAAACGGGGACCTCAGCATCAGCCTGTTTCACACATTACAATGAATATTTGGCTTTTTGCTTCACCTACTTGACAGCCGGCTAACAAACTAGCATGGCATGGTATCAACGGCTCCGGACTGTGTAGGTTAAAATCTGTTTACTCAGTAGATGGCAAGAATAAAGTAGCGAATGGGGGCAGCGTGGCCGCGAGGACTGGGACTCCACCAGGGCTTCAGCACAGCTGGGAGCAGGGCAAACGAGTCAGGTAGCACCCATGGAGGCTCAGCTACAAGGTGACCAAGCAGGAGGATCCTGTGGCTCCCAGTGCCAGCAGGAGAAAGGAGGACCCCAGCACAGCCTGGTCTAGCTGTGAGCGTGGGAGGCCGAGCACCTCCTCCGTGCCCCTCGACTGCCCAGATTGCTCGGTGATGTGGGCTGGGGTCTGCAGGGACCACTTTGATTTCCCACTGCTAAATCCCAGCCCCACTAATGTGATTGCTAACAGCACACGGCTCCTAATGGGGAAAGCACGCTGCAGCCTGCCTGCCTGCCTGCCTGCCTGCCCGGGACAAATTGCAAATCTCGTTACGGGGTTGTGTCCAGGTTTTTAACGTGGTAATAGCTCCTCAGCACAGTTACGCCTTTGGCTCAGTCCCCTGATGGTCCCCAAGAAAGGGCTTAAGCATCTGCCCTCTGCCACGCTCACAGGGTGAGGGCAGAGCTGGGGGGACAGGGGTTGTTTATGGGAGCCCCTTTACGATGCCCCAGGGGCCCCCAGAGCTGCCCTTCAGTGGCAGTGGCCCCACATGGTCCCCCATGATGCCGGCCATGCTGCCCCACACACGGCCCCCTGCCCTGTGGGTCTGGCTCCCCATGCTAACCCCAGGGCTGGGCAGCAGCAGGTGAAACCCAGCCCCGCACTTGTTTCCCTCCCGCCGCTCAGGGGCACTCGGTCCCCGCTGACGTCCGGCGTGGCTGTGCTCCTCCCGGTTGGCCACGCACGGAGGCTCCTCACGGCGTCTGGTTAGAAAAAGAGGAAAAAAAAAAACCCTGGATAAATAATTTAAAACATGAAATCCTTTGCACCTCTTTAGTGCTTTGCACTTTCAAAGCCCGGTGTGCCCATTAACTAATGAACCACATCAAACGTGCTCTCCCCTCGCATCTCACTGGCCTCTCCTGACTCACTGTCCCCGCTGTCCCCAAGCCTTCCCAGGCCCCCTGGCATGTCACCACCAACCGTTTCCCAGCCTGGGACACTGTGGTGGCAGCCCTGGCTGGGGCAGGCGGTCCCAATGCAGCACCGGGGTGTCCATGGGCTCCCCGTGATTCCCCCCTGCTGTGGGCTGTGCCCCTCGCTGCTCCCGTTGTCACTGGGATTACTGGTGAGTGCTCTAGCAGAGGGATGCGAGGCTGTCACATTTCGGCTGTCACTCCGCATTCATTACTCGGTATCTTTTGCAAGCTTTCGAGCGCGTTACAGAGTTAAGACCATGTAAGTACGGGGATCATTTTCCTTCTCCCACCTCCGAAACGCAGCCGCCCCGCAGCAGGGTGTAACAGCTGTTTAGCAACACGCAGGGATGTTACTCAGCAGGGGGAGAGGGATCCCACGTCCCCGAAAGGTGATGGATGCGTAAGTGTAAATTACCCAAATCGATCATTTCACCGCTTCTGCTCTTGCAAAAGTGGTGGGCAGCGGCACGTGGGCACGCTTGGCTCCCATAGGTGCACGCTGCCCTTGGCTCTGCCACCCATCCACCGCCTTCCCAGCTTGGGAGCCACCCCTGCTCCCAAAGGATGCGCAGCCATGTGACCAGCCGGCCCTGCTGCCGGGATCCCAGCCCTGCGCGGGATGTGCTTGGGGACCCCCAGCCCCGCTGTGGGCAGAGCAGCAGGAGCAGGCAGGGTTGGTACTTACGGGCAGCCCGTGGATGCGTGCCTGCTGCCTGCAAGGTAGTGGGAGAAGTGGGGTTTAGTCCAAACAAAGAGGTGTTTTCAGAGGGCTGAAATTAATAACACAAACCCTAATTTAAAATTATATTAGGCTATCAATTACTCCCTGAGCGTCCAAGAGCTCTGCTGGCAGCATCAAATTGCCAGCTGTGATAAATGGTTTTATCGGAATTTCATAAGGTCTGAATTATTTGCAGATAGGAAATTTTCATAGATTAATTAAAATTTTTGTAACGAGCTGGAGCGGTTTGTGTCACTCCTCGAGCTGCTGGCCCAGGGCACGGTCGGGGCTCTCCTGAAACACGTCTCCAGGCTGTCCTCAGGATCCGTGGCAGGGGTGGCCCCGCCAGTGCCACAGGAGCATCGCCAGGAAAAATCCTTCCTGTTTGGCAAATTGGTGGAGCCGGTTATCAAAACCTGAGTGGCTGGAAGATTGCAACGTGCTCAGCTTGAGCCGGCACAGCTTCTGCACAGGAGCATCCAGCCTCATTTGTTCTATTAGAGTTCTTCTAATACTTCAGTAAAGAGTGGGTAGAAGTAAAACCACTCGACATAGTTCATTCAGATTTTCAAAAGGCCTTTCGATGAGATCCAGCGCAGGAGGTTACTATAGAAATTAAGTTGTCCTGGAGCGAGAGGCAAAGTATTGCCACGGATCAAAGGCTCACGGAGAAAGAGAAAGCAGAAGAGGAATAAGCGGGCAGTTGTCATCCCAGTGCAGGGCAGCCTGGGGGCTTGCAGGCTCCGCATCGCTTAACATATTCGTGGGGCGACTGGGGAGAAGGAGCAACAGTTTGGGAGACAGGATTTTGGAGGTCTCTCAGGGTCTGAGATCCTGTTGGATGCAGCAGGTGCAGTGCGGGTGTGCAGGTCGTTGCCGAGCTGTGGGGCCAGGCTGCGGCGAGCATCCCTCGGGGGCTGCTCGTGGGTGACCACAGCCTCATACCTAATGAGCTGCGAGCATGGGGGGACTGAGGAGGTCAGTGGGTGCTGTGGGGACAGGGCCCGGGGCAGGGCTGCCGGGCGGTTGGGCAGATCCTCCTCCACCGTGCCCACTTCTTGGCCTGGCCGTGCTGGTCCGTGGGGGATGCCCAGATGGCACTCCCGAGCTGCAAAGGGAGCAGCTCCCAGGACTGGTCATTTCCTGGGGAGATGGCCAAGGCTCAGCTCAGCGAGCAGGAACACTGGTGATGCCACGCTGCCATGCAGTGCTGTCCCGTCCCTGCCATCACCCTCGGCCCTGCCCGTGTGTGGGGTGGGAGAGGCTCGGCACGCAGGGGTGCTGCCTGTGCCCACCTTTGGAGCAGAGCCACAGGCTCAGGGTACAGCTCTGTCTGCCTGCTGCTTGACAGTGGGGGGGATGCACCAGGGGATGCCACCACGCTCTACTCCTCTGTGGGGAAAGGCCCTTTTGCACATGCGTGTCCCAGCTGCAAGCAGCAAAGGGGGATTTACTGCCTGCCAGGAAAAGCCAAGCAAGAAAGACTCCGAGACACCTGCACCCTTGGATCCTGACTGGAGAGGTGCGGAGAGGGGCTTTGTGCTGGGGAGCCCCCAGCCCGCCTGCCACATACAGGCATAAGGTCAATTGGGTTTTGGCCCATGGCTGCCCTGTCCCCTGTCCTCGTCCCCTCGGGCATCCCCAGCTGCCGAGGAGGGTGCGGGGCCAGCGCTGGCGCCCAGCTCCCACCACCCAGAACCTGTTCAGCAGGAAAGGGGCCCCACGGGTGCCTCTGTGCAGATAAGGGTGGGAATGTAAACACCCTCCCGGCTCCGGCATCCCAGCTATCTGAAGTAGCAAGTGCCTCCAGAGCAAATTCCTCCTCCACTACCTCCTGCTTCAACTGTGGGGCCCTCTTGCCCTGATCTGCAGGGCCCTCGTTGTCCTGCAGCCCCCCATTTTTATCCTCCCCACGTGTGTTTGCCTCCTTCCCCACACTGTCACCCCATCCCACCAGAAGCCCCAGCAGAGGGTGGTCATAATGCCCCCTGCTCCAGCAGCCTCAGGCTCCTGCTCAGGCTGGTTTTGTCACATGAAAAGTCTCCATCGTGCAACCCCGCCAGCAGTCAAGGGGCATTTCTCACTGATTTGGGTGTTTCTCGCTGATTTTGGCCGTCGGAGCACAGCCATGCTGGGACAGGAGAGGCCTTGGAAGAGGCTTAGGGGGTTGCAGTGCATCCCAATAGGGGATACTCAGCATCGCTGACCAGTGCTTCAGCAAGTGTCAGAGGGTAAAACCCCCCTTCCCGCTCTGACATCAGTAACGGCAGTTCCCATCGGCCCCCTTCTGCCTTTCGTGGGCTGGGAGGACACAGACCTGCTGCCACTGCAGGAAAGGGGATGCTGCAGGGCTCTGGGAGCAGCCACCAGTCCCTGCTGCTCCCTCCCTTGCCTGGCCATGGGCTCGGTGTCCCACAGTGTCCCACGGTGTCCCACCTGTCCCTCTCGGCTCCAGCTACAGCCGCCCATGCTGGTGCCTCACGCTCACAACCAGATGACGTTGCACAGTAGGAATCTGCTCTGCTGTGCCGGCATCAGGCTGCAAACCGGCAACACCGGGAGAAGCAAAATGCACCCGGGACATGGCCCAGCAGAGCCGTGGGGAGGAGGAGAGGAGAGGCACCCAAGGGGATGTGGGGCCATGGCAACACAGGGGCTCGGTGTGAGCTGGGAGGGCCCGTATCACGGCATTCTATAGCGCTGCATCCACGGCGAGGGTCTCTGCCGGGGAACCTGTTGATATGGCAACCCTGCTCAGGGCGGGGGGAGCATCTGCCCTGCTCGTCTCTGCGTCCCCTCTGCACCTGGTGTCTCCCAGTGTCCCCAGCCAGCGTGGTCCCCGAGGGCTACAGCTGGGCTGGGAAGTGGGTGATGGTGGGGAGTGAAATGCCGCAGGATGAAGCAATATGCCACACGTGACGGAAAAATAGCCCCAGCGTTTGTGCACGACGCAGGGCTTTCTGTTGCAGTTTGGGTACAGGACCTTGGTGTCTCTGTGGGAACCAGTGATGCTCAGGAAGGTGAGGAGAGGGCTGGATGGATGCTGGAAAGAAAAGAGAAGCCAGTCTGGCAGCCCGTGCAGTGCAGCAGAGCCACAGCCTGAGCGGTGCAGCCGGCGGCTGCTCCAGCTCAGCGAGGGACCGAGCATCATCCAGGCGGGGTGAGGAGCTGCAGCCAAGTTTTTGGTTGAAAAGAAATTTAATAGCCTGGGAGTTTTCATCAGTATTCATCGTGTCCCTCAAAACCAGGAGAGCACCTGAATTAGATGGTTCGGCAAGGATTTCCTTACAACATGCAGTTAAGCTGCAGAGCCCACGGCTGCCAGGTCTGGTGGGGGCTGCAGGGGATCACTCCCCACCTGCCTTGGTTTTGCTTTTTTTCTCTGTATCCACAGGGCTTGTGAGAGGGGACAGCCCTGGCAGCGCGCGCCGGCTTCACCGGAGGGGGTCGGGGGGCGAAGGCATGGGGGCACAGCCTGGTGGCACCACCCGCTCTCGGGGTTTGCTTTGGGAAAGGTGTGCTTGCACTCGCCTGGGGGTGGGTGGTGGCGGCTGCCCCCGCTCTCTAGAGTGAACGGTGCTTAAAATTATTTCTCTTCTCCGATGGCTGAAGTTTGATGGATGAGTCGCGTTTCTCTGCGTTTCCAAACCAATTTTTGGGGGCGGCTCTGCTGCCGGCCTCCTTGCCCTCACCCCAGGTGCTGTCCCTGGACAGTGTCGGCCGAGCCTCCCTTGGGGACACATGAGACACCCTGGTTGTGATGCCAGGGAAAGGTGAGCACGGACAGCAAGCAAGGAGTTGCAGTGGGGTGTAATTAAGCCAGACAAGGAGCAAATCCGCACTGCATGGAGCTGCGGCGGGCTGCTTTAGAGGGTTAGATCCATCTCAAGAGCCGCTGAGCCTTTAATCCCACCTGCTAATCCCCTACCTGAAGCCTTCCCTTCATCTTCCAGGGACTTTGGCGCCTCATCACTGCAGGGTGGACTCTTCAGAGGGACTGCCTGAAGTCCGGTCCCTTATCTAGGGGCCAGAGCTGGCACTGACAGTGCTGCAGCCGTTTCTCTCCAGCACGGAGGGACGGGGCTGCAATGCCAAGCCGCGGCTCAGCCCCAGCCTTTGCAGCGATGCTGAGCTGCTGCTTGGCAATGCTCTGGGGTATGTGCGCTGCTGATAGCTTTGCCTCCCGCGGGCTTGTTTGCTGCTTCCCCGTGATCTGCTGCGCCCAACGTCGCTCCCAACGCCGGACGTGTTTTAACACCTTGGGAGCACTCTAGGAGATGCACGGTTGCATCCCCCAGGCGTGGGGCTGTTGGTGCCAATGCTGCAGGTCACAACCCGGGCGCAGGGACCACTGGCCTGTGCCAGAGGGCTTCTCCTGCCAGCAACCCCAGCAGTACGGCTGCTGGATGGACCTCTGCTTGGATTTCCTGCATCTGCAGAGGGGTGGCTGGTCCCAAGAGCCATCCCAGGGGCGAAGCAAAGCGAAGCTGTGGCTTGTGCCCCATAGAGCCCTCTGCCCGGAGGTAGGATGCAGGGTGAGGCGTGCCAGGGGCTCAGGTGGAGGGGACAGGGGGTCATGGAGGTGACCTTCAGGAGCCGTGGCAGTCGGCCGCCAGCCCTGCTGCAGGAGGCCAAGCAAGAAGGCCATGGGGGGTGTCAGATGTCTTCGATGCCATTACACACGCCGCCTGTCTCCACACCCGGTTAATTATTAACGGGGTCCGTGCTGCTGCTGGGGGATGCACAGCCAGGCTAACCCAACACCATCCCTCGGTGCACGGACTGCTGCCAGAAGTGGATCTCCCACCCAAGCACAGCCTTTCCCGAAGCAGCCCCCGCTGCCTGCGGCACAGCAGCGAGGCAGCCCTTGGAGCAGGGAATCCCTCATCCCACGGAGGAGCTGTGCCACCAGCCAAGGACAGGCACACGTTCACAATAACGCCTCTTTTTTCTCCCCTGCAGACTTTGTGCCTTTTTTCTCTTCTCCTTCTCTCCTCCTGGCTTTGCCATATGCAACAAGGAGTAAATAAAGCACACTGATGTAGAAAAAAAAGGATCAAGGGAAAGGCTGGGAATCCTTTCCCTGGGATCTCACTCACACCAGCCCCAGGGCTCTCTGCATGTGTGGTTTGCAGGGTTATGGGGCTGCCTGCCCTGAGCCCTTGATGCTGCAGCCGAGAGGCACCAAGGGCAGCCCGGAAAGCCCTGGTGAGAACAGGGATGCCACTCAACGCCATGATGGGCAGTGGAGGGCAGTGGCTTGGACAGGCACCAGTGATGACTCCCACTCCAAGAAACACATTCGAAGCAGCGTTCGGGTGTTTCGCAGTATTTTCCCCCACCAGGTCTCATGCAAACCCCAGTTTGTCTTTCAGCTGCTGTTTGAGTGGCTGGGGGGAAAAGAAAAAAGATTTCTGAATCTCTTTAAGTGCCCCCTTATGTCAGCCTCCTCCATCAAGGCTGCTCCCCATCCTCTGCCCTCCCGCCGCCTTCACGCAGGGATTTACATGGTAATTGCCTCTTCAGCCCAGGATTAAATGGGGAATTTGCCCTTTTGGGGCACGGGGACAGGGGCTGGGGCCCAGACCCTGCCCATGGCAAGGCTGCAGCAGGGCACCATGCTGGTTAATGCAGGCAAAGGCATGGGGAGAGCCCTGGGCAATGGGGTGTGGGGTGCCCTAAGGCCACCCAGCACACTGGGGTGTGTGTGTGGGGCGCGTGGACGGCACGAGCCTCCTCGCAGGACCACTCGAGCTTGGCACTCAGCGCCGCTTCTTCCCTGCTCTTGCCAGATGGTGACTGGTGCAGAAAGGCAGAAATGTTTAGTAGATATTTCTGTTCTGTATTTGGAATGAAGCAGGAGGATATATTCATCTCCAGATGATACTGTGGATGGAATATAAATCCTGCCATCTGTAACAATGGGGGATGTGAAGCATGATCTCCTCGAATTCAGCATTTGCAGATCATCCGGACAGCTGATGCTCAAGAGTCTAGAAGGAGCGAGCTCAAGCCAATGCTACGGTTTAACAGATCTTAGAAAAATGGGCAAATTCCAAAAGGCTGGAGAAATGTCAGTGTAGTTCCAGTGTTTAGAAAAATTTAAAGGCACGGCCCAGAGACCCCCACATCAAGCGTGTGGCTCATGTATTTTTTTTTGTGGGGTCTTTATTTGGCCAGACTTATAGCCCCATATAAAGACAAGTGTACCAATACAACAAACTTGGATTTCCTCAAAGCATTTTGCTTATAACTACACGACATTTGGATTAAAACCCCCACGCTGTGTAAGGAATTATGAGGGCACACACTACATGGACTAAAATCTGTCTCAGACAGATCTCACCGTGTGGTGGTGACTGGGGAGACTTCAGAGGATGGAGGTGTCCTTAGAGGGGGTCCTTGGGGAATCTGTTCCTGTTGCAAGAGTATGGATGTTTTTATCCCATCATCAACCTGATCATAAAAAAGCTGTGATGGTGAAGTGATGGTGAAGTCCACAGGTGATGCAGACTGATGGGATGTTAATAAGGAGCAGGCCAGGTTGCTGCTCTAGTATCTTCTAAATTGCCTGGTAACATGGCCATAACCCAACTAAATACATTTTAATATGGCCACATGCAAGGGAAGGCATCCGGGAAAAAAGACCGCAGCCTTTATCTGCAGGACGGGGCTTGGAAAGCTACGACTCGGAAGGCGGCTCAGGAATGATTGCAGGTAACTGCCTCTACATGAGTTCCCATTTCAACAGCACGCTGAAAGCAGCTAACACCTTCCTTGAATACAAAATGGGAAAATATCAGACGGAAGTAGGGGAGCAGTCTCGCCTCTGTTCACGTTACTGTTGAAATTATTACTATGGATGTTTTTTCCAACTCAGGTGTCCCGAATTCAAAAGGACACAAAAGTTCTGCAAGGGAAAGCCATACATAACATCCAGGCATCAGGAAACAGGCTCTGGTACGAGAGTGGAATTGTACACACTGTTCAGCTTGCTGGAGAGAAGGTTGAGAGACGCCCCGACCTCGGCGAGAAGCGTTCTGACAGTTCAGCCGTCTCCATCTCACAGAGGAGCAACAGCATCTGAAGGCTGAAGCAGAAGTTAGAAAAATTCAGCCTGGAAAGAAGATGCAAGATCCTAGCAGGAGAGCAGGAGATGCTGGAAAAGCTGACTAGAAGGCACCAGATTTACCAATTTCACAACGTTTTCCTGTATGTGAGATAGGTAATTCCAGATTCCGGGGAGGCTCCATAGTCCTGTTGTGCACAACCTCTTCTGCACTCAGGAGTGCTTAAGCCACTCTGGGGATACCAAGACCCGTGCTGGCCCTGAGATGTCCATGGCCTGCTTGCCACAGGGGACAGGAGCTGGCTCAGGACTGATTTTGTTTCTCGCCCTCCTTCCTTTCCCAGGCTGGAGGGTCCAGGTCAGCAGGGCCAGGCAGCTGCTCAGCACACTGGGGTCGGATAACCTGCAGAGGTGGTCTAGGATGCCAAGCCCTCACCGATGGCTCTGTTCTGTGTCCTCCAGGCAGTGCTGGAAAAAATGCAGCAGTGTCACCCAACACCAGGTACCGGCCTCGTGCTAAGTCAAGCCCTAAGCCCGTAGCAACACACCTCGTGCATGTCCCTACCCAAGCGCACCTCTCCAAGCATCCTGCTCTTCTCTGGAAGTGTCTCATTTGGTGAAAAATGCTGTGGATCAAAAGCTATGTTTTTTCCTTAGTTTTGTGGTTTTTTTTTTTTCTTTAATTAAGAAGATATATATTTTTTGTTGAAATATAAAAGTTTGGAAGTTTAGTGTGTTAATTCCCCTGCCTCTTCTCCCATCTCCTCCCGTTAGTTGTTCCTGCTCCGGAGTGGAGCAGAAGGATGGTGGGTGGGGACTGCCTTATGACTTTTCCCTTTCTAGCTGGAACAGGGCCAAACTTCCTCAACTTTGGAAAAGTGACAAAAGGAGAAAAAAGAAGCACTAATTCTGGTGATCTGGAATGGCAGAATAAGAAAAACAGGGGCTTAGTGTGGTGGCTTTATTACTTTTTTTTTATTCCAAAGAAGTAAAAGAGGGCAGGGAAAGGAAAATCCATGAACAAGCAGGTGGAGAGGATGTGACAAAAACAAGGAACGGTCTGCAGAGGTGTTCAGATTTTGAAAACTGAAACAAATTAAGGAAAATCTTTCATTGGAACCACACAAAACGGAAACAAGATTGAGATTTTTCACGAAGTTGCTTTTCCATTTGTCTCTGTTTGGGCAACAGATAACATACTGGCGGGGGCACAGCAGCATCGCTTTGGGAAATGAGCTCATCCCCTTTGCTAGAGAAATCTCCTGTAAAGCCTCTGCACCAGGCATCCCTCAGCAAGAAGAGGGTCTGAGGGGTCTGGAGAAGGTGTCTCACCACGTTAGGGCTCTGCATAAAGATTTCTGAGGCTGCACAGGCAGGGACATGAGCCTGTGATGAAAACAGGAAACTTAAGAGGGAGAATTAGAGAGGGAATAAGCAAAATATGTCAGAGCTGTCTCCGCGTTGAGGCTGGAAACCAAGGGAATAGGCAGGAGGAATGAGAGGTTCTGATGCATGAAGATGGTTGTGATTTAGCTGGCATTGCAGAGGCCTGGTGGGAGGGTATGTGACTGAAATACCGGCAGGGAACTGCGGTGGGGGGAACCACGGGGAGGAGCACCTGCCTGCCAGCCCCCCGAGCAGGCATGCCGGAGAGGGAGAATTAGCAAAACCCTGGAGACACAGCAAAGGCAGCCGCCTTTGCTCCACCACTGCAGCCCTGGAGCCCTTTTACCCCAGGATGGAGCCTTGGTGCCGATCACGGGGCGCACGGGAGGCTCTGCCGTTGTTTAGAAGAAAAGCTCATTTTTATTCATAATTAATTGCAATGCAGATCAGCGGATGCACATGTGACGGGCTTAAACCTTAAAGCTCAAACATAAGATCATTGAAAACTTAGTGACTCATTAATAGCAGACAAGCTTGTATGGAGAAGATCATTAAGTAAATGAGTTACAGAGGGCTGTGAGAAACTGCCATAACCTGAACCTCAGCCAGAGGCTTTTGGGGTGAAATTCAGCCTGGGCAGCAGGTCGGCTGCCGGGCTGTATGCAGCTCTTGCCTAAAGATGGGGGGATGAAAATGCTGGCAGGCACCATTAGGGCTCTTAATTCCCTCTCTGCAGAATAAGCAGCTACTTATACTGCATCGTTTCCAAAAGAAAAAGCTAAAAATGAAGAAAAGAAAGGAGGAAGAAGACATTTTGTGACAGGCGGGAGTTCTGATTTGCTACGTCTTGTTGGAAACCCAAGGTGAAAATGGTTTTATATTTAGTCAAATATGCCACAAATGAAAGAGAAAATAATTCTTTCTGGTAGTGGCAGAGTCATGCCAGGGTGCCTTTTGGCAAGGAGGGCAGAGACAAGACTGCACGTGCAGTGAATGTCAGCAGAGCAAACCCTGGCAGAGGGGTAAATATATGCTCAAGCCGGAGGTGAAGCTTCCCAGGGCAAAAAATGAGAAATGGGTGCGCAGGCACCAGAAATTGGAAATACTGCCAAATACTAAAACCCATGCCTCCATCCCCCCCAAATATCACATATTTGGTGTTATTTGCCTTCCAGCTTCTGAGAAGGCAGTTGCATCATGTTTTAATGCCTGTCTCTGAAACTCTGTGGGACATAAACTTATTCCCCCACCCCCCAAAATTTGCCCAGAACTGGTGAATATGTCTCAAAAAATGGGCTTATGGAAGTATTCTTGAAACTGCAGCCCTGGGCAGCGCTGTGCTGAGCCAGCTCTGCCCTAAGCTGTGGGTGCGGGCACGTGGTGATGGGTGCAGGGTGATGGGCACAGGGACATGGGGCTGCAGAGCAGGAGCCTCCTGGAAGACAAGCAGCAGGCACCTCGCCTGGGACTGGGGAAAGGCACAAACCTCTTGGGAAATCACCATTTGAGAGAAATACAGGGTACTATGGATAAGGGGATTAATCAGGAGCCTATAACAAAGACTGCTTCACATTTAGGATATAAAAAAGAATAATGACACACAACACCGTTTGTCTCTAAACAAGCACCAGGTAATACATTTCCAACAATTCTATCCAGATGCACCACTTGAGAACCTCTCTGAATTGTGAAATTAGAAATATTTTTGCTGTAAATGCCACAGGGCGACATATAGGGAGATATTCACCCCGTGCCACTCCACACTCTGCGACAGCCAAGTCCCGCTTTAGCTTAAAGGTTGGTGCACAGAATGTCATTTAGAGTAAAAAAAAATTCCAGCTGAAAAGTAGGAGAAACATTTGCTATAATAGGCTTAACCCGGGAGGATTCTCAGATATCTGGCTGGGCTGAGGCTGTCTGGAAAGGGAATACCACATTAAATTCCAAAGATCGGTTACTTCAATGATCTCTCCACAACAGAAAAAAAAAATCCCACTTTTAAGGGGTAAAGAAAAAATGTAACATAATATAGAAAATCTGGGAGTTACTGAAAGGATGAGAAATTTCAGATGGAGCTAATTCTGTGTCTGTCACAGAAAAGCCAGCTTAAGCAGGGAGATGCTTTGGTTTACATTATTTAAATGCAGCTGCAACACATGAACAATGTTTTGTGAAACCGCTGTATGACAGGCAGGTTCCCAGCAAAAGTGAAAAAAAATCACTGTGAAATGAAGGGCATTTGCTTCAGCAAATAAACTGTGAAGAGACAAGCTTAAATCTAACTTCAACAAGATCTTTAATATGCGTTTTGGATGTTGTAAGGGTATGAGAATGCCCTTTGATATTAGTCCTGCTCCTGAGATATTTCACACAGTAATTACCTACATCTTTAAGGCACAATGTATCGAAGCCATGGTGACTGCTATTTTAAATTGGGTGATGGCTCTAAAAAAGCAGAACCGAAGAGCTGGGCAAGAACTGCAGAGAACACAGAAGACACTTCAGTATGAACTTTAAAAGGTCAAAATTTGGTCTAGCTGAATTACCTGTACCGGCTCTGAGCTGAGCTACGAGGGCTTTGTTGCCAATTTAGATAAAATAGAAGCAATAATTAGAATGTCTAGCCTCTAGGATATAAAGCGGATCTACGGAGATTTATGAAAACAATATACTATTTGGCAATATCTGTTCCTAAATCTATAGCCAGCATTTCCTCAGGAGAGAAGTGCTGCAGTCTGAAATTGCCTGGCATTAGGCAGGCAGAGAAGCAAGGGCTGGAACAGCTAAAGCCATGGTGACGGCCACCCCTTAAGCGTGCCCTGGGATGGCTGCCCAACGCCTGCTCTTTGCAGGCCCTGCCTGGAAGCAGCGAGCCCCGTGCGAGCCATTCCTGGGCTTGTCTTGGGGATCCAGGCAGGCGTTGGGCACTGGAGCCGATTATCACCTGAGCCTTTGTGGGGTCTGCCTCTCGTGCCCTCCCGGCAGATGCAACATGACCTACGTTTCCCTACGGGTCTGGATGAAAGTGGGGCAGCGAGCTCTGTGGCAGGCTCCTGGCCCCCCAAAACTGTGCTACCTGGATGTCAGCCTGCGCCAGCAGTGCTAAACATGGTGAAATGCAAAACAGCCGAGGGTCTGGCACAGAAGGAGGAGGCTTTGCACAGTCTGTCTTGCACAAGCCCTGTCCTGCCAGTTCCACCCCAGCGAAAAGGATTAAAATAGGTTGCAGACTATTCCTTCCTCAGGAAACCCTGCAACTGCTTCAATCCAAGAGAGACAGCACTGCCGAGTGTCCCGGGGGAAAAGCCCTGCTCCAGCTTCAGTGGGAGTGTGGGATACCCAGACTGGCCTGTTCCCTTCGGTCTCTATAACCACAGCGATATACAGCTGTTGTCAGCATCTAAATCTGGGCTACCGAACGCCCTAAGTAAGCATACCATGCGTAGGGGTTCGCTTAAAAGGCTCAGCTTTGGGAGGTGCTAAGCACCAAGTCTTCCCCACAGCAAAACACATATGCAAGTGTCTTAAACAGCTTTGGAGTCCTGACATAGGTTGGATGTGTGGTTGTGTGAGATGCTCTGCTGTGTTGATGTCCCGATGCTCAGCATCTCAGAATCACACCCACAGATGTCAACAGTTAATAACATCAAGCTCCAGGTTGAACACCCTTTCCTAGTGTCATGCAAGCACTCCTGGAGAAGAGCGAAGCCACCCAGAGCTTTCACCATCGTTTTGGTGGTGAGTGGTAGCAAACGAAGCCGGCAAGCCCCTGAAGGCAGGGGGACATTGCAAGCGCTTGGCAAGGACTTACCTGTTTTCCAGGTCCTCCCTGGAGATGCTGCTACACCTTAATCAATCCACTTCCTAGGCAGAGCCGGCGGATTGGTGCCAGCTCCTTTGTCCTGTCCCCATTTAGCTGTAAGCAGCTGACGGATGGTTCTGTCACCCGTGGGCAATGACTGCGGGAGGACATGGTCCAGGGAGTATTGCGGTGTGAGCGGTCGGGTGGTAAGTGTAGCGATTCGCAGAAAATCTACAGGTATAAAATGGCAAAGGAGAAATGCATAGCTAGGAAAGCATAAAAAATAGCATCAAAATTACAGGAGAGAGTTAAGGTGCAAAAAAAGAGAAAACAGTCCATAAACATGGGCAAAGCCATGACCTACTCATTTAATCTATCAAAAATATGAACACACCAGATCCACGTGAAAGAGAGCAAGTGCCAAAACGATGTATAGCTCTAACAGTATATGCTTGAACTGTGTATTTTAAACACCCTCCATGTGGACAGCTTTGCTCTAGTCACACTGTGGTGTTTGTCCATTAATATTTTTATTTCAAAACAAGAACAGAAGGGCAGAGGAATTAGGGAATAAATCCCAGTTCTCCAGCAACCGAAGGCTGAGTTGGGCTGACTCCAGGGTGGTTTGGGTTGGAGAGAACGGCTCTCACCTACCTTCAGTAATGATAATGAAGAAATTGGAGATTCTTCTGCAGGAAGCAGAGGATTTATGAGAGAGCAGCTGGAGAGGCCAAGAGCAAAGGATAAACACAGAGATGGTAAAAGAGTATCTGACAAAACTCAACCTACATATTGTAAATCTGCAGGTCCAGACACAGTGCGCCTGAGAATTTTAAAAGAAATCTCTGAGGACAATCTTGAAAAATAATCTTCCCTTCATCGCAGGAGTTATCTGGGCCCTGGGAAAGGCCAAACGTACATCTTATTACAAAAAAGGTTGAAAAGACTTGGCAAGAATCTGCCGCCCACCTGCCCACAGCTCTCTGGCAGGAGGGTTTCAAACCAGGGTTTTTTTTCTCACCCCTCCATCTCCTTCTTTCCTGCTTCTCCTTGTTACTGCCCTACCAAGCTTACAGCGTCTGCCCAGGGCTCCACAAAGCCGCGGGGAGCTTGGAGACAAGGCAGCCTGCCTGCAGTACTCTGCTTGCCTGCATGTACAGCCTTGTTTCAGTCCTTCCCCAACGTCAGGAGCGGGTATGTTTGCACTCCACCTTTGCTTTTGAACACGGAGCCTTTTTTTTCCAAAATCCGAAGGGAACTGGATGTCAATGAGGAGGGAAAGCAAACTCCACATCTTATTTTCCAACTCCAGCACCTCATATAACCCACAACCTTTTTAAGTGCAGTCCCTGGAAAATAAGAATTTCAATAACCTCCATTCTCAGCTAACCTGCTGAGCTGCCGTGCATCTCTCTCCCTCGCTGGGAAGCGCTGCCCTCCTCCCCAGCTCTTTCCTGTTTTGGGAAAGGACTAAGATGTGAGTAGAGCTGGTGTGTGAGCTGGGGAGCTGGGGGAATCAGCGGTATGAAGTTTCTCGAGGATGGGGAAACACCCCTTCGCCCAGCTCCCCCCTGTACACAGCCAGGGGTGAATCACAGAGAGCCGGCGAGTCGAGCGCACGGAAATGCGGTAATGAGGAAGCCGCTGTGGGATGCACCTTGAGCCTCAAAGCAGCGCGTGGGTTTGGGACCTCTGCGGTTATCAGAGCTGCTTTGCAACCAGGTGCTGCAAGGCATCCGCCGCGAGCTCTCTTCAGCCCAGAGGGACGTTCAGCAGGTGGGGAGGTGGGGTGGCACTGCCTCTACCCGTCCCCACGAGTTGCAACTCCTTTTCTTCCCTTCTTGAACAGATCATCTGCATTTCGCAGCCCGCTTCTCCACCTCCTGCGTGGCCAGCCCTCTCAGAGTTGTTCCTGGCGTGCTATAACTAAGTTTTTTAAAAAGTGAATGAATGAGATCTCCATAGATTTAAAGAATTTGGTGTGGGCTAGAAATTGGTTGATGAGTCACAGGCTCAGATAGTAACCATAAAAATGAAACTTCAAATTTGGGAATGATTTTAGTGACATTACCACAGGAGACAGGACCGGCGCTTGCATTTAAAGTTTCATTAAACAGGGAATGAGGTAACACCATTCATATCAGCGTCAGCAGTGGGCACTAAGCACAGCCTGGGATGCAGCCAAAGCAGCCTGGAAACATTACAGCCACAGGCTGAATGCAACAAGACAAGACCCAGCTCTAACAAACAGCAGTCTGGAACCTCGGAGAGAAAGAGGAATAGCTCGGGTATTTGGAAAGCAGTGAGACCAGGGCTAACCTTGCAGTGTAACAGCCCTGAACAGGGCTGATGCCATTCAGCACGGAGGGCTGGGAAGAGTGCTGTACGGCAGCTGCCGTGCGAGTGCCTGCTCTGCCATCACCCCTCCACAGTGCCGGCACCGCTGCCAGAGTAATCCCTCACCCCATCCTTTTGTCCCTACTGTGTCTGAGCACCTGCCAGCTGCGCGCAGCTGTGGGGATGGATCCTTCCTGCACCAGGTTCTTCTGTCTTCTCACGGGGAGAACACAAGCAGCAGAGGTGTGGGCAGCATGTCGTAGTGCGTGTTCGCTTGCCTCAACGCAAGTTGTTCCGTGTTTAAAATATGAAAAATGGCCCTCAGCTTTGAAAAATATAGGTAAGTAATAGAAACAATGCCAGGATTAAAGCACATGGTTATGAAAGACTGAAGGAACCAGCATTTTATAAATGTGCAGTGTGAAGAGTCAGAGGGGATGCGGTCTTGCTCTATAAATACCTTCAAGGTAACAATATAAATGAAGGAAGAGAATTAATTGACAGTCTCAGAAGATGGCAGGACAAGGAGCCTGACGTTAAGGAGGAGAAGCTGAGGATGGATGTAAGATGCTCTCAGTGGTAAGCCTCCCTGGGCAGGGCACTCGACTCCCCGTCACACAGCAGCCCAGGAGTCTGCTCCTCACGCATTGCAAATTGCTGGCAGGTAATAGTCAGAAAGAAATCTGGAGCTCTGGCTCACCAACAGAATCACACCCAGCAGAACAGAGACACACTGTGAGCTGGAGGGTTTGTGGGTTTGCTGTGTCAAGAAGCTGTGCTGGTGGCCCTGGAGCGGGGACTGTCTCCTGTCCCATCCCAAGGCAGCAGTGGCACAGGGCTCCACGCTCCCACTGGGACATGCAGTTGGGTTAGTGTCTCACTTGCAGAGCGGCCTCTCCTCGGGGAGCTGCCAGGGTGGGTGCTGGCCACGCAGGGTACCTCCCCACACCGTCTGGGGCAGAAGGCAGGAGGGAGACTCCAGCAAGACCTGCCAGGCATTGCCACCCATCCCCACGGCCGTGTCAGAGAAGCTCCTTGGAAGGCTGGGTCCTACTACCACTTCCATAACGCCAGAACATATTGTGGGTAGGAGGTAGGTGAGGATAAATCCAGTATCCAGTGCTGCCACACAGTGGTGACGAGGCATTTCAGAAGGTAACACCTGCAAAACCCCATGGAGGTCTTTTGGTTGGAGCCTGAGACAATGCTAGGTTGCCCTCAGGGGACATCTCAGTAGGTGCTGGCCAGAGCTCATGGGTGCAATTGGTGACCAACCTGACTCTTCCCCAGTGGATACAATTCCCTGCAAGGTGCTCCCAAAGGCATGCATTCCTTTCCACCATTGGTGCTGGGATGTGTCCCTTATTGTACTAATATCACTGTGGGAAACATTTTCTTCTTATTAATTTTTTTCATTTGATTTCGGCCCAGAATTCCTGTTTATATCCTCATCCAAACCAAATATCCTTCCATGTTGGGCTCCATAGACTTCACAGACAACTCAACAGTTTGTCCTCCTCTGGCCGTGGCCCTGAAAAGTGACACTGTACCAACACAACAGGTTCAGAAGCAGGTTTTTTAATGTTGATGTTCAAATATGTAGAAAGGTACCGGAGACACCCAGGTGCCCAACTCGCACCTCCTGGCAAGGCTCAGAGCCCTCCAGCAGGAACCCTGACCCTGCAGGGGTTTACCTTAAAAATATGAGCTCTTGACCAGGCAGAATATGTTCATCTTTGAAACACTGAACAGGAATGAATGAAACACAGGACTCCATTTCCCATGGTCTGAAGGACTCCCCCCAGGAATATTTGCATCTCTCCAGCATGTAGCTCACTGCAGTAGCTCCTGCCCGTATTGCTGAGCTTCACAACCCTTTTGTATTATTTGTCCTGCAACAACCACTGGTGCCTGCAACACCCCCACCTTTGGGCTGACGTGCACGCACACAGTGTGCTATCAATACTCCATCGCAGATCATTACTATAGAAGTTAATTAATACTTTGCCTAAGTATAAGCCCTGTGGCAACCTGCTGGAAACTCCGTACAGTCAGCGGGCTGTAGTTTACTGTTACTCGTTGTTCACCCCGCTGGCATCCACTTTCCCCATCTCGCCAGTCTCAGTTAACTTCTCAGGTATGACAATGGCTGAGATTTTAGTGAGCCCATCATCCAGCAGCTACAAAATTTGATCAAAAGGAATAATTATATCAAGGGAAATAATAAAGCTTTGTATGATATGTATTAATAAATTAAGCTTTATATAATATAGCTATGCAGATATTATATATAATAATGAAGAGGTCACACCATGGCCAAGCGCAGAGGCAATGGGATCTCCAGGCCAGCACTTGGGTACTGTGTTTCTACACCTCAGGGTTTCACCAGCTCTTTTAGCCCCAAGCCATGCTGGCAGCTCATCCACAAGTGGTTCCCCACCAAGACACGTGGGTCCTTCTCAGAGTCACCACTTCCAAAGTCCTCTTTCCCTACTTGTAGCCCTCCTTCTTTGTTTTTAGATAAATGAGTTTACTCTTGCTCACACTGCAAGAGGCACAGTTTGCCTGCTCCCGTGTTATATATCGCAATGTGGATTGCTTAGTAAATGACTCTTTGCTGTTCATCACCTGCAACGCCTGGAAGGGTAGCTGTGGGGTAACAGCCGCCGCTCCTGGCAGGCAGCGTGATGGTTCGTGCCAGTTGGAGGGACCCTCTTCCCCAAAGCGGGAAGCTGGCAACACGAGCAACTCGCTTTCCTCCTTCACCACCCACTTACCCTTGGCAGGCTGGCAAACACCATTTGCTGGGTTCCCTCACTCCACCGCAGGTTTCTCGAGACATCTTTGAAGGAGTCTGGAAGCAGAGGGTGAGTAGTGAGATGACACAGCCTGAAGATGAGACGAGATTACTCAGGTTCCTGAAATGAAGCTAAACACAACTAAAGCTGATTGCAAAGAGTGGAGTGTGATCTCACAATATTGAGTCAGTGAGTTTTAAAATGAAATTCAGTGTTTGTAGCCGCAAAATAATAGACAGGGGAAAAAAGTAACCTTAAGTCTATGTATAAAACCTTGGGCCATAAATGAGCTGTGAGTACTACGAAAGGGCTTGTGGGCTCACTGCTGAAGGCTCCCTGAGAACTTCACCTCACACTCAGCACAGTGTAAGAAGTAAGTCTAAGATGACGAATTATTCAGGAAAGAGTGGAGAACAAAACCAGATGAAATCACTGTTGCTCTCTAAATCCACCTTACAGACACGTCTTGAATACTGCACCCAGTACTGATTCCTTCTTTTTCCTTCATCTGCTTTCTCTCCCTACTTCAGGATCATGTGCACTGGTTTTAGTTGGGACAAAGTTAGTTTTCTTCAAAGTAGTCCGTACGAGGCTACATTTTGGATCTGTGCTAAGAAGAATATCGGTAATACTGGTGCTTTCGGTTGTTGCTAAGGGGTGTTTGTACCAAGTCAAGGACTTTTCCAGTTCCTGATACTGCCCCGGTGTTCCCTACATTTTTGCTACAAAAGCTGGGAGGGGACGCAACCCTGACAGCTGACCCAAGCTGACCAAAGGGGTATTTCATTCTATAAAACATCATGCTCAGTATATAAGTTGGGGGTGGTTTGGGGGGCCATGCCGTTTGGTTGGTTGGTTTTTCACAGTCACTCTCTCGCTTGTGGGGCTTGCTCTGACTCTGGTGCAATCTCGTTTGGGCTCTTGGGCTCTCGGGCTTTCACTACCTGGGACCTGGCTGGGCATCGATCGGTGAGTGGTGAGCAGTTGTATAATTTGTTTCATTTTCCATTAGTTTCATTAAATATTATAGGTAGTAATATTAGTGTTATTGGTATTGTTAGTATTATTGGCATTGTTAGTATCATTAGTATCACTGTTTTATTAATTTATATTCATTTTTTAAATTGTTTTATCTCAATCTATGGATTTCCTTGTCTTTTCCTCTGACTGGAGGAGGTGGGTGGTGCACAAGCGGCTGTGTGGTACTTAGTTGCTGGCTGGGATTAAACCATGACATGCCAATGTATTGGAAGAGTTACAAAAGGCTATGTTATGAACCAGATATTTGGAAAAGAAAGAGTTTGAATGGTGAAGTGACATAATTTGCTGACAGTAGTTATTCAGGGTTAAATGACCAGAATTTACTGTGAAGAGATTAGAAGGATCTTACAGTTCAGAATGACTGGACAATAAAATGTCATTGAAATCAATGTAAATATCTGCAAAGTGCTGCAATGAGAATACACAAATCTAATTTCAAGTACACGTGTTGGTCTGTGAGTTGACTGTTACCACACAGAGAAAAGATTTCAAGGTTATCAAAGAGAAATGCCTGGAAATGTCATCCCAGTTGTCAGCAGAGATCAGAAAAGCAAGTAAAATAATTGAGGAAGGAAGACAGACCACAGCAAACAGCATCAGGTCAGTATGAAACCCATGCACCTTGGGTGCTGGGTGCAGCTCTGGTCCCTCATCCAGAAAATCATAGAGCAGAGCTGGAAAAGAGGGGAGCAGAGTACCCAGGGCAGTTTAAAACCCCAAGTACACATGGATACCGGGATGGCTGAACAGATGAGGACTCCGCACCTTAACTGACACAACTGTGCTGGACATTTAGAAGGTCCTGAACAGTCTGAAAAAGCGGAGTGGGGATTTACTGTCCAATGGAAGTTGGGGGCTTGAGCAAAGTGGCCAGATGGAGGTTGAACAACAGCCAGAGGAGATAGCCCTTCAGAGGAGAAGCAAGCAAGCTGAGGAACTTTGCTGCCAGAGGATGCTGAGCATGATGAAGGATCACAGTGTTCAAGAAGCAACTGATTAATTACAGGAAGTTTTATCATGTCTATAAGATGAAAAAAAGGCTCACCTTGTCTGGCTTGGGAAAAGCCTGAGTTGTGAGCAGTGGGAGGAGGGAGAACAGACCGTTAAGGCACCTGATGTTGTCCTCATTTTGGTCTCCACGGACTTTTGGTGCGATCCCCCATAGCCTTCTCGGGGCTTGTGGGGGCAGCAAGTCGTGGAGCAATGCCTGTGCAAGGGAAGATTAGGATTATGCATTTCATAAAAGATGGAACTGAGGAGACACCATAGAAGTCTATAAAATAAAAAATGATATAGAGAGAGTGATCCAAGATAAAGTACTCACTTTCTCACTACACAGGAACTGGCAAGCTCCCAGCTGAAATGGGTCACAGGTGTAAAACCAACAAAAGGAAGTACTTTTCTGCACAAGATATATATATGGATGTATAAATATATATACAAAATTGTGGATTTCAATGCCACAGGTACTGCAGAGTATAAATGGTCTTAGAATGGGATTAGACAAATTCATGAAGGATAGGCACATTTGTGGCTATGAAACACAATCCTGTGGTTGCAAATTTTCTTTCAGAAGCCGAAAAGTGCCGATGTGTTCCAGCTCTAGCTAATTCCTTCCTGGCCCGAGTGACTGGATATAAGTTCTTAGGTTTCTATAAACTGTATAACATTCTGCATACGTATTATAAAAAGTATTAAGTGTAAGCTTATGGTTTCTGGTATATTCTTAGTCTTTGATGGAGAATGCAAATGCTATTTTAGAGCATACTGTGAAGAAGGCACTTTGCCAAGACAGGCCTTTGGTGCAGACTGTCTTCTTTCATCTAGTATCAGGGCTTTCCACATTCCAGTATTTCCATGATTTTTGTGCCATCGACAAACTAATGATTAACAATTTATATTTTCTTCTTTCTTCTCTGCTAAAACTTTCAAAATGTGCATGGCCAGGAACTGATCACTTCAGGTCTTTAGTCACGTCTCCTCCTGTGAGCATTCCTCGCTTACTTACCATTACACTGCCAAACCCATGTCAAAACTGTCGAGGGCCCACCCTCCAATTCATTTAATCTTTAGCATGTTTGCTGGCATGTTTCTAATTTATTAAGGAGAATGTTTGGTATTAGGCAATTAGAAGTCTAGCTGTAGATGATATTAATAGACTATTACTTTTTAAAATTGAACTTGTCAGCTATTCAAAAATATATCACATTAGCTTGGTATTTTCCATAAATTTGATGAGGGCAAGTTATATTTGCCAGTTTTAATTCTTCACCAACGTGATGTATCAGTCATTTCATTCTTTTGCGGTGGCTAGTTGTCAAGATGAAGGGCCTACAACTGTGTATCTTCTTAAATACTCAATATTTGCTTTTTTGACAGATCCCTGAACTTTTCCTAATTCTAAAACTTCTTGAAAACCAAAGGTAATCATCTGGACAGCTTCCTGGCTGGCTCCTACAAAATTCTCAGATGCAAATTATCTAAGCTACTGATTTAAAAATGGTGCTATGCATTGCCTTCCGTGATCAATGAGAGTTAATTATGTCTCACCATCATTTAACATGACAACGTAATCTATCTTTTCCTCTGAAGACATAGGATGATGATTTATAAAAAATTGTGCTTTTACAATTCCATCATTTCTAGTAATTGACCAATATTACTGTTAGGATTGTTTTCATTCCAAATACACTTACCCAAAAAAAGGTTTAAAAAATTAATTATGTTAGGCATAGCTTTCTAGCTTCATCCTGACTGATTCTCCTTTTAAAAAATGATGAAGATTAGTCAGGATTTCGGGTTCTTCTATGCTGATTTTTAAATTTGTTTGGCTTGCGATTATCTTCCGGCAACAAAACATACTGCTCGACTCAAACTGAAATGACAATTTGAAACAAATATGAAATGGAAGAAAGGATGCAAATGAGTCAGTACTAGTGAGAGCTTTCTCCCGCTTCTGATCATGGCTCTGATTTTCAATTCCTCTCTGTAATTCTCCCTACCTTATTAAAAAAATGTATACATAGTTTGGTAAATTCATCAGTTAGTTCTAGAAATTGGTTTGGGGAAGGGTGAATTCAGTCATAGGGAGGCCACACAGAAGGGATACGACACACATCGAAGTGCATCCACACAGGAGCTAAGCAGTGGGATGGAGGCAGATGGCCACAGCTAGGAAATGCTGGAGGAGGTGGAGATGGACCGCGGCTCTCTGAGGAGGTGGGAGTCGGGCACCAGCCACCCATCCCCAACATCCCCAGTGTGCGATGCCTGCCTTCTCCCTATGGCAAGGGAAGACAGCTATTATGACTGAAATACATCTTACTTCTCAGTCACCCCCTTTAAGCTGCTCATAACTGCCATGCACAAATTCTGCTGGATCTTGAATCCTAGCTATGATGACATTTGCAAGCCTTTCAGCAAATCCGTCCTGCCATTTTGCATTTTGTCTTGGCATCAAAATAACACAAACATGTCATACAGCTTTCCATCATCAGTTTTGGAGAGGCATAAGAAATCGTATTAGAAGGAAATAGCTCAGTCAGTTTAAATTAAGGAGTTCTGTTTTTCTTAATACTGATGACCTAAAGATTTTAAAGTTTCAGGTAACTTAAGTGTCCAAGAAATTGAGTTTATTAACCACTGTATAATATTAATAATAGATTTGGTTTTTCTTTCAGTTAAGTTAGTACATTAAATAATATTGATGTTCATCATTCTGAAGATGGCCTCAGAAATTCTCTCTATGAAATTAGTAGAAATTTTGCTATTGACTTCAACGGGCCCAAGGTTTTACCCCTAGCAATTAGAAGTCATTCTACTGTATAACATGGCTCCCCGAAGGTCTGCAGAGCTCAGCGTAATTATAACAGATTGTGTAATCAGGCTGGCAGGACATGCAACCAGCAAGGAGAACTATGTCTCCCCTTTTTGTTTTTCTTTTAAATTTTAAGATAAGATGTTTCCCAAAAGGAAGGGTAAATGTAAAGGAATATATTTTCATTACAAATATCTAAAATGAAAGCTAATGATTAGGATGAGTTACAGAAAAAGATTCAACAAAACATCATGTTTGAAAATATTTACATGTTCTATTTCGTCTCTAATGAGGGAGAAGATGATGTGCAGTTAAGGCTGCCAGGCCATTCTTTAATATGACTGGAGTAGTCTCTCTAAAAAGAGGGAAAAAAGAGAGAGAGAGAGAGAGGATGGGGGAGAGACAGAGACCAAGAGCGAGCCCCGTGAGTATAGGATGGAGTCAGCCCTACATGAGAATTTCCTTTAGCATTGCGACTACATCGGACAACCACATTATTTAGACACTCATCGCCAAGGTCACCGAGCCCCACACTCACTTCCCTTCCCCCTTATGGCTCTTTGCAAACTTGTTAGGATTCTTAATATTTGTTTGCCTTTCCCCCACGTGCCTCAACGCCCTTAGTTCAAGCCAAACACACAACACCCCTGGCCAGGGTTTCTCTAACTCCAGCAGCCACGGGTGGCCCTGCTAGCCCACCGCTGGCTGTGCCAGGCCAGGCAAGGGAGGTACGATGCCCGTGCTCAGCACCCAGCACAAACCCTGGACCTGATTTTCACGGAACAACCCCGGCAGGCTGAAATAGTTCTGCATTTGCTGGAATTCAGAAGCAACTCTAAAATATAAAAAAAATCCAAACCCATGTGCACACGCACCGGGGGGTGGCGAGAAGAGGCTTGGGGAGGGAAGGAAAGCAGATGGGACATTTAATTCAGGGAACAAACTAATTTAAATCTTTCAAGGAATTTGTTATTATTTCCAGAGTGTTAAGAATGCATTTTTTTCCCTGCATATAAAATGCAACATCCCTGCTCAGAAAAGCTCTAAGGAGAAAACCCAGCAATCTAGAATGAAGAGAAGAAGAAGTCCAGACTGTTTTGCTGATATCCTTTAAGAATACTATTATTTATATATTTCACAGACTTATATAAATAATCATAAACGTGCAGTTGGTGTAGGTCTCTTGGGTAAAGGCAAAAGCAGTCAGATTTATAAAATGGGTTTATGTGCCAGGGTGATTGTAATGGCTCCTTCTGTCAGGTAAACACATAATTAGGATGTTTTCAAATAAATGTATTATGCACATGATTGAAGCCAATCCAGGCTGCAGTATAAATATTATGCCTTTTTTTTTTTTTTAAGTTGTATAATTACATATCTACCCATGGAGCTTCTTGCCTGATAGGCATCTATTTATGCAACACCACACTGTGGGTTTTCCACAGGTGCTGTAGCAGATACTTGCTGAACATGCAGCCCGGCTGATTTTCAAACTGCAATATCTCAGCTTTCTCTCAAAATACCAGTTCTGCCTCAGCCCCTTTTTGCCTAATTGCTTCCTAGATTTATTGTTTAATTAAAACCATTCTCGGGTTATACAAACAACAAATCCCACTAATGTGTGTTTTTCCCCCACACAAATTATTTTCCGAGAGGTTATGTATCTTCAGCTTGGGAAAGGATTCCGTCCTTTTTGGCTGGGCTGTCATTGCCAAACGCAGCCTCGTGGCCAAAGCTGTAAGTTGAAGTTTATGATGGTAGCATGACAAAGCTGTATCTATAGAGTCAAAGTGGCAATACTAAATGCCATTTGAAAGACTGATGCAGTCTTTAAGCCGATGCAGTAAAAACTCTTCTTTACTTTATAGCATGTCCATAGAGAGTCTCACAGCACGTCTGGTCACGCACTAGGGAAACGTAAATAAGGTGAGTGGGACAAGTTGGATGAGGAGGCACCCCAAGAAGACACTGAGGGACATCACCTCCGTGGCAAGCCTTTCCTCAAAGCCTTCCTCTCCTGGCACGGTCCCGCGGGGACCTGTGGGAAGGGACGGCGTGGGGACACACCACAGCACTGCCCACACGCTCTGTGGCATCATCTGAACTCCTCTCTAACAAATTGATGTTTCTAGACATCTTCTCGGCCTGGACATCTACCTTCTGGCTTCAGAGCTGAGGTTTGAGCTCCAACCCCTGTTTGCCTGGTTTGGACAATACGGAAACCTCTGCTAAAATCCCTGCACCTGGAGAAAGTTCTGGGCAGGCACTCAGGTTTCAGCAGCATGTCTCTGCCCCTCAGAAAAAAGTGGTATTCAGATATAAACCTGCATTTGGATGTTATTATAGAAGGAACACTGAAAAAATGGAAAGCTTTTCTGCAGGGAGCATATGCTGCAGTTCCTGGAACAAGAACCCTGCTCTTGTGAGGATTCTGGCTGTCTCCAGCCTTTCAATATTAAAGGGCTCCCTAGCAGATTAGAGCAGCATAATAAAAGCTAATAAAGATGAAACTGGACAAATTCAGACTAGAAATTAAGATGCCCATTTTTAACAGCAATAAAGAGCTTCCGAAGGGATGTGATAGATCGCCCGAAGCTGGAGCCTGCCGGAGGCATGGCAGCGTTGCCAGCAGCCAGAGCAGGATCACAGGTGGGACAGAGGATGGCTGGGAGAGGGCAGCTGGGCTTAGGGAAGCTCCTTGCTGGAGAGGATATTGGGATGGGGGGAATGTTCCAAGCAGCAGACCGGGGCATAATACAACCACCTGGAGGGAGGTTTCTGGGGGCAGAGTTTCCACCTTCTGTATCCCTGTGACCTTCTCCTGTTTCCTTCTCCATCCTCACCCCTTGGGTGAGGGACCTTACTCCAACCCAGCCTCTCCCAAGTGCTGTACAAGTCCCCGTTTTTCCCTACAGCCTCCGTGCTCACCATCAAGTAGCTCCCTTCTCCCTCCTGTTCCCCTCCAGCGTCTGTCAGTGCCTCCCGCCTGCTGCAAAGGGCAAGGCTCAGGCTCTGCAACCTGCTGGGAAACTGGGATGGAGGGTTGGATAGGAAACAGAAGCAGGAGAGGGTGCTTGTTGCCAGGGCTGGGATGGGGGGATTGCAACACTTGCTACCATGAGGGGCTGCCTGCCTGCTCAGAGACTGGGTAACCGGAGGGTGGAGATGAATCGCTCTCTGGCACCAAGGTTCTCTCTCCTTTTGTCTCTCTGATGCAACGTATACAACTGTGAAGTATATCCCTGATTGATCCCAGAGCCGGCTGCGCTGTGCCCCAACGGTAATGCAAAGCAGCTACCTGAAATTACAGCTGCTTCACAGGGCCAGCGCAGAACGCAGCAACGAAAGCATGCGGCGCTTTCAGTCAGGCAGCTGGAAGCATTGATAGATGTTTTAACCTAGGAAAACCTTTTAAATTCAAAGTAAGCACAAAGCAATACACTTTACATTAGGCTGTAATTTTACATATCATTTAGGCCAGCATAAACTCACTGTTGCAGAAAGAAATGTCAGTTGTCCACCAGGTAAAGCACACGGGCATTGTGCTGTGGAAAGCAGCCCTGCCTTCCCACCGCCACGGCTCCTCAGCCCAGCCCTTCCACACCTTCACCTTGTGCTGGCGCGAGCGTATGCAAGGCTGCAAGGGAAAGCACATCCAGATTAAAACCTGGTGGGTTTTTTTCCAGATTAGTTTTAAACCAGAACTGTCCCCTGATTTGATTCACACTGCAGCTGCTTCTGTTAATGTAATGGAAAATGTGGTATGAGGTATCAGATGGTGTGGATGCTGGTTTTGGTGGCGGCATCAGCATTTTCTGGATTCAACTGTATGTGAGAGTCAGGTCTTGTAATACTGAGTGTGCCTGGCTATGCATGGAGATCCCCTCCGTCAGGAAAACAGGGAAAGGCTTGTCTTAGTGGCAACTCTGATCTGCCCCAGATGGTTTGTCTCCCCTTCCTGGCAATTCAATTTTTACCTGTTTCAATTGTTCTAAACCAATTCCTAAGATGTGATACTACGGTGCACCACAGGAGTGCCCAAGGGAACTTATTTGTACAACTTTTTACCGATCATTTTGTGTCTTATGAGAGTGTGATCTTGAGTGGCAGTTTTTGTTTCTTGATCACCAAGGTGAACTGTTTAAGAATTTAGGGTTTTCTATTTGCTTTTTAAAAATAACCTGTTTTATCACACCTCTCCTCCTGAATTCAGTTGTTCCTTTTCTTTTCCACTCAGAACCAGCTGAAGGATAGGGAGAGAAGAAACTGAGTCCATCATTTAAACCAAATATGAATATGATGATCACACTATTTTATTCAATGCCTTTTCTACAGTGGAGTTCTTACTGTAATTAAAAAATATAAGTGAGGGGAAAAAAAACCCCTTACCTTCAAGAAACTCACTTCCTGCTAATATCCCCTGGAATGAAAAGTATAAAAAAAATAGGATTATAATTTTCCTGGTTTTGTGAATTTTGAGTGGGTACCTTGAACAGCATCAACAAAGATTTTGGGGAAAGAGGAACACAGAATTATTCCACCCAGCCCAAACATCCGTCTAGCCCCATGTACTGCCATGAGCAGCAGCACTGAATGCAGAGGAAGGTGTAAAAACTGATGGGACACGTGAGGACTGCTCTGTTCTCAGCATGTTCCCAGCTTGACCTCTAATATTTAAAGGCTGACTTGCACGCGAAACCAGAAGGTTTTAGTCATTAAATATGACAACACCAAACATTTTTGGTATCAGAGGAATGTAGTGCAGAGATAACATAAAAATTGTGAAACATGTCAGCAGAGAACACTGAAGGAAGGAAAGAATGAAAATTGTGGGTGCCACCCCCAGCCTCTCAGTCACAAAAAAATCTCACAAACTGAAACTTTACCCAAGCAAAACAAAGACTCCAACACAGCAGGCACAGCCCTCCTTCTTGGGAGAGAATGGGGAGAGAGAACAAATCACCCGAGCCTGACATGAGTCACATCACTTCATGCATGACTGAAAGGTGCTCAGATACTACAGTCACCAGCCCAGGCCATGGACCTAAAGAGAACGTAGCAAGCGACATGCAAAAGGTGTTAAAAAGACTTGCAGGTGGGAAAATGCAGGGTAGAGAAATAAAAGCATTGGTGAGTTCAGTACCTCTGTTTTGAAGTTTGACTTGGAGGCAGACTGAGCAAGGAGAACTTGGAGCTACGGAGGGGATGGCCCAGTCCCCAGGCCAGTGGTGACTCAGCCCTGCGAGTGCTCCGCAGGAGAGTGCTTTGGGGCTTTGTGTGCGGGTGTGCAGGAGGGAACAGGGGTGAAGAGAGAAGACAGATAGACGAGCCCAGAGAGCTGCTAGGACGAGGGTCAGGAGAAGGAAAAAGGCAGAGGAGGCTTGTTTTAGAGGAGGGCTGAGGAGGAAGCCTTGCAGCCCTCCGTAAGGCCCGTGGTGCAGGCAATAGACGGTCAGGAATGCCCAGCCAGCCCATTTCATTTACTGAGCAAGCCTAACCCTTTAGTTTTAGAGAAATGCCATCTCAAGGTGCTTTTAAAAACAAACCCAAACACCACTCTGTAATATTTGCAGAGTGACCACTGGGGCCAACTCTCCCACACTTTGAACAGTGCTGCAGAAACTCTTCACTCCCAAATTTGAACAAAGTCTGTGCCATGTGTATAGGCTGCTCCTCATCCACTTTATTGCTCTTACTTAAACTCACAGACAGTCATCTTCAAAGTAGGAACACATTTTTCAGGAGCAGGTTTCTACGTCCATTGCTCTGAACGCCTTAATGGGAACAACGTTTAGAGAAGACAATGGTATTATCACCACAAAAGCAATTGCTATGCTTATGGGCTGCACCTTTCTGCTAGGATTGTGATGGAAAGGTTAGTTAAACTTAAACAAAATTTATTCCCTGAAATTCCGATCATCTTTAATAGGAAAAGCTATAACCTCCCTGATGCACAAAACAGCCCTTGCAGCTGATGTCTGAAGCCTGCACCTGTTATTCCAACAGAGGTGACCCCTGAAACAAGAAAGCCATTCTATATAAACACTGAGCTAAGTGACTTTCCCCATGTCTCCTCAAATAACACCCAAATATCTTTTCTTGTCAGAATCTTGCACTTGTCCTATGGTATACACAGTAAATCATGACAACCGATGACTTATTTGAAGGCTGGAGCTCAAAGCAAGAGGTGCTGGTGCTGAAAGAAGTTTAACCAGTCACCAGCCTCTAAAATATTAAGCCATAAAATACAAATCTATTTTTACAAAATCAGTTTTAAATGACCTATCAAGACAGCTGGTTCCTGCTGTTTGGTTTTTTTTTGGGGGGTGGGGGTGGAGGGCGTGAGTGGCAGAAATAATGAATTAAAGAAAAAGAAAATTATTAGGGGATCACTTCAGTTTACTTCTACAATACACGCACATCCCCAATAGGGTAGCAAAATTCTGGGAAGCATTTAAGTCCTGTACAAGCTTATGAGATTAAGTGCCATATATCCCTCATTCTGGCCTCTTCCCAGGTACAAATCCTGCCCTGAGCACTGCGAGGATCAGTCCTGCAAACCAGAAGAGGACAGCTGCTCCAGGCCAGTATCCACCACCACAGGCGTTCATCCCGGTACCCACCACCACAGACGTTCATCACACCACGGTCCCACTTTCCAGCGCTGCCACCTTCCCCAGGACCATGGCATTCCCATGCTGTTCACACGGACCAGCCACTACAACCTGGTCTCTGAGCAGAGCTCCGACGCCGAGCTTCACGCTGAGAAAATTCACTGTTGGCTGTAAGAGGAATAAGTACAATTCAGCCGCGTAATTCCACTGCTGAGTTCTTGGCTGCCTGTCACACCCCAGGCCAGCTCTGGTGCCTGTAACACTGCAACCAGGAGCTTCCACATGCATAGCTGGGCAGGCCCCGAACCCCTCCTCTGTGCCCAAAGACTGGAGTGCCCAAATTCTTCTGCTTCATTTCCTTCTAGATCTCAGCTGCGAGCGGAGCTATAGTAACCGTGCTGTGCCCGAGGGCTGCTGTGACCCTTCCGAGGCCATTCTTGCTGTTTGCACACAGAAGGCTGAGATTATCCGATGTGGGGGCAATACTTAATTCCCATCACCTTTTCAGGACTACAGCTCTCAAACGCTGAGGTAAGAACACGCCTTGAAAATTTCAGATCCGATCTTCTAAGTTAAAAAGGCAATTTGGTAAACAGCAACATGTCTGCTCCTTTGGGGATATAAACATCAATCCAATATATTTGTTCTGTTTGTCTGTGTTGTGGTTTAGCCCGAGCTGGCAACTAAGCACCACGCAGCCGCTCACTCGCCCTCCCACCCCTCTCAGGTGGAATGGGGAAGAGAATCAAAAAAATCCTCATGGGTTGAGATAAAAGTTTTAATAGGAGAGTAAAGAGAGAGGAAATAATAATGATAAATGAATAATCAAGAACAAGTGATGCACATTGCAACAATTGCTCACCACCCAGTGACTGATAGCCCATCCCCGAGCAGCAATCCTCCCTGTCAACTCCCCTCAGCTTATATACTGAGCATGACACCCTACGGCATGAAATATCCCCTTGGCTAATTTGGGTCAGCTGTCCTGGCTGTGTTTCCTCCCAGCTTCTTGTAGGGAAGAAGCTGGGAGAACAGGGATAGTATGAGAGGCTGAAAAAGCCCTTAGCTTAATGTAAACATTGCTTAGCAACAACAAAAACATTAGTGTTATTGACATTCTTCTCAGCACAAATTCAAAACATAGCCTCATACTAGCTACTCTGAAGAAAATTAACTCTGTCTCAGCCAGAACCAGCACAGCCTGTCATCTGTTGCAGACAAGCCATGGCCATGGTGATCCTTCTCCCAGTTACACTTACTATCTCTGCTCTCTGAATTACCTTTTTATCTTAGGTGGCTGTTGTCTGAGGGTGCTGCTGCAAGCAGAACCGAGGGCAGAATCCATCCTGCAGTCAGATCTGAAGTCAGTGATACCATCAAAGAAAAGCACTAGCTTTGCAATCCTACAAAATATTAAAAACTGGTAAGAGGTGGAGTTCTCTGAGGGAGGAGCAGCTATATGGGCACAAACATTTTTGGTGCTGGGGAAGAATGTTTTGGGATACTTGCCTTGCTTTAATGTGAAACATTCAGCATTACTTCATCTGCTACTTGGTTGTGAGCTGAAAATTTGAGGTGGATTTTTATTGCAGAAAGAGGGTGTGGAAAAGTTTAGTCAGCACAAAAGTTAAACCTCACTAACAAGGTCTATAAATTTGCTGCAAGGATAAGGCAATGCCACTCCCTTTCCCATCTCAATGTTTATAAGGACAAGCATTTAATCAAAATGCACTCCTGTACACATGAGCTGTGTTAGTGGCATTCCTCATCCCTTACTTACAACCCAACCTGAAGTTTGAGAACAGAATTGTTTTTAAGGTCTCTGAACATAGTCTCCAGTATTTTCCTAGTTGTTTCATGGCTTCTTTTAAAATGCTTTCAACATGTTCTGAAAACTAAGTATAAAAGGAAACAGGACTAAAAAATAATATATATATATATAAAAAAAGGATGGAGCTGAAATTTTGTTTCCAGAAGCTCCTGCTTTCACTGGTGTGAAATCGAGGAGGGGAGCTCTCAGCCCCCTGACATATCTTGTGACAAGGCTGAAATCAGTGGAGAGCTTTGATCCAGTATCAGGAATCACTGCTCAGCTATTGTCAGCAAAAAAAAAAAAAAAAAAAGTGTTCCTTCTTCCCCAGAGCAAGTACCAAAGCCCAGTCACTCTGCAAACCTGGGCCAGGCTGGTATTGCTGTCGCTGGACTTGTAACTGGATGCAAATCCATCCCTTTCTCCACAGGTTCCCATGATCCGAAAGCTTGTGCTTTGAATTTTCCATCCCGGGTTGCCATGCTCTGAAAGCTCGAGCTTTGCATTTCCACAGGGCTATGAAAGCCCGTGGGCACCGACCAGTCTTTCAAAACTGTTTGAGCCAACCTGTCCCCTGGCACACGGCTCCGGGGCCAGTGGCTGATCTCATTTCACTGCTCTGCCACCGGCTTCTGTGTGACATTAGCTAAGTCAATTAGCTTCTGCGTGCATCTGGTTTTCATCTCGAAAAGGGGGACAGTAGTAATTTCCTACCTCACAGAAACCCTGTGAGGATAAATACACCAGCTTAGGAAGTGCTCAAATACTAGTGTGACAAGTGGTCCTCTCCATCTCTTTGACAGCCTGTATTTTGCAGCCCGGAAGCCCCTGGTCTGCCAAAGGGTAAAGGATCGGAGCTGAAGACCACCAGAGCAACCCTTGGACTGGCTGAGTATGGATGTCCTCGCAATGAAAGCCAGAAAAACGTGGTTTCTCCAGGACCTGACAAGAATGGAAAGAAATGCAGGAGAGGCAGACTCCAGCAGGAAACACAGAGGGGAGCAGAGACCATGCCAATGGCCAGTTCACTGTATTTGGTATAAGCTTACATGTACATGATGTATTTTAGGTTTTCCTCTGTTATTCATTTAGGGTTAGAAAAGGACCGTAAGCTGGTACCTCTGGGGCTTGAACACATGGAGACCATGCTACAGAGGATAGTTATTCCCCTGGAAGTCTGCTTTTCTGAACAAGCAATTGCATTTTGGGAAGTCTCCTGTGGGACAGTTGCCACTAGTACTCCAGATTTTGGCCCTTAGGAGAAGCAAGAGGCCATTTCAGTTTCAGTCTCGGTGACCAGCATTCCTAGGGACTTCCTTGATTGTGTTTTATTCAGTCAGGAGCAGAAAACTTTTCCCATTTAATAATGCCTGAAACACAGTTATACACTGGGAACAAATTGTCAGGTGGTGCTGTTTTGATTTTTTCTTTTTTTCCCCGTGAACTTACCGTTCTAGTTTACTATGAAGAGGAGGAGGTAAATGAACTACAAGAATTACTGCTCACATTTATGTACTTTGTAGGACCTCTAAGGTATCGGTCAAGAGGGGAACAGAAAACTTAGAGGCCTTGGCCAGGAAACAGAAGTAGATACCACCTCAGCTTTGTGACTGTGCTTTTATTACAACACTGGCTTTTATTTCTTCAATCAAGTATGAGCTGTGGTAAAGCAAAATTCAGGGTAAGTTGTTACCCTCAGCTTAAAGATTCCCCAGTCCAGACAACCTAGTGCTGCAGATGAGGAGGTGTCAGGGCTGTCTCTCCAAGACTGCAGTTCCTTCGATTGGAGAAGAACAGAAATGGGCAACACAGATTGTTTTTTTAATGATTATTATTTGGAGCAAAACAGAGTATTGTAATAATCCTGTCTTACAAAGGAAATGAAAGAGTCTTGGGGGTGATATTAGAAAATGGTGGGCAGTCAGAGTCACGGCCATATGGTCCTCAAGCTGTGCTGTCAAGCAGATCTACAGATGGAGACGTATTATTTTACACGAGCACCAAGTTGAACACTGCACTAGGCACTTGTGAATCAGACCAGACCTGACAATACAATTGACAATTACTGTAATATCAGGTGAGAAAAAGTCATCAGCAGGAATACTCCCTTGAAGAAAAAACAGTTGGAGAAAGGACAAGCTTCTGACAGGCTCTGCAGCTTGCAGATTCAACCCAAAGTACTTAGCAAGTTTAGCAACAGCTGAAATGAGAAGGGAAGTTGTTCTGACAAGTCTTAAAAATTCAGAATGCCGGCCTTTTGAATTTATACCAATGTATTATGTTAAAGGCAAGCAAAACCCATCCCAAAGTATCTATACACTAGCTGGCTATGGAGCCCTCAGACAGGTAAAAGGGGTGACAAACTGTCCGCCCCATATTCAGCGAAGCAGAAGGCACCAGTGCCTATTGGGCTCACACTGTTCAGAGCCTGCCAAGGCGTTACGTCATGAAGGGCACAGGGGAATAATAGAGAGTTTCGGGTGGTAGCTGTATGTGAAAACTCTTTGTTTCGTGATTCTGATGATTAATGGCTTACACCCATGGGACAATCATTTACCTGCAAGTCCTGGCTAGAAGCTCCAGGGCATCAAAAGTTTATGAAGCAGCTCTGCGTCACTCACATGAATCCAGATTTGTGAAGGTGTTTAGGAACCTGCACCTTTAGGTGTCTTAAAAACATCTTAAAAAATCTGTCCCATACATCAGCCCAACATTTCAGTGTCTCCACTCATAAGTTCTTATATTAGCAAAGCATTAATCCACAAATCTTCTATTTTTCCAGCAAACTTCAGACACCTGTTGCTTCCGCACAAAAGGAACAAGGGTCCGGTTGACATGACCCACCTTACACTTGCCAACAGCGCTGCTGGCCGAGCCGCGGAACAGGTCTGCTGGCTCTGTGAGCCCCTGCTCTGGAGTAGGGATCTCCCGGCTTCCCCGTGGTCTTGTGCTCCAGAGCATCCTGAAGCAGATCCAAATTTTAACACGGAGAGTGGAGCCCATGGGCACTTTGGCAGTGCTGCGTGGCACTCAGCCAGCACCGCTTACTCCAAGCTCCGTGGCCTCGCTGTGTAATGCACAGACGGGCTGTTTCGCAGCAGCGTTTGGATACCGAGTAGGGCGGAAAATATCCCCAGAACCAAAGGCTTCAGTGCTAGAGCTTCCCGCGGCGTGGCAGAGGGGTAAGGCTGGCTTCAAGTGCTCAGTTTAGGGCAGAGGAGGCCGGCGCACGAGGGACCGGGCATCATACTGCCACGGGAAGCCCGGAGCTCCTCGGAGCGCTTGGGGCAACCTTGGCTGGGGCCAACCGACCGTCCGCCGTCTGAAACGGCCCCAGCACACCCCCCTTGGCCCAGGGCACCCGGCGGGGAAGGGGGAAGGACCGGGCCGTTCAGCCGCTCCAGCAGCCGCCCGCTCCCCGCCTGCGCGGCCGGAGCAGCTCCCGCAGCCACAAGCGCTCGCACCCTCAGCCATCGCAACAGGTCTCAGCGTGGCGCTCACCCGCCGCTGCCCGCGGAGACCCCGCGGCTGGGCGAGGAGGGCTCCGGTCAGCCTCCCGACGAACGCTCCTTGCCCCTGCCGGTTCCACCTCCCGCCGGCGGCCCCCGGGCCGACACCCAACCGGCACAGCGACCCGGGGCTTGCGAGCGGAGCCACCGTGCGAGGGGCCGCCCTCTGAGGCGCGGCGGAGCCCCGGCCCTCTCCCACGGGCCCTCGGGCGGCTCCTTCCGGCGGCGCCGCGGCCGCGCCCTCCCCTCCGCCCGCCCTGCCGGGCCGCCCCCCGCCCGCCCCCGCCCACACCTGGCCGGGGCGGGCCCTGCCCGCCGGCTGCGGGCCGACTCGGCGGGCAGGGGGCGGACGGCAGCGGAACGCAGGCCGCGGCGGAGCGGAGCGGGACTCGGCCGGGAGCAGTGGCGCGGCCTCGCCGCGGGGCCGAGCGCGGCAGCCGGGGCCCGGCCCAGCCCAGGTGAGCCCGCGGGCGGCAGGTGGCGGCGCGGCGGCGGCGGGGCGGGCTGGGCTGGGCTGGCGGCGGGGCGGGCGCGGCGCGCGGCCCCGGCGGGGGCGGGCTGGTGGCGGCGCGCGCGGAGCGCGGTCCCGCGCGGCGGCGGCGGCGGCTGAGGCTGGGAGAGCGGAGCGGAGCCGCCGGGCGGTCGGCGGGGAGCGGAGCGGGCTCTTGCGTGGCGCCCGGAGGCAGCATGCGGGCGGCGGAGCTCCGGAACCCCGGTAAGTGGCTGGACTGTGGCGCCTTCCCCGCCCCCCTCAGCCCCGGCGCGGCGGGATCGTCTCCCGGGGAGCCGCAAAACTCCGCCGCCTGTTGAGCCCCGCGGATCGGCGCCCCCGAGCGCCGGCCCCGCCGCCCGGCTCGGCCCCGGGTGCCCCGCGGGGGGGCTATCGTACGGTACCGGGGCCGCCACGCGGTGCCCGGTGGCCGCCGGCTGCGCCCCGCGGGGCCTCCCCGGGTCGGCGGGGAGCAGCCAGGCACCTGCCGGTGTCGCGCCGCGGTGCGGTGCCGGGGGCGCTGGGCTGGCTGCCGCGGCGTGACCTTCCCGGTGGGCTGCGGCGCTCGGGGCGGCCCCGCTAGGCAGTGCCCCCTCAGCGGGTTGTGGGGGGTGTCGGGGGGGTGTCCGCGTCCCGCGGGGGGCAGCGCCGAGCGCCGCGGGGTGACCCGGGCGCGGTGCCTCCGCCGTGAGGGGAGGTACGGGGCGATCGGCAACGGCCCGAAGCGCTTCCCCGCGGCTGGCGCTGGGCCGTTCCGCGCCGGGAGGAGGGAGGGCGCTGCAGCGGGGCGCGGGCCGGGCGGCGGGGGGCGGCAGATCGCGCCTTCAACCCCACCCCCCCTCCCCCTCCGTGGGGCGAGCCGCCGCCTGGGAGAGCGCGGGGCTGCCGGGCGGCGGCGTCTTGGGTGGCGAGAACAAAGGGCCCCCGGCGGGAGCGGGCGGGGAGCTCCGCCGCTGCGCCCGGGGTGCCAGCTCCCAAATCCGGGCCGGGGGGGTTCACCCCCTTCTCCCCCATCCGCCCAGCCGGGGGAGCGCGGCTGCAGCTTCCCCAGGGCCATCTCCTGCCCCGCGCCCGCCCCCCCGCAACCTGTTGTGCCGCCTGCCAGCGGGGGAGCCCCGAGGGGTGCCCGGGGGGACGGGGCGGGCAGCATCGCCCCGCGGGACACCCGGGGGTGCCGAGGCGCTGGGGTGGGCGCGGGCAGCCTGCGGCGAGCGGGAGTTGAGGCTGGAGGCGAACGCTGCAGGCGGGTGCGTTTGCCCTCCCGGTGGCTTCGGCACCCAGAAACTGTTTTAAGAGCCATCCTCAAGCGGTTCAAATACCTGGCGTAAATTAAATTTAATGAAAGAAAGTATTTCCGCGCTGTTAAACAAGGATGTGTTCCCGCAGACCTCTTGCGTGGAAAAGATGTGCTCTGTTTCCAGGAGACTGACTGGGGCAGCTGTTTTAAAGCGTTTTGGAGTTTGTATTTATTTGAGATGTAACCAAATGTAGCTGTATTGTCAGTGTCAAATAAAATGTTTTCTTGTCAAGTGTTGAACTGAGCTATGAAAAGTGATTTAGTCTGAAGATAACTGGATAATCAAAGCTTCAAACGTAAGTTATGTTGAATATTTGCGGGTTTAGCCATCTCTGAAGGTGGCTAACTTGAGCAGGGATGGTGAGCAAATAGAGTCTCCTTATGCTGCTTGTATAACCACCTTCGTTCATTTGTCAAGGTAAATGTTAGAGAAATGACAAATTTAATTTGAGATTACTAAGGTCCTGTGCTGCAAATGATTCCTCTCCATGACTGGTTACTGGGTGATTGCTCCAAGCCTGCCAGTGTGGATTCGAAAACAGCTTTTCAAATAAAGTCCATTGCTCTCCTCACGATAACGCAGGAAATGCGTGGCTCGCGAGAATGGTTTTATGGAGGCAGCAAGTGTACTTTAATCCTGATTTTATTATTTCTGCTATGGTGATTTGCGGTGGGGCTGAGGATGTAGGAGTAATAGCTATCCCTACATTGAAGTGCGTGATCAGCAGTCTGAACTTTGAAAACAAGAAGTAAAATATGTGTGGCAAAGCAGCCAGTTTGTGATCTGGATGTGTGGTGGGTGACAGTGTTGGGTTACTTAAGTTCTCAGTTTCTGCCTTTAACCGACCATCTTAACGTGCGAGTTTCTGAGCCTACGTCACTGGCATGCGTCCTGGTCGTTGAAATAGGATGCAGCATGACCGTGCGCATGAAGGGGTTAAACAGCGTATGGCCAAAGAGTTAATTCATCACTTCTGCTCCAGAGATTTTTATCATTCAGCTTAGTTACAAATATTGCCATCTGCCCTTTTCTTTGTGTGTGGATGTCCGTAAGTATGTCTTGGATAAATACTGGTCGGGGCTGTTAGCAAAATAGTAGAAGCCACAGACAACATCTTATTCTCATGCCTGTTGCCAGTGAAAAAGTCAGTTTCTGGAAAATCAAATTAGAAGCTGTCCTACATTGCATTTGGTTGTGGGTTGAGAGGTATGCAGGTGTATTTAATTTTTTTTCTAATAACTAAGTCCTGCTTTTGGGAATGTGAGATAACCGTCATTGGCAAAAGCAGAGAAGACAGTCAAAGCTTGTGATTATAAGGAGAAAGATCTAAGCTTGTGGGTAACGGAGAAGAAATGTTTTCCTCTTTGTGTCCACATAATGCAGGGCTGTGGGAAGATATGCTTAATGAGGATGATTATTGCTGTGGCTTTCCATAAATCCACTTGTAATGGAGGCTTTGTACAGTTACTTCTGAATCTGTACATTTAAAAACTGCAAATAGCGATAATGGAGTTGGCTAATAGCAGACTGTCAAGTAAGTGCAATCCTTGTGATAACGTTCAGCCATAGATCTCCATTTAAGTATTACTTTTAAGCAGAAAATGTTTCTTGTAGGTCATAGTATATGCAATTTGGAGGAGAAAAAAATACAGTTGCTGCTGCCTGTTCTTGAAACTTAACCAGAGAACTTTAATTGTGCGAAAAGGTACTTAGTTCCTCCAGGTTTTTATCAGCTAGCAGGAGATCCACAGTCCAGTAGATGCGTTTTGATTTGAATTTAGGCAGTAGAAAGGGATAATAATAACAACCAGCTTAAAAAAGCTGGCCGAAGAGGTCTGCCCAAGCCGTCAACGTGCGTCTGCGTGTGCAGATTAGAGCTGGGACTTGCGCATTTGAAGAATTACAGACTACCCGGTGAAGCACTGGGGCGAGCTGAGCGCCAGTCGGAGTTGAGGTTGTTACTAGTATTAACCAGGACAAACCTTTCCCTTCCAGTGTTGTTTTCCAGTGCCTCTTAGAAGTGAGGGTTCAGTCTTAAATTACTCGGGTCTGTTATGCAACTTAAAAATAAAAGGTGAAAGTAAGTTAATAAGGAAAAAAATTTAATGTGTTATCTCACCCCAGTACAGAAGGATGTAAAATCACCTATTATTTTCAAGTAAAGCACTTTATATAGTATTTTGAATGAATGCAATCTTAGGTAGCTAAGAAACGGCTTTTGAAGAAGTCTGACATGGGTTGCTTATGTTTATGTTTGGAAGAATTCATTGAGAACTATTTGTGATGCTCGCCATCACTGATTACTCTCCTTTAAAGACAATGCCTTGCCTTTCACCTTTCATATCGTTTGGGGAGGGCTTCCTGTGCGGATTTACTTTTGCTCAAAATCTGACCATAAAAATAACCTTTGTTTCTACCGAGCTTAGTGCAGTTTTCCAATCCAAAATGTATGCTTCCTTTCCAGTAAAAACGTATAATTATATGGGGTGGTAGCTAACTGGAAAGTATTGCAAAACATATGTAAGAATACTGTCGTACAAACTCTAAAACTGACGAATGACTCACTGCGCCAGTGCTATATCAAATTCTATCTATACACGAGGTTTAAATGACAAGTTTACTTTAGGCAGGGAATATGCAATTTTCTTGTACTCTTTCTTCATCTAATGTCAAGTGAGCTTAATGAAATGGTACATGTGGGCATACAGGAGGCACCAGTTGTAGAGCTTTAATGAGCAAAGGGAACAAGCACTGCTTGGCTCTATTTGTGAAGATGATAGAGACGTAACTACTCTGTATATTAAAAACCAAGTTCATGGTACTGATGCGTGTCTCGAGACATTTGTTTCTTTTAATGTACCTCATCATGATTTATGTGCCTTTACTAACACTGGTTCTATTTTAGTTTTCTATAGGAGAGGGTACTTGTTTTTTTTAGCTGTGTATGTATTCATCTTTGAGTATTTGTATTAGTTGAGTTTCTGACTGGCTTTTCAGAATTTTGGCAATATTTTTGTGAATATAAAATTCAGGTCACTGCCAAAATGAAACTGGGATGATGTTCAGCATGGGAAAGGAGCCAATGATTGTAGGTTAAAGAGGAAAAGACCGTTTTCCATTGCAACAACACAGGTTTTGTTTGTGCCTTTGACTTGGGGATTGTGATTTATTATGGGAAGCTTCATAGAGCTCTGGAAGACCCCCTCTTCCCCTGCCCCTGGACATTTAAACACACAGTAACATCCTGCAGCTGGGAAGCCTGTGTGAGCTGGGAGGAGTGGAGGTATCAGGGTCTTGTGCTGTTGTGTCACAGCTGTGTGCCTGCAGATGCCGTGGTGCCTGATGGGGCAGGCACCTTTGGGGAAGCCTAGTCTGCAAGGCTAAGGAGCCCAGTATCCACTCAGTGACGCGTGGAAGACTTCAAACTCTTCACAACCTCTTCTTTTAATTTCGAATTTAGCCATGATCCGTTCTGCCACAAAGCCTATCCCTCTGCTCTTTGGCTTTCCTGGCTGCGGGGGAGATGTGGTGCGCATCCTCGGTCTTTGTATTACGTTGCGCAGGAGAGCTGTAGTGACCAGCGCCTGCAAGCGTTTTTACCGTCTGTAGGAAGGTTGAGGTCTCCTCGGGCTGTGAAAAGAGGCTAAGGAAGGGCAGCTGGAACACTTGCTGTTTGATGTCAGCGTGCACATAGTGTATATATGCCTGTGTCTTACTGGGAAAAAACAAGGATGAAACAGGTCTTGCTCCTTCAAGGACTCTATTATATGAGAACTTTTCTAAAGATCAAAAATACAGAGATAAGGCAGGGGTTTTGGAGTAGAGGATGGAAGCAAGGTATATAAAACGCCTGGTAGAGAGCATAATTGACAAACGCCTCTCCTAATACCCGGCCTTGGTACTTGGAAGGAGCAGCTCTGTTTGGATGCTTTCATTAAGTGCAGTCCTTTGCGTAGCTGAAATATGGCAATACCATTAATCTGGGAAGGGATAGTGTGGTCCCACTCTTATTCTTGTCCTCAGCAGGCGTAGAAGCTTCCAGTTTGCAACCTGCCCAGAAGACATTTATTTCTTGGCACAAAATTTCAGCTGCAGCTGGCAAGTGGGTAAGTACTTTCTTCCAGCCTTACTGAGAAGGAGAGGAATTATTTAGGTTGGCACAAGAAGTTTATAGTTCGGAGTTGTTAGATGAACAAGGAGAAAATGCGAAGGCTGGGCATGTGGCATCGCCCTTTGAAAAGCAGTGCTGGAAATCCCGTCATCGCATGAAACCAAATAAAACATGCATGTGCTTGACCATGGTGAGGAATTATCTACTGGCTTCATAGGCCTGTCTTTCTTACTTATTTTTTGTTCCTTGCAAGTGTAGTGTTTGACACCGAATTGCATGTGTGTATACAAAGGCTGACATCTGTTCTATTTTATGAGATCCAAATAGCGCGGTTGCTTTTTTATCCCTCCGGTGTGTGGATTCTTCTCTCGTGTGTCATCCTTGCTGCTGAAGGCAGTCAGGCACTTGAGCTTTGTAATATCTCTTTTTCAGGAGCAGGAAGTTTTTCATGGGATGATACTTGATTCTTCAGTTAGATTTCCTCACAAAATTAGGTCTTGCAGTGTTTTGGAAAAGTCATTTTGTGAGTAGGGAAGAAGAGGGAGGATTGTGTGGCTCTTCTGGAGGAGTTTTGGTAATTGTTATATCAGGAGGTTAGATTTTCTGCACCAATCTAGATGTATTTTCATAGAATTGTTAGTTGGAAAGGTAAATTGGGTCAGAGAAGTATGAAGAAGGTTAGTCTAGTGTTTGGATTTTAAGATATGTATTTAAAAAAACCCATGTTATTTTTTAAACCCAGCAGACATTGTGCTTCTGATCGTTTATCTTGAAGGAGAACCATAGAAGTGGTAAAGAGGATCCTTTTGAGCACTGTGTTAAGAATGTGTTGAGGTGTTGCATACTTGGAAGACCTAAGATGGGGAGGAAAGGAGGAAAAGGGGAAAAAGTGACCCTGTTTTTGAATGGACTTGTTGCCTTTTTATAAGGTATCATTTTCTTAAAATGCAAAGGAGTTATGTTTGTTTATACCTTATTAAGTAACATTTGTTTCACCAAATTTGATCAAAGGTTTTGTTGTTGCAGAATCAATAATTCCCTTATCTTAAGGAGAAAACCGCAATTTATGAATATACTGTCTACTGTATTTTAACTACTTGTAATAGAAAATTTGCTAGATTACACAAATTGTCCTAGAAGATGCACGCAGAATCCAATAATACATTTTCCATGTCAAAGTTCAGTGAAATGTGAAACATAATTACCATAAGCAATGAAAATTAGCCTCTTAAACCTCTGAACTAGAAGGTGTGGAAATAATTTTGCAATATATTCTTACTGGTTTTGTTGAGACTGTTCTTGGGCACCACCGAAATTCCTTTACAGTCTTACGTATTCTAATCTCTGTGTTACTAGCTGGTAAAAACCCCATGCTTATATTTAAACTGAGGAGGAAGCATGCGTTTTTTTTGAACAGGCATTGTAGCTATTGACTGTCTCCTTGCTATAGCCTTGTTCATGGGTAGCTTCCAATTAGCGGAGCAGACTTGGAGTATTACACCTAGGGAGACAAGTATTTCAGCAGATTATAAAGTTATTGCTTTAATTCTGCCTCTTGCGATGAAGGTAGAATTATAAACTTTTGAAGGAAGGTTTGCCACCATCAGTGTACTTGTGAGATAAGTCTGATGATGACAGAGTTGCTGCTCTTGTTGGTTTGAGTTTACTCTGGATTCTGCTACATCTCTGGAGCCTGCAAAACGGGCCATGTGCACTTCATGCTTTGAGTGTAGTGTTAAGGTAGAGTACCTGTTTGAGGCGTTTTGGCTCCAAAAAAAAAAAAAGGCATTTTGGTATAGCCCTTCCCTTAACCTTATTTCCTGAGGTCTGTCCTGTTGCAGGGGGTTCATTTTAGGACAGGTCAGTGCTGGATCCTACTTCTTCACCCAGACAGGTCAAAGCGGGGAGAGCTCATGGAAGCCTGTTGCATGGCCTTGATTTCAGCTGATTTTTGGGGTTGGAGCAAAGCATAGCTTTCTGCTATTCGTAGCTTGATGTCAGATGAAACTGAAGTGGTCATGGGCTCTCGCTGCCCTGCATTTGGGTGGGCAGGTACCATCCTTTGCACACAGATGTCCTCCCTCCTGGCAGTGAGCCTCACACTTGGGTTTTCTCTCTTCGGTGCTGACTTCCCTGGCTGGCTGGGTCTGCGGCCGAGGCCGCGATGGCAAGGGGCAGCACTCACCTTGCCCAGGAGGACACACAGGAGGGTAACGCGTGTGCCCCCGCAATAAAACTTCAGCAGCTCTACAGGAGCGAGCTCTTGCTTCCAGTAATTGTGCTCGGCTCCTTCTGTGTTTCTTACGTGTAGCTTTTTTCTTTGTGAACAGCGTAATAATAAAACTGGTACACGTGGCAGCAAGCTGTCGTGCCCTTCTAGTGATCCCTCTCCCTGGTGTCGGAAAGCTGGGCATCTTTTAAGAACGTTGTTTTTTCTGAAAAGTGATCAAAGGCATCTCTGTTGGCCAAAACCATCTAGATAGAGGGAAAAACGTTTGCCTTAAAATAACTTGAGTAGAATTACTGGCATCAGCAGTTGGACTGCAGTGACAGAAAGGTCTTTAATACACTAGAAATTGGGAAGTGTACTTTGTTTGCTTAGATCATTTGTTTGCTTGTCCAGCGCAGGCATCGTGAATTGTGATGGTGTTAAAGAATACGTTGCACAGCAGTTATGTTGCTGGAAAGCACTTGTAGATATAAGTTTGAATTAAAGAGATGGTTTTTTTTTCTTATTAAACTTTGAAGCGTTGTGCTTTGAAGACCAGTGAATTTTTGATGCTCTAAAACATTGTCTACAATGAGAAGATGATGGATCTCTTGACCTTCATGATTTTGGGGTCTTTTGTGTATGTCTTTTTTTTTTCCTTCCTTTCTTTCTTTGAGCTGATGCCTCTGTTATGTTGGGTTTGGATGCTGTGAGAAATGCAGACATTCTGGTTTTGGTGCTTAGGTGGTAGGATGGGCTGAGAAAACTGTGTAGGTCATAAATGGAGGATGAGCTCTGAGATATTGGCTTTCTTTGTATCCGAAGTGAGTTAACAGCCTCTTGGATTCTTGTTGCACAGTGTAATTAAAATAAACACTATAATGCTACTCATTTATGTGTTTTTGCCTGTGGGTGAAGTTTTAAATTAGAAGTAGCTATACTTCGGTGGAAGTGGATTTTTTTTTTTTTTAATTTTTTTTATTATTATAATGCTGCCTGTTTCCAGTCTGGTAATATTTCTGTGAGAGTGCATAAAAAATATTGCTAGGCAGATTTGTTTTTGTTTTTTATTACCTAATTGTATATTCTAGTAACAATGTAATTATTGCTTTTAACAAAAACTGCCTGACTTGAGTGTTTAATTCCATCAGACTCAAGCAGTCACTGATGAGGCGATAAATGATAGGTTATATGTAAAAGTGGATTTGCAATTATTTGCTGCTTTGGGAAGAAAAAAAAAAAGATGTTTTGTTTCTGTCCAATGACTAATGTTGAGAATCAAAGCGGTGCACCAGATGTTTTTTCTAATGACTGTGGTTCAAGGTCTCTTGTACGGAGGAGGGTTTCGGCTGAGTTGGTCTCTTGGCTTTGAAGTTTCTCTCGCTTGTTAATGCAGCACTCCTCTAACTCTTTTCCTCTGGACTTCTCCGTGGACGGGTTTTATGGAAGAGCTCCTTTCCCAACCCTTCGTGTGTCTCGCAGCTCGCCGTTCGTAAGGAGGCAGAGGGGCGACGGCGTTTTTACAGTGCGGGCTGAGCACTTCCATTCACTTGTGTTTATTTCATAGAAGTAAAACAAGAATAAGTGTTTCACTTTATTTGTTGATGTCTGATTAGGAATTAGTGGAAGAAACTGAATCACTGCTGTGATCAACAGTAGGTTTTGTTTCTGTCGTATGAAAGGACTCATTGTCTGAGGCTTTTCCTCCATCGAGCGCTGCCTAATCCCGCTGAAATCACGCTAACGACGGCGGTGCTTGAGGTTCCTCGTCTTGTTCTCCTGCGTACTTAATCGTACAGCTGGAAAAATTGCCTCTCTGAAAGGTTGGTTGCTTCTTGTGCCAAATCTGCTGTCACGTCGTAGGAGCCTTGCTAAGAAGGTGGGCATTAGTTTGGGGAGTCTGGGAGGGAGAGGGTGCTTAATCTGATACGTGCAAACTCACCTAATTTATGCTACTTTTGGGTCTCCAATCTGGGCCTGATGGTTTTGTTAACACTGCATGTCGCTTACCCCTTTGCAACCGTGGCGGTAGGAGGTGAGCTGCCTCATTCTAACTTTTGATCTAAAAAAAATCTGGGAGGAATTAACTTTCCTGTAGTTGCTGATGTAGTACTTTAAAATTGCTCAGCGTATGTTTTCCAAAGCGATTTTGTAAGTTTGGGGTTTGTAGAAATGAAGACGTTTCTGAAGTACACAGCAAGAAATTGTAGTAGACACGGCCGTTCCTCTTTCAGAAAGAACCTGGAAGAAACACAATACCCCAGCCCACGAACACTAGCCTTTCTTTTCCTCTGAATCAGGCTGTCATTCCAAGGTCTCGGAGTGATTTAAAAATATAAAATAAACTCGCCTGAGGAATCTATTAAAAATTATTTCGTTCACTGAACATTCAGTGCACGTTCAGGCTTGGAATCTATTACATACCTGTAGGAAGGCTTTAAAAATTCTCTCTGCCGAAGTTGGTCTGAGTTGTGTCCCTTCGGCAGGTGGGCATGAGGGAATTTCATTGCTTTATTTTCAAAACAGAAGTGTGTGGAATCAATATTGATTTTTATTATAGCTGTCTGCTAGTGCCACTCTATCCAGGGGTCGTATGTCAGCTCTGCTTTTGTAGTGGCAGCTTTCCCTGTTCCTTTAGTTGAAGTCTGTAGTTGTGGAGCTCTGGAAATAATTGGGAAATGCCTTTTTTTTCTTTTTTCCCTTTGAATTCAATTTGTAAAGCTTTATTACCTAGAATTAAATTCTTATCAGGTTGAAATGGTGCATAAATTCTTGTTGAATGGAGACAAATGCTATTAGAAATCAGTGAAACTAAGCTATATTTTAATCCTAGATTTATTTTCATTTCCATTGTTGTACATGGAAAACACTTTGCATCTGCATTGTCCGTCCATATCGGTGGGGTTTTTTTGTTCTGTCAGTTTTTAATGGTTAAATTTGAGAGACAGTGTGTGTTAGATTCCCACTTACAGCGCGGTTATGTGCTGTGACATGGGTTATATTTCCAGGTACCTGGTGTAGGTGTTGTCAGTTCCCATCAGCGCGTGCTGCCTTTGTGTGCCGAAGAGAGTTGTCGTGTTATTCAGCAAAAATGTTTCTTTTGGAAGAACTTTCCCACGTTTTCATCTCATGATGGAGAACTGTGACATCTGCTTCGTTGGGTTTTGTGTGCAAATAGTCATAGCTGCTCAGAGCTCAGTAGTTTTTCAGAGCCTAAAATCAGGTAAGGACTTAAAGAAAACACAAATAACGGGCCATCCCTCTGGATATGCAGGTTTATTTGATTAACCCACCTGACCCGCAGCATCCGAGAGCAGTTAAATATTTGGACAGTCAGCGGTCCCGCTGGTCGTGTTTCAGTAGGTGATGGCCTCCTCCATTTGGAGTTTACTCTGTTTTGCTCCTCTTGCCAAGTCTTGTGCGGTCTCGAAAGGGAGATGTGCGTGGGGGGCACTCACTGCTTCGAGCGGCACGGGGGGCTTTCGGGGGTGAACCAGGTACCAGGGAGCGGCTGGGGGGTGCAACAGCATCGTCTGCAGTGGGGAGGGGGTTGCAGGCAGGGGAGAGAATTGCTAATTGCGTGTTGTCGACACTGTGGAGGTTAGCTGGTAGATAAAGTTACTAACCTAAGCAGAAATAGCGATGTTGCCCTGAGAAGTGTAAAAGACTTGTCAAAACCTAATCTAATCTCCGGCATTAGCTGTACATTGCAGTAATGAATAAATGAAATTCCAGCAAGCTGAGATGGTCTGATTTTAATAACTTCTCAAAAAAATGAAAATGAAGTATTGTGCTGGAAGAGGCATATCACGGTTATCCAAATTTCTTTCTATAGAATCGTTTTTAATTTTATGCGAGCGTACACTAATGGTTTAAAAGCTCATTTGTCTCCTTGTCAGCAGCTTGACCAGTCTTTTAATACAAGAGACATGGTTTTATCTCGAACTGGTCTTGTTTTTCAATGGGTGTTGCAGCCAGCTGGAAAATTGTTTGACTTTTTAACGGCTGTGGTTTTGATGCAGTGTCTACTGTAAGAAAGTAAAATCTATGTAAACCCAGCGACGCTTTCAATTGTTGTGTTCCCATTTTGATTCAAGAGGAGGGGAGCGGGTGTTTATGCTGAGGCACTCAATCTTGCCCTTTTTTTTTTTTTTTGAAGATCTGTGGTAACTCACCTTATTATGACTAGGTAAAGTTCATCTCCTTGCCAAAATCTGAAGAAAGTAAGGAGGAAATAGCTGCTGCAATTCTAACTTGGTGCATTTCTGAATGCATTGCTGAGGTTTTTCTGGTAGAAATATGGCTGGTAAATTTTATGGGAGAAAAAGCTGGTACAGGAAAAACCCTCTCAGGATGCAAATGTGGTTTTAAAAACGCTGATAGTACCTTTTTGTCTATTCTGGCAAGAGAAGAGCATGATTATGTGTTTTCATCATATAGGTGTTGGAGTGACTAGACAGGATTCAGCTCTGAATTCCTGACTTTGGAGTGTCCACATGGTGTATAATGAACTTAAAAGTAGTTTTTTTGAGACTCAAATGTTTCACATGCAAATTAATGAGAAGTTTAGTGTGATGTGCTGCTCTTCTCAGTATGCTTTTCTCATATGAAATTGCTGAGTTACAGATATTATAAATCGAAAATGGTTCTCAAACTTTGATTCTGAAGTGAGCTATGAGCAAGTATTCTCCTTTATTTGTGGTCTTAAAGTGAAAAATGTTTTGATGATTAAAGCCACTGTTAGTGTTTTATGGTAGTTTGCTGTGACACAAATATATTTTCTAAGCGTGCTTAAAAGATTGGCAGGTTTTCTGATGTATCTTTGCTCTTAATTGCTTTATGGGTTTGCATATCGTCTTGTAAATTAATTTTTGTGTGTGTGTGTGATTGCTAAAGCACCTCTGAATAGGTAAAAAGTGGTTTTCATGGACCGACAGGTTTGTGGTTGGGTATCGGTTGTGCTGTCGGGTGCTGCTATTAGAGGAGGGCAGCACGGTGTTGCTCTGTGCCCGCCCGAGGAAATGCAGTTGTCTGAGCCACCGGAGAGGAAAATAGTTTGCCTTGGTGTGAAATAACTTGCACCATTCCACTTTGCAGTGCTGTCTTTGTGTGCCTCTGCGTGAGGAGCAAGTGTGTTCGTGGGGTGGCAATCAGTGGCGTGATGGAGGGGTCTCTCGCTTTGGTAGGGGTACAGAGCTGCCGGGGGGCGTGACACTGGTGTTCATCAGGTTGTCATGCTGCTGCTGGCAGACCTTCTCAGAAGGGTTGTCCTGCTATAACCAGTGTGGGTGAGTGGACATGAGTAACTTCAGAGGAGGTTTAAGGTAAAGGCAAGTGTCACTGTGAAGGTGACTCGAGGAGATCAGTCCAGCCAGGCAACTGCAGGCTCAGTTTTCCCAGCACTGACTGTGACCTTGGTGTGTACAGGCGACCTCCGAGAGCTGCTGACAAGCTACAGAAAGCCTGGGTGGACGCATGGCCTCTTGCTTTGTTTAGTAGTGGATTGGTTTTTTAGGGACAGGGAAGACGCTGAGAGTTCCCAGCTACAACACTTTTCAGATCCTTTTTTGAAAGTGTTTTAAACAAGGGACGTCAGAAGCTGAGATACAAAGCAACCTTTTGAAGTTAAAAGTGGGTCTGCATGAAAATGAGCTGCTTGTCTGTGAAAAGAGTCAAGTGTGAAAGGATAGGACGGTTTCACTAAATGAATTTGATAGTCTGAGTAAGTGTGGCAAGGCAGAGAGGAGAATCTGGAAAGGTCAGGACTGAGCGTGTGACTCCAGATGAGGCGGTGGAAAGACATGAAAGGAATTGAGTGGAAATGCCTTGGTTTACTTTTTTTTGGCTTAGAAGTGATTTATTTATTTTGGTGAAGGTGGTCATAAAAAAGGAACTTTAGAAGCTTGCTGTGGAGAAGTGGGGAATCTGACTCCTTTGGGATTTTCTACCTTTTTCAATCAACTTTTTGTGTGGTTTTAAATAGCTAAAAGATCAAAGCCTGAAGGAGCTCCTTGATACATGTGCTGTCCAATTCGTAGGACTGCTCTATCCTACACGCTCTCGGCAGTTGAGTGCTACAGCAGCTTTTTGTCCAAAGTACAGGTTTTCTTACTAATGCTGGCTTGGTTTTACCCTGTAACTTGTAGATTTTAACTCAAATAATTTGCCATGTGTTTCCTAGGTTCCCGATACTGCTTAAAAGGATAAAGTGATCATCATCTGCATTTGGTGTAGATGATTTGCATTGGAAGCAAGAAACCATCTGAACTTCTTGCACAAAGTGATGGACTCCACGTTTACTGTCACGACTCGGTGTGGGATCTTGAGACCGACAGTAGTTCCACCAAACCATCAGCTCTGTGCTTAGTAGTGATCAAAGGAACCATATCAAATCTTATGAAATGCTATGAAAAGAGTAAAGAATAAGATACAGAATGTTATTATGCCATGTCTAAATCCATGATTTGTTCATATGTTAGATACTGTTTCATCTCCCTTTCATCTCAAAAATACAGAGCAGCTAGAGAAGCATGGAGAAATGTAACAAGAGCCTGGAATGTCTTCCAGTGACGAATGACTGGGAAAGGGGTGGTTGAAGAAGGATGTCAAAGGTCTGTGAAGTCATGAGTGGCTTGAAGAGGGTTTGGCTGTTTCATCTCCCAGTGTAAGAGCAAGGGAAAGTCAACTGAACTTTGTAGGAATCAGGTGCAGACCCCGGCAGGAGAAGTGGTGGGAAGCCTGTGGAACCCCTGGACAAGGTCTTCTGGGGACTGCTTGATGTACAGATCACACCATGCTAAGAAAATGCCTGCTAGTGAAAGTGCTGAAGGCTACAGGGGTGCTTGGGGGCAGTGCAGATGTACTCGTCCTGTTCTTGCTCTTCTCTAGCCTTGTGCTTACAGGCTGTGTTGGAGACGGGCGTTAGGGAGCAGGACCTGTGGTGTGACCCAGCACATCCGTTTTTACATTTGTGTCCTGCGCTTTGTCATGAACTTTGTGTCCCCAGTTTGTTTAACACAGGGCAAGCCCTCTGCAGTAAAGCCTTTTCTGTGGAACTAACTTTCTTGAGCAAGAGCAATGAATAGATAAGCTGCAGCTGGCAAAAGCTGAAAGCAAGAAGGGGGAGTTGCTGCTTTCCCATTCCCAGTTGCTGTGGCTTACCTTGTGCTATTTTGGGGTTGGGCCATTTCACTGAAGCAGCAGAAAAATAACTAGGGGGGGAGGGGAAGAGCTGAATAACTTTCTGCTGGTTAGTGGATTAGAGCAGTTCATAGGTGCAGCGAATGCCCAAGGGGATGGGGCTGCGCAGCTGGAGAGAAGGGAGTGAGCATTCTCCTCTTCACTGCTGGCAGGCTGAGATAGCTCCCATGTCGCAGGGCACAGCCCTCCATGCCCCCGCCACGGTGTCTTCCCTTGCTTACAGTGACCCTGGTGATCGTTAAAGCGAGTTGTGGAAGGCTCCAGCTCAGTAATCCAAAAGAAAACTATCAAATTCTGCACAGTCTTCACAGTTTTTAGCGAGCTTACACAAACGGCGCTCAAGTAGGGCTCGATGCCAGCATCGCGTACATGGCAGCAGTGCCCAAACAGGCATGAGCAGTCCCTCTTGCAGCAGTGGTAACCTCCCTTGCAAAACCAGGCTGCTGCTGATGCAAGTGTGGAGCTGCCTCCCACGACCTGGTAGAGAGGCCGCGACTCTCCTTGCCGTCACAAACACCTCATCAGCGTCGTTACCTGGCCGGCCACCTTGGGGTGCTCTGGAGTGAAGGGGGCACCTAAGCGTGCGGGTGGCAGAAGTTGCTTACTGACTTCTGCGTTGAGAGAAGGGCTAGGGAGTGTTTTCCAAAACTGACTTGAGAAGGGGAAGGTGGTGGGAATTAGAGCTGGAGCAGTTTCTTCCTTGGCTTTTGTGGGTGATAATGTGGAGACGGTGCTTGCCCAGGGAGTAGCGAAAGCCAATAATTCTTCTGCTTCTGTGAAAGTGAATTGTTTTCTGTTCTGTAGAATGAGCGCTTTTGTGTAGAAAATGCCGATCAAGGTCTTAACACATTATTAGTGTGTGCAAAAGAGCAGAGTTTGCAAATGCGCCCGTTTGTCTTAAAAACAGACAACGGATCGTGCCTTCCATCTCCTCCCTTTGCCGTCAGACCCCCAAAAGAGTGTGAGAAGCTGCGATCTTCAGGGCTTTTTACTTTTATTGGATAAGAAGCAGAAAAAGGCCACTACAAAATGAAAAGGAGATCTGCTTTTTGTTGGAGTTACCTTGTCAGTGTCACAGATATCTATGAGCAATAACGGCGGAGGATGAAGATTTGTGTTTGAATTCTAAGAGAAATAACACTCTGTTGCTGGAAAAAATGTGTTTACTTCAAAAAAAATATAATACAATATTAATGACTTCCACCTATTTTGCAAATATCTTCATCTTTCTAGGTGGATCTTTTTATCTTACCTATTTCAAAAGAGATTTGCTCTACTGCTTCTATCTAGTGCTACATGTCAAAATAATTTTTCTTCCATGGACAGGCCAGCTAAATGTCATGTAGACTTTTTTCCCCATTGTCATCTTAGTACAGGCAGGTCAGTAGCACTTTATACAGGACTAGAAAATTTCCCTGCTTTTGCAAGGCTGTGTAAATAAGGCGTATCTGTGGCCTACTTTTCAACACTTCTGTGGTATTTCAGGTTTTCACAAACTTAGATTATTTTTTTCCAGAAAGCTTTACAATTTCTTTTTAAAACAGTGCTAATTCAGTGTGTCTGACTAGCTGAAGATCATTAATAGCTTCTCTGTTCAGTACAGTTATGCAGTAAAACTCCTTCTGGAGTGATGCTATTAAATAATTCACTTATTTTCCTCAACTTATTTTTCTGGTGGCCTCGCTTATAAAGTGTTTTCTAGTGTTGCTTAAAATCCTAATTTTATTTCTTCTTTCGAGATTAATTCCATTAGTGCGTAGTTGATGAAGGTAAAAGTTCTGTTATGGAAGACGCGTTCCAAACTTTTATGATGGATTTTGAGAACATCAGTATGAATATAGGCAGGACTGGTGATGGAAGGTGACTGTAGAAAAAGCACGTTTTGTTTAGCTCTTAGCATGTATGTTAGGATTGTGGATATTAAGGTAGGTAAAACAGGCTATATAAATGGAAATCTGTTTAGAGTGGTGGAAAATAAAAACATTTTTTAATTATTTTGGTCATAGTCACAAAAGCTTTGTGAAATTTAAACTATTCAATGAAGGGAGCAGGTCATACTGCGACTTTGACAACTGTTTATTTTGAGGAGATTTCTCCCTAAACTTCTCCCACAGCCACCCCTTCAGGAGTTAGGTTTTGCAGGGGATATGGCCTGGAGTCATTGTGTGCTTAGGCTTCAGTCACGGGTCCTCAACTCGATTTTTACCTGGGATTTGCACTGGCTCATGTCCTCGTCTAGGGAACTGGTTTGTGATGAGTGATTTGTGATACAGTAGTTATTTCCATGTTGCTCGATAGCTGCCTTTATTTTACTCGTTGACGCACTGCCAGAAATAACAATTAAATCCAAACCTTTACCTGCATTTTATTGAGGGCAGATTTGAACAGATTTCTGATGCTTGGAGACGGTTTGCCTGGCGGTGGTTACCAGCCTGCCAGGACTGTGTGGGTCTGTGCTCGCCACGATGTCCTCAGCTCCCAATGGTTATGGATAAGGGGGTTCCCCAGTTCACACTGGTGGGGCATGGCTTTGGTCATGCTGTGTCTCTGAAGGGTTGTGCTCAGAATTACTCCATGGAGATTGTGGCCTCAAGCAGCAAACTCCTCGGCTGGGAGCATGGGAGAGGTCTGCACATGGAGGGAGTCAGTCTTTTCTCCAGATCTGAAGGTGTCCTAAGCCTGCATGTCCTCATGGACAGGACTGAGTTTCTTTGAAACAAACTGGTGAGCCTGTTTTCCTTTGTGCACCTTGTGCTTCAGAGCAGGAGCTGCCTGGTGTCCCCAAGATGTCAGGAGGGCTTTGCTTGTCCAGGCAGCCATGCCTGGTGGGTGAACCTCGAGGCTGGTTGTCCTGATGACATAGAGCTCCCATGCAGTGATGTGTGACCTGTTGGCTCTCACAGTGGACAACGGCATGGGCTTAGGGGCTGTGTTGGGAAGCAGCGATGCCAGTGATGTGGTTGGGAGGACGTTCTCCACCCGTGCTTTGTGCAGAGGTGTTTCTCGTGGTGCTGAAGGGCAGCTGGTGAGAGCTCTGCTTGCCCCATCCTGGGCGTGGAGCTGCTGAGAGAGTGCCTTGGCATGGGGCTGCACTTGTCAGGGCTACGCTGAATTTATTCCGTTGAAATAAAAGACTTCTGGGGACCTTGGAGTTGTGCATGTGTGTCGCACTGCTTGCAGACACCCACAGTTCAAATGAGCATTTTTACTTCTGCTTAAAGATGGCAACAGAGGATGTTGGCCAGTGAGCGGAGTCCTCGAAGATGCGCAGCCCATGCGTGTTCATTTGTCCTCCTGGGCTTGCCGGGGAAACCAGGAAGGCGTACTGCAGTCCCAGCCCCTCACACCATGCCTTGGTGCGTGTACGTGCATGTCAGCGCTGGTAAATCTAAGGAGGTCTCTCCTCTGGAGTGCTTTGTGGTTGCCCAGCTTGTGAGTGTCCCTGTGGGCTACACATGTGGTACCTTGGGTTGGTGGGTATGTTCTCGCTCCCCAGGTCTCCATTATGTACGCATACTCCTTTCCCTGGTCCACCGAGTTGCAGCTGCAGCGTTTGCACACAGGGTTTCATGGCTGCCCCCTTCTTACCTGTATTGCTCCTTCCAAAGACGATTTGTAGCTACTGATGATTTGCTGCAAAGACTACTGCAGGAAGTGAAGCTTTGCCCAATTGTATATTTCTTTATTTTAGCCTGGAAAACAGCATTTGACTCATTCACAGCATGTTGCAAAATATTTATAGTACTTGAAATGCTTGCAAATACATGTTGCAAGCAACAATATAAGCAATGTCTTAAGCCACTTAGAGTGGTTTAATCTATCTGAAACTGCTCCCTGGGTAACTTTTTGATCTTACCAATACAGAACACTGACTTGGGGTAATTCAATCAACGTTACTAATTTTTAAAGTAATAAAAATACCATTTGATATACTTCCAAATTGGCCAAAATACTTCTGTTGAAACACAAGTTCTTCACATCTCAAACTTCAGTAATATTCAAATAGCATTTTATTATTTATATAAGGAGCTTTACATAAGGAATTAAATAGATGCCAGGGAAGGTGGACAATGATCATCTGTGGCTGGGAAGATTTCACATGAAAGGAAGCTGAAGTGTTTTGCATCAAAAAAGGCAAATCAGAAGGGGCATAAGAAGTCTATAATGTAATAAATTATTTAGGGAATCTAGGTCAGGAGACTGTTTTTTTGTTGTGAGATGGGAAGGTAATCTGAAACACTTCGAAACTGAATTTAAGATGAATGAAACAAAAACCTTTGTTACGGTGTGTGCAGGAAGACTGTAGGAGGCGTTTGTATGGGAGGTCAGTTTTTAGAGCTCAGAAGAGAGTTAGGCGTTTATATGGGTATTGGAGATTTTGTACAGGTTATTGGGGTTTGTGTAAACATTTAAAGAAGCAGCAGAATGCTGTACTTTTTGCCTTTTTCTTTTTAGTCTTCTTAACTGTTGAGACTGGGGTGAAGCTTAAACTGAACTAGGCAATGATTTCTCTGTTGGAGGTTCTTGCATTTTACGCCAAGCCCCGCTTGGTTGGGTGGGCTTTGAGGCTGGTCCTGCCTTGCTCATAGCATCCTCTGAGGCTGGATATTGTATGTACCTCTGGGAGATCAGCAAAGTGCACTTCATGGACTACTATGCAAGTGAAAATTAGTTAGAGGACATAGCCTTCCTGTGGGAAACTGGCAGATTGTGTCGACTATTTGATAGGCTTTTTATCTGCAGATATAACTGTAGTGGATTTTAACATTTAAATTAATATTGGTATCTGGTGTGATTTCTGCTGAGTTGGTACAGAGATTCCCGTTGACTTCTGTGGACATTAGGTCAGGTCCCTTAAAATCAACCTTACATCCCATGTTAACTACTGTATTAAAAGGTCTAACTGCCCTTACTTCACAGTTTTATACTGTTGGAATGAAAATACTTTAAATGGTAAGCGAAAATCTTGTATATTATTAATCTGTGAGGAATTACCCAATTACCACGATCCCAAAAGTCTGCCCAGAAGCCTTGCCCAGCCAACACTATTTTTAGCAGTCTCTGTCTCTAAAGCAGGTCACATAGGTTCCTTTTAGCTACAACTTACTACTAAAATCTACTTTGTTTTGGGAACACTTCATTCATTTCTCAGAACTGGGGCGATTGTTGAAGGTCATCTCGGAGGAAAACAGTTTTTAAACCTTGAGGTTTAACCTTGGGAAATGTGATGGCGAAAACTCGATGTGCCAGGCAGAACTGAGGTTGTAGTCACCCTGACAGAAACTGTTGGAGCAAGTGATGATTGAACAGAAAACGCAGGAGAAAACAGAGATCTGGAAATGTGTGTGGTGGATACATTGTGTCCAGCTTGAAAACCCGTGTGTCAGATAATTAGTGTTCTTGGTCCACAAAAGACTAAATGGAGTCGTACAGGTTTACCTTACCTGCAGCTGTTATAAAAAAGTTTCTATGAAAATATAAAAAGAAGTAGTGATTTTTGTGATTGCAGGACAACAAATTGGTCATTGAATGAGTATGTTGGTAGGGGAAAATACATATTTCTATAAAATCTTTAGTCTAATCCACAGTTCACAATAATATATTTGGAACTAGCATCTAAACCAATTCTCAGTGGAAACTGGAATATTTTTGGCTAAGTTGCCACCCTTATGTTCATTCATCTTCTCCCTTTTGCAGAAGTAACCTGAAAACCGTGTCACATTTGAGAAAATCACCAGCCACGAGAACCCTGGGTTGCGGCACCGTCTGTGCCAAACCGATGGCACAACCTCTGTTGTGTTGCAATAGGAGCGTTCAATAAATATCGCTTGGCAAAGTTATTTAAAGATTCTGGTGTCAGTGAGTTCTGAAACCTCAGTGTCTACATCGCTTGCAGTGGCGTTCTCAGCATAATGCGTGCTCGCAAAGCGATCCGTGCCGTGGGGAGACAGGCTGGCTGTACGCGGGCTGGCTCGTCAAGCACCGCGAAAAGGAATGGGAAAACAAAGCAGACACAGCAGCTCGGATCGTCTGGCTTTCAGTTACACTCTACATTTTCCCTTTAAAACACTTGACTGAACTTGGTATGCCGCAACAGCGAAAGAAAACCGGAATTTTTGCCCTATGAAGTTTACACCTAGATAGCCAAAGTCCTGTGACATACCCTAAGTGCCAGGGTAGTAGTATTCTGCTTTGAGCAGTTCTTCAGAATTCTTTTTTAATGTGGATTTTGCGTGGAAAGGACAAATTCTTGACACCGTAGGAGGAGGAGAAGGTTCTGTGCCTGCTTGGCTTTTCAGCCTCCGTCCCGGTGATGAGTGAACTTCAAAGCCAGCCGCCCACCGGGAGGTGCGGGACCACTAAGCTTCTGTTGCCTTGCTTTGCTTTTGCTAAAGAAAGCTAGAAATACGTGCTGAGTTAAGATAGGGCAGTTAATTAAAAAAATCCGAAATCACGAATGTTAACACTGCATGTGTGGTATTTCTGTTTACTGCTCGCTTGTTCTACAAATGAGGTGGTTTACCTTCCCCTGCCTTGATACATTTCTGTTATGAAAATTGTACTTGGAAGAAAATAAATATTTACCTAATCATCTGCTGGGAGATTAATGACCTTCAGCCAGCTTGACTGCTGCCCGGACCCATTGTTTGGCCCCGGTGTAGAGGCGCTTTGCGCTGCTGAGAAACTCCTGCCTCGCCGGGTCTGTGCCGAGGCGTTCGCGGAACAAGCCCGCCATATTTCCTGCGGGAGACCCTTCAGCACATCTTCAGCTTTCTGCTAGTAACCCCATTTGTGGGAGTGAACTCTTCTTAAATGCTCATTTAGGTCTCTCTCCTGAGTCTGGTTGTAATAGCAGGGCTTTGGAAAGGCTGTAACAAGGAAGCTTTCAGACACTTACCCCTATTTTCCTTTCTTTTTAAACGTGTCCACCTACTACCACATACTAGTCTGAATAAGACCTGTCTCATCCCAGTGGTATTTGCATCCATTTTAACCCTGCAGACTCCAGTGATTATTTTTTCTGTACTGCTTTCTTCCCAAAGTGGGCATGTTTAGCTATTGCTTCTCCCTTGCTTGATGTGGTGTTTTTTTTTTTTTTTTTTTTTTTTACATGTGCAGCCAAGGTTTCATTAATCTTTCTTGCTACCAGATCGCACTGCAAACCTTGTAAGAATTTCTTGGCTCCTCAGTTTGTCACTCCCACTGAATATTTCTTTCAGATTATTTTCCCGTTGGATGTCTTCGCTGCACCTTCCCAAGGAGAACCGTATTTTTAATTGCCTGCTTCTCAACTTTCTCTGTCCTCGCTGGGGCTTGCAACTCCTAAATTTAGTATCATCCACAGATTTCAAGAACGCACGTTTTACTCCTGTTCTGCATCATTAACTAAGATTTTTAAGTAAGAGAATATATAAGAAATTTTCTTGCATCCTTGAGGGATACTTTCAAAGATTGGGAATACGATTTTCATCTTTTTTTTTAAACAGTGTTTTGTCTGCATCAAAACTGTTTTCTTAAATAATTTTGAAACTGTGTCATTTGATACAGTCAAATGGTTTACTGACATCCAAGTATAATTTATCTACTGTGTGCTTGCTCTCAACAAACTACAATTCTCTAAAAAAAGTGATAGGCTGTGTCAGATTTTGTGCATAGTTTATAAACCCCATTTATCATTTTGGTTAAAAGATAATTACCATCTTCCAGGAGTCCTAGGGGCTGGTTTCTCGTATCTTAACAAAAGTGTTCTTTTAGAAGTACGATTTGCTTTCTTATATGATAACAATTTTCGTGTGTTTTTCTTCTGTGAAGTTGGGGTGTAGAAATTTTTCGTCTACAGATACTCCATGTTGTAAAGGAATTACTGTCTATATCTACTAAGCTTATTTGCTAATTTGTCTTCACTGGCTCAACTCCTTGGAATAAATGATATTATGGAGTGGTTCTGATATGTATGTCTACATTTCCTAAGGCTTTTACTTGTAATTATTAATGCCCATTTGTAATGGCTATCAATTGGTACTTAACTGAAGTAGCAGATAAAAGCGTGGAACGGCAGTAGTGGGTATTGCCAGGAGTGCTTGCAGAGAATATCTGTCCGTCATAATTTTGATTTCTCTGTGTTTGAGTGTGTATGTTTCTCGCTGTAGGTGTCTGAAATTTTGAGGTTTTGTGGTGCTGTTGCTACGTGTCGCAGCTAAGTATCTGTGTGGGTATATATATATGTGTGTGTATATCTATATAAAAACTGTTTTATAAGTCCATAATTACATTCTAATTGTTTAGCCTTTCCTTTATTTTCCCTTTTAGATTTTAAAAGGTGGTCACTGTAGCAAGCTACTTGAGTTTTTAATTCCTCCTCCTTCATCATTTATTAATGACCCAGCCTATCCTTGTAATGGCCACAAAGCATTAGCTCGTTTGGCTTTTATGCTGTGCTTATCTTTCCCTGCAGGCCGTAACTGGCTGTGTAATTCTTGTTCGGGTGTCCTCCTCCTCCTCCTTCTCCTCCTCCTCCTCCTCTCCTCCAGTACAGAGGCTTATTGAGACGCGAATCTTGGCGCCCGTCTCCCTGGAGCCCACATTGATCGCATCTCGGTTCTTGCATCCTTGCCTTTGAGCAAGGCCTGGACTTTACTAAACTTCTGGGTTGTTTTGTAGGTCTCATGAGGTTGTTTCACACTCCTTAATCCTTTCTTCCACCTCCACACTCTTAATCCTTTCTTCCACCTCGCTCAGTTCTGCTTTTAATGCCACACGGCTTTTGTTCCTGAAATGAAACTCCTGGACTCTGATGGACATCTCGAATGGTAGTTCCCAGGTCTCCTGTGTGCCAAATCACATAATTATTTGTCACCAAAACTTTTATTTTCTTGCATCACTGGTAACTCGTTCTTGTTGATAGGATGCCCATTCAGGACAGTTTCCCTTCTTGGAACATCTCTCATAGGTTCTAAGTGCCATGCTTTGGGGGCTGTTGCTGTCTGATTTTTGTGTGTGTGTTGATTAACAAGAAGACAACCTCACTGAAGCCCTTCTGAGTGTGGTGTCTGTGCTCTGAGCGTGCTGTTGTTTGGTCCGGGATTGTTTTGTCATCACCATCCATCCAGGCCTGCGATGAACATCAGTACGCTCCCTCCTTTCCTCTCTCTACCATTCATGCCCATCCAGCTTCTGTCTTAAATTTTTTTCAAAAACATACCAAAATTCTTCTGAGTATACAATTTTTATTCCTCTGTAGTCGGGTAAAACTGCTTTAGCCTTTGTCTTTCGTAGCTCGGATTTCATTTGATAGTTAAGTGCCATAGTCTCTCTGACTCATAACACATTTCATTGCAATTCTCACTTGTATCGTCTCTCTTGGTTCTGTTGCTTTCTGGGTTACTGTCTCTTATTAGATACAAGTGTTGGATTATTTTTCTCTGCTTGTATTTTTCCAGGTTGAAACTGATACATACATATTTTTTCTTTCTTTCCTGCCATAATGTATAATCTCATAGTCTCTGATGGTAGCTTTCCACTTTATAGACCTTCTCAGAAAACGTAATTGCAAGGTTTATTCCCATTTTTATATTAAGTAAGATCCTTAATACAGCCAGACAAAATTCTAATCCCTGTGGCAACGTACTGAATGTATTTGTCAGCATAGCTAACTATTTTAGTCCTTCAGCCATTCTTCAAACCACATCATGGGCTTGGTAGTTAGTCATGTGTCTTTGGAGCTATGTGTTTGAGAGGAGATTTTCTCCCTGTCTGTGTGCCTACCAGTTTCAAGACTAGGCGTATTTTAAATGGTGATCTCCATTTCTGAATAAAAATGAGCATACAGGTTCTAAATTTTCTTGCTGGTTTTTTGTTTTGTGTGTGAAATTGGAAGTGCAGAGCTTTGCAGCTGAAAGTTAAAAACTTCTGGTTTCTTTGACCCGACGTACAGCCCCCAGGGGCTTTCTGCCTGACCTCACATGCTAAAAATGACTGCCAGCGTTGTGCTGTTCATGGTTACCCTCTTTTTGGCAGTTGGTTTTCTTTTTCTTTGAGAAAACCCACCACCCAGTTATGAAAGTATAGAAGTGACAAAAGGAAGGGTTGTGACAAATGGGAGAAGGCTGTGTTGCCTCTCCCGCGTGAGGATGCACGAGCTGCAGCGGCACTGACCTGCTGTGTCCTGGGGAAGCTTGGAAGCGGAACTTTGCTCTTTCAAGTGTAAGTGAAAATTAGCTCGTTTTTGTTAAATTAGGGGAAAAAACAAGTTTTTCAGTTAAATGAAATGGACTTCAGACTAACTTTAACTTAATGGAAAATTACACCTTGCGTTAAGACCTGAAAAATATGAAATTATTTTATTCAAGCATTGTATTTTCATTTCCAGTACTTCAAAAAATAATCAGATTGTTGAATTTAGGAAGGTGTTTGTTTACCACCTGGATTTAGAGTTAGTAGAAATGTTAAATCAGCTCTGCATTTGCAGACAAAACAGTATTGCCCTGGTTTACTTAGTGAATTCCATTCGTGGCCTCATTCGTAGGCTGTTAAGCAACTGAAAGATTTATTTTGCTCATACAAGATGGAAAGTTCATTTTCTACTGCATATGAATAAAAATGTCGTGAAAGATGATGAGGCTGTTTTGATGTATGGTAGATAGATCTTTAGTTTAAACCTGATGGATTTAAAATAGAAAAATATGTTCAGACAAACCTTTTCCATTTCATGTGAACACTTTGAAAGACTTCAGTCTTCTAAGAGTCGCTGTTGCATACTTCTGAGCTCGGTTCGATCCAAATTCAACTGGAACAAGTCAAAAGAAAAAAACCATGTAGTTAGTAAACAAGAAAGGGAAATTATGCTCGGTGTCAGACGTAAAACTAAAAATGAAAAGTGTGTGCAAATACACGTACATGCACGTACATGAACAGCTAATCCAAGTCATGTGGGCACTTCAACCATATAGCTACATTTTTAAAAGCGTGAAGTGTAGGTTTAGAAGCAACTTAATGCTCACTGGTATCAAGCAGTCAATAAGAAACTGCATTTCTCTAGGAAAATAGCTGGAAAGCACAAAAGCAGACACCAATTGAAACTGGTCATTTAAATCATGAGAGTGAAATAATTGTCACCTTTTTAAAAGCATAATCACTGCTGAAGTAAATGGTATAGAGTAATGGTTGGTAATTATTTTTTGTAGGTGTTTCCTAAGGAAAGTCTGGTCAAAAGGTGAAGAATGGATCTGGTTTGATACCTGAAATTAGGATTATGTTTTGTGGTTTATCATCACTGGAAATGTGTTCTCCATCATTTGCCACTTAGATAATCTTTGCGTTCCAGCAGTCATATGGTAAGGATTTACCTCTTGAAATGATTTAGCCAGTTTCCAATAGGCAGCTTATATACTGATACAAAGCCCATGTAGGAGGGGTGATCAGGCATGGCAGAAAACTCTTACGAAGGCTAGCTGGTAAGGGAGATTTTGGTATGGAAGAAAACTTTGCTCGTGAGTATTTAGCTCTCTGCTTGAATGTAGGTGCCTACAACGTGTGCAGGACCATGCCCTGTAGGTATTTGTTGATTCCCTTACGTTTACTGAGGGGCTGTGCAGTGGATGCTGTCTGGAAAGCTCACAAAAGGACGTTATTTGGAAATTTTGTCTGTTTTTAATTAACCAGAGCTTTTCCGTGCACTAGAGCTGTTACCTGGCTGCATCGAGGAGGGCTTTCTTGCAGTCATCCATCCGTATGGTCAAGTTGTGCAGAAATGGAAGGTTCAGCTCCCTGGGATGTGCAGTAGTGATGGTGGAGCAGATTGAGAAGGGCTGATGAAGAACCAGCACTGCGGGCAGCGGCCCCGGCTGCGCACACTGCTGAGCACCTGCAAAGCTCACGGTGGCCGTGTGTTACTGCGTGTTGGACACAGAGCTACCGCGCGCAGCTAACACACGCGTTACTGAACGTTAGACCTGAAAGCGGAGTGGCTGAGCTCCTGCAACCAGGTCAGCAAATCCCAGGATCTGAGAACTGAGGGGCAACACGGGTGGCTTTAGGAAAATGGTATGGACACAGCAAACATGTTCTGGCTGGTCTAGAGAGCTCATCTCTCAAAATGGCTTGCTATGTTGATTTTTGTGTGAGTTGCTGTAGCGTAGGCTGTTAGAACATGTGCCCGCTACTGCTGTGAATGAACATCTGATACCTGATAAGTTGTGTAGTGATGTTTAACATTTGTGATTTACGTTGCCGAGGAATGTGGCAGCGTTTCTGGAGTTTGAAATGCTGTAGGGTTTGTCTTATACTTGGTAATGCGCAGCTTGTGATTTGTGTCCACCTTTCACCTGCAACCCACGGTGAAATGCTTCCTTCCTCCTCTTTCCTGGCCCCCGTGTTGTGTCTGTAAAAGAAAGAAAATGCCTGACAGAGGAAGGCATGTTTGAATTGTACCTTAGTTTTGTGGTCTATAACCTTCATCTGTTCTGTGATTGTAGAGATTTGGGGACAAGGAATTCTTGGGGAGAGTAAATCTCCTGTTTTCTTTTTCTAAGCTGGAAAAAAAATACTATATTTTTGAGTATTTTCCAGTCCAGTAACTCAGAAGGATTAACTTTGCACTCTAATAAATAAAACAGCCAAGCAGATTTTGTCCAAATGTTTCTTCATCAGACTTAAATCCTAATCCTGGACTAAAATCTCCCAGGCTTGTAGTAAAATTGTTCCAGACTAAAACTTGGCAAAGTAAAAAATCTCTGAAAGCAGGGTTCACAATGGAAACGCTGATGCAAGCATAACTGGAGCATTGCAAACGCGACGCCATAAGAACAGCTTTGCATATTGCTCATGAATAGCTCAGAGGTAAAAGGATTAACACTTCTTAATACTGCTTTGAATCTGCTAGACTTTTTGCTTGCTGGACTCAACACAGATATTCTGTAGTGTACATAGGCTTCGTATATTAGCCTTTTATTCTGATCCCCACCCCCCACCCCCCCCAGCTGAGAGTCCTTTACTGCTGCAAACAGAAGCCTTTGTTACCTCCAATTTCCCGCATCACCTATTGGGATCTGTCAGGAGACAGAAATTAATACCAGAAATAACAATTCGAACTCGGTGTGTAGCTATTGAATTTGCAGACTAAAAGAACTTTTGCATATTTAGTACTCTAAGAGGAGGAGAAACGAGACTGTTGGTGAAGGAGAGGAGAGGCTGGATGGATCCCTTTTAAAACAGCGTGCACACTCCAGTGAGGCTGTGGTACTGGGGGTAAGAAGTCTCATTAAAGAAAGAAAAATCCTGAAAATGAAGTGCCTCTTATTTTGATGGTGTCACTGAATCTGTGCCTGCAGACGTTTGGGTTTCTTTTTGGTTATTGCATTCTGAAGTGAGCATGTGTTTGTGTACACACTGTAAATGTTGATAGGTTTCTAGGCTTCTCTCTTGGAAGATTTTCATCATGTAAAACTTGCTGCTGCCACCTCAGCCCGTTAGTTTAGAAATGGTTACCAGTTCCTGTGAAAATGAGAGCAAAGAAAATCTTAAGGATCACCTTAACCAGTTCAGGGTTGTGTGTGTGTAGTATGTGAGCGCACACATGCACACTTATACACGGATATATAAATATCCTGTTGCTGTTGCCATAGTCACTCTCTCGCTGGGCTTTATACCAGCAACTGTGCAGGAAGGTGTCAGCAAAACATGATGTATTTTAAATATAATCTGAAACACCATCCAGCAGCAAATCAGATGTTTATTAAAGGTCTCTTTCCTCCACCAAGTTTTCACTTAATTTGCTTTCTCACAAAAGAGAACAAACTTGAAATACTTCAGTGCTTAAGCAAATAATATTTTATAAAAAGGGTAATATGCATGATTAAAGATAAAATACAAGGGCTCTGGCTGGTGATTATTTACAGCAGGCATGGCCCTCAGACAGCAGTGGTAGGAGAAGTGAGTATATAGTAACTGTTAATCCACCTGACAACTGATAGCAATAGGAATTATGTTGGCAAGTAAGTAGAGAGAGGTCTTGTACAAACATGACTTTATTATTTTCTTTGATTTCTTTTTTCTTTGATTTTTTTTTTAATACAACTAAGATAAGTGTGTATATAGATCAAAGTAATTTGAATTATATACCAGAAAAACCTGTGGTCATGATTGCTGTAATTCATGTTGCTGGTACACCTTGCCGTTTCAGAACTTATGGTCTTGGTCATTTCTTACTGGTGGGTGCCAGAGATTTTGATGATGTAAATGCATTTGATTGTGCTACGGTACGGGCTGTATATGTAAAAACTATGGACATCATGGTAGTCTCTAATTTCTTTAGCTTTGAAAATTACCAAATAAAAGAATAAGCAAGAGCTCTACATAGTTAAAATTCACAGTGGAAGGGAAGATCCTTTAGGAAGATTTGAGTTGGTGTGGATGGTTATTAAAGTAGCTGGTTAATATTTTTAATATAACTTCTGAAGCAGCTTTTATCGAAAGATCTAGGTGCCTATTACAGACTAGTTTAGACTCATACCATCCCTGTGGCGAGCTGGGCAAGTATTTTCAAGAAACTGATGTCCAGAGATGCTTGCCATGTTTGCCTGTGCTAATTTGAAAAGCTGGGTCTTGTTTATGCTTGAAGAGAATGCAGATTAAGGTAGGGTGTAAGCACAGTAGTTGTTTCTGATTAATTAAATGTGCAGATTTTTTTTTTTTCTCTGGAACAAGAGCATCTTGTTTCTGGTTAGCATATCCTCTTTGAAATGGCACTCATTACAGAAAACTGCCCACTCGTGGCTTTCATAAAGAGCTGTTGTGTGAGCAGGAAGATCCTTACTACTGAAGCTGGGGAAGCAGAATGGGAGGTTTCTCGCTCTTGGTCCTTCGTCCTGTCCGCTGGACCGGTTGTTCCAGCAAGTGGTCAGACGGTCTTGGGGGATCAGTGGCCACAATCAATTGGACCAGAGGCTTGCCCGTTCTTCCCAGTGTTTGGCAGAGGGTGCGTCCTGAGCCTGGGAGGTGTGGTCGACCCGGTGGGGCTTTTCGGTTGTTATGTGAGCAAACCCTTAACGAAAACTAAGGGGCTCCATTTTACATTGGATGACATCAAATGATTTGAGTTAATGTTGCTTTTTGTTAGGGTATTCTTTTCCTTGTCTTTCTGACTGGTGTTTAATGTAGCCAAAAGGCTTGCCTTATTTCGGGGGGGGATTACACAGTCCTGAAACAGCCCCTTCTGATTGCCTTAAATATGTGCCGTCATTGCTTTCACATAAGGGTGTTGCGCAAGTCCACGTCTGTCCAGGTGTCCACCCAGGTACTTAGATACAGTGGCAACGCAGGCTGTTAGAAGACACTTGCAGTTACTGATAGATTTTTATCCTTAAGAAATTTCTGTGGAAATAGGACAGTAAAAGCCCTGCTTTTCATACCTGAAAACAGGGAATCTGGTGGATTAAATAATTTGACATTGAGTTTTTAGCTGAACTGAAAATGAAAGCAAGGTCTCTTAAGTCTCTGCCTGGTATATTAGTTTCCTTCTTGCTAATTAAACTAATACAGTTTCCTGGTGTGCATACATCCATTTTGTATTTACTTTGTCTTATTTGGAAAAGGTTTGACTTAAAATGTGGGGCTTGATTGATCTGCATAGAATCGAGTTAGTTTGGGCGTATGTAGGTCCTCTCCAAAATATGTCTACAACGGCTTTGCAGAGCAGGAAACCTCCTGTCTGCACGACTGGTTGATCAGGTGTATTAAATGTCTGTTAAAAAACCAAACCAAACCAAAAAACCAAGCCAAAAAGATACCACCAAAATAAAGCAAAAAAAACCCTAAACCAAAACCCATACACAAACCCAACCTGAACTAAAACTTCTTCCTCTTCTTCCATTAGTTTTCACTTGCCTTCAGTTTTGCTGGCAGATCCGTTATTGGGAGCGTTGTGTCAGTCTGAATTGATGTGGGGGATACTCATGTGGGAACCTCCATGGACACATGAATTACAGGAGCACCCCTCGCAGTGGTGTCTAGAAAGCCTGGGGTGTGCTGAAGTGGGTAGCATCATCCCAGGCACAGCTGTTGTTGGGATGTCACCTGAGGTCATCATTGCGGCAGCAGAAAGAAAAGGGAAGTCAGAAAGGAGGAGCAAGGAGTTACTTGGTTGTCCAAAGATACGCAGATAAAACACGTACAGATAGTACCTTATGGATGAGCACTTCCCTGGTTTCCTGGACCCCTTAAGTGACAGCTCAAGCCTTTCTTTGTCAGAAAAGGTGTAACTTGCAGAACTGAGGGAAAGAACTGCAAGGTGAGTAGTTTCGCAGAGTCCCACCACTCTGGTCAAGTGTCTAATGTTTCTTAGAGCACGGGCCCTGATGGCTTGCTGCCTCTTGCACCTGAGGGTTTGGGCTTCTTGGCATTTGGGGTTACAGTGTGCCAGCATAGTGCTGCTGCCAGGCAGAAGCAGCCCCTCTGCCCATCTCCTGGGTAACAAGAGAGCAGTGACCATGGGTTGGACACATTGGTCATAAGTTTTGGTGATAGCAGCTACTGTAGCAGTTGACCTGAAATGTCATACTGGAGTCTCCAGCTGTCTGTAAAATGGGAGGAATAAAACTGACATATTGTGTTTTAATGTTAAAAATCTTAAGGAAGTGTTCTGTAAGTATAAAATAATTAATAATTCAGCGGGGGTAGGGAATGTCTTGCTTCTCTGTTCTGAAGTGGGCATTGTTTGTTCATGCTGTGGTCTGTTTGCTTACGGCCTTTAGTGCCTATTTGATCACTTAAGCGGCTCATGAGAGCACCCTTATAACACAGGAAAAAAGGCCAGTTTGAGGAGCCCTAGTATAATGTTAAATATTATGCCTGGAAGGTACTACACAAGTCTCTGTCCTTACACAATCCTGCAAAAGTATTTCCGAGGGTGCTTATGCACCAGGATCAGTGACAACTTGTGTGCAGGTGGAAATGGCCTCTGCTTCGCTGATGTTCTGCTTGGAAGGTGCCGTGGCTCTTGTGCAGTGCTTGGCCTGGTGCTTGTGTCTCTGGTAAAGCTGGGAGGTTTACTACAGCCTCAAGAGTGGAATGAGAATTATGTTTTGAAAGCTTTCCGTGATGGTTTTCCTGTGATTTCCGAACACAGCTGAAGATTTTGTGTTGTTGGAAACTTTGTTTTTTTGGAAAGTAGTCTGGCTTTTTTTATTTAAGGAATAAGCTAGCTCTGCTCCTCGGGCAAGTTAGGGTTCCTAGGCTTCCGTTTCGGTTTTGAGGCTCAGGCTGGGTTAAGGCTCGTCTGTGTTGAGCAGGGAGTGTTCTGGAATAGCTCCTCGTGGTCCTATTGTGGCCAATTAGCGTGCCTGCAGAGCGGAGCCAGTAAAACCAACTCTCGCTGTGGAATAGTGTGTCCGCTGGAGGAGCAGTCTCAGTTGTTTTCCACCACGTTTCTTGGAGCAAAAGCCTGTCCAGTGACCTTATAGGTTGCTGAGGTGGAGGTACAGTTCTTCCTGCAGTCTTCATTGCTGTGGGCTACTCTCTAATTGAATTCCCTTTTCACTGCCACACATTGCTTAACAATATCTATAGGATGTGTTACTAATTGCAGGTTTTCACTGTGGTAGTTAACATAATTGAAAGCAAAGGTTTCCTACATTGTAGAGTAGAGTTTCTCCTGTGTAATGTTTTTTCATGCTGACATTACATTTTAAGGAGTGCAGTGAAGCCAGTTTGATACTTGTGAGAAGCTGACATGCAAATGGTTAGGCATCTCATGCTGTAGTTCTGTGTTCATGGGAGGCCTCAGATACACAGGAGGCAAATGTAAAGAGCTGATTTTGGAAAGGTGAGATGCTAAAGGTGCTCTAGTAACATTGCTTTTCACGGTGCAGGTACTCTGGTTTTATCTGGTCAATAGGAGATAATCGGGGAACACATGACCATTATGGGCTCTGTGGTCTTCTGACACAAGAGTGAAGAAGCCAATCCAGAGCTATAGGGAAAGACAGTCAGGATCTGAAAGGTTAAAATGATGATCTCCTCTTCCCCCCTGCTCCCCCTGAAATGAGTGTCTCTATTTCAACAGGTACTTGTTGGTGTTGACTTAGAAATCAGTAAGGTCAGAACTGTAGTGAGCTTCAGAGGATGGTTTTTGCTATCTTCCCCTGCCAAGTCATAGTGAAAGAAAGCACAGTCTCTCCTTGTCTTTCATCCTGTGTTTGACTCTTTCAGAGGAAAGACTTGCTCAACCAACAGAGTACATCACATGGGTTATGGTTGCCGGGAGATGAGATTTGAGAAGATATCTGGAGTGTGGCAAGAAATGTAGGTATAGTCTCAGTGTTGTGACCGATAACAGAGGATCAGGCAATGACTACTAAACTGAATAACAAGCAGGCTTGGCTGACTGTTACTTCTTATGTGTTCATAAATGTTGAAGAAGATTGTTCCTATTCCTCTCTATTGCTCTTTGCATCCCTCTTTCTTCTGTGGAACCTCTATAGACTCCTTGGAGCCACGAGTCACTATGTGTCGGGGTGATAAGTAACTCCAGGGTAAGAATTATTTTGGGTTAGATTGAAATTCAGAAAAAATGCTTTAGTGTTTCTGTCTGTAGCTGTCTGGTTGATTCTTGCTGGTTTTGTCCTTGCAGGTTCAGATACCTGCTGTTCGGCTGATGCTTTGTCTGATCTTGGCTCTTACTTCCCACTTTATGACTCACCATCTCAGATTGGGTTTTTATATGTGCTTAGTTCTGTCCGAAAGATTTTTAACTGTCTTGTCAGCCGTGTGTTTGCTGGTGTGAAAGCAGCAGGACTTGAAAAGGTTCACATGATGATGCAGTTGAGAATTTGGTGTCCTTACCCTGAGGTTGTCAGGCTGCCCAGGATCCCATGGGGCAGTCTGTTTGCCCAAGCATGTATCTATTGCCATGGTGGGAAGATAGATATCCCCCCACGAGTCCTTAACATAAATGTTTATGGGTGTGTGAAAGGTGCAGGTGCACACATGGTGGTACTTTGATAAGTCCAGGCAGAGCCATTGCTGTTGTACTCTGCTCTTGGTGACTTTGCTTCTCTGTAAAAGGACCTCACTCTGCTAATCCTCCTGCATTGTAAGGCCTGTCACCTACCAGGTAGGTGTTAAATACTGCATTCAGAGGAGATTATCACCAGCTCTTCTGCTCTGGCTATAGAAAAGGAGGACAAGACAAATTTCAGCTGTTCTGTAAGGCAGGAGTAAAGGGAAATCCACTAGCATATTTGCAAAGGTCAGGAACAGCAATTTGCAAATCCTTTGGGATGTATCATTAATCCTTACATTTGGGATTTCATATTTGTGATAGCTTTTGATATACAACTCAGAAGCTGGAGATGTGCAGTTCGATGTTACATCACTTGAATCGATGCAGGCTGTTCATCATTGCTATCTAAAAAGCCAGTGTGTTGACATATGACAGGGTTGTTATATCAACATGAATTGTTCTGGCGGGCTGTGGGAGTTTAAGGTATGTAGCTCTAAACTGGACCACTGGATGACATGGTTGAAATTCTGCTGTTACGTGACTCTTACCTGATCACTGTTGTTTCTATGTGTACAGTAATTTCTTGAATTCTTTCAGAAGCTCATTTTGTGGAGCATAATAAAGCAACGACTTGAGTGTTAACAGACATCTGGAGTGTTAGGGGTGTGTGTGTGGAAATTGCTGCTACTGTAATATATTTCAAAGCTGTGCCTGAAAAAAAAAAAGAAAACAACAAACAGCAGGAAACATGGATTGCTATCATGGATTTATCCAACCTGAGACAACTCTCCAGCAAGCTTTGCTTGATCTAAGGCTGTTTATACAAACTGAATATTTTGTAGCTGTGTCATCTTGTGAGTTACAGACAGTGCAAATTAAAAGTTGCTTTTGGCATTGCTCCAACACACAGCTCGGCTGGTGACTTGCTGGAGAGCAGCTAAAGTGAAAGGGCTAACTTGCCCAGAGCACATTCTCTCCCACAGTATGGCCTGTGTTTATCCCTGATAGCGGTCCTGGCTTCTCAAGTGCTGTACCAGTAGACATGTGTTGCCCATGCAGTGATGAGGAAAACAAGGGTAATGCGTGCTGCAGGGTGTTTCCTATGCATCTGCCCAGTTTTATTTTTACATGATATATTTATACACACATGCTATCTTCCCAGTTTAGCTCTAATGCCCTCTAATTCTGAGTACACAGTTACAAAGAAAGCAAAAATCAATGTAGAGGGAAGAACAAGGACATTTAAAGCTTTGTAGAACATAAGAAATTCCCAAATCTTCAAGTATTTTGCATGTTTAAATGAATTAGTGCTCCCTATAAAAGTGTTCCTGCTGATAAGTAGAAAATAAAACTCTGGCTTAAGAACTGTAGCAAAATACAAGGAGACTCAAGCTGTCTGATTGTAGGCTTTAAATATCCAGAATGATTCATCCTGCTTTTTTGTTGTCCAAACCTGTAGTTAAAAATTACCGTACACTTTAAGTAAATTGAAGAAGGGTTACCGCAGAAATGCGAGAATAAACTTGAATGACAAAACATCAAATTATTTTCAATTCCTCCTTTATAAGACTGCTCTTACAGTCAAAGAGTAATTATTAGTGACCTGCAGTGCTATCCAGAAGGAGTACGTAATTTTCAGTTGAGTTGACACAGAGGATTTAGCAGCTGCCTATGTAAGAAGAGTGGGCGACATAAGCGAATTGTGAGAATTGGCAGAATGTGGCTTGGATGGCTACTTATTAGATGATGACTGGAGCGCACAAGACAGTCTAAACAGACTGCTGATAAATTGGAATGTACCTACTAAGTAGACTGCAAAGAGAAATGACAGCGTAACAAGTCTAGGCACTTGTATCTCATTTCTTCTTAACTGGTGATTAGCAATGAGCTTAGCCTTTTTATATCATCTTCCTCAACATACGGCTTTTGCTGTCTTTCAGCCTTTGCTTGCTGGAAGTAGAGAACAGATGGGAGAAACAATAAGCCCTTTGTGTCTGACTGAGGAAAGATAACAGAATTAGGTCTCTCGGACTTGTAAGTAATCTGGTCATACTGCTGCATCATCCGGTATGTAGCTGTGGCATTCACTCTGGTATCGAAAGCCCAGGCACCTTTGGTCAGCGTGGACAAGTGCCTGGGACGTGACAGTTTCTGTGCAGCTGGGAGTAGCACTTTCTTCTGCTTGAACTGTCTGGAAGGTGTGAAATTCAGAAGATCCCCTCTCTTCCTTTTCCTATCCCATCTTGACTGCCGGCAAGATGGGAACTCACAGGTATTATGGAAGATGTCCTCTTGGATGGAGCTGTTCAAACAGTGTGACCTCTCCTGATCTCCCAAAAGCTTGAGAAGAGGAAAAGGGATGAGAGGAACTGCAGGATTGGTTGTGTTTTGGGCTACGGAAGCAAGAATAGCTTCCAAGAAGGGACGGGATTACGCAGGTTTATCTGTAAAGAGGTGTAAGAGGAGAAGAGCTGTGTTCTAGCTTGGCACTTGGGCCTGTGGTGAGCACAGAGGGGACCCTGCATGGACTCATTTTTAGCCTCTTGCGTAAGTGTAGTTCCCCCATTGGCACTTCATAACTTAAGGGAGACTTGAGCTTGAGCATCAGTTGTGGCTCTTAGGTGGGACAGCTAACTAGTTTTCATTCACCACCCTGTACGCCCTCGATGATGATGTCTCAGCCACAGGTTTAAGGGGTTTGATAGGGTTGGATGCTTCTCTCTGCTTCCCCAAGCAAGAAGGGGATGTCAAAGAGCTCCACATCTTGTGTTTGGTGTCTTGGATTTTTCCTATCTCCATTCCAAACTAGAATGCAGTAGTCATATGAAATCCGTATATGTAAGTGTCGCTGTGCTAGTAAGCCAGAACTATTCTGAGATCTCTTCTGTCTTTCTGGGGTTGGGGCGACTGGAGCGAGGAAACTTTAGAAGGCCAGCCCTGTGGTTTATCAGGCAGTGTTGCTGCTGTGTTTGCACTGCATTCAGCGTGAGCAGATGCCTGGGGAGCTGCTCTGACCTTGCTTCTGGGTGGCTTGCAGATAGGGAATGGGAATAAATTATTTTTCAGTGTATGGGAGACATTGGACAAGGAGTCTACAGTTTCTAAGAAATCAAGCGATGGGTGGACAATAAAGGGAAAAACAGCGAGGGGAGAAGAGATTAGGAGCTGGAAATGTTATTTGGGTAAGGGTTTTGGATCAGAATGGCAAAATGACCGAACCTGACGTGTTTTTTAATGACAAAAATCTGTTTATGATGACAGGATGGGTGGGGAAGAAGACTGCTTAGATTTCTGTAGTGATGCCTGAGTCAGAAGTTGCTGGTACTTGGAGAAGTGCTCTCTCTGCTCAGCTTCTACCCTGCTCTCCTGTTCTCTCTTTAAATTACTGTGCTGTGGATCGAGAGATGAATTTGAGGAGCTCTCGGTCTGTTCTCAAACAGGGCACCTATCTGTGTTATGTTTCAGCTGTCCTGGTGAACATTAACTCGTCTCCTGCTTTCTGAGTTTGCAGACTCAGCCAAGACACAAAGAATTGCAACCCCCTTGAAGAATGAACTCCTTTGTTGCCCACTGAGGCATAGCTGTGGCATTGTTTTCACCACGGGCAGGACAGTGAGTAATAGCGTCACAGCTGCTTCACTGAGCTCTGTGCTGGAGGATGCCTTAGTCTCCTTGGACTTCTCTTTCCAGAATCCTTCATGTGTGGAAAAAGATGAAATACATTTGTAAGCAAGACTTCATTATTTTTTGTAAATGTAAGGAAACAGAGTTGAACTATGAAACAAAAGGAACACTATCAGACTTCGCTTTGTAGAAATTTGAAGGTGTAGGGCAAGGCGTCAGCACTGGCTTTTTTCAAAGTAAATTTTCAGAATGTGGACACAGCTTTCTTCTCACCCTGTGTTCTGCATCTGGTATTACTAGTCTGAGCAGAACTTTATCTCTGTTGATCAAGGAGACTGCCCTTGCCTAGGCAGCATTTAGCACTGCTCCATCCTCAAAGCCCAGCGAGGGAGTAAGTTGCTCATTGCATTGACTCAAAGCATTTACCTTGCAGCATTCCACTTTTATGTTTGATTTAGTAGCACCAACTACCTTTAAAAAAATCTTTTTGCATTGCTCTCAACTCAGTCTGCCAAGAACTCTTGTCCAGTAGAGTAAGCTACTTTTAAAGTGTAATTTAGACATAATTATCTCACCAAGATTGTATCTATTGAGAGCAAGACTGTATTCATCAAGGACTCCTTTTAAAATATTTTCTCAAGTGGATTCTTCTCTGCTTTGCCAGGCCCATCTTACATGATGAAAGTGATAAGCCTTCAGTGTCTTTGCACAATAGTCCGCTGATCATTGGTGTGGTCAGCCGTGATCAAAAAAGAAAGTGATTTTACAAATTACTGTGAGACGAATAGAAAATAAGAAGAAGGCATAATTGCATTGTCGTCTTAATCCGTGGTGTGTTTTACGTCCTGAATGATGGTCAATCTGTAGTCCTCCGTCTAGGAAAGAGCTAAGTAGAACTTAGAATTTCAGAGAAATGATGCAAGAATGACCAGCTGTCTTCCAGGTCTTCAGCAGAGAAGAACCTGGAGGCGAGGGAGATCCGTGTTAAGCTTGACGAAGTCCTAACAGAGGGGAAAGTGGTACAGAGTGGGGACACTTGTTTTCTTGTCCTCATGTGAGAACTGAAGGGTAACAGCAGGTTTAAGATGTAGTACTGTGTGTAGCTGAAGCTGTGAACCTCATTGCTGCAGGATGTCTGTGGTGCCCGAAGTCTGGAGAAGTTCAAAATGCAACCTCATCTGTCTAATTTAACATCCATGAGTTTTTGGGGGTAAAATATCTTCAGTTACCAGGTGGTAGCAAGGAGCTGTGTTTTGTTTTGCGCGCGAAATAAGTGATGCCATGGATTTTGACTTTTCTGGTGAACTTGATGCAGGAAAGAGACGTGATGTGGTGAGACACGTTGTTTTAAATGCGCTGGGCTCGCGAAACAGTCTGTCCCAGCCATAACTTCGGACACAAAAGCTGAGTCTAATATTAGAATGTGCATACTAGTATTATTTCATAAACAAGGCTATTTTAAGTTTTCTACAAATAATTCAAATATAAAATATTAGGGTTTTAGAAAGCAGCCTTTCAGGTATAAATGATTTTTCTTGGTTTTTTTGTAGAGAAAAATGAATGGTGTATTTGTTATGCTGTTTCTTTAGTGGCATTGCTTCTACTTATCCTTGTCTTACCCACCTTCAAAAAAGCCTAATATGAAAGGAGACCAATGGAAGTGTACTTTTTTTGCTATTAGTTAAAAGTGAACTATTTTAACAAGACTTGAAGGCTGCAATGTGAACACCAGTGTTTTTTAACGTAAAGCATTTGAACATCCATCAGTGTTGTCATATCATGCCGTTATCACCGTATTGGATTTGGAAGGAGAATGCTACTAGTAATTTGCAGAGCATCATTTAATCATCTTTGTCAAAAAACTGATTTATTATTGATTTCAGGCTCCTAGTTAGCTTAGAGAATTGTATTTTAACTCTCTTTGCCTTTCTTCTTCCCCAGAGGATGTAGTGCCGTGCTGCAAATTTCGTAAACCAGCTATGTTAAAAAGAACATCAGGGTTGAATATGGAAGCATTCAGTTCAAGCACTGGGAATTTAAGCCTGAGTATCATCTATTTTGTTCACTGACTGTGGCGTGATTTTGTGAAGGAAATGGTACCTAGAAGTGCATTTAGGAACGGGTTAGGAAACCTAACCAGAAGAAGCTGGACTATTCTAATTTTGGAATGTACTTTTTTTTTTAATGTTTGCCCTTGAATTTTTTCTGTTTTGTGTAGCATTTGCCTTTAATATTAAGGAATAATGCTCTCTGGTTCTTAATTTACATAGAAGGTAAATTTGGAGGAAGAGTAATAGTTGCACTGCAAGTAAGTATATTAAAACCTGTGTAGATTGCCATCAGGGTTGAATCAGCAGTTCACTGTTCACGGTGAACCAAGAGTAACTAATAGCAGTAGTAGATTCCTATCCTTTATCCATGTGCTTTAAGGTGGGAAGGTGGTGTTAGATGCCTTTTCTGATTTTTCTGTAAATTGCAAACCACTATCTTTCATCCAGTCCAAGGCATTAACTCTGATTTTGTTAATACATGGCTTCCTGAAAGATGTCTGGCTCAAGGTGAAGGTGTTGAGAGGAGGAAAATCCTGTTCTAGTGGTTAACCTACCACTGAGAGTAGAAAGTCAAACCTTGGTTTTTCCATTTTCAGCTGGAGTAGCTTCAGCATCTAGTCATGGTTTCTGCTTGAAGTTTTCTCCTCTGTGTCCACTCATACCTCTTGCTGCTTGGATGTGGTAACTGAGTCACCTCTGCTGACCCTTTGATAAAGAGACACATTGCACTTCCTGGTGTTTCCCAATTTACTACAGCTGGTAGTAAAGGTCTGTTAGTGAGTTTGTGATGCAAATAATGTGTTCTCCTGGTATTTCATAATGCTGACTTTCTAATCAGAGTATCAGGTGATAGTAAATCACATCCCACTTTGGCCAGTGTGGTTCTCAGCTGTTTGCTGAGCAACTGAGGGGTGTTGACATTCACCAATCATCGATTTGTTTTTAGGGGATTGTTTTCAGTCAGTTGGCCATCACCACATTTTTCAATTTTCTTGCTGTTATCCCCATCTCATCTTCTGTTCTTCTTGCGTTCTATCAGCATCATCTGCTCTCCTTTAACTCTGGGACTTGCCTTCAGCGCAGGTTGTCTTTTCTGCCCTGCTCCTGGGTCCACCTGAAGCTGGAGGCTTGGGGGGACAGAAGGAACAAGGGAGGAAGGCGTTTTCATTCCTGGTATCCGCTGGGGTTTCTGAGAGGTGGAGGAAGAAGCGGGGAAAGGATCTCCTAGATCACAAGGTGGTACCTAGCTATCTAGGTAACAAACTGTCAGGTGGATGTGTCAGTGGGAGAAATGGAGTGATGGGCTGTGGAATGTGGCCAGTGTGCTCTGCAGCTGCGTTGCCAGTTCCAACAAGGACTGAGCCGGTGTGTGCTGTGTTTCATGGAGCCACATGCTTCTTGAAGCGTACGTGGGTGTGCGGGGCAGTGTTCTGGTGAGTACCAGACAAGCCACTTTGGGATGCAAAACCATAAAGTGATCTCAACCTGGACCTCAGTTGCATATCAGTGTGCAGAGCACACAGGAAGAGATTTGCTAAAACAGGAATCAGCAATTAGCCACTCACATGATCTTTATGGGTGGTTTAATATTACAGTGTAGCTGTTACTTAAGTGCAAGTTATTCCTTAATAATAATAATCATCTCTGACATGGCATGGAAAGTACAGCTCAGTCTGGTCACAGCACTGACCTAAGAAATGGAAATGCTGAAGAATTCAGCTGAGTTTTGCCATCTGAGTTGGCTTAAAGTTGAGAAAAGGCCACTTGCATTTTTATCTCTGTTTAAAAGGCATTTTAATTGTGTAGTTTAGGTAGGCTGCATCGAATCAATAACTTTTACAAGTAGCAGACTATTTTTCTTCCAGAAGAAAAGGATATTTCTATACGATTAGATGGTCCTTATTACCAAATTGCAAACTCGCTACCTTGGAGAATTTCACTCAGATTATGTGTTCAGTTTCCAAATAAAGGATTTAATATTTTTTTTCTGGAAATACTTTACAATTATACACCTTGTTTCATAACATTCTTTTGAACATTCACACCTAAAAGCTTTTATTACAATGAGAAGACAAGTGTTTGCTCAGAAGCACAATAAAATTTTTCCATTGGTGCAAATCCTGTTTTATCAATAGCTCAGTTTTCTCACCAGAAAGTGATGGGGAACCAACAGGCATTTGTGCTTAGTTTTGTTCTTCAAACCCCAGAGAAACTGTAGTTTTTGTAATAGAGTGGCATCCATTTTGCTAAAGAAAACTGCAAGCTTTTAAAATGGCATTTTATTCTCTTTTATAATCTCAGTTCAAGTGAAAATTGCATGCGGGAGTGCCAAGCTTGTGCAGATTTGCCTTTGCAACTTCTAGAACGTGCTTTCTCAAGAGACTCCAGAAAATTACAAGTGTGCTGTGTTGTCTCAGTGTCTGCCTACGGGGAGTTTTGCCCTCCAATAAATAAGGATCTACAAATGATAAATCAGCATTTTACCGTCAGCCACCAGGTGACTCTCATGTCAAGAAAAGGTGCGTGACAACTCCCAGATTTCTGTTGATGGCAGTAGCTGCCATCATGTTGTATTAAACAGAATTTTGCAAGAGGCAAACGTCATCTTTCCTAAATCTTTCAAGTGTATACTTTGTGCCTTTTTAATTGGGGCTCTATAAATCGAAATCGAAAATTTGAACAAAAACTTTTGCTGAAACCAAGTAGAAGTGTTTGGAAGAGGAGGATAAGCTGGAGAAATCTTGGCGTTATTGAAGGAGTTGCCTAACTTGGACTGATGTCTAATGGCAGCAAATGTGCACAGCAAGGAGAATGAAGAAACCAGCCGTTCTGTAGTGTAACGGTGATAGAAGGGGTTATTGACTGCATTTCTCATGTTCATTTGTGTCAGCCTTTGGAAGTGCCATAAACAAGTCTGTGTAACACCTTGGTAGTGATTTGTATCGTAGAAGGAATTGTTGTGAAAACAGTTTTAGAAAGTGGAACCTCAGGGGCTCAATTTATTGCAGAGGTGAGAATTTTTTTCTCTATTTAAAACAAAACAACTTTTTGCTGTCTCTTCCACCCCCCTCCCCCCCATCTTCCTCCTCCTTTCTCTTTTCCACTTCTGCCACTTAGAGCATCATGTCATTTAATCATGAACTGACACAGAGAAAAGTAAGTTAATCGTGCATCGTTGGCTAGCTGATTAAATCCACTCTTCTGCATTTAGACTCTAGTGGATTTATGAAGATGAAGTAAAGGGGAAGAAATGACATGGCTACTGAGGGAAAAATGAGTATTAACGTCTTTTCAACAACTGTCTGATGAAATGTTGTGTTTAAGCTACCTGGCTGTTTCAATTACTTATGAAACAGCATGGTTTGGATGTAATTCTGCTTGCTAGTGCTTGCTAAATGCTTCCTAAGTGCTTTTAGATGACCCAGTTTTGGGATTGATATAAGGAACCTGTAATTGTTGAATGCAAAAACAACTCTAAAAGGGCTCAACAAAACTCCTGAATTAGGCTGCCTTCTCCAGCAAATGTGGGACTGGTGTTTTAAAATGCCAGACGCCTATTACTTCTAGAAGTGAAAAAGTGATAGTACATCGTTAATGAAGTAAATATGTGAAGCTGATCAATAGGTGAATATTTAAGAGGCTCTTTAGATGATTATGCTACAAAAAGTGTGCAGGAGGAAGAAATATCAGGCTTCTGACGGCTAAATCAAGCATTGGTAATGCAGATAAGCTTGTCATCAAGATCCTACCCACATCTGAGGAAAGAACTGGGACAAAATTGTTAAAGATTTTTTTTCAGTCTTCACCACGAGCTTTCTTTTTCTAAATCATTAAATCTAACTTTGCTTGAATTTAACAAAATAGAGCAAATTAAAGAAATAAAAGTAATACTGGAAAGCTTCAGTCTGAATAGAATGTGCTTTGGCAAGCCTGAGCCTTTGACATCAGGGTTAGATCAGATACGCTGCTCTGCAAATTCAGTTGCTTGCTGTGAAGGGCTTTATTGCTCTTTCTGTAGCTTAAGACTTAAACTTTAATCTACACAGTTTCTGTGTAAGTAGTGAGGAAGGAATTTCAGAAGTGCAAAAACTTGCTTGGAACCTTATTTTTAGTGTGCCAAATCCCAATTACCATACGCATTGCACGTTTGGAGTGCATGGACAGTCTCATCCACTGCATCTTGCCTTATGAATACTTTATAACACTTAAGTGGCTGACTTTTTCAGATCCACACCTTTTCTAGTTTTTTATTTTGTAATGCAACTTCTATCAGCTGAAGTAGATAAAAGTTCACTAGTGAAGATCACGAGTGCTTGCTAGCTTACTGAAAGTATTTACTCCTTGCACAGCAATGCAATAAAAAACTCAGCACTTTCTCTGTAGTCTAAATATAGCCTATATATTCCCCCCTCTGCGGAACGGGTTTTACTGGCGTTACCTTGAACCTCACACCCATTTAGTCCAGCGCAGTGCACAATGAGGTCAGCCTTCTGATGTGTGAGGGTTTCATTTTCTGGTCACACTTGAGCAGGCAACAAATCGTGGGTGAACTTGGGTTCCGTGAGGTTCTCGTTAGCATCCTGGGTCCTGGCGGCGTTGCGCCTCGTGGCTGGAGTGGAGAGCGCTGTTGTGTTTCCTAATCTGTTGCCAGCTGTAGGTGTAGGCTTCCGGTTCAGCTGGTCCTCGTGCATGGGGAGACAGTGGAAAAGGAGGTGGGGAAGGCAAAGAGGTAAAATAGATGGGTACTTCGGCTGGGGTGGCGTTCCTGCAGCTTGCTGTGGTCCAGGACTCTGGCTTTTACACTAGACTCTCCGCAGCTGTGCTACCCACCCCGCAGCTGGGAAACGTGTGCCAGCGGCGTGTGTCCTGGCTGATGCCAGCAAACAGTTGCATAGGGGAAGGTAAAATGAAAGATGTGGTGGCTGGAGACACGAGTTGCTACCTCTCCTTCTCCTTGGGTGCGTCCCCATGGAGTTACTCTTGTTGAGCCCAGAACATAATGTCTGCCATCTATTCTATGCTTTATGGTAGGTTCTCCTCAAGGTGGAGACTGACCGGTCCTTCCAAGTTAAACAAAAAAGCTTTCCTTATCTCTCCAGGCGTCTGCAATGCACGAGGAGAATCTTTTTAAAACTTCACCTTCCACTGTTTCTCTAACACCTTGATGCCAGTTGTGCTGCCGCTGTGTTTCCCTGGTCGTGTTGCCCGAGATGTGTCTCCGCTGGAGGAGAGTCTTTACTTTGCGGATTGCAAATTTTCTTTCCTCATCAGTTTGAAGATTGTTTTCACGGAAGTAATTCCAAATATTTAATTTCTCAGTTTGTGGATGGATCCATTTATTGCAACTGTTGGGATTCTCATTAGTGGAAATTAACACAAGCTGTGACATAGCTTGGCTTGACTTTTCTACCACAGACCACAGTTACATGAGCTGAAATAACTCATTACTGAAATCATCTGTAGTTAAGAGCAGCTTTCTGTCAAGTGGATTCACAGAGAGCGGAGCACGATTACAGCCTGGGGAGCGGTGTAATGCAGAGCAGTTACTCCACTGGAGCAGGACGTATGGCGAGCCGTCGGCCGAGCCCGCGTCTCCAGCTTGACAGCTGTGATTGCCTGTCTCCAGTGTGTGCTGTACGATAGGGTGGTGCTGTAGGCGGGAAGAGGTGACAGTGTCACCTGGAAGGGAGCTGATGTAAGAGCCTGTTTGTTTCATGCTGTGCATTTCTGATACTTAGAAAATGTGTTAAAAATCTGAAAGGGTTTAAAAAAGGTACAGTATGACGTGAGGACTATAGAGCCTGCCTTGCCTGAGCTTCTGTACTCGCTGTTGGTGGCTTACTTCCAAGAAGGTTCAGAGATAACTTAATTACCACCAGCATGCAAGTGCCTGCATGGGTGGGGAATTTCTGGTGGAGAGCTATTTAATTTAGCAGCAGAATGAATGATAAGGTCAGTTGGAGCAAAAAGAAAACGAAGTTGAGGACCATAAATACCCTTTCCCAAGAAAGGGATGTTTACAATCAGGATGACTGAGCAGAGGTGACTGACATAACCACCCTACGTACTGCTGATGATGGTGCCTTGCCCCAGCTGCTGGGTCGGACGTATCAGCCTCACGAGGAGGATCTGTGCACTATGGTAAAAAGGACTCTCTGGCCATAGGGAGGCGAATGTAGGTTTGCTCAACGTAGAGGAGGTTTGCCATAGCCTGTTGGCCTTGCTGCATATGACCTGTTGTCATCCTGTCCCTGTGTCTGTGTCGCCCAGCCCCCCAATAAAACCCATGATGATGTGTGCAGGAGATCCTGTCTGTATTGTGATTCTTGTTTATTCCAGTCACTTCTTATCATCTCAGTCATTAGCTGCTTATGCTTTTACTGGGAGCTGTAGTTCTGCCACTTGTTCAGCTCCTGACACAGTTAAGTGACTGGTAGGCTTGGAAGAAAACATGTTTCTGTGCTCTTTTTTAAGAGCTGAGAGTAAACTTGTGAAAACTGTTTTTCTTATGGTTTTTATATATGATGGAATGATGGGAAAGCAGGTGTAATAATACTAAGTATTGATTTTTTATTTAATCAATTCTGAAGGTAATTTCTCTGTTGCATTGTGTATTGTCTGTGGGTGAAGCTGCTCACGGAAAATGTCTAATGTTGTGATGTGGCTACAAGAAGTTATGGTGAACTCTTAAATCTAGTGACGCTGTGTATCCGAGATTTCAGCTATTTGGATTTTTGTTGTAAACCTCTTAGATATGATACAGTGGAATCCTCTTAAACACAAATTCCATGTAGCAAGTGACAGAACATAATGAAAGCATAAACTGTTACACAAATAAAACTGTCAGATGCGTAATGCTGCAGCTATAAACAGCTGTGGATTTCAGCACGTTCCACAGAGTGTAGTGATCTGGGTTAGGATGCACATTTTTGGGGTCAGTTTTGACTGTCACAGAATAGCTTGAAATGATGTTGATACTTGCTAAAATAAAACTTCCTTGCTTGCAAAAAAGCCTTTTTTGTCATTATCTTAAAGTACCTGTGCTGCTGGCAAATGAGGAGTTATCTTTATTTAATGAATTGCAATTGAAAAACAGTGTATGGACATTAGTTGATGCAAACAGTAGGAGATACAACATGGCTTTGATACAGGGGAAGAGGGTTTCTCAACCTGTGTGGAACAGCACTACTAAAGAATGCTTGAATTCAGGGTGGGTTTTTGGTTTACGCTTTGTAGTGCGTAGGGGAGGGGTAAAGGAGGTCCTGAACGCCTCTGTGCTCCCTGTGTTTGGTCCTCAGAAGAAAGCAGTGGCGTTTTACCAACACCTTCCCGCAGCTGCAGGTCTGGGCATCTGGGGGAGAGGTTTTGTAAGATCCCACCACTGATGTAGCTAAGTGATGTTTTCCCGCTTTGTGCCTGGTGCAAACCTTTTGGAAAGGATGTTATTCATCATCGTTAACCTTGTTCTGCACGGGAATGGATGATGGAGGCTTTAGCAAAAAAAGACAGGCAAGCTGTCCTGTGTTAAGCAAACAAGCCAACCCCACGCCATCCCATCAGGCGGTGCCAGTGCCAGCTCAGGATGCGTGTTTGGGAGCTGCTGGAGGGGAGGACGGCAGCCCGCGGCAGGTGCCGGCGGTGCTGATGGGCACCTTGCCGGAGCAGACGTCTCCTCTTCGCAGCAGCGCGGGGCTGCCTGTGGTGTTTGCCATGGTGTGAATGGATGTGTCGACACAACTCGAGCGTTCTCCTCTTCGTGTTGCCTGTCTCAGCTCTAACTTTTCTGTGATGCAGCTGTATAAATATCTGAGTCCTGCCTGTGTGGCCGGTAACTGCAGATACTCGTCGTGTCTGCAGCCAGATGCAAAGCACGTGCCTCCCAGTGCTGCTGCGGCTTGGGGATCCCTTCCCTGCTCAGCCCCATGCTGTAAAGCAAAGCTACTAAACCACGTGTAGGTTTCGGAGGCACCTGAAATCTCCAAGCGGGATGCTCAGTATGTTACAGTTGGATATTTGTCCTTTAGATGCTGTAAATAAAACAAACACTTTCCCTGCACTGTGGTGCTTGTGGCCCACAGATATGTTGTATTAAGAGGAAGACTGTAGCTTACTTTAGCGGACCTAAACCAGATTAAACTGGTTTTAAGTAGCCCACATTGTTTTTACAAGGTGATTTTTTTTTCTTTTTCTCCCCATGAGAGTTTTTCTGAGCAAAAAGTAAAGTAATTTGGATGGCGTGTGGCTCGTGTTTTGCATAATGCTGAGTTTTCAGGTGACCTGCTTTGTGACCCAGCATCCCGTACCTCTGACAAATTCGTAAATGCTCGTCGTACAAAATTGCAATGCAGGACGCGCTCCTCTTTGCTGCTGGAAGGATGTTTGCTGCCACCAGAACAGGACAGATGCCCGTCACCCTTGTTGTGTCGTTACGGGCAGGCAGCGTGCCGAGAGCTCGGCGGCAGGAGCTGGACTGCTCAGCTTCCATCTGAGCAGCTGAGGCAAGAAGAGCAAGGAGAGGAAAGGGGAGGTCTTTTGGTGGCGGAAAAGTGATTGTTGGCTTAGTTCTGCTTAGTCACTGATGTACCGTGAACCCAGGATCCTAAAGGGAAGCGCTCTGCACATCTCCCTGAACACAGTCAAGGGGTAAATAATGACTGGTGCTGCAGTGGCGGTCCTCTCGGAGGAAGAGCTTTTAGGAAACATGGATGTTATGTGCAATTTATGAAGGAGGGTGGTACTCCTGCTCAGCAGAGGGCTGAGGATCTCTGCTGAAACCTCCAGCAGTGGAGTCATCCTTGAGCCACGTCAGCTACAATTACAAAAATCAATCGCTAGGACTTCATTAAACCAAACGCCGAATTTTAAAGTTTATAAAAGTTACTATTAGCAGTCATGAAGAAAGATCTGTTTGTTTTTGTAGAGTATATTAAGTGTAACATTGATTTTGACTTGAAAGTGTCCAAACCCAGAATTTAAGGCAAATAAAATGGGCATGAAGGGACGTGTTTTGCTTGCATTCATAAACATGGTACTTCAGGGATTTATATGAAATAGAAAACCTTCCGCAAGTGCATGAAACGTAATAAATTGTGCCTGAAAACGCCCCCAGTTTGACTATAAAGGCCTTATCTCACCCGTGTAAAATATTTATGTGTAAATGCATATTTTATATTTTTCCTTTACCATCCTTGGGTTGCTTTATACTTTCATAAATAGCATCTCTGGTGTTTACTTGGAGTGGAGGCAGCAAAAAAACCCTCATACATTTTATTTGAAGTTATTACTTTGACTTTTCTTTTGGCTTATTTTGGGTATGAGGAGGAGCAAAAAGGCTGATTAGAGTAGAGGATGTTAGAGTGATAAAAGCAAAAGTGGAGAGCTGGAAATTTTTCTTGAAGATCTTTGTTTAATTGGGAATTATCCCTCAGACGAACCCAAAGTTTTTCATGGTGTTTTACATGCCACTGTCCTTTGTTTGCCGCTTGTACCCCACTTCAGATTGTATCTAATATTAGTCTAAGAGGGTACAACTTAGTGTATCTGATTTTTAAGTAGTTTGTCACTGATTTTGTGGTTAAAAGTCCTAAAAAGTTCTTCAGTTTTTATAGATGGGGAAAATAATGTCTCAAACATAGCAAGGTGTTGCTGTCTTGTCATTGGGTAGTGATGTGATTGCTGTAGGAATATTTTTGTCCTCTTCTAATGTTCACGTTTCTAAAACTGTTCAGTATTTTGAGTGTTTTCTATAAAATCTTGAAGAGCGATTCCAGTTTGGGAGATGCTTCAGTGAGTGATTTAAAGCTCAAACTGTTTACTGAAGAGAGGGTGAAAAGGTGACATTGCTGTTCCCTAGAAATACTTAAATAAGAAAGATATCAATTTAGAAAAAGAGGAGAGAAGAAAGCTACAGGAAAAGCCAAAATTGATAGTTGAAGCAAGACAATTTGCAGAGAGAACATAGAAAACCTCTTTACAGAACGTAGTTAGCAGTTGATGCAATTTTTAAGGGACATAGTAGATTAAAGATGTGGTTTTAGCAGCTTTTCACCTTAAAATTCATAGTTACCAATTCCGTCACAACATGCTTCAGACTTCCTGAAGTTGGAAGGTTTATAATATGATTCCCCCTGCCCTCCCCTCCCCTCCCTTCCCTTGTGTCCTTCCAGTGGTGCTTCTGATTCAACCCTTCACTGTCCGGCCTCGTAGCTTTGATGTGTTCGTTCTCAGTGGTGTAGCCCAGGCAAGGTAAGGGCTATAGATGCTGATGCTGGGGGAGGTCTTGCTCTTGTCGCCAGCCCCCGCTTCTCTTGTGCGTGCTTGGTGTGGTGGTGGGTCACTCCCACCTGAATCAGCAGCTCTGACAGTTTAGGGCTGGGAAGAAGCATCAGAGGAGCTTTTAGCTCTTTTTACCAGCTAAATGGGAGTGTTGTCAGCGCTGGAATAAAACAGGGACCAGTGCAATCAGAAGTGAGAAGTGGACAGTGCTCTTTGGTGGCAGTGATGCTTTGGGTTAGCTCAGTTGTTATGTGAGCTGCAGCCACCTGCCAACGGAGAGGCAGGGAGGTTGCTGGCTGAAGGAGCCATCCAGACAGTCGTTCCTCGCAGCGAGTGGATTAATCCTGTGCTTTCAGCACATTCGGTGAAGTAGATAAATTTAAAGACTGTTGTAATGCACTTTGCTTTCCAAATATCCCAGAGAAACGTTTGCTGGGTTAGTCATCTAGGGGGAGGGAAAGAGTGGGCAACTCCTCCGGCTCCTACACGCACACGATGTGGGAGGTGCAGGATTACACTCCTGTGGTATCTTATTCTTGACTGTTTTTTCTCAGGCAAGGCATTGCTGAAGAGGAGAGGGTTTCAGTTTTTTTTGCTTGCAAACCTGGTCTGTGTTTTATCTGTTCTTTCTTGAAGGAACTGTGTATTTCATAACCCTAAATCCACAAACTTTTGGGATCCTGCTCATCATTTCTTGATCAGTTGTCCTTTTGGGATGAAGGGCTGATTTTTCAAGATGTTGCAAGAAGTCAACTTCTTAAGCACAAAGAAACTTGCAACATGGTTATTGTAAATGAAACATAAAGAAACTGAGGTGTTCTGGTTAAGCTGCTGTTCCACTGGATGCTGGGACTGACTGATCCCACGGTGTAAGGAAGTACAAGGAGTTGAGCAGGGGTGAAGAGAGCTGTTGCTGTAGGTCTCCATGCGCTCCCTGAGCTTGCTGAGCTGGGGACACTCTACACTGTAAACTTGGTGCTTTCACTTTTTTGGAAGTGGACCTTGTATATATTAAAATATTAAATTTCATCCCATTAGTGTTAGTCTTTCCAAATAAACAGTTTAATAGCAGCTCGGGACTGGCTGTTGAGCCGTGATAGCAGTGGCCGGTGGAGAAGGGCAGTTCTTACTTAGCTGAAATAGATCTGAGCATTGCAGGGTGTCATTAAGCTAGTTAATTCTGATCTCAAAGTAAAACCTTCTTAAACTTACAGTAACTGAGAATTAGATAATACTTCAGATTCTAAACCATAGGTTTGGCTTCTTCCAGGAAGGGAAAAAGCCCAGTCTTACTTAACTTACTCCCAGAGGAAAAGCTTGTGCCCAACCAGCTTGGATGGCCTGTTGGCTCAGAACGAATCCAAATTCTTTATTGACATTCAGACTGCAAAGTACAGCAGATACCTAGAAAGTAGTTCATTTTCATATGCTATTGCTAATGTAGCTGTTTGAATGCTGATTTACTCACCACGTGAGACCAGAATACAGATTTACGCTGTAGGATTCGTGCTCTGTGTTTGAGGGGGGCCTTTTGTGTCTGTGTAAATATTGTTTAGAAGAGAAGGACGAACTTCTGATGGTAAAAATAGCTCGAGCTTAGGAATGTTTTTGTAAAAGCCTAATTTTAAAAAATTCTTGCTATTTCTTAGGGTTGTGAAGCCCCACACATACTGTTGTGATACCTATGGTGTTATGGTAATGGAATTATTCTAAATGAATTTTAGCCATTTCTGAAGCAATTTTGTGAGTCCCCGTAGAAAAGGATTGTGCCGATTTAACTAAATCGGTCTCTGAGTTAGTATGATTTACAGAAGCCTTAGGTTAACAGACATGCTGGTAAGAGGGGGGTGTGTGGGAACTGGATGAGAAGTGGAGGCGTGGGAGCAGAGGCTCACTCCGGATCCAGTGCCGGGGTGGTTGCATTGCTTCTCCGAAAGAGCCGGGCAGTGGCAGGTGAGCCTGGCACTCCTGCCTGCCAGCACGATGGGCTTTCAGGAGCTCGGGGTATACTGATGCTCAGGCACAGCCCGTCTTCCCACAAAGCTGATGCATGTGGAATAGCTCCTGTAAGAGTCAAAACCATCTGGATCAAGTGTTTCTACAGTTCATTGGAAAACACAGGTCGCTGGAGTTGGAGATCACAGCTGGGCCGTCCAGCGGTCCATGACTCCTGGGGACGTGGGCAGTGGTGTAAGGTGCGCGAGAAACCTACTCGCTCGTTAGGGCTGCAGTGCCCGACCGTATGTGAGTACAAGGGGCTTTCAGTGGCACAGGAGTAATTTCGTGTTGTGAAAAGTTGTTAGAAGAGAAGAGGTTAACGAAGCTTCTCAGCTCTCTTCAAAACAAAAGCTCTCTTCTCAGCCCTGGGTTTAGTTTTTAATTAGTTTGGATTATGGTTTGATTTAAAGCGGGTGAAGGGATGATGAGTTCATGTGATCTGGAGGTTTGAACCTTATGCTGCTGTTTGTTCGTTTTTGGTTAATAATGTATCTGTTGCTAGAAGGATGACTGGTAGGTTAAGAGGATTCCTTCCTGTAAAGCGTTTTTAAAGAAAAAAGAGACTCTTTTTGCAAACTTCATACCAGATTAGAGTTGCCAGACAGCAGTGCAGAATAAAGAAAAGAGTGGTTTATTGTGAAATCCAGTTCTGTTTCAGAAAAAATAAATTCCATGCAACACCTAATTCAGTGGTGTTATATTTTTTCTTTGTTCCTCTAAGCTATCGTGGCAGCATAATTTTATATATTTCATATTGAAAATTCATTCAAATGCAGTCTGGATTTATTTATTTTTACTATCTCATCAGCAGAATATGCTTTTTTTTTTACATGAATGTATTTTATAGATATATAAAAAAGCAGGTTAAAAAGGATGTTCCTGAGGAATTGTTTTATTTGTTAGCACAATATATATGCTTTTAATGCAATTTAGATTGTATCTAGCAAAAATTGAGCTTGAAATTCTGAAGCTGGTGCTTGTTCTTGTAAATAATGCACACTTTAAGTCAACACTTCACATCATTATCTTGAGCAATGGTTTAGCCTTGATATATTTCAAAACATGTATTAGATAATGTGCTGTATGTGTGTATGGTTATTTATGGATATAAACTTTCTGATTAGATATTAATGTTAAAATAATATTAGAATGTTTCCTGAAGATGTCTTCCTTGTGCTGCCCTTTAAGCAAGACACAGTGTTAACACTGCATATAAGAAATAATATGCAGGTACTAGAATTTATCAAGTTTTAGTGAATTGGGTAAGCACTCTGTTTATGACCTGAAGCTCTTTTCCTTCAAAATGGTATATCAAATAATAGGTAAGATAAATTTCAGAGGATGTTTTCTACCAAGCAGTTTATTGTAGTTTGATTGTTGAGAAGACCACTTTATTTATTTATTTATTTAAAGGAAGCTGGTCATGAAAATGTCTTAGCAGAGCAAATTACCTGATTGAAGAAAATGTATTTGATACTCCGTATTTCAGAAGTGGAGCTGTTCGTGCAGCCATTCAGAAAGACTGAGCTAGCGGCTGTGTCTGCAGAGCATGTCCTTTGTCTAAATGAAAATCCCACCCTGAGAAAAGATTTTTTTTTTTTTTTTTAATTGGGATATTTTGGGAGAGAGCTTAGACATCTGTTCTGTTATCTTTGCTGTTATACCTTCAGCTGAGTGTTTCCTTCTCTTGTCCTTCCTTGATACACACGGGTGATAATCTGTGCCTTACATTGCAAACGGACTTTCCACAGATGGAAGAAAAGGGTAGAAAAAAACCCTTGCCAGCTTCTTTGCTAGCCATTATCTGTCTCAGTTGCATGGAGCTTATGTGTAAATGCAAATTTAGTAGTTATTGTTTCTTGAATTATACTTGGTTGTTAGTCATTGCTGAGATTCGTAATGGTGACATTTTGATACAGTCACAGTGTGCGGATGTGTTTATCTACTTCCACATGAACAAACTTGTGTTAAGTACATTTAAAGGATCTTCCTTAATTCAAAATACCATTGTGTAAAAGGTGGTTGTGAATCTAGTTATTTTTCTTACTGTAATTCCACTGACAGCCTTACTTCCTTACAGTTAAAACAACTAGGTTGCTGACTGATTACACCCGTAGTGCCCTGGCAGTGTAAGTCTCCTAGACTGAAATTAAGATGAGAATTTGTAGAGTGTATCAAGAGGATCTTTGGTTGTCCCGGTAGGACGTCGTATTTCTGCTGCTGAAAATCTTCAAGAGCTGAGATTTACTCTGCAACTTGCTCTGGCAGCTGCTATGCCAGAAACTCTTCCTTTGCAGTGGTGGTTTGGATTTTGTCCATCAGCAGTTTCCAGATAGCTGCTTGGGGAAAGTGGATACCTTACTGTTAGTGGATGGCTAACTTAGGTTCACCCACGGGCACTGGAGCTTGCTGTTTTTAGAGGTAAAAGTCTGCTAGCATATGCAGTGTAGTTGGAACCTTGCCTTGTGATTTCTTCCATTGATTACTTGTATATGTTGGCTAAGCCTCCAACATACCTCTACTCGTCTGACTTTCGTAACCCCTCGTCTGTGGTGGAGCTGTGCAGATGTGCCATCTCTCAAGGGATGGTGAGGTGTAATAGGACAGGGGTTGATGTACAAGCCAATTAACCCATGCTTTCCTCTTCTCCAGTTGCATTGTGATGTACAGGGTAGAGCAAAAACATTTTTAACTTTCTCAACCTGGAATTGCCCTAATGACGTAGCCTACTTCAAAGCTTTTTAGGCAGGGAGCATACTGGTTTTTCAAGAACCACTGACATTACTCTGCATGCGCAAACTGTTCTCTGTAGGTGAAACCAAGGAAATACAGCTCATGGCATCGGCCTTCTGGGGTTGTCCAAGCAGTATTCTGTTTCTCTAGGTAATGCTCTAGGTGTTGTCTACGAAAAATTAGATGTGCAAAGGAGCTAAATTTAGTTATAAACTTGCCAGTTGCTAAAATAAAAGTGATGATCTGAGGGAGTGTTTTGTTAATCTGGTATTTGGGGATTAATTATTCTTTTGAGTTCTGTATGTTCTAGCTGTTTGCTAGGTGTACTGCGAGCTGAGCAAAGTGGGGCCAATCTGTTCACGTCAAATATTTGTCTGCACTCTTCCTGTACCTTTATTTTGCGTGTATGTAGGTGTTGACTGATAGTAAGGAAAACAGTGGGTAAACAGTTCAGTCAAAAAAGCTTATAAATAAGATTTTAATATGCATCTAAGGAGGAACCTCTGGCATGGAGCGGAATAATGAAGTTTACACAGGCACAGTTTCAATTACAATTTTTGATGAATGCTTATTGATGGCAGAAAGATGCTCCTGCTGAAGTGCTAGTCCTGCCACTGCAAAAAGATGTGAGATGTGCTGCTGTTTCCATGACGCAAGATAATCTGGTTCCTTGTTAGAAATCTGTTTGCACATTTTCCTTTTTTCTGTCCTGGAGCTTCGTGCATGGGGAAACTGGGGGAATTATAATCAGCTGATAATGTTTCCAGCTTACCTCTGTGTTGCCCGGTGATTCCTGCTACCCTGTTGTCTCCTGTGTAGTTGTGAAGATGTACGAGACCCCGGCCTCCACGTACTACAGCTCTGGGCAGTGGTGGATTTTCGCTCGAGTTGCTTTGCACACCAACGCCAACATGTCAGATGCAGTTTACACTGTTTGAATGAGCATCAGCCCTCTAGCAGAAACTTTTAAAAACGTTACTCAGTAGAATTCAGTGCAGAGTTGAGGTAGTGAAGATAATCCTCCATTTGCTTGTACAACAGGTGTGTTATATAAACCAGGATAGCACTGGGGATGGGTTTTGAGGCTTAGGGTTGGGATGGAAACAAATTTGCATCGTGGAGCGTGTGCTGGATTTCATTGTCTTGGGCTGGAATTGAGCTGAAATTGCTGTGTGCGTTGTGGAGAAGGATCTGCTCCGGTCCCCAGGACTGTGCTGCCAGTTTTACAGCTCAAACACTGATTCCTGATCCTCACGCACCTTTGACTTCGGTAAGCTTTGAAGAAACACAGTTTGTAGAAGTGTAATTTCTCTTCAATTCTCCTCGAGCTGACCCAGCCCCCTGGTTAATTTGCTGCATGCTGTTACATTAAGCCTCGTAAAATCAGCGTGCTGATCTCTAAACCTGCATTTGCTATCAGCCCTAGAAGTCAAATCAATAATTTGAAGATCCGTGGCTCCTCACTGAGAAGGAAACACCATGCTGGTGCGACATGCTTCGCAGGCGGGAAGAGGAGCGTGCTGGGCAGCCCCGTCTTGGTCTGGCATTTGGTTTGGCTCATGTCACACCTCAGGAGAGGGTGGCTCTGCCGTGGCCTTTCCCTGCTGGGAAGAGGGTGATAGGAGGATGAGCCCACAGTAGGGAAGTAACAAAACACGAATCTCAGCGATGCGCCCTTCTTCCGCAGAGTCTGCTCTCCCCTTACATCCATCAGCCTTGCTGGGCACTGCTTCCCTGCCCGGTGTCATGACCTGCTGTAAGGTGGGCAATGATGTGTTTTTCCTAATGGTGAGCGTTTGACAGAAATCTCGGCCAACCCTTTTGATACTGGTTGTTCAGCTTCAGCTGGGAGCACGTGAGCAGGGAAAGTAGGAGGGTTAAGGCTGTGTTTGGGGGCAGCTTTTTATTTTTCGTGCAGGAAATGAATTAGAGGTTTAACTACACAGATATTGTGAAATTAAACACTTGCGAGTGCCGAGGAGGGAGGGCTGTCTGCCACACCCCACACAGGGCCCTAATGGCTGCAGGTTTTGGACACGACTAAACTTTCTTTTTCCATGTTGGAGCACAGCCACAACGAGGTAGCTTCTCGCATCGGTGCAGATGTGTGCAGATGTGCGCAGGAGAGCCTGCCTGTAAAGGGTGGGACGCAGAGGGGTCTGAGGTTAATGAATGGTGTGGATTTATGGATGATTTTGGTTACACTGGCTGGTTTCTGAGTTCAGACCTCTTGCCATTAAAAAGAGACTTTTCCATTTAGGTTGAAACACGTGTACTGTGTGGCCGAACAGTGGGACAGCAGGTGATAATGCATCACCAGCTCTTAGACCATCAGTCAGAAAAGATAGTGCTTACATCATCAGATGTGAGATCATCGCAGAACAAAATTGATAGAGGAAATTAATTATGCAGCTTTTATATTAATCCAAATATCTCTAGCTGTGATGAATCTACTAGCACACTTGTAAAATTTTTAACATGATCTCTTACCTCACTGGAGGAAAAAAAAGTCTTTTGGAGTGTTTTTAAATTCTGTTGCCTTGACCACTGAGGCCTGCTAGCGTGCAGCAATCCATGAAGCTGCATTTTGGGAGGTTTGTGTTTTTGTCACTGTTAGTAAGTCATTCATTAGTGTTGCTATGAGCCTGCCTCTTACTGGGTGGTTGCGTGATTTCTGGAGGCTTTTGATTTAAACTTAATGCAGAAAAACAAAGAAATATTGAAGTATTTACAAGAAAAATGGTTCATATTTGTGATGTAAGGTTACTTCCATTTCAACTTTCCACTCAGAATGATGGTAGGAAGCACTGCAGCACACAGACAGCTTTTTGTGGCGGCTGGGAGAGTCTGAGCTTCAGCATCTACAGGTTGTGCAGCTTCAGCATCTTCAGGCTGGCTGGCAAATGTGGTGGAGGTAACATAGGGAGTTGGAAGGCTGCAACAGGGTGTGTGTTTTGGTGTCCTAAATTTTCCATGTTTAGCCATTTTTCTTTTTTTCCATGATATTGAGCACTGTAGAGATGTGGAATCCCATGCGGCGCTCTGCGGTGGAAACTGTATTTAACAGTCTTCTGGAGTATGAAAGAGATGAGAATTTTTCACAACAAAGTGGATCACAGGAGTGTTAAGTGCATGAAGGAACAGCACCTTCAGCAAGTTTCTGTAACGTGTACATGGTGTGCATGCAGGCAGAGGGAGAAAATAATCGCAATTTGACAATCGGCTTGTTTCTGCTATGTTTCGAGAGGATACAGACGTAGCGTTGTGTGAAAAAGAATGTATCTTTTTATTCATTTTGAAATTCAAGGTCTGCTCTGAGAGACAGACACATCTGATCTAAATGTGCTTGCCAAAGTCAGAACTGCAAAGGCACATTTTCTTTAGGTGTGGAACATCACAGATTTATTTCATTGTTTACTCCTGTGTTGATAGATACTGCAAAAGCCTTAGACGTGGAGGTGAAGTAGTACTTGTTCTGGGTCTCCGGGGTATCCGAAATCAGACCTAATTTGATTAGAGGCACTGTTCTTCTTCCAGCAGTGGCATCTGAAATCTGTAATTTCCATACACACACAGCCTTCCCGCTGTTCGGAGACCCCAGGCGAGGCTATCCACCCTTTCCCGGTGTTTTAAAGCCTCTGGCAATAACCATTAGGAAAAACGCGTCACTAAAAGGCATAACTGTGGGGAATGGATTATACAAAATACCTTACTATGCCCGTACTCCGGAGAACTACTGATGGATACAGAAAACATGGCTGCTTAGCGGGGGTTAGCAGATGCGTGCAGATGCGGTGCCAATAGTATGAGCTATTTAAGGAGAAAAGTTGCTGCTGTTTCTTACTGCAGGTGGATGCAAAGGGAGTGCCTTAGGATAGCTGTGATGGCTTTGAGCATGCTGACGTTGACTCTGCTGCTCTGTTCTGAGAGAGATGGTCCCAGGTGTGGCCCTGGGGAGGCGGCCGAGCCATGCGTGGGGCTGCAGTCACCCGTGTTCGTTAGTTTGTTAGTTACCGAAGACAGTAAAACCCAAGTGTCGCAGTGTCTGCCTGGTGCCGCGCGTGGGCATCCCGATGGACCCTGGGTGGCTGCAGGTGAGCCACCTCCCTGGGTGCCAGAGCAGGCAGCGCCCTTCCAGCTCTGCTTTGCTACTTGGAAATGCTGAGGAACAGCAGTGCTGCGGCTGTACCCCCAACGTGGCGTGTGCTGAGGAGCACTGGGCAAGCCGTGGAGACCTCCTTGTTCCCTCCAAATATGAAAATCAGAAGAGCAAGGACTTTCCTCATGAAAAATGTGATTTTCTAGTCTTCAGTTGGCAAAGAAAGAAAAGCTCTTAAATCATTATATATCTGCAAGGAGATGAAAACAAGGAAAACCACTCTTACCTCTGTAATCTTGGATGGGACAAGAGAAGACCCCTGCAGCAGTCACATTCCTATTGAAAAAGTGTATAGAAAACATGGTTTAAAACGAAATTCAAAAATCAGTTTGAAAAGAAGTTCAGCGTGAGTGTCTTTTGCAGAGGATTCCTGGTGTGTTATTTAGTTTCTGGAACAGCTTCACCTGCACTCAGGAGGATTTTGATTTTTATTGCATGGAGCAAGCTGTGCTGTGAGCTTTGAGACGACCTACCCTTCTCGGCCAGCACTGGACCCATCTCATTCAGTTAAAAGGGATAAAAATAAGTGTGGGAGACGCCCACAAGGACGTGTTGGGAGCAGTGGAAGGTGGAGGAGTTTGTGCTTGGATGGCTGCCGGTGCTGGCTAAGCCGGTGCAGCTCGGGTCTTGGGCAGCGCCCACCCCTGCCACGGGAGTTGTGAGAAAGGGATGCGTTCGGCTGTGATTGCCCGAGTCCACCCTTCGCTCCAGCAGTATGAGGCTGTAATAATGAACTCAGGGGAAAGGCTCTCTGAGTGAAAGTGACCTTGTGAACCTTAATTGCTGACTCGTTTGCATCGGCTCTGATGCTCCCGGAAGGCTCTGTGGCCGGGTGGCTGTTAGTAGAGGCATCCTATGGGAGGGTCTTAACCTTTGCTTCCATAATTTGGGTATCAGGGTCTTCCGTAACACAATGTTGCCAGTCATCTTGCACTTGTGAGTCTTTTTCCTTCCTTTTTCCTCTTGGATTGTAGACGCTGCTCTGACACACACTTCAATAACAACTGTTAATCTGTCTGGGCACGCTCATTAGGAAAATGTTGATGGTGGAGTTAATACGAAAAATATTCTAATGTTCTAGGCTAAGTCAAGTAAATTGAGGCTTCATTTTCTGTACCAACCCACAGCACACTGTTACATCTCTGAATTTCTTAATTTGCATGTTTTATATGTATTTTTTCTCATTATGCTCATTTTTGTGAAAAGAAATACTGTGTTATTGAAAGACAAAGTAAATTAAAGTAGGTACTAAAATGGTCATCACAGAACGTAACACTTACATGAGCTAATGAGTACCCAAACCTTGGATGGTGCAGAAATAAATTGCTTGCTCTTTACTCATTTCTTTGCTTTTATTGGAAAAGTAAAATTGGAGGCTGCCTTCCTTCCTTCTTTACACCCTGTTTGCCTTAAATAAAACTCAAAGCAAGATGTGATTTCTTTTTTATTCTGGTGTAGGCTTGGGTAGCCTTTTTTAGACAGGTTTGCCAGGATCTATTTTCAGGGCGGATGTCCGCTGGACTCTTAGCAGAAGTGGAGACCTTGACAGATAGCGGAGCCGTTGGAAGAGGTGGTGCTTGTAGGCAGCTGCTGCTCCTCTGCCAGCTCTCGCAGCTGATCAATTCATTACTCTGCTGAGTGCCTAAAGAGAATACCCTTGTGGCTGTTCAACGCAGCTCCAAAACAAAAACATATTTTGCTCATTTAATAATTGAAAATACGTTATTATGTAAGGTTTCATTGGTACTTTATGGCGCTAGAAGAGCGATTGTTATTGGGCTTTAACCCCATATTTAACTCCCCGCTCTTCTGCAGTCTGATTGAAGAACTTGCTTAAAATCCAAGCGATTTTAATGACTTTGATCACCTTCTTTCTTTTTTTTAAAAAATCAATTATGAATTTTGGTCTAAATATGTTCTGTGCTCCCTCTGCTGGCTCAGCGGCAAGGATTAACGCTTTGCCTGCCTTTCCCATGGGAAGCGGTGATGGACGCGTGCCCACAAAGTACAAACATAGGAGCAGGAGCTTCATTAAAATTACAGCAGGAGAGACCTCGGTGCGTCAGAAAGGAAAAGGTGGTTTAGCCAGGAAACCCACCTCGTATTCAGTGGTCGCGTAAGGTTTTACTAACAGAGATAGAGCTATAATTTGAAAATAGCATGTCAGTAAAAAAGGTGGCATCTTTTAAAGGTAGTTAGCTTGTTCAAAAAATAAAATAGGAAGCGGGTGAATATTGACAGGAAAATAACATTTTAGCAGTAAGCTTGGGGAAGCTGAAGTTTGTACCAGGGTAGAATCCAGCTCTTTACATACAATTAAAAGAGCAAAGGGAATTAAATGCATTTTAGGTATAATTTGATGCCTACAGTTACATTTTCCTTAGAAACCAATGAATATGTGTTAAATTTATCTTGGCATATGAAAAAGATGTAATGACTTATGCTAACAAGATAAAGGAGAAGGCAGCACTTAATTTCCTAGGTAATACACAAAATAAAAATGATTTGCATGCCTTCAAATGATTATGCACAACCTTGTTAAATGCTGCACACTGCAAACGAAGAACAAATGAGTTACCCAGATAGGAAGCATTTTTGTGACTGCAGAAGGCCCACGGAGGGGCACGAGGCGCAGGACTCCTTCTGCGCTTGGGTGTTTGATAACCATTGCTGGCAAGGCAACACGTTGAGAAACACAACAACGTCAAGAACATCAAACGGCGATACAGCGCCCGTGTGATGTTTCATGGTTACATGGTAGTGCTTTGGTTAGGGATGTGCTCCGAATTGAAATTGTCGGAACTGCTCCTCTCTATACGTTTACTCCCTTGTTGCTGTGTAAGGTAGAACCCATTGGTGATGCTTAGCCCTGCTGCTGCGTTCTTCTAGAGATTCTCCTAGTGACTTGACATTTTCTGCTGGTATTTTACAGGCAAATTACGCTCTTGGAGATTCCAGAGGGCATTTGTTTTCTCTGTAGAGTACTGTGATGAGTAATGGCTCTGGTAGCAATAGCAGGTAGCACTGCGTATATTGACTGGCGCAGCACTGTAATGAGGCGTGGAGAGGAGCTTTGTGCCCAGCTCGCACTGTTCGAGTTGTCAGTCACTGCAACATCATGGTCGAAACAGTTTATTGGGTATGACTGCCAAATTTTACACAGGTGCCAGATTAATTTTGATATATTGTACTTGTAGCTGCGACTGGACAGTTTGCGATGTCTGTGCTGGAAGACTGTCAATGGAAGTGTGTAAGCAGTTGCCTGACATATCAATGGTGCTGTAAATAATTTCCTCTAGTATTTTCAAAACATCTCAAACAGTAAATATATTAGAAGCAGGGAAGGGTTCCTACCATAAGATAAGACTTCTCTCCAGATTCTGATTTCCTTTTAGATGGGTAAGGGCCGTTCAGAGTGTCCTGCTACTGTTCCTCAGCCTCCGGCGTGATGAATCTACTGTGCACCTGGTGAGATAGGTATTCATATCTCCTGCTGCTTCTCTTTCTAGGGTCTTTGTCTCCCAAAAACTTGTTCAGGTTAGTGGAAGGCCTGGGATGCTGCACACAGCAGGCGGTGGCGCAGCCCTTCCCTAGGCCGGTTGGAGAAGCGTGACTATGGGGTGGTGCTGCGCTGCAGCCAGGTCACCACCCTGTGCTGGCTGCTGGGAAGCCTGCTGTAAGCTGACTCGGGATTTGAGTGGAGTTGTGCTATCCTGGCAAACATAGGTGAGTTTTTAGTTCGAGGTAGAATAGGTTGGGTTGAAATATGGAAGAGTTAGGTTTGGTGGCGCCAGTTACCTGTAATTCCTGGAAAAGTGAGCTCAGAGCAGCATGGGGAACCAGTGTCCTGGCACCCATCTGTAGTAGTGGACTATTAGCTTCCTTGCTTAAGAAGCAATATAGCAGGTAACTCCAATCCATAATGTTGCTTCCTTCTTTTATATGCTTAGATTTTTATTCTCTCATCTCTTGAAGAAAAGCCTTTGAGTCCACTGTCTCTAGGCTTCCCAGGTGTCAGGTCCTGGTTTCTCCGGAGCCGTCTTGCTTTCTGCAGCCGGTGCATCACAGTCAAACTTAATGACTAGTTCAGACCTCTGGATATAGAGTCATTCATGTGGCTTCTTGTACTGCTGCTGTCGTCTCGCCTGACATCCATGCACAGTTGTGTTCCTTAATTCTTCTGCTTTTGGTATGCTTCTAGAATAGAGATGCGTTTTCTCTGGCTGAGTAATCTGGGGGGAGAAAAAAACCAAGCCTAATTCTTCCAGTGAGTATTAGCCATGTTCAAAAGCAGTTCTTTAAAAGCAGGCTGGAAAAATGTCTTCTACTGACACAGAGCGATGTTTAAAGCAATCTCTACTGACCATACAAATCACGTTAGTTATTTTACTAGCTTGTTTCTTGCCTACTTTACCATGACTTTATAGCAAACATAATCGATGAATCTTGCTTTTCAATAACAGCCTTCCAAGAATTAAACTATTACGGGAAACTGATCCAACTTTGCTTTCTTATTTTGTAATCATTTTCCAGCCCACAGTGGAAGTTTGTTTCATTTCCTACCTTCCTGCTCTCCCTGGCGAGGCAGCCTTATGATAATTCATTAATTTCCTCATGGTATTTCGCTGAAATTACTGACCGGTTTGGTTTGTCTAATAATGTCTAATAAATTGAAGAATCATTTTACAGAAACTCTGCTCATTTTATTTGTAATCTAACTTTTGTAGAGGGTTTTGTAACTTGGCAGTAGGTAGTTGTTTTGCACAGGCTATTAGGAAATACGTGGTGGGGACAGGGTAACCTTACAGGTTCCTTCTACCTCTAACTTTGGGATTTTTTAAAAATCTTCTAGCACCACCAAGAAAATTCAAGTAAAGTCACAAGAAATATAATTTTCTGGAAGTAGTAATTTTTCATTTTTTATTACTATAGCTTTATGGTTTGCTCTTAGGCAAAAATAAGTGAGAGAATAGAGTGCCGATCATGTAATTCTCATGCAGCCCATCTTTAGGACAATGCAACTACAAATCTCTGTTATTTGTAGGCTTTTTACAGCTGAATCGTATGGATTGGGTAATATTCCTGTCTGTTCGTGAAGTATCTTTTTTTTACTGTGAGCCCTGATGTCAGTCGCAGGTTTTGGTGGTGTTTCCATACTAATCATCTTAATGCTCTGGAACGATGGGTCAACCTTCTTCTGGGAAAGTGTTTTGGGTGAAACCAAAGGTGCAACTTGGGGTTAATCAACACAGGATATATTTGCATAGTATTTGTAGGGTCATCTGACCTCTCCAGGCGTAGTAGATGGAAGCTGAATTTTTTTCTTATTTGCTGGTGTTCTGGATGTATCTAATGGTGATCGCTTTCGGTTGAATGACTACAATTACTGTGTCGCATCAACAGCAGTTACTATATGCAGCTAGAAGATTAGAAAGCTTCTAAGAACAAAACCCTCAGCCTCTGTTACCCTTGCAGGGGCTGCCTTCGTGTCAAAACAAGTTTTATGCAGGGATGATGCATGAAATGGCATAAACGACTGTTTTGTGGAGCAGCTCGTTGGAGAGTCCCTGAGAAGAGAATCACGTCATGGTGCGGTTGGTTTGAGGTGGAAGTAAAGCCACTGCGACAGCAGCTGTCTTGTACTCGATTTTAGAGCAATAAACCCCCCATCACTGTCATATTCAACTTCTGTAATGAGAACAACTTGAAAATTATGAAGATAAGAATTCTTTCTCTGTACTTTCGCTTTGTAAAAGAAACAGCTGAAAGTTTAAAGTGGCTGCAGGATGCACCGTGACTGCTTAAAGACAGTAGTGAAGTGTAGGCTTAGGCTACCTATAAAAGAAGAGGTGTTTCTGGGAGGGGAGAAGCCAATATTGTCAAAGCAAAGAAGATTGCTAGAAGTAAAAAGACACTTTTCAGAAAGAAGAATCCGTCATAAAACAAGGAAACTGGAAAAGGGCATGAATTCTGAAAAGTTGAATGTAAGAACAAAATGGGAAAGTCAGCTTCCAGGATTGAAGATGAGCTTATTAATGACAAAGTAAGAGCCACCAATAAAACCTTTTCCAAATAGATTGGCTTCCAGGTGTAAAAGGAGCATTTCAGAAAGATAGGAATGCAAATACAGGAACTAAACTATTTCTTCACGTGTGAGAGGACCATAGGGTGAGTTGTGCATGTTGGAGCCTTTTTGTTCCCGAAGACTTTTCTGAGGAACTGTCTCAAATTGAAGTGTCAGTGGAATAGGATTTATAATTAATTGGTGAAAGAAACTGTAACAAATCATCAGGACCAGATGGTATTAAATCAAGATTTCTGAAAGCATTTGAATGTGAACTTGATGAGCTGCTGACTCTGGTGTGTAACCTATTACTTAAGTCAGCCTTGATGCTGAAGAATAGAAGAAGATTAGAAATGTGATGCCAGGATTTTTAACTTTTTTTTCCCCTCCCCTGTTCTTTTTTCTTTTTTTTTTTCTCCCCTTCAGAGCTTGCTGAGTGTTGCAAGGGGCTGCAGACATTAAATGTATGGGGCATGTTGGTAGAAACTGTAATAAAGAATAGACTTAATGAAAACATGGGAAAGAGTCAATATTAGCTCTCGGAGAGGAAAGTTGTTTGAAGGAGCCTCCAAGTATGTGGGTGTAGGCGAGCTGGCTGGCACGGCAGGCATGGCTTTCCAGGAAGGTTACAAGAAGGTCCCTCGCTGAAAGCTCTTCACATCTCAAAACTCCCAGGTACAGCCTCTGCTTGATTGGTCACGGCTAAGCAATAGGCTCCGTGCAGTTGAGGAGAATATGGAGGAGGGGGTAAGAAAAAGCACTATTTTTGATTTCTTGTGATTTCATGACTCATATTGTGCCAATGGGGCTCTCAGACCCGTTGGAATCTGCTGACAGGAATGCTTCAGAACCCATCCCAGAGTGCTTAAATGTTCATAGTGAACTAGAGGAGGATGGTTGGTGCCTGTTAAATCCCCGGTTTTACATATCCCCTGCAACTTCGAAAATCACTAATGGACAGTTGTTAAAAACGGATACAAAGGGATATTTTTTTTAATATATACTACTGTTTTTACGGTTCTCTTGCTGTAGGCCACTACCATAGCCGGAGGCTTAGCTGGGCTTTTGGGCCTGGTGTGGCCACCAGGTGCCTTTGGCTGGGTTACGCTGTCAGTAACAGTTACTACACAAGTGTTCTGGAGAGGCACGGTGGGCTGTACTTGTGTGGCATGCAGATATATAAATACCTATTTTCTTCTTAAAGGTGCAAAAGAGAACATATGGGTTCCCCTCTGGGTATTGTAGTCTAACTTCAGGTTCTACAGCATTTGAGGTTATTTGAATAAAAATATTTAAAGGAGAGAATAGAAGCCTTTCAGAACATGCGAGTCTTGTGCCTTATGACAAGATAATGAACATTCAGCTTGTTCAAATTATTCTTTGTTTCTGCCACCTTCATCGTGTTGAAACTAAAAATGTTCAGAGGCTGCAGAGAGGAGAAGAAACAAAGATATTATGCTCGAGATCAAGAATCTGGATTCCCAAGGTTACCTATGCTCTTGATGTGAGGAAGGGAAAATGGGTTTGAGCCGCTTGTCCAAAATCTGTTCTGCTGCTCCGGCGATAGCTGTCTATTTAATGCTGTGTTTTTAGGCATCTGATAGCCTGACTTCCCTCCCTTGCTTCCCATTATGGTTGAAATTTTGCTTTTGATAATCACTGTATTGGCCACACAGCAGTTCCTTCGATGTGTGTGCTGTTCGTGTTGCATGGCAGGGATGTTAAGCATGTGGTTACTCCTATGCTGGCGTCTGGAAGAGGGACTGCAAGCGCCGGAGTGTTTATTACCATTCAGCAGCACTTTCATTTGAGGTTTGTGATGGAATTTGCCAGCTCCTGCAGGACCATTCTTACTTAGTATTTCTGGCACTGTATGTTTGCTTTTGTTACAAGAAAAACTCCAGCGTAGTGTGTTTACAAAATGAAAAGTGTTTCATCATGGTGCCCGCAGTTTAGAGAAGGCTTCGGGGACTGAATGCGTGCAAGCCTGTGTACGAAGCAACCTTGCCTTGAACAGTCTGTACCAACCCAGGTTGTGAGGGTTGTTTTCTTTCAGTTTTCTGCCTCCTGGCTCCACCTTTCCTGCTCTTTATAAGGCTGGCACAGCCTGTGGTGGCTGCTGGATTAAAAAAATGTTCAGGGGAATATGTTGTTCAATAAATAGAAATTAATATAGACTCTTCTGGTTGGGTTTTTTTGTTTATATGCAGTGTAAGGACTATACTAACTTTGTACTGGAAATGCATTGTTTGTGGACAGAGGATAATTATATGCGTCTTTTGCTCATCTGAGATTGAGATACAAAAGACTTAATAGCTCAATTTAAAGGGCTGGCTTTTCCTTTTCATCAGTGGAACTTCAAGTAGGGCTATTTCTGAATAGGAGGAGAACTTGCACTACTTATAATTAGGAAAAGAGAAGTGGAAATAATGTTTATATTTATAACATATCTATGTATAGTGTGCATGTCTGCTGACATACTTTAGAATTAATAAAGTGATGTTTACGTAGTAATCACTTCATTTCTGGAATTTGCTGCAAGAAAGATTTAATTTTTTTCCTGCCTCAAAGAACCCCAACTCAATAAAAATATAATGATATGATTACCAGCGGTAACAGATATTCAGAACAGGGTAATTTTAGCCAGCTCTCATTTCTTTAGAATGTAGGATTGCTTGTTTGAGGGGCTGGGAACCTGTTTGTCCCACTGTACCTGAGTCTGGTCTTTGCTGGTGCCTTTTCCTCGATTTTAAGTGTGGGGCACGCCAGCGACTCGCCAGGTGTGGCTTGGGACACTGCCGCAGGGTTTGTACCCATGCAGGAGGTCATCTTCTCTGCTTAAGTGTGACTATACAAACTAGGTTTTAGTCCTTTATAAATCTTTTAAATCCATTTTAATTCCTGCTAGGAGTTGTGGAGACTTGTATGGGCTAAATAACTCTTGTTTTACTAGAGGGCTGCTGTTCGGTTTATTATCTTATTCTCAGAACAACAACAAAAAAAATCAAAAGCAATGGATTGTCAGGATTCCACGTGTGCTAAATAAGCCATCCAGGCTGCCTTGGTGATTCCCAGCTGTTGGTGTGTGAGTTTTGCTGTGCGTGGGAGCCGTTGGTTGCATTTCTAGGCCTCGTTGAAGAGGTCTGAGTAAGGCAATGTGGCTGCAATGGTTAGTTCTCAAATCAGTTGTCTGTTGGAGAGCTTGAATCTGGCATTAGGTTGGTCTAAAAGAAGTCTCTCCATTGGACTTTGTCCATTTGTTTCGAAATTAAAACCAAAATAATTTAGCCATGAAGTAAAAGGCATCATTCCTAGTGCCCCCATCTCCATGTTGCTGAAGTGCCTGCAGTGAAGCTGAGACTGAAAAGTCTTGGTGAGATATGCTTTGGGAGCTAGATTTCAGCTGAAGAAAAACATTCTGAGGGAGAGTTTGTTCGTGAATTAAGAAATACTTCTGACCTTTCAGGTTTCCAGAAGGGTGACACCACAAAGGTTTGGTTTCAGGCTTTTTTGTTTTTTTTTTTTTGTTCTCCTTTAAAGCAAAACAAATCCCCTCTTCCTGTTTGTATCACCCTGCTCTGTTTCTTCTTCTTATGAACCTTCTTGTAAAATGAAACTCGTGTCTGAAGAGTGGTTTCAGTGATATTTTACGAAAAGAGTATGGAGAACCCTGTACGCGCTTGCCTGCGCTCTGGTTCCTATACAAGCTGTCCTTGCTGGTTTACCGGTACCAACTTTCTTTTACTCTGGTATATGCTGAGGAATTTTGCTTTTAAAGGGAAAAGCAATGCCAATGCCACTTCAAATTTTTCCCTGTATTTTTTGTCCTGGTGTGAATACACATGTCATATCTAGTCCGCTGCTATGGCAGGCAATTGAATCGGAGTTATCCTTGCAATCTGATCCAGTACCACTTCAGAAATATTTTGGTTTGTGGCTGTTGCTTTCTGAATGGGCAAACCATTCATATTTTAAAAAAGAAATTCTGGCTTTTGGCCTAAATTTATTTAGGATCTTGTCTGCAGGGTCTTGTTTGGAACATGAGTGATGGGGGCTGCCCGTGAGGCTGTGCTGAGCCTTGTGTAATGTGAGCAGCAAAAATGCTGCTCTCTGACTTCCCTCAGAGCGAGGTCGCTTATCTGTCCTCCATCTAATGCACCAAAATTTTTCTTTCTTAATAATTTTCTACCTGATTGTACCAGGCACAATCTTCTTGTTTTCTCCCTGAGTGCACAGTTTTGTATGTGGTACTAAGTATTTGGGTCTATATTTGTTACCTGTCCTTAAGATTAGCCTGTTGTTAGCATATGACAGATGTCAACCTCTACATTGACATGCAGCAAACCTGATTAGTGTTTCCGTTTTTTCTTCAAGTCACTCTCATTTATATATACGCATATACACATATGTATAATTAAAATATATATATATATATATATATCAGGCTAAACCCTTGGGGAAAAAAATCTATTAGTAACCACTAAAGCCTCATTTTTCTTGTTTGTATTTGACCTTTTGACTTGAGCCCCTTTACTTATTTATCTTAGGATTCTTACATTGTTTTTCATTTCTCCCACTAAATTGGTTATTTCCTACACAACATCGCAGTGTTGTTTTCTGATAGCTGGATAAATGAGACCTACCGCATTATGTTTAGAGAAATCGTGTGTTTTATTTGCAAAACACAGTGGGAAAATGTAGCTTGAATTATTGCTGGTTAACCCAAGTTGTGTCTTATCCTGCTTTTTTTTTTTCCTCTTTCCTTCAGGTCTCTAATTATCTGTCTTTTGAAATGTTTTAAAACATTTCATTACTCCTGAGATCAAATCAGCCAACATTTAGATAACAAAATTAGTTTTTCCATTTTTTACACAGAGATTTGCCTTTGCTATTCTATAGTCCTCTGGTACCAGTCTAGTTTGATATATTTGCTATCAGACCTGCAGTAATCACACTCCATATGAATGTTTTGAAAGGCCTTTTCTGGGTCCCTGAACTGCGGCGCTTTGAGTATCGTGGAGCTGTGCTTCCTCTGTGGCTGCAGTAGTTCCCGTGTCCGTCCCGCCTGCCTCCAGCATCCTGCCTGCATCCCACCTTCCTCGCTGCTATTGCCCTCACTGAAGACCATCCAGGTAGTTTTGGATAATTTATCCATGTATTTAGCAACCCCATTTTCCTCCTGTGTGCTCGTAGGGCTTGAGTAGCTTTTCTACTCTGTTCCCTTAATGCAAAAGAAACTGACGCTTTGGCAATTATCATTATTCTTTACCCATCAGTCCTTTTTTTCCACTTCTGTTGAGCTCGTTGCTTGTTCCCCCCACTCTTTGTGGAACAACTCTATTTGCAGTGAGGTGTGGATCCCTTCTTTCAGCAAGTTTTCTCTGGTGATAAGGATCTGCATTCCAGCTAGCTTTTACAGTTTTGTGCTAGAGAAATGCCAAGTTTTCCCTAACAGAAAAGTCCGAGTAGATTTGCCTTGCGTGTAAGTACATGTGCGCACATGAGTACGTGTACAAAATCATGAGTGCTGCAGAAGACTAAACCAAAACCACTTCAGTCCAAATGTGCTACAAGTAGACAAAAATGATTTTGGGACAGAGGACATTCATAGCTAACCTAGTGTTGATTAGTGTAGCTTGGCTGCTTATAAGTTACCTTTCTCATGGTTGTGTAAATGCTAAACTGGCAGAAGGATGTTGACTTCTTAACGATGTGAACTGTAGGTTTAATTAGTTGGAAGCAAAGAGCTTACATGACAGGAGCAGTTCTCTGGGTGTATCGTGGTAAGTTAATATACTGCAGATTGAACCTTTGAAGCATGGCTCTACGGAAAGCCTCCAGTGAAAATGTGTTCCTAATTGCCAACAGCACTGGTTAACAGGTTGTCTAAACAATTTAATGGCCCGTCTTCAGAATAGCTTTAATATATTCTTGTCACCCCATGTGAATAAATTGATATACTGATTAAGATAAAGCAGCCTCATTATTTAAATATTGGTAGTAGTGGGTTTTCGTATGTCCTCTTTCTATTTTTATATACTTTTGTACTGCTATGCGCGTTCATAGTCATGGCCACTCAGTGGGAATAAAGGACCTCAAAGTTCTACTTTTTCCTCGACCAGTGAAGTAAATATTTGATAAGTTCAGATGAGCGAGAGATAACAGGTTATTTTATTTTCATAAAGAACGAAGACTCCATAATTTAGGGTTTTGAAGCAACACATACCTTGCCAGCAGGCTTTCGAGACAGTGGTGTAATCAGCAGTGTTTGGCTGGGTTCCATATTACATATATTTTGCTCAGAAACTCTGGTTCAGTGTGTTACAAATGATGTTTTTTGGAGGGTGAGCATTCAGTCATAAAAAAATACCAGAACAAAGATTGTAATCAGTGCGTAGTCTTTCCAGCCGCAGGTCTTGATGGTTGTTTAGTAAATTGTGGGGTTTTTTTGTCTCTCCACCTGTGAAGATGCAGTGTCAAGGTTTGTTGTCATTGATGGTGGTTTTCATTTGGTGGTGACCTTACTCACCATGGAGACAGAGGTTCTATGCTGTAGCGTGAGCCTTGGACAAGCTTTCAGCTTGGATTTATGCGTTTTGGTTCCCTCCATCCCCTGTCATGACATGTGGCAAATGCCATTACTTGCCCTTAAACAGAAGCTGTTTTACACGAGAAGGACAAATCAGTCACAGTGAAGTGTGGCTTTCAAGAAGATGAATGTGATTACTGAAAAGGATTTGAACTCATGGTTTGGTTGGTTTGTTTATTTATTGGGATCCAGTAACAAGCTTTGTGCGTTCCAAATTATATTGCTGAATGTCTCACTGCACCGAATATATGAAATCCAGTGTTTATTACTTAAGTTTTATTGAGGTGTGGTATCCAGAATGGAAGGCTTCTTGTCCCATTGTTCTCCTAACGCAGAAGAATCTGCAATTAAGCTTACAGAATGGTTGTTGGTGGTAAGAAACAAGTGAGTATTGCAAATTAAATCTGCAAATATGGTTTGATTTAAATCTGCAAAGGAGGGATAAGACAAGTGGGCAGGAGTGTTCATAGAATCACAGAATGGTTTGGGTTAGAAGAGACCTTAAAGATCATCCAGTTCCAACCCCCTGCCTTGGGCAGGGACACCCTCCACTAGACCAGGTTGCTCCAAGCCTCATCCAGCCTGGCCTTGGACACTTCCAGGGATGGGGCATCCACAGCTTCTCTGGGCAACCTGTCCCAGTGCTTCACCGCTAAGAAGCCTGTGGTTTCTTCGATTGCTTTGGTGAAGATGCAAATGACCTTTAGTTAAGGGAACTAGAAACCTTGGTGGATGTAGTTCTTATTGAAAATGCAGTGAAAATGAGTGGTTAAAGTTCCTCCTTCCTAGGCGAGATGGACCTTACCTGCGTTTAACTAAGGTCCTATGTGGTTAGGCAATATGGGAATAGCTGAACAAACCAGGAGGACTTCAAGGGGTTATATGGGTTATTGCTGCTTGATCACTGCAACAAGTCCTTTTCAGTTCTACTAGAAAATGCAGATGGCTGCTTATTCTTCTGCCATGAATTGATAACACTTAAGATTATCAATTACATTACATAGTACTAACTAAGGTACAGGTTTGAAAGCACTGTAGGTACTTCTCCAAACTACTTAACTATTTACTCATTAAAGACCTCCTATGGTAACTACTACTATTTATCTTTATTTGCTCCCTGCCTAGAGGGATTTTTCAGTAGTTAGAGAAGTAACTAACTGTACCTTTAAGCTGATGACTTCCCACTCTTCCATGATTGCTCGTATTTTTGTTGCATCTTGTCTATATTAGATCATAATGTCTTCAAGACAGGATCTGTACGGTGGAGAATCCAGGATCATGGCGTATGATCTTGGTTTAGGACCTTCAGGCATTATTAAGATACAAATAACTATGCTTGAAAGATTTTTAACATATGATCTAAACTGTTACAGGGCAGCAGTTTACATTCTGTTCGAGCTTAGCAATATGTAGTCAAGTTCAAACAAGCTGAAAGCTGACTGTCCTGAGTTAGTGCTTGCTCTGTGATTTATCTGCTTCTCAAGTCTTAACCGAGCTCTGTTATCAGAAAATGAAGCACAAGCAGGTATGCTAATACAACATTTATTGGGGGAGTTCGGTTGTAGGAAAGCCAGATAATTCCAATATTTCCAGTGGCAGTTTTGCACTGTAGCACAGCTCTTCACGGTGTGATTTTTATATGCTGTAGTGCACATTCAGATGCTGTAAAAGCAGTAGATCTTTATTTAAAAAAAAAAAGTAAAACATCTTCATAAGGGTAAGCACTTAAAAATTGGACCACAACGTTCCTTTTTATGCACACGTTAAAGTGTAGTATTCAGCAGCACTACTGCATTCTGTTTCTCAGATGATCAGATAATGTAATTTTTAATAACTTGTCAACTACCAGTAATACGCAGCTGTGAGCAATTTGTGTAGGATCCATGAAAGTCTTCAAAGTGGAAAAATGTACAATAAACTATCTGTGCAACATATGATGCATTATTTAACATCATAAAGTGTTGTAATGCTGAATTTACAGCCGTCTATAAGCCCCGTTAATAGGATGGTAAGTTACCTTTGCAATGAATGTGCCTTTCGCGGGAGCCTCTCCGTGCAGCTGCGGCTGCCTGTGGCTCCTGGCCGCCAGCGCTGGGGGGGCCAGGCCGAGCCTGCTCCGAGCACCCGTGGCATCGAGGCATGTCAGGGCTTTTTGCACTTTAATTCATGTCAGTGTCCGCTGATGTGGCGCTGATAACGAGCACAGTGGGAAAAAAAAGTCTACACGGAACTGAACATCCTCCGCTGGTGCAGCCGGTTGCCTTTAGTCAAAAGTCCATTTTCTGTTGGTTCAAAGGTTGTCTTATCAGGAATTAAATTTTTCAGCTGAGGAAGTCATCTGACTGGAAATGGAAGAGAAATAGTGGGTTAGGGTTAACCGAACTGTTAAAGCCATAAAAGCGTTCTGTTGGCTTTCCTATGGGAGGAGGTGGGTCAGCCCTTGGTTTGCACGGGAAGCGTTTGGTGCGCTGAACGTTACTGAAGAAAAGACTGTGTTTGACAAATTTTTATGTTGGGTAGGGTTGCGTGAAGTCATGAACAGGAGACCGATTAAGGGACATCTAAAGCTGAGGTTTTATGTGAAATTTAATTTAAAGTTCCATAAAGTGGACAGCGCTACTAAAGCGCAATTTGTTCTTGCAACACTAAGTGTGTCCTTATGGTGAGCCTAATTGGTGTGGAGATGAGTTGCTGACTTGTCATACGGGGGGGAAAAGGTATTGCCAAATAAACCTGATGCAGCCGCTGTGAATCCTGCTGGGGGTTCCTGGCTGTGGTGGAGCCTCATTCACACCTGATGGCAAGGATGGGGCGGGGTTGGGATGAGGGTTTGGGACAGAGGTCTCCTTTGCCTGCTGTCCATTCATCAGAGGATAAAACTGAGACGTGGGGTTTTTTGGTCGTTCTTTATTTCTTGTTTTCTAACACAGTTAGAAACTTACAGACCTGAGGGGCTTTTGGGGGTGGGGGTTGATTGTTTTGAAGATAAGCTTTCTACCTAGGGTTAATTTGGGAAGCCTGTGGTACCTGAGGGCAGGTGGTCCTCTCTGGCCTTATATGTACAACCTCTGGTGTCAGGTGCACCTGGGAATGAATAGTTGGGTTAATACTTTGTGTTTTCCATCCACCCCACTGGGTTTTTTCAATAATTTTTCTTTTTTGAAATACCTCTTCCTTCTCCTGAAAGTCCTATCCCAGCAGCGTTCCTGGCACTGACCATGAGCCCACAAGCCCAAATATTGTGGTCTGGGGCAGCACGGAGTTACCCCCCACTTGGAAATTTCTCTGATCGCGGTTGTTTCTCTGACACGTTTTAGACATCTATCCCAGGATCAAATTTCCAAATGAGTGTATAAGCTATCTCCAGGTCTTTTTAAGGATGGAATTGCATAATAAAGGGTAACTTGACAGAATGTCATACCATGTTGATATATAATATATATAATTTTCTAAATGTGATTCACCCAGAGTATGAATACAGATGTAAAATTAGTCAGGTAGATAGCTGAATAGTTTAGCATGAATTTCTGTATTGCTACAATTAACAGGAAGCAAAGTTTGGGAATCTGTGGCTTGTTAAGGCTTGATTTTGTTTCAAGTGCCAGAGCAAGTCTGGATATTATTGGAAAAGCAAGAAGTAATAGGGCCCTGGGAGATCTTAAATGTGAATATCAGTGGTATGTTTCTGGGTGAAATCCTCCCAAAATGTGAGCTGTGCCTTGGTGCTACTCTTTAATTGCCCCTTTGTTGGCTATCAAAAAAAATTACTGGCAGTGTTCGTGAGCAGTTCAGAGTGATCTGACAAAATCTACGGGGAGAGATCATGGGGCTGAGAGTATTACTTTGGCTTCGCACGGTGCCTAGTTTGGGCTCTTTCATCGATATGTTTGCTTTTTAATAAGTAATTCACTCTGGGAAGTTATTTCTCCAGATTTCTGCAATTGGTTAGTTGAAGTCTGTATTAGTCTCACCTAATTTTCAAAGATGTGAAATGGATGCTGAAACCTAATATCCAGAAAGGCTCTCTGTTAGCATAGAAGAAATAGAATTAAAGCAAAGGGGAGGAAAAATTATGTGAGTTTCAGCAGCACCTCTTGGATAGACTGCGAGGAAATGGGTACCGCTTGTCACTTGGTCTTTTCCAGGCTTTGAAGACAAGTAATTTCTAAGTAGTCTACTTCAGCAGAGACTGTAGACTATTTCCAGGTTATTTCCTAAAGGGCAGGGCAATTTGTATGATGTAAAATTGTTTATTAGCTACAACTGTTGTTAAACTTTGCTTGTATTCAATAACTAGATCCATACATGTGAACAAAAATAGCATTCCTAAAATACTGCCTTGCAATTTATTTTGAACTTGCATTTGCCTTTTAGATACAATAGTGAGTTTGTTGAAAAACTTCTCATCAGTGTAAGCTTATTTAAAAAAACCCAACTAAACCTTTGTCAAATACCACTGTTGCTTTTGTGGTAATTATTAATACTATGAAATAACGTTCTGAAGGGGTAGCACATTTCTGAGTGTTGTCTGCCTTTGTCTGCATTGAATTCATACACTGTTAGAGTGGTGGGCTGAAAGACCACAGAGATCCTGTTTTGTTCCTTACGTGTGCAGTTCTTACAGGTTTATGCAGGATTTTAGAAAACCTCTTCTAACAGCATCTAAAGTGTTGCTGGAGCCTGCCCTAATGCAGTGTAAGGAGTTTACCTCAAAAGCAGCCTTTTGTTACGGAAGAAATAGGTTGCATTGAAAAGGCATAAATATTGAGAAGATTTTTTTATGGCTGGATACTGGGAGGAAGCCTTTTAAGCCTTTCTATTTACCTTCTGGGTTTTGAACTGCACTCTTCTGACTGTGGGAGTAAATAGCAGTGGGTGAAGGGGAGGGGAGAACCTGGAATTACCCGCTTTCAGGCGAACGAAGCGACTGGCCCCACATGAATAAGTTGGTGAGGTCATGGATTCGAGTGTACCTTTGCAAAAAGTAAAAATCCAGGGAGGTGGTGGATGCAGCGTGGAGCGAAGGCTGGTAACACAGGCGTGTTGGCAGGAGTTGTTGGAGAGAAGTGATGCTTTGGCAGCCTGGTAGCACGAGGACCGGCTGGCCTGTGGGTGAGGCTACCCAGGGCGGCCTCTTGCTTGGGTCTTTCACCAAAACGTGTCAACATCCCTCTTACATGGAATAAAGCAGATGCTTTAAATGGATTGAAGGGCAGCAAGTGCAGGGCTGTACAGCTAGCGCGTCAGTCTGTCCTGGAGTGTGTCCGTCCCCCATTGTTGGAGGTGTGGGAGTGTGCCCTCATAGGGGCTTAGGATGCAAGGTGCTATGCCATGCATTCGGTATTCGCTCTCAGCAGCGGTTCTTTGTGTAAACACAATACAAATATTAAATTACTCTTTTATTTTTTTTGTTAAACGTTTCCCTTTCACAATGCAGACAAATCGCTGTTGGCGCAGCTATTGTCTTTGGCGGTGTTACTCTGGGGACGTATCCAACAGATCTCTGTTGCAACACATGGAGGAAAATTCTGAGTGGTCTCCTCTTTCAAACAATGCAGAAGCTTTTCATTTGGTTTTGTTGTCTTTAATTAAAATAAATACACCCAGAGGCTTGAGCAATTGCTGGATGTTTAAAAAATATAAATAGGAAGATTAAACAATTGAAAAAAACATTGTAATGCACAAACTTATTATACAAAATGTATGAAGTTATGTTAATAGATGATAAAAATTCAGGGGAAAAACTGGCTTAAATATTTAAAAGTGTATCTTTAGATCCATTGCCCTTTAGATCCTGTGCCCTCAGGACAAAAACTGGCTTAAATATTTAAAAATGTATCTTTAGATCCATTGCCCTTTAGATCCTGTGCCTTCTTTCGGCGTTACTTAATCTTCGTATTTGTATTTTAAAATATTTAGCTAATTAATATTGCCTCTCTGAAAATAGGGTTCAATTACACAGTTCATATTTTTTTCTGTATATGTCTGTTTAACTTGCGTTAGAGTTCTGCATGCCTATTTGGTGGAATATTACTGCTTTTGTTTAACAGCTTTATTAGACATGACAAGGGTGATGGTTATTTTGTTAGTTTTCTTAAAAAAACAGTTCAGAAAAGACATGATTGCTGTTCTGCATGGCTTTTATTTAATATTACAGGTACACAAATTATCTAACAAAGATGAAAAGAAAGGAAAAAGCCAAATCCTAAACTCATTTCTGGGTGATTGGATTGCTTAATCTGTTTGCAAGCGAAAGCATCCTGCCCCCACAGCAGTCCCAGCCTCCATGCGTGTTGGCCTGCCGTGCAGGGGATGCTGGCCTCCTACCCTACGAGGGATGTGGGCTGCCGTGGTCCGTCTTGTTGAAGCGTTTTATTTATTTTTTTGCTGTAGAAAACAAAGTTAATTCATTTTCCACGGTCCTCAGTTGTCTTCTGGAGGTACATGGGCGAGTACTGCCGAGATGGAAGCAAGCGATGCTGGCGAGATGGTCCATAGGCTCTGTCGCCTGTTCGCCAGCCTTGCAGGGGGCTCTCAACCAACCCTCTGGCTTCTGGAGAGAGGATGATGGGCGTTTTGGGAGTTTTGAATGAAATGTTGGAGGTTTTCTCAGTATAAATATTGTCAGCAGAGATCAGAACATTTCACCCTTTGGTGTCAGACGGTGGCACACATTGAGATCTAAGTGGCGTATCTACATATTTCAACAAAATATGCTGCCTCTTCCGCCTTCGCATTTGCTTTTTAGTTTCATTGGCAGACAGATTGCGTTTTATGTCCTTTCTCCGCGCATTATGCCAGAAGGTTCCTTTGCAGAAAATAAATTTATAGTCACTCGCTGATAAAGGTCTTTCCGCAGCGGTCTTGCAGAAACATTTTCGGAGCCATCCTTCCCATTGCGGTGGCATCGCTCAGCTGTCTCTCCTGGCACCGGAGGTGACAGCCTACCTACAGTATTTTCTGCTGTATCTTTCCATGGTAATTTTCCAGACTGTGTCAAGGAAAAACTGAAGTTTGTAAATGGAGAACTCTTGGATAACTTGGTCCAAACTATTCTGCTGACTCCAGCTATGTAGCCTCATAACAACATTGTTTTATCAGGTAGGAACTGTCAGGTTTGTTTGATTATGAGCGCCCTTTGTCTGTGTGCTCAAATACATACGTGCGCGTGTTCACGTATGTACTTACTCTTCAAGCGAAGAGCAGATCACTTGTGCTCATGACGCGCTTGGTGCGGTTTGTTGCCGGCGAGTGCTTGAGCTGTGGCCTGGTTAGCGGTGCCGTGGTATACCCAAGCGATCCCGCGTGTTGATAACGTTACTTAGGTTTTGCAAAAGCGTAATCGGTTTTATGCATGTGAGCTATTCAAGTTATTTAACAGTCTCTCAAATCTGCCATTTTACATGCTCCTTTTTTTTTTTTTTTCTTTTTTATGAATAGAGGTAGGCAAATGAAAAATAGCCTAGCAATCAGAAATTGTTCTTCACAAAAGGTTAGTAGGGAAAGTGGTGATGTGAATGTACTTTTAAATAGCAGAGGTAGTCTTTGGCATGATTTAAAAAAAAAAAGGCAACACACTTTTGTCTCTCAGTCAGTTAAACTGAAAAAAAGTCTTTGGAAATAATGAAAATTAAAACTGTTTTTGTCTCCCCTGTTACAGCATTCTGAACAGAATTTTTTCAAAAAAAAGAAAGGCCAACTAATTTGCTGTCGTTTGCTGAATTCCACCTCTTGATATTTTGCAAGAACAGAACATTGTCTAATACCAAAGCAAGAATTTTGGTTATGCATTTATTTTGTTAATGTGGGTAGAAAAAAGTGCTTTAAGATTTTGTTGAAGCTTATCCAGTAGCAAGATGTATTGAGATGACTTGCATATCTTAATAGCAAATTTTTCATCTCATTAATAAGGAGGAAATGTAAAGAATATTATCAAAATAGTCTGTCTGACATGCAGAAAATGTTGAACTCTATCACATTGTAACAAAAATAAACTCATTTCTGGCCGCACAAAAAATGATTATGCCTTGTGTTTGCCTGCTATAAATTTGATTTATCCCTGTAGTAATTACAGTCGCTGATTCGGTAAAAGTTGAAAACATTTTTTTTTCCCCCAAGCATAACAAGACTTCTGCGTACCCGCTGCTACTGCATTGCAACACTTTGAACTTGCTTAGCAGACATGACAAAAGGTTTTAATTAAAATACTAGCAAGATAAAAAAAAAAAAATTAAAAAAAATATCATTTGTCTGCATTAACTTTGTGTGCATTTCTCATAATTCTTTAATTCTTGTAATAAAGGAAAAATACCATGACTGAGATAAGAGATTGTCCTCCCTCCTTACTCCCCCTCATCAGCGAAAGACTGTGTTGGAGTTTTGGGATGTTTTGCTTAATCCCACTGCGGGCTCTGAAGTACTGTTGAGCTGTTACTTGGTGCACGGATGAGTAGGAGATACTTAGGAGGCTTCATTCACCAGCAGGAGCATGATCCTGGCATGGTTAGGGCTATACTGGAATCTCCTCCAGTATCCCAGCCTTCCCAGCTCCCAAGTGGTTGTAAAATAACTCATTCTTGAGTTTACCCCATATGAATATTCCGAAATTGAAGACTATCCAACAGGGTAACTCAAGGACCTTCAGGAATTTTTCTGCCAAATCCATCGTGAATTTGGGATGAGGCTAAAAATAGAGATTGTTGTCAGAGTTCATTAAATCTTTCCACTCTTCTTTTGCTACTTTGTAATAAATATCTCATTCTCTGAAACATGATTTAAATAATGATGTAAATCAAGCAGAAACTTTGATGTAAATCATACACTTTGATCTTACTTTGTTACATTTCTCAAAGGAGAGGTTAATTATTAGCAGTTTGGTAATTATTAGATTGCCTTGATTTGCTGCTAAGTACAGCTTTTACAGTAAGGTAACACCTTTTGTCGACATTTTAACGTATGCTTATAAGTGTCTCACGGTGCCAAATGAGCATTCAAATGCTTCATGCTCATATTTGTGGCAGTAAAATATTTGTTTAACGTATGAGTGCTGAATATGTAGTTGTATTGATGTTAAAATCTGAATTCAGTTAAAATACATGAAACAATATGAAATAAACTACGTTTTTCTTAAATTTACCGGATACGTAAATAAAAAGCAAACTTCCTGCATTTTGCTTTTCGAATTGGTACGGGAGTGCTTTCAAGGTTTAAAATGGTTAAGGCATTAACTTTGGACAGTGACTAGAAAATGGGTTTGGCCCTGGAGGATTTTGTAAATGGTAGATCTCATCCTCTTGCACTTAATGCTTATTTCTAGATTGGAAAATGAAAACAAGTGTTCATGCTATGTTATTTCTTAAGTGCTTTCTTACTTTGAGACAATCAGGACATTGAAATGAATTAACTGAATATGAAATTGAGAAAAAAAATCCTATTTCTGCATCAGCCAGAAGGTCAATCATTGTTTAGAGTTGGTTTAGTGCATTACTTTCAGTTGTTTAGCCTGGTGATTTACCTCTCTCGAAGGCATGGGAAGCAGATGTATGCTTTTTAAATGTATATTAAATTTGAATGCTTTTGATATATAAATTAATTTTAAGGTTATGCGTATTTATAAATATATAAGATATGTTGTAATGCTTTAGAAACATAAACCTAATTTTTATTAAGTACTTCAAGACGTTATTTAAATAAGTTAAATGTAAATGCTTATTTTGCTTCTCGAGGAAAAACCTGCAGCAATGGGAAAGACAATTTCATGTATCTGGGAGTTTCTTTTATTTGGTGTCACTTGTACCAGCATGTTCCAGGGTTACAACAGGTTACAATTTCTTGTGTTTGTGATTACAAGAAATAAGAATTCTGACTACCCAAAGTTGGTCATTGCCGTTACTATACTATTTGGTACTGTTAATATACTTCTAAATATGTAGTGCTGATGTAGCCTTCATAATTAATGTGGAAATTTGCGTCGTAGTGTGTTTGTTACATTTGGTGTCACATTCAATTTTCTGTGAGTTTTGGATGACACAAATATTTCAGTGCCTGATAGTATAAAGGTGGAATTGTAGAGCAAAATGGATATGCAATACATTTATTTTACTATAATCAATATATTCCTTTTTTGTTGTTGTTTTATTCACATATATAAAATAGAAATAGAGGCAGCGCTAAGATAGGATTTTGGCTACTTTTACTCAGCAGAAAATAGAGTGTTTGTATTGTAAATAACTTTTAAGGGTGCTCTTTATTTGAATACTTTCTGTTACAGCAGTTCACTCACTGGGGATTATAACTCATGATAATTCTGGTATGGGAGTGGGGAAAGCTGTTGTTTTGTGTAAAAATATGCTGGTCTAAATTTTGTGAGGATATTCATCCACGTTTAATATGCATTTGTAATAGATGCTCTGTACTAATGGATGTATGATACAGTGTGTTCATCTACTTTCATTCCAAACACGTGTGTATTTTATTTTTAATTTGCAGCTCACTTTTAGTCAGTTGGCAGGGATTGGATATTCCGGTCTGAATGAGCATTGCAACGCCAGCTCTTGTTTGGGATAGCAGCAATGCTGCTGAAAGGAAAACCAATTAGGTTCATGCAGACTGATGCTATTTTATTTCTAATTTTTTTCTTATCCTTTTAAAGGAGGGGAAAAGAAAAAAAGCAGTATGTTTTGTAGAGGTGTTAAGAAAGCTTGATTACACTTAGGATGAGGGTTTTCTGGTGGTAGTTGTTTAATGGTGTGGATGTTGCTGCTAATTCTCCCATGTTAATGCATTCTCATGGGTCTTAGGGCTGTATGTCAAAAGCCTTGCGGAGAGATAGAAGCATCAGCTCTTCAGAGGAATGCAGGACACATTTCAGGCAACACTAATGTGAACTTGGCCTAATATTTCCTCTGAAATTTTCCTTCCTGCTGTTTATTGCTTTTCTTGGGTTTATGCTGTAGCAAGGTGTTAACAGTAGCGACTTGACGCTTATCCTGTTGTGATAGTCTGAGGCAGTGAATTGCGATGGATTAAAAAGAAACAAACCTTTCTGTTGTACATTTTCGCATTAATTTTGTAACAGTTGTTTCTCATAACCTGTCTCTTTTCCATTACAGTCAGAATGTGCTGTCCTGTGGAGTAAGCCGTTGAGCAACCAAAGGAGGCCGAGAGCCTTCAAAGAACAACCCTAGTCCTGACTTGGTGCTGTCTGTCATGTCGGTGGGACTCTTGCATGTTTGTGTAGTTGGTTGGATGTTTTATTGTCTCCGATTCATTTCTGTACCCCTGTGCTAGCGGTGTCCTGTTCTTCTGGTGCTGACAAGATGCCAGTGTGGTCTTCTCTCGTTCTAGGAAACCTTGAAGTCATCTCGACTCCCTCAAAGTCAGTCCTGTATGAGAGTCTGCTTGATGTGACCTGGAAAAAGAGGAGGTGGGGAAGCACTGGGCAGTGCTTCGAGAGTGGTCCGTTCTAGCTCATCCTGGACAAGGCAGCAGTAACCGTGTTCTTTCTGCTCCTTTTCTCTTTTCCAAGCTAGTTCAGTATCAGCACGGGTTTTTCTCGGACGACAGTGTTACAGTGGCTTACATAATGCAGAGGGCTGGGAATTTGAGATCTTGTGTGTAGAATGAAATACTCCTTCTGGTTTGTGCTTGGCAGACTCAAAGGTTGGGCTGGCTATTGAGGAATGGGTGTTCCGGATGAGGCAAGAGTCATCGCTCAAGCATCCTAAGCACAGTACCAGATATTCTTTGGGCAAGAAAAGACACAATAAGCTGATGTGTAGAATTATCAAGTTTCTTCTTAAAAACAATAACTCTAATCCTAATTCCTAATAATTAGCTACTCTTAATTCCTAGAACATGTCTTTATCGCTCTGATTACTCAGTAGCTAATGGTAATTTGTATGCCTGTCATCCTAGTCTCCTCATTCCTTAAATGTCTGTCAAGTTCTTGGGGACTCCATTCACATCATGCACTTGTTTAAAAGCTCAATATTCTTTGAGGGGAGCAGAGGAGGTGCTACATGGCAGCCTGTATCACAAAGGAGGCTCCTACTTTTCCTCGTGATTATTTTAGCACTGTGATGAAGAGGGTAAGAGGATGAGTCTTTAGGGGAGTGGGAGAAGGTGGGAAAGGAGATTTCTAGTGAAAATCGGTCTGTTCCAGGGAAATGATTCATCTTGTTCCAATCCAGAGTCTTGTTTTGCTTTGCGTCCTCTCTTTTGAGAGAACAGCCATGGAGAGGCATAGGCTCATATAATAACTTAATAAAAGCTTCTATGCAGCTGGAAGGTGAATGTGGCTTACGTGTGCTTGATTGCTGAAAAATCTAGTCTAGTCTCTCTGGCAAAGTTGGACAGAGACTATTTCTGTTCAGTCACCGAGAGCATTGCTGTAGTTCTGCCTGTGCAGGCATAACACAAGAGCAGTGAGAAAATACATGGATATTGCATCACCTGCACGAAGAGCTTCAGCCACATCTTGTTTTATCGTGCTCGTGCCTGTATTGGCTTACCTGCCTGGCTGTGTCAGTACTGCTGAAATAGAGAAAAGCCTTTAATCTGGTAGATCTCTGAACAAGATGACGTAGCTGCTGCCCTTCGGTACTTGGCAGGAACTGTGGGCTGCATATCGACGTGTACCTCTACCCCTGCGACGTGGATTTGTGATTATTTCTGCTCCTTTGACGTTATTAGGAGTAGGGGTGAGATGTTCAGCTGTGCTTGGATAAAGTGGTAGCATGTTAGTTGGATATATCTGAAAAGAATGTAGCCCCCCCTCCCTTCAGTAGTGTAGGCAAGGTAACATCTTTGACTTCAGCACTGATTTTGTGGATCAATATACAAAGCACTGAAGGAATTACCTCATTATAGTAAAAATTTTGCAAGCAAAACACTGGAAGGGAGTATATGGGCAGCGCAAGTGAATTACCTGGTCAAACCTTGAGCTCCCCAAGGTGAAATATTATGTCCACTGAATATCCTAGTTGGGTGGAAGTGCACAAACTGGCATCTTCGGTTTGCAGCTCTGGCTGCTGGTGAACACATCTCAGGAGTTCTGATACACTTGACCGTACAGGCGTTTGGGGCCTGAATTTTTTCCCCATGCCACAGGATCCTCAAACAAGATAAAACATGTAAACAAAGTCCCTAAATTTCATACAGGTGGGAGTAGTGGAGGTGTCATTTCTCCTTGGAAGGCTTTGTAACTCTGTGCTGGTTTTAGTGAAACACTCGTTTATCAAAATCAGTCATGCTTGGCTCTGTAGGTAAAAGAGGTTGTTTGGAACTGGAGTATCTTACAAAATGTTTTGGTTTATGGTGAGATGTTTGTGGCTTGTGCCCAGAACTCACGTTTCCATGCTCAACTTACTGCCGAGAACCTACTACCAATACAACACGCAAGACTACTAAGAAACCAAGTGATTACCAGCTCCTTTCCTTTTTTTTCAGAAGAAAGCTACAGAAGATGAGGCAAAGACATTTGTTTATTTTAGTAGTTCTGCTTTGGCTAAAAGAGTCTTGGGTGTTGATTGTCTTTTGAATGGTGCCTAGAGCTCATAGTTGCTGTCCGTTTCAAAAGGAACTGCAACTGGAAAGGTCACCAGCGCATCAGGACACAAATGCTTAGTGCCTCTCTGGTTATACTGGGTCTTAATCACTTGAGCCAAGCACGAAATGCCAACTCCTCCAGCTCTAGAAATACTCATATGACTCACTATGGTAAAGGGCCTTGCAAATATTTGACCAGTGGTGCCAAAAGAAAGGATGTGTTGTTTCTGCAGAGGTGGTGTATGCTTTCTAACTTCCTCAGTGTGTCAGGGTGCTGTGTTAGACGCTTGGAAACTCCAAGCCTGTTCATTGGCATTCTTGCTGCATTGGGCAGGGGCAGGGTTTCTTCTCAGCCACATGCCTAGGATTTTTGAGTGCAGCCCTTTTGAGCACTTCTGAAGCACGTGGGATTTCTCTGTACAATCATGGCTTGGTTCTCCTCTAACTAGCCCTTCATTTGAATCATGCGTTTTATTGTCTTTTGTGTTTTGTAGACACTGAAGTCTGAAGTGATTGCTGAGCTGAGAGCTCCCTTGTGACCCAGAACTGCATTTTCCATAGAGATAAACTGGCACTTGAAATCATAAAAGATGGAATTTTTTTTTTAATTGTTCTGTCCTTCTGCCCAGCTTCGTTCTACACTGGAGAAGCCATGATATTCTTTAGATATCCACAGAGTTCTTGAATAAATTTATGTACGATTTGGAAAACAAACTCACTTTGTACTTTAGTATCAAAGCAAAAGAGGCTTCAACACTGACTCTATCTGTATAGCTAAGACTAGTGCAGCTCAGACGTGCAAATCAAATATTTCTTCATCTTCTTAAATGAGTTTTCTGATTTGCAGAATATCAGCTTGGTTCTTCATCATACAATATACAATATCTGCAAGCCAGATATTCACCAAAGGTAACATTAGACACTGAGCAAATAATTGTTTCCTGTCACATTGCATTACTAACTGGGAAGAAAGTGTTTCCTAATTTGTATTTGTGCAGTACTAAATATAGCTCTAGTGAAGCTTAACTTCAGCATCAGCCATTCAGGTCCCTAAGAAATTCAGTGCCATGTTTGTCAGTCACTGGGAAAATTACTTTAGACATTCTTGTGTGCCTCTTGCCCTCCCACTTGTGAGTTTTATGATCTTAGAAACTTGGAACGTGAGGCTAACCAAACTCTCAGAAAATCCTGATTGCTGTCTACAGGGACTACTGCAGAGATTTTTTTTCTATTAGGAGTTTTAGGATAGCAAGCCCTAGCTGCAGCTCCCCTGTTCCATATTTAGCAAGGACAAGGTTAAATTGTCCTGTGGTTACATTTTCCAGCAAAAACTGTTCTGATTTTTCACCTTAAGTCCATTACTTAGTATGTGTACTGCTCAGTAGCTGTTCTGTAGAGCTGCTGGTGTGACGCATAGCTGTTCTGTAGAGCTGGTGGCATGAGGCATAAGATGTTCAAAAAAACCTGTTAAGAAGTATTCAGATTAGTCTGTACCAGTGAAATCATGCTGTGTACCTGGTAAGAAAAATCTGATGTTGTAGGGAGGTGTATTGAGTAGATTGTGTCTCCTCCCTGGGAAGCGTACAAGCTGACGTCTGTGCCTTGGTATCAAGACTGTCAGCTGGGGATACCAACCTTCGTGCTGCATCCGCACTGAAAAGGCAGCAGCGCTTCCTAAGCCGGCAGAAATGCCAAATGCTGGGTTTGGAGCTTGCATCTGTCGGCAGACATCTGTGAGGAGGATGCTTCAGGTTCATCTGTTCCAGTGGGGCTAGGTGTGACCCTGGGCTCTCATTCCTTTCTTCGTTCGTATTGGAGTTCACCGGGACAAACTCATCCTCCTTAGTCATCTCTGCTTGACAGTGAGTAGGATGTGTTCGAGGTCTGGGGGATCTTACATCCAGGGTTCCTAGAGAGACCGAGACAGTCCTTAGTCATTCATCCGTGTCACTTCTTCAGCCTTCAGCGTGCTACCAGCTCGTGTGTTTTACCGGTGCTCTGCCCAATTTCTCATGTTATGGGTGATGCCTACAGTTAGGAGGAGGAGGGAACGTGTTCGCTATTGGTAGCTGGGAGGAGGACTCCTGTGTATCTGGTGTATCTCTTACCTTCAGAGAGATCCTTCCAGGAAGTGATGTAAAGAAATACAAAGAAAATTGCTTAAGTTTGTAGCAGTTTTCCTCTTGGCAGACAGAGATTTTATTTATACTCTAGGATGTAACTGGCAATTCCTTGTGCCTCAGCTCTGTCTAAAGCGTGAGCGATCGCTGGAAATGTGCGTGTTTGCTTTAGAAGCTTTCCTCCCTCCAGTGGGGAGAGTGCTTGAGCTTGAACTCTCCTCTCATTGAGGTCTTTGAAGTTTGGGTCTTTAAAACTGTTCTTCACTCCTAAGACCTGCCAGTGCTGTTGTCACTCTCCCCATCTGAGATCGTCTGGACCAGGCTCCTTTCAGAGGCCATTAAAACTGCTTGTTTCATCCTCCAGAGAGGTTGGCAGAGGAAGATCTAAGTAAGTAATTACTCCCTGCCTCTCCTCCCAGTAGCTGAGTGAGCCGTGGATGTTGAAACATCATTAAATCTCTGAGCAGCACAGCAGGGCTGCAAGCAGCCACAGCCGGGGAGCCTCGTGGCACGTGGCGGAGGGGAGGGCTGAGTAACAGGTTGTATTTAGAAACTAATTAATATTTGTGAATAACAAGGCGCCATTGGTAAGGAAACAAATCAATCTGCTCGTGAATATTTACGTTGATGACTTTCAACACAGCTTGGGTTGCGCACTGCTTTTCCAGTTGCCGCGTACCCTCTCGTGTCGCGTTTCGCGCCGGGGTGAGGACCTTCCCCGCTGTGCCGAGCCGGGCTGTGGGGCGGCAGCCAGGCGAGCAGCTTAGCGGCGTGTATGTCTTTTGGAGAATATTCTCACCAGTTTAGTATTAGTGGACTGCTAGGTCCCAAACATTTAAAGTGTTCTTTGCTGGTGGAGCAAGCCATGCAATTTAGCTTGAGATTTCATCCCATTGGGAGCCAAGCCATGCACAGAGATAATACTATGTTTGAAGAGAAAGCAGGTGTTAAAGGTTGTTCTCCCTCTTAATGTTGTGTGCTAGTGTTTTACAGTAGATCAAACTTGCCTAATGTAATCTTCATAATGCTTTCATTTAAAATGCTCCCTGTGGTTTGTATTTGTGGAACTGAAAGAGCAGAATCTACTTTGTAGCTTGGTGGGGCGGGGTGTTCGATTGAACATATGTTCACACTGTCATTTGGGAAAGATAATAGGTTTTTAACCTCTGTCAGTGTTAGACGGAGGTATTTATGGAGCTCTATTAAAGCTGTGCCTAGGCAGCTAACCCTGCGATACAGGTTGTTCACAATTTGCCGTTTTCTTGTGATAAGTTGCTGCTTTCCTTGGCCTCTCGCAGTGCCTCTTGCTGTGTCAGCCAGCATGGGAGCTTACCAAGAAATGAGGAATTCCTTGCTGTTGTCAATGCTGCACGAAATGCTCACGGCTACTGGTATTGTCTGCTCAGTAAATACTGTCACGTAGATAGAAAAAGCAGCCTTGAAGTATTTCAGAAAATACTCTTCTGGGCTTGAGACACAGAAACTGGCAGAAGCAGTGGTGGTATCGGTGCTCGTGGTTTTGGTTGCAGGGGTCTCCAGGTGTAGGTGCCGAGCTCTCGTTGCAGGGGGACACGCAGCGTTGCACGGCCGAGCTGTGGGGAAGCTCTCGGCAGCCGCTCGTGCTGGCCGTGACTTGGACTTGGGAGGGGGGAAAGCCGTGTGGTTTGGGGGTTGCTTGTTCTAAAGGGGGGGAAGGTGTAGTTTAGTGTACTAAAATCCTATTGGTATGGTCTTTCTTTAGTCACTTTAAGCTTCTAACAACCTAAATCAGCACGATGGAGGCTGCAGCGTGCTTCACAGAGGAGGTTATCGCCAGCGAACTGCCATTACCACTCTCGTCACTGCTGATTAAATTCTGCTGTTAATGTTTAATCCTAAACAGCAAATGCCTAATGTTTGTATGCGCTCTCTATAAGCAGAACATCTGGTTTATGAAGTTGGCTGTGACATCCAAAACTGAATCGGCGCACAGTTTCAAATACACGTGTCGGTCAAACAGATGCAGAGAAATTCAATGAGCGATCGCTTCGGTGTGCACAGGTCCGGTTGTGGCAGGGGTTTCCAGAGGGCTTAAACTGCATATTAAACAGTGCTTGGTATGACTGGGAGTATTTTCTAACCTCACCGTAAAACTCATTGCTCTCTGTCTTACCATTCCCAGCGTAGAAAAGATTTTTTAATTGTGTTTTCCTTTCCTGATGGCATGTTTCCCCTCCCTTTTCTAGCAGTCGTGCCACTGTGGCGTAGCCAAGAATGGTTGGCTTGAACTCCCCTACTATGTAAATGCAAAACCTACTTTTACGCTTTCGGGAGAAGGGAGTTTTTAGTGAAATACGTGCATGTGTATCATGGACGACTGCAACTATGTGTTAGAACTATAGGAAATTCCGTAGGGTTTCCAAAGAATAAATTCAAAAGAATTGCATAAAAAGCGATATAATAATTAGTGTAATAATTAGCAGCAGACTGATACTGTTAAAGGGAGGATGTTAATTTAAAATGCTGGCTTACAGAAATTTCAAGCGTTTTTATGCATTTAATAAAGGGTTGCCATTTCAGTAGCTTAAGTATCCTTCTCCGTGTGCGACGTGTCCTGGGATTTAACAAACCACTTACTGCTGGATGGATTCCACTCAGATGTGATTGCCGTTCTTGCAACAAAGACTAGCTGATGAAGAGAGTGAAAGAGCCAGTCCTGAAACGGCCATCGTGGTAGTCGTGGAGGAAAGGGGAAAACAGATTTGTGAAGAATAATAATAAATAGATGAATCTATCTTCTATTTATACAGGTGTTAGTCTTGGTCATGGGCAGCAAGGTAGATGTGTACATGCCTAAAAGAGGGCTTTCCTCAAAGCCCAGGGAGCGTGGTGGGAGGTGCCAGGATACTTCTCTAAAATTCTGGCGTGAGGGATGGAGACTGATGGTGTGGGACAGCTGAAGGTGACCTGACAGCGGGGGAGAGATGCTGGGGTGGAAATTGGGACCTTGTAAGAGAGGGGAGGAAAAAACTTAATGGCATTGTAGGCAAGGGAGCTTGTGGGGACAGAAGAAAGAGGGACAACATGGTCGAAATGATGAAAAGCCTATTGAGGAGCATTGTGCGTCGGTATTGGCAGGGTAAGACCTCTGGGTTTAAAACAGGAGCACGGGCGGAATGACTGCAGCCAACGCTGCCAGTGTGTGCCAGAAGTAAATATAGTAGAGTAAGCACTGCTACCAAGTCATTGAAGTCAACGCTGCATAACACAAAATTGCATAATATATTTGTTTGTCAAGGTTGTTAGAGCACAGTTTTAAATGGATCCGAGTCCTTGGAAAGGTGACTGTATGCTGGTTGCCTGGGCTGAGGTTTCCAATATGTCTCGGTCTGATCTGGCGGCAGGCTGCCAGGAGAAGGGGTGAGCTTGCTGTTCCCCGCCTGCCAGCTCCGGCGCTTGTCCGACACTTGTCCGACCGGCTCGCAAGCTGCTCCCACCCGCTGTGCCCGGAGGAAGCCAACTGCCCTCCCTCCCCAGAAACAAAACCGCCAAGGGGTTTTGTTGTCATGGCTGGTTTGTCAGCTCAGGTTGTGAGGGGACCGGAGAGGGTCTCCAAGGGGTGTGTGTGCAGAGGGGAGTTGGAGGTGCCCCTGTGTGCGTGGGGCAGTGGGTGAGCAGGCTGTCTCAGTCCTGTGTCCCACCGCAGAGCTGGAGCAAGCCAGCGGCATTCCTCCCTCTCCCGACAAGGATGTGGATGGAGCAACTGGAGACCTAGATTTCAGGGTGCTGTCACACTCTCTGAAAGAGTACTGGAACTGTTTATGAAATGAGTACTTGGTAAATGATAAAGACTAAGTAAGGCATGCTATGCATTTGCATAGCTTTGAATGGCTTATCCTTCTGAGGGCTACAGTCATTCGCTCATGTTAAGGGGCGCTGAAGGTGTAATCGAGCTCCAGCTGTCAGTTGCCAAGCTGAGTGACACTCAAAGATAGGTGTGTTTTTGGGGAGATGGCGTGTGTTCCCTGTAATGTCCCAGACACCGTGGAGCAGTGCCCCAAAGACTCAAAGCACTGCGGTGTAAGAGGGGTGGGAGGCATGGTCAGGGCTGAGAAGTGTGGGGGTGTTTTTCAGAAAGACCTGGAGACGCGGAGCGATGGAAGTGGGACGTATCTCTATGCTGATAGCATTGCAGGGTCATGACCTCAGGAGGCATTAGGCGAAAGAAACTTTTGCTCAGAGCAGGGTAGGATGGAGGGAGGGGGTTACCAGCTGGATGTGCTGGAGAAGCACATCTTTGTGCAGTCACAAGGTGACAGAGCTGCAAGGAAAGTGCTGGGCAGATGGTGAAGTGGGGTGACAGAGGGGTAGGTTAGGGGTAGGACTCCCCAAGGATGGGGAGTTATCAGGGAGCAAGCCCCAAGAACTTGCTCGGTTTGGGCGGTAGAAGGAGCCCTGACAGGGAGGTGGTGTAATTCACTTCTGTCGTCAGGGAAATAAACTTCAGGGACAGGGAAAAGCTGTTTAAGCTGTTGGATCAATGTTGGCATGAAAACAAATGGATAAAAGCTGCTCAGGAGTAAACGTTAGGCTGAAAACTAAAAGTTTTTTAACTGCTGGAGGAATTAATTTCTGTAGTAGGTGTTGGATATGGAGACTGGGGAAGGGTGTTGTCAATATGTTGGGGTCTGTCGCTGTGGTCGGGGTTCTTTGACGTGGTGCTTGTAACGGTGGGCCAGCGCTAGGGATCTGTAAAAGAAACACCTTTACCTTCTGCGTCTGTATGCAGTGGTGGATAATCACAACAGCATCGTGTCCGTGTGGGAAGGGAGAAACCATCCCTCGCTGTCATGGTTTTAGGAGTGTCTGGATGGGAATGTGTGCTGAACCTAAGCTCCGTCCTCGGGAAGCAGCAAATTCATGCTGTTAAGTGAAATTTTAACCTTTGCTTTACAAGTCAGCCTGTGAATGTCTCTGCTGTTACGCTCATTTATGACACTTATTTTTATGCTTGGTTTTTTTTCTAGGTATTTTTATGGCCTCTGTCACAGTGGTGTCTCAGTGTCTCCCAAGCATTTATGGATTTATTCTGAGAACGTTCCTGTGAGGTAAGGAAACGTTATCACCTACTCTTTACAGACTGGGAACTGAGGCACAGGGAGATAAAGGTTGCAGGAGCAGTCTGTAGCATAGCCAGCAGTCAGACTCTGATTGCCAGCAAATTCTTTACTGTCCTAATCCCTTAACCTGGCTACCCGACTTTGCCTCCTTTCTTTTTTTCTTTCTTGTTTTTTCCTGGTCCAAGTTTTAGTAGAAACAATCTGCAAGGGGCTGGGAGGACCTGTGGAAAATATGATTAGGGTTACTGATGTCCTTTCTTTAACATTGTTACTTATGAGTTGAAATGCCTTTCTAAAAATATCAGCAGATCTGTTTATGTTAAATGATTAACATGTTTAGACTTTCAACAGATAAGCTGTCATGCTTTTTTGAGTCAGTAACTCCTTTATCCTACCTGTCTAGGCTTGTGGCTGTTGAATTCTTACCCTGCCTAAGCTAATGCCATCCCAGTCACCTAAAGCAATGCCAAGAATTTCATCATCCATGCAAAGATGTGATTCATGTCAAGACAGGTGTAAAGTTTCTCAAGTACATTTATGTATAATTACAGTTTAACTTTATTTTTCAAAGGTCTTTCCAAGCCAGCTAAAATGTTCAGCTTTGAGCACCTCGATTCTCCCAGAAATTGGATTTCAGTGCCTGATTAGTGGTGCTGATCCCTTTCAAAGTATTGCAAAGTTCCTGACACATGTGTGCACACTGAATTACAATTCACATCATAAAATCAAATATCATGAATAACAGCTTGAAAAATTGCCTTCCCCCTCCCTTTAAGTAAGGAATTCTTAAGATAGGTCTCTCTTGAGCCCTTCTTTCCCTTCAAGTTGGTATTTAAAGTGTGACTTTTACTGCTTAAGGAATTTTCTTAGAGCTACAGCAACATTACAAATTATGAAGACACCAGCAGGCTCTCACAATTAAATATTTTTATTGTATATTAGAATAAGCAACACTATAAAAATGATAACATTGCAAAGAAATATTTAATGCCATCTTTCTAATTTCACAATCTGTAAAATACACATGTTGAATTATACTTATGTTCTTTATTAATGTATATTATGTGTCTTTGTGTCCCCAAGAATGAAGCCCTAATGACTCATGAACTGTCTCAAAGTGTACTAAATAAGATTAAAGAGCTGGCCAGTGACCTTAACAGTCAATTAGGCTATGCATTACTCAGCCCAGTATTTATGGAGTGCAGAAGGGAAGCAAAAACTCATTAGCTAAGATGCTGATGCTCGAAACAAACAAGGCTTCTCTAAAACTAGGAACTGGTCTTGGCGCTTAAGTGGAGATCGAAGCACTTGCAGTAGGTACGTCTTTGCGTCTGTGCGTTTGAAAGTACTGCTGCTGTGGTCCTGGGGAGTGGATGAAAGCCTGCTGGTGAGATTTTGGGCTCAAAGCCTTTTGGAATCGATCCTGCCAGGCATGGATGGCGTTGGGTCAGGCGCTGGCAGGTGCTGTAGGAGGTGGCGCTCAGGTGGCGGGATGTGCCACCCGAGGGTTTTGCAAAGACAGCACAAATGGGAGGGCTGCTTTCCGCAACGTGGTGCTTCACAGAAATAGCAGGGCAGGGAATAATGTCTTGGCAGGGCATATTGCTTGCTTGGCTTTCCTCAAAGGTGGGCCTGGTTGGCCACCTTGCATTTGTAAGAATGTGGGAGTGTGAGCAGAAAGGCTCTGGGCCGCTGTGCCCACTGAAGAGCGGAGTTTGAAGACTGCACCTCCTCTCCCTCCCACAGCTCAGGAGAGGGGAGATGAGGGGGTGCCGAGCACTCAGAGGTGCAGCCAGGTCAGATCCCCGCTGAACCCAGAGCAGTGACCACGTTACGTGGGAGCTGAGCCGGCAGCTTGGTCATGCTGCTCCTCAGCAAACAGTGGTCCTGGAGGGCTTCTCAGTTTTACAGCACTTCTCTTCTGGTGTGTGTGGTTGTGGATGCTTTCCGTTGACCCTGAGAAGTTGTTCTGTCGTTCTTAATGTAGAGTCACGCTGTAGGAAATACAAGATGACAGGTTCGGTCCATACAAAATGTGGCTGAAGGTACAGTTTGAGTGACGTGCAACAACATCTTTTAAAGCTAATCAATTTTTTGAACATAAATCAGGTACAATCTCCCTGATCTAGGTCATGATTTATCTGTAGGGTTTTCTTCTAATATAATTGTCTTAATGAAGTCCATCTCATTGGGGAGGGGCAGGGGAACCTGGGGGAAAAAAAAAAGGTACTTTTGCTTCACATGAATGGGAGAAGAAAGAAAAGGAAGCCTTTTCAATCATGTCAGGCTGAATCTAAAGCATCAAGGAATGATGTTACAAGAGAACCCCTGAAGATAAACTGTAGCCTAGATTAGCAGAATACAGATTAAGTTTTCAGGAGTTTGGAGGCTGCAGTGCATCCTGAAGCAGTCTTTTGATATTCATTTAAACTAAAATTGTTGTATGGTTGCTTTTTCAGGGCTATACAAAAATATGTAAAGTTTCCATTTGGAATGGTACAGTCCTGAAGTTCATAAATTTATTGAAGTGAAGACTGCTTGAAGAGATTAAAAAACCTACACTTGATATTTTCCATTTGAGCCAGCTATTGCTGGGGAAATATTATATATGTGAGTGATTATGGACTGGAGGATTTTTATACATGCAACATTACCATTGAAAGCCGGACGCTGGAATTGCAGTTAAAACAGATTTCAGCATTATTAAGTTTCTTCATTCTGGCTTTCAAGTGTAGAGCAGTTGTCATCAGGTCACACTGTCCTCTTCTAATTATTTAAATATTTTTATTTTTAAATTTATTTGCATTTTGGAAAACGTTATGATACCATGTTCTAATTAAAGGGGTGTTTTCGGTAGTGTAGGTTATGTGTTCCTACAAAATGTTGGCACAAAGTTTGTGATTCAAAGTGATTTGATTGTGTGTTAATGCCATATTGGCCGGAACATTAATACCTAATGCAAAACAAGGAGTTACCTATTACTTTTCACTGTAATGTGGGGAACAGTGTTTTCTGGCTGTATTTAAATGACAGCCTCCAAAGGGCATTGGCTGAATTTGTTGGTGTAGCTCAGCATTCTTTATGTATGGCTATATGTGTGTTTTTTTGGACTTTAAGTGTCTTTACAGGTCCTTTTATCTTACAAATGAGGAGAGTGCTTTAATATATTGGTGCCCAAAGGGCATGACTGCTGGCCATTTACCTGTTTCCACATGGGGTGTGTTGGAGAATGCGTGTGGAGAGGGAAGGGTGGGGTTTACAGCTCCACATTCGGACTAGTAAAATTCACCTCTGCTTTGAAGGTGTGTGCCTTAGCTGTCTACCTTGATATATGTTTTCAGAGTCTATTTATGAAAACCAGCATCAGCAGAAGCTGGAGATGTTACAAGGTTTAACCGTGTTTGCAAAATTGAACACGAGCATTAGCCCTCTGGTCCTTTTCGTTTCCGTTTCTGTTATACAATCAGCATATTGGTAGGTGGCTTTTGTTTTGTCGCTTTACCTATTTAATTAATTTAGCTCTCTGAGGGTTATGCAATAAAGGTAGAAGCACCATAACTGGCAACGTAACTTGGTCAGCCCACGGAGTCAGCACTTGCTCGTGCTCTGGCGCAATGGATTTGAATAGCTGCCACGCCGTGTGTGTTTTCTAAACCCAAGACGAGTGCTGAACTCATTAAAAATACATGCTACCTAAGTTAATGTGCATAAGGAGTTTTGGTACGGAGATCTCCTTTGAGGGTACGTTTAACTCTAATTAACTCGGTTTCGTTCTATCTGCTATCAGCATAGGCTTGGCTGAAACCAGCCAGGATTAGTTAGGCCTCTGGTTTGAAGTAGAGCCCAACAGGTTGGCGGATTAAAAACCATGCAGAGTGACTGTGCCGGGGTTCCCGGTGCCCGTGCCGGCTCTCAGGGCTGCACCAGGCATGAGCGCCAGCTGTGCCATTCCTGGGGCAGAGTGCCACACCAAGCAGGCGCACGTCCTGTCATGCTCTCAGGAAACCTCTGGGCCTCTTCAGAGGCCTGAAAAAATGAGGTTTGCTGAGATGTCATTGAACAGTTGTGAGATACCAAACTCCTCTGCCCAGAGAAGCTGTGGATGCCCCATCCCTGGAAGTGTCCAAGGCCAGGCTGGATGAGGCTTGGAGCAACTTGGTCTAGTGGAGGGTGTCCCTGCCCACGGCAGGGGTGTTGGAACTGGATGATCTTTAAGGTCCCTTCCAACACAAACCGTTCTGTGATTCCATGTTTCTGTATAAATAGAGTCTAAATTTTTCCACTGAAATACTGATAGTCTCTGCTGCTGTTCCTTATTCTGTCAGTATTTCACTGGTCTGGCTGTTCTCTCTGGTCATACCTTCTTCTGTTCATCATTAACACCGGGATTTCAAAGGATTTTGCTAATTATGATCTGTTTCTCAGGGGGGCAGCCAGCAAGACAGGGTTTACTGCTGCTTGCATTTGTATTAAGAGCAAATGCAAGTATGCATGGGCTAGAAATATTGGGTGGGTTTTTTTGGCCTGCCAGTGTTGGAACTCAGTCTTTGTTGTTATCACAGAATGGTTTGGGTTGGAAGGGACCTTAAAGACCATCCAGTTTCAGCCCCCCTGCCATGGGCAGGGACACCCTCCACTAGACCAGGTTGCTCCAAGCCTCATCCAGCCTGGCCTTGAACACTTCCAGGGATGGGGCATCCACAGCTTCTCTGGGCAACCTGTCCCAGTGCCTCCCCACCCTCTCCAGGAAGAATTTCTTCCTGATATCCAATCTAAATCTCCCGGCTTTCAGTTTAAACCTGTTACCCCTTGTCCTGTCACTACAGGCCCTTGTAAAAAGCTCCCCCCGCAGCTTCCTTGTCAGCCCCTTCAGGCTCTGGAAGATGCTATAAGGTCCCCCCGGAGCCTTCTCTTCTCCAGGCTGAACAAGCCCAACTCTCCCAGCCTGTCCCCATGGCAGAGGGGCTCCAGCCCTTGAAGCATCTTCATGGCCTCCTCTGGACTCATTCCAACAGGTCTATATCCTTCTGATGTTGAGGGCTCCACAGCAGGTTTCACTGGAAGCTGGTTATAGTGTTTTGTGAGAAAAGGTTATCACTGTGGAAGAAACCACTCACAGATCCATATTCAGGAGCAGACTGCTGTATTTTGTGTAACTGGAATAGTGCATGGTTTTGTTGCATTTTCATTGCAGCTAGCAAAAGAAAACAATTTTTCCCCCTTCTTTCTGACTAGTTACTCTTGTTTTAGTCTTGCAAAAGGATTTTATAGGTAGAAACATAAGGAAAAATGGGTTTTGGATTTAAACACTGTGGAGGGGAGGGGGAACCACCTCCCAGCATTTTTTGAGTGTTCATAATTTCCCAAAAATTGGACCTCTTAAAGTATTTCAGGTTGGGTACACTAGAAATTGAGTAATTCAAATCACTAACTGCTTTCGAGAATGACAGCCAGAATCTCCATTAACGTTGCATCTTCTGCCTAGGGGATCACAGAGCAGAGACTGATGTGTCTTTGAGGATGGAAATGGAACAGTTTAAGAAGTTTCTGTGCTTCAGCTGAGATGTGGTAACAGCACACAGCCATGTCTAGTTCATTTTGCTGGAAAACAAAACAGAAATCAGAGAGGATGATCTAAGGCTGTCTGTTGTGTTTTGCATGGAAGTAGACGAGCTGTGCTCCTGCAGTAAGTTGCCTTGTCTCAGCTGTGAGGATGGTAATTTCCAGTTGATGAAAGGTAAATTATAGCTAGAACAGGTGGGTGCATTAAAATTGAAACGTGCTTCAAGATTCCGGTCTGTGTTCAAGGAGGAGTGGGACTTGCTGTGCTGGTTTGGGCCAGTGGTCAGTCTAATTCGGTACCCTAGCCCTGGCAATGATCAGTGCTAGATAACTGGGGCAGTGGTACAGGAAATGATGCCTTTGGTTATCTTTGTTTTATCTACTGGGCAAGTGTGGCTTTTTTAATGTATCAAACCAAAACAGCCTAATTTAGACACTGAAGGGGACCCTTGTAAAGTGCAGTTACATTTCTGTTTAAATCTATCTTTGAAGACAGGGAGTTTATTGACATTTTTAATGTTTTCCCTTCAGACATCTCAGCTAAGGGTTTGTCTAAGCCATATACAGTCTTTAATCTGGCTTGGGTTTGGGGTTTTTTTTTTTGTAATGTTCTTCTGTATCCCAAAAAGCCGGAGTCATGGTAGATGAATAGTCTGGGGTTTCTTTTTTGCTAACATTATAGCTGAAAGATAAAATACTAAATGGATTTCATGTAGTTATTGTATTGCTTGAGTGTGTCTTCATATTAATTAAAATTAATTTAAACAAGGTGTTGGGAGTAAAGTGCAGAGTAGGAAAAAGATAGATCAAAAAAAAGCAGATAAGATAGGTGTATTCAAATAGTCAGGGCCTGATGAAATTTGCCCTAGGGTACATCAGCAACTAGCCAAGCAACCTTTGAACCATTTGCAATTATCTCTTAGAAATTGTGAAGAGCAAGAGAGGTCCTGGAGGACTGAAAAGGGCAAATGCAGTTCCTGCCTTTGAAAAAGGGAAATCCAGGGAATTACAGACTAGTTAGTCTAACTGCGATGCTTAGAGAATTGGAACAAAATTTTTAATCTGTTTCTAGGAATCTGGAGGGGAAGAAGGTAAGGACAGGGGGAAGCAGTACCTGTGATGTTACCTTGACTTCAGTAACTTTTAACACAACCTCTTGTGGCATTTCTGTGAAATAGGGAAATATCTACACTTAATTATACATTAAACAAAGAACTGCTTAAAGACCATGTTTGGCGAGTAGTTACCTATAACTTGCTGTAAAAATCAGGGGAAGAAGGGGGGTGGCATGAGGAATCGTGTGAATACACCCCTGTTTGTCTTGGGCTGAGCTTTATTTGCTGTTCTCTTTACTGATGTGGACAAGGGAATACTTACTAAATCTGCAAGTAAGCCCAAACTGAGAGGGACTCAAGTGTTGTGAAGCATAGTTCAGAATTAAATGGCTATGGCGGATTCAAAAAGACCCCCACATTTGGAAATCTGCAGCACAGTATTTAATGAGCTGAGTTGAGGAAATACAGAATGGAGAGGACATGGCTAGGTGGCACAGCCAGAGGAGTGCTTTGGGACATGTGCTGGATCACCACCTAGGCACAGCTAACAGTTGCAGGGAGGATGGATAACCTCCATCAGGAGTGTATTTAAGAGGACTGTAATTAAAGGTAATGGTTCTGCTGTGGTCAGTCAAAGCCCTAGACATGGATCTGTGTCCAGCTGCGAGGATGGTTCATCAGTGAGCATGGGTTGGCTGAGGTCTTCCCTGGATGTTGGTGGGGTCTGGAGTACAGATGAGGTATGAAGGGTGTTGGAGCTGGGTCCGATCACCCTGTGGATGAGGACACTGAGTGGTTGGTTGCTGTCTCAATTAAGGGATGGACAAGAGGTCCTCCCAGTTTATGGCAAGGCTGTAACTTGGATCCCACTGGTGATAACAAGTATGAGAAAGACTTTGACAACTCAAGAAAGGTGCCAAAAAACAGAGTGAATCAGGTGTAGGACTGGAGCAGAAGTGCAAGTGGGGGCCAAGGGGAGCAGTGCTTCCCGAGCCTGGGGAAAGAAGGGTCTGACTGTGGTCACCCACCCTGAGTGGGTGGCTGGGGTGATGGCAGTGTCTGACTTTTCCAGGGGAGCATAGAGAAGGGAAAAGAGGCAAAGTTCACAGGATGCAGCAAGGGTAGTCCCAAAAGTTCAACTTGAGAGTGGAAGAGTGCTGGAACAAGGGCCCAAACATCTTTGGAAGTACTTGAAAATCAACTGGGCAAGGCTCAGGACAACATGGTCTGACTTCGAAGTTAGCCCTGTTTGAGGAGGGGTTTGGACTAGGACGTGTGGAGGCTCCTTCCTACTTGCTTTATTCTGAGATTCAGTAAGCTACTTCCATCCTTCTTTTCTTTAGAGGATGAAATTTTTGAATGATAGGGGTCTCAGGTCAGTGGCAGTGCTTCTCCAGGTAATGTTAATCAACAGTTCAGAAGAGCTGGGTGTTACTGAGATTGGTTCCCTTTGAGCAGTGTCTCTTAATAACATAAAAACATTTGTTTTCTCAATCAGGCTTCAAGAGAAAACACTGTAATCAAATGTTTAAATTTCTTCAGTGCTTCAGCATTTTCTTTTGTTAGAAGCACCAGTGTGTTTTCTAGGATACAGGCGTTTAACTTCATAGCTTTTAAAAAAAAACCCCTCTGCATCAAGCACATGGATTGGGTACTCAAAGGAGATTGTTGCCTTGTAATATAATAAGCATGCACCTAATCAGGGAAAGTGATTATTTCCCATCACAATAAATAGAAAACATGTGATCAGTGACTTCAGCATCTATTTCTTCTTAGTGTTTTGTGAAAGTAATAGCTATGAGCCTGTGATAGTGATATGCAATCTCTAACATGCAGTGGTTAAATATTAATATACATTGCCTGTGTTTAAAGATCAAGAATGGCTCTTAAGTGAGGAAAGGTTAACACTCCCTGAAGCTCCATCACATTCTGTAAGGTAACTTCTAGAAGGGGGAGCGCGTTGCCATTTGGAGTAGTGGTCTGGTGCATGAACCCTAGCAACAATACAGTGCAATTGCTTTTCTGGGTTAGAATTCAGAGAAATCGACACATTTCTGTTAAGGTCTGATTTAATTACTTAGAAACATAGTCAGGCAGCTTGACAGGTGCCCACATAAAGCATTCCCAAGGACTGATGGTCTGTGTGGCTCATCTGTCCCTATTTCCTTAATCACGCTGATGGGTTTCTTTGTTTTGGTCTGGTGCCATTAAGCTGACAAGGCCACCTTGTTCAGAGATGGGCTGGTCGAGGGGTTATTTCCCAGAACACGTCACAGCTGTGACGCTACCCCATCCTACCCGGGACGGTCTCTCCTGGCACTTGCACAGTGGCACGGAGACTTTAGACCAAATGTGTAATCTCAGTTAATTGTGTTAGATATTTGTTCTTCTCGTTTAATGTTTGTTAAAGGCTTGTAGATGAAGTTGTTACAGTGTGAAACTTTATGGTGTCCAAGTTTGAAATGATCCAGCTTATCGTGTTGACTTTCTCCCACACCGTTCCTTGGGGTGGTTCTGCTTTGCCGGCCAGCGCGGGGGAGTGACGAGTGGGGTTTTCTCCCACGTTTTACCCGATAGTCATTAACTCCAGATGGCAAATAGCGCTTTAGGCTGTTGTAAAAGGTATTTGTTCAAACCAAGTCCTGCTTCACATGCAATGGCGTTGAGTTTTTTCGGGAAGTTTCAATTTATCTGTTTATCTCGGGAGCACAAATTATTGGCGTTGCTGGAGTCGGGGACCCTAACTGATGAGCTATACAGAGGAGTGGTGCTGATAAAATGTACGCTACAGATGTTACGACAAGAATGTCATTTTTTTTTGCCGGATAGCAGTGTGACTGATTGGCTGTAGACATTCCTGACACTGCCTGACAGAAAGGGTTATTTTATCTGAAAACAGTGCAGTTACAGATGAGAGAGCTCCTGAAAAACATCACTCACTTTTACTAGCGACATCCATCACTTCCTAATTATGGGTGCTTTCAGGTGCAGAAACAAGTTCTTTCCATGGCTCCTCCAGAGCTTTTCTTGTCACTGCGGCAGCAGCGTAAGGTTAAAGTCAGTCCTTTATCTAGGGGCAGAGGGACCTGTGGATTAAATTAACGCACATAGGTGTCTGTGTTAGATAGGTATCACGCTGTTACAGGAATGGCAGTGGCCAGTGACTGTGGAGAATTAATAGCTCTTTGTAGCTTCACCACCTACTTGGAAGCACAGATCTGTTAAATTTTTTTGTTTGGTAGTCAGGAGTTTTCATTGTCCTTTGAAAAGCTGAATCAGATGAGAGCAAGTCATGGGTCCAGTGAAGACAGAAACCCGTGATACCTGTTCAGAGACAGGAGAGAGTCTCTGAATCTCAGCTTTCACCAGAAATGAGCACATTTCTGATGGCAGGAGCGTGGCTTCCCTGGATGGTTCAGGAGCTCTCACTCCTCTGTGTGTCCCTGGAGCTGCAGTGGCATGTGCTGCCTTCTGCCCCAGCCCCTGCCTCCTGCTGCTCCCAGACATGGGAGGGGACAGGGTCTTCCCGTGCCTCCCAGCACGGCTCCTGGCAGAGCTGCCCACTTGCAACGGGTTGGGCGAGAGCCTCCACCACGACAGAACCTTAACTGGGGTTTGTCCAAAATGCCGAATTGGTGTAACTTTTTCCAGTTGAATTTGTTGGTCCAGGTGCCGTACTCTCCACTTTTTTGGAAAGCCATATATGTGTTTTGGAAAGCCCATGCATATACATTTTCATTGCAGTCCCTAGAACTGCCTAGAGATCCGGTGCCAACTCCAAACCCACTGCTGCTTCCTGGCATCAGAGCAGACGTTGGCAGCTGCCTCCATTATCCAATGGCCTAATTGATCGGAAATCATCGTAGCCGCGGGAGCCCTTTGCACGGCTGGGTATCTTACGTTCTGGTTTGCTTCAGCCCACCTTCTGTGTGGGACTCAGATTTTCTGTGCTCTTGAGGAATTTATTTTCCTCTGCAATACTAAATAATTCTCTTCTCGTTGTCTTACAGCAAGAGCAGGGCAGGAGATTTACTTTCGCCGTGTGCTACTGTTTACATACGGATAAAAATAACAGTTGGTTGAAGCATTGTTTGGTTTTATGTATGGATGCGCCATGCGCCCCACCCATGAGCGTGCCTCTCTGCCTACATTTCCTTTGTATTTACCTAGCGTGGCCCATCAATCAGACCACAGGTATGGGGATGCTGAGGATACCATGGTGATAGGGTCAGCGTAGGTGCCTGTGTGCGTGGCGTGATCAGGGAGGAATAAACGAGCATTTTCAAAATTGTTGTTTAATTCCAGTGACTCTGCAGATGGCGAAGTATTTACAATCGCTGCGATGATCTGTGCTGCCCTGTGCAGAGGAGGTGCCTTGCAGCCCTTCCCTGGCTGCTGGTAATAGCAGTAATTAAACACACCTGGTAATGACAACAGCCCTGATGCTCCTTCTGTTGCTGAGGACACTGACGTCCCGAGGTCAGGAGCGCTGGTTGTCGTTTCATACCAGCCCTCAATTTAAATGCAGGCTGAAGGTTAAAACCGCAGCCCGTAGATAAGGTGGGAGTGGATGGCTCTGTTCCCCGAGTACATCCCTGGCTTCCCCCTGGGAAGTGGAAGTAGGACGGCCAAGGTCCTGTTGAACTGAGTTGGTGTTCTGTTGTTTCACTTCTGTCCTTGATGTTGTGCCGCTAAAGCAGGGCCTCTTCTTTGCAAGAAGACCCAAGGGTATCGTTTGTTACCTCTGATAGAAAGAGGTAGCGCAAAGGTGATGAAGGTAATTTAAAACAAAGGTAGGCTGGGTGATGCTGCTGTCCCCAGACCTGCCAACACGTTGGCAGGCAACACCCCAAGCGCTAGTGGATGAGTGTTGCCCATGGGTTGGAGTTTGAGTTCTGGAAACAGCTCTGCACATCGAAGACCTTGAGTAAAAACCCCAAATGTATTGAAGTTTTAGATAAAGAAGTGCACTGATGGCTGAGTTTATCTTTCCCTGAAAGTATGAGTAAAAGTTTAATTTACTGGGGGGGGAATATCCCCATAAACCTTCAGTACCCCGTGCCCATTTTTTTTGAGATCTGAAAGACTGAAATGGATCATTATCCATCAACTCCCCAAAGACTAATTTGTGGGGAAGGCGGTGCCACAGCAGAGGCTTTTCCAGGGGAAGTGTGGGAGAGCCCATCTGTCAATATTGTTCTTGCTGCCTCTCCAGTGCTGTTAGGAATGGGTAGTCTGGGAGTTGTCTCTGCTGCAGGTAGAGCCGGTTTCAGGCCCTTGTGTGCCGGTACGTTATTGAAGTGAGACAAGAACGCTCCAGGGGAAAATGGCATTGTGAGATAAAGGGCTCTGATACGTGCCTATAGCTTAAATGTCATCTTGGAAAATATGAGAGAAAGCAGATGTTAATTGTAAAACTGTACTTCATGTACATTTTTTTCTTATTAAAGTTATTTCATCTGATTCAGCGTATCTGAACACATATCGCTGCTGTGTTTATCCATCCTAAAAATGTTTCTTTGAAACAGTTTTGTGATTATGCAAATACATATTTTTAATAGAAGAGACAGTAGATTTAGTATTCTCTGATTAGAGAGAATATTTTCTTCCAAGATTAAGAGTCTGAAGTAACAGTCGATTTTATCATTTGTTTTGAAGGAGAGAATTACAGGTACACATTTTGTTCAAGCGTTAGATAAGCGGTCTGACTGGAATAGCAGTTTTAATCTGTTCTAATGATGTTTTTCCAATATGAAGGGGCCAAGAGATGCAGAAGTCTAAAGGTCTACTGGTAATTGTCGAAGTGATGGGAGTTGTTTACAGAACATACAGTGACTGGATGGTTGCCTCTCGCTAAGAGTGTGTGTGCGACCTTTGTTCCTGGTTTAAAGTATAATTAAGGAATACATGCCTCTGTGTATTTAAAAACAATAAAACCATCCCATTTGCAGACTGTGAGGTATTTAGGGATGGCAGATATGGATGAAGCATTTCGGCGAGCCCTGGTGTTAACTGTTCTGTTATTTAGTGATGTTGAGATGCCTTTCTCCGATGCAGCTATAATGAGGTCAAATCAAATCTTTCATTAAGTGTTACTCATTCAAGGGAGGTAATGGCTTGTTATCTATGTGAGTAAAACTCTTGGTTTTTTCAGGTGATCCCAAAGAAAAAAAAACCCTAAGAAATCATGGCTTGGCCTGCCTTTTGCCTACAGTGCGTGCCACAGCTTTTGCAGACTTGTTACAGAGATATTGAATAGGTTTTGGGGTTTTGTCTTGCTCTGCTTATAAGGCCGTGTGCCTTCAACCTGTACCCAGCTGTAGAAGCCTCAGAGAGGAAAAACCGTAGGCAACTTTTGAACTCCTTCAAGACCGACTCTTAATTCTTTGTATTCTTCCTTAATGCCCAATATTTCTGGGGCCATCAGCGTTAACACTGGTCACTTTGTGACCGACTGTCTTTCTTGATCTGTCGGTTTGGGATGAAAAAGCTTTTTGCTGTGTGTCGAGCCCCATTTTTATGGACTGGAGGAGATGTGTGACACGTGGCAGGTTTAAAAAGAGCAGCTGGGTGATGCTTGGAAGTTCTGAAAGCGAAAATCTCGTGTGCTAGATGCCTTTTCACAAAGCCAGGGATCCGGAGGAGGAAACGCTCTCACTATGCCCAGGGCAGCCGTGAAAATTGTCAGCAGGCCATTGGGGTCAGCAGGTTCCCGGTGCTCCTGGTGCTTCTTGTCCTGCCAATCCCATCCCTCTGTGCTCGGGCACTGGGGTGGTCCATGTGTGCTGGTGCTTAGGTGGGTCGGACACGCAGGAAAATGTCCCCAGCCTCAGTCCCTGGGCTCTCCCCGTGGTCTGGTTGAGACACGCTTTCTTTGTCACTACCGAGTTAACGTAAATATTTCTAATAACGTGTGTATGTGTATAAATATGTATTTGTTTAGCAGCTGCAGCGTTTGAACCACAAACTGCAAAGGGATTAATGTAACACTTCTTAAACAGGGGAGGCAAGCAAGGGAAATTTCCGAATTTAACCTCTTTTAGTTGAATTGTGAAACCTGATAAAGAGCTGCCTTGGATTACAGGAGGAAAAGGACATTGCTAAATAGAGGGAAAAGACCTGAAAACAAATACCCTCTCTCAGTCCTCTTGTAGCAGAATATCAGCTGGAAGGAAACCTAAGCTCTTTGCAAGAGGTTAAGCAATAAAATGGTGAGGAGTGGGTGTCCACACAGCCACGTCTAGCCGACAACACGAGGAAAGGGCTCTGGGGTATAAATACCTGTTTTTTCCTTGTGAGGAAGGAACTCAAGACCTGCTGTCAGCACTGTGCATTAGCCGTGGTGCATGCCTCCCTTTCTGTGGGTCGGTAGCAAACGGAAAATTAACAACTTCAGGAGAATTGTTTAAAGAGGGAACGTATTTCAGGTTGTTTGGTGTGGTGGGGTTTGTTTTGTTTTGTTTGTTTGTGTTAAAATTACTTCTTTTTCAACCCGCTTGGAGAGTTGAAAACCTAGCCAGGGATCTTTCTCATCTCTCTTGTTACTGCCAGGATTGATGCCCAGGCCCTTTTAAAGGCCATTAGTACGAGGAACAGAAGTTAAAAGAAAACAAAAGTCTCATTTTCAGTCGCTTTCCCAGTTATTCATTTTGGATTCAGTGCATGAACGACTTGTAGATCGCCGTGGGGCTGAGTCGCAGGATCAAGGCTACAATGGAGGCATTGTGGTCACCTTTCTCTTTTTGGCATCCAGGCTGTTGCTTCGGTGACCAGTTATGACTCCAGAAGTATACATTGTGGTCTTGCTGAATAGCTGAAAGAGTGTAAGGAAAAAGATAAATGTGTTCAAACACAGCTCTGTTTTGCAAGCCTTCAAGGTGATTCAGAATAGACTTGGTGTATTTGATTTAGCGTGGTGTATCTCACTGTAGTGTTAGGAATTCAAATGTCAGTGTTACAAATCCAGAAAACAGAATTGAAAGTGATTTAACACTCAGAATGATGTGCCCTTTACACATACATTGTAATTACCTCTAATTTTTGCTACAGTTCTCAGTTTCACTGAGCAGCACTGTCTCTCTGCAATTATTTAATTTTAGAAATAGGGGTGTGTTAATCACTCCAACCTTTGTTTTCTAGAAACCTAGGATGCGAGCTGTAATTCTGGGTTTAGTGGATGCATCTGGTGCTCCATGGTCGTACCGACATTGCTGAAAGTCTTCCTGTGTACCCAACAAGGTTGTATAAAGTATTTTTAGAATGGAGAGGGGGCTTTATTTGTGACACAGCACAGGTGAAAGAATGAGAAAACTGGTTAATTCCATAAACACTTGAGATACCAGCTTCTTCGTAGGTAAAGAAGCTGCTTTAAAGAAGAAAATAAACAAGAAAATTTGCCAAATTAGAGTGTGCAAACAGGAGAAAAATGTGTAATCTCAGGGAAAAGAATCGCATGTGGTGGTCGGGCAGAATTTTCTGTCTTTGAATGCTTTCAGCAGTGGCGTTTGCAGGAGTAGTCCTTCGCCTCCCACGGCGCTTAGTCTGCTTCGCTCTCGGGTTGGTGAGGTCCCCGTGTCAGTGATGTTGTGTTCGGACACCCCTGTCCACGCCGCTCGTGCTCTCAAGTGACGACTGTAACGGTTTAACGGCTGTCTCTCCTGGAGTGTGCTGATGGTACTATTGCTCCTCGTGGGCTAATGAGTACGTGCGTTCTCCACACTGGCTAGATTGCTTTGTTTGTCCTCCCCTAAGATTAGTGTTTATACTCCCTTGATAAAAGAAAAAGCACTCCAAGCATGCGTTCAAAGTGAAAACTCTCGTAGATCTGGCAGGCAGTACAATATCACTAATAGCAGCAGATACTTAAGTAGCCTATTTTCATAATCCCACAGGTAGTTGTTAAGAGCATTTTCTCCTACTGGGAGAATATCTATCCCTCTGTTGAACTTCTTGTCAGCTATCACTATATTTATGACCTTAATGCAGTTTCCAGCAATCATACCAAGATACAGCAGGCCCTGTGTATATCCGTATTTCAGTATTTTATTTTGCACCTAGCAGCACCTCATGTTGGTGTAGATGAGATATTGGGATCGTATCTGTGCTGGTAACACAGGCCTTTCCCATGTCCTCGTAAACGTTCCTTCCTTGGTGGTCGGTCTGTACTAAATTTAGACTAGCTTTGTAGTTGCATTTTGCTCCTTTAAATGAGACTGTTCCCTTGGGCTAGATGGCATCTGCTACTGAAGCAGTACCTAGGGCAGAATTAGTAAATCAGCCATTTCAATGCATTTTCCCAAAATCTGGTGTGTGGAAAAGAATAGATTGACAAACCGATAACTTCTCACTGGGGTTTATGGAAATTACGAAGTCAATTATATAGTGCAGGAAAGCTGTACGGTGCAGCTTGCTTTTCTTTTCCTTGTATAGTTTTTAAATACGTTGTGACGGTTTTGTACTGGGAATAGTGTTTTAAGAGGAGCCACTTTGGTGCCGCTGTGAGCACAAATCACACGGCGCTGAAGAACCAGATTGTAGAAAGAGGATTTCAGAAGCTGATAATAAAGACCGTACTCATTGCTGATACAGGAATAACAAGTATGTTGCAAGTCAGATTATGATCTCATTATTTCCTAACAAAAGTTACCTGGGATATGTATTCTTATTTTGATCAATAAGTCAATCTAGTGAAATGTCAAAGTTTTTGGCCAGGAAGGACTACGCCTTCAGAATTAAACATCTGTTGCTGAAACCTGAGCCTCTGATCCCTCTATTTAATCACTTGGTAAAGGAAAAGCGAAAGAAAATATTCTCCATGTTACTTACTTTACTAAACATCCTTTTTGCACAGTTTCATCGTTATTTTTTGCATGTCAACCAGTAATTTGTAGGCTCTAAGACATGGGATGGGGGGTCTAATTATGACGACTTTGTAACATTCTGTCAAAGGCATATAAAAGTAAGTATTTTGGTAGGATACAGCCTTACTGCCTTGAACACCTGGGGGGCTTTCCATTTGTCCAAGAAGCATCATCTAAGGATTGGATGCAAAGCATGTGCCACCTCGTACTGTTCTTGTTAGCGATTGCTGGTGAGCACTTGGCTCTGAACCTTTTCCCAGAATAAACAGTAAAATGTTTAAAGAAGTTTCGGGAATAATCCACTCTCTGCAGGCTGTTCTCCATTGTTTTCCCCAATTGTTGGGGAATTACAGGTCCTATCTTGCCTCTGCGCTGCCATCACCTGTGATTCCCAGGTCAGACAGGGCAGAGACAGAGTCTTTTGGTCCAGCTGAGGAAGTAGACAAATCCTCAAGGCATCTTTTCAAAGAGGGGCTATCCTCATTAATAGATCTTTATCAGATGGAGCTGTGCTGCTTGAAGGAGCTTGATCCAGGTGAGTTGTAAATCCTGAGATAGTTAGTCTGTCATAAAATGTGAGGAAGCCTGTGGCAGTGACTGATCCGAAACAGGAGCAGAAAGTCCCGAGTGCTGTGCTGGAACACAACACTGGCTGGAAGATTCTCCTTCTGCAGAGCTGGAAAAGGCTTCAACCTCCTGGAGATTTTGGTGATGAGGGAGGATCGCTGTTCTGGCTGTGGAAGAAGAGGGTGCTTTCCTTGGAGGTTGTTTCCTGCAGAGGACATAGGTTTTAAAGATTTTTATTTTTCTGACGCTGTTGAAATATAACCATAGACCCTGCGTGGGAGCTTATTGCATGAAAGAAAATCAATCAAAACACTGCCTTAATCTTTTCTAGAGGTTAGGAAGTACCTTACAGTATGCAGTAATTGGGCTGCCGTATGTAGTTAGGACACTTCTTCAGAGGCGGTCTGGGCTGCGCTGGTCTCTGCTCGTCTCCTGCTTGCTCCAAACCTGCTTTGTCACAAGCAGCAGGGCAATAAAGCAGGTCAAGAGTCTGCCTCAAGTTAGAGAATTGCTTTCTTATTCCCCCTTCTTGTTTGCTTTTAACTCAGGTTGGTTCCCTGATCCAATCTGTGCACAAAACTCTGTGGGCACATCCAGGGAGGTGACTGGACTTGGGCACTGTGACTGCTTAAGCCATCACTGTTGCTGAAAGATGTGCTTAGCAAATTACAGCCTTGGTTACAAGAGATGAATGTATTATGTTACGCTAGAGATGACTGTGAAAACTCGGGCTGCGTACCCTGGGTAGCAGTGATCCATGCTGATGTGCAAGATTCTTCTTTTGAAAGAACCTGCTATGTTTTTCAAAGGATTGAAGAAAAATTCAAAGTTTTCTACTATTTTAAAGCATATGATTACACAATCAAAGGTGTGAATACTAGTACTGACCTATTTTATGTAGAATTTTTGGGACTATGAAATCAGTTTTTAAAGAAAATGATCCTTGGTGGTTTTTTTCTGCTTTGTAGGTATTGAGCAGTTGGCTTTCAATTGGGTTCTCAGTGACTTTGCCGGTGATGTTACCACTTAAAGCTTTATGGATGAACTCCACATTTTTCTTCAAAATATTTAGCGTTTAAATGGGGATGACCTCAAAACAGATGGATATGCAGGCTCTGCAGTGATGACTTGTGATTGATAACATTTTTAACTTGAAGAGGTCTTACAGTTACTTTTTCCAGAAAATGCATTCATCAAAGGCTGGGTTTGGATCTTACCATCAGTGTTACCCTGGGAGATAACTGATCATTCCAGGAACAATGATTTACTGTTTTGAGATGGACTATGAAGAGTCTGTTGTCGTCAATTAAATCTCTTGGAGGACATCAACTTAATTTCTTCTAGAGGGCTGGAAGATAGTAAAAGGTAGATCTTTTAAACCTTGTAGTTTGAGGAATACTATCCCTTTCATTATTGAAACTGCAGTGATGAATAATGCTGTGATCGTATTTGTCCATATTAAATGGAAGCTGGCTGATTGTGTCCTACTCTTGAAGAGGAAGTAGGGGGCATGCTTTTTTAACTTCAAGAGCAGATGCGTGCTGAATCTCAAGTGACTAGACTCATAGACATGAAAAGCACCTGGATATAGAAATAGCAATCATTTTATTGCGAAGATTTCCTACCAAAAGTAAACTTAGTCTCATAGCTACATTTTATTAAAAGTTTCAAGACAGAAAAACCACCGTATCTTCACCAACTCCCCATTCCCTTAGCACAGTGATTGATGGTTGATGCTCCCGATGGTGAGATTTATCATTAAAAGGTGATTTTTGTAGTTATTTAGATGAGAGATATAGTGCTGTACTCTTGTTATATTAGTTTGCTTTTCACTTAGCATCTCCCATCCAAAGATCTGAACTGGCATTGCAAAGTACCAATCCCGACTTGTTTACAGATAGCGGAGTTCAGGGATGCAGAAGTGGAGCAGCGTGCTGAGTATTAAGGCATTTCTTAAAAGAACAACAGCAAAAAAAAAAAAAAAGTTAAAATCTTGTCGTGTTTGGGGTTGGAGGGTGGAGACAGTGCCTGTCACAAAGTCCTGAAGTCTCACTCGAGGAGCCTGTGGAGCCAAAGGTATCACCACCAGTACCCATCTGCAGAGTATTGCTCCATCCCTCTGAAAAAGAGGTTGGGCAATAGTGTTTGCGGGTCACTAGTAAAACTCTCATGGGCTTTCCTGTTAATTAGATGCAGGGGAAGACTGTTAGGTATTTTAGGCCTACATTATTATACATCTCTGTACTATCAACACAACAGCATCAACCAAGGGCTAGTAGGGGAATCCATTTCAAAGTCTGCCGGAATGCCGGTGGGCTTTGCAGAGGAGCAGGAGGGGGCTGTAGCCATCACTCCCTGCCCTCAGACCCGGAGCTCTGCAACGCTCTCGGCAGTAGCACAGCATGTGGAGGTGGGCTCTGCGCCCCTTGTGTTCAAGGACAGCGAGATGCCATTTCTTTGGGTTCAGTTAGACACTGAGCTCGAATGTCCAGGCAGTGCTGGTGGTGTTGAAACAGCAGATTTTGTAGTAAGATAAAGGAGCACAACTTCTTGCACAAAAGAGGCTGTAGCAATTCCATGTGAGACGCGTGGGAGGATGGGGGAGAATCAACATTTGCCAAACAGAAAGGGATAAAATCTGGTGGAATAACAGAAACTTTCTGTCAAGCTTCAAGAGAGGCGATAAATAAAAAATGAAAAGCTCCAAACCTAAAGAAATTGGCAGGGGAAGAAGGGAGGAGAGGAGAAGGGATGCCACGGCATCCTTTTACATCTAAAGTCAGTTCACCAAGATCAAAAGTATGTTCTTGGAAACCACGTGAGTGTCTCTGAATAATGTGTCTCTAAATATTCTGATTATTAGATTGCTCTTTTGTGTGTGTGCACGTGTGTGTGCATATAGCAGGAGTTTTCCACAAGTGCTGGGTCACCGAGGCACGCAGGCTGTGCCGCGGCTTGGCAGTACGTGCTCTGGTAAGGCAGTGCGTGAGCGCCGTACTGCCCTTCAGAAGGTTTTTTTTTTTTCTTGTCTCTCAGCTCCGGATAAAAAAAAGTAACGTGGCTGTGGGGCCCAGGCAGTGTAAAGGTGTCTACAAAGCATTATGTAAACCGTCTTTGCTTATAGCTTAGTTGGTTCATTTTTCGGTGCGTGTCAGAATATGTTTATTCTTGCAAGGCTACGTGACATCATCCACTTAGCAGGGAGGTGTAAGGCAGCAAAATCACGTACGAGGCCGGTTCCAGCTGTCTGAGGGGTAAGCGTTTTGCTGAGCGAAAGTGGAACAAAACCAGCTTGAAGGGCGGTTGGTTTTTTGTGTTTCACTGGAGGAGCTGTTAAAGGTCTAAATTAGTTTTCCTGGTGGCTGTTTGAAGAAGGGTGTAGCTGAGACGCGTGCGCGTGTGTCAGCGGAGTATTCGGAGAGAGCGGCTGCCGGCGCTCAGAGGGCTGTTTAATTCTTCTCCTCTTCCATTAGCCGATGAAGCAAAACGAGTGGGAGGTCTGAAGCCAGATCAGTGTTGATAAGGGAAAGCACAGTTCCCAGTGCAAGGATTTAACAACACTCTAGTATCGTAGCGAGAAGCAGAGCAGGAAGGTCTGGGTGCTGGAGCCAGCAGTACTCGGGCTGGAAGCAAACACACCTCCCTCAGGTCTCGTGGGGAAGGAGATGTAGTGAGGCCCCACCGTGTCCTGGTGTCCCAGGCATCACCCAATTCCAGTTGTGCTTTGGTTGAACAGGCGTTGGGCTCAGGATCACGGTAACTGGATGAAACGTGATGTCCCTGGGGTCGCAGGAGCGGCCGGGCTAATGATCCGGCATGCCTTCTGACCTGGGATACCGTAAATCTGTATTGGAGGCCTTGGCAACAAGTGCGGTTGGGCTTGGCTGTGTGGGTCACGGCATCGCTGCCCCGGGCTTCCCGGTTATAAAGCGTGCAGCCTGACAGCACGAGGTTTTCCTCTGAGCTGGTGACTGGGCCGCGGAGCGTGTGGCGTTGGTGAGCTGATAGAAGGTTGTTTTCTGGAGAGGCAGTCACACGGTGCAGCGAAGATCTGGCGGATGCGTGGCTCCGCGTGAAGTTTGTTTCCCTCTCCGAGGTATCTTTGTTTCTGTTTAGTATTCTGTGCGCCGTGCTGAGACCTGGGTCTTGTTTAATCAGTTTGGTTCTGATTGCTTCCTTGTATCCATGGGTCGCATCTTGGATTCAGTGTTTTGCATTACAAATCTGCTCTCCAGAGATGGGCAGGATATATAGCTCCATCTGCCACGTCTAGGTTTTAGCCCTTTTTCACGGAGCCCTGTTAACAGGTGACATGCACAGCCCACCGAGATTCCAGCTAATTGTTGGCGTGTAATTAGGAAGATGAGTGCTGACCAGATCCTCTTCTGCAGAATGGAGGAACCGCTGCAGAGGGTTGGGGAGTACTGCCCCGACCTGGTGCAGCTCCGCGCTCGCTCCGTCCCGGAGCCTGCCTTGGCTTTGAAGGGTGAGATGAGGCACGAGAGCTGGATTATTTAACTCCTGTGCCAGCCTCTAAATGCCAGAGGAGACGCAGTGAAGTAGATATCTCACAGGAGTATCATTCGCTCCCCTTGTTTCCTGACATTTGGATGACAGCGTTTTTGAAATGGTCATTTCTGCTATCCCTGCTGTGAGAAAGAGGTTAGTCTACATCAGTACGTGAAAGTGCTAATAAATACGGTGTTTATGTACCATCAGCGGATAGATGGCCGTTTTGATTTCCTATCTCATTGCTGTTCTGCTACAGCTGAACCTCTGTTGTTACAGGGTCATGAGAGATAACCTGTGTGTTTTTAGTCTTTTCTTAAGGTGGAAAAACTAGAACTCGATCAGCTTGCAGCTTTTCTCCAAAGTGGTGGTATACATTGTCATACTAAACTAAAGGGTTAGGGGAATTTTAAGAAACTGAAGAATAAAATTAGTCCAGCAAATGTTTGCAGGATGAATGTTTTGCGTGTTTTTGTAGAAGCTTGGTAACTGGAGGAAACTTCTGATGTCTTCAAGATAGCAGTGTTTACTCTTCAGTGTTTCATAGGTTTGGTTGAGGGTTTTTTTAATTATTATTATTTAATCTGTTCTCACAAAATAGTGTCAGGGAGGCAGATGAGTGCTGTCAGTGCTTTTACAGCTGGGGAGTGTAGGGTGCAGGAGTGAAGGCACTGGGCAAGGCCATGAGAGTCCTTGTGCTTGGGGACAGGGCTGGAGCTCTGGACCGGCCCGACTGCTGAGAACGCAGCCCCTGCTCTGCTGCCTCCCACGTGAAAGCAAAGCCCTGTGGTGGTGTTGGAGCTGTTCAAAAGAAAGTTATCGCGTGCTGACTATGAAATACGTGCACTCCATCATTTTTATAGAAATATATGGATGAAAATGTAAAATATGCGCAGATAATGTGTGCGTACGTTGTGTGCGCATTCTTTCCTTTGGAAAGAAACTCTCAGCAGGTCTGTGCTAGTCAGATGAAAGAATTGAGATGTGCTTGCAAAGTCTGACCTGGAGAGGCACAAGGGCTGAGACTGTGGCTGCAAATGGCAGTGGGAAGGATGTCTGACAACATCCCTGGCCAGTCCCTGCCTTTAGGGAACCTTTTCTGGGGGTTTTCAGCCCCGTGGTGCTGTCTCATAACATGCACAAAATCGGGTCATCCAGTCTGGCAAAGCCGCAGGGAAGCAGACCGTGGATTGTATTTTGAATGCAGCAGGTAGAGTTGTATCATCCACCTTGAAGTATGCATTTTCTGTTGTGTACTTGATGACTTGGACAGTTGAAACTAAAAGCTTCCCTTGAAACAATGTATTGAGAGATTAAAGTTTTGAACAAGGGCTCTGGCAGGTACTTCTGGAACACAAGTGTGGTTTAAAGCTGTTCTGAAACAGCTGTAATGACAGTAACATCATATATTGCTGTCAGAAAAACACAATTTCTTCCTCTGTGGGGAGAGGGAAATAGCTGGTTAACAGCTAGAGACTTACCTCTCGAGATTTACCTTTTAGATGAAGTGCCAAGGCAAAATGCATGGCTTTCTTATCAGTGTATATTGTAAGCTGTGTTTACATTAGTTGCTTTGCTGCCAGGGTTAATGAGGGGACTGGAGGCCAAGTAAATGTAACGTATTCATACGTAATGGTTTTAAAAATGAAGCCTGACCAGGTTGGCTTGGCTGGCAGCCAGCCTGGGGTCCCTGTTCCTCAGCTGGGAGGTAAGCTGTGAGGAGGAGCATCTGTGAAAGATGGGAGGGGAGGCAAAAATGTTTAAAGCTGTAGCTTAGTATTTAGTTTTCGCACAACACCAGGAGTGCTGTTGCCTGTTTGGTAGTTCGTTAGGGAACACGCTGCCTGTAAAGTTGTTGCGGCACAGGCTGCTGCGGTCTGTCAGGGTTGCGCTTAGCCCTCCCCAGGTTCATGGGAGCTGGGCTCTGACTCGACCCCGTATTTCTGCTCATCTTGAGCTGTGCGTAACAGTTTTCAGCAAAAATATAAATTTATCGTAAAATTGGATGTGGATTGTTAGAAAGAGGCCTGATGCAAAGCATAGGTGGGGTGAGTTTTTTAGTATTCATGTTCATAAAAGTTGATTTTAGAGACTTGAAAGGATGAGAAGCACACTGTAGCAGGTTTATGGTGTTTGATGATAAAGGCACCTGCCTCTCCAGTTCTAGAAAGCCTGATGTTAAAGTGTGCGGCTTTTAAATTATTACTAAGGCTGTATTGCCATCCCCCTCATTTCTGAGGTGATGCTTTGTGTTTTTAATGTATGTTTTTGTTTTGATTCATTCTAGTTTCACAGCTATGGCCTTAAGTAATCAGTCTGAATAAAGCAAATCTCTTTTGGTTGCATCACCAGGGCATTTAATGTCCACGCAACTGCTAATCACTTTTCAATTTGTGCAATTAGAATAAAGCTTGGGTCATAAGTGGTAGAAATACGAGAGTCTGAAGCCGCTATGCTGTCATGTTCTTGGCTTGTGTGCTACAGAGGTGATTTTGGTCAGCTCCTGAGCCGGGGCGTATTTACTTCAGCTTAATTAAGCACGGTCCCTCTCAGTGCTTCGCCTCCTAGTGCAGTCAGTGATCTTGATTCATTGGTTGGTCTGGAAGAAGATACAGCTGTGGCATAAAGGATGGGGTGTTTTTTCTTGCCGGTACGTACTCATCACTGCTAAGTGCTTCCATTGATTACGGCAGCGCGAACACAGCTGAAAACAACACGGTTGGTGGTTTCTAGGAACGCTTGCGCTACCGTCTCCCGAGCCCTCGCCTTGTTGCTTGAGGACTTTATTTTGAAACAAAAGTGGAAATGTCAGGGAAACATGTGCAAATGCTTGTTGCACTTGCTGTTTGGAGGGGCTACCCGCTGGCTCCCCACGCTGATTCCGCAGCTGCACGTACCGAGCATCCCCAGCAGGCAGGCTATGGTTGCTGTTGGGGTGTACGGGAACCAGTCTGCAGAAGCAGGGCAGGTGCTGGCACAGCTGGGGTGTCGGCCGTGGGCGGGTGGGTGAATGCGGGTGCAGACTGTGTTGCGCTCGTTGTATGCGTGTCATGTCATGTTATCCCGAACTTTTAAATGGCAGGTGAAAAGCTTCAGCTAATGCTGCTTTAATAATTAATTGATGTGAACAGGCACATCTTAGAGCCATTTTCATTTTATATGGTATGATAGACTTTTGATTAATTACCCTAGCTTGTAGAGTTGTAATAGATTAGTGTCTTACTTAAGGGGAGGAAAGGCTGTGCTTTTCTTGTCATTGACCAAATACTAATGGATCAGTTAGGGGATGCAGCCAGCTGTAGTGCATGCACGCGCACGGACACACAGCTCCTCTACCACGCAGCATGCAAAATGTGAGCCTGTCTTGAGTGCATCTGTTTCTCCTGTCATGTGTTTGGACTGGTCACATTGCTGTAGGCACTGCTGGAACAGGAGTGAATTCTTGCAAAGGTGCAATAAACTAACTTGGAAGAGTTGGGCACCTTCTTTCTTAACCCTCTTGGCTACCTGTTGGGCTAAATTGATACTACAAATGACATCCTTTCAACTGTCTTGAAACATACTTGGACACTGGCATATATGTGAGGAAATGCAGTGATGTGTGGGACCTCTAGGGCTAGACCTACTGCCAGTCCAATTGCCCATGTTGGCTTTCCGAACATGCGCATTGCCTGGATTTGAGCAGGGCACACTTTCATGAAGGTCTTAAATGCTGTAGCAAGACCCCTTGGTGCTGCAGCTGTTAAATCTAAACAGCAAGTGTGTATTTTTATTGTACTCAGTATGAAAATGAATGATACAGGAGCCTCTAGGACACTCTTTTAATATAGTTTTATATCCAAAAAACTTTTCTCCTCCTTGTATGTTGATGTGGTGGGTTTGGTTTTGTGAATGGGCAGAGTATAGAAAACCCATTTCAAATTAATGTTGAGCTGGGAGTGTTTGCAGTTTGATCTTGTCGCTCCATCTCCTCTAGATACTGTTTGTCTGAGACAATTTAGCAGTGCTTGGCATCCTTTCATCTACAGCATGTGTACGGCCATCCCCAAGATGCACTTTTTCCTCTCAAAATGCGTCAGAGTTGGAAGAAAGGTTAAAAGTGCGTTTAAAATGGGTTCCTTGTTTGTTTTGTAAATGGTGTCCCCTGTGGGTAGGGTAGGAGAGCTTGGCCTGTACAGGGCCTTTAGAGGCTTCTGGAGCAGGAGTGACACAGATGCTTTCAGCAGGGGTTGTGTCACGCACCCAAGAAGACCTTCTGGTAGCACCATACCGGAGCTGGTCTGGTTCTGGCCGCTGTCATCCCTCACCGTTCTTCAGCTGCAGGAGTTGACAAGAAAGGGGTTGTTATCTGATGCTTTCTCCAGAAGTTAATAAACTAAAGGACATTTTTGATTCTCTCTGCCACCCAGAATTGATTGCTGAGCGTGGAGCGGTTCAGCAGGCTTTGTGTAGTTCGGGATTCGAAGCTACTTGAATAAACTTGGGGTTTAATAAACAAAAGACGGATGAGATGGTTCGCTGTTTTTCCCTGCACATTTGCCTAAGGCTTTCAGCTGTCCAGAAAAATGACAGACTACATCAAACAGAACCAGTTATTGGTGGCAGGGTTTTTTTTTAAAACATTTCATTTCAAGAAAGTTGCTACTAAGGTTTGTTTTTTCCTAGCTTTTGTATACTCTGTTGGCAAAAAAAGGCCAAAAATCCTGTTTGAAAGGAGCTTAAACAGTCTGATGATAATCATGAGTTTACAAAATCTCTTGAGACAGAAATCTTTCTGTATTAATACTAATTGGAAATGTTTTAAAGGTAATGTTTAATAATAATTTAGCACTGTCTCCTGTAGTAGGATTTTGACCTTTTCGTTGCCCCTGTGAGCCCGGGATATTAGTTGAGGAAATTGCACATGAGACACAAGGAATATCTGGGATAATTTACCAAATTTTGCAGGTCTGTTCTTGTGGACAAAAATATCTAAAACTTGGACCTCTTTAACTTGTAGAGGAGCTCAAATTACAATGGCCGTACATGGTGTACGCCTTAACTCTCGGATTGCTAACAGTTCAGAGATTGCTGGCTGCTCCGAAAGCTTAGGAGGATATGGGTATGTGCGTTGACAAACTCGGAGGGGTTAAGAAGGCTTGTAGTTAATCCAAAATACAAAAATGCTGCAGCAGCAGAATTGCTTCAAGCTCTTTTAAAAGTCCTTTCAAGTTAAGATGACATTGCTCTTGGTTTAATATAATGAATTCAGTAAAGCAAGAAGGCACTAGCTATTCTGCTTGTTCTCACTCTCTGGTGAGGAAAGGGGGCTTATAGGATTCTTGTTCGGCTAAATAAAGTCTGGCTTGCGTGTAGTGTGATAAATTAGTGTAGAAAATCTTTCAAAGATAAAGAGCCAAACCTCTGCAGCTTTTGTGCCTCCAGTAACTTGCAAGAAAGTCTCTTGGATGGTTGATGGAAAAGGATTTGGGGATGGTGGGCTTTCCCAGGGCAGTCGGTCTGTTTGAAAAGAAATAACCAACGTTGCCTGCTTCATACAACTGGCTGTCAGGAGTTATTCGATCTTGGTCTTAACGATGGCTGCTGCCTATGATTCTGCCGTGCCAGTAGTTTCGGTTGGTTTTCCTGGTGCATCCTCACTTCGGGCAATGGCTTGATCAACTTTTTCTTTTCTCTCCACACAGTGGAAAAAGAAAATCCTGCTGGCCTCTCTCACAGTGCTGATGCTGCTTGGCAGTGAAGGCTCTCGAGCAGGTCACAGGATGGGTGCTTGCAGGTTGGGTAATGGTGTTTGCTAGGCTCTTGCAAGGTTGCCTTCCTCACAGCCACATTACAGAGTCAGGGTTGATCTTGGAGCTGTTCATCCCCATAACCCCAGAACAGGACTTGGAGCCCGGTGCTGCCATTTGAATCCCTCCTGGGGAAGGCTGCCAGGACAAGCAAGCGGCAAATGTTGGTCAAACTGCTGGCTGCTGGTGGTGAACTAATAAGTAAAAAAACTGCAGTGTATTCAGAAGTTTTGCTGTGGAGTCAAGGGACATGGTTTTCCATGTTTACTGGTGGAGAAATGTGCAGAGGGATGCTTCTATCTTGTGAAGTCCAGACTGTGCATTTCAGCTCACATGGAGCTCTCCTGTTGCCTTTACTCTGGAAGGGTTTCCGTTTCCCAGAGATCATCAGTTTGTTTCAGCTAACAGTCTGAACTGGGTCTTAACTGGCTTTGGATGAACACTTTCAAGGAATACTTCCAGTACATAGTTTTTATTTTGTTTTGCATTTGTGAAAATTCCATCAGACAGTGCTGAGTTCATAGAATCATAGAATAGTTTGAGTTGGGATCTTTATAGGACATCTAGTTCAACACCCCCTGCCATGAGCAGGGACATCTTCAACTAGATCAGGTTGCTCAGAATCCCATTCAACCTGACCTTGAATGTTTCCAGGGATGGAGCATCTCCCATCTCTCTGGGCAACCTGTGCCAGTGTTTCACCATCTTCATCATAAAAAATTTCTTCCTAATAGCTGGTCTAAAACTGCCCTCTTTTAGTTTAAAACCTTTACCCCTTGTCCTGTCGCAACAGGCCCTGCTAAAAAGTCTGTCTCCATCCTTCCTAAAAACCTCTTTAAGTACTGAGGGGCTGCAGTAAGGTCTCCCCGGAGCCTTCTCTTCTCCAGGCTGAACAAGCCCAACTCTCCCAGCCTGTCCCCATGGCAGGGGGGCTCCAGCCCTCAGAGCATCTTCGTGGCCTCCTCTGGACTCACTCCAACCAGTCAATATCCTTCTGATATTGGGGGCCCCAGAGCTGGATGCAGAACTGCAGGTGGGGTCTCAGGAGAGCAGAGGGGGAGAATCCCCTCCCTCACCCTGCTGGCCACGCTGCTCTGGATACAGCCCAGGATACGGTTGGCTTTCTGGGCTGCCAGCGCACACAGCCGGCTTGTGTCCAGCTTTTCATCCCCCAGTACCCCCAAGTCCTTCTCCTCAGGGCTGCTTTCGATCCATTCTCCACCCAGCCTGTCCTTGTGCTTGGGATTGCCCCGACCCATGTGCAGGACCTTGCACTTGGCCTTGTTGAACTCCATGAGGTTCACATGGGCCCACCCCTCCAGCCTGTCCAGGTCCCTCTGGATGGCATCCCATCCCTCAGGGCCTTCCTTAGGAGATGCTTGGTTGCAGGCCCAGGACACTGCAGTTTGTACAAAGGCAGGTTGACTGGACTGCAAAGTTCTCTGAAGCCTGTAAGTCTCAGCAGAAGAGCAAGCCCAGGATACTTTTGCACAGAGATCTATACCACTGTGGCCCCTCTGGCGCGAGGCTTTAGTGCTTCTGCGAGTGGGACAGAAGCACGACAGAGCAGTGGGGAATCTGCAGTGCCCTAAGAAGCCCTTTGTTGCTGATGCCCTCAGTGTGATGCAGAAGGTTGATCTGTCAGGAGTTATCTCTGTGAGCTTGGAGGACAGAATAAGCTTTATTATGAACAGCCGTGCTTCATGAGGAGTAGCTATTCGTATTCCTTCATGTATTCTTTTTAAAAGGGCTGTAAACAAATTGTTTCTCATAAACCACCTGCATGCATAAAACTAATTTTCTATTACCAGCATCTCCCAGAGTTGGATTGCTGATTTAGCCCTGACAGTGCCCTGGGTACTTTGTTGTTCTGCTTAAAAAGCCAGTCATTGATACGTTTCCAAATGTTTCCATGTCTTTAATGTTAGTTCAAAATATCTAATGCATTGCTTCTGCAGGCAGAGAGGATACCAGCTGCATCAGGCAAGTTCCCATTCTGTTGCCTCTTCTCCTACAGTCAGGGATGGCCTGTGTTCTTCCTGGGAGAGATTGGAGAATCGTTTTCACGAGAAGACAGGGAAAACCAGAAGACAGATGCATGAGTCTGTCACAAAGCCCTTTTCAGAAACCTTCTCTTCCCTCTGAGAAAAGAAAATTACCTTGTACCTTGCATATGATTTAGGCTGAATTTTTTTTTCTCCTTACCATTCAACTCTGAAAGAACTTTTAAAAGGATAAAATATAAAAATAAAATTTAAGCCCAACCTGTCAGCAAAGGGTAATGCATTCTGAAGCAAAGCCTCTGGGCTCTGAACCTTTGCCAGTTGACCCCTAAAATGCTGCTGGTGGGTTACTTCTCTGCTGTAGCTACTTTTGAAACACTCAGTGAATGCTTACCATGTAGGAGGACTTTACTTACTAGTCATGGAGTGAGGGAGCACAGTTCTTCCAAGGAATTTCTGGAACAGCATCCAGGTCAGTGGGAAATGTCCTGGAATTTCTGACCTGAAATCTGTGTCTTTGTCTGCACTATCAGCCTTCCTCCCACTAGTAAGTGTTGGGGGAATACAAGTGTTCCCCGTGGGAAGATTCACTAATGTTTTTCAAGCAATAGGTAAGCTGCCTTGACTGCAGGGAGTGTTACGGCTTCTGTGGGAAGAAGAGGGACTCCTTCCTTACTCTGTCCTCAACCCATCTCATTTTGGGGTCTTTGCTACCTGCTAGGTGAGAGCACTTACTTCTGCAGGAGCTGCTCCTGCCTTCCCCACCACTGACACAACGTTGGCATGTGTCGCTTCAAATGAGCTTCTTTACTGGTGATGCGTGTGCAGTGACAGGATCAGAGCTGCCCGTTCCCTGACAAGGATCAGTCCTACAGCAAGTCCAGTGCTCGATGGGTGATACTCCCTGTGGTTTCTGAAGTGTAGTGCTCTGATGGAGAAACTGGGGAATGTGCATGCCAAAGACAGACCGGCCTCCCTTCTGCAGGGTGCACACAGGCAGCTCCTTCTGCAGGACGGTCCTGACCTTGTTTATTTTGGACTTAGGCACCAGAAAATAGCTGTTAATTGCTGCTCATTTAGAATTATAATTAGGTGTTACCAGATGAGTTCTTTAATACTACAATTAAAATGTTATAAAAAATTTTGCGGTTTTTAATACTTCATAAATTGGTTAAAATTTAATTCAAAGTACGCTGATTGCAAGCTGTCTGTGTATGTGCAAAATTATTAAAACCCACAAAGCCAAAGCAGAGATCGCTCATGAAGAATGTAGTAATAAAAGCAACTGTGTCCTGTGCATCGTGTTGCTGGGGAAGGTTTGAGTGATGCAGAATCCGTGTGCTGGCTGAAGGTCAAGAGACCAGGGGTGCAAGCTCCAGGATCGGGTCTGTTCCTAAGGAAAGTCAGGACTCTGGTTACTGTCCTAGGGTATGAAGAAAGAGGAGGGGTGTCTCTGAGAACATGGTACAGCTGAAACAGTTTGGGGTTGGTTATTGTCTCGGTGAAATGCAGGGTGCCTTGTGCTGAGAAAAGCTCTTGAGCAAGTGGCAGCAGATGCCTTGGGCCTCAGAAAATCCATTATATTCTGGGTGTTGTATTACCAGGTCAGGACTGCCTTAGTTAACGTGATGCTGTACCTAGTGCAAGCATAGGCTGGTGATTCAAGTTGGTTCAAAACATTGAAGGGATAACTTTGTCCTGCCTTCCTGTAGCCAAACTGGAACATTGCCACAAACACGGTGTTGTGTGCTGTAGCTAATTCGGTAAAACCACCCCTGTGCTCATGCCTGGCCCCGATCCGCTTTAACTAACGGGCTGGGCACATGTCTAGAAGCAGTGGACATAGAACTGTGGTCTCTGAGCAAACGAGCTTTCAGAGGAAACATCATCAAAACCCCTTTGATGCATTAGTCTGCAGGTGAGAAAAAGCTTGGACATCGGGTGGCATTGCATATCCAAAAGTAAATGCTTAAAACTTGGAGCATCTTCCTCATACATCGCTGAGGGCCTCAGAGGCATTGTTTATTGGCAGCTGAGGAGTTGCTTGCGCCGCTGTTAATTCGAAGGTTGGGTTTGATGAGCAAGGTGCTGCATCTCGCGCCGTTAGCCCCGTGCCAGCATCAGCCATGTGGAGGAACAGGAGCTGTTTCCTTTCCTTGGAGCTGTACTTAACTAGGTTCTGCTTAAGCCTTCCTTTGTTTTTCATCAAGCTAGGTAATGTCTTTCCCCTTCAAGATCTGTTCTGCTTTCCTGCTGAAAGCTTTTTGCCTTCAGGATTTTACATTCTGGCAACTAACAAAATTAAAATAGCTTTCCTCCTAAGTACTGTAAAACGTACATTGAATCTGATTTCAATGGCTCCAAGTAAGCATTTCAGCACACTAATGGGGGAATGGATTGAAAAAACAGCTAGCAGTAATTTTCTTTCCTTAGGTTTTACTGAATGGTATCCCAAGAAGCTGCACATTATGTATATCCCCTTCGTGTTTTACTCAAGGTCATGTAGAGGTGGTGGCCTGGAAGGAAAGAGTGGATCATTTCAATAGTAAAGTTGCCGCAGATGGCATGTGGGATGTCTTATTTTTCAAAGGTCTTTCCATCTGCTATTGGCAGAAGTCTCCATTACAAAAGGGCAGTTTTGTGTGAGGTACATAATTTATTTTAGGTTGATGTTTTGTTAGGATTCAGGTTTGTCTTGACTCAGACCATTAGCATGGGACCATTACCCTGGTAAAGAGAACGCATGGAAGGTGTACGATCTGAGATACAGAGGAGATGCTCCCGAATTTTGGGGAAGGAGGAATTTTAAAGATTGAATTATAACAGAAAAAAGCAAGATACCTTCTTGTGGAGGCAGAAGTGTCATGGTGGTGGGTTTTGTTTGTTTTCTTTTGGATAACTTGGTTAAGGTTGAATTGCAAAACTTGAAGCTTGTAGAGCCCCATAGGATGTCATGGACGAGAATTATGCTGAAGGGTGAAGAATATCCCGTATCTGCATGTCAGTGCCATTCTGAAGGTACGAACTGATCTCTCCTGCTGCTTCGCAAGTGTAGAAATGCCAAAACCATTGGAAGTAGCTACATAGCTGCCGTGCACTCAATACCCTTGGCTAGCAAAGCATGCCTTCTCTAGTCGCTGAAAAGATGTTGGATATCGAAAGCCAAAACCCACATACATTGAGCATGGATTTTATGGGGCGGGGAGGGGGGTGTCCATGGTGGCCACAGGATCGCACAAGGGGCAAGGAGCAGGCGAGAGGTGTGCAGGGTGGTGGTGTGCCCGACTCACCTGAGAGGTAATGTTTACATTCGCTGCATGTTTTGGATTTCTTGCTGAGGCTGGGAGAGGCAATCGGCACAGGGTCATTAAAATGTGCAGAGTATTTTTAGCCTCCCAACTTTGCTCATCTTCCTGATCTGAAGCCGTTGAGGTCGCGTGTCCTCGTTGAGGTGGCAGGCAACGTGGATCCGCAGCCATGTAGTGCCTTCCTGTCTGCTGCCCCGAAGTTTTCAGCACTGATGTGGGGCCCATGTGTGAATTTACTTGCAGAACGTGAGCAGGAAAATGTGAGCATGGAAGCAGGTTTTGGCCTGTTTGACTCTGTGGAGTCCTGGGATTTGCTTTGTGGTGTGAAAGACAGAAGATGGCTGGTCTGTCCACAAAGTGTTGGAATTGCTGCAGCCTTGATGCAGCTGTTATCTTGGTCCCTCTAGCCAGGAAGTAACTAGGAAACCTACTGCTTTGATCTGCCAAACAAAGAAGACTTGTAAAATATATTAATTGATTTTCTTCCATCAATCTGTTTTGAACATACAGCCTCAGATCTGAGCGAGACAAAATCTGATGTGTAGATGTTTTGTGTCTTACCGTACAGAATGTGATGTAAGAAATCTGAATTTAATTTTAGCCTGAAGTGCTGCTGAAGGAGAGAAACGGTATTTTTTGACTGAGTCAGAGTTAAGACTGACTTCGCCACCATTAATTCAGGATTTCTTAATTTACAGACCTTGGGCTGTTTCATATTTAATAAGCATTATATTACACCTAGGGCTTGATTTTTATTTACATCCCTTTAATATAGCTTGAGCACCATGTAGTATATGCTACCTCAGAGGGTGTTTTCTTTTGCCAAAGCAAAGCAAGAGGGCCTTAGTAGAAGCGGGGTGGAAAAACAACCAAAAAAGAAATAATCATAAATTTTATAATAAGCTTGATTGCATCTTGGTTTCTTTATAGGTTACAGAAACAGTTTTCATTTTTCATACAGAAGGCAATTGCGTGAAACTTGTGCTTTCATAGTTTCTGCTTATTAGTTGCAAAGGGAATTTCTGGGTGCTGTCTTCCATGGTAACAGCCAAATGCCTCCAGAGCCAGAGGACTGCAGGATGCTGGGGGCATTCTGCGCAGGGAGAATTCAGTTTAATAAATGTAATAAGCCCATTTACCCTACTGGGCTATGTTAACTACCTGCATATAAACTCAGCGTACATAATGTTTGGGCAAAGGTTAGAGAAGCAGTTTGTAGGAAAGGCTAGCTCCAGAGCACACCAAAGCAGCAGCTGTTCTTATTTTAGCCCTCAGTAACACACGCAATAATGGGGTTCAAGCAGTATCTGTGGTTGACACAGCAATAACAACTATGATATAATTAACTTCAAAACCCTTTAGGAGAGAATAATTTCAAAATCTAGCATTGAAAATGTTCATAGTTTCACAAGATGAGAACTACAGAAGGTTTAATTGGATATATAAACCCTCCAGTATGGCATAAGTTGCCTGCTAAATGATGGTGTTAAGAAGAAAGCAGCCCGGTGGCAGCCTGCTGCTGTCTTCTCCTGTGCAGCCTCTGGGCTGGGGTCTGGTCTGATGGAGGGGCGCTGCTCCCATACTGGTGGTGACCACGTCTCGGAAGGATGGCAGCCGAGATCCGTTTGCAAACTTGCCACTTCCTGGGCACTTGGTGGACCTGTGGAGAAGGATTATCGTCTCTTGGCAGGATCAGTGCAGTAAGTCCTTTTCACTCGATGGCTGCGAGGGGGGGGTGGAGGTGTTGTTACCAGTGCAAGCATGCTTTCCAGAGCCCAACTTAAATAGCTCTGGACACAGGTAGTCTCTCAGCATTATTTAATCACCTGTGTATTTGTCAAGCTGCTGCTGAGTCAACAAGGTTAAAGTTGTTTGTAGAATCATAGGATCATGGAATGGGTTGGGTTGGAAGAGATCCTAAAGATCATCCAGTTCCAACCCCCCTGCCATGGGCAGGGACACCCTCCACTAGACCAGGTTGCTCCAAGCCTCATCCAGCCTGGCCTTGGACACTTCCAGGGATGGGGCACCCACAGCTTCTCTGGGCAACCTGTCCCAGTGCCTCACCACCCTCTCCGGGAGGAACTTCCTGATCCAATCTAAATCTCCCCAGTTTCAATTTAAACCCTCACCTATATCCTCCTGTGTGGCCACGACTGTGGTGTGCGTAATGATAGTACGGTCGCTGAGCTCAGAGGGGACAAGGTGATCAAAATGTTGAGACTGATGGTAAACTTTGGAAATGACAACCTAAAAGAAAGTGGACAAGGTACTCAAAGCATCCCTAAAATTAAAAAGGGAGAAAGTAAGGGTAGAAAAGACAAAGTGGAGGGAAAAGAAAGTGAACCAGATCCTTCATGTGGTTTGAAACCAACTGTGGAACATAAAAGCAGTTAAATAAACAAAGCTGGGAATAATTCATGCTAGCTAGATGGCAGGTTTGAGAAGCTGTTTGAGGTGAAAATTTGGAACTCCAACTCCCAGGTATTAGTAGTGGAGTGTATAAAGTATAACAAGTATAAAAGGAAAATTGAAAGATCCAAGGTGGGCTTTGAAGAGCCAAGACTAAACATAGAAGATAAATAATTTAGGTAAATCAGTGCCATTGTCTCGTGTGAAAATTGGGCTTCCTGGATGATGGGAGGTTAAAGACAGCAATTAAGGAAGAGAAGGGCACTGCTAAAAAGGGAAATTATTTCTTTGCATCACTTTAACAGCTAAAAGCGTTGTGGAAGACTTGGTAGTAGCATTGTGCCCACTACTTCTAAATATAAAAGATAAGCAAATTTCAGAAATTGAGGTCTTGGCAAAAGCAGCTTTGGAATAAGCTATTAATCTGAAAAGCATTAAGTAAGCAGACCCCACCAGTATGCTGTGTTATATAAAACATAACTGAGCTACCAGCAAAAGTAATGGGTTTTTCATTAAAAAGTGCCACTTTTTCAGAAGGAAGTTCTTCACATACCTTGTACTCTGGTTGATGCAAAGATTATTGAGAAAATAACAAAATACCTGAAAGATCATGTTGTTGGAGGTCCGACTTCATGATTCTGCAGAGTAAAGCTGTTCTAGTGGTTGCTTGAAATGCCCAGGAAGCTGCTAGAGAACGGGCTTACATCCAGGAGGTCTGAAAAATCTCTACACTGAGGCCCCTAACAACGCTGAGTAGACACATGGATAGAGCAAAGGGGTTCTTCGAACAGGAAACTGGTTTAGTTTGAATTAGGGTTGATTTAGGATTTAATTTGGTTTCAAGCCGGTAGACACGGAGCAAAAATCCATGAAGGGAAGGAAGAACAAGTTATCCCTCACCTGGTCAATCGTTTGCATTCTTGTTGTTTTGGTTTAAGTTAGTTTTGGTGCTCACTGGATCTGCTATCTGCTCCGCTTTGCCTGTTTTGTCAGAGAGATGCCGAACCAGCAGGTTCGGCATTGCTGGAGCCAGATGCAGAAATAACAGTACCACAACTGTACGGTGGCCAGCCGTCACCTGCGGTGTGCTGTAAGCAGCAAGCCTAGGAGGACTCTGTTTCTCAGCTCTCCCTCTCCTTAGTTTAAAACCTTCTGTTCTACATCCTGGATGTGTGGAACTCAATGCCAGGGAGTTGGGGTTTAGAGGAGAGGGCTTGGTATCTTGCAATTTTAGTCTTCACACCGCTTTCCATTGTGCTGACCAGAAGCCTGTGTTGGTATGGTCATTTTTTTTAAGAATATAGTGTCACGTGTGTAGTAATTTGTAGAAAAAGCACAGGAATTCTTGCTTTGTGGAAGTGGCTGGCACATGAGCACATTCAGCCGCATTAGCGGAGTTTGCCGATAGCTAAGGAACAGCTGAATTTCTTAATTTCTGTAGGATTCCTACTGTCCTGGATCTTTAATCCGTGCATCTGGTTGCAGTGCCGGGCCTTGTCTGTAAATGTAAAAGGCCTCTGTTGAAAGGGAGATAAGCAGTAGTTTACTTCTTTCAGGGAGACTTTACGGCAGGCATTAAGAGCCTATACGCTCGGGTGGGGTGATCTGCACCGATCTGTATTTAGTGCTCACTGTGAGCAATGGCTGGGCTTGTGAGGCTCAAGGCTGAGCTATATTTTAAGTGGACGTTTTGACTTATCACCGTAGTTATTTAACAGGGCCCTTCATAATCCTTGTTCCCGTGGAAAAAATCCTCCTTTTTATCTAGGATTGTCTGCAGGCAATGACACCTTCAGAAATTAATATCTTCAGAAGCAAATGTAGCCAGTAAGGCTGACGGGAGTATCCAGGCTGTGCTTGCGCCCTGCTTAAAAGCTGCTCTTTCCCCCTGCTCCTCTCCTGGCTCAAGCTGTGATTGTGTCTCTGGGATCACAAAGGTCTGTAGCTGGGCCAGCTCATTGCTAAAGTCTTCACCTTGGGTTTTTTAATGCTTTTCCAAAATGAGGAAAACCCTTTCTGGGTACTTCTGAATTGTTCTTGCTATTGTGTGTATCTCCCCGTACCAACCTGCCTCTATTCAGGCTTTTTTCCTAGATTATGGGATATTTTGGAGTGTTGCTTTTTGTTACTTTCCACTCCATTTTTAATTTCTATCCAAACAGATGATGAAACGTTTTCCTGCTGGAGTCTGTCTCTCATCTGCTGTTTTTTCTTTTTTGGAGAGTTTACTGAGAATATTCAACATCCACTTTCTTTTGCTCTGTCTCATTCCATTACTCACAGTTATGTGCCCGTGGCTAATTATACTCCTCCACTCCTTTCTTGGTGTTTGTATCCTTCGTGCACTTACAGATGGTTATCAAATCCCCATCTTGCTTAGCCAGTCTGTCTGGTGCTTGTGACTTGACAGAGATTTTTATCCTTCCCGGTTCTTGAATTGCTTTGCTCATCCCTTCCCTCCAGATGGGTTGAGACTCACTGGTGCTCTAGGCCTGCTCACACCTGGCTCATGGAAGAGATGCCTTTGCTCATGTTCAGCTTTTTGGCCTTTTTACTGTATTGTAAGTTTATATGAAGTTGCTTCCTAAATCTGTGCTTGTGTTGCCATCTCCATGTATCTCCCCAGTGAATCTCTAATACGTTCCCTGCATGTGGGAGTTTGGAGTGAAACGAGACTCGTTTTGTCTTTTTTGGCCATACTGCTCTGCCCCCCAAGTCTGTTTATATTATATTTCTCGCAGCAAAGCACAAAGAAATCTATGCTGAAGGAATACTGATGTAGTGAAGTGAAACATTCAGAAGTCATTAACTGGTGTGTAACTGTGCTTCTACAACTTTTAATTTGTGCAATATGATGATCTGGAGTTAGAGTGTGCCTCATGGTTTTCCTCTTCTTCCTTCAGAGCACAGATGAGGTGTTAGATACAGAATGAAGCAGCTGAGCTGTAGCCAATTACTGTTCTCATTTTTAGTGGAATAAATACCTGCCTCCTTGTTCGGAGTGACGTGTGGCCCCTCCTCGCTCAGTCAGTTCTGGATTACCATTGTTTGTGTGACACCCCGAGGTATTGTGGTGGTTGGGTCCCTCTGGAGCACTGGTTCCCTGTCAGGGTGTTTGTGTGCCATACACAGCTGTGGGTAGGGGTCCAGAAGGAAATTTGGGGTTCCTTATGTGTTGCATATGCGGTAGAGTTGGGAGGGGCTGATGCAATTTTGGCCCCTTCTTCACCGTTGTCTGGGTGGCGCCACGTTGATACCATCTGACCTGCGTCCTCGGGCTCACGTCGAGAATGTTTAAGAAGTTTCCACCTTGAAAAACACACACAGTTGTTTCAGGTTCTCTTATGAAAAGACACCATTACATGTCCAGGTCAGATAAGGACATCGCTTATGCACCTCCCGCCCTGTAGATTTCTAGAGAGTCTCTTAACCACATTTCACAGCAAATGCGGTGTCAGAAGGCACGCGCACAACCGAAGCTGGCAGTTCTGTGGGCAAACCGAGCTTCCTGGAGGGGATGCTTTTGTGCTGACTCGTTAGATACGTAGGGTTGCAAAGTAGCTTAAGCTTAAAGTGATTTCAGTGCAGTGGTTTTGTCCCTGGTTTGAAATGGGCTGGCTTGCTTTGGGGATGCTTTCCTTCACGGTGCTGTTCACGGCTGGTGGCCCACGTGGCACTTGCTTCAGTTCAGTTTTGCTTCCAGAAGGGTTCACGCAGGACGTGAGCTATTCAGTGCTGGTTTGAAATTCCTCTTGACTCTTTAAAGTTGACTGCTTTTTCTAATCTCTTTGCCGTCTCCTGTGGGACCTACTCATTGCCAGAATTTCCTAGTACCATATGAGCTGTTGGTATTCTTGGCTCCGTTTTAAATGAGTCCAGCTTTTTCTGCTTGTCTGAAAGAATCAAACCATGTAGGTTTCAAATATGTTCTCAAGACCACCTCTTTTCCATCCACCTGCCCCACGGCAAAATCAGCTATATTTAAATGAAGTTTGCTAATTTATTATTTTGCTGTGCTTTCCAGCTTTGTAGTTTTCTGCCAAACCAGCACTCGGCAGTTCTAACGTTGAGTTTGGAGCAGCGGCAGGAGTTTAGCCTGCTAAACTCGGCGCTGTTTTTACAAAGCCATCTGGAGTGCTTACCCTCGGCCTCCTTTTGGGTTACATGGTCTAGGGTTTATAATATTGCCGGGAGCAGATGCAATGAGAACGTACGTGTATTTTTGAAAGACCCTTTTCTACAGTGTCTGGGCTCCCAAATGCAGTATTAGTTGTGGAATGCTAGATGAAGCAGTGAGATTAAAGGAGGCTTTCAAAGGAAGGGACTTGAGGTCATCTGGTCCACAGGAGATAATTCCAGATGTGAGACAGAGCAGCCTGGAAAGGCATGAGGCTACTGGGGCAAAAGAAACACCAACAGTCTTAAGTGCATTAGTTGGTTGTTTGCTGTTGGACTTGATTTTACCAAAGCAATACTGACTCTGTATCTGCTTAGCTCGTTACAAAAATACTGCCGTTATTTGGTTTATATCTACTTTCCTTCTTAAGTTGCCTTTCTGCCACAGGAAGGGAAGCCTTTAGCATGGTTCAAAGTGATTGTTCAAAACTCTGAGTAACACTGGGCCTTGAAGGGTTAATGGAGCTTTAGCTCACCCTGTCACCTTGCTTGGAATATTGGGTTGTCTTGTTGGGGGAGAGCACCTGGCTTCTAAAAATGGGAGAGCTGAACCACTGGGAGAGGCTTTTTCATATTTTCAATTTCAAAAGAGAATGACAGCTACTGAGATTTATAAAATTTTAAAACATTCCAATTTAAAGGGCTTTAAATATTGAATGTAGACAACTTTTCCATGGGCAGAGCAACCATGGAAAGAGGAGGAGGCGAAGTTTGATCCTGTTAAGGTCCGAAGGTGCTCTATTAACTTTGGAGGGACTGACAGCAGTCTTGGATAAGAAATCTGACTTTTCTACCAGATGGTAAATTATTATAGAGCACTAAACAGTTGCAAAAAGATCAAGTCTATAAAGCATCTGGTAGGGTAACTGACAATTCATCAGTTTTGCATGATGCACGTTGTATGTATCTCATGGGCTTGAGAGGAAAGTTATAAATCCGTCAAGCTTGAAACTGGAGAGAAGCTTGATCGCGTTTGCTGAAAGAAGAGAGAAGTCGAGAGACAGGCCTATTCTTTAGCTGAGATCTTTGTGTTCCTGAGAGTTACTCCGCAGTGAGGGCTGTGGAGGTGCCATTCACATGACTTCTGAGCAATCTGCACTCAAGATACACCATTAGATCAACCACTTTTGTTGTTAATGGGAGCGAAAGAAGGAGGAAAAGCTCTCTGAAAGCTATTCATCCCCAATCTGGTCTGATACATACCTAAGATGTTTTCAGCACCGCCTGTAAAACTTCAGCTCTGTCCTAATCTGAGAGAGTTTGACACACATCATTAGTTTTGACACAGTAATTTCAACCATTGGTGTGGTGGTTTTTTTCCCTCCAGGAAGAGTAGCCTCTTAAGATTCTGGCTGCTGCTGAGCCAGATGTAATCCTGCTTAAAGCGTGCTTCAGTGGGTTTCCTTCTCCGGGCTGCACAAATGAGCACAGTACATGCAGAATTTAGAGGCCTAATCTTCACTCTTAATCCAGGCACTTCTTCCCATTCCCGTGTGGGCCGTATCTGGAGAGCCGGCTAACACCGGGCAAACTGCTGGGGGGCTGAACGGAGCTTCCCGTTGGAATAGAGCTTATGCAGCTATAAAGATACAACTAGCTGTATCCGACTCTGCGGTGTAAGGACGTGTTAATGGTGCTTTTAGTAATGCTTTGGTGAGAGATGAATGAGGATATGGAGGTTGGAGAGCAACAAAGAGGACTGGGTATGCGGCTGGTACGAAGAGCCTCTTTTGCAGTATTCAGAATCTTGCTGCTGAGCTTACTTGGATTTATGCTTTCTCATTGAGATAATAAAAGCAGGATGAGATGATCAGTATTCTCTCTGCGTCTAGGTTAGAACTAGGTTATTTTGTAAAGTATTTTCAGATGCCTTGGCTGTAGAAGACATTGCATAAATAAAGATTTCTCTGTGTTGTGTGATATTAGAGCATGTGAAAAGATTTACTGTGCAAATACAGTAACGGAATGGAGCGGAATCATGATCTCCTGTTTGTTGGTACAACGCGATGTAAATATTTGCCTAGGTAGATTCTCTTGAGATTTCTTGTGGATTTCCCTGAGCACCTTCACTGCTGGTATTCTTTGAACACTGTGCTTTTGGCAGATGTAAACATGTTTGTAACATGTGATACCTCCATCAAAAGCTTTGTGGCTCTGCAAAAAAAAAAAGTAATACACTTCCTCTTTCAAAATCCTAGCAAAATGCAAAAATTACTTTGTTAGAACAGTCTTGAGTGTGTTTTTGAAATGTCTGCCCACACAGAGTGGTGGGTCGTGCCATGCACAGTCTGTGCACTTGCAGGTATTTTGCTTCAAGGACACTCAGGGAGTCCAGAATCGTCCTTAGGTGCATACCACCAGGTACCTCACTTTGCCGAGGCACTGTTGAAGTCTCAGGTCTCAAGTCGTTTCCCCTTTGCCCTCTGCAGGCTGCTGAATCTCGGGCTGGCATCTGCCAGCCAGAGAGGTTCTTGCTTTCCTCATTCTCGGTACCTCTTGCACCTTGGTCGAAGGAGAATCTCCATCGCCTTTTGAGAGACACTTGAGCTTGTGAGGAGATGCCCAGCTCTGAAAGAGCCCCTCTCCCATTGTCACTTTGAGGGAATGGGGCTTGCTATGCTAGCTCCGTGGAAATCTGTCTTAACGGGTAGACTGTGGAATTTACCTTAAAGTAAAATGAGTATATTCTCATGAAAAGATGGTGGATATGCAGAAATTGCATTATTTTTAAATACCTGCCTTTTTTGGTTGGGTTTCAAGGTATTTTCTGTATTTTTGTTTCCCAATAGATGCCCAAATTAAGCACACTTTCATGATAATTTACTTTGTGTTTGGGAAGGAATATCCAATCCTCAATCCTTTTAGACAGTCCTCCTTTCCATCCTTGGGAGGTTGAAGCTTAGCTGTTTGCTTTGGGTAAAGCTTCTTTTTATAGACACGTCTTATTAACCTTCTGCTGGGACTCTGGTAGCCCTGCGAACTGACAGCTGACTCACTGCAGCTTCTGTTTCTCCTGCTTGGACCTGTCGAGACTCGTCGGGTGTACACCAGCTCAGCTGGATGGGCCAAGCTATGCTTAACGTGTCGTTGACCGCAAACCACCCTATGTATGCAATCGAGCACGTCTCTCTCAGGCAGATGGATGAGGAGGAGCTACATGAGCTTAATTAAGACTTTCTTGTATCGTAGCATGCAACTTCAGAACTGTTTCTTGTACAAATGTGAATAAGAACACGTAAAGGATTTATTAATAGGCCATAATAGAGGCTGGACACGAAAGTAAACTTGGAGGTAGCCATACGTTCATGCCTCATGACTCGTAAAACCAGCTGACTGGATTTGGGGGCATCAATATGGAGCTCCACTGCTCAAGCAGGATAGTTAAATTTCACTGTGGAAGTATCTGTAATTATGTCTTTACAATGTAATTTGGTTTATCGGCAGTTAATCTGTGTGTCATATTTGATCACTGTCCTTTTCTTCTTTTGGTTTGCAGGAGTAAGTCTGTGTCTGTAAGACTGGATGTACTGACCACTTGGCTCAGACTGAAGAGGACTTGCTCTACTTTGGAATATGGTGCCTAACTTCTGCGTCCCAGTACTCACCGTGCCAGCAGCCATCCTCTGCTGCTTGATGCTGCCTTTAGCAGGAGCGGACAGTAAGTCACATTCAGTATTGGAAAGCTTGAATACCCTGCAAATTTTCTTTCAACAAATATTAAACCTTCTTGGTTTGTAGTGGAAACACTAAGGGATAACCCCCCAATCTCTTTGCAGTGTGCGTAATGCAGATAAACATTATGTATGCGAAGGGGCACAAGTAGAACTAAAAAGGCTGACAAAATTTATTCGAGCACGGGAAGAGCTTCTGTAGTAGCTGCCAGATCAAAACCTGACAATTTGATTTCTAACATGTACAGATGAGTAAAGAAAATTGGGGGCGGAAGAAGAGAGAAGTATTGGGGTCGCGGTAATCCCTGTTACTTTATTTTCCTTGTTCTTTTACCAGCTCTTGTCATTTGTGTAGTACTGAGACGTCTCTCCTGAGTCAGCAGGTGACTGAGCTGTTGGGAAAGGATGCGGGTTTTTACCTTCTGGTGTAGCTCTCCTACACCTGTGTTGTTTCAGTACAATTGGAGCCGGAGTTTTCCTTCTGGTTGTGCTTTAAGCTGTTGCGTCCACGCCTTTTGCCCTGATAGTCTTATAGCAGCACCACTGGGACTGGCTTTGATCAGCCCCATCCAGGCCAAGGAGAACGCTGGGCACAAAACACTGTTGTGGGCAGAGGAGGAGAAACTTGGCTGATGGCAGACTACTGAAAATACCTCAGAGTAGGAATTCCTCATCAAATGAGTTCTGCAGAGTGCAGGAAACCTTGTGGGTTCTTTGCATAGTCTTGGTTTTCATAACTGGCGTGTATTTGCTAGGCTATCCCCGAGTATTTGTGCAGCCCCCCTCCCTTTTCTTTTACCAGTAACCAGATTTTGCGTGGCCAAATGTTGGCATGCTCATGGCAGACTCTTTGGCTGTTGTGAATACTCCGTGCTTTTAAAAGTGCCCAGGGCTCCTGGGACGCTTGAGGTGACTCTGCACCTCCTGAGCTGCCACCAACCATCTGCTTCTCACTCCAGCTTTAATCACCACCTTATAATTAAGATGTAATTTCATTGTGAATTTATTTATGTGTGAAAGTAGATCTTGATTCATGTTGGTAGGAGCCTGGCTGAAAGGAGAAAATGGACAGGGGGGTCCTAAATGTCCTTGAATGAAGGGGAAGGAGTAAATTTAGAGAAGCTGAAGCGTGAAGGGGGGATGTGAAGAAAGATACAATTCACTATTGTCGTCGTCACTAGGGATTACTTGCAAAGGCAGCAGATTAGAGTGTAGTCTGAGTTTGAGCTGCCCAGTTAAACTGGGGACAGCAGCTGTCTCCTTCCTCAGCTTTCTCCTCTGACTGCTGGAAGATGCTTATTCAGATCACTTTGTGTCTACACACTGCAGCCCATTTTGGAGTCTGGCACAGAGAAGTGTATGTTTAATGTTCTGAGGCGTATAAGAATTCACCAGGGCTCATTGTCTTTATCCTGGCCCCTGCAAAGGAGAGAAGCATCACTCCATGAGGCGTGCAGGAGCTGGCGGAGCTTGAGGTGGCCTAGCACGGTTCTTGGCCAAAGGATTACTTGCAGTAGACATGGTTTGCGAAGTTTGTGGAATACTTCCACATGCTTACACTTAACAAAATCGGCTCTGTTTCATAGGCCCAGATCCAAATATTGGTGTCTCAGATGTGCAATGCTTCTGTGTTGAGAAGCAAGTGTATCTGTATGTACGCCTTTTTCTCTGGCACAGCCTTACTCTGAATTCCTTTTTCCTAATCTGGAAGGCAGATCTGGAGGACAGCGACCTTTTAACCACCACAGCCACCACGGATTAACCAAGGGTTTCCTGAGATGGAAAGTATTGCTCTGTGTATTTTAGCAACTTGCAGCTTTTTTATCATCTTACCCCACTGAATTTTGCCAAGACTGTCAGTGAAAGGGCCTTGCTCTGTGCCTCTGTAGGGGCGAAAATCAGCCCCAAACCCTGCATATTTCATGTCCTGCTGTCGGTCATGCGGGCGGGCAAGGCACAGTACTGAATGTGGCATCGGGGGGTCCCGGTTCGGTGCAGCAGTGAAGGGCAGGGGGAGGGTCTGATACTGGATGGAGCTTACTGTGACAGCTGGAGAGGGATGCTGTGAAAGGAGCACCGCATAGGCACCCTCTTCAGATTTCTTGGTCCCCTAAGCATCCTGTTGGCTCCAGTCAACGACTGTTTGTTTACGTGGATTCCTGTTCTTGGGATTTCACTGTGATCCTTCCTTTTCCCCACTGCAGCGCTGCTAGAGGCAGCGGAGGGATGGGTAGGCTCCGTATCTGCAAAGCACTCCTACATTTCTCCAGCTGAAAGCAGCGTGATAGTGGGAGCAGGCTAATCCCTGCGTTTGAATTCCTGGAGTCAGTCTGCAAAATCACTTTCTGTAGGAACGGTGACGATCGAGGGCAGGGAAGGAGGGCTGTACTGCATCCCTGGCAGCAGGCTGCCACGACTGGTGGCACACACAGCCGGGGCTTCCCTACCTTCCCCGCCTGCGCTTCGGAGCTGCTGTTGTCGCAACACATTTCAGCATCGCTGTGTAGCTCCCTGACAATTAGGCAGCTGGCAGATAGCTACACGTTAACGCCTGAGATAAAACAGATTGAATATGTATCGCCTAGCGGAATTAGCACCAGGCATGCGGCGCGATGCCTCTCCTGGAATTGAGTTCGCAGGAGCTGTGAGTAGTGTCAGCACTGAGGAATTGGAGGGGCGTCCAAAGGTTAAACGTGTGGCAGTGTCAGAAAAAGAGGGGCTCGCGGGGTGCCTCCTGCCTGCATGACGGGAGCGGTGGCTTCCCGGACGCTCTCGTGGGTGCTGGGAGGAGAAGGTAAGCGGGAAGGGGCACGTGCACAGGAGCAGTTGGGTACAGGAGTGCTCATTTGGCAGAGAGCACTTTCAAATCCTCCCCGGCTTTTACAGACTGCAGTAAGAAATTATTAAATTTTCTCTGTGATCTGGCTGTGTTTCTGTCAGGGTGACCCTAATTCCATTACAGCAGCTGGGAGCTGATTCAGGATGGCTGTTTCAGACTTTCTCCCTTGCTTGTGGTTGTGGGTGGGTTTTTTATGCACTCTGTGCTGCCCTGTCTGTCAGCTTTTGATTGTGCATGGGAAAAACGGCTTTGCAGATTTCATTTAATGTTCAGTTCAATTGTCAGCTAAAAGATGCTCTTTTCCAGCTTTTGGAAATAGGTCATTTACTCTAATAAAATAAAAAAAAAACCACCAACCCAACAAAAAAAAATAACCTCTCAAAACAAAATGCAGAGAAATCAGGAAAGAAAATCAATACTGTCATCAGAAATCATCAGCAATGTGTTTCCTTGTTGGTTTTTTAAAAATTAGGCTTTGTTTTTGAAATCCTGGGCACAGCTTCCATTAGCCAAAGGAGGAGACTAGGGGGCCCATCTAAAGTCTTTTCGAACTGAAATATATCTTGGCTTGTCTTGCACAGAATTTTAAAGGGCTTAAGGAAGAAAACCACTTCAAAAGTGACCCTGTAGGTGGAAGGAACTAGGGCAGTATTAGGCCAACTACCTCTGAAGTGATACGTGGTAAACAAACAGTTGACACCACCTTGTTTCTAAGGATAGGCCAAACTTGCCTTTTCCTGGAGGGGTGGGGAAGCTTGCAGCAGTGAGCTGGTGCTGGTGGAGGCAGGTCTTTGGCTCTCCCCACCTCCAGTGAGCAAGGACCCCAAGTGAAGTGTCCCAAGGCTGTCCTGCCCCTGGTAAGTGACAGTCGCCTTATATCCAAAAGGTGTGTTTGTCACACGGATTTTTATTTTTAACCATCAACCATATTTCTTGGATGCTAATTGGGTTGAGGAGACATATTGAAAAAGAAAATAGGAAGGTGAGATGTTGATACTGGTGAAGTTTGAGGAGTGGAAGGGTACTGATGCCCTTTCTAGACATGTGACTCCAGGTGAGCTTTTTTGCCATGGATTTTGCATTGCGCTTGAAGTGCCGCCCGGAGGTTTTGGACAGAAGAGCACTGTAGTGTTTGTTATGGCACTCGGTTCCCCTTGTATCCCAGCTCTGCAGTTACTGTTCTGTGTTCCTGGGACCCAGGTTTTGGCTCTACCTCTCCGATTCAGCTCTGCCACCTTTGCTTCATAACCTGAGTGATGCCTCAGCCACAGCTCAGCTCCAGATACAGCTGTTCTGGGTCACCTTGCGGGACAGAGCTGGGAAGAGGGTCTGATCCGGAAAGCTGGACCTGAGGCTTCTCCACTGCTGCCTTGCATCTATTTCTGTTTCCTGGTCTCTTTGTTTGCATGCCTGTCCCCAAACACTGCACATAGCAATTACATGTAATTGGTACGATCAGATCCAGGTATTGCAGCACAGGTAAATACTAATTTTCTGCAATTCCACCTTGACTAGCTTGACAAATTCCATCAGTGAAAAGAACATGTAAAATATTGTTTAGGAAAACCCCTGTACATGAGGCATTGAGGTTGCATCAGTAAGGGACAGGTTGAAATATTAACCACAGTTATTGTGCTGCTTTATTTTTGGTGTCCTTACTCATCACATATATATCTATAGGTATAAATGGATTCCACACTTCTCCTTAAAATATCTAAATGCAGCCTGCTTGTAACTGAGCATTGCAGGTATTGAGGTAGGAGGATGCTGTGGGAACAAACAACATGCTGAGGGTGGCTGTCAGATCTTTTTCTGCATTTATAGCCATGCCCCTTTTAGCTCCAGCACTTGCAGGAGTCATGTGAATTTGTTTGGGTAGCTACTTAAACAGGTCACAGCATTCACTTGTCTTTTTATTTATTGTTAGAGCCAACATCACTCATCAGTCAACAGGAGCTGTGAGGTCAAAGGTTCCCCTAGCCCTAAATTCCTTATCCAGCAGTGGTCAGTACAAAGACCTATGGAGAACGTGAGGACATACAGTATAATGTAAATATATAGTGATCCCTTCCTGGTGTCGTCTTCTTGCCCTCAGTGAGTGGTGTCTCCTGAGCCCAGAGCAGTGATGACTTTTGCCTCTGCACCATGGCTCCTCCTTTGACCCGCTTAGCGCCCAGGGCTGAGCAGTGTCGTGTGCCGCTCGCATCATTCAGACTCAGCTCTGTAGCCGGAGTTAGTCCCTTGCCTTCACAAGGGAGTTCCTGTGTTTAAGTGTCCGTGTAAGTTATCCGGCACAGTGGCAGATGTTGAGGGGCTGATATATTTAATACACTCATTTTTTGGAGAGAGAGTATGCTTATTGGTTTGGTGATACAGAAACCCAGTAAAACTACCTGCTTAAAATCTTATCTTCAGTGTAGATTCATAGATTTTTTTTTTTAAGGCCAGAAATCAGATCAGCTGCTCTGACCTGCACACCACAGGCTGTATAATTTCAGCTAGTAATTTCTGTATCTACTTTTAACAGCGGTGGATGAGCTAGCACTTAGCTTTTAGGAGGCTATCAAGTCACGATTTGAAGACTAAATGGTAGAGAATTTACCTGTCTCCTATGTGATCTGTAAAAGTGGCAAGTAATCATTACTTCTACAAATCTCTATTTATTTCAAGCTTCATTTGTGCATTTTTTGGGTTCAGACACTTGATGCTATAACCTGTGCCAGCTAGGCTGGAGACTCCCGCTATTTAATGCAAGAGTGTAGGAGTTAGGACAAACTTTGAGCTTGTCTTTTTGTTGTGGAAAAATGCGTTGGTGTTGATTTTTCTGATCAGGGATAATTTTTATAGTTCTTCACTAATTTTCCAGACTTTTCAATGTGCCTTTTAAAGGTAAGGGAGCAGGACCAAGAAGTGGCCACGCCTGGCCACAGTACAACAGCACTTCAGCCCTTTTGCCGATAACCTCGCGCTGGGAGCACGGTCTTGCGCAGTCACTTTTGAATCCCTTTCTGGGCCTCTGATTCTCAGGATGCAAACTCCCAGTTCATTAGCGTGACTTGGGTTTTTGCTCATGAATATCTGCCCTTAAGTACATTAAAGTGCATTTTTCTGGATCCCAGCTCATCCAGTCATCCGAGGAATTCTGTACAGGTAATCTTCCCTTGCTGTTATTAGCTGACTACCAGTCTTGGTAAAGCTTACCCATTACTTTCCAGCTCTGGTTGCAAGTCAGTTGCATTTATTCCCAGATGTTAACCAGCTGTGACTATCTGCAGAGGCTGCTGTGAGTGTTTTAAGGAGTTACTTAAAATATCCTATAGTAGTGATGGTAACACTCTTTGCAGGTGGAAAGGAGTGCCGGGAAACTGGTAAAATAACACGGTTTGTTGTGCTGCTGCTTGCTACTAGTAGTACTGACGTCAGACTGGGGAAATCATGAGGTCTGCTGGAGCTTTCAGCGTTTTAGCTGTGCAGTTGTAAAAAGCAATGAAGTGGTAATAGGGATGCTTTTTTTTTTTTCCTTTGATTGTCTGTTTGTTATATTGGTGCTTCAGAATGATACTGTAATATAAGACGATCAAACTCATTTTTGTGAACAACCAAGAGTATGAAATTTGTTTGCTCAGAATGTTAGTCAATCTTTTTTGATGGTGAACATGTTTGGTTTAAAAAGAAGGAATGGGGAAGCATCTGTTCATGGATGCTTTTTCACTGGTAAGATGTCGTTCTTCATGTATCAGTAGCTGAAAAGCAGTGGTGTACTTTTAATTGAATGCTCTATTTAGCCCCTTGTGAGAATCGGAGCTCTGTCTATGCCAAAGACAAATCTCATTCATTTTGTTGGTGTGAAAACACCACAGGGTGCTTTCTGAAAGGTTTAAGTCATAGAAATGTCTTTCGCCTTGCACACTTTACTGACATGATTACTGAATTAAACCAAAGCACATTTTATAGTGGACGGTGGCTTTACATTTGTCGCCTGCAATGCTAGACCTTGCCCTGAATGTCAGTTACGTTTGGGCTTTCTCTGATGAATCATAACATTAAGCCTTCACAATAAGGTGCAGTAACATGGTATTAAAAAGAAATATTACAGAATATGTTCCACTTCATGTGTTACAGGCTGGAATGAACTTGAAGTCCTGTTGTCCTTTTCAGATGGCCCTTCCTTGCATCTATTACTCATTATTCCCTTTTTTTTTAGTTCAATATTTAGCAACACAATTTCTAGGAATATATTTTGTTCAGTTGGATTGAGACATGTAGATAGTACCTGGTCAAAAGCTAAAGCAAATGGAAATGCCACTGTTTTCCGACAGAGTTTCAGGGCACCAATGGTGAGTGTTCTGAGCTGATGCTCTGCATAAAGTCAGCATGTCAAGAAGAGGCTTGAACTTGGTTTGTCTCTGCTACGTGTGGTTATTCTACTTGAGACGATACTGGGTGCTCTGGAAGTAGCCATGGTCTCATAGAAAGGACCGTTATCAGGCCACTGTTGGCACTGGTTAATACTGCAAATTTAACAGGAAGACTGCGCTCAGGGAGTTCTTCTTCCTTGCTTCTGCTGCTTCTATTTCCTTATTATAAACTCTGCATCTGAAGACTTTGTTGGCTCACCTCAAGGGTGAGTGATAAAAGCCCTTGCAAGCTAATTGCCATGCGTGGATGAGAAAAGAATGACTCTTGAGCATCAGTCTCATCAGAGTTTAGGACACCTATGTGTTTTCTCTGGATTTATTGTTAGCCAAATTCACTTCAACTCTTAGTGTAACTGTTGTGTTGCTTCTGTTAAAGTTTGTTTTGAAAAAGAGGTTTTAAAGAGGCCAGGAAATATTTAGCAGCTTTACTCAGGTAGGTCTTTTGCCCCTGAAAAACCCCATTTGTAATAACGCTTTTGGGTCGTGGCATCAGCACAACTGTGCCTGGCAGGTAGGATGGTTCGTTTTCACCCACTTGTCAAACCCAGTTGGTGGCTTGTCCGAGTGGGAGACGTGAGCCAAGCTCCTGCTTTCGTCCTGGGGCCGTGAGTAAGGCAAAGGTGGTGCTTCCCTGCTTTTCAAACTTGAAACTGAAGCTCTGTCTTTTGAGGTAAATGTGAGAGTTGCCAGGCATTGGTTTCAGAGAGCGTTTTGATCTCTGTATTTGAAAAAAGCACAGCTTGGAAGTGAGAAGGCTATAGATATATTGTACTTACACAGTGTTTAATTTACAAGAGGGAAAGTTCATTGGAAGAACTGAATGATGAGTGGTGAAAATCTTGGGAAATGCCAAAACCGGTTAAAATACTGGTAATGTGAAGATGACTGTATTTTAATCCTATTTAGTCTCAAACAGAAACTTTCAGTAGTTTGAGGGTGCAACCTTAGAGAAGTGAACTCATGCCCTCACCATATTTGATTTATAGGTATTTAATAAATAGGGGGGTGCTAGCAGGGGGAGTCAGTAAAATTTGAAGAGGAAACCAGAAAATACTTTCATATTCCTATGCGAAGGGATGCCTTGTCCTGAGGCAGTTTTCTCATTCTTGGTGTGCTGACTACAGAGAGTATAGTGTGGCTCTCGCGAGGACGAGGAGGGTAGTCCGAGAGCTGGAAAGACTCCCCTAGCTCCTGTTTGGTGCAACAGGTAGTGCTCCTGGCCGTTGACTTGCCAATTATACATGCTGTATATAGACTTCCAACGTACTTTTTAATACTCCATTACTCACAGTTTATCAGGGGTTACACAAAGTTCTTTAGTTATAACCTGCTGTTCTCAGCTTTCTACCAGTTTGTTTCATGGCTGAAATGTGCCCTGCTTGGTCTTGAGCCAAAGTTCAAGTCGGGGGCTGTATTTTATGGGTTGGACATTTGTTTTTTGGATCTTCCTGCAAAAATTGTTTTTTGGTGCTCTTAAAAATAGAGAGAGTGGTGGTTTGTGCCCTGTAAAGCAAACTGTGGTGTTATTCATAGGTCTCAAGTCTAAAATGTCTGTGAAAACATTTGATGTTACTACAGAAGCGCTTCAGCGGTCAAGAGAAAATGGAACTGGACTTGTGGGAGTGACCCACAGAAAAATAAGGTGCCAGATAATACAAAGGGGGGTTCATGATAAATCATTAAGTGCGTGTGAGTAAAGGATGCTCTCTCAGCTTGCTAAATTGCCTGTGTATTCATTCTGTGAACGCAGCCAGAGCTGCTCCCATGTCAGCCTTTCGAAGACCCAGAGGTGCAGAGCAGAGACAGTCCTCCAGATCCTACAGTGCATGGCCCGGAACGTGGGCAGAGGGAATTAATTCACATCGACACCGTGGGGTTGGACTGGTTCTTGAGGCAGTTGTGCAAATAGAGAGGTGCTTTTGTTGAAGTTGCTCTGTGGATGTACTGTGAGCTGCACGGGATTGGACTTGTCTTTCTTGACGATGCCTGTTGAACCTTGATTCTGCCATAGTAAATGCATGAAACATTTAACATATATAACTGTCTAAGTTTGGGGTTTTTCCCTCAAATGCTCAGATACATGCCTATTCCTAAAGCTGCGGAGCTGTGTCCCTTTGTTGTAGGAGCAGAGTATGATTTTTGGGTTTTTTTGCATGTTGAGAGAGAACCCTGGGAATAAGTATTGTTCAGTCAGCATCCATGCACTGCTTAACGTCTTTTCAATTAGACGCGCAGCCTTCTCTGGCAGATAAAGCACTTTGCTGTGCGGCAAGTTTAGCTAAATTTTTGGTGTTGTCTTTAATCTGTAGTATGTTGTGTGAGAACACTTTCCTGTGTAATTTTGAGGAATTTAGGAAACTCCACTTAACATATAAAGAGTAATATGCAGTATACCCATGGTGTTTTCTGGGTTTATGTCAAATTGCAGAAGAGACTATGAGTTATTTTGTGTTAGTCATTGCTGGACTGCGTCAAACTCAGGGTCCGTTTATCCCAGAATTGCCGCAACATAAGACTTCAGTGATGGCCAACATGCTATGAGTTTTAGGGTGGTGCAAAAAGGAAGATCCCATACTCTGCCTTTTCTCATCTCACCCAAATTAGTTCCCATTTCCTAAGTAAAATGGGAAATTGTTGTAAGAAGCTGGACTTGTATTACTGCTTCTGTAAAACATTATTAATTGTAACAACTCTAAATATTGTTATATGCACATGGGCAAAGGAATAAAGCCCAACATAGATTTGTCAAGGTCAGATCAATCTAATTTCCTTTAATGACAGGATAACAGGCTTTGTGAATGGAGAAGGAGTAGATGTCATTTATCTTTAGTAAAGCTTTCAGTGCTCCCTCATGAGACTTTTTCTTGTGAAACATCTGCTCGTAGGGTGGGTATTTGGCAGTTTGGTAGCATTCAGCATTTGCAGTAATGATCTCTCTGATAGAATAGAGAACATGCTTATTAAATTTGCAGGCAACAGCAAGCTGGGAAGAGCTGTAAGCATGTTGGAGGACACCATTAGAATTCAAAATGATCTTTACAAATTGGAGAAACTGTCTGAAAGGATGCATGTCAATAAGGAGAAATGTGGGTAGATGTTTGAAAATAGGAGTAATCAGCTACATAAATACAGAATGAGAGACAACTGCCTAGGCAGCTGGTGTACAGAAAAGGTCTTGCAGTGCTAATGGATCAGAAGGCATACAGGAGTCGTCGATGCCATGCTGTTTTGAGAGGGACAGGCATCACAGTGATGTGAAGAAATGAGGAGCACCATCTTGAAGACACAATAGATAGTCTTTCTACTCTGCTCACATTGATAAGGCCTACAATGAACTGACATCTCATCTTGAGCATCCCACTGCCAGAATCGAAGGACTAATGGAGAAGCAGTCAGTCCTCCCCATCCAGTGTGAGGAGAGGAAATAATGTGCTTAAACTGCAGCTGGGAGGTTCAGGTCAGGCACTAAACAATGCTTGCTGACATGGAGGATTGTTGAGCACTGAACTGAGTTTCCAGAGGAATTTCTGGAATCTCATACACAAACAGAAAGTGTTCCCTCATACAGGTTTTGAATTGCTGGTGTTATTCTTCAGTTGAATGTTTCTTTGTCTTCAATGAACCAGGAAGGCACAGGCTCTGACTGTCTTCTCTAGGTCGCCTGATTCTCTGATATTTTTATCCTGTCCTCCTTTCTCATCCTCCTCTCAAGGGACAGTCACCCTCTTCCACCTGACTTTTTGTGAAAGTGTCTTCCAGGCCCTCAGTCCTCCTCCTCCCCTGACTTCCCAGCTCTCCTTGAAAGGGGCTGATGTGGAGAATACAGGAGAGACTGTGCCATTAACAACATAAGCCTTAAAAACATCCTCTGTATGTAGTTCCCCCGTGAACCCTCATAGGTTTGCTATCTTTTTGCCCACATCTGTGCACTGAAGGCCTTTCAGCCGCCTGTTACGATGTGCGTTTCATCTTCTGAAGCCATAGGTTAGTTCAGCTCTGCGGATTGTAACGGGTAGTTCTGGGTTTGTGGTTTTTTTCTCTCCACGCGTGTTACGTATTTATCTGTCGGTAGCTGACTGCCCCGGGACTTCACCACGCTATGTGTATGTAGAGGTCTGTGTCTGAACTGCCCCGGTTGCGGGAGCTTTGCTGGCCGGGCTGCGCCAAGGCAGGGGGTTCTTGGGGTGCACGGGGCTTGCTGTCGCGATACACAAAAGCCTGTCTCTGTCGCAGCACCAAATGTCTCTGCTGTTCTGCAGCGATGGTCGTACGTTTCTAGCAAAGTAGACGCGGTTGTGCCGGACCATGTAATACCGTGCGCTGCAACAGAGGGGGTCTCCCAGTCAGACCGCTCCAGGAGAGCGATGCTGCTTGCTGTCTGGAGCAGTGTGGACCCGCCGCTCTCGTGGGATGCGTTGAAATGGCTTCTGGCAGCTACAAACGCTTTGGGTGGCGATTGCAAGGATGCTGTAGGTGTTGCAGGACCTTCTGACTGTAGTCTTAATGCATATTCGTGTGTGCGAAAGGGAAAACGTATTACCAGTGGGTGTTTGTGTGGAATGCTTTTAATGTCAGTGGTAGCGGAAAGGAAGATGTTTAAGGAGCTTTTCCTTCTCCTTCCAGTAGTTATCCTTCCTGTGAATAACTATGCACCAACCCATGGGCTTCTGCCCTGTGAGTGGAGTCCCAGGACCGTTTGCGACGGGAGTGTCTCATGCTTCATGTTAAAAGACTGTAGTTAATTCATTGTGTGTGTTTTGGATAAGAAAAAGCTATTTGCCCACCAAAGCTTTCTCTTCCCTGGGTTTCATATAAAAGCCATGTACTTCTTGGAAAGCTTTCACAAAAACAGATCAGAGGAAATCTGTCTTTTTAATGGATTGATTTGAATCAAGATGCAGGCCGTGACATGAGTTCCTGAATTCTGGAAACTCTAGCCATTATGTTGGGGTGGTTTTTTTTTTGCAGTCAGGCTTTGGCTTCAAACTGCAATTATTTTTCACAAGACCAAGAATGAAGTCTGTTGCCTGTTATGAATAATAGAGTATGGTAATATCACAGCTATATATGCAAACTCTGCAGACTGGCAGCACAGCTGCTAAGCGTTACGTTTTTAAAATATGTACAATCTTTTGTCAACAGAATTAAAACCAGGAACATTACACGGTTTGTTTCTGCATGAGGGTGTTTTGTGGGGAAATTTAATGATGAACCGTTCTACATTTTGACCTTTAAAAAAAAATTTTTTCTGAAGCTTTGCACCTTCTAGTGAATTGGGGAGATTCTCAAATTAAGACACGTGGAATCCTAATGGCCACCCTGACATTTCCTAGGCCTGGCTGGATACCTGGGCTTGATTAGTTTTCTAATGTACCCGCTCTGCCAAGCTGGAGAGGCTCGCACGCTCTGCAGCTGAGCTTTCTGTAAAGCGATTGCACTGTAAACCTCGTTCCAATTAAAAGGTGATGCTGTTCTGGTAATGGAAAGTTGTTTTATTGTTCCTCTCCCCTGATATGCATGCGAGTCCAAGTCTTGTAGGAAAATGTTATCGCTGTTGTTTTTGTAGTTCTTTCTTATCTTCCATCAGTCTTCATATACAAAAAAAGTGAGAAATGCAGCATGCCCAGCTGTCTGAGGGCAAATGTGAATCAGCAAGATAAACCTTCAGAGGGTGTAATGGGCCTGACTACAGATGATCCCTTCAGTGCTTCCCTACCGTCCTGTAGCCTGTATAGTGTGTTGAACCACAGGGAGCAGGAGAAAACGGGTGGAAACACAGCGAAGCACCACAGCAGCCCATCCTTTCGGTGCTGAGAAGGGAGTGATGCATGCTCAGGCCATCTTCTACTCTCCTCTTCCTACCTGTGGAGCAGGGGAATCAGGGAACAACCCAGCAACGTGAGAAAAGAAAGAAATGAGTAAACGTGAAGAATACAGTACACTTAAGCTTTCTGTCCCTCACCAGGAAAATGCTACAACAGGCTTTGGAGTCCTGCTGAAGAGAAGATGCGGACAAGCGCTCTCCCGAAATGCCCCTCCAGCTCCTTGGCTGTTTCTGTGCTCTGTTTCTCTCACCTTGTGTTGGGTTTGTGTGGCCGGTTTTTGGTCACCAGGGAGGGGGTGGCTCCTGTGAGAAGCTGCTGGAAGCTTCCTCACCCCAAGTCAGACCTGCCCCTGGCCACAGCTGAGCCAGTCAGTGCCTCTGTGATTAACGTAGTTAAGATGTGAAAACAGAGAAAACCTGCAGCAGAGAGAGGAGTGGGGTGGGAGGACGTGCTGGAGCAGAGGTTCCCCTGCAGCCCTTGGTGAGAGGGCAGGCTGTGTCCTGCAGCCATGGAGCGTTATGGGGGAGCAGAGACCACCCTGCAGCCTGGGAAGGACCCCACACCAGAGCAGGTGGATGTGCCTGAGGAAGACAGTGAGTCCATGGGAAGCCCACACTGGAGCAGGCTGTTCCTGAAGGACTGTACCCCACAGAACAGATTCATGCTGGAGTAGTTTGTGCAGAACTGCAGCCCGTGGGAAGGACTTACATTGGAGAAGTTGGTGCAGGACTGTCTCCTGCAGGAGGGACCCCAGGCTGGAGCAGGGGCAGAGTGTGAGTATCCTCCCCTGAGGAGGAAAGAGCAGCAGAGACAACAGGTGATGGACTGACCACAACTGCCATTCCCTGTTTCCCTGTGCTTCTGGGGGGAGGAGGGAGAGAAATGGGGAGCAAAGCTGAGCCCAGGAAGAAGGGAGGGGTGGGGAGGAGGTGTTTTCAAGATCTAGTTTTGTCTCATTATCCTACTCTGATTTGATTGGTAACAAATTAAATTGATTTTTTTCCCCCAAGTCAAGTCTGTTTTGCCTGTGAAGGTAATTGGTGAGTGATCCCTCTCTTTGTCTCGACCCACCAGCCTTTCCTCATATTTCTTCCTCCCCATCCAACTGGGGAGCAGAGTGAGCGGGTGGCTGCGTGGTGCTGAGTTGCCGGCTGGGCTTAAACGACGACACACCTGCAAAAATAAACAGCAACATTAGCAGATCACTGATTGTGTCTGTGCTGGCAGAGGGTCCCAGAACTGATTTATAGCACTTGTTCAGCTTTCAGTGAGCAGCAAATGCGTTGCTTAATTATTCATGGCAGATGTATTATTGCAGGAAATTAAGACATCAAGGAAACAAGTAAAAACTATTACTGAATAGAGCTATAAACAAGGTAAGGTGGAGGGGGATGCAGGGGGACAGCACTGAGGTGTTAAAAAACCCTCATGCTCAGGAACGTTTTGTGCCTTCTGAAAATGATAGGTTAAATTCCCAAATCTTTGTGATCAGTCATAGTTTGTAATTAAATATTCTATTAGCTAACAAGTTGGATTTAATTCGTTACATTTGTCATCTAAATTATCACATTTGTGAATGTGTGAAACCTTCCTATGACTTTTTTTCAGCATATCTACTTAAGTAAAGGCACAGTTCACTTTGTCTTCAACTTTCCTTGAGAGATATGGCATTTAACTTGTGCAGGTAGGTTAAGGCAGCCTTTGGCTTTCTGTACTGAAGAAACTGGGTTTGGATCCCTTGGCTAGTGTTCTGCCTGGAGCAATGGTGGGGGATGCTGCTGCAGAGAGCACGACCTCTTAGAAGACTTACAAGTCTTATTCAAAGACCTATTTGTGTGTGTTGGTCACCTCTGCCATGAACCTGTCCTCTAATCTGCACCTAATACCCCATATGCATGCCGAGGCCAGAGCTGTTGGCTTTGCTCGTTGGCACTGAGAGTTGCCCAGTGTTGGCTGCTTTCCTTTGTGCATGGAGAGAGTTTCTCCTTTACAGTTACTCCAAGTTCCCGTTAGCTTTAAACCTTGCAGATTTCGTGATGGTTTTTCAAGTATGTAGTCAGTAACTGGCCAAAACTTATTGAGGAGGAAGTGGTTTAAAGAAAACCCTTTCAACTTCTCTTTTCAAAGTAGGATTATTAGTTTATTAAAAAAAATTATAGGGAGCATCTCTATCACCTCAGGCTTCCAAGACTTTCCATTTCATTACTGTTCATAAGTTCATTATTTTGGTACATCTGTAGTAATTTTGTGGCCCTTTATAACTTCAATTATATAGTTTGAAAAGTAATGATATTAGAAGTCCTGCTATGGAGTACTCGGAGCAATTTTAAGGCAAGCGAACGGATGATTCAGCATCGTATCACAGACAGCATGTCTGCAGACAGGGTTACTCTGAGAAATGTCTTTCCTGTGGTGCAGGTATACAAAGTGGCAAAAATGTAGTTGTCATTATTCATAGTCTCTCAGATTTAGCGACAAAATAGCTTCGTGTAGTTCTGTTCCTTGATGGGGATGTGTTGGAGTGTATTTGCAAATGTAGAGTGTTTGGCGTGCGAACAGGGGAGATGAAAAGGAAATATTCTTTAACTCGCCCCATGAGGTTGTTTTTCCTGGATCTTGCAAGCATGGTATATGCACAGCACATACCTGAATATATCCTGTGATGGGAATTGGGCAAACGAGATATTGCAAGAATCTGACACTGAGTCGTCAACGTCGAGGAGCATGTTCCTAATTGGGTTTTGTGAAAGCTTGCTGTTCTGTGCACGTGCGTCTCAGGATCGCTCAAACAGAGCTTGGCTTGCAGACCTAATCAATTGGTTCTCAAGCCTTTTAGCTTTTTTAATTACTCTTGTCAAAGTGAAAATTATGTGAAAGGACTTGACTGTGCAATTAGCTGCTGAACATTTTCTGCAGCAATAGTGGGAAGACAATACCAAGTCCCAGAATAGACATAGATACAACCATAGGAACAAATCTGCTTCAGCGAAGAGATATTCTAGTAACTAATCTGAATGAAAGATAATTTATTTTTTAAATATGCATATCTTCACAGATGCGAGTAGAAAAGGCTGTTTGTGTTAGAAATGCCTGCCCCCCGCTGAATGCCAGGTTAGTTATCACTTGCTGGCTTCCCTCTGCTTTGTGAGCCCTGCTCTTCGTAAACAGGGGCTGCTGCTCTGCTCGCAGTTGGGGCTGGGCATGTTATGAGGTGCCAGCTTCCTGACCTCCGTGCTGCCGGGGGTGGCATGCGTGTGGCTAAATTTTAGGAAAAAAGGTCCATCTTTCCTGCGCTGCAGACGTGGGAGAGCGCGCGGTGGGTTTCTTCTGTGGGCTCTGAGAGCCTGGTTAGTGCTCATTCAATGATCTATAGATCATCTGCTCAGACAAATTATATCTCTCAACAGCTTCACACTAAACTAATCTAGGCATTTAAAAAATAAATAAATGAGGCAGTGTCTATAAAGAGCTCCTGTCTAGTGAAGTGGAGCAGTTGGAGCCTGATTAATGAATCCCATTTACCAGCCTGTGCGTGCATTCACCGCTCCCCTCCGCCGAGCTCCGTCACCCAGGATGGCCCTTGTGGAACCACGCCAGGCACCGCCAGCACCTCCGGCCGGGCCCGTGGGCCATGCTGGTGGGATGGGGCTTTCACCTCTCGGTCGGTGGGTGTCCATGCTGGTGGGGCATCTCGGGGCTGCGCTGCAGGGCTTGCACGCCCCTCTCCTGGCTCTGCTGTGTCCAGCACCAAAGTCCGCCACAAGAACCTGTGATCCGATCCGTCTGGTGCCCGTCAGGTGTGTGATGCGTTGGGTTTCACCGAGTTAAAACAGTGTTTTTATAAACGGGATGAAAAACACAGTTTAGATTTACCGACTGTTCACTGAGCTGACGGACGGGACCTGTGCCGGCTGCGTGCCGGCTGACGGAGCGAACTCGCGCTTCCCGAGAACGATGCAGTGAGGGCGCCTGAGCAAATCCTGGTACCCGGCCTCCTGTGTTCGGAAATGCTTAATAGGTACGAAGGCTCAGAATTTTTCTGCAGCTTTTTTCGGTACTGATAGAGGTCTTTGAAGCCACTTGCGCGTTTTACTAAGCGTACGTGCCAGGTTTTAAGTTATTTGTAGGAGGGAGCTTGATGACTTCTGATCTTCGTTAGGCCGTGTACCAGAAGGTCAATCTGCCCGCATCCACACTATGCCTAAAATAATTTATTCTGCTGCTTTTTAGTGCCTGCCGCACCTGGGCGTCTTACTAGAAAAGGAAATTGCTTCTTTTGGATAGCGAATAACAAAATTTCTCCCAACACAGGACATTTTTACAAGGACTCAAGTTCCAGGACCATACATGGCTGGGATTGGGGTTTTTTTCCCCAGGAGATGATGGTGCCAGACCCAGCAGCACCAAGACATCCATTCCTCGTGGAGAGATTTGAAAGCAGGTGAAAGGACTCAGAAACCAGAGGAATACTTTCTGGGTCTGAAATAAGTAGTCAGCACATCAACTTCTGGTTTTGGATTATAGCTAGAGGCAGCAAGATATTACGGCTATAGAAAGTTATTTTTAATGATATCGCCTGGGTAGATGTGTAAGCTGGCTCCAGTGAAATCAAGGAAACCAACACATTTGAAGTTTAATTGTGTGTTTTGAGTGATTGGATAACTGTGCGATAGCAGCTCCTTTCTGTGTGGAACACCCGTTCCATTCCGTGAATGAGAGGGCTTGGGGGTGAATGGTCTGGGTGTGGGGAAGGATACTGGTGGTGAGAAGTGCCAGTTTTTCTTGCTGGAGAAGCTGGAAGGAGTGTAATGAATTGGACGTGGGGCTCGGGGAGTGAAAAATGTCATGGTTAAAGCAGTTTTTGGTGTCCCAGTGTTTTAAATTCCAGAAGACATGGAGATGTCCCTGATTGTGAAAGGGGAGCAAACCTACAGAGGGAGTAAATTTTAAAGGAAAGTGATAAAATGTAGCCGAAGCACAGAGGACGGTGCTGCTTCATTTACATCATGAGAGCATTTACTAAAGGGACAAATGCACATAACGCTTGAGATTATAAAAAGTTCCGAATTGTCTCTAATGTGTGCCGCTGTGAATGTTAATGCTGAGGAAGAACAGTGAAGAGCTGCTGCCTGCTCTGCGGCTCGATAACAAATACACAGTGATTGAGACTGGGCTGTGCGCATCAAGTTTTTAGGCTGCAGAAAGGGTGAATAGGAGGGAGAAGTTGCATCAGCCTGGGGCAATTTAAATACCTTTCCTCAACGTGTTTGCAGATGGATCACCTTACAGGTATGTGAGAAATGTTTGCACTTTTGAGCTCCAAGAGGTGCTTGAGACTCCTAGTCTCCATCTTCACCTTCCTCCTCCCCCTTTGCTTCCTGTGATTTAACGTGTTTGAATTTCTTTGAGGAGTTATACTTTGTCCCTGCAATAATTTTTAAATTATAAATGATATTTATAAGCAGGTTCTCTTGACTGGCAATCTCCGTAAATTATTTGGTGGGATACTTAGTTTGAAGTTTCTTCATTGCTTATGACAAGATGTTTCTGCTGCTGTCACTGTTGATGATTCATAGCTCAAGTGAAGTGCTTTGCACTTCAGAACACACGTAGCGCAGGCAGTCCTACTCATAAAGTCTTTCCATCCTTAAAAAACAGAAGAAAAAGGTCCCGTGAGAGCTGTGCTGGACTGTGCTGCAACGCTGTGTGAGGCTTGTCTGTGGGACTGGCGCTGATACGCGGAGGGGGAGGCAGGAGGGGTTTCCAGATACTAGCTTGGCAGAGAAACTTGGGATAACTCACACGCACTCATAATTCCTTTATTTTCCTCTGAGCCTGTGTATGCGCAGCCCCGGGAGTTGCCTGTTAAGGTTTGTGTGTGCCGTGGGGACGGGGTGCTCCCACATGCAATCCCCTTAACAGCTGGGCTCACCGCGCTGTATTGCGTGTCTTGCCCAGCCGTGGGGTATCTGTCTAGGTGGGTGATTAGAAGGAAAAGGAAAATGAAGAGGCTCTGCACTGGTTAGAGGAAAAAACCATCAAATGCAGTATTGAAGTACTGGCACCATCTGGATGAGGCTGATCCTGTGTGCAGTGTCTGTGCCGGAGAAAAAGGGATCCCTATTAAAATTGTACAGACACAAACCTTTTAGGGGCAGGAGGAGGGAGTGGCTGGCTGCCTAAATTCCTGCTGTTTTGCCATTTACTGCTGTTTTCCCCTGTATGAAGCTTCAATGAGGAAGGCTGACAGATGGCAACAAAGGGAGCGGTGCAAACAAGGGCACTCCTGCAAAATAAACGTTGAGCTTTAACTGTTTCACTGAAGTGTTTAAACCAGGTACAAATCTGGGCAGAACTACACAGGCACGGGACAGTGGTTAGGCAAAATTTCAGAAAAAAACAGTGCCGGTTGTTTTTTCCCCCGCCAGCTGAATTCCAGGGATGCCACGAGAGCAGCTGCGTGCCCTGAGCTCGGATGGGCAGCTGGCGCTGGTCGCGCTCCCCCACCAACTTCCTCCGTTTCCCAAGAAAATTCTCCTGTTCTTGTTTGGGGCGTCGCATTATAGGAGCGAATTTGCAGCTGTACGAGTTCAGTGAAAAGGAACAAAGTGGTGAATGAGCTGGAAGGGTTTAAGGGGGGCAGGGGGGATCCTGGCTAGTTTGGGCAGGTGTTGGAGGGCTCTGTACTTGCATGGTGTTGAGGGCAGAGAAAACTCACTGGTTTCAAAGTTATTCTGGGTTTTGGTTGAGTTTTAGCTCTTTGACTGTTCTTGGTCTCATGGAAGGGTGGAGGAGACTGGGGAATTGAAGGGTTTGTTGCTGGAACTGGATGAGGTAAACGTAAGTGGAGGGCATTTAAAATAAACTGAGAAGGTCGTGATGTGGGCTGTTTATAGACATGTCTTTTAAATACAGTCGTGCCGTAGCTGCTGTATGTTTGAAAGCACTTAAGGGTTGAGTGGACCATAAAAACGTGTGCAGATGTTCTTCCTTCTCGACTCAGCATTCAGGATATTCAAACCACTGCGGTGGCTTTCTTCAGAGATTGTTTTATGGGGATCTTTTTAAAACCAACCCAAGACTCTTTCTCCAATATTTAACCTTCACTAGGGAGACGTGTAAAAAAAAAAAAAATTACAGCGTGTGTTTCTGCAGGTATAAATTACACCATTTGCATTATAAAGAGAAAGGCTTTTTAAGTCAAAAGCAAAGGGAGGTGGAGTGGAAAGGTGAGCTTCTGCACCCCACCTCGTTACCTGATCTCTGAAAGCTGGGTTTCTTACCCTGGCTTTGTGCTAGAGCAGTGGCAGGCATGAGTTCAGGCTGAATTGATGCTGTTTGACTGTTTGTTTTTGTTTGGAGTTCACTGGTGTACTAATGAATGTGAACTCAATTTAGACCTTTATAGGACCTTCCGTAGTGCCTGTTGCACGTTCTCTGAAATGCTGACAGAGAAACTATTCTTTTTTTAATATTAAAGAAGAATAACAGCTTATTTAACACTGGATAAGAAAGAGGCTTCGACAGCAATGCACTTCAGTGAAATAACGAAGATATTTCTGTGAGCTGCTCTACATCAAAGCTTACGGAGCAAGGTTTCTCTGCCACGATGTGACCTCTGCAGTGCTTCAAAGTGCCAGCACTTTGCCCATCAGCCAGCTCCATGTTTTTACTTTTTGTTCTTGCTTAAACCACAGAAAAGGACTTTTATCTAAGCACTTTCTTGGGAAAACTTCTTTTTCCGTATACGGACTTCTGAAATCAAATGCCACAAATGTTTTTTTTCAGCTGCCATATGAGCATACTTGGCAGAAATAGAAGAAACTTGAGTACAGGGGAGCGTCTTAAGGAAGAAACTCTCCCTTTTGGTGGTTTCTGTAAAACTAAATGCTTGTTCTTTCAGTGGTATTCACTTTTGCTCTCTTGTAGTTGTTGAATGCCAACTTGCGTGTTTTTGATGTATCAATAATGTTTTAGCACTTTTACTCATTAAGGAGCGCTGTCTCATTTTGACGCGTCAGTTGTATTTCTGTGCCTTGTGTCGTGAAAGTGCGAGGAGTTTGTTTCTGTTAATGGGATGTGAGATCTGGATCAACGTTCTCCTGAAACCTCCATAAACCCATAATAGCCAGCCTGTTATCAGCTAACGATGGGCAGTATCGGTCATTCTCCCTACAGGAAATGAAAATGTTCAAGCATCTGACCAGGGGCCTACTCCGGTTTCCTTCCCGTTCCTTATCCCCCATTTCTGTCCTGTGTTGCTTTACACTGGTGACAGTTTGCATGTGTATCAGTTGGGTCTCAGTCAGCAAAACCTGTTTGTTTCCTGTGGGTTTTTACCTGTCGGTGGCTTTCCAAACTGAAGACGTTGGTTCAACCCGTCCCCCTCAGGATCTGCTCTGCTTTTTTGGGATTCCCTTTGTGGTGGACTGCACGGTGGGGTACCCTTCTCCATTCGGCCTTGGGAACTTCTTCCCTCTTGCCCTTTCCCCAGGCGGGGCTCCAGGCATGTGCCTGTGGTGTATTACCCCTTGACACAAACACGAGTGAAACCATTGCTAGTCCCAACTGTTGTCTTCCTTGAAGGAAGGAAGTAAAACCCAGGAATGGCAGTTCGAGTGGTCCCACTTCATACGGACCCGTTTTCTTCTTGGAAAAGCCAAGATGAGCCTCTAAAGGCAAAAGTAGCTCTGGTGAGTCCACTCCAGCTGGATTATTCTACTTCCCACTCTGCCTTTGGCGGGCTGGAAGGAGGAAGGACTTGGCAAGGATGCTGAGCATGGCACAGACACTGTTTGTCCTTCCAGACATGGGAATTAAAATGCTTTGGCGTTTATGGAGGAAGGTAGTTACCACGGCTAGTTACAGTTAGTCTCCTTATGATGATTTGCTTATTTTTTGAATATGTTTTCAGCTATTGCTAATGAATTTAAGAAACAGATGAGTAATTTTGGCTTTAATTAAAACTAATCTTGCGATTTGGAGTAATACGTTATTTTTTGCTACGCTTTTTCTGTTTTAAAAGCTGATACGGAGAAAAAGCAGCTCGGTAGACCATTTAATGAAGGATAAAAATGATCAGGTCATGCATTCTCTCCTTGTATTGTTCGACCATAACATAATATATATCCTGTCATTATTCCCACCCCATCCATTAGCCATCACAGTTCAGAAATAAACAAATTCCCTGCTCCCCTTCTCCATTAAATGTAATTTTATAAACTGCATTATAACAAAGCTAACTGAGCTATAAGTAGGGAAAAAAGACCTTAGTTTTCAATGTAAATGGCATAAATCTGATTGTGCAGAGAGGATGTGTGGGAAGGTATTGTTGCTGTAAGGATATTAGTTAAATAAATTCTTTTTAAAAAATTAAATCAAAGAACTGTTTTAGAATTCAGTAGTTGCAATCAAGAAATAAAAGTGTTTTGGGGATAATGGAAATGCTTCTCCTCCTAGAGGTGCACACTGGAGGTGTCACCTAGAGGTGACACAAGTCAAAAATTGCTTATAGAGGGAAACTTTTTGATGGTGAGAGCGGTGCCCAACTGGAACAGGAAACAGGAGAGGTTTGGGGATCTTCATTTGTGGAAAAACTCAAAGCTCATCAGGACAAGGTCCTGAGCTATCTGCTTTAAACTCTAAACGCTCCTCTGGAGTTAGTGGTTCTCTGAGCATGAGGTTAGAGTAGCTGACCTGCACATGTCCCTTCCAACTGAAATGGTTCAGTCCTTTGTGCAGTGGACTACGGCGCTTCGCATCAGAAAATTGGGAAACAACTTTGTTGATGTTGTGAGGTTCCGTATGGCCCCTACTGGGAGCACATGGCAGCGGGGTGAGAGGTGGTGTGTTACCCTGGCTTGTGTGTTTGCAGCTTCTGGAAATGTGTGTGGAAATGCAGAAATGATGCTTTCAATCTGCAAAAATGGTACAGAATAGAACTACCTTAAATTTTACCATGGCTGAGATGTTGTCTTCCTTTTTGGAAGGGGGATGGGGGAGAGCATTCTGTCCTTTCTCAGCTTTTCCACCATATTTCCTTTTTATGGGGATGGTGAAAGCTGGTTCATAACATTATTCAGTACAGCATTCGGTGTGCTGTAAATGAGTGTTGATCTCTCCTTTCTGGGCTTTGCATTATTTATAGATCAGCCTCTACATAATTGCATTTGAATACTAGTAACTAGTGATGTTTGCCATAAAAATAGAAAATGCATATTTTAGGCAATTTCTTTAGAACTGTTTTATCTTTTCCCTTTGGGTGTCTCTGTTATGCTGAACTCTGCTAGACCCCAACTCCTCCTCAGTCTGTGTTCCAGTGATAGCTGCTTTCCAGATTTAGCCTCTAACACTGTCAGCGTATCCACGTTCCTCAGACGGCCTCAAACACTGTTGTTTCTTGTCCTGTATCCCAACAGCATTGTGAAATGATGGGCTGAGTGTTGAGCTCCTGGTGCCCCCGTTAGCATCCTTGTCTTTGTTGGTCTTGTGCCTTGTCCTGGCTGCTGGTACTGGGTTTCGTGGTGATGCCGTGGGGCTGACCTTGCCTCTGACAGCGGGGGAGGCACCTGGCCCTGGTTTATTTCTGCTCTCATTTGTCTCACCCCGAAATAAAGGTTTTCCTCTTTCCTAGTGAGCGGAGGGGGACGAGCTGATTCTCTCAGCAGAGATGAGTGTTTGTAAGAAATCAGTCTCAGAGAATCTTAGGGGCCCGTTTTGGAAGAAAATAAAAATCTGATGTGGTAGTCAGAAGTTCAAGTGCGAGCTGTGGGAAGGTTGAGGTTGCTGCAGAGTGTTTGCTAATTAGGAAGAGAGGGCAGCACTTACCACAGAGTCCCTGGAGAGCTCTAGATTCTGCTTCTATATATCCATAATGCCCGTTGATGTGAAGGAACGCTTTAAAGAGTGCACACTTGTGCTCCGGCAGCGGTGGTCTGCTGACTTGGGGTGCCACTTGTGTCCTGCTGACTGATCAGTTTTGTTCCTGTAATTGGCAGGAGGTGATGAATGCAGTCCTTGAGCAAGTTTCTCTTGGTTTTCCTGGTTTTAAAAATGTCAAGTGGACACATTAAATAATGCCCTTGCCTTCCCTACTGAGCTTGCAAAAGTAGCAGCCAGTGTACCGTCAGTGAGTCGGGTGGCTTTTTTGTCTCTCCTTTCAGCAGCCCATTTCCACTTAGGAAGGCATGGTAGGTTCTCTGCTAATTCATACGTATACACATATAAAGTCTATTTATATACGTACAAATATATATTTTCTTTTTTAAATCCTTCCTCCCTCATCCATCCCCAGCCCTGTGCCTGTTGCCTGTGCTGGGAAGGGGCTGGCTGCAGAGATGGTCAGCATCAGCTTAAAGCTCAGGTGGCTGCAGCGATGAGATGTGGGAGCTCATTATCATTTCAGGGGCGGAAGACAATCAACATTACACCTAATTATAAATGTGCTTGTTTAATCTCTTATCGTTTCTTGTTTGACCTGTGTCATGCCCGATCCTTCGAGCCTGTGTAAACGGTGTTGAGGATTGCTGTCTCCTGCACCCTGCGTTTCGCTGCCGGAATGTCTTGGCCGTACGTATCCGTGTCAGTCCTCTCTTGTTCAGATTGAGGTTAAATCCATTTAAGGTAAACAGATTAACACATTTTCCCATGTCTAACGGGAGAGCAGTGAGTCTGTCATTTCCCTAAAAGCATTGCCCACGACAGGTCCCAGATGCTGAGCTCTCCTGGGCAGCTGTGCTATTTGCTTGACTGGCTGGGTTTTACAGCTGGTGTCCGGCTGTTCTTTGTTATGTTTATCTGCAGTCTCTGGGGCTAATCAGATTAGCAGATAGCATAATCTTGCTAAATATCTGATTCCCTTCTGAGCCCCGGGGTGTTAGCTTTACTAGTCTCTGTGCTTGGGGGGGGGGGAAGGGGGGAAGGGGGGCTGTGCTCTGGGAGGTGGGGAGTTCACTCTGCAGCAGCTGCGTCTCCCTGGTCCTGTGCTGGGCTCCATGGTAGGCTTGTCCTGGCAACTTCTGCAGTGGCTCTGTGCAGCAAGCGCCTATGTGACGAGAAAGTCAGCTGAAATGAATTAGCTTGGATGACCGGCCTTCAATTTTCTCCTTTCCAGCGGAACTGTCCCCGATCCATGTTTTCCAGTTTTCTACTGCTGGTTCTTCAACCCGAGTTCCTGTTGCTTTGTGAGACGGAGGCTGTTTGGTTTCCAGAAATAGTGCTGATGGCTTGGGCTGTTTGGGAACATGGCAGTTGGACCTGTCACTGTGACTTCTCCTGCCTGGAGAGCCCTGGTGTGGGCTGCTTGCGCTGCATCTGTAAAGATGATGCAGAGTAAGGCTGGGATGAGTCTGCTGGTGGGCTGTGACGAAGCTTGGTTGTGATGGAGCTCAGTTGTGAAGTGTGTGTGACGGAAAGGTGGAAAACAACGGAGATGGAAAATGAAGGGACTGCAAAATCCACTCTATGGTTGCTAAAATCGGGGATTTGGACATGTTTATGACCTGTCTGTAATGTACCATGTGCTGAAACAGAGCGCAGCACGTCTCAGCCTGAAACAAATTATTTAGTGGCTGCAAAAAGAATCAGTATGACAGAATTATACTTTTAAAGCACATCCAGCCCATGCAATGAGGGCGTATAGAATATTATTCCTTTGATTTTCCTTTTTTGACGAAGTATTTCATGCTGTTAATGTAGTCTAGAGCTCTACAGAGTTTGAAACTCTTGTGGTTTTTTAAAAGAAGGTTTGGCTACCAGAGCCCAAAGTTGCAGAAGCCCTATTTGTACTGGTAAACGGTTTTTATTGGAAAGTGTTGCTGAATGTGTCCTGTACTAACTACTTCTGCCCTCTGTGTAAACCAGGACATATTTGTTGCCCTTGTGAACAAGCAGTCAAAGCCTCCTGGTAGAGCACCGTTGGCTGCCTCCTACCCACCCGAGTAGCACGAGCAGGTGAAGTTGTCTCTGTGCTGTGTACTTGGTTTCTCTTGGCAGAGCCCTCTTTTGCTGCAGACCTGTCCAAGGCGGGCAAAAGCTCACCAAACTGTTGAATCCGTGATAGTGCATAGGTAAAATTCACTGTGGATTTCTGGCTTTAGGAGTGCTGCCACTGAACAGACTCTACCTGCTGTCTTTCCCCCTTAAAACAATGCCAACTTGCTTGTTGGTGGAGAGAATTTAAATAGTTTGTGGGCTTTCATGGCATCTTAGGATCTTCTGGGTTTACTGAGTTGTGTAGGGGTCATGCTCAGGAACCTAAGCTGACTTGCGCTTGCCCTTTCCTAAAGCCTTGGTGTGCTCTGAGGGGGCGTGAGGATCCCTGCACAGTGCCAGGCTCTACTCCTGTGAGTCCCGGGCACAGACGTGCGCTGGCTCGATGGAGCAGCAGCAGCATCTTGCCTGTCTGTGCTGACTCCTGCCACCGCTGAAGAAACCACCCAGCATCTGTCACCGATGCGAAGGTCCTTTTTCTTCCCCCTGTAGCCTTAGGAGGGTCTGTACAGAGCTTAAACGGAGAAGTCAACGCTCGGAGATTAAACCTCAACATTTTTTACTATAACGAATGTTACAGAAAAAAGTAATGGAAAGCTCTTGCTAGGAAAGTATGGGATTTATAGACTTCCTAATGCTGTCAAGGGTTTCTGCTCATGCTGCCTCCAGGACTGAAGCTTTTCTTTCCCATCGTGATGAACTCCACTGCACAACAGTGCTGAGAAAAATCAGCAGGCCCATGGAGATCTGAAGGAGGACACGATTCGCACTCAGGATCTCTCCACATAAGGCACAAGCTCCACTTCACGATGCGCATATCCTATATGTGTTTGTTTAAATACTTCAGCTTGTCCAGCTTGCAGCTTCTGTGGGAACCCCGCTGCTTGGCGTTGCCAGTGTTTGCTCCCTCCACAGTGCCAAAATTGACCTCCACGCCATGGATCTCTGGCCAAAGTGGTTGCCCTTTAATTTGAACTGCGTTTCTGTGCCTCTGTAATTCCGAGGGCAGATGGTTGTTTATTAAAATGGATTCCAATGCTGGTAATATATTCCTGAACTGGCAGTATGCACTGCAGCCCTCTCGTTACAACAGCGTTTAATGAGCTGGAGAGAAAGTTCAGCATTTCCGTGGCAGCAGCGTGACGAGGAGGGGGCTTTGGCTGCGCGGTGGGCCCTGATGAGCAGGGCTCGGTTGCCGCTTCGGAGGTCAGGCTTCATCTGTTTCAGGCTCCTCTGAACTGAATTTTGCCTGTGCTTGTTGAAACTTGGGTTTTCATTGAGGAGACGATCGTTTAGGGAAAGAAGCGCAGCAGCGCAATAACTTGCTTGGTTGTACGTTGTAGTCACCAAGTGCTTGTGCTGGACTTGTGTCCTGTCCGAGTCCGGCGGGGTTTTCTCCCGCCGTGGCTCAGGGAATGGCAGGCAGACCTAGAGACCTAGGCACCAGAGGAGAGCGGCATTTCAGAGCACTGTACCAGTCTTCTCTGTTTATCTGTCAGCTGTCATTAATGTCTGAGGATGCAGCGTCTGCTGCTTTGGCAGGAGATTTGCTTTGACAAATGGAAACCGGGCTGCTTTTGTTCTTGACTGAGGGGGTAAAAGTGCTGGCTGTCCCAGTGCAGGATCCCCAGTGTGGGGGCAGAGGTGGGACAAAATCCCCACCAGCTGCAGGTTCCCTGCAGCTCTGGGGTGTGATGCAGGGATGAGTCTTCCTCTTTCTTCCCTCTTGCCCAGAGCTCACTGGAGGGGCTTCAGCTGCTGCTTAGCTCTTAAACAGGGGAAGAGATGTCTTTTTTTCACAGTTTCTGCCACAGAGGTTATCAGTTTGAAGGAAAATGCATCAAAGTAGCAATTTTTACTCTTCATTTTCATAAAACCAGTAATAAGATAGAAATGGTTGAGAACTAGATACTTTTAATAATAAAATACTAAGTTTTAGGTTCTTATTTTGTGAAAGGATCCCTTTTGTGTGGATCTTAATGCTTGTATTGAGCCATATTTAAACTATGCGGTTCATGAGACTTAACCTTCTCCAGGAAGGGGTCACCCAAATGCTGAACCCATTAAAATTAGGAATACAAATCCTCTTTTTTTTTTCTTTCAGTGTCAAGGAGGTGAGAATAATCTTTTTTTAGAGTTTTTGTTTGTTTCCTGGGTATTTTTGGTTCAGAACTGATTAAAACCATATCATGGCTTGAACATAGTGCCATTCCAAAAGCATTAGCTAATGGGGAGTGGTGTGATTCCGTCATCTGTAACATAAAAATATTGCTGACCTGTGTCATGGAAAGCCCCACGCTGCATTTGTGAGTGGCTTTGGAAAAGTGCAGCGAGGGGTCTGGAGAAGGACCATGAATGTGATTTCCTGACCTGCTGCGGGCGCTCGGAGAGTGTTTTCCATTTCCTCTCCAACTGCAGAGTTTATTTCATTCCTGACACTCAGATCTCAGCTCAGTACTTTATCACCAGATCTTGCTGAGCCAAAATTTGCATTACACCCTGCTTACGGTCCCTGTTACAACGGGGAGCTAGTTCATGTAAAGCAGCCTCTTCTAACCTAGCAGAGAAGAGCCTAACAAGGACCAGAGGGTGGAGGAGCTGGCTGAATCACGTCCTGTGTTGGAAGGGAGGTCAGACTGGATGATAGAGTGGACCATTCAGTCCTAAAAATCTATGAATATTAATATGCATCTATTATAGTATAGAGTACAGTGAGGTCATTGATTAATGCCGTTTCTGCCCTAAGCTGTTGTCCTGTAAGGGGATTCTCCAAGTCTACTGCTGCTGCTCTGGGGCACCTTGCTGACTAGAGGTTAATTATCTGTTGTGTGGCTATTAAAACAAAAGCATTGCTGGTTTGAATTTATCACTTTCACATTCAGCTGAGCTAATGTTTCTCTTGCGAATATGAAATAGGAGCACCCAGCTCAGTCTTTTCTTGGAGACAGTTCTCTAGAGTTTTGTCAACCCCATTGTCCAAGGGCAAAGTCACGGTTGATGCAGGTATTAGATTATTTTGCCTTAGAAATTCTCATGCCTTTTTACAATGATGTATTTTTGTATTGTTCCATATCCATTTCTATGCACTTCCTAATGTAGGTTTCCTTTTATGACTGCACCGAGCAGCTCACTGAAAACACCTACTTAGGTAGTTATGTCCAGTGCCTTCCCGAGTGGTTACAGTTAATTTAGAATCCAGGAAAGTGTATGATTGGTTCAAATTATTCCCTACAAAATGCATTACCTTAAATTAGACAACTCTGACTTTCATCTGCCTTCGCTGACCATTTATGCGGGTTTGTTACCATGGATTCTTATGTGCAAAAAAACCCACCCTATTTTGTTACAGTGCTGATTTAGTTCCATCTTGGAGAATAAGCTGTCCTCGTGCTCACCCTCTTTTCCTGACTGAATAATAGGCACTAGTCTCAGGTCAGAACTTCGGGGCGCCACAGTGTTAGTCTTTTTGCTGTGCTAAAAATTAAATAGATCTGGGTCATACTGGGAATTTCACTGAGTAGCAAATAGGGCCTGAAGTAGCCTCATGAAAATATTGCTTGGAGAAAATGGCTGCTCTGACAAAATCCCAACAAGTAGGTTTTTGGGATGCTGCTGTGCCTTTTGTGGAGGACTCGGAGGACTGCGAGGGGGGAGCCGGTAGGGATGAGTGGGACGAGTCGTGTCTTGGCAGCCACAGATGACAAGCCTTTGCTGTCACTGTCACAGGAAGCTGCCTTTGTTCACTCAGGTCACAGTACTCCAGTTTGAGGCAAACCCACATCCATCCAGAGACTGAGATTATGCCGTAGCAACCTTAAAACCAAGCAATAATGTGGGCAGGGCTAGTTCCTGTGGTGGATACGGCTGGCCTTCTTCACATGTCGATGGCCACCGTTATGGTTAAGAAGACTTACTCGAGCAGTTTTTCTTTGCTCTGCAGCAGCCTTGCGGGGCTTTGCCAGTGCCACGCGGAGAGCGGTGTTGGCGGCCAGCACCGTGCTGTGTAGTGCGCTACCGTGACTCAATGGGAAGTGATGCTGCTGGGGTTCGAACAGAAGGAATGGCTGGAGAATCAAGGTTTTGGGGTTTTTTTGCTGCCATCTGGTTTAAAACATAGTAGTTAAGAAAGCTGCAGTTCAGAATTTGATTTTTTCGTAAAGGTCTCCATGATCGTTTTGAAGAATAGCCCAGGTACTACTGTGGTAGCCAACCAGTCAACCTGACATCAGAAACTTTCAGAGATCTGCAGTGCTCTGAGTGTTTTCTGGACATGTAACGTAGACCTAAACAAAGTTTGTTTGAGCCAAAATTTTACTCTACATATCCTGAAAGCAGGAGCTTTTTCCTTTCCAGTTGCTCCTCTGTTGAACACAAGAGTATTGAAGAACAAGAGTGGTGGTAAGCTCGTGGAAAATCCAGTTGCTAGACCTGAAAGGGTTAAGCTATGGCTGGTTTTACATTGAAATGATAAAAAAATCAGCATTAAGATAATCTGTAAATAAGCGCTCTAAGATATTACTGTTGTAAATGATTATTTGTAAAATACACAGAAGCCTTAATGTGATTCCTTGCATTAGAAATGTTCCCCCTTCAGCCCAAGAATCTCTTATGCTGCTCAGGAGTTTTGCCTGCGTAGTTTATAGATTTAGTAGTGTGATACGGTGCTATGAATTCATAAACTATTCGTATAATCTAGTATAAATCTGAGGTCGTTTTGGCTGCAGTCTGTTTGAATATACAGCGGGAGGCAGGCTGCCTGCAGATGCGCTCGGCGCGGGACTGCCCTTTGCGTGGGGCATTGCGGACCCCACGGGGCAGCTCGGGGGGGGGGGGCTCTGCAGGCTCACCTGACTGCAGGCTGAGGGTCCCTTGTCTTCTGGAGCAGGTAAAATGTGTGTGTGTGTTAAAGAGTACTGAACAATAAGAGGGCATCGTTCATCAGCGCTGAGTATTTTCATCCCATGGAGCGAAGGGGTGTGGGAGTACCTGACAGCACCACGGCCAGGGGAGCCTGGGTTTGCTTGTCTTTAGCTGCCCTCCTGCAGGTACACTGCAGCCCAGAGGTTACAGCTGTGGCCATGACTAAATTCTTCTGCAGAATTTGGAATAAAACTAGGGTTCTTGAACTTTGAAAAAGGAGCAGATAGTGGCAGAAGGGAATTTTGTCCCTTCTTTATTAGGACAGGATTGCGGTAACCTGTTCACAACAGATGCTTGTCTAGCATGTTCTTAAAAACTGTGGTGCGAGTAGAGCCCACCATTTCCTCAGCAAGCTGTTCCAGTGTTTCACTGGCAGAGCGTTTATACCATGGGAGCATGGTATAGGAGCTTGCCCCAGACATCCTAACCTCAAGTTCTTTCAGCATTTTTGTGACTGTGAATTCTTGTCCGTTCACGTGACACGCACCAGAAACGTTCTTTTTCGTCTCACAGTTTCCTTCCAGATCCTGGAAGGCTGTTCTCATGTTCTCCCCCACCTTGCTGCCGCTGCTCCTCCTTTCCTTATTAGCAAGAGAAACTTGATTTCATCATTGTTGTCACCTTGTTTTCCTCCATTCTCATCCAGCCTTTCCTGACTGCTTAGACTCTCCGTGGACGTCTCCCTCCGGTCGTTTCACCCACCGTTCATGTGAGCTTTCTCCCACATAGCTGTAGTTGTTGATGGGTGGGTTTTGTTCCGGTCGTTTGGTTTCTCAGAGTAGCCAAGGTTTCCAATACCTTGTTTGAGTGTTTGTGACAATTCCTAGCAGTATTCCTGAAAACAGTGTGTGCTTGCAGTCCAACGTGATGCAATTTACTGTCAGGGACGCTGAATTCCATTAGAAACACAGGGAAGATAACCGCTGACTTGATAGGAAATAATTCAGAGGGTTATACAGTGGATGCTCTGTGGTGGTGTTGCACCTTGAGCTTTGTTCACTTTGTTGTACACACAGGTAACAGACCATGACCGTGTTACCTGTCTGGGGTTGCTACTGCACCCAGTATATCGCCTACTCCCTCCACCCCAGAGGTTCAGGAGGGACAGTGGACCCAGCCTGTCTTCCCCTCATCCCTCCCTGCTACAGAGCTTGCTGCCTTGCTGCTCCGTGCTCTCCAGCTGCGGATGTTAGTGACTGTATTTAGCTGCATACTGGGGGTGGGCTTTGTCTCCAGTGGCTGACCTTACAACTAGATGGAGTGACTTGTCAGGGTAGAAGCTTCCTCGGTGCAGGAGTTGAACTGGGTGGCTGAAGGAGTATTCCTAGGAACAGGCTCCCTCATTTCCCTGCCTTCCTGAGAAACTATTATGCTTCTACAGTTAATGTTTTTCTTTTGAGAGGGCATATTTCTTGGCGGTTGCTCATTCCTCCTCCAGGAGGATGCAGCAGGTGAGAGGCCCTTTTTTGTGCGATGTCCTAGGTGTTTAAGCACTAGAGTAAAAGGATTTGCCTAGCCCGAACACATTTGTCAGCTCGCTCTCCAGCCAGCTGGTTCTCAGTCTGAGCTCCCAGGCTCAGTTTCAGAGACGCTAAACCTTAGCTGCTCTGCTAGTCTCTGTAACATTTCTCTCCACCTGAAAGATTTAAGAACCCTTTCACTTGCACCGCAAAAAAGAGGTTGTCTTAGGGATCCAGGCAGGCCAGGTACATACGTCCTTCTCCAGCAGGTAGGTTATTACCTAGACATTGCCGACGGGCGCTTCTGCTGCCTCTGCGAAGCCCCTTCCATCTTCCAAGGCACAAGTAGTTAGCCATTGCGGGAGGACAGCAAATACTGATGTCTGTACACCCTGATGGATGGTTAATCAAGGAGTAGCCTTCCAGCAAATGATAGATTTTGTTAATTCTGCCTCTTGCTACCTTTTGGGGATCTCAGAACTATCAGGAGAAAATCAGAGTTGTGAGCGCAGTTGGTGGTTACACATTGACGGTTTCTCTTGTTGGTGCTCAGACTTGAGTCCTTGTCAGTCTAATCGTTATCTGCTGACTTGCACACAAACCTCCATAAAGGTTTCATTGTTCCTGGTGCTCCATGTTAAACAAAGTGCTAAGCTTTCCCTTCATGCCATGCAAAGTATAATCAAAGTGGCTTTATCAGGTTGATAAGTAGTATTAGTTCAGTCTCTCCAGGGAGAAATTTAGAACCCTGACCATTAAATATGCTTTCTGTGTAGGCAGGGAGAAAAAAATGGAGAGATGTTTCGGTTTCGATGTTGTGTCACGTTTCCAGAAAGCTCCATTTTTGTTGGTGCTGGTTTAGTACTCGGATCAGTGCATCCACCTCCAGATGCTTCTCTAAAATCTCCCCCATAGTGAGGTTAAGAGACCAGCAGCACTACTGCTTGACAAACGGGCAAGAAGAAGAATTTTGCATGCCTTGTATGTAAAGAGTGAGAAACCAGAAACTGCCTCTCACTGCTCACCTGTTTCGTTGACACCGAGAGATCTGATGGTAACAAATGTGGTTTTGAAAGTTTGCCCCTTGGTGTCCGTGAATTAGCTCTTGAACCTGCTTATAAGTGGGAATTAGGAATGTCTGTAAGAGCTGGATACAATGGAAAATGAAAGAGCACTTGAGGAATCAAAATCAGTTTATATTAAATAGATATAGAATATATATTTCCCATGGCATTAAGTTCTTGAGATGGTGACAGAGTCTAAATAGTTTAGTTTCTCACGGACAGAGTAATTCTGGGGTTAGAGAAAAGGCAGCCCTGCTGCGGTGATTGCTGCTGGCAGCAGAGCCTGCTCTTCTTCCGCAGTCACGTTCAGGGGACTGGGGAGTTGCTAAAGGAGGTTTCCTGAAAGCTGAATCTTGACAACAGTGGTCTCGACATGCTGCTGCTGTTCTTGTTATTCACTGCATGGCTATTGATAGTCTGTGAACAGTCAAAAATAAATAGAAATATGGTAATGCAAAGAGTTAATGGAATCACTAGTCTGGGATAGTGATCTCCTGCTCTCATTTTGCCGTGTCAGAGCTGATAAAGTTTGTTGCAGTCATCACTCTCTTTTGATTAACTGATACAGCCTTCTTCTGAACATTTTATATCTCAGATGTCAAGATCTCTTTTTGCAGTGACAAAGGGCTGCTTTAGAATATCCAAAAAAAGGCAAAAGCTTTTGTTTGTGGCTCTAAAATGCTCAGTTACTTCATTACATAGTGGAAGTTGCAACTGGGATTCATTTGGTTCATAGACTAACATAATAACTGAATGTAAATGGAGGTGATGTGTTGAAACAGAAGTGGGAAGTGTCTCTGAAAGTGTTTTAATGTTAGTAGTGTGTGTAGCAGGAGCTCCACTGAACTGCTTTTCTTTCAGAGTGCCAGCATCCGATGATTCAGAAAGGGTAACGATACCCCCACATTTTGTAGCGCACTTCATAAGCGTCAGTGAGCGCAGCAGAACTGTCTCGCAGCTGATGGAGAGGGGGATGTAAATAGTGGAAATCTGATTAAAAAAATTAATTGCAGATGGGCTGTCTAGCCAGGGCTGTGAGGAATATGACAAGCAGCAGGTACCTGGGAAAAATGGTGTTCGGGGGCTCGCCATTCCCTGTGCTAGTGTTGCAAGATGTGAAAACATTTGAAATAATTGTAAGTGAAGTTAATTTGGAAGGGCTGTGGCTGCTAGTCAAGTAATATTTCTGTGTAAGGGAGATAAATGTGCAGGTTTATATCCTGCATAGTTCGTGTGGTCTTGGAGGTATTGTAGGAAGTCATCTTTCATTAGTGATGGTCATACCTTATGCTTACAGCAGATAGCTTGTATATGCTTATGAACACAGAGCCACAAACTGAAAGATAGAAGAGGGAGACCGACTCCTAAATGCAGCCCTTCCCGTTTAAGGCAGGTGGCAAAGAATACCATCTTCTGATGAGGTGATGGGGAAAGGTTTTTGCAGCATCATTGCCTGGTGTGTGGGCACACAATATACTGATACTGAGCTGGCGAGGGGCCTCCAGGGCACGAGATGTACCAGGAGAGGCTGGGGAAGATGAGTTTGCTCAGCCTCAGGGTGAGAGAGCTTAAAGGGGGAACCTTACTGCTGTCTTCAACTGCCCAGTGGGAGAATGTAGAGCAGGAGTAGTCAGGCTCTTGTGGCAGGTTTGTGGTGATAGGATGACAGCCAACAGACGAAGCTGGAACATGGGAAATAGTGATAACATACAAGGATTTAAAAAATACAAATTCCCCACCATGAAGATTGTCAAACATTGTACCAGGGCCCCAGGGAGGTTGTGGGATGTCCATCCTCAGAAATACTTAAAGCTTGACTGGACAGGGACCTGGGCAACCTCATCCAGCTTCGAAGTTGGCCCTGCTTTAAGCGGGTGTTTGGAAAGGATGACCTCCCACCCTAAATTATCCTATGATTCATAAACTCTTGACATGTCAAAACTGTGGCAGGGCATGTGTGTGTGCACAGAAGGTATATGATAAAACAAATTCATTGTCCATTTGTTTAATTTCTTTTGTTATTTAATCCACTGCATTTGATTGCACTCCAATTTTTCTTTTATCTTTGAGACATACGGTTGGAATGGAGCTCTGTTTTTGTTGAAGCCAGTCCCTGCTGCTGCAACATGCATTCAGCCATGTCCTGGAATCCCATTAATAAGCCTGTTGATGTGGTGATTAGCCGTGTTTGAAAATAGTGTTTTTGTTTATTTAAACATGGGCTCCGATGTATGCATACAGTCATAGGATCTGCCATCTTTAGTCATCCCGTTGCTCAATAGCTGTCATAATAGATAAAGAACTTTAGCAGAGACGAGATACAGAGATAGAGGAAACAGTGTTGAAGTTCACTATTAATAATTGAAAGAGAGGATCAGATGGTGTTAGGAACAGCTTTCCCCTTGGAGGGTAGGGCAGCATGGGAACAGGCTGCTCAGCAAGGTGTTTGATTTTCATAGAATCGTAGAATGGTTTGGGTTGGAAGAGTCCTTAAACATCATCCAGTTCCAAGCCCCTGCCATGGGCAGGGACACCCTCCACTAGACCAGGTTGCTCCAAGCCTCATCCAGCCTGACCTTGGACACTTCCAGGGATGGGGCAGCCACAGCTTCTCTGGGCAACCTGTCCCAGTGCCTCCCCACCCTCTCTGGGAAGAATTTCTTCCTGCTATCTAATCTAAATCTCCCTGCTTTCAGTTTAAACCCATTACCCCTTGTCCTGTTACTACAGGGAAGTAGTGACAAGGATTTTCCATCCTTGGAGCTTCCCAACAACATTACTGAAACGGTCTGGTGTTGGTGAGGGTCCCACTTCAAGCAGGAGGTTGGACTGGAGACCTCTTAAGGTCCCTTCTCGACTACGCTTGTGATTCTATGTCTTTTCCATAAACAGTTGAAGAAAGTTGTTGCCTTTTTCCTCCTTTCCCTACCAGTTTTGTTGCAAAAGTAGTGCCAGGCTCCACGAAAACAGTTACGCCTGTTCCAGCTTTTATTTGTATTGCATACATTCCCATCCTTTGCAGATGTACTTGTCAGAAGACATCTGAAAACACTCACTTTCTTCAGATAACTAGGGCAAGAATATTTTAGTAAGCTGTCATTTGTTTAGGTCAGAGGAGATACAATCAAGCTTGTTGCAACGTTTGCTCTGGTTTTCAGCCTGGCCCATAGCACTGGAAAACAGGGTTCAGTGTGTCGTGTTTGGCAAGCGGAGCACGTTCTGGACACTCGTTGGCAGGTGGGAAGAGCTAAGCTGCCTTTGGAGCAATGGATATCTTGCCCTTTCAGAGAGCAGTTGTCTCAGCTGCGTGGTCTTGGCTGTTTGTCACCAATAATTAATGAAAGACCATAGAAACAAAAACACTTGTCTCCTTCTCTTAAATTCCAAAAGTTAAAGAACTTGAAAATCCAACTGCAAGCATCTAGTGTTTACTTAGAATAGACTGGCTAAGACATTAATAATATGATTTTATCTTGTTTTTTATATTGAAAGTTAATAGAAGGATAGAGAAAGGTAGTTCTAGGAAGTGAGTGACACTATTACTGCTTTGCTAATGCTTCCTATAGATAATGGCCCTTTTAAAACTTGTAATGCAGTGATTTCCTTGTTTCTTTCATAAATGAAATGGGCTTCTCAATGTAGGGGAAAAAAAAAAGAGGTTTGCAGTACTTCTGAGTCATTTAGATATAGGCAGTCTCTTTGAATGAATAGGACTTGTGGGTGGTGGTTGGAGGCTGTCTTGAGCATAGCGGTCACAAAATGATAGAGTTTTCAGTTCTCAGAGAAGTAAGGAGGGAGGTCAGCAGAACTGCTGCCTTGGACTTCCAGAGGCCAGACTTTGGCCTGTTTAGGAGACTGGGAGATAGAGTCCCTTGGGAGGCAGCCCTGAAGGGCAAAGGAGTCCAGGAAGGCTGGGCATTCTTCAGAAGGAAATCTCAAAAGTGCAGGAGCCGGCCGTCCCCATGTGCCGAAAGACGAGCTGGCAGGGAAGACTACCAGCCTGGCTGACCAGAGAGCTTTAACTGGAACTCAGGAAAACCAGCAGAGTTTATGACCTTTGGAAGAAGGAGCAGGCAACTCAGGAGGACTACAAGGACGTTGTGAGATTATGTAGGGAGAAAATTAGAAGGGCCAAAGCCCAACTACAACTTAATCTGGCTACTGCTGTAAAAGACAAAAAGAAAATGTTTCTATAAATACATTAGCAGCAAAAAGTGGGCTAAGGAGACTCTCCATCCTTTGTTGGATGCGGGAGGAAACACAGTGACAAAGGATGAAGAAAAGACTGAGGTACTTAATGCCTTCTTTGTCTCAGCCTCTAACAGTAAGACCAGTTGTTCTGGGAGTACCTAGCCTCCTGAGCTGGAAGAGAGGGATGGGGAGGAGAATGAAGCCCCCATAATCCAAGGGGAAATGGTTAGTGACCTGCTGTACCACTTAGACACACACAGGTCTATAGGGCCAGATAGGATCCACCCAGGGGTACTGAGGGAGCTGGTGGAAGTGCTCACCAAGCCACTTTCCATCATCCATCAGCAGTCCTGGCTAACGGGGGAGGTCCCAGTTGACTGGAGGTTAGCCAACATGATGCCTGTTTACAAGAAGGGCTGGAAGGAGGATCCAGGGAACTACAGGCCTGTCAGCCTGACCTCAGTGCCAGGGAAGGGTATGGAGCAGATCATCCTGAGTGCCGTCACATGGCACGTACAGGACAACTAGGTGATCCGGCCCAGCCAGCATGGGTTTATGAAAGGCAGGTCCTGCTTGACCAACCTGATCGCCTTCTATGACAAGGTGACCCACTTAGTGGATGAGAGACAGACTGTAGATGTTGTCTGCCTGCACTTTAGTAAAGCCTTTGACACCATCTCCCGCAGCATTCTCCTGGAGAAACTGGCTGTTCATGGCTTGGACAGATGTGTTCTTGGCTGGGGAAAAGTCTGTCTGGATGTCTGGGCCCAAAGAGTTGTGGTGAATGGAGTTAAATCCAGTCAGCAGCTGGTCACGAGTGGTGTTCCCCAGGGCTCAGTGTTGGGCCAGTTCTGTTTAATATCTTTACCAATGGCCTGGGCGAGGAGATCAAGTGCACCCTCAGTCAGTTCACACATGACACCAAGCTGGGCAGGAGTGTTGTTCTGCCTGAGGGCAGGAAGGCTCTGCAGAGGGATCTGGACAGGCCGGATCCATGGGCCAAGGCCAACTGTATGAGGTTCAGCAAGGCCAAGTGCTGGGTTCTGCCCTTGGGCCACAACAACCCCATTACCACACTACAGGCTTGGGGACAGAGTGGCTGGAAAGACACCTGGGGTGTTGGTCGAAGGCCAGCTGAATGTGAGCCAGCAGTGTGCCCAGGTGGCCAGAAAGGCCAATGGCGTCCTGGCCTGCATCGGGAACAGTGTGGCCAGCAGGACCAGGGCAGGGATTTTCCCCCTGTGCTGGGCACTGGTGTGGCCGCACTTCAAATCCTGTGTTCAGTTTTGGGCCCCTCAGTGCAAGAAAGAAATTGAGGTGCTGGAGCATGTCCAGAGAAGGGAACAGAGCTGGGGAAGGGTCTGGAGCGGATGAGGGAGCTGGGGGTGTTCAGCCTGGAGAAGAGGGGGGCTCAGGGAAGACCTTAGTGCTCTCTACAACTCCCTGAGAGGAGGGTGCAGAGAGGTGGGGTTGGTCTGTTATCCCAAGTGACAGTACAAGAGGAAACGGCCTCAAGTGCTGCCGGGTGGGATGTGTTAGGTTGGATATTAGGAAAATTTTCTTCACCGAAAGGGCTGTCAGGCATTGGAACAGGCTGCCCAGGGAAGTGGTGGAGTCGCCATCCCTGGAGGGATTTAAAAGATGTGTGAACGAGGTGCTTAGGGACATGGTTTAGTGGGGGTGCCAGGTTAACATTTGGACTTGATCGTAAAGCTCTTTTCCAACCTAAACAATTCTGTGACTCTTTAAATCATGCCAAAATGGTAAGAAACCTGGATTTTAAAGAAACTTCAGAATTCTGAAAAGGAATTACAGAGCAGATGTCTCAAGCAGCTGAGGTCCGTTTTCTCAGTCAAATGATCAACAAAGAATTAGAAGAGAGAAGGTGTCTAAAAGAATATACATTTCTCCTTAATCCTGCCTACCAACTCCTAAATTCAGGCTTGCCTTTCCCATCTATCTGCAAATGCACACTTGGAAAGCCGTGAAACCCCAGTGAAGTTGTTTCTGTCCTCCCTTTCTGTAGCACATTGGACAATTTGTGAGAGTCATGCGTTCAGTTTAAGCTGGTTTAATTTTGGCACTCGGCTTTCTGACTGCTCTGTTCAAGAATCAGTATTCAAGAAAGACAGACCCCAAATCCAGGAAAGAGATAAGAATGAGAAAGGCATCTCTGGAGCTTCTCTGGAGTTCCCTAGGTCTGTGTTGGAGAACTGCTGCCCGTCTGCGCTGCCTTTGCTGAGCAGCTCAGCTGGGCTGCCCTCCAGCAGGGAGTCCGTAAGCGTGTGCTTGGTTGCAAGTCAGCCCATCAGTGCCTAATGGCATTACACGCAGTGTGGATGTACTCGGAGGCCGCTGTGGATGAATTACATACATGGATGCCTGTTAATACAGTAAGAACAACACTAATATTGTTCTATGTAATTTATTTCATGAAGTTCAGTAACTCATAGGTGAAGCACCAAATTAGCAAAACAAAGGTGGCTGGTAATATTATTAATAACGATCGCAGCAGTCTGAAAGATAAATCCCTGTCTGCTGCGGTGCCACTGCTGAATTTATAATACTTTGAATGGGGCTTTCTAATACTTGGGATTTTAAGCACTGGCCTCTGAAATGTGATTTGACGCAACGCAGTGAAAACACTTAATAGCTTTTAAGATGCAGTCACCTGGAATACGAGGCTGTATTTCCTTGTGGTGGTGGACCGGTGTGTCACTTCTCTCCAGGATGTGGCACTGTGATGGTTTCACAGTGCCAAGACAGTTGGAAGTTTTAAATTAATGTGTGATTAATTTCCGTACTGTCATCATCCTTTCTCAAACCTTTAATTCGTACGCCAGCTTTATCACCAGTAATAGTGGGAAAATGCTTGGCTGAAGGAAACGTGCATCGAAGATTATGACTGGTGCTGTTGGGTGATTTCAGCACTTTGCAAATCGTGTCGTCAGCCTTGTTTTTACGGTCAAAGCACTGAGAGTCTGGGCAGCTGATTTTGTGCTGGTGGGCTCGTTCTCCCAGTTCACAGTTCATCTCCTGCTTTTTCTACCTTTATCTCAGTTTTAATTATCTGAGGCTATATTATAACAACAGCTGAACCGCATGTTTTGTATGACTCTGCAGCGTAGTTCCTAATTTGCACAATAAACGTGCCTTTGAGGCTTCTGGCTACTTACAAATAAAATTTTGCTCTTTCCATAATCATGGTTAAAGTGGAGATCTGGACATGCACTTGCATATGCAAGTGCCAGCGGAGGTTTCCCAGCAGCCTTGTTACCCAACGCTTTCTGCACACGATCGACAGAACTGCAGGTTGTTTTGAAACTTGGAAATGGGTTTGTCATGAGGACATTGTGAGGATCATGCAAATTAACCTAAGATTGAATGGTTTAAATTATAGAAGCATTAACAAAAGCTGGATTCAGCTGCATAACTTCAAAAAATAAAATAAAAAAAACCAAACAACAAAGGAGGGGGAAGGAGGAGAAGAGAAGGTGATAAGATTATGAATTGTATTCTCAAGATGCCCAAACCCAAATGCATGGTTTCTCCTGGTTTTCAATAAGATGATAGCGATAATGGGACTAAGTATTACCAGGACTATGAAGCAGAATTCAAAGAAATCTTGTAAGAATCAACATGCAGTATCTTTTTTTTCCCCTCCATTATGAGAGTTGCTCCTTAGTCTGAGAAGTCTCACAGGGGATATACAAGACAGAAAACATTTTATTGCTGTTAAGAAGAGCGTAAAAATGATCCAAGGTATACATTGAGGGAAAGAGAGAAAAGGGGCAGAGATGGAATGGAAACCTTTTCAGCTAAAGGATCATGTTAGCATACAAACAAGTGGGTATAATTGACAACAAATAACTTCAAAAACCACAATCTGTTTTCCAGCCGGTGTTTCCGTGACCATCAATTGGAAACAGTTTTCCAGTAAGAGAAGTGTGACTGCAACTCAAACCTGTTTTAAGAGTTGCAGAAGCAGCTGTGCAGCACGGCCCTTGTGAGACTTGAGGGGCAAGGGCTGTGCTTTGGAGAGCCCCTTCCAGCCCTCGCGCCGGTGTGTTTTGTCTGAGCCATGTCATGCTTGCTCTGACAGGCTCCGCTGCTCGGCTGCTGCCGCTGCTTAGTGTTTCTCTTTCAAATTCCTCTTTGATAACGGTGACAGGCAGCAACCCGTTTGATACCCTGTTGGTGTAACTAATTCCAGCTCAGCAAATGGGGAACCTCCTTTGATAAACATTTATTCTTGGAGAATACTAGTGGAGTGAGCAGGCACCTACCTTCAAGTCAGGCTTTGAAACATAACATGGAAAGCAAAGTTTGGTGATAGGCAGGGGATTATTCCTGGTCGGGTAAGTCTTAAGACCCATTTGGCTATATACAGGTATGCTATTCTCACTGTTAATAGAGCTGAGCGACTAATAAAATTCGCTCGAGGCAGGCATAATTGGACAGGCTCTTCTGTCTCATCCTCCTGTTCTGTCTAGGCTGTGTTACGGTTTAGCGATGTGCTGACTTGCAGTAGGTAAGGAAGGCTGCCATTCTTTCAAGCTTCAGATTCACACACATTTGTTTCGCTGAGGTGTACGTCCTTCGTGAAACATCCTGCGATGCCAGATCCTCGAAGTGGAATCGGTGCCTTCTTTCTCACGCATGTAAAACCTGAGAATTGCGGTTGGCTCGCACTGAGGTACCTTGTCATCCTCTTTGCCGGTATGGATTTTAGTTCAGCAAATCGAGTGTGAAGCCAGGAACCTTGGGACTCGATCAACAGCGTGGAATGGGTGAGGGAGACAGACACAGCACTCTAAAAGGCAAATCTGTTTTCTACTACAAATATGTCCTGCGTAGTCTCCACAAAGAACTTAAAAGCAAGCTGAACTTTGCAGGCTTGACGTCTGTGTGCATGGTGCGTGTCCCTTAAGCGTGTAGCATGTGATAGTTTTGTCTAGCAGTGAGAATGGAAGTAGGCTAACACAAAGTATGGCAAATCTCTGTTAGTAGCATACTTGTTTACTGCTCTCTCATGGCACCTGCAGCCTTCCATGTACGTGTGAGTCTCATATTTGGGATAGACATCTTTCCAGGCTGCCAAAGTCATGTGAGGGCTGGTATCATCAGTTCTGACTTTTCTGCTGATGGGCATGTCCAGGTGAATGTATGGCAAGGAGTCAACAGCGGAACAGCCACTCACAATTCCTGGCTGCCTTCTGCAGTCGTGTGAATCTTGCGTGAAATTGGGACTTGCTGATATGAGGAGAAATGTGGAAGAAGGTGCTGGAGGTCTGGGCTGAGGGACAATCCAGAACTCTTTGTGAGTAGGTCATGACTAAAATATAAAGCATGTACTTTAGATGCAGAAGAGAAAATACAAAGGGAAAAATTACAGGAGCTACTGGATGCTTTTCATTCTTCATAGACATCACCAGTCTTTGTACTACGCTCCTGCTCCATGCCAGCTTGGTAAACATTACTCTTGAGGTGCTATGCCAGCCCATGTGGCCCTTGGCACTGAGTGTGACCCAAGCAGTAAGGTCTTCGGGGAAGGCAGCTGCTGAAGGGCACCCAGCCTGAAAGCCCATGTCAGGGATGCCTTTCTTTGGTTTGGGTCATGTGCTGTAATTCCGGAACTGCCATCACTTTCTCTTGGATTTTGGTCTGCTCATGTCCCACCCGGTACCGCGGGAGTTGATGTCTCAGTAGGGTCTGTGACCTACAGCAGAGCTTCGTGGTGAGCAAGGAACGTGTCCTCCTAAACCAGTGTGGACTGTGCTTCTGGTGCTTTTAACCAGGGAACTTTGTTTCTGGGTAGCAGGCAGTGTTTCTGGCTGTGTGAGGATAAAATACGCTGTCACACGTTCTACCAAGGAGGTGGTATTTATGTGCTGCCATGCCAAGATACCTACTCCAACGGTGACGTTAACTGGTTTTCCCTTTTCCCAGAGACACAGATATTGTCAGAGGTGCTGAAGATAATTCATGACACTGAAAAAATACCTCCTCGTAGAGAGATTCAGTCCTTCAGAGCTGCACGCAGCCGCACAGCCCATAAAGTAACTGTGGTGCTGGTTTCCTAGGGGCCCGGCGCACGAAGCACCCGCAAGGGTGGCTCCCTGTCCCGCAGATCCTGCACGCAGCCTTTCCTCTTATGCTGTACTCTGTCCTGTGCACAAGTCCCAGGCCGGCTCTGGAAATTCAAATTCAGCACCTCGCAGTCCCTGTGTGTTGTTCTGGGCTTCAGGATAGACCTGGTGGCCGCAGCGACTCTTCACAGTGTGGCAGACGGTAACTCCCCCACCGGACTGCGGCGTTCTGCATCTCTTGCAACTCTGTGCAATCGGGTGAAATCAAGTGCAGGTTGGGGCAGGTAAGAGGCCACAAAAAATCATATCTGGAACCATGCCTGGTAGCTGGAGATCTAAGGAGTTGAGTTTGGAAATGATTAGAGACTGACCAGATCATCTACACAGAGAAACGTTACTGAAGGGAAAAAGCTTTTCATTTTATCTGTTGCATTCCTAACAGCAAGCAATGGGTGCTAGAAAAATTAAATCAACAATGCAGAAACCATGAAGGTGATTAATTTTGATGCCTTTTCTAAAAGTCAGCCCTAACTGAACCAGAAAAGCCCAGTGTGGAGGAGGGGGCTGGGCACCCGCTGGGATATGAAGCTTTCTGCATGGAGCAGGGCTGGATTTCAGTGACTGTAAAACTGCACACCCCTGGCATCTGTCAGTCATTCTGTTTATTGTGGGGTTTGGACACCCAATATTCATGTTGGGATGGGGTCAGATATTTTCCACATGCATACAGAACCATTTTGGGAAAACTCTGGGGCAGTTCATGGACAGGAGACAGCGGCTCCCGGAGCTTTCCTGGTCCCACCACCGATTGCACCAAGGTCAGCGTGCAGCCGGGCGCTGCGCAGCGTGGCCTCGGCAATCCCTGTTGGTTCTTGTCTTTCTGCTGTGAGGACTGGAATTGCTCAGCAGTCCTGCTGCCAGACCAGACGGAGGTGGCAGCCCCGGCATCGAAACTGCTCAGATGGCTTTTGAGATTCATGTGACTCTCTGCCTTCATTTAGTGACTGATAAAATGCATCATTATGGGGGAAAAAATTCTGCCTGGTGTCTCCCAGAAAAGTTGGACCTCTCCATTCAGGCTTATCAAGATGTCTGACTTGGAGGAAACCTTTTAATGGGGAAATATTCCTTGGGGAATTTCAAGTAAAACTGAGCAAAAACAAGTAAAAATCCCCGTGCCCCCCGCTGGAGTATTTTGCTCATGTGCCTATCTATCTGCTGAAATTTTTTACACCCTGGTAAGCATCTAGAATCACAGAATGGTTTGGGTTGGAAGGGACCTTAAAGATCATCCAGTTCCAACCCCCCTGCCATGGGCAGGGACACCCTCCTCTAGACCAGGTTGCTCCAAGCCTCATCCAGCCTGGCCTTGGACACTTCCAGGGATGGGGCATCCACAGCTTCTCTGGGCAACCTGTTTAAATGTGGAAATACATTTCTTGGTTTTCTGCAGACTGTACTGTGGATTCTGCATGATAAAACAGTTGATACAAGTAGGGGGAAGAAAAAATCAGTGGTGTAACAGAAAAGCCAGAGTGCACTCCTTCTCATTAAGCAGAAAGTTTTCCTCCTCACCAGGTAGATGAGGCAAAAATGTGGTTCATTACTAGAGGAGGACAGAACAACGTACGGTGGCATCAAAATGTAACGCAGGTCCCTTCCTGAGAGCCCGGGATGCCTTTGCTTTAGTAACGGATATTCTGAGGAGGTCGCTTGCTGTGGCTCCCAGTTCTATTAAAATCGTGGTACTATGCTCTGTGTTTACAAAATAAGGTTTACACTCGCTTTTAATTCTTAAAAGCAGAGGAAAAACCTGAGCTTGGAAAAGCCTTTTGAACTGCTGAATCAAGAACTAGCTGCTTGCAAAGGGGGATTAAAACCTTTTAATCCTTTTGTGTAAAAGAATATGGTGTTTAATGTGGTAGGCATGCTGGCAAAATTAATTTTCATGTTTTTTCAAGCACAAGATTTCAGTTCTGCCTGTCTTTCGTGGTCCTGCATATCTTCCAGGTTCTTTACACTATGCATTACACTTTATTAACTTTGAAGTTTTGAAGAAATTTGCAAATAACAAAATGCAGATTTGGAAGGAAAAATAAGTTCCTAGGAGCAGGCACGGCTGTTCCGTGCTGCCTCGGGCAGAGTCGTGATGGCTGATTTCGGAGCGCCGTAGCTGGTGTCATTACTGTACATCTTCAGTGCAGGCGAGAGGAGGCCTGAGTTCAGGTACTGCATTTTGTGTACGATTAAATGAACGTTCTGTATGTATGCATTTGAAAGCCCTTAAGTGAATGTTGTGTAAATGGTGATAATTGGAGGCAGTCTCCTTGCAATCCTTTCTCAAGCTAAATAAGGTCTAAGGCCAAAGGCCCAAATGTTTAATTGTATTAAACACAGAGGCTGAAAAATTTATTAACTCAGAAAGTGTGTATTACCAAGTTAATTGGAAGTGCCTTTAAGCTATTACCAGGTGGAAATTTGACTTCAGGTTTCAATTTTAAATTAAAGCAAAGCAGAAAGCCATTCTGTGAGGCTGCTGGAAGGTGTGCAGTTAGAGCAGCGCTTCTCTGCTCTTCCTTGTTTTTCTGCTCCGTGTAATACTTAATATAAATGCTGGCGAGTTAGAGTCGAAAGCTAAACCCATATATAGGGGTCTAGCTTTTCCCCAAGATCTATGGCAAGCGGCACACGCAGGCTGCGGATGCTCTAGGGAAATGTAAAAGCAGAGGAGGGGAGATGAAGACGACCTCAGGTTCTAGAAGGATGTTTTTCTGCTTTGTTTTTAATCAGTATTCTTCAGTCGTATGCAGGAGTGCTTTGTGCTTCTTGGCATATTTTTCATTTTCTAGTTACGTGTTATTTCAGTTATTGGAAGCAATTGTAAGGATGGTGTCATGGTAGAGAGGTCGATTTATTTGGTTTTTTTTCACCCACATTCCTGGTACACAAATTCAAAAAAACCCCATGAACGAGAGTCAATCACAGCACAGGGATTAGCCAGAGTTAGGGATTTTCTTAGTAAATGTAAAGCAGCTCGCGCGGATAGCCAGCCGGGCGCTTTGAGAAAGACATTGCAATTACAACAGCCTTGAAAAATAATGGAGAAAATTTGCCACCCTGTGTGCAAAATCTGCAGGCACCCTGCAGATACGACAAGAAGAGAAAGCACCTCCCCGTTGTGCTGAGGTCTGAGTTGCTTGCCTGAAACGCTCTCCACAAATAAGTCGGCACCCAAAACGTTCAGCGCCGTTGAGTGACTTGCACAGCATCCGTGTGTGATGGTTGACTGAGGCAATTCTGTTTCGCTATCATGTCAGTTAATTTTAGGCTTTTAAACTCTTTCAACATTTTCCATGATTCATAAAGAGGCAGAATTAGAAATTTACCGAAGTGCAATACTATGATGACAGGCTGTTGCTGTAGTTTATTAATATCCAGTAATTGTGGCCTTAACACTTGGGTGAACTAACGGCTTTTAACCCGCGTTTCTGTGGAATAAGCAAGTTTCTCCAAACATCAGCATTAAACAGTGGACAGCCAGTTTCTACTGGTGCAGGGTTGGTTTATGTGTAACCATCCAGGCACTGACCAGAAGTACACCGGACACGTGAGGTTTCGAGACGTTTCTTTAAGGAGAAACTCTAAAATACTCAATTTTGATTTAAATACTATTTAATGTTTTATATCAGATTTCATAAGTATAAATCCTGTATTAGCAAGAGGGAGAAGAGGCCTTGGGAATGGCAGTCTGGGTGTGGAGATTCCCATCTGTGTGTCCGCAGACACCTCAGTCCAGTCCAAGGCTCTGCCTGTCGACTGGGCTTAATGGAAGGAAAGAGCCTTCAGAAATCGCGAGCAGCACCCGTTTGCTGAGACAGTGGAGAAGCGGGAATCACATTATAAGAATTTCTGATCTCAAGTAATTATAAATACTGATTAAATGATACATTTGACCTAACATGTACCCTTGCTTTCTCCTCAATTAAATTTTTCCATATAAACAAAGCACAGCGGGTGTTGCCTGCTGCAAATGAGCACCTTGCACCGTAGATCACCCTATTTCCTGCTGGTGTTGAGGGAGCATCGCAGCCTCTGCTGGATGACTGCTTTTGTTATTTTTGTGATGTAGCTTTTCTACGGAAAGTTACAGAGGTCATTGAACGTGTTGAAGGATCACCTTCTTAGAGATTTGCATATTAATCATTCACTTGGTTTTGTTTCGTACAAACTCAGAAGGTACCTTTGTGCAACTTTATGGAAGTCAGGAGATGAAGGTGAGCAGACATGCAACCTGCTTTGAGATAATGCTTGTAGATCTGATTATCACGGAAAACCACGCTTGAAGCTGGAAAACTCAACCACTAAAATTGGATTGAAATGGCAGAATCATTTGTCCTAGCTGTTGGGAATCTCTTAAGCATTAAAACCTAATAACAATAAGATGATAAAACGAGAGGAGGATGCGCAGGTAGCATTAGGTAACCTGTAATTCAGAGCGATCTGAGGAATGTGTTGAATTTGGAATGCCATTTTCTGTGATTGGGATGCAGTTAAGTGGTTTTTTTAACTGTGTGTGAGAGAGGGTTATGATCCATTCACTGGATAAAAAGGAGATTGTGTATGTATGTGAGCATGCAACATCCCACTATATGTATTTGCATTTATTTAATAAGTACCTTGCACCAAACAATAAAGGACAAAAGTTTCATTTACGAAGTGCTGTCATCTTAGTGAAATAAAACTGAAATAGGAGGAAAAATGTAATGAATTAGCATTGTGCTCACTGAGACCCACTGATGCTTTAGTAAGCTGTTGTTAAAGGAATGTTATTACAAGGCTCAAACAGGCTCTTCCTCCTTGTAATTTATATAAGAAATCAAAGTGCAAGTTTGAAAAATTGTGTTTTGTCAAACAATATTCCCAATGAGTGCCAAGGGACAGGAACCATGTGTAAGTGATGCTGGGTATATTGAAGGGAAAACATAAGGATGTTAAACATAAGGATAGCTGGAGAGCCCACTGGCTTGCCTCCTGCCCGGCAGCAGATGCTTAGGAGAGAAATCATAGAGTAGGTTTCACCAAAGTATCCTTCCAGCAGGCATCTGTCCATGCACAGATATAAATCATCCAAGAACATAAAGGAAACGGAGGAATACCCTTCCTGTATATGTAAGAATGGGCTACCTCTGTCTTCCAGACCAATGTATTTCCACTTCACAGTCAGTCCTGAGCATGAGGAGGTCTGTGTCATCCCTGGTTTCTTCCCAGGGTTGTAACACTGAGCCACATCAGAGTTTTTTGCATATTTGTCCTGACAGCAGGCAAGTTTTACAGTGGAAGCTGAGGCACAATTTGGCCTTGGCATACGTGACAGGGGAAGGTTAAGGGCAGGCATTTAATCCTGAATTTCACGATTTCCAGGCTCGAGATCTATTCCCATTATGATCTTTTCCTGCTTGTGTCAATAACTTCTTGTAACTCATTTAGTCCAGGCACCTAAATAAGGTTACCCATGTATGCCTATTGTATGTACTTATCTAGTTCATCTCATATCACAACTGTAATTTTTTCCTTCACAAAGGAGACTACTTTCAATCTTAATTTAGCCTAAGTCATAAAAGCTTTCAGATAAAAATAAAAGCGCCCGTCTCCTACAAGGCCAGTCATATTTTTGGCTGCTTTTCTATTTAGAACAGTGGGCACTTGTAGTATGACAGAGATATTTTTCTTTAAAATCTCTCGCAGCAGGTGAGTGTTCATAGAACACTTAATTGCAGACATGTGTTTAATAATTCATTTTTCTCAAACCTGTGTGCAACTCTTTGGAAAAACAGCATCCACAAGAACAGGAGGAGCAACGGGATTGCCAGTTTCTGAATTAAAATTTTTGGATGAAGTATGTTTGATGTGGGTGCTCAATACTGGAAAAGCATCAGGATTCAATTTAATTTTCCCATCTATTTTAAGAAACCATCTAATGATGGGTCTTTGAAATAGAGTAAGTTAATATTTGGGTATATAAAGCATATTTATGTTGGCATATGTTATGTTTCAGCCACTTGAAATTTTTTGGCTTTTACAAAATTAGAAGGAAACATCTTTTATGTGACTAGTGTGTGCTTAAACGTGTAGCAAAGTACAAGGATCTGTGCTAAATACACATGACCCAGCGTCATTTTTCAAGGCTCTGGCTGGTATTCAAGTTAGGTAATGCAGATCATATGTTACTGCTCACAGGCCCTGGTTCACATAAAAGACACCTTGCCAAGTTGGAGGGAGGCTGCACCTCTGTGCCTCCGCCTTGAAAGAAATCTGGCAAAACAGACTTTTCTCCCTGGGAAGGTCCTTGGGGTTCACTGGGAAGCTGCACAGCCTAAAAACAATACATGTGATGGTGTGATTCTGAACTGCTCTGGTGAAGAAAGGGAAACCTGAAAAGGAGAACTGAAATGTTACCACTCTGCTACAAATGTTTGGTAGGGTAAACTTTAGAATCGCTGCTGAGATTTATTTTTATTTATAACAATTGTTTCACAACAAGCAAACTGTCTAGAATAGCAGAGAGCAACAGGGATTTTGTATATAAAACACGGGTGAGATGGCTGACTGTCTCGCTCCGAGCTGTCCTGCAGGAAGGCTGTGTCAGTGGCCCTCCAGCTGACAGGGATTCTGCCTTCGAGGGCTTCAGGGTCCCCTCCCAAACCCATCACGTCAGCTTTTCTGGGAAGGTCAGACAGCAGCCGTACTGATGAGCGCACACCTAACGTCTCCTTGTACTTCTCCCTCTGGGTTTCTGTGCCCGTGTTCTTGTGGGACTCTTCACGGGAGCATTTCTTCTGAAAGCATCGCACGCCCGAGCGCAGCCCAGGACTGTTGGCCGGCATAGTGAAGGAGACTCGTGTGTGCCTAAGTCTCTGCTGGCATCCCTTACACACCGTGAGGCCCTCCTTGTGATTCACTTTATGGGATTATCAGGAATCTGTGCTTGCTCAGCAAGTGACTTTTCAACATCATCAACTGTGAAAGTCCTTTTCTTCTGAAAAAAAAATCTTTTTAAAGTTTCTCAATGGAGGGCATGTCTGAGCAAGTTGTTATTTTTCAGCCCCCAGCCAAATAAGATGAAGCCTGTTTCTTTCTTTTTTAAGAAAATACTCTATTTTTCACGGTCTTCCTCCTCAGAACTGTGTTGTTCCCATAAGCTCTAGAATAATTGAGTTTTGAGCAAAGACCAAAAAGGGAAAATTTCAGCCAAGAAGGTAAAAGTTTTCCCATTCTCCTGCCTGAAGCTTACGAGTCAATAGAAATGATGATAGCAGTGATATCCACTCCTGGTGTAGTGGGAACTTGGTTATGAAGTGGGGAGCAAGAATTAGAGGATGAGGACTGAACATGCTCCAGGGATCTGACACTGAGCTGAGCGGCCAGGGAAGAGAGGCTGGAGTTGTTTGGACCTGTGGGTTATCAGTGGTAAATACACCAGCCTGGAGTTTTCAGTCCAAGCGATAGAGTAAGCGAAGGTGGGTGTGAAGAGCACCCAGCCATCCGGCACCTCTCCCGTTGTCACCCAAGACTTGCTCGGGAGGTTCTCTCTCAATATGGTACTTTATAGATCTGGATTTGGGGTCTGATTCAAACTTTCAGTAAAAACCCTTCAGCTTTGCCTGGTCGTTAGGGAAAAGACAGGATTTCACTCAGAAAACAGTTGCTCATATTTATTTGTAGTTTTGTTGAACAACAAACAGTTGGCACGTGCATGATCTTCTGGCCAGACTGGTCATTTGGAATTTAAGAGGGGCAAAGCGAAGGACTAAGGTACTGGTTAAATACTGTATGTTCAGTACATCCTTATTTTTTCCTGGTTGTTTTTCTAGGGCTACTCTACGAATGCAAACACTCAAAACGGGTTAAAAAAGGCCGCTTGGACCATCACCTGGCTCTATCCCTGGTGGTTGTTGCTATTGCCCTTTGGCCGTAATTAGTGATCTGTCCCACGGCAGCCTCCTCTGCGCAGTAGAGTTATAGAGGTGTGGGTTGGAAAGGAGGTGTGGAGGTAGTCTAGTCCACTTCACGTGCATTTTCCACAGACCCCAAGATTTTCATGGATGACGCGTCGCACTTCTGTTAGCTCTCACTGAGATAAGTTCTGGGATTTGCTGTTAACAGTTACCAATTAGTATAAAAATATGAATGCCCATGCCTGACTATTGTCCTGGGGCCAGGGCTCAGGATTTTAGGTTTGCTTAATTAGTCCTTTCCTTCCATTTCAAAACTTTGGGGCATACAAATGTTTAAAATAGCTTTGTAGAAATACCCGTTCCCAGACTGTCTGAGAATTTGGTTTATATACAGATACACTTTTTGTGACCAGTCTCAGTGGATTTAGATGGTTTCCAGAAATCAGTGTTGCTCAATTAGATGTGCAGGGGAAAAAGGTTCATTACAACATGTAAATTCAAGCTGAACAAGGCAGCAGGTTTTTTTAGGTTTTACTGCCTGTGAACATTCATTTTCTTTTTGTTCTGGTTTTTAATAGTATTGATTTTTTTTTTTTTAATGTACAAAAATGAAGTAAGTCCTCAGTGTACAAAGCTGGAGAGTAGGTGTACAGTGAGAGAGATAATTGCATTGTACTCTTCAAGAAGCAAAGTTTTTTGGATTCTCTCGTATTTGTCATTTGAAAAATTTACACTATTTTACAAAGATCACAGAGTAAATAACAGAAAATCAAAAGAACAAATCAACTGCCGAAATGCAGTACAAGACATCAGCTCAGCACACTGCATAGCAAAACAGTCAATCACGCTGCAATCACTGGCAGCCCGAACAGTAAATTAACATTTCACTGAGATAGATGAGAGGTGAATAAACACAGATATATGTAAATATAAACTAAGTAGAAATAGACATGATTATAGATGAGTAAATGTGTGAAATCAGTATCAGTTAAGCAAGCACACTTAGTAATTGCTAGCTGTTCATGTCAGGACAATGTGCCAAAGACTGCAGACAGCAGCCGTCATGTCATGAAGGCATTTTCTTTGTGCAGTCCTCAGGGCTCCCTTCACCACAGATGGCAAAATTCAGTAAACCCTATGGCAGGGGGGTTGGAACTAGATGATCTTTAAGGTCCCTTCCAGCCCAAACCGTTCTGTGATTCTGTGATAAACCTGTGTGATGAATTTCTGTGCTCAGGTCTGTGGTGTTCCTTCAGAAAGTTGCTGAGGACAAGGCAGGTGTATCCACATCTCGTGGGCAGTGCTGCCTTGGTGGTTGCACTGTCTGCAAAGGCCTTTTGGAAGTAAAGCCAAGTGAGCAGCAGTAGTAGAGGTCCAGGCCTGCAGCATGGCTGTGACCTCATATCACCTGGGGTTGGCGTGTCCCCTGATGCCTGTGGTCCATGTGGGCGGTTGATGGGCTCCCTGGCACATGGCGACAGTCTGCGCTGAGCATCTGATGTTGGAAGTTCTGAAGGGGTATGCTCTCCTGCTGCCTCAGCAGTGCCATGCCAGCAGCCACTCTCCACTAAGCATGTCTTCAGCCGCTGGTTGCTTCTCCATGTGGTGCCAACTGGTCTGACCTTGTCCTTCACTCTGAAGCTGTGGTGGCTTGACCTTGGTGGGCTGCCAGATGCCCACCCAGCTGCGGGCTGCAGGGAAATACCTGCTCCACCATGGTGTCTTTGTGGCCTGCCAGGAGTCTCTGCTCAGGCGCCCAGAGCTCCTCCTCCTCCTCTGACCTGGCTGCTCACGGGGCTTTCTCACACTTTTTACCTCACTCCTCACCACCAGGAGGCATTTTGCCCCTTCTTCAACCTGTTACCGTAGAGGCACCACCGTGACCAGCTTGACCATACGTCAAAGCAATGTTGGAGTATGTGGCTTGGTCGAGCTGCCGTGCGTGTTGAGGCGCTCCGTGCCATGCAGTAGGGATGGTGGGGGTCTGCGGGCGCAGTTAGCGTGAGCTGTACCAGAAGACGAAACGGGGATTAAGGAGGGTTCTGCAGTTTTAGCAAAGTCTTCAGAGGCTGCTGTTCAAAGGCAAAGTTGCACTCTGCAGCTTGAGGTGGCAGGTGCCAGCTTGCAGCTGCTGAGGCGAGGGAGAGGCACCATCTTTCAGTGCCACCCCAGCTCGGTCCTATCCTGCCCTCAGCCGCTGTGGTCCCTACCCCGCTTGGAAAAGAAGAGGAAACAAAAAAAAGGTGGTTTTCTGCCCTGTTAGGGGCCTGAATCTGCTCCACAGAGGCTCTGATGACCCCAGAGCTGCTTGTAGGGGTTTGGGTGCCAGTGGCTGGTGGCAGGGAGGGGTGGCGAGTGGGTCGAGGGGCAGAGCAAGGCCTCCTGCCCTCTTCAGTAGCTGCGAGCTGCTGGAGTGGCTCAGCTGTGACGTGCAACTGCACTCATAGCATTTTAATCTCGTATACGTTAGGGAAACGCATTTAAAGATTGTCTTCTTTTGGGGTCGCTGAATCTGTATCCCTTCTAGATCGGGAAAACTCAGCGCTCAGTTCATCAAAAGCTTAGTGGTTAAACCATCTCCCGCAAGGACATACTCGTGGCCGCGTCCAGAATGTGAGGATGCGGCACCACCGCCAGCTCCACTGGGAATGTTGGTTTGGGCTTGAACGGGTTCTTCCTCTCACCGTTACTCCTGTCTACGTCCCAGCAGCTGTCCCTGCCCTCTTTATAGGTCAGGTTCATCTTTGGGGTGGTCGATCAGAATTGCGTTTGAAACGCGGCCTTAGCGTGACCTGCGCGCTGAATGGCATCATGGGTGGACTCTGCTGACTCCCTCCATGGAGTTAAGTGTTTTAGTGCTTTGTAGGGATATGAGATCGTCAAACGCTTCTCCCTTGAGCACAGCAGTGTTTCAAAATGACCCTCGGATCACATATTGCAAAATTCTCTTGTACGGTGAGTGCCGAAGGAAAAGATGAACACTCAGTCTGTATGCCTGGTTTTATCCATCTAAGTCTGTGACGTAAATCCGGAAGACGCAGCTGTGTTTTCATGAAACTTCTTTTATTGATTATTAAAATGTTACGTGATATATTTTTTTCATTTTTGCTGAGTCTTTCAGGCCTGAATGTCACTTTGGTTTCTTTGCTGAGTTTCACTTTTAGTGATTAGTTTCTTGCCAAGCATAGGCCAGCCTGTGCACGTTTCCAGATACTTACAGACCGTAGGATTTTTATGTCCATCCGCATCTAAAGTGAAATTAAAGGTTGTTATTTGTATACTTAAAACTGTATCTGTTAATTTTGATCTGTGTCTTAACAGCTTTCGGGAGGACTAATGTCAACGTGTGGTACACTCTGTAGGCTTGGTGTGTCAGCTGTTCTGTAATACCCAGCGCTATGACCATGTTATAAACCTGCAAAAATCCATTTATTAAAAAAATAAACCGTAAAAATGGTTCCAAATTGTCACATACCTGAATGAATGCCCAGGGGGCCGGTGGGAGCCCTCAATTGCCCTCATTTACAGGCAAGCCAGATGGACTTTATTCATTGCAGGAAAAAAGGGTACTCAAGCAGAAACTGTGCTTGTCATGTTACAGTCTGCGCTGAATTTGTGGGGCCGAGGCCATTGAACCTGGATTTGTAGTAAGAGCACCAATTATCCTGTAATTTAGATTAACATGACACATTCCTTGCTTATCTGATGTTGTGTCCTCATGGGGGTGATTTGGTTATTTTTCCAGGCAAGCCAACGTTCATGAAAGCTCCTGAAGATCAGATTGGGATTTCTGGAGGAGTGGCCTCTTTTGTGTGTCAGGCAACAGGAGAGCCCAAACCTCGTATCACATGGATGAAGAAAGGGAAGAAAGTCAGTTCTCAGCGGTTTGAGGTAATTAAAAAAAAAAATAATATGGTAATCAGTCTAATGCTTGCAGGTCTTAATCACACAGTAATCATGACCGCAACCCAGCTACATCACTACAATACAGAGCCCAGAGTGTTAGAGTCAAGTACGCTTCCTTCCCTGCAGCAATGCAATCTGGAGAGCAGGCGTTGTCCTTGGAACAGGATGCTGGAAGCACACACGGAGGAGATCCTTCTTCAGATGGGAGACTGGGGTTTACACCGACTTGGGTGGCAGATGAGGGTTGGATGTAGCAGTAATTTTTTGTTTCCAGTGTGAAAATTGATAAGGCACCTCCTTGGCCTGCTGTCCCCAGTGAAATTCGAAAGTGGGATGCCAAAATGCTATTGGAAGGCTTTCTAAGTGACAGCCACTGCCATCCCTCCCACAAGTGCCTTTGGAAAGGGAATGGCGAAGTCATCTTGAGGGGTAATTTGATTTGCCTGTGAGCTAAAGTCTGAGTTAAAGGAATATGGGAAGACCAGGTATCAGAAATGCTTTTGAAAAAGGGTCTAATTTGATACATATTTTAAATAGGACACACATTTTCACTGACTTTCTCCACCTTTTTCTCCACTTTCCTTATTTGGATTTGGGTTCTTTTCTTGAAAATTGCCCTTGGAAATGTGACCCTTCTGCTATTCTGCAGCCTTTCCTCTAATCTCCGCTCTTTGATGTTTTTGCTTTTCTGACTGAAGCACAAGATGACTTTGCTGCCCAGAATGGATTGATTCAAGTCACCAATTTTAATCGTGATTTTGTATGTGAGCAGAAAACCTTGATTGAAGTAATCAATTTTAATCTTGTTTTACATTGTTATTTTTCCCCAATAAAGGTTAAGTTTAGTTGTATAGTAACCATTTAAACATTTTTATTTGTAAGTAAATATAATCTTGTAGTGAATTTGGTACTTGTTGTGGCTGACCAGAGGGCTATGCATTATATATGCATATATTATATGCATTTATATAAGCAATTTCATGCCTTTATTCATGTCAGGTTTTATACATAGTTGAGGTGTTTTTATTGTTAGGAGACAGTGAATAATATCTTTCTTATTTTCCTAGGTAACTATTCTTTTACCTCATTACTGAGTTAGTCTTTGTTTAGAGGAAAATTGTAATTCGGCTAAAATAATAAAAAACCCCAACCCCAAACCATCCAAATCTGATGTATGCATGCAGAGTTATTACACTAAAGTGGTGTTCATCGTTAGCAAATGAACAGCATTGCTGGTTTTGGTGTCTGTCGGGTCCTTAGTAGTTGTAGCTCCCTTCCTCTCTCACAGAGTGTTTGTTCAAAGGATAGTAAGGGCAAGAGAGCTTTTCTGCTGTTTCATCTCTTAGCTTTTTAGTCCTTATCACTGAAGTGAATTAACCTCTGCATCTGACTTGGTCCTGTTTTAAAATTTGGCAGTGGCCCTGTCCTATGCAAAGGTTATAGAAAATTTAGCGTTTTGTCACAGTTTCTTATTTAATTTAAAATGGAGTATTTAATTTCTTTTTTAATTCCTTAAAATGTACTGTGGTGATGTTCACATTTCTCTGACCTGTCTCTGCTACTCGACCCTAAAATAGGGGGGTTTTGCAGCTGTTTCAATTCCTTAGAACAGAAGGGATATTCCTTCGAGCATGAGAAGTAACAGATTTTTGGTGGTCTTGGTTACCTTTTGATTTCTTCCTATTTCTCCCATCACTGCAGAGTCTCGTGGTGCACATTTTTTTTTTTTCTCCTTCCTGTTTCCACTCATTTGGTCGTTACGCTGTGAGAAGCATTCCTGAACAGGGCTCTTGAAAACAGGGCTTTGCACGGGTGCAGCGCAGGTCCCAGGCTGACGTACGTGTGTCTGGAACAGAGTATAGCTCCCTCTCTTCATCTGCCCCTGCAGTTGGTTCCCAAGTGACAGGAGAGGGGCTTGTGCCTTTCCCTCATGCTGTCACCATCTGCAGTAGAGTTAATATTTCCAACTTCTGCTGTGCTCAGTAATAGGAGAAGGATGAGTTTGGCATTAACAGTGGCCCGAGGCTGTGCCTTCACAGCCTTGCCATTACGGAATAGCTAGTACTGATTCAGCTGCAAACTAACAAATACCTCTTTCTTCCATGTAGAAGTTAGGGTAATGCACGTTACAGCATAGCAGGATGGATGGAAAGGCAATGATTTATTAAGGACTTCATTTATTATGCTGGGGAAGGAATCGTAATTACATCATTGTTGATTATGCCAGAGTTGTAAAGTACCCGCTGCTGAAGGACGTTAAAACCCCTCACTTTGTGCTGGAGTTAGCATGCGCTCTAGGTCCTCAAGGTTTTATTCTCGTTCTGTTACTATTTTCCTGGTAATCCCACAGGAGTATATCATTCTGCTCTTCCATCAAGGTGAAAGTTGGCACTAAATTGCTATCAGTGTGATTAGTAAAACCATTAGTGCAAATATGGCTCAGATGTTTTAAATCATCAGATCCACATCTTTATTACCAGGTTAATAATTTGTCAACCTTAATTGATTCATAAAGAACCTCATTGGGTCTTCATTTGTTCTGGCCTGCTCAGAGGACAAATAAGTTTTTGACTCTGAAATTTTTGCAATTCTGGACTTGGAACACTTGACTAATTGCATAGTATTTTATATCTTACAGGGCTTGGTTTGGTTTGGTTTTTAACCCCTGGATTGTTTTGGCTACTAGTTTTTGTTGCAGAAGATATCGGTAAAGAAGTGCTTTCTTTTCATTGTTAAAGGTTATTGAGTTCGACGATGGATCGGGATCAGTTCTGCGGATACAGCCCCTGCGTGTTCATCGAGATGAAGCTATCTATGAGTGCACAGCAACCAATAGTGTTGGGGAGATAAACACGAGTGCCAAATTAACAGTGTTAGAAGGTAAGTGAGAAGTTTTTTCATGCCTTAAGTGGCAGAAAACATGGCTTTGGCTGTAGTAGCTACATGCTGGTGTGGTGGTTTTAAATGACATGGTGATATTCTAGTTAGGTTTGAAAAAGCTGTGTTCATCCTGTATCATTTATGCATAATTTTCTGTTAGTGATAGAAGCTAATTTTTCTCACGCATTGAAAGATTGCAGATTCTGCACTTGCTTTGAAGTGTTGTAGTTGTATTGTCCGAGGTGTCTAACGCGGAAGGCTAGCTACAGAGACGTTTCTGTACGTTTGTCATCTGTCTGCCTTGATATAATACCCATCTTCAGGGGATCTTAAGAATTGTATCTGACAGTCCGAAACTTAATCCATGTGGCTGCACCTTCTGGTTTAAATTGGCACACTTGAACAGATTTTTCAGGTTACTCTTCAGATTTTGAGTTTGATGTGGAATTTAGGTGTGTTTCCTTTTCGCTGTAGTCACTTGTTTCTCCTGTTAAAGAACGGATTTGATCCTTTTCTGCTATATGAGCAGGTTTTATTTTGCTTGCTATGTTGTTTCTTCCAAATAGAATGTTTTGTGGAAGAACAGTGTATTAGGTACAAAAAAGCTTGTGGTCAGTCGCTTATTTTTTTCTTAATATATGAATATAAAATAAGAAATGTATTTGCTTTTAAGGAAATGTGGGGTTTTTTTTTACCACATCAATTGTTGTAGTATTTGTTTATATATAGGATTTTTTAAATGTACTGAGATGTTACAAATCCAGGGCATTTGGCTGAATGTTTGGGCTTTCTTTACTTGCTTTTACTACGACAAGCAGGAAAAGGCTTAGGCAAATTGCTTGGTGTATATGTATTGATGTAGAAATATTTGAGTAATGCAAAAACTAGACTGGAAAGCGTTCATTGTTGTATGATTTTGAACCAGCGGAGACTGGTTATCCCAGTGGTGAGTGTGCCAGCCATACATGACAAGTTACCTATTGTCCCTTGTTCTCCCATCCCCATTCATGGCGTAGAGGTAATCATATTTTCCTCTCTGCTCCGTGACAAAGAATGCATTAAACAGCTGTAATGTGCTCAGACACTGTGGTGATGGGAATCATCGAAATCATTCAGTACTTGATGTGATTGTGTGTCTTGTTTCTGGAGGTGGGGCATCTTAAAGGAACAGCTTGCTCTTCAGTAGTAGCATTACTGAGAATAGGCTAGCAGGTGCTACGGACTTGAAAATTATTGCGGGGAAAAAAAGCAGATCTTTTTTGCCACTTCTTGCTTTTGCAGCTGTGTATGTGAGTGCATAAAGCTCACTGGAGCTCTTTCAGCAGTTTACGTGCAGATCTGCATTTAAATGCTTCCTGCAACTGGATTTTGTGATACTAGATACTTGAATACCCAACTGTTCCAGGCACATTCCTCTTTCCTTTGGTAGCAGTTGCCTTTATGCATCTTGGATACGTATGCACATGCACACACGCGCTAATAATTTATTTGCTCTGTGTTAAATGTTCAAAGGCCCACAGAGACATGCACTGCATAAAGGAGCACAACAGTATTTCTCAGCTCCGTGGTGCTCCTGCTGATTTCCTGATGAGGTAAAACTTGCAGACCACCACTGAAACAGAGAATGTTAGGAAACACCACAGACAGGAAAAGACATGCACGTGCACTATTTAGGAATACAGAAGCAAAATTCACCACCAGTCGGGTACAGAGCCCGCTTTTCTGTTTGGAAACTTCCTTTAATCCGGAGTGATGCTAGTTTAACATGATCCCACAGTGTCAAAAACTATCTGTAGGCTGGGGGGGGCTGTGTTTCCCTCTCTAACTGAAGAGTATCTTCCCCTTGCTGAGGACTCCTGTAATGAGCCATATGAAGAAACATTTGCTGTGTAACAGTCAGTATGTGCTCATGCATATAGAGTTGTGAGCTAGATTACGGAGGATGAAGAGCTACATGTGCCCTTACCTTGGCTTAACTGATGAAGAAGATGAGTTCTGTTATGATGTATCAGTATTTAAGTAAAAACTATTTATATTTCTGTTTTCCAAGGTGCTCTGTGGACATGCCTGTATTATTTTAGTGATGCTATCTTATTGTTCAGTTATCTGCCTTAGATTGAGCTGTTCCTGGTTTTAGGGAGAGTGATTTTTTTAATCATTATTATTATTTTTAACATTCCTTTGTTTGCTTACATGTTGGCAAAGTGGATAGTGCAACTCAGTGCCCTGGTTGTGGTTGCGTGCAGTCTCAACGGCCTCCAAAACATAGTGCTAACCTCTCTGTTATGCCATCGCTTTCCTAACATGAACTTTGTAGAGGTATTTGAATATGACACAGTTCGCATGGAACCCTTGATACCCTCAAGGCCATCAGCTGGGATTGGATTTTCCCTCTGCTTCTGGGGTTAAAATAATTTCTGTAATTGCTCTCAGGTGGTAGTTTGAATGATGCAGACATTCTGCACTTCCTTTCAAGAATTTGACTAATGCAGTGGTCCCTGGTGCATGACAAAGCTCTATCGTAGACATCCTCGTGGTTACATGCTGCTAAATACACAGCATATATTGATTTTTACATTAAAAATCCTTTACAACAATAAGTTTTAATGCTTCTTCACAATTTGCTCTTTAGAACATAGGCCTTAACATTAAATCCAGAAGTCCCAGTCAGGGTTTAGCAGGCTGTTATTAGATGTCTTTGTACCCAACTAATCTGGAGCTTTATTTTATTTAGTTTTCTGCGATGTTTTACAGATCAGAGGCAGATAATCCCTTCTAATTGCTAACTTATTCCATTCTGAATATTAAGAGAGAAGCATGAGTCCAGTCTCCTGGAGGAACCGGGAATTCTCACATAAGCGAATCTCTTTGAACAGTTCAGTTCCCTACTACCCTTTCATTCTCTGCTCCCATGTCTCTCATTTTTCCCTTCTAACCGCAAATCCTGTTGTGACCAAACTACGTATACTTAAATGTAACAAAATTATTTCTCCTGTTGATAGTAGGAGAAATAGACGTGCATATACCTTCTCTTCTCGTTTCTCCCGGGTAGCTGATAAGCTGAATTATGTATGAGTCACATTGAACATTTCTATCTTTTTTCCAATTATGACCTGAAGCAGCACAGAAGTACGTTCCTGCCTGCCTGGCAGAGAAGGAAAGCAGTGCAGGGAGGGGAGGGCTAGAATCAATAAGCTGACACACATTCCTAAGAAAAGCCTTGGGGACAGTTAGTGGCACTAACAAATTAATAAATATATTATCCAGTGGTAAAGTTGAGAATTACAGAGCTTTTTAAATAGGGAGATTATATGAAATGTGAGTAGGAAGGATGTCAGTGTGGAAGAACGTGGCAGCAGGCTGAGTGCAGGAGCGTCTGCGGTGTCTTTCTGCAAGACTCCTTGTATGTTCAGCGCTGCGGCTGTAGAAGGAAAGGTGACTGCAACAGTGTTTGTCTCTAGTTGCCTGTACACCTAAGTACACCTTCAGTCTGTGTTTTCCAGCAGCCTCCACCCATCAGGAAGATAGAGAAAAGCAGTGCCAAAAAAAAAAAGTCTTCAAGGGTCAGGGGGAGTATATCAACTCTTTGGGAAAGGAAGAAGGCTGAGATATGAAGTATGTTATCAGTCCCTTCTCCCAGGACTTTCCAAGTGGGACACTCAGTTGCAGGTTTTGATTTCCAGAACTGGGAAACTATTTAATCGTAGCTGGTCCTTTAATGCTCTGCAAGCAGTCTTTTTTTCACTCCCCTGTAACCCAGAGCATACAGTCGTATCCAAGTGACACTGAATATATTCAGAGTTTCATTTCCCTTTGTTTTTAAGTAGGTTAAATGAAAATGAAAATACCATCTCCAGTTTCCATTTCCAGCACAGATCTATGCAAATCCCCTATGCCCTATCCCACACTCCTAATCATGTGGCGTGCAGTTATCTGCCTGGAGAGCGCTGCCAGGCTCCGCAGCAGAGCAGCTCCTGGTAAAGAGGACAGACGGCAGAGCCGGGGAGGGGGTGCTTGCACCCTGGGTTTCACGCTCAAGGTAACCTGGCAAGTTGAGTTTTACAGCCTGGCTTTGTGCTGACGGAATTCACGGCAGTTGGGGTGTGTTTCAGTGGAGCCCTAGAGAGTTCCCCAAGTGCAGGGTTGTCCCGGGGTGGGAAGCACCTCCACCTTATCCTAATTTGCCGTTTACTGAACCGTGTCATGAGCTTAATTTCTTTCACCATCTGCCAGCTGCATTCTAGTTCCTGGGGTTACCCTGTTTGAAACGCTGTAAGTGATGAACATTTGACTGTTACAAATGATTTCTGCAGAGAGCTGGATCTCGAAAGGCCTGGGACAATATGCCCTTTTTGTAAACACTCTTCCAAAAGTGATTTTGTCATTGGAATAGTAAACAGAAGTTAGCTGTGTTTAATCCTTATTTAGGTATGGTTAGTTACAAAAGGATCAGTTGGATCATTGTGCTTTTGCTCATGTTTGTCTTCATTGCTTTTGCATCTTTTTGCCAAGAAGAGTTTCTAGGAATGTGTTATAAAATTGAAACAATTATGGAAGGGAAACGGAATCCATCTGCATGTGCTCATTCTGTCTGGGTAGATGAATTAAGGCTCCCTGTACCCTGCTGCTCCTGGGATTGGTAGTAGGCTCTTCATGTGTCTGGTCAGGAGAGGACAGATCTTCCCTCTGCCTGTTTGTGTTCACTGTTCCAACTTCCTTTGGTCTCTCCCAGGGAAGAGAGACTGCTGTGATGGCAGAGGTCCTACTCCTGTGCTTTGCTCTCTCCACAAGCAATCCAGATAATAACCCCCTGCCTCACGTAGAAAGGAAGTAATGGACCTCTGTAACTACTGCGTTTCCAAGAGCTGCAGCACAGTGAACCTCCACGTGCTTCGCTGCTTAGCGAAATGTCCCAGAATACAGTGGTGCACAGAGACATGAAGAAGCCTGTGTTTGCTTTGTGTTAGATGATGGCACATCCCATGCTTGTTAAAAAGGGAAACATTAAGCCAGTTACTCATGGTGAACTCATTGAGAAGTTGAAGTTGTCACCTACAAGAATGTAAATCCCAGGTCATGTGGACTTAGACTATTAGGGTATAAACAGTGTTCACAAGGAAAGAGCGTGTGGCAATGCTTGACAACAGTTCGCCTGGTTAGTATTGGTCTGGTAAGACAGCTTAGGAGCCCTGTCATTGTGCAAAAAACTCTATAGTCGTTTCTCAGGCACTGAAGAGTGGCTAGAAGAATCCTAAAAGTTCAAGGGGAAAGAGGTGGTCTCTGGGTCCCATAGCACACAGAAGATTGAGCAGAAATGGCGATCTGTTTCAATTAGACAAATATTACAGAGACTGTGTTACTTGTATCACCACTAGGTCCCATGGTGTCAGTATGTAGGCTGCCACAGTATCTGAAGAACTGTTTCAGCTGTTTACTGTCTGAGCACCTGTCTTCTCAATCCAGGTGTGAAACTCCTGGTTCTCTTCATTTTATTGATTTACTTTCAAAGACTGGATTCCATAAGGATGTTAGTCTTCCTCGTGTAGTTTATTTTTTCTAATACTTGACAAGAAACACTTTCTTGGCTGTGAATGAGAGACAAAGAAGTCATTTTATCAGGTGAAGAAAAGTTTTAAGTGTTGTTGGCCTCTCCTCCAAACAGGATAGTCAGCAGATCTTTAGAATGTATCAGAACCAAATGCCATAATTTCCATTTCCTACCTCTGTTTAAATGATTAACTAATGGCACATAACCATATAATGTATCTGTGGTAGCAAGTTCCATCAGAAGACTGCCATGCACTAAGGTTAATATTCAGGTTCATTCTACAAGTTTATGAAGCAAGAAATACAACCTTTGAAAAGTTTTATATGAAGTATCGCGTGGTTAATGCCAAGCTGAACCCTTTGGAGCTGTGCGCTCCCATAAAACCTTGTGTCTGAAAAGGTACTGACCTCTTAATCTCGAGAACATTTTTCTTTTGAAGCAAGTGGCGGTTTCTGCATATTGCCTCTGAAAGGAGGTCCTGTGCGATTACATCTGGAGCAGGATGGGATGGTGTCACGTTCATACCAGCAAGCTAATGGGGTCAGTGATGTTGCAACACCCAAAAGCAGTACCTGTGATTCAGGAAGGTCTTCCCAGACAAAAACAAGCGAGCTTTAAGTGTCAAACAAACAAGATGGAAGTATGTTCTACAGAATCCTACACAAGCTCTAACGCTGGGTCCGTATCTAGGTAGCTTGCAGTTGTGAGACGTTATATCCTGTAAAAGGACTTCTTGGAGCTCCTTGTTCACACGATTGATTTATTCCAAGTTTATTCAGCAGTTTGTAAGCACTGACTTTGGTGCTGGAAATCATGTTCAGCTAAGAATTTTTGTTGCCAATAACAGTTGTCTCCTTTCTACTTGCTCCGTTTCTCAAATCCCTCATGAAGATACTCAGAAACACGGATGCTCATTCAGAGCCTTGACGCAACCTACTGGTAACCTCTGTCTGTTACGAAAATTGGTAATTGAGCCCTGGGCGTTACTTCTCTGTTTTCCTGGGCTCAGGGTACAGAGACAGGTTGCCTCTCATTCTGTGCTATGTTACAGCTTCCTGGGAGATTGTCATGGAACGTGTGTCAGGCTGCTGTGCTATCAAAACGTTCAGCCTATTCCAATAGGTAAATGAGGCACAAGCAGATCGGTTTAACTCTCTGGCAGCAATGAGCTCACGCAGGCAGGTTCCTGTCTTGTTGGGGAGGCGTCCCTGTGGGTTGCCATCTCCCAGCTGAGACCGGGGATGGCCAGATGACTGCTTCTGCGTCTCTGTTCCAGTTTGAAAGCAGACAGGTTAGATTAAATCGTCTGTGGTTAAAACTAATCTGTTTTGACTCTCTGTTGGAACAGATCATCGGTCCCAGCTGGGAGGCAGCAACCACCAGTGCTGCCTTTCACGTCACTGCAGAAAGGCTGGCATTCCCGCGTGCCCTGACCCCCATGGCCACGACAGTGTCTGAAAGGATAGACAGGGCTGGGATGTTGATGGTGTCAGTAGGCAGCAAACCAGGTCGGAAAACCTTGGCTCAGGCCGAGGCTGAAAAAACTGGTAGTTTAAAAAGGGTGGAACAGCAAATTGCAGGCTGCCAAGGAGATGTGTGTCCCATCAGCTTTTTAGACTAGATACTGCGGAGGAGGAAAAGGCAAGAATAACATAGATAACATTGTAAATCTTGAAGGATACACGTTTGTTGGGAAGATGAGGGTGTTTAGGTTGAGATGCCTGCTAGCTGATGTCCTAATCTGTACCAGAAAGTGGCCAGGTAACCCTCCCCGTGCAGCAGAATCCCCACCTGAGTTTCATAGGCGATCTGCCAATCTTCGATTCTGCTGGTCTCAGTGGTCCTGTTCTGCAGGTGGTCCTGTTGTTCTGCAGCTCTGCCTGTTTGATTTCAGGGACTGGTTTTTTTGAACACACCCAACTAGAGATGTGCACACAAGGAGCCTTGCAAGTGTCTTTTCAAAAGCACTGATGGATTCATGGATTTTGGAGATACACCATCAGATGTTTGCTAGGATCATAGTTGCTTTTTCATTCAGTTGGTCACTGGCTAGTATAGCCTCACTTTCTCTAATGCACCCACGTTTGTCTTCTCTCCTCTTGTTTCCAAGCAATATGTGCCAGGCTTACAGCAAAACATTCTTAATATTTCTTATTTTTGTTCCTATTATTCCTGTCACTTAAGGTGGTTTGGCTGCTCTTGCTTGATTTTTTTTGACTGCCCTCTTTATTTACAGCATCTCCATGCTGTCAATTCAATACCCACCTTTTAGAGGTTGTTAATGTGTCTAGTCATTTGAAACCTGGTATTTGAGGAACTAACTTGTTGATAGAGACCGTTGTTGCACTACTAATAAATAGTAAACAAGAAAGTGGAGTTGGTTAGGTGTCAGTGAGCCCTGATTTGGCTCTCAAAATGTTTATCTGGTAATAACTAGGCTGAGGCTGGACCTGGAGACTCTCAGCTGATAAATTGAGTTTGGAGGACTGGCAGTCAGAAGAAAATACTTTCATCAATGAATTGTGTATACATGCATTGGGAAGTCTTTCAGAGAAGAAAAAATAGACATGAAAACCCACAATTACAACTTAATCAGTTTATTATTGTAAAAGGCAATTTAATGGAAATCTATTTACTTCATCTAGAACATGCAAACAAGAAATTAGTTCCTTTACATAATTTGAGTGGCTGAGTAACTTGTCAGAATAAAAAAATCACATTTCTTGTCAGATTTAACACTACCGGTGACCATCAGGAGCTAAAACAATCTTTATCATCAGACGTTTCAAAAGACCTTTCCTATTGCTGGATCTCTTTCAAGATGCGTTGTTCTGAGCGCGTCTGTAGCAACCTGTTATTGACAGATGTGCTCTCTGTAGCTTCTGTGTCAGTCCTGCTGCTATCTCCTGCTGACTAATAAAGTTAGTTGCTGGTATGTATTTGCAGAGTCTTTGAAGTCTGTTAGGTTGTGGACTAGCCTTCTGAAAGAGTTAGTAGCTCATTGTTTGAACTATTGGAAATTAATGGGAAACACTGCTTGATAATGCCATATGGATTATCCGCTTTGATTCCAAGGAAAAAGGGAAGGGCAAGAGCAAGGTGTCCTGAAAAGTCCTTCTGAGTCTTTAACTACTTTGGCAAAATTATCTTCTGTATCTGCTCATAGCTGAGAGACTCCTTGCTCAAAGCTTATTGACCTGTTGTCATTTACTTGTATGCCATGACTTACACAGGCACTTAAGAAGAAATAGCACAACAGCGATCTTCTATAACTTCTTCTGCAGAAGTGGGAGAATATATCCACTTAACAGAACTGGAGAGTAAGTTCTTAAATGGAAAATGGAGCATGGAGAGAACAGAATGTGATAACCATGACCGTAGGGAATGCAGTGCTTACAGCCACGAATGCATAAATCTCTGCATGCGAGAAAGTTTCAATACAGTCGTCTTGGGCTTATGTTCTGTGCCTTATCTTCTTCCTCTCGCTAAAATAAAATCACAGCCCCAATTAAATCATTCTTGGAGAAATGACTGGTTTAAAATGAAAGCCAGAAAAACATGGAACTGGGGTATCAGCGCATGCTAATAGATCTGTAGCAACAGAAGCTGTTCAGAAGAGAGGATGTCCGTGGAGGGAATGGTACACTTCATGTGTCACTTACCGTACCTGTGGAAGAGAACATTTCACAGGCACTTTAACTTTCTCTCCTGCAGAAAAAGGAAAATCATGTAATTGCTGCTGATGGGCCACCTTTTGGTCTTGGTCTGAGGCACTGATTGTACACAACAAAGCTGTCTTTGCATTAAAGACCTGTAATATTGATCATTCTGACAGCTGGGTTCTGTGCACCGTGCTTATTCACAAGCCCCACATCTAGTTGTTCTTATGGATCTCTTGTTTTTTATACAGTCCGGTGTCAGGCAGGCTCTACATTTGTGGTGCTTATGAAAATGCAGTGCCCAGATAAAGGAGCAAAAGGAATAATTGGCCCTCATTTTGGATGCAAGGTAGTAATTATTGTGACTGTTCATTGTTCATTTGTTACTTGAGCTGTTAGTGACTAAAATACGTTTGTATAAAGATGATCTAAAATACTTGCATTCTACTTGCTGTCTTAGAAGCCCAGAAAATCTTTAGAAAAGTATTAATCTTGTAGTAGTAAAACAACACCTTCCCCACAGAGTATTCTAACAGTTGTTTATTCTTGTGGATATTTCAGCTGGGTAATAAAGTAGTGACTCTTTCTGGCACTCTCACCTGCTCAGATGCTTTCTGCCCAGAGCTCTGGAATAGCTCTTTCAAATCCTTTATCCTAAGGAAAACCAGCGTGTGTGAGGTATAATAAGATCTGTTTTTTCAAGATCATCTAGCACCTTGATGAGGCAGGTTGGATGATGCCACAGGAAAACACTGCAGTGTGTTCATCTGTCATGCTAATCCCGTGCTCTGTTCCTTCAATCCTTTTATCACAAGGGTCCAGCCTGGATGAAACCTTTCCAAGTTCTTGGTGTATGAGTTGAGTTGGAGATGTCTCAGTAGCAATCAGAGCTATAACTTTATCCAGCTGTAGTGTACGGATGTTCACGGTTGTCTTGCTGTTCCAAGCTGGGACTGGGGGGAATTTCCCTCTGATAAGAGAGCCTGTCGGCACAGGATGCAGTATGCTTTAAATAAAACTGGCTGCACAAAGTGCTACACGTAACAGAACTGACATTATGACCTTTTAGCTACTCTGAGACCGCTGGAAATGTTAACCTGTCGGAGACCTTAAAAACCCAAAGTCTTGCTTTTTGGTACTACAGCTCCAAAATGGTGCTTTGTTTACAAACAGGGCAGTACTGGAATTTATTTTTCTATATCTCTTTGATTTAGACAATGCCACAGTTGGTCCCAGTGAGGAAAAAGTCCTTGGAGAGAGAACAGAAATCATAAACATATTGATGAAAAATGCATGAACTGTGCACACAGGGTGGTATTAACAAAAGCTGTTGCAGGGGAAGGTAATGAATCGGAGAATGCATAGTCCAAGATGACAGGATATCTGGCATAACGAAGGAGAGACAAAGGTCAGGAGGAGGAACAGAATGAGCCTTTTAAAGTGAGCCTGCATCACCTTCACTTTGAGTCCCAGCAGGGAAGAGTAGAGCGTGCAGCAGCGCCACAATCCAAGGAAATGCCTTCCCAGTGGAGCTCCATGCCTAACGGCCACAAACAAGCCAGGCAAAGCACAGAGCTTGCTGTCTCTTGGAGCCTTCTGGAAGGAGGGACAAGAGCCCAGCTGAACCCCTGGCAAATACCAATCCATTGAAAGCCTCCCTATGGAAGAGATCAAAATGGTTCACCTGGAAGAGTGAAGAGGTCAGCAGGGAGTGCACTTACTGTCATGGACCGTTCTCTGTGAGAAGATGGGGTGTTGTCCTCCTCCTCCTGCCAGGAGGTTAATTAGAGCATCTTTATTTCCTGCAAGAGTGTCACCGACATGAAACCTCACTAGCTTATGCACATAGAAGTGTCATCAGCCGACCCAGCAAGCTGTTGAATGGGTTGAGGCCAGGGGGAAACTCAGTGTGTGTTCTTTACAAATAAATGATCTGGTTGCTTGATTTGGTTGTGAATTTGTCCCTTCAAAAAGTAGTATTGCAGAGAACCTTAGCCGTTGCTTCGCCTGCAGAATAATGTGGCCTCATGGAAAAAACAGCAGTTGTTTTGCCTAGAGGTGGTAGGCTTAGTCAGAGTCCATCTGATTGGCATGTAGCACACATCCTAACATCATAACTTCTGCCTGCCGTGTGCTCATAGTCCTGGGGACGAAATTGCTGATCGGATGAGTAGGATATAGACTTGAATTTAGCAAACATGAATAAAATCTTTATCTTCTGCAGTAGGACTTTCAGAAGGGTGGGGGGAATAAAAGGATTCTGGAGGATTCATGTTTTGACTAATTAGACACTAAAAACTATAGAAGTGCTAAAAAAATAATAAAATAAACCCTTCGCTCTTGCCCCAGGCATGAATTTACTGGCTTTAGTTTGTTGCAGTTCGGTTCATTGATCTTGTCACAATTGATGATTCATTAAGTTGTGACTACTGTAGAAATTACAATGCACAGATGTAGTTGTACTGCACATCTGTGTGTTCCCAATGTGTTAATGATTTAAAAATGCACTTTCTGTCTGGCCATCCACTGTGCTTCAAGTGCCATCTGACATTTTCTGTTACTGAGCCATTTGTTGTGGTTGGCAGAGGGAAAGTCTTTTGGTTCTCCTTGGACGTTATTTGTTACTTTTATCCATATTTCAGATAGTTGGGTTTGATTTTTCCCAGCAACCTTGGCCTTGCAGAATGCAAGCTGCGATGTCTGTCTCTGCAGGCTGCCCCCTTTTCGATGTCACACGCGTTCTCCTGGTGTTTGCCTACAGCACATAGGGTTCCTCCGGGCTCCAAGCCATGTCGGGCTCAAAAGCAGGATTTGCTGGTTTCATGATTTGCTTCTGATTCTGAATTTTAATTTTTGAAGTTTGACTGAGGTGTTGTTGTCTTGGTTCCTAACTTAATGCTAGCAACTTGGTTTATCTAAAGCTTCTCATCCTTGCAGATCCCAGGGGAACTGAAAAACTTTGTGTCTTGACTCACAGGCTGATTCGCAGCAGCAATTCAACCATGTGTGGCAACACTAAAAAAATCTTAATTATTAAGCCTACCTCTAGGCTCTTCCCCTAATTGAAACCACTGTTCAGACTGGTCCTTATTAGAGACTTTTATTTGATCAAAGCAGAAATCTGAGGAGTTGTCTGTCTGATGGAGCGTGGCTTTGCATTGATGAGGCAAGCTGTGCCCACTATTAAATCGTAGTAAGGTTATGCCCATGTTGTGTAGTTAATGCATTCCCTTGTGATTGCATTCTGTCTCCTAATACCACATTCTAGCACAGACCGACCCACAAGACAACTCCTGCTTCAGGCCTCTCAGGGAGTACCCAGGGAGAGCAGACTGCGTCTGTTCAAGACATTCTAGCCAACATACCTAGCCCTGTATCCATTTCCAGTTTGGTCGTAGCCTCTGTGCTGAGGGTCCATGTCTAACATCTTTCACTTGCATCATCTTTGTTTTGACCATACAGATATTTCTGAAAGATAAGTTAAAGGATACGTTTAAGAAATTTTATACTGTATCATCAAAATAAGTGCAAAGCAGCCGTGAGTCCAGCACTAACTGGTCAGTTTATTCCAATAATTAATACTTAATTCCAGGGTTGAAACTGTATAATCTCAACTTTAATCCAAGCCATTTGACTCTTTCTGAGACTGTAAACCCTCTTTTCTGCCCTCTCTCTCTGAGATCCCTTTTTCCACATAAGCTTCTGTAAATTCTCTTCAACAGGCTGAAGAGTTTGAGCTCAGTAAGCCCCTGTTCTGTGGCCTGTTTTATAGATCCTGGCTTGCGTTTGTAGCTCATCTTGAAATTCTCCATGCTATTTCTGTGCTTCTCTGGAAGTGCATGCGCTGCAATTCACACTGTATTTAACTGCCTTAAGAAACAGCCGCAATGATTCAGACCAAAGGTTTGGTCTGAATATTGGTGTCTGAAAAGACAGTATCCCACTGTCTTTTCCAGCAACGAGTACTGGATGCCAGGGAAGTGTGTAATGACAGACCATGCTTATGGTGGTGATTCCTCCAAATATACTTCTCTATCCTCTACTGATATGTACCTCTGGCATTTTTGAGCTAGAGATAGCAGATTTAGTCAGATTAACGAAAGAAGAATCTCTTTCACTTCTAGTGAGCATAATATCCCATGGCAAGACATTTCCCAGCTTATGTGATCTATAAGAAAATATCTGTTAATTGCTAATATCATTTGATGCCCAGTAGTCTTTGTATTAGAAGGGATAGTGGATTATTGTTATTAAAAGGGACTCTGGATTTAATAGCTCTTTATTGGACCCATTCTTGTTTCTGTCTTCTGTGTTAAAAAGTGCTGGTCTGTTTAATTATCTAACATATGTTGTTTGCAGCAGCAAAACCATGCGTCCTCATCCAATACCCAGGGCTGGGCAGCACCCTGGAGTTGCTTTACCTTCGCTGTCATGGTATCGCATGAATCACAGAATGGTTTGGGTTGGAAGGGTCCTTAAAGATCATCCAGTTCCAACCCCCTGCCATGGGCAGGGACACCCTCCACTAGACCAGGTTGCTCCAAGCCTCATCCAGCCTGGCCTTGGACACTTCCAGGGATGGGGCATCCACAGCTTCTCTGGGCAACCTGTCCCAGTGCCTCACCACCCTCTCTGGGAAGAATTTCTTCCTGATATTCAATCTAAATCTCCCCACTTTCAGCTTAAACCCATTACCCCTTGTCCTGTCACTACGTGCCCTTGTAAAAAGTCCCCCCCAGCTTCTTGTCAGCCCCTTCAGGCACTGGAAGGTGCTGTAAGGTCTCCCCGGAGCCTTCTCTTCTCCAGGCTGAACAAGCCCAACTCTCAGAATATTGTGAGCCCTTTGAGTTGCCGTCTTCCAGCATTGTCTGCCATCGTGCAGGTTAAGCATATGTTTTTGCTCATTCCTATGGCAACTGAGAACACATCTGGAAAACCCGAGAACCTCTGTCCAGATTGGTCCAGGGCACAGGGTCAGACTAGATAAAAGATGAAACTTCAGGAGGGGGTTTCTGATATGCACTAGGAGGGAACTGGCTTCAGTGACTCAGAAGGTGGGGTTTTCTTCAAATTCCTTGTGTTCAGATTACTTTGTACTCTTTTGTATTCAGATACAATCTGTTGGATGTTGCCTGTTTAATTCTGCGCGGTTTGTAGCAGTAGCCTGTCGTTGTTATTTATAATCCTTCTAAGATCTTCCGCGTTTGTGAAGCAGGCCTGCAGCGGGATGTGCTTTGCAGCTTGTCTCAGTAGCTGTGAGGAGGGGAAGGAGCTCTAAGGCCTTTTTGTGCAACTGGAAGGCTTCACCCTGGTCCTTTTTAAATCCGTTTTGGCGGCAGAAGCATGCACGTCCCTCACCTCCAGACCTGACTGAGGGCTTTTGCCCAGCAAGGGGAAATCTCAAAAGCTGTCAAGCACCGAGGCAATTTTACACTCCCTGCGATGGCACCTCACTAAATTTCCACCCTGGATCAGTGGATCTACCCTAATATTTATTCTCCCCAGTTCAAGATTTCGAGCTACTTGATGCAGATGAAGGAGAGGGAGTGACAGTAACCCATTGAGGCTTGATTGAAGCCAACTTCCCATTTTTCCGTAGAACATTTTTACTCCTAACACAAGTAAGATGTTATTTGTCAAGTTACACAAGGCATAAGCAATGCTGGAGTAAATTGAGAAGTTGAGTGGAGCTGAGCCAGACAGAGCTGGTCCTTTTGATTTTTTCTTGCTCTTTTTCATACAGAAAGGCAAGAGACCTCAGGGGTGTCCTGTCTAGTCCTGTGCTGCCATATGGTCTCTTCATCTGACCAGTGGCAAATCCATAAAAGGGGTCCATAAAAAGAATAAATTGGTGTGTTTAACGAAACTGTCTGAAACATAAGTCACAAAACCTGACAGCTTATCTTCTCCGCCTTCCTAACAACTGTGTCACTAATATTCATTGAAGCATAGAATTGAAATGCTTTCTCTTATCACTTAACCTGTTCTTTTATGGTATACATTTTTTTAAAATATTGCAGCGCTGTTGTCCTTTAGATCAGTGCTGCTATTCTGAGCCTGGCAAGCCTTGTTTTTCTGTGGCTGAAAAATGAATCTGCAGAATCTGAATATAACCCAGTGATTCATTACTTTCTGCACTTTTCAGTTTATTGAGACATGAAGTGCTGGATTTCATGGAAACCAGACCTCACTGCCAAATAACAAAGTTTGAACTTGCTCTCCTTGTGACATTAATTGCTAATTTACAGCTACTGTGGAAGAGCAGGTAGAGTGGTGCAGGCGGAAGATTCGCCAGCAGAAATTACCCAGGCTTCATAGTTAGAGTTAGCAATGGCCCTGTAGCACTACTGTTAGCGTGACCCTTTCGGCATTTTTTAAGTTATTTTGGCGTTTCTTGTAGTAGGCCATTCTGTCTTCAAGACACTCTTGACAGATACTCATTAAAGAGTGTGATCTTAGAGATGAGGTGTTGTAGTTAAATACAAATTTCAGTAGAGTTATGGCTAAACCATAGGACATTTTATTGGTGTTTCTCCCCATCACCGGCATGTCTGACAGGGTATTTTTCAATCCCAGGCAGGAAGAGGAAGTGAACATTGTTTCTAATTGAAATGCCTTTCCACTGAGTGTAATTTAAGAGGGTAAATATGCAGAAGTCCAAGGTTTGCTTAAAACAGAAGTACAGCTCCTTAAGTTGATGGTGCTTATCTTGAGTCCACTGGTCAGCTGTCTTAAATGATAACCTCCTACTTCAACAATAGAATTAATAGCAGTCTTTTGGTCATTAATACACCACCGTATTTTTATGAGGGAAGCCTGCCTATGATCTGCTGATGCTTTGCAGGGAAGGGGAGTGCAGTGCCATTTTTCAGGACGTTTGTCTGTATGTTGTCATGTCAGCTGCTCTGTGCAGTGATGCAGGGTAGGCGTTCCACTGGCTGCTCTCCCAACAGAGCCGTTGATTTTCATAAAGGTATTTTACAACTGCCTTGCCTGTCTGGCTTTATTAAGTAACGTGTAGAGGGTTTCCTCTATGAGCTCTGAAGATTTTCCAAACCGAATAGTTAGGAAATTGCATTTGGCAAACTAAATTCTGAATAAAGCAATGTCACAAACGTTTTTAATCTGTTGACTTTAGGTGAAGCTTAATTTCTTAGTGCTGAGTATTTCTACCAGCCAGAGCAGTGCCCTTGCTCTAGCATCTAGATGTGATTGAGTGGTGCTACTTGTGTTACTGTGCCCAAGGTGGCTCTTCATCTGGATAGTTTTTGTACACCAGAAACATAATCAGCTACTCCCATCCTGAGGCTATGCAAAGTGGAAAAGTTCTGGACAAAAAAAAAAAATTGAGTCTTGGTGAATTTTGAGTTGGTTTCCTGGGTGGCAGCAGAGGAGGAAGGTTCAGCACGCAGGGAGGGCACAGCAGCCTCGTGGGCCATTCTGACTGCATCATTAGGGTGACGAAGGCTCTGACTGCGGAGCCTTGCAGAAGACCCGGTGAAACAGCACGCGTGTGCTGCAGCTAGCTCTGCCGCAGGGGTCTGAAAGTCCAGGTAGGAGACTGGACAGCAGATGGATACAGACAAACCTCTATCTACGGCAGGAGCTTCACAGGGGCAAAATGATCGCCAGGACTATCACTGGTTACAGCATAATCATTGCTCGACTCCTGAGGAGGTCAAACTGGCAAAGAAGCGTTTGGAGGCCTGTGTCTTGTTGAATGTGCTGTGGAAGAGGCTCTGCCTTAGCGTGGGGCACTGCATGGGAAAAAATGTGAAGGAGCTTGTGTGAAAATATGATGTGTGGGTGATGAAACATTGCTGGTGCCTGGAGAGAGTCAGCACCTCAGTAGGATGTCGTATATCAGGGAGAAGCATGAGTCTTTCAAAGAGAAAAATAATGCAGTCGGTTGTCTTTGAAAGCACAGGGTAGTAGCTGGGCAGCCCTCACTCTATGGCCAGGCTTCAGCAATTTAATATTGCCTGTCTTCACAGCGCTGCCTGACGGGGATATACTCAATACTCTGCTGTGCATTAGTATAACCCAAAGAGCGTTTCCTAGGAGCTTCTGAAATCTTTTGAAGATACCTGCTTTTGAGGCTCCACAACATTCGGAATGTTAAATGCCGAAAGAAGCTTAAAGGAACAAGGAGTTTTATCATGTGAATATTCACTTTTTTAATGAAATAAAGCAGCTACTACTGGAAGGAAATGGGGGGGGGGGGGGGGGGGGGGGGAGAAGGCAGCACATTCTCAGGCAAATTACTGACATAGATTCCCTAGTTAAAAGTAAGGATGGCCCTGAAGTGTAATGGAGTGAATCACTTATGACCAGCTTTATGGTGGTGTAATCTGACATTTACTTTCAATGGTAAATACAGAAAATGATAGTGAAATGTTGAAAATGCAATGTGTCATAAAAGTTACAGCCTCCTCATCAAGTTTATTATGCTTTGGGAGATTAGAAGGTCTTGGTTGCTTCTTGGAATAGTTAAGATCTTTGAAATTTAGACACTGAAATGTAAACTAGTCCTTTGCTACCTGTAGGTTTGAGATGGTCAAATACCAGTGTAATTATGCAGCCGACCAGTTCTGCTCGAGTGCCCATTGCCCACAATTGGCTGCGCATCGGTTGGTTGTGAGCTGCAGGTTTCCAGGGAAACTGCATGTACCACTACCTGTGAATAATTGAGAATGGCAGCTGTAATGAGAGAATTTGGGGCAAATTGTGTAAATATTCGTAACTAGATTACAGTGGTAAAATATTTTCACTCTAGATGAAGATTTAACTTTCAGGCTTAAGGAGATTAAACTGAAGAGGTCCAGGAAAAAAATCCATCCTTGTGAAATCCGGGGATGAGTGGTTTAAAACCCTTTACAAATTCCCAGAATTTTAAAGCGGTGTTTGGGAAAGTTTCTTTCCCTGTGCTGCCTGAAGGGTCTGATATCCTTTGTATTTTTGTTCTTGGGGGCAGGTAATTGAAAGGCAAAAGCTCTGAATTTGTGGCAGCTGTGTTGGCTGGGAAGTGACTGCTCAGACCCCACTGCTTTGGAGCAGGTGCCTGGTTCTTGTCCTGCTTGCCAAGACATGTGAGGATACACCAGAGGTTTGGAATAAAATAGCCAGGTAGCATCTGCCAAGTCTCCCCTGGTTGTTTGCCTCTTCAGCTTATGTATTTATTTTTTAAAAAGTTAGATGCAGTAGCTTAATATTCAGAGCACTCTTGTGCTCTGCAGTGTGATCTGCATAAACCAGAGGAGAGATGCTACAAGCTAGCTCTTTCTATAAAGACAGCTTTGTGTGTGATAGAGAGGAAAAGCCAGCTGGATATAACAGGATTCACTGTGATTGCTGCTCAGATACTACGGACGTGTATTTATGGCGGGTTGAAGTGACCTGAAGAATTCCACTGCCTGTCTCTGGGCATGCTGTCTCTTGCACTGAGCTTGCAGAAGACGTGTGCGGCCGTGCCAGTGGGCGATGTGTGTGTTTTGTATTAGTGTGAGGTTAAAAAGACACAGTAACTGTTTTGTGTGCTGCAGCTAATGAAAAGGTTTGGGCTAAGACATCATAGTTAATTTTATACAAAATTGGCTTGCCTTTGAAACCTGTTTGTTTTTAATTTTTGCCAGTAACAGTTTCTCACCGCTGGTAAAGCAGCAGAGTATGTCTATTTTTATGTGAGACCAGAGCAAGCCAGGGGCTTGGCATTACCTGGAAGAATGTCATCTTCATCTGGGAAGCTTAAAAAGACAGTGCTAGACTCCCAGTTGTTCTCATTGGCTCTCAAACCACAGAGAGACCTGGGAAGTAGATGCTTGTTCAGTTTAGAGACAGAATGTTAATTGGTGTATCTGAGCTCTCCTCCTCGAAAGCAGTGAACTCTGAAAACTCTGAAGTCATGAATGTTGCTAGGTTAATTGGATGGTTAAATTTAGCAAAGCCTCAACTGTGCCTCACTGAATAAAAAAAGCTACTATTTATTATTTAAATGTCTGTTGTGACACTAGGCGGTAGCTCAGGGTGGGCTGCCTTGCAAACCAGGCAATCTAGTAACAGTTATCATTGACTTGAGAGATGGAGCTTGTCATGAACTGCATCTGCACTGATGCTGTCAGTTAATTTTGAGCCAGATAGCTGTAACCAGCTTTCATTCCACTAGCAAATACCTGGGGATGTAAGGGGCTATGTACTAGCAGTGTTTGGCTGAAGAGGAATTAGTTTTGTCTTACAGTCAGTGATCCAAAGCATCCGACAGCCTTATTAATTAAAACCAGAACATGTCACAAGACTGTGATCTGAGTATGCAAAAATGAGGTACCTTAAACTTGGTATTTTGCTTTAAAAAACCACAAAACAAAACACCACCAACAAAAAACAACTTACTGAAAAACTGCTCTGCTGATGACTGAAAGATTTAATAATAAAGGAGGTTTAAATGGGAGGAAATACTCTTGCTCAGGTTTCCCTCTGCTCATGATGCCAGAGCCTTGTCAGGGTGAAATATGTAACAGCGGCTGAATGGCTGAGCAGCTTCCATCTGCTTCAGGATCTCTCGAAGATAATCAAGAATGATGAAAATTGTTTCTTCATTTTTGACCTCTAACCAACCTGTTAGCCTTGTGTCTATAAAACAAGGGATGTCTCCAGACTGGACATAAATTGTAATGCCAGTGTAGATCACAACTCCTCTATCAATATTTGAACTGGAAAGAGCTTATATCAGTATAGCAGCAGTTTATTGTATTCATGAGAAGAACTCCATACCCTTAACACTCATTAATTTGACAGAACACTAATAGCAGCTTGCAAATCTTACTGCCATTTCTTGCAGGAAGTGAGGTCCTTCAGGATATACTGTCCCAAGCCTAGAGGAGCCATCAGCAGCGTTCACTGCCCATGCATGCCATCTTTCTGCAAGACGGGAGATTTATTCTCTGCTACCACAGGGATTGGTTTCATGTATGCAACAGCAATCACAGAATCACAGGATGGTTTGGGTTGGAAAGGACCTTAAAGATCATCCAGTTCCTACCCCCCTGCCATGGGCAGGGACACCCTCCACTAGACCAGGTTGCTCCAAGCCTCATCCAGCCTGGCCTTGGACACTTCCAGGGATGGGGCAGCCACAGCTTCTCTGGGCAACCTGTCCCAGGGCCTCCCCACCCTCTCCAGGAAGAATTTCTTCCTGATACCCAATCTAAATCTCCCCACTTTCAGTTTAAACCCATTACCCCTTGTCCTGTCACTACAGGCCCTTGTAAAAAGTCCCCCCCAGCTTCCTTGTCATCCCCTTCAGGCACTGGAAGGTGCTATAAGGTCTCCCCGGGGCCTTCCCTTCTCCAGGCTGAACAAGCCCAACTCTCCCAGCCTGTCCCCATGGCAGAGGTGCTCCAGCCCTCAGAGCATCTTCATGGCCTCCTCTGGACATGACTCCAGAGCTGGATGCAGCACTCCAGGTGGGGTCTTAGGAGATCAGAGTAGAAGGGGAGAATGCCCTCCCTCACCCTGCTGGCCACGCTGCTCTGGATACAGCCCAGGATACGGTTGGCTTTCTGGGCTGCCAGTGCACACGGCCGGCTCATGTCCAGCTTTTCATCCCCCAGTACCTCCAAGTCCTTCTCCTCAGGGCTGCTCTCGATCCATTCTCCACCCAGCCTGTCCTTGTGCTTGAGATTGCCCCAACCCACATGCAGGACCTTGCACTTGGCCTTGTTGAACTCCGTGCAGTTGGCATTGTCCCACCCCTCCAGCCTGCCCAGGTCCCTCTGGATGCCATCCCTTCCCTCCAGTGTGCCGACTGCACCACACAGCTTGGTGTCAGCAAACTTGCTGAAGGTGCACTCAATCCCACCGTCCATGTCGCTGATAAAGATGTTAAACAGGACCGGTCCCAACACTGACCCCTGAGGAATGCCGCTCATCACTGGTCTCCACTCAGACATTGACCGTTGACCACAACTCTCTGAGTGCGGCCATCCAGCCAGATCCTTACCCACCGAGTGGTGATCCATCACATCCATGTCTCTCCAATGTAGGGGCAAGGATGTCATGCAGGACGGGGTCAAAGGCTTTGCACAAGCCCAGGTAGATGACATCAGTTGCCCGCCCTCTATCCACTGAGGTCGTGACCCTATCGTAGAAGGCCACCATATCCATCAGGCACGATCTGCCCTTGGTGAAGCCATGTTGGCTGTCACCAACCACCTCCTCGTTTTCCATGTACCTTAGTGTGATTTCCAAGAGGATCTGCCCCATGGTCTTGCCAGGCACAGAGGTGAGACTGACGGGCCTGTATTTCCCCGGATCCTCCTTTTTAAAGATGGGGGTTATGTTTCCCCTTTTCCAATCAGCATGAACTTCACCAGACCACCACAGCTTCTCCAATATGATGGATAGAGGTTTTGCAACCTCATCTGCCAGTTCTTCCAGGACCCGCAGATGTGCTTCATCAGGTCCCATGGACTTGTGCACCTTCGGGTTCCTTAGGTGTTCCCGAACCTACTCCTCCCTCGCCTTGGGCGGCTCTCCATTCTCCCAGTCCCTGCCCTTGCCTTCCATGACTCTGGGGGTATGGCTCGTGCCCTTGCCACTGAAGACAGAAGCAATGTGGCACCGGTCCATCCTCACTCATCTCTCTGCCTGCCAAATGCCCTCTGCCAACAATCTCTGTCTCTTCTGTATAATATTGGGTGTTTGATCACTGTTGTGAGTTTTCTGTAAATCCTTCGGCTAGTTCTTTTCCATGTTGCTCTTTCAGCCATGTTCTTCCTGTGTACTGTCTCCTCGCTTGCACCTTCACTGCCTTGGAAGTGGGCTGCCTGCATTCATCGGTTGGTCCTTACTCTCAAGTGGCCTGTTCCTTCCTGTCCCCCTTGTGCTGTACTGATAGCACAACGCTGATGCTTAGCCCACCCTATAAAATGATACGTTATCTCACACCCCTCCTCTCCCCAAGTTCTGGTTTTAATTTCTCTACACAATCTGTGTGCTTTGGGCTGCAAGCACCTTGGGGATGAGGAATGCCTTATGTTTGACTCTGTAAAACCCTGTGCAAACTTCTGGTAAGGGGTCTTAACAGCACAGGCTGTCTCTCTGGAGTAGCACATCTGTGCAGAAATGCTTGCTCGGAGCAAAACAGCGCTCGTACTAACCTTTTCTCCAAGGATGAGTGTCATAGCTTTCTGGAGATTTATATCATCTTGCAAAAGTTTTGCTACCCTGTCCAGCACGATACGTTCCCACAGCTGGTTAGCATAGCGAGGCAGCATCTGTCCAGCGCTGCCAAGCCCCGTGTGCTGTCCTGAGTTCAGCGAGTGGGAGCATGGGTGTTTACATACATCTCCACCTAATCGTCAGTCCTTTCTAAATGTCATTCATCTGTCATTTTGGCTGCTGCACACTCTGTCTCATTTGCCCACATTCCTTAAGCTCTCACTGCAGTAACTCTCAAGGGATAATAAAAAAAAGATTGTTGGGTCTTAACATTGTTGGGAAAATGTTGAAGACTGGCAACCTACCGAGGGAAGCTGTTGGCTTAAGAAAGATTTAGAGGGCCTTAAATAGCAGAGGTCATATTGGCTGTGGAAAAGAAAAAACCCCATGAAGTATGTTTGCAGTAGATGGAGAAGTCCCTGGAAAACGGAATATTTCAACACAGCAGTCATTGAACTACACATGAACCTGAAAAAGCGGAACCAGAATACACAAACACTGTCCTTTCTGTGTTTCTTCACAGCTAACACATTGATCTGGGCCTCGTTTTCAGGAATGAAAGGAGGGTGCATTGCTTTAGTTGCAGGCTCTGTCCTTTGCAGAAAGCCAGGCAGTCAGGACACGTGCTCCCACCCCGAAACATCCCATTTGCCCATTACCGAATTCTAAAGGCAAGATCTGAGACAACTGGCCGTATCTTTGGAGGTCTTCCACTGCCATCCTGTGAACCTTCAGGAGACTCCAGAGCGAGGTTAATCACAGCTTCGTTTAAACTAGCGTGTTAATATAAAGGAAGATAAACACCTTTCTCGTCTGTAATATTAAAAAGAAGGCTCAAGTCTTTGACGTGCTGCAGAGCATTCCAGTGATTAAGAAAGGAAAGGCTGGGCGAGGCACAGGTTGGTTATTAGGACTCCCCTTTGTTGCTTCTTGTTTCATATTTTGTATGGGACAGAGATTCCTTATCCTGCGCTCCCTGTCTCTGCCGTTGAGTTTCAGAAGGACCCCCTGTCCTAAAGATGCCTTTGGTATGGCTTGGAGATTTTGCAGTTGGAATGTGTTTTTTCTGGGAAGCACGAGAAGCGTGTGGTTCATTGGAAAGGCTTGTTTGCTTGGTGGTCTGTCTTTGGTAATTATCTGTGCTGACAACACAGCCGTTGGCTGAAGCAGCCTGCGTGCTGCAGGGTGGGTTGTAGACTGCAGTGCCGCTGGACTCCTACCAGAGCAACCTGGTTCACCTGCAGCTACCACGTGAAATTGTGTTTATAATCCTTGCCATGTCCCTGCAGAGCTGTCTCATCCGTGCACCTTTGGGGCTTATGTGAAGAGACGCTGTTGCTCCCTTCCCAGCACCAAGTAGCGAGGGAGGGCTTGTCCGTTGCCTGACTGAATTTCTCTCCTTTGCATTGCATCCCACAGGAGCATCTTTCATAACACCCATGGTAGCTTTTGCTCCCTTGAAAAAGGGCAGAGTCTTGTGGGACACTGGCAGTGTTCTGGGGCACCAGGATAGTGCCCATAACAAAATGATTAGCGTGGATTTGCTGACTGGTGGGGATAGAGACCAAGCGTGCCTGTTACTGTGCTCATCCTAATAGTGTTGTCCCTGTTAAGGGAAGCAATGAGCATTTCCCTGCCGTGTCCCCAGGATGTGTGTTAGTCCAGCCCATCCAAGCTTGTGTTCTTTGATTTGCTGCAAAACATCTGCTCGGAAGGATTAGCAGAAAATTCCCTTCTCAGCAGCTTAGGGTTGTTGTATACTGACACCTGTATTTTGGTATTTGCAAGCTAAGCCTGTGCACTTAAACAAATAAGCAAGCTCAGTTCTACACGGGTAAAATTGTAGGATGAGCCTGCTTTAATTAGAGCTAGTGAGACTCCTCTACACTCCTGCTGTTTGCTATCATAAACATCTTGCATATGTTTGCAACACAGTGAAAAAGACAGACTTATGGGGCAGGTGCTTCTTTTAAAGCAACAAATCAACTTCCAGATAACTGAAAAAGCCACAGTTGCTTTCAGTACAGATAGAGGATGCAGAAGGAAATGCTGTTGCCAACTGTGTGTTGCTGCTGTGTGGTCCGCCAACCTTACTGAGAGTGGGGAATACCTACAGTCGTGGGTTTCCTGGGCTGTTTGTCTCTGGAGTCCAGACTGTTCCCTAGGGGATGTTTGGTAAGCAGCTTTTCTGGCAGGTTTCAAAGCAAACAGAGCTCAGTGCCTGGAATTTTCTTTCAGGATCAGCCTAAAATTTTCCTATTGATAAATCTGGGTACTTAACATTTTTCAGATGCATTGATTCATAAATCAAACCAGGAAGCTCTCACAGTACTAAATAAAGGATACTTAAAATAAATGACATGCATGACAGTATCACAATCCCTGGAGGCAATGATCCCATACTGTACCAGCTCTCCACCTGGATTCAGTCTCCTGTCAGGGCCAACAGCAGGAGCCAGTGATACCTGCCAGTCACAACAGGGAGCTTGTTTTTTTACCTCAGAACAAAAGTAATACTCTATAACCTCTTTATTCCCTCCTGTTTCACTTGATCTATATGAAAACTCCATTGGCTGCTACTTGCTTCAGATGTGTCAGCTTTTTTCCTCAAAGACTCAACCTATTTTACCTTAATTTTATTAGGCAGTAGGTTTCTTCGGTCTGTCTTTCTATGCTTTTCACTTTCATTCAGCCCCTTAGTTGCATGTTGGCCAATGTGAGTGGAATCCTGCTCATGCCCAGATTCCCGTTGATATTAGCGAGCTATTTCTGTGCTCCTTCCTGAACTGACTTAGCTTTGCTTTCCTGAAATCCAGTACTGCTGCTCTGCCTCATTCAGAGATTGTAACATTCAGAAAGCTGTCAGGCTTTCTCTGGATTAATTTCTGTTTGAACCTGAAAAGATGTTTCAGAAAAGCATCCCCTCTTAATTTGACAACTGCCAGCAATGGCCAGTCCTCCACAGTTCATGGTATATTTTTCCAGTTGTTAATTAACCTTTCTGTTAAAAGTTCTGCCTTTCAGCTTCCCCTTATGATGCTCTAGACTCTTATCAAATTTCTGTTTCTGTGATGGCATTTAGTTACTTTGATCCAGTTACCTTTCAGTTTTCTCTTTCATAAGGTGAACAACAGATTGACACCCTGGAATTTCTCTCTATAACAGTATCTTTCTCCATCCTTAAACCATTCCTACAGCTCTGGACAGAATCAGTGTTAGCAGCATCTTTCTAGAAGGAGTACCGCAGGTGGAGGTAGTGCAGTCTGCCCACCCCTCACCAGAGTCTCTGGGCAGCCCAAGGCTGTCTCCTGTGGTTTTCTTTCTTACAGACCTGGTTGCAGCATCCTGCGCTGTGCTGGGGATGTAGCTGTCTTGCACAGAGAGGCTGTTCAGACACCGGGTCTGTAGGAAGAGAGAACATTTTTATTAGACTAGATAACACAGATGGGAAAAATGAATGAGAAGCCCGTCATCAAATAAGATCCTGCTCCACCCCCGCAAACTTAGCTTTCCTTGCATCTCTTGAGCTGCCTGGTTATATCAACTGTTTGTTGCCAAAGACTTTGACCTTCATTTTCAGTCTTTATCCTGTCCTTTCTCTGTAGGATTCTTCTGGCCTCACCTTTAGCCTGACAACGAGGCTCACCATGTCATGGTTCTGCTTTCTTTAAGGGGATCACAATATTCCTTCTGCAGGATGGCACTTCTCCCTGCCTTAAAAATTTTATATTTGACATTTACCCCAAGCATCTCAAAAGTAGACTCAAGGTCTCCTTTTAAAACATGCACAGCACAACCACACAAAAAGACCCTTATCTCTCAGTTGGTTTTTCATTACCTCCTGTGGCTCTAATCTCATTGCTTTGAATATATTAATGAAGAAGGAAATAAAATATTTGTAATAATATGTGTGTGGCATTCTGGGATCCATTTATTTATTTATTTTCAGAAAAAAGGCATGCTCCAGTATTTATTCCTTTAGACGGTCTGGGGATGCTGGTGATGGCTCCTTAGTTGTTCTCAGGGCCATAATCGTGATGCAATGAGATGATGTAATGAAGTCCGTTCCCTGCTGGCTGTTCTTTTTCCAGGAATACCAGTACTTGGGCTGTGACTTTGGTTTGTGGTTTCGTTCAGTACTTCGTCCATGTACAGAAGAGAAACCAGCTTGCACAGGTATTTCAGAGCTGTTCATCACAAAGTGCTTTTGGAACGGAGGGCTGAAATGAAGGGCTGCAGCCCAAACACCCCTCTACCACACCCTGGTGACTCGCCTCTGACTTTGATTCTGCCATATAAATACTTGAAGAAATCTTGATATTGCTTATTTACAGAAAAGGCAAGAGAAAAAGCATGTGGGGTTCCAGCAGACACAAAGAGACAGGGATCCAGGCCTTCCATTTCTGGCCTCCTTCAGGAACACCTCTTTTTCAAATGGTTGAAGGGAAAGTCTAGACAATATAGAAAAGCAGATTTACTTTAGGGAAGAACAGATGCTTGCACTGAAAATGTGACTGGTTTTCATGTTATCCAGGGCTGTCAGTGGGTGTTGAATATTTATATACTATAGGGAAAAGGTGATGAACTAGTTTGCTTCATACTAGCTTTTTCTGCAGGAGTGAAAAAGCCAAGAATTCTCAGATGAAGCTGCCTGTTAGTTGTTTTCAGTGTGTGAATAGCAAGGATTGTGTGGAAGAGTTTGTGGGTGATGAGAGAAAACTCCCCTAGGTTATCTAGTGAGAGGTTGGGGCAGTTCTTGCTTCTCAGCATGTGCTGGGTTTGACAGTGAAAATAAATAAGAGGGACCTAGGAATGAAAGTTCTTCTATTTCTGAAAGGAAGCCTATGGAAGTGTTTTATATCGTATTTTCTTTACAGTCTATGGAAGCTGACAGCCTCTGATTTTAACCTCTACACAGCTGTAAATGCCACAACACGTTCAAAAGGCAGGATGATCGTTGGGTCACTGATTGCCTATGGAGATGTGCCTATTTCAGCCACCTTGCTGCTGTCTTGGAAAATCAAAATACAGCTACCTCACACTTGAAATGTTGTTGAGTCCTCTGTCCCTTCTCTCTTCCAATGCTGATAAGTGTAGAGATATTGAAGTGAAAACATCCATGACTTCAGTCTGTAATAGGTGAAAGCCTGAGCAGATGGAATATTTTTACCAGGGGGCAGGCCAGGACAGCCTTTTCACAGTAGATGTGTGCTTGAACAGGTCTCTGTTGACATGGTTTTATTTTCCCTTGGAGGCAGTTTCTCTGTGATGAGTGTGGTTGTTGTGAGCCTTCTCTCCTCGGGAGGAAGGATGTGAGAACATGCGTGCAGCCATGTAGTCTGTCTCCAGAAGCTGCCTTTGCCATGGTGCTGCTCACCACCCGTTTCTTTTGATAGCTACCTTGCTTTCTTGAGAACATCTTCTTATCCATACACAGTCTGCAGGTTCACAAGAAAGAGAGTGTAGTACCTCGTGGTGTTGGAAGATGTTGTAGTATCTTTCAACTCTTCCAGAGGTGCAGGAGAAGACACTGGTAATAGCAAGTGAAGTTCCTTCTAGAGGTAAAGTACTGCATTTCTGCCAGCCCAGTCCCTGGGTATTGCGGAGCCGGGGAGACTGACCGCAGTGCCGGAGCGAGGCAAGGTGTGCGGAGCGATGCAGGGCTTGTCACGCTGGTTAGGTGTGGCGATGTGGTTGGACACGCACAGCTCGAACCTCCTGTGCATGACTAGAAGAATGGCGTGATCTGTGCCAAGAGACCTGGTGTGCCTCGGGAGGCTGCAGCTGGGGGTTTCTCTGCAGGGAGGTGGGAGATGGAAGTGGTCTGGGGGAGTTATGGATCCAGGTAGTGTAGGTCAGCCTTTAGGCTGACACGGGAGTGTGTGTTTATTGTAGAAATATGCTAGGACACTTAATGAGAGTGGAAGTAAACTTGTCTGCCTTTTAACAACTTCGTTTGCAAGCTTGAGTTGCACTGAACCCGGTGTTCTGGAAAGGACCAAGTTGCCACCAGCCAGTCCATGTTAACTATGTATTAACACAGCTTTATCCCTGATAAACCTGGTGTTTTAAGCAGAAGGCCATTCCCAGAAAGTATATTCAGTTCCTTGGCAGAGGAGTGATGGGCTCGATGAGCTCTCCAGGCCTCTCCCAGCATTGCTCTGTGGGTTGAGGGGGGGGTGGGAGGAAACGGATTTGATCTCACACTAAAAATGAAGGCTGCTGCGTGTTTCACTCTCAGATTCTCCGCTGCAGTGAAAGGGGGATTATGGCTGTGCTTTCAAATGTCTGAAAGTTGTTGACAGGGACAGCGAGAAATCTCAGATGCTATCTGTGTTCCCGCATCTCAGTTGTTTTATTCAGGTTTAGCTACAATAAATTTCAAGGAGGTGAGGAAAAAATGACAAGTCTATTCCCTCTATTCCATTTCAGTGCCTTTTGGGTAGCTCGCTGCCCTTCTTGGTCTGTTAACTCATTACCGTTGTCAGTGCTCAGCTTTTGGAGCGCGGAGGGAGGAAGAGTGGCCCAGAAGCCCTGGTGCTGTGTGCCTTTCATGGGTCCAGCCTGGGGGAGGCTGGTGAGCAGCTGTAATTCGTACTTCCCGCAGCAGGAATGGAAGTTGGATTTGCTCCCCTCCGTATCTGTGCGAGACAGGAAGGGGGACTCAGCCCATGCTGTGGGGCAAGGAGGTCTGTCGCTCCCTGAAGAACAGGGATCCTGGGGGACCCAGCACCCTGGGGGAGATCAGCCATGCTCTGAGCTCTGGTTCCCCAGATCAGGAGGTGGGGGGGCCTCAGGGGATCCTCGTTCAGGTTGGAGCAGTGCACGCACAGGTGTGGGAGAGGGGCGACTGGGACTGTGCTGAACTCTGATGGCTTGTTTATCCTCAAATTCTGCTTCGACCAGCAAGCAGATAGATGGAGGTGGGCACGTTGTCATCGTGGACTTGAGCGTTGCTGCATTCTGGCGGGAAGAGCCCAAGGGGAAGGCCACCTCCGAGCTACTTGCAGGTGCCTGTGCGGTGCAATGCCTTTGGCACCTGGGATGCATGGCTGACTGCTGCCCGGCTCTGGCAGGACCCGGCAGAGGAAAGCTGTGCTCCTGTGCTGCCCCGAGCCACTGAGCTGTGCGGTACCCAGGGCCAGCCTGATTTCCCTGCTCACGGTTCTGGATAAATACCCCATGAATGAGAGGGGTGTTGGTGTCTTCATAAGTGTTTGCCTGAAGGAGTGGTAGATTCGTGAAGTTGACGGGATAAACTCAGAGTAACGGGTGCTGTTTGGGGTGTAATAAGAGCCGCAATCACATTCCCTCGTCTTTGACAATCTCCCAGTACTTTTATGAAACCTCAACAAAAGCCGCTTTAGGAGCTTCTGCCTTGGGAATCCTTTGCCTGAAGGGCACCAGATTTGGACTCTAAATCTTAATCTTCATTTCATGAGGCACCTGCTTGTTTTTAGACTATCTGTGACTATTTTAGAGCACTCGGAGCTTACTTCTAAGCCCAGATCCTTCTAAGAAAGATATTTAACTCTGGCAGAAGCTGTACACAGTTGTAGTATTTTTCCTTTGGGAAAGTTGGCACTGATCATTTATGTTCTGAGAAAAGACTGGTTTTCATTTTACAAAAGAAAGGGAATTAAACCCCAGGTTAGGAAGAGTGAGAATAAAGAATTCCCCTGCTTTTATTTGTACGGGCCGCGTATTTCCTTACACAGCCCCAGTGGCATGGAAACCCCATGGTGACCCTGTCATTGTGCAGCACAGAATGGAGATTAATCTGGAGAGCAGTAGGTAATGAAATGAGTAGGTTTAAGCTTTTTTCATCGTGTTAGCAGTGAGGATATTAAGGGCTCTAAGTGGGAGAAATACATTTACTACTGTTTTGGGGACTGTTTATCTGAACAGTGAGTTTAAGACATCATTATACAGAAGTCTACAACCTCTTCTGTTTCTGTTTATATTTTTGGTCAAAGACCAACAAGTAGGAAACACTATTTATGGGAAGGAACTGCAGTGGTTATGGCTGTGGTATTACCTCCAGGTGCTATGATGGCAAAGGACAGAAGAGGGGTTTTCCAGTGCACTTTACTATTCTGCTTCCTTTTGCATGCTTTTGTGTTCCTTAATCTCTTTGTACCTGGGTTTCCTACCTGTAAATGGGAGTGAAGATTCCTGCTAAATGTTCTGTTTTCCTGCTGAGACAATAAGAACAGAAAAGTTAGGGCTGGTTATTACAGGCCTTTAGCAAGTTGGAGGCCATAATTTGCAAAGAAAAGTACTCACCTATTGTATTAGCTATGCAGTTAAATCCGCCTCAGAGGGCTTCCTAGGATGGAGTTAAAAAAAGAGAGCTCCACTACTGACATAGGACAAACACACTCGCACCTTTGGAGCAGACAGTGCATGGACCTGGAGCAAAGTTCCTGGTGCTGTTTTAAGGCACGGTTGGTGGCTACGTGCCGAAGTAGCCCTGCTCTACCCAGGGAGCAGTTGCCTGTGCCGACAAACAGCACTTGCTAGAGATCTTGGTGACTGGGCAGGGTGTGCTTGGACTCCTGGCACAGCGAGGTGCCGTCTGGACAAGATCCCAAACTTCCAGTCTCTCTGACATACGTGCCGGAAAAAAATGGTGTAAAGGTGTTTGACATCTTTATAACTTACTTTTTAAAACCCTATCCTTTTGAGATCTAAGCACTATAAGAGCAAGGGTTGTTATTCCTGTGCTGGCATCTCCTGGGATGACTTTCACGTCATATGGAAGTGATGCTTTGAAGCTGATCTCTTTACTCCTTGTTGTCTCTTATAATCTTTCTGTTCTCCCTCAAGCATCTCGCACCAACCTCCTTTCTCTGCTCTACTTCCTTTGTAACTGAATGGCTCTGCATCCTGCAGATGCTCAAAACTACCTACATATATACAGGGGGAAAGGATTTCCAGAAATCTAAATTGCTTCAGGTGTCTTTCACAAGCAGAAGCTGCAGGAGGGTAGGAGGAACAAAGTTGAGACTCTTCCCAGCCTTGTGTGTGCTTGTTTTCCTCTGTCCCTGGCCCAAGAAGGTGGCTTTCCGTTTGATTATAGACACAGCAACACTCCCTTTGCTGAGCTCTGATAATCGCACAAAGCAGGTATTTGGCACAACGCGTTTTAGTCCTCAGTTGGCCTTCCTTTCAGGACCCACTGTGCTCTGTGGGCGAGATGGGGATGCTGTTGCTTGCTCTGGATAGTGTCTTACGGTCCCCTCGGCCCTGTCCAAGCCTGGCAGTACTGTGAGTTGTGACGCACAGTCACATCACTCCCGTCTCGCAGGCGCTTGTGGCAATACGAACACCTGCTTTTCCTTAAAACGAGGCTGGGAGCAGCGAATGCCAGACCTACAGGAAATTGTTCCTGGACTGGAAACAAAAGCAGAGAAGCCTGCCACAACCCGGCAGAAGAGTTATTTGAATTAAAGGCACCTGCCATCCCCAGCTGAGAACTGGATGCTAGTACAGTGTCATTTGCTGGGCAGACTGGTAACCACTTCTGTTTGCAGGGGATCTGGGCTTCTGCAGCTTTCTCCCTGCTGTCTTGAAGAGCCAGTTTGTAAGTTTAAAACCCCAGGGGTGAGTAGGTAGGAGATGTTCTGAGGAGAAAGTGGGAGTGTCACATGTAAGAAACAGGAATCCCACCTTTTCCAGACCTCCCTGAATTTTTGTGTCACTGGGTGGGTGGGATCAGATGTGCTTTCTGCTCTCCACATCCGTTCAGGGATTTCATTCCATGAGTCTCTCGCATTCCTTATGTCAGTGGCCTGTGGGAAAAAACATGACAAGCATGGTAAAAGGGAACTGGGATTTATATTACCTTAAAAACAATAACGCCCTCTCCTCTTTTTCGTGTTGTCCTGCTTACGATGTGGACGTTGGCTCGTTCCTCACAGGGCCTCTGAAAAAAATGAATTGCACCTACGGCTCTGCACATCTCATCCTGAAGAGTCCTATGGCAGTAACGCCTGTCTGGGTGTTTGCACGGGTGCCCATCACTCCTCATGTCTGCTGCTTATGTGGACAAGAGCTTGAAATGCAAAATGTGTGTGCAGCGGCCAGGCTTCCCACCAGCATGCAGGGAGAGCAGTGCATGCGGGAGCTGCGTGTGTGCACCCTTGCCTCGCAGGTGGAGGACTCAAGTTCATGCTCATCAGTTCGGTTTTGTCTTTGAAAGATGTCATTGATGGAGTGTGAACAAAAATAAACTCTTATAAATTGGAGTGCTTATAAAAATTACACGTTTATGGAGAGCTTGTTCTGTGGCCTTCATTTTATATAGCTCCCTCTGCAGTTAAACAAGTTCTTATTGAAGGATTATAGAAGCATTATATTCACAGTATTCATGCTTCACGCAAAACCAGTAGTATTTAACCTCTCCTTTCATCCCAGAGAGACTGGACAATGAAAACCTGGTGCAGACTCAGCTGGGAGTGTCAAGATAAGGCTTTACAGAAGAAGGTTGACCAGGCTGTTGGTGCCTCCATGTGATGAGGTTTCTCTGCTCTAACCAGACAGCCTGTGGATGGCAGCTCAGGTTATCTGGATCCCATAAGGGGACTTCTGCTGCCATACAGATCCTTTCCTGGGAGGAAGGTGCCAGGTCTGCTCTCCTGATTACTGGCTTGTTATCATGGGCTGGGGGAAACAGGTTAGAAGAGTCCTTTGGAGGTCACCTAGCCCAGCCCCTTGATGAAACCAGGGCTAGCTTCAGTTCGTCTGTGACAGGAACTGCCACAAACTAGGTGATGCACAAAGCCTCCCAGAGCACAGATGTCTGCCAAGAAGGGGCGATGCGAGTTCCCCTCTGGATGCGTAGTGAATCGTCTGCCTTTTTGCAGTTAAGTGCTCATGCCCGCTCTATGCATGCAGACTCTAAAGAGATCTCCAGAGGTAACTGAGTTAAGGAGACAAATGTAAAGAAAGGAAGCCTGGGAGTATAAGAACGGATTATTTTTTTCCCAGAAAGTTTTAGGAAAAGAGTGCAGTTATGATTTATAGGCATTCTTCATATGCACGAGGTGTTAGGCAGCTCCTTGCATTTCCAGGGCTGCAGGTGAAGGGTGTTTGTGCAGGTGCTGAGTACCTGGAGCGTTTTAGTTTTCCCTCCCAAAGAAGGCATGCCTGCAAACCTTCCGGCAAAGCTGGAAGGTCTGAGCCTGCAGCCTGACACTGCTCAGGGAAAACAAACTGCAGGGTGTTTGTGTAGAAAGGATAACCCCCACTCATCCTCTATGTCAGGTCACTTTTTGAATTGAGTAGGTTAAAGTGTTACAGAACTCTGACCCTTGCCATGGTTGTATTTGGTGCTAATTAGGAAATTTTCCCTAATATTCACTGTGGGTATATCCCCAGATGCAGCTTCTGAAGCCTGAGCTTTAACTAGTGAACTAGTGAACAAGTTAACTTGTTCCTTGGTACTTTTTCTCACGCCTCCCACTCCGAGGAAGCTGCAGGAAGGCAGACTCCGATTTCAGAGATGGAGGAGCCAGCCCACCCTGCAGTTTAATGGGAAAAGGTGGTATTGGCGCTGTCTTCAGCCATTAAGAGCAGTGTGCACTTTGAGAGAAGATTGCAGGTGGCAGGCAAGAGATGGTGGTTGTGTTTTGAGTTACCTTGTGTTCAAATAGAAACAAATAATACCTGATTTCTTAAAATGTTTCTGCTAATTGGTGATGCTGTAAGAACTAGCTTGGAAAGGTAAGTCAGGACTGATTACCTTGATGCATACAGGATTCTAGGTGAAGCATTCCCATTTGAATCTTTTGCTTTTAAATGTGTTCCTCCATAAGACTCTGCTGGAGTAGACTCTTCAGCTTTGGCGCGATGGGCAAAATGCATTTTTCTTAAACTTCAGATTTATATAGGAGTAGGGTGGTGGGGTGGCTTCCCCCCCTCCCCCCGAATTAACGATGCGGAGCGTAGGGAAGGTGTTTCCGTCCACCGACAGTCCCTTGTCTGTGCAGACCTCTCTTCCTTACAGGCAGTCTGTGGGCTATAGGAAACGTGATGCAAGATTCAGTGAATGTGCATTGCTTTGGGAATATGCACAAATCTGATGCAAGGAAAGGAGAGTTCAAAGACAAATATTCAGTATGATGATAAATCAGAAGGCTGCGTATTGTAATTAGGAGCAGCACTTCGAGATTTTTCATGGCGTGTTAATTTCTTCATAATCTGAAGTAATTGAGTAAATGATTTTATGGTTTTTTCCTTCCCTAGGGAGAATAGAAGGGACTGGCTAGTTTGGTCCCACCTGTCTTTTATGCTTCTGCAATCTATTTATAGCCTCTGCAGAGGGCAAGGAAGGAGGGAGGCCTTGGAGAAACACTGGGGTTTAGCCTTGTTTGGTTTACATCGGAATCCCTGCCTTTAACCCCTTCCTTGCTCAGCAGCACCGCAAATATCTGAAGTCTTACAGCTTTGGCAAATAAACGAGCGCATCTCTTGCTGTCAGTTCTATACATAAGATATGCATTATTGCAGGGTAGCTGTCCTTCAGTATTTATGAAGCTGTCATCTGTTGTGAGTTGGTCGCCTCCCCGAGCTGTGGGGGTGTGTGTGTAGCACAGGCACGAGGCTCCTATCTTCTCCAGAGGTGCTCACTGGGCTCCGCGGCAGCAGTGGGTGAAAGGAAGAGTGAGCACCGGCTGAGACACGCGGAATTCACTGTGCTGAAGAGATAAATGGAATTGCCAGAGGGTTACTAATACCCTTTAAAAGAAGAAATATTCTCTCTCCCAAAAGGATGTGGAAAAAATTAGAGCAATTACATTTGTATCATGAACCTCTGTACCAAAGGGAACAGGGAAGGGGAGTGGGGAATGCAGTGGAAGGAACAGGACGCAGAGTTCCCATTCTGTGTTCCAGACTAAATAGCTGGGCTTAAAACTGGGACAGGAGAAAATGGTTATCAGTAGTCTTCTTAAATATGTTTGCTCACAGATGTAGGCATGAGCAGGGGGCTGTTTCCCAGCATCGCTATGGTGCAGAATGTGTTAAAGCTGCATATTCGGGCATAATACGGTGCTGCCTCTGTGCAGCTTTATTTGTGCACACAAAGAGGTCAGGCTCTCCTTATCACCCCGTGTTGGTAGAGCAGCACTTCTCCAAGTGGGAATGATAGTAAAGGTGGCTTTTTTGGTTAATGCCAGTTGATTTTTCCTTATTAAACGAAGTTCTCTCTGCTACCGCCTCTGCCACTGCGTCACTGGAGATGCCCTGCTTGCAAATGTCTGCGAAGTCAGTCTATTTTCCATCTGTAAGTAATGTTTTAGTGTTTAATGCAATTTATCTTCACTCAAATTGCAGAAGATGTCAACACTAAAACATTTGCTACAGACATCATAAACTCGAGACATTGGCAGGCACCGCTGAACGGAGCAGAAACAGTGGCAGTGAATACATATTTTTAAACCATCTGGTATGCAAGTGCTGTTGGATCAAAAATTGACGTGGTGTAAAAAACTCGCCGCTGTTTGTCAGATGACCTTTGAGCAGTCAAGAGAGAAGTCAGCATTGCATGTAAATGCACTTGAAACAGTCCGTCCTGTCTTGGTTCGTACTCCTGGGCCTTGTTCCCTCGCTTGCCAGATTTCAGAAACTAATAGGCTTATTTAGTAACGTTTAGAAGCAGCTCGGATAAACCAGTGCCTTGAGGGCTTTGCACACCACTCGGCGCTCCGAATACGCGCTTCCTTTCCTCTGTGGCGTGCAGGGAAGCGGAGCTGCGGGAGCCCTGGGTGGGAAAGATCCCTTCTCTTTTTTCTCCCCTTGTCTGTTTTGACGTTTTGCTTTCTATCCGGTTTTCCCTTTGTCAGGAGCGGCTTGCATGGCTGGCGTACACACGTGCGTGTGCGCGCACAAACACGGGCGCCGCTGTTTATTTTATCCTCGCGGTGTGTGTCTGTAGTGGGAAGAGGGCTCACGGGGCTCTTCATGTTTTGATGGAGAAGCCCCTTGAAAACGAGTAGCCCGGTTATTGCCAGCCTTTGGCGAAGGGTAGCGTATACTTCAGCAGGGACACCTCTGCAGACAGCTGTTCCTGAAAGAAATGTTGCGAAGTCTCTAGAATTTTCCCCTTTCCTTCCCAGAGGATTTCTAGCTGGGTTCTGACCACACGTCAGTTGAGTGCGCGTTTACTGCTGCCTATAAGCAGCCACCGGCAGGAGAAATGGTAAAATGTCTCAGCTAGCCCCTAAAACATAATCGCAAGAAGGGGCCATATGAGCTAACAGCCTGAAAGGCTGAGCGTGTGCGCTCTCCCTCAGTTACAGGTGGCGCCGAATGACCCCAGAGGAAAGTGGCAGACAGCATTAACAAAGCCAGCTCCTGCGAAAGCCCCTGTGCTTTCCAGCCCTGTGCAAGCCTGGCCACCCCCACACAGAGCAGCCATGATTCTGCCTTTCGTGGTTAAATCAGGCTTTAAAATACACTGTCTAGCAAAGATTACTTGGAGTTCCAAACATGGTTAAAACAGTAAAAGGAAAATGAAGGTACCGGCTTTCTGCAGTGGTGACAGGTAGACCTACAGCATCTCCCTATCTTAAGATGCACATAAAATACCGTGTCCACAACAGGCTTTTGAGACAAACACCCCATCACTGCACAGGTCTGTTGAAGAAATCTTCAGCACCCCCACGCTTCCTTTTGCTTCAGCTTTACCTTTTTTTTTTCCTTTGGAAAATGAGGTAATTGCCAGATTACTGCTGTCTCTCTGTGAATAGACTTAACTAGGTTGCTCTAGATCTCTTTGTCTTGGAGGATGAATAATACACAGGTGATAACAATATGAGTCATTTGCTCCCTTAAAAGCAGCTGATATTATGTTTTCATTAGGCAAAATATTAAGAGGCTCAGTATGGAATAAGCACCCGAGTTTTATACTCTCTGCCCGGTAGGTTTATGCGTAAGGGAAAGGCCGTCATATCTCCTGGAAGGTGAGGCTGTGCAGGATGAATTTACTGTCATCGTTTGGAAAGCTCTTCTGTAGACAGATATTCCTTGCTGGGAAGGAGCATTACTCAGTTGCAGACTGTCCTCTAGCAGGAGGAACGGGGTGCCCAGGAGTCCTTGAGATTATGGATGGGATAGGTTTAAATGAAACTTCTTCCAGTGCCCTTTGCGTTGAGAGGACAGGGAGATGAGCAGATAGATCAAGGAGTGAACTTCCCTCCTGCACACACACGCTAGCATGTGGTTCCTGGATTTGCTTGTCTTGACAGAAATGCATGCAAACTACACCTTCTACCTCCTGGTGGAAGGTGGGGAGGTGACGTGGGACGTGCTGAGGCGTTCTTAGATATTGTTTTTCTTATTTCCCATAAGAAAGATACTGATATCACAGAGATCTCTAGTTCAGGCTTTAAATAAGCCAGAACCAAAGCACAAACCTATTTTTAGGTGACTTTAAAATATCCTCATATGTTTACCAAGCTGGCTTCAAGCCAGCTAAAACATGTGTAAACAGTTAATACGATATGTTGCCAAAACAGAATTTCTGCTTTCTTACAGTGTAGGTTAGTAAGTGCTGTTCTTCACCACGCAAGCACTAAAAAGCGAGGATGATATAAATGTAAGCAACAGTGACACCCGACACAGTGTCAGTCTCCAAGCATCCTCTTGACGCACACTAGCACCACAATACCTTCTCCAAAGTCACATTTTCTATTCAGGCACATATTGAAAAAAAAAAAAAATGAAAGCAAAGCAGCAATGCACAGCCTTCAGTCTAGCTTTCTAATGCTATATTGCTTAATAATTTAAGGACAGTGATCACCTAAAAATTGCAGTCTTAGCAGCTTCACATAACCTGCATTAGACAGAGGGTGAACATCATATTTATTACGTACTCAAGATGTCTGACTTTATCAAGATGAAGCCTTCTGTGTGTTTGGCACTACATCACTTAGTAGAGCTCAGCTATATGTTACGTATTCCTAACAAAGCCATCTATAATCGGTTTAGGGGGCTGGTGTTCACGGTCTCTGCTTCCCCCAGTGCTCCTCATGGGGCCTCACTGAAAGAAACAGCGGCTCTGCTGGGACAGCAGAGAGAGAGGGAGAGGAGCCAACTTGAGTATCGCCAACAGTGTCGCTGTGGCGTCTTGCTCCCGACAGCTTTCCCTTTCCCTGTGAAGGTGCTTGCCCTCGGTGGGTCCCTCTCCTTCGCACCTATGGCACCAGGAGCAGTGCAGCTGCACTGCCACAGCCCTACTAGCTGCTGGCGAGGTGGTGTGGCTTGCAGGCAAACACACCAGGTGTTTTCTGGCGTGGCCCCTTTGGAAATGGCCATGAGGTTGCTTTTTCTATTTAGAAAAGTGTGACATCAGTGCAGGGCTCAGAGGTCATGGGAATCGCTTTTTAGCAAGGTAAATTCAGGGCACTTTGAATTCAAATGATAATAAATCTTAATGGTTATTTTCTTAGACCATTGAAGTTTTTTCAGAGTACTAAACCAGAAAAATACGTTCATCTCTTGGGAATGCAGATGCTTCACAGGGCTTCCTATTGACTGTAGCAGAGAAAGGGTGTGATTTCAGGGTTTAGAGGGTCTGTGGAGAGAACTGATTTCCTCAGGAGATTATGATATTTCCATAAACGTGGCAGGGAATATTGTAGTAATGGCAATGACACGCAGAAGAAAAAAATCTGCATTCTCCCTCTCATACAGGTTTCTCCTTGCAGGCTTTGTGACTTCAGCTAGATTTTGTTTTTCAGCTGACAGCCATCCTACAATCTCCAGCTCAGCTGGAGTTATCAGTGTGGATTCCTCTTGATTTTCTCAAAGGATTCACAGTCTTTTGGATTTTGGCATTACTGTTAGATGTTCGCTACCTATCTCTGAGCTCTGGATTATGCTGCCGGCTGGCAAGAGTCTGTTCCGGTTTCGTACTAGTGATGATTAGCTGTTAATACGGGTGCACTGTGCAGTCTCCAGGTGCCTGCTTTGAAAAGGCCTCTGTTTTTCATGAAGAACTGAGTTGCCGCTGCTCTGAAGTGTTACATCTCCACTGTTCTGTGCTGCGGTGGGGGGCACCAGCCTTTATTTCCACCAGGATGGCATGAGAGTTGGCTGTCACAGCGCACTTACAATGCCGTACAATACAGTCGCCAGACCCAGTAAATCAGCACAGCCGGTACTTGCCGGGTTGCCGTCCTGTTCAGTATATAACTCTTGTCACCCACGCAAAGCTCGTTCTGAAATGTGGTATTGGTCAGCTGAATTTGCAGGACCAGAGATCAGCTAAATGTCACCATACCGTGATAGCTCACATTCCCCTATAATGTGGCAGCGGTGACAGGGTTATTAATAGGTGTAGGTACCTGTTCTGGATGCTTTATGGGAGCGCAGTGGGCATAAATGGCAGTGAAGGGATTTGTTTGTGGGTTGAGTGACTTCACGGGATAACAAATGTTACCGGCTGCCACGCTGTCAAGGACACAATTAATTCTGGTTGCGCAGTACAGTTAATTTGGTATGCATCGCAAATGTTTTGAATGAGCTTTGCATGCAGATCCAGTGGACCGTAAGGAAAGTTTTTTAGCCCTCAAATCAGCCTCATCTATTTTAAAGTGATTCTAAAGGGACCTGACAGTGTCCCTTTATGTGAAACAGAGCTGCTGGTTGAAGTCAGAGGCACTCTGCTCTGCCTGTCCCTCTCCCTGGGGGCACTTGGGCTGATTGCCTTTTTGTGGGACTCCGAACTCTGCCGTGTCAGCCTCCTCACCAGCTCCTAGAGCCCTCCAGGTGCAGGACAGTCACCCACAAGTGGCAATCTGTGCCAGGATTCCTGCCTTCTGGGAGCTCCACTTAAAGGGTTGTGCAGGCCCTTGTTCGTGGAATTGAGATCCTGGTTTAACCATTCTGTTTAAACCTTTCTCAGGTATTTCTAGGGCATCAATTTTAAAATCGAAGAGCTTAACACAAGAATTCAGCTTCACAAGGTCCTGTCTGCCATGGAAAAGTGTACTGATTTTTTTTTTTTTTTAATTCATGATGAGGAAATGGTAACACACAGAGTAACAGATTTTTAATTACCATTCTTCCTAGCCACCCTCTGTGTCTTCTGTTTTCTACTCAGGTTAGTGAAAGTCAAGTTTGTTGTTAGAACAACAAACTTGCTAGTAATGAGAGTAAAGAAAGAATGAATTCTTTGTTTAGGAACTCACTTAAGTGTGGAGAGGAAAAACTCCCCTTAAAAAAGAAAGACAGGAAAGGGGCAGTAACTTAAATGCAGCTATTAAGCCATATTATTGGGACCCTGGGTTTGTTCTTAATGGAGGGAAATTAGCAATGCAAATATTTCTAGTCACCAATTATCCATGATATAAATAGGTCGGAAATTTGCACTGCTAATACCAGCCGTGTTGAAACCTTTCCTCAGCAGTTCATCAACAGAGAGGTTTTGGGTGGGTTTTTTTTTCTAATTTGTATTCCTGTGGCTTGTTAAAGGCTTGAAGAGGGGGAGGAGGATGGGAGTAGGAGAAAAACAGGTTTAATGGGCTGTAAGGAGTAAAACTCTCTTCTGTTACTTCTACTGTAAACAAAACGATCAGCTGAAGCCTGACTCTGTTTAAAGGGGAGGGGGGAGAAAGTAAATAGCAGTGATTCTCCTCTGCTATTGCTCCTCCGTACTTCTACTTTATGTGCTTTCCTTGCAGGGTTTCATCCTTTAAATACAAACAAACAGGCATTAAAGACATACAACTGCCAGAACAGCTCTCTCCAGCCAGTGTTTCTGCCGAGGGTATCAGTAATCCAGGCTGTGGTGAGAGGGGTGGGGAGACCGGGGTGCCATGCATGCATCTGGCACCCCATCTCTGCCTTGGCAGGTCTTGAGAGCTTTTCAAGGCACCCAAATCGTTTAGAAGCTATTTCTAGCCGACGTATTTTGCTGAATGAAATATCTTGGTCAGGGACCAGATGTTTCTATTGAAAACTGAATACACACACAGACGCATGGAGGAGATGCGCCCGCTTTCCTGTCTGCTGTTTAATTTTTTAATTATATGAATTGTGTGATTGCGGGTTGTGTGTTTTGCTCCAGTCTGTTCTTTCATGTTGCATCCCTACTAAAAACCAGCAACTTCTCTGGTGCAGAAAACCATGAGATAATCCAAATGGAGAGTAGTGACAGAAAATGGCTTTTTGTGAATTTGGCATTAATATTATGAGATGTAGTAGCTCAGGCTGTGGGATAGCTGTGCCATCCTACAGCATACTTGCTACCTCTCAAAGAGGAACTGTACTCAGCCTGGGGTGATCTTTGGAGTAACCATAAGCTTAGAATTTAAAAAAATAAATAAAGCAGAAGGTAAAGGAATTTTTAGGCTCCTGTTCATCTTCTGGAGAATGTAAGCCACTGGCTTACCCATGGGAGGAGGTGGGCCCCCCTAAACTTCTGCTGGGACCTCAGCTGTATTAGCCACATCCTCTAAAGCTTTACGATGGGCCACAGCTACTCAAAGGATCTAGGAGGATGGGGTTAGAGATTGGCTGCACAGATAGCTTGTATGCTTTTTCCCCTAACACGTTGATAGAATATACATATGTTTTAGCTGCGTCACTGTGTTCCTACTGCTCATACAATGGGAATGTCTCTTTATTTGAGGTCCATGAAGGGACACTGTCAGAACTCAGGCCTGAAGGCAGAAAACCTTGTTAATCCTGTTTGCTTCATTCCAGCCACCACACCAACTCCCTAGTTGTTGAACCCGGAGTCACAAACTGCTCCAGCTGTTGTGGGTTGCTCAGTGAGCAGTTCCTTTGGTTGCAAAGTGAAGTTCCAGGTGAAGGATCGGCTTCACTGGTATTTTTGGGGTGCCATACTGCGGTTCAGATATGCCTGTTGCTCTGTATCCATTAGGATTTCTCTGCAAGGACAAGTGGTGCTATTCCCTCGGCAATTCTTAATTCATTAGCTTATGTGGGGTTCAGCTATGCTTGCCGAAGTGGATCGGTGAAGTTGGCATTGGAAAGTCAACGAGCAATGTACTGCATGATCATATCTCCGTGTTGCACGCAGCAGGAGGGTTTGCAACAGCTTTTCAGTGGTGCGTGGGTGTGCTAGCAGGCCAGGTCAGGCTGTGATCCCTGCCTGCAATGACTGTGGTCCCGTGCGAGACAGATTGCTTGGCAAATATGTGAGCACGTGCACGTGCTGAGTATGTGCACGTTTGGCTGAAGCAGGGCTAGGCAGAGTGGTCCTTTTTAATGCTTCTATTAGCCTTGTTAAAGTTCTGCAGCAGTGATTAACCTTTTGATTTCATCAAAACTCACCCTTTGAAGGAGCAGCGCACAGGATGAGGGTAGAACCATGTTCACAGAGGCTTCTGCTCCTCAGCCTTCCCAAGAAGAGCTGTAGCGGTTGCTCCTCTCCCTTGGCTGCTCGCTGTAGGATCGTGCTGCTCTCCTTACTCCCAGTTCTCAGCTGCGGTGTCACATCAGGGCATCTGCTCCAAGGCTGTGCCTGCTCATGTTTGAGATCTCACCCATACCCACTCCTGAACTTAGCTCAGTAACTACCACCAAACACATGCAAGGAAGATGAATTTCTCCTGCCTTTCCCTTCCTATCTCCTGGCATCTGCTCGTGCCTCAAAGCTCTTGCCCTTCAGCAGCAGCAGGGCATGAGGAGCTGTGCTACCACAGTGGTGCTGACAGTCCTAAGAGGTTCTAGTGTTGCCCTGTCACCTCCCTCTGTGAATTCATGATACGGTCTATGTGCACCTGCGTCCTGGAGAACTTGGGAACCCACGTACCTTGAGAATATTTCATTTTAGTGATTCAGAAGGGAGCATTATCACCTGTCAGAAATACGTTATGAAGGCAGAAGGGAAGGCAGCTTGTCTCCGCATGCTTAACCCGGTGAGGAATAGCAGCTCTCAAGGGATAGAAGTTCCTATTTAAAAGCTAAAGAATGATAATTTGCTTTCAAATATCCTCAGAGATTTACATGTCATTAGCCCATGTTCTCAAATCTGGCAGACCCCAAAACACTGAAAACTGGACCAGTGCACTAATCCCCTCCTGAAAACAAAGATGATAGAGGTCCTCCCTCACACTCGGAGGTTAACAGGCAGCACAGCATAGTTGGTCAAAGGCTAAGCGATTGCATCCCCATTGTGTTGCCAGCAGGGACAGCTTTCCCCTTCGTGCTGTTCACTATACAGCCCTGCGTGCTGTTCGAGGGATAACCTGTATCAAAACAATTAATAATTGGAACTTGGATGCTTAAAGGAGAAGTATCTCTTTAGAGTGTTGCAGAAGTGACAGAAGTTAGGAAGTGTAACCTGCCTGGGATGAGGCAAGAGCCTGTGATGGTGGTTCAGTGGCAGCGCTGGGCTTGAGCTGCCTTGGCTTTGGAGCTACTCGTGGCAAGCAACAAGAACTCAAAGAAAGAAGCCAAATGCCAACGCAGAAGCAAACTTCCTGTGAAGTTCTACAGCTCAAGATTCGTCAATCCATGATTCAGTGTTTGTTTGAGGTTTTTCCCCCGGTGAGTGGATTTCCCTGTCTGTGTGATGAGGTGCAGATGTCAGGCAGGTGAATGTGGAATGGTGGCAGCGTAGCTTGCTGATGGTATCATCGAAACATTCAAGTGATGTACTTCTGCAGAGCTGCAGGAGATAGTTCACTTCATTTGGGGAGCCAAGGAAGTCTTGATAGCCCAGGCCAGGAGAGCTGATTGTGCGAAGCACTGCCAAGTGATGCTTTCTGCACACTGTTGGCATGGCAGCGTGGCAAACTTCTGGAAAGGGCAGGAGTGAAGAAGATAGAAATTGCCAAGCCCAGATGGATTGGGAAACTATATATATGTGTGTGTGTTAGCTCACGCACAGAATATTGATAACAACATCTTTTTCCAGCGTGCTGTGCTAGTTGTCACTGTACGCCAGTCCCTGAATTTCATCCGTTACCGTCTTTGCCTAGCAAGCTTAAACTCCTTAGCCTTCCCTTCAAGGCTTTCATGCATGCGTCTTGGTGCTTTTGTCTATCTGTCATTGCCTCCTCCTGTCTCCTTAAAGCTGCCTTTGTTGTCTTTTTTCACCCACGACTTCACCTTTTTCCTATTACTCACAGTACTCATGAGGCTGGAATAGCCTGCCTGCAATACCACGGAGTCTCCGATGGGAAAGGCCCGCTGCAGTACAAAGTGGTGATGCAGAAAAAGCCTGCAACATGTTCAGTCATTGTCTCGGTTGCCGTTGACAGAGGTACAAGATGCCCTGGGTTTGTGTTGTGTGCAAATGTTGGTATGTGCTGGTTTCTGAAAATTAAGGATACCAGATGTCACATACAGAGGCTGTGCATTTTCAAATCCTGAGGTCTAAAAATTGGGTGCTCCCGATTAATAAAACTTGAAATACCAGGGAAGTCCTAGACAGAAATATCGTACTTCCTTGCTAATATTTAAAAAAACCCCAAGTGGTTGACCCAGTTAATTAAGCCTAATATTTGTGTTAAATAAACATAATTTTTAAATTGTGAATGGATTTTGCCTATAAAAACCTAGGTTGTTACTCAGCCAATTCCAGCTAGTGTGGATTTATGGAAACTGCTTCTGTCTTTTGACATGGCAAGTTCAATTAATGAAGATAACTGTGCAGTAGTGATATACTAACTTTGTAAGGCATTTGACTTAATGTGTCTGATTGAAATATGCAGTGCTGAAGGGTAGTGTGTCAAATGTGATCAATGACCAGGCCTCAAAAGCAGTTCTTGTTGGACAGTCATCAAACAAGGGTATTTCTAGAGGGACTTAGCAGGGCCTGGCAATGGCTCCGGTGCTAGTGAACACCTCTGTCAGGGAGATGGGAAATAAACCTTCCACTGTTTGTCAGCGACTAATGTAAGCAGACGATTGGTGCAGAGGGTGTAAACTCAGAACTTCTCCAGAGCCATGCACAAGGTTGCCCAGTCTCTGGGCAGAGTCATCCAGGTTTCCATTGCACAGAAGCAGCCCTTTCTGGTGTCACGCACACAGCTGGGGGTTTCTTGTGACTTGCCTGGCCTTTCAGCCTGGTGGAATGGACTATAATGTGATCCTTGGTCCTGGGCGGGGAACATACAGTAAGGGAAAGTCTCCCACTTTGGTGTTGGGAATGTCAAAAGAGCATCCTGTTCTCTTCTCTGTGTTTTAAGAGTATTAAATTGGAGGTAAGAGAAGTGCAAACAGAATCTAAGGTCGAGAAAAATGTGATACAGTGGTGGTCTGGAGGAGATCACTTTGCTTTCCTTATTAACATGAAGATGGGGAGGAATTTGGTTATGGTATATAAATCATTTTATGGGGAGGAGAAAGGCTTTTTAAGGGTTTCTTATGTGAATAAACACGAGGAACTTATAAGTGGAAACTTTCAATCGTGGAGAGTTCAAATGGAAGCCAGGTGCAGGTTTCTAGCAGAGAAGGTGGGGAACTGTTAGAACAATCTACCACTGGAAGTGACAAATTCTCCATCTCAGGGTGAGTTTAATGACACTGGGGGATATTCTTGGAGATCTTTTGAAGCATACATTTTCCATGTGAACAGCAGGACTGTGCTGCTTTACGGTCTGTGGTGAAACAAGGTATCAGACTGATGATCTCGGGTTCCCTCAAGACCTTAAAATCTCCCTGTGTATATCTGGGTACACAGCTTTTCTTTGTATTCCCTGACTGGCATACAGAATCAACTGGGAAAAAAGCCATAAATCTGGCACCGTTTCCAGTTCAAGGAGGTTCAACAAAGCCAGCATGCAGAAATGTGCAGGTGACAGCCTTAGGCAGAGCTTTGCACGGAAGTATGGGGATCGTCAGTGTGTGAGGGTGGGAAAAGCAGAAGGTGGTAGAGTGGTTCCTGTGGGAAGGAGCTGGAGCAGAACTCGTGTGGCATCAGCTGAGCAGCAGCTAAGGAAGATGATCAGTCGCTGGTTTCTTGGGTGGACTTAGAAGGTCAAAGAGCAAGAGGGGAGCGACTGCACTATTCAAGAGACAAACAGTGTAGGAACTTCTCAGGGTGGAGGTGAAAGATGAGGGGATTTTAACATATTAGAGGTTGGGAAATGCATAGCACCTTTGAGGGGCAAGGAAGAGGGGCCTCAGGCAGGGCAACAGGGACAGCAACAACCACGGAAACTGAAAGGAGGAGGAGACTGGGGGAGATGGGTCGCTCAGTCTTCATCTTGGTGAAGCTGGCAGCAAGGCAAGATGTTGTAAAGAAAGGCTTTGGAGGGAGTCTGGCCATGCTGTGACGCAGGGAGAAGTCTGAGATGTCTGCAGACCCTCTGCTGTCCCTGCAGTGTTGTACGTCTCTTCTGAAGGGAGTGTCTGGGGGTGCTATTGTGGAAGATGTATGGAATAAATATGGTACGGAGTAATGCCCCTAACGGTGGGTTGTCAGTCAGTAGGGATCTCGCACTATTGTAATGTGTTTACACCACAGTTATCAGGAACTAAATGGCCAGGGATGAAGAGAGTATTGTGCTAATAATCTTGGCTGCTACTTCAGCTGAATGACAGATACAAATCCTGAACCCAAAACAGGAAGAGTGATCTAGGCAAACAGCAGTAATCCGTCTGTAGATTCATTTTACAGCTAATCAAAGTTGGATATAACAAGCTTGTAGCATCTGGCAGTCCATAAATGGTATGATGAAACCTTTAACTCTTGGACTTTCTGACAATTCTGCTATGATTTAAACAACTCTTCTCATGTTAAACACTGGAGGAGTGGAAGGGAGGTCAGAAAAGGAAAAATTGTTGAATTGTGGGACCTTACATCTTTTGAAGAAGGGGCTGTCATCCCTTCATCCGCACAGGACTCAACAGAGTGGAACTCTGATCTTTTGCCAGACCTGTACATGCTACAAACACTAAAACCCTACATCCAGAGTTATAGTCAGCATCTGTTCTTGCCTGCATGAAGCTCACTGAGGCATAGTAATCTTGGAAACAGAATCTCATCTTTAGAAGTTCAGTTCGTAACAAATAATTGTTAACGTAAGAAGACTTGGAATTATGTGAAGTACAGTAAGGCTTGCTGCTTTGTAGCTCTAAAAAAAGTCCTTGACCTAAAAGGTCTCCTTTTAATATCATCCCTAACAGCCAGAAAGCTGTAGTATAACACCCAAGTAGTCAAGCTCAGATGGGTTCTCAGTTCCTTCTGAGGGAATTCTGCCGAGCGAGTGGTCGGCACATTGCATGCAGCATATACGCCATAGAGCGGCAGAAGCACTGGGATCTGTGGCATTGCATTGTTTCCTAATGCAGAAGTCTGTACAGAAAAGAGTGCAACCTCTGAGAAGTAGTTACCTAAAATTAGCAACAATATTTTGAAGCTAAACAATCTTTTGCTTGGAACAGTAGTTTGAGGCTTTTGGTGCACATTATGCCTATATAAATTCGCATCTAACCTGATAGCAGGAGAGATTCAGGGGGGTATACAGTGCTTGTTCTTATTGATTTTTTTTTTAATTAATTTATTCTCTTTGTGTGTATCTCTGTTTCTCTGTAATGGATGCAGACCCTTTCAACAAGGGTTTCCTTGGTGGTTTCTGTAACTACTTTTCTCTACCATTCTTGTTCCTCAGCTCTTACCAGATAAAGTTCTGAAATTCTGATGCTGTTATAATGTAGCTCTTAACCTCAACTTTGCCTTGTCCATATGTAATCGTCAATCATTGTTATAGCTTGTTATGCACTGATAATGTGCTTGGCCTTGTACATGGCAGAAAATGAGAATGACTGCTGGAAAGATGAACTAATGGACTAGGGATGTGCTGGGAAACCTCAGAGGAGGGAGAAATGTGGAGGCCTTTAGTTTTATATATGATTGTTACTATTGAGTCCATCCTGAGCACTCTTGAGTGAAGTTTGAGGACATGCATTGACTTTTCTCATCTGTCCATCCAATTACTTTGTTTTCATTCTGTTCTGTATTTTAAATTCTGGCAAACTGAGGTGGAAGAGGTTTTTGTGCAGCATTTCTGCAGCTTTTCTAATCTGTCCCTTGTTTGGTGTTTGTATGGCTCTGCCCCAGCACCTATTTGTGCACAGAATTTGGAAGCTGTTCTCCTTGGCTTTCCAATTGCCCTCTCTTCTTTGGTCCACCTGTGGAGCATCGTTTGTGTAGCTGCGAGGAAAGCAGACTATATCTCAGGGGAGGAACGAGGACTCGTGCTTGTATTCAGAGTGATTGGCAGGGAGCCTCATTCTTAAGAATACAGTAGGAATGTCACACCAGAGCACTTGGGAAGACGGAGATATATATAGAGCTCCCCTTCATTCATCTGTTCTCTAATGGAGTTTCTGCCTATTACCTGGAGTTAGGGAGTGTATTCATTATCTAGTGCATAATGTGCTTGATTGCAAGCTTTAAAGTAGGCAACAGTGTTTATAAATCAACAAAAGTTGATCAAAATTAAAGCTGAAGTATCAGTAAAAACGTGTAATCAGCTATTAAGAATAGTTTTAACAGCAGTCTTTAGTCAGCTTCCCCTAAAACAAGGCACGTGATCTGCTGGTAGTAATGATAAATGTCCTTAGAGATGTTATGAGTCGAACGTCAGTACTGGCTTTCGGTAATATTTATTGTAAGACTCCATGACCTGTTCCATGTCCCCTTATGCACAGCTTATCTTTTGTTGCTCTTTGTATCTGAGATCTGCTTAGAATTTTTACAGAATACTCACTTCAGCCATATTTTTGAAAGGGAACATGACATCCAGTCCCCTCTGTAGAGTCCTATGAATGAGCATTTTATCAGTGAATCAGCCTTGAAATGTTACAGTGCTGTTCTAGTATTTGTCAACGTTCGTACAAAATGTGCACAAAGCCAAACCATAAAGAACTCGGCACTTAAACAAAGAGCAGTGGGCATCTGAATTGGCCTAAGAGCTTGAGAGATTACTTGAGCTTCAGAGATTACCATGGACATTTGTTTCAGTGATTTTTCCTGGCTCTTGGTGTAGCTCGCACCTTTGCTTCTAGGCAGAAAGCCAGTGCCCCTCTGTCAGAGTAGCCTGGAAATACGTGACTGGGGGACCGCAGCTTTGTCTAGTCGCACAAGAATGCACTGAAATGGTAAAACACTGCTGAATACAAGGCTGAACTATCTCAGCTAACAGCAGTTTTTCTGATAGAGCGATTGATTCTGATCCTGTTGAGTTGATGCCCTTTTCTGGCCTCTGATAAAAGTAGAGGATAGAGTGGATGTCATTTTGTTTGGTTGAAATACAGAGATTTACTCCCACCTCCATTTCATCTGGCTTTAAGCTTGCTTCCAGCTGGAACAAAGCACTCCGTAAGTTTGAGCAGTGGTATCTTGAGCTCCTACTGGAAGGGGGCCAGTCCAAAGCACTTGATTTCAAGGAGATTTAATATAAAGTTTCTCCTCAGAAGAATGTGAACTTGGTGCCAAAGGCCTTGATTAAGACCATTTCTAAGCCTGTTGGACATTGTCAGATGCCTTTCCTGGTGATTTAATTAGCTTTGTAGGAAGGTTTAGTGTCAGCTCTGAAAACAAATGGGGAGAGAGGGTATTGCTGGCTGTCAACAATACGTTAAAGTGTTACGTGAGAATTCAGCTTTAAAAGCATTTTTCTCAAGTATTAACCACAGTTCTCATAAATCACGGAACAACAGTTTCAAAATCATCCTATACAGGCCGTGCTGAAAAAAAATCTTAATTATCTGAAAGCCTACATGACAAGGTGACTTGAGGTTTGCCCCAGCTGGAGGCACTCTGTGACCGACACATCCAGGGGCACGGAGAGCAGGTCACGGGGGATTTCTCACAAGGGTGAAATAACTGGGAAAGTCAGAGAAGTGAAGCTGGTCGACAGTCAGAAATGGCTGCCGGGTATCACCTCGGCTTTGTGGAAGACAGGGTGGTCTGTGCTCCTAAGAGGAGCCCTCTGGAGAGCTGTGCCAGCGCGGCCGCGTCCAGGTCCTTCCGTAGGGCCCTTGCGGGCAGGGTGCTGCTCCGGCATTTCGACCCCACCGTCAGCACGCTTATGCTTTGTAAGCATAAAGTGGCAATCTGCGCCCAGTCCTGCCGTGGTACGGGACAAAACCCGCCTTGCCTTGCACGCCGCTGTTGCTGGGGGAGCTGTGATGCTGGTCGGGATGTCGGGCAGGCCACGGAGGTCAGATGCGCTGTGGGAACCAACGCAGCCCTGCGGTGCACAGGTTAGGGTAAAATGAAATGGGAGGATCTGGCGGGGGGAGGGCAACACTCAACACTGTAAAGCTGCAATAATGCTGCCTGCTGTGCCAGCGTCGTGGGGGTTCCTTTAATGATCCCACGTGCCAGTTCTGAGAGGAGATGGTGGGGGTGTTGGCAGATACTTGCAGAGCTCCGGAGGTGCTGGGGGTAAGGACAGCTTTGTCACTATTCCAAATCCTGACATGGTAGTGTGCCAGCCGGTTTCTAAGTGGAAAACCTGAATTTCAGAGGCACAGGAGGAATCTCCTGCTCCTGTCCGATTGCAGCCAGCTGCTCGCTTTGCTCTTTGGGGTCCCTGGCCTGCTGGCCAGCTGCTTGCAGGGAAACTTCCCTTTCCTCATGTGTGCAGCTTCCAGAAGTGCAGGCACCACGGGGCGATGTCTTGGGTGGTAGAGAGCAGAGCACACCGTGGGGTACCCTGTGGTGTGGAGAGGGAGGAAGCCAAGCCAAAGCACAGGTATAGGTTGGAAAGCTGAGATTGCAGCCTGTCACCTTGCTGCATCTACCTCCATGGAGTAGTTGTGTGCACCACTGCAGCACGAGCTGGGTACACCTGTGGTAAGGTAAGATTATCACCAGTGCTCAGGGATTATTGTTCTATAGATGCCCTCGAATCTGGAAGGCTTACATCGCTTTCTAGTCAAGATGGACTTTTTTTTCAAACAGAGAAGACTGCGATCCATGTTGCCATTTTGAAAACGTAGATGATGACGATTTCTTCGTCATGTGAAATGTGCTGTTTTCAAGCATATAACAGCTTGGCTTGGAGGAGGCAGCAGAGAGGATCCCACCTGCAGCATGTGTCTGCACCCTTGCACGCAGTCTTTACCAAACGCTGCCTGGGTCCATTTGTCATGACAGAGTAAAAATAATTCCACAACACACTATGCTCTGCAGTCTCACTAATATAGAGCCATGCTTAGTAATAAATCAAATGCCTAGGTGTCATGTTTCATCCTGTGCAATTAAACTTCATAAAACCTCCAAAAAATGTATTTTAACATAAGTGGCAGTTCACTGTGAGAACCTCTAATGTGTGTTTGTCATGGTCATTTCAAAAATTCATGTGATGCACCAAGTGTGACAGTGATTAGAGGATCGTCATTTCAGTATTCATGCAGCTCCATGATTATTAAACAAAGTTCCAGGTTAGCTGTATGGAAAATTCTAATCCAGGCTATTTTGTATGTGAAGTAAATGTACAATTAAGCCCATGTCAGATCAGTTGGGGTCAGCAAGCCCTCGCTCCCTTTTTTCTGCGGAGCGGTATAATGTGACATTTATGATACTGGGCTACAGTGCCCAAACCCTTCCTTAGGCTACCTGAGTCACGTTTTGTGAAGTGGTGCTCGTGTCGGCAGGCAGGGTAACTCCTGTTCCTGGTGTTATTTAAGCTTATCTGCTCCTTGCAGTGCTAGCTCTCCTGCCCCCACTGAATTCTTACTGCATTCTTTGCTGTCTTACAGAGGGTCTTTGTGATTTTTGACATTTCTGTGATGGAGCATGAAGTAGTATAAATCTGAGGTCATGAGGGAAAACAAAAATAAAATTTGCATGCTGTTCCAGGTTGTTTTCAAAGCCAGTGAATAAACTCTGGCATTAGGATGTAGCTGGGATTGACTCAATTAAAAGGTCATCAGCATATCAAAATGAGAGCTAAATACCTTGACAAAAATATCTACCATGGCTAATTTATTTTTTATTTCATCTGCGAGCTTTACTTCAGGAAAGCATTATAATATTGCCTAGTAATGTTTCTACAATAAACAAGAGCACCCTTATCAGGGCTGTGGAAACTAGCTAGCTGCGGAAATGTTCTGTAGTTGGGAGGACCCCAACAGTGTGGTTTTCCCTAACAAAATAGAAACAGAACACAAGCACTTGAAGGACTTTTCTAATTATTATTTTTGTGTAGCCATATCAAAAAAATAAATTAATGTTTTACAGTAAAATACGGTGTAGCCTGTGGAGTTACTCCTTCTGATATTCTGTAAATAAAATATTTTGACACGGTTGTGATGTAGTGTCGAAGCTGTCTGTCTCACATGGGCACTGTGTAATTACCCATCCTAATCGCAATTATGTAATCTAGTATGTTGTTACAAGATTAGGGTATCTATTTATGTAGCTGAATCCCTGAAACGTTCAAAGCACCGAAAATTACTGTGGGGAAAAGAAAGAAACGTAAACATTTGAAAATTGCATTTAGGAAAGGCCGTTAGGGTTAGAAGACATGCTGCCAAAATCAAGGGTGTTGGCAATCAAAGGGATTGCAGAAAGCGTGGGCACGGAGCAGCGCGCTCTCGCGAGCCACCCCGACGGCGGGCTCGTGTCTGCCGGGGCCGCTCTGCGCAGTCGCCCCAGCCGTGCCTTTCGGGCCACCCCGCAGCGGTCGTGCTCGGGCTGTGCCCTGTGCCTGCCCCAGAGCTGGGTGTCCGGGGAGGAGGACACCTCGGCATAGTCTTTGCCACCACCCGGGAGCGGCTGGGGCTGGTTGCAGGCTCGGAGGTTGCTCCCTCCTCTCTGTTGGCATCGTCAAGGGAAGCTGTTCGCTCTAGGTCAGAACTTGCTGCCATTTTCAAATTAAAGTTCATTGTTGAAGGCTCAAGTCTGCGTTCTGTATTTCCGTGACAGCTTTTCAGTTAGCGGTGCAGCGAATTATTCTTTTGCTGCTTCCCTTGCCAGGTAGGGAGTGAATAGATTACCTGGGGTTCAGCCCTTCTGCGGAGAACAGAAGCTTCTTGCTCAAAGGGAGACTGGTCATTGTGTGCCTCAGCCCAGCCCATCGTGTCGGGCTGATTCACTGTGTACGGAGATGTGTGGAGAGAATTCAGCAAGGAAAAATGTTTTGTGCTTTAGGGAGGAAGCCCTATAGCAGGCAGGGAGAAAGAGCCAAAGAATTATTCACAGTGCTTATAACTGAAAAGGTCTCGGAAGAGTAGAAGTCTTAAGACTGGAGGCTTTCATCATGAATGCGGATTTGCAAACAAGACCAGGTTTTTGACCTAACTTAAGCAATAGCCCAGGAAGGATACCCTTGCAGAAGTGGTTATTGCAAGCAGAGGGGATGATTAAATGAGTTAGACCTTGTAAAAGGATCCGTTTATCACAGCTGTGTACCGGGGGAGCTGCCATCCTCGGGAGACTGGTGGGAGGATTTGCAGAGCATTTCTTTGTAGGTCATGGCTTCCAATTTGTCTTAACTTGCTGCTGATTAAAAGTTACCAGTGAATCTCTCCGTATTAGTTGTCCAAAATGAATTTGTTGCCTCAGTATTGCCCCAGCCGGTGCTGCCTTTTGCAGCATAAGAGTTGCCATCACAGTGACCCTCTTCCCAGCAGACTGGGCAGAGAGCTAGAGACATGGGACGCTGTTTGTCTCTTCCCGAGGCTCAGGTTGGGTCCCCAGAGACCATTGAGGGTATTTGTGGCTCCACAAGAGATCCCTTGGGTGACTGTACAAAATTACTTCCTTTCACAGGGCTCCAGGTCTGTCTGTCATGATACAACCTCTTTGTAAAACAATTGGGGTCTGTTGATGAATGGTGCCACAGGAGAAACGTGAAGGTAGTGGTGAGGGTTTCCTGGGGTGCAGAGACAGTGCACAGGTCAGACTTTATGACATGCCCTTTTTCTGTATTTTCTACCATGTTTTTATGTGGTCCCCAGCGCCAGTCAGTTGTAAAATGCCCTGACAAAGAGCATATTCCCGGCGGATGGGGAAAGGGCTTACAGCTTCTATTGAAGCCATCAAAAGAAGACCAGACCCCACGCATCCAGAGCAAAAAGGGGTCCCTTGGCAATATCACCACTAGCAGAGACCAACAGCACAGAAAGAAAGAAAGAAGAATATTGACAATAGTAGAGCTCTTTTGTTCTTCGATGGCCTCTGTGCTCTTGAATTTTATGTATACAGTATTTCACCTCTAAACCAAATACAGGTATTCATTAATACCAGTCAAGACTCGCCGTGGAGTTTTCAAATGAGACTCTTGTGCTGAGTCAGATAGATGACACATCCACCTTCTCATGTTACATTGCCTGAAATAGAGATCTTTGTAAAAGCAGAATTAGAGTGCATCTTGTCTCACTTCATTCTCTATACGCGCACGGGAATGCCAGAAAGCTACCTCCCAGGCCACAGAGTGATTTCGCTGGGATTCAAACATCTCTTGTTTTAATAATATATGTCACATCACTGACTTATTTCAGGTGTTGAAAGGGTGGATGACAGTGGTTTAGAGGAAGACTTCTTTCCTGAAGGCTTCAATAGCAGTTTGGTACTTATCTCCCCAGTAGCTTTTAATGGGAATTAAGCACCTACAAGCCAATTTTTTGCCTTAGAAAATCTCCCCCGCAGGCTATAGAAGAAGATTGGTAGCATTAAAAATGATGACATTTATCCAAGAAATGGCAAAAGGGGGCACAATAACCCTGTGCTTCGCAGGTGCTTTTCATCAAAAAAGAAGCCCTACATCTTTGCAAATTCAAGATACAAATGTTGCTGCATCCTGACGTTTGACCAATTCGGTGAACTCTTTAAGAGCCTGTATCAATGCTGCGTGCCAGCTAAAGACACAAAGTGAAATATATACGCTGCTCTATTTCTCACTGCAGTATATTTTGATAGCAGAAGTCAGAGCTGTGGTCAGAGCGAGAAGGGTGAAAATATGGTATATTCTGAAGCATCTTATAATATCGAGGACAATGTAAGTGATGGGTAGGTTACCAGGATAGCAGATGCTGGACGCCTCCTCCTCCCGTCAGTCTCTGGGTGGGTTAGTGGTTAATTATAACCTGCCACTTGGGTCTTCCCCATGTGACTAGCAACGATTTCCCTATTCCTAGATTAATTAAAATGTTAAATAAGATCTGTCCCTAACACCAGTCTCAGGGGTAGCATGTTATCATTTATCCTTCTCCTTTAGTTATGGACATTTAGTAAGTTTTCAGACTTCTCCACCAGGATTTAATCCCCATCAGAGTCAGTTTTGGGGATGGGCTTTTATGAAGTGCTGTAGCACACTTTTCTATTGACACTGTAATTCAGCCAGAAGGCAAAGCTTGGGTTTACTTCTTCTCACCTGCTGTTTTCGTATCCCTGATCAGTCCTGGGTTCCTGCTAGCGCTTCAACATAGGCAGGTTTGTCCCTCGCGTTCGTTGTCACAGTTTTGGCATTACACGGCAGCGATTCCTGGATCACCCTTCTTGCCTCTCCTTGCAGTAGGTTCTGCTGCTTTTCTGATTCCCAGATGGCTTAGCTCTCTGCAGACTTTAAAATAATTGCAATTGATATAGTCAAATTGTTAGCTAATTCCCATTACGTGTTGGCATTACAACTAAAAGCTGGGTTTTCTTTCCTACACTTCTTTTTGAGAAAGTGCTGAGCAGCTCAAGCACTTGAATCCTAAATGGTGCTGCATTCTCCCTTATTTATCAGACCTACTTTTCTGTTATTTAGTTCTGTTATCTCGGCATTTCCCAGAACTTTCATGGCAGCATTAAGTCATTCTGGATTTTCCACTTTCTTGAGTCGTCTATGCTGCTTCTCCTTGTTTTGATCCTGCGATGTTTCTGCCATGCCTTCCTCCTTTTGCATACCAGCTTTGTTGTTTGTTTTGGGTTTGTTTTGTTTTTTTTTTTAAAAAAAACTCTGCTTGTTTCATAGCAGGGCCACACTGCCCTCCCCGTTCCCACAGACCAGGATGGTGGAGTTGGTGGGAGAGTCTGTCTGCACAGAGCAGATGTATAACAAATTTAGCTATTAATAAATGACTGTATGACAGCTACTATTTCTGTACCCCTTCCTTTTGGGGAGCTGCATGTCAAAATCTGCACGTTAACAGAACTCTCTTTAATTTCACTTTTCTTGTGACTCAATGGCAATAGCATTTGCGCTTTTATTTGGCCATCACAAGGGAATAGTAATAGATTTTCTTTGAAACCATTTTCCCTCATCATTTCCCATTACAGCAGTATACTTTGGCTTGTAAGGATCTCCTCATGCCCTTCTGCTGAAATAGTTTCTTGTACAGCAGAAGTGGTGTAACAGAGCTGCGGTTGCCTTGAAACTGTCTGAAGATTATTATTTTTTTTTAAGTCTAAATTCGATTTTAACAAATATAAAGGACAACCTGGGCAGAAGCAGAGGAAGGTGGTTTATTTCCTGTGATCCCAAATGGACATTCCTCTGTTCTCTCACACACCAATATTTTGGATGTTATAAAACGTTTTGAGTTGAAATGCAGGAGGAACATGGACACACATTTAAGCTGGTTTCCCCTGAGAACTGTAGCAATCATGTACTGGTTGTTTTGAAAATGGAGGATTGCAGTAAAAACAAATTCCGCCCGGTGATGCTTTAACAGCGCTTTGTGATTCTGGTTGTATAACAAATGATGGGCTGGTGAGGTTTAAAACCAGAAAGGTGCAAGCACCTAGGAATACAAACAAAAGTATTTCTGACCTCATCTTAGTAATTGTGATCAAAAATATATCCTGACATTGATAACTAAAGCAAAAGAGCAGCTGACAGAAGTCAGCTGGAAAGCACAAGGATTAGCTGGTGACATTCTGATCTGTACAATTAGGTGGATGCTATTAACATTTAAGTAGTTTAAAAATCAGCTCCCTGAAATACAGAACTGTGTGCTTGAACTGTAAAAATGCCGTCATTCTACCTGACTCAGTGATAATTGCCTACTAAGTGCTAAACGTAGTGAAAATGCTCAGAAATGTAAGCTAGGAACCAGTGATGGGAATGAAAGCAACATTCATCTTAAAACAAATTCAAAACAGCACTCAGTTTAAAGGAAAAGGAAAAAAAAAAAACCCAACCCAAACCCAACCAACAAAAAAAAAACCCAAGCTTTTAAAATGCCAAGTTTGATGTAACCAAAGGAGAAAATAAGCGGTGGTGGTTTTCAACTGAAGAAATGAGGGATAAAATCTTCCCTGCGAGTGTAACTGTTTCTCACTGTCACACACACACACTCACGCACGTGTGTGTGCTCATACACATGCTGGAGCCAAAGGGGTTTGGGTTTTTTTACCCCCCGTACCCTCAGCCATGGTCTGTACAGATAGCTGAGTTTGCCTACGTGAAGGCAGATTTGCTGGATAAATCACTTGTTTGGCAACAAGTTGCCGCCGTTGTTTGCACATCTGAAAGCTCTCTTCTTGGCACCGCAGCTTCTGCTCCTCGAGTTTTGTCTTGTCTTGCTTACCGAGGCGCATCTGCCTCGCTGGATGGTCCTCAGGGTTGGGCAGCGCTCTATCGTTAGACCACAGCCCTACGGAGTGGGTCCCCTCCTGTGGTTTTGCAGGCCGTGCTGAGCCCCCTCCTAGCACCGAAGGGCTATCGGCTTCAGGAGAACTTGGCACGAGAGGGGGAGGCAATACGAAGGATTTCACAGGAAAATAAGTGATGGGACTCGGCGGTGACTCTTCCAAGTCAACTCACAGCCCGGTGGCAGGATGCCCCTGGGGAAGGGAGCCCATCACTGCTCGGTACGTGCAGCTCAGAGGGCCAGGCAGGACACAGTCCAGGGATGCTGCCCATTCGGGCTGACTGAGAGATTGCCTTAGGGATCGTAACAGGGTAAATAGCAGCACTTTTTTTTCCTTAATAAGAAAGGAAGCATGTATGTGTGCAGCTGTAACTATCTCTGTTTCAGAGCTATAAGTCTCTGTCAGCTTCAGTGCCTGGTGCATTCCTCATACAGTTAATGCAGCAGTACCTGGGAGAAAATATGGTCAAAGTCACCCACAGGCTCAGCCAAAATAAGCTGAATCAAGAACCATCTTGCTGTCACCCCTGGCAGCTGCCTCACTGTGTGAACACCTCAGTAGGAAGCTGCTTTAGAGAAACTGTCACGTCAGCGTGCCTGGAGATGTGTCTAGATTCAGAGTGCGTCTCCCTCAATCCATTGGCTCTTTTTAAAGCATTTTGCTTGAACATACACGCCAGCTATTTAGAAAAGCTTGCTTTTTTTACTGCCATATTTCTACAGAGCTCATCTTATTTGGAAGGGGGGGGGAGGCTCTGTGTGTTTTGTTATTTCCATCTTTCACTCCAGATGGTGAAGAAGCAAGTCTTCTGACTCCAGAAGGAGAAGTTTGCTGGTGGTGGTCTCTCTGCTACCAGCACTGCAGGCTCAGTGGAAAACAGGGAGTAAAACTGGGATATTAGTTCAGTGATACAGTAATTCAAAATGCTGCATATAATTCTATTAATGATGTATGAGCCAGAGTAGATGCCAGCTTCCTCTCCTAGAGCTACATTTATTTTGCAATACAATAGGATAAGAAGATGTTTAGCTTCATTTTTGTTAATATAGTGAGCAGGCATGACTGATTACACACAGGGAACAGAACAGTTACGTTAAAAAAAAAAAGATGCAGTCATTTCTCTGCCTATAGCCACATTTCAAAACCACAAAGGTTTATTTGTAGATCACTGGGAAGTGTTAAATGAGTTCATTGAATATTCTGTTAATAGGCATGGATGCAAAAACAAAAGATGCAAAGGTAAGAATTCCTTTGCATCTGTACTTCCTCATCAGAGAATACCGAAGACAAACAACAGATTTAAAAAATCCAGCCACCTCTTGCAGGTTTGGACAAGGGAGGAATTAGAACTGTTCCAGAGGGGGGAAAGGAAATTTAGATAAAATAGAAGACTGATCTTCTTCTTGCTCATAGGCACTGACTGCCCTTAGCAGGCTGCTAGGACTGGGGAGGTCAGTTCCACCGCAGAGGGTACCCCCCCGCCCCGAGAGCAGCCTCAGCAGCAGGTCATCAGGCCAGGAAAGGTCCTTCATCCACATTCAGGGGGTGTATTTCTGCTGTGGACGGCGCATCACCTCTGTGATAGTGCCAGTGGAGAAGTGAGGTATGCTTTGGTATGCAGTCTAGCACAGATGGGAAGCTCTCGTGATCCTCACACACATTCTGTATTTCTGCGTGTCTGGAAAGGCTGAACCGTGCCACTGGTTTTGTCAAGAGATTTTTGTAATGATTAATATTTGACCAGCTCTTAGGAGGTAATGGAGGCTTGTTGTAGTACCTTCCCTATTCAACTCCTGCCACACACATCTGAATTTATTTTCTTCCTGATTGGCTTTAAAGGTGTGTAATCATGCGAGACTTGGACTGTTGACAGCACAATCTTAATCCTTAGCAGCCACTCAACAGACAATCGGTGCAGCAGGAACAGAGCGCAGGTTCCCCCTGTCCCTCCGTTTTAATAGACGCGCTGCTATCTCAGTTTCATTAATCGCCTCACCTCTGAACGCAGCATTGAAATGTTATCAGCTTCTCTCGTGGTCTTTCTTATTCTTGCCAGGCTCACGTGCGGCTGGAGGCACGCTGGCTGTATCCTTGTAACGCTGAGGATGCACCTACACCTCGCAGTGCGGTTCAGCGTACAAGTGCTCACGCTGGCTCTCAAAAAGGATCTTGTTTTGATAGCGCGGCGATAAGCACGGGCTCATTTACCTTGCTTGTGAGCTAACTCAGTGCAGCAGAGGCGTGCCTGCGCTCAGTACCGTCTCCGCTATCTGCCGTCTCTTTAGGCCAGGGGTTCAGCTTTGATGGGCTCGGGGTGTGCTATTCCAGTACCAACAGGAGATGTTGCGCAGGGACAGATTTTGCATCACTGGGATTTGTATCCGTAGCAGGAACAGCTTGACGCTTTCTCCTGACAGTCAGAAGTCAGCGTGTCGCTGCTTAGCAGAATAAAGGCACGGACAGGAGTGCAACGCTAAGGTTCCTGTTGTATCTGAAGACCACCTACCCAGTGCCCTGAAGCTTCTTTTTGCTGCTCGCGTAACTACTATTTCTTGATTTTCTTCAGTTGATTTTGAACTGAAAAATACAAACAATGTCCTTTTTTTCCGGTCTTTTATTTCCTTTTATGGCACTTTAAGTGCCTCTAGCTCTTTGACTTTAGCCATATATCTGTCATCAGGAAGGTTGTTTTAGATCTGCCTACATTTAGCCCAATGCATAAAGAGAAGTATTACTGCTGATCTCATTTTGAAATGTTACCAAGAGGGAAAATGAAGTTACTGCAGGTCGTTTTGAAGCAGGAGCAGGGTTTGTAGTCAGAAGCAATGTTTCAGTGTTCCTGGAAAGGAAAAGAGCAAACTGATGACAAAACCAACAGTGAGAAGAATGGGAGGCCTTTGCTGCTTTGAGCAGCACCCTGTGCCATCTACCTGAACTGCCCAGTCTCTCTGGTGACAGGAATCACTGTGTGCGTAAAGCGTTCTGGGCAGGCTCAGCTTTATTTTGAAGGATCATCTTTGAAATATGTTGATGATCGATATTTAAAAGGGCTCAATTAGAAGTTCAGGTATATTACACAGTGCAGCTAATAAGAGCCATGGTGTGAAATACAATAGCACTCTGGTGACACTGTTACGGCATCACGGTTAATGACCAAAATATTAAAGAACTTACTGAAGTTCAATCATCAATCAAGGTAAATTGATTCTTCTGGCAACGAATGCAAATGCCTTCCTTTGATATTGCGTGAATACCAACTACCCAGGCTTGGCTCATGCTCATTTCTATGGTTATCAGTTTATGAACAGCTGGGTGAGCCATGGTGAAAGGAAGGGGGGGAGTAGCAATAATTAACTTTCATTTACTAATTAATGGTTAAAATTGTCACGACAATCCTGATTGCTAGATTTCTGCTTTGCATGTTGTCTCCATTGCTGTCTCTGTTGAACCCGGGGCTACTTTCAGCAGAAGAAATTGGAGAGGGGACGAACGGTTTAAGTCTTTCTGCAATCAGTGTTGCCTTCAGACGCTAAATGTGTGTGAAAGTGTCTCAGTCTGTCTTGGTCAAAGTTGCCATTATAATCAAGGTATCACTGGAGCAGATGCTTGTTCCCCTGCTCTCAGGAGGTCACCAGTGTCTCTTCACATCCTGCTCTGGTTCTCTTTCACCTTTCTCATCCAATTTGCTCTGTTGGGCCCTGCACTCAAAGGTCTCCAACAGCTTCTCCTCTCCAGGAGTTTGTCCCTTTTACTTTCTTAGCTCTTCGGTGGTGCCAGTACCATCAGCCTGTGCTTTGCTCCCTGGTGGAGGTGCTGCCCGGGGCACAGAGCTTGCCTGTCGTCCCTAGACCCTGCTCACCTGGGGTGCTCTTCCCATCTCCCCCTGAAGCCTACAAAGCCTGCTATTTTAGTACAATCCCTCCTTTCCGCGAAGCGTGCCGTGTTACTGTCACGTGAGCTAAGTTCTTAGGACGCATCCTGCTCCACGGGGAGTAAGTTCCAGGACAAGATGGAAATGGCCAGGGGCTGCAGCTGGTTTCCAGCAGGGTGACACGCTGCAGGTAAAACAGCGGGTTCGAGCATGCCCTTTGCTCGGGTGTCCCCTCTCGCCAGCACGGTGCAGTCAGCCTCAAGCTGGGCGACCTCGGCACTGCACTTGGCACCCCGGGAGGGTTCCTCGCACGGGTGCTTCGTTGGTTTCCAGCGTGGGCGACAAGCAGGCTGTCCTCTCACCTGAGTCATCCTAGGAGGTAGGAGCGGCAGAGGTCTAATGGGCGCTAATGATAAACACTGATCTCCTTTCATGCTGCTTATGCAAATGTCACATTATGCTCTTATAATGAAAAGCCAGAACAAGCCATTCCTTACCTCAAGGACAAAGAGCTGGCACCATGACCGTGGCTAGCAACTCCTGAAATTTTGCCAGGACTGATAATATACAAACCAAAATCGCTATAGTAAGAATTACATTTGTTATATTTCATTAAAAATACCCTCATTAAACATTTTCTGTGAAAGACCAAACTGTCAGAAATAGACCTAGCTTTATAATTGGTTTTTCCTGCGTGGACTGCTCTCCATCCCAGCCTTCGAATGAACTTCATTTATATGTGAAGTGCGTGTCAAGCAAGTAGGAGCTGTACAAGACAGCGATAGAAGAGCTGAGTTGTTGCTGGAAAAGGAAGGAAGTACAAATGAGAGAGAGAGAGGGGTCAGCCATTCTTCCTAGGAATACAGATTGGTTTTTTTTTGTGAGAGAGATGGTTCTTGTCTTTTGTTTCGCTGTCCGAAGTTTCCCTGAGGACAAGTGCAGTAACAAAGGTTTTACATGCCCATATTTTTTCTGACAACAAGGAATGCAGTCCCTAAATACAATACGAGGTACGTGAAAGGCCACAAGAAGTAATCTACAAATGGAAAAATATTCCACGCAGCAAAAGACTTGAAGCTCTATGTGTTGCACTTACCAGAAAGAAGAGCAAGAGGTGAAATATTTGTGAAGTATGAGTACCTAAAGTGAGAGAACACGCTAGCTGCAAGGAATGACTGTGTAATCCATCAGACAGAGCCAGAACAAGAATCAATAACTGGAAGCTGAAACCAGAGAAATTCAAGCAGAAATAAGGCTCAGATCTCCAACAGTGGGGCTGATTTGCCACTGGAAGTGTTGGCTTCTCTATCTCTTGATGTTATCTAACGCTGGACACCTTTCTGCAAGACCCTTCAGCCCAGCGTAGGTGGAAATAGAGCACAGGGCAGGTGCGAAGGGCCGCTGCATGGAATTTGTCTGATACGGAGGGTCAGGCGAGGTGCCCAAATGCTCTGTCTGGTCTTACAATTTTTACCTGGAAGTATAGCAGGTAATTTCTGGATTAACTCAGCTTTGTGGTTCTGGTTAGATCTTTTCCTTGAAAACAGCAAAGAACTGATTTTCACTCAGGTTATTTTGAAGTGTGAATGAAATGAAATTCGTGCTTATCAGCAAGCAGTGTCCGATGGGGTGGCTTGGAGAAAAACCCAGAAAGCAATCATATGAATTAGCAGCAAATCTTCCTCTCCATCTTGGAGGCACACTGCTTCCTTCACAAGGTTAACTAGGTCCTTCCGCCCTGCAATTTCATCTCTGCATCAGATGGCAACTTAAATTCCTTGGCAGGCAAGCGCAGATCCCTGCTCTGGGGTCTCAGAGAGATGGTAGCTGTACTAACACTCATGCTGCTGGATCAACGTGCCATGAGTCCTACTGGGACATCCAGAGTGGATGTTTCAGGTGAGAGTGAGACACAGAACTGGCTCAGCAGTGGTCCTGGGAGGTTGTTGTAAAAAAAAGACTAGGAAACCGAAGCTGAGCTTTTTTGTGCAGTGCTGGTTTGGGACTTTCACGTAAAATCAGAGTAAAGGGAAGGGTTGAGTTTTGAGACTGGGTTCTGCTTGCTGGTGATTGACCACTCACAACAAACCCCGATTCTCAGCCCGTTGATGCAGCACAGAACTGCAAACACTCTTTGAGGAGACGAGAGCAGGGATGGACGTGAACGCGGGGCTTGCATGTCATCAGCTTCCCAGAAAAGGAATATTTCTCAAGCTTGCTGGAGAGAAATTGGCAGCCCTGAGAGCGGGAAAGGATGTAGTTGCAGCTGATAGAAAATGCTGTCAAGTTTCTTCAACTGTCAGTTAGGAGGAAAAGAAAATGTAGCCCAGAGCTGCCAGCACATCTGGCATAAGCTGAAGGTTTAACTAAACTAAAGCATCCGTCCTCCAGGTTGGCCGGTTACACAGTACCCAAGAACAAACTGTGGGAAAGCTGACAGGTAACAGATGGTGCAAGCAACATGACTTTGTTCATCATCTCCTGCTGCCAGTCTTACTCCATTAGCAGAAGCACCTCTGCTCACCTGAGTCAGGCGGCCTCTGGGAGCACTGCTGAGGACCGAGCTTGCGGGGCTGTTTTCAGGTTATTTGACACTGCCTGCCTTGTTCGACATGTCAGTAACCAGAGTTGTCAGGTATGGGGTTGGTATCGCCCTTTTTCCTCCGAAAATGGCTCCTAACTCATCGTGTTACCGTTCTATTTTTAGGTAAAAACACAAAGCTCGCCCTTTCTCCCACGGTCATTATTCATTAGGAAGCTGTTTTCATTAAATTACTGTATGTCTCCTATTACTTGTAACTATAGCTAGAAAGCACAGGAAAACATTAGGGTCATTTTCACACTTGGTGGAACCAAGACCAGACCCCAGTGGTCCCAGAATCTGAACTTGCCATGGTGTTTATGGTCTCTCGGCTGTGCTCAGGGAGGAGCAATATCTGCTGAGCTGAGCAGAAAACAGCTAGTTAAGAATAAATGGAGGACTCGGAGATGGGAAGCAGAAATATTCGCCCTCTTATCATCACCATCTGCTTTTTTCCCATTGAGGCATGTGGCATACTTCACATCGGTCTAATGCCAGCTCTGCCCAGAGGGGTTTAGATGAAACAAATGAAATTCCTTTCTTCCCTATACTATTCTTGTAAAGTTGCCTGACCATAAGTCTTTGCCCTTTTTCCCCAAGGTTAAAACCAAACCAAAATAAAAATCTAGTAGTGGAGTCCCTATTACTTTTTGCCCCTGTCTACATTTCCTTAATGGCTTAATGCTTCTGGTATTTATATGTGATGCACATAATTGTTGGGGGGATAGGGATGGCTGCATTTGTATTGAGACCTCCTCCCTCCTTGCTGGCATCACTGCATCCCAGAGCTTATCTGTGTCCAGTCACTGGTGCGGTGTAGCTGCTGTGTTACTTCTGCTTAGCGCCTGGTTAGACTCTTTCTCTCCAGAGAGATGTTTTAAGACTTGCCAAACCAGTCCAGTCAATTGTGCTCCCATCCAGTCTAGTCCCACTGCCAAGAGCCTGTGGAGCAAACTGGCCATTCCCACCTTCTGAGCTGAAGAGCATCTTTGAGACTCCTGTGGGCTTTAAGCCTGCGGGAGCCCCCCCGGCCCAGCCAGCACAGCCTCATGAGCTCTTTTTCAGTTGCTGCCTCGCCTGGACATTCTACGTCTTTTCTCCTCTCCCTCCTGCTCCCATGCAAAGCGATACAGTGAGCTGGCACTTGTCCTCATTAGCACAAATTTCTGTGGTGGCTGAATTGTTTGAACTGTTAAAATCTGGACTATGGCTGTCAAAGCCAGGATGCTTAGAAAAGAATGGCTCTTCACAGAGCCATGTGCAGCTCAAGAGAAATTTGAAAAAGGAAATCTGTCTGTAAAGACAGCACACGCTTGACTGACTTTTTTTTTATTATTATTGTTTTTATAGAGCACCTCATAACACTTGCAAATATCTACTGTGACCACAGCCCCAGCTTCTTCATGAGCATGTATGAACAATTCCCCCTGGGCAGTAGTTTTCCCTGAGTATTTGAAGATGTGCCGTGTGGGGAGTAGGCAGCAGCTTTGTTGTAGACACCCAGCAGTGATGGGCGGAAGCTGCGCTAGGCAGTAGCACGTACTAAAATCCTGTTCGTGTGGAGCTCTGCATTCCTCGGGACTGGCAGTCCTGCCCACTCTCTTTGGACCTGCAGCATTTAATCAGCTGCGTACGCTGCCTTGGCATGGCCGCTTTCCCTCTCCTGCACCGTGAACTCGGCAAGCTTTCTCCATGTCCCTGCTGCAGTTTATAAGCTCGTTCTGCCAGGGATGCTCTGAAGCTCCTTCAGCTTCAAAAAAAGGGTTGCTACGAATATTTTTAAATATAGCCAGCCAGTCTCTAAGAAGTACTCAAATACAGGCCACTAAATGGAGAATTCAACTAGAATGCTTTGAGAGAGAGTTTTCTAGGCAAGCTGTGAGTGTTTACAACCTTCTCTCTGCTATCTCCAAAATACGTGTTTATATGGCTGCAGATTCCCTGCAAAATTTCTCCTTAGTCAGTGCCCTGTACAAGGTGGTTCTTCCACTTGAAAACAGGGCAGTTAATTACAGTCATAAATATGCAGTCACTGGCCAGTCTCCCTGGGTAGATACATACCGCTGAAATACGATTTGTGGAATTTAGTTCTGCTGTAGGTGCTGTAGGACATTGAAAATTAATGTCTCCAAATGAGTATCCCATGGGGGGGGGTATGGTGATACCGATGTCCTCTTGAAACTCAGCACTATTGAAAACACACATGAAATAATGGGTGTAAGAATTCGTATAATCATCTGTGAAAAGTTAAATATGAATTAGCAAGAGTTGTTTGCTTTAAAAGATAGAAGTTTAATGATCCAAAGAGCAGCAATAGTGATGCTGTTCTGCTCCTCGGTATGTAGTCCTGCAGGAAGAATTACCGTGATGTCGTGTAACAGAAATGTTAGAAAATCTAGTGCCACTGTTAAAAACACCTATTTAAAAAGATTTTTGATGATTATGAAATGAATTGTACATTTCTGCTAGTGTGCAAAGTGCCTCTGTAGTACAATAAGCGGAACTGTGTGAACTGTGAAGCCTTAGGATTCATAGTTTCATAGAAGGAGGTGCGTGGCATGCCTCCTACTGCATTATGTATTCCCCCCTGGAGTACTTCTTTCTTGGAGAGGTTCAGGTATGGAAAAGATGAGCTGTTACGTTAGCAAAAATCATTGCTTGCAATCAGGTATCATTCCAAGAGCTAAGTCTTTGTAACTAGCAAAGGGAGCAAAGCGCTTGCTGTGATGCTGTAGTACAAAACTGGGATTAGGCAAATTGAAGCGGGGCAGTGTGGTTTTTGGATGTAGCATCCAGGTAGCATCTCAGTTAAATGTGTGTTACCACACCGTATCTCTCTTCTGTGCTACGCTTTTGGGGGTATTGCTTTCGCTGGCTGGGAGATTTAAGGGCGACTGTTTCTAGTAGTTGTAGCTGCCAGTCCTGTGCGAGGACAACCAGCTAATGCAGATCCCTGTGCTCTTTGCTTGGGTTTAATACCTGTGCGCATCCCCAGCGTGGACGGGCATGTGCCGGCTCGCAGAGGGCTGGGCTCAGTCTTTGGTGCCCGGCAGCCATCCCATCACAGTGCTGTGAGACTGGGCTGCGTGCTGGGACACTAACTTACTCCAAGGCCCCCAGCCAGCACCTGGGACCTGTGCAGGAGGGCTCGCTGGGTGTCTGTCAAAAAAGGATTCAGTGGGGACATCGCCCTTTCTCCCTCCAGGGTGGCTTAATTCAGAGACTACCGCCTACAGAGAGGGGTATCATTCACAGAGAAATTACAGACATCTGACAGGCTCCCTGTCCTCGTAAATCCCCAATAATTGTGACAAATGTCTGGAGCGCCACAGGCTTGCAGTGCTCTGCCAGCTGCCCTGCCAGCCCGGCGGGAGCCACAGCAGCAGGGCCAGCACCTTGGGAGGCTGCGGCCGCATGGCCCTGTCCTGGGACTGCCAGGGTCTCTGCCCCTGTCGTCACCCTGGGGCTGCTGGGGACTCTGCCCCTGCCGTCACCCGAGCTGGGGCTTTTAACTGCTTTCAGTCAGGGACACGGGATCAGATCGGGCGAAAGAGCCAAAACGGCAGCGGTTGTTTCCTGCTGCCCGATTTGTTCATATTGATTACAGACCCTAGTGGAAACCCACAGCTGAAACAGCAGAGTTTGCTGCCAGTTGTGCTGTGTCAGCAGAATCCTGAGATTTCCGTAGTGTGAGATCAGAAGGGAGATTAGGTTATCTGTCCCAATGTCCTCACATCTTGGGCAGTCACCAGACTGTCCTGCGATGCAGCCGGCATCTCTTTGCTCAGGAAACCCACCCCAGGCATGGCTGGAGAGTGGGAGCCTTGGGAGACGCTGATGACGAAGCCCCCACAAAACAGAGGGGGATGTCTGCAAGGGGCTCATGCCATCCCTGCAGGCTGCACTGGGCTGCTCACGTGGTGAAACAGCCCTTCTTCCCTCTCCCGTGGTCGTTGTCTGCTTTTTCTCTCCAGAGATCCATTAGTATTTCCGATCCCTCAGTTTGTGCAGGTTTCGTGGGATCGCTGCTGGTGCAGCCCTCAACCATCGCGCTCTCCAGCCCACGGTACGCCTGTAACTTCCCTCTCCAGCTTCAAGGAAAGCTGGGAAGGAAGCAAAGCCACGGACACACACTGCAAATAAAATTCCCCCCTGAGCAAAGCAGGTGGTTGTCTGAAGCCCTGGGCTATGGGAATTGATTAGACGTCGTGTTGTTACATGTGTGCTGGAGACAAGAGGAACTTCCACTCCTGCCTCCGGCCCGCTCAGGGAGGCGGGTGCTGGGGCTCGGCAGTTTGGCTTCCCAAACCAGCCGGCACCCTCAGGCCCACGAGCCCAAGCTCCCTTCTCCGCACACGTGCACCAGCGACGCAGCTTCTCGGGCAGACTGGGGAAAGACTCTCTGGGATCCTCTGAAAGATCCCAAGCAGAAGTGAATCCATCAGCTTTCCTGGTGACATGCCCCGGTCTTGAGTCAGCTTCACACTGAAGAGATGACGCCTGTCCCCAGCGTGGTGTGTGGCTCCGGGGGTGGAGGGCAGCAGCAGAGCCCCGCCAGCGCCTGGGCAGCCAGCGACTAGGCCCCAGCACCTCGTCAGGGATCACGGGCCGTGGCCGTGTGGTGGAAGGACGTGGAGTCTCTGTGATGTGTTTTTCTTTCACGCACTCATAGTTGACCCTGATTTTAGCAGCTGGTAAAATACATGTAAAAGAATGTGTGGGATTTTGTCCCCGTGTATTGTTCCTCCCTTTTCTGTGTTGCATTGAACTTGCTTACTCAGCAAACCTTTTTTTTTTTTATTTCCAAGTTAAGGATGTGAAATGTCTTTCATTTTAAGTTTTTTTTTTTTTTTTTTTAAACCCACAAATATCTGTGGAGCTGCCACATTGATTCCTCTGGAAAATGTGGTATTTAAAGCTAATCTTGCTTGAATTCGTAAATTGCTTATTATGTGTATCGCTCAGGACTTGAGTCGCTGTTCTTGGCCAGGGTGCTCCAAGCTCTAGGGGAAGAAGAGGAGCGTGAAAGGTGCTGCTGCATTTAAAACTGAAGTGCCTTCATTTCGAAATGCCTCCCTGTAGGGATGGGAATGTTTCTCCCTGAAACAAGTTTTTGGTTTCAGGCTGGTTGGAGACACATCCTGAAGGAAAGAAAAGGAAAAAAATAAAGGAAAAGGACTGCCTTCAGATTAATTTTTTTCATTACTTGGAAGTCATCTTGTATATAATTTAGATGGGTCTTAACGAGGCATAAAGTCACTTTCAGAAAATTGATGACTCTTTGTTCGCTCCTCTGTGAAATGAGGGCCTGGAGCCTTCCCTTTGTTCCTTCGGTGGGATCATCAGATCTGATTGCGGAAACCCGATGAAGCTCTTAATCCAAGCGCCAGAGTAACCACAGCTCTGGCCTTCTCCTCTGTATTGATCTTGCAGACGTTTCTGTTTCAGCCCAGCATACTCCGTGTGTCCTTATCTCTAGTGAAACTCATCGCTGGCCCTTTTGGGTTCATTAACTCTTCAGTCACCCCGTGTTGTTTGTAGGGTTCGGAGAGTGTGTGGCTGTGCCGAGAGGACTTGTGCCATCTCTGGCTCTGAATCTGGGTTGTGTGCTTGGAGCAGGACACCGGGCACTCAGAGAGTCTGTGCTAACCACGACATACTCATAGCCTCCAGTTCCACCTCTTTATCTCCGTTCGTCCCCGCTGCGAAGTGGGGTGCTGGCAGTCTTTGGGGCCACATCGCGGTGGGTCCCCTGGCATTTGTGGCGTTCATGTCTGCCGTGGATTTGCATCTGCTCGGAGGCACCTGGGTGGCAGGGGAGCCCGAAGGACAGCCAGGGCCTGCAAGAGATGGTGCGTGTTGTTCGCTCCCCAGTTCTTGCTTTGGAAGTTGGAGCTCACTGGAGACACCAGAAGGTGTGAATTTTTCATTGCTGTTTCCCCCCTCCGCCTCAGCTCACCGAGAGCTGCAGTTTGCCCACTTCGTAGCAGGAAAGGTCAGGAACCTCATAAAGAAGGTGAGAAGCGGGGTGGGACAGCACGGCCACCCGGGCTGCTCATCCTCCTGACATTAGAGCGCTAATGAATGTTCTGTCATGGTCCCGTGAATATTGCAGGAAGCTTTCTCCTTCCGCCTCCCTTGCCTTCACCAGGCCTCGGAGTTACCAAGGTTACCTGACTTTCCCCGGAGAGAGGAGCAATAGCTGCAGGTTGGCTGCTTCCGGGAGCATCCTGCCTCCGCAGCAGTCGGAGTGCGTGTCCAGCGCAGCATCGCCTTCCTCCTGCTCCCTTTGGCTGCTGCCGTTCCCCTCGCTCCTGCCCCACGCTGCCTAAGTGTCATCGGTTTCATTTCATCTTCCTTTTTTTTTTCTAGTAAGGATCATATTAATTTTGTTTTGCTTGCATAACCCGGACTGTTATCATCCGACTAATTACTCACACATTTTCCTTCAGACAGCAAATGGGAGAGATAAAACTGCAGCAGGTTTATGTGATTTCTGCTTATCAAATTACTGTAATTATTTGAAGAATGGCTTAAAATTGTATGGAGTAATGAATTTAATTATGAGTTTGCAGCGATGCCTTGTGCTGCATGTGGCTTGCAAATGGGCAAGTTTGTGAGAAGCTCTTCACAGAGCGGCAGCAGACGGGATTGCAGCACATTCCTTGTGAAGAGAGGCTCTGGCATCTCCGTATCATGGCAAGGGGACACAGCGCACGCCTTGCAGGCCGGCTTGACAAATTGTGCTCATCATTCAACTGATCAGCTCAGTCCCATTCTAATAGAAACCCAGGCAAGACAAAGTGCCGGCAGCCTCCTGGTTGTGGCGTGTTGCAACCGGTTGGCTTTGCTTGATCTGCTTGGCCGGGGGGCATGCGGGGGACCAGCTCGCTTGGCCAGACCTCCGCACCTCCTCCTGTTCAGCAGATCAGCCTGCGGGTAGCTGTCAGCAAAGGCAGGTCAGGCAGTGCTGACAAACCTGTCCCACCAGAGCCACAGCCTGTTGCAACCTGCTCAAAACACTGAGTAGTGTTTGCCATCTCTCCGCTCCACACTAGGAAAAACACATATTTTCACAGTACTGGGAGATGCACGGGGACATACAGGACCCCTGCGAGCCGTGGAGGGCATTCGCTGCTCCCAGGATGTTTCCCAGCCCTCAAACGCAATGAATTTCTCCCTGCCTGCTTGTACTTGTCTTCACGTCTCTGCTTAGTTCCAGGTGCTATAAAAAATGGTGTTCTCCTGCGCTCCACCAATGGGCTCCATCTCCTCCTGAGACTGGCAGGCAGGGACATGGGAGGTCTCCACCCCTGCAGCCGTGGGGGCCAGTTGAGCAGCTCACGGGAAGGAGACCCCACATCCCTGCTCCCTGCCTCTTGTGCACAGATGTGCATACTTTGTGTTTCCTGCCGGTTGAGGTAGTGATGATAGATGAGATTTCAGTCTTGTTGACTAAGATACAGGGAATAACGAGACAGCCATTTGTAGGAACACCAAGTTTTACAGGCAGATGGTTGGGACTGGACAGTATCTTTAATGCTTTTTTCCGTTAGGTGGTATGGGAAATCAAATCTGCTGGGATTTGAGGTAGATGGTGTCACATAAGTGAATAAATGTGCTCGAAAGATGAGTCTGAAGGGGGACAAAGCCAGGTGATACGCCATCCTTCAGAGCAGGAGAGTTTCAGAAAGCAGACATGTGGCCTTCAGGGACAGGATGTCAAAGGTGGACCAGGCCACCATTCCCAGAAAAACTGGAATGCATAGAGACACACCGGGCCAATGGAGGGAAGAGGTTTGGGCTAGATGCATTAAGGCAGTGGGATAAAAGTACAGCCAACAGGGACTTGAAACTGGGTGTATGGGAAGTGGAAAAATGGCTGGAATCTCAGATCTGCTGTGCTGTTCTGAGCTTCATACAGGACTATTGGATCATCTGGTACAATCCAGGTGCCACCGTGTTCTCTGTGGCATCCCTTAGGGTACATAGTTCAGGCTTAACTAATTGGAGTATCAGATACAAAAGGCAAAAGACTAAGTGGCCAGAGGCCATGCAATGTCTTAAACCTTTGTAAGGGTGAAATGGCGAAGAGGTAACGTTAACAGAGAGTTCAGTGAATAAGCTGTGTCTGTGTTGTGTGGTTTTTCGTTTGTTGGGGGGGGGTTAATAAGTAAATAAAGGTGCCTACCCTAAGAAGTTACCAAGTTTTGAAAGTGCAAGCCTGCCCTAATTTGAGCTTTAGGCAACTCTGGCCTCGCTTGAGAAGAGAAAACATCAGCAGTCAAAATTCTTGTCTTTCTTGACGCTTGAATAAGTGAGTTTTTGTGCAGGATGGAGTCGTACATGGTATTATGTCTGTCTAAATGCAAGGTCAAAGCAGTTTCTAAATGGTATTGACTTTTAAAAGAGCTTGTCACAAGACAGACATGAATTCTGCATAATATCTGCAGTTTTATGTAAGCGAGGAAGCAGCAAGGTACGATGAGAGCACTGAAGGGAAATGCGGTTATTGAAGCCATAAACCAGGTGTAATTTTTGGCAGTCTTTCCATATAACCCCAGTTATGCCAGGAAGAAAGGAAAGCCCACTTTCGCTTGGAAAACTCAGGAAGATTTGCATGACGAGTGCTGTAATTGTTAGTACATTGATGGTGGTCAGAAATACGGTTGAGTGAGAAGAGATGGCAGGCGTAGCAGTTTGCCAGGAGTCTGCCTGGCTGTGACTGACCTCCTTCCCGCCATAGCCAGCCCCCGTGGGTGTCTCCAAGGAGATTGTGCTTTCTCCTTCCCATGCTGACATGAACTATTTCCACGGTTCAGCATGTGGGACAAGAGAAAGAGAATATCTTAAGCGCCAGAGCATGAGATTTCATTACCCATAGTGTTTTTAGCCTTTATGGCTACAAATGTTATTAAACGTCATAAAATTGTCCAGTTCTTTTAAGTTCAGCTACAGTACTTTTCCCAATTTGTGCTTATATGAAGAAAGAAAACAGCAAAGCTTGTCTGTGAAAAAAAATGAGAAAATGAGAGTCATCTTAAATTCTTAAAAGCAGTTTGAAAATGTGAAATAAAATTAGTAATAATATTTTGCACACAAAGCTGCCTTCAGGAGGGCTGTATCAGAGCAAATAACGGTGGCTAATGTTTTCTTCTCTCAATCATTTTTAAAGGTCACTTCATGATCAAAATCTACTTGCTAATTTAATTTCTGTTCTCAGTGTAAATGTAAGATGATGCTGTTTATTCTGTCTGCAGGTGGCTTGCTGGGAAGAAACAACCCTTTGCCTTTGTTCTCTTGTCAAGGTCTGGGCCCAAAGCTTGTGCATGTGGCTGCCCAGTTTCATGGGCTGGTAGGACACTCTTTCCCAAACCAAGGTTTCTCAGGTGTTTGAATCCAGGGGCATTCCGATCTCTTTGAAAAAATAGGTAGACTATTCAGCATAATGTTGTCTCATGGTACTGAATGAAAATTGTGTTTCCACTTGCTTCGTTTATTTTGATGTTTTACTTGCAGTTTGCAGGTGTGGGAAGGTGAACCTTTCTTTATTTGCTGTTCAGGAGCAGACCAGGGTTGTTCATGAGCCACAAGGCTTTCATGCGGTCCCAGCATCACATTATCTTAGAGATTTCCTCTCCACAACTCCTTCCAGTATTTCCATTCTGTTAGGATGCACCGTTCTGTGTCTAGGCAGGTGCAAACCAAATGGATGTCCTGACCAGACTTCAGCAGGAGAGGAGAAGGACCCCAGGGAGCGTAGTGCTGTGGAGAGCCATATTAGCCTTAGATCGAGGACTCAACAGCCAGTGTGAAACTTGGATTTTCAGCTCACATGGCAACATTCATGGCTTTGTTTGGGACAATCCTCTCCGACTTCGTTGCAGGGAACGATTTCCTCTGCATGGGTTCAGCAGAGATCTGCCTCAGGTCTGGTCGGGAGATGTGGTGAAAATCCCAACAGCTGACCAGGCCGGAGGGCCTTGTCTGGGGTGTGCAAGCCTTGGGAGCAGGCAGCTCAGGTTGCATGGGCTGTGGTTTTCCTGCCATTTCTGTCCCTAGAGAAACCCCTAAGGTCTTCCTCCAGCTGCTGAGACACGGGACCGCTCACGAGGAGACTGAGCGCCGGCTGGATAAGACTGGGACTATGTTGGTTTTCATGGATAGGATCAGCACCTACTTTGTCTTCCCTCAGGCAGGTCATGAGTCTAAAAACCTCTGTCTGAAAGAAGAAGGGCCCAAGGAGTCTGAGGGCCTCGTGATCATCCCCTGTGTCAGAGACTCAGTGTGCCGGGTGTCTCCGTCTGCTGTTTTGTGGGGGTTGTCAGCTCAGCAAAGTGAGCCGCCAGCAAAGTGAGTGAGCCGCTCAGCAAAGTTCAGCCAACTCCACTTCTGTCCTTGGCAAGTGTGACCTCTTGCTTCCCAGGTGAGATGTTATTTGAGCCCCATCAGCTCTGAAAATCACAGTTCATGTCTTCAAGGCCTCCATAGAGTATGCCCTGCTGCAGGGTTTGCTGTTGACGCTCTGAAAAGGGACTCATGGTCTTGTTTACTTGGTGCGTGAGGGACGCCTACAACAGGGGTGCCAGCAGCTATTTTACCTTAAACACACACTCCTCCTTAACTTTTCCTCTAGCTGAATAGTCCTGACACCAGAGGCCTGTACGGTGTATACGGAGCTGAGGAAATAGAGATTCTCGGTATTCTTATCTGCAAGGAGATACCTGCCTCTTAATCCTCTAGGAAAGACTTAGAGCGGCCTCTGCTTAGCAGAAAGTTTTCTTTTCTGTTAGTGGATGCAGCTGGGAGAGCTGTGCCTCATCTCTTGCTTGTAATTACATCAGTAGAGTATCTTGGGAGAAGGTTAAATAGTCTTTTGTATATCAAATAAAGCCAGTGAACTTCACTGAAATCATGTAATGAAAACAATCCTGATTATCTGTATATACTGCCATGTGATATTTTAAAAGAACATCTTAAAGGGAGACGTGGAATTGTTTAAGGCCTCTAAAGACTAGAGTGCAGAGGCTATGCAGCAAATGCCTTTATAATCTAGGATCTGAAGTAGGCTTTGAATCCAATTGTTTTTTTCACTGTTGTAAAACATGAGAGATTTTGATATGGTAACTGGAATTCGATTCTGAACTTTCTTATTAACCGTTCTTCATGCACATCAAATTTTAGAGACTGAGCTAAAGGGCTCTGCACATCAAGGATGGAACTGACTCAAGGACAGAGCTATTAAGGTGTGTAATAATCAAGAGAGGAAAATTAATTGTCTTTAATTTGGCATAAATCCCAGGGACCATAACTTTGGTTATTAAGAATTCAGGGCCTATTTCCAATTAGTTATACCCAAGCATGTTCACGTTTCCGACTTTGGTAGTCAAATCCGTGAGCGTGTGAGCGCAGCAATCGCTGACATGCTAACAAAGGACAGTGCTGCCTGACCTCTCCGTGTGTGGTCGCTGCCAGCCGGTGTTTGCCTGGCAGTGAATCAAACCACGGTACTGCTTTATCGTTTCTGACAACTTGCATCGAGCAGCTCAGTGCGTGGCAGATGCTTGGGCAGACAAAATCACCTGGGCCATGCTGGAGCGGGTCAGGGAGGCTGCTGTGGCTTTTACATGCTCTCTGAGCCTCCTTCTAAGACACCTGCTTCAGCAAAGCCAGGGTGTCTTCCCTTTAGGTGTATGAAATGTAAATCGTGCCATTGTTATCTCTACCGGAAAATCTGGTCTAACCTGAGCTGGGTAAACGAAAGAGGGTTAACTCACTTTCCTGAGTTGGCAGCAGTAGGGAAAGCACATACCGGGGGATCGCACGGCTCGAAATGCAGCACCTCCGTGCTGTGACAACGTGGGAAAGCGTGCGGGACTGCTCGGCAGCGGCCAGCCAGCTCCACCTGCACGTACCTAGGGAGCAGGGTGGAGGTGCCACGTCCCGCGGCAGGGCTGGCTACTCTGTACGCAGCAGGGATTGGAAAACACGCGGTAACATCACACGGGTAAAGCGCTCGGCGTAAACATCTGAAGGTTTTAAGGAAGGGTGGGCTTTGAGAGTCCTCCTCTTGCAAGCCAAGCTCTGTGTGTCTTCCATCCAAACACCAAAACAGGGCTGGCAGGAACACCTGTAGCCATGTGTGTATGTGAGGGGCAGAGGGAAAGGTGGTTCAGAGCGAGGAAGACAAACCAATTCATGTACTCAATTCCCCTGTAATCGTTTTCTGAGACCTGCTGCCTCATGGTGCTTTAGCCTCTGTCTGTTGAGTGCTGCCTGCCAGTCAGTCGGGAATGAAACCAAACTCACGCAGGGCAAGAGCATGACATCCCCTCATAGCTGTGCTCAATTCTGTTTATCCTGAACCTTGACTTTATTGCATGAGAAGGTCCTGGGAAGTTTGCAGTGGCTCCCTTTTTTTTTCTTCTGTGATTTCCCATTTGCAAAAGAACTAAGGAAACCTCAGCAGCTACCGTGGGGACTGCTCCTCCCAACCAGTAGTGTGTGGGGCTACTGCGGGATCTTCCTAAAGAAACCTTCAGTTACGCTGCAGTGGGAAGGCAGCAGGTTGTCTTTAAAACTCCAAGGCCAACTATCCTCCGTTTTCAAGAGGGGAAAAACCTTTTTAAAGCTTTCCTTAAGTTAATTGTCCAGCACAGTGAAGCTGAGGCTTGCCAAATCCAGGTGTCTGTTCAGCTTTCTTGGTCCATATCTGGTAGATGTAATGTTTTGGGGGAAGGCAGGGACCATATTTAAGGAAAATAGAACCTTCCGCCTGGGAAGGAAGAGTCCCGTGCCACCGAGCTCTGCAGCCCTCCTCGCGTGCCAGGGAAGAGGGGTGGGGAAACCCACAATTTCTTTAGTGGTCATTTGATAGAATGAACCTTTGGCTAACAGCAAATACGTCTGTTGTTAGGGGATGCATTTTCCTTGAGCAGCAAAGGAATTTTAGCTGATGTCCTGCAATTGGTTTATATTAAGATGAGTACCACAGGAGCCAAGAGGTGCCATTTTTTTTAATCCACTTGGCCTTGATGTGGTTTCACTGCCAGCTTTCCATTTCTCTGTTGTGTGCTCTTTAATTCATGAGGGCCTGCACTGGGGATTTGTTTAAAGCCTTGGCTGAAATTGTCAGCCACTCCTTTTATTGCACATCTTTCTGAGAAGATGGGTGTTGTGGCAAAGCAGTAAATAGGATATTGAGCCTCTGCAACACTCGCTATCTGTAAGAAGAGTATGTCCTCTGTTAAACTCTGATCAATTACATCATCCCAGCATTAAAAACCATCCCTTGTCTGGTAACAATGTCTTATTTATGGTTGTATATAGCCATTGGCTTGCTACAGGTCTTTTGCTGGGCCCTTTCTACTTCATACGGTCTCTGAAAGACTGTTACGGTAACAAGAGTCTCCATCTAAAGTGATGTTGGAGCCAGTGCAATTAATGGATCTTCTAAAAGTGATGGCTTAATATAAGACATAAAACTCATAGTAAGAGAATATTTCTGTCCCTGACTCTGGTCATGTCTTGCTGTGCTCTTCCCTTTTACAAAAAGTCATTTCCCACCAAGTAAATAAAGTTAGTTACCCAGTATATCAGGGTGTTTTGTGTGATAGAGTATTTGAAAACTTCTGAATGGAAAGCAGTGATTTGCCATATCACTGATCTGTCTGGAGCTGAGATTAAATTATAGCCCTTCCACGCCTGCAGACCCTCTGTGCCTGAGCTGGCTGCAGTAGAACAAGTGCATTGAAACTTCACATTTGTTGTCTCATTTGAAGACAGAACTTCTCTGAGAAAAGGTACATCAGAAATTTTGTCGGAGTTGCAGAGGTATCTAATGTCAATATGTGAATAATTTCTTAAAGGTGTTTTTTTAATGCTGTAAAGAAATAATGACTTGAGCTAGAAATTTAATTTGTATTTTACTATATTGGCCTCTACTGGAACTGGTTCTGCATACTAGTTTTGCTAACATACTAAAAATATTTTGATACCATTTCTGAGCATTTGCTCAAAACAGATCACTACAGTTAAGGAAACAGCAGGCAGAGCCATGTGCATGAGAATTTTTTGAGAGTGGTAGGAAAGAATGGCACTGTGAAAAGGGATCCAGTGAGGGAAGAGGCAATACGGGGAGGGAGAGCAGAATAGGCTGTTGAGCACCAGCGCTGGTACTTTTCAGCTTGTTTGCTGCAGAGGAGCCTTGTTTTTGTAAGACTCGTGTTTGTCCTCCTTTCCCACACCCACACACCTCGATTGCTAGCTTTGGGATCCAAACTCTCACGGCATCACAGAGCCACTCCAGCCCATAGCTTAGTGATTTTGGAGGTTGCCTTCAAGTTTCAATTTAATCTTTGAGATCAGAGAGCAAAGAGGTGTTTGGGGAGGGTGTTCTTCCAAGGGGGCATTCTTTGTTTTCCTTTTGAAGCACTGGCAGCTGGTGAACGCCAGAACTGGAGCATATTTGTGCTTTCTCTAATGACTCTCTAGCTCCTCCCCAGTACAATCTCCAGTTTCAATTTCCAGGCTAATATTTCCAGATTATTTAGAATGTTCTCAAGAGTTTTTGGTTGGGGATTTTGGGGAAGGTGAAAGGGACGAGAGGGAGTTCTTTTTCTCTCTCAAGTAATATCACAGTTATCCTTAAAAAAGTCAACAGTCATTGCTCTTCCATGTTTTCCGAATACCTTCCTTTTTCAGTAACTTAAGGAACGGCAGTGCTTTTTCTTTCCCATGGTGAAACAATTGCTAGAAAAGATGACTTCTTCAGCAGTGTATTTTATCAAAACATACAACTTCTCCCCATCCCTAATCTAAAAGTTTTTGCCTAAGAGTTGCTGGCCGCTGTTGCTGTGCCAGGCTGTGATGTTCCCCCACAGGAGGAGAAGCCCCTGGATTGGCAATGATGCAGACAGGCTGCAGGAGCCAAATAGAAATCGGATTTTAGCACGATCTAGCCCTTTCAGCAGGAGTTGAAGTGACTGAAAATCTTGCATTCTGGCCTGTGAGGTGGAAATGAACAGATTTAGTATTCCAGCTGAGTGGCAGCAGGAATACTTCACTTTAATCTGAAACTCGATGTTCGAAAGCGTGGGAGAGCTCTGCTGTCAGATTAACTCAGTTCTCGTGCATTTTTTCCTGCACTAAACTGCAACCAAACATACATGGATCAAAAGTCAAATGCTCCATTAATTCAACTACACATTGTGTTTAGTGGCATATGGAAATGCATTATTGATTGCACATCTTAAAAATGAAAATCTCTGTGCTAATAGCATATCACATCGGTGCAGGTGAAGTAGTATGGAAAATGCAGAGGATTAATGAATGACTTGGAATGCAAGTAAGAGCTATTTCCATGCTTTTCTCTGAAAAGACTGAAGCTTTGGGTCTGTTCTAGTGGGAGTGTGTTTATGTATTCTGTCATGAGGAAACGTGCAGCGCCAATTGTTATGTTGCATTTCTCAGTATAAAATATTAAAAAACCCACCGTGGTTTGAAAACAGTTGTACAGGCAGTTGTATTCAACACTTGGTACCAACAAATGACACAGTCCTGCCTGAAAGCACAGCATGGTGGTCTTTTACTGTTCTTTTACTATGGAGTCTTAATAGCTGGCTGCAAACCTTTCCGAATTCATTGTGTGTAAAGAACTTCGGTGAGTTCTTTCAATGCGTACTTCCAGCTGATGAGTTTTTTGTACGCAATAGTTGTTGAAAGAGTCTAGGCTTATTTATCAGCTGTTGGAAATGACCCATAAAACTCTGGGTTTACCTTCTTGGAATTATGTTGCAATTTTGCGGGAGGAAATAAATAAAAATAAAAAAACCCACCACAATTATTTTTTCTTCTTGCTAAACAAGGGTTAAAAAGGGGACGATTGCTCAGGTAAAGAATCTTGCAGATATGATCTGGTTTACTTGTGTGCAAGCTCTCCCTCACCCACATTCTTGACATTTCTTGCTGTAGTTTCTGCTGTGCTATCCTCTGAACCCTTAAATGACTTTTAGTGCCATACAATCTAAGCCCTTTTTAGTACTTCATTAACGGGAGTGACCGGTTTCTCCAGCCTCTCAAGCAAATGCTTGTTTTGATGTGTCTTCAGCTTTGAGTTGTCTGTGGACATTGTTCCACGCCAAGTCCGGAGCTTGGAAAGGCTCAGCCCTGTGTCACAGAGCTTGTTTAGCCTGAGCAGATAAGCTTCTGCTATAATCTTCCTTACTGAGGTGTTTTTTTTTTTTTTAGCTCTTTGAGATATATTGAGCCTAAGTCTTGGAAAAACTTGAGTTTAGGACCAGAAGTGCAAATGGGACTGTCATTCCCAGGAAGCCAGAGTGGAAAGCAAGGAGATAGCCATGGTGACTGAAGGATGATGGTGTAGTAGGGATTTCGTACATAGCATCTCAGACTTGCAATCTGATCTGATAAAGGTGTAAATTGTTTTCTTCCAGGATGGGTTGAGGTCTCCTAGCTGACAGCAGACTCCACCGCTAACACAGACTGAGCAGAAGTTGTTATTACCTAAGAAGATCCCTAAACAAAGAACTGAAGCAGTGGGTTGTATGTGCAAAACTTTAATTTGCCCAAGTTTGTGACTGAATACTTACTTCTGGTCTGCTCTGAGTCAGCTTCAGCAGCTGCTAGTCATCTTTGTGTTGCCTTCCGTCAAGCACAGGTCACAGCTGTTCCCTGTAAAGGGGACAGGGGAGTTGCCTGTTCACTACTGAAGCTGCAGCTCGGCTCAGTCATCTCAGCAGATCTTGTAGCGTTTATGGAGACCCTGGGTCAGAGAGGTGCAAGGATGTGGTAGCGGAAGTGCACTTTCTCCCCAGAGGGTCCTTTCTCATGCTTTCCCTTGGGCTGTGCTCAGGGCAGCCACACAGAGAGTGACAACCATTGCTGTCAGTGCTCTAGAGCTGCGGCTCTTTTCTGTGTCCCTGCCTGAATGTAGGCTGGCTGAGCTACCCCGTGACAAGCTTACAGGTAGCTACGACTGATGTGTGGCCGTCTGGTGTGTCCTAGAGGGCTTTGGTAGTGGCATGCTGCAGTGCTTCTCCAAGGGAAGGAGGATGTGTTTCCTAATGGAGGGCTGGTCCTGTATCTGTGGTACTACCTGTTGTCCTGGCCAGTTCCTTGGTGCAGGTCAAGTGGCCTCCAGAAGAAGGAAGGTTGTTGGATGATAACAGCATCTCGCTGGGCTGGAAGAAACAATTTGTTTCATCCCATTGGGATGCAGTGCCCGCTCAGGCCTGGAGAACCAAGGTTGTGCCCTGGGTGGGAGGGGACACTGGGTGCCAGTGCAGGGTGCCCAGCCCTGGGGAGGTGACATGTTGCTGCAGTGACCACGCGTTACCTTACCACCACATGTGCTGGAGCACGGTGAGAAGCAGAGCTGGGATTTGGCAGGAGCATGAGCAGAATCCACATTGGAGCCTGGTGGGAGGCACTGCTGTGTCTTGCTCTTGGGACCACCTGCCTCTCAGCAAAGCTGTCCTGCTCCCCTCTGAGACACACAGGTGCTTGGGAATGGCCAGCTGTGCTACCGAGGTGGTGTTGGTGGCTTGTAAATGGAGATAATTGCTGTCCAGCCATGAAAGGACAAGGTTAGCAGCACCCATCTGGCATTTGAGAGGTAGTGCTGTCTCCATCAGGTGTTTTATGGACTCATCGCCTCTAGAACAAGCAGGTCCTGTGTGCTCCCACGCTGTGAGCCCCCAGGGCGGAAATCTGCCCGACAGTTTATCCTCTTCTGCCGTGTCTAGTCTCGTATTTTCTTGAATTTTCCTTACAGTACTTTCTTTGTTTTGGACTGACTCAGATTCTTTCTTTTGTGAACTGCTTTGCTGCTGCTGTCGCTGTGATCTTTCTGAGAGATAGCAAATACTTTGTTTACTGTAAGCTCTTGTGGAGTAATTCATGTGGTTACACCATGACACAGAGAAGTCCTTCTGGAGCTCGTTTCCACACCCACCCATTCATCTGCGCCCTTCTCCCCATTTTCGGCAGGCGGCTTCAGCATGTCACGTTGGTGTGATGTCATCCAAAACCGGCAGATTTGTCATTAAAAGCCTTGTCATCAACAGATGACTGTTTGTATTTTCTGCCTGCCTGAAACTGTTTCATACTTGCTAACCCAGTAATTGAGACTTCGCTGCCTTTGAAACAGGTTGGTTTCACTGCCCCACCTTTTCCTTAGGCAACTGCAAGGCGGTGCCAGTGTCGATGGGGCATTCATTAGCCTACATGAGACTTGGCTCCAGCAGCGAGCGCACGCAAACGCGCTCCTCCTCCCACCGCTCCCCGCACAGGCGGTACCCCGACACCGGCCATCCTCTGGAGACCGTGAATTTGGATAATGTTTTCGGTGAGCCTCTTAGGGGTTTTTTGTCCTAAGAAGGAGGATGTAGGAAGAGATCGTCGCCTTAAAATGGCTGATAAAATGCTCTTTGTGCAGCTTCAGTTGAACCCGAACAGAGCGGTGTCAGGGTTTTCTTATCATGTAAAATGATGCTGTTCTTCTGGGCCGCTGGATTGCTCGACTGCTTTTGATTGTCTTGTGGTAATTGAATAGCCGCGCTGTGTAACCTGTGCTGAAGGAATTAGGACTGTTTATTCAGCAAACAGATGTCCTGGATTGTGGTGTGCTTACGCTCTTCCTGGCTTGCATCTTTCATTAGTTAATATTGCCGACTACCCAGCCTATCTTCCTCGCACTGATAATTTTGCGTTTGCTAATGCGTTTCAGTGTCTCAAAGGGAGATTTGGAAGCTTGTAAAATTTGTAAAGTAATTCTATTGATCCATCAAATAGGAGTCCGTCAGTAGACAAGGGTCATCCCTGTACACCCTATGTATTATGGCCTCAAAACGCCACCCCTTACCAGGACCGGTTCAGCCCTGGTGACTTTCCCAGCCTGCCTCACCGAACGGGTAGGGAACGTGTGGAATGGCTTTTGATACGTGTATCCTGCTCCTGTGCGATGCTGGCCGCAGTCAAACACGTTTATCAGAGATCTCTGCCCTCAATCCATTTCCTGACTTGTCCTTAGCACTGCGCACCCCTGAGTGGCTTCACATAGCTGGCAGAATTGAAAACAAAGCTGCTTTGTGTTTTAACCATCCCTGCTGAGCCCCTAAAATTGATGTTGGGCTGGAAGTTCCTCGGCTGATGCAGGCTGGCAGGAGCCAGTGGCCCAGATAAGCTGTTTCCAGCCCCGTGTGGGGTTAAGGCTCAATATCGCACATGAAATGGGTTGAGAACAGCCCTTTCAGTGAGGCAGTGGTTTTGATAGACACTAAGATTTAACCTCACAGCTACAGCTGTATCATACAGAAAAGCTACTCTCTGCTATTTCCAAATTACGTTGGGTATCAGTTGGACTGGTGATACTAAGCAGGCCTGGCTTTTGTAGGAAGAGGAATATGACAGATAACTCCCATAAATGTGTTTACAGTTTGCGCTATCGCTTCTAAAATACCCTTTCCTACGTTGACACAAAGGAAGTTCACAGTGATGGGGGAAAGATTTTAGAGGTGCCAAGTCATGATATAACTTCCAAAACACAGTTGTGAGACCAGTGAGCGCTGTACGGGGGTTGTGCTAGTAGGAACCTGATATCCAGCCCCTCCAACTTTTCTGTTCTGTGAGAGATTACAAGTTTTGAGCAAAATCCTGGGGGTAATCCTGTAGGATTCAGCCATCAACAGCTGTGCTCACCGCGGACTCCTCTGCAGGCCTCTTCTGTAAGCAGCTGTTATCCACATACTGTTCATGCTGGGGCTGATCTGTGCTTCTCATAAGACATAAATTGCAATTGCCTCCGTGTCCCTTATCATCACTTGATATTTGGAGTGATGCAGAAAATAAGGACGCCCCAAGGGTACGTGTCTCACAGCAGCATCCTCAAGAAAGGTAGTTTTCTGGGGAGCCTGTGAATGAGCTACATAATTGCAGCTGCTCTAAAGGAGGTCTCGGCTCTGGTTGGGGGCTGTGGAAAAGGTTTCTTACCTTAGCTTTTCCCTTAAAGATGGGAAATGTGTGGCACAAAGAGCTGTAAGAAAAAGGAGGGTTAGATTTCTGTCACCTCAGAAAGGAGATCAGCAAAGGGAGCTGTCAAGTGAGCATGAGATACCCTCTGCACATGCTGTCATGCTGGATGCCAGAGGGACATTCCTGGCTCCTTGGTGACTGCCGCTAGCAAGACCTCAACCTGGTCATGGAGTTTCAGTTTGTAATTGCAAAACCCAATAGGGGTTTTGTCCCCCTCTCTCACTGTGTCCTTCTCCTTTCCTCCTGCTTCCCTTCCTGCTTCTCCTCCTGCTCACCTATCATTCCTGCTTCTGCTGCTGTAGTCTGTGGAGGGAATTGGAGCTTGCAGTGCCAAAACCCCTCCTGTTTGTGCCTAGACTTTGCTTGCTCTACCCTAATGCCTACCTGAGATACACCCCTCTGCAAGTATCTGAAACCTGGTTTAGATAGTCTGCACTTGAAGGCAGGTTCACAGCCTGTTCTAGTGTGTATTAAAAGCACAGTAGCTATCCTTGAGCATAACCAAGTGCTGACAAACTCATTTTCTAGAAGACAGGTAACCACGGATTGGCATGAATAGGAGGATAGCTATTAGTGACGAGCTCCGTGTGCAGACAAGTTAGTGCAGCTAGCGAGGGCTGGAAGGAGCCGAGGCATGACTGAGCCTCATAATTAGACCTAGATTAGACTTTTGCTGGAGGGGAGGGCAAGGCCAGAACAGCTCTGAACTCCTATCGTCACCTGTAGTGTTTGAACACAGAGACATCCCTCGCCGGCCCAGGGAAGTCGGCACCGCCAAGCCGGGCTGGAACGGAGCCCTGCTATCTCTCCAGGCGCGTTGCTGACAGGGCAGGTGTGGGCTTGTGCCGGGCTCTGATGTGACCAGCTCAGGTTTTCTCCACAGACACTCTGCTCTAGGAGGGTTCAGCAGGGCTGCCAGAGTCACAGTACCAGCAGACAACCTGCAGTACTTGAGGTCCCCTGTTCCGTGATGCTACAGGCACCTGAGGCCCACGGACCATCTCTGGAGGGAGTGCACATCCTCCTCTTGAGCTGCAGCCCTGGGCACTGTGCCCTTGGCCCTGTGCAGGTCCCCTGGAGCTACTTCAGACCTAACAGCAGGTGAACCCCAGCCTGCCTGTGTCTGAGGTGCCATCAGAGACCGGCTGTCAGATTTCCCTCAGCGTCTCATCACAGCAAACCGCTGCTCTTAAACATCAGGGTTGCCTCTACATTTGATTGACAGGGGATCAAACAAGTCCTCGCTGCCTGTGTGTTCTGCAGATGCAGGCATGCCAGCGCTGCTTGCTCGAGTTTTGGTGGTGGTGTGGCCATAGCAGATGGGCAGGTTTCAATCTCCAGGCGTGTGTGGGTACCAGTGCTAGCCCAGCGAACCTGCTGCGGCTCTGACTACACGGGATGCACCGCTTCTCTACTGCTGTCATTTGCCACTATAGTTTTGGGGGCTTGTGTGCAGTTAAGGGGGAAGACTGTGCACCACGTGAGCCTTGCACACCTGTCCATGCCTGTCTGCATCCAGCTCAAGGTCTGGGGGCTGAGGGTCATCACGTGGTGGTATGGCACCACTCTGTCCAGGTGTTGAGTGCCCAGCGTTCCCATCGGGCTCCATAACGGCCTGGGCTTGCAGGATGTGCATGGTATGGGAGCAGTGCTGTACACCTCTTTCGAATCCAGAAAAGGCTTCATCTGAGATTTCTAGTGTGGCAGAGGTAGCTTTGCTGCTCAGTCTTTGTAATTGGCATCTCTGTTGTACCCACCAAAGTCACGGTTAGATCATATAATTTCTGCTGGTGTGTGGCTCATCACAAACTGCTAATCCTGATTGAACAGTCAGCTCCAGAGCAGCAGGCTGGTCCTGGAACTGTGGATCAGTGAAGGGTTTTCTGATCCTCTCATTTCTGTGAGCAGAGGATCATTGCAGATGGGAAGAGATTTCTTGCACAAATGCTGGTTTCAGGTTTGCTTTTAGCTGTGTGCTAAGCCTCCACGCAGACTTTGGACAAAGTCAACCGCGTGATACTTAGTGAATTCTTTGTAAAATCTTGAAGAAACCAAAAAAGATTGTCAATGGTAATCGTGGTGATTAGATTAGATCATTTCAGGGTTTCAGCCTCCCCAGAGTAAACATCTGCTTTCAGTACCGTAAATAGCAAGGTGCTGCACTTTAGGCAAACTTGGCCTCGGTCCAAGGGAATGTCATTGTTTACTGCTCTTCCTATGTATCTTCCTTTGCTTTTCAATCTATGCCGTGCTGTACTTCTGTGCGTACCCTTCTTTTGTTTCTTTTCAGCCATGTAGGAGCATGCATTGTGGTTGCTCAGTATTGAGTGCTTCTGTTGCTTGTTATTGAATGCTAGCTCTGGTGTCATTCCAGTTAAACGCTATGTACCTTTTGTCTTTGAAAATCAATGGAGAGCGAATTAAAAAAGAACTAGTTTTCGTGGTACCTTTCATTTAAAAAAAAAAAAAATCCCATTTATGTTTGTTCATGGTGAGAGAGGTTTCTAGGGCGGCCGGTCTGGGAGACAAAATATGGTTTGTGCTTTTAATAAGCATCAGGAACCGTTTTTTCCTTTAGAAAACCTTGAATGCTTCACAGCCACTCTCATGTAAACAGAAAAACAATATTCCAGGGCATTATTTTGTTTACAGCAGGTGTTGCCTTGTGCTACGGAATCTTGATTTGCAAACGAGTCAAGGGTCTTGGGAATTCTCCTGCGATCTTGGGGAGAAATATGCAAGATCAGCCGCCGCAGGCCGTGTTGGTGCTGCAGGTGTGGCAGTACGGGTAGGAGGAAGCACCTGAGGTGGCCTGTTGCTAGCACCTTCCTGTTGGGAGTCAGGGGTACGGTTCCAGATGTGTGGTGATAGCAGGGAGAATCAGGCTGCAGCAAGTTCAGACTCCTCTGGGACTTGGGAAGATGCTGAGGTCTGGTTTGTTTAAACACTGCAGTGAGCTCGGAGCCTTGCAGAATTGAATTTGCCAAAGAAGGAGGTTTGCTGAAGTTCCCTTAAAACAGGGGAAAAGACATACTGAAAATAATTGAGTTTCTGGCGCTTTAAAAGCTTCTTAATGTTCTTCAAGTTCTTTTTTTCTGCAAAAGTATGTCCTTTTGATTGCAGTTCAGGCTTAGCAGAGTACAGTACATCTTGCCACAGAATGAGTAAATGAGCTCTGTTCTGCAGCTGCTATTGAATGACGATGTTGGAGCATGCCTTGGCTTATCAGTGAAGGCTGCCTAATGTATTCCACCCAGCCTACCTGAGCGTGCTCTGCGGCAGCAAACCCAAGTAACTCTTTTCGTACCTGCTGTATGAATGGTTTCAGCAGTTATGGGGGTGCTTTGTTTTATAGTATTTCAGTGAGACGTGTCGGAACATGCACTGGCCGTTTCTCGCACGCCTCCCTTGCTCTCCACAGCCCAGAAAATGCACCGGGAGCTTGCCACAGCACAGTCTGGAGAGGCAGCTCATGAGCAGAGCGTGGCTCATTAGCTTTACATTCATTAGTTTCTAAAAGCCTTCTGAATCAGATTTGGGGGCATGAGGAAGAGATTTACAGTCTATCCTACCAGTGTGACAGAATGTTCCTAGTCAAAAAAAAAGATAAAATGGGCCTCTCTGGACCATTCTAAGGGGTTTTATTGTTTAGCTGTTGTTTTTCAAGATGCCTCAAACTATTTGGCTTCATGTTTGTCTGTTATCTTCAACTCAGACCTCCCACAAAAAGGCAAATACCTGCTTTTGCTGAATTATTAACAACAATAGATGGAGCTTATGTATCAATGAAAATTATGGACGTTTCCCAAGGCAGTTGATTTAAACAGAGTTAAATTTAGTGGAAGCTTCTATTGGTGTAATGAATGCTCATTATAGAGCCTAATGTGCTTTAAGGGCTTGAAAACCTTCGCAGTAGGGAAGTCAGGCTGCTGTTTTCCAGCAGAGGCACAGATGCTGTACCATGGCAGTGCTGTCACTACAGCCGTATCCCATCGCTACGCCCGAACGTGTCTCTTTAACCTTGCGTGTTTTCTCCTCTTGCAGAAGACCATCTCCCAGCTGGATTCCCAACCATTGACATGGGCCCGCAGCTGAAGGTGGTGGAAAAGGCCCGCACAGCCACAATGCTCTGTGCTGCCAGTGGTAACCCTGATCCTGAAATCTCCTGGTTCAAGGACTTCCTGCCCGTCGACACTGCAACTAGCAATGGGCGAATCAAGCAGCTCCGCTCGGGTAAGGTAGCAAAGCAAGTAAGCCTTCCCCACCTCCTCACTCTTCCTGCCTTCTCTTTCTACTTGCTGGTATTACTCTTCCCCTGAAACGCAATTCTAAACCCAAATGTCAAGTTGATTTGAGCTTGTTTCTTGTACAATATAAAACCAGTTTTTGGAGCTGATCTTCTCTGGCAGGATATCGTGGCTTGTTAAAAGGAGACATTAGAGTGGACATGCCTTTTGGAACATCACCTGGATTCCTCCTTCGGTAGACCGTCTTGACATTGCCCCAAATCCTTGGTAGGCTCAGACATTTCACTACCAACTCAACAGGTCTCAGATACTCTTGAGAGGAGCACAGTGCAGATCAGGGCAGTGAGATACTGGTTGAGATTTTACAGTCGGTAGTCACTACTACTTCACTCCTTACGTAGACTCTGCAAGACGGTGCTCTGCTTTCTCTTGAGATACTTACCGTTCTTGCTATGTGACACCACAAGAATAAAGAAAACTCCGAGAAGCAGCTATTCTGTGGATTTCAAAGAAAGGTGGACACAGTTTGAAATGTACCATTTCTTTTTGATTTTTTTTTTTTTGTTTGATAAGCCAAATACTAGCTTTTGAAATACAGATGGTTAGCTCCTGTGGGTTCTAACCACTAAGAATGCACTCACTTTAGCAAGGAACTCCTGTTTTGCTGCTGCGCTGTTCAGTCTCCCAGGACTGTAAGGCCCATTAGAGAATTAAAGAAAATGAAATGTTGCTTTATTCACTGATGAAGTGTAGCTCCCTAGCGTGAATTGCAGTGGCTGTTTAACAATGCACAGCAGCTTTAGTCTGGGAAAAAAAAGTCCACAGTAGCCTACACGAAGGGAGCAGAGCTGGAACAGTGTTGGTCTAGAAAGGTTTCACGCTTAAGTTAGAGGCAGACCGCCTTTTCCAGCCACGATGTATCTCTGGGCACTCAAAAGCCATTTGTTATGAGTGCTGCTGCCAGGGCAACACCATCTTCCTCCTAGCAAGGTGAATGTCTTGACACATTTCCCCAAAGCAGAAGCCCTCTGCATAAATCTGATGATGCTTGGATGATAAGAAGTAGGCTTGTACTTGGGGGAGTGGGTAATGAGACATCACTCATCAAAAATAGCACCCAGCCTGACACTCCTGATCCCACCTTGATGTACCAGTGAGTGCTAATTATACTAATGCATTTATAGCTTATGAAATTTCCCAGTGACCTTTAGCTTATCTCCCCCACAACATGGTTTAATCTTGATCTGTTTGTGCTGAAAGAAAATATCACGCTTGTTAATTATTCTGAGGAGCTTTAGGAAGCGGCAATAGGAAAGTGCACATGGATGTGTTTCACTTCATAGCTGACTAAATCAGCATCAGAAATTACCATAAATGAGCAGCAAGGCAGCTCCTGATGCACTTGCTGTACGTCCTCCAGCCTCCTTTTCGCAGGCACTTGGCTGCCTCTCTACCAGCTGCTTCACAGGTTTAGTGAGATAGAAAGTTTAAAAACAAACTAGTAAAGCCTGTCACTGTGTCCAAGTTCTGCTTCCTATTCGCTGTTCTTGAGCAACATCTCAATTGAATATTTCACCTGGGATTCAAACTCTAGAGCTGGCTGCTTGCTGAAGACACAGTAATTACCAAGGGAGGTGGCAAGGGAACCTTTTAGAAATCAATGAGCAGCACACATCCTCAGACTCGCAAAAGAAATTGATTAGCTCTCTAATATAGTGAGGGAGGTTTCCACAGTTCAACGCAAGAGACTTCCAAATATGAGCGAAGTTTTATTTTCACGCACCTGGTGATACGATGCCAAGATTCACCAGGGCTCGCTCCACCCTGGCATGAGTGGGGAGCAAGAAGTTTACCACTTCTCATGAGCCAGAAATTCAACCCTTGCTTGCATTTGTGGCTTTTTCCTGCATTTGTGGCTTTTTCCTACATTTGTAGTTGATATAAAGTAGGGCCTTCACTTTGAAGTGCCTGAGTCCCACTTACCTGGCTGTAGTTATCCTGTGTGAGCAATGTGATGGGTTGGGCACTCTGATCCATTCTGCAAGGTGCTAATTGAGCTCTCCAGCGCTACACCATAATGGGGCAGAGTTGTTTTTCAAAGAAAAGAGTATTTAAATAGATACCTCATTATATGGGAGAGTTTAATAGTTTGCAAAGTCTCTGCTCCATTAAGATCATATCTTACAGCCAGCCTGGCATATCTGCATGAATGTCAGTTTATACTATCTCAATCTAAATATACGCTCATTTAATTTCATTTAATTAAAACCCAATAAAAGCTAGACAGATGTAATATAGTTAAAATAGCTACAGCATGGTGTGAGCCCAGTACTGCATATATGGAGTGTCCGACCTTCAAGGAGTACATAATATATTATTATTCAGTTGTACTAAATATAGGTCATAAAGGTCAAAACAGCTTTGGAGTCTGACTTGGAGACGGGGTTGAGGAATGATTCCATTTCTTCAGGCTCCTAGTGTGGAATAAATAGCTAGAGGTAAAGCAGCAGCATATTTGGGAAAGGTGCTGTCTTCTGACACTCACGGTTACGTGGGCTGGCAGTGCTCTGGGGGCTTCAGGTAGGCCTTTGAACTTGCTTGCAGTCAGATCATGTGCCCAAGGGGGCTCTGAACATCAGTTTCTAGAGGTGTGTTCATCTTCTGTCAAGGTACTAGAGAGTTTGTGGTTTAAGACAACCAAGCTGTCATCTTAGGCTCTTTTAACCCCAGAGGACTTTGTCAGGAGCAAACACACCTTATCAGTCTGCCCTGTAGCCTACCGTCCCTCATTTACTAATTGCATCTATATGTGTGTAGATGCATTTTTCCCATTAAACCTTGTGACAGCATAACTCTTCACATTTACAGGGCCTTTTTTTCCCCTTTCTCCCCAATACGTAGATCTTTCCTCATGAGTAATGCTTAATTCTTTTTCAGGTCCAGCTCTTGGGTAGTTTTACCAGCACGTGTTGGGCTATTTGCTCTAGAGATGAGAACACAAACAAATACAGGTTTTCGTCTCCATCATCATAGATCAAGGCAAAAGCAAGGTCTCTGACTTATGCTGGTTGTAGCAAATTTCTCCTTTGCTCATCTTGCTAATACTTCCCACCTCTTGTGGAGAGGATGCTTTTCTGTCACTGAAGTGACTCAGGACAACTCCCTGCTCTGCCCCAGGGTGCATAGCTTCAGTCATTGCCTCTCAGTCCCTGACACAGGATCTAAGGCCAGCTCTGTGCTGGGGAACCTCCCCAGCATGCTCACTCATTCAAAACCAGTTTGGCTGAACTGATTTTAAAACTGTCTGGACATGGTAGGATTGCAGGTGATGTACATAGGAGTTGTGGCAGCGAGGATCGGTGCTACACTCTAACCGTGTCTTAAAATTAGTTGATGATGTGGTAGAAACTCTCTTCACATAGATCAGATTGTACTGGTGCTTCGCAGTTCTGTGAAGATTCTTGGATCACAAGCTCCTGAAGACTTCAAAGCGACTCTGATGGTGTTCGTACTCCCAAAGCTCTTGAATACTTCCAGTGAGTTTCATAGTTGGAAGAATTGCTCTTCGACCTGGCTCTTCAGAAAACTTATGAACAGAATGTCAAATTAGAATAAATAACTGTTCTGAATGTTATACAAATATCTCTGCCGTGTAAGGAAACTCCAGAAATTCAGGGAGCATCGTCGTCTTTCATCTAGTAAAGAACTAGGTCTTACAAGTATCATTCCCTTTTAATTGCTCTCAATTAAGTGAGTTAGGGAACCGTGCTCTAGACCCTAGTGTGGCTTTCAGGCAATTAACCGCAAGAGAGGGCTCTGCAGGTGACTTCAGTCATTCTCTGAGAAAGTGTAGGTGCCGCTAACAAACAAGCAGTGGGAGCCAGCTCACCAGATCATCTTGCTGCGTTTCCCCTCTCAGAGTTACCAGCAAGCATGTCACTTTAGTCTTGATCCTATAGGTAAAAGCACTACTTATTTGGAAACAAAGGAATAACCCAGCGGCCGCAGAACGAACTTGCAAAAAGAGGTGGTGCGTGTCCCAGTGAAACGGCCGTATCCCGCTTCACTGCTAGTAGCAGGCAGGCAGTACCCAGCAGAAGGGCGTTCAGCTCCCGGCAAGAACTGCTTTGAGTCGAGACACCAGGTGGGCACTGTCATGCGACAAGGCGTGTGGGGAAAGCCCAAAAGGATGACTGTGGAGTATTATCCAAAAAAATCAGGAAACCCACACAAGGACGGATGCTTTCTCAGAAGGGACTGGCTGGCTGGACGAGGGTTGAAGCGGTATCACAGCCAACCAGTTGACAGCTGAAGTTCTGTGTCCTGGAAGAACCTGTGCTGCACATCTGGGTCTTGCTGTGTGAGGCGCACACAGCAGTGTTAGGATCCACACAGCCTCCCTGTTGCAACTAGCAGCATTAGCCAGCCTGTTCTGTAGTTTCACTTCTGAAAATAGTTTTCCCTAAAACTATGTTAGGGAGCAGCCAAAGGCACTGCTGGAGTTCTCTGGGATTCAGTGTTGCGCTGCCCTAGTGCCCAGCTGCAGCCAGCAAGAGCCTTGGTTGCTCTGTTTGATGTTGTTTTGGAGAGATTTTTTGGTGGTTTAGGTTCCTACAAGGAAGTGGTGTGTTAATAAGTGTGGGGCAAGTTTGTCAGCAGAGTGAAGTCCCTCCTCTGTCAGTCTCTCCTCCACACCGGGAAACACTGATGCAAATAATCCCAGGGGGTTTTCCAGTGTGTCATCCTCTGTTTTGCCTTGCCTTAGGCACCTGGCTGTGTGCTTCCAGTACCCAGAGGATGCCAGGGTCAGCATTCGTTCCTGACTGAAGTGAATGTATGGGGTGTTATTCAGTGTCAGTTATCATGAAGGGGAAGTAAACTCTCCTTCCTTATGAGTGTTTCAAACCTTTCAAACACTGGGAATTGGGACTGAAGTTTGATCTTGGGGTGCCCTTTGCACAGGGCAGCCTGGTGATCAAAAGGTGCAAGCTGGTCTCCGTAACCATTCAGGTGATGGCACCTCCATCACTTGATGCACTCTCTTATGTTGGCGCTCTGTGGCCTCTGTGCTGTGACTTGGTCCCTTTGAGGGACACCCGCAAAGGACACAGCCAGAGATGCATTGTCATACGATGTGGAGGGCAGATGGAAACTTTCATTCCTTCTGGATGAGGAAATGTGGGGTCCAACAGAACAGCCTTGTGCACTCTCCATACTGGTGTCCTCTGAGTGAAGAGCAGATGTCTTAACTTGGCAAAGGTGAGAGAGACCCAGAACAAACACTGCGCTAAATACAGCCAGCGTCTCTGCTGCTCCCACAAGGGGTGGCTTACATTCGGAGGCCGGGAGGGTTGGGATTTAACGCAGGAAAAAATGAGCTGCTCACACTTAGGTTTTGGGGAATCTGCTTCAAGTGTGTAGTTGCTCCTAGAGCTCTGTGTAGACAATTGCATAACAGAGAAAGGTTTTAGCCTCTACAGGGAGTAGATTTAAAGATTTGCTGCAAATCAGTTCTAGGGCAGAACAACAAACCCTGTTTCAGCCAGATGAGAGAGAAGGGAGTCCTGTTTTCTGCCCCTTGGGCTTGTGCTCAAAGTCACTGCACCGTTCCCGTGGGAAGTGACACACTGTGGTGATGCTTTTCTTAACTCTGAGAATTGTGGAAGGGGACAGGGGGAGGGAGGAGGCCCTAGACCAAACAGAACAAAAATATCACTTGGCAAACTTTCCAAACAGGCAAAGAGAAATAACCCTGATTTCCGTGGCTGTGCTATTCCGTGCGAGTATCTCTGGGTATAACTGTTCTGTCAAGGGTAGCGGTAGTTAGTAAGATAGATACATAAGGAGCAGATTTATTATTGCGAGAGAGAGATTACCCACAACTTCAGTCACTGCAAGATCTTTCCTGATGCTTCAGTCATCTGTGGATAGAAAGCGTCAGAAAATATAACCAGACATAAAGTTAAAATGGGGTAATGTCATCTTGGCAGAGGAAAACGCTAAAATGAGTAGATTGAATTGCTGCTCCTGCTCAGAGAAAGGACTCTGCCTAAAGGAAGGGTAGTTAGGAAAGAAAAAGAATATGTATAAATATTGTAATTACTTTTTAAGTGACAACGTAAACATGCTTAAAATATGCCTTCTTTGTATTTACAGAAATTCTTTTCTGTCTTTCTTTCCCATTGGGTGATCATTGTTGTGGATAATGGAATGAGCTGTAAATCTGAGATACACGACACTCTTGTATGCATACTGGTATTTATTAATCAATACACTGAACATGATTTGACACACTGTGTCCTGTTTAACCCTGTTTTTCTGTCTGTTTAAACTCCTCAGTTTTCTTTGGTAAGTGCTTGGTATTCAGATCCTACAAATCTGCATAAAACCAACACATACCATGAACTGCCTACAGATTCGATCTGCATGAATCCCTTATACTAACAGCCTTCATATGTGCAAAATAAGACCAAGGGGACAAAAGTGGGGATTAGAAGGGTTCCCTGCCAATTTGCCACCTGGAGCATCTCCCCTTCAGTCATGCTTCGTTATTGATTGTACACTGACCTCAAGACACTGACCAGTGGATCCTCCACTTGCTAAACACATTGACCTCATAAAAGAAACCTTTACAGGTCATTGCAACAGGATAACTTACCCTCACTCCCAGAGAAGCCCTCCTTATAAGATACTCTGCATTACAGCATGTACAGTTATCTCCAGTGCCTTATAAAGAGGGTAGGGGTTCCTTTCTCCCGCTAACGTCCGATTTAGGCAGGAATAACAGAGGTCTGGCTAGCGTGCCACCGTTACATTACCAGAAATGACTTCATTTCGAAGCGTTTCTGTATGTAAAGTTAATTCTGCATGACACCGATTTCTTTGCCGGAGGGAACCTGATGCAAGGCTTATGCGAATTCAGAGAATGGCTCAAAACGGATTTGTTACACTCTCCCCTTAGTTTAACGTCTTTAAGCGAGCAGATTTTGTCCCACTGGTCATTCTAACCTCGAAGCCAAATTGCACCTAGCGCCCGCAACCATGCGCTTTCCACCCCACCCCACCCCTGCCCAGCGCACTCACGGTCACACAGCCCCCGGGACACCCCCCTCCTTGTTCCGTGTGAGGAACCAAGGGGCACTGCACCATCTTCCCAGCGTGTCCTCCATCTCAACCGCTTGAAGAGTGGTGTGGGTGAATGCAAGTTGTGAGGCCAGCCCGCAACGCCACCTCGGCAGCGTAGCGTGGCCCCCGTTCGGGGGGGCGGTGGCCCTAATGGCGAGATGCAGGGCTGGATGCTGCAACCCTGGAAGCGATGAGCTTTACTAACCTCCCGAGAGTGTCACTCTGACTTTTATTGCACATCAGTTTCTTTTTGTTTATTCCTGTCGCGCTAATACAAATTCTAGCTTAAAAAAAAAACAAAACCACAACTTTCTGCTTTTTAGTTATAATTTTCTTCCTTTCCTCTTTGTACTAATGCTTCTCTCTAATCTTATTTGCATTCAAATTACCTCACCAGGTGGTACACCGATCAGAGGTAAGAATGCTGAAATGTGCCTCCAGTTGTCACGTCACTCCATCTCCTGTCTGCCTTGTCCCTTCTCCTCCGGTGTTTCTCATCTCCAGCTTTTACTCTCAGCCCTAACTCTGCCAGCGCTCTTGCTCATCCGCACTCTCCCACTAGTGTGTTTATTTTGGTTGGTTTTTAGCGTGATTTCCTGTAGACTCATCCATTGCGATTTTGCACTGTTGAAAGGGGGTTATTCAACGGAAAGTTTGCAAACTGGAAAATGGTCCCCGGCCTCCGCCACGGGGAGGGTTGGCGTCTCCTGCAGCTCCCGCAAGTCTCTGAACTTCCCGTGCAGTTGTGTGGCCTCCGGGGTTTTGCGTCTAGGGGGGTTTAGATGGATTGCTTTGGTGTGAGTGTGAGGAGGTAACGTTTTCACAAGAGAACAGTCAAATTCTTCTCTGCTGCTGCTGACAGGCATGAAACTCTAATCAGGAGGAAAGTTGGAGCAAATCTGGCTCTGGAATAAGGAGCACTTTTGTTTGCATTCCTCGTGTTTGCCTTCCAGGTGTGCTTAACCCCCTAATGTGGCAGCGGAGAGGAGAACCGCTGGCCCAGACCCCCCTTTCTGAGCCGGACATGCTGCTGTTGCTTTGCAGCACCAAGATTCCTTCTAAACAGATGAATCAGAAGCACATCGGGCTGCTTTAAGCCTTCATCAATTAAACCAACCCAGGTTTGACAGCCCAGTGTGCGCAGTCCCTGGCTTAGTTTTCACAGCCTGTACGCACCAGTAATGACTTTCCAATTGGAGCGTTGTCTTTTCTAGCCTAAACACTCAAAGCTGTCCCTTTAGATTAACTCGCTGTGTTAATCGGCGTTACGTGGTACGGCCCTTCCGAATTCTCTTGTGATATTGGTTACCCCTGTTGACTGACCCCTGGATTTCTCGACAGAATGACTACCACCTACAAATCGACACGCCCTCATTCGTTCAGTTTTCCCCCTTCTCCCCTTTCCTCCCCCTTGTCCCTGAATCACCGCTGGAAGTTAATAATCTGACTCTTTGGAACTGGTTCTGTTGCTGGGGGTTAATGTTTTCAGCTCCCGTTAAGTGATTTTAGAGTAAAGGCGAATCGCCGTTTGATGCGTATTTGCATTAAGTTGCCTCTGTCGCAAATCTGGGTCGGGGAAAAAGACCGCAAACCTTATTTTGATATGAATGGGCTTATATATCTGTCATTCCTCCCTTTGGAACGCCGGAGATTGACAGCTGTGATGTTACAAGCTCCTTAAACTATTTCTTCGTCTCCCCTTTCTACTGCAAATCCTAAAATGAAATGACAGATTGAATGCTAACTAGCCGAGCGCTCCGAGCTCCCAGCCGTGCACGCCGAGCGCGCGGCCATCCCGGGGCCTCCCCGCGCGCTCGCCGCGTGCCCGCCCCGGCTGATGACATTAGTGACTCAGCACCAGAACCGCGTGGATGCTCCATACGTCCTGCTTGGGATCCGAACGCATCTCTGTGAAAAGAACCATCCATCTCATAAAACATAAATTCCCCACCTCCCCCACCCCCCTTCCCACCCCCGTTTGAGTCCTGATGAGGTATTTTAAGAATGTTCTTGACATTATTTAAAATATATGTGTCCTGTTTGAATGTCAAAGATGACATTTCTGTGAGAGCAAACAGAAGCCACGTGCTGCTCTCTGGCTTCTCCCAGAGGATTTCTGTCAGCCTAATGCCTTTTATTTAAAACGGAGGTCACTGAATTTCTAAAGATAACGACAGATTAGATGAAAGTGCTTTTATGATGGTGAGGTTGTGTCCATGTAGAAGTGACTGTTCTGCCATATTCTATACCCAGCTGCACTCTTGTTCCTCATTAAGGTAAGTTTGATGCTTTGGAATCCATTAATTTGGTCTGAAAGGAAGGGTGAACTAATGACTCTTAACGAATCCTTTTGGTAATGATGTTTTGGGGGAGGAAGGGGAGGGTTTGGGTTGATTTAATTGCTGCCATGACTGTGTCGCCAGGAGTTGTGTGTCTGGAGTACTTGGGAGGTTCGAGCATTACCCAGGGCCTTTGTGCTGGAGCAGTGGAGAACCCACTCACAGGGAGCAGCGCGTGGTTAGTGAGAGCGTGACCTGCGAAGTGCTACAATGCGCCCCTCCAAACAGGAGACTTCTCGTTTCACCTCGTTTGACCTTAATGCCATTTCTTTGGTCCTTTCTGTCCAAGACACCTCTGGCTTCCCTGAAATGGGAAGGGCTTCCATCTATGTTTGAGAATCTCCGTTTGCAGCTTCACTCTCTACCCCTCCGGGACTGTCCCAAATAGTAATCCAATCTTGAAATCCCTGTTTGTTCATCAGAAGGACATGGAGCTGGCAGATGCCCATCCGATTAGGCAATCGCTAGCTTCTTAAGGTGACCCACAGATAGTATCAGCAAATCCACGTTTGAGCAAGTTCTCTCCCGTGTTTATTTTGAAAATAGAATATAAGATGTTCATTTCCAGCATTTCTCTGGAATCGAACTCGCTCAACCTTTTGTGAAACCTGGCTGCGCTTTCCTGCCCCAGGCTGTAGAAGAGAGCGGAGCACTGTTGTGTTTCTGGTGGGTGATGGACTGAACAGGCATTAGATCGGATGCACATGAGGAGGTAAAGAAACATCATCATCTCAGGCATTTTCCCTCTCCAGTCAGATTTATTTGTTACTTTTCTGTCACCACAGGAAATCTGAGGTTCCTATACATAAGAGTATTTCTTCCCTGCAGACGTCAGCGTAGCAGAGGTCTGTCTGAATTAACTTTAGATCAGCTCACTTGGGTGTCAGAAGCTGTCTCTCTGAGAAGCCAGGTAAACACCCGCACTGACTTCTGTGTAGCTGCAGCTAAACCCCTTCCAGTCCCGAGCGAACTGGTTTAAATGTAGCTCCAGTATTTCGACGCTATCCTGCGAGCTGGAGCGTAAAGCTATCCAAAGAGATTAGAGGAAGCAAAAAGAATTTTGCTGTCTCTTTTTGAGCATGTGTTTGTACATTTGATTGCGCTTTGTATATGATAGGCTTTTTTTTGCCCCTGTTTCTTGAGCTTTTTCAGTCACAAGAGAAAAAAAAAGTGAAAGAAAATTTTAAAATGAGAAGGAATGCTTGCAAGAGTAGACAGTGTCAGGGGGAGGTTGGGTGGGGTAGTGCCTGGGAACGCTTGTAATGCCGTGTTTCTTACTGTCGGGATTCGGATTGACTCATGTCCCTTTAGAAGCACACAGGGGTGTTACTGTGCGTTTGACAGTGCTGTAGCTCTGCTTCTCCCGCAGACTCCCCTGAGATTTCCTGTACCTGCTGGTGAGAGATCACAGTATCCTGAAACTCCACTGTCTAGGAGGAGACCTCGTGCTGGCGAGCACGTCGGGCCTCCTCTCCTCCCTCTCTGCCCACGTCCAGCTCGGTGGCAGTGGTCGGTGCGATCAGCAGCTGCCCGTGGTGCACAAGAGTGATTGCTCGGCAGCGCTGCCATCCAGAGCAGGCCCCTTGCATGCCAGTCGCCGGCCTCTCAGGCATAATGACCGTAATGAACACTAACAATGAAAACATATTTGTAGTTACCTTGTTTTGCATAATTGGCAGTGCTGATGGCTGGGGAAGGCCAGGTGCAATCCTCTGTAACAGCTGGGAGGTGCTGCTGGTTTAAATTACAAAAAATAGCGAGTATGGGAAATGCTTATTTTCAGTATTAGTGACTCTTGCGTGATTTTGGTGTCTTTCAGTTTTTCACAGCTCCCACGGCAAGTGGTGGTTATCTTGGGCAGCATCCAGGGTGTCAAACTCCAACCCCCGCATTGTCAGGGCTTCACAGCGTCTCTTTCTCCACCGTATTCACACTCAGGGGTCCTTGTTTGGTCTGGGCTTGCCGCTGGCCCTGCTCCACAGCATCCAGGATTTTATTAGGAGGAATCTCCTTCTCTGGGAGGGACTTTTTAGCAGCAAGGGGATTGGGACCCACACCTGAGCACTGGCCGAAGAGGTGACTAAGAATACTTCAGGAAACACCAGTCATGCTTCTGTGGAGGAAGCTCGTGGGGTGCAGGAGGAAGAGAAGGGGTTTGGGGGTGGGCACATGCTCTGGTGGGCAAGGTGGGCAAAACTTAGCTGTTCCCTGAGGGGAAGGGCCCTGGTCAGGTAGCTGGGTTCATTAACATCTGCGATGCAAGTCCTTTCCGTAGGTGAGAGCTGCAGCCTGCTTCCCCTGACTCCTGGGTACTTATGGGAGTGTTTCATTCCGTGTCTAATTTTATAACCAGGGCAAAAGGTCAGTCCCCACCTCTGAGCCAGAGGGGCTGGGACTGTGAATGCCAAGCTAGAGAAATGAAGCTGCTCCCGCTGCTGGGGATGGAGCTCCGACCTGAGTAGATACAGAAGAGTGTCACCCCAAGAGCTGCCGTGTTTAGCTCCGTGCGTGCTCTCTGGGAGAGGAGAGCACAAGCACCCAGTGAGCTACAGAGCGGGATTTCAGAGAGTTCCATTTGTATGGCAGCTCAGAGCTTTTTACATTGGGTTTGTCACCTAGAGGAAGGAGTGACAAGCCCTCCGTGGCACAACAGTACCCTGCGCTGCCAAGAAGCGGCCCTTATCAGGATCTGCCTTCCCCATGCTCTGTGCAGTGCACTTTTTAAATGCTGCTCTTAACCACTGTCACTGCAACTAATGATTCTGCCTGAGCACAAGTATATTTGAATAGATAAGTATCTTGGAGAGCTGCTAAAGGGGCTGCTGTCTGTGCCCGAGTTTAAAGAGCGAAAGAAAAAGCCAGGAGAGGAGGGAAGGGGCTGGCAAGGACATATCAGCACAGAGTAAAGAACCTGCAAAGGATGCTTGTCAGTCAGCAGGGCCATCTCCTGCCCGCAGCCACAGAAAGCTCTGCCATCCTCCCTGGCACTGGAGAGCAGGCAAGGGGTTGTCTCAGGAGCTATCAGCTCTCCGATAAGCTGAGATGTGTTATCAGGAAGAAATCTGAGCCATGAGATTGACAGAACGTCACAGCATGGTGAGGAATGGCTGCCCCTCTTCTACTGGGGCCCTGCTGTGGTTCAGGGTGTTCAGGTGCTGGGACCCAGTGGTGCTCCGCAGGGAGAGGTTTCGCTCTGACGGGAGCATACTGCTGCAGAGCCCTCCTGAGCTCCCAAACAGGCTGTTCGCTCCCCTCTATACACACATGCACGTCCTGATGGCAGACGGTCCTCATGCATCCACTGAAGCCGTGCCATCCCATTGCACACCAGGACTCAGCCATGCAAACGAGAACAAGGCACTGGAGCGCTCGAGGAGCCCGCAGGAGAAGTCGGCAGTAGCATCCTGTGTGAACAAGACCTTACTCAGCAACTTGCACAGCATAAATCCCGAAGTAATGAATGAAAGTAAATCAGCCTTCCGAGCCCTGGTTCGCAGAGGCATAGAAGATTATCAGATGAGATGTTGACAGGGCTAGGAATAGAAATCCGGTCCTTCGGGCTTGTCAAAGCAAAGAATTCACTGTGCTTTTTAGGGTCTTTGGATGCGGCTTCCATGAACTTCAGGGAAAGGAGATACTTGGGGCTTGGTTCTTCCTTTCCTGTAGCTCATTGTGTCCTGTCCAGCCTAGACTTGAACCCTCCAAGAGAAGTAGTCGTTGCCATTCTCTGGGATGACTGGACTAGGGCCCGGAGCATTTTACACTTAGGGAGTTTTTCCCAAGGCTTAGGTGCATTTATGTCTCCAGCTTTCTGATCTCAGCAGTGTCTGAGCTGCTTAAGTGTATCTAAAAATCTCTGTAACCTGAGATACCCTCGGGTGGATACTTTTCCTGGATCCATCACATAGTTGTAGGTTGTCCCTCAAAAAACCCCCGTAGTGCCGCTGACTGCCATCAGTGCACCACGATCCTTCCACTTTCTGCTAGCTGTCAGCTGTACTGAGGGATCTGTATGTTTGTCTAATGATGATTTATTGCAGTAAGTGGTTTCTTTCTGGTTCAGTTGAGAGGTTTATGTTAACTTCTTCTGCTTTCTCGGTTCTCTCTTGCTCCTGACATGCCATGGTTTGAATATTCATGCCAGCCCAGACAAAACCAGAATCCCTTGCCCAGTGTCCCTGAGCAGTTTGTAGGCAGTTGCTAACACATTACGTGTTTATAGTATGATTCTGGAAATCGGTCCGCGCTGGCTGCAGAACTGACAGGCAATGATGGCATGTGATCTGAAACTCCCCTCTGCCTTCATCCCCTTACGTTTTTCTCTTCTCTCAGCAGCACTGATGTTGAGGTCCCTAGAGATAAAAAATAGTTTGACTAACCGACATTTAAGAGGCATGGTGATCACCAGTATAAGGGGTATAAATAGCAGGGATCTCTATTAAATGGCTAAAAGGTGCATTAAAAAGGTGTACGTTCATGGCAGAACTATCTGGGGATCTTCCTTTTTTCTAGCCTGTCACCTGAAGCTGGCTCTGCTTTCAGCCCAGCCAGCCACTGAGGGCTACGGGCTAAACCAGAGATAAGCGCTTCTCAGGGTGATGACATCCACTGTGTTTTGGGTTTTGAGTTTGGGTATGTTCTGCAGCAAACACCTTGTCCCAGCCAAGCCTGATGCAAGCACTCAGAATGAACTCTGCAGCACATGCATGCCCAAAGAGTAATGAGCAGAAATTAAGAAGGGGATAATATATGGTGAGTTCCAGGAAAATCTTCCTGACAGAGAGCATAACCAGGCTGTGGCATCAATTCCTTGAGGAAGTGATGAAAGACCGATCACTCGGCACATTCAAAATGGGATTGGACAGGACACAAGTACATTTACAACAGGGAGCAATCCTGCCCAGGCCCCCAGGGATGCACAAGATAACCTAATAGGTCTTTTCCATTTCTACTTTCTCCGATTCTCTGTGCCTTGTCAGTGCTTGGAAGCTTCCTCCTGCTCCACTGCCTGTCATGCTGCTGTCTGCTCGAAGCTGTTTTTCCCAGACAGCGTACAGAAATTCAGCGTTTTCCCTGAATTAAGCAGCAGTGCTCTGTAGGCTTTGGCCTGTGGGTGTCCAGAGAGTGCCGTGGCTAGGGAAGGCTGGCAGCTCCTTTTGTTAAGTAGGTGGAAAGACTTCTGCAAACAAGCTTTCTCTGTCTAGCTGAAGCCACATTCCCAGCACTAATGCAACAATAGGGAGGGCTCTCTACATCATTTTTATTATAAGGCAGAACCCAGGGAAGTTCATTTTTCCTTGTGACATACAGACTTATGCTACAGTCTCAATTTATCCTTCTAAATAATGTAGGTGGCAGTGGTTGATTCACATTAGTTTTTCTTCTCTTCTGATGATATGAAAAACTGAGTTTGACCTCTGCAGCTTGAACCAGCAAGAAGGGAGAAGGCAATTTCACCAGCTATTCTCAGTGCCGCTCTCAGTGGTCGTTTTGAACCGTGGCAGGCAGAAATGAGTTCAAACCCTTACAAGCAAAGGGGTTAATGTTTTCTTTTAGTTCAGTATATGGTTTGTGAGCAGAGTTCCCTTCTTACAGGCAATCCTAACCAGCAGAATCTGAGCACTTGGAGGCACTTTAAAAATTATTCCCACGTTGCCTGGGGGAAGCAGGCTGAGCAGCAGCCGCTTCAGTGTCTGGCCAAGGGCCGCTCGCGCCTGCAGTGCCAGCCTGCTGTCACACGCATCCTGCTTCTTTCTTCCTCTTCGTCTCCATCTTTTAGTTTACCAGTTAGGGCACCAGTTTAGCAGACATCTGTGCTAAGCAAGAAGCTGGGTGAAAGACCAGTCTCCCAGGTCAAGTGGTGCTGGACGCCAGTGGAACCAGCTCTCGCTGCCGCATCATGGGCACTGCACAGGTTCCCCACGCGAACTGCTACTCTGCGCGCTCTGGCAATTACTGCGGTCGGGTAGATGTGCCCTTCATGCATCTGGCACTTTGGGGATGGGATCAGATCAGCTCCCGACGAATCTGCAGTCTGTGCTAAGCAACTATTCCTGACCCGAGGCTGGAGGAGCAGGCACTGCGGGACAAAGGGAGGGCGGCTTTCCGGCCAGCGCCGTGCGGCGAAGCGGGTGTATTGCGTTGCTGTGCATCTTTGGTGGCTCAGGCTGAGTTCCTAATCTTTTCATATCACATATAATGAAACGTGGAAGCACAGGGAGATCACTGACATGGAGAATGCTGACGAAAGGCAAAGGGTTTTCTCAAAAGGGGATGCTTTGGAAGGAGGGATGGTGAGGTGGGAGAGATGGGAAGCTGCCAGTTTCTGCAGGAAGGTCGCAATTTGTTGAGCGTTTGGTAGGCTTTGTGTGCATCAGATAAGAAACAAACAGCTACAGTTAGTGTGCTTTGTGCATGGCTGTTTTGATTAAAGGCTTATTAAAGGTCCTTTTATTAGACAGGAGTCCCATACAAAGCTGTAATTAATATGTGTGTATGTGTATGTTTTTTTCCTTTATTGAAGCAATGAATGTAAGTGGTTGGGGCGGTTGGAAATACATCAGTAACTGGTTCCCTGTACATTAAAAAAATAACAATAATCAATTTCACAAGCTTCTAGCAGCAGACTGGGTACCGTTTGGCTGCATGCTGGTATCCTGTGGGTCCAGGGAACAACATCACGATGTATTTATCCAGGAAGATACTTTAAAAGCGTGGGGCATGGCCTTCCTTTTCTGAGGCTGGCTGTTCAATTGCCAGATTTGCCGTAACCTGAATTGTCTGTGTTATCTTGTTTGTGTACAGGAGCTCTGCAAATAGAGAACAGCGAGGAGTCAGACCAAGGCAAATACGAATGTGTTGCAACCAACAGCGCAGGAACCCGCTACTCTGCCCCAGCGAACCTTTACGTTCGAGGTAAGAGCAGCTTCCACCCAAGGGGGTCACTCTCCTCCTGCCCAGAAGGTTCCGTGGCTTTCAGTGACGGAGCGTGTGCTCTGGTCACACTTTGCGTGATGTGGCCCTTTGCTCACAAAACGGCAAGATCTTTGATCCACAGTGGGTTTGACTCACGTTTCTGGAAATCTGGTTTTCCTGTTTATACGCTGTATGTAAAATGCTGAAATACGGGCAGAATTGGAATTATTTTCTTCCTTGAACTCCTTAATTTTGTATCATAGTTATTTTTAATTGGATGTTTAATCCTCTTAGCCAAAACTAACCTTTGGTGGAGTAGTATAAAACTGGTCATGCTCTGATGAGTGAGAGGTGCTCAGCTCTAGCTGAGCTGCTGTTTAGGCCTCTGCTTTGGAATGTGTATCTTGAAAAACTGAACAGCTTTTTAGAGTTGTCCTAATCCATCTTATATGCATCAATGATTGAGCCTCTGGGTATTAATGGCTCACACTGGGAACCTGCTGGAAATTAGCCGCAATTCATGTAAAGTGATTTTTCTAATGATTATGCTGTGTTGTCGATTTAAAAATATTTTCAACATACCAAAATAGCTAGGCTTTGTATCAGGACAGTCTCCTGCCAGCTTTCTCTACATTAAAGGTGTTTGAGTTAGCTTGGAGAGAAGCAAAGGCTAAATTCCCTGTATACTTCCCTGTTCATTTCAGCAAGAAAAAAATGTGCTGCTTCATATGAAACTGTATAACCAGAGCCAGTGGTCATGAACCCCTGGGAAATGTAGTTACGGATTTTCCCAAGAAGAGAAAGAAGATTCTTGTGCTGGTGCAACCCATTGTTTGTTAGGAAGTTAGAACCAGATTTTATTTCCACATAGTAAATCAGCTGTCTAGTGTTAAAATCTCACCTTCATTCCTTCTTCTCTCTGTTTTGAAGAAAGAAAATACAGTCTTAAAGCTGTATATTCATCGGTTATTATGGACAGAGGACATGAGTCTTTACATGCTGCGCGTTTGCTTCTAGGGGTGGCTTCTGGCATTGTTTTGTTTGCTTGTTCTGGGGGACTGCTTTTTCATTTTGCAGCGTAATTTGGATTTTAAGAGTCTTTGGAAGACTGAAGCATCCAATTAAGTATATTCAAAAGATGAAGCTGTATCTGTGCAGTAGAATCACTCATTTCACTCTCACAATGTAATTATGGATAATTTTAAACTCCCTGTATTTTTGCAAGTTCATTTTTCAGATAAGCTGTATTAAAACTCATCCCAGATTATCACTTTGCACTCTGAGGTAAAGGATCCTAGTTACCAGGCTGGCTGTTGTTGCATAGGTTTGTGTGGATACCCAGCCATTCTGCTGCAGTATTTGGGATGCTTTTGCTTCCTGTGACATGCTCAGACTCTGTGTTCTGTTTTCTGTAAAGGTGTGGCTGAAAAAGGCACAGAAGCTCCAAGAGGTAGAAAAACCTCCTCTTACAACTTTCTGATTTCTTACTAATGAATGCTCTTTATTTAGCAAGTGGATCCTGTAAGACTGAGGAGCGTACTGAATTTTACACTTGGCTTCCTGCTCAGCAAGGTTCCTGTCTGTTTGGGCTAGACATGGGCCTTGGATGGTCTCCACACATGAGAGGATCCTGATATTCACTGAAAAAAACATGTTCGTAGACACATGCTTTGCTGTAACCATCATTTTCTTACACACAAACTTCTGGAACAAGCCTTTTTATTGCACATAATCTTTACAATGTCAGTAGCCGACCTGTGTGATCCTGATAAAACCCTGCTGTATATTTAAGACAGGATACCTCGTCAATTGTTATCAGATGAAATTCACTCTGCGTAGCAGATCCTAGGTGGTATTTGTGCTAACAGTTTCCGATAGCAAATGTTCTATAATAAAATAGCATATTGCCACTATATTAGTTATTGACTTCAGAAAGTTAGTCAAACCAAGAACAGTATTTTATTTCGAATACCAAGCAAGGAAAAAAAAATGAAAATATCTTACTTTCTCAGGTCTGGGATGCAGAATAAAAGAATCTGTGGGTTTTCTTCTTGTGATAGTCCTACACTGTTGTCATTAGACGGATCAGTGACTTCCAGTAGGGTCTTCAGAAAGTGCCTGCATCTTTACGAGAGAAGACATTAATTACTGCTGAATCACAGTGAAAATTAAGTGTGTCGGTTGCACCGCCACTGCATGGTGGTTTCATAATGATTGACCTCATTGCGGTGAATACCCAAGAAACTGGCCACTTTCTCGGAAAGCATAGCTGAGTACTGAGCAGCAGTGCTAATTCCCACCCTGCCTGGTTCTCAGGACTGCTTGTGCCTGCTCTCGTTTACAGCCTATTGTTTTTTTAATAGTTCAAATGTTTGTTTGTCTCTTGACTCTTGGGGTTTATGTTTTTGATCATGTCCTCTCCTTTCCTAGCCTCCCAGGTAATCCTTTGAGTGTGCTGCGATAGAAAGCACAGGCTCATTAGCATCTTTATCGCACTTTTCATGCTAACAAAGGAAGATACTGGGTGCTGGGAAGCAGTATCCGGGCACTGCTCAGGGCTTCCTCTATCAATGAAAGAACAGGAGGAAGAAGGAGCAGGCTGTGCCAGTGTCTTGTCGCTGCGAATCCTTCAGAGCCAGCACTTCTGCACAGATGGACTTCATTAAAAGTTAAAACATTTCCACACCGGGGGTTTGTAAAGGAAAATGGATGCATTTTCCTTGAAGCTATTATTTTCATCTTACTAAGTGTGCTGGAAAGCAACCCTCATAAGGCTTCTGCTGCTGGTCTGGCAGGTCTATCTCTCTGCTGCTGCAGAGCTGGGATGGGGCTGGGGACCAGTGCTGGGCGCTGACTGCCTGCCCTTGCTGCTCTGCAGCCTTCCGTGCATGGAGTGTTCCAGAAAACATCCAGCCCATTAGAGGAGCAAGAACCGAGGGAAAGCAAGAGCAGGGAGCATGCCAGGGCAAGGTGGCTATCTGGGGCCTAGCAGGGACTTGGAAGGGGGCACAGCGGCATATTCCTGTCCTGCCCGTTCAGCACAAGCCTGCTAGCCAGTGCTGGTCTGAGTGAAGGAACACTCATCCATTTGTGGTCCATGGTTACATGTGCCACAGTACATCATAACAGTGATTAGATCTGGGACTTGATGGTGCTGCAGGGAGAAGGGAGAGGAAGAGAAACGTATGGAAGATGTGATTCCTCTAATCCAGAGAGCTTACTGTCTAATTTAGCAGAAAAAAATCCAAGAATTTGATTCAAGACATACAAGAAATTGATTTGAGAGTAGAAGGCAGATTGGACCTAGTGTGGAAAAAAAAAAAGGTGCTATCATTTCGTCATGCTTACTGGGAGTATAGTATAATTGCACTGATTCACCCAAGCTATTATTTTTTATGAATACATTTCACTCTTCATTTGCCTACAGCTTCAGGGACACGTGCGCAAAGAAGAGCGTTTTCAGCCAAAAGTCTTGTCCTAGGAAGTGCCTGTGAAGGTGGTGGTGGCCTGTGTGGTGTTCCCCGCAGTAGAGGCACTGTCACTCGAAAGGTTTTTTTCTGCCCTTCTCTTTCTTTACACGTGGCATTATTTATTTTTCCGACTCCAATGAAGCAGGTGAACGGGAAGTCCGTGTATAAGGATACCCTTGGGAATATACTGTGGAGTTCGCTAGGTGGGTCCTGCAGTGCTGCGTACAGCCGTGAGCTGTGCAGGTGCTATTAGAATAGTACTTATGGGAGCATTGGCTGCACACTTGCCCTCGTATGTGAAATTTGCTGCCTGGTTTTCGCTTCTTAAGTGCTGCTTTTCAGGCCTTCAGGGCACGGTCCAGTGGGGCAAGTGCAGCGAGTTCCCGGCCCCAAATGCTCCACGTACTGTAAAGAAGCAGCTGCACAGCTGCTTTTAAAGAAAGACCGTTTAAAACTGAATTGTCTCCTCTGTCCCCAAGTCACAAAGTAGTAAATCAGACTGCAGTAAATAGCAGTGGTGTTACTGCAAATATCTGTGCTTTCTTGATCTGCTTTTTGGAAAGGCCAGGCTAGTATTTCATTTTGCAGCAGAGAAACTTGCTTGGAGTCTGAGGTTTTATTTGCCAAGTTTCACTAAAGGGCCATCACCCAAAATGAAACTAGGACTGTGGCACTGGCCTCCGCAGGGTTTTACACTTGGGGAGTTGGCGGTAGCTTAGACTCAGACACAGAGGGAGCTCCCGAAACGGCTACTTGTGGCTATATGATGCTTACTGCAGGGGGGACCTTGTGTAAATAATAATAATTCTGAATGACTGACATATAGGCCTGGAGCAATAAGACTTGAAGCCTTCAAAAAGGACATTTTCTGTTTATGTAATATTAAACCAGCTAAAATAGCAACAGCAGTCAAACTTGAGGGTACTGCCAGGAGAAGAGCTGAGGACAGTTGTTGAACAGTCAGCAACCCAAACTGGACATGTCTGAAAAATGGCTAAATACCAAGGAATGCGTTTGTTTACAACCCAGCCGTATGCACATTTCTGGCCCTGCGCTCCGTTAAACCTGCCTCTCGTCAGGGCTGATGGGGTGACATTACGGGGCTGGAGGGGGGCACAGCCGGTGCTTGAGGGCACGGCAGCAGTCACAGACAAGCGGAGACCGGAGAGGCTTGCGAGGGAGGTGCCGGGATGGATGACCGGAAACACGAACTGGCAGTTGAATCCGACTGGATGATCCAGACTGCTGCATCGGACGGACGTCTGCCCTGGACCATCAGAAGAAGCAAAACCAGGCTGCGACAGAGGCCACAGAGTAACTACCCCTCAGTAGTTGGTGCGTGGCTGAGGAGGGCTGCGGGCTGCTGTCATCTGCCTGGGTGCGCTCTGTGCAGTCCTGACCTCAAGATAATGCTGTACTGGAGCAATGCAACAGAGAGCGATGACCCTTCGATGAAGAACGTGCACTCCTTTTTACGGGATTTCAGTATTTTTAACTTCATGTCCTCTGCCCCTGGTGCTGCTCCGTGCTGAAGCTACAGCTGCAGCCAGAGTCGGAGCAGCTGTAGTTTGGGCAGCGGCACCTTGGCTAGTTGTAAGCAGGCTGAGGGTGACCGCAGCCAGCGGCATGGCCAGAGCTGCACAGCGCTCAGCACCAGCAGGTACTTGTGCTCGGGCAGCGCTGTGGCTCGTGCTGCTGCGGCTGTGCGTGTGTCGTACTGGAGCTGGCTGGCTTCGGAGCCGCAGGGGCACGTAGAGGCTTCTGCTGAGTCTTCTCTTCCCCATATATCACTGTGAATATTTTTGTCATGTTTTCTCTTGGGGTGAAGTGTGTTCACCGTTAGTGTTTCTATGAGCGCTTTGCTATGTTATAATGATTATAACGATCACAGTTTAATAAATAATTGTTCTTTGTCCTTCTGCTAGCACATTGTATCTGAAGATTTCAATGTGCTTTATAGAACTCAGCTAAATAAGCTTAACAGTTTTATTCCTTTCAAAGTCCTTTGACGGTTAAAAGTGCAATGTGAGGCTCAAGTCTGATTATTTGTAAAATGACCTTTATGGAAAATAGAAGGAGAGTGGCTGGTGGCTCAGTGCATGGTAATGCAATGCAGAAAAGGACTTGGAAACCTATTTCCTCCTCCTCCCCACATGCCCTGCATAGACGTCTGTGAACAATTAGGCCTGCTATCTGTGCCGAGTAAATGTCCGTTCCCTCCCCTTCCATATCCGCTTGCACAAAGGGTTAGGAAATCCATCTCTGGTGCTCTGAGATTTTCTGCTCTTAATTGAATTCATGCATGCATGTGTGTGCACTGTGAATGGGAAAGGATGGTTGGGTGCCCTGAGCATCCTGTCTGTCTCTCTGGGATGGAATATACTCATCACTGTGGCATGAGAACATTGTTCATCACATATAATGGGAGGTTGTCTTATTCTCATGTAATCTGGCGTAAAAAAAGACAATCTGTCCTTTTGTTCCTCTGTACCTCTAAAAGCTGTAAAGGATGAAATTTGATTTATGTGGAGTCCTTGAGACACAAGATGTGCTTTTGGAGATAAGCAGGAACAGGTTCATCCCCCTCTGGGTTTTTGTTAACCTCTGTGTCTTTTGGATTCCAAAGTGTCTGGGCTTGCCGTTATATTAATACCTTGCATAGCGCCAGAGCGTTTTCAGCGCAGGACAGATGCTGGCAGTTCTCAGTAGAATTGCAGAGCCAAGTGGGATGATGAACTTTCTTGTTGCTTTCAGGAAAATATTAGCTTTAGAAAAGCTTTAGAAATGTGTTCCTTTGTTTGAGCTAGTGATCTAAACGGTGACCTGTGCATTCGTCTCCTGGCCACAGCCCCCTGCCTTGTTTCCCCTGAAGCTAGTGCCCGAGAACACACGAAAACAGAGCCTCCCATAAGCCCAAACTCATTCGTTCAGCAACAAGCTGTTGTGGCTAGAGGATTGCTGCTGCTGCAGAAGGCGAGCATGTCTGTGGCGGGTAAAAGCCAAATTCATGGGAATTTCTGCCTACAGAGCGCTGGAGCCATTTGACAGTCAGGACCGGCAGACATGTCTCTGATGCGGCCTCGCTCTTTGCTTCTTTGCTGTTTCAACTCGGATCTCACAAGGAGCCCCGTTTGTACCTTCTGGAGTTCGCTGTTCTCTGGTGGCATTGCTGCTGTGACTTGACTTGCTTTGTCTGGCACGTAGGCAGGCGTGCTCAAGCTGGCTGCCAGGCAGCTCGGGTTCGTGGGAGCACGGCAGCGTGCCTGGTGAGCCGTGGTGTTCTGCACAGGGGGTACTCTGGGTAGCCCCAGCCTTAAATCCCATCTCTGCCTGGGGGGCAGATGTTATTTGTTGTCACTGCTCAGTCACTTGTTTTGTAAAAAAGCAGAAAGCCTTTTGGTAAAATGTGCTGCTTAGCTTAGGAGTGACGTGGATAGAGAACTGGAGATAAGGGAGAATGTGAACAGGATCTGTAAGGAGATGAAACTTTCAATTTACCATTTATCAGGTTTATCTCAGATAAAGCAGCAGCAGTTTAAGCATTAAGTAAAGGGAAAGGAGTGAGAACTTTCTGCCCAGGTGTTCCCTCTTGCCTTACAGCGGTTCTAAAATAGCCTACTACTGGTTTTTATTTCCCATAAACCACTAATACAGTAAGAGATTAAGAGATAATCCAGCAATTAGTGACAAATAGCAGTCCCCAAACTTGTTCCTGTTTGACAAACCAGAAAGTAATCTGTTTGAATTAGCGTGTTTCGCATGTGTCTCCTCACCTTTCCAACTCTAATCTGAAGTGTCAACACGTGGGGAAAGGCGCTGCCAGAGCCTGCTCCTGTCCGTGCGCATCGATGCGGTGCGATCCCTGCCGGGCTCCCCAAAACAAAGCCCCTGGCAGGCCCCCAGCAGCACCCCTCTCCCAGCCCACAGACAGGCCAAGTGGCAGTACAGCCCCTTCCCTTGGTGTGACTGGGGGGCTCATCAGCCCTTCCGGAGGGCAGGGGGAGGCTCTGCAGCCACTGTGCTGCTGCAACGGGGCCGGGTGTTCCCGTAGCTGTTTCAGCATCACTGCCCAGTCTTACACCCTTCACCAGCCTCTTGCTGTTCGGTCGCACGGTCCTGGGGGTGCAGCGGGTTGGACCACATTTGCAGCAGCTGGAGTTTGTGTTGCCCTGTGTTGGACGTTGGTGCTGCTTTCCAGAGATGCAACCGCTCACGGGTACGCCTGGTTTGCCACAAGCACTGTCCTTCCCGGGCAAGGGCAGGAAACAAATCCTCCCTGTTGGGAAGAGCTGAGCAGAAGGCCGAAGCCCCTCACTGTCTGCTGAGGCCGCGCAGATGTGATACGCTCCATTAGATTAGGAAATAAAGTGGTGGCTTGGGAGCAGCAATAAAGAGGTTCCCTCCCTTCATAAGGTCTCCCAGGATTAAATGAGCCTTATGTTAATGTTTTGTGGACCGAGAGGTAAATCCCCTGTCTGAAGCAGGCCAGAGGAAGCCTGAGCCAGGGCTGTTTGTGTTGAGGATGTCTGGGTGGGGGTCCTCGCTGGAGGTGGCCCTCGCTTATGGGCCAGTTAAGCTCTGAGTTGGCTGGTTCTGGTCCCCCGGTATCATTTCAATTGAAGAAATGTACACAACTGTTCTGCTGTTCTCCTGCAAGCTCCATTACCCTTGGTAGGCCACTGCGGTAGCTGTTATTGGCAGTTTGTTGCCTGGTCTGTACCATGTCACTGTTGGTTAAAATCCTGTCCTCTAATCACTGGAAACGACCGACTGTACTGTTGCACTGTATAATGCCACATGCTGTTCTCTAATTTGCAGTGTTTCTGCTGGAAAGCAAATTCCTCCCCCCACCATCTCCTTCCCCGATCAAAAATGTGACTCATAAGCAGTCTTTGGCTATCAAATCCACTTCGGTATTCTCCCAGCGAGGGTTCGATTACAGCTGATACGCCGCAGATCTGTAGCTGGAGTGAGGTCACTCCCGCTAGAGAAATAAGATCTCCTTTGTCTATAAGGAAAATGCAACTAACCTTCTACTGTCTCTCCCGCAGGAACAAAAACTGGGACCTGCTCAATTCTCTCTGGGTGGTTTTGTCCTTCTGATTTCTTGTCCATCTCTCGCTCGCAGCACAGTGTACCAGTGAGGCTCGCCCGAAACTGAGCCCAGCTGAGACTGCGCATGTCTGTCACTTGCCTAATGCCTCTCTGCTGCCTTTAGCTCTTGCTTTGGAGAGGGGGAGCAGCTCTTCCTGGTAGAAGATTTTCCATTCACCACTTGGAACATTTCTTTCATACTTGATAAAGTTCGGATCTACGTATATGCTCTTCCCAGTGTGTGGTCAATGGGTTTAAAGTGCCTTTGCCATCATCTTGATAGCTGGAGCGGGTGCGCGAGAGCACGTCGGTCTGTGTGACGGCTGGAGTCCCTTGCTCTGTGCGTGCGTGTGGGTGTGTTTTGCCCATGTAAATGTGTCTGTGCTTCCAGCGCCTGGCCCAGCACGGGCCGCCCCGACGCCTCGACGAGCGGGTCAGGGAGGCGAGGGGCCGGCCCTGCTCCGGCCAGAGCGGTGTGAGTGCGACGCGCTCTTGTCCACAACACGGAGCGGTGTGTGTGCGTGGTGGGAAGTCATGGCTGACCTCTGTAGTCTTGTCTTGTCGTTTCAGTGGTGTGCGGACAGATGAAGCTTGGCCTGTTTTTACTCTCTGTGTTTTTCCTTGTCTTTTTTTATTCCCTCCTCATCTTCATCGCACTCTGCCATCAAACAAAACAAACTTTCATCTCTCAGATCAGCGAGAAGGTTGGTCCTTTTCACTTCTTATCCATCTACAGTACGCCACGTCAGATGGGACTTTTCCAGTAGGGAGAGGAGAGCCATCCCCACAAGGGGAGGGGGCCCTACAGACTGGCTCCCTTCCAGGCACGGCCACCATGTGCCTGACGATATCTGCTTTCTGTTTGCTGTGACTCTGGTGATGGCATTGATACTTTGCTTGCATGCCTTTGTTGCTTGAGATTTAAAATGCACTGAATATATTTTGCATGCAAATACCAGCCAGGGCGGTTTTCTTCAACGGTGGGGTGGGAAGAAGTGCATGCTACTGTATGTAGGGTCCTCCTCTAACCCATGAGCTGTGCTAGGTGCCAGTCTAACACCTCTAAAGTGCTGCTGCTTTCCGGCCGGAGATCAAGAGCAGTCTTTGGAAGTGGAGATCAGAATGATCCCCCACCCTTCGCAAGCTGCCAGCGAAAGCGGGTTCCTCAGTCCCTCCTGTGGCTTGGAAAGTTTTAACTTTCTCTAGAGGCAAAAAGTTTACTTTCGACTTAAGCTGGAGAATAACCCCGCATGCTCCCCTCCGTTCCACAGGGCAGCAGGAGCAGCTGGCCGGGAGGTGCACAGCCCTCGTGCTGAGGCAGCTTCCCCGCTCCTCGACAGTCCGTGCTCTGGGGGTTGGACAGTTTTCTTTCCACACTCGGACGAGGGCCCTTTGCATGAGCAGGTCTGCCTCTCCTTTCTTCCTGGGGCTGCATCTTTCCCTTGTTGGCAGCCGAGCAGGGAGCTCTGGCAGTGGCCCCAGCTTTGCCCTGGATGGCTGAGGGAGACCCATGGTGACATGCGTAGGGACTCGTAGCCACTCAGCAAAATCTGATTTGTGCTTTGCCGTGCTCTGTCCCGCTGCCCTCAGAGAGCTGGAGGTGAATGAATAAAGGACAATAGGGAAAGGCGACTCCAGCTTTTAAATTAAATTTAGCTCCAGACCTAGCTTGAGGCACTCGTGATTTCATGCTAAGGAAAGCCAGTGTCTTTGGCAGAAGTCCTGAGCTAGTTTCCAGAGATGACTCCTTCACAGAACACGTTCTGTGCGGGTCCCTCGCTCCACACACGCTGGAGGAGGGGGATGTTCCCAGCGGCTCTGCAGCCCGGCGCTGCTCCCGGGTGGCACGGGGAGGAGACCCTGGTTCCTCGCACACATGCCATCGGGCAGCTGCGTGAGTTGAGCTTAGAATCGTCACTGGAACAAGTTTTAGCAAGATGTCATAGCAGTTGTTCCAGTACACTGACTTCGCTCCCGTTTCTCTCCCTGGAACGTGCTCTCATTTAGATTGTACTGAGGCACAGGGCCTTGTTGTTTACCCTCTAAAAATAGATTTCGTAGAGGATAAAATTACCTGAGCCCAAGACAATGATGAAAAATGAGAACAAGGAAGAAAAGAGAAGAAATTAAAGCCAAGGCCCGAAGCCTCCCCGATTTCAGTGACTTCGGAGCACTGCTGTGATGGCTGAGGCCCCTCTGGAGAACAGACCTTTGACAGGGCACTTTAACGTTTTAGCCGCATGGTTTAAGTGAGGGGAGGCAGCCAAGAATGGATATAAGCCAGCAGGAGCAGATAATTTCTCGTTCTTTGTGTCGACTCCTCCTTCCCACCCCACCAAAAATACCCACGTACACAAATATTTAATGTGAAGCCAGAAATTAGTTTCTAAATATTCCATTGGGATTTGCCGTGCTTATAATTTGTTTGGCACTGATAATTACATCTTACATTTTTCCAGCTTTACTTAAAACTGTGTACTGCTCACCCATGCATTTAATTATTGCTCTGTGACTGCTACAAGGTTATTTATTAACGAGTTATTTTATCTTGATACAGTGGATCTTTTCTCTTATTCCCCTCCTTAATGTTGTGTTATTTTCATCAGAGAAATTTCAGAGAGTGAATGCAAATTGCGTAGCTCCACAATCTTGCTCTCCCTTACTTTGCTATTAGTATGTCAGTATGCTGAATGCTGATGTGTCTCCAGTGCTGCACCACTGTAATGATATATCCTCTTTTATATGTGGTTGTCAGCGCAAATAATTAGACCTAAAAGTTATAGCTGAAATATAATCCAAAAATGGCAAGGCCCTGTTTTGGAAATTGTCTATAAAATGTCAGCACTCAAGGATGCATTGGGAGCATAAATAGTACAGCATTGTTTGAGCACAAGATTAGACTGTAAATGCATTTTTTCTGGTTCCAATTTTTCCTCTCCTGCTGTTGATTCTGTCAATAGATTGTGAGACTCCAGCAACTGCCTTTCCATTTGAAGTCCTTCCTTAAAATGATAGCGCTAGGGAGAGATGAAAGGTGTCTACAGATGAGTAAACGATGCAGACCGATGATCATATTTGAGGATATCTCCTGAATTCACTCCTCCCCAACTCTGAGGAGGCGATTCCTGAGGAAGGCGGGATTTTGGGCAGCGTTGCAGTGTGGTGAGGGCACGAGCACACCCCGTCCACCCAGGACATTCCAGTTTGCCTGGCTGGAGTAAAGAAATTGGACAGTGTCACCTTCTCAAAGAGGTGGCCCCACATCACTCTCTACTACTCATCCCAGTCAGGAGGTTAGAGCAGGTCCCTCCAAACTTGCCTTTGCTGTGCCGGGGTCAGGGGGCAGCAGTGGGACTTTAGACTGCTCCTGCTTCGTGCAGCGAAAAGCAAAGGGGAGAGGGTGTCAGGACCAGAGAGCAGTTGGGATCACCCCAGAGAGGAGCAGAGAAGCATGCAGGGCACAGGCACAGGTCTGCATGGCCGTGGGGCAGCGCCCAGCGAGCCTGTGGTGGGGGTGTCGGGAGGGCGAGGATGGAGCCCAGAGTTAGGGCACGGTGGGATGACAACCCAGAAGCAAGAGTGGGCAAGTAGAGGTCCCTGCGCCTCGGCAAGGTGGAGGGAGGGGTGTTAGCATTGTTGATTGCTCGGCTGTACTGTGGCCAGGGAAAGCAGTTTGGTTTCCCCTTCCCTCGCAGCACCAGGCGGTTTTGGAAGCATGAGCGTTCCTGCTGGCACTGTTGTGCTTCCAGTGGAGCCTTGCTGTATGCCAGCAGTGTCTCAGCGTGCCAGAGAGGGGCTAACAGCACTGACCTGGGAGCCCTGGGCACTCGTGCCGAGCCTACAACTCTTGCAGACAGCAGCAGTGAGGGGGGGTCCCTGGTTCCCCAAGCGGGTAACGTCACCCTCAGAGGGAACCTGAGACATTTGGAAACAGCCACTCCTGTGGTGAAAGGAGCCGGGCAATCGATGCATGCTCTTTGCTCTCAAGGCAAGGAATGTGCACGTTAATGCATGCTGAATTATTAACATTTCTCAATCTCGACCTTTGTGGCTGTTGTGTTGCCTGCTCCCCTCCCTCCTCCCCACCGCGTCCCCAGTGGGTGGGAACCAGTCTCCACGCTGTCCTTTCTCCCTGTCCTGTGGGATCCAGGGCACAGGCTCAGATTGCGCTGCACTGCTCACCGCTCCCGGGTTTCACTTCGCATCCCAGGGAATGCTCTCTACGGGGAGACGTGCTGAACAGTGGAGCATTACAGAGCCCTTACATTGCCTATTCTTGAGATGAATGACAATGAATCTCATTTTTGACAGTCTGCTGGTTTAACTAAACCTATGAATTATACTATTGTCCATTGAAATCATTTTAATATTCACAGCAATTTTCCCTGTGCTGTTCTTGCAAAACCTCCAAACCACCTTCTCTGATCTTTATCCAAAAAGAAGATTAAAAAAAAAAATTTGCAAATTCTTGTCAAGAAAATTGTAATAAAAAGGGAAGTTTCATTGCTGCAATAAATGAAGAACAACAAAAATTTCTGGAGCACTTAAGGTAGCATCATGGGCTGTGCTAGCCCATGTGATTTGACTTGTAAATTGGACAGAAATTCTAAGAATGCTGGGCTTTGAGGAGTTATACTGATTTAAATTATTACCAGACTTTTATGCTAGAAAAGCAAGCGACTTAAATCTCTGGCTTGAGCCCGAGGAATGTGTTGATGGTGCTCTGCAAGCTGCTGTGAGAGCTCTGCCAGCTCTCGCTAATGCTAACTGACAGCATCTCCCCTTCTCCCTCCGTACTGACTGGGACGAGAAGCTGCCAATTATCCCCCAAGAGGACGGGAGGCTGATGGAGCCCGTCCCTTCCTCTGCACGCACTCCTGCCAGACTATCGTCCGGACCAGATCTCCCACCGAAGGCATTGCCCTGACCCACTCCTGCCTCCCATGTTGAGAGCTGACCCCTACACGTGGCATCCGTTTTTAGCAGCTGCGGTGCCTTGGGCACCACTGCTCTCCGGCGTGCAGCAGCGGGCCCATCTCAGCAGCTCTGCCGGTGTGCTAACGAGGGGAGGCCAGCTTAGCCATTCTGGATCGCAGAAATACACTGCAGAGGCCTGTTTAACCACTCGTCTGTTGCCAGGCTTGAGAGACAGGGCCCCACACAGCTTCCTGGCAGTGTGCAGGAGGCATGGCCCGTGTCGAGGTCGGCGACGCTGCAGCCTGCCCACCCTCTTGTGCGGTTTTGTCCACGGGGGAGTTTTCCTTGTCATTCATCCCTTCCCTAGGCACAGGGACAGGCCAGCCACCTCCACTGCTCCCCTGTGGGTAGGACAGGGGGGAGCCACTTTCGAAGGGGCTCAGCCCTTCCTTTTTGCCATGCAAAGCACTGCCGGATAGCCCCCGGCTCCTTTGGAAGGGCATCTGCCCTATGCTGCCCGAGGGACAGCAGGACACGCAAGGGTGATGCGGCACCGATGGGGCTCAGCGTGGCCCCTGGAGCACCCTGAGAGCAGCACTTGACGCGGGGGCACAGTGTGGGGGAGTCTGCAGCGGGCTGTGCTGTCTCTGGTCTCACAGGGCTGGGGGTTAAGATCTGTTTGTGCATGCTGGGCTCTGACCTTCCTGCACGGCCTCTTGTCCTCCCACATCCCCGTGGGTGAGTTACTGTGCGCCTTCCCTCCCCGTCCTGCCCTCACACCGCTTCCCCCTGGACTCTGTAGTGGCCTCCGGTGCCTGCCAGCCTGTGCCTGCTGCATGTGCGCGGGTGCTCTGTCCCCACCTATGGCTTTATCCTCCAAGTTTGCCCTTTCTTACTTTGACACAGTGTGGGCGGGTGGGTTTGGTCCTTGGATGGGGATGGAAATTTGAACAGCTTCTACCTGAAATAATTCGACGCCATGTTCATTGGAAAACGAAACCTGACTCTTAACGAGTGATGCTGGGATGCTTTGGTTGGAGTACACGCCATCATGTTAAACCATTGCCATGTCCATCAGGTTAACTCCGTATTCTCATCACTGCGTAGCGCTTGAGTACACTTTCAGTTCTGTCTCGTTTGGGGAGCGCTGCCCCGTCAGTCAGGTAACGCCTCACTGGCGAACGCTTATGTAGCTATTGATTTGAGATTTAATAATTGATTAAAAGAAACAACCAGCAAGACTTTGGATTTAGACATTCAAAAAAAAAAAAAAAAAAAGGTGAAGCAAGTTTTCCTTCCCCCGGCTGGTAAGGAGCTAATGAGCCCTGTTTTGTCACCGAGACGATGTGTAGTACACACGCGATGTTGACAGTATTGTCTAATTTATCGCGAAGTCTTAGCTCTGTTGTACATGCTAGCGTGGGGGCTTCCGTGTTCAGCCTATTTCTGCAAGCCTGTTGGTTGGGGGATGAATCATCAAAGAGAGCGCTAGTGCAATTTGATTTGGGGAGAGTCAGCTTGGCAAGCGGAGCTGACACCTCTGCGGCTCGTCGGGCTGTCAGCAGCTTCACCGTCTGCGGAGACGCCATGGTGGCAGGAGCCCGGCCAGCAGAGCCACGTCCCCCCGGACCCCCAGCGCCCGTGGGGCCGGTCGTGCCTGCGGCGTGTTGCGAGCTGGCACCGCTCAGGCTCCTACCCGATTTCCACCTTCCCCCAGCGCTGCGGCTGTTGCTGCTCCGCCGGCCCGATGCGCTGCTGGGGGAGCGTAATGGGCAGGGAGAGGCTCCTCGGGAGCCGGTCAGTCGTGAGCCCGGCCGATGCTCCGGGGCTGCCTTTCTGCTGAAGGCGGCCAGAGGAGAGCAGGGCTGCTGGGCGAGACACGTTCGAGCAGTTTCCCTTTTTAACTACAGACTAAAATGAGCTTGCCCAGAGGAGACAAAGATTTACCGAGCACAGTTGTTTCTCTACCCTTGCTTAAATAGGCCCATAACACTAACCCTGAAGAAGGGGTCTCATTTCTCAGTGTCATTTTCCTGACGGGAATGCATATGGCAGGCAGCTTTAGAGCTTTATTGTAGCTGAGAGTTGCTTACAAATAAGTCTTGAATGAAATACCCAGCAAGGGATTGATATGAAGAGAAGCTGTGCAATGAAATAAGGAGGAATACATCTCCTGAAGTGCCGCCACAAAGGTGGGGAGGGTTCTGCCAGCCCAGCTCTCTTCTGTCAAAATGGATATGATCTCACATCTGTCAGGATTAGCTCTCTCCTGCCCAGCAAGGTGATCTCTTCAGGCCCTGACAATGTCATGCAGCTCTGGTGACTATTTTTTCTGAGCCAAGGTAGAACCTGAGTTACATTTTGAAAGGAATTATGTTTTATTTAGCAGCACACGTGTGCTAATTCAGAAAGAAACCTTTCTGGTGCTCCTGCCCAAACCCTGCGAGGTTTAGGGGACCAGTTGCTCCACTCTAGAGCTAATAAATTGAGCAGGTAATTCTGTTTTGCCGAGCTTCAGTGGGCCCTGCACAGAGAGAGTGTGTGACTGGCATTTGTGCATGCTCTCTAATTAGCGGGATGTAATTTAAATGGAGGAATGTTTCATGTTAGTAATATGATTTCAAAAGCCTATGTTTGGAGGGAATGGATTGAGCCATCCGCTAATGAGTTCTTCTAATAAGATGCTGGTGGCTAAGGAAGGAGAGCAAAGTGTGTGCAATTTGGCAAAGCAGTGAACAGCTTTTGCACTTCATTTTATCTGTCCTGAGGGATAGACAGGCAAAAATGTTGAACCCCCACTCACGTACCCCTGCAATGCAACTGAGTGCTCTCTGCTGGTTCTCTGACCCTACTAGCTGTCTCCTCCTTGTTTCAGTGCGGCGTGTTGCTCCTCGATTCTCTATCCCTCCGAGCAACCACGAGGTGATGCCTGGGGGGAGCGTGAACCTCACGTGCGTGGCGGTAGGTGCTCCGATGCCCTACGTGAAGTGGATGGCTGGTGTGGAGGAGCTGACCAAAGAGGATGAGATGCCCGTCGGTAGGAACGTCCTGGAGCTGAATAACATCGTGCAGTCTGCCAACTACACCTGCGTGGCCATCTCCTCCCTCGGCATGATCGAAGCCACAGCCCAGATCACTGTCAAAGGTAAGGAACTGTTCCTCGTGGTGCTCCTGCTTGATGTTCAGTGGTGTAGCCCTTTGCCCAAGTGTCACTGGGTGCAGCCAACTGACTGCAGCCTCCTGTGACTTTTCCACCTGGCAAGGGAGGTTCCCAAACCCACAGCTTGGGTTTTTTCCCTGTTCACAGTACAGTGTTTGCCTTAGAGGTCATTTCCTCTCCCCCTACATGCGGCGTGATGGGAGGCAGGTTGGTGTCAGGCTGGGTCCCTGTTATGCCACGAGGGACCCTCACTGAGTCTGTGCTCATCCCGGCGATGTCTGGCTTGCTCCATAGACATCAGCAGGATCAGCTCAGCACAGCAGCAGGCCACGGGCTGTCCTGGGGCAGGGGTCTGTGGGTGTCTGCAGTCAGCGAGCTCTTTGCACAGAGATGTCCTCTTGCAGTAAAGGCAGGACAAGAAGGTTAATCCCAGCAGTGTGAAGTGCCTGTGAGCCTTGCCCCAATAAGCCTCCTCCTCCCCTGCAGGGAAGAGTTATACCTGTTCATTTTAAAATTGTTGCATATTCCTGTCAGTTTTCTTTTTCTCCCTCGCCTCTTTATTTGTTGCTGTCCTTGAAGCGTGCTTCCTGCTGCTGTTTCACAGGTTGCTGTGCCCCAAAGAGGACATTATTGGTGATTGCTGACCACTGGGTACAGGGCAGCCCATACTGACGGCTCCCTAACAGGAGTGCGTGTCCTGCCTTTCTCATCTGGGGCCAAGCAGGTCCACACTATCCCTGTCCTCTCCTTGCAGTTGATTTGTAGCTCGGATTTCCACAGATAGGTCATCTTTTGAGACTGTCTGTTCTTGCAGACCCCCTCCTGTGCTATGGCCATCTTTAGCACCAAGTCCCTGCGTGAACAAATCACAGAATTGAGTGTTAGCCCTCTCTGACCTGGAGATTAACAGCAAATTCTCTTTTCCCTGGTGCTAGTCAGAGAATGCTTTTAACCTTAGCCGCACACCGCTCCCTTTACTCACAACGCCTGCTAGTCAGTACCTTTTCCAGCCCTCCGTTTTCTTACAGAGCACAGGGGTTGCCTTGGTTATAGTACATACCCAAGAGTGTACAGAAAGAAAGCAGCATGATGGGGAGGTGATTTGGGTGTGGAGGGAGGGGGTGGGATCTGCACTGTTGCACTGGTGGGTCCCAGTGTTTGTCTCTTTGTATGTGGGATGACTGCCTCGCTTCCCCTTTGGCTGGTGGGATGCCCAGGACTGCAGAAGCCCCCAGGACAGGGAGTGGTCTGCTCGGCTCCTTTAGCCCTTTGCCTTCCTCCTTGTTTCTGTCTTTTCTGCGCCTTCACTCTGGATATCTTACTGCCTCTGTCCCTAGCTCCTTCACCCAGGTAGCTTCTCCTGTGCCTGCTGGAAAGTAAACCATTTGCAGGGTAGACAGGAGAAGCAGGATGACGTGACCTGATTGCAGTAAGGTACAGGGCCTGCCCTTGCTCACGTGCAGGCTCCACGGCTCTCCAAAGGACAGGGTGGATGAGTGTCATCTGTCCTTGAAAGCCTGAGGGAGGCTGCCAATTTCTTGGAAGCTCTAGGAAATGTGTTGCTTCAGGCCATAATATTGGGCGAGATGCATTTGCCATCCGTGAGACCTCCACGGGTAGTGGTGAGGTGCCTGGTTGTGGGTTGTATGCCCTTCCCTTCCATGCCAGTTCAGCCCTCAGCAATTTTCTCAGTGTTCATGTTGCAGTAGCACTGGGAAAGGCATCCTCCCTGGCACTCGGAGCAGACATGCTCCTGTGCTCAAGAGCCTGCCCTCCTCAGCTGAACCATGTGGAAACTGGAAACCTGATGGCTTTGCCAAAGGATGAAGCACTTGAGGATCTTAATTTGAGCTGAGCGTTTTTCCTAGTTCTTCGTCAAGCACAGCTGCATTACAAGTCACTAATGACTTTAACTAGAGCGGCTCGTAGGAGGTTTAAACTTACTGTAGACTTTAATTCAGTCATTGTCTTAAAGTATTTGTGTACTCTGCAAATCTCTCACACGCATTCATTCTCTTTCTTTGTTCTTTTGGTAAAATGGCAAAGCTGGAAATGTTTGCTTGCAGTAGTTGCGTTCTCATTAACACTTCAGAGATGTCAGTGTCACAGAGTTCTTGTGTAACAGTTTATTGTCTGGTTGCAGTTTGACACACCACCCAGTGAAATAGTGGATGTGAAAGTTGGTAATTTCTCTGGCTGTATCCCTCCTGCATGTACTGTAATACTTACAAGGCATTCCCCCATCAACCCATCTAACAGCACTGTCCATGAATTCCCTATGGCCTAAGATGCTGTCTCTGTGGAAGCAGGAGCATAGCTCCAGCTGACCTGTGGTGCTCTGTTTGCTTTACTGTATCCCTCTGTAAATCAGCTGTACACCTGGCTTCTGGGGCCAGCCCAGCCCAGCAAGCACCTTCCCACTGCCAGCTGAACCCCCATGACAGAAACATTCCTGCATCCCTGTTGAATTACCTTTATTTAGCCTGCTGCTGGTAAGTGCGTCAAGCACGTCTAATAACATGATTGCTCTGTTTATCCTTCCATTAAGAACCACTTCAAGCAATATATGGTAATATAAAAATGCATGTTCTAGAGTATGAAATGATTTCTGCCTTTTAAAGAAGAATGTTAATGGGAGGTGGCAGCTCCATTTTTATCCCCGTGCACATTGCAGGGTTTGAGCTGACTGAATTATTTAAATCACACCTCTCTGCCTTCCAATTGCAGCACTGCCAAAACCTCCAACAGAGCCATTAGTGACTGAAACGACAGCTACCAGCGTGACCCTCACCTGGGATTCAGGCAACTCCGACCCCATTTCATATTACGTCATCCAGTACAAGCCCAAATCCCTGGAGGGTCAGTTCCAGGAGGTGGATGGTGTGGCAACAACCCGCTACAGCATAGGTGGGCTCAGCCCCTTCTCGGAGTATGAGTTCCGGGTCATCGCAGTCAATAACATCGGCAGGGGTCCCCCCAGTGAGCTGGTCGAGGCCCGGACAGGAGAGCAAGCTCCTTCAAGCCCACCCCTCAAGGTCCAGGCACGGATGCTGAGCGCCAGCACCATGTTGGTCCAGTGGGAGCAGCCAGAGGAGCCAAACGGACAGATCAGAGGGTACCGCGTCTACTATACCACCGACTCGCATCTGCCTTTGAGCATGTGGCAGAAACACAACACCGACGACAGCCACCTCACCACCGTGGGGAGCCTCATCACAGGGACCACCTACAGCATCCGCGTCCTGGCCTTTACTTCGGTGGGCGACGGGCCCCCCTCGGACATCATCCAAGTCAAAACGCAGCAAGGGGGTACGTATGGAGCGAGGTGCTGCAGCTCCGTGTCCACGCCGGTGGTGTGCAGCTCAGCGGTGTGTCTGATCTGCACTCGGTGCTTCAGCGTTGCATGGCAGCGCGGCGTTCCCACCCCGCAGCTGTCAGGTGTGAGCTGTCGGCTCGTCCTGGGGAGCTGGTGTCAATCTCTGTACAGGCAGCACAGCCCACAGTTTTGTCTGGGATACGACGGCTGAAAATGTGACGCGGGGTCCTGGGCATGAACCTGTGCAGCTGTGCCGGGCCCTTCTGGGCTGTGAGTACACACGTGGAAGGAAGGAGCTGGGATGCAGTCAGGGCCTGGAAGTGAGCGCATTTCCCACAGCCACCTGCCTGGGCCCCAGAGGTGCTTGTCAGGAGCGCGGTACAGGGGAGAGGGAAGAAGGGAGGGTCCAGAAGGAATGAAAGGGGATCCTCAAAAGGCAAAACACAGACTCTGCAAAGCCACGCGGCAGATGTCGTGCCTTCTGACACTAGCCATGTGTTTGGTCCCCAGTTCCTGCCCAGCCAGCTGACTTCCAGGCGGAAGCAGAGTCTGATACCCGCATCCTGTTGACGTGGCTGCCCGCCTCTCAGGAACGCATTACCAAATACGAGCTGCTCTACTGGGAAGGAGAGGATGGCACTCAGGTGAGGATCCTGGTTGTGTGTCAGCAGCACTTGGGGCTGGACGTCACAATTCAGCAGTGTGGGAAGGGTGTCTGAGCTGGGGAGGCAATGAGACTGTTTCCTTCTCCGTGTTTCTTCTGTCTCATGGGTGTGTGATAGGAGTATGGCAATCTCTGTCTGGCTTCTGTGTAGGTGACCTTAGCGGTGCTTGTTGCTGCCCAGCAAAATAGCTAGTGACTGGTTTAGGACTGGAAAGGTGCTGCTGCTTTTGAACAGTTGTGCAGGCCAGTAAGGCATCCAGGTGGGTGTGAAATGGCCTCCAAAATATGTCTGCAGCTCCTGGACTGGTTACACTGAAGGAGCAGATTGAGGGTGGCCTAGAAGAGGGTCCTTCCACCTTTCCGGTCAGGTCCCTAAAAGAAGTCCAGCTCTAAATATGTCAAAAGTAGTGCTGGCTTCAGGGCAGCACTGTGAGAACTGTGCTATGGCAGCATCCCAGTGTCCCGTAGACCTCTCCTTCTCCTTTATTTATAGTGGCATGAGAGCTGCCAGAAATAAGTGCCCTCCAAGTGAAGTGGCAGCAAAACAAGTCCTTTATCAGCCCTGTTTAGGTGCATTAGAGATGCCAACTGCTCCAGGACAAGGGCTTTACTCTCTTTCACAGGCAGACACTGTCTGTTGGGAGGAAAAAATCCTCATGTGTCCTGTGCCCCTTGTCTGAACTGTATAGCTAGACCCAGCATTCCCCCAAAGCTGTCAAGCAGTGAGTGCAGTCTGGACACCAGGCAGTGTGGCCTGGCTGTCAGAGAGGTCTGCTTCCCTGCGGAGTCCTTGTATTTCACCCAGAAAGCTCCATGCCTGGGAGTCCTGCAGGACTGCAGCAGGTTTGGCAGCATGGCTGTGACCTTCTGTGGGACCAGCATGGGTGATGGATGGGGCTGCTTATTCACCTGGCGCTGGGAGCTGAGTGCCAGCTTTTCTGTATTCTCCAACCACACCAAATAATCTGTGTTTCCTTTTGCCAGCAAAAGGTGGAGTTTGACCCAACCTCCTCGTATGCTGTGGAAGGTCTCAAACCAGACACGCTGTATAAGTTTCGTCTGGGTGCCCGCTCAGAGCTCGGGGTAGGAGTCTACACCCCCACGATTGAAGCCAGAACTGCCCAATCCAGTAAGTTTCTGATGCTCTGCACTACTGAAGACAAAGCAAGAGCAGTCCAGTTTCCATCACCTGAGCACGGAGTAGCTTGGTGCCTCCATCCTTGAGGGTCTGCGGGGATGCCGGCATGCAGTTTGCTAAAGGGTGTAATGGGGAAAGTCAGCTGGGATTTTGGATCAGGGTTCTTTGGCAGAGGGGGTGCACCCAAGTGGTAAGTTCTTTCTTCATGTCCCTTTGATCATGCTGTCTTTCCCTAAGGGTAGATTCATAAAAACTGATGGAGGAGTGAAACAGGCTGGGAAATTGCTTTGGAGAGATTTGAGTGGGTTGTGCATCTCTATGAATTCACTCCCATGCAGACAAGCTGTCTGGACAGGCAGCATATGGGTGTTTGGCTCTAAATGTGACTGTCTCCAAACCATTGGATTTTCACCCCTTCACTCCCCATTCCAGCTGCCTTGCTTCTGCAGGGATCCTTACTGGGTGCGTACACTTGATTGCAAGGTGAGGCGTCCTTTGAGCCCAAACGTGCCTGTGGCTGACAGGCAGCTGGAGGGAGTCAGTTTGGGCAAGCGGCTGTTTGCCTGGGTTGTGTGAGCAAGTGAGGCTGCTGCTTCTGGGACTGCAGCGCTGGGGGAAACCAGAACAAGCTGCGACCGAGTTAATAGAGAGGCTAGATAATGAGGTGACCCAGGCAGTATCACTTTCATCCTCGCTCTGCCCCATGTGATCACAGAGCAGGAGTTCGCATTGCTCTGATTGGCAGCTCAAAGTGCTGCGCATAAGCAGATTAGGGCTATCAAAGGGCCCTGCAATAAGCTCGTTTTCACTAACGATTTTTGGGCTTGCATTATGCAAAGAGCATTAAAAGGGGGAAAAAAAGACATTTCCGTTAGCACCGTCTGTCTGGGATTTACTAGCTATGTGGGGTGAGCAGTTGGCAAAGGCAGCCAGCCTTCCCTGCAGGGAGGGTGCCAGCGTGCTCACAGCCGAGAGCCTGAGATGGCCATTAGAAAGGGAGCTCAGGCAGGGAAGAGCAGCTTTGCTCGCTATTGGAACGACCTTCTCTTTGAGGAAAACTCAGCTTCATTAACATATCAGTCACAGGGATTCCTCCACCTCGTTAAGTGAGCTAATGGTGTCTTAGTGCTGCACGACAGACAGGTATGAAAATGGAGAGAGGTTCAGATCATGCAGTTATAAATATTTGAACACTGAGAACAAATTCTGAGTGTGGGGATTTGTATACCTATTTCAGATAGCTTTTGTATTGATAGACAAAGGTTGAAGCAACTCTCCTGCCTCTTAAATTAATTCCATCAGTGGATGCTCTTGTCCTCGAACACACTTAATCAGAGACAGCTCCGTGCATAAATGAGTCCTTCAGAGTCTCACAACTGTCCACGTAAGAGAAACCTTTGCTTCCTTAAGGCAGTCGTCGTCCCGTGACCTGCTCCACATGCTGTCTGCTCACTGGGGATCTCATACCAGTCTGTTTTCAAGGTTGTCACTTCACTGGCTAGTGGAGCAGTAGCTGACTGGTTCTGTTTAGTAAGAGAGTTGTGGATGGGTTCAAGAGATTTGGGCAAAAACCACAGGGATACCTTGGTTTGTCCTTGGTCCTTCTTACACTGAGGGACCTGAGAGTTCTTCTTTTTATCCAAGAAGTGGCTGTGTGTTGGTTTACAGGCCTCTACTTGAGATTCCTGACAGCACTCTATTCTGTGAGAAGAGTCCTTGGCAGGTAGTGCTGGGCCATTCAGTGAGGGTGACAAACCACTGGCTGAACAGTCCCAGGGCAGAGTGGATTCTTGGGTACTGGGGGTCTCAAAGCCAAGTGGATCTTTCCGAAAGCTCTGCTTTAGCTCGGCAGAACTCACACACAATGCACAACTTTGGGACAGAAATTCTTTGGTCTGCACTTCGCTGCACCTCACGATAGATGGTTGGCTCGGTCCCCCGTGGCCTTAGAACTTACTAATCTAGACAGACTGTTGCTCCCAGCTTTAAATTGGTCTCCTTCCTTCACTCTTCCATCTGTTTGCCCTGAGAAAGGCTGTTAGATCTTGGAGGTTGACATGTTCAGGTGGGACACAAACTGCAGGATCAGTCAGACTCCTGCTTTCCAAAGAGCCTGTCTTCAGGCTCTATTCCTGGCCCTGACAAACCAGTCAGGGGTAAGATAGGAGGCACATCATCGCTAATGAGTCACTAACAGGCTGGAGAAGGACGTCTGTATTGCTGCTGCTGGGATTTTCTTGTGGCATCCGTATGGCAGGGATGCTTGTCTGGGAAGGCCAGAGGGATGCAGTGCCCCTTTGCACCCTTCCAGCAGCATGGCTCGGACCTCATCTCCTGAGAAGATACCTGCCTTCTGGGCTGTCTTGCCTGCCAAGCTACTTGCTTAGTTGCTGGGCACCCTGCAAAAAGTACAAGCAGTGCTGCTTTGAGGGCCTGAGGAGCACGGGGGAGTTTTCCAGGAGCCTGCAGTGCCTCAGGCAAGCAGTATAATGCAAGAGAGGAGCGTCAGCTCTGTGCCCATCAGGCCTCAGCATTAGAATACTGTTCTCACTCGAAATATGAAGGTGGGTCTCAAGGCTGCCTTTTCCCTAGCCTAAGGAGTAGGTGGGCTGATGGGTGCACAAGGCTGCTGTGGGCCGGCAGGGGAGGCCGGTGTGAGTAGCCTGGAGGCAGCAGAGGTTTGCACAGTGTGCATGTGGGCACATCTGCGTGTGTGGGTGATTGCTGGCCACCCAGTCTGCTCTTTGCTGGCCCCAGGAGGGACACTTCCACTCTTTGTGCATTTTAAGTTGATCCTGCTCATGTTACCAAGTTTTATTTTGTTTTCTTTAAGCGTTAATTTAAGTTTTTGCCGTGCACATCATGTGTGTGACTCTTACCCAGTCAACAGCCAACGTTTGACCTGCCCACGCTGCCAAACAAAGCTGCCTTTGGAGAAGGAGCTCACTGCTGCATCCCAAGGGGTGCTGTGGAGGCCCAAAATCAGAGCAAGTCTCTTCTGTGAAGGGACACTCTACAGATAGTAACAAAGGAAAGGCTTGCCAAGCTCCTTATGTCTCACCTGTCCCCTCTGAGGAGTGCTGCCAGGCGCTGTGTCTACCTTATGCCCTCCCTGAATTCACTCTTGGTGCTGTATCTTCCTACTCTTCTCCCTGCCACTTCTCTGCTGATTAACCAAAAGAGTGTGAGGATTCATTTTGTGCCCCTACTCCCTTCCGGTATAGCAGATGGCAGGGCCATTCCTGCTCTGCCTCCCTCGTGTAGGCAACTGTTTGCTTCCACGCATTGCTTTGATTTCTCTTTCCTCCAGTGTAGCTCCCATAGCAGCAGCCTGACTCTGCTCAGGCATCATCTCTTCCAGCTCCATCACTGCCCACTCTCCCTCCGTCTTTCCTCTCTCCAGGCACTCCAACCCAGGCATCAGGGACAGGCCCTGCTCCCCAAGCACAGAAGTGGGCACTAGGAGTTAAATGCAGCCTGTGCCTGCCTCTGCAAGCAAGTGGACCTTGTTCCCAGCAAGCAGAGGTCACAGAGGTCACCAGTGGCACTGGGAGATCCTGCTCTCCCCAGCTTTCCCACATCTTCTCCCATGGCCATCCTATGCCCAGCAAAGCCCAGGCACAATTGTTGGGAGCCCGAATTATCTGAGGTCCCTGGTGCCATCTGGGGTGATGCAGGTTGTGTTTGCCTTTGCACAGACAACGAGCAGGCAGACCCAGCCCCAGGAAGGCTGGCTCTGGTGCTGTTGTGTTCATAGGGGTCCCAGAATGTGTCTGCAGCATCCCTGGGCAGTGAGGCCAAATGGGAGGAGGCTGCTGCTGCTGGGAGAGGGCTCCCATGCTGCTGGGGTCCTGGATGAAGCAGAGGTATCCAGGGTACATGTCTGGTTTCTTCCCTTCTCCCACCTTGCAGAACTGCTGTCCTGTTTCAAGGTTGCCATAGTCCTCGGTTGTCTTTCCCTTCCTGGTTCCTCCCTTCCCCTCCCGACCCCCCCACCCCAATTTGTTTCACTGCTCTTCCCTAGCAATGCTGTGTGGAGGGGACGGTTCCTCACCCCGATGAGAAGCATCTGCTGCCGGGACCTCACTTCTCCCTCTGTGGCCAGTTAACATTGCTGGGGCTTAGAAGTGAATGCAAACTGCAGGGCTTTTTTTGCCTGGGAGGGGACAAGACCTGCCTGCCCCCCCCGTATGGCTCCATCGGCCAGGAAGCTCCTGAGGCAGGTAACCAGCTCGGCAGGCACGAAGCCGTCAGTCCCAGGTACTAGGCACACAGTCATGTTATCTCCCATTTCCACATGTTGCCTGGCTCCCACTGGGGTCAGGATGCTGCCCACAGCTGATGGTTGTGATTTCCAACCCTGCCTGGACACACTCCAGCCAACCGCAGTCACCTGCTTCCCTGCCCTTTGTTGTTCCTCCACTTGTCTGGGAGCGGGTTTTTGCAAGCCTTCATGCAATCTGGTGTGTGAGCTTTCCCTTCTGCCACTCCTGCCTTCTGTAGCTTCCTACCTCTTCTGGTTTCCATCTGTTTCAGATCTTCACTGAAAGCATCTTTCTTCTCCCTACCCCCCCACCCCTTCCTTTACTGCCATTTGTTGTGTTCGGTAAAGTGAGCGGCCAGAACGCTTTGGGAAAGTGGCGTTCTCTGATGCAGAACAGCACTCGTGTCTCGGTGCTGTTCAGGAGGCTTTCAGATACAAATTGCCCCCAGTGCCATCTTTGATGATCTGCGAGGAAGGCAGACGGCTGCCCGGGAGGCTACTGGCTGAATTTCCAGGTAGTTCAGTGTATGTTGGCTGGGTAAAAGTTCCCTGTGCATTTTGGTTTGTCCTTCCTCTCATTTCCCTTCATCTCCCCACTTCATTTATTTATCCCCAGCCCCCTCCGCCCCACCCCAAGAAGTCGAGTGTGTAAGCACCAGCTCCACTACCATCCGGGTAAGTTGGGTGCCACCGCCTGCCCAGAGCCGCAATGGGGTCATCACCCAGTACTCCATTGCCTACCAGGCAGTGGAAGGAGATGACAACACCAAGCATGTGGTGGATGGCATTGGACGGGAGCACTCCAGCTGGGAGATCAAGGACCTGGAGAAATGGACCGAGTACAAGGTGTGGGTAAGGGCTCACACCGATGTGGGGCCAGGACCGGAGAGCATCCCCGTCCACGTGCGCACTGACGAGGATGGTAGGTGTTACTGAACAGCTCCTTCAGCTACCGCCTTGGGAGACCAGGGCTCTCCTAGCCGAGTTGCTGGAAAAGGGGGGGGGAAAGGAGTGGGGACATCGGCCTGGGAGGGCTTTTCCAGCAGGACCGGAGGCTGTCAGGACCAGCGCTTTGGTCAGCTGCTCCAGGGAGTGGGTCTCCATGGTTGCCCTGGAGTGGGGTAGGGGAATTGCTCTGTCACCCTTCGCTCTGCTACAGTGGTCGCCTCCAGGCTGTGGGTCAGACGTCCCGGCGCGGGCCCAAAGGGTGCTGCGTGTGCTAGCCGTGCGGCTGCTTTGCCAGCTTGGCTTTCTGGCGCTCGGTGGTGGTGGGTTCCGTTTTACTGAGCGTAACGCGAGTTCTCCCGGCCAAAGGCTTCTCTCGCGTTGGGAGATCCGGACTTAGAGTTTGTTGCCCTGAAATCCAGCCAAATAAAGAGGGAAAAAGAAATCCATTGGAAACTTGTAGATATCGCAGGAAAGCTGCTTCCTGCCCCAGCTTCCAGGCAAGCCACAGCTTATATAAATCTGCTCTTCCGCTCAAGAGTCAGAATATCGCGTGTACAGAACACTTTACTGGATACGACAGCTTTAAAAAGAAATTGCTTTGTATTAGCGGGGCTGTCAGTTATGTCATCATGCCTTAAACCATTTCCTTTGAAAGTGCCAGAGCTCAGGGTGACAGCGGGAGCTTCCACGGCTTCGTGCTGACCCCAGAAACTGCAGATTTAACGGGAGAAGAAAGAGACGCAGCGTCCAGGCGAAGAAAGGATGATCTCTGCGTTGCCCAGTCAGCATAGCAAATTGAAACCAGACGCGTTACGGTTTCCCTAAATGGGCTGCCACTGTCCCCCACGTCTCCGTGGCTCTGGAAGTAGTGTCTGGGAATGCTCGCTGACTGCATTCCTGGGCTGGCAAGCACATCTGTGTGTGTCCTGCTGCCTGTATTGTTTGCTTCAGTTCTCATTCGGCAGAGCTGTAGCCCAGGGGAAGCTGCTACCCCAGAAACGTCGCAACAAGCGCTCTCACTTAGTTTTCGGGCACCGTGGTTGGACATTCCAGCTCAGCTGTCAGGAGTGATTTCGTATCCCTCCAACGTGCTGATGCTCAGTGGATCCCCGTGATGAAGAAATGAGGAATGCTGAACTGTGAGCGGAAAACAAACTGAACTTTCCCGGTTTGAGTCTCAGGCACAGCACGTTCTTCCCATAGTGGGGTAGGATAGCGTTCCTCGAAACACTGTGGTCTGTTCGCATCTTACCGTGTCGCTGTATCGTGTCCTGCCGAGGCCGCCCGCCTTCTCTCGCCAGCAGAGCCTGACACACAGTTTCTCTCAGTGGTTCTCAGGGAGGATCTTGTTTTTCGCCTGGACTCCCAACTGTGTGCGTGGGCAGGTGTCTTGCCAGGGCAGGAGAGCCCTGTGGCTTGTACAAGGTCGCTGCACTAAGCGAATTGTGGATTACAGCGTAGGCTGCTCCAGCCAGAAGGTGGTAACTGTTAAAGTGCAGCCCCCTCCGTTCCCATACCTTGAGCTGGCCTCATGGTGCTAAAATGCTCCATTCCTTCTTTCTCTATTTTATTTAATTATCGACAATTAAGAAGGACATCTGGGGAAAATAATGAATTGTCCTGCGGCTTAAAAACTGTGCTTACCTGCTGGGTAGCTGTTTCCTCCCATCTAGTTGGTTGAAATAGTAATACTCATTATGTCTGCTTGACAGCTATCCATCCCTAATTGTCTGATACTGATTATCTCTTGCTGTGTTGAGATTTGGGGCGTACGGGGTTCCAGACCCTTGGATGTTCCCAGGCAGTGGAGAGTGGAAGGGGTCCTGGGGTAGAGGTGCTAGGATGGAGCCCCCAGTCCTTCACGTGGGTACCGGGCACTCGTGTAGCAGCGGGATCCTCCGCAGGGAGCGCACACCTCTGCTCCCAGCTGCTCCAGCTGGAAAGAGCTTTCCAGGAGCAACTGAGAGACTGATTTTTTAGCATTGACATTTTTGTCACAGTCAATGCAAGAGCAAAAAGTAATAAGGAGGTAATTTTTCCAAATGGTAAATAGGGTATAAATACATTTTTAAACGGGCCTCACCTTGCAAGAAAATTGATATTTTCTGGACAGTGTAATTTTTCATTTTATTATCAAAAAGCATTCAGCTAGCCGTGCATGAAATACAGTCCCCAGAGCTGTCACAATCCCCACGGGCCCCTTTATCTGGCTGAGTTCAGTGACTGCTGTCTCTGAGCTCTGGGTTATTGTTTTAGGATGGTGCTTTTCCCCCTCATTAACCTCTTGCTGTCACGGGGCGCACGTGTGCTCCGGCTGGTGGCAGGTACCAGGGCTCCCATGAGGCAGGCTCAGCACCCAGTCCTGCTACCTGGGGCTCTTGGACTGCGTTTAGATGTACGCAGAGGGATCTGAGAGGAAACGCTGTGACAGGCAGGATGCAGAGAAGGCTGCAGAACCCTTGCCTCGGCTGCAGGGCACCCTGAGCTGCAGGTGGTTACCATATTCTTTAAGTTCTGCTGTATCCTTGTATTCTTCCTTGCTCCGCTGCTGCTGGAGACAGGAGAGGGATAGATGGACCCTGGGTCTGACCCAGCACAGTGGCTTTTATTAGGGGTGCCCCTGCCTATCCCAGTGGTGCTCTGTCCTACTGAGAGTAGCAAAAGCACTTGGATGCTGGGAAAACGTCGGGAGCACGGTCTCGCTGGAAAACCGCAGTGTGAGCTCCTGGGCAGGTACAGGGAACTCGTGCCAACAGGGCTGGCCTGGCAGTGAGGTGGAGGGAAGGTAGCAAAGGAGTGAGAGGTGGCTCAGCAGTCGTGTGGTGCCTGCTAACTGTCCGTCCTGTGTGTGTTACAGTGCCCAGCGCCCCGCCACGAAAGGTGGAGGTAGAGTCTGTGAATTCGACTGCCATCCGGGTGAGCTGGAAGCTGCCCATCTCCAACAAGCAGCACGGGCAGATCCGCGGGTACCAGGTTACGTACGTGAAGCTGGAAAACAATGAGCCCCGAGGGCAGCCAGTGATCAAGGACGTCATGCTGTCGGAAGCACAGGTACGGTGTGGGGACCACAGGCTGGCGGGCATGGCCCCTTCCTTCCTTCTCTGCAGGGAGCCAGGTTGGCTGGATCCAAGTATTTCTTGGCCTCTTCTCATGGCTGCAGAGCATGGGACTCGGCCTCGCCTGAGCAAGGCAAACCGCTTATCCCTAAAATGTGGTTTACAAACAGATAAAAAGTTTAATCAGGGAAGGATTGCTGTAGGAAGGATGACGTGTTGGGTGATTCTTCTCTCTTACTCCTCCTCCTCCATGTACCTCTGCCTGCCACGTCCTGTGCGGAGTGCAGCTGGAGCAAATTGTGTTTTGCCAGTCAGGTTGTAAACCGTGGGAGAGTTGGAAGTAAGCCTTGAGTCTGCTGCTTTCGTGCTGCTGACTGTGCTTAGGGAGAAGCTTCTCTCCCAGCAGAGCCCATCGGGGTGCTGCCTGCTCGTGGGGCGTGGGGGTGGCCTTGGACTGTTGGGTGGGCACAGGACATCAGTCAGGGCAGCCCTCCTGGCTCAGCAAAGCCTCCCTTCCCTCCTGTTTTTGCAAGGCAAGGACTCAACCTTGCATTGCCTTTTGTAACCAAACTATACCCAAAGCCAGCTGGGTCTGGGAAAGGCTGGCGGGGGGAGGGGGAAGTGAGGTGCAGGCCCACATCACCTGTAATCCCAGCCCTCTGCAATCCCGGTACGACAATCAGCTCATACTTGTGCGGATACCCCGCTGGCTCTGAGCTGAGGCCCTTTTCCCACGTGGTGCTCCAGGCATGGTGACGCACTCTGCTCAGCCCAGCGTAGTTGCCGCTTTCCAAAGGTCCGGGCAAGTTTTTGGTGCCCCGTCTGTGATGAAATACAAGTCTTCTTTGGAGGAAGGGTCCTTCGTCCTGGATGACCCATGCTGTTCTCAACAAAGATAATCGTATAAATGAAGTACAGGATATGCTGCTGTTGGAAGCGACGAGTAATCGATTCAGAGCTGGCTTGCTTGAATGATGCCCAATATAAATACTGGAGAGCTGCAACGATTAATTGATCTGTCTCCCAAACGCAGCTGTGAATCATTTATACATTTGTCAGTGGGGAGTGCGGTGCACAGAGGCGGCTTTACTCCCCATTCATATTCTGAAGGGTAAAACTCAGTAATAATGTGGAAGGGGAAAACTTTAAAGAGAGAAATTGCTTTGAGGGTCCTTGCAGTGCTGTCTGGGGCACATCTCTGTTTATGTTTCAGATGTTTCTTTATTTTAATCGTTAGAAAAGCTGCTTACTGCCCTTTACTTATTCCAGGAGGATATAATCTTCTCTGTTGTTTGAACAACTGATGCTGTATTGTTCAGCTGGAGTTTGGAGTTAATGCGTTGGTCCCAGGCGTAGGTGGGCGAAGTTGGCTATGGTGTTCTTGCTGGCGTTTTCAAATATTTTATGCTTGCCCAGCCAGTTCTGCTTTCGCTCCTTACTCGTACATTTCAGAGAGAGAAACCCCATGCTAATGTGCAGGAATGAGGATGCCAGAGCCAGAAACTTTCCAAGGAGTGCTGGATTTTGCATTATTTTGAATGTGTGCATCGAGGAGGCAAGTTGCTTGAAGTTTCCTGGCCTGTCAGACCACTTACCAGTCTTTCGTATTTGGCAAATTTACGTGGGAAAGTTCTAGATTGCTGTGCTATTTTTTTCTGGCGTGTATGGTGCTGGACTCATCCGCTGTAATCTTGGGTGGGGGTGAAGGCCAAAAGATGGTTGCAGAGAAGTGACTGCTCTGAAGGAGTCACATCACTCGGCATAAACTAATGATGACCCTGCAGGGAAGAGGTTTCACTGAGTTGGCAGGAGAGATCTTTATTTCCCGAAAGAGTGAGAAGCCAGGCATGACCTGTGCTTGTGATGAAATACGTCCGCTCCAGAAGCTGAAGAACCCTGTAAGAGCTGCCATCTTTCAGTACAGCAGTGCGTGTCTTTGCAAACAGCCAGATCAAACTTTAATGAGCAGTCTTGGAGGAGTTATGTTCTATGGAAGAAGACAAAAAGATTCCCTGGAACACCTGTCCCTGAAGGTCACAGGGTGAAGATGGCCAGAATATAGCCACAGTTCAGTCCTCATAAACATTCATAAACGTTTATACCAGTGCACAAGGAGAGAAGTAAACTGGTGGAAAATCTGGGGTCAGAGAAGAAATCCTCTGGACATGTAGGCAGAGCCCCCCCCCCTGCCTAGCCAGGCTGTCTGCTGGTTTTGAGGAGGTATGTACCACATAATCTGCTTCCTGCAGATGGTATGAAGACACTGGTATTAAAACTGACTCATGAAATTTTCCTGATTGAAGATGAGGAATAGAGAGAGAGTAAATGAAGATGAAAGGAAAAAGGAAAGGGAATGGAGATGTTAGCTATGCAGATAATATAGATTCTGAGTTTTCAAAACCGTTGGAGCGGAAAGGACTGAAACATCAGCAGAGAAGTGGGGGCCCTGGTGCTGGAGAGATCACATTTTATTTTACAGCCTCCTGCCTAGGGAGAGTAATCAGTTGTGAGGAAGGTCCTGCGATGGAGCCGAGGCCTCTCCCTCCCTTCGTGGCTGCGCCTGTGACTGATTACCTCCGTCAGACTTCTCTGCGCCCACCAGTCTGAGCTCTCACCTCCTACTGACAGGCTGATGGACAAGTAAATGTCACCGTGCCCTGTGGAGGAGCATGTGTACACTGCAGAGCCGGGTCAGAGACCCGTACCACCTCCTGCTCAGGCCATGCCCATCATGGCTCAGCCACGTCCCGTGGTGGGCGATGGCAGAAGATTAATTTCGGTGCCCTGGGTGTTGTGCACAACACACCGAGAGCCTTTGAAAGGAACAGGGGCACCAGTGCAGGGTCTCGGCTGCGCTCTACCATTCATACAGGTCCTCACTGGCTGGAGGGAGCGGGGCATAGCAGGGCCATGGGGCACAAGCATTAGGTTCTTTAGGGGAGGGCAGGGGCCTACCCGCTTTCCTTGGTCTCCAATCTCCAAGCAGCTGCAGTCTGTCGGGAGGAGCAGGGGGCTTGATCCCCTCCATCCCTTCCCAGGTGCCAGTCCTGCATGCCTTGCAGAGCTCAGTGCCCAGCAGCACCAGGCAGCAGTGCCGAGTCTGCAGCACCAGGCACAACGGTGGCAGCAGGGACAGGGGGGACAGGCCTTCCCATTTGGGTTCCTGTGCAAGCGTGGCTCTTGTTTGCTCTTTCCAAGACAGGCAGTTGGACCCTGCATGAATCTAGCTGTTGATCCATTGTGTCCTGCTCCCAGCCTGCTTGTCCTCAGCCCAGACTGGAACATCTTGATGCAGCATGCACATTAGCCTCGCTGCTTACAGCCCCCTGCAGATCCAGCCAGCCCAGAGAGCTTCGCCGTGCTTCTGCTGCTGGGGGCTGGCTGCGTACAGCTGGGTACAAGGTCAGGCTTTGTGGAGGAGACTCCTGACACCTCCTCCTCCTGCTCTGCAGAGTTGTGGCAAGGCAGAGGCGTGCTGCCCACAAGAAGGGCTGCAGGCTCACAGGAAGATTGTGTGGTCTTCGCAGGTGGCGCTTCTCCATCCGGCATGCAGACCGAGTGCACGTCCCACCAGCTCGCTCCAGAAGAGCAGGAAGAAGTAACAGCAAGCACTTGCAGCTGTTGGATTGGGATCAAAGAAGAAAGGTGAAGCAGAGACTCCTATTTTCCCTGGGCAGTGCCCACCCCAGGCATAACACAGAGGAACTTACAGCCTCCCTCTTTCGCTGGGGGATAGTCAGGGATCTTTATCTGAATGTACTTGGAACAACCCTTCATGCGTGTGTACACACCTAGGTGAGATGAACTCTGCTTCCTAAGCGGAACAACGCTGACAGGCGTCATCCAAGCAGCATTTCAGTAATGGACAAAGGTGAAGTGCTGGAGCCCTCAGACCCCTCTGCATCCCACGAGCTGAGCACCCGAGTTTGCATGTGGAGTTTCACTGTTGTGCCACAGCCACGGAAGCAGAGAGGAGAAGGATCTGCAGGAAAACCGCCATATCCACGTCCCACAGCTGGGGCTGTTGAGTAGGGCTTGAGTCTGCCATGGTCAGGGAAAACAGCCATTCCCTGGTGAGACATGACTACGCTGTGTGGTGTTGAAGTGTAAAATGAAACGTTAAGGCATTGCAGCTGCCATAAATACACACTGTTAGCTTTAGCACTTCCCTGAGCCATCCTGCCTCATGCACACAGCACTGTCTGAGTTCTTTTTATGACAGCTCCTGGGCTTTTCAGATCAATTTGTCTTACTGACCAACCTTAAACAGTTAAGGAGCAATTGAGCTAGTTTAAGGAAGGAAATGTTTTGATCTGCAGATGATATTTTCATAATGAAACTGAATTCATACCAGGCCTGGCTTTTCACTGTTAGTCCTCCAGCACAGATCTCAAGGCGTTTCTTTGCACTCTGATCTGATGCAAGATTAAAGTCCACTGAAACATAAGAGCAAACAGAGTTTGAACATTAAATGCTTGGTCTAAAATCCTAGTGGGTGATAAACTCCCTGCTGTGGTGGGAGAGGCTGAGGTTGAATAGCCTCCCAAGCCTGCTCCACTGCTCATTGCAGTGGGGTGTCACCTTCTGCTCCTGCAGCTATATGGAGGCAGGTTGGGGTGTTACCATCCACGTGGCCCCCATCCATCAAGGACATGGGGTTGGAGCAGAAGCGTGCTCCTGGGAGAAGGAGCTACCAGGCCTCATATCCTTCCTGTAGCAAGACTTTCACCAGGTTTTAGATCAGCAGGGCAGGGTCTGTGACTGTTGACCATGGTGTGGGCTGGCTGGCACAGGTAGGACATTGACAGCAATGACTTGGGTTGAACTAAGTGTGCAACACTGGAAATAACACCAAGATGTGTGTGGAGAAAGGGCCTTTAGTGACCATAATACTTAGCGAGGGCCTTGACTTTATAGGGAGTCTTTAGGGACAGCTTGACCTCTTCACTGAAATTAAATTTTAAGATGGTTTAAGGGGATAATTCTGCTGCTGTCTCATGGCATCAAGTAGGTTAACTATAATAAAATTTAAAAGGAACATTTCTTCAATAGGTGTTTCTTTCTGAATTTAGAGAATAAAATAAATATTTTGAAGGTATGCCATGTATTTTACTGCTGAGGAGAGTACTCTCACTGTGATAGGCTGAAGCCTGTGAGAGCCACGTCAAATAGCCTGAGTATAAAAGGCAACTTGTAGCTTTAATACCGTTTAGTACTTTTGCCGCGCTTGCAGGTTCCCGGGCACTGCAGCAGCATTAGCTGGGCTTCCCCGTGTCCTGGCAGGGGTCAGTATCCGAGCGCCATCGCACAGCTGGCAGCTCAGGCGCAGGAGCACAGCTTGCCAGGGCTCACACTGTGAGTCAGGGGCAATAATACCTATCTTCCACTTTCATCTCTGTGCTTGAACCCATCGACCGGTGCTTCCTCCAGGCAGATTTAGTAACCCGAGATGTAACGCATCGCCTTGGCTGAGAGAGCTCGCTGTGCTCTCTGCAAACCTGCCTTTGGTGCATCAGCCACGAAGGACAGTGCTACGGGCATGTGTGGCAGCAGCCAAGCTCTGCTAACTCTCACCACCTCAGTGCAGCTTTGATGCCTTAAAACCCCAAATCCAGCCAGAAACCGGCGTGTTCCCTCTTCAGAGCCCTAATTGAGCTGCTATGGTTGGGCATCCACGAGCTGCCATGGTTGGGAACCCACGTGGGCTTTTGCTGGGAAATGGTTTGTGTGGAAGGCTTACCTGCGGGGCTGCTCTTGCCAAAAGAGCTTTTGCCGTTTGGTGTTGTGTAACTGGGAGTGGGAAGCTGTTTCCTCAGTCCATGCACCAGTTTGAGCCTCGCACCGAGCCACACAGCACCGTTGGAGAGGAGCAGCTTAGTGTGGAGCTCCCTAAGATCTCTGCCTGTCTTGCAGCGTTTACAAGAGACAGCACTTCTCTGTTTTCTGAGGCCCCCTGAGCATTTTCTTGCAGGGGATACAGGAAAGAGAAGCTCTGTAAATGTTGCATTGGTGCTTCCCTGCAGAGAGTGCCCCCTGAGTTCTGTGTTGGAGTCTTTGGTTCTCAACAGATGGTGGCTGGAGGATCACTAGGACAGACACAGGAGATGAGGCCACAAAACTGTTGTGAGTGACCTGTGGGGCAGCAGTCAGCCCCAGAGCCTTGTTGGTACAAACTGTCCCTTCTGCTTGTGGAAGAGTCAGAAAAGTGCAAACAAAGCCAAAAGTGTTAGGAAGTGGTGGCCTCTCCATCCGTAAGAGAAGGAAGCTCTTCGCCCCTGTTTGTGTGAATGATCTCAGACCTACTGTGCAGGCTAGCGGCATGTAGAATATTGCTCTATGCCATTTCTTCCTTTGGCACAGCCTGTGCCAAGTGACCCTCTGTGTATAAGTGTTGTAATCCCCCCCCCAACCCAGTCCTGCTAACCCCTGCTGTTGTCGTCGTCATCCCCTTCCTACACGTTGCCCCTTAAAATTCCGTGTCTCCATTTTTCTCTCCTCCTTCCTTTCCCCCCGTCAGTGGAGAGCTGAGGACTCCGTGGACCATGTAAGTACCACTTGTGTGTATTCCAGGTTGGAAAAGAGGGGTTTGGTAAATCGATTTGTGAATTTTGTAGACAAAGTGCTGTCAAAACATCCCTTTCACTCCCTTAATGAGGCTGGAGTGTTACATTGTGAAACCTTCCACAAGCAGCAAATCCAGAGAAAATTGGCATTTAGATTGCTACTAAATGCAGAAAAGCAGTTGACGTTTCCTATCATCCAGCTTGTTGCAGTGCAGTTTTAGGCATGCTCAAGTGGTCGACTCAGGAGGTGCATCCTACTTTCTGTAGCAGTTGGCCCACCGAGTTACATGGTAAAATTAGATATATTGTCTTTAAACCACATTGATCGTAGTCGTGAAAAATAACCTACACTCTCAACCGTGACCTTTGCCTGAAACGCAGATAGTAATAAGAAAACAATCACATTTAAACAGTTAAATCCAATTTTTCCCACATCATTTTGAAATATAAATTTGGAGGAACAAACTAGAAAATGACCTTTTTAGAGTCAGCAGCTCAATTACGTGCCCTACTGTGAGCCTCCCCGGCACGATGCATTTCTCCTCCCGCTTTATACGGAGGATTCTTGCTCAGAGTGGCTTTGACATGACAGCACTGTGTTTACATTATGCAATCAGACCTTCTTTCATCCATCCCTCGTCTCTCTCCCCTCCTCCCAGCTCGCTTGCTTTGCTCCCGGTGGCATGCTTTTGCGTGAGAATTTCTCTTTGCATGGATTTGGGAGGAGTGAATTCTCTTGGGATGTTCAGAGTCTGCAGGTTTTGTGTGAGTGCTTCCCCCGCGGGTCCATTGGCACCGATCGGACTGCGCGTCCACTCACCCGCACACACAATCTGCTGCGGGGGCGGAGTTGGGATCGGACTTTGGTTCACACGGTGATTTTGGCGGGGTTCTTGTTGGTGCTTGTTGATTTTTCTCTGGGCTGGCTGGTTCCGCGATGGTAACACGGTGATTTTGATGAGTAAGCCTGGGCAGGTAACCTGAACCAGCAGCACTGACTGGAAATCAGCAGGTTTAATAGCGTGGGTGTTAGTGCGAGTGAGTGATGGGAGACTGGCTGTGCTCTGAGGGCATCTGCAGGCACCCACTGTACCCCCCAAAGCTTGCAAGGATCCCCCAGGCAGATACTGGACCCCCAGAGCAGCCTCCAACACTGTTCATGATACCTGTCCTCAGCAACTCAAGATTAATCCTCTCCATCTCTGCTGCTCTTGGCTGAAAGGGTAAATAACCACCGCAGATCCTCTGCCTCCTTCCCCAAAGCTCCCCCAGCTCCCTATCCAGTCCAGTTGTCTCCTGCTCCCTGACCTGATGGGTTTTTAGTGCTAATGGCCCCGGCCCCTTTCATGGCACCCGCAGATGAATGCAGTTCAGAGGTACCTGCCCTGAGCTCGCAGAGCGCTGCTGGGAGCTGCTGAGCTCGCTGTGCTTGCTCATCTGCAGGCCTGGCCAGCCAGGCTTGGCATGAGTCCTGCTGCCGCTGGAGGCCAGGAGGGAGGAGCGGTGCTCCCCTCTTTGATCTCGCATTGAAGTGCAGAGCCATGCCCTCCTCCTGCCCAGAGGAAGCCAGAGCATGGAAGGGTGTTAGCACCCTGCCAGACCGCCCTCCTCCCAGACCTCCCACGGCGCAGGTTTTCCCTCCAGGTCTGGCCGACGCCTGGCACTGACCCCGGCCCATCCTTACATCGCTGTACCTGGCCGGGAGGGTGAACGCCGTGCTGCAGGTTCTCCTGGCCCGGGGCCCCCCACCTGCCGTGGCCATGCTGCTACCTGCACTACCTCTCTGTGCTCCCTGCAGCTCTGCTGCAAGACACGACTTTAAAAATCCCCAAATTATCCCCCAGGAGGTTTCCGTAGCAAGCTGAACTGACATTTGCTCTGGTTCAGAGCTCCACAGTCCTCTTGCTCTCAGGCTTGCTGTGGCAGGTGGCTCTGGCTTCACGCAGGGCCACCTCTGGAGCAGATCTCCCTCTTGGCAGAGGCCGTGGGAGCATACAGCCGCTGGTACAGGTTGCTGGTGGGTCTCTGGGACAGCCAGGTGTTAGAGGCAGGGGGTGAAATCTGGCAGGTTGGAGTGGCAGCGATGGGCATTTGCTGGCTCTGTGCAAGACGTGTGTGCTTGGGTGCAGTCTGAGCGTGAGCCAGCGAGTGTGTCGGTGCATTGCTGTTGGAGACACTGACCCCAGTGCCCTCCTTTTGCTCACGCCAGTAACAAATATTTGCTCTTCTCGTTTGCCTCTTCTCCGCCTCACGGATGCTGTCCCAGGAGACGGTCATTGGAGGCCTGCTGCCAGAAACCACCTACTCCGTCACAGTCGCTGCCTACACCACCAAAGGAGATGGTGCCCGCAGCAAGCCGAAAGTCATCACCACCACAGGGGCAGGTGAGTGTGGGGAGCGGACACCGCAGCCTCGGAGGGGTGGTGGTAAAACCTCCCAAGAGGTGCATGGGGAGTATGGCCAAGGCACCTGTACAGGAAGAAGCGAGAGGGCTGGAGACGCTGCAGAGGTACATACTCTTGTGATCTCCAGCCCTTACTTACAGGCTCTGCCACTGGATCGCCTGAGCAAAGTGCAGCAAACGGACAGATACTGCCAGGGCCCGTGAGAGAGCAGTGAAACTCATGGGTCTGAGCTCATCTGCATAGTCCAGAGACCTGGGAAGAGGAAGCCTGAAAGCCCAGGCCCTCCCTCCACTTTGCAGCCGTGGCCTGTCCTCATGCTGTTCCCGTAGGCGAGTGCCGTTTCTTGCTTCCTGCGGTGACTGCAGTGCCGCTTGGGATGGCCCCTGGCACAGAGGGCTCCTCAGAGGTGCTTCTCAGCTCCCCCCTGGCCATTGCTGCTGCTGCTGCCTCCCCAGGCTTACAGAGCTGAGCCCGGCTGATCCTAGAACCATGGTAAAATCTGGAATGCAACATCCAGCCATAGGAGTGCTGCGGACACAACTTCTAGATCCTGGTGATCCCAGCCAGTTCGGTTCTACTGTCTCAGTAGAGACTTGTACCCTGTGCCTAGCGCAACACAGGAGCCTCGGCCGGGAGCAGGCGCACCCAGGAGTTCATCTGGATGCAGTCAAGCTTGCCTTTGGCGGTGGCACCAGCTAGTTGACACTGTCGTGTCCTGGATTTCCACTCACTAGACCTGTCCTACAACCGATAATCCTGCTGCTTCCTCACACCAGCCGCAGGAACAATATTTACCGCCCGTTATGGGAATGCAGCCTGTGCAAACCGAGAGCGTTTGTTCCTGGTGCTTTTAAACAAGGAACAGCTTGCCATCTCCTCCGCGCTGCACACGGGGAGCTCCAGAGGTAGTTTCCACTGTCACAATCTCAAATGCTGTCTCCCTTGTGCCTCGCCATGATGTATGCTCTGTTCATCAAATTGCTACAGCTGTCCTATAAACAGGAAAAGCTTCCTAAACATCCCAGTGTTGCACTGCAAACCACAGTGGGTCTTCTATGTTATGATGCACATTTAAAGTTAATATTCAGAATCAGCTTTGAAAATAATGTGTCCCTTAATACTAGCTGCTGTTAGACATTGTATTATGAGTGCAAGGAGGATGGCACTGGCAGTGGAAACGTAATTGTATGTCTTAAATACCTACACAACCGCCTCCAGAGCTGCCTTTGTACAGGCTCCTCTGCAGGCTTGACCTCAACGGGGAGTGTTGGTATCGCCCTCTGATGGCAAAATCTGGGCATATTTCTGTCAAATACGTTTTTCCCTTGTGCTCGTCTGTGGGCTTATACATTTCAAAACTGTGCGAGAGTATTTAACTACGTTTGGCTACAATCCCGTTTTTGTTTTCATATCAATGGCCCCATCCCTTTGATTCTGAGTATCTTCCCTATCAGTTGATTTGTTTACAAATCTGAGCTGATGTGAAGTGAAGACGCATCCTTTTTTTAACTGAAGGAGATCAAGGTATTAAACCATCAATTTAAAGCCATCAGTTCCTAACCAGTGACGGCAACACCCCTTGACTTGTGCAGCATAAGCAAAAATCCTGTGGAACGCTTGTGTTCACCTCTCACATCGACACTGACATCACGAATCTGCTCATCAGCTAAACCAAAATGTATTCTGATGGCAAACAGCCCGCCCAGCTCTGCTCGCTGCCTCTGCAGATGGTAGAACTGCAAGGTTTCAGGATGAAATTTGTCTGCCTCCAGACTGAGGAGGGTGCTGGACTCGGGCTGCTGTGTGTCTGTGGTGGTACAGTGCATCGGGGCCAGCGTGGGCTGGTGCTGTGCGCTAGCTGGAGTGTCTGAAGACCACTGATTGGGAGGACGGGATTCAGATCTTCTCTGAGATAAATATGAGGCTCTGAGGTACCTTAAACCTTTCCTGTAAAAGGGGATGAATTTTGGGGCTGGATATGGCTGAGTTTATTGCCTGTTTAGATGGCAGCACATGGGAGAATGGCAGCCAAAAGCTGGCTGGCTCCAGCTTCCCTCGCCGCCGGATTAGGGTCGGTCTGCCTCTATCCATGTGAATTGTCTGTCGTCCTCTTCACCCTGTTGTCTGAACTTTCCCACTTTCCTCAATCCTCACGGACTGAGTGGCACAGAAGCGGTCCTTCCTTCCCCTCCTCCCAGGCTATAGATGGTCATTGTGTGTTTATGTTGCAGTCCCGGGGAAGCCCACCATGATGATTAGCACGACAGCCATGAACACAGCCCTCATCCAGTGGCACCCACCCAAGGAGATGGTAGGGGAGCTGCTGGGTTACCGGCTGCAGTACAGACGTCTTGATGAGGAAAAGATGAACACGATAGACTTCGGGAAGAGAGACCATCACTATACTGTGACCAACCTGCACAAGGGGGCCACGTACCTCTTCAAACTGTCCGCCAAGAACAGAGCTGGCCCAGGAGAGGAGTTTGAGAAGGAGATCACTACTGCGGAAGATGTGCCAAGCGGCTTCCCACAGAACCTGCGTGTGGTGGGTCTCACCACTTCCACCACAGAAGTTGCATGGGACCCCCCTGTCTTGGCAGAAAGAAATGGCAAGATCGTCAACTACACAGTGGTATACAGGGATATAAATAGCCAGCAGGACCTGATTAACATCACCAAGGACACAAGTATCACTCTGACGAATTTGAAGCCCGATACCACTTACGACATCAAAGTGAGGGCCCGCACCAATAAGGGGGTTGGGCCGCTCAGTCCCAGCATCCAGTCCCGGACCATGCCTGTTGAGCAAGGTAAGTGTCCCTCTAACAAGCCCTAACAGCAAGCTCTGCCTCCAGGACAGAGACCTTTGCTTCGGTTCATGAGGCTGCGCTCCCCTTTGCTCTGACTAATGAGCTCAGGTACAGTGCGACTCCCTGGTTCGACAAGGGGAGACTCAACGAAGGTTTCCTTAAAGTTGCTGTTTGGGGGGAGAGGGGCGTTGGTAGTAGCTTAATTGCCTTTGTCACTCCATGGGCACACTTGGCTGTTTTATCTGTACTTGAAAGGCTCTTGCTTGAACTGGAGCAGACGGCTGGGTAGGATCATCTGCAGATCCAGTACCTGAGCAACACTGTTCTTTGATCATGGCAAAGGGCCAAGAGGGTGTGAGTGGAGGGGGGAGAGAGGAAGGCTACAGTTCAGCCTACAACTTCCTTTCTGTGATGCTGGAAAGTCTAGTCAAAAAGCAAAACTCTGCTGGAGACTTGGTAAAAGGCTGCTGCTCTTTTCTCCTCATCTCACTTCTCTGCTGAAGCTGAACTCTTTGACCTCTGCTGCTGAGTTAGACAAAGAGAAGCTGGAGCCGAGCTGCTGCCTGGCTCCCTCCTGACTTGGCCTTACACTGCTCAAATATCTTGTTTTTCATTTCAGTGTTTGCTAAGAACTTCCGCGTCAATGCCGTCATGAAAACGTCTGTGTTGCTGAGCTGGGAAGTGCCTGACTCCTATAAATCTGCAGTGCCTTTTAAGGTAAGGGTGGGATGCAGAGGACAAGGAGTTCTGCCTGTGGCAGCGAGCAGGGCCGTGAAAAGCAGCATCATGACCTGCCAGATGATGTTTTCAGGCCATCAGATGAGATGAGCAGAGCAGGGTCACGTTGCTCACTGGCCTGGGGTCTTGTGGAGCTCAGATCGCCAAGCCCAGGTTAGGTAGCCACTCTTGCTTTTGAGCACCCACGCGTGAACCGTGGCACGCGGTAGAGCACACCGCTTCTTGCCTTCCCTCCTCTCACTCTTCTTACCCCAGAAGGTGTTGTAGTTTTGCTATTTCTTTCTGGTTTGATCAGTTGTGGACTAGCCAGTTAGCACTTGGCTCATGGTAACAAAACAGGAGTGCAAAATGTTGGCTGAAGCACACCAAGAGGAAATGCCAAGCACTGAAGGCATGTACCGGGCAGAGGCAGAGAGTGGGGATGTCTCCAGGGTAATATGTATTTCTGGCTTCTCACCATCCAGCTAGAAACCCATCCGGACCACAGCAGCTTTGGCTAAGTCCCCACCCCTCCCTTGATAGTGCCCCTGAATTACTTGCCTTTTTGAAGGGAAATGGAAACTGGTCAGGCACTCCAAATCACTGGTGCTTTTCCCCATGAGCGGTGGTTGTTCACACAGTCCCAATCAGTGCTTCACCCCCCCATCAGCTTTCTCAACTACCCCGTTAGCTGGTATCACTTGGCTGGGGCCTGCCGGTCAAGCTGGCCACTGCAGCTCCGTGACAGGGTTACACAAGCTTGTCCTGATGCCTGACGCGGAGTTGAAGTGTGAAAAGTTATAAATGTGATTTAGTCACCAGAGATCACCAGAACAAAGTGCTCTGAAAACCAGGCAGTGAATCAAATTAAATATGACTCCTTCTGCAACATGTCCTGTCTCAAACATCCAGATTGCCTTCGAGTTACTTCAGAGCATCAGGGCAGAGGAAGGAGAGAAGCAGCATCACCCTTCCAGAAGGTGTTACCTGTGTGAGCAGCACGGGATGTGTCAGTGCAAGGGGAACTCTGCAGGAATGGCTGCTGCTCCCTTTTCTCCAGCACAGTTCTGGATGTAGGGTTATCCACCGGGCTGCAGACAACACTGATGCCCCGATGTCTTCCTGCTCTTGTCCGTCCCCTGGTGCGGATCAGTGATGTGGGTAAAAGACTAGAATGTGGTAGAAATTTCTGCAGATCTCAGTGCAGCTTCTCTCCCTTGAGAAACAAGACCAACGTGTCACTTCGCCAGGGATAATCTTCAACCCAGGCTCAGCAGCTATCTGCTGCCTCTGCGGAGGTGGCCAGGTGTGGGAGCAGCACGACTTCCCTTCCTCCTTGCACACACACCCTGCCGCGCTGTGCCTAAAAAGCAAATGCAAGCCTGCATGAGCTGGGGGGATCCATGAGCCAAGGAATGAGGGGAAGGTCTTGAACTGCATCCACATCAAAGTGTTCGATCACCTCCCCTTCCTTGTTAATAACTCTGCTTGTTTAAATCCTGAAGCTGAATTACCGTGATCGATAACAGGCACTTGTTAACATGCAGAGTTTAGTGAAGCAGACAAGGCTTTTGTGAAGACCTTGTGGTATTTAAAGCTTTCCCAGATGTAGGGTGCATTAGGATCAGTGTTCAGATAACTGGCCGCAAGGAAGTTCACGGAGCCCTGTTACTTTGCACTCTGCTGAAGCACCAGTCTGGTTCATCTTGCCTTATTCTTGTGGCACAAAGCCCACGTCTCTGTCTGACAGCGCAGTGCGAGAAAGGGACAGTGTGACCTTTGGAGCATTACTACCACATAGGGATGGTGGAGCGGTTCGGAATAGCCAGGAGCCAGGGACGTAATGCTGATGCCTTGTCTCAGCCTGGTAGCTTACACAGACAGTGACTCAGGGTCTGCCCCTGCTGCGGGTTAACCCTCAGATGACACAGGAGCAGATGGCATTAGCCACTTGCTAACTGGAGAGCAGTCATGCAAACAAGAGTGTTACAAGGGTATTTCTCTAATTGTGTTGCCTTTCTGTTAATATTCCCACACTTGCAGACACACATGAGTCAAGGCCAGGAGCTAAGAGGGTCAGCCCCAGGTTCTTGATCGTGCCACTCGCAAGAAATCCATAACCTTCAGGACCTTGTGTTTTTATAAACAAGGTTCACCTCTCTCCTCTAATTCAGGCACATGGGATGCTGAGGCCAGCGCCTAATACTGTAACTAGCATAGCAGATAAATCTCCATGGGAACAATTAGTATTATCTACACTTGATAAACAGTCTCATGCTAAATCTATGTCCCAAAGGGTGTCATATTCTACTTTAACAGATTTAATTAAAGTAGATATTGTTCTGACAATGAATAGTGAGGCGCAGGCAGGACTGGTGAGCTTTTTTTTTTTAATAGGGGTTGAACTGAGACCCTAGGAATTTTCATTGCTACCAAATCAATAATGAAGGTTTGAGTTCTCCTTAGGGAATTTTCACAGCTGCTTCTGGTCAAGGAGATAAATTCCTTGTAAAATGTTGCCCAGCAGTTGTGGTGGAGCGGAGGCTTTGCTATTCCAGTGTGCTTGCAGAAAGACGTTCTGGAGCCTTCATGGGAAGTGCAAGATAGATACAACCTTCTGCGTGGGGAAACTGCGCTTTCCTGAGACACATTCTTCAACTTAAGAGCAGGACAGAGGATATATTGGCTAAAGGCAGCATCACAAGGTGTTCCACAAATGGGGAGAAGGAACAACACCTTTTGGCGATTAATGTAATACAGGTTCGGAAATAAACCCTGGGAACGCAGGGCAGTGCTTTCGTACAGTGTCCCGTGGAATGTAGTAATTACTCCTGCCGGCAAGAAAGGCAACCTCGTCTACTTCTCTGTCGAGTCATTATCTTTTCCAGTGTCACTGACTGTGTGTCTTTTCATCCCTTAGTTCAATACGCTCTTTACTGTCTTGAAATCATCAGGAGACCTTCAGCAGTGACATTTGGACCCACATAGCTTTGCAAATTTTCTCTTGTGGGTGAGAGCAGCACAAATGACATTTTACAGCAATCCATGGGCTAGTCAGCAACGTTTGGCAGTTCAGAGCCCTCAGGCCAAATTTGCTGCTGACTTAAGTAGTTACCAGTGGGCCATGATGCAACCTCTAAATAGCATTCCAGCTTGAGCCTCCCGGGCATCTTCAGCTGCACACGAAGGACTGTGAGCCCTCACGTTATTGTAAGGTTTGTGTAGAGGCCTTAACTAATGGTGCATAACATCTGAGAAGACAATGTGTTGTGGCAGGTAAAGGAACATAGAACTGCTGCGGCAACTGTGACAAGGGGGGATAGCGCAGAACGCTTCAGGAAAGCGTTGCAAATGCCAGTTTCACTGTCTTTGGACACAAACTTCTGTGCATGGCAGTAAAAAGTCATCATCTGGTATCAGGACTGAATCAGAGACTGTCCTGGCCAGTTCCAGTACAGAGGAAGCAGGGAATCTCAGAACCGAAATGCCTGACGATCTCTTCTGCCTCCTCTTGCTCCAGGAGACCAGCCATGTCCCCAGCAGATGCCTCATGTGCGGGCAGTTGGTGGGCGAGTGTTTTCCCTAGAGCACATGCAGCAGCAGTTGGTGATACCTTTATGAGGGAAGAATTCAAAATGAGAAATCTCATCCGGGAGGCAACAGAACTGTTGGTGGGCTTTGCGTCCTTCCAGCATAGCTCTTAATGTTGGAAGCTTGGTTTTGGTCAAGTTTGTGTTGGAGCACATAAAGTGAGGTCTTGCTGCTCCCCCAGGACAGCCTGACTTGCTCTCAACTGGAATATCGGGACTTGTACTAGGTCCAGTATCACTGCAAGGAGTGGTGCTGGGACAGACAGCAAAGCTGCTAAGATGTCTCAATGTCTAGCACTCCTGTCTTTGTCGTGCCTACTTCTGTGCCAGAGCAGGGTGAAACCTGCCAACTAAATACCTGATACTCCAGCGCTGTAAGAAGCATTTCTTCATTTTACCTTTTTCGCTCATTTTAGCACCCCTCTGATGTACGTATCTTTGGAGAAAGGGATTAAAGCCCAGGAGAAGGTACCTTCAGAGGAGTCACAGCAGAGAACGACTCCCACCAGCCATCCTACCTTTGACAGCCTTTCCTGCACACGGGACAGCGAGCAGGCGCTTTGTCCCTGCAAACCTCTGTTATTTTAGTACTTGGTACTTATTTTTGCAGTTCGTCCCTGATGAGTGAAACATGTCAACAAGTGAGATTGATTGCATCTCTCCTCCATTGCTGGCTGCTCACTGCTGCTCTGTTACCTGCTGGGAGTCTCTTCTCAGCAGCAAAAAAGCTGAGGCTCCACTGTCCTTCAGATCTCTTTCCAGGGCCTCCCTCCTCCTCCCAGCTCCAGCACTAAATGTGAGAGCAGTACTAATCATCTGCCCTTGTCCCAGAGAGCTGGCAGCTTTCTGCAGATTTCTGCCACCTGCTAAAAAAGTGACTTGGAAGGAAAGTTTGGTCCCACCCTTGCTGCCTGCGTCAGCCTAGTCGGCGGGCTCAGCTGGGGAAAAATCCGATTTACTTCAAGTAATTTTTCTTCCACGGAGCTGTCTTCTCTCTCTCAAGGCCGCTGTTGGAAAGAGCACGTTTTACTGTGTGATCTCTGCCTGTGGCACGTAGTCGCTGCCATGGCTGACCATGCTCCAGCTCTGCCATTGCCAGCTCTGGGCATGCTGTGTCTCTGCACCGCTATCGGGAATCCAGCGTTCCCTGCCACGCTGGACGGTTGCCCGGTGGAAGGAAACGTGCTGGTTTATCACAGCTGGGGCACCACCTCTGATCTCTCCGGTTCTCCACACCCCATTTGTCTCTGTCTCCGGGTACTGTGTGAGTTTCTGGCTTTGCAGAGGCAACACCAGGGTTTCAGGGTACAGGGCTTGTTCCAGCAAGACCAGGATCAAGGTTCCCAGGGCAGACGGGCAGTTTGGTGCAGCTGATACAGCAGTGCCCATGCCTGAGGGGGGATGGAGGGCCTGCATATCTGCAACACGGCACTGAGAAAATGTCATTAGCTGAGGGGCTAGTGGCCCAAGGGAGGAAGCTGTGCATGGGGGCTGCCTCGGGCCCCCAGCAGCCCTGCCCTGCCCAGCAGCCCCTCGCGGCAAGCACAGCAAGAGGAGCAGCGCAGCGCTGATCTCCTGCCCACGGCTGGCGCGTCATCAGCATCTGTTGTCATGGCAACGGGGTTTCACACCTGCAGAGCTGCTGTTTCGGGTACCAATTTGTCAGATCATTGGTGAGGCGTGTAACCCCCCACCCCCCCACCCTGGTCACCTTGCTCGGAGGGGGATGCTCTGCATTAGCCATTCCATCAGGCATCAGCTGGTCGACATGGGAGTGACACCAATTTAAAGCAGATGGGATTTTACACCAAAAGCATATTGTGTGTTGTAGCCTCGAGAGACAAGAAAGAAAGAGCTTTTCTTTGGGTCTTTGGAGATGAAGGACCCATTCATCTCCGTGCAAGGGCAAGGCATGGCCATCTGGATTCCTCCCCCAAGCTGGCCCTGAAAAGCAGCACGTGTGGCATCACCAGCCTCATCGCTGGCACCAGTCAACCGGGCTTTGACCCTCTCTGCTCCATCGCTGTGAGGCGCAGGGAGCACAGTTTGACCCTGTGCTGGGGGTTGGTCTTCTTTAACTGAAGATTTATGGCTGTTTACAAAGCGCACAGTGGCTGAACCACCTGAGGGAGGGCCCAGAGCCAAATTGTTGTCTCTAACGCTGCTATTTTGAGTGTGTTTTCATCAGCATCTGTCGGCTGTATGAGCTTGTCTTTTTCCCGTTTCAGATTCTGTACAATAGCCAGAGTGTGGAGGTGGATGGCCATTCGATGAAGAAACTCATAAGTGACCTCCAGCCAGACACAGACTATTCTTTTGTGCTAATGAACCGCGGGAGCAGCGCTGGGGGGCTCCAGCACCTCGTCTCAATCCGCACCGCTCCCGACGTCTTGCAAAGCAAACCCATCGCCACAAACAAGTACATACAGGAAGGAAAATTCACGCTCACGCTTCCCAAAGTCCAGACCACTGTGCCAGTTAGGTAGGTGCCGTGCATGGGTGGGAGGCTAGAGATGGGGAAAAGGGCAGGGCAGACCTCTGCCATCCTGTGGGTTTTGTAACCTGGGAGTGAATTTCTGAGCAGGCTGTGGTACAGAGCCTTTAGCCGTACAGGCATTTACCTGTAACGTGGGATCACGCTGCTGGCTCTTTCTGAGCAAATATTTACGTGCGATAAAATTAAGACAATTCTCTGACAGTTTGCCCTCACCCTGGTGGGTTTGCTCCAGATGCTACCAGCAAAAACACAGCTGAGGATCAGGAGGGACTTCCTCTGCCACTGTATAATATCCTTTAAATAAATAATGCCTAAAGCCTCGAGGAGATTAAAAAAGCAAGTTTGTGGAAGTCTTATTCGTTACTGTGGTATCCTTGTGCAGAAGCACTATTCCCCCAGGGTTCTTGCTACAATCCGATTATATAAATGTCCTTCTCACAGCTCCTCCACCACCCTCTGGAGCACAGTCTGTAGATCTTCATTAACCTAATGAGCACTAACAGGAGTATTCTCTTCTCTGGTGCAGCTGGAAAACCAGCCTTTTCCTTACTGAACCCTTCTGCTGCTCAGAGGGCAGGGAGAGGAGCAGGTCATCCTTGGGAGACATATGGCATGTGTTATTCGGTGACCTGCCAGAGACATGACTTAGGGTCCAGTGCTTACGCTTCCCTTCCTTCCCAGGTGGTACTACATTGTGGTTGTGCCAGCAGATCAGAGCACCAGCAGCCCGACTGCTCGGTGGCGGACGCCTGACGAGATGGAGCTGGACCAGGTAGGAGTCTGTAGCAGCTGCTGGCATAGAAGTGGTTCCCAGGTGGCCCAGCACACTTTTCCCAGGCCTTCTGGCAAGAGCATGGGCGCAGCAACACCGGTACAGGCTGTACATCAGGGATGGGGGGCTGTGAGATGTGCGGTGCCCGCTCAGCCTTTCTTGGCTGGTCACAGTATGTGGAAGGAGCCTGGAGTCAAGAAAGGGAGGAGCCACCTCCCAGAACATGCCCCACTGGGAGACCACACTTGAGTGTCTCAGAGCTCTGCCCAGGACAGCTCCTGTGTCAGTTTGGATGAAGAGTTTACTCTAGTACCTAACAAAACTTGCAAAGGTCCCTTGACATGTGCTTGTTAAGGGCTTTCAGCATTCAGCAGCCCATTCACCCCAAGATGCAGCTTATTCTGTGCAGAAGCCCTCCAACACCAGTAGCGCAGTACATGTGTGGGCGTCAGAAGAGTCCCATACCAGGGGTTTGGGGGCTCTTTTGTCCCCACATACACCACCACCCCCAAAGTGATAAAGAAGAATTCCAAGAAATCACACACAGAAGGGCCCATTAAGAGAAAAAAGTTGCAAGCTTGAAGCACTCAGAAATTAAAAAGTGTTAGAAGCTGTAAATCAGCCCTTGCTTATCATTAATCTTTAATTACATGATTGCGCAGTCTTTTCCATGGGGTCCCAGCTTACGCTGTGTATGGGTGGATTTGTTTCTCCACATCCAGCACAATTGTGTGGTGGAGAACCATCACCCTTAGGTCTCCTGCGTCGTTTCATTGCAGAAGTTGGAAAATGTCACAAGAAATAGAAGACTAGATGGGAAAGGATGGTTTGGTTTTGAGCTTTAGGTGGTTGAAAGCTATCGAGAGAACTGGTTTCTTGCTCTGTTTCACCCAGTCAAATGATTTAAAACAAAATTTTCATTAGCAGCCTCTGTCTTGCATGTTCTGGTTTTTTTGGAGTGCTCAGTTTGAGATCCTGGAGCCTCATTTGCAAAGCCTGAGCATGCCCAGCTGCCGGGAAATTCAATAGGGGCTCTGCTGGCTACAGTTAGTGCTATAAAAAAAACCCTAAGTTTTCTTTAAAAGCAAAACAAGCCGATGTCTTTTCAGTTTGACATTCAAAATTAGTGGTCAGTTTTTTACATTAATGTCCATGCATCTCTGTTCTCCATCTGTAAAATTAAGATAATCGCTTTCATCTCACCTCATACGGGTGTTTGGAAGATAAGATCGTTAATGTTTGTGAAGCACTTGTAATATTATAGCGATTAGCACCATAGAAAAGCCCACGAGGAAATTATTAATTTTGTCTTCAGAGATGGATTTGAATAGTAAGCAATAAACAAGGCCTCGGGCTGCATAATGCAAAGAAGAAAACAAAATACAGAATAGCGGCTCTTTGATTAAGCACTGTCTGTCCTGTGTATTGAACAAAGCAGGGGAGTCACAGAAAAGACAGTACGTGACCGTGCAGCCAAGGTTGGGAACACAACGCACATACCTAAGACAGCTGAATTAATTTTGCACAGGCAATATTAATTTTCTAATTTTTCAGGATCTGAACTTGTGCAAGCCTGGCATTTCTTTTGGTGCAGCCTTTTGGGGTGTGTGTTTCGTATATGGGTGGCTGTAGCATCCAGCAACCTCAACCACAACCAGACCCTTAAGGTTTTATGCACATACAGCTGTGCTTTCTGCCCCAAAGAGCTCAGCTGTAATTTCAGCCAAAGTATGTGTGTAAGGAGCAAACTCCACAGTCCAAAGACTCTCTTTCTGCCTTTCCCCCTGTGGTTACAAGGATATTTGAGAAACACTGATTTCTCCATCTCCTTTGTGTCTGTGTGTGATACTGCAATGACAAGTTATAGCTTTCCTAAATTGCTCCAACGTGAGTATTCACACCAGGGCGAGGGTGGACTCTGAGTGGGAAGGAGCAGGGGTGCCTTACCCAGCTTTTCCTCCTCAGAGGGAGTGAGCTCCGCTCAGCGGCATGGCTTTGTGTGCACATCACTGTCCTCAGCCCCGCTGACGTTCCCTGTCTGCCCTGACGACGCTGCACTGATACATTCGTGTGTGAAATGTATTTCATGCCTCCTCCTTCATTTTAAATTAGAATTTCTGTTCCAAGCCTGATATTCGTTTTTATTCATTAGAAAAACATCTTTAAACATCTGAGAGTCTTTCTTAGCAGTGTAATTGAATTTTTGTGTGTTTATATCCTTTTTCATGAATTTGTGGCTGACTATGAAATTTGCCATTTTTACTCTGAACATCCCATGAAATCTGTTATCATTCTGTGTGATTTACACAAAGCTCTGCCTGCAACCCAGCAGCAGGTGAAATATCGAAGCAGTGACAGGAGAGAAAGACACAGCAAATGTCACTTTTTCCCTGTACATCAGCATCAGCTGTAATTCACATTCCGTGTCCGTAGAGAGCGTGAGTTGCTGTCCATACCAATATTTGGGCCACAGAACGTGGCCCGGTTCCCTCACAGCCCATTGGGATGCATTAACTCGGGGTGATGGGCACAGCCAGGCTGTCTCAACCCTAACATTCACCGTGTCAGCAACCCAGGGCTCAGGACTCTCCCAAAGCTGAGCTCCTGGCGGAGGTGCTCACAGCTAGGGGCTGCAGACGGGTGCCCCAGCAGTGCCTAAACCGGTAACACATCCAAATTGAACCCCATGTCTTCTCCTCCCTTCCTTTCCAACCCTGCGGAGTCCCACAGCCAGTAAGGTAGCAGCGTGAGGCGGTGTCACACTGGGCAATGCAGTAGTGATGCGCCTTGTTTGTCCCCAGCTGCTGGAGGCCATAAGCCAGGGGAGTCAGAGCCGGCGCCAGCGACGCCAAGCAGACAGGCTCAAGCCCTACATTGCTGCTCAAGTGGATGTGCTGCCCGAGACCTTCACCCTGGGGGACGAGAAGAACTACAAAGGTTTCTACAACAAGCCCCTGTCTCAAGACCTGAGCTATCGCTGCTTCGTGCTGGCCTCACTGGAGGATGGGGACACGGTAAGGACTTTCTGCGCCGCGGGCACAGTCTGTCCGGGCAGAGCCAAGGTGGGCTCAGTGCAGGCAGGGTGAACAATTGCTGTGAGCCGGGATGATGGAGGTTTCTCTAAAGAGAGTGAGGCTGCATAGCTGGTCTCAGCACGCTCAGGCAGCCGTGGGAGTTCACTTGATAGATGGTGGTTTTGGAGGGAAATGGCACGTACGTTTGACATAACAGATGAGAGTGGAGGGCAGTGTCAACACACGCGTTCTACACAAGGTGGGTTGTGGCTTGCTGGGCTGTGCCCAGAGCAAAGCTTGACACAAGGTTGGGTTGGAATAACCTCTCACTGTGCTTTCATTCAAGTGACTGTTGAACAGCCCCTTGGAATCCTACCCTGCGCGGTGGCTGCTGAGGCTCTGCCGTGAGCAGGATGCTCCCCCTGCCAACCTGCCTTCAGAGACCCCTCTCCAGCCAGCCTCTCATCTCCAGATATGCCTGGAGAAGCAAACAAACCTACCTCCCATTGCAGTGTGTTGTCAGCAGGGCAGAGCTGTGCACGTGCCTGCTGCGTAGGGATTCTTGCTCCTGTGCCTCTCCTTTGCCAGAGGCAAACGGGCCATGCCTTTGTCGGCAGCGTGTGGGCACACGCACGGGGCCTGGGCACGTGATGGGGAAGGGAGCAGCTGATGCAGTAAGCAGCGAGCCGCACGGCAAGACCTGTGGATCAGTGTCCAGCTGTAAACACAGAAGGCAGCAGTGGTGGTGGCGGCGGCGGCAGTGGCCACCGTGTACATAATGGAAGTAGTAGAGATGCACAGAATCCTTTGGTCAGCTTCCAGGCTGTGGCTTCCTTCCTCAGCCTTGTTTGTAATGGCTCATTGGGGCTGGTCAAGTTCTTCATTACTCACCCAGCTCACGTGTTCTTGTGGCGAGGTGTGCACGCTGGTGAGGGAAGGAGAGTCACAGATTAACTGCAAGGTAGGGCAGAGGCCTCAGGATGTGCTATCCTGGCAATCCCTGTCAAGAAGAGATGACCTTAACTAGTTGATCCCAGACTATTGTCATCATCTACCCCCTTGCACAGATATGCCACAGCCCTCCAGAGAGCCACCAGCCAGCAGAGTTATTACACCCCGTTCCTACAGACCACCCTTCTGCATCCCCCACTGCGTCACACCCATTTTCATTCGAAGCACGAGGCACTCCGTCCAGGGCTCGCACTATCTCCCCCACTCAGCTCCTTTTGGATTGCTTGCTGTGTCTCTGGTGTCAGCAGGCGAGCCTAACATCACCATTCCTCAAAGGGAAAGGGGATTGTGCTTGAAACATCATCTCTGAGAGCAGGAGCACCTGCACCTTACAGACTGCCTTTGGAAATGCCACTGAGATAAGAGTCCTTCTGATCTCTTGGGCTTCTGTCATCTCGTGGAAGGAGGCATCTCCAAAGTGTGTCTACAAAAATAGGAATCTTAGCCCCTTGCCCAAAGCTTTGGAGATGGACACGCGTGTTGCCTGGCTGCACGGATCAGCTTGCTTCTCCCCTCCCTGCCTAATGCAGCTTGGCCTTCTGGACAGCCACAGGCAAAGCCTTCGTGCCTTCCTCACAGTAGACGCTTGCCCATACAAAGAGGAGCCCCAGGCCTTCTGCCCCATCCTCTCACCACTGATGTAGCATCTTGTCTCTGCCATGCTCAGAGCTGCAGCTGAATCCCTGAACTGGATGATGAGGCGTAGGAACAGGCCGATGGGGTTGGAGTGATCCTGTGCAGAACCAAGCTGAACCAGGAGCCAGCAGCTACTCCAGGCTCATTGAAATGTGGTCTCACGGGGCTGAAAGGGTTCATGGACAAAGTGAGCAACCCCCACACTCCTCCTCCAGCCAGAGGCATCTCTGACTGCTGATAAATCCGAGGAGAGCAGCTAGGACGCTGCACCTGCGCGTGCTGCTAGAAGGATGTCACAGATAAGAGCGTTTTCTGTACTCCACACATGTTTGAAACCAGGCTGGCTGGGATCAAGGGCACCTGTGAGAGGAGATCAAGATGTGCATTTGTGTGACACCAGCACGCTTGATTTTTCCCTTTCGTCTCCTCACATGCATGCAGACATGAAGTGTGTGTTTAAACTTCTACCTTAAAGCTGGCTATTTATAGATCCGCAGCCACCTCTTCCGTGACCAAAACTTCCTGTGGCAGGAGCAGAGCGTTCCTGGCTCCTAATGCCAGGCGGCAGGTGCTGCTCATAAGCCACCGGTTCTGAACTGATACAGCTCTGGCCCTCTCTAATAGGGGAAACAGATTTCTTTTTGCAGTATTTAACCCTTCTGACCCAGCGCGGCTGAGCTGGGAAGGGACAGCACAGTTCCATAAGCCTTAGCAACAGCAGCAGAATAAGCCAGGTGCAGTGTCATTTTTTCAGCAGGAAGAGTTTGGGTCTCTGCTAATCCTGTCTTGCTGGTGGGGCTAGAAAGCTGTCCCTTGGGGTTATAAACCGATGGGCTGCCAGGTTGCAGAAGTCTCTGGAAAGGAGCGTGTAAGCGTGAGCCCCTTTCCAAGGTCTGTTTATCAGGGCTGAGACATCGAGTAGACAGTGTTCCTGTCGTTCCATTCCTTTAAAAAAACCACCTAGCCCAGCGGGAGTTTTCCTAATATAGCCATGTCCTGGAGAGATGTGTTGATACCAGCACAGCAGGTTTTATGAACCACTTAGGAATCATCAGCCAGTCCCACTGTGCAGTTGGTTGGGATTCAAAAGCTTGTGATTTGGCTCTGAGAGAATCCAGGGCTGGCAAGTGGCTCTTAGTTGGGCTGCTCCAGTTTGGCACCTCGAGGCCAGGTCTGCTAGCCAGGAAGTTGCTGGCGCTGGGAATGTTTCATACCAAGAGACTGTTTCCACAGCGTGACCTCCGCTGATGCCGAGGGAGGGAGGATCCCGTGGTGTGCTGCTGGGAATTGAGACGCATGACCGTTCCCTGTTAGCCACTGCGTTTCAGGGGGTAGCTGTTGCTTTAGCATAACGGGCGCTTTGTTTTCTCTCCCTCTCCTGACGGTGTTGTTCAGAAGAGATATGCAGCCAGCCCCTACTCGGATGAGATCGTGATGGAAGTAGCTTCAGCAAAGCAGCAGGATGAACCGGAGATGCTGTGGGTGATGGGACCTGTCCTGGCCGTCATATTAATCATCATCATTGTCATTGCTATACTCCTCTTCAAAAGGTGAGATCCAGTCCAGGACATAGCGGTTATGGCATGAGCACTGCAGGTGGTGGCACCTTCAAGACCCTCCTTGTAGGCGTCAGATATGGGGTGCTCTGATAGACAGTCCTTGGTGGTCGTGGGGAGGAGGGGGGTCTCTATCTGCACAGCAGAAGACTGCTTTATAAAGACAGCAGAAGGGCTGTGTGTGCAGAAGGTAATTAATATCAGCCCCAGGAGACAGAGCTGCTGTGGATTCTGGATACGTGTGAGCAGCGGGACGGAGGACAGCAGCTTTGTCCCTAAAGCCAGTCTGACCGTTCTCTGGTCTTACAGCTTGGATGTGCAGCCTCGGGGACTTCTCTAGTACTGGTTTTCTGTGGAAATTGCCTGCTTGATCTCTGACAGGTGCCCCCATAACTGTGAATTTTGACTGAGAAACATGGTCTGGACGGTGAGAACAGGGCCTGAATGTGACAGGCTGAAGTCAGAGTAGGAACTCTTTTCTTGAGACCTCTCAGTCCTGTCTGCTGGATCAGGACCACCCACACTCTGCTCCCTGCTGAAGCAACCACCTGCTGTTGCGTAGCCGATCAGTCCCGCTAGAGCTGTAACTGTAGTGTGCGATGACTGTTAGTCCTCCCAAGGAGCCACAGGTTGCGTTTGCATGTGTAGTCTGTTCAGTTACAGTAGGTCATTCTCGACAGTAGGTCATTCTCGCTCAGCTCAGCTCCAGGTTCTGCTCCTCCTGGACTCTCTGTTTACATATGTATCTGTAGCTCAGGGAGGGGAGCGGGCTTTGTTGTCTGAGTAAATGGAGCTCTGCTGTGCGTGTGCAGTCAGTGCCTTTCTGTGTCAGTGATCATCTCCTTTCTTCTCTTTCTGCTTTTCCCTGGATCTAGTAAGCAAGAAAGGTATGAATCCATTTTATCTTCTTCTTTTGCTAAAACTTCAAGTCTATTGTTTTAAAAATCAAGCCTGAAGCTAAGGGGCAGCTTTGTTTTTGGGAGCATGGGGCAGGCCAGCCCTGGGGGTTTACAAAGACTTTGTTTCCTCAAAGGTATCAGCCTCCTAGCAATTGTCAGCCTCTCACAGCTCTTAGGGAGACAATTCCAACACAAAGACTTTCCAGATTGTTTTTGTAATTAAATTAAAAAAAAAAAAAAGCCACCCTGCTACCACCAGCAGTTTAGGGGTTTCTTTGTTTTCTCAGTCACTTCAGGCTGAGAGCTGTTCAGTCAAGAATGCAGGTGCCTTCTTGCAGTCTGTAATGAGGAAGATTTGAGGGAATACCAGGCAATTGTAAGGAGAGAAATGGCCCCAGGGGGGATTTCTGTACTCGGGCCCCATAAGCCTGCTGTCCCCAGCTTGGCTTAGCTTTGCTTTGTCCCAGAGTCTGGTGTGGGGGGAGCACCAGGAAGCAGCACCAGCCCAGTGTGGTCAGACCTGCCATTCCTGTCCCCGCTGCGTCCCAGCCGGTGCAGCAGCGTATCCCCTTCCAGCACCCTGTCGCACACAGTGATGCTGTGTGATCCTACAGTTCTTTGCTGTCAGCTTCTCTTTGGAGGCATTTTCTCCCAAAGGTGCATCACATTCACAGTGTGAAAGCTGCAGTGGGAATGAAGTGAAGCTGAGTGGCAGTGGATAGCTTGGGATCTGGAGCTTTGTTTAGCAGTTGCCCTGACTAGGGTAATGAGAGGCTAACACTGATTATGTGCTGTGCCCGTTGGCCAGAAAAGCTGGGCTCCTTTGCTCAAGGGCTCAGGGACTGGTACAGAGTAGCACATGGCACATCCCTCTGTCCTCCTGATAGGAGAAATACTGCTTTGTTTGTTTACCATGTGTTTTCCTTTCTTTCTGTCGGTGCTCTCAGTCCTTTTGTCTCCATCCAGGGAGCTAGAAGGCTTCTGAGATGTGGAGACGACTCAGAGTAGTGTAAGACTCACAAGCTGCTCCCACCATTGAACAGCTCCAGTGTTTGATGCAGCCACAGGCTGCAGATGGAGCTTGCTCACAGCCTGGGCCACAGAGGGAATGCAGGTTTCACTCGTGATTTATGCCCTGAATTTTCCCTAATTGCTTCCCACTAGAGCCAGCGCAGCACGCACGGCTCCCTGTTGGAGCGACAGCACCCTGTGCCTGTGCAGCGGTTTCTGATCGTGCGCGGCTCAGGGTCACCACCATGCAGAGATGCAGCTGACTCCTGCGATTTGCGGGATGGTAATTGTGATAGCATTCCTGCAGAATAGCAGCGATGCGGCTCCCTCTCTTCCAGAAAACATCAGGTCAGCAGAGGGGTTCACATCAGGCAAAATCCATTTTGGGGCTGTAGCCAAAAGACAAAGTCCCTGTATTGCTGCGTGCTCAGCACGCTGGGAAAGTGTCAGGGTCAGCACAGACGCAGAAGAGAGTACTGCTGTCCTGCTCCTGCCAAACACCCCTCTCTACTGCCTTGGTATATCCGCTGTGTCTGTAATACAGAGCAAGAAGCGGGACTTAAAGAATTGCTAGAAACCCTTCTTGTAGTATTAGATTTTCCATAATATTCATTTGTCCACTTTTTGATTGGATCTGTCCCTGCTTTGCCTGTGAATTCCAGCAAGAGCCTGAGGTGGTGGCATTGCTCTAGGCATAAATATAGCATGAAGAGACAACAGTGTATTTTATTGTTCCATTAATACACGCCTTGGGTGCCTTCAACCATTCAAGACATGTATTAATGGCCCAATAAAACACACCCTGAAGAGCCTTTATACTATTATATTACAGCATTCTATATTTAAATATTTCTAATACTGGGGAAAAAAAAATTATATCCTTCCACTATAGGAAATAGTTCCTAGAGAGAGTAAGAGGAAACAGCGTCTTGGATCTATCTGCTTTTTCTCCAGTAATTATTATGGAGAATATCACATTTCAAAGTGCCTCATTAATCAAACCTCCGCTGTTGCTTACCTGTGATTCTTCCTGTTTCATAGATGGGAAATTGGGAGCATGGAAGAAGATGAGACTTGTCCAGAGCCTGGGATGGACCTGGGTGTCTGGGACACAGGGACCCAGATTCCTTCCCAGGGGGATTCATGCCAGTCTCCGCCAGAGCTCACCTGCTTGTCTCTGCCCTCTCTGTCCATAGGAAAAGGGCACACTCCCCCTCTTCCAAGGATGAGCACTCCATTGGCCTGAAAGACTCGCTCTTGGCCCACTCCTCTGACCCAGTTGAGATGAGGCGGCTCAACTACCAGACTCCAGGTAAGGAGCAGCTGACCCCCTTGCACCCCACCTCCTCCAGTTCCCTTCACCAGGTCCCCAGGCCAGAGGAGGAGTTGCAGTCCTCCCCCCGCAGCAGCTTTGCACCTTCTTGGTCACAATAGCACAGAGAGGGCCTTGACCAAAGTTATCCAGGTGTCCACTCTCTGGTTTGCAAATCCGTCTCCCTGGCCCTGTCACTGCAGGCACGCAAGGCTGGGGGACCTGGACGGGGACAGCCGATTGTGTGGTGTGTCTCAGACGTTATGTGAAGCTCACTGCGGTTGTCCTGAGCTGGGAGGAGCCTCCGTGCAGAGCTGGGAGAGTTCGGAAGTCCCACACCTGCATTGCCCCCAGCTGCCGCGCTGGCTCGGTCCAGGCTGAGATTCAGCGCTGAGTACCACTGGGGCTGTACTTGGGAGGGTCAGGAGGTACAGACAGCCCTCATACTGCTGAGGGTGTCCCAGCAGCTTTGTCCCGGCACCTTTGGTGTGCTGACTGACCTGCTTTGCTCAGCCAGGGGTGAAGAGAAGCAGCCTACGTTGCTCCCTGTTCAGTGCCGTGGCCAAGGGGAGGGCGCTGCTGATCACAGTGGTCTCAGCGCAGAGGATGATAGTTCAGTAACAGCCGTTGCTTTCTGCATGCAACTGTTTGCTGCAGAGCATCTCGTCATGCCCGCACTGGCCTGCAGTGCCTTGGGGTGTAGCTGGTTTGCCAGCCCATGGAGGTACCTGTACTTCGCACTGCAGAAAGGTCTCGTGATGGTGCTTTGTGTCTGTCTCTGACGGCACTGAGAGCACAGTACCTGTCACTGTAACGATCAGAAACAGGCTCACACCGAATCGTCCAGAGCCTTTCAGGGAGCCCAAGGCCTAGATGAAGTGGGGGAGCACTTGGGCTTTTATGATGGAGGGAGCAGTTCGTCAATAAATGAGGCACATACAGCTCTCTTCTAACTTGCAGCTCCTCCTGGTCTGTAACCTACTTCCTTTTCCTCCTGCTGCTCATTCATCTAAGAGCTTTCATCTAACCAGAGAGTTTTGAAGGGACCATTTCCTGATGTAGACCTGCTGTGTCTGGGAGGGAGGGTAAGAGAAGCCTTTCCTGTTGCCACTCACTGCGGTCTGCCTCAGACTTGGGGTGGGCTTCACCAGCACATCTCCCTCCGTGCCAGATCCACAGTTAGGCATCTCCCAGGCAGGGCCAATGGAAGATCTCACACGTAGGATGCAGCGACAGCCTGGCAGTTGCCAGCAGACCTGGCCCGTTAATCGGCACATCACAGACCAGCATGGTGTGGCAGCATGGGAGGGAAATGCTGTGGGAGCAAGGGAGGCACCTGCGCTGGAGGAAGAACATCCCAACAGGCAGATCACTGGGAGCAGCAGCAGGTGAGGGGGTCACACACAGCAGCAGCAGCCGCTTGAGGAGGAGCAAGGTGTTGACCAGGGCTGCTCCAGGACGCCTCTGCATGGGGACAAGCCTCTGCGACATGTCTCCACATCCCAGGGACACAAGAGCCATCTTTGCTGTATGCTTGTGGTTTACATTGGATGGAGGAGTGTCACAGGTCAGGCTCGCATCTGCTCCCGTCCCCAGCGAGAGATTGGGTGTTTGCAATGAGGGAATCCTACAGCTAGATCTGTAGGAAGGGTCAAGAGCTGCCATCAGACAGAAGAGGGATTCTGGAAATTTTCTTTTCCCGCCTGGCCCTAAGGCTAAACCAAAGACGCTGGCTCATTCAGAAAGTTTGCAGAGCCCTCTGGAGAGAGCAAAACAACCCAAAGTGCCCAGCTCACTAGGGGCAGCAGCAGTGCCCTGGGATTCTGCTAGCCAACGCTCCCCCACCAAATGACAGCACCGTGTCCTCCTTTTTCCCCCCTGCATCACTTGCTAGGCTCTGAGGGGCAGAAGTGGGTGTCGTGCAGCTAGAAGTGACTGTTCAGCTCCTGACGAGCTTGTCCTCATTAATGAGGAGGCATGGAAACCACCGAGCCCAGTGGGCCCATGCTGTTGCCCCTGTCACCTGCCTGAGGTCGAGGCGGTGCTGTGTGGATGCGTTGACAAGAGGTGCTGGCCACTGGCCTTGCACGCTTCAGTAGCTGGTCTCCCTGCCGGAGTGTGCTGAGCAGGGAGAACTTGTTTAATGCATAATTAATAGTGCTACTGTTATTAAATATTAAGCTTTCTCGTTTTTGTGGGTTTTACTTCAGACAAGGGTTATTTCCCCCACTGTCGGCCTCCCTGTACTAATGTGCCTCTGTGCCCAGTCGCTGAGAGGATACAGGACCGAGCAGCGTCCCGGTACGCTGTGAAACGAGGCTGAGTTGCGCTGCTGATGAGCTGCGAGTGAGCTGGAGGCTCAGGGGCACTGGGCAGAGGTTGGTGGGGCTGAGAGCACCCCTCCTGGCACCAAGCAGCACAGATGTCCCCTGTGCCTGCCATCCGCCTGGCCTTGCTGGCCCCACTTGGGCACGGGGCCGCGGCCAGCGGTGTGCAGTGAGGAGTGTAGCTCTTGGCATCAGATGACCTGTGTGCTCACTCCCCTGTGAGTACCTCCAGCTCCACGTGTGTGTCAGCATCCGGGGACGGCGCTGGCCAGAGCCGAAAGCCCAGCGTGTAACGGCCAGCAGCAGAGCAGCCCCTGGGGCCAGGCAGACGGTCCTGTGCAGGAGGGAGGCTCCCGGTGCTGTGACAGGTGGTGCTTTCCTTTGCATCTTCATCGCTTTGTCTTTCCGTTTCTGAACCTCTGCGATGGTGACTAAAGGCTAATGGGATTTCTGTTCTTGCCCCGTTTCTTTTCTTTGCAGGTGCCAGTGTCCCCAGTTGCCCGAATATCTCAAGTTAGTTTTAACTCCTGTATTTACCTTTTGACACCTTTTGCTTTTCCTTTTCCTTTCTCTCTTGTCTCTGTAATTCTTGTTTCACTGTCATGAAGGTCACCCTCACTCACAGCAGACTGTAGAACAGCAGTGATTTCACTTTCTGACATGGTGTGGGGCCAAGCTCGGGTACTGTTTGCATGGCACTACAGAAGCTCACCGCAGCACGGTGCAGAAGGGAAGGTCCCGGGTGCTGGGCTGTCAGGAGGCTCCTGCAGCCACCCTTCGACTGCTCCCAGGCCTCCCGCACCCTTGCAGTGGCATGCCAGGCTCTGCTGTGCCACCGGGCCTGCAGCTGGCCCTGCATGGGCACAGGTAGCCTTGGCCATTCTGGAGAGGGTGGCCAGATAAAAACCCTGATGGACATATTGAAGGGTGCTCTGCAACCCAGTGGTTGAACACTCTTCCTGCCTCAGGCAAACTGGCTTCCCTAGGCTGGGTCGCCTGGGCCATGGAGTTAGGCAGAAGGATGCCAAGGGATGCTGATCTTGGAACTGCCACGCAGTTGGCCTGTTTGGCAGCACTGGCATCAGAGTCCCAAGCGCAGAGCAGAGGCACTGCTGCTCTAGCAGGTTGGATGGAGTAGTACCAGGATGATGTACTCCCCTGACTGCCCCGTTATGTCTTGTCTTGTGAGATTCAGGTTCACTCTCAAACAGCCATAAAAGCGTGTCCTCCCTGCTGCTTGATGCACAAGGCATCTGCGTGTGCACCCAGGAGCGGGGGAAGTACGTAGGATAGGTGCTTCCCTCCGGAGCAGAGCCAAGGGCTTTGCAGTCTGCGGCCCTGCAGACATTGTGAGACCTCTGAGCCCCTCTAGTCTGGTGGAGAGCTCACTGTCCTCTTGCCAGTCATTGGAAGAGCTGGTAGTGCCCTGGTAGAAGTCCTGGTAGTGTGCACGAATCTCTTGTCCTGCTGTCAGTGGCACTTGTTCTGGTTCACCATAATGGGGTACCAGCCACCCCTTTTCTCCCCATCTGCTCATGCAGCTCCTTTGTTGCTGCAGCACTCCTTTGGTCAGCAAAACTGACGTTTGGAGAGACCCCCTTGCGTTTCTCAGCAGAGATGAGTGTCTGCAGCCCTGCTGTGGCCCATGGCTTTGCCGTACTTCATCCATAACCGTGCTGGGAGAAGCACATGCTGTGGCTACATTCCAGCCTCTCTGTTCTTCCAGCCCCACGTCGACCTTGTCCCACACTGCTCTCCTCATTCAGTTGCTCATCAGGAATGGCTCCACGCTGCAAAGGCTCCTCCTGAGCCACAGCCTCTGGAGCTCTGGCACCAGTGAGCCAACTGTGCAGAAATCAGAGCACTGTCTGTGGGCCTGCTCAACCACCTCAGGGATCCTGATGGGTGAAGTGGCAAACAGCGAACCATTTGCAGGAGGAACTCAGCACAAGACAGAAGAGGAATCTTTCCTTCTCCATCTGTCCGTGTGCTCTCAGGCCATCTGTTGATAGCTCTGCGCTGTCAAGTGATAGAAGGACTAGTGTGTGTTGGATCAGGTCTTGCCTATATGAAGCAGTCAGATGCTGTTGGCAGAGGTGCGAGGAGCCCTGCTGTGCAGCGGCTGCGGTGTAACACCTAGTGACTTTTCACCACTGTGTAAAATGCACGTACCCAGCCCGGGGACTGCTCCATCACCTCAGTGGCCCATTGCTGCCATCTGCGCCAGCGTTCAGGCTCCTGAGTGATTGAGAAGCTCCTGGCCATGTTCCAGCCTGTCTCCCTGGGTGTGAATCAACAGTTTCAGCCTATTAATAATCATTATTACCCATGTGGGGTTTCTGGGAAACGCGCAAAGCAGCTGATGGAGTCACGAGCCTCGGGATTTGGATGAGCCAGTCTTGGATGGGATGTTTCACAGCCACGTTCTTGTCCATTCACCATCTCAGCTGCAGAGAACGAGGTGGTGATGTTTGAGCCCTGAATCTCAGGGCCGCAGTAGGGCTCCTCCCTATCCCACATGTGCACCCACCCAGTACCCGTCCTTTGTGCGGGATCTGTGGGATCCCCTCCTCCGGGCCTCTCCCTTGAGCAGGGCTTGGGCTGTGCCCAGTGTGAGCCATACTGGGCATCCCTGCATTAGACAGGGCAAGACTTCTGCTATGGCTTGAGCTGCATCCCAGCTCACAGCAGCCTTCTGAGAACTGCTGTAGGGCATGTCACTGCACGGTGCCTTGCACGAGCCAGCCCAGTGGAGCTGGATTTGGGGCCCTGGAGCTGGCTCTGCCTCCGGAGCACCACTGAAAAGCACTGAGTTAGGCAGCTGCAGGCAGAGCTGCTCCTCAGCTCTCAGCAAGCTGCAGTCTCTGACCGGGGGAGCAGCCGTTCCCCTGCGGGGCCCTTCCCATCTTTCTCTAGCTCCCCAGGGGCTGGGGCAGCATCTGCCTACCCGAAAAACTGTGCACATACACCACAGAGGTTTCCCCTGGTGCAGGTCTGGGCGAGTTTCTTTTTGGCTAACGCCGTGGTTAGGGGTAAGCAAGAGGATCAGCCTCAGCCCTTGGTGGTGAGAGCATCAGGGAATCGGAGTGTTCAACGTCAGCCCGTGCGGGACCCCAGGAAGCACATCGGCAGCGTCTCCTCGGCCCGTTCCTGCCGGGGGCTTGCCCAGCCCCTGCCCGCTGCGTGGCCTGCTCTGTGTGCCCGGTGGCTGTACTGTCCGAGCATGCTCACCCGGTCATGCACATTCCGCACATCACCTTTCGTTTTGTTTCACTGAACCGTGTGCTCGGAGAGTGCGTGCAGCATGCCGTGTGATCTCGCCGACTTCCCATCCATCCCGCCCGGCGCTTCACATCGTCACACGTGTCCGCCTTGCGCCCACCTTTCGGGTTTGCTGTGCACATGCTGTTGGAGAGCCTTCCTCAGCTGTGCAGAGCCATAACCGTTTTCCTCTCCCTCCTCCCTCCTTGTCTTGCTCGCAGGCATGCGCGACCACCCCCCCATCCCTGTGACGGACCTCGCCGACAACATCGACAGGCTGAAAGCCAACGACGGGCTGAAATTCTCCCAGGAGTACGAGGTGAGCGTGAGAGCGTGCCGGGCGGGGGAGCAGAGCAATGCTGGCCAGGACCCCCAGCGCAGAGGGCTTGGAAGCTGAGCTGTGCCTCCCCCGCGCTGGCACTGCCTGCGCGGGCCCCGAGCCAGGCCTGGGAGCCTGCCAGCTCTCCCTGCCAGCCCCGGAGTGGTGGGAACTCGCCTTCAGCGGCTGAAGCATGGCTTTTACAGGGAAAAGGCCTTGCAGCTGAACGCACAGCAGCCCACCATGCTCCCGCCATGCGCCCGCCATGGTTACGGTCTTAAGAGTGAACGGGAGCCTGTGTCTACCTGCCCGGGCTGTTTATGTTGCTGTTTATGTTGTTGTTTTGCTCTGCAAGGGCTGTCCTCCGTGCAGGTTGGCTGAGGTATTTCAGTCCATGGCATCCCGTGCCCCTCACTTCCATCCGCAATCAAAGCTTTGCTTTCTGTGCCATCCTCTGCTGCTGACAAGCACATTCCTGCTTTCCGACTTCCTCTCCCCCCGCACACTGCTGGGCTGTGGTGCCATCAGCCTGTGCCATTCAGCATCTCTGTCACCAGTGTCCCACTGCCCTGGAGCAGTCCCAGCTCCCCTCCCTGCATGGAGCTCTCTCTGCCTGCGTCCTGCAATCCTGAGCTGCAAACACCCCCATGCTGCCGAATCACACTCCCACCCTCCTCCGTGTCTCCAGTGGAGCCCCCGGATAGGTACTGTCCACTCCTGCCACCGATGCTGCCTTTGCCCACTCTCACGCTGGGTGTTTGGTGAACCCCCCCATCCTGCACTGCACTGCTCCCAGCCCGACCCCTCCATCCCATCCTCCCCTGCGGACAGCTTGCCACGGGGGTGCACACGTGGCGGGGAAGGGGCTGACCTGCGCACGGGCTGCCTTGCCGTTCTTGCCACTTTCCAGGCTGGCTGATTAGCTTGAAAACTTGTGAAAGTGGGGAAAGTTCCCCAGCAGCAGTGAGATGAGCAGTGGCAGGATACATGTTTTCCTGTGCTTACATGCAGGACCCTCTTGAGCTGCAGGGAACTTGTAAATAAACCCCCCGCTAGTATTAAAGAGGGAATGAATTTGGGAAGTGTCCTTTGCATGTGTTATCGCTTCTGTTTGAATTGTAATCTGCCTGTGCCTGTGGCCTCCCCTTCCTGCAGCATACCTGCACTGATTTATGAGATGAGATCAGAACATTTGCCCACGAGGTAGGATTATATATGCCAGGGAAGGGAAAGCAGATCTCTGTGCTGAGAAGGTAAGGGATGAATTCCAGCTAGTTCAAAGGGTGCGCTGCGTGTATCTGAGGAAGGCACAGAGCTCCTTTCTGCTTCAGGATGCCAAGCGGAGGGTTTGCCATCCCTCTGCGTACTGCCTAGACCAGGGAGGAGCTGAGCTTTCACCAGCTACAGCGTTACACCGCGACGTGGGCGACATTTAGAGAAATAATGTGCTGCCTTGCAGTTACCTGTGTGTTCACGGAAGTGCTGGCAGTGGTGCCAAGGTGTGCCGTCACATCTGCCCGCCTTGGGCCTTCTGTTAGGAGTGCAGCCCAAACGCTGAGCAGGGCTGTCCCCTGCGCTACCGGCGGATGGTGCCTCTGCCGCGCGGTGGGGAGTCGGCAGGATCCCGTGCCTGCGCGCTCCCATCCTCGCGGTAGAGGCCTGCGCCGGTTGGAGCCTGCAGCATCGTACTGAGCTGTGGGAACTGTTTCGGAAAAAATGAGCATTAAGTAAATTCTCATAGCTGTTTTCATGAGCCTCTCTCTTCTCATTTCTTTTTCTTTAGAATATCATGGCTGGTTGAGAGCACCAATCAGTTGTACTTTTCATGTTGAAGCAGCTATTAAGTAGCTGATTGTTGCATGTAATTTTTTTCCCCTGGATTCTGCTGTATTTGAGTCCTCATCAGCTAGAAATTACTGAACATGACAGGCTCATACGGTGTTTGGTACTAGAATAGACCCCAGGCAGAAGTGGTTGCCCCTTTTTGACATGTGAGGACCAGAGAGTTATTTCCCAATTTGAGATGCCAGTGAGAAAAATCCCGGGCTGCGTTGGCAGGGAACAGCAGCTGCCTGTGCAGGATTGCTGCAACGATGGGTCTGCTCTCATCCTGGTCCCTGTGTGTGCAGGTCTGGCGTGGCATCAGCTCTCTTTGGAGCCCGTAGTGGGAGGGCTGGAGGGCAGGATGGTCACACTATGTGCTGCTGAGTAAGGTAATCTGCAACGTGGAGGTGGGAAGAGAGCAGCCCCCTGTGGGACTTTGTGCTTCCCAGCATGGGGAGAGGCAGGGAACCACTGCTCGCCAAATTCTGTGCAATTGCAGCCATGAAGGGATGATACAGTCCCAGCACTCACCCTGGGACTGTGTGAGGCCCAGACCTACACAGAGCTGAGTGGTGACCCAGCACTTGGAAAGATGGAGGCCCCGACCCTGTTTCCCTCTGGCATGATAGTGCCCGGTCTGGCGGGAGCAAGGCATTACAGGTGAAACCCCCAAAGCCCATTTGCTGTCTGCTTGTGCTTTGGAATTGTTGTGTTTTAAGTGTTTTAGCAGAGCAGCCTAGCATCTCCATGGGGTGCAGGGCTGTTTATAGATGGCTCACGTTCCTGGAGCAGTGGCATGACGGCAGGCAGAGAGCAAATATTTAACAGCACTTTTAACCACTGAGGCCAGCTGCCCAGAGCCATCAGTCTGGTGATTGCTGAAGTTGTGCAAGCGATAGCAGGGTAACCTAGACACAGGTGACACAAAACAAGAGCTGTCAGCACCTCCTCGCACACCTGGGAAGGGAGCAGGGAGGGTGGCAGAGATTTCTCGGAGCCCTCTGGCCTCCATTCCCACAGGTCAGAGAACAAATAATACCTCTCACACCAGCTTGCCAGGCCGAGTAGCCCGTGCAGCAAAGCCGGCGCGAGAGAGCTGTGCGCTGGCCATAGCGGTGGCAGACCCCCGAGCTGCAGGTTACCCTCATCCCGCCGGGCAGGGAGCGATCCCAGCTGGGCCTGCTGGTACCCCTGGAGAGATTGAACTGGGGTTGCTGGGAGCTGAACCGGCTGCAGGCACCATTCCCGCTGCTCCAGCGTGGGGCATGGCACGCTCTCCCCGGTGGGCAGCAGGGCTGGGAGGAGCAGAGTGCAGGATCTGGCAGCAGCTCCTGGCCCAGCCGCACCAGGAGTGTATTTCATTTTTAGTGTACAGTGAGAGTTACAGGGAATTTACAGTGTGGGATTAATGGAATTAAATAAGTAGAAGGGAGGCTGAGCCCTTTAATTATTTATCTGCGGGCTGTGGCGGGTGCTGCAGCGGTGTTGGAGCTCCTCCTGTGGGCCACCTTCCCGTGCTGCAGCCTGAAGACTTGGGACAGGATCCTGCCCTCGGATGGGGGCACCCACACTGGCACAAATCCGTGTACACCGCATCTCACACCCAGCACTGCTGTCCCCTTTGTTGCCGTTAGCAAACATGGGACAGACCGGCCCCAACCAGGGCTGGTTCCTGCTCCCTTGTGGCTGGTTCCATTCCTGGGCAAGATCCTGCACCACATTCCCAGGGGGACATTTTTTCTTTGCATCCAAACTGCAATTGTGGCCATTGCCCCTCGTGCCCAGGCCCTTCGGCATGTCCCTCCGGTGGACGGCTCCTGGGAGCAGAGCAGGCTGGAGGTGATGAGGGCCAGGCAGCGTGCCACTGCCCGGCACGTTAGTCCTTGATAATCTCCAGGTTGTGCATCAGATTTGACTGTGCTTCCGCTTCCCAGTGCGGTGGGGAGGCTGCAGCCCTTTCCCCACAGTTTTGTATGGAAAGAAACGCTGCTGGAGTGCCCAAACCCCGCGTTCACCTTCATTTCTCTTAAAGCCATCAAGGACATCGCATCTCCCATGCCTGCAGCCCTGGCAGGGCAGCTTAGGCAGCGGGAGAGGTGCTGGGGTCCCTGGGCCGGCGAGCCCAGGGGGTCCAGATAGCACCCAGGGAGCCGCACGTCACGGGTGTAATGGGCTGTTCGGGAAGCGGCCTGGCGGGCACGCAGCACTCACGTTCCCGTAATGAGAATAAGGCTGAAGCGCTGCCAGGGATTGATTCAGGAGCGCATTATGTCCTCATTTGAGATGCAGCGCAGATTGACAGTGGTCAATGCCTGTGCTAATGTGGTTGATTCCACGGGAGGCCGGGAAGCTCTCGCAGCCCGAGCGCCTTCCCCTCCCCGTGCCCCGTGCGGCCGCCCGGGCTGCTGAGCAGCGTGCAGTCGTGGCCACCCGGCCCTTGGCTGCCACAGCCCGGGCCAGCCGAGCTGCCCAGAGGTCTGCCCACGCCTGCCAGCAGCGGAGGCAGCTGCAGGGACTCTGCGTGCAGAGGGGATTTTGGAGCTGCACTGAGGGAGGGGAGCAGCAAACCCAAGGTGGACGTATCTGAGAGACAAAGTGGCACCCGGGGATGTTTTCAAGGCATTTGTAAGGTGCTCTCCTGTCTGTGGAGGAAAGAGCCTTTTTCCAATGCCGTTTCAATGGTCTGGCTCTGTCTTTATGTTGATGGCAGTAGCAGCAGGGATCCCTGATCTACTTTGGAGAGATTGCTCCTTGCACTTCCATGCTGAGAAGGAGGAGTTTCACTAATTGGGCTTTTTCTTAATTTGCACTTGCTGTCTTACAACATCTCCCCTGTCACTTTAAAGCAAAGCTAAACTAAAAGTCATGGTGCTTTTAAGTTTATTCCTGGCTCATTTCCTTCCAATTTCCCAGCCCTTCTGCTTTCTAGGAAGAATGAGTTGGAAGTATTACTCTGATCAAGTCTGGGGATGAAGCAGTGATTCCCATGAGCCCCAGAAAGGAACAAGAGCAGACTCCCAGCACCCAGGCAGTTGTGGAGCAAGGTGGGGAGCCAAGGCAGTGCTGCCATAGTCAGGGGCTGCAGAGCATCGCACAGAGGTGGTACAAGACTTGCCAACCACCACTCCGTGTAAGCCCATCATCCTCCCGTTTATTTACTCATTTGTTTGCCTTAAAGGGGGGAACAGGTGTACATTAATTCATCACCAGAGTTTAAATTAAATCATTTTACTTCTAAATGAGTCACTAATTTGCAGGAGTATTTAATTAGGGCCTCTTTGCACTCAGGTGCTGTATTACTTCTGACTTTCTCACCTGTTTGCCCTCTTAAGAGGCTGCTGATGATTAGACCATTTTTGCACATCCTCGTTGCACATCAAAGCAATTAACCCTAATGGCAACACCTTGATGCTCCTCTTTGGTTCTGGGGACTCTTGGCAGCCTTGTCTCCCCCAGGAAATAACTCTCTCCACCGCAGCGGCAGGACACGGACTTGCTGTGCAGAGCACACTGCACTCCACAGCTTGGGCAGCCCTGCAGCCTTTTGGCAGTGATTTGCAGTGTAGATCCAGCACAGGCAACCGAGTGAGCTCTCCCTGCCTCTGCTGTGAAGGAGGGGCTCTCTCCAGCACCCACCTGTGCCCGGCGCTGAGCGGGTTTCACAGGGTGCAAGCAGGGCTGGTGCTTCCTTGTGGTGCTCCTCAGCGGCAAGAAAATGCTCGCTCGTACCTCCCGGGCCGGTCTCAGCTCCACTGCCAGGTAGCCAGCTCTCTGCACGGGCTGTCTGTGCAGACTAAGGCCACTTTTTTGAAGAAGCAGCATTATTTATGTCTTTAATAAGCATTGGTGGTTTTTCCTTCTTAGTTTGCCTATTTGTGCTTCTCCTTCAGTGTGCTCCGGGTAGACTAGAGCAGTATCAAAACCCCCCTGGCGCATCTCTGCTCCGAACAGCGAAGTCCTTGTGCATTTTGTTCCTCTTGCTTTTTCACGCCTTTGATCATTTCTATCGCCCCTCGGTGCAGCCCCGCTATTAGGTGGGCAGCAGTCATCCCTGCCACGCGGCCGGGAGAGGAGAGCATCCAAAGAGCGGGTTCAGTTGAGCCGTCTATCCTGGAAACAAAACATAGGTGCCTGAACAAAATTAAGTGTCCCCGAGAGCCGTGAGCTTGCTGGGTCGGCTCCGTGCATGGGCAGAGTGTGCAGGGGCCGTGGGAGCCGGGCCAGTGGGTTCCCAGCCGGAAGCAGAGCTTGCGGGCTGCACTCCCACCACCCCTGCCGCAGCGCCTCTGAGCGCTGCTGCTGCCTGCTTATTACGCTGATAATAGAAAATTACAGGTTTTCTGTAGGAAATGTCTATTTACATCCTACATTTCCCAAACTACCCATTAGCATTGCTGTGATGTCACATCCTGCGCGTTGTCGTCAGCGCTGGCAGCCTGCTGTTGCGGGGCGAGCTGGCGGCGTGGGCCACGCGTGGGGATGGGCGACTGCGCCTGGCCCGGGGCTGGCCCGTGCCCTGAGTGTGCCGCCAAGCCCTGGGGGCTGGTGCAGCGGTGCCGGCAGTGCCTGTGCTCCGTACCCGAGCTGGGTACCTGCACCCGCTGCTGGCTGCTTGGGAAGTGCCGGCTCAACAGCATGGGAGAGTAGGGGACAGGGATATGCGTCCCCTTGAGCAGAGTGGTGGATGGGCTGAGCAGAGGGACTGTGAGACCGTCCAGGGCAGCCCAGTCAGGGAGCTGTACTTCCCGGCTCAGCCTTGTGCTCGCAGCTGATCCAGAGCTGACAGACTCGCGGGCGTTTTACTGCCTGAGAATCCTCCTGACATGGCTCTCTGCCAAGCGATGAGCGCCGATGCCCACAGAGAGTGTAACGTGCCGTGCTTCCCCGGCCTGTTTGCTCAATATTTTTGCCTGTGGGCCAGCAAAGCTTCAGGGACGCTGAGCTGGAGCATGATTTTAAGAAGGCTTTGGCTGTGTTGGTAATTTCAGGGGGAGGGGGTTCATGGCTGATATCTGCTGTAGCTGCCTGCCCTGGGCTTGCCCAGGGCTGCATGTGCAGAGCAAGTCCCTGCATGAGGCAGCTGTCTTGTCTGGGTGCCTCATGTCTCTCTCAGACAAAGGGGCTTTGGGTCCTTTTCACCTTGTATTGTGCATGGACAGAGATGACAGGAAAGGCTTTGGGAAGGGACTGCCTGGCCACAGAGGAGCCATGCACCAGGTGCCCCACCACGTGGGCTGTGGGAGAAGCATTGGGTGTTCCCCCAGGACACAGGTGGGATCGGGATGTGTGCTTTTCAGGCAGCTGTATAGCTCACAGGCCTTTGGCCAAGATTTATAACCAAGTCTCTTCTCCAGGTTTATAGTTCTTGTCACTCTATTAACTCAAACAAGAGATGTTTACATTGCATAAGTAGCTGGAGCAGTGGATAGTAACCTATCAATTTTCATGACTATTCCCTGGCAAAAGCTCATAGGCTGTCTTGCAGGACACTAATACCCAAAGCTCCTGGGGCACAAGACACCCAGGGCTTGCTATATTTCAGGAAACTGCAGTTCAACAGCTAATAAAACTGCTAGGTCAAGAACTGCGCAGTCAGGTCTCTGTAGAGTCCTGGCATAAGACCAAATTTCTGCTAATGGGTAGTTCCAGAGGAAAGGATGAGCATGCAGCAAGAGCAGAGGTGATGGCTCGTCTGCAGCATGCTGCCCTAGTGAGGAGCTGCTGTGCCTGCAGATCACAGGAGGAAGGTCCCACTGGGGACTTCGTTTTGGTGTGGTCTGGCTTGACAATGCTGCTGGGGACACCCATGGAAGCTGTGTCTGGCCTGGGGAGCGGTGTGTGAGGAGATGCAGATTTCCTGACTGAAGCGCACGTGTGCTGCAGTGTCCCGCTGTGCTGTAACAGCTCCTGACTCCCTCCCTCTCTGTCCACAGTCCATTGATCCAGGGCAGCAGTTCACCTGGGAGAACTCCAACCTGGAAGTGAATAAACCGAAAAACCGCTATGCAAACGTGATCGCCTATGACCACTCGCGTGTCATCCTGACCTCCATCGATGGTAAGAGGGACTCTGGGGTGGGCACCCCGGCAAACGGCTGAACTTGGCTCTAGCAGGGGACCATCTTTTTCCCTATTTTCAGTCGAGCAGGGTCAAACAGCAAGAAACCAACATCAGCCTGAGTGTGTTCTGGCTGGCAAGAAGAGAGGAAGCGCTCTGCAGAGCTGCCCCTGCTTTCCCAGTGTCCTCAGAGCAGTGTGTCCCGTGTGATTGCTCCTTGCTACTGCTGGTGCCAGCAGCAATGTCTGTCCCAGCAGCCTCCCTTCTCACTGCTGGCCCCGCTGTGTGACTTCAGCTGCCTTCCTCGGCACGTGGTGGGACATGGCACTGTTAGCCCTACCACCCTCTGTCCCAACATGACTGCAGGGCCAGTATCTTGCTCTGGGACTTGTCGGTGTTTGGTCCCAAGTAGGTGTCCAGAGCTGCACAGGATGAGGGGTGCTCTTTCCCCTGGGACATCAGGCTCCACACGTCTCTGTGCTCTGCGGGAGATGCATCAGGCCCTGGTGTTCATAGCACTGACCCCCATGGCTCCAAGAACCACCCCCACATCTGTGGAGTCTGGGCTAATATATGCTTTTAGTCCCTGCTTTGCAGTCCCCTTGCACACAGAGGAGCTGGAGCCCAGGTACCGAAGCCCAGGCTCACCCATCCCCGTCCCCACTGCTGGGAAATCAGCACCCAGCTCTGCACTCCAGAGCTGAGCCCCTCATGGGGCGTGAGGACCAGGCAGCTAATTCAATGCACCCCTGCCTGGGGAAGAGACTGGGACCTGGCTTTGCGTACAGTCACTAGTGTCCCTTTTATTGGGACTGAAGAGTCTTTCCTAATGCTAATGCAGCACTCACCCTCTGCGGGGGAGGAGGGGGTCCAAGGGGTCCCTCACAGCCAGGCCTGTGCTGCAACCACAGCTATGGGAGCACCTGGCGTGCCTGATCATGGGCAGACCCTGTTAGGCAGCTATGGGATGAGCACATGGGGGAAATCCCTGTCCTCCAGCCTGACTCAGTTGCTGTAAGTGGTGTCTGTGTCTTCCTGGGAATGGTTCCCAAAGCGCCTTGCCAGGTCCCCGCTGCCCATACCAAGGGAATGGGTGCAGTGCTTCCCTCCAGCTGCTCCCCCAGAGCCGCCAGCACTTGGTGACTGCTGGAGGCTGCTCAAACCTGTAGAAAATCCCCCAGGACAAAAGGGCAACCCCGGGCTTTATTTCACTGCTCTAATGAAATGCAGCTGTGCCCTCCTTGGGAGACAAGGAGATTCCTGCTGCTATCCCTCCCTGCAGCTGGGCAGCCCATGCTGAGCAGGGTTTGGAAACACGGCCCCAGGCCCCTGCTTTGCCGCATTTATTTTAGTAACTGTGTGTTTGCATTTTAAAAGCCTTTACAAAAAAGTCTTTTCCTTAAAGTGGTGGAGGCAGAGTGGGAGCTGGAGGTGCCAGCAGGCAACAAGAGGGGGTGTCACACGCACCAGGAGGGTTTCAGTGGGGAGGGAGGACAGTCTCTGGAGGGATGTGAGGACATCAGGCCCTGCCTGACATCCCTTGCTCACAGAGACAAGCTAATGAGGCAGCCTGGTTTTTAAAAAGGTGTTGTAGGACCATAACAAATAGCTGGTGAATTTAAGACAATTATTTCAATCAGTTGCTTGGGGCCAAACGAGCTCCTTAATATTCCTGCCTGTGAATTTTCCCTTTGTGTGTGGGTGGCAGCTGTCTCTCTGCTTTGGTGCTGCCTGCTCGTTGCATTAATGTGGGAGTTACAAAGGGTTCTTCTTTGTTCAGGCACCATCCCTGTCCTTTGCAGGATCCCTGGGCGAGATTCTGGCATCGCCCTGTAAAGGAGACTTGTCAAGAGCCTTGTGAACATGCCAGCCCCTTACCCTGTCTGCAGAACCGTAGGCACAGAATCGTGGGCTGCCCCTGGAGTAACACTTTGCCCTCTTTCTCCCGCAGGGGTCCCAGGCAGCGATTACATCAATGCCAATTACATTGATGGGTATCGGAAGCAGAACGCCTACATCGCCACGCAAGGGCCTCTGCCGGAAACCCTCAGCGACTTCTGGAGGATGGTGTGGGAACAGAGAACAGCAACGATAGTCATGATGACCAGGCTGGAGGAGAAGTCCAGGGTACAGTGTGTGCTTCTTCTCTTTTCTGGAGCTGGTGAGGACAGGAGAAAGGGATGGGAACACTTCACAGACAGCGTAAGGGCATCCAGGGAGAGGCAGGTCCAGCAGTGTGGCTCACTACTGCAGGAACCCCAGCAACAAGTGTGTTGTAAGCATATCTCTGTGAGGCAAAACCTCCTGTCACTGTGCTGCTCGTTAACCCCTGTCCTGCCTGCGTGTCTGCATGCACACCCATCCTTTCCCTGCCCACATCGCTCGTGCCAAAGGGAGAAGGGAAGGCTCTGAGCTGGGGAGTGTTGACAGCCCCTGAAAGCCTGGGGGCTGTGTCCCAGAAGCTGAGAAGCTGCAGTGGGTGGGTGGTATCAGCAGCATCCTTCAGCCTGACAGGGCTCTGGCAATGCAGGGGAATGGCTGACGGGGTCTCATTGCAATAACAAGACTAATTTGTGCCTTGTCCAATGACAACACGTATAAACGATCGGCTCATACTGCCAAGATTAGATATTCTGATGTAATAAATGCAAAGCTGCCTGCAAACTATGGGAAGGTGTGAGGTGGAGAGGAGGGAGCAGGAGCCCTCACTGCGGATGATGCTTGTGGTGTCTCGTGGCAGAGGTTCTTACTCAGCCCCTGAAGCAGGAGTTCCTAAGCTGCGACCGAAGTGCCCCCGTGCCCAGATGCACCCTTCAGGCAAAGCCTGCCCAAGGAGGAGGCAGCTTCTGCCTCTCATGAGTCAGTTTATTCCTAAAAGTAAAATTTTAGTGGTAAGCATTTGTACTTGCAGAATATTTAAGTGTTGCCATGCCAACAGCAGAAGAAGGGGCTGCGCGCTCAAGCTGTGAAGCAGTGGTTATTTTTAGCCCAATAAGCTCGTTCATGAGAAGCAGAAACTGTCAAGTTTGGGTTTAGTTAAAACTTTTCCCGCATGCTATCCCTCCGTTGCAAAGCTCTAGCACCAAAATGCTCGCAGTGGTGTCCTAGCCCACGCTGGCTGGGAGGAAGCAGCTGCAACAGCCGATCACCGTGGCAAAGCAGAGCTGCTTTTCCTGCATGCCCAAAAATGGGCTTTGTTCATGGGCTTCCCCAGCTCGACAAACGCCCTACAGTCTGTAGTAGGGGAAAATAGCGTTCCTCGGGGATGAGGTGGCTGTGGAGATCGAACCCCAGCTTTGCGCTGTGCTTCCCGCCACGCAGCCCTGCCTGCACTGTCCGATGGCCACCATCACCCACCGCAGCCCAAACAGGGAGGTAAATGAACCTCCTGTGGCTCAGGACTTGGCACATGGGCCTGTAAGATCAGAAGCTGCTGCTGAGCTCCTCTCTGCAGCTGATGGGGACTTCTTTGTGCCTTCACATTCCAGTGATGGAGCGTGTATTCGAAGTACGAGGAGAAGCCCTTTTAGGTTGCCAAGTAAATCCATGCCCGGAGTCCTGACTCAATTTCTGGCAGCTTAGTTATGGGAAGGCACTCCAAGGTGCGTGTTTCTCGAAGATAACAGGTTTCCTTTGACCCCAGGGGCACTTGTCTTTGCCTGAGATGCCTGTGCTGCTGAGCTGTGCGTCATCTACCCCCAGCACGCTCCCTGTCATGTCATCCTGCAGTTACCTCCTGCAGGATTGGTTTCTGTCCCAAATGGTGCGAGCGGTCAGGCCTTTGGTGACGGGACAGGCACTGTGAATCCCTGTCATGGGCAGGGGGTGACCAGAGCCCTTGCAGAAGCTGCAGGCAGCCTGCCTGGCCGGGCATGCTGCCATGGGGCTCTGAGCTGACCCGACCAGACCCAGACCCCAGCATTCTCTCCCTGACACCGCCTGCCTGGGCCCTGCTGGCTCTTTGGCACGTCCCCGGCGCTAATGAGGAATGGGCAGTTTTCTCATGCACCGTGGGAGAGGCAGGTTGCCAGGGGAAGCAGTGGGGAAGCCCAACCACTCCTGAGCCCAATCAGCCCTGCGCAGCAAGGGCTTCCCTGGATGTGTTGCTGTGCCTCCAGGCACCCACTCACAGGGGGGCCCTGGTGGGGAGCTGGGATGGGGACTGACTGGAGATTTTGCTCTGCTTTCTTTGTTGGCTTCTCCAGCATCTTCCAAGGCAGGATGGCTTTCGGCCACCTTCCTGCTCTGCTTTTCCTCATGCCCTTTTGGTGATGGCTAGAGCTCACTCGGGAGCACACCTTTCTGGGACCAAGGAAGATCCTGATCCCAGTCACTGCCCATTGCTCCCAGCTTTCAGCGTGAGTTCACTCCACTCCAGAGCCTTCAGACCTCATCTGCTGCAACCCCCTGGGTCCCTGCAGCATTGCTGCCTGCTGATGTTCACACCGCTGTGGGAGCGCACAGCTCCATCACGTGGTGTCACAGCCTTATCCACGGGTGACCTCGCTTGAAAGTCCCCTCGCCCAGGGGCTTCAGTGCGGGCACAGCACTGTGTCCAGCTGCGGAGCCTCGGGGGGGGCAGCTGGGCCTCATGGCGAGACGCCCAGCGCAGAGCAGGCTCTGCCGCCTGCCCACCCGAGCTCCCCGAGTCGCCCTGGGCAGTGCTGTGTGTAGATAAGCCGACCGGGACCAGCAGCAGCTTTGCAGCCCTGTAGGGGTGACGCTGCTTTAAAGGGCTCCTGAGCTGCAGGGGGAAAAAAATCTTTAAAGAGCATCAGCTTTTATGGTCTGCAATTTCAGCTGGCTTGATGGTCCAAATCATCCTCCCTTTTTCATGTTTTCACAAAGCGAGAGGCACATAAAGGATAGAAATGGCTGGATTGTGCAATTTAGCTGCCTTCAAAGCTTTACAATCAGTTTCAGAATCATTTGGTGGCAGTTCAGAAACACACGTTGTAGATCAGCTTTCCTGAAGCTGCGAGCGCCGCGTCTCTCAGACGGGGTTTGTTGTACGAGAGAGGTATTAAAGCAGGATTTCTCCTACCCTGGGCTATCCCCAAGAGCCTGGCAGAGTGAGGTCTCCCTGAGCAGCACCGTGACTTGTTCTGTCCCAGCCCAGAGCACCAAGCAACCGTCCCTGGAGTGTGATTCCCCCAGCACTTCATCTTCCCAGGCAAGGGTGCAAAGAGGCTGGTGCTCAAGGGCCCTGGGGAAGAGGGCCCTGGCAGCCACATCCCACTCCAGCCCTCTCGCTGGCAGCAATGCTGTCTGGAGCTTGCAGGCGAGGCTGGGAGCAGAGCACAGCTCTTGAGCTGAGGAGAGGTGCCCGGCTGCTTTTGGGCACAGGGCATCAAAGGGGAGGGACAGGAACCACTCAGCAATGCTGTAATAAATGGCTGTTCAGGACATTACTGTGCTCCTTAACTTAATGAGAAACAAGTACTGCCAGAAGAAAACATCTCTTATCTACTTTAGTGCCAGAGTGCATCGGCTTCAGCATAAAATTTACAGAGCTTGAAAATGGGGCATAAACATGATGGGTAAATTTGGCAGAAAATGTGACTGACTCTTATCTGGTCATGAATAAATAATTTTCAATTACCAGCCCAGGCACCGCTATTATCCCGCACAGGGAACCCCTCTGAAGTTTGGTTTGCGCTCGAGCACACACAGCCCTGTAGCATGTGGGTGGCAGGAGGGGGCTGCTCTCTGGAGGCGTGGGCTCAGGCACAGGGACATGCTATCCCACGCCGAGGGTGACACAGCAAGCGGCTGTCCCCAGCATTTGCAGCATGCCATTCTGCCCTCCCCTCCTTTAGAGAGGGGTCACATCATTCCCCGAGCCAGGCAAGGCAAACTCAGGTGGCCGGCGCCGCAGCTGCTACCCGCCTGCGAGGACAGGGTCAGTTTAGCTGTGAAATAAGATTTGTGACCCGCGAGTTGTTCGCTCTGCAGCTAGTCAGCGTAAAATAACGGGCTGCTCTCCGCTAAGCGAGGAAGAGAAACCCTCCGAGACCTGTGCAGGGCCTGCCACGCTGGGAGCACAGATCCAGGGCGGCACAGCTGCCTGAACAGCTGGACACCCAGGCCGGAGGCAGCAGAGCTGCTCTGGGCATGCAGGCGCCCGCAGTACCCCACCAGGCAGCCTCGCTCCAGGCACTTCTGCCGGGGCAGGACTTCCTGAGAGCAGACCCCAAAAAAAGCAGAGCCAGATGCATCCCTCTGACCCCAGGTTGCCGTAATCCAGCAGCCGGAGTGCAGGATGAGGGCTCTTGGCTCTCACAAGCCCCACCCTGCTTAAAGCGCCTTCAATTAAAAGGCAGAACTTCATTGATTTCTAATTAAGCCTGTTGTTTCCCTTCCCACACATTCCCCTGTAAACACACTCAGCTAATAATTAAGTTTACCATTCGCTGACAAGCACAGATGATCTTCCATTCACTCCTCTCTCCTAGGGCGGGAAACCATTTTCGGTGCAGTGCACTTGGGTGGGAATGAAGCCTGCCTTCTGTCAGCCAGGCACCGCAGCTCTGTGCGGCAGGGGAGCCAGGTGCCAGATGAAATAGGGATGCTCAGGGTGCCAAATTAAACAGGGAGCTCAGGGCTGGAGAGAACAAAGCCGGGGGAGTAGCTTGCAAAGGCTGAACTCTGAATAGGAGGAGGAGGAGGGCATCAGCAGGTGAGCGGGGAGGGATGCACAGGGAGGTGAAGGGGGCAGAAGGATGGGTCCCTGGGGATGTGTTGTGGCTCTCTGCCAAGTGGGCAGCAGCAGGAGCTGTGAGTCAAAAGTGCTGTGGAGTTGGGAAGGGGCAAAGGATGCCACAGGGCAGGGGGTCTGTAAGGAGCAGCAGTGTTTTTGTGATGGAGGGGGCTGAAGGGGTGGTTTGGCCACAGTCTGTGTCTTTTCACAGAGGGAGAACAAGTTGTGTCTGTATCTGAGCTGGCATCAGTGCCCTGCTGTGGAACAGTTTTTGAAACACCTGGGAGACAGATTTCCAGGGATGCACCACCTGCCAGAAGGGCAGTTGGCATCTCTCAGGGATGCTCGGTGCACTTGAGCCTACGGCAGCGCAGAAGGGGTGGCTGAGTCAGTTCCCTGGACACAGCATCCAGGCTGGAGGCCCAGCATGGGCTGTGTCCCGTCTTCAGCAGGGTGGTTTGCTGCCCAGGGGGCCATGCTGGCGGGACCACGCTGGGAACTCTGGATGTTAGAAGTAAATGTAGTGCCAGTTGCTGTATTGTGGTGTGCTGTGCTGGACTCAGAGCTGTGTCCTGTCTCAGCTCAGTGCTGTGGGTCCAGGACTTTGGGCTGGGATAGCAGGGAGCTGGTGGGGATACAGGCTGCATCCCCCTCACCTCAGCTGCCATCTAGCAGAGCCTTCCCCAGAGAAACCATTGCTTCCACTGCTTTACTGCGCTCCTCCCACCAACCGCAGCTGCTGACCTTCTCTCCATCCAAGCAGAGCTCAGGCAACAGGATGCTGCAAGCACAATCCTCAAGACCCCCATCTTCCCAAACAGGAGGCAGAGAAGGAAAGTTACAGCAGGCACAAATTACTGCCAGCAATTCGTAGAGTCACAGAATAGAATCACAGAATCATTTAGGTTGGAAAAGACCTTTAATATCAAGTCCAACCATTAATCTGGCACTGCCAAGTCCCCCACTAAATAAACCATGTCCCTGAGCACCACATCTACATGTCTCTTAAATCCCTCTGGGGATGGTGACCCCACCACTTCCCTGGGCAGCCTGTTCCAATGCCTGACAGCCCTTTTGGTGAAAAAATTTTTCCTAATATCCAGTTTAAACCTCCCCAGCACAATGTCTTTCAGGTAGTTGGAGACAGCAATCAGGTCTCCCCTGAGCCTCCTCTTGTCCAGGCTGCACAGTGCCTTCATACCGGGTGCTGCTCTTGCTGCTGTGTGTGGTGGCCTGGCCCCTTCGCCGCTTCCCACCAGTGGCTCCAGGAAAAAATAATCCCTCTTTGAATATGAATCTTGTGAAGAGGAGCCCGGGCTGTGCTGCCTTTCTGCTGGGGATTGGGACACCCCGAGAGAAGGAAGTCTGGGTGTTTGGGGTCCCCCTGGCACAGTGACACTTTTCTGTCTTTAGTCTATGAAGGGCAGAGCCCTGTTCCTCACCCCAAATGCCCCAGCCCAGGCACTGACCCTTTCTCCTCTCCTCCTCACAGGTAAAGTGTGACCAGTACTGGCCAAGCCGGGGTACGGAAACCTATGGGATGATCCAGGTGACGCTGCTGGATACAGTCGAGCTGGCAACCTACACCGTCCGCACCTTTGCACTGTACAAGGTATGGCTCTGGCGGGGTGGCTCCTCCGCCACGTCACGCAGAGCCGCTGCCTGATGCTGCGTGGCCCGCAGGCAAAGGCCACCGGCTGTGCCTGGCTTGGGCAAGTGCGTGGCTAGTCCACATGTGGGCCACGTCTCACAGCTGGGCTGCAGTGGGAGACCAGCTGCAGGTTGTGTATCTGGCCACTGCTGGATTTCGGCCAGGACACCTGATGCTCTCCCGTATGCATTCGGACGCTGTGATGGGCCCCAGAGCAGGGCCCGTGCTCGCCTCTGGCGAGTGTACATGTACCAGCTGTCCTCCCATTAGAGGGACAACATGGGAAGCAGTGAATTTTTAGCACTCCTGTCACTAATAATGCAAATGGAGGGCTGTGCTGACGTGTGTGCAAGCCCTTCTCTCCTGCCTGCTGCGTTCCTCATTAGTGGCTGGAAATCTCCGGGGGCGATGCTAGCAGCGTGTGTCACGGCAGTGCAAACAGGCTTTGCAGCCAGCTGTCTCCGTGCGTGACTGAGCCTGGGCCACGCCAGAGCACCGGGACACGCTCACTCCCCAGGAAGGCATCTCTCCCCCAGCAGTCACCCAGCCAGTCCTGCCACATTGCTGTATAGATCACCCAGCCAAGCTGAGGCAGGAGCAGGGCAGCGTGGGGACACTGATCAGCCGTCCCAGAGAGGCCCATGGTGCGGAGGAGCGGGGAGGGAACTGGCTGCTGCGGCCCTTCCATGCCCAGTGTTTACCTGAACGTGCAGTGAGTATGTGGGTAGTGACCCCTTGCTGTGCAGAAAGGAGTCTGTCACCTTCCCTTCAGCCTGCTCCACTCTCACAGAGCTGCTCTGCTTTCTGTATTTGCTGGCTTTCCACGGAGCACCTGCGTGTACAGAAGCCTTGGAAGAAGCCTGCATTTTGCCTCCAAATTTTCAGTGGCCAAAGCCCAGTGCATGCATCATCGCACGCAGCATTAAGTGCCTGTTGCTGCCCAGCCAGCAGGGTACCTTGGTACCCCATCAGTGTGTTCCCGTCCTAGGATGAGACTGTTCTCATGCCAAACAACTCCTCTTTGTCTTCCACAGAATGGTTCCAGTGAGAAGCGAGAGCTGCGACAGTTCCAGTTCATGGCTTGGCCTGATCACGGGGTGCCAGAATACCCCACCCCGATCCTAGCATTCCTGCGGCGGGTTAAGGCCTGTAACCCACCAGACGCTGGGCCCATGGTTGTCCATTGCAGGTAGGACCGTGTTTGCGAAGCTGCACCGGGGCACGCGCCTTCTGGCCGCAGGAGCTTTAACCTGCCCAGTGAAAGTGGAGTCTCCTGTTCCCGCAGGGAAGGCTTCACGGTAGCGTGACCTGCGCTGCCTGCTTGGGCTGGGGACAGGACAGCACTGCGGTAGCGCAGGGGTGACATCGGTATCGCTGCTGCTCTGTCAGATCAAACAGCACTGCTGTACGGAGAGCCTCGGGAAACTTTTCCTGCAAAACTGCGAGTACCATCTAAACAGGAAGTGACTGTGCCCAGCATAAGTAAGTGGTACCTTTCACAGGCACATCACTGGCAGACACGCATGCAGAGAGCATGTAAATACGTAGTATTTACAGTAGAACTCTTTCGCAGCGTGGTAAGGCAGCTCCTTAAGCAAAATATTAGTCTGCTAAGGCTCAGCACCTTATCCAGGCAAGATTTATCTGCGCCAGCCGAGTGGGGACGATTACTGAACAAACCACTCCATCACTGCTGTTCCAGCATACGCCTTACCAGCCGTGTTTAATGCTCTTCTTTCATGCTCTGTTTCAGATGGGAGTGGGGGATAATTAACACACAAACAAGCTGTATTAAAGCCCTGTTAAGGATCTGACTCGCACCGTAAATGAGGAAACGTCTAGCTCCCTATCTCTGCCTGTGTTTACATGTCACGACAGCATGTCTGTTGTTTCCAGGGTGCTCTCAGGGTGAGCGGTTTGGGGATTGCTGCCCCCCTTCCAACAGACACGGAGAGGCATCCGGTGCTTGAGCAAAGGGCTCGGCGTAGACATGTGTGTCCTCACCTGTCTGCCTTCCCTTCTTGGGCTGCCTGTCCTCATTTGTGGGTTTGGAAACAGTGACCCAGGTCAGGGGTCAAACAGGCTTGAAATTACAGGCTTCGCTGGTGCCAGGGCCCAGCCTTCAGGTCCTCTGATTTCACGCACACGGAGGCTGTCACTGTCCTGCCTGATTCCCTTGCGGCTGTGCTGCCAGCCACCGCAGGGAGCAGCACCGTGACACCACGTCCTTTCCGCTCCCTCGGTGAAAGGGGGACAGCAGCAGGGCTGAGCAGCCTCCCACTTTCTGCAGTGCCTCTCTCCCTCGTTCCTCCTGTCACCTCTTGTTTGGGGCTGGCTCTTTAGCCCTCAGCGTGGGGAGCAGCCTTTGCTCCCCTCCTGTGTGCTCTAGGTCCGGGTGCTCTCTGAGCCAGAGCAGAGCTTGCAGGCCATCCACCGGAGTCGGTGTCGTCTCAGGCCTCGTCCTTTGTTCCCGCAGCGCCGGCGTGGGCCGAACCGGCTGCTTCATCGTCATTGACGCCATGCTGGAGCGGATGAAGCACGAGAAGACGGTGGACATCTACGGCCACGTGACGTGCATGCGCTCGCAGCGCAACTACATGGTGCAGACAGAGGACCAGTACATCTTCATCCACGAGGCCTTGCTGGAGGCGGCCACGTGCGGCAACACCGAGGTGCCTGCACGCAACCTCTTCGCTCACATCCAGAAGCTGACCCAGGTGCCGCCGGGCGAGAGCGTTACTGCAATGGAGCTGGAATTCAAGGTTGGTGGCAGATCCCCAGCACCCCCTTTCCCCGGCGCCCTGTCTCTGCCCACGCGGTCCCACCGGGCTGCCCGCCCAGGGGTTGGGAGAGGAGAGCCGTGGATCATTAGTTACTCTTGTGTGTGTTTCTAAACCAGGTAGGCGGTGGTTTAAAATACGTTTGAATTGTAAAGCTCTTGTCGGCCGTGGTCCCCCCTGGATTGGCAGCTTCTGGGGAGGGTATAAGGGGCAGATGGATGCGCAGTTCTCAGCAGCACATTCTGCTCTGGGTTCACGGTGCGGCAGGAGCTGCATCTGAAATCAGATGCAGATCATGTTAGTGATAATTGGTGTTACTGTGAACAACTTGTCTGGAAACGGCTCCAATTTAAATCTGTGAGACGTTTATAGTCTCATTTCTTCAATGCTGGGCCCTGTTATCTTTTAACTACCTCGACACCAGGCCTCAGTGTCTAGAATTGACGAAGGCAGTGTTCTAAGGCACACCGTAAGAAGGCAAGACCACGTTTTGCTGTCTGTATCCGTGAATGCCAACTGCAGGTACTTACTGCAGCCTTGGAGCTGGAAGTGAGCTGTGGTAAGCACCCATATTCTCAGATGAGGTGCATTAGTCCCGTGAACCCGTGCAGGGGAATATAGCTCATGCAGGGAGGCAGCAGACCATGCAGGCTGTGAAATGAGCTGCAGCAGTACAGCTTCACCCTGGGGATTCCCTTCACGTGACAAAGGAGCAGGAGGGGCAAGATGCTGACTTTCTGCATGAACTGGGAACAGCTGAGCGGCTCTGTCCTGTGGTTACCAGAGCTGCTGGCGTCCTGGGCTTGGAGTAGTAGAACGTGCTGCATTAGGATCTCACGGTGACACCTGCCCTGGGAAAAACCCCTCAGGACAGCCACAGGATTAGGCTCAACTCTAGCAACTCTGTTTAAGAAAGACAAAAATTTGCTGTTTCTCCAAGGGTCTCTTTAGAACCGTAATAAAATTTGCCCCTTTCCGTGCCCTGGCAGTATCCACTGCGTGGGGAACCCTGGGGAGCAGGATATGGGAGGCCCTCCCGTGGCTGCATCACCTCAAAGAGCAACCCCATCCTTCTGCAGGGAGCCTCTGCCAAGGGCCAGCTGCCACACGCAGAGGGAAGGGTGGCTCTGGAGATGCTGGAGAGAGGAAAAACAAAGAAAGAAATAAAAGAAAAAGGGAAGAAAAAAAAAAGAGGGACTTCTGTTTGAATGTGTCTGCCAGCAGATCTAAGTAACGCATTCACTGTGACTCCAGTTTACAGGGCTCAAATAGAACCATAAAATGTCTCACAGTAACCCAAAATAGATCTTCTTTACCTAAAGCTGTCACAATTCTCACATTTTTCTTGGGTTCTTCTGGGGTGAGAAGTAAATAGCAAGACATTGTTGGAAGAGGGAAAGCTTTCCTTCCCTGACGCCACCCAGCGTGTGTTCAGGGAGGTACAAGGCTTCACGTCCTGGCCCTTCGTGGGTCGGAGAGCTGCTGGGGGTCTGCACTCCGTGTGGCTTTGGGGCTCGGTGTGCAGCGTCAAGGCAGAGGAGCTGACTGAAAACCACACTGATTACTGTGCAGCAGGGCAGCTGGTGCAGCGTCCTCGTGACATGGTGGCAGAGCCCTCCGTCTGGTCCAGAAAGACCTGGTCCCCAGGGGCTGTCCCTCAGTCAGAGGACGGAGCGTGGCTGCGTGCTCGGACGGACTCCTGCCTGCCCTGCTGCCAGGGTCCCCGTTTTGCCCCCAGGCGGCTGCATCCCCGGCGGGACTCTGACACGTCTCCTCCTTCCTCTTTAGCTGCTGGCCAACTCTAAAGCACATACCTCACGTTTCATCAGTGCCAACCTCCCGTGCAACAAATTCAAGAACCGCCTGGTGAACATCATGCCATACGAGCTGACGAGAGTCTGTCTGCAGCCCATCCGGGGTGTCGAGGGCTCCGATTACATCAATGCCAGCTTCATAGATGGGTACAGGTAAGGGCTGCCTCGGGTGCCTGGGCCCGCCTGTCCTGCCTGCTTGGGAACCTGGGCAGAGCTGCCTTCTCCTCTTTCCCAAGGAGTGGTCCTGGCTGCTAGACGTGGGCTGGGGGTCGCTTCATTCCATTTTATCTACTTCCATGTTCTCAGACGCTCCGGTGCTGGTGAGTGCGCGCTGCCAGGCTGGCTTGCGCTGCTGCGGACAGGTGACCGCGTGGCTGGGGTGGGAGGCTGTGCTGGTTCCTCTGGAGGTTTATAGGACCTTCTGGGAGGCATCCTTTGGCGTGTGTTCTGTATCTGCAGCACCTAATGCAAAGCTGCCCCCCATCGCTAGCTGTAGCAACCAGAGGTAGAAGTGTGCTCGCTCTGCGTGGCTGATCCAGGGAGCAGCCCAAGGCTCGGTGTCCCAGCTCTTGATTTTGGAGAGGGTGCGTGGATCCTCAGGCAGGGCTGGTGCTGGGCATTGAGGAGCCCGTCACTGGGTTCTGCTCCCCAGGATACCTTTTAGAAAGTACAAATTAAGATCTAGTGGGGCAATAATACTTACAGTTTCTGTGTGTAACTGCTGGCATCGTGTTCTCAGATGCTAAGTGCCAAGAGGGAGAAGGCAGGGGAACAGCCCAGTGGCCACATCTCCTTCACAGCCATTTTCCAGACAGTAATCCATACCAAATCCCAGTAATGCACATATAAGGCATTATAATGACAGACATATTCCTGTCATCTCTCTGTGCACCTTGCAGTAGGGTCACCCAGTGCAGGAGTGGGGGATACAACGATGGATGTGGCACAGTCCCCCTCCAGCTTGACTCTGCCCAAATGCTGCTTCTGGGCTGGTGACCTCCCCGGAGCAACAGGCACTGCCAAAGGGGACAGATGTTGGTGCAGCCAGGCCAGCAGCTCTGTGCCTCCGTCCCTGCTCCAGCAGCTGTGCCCAGGAAGGGTTCCCAGGGAGAAGGGCTACATGGTGGGCAGGGAGCAGAAGGGGAGCAACCCTGGGAGCATCCCAACCCAGCAAAACCACAGTGAGCCAGGCTCCGTCAGGGTGGGACAGAGTAACGGGGAAGGATGCAGAGGCTGGAGAAAAGCGTTCATGGAGCAGCCCCCGCTCCCTCCTGCCTGCGTGGCTCCGTGCCGTCCAGCACCGCATCATTAACGTGGCCGCCCGCCTGCGTGCCCACCCCGGCAGCCCAGTGTGCAACCGGTGGGCTACAGCCACAGTGCCCTGGCTCCAGAGCTGATTAGGAGCCGTGCTGGCCTCACCCCTCGGGGCTGCTACGGAGGGAGGGCTGCCAGCGCGGCAGGTGGTACCATTCCGTGTGCTGCCTACCCCGGGAGTTCCCAAAGAGTGCCCTTATCTCTTCCTGTCCTTTCCTTTGAACCGAGCAATCTTCTTAGTATCACCTGAAGAGATCAGTTGGCCCAAGGTCCTGCAGACATCACTGATGCTGCATCTTTATTAGCTCTTGTTTCGCTCTACACCCCCGCTCCTTGCTTTTTATGATGTCTTATAAATCCACCTTGAAGCAGTCCCTGTCTTCATCCTGCACGTTACAGCTGTCCTGCAGCACGTTCATTAATTTTTAGCACCAACAGAGACACGAAATGCGGGACAGGCGGATGCCGTCCCTCGTCCCACAGGCTCTGGTGCCTCGCAGTGGCGAAGCGAGACCCTGGCTCTGCCACCCCTGCGGTGCCAGACCCGTGCCAAAGCCAGACCTGTGCCAAAACGCTCACCAAACCAAAGCACCAACGCGCCGGAGCTGGCCCTTCTCAGAGTCCAAAGCACCAAGGGTGCTTTCTTCAGGGTGGCTGCCAGGCTGGGGCAGGTCACGCTCTGCTTTCACACGGAACGTTTTGAGAGATGCTCTGGTTCGCAGGGGAAATGAGGACACATTTGGAAGCTTCAGAGAAGTTGGCAAAATGGTATTGGTGGTTTCCACGCTGCCCCAGTTATTAGCTGGTGTGCGTGATCCAGGTGACCTGATTCAGTTGCTCCGTGTCTTCCCAGGCGAGGGGAGGGATGGGGGTGCTGCAGAGCGTAAAAATGCAGGAACTGGGGGGTGCTGCTGGGATCGTCCCTAAGCACAGTCGCTCCTCCCAGCCCGGGTGGGTGCTGGCAGCCCGCTCACGGCGGCCTGGGTGCCGAGAAGGCTCGCAGTGCAGCAGCGCTGGGGACAGGCACAGGGAGGGGCTGGGCTGGGGACACTGTCACCCCCGCAAGGACTAGCAGCCTTTCTGGGTCCTGCAGCCGGTGCTCACTGCATCTGTGGGGAGCAGATAGAAGACACGCTGGGCAGGCTCATCCCCTCAAATCCATGGCAAGTCCAGCCCTGCTGCATGAGGTCCCTGCCTCCAGCCTCCCCCCAGCCCACCACCCCCCAGAAGCAGCTGCTGCCCACCTCCCAGGAGCTGCTCTGAGCACTGTTCTCTTTGTGCAGGCAGCAGAAGGCCTACATCGCCACGCAGGGACCGCTGTCCGAGACCACAGAGGATTTCTGGCGGATGCTCTGGGAGCACAACTCCACCATCGTGGTGATGTTGACAAAGCTGCGCGAGATGGGCCGGGTACGAATCTTGCTCAGGGGAAAAGGGGCAGCGTGGCTGCTGTCTGCGGGCACAACCCCTCAGCTCACCCCGTCTGTGCCCAGGCCCCTGCTGGCGTGTCCTGTGGGGGCCGTGTGTGCTTCCAGGGAGCGGGAGGGAGGAGCAGCAGCTTGTGCTAATGTCTCACCCTGCTTCTCATCTGCAGGAGAAGTGCCATCAGTACTGGCCTGCGGAGCGCTCCGCCCGGTACCAGTACTTTGTGGTGGACCCCATGGCAGAGTACAACATGCCACAGTACATCCTCCGGGAGTTCAAGGTGACGGATGCCAGGGTGAGTGCAACTGCTGGCTCCCCAGCTCCCCTGCCTCCTGTGCCTCTGCGCTGCCCAGGCCAGCAAAGGGAGCCTGCAGCAGCTCCTAGAGGAACCAGAAAGCAAGGAGCTGACTTCTACAGCAGGCGGAAGGGGCTACTGCCCCCCACCTGCAGCTCCTCTCTTCCCTGCTGGCTGTGTCAGCCTGATGAGCAGCTCAGGGATCCCTGTCAGCTCCAGACCCTGCCCTGCCTGCACTGCGCACTTGAGCGAGCACTTAACATGGGCTCCCCTGCACCTGGAGTCACTGTGTGCAGCATCTGACCAGGCACAGGACCCCTGTGTGACAGTAAATGTGGTCCTGCAGTGGAGCTGGGCCCCAAACAGGTCCAGGACACCAGCCCAGCAGACCCTGCAAGGGCCCAAAGCCCTGCTCAGCTCAGCCGCCTTGGGGCAAAAAGGGGAGAGCAGAGCCAGGCCCCAAACGCTCAGCAAAAGATCTGCCTGGGCTCATCCATGGCCTGTGCACACTCTCGCCTGGGCTAGGCCCAGGGCTCCGAGAGCAGGTCAGCAGCATCAGCGCTGCGGGGAGCGAGATCAGCCCCTCGTGCTGTCCCCTCACCCGTGGTTCACGTCTCACACTCCTGTCCCCGCAGGACGGCCAGTCACGGACCATCCGCCAGTTCCAGTTCACAGACTGGCCTGAGCAGGGCGTGCCAAAGACGGGAGAGGGCTTCATCGACTTCATCGGGCAGGTGCACAAGACCAAGGAGCAGTTTGGGCAGGACGGGCCCATCACGGTGCACTGCAGGTGAATGGACAGATGAGCACCCACCTCTGCCTTCATCAGCCCTCGGAGATGTCCCCTACCCCGCTTATGGTAGCAGCCAGCTCCCCTGCCCTCGGTGCCCCTCCTGCGTGTCACTGGCAAGGGGCAGGCAGGGGACAAGGTGGCGGCAACACCCACGGGTGCCATTGCGGCCTTTCTGACAGGTGACTGGATTACTCCAGTGCCCTGGGGATACTGATGTGTAGCTCCTTGGAAGAGTCCTCGGGCAGGGCAGGGTGCCGCAGCAGCCTGGCCCAGCGGCGAGGCAGAATCGGTGGGCGCCATGGGGCTGAGAGGGCACCTCTGTCAATGTCCCTGTGGCCTCTCCTGGCTCCACCGAGCATGTCCCCATGCTCCATGAGCTTGCCCCACTCCCAGGAGCTCTGCAGAGCTTCTCTGGGGCTGGCAGGTCTCTAATGGCACCTCTTGCTCCCTCCACGCAGCGCTGGGGTCGGGCGCACCGGCGTGTTTATCACACTCAGCATCGTGCTGGAGAGGATGCGCTACGAGGGGGTGGTGGACATGTTCCAGACGGTGAAGACCTTGCGGACGCAGCGGCCAGCTATGGTGCAGACAGAGGTGAGTGTCCCCTCCTCCCCGGGGTGGTGGGAGATGTGTGGGGGAAGGGAGGGGAGTCCTGGGGTCCCCAGTTCTCACGCTCCCTCCCCCTGGTGCCTTGCAGGACCAGTACCAGCTGTGCTACAGGGCGGCACTGGAGTATCTCGGCAGCTTCGACCACTATGCAACGTAACTAGTGCTTTCCTCCAGTCGCGGTGGGGATGTCTAGGAGTGGAGACGGGTCCCTCTGAGCCAGAGCCGCCCATTCCTCAGTCCTTCTGTACAGACGGAGGTGCTGCCCAGGCAGCAGACCTCCACGCCAACCAGTTCCGACCACGGCATTTAGGAACTTCGCCCCAGCGCCAAACGAGGCAATCCGACTCCAAAAGCATTTCCAGTCTCTGGCTGAATTTCTGCTCATGTGCATCTCTCGCCCTCTCTCACGCGACTGCATTTCACAGCGAGGCTTTAGGTGGGTGGAATGGGATCTTTTTTTTAAACATGTAAAATAGTTACTAGTGGTTTTTATAATCTCCTCTCTCTTTATTTTTTATTTTTTTGCAAGTCTTAATGTTTTGCCCAGGCAGAACTGGACCCGCCAAACCTTTGGGAGTTGGGTTTGTTTTTTTTTAATTTCCTTTTGCTTTTACATTTTTTACTGCCCTGTGTTTATTTCAGCCCAGTCACTGCTGGTTCTGCCCATTTTAGTGCAGCTTCCTTGGTAATTTGCAGCAGCTGGCTTGTGGTTCCTGCCCGGCTCCATTCCCCGTAGGCTGCTTTTTAATCCTCTGTAGAATATGAAATTTCATGGAACTGGACCTAAGCTACCAATTATTTTTTTAGCCTTTCCCTCCCCCCCATTATTTCCTGAGTAGGTTTGGGTTTGGGAGGGCATGCGGGGTCGCCGGAGAAGCAGTCCCCTTTGTCAGCTGGAAACAGTTCAGTCCTACCACGATGCGTGTTAAACCAATCCAGTGACCGTGTGTATTGGCAGATCCCGGTTTGACGTGAGTTGTCGTCGCCTTGTTTGCGAGAGACCCGAAATCCCGGGCCTCCGGGCTTTGGAGCCTCTTTTTGTGTGTCTCGCTGGGAAGGGGGCAGGAGAAGCGAGCGGGTCCCCGGGGAGGGGATGGGAAGAGTGAGACACGGCCCTTTTTGTTAACCCCGCGGTTCTGTGCGTGCAAGCGCCATCCTGTCACCTCTCACCAGTGAAGTGCAATTGGAGCATTGACAAAGGCAAGGAGCACAAGCCCAGCCGTCCCCAGAGCGGAGCCGGGCAGGCTCTTTGGAAAGCAGGGGAGGGGAGGGGAGGCTTCAGAGGTTGGGTGTATCTATAATTTCTGCTATCCTGCAAATGTTAAAAGTCACTAGAATATTGTACTTTCCGCTACTTCAGGACGTTCTAATGAACCAATGTGGCAAGACTACTGGACTTAATTTAATGGTACTATATATTAATACTCCTTATTATATCACGCTTGCACTAAAGACAGGGAGTGAACAGCCCTCTTTCGAGTGCATTGAGTTACGAATAAAGGTGGTGGAAGGGTATCTAATTGTATTATCACGTGTATTCCGAATGTTAAGAATCCAAGCTACGTTGAAATCAGCGATCCAGGGTTGGTGATGTTGGAGGACACATTCATTTTTACCTTGTGGATGCATAGTGCTGTAGGGGTCACTGTTGTATACAGTCTGTTTTCTATTTGTTAATAAAAAAAAAAAATCTACAGCATCATTGCATAATTCTTGATGTTAATAAATTTGAATAATCGGGTTTCATACAAGCTGGCTTTGCTGTCTGTTTCTTCAGCAATAAGCAGAGGCCGTAGAGTCCCTCAGCGACGGGTGTGCTCCCAGCCTGTTGCCACCGAAGTCCTTTCCCATGGACACATCCCAGCCACGGGCACCCTACGCGTTGGACAGAGTCAGCAGGGAGTTCAGAGACCCTCTGCAACAACCCCCTTCATGCGTGCGTGTGCTCACCTGCCGCCCAGCTGCCGCAGTACGAGGGTGCACTGAGAGTCCTCAGTCCCTGGCACCTCCAGGAACGGATCCTGCCAAGCCCGTTTCAGCAACTGTGGCCCCCTCTGGGTCCCCTCTGCTTCCCAAAGGATGGATCATTCCTAGCAGGAGGAAGCCAGTAGCGCCTTCTTGCCCAGGCCACGCTCTGCCAGTTACTAATCCTCAGAGGACGCCAGGAGGTAGCAGCCCTGGGGTGATGCTGAGCTTTCCTGGAAGCTGGAAGCATGTTTACCTGCACCCCTGTCCCTGCCGGCACGCTGGCTGCAGGACCAGGCTGGGACGGTCTTTGGGTTGGTGGGTTTCCTGCAAGCCCACATACTTCCTTCGCCTGTGGATTTGCAGGAAGGAGAAGGGTCGGTGGCGGTGGGGTCTGGTGGCAGTATCAGCCCCGGATGTGGCTGAGACGTCGCCAGCCTCCTGGGACGCTGCGGTGATGCTGTTCTGCGGCTCTGAGCACGGTGTATGCGGTTACTGCTCAGCAGTAGCCTGGCCCCTCACTGCGGAGCAGCCCCCGAGTGCATTCAGGGGGAAGCCCCTGCCCAGGCATGTGGCTGTGCCCACTCTGCGTGGGCAGGCCAGCCCCAGCCCTGCCTATGTACTGACTGCACGTGAACCCCTACGTATACGTGTGCCTACGGACGAACAGGAACCCCAGGGTCAGTGCCAGCTCCTAGAGAGAGCAGCACCTGCCGACAGCACGAGCGTGAGGGGGAAAGGCCAGTGCAAGGGGCAGAGCCGCCTGGGCCAGCGCCCCACGGCCTGTCCAGCCTTCCCCAGGAAGCCAAACCTGCACTGGCCAGCATGTGCTCGATGGGTGGGAGCGTGTGGCGGACAGGCTGGTGAGCTTTTCCCCGGAGTGACTATGGGCACCTTCTTCCTGACTCCTCACCGAGTTGGTGGTGCTCGGCCGCACGTGGTGTGTCCTGCCAGGCCATCCCGGCGCCTGAGCTGGTGCCAGATGCAAAATGGTGTTTTCCCCTCGCCCAGCTGGTTCCTACCCCAGTGCTTCACCCCCGGGGTGACCTGAGGCTGCTGGAGCCTCTCCCTGTCTCTGCTGTAGGGCAGCCCCACCCAAGGATGCAGAGCTGAGGGCCAAGCAAGCTCCTGCCCTTATGGGGCAGCGCCTGTGCATGGGGGTGGGGGTGTGCCGGCATGGGGATGCTTCACTTGGCATCGCTGACAGGGCCCAGGACAGGGCTACGTGGCCCAGCATACACCTGCTCGCACGTGGGTGTGCCTGGGAAGGAAGGATGCTGCGCTAGCATCGCGCTGTAGGAAGCCGTCTGGGTGAGCACCTGCCTGCGCTGCAGCAAGAACGCTCGGGCTGTGCCACTGAACTACAGCCGGGGACGACGCGTCTGCCACAGGTGTGTGTCGCTCAGCGGGCGCTCACAGGCACTGCCACGTGCACAGCACGGAGCTCCAGTCCGCGTGCGGCTCCGAAAGCAGTGAATTGCTCCCGCCGCAAAGGATGCTTGTACCTACGCGCAAGCACGTGTGCATGTACCTTCCTCTCGTCCAAGAACGCTTGGGGCTTCCCTCCCTATTTGTTGGCGTGTTCTTAGCCCAAACGCTTTACAACCGAGCCAGGGAAACCATGAGGGAACAAACGTTCCCAGCTGAAGCCCTCTCTGGGCTCCACTTTGCCTGCCACGTGCCAGGCACAGAGTGAGCTTTCCGGGTGGTCAGTGAGCTTACCTGCGGGCTGAACAGAAACTTGCTGGCCTCGCAGGGCCAGGAGAGGCTCAGCACACGGGTAAGTCGTAAGGACTTGGGCAGGAGGTCCCCCAAGTGTGAGGACGTGCCGCCTTGGCAAGGGGATGGACCCCAAGAGCACAGCTGGGGCAGAGAGCAGCAAAGGCAGCTGCTGCCTGTGGGGAGCTCCCGCCCGGCCTCCTCACGCAAAGCCAACACTGCTCGCCCAAAGCCAGCGCGCCCCGAAGGGGACGGAGTCTCACCAGTCTAAAAGTGCTTATTCCTTTAAGATGCATTTCCAGTTGTTGCTGCGTGTCTCACAAAACATAAGGGGAACAAACAAAACCAAAAGACCAAAACCACGTGCAGTGGAGGCTAACCCCGCCTGCACTCGGAGCCAGCGCCGTGGCTTGTGCCGTGCGCCACGCAGAGCCACGCTGCCTCTTCCCGGGGCCTGGCACTGCCACGGCTGGGCTGCGTTGGTCGCCTTTCCCTGGACAGAAAGGATTTGGCCTAGCAGGCATTATTTTTCCCCCTTTCTTCGGTATCAGTGTGAGCCTACTCCTTCCCTCTGCTATCAGCCTGCCTTCCCAGCGCCACACCACGCCAGACCTGGAGTGACTGGTCCTGTGAGTCAGCGTTTGGCCTCTTTCCTTTGGCGTCTCTCTGACAAACCAAACGTACTCGCAGCGAGCACTGGAGCTGGGTAGTCGCTGCTGGCTTTTTTGTCTTCCTTGTGGAGATTTTCCATTCCTCAGTTGCACCAGGTAGCCCCAACGCAGCCGCAGATAAGCAGCTTTGTAAAGGGCAAGGTTTGGCAGGTGGGACAGCAGCTGAACGGCAGCGAGGCAAAGGTGAACTCCTGGGCGCTCAGCTGCTCTTCTGCTCTTTCGGGCTTTATTTTTTTATTCATTTCATTGATACCTGTAGCAAGAGAGCTGTGTAGGCCCTGCCTCGGCTTGGCTTGCCTCCTCATGATGCTAAATAATACACTGCTCGAGCACCTGCCCTTTGGGATGCCATTTCTCTAAATTCTGTTTTCAAGGGCAAAATAGTTGTTAAATAAGGAAAAGAAACAGCTGCACCGCTGAACAAATACGAGCTTACGCTGCGCAGTAGCTTGGCAACTCCTTCCCCCACAGCCCTGTCTCTTCTCAGCAACATTGCTATTTTCATTGGTAAAGTTTCACAGCTAAGAGTGACTTTTCTTTTCTTTTTTGCCTGTTGTGACCTGGTTCATTTCTGAGTGCAGGAAAAAATCTGATCCCTGTATTTAAAAGCTCCTTGTTGCCCTTTTGCCAGCTGTAATAAGCAATCTCAGTCCACGGTAGTAATTTGATGTCATCAAGCTTTTCTGCCTACACTTTTCTGCTCACAGCAACATTTTACCACTCATCATCATCCTGGCTCCTGATACTGGGAGTTGGTTTTTCTTGACTGACGGGGAGCAAGTGCAGCTGCCAGGCCGACAGAGTTCATCTCAAAACGTGACAGTTGCCTGTGTTGGTGCCTCCATCGAGTGTTGTGCCTGCTGTCATTTTAATTTATTTTGGGTTTCTGGTCTTTAGACCTGGCAATCTGAGTCTGAGCAAATCAGAGACGCAGCAGACCACAGAAAATCTGTGTTGGTGTTTCGGTAAGACCTTCAGGGCTGCCGCGTGCCTGTAGCGTGACATCGAAGGAAACACGTATCTGCAGAAACATACAGGGACGTTAAGATTTTATTTATGCACGAGGGACAAAGTGTTGTCTCCGAGGATGGTTACGAGCTCTTTCGGGTGGGCTGTGCTTGCTGTCAAGGCTGCCTATCATGTTCAAAAAGCATTTAGTACAAAGCAATCTCTGAAAACCGCAGCCGGCCCCAGCCGAGGGGGGGTCAGCATCCCTAGACAGGCTCTGTCAGGCGTTCAGCCTTGTCCACACTTGAAAGCGTTGGCCGCTAAGGCTCTCCCGTCAGCGCCCAATCCTCAGCGCGGCGGATTGTGGATGACATACGCTGGCCGCAGGAGCACTCTTCCCTGTTAGGAGCTGACCGATCTGTGCTGGCGGAACTCCCGCACGTGGGCCAGGTTGCGTTGGCTGCCAGAAGTTTGCACGGTATCAAATTCGACTTTGGCCTCGCTCACAGGCAGAAACTGCAGGAGTACGATCAGCCGGGTGAACACGTTCAACAGGCCCAAGCCTATCGCGTGTCACCAGACACCGCTAGCGGACTGCAGCGCTCATTCACACGGGATTAATACCCAGCGCTTCCGACTCCCGACGGCCAGGCCGCCCGGCCGCAGGTGCCCCGCGGGCGGGGTGAAGGCTCCCAGGCGCCCCGTGCCCCCGGCCCCGCGCCCAACCGCCTCCGCCGGGACCGAGCGCTGCAGCCGCCCTCGTCTGACGGCCAAACGGCTGCGCAGGCGGGTGAGGCTCCCGTCCCCAGCCCGGCCTCCCCCCGAGGGCAGGGCCCGGACCCCGCAGGGCCCGCCGAGCCCGAGCCTGCCCTGGGCCGCTGCCAGGCCGAGCAATCGCGCTGTCCTCGGGCCTCGGGCTCTGCCCCCACCCCCGGCGGGTGTTCCTGGGGACCCGGAGGCGGGGTTTGGGCGGAGCACGGGTGGGACCGCCCGCTGTGACTGCCCCGGGGGCCCCGGCCCGGCCCGGCCCGGCCCGGCCTCCCCAAACGCTTCGAGTAGGCCTTGGCCTCCCTAGCAACCGCCCCCTAGCGACAGTCTGCCGGCCCGGCCGCCTAGCAACCTCCCCGTTCCCGGCCTCCTGATTCGCTGGCCCGCCCCGGCCGGCCGTCCAATTCCTATTGGCTGTGACGCGGGAGCGGGCAGCGATTGGCTGCGGGGGCAGGGGCGGGGCGGGCGGTGGAGGGGAAGGGGGCGGGGCGGGGCGGCAGGGCGGGGCTCAGGCGGCGGGGAACGGCCGCGGTGGCGTCGGCGGCCTGCCGGACTCGTTAGGCGCGTGGTGCGGAGGGATACGGCGGCCGGGCGTTGGAGCGGAGGGGGAGGGCTGAGGAGGCGAAGACGAGGGACGCCCCGTTGACGTGAGCACGCCGGGAGCGGACCTGGACCCCTCCGCGTCGGAACGGGGAGGAGGGGGCGGGGGGGGGGGGGGGGGGGCGTGAATCGGTAGCGTCCTCCGCCGCGCGGAGGAAAGAGCCGTGGTCCTGACAGGCAGGCGCTCTCCGCCAATGGAGAGGCAGGGCTGATGCGGACCCCGCCGGGATTGGCCGACGGGCGGAGAGGGCGGGGCGTGCACGCACGACTGGGCCCCGCCCGAAGCGGCGTGGGGGAGGGGTGCGCGGGGTGACCCGCCCCCCCCCCCCCCCCCCACTCCACCCACCCCACCCCCTTCATGTTTGCCCCCTCCTCCGCGCAGGGCCGGCCCGGCAACATGGCCTCGGAGCTGGAGAGCCTGAACCCCAGCGCGCGGATCATGACCTTCCGCCCCACCATGGAGCAGTTCCGGGACTTCAGCCGCTACATCGCCTACGTGGAGTCGCAGGGCGCCCACCGGGCCGGGCTGGCCAAGGTGCGACCCCCTCCCCGCCACCACCCTCCCGCTCCCGGGCCGCCCCCCGGGCTCGGCTCTCCCCCGCCGCCGCCGCCCTTTGTTTACCCCGCCGCGCCGGGCGTGCCCCGGCCTTGCTGGTGGGGGGGGGGGGAGGGGGGTTCGGCCCGCGTCCCCGGGTTCGGCGCTTCCCGGCCGCTCGGCGGGTCACGGGTGGGTTTTGCCTCCCGCAGATAATTCCTCCGAAGGAGTGGAAGCCGCGGCGGTGCTACGATGACATCGACGAGCTCGTCATCCCCGCGCCCATCCAGCAGGTGGTGACGGGGCAGTCCGGCCTCTTCACGCAGTACAACATCCAGAAGAAGGCCATGACCGTCCGCGAGTTCCGAAGAATCGCCAACAGCGACAAGTAGGTCCACGTGCTCCCTCGGGAGTTCCTGCTCCCCGACTTGCCCGGGGCCGGGTCCCCCCTGCGGTCAGGCGCTGGTCAGAGGCGCGAGCCCCAGGCAGATGGGGTGCGCTCGTAAAACCGGCCGCGCGGATGGGGACCTCTGTCGCCTGCGTCGTTTGGCAAGAGCGTGCGTAATGCAGGCAGAACTCTGTTTCTGTCCCGGGCTCCTCTCTGTTTGTCCCTAGCACCTAGACCAAGGCCTGTTTGCTGAGTAGAATAGTAGAGGAAGGCGTGTTGTTGACACGAAAATGGATGCAGAGAAAGGACCGCTTTCAAAGGAGTTCAAGCAAAAAACAGCCTTAGAGCTCGCTGCTCAGAAATGGCGTTGGAATTGCCAGCTGCACTCTGCCCACGAGGCTTGTTTTGTCTTGCAAGAGCAGTTTCTGTTTCTCAAATAGAGTAATTTACTGAAAAATACTCTTTAATGCTATATATGTAATTGTTTGGAATATGTGTATACACACACATGTTAACTAAGCATTAGAGTGTAAATATGACCCCTTGGCGCTACACAGAGGCCAGCATGTAGTTAGCAGGAAATGGACATCAAGAGCAGATGTTTTGTATGTAAACTGAGCAGCTGCTCGAGCAGTGTAGGAACAGGTGAGTCTGGAAATGTTTGTTAACTTTCACAGTGGCAGAAGACATCGGGTTTGTTCTTTTTCAAGTTGTTCTTTGTCTTATTTCTGGTTTTAACTGCATCCTTCCTCACCAAGTAGCAACAACTAGAAAGTGAAATTGTTTTGACCCGAGAGAAGTGCACAAAGTAAAAATGAAAGTAAACTGAGAAACGGGGAAAAGAATTTTCTTTCTGATCCTTTGTTCCTGAGTCTCGCAGGAAGAGAGCTGTGGCTGCTCTGACTGCTGTTCTGGGAGGTCGGGGTCTGGCTGATAACATGCATTGGGTATTTTTATCGTAGCTTTCTCTTCTTTCAGTGGTGGAGAAGGTTGGTTTAGACTCATCAAGCATCAAATTGCGAAGTCTTTTATTATCTTTGTTGCTTTTTCAGGTACTGCACGCCCCGCTACACGGACTTTGAAGACCTTGAACGAAAATACTGGAAGAACCTTACGTTCAATGCCCCCATCTATGGTGCTGATGTTAACGGCACCCTTTACGACAAGGTAAGAAAACTGGTTCGGTTTTCAAGTTGCAGTTAGCCATGTGTATTGTATTCCATAAGTACTAAAGCAGCATTTGACTCTTTCAGAAAGAGTTAATGATAGTCTTGACTCTGAGCTCTAGCTTCTGGAGTAGGCAGGAACACAATAAACCATATGTTTATAACACACTCTCCATTGAGCCCAGGTAGTTGAAGGAGGCTGATAGAGGTAACGTTCTAAGGGAGCTCTGTTAGCGCTTCAGTGTAACACAGTTTAGGTCAAGAAAGCAGAAAATGCTGTTGCCTTAGTGTTGCTGTTCCACTGCTTTGTCCCGAAAGGCGTATGGGCGTTGGAAGCGTTGATCAGTGAACACACGCTGCTTTGGTACCCACCAGTGCACGGATTTTTGTGGGACAGCTCTGTAGCTATTATTGTGTTGGGGTGATCAACGTTAGAAAAGAGTATTCATTCTGCATGCTGTTCTCCTAAATTAGGATGATCAACTCCTTTTTAAAAGATGTTTGGAAAGTGTTTCTGTTCAAGAGGGTTCAGACATTAGCTGAAGCTCGCACTATTGTTTTCTGCTCTGTTAAGTCTGCAGCTTCGTGATTATTCCTCCTTCCTCATCATTATGTTGGCTGATAACTGTGTATTTTTCCTTTCCACAAAGGTGGCTAGTAAACAATCGGTATGTAAGCTAACACCAAACAAAACTTTTGTTGTAGGCACGTTTTGGACTGGCTAATGGTTTGAGCGGTGCCAGTAGATGATTTGTCCTGATGTGCCGTTTCACAAGTGAAGATAGCTCTTGCAACTCTCATCCTAGCTGCGTGGTTCTGTTCTTCGTAGCGCTTGTTTAACAGGAGGCTTGTCTTTTGCAGCACGTAGATGCGTGGAATATTGGCAGATTGAACACGATCCTGGATATCGTGGAGAATGAAAGCGGCATAACCATTGAAGGAGTGAACACTCCTTACCTGTATTTTGGCATGTGGAAAACTTCTTTTGCTTGGCATACTGAGGACATGGATCTCTACAGTATTAATTACTTGCATTTTGGCGAACCCAAGTCATGGTAAGATTTTGTAGGGAAGCTTCAAGGTGTAGAAAAGCAATAACCTAAAATACTGGAGACATTCCTGGGGTTATGGGAGTTGACTTAAAGGAATTAGCGTCCCTCCAGCCTTGCGTTGCAGGAGTATCTGACGACAGGAACACTGGAAACCGGTAAGGTGCTGCAAAGCAGTGCATGTCCTCAGTAGCATTTATTTGGTTACCTTCTAGAAAGCCCCTTTGCGGTCCTGATGTAGAGAGTCCTTCAGAATTATAATGCAAGGTGGATGCTCCCTGCTGCAGTAGGGCCAGAACTTGGTAAAACTTGGTTACGATTTCCTAAGGCTCTAAAACTACCGTACAGAGGTAATATGGCTGTTGTCAGGCAGGCGCTAGGGGAACAGGCAGTTCTTAACAGACTTCGAAATGTCACTGTTTGTCACAGCTCTAAAAGCAGGCTAGTGGATCTTGCTGTGTGGTTCATCCAGTGCCTGAGCTTTCAGGATTGTTTTTAGGGGAGGCTCCCAAATTTTTCTGTAGCATGGGTTGCATTTTAAGAGTGAATCATTCCCTTCTGTTCACAAATAAATTTCTCAAGCAACTTCAACAATTGTTTCCATGGCAGTTTTGTTGGAAACTAGTATTTTTGGCTGCCTTTTAATACAACTTTGAAGTCAAAAATAATAGCTAGCGCTATGTGACCCATGAACAACCCCATGCAGTGGCAATAGCATGGGAACACGAAACGGAATGGTTCAGTCAAATAAACCTTTTGGCCATTGCTTCTTTTACTGTATATGTGGATGAAGTCAACTTTAGTCTGATTTGTTTATTTAAGGAAGAGCTCCATCAAGAATATAGCACGCTATTCCAGAGCGAAAGCAAGCTGAGTAGTTAGTTTTAGTTACTGTAGTCAAACCAGCTAGGAGGTTTGTGGCACCCGTAAGGAAGTGTGTACAGAGAGACGTAGCCTTAAGGGGCACGACGCAAGTTGTGCACAAGTAAGCTTGTGTCAGTGTCTGACTTGGTCCCACGTTGGTCTGAGCAGCTGAAGGAGATGATTCCGTTTTCTCTCTCGCTCTGTGTTCCTCCTTGCACTGAGCATACCAGCGATTGCACAGCTGTGAACAGAGATAGGTCAGGCAGGGCTCTTCCCTTTCCTCTCACAGTTAATGTTTTGCTGTGCAGATCTGCCAGTTAAATGCATCAGGCTTTTTAGTTCCTTGACTGCTTAAGCAGAAGTCAGTGGAGGAGATGGTCAGCTTTTGGCTCTTGATTTTTCTTGAGATAGAGGTAAAAGTCCTTGATAAAGATTTTTACCTTTATATCACTGAACTTTGAAAGAGACAGTGTAGAGTTGGAGGATTTTTTTATTTTCCTTTTAAAGTAATTCATGCCTTGATGCCTGTTTAAGATTTCCAGCCAAAATTTGTCATGTCACTTGAACTTAACAGACTTGTTCTTATGACTACAGGTACTCCATCCCTCCAGAGCATGGGAAGCGACTGGAGAGACTTGCAAAAGGTAATGGGGTGATTCGCGTCCTGTCTGTTGCGGAAGGTGGGATGAACAGCTGCAAGGGGTTTCAGCTCTTCTGGAGTACACCATGTCTCTAACACTTGCAAGAGCACAGGCTGGCACAACTGAACTGATAATTTGCCTCTTAAAGTATAGATTATATTGCTCCTGAGTGTTTGTTTATAGTATATGCACAAGAGAAATGTCACAAATGATGCAGTTGTGGTCTGTCCAACCTTGAACAAGAAAATCCTTGACTATTGATTGTTATAATTGGAAGGTTGTAGCCAAGGGAGGATCATTCTGTGTGCAGTTTTTCCTCTGCACTTTCAAACTGGCATCTGTTAACGATAAATCTCCCGGGGTTGTCCTTTTTCTTCAGAAGGCAAGCGAGCGCACTTCACATAAGGTGCTCTGTATTTATAGGCCTAGGGAAAAATAGTGTTTAGACAGTAACTTTTCCTAGAAATTACTGAAAAATTCATTTAACTCACAGCAGAACAGTAACACCTCTCCTTGCCTTTATTTTAAACAGGTTTCTTTCCAGGAAGTGCCCAAAGCTGTGAAGCCTTTCTCCGTCACAAGATGACCCTCATTTCTCCGTCAATTCTGAAGAAATACGGCATCCCGTTTGATAAGGTGTAGAAAAGCAATCGTGGTTATACCAGCTCAGTCGAGGTTCATGCAGACCTGTCTCATCCCTGACAGCAGCCAATAGCAGATGCTTAGAGATGAAAATAGGAACAGGGAGAGCATAAGGCAATCCATTCCCAGTGTACCTCTATTTATCCAGCAGTTGGGCCTGAATGAGTTTGAGACAGAAAAATGTTGGGGACTATTCAAAACAAAGGCTCTGTCTTCTGTGATTTTTGTTTTAACTGAAAGCTACACACAACATCCTGTGTTAGATTAACCTCACTGTGTAGCTGTATATTCACTGCAGAGAGAGTGTTCTGACTTTGTTTGACTTGTCCCCTGCTAATTTAGTTTGTTGTGATCTGCTTCCCCAACAGAAAATATGGCTCATCCCAATTAATTTTTTGCCGTTACATTAATAAGTTTACAGACCCCCTTACTTTCTCAGGTGGTAACCTGCCGCCCACCCCCATGTACACACCTAATGAAGATCTAGTCTTTGGGTCCTTATCCAGAAGCGCTGTCACATCTGTGTGGGCAGCTGAAGGGTTTTGTTGTTGTGAACCTTTGTTAGATGGTGGGGGAATGTTGGCAAGCAGCAGTGGAAGGCTGACTGGGAGTTGTACTTGAACAGCAAAAGAAAACTAGCAAATTTCCAGGTTCTGTGTGGGTAGAAATTTGACTTGGCCTTAGATACGGTTCAGCCAAGCCTGTAGCTGATAGAGGTAAGTACCTTTATGACCTTCGGATAGCTTGTCACAGCGCGTTTCACACACACATTTCTGTGCTGTTTTGACCAGTTATGTTGTGCTAGTAAAAAACTGTTGAGGGTTGCTTTCCAGTAAACAGATACTAAAGTAGGAGAACAGTGAAGATAAGTATCATCTATCCATTGAAGCAAGTAACTGCAACCACCATCTGTGGGCAAGGGTTTCAGACACACTGCATGAGGGATACGGGAGCTCCTTTTATTCCAAGCCACCAACTAGACTCTTTAAGTTGTGAATAACGTTGCGATGTCTCATTTGTCTTTTAGGTGACGCAGGAGGCCGGAGAGTTCATGATAACCTTTCCTTATAGCTATCATGCTGGCTTTAATCATGGCTTTAACTGTGCTGAATCTACCAACTTTGCTACTCTTCGGTGGATTGAGTACGGGAAGCAGTCTGTACTGGTAAGTGGTCTGTTGCCATCCTAATGCGTGCAAATAAGCTCATGCTCTGCTGCCCATTAAGCCCCCAGTGTTTGTTCGGAGGGAGTGAGTTCAGTGCTTTGTCCATTTAAGATGTGATGTTTGCTTTCTGATACGGTAACAGTGTCCAGTCAGCCTCCTGTTTCATGCCCTTGTTTCAATGATGGGTAGCATATAACATGGTTTTTAGCTTTGTGTAGATGAAGTGAGGCTTCGGAGACAAGGTTGCCTTTCCAAAGATGAAGAGATGTGCTTGGTGGTCAGGATTCGTCAGTATTTTCTCTGATATTTTATCCATTATTTGTTGGCTGTTTATCCTGGAGGTGTGACTTTGGTAACTTAAGCCGCTTACCAAAGTATCTTGGCCAAACCTTTAGACTGGATAGTGTTACATCCCTGTAGAAGTGCCTTGCAAACAGGGATTATGCTTTCTATCGTTATGCTGAAGTGAATTTTTTTGAAGCACTAGTAACTGTGCCCTGAAGGGGGGAGACTCAACTGCTCTGGGTAGGCCTAGAGTTTGTATGGCTCAGACTTCCTCCTTCCAGTCTCTGGTTTTGCTGGCTGTTTTTGTATGAGCTCAGTTTAAAACAGGCAGCTTCTACCAGCAACTCTGGAAAAGGCTGGTGAGCTGCTTTCTTAGTTATTGTGGTAATGGCTGGTTTTCTGTTTCATCGTTTTTGCTGGCTTTTCCCAGTTCTTAGTAACTTATATATGTCCTTTTGACTCCGTGGGAGAGCCTTGAGGGTTCTGAGGCTCGATTATGTGTAACTGTGGGATTTTATTTTTTTTAATTAAGCTCCTTAAAGCAAAGTGATACAGGAATGCAGCATAGAATTGTTGAGTATGTGGCCTTACCTGATATTTTTTGTGCCTTCAGTGCTCGTGTCGGAAGGACATGGTGAAGATCTCCATGGATGTGTTTGTGAGGAAGTACCAGCCAGACCGCTACAAGCTGTGGAAAGCTGGGAAGGACGTGACCGTCATTGACCATGCTCTTCCAACCCCAGAGGCAGCAGAGTTCCTCAAAGGGGATCTCATGCAAAAAGTCAAGAACGGGAAACAGTGTGCTGAGGAAATGGAAACAGGAGAGACATGCAAAGAGGAGGTGGACGGAGATGAGATGAAAAGGTAGTGCTTTATATAGTCCTCTGCTTTTCTATTGGATTATTAGAAATTGGACCCAGCTGCCATTGAGTGCTTGCCATTCCGATAGAATAGCAGTGGAGTTGGCTGGCTGTTGCCTTGGGAAGAGCATTTACTCTTAGCTGGGTTTACTGTTTGAGTCCACTTCGATGGTTTGTGGTAGAGAGGAAATGCACCAGCCTGAGAGGTAGTTCTTCAGCTTTGGGCAGGCATCCAAAACCTGGCTCGGACGTGTGCACGGTGCACTAGGAGGCCAGAAGAAAAAGGGGGTGATGGGATCATGGGATGGTACCTGCTAGCAGATTCCTGTCAATACGATCGGTGCCGCAAGCTCCAGCATCAGCGTGTGGTTCCTGGTTGCTCAGGGTAGACAGACTAATCATCTTACATTTTGCAGTTAGATCTTGTTCAACCAGTGTCAGCTGCTGTTCCTAAAGCTGTTTGTGGTGGTAGGGTTTGTTGTTGTTTAGGTTTGCTTTGGGCTTTGTTTGGGTGTTCTGTTTTCGCTTGTTTTTTTAAGGTAAAGAATGCCTGGCTTGAACATCGCTGCCTAACACATGATTAATAGATGCTGGGGAGTCATCCCTGGGGTTTACTGACTCTGCTTCTGTAAAGGCAAAGAAAACACTTCAGAATAATTTGGAAACTATTTGGCTTGCCAGATGTTGTCTCAGAAAACACTGACCCAAACCAGGCTGTGTTGTGCATCCCAGCACAAATTCAACAAGCTTACGTGTTTGGTAACCTGACATGTGGGTTTGTCTTCTGCAGCGTTCCCAAGCATCGCATAGGCACAAAAAGACACAGGGTCTGCCTGGAAGTGCCTCAGGAGGTTAGTGAGAGCGAGGCCTTCCCCAAGGAGGAGCTGAGCTCCACGCAGTATGAAGCAGACATGACAGAGCCTCGTGAGAGACCTGCGAGTGAACTTGCGCAGCGAGGTGAACAAGGGCTCAAGCTTCCAGGTAACAGTGTGTCCAGCTGGGGCCAGGGTATTATTCTCTAGGGAGAGGAGCTGCTAGAGCTGAATCTGGGGCACTCTCCCATACAATGCTAGTCTGTAGGAAGTTGTCATGTCCAAAAAAAGCAGATACTAGTTTGTCAGACCCATGACAAGCACTTGAGAAACTTACTGTCATGAGGCTTGAGATACTACCATTTGATTTTTCAAGACCAGAGTGCGCATCTAGAACAATTCCAGGTTGTGCCCTTTAGTTAAGTTTGTCTGATGCTTCTGCCATTGATTTGAGTAAATGAAATAACCACAGCTTGAATTGTTGCCTTTTGGCCTATCTGTGGATAACTCCCCACTGAGAATTACATAAAAAGATGTCAGGGGAGAGCAAAAGCGTAGGCAGCCATCCTGTAGCTGCCTCAGTGACTGACCAGGTAGGTCATGGGGATGTTGCCTTTCAGCTGAGTTGAAAGGAAGAAGAGAGACTTGCATGAGACTTGCTTAAGAAATAGGTGTCTCATGCTTTTGATTTTTGCGCTCCTTATGTTGTCTGCCTGCACACAGAAAATGTATTGGATGCCTCAGTTGTCTGAGGTCATCTGTATCCCTGTTGTGTAATGTAACCTGTTTGTAGAACTTGCCGAGTAAAAGGTACGCACACTTCCTGATAGTGTGGGTCTGGTATGCTGTGTGGATGTTTTATTTGTAATTTGGTAATCAGTAGGTTGGAGGAAACTTAATATGGCCTGTAATGGGTCAGTTATTGTTGCTCTCAGCGGAGGAGCAAGGGGCCTGTAGAACAATACAAGAGCAGGGCAAATGTATGTAATGCCTCCCTCCAGTATTCTGGTTTTCCAGCCTTTTGAAGCTTTGTGTTTAATAATCTTGTATTGGTTTGTGGGGTTTTATTTTTCTTCTATTACATCTCCCATGAACCCTTGTAACCTCTTACCCACAGCATCATGTGGCCAGGAGTTGGGCTGTTCAGCTATGTTGTATAAAGGATCATCTCCGTTTGTTTTTAACTCACTCTCTTCTAGTTTTGTTGGATACACCCTGGTTCTTGTACTGCAAGAGGCAATGAGCAGATGCTTTTATTCTCTCTCTCTCAGCCAATCATGATTTTATAGGTGTTTGAATTAATGATCTACTCTTTACATGATTTAAACATCATTTTTTCTGTGTTTGTAGTGGCTTTCCAGTTTGGCTTTGTGCAAATGATCACACATGTGTTCTCTGCTGCCCAGACTTCAGAAAGTCAGTGTATCTTTTCTTTTAGATCATACGGACTCCGCTAAATTTGAAGAACTGAAAACAGTGAAGCTTGAGGAGGAGGAGGAGGATCAACAAGCAGCTGCATTGGATCTCTCCATTTCACATGCTTCAAACTCCACTTCAGTTTTGACAACTTCGAAACAGAGTGCAACTTCCAGCGCTCAGCCCAGCTCACCGGCGCATTCTGGTTCTTCTGACTCTGAACCGACTGATGTGCTGGCAAAACGAACTCTTCCTGGGCCGGCTGGGGTGCTTACAGTCCATAGCTATGCTAGAGGGGATGCCAGCGGATCTGACAACGAACAGACTTCAGGAAAGAAAGCCAGTGCCACCGCCAGTGTGAATGAGCAGGATCTGGCAGAGGTATGAATGGCAGGAGTACTGCAAGCCTGAGGGCTGTGTTCTGTGCTCACAGATCTGCTGTGACACAACTTCCTGTCTGTGCAGGTTACGTTTTTGTTCCACTGGTGTTTGCCTAGCAGGTTGCTCGGTTATTAATGTGGTTTTTAATAGCTATGGGTTTTGCTAAAAAACAAGAGTTAAGATGAAAGTCTTTCCCCTCTTCTAGAAAACAAGGAGATCCCTTGTTTTGAGCACTTCTCTAAATAATTTAAGTGCTTTAAGGGAAAGGGTAGCTTGGTGGTTTTGATGTGGTAGTGTTACAGGCTGATTCACATCCTTTTATAGTAATAGACACCTATTTATACCTGAAACGTAGTTCAATCCAGCCTTTATGACGAGCATATGAATATCTTTGGGTTGGTTTTTTTTAATATAAAATCGCATATGTGTGTACGTCTGTGTCCCTTCTTTTAAAAGAAATGATGGAACAAAAATTACTAGTTGGGACAACGTGTATCTGAGGGTTTAGGAACTGGCAGTGAATGTTTTCTTAGGCAACCCAGGAGAAGGCTGTAATAGTTAAAATCTTACCTGGGTTGTGTCTTTTCAAATTATTTTGTTTCCCTCTTTAAATCTGTGTTCAGAGAGTGGGAGGGGGATCATGGTTATGTCTTCAAAATTCAGGAATTACAGAAGTGGAACGGGAAATGGGCAAATCTGTTAAAAATTAAGCTGAAACTGAGAAAGTTTTAAAGAAGAGATTTAAAACTACGAAAGATGCATTTAATCTAAGGTTTGCTTCTGCTTTTAGAGGAATAACAGATTAAAAAAAAAAAGGGTTCTTATCTACTGAGAGACTTCCTGGGCTGTTACAATCATTGGCTTTATTGCCTTGCTTGTCAGGTTAGTAGTAATTTTGTCAGTGTGTCACTTGACTTGTTTTTACATACGGCAGGGGGAGGAGGAAATAACTACTGTTGTAGTCTCCTTCCGGTCTGTCTGGAAAGACATCATTGCAAGTAATAAGCAGAGCGAGTAAAAGTTTCCTTCGTTCAAAGTAAACCTGTCAGTTTGAGATGCCAAGGAACTGTAATTTTAAAAAAGTTTCTTTTTTTTAATATTTAAAATTGGAACGTTTAAGTTGACATACAAACAGGATTCCTCCAGAATGCAGGAGACTTCTCACTGTGGCTCTTCCAAGCTGAACCATTCAACTTGTCTTTGTTTCTGTCTTTCACATGATTCTTATATAAACACTTGTGTGACAAGCTATGCTGGGACCTGTGAGAAGTCTCTTTTCTCATGGCTCAGTGGAGCTAGCACAGCTCTATCTGGTTTTCCCTAGGAAAAGTGCTGCAAGCAGTTCTTTCAAAACCTCAGCTAGTTCAGAGCTGAAGTTCATTTGTTAGAAATAAAACCATGGAAGCATGTGTGCGTTTTGTGGAGGTTTCTTTCAGCTCAAAATAAATTCCTTTAAAAGTACTGTCAAAAGGACTCGCGCTAATTGACCGCTGAATGGCTTCTCCTTGTCCAGGTAGCAAAGGAGTACATAAGGTCGATGAAGGAGAGTAAGAAGTCCAAGGGTCGTCGCCAGCCGTTGAGCAAGCTCCCCCGCCATCACCCACTCCTGGTGAAGGACTGCATTAGTGATGACGGTAAGCAAGCCTTGTGCTCTTCGGGAAACTGTAGAGAGGGTCTCGGCTTCTGTGGACAGCGTGGGGTGTTCCAGTAAGTAACTGGTGGTAAACCAGAGTCAGCAAGTGACACCTCTGCATCCTAGACAAGGTGCTCGTCTGGTTTTTTTTTTTTTGGTGCATGTGTTTGCATCATTAAACTTTTCTCTCAAATGGCAGCTTCTTTCTTTCCTCTTGCAGTCTCTGGGAAGTCACAACTCCAGAAGGAATATTAAACCAGCGCCAGAGACTGTTGCATAATTATGTCTGCCTTAGAGCAGTCCAGTAATTGATGTAAATACTCACGATTTAAAAAAAAAAAAACCAAACAAACCAACACTAGATCCTTTGGCTGACAGTCTTGACATAATTTGGAGCTGATGCTGGTCTCGCCCAAATAAGCCTGTCGTGCCTGCGTGGTTGCTTGATTAGTGGAAGCCTCCAAAAAGGAGAATGAGTTACTGGCTCTTCTGTAAATTTGATTTCTGGTAGTCTTTCTGTTATCTCCATTCATAACTTCTTGCCTTATTTAGTGTAATTTGCAAGAAGGTTATCTAAAATGACACATAATTACTGAGTTAACGATCTTTTATTGCAGAGGCGTCAGAGCAACTAACACCTGAGGAAGAAGCTGAGGAGACAGAAGCGTGGGCCAAGCCACTCAGCCAGCTGTGGCAGAATCGACCACCAAATTTTGAGGCTGAAAAAGAATACAATCGGACCATGGCTCAGCAGTCTCCCTACTGTGCTGTTTGTATGCTCTTCCAGACATATCAGGTATGTAGACCAAGTCAGGTAATGTTATCAGAGAGGTAACTGAAGAGTTACTGTTGTGATGCGTGGTTCTGAAAACGTTGGTTTGCGTACTGCCAGTCAGCAACAGCTGTATCAGCGTTGCACTCTTCCCAAGGACTTGTTCCAGGAGAGCGCGGTTGGGTGAACCTCATGCCTGCGATGGAGTGCCCCTGCATTTCCTGGGCCTCACGCAGCAGTTCAGCAGAAGCTTTTGTGTTCTGTGCCTTTTGTTCCAACCACAGAATAGATCTTGAGTATTGCTGGAGCTGACTATAAACCCCCAGTTCTCTTTTTCAGACTGACACCTTCCCGTCTATGCTTTTCCATAAAACACTTCAAGTCCATTCATAGCGCACGGTTTTTGGGGATCTGGCAGGGAAGAAAACCTTAAAAGGATTTAGGGTGGTGTTTGTGGCTGGCATAGATAGAAAGCAGTCTTTTCTTGGAGCATATCCGTATTGACAGTAGCTATAGCATGTGAAAATGAGCTGTACGCATTGCTACAGCTGCAGTTGGTTTGCTTGGGACGGGTTGCAGAACCCCCTTGTCACGCTGACTGAATGCTTGGGCAGGAGTCCTACACTGAATTTTTACTGTGCCTAAGCTAAGTGATTTTAAGGCAGCTCGAACAGTTGTCTGATTGCATGTTCCACTTGCAGCTTAGAGATCGTTTGTCCTTTCCCATGCACTAAGCGTGTTGGATTCATTTGAGATCACTGTACGATTATGGTGGCACTAGAAATGTTCACCACAGTTTGGGAAATACAGACCTCAAGTTTTTGTTGAGGGTTTATAGCGTATATGGTTCCGAATTTCCATGAAAAACATAGGCTGTAGTTTCTGTTCCATCTTACTATTTCTGTGTGAGAGCAGGTTCTTGTTAGGACTAGAATGTGTACATAGAAGCTGCATAGCACATGGATTTCGCTGGTGCTGGCAGGGTATAAAGTTAATAATTTGAGAACAGCTTAAGTTCTGTCAGCTTCTTCTTGGAGTTCTAAATGCTATTAAGCAGAAAACTCTTAGCTGCAGGTTTTCAAATGTCTGTCTGCACCAGGCAGTGAAGCAGAAACTCTTCCAAGATTTGAGCTGTGGTTAGGGTCTTTGTTCCAACTTCAAGTTTATAGCAAGTCTGGGAGCTCACTTCAGTCTAAATCAGTAAGATCTGCAGAATCTGAAGAAACAAGACTTGTTGAAAACATGTCAGTTCCCTTCCAACTGTGATCCTTACCTGGCCTTTTATTTTTCCTACCTTTTGATGCACTTAGGAGGGACTGCGGCTGCATTCTGCTGCTGCAATCTCTGCTAATAATCTTTTTAAACGATTAGGCAAGCTACTTCTGTGGTGGCCTATGAGGTACAAAAGACGGTGTGAAACATTTCTTCAAAGAGAAAGATTAATTTCTCTTCAGCAGTTGAGTAATTTGAGTGAGAGTGTATCTCTGTAAACTTTACATGTGATTGCTGTTTGGTTTGATGTTGGTTGTTGTGGTGGGTTGAGCCTGGCTGGAGGCCAGGTGCCCCCCAAAGCTGCTCCATCACTCACCTCCTCAGCTGGGCAGGGAGAGAATACAGTGAAAGGCTCACGACCCGAGATAAGGACAGGGAGAGATCATGCAGCAATTACTGTCATGGGCAAAACGGGCTCAGCTTTGGAAACAAAATTAATTTATCATCAATCAAAATCAGAGCAAAAAGAAAACTAAAACCCAATCTTAAACCACCTTCCCCTCACCCCTCCATTCTTCCTGGGCTCAAATTCACTCCTGCTTTTGTCTATCTCCTCTCCCCAAGCAGGGCAGGGGGACAGGGAATGGGGGTCATTTCATCACATGTTGTCTGTGCTACTCACGGGGAGGACTCCTCACGCTCTGTCCCTGCTCCAGCCTGGAGTCCTTCCCATGGGAGACAGTCCTCCATGAACTTCTCCAACGCGAGTCCTTCCCACAGCTGCAGTTCTTCACAAACTGTTCCGGCATGGGTGCCGTCCTTCAGGAGCAGACTGCTCCAGCCTGGTTCCCCCCAGGGTCGCAATTCCTGCCAGCAAACTTGCTCCAGCTTAGGTTCCTCTCTCCATGGGTCCACAGATCCTGCCAGGAGCTTGCTCCAGTGCAGGCTGCCCATGGGGTCACAGCCTCCTTTGTGCATCCCCCTGCTGCAGTGTGGGGTCCTCCCTGGGCTGCAGGGGAGTCTCTGCTCCTCTGTGACCCTCCATGGCTGCAGGGGCACAGCCATCCTCAGCATGGTCTGCACCATGGGCTGCTGGGGAATCTCTGCTCTGGGGCCTGGAGCTCCTCCTCCCCCTCATTCTCCATTGACCTTGGGGTCTGCAGAGTTGTTCCTCTCCCATCTTGTGCTCCCTCTGTCTGCAAAAATCTCCTCTTCTGGGTTTTGGTTCCCCCCCCTTTCTTAAACATGTTATCCCAGAGGTGCTACCACCATCTCTGGGCTGGGCCTCGGCCAGCAGCGGGTCCGTCTTGGACTTGGCTGGTATTGGCTCTGTCAGACAGGGGAAGCTTCTAGCAGGTTCTCGCAGAAGCCACCCCTGTAGCCCCCTCACTACTAAAACTTTGCCACGCAAACCCAATACAGTGTAGATGAATAAATTACAAAAGATTAGCCCGGAAGCCTCCTAGGTTTTAACTGGGAAACTGCATTTGCAGTCTCATTTCCCAGGAACAATTGAGTTCTGAAGCCCATTAGACTTGCTCTGAACTGCACTAGGAAAAATGGTGGGGGTTGCAGAAGGTACCTGTTTGTGTGATCATAGTCCTCCCATATGGAGAGAAGGTAAACGTTGGGCCTGTACGGGGCGGGATGCAGCAGTGGTGTTGCCAGAGAGCACGAGATGGGCGTGGTGATTCCATCTCTTCTGACAGAAGACATGCAGTTGATGTGTATCTTGTTGCTCATTAGGAGGATGCAGTTCAGACCTTGTGTTCAGCCATTGGGGTAGAAAATAATATCATTCTGAACCTGCAGTAGCTGGGGATTTTCTAAACTAATTGTATTTTCACTTAACTTATTAACTCTAGGTGTCAGCATCTTCATTCTTTCTTTAAGCTGGTTTTATATATGGATTAATGAGTGAGTAAAGAGGGTGTGAGACAGTTTTACTTGTAAAACTTAAACTTCATGTCCATCCCTTACAGGCAGAGTGTGGCGGCAACAGTCAAAACGCTGGAGTAACTCCAGCTGCTGTGGATGGGAAGATCCGAACCAAGCCCCTGATTCCTGAAATGTGCTTTACTACGACTGGCTGCAGCACTGACCTCAATCTTTCAACCCCTTACTTAGAGGAAGATGGAACCAGCATACTCATCACCTGCAAGAACTGCCACGTCTGTGTCCATGCAAGTGAGTGGTCTGGACTTAACCCTGTACTCCAGTGTCTGTGTAGTAAGTCTGCACGTCGTAGCAAGCCTCTGCCATCCTGCATAATGTACACATAGGCTGAGAGCAGCCCTTAGCTGGAGGTGTATACCCGAGTGCTGGCCACTCAAGTATGGAGTTGGCTGCACGGATAACTTGAAGTGTATGGCATCATCCTTAGGCTCGTGGATTTTAATCCCTGCCTTACTTCTGGGCCCGAGGGGAATGGGTCTGAGTGTCGGTAAGATCTTAAAGTGGGATGTCTCTGTTCTAGGTTGTTATGGTGTGTCCCCTGACAAGGCCACTGAAGACTGGATGTGCAACAGATGTACAGAAAATGCCTTAGAAGAGGTAAAGTTTCTCATAAGATTCTCACAGACGGAGTCTGGTACATCTGGGAATTTACTACAAAGTTCATTTCCACAGTGTGGTTGGGGTTTTTTGGGTTTTTCCTACTGTGGAAAGAAGGCAGTGTAGAGAATGTTTAGAAGCCAGTCTGTTGTATTGTGGTGCTTTTAAAGTCACACTGATAGAATCCTTTTAACTCGTGCACATTGCTGAGCCCACTTGAGTCTCAGAGATGTTCTGCATGAATGTGGGAATAGCTCCATTGTCTGTCACGATTTATGGTAGCTAATATTTCTAAAACAGAAAGCAACTTCTGTTAATAACTAGGGAGGTGTGCACGTGTGAAGAAGGCAAGAAGAATGGGATTCCCTCAAAACGCTTTACATGCTCTAGATCAGCACAGCGGATCAGCCTGTTGAATTGCGTTTGCTGGTGTTTGTTCCAGATCCTTTTACACATTCCCAAAGGATATTTAGGGTATTGGCAGTGCTAAAAGGAACCCAAAACAAACAAGTTGAAGGAGCCTTCAGTGGTAGGTCTGCTTGCCTTGGAGTCTGTATTTGTTGCCCTACGGACAGCAGCTTTTGAGAGCTAAAGGGCTGATAGTACAAAGTAGTTAGCTCTTTTCTGACAGTGAAACCACTTTCTTCCTCTGGACACATGTTTTAAGGAGGAAGTTATGATGTAAGCATACTGCTCTGGACTTCACTCTTTCAGTTAACGCTCAATTCCTTCTGCCAGGACTGCTGTTTGTGTTCGCTACGAGGAGGAGCACTGCAGCGAGCCAATGATGACAAGTGAGTGTTCCAGCTCTTTTGGTTTTAAGGGAGAAGCTCAATTTCGAAGTAGCTGAGGGTAAGCTAGTAAAGCCAGTGCCTGCTTCTGGTGTAAATGGAGTGAGGAACACCACCTTTCACACTTGGTGTTACTGTGAGGGCCTCTGGCAAAGTGTGTTCATTGTGTTGAAGCAGCAGTGATCCTCAGCAGGTAATGCCTCGCTCTCTGTTGACAGCAGCCGTTAATTGCTTTGCATTTTATAGCGAGGAGGTGTGAAGTACCACATAAGAACAAGATTCCTGATGAGATTACATGTCTCAGTACCTACTCACAGAGGCTACTGATTTCTTCAGGTAGTGTGTGGTGGCCATGGAGACAAAGGACAACCATGGCTTTAAGTAGCCCAACACTTTGCAATTCGGGGTACCTCTGCAGCAAGTGTACTGCACACAACTGCCTGTCCTGTGTCCTTTGGTGTGGTGGATGGCCTGAAGTTATTTGATGGAAAACAGCAGTGGGACAGACTTGTAGCACTGTGGAGTGATTGAAACTTGGCCTCCAGTAGTTCTGTGGATGTCCTGTGGAGCCTCAACCTCTTGGTCATGGTCTCAAAAGTAACTCAGTAGTGATTAAGCAGATGCTACAGGACAGGTTTGTGAAGGAATAAACTTATTAGGTGGGATTTTGTAGTGCAGGTATGCAGCCAGCACAAGCCAGGCCTAATTGCTCTCCTGTTAAGCCTGATAGTAGATTGGAAGTATGAAGTTGGCTTGGTTTTGCCTCACATGTCCCCTCTTGCTAGCAGTAGGAAGATAGATGACACTGCTAGTTCTCAGGCGCTGTTTATCGTGGTTTATATGGCAAACTTCAACAGAACTGTGTTTACTGAAACTCTAAAGCATCCTCTGGCCTAATGCACACTAATTTCTTTGCCCCCTCTTCTGTCCTGGCAGGTGGGTTCATGTGATGTGTGCTGTAGCTGTCCTGGAGGCAAAATTTGTGAACATCGCAGAGCGGAGTCCTGTAGATGTTGGCAAAATCCCCCTGCAACGTTTCAGACTGGTAAGCATCGCCTGTGCCTCACTGGTGATGGTTTCAATGTGTGTGTCTAGTCCTGTTCAGAATCTGGGAGACTTTGCTTATCCCTCCAGCCTGAAGAATTTTATCTGCTCTGTTCTCAGTATGGGAAATTGCAATTGTCCCTGTTGAACCTTTCTGTGTTCTAGGATATGCTTACTCAGATGAGGGGTGAGCAAGGGGGGCAGAGTTTTTCATATGTAGCAGATGACATTTACACAGTGGTGTAACAGTGATGTTTGTTACCGTTCTAACCCCCAGTATGTGACTTTATTTACTGCAGTTGAGCACTGAGATGTTTCAGGATATGTGAAGCATTTGTATAATGAGTGAATGTCTTCAGCAAGAAAGCAGCTGTACTTAACTCTTCTAACAGCTCAGGGTGGAGGGGAAAATAACTTCTTTGCAAATACTAATGCGTTACAGATAACATTCTTTTCCTGCAACAGCCCATCAGGCCTGGTACAAGTGTGAATTTGGTCACTGATAGTAGTGATAGAATTTTAACTGTCACTTCCTTTTGGTGTTTTGGTCTCTGGTCTTTGCCCATTATTCTAATTGTTGCTCTTCTCTGTGTAACTTAACTGAGTGATGAAAGGCGTTGTTGATTTTGGGAAATTATAGGCTGATTTATTCAAAGGTCTTCTGTTGGAGCATCCTTGGGTCACATGCTTTGTGCATGTTGAGCTGGTAGATATTTAATGTACATTTTTCATCTACGTGGTTACTTATAATTTATAAATAATTGCCTTGTCACAAACTAGAACTGGTAGCCTTCTGCTTGTTTGTGAGAGCACTGCTACTTTCTGATTACAGGGTAAATGGCACCGTGTCTGACACGTGGAGCAGGTAGCCCTTTGTGTGGGGTAAAAGCTAGTGCCAACCAATAACCTCTAGTTTCCTGTCCACAGAAATGCATCTTCTGCAAGAAAAGAAGAAAGAGAATTGCAGGTTGCTGTGTACAGTGCTCACATGGTCGGTGTCCCACGTCCTTTCATGTTAGCTGTGCCCAAGCAGCAGGAGTCATGATGCAGCCTGATGACTGGCCATTTGTTGTCTTCATTACCTGCTTCAGGCATAAGACTCCATCGCAGGCAGAGGTGGGTAGGTGTGTGACTCCAGGATTTGAACTGCAGTATGGAGGGACTGAGAAGTTTGGCTCTTTCAGGATGTTTGGTATAATCTAACAGTGTTGGTCTTGGTTTCTGATGTCAACCTTGCTACTGCTCTGAGTGATCTTAGTCAGGTCCTTTATTGTATTTTGGTTTGCAGCCCAGAAGGACTGAGGGCATCACACCCCTCCGCTGGCTGTTATAATGAGGAATAGCAGCAGAGTTTATGCTGTGATATTTAATATGCAGCAGTTAGTTCTGGGATGGGGTTTCAGAGATAAGGGAAGAACAACTGATGTCATCTGCCTGGACTTGTGCAAAGCCTTTGACAACTAGTATATCACATCCTCATCTCTAAATTGGAGAGGCATGGATTTGACAGATGGACCATTCAGTGGGTAAGGAACTGGCTGGATGGTCACACTCAGAGTTGTGGTCAACAGGTCAATGTCTGAGTGGAGACCAGTGGCGAGCGGCATTCCTCAGGGGTTGGTACTGGGACCAGTGCTGTTCGACATCTTTGTCAGTGACACGGACGGTGGGATCGAGTGCACCCTCGGCAAGTTTGCTGATGACACCAAGCTGTGTGGGGTGGTGACACGCTGGAGGGAAGGGATGGCATCCAGAGGGACCTGGGCAGGCTGGAGGGGTGGGACCGTGCCAAGCACATGGAGCTCAACAAGGCCAAGTGCAAGGTCCTGCACCTGGGTCGGGGCAATCCCAAGCTCAAGGACAGGCTGGGTGGAGAATGGATCGAGAGCAGCCCTGAGGAGAAGGACTTGGGGGCACTGGGGGATGAAAAGCTGGACAGGAGCCGGCCATGTGTGCTGGCAGCCCAGAAATCCAACCGTATCCTGGGCTGTATCCAGAGCAGCGTGGCCAGCAGGGTGAGGGAGGGGATTCTCCCCCTCTACTCTGCTCTTGTGAGACCCCACCTGCAGTTCTGCATCCAGCTCTGGGGCCCCCAACATCAGAAGGATATTGATCGGTTGGAGCGAGTCCAGAGAGGCCACAAAGATGCTCCAAGGGCTGGAGCCCCTCTGCCATGGGGACAGGCTGGGAGAGTTGGGCTTGTTCAGCCTGAAGAAGGCTCGAAGGAGACCTTATTGCAGCCTTCCAATACCTGAAGAGGCCTACAAGAAAGTTGTAAGGGGACTTTTTCCATAGGATAAGGAGTAATGGCCTTAAAACTGAAACAGGGTAGGTTTAGATGAGGTATAAGGAAGCTTGCTGGAGAGGGTGGGGAGGCACTGGGCCAGGTTGCCCAGAGAAGCTGTGGATGCCCCATCCCTGGAAGTGTCCAAGGCCAGGCTGGATGAGGCTTGGAGCAACCTGGTCTAGTGGAGGGTGTCCCTGCCCATGGCAGGGGGGGTGGAACTGGATGATCTTTAAGGTCCCTCCCAACCCAAACCATTCTGTGATTCTGTGACTCCATCAGGCTGCATGAGTGGTCATAGAATTTCATGTTTGATTAGTTTATGAAGTTCCTGTGTAGCCCATTAGCCATCAAAACCACAACAGTCTATTAAATAATATTTACTGTAAAGGCCTTGCATTGCTCTGGAGGAGGAGAGCCTCATTCACTAAGTAAATTAACAACAGCTTCCTCTGACAGATTAGGCTTTAAGCATGTGAAATACCAGAGGCAGAATTTTCTAAAGATGCTGCTGTTGATGTCTTGAGTAGAGTTACTCACCTCATTTTGCTTCCTTGTCTGCCAGCACCACGGCTATGGTCCTCAACACATGCTTTATTGAGTCTTTGTGTAAAAAGTGATTTTTCTCTTCTCAGCGAGCTAAGGCTGCGCTCCAGGATCTGTCTCCTGGACAGATAGTCATCAGCAAGCACAAGAACGGTCGCTTCTATCAATGTGAAGTGGTCAGCCTTGCAAAGGAGACTTTCTACGAGGTGAACTTCGATGATGGTTCCTTCAGCGACAACCTGTATCCGGAGGACATTGTGGTATGTTACGCAGTGGGAGTCTGGCTCTGGTAGAGGGCGCGTGATGCGGGTCAATTCTTGCTGCTGCAGAGCAGACCCTCCAGGGGATTTGGTAACTGTTCCAACCCTGTGTCCTGGCTGAGATGTGCTGCGAGGTGGCCTTAGGGGTGTTCCGTGAGCCTGACTTAGCTGAGGGCCCACGGGAACAGGTACGGTAGGGAGCGCAGCTGATCTTTGGCTGCTTAGCAGTGCTGGGTCTGAAGGAAAACTTGCTGATATTGCATACTATTCCTGCTTGAAGTACTTGGAAGTTGGGCCCGCTGTTGGGATTAAATACAGATGACACAGATTGATGTCTCAGCCTGGCTCTCCATCCCTAAAATGGGATAATTGTTGGGGTGGTGTGCGGTGTGGCTGGGATGGATGCCCCGGTGCTTTGCTACATCTTTGCATAAGGAAGCTGCTTACCCTTCTTGTCTCTCCCACCTTCCTTTTTGTGCTCTAGAGTCGAGACTGTCTTCAGTTGGGTCCCCCTGCTGAAGGGGAAGTTGTGCAGGTGAGATGGACAGATGGGCAAGTTTATGGAGCCAAGTTTGTCGCGTCACATGCCATCCAGATGTACCAGGTACGAAATCATTATCTGAAAAGTCATCATTCACAACAAACTCCGTGTGTTAGCAGGGCTGCTCTTAAAGCCAGCAGAGCCGTAGTGGAGTCGTGCTTAAACGCTCCAGGGGAAGTTCCTCGGCGTTGTCAGCAATGCCGGATGCTGGCAGCAGTTGCTGGAGTTAAGAGCAAAGTGGTTGCTTGCAGCTTTACTTGTATGTGGCTGCGTACTTGAGTGTCAGCCCCTGAAAAATGGCTGCAGTTCTTCAGCAGACTCTATTCCTGCGGATAAACTACTTCAAACAAGTTTTGTTTTGCTTTTCTCTGTAGTGAGAGTGCATCATGCCTTTCACACTCCAGAGGGATGAATGTTCAGGCTGTGTTACAGTGACCAGCCGGACTGTCTTGTCAGGTGTTGCAAAAGCATCCCAAAACTTGCTGAGCTACTCTTGGCATCATGGATTGGTGCGGTTTTGGTTAAAGTCTGTTTTAAAGTCTGTCCATACCTGCGTTGGTATCTTATCAAATTTAAGTGGTAGATTATTTCACGAGAGGCCTCTGTGGGGAGGAGAAGGCAAGTTCTGGGTGGGAGGGTTCTAACTGCTGAGAATTCCAGTACAACAACCTCTGGTTTTCTCCTAGGTGGAATTTGAAGATGGGTCACAGCTGATGGTGAAAAGGGATGATGTGTATACTCTTGAAGAGGAGCTTCCTAAGAGAGTGAAGTCAAGGCTGGTAGGTAAACGGGGTGCAAACTTCTACTGAAGAAGCTCGTTTAACTTGATTTGTCCTTACACAGCAAACTGAGTGCACGGCAGCAAAAGTTTATAATCTGATGCTCTGCTCAGTTGTTGCAAAGCCTGGTACTTGATCAGGCTACAAAAGCAAAGTTCTGTCTCGCTCTGGAGAGACTTTAATTCTCCTTCTGCGGAGGTGGGAGTTTGTAGCAGAGTCACTCTTTGGGACGGCACGTTTCATGCCTGTATTCCTACGTTTCGTTGTCTGTTCCCATTGCAGAGAACGGGCAAGCTCCCTCACCCTTTTTAAAAACTGTAAGGTACAGGTGGGAAAGGACCTCTGCAGGTCTCTGCTCCAGGCACCGGTTCCAAGCAGGGTAACTTTGAAGTCAGACATGGTTGCTCAGGGTTCTCTCCAGTCAAGTTTTGCTGTCTCCAAGGATGGAGATCCCACAGCCCCTTTGGGTCCCGGTTCTGTTGCTGTAGGCTTCCCACTATACAAAAGGTAACCATGGGCAGCGTGCAAGGGTGGCTGGCTTTACAGCATGGTCATGCACACCCTGACGTGGAACCTGTTGGCAGACACACAGGGTGTTAGGGGTTTAAGAAAGGATGTATCGTAGCGGAATCCTGTGAGCAGGTGTTTAAACATGCCTGCTCCGTAAGGCACAAAATGTACTAGGCTGCTTGGAAGTTGGAACAGATTAGTGTGTTTATTCATTTAAGAAAGTGACTGTGAGCTTAAATTAGCTACTCAGCTAAATTTGAAACCTGTGGTTCTTCAGATCTCTGGTTACAGCTCACTTAAACTTATCCCCAGACCTGTAAATCTAGTTCCTTAAATATTTTTATTTCTGTGTTTGGTCAGTTTTTGAAGGAGGCTGAACATTCCCAAGTGTCCTGCCTTGGTTCTTTCTTAGGTGCCGTAGAAGGATGTGGAGGCAGGGATTTGATCTGTGTCCTGATGACTAATTCTGGGTTTTCTCTTAGTCAATAGCGTCAGACATGCGCTTCACGGAGATCTTCGCAGAGAAGGAGGTCAGACAAGAGAGGAAGAGACAGAGGGTGATCAATTCACGCTACCGTGAAGATTACATTGAACCTGCGTTGTACCGGGCCATCATGGAGTAAGCGCTGTCCGTGGCAGAGGAAGAAGATGCCCACCTCCCCCAAGGATTTAAACGCTCCAGTACAACAGGCCATACTTGGATGCTTCGAATCCAGGGTTTCTTTGTTTTGTTTTTTAAGGAAGCTAAAAAGCTGATGCTCTGCAGTAGCTGAAAGGCAGCTGTTGGATAGTGAAACAGATCCCATTTGCTGAAGCTGATGCCTGCAGACTTCTGGTCTGAAGTTGGGTCCTTACTGAATAAGCCAGCTTGGGGGTGTTGCTTTCATCTCGTCAAGCAGTCTTGCTTTTTTATTAGAGACAATTTTGACAGGTGGCAAACTCTTTTGGGAGTTGTAGCCAGGAATCTTGGCAGCTGCAGAATAGTACGGTCTATTGTTTTAATTAAATAATGTTCCTGATTTTTGGGAGTCTCCCTGGTGACTACACCTGGGCTTGAGCAGGCAGTATTACTGGTGCTTGAAATTGAACCTCTTTTTATATTTATATCCATACTTCTGTCACAAGCAGCTTCAGTCTCTTGTTTCTCAGCAGCTCCTTTCTGAGGGTTGAGCTGTAGGCTGTTCAGATCCAAGCAGGCAGGAGGTGCTTGTGTGAACAGGTGAAATGTGAAATTGAATCCTATAGGACAATTTAACCCTCCATTTAATATCTTTTGATCTGATACTCGTTTTCACTTACTTAACCATAAGTTTAACTGTAACAGCGTGTGCCTCAGAATCAAGGAGATCTGTCTGGAGCCCTGCGCAGTGCAGCCTTCCAACAAGAACAGGCACCCAGCTCCCAGTAGACACTCAGCTCCCAAAGAGTTTCTTTTGAGTTCCTCCCCAACCCCCCAAGGCAATAATAACCAAGGGACAGAGCTCTAACTCTCCCGTCCTGAAGTCCAAGCATCACAGTATTGGGGATGAGAGGGCAGCGGTATCTGAAGCAGCGCAGAACCTCTTCTGTGGCAGCGCTGTCGCGTGGCCGCGGGTTTTTGCTCCCAACAGCTGGTCTCGGGTCTGAGACAGAGAAAGCGCGCGCTGAACTGGACGTATTACTGAAAGGCTGTGCGAAGCCCGCTGGAAGCGGGCGTGCTGCCGTGTCGCTGTCTGGCGGAGGTTACCGCAGCGTTTTTATAGAGTATTAGTAGGGCACATCTCAGTTGTGTTGGAGAGAACTTGCTACCCCAGCGATAGGAGGCCGGGTTAAGCTGCGTAGTAGGTGTACCCGGAAGATGTGCCAACTTGCTCCTAGTAATTTAAGCATTAACGCACCACAGTAGGAACCGTTTAAATACATGTTCCTTTTCCATTCTGTAGGAAAGGGATTTTAGGCTGTGGAGCAGATTGGCCACCTTCTTTTTGCATGGAATGATGGGGTGACTTTTCCTGCTGGAGAAAATCACAGTTACGTGTTCTCCAGAAACAGCTCAAGAGGAGAATTTTCTAGTGAGACAGACCTAATGCATCCCTGCTTCTATAGGGACGTGGCAATGTGTCTGCAAAGTCTGGATTTGTAACTTTCTTCCTTTTGTTACGTAGGAACGCTATAAACCAAACTCTTCTGAAACCCCGGTGCATCCGTTTGTGATTAGCAATAAAATGTAGTATTGTGTAGTGATACAACTCTTGATCAGCAGAGAAATAAACTGCAACTTTTATAAAGAAAAATCTTACTTATCCCTACATTTTTATAGGGTCAGGAGGCTGATATGAGTAGCAAAGATTTGCACAACCACTCCTTTGCATAGAGGTATTCTGTCCCGTTTTTGTGGTGGAATACCTCCTTCATCAGTATTGCAAGGCTTAAACAGATTCTGAAAGGAGACAGTGGCTTTCCTTTGTGGGTTTGTTTTTTTTATTCCCCCATGTCCAAAACTCCTGGTCTCAGGGTATCAAATTGCTTTCTGATGAGTGGGATAGTTGGCTCGGTGAAACTAGGATCTGTTAAGACCAGAGTCCTAGTAGCTGCAGGTGCTCTGATCTAGGCAATGGGAATGAAGTTGCACTTTGATGTCTTAGCCTGTACGTAAACTCTCAGAAGTGACGTGCTGCGAGCAGACGTGGAGAAGACATGGCAGGGCCTTCACAAATTGCCTCTGGTCTGCCGGTGTATCGAGATCTGGTGTTAGACTTAAGCGTTTGGCCCACTTCTCGTAGGCCGAATGCTACCTGTATATTCCTGAAAAGCATACTCCTCGTGTCATCTGCCCTTCTCCCTCCAGAGAAAAGGTGCCTGTGCTCAGGCTTTCTTCCCAAACTGCCACGTAACTTAAATGCACCTTTTAGGTGCCACATGCTACCTGTGCTGCAAACGCCTGGCTCAACAGCTTCATCCTGAGACGGTGACCTAGTATGAAACAGCTGGATTTGTCTGGAGTGCTGTTATCAACTGCAGGCAGCAGGTTACCCACCTCCAACAGTACTGAGTGACTCTGAAGGGCTCCTACGCCTAGCATTTGCTCTGGAAGAGGAGCTTCGTTACGCTGCGTTTGCTGCGAGCTCCGGGTTGGCTCTTGTCAGTTGGCTGCACTGTGCTGGAAACCGCTGCCATCCTGCGCTCTGGGACACAGGGCCTTCCCAGTTTTCCCGTGAGTTCTTGTGCCACATCGTTCAAAACGTGAGCGTACGTTACCTACCGCAGTGAGTGAACTGCGTTTGGCTTCTCTCTGTCAACTTAAACTTGGCGACCCTGGTGTTCGAGGGGTCTGTATTATTTGTCTTTGCAAATTGGGTTCATGGTTTGAGGTAAAACAGGTAGCAATAAACGCTCTTTACAGGGCAGCTGTCTCAAAGGTACATACGCTTTCTGTTACCTGTACTTGGATCCTGACTAATAATAACTTTCTCCGGTGGTTTGGTTTTGGAAGTGTATTTATCCCTGTTTTACCGCATCATTCCAGTGAGGGCAGGGTGCTGCCAGAGTATCAGCTGGGCAGGTGCTTCGTGGATGTGTTGAGTAGGAAGTCGCGCTCGACGTAGCCCTCGGGAGCGCTGATGGCCCCCCGTTGGGTCCGTTGTGTGCGATGCTGCAGGCAGTAGACCTCCTCGCTTCACTTTTTCATGACACTTCCATCCGTGACTGGGTCAGGTTGGACCCGCACAAAGGATTTTTAGTATAAACCAGTAGCGGCTTGCCCTTAGTTCAGGATGAGCTCGGCAAGCCAGGGATTACTTTTCATAAGGCTTAAAAAGCACCTGGTGGCAGTAATGTGTCTGCCTGTGGCTGGACTTCTGGGAGACCTCTTCTCCATCTGCAAACCCCTCAGATGACCAGAGACAGTACTATCAGTAGTAGGACCCGTTCACCTTGCTCCTTCTCTCTCTTCCTGGTGTTTTGAGCTGGGTCAAATTGATTCTGCACTGTTTGAGGAGCATAGCCACATATCCCCAAGGCTTCCAATGCATCTCTGTTCTTCCATTCTCTAACCGGGCTCCTGTTGTCTGACATGTCTGCAGTTGTGCTTGTTTTTTTTTTTTTTTAATGCAAACATGGGATGAAATCAAGACTCTGGTAGCCTGTATGTTGTTTTCAGTTTGATGAAGTAATAAATCTAATTTCAAAACGGTCGGTCTGTAGACTGATTTAAGAACTTAAGCTGTGTAACTTGGAAATTCTCATCACGCTTCTATTCTTTCTATTAGCATTATTCCTTTCTAACACTCATCTCCTTCATGCTTAGCCAGTGAGTTCTCGGGCGTCTTTGGGACGCTAAGCGGAGTTCTGTTATTTAGGGACTCGGTCCAGCATGGCTGTTCCAACCAGGACAGGGACAGAGCCGGAGCCAGCCATCCTCGATGGAGCACAGACCTGGGACACCCGCGGGAAGAGCTGCGTTACGTCAGGTTCCCTCTGCCGAGAGCGGCGATGCCAGAATCAAAGTCATTGGAAAATCCTACCTGGGTGCAGTCACACAGCTCCGTTCTTCACTTCGGTGTTGACTCTTGGATTTCACAGTGCTGGTTAAGACTTGCGGAACTGGCAGTCAGGAAAAGAGATTCTTCTGCCTTAGCTCAGGGATTTTTGCTACCGATACACTGAGTGACCTTGAGTAAATCGTTATGCCTCTGGTGTTATTTCAGCACATACCTTTGGAGCCTGAAGTGCCAGGTATTCCTGGAGCCAACTTTTGTAGTTTGGGGAAATGTTAACATCTCCTTTGCCCTGACAGATTTGTAGACATTGCTCGGAACCTTTCAGTGTGTGCACTTACCTTCGGTTGAAGTGTGTAGTGGTTTAGGTTCAACATAAACAACACAGGGTATTGCTGAAAGTCAAAATAAGCCTTTTTCCTCTCTTCCCGTAATCATTCTTCATTGCTTTGCCTTGCTGTTGGAGCTGCTCAGCAGCTTTGGATTTCTCCCACAGATGAGTGAAGAGTGCAGCACTTCAGGTGGGGCGAGTGTGTCATTGCTTGGTTCCGGTAAGGAGCGTAGCTGAGTGCGCAGGGATAGTTTCCTTTGACCTGCCCGGAATGGTCTACAGGGGAATGGGAAGCACGTGGCGGCTGGCTGTTGTTTCGGGAACCTGTGGCAGATCCATGCTGAAACATTGCTGCAGCCTCCTTGCTGCAGCGGGAGGGATCCGGCAGTGCTGGAATCAAAGCGGTGCTGACAGCACCTTGTGAACGAGGGAAGTGCGTGGGATGGCACTGGAAGAGGTTAAAATGGTACCGTGTGTGTGTGAACTTCAGGCAAAGCTGAGTGAAGGTAGGAGAGCCTGAAAAGGTGCCCTTGGCCTGAAATCCCGTGTTTAAGAGAAGTTCTCGCTCTTACGAATGGCTCTAGCAGGCTGTGAACACCTTCAGTACGCGATGCAGGAGAAATGAAACGGGGCTGCTGTCTGGGCTCTTCCGCCTTTGCTGGGGCGTTCATACCGCGTGCGTGCCCCTCGTGCTGCAAGAGGACCCAGTGCCCCAGGGATTGGGATGCTCGCTCCTCGGCCAGCAGCGTGGGTGAAGAGCAGAGCTGCCTCCTCACGGGCTGTGGGCCAGGCGGGTGGCTGGTGAGCTGGGATGTTCCGTACCCAGGGTTAGGAGAAACCTTGCAGCTCAGGATTACACGCCAGGCAGTGTCGTGTCCAGGCAGTACTTGTGCTGCGCTGCCGTACAGGCGTACAAGTAGACCAAAACAAGCTACTTCAAGAAGCATAATGAGTCAAGTCCAGAGTCTTGCTGAATTTAGGGAGACAAAGGGTGTGATGCACCATGGACCTCCGGAGAAGTGCCCGACGTGGGGGTCGGATGGTTGGGAATGCGAGTTGATGTTGGTTGATAAGCTTGGACCTTCATTTCTGCAAGCGTTGCTGCTTCTCTTGAATACGATCTCTGTCCCTTTCAGTTAATTTTCATGCCTGTCCTCGCGACGGGTTAACTCAAGCTCATCACTGATAACCACAAGGAATTGAAAAAGTGACTCAGTATCCTGGGTGCTGACTGGCTGCAGGTTGCACGTGCAGAGGAGCCATTAACCGGCAGCCAGCCCTGTGGGAAACAGGAGTGATGCGTGGTGCTGCTGCGCTGGTGCTGCTGCGCTGGTGCTGCTGCGCTGGTGCTGCTGCGCTGGTGCTGCTGCGCTGGTGCTGCTGCGCTGGTGCTGCTGCGCTGGTGCTGCTGCGCTGGTGCTGGAGACGGGCAGCTGGTCCTGTGGGAAACGGGAGTGATGCGTGGTGCTGGTGCTGGTGTGCTGCTGCTGGAGATGGGCAGCCGGTCCTGTGGGAAACGGGAGTGATGCGTGGTGCTGGTGCTGGTGCGCTGCTGCTGGAGACGGGCAGCCGGTCCTGTGGGAAACGGGAGTGATGCGTGGTGCTGCTGCGCTGGTGCTGCTGCGCTGCTGCTGGAGACGGGCAGCCGGTCCTGTGGGAAACGGGAGTGATGCGTGGTGCTGCTGCGCTGGTGCTGCTGCGCTGCTGCTGGAGACGGGCAGCCGGTCCTGTGGGAAACAGGAGTGATGCGTGGTGCTGCTGCGCTGCTGCTGGAGACGGGCAGCCGGTCCTGTGGGAAACAGAAGTGATGCGTGGTGCTGGTGCTGCTGTGCTGGTGCTGCTGCGCTGCTGCTGGAGACGGGCAGCCAGTCCTGGGGGAAACAGGAGTGATGCCTGGTGCTGGTGCGCTGCTGCTGGAGACGGGGACCGTTCCGCTGAGAGCAGGAAGCCGGCCGTGGGGAGCAACTACCCCGCAGGGCGTAGCAGCCCATCTGGTTGGAGCTGCTCTCCAACCTCTGTCTGCAGAGCCAGGGCAGGATGAAAGGAGCAGCCAGACAGGTCTGTCCCAAGTGCTCCCTAGCTTTCCCATTTCCAGCTGGCTGGATGTTTCCAAACACCATTTAGCAGCTGGTGTCCACAGGGGCTGGCAGAGGAGTTAATGCTCTTATTCTGCCTTTCTCCCTTGCATGTGGGGATCTAACACAGGGCATCCTGCCCTGGGACTTGGGCCAGCCCTGCCCTGTCTCACTGGTTGGAGGTGAAGGATCCTCCTGGATCCCTGTGGGAGCGGGGGTCTGCAGTGCTGTTCCCAGCAGGGAGACCCCCAGCTTGGGCCTTCAGCACCGTGCAGAGCCTGGCAAGGGGAAAGGGACAGAATAACAGGCTTTGGCTCTTCTCCCTCCGCAGCCAGAGCGGCTGCCAAGGGCTGTGCGGCCGGGAGAAGAAAGACGGCGTTCATGGGAGCTGCGTGGCTCCGAGCCGGCGGGCACGTCAGCACCTGATGAGCTGGCTGGAGGAAGGGCTTCTCATTCCTGCCTTCTCCAGCCAAGCCCTGGGCTTCTCCAGACGAACTCTACTAAGGGGTCCCAGCGTAGTGAGGTCCCTCCTGCCCCACTGCCCTGCCTTTCGTGGGCTGGGCTCTTGCCTGCGTGGGACATCACTTTGGCACCAGTGTGCTGAGGTGTGGGGGGGGTCTTTCCCCAGGAGCCTGGCTCCTGTGCTGCTGCCATGGACCACACTACCTGGGGTCCCTGCTGCCTGCCTGGGGCCCCAGCCTCTGTCAGTTTCTGGGGACAGACCTGGGTCAGTCTGTACAGACTGCAAACCAGCAGCTTCCAGTTGTGTGCTGGGACCGTGGGGGCAATCCTGGGTGGCTGGACTGTCCTTGCCTCTCTGAGCAGTTCCCCACCCCTTCTCCAGGCAGGCTGAGCACCTCAGTCCTTCTAGGAGCTGCTGGATGGAAGAGCCCTTGTGCAGCGTCTTCTGGAAGGTGCCTGGTAGCTGCTGGGGGAGGCTATCCCCTTCCAGGGGACACCAGGCTATGGCTGGGCCCTGCGGTGCCTCAGGGCTGTCTTGGCCTTGCCCCTCTCCCAGCACAACCTGTCCCACAGTTGTATGAGCAGGTGAGATCACTCAGGGCTCTGCTCCCTGGGGACGGCTCTGCACAGGCTCTGGGAGCTGCCAAGGGTCCTGGTGTGGGAGCGGTGGGACAGGTCTGTGCCTGGAGCGTGTCCCTGTGGGAGGTGCCACTTGGTGTGGCCGTGGCCCAGGGTCACCAGTCCAGGAGAGGTTTGGCTGTGCTGGGGGTGTTGCTGCCTGATGAAAGCACAGCATGAGGTGGGGGTGAGAAGGTGGCACTTCAGGTTTTGGGTCAAGGATGCTTGTGGCACCCTGGGGACACCAGCCGGGCTGGGATGAAATGGGTGTGGGTTGGCTGTGGGCAGGAGGAGCAGGCAGTTCCTCCTGGGCAGCACAGCACCGGGGGAGGTCTGGATGCAGGGAGTGGGGCTCTGACCCACCGCCATTCCCAAGGCAAGGCACAGGCTCTGCCTGCCAGCCATGAGTTTGTGTCAGAGCCAGAGTCTCTGCCTGGGCCTGTATTCGTGCTCTTACCCTGTAAGCTGTTCCTACAAGAGCTGGCGTATCCCTCCTGGCTCCCCCGGCAGCGTCTCTGCTCCTTTTCCCACTCAGGTTTATTTTGTGGACGATTGCCTGAAGCTCAGCGTCAGCAGCCATGCTCAATGTCAGGCCCTGTGGATTTGGGACATGCAGGGATGGGAAGGGAGGAGTTAATGGCTTTGCCCTTTGCCAAAGCCAACCCTCTTCCCAGATGGGCTGCAGACTCAGCTGTGCTCTTCTGCTTCTCTGGCTTTTCCCATGGGCTGAGGCCTGAGCCTGCTCCACTGCTGTGGCTGCTCCGCTGACTCGCCCTTCAGCTCCCTGTCCCACTGCGCTTGCACCCGCAGTGCTGTCAGCTGGGCTGCCTGGGTGCACTTTTGATTCATCACGGGGTGCCTGAGCAGCACCGTTTCATCATTGTTGGGGTCTCGTGGCAGTGGGCTGTGAACCCCCCCGTTCCCCACCCTGCTTGGTCCCGAGCACCCAGGAGGGACGATGCCTGTAGAGCTGCCTGTCTCCCCTGGCTGGAACAGCTCCAGCAGCGATGCTGCGCCACGCTGGGATGCTCTGTGCCACGCTCTGTCCCTGGCACGCCTCTGCTACGGGATTACTGAGGCACAGCCTGGGATCCCAAAGCCCTGTGCCGGTGCAGGGCGGAGGAGCTGGCGCTGTCCCAGGGGCTCTGGCAGGGACCAGCCGTTTCCATCTGCGTAACGGACTGTAGCACAACCACCGTCGGCCCACTCCCAGGATATTTTTAGGCCTCGCTGTGCTGGTGAGGGAGAGATGACAAGCTTGCTCTGCATCTGGACCACGAGATGCTTCTCCCAGCTGCAGCCGCCTGGTGCGATGGGAGGACCGTGGGCCTCCGGCAAGGCCACAGTATGTGGGGGGCTGGAGCCACAAGCAGCCCTCTGGGAAAGGCAGCACTGCCTGTGTGCAGTGGCTGTGGGCTTGGTGGAAGCAGCTGCTGGTGCAGGTCATCTCCATCCTTCTGGGCTTGTACTGCTTCACCACTCTCGAGAGCGGGTTAACAAACCTCCTCAGATCTCACTGGCTCGAGCGTGGTGTGTTTCCTGGCTTGTGAAGGAAAAGGAGGGAGGTATCTGAGCAACCGGTGCTGTGGGGCTGAAGGATGGGCAACGACATGCTGTGTGGGATCACTTGGTGTTGCAGAAACAGGGAGCCCCTTCAGCTGAGGAGCTTTTCTGCGGGGCGTGAGGCTCCAGAAAGCGTGAGGAAGGGATCAAAACTTCCCCTTTTGGGCAGAGCCCTGGGTGGGGACACAGCTGACCAGAGCAAAGAGTGGTGAGTCAGGGGTGAGATGCTGGAGGACAGGAGGTCTGGGGCAGGAGGCTGTCCCCCTGGACCAGGCTTGTCTGCGGCTGGGCCCCCAGCACTTCTGGTGATGCCTGGCATGAAGCGGGTGCCTGGTGCTCTGGGCACACACAGTGACGCATTGCTGCTGGGAGGTGACAGTGCCAAGCCATGGCTGTGTCCTGGGTGCTGGTGGAGGGGGGAAGAGCCCAGTGTTCCCAGCAGTGCCAGGGCTATGGCTGAGTTGGAGGGGAGCTGGGCTGGGGTAGGCTGCTCTGCCCAGCTTCACGCCGGGGCTCACACACCAACCCAGATGGGTTGTAAGTGCTGGACTCTGAACACTGGATCTGGCTGGCAAATCAGTGCTGCTCATCCAGCAGGAACTGGGTTGGCAGGGAGGAAGTCACTGGTACCAACACCCCCCTGTGCTTTGCTCCCCCCATCCCTGTGCTGCAAGGGCCACTCCTGCTGCAGATGCAAACCTCCCTCGACTGGGTGCTGAGCCCTGGAAAGCTCCAGCCCTGAGGAGCTGCCTCTGCCTGGCCCTGGGGACCTGCTGGCCTCCCAGGTGAAGCTGCAGAACATTCCTACTCCCTCTGCTGACACAGGGAGTTGGTTCCTGGCGAGAAGCAGAGTGGATGGTGTGAATGCTGGCAGTGTACCCGGCGGAGTTTGCTGTGCTGCAGCAGCAGCCCCTCTGTCCATGACCCCTGCCTGTGGCTGGCAGCTGCTCCCCATGGCTGCTGTTAGCCCACGGCCTGTGACTTCATGGGCACCCAGAGGCCCTCCCCACCGCACTGTCTCCCTGGTACGCAAAGCGGCTGCGAGAACGCACGGGTTGCCGCAAAAGCGGAATCTCCAAAAGGCAGCGTGCCCGTGCCCCGCAGCAGAGCACAAAACCTTGGCCACATCTCGTGCTCTGCCCCACAGCCCATCCCGTGCTGGCTGGCTCCGCTCCTGCCTTCCGTTTCCAAGCGGGATCAGGTAAGCCTCAGCACCCAGGAGCAGGGCAGGCATAAGGATGCGACGGGCCTGCCTCAGCTGAGCCCCTGCCAGCCCAATGCCCCGCGCCAGGCTGCTGCTCTTGCACCCACAGGTGAAGCACCCGCTCCAGCACCTCCTCCCACTGCCTTCCTGGGGAATGGCAGGATCTGTGCAACATCACTGAGTTTGCTGGTGCTTTCCCTTTCTTCCCACTGCCTCTCTAGCACTGGTCATGTTGCAAAATCAACATTTCTCTCTCTTTTCTGGCTTTTTTCCCTTAATTTCCCCTGCTTTCCAGGAGATCCCACACCATGTGGTAGTTTGTCCTCTCTGTTCCCAAGACCCTTCCTCTGCAGCCCGTTAACTGTGCCGTGGCTTGCGATTGTTTTATCAGGCTGTTCGGCTCGTGCTGTAGCAGATTCAGTGTTTGATCAGCCGCAAATACAAGCCTTTATCTTGTCATCCAGGTGATTGTCATTGAAAACTATCACATGGCACTGGACCAGGAAACGGTCGCTGGGGGTGTAGGTACGCTCCCCGTTGTTGGTGTCTCCCCATTAAGGCTTGGCTCAGAATGTAGCTGTTAATGCACGTAGTTGTTAATCTCACATGAGCCTTATTAATTCTCTATAACGCATAATTTTAATTAAAATCCTGCCTCGTGGTTGGAGACAGCAGAGAAGGCAGCGCGTTCTGTAGATGCTCTCACCAGCCAGACGTTTCCTTTTGCCCGCAGAGGAGTTTCCCTCCAGGGTCCATGCTGTGTAACACGGCACTCAGGGTGCCCTTAGCCCTGCTTGTACCTCCTCAGTGGCCATTCCTCTGCCCATTGCTTTGACTCTTTGAATTGCACCAGCGTTTGTTAAAAATTAACACGTGTGCTTTGGAGAGCCCATGATTATGTCACCAAATGTTGTTTGCAAAGTATCCGGGGCCTGTGGCATGCCACGTGGCTGGTTTTGGGACCTGCAGCCTCTCCTTGTGCCACTGCTGGGCCAAATTCCCCCCCTTCCATGAGAGCACGTGAGACAAGGTCACTCCTGCCATGCAGGCAACAGCTGGACCGGACCTACCTGCCTCGTTCAGCTGTTTTTATGCCATGAAAGGGGATGAGGTGATGCCTGGCTGAAGGGGTTGGGATGGGCCCGTTGGGGCTCGTGGCCATTGCAGCTCTAACCGACTGAAATGCAGGTTTGTTCAGCAGTCACCTCAGAAACTCAAGGCCAGTAATCCGGTTGCGTGCTCCTGGATCCCGAGAGGCAGCACAGGCACAGCCGGAGCTGGGACCCTTCCAGGTTCCTGCAGTACCAGTGCAGGAAGCGCACGGTGATATCCGATGGTGGCACGTGGGCTGGGAAAGGTTCCCAGTTTCACTCCCAGGCTTCACTGAGGGGGCTACTGGGGAGAAAGAAAACCTTTCAAATGGCAAATATGCAAAGACTGTGTGAGCTGGTTTCTTTAAGGGGAAGAATTAAAGATGGAAACTCCACCCAGCTGGTTATTTCCAAGAGGCCGTTTTCTCAGTGTGCAGCCTAGTAACCAGGCAGCGCACCGGATTCCTCAGTGGCTGCTGTCACTGAGAGCAGGGTGGGTAAAACGTTAAGGGCCATTGCGAAATATTTCCCTGCCATTGCATCTGAACCAGCCTGAATGCTGGCACGCACCACTCGGTTTGGTGCTCTCCGCTGTTTCAAAGTACAGTTACCTGCGGAGAGCCGGGATGCCTGCTCCCAGAGAGCTTGAACGGGTTCAGCTCCTCCAATGTGGCACCCTTTTCCCCTGCAGTGGGGTCTGTGTCTTGCCCCAGACAGGCGACGTGCACCTGCAGCAATGTGCTGGGAAGAGGAGGTGCCCAGGTAAAACAACCGCCGGCCGGAGGGTAATTCCACCGGACTCTGCCTGCAGCCGGTCTCTCGGCCACCCGAGGACCTGTGGGCATGGCACCCTGCAGTGTGCTCGTAGCGGGCGCAAGCCCACCTTTGCAGACTGCTCTGGGATGCTGCTAGAGAGGCGGCCACGACATCCGTGATACCGGGACAGGGTGTGGGCGGTGTGTGGGAGCAGAGGTGTTCCCCACCGCCCAACTCCACACATCAGGGTCCGGGATGTGCAGCCGAGACGCGCTGGCCAGCCCAGGCGGCAATAACCTGCCAGCGGAGGGTCTGGAAAAGATCTGGGACTGAGCCGGAATGCTTAGGCTGATGGTATGGCAGAAAAGACCAACACAGCCCTTTGAGACAGAGAATAGGAAAAGGCAGGTTTAATCCCTGTGTCAAAGCATTAAGGAGGCTCATTGTGGGATTTTACATCTTGAAAAGGATTCAGGAAAATCAGAGAGGCTGTGTAGAGCAGAAATGCAAAAAATGGCTTGAGGGTGGGAGGAAAAGCCTGGCAGTAAGAGAATTAAGCGACTCAGTATATTTAGCTTATCAGAAAGATGGATGAGAGGGGTTTTGCTTGCAGCATATGTGTAGTGTCTCAAAGAGAAAATGCCACGCTTTGAAAGGCTCTTTAATCAAGCAGAAGGCAGAAAAAAATGGTATGTCTGCAAGCTGGAGCCAGACACAGGGATGTGGGATGCTCTTCTGAACGTGAGGGTGAGGGACTCCTGAAGCAGACCCAGGGAGGTGGGAGTCTCCAATGCTTGTCTTCAAATCAAGCCTACCTCCTCTCTTGGAAACCGCGTGTGACCCAAACATAGCGTATTGGAACTAATGGGAGGAGATGAACCGCTGAGCAGGGTGCTGGCCGGCTGCTCGCGCTCGTACAGCCACCTGTCAGTCAGGCGGGATCGTATCAGCTGAGGAAGACCCTGGGAAACGTGGGCCGGTCAGGCAGCACGCTCGGGAAGCCAGTCTGTCAGGCTCTGGGTGTTTACCTGCACCCATAGCGGTAAGTGTGGCCCTTTGCTGTTGAAAACATCTGGAGGGTGGCAGGATTTTTCAGCCAAGTTAGCTTGTTTTAGCTTGTCTTGTGTGGGACTGCTGACAGTGCTGCTCAACATTTCTGTTCTTAGAGTAGCCAGAGCACTACAAATGTAAAGTGCCATCCACAGACTGACCACGCTCGGAGCCTGTGTTTAAGAGTGATATGTAGTGAGTGTGTGAGATGAATCAAGTTTGGCCAGAGAGATAAAGACCAAAGACGAGTGTGTTACAGCTCTGATTGCATTCTCCGAGCCTGTGCATCAAGCAGAGGTAATCTCCATCTAGCCTTTAATGGAAAGAGGTCTTTGCTGTGGTATTTAATAAATAATAAAATATGACATTAATTAGTAGCAGGTCTGATTTCATGACATGTAATCTGGGGAGAAGGATCACAGTGTGAGTATTAGAATGAGAATTTTTATAGGGCGGAGAGTCAAAGTGAGATTTGCAGTCTCGCTGCGGAGGGAGCCCGGAGGCCGACGCGTGTGTGTTTGGCCACCAATGCAGATAGTTACAGCATGACTTTATTTACGGATGGGAAAAGAACCTGTAGCTGTTATTTACCTTTATGTGTCACCCCCGTATAATGCACGGCTCAGCCACCATGAAAGAAAAACCCAAGCAGGCGTGATTTCAGCGGGAACGCCCTGACGTGCTCAGCACCAGGCGTGAGGTGTGTTTGCAGGGCAGTGCTGGCATTCCCCAGCCAGGCTCCTTACGGAGAAAGGGAAGAAGGGAGCTTTGCTGCTGGTCACCCCCAGGTGCCCAAGCCCCATCGGGGAAGTGAGTGGCTGAGCCAGCACCTCGCCCCTTGCACAGCTTTGCCCAGGAGTGCTACGTGTGCTGAGGGCACTGGGTCATGCCTAGTCACGAGTGCCCCAAGCAGTACATGGGGTTGATGCAGGGGCACGGGGTGTAGGACCACGCACCGCCTGCTCTGGGCAGCAACCGGGCCTGACTGTCGTGCTAATGCAGCCACCAGCCCTGTCCTCCGCCAGGACCTTTTTTTTCCCAGCTCACGGCCAGCATTTCTGCAGGAAATGCTCTGCAGACACGTGGGCAGCCATGGGCTCAGTCTGCAAGTGGGTTTTGTTGAGCGGGATGGGCTGCAGCTCTTGCCCTTTCATTTGGTCAGTTTGGCTTTGGAAAGCTCTAGAGCATTCTGGAAAGCAGCACGACAATATGATAGAATTTAATCAGACTTAATTATTCCCCTGCTGTTGATCTCCTAGCAACATCCAGCTTGACATCTGCCTGCGAATGAAACATGTAAGCTAAGTAGGAACATGTTCAGACTAAAGCCCTGCTACTCGAACCAAATCACTCCAGTAATCATCGCCTTAATTCATCTCGTGGCCGTTAGACAGCTGCTGGGAGCTGGTACCTGATTTCCATAGATGCACAGCACCCACCTCCTGAGTTTTTTCCAGCCTGGCAAGAAGCGTGACTTCATCCTGGGCTGTTTCCAGCATGCTGACACCTGATAACAGGGGGTAGAGTTTCCCGAGTGACAAACGAAGGCTCAGGAGCAAGACCCGGACTTGTCACTATCTGGCTTTGCGCTGTAGGTCCCTGCTTATCTCATCATCCTGACCAGATTGCCTGCTCTGCCCGCAGACCATGGGGTTTAAATTCTGAGCACGCAAACGGGGCGGTTTCATTGAGATTTGAGGACGGTTGGAGCAGATGTAGCACGGCCATGGCAGGCGTCGCAGGCGGCTGTGTGTCACTGGGTCATGGCAGGTTGAACGGAGACCCAGCTTACACAGCCAGAGGGATGAGGAGGAGACGAGAGGAGCAGGCGTAAAGTGTTTGTAAAGCAAAGTTGGGCTCTGGCAGATGGGATGCAGTGAAGGAGCCGGTGGGATTATTGGAGGAAATGAGCCTGATGGTTGAGCCAGGGACAGCAGAGGAGGATGTCCAGCCCGGCCCCAGCTACCAGCTCTGGGTGAAGCTGGAGGGAAGGGAGCTACCTCATCCAGGTGAGAGCGATCAGCATCCTGAGTGGGTGAGCCCTGGGGACCTGGGAGTCTGTGCAGGCAGCAGCGAATGGGGCGGACTTGCAGATGGACAGGGCTGCGTGGACGCAGTTGTGGACCCTCTCCACGCACCTCCTTGATGAGGTGTCAGTGCCAGTGATATCTGGGTGTTAGGATGAGTCTGTTCAGCTCCTGTACTGTGTTTAGAAGTTGTCATTGGAATCAAAAAATCCCGACTGGATGCTGGCACAGCACAAGTCTCCATGAAGGAGCATGGTGGATCCGTGAGCACAGCTGTGTAAGTGCCACACTTGCAGCCAGCTTGCACTGACTTCACTCATGCTGAACACAAAGTGGGGCTTCTGGCTGTGCAAGTGGGGCTGCATGAGTCCCTGCCAGTTCTCCTCACGACCTGTGTGGGTGACCTCTTGCTGAGCGCCCAGGAGCGGGCTCAGACAGTGCTCAGCCAGCCCTGCGCCATCCAAGGCAGCATCTGCCTGTCAGCATCAGCATCTGGGCTCGCCTGCAGTGGGAGCTGCCACGATGCTGGACATGATCCTAATTAGTTTCCCTTAAACTCACGTGGCTTTTTGTTTTCCTTGTGTTATCTGTGACTCATGGAAGGTGGAAACAGGAAATCACTGAGCTGCTTTACTGTCCTGAAGATGCAGGTTTTTTCCTTATGATCTCTTTCCTTTCAGATGACTAAATAATTTCTGATTAATAATTTCCCTAACTCTTTATCAGTCCCTCCCTGTGCTTCCTTGCACATGTGTTTCTCACTTGCCCTGTGCCTGACAAGTGTTAGGGATATCCGGCAAAGCTGTGGGACCAGCGGTGAGGAGGGCGATGCCGTGGGAAGGGTAAGGTGCAGGCTGGCCTTGCTGCTGCAGTGCTCACGAGGCAGCCAGGCAGCGAGAAGGTGGAGACCGTGAAGTAACGGGAACTACGTGGAAGCAATGCCGGCTGTGCCACACCAATTGTGTGGTGGGGACCGTGCTGAGCTGTGGGAGGGCAGCTGATGTGGTCCTTGCAGCCTGGTGCAGTCCAGTGATGGTGGCTGTGCGGTACTGGGAAGCCTGGGGAGCTGGTGCAGTGCCATGCAGTGATGTGAAGGTCTGCAGAAGTCAGAGGGCAGCGTGAAGGCAGTGACTCAAGGCAGTGACTGGGCGCTAAACGGGACTGTGCAGCAGAGTGATGCAGTGGCTGGAAGCGAGACAGGGTTGGGCTGTCTGTGCAATGGCTGTAGGTCAGACCGGGCAGAGCAGTGCAGGGGTTAGAGGCTGTTCTGAGCAGTGTTTGGAGGCTGGGCAGTGCACTGCGGTGCAGTGACTGGAGGCCGGGCGATGCAGAGTTGGGATGCAGGAGCTGGATCGAAGTGCAGGACGGTGTGGCGGCTGCAGTGACTGCAAGGTTTGGAGTGGTCTCAGCTGGAGGAAGGTGCAGTGACTGGAGCAATGAGACAGCGCGGAGCCTGACAGGCGGCGCAGTGCCTGGAGGGGTCCTGCAGTGCCACGTCTGGCAGAGGGAGCGGCGGAGTGGGGTGCCCTGGAGGTGCTGCTGAGCCGCTGGGGAGCGGTGCGGCCGTTTGGAGGAGGAGCAGTGCCAGGCAGCGGCTGGGGCAGTGCGAAGCAGCCACTGGGAGTGTGCGGGGGGGCGCAGGGCAGCGTTGGAGGAGGGCAGTGTGGTGCAGAGATGGCACGGCGGGGGCAGTGGTACAGTGACAGGTCAGCGCGGCGCAGCACAGATCGCCGACAGCAGCAGCCCCCGCGGGGAGATTGAGGAAGGGAGGGCGATCCGCGCATGCGCGCCACCGCCCTGCCGCAGCGCCCCTCCGGCGGCGACCCCCTGCCGCCCGCCCGCCATTGGCTGCGGGCGCAGCCCCCCGCGCCGCCCCATTGGCCGACGGCGGCCGCTATGCGGGCGGGTTGGCGGCGCGGCGACCCGCCTCGGCGCCCCATTGGCGGCCGCTGTGCCCCTCAGCGCCGCCGCGGCGGCGGCCGGTCCCGCTGCGCCGCGCCCGGCATGGCGGCGCCCGCAGCCCCGCGCCCGGGGGCCCCAGCCGGCGGCCGAGCGCCCAGGGCCGGCGGTGGCCGGGTGAGGAGAGGCGGAGGGGGCGGGAGGCGATCGGGCGGGGCGGGGCGGGTCCCGGCGGCCGCCGCCGTTTCGGCGAGCGGGGCCGGGCCGGGCAGGGCGGGGAAGGGGAGCGAAGCGAAGCCAGGCGAGGCGGGGGCAGGCGGCGGGGTGCCCGGCCCGGGCCCTGCCTCCAGCCCGGCCGTTGGCAGCTGTCAGCCGGCAGCGTGCTGCCATCCGGCTCGGGCCGGGCGAGCCCTGCTGCCCCGTCCCTGCCTTCCTCATCGCGGCGTGCCCGGGGCTCCCGCCGGGCTCCCGCAGGGACCTGCGCTGCCTCCGGCCGGGTAACGGGCTCCCGCGGGCCCCGCTGGCCGTGGGACCCCCTTGGGGAGCCCCTGGGCGCTGAGGGTTTGCTTTCTGGCGCGCCTGGGCTTTCCTCGGCTTGGGAGGACGGCGGTGCTGGCCAGGCCTCCTGGGCCGTGGCGGTCCTGGGACTGCTTATCTGGAGTGGGCTGGGGCGTTGCTCACAAGGAGTTGGGCTGCTGCCCTGTCATAGCGTTGCGGTGCCCTCCTGCCTCCCCGGAACGACAGTTACCCTGGTGACAAAAAAGAAAAGGCAGCTGCTTAGGGTGATAGTTCTTATTTCACTGATGCGGTTTGGGTAATTGATGTGTTCTACCTTGTGGAGGGCACGGTTTGGATCTGTGCGTTACCGAGGGTGTGGGAATGCGTGTTTTGGAAGGATGACTGTCGGAGAAGGTGGCTCCAACCTCAACCTGTTTTTCTGTCTCAGGCCATGTAGAAGAGCAGATTTAATGTGAAGATGGGACTGTTGGTGTTCATGCGTAACCTGCTGCTAGCCCTCTGCCTCTTTCTGGTACTGGGATTTCTGTACTATTCTGCCTGGAAGTTGCACCTTCTCAGATGGGAGGATTCAAGTAAGTATGAGCAACTGTTTCCTGGCTCCCTAAAATGTCTGTTAAATAGTTGGAATAGGACTGAGGTGGTTCTGATTTAGTAGTATTAAAGGGATGTGATTAAGCCCCGTCAAATGCTGGAGCTTTTGGTATACTTAAGGGGTCGAATTTGTGATTACCTAATGCTCTTTATGGCTTTACTTTTTTTACTGGGTACCAAAGCAGATTCACGCTCTATAAATCTAGTATTAGAGGCCTCAGTTCTTAGAATATTCTGTGTTAGTTTGTGATTCTTAATTGTCAAAGTAAAGAGCTTGTGTGCGGAGGCTTTTTTTCCCTGAATCTTTCTGTACGTTTAGAAATACCTAAGAGAAAGGGTTTTTTTCTCTGGTGGACTTTGATTTCTTTGTATAATCATATATGCTGGTTATCTCATCGTCTTGCTTTGTCCTTCAGAAATCCTCATCTTCTGTTTATCTTCCATGTTATTATCTGCCAACTATCTGTCATCTAAAACCATGTCTCAAAACCTTTTTAAGTCCAAAGAGACATCTGACCTCACTGAATACTATCTGAGGATTGTACTGTGAGGTAATGCTATAGGAGGTTTTAGTTGCATTGAGATATAAATTAGGTTGGGGTTGGATTACTCGGTTATCGCTCTTATTTTTGCTTGTGTTGATTGCTTTCTTGCTTGCATGTGAGAATTGTTTATTAGTAATATAAGAATAAGACAACAATTTCCCCCTCTCCCACCCAAAACACAAGCCAGCCGCCTTTGCAGCTGTTCCGCGGGCTGTTTCAGATCTCTCACGGCATTGCTCCCTGGATCAGCAGCTGAGAAACACTGATCCAGAAGGATTGCTTTACTGTCCGAAAAAGCCATCAGTCAAATTCTGTCCTTGCTGTATTGCATTTCTGTGCATGCTGTTGGAGGTTTCTACTGCAATTCTTATTAAAATTAATATTTTTTTCTACCTCTGCCTGCTCTGTATTTGTTGTTACGTGCTCCAAGAAGTTTTGCGTGATGACAGGTGATGACTTGGATTTGACATTGGCACCGATGTGGTGATTTTGACAGGAGGACTGTTACGGTGTCTTGTACTAACAGGTATTGGAAGACTGAATTTGTAAAAGGAGATGCATAGTGTCTTTCTGAGCAGGGATTGTTTCTTCAGGTTTGTGCTTCAGAGAGGGAGTCAAAAGTGTCGATTGTGACCTCCTGAAAACTAGGACTTCTATAGATGAGGTATAGAAAATCCTTCCTGCATGAAAATAAATGCAGAATGTGGTTAAAAGAACAGTTCTGTTGTATCTGCTACCACACGATGATCTGTATGAAGTTATACCACCTGCCATCCTTTACTTCCTTCACACCACCAGAAATTGCGTCGGGACTTCTCAAGGCCTGCAAAAAAACCCCTTCAGGCCACAACTTGTATGTGAACTTTGTTGAATGTGGAGGAAGGAGGAGCTTTGTGCTTATGTGCCGTGTACCAGGGCGCTGGGGTGGGTTCGAGTGTTCTTCGTTCAACCATTCAAAACATTCAGGAATGTTTTGCCTTTTAGGATTTTGTGCCCCTGGTTTTTCATGCCATTTCTTATTTTTCGCCACGTCAGCCCCTGGGGAGTTTTGTGGTAACTGTGCCTTGCCATGCAGTGTTGCTGATCTAGATGCAAACATTGTGGATTTCCGTAAGTGGGACGCTTTTAACCAGAAAGATGGCTTTAAGTTGCAGCCTAGCTGAGAGTAATTTCTGTGGAGCGTGTTGGCTGCTTTCGGGTACCCAGGAGGTTCTGACAGGAACACTGTGAGGTGATGTCACAGACTTTTTGTTAGGTGTGTGTCCTTTTTTCTAGTCTTAAGTGTAGAATGTGTTCTTCATTTATTCTTGGAAGTTGCAGTGCTGGTATTAAGCTTCTTCAGCACATACAAAGAGATGATGCTAGTTTGAAGATTTAGCTTATTGATCTTTCTCAGTTGTCACTATTGATATAGGTTGTACCATTCTTCCTTTTCTTCTAGAAACTTACGGATTGTGTCTTAAATATCAGATGAAGCTCCCTGAAGTCTTAGTGTGAACAGCAGTCTAGTGTAAGAGGGCAAAATTTTACGTGATGAGGTTTGAAAACAGTTCAGGTGGTATCAGTTTTCAGTTGACTTTCAGAGTTTTGTTTGTATCAAGAAATGTTTTATTTATTATGTATTTTTACACGTGAGGAAGTCATGCAGATTTGAAACACAAATTTAAAAGCCCATACTGGGAGACCTCATGTGAAGAGTTAATGTTAAGTGTCTATAAATAAGCCTTTGGAAGTTAACAAATGACAGAACTGAAGTTGCTCATTTAACAATGATTAGGCTTCCTTGAGCATGTGTAATCTGATACAACGTATAATGGTGCAATTACGCTTTCTGCTTTCTGAAGGGGAGCCTGGCTTAGTTCAGTGCACAAGGCAGGTGATGCTTGATAACCGTGGGTTTGTTTCCTGAATTATAATTCAGCGTGTGACCTTGCAAGCTTCCTTAAGATGGATACGATAATGCTGATGCCCCCAAAGGCAAAACTAAGTTAGGTGTGTTAATTTTGGGGTGCTTAGTAATATAAGATAATTTAATAAGATAACTTACACAGAAAAATCAGTATTTTTATCTTTTCTTCTGACCAGTGTCTTTTTTCCGTGTAATAGTGACTCCCTAGCTTCAGTAGTCACGTTCATCTTTTCTCTGTTCCGCTCTTTGTGCTAGAGGAGGCATGAAACTAAGCTGATCCCGACATCTGACACCCTTGCAATCTCTTCAGAGACTGGTTTGAGTAACCTTGACACCTGTATTTAATATCAGGGGCACACAAAACGTTGCCATAGGTGAAAAATACTTGATCTGCTTACTTGCTGCTTGTGTGGATTGTTCTCTGAATGTTTTAGAAAATTCCTGTGTATGTTTTTGTTATGGATGAATTTGAATGGTGACTCTGGAAGGAATCTAGTCACACTAACACTTCGATGTTTGTTTCGCTGCTAAAGTAAATGACTAGTTAAAGTGATTTGTTTATCTATACTTCTGACACCTCCAAGAAAGGCAGCTAAACTGCTGAATAGGCTGAAAGATACACATCAGTGTTTCTCTTACTGCTTCCGTCTGTCCCGGAGTAATGCCTTAGTGAGTTCTGAGAGGTTGTTCTCCTCACTGTGTGAACTCTACACCTTGCCAAAATACAAAGGAATAAGAAAGAATTAATTCTCTAAGGCTTGTCTTTCCTTGACAAGACTAGATTGAATTCAGCTAATGTGAACTAATTAAGGTTGAATTAAGTTCAACTACTTCTTCCGTTTGAGACAAACCTCCAGTGACTGCTACCCCTCTCTCATGCTTCTAGTGAGTATCATGGTTGGCTGCTCCTCCGTGAGCCTCCTTTCAGGTCAGTGGCAATACATCGTTAGCTCTCAGGCAGTAGCAAAGTGCAAAGAAGTGGTGTCTAACACCGTGACTGCAGGAGGGCCCTTGAGTTCTGGTGGGCTTTGGGAGTAGATGAGCACTGTTTAGGACAGAGGTAAGCTTTCCTTTTCCTTTTCGCTTTCCTGATTCCTGTAGTGCAGCTTCAGTCTCTGACAACAGTGCTGAGATGTACACCATCCTTGCACGTTCTTCCCAGACAGGCAATAATGACAGATGCCACAGCCCTCTGAGTTGCACAGAGGTGTGCTAAGCATATAGAACTGATAATGTGATGTGGGAGACTAAGAAGGAAATGTTTGGTGTCAGGTTTAGCTGTCCTGAACATTCTAGAAGGACCTTGCAGCAGCAGATAATCATAACTGTTCATGGTGTTTCTGGACACTGAATTGTCAGGGAATTCTTACATAGGGATGGTAGTGGCAGGAGCAGGTTTTGAAGGTCTGAGACATGCATTGCAATCTGTTTCCTAACAACTCCCTGTCCTATCCTTTCCACCTTCCCCGACGCATTTGGCTCTGAAGGAAGATGTTATCTGTATGAGTGTGAAGAAGACAGCACGTGGGAAGGTGCCCCATTATCTTTGAAAAATATGATGGGAGATGGAGTCTTGCTGACAGGGCCTCTTAGATGTGCTCTATCGACTTGGAGGAATGCATTTTTAACCATAACTGAAGGGCAGAATAGAGTCATGTTAAAATTTAATACTGATGTTTGTTACTTAACCTGGTGTGTGTATAGCTGATTTTGCAACTTAAAAATGAATGTGTTGTAAGGAAGGAATGATTCTATTAAAAAAATGTCCTGGCTATGGAAATATTGGACTCATTCCCCCAAGGCAGCTTTTTTCTTTTTCTTTTTGGCTGGTCCCCCCCCCACCCTCCCCAAGTATTGAAATATAGTTGGGACAAGGACAGCGTGACACTGTTTTCCTGTTCTCTGTTGTATTTCTGTCTACATTAACATTGAATTAATTTAAGGAAATACATACTCTGCTTCAGGTACTTTTGCCAAAACCTAAGTTAATACATTTGTAGCTCTAGATCTTGGAGCTTTTTAGTTTGAATGTGGCTTTTGAAACACCTCCAGGTATGTTCTGTTGATGTCTCCACAAAGAAATCAAGTCACTACTCTGTCATCTGTTGCTCTGTGTTATTTTCAACTCTAATTCTGGAAAGGCAGCCAAAGAGATAAAGCTCTGGCAGAGATTTTCTGTAGGTATTTCAGGACCCTTATTATTTTTTTTTTTTTTTTTAATGCCTGTTTCCATGGGAACTGAGGAGACATAAACAGGCAAAACTGACTCACTTGTGGTTGCAGGTTTTTAGTCTGCTTGCATTTCCATGGAAACCAGTCTCACAGAAAAAAAGGCTAAATTAATCAAAAGCAATAAAACCTTTATCTTTAACATAAATACTGATTTCTCTATTTCAAAGTGTAATGGTATTTTGGTCAATCCTTGTATTAGAGGCTTAAAGTGTACCAAAGAAACGGATCTTTGTGCAAGGGTTTGGAACGTGCCTGCTCTTTCTCAGGTGGCTAAAGCCTCATGGTATGTGCGATGGTACGTAGTGTGGGTACAGCTGTTGTATCTTGAATTACTAGGGTTGCCATTTGTTCTGTGTTAAGGGAGTGAGTCTTGCATACGCTGACGTCTGACTTCTTTCTGTTCCATTGTTTAACGAAAACCGAACGAAAAGACATTCAGTCGGTGTGTGAGCAACTAGGCCACAAAGACAAACTTGTCCCCTTTGTGGAGAGAGGCATGTAACAGTTTCCTGTTCAGACCCTCATCTCTGGGAGTTACTGTCCTACTTGCCTTTGCCAGAAGGAAATGCAGGAGTGCTCCTATAAAAAATAACATCTCCAGGCCAACTTGGCATTGGGAACATAAATCTCTGAAAACGGTTTGAGCTAAGCTGGCTGGATTTATGGCTGGGTGGATGAGGGAGCCTGTCCTTTTTATTGCAGAATTACAAGGCACTCCTGCACCTATTGTGAAGGGTGGCAAGCAACAGTGATGGTACCCATTTAAGTTGCTGGTACCCATTTCAGTTGCTCTGTATCTTATCTATGGCCTTAGCCTTAAAGGGAGAGAGTAGGGGGGTTGTTCTTTACGGTAAACCTTTTTGCTGTTGCTGCTGCTCCTCAGGCTCAAAAGCCTGAGAGACTTTAACCTTGTGGACATAAGCTTTTAAGAAAAACTTGCTCTGGACAGTATTGTGCAGCAGTGTAAGTTTCCTCAAACATGTGCTTTTTTTGCTTGGCAGGAAGGCTGGGAACAGCGTTGAGGTGTATTATGGTGAATTCACTAATATTTGAGTAACTAATAATTTCAGGGTTTGTTTCCTCGGCTGTTTTGTAGTCTCTGTTAGTGCTGTACGTACCGCACCAAAATTGGGAACAAATATTTTGAAAGTTCTTATAACATGGCTCTGGGTACAGATTTAAGGAATCTCTTTGCTACTTTTCAGAAGCTTTAGGGATTTGAGGACCACAATGATACTTTTTGAAATGTTAAAAATAGGAGGTAATGTTATTGAGGCAGCAGTGCATATTAGGAAGAGAGATGTAAAAATAGGAGTTAAAACAGCAGTTGTCTAGTAAGGTAGCTTAAATTTTGTAAGAATTCCTCTGTTGGGCTGAAATGTTCCACCTGTGTTCAGCTTGAAATTGAAAACTTCGGTGTACTAACTGTGGTGGATGATTCTGTTACATATGCAGAACACACAAAAAACTGATTCAGTGCCTGTTCAAGTGACTGTGCTCCCTGTTAACCTGCCAGAAGGAGCATGGCTCAGCTTACAACTCCGGCAACTCAGGACATTCAGTTGCGTTAGTCTCTTCCACAGCTGTAATTGTGCCAGCTGTTTTTCACTTGGCTGGAGACAGATGTGTATGTTCCTGATTCCTCTTGCTCTGGCTGTTGGATGCCACAGTGCAGAACTGCCTGCCCTTCCCACCAGAGGCAGCTGCCAGGCTGCCACCGGGACAGAAGAGACTGTCTACTCAGCAAATATGAATCGGAGCATTTAAGGTCTATGAAAGAGTTAAAAACAAAATTAAAAACATTCACAAGTGCCTCTGTCTTTTAGAGGGCAGCACTTCACAAGGAAGGCCAAAGAAACCAAGGAATGAAAGTGCTTCATCTTTTCCTGATCTGTTACTGCATATGTAGTGAAATAGCCCGTGTTACTTTACAACTGAGCTGTTCTAGGGACCCTGCTGTCTCTCCAGGAATTTCTAGTGCTGCTGTAATGTTAACAGTGCAGGACAGAACTCTGCTGGGGCAACGAGAAACGATGCGTGACAGCCGCGGAGGGAGGGAGCAAGCGTAATGTTGCCTCGTCCTTGGGGTTTCTCCAGAGGAGGAAAACTCCTTGAATGCTCTTCAGGCTTTAAGGACCCAGGGGGACAGGTTTAGGGAAGGGCGTTAAGAGCATAGCACCCTAAGCACTTTGTGACTCGAGGAGTGGCCGTAGTGTTGTACTTCTACTCATCTTTAGTCTGTCTTCATTTATAGCTTTTCCAACCCTGGGTTACTGTTTTAGTCCTGAGCTAGTGTTAACTTCTTAGCAAGATAGAAAAGCAAGGTGCAAAAGTACTTCTCTGACCCCCTACACACAGCTAGGCCTTAGTTTTGCATCCTGAAATAGTAAGGTGCTCTTGCTTCTCTTGGCAACCGTGGCCTTGTTGCTGTTTGAGCCCCTGTTCAAGCCTTTATATTTCCCCCTTTCTCTGTTTGTGTGGCTAACTGATGGGTGCAATTGAAGAATTCGCTCAGTTGAAAAGAGTGTGGTTTCATTTGTTTTGCTCGGTTGACCTTAACCTGACAGTGTTTCACTTGCTCAGCTGTTGTGTGTTTTCTCCCTGTGCCCCCCTGCCAGGTTGGGGAAGGGCATGATCCCGTGTCTTCTGACAGGTGGACTGGGATAGTGTTTGTGAGGGGCAGAGCTCAGTGTCTTGCATTGCAGCTGAAGCTGTGTCCTCTGATATGGTTTTTCAGAGGTCAAAGTCAGCAGCTTTCCATATTCGGGAAGGTATAACGCAGTGAAAGCACTTTACCTCTCTTAGCAATTGCTCTGCAGCTGAGTGCTTTCAGAGGTGAAAGGACTTATTCATCTCAGCTGACTGCGAACCCCTTAGCAATGAGTTCAGCTGGAAACAATACCTCCCTGTGAGGACTGTCTCATCCGCGTCAGTAAGTGGTTCTCTGCCGCTCCTTCACCTTGTCACTGTACAGCCCCTTGGTGCGCAGAGCACCCCTGCCCTGGAGCCATTGCAGCAACGGCCGTGTGCCTTATGGCAGTACCAGCCTTAATGGAAGCTCTACCCTATCGCTCGTTTGATAGAACAGATCACATGGACTTTCTCCTTCGGCTTTAATACAGGAAGGCTGGCCTTGGGCACCTTTCATCTCCATTTCAGTTCTGCTTCATGTCAGTTCTGCTGATATTGTTGGGGCAACAACTTCTGGCACAAAGGAGGTAATATGTGATTTGTCTCGTTGGACAGCTGTTGCTGCTGTAATCTTCTGACTGTGGCCTTAGTACTGATTCTGACCATGTCTGTCACACTTCGGGATGTTTTGCAGAGGAGATTTTTCCTAGATTGTTATCTTCTGCCAACCTTTTTGGTGCTCTTGTCACTGTAACATCTCATTTTTCCTCATTGCAGTCTGGGTTTACATGGCAGTGTCAGGCTGAGGCAATAAAACACCTAAACCTGGGTATGACTTGCAAGGACAAGTACAACTGGGTCATGAGGTGTAGCTCTGTATGAATTATGTATCTCTTCTGCACTTCAGAAGGAATGTAATTGTGCAGCCAGGCATCAAGCAAAAAGTAATTTGTACTCTGTGTGCATATCCTGAATAGGTGTTTGAACCTGAGACAGCTGATTTCAAGTGGTTGCTCCTTCATGGCACCACATGAATATATTGCTGCTGTGTGCATTGCTTTCTTGAGGAAGTCATAGCTTGTGAGGACAGTGCCAGAATTCTAGTCAGGTACAGAAATTTTACAGGATATTTCTTAACGAGTTCTTGATATTTTGAACAATCAAATGCCTAGACAATCCAAGATACGTGAGGGTCAGAGTTTAGTATTTCTTGCTCTGTTCTAAAAGAGAACAATCAGCTATTTCCATTCTTAAGAGCTTATAAATTAGGGTTACCTAATGTTACTTCACTTTTTTCAGATGATGCTAGGATCCCTCCTTCTTTAACACACAGTCTGTTACAGCATGTCATTTTTTTGCAGCTATTACCCTGTAGGTTTCAGTGTTAGGGACGCCGACTCAACGTGAGGTTCATCTGAGCTGCAGTAGTGCAGTAAGTATGCCCCTTAACAACTCCTGGAACAAAAGGAGTTAACACCGTGGAACTACAGAAGAGTTTAACTGGTATCTTTTCTAGCTGCTGTGAGTGTGCAGGTTCTGAGGAGTATCTCTGTTCAAAACATTATGCACAGATGCATGTGTGCTTTAAAAGAAGTAGGGAAAACGAGATGGCAGAGCAATCAGTAAAAGTTGAGTTTTCCCAACGGGCAAGTAGCCAATGGCTTCCTACACCTCAAGGCTTACTCTAAATAAACGCTGGCAAAGTTAATAATTTGTGCAGTTGCATCTTTTTATCTTTGTTAAAAATTAATTAATGTCAGAATAGTTATTGCTTTTCAGCTGTGATTGTGTCTAGAGATCCTAATAAAAAAAATGTGCTGAGACACATTTCTTAAGATGAAGGGTAAAACAGATTTGACTCAGGAAGGCAGAGGAAGCAGAGGCACAGAACAGTGAACCTATACTATGTCACACAGCAGCTGAAGGGCAGAGATATGAATAGAATAAAGGTCTCCAGCTTCTTGATCCAGTGTGCACCTGGCAAACGAGGCTCGCTCTCCGGTAATTATGCATTCTGCGTGTGTGTAGTTCAGGAGAGCGGTAGCGCTGATGTTGCTTGCTTGGGGCAGAGATCGTCTGCCGACGTTTGTGAAAATACAGCAGTATTTCAAAGTAGCGTGTCGATGTTAACAAGACGGGCGATGGTCTGCATGGGCAGTGCTGGTGACTTGATGTAGGTACTGTAATTAGCGTGTCTAGTGTAAGTTGCGGCTACAGGTTGCCCAAGATGCATCTGTGGAAGTGCCTTAAGAGCTAAGGTACGACTGAACAGTTGTGAATGCTGCTGGTTTAGGGTTTTTCAACCTTTAGGTTCACCACATCAGAATCACCATACTTCATGAGTTCCAGCTGCATTAATACTACAGTCACCTGTTTCTTTTTAAAGGTAGTATTTTTGTTGTAATGGAAAAATTTAATTTTGCTCCCCAAACACAGAACTCTTTTCTTCTTTTTAAATGTAAAAACCCAAAATATGTTCAGGTACAGTCTCAGCTTCTAGAATATCTGCTCAAAGGGTGAAAAACTGAGCTTTTGAAAAGAGGAGAATAATGGAACAGTACAGGCAGTTTTAACCGTAGCAATCACTAATGCCCTGGGTATAATTAGAAATCTAATTACTGTGAATTTAGTTGCTAAGACTTTTCTGCCTTTTGAGACTTGCCCCACACAGTTCTATCAGGTTCCAAATAGAGCATAGGCGGTTCTCCATTAGGCTGCTAGGAAATTAGTAATGCTGCTTTTTTTTGTTAGAACTGTTGCCGTAATCTCTATTTAGAAATGCCTTATCTGAACATTGGAAAGGCTTTTATTATTTTTAAACATGATTCATTGTAACATTAATTTCTATATATTTGAGTTCAGAGCTTTTGTGTTTCAGTCCAGTATTTCATTAGAAGCAGAAGCTCGAGTTAATACAATGTAAAAACTGCAAATTGAATTCTAGTGAAAAAATGTGTTAATTCTGATTGAATTTTCTAAATTTGCCTCATTTAAAGATGCTTTAGATGTAGTTTGCATAGTTCTAAACTTTTGAAAGATAAGTTTGCACGTTGAAAACCATACCTTATTTACATTACAAAAATATAAGGTTCAGTACTGTATAAAGATTTATTCTGCTTCCTACGTATTTTGTTTCCCATAAAGTTAGTTTTGTAGCATGTTGTATTATTTGAGAAATGGTTTGTGCTTCTGTGAATAGAGACCATGCTGTTATATGAAGGAACTGCCTTTAGGCTCATGTTTCCTGACCTTTGAATGCTTTAAGTTTCTTGATGTAGTTACTAAACTTTTTTTTAAGAAGAATTAAAAATAGCTCATAAACTGGAGCTCAATAGCCTTTCTGATGTACTCTCCTATGCCAATTACACATCCTGCCTTAAAGGATGGATGGATGAAGGACTAGAGAAATCTCCTGTTGTCTAGTGATTTGCTGCTTTTCTGATGCAGCCTTGATGCAGGTGTGGAATTCTTTCTTGTGATTAAGTATGGCTTCAGAAAATGGTAGTTGAGAAGTGGGAGGAACTATTAAGTGAAGAATTCCCATTGGTATTGGGAAGCTCACTCATGTTTAGCAAACTTTGTAACTGTAGCGTAAAAAAGAGCTAAATTTTTTCTGCAGACTTTAACACCAGGAAGTTAGGGCTACTTTGATTTCATTTAAGACTTAACAGTGTAGCCAAAAGGTTGAAAAAAACCCCTCTTGGCTGTTGTGTATTAATTGCTGGGTTTGACGCAATGCTGTGTCGGTGTAAGTACACCTTGGGCAGCTGTATGTTTGTGCCTTTGTCGGAATGGAATTACCCCGTAAGTAGTTTTCCTTACCCTTGTCCCTGTTCATGGTGTTAACTAGCCTTGTGATGATTTCTTTCTTCAAGGACCTGTTTATAAAAATGTTTGAAATATCTCTGTGATTAATGTTGGGCTTTTCCATTGTTTGTCTGGAAGAGCCGGACAAAACCTGTCAGACAGTTTACTCTGCAGCCAGCTTTGTGCTGGTGTTGTGGGCCAGCTGGGTCTGAAGAGTTGTTGGCGCTTGTGTGCCAGTGTTCCGTAGATGTGGGATATTTGCTGTCAAATCTCTCTCCCTGAGAGCTCTATATAATGTACCTGTTCCTGTCTGCTGTGGCTGTTTTTTTCTTGCTTTATGCCTGTGTGTTTCTATAAGCAGCAGGTTTTTAAAAGGCACGTTGTGTCTCACGCTTGAAGACGTGACAGGCGCATGCGATACTGTGATTCTGTTTTTTTTCTGAGGAATTAAGTGTTTTGCTTGACTCTCTGATCTAATTTTTTTGCTGTTAAATGCTTTAGTCTTTGAAAAGCCTACGTGACGTGATAGGGTAGGTAATGTGAAATGAATTCTGCACTTGCTGTGCTGGAAAGGTTTCTGCTGGGCCTACAGCTCAGCAGCTTCTGCTCCCCTGGCTTGCATACAGATACGCTGGAAACTGATTTGTAGAGTGGATTGGACCAGGAGTCTGATGCAGTGTGAAAATACAGAGGCCTTCTCTTCCCTCTCCCTCCAGCTCTTCAGGAAATGTTATTTTTAATTCATACCAGGCAGGCTGATGTGCTTAAACCAGTATTTCTACTGAAATCCAGGCAGGCCAAGGGAGGGTCTGGCTGGGGCTGGGGCAGCGTGCGGTTGTTGCAGGTACCACCTGAGGGCAGCAGCCGTCTTCTGCTTCTGCCCCTCCCCAGCCCTCCCTTGCCTCCTCGGATACTGTTCCAAGTTGAAAAAATAGTGTTGTGTGGTGTTTTTTTTTTTTTTTTTTAAACCCAACCAACCCACAAACAAAAAAAAAAACCCCAAAACCCACAGCATTCTTCATTCCTTTGCATTTACAAAAAGTCAGCTGCCATTCCCTGGGTGAAATTCAGTAAATACTACATTAAAAAAAAAACTTCTGTAAAGTCATTTGGTTTTAGAGTAACTTAATTGGGAGGAACCTTGCTGTTCATGTCTGGTCCACTACTTTGCCAGAAGCTATTTTCATAATCTGATCAAGGCCCATGTTGTGACAGGTTTCTGGGTTTGCCTCCTGACACTCCTATTCAGGTCTTTAGTGCCTTATCCTAATAGCTGGATTGGACTTTTTAAGTGCGGTTGAAATGATGTGTGTGCCCAAAGAACCTGGGGAGAGTGGGAGACATTACACAGGGATGTAAGGTTTTGAGTACCGTGCTTGTCTTAACTGCAGGCAGAAGGAAATCAAGGTAAATCTAAAATTATTAGGAAACCAGGCATTGATACTTCAGTTATTTACAGAACAACTCATTTTATTTAAAGGACTTTAGTTGAAGAAAAAGGAGAAAATTCTAGCTATGTAATATTACCTCATGGGTTGGTGCTGTGGTGAATATCTGAATGCTTCAAATCCTGAGATCCTTCTTGCAGGCATGGAAGCATAAAGGAAAATAAAGAATGAAAAACACATTTGATAATTTTAATTACTTTTCACCAGGTTGGAATTTATATGGGAACTGAAGACCAAAAAAAAAAAAATGCTGAAGTCCTCTGCCAAGTGATGATATGTTTATAATTATGAAAACAACTACTGCTGTTAATTTCCTGTATATTAAAGAGAGAAGCAAAAACAAACTTTTTGGAGACAAGTTTGTGTTAAGAAGTACATCTGTTGTATATATCTATCATGTTTCATGGCAAAATCTGTATGGGTAAGTTCTGCCCCTTTGGCACTGGTAACGCTCGTGTTAGAGTGGCTGTGCCTGGCCAGACCAGTGATCCAAGTAGCGTGGTGTCTTAGAAAACTGTCGGTGGGGTTAGCATTTACTGTTGTTTCACCCATCCCACTTTCTAATCTTCCTGCAATGTGTGGTCTTTGATTTCCTGAGATAGGTGTGTTGTCAGGTAATAGCGCATGAGAAGATTTTCTGACATGAACTTGACTGACTACTTTTCAAACCTATGTATAATCTTCTGGTACCATCTTGTCATGGTATTGAGCTTCACAAACTAATAGTGTTGTGTAAAAAAAAAACACCCCTAAAGCCTAGTTAAGACATAAATGAGTTAAGAAGATGAGGAAATAATTTGGGTTTTCTAGAAAGATTTGGTAAAATTGCCCTAAATGAATGGCAAAGTATTTTATTTGTCTCTTAAAAAGTGTTTAAAAAGATAGTATGGTGAATGTTTATCTCTGGGTACAAATTACATTGAGAGTCTAAGAACTTACATGGGTTCAGAAAAGAATGTAATATCTATTTGGAGGTTGGAAAAACTAAGAATGTCTGACTAACCAAGATTTTTAGAAAGCCATGTTTGGAAAGAGAATGAATCATACTTCCAGGTATTAAACTTCTTTATGTGAACTTACTAGGAAAAAAAAAACCTGATTGAAGGGTTTCTTTTAAGGGTGCCTGAGATGTGGTTGAATTAGAGGCATACTCCTTTCCCCTGAGTTTTTGCCCTAATGTTGTAGTGGATGCTCTTGGCAGAGGGGTTCGTGTATATTGACATCTGATGAGTTTATGTTCCAAATCTTCACGTTTAGGAAACCTATTCCAAATTGCTGGACTTTTCCAAATGTTTCCTATGTTGTAAGCATCTAGAAGATTAAGTGCACATGTTACATTATTTCTTTGAAAGCAACTCATCTTTGTAGTTGTTAGATTCACATGTGATAACTATTGATATGAGATTAGCCTGAGGGTTAAAGTAGAATTATTCTAGCAAAGCAGGGTTAAATTTGGAATTAGGCTTGGGAAATACTCAGAATTAGTCTGTGGTTGATGCCAGTCTCTTCTCTGTACTTTCTTATATTACTGTTTTGAAACTCAGAAAAGCTTAATAATACTTAGTCTTCTGGCTCAAGTTGTTTCTGAGAAGTAAATCAAGGCTAATTTGGAGGGACCAGTCAATCAATCAACCAATCCCTTTGTGCTTTGCTTTTGTAGCAAATTAAGAAGGCAGTGTTTTTCTGGAGCAGAATCTCTGTCTCTATTGTGTTATTTTAAACAGAATCCTTTCCGCTTCTGTCACCTGAATTCATATTAATGTATTTTTTCGGGGTCCATTGAGCCAGTGTCATTGCAGGTTTAGGAGTAAAAAGAGCTCTTTTAGTAAATGTAACTGCAGTATACTCTCACACTTGTGTGCATGTGTGTAACATGTAAGAAGTGGGGAAAAAAACCAGTTTTCGTATTGTATTATATGTACAAATACAGAAATCCAGAGGAAAATACACCTACATTTACTAGTCTCAATGTCCCCGACTGTCCAATTCCTTCTGGTTTAAATTATCTGTCAAAAATTTTCAGTGTTTTTAAGAACAGAGAAGACTTTGCAAAATTACAGCAAAACAGCAGTTGAAAGGAATGTGAAGTGGTTGCTCATCCAGCCTTCTGGTCAGAGCAGCCTAAGTGATTAGGTGAGACCAGGTCTTTATCCACTCAAGTTTTGAAAACGTCCAGGAATAGAGACCGCACACCCTCTCTGTACACCCTTTTCCAATGCATCAATCCCTGTCTTCATGGTGAACAGGCTTTTCTTTGCATCCAGGCTGAACTCTCGTTTCAGCTTACACCATTGCCTTTCATTCTCCCACCGTGTGATGCTTCAGGAGCCAGGCCCAGTGTTCTTGGTAATCTTCCTGCGGGTGCTGAAGGGCTGCTGCTTTGTCTCTCCAAAGCTTGTCTTCTGCAGGCTAAACAAGCCTTGTTCCCTCCCTCTCTCCTCACAGGGCCGTGGTATTTGATCATCTGCACAATCCCTTGTTTGTCTGTAGCTCTCCCTGTAGAGACCAGGCGTGATGCATTAAGACAGAGGGCTCACTGTCATTTGAAGGGGTTTGTGTTGTGGTTTGGTTTTGAGGGTGTTTTCCCCTAAACTTTTTTTTTTTTGCTTGATATCAGTTAAATTGTTCCATATACTTTCTGGTATTTCACCTCCTGTTTCAAACACCTCTTTATTGTGCATTTGTCGCACAGGGGGTGCATGGTATCCGCATTGGAGCGTGCTGAAGAAATGCCACATCAGTGAAGGGACGCTTAACATCGAATGTGTGATACTGCAATATTGAATATACTGTAATGGTGTAGGTAAACCTGTTGCTACCACAAAGGCCTTTTCTTCTCAAGAGGCTCAGTCCAAAAGCAGTCACTGTTAGGGGAGTTACAGAACAGAGAGGTGAGTAGAAAAACAGACTTCAGACAAGAGACACCCTCTCTAGGTGACCTGTTCCACGGTGCTGTAGTAGAGAAACTTTTCCTAATGTCCAGTCTGAACCTCCTAACCTGTAACTTGTCCTCCAGGGGAAGTGACAATGGCCACAATGCCCCTGAGGCATTGTGTAGGTTTTCCATACGCCTACTTTTTTTTCTTCTCCTATAAATGTAGTTGTATGTAGAAAGTGAAGATCTGAAGGCAGTGTGAGAAGTGGAGTATTCCAAGATAAACAGGGCTGTCTCTTGAAATTCCAGAGATGAACGGATGAGAGAGGCAGTGGCTGTTTGTGCAATACTACTAATTTAGGCTCTGAGTACTCATAACTATTTAGTAAGCTCGGAGTAACAAAGTACTCTTTGCAGGAGGATGGCTGTTAGACTGCGGTGTAATCAGATGCGAAGGACTGGTGTGAAGATGAGGGTTGCAAGGAAGGTGTGCAGGTGGTAATTGGTTCCCTCTCGAGAAGTTGGTGTTGCTGAATAGAGCTGCTTTGGGTGCAAATGCTGCTGCGCTTGAACTGCTTTTACTGCTGCCAGCTGTTGGTGGTAGGCATGTCTGGGTTGTGGCGATATTTGGAATCTTGAACACAGGTTTTATCTTCACTGAAGCGACTGCAAATTTGGGTGTGCAACCAGTTCCAAGGGGGGTTGGGTCACTGCAATGTGTTGCATTCAAAAGGAGTGGTGTCCTTAATGCCTCCCTTGTGTCTGGTTTTTCTAATCCTTTTGAGCATTTATATTGCTTATTCTATTATGTTTCAATTTTCTGGACTTCTTTCTACAACTCCTAGTTCTGCAGTTTCCAGTCCCAGTGCAGGTGTTATTTTCCAAACTGTTTTTGAGGTAGGGTTTTTTTTTTTTCAGCCAGGGATCCACACTGAGCTGTTTAAATCTGTCCCATGAATTGCTTCATTGATTCAAAACTCTCGGTGGTGTAGAAACACTTGAGGTATTCCTTCACTTGTGCAGTAAGATGTGTGCTGATGGTGACCATAGTCTAGCAAGTTGCTGATTCATCTACATTTTGAGTCCTTGTAGCCATTGCTTGTAATTGCCTGTCTTTCTGTCTGAACTGTGTACACCAAGAGTATTGGTTGTCTCTTTCATAGGAGCTCCACTTGTCCTTCAAAGGTGAGATTTCCAAATCATGCAAGCTAATAATCAGTGACAAATACCATAATATCTTTTCTTTCAGTAAGAGTTGAGGAGTATATTCCTCTTCTAAGCTATTTTCTTTTAAAATAACTTTTATCAGTTCCTCCTAGCATGTGCCAGCGTACACTTTATACAACATTTTAATTAAAAAACATTATTTATGCTATTTCCTTTGCCCATATCCAGTGGGAGCTATTGGGATGAATGTTTCCAGAAGGCTTCATGTTGCATTGATGCTGGGTGGTTCCTTTCCTGCATCCTGTACAGTGTGAAGGCTCATCTCTGGGAAGTCTGTCTGGTCCCATAAAATGTTTGGGGAAATGTGGTTATATGCTATCACATGGGGTATAAATCCCCTGCAGTTGCATGTTGGATACTGTACTCTGACAGGATGTAGACAAGTGGAGGCACTTGTATATTAAAAGTTTCATCTTGAAGATAGGAGCAAATCCAAGTTAATAATTTTTAATTTCTCTTTTTTCCCCTGTGGTGGTTTAATCTCAGCCAGGAATGAAGAACCACAGAGCCGCTCACTCACCTTCCTCCTCCCCCAGTGGAGGAGGAGAATTGGAGGAAAAGACAAGGAAACTCGTGGGTTGAGATAAGAGCATTTTAATAATTGAATATAAATAAATAAAATTGTGATACTAATAATACTAGCAATACCAATAATGCTGACAATACTAATAATACTAATATTAATAATACATAATGAAAATAATAGACAATAAAATAAATCATACAGCTGCTCACCACCCTCTGACCGATGCCCAGTCAGGTCCCGGGTAGTGAGAGCTAAAGCCTGAGAGCCAGGTCAAGTCCAAGAGATCATGCCAGAGCAAGCCCCAGTGAGCAAGAGAAGAGGGCGTGCAATAGAGAGCGAGTGATAGAGCCAACGTGACCTCTGACCCACCCTCAAATTGTACACTGGGCATGACGTTTTAGGGAATGAAATGTCCCTTTGGTCAGTCTGGGACAGCTGTCCAGGCTAGGTCCCATCCCAGCTCCTTGTAGGGAAGAAGTTGGGAACACGGGGGCAGTGTCAGAAGCTGAAAAAGTTCTTGACTGGGTATAAACACTCGTTAGCAACAACTAAAAATATTAGTGTTATCAGTATTCTTCTCAGCACAGATCCAAAACACAGCCTTGTACTAGCTACTGTGAAGAAAATGAACTCTGTTCCAACTAAAACCAGCACTTTCTCGTGTTATTTCTCATGCAAGGCAAATGCTTTTCACATCTCTTGAAGGACAGGCTTGAAAACGTCTAAAATTTCATAGGATCATAGCATGGTTTGGGTTGGAAGGGACCTTAAAGATCATCTAGTTCCAACCCCCCTGCCATGGGCAGGGACACCCTCCACTAGACCAGGTTGCTCCAAGCCTCATCCAGCCTGGCCTTGGACACTTCCAGGGATGGGGCATCCACAGCTTCTCTGGGCAACCTGTCCCAGTGCCTCCCCACCCTCTCCAGGAAGAATTCCTTCCTGATATCCAATCTGAATCTCCCCGCTTTCAGTTTAAACCCATTACCTCTTGTCCTATCACTACAGGCCCTTGTAAAAAGTCCACCCCCATCTTCCTTGTCAGCCCCTTTATAGCACCTTCCAGTATCTGAGGTCTCTCTGGAGCCTTCTCCAGTCCTGAACAGTCAATCTGTATTTAAGGAAGGGATGGTGCTAAATTCCAAAATATGTATTTAATAATAAAAAAAAAAAGGCATTTTCTTTTAACTGCTAAAATTTCACTTATATTTGTATTTGTATCTTGCTTTTTTGTACTGCTGGCACTCTGTCTTTTAGCCCAGCTACCTCACTGGCATTAAAAAAACAACTGGGAGTGAGCTGGAACCACAAGACAATTTCCTTTCCTGTTGTATAACTGTTTAGCTAACTTTCTAATGTAATTGAATAAATGTTTAATTTGTAAGATGATTGTGCTATTTTTGTAGTGTAGATTAATAAATACACTTCGAGTACTATTCATTTTCTTGGTTATCTGATCTTAAATATTGCTACTCATTTTAGAAGCTGTATTTTTTTAACAATGGCCACTCAAAATGTTTTCCTTCATAGGAGATTACAGAAAAGAGCCTTGGAAAGAACTGCGGGAAGTCTTTCTCCAAGTCTTTCGAAATAGTATTTTTAACATCACTTTTTGCCAACATATGTCAGAAGTACTCTATAAAATCTAATGATGGAAACTTGGACAATCTATCCCAGTGCTTAATTATTCTTTCCTGTAGACAGACTTTTTGTGATGTCTGCTCTACATCGCTCTGGCCACAAGGATGTCAATTGCAAGCTTTCCTGCTGCTCACCTTTTTTGTTTTTACTTTCTTTCCTTAACATGTTTATGTACTTTAGGTTAGTTGATAGGCTTCTTTCAGTCTTATTTTCATCAGATTTTGCATTTTTAATCTTTTTAGTGGAGAAATTTTCTGGAATCTGGTCATTTGTATTTCCGAACACTCCACAGCTTGTGCCTATGTTTCTTGTAGTGTGATACTCCAGAATGTGTTTCTTTGGAGGCTCTATCTGTATGAATGGAGTAGAAAAATGTGCCTTGGAGTTAGTCTCTAGTTCATGCTTTTCAGTGCAAAGACCTTGGGGTTTCAGTATCGTGGTGCTGATTCAGATTATCTTGCCGTTCGCTATAACTTATAACACCGTTATGTCCGCTTGGAAGTCCTGTGTTCCCTTGCCAAGACTCAAATATTTGTATAGTTGCCGTATACTTGGATGTCTTGTTGTTGCTGTGGAATGTATAAAAATGTGATTCTGAGTGTGCTCCGATGGAAAGACATGAAACCATCTTTGAAGCTTGAAAGTTGTGTGCTTTGGTAAAAGGACTGTCTCCCGTCCTGTTTAGTGTCTTACTCTGAAGAGATGGAAGTGTCTTGTCAGCAATATTGTTACGGACAACATGTTTTGTTGGGTTTCTTTCTGTTTCAAGCTCTGTACATATTTTCCGTACCGTAGCCCTGCCCTGATGCTCTTTCTAGACCAGGCAGTATAGGGTTCTTTTGTAATGCAAGTTGTAACAACTCCTCAGTGACCCTCTGTGAATGGGTCTGGAAATTTCATCCCAAGGAGGAGCTAAGGGACTGCCTGCCTGACCTCCCCGCTGCTGCTCTTGCTGTGCTGTACCTGCAATGTGATGGCCCTTCTCCCAGCATGGGGATGGGGGGTGGTCATAGGATGTCAGAAGAGGAGTCTGCCTGTGTTGTTACCCTTGGGGCCATTTGCAGGTGGTATGTAGCCTTCAAGTTGCTTTTAGAAGAACCTTCTGATAGAATATTTGGATTTCTCTATGATGTGTGGCTGTTGGTGCGATGTCATGCACTGATTTTTAAAACCTAAAAGCCACTTTTGGCTTTACAGGAACAATACAGAAAATGTTACTGTGGTGTTGACTGGCTCTGGTCTTCCTTAGAGGACAGTCTTCAAATTAAAAAAATGGTGGTTTTGTATATTTAAACCTATTTTTAAGGCTAAACTATCTGTCATTTTCCAATTGCAGAAAAAGGTTTTGGGAAAAGAAATAAATGAACATCATAACCAACCCAAAACCTGACCCTGCAGTGGGAAGAAACCAACAAAATTTGAACATCTTGACAAGGAACTAGGTAGTTAATGAATAAAGCTGGGTAGGTTCTTGATGCATTGAGTGTTCGTGATGGTCAGGGCTGGGCTTCATGTGGTGCTATGCAGCTTTGTAGCAGTAGAGGGTACTGTTGGTGTAAAATACAAAGTGAGTATTTTTCACACGGAGCTTGGATTATATTTTTTTTGCATCTAATGTATTGGTCATTGGAACTGTTGACATGTTATTACATAGTCATCTTTGGGTCATTGCCTTGTCTTCATCGCATCCATTTATGGATTTACTAAGTAGTTTTGTTGACAGTCCCCTAATTAAGTATGAATGTTTTCTCGTTATTTTCACTGTCACAAAAAGCGCTTCAAAGATGTGTCTTCTGATACAGCTTTTTTGCCTTCAGTGTTGTAGAAAGACTGTTCCTTCTTCGTTGTAGATGGAGGCATTGATTATGCCGGACAGCTTTCCAGAGAGTTTTTCTTCTGGAGATAAAGGATAATAAAGAACAGTAATGGTCTGGGGACGAAGTTGCGATTATTCCTCCCTCTCTTTTGTTGGACAGCCTTATAACAATCTGTCCTCCTCTATTTTATGTACCACATTCTTACATAGTCTCTGGCCGCTGTTCACCACAGAGTTGTGTTTTATTGGAATGTCAACAGGTGTGCAGTTATTTAAGACCTGCTTTTAAGGAATGTTACAGCTTTGCCCAGGATCATTTCAGTTCTGTGGAAAGAACCTGAGCTTTCCAAATCTAAGTTTCTGAGGATATAGTTACATGGTATGTTGATTTTGGTGACAAATCTGCTTCATGTGACTGAATAGTAGCATTTTTAAGGAGTATTTTCGCTGGGTTTTGTCCCATCTTTTTTTGGTGATGCAGTTTACAGCCTGTGTGAGCAAGCAGTTGGTTTGGCACAGGTCTGCTGGGGGGAGTTGCAATGATGTGCTGGGCCACGCGGGGTGTGAAAATTTCTTTGATTTTGCTTTGCTGCCAAAGTACTGTGTAAGTACACCCTGAGGTTGATGTTAATTTGTGGTTGGAATTGGTAATGCTGATGGGAGTGAAACACCATCAGTTTGGTCACTGCTGTATTCTAACTGTACTGTAACATCCTTATTCTGTTGGAAATCCTAATACGAATTCATTTGATGTTATGCTGGCAGAGAGTACTCCTTTGCAAGTAAAGTTTTCTACGTGGCAAACTGATTTAGGCAATAATAAAGACCCTTGTAGGTACAAGGTGTATAGTAGCTTCAAACTCATTAAAGCCCTAAGTTCTTCAGCTGCCAAGTCTAACTTTAGTTATGGTTTGTCCACATGGATAATTTTACTATTACTACAGGATCATTTCATTTGGAGAAGACCTTATATAGTCAAGCTTGAAAGAAATTTATTCACAGGCCCCTGATAACTGTTTCCCCGGTCTGTCTTCATTCTTCTGCATGATGCTGGGATGGTAAGGTAGCTTTTAGTGATGGAGTCAGTTGGGAGCAGAAAACAGAAGATATGCCTGGTAGGGGTTGAACTAAGGTGGAGAAGGAGTGGATGAAAGGTATTGCTGTGCTTTTGGACTTTGGCTACAGGAAACACTGCTAGCACTGGTTATAAACGTGTTTTGAGACATCACTTGTGTTCTTTGGGCTTCAACCCTAACCCTTCTTTCTGCTGCTTACCTTGATCCAGCTTTTTCTGTTCAACTGATTGTGTGGCAAACAACATTTGACCAAAAGGGAAAGGTGTTCTGCCAGTTTGACCTTTCAACCAGGGGAGCCCTTGAGATGGCTCAAAGGAAGGGAGGTGGGGGAATGGATTCAGGGGCTGCTTGGGGCTGTGTTGTGACCCTCTGCCTTCTATGGCATCACTGTTTTAAGTTTTCACTAGCTGAATGCGGTACATTAATAAACCACCTGCTTGACATCTTCTGATGAGTGACATTGGATGGGGGAAGTTGTCAGTGTAGGACACTGCAGTCATGTTGAGTATATTGAACAACTGCGGAGGAACTGCCTGGATCCTGTGTGCTAACTCAGGTAATTGCTGTCCAGAACACTCCAGTTCACACACAGTTGTATTTAAGCGGCTGCTCCTCTTGTGAGCGCCAGTAGTAAAGGACACTTTATTAGTAATAGTCATGACCTCAACAGGATCATTCTTGGATTTTCACTCCTGGACTCATAGTAGCCGTAACAATACATTTCATTATGCTGGGAAGGAAATTCTTTGTAAGCAAACCCTAACCTTACAGCTATTAGATTAATCCTGTGCTCAACTCAGGTTAAATTCAGTTCTCACTTTGAAATGCATTGTTAAGGCTTCTTGCCTGGCATAGCATTACCAGCAGGCTGGAAGGTTTGTCTTTATTGCAGTAGACTGCTCTGATTTGTTTTCAATCAGCCAAATGTTAGGAGAAGTACTTGCACTAAAACCCTGAGAGCAATGCTGATTTAGAACAAGGGTGTTTCACAGAATCACAAAATACTTAAGTCTAGAAGGCACATCTGGAGATCTTCTTCACCCTTATAATACAATTGGATTGTTTTTTCTTATGTTCAAATAGAACTTCCTACTTTTCAGTTTGTTCCCATTGCCTCTTGTCCTTTCACTGGACACCTCTGAGAAGAGTCTTTCTGCCTTCTTTATTCCTTCCATCAGGTTACGTTACTAAGAGCCTCCTGAGCCTTCTCTGCTCAAGGCTAAACAATCCGAGCTCTCTCAACCTCTCCTTTGGCAGATGCTCCCGTCCTTTAATCACCGTAGGTCGCTGGACTTGCGCCAACACGTCTCTCGTGCGGTGGGGTGGCTGGTGCTGGACCCAGCCCTCCAGCAGTGCCTGTGCAGTGCTGAGCAGAGGGAAGGGGTCTGTCCTTTGCCCCCTGGCAGCCCTCTGCCTCCTCAGCCTGGGGTGCTGTTGGCTGCCTTTGCTGCATGGATGCAGTGCTGTCTCAGTTCAGCTGTTCCACCAGGACTCTCAGGTCCATCCCTGCAAAACTGTTTTCCAGGAGGTTGGCACCCAGCCTTTATGGCATAGGAGTTGCTCCTCTGCAGGAGCAGGACTTTGCATTTCTCTTTGCTAAGCTTCGAGTTCTGTCTGCCCATTTCCCCACGCCTTTTCCATACTTTCTGTCAGCAAGAGGTCCACGTTTTCCCTGGTCTTTCTTTTGCAGCTAAATTGCCTGTAGAAGCGCTTCTTGTTGCCCTTCATGTCCCTGGCCACTTTCAACTCCAGGCAGGGTTTGACCTTCCTAAGCCTGTCTTTGCACACTGGGGCAGTGTCTCCATATTCATCCCAGCTCACCTGACTCTGCTCCCACCTCCTGTATGCATTCTTTTTACGCTGAAGTTTTTTCAGAAGCTCTTTGTTCATCCATGCAGGTCTGGTGCCTTTGGTTGGTTTTCTGCACATTGGTCTGGACCATTCTTGAGCTTGGAGGATCCTTCAAAATCAACCAGTTCTCCTGCACCTGTCTTCTCCAGGCCTGTATCCTATGGTTTCTCTGAAGCAGGTCCCTGATTAGGCTGAATTCTGCTTTCCTGAAGCCATGATCCTGCAATTTGCCTTGTTTCCTTTGTCTTGGTTGTGACTTAAGGCTTGGTTCTGTGACTTCCCGGGCTTGAGCATCAGTAGTGTTATTACCTCAGCCTGTGTTTGTGGTGAGCTGGCTAGGTCCCATGTTTTACTCTGGAGTTTTTTATATCTGAAATCCATACTTTGAGTGAACCAGACACGCCAGGTCTGGGCAAGTGCTAAATGTTCCTTCAGAAGGCTATACTTTCTTTTGACATGTTTGTAACTTATGCAGTAAAGAGTGATACATCTGTTCCTTATGTGCGTCGCTCTTATGTACCAGTGCTGGTACAGTTGCCATTAGTTTCTCTAATTCTGATTGCTGCACACAGATTTACCTCAGTAAAACTTTAATCTATTTAGATGTCATTAAAATGACTCCTTTGCGAGACCCATTTCCATCCCCTTATATATGCCTGGAAATGGATCTTAAATTTGCATAGTCTAGCCATGCCCTGTATTGTCCTGAGATTGTGGTGTAACCCAAAGCATTTCTTCATGGTAAAGCTATCCAATCCTGTTTGTATCCACAAAAGAAAAACTGGCCTAGAGGAGTTGACTGCACAACTGGCCTAGGAACTGTATAGGCTGTTCTGCTTCTTACAGCTCCAAAATCTGTTGGCTGTCCGCATGGTCATTAATAAGTTCCATGTAACATGGGTATGGCCAAGGTATGATGGGATTCTGGCAAGTGATCCAGCTGCCTTTTCAGGAATGGTTTTCTCAGTGAAGTTTGTCTAGTACCTTTCTTCAAGGTCTACACCTTCTCCCCACATCTGTACCTTTAGGCAATGGCTATGCCAGCTGATATTTAAGGGGAGTGGATACACCAATCTTATTCTGCAATTCAGTAGCATTTAGCATCCTATTTAGTACCCAGTGTTCCTGGTCAGCCCAGTTGAAGTGCTGGCAAAAGCACTTGCACAGTGATTTGAGAAGGCTCTACTTGCTTTTGCTGCCACTACCACCGAATTAGCTTAAACCAGCGGCAGGAAAGGGCGGCTACAACTGATAAATCTCATTTCCTTCTCTCAAGTGTCTGTGGGCCTGGAGCTGGTGATAACTGCCTGCTTGGATGGAGCGAGGATCTTGGGGTGGTTGCGGTTTTCTTCCATATGTGCAATTTTGAAGTTGGCCCTAAATCCTGCTTTTGGCTCGCATTCCTCCATATGGAGTCCTTGGCCCTGAGACGCTCCGGTTTGCGTATCACGTCAAATAGCATCTTATTATGGTTAGTGCTGCCATTACTTGATTTGGTTTGGGAGAATTAGTGGGCATGTTTGGTTTAGTGTGGTTTAGCAAGAATGTTAAGGTTATCCAGCCTGAGAAAGATGCTCTTTTATTAAAGTTTAAAACCCTCACAGAACCAGAAGAATCCCTTTTCCCACAACAAAACCCTGACTTTAAAGAAATGTAGAAATGTGTGGTTTGCTTTCTCTGAATGACCAGCACTCCTTTGGGTTTTGTGAACTGGTGTTTCAGGCTTCTGCAATATTCTTTATTTGTAGAATGCCCTACTCGTTACTGTTTCCCATCACTTAATCTTCTCCCTTTCCCCATCATCTGCTCAGTTGTGCAGGCAGTTTCACAGTCAGACTTATGGCCAAAAAGTTGCCTACGTTGATGGCTTGTCACAAACCAAGAAGAGGCCATTTTCCATTTCTGAATTGATCCCAGACCTGCCAACATCAAGCTGTTGGGTTTTTTTTTTTGCCAGTCAAATGAAGTCGTGTTAGATGAGGCAGCTGTTTTAGAGTAAGGTTAATAAAACGACTGTTGCCTTTTATAAGGAGCTCTGCTAGTGGAGTAATCCAGAAACGGCGAAACTCTAAAATTTGTGAATCCCAGCGAGCTTGTGAAATCCTGGCTGGGAACATACTTCAGCAGGTGGCTGGAAATGCTAATAAGGAATGGGGTCTGTGGTAGAGCACTGTAGAAGGTTTGTCTTTCTGAGATGATGGTGGGTTTTCTTTGTGGAAATTGAATTAATTTAAGAATGGGAGTTGCTCTTGGCAGCTCTCACTTTCTGAAGTTCCAGCTTTTGATGAAGTAGAATTGGCGTTTTCACATGAACTTCATCAAAACCATTTGATGTTTCAGTGATGCCGGTACTGCTGGATGCTGGATCACTGTTCTTAAGTAAGCTGCTCCCTTGTCTTGATGTTTTGATTAAAGTAGTCCGTTGATCAGGGGTGTTTCTTGCTTTCTGCTTTTTTGGACTGTGGTTTTTTTTTTTTGTTTTCAAAACCAGAGGCCCTGCAAGTCCTCTGAAATGGCCACTGGAAAAAGCAAAGCTAACGTGGGTGTTTCAGAGGTGTGAGTGAACAACATAGATCATTGCGTTGTGGCAGATAGGATCATTGGAGCTAAAAATATCTAATGTTTGTTCTAAAAAGATGTGAAGAAAAATGTATGTGAATGCATGTGACCAAACAGAAGGACTTGGCATCAATAATTACTGTTCTATTGAACTTAAAAGATGTCAATAAAGATGTCAATAAACTTAAAAGTCAATAATAACAATAGTTACCTATTATATTTGCTTGCAAACATGCAGGAGGCACTGTGGCTTTCCCAGGTAGGCTGCCCAAGATTTTCAGGCACAGTGTGTTAGGTGAGCCTGGTCACGCTGCTTATCTGCATGCCAGTTCTCTGGTAACTTACTGCCTGTTGCCGTTTTGCACAGGAGCTTTGTATCGCTGTAAGCTTCATTTCTGACAGACAAGGATCTTTTCAATATGCTTTTGTAGCTGGAGGTGAGACTGGCCTCACCTTTTTAGTCCTTTTGCCCCCTGGGGGAGTGGCAGCCTGGTTGTGCTTTTAGCCACTGCTGGCTTGGAAACTACAAACTTCGGATTGTTTCACAAAGCAAGCAAGCTTTCTTTAAAAAATAATAATGTAGTTAGGTGAATTGAGTTAGGTGCTCAGCAGTTTAATTCCATCGATCCTAGTATGGAACTGATGCTTCTTAGTGTTTAACCTTCTGGGTGCCTTGAAGTTTCTTCTCTCGCTTGCTTGTTTCTCTGCCCAGTGCTGACCTAAAGGGCTTCGTTGTATTTTTGTAATATGTGTGATAAGAGGAACACATTTTCTTTAGATAGTCTCCAGCTGTATTTGCCCATGAGCTGCATGGTTTGATGATCAACTTCCACATCTGTTGCTGCTATTTGAATAAGTTTTCCATTGTCCTGCAGTTTCTGCACAAGGAAATGAGGCACTACTGACAGTATTTAGTCCATCTCTGAGTTATTTTCTTATGTTTTGATGAACCAATACTTTTTTCCTTCAAATCAAACACTTCTGTAAAAGAAAACAATGGGAAATAAGAATTTATCAGTGCACTTTTTTTTTTCATCCCCTGTATGGGAGCTTTCATAGTCAAAACAGAAAGTCTGGGAAGAGAATAGCATTTGGTTTTGGCATCCTTCTGGGATGCACAGATGACTTCTGGAACATCTTCATTTCAGGTTTGCATGTGTCAGTGTTTGTTTGGTTTAGGACAATGTGAGGCTTTTGCGTAGACGTAATGCCCTTTGTCGGACCACCTAGTGTGGCTGGAAGGTGAAGACAACTGAAGGCACGCTAGCTGTTCTTAAAGGCATCTGGCTTTGAAAGAACTTAGGCATATGCTCAGTATCTCTCTGTATGTATCTACTGCCCATGAATTCATACTGTGTGGGACCTCTCAGATCCAAATTTTAGTGCGTGTTTTGGCAACTCAATGAGTTTTAGGATTTGATGTGCCAGAAACCTCTTCAGATCTTAGAATCAGGTGTGGCAGTGCTGTTAAAAACCAAACAGAACCCCCAAAGAGTGAAAAACGGATCTAACTGACTTTCTGTTCAGCATCACCTTCATGATAACAAATGGTCTGGGTCCTTGTAATGCAGAAGAAAGTAGAAGATTGCCGTTTTCTAGAGAAGGTACCTATAAAGCACTTGTATTCAGGAAATTTGTGCTCATATGTTTTCCTTGTACCTTACTCCTTCCTGTCCTTTGTGTTCTGGGCAGACACAGGAGAGATGAGAAGTGTCACTTTAAAGCTGTATGTAAGCACTTGTTGGCAGTTATTCTGGCAGCTGGGCCAGATGTGTGCTTTAAGGTTTGGGAGGCTTTTGTCCACTGGCTCCATACCATAAGTAGTAGATAACTTTCAAACAAACTCAAGAATGTGAGTTTTGTGATGGAAGTACTTATATTTTTTGCTTTTGAAGGAGTAGAGTTTTCTGAGCCCTTGCTTGGAAAAGCCAACACGCATTTTTTTTTCCATACCAGGGAAAGGGAGGAAAAAAATGTTTGGTTGGCTCCAGTAGACATAAAAACAAGACCAGGCTATTAAAATAGTTGTCCTAACTGCCTTTAATGCGTGTAGGCATCTTTATTTATGTAAAGCAAAGATAATGTGCAACAGCCTTCCAGAGTGCTCTGACAGTTGTGTGAGTGTACGTAGGATCAAGACACTGTCACTAATATGGTTCTTAGACTGTGCTTTCTTAAGCTTAGAAAGCCCATGTCCATATTTAACATAATTACTGCAAGGCTAAAGCAATTTTTTTTCTAATTATGAATGCTTGGTATGTGATAATATTTGAGGTAACAATATATATTTTGTTTATGCTATGAAAATACAGAATTCATTGTCCTTGTGCCAGTGCTGTGCAATAACCTAATCAAGAAACTTTAGCGTATTTGTCTTTAGTTTGAAACTGAACTTTTTTAAAGTACAAATTTAAGGGTTTTTTGATTTCTTTGTAGTTTCAAGCTTCTAGTATGTAGTAAAGAGTAATAATGTTCAAAAGTTTTGAGGGGTTTTTGATAGGGAGATTGGTATTCTAAAAGTTATGCAAATATTAGATGCATGAGCACTACCCAGGAAAACTGAACGGAGTATGCTACTTACATTTTTCTAATGATTGTAATAAATTAGGATTATTAGGATGAAATTACCTTTAAAAACACTTTAAGAAAATCTTGGCAGCTTTGAAGAGTGATTAAAAGCAGCCAGAGAGCATTGGCCAATTCATTTTTGTTTACACCTGTTTTGCATCACCAAAATATTATGTTGAGTCTGGCCCTTAGTTTGCAAATGATGCATTGGAGTATTTTCAAGAGTTTATGTCCAAATGAGTGTTGTTGGGTGCTTTAATTAAAAAAAAAAAAATTAAAAACACCCAACACATTTTACTTTGATCTGTAACCCTTCTGTCCAGTATTCTTGTTTGAACTAAATAATGGCAGTGCTAATGATTTTTAGACACATTCCACACAAAATAAGATTTACCATTGAAACAGTAGTTTTCTCTTTGAAATCATGCCAGTGTTTAAATTGGTCTGTTCTTTAAATACTCCTAACAGTTAAATTCAACAGTCATAAACAGGTAAATTTAATTTCCCGTGTGCACCCTGATATATCCAGTGTACAAGTTTGCTGTTAATTTTAATTATAAAGGCAGCTGCAGTGCTGTTTTGTTACTGAGATTATCTAGCCAACACTAGTAGTGACCCTTTTAAAATAAATGTTAAAGAATTCATAATTTTGAAGTATTAGCTGGAGATATAAATTCAGAAGATGATACATATTCTGAACGTAAAGCACATGCTTTATGTTTGAGTGCACAGATACTGTATTTCTTGATGGAAAGAGTAACTCTTATTCAGAAACAAGGTATGGTTTCGCTTCATATTGCTTTGATTAAAGACTCTTCTACCATTGATGCTCAGGAAAACGTTCTTGTGCTGAGCTGGTACTGTCTTACTGTCCCGTGTTTTCACATTCATTCCCTTGTAATTCCCAACTGCCAATACCCATTTCTGTCTTACACATGGTTCGCAAGCTTAGCAGAGAGAAGTTTTATGGGTTTGTAATTTATTGCACGTTCCACTATGGAATTTGGGTGTATGACTGACTTAGTGCTACAATAATAATTGAAAACAAAATAGGAGACTTTGCTTAGGAGGATGTGAGCTCCTTAAAACACGGAGAATCTGCTTGGGATTAATGACAGATTTTCTCTGTCAGAAGAAAAAACCTCTCAGACACCAGCCTTACTGGTGCAGGTTGGCCTGTTTGGTTTTGTGGCTTTATGGTAGCTCTGTACCGTCTATATGGTTGTGTTCCCCAAAGCCAAGCATGTTTTCATTGGATTTCTGCAGCCCCTTGATGTCCCCTTCTCCACTGCACTTGGGGTCTGTCCATCTCGTCTGGAAAGAGCAACCTAAGAGGCCGGCGCTCTTGGGTGCGGTGACGGACACGGAGGAGCTACACGTACAGGATGCCTGGAGTGAAGCGCCACGTTGTCCTTGTGCCCAGAGTTTCATTGCTCACGGCACTGCAAAGTTATGTAGTAGATCCAAATAAATACTGATCTCACGAGCAAAACATACCAGCCCTTCCTGCTACCAAACGGTTATTTGGACACTGCTGAAGACAATAGCAATGTAATATCCTTCTGAAGCATTTGCCAGCTGGCGCAGGTCGCCACATCGTTTCATTCACTTCATTCATTGCAGAATAAAGAAAATTGGCACACTCAGAACATTTTTAAAATACATCTGTTCAGAACATGAGTGTTGTTTCTTGTGTAGTTAATTTGCCACTTCATTATGAACGTCCTGATGGAAAAGGAGCAATGTGCACAACAGCAAGTGTAAAAGTTGGTTAGCTTCCATCAAGTTCGTAAAAATTCATTAAAGAAATATTACTACATCTTTCAAGTTCTGTATCACTGAGTTGTGTGTAGTTTCAATTAAATGACAGGAAACTGAGGGTTGACAGAGAATTACTTTGCCGTTCACAGTGTAACCAGTAGATCTCGATGCCACATAAAATTATTGAGACAAACGATAATACATTGCTATATCCAGTCTTGCTTTCAAGCCTTTTTTCCAAGGGTGTTTGGAAAAAGATTGTTTATTTTTACAGTTGAGAAACAATTTCATCAAAGAACCTGTTCAGGGTTGCTTGGTTCGTAGCAAGATTACCCATATTGGCTGTGCTGTAGTTTGGCCGTGAGTTTGCAGCAGCTCTGAGCCAGCTCTATCTGCACTCCCTGGGGCAGAGCTGCTGCGTGAGCCTCGTCTCTCTGCGTCCAGTTTCTCGAGGCGGAATCTGGCTGGTTCCAGGCTGAAGCAAAACAGGGATCTGATGTCTGGGCAGAGTGGATGACCAAGGAATTTGGGTTCAGCTCTAAGCTTGGCTGTGAAGTCATCAGTCAATAAAAAGGGTGTGGGTTTGGGCCAGCCGTGGAAATGGAGAGAGAGAACCTGCATGGCCTACATGAGGGTAGTACTTAGAGAGATGCTGGCTAGAGCAAAAATACAGAAACGTTTCAACTTTGTGCAGTGCGTAAGTGAATCTTTAGATCAGAATGAAATGTTTCCATTTTGTCTGATGTTTCACATTGATACGCATTCTGAAATGAGAGTGAATCTTCTGCTACCAGTGTGCTATGTGACTTGAGCACCACTCCATTCCCACGGCTCCTACCGATACAAATACAGCCAGGTGCCACACAGGATAGGGATTCAAGTTTAGTGCAATAACAACACTGTAGTGCAGCCTTGTTTTAAGGCATTTTATTGAAGTAGAGAATCCAAAGTTTATTGGAAGTGTTCTTTACAGTCAGATGCTTCCTGTTGCTGAAGATGTGTCCTGTTGCTGAGTGACTTTTCCGCTCCCATGATGGGAATAGGTTTGAACTTTGAACCTGGACCTCCTGCCAGTTACAGATAGCACTGGACTGAACCTCTTCATGTGGTTTGTGTGCCAAAACTCTCAGTCCCTGTGTTTGCTGCTGTTAGCTTGCACATCTGTGATTAGGGAATGTGTCTGTGCTGTGTGTGTTGTCTATATATTCTTCATCTTAGATACTGAAAATGTTAGAGTTACGCTTCTCAGATAATACATTTGACATTTTAACTTCCTGTGGTGCATAAGTGTGGGAACACTACTGATTGTTTTTCATGGAGTACTTACATAGGAGCTGAGATAACTAGTAAGAGTGGTCTTATGTGTGTTTCCTTTGAGCTTCACTGGCCCTGTGTGAAGTGGTGCGTGGGGGCTGTCATAAATTAATGCCTTGAGTTTTGAAAAAAGAATATGAGTTACTCAGAGCATCCTTGAGGCCATGGTACTGAAGATGTTCTTGTAGTGCTCTGAACACAGAGCCGTTTCACTGTTCAGAAAAAAGTGGAGAAGTATGGAAATCAGTTGTACTAGAGAAGAAAGAGCCTAGTAAAGTGGAATAAACCAAGGAGTGAGGAGGAGCCCAACATTAATGCAAAAGTAGGATACTTGAGTTACTGGGATGATATTTATCGTTAGATTGAGTGCATTACTTAGCCCTTCCCTAAATCTGCCTTCAGCAAGTAAAACAAAGCACTAGGAAGTGAGGGATACCCTGTCAGGTACCTTGTAAGTGCAGGCAGGGAATAATACAATAATGTAACAACAAGAAAATAATTCATAAAATATCCTTCTCTTGTATTTGGGAAAGTAGAGGAATATGCCTGACACCTGTTTGAAAAAAAGGAAATATCATATGAATTACACAAGTTTTCACTTTTTGTGTGTAAATATTTCCTTAAAGTCTTGTGTCTAAATTTATCTGGTCTTAACTGAGGGGGTTGGGGTGTTCCTTCTTGTAAATAAATCCACTGGACTGGATTTATTTTTCTCTTTGTGTAGCAGTTAGCATTGTGATGTCTGATTTTAATTAGGACCTCTGGGCGCTTTTCTAGGTTTTCTTGATTTATTAGGCCAATCGATTGGTCCAATTAGGTTGGTCTTTATTAAATCTTTCTAATACATTTTATTAAACTGACTGATAGTTACATATTTGGAAGAAGCAGATGAGCATTTGGGTGCAGAGGCATTACAAGTCTGGCTAAATTTAGATGAGGAACCACTACTTAGTATTTTATTTAATGATGTTAATTGAGTAGTCTGAGATGTAAAGTTAAATGGCACCTGTAGATTACAAGGGAGTGAGGAAGGAATTTCTCTGCTGTGACAGGGGTGCAGAAGCAGTCATGTGGATTAGTGTAGTGTATCCAGTGAATGCATGAGGCCAAAGAAAAACAGTCTCAGTCAAGTGTGGCCACAGGAACCCTAGTGATTCCAAAGCTTTTCTAGTTTTAGTGCAATGTTTTTTCTGTGCTTGCTTGATGTGCTCCAATTAGCTTATGGGTGCTTATACTACAGAGGTGTGGTTGTTACTGGGAACTTACTGTGTCTTGTGTAATTCTTAGTTTTCAGATACACAAATTTTTGTCACGCCTCCGTTTGCAATGGCAGAACTTGATTTGATCTCTGCCTGTACCTGAATTTATTATTTCAGTGCTTGGTTATGAATGTTTTAGCTTTGTCTTAGTGAATGGAGAATGAAACAAAGATCAAGTTCAAATAAAAAAACTTCAATATGTTAGTGTGGTGTTCAGAACCATTCCTACTGCATACCTGTCCTTGTTTGTATAGGAAAATGGGGAGGCTGCTCATTTCGTCGGCAAAAGATGCTTACCTTCGTAGTGATTCTGCAGTGCTGCCTTTTCTGCTTCTTAGATAAAGATGCCTAGTATTTGTGGCGTGGTACTTGGTTATCTGAATCTGAAAATTCTGTCTCTGTTGTTTTGGAGATGAAGTTGGTTTTGTGTTTTACCAAATCTAGGGAAGGATGTTCATGCTTTAGATACCCGAAATCTCTGTGAAATAGAACTGAAATAAGTTAGTGCCCTTAAATTCCTTGGATATAAGTATTATCCAGAATGTGGTGTAGTCATGATAGGAGTGGGTTTTTTTCCAAATATTTTTATCTTTGGGGCAGGAGATGTTCTGAGACAGATCCTCTTGCCAAATGAATCCCAGCAGTAGCATGTTTTCTGAGAGTGTCACTGCTTTTGCGAGCTTGATTTCTGACTAGACGAAACATAAGGACAGGTTCTTGTTATTACTGGCCATCTTGTCACTAAATTATGAAGAGTTTTGTGCATCTTCTCTGGTATATGTCATGTAGAATATTGATCTCAAATAGAAAATAAATTTTGATGGCTATTGGGGTGTTTGATCCTATCCTTTTCAGTACTTAGGTGAAAAAGGAGGACAACTGAATGACAGACCCTTTCTTTATGGATGGTCTTCTAATTCTGTGACTAAAAACCAACACCTAAAAATCTTTCTTTTCGTTCCAACCCTGAATCAAAATTTCTTTATTCAGTGTTGTTACTGCAGTTGCCATCCCCAGTCCAGGAGATGGAGCTCAGCAGGATAGCTCGTCTCTGATCAAGCTCCAGAGGTAGAAATTACATTAAATGTTATTAAATATAAGTTGCAGTTCTGTAGGAGTTCATCAGAGTATCTGGAGAGCAGGGGTACAAAATAAGAAACTTAACTGATCGTGCATACAAGAAAGCAGTGCAGACCTCGGAGCTCGAGTCTCTGTATGAGGATGTGCCAAATTACAGCCTTATGTTGTGATGTATTATTGTATTCCCTGCTTGGCTTGGTCTGTGGAGCGTATTACTGTAGTGGTATGTGGTATTGAGGCTGTGTTAAGCCTTTATTATTAAACTCTTATAACTCCTGTGGGACTGATGGTTTGTGGTTTCTCAGGACCACTTCCAAACAGCACGCAATGTTTTTTTTCCTGTGGAAGTTGGTTTATTGCTAAAGTCTGGTTTTGGTTTTGAAAAAAAAAAAAAGAGGGGTGGGGGGTGGGGTGGGATGAGAGAAGTTACTGGTTCAGCTTCTTTGGTTTCCAATAGGATGAGACAAATATCTACAAATCCTTGCTGAGAGAATCTGTAATAAACCAAAAAAGTTAGTGACTTCTCCGAGCTACTTACTGTAAAAGTCTTAACTGAAATTTTGAAACAGCACTTAGGTGAACGTACAGGTGGTATACAGTTCTTGATGAAATGTGGATTATATTTGCTGTTCTCATTCTGTGTTGCCACTGCTTGTTTTCAGTTTGTATATTGCATTTTCATCAGTGATGAAATCAAAGCAAGGGCAGTGTTTGCACTGGAAGTCGGTCCATGTATTTGCACTTAAATGATTTCAGGAACTTGACATAATTGGACTTAGAGCTGCCCCAGACACCGCTGGAGTGCAGTACACGTGCACATGATATTAAATGTTTATCCTATGGTGTCCATATATCTATCTAGGGGTATGAAAGTTAAGCAGTTTTCCAATATAGCCTTGTTTCTGTCTGTCTACTACAAGTCTTCATTTTGTTGGTCATGGTCATCACTTCATGAAAACCCAAATCTTCATTTATTTTTCTGTTCAGAGACTGGAGTAGTGGAAAAAATATGGCAGTCTGTAAGGAATAGCTGTTTAATAGGTGTCTGGTGTTGAGGAATGCCTAGTCTTAATAAGGTGCAGCAGGATGAGTAATTTAATTTGCCTCTGTTGGGGCAGTTATCTGTGCAGTGAGGAAGCTTGTGGTTAACAAAACAAGCAGGAGGAAGGATTTGCAGGAGACCTAAGATGGGGGCCGCTGGAGTGGAAAGGGGCGTGTGCTTGTGAAGGGGTGAGATGAGGGGTCAGTGATATCTGCAGTGCATCCCTTGCCTTGACGTACAGTCAGTCCTCACACCTGGGTGCCTCACGTGGACCGCATAGCACCGGTGGTGTAAGCGCAGCAGCAGATGCAGCCGCCTCAGCCTTGCAGGGTTTTTTTACTTCAGGACAGAACTGTGCAAATCCAGAGGTGTTCCGCTGAAGGCAGGTTCAGGTCTACATCCAGGTTGGAGCGTTGTTGGAACAGAGATTGAGTTTGTTCCCAGAGCAGCATTGAGTCTCTCTGCACAGTTTGCCTCGGAGCTCCTGCTTCCCGAAGGTTCCTGAACCACCCGGGATCCTTGTGTGTGTTCTGTAGTGGTGAGCTCCCCTGGAAGAGGGGTCTCATACCGCAGCTCCACTGCAGTGGAGCACCTTCAGGTAGCCCTGCACAGCACTGATTTTGGGGCAGTGATGGTGCAGATTCATCTGTTGGTCCAATTTTTGATGCTGTAGCTGGATGGTGGGTGGGAGGGGAAAGTGACCCGGGGCCCAGATCCCAGCGCAACTTTGACCCAAAGTGACCCACGACAACTTGGCAGCCTGGCTGGTGAGGTCTCGGACATTGTTATTCCTGGCACTGGGCGCCTTCTATATGGGTGTTTCTGCTGTCGTTGCTTCTTCTGATGGATTGGATCAGATCCAGAACTGCGTTTGGATTTTGCTGTATCCTGGGTAGTTTTTTTTTTTTCCTTTTTAAAGCTGTTGTAGCCATTGGAAAACCGATGGTAGCTAACATGGGAACAGGTGTAAAAGGCTGGCACTGTGGTGTGTGCCGCCCGGAGCTGTGCATGTTGGCAAGTTACTGGGTGTCAGATGGTGTGGTTTGGGCATAAAGGCTGCTCTTCAGAAGGCAGGAGCAAGAACGTTCCAGCTGCTTTATGGAAGTAGGTAGCTGAAAGGTTAGGGACTGCTCCAGACGATTCTTGGCACCTAAAACAAGGGCACGTGTAAGAGGGTATGTTTTACATTGTGTTTTATTACGTTTTATTTGCCTTTGAAAGACAGAGCAGACTTGGGGGAAGGCACTGGGCACATAGTCATTAGTTTCTGGGTTGAACTGGTTTGGAAAAGGGAGCTCACCTGCTTACTCTGCTTGTGATTTTTTTGTTTGGTGGGTTTTGTTTTTTGTTTATAGGAGGAAGATAATGTCAGTTAAGGGAATGAAACATTATACTATTTTTGTGGGCTGCAATAATGGTATTAATTTGGTGCTTGCAATGCTTTTCAGCCATTCTTAGATAAGTCCTAATATTTCATGCGCAGTGTTTGAATGCAAAATATATTGCAGGAAAATGAGCAACATTGAAATTTGGCATTAACTACAAAGCAATACTTTATGCTGATAAAAATCTCAACAGTTTTTTAAAAGTAGAACCCCACAGAGATACTCTGGAATTAATTGATGGCAGATGAATTTAACACAGTTAAAATGAATTAAACCTCTTGCTATTTAGAATAATAAAAATATGTCTGAATTTTATTCCCAAAAGAGGAAATACAGTTGTTAAGTCCAGATGGATTTTTATTGTTATTGGAGTAAGTTTTGAGACTAGTAATATCTATCTTTTTTTTTTTTATGTTACTACCACAGTGTTGGATCTGGGACAGCACAGATCTGCTTTTTAAAAATTGTTTTAAATGCAGTTAAATGAATAGTTTTACTATGTTTATTTTGAAAATTAACACCTTCTTATTGAATTTGTAAGAATTGGAAAATAAGCACGAGGGTGATGTACAATATAAAAAAGGTCAGTCCTACGTGAGCTGAAATGTGGTAACTGTCAGTGTCTGCAGTTGCAGCCTGCCCGAATACGAGTGGATGCAGCGGGAGCTTACCCTCTTTGCAGCACGCTAAATCGGATTGCGGTTGTGCTTTTTGCCTTGCACCACGGCAGGTGCTGTGGTGCTGTATGTGACGTGATTGCTTCATCCCATCAGTTGATCGCATCTGAAGCACAAGTTAGAAAAAGAAATTTTAAGGGATTTGGTCTATTCGTTTAGCTGAAGATAAAGGGCAGTTGTGCAGTTATTTGCTGTGTCAGTTTAAAGCTTCTCTTTCTGTAACATCATTAATCCTAACATGGTGGTTTGCTCTTCGCTGTGTTCTACCCATTGACAAGCTGTCTGTAAGTTCTGGGTCCAGTTCTGCTCCACTGGAGGTGGAGTACAGTTCAGTAGACTTTCTGCTTCAGTAGGGATTGGGATCAAAACAGCTGGCAAACCAGGAGGCTTCCTACCAAAAAATGTGTTGGTTTGTCTCAAGTAAGAATACAGCTGGAAAAAACCACCACCATTGAGCATCGTACCATACCGCAGCTCCACATGGAACAGAATGGCAAACAGATTCTAGGCTGGGAGAGTGGTATGGGAGGGAAATGAATGACTAATAAAGGGGTCTGGATCATGGGGTGAACTGAGTGCAAGCAGACAATAAGGGTTTCTGTATGGCCAAATGTCAATTTGCAGGTATAAAAACTAGGAACTGTAAACCACAATTGCACTAAAGTGTGCCCCGTCATATGGAACAGCTACTAAACGTGTCAGGCATTAACTGGTGAGCAAGAGTTGTCATTGCCACCATGGCTACAAGTGTTACTGTGATCCCCAGGTGGCAAAATACAGGGGTGTCAAGTAGAGAGGTTATATTTTCTTGGTACTTGGTACGCATGCTGTGCATAGTGCAAAGGTGAAGGATGTTGATATAATGAAATGCATTCAGCTGGGAGCCACTGGTGTGATTCAAGATGTGGAAAATGTGCCTTATGGTGAGAACTGTGAAGAGCACGTAATACTTGGCTCAGCAAACTGTACTGGGGAAGAGCCGATCATAACAGGTGAGTCCCCTAAATGGGGACAGAATATTGATAATAAATTTGATAAGAAAGACCTCTCCAGTCTAGCAATCAAAAGCACATTATGATTCAGTTTTGGTAAGACCTACCAAGCTTATTAGGCATAAAATGAAATTATTTTCAGTAAACTCTAGCTACTTTGTTGGGTAATGACATTGTGATTTGTTGCATAGTCCAGCATTCCGCCTTTGCTAGATGCCTGTTGTTTTGTCTGGCTGGTGAAGAAGTCGTTCTGCTTCTTGGTGGAAGGGAGCATAAGGAATTATTTAAGTAAAATAACAAGAAAATGTTACAGCAAGAAATGGTGCTATGAAAAAGGGGAAAATGAACTTGTACTCTTGTGTTACAGATTCAGTGGTTCTTTCCTTTGACTCCGTTGGACATACACTAGGCTCAGGTACAACATTGCCTTCTTCTCTATCTCCCACTGATGACAAGGCTTCTACTTAACTGGACATGGTAGCCATGTTGGGAGGCAACACTGAGTCAGACTTGTGTGGGAATCCACCACCTAGCCAAAGTGGGCCAATAGGTCCTTCCCTAAGAGTAGTGAGTCTTGATGTGACACGAGGATTAACATGTGGGACCCTTCCATTACCCAGCAAAGCAGATGACCTGGACACGTTACGTGTGTTAGTGATGTGGTTTGTGCTTCTTTTCTCATGTGAAAGACATTAAGATGATGTCACCCACCAGCTGAAGAAAAACTGTTCCATGCTACTAGGAGAGTTTCTCAGCTAAACAAATAACTGAGTTATTTGGGGAAAGACATCAGGAACGCTTCCAAGAAGGAGAAGGCGAAAGAGTTGTAGCTAAACAAATAGGGCTGGAAACTTTTTTTTGGTGGAGATTGACCAGCATGATCAAACCCAAGGGCAAATCCTTCCAAACCTAATTTTCTTTGAAGGTTGGGCTCAGGTTTCAGTTAAACTGAACCAGAAATCAAGAATTCTTTTATGTTGGGGAACTTCATGAGACCAGAACCTATGCATTTGGCTATGTATAATAGGCAAGCTGCAGCCAAGGTACACTGTAGTGAGCCTGATACTTGATGAAATTCAGTTTACAGTGTATGTATAATGATATATGAAATGCAAGGGAAAGGCTAAGAATTACTTCTATAACTTAAAACCACTAAACACGTAAAAGATGGGGGTATTTACTGTCTTGCAGAAAAGAAAAAAATAATCCAGGTGAAGGTTTTGTGTCTTTATCTTGCTTACTAGCCTTTCCTCTTGGTTTGATAGGGGGAACATGCTGCCTTCCAACATAGCACCTGTCTTCTGCCTGCACAGTTTGAAAGAGAGCCTGCTGCCTAACACTAACAGCAAAGCTTGAACCCAGATTTCCAATTTACTAACCCCCGAGCTAGTGGTAGTAACTCGCTTTGTTTGCAACACCCCAAATGCTTTCTGCTCTCCCTGCATCTTCTCTAAAACATATCTCTGGAAATGGATCTATTGTGGGTGCATGGTCTGATGTAGGAGTATCTCTAGGGTGCTGAGTGGACATGCTGTTGTGTTTCTGGGGAAGAGATCCTCTATTAACTCCTTCCTGATAATTAATATTAGTTGTAACTGAAGTGTGTTGTTCTCTGCTTCCTTCTGTATTGGGTGATGGTTACTTTAGTCTGCAGAAGTAGAGGGGGAGTCGCATAGGTTTGACATAGGAAATCTGAGTAAAATTCAGGGAATTTTGGTTAGAGCTGAGTATGTCTGGATCAGCATACCTACACTGGGATTACGCTGGATTGATGTTGGTACAGCTAAGACCAGAATTTGTCCTGGAGTGAAACTTTTAAATATTACCTACTACGGATTTTTTTTTCTACTACTATTTTGGCTTCTGACTGATGGGAAAACAGTTAACCCTGTGGATAGCTTCCAGTGCAGGGTATCAGTGGAGTTAATCAGACATGTTGTGTTATGATACTACTGATGGGGTGATAAACTTAGTCCTGAAAAATAGTTCAACTGGCCTGTGTCTTTTGGAGTTCTGTTCATGTGGAGGGTGGGAGACAAGCTAGTCTAAGCCCATGGACTGTGTGGGGCTGTTTTAAAAGCACTGCTCTTTGTTCTGCTTGTCCCTTGCAACACAAGCTTGGATTGGTTAGGAGTAAGACAGTAAAATTTGATCTTTTGTAAACCCTTCCACGGCAGCAAGATTGAATTTCTTCATTGAAGAAATATGAAGAAAACTCACGTATTTGAGAAGGGACGTTCAGAAATGTCCAAGAGAGCTGTATGTTTATTGCTTTCATATTTCATACTTTGCATTCACTGTGCTGCAAGCTTTAACTTGCCCTGAACTAATGTTGTAATAAGATGTCAAGATGTGTGATGTCTGTCCAACTGAGGGATAGCTTTCCTTGTTGAACAGGAAGGAGAGAGAGAAAAACTGTGGCTATTGTGCTTCCGCTGTCCATCCCATCTCACCTTGCTGCAGACCAAGGAAAAGACAGAGCCCAGAAAGAACCCAAAGAAACAATGGCAGCTCCAGGCCCAGCCATTCCTAGTAGGTGATGTTTGAGGTTCGGGGAAGAAGGGGCTGAAGTTACATCCTTTGAAACATAAAAATACATATATCTTTTTCTTTATTAGTCAGAATTAAACAGCTGTTAATAATAGTCTCCCTGTTAAGATTTCATGCTGCTTAAAATTGCTACTCGTCTTATATTTGTATATTAAACAGCTTCTTTAAATTGCTCTTTTGTAATTGTTAATCATGCCATATGAAGGGCAATGTCTCGTTGCAGTTCCTTTGTTTTATTCGAATTGACTGTTTGTCCTTATCTTGGTTTTCCCCTTAACTCTTTGTCCCTTATGCAAATCTCAGTTTTCAGGGAATCTGGAAATCTGTCCTTATGTAGGGTATTTGGGGTAAAGTTTCTGAACTGAGTGTTCAGCAGGCTATGGAGTGTTAAAGTATTGCTTCATAGAAGATCATTAACCTAGAGGACACGAGAGTCAAATGTGCTTGGAGTGAGACTGAACTGTCTGAGGTTCACACTGTGGTCTAGCCTTCACAAGGCCAGATGTTTTTGTGATTCTCTTCAGGACTGCCCCTTCCCTGGAAAGATAAAATTTGAACAGCAAAGATAAATGTTTGTTGTGATGTCTGGGCCAGTGCATCAGCTGAAACTATTTCAGAAAGGAGGGTGTCATGCTCTCAACTTGGGAAACATTAAGCAGGACACAGGGTGTTTGAGGAGACCTAGATTTAATTTACTTGCCATAGACGGTTAGTACTTCTTTTTCCCCTCCCTCCCCCTTCCCTCTCTTGTTGCTTTGTTTTACTTTGTTGCTAGCAAATCAAACATTGGACCTTGAAAGTCAGATTTATACCCCTGCTATTTTTGTTCAAGACTTTTTCGACCTCCTGTGTCGAAAGCAAGCAAGTTAAAATTTTTCTTCTCTAAGCCTCATTAGGGTAGGAGTGCATTGAATGTCCAACTTTCCCATCTGCTGATGTGCTTGCTGGAAATACTGAGGTTCTGGATACCTTCTGGCTGTAGACTTACGCTGGTTTTAGACATGTTAGATTGCAGGACTGGCCACGGGTTGTACAGCAGTTGTGCTCACTGCAGGCTTAAAACACGGTAGTTCTAACATACCTTCTCAAGCAACCAAGTGTTATCTAGGTCTTGCTCAAACTGTTGGAATGTTTTAACTTTGTTGTTGTTGCTTTTTTCTTTTTAAGTTTAATTCTTAACCATTATCAAAAGTTTAGCTTGACTTACGCAAAGAAAACGGAGCCTTTAAAATTTGGTTTAGAGTATTGTATCTGCTGCGGCTCACGTGTTTGTGAAAGCCCACGTGCAAGCTCGTGCTTCCAGATGCTGAGTTCACAATGATAGTGCGGTTGTTATCTGAGAGTTTAAATCCATGCTTATTTAGGAGTTTGCTGTTAGTAATTCCTTATGCTAAAGTCCGTAACCATTTTGGGAGAAGCTGCAAGAACTGTGAAGGAAACTTTCTCTGTTTTCTTCAGCTGCTGAAGATGCTCAGATAAGCATTTTGTGAAGGATGAGAAGAACCCTGTGTCCATCCTCCTAAATACAACTCCAGAGTGAATTTGGTGATTACTTTCCTACGTTTTGGACGGACAGTGGTATGGATGGAGGCCAGGAATAGGAATACAACTGGAATTGTCAGGTGTCACATTGGTAGAATAGTGATGGCTTCCTAGCATGAGAGAAGCACCTGGGTGACTTGCAGAAGATGACTCGCTGTTCTTCAGCTTTCTCAATGAGAATTTATTAGTAGAGGTGGCTACAATTGCACATGCTGATCTTTCCCAGATTTCTAGGTTAGTTAGTGGTAATTAATTTAGATATTATGTTAATTGATAGAATTTTTGTGGCTCTGGTAGATACTCTTGGTTTGAGGAAAACAATTTTAGTTTATGTTTGGAGCTGATGTGGTTCTACTGTGTTGGGTTTTTTGTGTTGGTTTCTTTCCCCCCTAAATGGCAGTTCTGACTATCTGCTACGTGGCAGTGATGGGAAAGGAGAGGTGAACTTAATACGCTGCATTTTTCTGCATTCTGTAAAGTAGAAGATAAATGGGAAAGATTTTTTTTTTTCCTGCTGGTTTTAGTGGCTTTATTCTGCAAAACTGCTTTACCTTTTTCATTTTTGATTAATGAAGTTCTACTTCATTCTTTATTTCTTTGAGCTGTAGACTGTGGGAGCTGCCTGAATCTTTGCCAATGACTGTCACGTATTGGTTGCATAGTCCTTACGTGACTTTGCCAGCATGTTCAGCATCATCATCTGTCGTCTTATTAATGCTCTGTTCCTCCAGTTGAAAATACAGCTGTGAATGAATTGAGGTGCGAATGCCAAGAAGTGGTTTAAAGAATACCTCAGAACAAAAATATTTTAATGGAATTTTTCTCTGTCATGTGGCATCTATCTGCATCAAGTCAGTACACCTTGTTAAGTCACTGAAAGCCGATATAGATTACCATTTTGTTAATATTGCTCTTGACTTTTATTAGGAAATAGGATACAATTTCTAAAATAAAGATATGTCGGAAGATTCATTAAGGCAACATTAACTCCATTAGCCAAGTGAATACGTGGTAGTAAATGAAACAGCTGTTTGTTTAGCAAAAGTTGCAGTCTGGCTTCAAAGAGATGACTCCCTGGGAAAAGGAAGAGGGCATATGCAGTTCATAGGAAATTTTTCATCTTCCTATTGCAGTCTTTCATAAATTCAGCTTAAAGCAGTCTGTTGCATTTCTACCCGTGGAGGTTGCTATAGCTTTATTAAGAAAAAAAAAAAGTTATATGGTCCATGTTAAGGTAACCAGAGCCTTTCAAAATGTAGTATGCTAGAATGACCTCTTTTTTTGTTTTGCTATACCTATTTTGGAGGTAAGACAAGCAGGCAAAAGACCTTCCTGATGAATGACCCACACAGCACTATCAGCAAGTGATTGCTTATTTGTTCTTTCTGTGCCTGGGGGATGAATAATGTGACTGCAGTGTCTAATGAAGGAGATCCCTCTGGTGTATTGCTTTCCTCAGGCTGTAAAGCCAGGCCAGATGTCTTTGGGGGCCCCCATCAGGAATTACAGGGAGGCAAAAAAAAACCCCAACTCAAAGGTACAGAGCTGGAAATTACTTCCTTTTACTGCTAAATCTGAAACAATAAGTAGTATCCTCATGATTTTAGGTGTCACCGAGGCACGCAGGGGTTTGTGACTGGAGGCAGATTTCCCCCTTCCCTGCTTTGAACTCCCAGGTTTGTATTTCAGTTGTGCTGATAGTGCTTGGTGTATCCATTTCCATCAGATGCAGCTGTTTTCATCAGGTGCAGTATGGGGAAAATGAACATTGGGCTTGGTGCAGCAGATCAGTGTCTTTAGATCAGTTTGCACGGTCTATGAGCATTTTTAACAGAAGTGAAATTCTAAGTTTTGCTGCTCATGTTGAGAATCACTCTATGGTTCTCCTTTTTTTTTGCTGGTCAGAATGTTGCCCATTTTTAACCATTTTGGCTGAAATATTCTAGGGGGAAGGGAAGGAGGAGTGTGTTTCACTTTTATTATGTTTTCATAAAAATTGAAGTTATTCAAGCTTTCTGAGAACAGAATAGCAACCCCTCCCCGCTCTCCCCAGCCTCACAAGAAAATACTGTACCAGCAGTTACCAAATGTTCTCTGTACTTCTTGCTTTGGTTCTGGTTCTCTAGACCAGACGCTCCAAGTAGAAGGAGTAGTATCTTCTTTTGCTTCCCAGAAAGAAGGAAGCCTAAATGAGGCTGCGTTAAAGCTCTTGAAGAATAATTTTTTCACATAGCACTGTTGAAATGTCGAATGGGCAGCAGGTTCCATGCAGCCAGGGCTTGGGGAGGCATGCTTCTAGCACTGGGCTGCAAGGGTTAAGCAGTTATCTTCACAGATGTCAGTTCTGCTCCTTCTGTGTATTTTTGCCGAGTATGGAAAGGCACAAAGGACTGGGCTTTATCTTGCCAGGGCACTTGGGGTTCTCCCTGGTGTTACTTGGATAACCTGGAGAAAAAGGCTGTTAGACTTCTAAGCAAAAGAGTAAATGGGGATGGGGAAGAAACTGGAACAACGACTTCAGGAGAAGGGCTTGCTGTCCATGCAGGGAAAGGGCTACAGAGCCCAGGTGACCTTAACTCTACCCCTTCCCAACTTAGCTTTACAATCTTCTTATTTTTTTGCAGTTACTTAAATAGCCTCAGAAAAGAACACTTTCATCACTAAGTTCCATCACTGAAGAGGTTAAAGTTGAAAATCCTAATGAAAGGATGCACCATTAAGTCCTTGTTTGTCCAGTACTTTCATTGTTGCTCAGTAACCCTGATTGGTATTTTTTTAACCCTGAAAGAAAACCTTTCTTTTATCCTCTTCACTTGATCCATTGCATATGACTATAATATGCATATGACTTAATTCTTTCTTGTCTCCTGAGTTCTAGCAGAATTACTTTACATCAGCTGAACTTCCTTAACTCTCCATATGTGTTTTCTGAGTCTTAGGTGAATGTGAGGTGTTTGACCTTTTTTTATTGCAGGGCAAGTCATTTTACCTGGCCTTTGCCGCAGATGTAGAACCTGCATGTGAACAGTGACCAAGGCTTCGTTCAGCTGCAGCCTCAGTTCCACAGAGACCAAACTTCACTGCACAGGATGAGATGTATCAGGGTGGTCTGAGCTGTTCTTGACAGGACTGCTGTCTCCTGAGTGTCATACCAATTTCTTTGACAAACACAAACATTTTGAAGAAAATAGCTAAAATTGAACGTTCTGCCTTCCCTCCCGTACTTGCAATTAATTACTAGTTGAACACGGGAGCTGCGTGTAGCCCATCTTTTTAAAAAGTTTACGTTAATTTTCTGTTTCTGTGGGCAGAGTTACTTGTACTGTGCTTCTGAGTAGCTAGATGCTAAAGGAATAGTAGTCAAGTCATCAGTGAAATCATTGACGGGTAGTTTGGAAGGATAAAACCAGTGAGTCAATTCCTGGATTGTTGATTTGTTATTAGTAGCATAAGGGGAAAATTTTGCGTATTGCTTGTATGTAGCTAAATTGGCTACAGACGCAAAATGCAATTTGAAAACTTGATACTGTATACTGTGCTTTGTTGCTTTTGGGTGGTCTGCGTGGAGTTTACAGACGTTAGACAATGCGTTTCTCACTTGCTGCCTGGTAGCTGGATTTCTGTTGGATACTTGGGGAGAAATTTCCATGCTAATGCCAGCACTGGATTTGGCACAGGTTTTGCATCATTTATAGAAATTGCTATGCTTGGCTGTACTTCTGTTCATATAACCCTAATTACATGCTTTATTATAAAATTGTTGGCAGTTATTAGATTTTTATTCAATTAGGATCTTCCTGGAAATGTAGAAATGCATTTTATTTCTGACCTAAGGAGACATCTTGTTCTTATGGGGCTTGATGAAACTTCATTTCCCATGTTCATTCATTTTTGTGCTTCTGTACGCTACTGTAGCACATTGTCAGCCGGGATCTGTGGCTTCCTAGCACAAGGGGTGTGTGGTCCTTCGATTGCCTTCCTCTCTTTTAATACTGTTGCTGTTGTCTCTCATGGGCCTTTCTGTCTCTTACGGGCTGAGAACTTAAAGCCTCGTTCAAATTCTTCCATGATGTTCTAGTGGTTGCTAAGTAAGTTCCTTATTACCTTTACTCATTTTTGGTTTTAAAAAAAGAAAACCCTGTTCCACACAGCCATATCAACGCCTCGTCTGGAGGTTGGTGGGTCAGACCTACCAACCTGGTTAGACCTGAAGCGAGTTTTACAGTGCCATTGGCAGCTCTGCATCGCACTTCAGTGCAGACACCCCTGATGGAGGGTCATGGTGATGATGTTGGCAGGGGCCAACACCAGCCCACAGTTAACATGGCCAGCTGGTCCAAGCCAGTTCTTGGTGGAGATGCTGGAGTGTTTCTACCTTGTTCTCTAGCTGGTTTGTTCCATTTTGTCTAATATTGTATCTCTTCTTTGTGTTTATTATGTATCAGCTCGTTAACTGGATGAGTAAGGCTGTAAACTAAGGTGATGGGAGGTGGAAGCAACCTGTAGGTTAGGGCACAGAGGGGTTCCATCAGTGCCAAGGCAGGCTCTTGCAACCAGTGTTGTCAAGGGAGGGAAGGGTAGGAGCAGGATTGCCCCTTTCTCTAGCAGTGAGCTGTGTGATCAGCTCAGTCCATCTCCTGTGATCATCACACCCTGACCATACTGTCCTTGACATTCAGGTGTACTTGTCTTTGAGTTAGTGAGTCTGTGTTTTATGGTATTTTAAATTAAATCCATAACTCATGTCAAGGATTGTCATAGCCCTCGAGCTGGGCTATGGGTGTTTGGCTTTCTCCAGGTATTTGGGGGTTTATCTGTATTTTGTGAATCCAGACTACTTCCACCAAGCATGTGGGCTGAACTCTTGTGTGTAGCAGTGACTTTTGGCCCCTGTATTCGTTGTGATACAGATAAATGACACTGAAGTCTGTAACAAGACCCTGACTTTTGCTAAAAGGAAGCTAACTTGAATCTGTCATTTAGAGGCTCCTAGTGTCTGTCTTCGGGGAGCAGCGTGTGATAAAAATTCACTTCCAAGCCAGTAGTAATGCTGTGACTTCCAGAAGTCCCAGTGAGTGCAAGATGGCCTGTGGGGAGGGCAGCATTTCCCTGCCCACAGTAGTTGACACGTTTCACCAGCCAGTGAGAGAAGGGAGCGTAGATGCTTCTGGTTTGATGCTATAGCCTGAAAGGATAATTTACACCATACTGAAAATCAAGAACACACCTGTCCTAGTTGGAAAGCAGGAATGTTATTTTGTTTTGCTGCACTTCATACATTTTTTCTGGGAAGTGCCTGTCGTGAGATAGTTGACACATAATTTTACAAGATTACTTTATACCTCTGTTAGTAGTCATCAGTGAAGATCACACGTAACCACTTTAATCCTAGGGAAGGTGAAATGCGTGTGACAAACCAGGTAAATCTTGTGAAACATTGCAACTCACATTTACATTGCCGTTGCCTTTACTGCGTGTGCGCTTTCTGGTGCTTTGGCTGCAAAGCTCACTAAGTGCTGAGTTAGTAGAAAGCCTGGGATGATGGTGTAGTTATGAGGTGATGTATCTCTTATTGCATTTCCTCTTCTTGTATTTCCTGTTGGGAAGAAGGGAATATTAGCTTTGGGAGAAGACTGATGACAGGTTGGCCAGTGACTGTAGATGTTGTGTTGTTATGGTGTGTGGGTTTTTTGTTGGGTTTTTTGGGGGTTTTTTAAGAATTAAAAAAAAAAAAAATCTCTGTTGCTGTTTGCTCAGTATGTTGGTTTTAGAAGGAGGAAGGGTAAATGAAAATTCAAGGCATGTATTTTTTTCCCAGAACAGATACCTTCTTATGTATGGTCCTACATGCGGAGGAGGTAAGGTTGGACAGGAAATAATTTCTTGTAGGAGGAATTAACTGGGAGAATGCTCTGAGGAAAGCAGCGCATGGGGGAAGCACATCTGTCAGTATGTGAAAGGTGGAGGGAGAGATGCACAGGTGCATTTCTACCAGCGAGTTCAGCGGGAATGGTGGGTGGCACATGGGTGCTGGCAGGGAACAGGTAGTCTGTGCCAATATCAAGTGTGCACATGTTCTGCAACTTCTGTTACCTAAGTCATATCAAACATAATTCTTCCCTTGGCTCGGGAATTAAAACTTAATGCGATTGAAATCAATGGCAGAGCTTATGCTGACCTATCTGGTGCAATCTTTTTGTTTAGGCTTTCCTGTTCTGCGGGTAAGTGACAGCACGAGAAGCTTGGTGTGTACATAGATACACTGCTGCAGCAGAAATTCCGGGGGTGTTTCACAATGAAAGCGAGCTTCTCTCTTTTCACTGAGCTCTTTCTAAAAGGCTGTGAGGGGTTTTTTTTCTCGTTTCTTTTAATACCCTGATCATTAAGCTCCGGAGGGATTATCTATTACTTCTCTGTTTGTATTGATGTTTTATTGTATGGTAGAGAGACCCAGTGCTTCTCAGTGTGAGGCGGTCCCTGGGCTTAACCCAACGCAAGAAGGACACTAGACCTTTTAGTTTTTCTTGTGTATCTCACATGAATTCTAATAGTTGTATTGTTTGTTTTATGAGATGTATTCAGAGATGCCGAATGCAAAGCTTGCTTTATACAGGAGTTACAGATGTTCTGAGTGATAACTTTGTTTCTGTAGCTGTTCCCTCTTTGCGGCATAAACTGCGACTGCATTTGCCCTTGAACATCATCACCTGAACTTTGAAGCATTTTTGCCATCGTGAATGACTTTCTCTTGAAGAAGGGCTGCTTGATTATGAAGTTGTTGGTTGGAATAGAGAAGGAACCAAGAAAAATGTCAAAGCTCTACCGCATCCAGACCTAGGAGGAGTGTTTGTCATCAAATTACTGGCAAAATTATTTCTATCGCAAGCAGGAAAGCTTTGTATATCACTGCATATGTGGTTTCAGCAGTGCTTTGTTTTTATGACTACAGATATCTTGGTAAATTCTAATGATTTCTAAATTAATGAATATCCACACTTTCTCTGGCTTTAGTATTTCCTGGAGACTCAGAAATGTTGATTAGGGAATACCTTAAAGTAACAACAATCTATGATAACAGCTGCTAGTGACTGGAAGTTACGATATAGCTATTCTCAGTTAGAAATAATTATTGCCCTTCCGTAAGAACATGCTGCTTTTTGGGTTTTGGTGCCTTTCGCAGAGGAGACACTTGCAGTTTTTATGATATTGTGTCCCTTGCTTTTGTTTTCCAGAATATGACAAACTGGGCTTTCTCCTGAACCTGGACTCAAAATTGTAAGTAGAACAGTAGGACACTTCTTTGTTTCTGTAGTTACACATTTCTGTTGTAAACACCTTTTATGTCACTTGGGCAGTTGGCTCACTGGGCTATAGACTTCTGCCTGGGACAGCCAAGTCCTGCAGCAACCTGGCAATTACCACACCATTCCTTACAGTAGGCTTTGCTGACTGACATGGATTGTGGTTCACAGTCATTAATTCCTTAACGACTGACCAAGAGGCTATAAATGTCCACCTGAAGCCATGACTGTCAGTCTGCTCTGGGTATCCTACTGTTAATCTTCCAAATGAGAAGAAATGTGTTAAACATTAGGAATGTCAATCTGCAGTACTTATTTCCTTTCCACTCGTTTCTTTGAAAATGGATGTAACTATTTTTGTCTGTGAACTGGAGTGGAAAGAACCTCGACACGAGGCAGTGACCATTTCCTATGTCAGAAGAACAACAAAGCGCTGAAGGATGATACTCATCATGTGTTTTGCCATAGATGGGTCAAATTAAGAATGAACTTTTTAACACTAGGGGTCACCAGCGACTCCGTTGGAGGTCAACAGCCTCGCGGAAGGTTTGGTATTGGGAACAAAAAGACTACTAGAAACCTTCTGCCTCTACTGCTTAAATAGGCTCTGAAGCAATCCAGTGGCTTTGAATGACTTGAGGATGCGTCCCCTCTACAAAGTGTCATGTTAATATAAAAACCATTCTTAACGTTTAGAAAGTGTCATGGTACGTATAGGGTGTAACGTTAAAGTTTTTTTGGTCTTGCTGAGCATCTTGGGAGCTTCCATAATGAAATAAAAGCCTTGTGAGCGTGATGGGAACTGCTGTTTGCAGGAAATGAGAGTCTCTAAGTAGGAGCTTCTTCTACAGAAGAAGCTGGGTACATAAACTCATATACAGTAATTCATCTGGCAAAAATGTGCTGTAGAACATGTATGAGAGAGAAGGAATATTGTTTTGTGGTTTTGGCTTTATTCCCCTAAAGGCTCTGTATCTCATTCATTGTGCGGGAAGGATGGCATTGACTGCGTGAATAGCTGGTCAAGGTTTCACTCTGGTCTCATTTATTGTAGCGTTCTGTGCGGGTTTTGGTGCGTACTGCCTGGAACCCGTGCTCATTACACAGTTGCCATTTTTCTTTACTGAATTTTCTGTACTGGCACATCTTTGCGATTTAGAGACAGTAGCTTACTGTACCCTTACAAGACTGGAGGATGAGATGATACGTTACCTTCGGTTGATACATTTAGAAGTATGCCCTCAACATAAGAAGGATATAGGCCGGTTGGAACGAGTCCAGAGGAGGCCACGAAGATGCTCTGAGGGCTGGAGCCCCTCTGCCATGGGGACAGGCTGGGAGAGTTGGGCTTGTTCAGCCTGGAGAAGAGAAGGCTCCGGGGGGACCTTATAGCACCTTCCAGAGCCTGAAGGGGCTGACAAGGAAGCTGAGGGGGCTTTTTACAAGGGCCTGTAGTGACAGGACAAGAGGTAATGGGTTTAAACTGAAAGCGGGGAGGTTTAGATTGGATATCAGGAAGAAATTCTTCCCGGAGAGGGTGGTGAGGCACTGGGACAGGTTGCCCAGAGAAGCTGTGGATGCCCCATCCCTGGCAGTGTCCAAGGCCAGGCTGGATGAGGCTTGGAGCAACCTGGTCTAGTGGAGGGTGTCCCTGCCCCTGGCAGGGGGGTTGGAACTGGATGGGCTTTAAGGTCCCTTCCAACCCAAACCATTCTGTGATTCTAAGTCAAAGCGAAGAGATTAATCCAAAATTGTGAAGTAACGAATTAACATCTCGGTGTTGGTGTGAGAAGAATGGCTTTTAAGTTTTAAGTAGTCTGATTTTGGTGGTTGGTTTTTTTTCCCAGACTACTTTGCATATTTTATAATGTCTGATTTACTGAACTCATCCATTGACTGCCCACACACTTTTGGCTATACCAGCATGGGCTAGCAGTCTGTGCTGTGTTCAAACCACGGCTCTAGTCTTGCTCTTCCTATTCTGCCTTCTGTGTTCACTGTCCTTTTCTTTGTTGCTTTTAGCAAGTCCCATTGAGTCCTCCTTCCCCTCAAGTCTCTTACACCCTTTTTTCCTTCTCTTTGCTGACTTACCTGCTTCTCTGAGGCATGGCCTCCTTCTTAGACTTGAGTACAAGGCCAAGTGAAGTTTTTACCTGCTGCAGGGCTTCCAAAACCCTATTTTTTTTTTTTTGATTAAAACCTCCCCATGATAAAAACTCTCCATTTTTTTGATTAAAGGAAGATTTTGTTGACTACTTTAAAAAATATTTATACAACACCCTAAATCTGCCTGTTTGCCTTTCAAAACCATAAAGTCAGCTTCTGGAAAGGCTTGTATGCTTGCTCAGCATGATTAAGGTAAATACTATGAGGTTAAGTTAAGGAATAAAAAAAGCAAGTACTATACATAGATAAAATCACTTTTTTTTTAAGCTGTATTGTCCTTTGTTGGTTTTAGGTTGCATTTTTCCTCCCAATTTTTAGTTTGTTGTTGGTTGGAAGTAAAGCTGGCACTGCTTTGAGAATGGACCTGATGACCTGCTGAGTTTCCTTCCAGCCTGAATTATTCTATGATTATTTTATTCCCAGTAGCAAGGGAGCTAGAAAAAAAGCTGAAAATGCGATAAAACATACTAAATACATTTTGAAAGAAGAATGAGTGACAGCCTAGAGGAATTTGCTGCTGTTCTGCAAATTCACCATGTGTGGTCAGGGTACCAAATATGCTTTCCAAGTACACACTGAATTCAGGGCTTTCTGCCGGTCAAGATGGTACCATTGTAGATGCACTTTCTGGTGGAAAAAAAGAATTGCTTAGAGTTGAAAGGGATAATGTGTTGTGCACTGATGACTTTATTGTCAGAGATAATTTAATTGTGTCTGTTGTTGTGATATAATCATTGTAGTCGAATTTTGCCATAGATCATAACTTTATAGGGTTCACTTAATTGACAGTTCGTGAGAGTCTCGGATGGCAATTAGTTTTCTCTCTGTTTTCTCCTTAATCTTTCATTTGTTCAGAATCTGTTCTGGCAGTGTTAGTTGATGTCATTTAAACCAATGACCTGGAGGTCTAACCCCCTCTACAAAGGGAGATCTGCATTAAAACTTCAGTGCTTTGACTTGCATTTTATATGACATTGTACGGAGGAAAGTGTTGGACATGAATAAATAGTGTCCATTTGCCTTTGCATCTTTAATTTGTTCATGTATTCCTACTTTAGTGTCCTCTATCCTGTAGGTGTCCAGACATGTTACTTATAATCCGTTCTGTTGTGGTTACAGCAACATGATTCTGTTCATGGCTTCTCTTTGAGTTCATGGAGATGGAATGAAACCAGATTTGTTCACTTTGGAGAGAAAAGCTGTCAGAAGTACTTGAAGTGTTTTCTGTGGGAACTGTACATCTGATGTATGCTTTGCTATAGCATTAGGGAGGCTGGTGTGGCCAGGATTCTCACCTGGAATGGGATGGACAGTTGTAAAGATACTGTACAGATGCTTCGTGGAAATGACCATCGTGACCAGATGTCTTGTTGCTCTGAGCTTGTCAGGACGGAGAATATCAAGAAGGAAGATGCTTTCTTTTGGTTGCCTGTGCCTAGGCTAACTCTCCTTTGGAATGTCTTTTAGCTTTTAAGAAGCAGGTTGATATCCAGGTAGGGATTGTTAACAAAATCCAGGATGAATGGAAAGCTGAGGAGATCTGTACACAACATAGTTTACGAATTAGTTTTTTAAACAAAACCTAAGGCTCCTTGGGACCAGAATCGTGAACAAGATCTGTTGCAAGAGGAGTCTATACTTCAGTTACGCTGGTACCAACCATAACATCATTACCAAAATTAGAATATCATAGCACAGTACACCCACAGTACAGAAACAGGCCAGCTGCCTCCATTTCTCCCAGGTAAAGAGACTTCCCAAGCAGCAGAGCCATATACAATTTATAAACCTTTAAGAATAAAATAACATTTACTGGTTGTGTAGGAAAAAAAGTGCTTATACAGAAAATACCATACTATTCACAGGTCTTAATTCTCGGAGGGTCAATAGTTCCTGAACAACTAAAGTCCATCAGTCACATGAGTGACTCAGCCAGTGGATTACTACGTGCCACCAAATGCCAGGATTTGTAGTCACTTTCTAACATCTGTGCTTGGCAAAGGGTTGCATGCTTTTATTATTAAATATTTATATTATAGTCGTTCTTTGAGGTTGGCCAGGTCCTAGAGACAAGAGTCTCATTCACTACAAATTCTGAATCATTCTCTGAGCAGAATCTATGTTTGCATTGAATTAAATGAGATTTCTGCAGGAGGATCAGCATATCATCATGCGGTTAATTATAGATGGTATCTTAATGCGTGTGTAGTTGACTCAGCTGAAGTGCACGGTCGTTCTTTATTCTGTTACTACTCTGGGAATGCTTGATTTAGTCACCTTAGCAATTACTGTGAGTTTGTCTTGCGCATGTGAAAAGCTCCTTTTTTGTAACAATTCATGTGATTTGGGGCTTTTCCCTGGCATTGGTTGCCCTGCTGCCTCTACACCAGCTTTCCTTACCCTGCAAGTGTGCCATTTGGCAGTGGGTAGGAACCGCTGCTTCTGTCCTCATTTTAAACTCCTCCTTCAGAAGCTGTTTTCAAAGGTACTTTAGCAAATAGGCGGGCTATTAGATGCTTCTGAACAACAGCCAGAAAAAAGCCCCTCCTTGAGTGATGGTGAATGTCTTCACCTGCTGCCATGGTCAGCTCACAGCCTTGGATGCTAAAATCTTGGATGATGCATGAATGAGGAAGCATCCCAGGGTTTGACTTGGACTGGGGAAGGACCACTCCCTCAAAGTTTTGCAAGCTTACTGGAATCATTCTTCCCTTAAACAAAAGGATAGTGGGTATTAGAATGTGTTAACCTGAGAAAGTAAAGTTTTGGGTTTTTTTGAAGGTAGAAATAGGGAAAAGAAATAGCTCCCATTGTCAATGAAAAAAATGTCTATGAGATCAGTATGGTTGGCCACAACAACATGATACTAACATAGTTAATATACTGTCTTTATATATATTTTATATTGTGTACTTTGAGGATTTTTCAGCAGTATTTAATTAAAAGGAAGAGTGTTTTTTCCACTGGGCTCTGTGCTTTGCTAGACACTTTGCGATGCTGTGTGTTTATATGTCTCTCCCATATTATCGAGTAGACTTTGAAGATGCAACAAAGTTTTGTTTGAAAATTCACGATAAATTCAACCTTTGCTTGAAAAAGAAAAGATGAAGAAATAGAGCTGGGGCAGGAGGGGGTGGGGTGGGGGTGGGGGGGGTGGAAGTGGGGAGCCAGAAATAACAACCTTCACCCAGCAAACTCAAACGAAACTTGATCTAGACTTTGAAAAGACCGTAAAAATGGAGGGAGTTTGGGCTAGGGAAACACACAGATTGGGTTACTTCTGTTTGTTGAAATTTCTTTACTTCAGAGCTTTAATAATGAAGAACTGAAACAGAGCCCCTTCCCCTCATTTTGTTTCTGGGGTGGGAGGTTGCTTTGAAACTGTTTGTGTCTATGTGTGGTACTTCACTATTAAGCACTGTAAAAATAAGCAATAACCGTGTTGGAATGCTGGACTTTCCCTGTGCCTGCTGCTGCTGTGGGGTTTCTTTGTGCCCTGTTTCCCTTCCTATTTGTCTTTTTGTATTCCAGCTATCGTGAGGTGGGGGGAAATGAAGCGAGACGTCCCAATGATCTCCTGTCCTGCCTAGGCAGGGTGTAGTTAGGGTGTTTCTCGCGGGTTAAATGGAGGGATTCTGACTCCAGCAAGAGCATCCTGATGCTTTTTCTGAAAGATTACTTCAAGGCTCAACATACTTCACAACATCGATACTTTCCTGGCAGTTGGTTATTTATTTCTCTTTCATTTCAGATTTTTCTTTGACTTTTAATTGATGTCCTTCTACCTAATCTCTTCCAATCCGTACTAATTGTTTGAGCACTTCAAATATTTAAGAAAATGAACCCTTGCTATCCACAGAGATTCAGTTACCGGGCTGTTTGTTGTTCATGCATCAAACCTCCCACGTTTGGTTGGGATGTAACTGCCATCCCTGTTTTTTGGTTTGCTCTTCTTAGGTCATCTCAGGTTTTTTTCATTTTTGATCCTTTGGAATTCTCATAAGATTCCTCACGTGAGTCTCCCTTACCTAACTTTGGGATTCCCATGTTAGACACAACCTCAGTTGGTGAAGAGAAAGGCTATAGAACTCAGAATTACTGACTGCTTAGATAGAACTGATTCACTGCTTGATTTGTTAAATGCAAACAAAGTAAAAAACTTATGGTTGGTGCTTTTGAAAGGTCCAGTTTCCTGAAGCTGGAAGTAATTATGGACCAAGCCATATGGGAAAAGAATGTAAAGTAAAAAACATGAATGGCTGAGCATTGTTTAGAGCAGCTTTATACTGTTTGCCCCAAGAAGTTCAGTTGCATAAGAAAGAAATATTCATGGAAAAACAGTTCTACCAAAAGTGTAAGAAAAAACAGTGATAATGTATTTATAGAAAAGGTAGAATTGTGCAATAAATACATGGAATTTTGTTTTGTTTGGATGAGAAAAAACCCCCAGTGCTTTCCTTGATATCAACAACAAAAGTTCAAGCAGCAGATACCTAAGTTAATGTGCTTTAGAACTGGTATGGCTGGACAACATGCTTGCAAGAATTTATGAAGAAGTAGCTGAAGACTTTTTGGGCTGCTAGAGATTATTAATAAATCTTCAAACACTAGGGGTTCTCCATATTCTTGGCAGAAAGTTGATGTACAAGTATTTTAAAAGCAAAAAGGAATGACTCATAAGCTTTTCAACCCGTTTTTGATTCTGAGCACAGTAACATAGTGGCCAATATGAGTTTTCACAAAAAAAATATAAAGTACTACATGTCGTTCCAATTAGTGTGCATATTAAATAGGAAACACTTTTTGTTAGATGGGCTTGTTCTTCAAGTGAATGTCCGTGAAGGTGCCTGCAATGCTGAAACGATGTCTTTCTTGATATGTTCCTCTTAGGGCTGGGCTTGCACATTTTGTGTTCTTTTAACCAGTCAGACCAGTTGTATAAAAACTGGAAGTCTATAAAGAAGAGGCTCAGTTTCCCCCCCCCCCCCCCCCCCCATCTGTAAATTGGAACACTTACTTTGCTTGTAGTTCTTCACCACGGTAGTATTAACATTAATTAAATGTATGCTTGTTTGTTTTCCTGGGGTGGATATGGTTACAACTAGTTAACTTTACAAGTTTCTAGTAACTGTTGTTTGAGCAAAAATTTTTACAGTTGTTGCATTCGCAGAAGGCTAAATTTACTTTAGTAGCAAAACCCAATTCAGGGATTATCTATAAGCTCATAAATGACATGGGGCCCTCCTGTTGCTTCATCCTCTTGGGAGAAGAGGATATAAAAAGCCACACTTCATGTTCTTCCTTCAGATACCTGTTCTAAAACTCAGACATAAATTACTTTAGTTTTGGCGTGCTTCTGCACTGGTAAACTTTTTAAGTTTCTAGTTACTGAATATCCTTCTACGAAGACCTCCTTGCTTTCTAACTAACTTAGGAAAATGGAGTGGATTGGGCAATCTAAGCATTGAGCATTCCCAAAACATCAGTTAAAGAGGTTAGAAATACTGCATTAAGACCATTAAAGGAGTTAGTCTCATTCGAGTTGGCTATAGAATTTACTGCAAGGACTAGATGTTCTCTGGGATCATGGGTTTTGATATGGATTTATGTTAAAACACTGACTTTCATCATTGTATTCCTGGTACTGGTCGTAATGAACAAAGTAACAGCACGCATTGTGGAAACGGGTGGTTTGTTGGTGCCCATCCTGACCCAAAGCGGTTGTGACCCTGTCATTAAGCTGATGCAAGAGTTGCCGCTGTTGGCAAGCCCACAGGCACGTCGGTGATCACCAAGCATCAACCCTCCTGCACCTGCCTGGCTTGGCATAAGAAGAGCGTGGCCAGCAGGTCGAGGGAGGTTATCTTCCCCCTCTGCTCTGCACTGGTGAGGCCTCCCCTGGAGTGCTGTGTCCAGTTCTGGCCTCCTCAGTTCAAGAAGGACAAGGAGCTACTGGAGAGGGTCTAGTGCAGGGCCACTGAGATGATGAAGGGGATGGAGCACCTTCCATCTGAGGAAAGGCTGAGGGAGCTGGGGCTGTTTATCTTGGAGAAGAGGAGGATGAGGGGGGATCTTATCAATGCTTATCAATATCTAAAGGGTGGGTGTCAGGAGGATGGGGCCAGGCTCTTCTCAGTGGTGTCCAGCGACAGGGCTAAGGACAATGGCCATAAACTGGAAAACAGAAGGTTCAGCCTGAACGTGAGGAAACCCTTCTTCCCTGCGAGGGTGACAGAGCCCTGGGACTGGCTGCCCAGAGAGGGGGGGAGTCTCCTTACCTGGAGACTTTCCAAAGCTGCCTGGACTTGTTCCTGTGTGATCTGCTCTAGGTGATCCTGCTCTGGCAGGGGGGTTGGACTAGGTGATCTCTAGATCTTCCAGCCCCTAACACTCTGTGAATCTGTGACATAGATCCCTTCCTGCTGGCCAGCACTGTTGCACCTCCAAAGAGAAATCTGCTTTCCTTTTGTTTCCCCTTGGAACTGTTTTTGGGAATCCTCGTCTAGTGGGTGAATGGAAATCAAGTGTATTCCAGCAAGGGAATGTTATGCTGTTTATCAAGCCTGCCTCTGAAGCGTGTCACTTCCTCGGAAGAACACTCTTGCTATGGTATCCTGACAAAGCTTAGTTGTCAACTCCTCATTCATATTTTTCTGTAGCTGGCTGTGAGGAGGTTTTGTAAATGAGGTGTATAGGAAGAGACAGCGTACTTTACTCAGTCTGCCTCTAAATTTGTCTTCTGCATTGCTGTAACGTGAGCAGAGATGTTACAGCTTTGCTGTCTGTATGTGCTCCGAATGCCACGCGTAAATGTTGAGAATATGTAGTAGGTCATCAAGGCAGGGAAGAGTTCGGTGAAACAAACACATACAGACTTCTTGCATGCTCGGGAAGGACAGTGAAACCAAGATACACTTTTAACAGCTGTAGGTATAATCTGTTAGGTCAGAAAACAGTATTTCATTTACGCTGAAAGCAAGCAGGGAGCATTATTGCTGTGCTTGGGCAGAATTGCCTAGCAGAAGAGAGGATGGTGGTCTGCCAGGTAGTGACATGCTGTGAAACTGCGATCCTCAGTTTTCTACAGAGATGATAGGCTAGAGGAGCTCCAGGTGAGAGAGACTGGAGGAACCCTGTTAAATATAATCCAGAGGTGTATTTTATTTTACTTGTTCTGCTCCCAGTCATGACTGGAAACCGGAAAGTAAGTTTTGCATAGTAAAAATCTCTTTATGTTACCCTTTACAGTTGTTCTAGGGCTGAAGGACAAAGTAAGTTTTGATTAGGTTGATAAATTTAGAATATGCTTTTTCCTTGAGGAAGCATGGCATTGCTCCTAGCATCCTTGACAAATCTGCACTGGAGAAGTACTGTAAAGGACCCCAGACCCGACAAGGGCTGGTGGGGATAGCTGGTGTTGTGTGGTGTCCCGAGCAGTGAACAAACCACAACAAAGGCTGCTGTGCAGCAGGAAGGTTACTCAGAGCTGTGTCTGATGTGCCACGTCAGAGAGGGAGTTGTGTAGCAGTTGTTGCTGTAAGATGTTTTTGAGTTTGTCAATGCTTGAATTGAATTGTGAGGCTTAAGTGAGATTTTCTCTAGTTGTTTTTGAGGAAACGAACCAATTAAATTAACTTTTATGAAATACTTTGTGCTCTTACATTACACAGAAGCCCATGTGATACTTTCTGTCACAGCAGAAATGAAAACAGGCAGAAATGCTACTCCTGGCGCTGGCTGCAGCCCCAGTCCTGCTCTCAGCAGTGAGAATCAGGACCACATGGAGGGACAGAAAAGTCATGGACGGGACAGAAAACCTGGATGTGCTGTTTCTTCGTTGTCTGCCATGCAATCTGTTCCAGCCTGTTAAAGGAGCATAAACTGAAAAGCCAACCAACAAAATGTTTTTGATTTGCATATTGAATGCGTTTGGATACTTCTGTTAGATTTCAGACCCTTGAATTCCTACTCAGAAATATCTTTGCCCTGTTTCTTTAAAAGGGCTGATCTTCAAGACCCAAAAAATGTGAGCAGTGCCCTATACAGCTGCAAAACGTTGAGTGCCTTCCTCCTGCTCCTTTTCATCCTCTTTTAGTGACCTTTGTTTTACATCATTGAAGGCAAAAATCCCCCAAAGTGGTTGTGTTATTTGACTGTTTGAGTCAGGGACACTGATGGGTACAGGATTCAAAGCTGAATTTTATCATCATGGAACTCAGGCTCGGGTGACTTTGGGAAGTGTTGCTATTCTGATGAATTAACGAGGAGGAGAGGAGAGGGAGAGGATCTGTCCTGTTGAAAACTGAAACCTATTTCAGTGCTCAGCCTTGGAGCCCTCCTTTAGCCTGTACACCTTAGAAAACCACTTCAGCGTATACTCTTTTGGAGAGCTATGAGTAACCTCCTTCTGATGTAGGCCTGATGTTAAGTGCAGTTAGGGGTGATACAAGATGAAGGAAGGTCTGATTAATTGGGCTGTTCACAGTTCTTTGAGACAAACTTTATTCTGTTCTCTGACTCATCGTGGTTACCTGTGGCAGTTTGGCTATTGTTTGGATGGCCTTTTCAGATAACAGCTGCTCTTTGAAGTGAGGGGAGGAAAAAAAGTAGTTATCCTAGCAGGATACCATTCACAAGAACAATGTATGGAGTAAACAAGAGAGCTTTTTGATCCTGGTGGCTCCGCAGCTGTTCTTAGTGTTCACAGTTCTGGGTATTCTTAATTATTTACCCTAAGGCAGTTTGGATTTTTGTTACTTTTGTGAGGGCACGTTTAGTCATGCTATCTGCCGGGGTTCTTCCAGGTCAGGGTTACCTTCTGTGTTGAGAGCAAGGTTTCAGGAGGAAACTGTTTCCTCCCGATATGTAGCCTGTCTCTTCTTTAGACTTCAGTGCGGTACTTACTGGATTAATTGATGTCTGTTTGAATTCATGGTATCTGTCTCTAATAGAGGTCAGTGAAGACAGCTTTTTTTGGACTACTACTTCAGAAATAAGAGTGAGAAAAATTCAGAGCCTCATGACTATATACAGCATTTTGTAAAACTACTGTTAAACTGCATTCCCCAATTGTGAGATCACCTCTACTTACCATCCAAAGCACTTTATTCACTGACCAGTGCTTTTCTCCCCTCTCAATTTCAGTCCAGCCAAGGAAAGAAAAAAAAAACCAACAACCTACGACAAAGTCTGTGACATATCCAGTATCTTCTTTTTCTTTGGATAAGAGGAGTTAATTTGTTATTCCTTCCCAGGCTGTCTATGTCTTCTGAAGAAAAGTTTAAGGGGCAACCTTTATCACCCTTATCCCTGTAGTTACCAAAGAAACTGAAAAAGTACGGTGTTGTGAACTGTTCTTGTTAAAGATTTGTTATCAGGTAGCTGAGAGAGACTTTTTCCAAGTGAGGTTTGTTCCCCTAAACTTTGGGCTCTGCCAGTGCAATAGATCCGCTGTTGCAACAGAAAGGGTTGCCCGCCCTTTGCGGGAAAATAAAAATGGTCAGACTGAAGATTCACCTGCCCTCTTGTCTCAAAGTGCTCCCTAGGGGAGGAGGAAAAATACAGCCATGTGAAGTGATCCTTGTGTCACTGTCACTCTCCAAGCTTCCCAGAAGAGGAAGCGCTGCTATTCCTGAGTTGGGGATGCTGTTAGACTTCTCAGTAGTAGCTTTTGATCCCATCTATACATCTGCCTTCTGTAACATACTGATGTAAAGAAATCTACCAATTAACTGCATATTATACAAAAGAAGAGCTTTCTTCTGTCAGTTTTACTGTCTTTAGGGTGATTTTGGTTGATGTTCCGATGATATGGAAAATAGTGACTAATAAATCATTGTTGATCTTTTCCGTAGCATTCTGCTGTGCCAGTGTGCGCTGACATCTAGCTAACACTGTGTGTTCCTCAGAAATGAAGTGTTCCATAGCCTCGCTGTGTTCTGCAGCGACATAAACTACATTCTTCACAAGGAAGATTTGGTGATTAAAACCACAGTGTAACTGATTTTCCTCATTTGGCGTTCACAACTGCTAAGCGCTGGATTTTGCCATTCAGATCTACTAAACTGTAGTATCCACACACACGTAAAACTCTAATTTCAGCTATGATGCTTCTGGAATCCCTAGCTGATGGGTTTTTTCCTCACAGCTGTGAGGGAGGGAGTATCTTTGGTTTCAGATGTACTTATTCATAAGCAGGGGATTCCTGGATTCGAATTGGGTTGAATTATGTATTCTCATCTCTTTAGCACTTATTTGTCTCTCCTGGACCTATACTGCTGGATTCATTACACTACAAGTAGAAAAACACTGTTCCTGATCCAAAGAAAGCATTGCCCGTTTGTCGATGTAACAGATGAGGGTTGGTGATGAAGACTTAAGGGTTACAGCAACAAAATTATGACATTTCAATTTATCTCTCTGCATTCCTTCGTTTGGCCAAAAATGGATGTGGTAGGTGAGTGTTTCATTTCCCATCAGACTTTTAATTTGCTCACTTTTATGGGCATTCTGCTAGCGGTGAGTTTTGAGAGGTATTTAAGAGAATTGCAGCGTTTCAGTTTTGCAATTATATGTTCTAATATTAGGGAGCGCTGGCATTTATGGCTTTGGGGAAATAGGGTTTATTTAGACATGCTGTAGACAGTTCTTTCAGAAAGCAGTTCAGGTAGGAATCCCAATTGACTGCTGGGAGCGTTTTTACTGACTACAAAGTGAGTCCTAACACATCCCATATCCCAAAAGATGATTGTCCTCCATGTCTCATCCCTGTAAAACCAGAATGCTGATACTTATTACTGAGGGTGGAAACCAGTCATTTTGGATCTGTGCAAACTGGGATAGGTGTTAGTCCAATAATACGCATTCAAGAATTATGCTGATTAACAATGCTACTTCATCATTAAGTTACAAGTTGCTTTGTCCAAAGATTTATAAATAATCAAAAACTCAGGGAGCAGTAATTTTCTTTTTCTTTTTTTTTCTTTTTTTTTTCTAACAGCTGCCTTCTGTGAAAATGAAATTTCTGTATTTCATGCTTTTTGTTTAGTCTAACAATTGCTATTTCAGCTAGTTGTTTTCTCCTTTCCATGTTTCTTTAAAAACACAAGCGAACCCTCAAATGGACTGTTTTCTTCACTCCTTGTCTGTGTCTATTTGAACACAATTCTGCCTTTTCTCTCTGCTGCTGGTCTTAAAGGTAAAATGTCACAGAAAGAAATTTTTAAAAAAGGGGAAAGTTCATACAAACCGAAAGAGATCAGGGATATTATTCACTTCTTGGAGGAGTGAACAGTATGAGGTCAGACACAAAATGTGCCATGGACTCTTCTTGGAATTTTTTTTCCTGTATCCTTTAAATCTGGTTTTATAAACTCAGTATTTAGTTTCTTTGTTTATTTATTTGAAGCAAACAAACACCAAGTGTCTAGCTTGCCAACTTCTGATGCTTTTGCCCACAAATATCCCAACGCTTTTTTTAGGAGCTGATAAAAAAGTTATTAATCAAGAAGCGCCAGGCAGGGCTGTTGAATGCTGTGAACTGTAAGAGGCGATACAATGATACAGTCCTTTCTGAACCACAAATCACTTATAGCTGTATTTCTTAAGATGTTTATGCATTTAGCACTGAGACTAATCTGAAATTCCATCTTCTGCCTAGTGGTCTAATTCCAGGATGGGAATGTCTTTTTTTTTTTTTTCCCCCCCTAGTATGTCAAAGACCAGGAATGGAATTTAGTAAGAAAATAGGATCCTTGTGCCTTTTTTTTTTGTGGATACAAACCTCTTCAGTGTGTTTGTGCAAAGATGACATTTCACAAGGGGTGATTGGCATTGCCAGCGGACTGCCAGCTTTCGGTGCCCCTTTGCCTAGCGTGCCTTTCCCAAAGGGCAGCGTTGACTGTGTCGCGTCTTCATACCCGGCTGTGGAGGTGGGTCATGGGTTTTGGTGGAATGCCTTTAAAACTTTGTTTCCCTGGGCCAGTTTAATGTAACCTAATCTTCTTCAGCTGGTGTTCTTGAGTAGTCCAAATAAATAAATAAAAGTATGTGTTGATTATCTTCGCTGTTAAGAAATTAATTTCATGAGAAGCCACAATTCTTGGTGGAGAAGCAGAACAGGACATATTTTTTAGCGTGCATCATCTCTTTTTGGAAAGAAGGATTTGGGCCCTCTTTCCTCGTGTTTGGTCATGCAACCTCCTTGAGGAATTTGCTTACATATTGAAGTAACATTTGAAAATATTTACATCTCTTTAGCTGGCTATAGTGTGATAGATGCATTTCCTGTCTCTTTCAGTGTAAGCATTCTGCTTTTCCTCTTCTTTCTATCTGCTCATTCCTTTCTTTTGTTTGTTTAGTTTTTCCTCAGCTGGAACTAGAAAAACAGCAAATATCACATGGTCAGGCAGTGTCATTCTTTGAACCAAAGTTTGGAAACTTCGAGCAGAGCTGTAATCAGAGTTCCTTAAACTTTTGTCTTGGAGTTTCCTAACCCACACTGCACTTCTCTTGAATGTGGAGCTCCAGCCACGTACCGAGAGGGGGGTCCATCAGCTCATCTTCTTTCCATATGGTCTTGTACTCAAGGAGATTCCACCTGTCAAAATGACGTGATGATCATGACTCTGCTTATAAAGTCAGATGTGCAAATACATTTTTTTGAAGTCCCTTGCTGTTACTGTTGTATGGGAATTGGCTGCTACATAGGTGAAGGCTGCTGCTGTTAATGACCTCGGTTGTTGTTAGTGACTTCCCTTCCTCAGACTGAATAGCACCAACTGAAGGAGCGAAGGAGAGCTGCAGTGCCAGAGCTGCTAAAGGTGTCCTCCCACGCCTTTAGGTGAACTGGTAGGATTTGCTGTGAGGGTGACAGTCTCTAATGAAGGGGAGAGTTTATGGGGTACCTTTCTCACCTGTCTCTAAAAGAAAATCGTGCCAGTTAGGAAGGGACACCTGGTTTATGGTTGGGTTTTTTCAGGGATTTCCCCCCCTCAAATGGGATTTGTTGTTTTACAAGCTGATGAGATACTATGAAAGAGCATATTGAGGACTGGAAGCTGTCTATTTATTAGGTTGTAAGTGATGTATGACATAAACACCATTGAAAGATCTGTGACCCTTTAATATTAACAAAAATAGAAGCAAATGCATACCTGATCCACTCTGGTACTGTCTTCATGAGTGTCTTGTTTGGAGCCATCATGCAATTTTCCAGCAAATCCCATAATTGTTTCTTACTCTGTGTTACTTGAGTTCACAAACTGGTTTTGAAATGTAGCCTGGTGCTTCTTTGGGGGAAACTAAACTGCAAGCTTTATTCCAGGAGTCTATGGAATGCAACAATATTTAATTGGGGTTATAAGAGCCCAAATCAAAACTTAACCTCTTGGCCAGAATTGAGCCATGGATGTGTGTGATGGATACATCTGGCCCAGGGAATCTGACTGGAGTCCTGCCTGAAATAAAATGCCCTGAATCTCATGTGGTGTAGATATGAGGTGTCAGCATCAGCTGCTTTGGTTTAGTGATCTGCCCTTTTCTGATCTGCCAAATTACTTGCTAATATTATTTCATTGTTACTTCACAATAACTACTATGTTTTGTGTTTCATTTCATGTTCTCACCGTGTCTCCTATTCAGTCTTCAAGCATCACAACCATATACTTTGTAGAGCTGCTGTGGAGATATAAGATTCAGGGTTTTTTTGGACCAAAGAGAAAAGAAACTCCAAGGCAAAGGTTCAGCCTAGAGAGCACGTTGGCAATGAACTCTTTTTCCTTGTTTCAGAAGTATATCTGTATGTATGTTTTGTGTTCAAGAGTAATCGCAAAAGAAATCAGTCCTCAAATAAGATGATCTCAAGCAGATGAAGTTTCAATTTTTACAATCCACCGTTTCAATTCCATGTGGAAGGCAAAGCAGCAAAATCTTCCCTTTAAAGTAGATTTTGTAATATTCAATTACATGAGCTTAGTTGCAGACATTTTTTTTAGTAGTCCAAACACCAAGTTTGTATTACTAATTTCTTAAATGGATTTAGATTCCAGTGCTATGAGGATGGCATGCTGTCCCTGATCGAGACACGATGAAGGAATTAACCATGGTGACGTTCTCATATTTGCGATTAAAAGAAGACACACATCTGCCACATGCAAGCAGAAGGAAAAATCTTGTTACTTTTTCTAAATCCTCTGAAAGCAGCTGGATTTGTAACTTATCCAAATTGTGACACTTTTAAGATTGATGCCCAGATAACAGCATAGAGAAGCACAGAAAATCTTAAGAATTCAGGATTTGTGTTAGTCTTGTAGGAGAAAAGTCAGGGGGAAAAAAGCAAAAGTGCATTTTCTTTTTAGTGGAATAAGGCAATTCCCTTTTAACTTCCCTCTTGTGCAGGCACTTGTTTAAAAACTGCAGATATTTACAGTTACTGACTGTAACTGAATTGTTTCCCTCATTTATTCTGGATAAATTCATTACCATACTGGATTTTTCCTGCACAAAATCTAAGCAAAACTTAAGGCGCCTCAGTGTCATCTAATTATATCCTATCTGCTGTCTCCACCAGCTCTTTAACTACCTCAGCCCAACTGATGTTTTCACTGTAACTGGGAGCGTGAGAATCAGGAGCTGGAATCGATGTGCATGGACCTGGAAGATGTAGAAGGGCTTTACACCTCCGTGCCCTGGTCACGATAGCCCTGGCTGGCGTACCGCAACAGCTGTGGGGGTGATTGGGATATCCTTGGATTCCCGGCACGGCTGAATGCAGCGAGTGAGATGAAGCTATTTACTAGTAAAGCACTAAGAAAATAATGTTGTTTGGTCTGGTGCGTAGTTTTTGACCCATCTCTTGCAAGCAGCATTCAGGATAATAAAACGAGAATCAAACATAAGCTCTTGTAATGCCGTGCACCACGTTTTGGTGATTTGTCAGGCAGCCTTTACAGAATGTGCTTCCAGTAACAGTGCTTCTTCCAGTTGGAAGTAAGAAACGTAGTCAGAGAAGTAGCAATACACGCAGCAGTGTATTGTCATCACGGCTGAAAGAGGTGCTTGCACATACGCTTCAATTCTGCGTACATTTTACAGAACTGTACCTACGAACAGCAGTGTGATTTTTACAAAGCTGGATTTCGTTGGAAAATATATAGTTCTCTCTGGGACGCTTCTTCCTGGATGTTTTGCAGTCTGATTGATGGAAAAGCAATCTCTGTGAGATCTATAAAAAGCAGGGGAAAAAAACCAACCAGAAAGCGAAGTTATATATCTAAAATGATGTTAGCTTGGATAGCTTCATGAGGTAGCGGAGTGGTAGACAGCAAGGCTTTACCCATGTCTTGCGTTGAGTTACACCTCATGTAAGCTTATCGTTATGAGCACGCTGGCCATGACAGTGAAATTTGCAATCTGAATAAATTGAACAAATAAAACGAGTCCCTGGTTGGATTTGAAATGTAGAGTGCCCCTTTCTAGTTTTCTGTAGCCTGCTGGCTCAGTACATGGCTAGAAGGAAAGAGATGAGCAAATGTTGAATGATACGAGACAGCAGCTACAATTGGCTAGAGAATTGTTCTGCTGCTGGCACTCTGCATCGGGAACTTCATCACATCCAAGAAATGTTAACAGCTCGGCCCCTGGGGCTCAGTGGCTCTGAGTGTCATTGTGGGGTTTGTAATTGACAGCTCCACCATCAGTATGCGGCTCGGGCTGGCGGTCTGTGCAACTCAAACGCACCAGGATTTCAGCCTACTATTCTTTTGCAGGAACACCATGATGGGCATCTGAGTGACATTTTAATTTGATAATGAAAGCGCCATTAAATCAGAGGAGAGAAAATGCCTGTTTGTGGCACAAGATATTTTGTGTGACCAGGAGGTCATTTGAGAAAGGCCTGCTGTTGAAATAGTTATACAAGTTTGCCAGCAATGACTCACTGCCATGGTGGCTGCAGATAAATTCCAGTTGCTTTCTACTTGTTTTTGAAGATTTTGGTATTAGGGATTTCTGCGTGTTGCTTAAACAGTGAAAATCCAGCAACACTTCAGTTTGCTTGATAAAGATTAAGATTTCCCACGCTTCTTCCTATCTGAAATGCTACAACGAGCTCTGATCTGTACACCCTGCTGTCCCCTTTTGTCTGTGCCACAAGGGGATATATTTTAGCCTCATTAAAACCTTGTGTTTTGTCAGGAACAGGCCTTTCCTCCCTGTGCCTGTTTCTAAAGTGATCCTGACTAGAGTCAGAACACAAATCATTCAGTGAATGATTTGAATCTTTGGGATTTAAACTTCTAGATGGTGATGGTATGGTCATGGATAAGGCTTGGAGCAACCTGGTCTAGTGGAGGGTGTCCCTGCCCATGGCAGGGGGGTTAGAACCAGATGACCTTTAAGGTCCCTTCCAACCTAAACCATTCTATGATTCTATGTCTTAGATGCTTTCTCATCTCTCTCATTTAGAGACATGTATTATAATATCACCTATGGAAACGAAACTTGTGCATTTGGGTTGTGCCAGACAGTGTTACACCTCTATCTGTCTCTCTGTATCATATATTTAGAGACCTCTGAACTTTGCTGTAAATAACTGACAGTGTCAATAGTCAAATGTATTGTTCTGCCATCCTGTAGATAGGAATTGTGATAGTAAAATATTACATGTTTTGACCAAAACAGTGCAGTAAATCTGGCAGACTTAGAATCAGGTCCATGTTCTTAAGCTTCTTCTGATGCTTTTCATCTGCAAAGATGTTAAGAAATTAAATACTTGAGGTGAGTTTTTATTTTCTCCAGTTTATTTCCTTTTCCAGCTGTTGAATGCTTAGATCTTTATTCAGTGGAAATAGATTAAATTCTTTAAGAATTATAAATGTAGAAGGGTTTGTACTGTGGGTGGCTATGTGTAAAATTAACTGTCCATCTATTGATTGCCCTGTTGGAATGGCTAGGGATTTCTCAGAAGGTGATGCCAGGACCAGTACAAGAAGGATAGTTTCTACCAGTTCAACATGGAGTTACTGTCATCCAGATACATAATTCTGCCAGCTGGGGTTCTGTTTGCACCACTGCTCACGATCCCTCCAGGACCCTGTTTTGAGCTCAGGGGTCCACTCACTTGAAACTCGCTGAATCCACGCTCTTTGCATTGAGCAGCCGTTTGCTAGTTACCTGAGAGTGGTGATGGACACGTTGGTGATAGGTGGAAAACGAAGCGTGGTTGTGATCATGATGGGCTCTTCAGAATGGTGTTTGTGGGTCTGTACTGTCGTCTTCATTTGCCTCCTGCTGTTGACCTGTAGGAAAAACCCTTCCATTACTTGCCTACTACTAACAAAGTGGTGTAGAAATACAATATTATCACTTGACTCTTTGCGGTAGTTAACACTTGCAACTTCCACTGAATGTTGGGCATGTGACTGTAAATGCGTTTGGGGTTTGGTTTCTTTTTTTTAAGGGATGTTAATAAATCTTATACTGTGACTGACGTTAAGGTATCTAATGTTACTTTGAAAGCACAAGTGAATTAACTTGTAATGTTTTCGGGAAAGGGATGAATGTAAAAATGTTACAGGTGGTGAATAGAGACACAAATAAAATTAAATGTTTTTTCCAAGTTACCTAGTAGATCTATGGTTAAAGTAATACTGGACTTAGAATCATAGAATCAGAGAATGGTTTGGGTTGGAAGGGACCTTAAAGCCCATCCAGTTCTACCCCCCCTGCCATGGGCAGGGACACCCTCCACTAGACCAGGTTGCTCCTAGCCTCATCCAGCCTGGCCTTGGACACTTCCAGGGATGGGGCACCCACAGCTTCTCTGGGCAGCGTAGGACTAGCAAATTTAAGATTAGCAACCCAGGAAAAGCTCTTTGTTTCTGTACCAAAACTGAATGAAAAAGCCCCCAATATTCTGAATTTGGCCCCAGAATCACTAGGCAAGCTGCATTAAGACATATCTCAACAGAACAGCAGCAGTGTCAACTGTTGGAAATGCCGAAAGCCTGCATCCCTTGATGATAGCCTGTCAGGACTGCTCGGCAGTTTGTTTCAATTGCTTAAAAGGGATCTTCTGAGTAAGATTAGTTATACTACTTCTCTGCATTTTTAACTTCGATCATATTTTAGAAAAATAGCCAAAGTGGGGTTTATGTTTTCTTCCTTTTGAAAGGTTGAAGTCTAAAATGGTATCTTGATATTTTTCTTCTGTGAGCTTTCCCTTCGTAGGTATGAAATTCTTCCAGCAGATGTAGTGGTTTAGTGGTGTTTCAGATACCTTTAACCCTGTCCTTTGTTTGTTGTTCTCCTGTGATGCTATATTGCAATAAATAAACACCCATCTGTGTTTCCTATTAATTCTCACAACTGTCATTGAGAAAAGCTACAAGTCAAAACATAACGTGGATGATTGCAAAAGTCAGTTCATAGCCAGGAGAGTCCTGACTCTCTACTGATTTGTTCACAGGCCTCCGGAATTGGCATCAAAGTATGCAAATTTCTCTGAGGGAACGTGCAAGCCTGGTTATGCATCAGCGCTCATGACTCTCATCTTTCCAAAGTAAGTAATTACTTTACGGGGTTTTTTTCCCTTTTCCCCTGATGACTTCTCATCCTTCGGGGTGGGGATCTACAGAGATTGTCTTGAAAATTGTCATTACTCTCACTTGGCTGGCTCAAGGGGAGAGTGGTGTTGAAATTCTAGGCTATTTGAGCCGTTAGTGGCTGTGGCTTAAATGATCTCAGTCTGATTAGGAGCCTGCTCATAGAGTAGGGTTCTGTGTGTTGAATAATAAATCAGTCAGTGCGTGGTACAGATACGTGGTCAAGCTTGCTGCTGGTACCAGATTATGCACTCCTTACACAGGTTAGGTCACAAAGTGATAGATTAAGTTATCTGGAGTAGTAAAGAGTGGTCGGTTTTGGTTTTTGTGGGGTTTGTTTGTTTTGGTGTGTGTTTGGTTGGTTGGTTGGTTTTCTGTTTGTTTGTTTGTTTTGCTTGGGAGAAGAGGGTAAAGCATCCCTCAGGTGCCTGGAGGCTTTGCAGTGGTGATAAAAACATGTCTTCGACTCTTTGGAAAACAAGTTGTGCATCTTACTGTGTTGAGAAGTTATTGTTAGCTGAAGTGTTACTAGTTTCTTCAGAACTTGTTTCCCTCTGAAAGGGTGGAAAGTTACGGTACCGTTTGATAGCTCTCAGAAATGGGGAATGTACGCATCAGACCAACCATTACCTTTAATTTTGACGTGTGGCTTTCTCTAATACTGCATTAGAGGACTTTGTAGAATTGTTAGAAGACAGTTCAGAAGATAGATTGGCACAAAAATTGTATTTTAAGGCTAAAGGATCTCAGTTTGGTTCATCAAATGGAAAATTTGACCGAGTGGTTATCTGACCTTTGTGCAAGCTTCTAATGCATGTGGAAAAGATGCTCTGGTGCAATGATCTCCTTGGCAAAAGAAGTTGTGGACTTTTAAACACAACTGCTACTTGTCTAAAAGATAAATTTTATTTCTTTTGAGGAGGGAATTTCCTTAATGTGCACATATAGAGGCCAGGTTGGGTGACCATGGCCTTCAAGCCAATCCTGAAACTGGTGGTATCTTCTTTCTTTGTTTTTATTGGCAAACGTGGTGTCTGCAAACTCTAAAAATTAAAAATAATAATCTGACACGGCCTTGTAACCAGCAGATACTACAGTCAGGCCTTAAAAACACAACACACAGTGTTGAGACTGTGTTCTCCATCAGCGGTGTAAAACAAACAATTCTATCAGTATTATCTTCTGTGTGAATTTTGGAACACTGGTTAGAACATGAATAAATACTAGAGCCGAAGGTAGATACTTTATTATCCTTTTCTGAAAAGAACCTTGAGAGCTTTTAAATCTGTGTTTGTGTACATATTAAATATAAATTATACTGAAAATGAATATAGGGTAATTTAACTGTGGTAAGGTGTCTGCAGCTGAAGCCTAACTGCCCTTTCCAAGGCATGGCTGTTGCTACATATTGGTTCTGCAGAGATAAATTATATACTTTGAAGAAGGAAGACTGTTCAGTATAGTTGTTAAGGCCAGAAAAATACCATTAATGGTCTTTTGTCCTGACCTGTTTCATGACATAGGACATGTTATCTTCCAGTAAATTAAGCATGGATCACAGACTAGTTATGTTGATTTAAAGATTTCAATTGATGGAGAATCTGATAATAATGTGCTACATTATTCCTATGGATAAACTAATTATTGCAAAAATATTAATCTTATTTAAATTTAGGTAATACTTTGGATTCAAAAAGGAGTCTTTTTGCCTGCTAGATGCAAAGTGTTATTTATTGTCTCCCTCAGTAGCTACTCACTGTTCCCTGTCCAGTTACCTTCTCCTAGTAGCTAACTGCATTGAACTAGTACCGTGGGAAGAGGTAGTAACCTGTCTCCAGTCTAACTAGTGGTTGTTGTCTTGTTCAAACAGTGAAAAATTATACTGGTGGTTCTAAAAACAGTGTCTCGCTGGGTACCTATGTTCAGTTGCTTCTCTAACATGGATCACATTTCATTATTTTACCTAGGATTGGTATAAGGATGGCTGACAAGTAGTTCTGTGAATAATTCCATGCTACACTTAAGATTCTCTTCTGACACTTCTCAAAGAACTATGCAAAGTTAGTATTACCAAGCCAGGTATCATAATTCAATATATTTAGAACTCTTAAAGCCAAATTAGCTTGCCTGTTGATTTCAGAACCTGAGCTACCTGATTTCTTTTATTCCACCTTTTGTTTTCAGTTGCTTGTATCATTAGGAAAATACCATCTCTGCAGCTGACGTTTTTCAGGCTTGGTCTTTTCCATAAAATGTGTGGGTTTGTTAGGTTTTTTTATTATTTGGATAAAGTTGGTTTGGCTGTTTTCAAGCATGAATAAAATGAATAAATGTTTTCCCATTCTAATGGTTCGTGACTTTAGTGCAATTTTAAATGTAAATAGGCAAAATATGATGGAAATAGTTGAGATAGAATAAATATTTTTCAGAGGACGTAACTCTTCTTGGTAAGTGCTTCTTTAATGGTAGAAGTGTGCGTTCAGACTTTACCAAGCATAAGCAAGCACTAGACAGATTAAAGAGAAATCTCAAAGTGTGGTTGCTGGTAAAGCAAGAGTAAAAATTTTTTTTTTTGAGGTCCTCAGTTGGTCAGTCCTTATTCTAGCAATGCTTGAAGTCGTCATCAGTAGTCCTAGCTGGAAAAATTCCTAGCTTAAGTGTGCAGAATATATGCATATTGGAGTGTACTAAATAAAGGTTTGGTTAATTTTAGAGAACAATCTGGATTGCCTGATTTAAATGGCCTCAGTCCAACAAAATATATGTTAATACATCCAGTATGAAATAAGACATCTGGGAGGAACAAATGCAGATTACATCTTAAAGACAGAAAAACTCTGTTTTGGAAACAGACGCAGAGAAAGCTTCATGTATCAACAAAATACCATAGCTGAAATCCTATTTCACATTCATAAGTACACACATAAGGTGAGAAATTTTGTGTGCAGCACTGATTTAAAATTAAAAACCCCAACCCCCCAAAAGCTCCACAACCCAAGTCTCGCAGAATACCGTGTCTGGTTTTGATGGTGAAAGTCCAAGGAGGGAGGGGAAATACGAAATTGAGGGAAAGCCACAAAAATGAACGGACTGGCTTAAGCAGTAAAGTAAACAAGGCTCCTAGAAATAAGTCATCTTTCTGAAGCAGGAGTTGTATCCAAATGAGGAGAATAGGAAAAAGCATTAACCTTGGCAAGTTAAATATAAACCATAATAAGGTAGGCCAGAAAAATGTTGAGGAACAACTTTATAAAGGCATTAAAAAAATAAAATAAAGCTTTTTGTTTAACTGTCAAAAGCAGAAAGCCTGCCAGAATCCCAATGGGCTGATAGATGATCATAATATTACATGTGAGCTAAGGGAAGGTAAAGCTGTGGCAGAGAAGTTATTTGCATTGCTGTTCACTGCAGAACAGTTCCCACGTGGATCCTTCCTTTCTGGGGGACAGGCGGGGGGAAACTGGCAGGCGGTTGATGTTTTGGGGCAAATCGGCACAATGAATGGCTGGGACAAGTCCTCGCTTTGTGAAGAACTGGGGGGTGAAGTCGCTGAGTTACACACGGTTGTGTATAATCATTGCTTAAATGGGCCTCAGAATGGAAGACTGAATAGCAGTAAACGTGTCAGGCTTTTCAAGAGGGGCTTGTGCAGTGTTTGGGAAACTGGAATGTAGTAGTGAGCCTGGTTTCTGTATCAGGCATCTCAGTAGAAACCGTAAAAGAAGAATAGAATTAGTGTGTGTTCATAGGAATAAAGGTGATGATAGAGAGGAGTCAAGTTGTCTTCTGCTGCGGGAAGTCCTGCCCTGTAATTCTGCTCATGCTGTTGGAATGACTGGATGAGCATGTGGTAAAGGTGGTTGAACTAATATGGTAGAATTAGAGACCCACAGAATGGTTTGGGCTGGAAGGGACCTTAAAGACCATCCAGTTCCAACCCCCCTGCCATGGACAGGGACACCCTCCACTAGACCAGGTTGCTCCAAGCCTCATCCAGCCTGGCCTTGAACACTTCCAGGGATAGGGCACCCACAGCTTCTCTGGGCAACCTGTCCCAGTGCCTCACCACCCTCTCCAGGAAGAATTTCTTCCTGATATCCAATCTAAATCTCCCCGCTTCCAGTTTAAACCTGTTACCCCTTGTCCTGTCACTACAGGCCCTTAGAAAAAGTCCCCCCCAGCTTCCTTGTAGCCCCCCCAGGCACTGGAAGGTGCTGTAAGGTCTCCCCGGAGCCTTCTCTTCTCCAGGCTGAACAAGCCCAACTCTCCCAGCCTGTCCCCATGGCAGAGGGGCTTCAGCCCTCGGAGCATCTTTGTGGCCTCTCTGGACTCACTCCAACTGGTCGATATCCTTCTGATGTTGGGGGCCCCAGAGCTGGATGCAGCACTCCAGGTGGGGTCTCACCAGGGCAGAGCAGAGGGGGAGAATCCCCTCCCTCACCCTGCTGGCCACGCTGCTCTGGATACAGCCCAGGATACGGTTGGCTTTCTGGGCTGCCAGTGCACACGGCCGGCTTGTGTCCAGCTTTTCATCCCGCAGTGCTCCCAAGTCCTTCTCCTCAGGGCTGCTCTCCATCCATTCTCCACCCAGCCTGTCCTTGTGCTTGGGATTTAATTATTATTTCTTAAAGACAGACTGGTATATCTTCAGAAAATCACTCTGCAATCTGGATCATGACAGTGGCTCCCCACCAAGAGAAATGGGAGCATGATCTCCGTACTCCATCTCTCTGTAGGAGCCGGCTAGCTGGGCTGCATCTGCCACTCATGGTCACTGAGCGAGTTACCAACTGTTTTACTTTCCAGGACAGTATGGTTCTACCTCTTGGAAATCTCCCAACAGTAGATAATGACTCAAAGGGCCTGAAGTAAGGTTACTTGTTTCAGAATGATACAAAGAAAATGACAAACGTCTTTGGTAAAATGGCATCAGTAGGTCTTTGTTCAGTGAATTAGACTATTTTTAGTAGGTCTGAGGTCACCTACAAGTCTGGAGCTAATGCTTTGACCTTTTTGTAAAAGGCACTAACTTGTGTTTGCAGTGGTAATGCTGCAGACTCCTGCATGTCTGCCCTTACTGTGGAAACGATGCTGTACAGCGCTCTTTCTATGCTCTATTCTTTATCAAATGAGAAAGGAGACCTCTGCCCACGGTTTGCGGCTGACATGCCAGCCCGGGACAGTTCAGCTACTGACAATTTCCCAACCACAAGCTCTTGTAAGCTGGCAGCTAAGACTAGAAATTAGAAGAGACAGTAAATAGAGGGAATGTGTGCAGTCTGCAGACTTGTGAATCTCTGGTAAGAGAACATGGGAAAGGCGTATTTAAAGAAAGATAAAGAGTAGCAGAAAAGATTTCAGAATTAAGGGGAAGCTCTATATGCAACAAATCTGTAGTGTTTTGATCAATATAGTGAATTTAACATTTGTGATTCTTATACATAAGACTTTTTTAGAACCGAGGATATGATCATAAGCACTCTTTCTAGTGAATTGGTGCTAAGTAATAGTCTTACAGACATAAATCGCCAACTTCTCTGTTAGGTCAGTTCAGAAACAGAATCAGTTTGTTTTGGTTAATTATTCTAGTGCAACCTTCTGTCAATTAGAGTTTTCACTTTCCTCCCCTTTTTTTTGTTTGGATTTTTCACTGTAGCAGCCCACTCTCCACTCTGAGGGAAACCAGCTCTCCTGTAAACTCCCCTGCATTTATATTTTCATGCTGAATTGTTTCTTTGTACGTAAAGTTCAACATTTTTAAGCTTCCATATCAGCAAAGAATGCATGGCACAGAGTTATGCCAGACATAGGAGTTTTAGTGACTTTCTCTCACATCATTCTTCTATGTTTTTCTGATGTTCAATTCCCCCTTGATGCTGTAACCTATAGACTCATGTGCATTTTTCTGCTTCCCTGGGCCAGTCGTGTATAGCTCGGCCAGCTCCAGAAGGCCTTTCTCTAGAGTGTACAAGGTGGATTCTAGTCTCCTCAATACCAGAGCATAGCAAAAGTTTCTTTGCCATTGCTGTCTTGAAGGTAGAGTTTATGCAGCTTTTATTCTTTAGAAAAAAAGCATTCTTGCGTGCTAAACCAAAAATCTTTTGTGCGTTCTTACATGCAAACAGGGGATGGGGGCTTCAGGTGGAACTGGAGCTTTAGCAAGAGATTTAATAGGCATTGGGATAATTTCAAAATGTGGTCCCCTCATTCCAAATGCTTGCCCATTTTTTTCCATATCACCACCTAGGAAGCTGTGCCTCTTACAATGTACACACAAGAGCATCTTTTCATTCCACGTTTTCCAGCTTTATTACTAAGATATTCAGGAAAAAAGAGATTTATAAAGAGAATTTTTAACCCTCCACTTAGAACAGACTTTATTCTTGTTTGGCTGTCTCAGTGCCTCATGAATTGCTGCTGTACCCAGCATGGGCTTGTACTGGAGTGACAGGACCCGAGCTCGGTGCTTAGAGACTGTCAGTGCAGGTGACGGCTGCTTCCTTTGTGACTGACTATTTAAGGAGAGCAGAAGCAGCCAAGGGATGGCAGCTTCATGTGGTTCGTGAGAGCTCACTGAAGAAATACACTGGATAATTAATTTGCCGCTGAGGTTTGCTGTGGGAATTTGAGACTGTTCCCTGACTGTTGCATAATCTGTCTCCTGAATATTTTGCATCTCTTCAGGTGCGATGGGTAGTATCTCAATTTTTGAAGATATATAAATTGTATATATATGCTGAATTAATTATTGATAGTAGGGTTTTTTTGGCTTCTAACTATATGTATAATGTACATCTCATTTTGAAACAGTCTGTAGTGGTTCATTTTGTTAATTTGAACTGTCACAGCAGCTTGCATCCGAGGAAAGAAGTCAGGGTCCCTGTGTCCCAGATGCTCCTGTGAGAAACACTTTCTGCTTTCCTTCAAAATGAGATTACTCCCATTCAGGGAACAGAAGTATCCAAACCCTTGTCCCTCCTTTAAGTCTCCTGTGTTTGTGTGTTCAGGAATAGCATATAATGATGGCAGAGATTTGTTTCACGGCTCAAAGTTGCATTTGGTGTCCCAGTAACTGCTGTAATCACAGCTCTGTAAGGAAATTTGTATGTGCCAGTGTCCAAAAGGGAGTTTGGGAGTGCTGGAGCACTGAGCTGGAGTCTTTATCACGACTCCCCTCAGGTGCTGTATCCTGGTTATTCTGCCTGTCCCCACAGCAAAGACTAAGGAAATATTTGTGGTCGCATTACTGAGGTTTGCATTGGCAGGGACAAGTTGATGCAGGTGTATTTTCTCCTGGGAAGTCATTAGCTTCCCTCAGTTCCTTGGTTAACTCCGGCTAAAGGAGATGAGGCCATGCAGGATGGCAAAGGACGGGAGAAAGAGCAATGGACCGTGCTCCGGTCAGTTAAGAGGTCACTATTTCTGATTACTGAGCCATACGGTGTTCCATGTGCCTGGGAAGTCCGAGTGTGCTGCTGCTCACGTTTGCCTCCTGTCATCTCCTTACTCTGTGTTTTGTAAAACCCAGGCTAAACAACTGTGCAAGCCCAAGCATGCACACCGTAATGCTCCTCGGATCACTGGTGGCTGGGCAGCACCTCCTCACGCAGAGCTCCCTGGCGTTTCCAGTGTACATCTTCCCGTGCTCTCAGCTGCTTGACACACTGTCACTGCCAGCAAAGGGAGCGCTTTGCACTGCTCTACCTTTTCTTTTCTTGTGATTTTTAGGAATTGGTGCCTTTTCCCCCCTATATCGTTTGCTTCTGCAGTTAAGAATTTCCCCCTTTTTCACCGCTGCGGTTAGTGTGTTGGGTACTATATACAATTTGAAGGCACTTACGAAGAGGATGATTTTTAAAAACATGTATTAATGTCAGTTTTGAGTGACAGAATTGGGTCAGAGTATACAACAGGTCCTATTATATGTTCCTTTCGTAATACCTATGTTTGTTTTTATTGCCATGTGCTCATTTGGGAGACTTAACTCTCCAGTATTTCTGCCTAAAGGTGAAAAGTATGTTATCTCACAAAATATCTTGTCACAGCTGGCTGTGCTTTTGTGAACATACACACAGTCTGCTTGGAGATATTTGCTTTAATGTTCAAACTAGAATTGTTCTCTGGAACGTTACTGCTATTTATAACTGAGGTGATTGAATTGCCCTTCACAACACCCTGACTGCTTCAGTCCCTTCCACCTGCCTTGTCTGAAGGAGGAAAGTGGGATTAAGAGGCAGCATTTGATAACCAGTGTTGCAAACCTCTGGTACTGAAACAGTGGTAACCAAAGCTCCATTTAAAGTGTGGTCCAATAACTAATTTCCTTGCAACAGATTCCTGGCATTCATTGTTTCTGTAGAGAACAGTGATCGGGAGTGTAATTCCAGAGGTGAGCAGGTGAAGCTGTGTACACGCAACTTCACTGCTGGTTCTTAAATTCGTGGCACGATTAACCAGCTGGAGCCTGTACTTAAACTTCAACGGCAACTGCTCGTTTCTTCACCTCTGGCAGCCTCTGAACATGTGCACGCTGCTGCTGTCAGGTTGAAGTAGATGTGGTATAATGCTAGATTAGGTCAAAACAAACACGCAAGCTCGGGTTGTGTGTCTGCGTTCCCTTTTCTCCGTGGCACTTAGCTTAAGGAGTTCATGCTGCCCCGTGTGCTGCTCCGTTGCTTGAGCTAGCGTAACTGCCTGCGGATGGTGTAGTGGACTGGGTAAGTAAGTTAATCCTTATGTCCAAACATGAGTTTTCCCTCCCCCATCCATCTGCTCATTTTGTGCAAGAATATTTTTAATCCAGATCAGTTCACTGATCCAGTTTATGGAATTACCAAGTCATGATACCGACCCTGCCAAGGGTGCAGCTGGGGAGTGAAGAGCTGAGGTGATGGGGCTGCAAAGACTCCGTAAGCCAGCCTGGGCACCAGGACAGAGGTATTGGAGCTGTTGGTCAGGAATTAGTTATCTGGTTTCACCTTCGTTCAGTTCATGCAGGTTGGTGTCTCTAGCCCATGCTAACTTTTTTCATCTTAACATCTTAAACAACGTGCAGAGTAATATGTGCAGTTCCCACGTGCTGCTCACAACAGCAGGTTCTACATCAGTTCTTGGTTTGCAGCTGAAATCTTACGTTCTTAACCTCTCAAGAGTTTTTAAAAATTTGAATCCATGTGATGTGCAGGCTTTGTGCCTGAAAAGTTTGTCTTCAGGTTCCCTTACTTGACTTCTGAGTCAAGTAAGACTGTTAGATGGAAGCTGGAATACGGGCGCATGGACCTTACTGAGCATGTGCCTTTCTGCCTTGGAAAGAGGATACAACCCTGGCTTCAGTATGAGGATGCTGCATCTTCTGCCAGAGTGGGAGCAGGATGGCGTTTTTTGGTTTGGTTTGCATTTTTTTGTTTTCCAGAATACTACAGTTATTTCTAAATTGTGAATTTGAACAAAAAAAAAAGACAGCTTTGGAAATGTACAAATGAATAACCATATTTGTGTGAGCATGCATGATTGTAATAGAAACAATAAACTTGATCCATGCCACCAAATAAGCATATTTTATTGTGCATGCGTGTTTGGGCTCTTGCTGTGGCCCATCTGCTCTTAAAGCTGTACCAATAAGAACATTTAACTTCCAAGGAAAATCTTGTAGCAAAGGTGGCTTGAGGATCTAAATGCATTTGGGCGAATGAAAACATCAGTGAGCGTGAAATGAAACGAATGAAAAATATCAGTGAGCATGACAGCTGAGCTGCCTGTGTAACATCACTGTGGTTTTGATATGCGTGTCTTCCCTTCTTTTCGTTTCCTCACGTTCCCTGAATAAAGTGGTTTGGGGTATATCTCTCTTTGTATTAAAACTCTGACTCTGAAGGTTCATCTTTATTGGTCCAGCCCATCATCTCCCGGAGCCCCAAGAATTTCCCTGGTATCTCTGAGGCTCTGTATCTTACCCGTGATTTCCTCTTGCCATAGAAAAGCACGCGGCTTCCCTCAGAGTTTTCTGAATTGTGTTCAGGAGTGGATAATTCTTCCTTCTAAACTCCCTACTGCTGGTTTTCATTGAGTTTTCTATCTTTGGGTAGAGTTCAAGTCAATTCATTTTCCTCTTCTACCTTTCTCTCCTCCTCTCTTACTGTCACACTTTGTTCTATTATTGAAACGTTTCAGGGTGTCAGCGCATGCGAGTGCTGTCGCTGAGCCATCGTACATGGGCTAGGAATATGGATGAAAAGGTAATTTATGCAAGATTATTAGGCCAAATTAGAAACAGTCTGGGGAACACTCCAACTCTACATTAGGCAAATGAAGGTAAAAAATGGAAAGATTAAAAATTCTTTTTGTAGCAACGTGAAAAGTCACTTGAGAACGTTGTTCAGCTGATACTGTAGAAGCTCTGACTCCACTGCAGCCTGAGCAGCATCAGCTCCTTTGGCAATTATTTTCTTGGTACCTTTTACTGTAATTCTGAGCTAACTATGCGGCAAACTAAAATCCATAAATGAATTGCTAAATACATACAGAAGCAATGCTGTAAACAGTTGTAATAGTGTCAGGGATCACAGTCGCGTGGTGGAGTTCCTGTAGTTACCCAAGGATTCTTGCTCACCGGTTCAACCCGAGCCACGGGTCATGCTGGAAACCAAGGCAACCACATGCTGCAGTGAAGCTGACTGCAGTGGGATGACACATTTCACTAGTATTACTCGTTATGTTTTAATTCTCCTTCTATTTTGCTGAATTTCTGAAGATCTGTGCATTCAGAAAAAAGTTGTTTCCTTTTTGTGTAATCTGCCATGCCTTTCAGAACACACATCTTTCTCTTCTGAAATACTTCAAGTCATTGATTTACTTGCACAGGAACTTTCTGTGTACGAGTCAGGGCTGTAATTGACTCCAGTGTTCAGCTTGTAAACCAGAAAAAACTATGTCCAGCCCTCTTAAGAGGAGTGTTTAATTGCGATTTTCCTGAAAATCATTGCATGTACCATGCTAATTTGTCCTTCTTCCAAGTTTAAACAATTGATGGTAAGCATCAGTGTTGTGTACATTTCAAATACCACGTATCTTGCACTGTTCTTGGGGAAAAATATAGAAAAAACCCATCTTAGAGTTTTATATGGTTCCTCTTTTCTAAATTGATTTGTGTAACACCAATTTTAGCATATTTCTAGTCCGTTTATCAGCTGTGTCAGCCTAGTTTCGTGTTTACACCAGGGCACACCTAGGAACAGATGTAGAATTGCACTGCTGAAAGTGATGTCAGTGTGATAGAGACATTTCTGAGAAATGAATTGAAGTTATCTAGGAGTGAAACAGACTAGAATATCTGTAACCTCCTGTGGGGGTCTCAGAGGGCCAGAAACCAGAAGAATATCTAAACTATGCCAGTGGACAAACCCATGATGCTTTACCTATTGCCCACCTAAATAAAAAGAAGTGTGCACATCTGCTTTTGCTTTGAGCCTGCCTCTGTTACAGAACCTCTGCTGTCTGGAACAGAAGGTGATGCTCTATTAACCAACCACCAGCAGTGTTTGTTTCTGGGGTGGGATTTTTTTCTTTACTTTTTATTAAAGGATGTTTACACTGAGAGTGAAGACTGGCCCATGGATGAGCTGTTCCAAATATAAACAGTTCCCATGAATGCTTCAAGGGAGGTGAAACAGTGTCAAGTCACCTAAGAATGACAAGCAAGGGAAAAGCTCTTTAGGCCACAGTGGCTTTCCCTGTCCCTGAAGCCACCATGGGGATCTGGGATGTGCTGTCCTGGGCTGGCCGGGCACTGCTGGCACCAAACCTGCACAAGCAGGTCCATGGGACAGCAGCTGTTGGGGTGGAAGAGCCTCCGGCTCTGCTTTGGAAAGAAAACGCCACCTTTGGAGTGGTCTCAGGGATGTTCAAGGCCACACCAGATGTTTCACCAGGCAGTGAATTAGGGATAAAAAGCACAACATGTATCTGTTCTGCAAGTTTTGTTTATGTTTTAAGAACTTGTTTGTAAATGTATAACCTGATGGATGGGTAGGTGTTTAAAGCTACAGCATACAGCTCCTGCCACTCTTACTGTAACCTGTGGCAAACCAGGCAGCTCCTTAGAGCCACTGGTGGCCAGGTCTTTTCGCTTTTGATTTGTTTCTTAAGCAGTGTCTGTGGAGTTCAGGCATCTGCAGAGAAAGATGCTGGTCCCAAGGTTCTGATTAAAGAGGCCAGCACACAGTCCGTCGTCGCTGGACTGGTTCCTGCTGCTCTTGGAACTGCTGAGAAAGGATGTCCAGAATTTGAAGGAGGCAAAGTATGCTTTACGGGTCCTTGTTTAAGCAGAGAAAACTAAAATAAGAAAACCACAAACTTTCTCTAGTTTTTTCCCTTGTTGGGGATTTTAGTCAGCACATGTACCAGGCATTTCTTCTCCTTTGGACAGATCTGATCTCCTGGGTAATAATAACTATTTATGGAAGAACAGGATACCAAACAGTTTATAAATGCTAGGCTTGTTTACCGCTGCTCTGTGACTGCTCATTTCACATAGGGGTTTCCTCATCTGTCACGGGTAAAGAAACTTGGCTGAGTGTAACGAAGTAGTTGGCCTTGCTCTGCCATGGTGTCCTGGCAGAGGAGCTGTCCTGCTCAGCCAGCAAAATTTTCCACCTGTGCTCGGCAAGGAAGGTATTTTAGTAGGGAAGCAGTCATCTAGTGTTTTGTAAGAGGGAAGGAGGAAGTGTTCTGCTTCACTCCTCCCGGGTCTGGCATCTGCTACTCACGGAGGGTGTGGGTTTGAAGTGCTCATCTCCACTGTCTCCTCTCCGTGAAGCAGATCCTTCGTTCTTCAGTACTGAGTTACTAGGATTTGCTGGAACTGGGGGACTCCTAAGCCATGTCCAGACAGGAAATTAGAGGAAATAGGGCTAATAGTTTGAGGGAGTTTTTTTCTCTTCATATTACTAGGACTTGATTTTCAGTGTTTTACCATCTCTTGTGGGTCATTGGACAGACAACTCAGAGGGGAAGCAGCACTTCATTCTGCATCGTTTGCTGCCAGGCATTGTACCCTCTGAGAAGGAGGGAAGGAGTGATGGTCTAGGAGGAGGAGGAAAGAAATCCTATGAAACAAGCCCTGTCTGGAGCGCTCCAAGATCCAGAATAATTCACTTAGAAATTCAGAGCTGTGTGAGATTTGCTGTGCTGGCTGTTGCACATTCTGTCTCCATCTGAAACGTAGCCAGGCGATGATGAACCGCTGAGATGTTTTGATAGCTGCCAGTCAGAGGGATGTTTTTGACAGGTTTTTTGCAATGATTAATGTCACTCTAAGCAGCTGTTTGTGTTTCTACATGTTTGTTTTCATTCATCTCCTATTTGTTTCCCTTTCGCAGCAGTGCCCAGCTTACCGTAATGAGATTCAAGAAGCTGAAATCAGTCTCAATTAGTGAGGCTACTGTAAACATTTTTACTAACAGAACTGGCTTTATTCGGTTAAGATCTCAAAATATTTGAATGTTGTTGTATGATAAACAGTTAAAAGATCCAGTAATTCCAATTAAGTGATACCAGGAGGGCAGTTTATTCCGAAATAATCCTGTCTTTAGCTAATCTAAAGAAACTGTGCTCTCTGAAGATGCAGGAACCTCAATAAAAGACAGAGGAGAGGTAAGAAGCATGAGAGGCACTGGAAAAGCTTCCCACAGACAGAATCATGTATTACTAGGTCTAACTTTATTTAACAAATTTCTGTAGCCTCCATAGACATGCACGAGGCATTGTTGCCTGCAGTCAATAAATGAGTCGTGATCTGAGAGTCCCATGTCTATAGAGTGTGAAGCAGTCATCACTGTCGAGACCTTCTGCCTTGGCAGAGGAGATATGACCTGTAAGTGTCCAAGACATCTGGCCTAGGAAGAGCCCTCAACACCTTGCTTGCACTGACCACTCTGCGGCTGTTAAGGAGTGAAAAATCAAGTGGTAAAGTCAGTGTTAAGTACCAGGTCAGTTAAGGTTTTTCTAGAGTTGTGGGGATCTCTCTCTTCTGTAAGTGTTTGGTTTTGGTTTGTTTTTTTTAGCATGGTACTGACTTCCAGCTGCGCTTGAGTTTTTTCCTAATACCTAGGACCTGGCATGTCAGCCCATCTCATGAGTTAGACACACAAGAGTGGAGGTTTCCAAACTTGTAGGTGTTGAGAGAATTTGTCTGCTACGTTTTCTTTCACTTTGGGGTTTTTTTTGTAGATACAATGCACCTTCTGCTTGTCAGACCCCTAAACGAAATTAGGAAAAAAAAAATATTTCTCTAGCAAATCACAGTTTAAATTCTTGATCAGTACCTTGGAAATAGCTAAAACCCAGAAGCATAAAACTGACCAAATGCAAACTTCTGAATACAGCTGGCATCAATATCTTAATTTCATCAGCCGCTGGAATATTTTGGAGGCTTGTCTTGGTGGAAGCCAAGTGTCAACTCCACAATACTCTGACTCCCTAATGCTGCTTTTCACGTCTTGTTCCCTGTCTCTGCCTTCCAGGGTCTGCTCCGTGCCGCAGCCCATGGCTGGTTTCTCTTTCAGGCAAGACAATCGCTTCCCTCCCTCTCCCCTGTTTGTCCTCAGAGCTCTCCTCTTGGCTCCATCTACCTTTCCGTGTGGATGGAGCACAGATTGTGTAGGACGTGGTCCTCTCCTTTTTACCCTTCTTGGGCTACATCTCTGTTTACTTTTTTAAATAAACAAAATAGTAACCTTTGTTCACAGCATTTTTAAGTCTTCCACAGCACTTTCTAAATCCTGGATTGGGAAGCGTTTCATACTGCTTCCTAGCCGAGCTCAGCTGCCTATAGACTTCCCACGGCACAGTAATGGTACACTCAAGAACCTGAGACGGGTCTCTCTTCTCAGCGTTTTGGGGAGTTTTGGCTCTCTGGCAGTCCCATTTTGAACTGGCTGGTTCTAGACAGTACACGCGTACCCAAACCTTAGGTCAGAAACAGCGTAAGAGGGCAGAAAAAAGCAGAAAGTGACTTCCATTCTTGCACTCCCTGGAAGCCGAAGATGGCAGGACTCAGTGTCTCAGAAGGGGAAGTAACTGCGTTGTGGGTATGGGGCTTTCATGGTTAAACTGGAGTATGGGCATTTTGGAGGAGTGGTGGTGAAAATAGCCAGGAGAGGATTATGTTGTGAGGAGTAGATGATAGTTATGTTTTACGTTTTCTGTTTTTTTGGTTTTTTTTATTCATGTGTTCTGTATTTCTACCTTTGTATATTAAAAACCTGACTTTATATCATGTGTAATAAAATTTCATTAAAAATTTTCTCTAGTTTTGGGAAGCAACAAGGGGCAGGATGGAACGGGCAGACTCAGAGGCAGCAGATAGGACTAAGAGAGTGTGTGCTGGTCATCCAGATGCTTCTGGCTCTTGGGGGCATTTTCAGGAAGCACAGTGGCAAGGAAAGGGGGAGTACCTGGCCCCTCTGTAGTGGGCCAGTGCAAAGCTTTCCTTCCCAGACCCTGGAAGCTCTCTGTTCCCACTGGCAGGTACAAACCGGTGGGCTTCCAGTAAAGGTCGCTCAGGAGAAGACCCCACAGTTCACATCATCCCTGGAGCGTGACAGCCACCTTCACTCTGCTGAAATGAAATGAGCTGATTTGTTTCCCAGCAGGCTAATTGCTCGTGGTTTATTATAGAGACTATCTGGTGCCCTGCTCTGAAGACTGTTTGTTCCGGACAACATGTTTTAGAATATGTTTGTATGTGCTGGCAAATTTTTCAGGGTTGTGTTGGTGGTTTTTTTTTTTTTTTAAAGGTCACCTTGGGTTTAGGAAAGTTTGAAGAGCTGCAGCAGCTAAATAGATACAAGAAATTCAAACAAATCCTGGAGGTGATTGGACTGTGGAATTCTTTTCAGCTTTTCAGTCTGAACTTCCTTAAATTTGCCAAATTACTGAACTGACTCATTTACATCTGTATTCTAAGGCTTTCCTGGCTTTAATGCCTACAGCTGCCTTAGAACTTTCCAGGTTTTCTTAAATTACAGTATTTCACTAAAGTTATCCCTGTAGTATTGCCTTAATTTCTTCATCCTGTGTCATGTCATTCTGACCTAAACCTGTTTCTCGAATTCTGGGGCTAAAATGCCTGCCATTGTGTAGTTCCCTCTGCTTGTGAGGTTTGTGTTGCTTTTCCCCTGTCTGTCGAAATGAATGACAGATGTTTTTGCACGAGCTGGTCAGTGGTTTTATGCTGTATAGCACAATAGGACCTCAGCTTTGGTCCTTGGGCTCTGCTGTGATTAACATTGTGAGTAACATTCCTGGAGGCTACTGGATTATTCTGCTGGCAAAAGGTTATTCTGCCCCTTCTGTGCTGAATCTTTTTGCCGTTTTGCAGTTCTGCACGCTATCCTCTCTGGTAGTCCCAGGGTTATAAGCTACTGCCTTATCTGCCCCTTTCTTTCCATGGTAAAATTATCTGGTTGTCCTATGGACCACCACGTCTCCTGCTAGGCTGTGATACTATGGTGTGATACAAGTGTGAAAACACTTGTGGCTCATTCTGGTGAACCACTGTTCATGATTTCTGTCACTCTCTGCCTCTGGACCTGTAGGAACTGTTTGGCAGCTGGATGATAATGATCTTTAACATTTTGATTTGGTGCCATGTTTTTTATGTTTGGAATGTACATTGGAAACAGCAGAAATGAGTTTTGGCTGGAACTTCAGTACAATCTTGCAGGCAGTAAATAACAAAGACTTTAACAGGAAAAGAGAACCCAAACACTTTGTGTTCTGGGTTGGCTTGTATGAATCAGCAAGTCTTGCATCCGTGTTGCTAAATAACAAGACCCGATTGCTAAATGTAACCCAAATAGTATACCCATGTAGAGGCATAACCCATGGGATTCTGCTCCAAAACTGATCTACAAACATCAAGCTGCCTCCTCTTCACATAGCTGAGCCTTGAGTGGGACTTTCTCTTTTTAGTATTATTACAGTAATGGGCTTCTTTCTCCTCTTGTTTACACTTGTATTGCTCCTTTTAGTCTCTTGTAAAACTGCTGTTAAGTTCATCCTCCTCATTTGTCATACTTTCAGCGACAAGATGTGCTTCCTTTCACTAACTCTCTTTTCCACTCTATTAAATTCAGGCTTGTTGGCCTCTACAGGACTCTGCAGATAGTTACTGCCAACCACTTAACTGTTAGCTGCGTTAAACATAAAATCTTTTTGCCTTTCCAAGCAGATCTGGGAGCATTCTGACAGCTCATACAAGCTGTTTGCAGGCCTGTAGAAGATTCAATTGCAAAAATAGATTATTAGATGATACGTTCCAGTTAAATATTCAGAATTACTTAATCCTTGTATCTGGGTACCTGAGACTAAGGAGAAAAACAAGATGAGGCAGAAGAGAGCTCATCTGTCTGGCAGAAGCAAAAGAAACTTGATTTGAATTGCATACTCCTTCTCTGCCAGATGTTGCTACAAACTACCTTGTGAGCTTGAACTTGGTAAGTGTAGTGGGTTGGCCCTGGCTGGAGGCCAGGTGTCCCCCAAAGCTGCTCCATCACTCCCCTCCTCAGCTGGGCAGGGAGAGAAAATATAACAAAAAGCATGTGGGTTGAGACAAGGACAAGGAGAGGTCATTCACCAGTTACTGTCACGGGCAAAACAGGCTCAACTTGGGGAAATTGGTTTAATTTGTTACCAATCAAATCAGAGTAGGATAGTGAGAAATTAAAGACTAGATCTTAAAAACCTCCCCCCCACCCCTTCCTTCTTCCTGGGCTCAGCTTTGCCTCCCCATTTCTCTCTCTCCTCCCTGCAGCAGCACAGGGGCACAGGGAATGGGGGTTGTGGTCAGTCCATCACCTGTTGTCCCTGCTGCTCCTCCCTCCTCAGGGGAGGATCCTCACACTCTGCCCCTGCTCCAGCCTGGGGTCCCTCCCACAGGAGACAGTCCTGCACCAACTTCTCCAGCGTCAGTCCTTCCCACAGGCTGCAGTTCTGCACAAACTGCTCCAGCGTGGGTCCCTTCCATGGGGTTATCAGTCCTACCAGCACACCTGCTCCAGCCTGGGCTCCTCTCCCCATGGGGTCATGGGTCCTGCCAGGAGCCTGCTCCAGCATGGACTTCCTATGGGGCCACAGCTACCTGCAGGCATCCCCCTGCTGTGGTGGGGGGTCCTCTATGGTCTGCAGATGGATCTCTGCTCCACCGTTTTTACAAGGGCCTGTAGTGACAGGACAAGGGGTAATGGGTTTAGACTGAAAGCAGGGCAGGTCTAGATTGGATATCAGGAAAAAATTCTTCACTGAGAGGGGGGGAGGCACTGGAACAGGCTGCCCAGAGAAGCTGTGGATGCCCCATCCCTGGCAGTGTCCAAGGCCAGGCTGGATGAAGCTTTGAGCAGCCTGGTCTAGTGGAGGGTGTCCCTGCCCATGGCAGGGGGGTTGGAACTAGATGATCTTTAAGATCCCTTCCGACCCAACCCATTCTATGATTACCTCCATGGCTGCAGGGCACAGCAGCCTCACCATGGTCTGCACCACAGGCTGCCAGGGAATCTCTGCTCCAGTGCCTGGAGCACCTCCTCCCCATCCTTCTCCGCTGACCTTGGAGTCTGCAGAGTTGCTTCTCTCACATGTTCTCCTCTCTCCAGCTGTATTGGCACAGGGTTCCCCACCACCACCTTAAACGCGTTATCCCAGAGGTGTTACCGCCGTCACTGATGGGCTCAGTGGGTCCCTCTTGGAGCTGGCTGCATTGGCTCTGTCAGACACAGGAGAGGCCTCCAGCAGCTCCTCACAGAAGCCACCCCTGTAGCCCCTTGCTACCGAAACCTTGCCATGCAAACCTAATAAAGTAAGTTTGAGCAGCATGTTAGACAGTGCGTACACTAGGCATGAAGTGGTGGAGATGAGCCTCCCTTTGCAGGGAGGAGGAGCTCAGCTGTGGCTCTTGCTCCAGAGCTCATAGGTCTCGTGGGTAGCTTCATTCTCTCCAACATGGCTGTACTGCTTTTGGGACCAAGCTCTTACCTCAGCGTGGCATGCCGCTGTGCCTGCCTGCCAGGTCACCTCAGCAGTAGTTTGAGGTCCTTGCACAACGCTGTGTCACGTAATGTGGGTGTGCTGAAAGGTCTCTGACCTCAAGGTAGGTTAGAGCATCCATCGGTTTTGTTCAGTCGTCAGAGGGAGGTGGAGTCTGGGTGGTGCATTGTGACCGTCTCCTGAAGGACAGCTCTGCATCACAGAACAGCTAAACCACATCTTATTAACGAGTAACAGAAATGCACAACAATGAGGGAAATCACTGTAAAGTAACCACGGTACTAATATAATAGAGCTTATAATTGGTAAGGATCAGCCTGATGGGAAATTTCTGAACGTTGAATCCTTTGATGCTTTTGCTATTTCTTCCTATAATTTTCATCTACAGATGCTCCGAATTACGCTGATGAGGAGGGAAGAGGAGCGCTTACTTTGTTGTCTTTCAATTTGCAGTCAACTGGCAAAGCATTTTGGCCACAGGGAGAGAGAAGAGGTTTCCTTCTCGCCTGTGTCGATTAAGCATAGTGGTTTAGCCCTCTAGTTTGGAACTAGGCAGAAAATGAAAAGGCTAATAATGGGAATCCTAGTAAGGTGCTAATTTAGTGTGGTTTGTCAGTGTTTTCTGCAGTGCTTGTTTGTACCATCTGCGTTTAATTGATGCAATTCCGAATTTACTGTCTTGGTTTGCCTACAGTGAGGGGATAATAAAAAAAGAAAAGCCCAGTAGTTATGTCTGTAGCTTGGTATCTGGAAGATTGAAGGGGAAGCTAGAATAACTCAATTACAAGCCGAAGAGCTCTGCCTGCTGGGACCTGTGCCACAGAAAAGTATAGGTTTCCTTTCATTTCTTTCTAAAGGAGCACATCTCCTGCAAGTGCCGTAACAAGTAGCTGTAGAAGGAAGCCAGCCGGCTGAGGCACCAGGGCAGCGTTCAAAGCGCGTCACACTCGTGCAAGCACTAGGAACTGTACAAAACCAAGCACTAGTGGAGCTGTGTGGCAGCACTCGGTGTATTTCATAGCAGACATTTAATAGCCCATTAGTGCTTCTGCTGACATTTCCACAGTGTCTAAGGTGCTTATTAAAAGTGCATCCATTATGGATTATACTTCAAAAAGGAGACTTTTGTGGGTGTGGATCCCCCACTGCAATGCAATATTAATGTTAGTTTTTAAAATTTATTTAAGAACAGAGAGAAGAATGTGCCCAGTGAAGCTGTAACTCAGTAAGTCTTTGCTGTGTGCGTGATGCTTTATCTTGCTGTGGCGTAAATGTGCTAAGAAGAAATGCATAGAAAATATTTTCACAGGTTGCCTGCGGTTTCTTTTGTGATTAGTTTCAAATCTTCAACTTTAAACCAACATTTCCAAAGTTTAGTCTATATCCATGTTTTATGTACCCTAAAGTCTGATTAAGTATAATTTTTTAGCTGTATCTGCTATAGAGCTGTAAGAGCTGACTGCATTCAACACCTCTGAAATTTAGGCCAAAGTTTTTTAGACTTAATTTACCTAAATTGACTTAGAAAACTGAGTTCTGGGTATAGTAGTTTGGAAATGTTAACCTCAATCACTGAAAGTTAATAAAGCACGAAAAATTCATGCGGAGATGGAAAAGCATCCTTTGTGCTACCCGTCCCGTCAAATAAGGTAACAAGGTAATGGCTGAACCGCAAACCCATTTCTGAGTCAGCCTTGTCAGAGGACTGTTCAAGAGAAAATAGTCTGAGAAAGTTACAGATGGTTTAGGAATCAATGTGACAGAGTTGGTGTCTGCTCTACAAGCAGACAAGGGTTTAACTTCAGCTTTTCTTCCTCCTTCGTTCGGACAGGGAAAGAGAGTGCAGTCAGGGCTAAGCACACTAAGGTTCTTCCAGGAGAAGATAACAGGGCCTGCTCTGGGATGGGTTCTGGGATGCAGGAAGGGTGAATCTCTGGATGAAGGGACAGGTCCATGCCCCATGAACTACAGAAGCAAAGGTTCATGGGTTTGACAACCTTTGCTAAATCACTGAAATGTGGTGTTTGTGTTGTCAGGAACCTTGGCTTCGTGACAGGGGCTCTGCGTGGGAATGTTACAGTCTGAAGAGAGCTACCAATGTTTTGGATGTCCACAGGCTCTTTTATGCCTGGAAGGCTCTGGCCTCTGAGAGATTTTTGGACTTGGGCTTTGATTGTACTTGTAGAGAATAGAACCTGCCATCTAGCTGCCAGTGCTACCCGAGTGCTGGCTGCTATTTCTTTTGCCAGTCTTTGTACCTGTTCTCAGATCAGCTGGCTCAGTGCTGAAGTGATGTAGAAATGAAACCTCAGATCAGATAAACTGAAGTCCCTGTTTCTGCCACAGTGTCTTTGGATTCAGGAAATGTCCTGCTTTTTGCTGGCCAAGATGGCTCGTGGGGACAAATCATGAAACAACGGCATCGTTTACAATCTTCTGACCTCTCTGCTAATCTCTGCACGTTTTGTAAGGTGATTGGGAGCTACAGCTAATAGAGAAATTGACAGGTTGTTGAATTATTAATTTGGCTAGAGGACAAGAGTGAAGCAACTTCCCTGTTTATACATATAACAGGGAAAAACTTTCCCTGTTTAGTTGCACAGTTTCTGTAGTTTTCTAGAGGACTGTGCTGAAGAGCAGCTTAAAAAAACCCACAACCCATGAGGGAGGAGTTGTTGTCACTTGTACTATCCATTTGCTTTACAACAAAACACAACATTTTGCAGTGGTTTCATAATGTGTGCTCTTGGTAGACGTGCTGGGCTTTCTTCTTCTTTTAATCTCTGCTCTGTCACCGTCCTTTCGCCCTTGCCTGCAGCAGCACTGCTGGCTGTGTCGTAGTCCGAAGTCTCCTGATAGAGTTCCCAGCTGTGTCACAGAGCTCTGATGTTAACTTACCAGTCCTGCGGCTTTGCTTAAACTGCGATGGTGCTAAATGGTGTGGGCAGACATTGGGCGTTTGCGTATTCGACCTTTGACTAACTGCAAATATTGAGACTCACTTTACCGTTTTGGTTAATTAATGAATTTCTCCTCTTCAGTGTCAACTGAAAGGAGTAGTTCATTGCTTTCCTTATATCCGTTCTGTGGGAGGCACTGAATTTGTATGGGCGCCCTCAGTTCAGAGTAGGAGTCTAGGGGTTTGCGCTTAAACACATGCCTTCATTGGTCAAATTATCCACGGGTGTTTTATGCCAGATAAATATGCCCATTGGCAGTGGGATGACATTAAAGCTATGCGTTTCCAGTTTTGATGAATGGCAGATTTAAGCTGTGATTTCCACAGGACAAAATCCTGTAGTCATATGCATTAATCCGGTTTTCACGAGCTCTCTCTGGCCAAGCGTTAGGTTAGTGGAATAGCTACCTGTGTCAATCAAATTAAATGCCTTTTTTCCATTTTGTAACCTTATCGCTTGAGTAGGCTGATTGAGGTCAGCAAGAATTACAGCGTTTGTATAAAATGGAGTTTTAGCAGACCCTTGTTTCTGAGATTTGAACTGGATAGGAATTGAGCTCTTGCAACTTTAACATTCCTTGCTCTCTGGGGAGAAGGATCACAGAACCGCTCACTAGGTGGGGTGAGCAGGGTCCTTGGAGGTGGTCTTTGATCCCTGCTCCAGGCAGGGTCACCTGGGACAGGTTGCTTAGGGCTGTGTTCAGTTGGGTTTGAATATCCTCACAGATGGAAACTCGGCAACCTCTCTGGGCAACCTCTTCTGGTGTTTGACCACCCTTGCAGGAAAAGTTGTTCTTATTGTGAACGCGACGACTTGTGTTTCAGTTTTTTCCTATCGCCTTGTGTCCTGTCCATTGGGCACCGCTGAGAAGAGTCTCTCTGCTGCCTTTATTCCTTCCCATCAGGTTACGTTACTAAGAGCCTCCTGAGCCTTCTCTGCTCAAGGCTAAACAATCCCAGCTCTCTCAACCTCTCCTTTGGCAGATGCTCTCCTCCTTTAATCACCGTAGGTCGCTGGACTTGCGCCAACACGTCTCTCGTGCGGTGGGGTGGCTGGTGCTGGACCCAGCCCTCCAGCAGTGCCTGTGCAGTGCTGAGCAGAGGGAAGGGGTCCGTCCTTTGCCCCCTGGCAGCCCTCTGCCTCCTCAGCCTGGGGTGCTGTTGGCTGCCTTTGCCGCAAGGGCGCAATGCTGGCTCATGTTCAACTTGGTGTCCACCGGGACCCTCGTCTCTGCTTGGCTTACGGTCTCTGCTCCTTCTCAGAGAAATCTTAAATAAAGGCCTCATTCGTTTTTGAGTTACCCTTCTCCCTTTAGTTTCCTTCGTTACACCCTTGCTAATCATTTAAAAGGAACTCAACTGATCTAGAAAGAGAGTATCATGGAAACTATCACTAAAACTAGTTGGAGGGCTTATTTGTCTTCATGCTGCTGCCGTATCAGCCGCAAGTATTTTTTTTCTGGTTAAATAAAGGCATTTTTGTTTTTGTTTGCACAGATGGGAAGGAGGTGAAGTTCAGACTGTATCCTATTCAAGCTTTAGCTCTCCTCCGTGTTGTGGGTTTTTAAATCTGCCCTCCCATCATTTTGCTTTCAAACCCATACACTTAGGAACCAACTTCAGAACAGTAAAAACTAAAAGCAGTGTCTCTGGTCTCTCTCAGTGCTGAACGAATGAGCACTAAATCACCCGTCCTGGACTGTATACATCTAGGAATTTTAAAGAGGCTTAAGAATGTAATGATTGAGTTGCTAACCAAAATGTGCAATCTCTCATTAAAATTGGACTTTCAGCTGCAGGAGCGGAAGGAACAAGTATATTACCTAAACTTGCAAAGGAACTTGAGAAACCACAACACAATAAACTTGCTTACCAGGAAAAGTCTTTAAAAAGAATATTAAAAATAGACTCTTAAACATTTAGATGGCCATGTATGAAACAGACCAGCCCAAGTCCTTTAATTGAAAATCATGCAGTGTGAACCTATTTGAAGATTTACTATAGACGTAGAGGCTCAAATCTCACAATTTATTGACCCTCAATTTTTTTTTCCTGTGACCTCCTATTGCATCACATATGACATCTTATTTGCTTTCCTTATATTCCCTTATGTTCACTTATTTTTCTCCATTGACAGGTGTTTTGTTCTCCCTATTCTCTTTTTAGTTGCCACTTACTCCTTTGCCGCTCTTGTCTGCCACCAGGTCTGCCTGGCTGGCCCCACACGCCCCAGTACACTCCTGCGCTTTCGCTCCTGCAACCTGGGCCCAGTCTGACCTCTGCTGTGGATTCTCCCTTCGGTTTGTACTCTTCTGGTGAAACTGCTCTACCCACCCTGCGTGGCCACAGAGTTAAATGCTTTATGTTGTTTGTAACTTGCCCTCAAGCGCTCTTCACTCTTTCTTGCCCACAGTCTCACTGTTTCCCACTCCACATAAGAGCAAATGACAATATCCAGCACAACCTTCTTGCCTTCTCATCCCCGACTTGCTTTCTTTTCCTCTTCTATAACATTTTTCTCATTTCTTATCAGGTTTTTTCTGAACAGTTCTGCTCTTCTGCTTGTTTGCCTGCTCACATACAATTCTTCAGGATCTGAAGGGTTTACCACTCCACCCTAAAGAATACGTGGTTTTTATCCCATTGCAGTAGTGATTGCTCTCTTCCCTTCATCTCTGTGCTCAGGAATCACACTCCAGCCATGTCCTCGAGCTTCTGTCCTCCAGTTCCATCCTAGGTTGCTTCCAGCACAGCTTACATCTTTTGAAGGCCCCTGGAAACTTGTAGGCAGAGGTTCTGGTGGCTTCGTTATAGGCAGAATATTTGAGCTCTTCATGGCTAAAGCTGCAAGGGGCAGCCTCAGATGGGTTCCAAGCAGAATTTAGAGATGCAACTCTGAAATACAGTTTTTAAAAGTAACTTCTCTAGTCTCAGTCAACAGAAAACCTGTCCTGGTGTCTATGTAGTCTTGCATGTACCGCTTCCCTTGTTATATTTCCTTACTCCTTCCACTCTCAAACCAGTGTCCAGCCTCCCTTGTCACTCTGCCATATTCTGCCGACTCTGTGTTCTCCCCAGCTGTGTACTGTGACCTGCACAGACCAGCGTTCTGATCCCACACCCCTTAACACCATAAGCACGTTTTCCCCACCGCCCTTTTCCATTGCCTTCTATGTTTCCCAGCTATGGCACTCATTCCCTGTCGCCTAAGCTCCTCTTGCCTTTTCCTCACCTGGAAGAGCAGATTCTGGTGTGATGCTTAGTGCCACTGAGGTGTGGTACAGCAGGAGCTGCCTTGATGTTCGGTGGTCATCGGAGCCGCAGGAATTGTGGTGTGTAGGTGGTGTTTCAGGCAGTTCCCAGACATGAGCTGATGTGATGCGACTTTACAGGTGAAGGTGGAAGAAGCGGGGTGACAAGCGATTAATTGTTTAAAGCTGGAGGTCTTTTGGGTTCTTCCAGCCAGCAGCCTTTAGCACCATCAAGCTGGACCTTCTCAAACTGTCATTTTTCCTTTACTTATTTGTCTCCTCTCTTATTCTCTGGCTGCAGCACTCCCTCACCAGGTCCTTCAGAAGGTCTCTCACACCCAGCTCTATCAAGCTTTCTCTAGGAGGAGGCCCGCAGAGCTCATGAGCCTCTGCTCTTTTTTACTCCGAGCTAGGAAGAGCCAGTGTTAGAGGAGACCTACATGTCTTCACACCTACTTCAGGCCTGTTTTCCAATCTTCTCCAAAATACAATCGTAGCCTGTCTCTGTAGGAAGGATGGATTATGTATGAGCAAAAATGTGATGCGTTAGTTTGCAGAGGAAATACCGTAGGTGCGTGCAATTTACTGAATGGCAGAAAAGTAGTAAATTGCATCAGTATTAACCCTTCTTGGCTCCCAATTAAACGGAAATAGACCATGTTTCAAACGGGTCTAACCTTACAGACTTTATTGAGGCAGGATCTGAATAAGAGGTGCATAATTGTGTACTAATACAAGTAATAAAACAGCTACGGTAACAGATTTTTTAAAAAAGTAAGAATGTGAATTCTTGCTTCTTAAGGCATTGATTTTGAAGCTGATTGGGGCTGGGAAGAAACTGTATCTCTGGTCAGGTTTTCCACTGTGGCTTAGTAAAAAGTTATCTTGCTTTTGTGGGAAGTGCGTCGCTGGTTTTGTTTTAGGTGGAATTGCTTATCTGATTCGGTGTAGCCTTGATGCTTGAAGTAATACGTGTCCTACTGTCATGTAATTGAGTAAAAACATGTGCGTCTGCACACATCTTATTCATAGCTTTTTTCCAAACCTGCTAGCTAATCTAATCTCAGTTAATTGGTTGAGTGAATTCAGTGTCAACCAGAGGTAATTCATCACCGCTTCACACACAAGGCTGGGCCTTAAGTCAGTATTGCTGGATAGTACTTATTAGTGTACTTAGCGCAGGCCAGTAGAGACAACATATCAATGTCCAAGGCAAAGCTGGACTGAAAATAGGATGGGAGAATGCCTCTCTGGTCACCTACTTGTGTGCTGTTGCATTGAGACTCCGAGATTGCGCTGTTGGCCAGGGTTGCAGTAGCATGTCTCTTCCCGTGCCTGACTTGTTCACATGCCAACCGTTTGACAGCTGCAGGACGTTGCTACAGAGGCAGTTTTCCTGCGTCTGAGCTTTATTCCCACGCTAGCTAGTGGGTAAAGAAGAGTAATGTGGCTGTTTGTCATTTATGTCTGGACAGTCCTCATCTCCTTATGAAATACGTCTTTAGGAAAGCTGGTGTTTTACTCCTTGTGTGCAGCTGCTGAAGAACATTGGCCAGCACAAAAGAGCCAGAGAGGATCTCCTTGAAGCAGTTGATAGCTGCTGTAACTGCCCCTTCTTGTTGAGTGCAGTCTGTGGCCATAGTGACTTCATGGTCTTCACCAGCTGGACACCCAGACCCCTTCCTGAGCATGCCATGGCTTCTGCGCCTGCACGCTCTTTCCCAGAAAGCAGCTGGGGCTCATTGTACGTGTATGGCCCTTCAGTCCTTTACACATACTTCATTTCTGGTGCTCCTGTTGGGAACTACATTGTGCAGAGAGGTATTTTTCAGTCATATGCAATAAATCTGAAACTTCCCAGACATCTTGGGGAAAGCTGTCCTGGGTGAATGCAGGAGGAGGCTAGGCTCCTTTTGTGATGGGGGAGACTGGTACCTGCAGTATTACTCAGTCTTAAAAGTTGCTAAGTGGTCTGCCAGGCCTAAAAGGGTAGTTGCTCACGTAGTAGGTGAGAGCAAGTGGCTTGTGACAGACACCAGGGAAGCCAACTGAGCTTTGGGAGATACAGTTTGAGGAGCACATAAGGAACATCATAAATGGGTTTAAAGGCTTCTACTGCACAGAGATAGAGTGTGCTGCCCCAGTGAGTGTTGCATGAAGCAAAATTTACTGAAGCTTGGTAACATCAAATCCCAAAGGCAGAATAAGGGAAGACCTTGAGGGCAAAGGGAAATTGAAAGGTAGGAGGCGATGTGATTGCTGAGGCAGCTGAGTGTGTAACAAGTGGGATGAAAACATATGTCCCTGTTAGGGTCTGAGGGGCAGGAAGCAAGGGAGCAGAGGGAGGTCTGGTCTTCTGGCTGAGCTGTGCTGAACTCTCCCCTGGCTTTTACTACAGGGAAGAAAGGTAGAAGGGGAAAAAACACCAACACAGTCTTTCTGCATAATATGTTTCTGCTTACATGCATCAAAACAAAAAAAATATTTAGTTCTTTGTGCATCAGGCTATATACCTGGGCAACTCCTTGCCAAAGAATGCGGCGGCTGCGAAACGTCTGTATGAATTCCAGGGGAGTCTGGACAAACATTTGGAGGAGAGATCCATTGCTGGGGGGAAGAGGGGGGCTGCTGATTAGACAAACCACATCAAGCTCAGGAAATCCACTCAGCTGAAAATGTTTGAAAGCTGTGTGAAGGGTAGAGAGGAAATATTTTATCTCTTTGCCCTGTTCTTACTTTACCTTGGACATCCATTTATTGCCATTTTTGGAAAAGAGATTTTGAACTCTGATCTGACCCAGCGCAGTCTCACTCACATCCTTAGGTAGGATTTTCCTTCTCAGCAAGCAAGCTGATGAATTCTTAAAAAAATAATCCCAAGCTAAAAATCAAGCAACACTTTTCCTCTCGGAGACAACCAGTTCTGATGCTGTAAGTGTAATTACCAAGAAAGCACACCTCTCTGATCCTGTGCCCCTGCTCTGGGGTTGGCGTGGATAGTCAGCGCTTGCACAGCTCGGTGCCTCGAGGTCACTGCCCTCACGGTCCCCGCTTTTCACGTGCGTTTCAAGAAATGCCCATCGCAGCTCTCAGCGGGTGATAACAGCAAGCAAAGCAGGCAGTTTGTTCAGATTCGTGCTTTGCAGGGTTAAGCACGCTCTTGATATCAGAAGTAGTAAGTGGCCCTGGAATGAAAGCTCACACTCTGTGTTACAGATTGTCCAAAGCTGTGCTGGCCGCGGGCAGGTTTGGAAGCAGTTTGCTGGCACTGCTGCACATCAGCCTGTTCTTATTTCAACCAGAGCTGCTCTTGTATTTTCACTCCTAATTCCTATTCTCAGTATGGGAGATCTTAATCCCTATAACTAGGGATGTAATTTTTCAAAGGTTAGCCGATATTGTTGACAGGAATGGACCTGTTTTGTTGCCTCTAAAGCTTGGTGTCACCAGAGGGGCTGTCGATTTCATTCACTTTATGACTGGGCAAGATAGTAAAATGAAAACCGTTGCTGCAGCGCGCGTATCCGGCCGTTGCTGTGGAAAAACGTGCGCTGGGAATATTCAGAAGTAATTATTAGAAGATAAGCATGGTAACATGAGTGACCTGATCTGTTCAGAAGACAGGTTACTATGCAGTTTCTGTTGAATTCAACAAAGTCCTGATCATCTCTGAAAATCTTTTCTTCAGTCGTTTGAAGGCTTGAGTTAACACACTGATGTTTACACAGCCTTGACGTGAGAATCTGCAGGTTTTATAGTTGTGTTGCTTGTGAACTTCAGTGCCAAGTACACTTAGTCTGCAACTCAGGAAAAGCAAAATGTCCAACGGAAAGGAAAGGTACAGTTCAGGAGGGCTGAGCACAAGCGTTACAGAGGCTGAGAGAGTAATGTGGGAGGATGTTGTGGTGTTTGCCTGCTCCATGGTTCTCTCTTTGGAGTCTGTTTAAACTCTTGCTCAAAGAGCAGCCATAAATACTTGTGGGAAATTCTCCTTTAGGCCAGCAGCATTGCTATTTTGCTGGCTAGTGAATATCTGCTTCTTCTCTTGTCACTGAGATCAAGGGATACTCAGCTAAACTAGTGCATCAACTTTGCTGTTTAGACAGGGAAGTTTAAGAGTGTCCTGAATTAGACAGGGTTGTGGGCTTTAACTTTTTTTAGATTACCCTAAGCTAATACGGGGGAATTGTTTTTAGAAAAATAACATTTTGGGAAAGATTTGGAAGGGCAGTCAAAATGTTGTCTGAGATTTTTATTACAGCTTTGAACAATCAAGTTGTCATTAGTATTTTTAAGGAACTCTCTTTTTGGTACCTCAAACCATAGCTTTCTTGTTACTTCTTGCTATTTCTTCTATGGTGCTTCAGTAAGTTCAGAGAAGTGACTAAGTATTTGTTGATTTATTGGAGGGTAGAAGTACTTAAGATGATAAGATATTAGAAATAGCTGGTGATTAAGATTACTCATTATTTATATTACAGTCTTCATTTCCCTTTGCCAGTGCATTCCAAAGCTTTCACTTTTTAGCCTGTGAGCTTTCATGACTTTTTCCAGTTTTTCTTACCAAGGTGATTGTTTTGTTAAAAGTAAGATTAAATGAGAACAAAATGACTGCAATTTGTCATTGTAACTGCGGGATTCCTTGCACTGTCACACCGAACATGTCTACTTCCAGAACGTCTGGAGTGAAAAGTTTAATACCTTCATGGAATTAGTGTTAAAACTTTGAAGAAGTGGAATGAAAACACAAACACCTTCTCTGTGACAGATGTAAGTTGGAAGCGGGGCGCTGGAAGACTGCAGTGTAGGCCATCAAAGTGGTTAGGCAAACATAGGTGGGCAAAGAGAAGAATGAGAAAATGTAACAAAACGGGATGATGCCAAGAAAATACAGTGAATAGACTGAATTCCAGACTGAGATGGAGAGTGAGTTACTTCATGTGTGACTCCCTGATGGATTTAGGGAGATGCGGGGTTACAGGGTCACTCTGTGCTTTTGTTCCACCCTCACCAAGGGTATGGAAAACTCCCGGGTGTGGCAGGATTTCGGTGTCACCCAGCAGTGCCGCACACTGAAACCTTTCCTGAGGGGGTCAGTGGGAGATTGTCAGTGATAGGAGTGAATGTATTGACCTTTTTCTATAAAAGCTGAATACAGTTCACGCAATTAAACGTTGCTGCTGGGACAAAAGTATTGGATCGGCAGTGTTCACTGCAATTTGTAATAGTCAGGAGCGAATACAAACGCAGATGATGAATACGCCCGCAGCGTTTCTTTAGTTTGGAACTTGGGACACTCAGACTGCACATTGTCCATGTGCTATAGCTCCCTTTGATAACAGCCAAAAGACATGTAATTTTAACTTTCACCATTATGTCTTGTTTTCTTTCCCACAGCTGTAGGAAAAGTGCTTTATCAAGAGTACTGAAAGAGAAAACATGTTTGTGTGGGATTTTTATCCCCTCATCTTCATCGTAACCATTTCCTTTAGTAGCTAATAATATTTAGTATTTATTTCAGTGTCTTAACATAAATCTCAAATGCATAAACCAGCAGCATCCTTTTTTCTACTGGCTTTTCTTGTGGGAACTGGTTGAAATGAAAGTCTCATTGAAAAGCTCCTTTCCTGGAATGAGGTGGACAGTTGTACCCTTCATCAGGTGCTGCAAGAAGTGGGAGAGTCTCCGCTTCGATGAGCGAATCAGGGAGGATAGCGGTTCCTCCGGAAGATATGTAGCACTTCGGAGAGCAGGCTTTTAAGAACTTACCCTGTGCTTCAGATACCCGTCAAGCCTCAGGGCAGAGTCCTTTGAAGAAGTAACGCCGTGGGTGCTGTTGTTGGTGCACAGCCTGTTGCCAGATGCACGTTGAACGGTGACTTGGGGACACAACAGACCACAGGACCGTAGTCAAAGGGGGCCAGCGCTGGCTGGAAGGATGGGTCCTAGCTTTGCACCTGTGTTTCGAGTAGGACAGGAGAGGTCAGCATGGTTCACGGTTCTTTTCTTTCTCAGAGTAGTCAAGTGGCACCTCCGGTCTCTTCCCTGCTTAATCTCTAACTCCAGCCAGACACTTCCCGTGTGGGATGATTAAGAAAGGATGTAGCTGTCTGTGCTGTCTACTGTTTGCAGTTTTCTCCACTGCACCCGCTTGCTCCTTGAGTCAGTAAATCCTTTCGGTTTTGTCAGGTGGCCTCTTGCATGGAAACTTTCTCCGGTGTCCAGCCTATGCCTTATCTCTGGAAGCTGTACCCAGAAAGAGGTTTTACAAGCTCAGTGTCTTACCCTTGTGTTGTTAAAATACTTGTTTATTTTTAAAACCAGGGGACCAAAGGAGAGAGGCTTATATTAAACAGTGCTGATGTTATCTGGAAGATTTTAATGCGTGTTGCTTTACAGATCGCTCTTAGGCTAAGGGCTGGAATTAATAAGGTGACAGAGGAGACAGAGAAAGACATGAAACTGGGCACAGGGTCCACATCTCCAGAATCAAACATTCTCTCCAGTTACAGAAGGACCTGCTGGCACTAGCACCTGGGGAGGGAAAGCCACCTTTGAAAACACTCTTTCCCCTTGGGGTGCATGTTTTGGCCTTTTTTTGACTAAGTTCCCAGTCAGAGCCTGTGAGACGCAAAAATCCTTGGAGGTTTTTGCATCTGGTTAAAGGAAGAAAAAGCCTCTGTCTGAACCTTGAATAGCAACAACTGGCTGCCCCCAGATAGTCCTGGACTACAATGTGAAGTCTGTTGTGCAGCAGAGTAACAGAGAATTCCAGAGTAAACACATCTGGAATTTTTCCCATCAGGATTGATATGGATCTCCTTAATAGCAGCTTTTATTACAGCATCTATCTGTAACTGGTTTTCAGTAAGTGGTATTATTCTGATATTAGTAAATTTTTCGTATACGTTGTACAGATGCACATAAGGTGGTTGTCCCTGGGAAGTGGCACCTAAAGCTGTGTTATCCTGTTTCACTCAATAGGAGAAAAAAGCTTATTCTCTGATCGGCTGAATTACACTGCTTTGACTGCTAGGTAAGCTTGAAAAGCACACAACTGGTCCTTGAACAACTTCCTCCAAGAAGGAGCGTGCCAAGGTGAATTTGTGCGGTGGAGAACATTGCTACCCTCACAGGTGTTCTCAGTTAGGATGTCCATCTTCTGGATGGTGCAAACTAGGATGTGGATTCCAACCAGAGAAGCTTTGTCCAGTTTCAGAATGCTTAGCAACAGCTGTGCTTGCCCAACATCCCCCGTGTTTGCCCGGCATCTCCCATGTTTCCAGACCCTTCTTGCTTTCACTGCAGTTCGTTCTTGTTTGTAGTTCATATCTTCCTGTTTTCTCAATAAATCTGGAGACTTGATTTGATATTGTCATTGCTATGCCAGTTTTTTACGTCAAACCCAGATCGTGATGACCAAAAAAAAAAAATCTTTTTAAAAAAACTGACAAAAAAATTGTAAGAAACATCACAACGGGCCATCCATGTGATTGTCTCAGAGCATCAATTTCCATAGCATACAAAGAAGATGAACAATTTACTTCTTGTCTTTGTTTCTTTGCATTTAATTATCTGCCTGTCTCGTGCTGTAGGCAAGTTTCGGTGCAATAGCTTCTACAGACTCTCTCCCCCTTCACTTTTATCGTTTTGCTTTCATTTCCTGTTGGTGCCTGAAAGCAGGCTTGTCCTTTGCCTGCATGTTATCTGGGGAGGCTTTCCCTGGAACACCTGAAAGTCACTGTTGGGAGTTGCACTGATGAGAATTGCAACCTAGAAATATTCGGTTATAACGAACCAGGATAGAAAACGCATGCACTTTGAAAAGAATGATTTCTTTTTATTTTTCCTCAGGTTCCTGAGCCTTCATTAGTTATTGAGGTTTCATTTCCAACTATAAGGACTTTTTTTTTCCCCCTAACATGAAAGCTGCAATTCTCCCAGGAGTGTGGTATGAGGAACTGCATCCTGCAGAACTTTTCACAATATTGCACTGCACGTAATAAAATCAGAAGAGCTGACAATACCGCTGTTAAAGCCATGGTGTATGCTTTACAACAGATTAATATTTTCCATATCATCTCAATAGGAATTTTTATTGTGCCTAGGTTCTGAAGTGACATTCTGGAAGTGTATCAGCCTTGAAAAAACTAAGACTGTTCTCCCTCAGCACAACCCATCTGTTTCAGTAACGATGCTTGAAACATTGACATTTCTTCTCCCAGCACCCTCACTCCCATAAGACTTAGGCTAGAAATTTTTGCCCCGAGCAGATCTTTGACCCGGATAAGAGCAATATGCCAGAGGTGAAGGAACATCAGGCATTCAGGAACCCAATGAATTAGGAAGTGCAGACACCAAATCATACAACCCCTTTCATAAACTGACCAAGGTTCAACCTCAAGTAATTTGTTCTGCGCTTTTTCTGTCTTCCTGGGTGTCTATCACAGGGCTGTTTTGGAGATTACCTGTTTTTAAACGTTAGTGACCTTATTTTCATCTTCAGTGCCCTGTGTCATGTCATACTCATTTGTCTTTCGTGCCAATTTGCTCGTTAGCTTCATTTCCTTCAGGGCTGCGTGCCCTGTGCTGTACGTAGACAGAGCGGTCACATCTGCGCTGTGCTTGGCTGTGCACTTTGAGTTTAGCGGATGGTTGAAGGCTCTTTTTCATCATTGTCCTGTTCTCTACCTAAGTACCAGTTTCTTTTCAGCTCTCTTGATGTACATGTTCATGTTCATGAACATGTACATGTTCGTTCTATATGGGAGACTGAAGTATTCCAGGCCTCTTCTGCAGTGGCATTACTAGTTGTTATGAAGGCCACTAAAGATTTCAGTGCTTTCAGCTAAGAAAATTGCTCTGATACAGTAGGATAACCTCAAGCTAGATATATACATTAAATAATGTGGGAGGAGGAAACAAGAGGCTGTTGAAACAGTGAAGTGTAATTTGCTGTGCTCCGCCGTAAGACTGACGGCAGCTGAGGCCAGACAAACATGGCGATGGTGGCAGGAACGAGCAGTGGGCGGGAGGTTTGCTGGCAGTGGCATGGCTGGGGGTTAACTTTTGTCTGCAAGTAGAATAAAGGGAACACAAAGATGGCCTTATAAAAGCAAAGCCCAGACACTGTGTTTTAATGGACCAGTTAAGTAGTATCTGTGATGAATGACAGCAGGTCAGTGATGGGAGCTGTGTCCATCACCTGCAGTCTGCTGGAATGTATGTTAGAGCTACACCAGAAAATTCAGATTCCCTGCCTGCTGGGAGTGCAACGTTGCACAGCAGCTGTTATCCTAGATGACTGCTCTCTTACTCTGTTTTCATCAGACACAGCGATCTCCTTCCTGTCCCAGTGGAATGTGAGCAGGAACATGCTTGTACCAAACTGGCCGCCTGGCAGAGTTGCTGCCGTCTTCCATGGGAGCTAACTCTTTCTGCTAGGGAGAAGGATTGGACCCTTTCTCCTTCCCTCCTCATCTCTTTTTGGTTTGTTTACTTACACAGAAGGTTTTGAAAACTCAGGCAGTAATTACAATCTGCTTTTGCTCACCTTCATCATGTTTCCAAATACCATGTAATCGCCTCTGTTTGGCTCAGTGCTCCCTCAGAGGCCTTGAACACCCCACCTGGCTTTTGGTAGGAAAAACTAGCTGTAATTCAATCCTGCATCTTTGACAATAACACACGAAAAACAAGCTATGACATTGAAGTGATGTTAGGAGACTGGTTTTTTTAAACTAACATCATTCTACGCTGTCTAGAAGTCAGCTTTTCACCCTTGCATAATTGTGTTTTGGTATTAGAGGGTTCGGTGAACAATGACAAACGTTGCATGTTGTCTTATGTGCTGCACCATGAGGCAGGTCAGGACAGAGCTTCTGCCTTGTCTGAATTTTACAGCTTGCTGGTTTTTTCCTCCCCAAAAGGAAGCCAACCTTTAAACCAAGCCTCTTGTTATTTTTGTGTGCGCGTGTGTGGTTTGTGTCTGAAATGTTTGAAGAATCACTACGAAAGCCTGAGGATTTCGTTAGAGCAGGCAAACTGATTTCTTTTTGTCTTTATTATTTACAGTTTATCTCAAAACTTTCCAGTCCCCATAATGATTATTTGCATTATATAGGTGAGCTGTTCAGGACACTTTGTTGGACTTGACGCATGTCAGACTGTAGTCAGTTAGCAGGGGACTGAGCTGATATTAAATCAGTCTTTGATTTTGTGCCTTGGTGGTGCGTAAGCGCTAGATATTAATGACTGCAGAAAGGTTAAACCTTACGTGTCTTCCTGTTTATCACAAAGGTACAGGGTACAAACAGAAAGCAATCTTGGCAGGCAACGGGCTTGCAAAATCCATGTGCTGCTTATCTGCAGTTGTGTTTGTACTGAAATTTGATTACCATATATGCAGGTAAATACTTAAGAAGCACAGGGAGTCTGAAGGGTAGCTCTTCATTCCCAGCTACAGCAGATTGGGTAGCTTGGGTACTTGGTTACCTCCTGTCAATGTTAGCCCAGTGTGAGAGTGGTTTTTAAAGAAATGGATGTGTGCAGAGCTTCAAAAGATTATCTCATTAATTCTCCCCCTTAAAGGTAGGCACAGCCATGGCTAACCAATGCTTAATAGATGGGAACTTGTGCTTAAAAATAATACAAGAAAATCAGAAACCAGCGCAGTCAATGCAAGTTCTGTAACCCATGTCCAGGCAATAGATTTCAATGTGTAATCATTCCAAGCATAAGAAACCTTTTCCTAATGTTTAATTTAAATTTTCTTTGCTGCATTTTAGGCCCAGGGCTACTACTTCTATTTACCGGGGATACAGAGATATTACCTTGCCCTTTTGCAGCAGTCTTGTAATATGTAACAGCTTATCATGTCCTCTTTCAGTTTTCTCTTTGCTAGACTAAGCAAATTCATTTCTTTCCTAGTTTTCCTCGGACATCATGTTTTCTAGACCTTAGATCTTTTTCACACTCTCCTACAGCCTTTTTCCAGTTTGTTCATGTTTTATGTGAGGCCCAGAACCAGGCATGGTCCTTGAGCTGATGCTTTCTATCTTGAATAAAGTGGAGTACTTAACGGGTTTTACAGCTGTGATAGCTACATTTTTCAGTCATGATAGGATGTTTATCTTTTCGGCAGCAGTATGACAGTGTTCTGTGTATGAACCGCAGTGCAGAGCATGGAGGCCCTTTAATATACTCTGGAGCAGCTGGGCTGGCTCTAAATAGAGGAGTGAGCAGGGCATAGGAAAATATCTGCACCAATGAGTTTAAACAAGCCAGTAGGTGATGGAGAGCAGAGAGGGCAAGAAGGCTGGTGATGCTCCAGAGTGCTTCAAAGGTACAGAGCAACCGTTCCCAGGAGAGGAGGCTGGGATAACACAGTCCTGCTGCACAGCCCGTGGCTGGGTAGAGGGTTTTTGTTCACTGGACTTTACCTGCCCCTTCCTTTGCTTATGGAATAAAACCTGTTCAAAGGCATTTTTTTTTTGAGTGGCTGTGGCATTTACTGCCCGTTCCTGTCAGAAGGAAGTACCATGGTTTCTTGTAGAGCTGCGAAGGGACAAGTGATTACACCAGCTCAGTAACAGACAAAACCCAAATGTTAAGAGTTATTAGGAAAGGGCAGTGTTGTACTAGTGCATAATTCAGTGGCATCTGTATAGAGAATGGCCAAGTAGTTGAGAACTTTTTAGCCTGAAAGGAACAACTGTAGGTACACTCAGGATCTGTAGGCATGAATAGCATGGGAGAAGGTGGATAGGGATCAGTGACTCAACATCTCATCCAAAAGAAGAGCTAGGGGTCTCCAGTGGCAGGGTGCACGGACGCAGTGTGGCCATTCTGCAGTACAGAGTTGTCTTTACTGTATCATCTGATTTTATTTTTCTTTTTTTAGACCATTTCTGCAATTTGTTAAGATCAACTTGATTTTTGGCCTGATCTCTACTGTTCCAGATTTTCTTCTTACAGCGATTCATTTTTTTGTGGCTCTTTTATTTGCTGATTTAGGAAAAGAAGTATGCTAGTTGTAGGATAGGGTTAATCCTTATTAATGCGGTTTCTTAAGTTTTTCAGCTGCTGAAGAATCTTTGAGCCGCTTGGATTTTTGACAGGGGATTAATGTCAATAAGAAATGTGAAATCAGGACATCACAAGCCGCCTCATTCCCTATGCTATCACCCCATGCTGATCCCCAGGGAAGGGAGGCAGGGGAGAGAACATACATCTAGGTCTCACTGGGGAGACAGGAAAAGGTTAGTTTAGATTTTTCTCTCCGTCCTTTTATAAGTGCCTCTATCGCAGCGAATTATTCAGTGCCAGAGTGCTTTGGTTTGTATTTCAGTCATTTTATTCATAAAATTGTCTTCTGTCTAACTACAGATGCTTTTGATCATAAGTAAACAAAAGAGAGGATAAAAGTTACGCCAGAACAAATAGGTCATTCTTTTGTGTGTGTGTGTGTGTGTTTTTTAAAAAAAAAAAAGGTTGTTCATGCCCTTTTACAAATGCAATGTGCAGGTTATGTACAGCATTAAGTTCTAGCACCGTTTGGGTTTTTTTTCCTGTGGCTTCCAGGTTTTCTTCACTGCTGATTTTCTCTAAAGAAGAAACAAAAGGGCAGGGTGGCTTAAAGGGGGAGGGAGGGTAAAAAGAAGGAAGGAAATATCTGAGGGATAAGCCCCCAGTGGAGCTTAGTTGCTGCCGATCTGCCTTTCCTTAGTATCACGGTTTCTAGAAATGTGGTGCCGTCTCTCTCTTCTCTTTCAGGGACTTAACCTTGTCTTCCTCTCTCCTTGTCATAGCCAAAGACTATCCATTGGTTTACTTAGTTGATTTTCTCTCTGGTCTAGCTTATTGACTTCTGCAGGTTTATGTATTCATCACCTTGAAAACAGCAGGTAGGAGTAGGGAGTAAATTCTGGTCAAGATTGAGTGTCTGAAATTGTTCAGTAGCTACTTCGATAGAGGCAGTGCTGGCCCAGGATGTGTGGGATGCTTTGGGCAGCGGGCACTGTCAATGCTGAACACCTCAGCACACATCAAAGTGGTTGTGAATGGATCTGTGCGAGGACAGAATGGAAATGGTCGGAAAACTTGGCTGGGGACCTTCTGGCCGGATACTTCAGCCAGCCAGGTAGAAATGTTTGGGGTCATAACTCTTCTTACTTGTCAGGGAATATATAACTGGAAATGTAATTTTTTTTGTCACATAAGCTGCAATCCCCTAGGCATAAATATATATCACGCTTTCTTTTTTTAGATTGTGTGTTTAGATTCCTGTTTAAGAAGAGTTTTCTGGCAGTACACTTCCTTTCACTGTGGGCTGTGACAAATGGTGTGAAGAGATTTTACTAATGTCTTTGTATAAGAAATGCAGACTCCAGAACTGGGAGAGGTTTGGACTGTACCTCGTAATTTTCATATCTCGCATTTCATCTATTTTATTTATAGACATTTGCTATTTTATCGGGATACATCATTCAAAACAGAGGGTTTAGATGCTTGGCATTTCTCTCCCAAGTCATGCAGGTCATAAGTGTGTGCCACAAGCACCCAAATTTCTCATCTTCTCATGTCTGTCATGTGCTCTGAGGTTGCGTTATGTCTGTTCTGGAATTTGGGGTGGGGTAGAGAGGAAGTGCTTAAAATTTAAATCTTAAAAATCAAAACTCGCTTTACCTGCTGTTTACCCGTAGGGGATGAGCCTGTTCCACTTCTGGAGCGGCAGTTGTCGGTGAAGCTCACCTGCCCTCAGGTAGCAGCGGCGGGTGACTCGGGGGAGATGCAGCATCCTGTGTGTAAGCTGCTCAGTAGATACAGAATTTAACCGAGTTCAGAAACATTTACTTTTTCCTGTTTGACAAACTCCCATGCATTCCTTGGAATGTATTTTAGGTGCTCTGCAGAGAGCATTCCCATGGCCTGTTTGAGGCATATCCTGATATTTCCTGAAGGGTCCTGATATTTCCTAGAATATGCCAGACGTGCTTCAGAGCCGAGACAGAACAGCCATGCTCCTGGAGAGGTCTGGCAGACAGCGTTTCCCTGTCGCTGCTGGACATCGGTTCTGCCCTGCTCTGATTTATTGGGGTGGCACAGCACTTTTCATAGATCATGAGCTTACAGCATTCATGATTTCTTAGTATTTCCATAATGGAATTACCTTCAAGATTTATGAGAGCTGAATATCCTCTAATTTGCTCTTTTTCCCTCCAATATGGATATAGTATTTCCCCCAAAGCTGTCCCTTCCCCCTCCTAAATGAAGCAAAAGTATGAATTAAAAGCCACTTTCCCTCTCTCTGTGTTCGGTAGTGTTAAATATTACCAAATAATAGTAGGTGGTCTAAGGCTGTTGTGTTCTGTGCTAGAAAAATACCTAAGTTTGCTTGTAGCAAATACAATAACAAGGCTAGTAGTCACTTCACTCTTCTCTGGGCATCACTTTGGTCCCCGTAACTTGCAGAAAGGGCACCACAGAGCATCAGATCAGTCCTGCTAGTGCTTCATCTGCTTCTGGGGACTCCCGTCAGGGCCCAGGGAGGACCTGACCTTCCTCCTGGATTTACCAGCCACCTTGTAAGGGGAGATCTGTGTTAGGGGGAAGCACTCAGTACTCCATGTCAGACTCCTGTGAACTCTCTTTTCCTGGTGTTTGACTTGCAGATAGGCAAGTTGATTACACCTGTAAATAATACCAACTCCTGATTTAGGCCTGACCTTACAGCCTGTACCTCCTTTCTCATGCAGTGCTCTTGAACGGGTGAGCTGAACTGGCTGAGCTTACTTACACTGCACTGCTTTCTAGCGTTAATGTAGGGAATCCTCTTGGTTCTTGAGAGTAAAACCCGCTCACATATGCATTTACTGAAGCACCCAGGTTTTTCCTGAAGATCACCTGTCACAGCAGTAACTAGAGTAGCTCAGTGACCAAACAAACCTGCCCAAAGGTTCTGGTGACTCCCAGGCAGTGCAACTGTCCTTCCCTGCGAGGGGAGAGTGGGGACCATTCTGTGGGACCTGACTTCTGCCACTAGTTCCAGTGGTGGCTTCAAGGGAGGCGCTGTGAACATCTGTGCCGTGGCCATCCAGGTTGTAACAGCTCTTGCATTGTATGAGAATCCTGCAAAGACTCCTGTTGACGTTGGAAGGAGGTGGAGATAACTCCTTGGAGACCCACCACTGTAACATAATACTTACATTTCAGTGCGCCAAGATGCTTGAAGAAACATTGAACTAATTTGTCAGGTTATTAGGTTTTTAGGGTCTTTTCAGAGTATTATTGTATCCTGGTTTTTTTGTTGGGGTTTGGGTTTTTTTTAATAGGCCTGTGGTTTTTTGTTCCTTATTTAAGATCTTCGGAAGCTCTAATAGATGTAACACATCTTCCCCACCTTTTCCCGGATAAAGTTTTATGGACCCTTCTGTATTCTCGGCTCTGGAAAAACATTCCTTTCCTTCTGGATCAGCCCTGTAACCTGCCCATCCTGCTCTTATGGTTATAGATGGTTTTATTAAGGATTGCATTGGTGGTTTGGAAGCGGTGTGCATGTGTGAGTGAGAGTCTTCTGTTCTTGTTTTGTTCAGCGCCCTTGGTCTCTCTCTTCCTCCCTCCCAGAGATTTCTGCAGCCTCTGACTTACTGGGCACCAGTGATAGGAGTGTACTTTGAGCAGTTTTTAACTCCAAATCCATTGCATCCTTTCTGCGCTGCTGTCTGGAACGGTTGCTGCATACCTGGCGGTGTGTAGTGCAGATGGGTTTATCTGAAATCAGGGAGTTGAGGTCCAGAACGTTACCAGATTGCAGTAACGTGGAGTTGCATGCTGACTGCAGAAACAGCCTGAAGGGAGGGTTAAAACAGTGTTCTGCATCAATCCTGCTCCTAGTACCGAGGTTAGCCAGGCTGTATCTGTTTCAGATACGTGTACAGGGCACTTGCACTGTGGCTGTAGTGGAGATGTACTCGCTGACTCTGGACATGGCAGTACATTCCTTTCCTCATTTCTGCAGCACAGTGTGATTGATTTTGATCCGGAACATCCTTGCTACCGATTTGATGTGATTGAATGTACAGTGTTGGCATGTTTTCTAGTAGTGATCTTGATACACTCCGAAATGGTCCCATCTGAAAGTTAGTATTTCTGTAGTTTCTTTGGCTAATTGCTTCCTTCTATCTGGCTGCTGTACTAATCTTTGCTAGAAGACACAAATTTTTAGTAGCTGCTGTGTTTGTCTGATGAGGGCGTAATTAGGATAATGTATTCACATAATGACACAGTTAAGGACGAGTTCTCTTTTTTGTAAGTGATTTTGGACAGATTGCAACTGTTTGGTTTGGCAAGGCCCTCTCTTGAATCATTTAGATGTTAATGAATACAGAAGAAAACACCTACATCTGTACTGAATTTCCATTCCCTGTAAACTAAGTGCTGCTTCACGATCTGAACCATTTCCTTTCTTGCCTGAGTTAGGATAGCTCCTGCGTATGTGCGTCTGCATGAGGCAGAAGCAGCCGTGAGAGCACATCACCCCAGCCCTGCCCTCCACACGCATTTGCCCAGTGCCTTCACACCGGCACAGAACCGCTCGCTCCTGCGTAACAACAACGGGAAGGGCGGCTCCACACTCCTGCTCACACACTCACGTAGACCCGGCGTAAATCCGCTTGTGCTCACAAAGCTGGGAGTAAAACCACCTAAACTCGGGTTGCAATTTACTACTTTTTGTAGGTAATGAATAGCCAAACAGTGGTGGGGAAGATCTTAGTTGTTGAGTGGAAGTGATTGCCAGGCTCAGGACTTAAGTGTTTTGGGTGTCCTCATGGCACAGGTTCTGCGAGATTTGTTCCACTGTGGGTGCCTTTGGGTAAAAGTAGAATCTTCCACATTTGTGTATTGCCGGTGAGAATGTGGAACCAGCACTTTAGGTATGGATTCTCTCAACCACCCTACAGAAATTTATCCTTCCTAGTTCAGGAGTTAATTTCTCTCTTATTTTGGTTTTCTCAGGTTCTCGAAGCCGGCACCAATGTTCTTGGACGATTCCTTCAGGAAATGGGCACGTATCAGGGACTTTGTACCCCCTTTTGGAATTAAAGGACAAGGTATGAGAAAACTGTACAGCTGTTGAAAAAGAAGGTGGTTCTGCAGATGCTTGTCCCATCTTGTTTTTCTGTTTTGAAAGTTCAGATGGTCCCTTGGGTTTAGCTTTTTCCCTCCTGTTCCAGAGAAGCATTGTACATGTAGGACTCAGAAACCCAAGAGTTTTCACAGCTGGAACATGGAGGATGGTTTAGTACATGAGGAGGGTCAATGCAGCCACCACGTTCTGGAATAAGCATTTTGGCATAGACTGCCGTAGCTTGTACCTTCTTTGCTGACAGCAGCAGGGTCTCCAAACTGATTTAAAGCACCTCGAAGTCAGTAATTCTCTAAAGAACAGGTAAGTCTATTCTTTGAGTTTTGGAGCCTTGAGATTGACCCCTGATACGAATCTTCATTTTCATAGCATTTGGTTTTATAGTTGTGCTACTTGTGGTCTTTTATAACAAATAGGAAAAATCTGTCAGGTGCTTTAGTGATGATTTGTAATATGCCTTGTCCTCCAGCTGGAGTGAGGCAGAAGGGGCTGCTGCTCAGGGATGCTGTGGGAGAGCAAGCATGGTGCTGGTGGGGATGAGATGGCAGTTAGTAGCCCACCCAGCAGACGGTATATTTTGCAGGTGACACAAGCTACTTGCTGTCCCTCTTGTGCCACCAAAGGCCTCTCTGGGTGAGTGGTGGTGGAGCAGAAGTCTTGTGCTCACAGCAGTCATTTGCTGCAGACTTCCTGAAGCCTGATGTATTTAAAAAGTGTTTGTGGCATTGCATCAACTTCCAAGTTTGGGTTTTTTTACCCTGCAAACTCAAGATTACAGATGGCCCCTGTAGGAGTTGAAATACCTGGTGGAGAGAGGACTGCAGCCACAGTAGGCTTGGGTCTGGCTCTCTTCATGGAAGCAGATGTGGTAGTTGTTAGAACAATCTCTGATCAAATCAAAGGCTCTACTGACAAATTCATTTTGGCTTGCATTAGTTCCCTTCTTTGTTTTCTGCATGTCCATTCCTTGTCCAGTCGGTCTTTTGCAGCTCAATAGGCAACTAATTACTGTCCTCTAAATCAGGCAGCAGAGTTTGCAGCAAAGAAATGTGGCAGCGCAAGTGGCAGGCTGCGTTGACCGCAGGAGGGCTTGTCTCCTTCTAACAGGCACACGAGGTGTACAAAGCTGGGACAAGCACCCTGACCGATGTGGAGGTGGGATTTGCAGATAACACATGATGTCAGTTAGACCTAATAAAAATCATTCCGTTAAACTGAATCCTAATGGAGAAACTCACCAAAAGGGGATGACGGAACGGCTCTGGCAGCCTTCTGCCTGGGTTTGTTGCCAGCTTGTATCACCACTGCAGTGTTATGTAAATCTGGTGTTTTATATTGGATTTCCTCAGTTAAAAAGAGAAATGAGAAATTGCCATTACTTAAATGGCTGTGAGCTGAAGCCATGGGACGGAAACCGTTGAATGGGTTATTTTTTTAATGCCCTCCTGGGACTAAATTTTGTGCCAAGTTTCAGTCTGGAGCAAGTTCTGTGTGTGGGAGGGTTGAATTATAAATCTCTGTAGCCCAGGATTTCTAATGGCCGTGCTGACAGGCTGTGAGTCCTAGCGATGCGAATGGCGCCCTTTCATGTTACACATCACTTGGAATTCTTGCATCAGTCTTTTCTGGCCGTCCCACGGGATGCATTCTGGCTCAGCTGAATGATTGGATGATGGGATCAGCACCTCATTAGGGCTTTCAGTCAGGGCAGTGTAATGATATCCAAACAACTGGCCCAGGCAGGCACCGTGGAGCTCAGTCACGTGCTGGTGCGAGATGAAGACGATCAGAGCTGGCATGTGCGTGGGATAAAGAGTAGTCGGGCTGGCTGAGAAGGTGTAGGGAGATGTGCCTCTGTTAAACCAGATGGGACAGGGGTTTTGCTCTGTGCGTTAGGAAGCCTTGTGACACCGTCAGCTGGCATTGCTGACGTGCATCACACTGGGCAAGGCGGTCGGTGTTTAGACGCCGGCTGTAACTGCGCTGGTCATGAGAAGGTTTTGCTGAGAACTTTGGTAAATATCACCTGGCGTTTTCAAGTCACTGTGATCTAGTCCAAGTGCAAAATGGCTTCTTTTTTTGGCGTGAAAGACGGCTACAGAATGAGCTCACTTTCAGTAATGCTGCGTTTTCCAAGAAACTTCTAGAAACTAATCTGTGGTAGCTTGAAAGTAAAGTAGTTATGAAATCAAGAGTTTCTTAGCAGCTTGGAGGCCAATCCACCATTTCTGCTTTCTCTTGTTAAAGTTTCTGTGTGTTCTTCAGACTTTTAGCTAAGTTTTTTTTGCTTTGTCTCTGGGAGAAAAAAAAAGTCCTTTTTCATCCATTACTTGGTGTTTACTGCTCCAAGAAGAACAATTCCAAGATTGCAAGAACAATCTTTAGAGGGAAGCAGCTTTTGAGGAGCATTGTCTACTGAGCTGCACTAATTTGGAGTAACACATCTGTAGAAATTACATGTAAAAGAGTAGAAATGGCTCAGATATTTTCAAGGCAGGGCTGCCGCTCTTTAAAGGCGATCATATCAAGGACAAAGCAGTATGCTGATCACTTTGACACAGTTCATCGGGGATCTTCATTTTCTTCAAAAAGAATCCGATTGTAAAGACAGTTCTTCCATCTCCAAGTGCTAAAAAGTGCTCGGTACAACAGAAAGCTTGACAGTGTTTCTTCGTGAAAGAATGCCCGCTCCTTTTCTCCACTGGTCATTTTGTGATTTTGCCATTAGCCCACGCACGGGGTTTTTGTGACCAGGTGCTCCACTCTTTCCAGGAGCATTTGCGTGTGGACGCCATCAAGGTGAATATGGTTCTGAACATGAAAGTTTTTAGACTTTCCCCCATACTACCATTAGCTCACCTTAGTGATTACTTGTCTGCTAAATGAAAGAAGCACAGGAATAAGCAGGTGGTGACCCTACTGCTTTATGAACAGGCTTTTCTGAGGTGAGGCACGCGGTGGGAAGTCTTGGGCAAACTCTTCTTGGCCAGTGGTCTCTGAGCGTCCTCTACAAGGGATTAGAAACAGATGAAGAGGAGTTTGAGGAGCTGTTGTACCTTTTTCTTAAACTGTCTTAAATGGGCAGAGAGTTTTAGTACATGTTGTACTTGTTGACTTTGCCTCTGTTCACCAAAGATATGGACCAGGGATCAATCCTAATTACTTGATCCCAATCCCCAGCAACCTGGAATAAAAGCAGAGCTGAGAACTGTCAGGAGTGTTGGAGCTGATACGGCAGATTGAAGGTGTCATTGTGTTCATGACAGAAATTGATGTCCTTTGCGGGAGCTCTTGCGTTCCCTGTGTGCAGGGAATAGGGAAAGTAATAGATATGTTTCTGAAGAAGGGAGAGTATATTCGGTTTTGACACCACAGAGGGTCACTACGAGTATGTCGTTTGGCCTTTTGTCTAATCGTGGCTCTAGGTTTCACACAGTGGCTTCTGCAGCTGGCTATGGATGTATGAGGTTATCTTTTAGAATCTGAATCAAGATTTTCTAAGTTATGAAGAATGATCGTGTTAAACAGGCCAGTGTCATATTTGACTGCCCTTACTTTAAAAAATGAGACCGTTAGTGCCACATTGAGCTTGTTGTCTCTTAATGTGTGACTTGACAAAACCTAGAAACTGGATGTGCCACTGGGAGCGCTTCGAAGTGATGACTCCATCTCTATCAATAAATAAAATCGTTGTCCTCTGGTCCTAAAGGTAGTTGAGCTCATTGTTCAAACAGGTTAATCTCTGCCTTCCCCAGAAGAGGGTGGCTATATCCAGGCTTCCTACCAAGCAAGGTCACTGGCCTGTATTAGCCTCTGACCCTATGAGTCTGTGAGAATTAGAGGAGGACATTTGTTGGCCTTGATGAAAACCATCAGGACCTGTGCTAACACTTTAATAGTATGGACTCGTGTGGGACAGGGTGGGCCCTTGCCCTGCTGCCAATGTGGTGGTTCGTGTGTCTATACAGGAAAGCTGGAGGGGGACTTTTTCCAAGGGCATATAGTGATAGGACAAGAGGCAATGGCTTTAAACTGAAAGGGGGTAGATTTAAACTAGACATAAGGAAGAAATTCTTTCTGGAGAGAGTGGTGAGGCACTGGGACAGGTTGCCCCGAGAAGCTGTGGGTGCCCCATCCCTGGCAGTGTCCAAGGCCAGGCTGGATGAGGCTTGGAGCAACCTGGTCTAGAGGAGGGTGTCCCTGCCCATGGCAGGGGAGTTGGAACTGGATGATCTTTAAGGTCCCTTCCAGGCCAAACCATTCTATGAGTCTGTGATACAGCCAAAGCAAGGGATGTCACTCAGGAACACAATGAAATTAGTCAACTTTAAGAGTTGTTTGAAAAGATCGAACTGTAACAAGAAGTTGGAACTCTGAGAGCTACAAATGTCAAGATGTCCTGTGGGGGACAACTCAGGCTGTCGAGCACCCTCCTGTGTCCCAGGCTATTGTTTCGGCATTAACTGGGATGTTGGAGTGCCTCCCACGTTTCACCATTCGTGAGGGTCTAACTTGCTTGTAGGAATTCTTCTTTCCCAGCAGCCACCAAGCCTGTTCTTGCAGCTTTTTCGGAGTAGAGCAAGGAGATTGCAGCAATCTCAGGCTCTTAAATGAGTTACATGGAGATGTTTTTAATTGAAATTGAAATTTCTTCCTTTGTATTTGCACCCTTTTCTAGCAGTGCTTCTCTCAGTGTAACTTACGGAGGTATGAGCATGCACATGCTGTCCATATTGTTGCAGAGATCCTGTGCATGTGCCCTGCTTTCAGGGTTAAATTTGTCAATGAATAAGGAATGGAAAAATTGTTTATCGTGTTAGTGAGATTATTAATCCCAGAGGGCCTCCTCCCCAGATTTACCTCTGTAGCTAAAGCAAAAACAAAGAGTTATTTGGAGAAGGGCAACAAACAGACTGGAGAAATACCTGGCTATTAATAGAATTTCTCAGTACATGTGGCTTAAAGAATATAAAAGGCTTTCACAAGAAAGGGTAGCTGGTATCTGGCATCCTCTCTGTGTAGTGAGGACGGGAGAGTTGCTGCAGATTTTTTTAACTTAAGTGAAAACATATGGCACAGCACACACTAAAAAACTAAACAGACATGATCCATGTAATATCTCTTCCATGCATTTAGTCAGTAATTGTCATTGCTTAGCAGTAATTATAGGCCTACACTTCTACCTTTGTTCCTGCTGGATTGTTTTAAGCAGTGAGGCTGCTTTGTTGGCCTTGAATCAGGTTGTCTTTGAAGGCAATATTTATTTCTTAGGGAGTGACTGTCTTGTCACCATCTCAGAATTTGCCTCCCACCAGGAGTCAAGGAAGCAATTTCTTCCCCAGTGATAAAGAGAATATTAAGAACATGTTTGAGGTGCTGCAGTTTTATCAGATGTAGTATGTTCTACCGGCCAGGAGACCTTATATTTTCGTCTGATACGAGGGGCATCTGGAATTGGTGACACGTTTGGTGACAAAGAAACCAAGTCTTTGCCCAGAGCACCAGTGCTAATAAATGTATTGTGCAATGGGTAATTGTTCTTGTACTCGGCTTTATTTGGATGTTTTCTTTTGTGTTAGCGCTTCTGGGAAGAACCGTGGTTCAGTGCTGCTTAGCTGTGATTTCATTAGTCTCAAGGGGGAGAGGTCATTCACCTTCAGTGAAAATGTTGGGTTTTCAGGCGTGCCAAAGTTGGCATGTCAGACTGTTAGCGGGAGAAAATCTCTTCTCTTTTCATGTCTGTTCTTTACTTGCATAGCTTTTTCTTCCACATCAACTTTCTTGGCATGAGCAATACTTTATCTCTGAGAAAACATATTCACTTGGACATCGCGATTGAAATTTACAGCTGACCCAAAAAAAACTATCAGAAAAGTAGGTCTTTTCAAACCTACTCTTCCAGCTCTTTATAAAGGCTGGAATACCACATGCAGACACCTTCCCTGCACTTGACTGGGTCTGCTTGGTAATGAGGTGTTTCTTTTCTGCTTTAATTCTCCAACCTGGTCCTTATTTTATCTGTACTCTGTTGTACAGATAGTTTTTCTACTGTGAGTGGGTTTTTTTTGTTCTTCTGTTTGTCCAAATAAGCAAGAAGCGCAAGCATGTGTAGCTGTTAGTCCTGGTCAGAGTAGGTATTTACACAAGACGGTTGTTTCTTCCTGAGATTGAGGCAGATTTGTGAACTAGTTTCCACTAGAATTTTGCATTTGACCAAAATTGGTAATAGTTGCCATTATCACATGGGAATATAGCTATAAAAATATTGCTGTCTCCCAGGGGAATCCAGCTGATTTTATAGCCTCAAGAAATTAAATGAGAGGTTTGAAGGGAAAAAAAATGAGAAATTTCAGAAGAGGTAGAGGATCAGCTTTTCATTACTGAGTAAAGCCTTTAAAGGGAAGTTATACTGTGAATTTTGAAGTTAAATCAACTCTCACTCTTGAGCTTTCTGATGAAAGTACAACCCTCCAGTGCAGTCCCTTATTTCAATAAAAATTGATGCTTTGCTGTTGAATGTGCTTAAAGAATAGTCTTTCTCCCAACCCACTGGGAAGGGAAAGGTGCCCCAGGGAGATCTCAGACCCCAAGTTTGCAGTTAATTGGGTGACTCCATATTGGAGACTCCACGAAGAGTTGAAGTGCAATTGCGACAGTGATATTATTCCTGTCTTTTACCTCCGGGAGGGAAGAGCAGGTCTTCTCTGGCTGCTGCGTTTTGAAGTGCCGCGTCTTAATGCTTCCGCGAGGGTCAGGAGAATTAGAAATCACTGTAGTAGTTACTGAGGTTTTTTGGCCTTGAAGACATTGCGTGGCCACCTGCGAAGGAGCATCAAAAATGCAGCAACAAAGGGAAGAACGGCCCTCTATAACCACTGTATTTATTCTCCCACTTGTCTTTGGACAGCACATTGTAACTCTTTAAGGACCGTTCTCATTTGGTGTGAATTAGCCTGTTTCTACCGGCTTTATTGCTTCCTGTGTATCAAACTGGAGTTTGGATCAAAATGGTTAATGCATGGTTATTGCAAAATGGTGCCAGTTTTTTTGGCATAATTGTTTTTTAAACTAATGTTCCAACTTTCCAAACCCTGGGATTATGTTGGGAACTAAGCTTGTATTCTGAAAAAACAAACCCTTGGTCGTGAAGAAAAGCTTGGAAAAAAAATTCCCTGAAGGCTCCAAAACTACAATGTAAATGAAAAGTCCAAATGTGATGTACTTTATTTATATCTTGTTATAAAAAAAAAGCCTTAAGGGCTTTCTGGAGCTTACATTTAACGCATGCCAGGTTTTCTTAAAGTTGTTAGGGAGGTACCATGCATCTTCAGTCCTTCTTTTTTTCCTTTTGTTTTGTATTTTGTATCTATGCAACACCATACGCCTCTTGTCTTAAAGCCATTAAAAATCATCGATGGAAGTATTGGGACGTTGGAAGTAGTGGCAGTTTTCAGTCCTGTTGTTGGTAGGTGTATCTCAAGTAAACCACCCAAATCTGGTGCAGCTAACGACCTCAAGAATCCATTCTCTTGTATTTGTGCACAAGATGTGACTTGGTGACAGATTCCTGCAGTTTGGAGTTAACTGACTTTGAGAGCCAGTTCATGTGTTTGCAATTTGCTTCTAAGTTCTGGAAGTCTTTGTAGCTGTTTTCTCCTGCATTGACCTCATAAAGTTACATGATCAATAATGAAAAGAAGTGGTGGAGGGAATTTCAGATTCATTTTGATACCTGCTGTACTCACTGGATTCCCAGCTTCCCTGACATACAAATAATGTGTGTTTACAGCTGGACACAGTGTTTCTGGGAGAGACCTGGAGGATGGAATTTGTGGTGGGACTTGGGTCCGTGGCCTCGTGCTGGGCACCAGGGTTGCAAATCCTTCTGTAAAAGATCAGTCCTCAGCTCCCATATGGAGCGAGGTCTTAAGGGAAAAAAATGCTGAAGAAGGAACTTTATACAGAGCTGAACTTTCGGGTGGTGTAAAAAACCAGTGTATGCACTGGGTTTGTGCGTACAGCTTGTTTGTAAATATGGTGATTTGTTTAATCCATAGCATTGATAGTGTTTAGCTTACTCTCCCCACGAAGCTGACACACACGTGGCATTCTGTTATCCTGGGATGGGGACCCATATGCAGAGAAGACTGGCTTGCTTCAAGGATGTCTATCAGCCTCACTCCAGGCAGTGTATTCCCAAAAGTTGAAGCTGCAGAAGTGCTGGCCGGAGGTGTCACAGCTGGCTGGCCAGCTGTGGAGATGGCCACTGACCACGGCTAGCAGGGCAAGCACGAAGAACTGCAGCAGTACACTGTTCCTGACCCTAATGCACCATTTTCAAATACTGCTGGCAATAAGGGCACGTAGACTTGCTGATTTTTGAGGAAGATGGCTGGAATGGACAACTTGAAAAATTACAGCCTCTTCTCTCGGCCACTGAAGAGTGCATGAGCAGCCCAGTTTGCCTAGTTTCAAGGCAAGCAGAAGATAAACCCTGTGAGATGCCTGCAGAAAGCCCTGTGGAGTGGGAAGGTCTCCCGTCTTTTTTAATGGTACAAGCGAGAAGCTTATGCATTAGAAACAACAATGTTAAGTGTTGTTGACATTTACAGTGAAGGTCTCCACTCCTCCACATAAATAACAGAGAAGGCAGCTAGATTGGAGTCTTAGGCTGGTTCTCACTGTGTGGTCACTGCCCGCCTAATTTCTAACTATTTACTTTGAGTTTTTCCAAATGTCTGAATTTTTCAGGGTCAACCTGGAGTCAGGACATACTTGTGTTCAGAGAACTCAGGCGATCCTGAGCTGCTTTTGAATCTTCTGATGTTATAAGGCGAAGCTGATAGAGTGTGTCATGATAACTCAGGATTCTTAGATAAATGCAGTCAACTCCTCCTCTGGATGGGAGGAAAATGTGAAGAGCCTTCTTGCTTTGTTTGTATGGTAATAGTGTGTGCATAGTGGCTGATAAATGAATGGGTTAAATAATTTCCTGCTTTCCCCAGTAATCTAAATTTTCCATGACAAGAAAAAATATAATAACCTATAGCTGCAGAAAACTGCAGTGGGCTGCTTGCCCTGGTGATGTGTTCATTATTTAACAACAGGAGAAAGTGAGGGTGAAAATGCAGGATATTGGTTCTCATTTCTGTTAGTTTATCATTAGAGGATGGTAGCAGACCCATGTGAAGAACGTGTAAGCCAGAGGGCTGTCTGAAGATGAAAGCCTTGGTAGAGGGTTCCTTATCTAGGAGTCAAAGGCCTTATGCTGCTCCTGGTTATGTCACTTGCCTTGTGACATTCAGTAAGTTTGGTTCTCTGAGTATAAGACATCGACTGCTTTCGGAAATGAGGAGAACAGGTGGAGGACCTGAGAGGGTGGCTTCAGGAATATGCGTGTTTGTTGGCCTGTGTATGTATCACCTTATAACCTTTGACTTGAAGTTGCTGTATAAAAGCCACGTTTTACTGTTGGAGTAAGTTCACTTGCCTAATACTTCAACTAGAATTAAAGCACATGAACATTCCCCCCTATATATAAAACGTATGTATAAGCACTGTGTGCGCATACCTACCATACAGATGGTTTCAGGTAAGCAGAACCACTGCGTGACTATTTGCTCTTTCTGATCCCAACTGTTGGAGCCAACACAAATTAAAAATGGGCTGGCAGTGAGCTGCTGCTGAGGTGTGTGCCCCTCCCAAGCCAGCCAACACTGCAGCCCTGAGATGATGGCACTGCCGCTGCCATTTAAACACTACTGTTTGACTGCGGGCTGGAGGAAGGGTTTAGTATTGGTAACGTCTGCCTTGAATCTCGTGAGTCTGAGTAGGAAGAACAGTACACAGGAAGCGATACTGCTGCTGGGTTTACTCAGCCTGCAGGCGGTTACCAAAACTGTGGCCACTGAATGGCTGTTGGACGATCTGCATGGGACGAGTCTGGTGTTTGAATTCAGCTTCCAGTGGGAAGTTCGTATTTCACAGAACATGCGGCTAATTAGCACCTGCTGGGCTGCCTCTTTGGTGGCTGGGAAGAGGCCAAAGATTACGTGCTTTTCAAATATAAATTCATCTTTATCCATACTGGTGAGGGGAGGAGAGGGACAGGGAAGAAGTGCATGGTTTTGCCCAAGCTGTTTCGTTCCTACCTGCTCAGTATGTCTGAAAGATTCCACGGAGAGTGCAAGGTAGCCATGGTACAGTGCTGCCAGCTCTCCTTGACCAAGGTAAACGTGATGTAGAGCTGCTGGATCTGCGGGAGCCGCCTGTGTGCCAGCAATGAATGGCGGGTAGTAAGTTCCCCTGGGTCTGAGCTGACCTTCGTGGAGCCCTGCAGGTCTCCGCACTGTGCTCGCCGTGGTTCATGTTTCTGAGCGTGTGGTGCTGAGACAGGTCTGCTGGGGCTCTGCATTGAGCAGAAGTAGCTGAAACCTTTCCAGACTGGAAGTGGCCCTCAAAGAATTACAGACCTGTTTGAATGAGGATGTGGCTGAGCTGATGGATTGTTACACCTGAGCTGGCTGCATGCTTGGGCTCTGGAAGCGAGAGGTGAGTGCAGGCAGGCCTGTTGCTTGTAACAGGAAGGATTGTTTCTTTGTAGTACTTAGAACATGTATACTCAGGCCCCTCCTGGCCCCTCCTTGGTGCACAGGTATACAAGGCAGAGCACACCCACCATTATGTCTGTTCTCGCTTGCTGAGCAAGAGAGAAGTTGTGCCTGGGCTAGCATCATGTCTGCATCCATGCCATGGTTTCTTCACAACCTGGGTAAACCGTCTGAAAAAGAAAATGGAAACAAATTGTTTGCATAGCTGTTGCCCTAATAAAACAATCTTTCTTTTAAGCATGGGTTCATGTTAAAGCAGGGCTGTACGCAGCTGGGGCCTTTAAAAAAAAAAAAAAATTTAAAACAAACAAACAAAAAAACCCCAGAAAATAAAACCAATGGAAGAATGGGGAAAAGCTGACAATTATCAGTAATAAAACATGCTCCCCTGAAACACTGATTTCGGGCTGCTCTGTTCTTTGTTCTTTGCGGTGTTCAGTGCAAGTATGTCCCAGTCACAAGCTTTATCCCTCTTCCTTAAGAATACACCTACCCCAGAAACCCGCTGCCCTGGGTGCCAGCTGTCCACACTGCTGTCCCACCCCAGTGGGGGGGTTCTGTGGCTGAGGTCCAGAATACCAGGTCTACTGCTGATCAGATTTGCTACTAAATCAGGGAATAGTTTAGTATAAGTTGGGTAGAAGTTTAACATCAATGTGTACAACATCAAAACTGGTCTGGTAACCTTTCTGCCACTGTTCTGTAACACAGGTTTTTTGAATCTGCCCAGAAGCTACTGCATGAAGGTAGGCAGTGTCAGTCATTGCCTAGATCATGGGGATACCGACCACATTGTGCATACATTGGCGCATTCTCAGTGGCTCAGGTCTTGAAGACTTGGCCTTTTTTTCATCCTTGCAAGACTTGGTTTCAGTCCTTGGCAGATCAGTACTCGGCCAGTGGCTGTGCACAAATCCTGTTGCTTGAAACGGGAAGGAATTTTAGTTTGTAGCACTTGTAAGATGTACTTGCACCCATTATTATCACTCAGTACCTGGGTATATAAGACAGACTATGCTCATCACCCTTTCAGTTTCTCACCCTGAAGAAAGCTTGCTCCATCAGTTCAGTTTACATATGCACCTGCTGTCCTGGTGCCCGATTTTCTTTAGTCATAGTCTGGAGGTGAACACTGCTTTGTGTCCTGCAGATCGCTGTCTGTGGTAACAGTCTTTGCCATGGTGATTCCAAGTGATCCTCCACCTTGACCCAGCTGTGGTAAAAGATTCTGCCAGTGGTTCCCTATTGTAGGTGTCTTCATTGTCTTGTCAAAGGTTGCAGGTTAGCCACAGCATCTGCTGATCCTTCAAACCTTCCCCTAAGAAGGTACAGGAGTTCCTTCTGCAGGAAGTGTGGTCCTTCCGTCCTGATGCCAGTGAGTAAGGTGCCAAATTCAAGTGCCCACCTCAGCAGCAGTGGAGTGTCCATCTTCTAGTGGAGTTCCAACTCAGTCAAAAAGATGTAGTGCCTGTCCAGGCCATTCGCTTTTCCTCCAAGTGCTTGTGACTCCTGCTCCTGGCTTCCAGTGAGGGTGCTAGACTGAACAAACTGGCACTGAGGGCATCTGTGCCACCTTCATTCCTGCTGTGAGCCAACGCTTGGCAGTGAGGTACTTTGTCTTTTACTGAGCTTTGCTCAGCAGTTTTGAATGATGACACTGATTTGTGCAGCTTCCAAACCTCTCGGATGCCATGTGTTGGTGGACTGTGGGGGCTGCTGAAGAGATCTTCCCCATTTGGCCATTCACAATCTGTACTGAATGTCCCGTATTGCTGTGTGGTTTGTTTGTGTTTTCTCTCTGGATGATGGGAATGGAGAGCATCCCCATCCAAAATGCTGCCATATCCCGTTCTAAAGTAGTCGTATTTCGTGCCCGAGCATTCGCTATGAAGGCAGTGCTAATTAGCTGGCAAGATGAGAAAAACAGATTATTTAAGTGCATTAGTCAAGTGTATTCCTTTAATATGCTTTGTAATGCAGTATAACGGATGGCCTCCAAGTAGCGCGGGATGTTGACTTGTGGGTGGTAGAGCAAACCTGGCGTAAGAAAAGCTTGGTAGATGGGAGGTTGCAGCCCTTGACATGCAATCCTTTGATCTCTTTTCTGAGAGTGTGGGAAAACAACCACAGTAACATATACTGTCCAGTAAAAGTCAAACGTGCGAGACAGGCCAAGGAGAGGACTGTGGCGTGGTGCCATGAGAGGTCACAACAACCTACTGCTGTTGCAGCAGACTTAGGGAAATAGCATTCCTGTTGGAGAGGGAGCCTGCTGCCAGCGCGTCCAAAGAAATTCTTCAGATGAAGAAAAGTTAAACAAAACCACTGTTTTGTCAGTGAAGTACGTTGCTTTTACCCTACAAATTGCCTCTTTCCTTACACCACTCCAAAATACGATCTTCTGAAAGTAATCACAGTCCCCAGCTTGTAATGGTTGGCAGGGGCTGCCAACCAAATTGAAAAGTAACCATCAGCGTTTTCTGGTTATCACCTTTGTTTGTCTGCCTTGTGCATCTCGTCAGCTTGTTGTCAGGTTCAGAGCTGTTTGGCACATGGGCTGCCTTGTGTTCGCGTGTTCGTTCCACTCCCTCATCCTGTAGTTTCTGTGGAGAGATGTAAATAAGAACAGAACTCTTTATTTGAAAGGGACTCTGCGACTGTGCTGATTGCAGTAAGTAATGTCTGTCAGGAAAACGATTCAAGTTCACTGTAAACAATCACTCGATGTCAGTCTTCTTATGGTTCCTGTGTCATTTTTAATCTTTTGTAAAGAAATGAGACTTATTTATTCTTTTTGACTGCTTGTTTCCTAAGAACTTTTGAACTAGTTGACCGATATATTTAAGGGAAGAATATGATAGATACTTACAGTCTCCCATGGAAAGTGGAAGGGAATTGTTCACAATCTTTTTCAGTATAAATGAAGTTTGGAGAGGCCATATTCAAAATCAGGAAAGGGAAGTGATTGAAAGTCTATGGATCCAGGAGGATTCTGACCTCATAGAAATCACAGAGGGTTGGCAGATACATAGAAGCTATACCTGTCACATGAAATCCCTGATTTGAAAATAATTAATGGTAGAAGAGAATTTCAGGGAAATACTTTGTCTGCTTGCTTTGTTCTTATGCTCCTCTTAGGCATCTGCTTAAAACCACAGGTAGAGTCAGGATTTGGAGGGAGATGGACTTTTCGTCGGACCCAGTACAGCCATTCTGAAGTTACTGGTGCATTTGTAAATCCAGACTAGCTTCTGGACCCTGGATGGGTCATGATAACAGTGTTTGGACCTTTATAGAGGAAAAATTAGGAGCAAAGGACAAAATCTAGAAGGAAGCAGACTCAAAAATTTCCGTAGTCAATAGAATTATTTATGTGTAATCATTGTGCTTCTACAATTTAATAAATTTAATTAGTGTGTGTGTGTCTACACTTGCATAACTTATACCATCTGGTTGCTGCAGCGTTCACTGAGCATCAGTGTAGGTTGTGGTTCCAGTTCACTGCTCAGCTGCATAAAAGCCTCTCTGAAAGCAAGCCTTGGCAGTGGTACTGGCTTTTTCATGTCTGAAGTGTTTGTGAAACGGCAGTCTCAGGGAAGTGGGTATGAAACCACTGCCTTAAACGGTGCTGTGTTTGTTCCCTGTCACTGTGCAAGGCATTTGCACGCTGCATCAGAATTTGGTATGTAACATGTCTTCACAGCCAGTGAGTGAACGTCACTGTCCAGAGGAAATAGGAATGTCCAAGTTAAAGCTTTTATTCCTAATGGAACCTTATTTCAGTTCCTCTAAGTAACTGCTTCAGATGTTTTACATCACTTTGGTTTTCATTTCCATTAGAAGTGAGAACTTGTCCCTAATGTCTTTTTCCTTTCTCCCCAGATAATCTGATCAAAGCCATCCTGTCAGCAACCAAAGATTACCGTCTAACTCCAGCCCTTGACAGGTAAGACGAGACCTTTTAGAACAGAATGAATAGAAGTGGTGATTTTCCGCATCCTAAATTTTGCTAGATAGTTTTGCCAGAAATTATTGCCAATAAATTTGGCTGTGCGTTGGAGGAGCTGGAAATGGAGTCCTTTTTCCAGCAAATCTGTACGCTCTGGAGACCTCTTAAGCCAAACATGAACAGAAAAAGCATTTACCTTTTGATTATTTCCTAATCTTTTGTTTTATATGGTGTTACAATACACCCTCTTGCCCTTTTTTCAAATAAGTAAATAGCAGGTTTTCAATAAACACATTATATTCTTTTTCAGCCTTTCCGACAAAGCAGCAGGATCACAAGAAACTCTGAGAGGGAAAGAAGGGACTGGCTTGTTTTAACAATGTTTCACTAATACCTCACTCCTAAAACTGGAGTGTGTGATTGTGTTGGCCAAGCCTGTGCCAGGGTGCGATAGCTGGCTCCTGTGGTATTGAGTTGATGCCTTTAGAAGAAACTACTTTGATTTCTTCAGTCCTATTGTGGAGGTTGCTTCTGAAACTCACCGGCATCTTTACAATCAGCCTCCCAGTGATAGTCCTTTAGTCTTTCCTGTCCTTGCTTTTCTGTCATTCCTTCCCTTTGCCCTGAAGTTTTGGTTTAGAGCCACCTCCTGGATTAGAGGTAGTTTCTTTCAGAAGCTGTCAGAGGTTTTTACTGGGATGTGATCTCTTTCCAAAGCCATAGAATCACAGAATGGTTTGGTTTGGAAGGGACCTTAAAGATCATGTAGTTCTAACCCCTCTGCCAGGGGCAGGGACACCCTCCACTAGACCAGGTTGCTCAAAGCCTCATCCAGCCTGGCCTTGGACACTCCCAGGGATGGGGCGTCTGCAGCTTCTCTGGACAACCTGTCCCAGTGACTCAACCACCCTTTCATGAAGAATTTCTTTCTTATACCTAACCTAAATTTACCCTGTTTCAGTTTAAACCCATTACCCCTTGTCTTGTCACTACAGGCCCTTAGAAAAAGTCCCCCTACAACTTTCTTGTCAGCCCCTTCAGGCACTGGAAGGTGCTATAAGGTCTCCCTGGAGCCTTCTCTTCTCCAGGCTGAACAAGCCCAACTCTCCCAGCCTGTCCCCATCGCAGAGGGGCTCCAGCCCTTGGAGCATCTTCATGGCCTCCTCCTGGACTCACTCCAACCGATCAATATCCTTCTGGTGTTGGGGGCCCCAGAGCTGGATGCAGCACTCCAGGTGGGGTCTCATGAGAGCAGAGTAGAGGGGGAGAATCCCCTCCCTCGCCCTGCTGGCCATGCTGCTCTGGATACAGCCCAGGATACGGTTGGCTTTCTGGGCTGCCAGTGCACACGGCTGGCTCATGTCCAGCTTTTCATCCCCCAGTACCTCCAAGTCCTTCTCCTCAGGGCTGCTCTCGATCCATTCTTTGCCCAGCCTGTACTTGTCCTGGTACTTCTTCTTTTGAAGTTTCCTTGAGCCCGAGCTAACACCACAGTTCCTGTGTTCTAAACACATTGGTTTTATTTCCTGGCCCAGCTCCCTTTTTGCCCACTTTTCTATGACAAAGTTCATAAGCTTTTCCAGCCTTTCCATAGGTCTCTGCATCTCTTATGTCAGTTGTAGAGCTTGCTCGCTGTAGTAGGGCTGGGAGTTACTCTCTGTGTGAAAGTTCATTTGTAGTTTTTTGCAGTCTGTGTGCTGATTTAGGTTGCTCTGAAGTTTGCCTTGCCTCACAGCAGTGCTGGATAGGGTTAGCCTTCAGAGTTTGGATTCATTTGAGAAATGATGTCCAGAAGGCAAAATCATTTTACAAATTACCTTCTTAGAGACTTTGCACACAACTGAGTCTCACCCATCTGGGGTTTATCTAAGATCTGGTTGGAGAGTTAAGATTTTAGTTTGTTGAAAAATCCACAAATAGACTTTTTCAGAAGATTGCTCATGGGAAATTAGCGTTAATGACAGAGGACACGTGGAAGATTGTTGCAGTGAAGGCTAATGTAATTGTGGTCGTTGCTGCTCACCTGTTTTTTGAGGAGTGGAATGTTTTGGGATTTTTAAAAGTCATTTCTCAGGAGGCTGTGAAACAGCCACTCCAGCATGAGCTGCTCACTTTGGTTTTACATTCTTTGTTACGGGTTTGGTGCAGGGATAGGAAATACCTAACACTCGAGCCTTCATGAAACATATGCAAAGTCACTCAGATATCAAGTATGAATGAGACCTACGGCACAGGCTAGAAATATATTTCTGTGGTATTGCAGTAACAAGGTCCGGGAGGGGGCATGTACTTGTAAAGACACAGATATCTTACCTTTATCTTGCCTTTAAACATCCCTTCCAACCCAAACTATTCTATGATCAAGGGCTGAAAAAATGCCTTATTGTGGAAGAGCTAGGTAAGAGACACAGCTGAAGTCTGTGAGGTACAAAGGGTCAGACAGGAGCTCTTGTGAATCCTTCTTACTCAGACAGGAGATCTTATGAATCCTTCCTTCCACTTGTAGGCTCTCAGAAGTCCATGGGAGTGATCCTAGCAGTAGGGAAAAAGCTCCAGGTTTACCTTCCCTTCAGGATGGAGTTACACCAACATTTTCTCTGCTGACAAAGCCAGTCTAAGAAGCTGTATTTGCTGCTGCTGCGGCTGCCTGCTCTCGGGCTGTAGCTTCCTACCTTCTCCTTGTGCTGCTGCTGTAGTTGGAAGAGGAGCTTTAACGTGGGGTCACCGAAACAATTCCAGTTTAAAGTTTTTCTCTTAACCCAGGTCATTCCAGTGAGCTCATTTGCAGAGCTCCCCTCCCAGCGAAGAGCAGCGCCGGCAGCAGGAGGGGCAGAGGGCTGGGGATGGGTGGGGAGGCTGCCGAGCCTACTGAAGCAAGTGTTCATGTAACCACACGCTGAACGCAGCTTTCCCAGGGGAAGGGTGGGAGAGGCAGGAGAGGTGAGGTCAGAGCAGTGCGTGAGAGCATAGAGGGGAAGAGGGGATGAGAGTTGTGTGTTGGTGGACCTAACCAAGCCCTTGGGCTTGTCCCCACCCAAGCTCCTCCATTTCTGTCCTCCTTCTCAGAGCTGTCCCTTGAGATCTTACATTTACTTGCCTCCCATAAGCCCTGGAAATAAACTTGTTTGTTTGATTATCCCTGTGCCAAAAGGGCATCCTGATGCACCTTTCCTGACACAATGTACCGACATGGTGCTGAAATGAGGCAAACTCGATCTTTCCGGGTATGTGTACACCTTTCATCATCCCCGAGCAGCTTTGCCAACTCACTCCAGCTAATCCTTCCATTGTCAGTAGAGTTGTGTTAGTAACTACCAGCAGCTGGAGGGCATGTGAACAAACGCTCTAGTTCACGCCTGTAACATCGTGTAAGTGATACTGTGCTTTCTTAGTTTTCTTCATGGCTCCTTGTTATGCCACTTTGTGTTGAACTGCTTACAGTGACCTGCTGCTGCTCCGGCGCAGGAGGTGGGGAGAGCCGCACTTGTGTTTGTGATGGTAGCTGCAACTCAGCTCTGAGCTTTTCTGAAAAAGACTGGAGATTCAGGGGACTTTCTAGAATCAGTGTCCTCTTCCTTCAGAGCTGGCCTGTCTTTCTCCCTAACACAGATGTCGGTGGGCCTTGCCTTTGACACTTTGGAGTTCTCTTGCCCTGCGTTGGTTTTTCCAGGCCTGTTTTTATCACTGACATTTTCACTGCTTGCGTTAGTGGCTCCTCCAGTGTCCTGCCCCTCATTCTGCAAATCGATCAGGGCTTGGTTTCTAGTTCCACGGCTCTTCTGTTGCCTGGACTTCAGTGGATTTTTGCATTAAATCTCTGCAGTGATTACCCATAAATTTCCAGTGAAAAGGCATAAATATAAAAACCTGACTGAGCCTTTTGTATTGCTTCCAGGTGGTAATGAAGGGAAACTGAGAGTTTGAGCTTATAAATAACACAGTCTCTACTAATACAGCATATAAACTAACAAGTGAGGAAGGAATTTGACAGAGCAGGAGAGGGGATGTGTGTGTGTCCCTGGCTCAGATTGATAGCACCACTTTAAATAGCAGCAGCCTGATCCAAACCAGAATACGCTAAGCCTTCCTAAGCACCAGTTACCCTAAAGATGTATTTTTTAATTATTCTGTTATGTCTTTCCTCAAAGCCTTTTAGTTCCAAAGTTGTGTAAAGGAAGGCTTTGTGTTTTTTCTCCCCTGACAAATCCCTGAAGTGCTTTGATAAGAGGGGAAGAGGAAGTAGCAATTGCTACAGTGCATATATGTGTTTACAGTGCTATGTTGTTCAAGAAGATCTGTGTGAATCCCTGTTTTGGTGAAGATGAACTCAACCTCTGAGCATCTCTGTCAAGAGACTGTACATCTGGCTGCAGCTCCCAGCTTAGGGCTTTGGGGAAAACCTGTCTGGTGTGGAAAGTCCATGACCCTCCTTCATACCACCCTGGTAGTAAATTGGAGCCTGGGCTGTGTCCGATGTGTTCAGTCCTTAAGCTCTTCTGGGAAAGAAACAGAGCTTTGACATACTATGTAAACAAGCAGAAAGGTATTGGCACACTTCTTTGTGGAGAAACAATTGAGCAGTAACTGATGCTGCTTGCACAGTGTGTTTCTTCAGCCAGAAACCTGCCTGGAGCCAGCAGTGACGTTGCAGGTTTCCCATGCTCGGGCACCATCAGTCAGTGCTGGCTGTGAAGGAGCCCAGCTGCGCTGGGGCCAAGTGTCCAAACTTCTGGCCGGGATGTGAGGTCAGGTGCCTGCATCCTTGCCAAGTGCTTCCCTTCCCTTTCACAGTGCCATCAGGGTGGCCCCACAACCTTCCCACTGTCCCACAGTGGGATTGCCAAAGCTGGAGAGACCAAGCCAGCTCACCTTCTGCCTGTCTTGATCACAACAGTCCTGATGTACACGCCTGATGTGCAGAACCCAAGCAAAGTCCAAGGCTCGCCGTATCTTCATCATGTGCACCCAAAGAAAGCAATCTGCGCCCGAGTACTGCCTTCTGAGCGTGCAGCAGGAACAGCCAGCCTTGCCATGAGAGTGGGCAGAGTACTTCTGAAAGAAATCGAAGAAAAAGCTGTTAGAAGATCAAAGATTAGACCTTAGCGTCAAAAGGATACTAACAAAAAACTCTTATCTGTGGGCTTAAGTAAAAAACAGGATTCTGTTAAGGATGTCAAGACCACGAGGGTATGAGTGGTTCAGACACGAAGCTGGGCAAAGGCGATTAACTTATCAGTTACGACGAGTAAAGGCAGAGCCATTCGGGGAAGTATTTGTTTCATTTTGGGGGCTAAAGGTAGAATGATGTTGTCCCATTTTACAGCAACAATGAAATACTTTGTGTGGTTTTATTAGCAAATTTGAGGATGTTAAATGACAATTACATGTATTTTGAAATCAGTAAGCACTGAAGAGTATTTAAAGACTTAAATACTTCTTTTTGTTACTACTGTTTGCCTTTAGCACTTCTTGGAATGTTGGATAGGACAGGAAATGTTGTGCCATTCCTGGCTGGAACTTGATTAGCTTGGTTTTGAGGGAAAAATCCTGGAAATACAGATCTGGGACAGAGCTAGGATGGCAGCATCAATTTCTTGGGTTTTGTGGAAATGACTTGACGTGTAGAGGATGTATCTTTTAGATGTACTAGAAACTTGATTGATAAAGATAGGCATTAGTTATTTGTCTCAGTCCGTTACATTCTGGTTCTACACCGCAGCGTTGTAGACACATCTTTTTTAGGAACGGGATATGACACACAGCTTTAAAAAGTTACCGTCAGGGTTGAGAATTAATCCTTTAGTGACACTTCTTGTGTAATCCTGCTGGCAGGTGTTTGCAGGGGTTAAAACCAGTCTGGAGGAAATGTCCAGGAAAACTTGCCAGAGCCAAAGGCTGGGGAAGTAAGGAGTAGAGGGGCCAGGTCAGGCTAAACCTTTTCATAGGGCCCTCCTCTGAACAATCCTTTACTGGAGCCAAATCAAAAGTCAGGCGTCTCAGAGGTGACAACGCAGATGGTGCTCACAAGATGAGGATTATATTCTGCAAACCAGTGGCTATAAAAAGAGCGTTGGAATGATGTACATAAAATTTCTGTGTAAAAGGGTGCTTCGAGCAGCATTAGCTCCGCATGCTGGTCTTCCCGAGTCAGTGCTTCGGAGATCTGAGAAGTTGAGAACAGTTTAGAGAGGTACTGCAAATGTGACTCAAGATCTAGGAGAGCTGCCATACTGTAAGAGATGTGATGAGCTCGCTCCGGTTTGTATGGTCAAGAGAAAATTAAGAATGGGCTCTGATCAGTCTACAAGTACTGTGTGGGAACAGGGCCATGAAGAGAGGCTGCTGGAACAGCTTTGGCTGGTGGAACTGGTTGTTTTATCTCACGTGTAGTGGCTCATGCTCACCAGTCTGACCCCTGTGTGATTATCCACCCAGAGGCAGATGTTTACATACAGTGGTTTGTCAGTAAGTGGATCACATGCAGATGTGGAAGGGACTGCTGACAGTAGATGGTGCTTTAATTTAGCAGAAAAGGGAAGAATGCGATTAAGTGGTTTGAGGCTGAAACAAACACATCTGTATCCAGAGTTGGTAAGAGCATCCTAACAGTAAGCGGGAATAGGATAGAGGAGAGTGGCTATAGCCTGCAGCATTTGGATTACAGCATGGTATTCCTCAAAACATAAAATTGTGAAAAGTCATGGCTCAGAGACAACTGGGTAGAGAAATTACAGCATTTCACCCAGCAACCTGTTGTTTAGGAGGTCAAACTTTCTTATCATAATCATCAAAAGAGAGTATTTTCATCTGAAATTTTACTTGATCAGAACTGAACTAGGTCTTTTTCCCTACTGCAGCACCTTTTCCTTAAAGGTTTTGACAAAGCTGTTACCTTCTTTGTCACCCAGTTTTGAGTGTACTTGAGGCTGACTCTTTCGCTTCCCTCCTGGACACTACACTGCCTGAGCCGGACCTCGCCTCTGCTTTCTCCGTGTCGCCAGAACTGTATTTTTGTCTGTGCCATTGTCTATAAAGTTCTTTCTCTCTTGAGATTTGATTATCACAAACATCCACACTTCTTCAGCCCTTAGGAACACAAGTACCGGGATCATACGTCCATCATCTTGATGAGGTTAATTCTTTTGGAAAGCCTGGGATATGCAGTGAAACTGTATCTGGGCTGGGGAAGCTGTTCGTGAGTGTTCCTTGGTGCTGTTAATTCTGCACATACGTCCAGCTGATGGCTCTGTCAGCAGGGTAACCCTCAGTGGTTTAGCTTAGTCTTTAAGTGTGCTCCAGCCCCGCTCTGCGAAGACAGACCCCACATAAGCAGAGCTTTCCTCACGCTGGCTCTTCAGACTGATCACAGTGAGGACAGCCTAAAAGAGACCAGTCGACTGTTCCTGGGACTAGGAAAGCAGCCTAGCCCAGAGGTCTGCTCCAAACAACTGATTGCCTTGGACACTTTCCGGAAAAGGCTCTGCAGACACGTATTCCTTCAGTGAACTACCAGAGATGGAGGCACCTTGCCAGAAGAGCCAGCTGCATTTGGGATTAGATGGCTGGAAAGAAGTCCTCTCTCTGTCTTCAAAACGAAATCACTTTTTAACATCTGCTGCAGAGTCCTCGTGACTTGCGGTTCCACGAGAAACTGTTCTCTTCCTTCTCTTTCCTGTTTTCTTTGTTGATTATTTTCCTTCCTCTTCCTCACCCACTGTGTCTCCGTGTATGTTTCCTACTGGACGGGAGTGGTGGGGAGGAGGTGTGCGTGTCCTTTTTCTATCCATGTGTGGTTTTCAGTCTCTCGAAGTCTCATGATAACCGCATCAAGTTTGCACTCAGCAAGGTGAGCACACCCCAGATAACCTGGCAGGATCTGCCTGCACTCAGAAAATTGCTTGGATAGAGGACTTCCTCACTAAGCCTTTGGTTTATTGTTATTTCAGTGCCAAATGAATAATGAGAATGTTTAAGTAAACAGATGGGTTTGATTCAGGCCCATCATACCAGGGGTGTGGGGCGAGAGGAGCTGCTTGTCCTGACAGCTCATCTCATTAGGCCTCACGTGGTGTGAGGTGTTGAAAGCAGTTTATCACGTGTAATGCCTGGGCCTGATGGGCTGAGCTGGGGATCAAGTGTGTCTCTGTCCTCCCCTTAAATCTTAATATTCCAAAAGGTCTCCTGTAGTTCTCAGGTGCAGACTAAGTATGTGCAGCTCCGCGTGTCTGAAGTTATGTTACAAAAGTCATCTCTGTTTCTTCCACAGTCTCAGCTGCCGGAGATGTATTATTGTGGGAAATGGTGGAGTACTTGCAAATAAGTCATTGGGGTTAAAAATTGATGACTATGATGTCGTTGTCAGGTGAGTCTTTGGCATCACAGTTTTCTTGTCGTATGTTCAGTTTCCGTATCAGCCCCCATGCTATGCAGGCAAGTGTTAAACTGCACTAGTGACAATATCCATTTGTATGGAAGCATTTACTAATACGGAGAGGAATAAAAAACCAAGAGCATATAAACAATGATCACGTCAAAGGGTAAAGGCACTCCTCAAGCATTCTGTTTTCCACAGCAGTTTGGGAATGTGGTCTCTCCTATGATCCCACTTGAACCATCTCTTTACAGCTCCTTTCTAAAAGCTGCTCTTTTGTGGTGCCATTAGGTGGTGAAATAGTAAAACATACTGTTAGATCTGCTCCTAGATGTGTCCCCAAGGTAGCTCAGGGAAGTATTGATGGTCATACGTGTGCAGCATTCCCTGGAACCTACGCTTCACAATTAGGATGGGGAGAGCCAAGAATGGTGCAGCGTAGGGCCTTAGGAAGCAGTGAGCCTCACTGAGTGAGGACCCAGTAATGATCAAACACCCGTAGTTCCACCCTAGAAACTGTGAACACTTAGCCTCTGTTTCACTGTGGATGATGATGCTGAATAAGGGAACAGAAGCAGAGTGGCGTAGGAATGGTAACCACCACGGTCAAAGTTAGGACTTCTTGCTTTCGCTGAGGACCTGGATCATCGCCATCCTAGAATGCTTGAAAAACGTGCTGATATGTGAAATCACAGGTCTAGTCATAACTCTTAGAAATAAATCTGTCAAGTCAGGGAGGTGTTCTGGGTGACTGGAGATTAACAAACATAATACCTGTACTAATGGAGAGTGAGAGAGAGTGTGTGTGTAGGAGGGAGGGGGGATGTGCTCTAGGGAGCTGCAGACCCATTAGTCTGACTTGAAAAAAATTCAGAGCTGTATAGCATGTTCTGAATCATGAGTAACAAAATATTACGATGGTAAATAGGAAAAGTGGGATAAACTGCAGTGTAAGTTTATAAAAACTGGTTCAACGTAGCCTAAGCTGGTATTTTTCTCCTTAGTGAGATAACTTTTCATATTAAAGGCAATGTATCTGATATCATCTCTCTTAACTTTAGTCAACCATGAGACATGGTGGCAAATAGCAAATTCTTAGCTAAGGGGGAAGAAAGAAAAGGATTAGGAAAAGAATTTAAGGCACAGAGAAGGTATCGTTTAGCATGGTCTCCTTTCTGTCCCAAGCGCTAGTAACTGGCACGTGAGGAAGGAAGAGAATATACATAGAGTAATAAATACCCTCTATCTCTGGAGATCCCTTTCAGTCCTTTGTTTTGTGAATGGTCCCTTGCTTCCCCGACAGTGCTCTGGACACAGGGGTGACTGTTCAGAACAGGATGAAACTTTTACAGCCCTTCTAATTCATCCCACTACCAGTTGCTAGCAAAGAGCTCTTACTGCTCATCATAGTCTGGTGACTTGCAGTTATTTGAGCTGAATTAAAATTCAGTCATAGGCTCTTCTTGGGCTCAGACTGTTCAAAAAGTAGCAAGAGAACAGTTTCGGTCCATCTGGACTAAGCCACCCACTAAGATTTACGTCGGAAAGTCCACTATTTAATTTCCAAATGAAACGTTCGACCTTTTCTCTCCTTAGCAGTAAATCTAAGTCAGTTTGCAAGCTTAGAGGATAAGAGGGCAGTTAAGCACCTGTACTGTTTGTGGGATGGATAAAGGAGAGAAAAGTCAACTGCAAAGGTTAAATGAAGCCAGGTGCCTGGATGTGGGACTGAGGAGGTGACAGCAGACTTCTTAAGTGTATCCAACTCCTTCCTTTACTCCTGTGGACGCTGGAGAACTCTCTTGTGTGTAGCATCCTTTTTCATGGATGGCAAAACTCCTTTGAAGGCTCAGATTTGGGACCTAGGAGGTGAATTTTAAGGGAAAAAAATGTGGTACGTGTGTGAACAAAGGAGTGATCCAGCAGTATGTGGAGTTTTTTGATGCATCATGTGTTACCACGTGAGGATCGCTAATTGCAGCAAGACATTTTGATCTTGTGGTGAAGGGAGTCGGATCAGTTTTGACAGTTCTAAATCAGCTTGTAGTGAGTTACTTACTGGGTCTTTCTAAACTGGATATTATCAGATTTCAGTGCAGATGTTATTCCCAGCTGTCACACTGTACCTGGCAGGAGCTTCTGCAGCAGTCAGTCATGAGTGCTCTGAAATGCCTCCTTAGTATAGACTGCAGCCAGGGGAAAAACAAGTGTGTACCAGAAATTCCTGGTTAGATTGTGATAGGGATTCATATGATGATGTTATTTAGTGATAGTTGAGAGGGTCTTCACACTGCCAGGGTTAGGTGTTAGTGTATCTAAGGTCCCTTTGTTGTCAGTGGACACAGAAAAACACCATGAAACTTCTTACAGAGAAAACTGCCTGTCCGTGGGCTGTACGAGGAGGCCTGGCATCCTCACCGAGGTTTTCTAAGCTGTAGCTGTGTTTATAACCACCAGCGTGTCCTGCCTGAGGAAGGGTTCAAGCTCTCTAGAGCGCACCTTCCTGAACACAGGTTGTGGCTGCCAGAAGTTTTCCTGCTCCGCTGCCTGCACTGCCCCTGGGGCACTGACGGAGGGGCTGAGTGCTGGCTCGTTAGCAGGACTGCATCACTGCGACTCCGTCAGCAGCTCACACTCTGGCCCTTGGCTGGACACTCGAGTTCATTTTACTTGGGGAAATGGTTTGTTTTGTTTCCTGTCTAGATGCAAAGTAGGGGTCCCAAGTTTGGGGAGCTTTAACAAGGTAAACAGCAAAACAGCTCACTCAGCAGCTGGGAGCAGGGAAAGCCCTGCCAAAGAGCTGCGCACTGGCGTTTGAAAAGACTGCAGATGCTAACCTTCCCCTCAGCTTCAGGAAGACAGGTGAAAATATGTATAACTAGCTTTCTTTACGTAGTACTTTGTTGTATTCATCTGTTACCTTTAGAGCCATGTGCTTTTACGTTATGTAGAGTTATCTACCCCAGCGAGACACAACGCCTTGAATAATGCCCACAGCAAAAGTGAGTGATGAGTGAACACACTGTCAGGAACAGAGGAAAAAGCAAAGGATGAGGCTGGCTGGGAGCACTGGTTTTGCAGGCAGTCAGGTCTAGATACCTCATAGTCAGGGTACAAAGCGAGGGTTTATAAACCACGAAAACAGGCTTTGTCTCCTGTATAAATTGCAGTGGTGCCGATCCTTCAGTTGTTTTCCCTTTAATATTTTATTCCTAAAGATTAAGTGTTTTTACTAAAAATACACAGGAATTTATTCTCCTTAATTCTGAACAGAATTTCAGATTGTATATGGGATTTTATTCTACTAAAAGGTTTCCCACCTAAAATGCTTACCCGGGCTGAAAAAGACAAATCCAGATCCTCATTAACATTCCTGCACAGCAAAATTTGCAGTCCATAAGCACTTTCCAGTATATTGAACTACCCCAAGTCAAGAAGGCTGCAATAATTCAAGCAGGCGATGCTGTTCCATCAGAGCCTGCTGTTTGATGTCAGCACGATTTGCATTCCAAGTTACTTGAAATTGCCCCAGCTTTGGGTTTCTAGTTTTGAATAGAAGTTCTGAATAATTTTAATGTCACAATTGCTGTTAACTCCAGAGTAGTTTGTTTTTTGAAAGGAAAAAACTTTGTCCCTGAGGGGTGTTTTAACAAAACCACAGCTTAACACATAGTATTCCCTTAGAAATCAGTGTGCCCGAGAGCAAAGCTGTGTCTCTGCTTGGGTGTTTTCAGAGTGGGATGCCCGTCCACAGCAGAAACTCCTCCGAATCAGTGAGACTGCTGAGCTTTAGCCCAGCTGTGCAGCCCAACCTCTTCCTTTGAGCTGGCCTTGCAGGGCAGCTCGCCTTCTGGATGGGCCAGTTTGGGGAATTAAACCAGGTGGGAATTGGTTTTTTGAAAATGATTAGCTGGCTTAGTTTCTGAACAGTCTCACTGCAGTTAAGATGAGCAGCGTAAGCTCTGGGCTGGGCTTGGAGCTTGAGACCAGCTTCTGTGTCTGGTCTGTGGAGCTGCATCCTCTGTTTCAGCACAGTCTTGCAGAATCCCAGTAAGATATCCCAGGAGTGATGGGATGTTAAAATATTAATGCTTAGTTAGTAACTCTAAATTTGCAAGGACAATATTTCTCAGCTTCCTTTTCCAAAGCTTCCAACCTAATTTAAATCACAGGAGTGGATGTGCAGAAGTGATGTGCGTTATATTCAATTAAATTATTTAAATAGCTTCTAATTAAACTGTTGTCACTTGGTATAAAGCTTCATAAATGTTTGTGATGAGGAACGGCAGGAGTTAACGTTTGCTGCTGTAACAGCTGTGTGCCGGGAGCTCTTGCCCGGCAGTGGCTGCTCTATCACCCACGCGCATGAGCGTAAGTGGGAACCCATGACAGCGTCTTCTCTGGTTGCCCCGCAGGCTGAACTCTGCTCCTGTGAAGGGCTTCGAAAAAGACGTGGGTGGCAAGACAACTCTCCGGATCACATATCCTGAAGGTGCAATCCAGAAAATGGAGCAGTATGAGAAGGATTCCCTGTTTGTTCTGGCGGGATTCAAATGGCAGGATTTCAAGTGGCTGAAATACATTGTTTACAAGGAGAAAGTGGTAAGAACGCTGTCAGTTGGCACTGTGAAGGTCACCTAATTAGAAACATTGGGCAGACATGGTATCACAGTCATATGTGCCACGTTGTAATCTGAAGAGTTCCTTCGTGTGTCCTGCTGCATTTAAGTGAAGGCTTTTTTACTTCCATGGACTTCAGTTTTAATTAAACACGCTTTGCAAAGACATCCGTAACCTGACCTTGCATCACAGATGAGGCTTTATATTCAAGATGATGTGTGTGCTATGAACAATGAATTTAATTTTTATTTATTCTAAAGATTATATAAAAGGACCAACTTTTGCATGGATTTTATGGGCTCAGGTTTTAAGAGCAGAGGAAGGAAAAGGGCAATGGCAAGGGAAGGAAATGGGAGTTGGAGGATAAGGATAGGATGGCGTAGGAGGGGAGGAGAAGACAGCAGCAGCACGACGTTGAAAAATCTACAATCCAGACTTAATGTGACCTCCTGAATAGCATAAGCCATTATATTTTGCTCTGTTATTGCTGTACTGAGATTCATGATTTGTGTTTGGCTCAAGTATAATCTGGAAGAACAGAATCAAGTTGAATTTAAAGCCACTGAAATGGTGATTCCACTGCTTTCCCCATGTAAATATTTTGTCCCAATCAGTTGCATTAGTGCCTTTCTGAAGTACCATGGACCTGTGACTAGTCAGGGTTGTTCTCTGTAACCCTAAGTGGAATCAGGTTGGGATCACTGTCTTCTCAACCAGTGGATCACTCATCTTTGTCAGTTGTTACAAAGTCCAGAATAAGTGGCCTCTATTTGGGTATAGTTCTTCTGTTACAAATCTTATATCTCTGTTTTCAAATGTTCTGTAATGATTTTTCAACAAATAACTAGACAAATGGATTAATGTTCGGAGGATGAGATGTTACATTGTGTGTTTGGAGACGAAGAGAGGAGGTTGGCAGCTCATCGTATACAGAATGAAACGGTCTGGGAATATGATTGTACACAGTTGTTACACAGGTGGCCTCAAGGGCTCATGCCTTGCTTTTGTCTCACACTTGTATCAACTTGCAATTATTTTCCTGGTACCAGACGGATGAAGTTACCTGTTAGCCTCTGGGCAAGCCCAAATGGGCTTTTGTAACATGAATAATTGAGCCCAAAGTAATTTTCTTTGGTTTATGTCACGCTCTTGTTCTCTATTCTGGGCAAGGGAAAGCCCTGGCAGTGTCATTGCGCTGCCAACTGAACACAGTTGTAGGGCTGCTAGAGTTTACCTTGAAGTTCAAAGGATGGATTGCTTTGCTTCAGAACAAATTGAATTTCCACCTGATGGTTGTAGTCACGCCGTCATCACTAGATTCTGATGTGGTATCCCCTGCTCCTGGAAAGATGCAGCAAATAGTTTGTCAAGACTTGCTAGAAGCCCGGGTGGAATAATCTTCACTGAGTGCTTCAGTGGCAGAGAGCAGAAAGAACTTGAGCTTCTTGCATTGCATAATACTTCAGTGCTGTTGTGGTTGGCACCTTATCCTTCATTTCTTTGGAATAAACACTCCGTTTGTTTACAGTTCTTGTAGGTGATGTTTTCCACATCTCTTAATTCCTGTTGCTCTTTTGAGTGTCTGCAGTTGATGCATCTTTTTCTTAAAAAGCAGTGCCCAAAAACACGGAGCACAGCAAATGGAGAGGGGCAAGCAGCTGCTTCACCAGCCTCCCAGTTCTTGGTTTTATACGTGCACTGCTTTGTCTGCCTGTTCCACAGTGGCATGGGACTGTGAGTCTAGTTCCGTGAGACTCCAGGTCTCAGGGAGAACTGCGGAGCAGCTACCGCCCCAGCTCCGCACCCTCTGCTTGTGCCGTTGGCTCTTCTGCCAAAGAGCAGCACTGTGCGCTTGTCCCTACGGATTCATCCTTCCAGAGCACTTTTCCAACTTGCCAAGTTCCCTTGGCAGAGCGTTCCAGCATACCTGCCATTCTTTCCAGATTCATGTCCTCTGCAGTTTAATAAACATACTTTTTACTCCATCATTCAAGTTGATAATGAAAACACTAAACAAAGTTGGTTCCTAGGCAGACCCCAAAAAATAACATCCTTCCATTTCTACAGTGAGCCCACTGGGAACTCCTCCTGGATAGTGTTTGGCCACTTCTGAACTTGTATCACAGTAATATCATTAATAACATTTTTTGGCATGTTTGTGAAAGTCAGAAGCCTTACTGAATTCCGGTTCATGTCTTGCTTCTCCCCTGTGATAATGCTTTTCCCTATATAAAGAAATGAAATTCTTTCCAGTAATTCTTTGCTCTTGACAAATCCACCTGGGTTGCTACTCATCTTTGTTATTTTTTTCAGGTGCTTACAAATAAGGAATCTCGCTGAGAACTGAAATCATAAATCACCTCTCTTCCCCTTTTTTCCCTTCTTAAGTCTAGGCACTACTTTTGTCCGTCTTTCAGTCCTTTCACTCCCTACCTGTTCTACACAAGTTCCCAAGGGGGGAATCGTTGCTGGGTTTGAGGCTGCTGAGCCAGTTCATGTGAATACTTTAGGATGTGGTCCAGGTGACTGGAAAACATCTGTCTTGTCCTCTCTAGTTTGATATCTCTATTTGAGGCTGAGATCTTGCTGTCACTGGCTTTAGCTCCAAGCAGGTGGCTAGCACAGCTGCTTTTTCTGGTGGAAACTGATGCAAAAAGTGCTGTCTCTTCGCTGAAGCGGTGACCCGATGGAGAACTAGCAGTGCTATGGGAATAAGGCGTAGGCGTCTGTTTGTTCTGGTAGTGAGTGTTAGTATTTTTATCAGTGTGTGGTAAGTTCAGAATGACAAATGCCTGCCCAGTGCTCTCTGTGGAGAGTTTCTATTTCTCTCTCAGCTGGTTTTCCAGAGAAAAAGGAGTTTCTTCCTTTCCTGGATTCCTCTAGAGGCACTTGCTTGACCCGGGAGCTCAGTGTGCCACTCTTGCTTATTCCTTATCTGAGATTAGGCCTGTCCCTCTGCAAGACCATCCCCGCTGCAAACCAGCGACTACCACCAGGAGTCTGACCTCGGGATGGAGATAAGGGAAATGGAAGCATGCTGTAAAGGACACAACTGCTGTGGAAGTGGGCACATTCCTCAAATAAATGGGCTGAACTCTGCTCTCTGATGTTTCCTTTGCCCCTGACTGTTGATGGTAACTGCATGTGTCCATGGTAGTGTCACAGGTGGGGTCTGAGACTTTCCCAGTTCTTTCAGGCACCAGACCTGGAGCTGCTTGGCCCTGCTTCACCAGAGATTCTGGGCCAGTTGCTAGGTGCCTCACTCAGTCCTCTCTTGAGTAAGTGAAATCAAAGGGGGTTTATCAGAGAAGAAGTAAACGAAAGGCGAATGGCTATTTATTGCTGGGGTCAGTGGTCAGATAAGCTTATTCTCTGTGCAGCTGAGAGGGATTTGCTCAGTGTTATGTTAGTCTTTTGGCAGCGCTTGCATACTGAGGAAGGGATAAGTTCTTTGTAGAGAGGAGGATTTTCTGGAGATGTTGTAAGGAAAAAGAATCAGTGTCATGCAGAAGTAGCAGCAGAATGGTGAGGCAGAGGATTTGATGTGTTAAATACAGGCTGGTGCAACAGCCTTCCAGAGATCTGCATGATGCCCCTGGGAGACACTATATGCAGAAAGAGGAGTATTGAAATATGAAACAAAGAAACAGTACAAGCTTGGCTCCTTTTATTTCACACTAAACCAGAAGTATCTAGAAACAAATAAAAACTTGAGAGAAAAGGATAATCTAGAAAAAGGACAGATTTGGCTAAATGTTTATACTGCTTTAGCAGCAAAACAAAGGTAGTCCCCATCAGAGTTCTGGGTGAGCTGGCACTCACGTGTGAGTGATAGCAAGTTAGGGCAGTACTGTATCACTGTAGAGTATAGACCTGCCTATAAGAAGGGGGAAGGAGGATGAATCAGGATAACTAAACCCTGCTAATCTGATTTCAGTCCTTTGACACGCATTAGAGTAAACTGAAGAAGAAAATAATTGCACTTGTTGCAAGTAGATGGGGGAAAGGAGTGTGGGCTGGAGAAGGGCGACATAGTTAGTGGAGGAGAGTATTGTGCCTGCAGGCGCTTGAACCCATGATTGTGGCGGGAGGGTCACAGATGTGAGACGTTCGTGCATCTGCGGTGGCTGGTCTGGCAGTGTTGACTTGCAGTCATTGCTGCAAGAGCCTGCCGACCCTTCCAGGCAACCCTCTGCTGATGAAACGGCTGCTGCTGCAGCATCCCCAGAGGTGGGTTACTCATGGACAGCCACTCAGAGCAGTCACACTCTTTCCTGGACTGGTTTTTTTTTTTTTGCCAAGAGTCATTACCCATGTGTATTTGTGATCCACCCTGCTGCTTCCCACTGCTGTGCTGTCCTGACCCTGGGTCTGTCAGTGACAGATGCTTTTCCTGAATACCCAAAGTACCAGAGGAATTGGGGGGTAGGGGGTGTTGGCCATATACTGCTCTTCTCAATTCTGCTGGAGAAGGATTAAAATAATGGTCAAAAGCTTAAAGTTTCTCCAGATCTGAGGATAGATGCTTCCTGAAAGAAACAGAGGCATTTACAAGTACCAGTTATGCAAAGCAGCAGCACAGCCTGGCACTGAGGCCGATTCCAGGGTGGTTTTTGCCCATCATTAGTGAATCAGAAGGAGCTCTCTCGCTTGGTAGGGCTCACTTCCCTGAACATCTGGCACATGGTGGTAAAGCAGCCAAGTGAGGGCAAAGGTTTCACTAGAAATTGGCAGCTCACAAGCTTCCTTCTCATGTAGTAATGAGCCTGCGGATTCTTCCAGCAGGAATCTCTGCACTCTTTGCCAGGAGGAGTCACTTGTGCAGTAAATGCCTGCGGCACCTTGAAGCTGTCTTTGATAGTGAAAGTCAGAGGAGCGAGTGAGCACCTGCCTGCGAGCGAGGCCAAGTTCAGCTGTCTGTCCCTTGCAGGGGCATGCCTCTGATGACTTACACGTGGCAGCGATGCCATCTAAAAAAGAGTCATCCCTCAGCAGATGCTGGAACTCTAGCAGCGGGCACAACGTAACACACACCCCCCCACCCCACCCCCCCTTCTTTGTCCCAGCATGTGGCTGTTGCTTGTGGAGATCTGGCGGCTGTGGCAGCAGTGGAGGGTTTTTTAACCTTCTATCTGGGAACTACATTTCCGCTTTAAGTCAACAGGTTACTTCTAGTCCTGCTAAAATGTGTGTTAGGATACCTTCCTGCCTTGATCAGCTTGCCTTACAGTGCTAGAGCCAGGGCTGGACTGCTGCCAGAGCCTTCACTGTCTGCGGAGCTTTTGTTTAGAACTTCTCTTCTTCCATTAGGTAATGGCCTTGTCATGCTACCTGTTTACTAGGGCAGACTGTCAATGTTACACCCTTGTAGTACACTGCAGATTCCTTGGAGTCTGAAATAGCTTTGCCTGTGGGCTGCATCCCTGAAAAAACCTGAGGAGCCTCCATGCTCCTCCTGTCAGGTTGAGGAAAATAGCGAGACTGAGTCTGTTGTTGCTGTCCAACCCCAAGCAAAGCTTCACCCACAGGCGCCTATTTCCAGCTTGTTTAGAACTCGAGCCCAGCCCTTGAGCAGGCAGTTTCTCTGAGTCTGGGCTAGGGAAGGAGAACCTGCATTTTCCAGCACTATTACTTGCCTTCGGTGACAAATTGAGTGGCCAGTGCCAACGGCAGTTTCATTCCAGAGTCTGCTCCTGGATTGCAAATATTTCCTTTCCCTTTCTTCCTCCTGAGGGTTTCTTGTTTTAAAATATTTTGGGTACAGTTGATTCTTTCAGTTTTGAAAGGACTGTGAGAAAGACTCTGGTATGGTGGAGCTGTAAATCACCACTTACATTATTATTAATCCAAATCTTAATCAAGATTTGTGGTGCCTGATCCTGTGCCGAGACAGAGCTCTAGCCCATCTGCTTAGAGATCCGCCTGGGTAGGCATTGCCTCGTGTCCTCCTGCTCTCCTTGGGTTCAGGTGGAAGGGGACAGAAGCTGAACTTGCTGCTCCATCATAAATGAGAAGAAGCTTTTGAACTGGAAAGTCAGCATAGGGGTTGTCCCATTTCTTTCGTGTTTGAGTTTCCACCTAAACGGCCATTTTTAACAAATCCCTTCAGAAGTATAACATGGGAAGGCATGGCTGGTGAGTAAGGCAGCCAGCGTGCATAAAGGACACGATGAGGCTTGCACTGGGGGAGAGACAAGATAGCCTTTTCAGTGGTGATTGTCCTGTGGTCCTAGCAGAGTGCAGCAGGCCATTTCCACCCACAGAGTGTGTGTGGGGGGATTTTAGGAGCAATTGATAGCAGAAAATACCTTGTCATCAGAGTGGTTCAGTGCCTCAGTCAAGGCAACTGAACCGTTACTAAATGCTGAAGCAGAGAAAATGCCTTGTAGTAAAGCAAAAATGTGGGGCAGACTCTTCTGGCTTCTCCAAGGCTCTTGAGTGAGAAGAGGTGGGAGAGTCTGCGTGATGTATTCAGTGGAGAATATTCTGTATTACTTTGACAGAGAATAGTTAGTCTTTCTGGGCTTGATTCTTGGGACAACACTGACTTTTTTTTTGGTTTTTGATCTCTCTCTGGTGGTGCAGGCTAGGCTGTACTGCCCGAGGCGTTGTGCTCCCATGGTCAGGACCTGCTCCCGCAGTGCCGTGCCTTGGTGGGAATGGCCCGAGGGAACCAATCGGGCATATGAAAAAATAAATCCTTATCTGTGACTGGCCTAGGAGATGAGAGCCATTTCCAGAAGACGTAAGGCAAAGTATGAACACTGGTGCCCTGTGAGAGAAGGTGAACCATTTTTTTTCCAGTCACGGTTAGAAGAGAGGCTGGAAAATATAGATGTATGCTATACAAAATCTTGTTCCTGCTGCCTAAAGAAGGAGAAGACCTTAGTCCTGTATCATATGGCTTTTCACAAGCTTTCAGGTAGCACTGTGGCAAGGACCATGCAGGAACCTCAGAAGATAAATGACCCGGTTTGCAACATGGGCCTTGGGGGAGACTTCCTGGCCAGATTCCCAAGGGAAGGTTGTTGGTATGGAAAGTGCAGGCTGGAGCTTGCCCTTCATACATACCTGCATGCAACAGCATAATAAGATTAGGCAGGTCACTACATAGCTGAGAGCTGTTCCCACCCAGGCATACTTACTGTGTCTGTAAGTACACTGTCAGGCATCAGCTGGTGACAGGGGCTGCTCTGGTGCCGTTGCAGTGGGCCTTCAGGGCATTTAATGCTGTCAGATGGATGCACGCTGGACAATAAAGTTTGTTCACCTGGATTGGATAGTCGCCAAAGTGTCTAGCCGCTTTCACCTAAGCTGCTGGGGCAGATGAAGAAAATAAATAGCCATAAGTACATTATTTTCTGGATGAAAAAATTCCAGGTATCAAAATTTTGCAAAGTATATATATATATATATATATATATATATGTAGGAATAACATCATTGATTACCCCAATTTTAGACAGTTTCTCCTTAAATTCAAATAAAAATAGTTGGTGTGCCAGCCCTTCCAGTCATTCCTACACCATGCATGGGTTTTGTCCTTTTTTTTTTTTTTTTTTGTCCCTCCCTTTGCTTACTGTTACTTAACTCCAGTCTTCCTTTCACTGTGCTTCCTGTTTAAAGACAAGAAGCATTTACTCATGCCTAGGCTTCAGTAGTCCTTAAAGAACCTTTATCCCACATCCGTCAAGACAGCATCATCTTCATTTCTGGCTCAGTAATCCTGGCTGTAACGTGAAAATCAGAGCGCTCCAGTCAGGTTTTTATTCTTCTTTAGTTCCTTTTCCTTCACATCATTCTTGCATGAAAAGACCCAAGCAGAATTTATCCCCTGAAGAGACTGAATCATTGCTCTAGTAGGCCATCCTTTCTGGGATTGCCTCACCATCCTGCTTTATCCTGGGAAAATCTCCTCCTAAAATTGTCATCTTCTAATCTCTTCTGGTGTCTGCTGCCATCCAACTGACAGTTGCTGTCCTTTCCTAGATAACTGATCACTCCTTCCTTCTTCATGACTCAACCAATGTCAAAAAAGAGGGATAATTTAAAGAGTTGCAGTTTTTCCACATCTCTCCTTTTGAAAAGCCATGAGTGAGGGCCAACTGAAGAGCTAGTGCAGCCATCTCATGTTGCACTCCCCCTCTCTGGCAGGCTCTGGCAATATTCACACAGCAATATTATGCAAATCCTGGTAGGTGCATTTCAAGGTCGTAGCGCATGTAAACTCAGGTTATACTGGTTGGCTCCACTGATCAAAGATAGGCTTGGAATAGCTGAGGCAATGTCAAAAAACTAATTCCAAATCTGATGCTGATCTTAATGAAACAACTCCATAAACAGTAGAGCTAACGGAATTGCCTGATTGCCTGTGGATTTCTATCCTGCTCCCTCATGCCTCCCTCCTGCACCACAGTACTCTCCGATTTCCCCCACCCCATAAATACTCAGTATGCTCTATTCCCCCTTTTATTCCCTCATTACCGCCTGGTGTTTGCATGCTGGCCAGGTCGTGCCTGTTCGCTGGCCCACACGTACGCGATTGGGCACCTGGACACCCAAAAGAACACGTAAGTGCTGAGCTCGCACAGCATCATCTCCACCCGACCTCCCCTGCAGACGTGTGGGTGTCGCTTCCCCCAGTGCAGCCCATGCCTGCTGGGGGTGTTGCATTGCCCACGTGTGCAGCAGACGTTCCTCCGTACTGGAGCAGCGCTTTGTGAATCCAGCACGGGGAAAAAGTCAGGGAACATCGTCGGCAGTGAAACCGAGACATTGCCCAGAGGGTATCAGCTATTCATGCAAGTGTTAGTAGAATAAAGATGTTCTGTGTTAACACTTAAGTAAAGAACTACAAGAATCATTTGAGGTCTGCAAAGCCTCCCTTGGTCTAAGAGATTTGAGTTCAATTTATTTAGCTTATGCATGAGATTCTGGGGAGATTTACTTCCCTATATTTACCTTGAGGGAACATTTTTTCTCAATAGGCTTTTTAATTTAGTAGGAAGAAGTCTATCTGAAGCTAGGCAAACGACCAAAAAAGGCAGCACATTTATATCAGTATAATTATTTTTGCTACATCTGCCCTACAGGCTTGATGAATTTGTTCTGGAAGTCTTAAAATCAAGACTGGATATCTTGGTAAAGTTTCGCTCAAGCAGCGTGAGAGTGAAGGACTGGAAGGGAAGTTGCTGATGGAGGGAACACTGCTCCCTGCTATGGAGGATGTCCAGGAGGAGGTCGACAGGATCTCGCTTGGCCTCTCGAGCAGTGCTGATAAGAAATGTGGTGGCTAGGAGCTGAAGCTAGGTAAAATCAGCCTGGGCAGATGTAATTTCCTAGAAACCTGGGCTTATAATACACGAATGACGTACTTGCAGGGATGAGCACTGACTGCTGACACCTTCTTCTGAGATACAGGCTTAATCCAGGATCTGGGAAAACTCTTCCCCCGGCATACCCAGGACAGGGCTGCACTCCTGGGTCACCTTCTCGCTCTCCTGTTCTGTGACTCTGGGAACTCCTGTCCTCACCATCCATGACCCGTTTGTTGAGTGTGAGGGGCAGAATAACAAGCCAGCAATACCCTTGACAGCTTTTCATGAAAGGTAGTTATTTGCTTCGTCCAGCTGTCTGCAAGGCTCAGGGAAAACTTTTCTCTTTCTGGGGTACAATTAACCAGGTCTGTTTCTGCATCCCGAGGGAGAGGGCTTCGTGGAGTCTCTGTGAGCAACCTCCAGCATAACAGAATTCCCACAAAGAGCCCTTCGGAAGGCATTGCAACACCACAGGATGCTGTGAGTTCACCCGTGTGCAGTGTGAAGACTCACAGAGGAGGGCAAAAACACTGATTTGATTTTGTAAATAAAATCACATGCTTTCTATCCATGGGTGAAAAGAGACTCCCCTTTCACAGCTCCAGGAATTTTGCTATCTGCTTTTTTTTCTTTAAGCTGGGGGGGGGGAAAAAAAGCCTGAACAGTAAATATTTATCCAAGATGTGTGGTTGTTAATATAATCCAGTCTTCAGTCATTTTGAATGGTGTCATGATGACAGATGTTAATTCAGAAAGGAATAGATTGGACGATTTATGCCTGAAACACATGTGTTCCTTGGCGGGCCCCGTGGATGACTTGCATAGTTAGTGCTGCCTGAGCAATTTGTAACGTTTTCTCTGCCTCGAAGCACCGAGGGCTGCAGGACAAGGGGTTGACCTATATCTTCAGTTTGCTGTAATAAACACTGAGGTAACTAAACTCCCCGTGTGCTTTTATCTTCCTAAATTTATCTCTCCCGCTGTGCTCCAGCTGTGTGTGGTGCTTCTGGTTCTTCCCGAGAAGAACAGCAGCTTCTTGCTGCAAGAGAGGAGGATGCTGCCGTGTGCACGGGGCGCGAATCCCTGACCTCCTCCCCCTCTAGATTCAGCTTCCCTCCTACCTCAGCGCTCGCAGTTAGACCACTTGCCCTGACAACAGAAGTGAAAATAAACCAAGCCATCTGAAGGTGGTAAGCAAGAGAGATTCCGCGAACACCTCACTCTTTTTTTGGTAGTGTTTGTATTCTTGCAGTTGCGAATTTATGGGATGTGTCTGAGGTTGTTTCTTCTTTTCTTAGTTAAGACCAGGTTTGTAGAAGTATTAGTATCTTTTTTCTTTTTTTTTTTTTTTAAATCAGAGACATAAAATTGAAGGAAAATGGCCAAGCTGTTGGGTGCACAAAGTTTTTGGTAGGTCTGCTTGGAAGTTTTTCTCAGTTGGCCCATCGGTTGTGTTCATCCATGAACTTTGCCCACAGCTGACAAGTACAGAAAATACTGAGCCTGGCCCAAGCAATCCGCTCTTTGACTGTTTGGAAAAAACTCTTACATGTAATGTTACTTAAAATCTCCTACTTCATAAAGCACCCATTATTGATGCAAGTCTAGAAAATAAAGTAGGGCAGAAGCTTCCTGGCATCTTTCCAGCCTCTTCTTATTTTGACCTTTCTGCTTTCTTCTCCTTAAAGATGCTGAATAATTTGTATATATTTGTGCTGTGACAATATTCTATATGAACACTCAGGAACATACAAATTATTTGGCTTCTTGTTTCGTCAAAGATGCCAAAATAGAAGAAGACAGATTTTCTGTGTACTCTTGCTGTAAAAACAATGTAAAATTTTCCCTGGAGACCCACTCTAAGATAACTTCGGAAAGCAATGAGGATTTCTAGGCCATAATTCTTCCCGTGGTGATCCTTTAGCTTTTTGTTGTTGTTGTTGTAATGTGCCAAGAGTTTAGTCTAAATATGCGTTGTTTAATGAGTTGTTGTTTGTATTCAAACTCATGAACCAGTTCAGCTCCCTAAAAAAGACTTTGCTGATGGGTGTCCTCAGACGCCCTGGGATGCCCTCGTGCTTTGTCACCAAAGCCTGCAAAGACGGGGGGGGGTTATATATTTTGCGCAGGCACACTGTTGTAAGTGGAGCAGCAGGTAGCTGTGCTTATAGTTGGGGTCACCTTATGTTCTCTGTTATACGCAACAGGGAAAATGCTCTATCGTTTTATTACACTGTCATCTTCGAGCTGATGTTGTCCATGCCACGTTTGGCACAGCTGGAAAGTTCAGCTAAAATATCTTAGCTGTTTCTCAGGATGAGGCTACTGAAAATGCAGTTTTATCCCTGTTTAAAAAAAATAAAAATTTAAAAATAGTCTCCCACCCTGTTTTGCTGAGATTCTTTAATTCTTCAGGGCAGTGGCTGGGAATCAGTGAGGCTGTGTTACCACGGCAGCCTGCTGTGGCTCCTGCTGCTCTGTGAAATCCCATGGCTTGGTCCGATGTTCCATGGGGGCTGTTAGCCGCTGGCATGGTCTGTCCTACCAGCGCTCCCCTGCCCTGCCCGCGCTGGCCAGGTGCCCTCCCCGTACGGAGAGTCAGGATGCAGTACCTCCAGGGGAGTAGGAAACGAATAGGACTTTCCCTTCAGTTGCTTCTCTACAAAGAGATTGAGGTATGGACAAGAGACCTGGGAGCAGGGAGTATCTCTAATGGACTCTCAGGAACCCCTTTCCTCCTGCCAGCCACCTAGGCAACGTGAAGGAGCAGTAGCCTGGTCTGGTGCGTGGCAGGAATATTGGAGGTTGAAGGGGGCTGGGAGCTGGGACAGCAGAGAAAGGAAGGGTTTACATTCAGCAGGGAACTCCTCAAACACTTGCAGGTTTGTTAGGTGTAAGTAGATCAGAAGCCCTATAAGAGGGTGCATTTTTTTTTCCTCTAATGGCTGATCGGGTATATAATAGCTACTGGAGCTTGTGGTTGCACTAAGAGGACTGTGCCCTGGGTTTAACTGCTCCATTTAGTGGGGGGTTTCTTGAATTCATTTTTTTTGGGGGGTGGATTTTTTCTTGAATTGATTTTTTTTGTTAACATATTAAGTTACCTTTTAAGACTTTTTAAATAGCTTTATGGTCATAAAATTCAAGCTGCCAGAAGTTAGGCAAAGCAAAAAAATAACATTGCATTTTCAACATTAATTCAGTTCTCCTGTGCAGATGTTATCCTTAATTACATAATTACATCCTGGCTCTTTTAGAACACAGCTGTCTATCTAGTGGAGAGGGAAGACTGAGGTTTACACTAATTTCTGTAATGCAAGACATTCGGCCTTGGTATGAGTAGTTGCAGAAGCTGTAGAACATGTTAGGGATAGGAGAGAGGAAAGGAGAGGAGTAAGAATGGTCTCCTTATTGCAGACAGTGAGGATTTCTCTTGAGTAGGTGGTTTATCCTTTGACTGACAGATGTGATGCTGGACAAGTTAGATCAGAATTTCCCAAATGCATTGAAGTCTCGGGGCAGATACGCAGGAGAGCTGGGTGTTCAGCCGCAGCCAAATCAATGAAGTTGTACTGTCAGCTAGACAAATGTTCTGTAAACTGTGGTTAAGGTGTCGGAAGCAGAGCATCAGGAGGCAATGGAAACTGTGGACATTCATCTTTGTCTGTTTTCTCCCCTGTAAAATGGTGTGATACACGCTAAATATTGCAGAGATGCTCTAAATATGAAAGTATTGTTTGTAAAACACTTAGATATATGGTGATACAAGAAAAATCTTGTGGGGAAACTAGAAAGTCACCGTTCACAACAGATATCCTGAGCTGAAGCTCTGTAGTTGCAGGGCTGTTGTCCTACTTCAGCACTTCCTAGCGCATGGATTTGGCCTTTTAGCCGTGGTATTCTTTTAATAGACGTTACGTGAGTATGACATTTCATAAACTATGTCATAACAGTAATAGCGGAATACAGGGGCTGGTCCCTTACGGTAATAAAATACCCTGTAAATCATGGTGATATTGAGCCTGTTCTTCATTGGGATTTTCGTGAAACTGAACTACTTTAGATATTTTTTCACTGAAGGATTATTATTGCTCACAGACAGAAAGCCACAACAGAAATATTCATTGTCTAAATCCATTCCTTTTACTAAAAACTTCCATCTTTCCTAAGTTATTTCAAAACAGGAATATTTCTTCAAATTTTGGCTCAAAATCCAGCATACATTTTGAACAGAAGAGCCTGTAGTACAGTCTATCCATCGCCCTGTTTGCGCATAGTACAATCACGTCTTCCGACACACCGTATGTGAGCTATCATTTATGCTTTGACTTGTGAAACACACTGTTCGTAGAATAATCTTCAGGGTTTTTTCTGCAGCTCATCTGACATGTTCAAAGTTTCACATTCACCACAGGACAGTCTCTTTTTCAGCGGTGTTTTGTTATCTTACAACCGTGAACTGTGTTTTGCTCTCAATTACACGGGTAAAACCATAGAAATACATTAAGAAAAATAAATTCCTTTGCATTTACAACATAACATAAAAATAAATTTGCTCTCCTGGCTCTGTAGAGTTTGCCTTGGCCTCAGGCTGCCTCATCCTGTGAATCGGAAGACAACCCTTGGTATTAGACCGGCAACACAGGAGGCCCATGTCTGTCTGTAGGTTAGCGTAGCACTAAGCGTTATAGGGGTGAAATGAAGTTTGAAATTCAGTAGGCCTGATGTGTATGCTTTTCTGCTCATTCATAATAAATGCTTGCAGGTAAGCAGGGCAAAAACTTCCTACTGACAGCCACGGGAAAGGGCACGTTGCTGTGTTTTAGCAAACTGACATGAGGGTCAGTGCCACCAATGCCACTGTCTCATCCCAGCTGGCTTTGGTTGTCACCGAGGTTGCTGCTTTCTGAGCTGCTGTCTGTGGACAGGGCAGCTTCCAGTTTCCTGTGCAGCCAGGGTGCGGTATAGTTTATATGGCGAGCACAAAGTTTAAAGTCCGCAACTGCTACTTGGAATTAAGTTTCTCTTTTCTTGTGATTTTCAAACTGGTTATCAAGCCTAAAGAAAGTGATCTCTAGCCAGTGCAGTGAAGTATTACTGGCTCAGCTGTGCCAATGAAGAAGCATGGTTAGAGTTCTGCTTTTAAAAAAAAAACCCTTTAGTAGTACCATGGATTGAGAGGTGCTTTTGTTTCCATGCTTTGCTGCTCTTTGCCACTGAAAAATACTGGGTAGATGATATGTTTGGGTTTCACACTGAGAAACATCAGTAAAAGCTAAATTTAGGGGGTTTACAACCTGTCAGGCATTCTCTTGGGTGCTGTAAGGCTGTTGGGAGATGGGGCATACCAAAAGGAGAATGGCCTGGGAAATGACAACCATTTGATTTTAGACTGGGTCAGTGGGAGGGTATTTGGAGAGAGGAAACCAAAATTATAAAATATTAGAAGTATCATATTGTTGGATAGTCCAAGAGCTGCATCTCTTGGTGGTGGGACAAAGAGAAGATGAAGTAAAGGCTTGAGCACGAATGTTCCTGCTTAAGGCAGAGTAAGAGCTTTTCATTGGGGCAGATAAGAGTGGAACAAAATGCTCGACTCTAGAGCATTTCCAGACTCTAGAAACTGAAGATGGGGAAATGCAGAAGTGCTGGCCATCGGAGCAGTGTACAGAGGGTGGTGAGGGGTTCTCCACCACGTTGAGAAGGTTGGGTAAATATATTTCAAGTGTGGGCTAGTGGGTCTGGGAGTTGACCATCAACCCAGACTGCAGGCTCTCAGCACCTCTGTTCTTGTTGCTAAAAATTCCTTGTTGCTTCGATAATCGGTGCAAATGATGCAACTTCATTTATATTACCACTTGTAGAAGAGCATTTTCTAGGCCTCTGTGTCTACTTGACCGCTGAGAAATGCGGCATTGGCTGATAAGATGGTTATTTTCTAGCAGAAACACACCTTCCACGTCTAATCCAGTTATGCCTGAGCAGAAACCTTTCAAAAGCCTCTGCAGATGGATTGCAGCGGCCCTGCTGTACCCATGTTTGTCTGACAGTGAGTGCTTGTGGATGACCGGTACAGAAGCCACATTCCAGCCTAGGTGGGGGCAGAGATCCCAGTGAACGCTGTGTTCCCAGGCATGGGGAAGTCTTGTGACTGGTGTGTCATCCCCTGGCTTTTTCATTCCCTTACACCCTTCTACCTTTCCATTTGTGGAGTTACCAGAGTTTGAAAGAGCAGTAATCTCCATTTACCACAGGTTCTCTTTCCAATCTTTTCATCCGTCTTGTTGCTGTGCAGCAGGGTATTGCATACCTAGACTTTATTCGGCTCTGTGTTATGCTTAGCTGACCTTTGCAATCTCCCTGTCCCCTTCCCATCAGACTTACAAGTCTTCCAGAGCAGTGCTGCTTGCACTTCTAAATCCAGCAGTCTCTCCAGAGGAACAGAAGGGACAACATCCATGTCACAGCAATAAGGCAATAGCCTTACACCTCATTTTGCTTAGTACATTAGAAGTGTTATTATGGGAGACAGCCTGCTTCAAGCTGTATCTTCTATTGAGGTGTGCTGCTTGGCTGAGGCTCCGAGTCACCACATTTTATTTTAGCTTATGTCCTCGGTGAATCAGAGACAGGGGATGGAGACAAAAATTGCTTACAACCGGCTGTCCCTATTATCCTTCAGTATTCTGCAAATAGAGAGAGTGAGGAACTGCAGCTGGATTGTCTTGTCCCTGTAGGTATTCGATGAGCCCTGCCATTTTTATCCCTGTCTCATTACCTGCCATCTCTGGTCTATCATGTCTATACCCATTTATTCTGGGAGTGGTGTTGCTAGAGGGGATGTCTCTGCCTCTCTCCCTGGATGAGAGCTGTACAAGAGACTAGCTTGAAAGTCCTGGCCCATCTAAATTCTTTCTACTTTTCAAACAGTCTCCTCTAAAGCCTTTAGTGATGTTCTTTACAATTATACAATTTTGAAAATACTCCAAGATTGCTTAAAAACCCTGTGGCCCTCAGAGACTTGCCCTTCAGTCGTGTTTTCCTGTCCGCCTCTCTGTGTTGCTGGTTTCTTTACGCTGACGCTATAAGCTCTTTTTGGCAGCCCTTGACACGATGAACGCTGATCTGTGGCTGAGGCTCCAGATGCACAGTAATACCAGCAAATAATAAAGGTGGGAAGTTAACACAGGGAAACCTGTTTTCCAGGCTGGACCCTATGGTTTCCACCTTGAAGAGGTACTGTGGAACATTGAGCCGTTTTCAGACTCGCTGTCTCTCTTGCTGTCACTGTGATAATCAGGAGGGTGGATGCTGCATCTTCAAAAGCCCACCCTGAAGTTCTGCAGCCTTAGCCAGTGTCGTGGAGAACAGGGGATGCCCCCAGCCTCAGACTGTGAGTCGGAGCTCCCAAATCTGGCAGAAGTATGCCTGCAGCTCCTCGGGTGGCTGCTGTCTGCTCCCAGCCTAGAAAGGGCCAGCTTTCCCCAACGGGGAAGTAATTGCTTTGGAAACCTTGTGGAACATCTGTGTCCAATCAGCCCCAACATCCACACCAGGCGCAGCGGCGGCCCAGCAGAGCACCGGCGGTAGCAGGGAGCATTGGAAGGGGCTATGCCCCCCGGTGTCACAGCCCCCGGGGGGTTGCATGGGGGGAGCAGCCTTCGGGGCCTGCGGGTGTGGTGGGTCCTGCCTTCCGTAGTTGGCCAGCCACAAGCTGCAGAACAAACCACACGGCTTGAGACGCAGCTCAAAACTGCAGGGTTTGTCAAGCCAAACGAGGCTGAGAACTTCGGTAATTGTAAGCTGGAAAACGGTTTTTAGTTCTTTAGCCCTGTTCGGGGCAATGCCTGCTGTATGGGTAGGAGTATGAGTGAGAGCTGCCTGTGGAGACTGCACGTTTCTCCCTGCAATTCATACCGAAATGGAGTATTACCCCCAGTAGTAATCTGAGGGGAACTGTACAGAGCAAATAGAAATGAGACAGAAGGGAGAAACCAGAACAATTTCGGAGCTGTGTGATAAGTGAGGAAAGTGGTCAGGGAAATCGTCTGGATGAATGACAGGAGAAACAGCCACAGTGAAGGGACCAAAGCGGACAGGTTATGGTCTCGGCTATGGGTAGGATCCACTGGCACTGAAGCAGCAGAGAGGAGCCCAGGTGAGGGCCTAGCAGTTCACACAGCACTGTGAGATGTGTGATTATCTGTCTGAACAGCTCAAGCAACAGCAAAGGATAAAAGTCTCAAGTGTTTGTAATATTTCTTTTTTTTTTTCTCCTCTTTAATATTTTATGTGTGATGTAAAAGCTCCTTAAATCCCAGAACTTATGTAGCACTCTTATGGAGTGCGAGTCCAAACAAAAGGCAGCTTTTGTCCCCTTGAAATAGCTTGCAGACCTCTGGTTTGAATTGTTTGCAAAATTTAGGCGATGCCATATTTAGAGTTGCTCATGAAATCTTAATTCAACTTAGAAATTTATTTTAGTTTCGGGGTCACATGTTATTTTTCCAGGGTGTGCCTGCTTAAACCCATGATAAGATGGTTTCACTGAATGAGTAGCTGTTCAAAAGTTTCCTTTATCATCTTCATTTCTCTGAGACCTGGAACATGCTTAATGCAAGTGGGATCTGTGATTTTGGGGGGGGGGGGGGGGGGGGGTGTGTTTTAATTTATTTTTTTTCCCCTCCTTCCCAGGAACTGAAAGACCTCTGTTTTACACGTGCCTTTAGGAAATTCCAAAGGTTTCATATTTATCCAATTTTTAATGAATTTTCACAAAGAGACAAAACTCAGCTGACATACCAAATCCCTCAAATCCCTTGGTCAAATGGATCTTGGACTTTATTAATATTTGTAAAACTGATATGTTTTTTCCTATTTTTTTTTTTAATGATGGGATCACTCCATGGCTGAAAGTGTTGTATTATAATGGAAAGTGTTAGACCACTTTGACACCAGGCATTCTTTCTAATTCAACTACGATGAACGAGCATGAGTGTTAATGAGGATTTTTTTCCATTTAGGGTTCTGAGCCCCCTTTGCTGTTGTTGAAATGCAAACTTAAACTCACAGGATCTTTGCCCTGGTCAGCAAAAGTGTCATATTTGGGCAGCTTTGAGGGGGAATGTGGGATCGAAACAGGATAGCAATGGCATTTAGCTATCTTAGGCTGTTGGTTTGGATAATAACATGCATCCTCATCAAGTTGGCTGTGTTAATGCCTTTTGTAGGGCAACAGCCATCTACCAAAGTTTCATTCTTGGGGATCTGAAATTCAGCAGCTAAGGATAACGGTGGGATTGTTCCACAAAGGAGCTTCTGTAAGGTCTGCAGCACCACAGGAGCCAAGTGCATGAGATGCAGCAGGCGTAGGCTGTGGCAGAACTACCCTCCAGAACTACAGGGGTAATCACTGCTGGGCAGGGGAGGCTCCTGAGAGTTTTGCAGGGGATCATCATTATTTTTGGCAGTACCTGGAAAGCAACTGTGAAGTCACTGTTACACTGCAAGCAACCCAAAGCTGGTGTAAATAACGACTTCCAAAGCACACGTTTTATGTGCTGTGTAATGTCTGCCTGTTGCTTGTCATGAGCTCGCAGGGAAGATGGCTCGGTGCTTGAGAAGGAGGTTTTCAGCTGGATTACCCTGCCAAAGCTGGCAGTTAGCACCTTAAAATTCCTGCCATCCTCCCTGTGCCTTGCTCTGAATTTTTAACCCAAACAGAAGGGAAACGTTAGAATGTAACTGTTCCGTATGTCCCTGAACAAGGAGCCTCTGGCTGTTTGGGGGGCAGTACGTGCCATGTGGCTAAGGCCGGCAGGAGCAGTGGCATGAAGTCCCATGGCAGAGGCATGAGCCCCTCTCCAGGCAGGGCTGTGTAGGGGGGTAGTGTCATTCAAGGTCAGTGCTCTCCCACATTTGCAAGGTGAAGACTTTCATTAAAAAACAATTCATCGGAAAACCATAAAGGATGTACTTTGTTGTTTTTTTCCCTCGTAGCACGAATATGCATGGTTCTTCACAAAACAAGGTGTCACCTTTATAAGCTTACGGCTTAATTCACATGAAACCTAACAGAAGGCAATACATCTCTGATAAAGTGGGAAGCATGTAGCTCACACTGCAAGTAGAGCTGTACAGTCATCTTCAGCTCTTTGAATGTTCTTAAAAGCATTTGCTATCCGAGGGTACATCCCCTTGGAAGCAGATAGGGGTGATCGCAGTGTGCTGGAAAGCTTAAGCCATTAACCAAACTAATCCCTGCTAATAAGAGTGCAGAGATGGCACCAGGGGGTCATTCGTGCTGAAGCCCAGGCCTCTCTGTCTTCCTCACACTCGTCATCCAGACAAGCTCACGTTCATCTGTACCTGCTGTCACCCCTCTAGGACACACCCTCCCACTACAACCTCGTACTAGTGTCCTGTGGCAGTGAGTAGGGACAGCAGGAACTGCTGCCAGTGGTGTGGTTGATTGGTTTGTTTTAATAATAACAGCAATCTGCTGACTTTTGTATATAATTGTACTTGTTGGTTTATCTTTCTTTTATTTCTTATTTTGTTACCAGAGTGCCTCTGATGGCTTTTGGAAGTCAGTGGCAACCCGTGTCCCAAGAGAACCTCATGAGATACGTATCCTGAATCCCTACTTCATCCAGGAGGCAGCTTTCAGCTTCATCGGACTGCCTTTCAACAACGGCCTGATGGGCAGAGGGGTAGGTATACAGCAGAGCAAGCAAACCCAAGGGGAAGGACGAGAGACCAAGCAGCAGAGTAGGCTTACGCAGTTCTTACTTTTCCCCTGGGCCTCCACTGTTGGACATTGAAGGGAAGGGTCTTTGGCTCATTTATGGTGGCAGCACTCAGCCTCCTTAAGGCCAGGGTAGGATCCATCCTTTCTGGTACTGGAACTGCTTTTCTAGAGGCAGCTCTGAGGCTTCTAGCCCCAGCTGGGTGATTTCCTGTCACCCACAGCCTGCCAGGAGGGCTCTTGTTTGGGTGGGTGGAGGGAGTTCCTTCCCAAAAGGAAGAAGGAACCCTGCTCTCTGCACCCTGAGCACATCTGGAAATGGTGCAGATCTCCCTAAAGGTCATGCTACTGTTTTACAGTTAACTGTCCTCTTGAAGACTGCAGCCTAAAATCACTTTATAGTAAAAGAGGGTAAAGGTTTATTTTGTGAGGCCTTTGGTAAGAAATTCTGATCTTCCAATGACAAGTTTTAGATGTAAAAGCTTACAAAAGAATGTTAAACACAATTTTAAGTCACAGTTATTAACAAAATGCCTTTATGACCATTCTGGTATCTATCACCCACAGTGCAGCTTTTTGGAGTGTTAGTGTGGAGTAGGTGGTGTCTTGGTTTTTCTGGATTATCTCACACTGCAACACTGTCCTCAGAACCTATTTATATTTGCTCTACCTAATATATCAGCCATTAGAGAAGGTATTACTTGGGTGGCTAAATTACTCATGTAGACATATGATAGAGTTGTTGATAGAGACCACACATGACATTTTGGGGCACATTAGCACAGCTGACAGACCCAGAGAGAAGCACTTCTGCTGGACAAGGTCTGCTTGCTCTGCCCCTGGCGTTGTCCTTCCATTGTTAGCAGTACAGGAGATTTGCCATGTTGCAGCTTGGATTTGGGCTAGACAGAACAGTGCCTCATTTTCCATGCCCTAATTATATCGTGAAGTCTTCAGAAATGTTAGAGACATTTGATTTGTGCTGGTCAGATGGGTGGGTGTCTGGAGGTGAGAAAATCACAGGCAGATTCAGCCACACAGAACGGTCCTTTTGTGAAATGCGTTGCTGCCTATGTACATACAGAAGCTGTTACGGGCTTCTGGAAACACTGGATTTTTGCTCTGTGTCCTACATCTCTCTGCATTCTCCAGAACTTAGCCTTGGAAGGACGTGGGCTTGATTTGTCTTCCAGAAAACCGGAACTGCTGCTCCAATGAAGGACAGAAATGATCAGACTTTTGCCTTTATTTTCTCCAGATTTGTTTTTATTTTTAAACACGTTATTTTAATACACAAGATATTACTTAAGCTGAGAGGAGAAGGGAGAATCCGGAAATGAAAATACTGTGAACTGAAGTTTATGAGGTTTTGATAGGTTGTTTAACACACATCAGTTTGGAAAATGAAGGCATCTTAATTGAAACCTGATGTTTCACTTCATGAAAGTCCATTTGAGCATTTAAAAATAGTTTATGGAGCTTTAAGGCAAGCAATCTTTGCCCGTGACCCCTGCCAGATTGTGTAAATTGTAGTTCACTCCTTCGGCTGGGGCAGCAGGAGCTCTGCAGGTGCATCTGGGAGGCTGTGACGTTAGTATACCCTCTGCTGTCCCTGCAAGGATGCTCTAGTGTAGTGATTCTGTCAAAGTTTAAAAATAGGGAAAGAGTATTTCTAGCTTCTGGGTACAGATTTTACTGCAGACATCAACTATGGAGTGCTGTCCTGGAGCTGCTGGGACTTCATGCCTTCATGAATGCTGCTGCATGAGTGCAGATGCTTCAACAGCAGCTAGTGCTGCCAGTGTGAAGAGGGAAGAAGAGTCTGAGTAGGCTCCCAGTGACACAAATTTGCTACAGACCTTTTTTCATTGAGACTTTAAATGGGAAGAGTGCAAGTCAGAGCCTGTACACCAAGAATCCAACTCTCATTAAAGATTTGAGAGAAATCCAGCAAGATCAGCAAGGCAGCCAGAGCAAGGAGTGTTGGTCCACGAGAGACAGCGTGACCCAGCAGCCGCAGAGCATAGCCGGTTGGGTTCAGGGTCGTGCTTTAGAGATGTGAGACAGCCAGGAAAACTTCCCTGGAAAACGCTGAGGTCTAGGAAGCAACAGCACAGCAAACAATATGTGCCTGAGTTTCTCAGGGGGAAGCGGGATGGGGGCAGATTGGTGCCCCCGCGCTGCAGTGTGCTGTGGTATGTTGGGCAGGCTACACACAGGAGGATCAAGGCTGGGGTTGCCTTAGTAATCAAGGCCAACACGAAATCCTCATACAGAGCAGTAATATTCCACTCTTCTTTGGTTCTGATCTAAATAAACTTCAGTGCTTCTCTTGCACACCACATATGGTAACAATGTGCTGCCAATTAACTTTGTAATTTGGGGGCTTTTTCAGCAAGGTTGAGGAGAGCTAGTAAAATAGTTTGGGGCTGATCTCAAAGCGTTTTTCCCAGGATTCAATAAAGGGTGAATGTAGTAACATCCTTTGCTTTGATAATATAATTTGGGCCAGATGGTTCTGGAGGATAGTAAGGGGGGTACAACACAGACATACATTTTTTCACTAGTAGCCAAAAGTCTGAGCAAGGAGCAAAACTGGTCACTCGTAATGAACAGTGACTTCTCGCTGGGACTGGATCTTTTCAGGAGTTTCCTCTGTCCATTTACTGAAGTCTTAAGAAGAGGGAGAGCTGTTCCCTACTACATGTGGACTTCTCTTTGCTTGGGATAAGCTGATGATAAAGAAAAACTTTAGTTTCAGATCCTAGCAGTGTCTGGGGAAAATTAAATGTTAATGCCTGGAGATGGTTTAACATGAAAGAAATGAGCTAATAAAGATTCTCTTTGATTAAAGAATCCTCTTAAGGTGTGGACTCAGACTTGGCTGTCCCACTAGCCAAAGGTGTATGCATGTGATGTATGTTTAGGTGGAAGTTCTATGTATACAGGTCTTTTGAGCTTGAAACCAGATCACTGATACTGCAGCCGGTAATTCTGGCATGCAATAACCTACCTTCCACTGCAGACAGCTTTCTGGGGGACAGGTATGGACATCAGCTCAGAGGCGTCGTTGCCTGTTGCATGTACAGCACTAGTGATGCTTATTGCCATGGTGCTTTTTGCTGTGTAGTGAATAGTCCTAGCCACTCCGTAGCGCTCACAGCCATTGGAGCAGTGTGTTTCTGGCTCCTGCGGGAGCCCTGAGCCTGGTGCGATGTGGCCAGGAGAACATTTCAGATTGCACAGATTATCAGGACTCTGAGGACTCCCGTGCAGACTGCTGTTTGTTTCTCTAGCTCTGCTCATGCTGTGCATGCATGGAACTGCTTATGATTTAACTGCTTGTGAGATTAAGCTCTGCTGCCCAAAACTGTAAGCCTTTGGTTTGTTCATGTGCTGGAAATGGCTGAATCTACAGACTTCTTACTAAAGACACAAAGCATCCTCCACTAGACTTCACCCAGCCTCAGCACCAACTTGGTGAAGGAGGAGCCATATGATGAGGTGTTACCAGACTGTGCCAGGCACCCAGCCATGGATTAGCACCTCTGCAGCAGTGCTGACAGCCCTTATACACTGAGGATTAACCTCTGATGCTGGAGTGTTAGCACGTTCTGCCCCAGGGCTTCTCTTCGCTGTTACTTGGTTTCGCCTGTGGGCAAGCAGCCTTTCTGGTTGCACCCTGGGCAATTTTCAGCTCCCTTGGCTGGTCACAATGACCCTTTCTCTCATTAGTACTGCGTTGCCCTGGTGTCAGCAAGCTTTGTCTCCTGGGCTGTTCTTACTGGACCATCACTGTGTGAAGACTGTGTCTTGGGATCTGTTGGGTCTTTATGGAGCAGAAATGCAGTGAGGGATGGCAGGACAGAGCAGTCCATCCTTTCCAGTTGCATGCTTCTCCATTTTTTTGCACACTGACATCATCTTCTAAGGCAGGTAGAGGGACAGGTAAAGGCCCACTCAGCTGCAGTCAGTTAAATATTGAGACTTAGTGTCATTGTTGTGCTGTCTTGCAAACTCAGACCTTACCTGCTTCATGGGCTGTACCGTTCAATCCATTACATGCAGTGTGATCAGTCTGTGAGCTGCTGGGGAATGGGCACTCAGACAAGCCGTTATAGGGCAGCAGGTAAATGCGTACCAGCCGCCTTTTGGTGAGTGCACACTCATGTGCTTCTGCACTTGGTAGATGCAAAGTAACTGAAGGAAGTTTACTTTTCAATGAAAGAGTAGGCCATGAACTCCCATTTCACATAGTGTGAAGCATATAGGTGGTTACCAAGAGCAGCTGACTTGTAGTAAATTCATGCCCTTGCTTGCCCTCAGTTATACTGTTAGGTCCTTAAGAAATACTCCCTGCATTGCACAGGAATCTGCTCTACGGCAAATGGTGAATCAGAGCTTGTGCATCAGGTTAGATGTGGTCAAAGATATTTGATTTGGGCTAAGTTGCGTAGGAGCTCATCAGTTAAATGGCAGAACGGAACCTGCTGGGCAGCTAGCTTGTCATGTCTTCAGCCTCTGTCCCTTCCCTTTTGCTCTGCTGCAGACTGCCAGTTCTTTGGGCTCTTTCCCACTTGCAGCAAAGGATAACTAGAGGAGGTGAAGGAAGAGTGCTGGGATGCTGTGCTTTGTTTCTTGAAACCCAATATTGCAGCAGATTCTGTGCGCGGATGGAGGTAGCAGTGGGAGCAGCACTGTGGGTTGTAAGCTCCTGTGTCAGGGACCACTCTGCAGGTACTTGTTTGCTCACAGTAAGTGATGCTAAATTGCTTTTCATGACGTATTTCCAAACTTGCCAGCTAAGGGAAGCAAAGAGTAGGTTTGGGATTGTTCCTATGCAAACGTAAATGAACAAGAAGAAAATAGAGTGACTGTTAGTATAGTGTGTGATGGCTACTGTAGTTTTGTTCTGTATTTCTTTTGTTTTGACTTTATTGCTGTTAGGTGATCAAGTCTTTAACTGATAAAACTAAGATAGCAATTTCTCTTAGGTGAGCGATTTTTCAAGCTTTCCCTCAAATAAATTAATATAGTAGCGAAACAGATTTTAATAGCTAGTTGCATTATTGCTTTTCAGGAATTTATTCTTTAGCAGTGCTTAGCCTTTTAGTGAAAAAGGTAACAATTGGAATAGTCTGAACAATCCGGTATGTCTTACCCTGAGCAAAGTGAAATCCCGTAAATAACTGGAATTCATTTAACATATTAAGGGAGTCAACTATTTCTAAAAACAGATTTACAGCAGTCATTTCCTTCCAGTCCAGCAGGCAGTGACACAGGAATGACCCAGGCATGGAATGAAAAGCAGCGAGAGCTTTTCACATGCACCAAGCAAAGAGCAGTTAGGGTCCCCGGGTTCAGTTGCCAGCACTGGATCTCCAGCACAAGTCCATGAAGTGATGCTCAGCCTCCATTAAGTCCAAGGGCGGTGTCCATCTCTGCTGTCTTCTGTGAGTAGAAGTCAGTCTTTAAAGCCTCTTCAGGGGGACCGATGGAAGATGAGACAGCAATGTCTTGAGAAGAAGCCTTTTCTCTTACCCTTTGCAGCAGACACCAGTGTAGGAGCAGTTAGGAGAACCTGTCCTTTGTCTGTCTGTACTGCTAAAGGTATTTCTGGTCCCCTGACCTGGCTGTTTGCACCGCACAGAGCTTGCAGTGATCCCTGACGCAGCACAAGATCTTTGCCTCTCTTGTCCTTAGCTTTTCTCACCCAGGATCTACCATGCATATGCTTACCTCACCCATGGAGGGCGTGCCTTCGGGCACCTGGAAGGAGCCATGCTGCAGATGCACAGGCAGCCTTTGCCCAGCACTGCTGTGGTGATGTGTCACTCACACGGCTGTGTTTGCTGCTTCTGCTTGTCACATGGCCTTTTGGTGTCATCTCATCTTGTCTGTCAGTGTGCTGCGTTCTCTCAAATGGGACCAGGCAAAGGGCTGATCCCTGGGGAGCATTAGATTAGATAATATATTTTCCAGATGTTTGGACTAGGACAAGCAGGCCAGGCTTGGAAATATGGACTGTCAGTTCAGACTATGTTATCCAGGGAGGTTGCCCTTGCAGTTGTTTATCAGTGCTGGAGAGGGGATGCTGAACCTGGTACCCACCATGGGCCCCAGTTGGGACAGAAGCCTGTGAGACACAGTAGGGAGTACAGAGCTTGCAAGGCCAAGTTCAAGGCTTCTGGCAGCGGGAGAGGACTGCCAAGGCTTTCTGGGGTCTTGCCATTCCCAGCTCTCCCTGACTGGTGGGCACCAGTTCAGGCCAGAAACTCATCAGGCCATATCTGGAGCAGCAGTCCTGCTTGCCACTCCAGCAGCCCTGTGCTGTGTCCTGGCCTGCACTGGCCAAGCTTTGTGTGCCTGGGAGGCGTCCCAGGAGGCTCCTGCCTCAGCACGGGCCACCGTTGTGCTGCTGTTCTTCAACCATTTGGTTGAAAGCACCGTTGCTTGCTGGTACAGGAATACCCAGGCACACAGAGGGCCATGAGCAGGAAGACAGGCTCTCAGCTGGTCCAACCCCAGATTATTATTCTTGAGGCAGGATGTTGGGATTTGGGGTTTTTCCTTAGCAATGGCCTAGAATAACAAGAGGCCTGCTCAGCTGTTTGAGATTATTTTCGTAACTCAACGCAAGAGGTGTGGTGGTTGCTTTGGTATGTCTTTGGGGCACGGCACCAGGGTGTGTATGGTGAGATAGCACTGACGCATCGTGCAGGGCATAGCAAGCCGCGTTTGGCACAGCCATGTCCATGATGCCTAACCTCTTTTGGAGTGACCTGCTTCCCAACTTGCCCTGAAGGTTGTACGTGGTTCATTAGGTCCAGATTAGAGCTTAGCAGCAAGTGAATTTATATGCCTGTGTACAATGAAGAGAGCTTGGAAGTTGTGTAGATGTAGCCAGAGAATAATTATAACTGTTCCCTCTCTCTGACATGTGCCCCCTCTGATGTGCCATGTCTCTGCTGAGAGGAAGGAGTGCCCTTTCTCCTGGACCTGGAAAATGCTGTTGGAATTGGCTTCTCAGCAGCACAGCATGGGACACATCCCTACATCCCACAGGGCCTTCTCTTTGTGGTGCCACAAGCTGGACGTGAGGCAAAGCTTCATTTTCAAAACAGGGAAGTAATGGAAGTTCAGCAGGTTGTCACAGGAGAAAAGGGCTCAGTTTCTACAGTGTAAACCAAATCAGGACCAAAGCACTTTATTGACTTACTAATGGCATTTAGTTATCTGGCAGTCATGCTTCTCTTACACTTCTGTCTGAGCTGGCTCCTTTTTTTCCAAGTCTCTAATTCCCCAGTTATGGTTTAATCTGCTTGATGCTGCTTCTTTAACATGAGCAGTTTGGAGCAAATGCCCAGTTACATGTATTTTACCCAGGCGTCTGCGCAGTTTCTACTCATGCTCTTCTCTTAGCAGCTTCTGTTACCCATGCCATTTACTAAGGGTGGGCTCTGCAAGCACGCCCCCACGCTGCCCTAACAGTTATTGCCCTCAGTGAATAGCAGGGATGGTTTTTTCTTGGCGGTCCCCTCTAGCCCACAGGGTTCTGACTGCAGCAGTGGTACGTGAGGCTGCATCTCAGCAGTGAAGGTGTGAGTGCCTGCAGATCTGTCTTCAAGGGACACACACACACTAGGCTGTAGCTACCATAGTATTGGAGGGTGCTAACATAAATAAGGCGTAATTTAGTTAAAAACTGCCATTAGATACCAGTTTCTGAATGAGATTTTAGGGCAACACAAAACTCTTCTGGTAAGGACCAAACCTGATACATCTACTACAATCCGAAAGGTTAGGAAGTCTTTGGTAATCTTTGGTATTTAATCATTTTTGAGAGAGGAGCAGGCAGAACTGGGATATTGGCACGTCAGGAACTACTGCAGAACAGAAGCAGGTGAGAAAATGATCTCCTGGTTTTTCCATAAAAGCAGTTGAAGGTTTTATGCATAAAATAAGGCAGATAATTGGTGACCAAAGGAAAATTCGCTTTTGATTTCTGTAATCTGTTATTCTCCAAACAGAAATAAGAACGTGCTTGAAAGAAAGTTATAGTGGTTTGGCAGCCCTCCCGTAAGGTTGGGTAGTATGATTAATTCTCTGTGGTTTGTAAGACTCACATTAGAAAGTTAGCTCTTAAATGTTAGCTTGGCCAGTGAAATTCCCTCCAGGCAAAGACCCTGTGTCTCCCTTGAGCCGTACCGTGGGAATGGGCCCAGTGCAAGTGTGGGTGGTGTTAACGCCATCCTATTCCCAACCACGACACGTACTCAAGGACGTAACCATTTACTATGTTTTGGACACTGTAACTACAGCTCAGCTGAGGGAAAGCGTTTCGTGGCAAGTCTACTTACCAGCTGATGCAATTCCAGTGACATCCGAACGTCATCTCCTATGTAACACATAAAGCTGAGAATATCTGAATTTGAACTGCCGTGCCTGGGAAGACAGGATGTTTCTGCATATTTTGAAATTCAGGGGAATTTTCTTATCCTTGCCTAATAAACTTTCTTCAATTCTTCTAAACCCCTCCTTGGTATTTTGTGGCTAGCAGTGAATTAACAATTAACTAAAGCAACCAGAGTAAACCCAATATTGTTTGTGATGAGCACTGATTGACATTAAGCAATGGGAACAAAATGACTGCTATTTTTCCTAACATCCCCAACCTGGCACAGGAGGATGTAGTAAGTGAGGTCTTTTCATTTCAGGTGTGCCCTGTTACAGTTGCACTGCAAATGTTTTAATTTAATGTCTCACTGATTGAGCCGTAAGCAGGTTTTACACACTTGATTTCGGATTAGTGTAATTCCAGTGCACTGTAGTGGAGTGCTCCACAGCATGTGGGTTGTGCTCCCAGCTCTGCACGTCTCAGCTAGGGTATGGGTGACATTCTTCACTTGGAAAATGTTGGTCTCGGAATTGGTCAGGCAGTCAGAATTCAGCCAAGTGGTGCGCTGCCAAAAGCGGTTCCTTTGAAGGAGAGGTGGAAGCTCAAACCATCGTGTTCCCAATCTGTTACGAACATCACGTGAAATGCAATAGCATTGCTCACCGGTTCAGGGTAAATCATTTTAAATGCAAAATACAAGTGTGTAGTTGGTATCTACGTCTCTGCTAAGAGGCTGTCACCCTTGGTGGCTGTCTGAGCATGTCCTCTGAATTGGTGATACTTTTGATACAGCCTGTGTTGGATGCTCTACAAACGTAGATAAGATATATGGGTGGATTTCTCAGCCTCTCCCTACCCCCTGGGGTTAAGCAAACTCTGGATTCATCTGGCTAAAGGGGAGCTTAAAAAGTCTGTGAGCTAAGTTTTACACTGGAAACTCGTCTGTCACAGTGGTCACATTTGTCTGAACGCACAAGAGGAGCTGCAGCCCTGCATCACCACTGTCACGGGGCCTTGGCAGAACCCTTCCCAAGGTGAAATGGGAAGGGTTGAGGCTGGCCCTTGGTGCAGATGGCAGGTCACAGACGGGAAAGGACAGTCAGGGTGTCCTTGCTGAGAGTGCTAGCACCCACCTCTGACTGGCTTCCTACAGTTCCTCGTCTTCCCAGTGTGCCGTGGATAGGAAGGGTATGGCACAGGCCAGAGTGCCCTTTGCCTGTGGGGTTGCCCCTGAGCAGAGCAAAGGGTCTCAGTGCACACTGCTGACTGGCTCTGCCTGATCTCCTCTGCAGCTCGCAGAGCTGTTTAACGGCCTCCTTAAACTGCTTTTGCCATCAGTAAAATAGAGTTTGTACTGTTCTCACCTCAGCTCGTGTGTTGTGACCCATTTGGGATAAATATTGCTCCCTCACCTAGCTGGAAGCCAGTTCTGTGCATAGAATTGTAATACAGTATCTACGTCTGGTTTAGTTTCACAAAACTAATGTACCTACCGAGAGTCATCCTCCAGCTCATCCGCTGCCCCGTTCTCAGAGTTGTGGAAGGGGAGTCTGACCATTTGTGTTAACCCCTCTGCCCTGCAGTACTGCCCAGGAGAGTCGGGTCATAGATCCTCGAACAAGAACCGCTGCTTTTGTGCTAGATGCTTTGCAGGAAGCTGGCCAACATATTATTTTCTTTACAAGCTGGGAGGCTACTGACCCCGCAGGCTGGCATTTGGCAGCTGATGTGCAGATATAGCCAAATACTCTGTTCCTGATTTTCTGCTTCGTAGCAGCAGTGCCCCTGTGAGCAGAGTCAGTAAGAGGAAATCTTTGATGATAGAAATGGCAACCTGCTAATGACTTCCATTCCTGCTTTCTCTCCTCTCAGAACATCCCCACCTTGGGAAGCGTAGCAATAACCATGGCGCTCCACAACTGTGATGAGGTGGCGGTAGCTGGGTTTGGCTATGACATGAGTTCACCCAATGCACCGCTGCACTACTATGAGAACATCAAGATGTCTGCCATCAAAGAGGTAGGGAGCTCCTGCCGAGCACATCTTCCTCCCAAGCCCGCTGACCGCCCCGACTCCAGAGCCTGACTGGGACGGTGATGTCAACTAACAGTTTTCCTGTATGGGTCAAAATACAGCTCCACCCAGGCATTCGGCTGTAAAATTCTAGACATTCTCCCAAGTGCAATGTGTGTTAAAAACAGTTATTTCTGCTGGGAAAAAGTTCTCTGGAATGTGTATATAATGTGATTCCTTCTTCAAGCAGCAGGGGAAAGGTTCACATAAACGTTAACTTGTGTAGGGTGAAAAGGAGCAATTCTGCTCTGGGGTTGAAAAGATGTGGCCGCCTGCTGCTTTTTGATCCATTGTATCGCTCCCTAATCCATAGGCTTCTTTTGCTAGATGATCCCCTCCTCAGCCCCTGTGAAATGTGGGGGAGGTGAGATTAGCCCGTGCGTGTTATCTCTCAGCTGACTGTTGAGCAGCAGTCAGCTCGTGTAAACACATCAGACTGCTCTTTAAAGCCAGGTCTGCATTAGAAGCATTTTCTGGTGCTATGACAGTGAGATGAACAGCATTTTTAGAGGAGCAAAAGCTCTCGTGTTGAGGTAATGCAGCAGTGTAAAGATGCACTTTCGGTCTGTCCATGTCCTCTACCAAACTATAGCAAATTTGGCCACTGGTCAAAGCTTCTATAGCAGAAAGTTTTGCTGCTTTTTTGGTAGAGTTTAGTCTTCCCCAGCACAGATGTGGCCCAGGTCTTTCTGAGATTGCTTCCCCCTCTTCACGGGCTCCTAGGAAGGGAAACTTTCTCCATCCTACTCCACGTTGTGAAAAGTTGTATTGTTCGTGGACAGTAGCTGTCTCCTGGCACTTGGCATTTGTTCACCTCAAGCACTTTGCCGTTGATCCAGACCAGGAGGGAAGCTGGGAAGTTGTGTTTTTCCGAATCACAAGATTGTACGTGTCTTAGGACTTTCACAGGCTGCAGGCTGCATGACCCTAGGCAGACTGAGAGGAATTAGAAATCAGTGATTAGTCAGCTTGAGAAATGAGGTCTAATTATCAGAGAGAGTAATGAGGTTTTGGAACAACCTCTCAGCAGAGGCCAAGAAAACAAACTGAATTTGGGAAAAGAGTGTGAGGAGGTCCCCAGTATACGGAAGGACTGGACACAGTGGTCCTGAGGTAGCTTCTGGACTGTGGAGGTGTCAAGAAAGTCTGCCTTGCTCAGTGGAATAACCATGGTTTTAATCTGTCCTGGCTGGGAAAGTGAGTGTCCATTTACAGGCGTTACAGGCTACATCCAGAGAGGAAGGCTGAATTGAGTCACAGCGCACAGTGGTGTCTGGCTTGTGAAATCCCCAAATGGAAAATAGTTGAGGGAGTGAGTCCAGAGGTGGCCACGAAGATGCTCCGAGGGCTGGAGCCCCTCTGCTATGGGGACAGGCTGGGAGAGTTGGGCTTGTTCAGCCTGGAGAAGAGAAGGCTCCAGGGAGACCTTACAGCACCTTCCAGTACCTGAAGGGGCTGACAAGGAAGCTGAGGGGGGACTTTTTACAAGGGCCTGTAGTGACAAGACAAGGGGAAATGGGTTTAAACTGAAAGCGGGGAGATTTAGATTGGATATCAGGAAGAAATTCTTCCTGGAGAGGGTGGGGAGGCACTGGGACAGGTTGCCCAGAGAAGCTGTGGATGCCCCATCCCTGGAAGTGTCCAAGGCCAGGCTGGATGAAGCTTGGAGCAACCTGGTCTAGTGGAGGGTGTCCCTGCCCGTGGCAGGGGGGTGGAACTGGATGATCTTTCAACCTAAGCCATTCTGTGATTCTATGATGCCATTCTTGCAGTAGTAGAGGAGGTATGACCGTTGGCTTGCCCAGTTCTGACTCTTCCCCGGGTGTCTTGTTTATAAGCACTGCCTTTGGCAGAGAGTTCTTGCTCAGTTGTTCCTCCTGTCTCATAGGATGTCAGTCCCACGGTCTGCTCTTGGATGTGGGGACACTCACAGCGGGTGTCTGGTCCCAAGCCTGGTTTGCAACCTGGTAGCTTTCTGCGACCTCAGCGATGCCTGTGCAGGAGCTGACAAGAATGTCATCTTGCTCTTGATCCTTACATGGATCAGTGGGAAAAGTTGGCAAAAAGGGTTGGGCGACAGAGCCTCTCGTTGAAGTCACCAGTCCAGATCACTTGGATCTTTGATTCTGGAGGCAAGCACCCTAATGCAGAAGCCAGTGGAAGACAGGAGGGAGTTGCTCTTGGACACTGTATGTGATCTCAGGAATAAACCTTGCGTGGCACAGGGCAGCAGATGAGGATGAACATGTGAAACGCAGCCCATAGGGCCTCCTGGAGAGACCAGTTGGTGCCTGGTTTGTCAGGCCTCAGCTGTCATCAGTCATCGTGTCCAGGATGTTCTGTACGGAGGTGAGGGAGTGTTGAAAGGTTCTGGTGAAGCCTCACTAATTCAGATGTCAGTGGATTTGTTTCTGCAGCCGGGGCTGTTGCTGAGAGCTCTGCAGGCCAGCGGAGCTGGTTCTAGGAGGAAGGTTCCTGTTCCACGTGAAGGCTGGTTATCTGATAGGTGTCTGCCCATCTAATCCTCACATCCTCACCCACAGGCTCCTCTTACGTTTCGCTGCGCTGGTACAAGAAAAGCCATCTGTTCCCACGTATCAATAATGAATGCTCCTCCTGCCTCTGCCCCTCCCAATATGACAAATTGTTTGTGATATTGTGGAATGTGAAGAGCAGAGAGAGGATTGCATTTCTTTCTTTCCCATTTAATATTAATGGCAGCTGGTAATTGTTAGTCACCTGAGGGTGAAGTTGAAAGGTGAAGAGCATGATAGTTGGGTTGTGTCTTCTGCAGCTGCTCTCAGAGAACATATAAATGGAGGTTTGCCCCAGTCTAGACAGGAAGCACCCTGCACACTCTGCTTGGAGAGAGACCTGCATGTGGTTTGCAAATCGGGAGGCTGCCCTGCGGTAGCACCTTGTGCCAAACTGTTGCCCTTGGCACTAGTGAAAGAAGACTGACCTAGAGCCAAGCTTCACCATGGTTTTTGTCTGTTCCTTCTGCTCTGACACCCAAAGGCCCAAAAGCATCCACAGTTTTCCTCAGTGTTACTTTGGACCTTTGGGATCATGTCCAGGTCTGGTTCTTCCTGGCCCTCCTCTACATTTCAGCCTCTAAAGGAGCCACTAAAGCAGACTCAGCCTTGAAATCAAGCATCATCTTTGCCCTCTGCCTGGCCTGCAGACCCATGCAGTCTGGAGTAACCGTTCCTGGATAGGGGAGCAGAAAAGGTTTGCTTAATGTAGCAACATCACAGCACTGAAACAGTTGCCGTGGGATGCAGCTGTTCCACCATAGCCAACATCTCAGGCAGAAGCCCCATCAGTTTGACCAGGCTTTGGTGAGGCAGAACCTCTTTCTGAAGTTCAAATCTTTTCCCTGACTGCTGGGCTCCTCCAGCCTGGATGGACAAAAATCTTCAGTGCTTAAGCCTGGAGAGCAGCTGCAGGGAAGCACTCCAGCTCCACCCTGAAACCACCACTGTCTTTACAGAGGAAATGTAAACACCAGCAGCATCCTGGGTCTGAAGGTGCCAAACGAATGTGTGTGGCTCCTGGGAGCCTCCCTGGTAACATCCACTGATCCCCTTCCCTTGCCTGGTGTCTTTAGGGGAAAGGGCCTGCCAGCCTGCATGCATCCTCTCAGCAAGGTGTGTCGCCAGTTTACACGAGGCCTGCTTGACATCTCTCTGGACACCCTTGAAACCCTGTGACTCATCTCTGAGGAATTTGTTCTGATTACATAAAAAAGCCAGCAAAATGTGCTCGCTTGCTCACAGCTGGGCGGAGATGCCTCTCCCATGCCAAGTCTGAGGTGATAAAATCTCTGTGGAAATGAATGTGATTTTTCCTGTTGCTCTTTGGGACTCTATTTCCAAGAGGCGAAACAGGCAGTGTATGGTTTTGCTTAGTCTTCACTTTCCCCACAGGGTTAAAAGTCCTCAAGGTCCATGATTGTGCTGCAATTGCTACCGAAGGAGGCAGCTGCCTCCCCTGTATCTTCCAGCATCTCAGGCTCCCGAGGGCTGGGCAGGAGTTTCCTGCCCCAGAAGAAAAGGCTCTTCAAGGAAACAGATGCTCTGGAGGTTCATCAGTGCTGCCAGTCAGGGGGAAGTATATGTTCTCAAGATCCTGGTCAGTAGCATGTCTGGAAAACACGTATGGATTCTCCTGTGTTTGTGAATGCTCATGGGAGTACATTTCTCCAGTTTAGTCCTGGATGGCTTTCTCACCCTCTATCCTGGGTAGCTCAGTGTGCTCCAGCCAGTGTATGTCCAGGCAGACCTCATGGAGAAGACCCTTTTCTGTTCATAGGTGTGCTCTGGAGAGCTGGAAGCTCACTGGTGCAGTGCTTTCCGCAGGCTGTAACCTGAAAGATCAGTGGTAGCAGTGCAAAGCAGGCCATCGATCCCAGCTCCGTTGCCCAGCACCTCCTCTCCTTGTCTCTCCTCCCCATCGTGGCTGGGGGTGCAGAGTCCCTGCCTTGCACTTCAGCAGGGGTTTCTGGGGTGTGTAGACACTGCTGTTCCCCGGTCTGTTACTGGGAGCCGCTGCCCAATGGACCCCGTGCTGTTGCGTAAATTCTCACAGGTGATTTTTTAGCTCTGATCCTGTCTCTTTAACTTAAAAAAATGCAGAATGTCCAAGTGTGTCACCCCCCTTCAGTTCACTGTTTTCCCTATTCCCCACAACTTCAGCAGCTTTTGACCTCTGCTTCCTTCCATGAATCCTGTAAGAAGATGACTCAGTCTTTGCCAAGGTGTCTGCTCACTTGTTTCTGGTTTTGTGGCAGTGAGTCCATCAGAGCTGAATTTTGATATGGTTTATTGTATTTTTATTTCTTGCTCAGGTCTTGTAATGCTTTCTCCCCAAGCACTCCCTAACAGTGTATTTTTATCACAGGCCCCTGTCAGACCCACTGGGAACATAGCGGAGGAAATATGGTAATGTTTCCATGAGGTGAGGAAAAAGGGAATGATTTAAAATAGGGTGCAGGCTTTTCTGGATAGAAAAATGAATGAACCTTCCTATAAGGAATACAGTAGACCTGCATTGCTAATGGCAAAACAGGGTAATGTTTCAGGCAGAAATGATTTCAGGATGGGAAAGTGACGGTGTTTAGAATAGTAGAAACTTATCTGTAAGGAGTTGATGAAACAGAGAGAGCAGGAGACTGTGCAAAATCATGGGAACAAAGCACAGGGCTGCCTCCCAGCATCCCTCCTCCCTGTGCTCTGCCCTGAGCCTGGCAGCACACAGCCTGCCCTGGCCTCGTGACCCAGAGGTGAGCTTTCAGTCTCCAGGTCATTTCTTGCAGGAGCAAGAATGTGAGCAAGGAGCCACCTCGGACACAGGGACACCCCAAGTTGTCCTCTCAGCAGCTGACTGCAGACCACCTCGCACACTTGCAAGGTACCAGTGGAGAACGCGTGGGTAAAAGCCACCCTTGTCCATCCAGAGCCCATCTGCAGCACTTGTGGTGCGCGGCGGAGCTGCTGCCGGGTCTACTTTCTACTGTAGGAGCAGATCAAGCGCCAACACCGACGTTGATGGAGGTGTCAGCTCCTTTGATACAGCTGCGCCTGGCACTTCAGTCACTTGCTGCCTGACCCGAGGGGGAGGTGGCACGACTGCCTTTGATGGCTGCTTTCTGATCCTTGGCTCCGCTTCCCCGGCAGGTCTTTGTGGGATGCTGGAGGACACCATCTTGTAACACTTCTTATTCAGCCCGTGTGAGGGCTGTCACAAGGGCCAGGGGAGGTGGCCTGCAGCACGCAGTGACACACAGCTTTGTCTCTGTCTCTCCCCGCCAGCAGCTACCTCTCAGAATAATCCGCAAACATCTAGTTTGGAGTCTCGGCCCATAAAGGCACAAACAATAGTGCTTTATCATCATCTGGGCTCTCTCTGTGAAGCCGTCCTTTGCATTTTAAATCGACGCAAGTTGCTTGGGAGGGGGTGGTTGGGCTGCTTGAGGCCTCCAAGTACCTTAAAGTTTGCGGTAGCCAACAAGAAGAACAAAACTCCTTTGAAAGCCGGGCAGATGTCTAGCCTTGTGATTTATAGACTGAAAACACAGCTATTCGAGCCTGGCTGATGAATTGCGATCGGAGTACGAGGCATGGTGCAGACTGAAGTGGAGGTCAGCTTTGGAGGGGGAGGTTAGGGGCTGGGGCAGGGGGACCCCTGGAAGGGCAGTGCTTTTTCTTGAGGCCGGCGGTGATGACTGATGAGGTTTATACATTTTTGTCTTTGTTTAAAAGCCACCTGTTTGACAGCATTTCGGCTGAGCGAAGGCCTCACATGCTGTTCCTGTGTATAAGGACTGTGTGTCTGTGTAATAAAGATCTGGAAAAGATTGATGGAATAGCAGTCACGACCGGAGCACAGGTATTGCCTTGTTCAGTAGGACAGAAGTACGGTAACGCTCGTAGGGTACCACTGTGCACTAGCAACAGCAAGGAAGGTAAGGCTGTAGGATGGACAAAGAGTTAGGGCTTGGACAAGATCTGTAGGAAAAGACAGTAGAAGATCTACAGGGATGTGCTAGACCCCAGCTGCTGACCCCAACACTGAACCCTAGCTCTGCCGGGTGCTAGGGACCACCAGAAATCTCACAGTCACACATGTACAGTAGGAGCCGGTGTTACTGTCAGGGGGTAACAGGGTTACTGCCCAGGTATTCCCAGTTGGAGTAGCGAGCACAGCTCTTCTCGCCAACCGTGAGGGCAGAAGAGCTGGTGGCATTTCAGAGCTGTATTTATTTAGCAGGCGTGAAGACCTTGCAGAGGGACATTGTAGAAAATAGCCTTTGATCAAGTGCCTTCATGGTTAAATGAAATAAAAAGGCAACAGAAGGGATGTTATAACAGATTTTGCTTCTAAAAGGAGGCAGCTTGACAAGCAGGGCTGTATCTAGACTGCAGGGTGGCACTCAGCAGTGTTGCAGGGTGCTCGGTGGAACTGGGACGTGTGTGCAGACTCTGACCTTTCTGAATTCAGGCCTAGCCTAGGAGAAAGGGCTGCCAAAAGCAGATGCACTGAAGAGCTTGTGGACTCATTGTAGACTTGAGGTATTTTTTTGTTGTTGTCGGAAGTGGAAAAATTACCTGCAATTCATGTTTGCAGCGAGGGGGGAACTGGCAGGAAAAGGCTGTAGATGTAACTTCATCAACAACCGCTTCCCAGTGGTGTTAGAAGTAACAGAGGAGTGGGAGAGAGCATCAGGCAGAGAGGAGACTTCACCCTGATGGTTGGAAAGGACAGAGGTAAAGTGGAAACTGGCAAAAGTCAAGCTGAATTAGCAAAGGAAAATAAACACGCTGGACAGACCCACTGCCAAACAAATACTGTGGAAGCAAAGAAAGAATTACCAGGGCTGTGGCATCCAGGGAGGTGAAGGAAGCAGAAAGCGTCGGGATTAAAGAGCCAGAATGGGAGCCGCATGAATGAATATGTTACCTCTGTAGGGGTGATGGAGTGAATGTGGGGGAAAGGATGGCTTACAGTGGGAAGTTCATAGAAACAGAAAATGACTGGCTCAGCAGCAAAAGGCAAAAGCTGTCGGAGCTAATGGACTAGGTGTGAGAGCCTGAGATCTCTGTTCCCACCACTGCGCTCGTGAGCCGATGAAGCTGCTAGTCCAGAGGAAAAGGTCCTCAGTAAATCCATCAGGTTACATGTGGTTCCATAGGATTAGATCATAGTGGACATAATACCCCCCTTTTCTTTCTTTTCTGGGGGGTGGGAAGGAGGCAAGGAAAATAATCCTGTCAAATTCAGAGTTCTTAATCTGACCTCAGAGGTACTGTTCAGAACTTCAGAGCACAGTTTAAATGAAAGAATAATTAGATCCTTGAAAGTAAACACAACATGGATTTACCAAAGGCAGGTTACAAAAACTAATTTAATATCTTTATTTGATTAAAAAAACCCCAGCGTTCTGGGGACAGAGGAAGTGTAGTAGCTCAGTCTGTCTGCAGTTCAGTTAAGCGTGCGATACTGTGCTGTGTGAGATATTATTAGTTAAGCTTCAGAAGCTACAGTTTGCTGCAACACCTGTATGTATTCTTGTATTTAGAGAGATAATGTATGTATGTATTTAGAGAGAATTTGTATTCTCTCTAAAGGAGAACACAAAGAGCAGCACTGAATGGATGGCTGGGAGTTCCCCCGCAGGAGGTCATGCTTAGTGTTTGCTTTAATGATTTTTGGCACAGAAGGCAATGGTGTGCAAGTGGAATTTGTGATGAGACAAAACCAGGTGCGGTCAATACAAGGGAGGATCAAAATACCATCCAGGAAGACCATGAGTACCTTGAGAACAGGAGTAAACTGGGTGGCATGAAACCTAGGAGTATGAATGGAAGGTCGTGCTGTTTGGGGCCATAGCAGAAATCTTTGCTCTGAGCTGGGACAGCATTATTTGGCGCTGACAGAGGAGGAAAGTGCTTAGTTAGGTAAAAATAAATCACAGAGTAATTCAGGATGCCAGGCTGATACTGGGGAAAAAAAGGCAAATAACAGCTCTGGAAAGGACTTCTTGTAGAGAGAGAGAATTGCCTCTGCATGAGGCAACGGTGAGCACTTTTTCTGGTTCATGAGAAGTAGATGTGGGGTAAATGAGTACAGGGGGAGCTACTACACTGCCAGAATATTCCCAGTTTTCATAGGGAAGATGAACAACCTGTTCTGGTAGAAGGAGAAAGAAAACATGGCTTGTTTAGCTTGGTAAAATGAAGACTGAGGAGAGATACAATTGCTCTTTTTCAAGCTGGCGTAAGAATGACTGGGTGTAAAGGAGCTGTGAGTGAATGCCCTGCACACGAAGAGGGGGGATACCCAGCCCTCCCCTGTTTCAGTCCACGTGACTCCTGAGGGGTGCAGGCGGTCGGGGCACGCTGCGGTCAGCCCATCCCGGCCGATGGACTGAGTGGAGGGGGCAGCAGGCCCCGACTGAGGCAGGGCACTGGTGTCATGGGAGGTGAAACGCGGCTCAGGGTGGCCATGAACACCCGGTGTGCTGGTTACCGTGCCAGGACCAGAGCAAGCACGACATGAGCAGCTCTAGAGACAAGGCAGTGAAGGTTAAAGGTAGAGGCAAATTAGCACAAGTGGAGACTGGAAAACGATTGTGAAGTAGCATTTCTTGCTGCTGCTGTGGTTTCTGCGCAGGTTGTCGGGGAGAAACGCTGCTGACTTGCAGAAATACGGAGGATGGAACAGACCTGAGAAACCCTCTGCTTTACAACTTGCTGTTTTTCTTGAATGCGTTCCTCATTGACCTCACTCTCTCTGATTTAGTCTTCCTGTATTTTAAGATACTGCAATATGCTTGATAAGACTAATGTGCTCTGAAGCTGAGACATTCCCCGGTTGTAATTGATTACAGATGGGGAGCTTACCTTCCTCCTGGGTTGGTCTCTGAAACATTTTCTTAGTCTTAAAAGATCCTACTTGGCTCCTCTTGAAGGGACAGAGAAAGTTTTGTGCTTCCTCGTGGAGTCGTCAAGAAAAAAAGGACGGGTAGTTTGGGGCTGCTGCATTTGCATAACCCTGAAAGGTGTCTTTAACTGATGATGAATTTTGATTTAATAACTGTGACCAAGCGATCACACATCAGACCCACCGCCACCCCTCCGGTGGCGTAACAGTGCATCTGCTTGCAGGGCGACTCTCCTGCTGTTCCTCTCTCCACTGAAACGAGCAAACATCTACTAAACAGAGTAAAAGGAAAGGAAATCCCAGCCTGATCCCCAAACGGCAAGAAGGACTCTGGAGCCTCCTGGGACATTTCTGGTTCATTACGCTGCGGGCTCAAACAAGCAGCCAGTTTGTTTGCACCAGTGGAAACAAACGGTTGGACTCTATGATCTCAAGGGTCTCTCTCAACCTAAATGATTCTGTGATTCTAAGCTCTACCGGCCGCCTGCTCGGTGCAAGCAGCAGAGAGGGCAGAGCCAGCCTGCCAGGTCGCAGGAGCTGTGGTGGTGGTGATGTGTGGAGACGAGAAGGTGGCAGTGAACACTCCGAGCTGCTTTGTTGCCGCCTGGAGGAGCAGATTCGTGAAGAAGAGCTGGAGTTTTCTGCTTGTGATGCTGAGAACTTGGGGCAGGAGCTTTGTGAATGTGAATAAGCCAGCATACAGGAGTAGGAAATGAGGCAGTAACATCTTGGTGTGCACGGGAAGAGAGGGCCAAAGCAGTCAGGGGACAGTGAGCATCTTGCCAGTGCCAAAGCACGTCCCGTGTCTGAGGGCAGGAGAAGGCTTCTTTGCAATAGCAGAAATAAACCGCCAGCGTTGCAGCCACTACATGTGATCCTTCTCCAGGTGTGGATCCTGATCACAGCACTCTGCTTGAAATACCGAAATGAGCACTCTGACACCACAGCCCTGGCCGTGGGGACGTGGGTGGACCCGAGCACCCAGCCTCTTCCTTACCATCCTACTGCAGCTCAGGACATCGCACCAGCTGGAAGAGTTCCAGGACAACTTGCCCACGAGCTTGGTTACACAGAGCTCCTCGGCTTACCCAGTGAGGGCTGACAAAAGGGAACTTCCCCTTACAACAGCCGTAACACGGTCCTGGCCCCAAAGCAAACCTGAGCCTGCCAGCAGTGTCTGCTACCCAGGGTGCTATTTAGGGTGTATACAACCTGCTGGGTTTCAGGGTGGTTTTGGTTGTCTTTCCCTTGTCAGGGCAATGGAGTGAGGTGCCTGCCTCTCTCGGGCAGTTTTGGGCAATCTACTCCGTCTCTTCTCCCCACTGCGGCACTGGGGCTGGAATGCTTCGCCTGATTAGCTCTGTCTGTCAGTGGGGTGAGTCCCTCTCCTGTAATCAGTAACTGGAGCTGGTGTTGAAGACATGCCTCATCCTTCCTGCCCGCGTTGCTGTTGGCGCAGGGGGAGCAGCACCACCTCGAGCCTTCTGCTAGTGCTCTTGGGGGTGGGGGGGACACAAAAGCCTGTCCTTATCCAGGAATCCTCTTCCTCTGTGGCCTTACATTCAACTACAAAACGCTTGAGAGTACTGCTGCAGACACCACTGAGATGGATCAAGCGGGAGGCTGAATTCCCTTACATGTGGCTTTCTGCTCGGAAAGAGGAGTGCGTGGCAGTGCCCGGGGTATAGAGCAGCCTGGATGCTGAGCAGCCAGAGGTTTGTCGGACTTGCCAGCAGCCTTGCAGTCAGTGCTGGCGCCAGACCTAGCCGTAATGTGAGAGACTGCGGTTGTGTCACCCAGGGTTTTATTACCCACCTCCTGTACTTAAATTCCTGCTCTGCTGGTACCTTTCAGGCAAGCAGATTCCCTGTGCCATCGGATAAGGCACTTGCATGTGGCCTAAGGTGATGTTTTAGGTGCTCTGAGTTTGCCTAGAAGCCTGTGCTTCCCCAGATACCGTATGTAGAGGGACACAAGCAGGTTGTACTGGATGAAACCAGTTGGCTTCTCTTACGTTGGATGAGGCTGACAGACGTGAAGGAGGGACCAGCTCATGCAGTGACGTACCGGGCACATCGGGCTCCCCGGTGCTCGGATGGGCTTTGAACAGCAAGCCCAGCCAGATGCGAGCAGATGCATGGGGACCTCGTGTTCCCGGCATGGCCCCTGTGCCAGCAGACAGCTGCTCACTGCCTGTTGGCAGGAGCACACACGCACTCCTGGCTGCCTCCGCCGGTGCCGTGCGTTCCTAGCAAGGGGCTGTGTTTTCAGAAGAGACGTTGCTGCGTGATGGGGGCCAAGCCCGGGACCCCCAGCTGACATGCCACATGTGGGACTGTTTCCAGCATGCTGGGGGAGCCTGGCTGTCCTGCTCACAGCACAGCACTGCTCTCCCAGCTCCCCCTGCTCTGCCCCACCAGCACTCCCACTGCTGCTTTCTGAAATTCATGCTTTTTTCCCCTTTTCCCAGCCAGCTTTCTTCCCAGTGCCAGTATTCAGTTTCTGCTTTTATGCTAGCAGAAGCCAAGCACTGAGTTGTTTCTGGGCAGCATCTTTTCAGTTTAGAGATGGGCTCTTCTGCGTTTACAGAGTCCCAAAAAGCACCAGCACAGTTTACCACGTGCAGCCCTGTTGGTCCCGGTGCTTGTGCAGCGTTCAGGTAACGCTGTCACTGGGAGCAGGGGAAGTCAACAGCTTCTGAACGCAGGCTGTGAGGTAAGACCTGCCTGAACTGCCATTAGCAGCTTTAACTGTTGGCATTCCTCTGCACCGAGGGCATGGAAGTGGCTTGGAAATGCACAGTAGCAGCAAGAGAGGTATTTCCAAAATATGCTGGAGATCTAGAGAGGGACCTTCAGTCCCTTGGACCTCTTAGCAGCAGGCTGCACGCCGGGACTGGGGCTGTCAGTGCCACACAGCAGTCATGCTGAGAGCTGCTTGTCCTGAGCAGGACAGACTAGCAGCGGGTGACAGAGCCACGCACACATTGTGTGTGATGGACACAGCCCGTGCTTTGCAGGCAGGTGCCCACGGTTTTGCAGTGCGTAAACTGGGTTTAGATACCTCAGAGGGCTCGTTGGGCTGGCGCTTTATTGGTTCGAGGCCGTTTCAGGGAGGCTCCTGTGGCATGATTTTATCATGGTTTCATCACGTAGACCTCAGGTTACCTACCTGCTGGCCAGAGCACTGTGCTGGAGACCTGGATTCATTTACTGGGATTCTTGTCCTGTTGGGAGATTTTGGAGAAAGTTGCTTTTCCCTGCTCTCTCTTGGTCTCCCCAGGGGACAAACCACTTACTGCCTTCATTAAGTGCTTTAATAGTACCAGCACAGGGGGATGATGGCAGATGCTGTGATTACGGCTAAAGCCTGCTGCGAGGAACACTGCATCTGGGTGGGCTGACACCAGCTATAGCAATCATTGCTCTGAAACGCCTGGCTGGGAGATCTGACCGTTTCACCTTTCACATTGTATTAGTGTAACCGTTAGCATGTGATTTCCTCCTGGTAGGGCTAGCAGAGGCAAGGGCTGGCCTCGGTGGGGCTGGTCTTGGGACTTTTCGCCTGCACGTACCCCCATGCATTCTCCAGAGACCTGCCTTTCAGGGAGCCATGTGTGTGTACCTGTCCTGCCACCACGTTCTCTGCCAGCTCTGTTCCCGGGCACACATCACCGTTAATGCTGCGCTGTGGGACTCTGGTGAGGGGTGTCTTGGGAGGGCACTGTTGCCTGCAACATGTGCCCAAGGTGGAGGCACCTGGGCTACCCAGATCTCACCATGCCAAAAAAAAAACCACCCTTACCCCATCCCATGGGGAGACCTCCCACCTCAGGTACATGGGTCTGATCCTGCTGACTGGATCGGCTTTAGATAAGAGGAGGCCCTTGGTCTGCAAGGGCTCTTCTGCTCCGCAGCAGGGTCTGTCTCCTTGGGCGAAGCCACTGCCCTGACCCAGCTGGAGTCTCCCAGGATGTGGTGGATGGGAGCATGCTTGGCCAGGATAGCTGCTGACCTCCTGTCTTTCCCATTTCCTTCCAGTCCTGGACGCACAACATCCAGCGGGAGAAGGAGTTCCTGCGGAAGCTGGTGAAAGCCCGAGTCATCACTGACCTAACCAGTGGGATTTGAGTGGCTGCAGCCACTGCCTCCAAAGGAGGAGAGGAAGACACACGCTGCAGCTCTGGGAGCAGGCACTGGCAGCCCCCTGCAAGAGTCCCACCTCCCCGAAGGCACACAGAGATGCCCAAGTGCTTTGGGAAGACCCTCTCGCAATGCCAGTCTGCACAAGGGTTGCATCTGCTGCCTCCAGGCCTAGAGCTGGCAGGAGGTGGGCAAGGGGCTGAGCGGGCAGTTCTCGAACTCTGCATCGCAGACAGATCTTCTGTGTCCTGAATTAAACAGGAAAGACTCAGGAGAGAGAAGAAAGGTTTGTGAATAAAACGGTTTGTGCCAAATGGGAGGTGACGCTGCCCCGAGGCAGCAATGCCTGAATGTACAAAGTATTATTTTTTAAAGAAACTCTGCTGGAATCATACTAGAAATACCAAGGTGCAAGGCAAAGCCTGCTTGTGCACAGCCCTGCGAAAAGCCCGGCCTCTCCACACTCCATCTGCATTGTCACCAGCCTCACACCTTTCCCCAGGAAAACAAATCCGTCCAAAACTTCGGTGTCGTTGGTGCTGCTGTAATTCGAAGGGAGAATTAATGGCTTTCCCTTGTTTTCTCCCTGTGGAGCTTCTGGATGGAGATGAGCATGGGTTTGTTTTTCTGCACTTTTCCTTGCTTCCCGCACAGAGACAGCAGCCACTTACTTGGCTGCGTTTTCCATAGCCGTTTGCCCTGCTCTGCCTCTGCCCTGGCCCCAGGGTGGAGGGGGAGCCGGTGGCTTTCTCTGCCTGCAGCAGACCCTCCCCACCTTCCTGCCCGTCACAGCGCTGAGGAACCTGCCTCGTCGTGCTCAAGGCTTTCAGGCCTCTCAGTTTGTGCCTGCTGCGCAGGGCCCCCATGGAGTCCGTGCAGGTTGGTGTCACCGTTTCTGGACAGCATCTCGCTTTTTCTGTGTGTGAGAGAGGAGTAATTTACTCTTTGGAAGGAGGTCAGATCTTGTGCAGAGATCTGAAGCTTTACAGTTTGAGAGCAGGCGGCCGAAGATGTTTGTTTTATATTCCAACTCGGTCGTGTTCCCCATTTAAGCGATGTGTGACCTCAGTGATGATGGAGCCTGCTGGCATGGACGGGGGCCTTCTGGGAACCCTCCCCCTCTGCTCGGCCTCTGCTCACTTCGTTTCCAAGCTCCTCCCGTGCTGCTCCAGCACTGCTACTCCCCCTGCTCTCCCGAGCACGTCCCTTCCTTTGCCGTCTTGGTCCCGAGATGCAGTATTTGCACATTTGATTTGTATACGTATTTCAGAGGAGCTGGAATAAACTGAGCAATGTGGCTGAGTGCGAGGACAGCGGGGTGGTCTTATCCGCCTGGAGAGCGTGGGAGTAAGGGGGATTGCCAGGGGAACGGTTACAGATCGAAATCTCCTGGAGTAGGCTGGACTGTGCCCATGGGCACTATCCGGAGCCGAGTCCCTGCGTGTCAAGGCAGATCGGTGTGGGATGTGCCCTCAGGAGCCTCTCCCGTGTGGTGCACCCATAGCCAAGGAGCTTGCTGAGGGCCAGGTCCTGTCCAGCTTCTGGTTGTGGCTGCTGCTTGCCTTCTAGTCTAGGAGCAGCTCGGAGATCCTGCCTCTTTCAGGCCACAGAAGACAGATGCTGGGAGGCTCTCCCTTCCCTCTCCCCTTTCCGTGTCCCTTCCCCTGTCCCTGTGGCTTCCCAGACAGGCGGTCCCTGCTCCACCCATACATGCCTCCCCCAGGGATGCTCTGTGAGGTTTCCCGCAGGTTTTTGAGCATATGCTGTGGCAGATACTCCCTTGAATATTCTCCCCCAGTTTGTTTTCCCTGCTGAAGGAGCCCAAGGGACTGGATTTCCATGGCTCTTGCCAGGTGACCATCTTTGCGGTTCCTGTGTCATCCTGGACCTGGGACCAGCATCCGTAGAGGCCCCGCCGCGGTGGCAGTGGGGTGCCTGGGCTGGACCTGGCCGAGGTTGTGGCTGTGGAAGGGGAAGGGTGGGCACCTGCCCTCCGCCTTGGTGCTTGAACCGGGTCTCTAGCCAGCTGCTGCGGAGCCCTGGGCCAGCGGTGGGTGGCATCCATACACCACAGTGAGCTGAGATTCCAGAGGGCAGGTGGCTGCAGCTGGGAGGAGGGAAGGGGTGAAGAGCTTTTGGTGTCTGCCGGGCTTCTCTCCATCACCGGGGGAAGCACCCCCATGGAGGCTTGTGATTACATTAATTTGATTTAGACGTTTTATTGAGCGCTACAAAGCTACAGGCACCTGTTATCTCCCAGCTCACTGGCTCCAGGTCTGCGGCCCCTGCTTTGCTTTCCCTGGCGTCCCAGCTCCCCACCATGGTCAGGGACAGGTCCTGATGGGAAACTGTCCCTGCAGACCAAGGAGGTGACTCCAAGCCCTTCCCTCCACCTCGGCGGGGGTCTCCAGGCAGAAGTGCCCAGGCAGAATAGATGAGTGCGTGGCCCAGGGTGACTGTGGTGTGTCAGGACCACCCGCAAGTAGAAGGCAACCGGGGGCGGGGGGGGGCGGGCAAAGGTTCCCCTGTCACTCACTGTCCCATTTGACACTGGGGACAGAGTGTACCCACAGAGCATCCTACAGCCGGGCACTGGGGGTGTGCACCCCAGCCTGGGGGCAGTGTGCAGCGCTGGGCTTCGCTCCTGGATGCTTTTCCTTTGGCTGCCTCCCAGCCTGCACCTGCAGCCACCTCCCGCCCTCCGAAACGCTCCGGTCCTGCCAGCTCCGAGCGGTGCACGCGGGTCAGAGCAGGGTCAGTGGGACGGATGTGAGTCTTGGCCTCTCCCTCGCAGTGACTCACCTTGTCAGCTCGGAAAGGAGAGCCTAGGGGAATTCTCCACAGCCTAAATATAGAGCGGGGTTGCCTGCTGCCTCTGCTGCCCTGCGGTGCAGAAAGGCCACTGGGGTGACAGGGAACCTGCCGAGAGAGGGGCCGGGGAGCCACAGCCAGCACGTGCTGCTCCGGCTCCTCTGACTACGCCACGAGCACCAGCTGGTGGCCTGCAGCCCTCCCCGGTGCCCACCACCCTGGCGTTGGGCACCCCTTGGGGCTGGCTGTGCCACGGCCTCAAGCTCACGAGGCAGACGGAGGCACCACGGCCGAGGAGCACAAGGCAGCAGCGGGATGCTCTGCGGCACAGCACCTCTGGGCTTTCAGCGGCTCCTTTTCCTGGGAGGGAGCAGCGGGAAGGCCCTGTGCAAGCGCTGCTGGGAGAGGGGAAGGTGTCGGGACAGGGCTGGCTGTATCCAACAGGAGCAGGCAGGCTGGGGACCAGCAGGGTCTCCCCAAGTGCCGGGCAGGGAGGCGGCCGCCGTGCTGAGCCCCAGCAGCACCGAGCCTGCATCCACTGTGGCGATAGAGGCACGTCCCCCAATGTGGGCGACCCGGGCACTCCCCAGCCCCTCTGGGCACCGGCTCCTCGCACGGGGACTCGCTCTGAAGGCCGGAGGGCTCGCCGGTGCTGTACCAAGCTGAGATCCAAGAACTCAATGAGTTTTTAAACTTAGTTTTAGTTTCTGCGGGGTTTTTTTATTTCCCCTCTAGGCAGGGAGGGCAGGAGTCTTGCTTATGTCACATCGATCAGTCATATCACAGAAGCAATAAAGCTATCAAACAAGCTTGGCTGGCCTCTTTCTGCTGCCTTGGGTCGTCTTCAGGCCAGGCAGAGGGATTCCCTGCTCGGGCTGTCCCTGCCTGGCCTCAGCGCCGACTCCAGCACCGGGAGCCAGCCGATGCCACCAGCCTGCTGCTGGGACAGGAGAGGGCTGTGCTCCTCCTTGCTGGTGACCTGCGGGCTGGGAGAGGGGCTCGCGGGGTGGGTGCACGTCATGTCGGGGGGGCAGAGGGCTGGGGGCTTGTCCTGCCCGCGACTGGCTGCCTGCGACTCTGCCCGCTCTCGGGGACTCCCTGCCAACGGGGTGGCTTCCAGCCGGGGGTCACAGCAGCAGTCAGGCTGGGTGCGGCCCTGGCAAAGGCAGGTGTCCAGCCAAGTGACCTCACCGCAGCGTCCAGGAAGGAAGCGGTTTAGGAAACCAGGGGCCGAGGCTGTGACCGGCCCGACACCTGCCAGGTCTCAGCAGGAGCAGCATAACCCCTGCAGCAAACCTCTGGAGCCGCAGGACTCATCGCAGGTCTCATCGGGGACAGTCCCGTCACCCGGGGAGCACAGTCCCATCGCCTGGGGGAAGAGAGTGGCAGCTTCCAGGCGGGTGACTGGTCTGGCAGACCTGCCAGCTCCCAAACGGAAGGGCTGGCCTCCTGCCAGCACCGGTGGGACACGGCAGAGGCGACTGCCCGACCCTCCCCGAGTGTGCGACTTACAGATCCATTCCAAAAAGGAGATGCTGGAGCTGCCCAAATCCACCTTCCTGCGCTCCTCTTCCAGCCCTTTAAGGAGCAGAGCCCCGCTGGGCCCCAGGCGTGGCCTGTGCCCTGTCCTGGCTCGGGGCTGTGGAGGGGGAGAGCGCAGCACACAGGGACAGCCCGTGGGAGGGTCAGCAGAGACAAGGACACTTGTTCTGGAGCAGGTGTCCGCAAAGGAGCCGCATCACCGCTGGCATGGGGACAGTGCAGCCGGTCGATCTGCGACAGGTTTGTCACACCCAGGCACGGCCTTGCACGGCCACGGCGTACTCGGTCCTTCTGGCTGGCTGGACTGTGTCACCCCCATCCCGCCTCACGCAAGGGTGGCACCTTCAGGGACAGACATCGCAGTGGGCCCTGGCCCCACAGGACTTGTTCGACACCAGAAAAGGGACACGGGGACACCCCAGCCCTGGGGATGCGGGAGCACGGGCTGATGCAGGCAGTGCCTTGGGAGGCACCAGACCTGCTGCCAGCAGCAGGCAGGGAGCAGGTCACCCGTCCGTCTGGAGACCCGTGGGATGGGGACACTGCCTTGCACCCCAGCGCCCACGCTCGGCATTGCCCAGGGCAGAGCCGATGCTCGTGGGAGCCCAAGGGGCACGAGCAGCCTGGATTCAGGCACAGCTCTGGGACGTGTCACCTCCTGCCACAGAGACCTTGAGGGGACAGGGAAGAGGTGCTGTTGGTGGGACATGATCGCCCCAGGCTGCTGGCAGCAGTGGGTCACGTCTCCTACCCAGGGCAAGAGCCAGGGGCAGAAGCGGGAGCCAGAGCCCCCAGGTTTCTGGGGTAGCCCAGGAGAGAGGACAGAGGCCAAGCTTTGCCCAAGTCACCCCTTTCATGGGACTGGGGACAACGTGGGCCCACCTGTGTGGGGTCCTCTGGGTATCCCCCAGTGCCGTGCTCCACACGGCCCCCCCACCCGCCACCAGCATCGCACCCACAGCAGCTCTCAGTGGTGCCCAGGGGATGTGGGGACCAGCCCACCCACAGGGAAGGTGGGAGAGGATGGGGTAACCCCTGGGGTGAGCCAGCATCGTGGGCAGTCTCCAAGGCTGTCCATGTAGGGGGGCAGCCCCCCATTCCATTGGCAGCTGCTCCCAGGCAGCTCCCCCTGGATGGGCTCGGCTGTGGCCAGTCTCAGCGCCGTGGGGACAGCCAGGCAACCCAGAGCAGGACATGCCGCTCCACGGAAACCTTCCAAGCAGGCAGCCCTGCTAGTCTGCAGCCCTGCAGAGCGGAGGATCCCGTTTCCTGTTCCCCATCTCCTGCCCTGGTTGATTCCCCACTCCAGGAATGCTCCTGGGCCTCCAAACCTCTGCTGGGCCGAGGCATCCAGGGCATCCCTGCCGCCAGCTGCAACGAGGCCATCGTGGATGGAGCAGCCCACGGCCGTGGGGTAGCGCAGCCCCGCGGCAGAGCCCACCCTCCCAGTAGTCCCACTAGCAGGAGCGAAGCCATCCCCGGCCGCCGGCTCGGTCAAGCATCCCGCACCAGGAACGGGGGGACCGGGCCCACGCGGGGCCACGCCGGGGCAGTGGGACAGCAGCTCCGGGCTCCCTGGCACCGTCGCCGTCCCTGCCAGCGGTGACGGGCACGGTTTAGCCGTGTCAGCACATTCCCTGGCAGGTGATGCCGCGGGAGGGATGCGGGAGGTGTCATCCCCGCGCCTCATAATCCGACGACATGAGACGAGACGTGGCGGTCGGCGGCTCAGACCGCGGGGTGCGGGCGGCGGGGAGGAGGCGCGGGGAGCCGGGGCAGACCCCCCCACAGGCGACCCGGGACCGGCGTGCGGCCGCGGCACAGCCGGCGATGGAGCCGCTGGCCCCGCTCCAGCCGGGGAGTTATATAAGCCCGGGGAGGCGGCGGAGCGCTGCCGGGGTGGATGACACGGTCGGCAGCATCCCGGGGCGCGCAGCACGCCCGGACGCCCGCGGACGGGGGTGGGGGGTGGGCGGCGGGCGGCGGCGGGCCATGAAGGCTGGCCCCGGAGGGGGGCGCTTGCCCGGCCTGGGCTGTGCCCCGGCCACCGACTCCGGCCGGGGGAGCACGTGTGAAGCGGGGCCGAGCGGAGGCGGCCCTGGGATTTGGCACGTTCGCAAGGAGCACTCGAGAGCCCCGGGATGGACGTGGAGGGCCCTGGGCGGTGACGTAAGGACTCGCACGGGCTCGGCTCGGCTCGCCAGCCGGCCCCCATGTCCCCGGGGCCTGCGGCGGCCCCGGCGGAGGGAGGCAGGGACACGGCAGAGGTAAGGAGCCCGGCAGCGGGTGGCCCCCGCCGGGGTAGACCTGGCCGCCGGGCGCGGGCGGGCTGGGAGGCAGGACAGGGAGATCGGACTCCTCCTCCGGCGAGGCCGGACGTGAACGCCAGGCACGCCGGTGGCCCGCGGCGGCTCGGGGTGCGTGGGACGCCGGCCAGCCCCGCCGCGCCGCCGGGATGGCCCCCGCCCTGTGCCGCCCTCTCCCAAACCCATCCCCGCCGGGTCTCCGCGGGGCCGGGTCCCCGCTGTGTGCACGGGGTTCCCCCGTGGGGCTCTGCGCCCGGAGCGCTCCGGGAGGGGCTGAACTCGTCCCCGGGGGTGTCCGTGTGTCCGTCCTGGCAGCGTGGTGGCTGGGCTGTCGGGGCAGGGAGCCCCGCTCGGGGAACGTCTGTCCGTCCGTCCGGGCTGCGTGTCCGTCTGCCCGGCCGTGCCCCGGTGGTGGCGTCCCGGTGCCGCTCCCGGCGGGGCGCGAGTCTCCGCGGGCGCTCGGCGGCGGTGCGGGTCCCGGTGCCGATGCGGGTCGGGATGCGGCTCCTGCTGCTGGCGGGATCCCGGTGCCGTCCTGGTCCCGGGGCGGTCCCGGCGCCCGCGCGGGTCGGAGTCCCGGTGCCGCTGCGGTGGCAGGTCAGGGTCGGGATCCCGGTGCCGGTGCAGCTCGGGGTCCCGGTGCCGGTGCCCGCCCCGCCGGTCAGGTGACGGCGGCTGGAATTTGACACCAGCAGCGGCGGCGGGAGCGGAATGGAGCCGCCGCTGCCCCGCACTGCGCTCCCGCCCGCCGGCGGCGGCACCGGCAGCGCACCCCGAGGCGTATCGACACCGGGACCCGCACCCCGAGGCGCAGCGGGAGCGGCACCGGGAGCAGCGGCGGGAGCCGGTGCCGGTGCTGGCGGGGCAGTGTCGGCCCCCGCCCGCGCCCCGCCCCGACGCGGCGGCGGCAGGCGGCGGGGGGCGGTGGGGAGCGGAGGCGATGCGGGGCGGCGGCGGCCCGGGGGATGGTCCCCGCCGCGGGCACGGTGAGTGCGGGCCGGGGCGGCGGGCGGCAGCAACCGCCCCGGCCTGCCGGCGGCGCCGGGCCTCGGAGGCGGCTCGCACCGGGGCTGCGGAGGGCGCGGGGGTGGGGGGAGCGCTTCGCCGCCCGCCTCCCGGCACAACCCGCGGGGCGGCGAGGGGGCTCGGGCCGCCCCCGGGCAGGTCCCCGTCGGGCGGCTCCCGGGGTGCCGAGCCCGGTCCGGCGGCGGGGAGCGCTCGGGGCAGCGGCGAGGACGGGGTTCCCTGCCCGGGAGGGGAGAGGCAGGACCCCGTTGCGGGTGCCACGGGGGGCGCGGGGCCGGCCTCACCCGCCTCTTCCCCGGGCTCCCGCCCCGGACCTTGGGACACGTCGGGCAGGGCTGTGCCCCGGGCGGGGGAGAGCCCCGGGGCGGGGGTGGCCGGGCCGGCACTCCCCGGCGCCCCTCGGCTCCGCTTTGCCCGGGCTGGGGCCGAGTTCGGTGTTTCCCGTGTGCCCCACGTGTCCGACTCCGGCCTCCCACGGCTTTGCGGGGCGGGTGCCAGCTCCGCGTCACACGTGGGGCTGATTTCTGCCCCCCCATCCCCGACATCCCTCCTGCCAGGGACAGCGCGGTGGGATGCCGGGGCTCCGCCGGCTCCACCGGTGCCCGTAAGTGCCGTGGGGGGGGGGGGTCTCCGAGCAGCCCCCTGCACTGCCAGGCAGGACCGCGGCCGCAGGGCTGGCACGGCGAGCAGCGAGGCCCCGGCATAGCCCTTCTCCAAAAGCGGTCGCTCCACGCCGGGGCTGGTCCCGCATGGATCCACTTCGAGAGCGGCTCCCGCCTCCCCCGGGGGGGCCTGGTGCAGCCCACGGGGCACCCCCTCCCCAGCGCCCTGCAGGGGTGGGTGCGGGATTACCCCAGCACGCCGCTGCTCAGCCCCCGGGCGGGGCGTCGGGCAGGTCGTCCCGTCGGTGCGCCTGATCCTGGCCCTGGAAAGGGCTCCTGTGCCTGTTAATGCCCCAGCGGGGCTCTTGCAGCCGTGGCGGGGGGCAGATCCCAGCCAGATCCCCCCCCCCCATGCGGGAGCTGGGGTTCTGCCGTGGCGGGTGAAGGTCTAACACCCCCATGGGGTGCCCAGGAGCTTGGCAAGGGCCAAGCAAGGGCCGGCCGCTGCCCCTGCCCGCGGTCCCGCGGGGGCTGCGGTCCCGAGTGGGCTGCGGTCCCGCGCAGGGGGAGCTGCGCCTGGGGACGGGGCTCCGCGTCTGCGGAGACGCTGGCAGGGCCGGCATCGAGGCGAAGGGAGGCTGCCCTCGCCCGGCGCCCCGCCGGCAGCGCTCCCGCCGCAGAGCCCGGGGCTGTGCTGCCGCCGGACGGGAGAAGCCTGAATTGCACCGGCTGCTCCGTCCCATCCCGTCCCATCCTCTCCCGTGCCGTCCCGCCGGGATGCAGGGGGGCCGCGGCGGGGTGGCCGGCCGCGGGAGGCCCGTCCCTTCCCAGCGGGGCGCGGGGACCCTCGCCTGGCCCCTCCGTGGGGTGCTGGCCTGGGAAAACCATGACCTGGCGGCAGCGGCTGGCGCGGAGCCACGGCCCGCCACGGGAGCGACGTGCTGCGTGGGCTGTGCTTGGCCAGGCTGCGGCGGCGGGCCGGGCCGGGGGGCCCGGTGCCAGCCCTGCCTGCTCCGGGGGCGCATCCCGCCCCGTGCACGGCCCCCGGAGGAGCCACACGGGCCTGGCGGTGCCCATCACGGCCCCCTGCCTTGGCGCAGACAGTGCAGGGTGGCATGAGATGTGGCAGTGGGGACTTGGGGACCATCCCCTGGGATGTTGGGGTGACTGGGGATGCAGATTTTGTCTCCTTGTCCCCGCGGTCCCCAGCCATGTCCCTTCATTTTTTGGCCAGGCACGCTCTCTCAGCATGTCCCATCCCAGATGTGCCATGGAAGCACCTGAGGCACACTTGGGCAAAGCCACGGAGGGGACAGGGGAACTCCCTGCTGCAGGATGGCACCGAGATCCAAGGGGACGGTCCTGTCCGAGAGACAGGGGATGCAGCAGAGGGACCAAGGAGGGTTAAAGCCCACTTGGGAGCCACCTTTGGGAACTCCTGGCTTGGGACACTGGGGCACAGGGGCCTCCCCACACACTGGGGGATCTGGGGAAGGAGGTGCAACATCTTGCTGCAGACTGGGAGTGGCTCCTGCACCTCCCGGGGGACACTGCTCCCCTGAGACCACGTCTGCTGCTCTGCTGGGATGTGGCACGGCAGGGACCAAAGTCCCCTGTGTGTGTCAGGACAGCGGACGCTGGGCAGTGGCGTTGGGGTGAATGATTACAGCGAGCCCAGCGCGGTGCCCCATACCCCGCTGTGTCCCCACGGGACTGGCCTGCCCATCCTGCCCCTCACAGCCCCATTAGCCTGGGCAGCTCTGGGGCTGTGCATCCCAGCTCCCTGCAGGCAGTGGGCAGGAGAGCCAGCGTGGGGCCCGGGGGTGGCTGCACCCAGGGACCCTGCGCTAATGGATTTTGGAGTTTCCAAGGTCAGGCTCCCACCGTGAGCAAGAAAAACATTCCCAGGGAAGGGCCATGGGAAAGGGCCCCCCCCGTGGTACTCCCAGCCCCAGCCGCCGCCTCACGGCCGAGCCTGGCATCCTGGTCCACTCACACGAGGAGGCAGCTGCATCCCCCTGAGGAGAGGTGCTGGGTGAAGGCTGAGCCACCCCGGCTGCCAAATCTCCAGAAGGGGGTGTGCAGGGTGGAAAGGGTGCCTGGCTGTGTGGGGAGGGGACAGGAGGGGGCAGTATGCATGGGGTGCAGGAGGGGCTATGGGCTGTTGAGGGGCGAGGGAGCGGATGGCATGCTTGGCAGCGGCAGAGGTGTGCCAGCTCCCAGCCGGCCAGCTCAATGTCCACCCCATCCCCTCTGCGTGGCTGCTGACACCACCTCTGCACTTGCAGCCAGCATGGACCAGCGAGCAGGGCCACCGGACCCGAGACCTGCAGGATCCACCATGCACCTGCAGCCCAAGGTGAGCCCAGGCCTGGCCAGCTGCGATGGCCGGGACCACACGTCTCCATCCCCAGCTCGTCCCTGGTGCAGGGACCCTGGCCAGGGCTCACCCCACCGTGCTGTGCTTTGTCGCAGGAGGGGACGCTGTGGGGGCTCCTCGCCATCCTCTCGCTGCTGGCTGGGCTGGCCACGGGCACCCTGCGAATGCCACACTGCAACGAGACGCTGGATGCGGCCCCCACGCCGCGGGGCATGGCCACCACCAGCCCGGCTGCAGAGGCACCGCTCACCGCTGCCTGGAGCCAGCTGTACGGTGGGTGTCGGGGCAGGACCCCCAGCATGGGCACGATAGCCCCGAGCACGGGGCATGGGCGGGTTGGGAGCGGCTGCAGGGAGCCCCAGCCCACGTGGGGCTGGGCAGGGGGGACAGAACACATGGGGCCCCAAGAATCATGCTGGGGATGGTGGCAGAGCCCTGGGGATGAGAAGATGCTTGGCTGGGTGCCCACTCACTCCACTGCCCCACAGGCACCCAGCCAGTGCCACAGCGGGGGGTCAGGAGGGGTCTGCAGGTCATGGTGGGGGACAGGCAGACTCTGCAGGCCCCAGGAGGGTGGTGGATGTGGAATGGGGTCTGACAGTGCCGTCTCTCTGCGTGCAGGGGACAACGCCACGACGGGCGGCCCGGGAGCCGCGGAGTTGGCGGAGGACCTGCTGCTGCGTGCCGAGCGCTCACCACCGGGCACCGGCAAAGCCAAGAAAGGGACACGGAAACCCTCGCGGGGAGCCCGCGGGCGCAACTGCCACATCCGCAACCTGATGGTGAAGGTGCGTGACCTGGGCCTGGGCTTCAACTCGGACGAGATCGTGCTCTTCAAGTACTGCAGCGGGTCCTGCCACCGGGCACGCAGCAACTATGACCTGACGCTGGGCAGCCTGCTGCGGCAGCAGCTCATCGCCCCCGGCCCGCAGGAGCGGGTCCTCAGCCACCCCTGCTGCCGGCCCACCCGCTACGAGGCCGTCTCCTTCATGGACGTGCAGAACACGTGGCAGACGGTGGAGAAGCTCTCAGCAGCTGAGTGCAGCTGCATCGGCTGAGGAAGGGGCTGCCGGCTCGGCCCTGGCTCGACGCGTGCCGGCGGACCCCTGCTCGTGGTGCACAGTGGCACCGATGCTCGGAGGAAGGGTCTGGTGGAGACGGGTGCTCCCGGTTTTGCGTGGCCACGAGGGACCGAAGCAAGATGGACCCGCGATGGGGGGTGGGCAGCTGAGCCCCCTCCTGCTCAGTGCCAAGCAGCTGGTGCCGCCGGCTATGCAGGGTCCTCCCAGGGTGCACCCCGGCTCAGCCCTGGGAGAGGAGCTGGAGGGGGTACAGAGCATCCCCACTGATCACGGGGGTCTGCCAGCCCCGTGTCCACCAGCAGCGCCCAGCTCCCCCCCCCCGCCTGGACTGGTGCTCCCGCACCCCAGCTTTGGGGGAGCTTGGGCCGAGCGTCACCCGAGCTTCAGAGGGGGACAGAAAGGGGGGCAAAGCCTCCCTGTCCCCTCGGGCACCCTGGGGCTGGCAGTGGCCGGGGCCGGCAGTGGCCGGAGCTGCCCTGCAGGGACGGGGGGTCACTGAGGACAGGGGTGCAGCAGGGCCAGTGTGGGGTGGGGGACCCACAGCCAGGCTGACAGCAGCCCCCGGTGCTCGGCAGGTCGGTGGGGCACCAGCACCCACCGGGCCCCCTGCCCGGCTCCAGGGGGGAGCGGTGGGGTCCCCCCACGGTGCTGTGGCACTAAACTATTTATTACTCTAAATTATTTATTTATTGTTCTCGAGCGGCAGCTCCTATTTATGACTTCGGGCCCCCGGGGGCCGGGTGTAAGTTAACCCCAGCGCTGCTGCGAAGCCCTGGGCAGCACCCCGACCCCCGGTGCCCCAAGCCCCCAGACCCCTTTTTTCTATTATTTGTAAGATTTGAGGGATAAACTCTATTTTTGTACAGTCGCCTTTTCCTGTAGCAATAAAGTGATGGGCTGCGAGTCCAACCCCTGCGCGTGCCCGTGATGGGGAGGCGGGATGCCCCGGCGTGTTTGACCCCCGTGGGCTGGCAGCGGGAGGCGATGCTGCGCGGGGTCCCTGCCGGTACCGCCCGCTGGGAGCGGGGGCGCGCTCGGTGCCGGTGCCCGGCAGGGGACGCGCGTGGGTCCGGACTACGGCTCCCGGCGTGCGGCGCGGCGGCAGGTCCCGGGCTGCCCGGCCGCGCCTGCGGGACAACGGACGAGGCGGCGCCGGAGCGGAGCGGCGGTGCCGTGCGGGGCGTCCCTCTGACCCGGCCGGGACAGACCCTCGCAGCCGCCGCGCCGCCCCGAGCCGCGCCGCCCCGGTGCCGCCGCCCTCGTCGGGGCGGGGAGGCGGGTCCCGCCGCGATGCGGCTGCCCGTGCGCCGCCGCTGTCGCCCGCCCGCCGCCGCCTCCTGAGCGCCGCCGCAGCCATGGAGCGGAGGGCGGAGGCGCCGCCGCCGCCGGGCCTCGACTTTACCGTGGAGAACGTGGAGAAGGTGAGCGAGGCGCCCCGAGCCCACGCAGCCCACCCGCGGCGGGGCGGGGGGATGCGGCAGCGGGATGCTGATGCCGCCGCGGGGGGTGCGGGGGATGCGGCGGGGGACACGCACGATCTGCTCGGCGGGTGCCGGGCCTGGGGGAGGGCGGCGGGGCGGCATCCCCCCTGCCCTCCCCGCGGTGGGACCCGCCCGCGTACCCAGGGGGGGTCCGGTGCGCGGCGCGGGAGGTGGAGCAGCCGGTTCTTGTCCTCCGGGGCAGCCCGGGGAGGGAAAATGATGTGGCAGAAATGGGAGCAGCGGGGAGGAGTTGTGTCCCGGCGGGTGGCCGTGCTGCGGCGCCGGGCGGGGAGAGCCCACGGGTCTAGCCCCTGGCTGCCCCACATCGTCAGTGTCTCCATCGGGCAGGGAAGGGAGGGCACCCGGCCTCTGCCCAGGTGCTGGGAATCGTTGGGAATTGCGGTTGGGAAAAGCCTTTGGAGAGCGGATGGCCCGGTGATGCCTCTCTAAACCTGGATTGATCCAGCTCCCGCGCTCCTGCTGATGCTCGAGGTCCTCCTAAGCAGCTGCAGGGCAAGAGGAGGGAGGTCCTGATTGCCAAAATCTGGGATCCAGGGAATGGCCATGGCAAACCGAGGCCAGCCGGCATCACACTGCTGCTGGGAAGAGCCTCTGCGTGACCCGGGGTTCATCACGGACACCGAGCAGGGCACCCCGGCAAGCGCCGGGGGAGGCAACGGAGCAAACCCCTTCCCTTGGGCCACCTTGGAGGTGATGGGGGCAGGGCAGCAAGGATGCATCCCTGAAGGGCAAACGGCAAGAGAGCGCTGCTCCCTCCCGCTCACCCTGAAGCCAGACAGCCGCTCGGAGACAAGCAGCCCATCGATCCGTCGCTCAGTCCCCAGACAGCTAGCGGGAATCCCAGCGTCCTCATTTTTCCTTGATAAGAATAGACCGAGTTCCTTGCCAAAGCGATGCCCACGGGCGTGCTGGTGGGCACATGGCTGGTGTTTCGCAGCCGTCCGTAGCCAGCAGCTCGCCTGGCCTCGCGGAGGTGCCGGGTCAGGGGTGTCGGGTGGCTAACCACGTGCTGGTTGCCCACTGTGGCCAGGGTGGGCGAGCCAGCCCACCTCTGCCAGGGCACACCCTGGGATTAGCCGCTGTCCGGAAAACACTCCATTAACGCAACCTTCTGCGGCTTAATCTGTGTACATCCAGGGCTGGAGGATGATTTTCCCTCCGACTTCCTTTCTCTTCAGCAGACACAAACCGCTCCTTTGTTTGCACCAACAATGAACCTCACGCTTGCCTGCGAAGGGTGGGCAGTGCCAGGGCCGGGGGTGCCCGGCCTGGCTGGGTGAGGTGGGGCTGTGCCGAGGTGCAGCTCGCCCTCGCCGCGCTGCTCTGGATTTAGTCTCCTGCCGCCTGGGAGGAGGCAAAGATGCCCTCTAGGATGCTTCGGCTCCCCTCCCCCAGCCTGCCTGGCTTCTCCCAGTCTCCGCAGGCTTTGCCATCTCGGTGGTGTCCACTGAAGGTGCAGCTGTGGACCGCAGTGGGGCTCAGCAGCACAGTCCCTGCCCAGGGCAAGAAATTTGGGGTGGGACCAGAAAAAACTCAGAGGTTCAGCAGCTTGGAACCCTCCTGTCTCTGTCTTTTCAGGGGAGGGCTGTGGGGTGTTGCTGGTACAAATGGAAGGAAAGGTGGGCTTTGCTGGGGGCTGGGCTGGTGGGAGGCAGGTGGGTAGAGCTGGTTGTCAGAGGTGATGCTGGCAGATAAATGATGCTTTTATTGGCCTGGCTCTTCTGCCTGCCACAGCTCTATTGATAACACTGAATACTGATTAAAGTTGGGGTTTGACTCCTCTCTGAGTCAGTCGGTGATAAGTGCTGGGGTTAGGAGCGGCGGAAGGAGCTGGCTGTCTCTTAAGTCAGAGCGTCGAAGCCTCTCCAGGCCGCCTGCACTGGCAGTCATCACGCATGGCAGTTGTAGCCAGGGAAGTCTCTGGTCGGACTGACCCATCATGCTCTCGCGATGGTTTTCGAGGGGAGGATTCGCGTCCCTGGAAGACCCTTCTGTACCCCTGCTGTTGTGTATTATGTGGTGGGCTGGCAGATGTCTCTGCAGTTTTGCAGGACTCTGGGTACCCGTGTAGCTGAAGAGGATCATTGCTGTGTATATGCAGCATGACCTGTGCCAGAGATGGTTAGATCCTTCCAGCTGTGACCAGCAGTTGCAGGGAGGCGGGAGGGTGCGGATGCTGTAGGCTGGGCCCACACTGCCCTTTGAAAGGCAGCAGGTCTGAAAGCCCATGGGCAGCAGGCAGGCAGCTGCTTTCAGTCCTGAGGAAGTGTCAGGTTCAGGTGCTGCGCTTCAGGAGCCATCCGAAAGTTGCTCCCTGCATTTCTTTCCCTATGTTTTTTCCATATGGAGCTCTCCCGTGACACAGGGAAGGAGTGGGGCAGTGCTGAGGCTGAGCCACTGTGGTACAGTTACTGTGTCAGCGTCACCCAGTCCTAGCTGAGGGCTGCTTGACTGCTTTTTGTTGCCTTCTGAGCCTGACCTAGATGCTGCTCTGGCTTCGGCACAGCTCGAGCGGGCTGGCGCGGCCGTGCTGCGGGGACCTGCTGGGCGCTGGCAGCTCTGGGCTGGCTCTGCGTCCCCTGCACCTGCTGCTGAGCCGGGCTCCGCTGCTGCGCTCGGAGGCAAAGGAAGGCTGGGCGAGCCGAGGGCTTCAGGCTGTGAGGATGCTTGGTCTCCCTGTGCCTAAACGGTGCAATCTGGTCCGTGACCTGCCTGCGCTTTTGCGTGCCCAAGGGCTGACCCATAGTGACTGACAGCTTGGAGATGGGGCGATGCTGCCCTGGGAGGTGACGCTGCCCTGGGAGGTGACACTCCTGCTGCAGCGTGAGCTCTGCTCCAGTGAAGATGGATTGCAGCGGTTGGGTCCCTGCTGGCTGTGTCTGGGAGGAGACGAGCATGAGCAGGACTTGTGCCTTGCATTTTTGGTCAGGGGTGGCAGCACCTAATACTGCGGTGTTGGACAGAAGAGGAATGCGAGAGCCTCTTTGCCTGTTTCCAGTGCAGCTGAATCTGCCCCAGCAGTATCCCACTTTTTGCAATAAGAAAGAAGGCAGTGCCATTCCACGGTGAATTTCCCAAGTGCCTGCTCTCATCCTCTTTTTTCACCTGATTCCTTCCAACTCTTTTATCCCTTGGCCTGCCTCTCGTCCTCTGGGGTGTTTGTAATATCCACTGACGTCTTCCCCGGCACATTAACGGTCTGGCATCTCTGGGCCTTCCAGATTGCCGTGTGCCTCTCTGGAGATGCCTGATGAATGCACAGTCTCTCTGGCAGGATGGGTAGGCGGGGTGTCATGGAGCTGACATCCGGAGCCTACCGTGACGGGAGAGGGGTGGCTTTGATCACCGCTCCTCCGAGATGCTGAGCCTCAGGGATGTGGCAGCTGCCGGGACTGCCTTCCACCCGGGAGGACGGGGAGGAGAAATCCGAGTGCATCTGCTTTCTTCAGAAAAAGGCGATCGTCTGTCTTCAGAAACCTGATCAAGAGAATTATGGATATGTCAGGATGGGGGAACGGCATCCCTGTCTGCTGCGCTGCTGGCAGCGGCTTGGCCGCTTCTTCCTTAGGGGCGGCCATGAATGCGAGATGTGGCAGCCGTGCTGGGGATGGTGAGCAGCCTCGGGAGGGGAGATTCTTGCAAAACTGGGGGAAGCAAGGGGACACCTTCTTTAGCATTTAAGCAGACCTTTACTGCAAAAGCGGATTCCACCCAGAGCCGACCTTGGCTGAACACCTCGCTCCTTCCTGAGGCACAGTGGGATGAGAGGGCAGCACCGTGTGTTTGCCAGGGCTTGGCTTTGCCCTACGAGGGCCACCACCGGAGACTCATCGCAGCTGCGACATCGTACGGAGCAGGAATGGCAGAGATGGGCACCTGGGTGCCAGTGGGGATTCCTCTCAAATCGCTTGTGGACTTGTTCACCGAAGTGATGGGTAGAAACCTGAGACGTGCGCTGAGGTGTTTGTGTCACCCTTACAGCTCATCCTGGGCTCTGTGCCCCTGGGACTCCTCTCTGGTCCTGCTCTCCCTTTGCTTGTGCTGGCCCCAGCCACCACCACTGAGAGCACGTGTCTCCTACAGCCCCTGTCCCTGCTGGGGACCACGCCGTTCCCTGCAAAGGGCGAAGTAGCAGGAGGGATGCTGAGGCTGCCAAGCCACATCTGGGCTGCCGCCCCTTCCAGACAGCCGAGGACTTGGTGTGGGCAAGCTGGGCTCAGGGAGGGGTGAGAAGTGGCAGCGCCTGTTATTAGGAGGGGGGAAAAACCCCCATTCTTTGGGACTGCTGTGGGTGCCTTGAGCAGGAGCAGCATGCCCGGCAGCACATGCGTGGCTTTATTTTGCATCCATTTGTTATCCCCGGTGCTTCAGCAGGCTGTTGCCTTCCCGGGGCTGCTGGCTGCTCACCCTGCCCCACCGCGGCACGGGGAGGACAGGGGGAGGACGGCTGCTGCGCAGGGAGGCAGGGATGACGTTCCCTTCGCTCGGCAGAGCCGTGACAATGGCAGGCCTGGAGCGCTGGCAGTGCGAGCGCGTTCAGCTGGAAAGGACAGCGGGAGACATCCCGGGGGTCCTGCTGGTGGCTGCCGGGGGGCCGTGGCCATCGCTGCCCCTGGCCAGCCGTGGCTGAGGGCACTGGGGGAGGGAGCAGAACAGGAGCACGTTGGGCAGCTTACTGTTTTCCCAGCTGGGTTGCAGACCTCAGAGCTGTACCCGCTGTTACCTCCATCAGCTCAAGCAGTCTGGCCCATGGAGCCTCCCCAGGCAGGGGGCAGGCAGCACACTTCTGCTCTGTGGGGCCAGAGGTGCATATCTGGGGCTCCTCTTGTCACCCCACGAATGGCACAGGTGCAACACCTCTCTCCTGGGGAACCTACGTTAATGCCTTTACACCGTGGGGTCCGGGAGGCAGGCTGCTGGCTCTGGGCTCCCTGCAGAAGTTCTGAGGGTTTGAGGGCTGGGAGATGCTGGGCTCGTAGCAGCTCCTTTTCCCTTGTGATACTGGACTGCGAGCTAAGATCAGGTGCCTTTGCTTGGCAATAACTCTCCTTGGACCGGTCCCCTTCACACTGTCCAAAGTGACTAGCGTGGTACCTCTGACCCGTGCCTTTTGGGCAAGCTCCCCTGCCCCAAGGCAGCTTAATTCTGGCCCTCTTGAGCCGCTGACACCACTCTGGCATCTACAGCCTAACTGACTCTTTGGCCACAGCTTTTTAGGGCAGGGAAGAGCAATCATAACAAGCTTGAATTATTTTCAGCCAAGCAGAGCTGATGTTGGAGAAAGCTCCTTCCCTGGCCAAAGGGCATAGCTGACAGACGGGCTGTTTACCAGCTCTCACGTTACAGGTCTAATTGCAGAGGAGGCAGGTCTGGTGGCAGCCACCCGTTCAAATCGGAATGCACAAAGACTCGCTGTTAGATGTCACTGCCCCATTTCATGCCTTCTGCTTCTCCCTCCTGGCACTAATGAGTTCCCCTCATCATCTTCAGTGCTTCCTGATGGGCCTGAGAGCGCTGGCTGGCACCACAGTGTGCAAGTCCAACAGCAGCCGGTACTTGCCTTTGGGATGAGGATGGTGCCTTTCCTTGCTGGGGAGGAGCGCGCTGGGCACTTGGGTACCCTTCGGCCGGGCACGGTGCCTTGCAGCCTCCGGTCCCACTCAGCAGAGGATGGTACTTGGCTGATGTGCGTGGTAGGCTGGGGAAAGAGCCTACTCTTCTCCCCGGGGTTTCATCTGCTGCTTTGAGCTGGGCTAGGATGGTTCCAGTATTGATGCCCATCCTTGGAGGTTGTCTGGAAACCTCTCCCGTGTCGTGTAGAGCACCAGATGGGATGCGCTGTCGACATCCCCAGGGCACGTGCTGCCTTGCCTTTCTACCTGGCATCCTGGACACAGGCAGGAACAGCTGTGCTTCAGACAGGAGCTGCCACGGCTGGTCCCCTCGCAGGTAGGGTGCTCAGGGAAGGGGGGGTGAGAAAGCCAGCAGACGCGTTTTTCCAGAATATTCTTCTGAGTTCCAACAGCTTGCAGCGTGACTCTTCAGCGTCAGCTTTGTTTCCATCCCCTGAATAACTTAGTGTAGTTGGTAGAGTTTGTCATCTCGCTGCTCACCCTCTCCCCGAGGTGCTGAGCAGCAGAGGCTCTGGTGTGCATCCTCCGCTGGAAACCTCCCCAGAGGCTCCCTGCGGTTGAGTGGGACTCTGGGGTGGTGTTGCTGGGTGATGGATGCCTCTCTGGAGAGCTCACTGGTGACAGCGGGCACCGCTGCAGGGCGGACGGAGCATGAGGGGTGCAGGCAAGGTGCTGGGATGGTGGTGGTGGGAAAGCTGACCCTGCCAGGGGAGGGGTCTCAGGACCTGGTTGCTCACCATTCCTCTGATGCAGTGGTGGTGACATCTCCCCTGCCCTGTGACATTCCCCCCCTCTCCCCCCGGATGTCAAAGTGTTAGCAGGAAGACTATTCAAAATAGAAATCAATTAATTAGGGAATGCGTGGGTGTGTAAACGGAGAGGCTGGGAGGTGGGGAGGGATCCCGGGCTAGGGAGCAGGTGGAGGGAACTGCTGCCAGCCTTTACACGTTGCTGGGGTGCTCAACAAGCAGGGAGGGAGAAGAATAGGCTGTCACCGACTCTGGGAATCTCAGGTGAGATTTTTTCTGGAAAGAAAATAAGCAGCAAGCTCTGATGAGAGCAAGTGAGAGAGTGAGCCGGTGATGGAGGAGATAGTTGGGAGCTCTGGCTCCAGCCCTGCTGCAGGATGACTCAGACTTCAGCGAAAGAGCAGGGGCAGGAGCCAGGCTCCTACCCCAGGAGTGCCTGAGCTTTCAGCCCATCTGCAGCTACTGCTTCACAGTGTTGCTTTGATGGTGGGGGGTGACAGTGCTTACCCCTGCCCCAGCGTCTGAGTGATGCTTCAGGCGAGAGTCCGGGATAACCGAGAACAGAACAAGGTTTCAGGTGGCTGCTGCTAACTCATGGGCTCCCCTTGGCCACTCCGTTGGGACAGATTTGTCTCTCCCCATGTCCTGCTCATCTAGGGTTAACCTTTTCTGTGTCAGGATACATCCTTTAGTGGGACAGACGCCTGTCTCTGCAGCCCGCGTTGGCTGGCTCTGTCTCCTACGACATACTTCATAACCTCTTTCTGCCTCACAAAGAGGTTATCCTCGTTTCCCCCCGCCATGAAGTCGTGAACAGAGGCGTTTCAAATGATGGCCCAGGCAATGCCTTCTCTAAGGTTCCTGCCATTTTGTCCTGCTCTTTGGTCTTGTGCTGGGAAGCAGTGGGAAGCACAAGCACTTGCTTGGGAAGCTTGTTCCTGTGCCCCAGGCTGCCAGCTCTGCATGCTTAAAAATAGGGTTTAAATCCTCTCCTGGGTACAAGAGCCACATAAGAATTTCAGAGAGATTTTTAGGGTGGGGAGGAGGATATTTGAGACCCAGGATGGGGACACAAAAAAATCCTCTGCACCTGCTAGAATCATCCTTTGATTTGATGGTGGGGCGCGACGGGTGCCTGAGAGCCTGACAAATGCCATTGCTTTTCCTTGCTCCTGGCGTATGCAGTCAGCGGTTTGAAACGAAACGCACTGTGCCGGGCAGAAATCCTTGCTGCTGGGAGATGGAGTTCAGGCAAAAGGTGGTTCTGTCCCTCTCTGTGTGAGGACATCGCTGGTTACCAGTTGCACCCACTCAGGATAAGTAACTAATTAACATTGCCCTCAAGATCTGCATAGTATTCCTCTGCAAATACAGCCTTGCAGCCTACGTGCGGCTGTTCACGTGGATCTGAGCTCTGCAAAGCAGTAACTAGATCTCCCAAAGCTGTCGGAGCAGGTAAGTGATGTTCTCCTCCGTAAGGGGAGGCAGAGCGAGCAGCCCTGGGCTGTCCCGGGAGGCGGTGGCACAGGCAGGGTTGGATGCCAGCTCTCCTTCCTGGTTTGGGAATATTTCAGAGGGACTCTATGGAGGGATTAATCCCTGGGCGTAGCGACTGTGGGTTTCCAGGGCTCTGTACAACCTGACAGACAGAGATACCTGCAGTGCCTCTTGCGTTCCTTGGGCTCCCGGATGCAAACTTCGGGCCACATGTGCTTTCTGAGAGCCGGTGCGCCCACAGCACCTTTGTGAGAGCGGGTGCATGTGGAAGGCAGGAGTGCTGGCGTGCCGTCTCCCTCACAGCCCTCACGCTGCTGAGGGGTCCTGCGCCCACCCCAGTGATGGTGCATCAGCAGGGAAGCAGGTGGGTTCGACATGAGTGAAGGTGAGGATGGGAGATGACTAAGGAAGAGAAATTTCCAGAATGCTGCATGAGAGGAGAAGGGGAAGAATGCTTTGCAGGTCCTTGCCCGCTGCCAGATGGCTCTCGCTTCGCTGAGAGCCCAAGGAGGGAGGCCAGCTAAGGCAGGCTGATGTGGGGAGGGGGGCTGCTTTTGCTGGGCAGTGGCTGGTGGGCAGCCTGGGCTCCATGCTGGTGAGCCTTCCCCTGGTGGGACTGGCTGCGGCTGTGCTCCTCAGCTGCTCTAGGATGCTTCCCTCTCTCTTCCAGGCTCTCCATCAGCTGTATTACGACCCAAACATTGAGAACAAGAACTTGGCTCAGAAATGGCTGATGCAGGCGCAGATCTCCCCCCAGGCATGGCACTTCAGCTGGCTGCTTCTCAACATGGACAAGGTGCCCGAGATCCAGTACTTCGGTGCCAGCGCGCTCCACATTAAAATCTCCCGTTACTGGAACGACATCCCAGCCGACCAGTACGAGAGCCTCAAGTCGCAGCTCTTCACCCACATCACCCGCTTTGCCAGCGGCTCCAAGATCGTGCTGACCCGGCTGTGTGTGGCGCTGGCATCCCTGGCGCTCAGCATGATGCCGGAGGCTTGGCCCTGCGCCGTGGCAGACATGGTGCGCATGTTCCAGGCGGAGGACTCCAACGTGGACGGGCGAGCGCGGTGCCTGGCGCTGCTGGAGCTGCTGACGGTGCTGCCCGAGGAGTTTCAGACCAGCCGCCTGCCGCAGTACCGTAAGGGCCAGGTACGCAGCGTCCTGGCGCAGGAGTGCGGCTCCGTCTTCCCTTTGCTGGAGCAGCTGCTGCAGCAGCAGGACTCCCCTGGTTTCATCAAGCAGAAGGTGTTGAAGTGCTTCTCCAGCTGGGTGCAGCTGGAGATCCCCCTGATGGACTGCGAGAACCTGATCCAGGCAGCTTTCACCTCTCTGCAGGACCCGGAGCTTTTTGACACAGCGGTGGAGGCTGTTGTCAATGCCATTTCCCAGCCCGATGCCCAGAGGTAAGGGCAGCCTCTCCCACGCGCCGCTTGCTGCCGGCTGGTGCTTCTGGGCATCAATGGGGGAAAGGGGTGGGGAGGAGAAACCTCAGACTTTTTCTAGCTACCGTTGGCCCTGGAGGTGATGATGACAGGGCTTGGAAGTGGGAGATGTTAAAAGCAGCTGGAGTTTCCTGGTTTCACATGGTTGGTCCTGGAACGTAGTCTTGAGCAGCTGCAGCCCATCTCCACCCTCCTGCTCTCAAGCAGACCAGACTGCTCCCTTCTGGCTTCTTGTGTCAGAGCCTGCAGTGCCCAGCTGGGGAGCAACTGCCCGGCTCTGGTGCTGCTGGTCCAGCCAAGGAGCTGATTTGATGCAGAGATAATAAAACCAGATCTGTCACGCTTCTCCTGACTCCAACAGCTCGTGCCAGACAAGGACTCGTCCTTTGTTTGTGGCCGTGACTGCCCCTGGAGCAGCTGAGCTGGGAGCCAGGGCTGGGGCAGGTCCTGCCGGGGCCGCGCTGTGGGGCTCCGAGCTCATCTGCTTGGCTGCGTTGCCCGAGCTGTGTCAGCTCTCGGGACCGATGCCCGCAGAAGGGAAAGTACATCTCCTCAGGTTCCTGTGGCCACATTCCCTCCTGGCTGCTTAGCAACCTTCCCCTGGAGAGGAGGGTTTCCTTGAAGGCTGGGCTGAGCTGCTGCCACTGTGCATCCCTGCGCATCGCTGCGCATCACGCAGGCTCCGACCCTCTGCAGCGGTGCTGCAGTGGTTGCTGCTGCTGTTGCGGTTGTGAGCCTTGATCCTCCCCTTGTTGGCTTCGGGGCAGGGGTAGCTGGCACGGCCTCCGGCTTGAGGGCAGCCTGGAGCTGTCCTGCTCGATGGCAGGGGGGTTGTTCCTGGAGGCTGCAAGTCCCATTGCACAAAGGGACCCATCAGGATTTTGATCCGGGTGTGGGTTGCTGGAGTTAAGCAGATGACCGCAAGCAGCTTTTCCTTGTACCCAGCAAAGGCTGTGGGCCATCCCGAACCCTTGTAGCATGGTTGGTGTGGAAAATGAGAAGGTGAGAGAAGATGACTTGCAGTTCTGAAATGTTGGACTCTGTCTTCCTCCTTTCCATTTTCCTTGAGTCTCCGAAGTCCCTTGGCTGGGATTCCCCACCTGTGTGCAGGAGCCTGGCCCTGCAGCGCTGTTCGTCAGTTGCGTTAGCAGCCTGAGCTTTCTGTTGAGCTGAATTTTAGTGAGAAATGTGGCTTCCTCTCTGCTCGCATGCTGACCCTGCTGTGCAGTTTCCAGCCCCGTTCGGTCCTGCCGCACTGTCTGCTCCCTTACAGCATCACCAGCGCTTGCTCTCCATCCCTCTCCCTGGAGGCATCATCTGCCGCAGCAGAGCGCCCTCCTGTCCGCAGGCGCATGGGCAGTGGCCAGGATGGGGCAGGCAGCCAGCCTGAAAGGCTGCCCAGTGTGTGAGCCTGGCACAGCCCCCACTCCCGGGGTGCGGGGACAGCAGTGGCATTGTCACAGGGACGCCCTGCCAGGCGGCGTGTGGTGTCGGCTGCTCCAGGGAGGAGCAGGACTGTGCTCAGTGCTGAGATCTGTGATGGCCTCAGGAGTGGGGTAGCACATGGAGCTGCTGCTTCCCTGCCCTGGGTGGGCTCTCTCTTCCTCTTTGTTCCTTGCATTCTCCATCCCGCATCCCTCCTCCTGCTTCCCTTGGTGCTGGCTGTCCCGCCCCTCTGGCTTTGTTGCTCAGCCGCAGCAGATCCAGCTCTTCCCCAACCCCTCGGGGAGTCTCCTGACCTTTTCTGTCTCTTCTCACAGTCTGGGAGATCCCCGCTGCTTCTCACCCGCTGTCTTCCTCCACAGCCTCTCATGTTTGTTTCCTCAGGGGCCTGGCTTCCCGCTGACCTTGGCCGCAGGCTCGGTGCTGAGCTGCTGACATGGTCCTCTCCAGAGCTTTGTAGGGCATCGGTTTGTGAGAGGGTTGATCTCAGGGCTCCCCGTTTTCCCACGAGTTCCCCTGGGTGTTACGGACCTTGTCTTTCCTTGCCCTCCCCAGGGCTTCACTGACACTGCCGCCGAGGCGATCGTGCAGGTGTGCTGCTGCGCTCAGCAGAAGGCTTGGTGGCTCCTGAGCTTGGTTTCTACTGCTGGGGATTAGGTAATTCGGGAATCCTCTTCCCAGAGGAGCGTCACCTTGCACGGTGTCCCTCATGCTGTAGCTGCACACCCCAAGTGCTGGCTGCCACCTGTGTCTGGGTGGAGAAGGGCAGGTGGGACCTTGTGGGTGAGGATCAGTTGGTTGTGCTGGCGGCTTCCAGAGACGCAGCGGGTGGCTGTCCTGCCTCTGAGGTGTTACTAGAGATGACGTGGCAGATCATAGGTGTGAAGCATTTGATCTCCTTATCTGCCAGGCATAAGCCTCCAAACCTCAGACGCTTGGCCAGGAGCTGGCAACAGGAGCACCTCTGCTCTGGGAAGCTCCTATGTTGCAGAAGGGCAGGAACGGAGATGCTGTTGCACCTCGTTTTTAGAGGATGTTTGGGCTGGATTTTCCGTCTCGTTTGAGGATTATCCCCAGCTAAGCAGGTCAGAGAGCTCGGTGGCGTGTGCTGCAGGGAGAGAGCTGGCACGCAGCACTTGGCCACGCTCCTGCAGCCCAGCGGGTAGTGTCGGAGCAGGGAGAGGGACCTCCACGTGGCGTGTGCCCGTGGGTGGGCACGGAACACTGAGCCACCTCTGAAAGCAACAGGGTGTTGCTGCAGTGATGGAGCTGGAAGGGATTGCAGATGTCCAGGTGGGATCCATGGTGTCCAGCACATCCCTTCCTGGCCTTGGCATCTGAAGAGGAATTTCACTAGAAGAGTTTTCCAAGAGCTTCATTAGAAACAGGTTTTTAACACATTGTATTTTCTCATCAGGACATGGTGCAGATTTTGGATTAGGAAGGATGAGATTGTCCTGTGCGAGCTGCCTGTATCTCCCCTTGGCAGGTTGTCACCTGCACCGTGGTGTGGTTTGGGGAGGGTTGTGGGAAGAGCAGTAGGAGGTGCTGGTCCCATGGAGGGAGCTGTGGATGCTGTGGTTCACTGGGCTTTGAGAAGGGACCAGATAAACTCACAGAAAAAGAATTTGCTCAGCTGCTAAATACCAAGATAGCAAATCTTGCACAGGAATCTAGCACAAATTGCCAGTGGGAAACACATGGGTGAGCGTCACTGTATGGCTGCCACGTTCACAGACCTTTTCACGGCATTCCCGGACATCGGCTGCTGGAGACAGGCTGCTCAGCTGGGTGGCCAGAGGCTTACCTGGGCTGGGATGCTCTTGTCTTCCCTGGCCTGGTGCTGTGGTGCCGGGGTGGGAAGCAGTGGCTGGCAGCAGTGCTGGCAAGCACGGTGTCTGCCTCCTGCGGCAAGCTCTGGAGCTGGCCTGGGGCTCTGTGCTGGCTGGGCATGGGGGAGAGGAGCCTAGCTCTCGCTGGCTTGGCCGTGGCTCTTGGGCGACTGGTTAAAAGAACTCACCCAGAGTAGGAGTCTCCCTCCTCGCTGGGGACCCTTGTGTCCGAGTTGCCCTTACATCTGCCCAGGCAGTTAGCAGAGCAAGGTGGTGCTCAGGAGACATGGTTCACCCGACCTTTTCTACAAGTCTTCCCTAACATTGGATGAGTTGCAGCATAGAGGCAAATCCAGGTGGTTCTCTCTGTTGGCTGTGCAGGGTGTCCAGAGGACTAGCTCAGGTCTAGGCATGTGCACTCTGAGTATTTCAAGGTAACCAGCAGAAATCGAATGCTTGTCATAAACTCCTGAAGTCATAAAAACATCTCTGGGGTAGCGTGAGCCCTGTGCTGTGAGGGAAGGATGACTTTGCCCCTGTGCCTTTTGTCAGCTCCCTTGGGCTGACCTCGACTGTAGCATCAGTTTCCTGGGAAATAAGCTGGTGAATTCCCAAATTCTCCATTATCACAGCGCTCCCACACTGCCACGGGCATCACTCACGGGGCATCAGAGGCTTGAAAATGGTTTACACACAAACACCTGTCTCCTTTCCTGTGCAATTTTCCCCTGGGGAAGAAGGGGTGAGGAAGCACACAGCTCACACAGGGGATGCTGAGCCAGAGACTCCCTCTTCCCTCTGTCTTCTCCCACCGACCCAGGCCTAGAAGCTGCCACCGCCAGCACGGCTCTCTGCCTGCACTGGTGGCACCGATGGCTTTGTTCGCTCCTGCATTGGCCACAGCAAGCGCTGGTGGTGCGCTGGGCAGCTGTGCCGCTCTGTGGGGGGATGTGCAGTTGTTCCAGTGTCAGCGCTCACATCTCTTCCCCGCCGTGGGCACAGGAGAGCCGGCATCACATGTGCATCCCGTTGCGAACATCCTTGGCCCCGCACCTGCGTGCGGCGGGGCAAGCAGGGAGTGGACGGAGTAGCTGCAGCTCCGGATAACACGCCTCGGCGGGCAGGGAAATGGCAGGCTGCTCGTCAGCCTCCAGCACGGCCTCTCCGGGGGCCCTGGGCTTCATTTCACCTTGGCTGCCTCCTTCTCGTTGCCTTGGTTACCATCACTTACAGGCAGCAGCTCGGAGGGGAGGCTGATGTGCCCGATGTGATATGGGAGAGCTGAGCCGCGCAGGGCTGCGGCAGCCCGGGAGGGTGGGGGGCCAGGGGGCTCTGCTGTGGGGCCAGCATCCTCCCTGGGTAGGAGTCCCCAGGGGTGGCTGCCCACTGCATCCCAGCCAGAGAGCACAATCCAGATGTGTCCATGCTGGAGGGTTGTGCGGCGTCCCACCGGCAGCGCGTTTCCTCCATGCAGAGCACAGAAGCACGGGCTGCGAGCGCGGTGAGAAGAGCTCGCTGGTCTGCCCTCCCTGCCCTTCTCCCGCTCCCCATCGCGCGCAAGCGCAGCTCGCTCGGAGCCGGTCGTGGCAGTGACAAGTTAGTGCTGGTCAGGGGGTGCTGGCAGCCCAGCCAGCTGGTTCGAGCAGACGGGCAGCTGCCCACACCCTGGTGCAGTGGGGCAGCTGGCTCAGCCCTTCGCTTTGCTTGCAGAGGCAGGAGCGCTTGGGGCTTCAGCCTTCGTCTTGATGTCACAGGCTTGGAGGAGAGTCGCTGTAAGCAGTCCTGTTGCACAAATCAGCCTTCCAGTAGGGAAAGCAGGGCTGGGAGAGCATCAGGAGGGATGGATGGCATGGCAGCCGGTGCCGGTGAGTCGATGCCCGGCACTGATTCAGGCTGTGCTTGCAGGTACGTGAACACCCTCCTGAAGCTCATCCCCCCTGTGCTGGGGCTCCAGGAGCAGCTGCGCCAGGCAGTCCAGAGTGGGGACATGGAGACGTCGCATGGGATCTGCCGCATCGCTGTGGCCTTGGGGGAGAACCACTCTCGGTGAGTGCTGGAGATGGTCCCCAGGAGAGGGAATGAGCTTGGAGCAGCCCACTGTTCCCTACACGTTGCATTGTCCAGGGCCTGTCCTGCTCCCAGTGATGTGTGTCAGAGCAGAGGCGCCAGGCTCGCAGCACACTGACCATGCTCTCTGTTCCCCAGGGCGCTCCTGGACCAGGTGGAGCACTGGCAGAGCTTCCTGGCCCTGGTCAACATGATCATGTTCTGCACCGGCATTCCCGGGCACTACCCCGTCAACGAAACCACCAGCTCCTTGACGCTCACCTTCTGGTACACGCTGCAGGTCAGTGGCTGTCATGGGGCAGCCCGCCCGGATCCTGGGCTCCAGGCAGGGCCAGAGGCACTGGTGCACATGGACTGGGGTCTGGCCTGTGGCTGCGTTTGGTCCCCAAGGATTTTGGGTGCCCCCGCTCCTTGCCCTGTGCTTGCAGCCACCCCAAGGCACATAACTCAGAAATGCTGGCCCCGTGGCTTTCTTTTTCCACCCCCAGTCTTTCGTTGAAGTCTGAGCCAGCCTTTAAGGGCCTCGTTAACATAACTAATTAAAACTTCATGCTAATTTTTTTTTCCACCAGCAGACCTGGTTGTGTAGCTCCTTGCCATGCGGCTGCACTGGCTGCAGGCAGGGAGGAGACCACAAGCCAGCTTGCTGCTGGCTAGACCCTGCTGCCGGGCTGGCGGTCATAGTCCCTCAGGGGACGAAAGAGAGGGCTGGGGGCTGCTAGTGGCTGCCCGGTGTGGGGTCCCTCTCCCAGGGCCAGTGTTCCCTGTGCCAACAGAGCAGCCCTGCCATGTCGTGCTCTATTTTTAGCCCCATTCACCCCCCTCAGCTCCATTCCTCCGCAATCTGATGCGGCGTGGCTGAGCGTGGGCAGGGAGGGGGGCGATGTCGGCGCCGTGCTGGCAGCTCCTCTGCTGTGGGGGGCTGTGCTGAGGCTCCCACCTCCTCTCACTGCTTCTCTGGATGGGTCTGCGGGTACGGGTGCAGGCAGGAGAGTGCTGTGCACCCCTGGCACCCGTCCCAGCCTGCCTCACAGGGGCCCGAGGCATACATGCTCCTGATGCAGGGCATGCTCCTGAGGATAGGACACAGCAGGGCAGTGCCACCCTGCTGTAACCGTGCTGTCCTCAAATGCCCAAGGATCCACCCTGCTGCTGGCGCTTCTGGTATCTTGGCTCCAGATAATGCTGCTGCTGCAGAAGGGCTCGGCATCAAGTTGACCTTGGGGAGCTGGAAATGCTGCCTCTGAGGTGTGACAGGTCCCACCAGCCCTGGGAGGTGCCCCTGAGCACCCCCTGCTGTGGGCACGCTGGGTCTATTTTCTTTCCACTGCAACACCTGACGTATCCCTCCTCCTGCTGCCAGGACGACATCCTCTCCTTCGAGCCAGACAAGCAGGCGGTGTACCAGCAGGTCTACAGGCCTGTCTACTTCCAGCTGGTGGATGTTCTGCTGCACAAAGCCCAGTTCCCCTCCGATGAGGAGTATGGATTCTGGTCTTCAGATGAGAAGGAACAGTTTCGGATATACAGGTACAGCTGGGAGGTTTGGATTGGCTCATGAGGCAGGTGAGGATGCAGGCAGCATCCTGCCTCCTTGGAGCCTGAGCACCGTGGGGACACCCAAGGAGGGACACAGAGGAGATTCCTTCCACCAAGAGCTCTTTGGTCTGTGGTGGTGACATGGAAACGAGCTGGTGCTTTGGCACAGCACCAGTTTGCCTGCCTAGGAAGCCCTGGGAGCACTCCACGTTGGGCTGGAGCAGTGTCCCTGTGCAGGCAGTGTCTGCATCCTGTCTGGCAGTGGAAGGGGAAGTAACGTGTCCATGCATGGAGCACTTTGCAGGGGTTGGGGACAGCATTCGGAGACCCTCCGTGTTCTCTGCAGGGTGGACATCTCTGACACGCTGATGTACGTGTATGAGATGCTGGGTGCTGAGCTCCTGAGCAGCCTCTACGACAAACTGGGACGTCTCCTGACGAACACGGAGCAGCCGTCCACGTGGCAGGTGAGCAAGGGGACCCAGGCACCACGGTGATGGCTACCAGCCTCTCAGGGGCCTATCCTTGCCAGGGTGTTAGAGCAAAGGGATGTAATAGAGGTGCCTTGCCAGTGCATGTGTGGGCTCTCTGGGGTCTGCTCAGAGGAGGAACAGGTCTTCTGCCTCCCTGTCCTTAGCACTGCACAGAGACAAGCCTCCTCACCTGCTGCAAGGTCATCTGAGCCTGGGGCCGGGGTGGGCGTCGGGGGTCAGCGCCTGGTTCTGATGGTGCCTCTCCCACCCTGGCAGCACACAGAAGCGTTGCTCTACGGCTTCCAGTCCATTGCAGAGACCATCGATGTGAACTATTCCGACGTGGTGCCGGGGCTGATCGGCCTCATTCCCCGGATCAGCATCAGCAACGTGCAGCTCGCCGACACCGTCATGTTCACTATCGGTGAGGCCTTTGCTCGTGTGCAGGCTGGGCTGGGGAGGGGGAGCCCTTCTGAGACCGCTTCTGCCCAGCAATAACAGCAGTGAAAAGCAAAGCATCCCGGAACGCGGGGAGCACGCATCCGCGGCGCAGTCCCACAGTCCGATCCTGTCCGTGTGCACAGGGGCCCTGTCGGAGTGGCTGGCTGATCACCCTGTCATGATTAACAACGTGCTGCCGCTGGTGCTCCAAGCCTTGGGCAACCCTGAGCTCTCCATCTCTAGCGTCTCCACCCTGAAGAAGATCTGCCGAGAGTGCAAGTACGACCTGCCGCCCTATGCCGCCAACATCGTTGCTGTGTCGCAGGTAGGAGACGGATGCAGATGGATGTGTGGCACAGAGTCGGGATGTGCTCTGTGCAAACCCTTTCCTCCTTGTGGATCAGGGTGGGGGACACAAAGCAGCAGCTAAGGGCATCTTGTGGGGGATTTGTCCATCCTGTTCCTAGGCCAGACCCAGGTGGCAGGTGCAGAAATGGTAGGCAGTGGCAGACATCATTACCAAGGGGTCCACTGGGGTTGTGCTTGGCCATCCATCCTTTCCCTGTGGTTTTGTTTGCCTTGTTGGGAGTGGCATCCTGCCAGCTCTGCATCCGCCAGGCAGCTGGTGCTGCTACTGAGCGTCTTAGGGGGTCATCCTGGTTGTCAATCCTCTCCATGGAGGCTGAGCTGGTCCCTGCAGTGCCAGGGCAGGTTATCCTGTGGTCTTTTTTGGCTCTCAAGGTTTGGGGCAGATGAGACTTGGAGTCCCAAGGTACTAGGAGGAGGGCTGGGTTGTTAATGGGAGCAGAGAGGGGCTGGTGCAGGGCATAAGCCTCTGCTCTTGGCGCCTGGGGGACACCATCGCTGGGATAAGGAAGCCCTGGCTGAGGTTGGCTCCTCAAGCTGTCCTACTGCAGAGCCCATCCAGGCCAGGGGCTCCCCTCGCTGGGCAGCTGAGGGGGCTGACTGGAAGAAGAGTTTACCAGGGGACAAGGATTTTGTTGCCTGCCTGCGGCAGATTGTGGGGAGGCTGTGCGGAGCCACATGCTGCTTGTCTGTGCCTCCACTGGTGCCAGTTGTCTTGCCATCCTGCATCAGTCCTGCCTTCTGGAAGGGAAGGGGCTTCCTGCAGCACTCACCCTGCTCTCTCTCTCCCTTTCCCTTTGACAGGAGGTGTTGATGAAGCAGATTCACAAGGTAAGAGGGGCTGGCTCACACCTCTGGCTGGTTCTGTTTGCCCCCCACACCCCTTAATCGTTCCGAGCGGAAGACACAAGGGGTGCCATCGGGAGCTGGGCTGTCCCCGGAGGAGAGCTCAGCACTGCAGCCATTGTGTGGTGGGGCCAGGAGCTCACTGCGCTGCCAGGCGCCCACTGCACGTGGGCTGGGGTCGTGCTGGGGGATATGTCCCCATAGAGGAGGGAGCCCTCAGGGAGACAAGTCTAGCAGTTCCCAGTCCCTCCAAGCCCACGGATGCCAAGACGGCAGGCATGTCTTCAGGAGGAGGTGTGGGGACAGAGCCCGGGCTGTGCCTGTGACCAGACTGGGGTGGGACTTTTGACCCCGCAGGGGCAAAGGATGGTATGCCAAGGTAGCGATGCCAGCACAGAGTTCTCTGGGCACCAACCAGTCTTTCCTTAGCGGGTTGCTGGGAAGAGACAGGTGCTGGTGGCAGAGCGCCTGTACCCTGGGTTCTGCTGTGCCAGTAGGGATCTGCCCTCTCCTGCAGTGAGGTGCACAGAGCGTGTCCCAGATGGAGCAGCAGCGCAGCGGCAGCACGGTGGGGACCTGGCTGTGCTGGCTGGGCCCCTGGCAGCCGTCTTGGCTTGCGTGTGTGTGGTAGGGCTGCAGGCTGGGCAGTGACCTGCCCCCTTGTCTCCTCTCTGTTCCAGACGAGCCAATGCATGTGGCTCATGCAGGCTCTTGGTTTCCTGCTGTCTGCGCTGCAAGTGGAGGAGATCCTGAAGAACTTACACTCCCTGATTACCCCCTACATCCAGCAGCTGGAAAAGCTGGCTGATGAAACGGTGAGTGCCCTCGTGCTGCCTGCATCCAGAAGTGGCTTCTCCTGCTGGCTGTAGCCCTGGGCATGGTGTGTTGAAGCAGCAGCCTCGAACGTAGGCTCAAGAGAGAGCACAGTGCAAGGAACCCCTCTCTGGCACTTTACATCTACAGTCCTGCCTCCTCAACATCCCAAAGGCATGACTGTGAGCAGTGTGGTCCGTGTCACACTTTGGCTTTATTTTCCCTGGCAGCCTAATCCCTCCAACAAGTTGGCCATCATCCACATCCTGGGCCTGCTCTCCAACCTTTTCACCACCCTAGACATCAGCCACCACGATGATGACCATGAAAGCACGGAGGTCAAGAAACTGCCAGTGCAGCAAGGACCCAACCCAGTGAGTAGAGTGGTAGCTTGATGCTCTTTGCCACAGCCTGGCCAAATCCCTGCTATTCCCTGCTGGTGCCAGGAGAGGGGGATTGATGGGGGTTGCAGCGTGAGCCATGAAAAGGGTAGTGCTGGTGTATTCCAGCTCAAACAAGTCCTTCAGCTCATCCCAGCACTCCTGAGGTGGGCAGAGGTGATGTGCAGGGTCCCTCTTGGCCAGATGCTGCTGAGGACAGCCTGGGCACTGCCTGCCAGCTATGAGCTGTGCTAGGCTGCTTCAGCAGGGAAGAAAGCTGCTCAGCATCGGAGGGGAAGGAGGCAGTGGTGCCTGCAAAGGTTTGCGTCCAGGCCGTGCTTAGTCTTGCATCTCCCCTCCCCGGTGCTGTGGGGACCAGTTCCCTTCAGCGTCTCTCATTCCTTACAGGTGGTGGTGGTTCTGCAGCAAGTCTTCCAGCTCATACAGAAGGTCCTCAGCAAGTGGCTGAATGATGCCCAGGTGGTGGAGGTAACCAGGCCCCTCCTGTACTGCCTGCAGCTCTGCCTGTCCTTGCTGAACTGGGGACAGCAAAGGATGGACTCTGGGTGATGCCCTGTAAGAGGGGCGCATTGCTGGTTTGTCTGCACCAGCGCTGCTTGCCGTCACCAGCAGCATCCAGCCGTTCTTGTCTGTCCTGTGCCTCCATCAGCACAGTTCCTCTCCAGTTACAGAGGGCCTGCCGCCAGCAGGGAGATGGGGATCTGCCAAACCTGTGTTCCCCGAGGGCAGAGCTCTGCTCTGACCTCGACCTGTGGCATCTGGGGTTTCTTCAGTTCGCTCAGTCCAGTCCCAGATGTAGCGTCCACCAGCCATTCTTCCCCCTGGCCCTCGGGGAGTCTTCCTGCAGCAGTGGGCCGGGTGTTTCCCGGGAGCATCCTGTGCTGCAGGGCAGGGTGCCAGCACCAGAGCTGGACCCTGTGCCTGGCTGGTCCCCATCCCCACTGCCAGCTCTTCCCCCCCTTGAGACCCATCTGTCAAGTCCTGCCCCCCGAGGAGAGGTCTCCTGGTGCCCCTTGCTCACGCCGTTCTTCTCCCACAGTCTGTCTGTGCCATCTTTGAGAAATCCGTGAAGACCCTCCTGGATGATTTTGCTCCCATGGTGCCTCAGCTGTGCGAGATGCTGGGGCAAATGTACAGCACCATCCCCCAGGCCTCTGCCATCGACCTCACCCGGCAGGTACGGAGCCGTGCGGGGCGCTGGGGCTGCTGCTCCCTGGGGATGTGAGGGGCGTGCAGGGCCAGCAGCAGCTTCAGTCCTGCTCTCTCTCTTGCAGCTGGTTCACATCTTTGCCCATGAGCCTGCCCACTTCCCTCCCATCAAGGCCCTCTTCTTGCTCGTTACCTCAGTCACGCTGACCCTCTTCCAGCAAGGTACGTGGGATGAACCCTTCTTCGTGCTGGGGCTGTTGTCAGGCTGTTGCATGCATGGAGTCTGGAGGCGTCTTACCAGGAATGGCTGTTTTCACTCCTAGCTAAGCTAATGGGGCCATCTCTGTTTCTTGGATTCATCCCAACCCCTGGAAGGTGGGTACCTTCCCTGCAGGGCAGCGGAAGCAGGAAACCCCCGGGTGAGACTCTGGACTGCTGTGAGCCCTGCTTCTGCAGCAGGGCTGGGCGTTGCGTGCGGCAGGGGTCGAGCCGGAGCTCCAGTCCCACTTGGCGGGGAAGCTGTGCTCCCCGGGAGATTCCAGGGCTCCTCTGTGGGCCAGCACTGCTTGTAGTGGCCAGGAATCGAGCCCTCACACAAGGAGGAGGACGTGTGTGTGAACATCTGGGAAATGACCTTTTCAGAGTCACTGCTGGCCACCGAGTCACTGCTGTGATGCTGGCATCCTGCCGCAGGGCAGGGGCCCCTCTTTGGCTCGCTGCCCACCCCACCAGAAGCAAATGGGATCAGGACAGGGCCCTCCACACCATGGCTCCCCTCAGCCTCTTGGTGGCTTGCCCTGTGACAGGGACAAACGTACCTTGGAGCTGCTATCCCTGGTCCTTCAGCACCTCCGTATGCGGTCCCCAAGGGCTCTTCTTTGCTCACAGCCAGGTGCTGGGTAGGGTGATGCTGTCCCCCAGTACAAGGCTCCGAGCGCGCTAGAGAGGTGGGGGAGGTGTGAGGACCCCTGCTTCATCATCACGCCACGGTCTGAGCAAATCCCGCTGTGCTGAGGTGTCACTGGGGTCAGTGGCAAGCGAGCCGGGCTTACCCGGAGATCAGGTCCCCGCTTCTGCCGGCGGCGTGTGGATGCGTCTGCGCTGAAACCCTCTTGGCTGGGCGCCCGGGGAGGCGGCGATGCCTCCGGGCAGCAGCAGGCATGTCTGCAGGAGGAAAGGGGAGGGGACAGAGCCCGAGATGTGCCAACGCTTGGATGTGAGCTTTGCTCAGGCGAGCAGCCGTCCGGCTTGCTGCGTGCCCAGGACTGGCTCCCACCCACCCTGTGGGGACCCTCTGGTGGGCAGCCAGCCCTGAGCAGGACGAGCCCCTTCTCTGAGCCCATGGGTGGCAGGAGGAGGGGACGACGCCTGACCCTGCAGGGGTCAGATGCCAAGGTAGGGTGAGTGGTGCTGGCATGGAGATCTCTGGGCACTGAGCTGGTCTCTCCCAGGAGGATGCTGGAGGCTTCCAGGAGAGTCCTGGGCTCAGGGTCTCAGAGAGCATCTAGGAACGGGGCGGGAGGACGACTGTGCCAGGGGCTCCTGAGCAGCTGGTGCTGGTGATGAGCATGTGCACGCCTGAGCCCGGCCGGGCCTGTCAAGCGTTTGCTGAGGTGTTGTCGTTCACTTGCAGTTATCTTCCAGGACCAAACGGTGCTCTGAAGACACCCGCTCAATCCCCACAGTGCAAAAGCTCTAGTTCTCCTGGTGGAGATGGTGCCCAGCTAGCCCCTGCTCCTCCTCCTCTTGCTCCCCAAGGACACGAAGATCTCCTCCTTGGCTCTGCAGCACCCAGGTGCTAGCTGGAGACCCTGGGGCTTCAGACCCTTTCCTTTGCAGTTTCTTTCTGTTCTTGGGTTCTCCAAGTTTCATGATTTTTTGTATGTTTTGTTTCTTTAACTTGCTTCAAGCTGCTCATGTTGCCCATCCCCTTCCCCACACACCCCTCCTCCCTTACACTCCTGTTTTCACTTGTAAATTCTTTCTGTATCACATAACTATATGATGTTGAGTTGCTGTTTGTATGATTTTTCTCTTAAGTTACATCTTTATTATATTTTAGGGCCCAGGGATCATCCTGATATTGTTGATTCATTTATGCAACTCCTGGCACAGGTGTGTTTTAGTTTCTTATTCATTCACTTTCTGTTCTCTCTCTTTCTCTTTTTAATTCAATTTAAACCTATTTTTAGCTTTCTGTTGACAACGTTTTTTTCCTTTTAGTTGAATATCGAGTTTCTCCATCTGTTTCCGTGGAATTTGAAAACAAAACATTCTCCTTTAGTTCTGGGTTTGCACCATCCCCAGGGCAGTGCCCTCCTCTGCAGGGCAGCCTCCAGCTGCCACCCCCTCGCCCTGCCGAAGCTGGCACGGGGCGTTTGGGGCCACCGTCACCCTCGGGTGATAGACAGATTAGAGCATTAAGTGGATGTTTTCCAACCCATTTACCTGCCCTACAATGGGTCCTCTGGAGCAGGCTGGTGGGAGGAAGCCCCTGCCCACGGTAGCAGGCAGCTGCCGGGGTCTGGCTCTGAACAACATGCTTGCGATGGCGTGTGGACATGCGAGGGTGCCACGCTGCCTCCTGCCCTGGCAGCCTCCCGGGGTTGTGGCAGATCCTGCGCCTGCAGCCCGGGAGCCCTCCCGTGCCGCTGGCTCGGTGGCGTGCAGGGACGGTTTGCGTTGGCGTGGTGGGGGCCGCAGGCTGGCTGGTGGGGCTGGCACTCGTGTCACCGCTGGTGGTGGGCAGTGGGACCAGTGCCGTGCTGTCTGCACATGCCTGCTGGGAGCCGTGGGAGCCCAGCACGCTCCTCAGCCCCTGGCCCTCAGCGGTGAAGTCCTGATGTCCTTGATGCGCTCAGAGCCCTGGTCGGAGATGTGCCTACTCAGAGGGTGGGTCGGTGGTGAGGAGGGGCCCAGCAGAGTTGCTTTCTGCTCCAATTCTGTGATGGCATGACCTCTAACCGAGCGTGCTGACCCGGTGTCTGTGCAGGAACACACCCCCAGGCAGCTACTGGAGCTGTGGCCATCCTGCCCTTGCTGACTGTCCGGTGTGGCTGGATGCCGAGCTGTCAGCCCCTCCGACAGCTGCTCTTCCCATGCAGGGTCTTGTGGGATGGAGAGGGCTGCACTTCACCCCTGTCTGGGCAGGGTTTGCTCCTCACGGGTCTCACCTTGATGCCCAGGTCCTGCTGAGACCCATCGCATCCCACAGGCCACATTGAGCGTTTTCTTCCCTGCTTTTCATCTTGAAAGACATAACATGATGGGGGTAATTGGAAAGCAGGCGCAGCTTTTGTCGGTGTCGGTTTTGGAAGCTGTGACCTTTTTACAGGGGTTTTGAACGTGATGGGAGGATTGATGAACGGGGTCTGTGTGTGAGATTCATGAAGGTGTCCTCCCCAGCTACTCGGTGCTGGTGGGACCTCTGCTCGAGCACTGTGCCCAGTTTGGGGCACAACATTCCTGTAGATAAGAGACCAGAGGGCATAGAGAAAAGCATCTGGGAAAACGACCACCTGTACACGTGGTGAGGAGGAAGGGCTGATGGGAGCCTGAGGACCAGCATGAGTCCTGGAGTGTGTAAAGGGTAATGTCCCAGTCAGGGGTAAAAACCCCTCTTCTGTTTGCCTAGAGTGGGAGAGTAAGTAACAGGAGGAAATAACGGCAAAGGATCTGGTTCAGGCAGTAGGAGATCTTTCTAAGAGTGTGAGGAAGCACTGGGAGGTCACTCAGGGAGCTGGTGCTGCGTGGAGGGCTTGAAAGGACTCAACAAGCCTGTTGCTTTTGGAGGGCAGATGGAGGTAGTCATGTGGGGGGGGCAGGGCATTAGGTGACCCTGAGAAACTATTCCCTGAGAGCAACCACCACCCATCCCGGCTGCCGGGAAGCTGTTACACTCAGGGCAGGATCTGCAGGTAACGCTGGGGCAGCGTGTTGGCAGCTGGCCCGGGCTCCAGTGTGCCAGTCTTCGGACAGCCTGCATCCTTCAGAGGCTGTGCTGTGGGATCAGCTCAGAGGCTGCTCCATAGCTGCTCCATCTTGGATCACTGCGAGACACCTGACATCGTGCTGCCAGCCCACCACCGCCCATGCAAGACCTCATGTTCTCCTGGGCTTTGTATGCCAGCAACCCTATGAAGACCAAAGGATCCCATCCCCGTTCTCTCTCCTCACACTTGTTTCAAGGTTTCATCCTCTTCCTTGGCTTATCCCTCTTCCCAGCCTGTCTGAGTGCTTTGAAAGCCATCAAGAAATGGCCTTGCCACACCTACTTGGCTCCTTGCTCTCAGGACTTCAAGAGCTGTCTGGAGGCTCAGGTGGGTCCAGCCTGCCCTCTTCCAGAGGACCATGTTCTGCGGTGATGCTGTTGAGCATTTGTAGATCCAAGGATTAAAGTTGGAAAGAACTGCAGATCTCTTCAGACCTGATTTTCATGTGGTGAGGGCTGTGTTTTCATCCCAGCCTGCTCTGCCTGTGGAGCCCTTGGAGAAGTAATGCATCTTCCAGAGCAGCAGCAAGTTTGGACCCAAGAGTGTGTCGAGGTGGAGACTTTCCCACTTCCCTGACCGTCTGCTCCTGTGGCTGACCACCTTGGTGGACATAGCATCTTCCCTGTTTCCAATTTGACTGGTTTCTCCTTGCAGGCGGTGCTTTTGTCCTCTGCCAGCAACTACTCTTTTACCTTCTGATAACTCAGAAGCAGCTCCTGCCTCCTGATAACTGCACATCAGCCCTCTGTCACCAGCTCACAGGGAGCCATCCCTCTGTGACAGGATTGTGGTTGACCTTACTGCATATATATGTGGGCTTGGTTGCAGCCTGTGGGACTGCCCGGTTGGCACAGCTGATCGTTATGCCATGGTGTTAATTGTCAATCCACTCTTGAGGATGGCTAGCTGATCACGAGAGCATGCTGGCTTAAACCAAATGTCTTACAGATGCCAGAGATCCTGGAGTTACTGTTACTACTCAAAGCTAAGTATGAAATAACCCGTCTGCCGTAAGGCTGCGCAGAGCAGCAGCGGCACCCTTTGCAGTGAGCGCTGGCCTCAGCTGCTCCCCTCCTGCCTCCGCTGTGTGCTGGGAAAGGTGCTGAGCATCGGTGCTGCGGTGCCCGAGTTGAGCATCCCATCTGGAGGGCTGTGGGGCTCAGTGCCACCCGCCCGGCTGGAGTGCCTGTGCCGAGGACTACACCCGGCTTGCACCCGGGTCTGCATTGGCAAAACCGGGCAGGTTCTGGTGTTTGGGAGCTCTAGCCCACTCCCTGGCCAGCGGGTATCACTCGTGTGCATGCTCCTGTTTGCAGGTAGGACTTTGGGGCTCTCCAGCCTGCCTGCCCACCGGGGCTGCAGGCACATCCACCCCCCCCCAGCATGGCTCCGCACCAGCACGGACATCCGGAGCACTGCGGTGACCTCCCCTGACTGGGTGCCCTGTGGCAGACTCAGTGCCTCGCCAGGCAGAAGATGCGGGACTGACCTTCTGTGATGGCACAGCCAGCACCACCCCCCACATCCCTTCCTTCCTGGGCTGGTCCAGGCTGCATGCTGCTCCATCTCCCACACCTGCTCCAGCCAGAGCCATAGAGTCCCGTGGAGGACATTGGCTCGGCATCCCCTCTCGCCGGTGGGCAGGGCCTGACTGCTCCCCCCTGGCACTGGTGCCTGGCCAAGCTCATGTGCCCTTTCCAAAGCTGGAGGCTCTGCTCTGCCAGGCTTGTGGTCTAGGAAGAGGAGGTGGTGCTGGACACAAGGGCTTGATCTGTGTGTTCTGGTGAGCTGCAGGAACCAGCTGTGCAACCCCCCACTGTCCCTTGTCTGCTGGAGGAGTGGGGTTGGTGTCCTGCCCCTGAAGAGCCTGCCCTGAAGACCTGCCTGGGTGTCTTCCAGCTGCCATGGAGAAGACTGATGTCCTTTCTGTGCCAGCCCGCAGGACAGCCCTTGCCAGAAGCCAATGCCTACCTCTGCAGTGGCTGCTGCAGCAAAGGATGTGGGGGGACATTTGAAAACTTTTAAAGACCTGTCCCCATCCCAGAGCATGTGAGCAGAGCTGCTCTGGCAGGAGCCGAGGACAGGCTGGCAGTAAGAGGCCCCAAAGCTGGAACAGGGTTCCTGGTGCTGGGAAAGAGCAGCTGGACCTACCTGGTGCTGCTTGCGGATGAGAGAAGCTCCACATGGCTCCTTCTTATGGGGGTAAAAAGCATCTCTGTCTAGTGTAGACATGTGGCTTGCGCTCTCTGCTCCCTTGGTGGAGGTGTCCTGTGGGAAGAGGCCCTCCCAATATTGGCACGCTTCCCACCATGGCACTGACGGAGTGAGGAGCAGATGCTGCAGCGAGTCTGCAGAACCTGGGGGGCTCTGCCTGCCGCGGGTCTGGTTTGGCCGGGAAAAGCACCCTGCAGGTAGGTGGCAATCTGTGCACATTGGAAGACTCTTGTGCCAGCTGAGCAGTCTTGCAGCACACAGGAATTGGGTTAAAACCAGCTCCTTGGAGGGGCAGAGTAGAGGAACCTGCAGCTGGGTGGTATCACAGGAACTGATACCCAAACAGTGTGCTGCTGGGGGAGAGGCTCCTGGTCACCCCTCTGGAAGCCCGCACCAGCTGGGGTAGTCCCTCGTGGCTAGTGCTGCAAGGTCTCTTGCAAGTGTTTGTCCAGTTTGGTGCCGACTGAACGGCAGCAGCCACAACGAACAGATGCATTTCTAAACCGTCGCCCAGCCACTAGTCTTCTGTGTTGGTGCTAGCACGTCAGGAGCGATGAAGCACACTGTCTGTGCATACACACAGAGGTATAAAGTGGCCCCTGATTGCCCCCTGGAAGGTCTCTGCCTGTATCTAGTGGGCAAGCAGGATCCTGTGATTCTACCATCTCTGCCTGGTACAGCAACACCTTCGGTGCCTAAACATGAATCCTCTTTTGCAGCATGTGATACAAAGGTCAGAAAGGAGAAGGGGTAACCCTGAAACTTCAGCTTCTTGGTCTCCAGCATATGATCTCTGCACTGTGCAGATGGCTGTCAGCTTTCCCTGGAGCAGAAGGGGGGAGGAAATAAGTGTGTTTTACTTCGAGACCATGACTGTGGGCAGATGGCTGTGTGTCCTGGGTGCTGCTGGCTGAATGCTGTCCTTGTTTTCATTCCCCAGGAGCAGGCTAGAGGGCCAGCAGTGGCCCTGCACACAGCCTGAGGGCTGCCTGCCCTGGTATCCTGCTGTCCGAGCTCCAGGCATAGAGCGGGGCCACTCCAGTGCTGTGGCTGCTGTCCCCAGTGTCACAGTGACAGCAGGGCAGGGGGCTCGGCTGCCATCCCCAGTGGATCCCGCAGCAGTGGGCACGGTGGTATGGTGGTCAGGGCATGGAAGTGGCCGCCTTACATAGCAGTGCTCACTGTGGCAGGGCAGAAACCCTTCCCATGGAGTGGAAAGGGCAGACTGAAACATTTCCATCCAGTAACAGCCCAGTGCAAGCACAGAGGGGACCAAGCCACTGCATGGGGTGCCACAACTCAGGGTGGCCCCAGCAGCAGTGCCTGACACCCGTAGAGGCTGGTGGGATTGCCGGGTGGCAGGGAAGTAAAAAAAAAAGCTTTTCTGATCTCAGACTTGCTGCTCAGGAACTGCCAAGCAATGTTGGCATCTTGTCATCTGTGTCCTAGAGTCCAAGCAGAGCGTGCTGCTGGCCCGGCCTGGGGTCACTGCTTGAACCAGTTGGTGTGACCCCAGGGACCCCAGCATCTTCAAGAGGAGCAAAGCGGCACAGGAGGTTGGCCTGTGCTGGGCCCCGCATGGCTGCCCTTGTCCCGGGAGCGCTGCCACAGCCTGGCCTACTCCAGTGGGACACGAGCCCTCTGTGTGTCCAAAGTGTGTGCACCGCCGTGGCATCTATCCTCAGGTCCTGGGGTCAGCGGTCCCCGAGCGTAGCAAACTGCCTGGATGTTTGATTGACGTTGTCTGGAGTGGGGGTGGGAAGGAGATGTTTTCCTGCTGTACTGTGTGAATCTGCCGTTTACCGTGGGTGTGCCCAGGTAAGTGTGCGTCCAGGCAGAGGCTGTCTGGGGCACCGGGTTCCTCGGAGGTTTCCTGGCTGCCTCTGCAGCACGGGGTTTATGCTGCCTGTCTGTGTGCCTTGCAGGCTCTGAAACGGAAGCCGGACCTCTTCCTGTGTAGCAACCTGGATGTCAAAGCAGTGTTTCAGTGTGGTGAGTACCAGGGGCATGGGCAATTGGCCCAGATTGCTCCGCAGAGAAGCCAGCCTGCTCCTCCTGCGAAGCTGGGCCAGGGACCACAGGGCTGATTTGGGATGACAAGCGGTGTTTCTGCCTGCTAACCTGAGCCATTTCTGCCCACAGGTGTCCTTTCGCTCAAGTTCCCCGAGGCCCCGACGGTCAAAGCATCCTGTGGCTTCTTTGTGAGTATCGTGGCATCGTGCATCCCTACTCCAGGGGGTGGGAGGGCAGGAGCAGGGCTGCAGGTTGGGCAAGGGTGCTGCGGTGTGGAGCCTGCTCCGGGCACTGAGCGAGCCGGGCTGTGTGTTGCAGACGGAGCTGCTGCCCCGCTGCGGAGAGATCACACCGGTGGGACAGGTCGTGCATGAGAACGGCAAAGTGCTGCTGCAGGCGGTGCTGGAGGTGAGCTGGCGTCAGAACCACGGGCTCCCCGGGCAGCTCTGGGCTCTGTTCCCGGGCAGTACCCCTGCGGAGCCAAGGGCAGAGAGCCTGACAGCGCGGGTGGGTGCGGGCAGGGCGACGCCGCGGGCTCAGCGGTGTCTGTACTCTGTGACAGGGTGTCGGTGGCCAGGCTTCCCGCAGCCTCATGGATCACTTCGCAGAAATCCTCTTTGCCTTGAACAAGCACTGCTTCAGCTACCTGAGCGTCTGGATCAAGGAGGCCATGCAGCAGGACGGCTTCCCCTCGGCCCGCGTCAGCCCCGAGCAGAAGGAGACCTTCAGCCAGCAGATCCTAAGGTTTGTGCCCCCGCCCCGCGGTGGCTGTGCCCCACGTGCGGTGGGAATGAACCCCTCCCCAGCACAGCCTGGTGTGTCCCTCCTGCTTCATGTCCATCCCCTCCGTCTTAGCAGAGAGCGTGTGAACAAGCGGCGAGTGAAGGAGATGGTGAAGGAGTTCACCCTGCTGTGCCGAGGGCTGCACGGCACGGAGTACACGGCAGACTACTGAGCACCTGGCCAGGACTGCGGACAATTTGCCCAGACCAGCCCTTTCCCGCAAGGAAGCCCTCCCTTCCCCCCCGCCCTGCTGCAGTACGGCTCGTAGAATAACCCTCCACCTAGAATTAACCCACTCGGGACGCTCCTCAGCTAGATTTGGTGGCCGCATCTCGGTGTCAGCATCTTTGTTTCCCCCAGCATGCTCCCCCCCCTCGCAGGGGACAGGAGTGCCGGCTGCAGGAGGCGGCGGAGGGCGGGGGGGGTGGGAAGCCTGGGCAGGACTACCCCAGCATGGGCTGCCCCGTGCCCGGACTACCGGCTCTTCCCTGGCACTTCCCCGCGGGTACCTGTGCCCCAGGGCGGGGAGGCTGCCCCTGTGCCCATGGCAGTGGCTGGCTGGGCGGGGGGGCTCGCCCCCTGCTCGTTTGTACGTGTGTGATTGGGAGGGGGGAGACCCTGCACCTAATTATATTAAGAATATTTCTATGTTGTGGCTGTCATTATTGCAGTGCCCGGACTTGCCCCCTCGCCTCTGGGGGAAGAGCCCAGCAGAGGGGGTTAAATCAAGGTGGGGGTGCCTCAAAGCCTCTTGTCTCCCCTGGCTGCAGGAGGGACAGTGAAAACCAGTCCCCCCAACTTGCCGTGCGCTCCTGCCTGGCATGGGGCAGCTCACGGAGCAGAACCGGTCCTACCTCACATGAGAAGGGCCAGAGTCTATCCCTGCCAAATGCAGGGTCCTTTCTCCAGCACGGGATGTGTGTACCCCACTCTTGTTCAGCTGGGGGAGGGGGTGACACACAGTGCCCTGCCCCCTCTGCCTTAGTTGCCCAGTCCAACTGTGAATGTGGTTTCATTTCTGGGGGTCCCAGTTCTGGTCTTGTCTCAGGCTGGTTTTCCCTAACACCAGAGTGGGCACCATGATCTGTTCTCACCCTGGGACGTCTGGAGTCCCCCTGCCTGCACACCTCAGCCCATGTTTAATTCTACAAGACAATTCACTCACAAGTCCCTTTTCGGTTCAGCTTTAGTTAGCAGCAGTGGCCCACACAAACCTCAAGTCCTGGCACTGTCAGCTCACATGAAGCTGTCAGCTGTCCCATGTCACCTTTCCCAAAGCTGCCCTGGACTGGGGAGCCCTTGGAGGCCAGTTCTGGGCCAATCACTTCTGGCTCTGGCCGTGAGCCCCGGGGTCCCGTGGGCATCCCCGAACACGTGCAACTCCTGCTCTCCCACCACAGCGCTATTGCCCCAAGCCTGCATCCAACATTGGGACAGCTGGTGGCAAGTCCGGACCCTCACGACACCCTCACAGGTCCAACACCTGGTCACGGGTGATATCCAGGCCCCTGCACGTCCCCTGCTCCTGGGTGGGTGCCGATGCTGCTGCCGAATCAGGGTTGCTCGCGCCCCTCGTCCTCGTAGGCAATGGCGATCCCTCGTCGGCCCTGCACAGCCTTGGAGACAGGCGTCTGCCCCAGCTGCTGCTCCAGGCCCCGCCAGCTGCGGGACTCCAGGAAGGAGGCTGGGAGGAGAGAGGAAGGGAATTGTTACTGGAAGCAGGAGGCAGCACAGCTCCTGCACCAGAGCTCAGCCCCACCACAAAACCGAACCACAAACCAGCAGGGCTGATCTCTGCGAGGGCTCGTGTCTGGTCCCTGCAGGCCAGGGCGGTGCTGGGGGGCAGTTGGGGGGCCGGGGGGTCACAGAGGTGGGCAGCACGCATCTCCCCCGTGATCAGCGAGATGTCAGGAACAGCCTCCGCTGGAGGGACAGCTGGTGGGAGCTCAACATGCGCACAGGCACCTGCCGGGAAACATCAGCCTGGTACTCATGTCTATCCTCTGGCTGGTGCAGGCAACTGCAGGCTCCAGGCAGAGGAGCAGGGCAGGACGTGCCCCAGGAAGATGCTGGGCAGCTGTTTCCCAGCTGTTACCTGGCAGCAGGTCTCGGAAGTCAGTGAGGTAGTTCCCCGTCCATTCACGGGCTGGGTTACAGGCCAGCTCCAGCTCATAGGGGGTCACAACGGGCCGGTAGAAGTCAGTAGAGTCCAGCAGCGAGTTCTGAGCGCAGGCCACCAGGACAAAGACGTCCACTTCCAGGAAGTTGGCTAGCTTGGCAGGGTTCGGCTTCCCCACGGCCAGCGTGTAGCTGCGCTTGCCAGCCCGGCGCAGAAGCTCGCGGAGGTGCTGCAGCACGGCCAGGTAGCCTGCCACGCCGAGAGTGCCCACCAGGATGCCCACCACCCGGGCATCCCGGGCCCGTTCCACCAGGTAGAGGCGTCGCATCAGGGCCCGGTTGACGTTGAGGGTCTCGCGGCGGCCGCAGCCGGTGGCAGGATCAAAGGAGCTGAAGGGGCAGCAGTTCCAGGTCAGCATAAAGCTGGTGAGGGCCAGGCCCTCGGCTCCCACATAGAACATGGCATAGTCCTGCAGCCCACCCGGTGCCTCCACCGGGAACCGGCGACCAAACTGCCGCACCTCCCCGGGCAGTGCGGGGCCAGGAGAGTCCTTGCACGCCACCCTGGAGAAAACTATATTGGGGTACTCAGGGCCCAACCGTTGCTCCAGCTCACCTGAAGGGAGAAAGGGGTGAAAATGAGACCTGCAGAAGGTGGGACATCACATTAGGAGAGAGGAGAGAACAGAAATCAGGGCTGACAGTGTCCAGGGACTGTCTGCTTGCTGCTGCTGCCTCTCCTCCTGGCTGCTCTGCAGAGCTCAGAGCAGCATCAGAGACCCCCTCCCTGTCCCAGAACACTCACCCATCGCATGGGCATAAACCACATCGCTCAGCACCACCACACGACTCTGCCGATCGGGGTAGAGCTCCCGGAATGCTTCTGCGCAACGTCCGACGTCCAGGGGCTGCTGCCCGAAGATGTGCAGCACCGGGAGCCTTCTGCAGGGGCTGAGGCAGGCCGAGCCGTAGTGCAGCACCGCCTCAGCACCAGCGTGCTCGGCGGCCACTTCGTCCACACAGCAGCTGCGGGGAGCACCCGGTGTCAGACGGGCTCTGCAACACGAAGCCCTTCCTCCTCCCTAGCACCGCTGTCCCCGGCGCAGGCAGCTCCGGCCCTCGGCCCTACCTGGCAAGGGACAAGCAGCCCCGTTGCTACCCGCGGAGGACCCCCGGGACACCCCCGTGGCCCCGCACCGACCTGCCGTACGTGGTGTCTCCCAGGACGTACATCGCGGCCCCGGTCGCCTCCTCCATCCGGGCCGCCACCGCCGCCGCGTCCGCCAGGAGCTCGTCGGGGAACTGGAGGGCGACCTGGGGGGGGCAGAGGGGGTGAGACACCGGGGAGAGGCGGCCCGCAGGCCCCGACCCCGCCGCACCCCCGGCCCCGCTCACCGTGCCGAACCCGCCGTCCCGCACGAAGGCGGCGGCCCGGCCCATCTCGTAGAAGCCGTCGAGGTCCCCCCGCGGCGCTGCCGCCGCCATCGGGCTCAGCTCCCGCCGCACGGCGGCCTCCCCGTCGCTGCTGAAGGCCGTTGCCATGGCGCCGCGGGGCCGAGGGTTAGACCCACCACGCGAGACCTCTGCGCCCGCTTCCGGGTTGCGGCGCGGTGCTGACCAATAAGAACTCGGCACCGCCCCCCCGGTACCCCAAAATCCCGCCCCCGATGGAGCAGAAGCCTATCGCCTTTCAAGGCAGGGCGGAGAGGTGAAGGACAGCCAATGGGAAGGGGCGCTCCTCTCGTCGGTGGCCGTGTAGTTCCCGCCCCCCTCTCCGGCCGGGCAACCAATAAGCGGGCGCGGTGGGAGCGGTGACGTCACCCGCTTTCGGCTCCGGCGCTGCGGTTCCGCTCACGTGTCCCGCGCGGGTCAGGTGACGCGCTCGCGCCCGGCTGGCCCGCTCCGTCCCGCTCCGTCCGGTGCTGCCGCCATGACAGGGCTCGCGCTGCTCTACTCGGGGCTCGGCCTCGCCTTCTGGACCACGTTGCTGGGCGTCGGTCAGCGCCGGGCCGGGGGGTAGCGGGTGCTGGGGGGGGGCCGGGCTGGGAGACCGGGCTGTGGGGTCACGGGCAGGGCCGGGCCGTGGGGCTGGGCCGCGGGGCAGGACGAGGCTCTGAGCGGGAGGGGAGGCTGCGGCGGTGCCTCGGGCGGGTGGCCCCGTTGGCTGCTGCCTTGCCGGAGCGGGGCTGGGAGGGGCGTTGCGGTGGCGTGGAAGAGGAGCGCCGGGGTGGAGGGGCGCAGCGGCGTCGGTTCCCCGGTGGCTGAGCTGCTGTCGGGAAGGAGGGCTGCCCCGTTGCACGGGCAGCACCGATGTTGGGCCCCTCAGCCTGGACATCCCCCCCCGGCCGCTTTGATCCGCTCCGTCAGAGGGCTCGGCCCCCCCGGCAGCGCCGTGTAACTGGCAGTGCCGCTGGCTGCGCAGCTCGCAGCGCTCTGGGCCGTTGGCTCGCTTCTCTGCGTGTGCAGGAACGGGACGGTGCCGCTGGCTGTCAAGGAGCGCGTTTGAATTCAGCAGATCAGGGGACGTATAGGCAGGTGCTTGGGTTTTCAGACTGTGACAGCTGATGGCTCCTGGACGAAGGACATCGCCCTCCCGCTTTGTGCTTGTGTGTCAGGGTAAAGACCTGTGCAGGTGTGCCTGGGTGACTGCAGAGCCGGTGCGTGGCCCTGTTGCAGCTTGTGGCAGCCCAGGCTCTGCTGCTGATGGCGTTGGGCTCAGCGGCACTGAGGATGGATTTAATGCTTCCTAGGAAGGGGGTGACTTTAAGGTGTAGCGAGAAGATTTCTGTGCTGGAGCTGCTGGCATTTTCCTCTTTCAGCACAGAGTGCTGACCACGAGCCGGGCAGAGGCTGGGGAGATCTTGGCTCCTGCCTCAGTGTTTGGGTCAGGGGAGAGACCAAGTCAGAAGCTGAGGGTGTCTCACTTCCTCGTGTTTCCAGAGCCTGGTGAACCCAGTGCTGGACCTAGGGCTGCCTTCCTGGGTTCTCTGAGTCATGCAGCTCGCACCCTGCAGAGCTTGAGACTGGTGGAAAATGTTAATGAGCTGAGCCCAGTTGCTTTTAACTTCCCCTGCCCTGTTGCAATCTCTTTTCAGGGAAGGAGCGAGCAGGAAACAGTCTTGCTCTGTGCGGTGTTGCGGTGCCTCTTTGCTCTTTCCCTCCTCCTCCTGAGCCCTGCTTTGGTGCTCCAGTCCTGCTGCCCAGGGCTGGGAGCCAGACCTCACAGGAAAACATCCTTCACGCTGTTTCTTCTGTATGTGAATCCAAGGCTACCTCTGCTCTTGAAGAGATGGAAGGTGCCCCAGGGATCTGCCCTGAGCTGGATGTAGCTCTTTTTTACCACTCCTGGGGAGTGGGGGCAGCTGAGGCTGGCTGTGTTCAGTTCCTGCTTCATGAGCCAAGCAGCAAAGCCAAAACACAAGTCCCAGACTGGCTGGGCCCAGCACTGTAGAGATCATCCCTGAAGGTCGCCAGGTGTGCGGACTGGGGTGCAGCCTCCCTCCATGCTCCCTCGCTGTGGTGTCACTGTTCCTCATTTGTGTGTGTGTTGCTGAAGGGGGGTAGGAACCACGATTCTGCGGGTGGCGGGAGTGACCAACATTACTGCTTCCCGTTTGGGGGCCTGCTCGGCTGGGAGCACTTGTATCCCCTCCCAGCGTGTGGGGTGCTGAGCCCCCGAGTCGCGCGTGGGGAGGTTTAGTGCACGGGGACGATGGGGACATCCCTGCTGTGAGGCTGGCAGGTTCCCTTATGCTGCAGCACCGAGGTTCTCCCACAGGATGAGTCCCACAGGTCTTGGCTGTGGGCAGGGCAGGGCTTCTCCAACACGGGGCACGTGGTCCTGCCCCTGTATTGCTGTAGAGCACACTGCTGGCTTGCTGTCACCCTGGCCTCTGGGCTGTGACTCTGGGAGGAAGCGAGCAGCAGAACACGATGCAATGGCCTCTGCTGCTTTTCAAGCATTTTCAAAGTCTCCCATTTCTTCTTTTTCCAGCCGTACACGGGGTCGGTGTCACAGAGCCGCTGGCTGTAGTCAGCAGCGGTAGAGAGCTGTCCCCGCTCTTTATCTGGTGCGGAGCAGACAGTGCCACGCTGCCTGCCCTTACCTGTTCCTCGTGGCCAGGTCTCTCTCATCCAGCTGCGCGCTGCAAGCCATGCAAAGAGCGAGTGTCTCTTCTGGTCCGCAGCCGTGTTTCCCGCTCACGAGCTCAGAGCAAGGCAGAGTTTCGGTGCGAGCACCTCTGTGTCCGCTCTGGCTGCGCGGGGCTGCTGGGTGCGACTCCTGGCTGCAATTCGGCACGCGAGAGGAACACTGGGGGTGCAGCGGGGTGAGCTGCCCCTGTAACCCCTCCCTGCAAAGGAAGGGCTTTTCTGGGTTTCTCAGGGCTGTGCTTTGGTGTCTCCTGCCTGTGCTGGAGCACGGATGTCTCTGGTAATAACAAACGTTGGGGGAAACAGAGGACAGCAGTCACGTCTTGGAACATCCGCAGCCTTGGAAAGGGGGATGCTGGGGGGCAGCTGCAGCTGTTGACAGACCTCCCCAGTGGGAGAGAAGAGCTCGTGGCTGTCCAGCAGGGCGGTGCCGTGGCTGTCCAGCAGGGCTGAGCCGTTGCGTGATGTGGATGGTGACCATGCTGGGGCATCTGGCTCCCTTCAGCCCAGCGTGGCCTGTGGGTGCTCAGCAGGCTCAGGGAACAGGAAATGGGTGCGACAATGACAGCAATCTGCTTCTCGGTGAAGACTGGGAAGGGGTCTGGGAGTATCGGAGGTAGGGCTGTTGGGATCACTGGGGCTGGATTTTGGTGGAGAACACTGCCCCACAGCCCTGCACGCCTGAGCCAGGCTTCCTGCGTGCTGTGGTGTGCTCCTGGGCCTCTGCCCCTGGGCTTCACTGGTGGGCCAGTAGCTGGTGCCTGTCTGAAGGTTCCCGTCTCACTCTTGCTTTCCAGGGATCTGCTACACAATATTTGACCTGGGCTTCCGCTTCGATGTGGCCTGGTGAGTTCCCAGTAAATACTAGCATCCTCCCCACTGAGCAGAGGGCTGTGTGAGGAGCTGGTTGGTGTTGGCAGGGAGCAGCACTTGCTTTTGAGTGGCCTGCAATGGTCACTGCATCCCAGGGGAACAAGAGCTACAGTGTTCCCTGTGAGGTGGGATAGATGCAGCCCATGGGTACATGTGCCTGGCTCCATAGAGGGTCCTGATGCAGCCATCACTGCCCTTCCCACTTCTGTCCCAGCCCACCCTTTCTTCCTGCAACTTCCCAGCCCAGGCTTCCCCTTCACAGTAAGGGTTTGGGAGGAAGGTCTCAATCCATGTGGGTGAGGGTCCTGCGTCGCTGGCTGGCAGTGCCCAGCCCATCGCGGTCTGCACGACGTGGTGGGGGTACCTGTTTTGGGGCTGTGCACCGTGACTAGAGGGGCTCAGCCTGTGTGCTAACTCCAGGTACTTCTTCCTCTCCAGGTTCTTGACGGAGACCTCACCCTTCATGTGGTCCAACCTGGGCATTGGCCTGGCCATCTCCTTGTCCGTGGTGGGAGCTGCTTGGTGAGTGGGGCTGGCTCTTCAGCAGGCTCCTGCTGCCCCACCTTGGTAATCGCTTTTATATGCTGCGGTTTCCCATGGCAGGGCAGGCGCAGAACAGTGTGTACACGCAGGGGTGTGGGGCTGGGTGGGTTGCTGCAGCAGTGGGGCCAAGTTGCTGGGTTCCTGGCAGGTCTGGGCAGACCACAATGGCAGTGGAGAAGCAGGGACCTGGCTCTCTGGAAGCCATGCTCCTGAGCCCAAGCCATGCAGTGGTGGCTCTAGTGCCCCAGCAGTTCTCCTGGTGTAGGTGGTGGAGCCTGGGACTGCTTGTACCCTGGGGGTGGGCAGGCTAAGTCTGCAGTGTCCCCCAGCTGCACGCCCGATTCTTTGCTCAGCTGGAAGATCCTGGTTTCCCTATTGAATCCTTCAGCGAGTGCCAGACCCTCCACCAACCACCCTTGTCTGCCACAGGGGGATTTACATCACGGGTTCCAGCATCATCGGTGGTGGAGTTAAAGCCCCTCGGATCAAAACCAAGAACCTGGTCAGGTAAGCAGAGGCCTGGGGTCAGCGCTCCTGAGCGGGGCAGGGCCCAGCCAGGTGCAGAGGCTCCTGTCCTCCCTCTAGCTGGGTGATGCTGGCACACCATTCCTTGCTGAGCTGTTTGCTGTTAAAACAAAGAGGCCTAAAGCAGCCAGAGTGCTGCTTTGAAGAGTCACTGTGTGATACCACGCAGTGAGTGAGCCCAGTGTGTTCAAAACAAACACCCTGAGATCACGCTTCCTGCCCCAGGGGAGGGTTCCCCTGGCCAGACCTTACACAGCCGGTTCCCAGAGGAGCAGAAAGGGGCTGGCAGAGGGCAGGGCTCTGGGCCTGCTTCCCACAGGGCCGTTGCAGTGGGTGGGCTGGGCTGCCCGGCAGCAGTGGGGCAGGCTCAGATATGGCCATGAAGGGGCCTGGCTGGCTGGGCACAAAGTGGCGGGAGCTGCTCAGGCAGAGCCTGGGATGCTGTGCTCAGACTTTGCCTTTCTCCCATAGCATCATTTTCTGCGAGGCTGTGGCCATCTACGGGATCATCATGGCAATCGTCATCAGTAACATGGCTGAGGTACGGAAGGACCTGGGCTGCCCTGCGAGGCCTCAGCCGGCCGCAGGGCCACGGTGGGGATGGGCAGCCGGGCGGTTGTCAACGGTGGCCCTGTGGGGACTTGGGACACCGTGGTGGCTCTGGGAGCCCCTGGGTTGGTGGTGTGTGTGGTGGCCCTTGTCCACGCTGGAGAGTGAGTTAGGTTAGAACCCACAAGGCAGATGTCTTGAAGCGACCCAGGGACCTGGAATTGGGGACCTGGAATCGGGAACCTGGAATCAGGGACCAGCTCTGGCCGAAATAGGGCTGTCTCGTGCTGTTCTGGGGACAGGTACCTCTCCCAGAGACCACCGTCAGTAACCCAGGCCCTGTGCTTTCTCTCAGCCTTTCTCTGGAGTCACCCCAGAGGCGATTGGAGCCAAGAACTACCACGCAGGTAAGGACTGCTCAGCCTCTGGTGCCGCACCCTGACTGCCTCCTGCTCCTCCCTCTGCCCTGGGTGGTAGAGAACAGGACCCAGGCCATGCAGTCTGTGCACCGTGACTCCTGCCAAAAAGCAGCTTTGTAGTTACCTTCTCAACGCCCTCCTGCACCCAGCTGGCATCTTGAGACGGAGCTGCTGCAGTGTGCCTCGGGTGCGGGGGGAAGGGGGTTACCCCCTGCTCTTGCAGTGTTCCTCTCTCACAGGTTTCTCCATGTTTGGGGCTGGCCTGACCGTGGGCTTATGCAATCTCTTCTGTGGGGTCTGTGTGGGCATCGTGGGCAGTGGGGCTGCCCTGGCTGATGCCCAGAACGCCAGCCTCTTTGTCAAGATCCTCATCGTGGAGATTTTTGGCAGTGCCATAGGGCTGTTTGGGGTCATCGTTGCTATCCTGCAGGTACCTGCCTCCTGGGGCCACTGGGTTTATGTGAGCGCAAGGTGCCTGTCACCCTGGGTGCTCTTCAGCTCTGGGGAGACACACCTGGGCTCCACCACAATCCTCTGCACTGGGATGGGGAGGCTGCTCACAAGGTTTGGGGGGGCACAGCTCTCCCCACAGCATGCTGTGCCTATCTGTAACAGTGTGAACTCTTTCCGTGGCCCTGTGCAACTGTCACTTTGGGTGTGCCCTGTGTGATGCTCGTGTCTTATTGGTGGGGCTGATAAGCTGTCTGCAGCTTCTGGATGGTTCCGGGGTGCTTGGGTGGGACTGGGATGCTGGGCTGGGGTTTGTGGAGCAGGGCCTAACCCCTCATCTTTCTTTCTAGACGTCTAAAGTAAAAATGGGCAACTGAGCCCTGTCCCACCCAGCCTGTTCCAGCCCGCCCCGAGAGGTGCTGTATATATTTATTTAATGTTTCTACCCTTGTCGGGGGCGGGAGCTGCCCGACAGCGGGAGCTTGGCTGCGCAGAGCCCCGTCCCGCCGATCCATCGGCACCTCGGAAGAAACAAATTTCTCTGTGTGAGTTCTGCCCCCAGCGGCACGGCCCAGCCGGCGGGGCCCCGCTGCTGCCTGTCCCCGGTGTGTGTAGAATCGACCACCAGTGCAATTCTGTGTCCGTGAAATAAACATGGTTCTCGTCCAAGGATGCAGCGCTTCCTCTGCCCCGTGTGTGCCGGGGGGGCTTGCAGAGAGCACGTGCTGATTTGGGCCGAGCCCCTGCTCAGAGATTCCCTTCTGTGCCTCTCCTGCCCGGTTCCAGGAGCCTGGTGGTGCCCTCCTTGGGTCCCACAGCCACCCTCTCCGGACTGTGGGAATGCAGAGCTCTGCTTTGCTGCCCGGAGCAGGTAGGAGGCTGCTGGAGCAGGCAGCAGGCAGCCCTGTGCCACCTCTGCCAGGCTCCTACCAGCGCTGACTCTGCCCCACACGAGGCATGCTGGAGGCGCAGGCACGAGCTGATTTTGGGCCTTTTGGCCCCCAGCCAGGTCGTTCAGTGCAGCGGGAGGGTACACAGTGTCCATAGCCCTATTGTGCAGCCGGGGAGCACCAGAAGGGTAGAGGAGCAGAGCCTGTGCCCCTTCCCAGACTTTCCTTCAGCCAGCAGCTCCCTGTGTGACGGTTGGCTGGGCGCTGCTGCCTGGGCAGGTCCTGCTGGGGGCCAGGGCCCCTCACTCTGCAGTGCCCCTCTGTCCTGGGGGGGCCCTGGCAGAGGTCTTGGGGGTGGGGATGCTTTGTGCTGGCTCTGTTCCTCTCTCCCTGGCTGTGGTGAATGCAGCGTGGGGAAGCCAGCTATGGCCAGCTGGGCCTGCAGCTCTTCTGCTGCTTGGGGGAAGGGAAGGACAAGGTTCTCCTGCCTCTGCTGTGCAGAGAGCCTGGAGCTGATGCTTCTGGAGTCTGCTGTATCCAGCACAGGGCCCTCATCCTCCTGTGCTGCCACTACACCTTCTAAGGGAAGCGTCGATCCTCTGCTGCTGTTAGTACTGCATCAGAGCGGATGAATGCCTGGAGCTGCCCATCTCTTTTTTTCCCACCTGGATGCAACAGGCTGGGGCCTGGTGGGGCTGCTGGAGCCGGGGAGGTGTTCATGCCTGCTATTTTAGCCCTTGGGACTAGGGCAGCTGCTTTTGCGTGGCCTCTGAGCTCTGCCCATTTCCTAGCTTCGCTCCCTGTTGTCCTGTGTGTTTTGGGACAGCAGTGTCTCAGCCTGGAGTGTGGGAAGGCTGCTGGGGCAAGCCAAGCCCCCATTCCTGCCAGCTCTGCTGGCTGCTCCAGAGCTGAAGGCTGTGGCAGGAGCTCCGTGCGCCCCACGGAATGGCAGGAATGTAAGCTGGTCCCTGCCTGCTCAGAAGAAGGGGTGTGAGGTGTGGGCAGAGCTTTGCCTGTCTTTTGTGAGGGGTGTACCCCATCCCTTGGCATTGCCAGAGATGCCTGAAGCCCCTGGGGGCTGCAGGGACATCCTGACTGTCCTCTGCTGAGCTCATGGGGCTACCTGGGGTTGCAGAGCCTGTGCTGGCTACGGAGGAGCTGCTCCATCCATGGGTTAACAACTGCCTTGATGCCTTGAAAGACTCACCCACTTGTCTTTCAGCTATAGGTCCGGCCCTGCCCTGCCTTGGCTTGGTAGAAATCCATCCACTGTCACAAATCTCCCTCCACAAGGTTCTTTTCCACCCTCCAAATCCCACCCATCTGCATCCCTGCTTTGGCCAGTGGAACTGCCCTTGGACTTGCCCACGGGCACCTTGTGAGGACACGAGACCCACCAGGGCCGGTCTCGTGGTGGTGTGGGTGGCCCACGGCCCCCCTCATCCAGCCGGCGGGGTGAGCGCTCCCTACGCTCCCTTGTTTTTGGTGCACGCGCTCGGGTTCTAGGACTTTGCACTTGGGCGTGCTGAATACCTGCTCAGGCCTGGAGAAAACGCTTCAGTGGTGCTCCAGCATCGTGCACCTCGTCTCATTTAGGAGCAGTGGCAGCTGGAGTTCAAAGATTATTTGGTGACTGTGAGTACTCGTGGGGGAAATGCCACCTGTGGAAGAGCCGGACCAGGAGCCGCAGGCCGGAGTTGCTGGCTTTCAGCAGGGCTGGCTTGCAGGGGTTGGGCTGGTTGGGTGCTGCGCTGCAGTAACGGGGTCTTCCCAAGGGCGCTGCCGTGGGGCAGAGGGGAAGCCCCCCGGGTGAGCGGTCAGGCACAGGGCACGAAGAGAGGCTGCTTGAAACGGGCACAAACGCTGCGGGGTGGCTGGGAAGAAGGGAAAGGCTGCGGATGGTGAAAAAATTACTCTTGGTGGGACCAGCCCAAGATCTTTCTGAGATGCTTTGTGGTAGGGAGAGTGAAATTCATTGCTAGGAAACACCGAGAAACACGGAAAACGGGGGGAGACAGGAGCCACAAATAGGTTGTGGTGGGTGCTGAGCCAGCATCAACACTGGGGGACGCGGGAGTCGCCCAGGGTGGGCCGGGGGAAGCGCCGCTTCCCACGATGCCAAACACGCAGCGGGAAGGAGGGGGAAAGGGACCCCGAGAGACCCTGTCCCTGTGCCCCGGGGGTGCGCGGAGGGTCCCCGGCGCCGGGCGTGCGACCAAGGGCTGAGCATCTCCGCGGGGGAAGGGGGCCGTGCGTGGTGTCTGCATCCGCGGGGGTCCCGGTCCCGGCGGGGCTGCCCTCGCCCGGCGCCAGCGCGGTCCCGGAGCGCGGGGCGGTCGGCGGCGGCGGCCCCGCCCGGTGCGGCGGCGGCGGCGGGCGGAGCCGGCGGGCGGGCGCGGCCCCGTCTCCCTGCGGCTCTCGGTGGTGCGGCGGCCCGGCCGGCAAGGCCCCCTCCGCAGCCCCGGGCATGGGAACCTGCGGGCCAGCGGCCGGGGCTGGAGGAGGAAGAAGAGAAGGAAGAAAAGGAGGAGGCGGCGGGGGCCGCTGACCGGCGCCGGGGCGGCGCGGCAGCCCCGAGGCCGCGGTGAGTGGAGCGGCGCGGACAGGCCTGGCCGGGTGGGAGAGGCCCTGGATGGCCCTGGGGTGCGACCCAGGGAGATGCAATCCCGGTCACTTCTGGGCGGCACCGCCCAGACTCGGGAAAAAGCCTCTTTTGGAAGGTTGTTTCTCGTTTTTTAGTAAGTTTTTGTGTGTGTTGGGGACTGGGAAACATTGGGGCGGGGGGGGGGGGGGGAGGGTGTTGGTTGTGCTGAATGCACCCCCTCAACCCGCTTTTGGCTGGCGTGGGGGAAGCCGATGGCCCTGGTGCCACCAAGATGCCTCCCATTTCCCACCCCTGGAATGTCCTGCGGGAAGAAGGATGGAGCCCACGGGGATGAGTATCCCCTCCAAAACAAGCATCACCAGCCCCATAGAACACCCCTCGCCCGGTGTGTGCCTCATCCCTGGGGACCAGCTCCCCCACCCCAGGTCGCATTCGGCCTTGCACACCCTGCAAAGATGCTGCGACGTAGAGGGGGATAACATAATGTTTCGTAGCCCCGTGGCATCCCGTGGCCGCCCTTCGAGGGAGCGCTTCGCTTTTGTTCCCGTCAAGCATCGCTCTCCACTCGCCTCGTGGTCCCTAAAACCCGCTCCTAATTTTCCCTAGCACCTCTCGGCCGTCGAGATGCTGCTGCTCCATGTGGTGCCGGCTGCGAGGGCGGTGGGTTTTGGGGAGGGTTTCTGGCAGGCGCTGGGGGCAGGCAGGTCCCCATGTCAAGGGCTGAGCTCGGTGACAGGGCAGTGTGACCGTGAGAAGGTTTGGGAGATAATGGCAAATGTGGCTTCTCTCCAGAGGGTGATTTTCTAGAACAAACCTGGCTGTGGGGTTGGGGTCCTGGTGCGTGCCAGGAGACCCCTGCCCATGGGGACCCCACTCTGCATCCTCTGGAGAGCGTGGACACAGGTGGGGCATCAGGCTCGGAGACTTTTCCAACACCTCCCTGCCTGCGTTGGGCTCCTGCCAGTACCCGCCCTGCCTGCTGGGGTCAGCCCTGTGGCTGGCAGAGGGCAGCTGGAGCGGGGCTGGGCAGGGGGTCCTGCTTCGCACCTCTGGTCTGATCCCCACTCCCAGCCAATGCTGCTATCAGTGCCGGCTCGGTGCCCTGTGTCTCCCTGGGGGGGCCCCACCGGCTGGGCTGGCAGCTGCCGGTGGGCTGGCCCAAGCCCTGGGCCGCTTGCCAGCACCCTCGGGTCCTAGCTGCGCTCCTGCTGGGGGTCCTGCTGCAGCTCCCCAGGGTCCCTGCAGCGGCACTGGCCTTTCCCAGGGTCCCCAGGGCCTTGCGACCCCCCTGGCCTGTCCCTTATGGTTGCCTCGCCCTGTCCTAGCAGCTTCCCTGAGACTGGGGCAGGGACCAGGGCAGGAACTGGGGTGCACGGCCGTGCTGCGGCCCGAGCCCTGGCAGTGCTGGGGCCGGGGAGGGCCGGACAGTTTGGCTCAGCCGGGGCTCTCCAGTGACTTTCCTGGCCGCCTTCCCAGCAGGGCTCTGGCCCAGTTCCAGGTGTCATGTGGGAGATAAGGGGACCCTGGCTCCCAGCAGATCCCAGCGTCCCAGGGGGCCTCGCCACCAGCAGCAAGAGGAGAGAGGACACGCACCGCTGGCTGTAAGCTGGACCCCCCTGGACACGGCAGGGACCCCCGTCCCGCTCGTCTTGGTGTCTGCCGCACAGCTGCTCGCCCCGTTGGGTGCCCGAGGGGGGCCTCCACCAGCATGGCGCTGGCTGCCGGCCCCGCTTCCGTGTTGCTGCTGGCGTGCAGTGCTGCGGGGGGGGTCAGGATGGGGAGCAGGGAAACGGGGTACCTCGGAAAGGGGTGGCTGGTGACGGTGCTCGCGGTGCCCTTTGGACACCTCAGGCTGGCCGTGTTTTGGAGAGCACGACCTTCTCCAGGGGCCCAGCCTCCCAGGCTCCTCCTCTGTGGCAGCCGTGGGGGTATTCCTGTCCCTTGCTCGGGAGGGGACAGGGACAGGGAGTGGGTCTGGCCTTGGAAAGTGGGGAGCGGACTTGCTGTGTGGGGCTGGGGTCCTCTTGTGTCTTCATGTCTGAGCCTTCAGACCCAGGGTCCGCGTGTGGCACCCACCCTGGGCTGCTCTCTAGCCTACGGACCTGTGAGCCCATCACCCGCATCAGGCCTGCGCTGCTCCCGCTGCCCCAGTGTTGTTCGGGCTGGGGTTGCAGGTTCAGGCTGGTGGTGTCCTGAGTGTGGGATGTCTCAGCAGGATCAGGACCGTGGCTGGAGCCGCCCCCCTGCCCCGCTGAGCGCACATGTCCGCCTGCCCGTGCCCAGAAGATGACCAGGCTGCTCTTGGGGGTGACCCTGGAAAGGATTTGCAAGGCCGTGCTGCTGCTCTGCCTGCTCCACTTCGTCATCATCATGATCCTCTACTTCGACGTCTACGCGCAGCACCTGGACTTCTTCAGCCGCTTCAACGCCAGGAACGCCTCGCGCGCCCATCCCTTCTCCAACTCCTCCCGCCCCAACGGCACCGTCCCCAGCTACGGGCCGGCCGGCGCTGAGGGCCCGTCCCCCAGCGCCAAGCCCAGCGCCAACCAGTCTGCCACCGAGAAGCCCTTGCAGCCCTGCCAGGAGACACCTCCCGGATTAGGTGAGACGTGTGGGGTGAACGCAGGGGGGAGTTGGGCTCTAGCTCCCAGCGTGGGACTCATGGGTGGCGTCCCCATCCCCTGGGTCCTGGGCATGGCTTCCCAGGGATGGAGCAGTGGAGAAACCCCAGCCTGGAACTGGTGCAAGGACAGCTGGTTTCTTCAGGTTTTGTTGGTGGCTCTGTTTGGGCAAGTTTTGGGCATCCTCTGCCCTCGGCAGTGCCAGTCCCCCTTGCAGGTCCCCCCGGCTGTTTGCTTTACCAGCCTGGGAGTAACGGGTGACTGTGACCCGGACTGTGTCCCATCCTGTGGGCATCACCCTTCCCTCCTCCCTCTTGCAGTTGGGCGCCTGCTCATCGAGTTCAGCTCTCCCATGAGCATGGAGCGGGTGCAGCGGGAGAACCCCGACGTGCGCCAGGGCGGTAAGTACACCCCCCCGGACTGCCTGCCCCGGCAGAAGGTGGCCATCCTCATCCCCTTCCGGCACCGCGAGCACCACCTCAAGTACTGGCTGCACTACCTGCACCCCATCCTGCGCCGACAGAAGGTGGCTTACGGCATCTACATCATCAACCAGGTGAGGGGGCAGGGGCCGAGGGGGTGGTGGGGCGGGGGCGGGCTGGTGAGCATCACTGAGCTCTGCCCCGCAGTTTGGCGAGGACATCTTCAACCGGGCCAAGCTGCTCAACGTGGGCTTCCTGGAGGCCCTCAAGGATGACCCGGAGTATGACTGCTTCATCTTCAGCGATGTGGACCTCATCCCCATGGATGACCGCAACCTCTATCGCTGCTACGAGCAGCCGCGGCACTTTGCCGTCGGCATGGACAAGTTTGGGTTCAGGTGGGTGCTCTGCGGGGCTGGGATGACACTAGGGCCACCCACCTCTGTGGTCGCCTGGGACAGGCGTGGCGTTGCTGGTTCGAATTGTGGATGTGAGATGGGAGGGGGCACAGAGCCCTGGGTGGGAAGGTGACAAAGGGGAGGACTGATGATTGTCCTTGTGGGGCTGACCCCTATCCCTGATTGTCCCTGGGGCTGATCTGTTTCCTGTCACGCTGCAGGCTGCCCTATGCTGGCTACTTCGGCGGCGTCTCTGGGCTGAGCAAGTCCCAGTTTCTGAAGATCAATGGCTTTCCCAATGAGTACTGGGGCTGGGGTGGAGAGGATGATGACATCTTTAACCGGTAGGTGCCACCCCCCTTGTCACGGTCCTCGCCAGCCCGGCACCCTGCCCAGCCCCAGGGCTCCTGGGTTTGTGGGGGGCGTGCAGAGGGCATGCCACACAGAGGAAGGGATTTAATTACCCTCCAACCTGAGGGTTGGTGACCCTCCTGGATCAAACCAGCCCCTCACAGAGTGTTGGGGGGCCATGGGGCACCCACATGCCTTCCTTGCAGCAGAACTCCTCCCAGTATGGTGGGACCAGGCCCCCTCCCTGCGAACTGCTCCAGCGGGGTGGCATGCTTGCGGGCTTCACTCCAGACCAGGGCCGGGATGCTAAACTTGGAAGCGTGCAGGGCTGGGATACAAAACTTGGAAGCGCCTGGGTGGCAGCTGCGCGGCAGCCAAACGGGCATTTCTGGCGGCAGCCGGCAGGCCGCAGCACAGCAGCGTGTGCCCCCAGAGCCGAGTCCCCCTGCATGCACCCCACCTTGGGTGCTGGAGCCAGATGGCTCCCGCCTCGTCTCCGTGGGTTTCCCAGTGTGTCGCCAGTGGTGCACAACCAGCCTGTAAGGGCTGGGCGAGCAGAACACCCCTCGCACGTGCCATGGGCGCGGCGGTGCGGTGGTTGTTTCCATCCAGGGTGGGCTCGGGGTGGGGAACAAGCAGCGTGTGGAGCTCTGGGAGAGCTTCAGGCAGCCCCTATCGTGGGGTGGGGGGGGTGAGGGAAGGGCAACACACTGGCATTTGGAGAATGTAAGCATCCTGGCTGACCGCAGCTGCCGGCCTGCGGAGCCAGAGGTGGCCGGGCAGGAGCGACACTTGGGCACGCTTGGCCGTGGCACTGGCCCGGCTGTGGTCTGGCTTTGCTCATCTTGGCTTGACACAGCCCTGTTTAAGCAAGGACGGGTTTATTTGGTCCAGGGGCTGACCCCAGAGGTGTCTGGGCTGGGGGAATGTCACACTCCAGTGCTCCCATGCTGATCTTACCCTGCTCCCGGCCCCCAGCATCTCCCTGAACGGCATGAAGGTGTCAAGGCCTGACATCCGCATCGGGAGGTACCGCATGATCAAGCACGAACGTGACAAACACAACGAGCCCAACCCGCAGAGGTGAGTGAGACGCAGGGACTGGGGGTGGCCAGGATGTCGGGTGACTGCTGGGCTACCTCCGGCCATCGGCTCTCCTGCTGCGCTCATCCCCACAGAGGTCCGTCATCACGGCAAACACGCTCAGTTTCCCCCCCCACCGACCTCATCCCCCTCCCATTTCCACCAGATTCACCAAGATCCAGAACACCAAAATGACGATGAAGCGGGACGGGATCAGCTCGCTGCAGTACCGGCTGGTGGAGGTCTCCCGGCAGCCCATGTACACCAACGTCACGGTGGAGATCGGCAGGCCGCCCCCCCGCCTGGCACGGGGCTAGTGCTTGCCCCGCTGGCAGAGCCGTTGGGAGAAGGCTCTGTGCCCGGGATGCCTGGGCATGGCAGGTTTTGCCCCGGCTCGAGAGCCAGGACTGGACAGTGATGTTTTCTGCCTACTCTGCTGCCTTCCGGAGACGGCCACCCCAAACCCACCCCTTGCTCCCCAGGATTTCTCTGTCCTGCCCCATCCCCACGAGTGTGTTTGTGGGATCCCCACCCCATCCTCGGTGTGTCGGCGGACGAGCCTGGCCACCTTGCGTGTGGCTGCTGGCACAGAGGTGGGGGGCAGCCCCAGCCCTGGCAAGGAGCCCCCTGCCAGCGCCAGCTCCTGCCCGCACCCCGGGTGGGGAAGGTGAGATCCCACTGCTCTGGAAGAGCTGGGGGGGTCCCCACCAGCGCTGCGAGAAGTGGGGTGCAGGCTTCCCCCTTTGCCAGCGCTGGAACCGCTGCTGCCCCGTCCGGGGGTGGGAGCAGCCCGAGCCCCCCCGAGCAGGCAGGACGGTGCTGCCCCAGACGGGTGCTGCCCGCATGGCCGGGCACACAGACGTGGCTCGCTGTCTTCCTCTGCTTTAGTCTGGTGCTTAGAGCCGGGCCCTGTCTCAGCTCTGCCAAACAGAGACCTCCGGTTAGCAAACACCCCTCGCTGTGCCTCAGTTTCCCTAGGGCTGGGGGGTGGCAGCAGTATCCCCACCTCCCCAAAGGCAGATGCGTGTGTGCGTGTGCAGCCCCTGCCTGCGCCTACCCTCCCTGATTTGGGGGTAGATGGGGCTCATTTGAACCCCCCAGCCCCCCTTGGCAGGAGCTGGGGCAGGGGGGCAGCTGCCCCACAGCTCCTTCCCACAGTGGGTGCTCCACAGCAGGTTTGGGGTCCATTGGGGTCTCCCCCTTCTCTGGCTTCACCTCTCCAGGCCTGGGGTAGGGGGGCTGTGGGAAGGAGAGGCCGGGGCCATGCAGGATGGGCACCCTGTGCCCCTCTGTGGGGCTGGAAGCCCGGGCACCCCCCCCCCCCCACCCCGCGTGGGGCTGGGAGCAGTGGGGCTGGGAGCGGGGCAGCACGCCGGGTCGGGGTGGGGGGGCACCGGCGACTTTTGTACATTTGAATGTCTGACCCTTTTTTTGAGCGTACGTTGAATGCAGCGTTCGGTCGCGGAGACCGGGGTTTTTGTATTTAATAAAAGTTTCAAAAGTTTGTGGGGTCTGGGGGGGGGGATGTCACCATGAGATGGGGCAGTTGTGGCATCCCCTGGGGTGGGGGGCAGCACTGCCTGCAACCTCCAGCTGGTGGCTGGGAGTCAGAGCCCCCCCCCCAACACTCACCCAGCTCTGGGGCAGCACTGGGGGCCCAGTCCCAGCTATGAGGAGGTGCCCAGGGCACACGTGGGGTGAAGCCGGCTGCCCTCGCTGCTCCATGGGACATTTGGGTGACACCCCACTTGGGGACAATGCTTGCTGCCATGCTTGGCTCCAGCTGGGTTTGTAGGTCCGCGCAGGGCAAGGGAGTGTTCCCTGCTTGCTGGCTGTTCAGTGCCAGTGCCGGGCATGCAAGGGGGAAAGGGGTGCCCCCGTGGGATGTGGTCACCCACCCTGGGGACCCCAAAGAAGCGCACAGCAGGACACAGCCTCAGGAATATAAATTTCATTAAAATCTAGGATACTTTAGAACTCTACACCGGGAGAGACACTGGCACAGGCAGCGCTGCCCAGGGACGCGCGCGCGTTATTGCTAACAATTAGAGGTGAAGAGTAGCGGCGTGACACGTGGGGCAGGACACGGGCACCATGCGGGAACCTGCGCCCCTCGCCGCGGCGCGGGGCTCGGGACAGGGCCGGGGGGAGCTGGAACGTCCTGCCGGGGCTCAGCGCCCACCGTGCCGAGCCACGCCGTGTCCCTGTGCCAGCCTCGGGGGCTGCGGCACGGGGAGCGCAGGGTGCTGGCTGGGGAGGGAGCAGTGGGGTGGCAAGGCTCCCACCCCAGCCACCCCGAATTGAGAGCTCCAAGACCTTTGGCTGGAGCTGGAAGACTGATTTAAAAACCGCCTGGCCTTGCCAGCGCATCCTGCGCCACTAATACTGGTTGGGGACTGAGCATCCCCGGATGGCTCGGAGCGAGCGGGCTGGTGTGTCTCCGCTGGTACCTCTCGTTAGCAGCAACTGGTGAGTGGAGGGAGGGGGCCGGTCCATCCTGCTCCCCCTTAGCACCATGGAAGGCCCTCCCCAATCTGTGCTAGAGCTGTGGGAGAGCTGGATCCCGGCCCTGCCCCATCACCCCTTGGCCCCCTAAGTGCTGGCAGCCTCCTGGCAGGCGGCAGCGCCAGGCTGTGCCCACGCCGCTCACGGCTGTGCCCACGTTGCTCACGGCCCTGCCCAGCTCTGCGCGTCACGCCTAGCCACGCAGATGGGCACCCGTGGCTCCGCGGTGGGGCGCGGGGGTGGGTATGTGGGGCATACCAGCTCGCCGCCTGTACAGCCCCACGGTACCGTGCGTATGTGCGTGCCCACGTGTGCCGTGTGTGTGCCAGTACCGTGTCTGAGGGACACACGCACACACGTGCGCTCTAAGTGCTTGTGTCTTGTGCTGTGAGATCCCACTACCTGCGCAGGCAGCGTGCTTGTCCCCATCTCCCTGTGCTGGCAGAGTGCCTGGCACCCTCCCTGGGCACGGCACCCCTCGGTGCCCGCCCGGGCTGGGGGTCCCCGCAGTGCCAACGCCCACCATGACAGCCCTGTGCACACAGAACTCCGGGTGGCCATGGGCAAGAGAGTGCCCCATGGCAGGGCAGGTTGCCCAGCTGCGGGTGGGATGCCAGGAGCCAGAGGGCATCCCTCCACCCCAATCCTGTGCACCCCCGCCCCCACGGCTGGGCGCCTGCCAAGTGCCTCTGGCTCCCGGCCCTCCCAGGGCTGTGCCCCCTCCTCTCTTGTCCCAGCGTCGCGCAAAGGTTACCGTAAACACGAGGGTTAACAAACGCCACGGGGGGGGGGGGCGGTGCAGGGTGCTGGGTGGGGCGGGTTAACTGGTGATGAGGTGGGGGTGGGTGGATCTCGGGGATGGGCGCTGAGAGCCCCCCCCTGCGGTCCGGTGCGGCCCGGAGCCAGGCTCCGCCAGCGGAAGGTGCGAAAGTGTCACCGCGCGGGAGGGGTTAGAGGGGGTACGGAATGATGGGGGGTCACAGTCTGGAGTCCTGGCTGTGGGCTGAGCCGTTGCTGCCCTGCACAGGGGAGGCAGCCGCTGCCTCGCTCTGGCCCTTCTCCGGCTGCAGGGGCTGCACCTCCAGGTGGGACTCAGTGGAGGGGCTGAACACGGGGGCGTAGCGCCCACTGCGGTGCTCTGCCAGCGCCGGGCCCCAGTCCTTGCTCGCCTTGGTGGCGTTTTTCAAGCGCTAGAAAGAGGGAGAGGATGGGGATGGGGTTAGCACCCGCCATGCTCCCCTGCCCCAGCCTCCCCCTGGCACGCCAGCAGCTCCCAGGGGTGCCTGGAGACGGGGTGCCCGGAGACGGGGTGCCCCACAGATGCTGTCCGCACGCAGACACGCGGGGTACCGACAGCTCCGGTGGGGTGGGGGACAGCCTTGCAGCAGGACATGGACAAGGGGGTCTATAGCCACTGGCCACCCACCTCCAGCAGCGTGTCCCCCTCAGAGCGGCACACTTTGTAGATGGCGTAGATAGGGATGCAGATGACGGAGGAGAGAGCCATGAGGAAGCCGATGCTGATGGCCCAGGTGGGGTAGACGTAATCATTGTAGGAGATGGGCCGGTACTGGATCACTGTGAAGATCAGGATGAACTGGGGAGGGACAGGCAGGATCAGCCAGTGGGGAGCAGCCAGCCTGCTCTGCACCCCCCACCAACTGCCCCGCTCTGCCCCATCCCTGCTCTGCCCCATCCCAGCCCCATGCCCCATGGTCGCGATGCTCACAAAGATGATGGCGGGTGAGATGAAGCGCCAGCAGATCTGGAAGAAGAGAGGGGGTGGGAAGCCCAGCATCATCTCAATGTCCTTGAAGTAGTTGCGGTGCCCTGCGGGGAGAACAGCCGTCAGGCCTAGCACGGCTGGGCTGGAGCCCCAGTAGGCACCGACCCACTCCTGCCCCTGCCTGGCATCAGCCCCAGGACCCACCAGGCTCCTCGGGTCACCTCTACCCTGATTGGCCAACTGCCTTGCACTCCTCAGCCAGTTAGCATGCAGCAAACTGCTGATTGGCCAGAAGTTAGCACACCCACCTTCCCCACTGGTTGGCTGGGGCAGCCCTGACAGCCAATTGGCTGTAGACGGTTGCACCTACCGTAGATGTACATGATGGCCACGCACATGATGCAGGAGATGATGACCAGGGAGAAGCTGGCGGCGTAGTTGTCCATCAGCAGGAGCCAGTAGATGCCCGCCTGCAAGAGGAACCTGTTGGCACAGCTGCCCCAGCAGCACCGCAACGGCACAGCCGCGCTGCCAAGGCCAGAATGACAACACACAGCCTGGATACCGCTGCCGCGGTCGGCATGGCAACCCCCGATGTCAGGGTCGACATGGCGACGCTCAGTCTGGATACCATCGGCAGTGTTGGCATGGCAACACCAGGCCCTGACTGTCACTACCCCCAGGGTGGTCATGGCAGCAACATGGACGTGGCTGATGGTGCTTGCGGCGAGGCCGGCATGGCAACGGCACCCTGTCACCACAGCCCCGCGGTCGCCTACCTGCGTGGTGAGCGGGACGCCCAGCAGGAAGCCCGCCACGGCCACCCCCAGCGTCACGAAGGTCTTCCGGCGGATGATCCACTCGTTGCCCACCTCGTCCACGATGGCCGTGACCAGCGTCTCCAGCAGGCAGAACTGCACGTGGGGCAGAGGAGGCAGCGTGTCATCACCTTGGCCCCACCACGCTCCATCCCACCACGCTGCCCCCACCGTCACCTACCTGTGTGCCCAGCCCCAGGAGGATGAGCATGAAGAAGAAGAGGATGGACCAGAGGGGCGAGATGGGGAGCAGGGTGAGGGCTTCCGGGTAGGCGACGAAGGCCAGGCCGGGGCCGTGGTCGGCCACCTTGGAGACATCCACACCCAGGTGGTTGGCCATGAAGCCCAGGATGGAGAAGATAACGAAGCCGGCGTAAACGCTGGTGGCGCAGTTGGTGATGCTGATGATGATGCTGTCCCTGTGAGGAGAGGGGTCAGGACTGGCAGTGGGGCTGGGGGACACCAGGGGTACTGGGGGGGCGTCGCGGCCAGGCACTCACCTGTAGCAATTGTTGTGGAACTTGTTGTAGGAGGCCATGGTGATGAGCCCACCCCAGGCGCAGCCCAGTGAGTAGAAGATCTGCGAAGCCGCGTCACCCCACACCTGCAGCGGTGGGGTGGTCAGCACCGTGCCCCCCAGCCCCGCTCTCTCCCCCCCCCAACCACTCCTTGTCCCCGCTCACCTTGGCATCGAGGATCTTGTCCCACTGGGGTGTCAGGTAGTACATGATGCCGGTGAGGGCCCCCTCCAGCGTGATGCCGCGCACGAAGAGGATGGTGAGCACCACGTAGGGGAAGGTGGCCGTGAAGTACACCACCTGCGGGGCACATCTCGGTGGGGCGGGGCCTATCTCGGTGGGGCGGGGCCTGGGGTGCCACACCCTGGACTGGGGGAGGGGCTACAGACCCGGGGAGGGGTTATGGTGCAGAGGGCAGAGCAATGGACCAGGAGAGGAAGGCGTAGATGGCATTGATGGGGATGCAGATGGTACAGTCAGGGATGGCGGGGGCCATGGCCACGTGGGAGATGTGCCCCTAAGGGGTGTGGCCTTTCCCAGGGTGGGAGGAGCTGTCCCCCTAAGGGGTGTGGCCTTTCCCAGGGTGGGAGGAGCATGCAGAGAGCTGGGGCCATGCCTAAAAGGGGAGGGGCTGTGCCCAGAAGGGGTGGGGCTGTGCCCAGAAGGGGTAGGGCCATGCCCAGCATAGGAGGGGCTATTCCGTATGGGCAGGGCTACACCCAGGGGGCAGGGCCCAGCGGGGAACACGTGGGTACCTTCCCGGAGGACTTGACGCCCTTGATGAGGCAGAGGAAGACGACGAGCCAGGAGATGCTCAGGCAGCCCAAGAGGGGCAACCGCACCTCGCCCAGGTTCCCGATGTCATCCGACAGGTCCAGCACGTAATTCCTGTGCAGGGGGCAGCCGGCGTCAGCGGCGCCCGGCCACCACCGCTTCCCCCATCCCCCCCCGCCCCATCCCCAGTACCTCCAGTACTCCTCGCTGGGGCTGGTACGCTTCTGCGTGGTGTTGAGGAGGTTGGTGGCGGCATGGCTGGAGAGGTTCCCGTCCAGCACCCCCGCGCAGTCGGGCGTGTTCCAGGGGTTGCTGCAGTACGCCCAGGGCAGCACGCGCGTCATGGACACAAAGAAGTAGTAGAAGGCAATACAGATCACCACGTTGTAGTAGATCCCGATGTACGTGGACACCACCATCATCCCGTAGCCCACGCCTGGGAACAGCAGCGGGGAGGGGTGAGCGGCACGGTGCGGCACGGCGCGGCGCGGGGAGAGCGGGCGGCGCTGTCGGCAGCCTTGCAGCCACGCTGCGGCTCGGTGCCCGGCGGTGGCACCAGGGTGGGGAGCGGCACGGGGCTCAGCCCACCACGTGCACGTGGAGCTGAGGGTCCCCTGGCACAGAGGGTGCATGGCCTGCAAGGCTGCAGGCAAACCCGCTGCAGACCCACTGCCTGGGGGTCTCTCCTTGCCCAGCCACGGTGACTTTAGGGCTGCAGCTACCCGGCGGCAGAGGCCACACAGGGAAACGCACCCCAGGCTGAGCACCCCACGGTGCAGAGCGGGTGGGAGCGTGCGCTCGGGCTGACCGCGCTCAGCCGTGATGTGGGCACGTCACCCAGCAGGCAGCCCGTGGGCACGTGCCAGGGAAGCCAGCAGCACAGGAGCACGCGGGCATGCCAGGAGGTGCACCCAGAGTGACATCCAGCTGCGACAGGGCAAGCTCCGAGCACACCAGTGTCTGTGGGCACGCAGGGAGAGGATCGCAGGAGCCCACAACCAGAGGGGCCATGTAGTGTGTTTAGGGGACCCAAGTGGCCTCCGCAAGAGTGACATGCTAGCGACACACATGGCACGCGCAGGGATGTGTTGTAATGCCCGCAGTGGATGCCAGTGCAGGGCTGGGGTGTGCACGGGGGACGCGTCGCACGGGCAGGGATGTGCAGGGGACGCCGGGCGGGCTGTGCGTACGGCCCGGCGGGGGTGTGCGCGCAGGGGATCCCTGCAATGCTGGCAGCAGGGGGTGTGCAAGGCGGGCGGTGCTGTGCGAGCTGCAGGTGCCTGTGTGGGACTGCACGATGTGCCAGAGGTGTGCATGCATAGGACACATAGGGCGGGGGGTGTACCACGCGCTGGGGGTTGTGCCAGCGGGCACCCCGTGCTGCCGTCTGCCTGTGGGGACGGGCAGCCCCTTACCTTTGAACATGGGGCTGACCCTCCAGACGCCAAGGCAGCCCTGGCTGGCAAACTGCCCGAAGGAGAGCTCCATGAAGAAGAGAGGGATGCCACAGAACACCAGCATGATGAAGTAGGGGAACATGAAGGCACCTAGCAGGCAGGAACCAGAGGGTGAGAGTGGGCAACAACCCTGGGTGCGGCTGCACCCCCCCTAGCCCTTGCACCTGGGGCCGGGCGCATGCCCCCACCCCTGCCCCGGGCACCCCGATCCCCAACACCCACCTCCCCCATTGCGGTAGCAGAGGTACGGGAAACGCCAGACGTTGCCCAGCCCCACGGCGTAGCCCACGCTGGTCAGCACGAACTCGATCTGGTTGCCCCAGTTGCCGCGCTTGACGCTCTTGTCCTGCTTGCCCCTCTCCCCGGGCACGGCGCCGTTCTGTGGAGAGATGCCGTGGGGTGCGTCAACCGGGGACACTCCACCAGCCCCATCGGGGGGGCGACGGTCACCGAGCAGGGCCGGCTGGTCCCCTGCATCCTGCCCCATCCTTCCACCATGCCAGCCCCCACCCCTCGCTGTGCACAGGCAGTGCCAAGGAGGGGGGAGGGCAGCGGTGGCGGCCCCCCCAGTGAATAGCTCTGCCTGGAGCCCGGCTGTGGCAAAGGAAGAGCCTGCAACTCATACAAAGCAGGTCTGGGCGCCCAAGCACAAAGGGGCCTCTGTTCCCGTGCCCCCCCCTCCCTGCGCTCAGCAAGAGAGGCCCTGCTGGGTGGCCACTGCCCACGGCTGGGGGGACTGGTGGGACCCCTGGGGTGAAGCAGGGACCCACCTCAATGGGGGTGCAGTGACTGGCTGCCCCCCCAGAAAGGCAGCCGGCTACAGCTACAGCTGGGGTCCTGCTGCTGACTCAGTGCCCAGCGAGGACACCGTGCTCAGGGCAGCACGGGTGGGGTGGGTGGTGTGTGTGTGTGGGGGGGTGTGTCTCACGCAGGTGGGTCCCCTGGGGACATGCCCCAGCGCCCAGCCGTCTCTCACCGCAGGGGACCTGGGCGGGGCTGGACGGGGGGGGGGCAAGAAAGGGCGCTTTGTGCAGGCTGCCGCACAATGCGAGCTCACACCGGGGACGACAACAAATAACCGGGATGGGCGCCCATCACCCCCGACGGAGATGGCACCCGTCACCCCATGGCTCTGTCCCAGCGTGGCCCCAGGCTCACGCTAATCCTGCCCATATGCTGCCAAGCTCCAGCAGGTTGGGCTGAGGGCGGATGGCATTTTGGGGGGGTGCTGGGGGTATCCTGAGACCTCCCGTCCCCACCTGAGGCCAGGAGATGCGTGCAGAGGATCAGGGTGCTGGTTGGTCCGTGGCCCAACAGCCCCCATGGCCCTACAGGAGCAGTACGGGGTGCCAGCAGCCCTAGGAGGATGCTGGAGCTCCATAGCGCCAGTCTCTCCATCACAGACATCCCACTACATGACCCTCCCTGGCCCCTGTGTGCCCCCCACGATGGCTGACGTGGGCAGCAAACGGGTCACAAATGGGAGCCGTCGCTTCGGATCTGCTCACGCCGGCGGGGCGCGGGCAGCAGGCGCGGTGCACCTAACCGTATCATTCGATTAGGGCCGGCACAGCCGGGACGTGATGCCCGGCGACTCCGGCACCGCGCTGCCAAACAAAGCCATCTGCTGCGAGCGGGGCCTGCACGCGCCGGGGGCCGCGGGGGGAGGGGGAGGCTGCCGGGGCGTAGGGCAGGGGGAGAGGGGTGATGGGGGCATCGGTGAGCGCTTTGGGCAGGGCTATAGGGGCAATACGCCGGCTGTGCCCATACTGGACCCTATGGGCAAAGGGTCCATCAGCAATGAGCTCACAGCAACTTCAGGTTCTGGGGGAGCCCCCCCCGGGGGATGCTTTTATTGTGGGGTGCTGAGTGGGAGCGGGTCCAAGGGGTCGCCAGGGTGGGGGGGGATGCTGGCATTGTGCCCATGCTGGGGCACGCTGCCCGCTCGAGCAGGCTGATCTGATCGGGAAGACTCTGATTAAGCTGCTCGCACTAACGAGGCTCTTAATGAGCAGCCCAGCCAGCGGGGGGGGAGTGGGGGGCAACGCTTCAACCTCCCTGACAAAGGGTCTGGGTGGGGGTAGAGAACAACACTGCATGGCCCTGGCTCAGCCTGGAGTTCCAGTGCCCAAAGGGGACCTCATCCCTGTCCCAAAGCCAGAGGGCTACCCCTCTGCTTGGGAGACCCTGGCACGGCTTCACCCACGCGTCCAACAGGGCACCCCAGCTGGGAGCTGCCTGGCACCTGTGTAACGAGTTCCAGGCCTCTGCTCTCCCCCCCCCCCCCACCTTTCCCTGCAGTGCAGGGCTTCCCAATAAGGGGGCAGCCACATGCGTGCACAAGCACGCACACGTGTGCACACGCTTGCGTGCTCACCTCTCGGCTTACTACAAACACACACGCAACCCCCCCAAATCTGGGAAGGTCACCCCATCCTTTTACACGCATTAACCACCCCCCCAACTCTACAGGGTAAAAGAGTGGGGGGGACAATGAGAAACCAGGCACCCAGGAAGATGAGACACCTCCCAATTCCACACTGTGAGGATGGGACAGAGCGGGGCTGCCCCCCCAGCAAGGATGCAGCCTCTGGAGTGGGGTCCTTAGTCCACTCCCCAAATTTTCCATGCATGTGCTTCCACGCAGTCCCAAAAACTGCCTGGATTGGGTGCAAACATCAGGGGGCACAAGGACGCGTTCATTCGTATTTGGTGCCCGGGGCATCCTTCCTCCCCCCTTCCCCATGCATCCCCTCTGCCACACAGCCAAAGATTCCCCAGCCCAGCGGAGCGGGCATCATCCATCACCGCCACCTGGCACCGGAGCCTTTCTCATGCTAAGCAGCATCGCCTCGCACAATGACAGCTTGGCTGGGGTGCCCGGATGCCCCCCACTTCCCGGTGCAGCCCTGATTTATGGCTGGGAAGCTCATGGAGTGGTGGGGTCGATGCTGGGAGGGGACGTCCCCACTTCCAGCATGGTTGTCCCCCCCTTTTTCTCCACTCAAACTGCCCCTACGGAGGTATGTCAGCCTTATCCAGCGTCTCTGAACCAGTGAGGGCCCCCCAGTTCCTTCCCCACCCTCCTAATGGGGTGCCAGGGCTGCTCCCGCAATGCCAGCCCCTGATGTCATCAGCCTGATGTCATCGCTCTTCGCCATGGCGATGGTGATGCAGTCATGGCCGGGTGAGGCAGGGGTGCAGGAAGGTATAAAGAAACGCTAATTACAACATTTGCCAAAATAGCCACTCTTCCAGGGTGGGGAAGTGGGGTACAGGATGCCTGGGGATGGAGGGACAGAATGACTTGGAGAGGGTCCCTAGGGATGGGGTGACTTGGTGTCCCCAGTGCCTGGCCACGGTTCCTAGGTGCTGCGCTGAGGGCTACCTCTGTAGTCACCCCCCCACAGCCTGCCCCTGGCACATGGGGTGATGGACCCCTAAGTGCCAGAACCCTGCCAGAGGCTGCTGCGGTGCCCTCCCAGCTTCCCATCCCGGCTCTGCCAGCCCCACCGGCACATCCCAGCCATCCCTGCCCTCTCTCTGTGGTGCCCAGCCTCACGTTTGCCCCTGCCCTGGTGCGGCAGAGGCATGGCATGGGGGCACGGGGGCACAGGCACCTGGCAGTGCCAGCATCAGCCGTGCCAGGATGGGCACAGGCAAGGGGGTATTTCCAAGGCCATGCAATGCTGAGGGGGATGTCCACAGGACACCCCTCCTCCCCACCTAGTGCTACACAGCCCTGATGACCCCCACAGCAGGGAGGCTGCCCAGCCCCACTGACAGCCCCCAGTGTGGTCTGCCAGCCACCCGCAGCAGCACCAGCCTCCATCCCGAGGTGCCATGGAGGACTGGGGCAATCTTTTGATGCTGCTTGCTGATGCCTGTGAAATGGAGGGGGCAGAATGGGGAGTCTTAGCCAGACTCTGCCCCTCCAGCACTAGGCAAGGCAAAGGGACGCTGTATACCCCCCTCCTGCAATCAGTAGGTTCCAGAGTTAACGAACACAGTCAGGCAATCTCTTCTTGCTCCCAACACAGCTGAGGCCATGGAGGGGCTTGGTGCCACACTGTGCCCTCCCTCCCCAGGGCACCCCATGTCCCTGGCTGCGGAGCTTGGGGGATGCCTCACCAGCATCCCACAGCGCAGAGCTGCAGCTGTGCCTTGGTCCTGCAGTGCCATCTCCCCGGAGCTGACACAACGGGGCTTGGAGACCCACAGTAGTGGGGGAATGGCCCTGGCACAGCCACCATCCAGCCCAGCTCCCCGTCCTGCCCCCAAACCCTGTTCTCACCTCCCCACTGACCTGCTGAGGGGGCCTGGGGGGGCCCAGCTGCCCGCGGCTGCCATCCGGGGGGCCAGGCTGGCCGACTCGGCGAGTCCCTGGCTTCATTGGCACCTCAAGCTCCGGCAAAGCAGCCGCCCGCCTCCCCCCCGCCCGCTGCCTCCGTTGCTTGGCACCACTCCACGCTCGCCTCCCGGCCAGGCTCAGCCCCTCCCCGCCCATCCCGCTGTGGCACTGGTGCCCCAACCACACCGCCCACCCCAGCCACTATCCCTGCCTGCCCCACACTACAGGGGAACCCCCATGCCTCAGTTTCCCCCACAAGCCAAGCATGCCAGCCTGTGCAGTGGACTTAGCCCTGTCCTGTTTAATGAGGCCTCATTAGTGGGGTCCAGCTGCTCGCAGTCCCGCACGCTCTGGCAGGCAGCGCTGCCCTCCCTGCGGGCACAGCTGCCCGTCTGGCCGGGGACCTGCATCTGGAGCATGGCAGAGGGCTGGATCCCCTCAGTGCCCCCCCCATTCTCACGCCCCCAGCCCCACACACGTGTTCCTGCCCCTCGAGGGCTGTAAGGACCAGGCATGGACCTGCTGGGGGACAGGGGTGCGGGGACAAGCCTGCCTGCTGGCACATCCCCAGCCTGGTGCCATGCTGCTTCACTCTGACGTCCTAACGCTGGCGACATCATGGGGTCTCCATAGCAACCCTCGCAAGGTCACTGCCCCTCAGGGGACCATCTGGCTGGCAGGAGGGCTATGCCGTGACCCTCCTGTCACCTGGGCATCCCACAGCCTCCCCACTCAAGCCGTTGCCAGTGTGGGGTGGGACCCCAGTGGGGTGCTGTGTCCCACAGAATGGCGGGCGTGGGGTGCCCCCTAGCCAGGCTCGGGGTGCCCCAGCTGCTCCCAGCCATGCGCCCCGGCTGGGGAGCGCGGCCAAGGCGCCAGCGAGGCGTGATGGCGCGCCGAGGGCGGGGGGGGGGGACGGGCCGGCGCTTTTGGGCAACCATCTGGGGTCCGGGCAGCGGCGGCTGCGGGCATGCACGTGAACAGCACACGTGTGCGGAGAGGGCACTCGGCCCCCCAATGCTCGTCCCTGTGCCCTCCTGCACTGATCACCCAGCAGCTTGAGTCATGCCCCATCCACTGGATAGCAGCACCCAACTGTGCCCCCCGTGAGCCACCCCGCGCTGTGCCAGCCCCAGTGACCCCAGCCCAGCCTTCCCAGCTCATGCCTCCAGCCCTGCCCCACATGCTGCCGGGCACATCCCATGCCCCAACACCCCACAACGTGCCAACACAAGCATCCCTCCACAGCCCGGTTCGGCTGCACCAGCTTGCCCAGCCACATGTATGCCACCGCCAGACATCCTGCCCTGAGCACACAGCCCCCCGTGCCCCCCACAGCAGCCTGAGCACAGTGGGATCCACTGCTCCATCCCAGGGATGCTGGGCCCCATGCCAGCCCACAGCAGCACAGTGCTGCTTCCCTGGCAGCCTGGCCAGCAGCCCCACGGGGACATGCTGCTGGAAACAAAGGGCTCGCAGCGGGACCCTCATCTCCCCTGACACTCCGGTCCCCACTCCGGCTGGCTGGCGGTGCTGGGGCTGAACTAGAGAGCAGGAGCGATCGGTGTATCGGGGATGGCCATGGGACTTCCAGTCCCTAGCACCTTGTTCCCAAGCAGGGCTGCAGGGTGCCCGGTGCAGCAATGATGCCGAGGGACCTGCCCCAGTGCCATCATCCCCTAGCCGGGTGCTTCCCACCAGGACTGCCTTTCTCTGGCCCCATTCTCCCGGGGCAGACACGATTCTCCTGGGGCGTTCAGGCAGAAAAATCCCCCGCCAGGCCCCCCCCATCGCTGCCCCTTGGTATTCCGGGAAGGGCTCCCACAGCCAAGAGCCACTTCCGCAGCTCCACCGGCCTCCCTGTCCGCGGCCACTGGCTGGCGGCAGCACGCTGCTGGGGGTTGTCTGGGACAGGCAGGCCCCCCCCAGCCTTTAACCCCTGGCAGCACCATGGGAGTGGTGCACCGGTGTCCACCCACTGGGGCGATGGCCAGAGCCCACCTGAGGCAGGTGCCCCACGGCCGAAGGCTGCCCGGCCGTGCCAGCAAGGCAGCCCTGGGAGTCAGGACCCGCTGGCACTGCTGGAGCCCAACAAAGCGCCCTGAGGAGGACAAAACAGAATGTCCTTAAAGGCTGGGGAGGGAGAGGCTGTCAGATCCTCCCTGCTCCCCTGTGGGTCCCATGAGACCCACCCTGCACGGCCACATAGGGACTGATTCAGCCCCTGGAGCTGCCCTGCACCCCATCCACGACCTCTGTTGGGTTTGGGGAGGGGGGGCAGTGCACCGCCCACCCTCTTGCCTGTGAGTTTGGAGTGAGCATGCAGAGCTTCCCAGGGGCATCCGCAAAATGCAGAGTCTGCAAAAGCAGGACATGGCAGCCTCGTCACCCTGACAGCGACAGGAGAATCGGTGGGAAAACTGAGATAACGGCTCCATGTCGCCAGCCCAGCTGCTGCCTCCAACCCCCCTGTCCCTTCCCAGGCCGGGCACAGCGGGCACCCCAAGCCCCACTGCAAACCTGCCTGGTCCTGGGGCTGCACACACATGCCTGGGGAGGGGCTGCACTGTGGGAAGCCAGCTGGGCTGGGGGCTGTGGCGGCAGGAACTGCACCAGCAGGCAGAGACAAGAGGACAGGCAGGGACAGTGCCTTCCCAGGTGACTGGCAGGGCCCTGAAGACAGGCTAAGGAGATTAGCTCCCTTCCCCAGTGACCCAGGCAGCTCAGTAGCCAGTGCCCATCGTGACGCAGCTCCTCTGAGGCTCTCGCAGCTGGTGTGGCGCAGGGATGCTCTGGGAGCAGGGATGCTCTCACCAGGACCTGCCTTCCTTCTGCAACCCTGCCCCTCCGTGCATGTGTGTCTTCTCAGCTCCGCAAACAGGGGAGCACCAGGCAGAGAGCTGCAAGCCAAGGCAACCAGCACAGCACGTGCCAGACCCCATGGTTCCCACCCGTCCCCACCTCCCTGCATGCTCTGGCCGCTGTGTTGGCTGGGCAGGTACTTCCAAGAAGCGAGTTAAATATTGACGGGAAGCTGGTGGGTGCTCCCACCCCTGGCTCCCTGCTGCAGGTGACAGGCTCAGCCCTTGCTCCACTGCGATGCTGGCTGCTCTGGCCAGGACAAGGACACAGCAGCAGCATGGAGCCACGGTGAGGACACCACACATGCAGGAGCACGTCCCTGCGACAGACCCCTGATCAAGCCTAGTTACATCCCCCTTCCCAGCCAAGGGCTTCTTTCTCCTGGAGAAACCTGCCTTCCCATCCCACTGGCCGCCCTGATCCTGCCACACTGTCCACCGCGGGCAGGACGGGTGCTGGGCTCCCCACCGCAGGCACAGCCAGCCAGGCCATGCTGGGACACGCAAGCGGAGGAGCCGTGCGCACGAGAGCGCGCTGGAAGCGCCTGCTGGGCACGCCGCTCCCCTGGCTCTCGGCTTCCCAGGGAAATCCTGGCTCCAGGCCCTCTGGCTGGAGCGTGCAGCTATTTCAGGAAGAGCCCCCCGGGAAGGGGAGGGCGCGGCAATCGTGTCAGCCCCAGCATTCAACTCCCATCCATGGGAAAAAGGGAAGAGCCAAGCCGATTCGGGGCTCACCTGCCAGGCACAGCCCAGCAGCCCGGCACGGGAAGCTGAGCTCAGAGCTCCCAAACCACTCGCTGCACAGACAGAGCTGCCACAAGCACGGGGCCATCGCAGCCCACCAAGGAGGACACATGCCAGGCACACCCCGCATCCGCCCCGGGCACCGCAGCCCTCCCTGGCGCAGGTGAGCGCAGGGCACGACACAGCACACCGCTTGCAAGGACAGAAGGTTGGGCACCGCATCGATGCCTGAGAACACCCAGCTCTGCCCGCGCACCATCCTACCAGCCCGGTCCGGGAGAGCCTGCCGGGTGGAGGCAGAGGAGAAGCAGCCCCACGCTGTGCCCGTTGGGGCACCCACACACTTTACTGAAAGCAGGCAGAGGAGCCGCCCGATCAGGGTTTTCCCACCTTCGCCGCCTGCCCGGAGAGCTGGGGCGGGCGATAAGGCCGGGCAGAGCGCCTGAGACAGGCGATAGCATCTCCAGGCACAGCGAGACACCGCACAGGGGAGCCTCACAGGCAGAAGGCTCAGGGCGAGCGGCGGTCAGTGTCTGCCCCACGGTCATCGTGCTAGGGGAGCACCCGGGCCAGGGGTCCCGGAGGGCATCGAGCCTTAGAGGAGCCCTGGTCTCCTGCTCCCTGTGACACAGGTCCCTGCAGCAGATGCCCACGCCAGCCCGCTCCCCACATCCCAGCACTTACCAGCAGCCCCTCGCTGCACTTATCGGCCATCCCTGGAGGCTGGAGCGCGGTGGCAGCTGCCCGCCGCAGCGTCCCTCGCCTGCCCGCTCTCCGTCGCGCTGGCTGCGGCACCAGCAACCGGTGTGCTTCAATCCACTGTCAGAGCAAGCTGGGCAGAGGGGAGAGACACCAAGAGAGACGTGACTGGTGGGGTGGGCACATCCCCGCCCCAGGCCTCCCCCCTCCCTCCGAGAACCGGGGGCCCTGCCAGGCTGGTCACTCTCCCATACCTGCCCACAGGGCACAAGGGAGCCGGGCTGGCAGGGCCCACGGCCGGGTGGGCTGGCGGCAGGGGTCTTTTCCTGCTGGCTCCCACCCCCTCCAGCGTCTCCGAACCCCCTGGCACCCACACAAGCAGCAGCTCCCAGGTGTTTCCCAAGAAGCAGTTAAAGATTTACCCGTTGTGGACAGACGACCTTGCGGGCAGCTGGCTGCTGGCCTCCCGATGGGTGGGCGTCGGGGGCCACGGGCAGGAGCGGGGGCCCGGCGAGCTCTCCCCCAGTGAGAGCTGGAGCCGAAGTGGCCGTGGCACACAGCAGTGCCGGGACTGGGCGCTGAGCGGGGCCAGCTCAGGGCTCAGCTGCCGCGCAGGACACAGATGGGAAACGATTGCCTTCTGCCCCGGTGCGTCGCGTGCACGTGTGGCGCGGGGGGGGGTGCGAGCCGCTGGGCTCTGCCAAGTGCCAGGTGCTGCCGGACAGTGCATGGGCACTGGCAACTGCCTCCCTGCCCCTACGCCTGCCCCTACGCCTGCCCCTGCCCCGGTGTGGGGCTGCTGGAGGCCCCGTGGGAGCACCGGGGCCTGACCTCTCCAAAGGAGACAACCGTTCTTGCAAAACACCAATTTGCTTGTCTGTGCGACAGCACTCGTGTTTGCAGATCCCACACTGGTACTCGCCGCCCTTGCTGGCTGGAGGAAGGACCCCCGACCCCTTCCAAGGGTCCCTGACCATCCCCACCACCGGCTGAGCAGCCTAGCACCAGTCCCCAGGCTGTCATGGGTATGGAGCGATCGGCAGAGGGGCACAAGGCCCTGAAGCCGTGGGGAAGGAGCATGGGTGCTGGAGATAAAAGGCAGGAGGCCGGGGAGTGTGGGGTGAGCCCCCAGCCCTGGCCACAGCCCCTCCAGCGCAGGCAGGCTGCTGCCAGCAGATACCGGGTCCCACCACCAAACCCCTCCCCAGGAATGGCCTCGTTTTCGAGGGGAGCCAAGATGTCGTCACTGCGTGGGGAGGACAACAAACCCTGCTCCCAGAGTGGCACAGGACCTTTCGGGGCCGGTGGCCGGATCTCCACCCCACCACACACCTACTGCCAGCCAGCCAAACGCTGCCCGCCCTGCTGCCCTGAATTCAGCCCTGGGACTCAGCCCGTGTCCAGGAGCGGGGAGAACACCCGAGGGGACAGCCAGACACTCCCCCCGTGGTCTGCCAGGTGCTGATAAGGCTCCTGCCTGCGTCGACGCTGCTGGCTTCGGCTCCCGCCTGGCAAGGAGGCAAGCGCCCAGGCAGGTGCGGGGCAGCAGTGGGATGGATGCAGGGATGCCGGAGACTGCAGCATCCCTTGGGAGAGGCAGGCAGGGATGGGGATGCAATGCATTGGTGTTACAGGGTGGCTCTCGCAGAGCTACAGGATGCCATGACAGCTCGGAGGGCAGGGCGGCGCGTACCTAGGGACGGGATGGGTAGCACTGTGGAAGCGGGGACATCAAGGCACCCACGGGGCGGGGGTGTCATGCCTTGGCGGGGGTAGCAGACCCCAGCACCCAGGGGAAGGCCACAAATGCCCGGCGGCCGGGTAAAGACCCCCGTCCCCTCCCCCCTCCCGGGCCGCCGGTGTAGCCGCTGCCACCTGCGAGGCCATTTCTTCCGCCAGCATCCGCCGGGGCCCCGGCAGCCGGGGCTCCCCGGTACCCACGGGCAGCGGGCTGGCCTGCCACCGCCCTGCACCGCCACCCCCCTGTCTCCGGAGGCGGCTCCGGCGGCCACCCCGCGGGCAGCTCCCGCCGCGACGCGCCCGCCGCCCGGCACCCCCCGCCGCAGCCGCCCGGTGCAGCACGGCGGCGGCGGCGGGGGGGGGGCCCGGTTACATCAGCCGCCACGTGGTGGCTGCTCCGCCGCCCCGCCCCGGCACATTCCCGTGGAAAATTACCGCCAGCCCCCCCGCCCCGCCACCGGACCGGGCCGCCCCGGTCCCCGCCGCCCCCCCCGGGTGTAGCGGCGGGCAGCCCTGCTCTGCCCGCCTCGCCCCCGCGCTTCCTCGGTACCGCGCCGGGAGAGCAACAGATGCAGGACCGCCCCGCATCCCGCTCCCGCCGCCGTGCTGGCTGGTGGCCGCTCCCGGTGCCGTTCCCCGGTGCCACTCCCGATGTCCCCTTCCCCGGTGCCACTCCCGATGTCCCCGGCCCCGCCGCCCCGGAGCCCCTCGCCGCCTCCGTCCCCCCACCCCGGCAGGCAGCCCGCCCGCTCCTCCCTCCCTTCCTCCCTCCCTCCCTCCCCGGTACTCCCGCGGCTGCCGGCCGGGCCGGGCACCCGGTATCGGCGGAGGTGCTCGCCCCTTACCGTGCCCATGCCGCCGCCCGGCCCCTCCCGCCGCGCCGGGTGGGCCCGCGGGGGCGCCACCGCGCCCGGTCCAGCGACCAATACTGGTGCCGTGCCAGGCCCGGAACCGCCGCCGCCGCCGGTGCCGCCGAGTTAATGAAAGTTTGGAGGTCGGTGGGGGCTGGCGCCGCCTCTCGCCCCCGCCGCCGCGCTCCGCCCCCCGCGTCGCCTCGCTCCCCAGCGCCCCGCTTCGGTACCCGAACCCGCACCGGGGGCGCGGGCAGCGCGGTGGCTCGCGGGGCGTGAGAGCGCACACGTGGGCACACGTAGTACACATGGTGCACACGCGTGGGCACACAGGTACGCCTGGCACGCACGGGCACAGATGGGCGCGCATGGGCGTGCACAGGCATCTGTGGGCACATGGTCACACGTGGGCACACATGGCACGCGGGTGCTTGGCACGACTGGGCACACACACGGCGCCCTTGGCACACGTGGGCACTCGCAGCCCACAGGCAGCCCACGGGCACGTGGATGCTCGGGGGGCACATGCAGGCTGGCGCAGGCACACGTGGACATACGTCGAACATACGGTCACACAGAGGCTCCTAGAGCGCACACATGCGTCTGCACACACACGTTTGCACACCCGCAAGCACCCGCAGAGGAACACCCCGCACGCAGCATGCACAGGCTCGCTGCCAGGGCACAGCAGCGGGACAAACGCGGGCAGGGGGATGGCCGCAGGCTCTGGCCAGCGGTCAGCGTGACCGCTGTATGTGTCTGCGCTCGTGTGCGCGCGCATCTGTTGCACGTGTGTGGGCCTGTGCGCACACACCTGTATTCCATGCGTGTGCATGCTGCAGCAGGGGTGGTTGCTGGCACACAATACACACGTGTGTATGCATGCAAACCTGTACACATACACGTATTTAGGGGGGGTGGATGTGCCTGTACACATGGAAGTGTACGTGTCCGTATCTCTATACATAAGGGGATACATGTGTGTGCAAACTGTGTATGTGCATATACACATGTATGCGCGTGTATACACACGTGAACGTGCGTGTGCACAGGTGTGGAGGCATGCGCTGATACACACATAAATACACATGTGCACGTGTGCTTCCACACCTACGTGCGCACACGCGTGTGAGCCAGTGCACGCCCCCGCAGCCCAGGCCAGATGTTTCCAGTAAGGCATCACGGATGCACTGGGGGGCGCCCCTTTCCTGGCCCCTCGCTGAGGCTTCCCCTCCCTCCCCTTCCCGCTGGGCTTCATGCATGCCAGGACTGGTGCCTGCACCCCAGCACCCTGCCCTGCCCGCTGGATCCTTCCCAGCTCCCAAGGAGTGCTGCACACCAGGGCCTCGGAGCGGTTGCAGGGAGCGTGGCAGGGATCCAGTGGGGACCTTGCGACCCACAACCCATCACCCCAAGTGCACCAACAGCACAGCCCTTCCTGCATCTAATTGGGTGCTCTCTGGTCTCTTCTGCCTCTGTAGCCCCGCATCCCATCCCGGGGCTGACCCCTCAGTGCTCCAGCCGATTTGAGGAACATCCCTTACCTCTCTCTCCATGGGTCCCTGTTGTCCCTATGGGTCACTGCCTGGTTAAGGAAATCCTCAGCACAGGATGGGGTGGAGGAGGGGGGCAGCGATGGGGTGGGTGCCCCAGGGGTGTCTGGTCAGCTACTGCAGTCCCCACCGCCGCAGACTGGCCAGGGTGCTGGGCTGTAGGATGGGAGAGGGTACCAGTGCTCTCACACGCCGGCACCACTTTCGTATTGAAGCGTGCTAAAGCCGGAGTCAGGGCACCCGCAGCAGGAAGGGGAAGGCAGCAGTGAAGACGGCGGGTGCTCAGGTCCTCCCACGCCCTCCCAGCACCCGCGCATGGCTGCTCTGCAAGAGGAGACAGTTTGCCTACTAGCACCCCTTGCTCCCGGCTGCACGTGGCCTCACACCCCACCCTGCAGCCCAAATCCAGCACCCAGCACCTGAATCCATCATCCAACCACTGGCATCCCAAACCAGCATCCCACGCCCTGCGTCAGACCCAGAACCTGGCTGCAACCTGCACCCCTGCCCCAGGGTGTGGGCTTTGGAGAGGAGCTGCCAGCTGTGGAGTTGTGGAGTTGCAGACTTTACCCTCAAGGAATGAATTTCTCTGGATTAAACTCATGCTTCCAACCCCCACTCCTCAGGGTCTCACTCCCTTTCCGTGTATCTCCTCTGCGCTCTCTTCCGTGTCTCAGCTTGGGGAAACAGGAGGAGGGGTCTCACTGACACTGGAGGGTCATCGAGGGGCTGCTCCTGCCCCTCTGCAGCCTCCAAGATGCTGCGGTGCCCTTAAAGCACCCTGCACCTGGGTGCAAACGCCTCCTTCCCAGGAGCCTGGGCGCTTTGTGCACCCATGGCTTTGGCCATGGTCCTGCTGCGCCAATCAGGACTTCCCAGGGGTCTCACTGTGCCCAGAGCTGCAGCAAGGGCAGAGGCCAAAAGTGGTCTGTGGGGTGGGAGGCTGCAGTGCCAAAGGGATGTGGGATAGGTGCAAGCCTCCAGCCCATGCTTGTGCCCCCTTCAACTATCTCTCCCTACCAGGTAGCAATCACCCCCCCCCGTTCCTCACTTGGGGCACCCGTCTCCTTCCCTCCTCGCCATCCCTGATCTAGGCTGGCAGGTGTCACGGTGTCCTCCAAGTCCCCATGGAGTTGGGGGTGATGCCACAGCACCCCTTCCACGGTACCATTCAAATCTGTGGGGCTGGTGGCTTCCCCCCTGTGGGCAGCTGCAGTGACCTTATGGCAGCTTGTGGCATGTCCGTGGGGGACGTGGGTCGGTGCGTGGGAGGCATCGCTGCTCCAGCAGCACGGCCCCTCCCATCTCCATGGGTGATGTTGCCTGGGAAACTGTGGGCAAATGCGGGCAGGGATCCAGAAAGGTGAAGGGTAGGGAGGAAATGTCAGCTCCCAGCACCTGAGAGAGGGCTGGGCAGGCCGAAAAGTCAGCAACTTCCAGAGATTTCCCATGTGCTCAGAGCCCTGGTGTGGACTGGAGCTTGTCCTTGAGTTTAAGGATGCACCAAACGCAGCAGGATTTCATGTTGTGTGCCCAGCATGGGGGCTGGCTGTGCACCTCCTGAAGGCACCCCAGCGTTGTGTCCCAACCTGCTTTCTGAGGACTGTGAGCCGCAGTGCTCACGAAGATCCACGCAACAGCCCTGGATCTGGCCCCAGTGCTTGAACGTGTCATGGGGTGGGAGGTAGGGTGTGGCCGAAGTTCGGCATTGGCATGATAGTACTTCACCAAAACCAACCAGTTTTCTTTTAAAACGGCTTCTTGGAAGCAGCTCTCAGTTCCCCAGGCTGCAGGTCAGTCCCGGAGGGGACCAGGCTGTCTGGGGAGCTGCAGAGTCCGGGGAACCACACACTCTGGGGTGACCCTTATCCTGGGTCCCCCAGCTTCCCACCTGAACACTGGAGCCTGGAGAAGGACCAGGCTGTCAGGGCACACCCTCTGCCATCCAGATGTAGGGGTGGAGGTAGAAGTTCCCACACAGGCTGGACTTGCCCCAAAGGGGATGATACAGACGCCCCTGCATCGTCAGAAAGGACCAAGCAGTGCGGCAGGGGAAGCTCTGGGTAAGAGCCACCAGTTCATGTTTTGCTCTTCCAGCTTTCCCATCTTTATTTTCTCCCCTGCATGTTCTCCTCATCCTGCCTGGCAAATGGGGAGAGAAACCAGTCCATGACAGCACATCACCTCCCACCCCGCAACACCCATGATGTTACCAGAACTCTTGGCCTCCCTCTGCATCCCAGGACCCCTGTCCCTGGTGTGCCGAGAGCTGCACCTCATCCAGCCCCAGGCTCAGCTCCCCACCAGACCGTGCCATGTCCCTGCCCTGGGCTCTGCCAGCAGCTCAGACCCCCTCTGGATCCAGGCTTCGGCTGAGTGCTACGGCTGAGGGCAGGCGAGTGGTGTCCAGTACGGGAGGAGATGCCGTGGGCATCAGTGCTCCTGGCTACAGGGTTCTACATCTCCGGCAGCTCAGGCGCAGCTCCTGGGCACTTTCCACTCTGATGCCTGGTAGTGGCCTGGGAAAAGTCCTTCATGGAGAATCCACCCAGTCTGTGGGAAACTCTGTCTCAGATGGGCAGTGAGATGGGTGGGCAAACCCACAGTGTTCTGGGGCCAGCGGCTTGAGGGATGAAGCTGGACCCCTGCAGCCCGCCTTGGTGACACGAATAGCACCCAGATCACAGTGCAGGGCTTGTTGTGTTTCACACCGCGGACGTGTGGCTGGCAGGGACAGCCCTGTGCACAGACAAGGGCTTCATTGCTGGGAACTCCTACTTTGGCTGAAGGTCCTGAGGCTGTTGTTCCTCTCTCTGCCCTGCTTGCACCTGACCGGGAGGCACCCATCTGGATGGGTTCAGCATCACCCGTGCTGGCACTGCACTGGGCTGCCTCATCCCTGGGTTGTGGCTCTCCTCTGGGTGTGGAGAGTAGCGGCGTGCTGGGGACCTCATGGGAAGCATGTGCACCTCCCCTAGCGCTGCTCAGCGTGGCACCCGGGTCCTTGCCTCAGTGCAGGCTCTGTGCTGCAGAAAGCACGACAGCTGGGGTATTTTGGGCTGCCCAAAATAGCTGTCCCCTCTCCCCAGCTGCTTGGCTGCTGGGAGCTATCCTGTGACAGTGCTCCATGGACCTGGAGCAGCTGGAGGCAGCTGCCATCCTGCTGCAGTGGTCAGCCCACCGCCCATGGGCTGCTGACCGCTGAGTACCCCAGGCTGGGATGACCATTGCCCCAGGGACTGTCTCCTCCGAGCACTGCCCTGCCCCAGTGCACCCATGGGTGCTCTGCCCAGGGAGGGTGTGTGGCCACAGCCCCCGGGGTCTGCAAACCCACCTTTGCCTGCCCACTGGGGATAGTTTGTGCCTGGAGTCTGGGCAGGGCTCACAGAGTTGCTCCCAATTCCTGTTGCAACTTGGCAGCCAGCGACATGCCACAGGTGCCCCCCTGTCCCCACCATGCCACATGCCAACCATACACAGGGACCAGGGTCACGTCTCTCTGCCACTGTGTCCCCCTTCCCAGCCCAGCCAGCCAACCCTTGGCCCCTGGTGAAAGGGGGTGGTGTTGCTGTCCTGCCTGGGGCTGGTGCTGCCATCCCTGGGGAGCAGTGGGCGGGCATAAATCACGCCTGACTGCTGGGGCCAGGCTGGGCAGGGTCCCTGGGGTGCAGATGGGGGTGAGGGACAGGGGACAATGGCTGCACCACCAGCCTGGCAAAGCAGCAGCCGGCACTTGCCCACTGTCCCTGGAGACAGTGCCCAAGGCCGTCTCTTCCACAGCCTTGAGGGCAGTGAGGACAAGCTGCTGCCCAGCCAACACACCTCGCAGTGCTCCACCCTGCATGACACAGGGGTTTTGGTTCCCCATGATGGTAACTATCCATGCAGACATGTCCCCTCACCCATCCTGCACCATGTGATGGCCCTGTCCACTGCTGAAATTTCCTGTGGGGAATTCAGCCAAGTGCCCCCAGAGCCAGAGTGTGGCAACATGAGGAGTGCAGTGATGGTGTGGCAATAGCACAGCTCCCTGTGGTTCTGACACCCTGCTCCACTCAGGGTGCTGCTGTGCTCCTGGCCAGGAGACCACGGTTCGCTGAGGAGTTGGTGACCCGCGTAACAGCAAGCCTGAGCAGGCCCAGACCTGTGCTGTGGGCATCCCTTGGCTGCGGGGGAAGCTCAGCTGGGTTAGAAGCCAGGCTGTAACAGAGGAATCTGGGTTCCTGCATCTGAAGGGTTCTAAGGCTATACCTAGTAGTCTCTCTACAGCATGAGCTCTGACAAACAGCGTTTTAAATGACAAAGAGCTGGAGTGCCTTTCTCACTGGGATTGTGACAAACCAGCACCTCTTGGTGCAAAACAAACACCAGCTGTGTTTGGAGTGGGGGTCCCAAAGTGCTGGAGGGTTCCCTGGTTGCAGGCCACCGATTCAAGATGGGTAAAATTCCTAGTGCTGGCGGAGATCATAGAACCATGGAATCACAGAATGATTTGGCTTGGAAGGGACCTTAAAGATCACCCAGTTCCAACCCCCTGCCAGGGGCAGGGACACCCTCCACCAGACCAGGTTGCTCCAAGCCTCATCCAGCCTGGCCTTGGACACTGCCAGGGATGGGGCAGCCACAGCTTCTCTGGGCAACCTGTCCCAGTGCCTCCCCACCCTCTCCAGGAAGAATTTCTTCCTGATATCCAACCTAAATCTCCCTGCTTTCAGTTTAAACCCATTACCCCTTGTCCTGTCACTACAGGCCCTTGTAAAAAGCCCCTCCCAGCTTCCTTGTAGGCCCCCCCAGGTACTGGAAGGTGCTACAAGGTCCCCCCGGAGCCTTCTCTTCTCCAGGCTGAACAAGCCCAACTCTCCCAGCCTGTCCCCAAGGCAGAGGGGCTCCAGCCCTGGGACCATCTCTGTGGCCTCCTCTGGACTCGCTCCAACTGGTCAATGTCCTTCTGATGCCGAGGGCTCCACAGCTGGATGCAGCACTCCAGGTGGGACCTTACAAGAGCAGAGTAGAGGGAGAAAATCACCTCCCTCGATGATAAGCGGGTGCTACGGCTGCTGCCTGCAGGCACAGCCAGGCGTGAGTGCTCAGGACCCCCTAAGAGGCTGGGGGGTCTCCCCAGCCCAGGTCCAGAGGGATGGAGGCAGGGGCTCTGCATAGTCAGGACCCAACCATGCCTTGGGGGTGGGGGGTCACTCCTCTGCCGGCCTGACCCATAGCTCGCACCCCTCTGCGCAGGGGACCCCGAGGGACCTGGTGGATACTGAGGACCCGGCAGAAGGGCCCGGAGGGGCGCTGCCGGAGGAGGAGGGCCGGGTGCCAGGCTGAGCCCCGCGGCCGGGAGGGCTGGAAGGGGCCGGGCTCCCTCTGCGGACAGCTGCCGCTCACTGCACCCGCCGGCCAAGCAGCCGCGGCCGGCTCCTGCCCCACTCTCAGGGATACTGTCCCCCGTGGGCAGTGGGGACAGCCCGGCGTGGGTCCCCTGGTCCTCGTGCTGGCAGACACACGGGTTGTGTCCTCCTGGGGTGCCCCACACTTCGTGTGTGCCGGTGCTCCCCTGCAGCCGGGCACCCATCGCCCCCAGAACAGCCTGTGTGTCCCACGGGAGGGCTTGGAGGAGCTCCACGTGTCCAGCTGGGGAACGGCTGCCTTCGGAGCTGTTCACAGCAGATAAAATCCAGATATCCCTGCCCTGTGCTGCTGAGAGTGTCCCCGAGCCTGATAACAAGCTCTGGAATGCCCGGGGACAGGCACAAGCAGCCTCTGGGCATGGCCAGGCTCTGCCATGCAGAGCTGCCTGTCCCTGGGACACGCATCCCGGCCAGCCTCGCCGTGCGGCTTTGCAGCTCTTAATGTGACTTGGCAGCAGTAAGAGGAGCAAGAGACCGAGGGACAGCTGCAAAAGGCCTGGAGGGATGGCCCAGGCCAGCGGAGCACCCGAGTGCGTGGTCCCTGTGGGGTGGAGTGGGATGCTGGGGTGATGGGCATGCAGACCCCATTCAGGCTGGCCAGCCCCGAGCTCCCAGTGCTCAGAGATAGAGTGGTTCTAGAATATTTTTTGGTCCAGGAGGTGGGGATTTCAGGACAAGCTGGAGGTGAAAGGCACAGCGTCAGAGTGGAATGAGGCACAGCACCTTGATGGAAGGACATGGGGCTGTCTTAGCTGTCAAGGGCAATCAGAGGCTGGTGGGCAACACATCTATCCTGGAGAAACAGGAGAAACTGAGATGGGATCTAATTAATAAAGACTGAACAGGTAAGGATCCTAACATACATTGCCTGTGCCTCGTGAAACACTGACCTCGCCTGTCCAAACCTATTGGGTCCCTTTCCAAGACAAGGAATTCACATCGGACATTGGGGAGACCAGCAAGGGGATCTGGTGAGATGGGGACGGTGGCACGTCCATGCAGCACAGGGCTGCAGGCACGGAGGGGCGCCCAGGTGAGCGCCCATGGCACCTTACTGGGGGTCCACATGGGACATGGGGCAGCCAGGCCTGTGGGTGTCTGGAGACTGCTGTGCCCCGCACCGTGGGCAGGGGCCATGCCAAGGCGCTGCTGATTAAACCCTGCGGACCCTGCGTCGATGACATTGCGACGGCGACAGCGACACAGCGAGCAGCCAGAAACCGCGTGGGAACAGAATGCCGCATTTCACCCAAAGCTGGGTGGAGGGGAAGGGCCTGGCTGGCAGGGGGACAGCAGGACTGCTGCCCTGGGGCTGAGGGACTGCGAATCACGGATGCTCCAAGCGTCAGGGAGCGGGGACCAGCTGCCGGCAGAGGGAGGCAGACACCGCGGCGGCTGGAGGGGACAGGGGACGGGACAGTGGGCAAGGGGACAGGGGGACAAGGGCCAAAGCCTGCGGAGCCTGGGTGGCACAGCATGCCCCACGACTCCGGGGCTGCCGCCGGAGCCGTAATTTTGGGATGTAGCTCAAAGTTTGTTTCTGACCCTACAACCAGCCCAGCTCAACACTGAGCATCAGGATGGGAAGGTGCCAGCTTGGCCAAGGGTGCTTTGGGGTTGGGGAGATGTGGACCAAACTCCGGTGGCACTGGTGTCCTCACTGCATGGGCATGGAACCTCTGCCATCATCCCCAGGAGCCCTGTCTCCCCATCCTGCCCACCGTGAGAAGTGTCACTATTCCCACAGCTTCTGTGCCACACACCCCATGGTGGGTGTTGGTTCTGGGGGTGCTGGTTCTGGGGGTGCTGGTCCTGGGGCACATCGGGTGCCGCTGGTGCACCCACTGCCGGTGTTGACACAGACTGTGCTGGGAGCTCCCCCACAGCCTTCAGCACTGGATGGTGCCTGGGTGTGTCCCCAGCTAAATTTAAAGGACTTTGTGGTATAAATATCTCGGTCATAAATAAACAGAGAGGCTAGATGTTTATCAGGCCCTTCCTGGCAGCCTCACTCCAGCGTGCCGGGCACCCCGCACAGTCCCCGCAGTCCTCCCTGGGCTGTCCCCTCTGCTGGCAGCACGATGGGGATGGGTGACGGAATCCTGCCCTGTGCCATGGCCCTGCCTCGATCCCACTGGGCCCTCCAGGGAAAAGGTTCAGCAGCCACTGTTGCCCCCCTGAAGCGGGGATGGCCCCAGCGCTCTGCTGCCCCTGCCACCAGCCCTGTTTGCCTGGTGCCCTGGGACCAGGTTTGCATGGGGAGAGGGGACAGTGGGGCTGGCATCCTAATACCCGCCGTGGCTGGTGTGGGGCACCACCCGCCTGGCCCTGGGGACCACCCTGGGAACCTGTGCCACCGTTGCTGTGGCCCTGGGGACCCTGAGACACTGCTGGCCCAGCCCCAGAGTGGTGCATGGGGAGTCCTCTGGCTGTGTTGGCAATGTTCCTTGGCCACCATGGGGCCACTGTGGGGCAGGGCCAGAGACACAACGGGGGCGGGGCCAGAACCACGATAAGGGAGGGGCCAGACTACAATGTGGGGCAGAGCTGAAGGTGCTGGGGCAGAGACAGGGGCATGTGAATGGGAGGTGTGGACCAGGCAGAGGGGCAGGAGCAACCCCACGATGCTGGCAGAAGGCTCCTGCAGACCCAGTGGGCTGCCACAGTCCTGCCCCTGGCTGCCCACCCTGCGTGTCCCAGCACCGCTGCTGTGAAGCCATCTCATGCTGACAGCCAGCCTGTGCACAGCCGGGTGCATTTACCCCCTCCCAGCTCTGCCAGTGAGGAGCTCTGGGGCTCTGTGGGTGCCCCCTGGGAATAAGGGCTTTCTGTAGGATGTGCAGCCATGGGATGGCATCAAGACCAGAGCAGCAGCTCTGTGCCCTCACCTGCCTCTATCTCTGTACTCTGGGCCAGGCTTTTGGCCAGTTCCTCCCAGTCCTTCCTCGACTGCCCATTTCCAGTCACTGTCCCACACCCTGCACCTCTCAGGGTCTCCCGCTGCGCACTTCCACCCGGTCCTAACCAACCTGCCCGAGCCTTTCTGCACAGCCCTCCACTGCACCCAGGAGGGACCCCCTCACCAGCATGGGGCCTCTCCCACCCTCCTGCCACACAGGGGGGCTCAAGCACCCCTCTTTGAGAGTCAGCAGCTCCTCCGTGATCCATAGCTGTGCCAGGAGCACGGGCTGAGCTGGGGGGGGATGCTCTGATGGGGATGCTGCCTTGCGCAAAGCCCCACTGAGCTGTGCCATGCCACGCTGTGGAGTGGCCGTGGGGCTGCAGGCATGCTGGGCATGACAGACGGCAGGTTGGCCGCACCTTGCAGAGGTGTGAGGGAAAACCTCTAGCGTGTTGGCACCTGGTAAAAGGTCACCAGAATTTCTCTGGAGCCGGTCCCCAGCACTGGCAAACTGTTCCTGGCTGCCTCAGATCCGTCCTCTTCACCATCTGCAGCCTGGGGTTAATGAGTAGCTCCAGGGTACACAACTGGAGGGTCATTAAACAGCAGTCGAACAAGCCGGGGCTGCCAGCAGCACTCGAACAAAGGGGGCTGATTCACTGTTTGCCCTGCAACAATATTTACTGTGGCCGGGAGTAAGGGAATGTTTGTGTGGGGCAGGATGGTGGGGCGACACGGGGACTGCCAGGCGAGGGCAGCCGCACCGGGGAAAGGACCACGTACGCAGCCGCAGTCCTGTCCGCTGCAGGCAGGCTGCCTGCCACGTGTGCGCTTGGCTCAGGGGGGTGTCCCCGTGTCCCCCGGGGTGTCCATCCACCCCGAGGAGCTGAGGTCACCAGGCTGCATGGGGCTGGACTCAGTGCTAACCTGCCCCAAGCCCAGCAGCCTGCTCCAGCATCCTTGCTGGTCCGTTGTCTTAAGGAACTCAGTCTATTCCCAAGGCAGGCAGGGAGCTGGGGATGGGGGCACAGAGATGGGGAAAGGCCCTCTGGCTTCCCCCCAGAAGACATCTATCCCTGATGCTGGTGTGATGTTGCCTGTGGCTCAGGAGTAGCTGGGAGGGATACTGGGGGGTGAACTGTGCCCCTACTGACCCTCACTTGTTTCTGCTGTCCCCAGAAAGCCATCGAGGAAAGGTTGCTTGCTGATTAGCTCGCTACCTAATTAGAATTAGCCCTGACTGAAGATGTGTCATGTGCACAGTCGATATGCTCATGCTCATACATATGCGTACATGCGCACACGTGCCTGCGCACACTCAGCAGTCCCAGGGCCGGGACACCCGCAGGGGAACACGCTGCATCCCCTGGGAGATGCTAAGACAAGAGAGGTGTTCAGCAAAGATGCTTCTTCATGCCAGGGCCTGCAATGCAGCTGGCTTCCCTAACACAGCGGTGATGGGCTGGGGCACGCAGGCTATACCATCCGCTCCGTCTCCCAGCCCTCTCAGCACTGCCTGGCATGGCCTTTTCCCATAGCTATGTGTACCTCACCTTGCAGGGGCATCTCTCCACACTCCACCCGGATCACCTTCCCACCCAGGGATGGGCATTGCTTGGCTGTTGGTGGCTGGTGGCCTTTGGGATCACGAAGTGCCCTCCAGCTCACCCCAGCATGTGACCCCAGCATAGGGACCACGCTGGCCACGGCGGGTGTGCATGTGCAGCTTCAGGATGGGTGAGCAGCTGGCACTGACCCCAGCTCCCTCCCTAGCATCCCACTGTTATGTCTGGACTCACATCCATGGGGCACATGGATCCCGACCAGGTACAGCAGTGCTGCAAGTGCCCTACCTCAGCAAGGGGGGCTGCCTGCCCTGCCTGCGCAGGCTCATGGTGCAGCAGCCCACCTGCACACCCCTCCCTGCCCCTCCGGGCCCTCCAGCCTCCTGGGCTGAGGGTGGAGGGGGGCAGATTCCTTTCCAGGTGGAGGATTCCTCTCCTCTGGAGCAGTGAATTATCCCCAGCCCGTCGCACGCGATCCGTCTGCCTCTCCACCCGCCTGCTTGCCAGGCTGCAGGCACGGTGCCCACCCGGTGTCCTGGGTGCACAGGGTTCCCACCACAGGGTCCTGCCTGTGCATGCCCTGTGTCCAGCCCAGGGTCCCCATGTCCTTGCACCCTCACAGGATGCAGGACTCCAGCAGGGCTGAAGTGTGTCAGCGCTGGCCATGTGTGCTTGTCTAAAGTAGGGACCTGCACATTCATCCCCATAAGCCTAAGAGCACCCTCAGCACCCTCAGCAAGGTGGGATCCGGTCCTGCTCCACTCCCTGCTCTGCCTGGCTGCTCCTGGGTCAGGCATCCAGCATCCAGCCCTTCAGAGCCAGACCCTGTACCTGGGTCCCAGCAGCCATGGGCTCAAATACATGTCCCCAACAGTGCTGGCTGCTGTGGATCCCTGTTCTGGCCCCTGCATGGGTGAGCAGCATGAGAGGGGAAACCGGCCCCATTCATTTCTGCACCCCGTGCTGCTCTGGCCCAGGGCAGATGCAGGCTGCATGCTTTCCAGGCATGGACATACCCTGGCTACCAGAAATGTGGTGTCCCAGAACAAAACATGATGGCTGTTTGGGTTTCCCAGCTGGGACTAGGATCCCCAGGCCTGGGGGTGACAGTGTTAGGATTGTCCCCTCAGCCAAAACAGTGGGGCTGGACAGCCCAGCTGGAGCCAGGACTACTGGGTCTGTGGTCAGGCTCCCACAGCTGAGGCATCCCCTTAGTACAGCACTGCAGGAGGGTGGGAATGGCCGGGATTGCTGAGTTCAGCCCTTTGGTGCCCACTCTTTGCCCCGGGCATCCTCATCCACCTGCTGCTGTCAGGTCAGGAGCAGAGGGGACAAAAGCCTGTCATTATCCAACCTAGGGAAACCTCTCTGTGCTCAGAGCCAGCCCCCTGCCCCGCTAATCACACTCTCGCTCCTTAGCCAGCCCCTCATTCAGCCCTGATGAAGGGGAACAGCAGGGGATCCAATTAGAGCCGAAATGACAGGCTGGGGTGGGGATCCTGCTCTACCTGTCCTGGCCCCAGGCGAGCATCGCTCATGGGGTGATGGCCCTGGCAGGCCAACGTGGGGGACAACAGGGCCAACATGGCTTGTTGGGGTGCTGGTGTACAGCACCCTTGCCCTAGACACTGCTGCGATATGCTGACACTGGAGACAGGGCAGAGGCTGCAGATGCTGCCCAGATGCTGCTGCAGGGGATCTGCTCATGCTCTGCATGTCTCTGTGTGTGCCAGACATGTACAGCCCTGTACACCTGTGTATGCAGGTATGCCAGGCTCTGTCACCCTCTCATGCCCAGGAGTAGGTTCCTCCAGCAGTGCAAATTGTTACTGTCCCACTCGGGGCAATGCGCTTGCTGCTTCACACCGTGGCAGGCCCTGGCCACGGGTTGCAGTGAACAGAGCTGCCCCCCAGATACACATTCTGGGGTGCAGCCTGGCCCCTGCCATGGCCCCATCCCTGCACCTCCATCCTGCTGTGTCCTGTCCCTGCACCCCACCCTGCTGCCCTGCGGGGACCACAGCAACCCTTGGGTCTCCCCAGCACAGCCGCCCCAACTTCCCCAACCCTGGGACATCTTCCCCGGGACACTTATGGCACTGGATGGGATCACATGAGCTGGGCACATCCTGGCTCCACTGGGGCATCTGGACTAGTCAGTGGACCCAAAGTCTGGGTCCCTGTGGCTGGGTCATCCTTACCCTCTGGGTGTCTGCAAGAAGAGGGTGCAGAGCAGGCTGCAGGGGCCTGGGCAGGGAAGGGTTACTGACGCAGCGGAACACATTCCCAACACCTTCCCAGCAGGAGCTATGGGGCTCATTAACCAGGGTGGCAGGGATGGGAGGGAAGTCATTAGGGATGGAGAGCCAGCTAAAGGACCCAGCCTCTGGGCACCAAGGGGCTCTATCCCTCCTCCATCATCGAGCATCCAGGCTTGCTCAGGGAGGAGACCTTGACTCAGCAGTGGGGCTGGCCAGCCCCGCTCCTCCATCCCGTGGGCTGCCCCAGCGGTGCCCCCATTGCATGCCCCAGCAGTGCCCCCATTGCATACCTCCTGCTCTTGCACCCAGAACCCTGTGCAGCTGCTGCCGGGACACCACACCTGAGGGGCTCCCAGAAAGGCTTGGGATGAAAGGAGTCCTTCCATCCCTTTGGCGGGGATGCAGCCCCTGGGTCTAGCAGGGGTACCAGGGAGGACTCCTAGCCTGGGGTTCTCTTGTCTCCCTGCTATGGGATTGCTGCAGTGGGACCCTGAGTACCACTGTGCTTCCCAGGCAGCCCCTGTTCCAGCAGGGAGAGCTGCAGGTAATTACAGACCCTGGCAGCAATGCTAATCACCAGTTGTGGGAATAAACGGAGCAGGTCAGAATGCCCCAGGGACCTGCAGCTCCCCTGTCCTTGCCATGAGCCTGTGTCCCATCTGGCATGGCCAGGAGGAGGGCATGGAGGCACAGCCTGGAGTAGCTGGTGGGGGATGTGCCCAGGACAGTCCCCTGGCTGCTAAAGAGCTGGAAATGTGTCTGGCATCACTCTGAGCCTCACACTCCAGCTCTCTCTGAAGGATGCTCTGGGACTGTGTGGGGCTGGGCAGAGCTGCTGGCTTGCTGCCTGTGGCTTCTCCAGGGCTTAACCCAGCACATCTCTTCTGCCATGCTCTCTGCCTTGGTTTCCCCATGTGCAGAAGGAGGAGTGGGTGAGCGGGTGCATGACCTGCTGGGCAGGAGTGGTGGCACAGCCTGAGTTGTCCCAGGCAGGCTGCAGGGACAGCAAGGCAGGACAAGCAGCTCCCACGCACCCACCTTCAGCCACAGCTACACCCTCTGCTCAGAACCGTATCCTCACCCCCGGTGTGGAGCTGCGGGCGGCTCAGGGCAGGGAAGGGGTTTTCCATGGGCAGTGTGAGTTTGGTGGGAAGTCTGGCCTCTCCCCAAGGCTGAGCATCCCTGTGGGGCTGGTACCATCCCAAGGACAAGCATCCCTGTGGGTCTGGTACCATCATGTGCAGCGGGAGGGAGAGCCCAGCTCACTGGAGCCATCCCAACCCGTCTTTGCTTGCCCAGCTCCCAGCCCCGGGCAGCCCCTGCTTCCTGGCCTTGGTGGGCACCTCTCCCTAGGCTCCAGCCCTGGGAGGTGCCTGTCCCCACCAGCACCGATCCTCGCGGCACGTCCTCCAGCCACAGCGGCAAGCAAACGGCACTGCCTGCCCAGGCCTGACTTGCCCAGCCAGTCCGGCCACCCCAACTGCCCAGCAGAGAGGTGTCGGGTCCCCCCGCAACTCCCAGCCCCAGCATGACTCAGTGCCCACCTGCTGCCGGTACTCGCAGCCCCGCTCCCTCATCTGCCCAGCATCACGCCGGCAGGGCAGCTGGGGCACCGCCAGGAGCCAGCCAGCAACAGGGCGGGATGCTGGAGCCAGGGCATGGAGCTGGAGAGGCAGGACAGGGGCCAGAGCAATGCGTTGCCCCAGCTTGGTGCTCCAGGAACTTGCCCATCCGGACGGGGAAGAGGCAGGTGCCAAACAGCCATCCGGGAAATCGCGGCAAGACCCAACATGACTGGCCTGACAGGCTGGGAAAGAGCCGGAAAGAGACAGCCTGGCCCCTGTGTCACAGCTTGGAGCCACTGTGCTGGGGAGAGGCACCAGGAAGGGCTCGGGGGTGCTCCCCAGCCACCTGCTTGCACCGGAGCTTGCCAACACGCTGCCGAGCGAGGCGGCGGTGCTCACCGGCACACCGGGAGCTGCTACCGGGGACACTCGCACGTGTATGCATGTGGTGCAGTTGGACAGACACGCACCCTGGTGCCACATGCACCTTGCAGTGCGCACCCCGCTGTATACATGCATGCCCCCCCCACTGCTCCCACTCAGGCACCGTGCACATCCCTGCCCATCCCACACGCGTGCACAGGCCCCCGTCTGAATGCATGTGCACCCCTCACAGGCACGCACACCCTGCACACGTATGTACGTTCCCTACACACAGGCATACGTTGCGTACACACCACCCGCACCCACCAACACCCATGCATAGCCCACCCAGACCCCTCAGCCAGGGGAGGAGGCAGGGGAGGTGGCAGAGCTGGGTTGCTGGAGCAGAGCAGGAAGCATCCTCACCCTGTGCTGACCCCACCAGGCACCCCGTACCCCCTCCCTCCGCATCCTATCCCTGTGGCCTCCCTGGCACTCAGTGGCATCAGCCAAGTGCTTTCCATGTGCCCCGGGGGCTGGGTCATCCCTGGTCCCGGGGCTGACAGTCCTGCATGCCCAGATGGGGACCTGGGGCAGTGCAGGTGGCTGCGAGCAGGGGCTGGGGCCGGGGAAGCTGGCTGCTGGAAGGTGAGGTTGCTGGCAGCACCGCTGCACTCTTCGAAAGAGTTGGGTGCGGTGAGCCGGGCAGGAGGCAGAGGTTAGCGAGGCTGTGTGCCGTGCCCAGAGCTGAGGCGCTGTGGTCCCGAGTGATGGTAGAGGATGTAAACCCCTTTCCCAGGCTGCTTGAGGCGAAGGGGACAAGGGTGGGTGCTCCCCAGATCCGTGCAGGGTGCAGGACCCCCAGCACTGAAGCATTCCCAGGGCAGGGGCTGCGCTGTTGGGGTCCTGGGTGGGAAACCCAGCCCCGGGCAGGGGAGGGCACCTCAGAGGGTCCATGTGGGGACAAGCACCCATCACCTTGCACGGAGGCGTGCGAAGTCGCTGGAGCGGGTAAAGGTTTTGGCAGCGGTGGTGCCGGTGACTCAGAGCCGTGAGGAATGTGGAAAATGCAGCCTGGCCACCACGCCACGTGAGATGCAGGCAGGGCCAGGCCTGCCAGCGCGGCGGGCTCCAGCGCCGCGTGCACCGGAGCGACGCTCAGCCGGGGCAGCGAGTGTGGCCTGCTGACGAGGCGCCGCCAAGGCCCTAATTAAGTGCGTGGGTCGCCGGGACAGGTTCAGCTTGCCCTCCTCTGTAGCGTTGAGCAACCATGCGGCAGGCTGGCACGTTGTGGCTGCCTGCCCAGCTGGCAGTGGCAGCCATCTGGGATGTTTTTGGGAGCCCAGGGGCCATGGGCTCAGCCCCTGCCCGCTGCACCCTGAGCTGGGTGACGGTAGCGGGTGGCAGCTCCACCGACGATCACCAGCGGCTGGACAGGGTGAAGAAAAGCTGCCTGAGCTTGCAGGGTGATGGGGGCGTGGGAAGCGGGGAGCCCAGCTCCAGGCTCGTGTCTCCCACTGTGACATGCCATTGCCCCAGTCTTATGGATGCTGTCTGTGCCCACACAGCCCTCCAGGCCCTCCAGCCCAACCCCATCCCTCCCCAGGCTTATTTGCTCCCAACCAGACCTCATGCTGCTGGAAGGAGCTGCCCAGGGACCCCCAGTCCCCAAGGGGTCATTTGGAGGTGCCACGAGCTGTTTCTCCACTCCCAGGTGCCTCCAACAACCCTGGGACAGGCAGAAGATGTCCCTGGAGACCAGGTATTGTTGGCAAGACCTGGAGCACCAGCATTTGCCAGCAATGTTGTCTTCAACTGGGGATGGAGCAGACTCTGCAGGAGCAGACGGCAGCAGCTCCCGGGCACCCGCACTCTCCACCCAGGGCAGAGCTTGCGAGTCCCTCTGGGCAGGGACAGCCCAGTGTGCACAGTGTGCCCAGAGGGAAGCAGCTGAGGGATTTAACGCCACAGGGAGAGGGAAAGGCTGGAGAGAGGTGGGTCCCGGTCAGTGGCTTTCCTGGAGCATCCCAGGAGCGCAGGCAGGACTTGGGCTGGCAGCAAGGGCAGGAACGGGGCCGGATGCAATCCAATTAACGACAGTGCTTAGGCACCAGATCAAAGCTGGCGGAGTGAGGCCATTGACAGAATGAGTAGCAGGGGCTGAATCCAGGCTGCAAAGCACAAGGGGGTTGTTGGCGTCTTCTCTTCCACCTGTGGCTGTGCTGAATATCCCGTCCAGGACCAGGAACAGGTCCCTGGAGCCCAGGTGGGATGCAAATAGTGACTAGAGATTCGGTCTGGGGGGAACAGTCACGTGACACTTGCCTGCTTGGCTCCGTCCTACCAAGGGACAACTCAAAAAGGCAGAGACCCAGGGGAAGAGCAGTTTAGGAACCAGGGACAACACCCAGTGCGGTGGTCTCCGGGCTGAAGAGGTGCTTACAGGCAGGACTGGTTCGGATGCCTGGAAAAAGGTGTTAGAGCCAAGAGGTGAAACTGTAGCTGGAGTAGGGACTCAGGGGCAGATGGCTGCCTCTGGACCATGGGCAGTGAAAGGCGGGAGGGCAGGAAGCTGTGGGGTCAAAGTGAGTCAGATGCGAGTCACGGCCAAACAAAAGGTGAGCAGAACCGCAGCTGACTCAGAGTTTCCACCTCTTCCAGAGGGTGACCACAGGGGATGGCCAGGGACCATCCAGGACCCCCTTTTGTGTGGAGCCAGCACTGGGAGGAGGCATCGATTGCCTTCAAGACTCCAGACCCCAGACGTGATGGGGGGAGCAGCACCCGCTGCTGCCCAGGACCCCCACTCAGCACCAGTGTCCTGTGGCATGGTGGGTCCCAGGAGATTCCAGCAGGAGTCCAGCAGCCAGCCTGGGAACCTGGGCTGAGAGCCCATACCTTCCTGGAGTGCCCAGGCAGAGGCTGTTTGAATTAAATAGGAGAGATTTCCCCCTTATTAGTGGGCTATTAATCACATTCAGTTTTTTTTTAATTGAGCTGTTGCACAACAGGTTGAGTAACAGCCTAATAACAGGCTGTAAATCTCAGTTTGCTCTACGGGAGATTACAGATGTTAATAACAGATAATGACCCACAACTCACGAGCTTCTCCTCTCCCCCGCCCCTTTGATCCCTCTGCTCTGTCCCTTGCCATACCCAGCCCCCAGGATGGAGCGGTGCTGCTGGGAACACCCCAAAAATGCAAACATCCAGCTAACTCCCCCCAGCACACCCCCAGGAGCTGACTGCCTGACCCTGCCTGCAGAAACCAGCCCCCACTAACCCCAACTTCTCCTGCAGCTCCCTGCCACCACCTGTGCCATGCCCAGCACCCCTCCACAGCACTGGTTTTGGGGTCCTTGGCTCCATGTGCTGGTTCACGTGACCCACGTTTAGCCGTGGGAGCACAAGGAGCAGCAAAGCACCTGCGCATCCATGGCTGCGCTCCTGCAGCCCAGGGGTGCTGGCTGAGAGCGGGTGCAGGTCCCCGGGAGCTCAGGTGCCCAGGAGATGCTGCCTGCATCCTTCCCCCGGGATGTGCACATCCCTATGAGCTCCGGGGTGTCGGTGCAAGGTGTTGACTGTCAGGCTGTTCAGCCCCAGGCGCTGCTCTGGGGACAGGGACAGCCCCAAAAGGGCTCCTTCTCTCCCTGCCCTGTGCACCCACTGGGAGCAAGGAGAAAGAGGGACCCTATGGAAGGGGGCGGATGTGTATTGTGCCCAGATGATGGGAAAAGGGGAAGAAAACATTTGGGGGATGACTTTCTCCCGTCCCCTGTCCTGGGTTTGGCACCACCAAGCCAGGACATGGGAGCAGGGTGACAAGGGGTGCCCCACTGCCCAGCTGCAGGACTGGTGCAACTTTGTCACAGCACGTGGGGTCCCTCCATCCTCAGGGAATGTCCCTTCTGGGTAGCAGCCATCCCCGCCAGCATCCTCCCAGCGCCTCGCAGGATCTGGGCCGGTGGCTGCTGTCACTGCGAGGGTGCAGGGGCTGGCAGGAGCCAAGGGACAGGGTGCGGGAGGAGCAGCCCAGCAGGCAGGGCTGGTGAGGGCGGTGAGTCACCAGCTTTCCCTACCAGGGTGGGACCACAGCCACCCCACATCCCAATGCACTCCCTGGTCACACTGAGCAGCGCCGAGCAACTGGCAGGCATGGCAAAACCCGCTCCCCTGCCCCAGGGGCTCCTTCTCCAACAGGTGGGGACTCCCAGCCATGCCAGGGGCCTGTTCACCACTCCAGCAGGGCAGATCAGGTGTGGGACAGGCAGCTGTGGGACCCCATCTCTTGTGCAGGCACCTGGTGTCTCCCACCCTGCTCCTTGCAAAAGGGTGCAGATGAGGGGTGCTGTGTCCCCCTGGTACAAGCACTCCTGCCACGCTGTGCCTACCCAGGCGCTGTGTACACATCAGCGCCATATGGCAACAGTTGCTGGCACCGGCGCTGGCACCACCAGCGGGGTACGGAGAAGGATGGGGAAGCAGCTGTGTTTGTCATGAGAGGCGACTGCCGGACGGGAGCCACAGGCCAGCGCCCTGGAAGGTGCCGAGCCCACACAGGCAGCAATGCCACCACGTAGGTGTCTGTGTGTCCCTCCAGGAACACCGTGCCATCCCTCCAGCTGACCTGGGACACCACTGTAGGTGGACACTAGGAGACCTCGTCCAGGCAGGGCTTGGTCTCCAGCAGCTGACTACAGTGAGGATCATTCAGTGACCCAAGGGGGCTCTGGGGTCCTCTGGAGCAGGATGCGTAGGTTCACCAGCCTGCGGTGAAGGAGCACCCAGCACATCCCTCTGGATGCGGAGGTGGCTCAGGTCTGTCCTGCGTGCAGGTGCAGCGAGATGCCACCTTGGGCTACGGGGCACTGTCCTCTCCACGCCCAGGGCAGGTACTTGGCGGGAGGCCTGGTGGGTACAGAGATGGGCAAGAAGGATAGCCCTTTCCCAAGAGGAGGAGGTACTGGTCGATCTGCAAGCATGACCTCGGGGGATGTAGCAGCCATAGCCAGGCCGCCCCAGGGTGCTGGCTGTCCCAGCCTGGGGTGCTGGCTGTGCCACCCAGGGGTGCTGTCCGTCCCACCCAGCCCAGCCTCCAGCACCTGGCACCCCGTTAGGCGAATGGCGAGCGGCGCTCTCCCTGCTGGTACGTGGCACCGAGGCCGCTGGTCCTTTCCCTAGGGGACACCTCGCAGCAGGATGAGGACGGTGCCACTCCCTGGCGCAGGGAATGTGGGCTAGGGCTGCCCCAGCCAGTTTCCTTTCGGATGTTGTTAGTAATCCTGCACGTGAGTCAGGGTGTTTCTGGGTGCTCCTGCCCCACGCTGCACCCACGGCCCTCCCCCCACTCCGCGCCTGTCCACGACCCGCATGGGGACAAAACCTCCTCCGTGCAGCCCTAGGGGGAAGGAAACCTCAGCAGCGGGGTGCCAAAGAGGGGTGCGGCGGTGTCCCCATCCCGGGACCCCAGGCAGGGCCGGTGGCCTTTCCCCATCCCCGTTCCTTGGGCTCCCCGGAGGGGGGTGACAGCCGCCGGCAGGAATGAAAGGTGGCGGAGGGGGGGTCGGTTTGTGGCCGGAGGCTGCGCTAAGGGAACCCGGCACCTTTGATATGCAGAAGCCTCGGGCTCCGCTGATTGCATTAGCGGGTTTAGTGCCCGAGCAGCCCCGGCTATCAGGAGCAGACGAGCTGCCAAAGGGCCCAGGTCCCATTTTAGATGCAAATGATCCCGCAATTGTGGACTCGGAGGAGAGAAACATCCCCAAATCCCCGTCGGGGGGAAGCAGACCTGGCTGAGACAACAAGGTTCCCAGGCGGCTTGAGTGGCCCCGTAATGGTCCCATTGATGCCTCAGGTGTGGGGCATCAGCCCCAGTGCCTTCCCGGAACCAGCCCCTTTACGGGAAGTGCAGGTTCCCGGAGGAATCTCCCACCACCAGCCCGGGCTGCCCGCATGTCTCCCTGCCTGCCACTAATGTCCCCAGGGCAGGTGGCTCCTGCCCCAGGGCCTGGAGCTGGGCTCTGCTCCCAGCTTTGAAGTGCATCAGATTGGGCTAATGGGGAGGTACATCCACCAAACCCCCATCCAGGGCAGGGATGGTCCAGGAGAGGTGCCCTGACATGCCCCAAGCTCCTGCGCCCGTCGTGGCCCCATTTACACCGGGTGAGCTGGAGCAGAGTCACTGGGTGAACCCCAGATTTGAGTCACTTTAGGAGCATCCCTAAATCTACCCAAGTGCTTGGAGTGAGTCTGGGCCACCGTCCTCAATGGGATGTGGCAGCTCCCAACACCCTGGGGACATTCCAGTGCTGCTCTACTGCCCCCGGGGCACCTTGTGCCACCCCACACCCCACCCCACACCTGTCCCCTAAGCTGCTGCGGGCAGTTCAGGCAGGGGGTGTGTGAGGGGGGCGCTGCCCACTGCCCCACAGCTCCTTACCCCCACCCCTGGGCTGTAAGCCTGCGAGGGCAGTGTCCACAAAGGGTTTGATGCGGGGAGCACCTGGGATGTGGGGCTGGGCTCCCCTCTGCATGGTCCCTTGCCCACTGCCCTGGGGGAAGCCCAAAAAACAGCCCCACAGAGCCCCACAGATCCATGGAGAGCTCCACAGTCCCATAGAGCCGGACTGCAGCCCCACAGAAACTCCCCTTGCCCCCAAGCAGCCTCAGCCCTGCCCCCAAGCAGGATTGTGGGCCCATGCAGGCCAGCAATGGGGCCAGGGTCTTGCAGCTCCAACCCACTGAAGACCCCCTCTCTCCCACCAGACTCTGCCCTCCCTATGGCATGAGCATGGTTGTGCCATGGACCCCCTCCAGCAGCTTCCTCGCCCTCACAGGTGCCACGAGTTCAGTCAGGTCTCATTCGTTCCACATCTCCCTGAGGGGCTTTAGGTCCATCAGCCCTGGTAAAGGCCCCCCTGGGTCCCCTGCATCCCGCCTGGCATAGGGTACCTGGGAAGCAGGAGAGGCTCAGCTGGCATGGTAGGGAGCTGGGGACCTGGAGGTCCTGTGTGGTGACTCACTCACGGTCATCATCGCTTTCCAAAACAAGGAGGCAGGTGGGCAGGTGCGCAGGGCATGGCCTCTGTGTCCATCCCTGCAGAACCACGTGGCTCTGCTTTGATGTAGGTGGAAAATTCCCTGTTTGGCCAGGAATCTGGGGGGCTGGGGACTCCAACTCTGGCTACACTCAGTGAGGAATTAAAAGCGTGTTTTGTTGGAAAGATTTTTCCTCTCCTGACTGGGGAGGTGACATCCGAACCTTATTTTCCTTTCCACACTGGGACACACGCCAGTGGGGCTGAGGGGTCCCCGGGGAGCCACGGGACGCCACGGCTAGACCAAGCGCCTTGCCAGGGCGTGGGATATAGCGGCAGAGCGGGACCGAGGCGTGGCAGGGAAGATGGATCCAGGGAAAATGGAGGCCGCTAGAGGTTGGGTTTGGGCTCGGGGCTGTTTGCCCATAGCCCGAACACGCGCCGAGGTCAGGCAGGGAGCCGGCTCGGCTGTGGATTTTAAAATAGCACCTCGTCTGCCAAGGACCCTCCTACTCCGCCACGGGCTGGGTGGATCCCGGCCCCGCTGTGCACCTTGTGCTGCTGGCGAAGCGCTATACTCCTGGCCGGATCCGCTCCAGCGCCGCAGCCGCTGTGGGGCCGGGAGGCAGGGAGGGGTGTGCCGCCTGCTCCTGCCGCACGCCTGGCCGTGGCTGTGCACCAGCCCAGCTTGGGGACAAGCAGCCTGCGGCCACCCCTGGGCATGGTCTGGCCAGGGGACACTCCTCCCTAGGCATCCACCGGGTAGGCTGCTGGGCTCCAGCCAGGCAGCACGGTGCCCTGGAGCAGGTGGAGGGGACCATCCCCATCTCCCGGCATCACCCCCAGCAGCTGGGGGGCCCAGGGACCCTTCAGCCCAGGGCAGTGGTCTCTGCTTTGGGACCACACTTGGAGGATGGCAGTACCCCCCTGCCTGCTTCCTTCAGGGCACCAGCTTAGTGCGGGAGCAAAGCAGTGTTGCTACATCAGGACCACCCAGGGAGTGCGGAGGAGAGTGGGGTGTGCACGCTGGGGCTGGGAAGGCCCAGGCTTCCCTCTAATTCCTCCCGCAGGGGACTGCCTCGCTATCCCAGTGCTTGAGAATGGCTACCAGGTCCCCTTGGGAGCAAAACCTTGCAAGCGCCTACCCTCCCAGGAGCCCACTGCCTGCCAGCCTCGAAGGATGCTCGGGGATCGACTGCTGCAATAAGGATCTTCCTCTGTCTTTTTGAATGCCCTAGGGAACACCGGCAGCCAGGCACAGGCTCTGCCGGAGCCGGGGTCCTGCGGCTCCCACTTGACTGGCTGCGGCACTGCCAGCACCGCACACACGTGTGCACATACATCTGCAGGTGAGCTTGCGAGCTTCCTGGGGATTATGCTCACGCCACAAAGCTTCAAAGCTTGCCGGCTGCTCCATCCCCAGAAAGGGCTGCAGTCCCAGTGAAGGGGAGGGCAGGATTCAGGCTCTGGGTCTGTAGTGGTCTTTCTTCATCTCTCTCCTGCCTGCCTGGATTTGTCTCTGTCCATCCTTGGACCAAGAGCACCCAGAGGGACCCTCCATCGCTGCTGTCCCCAGAGTCCCCAGTGCACACCGGCACTGCCAGCACTTGCCAGGGTAGGTGAAGCAGCCGGTTCTCTTCGAGTGACTCATGCTGAAATACATGACGTTCACCATATTTCAGGGCTTTTGGCTTGGATGAGAAAAACATCAGGGCGTAAGAAAGTTTCTCTGTGAGCTGCTTTTAAAGCACTTGAGGGACTTCTCCTCCCACTTGCTCACACTCTACTTTTTTGGTAGAAAAATAGCATTTTTAATAAAAACATTTTGATTCTTTATAACACGGAAAATAGACAATTAAGCAAAGTGTTTTGTCTTGATTAAAAAAACAAAAACACTGAAGACCACCCGGGTCTATCCCAAACAGCTCCTGGCTGCACTTAGCGAGTGCGTGGCCCTGCAGCGGGACGCTCAGCATCCACCACCTCCTCCCTCTGCCCTGGCCCCTCCGGCTGAGCCTTCGTGCAGGGGGGCCAAGGAGCCACGAGGCCACTGTGCCCGCTTGCCGCCTGCCTGTGGGGCCGTGCTGTGCCCGTACCCGGCAACGCTGCCCATCCCGTCCCGGCTCTCCCGGCAGCTCGGCGTGGTTTCGCTGCTGCATTTGCTCGCAGGGTTATCTGCTCCAGAGCTGGTGTTGGTTTTGGCACGCAGCGCCGGGACCACACCTACTATTTAAATACCACAGCCAAGGGCTCAGAGGGGGAAAAGAAAAAAAAAAAAGGGAAAGAAAGAAAATGAATATGAAATATTTGTTGCGGTTTGGAGATACACACACACGTACACACAACACAAACACACCAGCCCGGCTCCGGGTCGCTGGCAGCCAAGGAAGGAAGACTCTGGCTAAGATTGTCTTCAACACCACTCTGGCGGCAGAGTCTGCTGAAGGGAAACCCTTTGGGCCAAAATTAGCCCCTGCCGCATGCCAAGCCGGAGCCTCCTCTAGCCCAGGCTGGGGAAGCCGGGGCAGCCCTGACATTGCAGCCGGGGCCAGGGAGCTGTGCCAGCCCTTCCCGGGTGGCTGCCCTCCCACCAGGCTGTTAAAACCTGGGGAAAGGGTGCCAGGGATGGAAATCCCCAGGGAGGTAGCCTTCATGGGGACGGGAGGGTTTTTCCTCCACAGCGCCCTGGAATAGCAGGTCCTGTCCTAGAAATGCCTGTTGGGGTGACAGCACTCACAGTGGGGCCGGGGCAGCTGGGGATGGAGACGGACGGCGCTGGCATGGGATAAATGGTCACCCAGCAGCTAAGGGTGGGCTGAGGCTGGAAATGAGGATGGGCATTCCACAGCAGCAGTTGGCTCCGGCCACCCCTCTGCCTTTGGGACTGAGGGGCATCCAAGGTGGGCTTGGTGATATCGTGACCCTGCCAGCAGTGATGGAGCTGTGGTGGATGGGAAGCAGTGCCATTTATGCGCTGTCCCTGCTCATCTCACCCCACTGGGGAAGGTCCCACTGCCACCTGACCCGGTACTGGCCCCGGCACAGCGGCTGCCGGTGTGAAGTTGTGGCAAGGTGGCCTAAGGGGCGCTGGGTGGCCAAACAAAGCCGTGCCGCGCAGCGAGGCCTGCCGAGGCGGCCGGAGCAGGTGGATTACCGCCACCTTCCTTTCCCCAGGCTCCTTCCCGGAGAAGTTTTCCCGATGATCTCACTGGATGCACATTTCTAAATTGTTTGGTTGATTGTTTCGTCATCGGAGGTCAATTAAAGAGAAGGCGAGTTCCTGTCACCCCGCTCCGAACCCCTTCACTGCCAGAGCCCCAGAACAAAGGGAGGAATTGGGCTTGGGCTCAGCCAGCTTGTATTCCCATTTGATTATTTCCAACAAGGGAGCGAATCTATTTTGGAGCCGGTATTCCCAGGGGATGAGCTCACAGGCGTAGCGCATGAGCAAGGGTTAGGGAAAAAAAAAAAAAATAATACAGCCTTTTGTAATGTGTTGCAAACCTATTTACTACCAGGGAGGCTGGGTAATTAAATGCCACTTCCTGGAGCAGAATGAAGCAGCTTTATGTAATGCCGGTGCAAAGGGGTTTGCTCCTGATGCGGGACGGCCGCTGCTCCTGCCGGACACCGCCATGGGCTGTGCGCGTGCACCTGCACCGCGGCATGTGTGTGTGGCCGGCTGTGAGCCGGCGTCACATCCTGTGCCAGGATGGGTGGCCTCGGTGCGGCGTGTGTCCCAAGGGTGCGGGATGGCGGCGGGACGGCTTTCGCGAGCAATGCTCCATGGTGTGTGATTTACACCGGCGAGGTGGCTGCGGGCAGATAGCTGCATGGGAGCAGTAACAAACCAGATCTCCTGGAAAACAGCTACCACGCAGAGCAGGATGGGTCTCCAGCTCCCTGCTTGTCCTGCTGCCCCCCAGGCTGTCCTCTTGCCTCACACCAGGGCTGTGTCCCCATGGGTGCCAGTGATTAATGGGGCAGCCCGTTTGCTCAGCTCCACACCACAGCTCCCATCGGAAAGTCGTTCCCCTACTGGGGTGGCGGTGCCCCCTATACTGTGGCCACACCGGTGGCCAGCCTTCATGGCCAGCCAGGCTTTCTCCGGGCTGCGAAACAGCATGGACCTGCGTGGAGCAGGGCTGACTGGTGCTGAGCTTGGCACCTGCACTTTCCCTGCCTCTGTGCATGGGCAAGGGAGGTATTGCCCACCTGACGAGAGTCTGGGTTCATTGGAGGCTGAATACCTTGGAGCGTGGCTGGGGAGGAGGGATGGAGGCTTCTTGGAAAAGAGTAGCAGGGATTTTTACCTGGATTACTTGGAACTTTTGTAGTCTAATTGCTCGTACATGTACAGTTATTATTCCCCACGCACAACATGCACAGCCCCTGTGCTGTGCAGCCGTACTGTGATGCCCACTGCGAAACTGCCTGTGCAACCTGCTGGCACTGTGTGTTGGGCCTTTTTTTTTTTAATATTAAACCAGAGATGCTGGGAAAAATATCCTGCATTCTTCCTGGCGTCCCCTGTTGCTCAGAAGGAACCAGAAAACAGCCATCCCTCCTTTTACGCCTGGAGCTGCTGGGGTGGAACCCGTCTTCTCCAGTGCTGTTGAAGGTGGCAGCCAAAGCAAACAGCTCCCACGGCCCCGGTCCAGACCCGGCTGCTGTGGCTGGGGCCGGGGGGGCTCGCCAGGCCAGGGGGCAGGATGCGGCCCTGGTCTGGCACGTGAGCGCACGCGTTCACACATGAGGCCACTGCTGCGAGGGCTGGCCGGACGCCTCGAGCACGTTGCACTGCTGATGGAGGCTGCGGCGTGCATAACGGGTTCGGACATCTCTCAGCACCGGCCTGGGTGCGATGTCCTCTCTAAGTGGGGGGATGCCTCGTCCATCATGGTGCTGGACCCTGTGCCTGTGCAGACCCCGGTGCTTTCAGCTTTCCTGTACCAGTGAAAGTTAAGCAGTGGAGGAAAAATGTTGCTGTATGCTATAGAGGAAGAGAGGTAAAAAGGGCAGGAAATTTGCACCATGTCCATTTCCCCTTGGCCCCCGGCCGCTGCTCATTCCGGATTCGGGATTTGCGTAGGCAGAGTTAAAAATAACAGGGGTATATAAAGAAGGATGGAGCGGGCTGCACTGGCCCTGCAGCCGCCGGGGTACAGCCAGGCAGCAGGCAGAGATCAAAGCAGGATGCTGTCCAGGCGGCGCAGTGTGGCCGGGGGCACGTGTGGGGTCTGGGGGTGCCGCTGTGCCGGGGCTGGGGATGCCCAGCTCTGCTGGCTCAGCAGTCTCCCTGAGGGGGCAGCTGGGCAGTGGGAGATGGGACCATGTATGTTCCTTTAGGCAAAGACGTCGCCCCCGAGCCCCGTCCCTCTGTAGCCCTGTCCCTCTGCCGCATTCACTCCACGGTGATATTCACCAGGAGGGACTTGACCCGGCATCCCTGGCCAGAGAGCTGCGCAGGGAGCCTGGATGTGGCCCCCAACCAGAGCACCCCACCCCACCGCTGCTGATAGGGTGCTGCTTGCCTCCCCGAGCCCCCGGCAGTCCCGGTCCTTGGCCGTGCATCCCGGTGCTCCCCAGGCTCCGGCAGGCAGGGCGGACACAGCAGCTCGCTCGGCCGGTGCAAACGAATCTGCCCTCTGTGCCCTGATAACATTGTGTTTGTTGCAGAGCGGGAAGAGCCTGCCAGCACACGATAAGAGCAGATGACTTTACTCTGGACCCGCTCCGGATTGAATTATGCTTTAATTTCATTTTCGATTCCTCTTTTCTTTTCAGGAGGGGAAGGGGGCTTGGGGGAGTGCGGGCAAGTCTTGGGGGCTCCTGGACCCTTCTCCAGGCAGGCTAGCCCCGTGGCAGAGGGAAGGACAGAGAGTAAAACCCGGCAGATACACTTTCTGCTCTAAGGGATGTTAACTCCAGAGCATCACACGCGGAGTGTCCTGCCGTATTGGTGCTCATGGCACCTCCCCATGGCGTCACCTGCAGATCTTTTGGGGCTCAGGTTTTGCCTCCCAGAAAAGCAGAAACTCTTGGGCTGTGACACCGTGGCTGTGTTGGAGGGGTTCCTGTCAAAGAGGGGTGACCAAAAATGCCCCAAAGGTGAGTCCCCAGGTTCACTCCAGGCCCCCAGCTCCAGCTGATGGAGCACAGGGGTGATGGAGAACAGGTGTTTTACAGTCCCTGGTGTTTTGTGGGGATGGGGTCTCCCCTGGGGGCACTGATGCTATCTCTGGCAGTGCCATGGGGCATGGCCCCTCTGTCTGCCCCACGGCTGCTGCGTGCCGCAGGGAGGGTGCTGCATTGCCATGGCAATATTGGCAGGGCTGCCTATGCTGTCGGTTTGATGGAGCTACCTCCGGCACACCACGCTGGGCATGGCACACACGCCCCTCTGCTGCCAGATGTGCCAAGAGCAAGGCTAACCATTAACCCTTTCCTCTTTGGCCATCACCTGAGCGGACGGCCCTTCCCACCCGCTGTTTGCTCTCCTACCAGGCTGCCGTTTGATCTCCTGGGATGCCAGCGACTTTATAGCCTGCCGTAGTGGCGCGAGAGATAATCCACGTTTCCTAGATGGGCTTCTGTCAACAGCGGGCTGCGTGCACACCGGCTGCTCCCGCTCGCCTCTTTCTTGGCTCCGAGGAGGTTCTTGTGGCCAAGGGGCCAGCAGGGCTGTGGTGGGGAACCCCCACCCCCCATGCCCAGCCTGTGGCTCACAGCGGGCAAAACCCTCCCATCCTGCCCTCCCCAGTTCCCTGTGCGGTCAGCGCTGGTGTTGGTGTGGTGCCTGGCGTGGTGCCGCTCCCCTCCGCACCCGCCCTCCCACTGTAACATCAGTAATAAGAGTTTCCTGGGGAATATCCCACATTTGCAAGAAATATTGGCTGTGAAAATGAACCTGATATGCCGGCGATGCCTCTCTTAAAATAAGCCAGCGCTGCACAGGTGCGGGTGCCAAAACTGCCTGGAAGAGGGGAAAACCAAGTGGAATTAGTGTTTGTCTCTTGTGGCATCTGCTCTCACTTATCTATAAAAGTTTGGGGCAGGAACTGCCTTGGTATTAATTATTATTTGGTCAAGAAACAAAGAATGGGATTAACTGGTGACTTAAATAAGCTACTCTAGGGGGTCAGGATAAAAGGGATTTTAAGTGATGCCCACATGCTTCTTTGACACTTCAGAGGTGACTTTTTCTGAGGAAGATCTTTGCAGCCCATGTGTTTTGACCTGTCGGGCGGCATTAATAAACCCGCTCCCTCGCTGGCAGCCAGGCATGCGGGGCCCAGGCAGCAACCAGCGTGTGATCTGGAAACCAGGGCAGGGATTCTTGGTAAAAGGGGGAAGATCTGAATTGTTGTTGTTCCACTGGATTACTGAAATAATTTATTGCAAGGCTCCACCCTTATAATTAAAGCACGGTGATGAAAGCAACTGGTAGAGTAGCTTTGGATCCAGGAGCAGCGTGTGCATGTGTGTGCGCGCACCTCACCTTTGGTGTTTATATTTGTTTTTTTTTTAAATCGACTCCTCACTTCTGAAGAGCGCAGGCAGCAGCCCCAGTTCTTAGAAAGGTATCTGGGGATGGAAAGCCCCAGAAAGCAGGGAGACAGGCTCCAGGAGATAAGGGCCATTGCTTCTTGACAAGCACAACAGTAGCAGGGCCGTTCCTGGTACTGGCTGGAGGGGGGCCAAGCGGTCTCGCTACGAGCCGGACAGGGTGGCAGAGAGACCCCGGGGAGGCATGCCCAGTGCCCTGAGTCTCCATGCCAGGTCCAGACTCGCCAGCACGCAGTGGGGTACCTGGGTGTCCCCTGTGAGGTGGGACATCCTGATTGCCTCACGTCCCCCACTGTGGAAAGCCCTCGGGGGGACAACTCTGTCCATGGGGCTCCGTGGGGCGGGCAGGGTGGGCCAGCCAGCCCGTGCCCCCCATGGCAGAGGGGTCGGGGGCTCGGCTGCGGCACAGGTCCCCAGCCAAACGTCCCGCGGGGGCTGTGGGGCGAGATGAGGCGACGCAGGCAGCGTGCCAGCCCCCCGGCAGGGTCTGCCGCGCGGTTATCTCGCCTCGCACACGCACAGATGGGAGCTGCCGCGCTCCGGGCCGCTGATGGCCCCACCGACAGCACCGGCGCGGGGGGCCGCGGCCTCACGGGCGCTGCGACATGAAGCGGGTGGGGTGGGGGCACCGGGGCTCAGCCACCCGTTACGACGGCACCTTTGATGGCTGACGGCCGGCGTGGTCTTCGCCGTGACCCCGCGCCAGACCTCCCCACTCGCATCCGTGCACGCTGCCGTCCCACCCGCGGCACGGTGCCGGGGGACCCCCGACTCTGCGATTTACAGCCCTCCTTCCACGCGTGGGGCGAGGGGTCAGGACCACCCCTGCCCCACTTACGTCGTGGGGACGGACAGGAGGGACCTTGGGTTTTACAATCCACACCGGCACCCCTGCCCCTTCTCCCGCCGTGGGACCCGGCTACGCAACCCACTCTCGCAGCGTGGGACAGGGCGCTGGGACCCCCACCACGTGTCCCGGTCCGGCGGGCACGCAGCGCTGTCGGGACGGGGCGACCGCCGACCCCCGCCCGCCGGAGCAGCCCTACGAGAGGAGGCGTGGCTCGGGTGATGGAAGAGCCAATGGGAGGCGGCGGCGGTGAATATCAATGAAGACAAGGGCCAATAGGCGCGTAGCCATGCTGTTAACAGCTTAGGGGCGCGGGGCAGAGCAGCGCTGCCGCCGCCGGGAGCGGAGCGGTGCCGGGCTCCGCGCACCGCGCTCCCCCAGCCCGCCCCGGTTCCCCAGCCCGGCCCGCCATGGCGGCGGCCGTGGATGAGAGCGCTCTGCCCTCCATCTCTACTTTCTCCAACCTGCTGCCGCTAGAGGAGCGGCCAGCCGACATGCTCCACGTAAGCACCGGGGAGGGGGCGGCAAGTGGGGTACAGGGCAGAGCGTCCCGGGCTGGGGTTCAGTCCGACTGGTGGGGGCGGCCCCTCCTTCCGCCGTCGGAGGGCGCCCCGGGGGCGGCGCAGCCGGAGCGGTGCCGACCCGTCGAACGGGTTGGGGGGAGCCGCCGCCCCGAGCGGGAGGCGCGGATCGTGGTGCCCGAGCGGCGGGCGCCGCCGCAGCCGTCGCCCCGCGGGTCCTTACGCCCCTGTTCCCCGCAGAGGATGCTGCAGCAGGACGGCGCCGCCGCTGTCAAGCGGGAGGAGGACGACTTGGGCAAGTTCGTGGACTTGGATTTCATCCTGGCGCACACCAGCAGCGGAGGGCAGGGGCCGCCCGGCCCCAACTACCCCCTGCCCGAGACCCCCGAGAGCTGCGGCACCACCTACGACAGCGACGGCTCCTACCCTACGCCGGGCAAGTTCCCGGCGCCGTACCCCGAGGGCCAGGGCCACAGCTACGTGGCTGAGCTGCTCACCCCGGACCTGCCCGGCCACTGCGACCTGCAACGGAGGGAGTACACGGAGCTGCGGGTGCCCGGCGGCCACCACCACCACCATCAGTCCCATCACCACCCGTCTCTGCACCCGGCTCTGGCCCGCCCGCTGCCCCTGGACCCCGCGCAGCCCTTCGGGCCCCGCATCAAGAAGGAGCAGCCGGAGGAGCGCGCCTGCATGCTGGGGATGCCCGCCGCCGAGTACCTGGGGCCGGGCGGCGGCGAGCACAAGCCACGCGTGGCGCCGGGTCCCGGACCGGGACCGGTGCCGGGGCCGCCGTTGCCTTACCCGGGCTTTGCCCACGGCCGCCTGGGTCCCCCCGAGGAGCCGCTGTCCGGCGCCGACCCCCACCTTCTGGCCGACCTGCCGCCCCACTACGCCGTGGCCCCGCACCGCTACGCGCCCCACTTCGCCCCCCAGCCGCCGCCTCCGCAGTTTCATGGACATTTCAGTGTTTTCAGGGAGCCCCTGAAGGGGCCGGGGCCGGGCCCGGCGGGGCTGCCCGGGCTGCTGGTCACGCCGCCCAACTCCCCGGTGCTGGAGTACTTCCCGGCCGGGGCCCCTCCCGAGGACTGCAAGCCCAAGCGCGGCCGTCGCTCGTGGGCGCGGAAGCGGACGGCCACGCACAACTGTGAATACCCGGGCTGCGGCAAGACCTACACCAAGAGCTCCCACCTCAAGGCGCACATGAGGACCCACACGGGTAAGGAAACGTCGGGGAGGGCGGCCACGCGGGGGAGGGATGCGCGAAGGGTCCCGGGTGGGCAACACGCGGCGAGACCCGCGAGCCCGCTTACGCGTGGTTCCTGGAGGTGGGGAGGGGCGCTGGGGAGGGGGTGGGGTGTCACCGAGGGCGCGTGGAGATCTCACGTGGTCAGTCCGGGGGCACATGGAGGGTCCCCGTGGTGGGGACACCCAGAGAGAGACCCCACAACTGGCACGGGACTGCACGGAGGGGCAGGGTGCAAGTGGGGATGCTCCCGAGGGTGCTCAGAAGGACCCCCGTGGTGGGGCTGGGCACGTGGGGACCAAGGCACACAGTGAGATGACACCCGGACCCCGGGTGTCTGAAGGGGCAGGGCCTGGGGGAAGATGGAGAAGTGTCCCAGCTGGGCTGGGGGCAAGTGGAAGGAGGAGATGGACTGGGAGGGGTGTGGTGAGACCCCCGGCAGGGCACATGGTGTGACCCCACAGCAGGGATGGGCAGGGGAGCACCCACAATTTGAAGTGGGGCAGGGGTGCCCAGAGGATAAGCCCCATTCAGGGCACGTGGGACAATAGATCACGTAGGGAAGGGCAGGAAGATAGGGGGGACAAAAGGAAAGGTGGGTCAGGCAGAGGTGTGCAGGGGACAAGTACACAGTGAGGTTCCCCTCCACTAAGGGTGGTAGGCAGGGATCGCCCCCCAAAAAGGGGATGCTGTGTAGGGGAGCACTGGGGTGAAGGCATAGGGGAGGATAGGGGTACCGACCTCCAAGCCCACTGACACCCCATCTCCTCTGCAGGTGAGAAGCCCTACCACTGCACCTGGGAAGGCTGTGGCTGGAAATTTGCCCGCTCCGATGAGCTGACCCGCCATTACCGCAAGCACACAGGGCACAGACCCTTCCAGTGCCACCTCTGCGAGCGGGCTTTCTCCCGCTCCGACCACCTCGCCCTCCACATGAAGCGGCACATGTGAGCGGCGAGCCATGGCCGGACTTGGTGTCCCCAGAGCCAGCTCACAGTGTAAATAGCGTCGGGCTGGGGATGGCACTGGGGAGCAGCCTGGCCACCCAGCCCTCTCGGCTTGTAGTTGATAATTAGTTTTCTCCTCCTGCCCCCGCTGTGAGAGCTGGGCCCAGTGGAGTGGTGGGGAAGGCCTGCTTTGGAGTGTAGATGGGAGCAAAACTGCCAGCAGTGTCTCTAGCCCTTGCCGGGCGCCACTGCTCAGCTCCCAATGTCTGGAGGGCTCCCCCACAGCTGGGCACCCAGTGGGTGGGGAGGCGGGCTGGTGCAGCAGGGATCTCACCCCAGAGCTCCTGGCTTGTATTTGGTATCAGCTTAAAAACCTTCCTTCCCCTCTGACCTTGGCACCCCCCTGGCTCCAGGAACTGTGCTGGCTGACTCCAGCCAGGTTTTGCCTGGAGACCCGTGCCCGCTGGGTGCGTGGGTCACAACGCTGGGAAGTGGGTTGCTGGTCTTCTCGGTTGTGGCCATCAGAACAAACCTCCCGACCCAAAAGCCCAGGCTGAATGGGGCGAGAGTGGGACCTGACTGTGGCTCGTGGCTAAAGGTTTGCAGGGGTTGGAAGCGCAGGGTCACCCCACACAGGGAGTGGGGATGCTTCCGTTGCCAGCTTGCGACCCCGCTAGGCAGTCTGGTCCTGGCCATTCCCACAGTTTTCTAGTTGGGAGCCTAAATTGGCTCTCCTGGCTCTCATCTGCTTTCATTTGTCTTGTTCTTCCCCTCGGGATGACACCAGGTACTGCTGCAGCTGCCTTCCCCATGCTGCTTTTTAAAATTTAGTGTGTAAAGGACAGTGAGTCCAGCTATATGAATGCCCAGGTCTCTGCTATACTTGAAACTTTTGTAGAGGGAAAAAGAGAAAACTCAAACAAGATGAGTCTTTTTATGTGCAGCTTCTGCAAAGCAAGTTGTAAATTAAACAAAGCAGTAATATATAATGTTTCTGTTTTTTTTTTTAATGTATTTTTTTTCTTCCAGCTGGGAACGCAGATGAGTCTCGGCTTTGGGAAGTGCACTGTTCCCGTCTGTGTATATTGTTAATTAACATTTCTCTGCTTGGGCACGTTAGGTCTCTCGCACTCTGAAATGTTACTTTTCTTTATATGCAAACTGTTGAAATATTGTGATCTGCTGTATAATAAATAAACAAGATGTAAACATGAAAGAGCCAGGAGAGTTTACTTTAAAGCTTTCTTCTAAGGAGAGGGTGAGGCTGGGCTTGCTTGTCAGTAAATATTTATATCGATGTTCATTTCTGCTTAAGTTAGCTGCGGAGGATCGATGGGGAACGCCCAAGCCTCGGCATCTGAGCAGCATCTCCTGTGCAACAGCTCTTGAGTCACCTCACTTCCCCGTGCCTCAGTTTACCTAATCTGTACGTGGGGCAATTGTGGCACAGGGATGGCGTGACTGGTCCTGCGGTGAGTCACTGCTGAGAGGAATGGCAGCCGAAACCGTACCGGGAGCCTTGCTGGTCCCGTCTGCCTCCTGAGCAGTCCTGTCCCGCTGTCCCCTGCAGCGGGACTGCTGCAGCACCGGCCTTGTGGTCACAGCAGGGAGGTCGGTGGCAGCCGCTTGGCCCAGTGTGCTGTCCCTGCTGTCCTCCTGGGGGTGGCCCGTCAGCTTGGCGGGGTTCAGGTGCTGAGGTTTCCCTGCGTTAATAGGTGGTGACTCAGCACAAGCGTGCTGGCAGGTCCCGAGCTCAGCAAGCAGGTCTGGCTCCATCCCTCCCTCCCACGGCTGATTACCTGTGATGCACGCATCCCTCAGAAAGCTGGGGCTTGTCCGGACCTGACACTGTGCAGGGTGCGCGCTGTATGGGCTGTGTGGTGCCCTGGCCCAGGGTGGTGGTGGCTTCCTCCTCCCGTGCTTGCTGCCACAACCCCCGGCAGCCGGCCAGGGCCGGGGGATGCCCTGGAGCTCCTCGCCCCGCAAGCGGAAACGGGATGTAGCTGTGCTGCCAGCATAGCCTGGGCAGGGCTGATCCCGCTTCTTCCCTGCTTGCAACTGTGGAGAGTCAAGCTGGAAAAAGATGGGAATGGCAGAGCGGGACTGATGCCTCCCTGAGGGGTGGCTAGTGTTTTGGGGTTAGGCTGAGTGTCCCAGGGCTGGTGTCCAGCCTTGGGGTCTGCCCTGAGCAGGTACAATGGTGTGAGTGTCTCCAGGCAGGGTGGCAGCACCTTGGGATGTCGCATCTTGCCCGCGGGCCTGGGACTGGGACCATGGGACTGCAGCCACAGGTGTCACAGATCCACCGGGCTCAATCACTTGTCCTTTCCACAGCCGCCTCCGCCCTCTGCTTGCCCCACTTTGAGAGGTGCCTGCGCAGGGGTGGCTGTACTGGGACACAAGGGACCTGTGATGGGGTACTGGGGATATCTTGCTCCTGGGACCCCCAGTACCCAAGAGCGAGAGTCTGACAGTGGTGGGTGGCTGGAGCAAAACTGCTGCCTCTTCCCTGGAGTCTCGTTCAAAACGTCCCATGGAAGGAGAGGGAGAGGGAAAGGTGTGGGCTGTTTGAATTAGCGATGAGTCAGGCTGGCAAAGCCAGATGGGGAGAGAGTGCGTGCCTGTGTGTTTGTGTGCGTATAAGTAATCTCTGGCTTTGTGTTTTTATTATGATTATTATTTTTATTTCCAGGGGAACGATGAATTTCTCCAACCATCCTGTCCCACTGGAAAGGCTGGCTCTGCTGTCCTGTCCTCCCTAAGCATCCTGGGAGCCAGAGTGACGGTTCGCGGCTGTTTTGAGGTTCAGCTCTGAGATCAGAGCACAAACCAGTTCTTCCTCGCCTTTCATCATCGCTGTGCTGGGGCGGGAGCGGGGCCCAGCTCTGCTGCCGCTGCCTTACATGGAGGCGAGAGCAGGGGAAGACGCTTTGGCTCCTTCTCCAGGCAGAGCCACCCCAGGTTCGCTCCCCCAGGCCCGGGGCAAGGCGCTCCTTCGGGCACACGATGGGGCATGGCGGTCACAGGGACCGGCGTGGCTGGGAACCTTGCCTGGGCGAGGAGTGGCTGTAGTGGAAATGGCAATTACGGTTAATTTGTTGTTAATAAAAAACACCCTCTTCCAATTGCCTGGGCCAAGATGCAGTGTCCGTTGGAGGAGGAGGGAGCCCAGTCCCAACCCCAGCAAAACCTGCCCTGGAAAGCGATGAGGGCAGCAAGAAAACACCCTCGGCAGTGCTGAGGAAGGCAGGGCTGAGGCACAATCCCTGCCTGCGGTCCGTGCACCCGCAGTCAGCTGGAAAGCGCTTTGCCCCATCCTGGCAGGGGCACATGGGGACCCAAAATGCACCGGTCAACCGTGTAGGATGCTGCTTTGGAGGAGATGCGGCACTAACGGCGTGTGCTGTGCTGGAGGAGGGTGGGATGCTCTGGCGAAGCCAGGCTGGTTCCTGAAGGGCTGATTGACCCATACAACCCCTGGGTCTGTGACTGGCCCAGCCTGGGGCAGGTCTTGGTGTCCTGGATCACACACTGGGCTGCTGCAGGGACAGTGCAGAGGAAAAATTGGCTGACAGGGCAATGCCAAGGTGCCCACACCAGGCCCACGCAGAGCCTGATCCAGGACATCTGCCAGCCCGGCCTTCCCCTCCCTCTTTGGTCACCTCCAGGCAAAAAAGGCCCCAGGAGATGTAGTGCTGGGCAATACAGAGGTCTCTGAGCCCCCCTGCAAACCTTAAAGCTCAGTCCCATGGCTCTGGGGTGCAGCTGAACTGCCACAGCGGGAAGGCAAATGGGGAAGGGAAGGAGTGAGGCATGGAGAAACACCTCCCGGCAGAGGAGTGAGTCACAGCTGCATCATGGCCTTGCATGCTGCAGTCACCTGCCAGCAGGAGCAGGGCCCTGGGGGTTTCGTGCCTGGAGGAGGGGCACAAAAGAGCAGTTCCGGTGGGTTTCCACCGCCTGGGGGGTGACCCAGTTTATGGGGATCCCCTGTGCTGCAGCAAACAAGTCCCACAAAGCTGGTCTGGGGATGTGGGGCTGTGGGGAGAAGGGGAGGTTGCAGGTCTGGGAGGGCTACTTCCCTAGAGCTTGACCCTGGGGTTGCTGCGGTCCATGGAGACAGCATGGAGCTGGGGAGGGGATGCAGGTGCTAGAGGTGGGAAGGAGCCTGGGTGCTCTGGGGTGGGAGGGATGATTTGAGGGTGCTTGGAGGGGCTTTCCTCACCACAACACAAGGTGGGAGTCTAGGGATGGGGAGTCCCTGCTGAAGGATGCTCCCAGGGCTGGTGTCCCTGCTCCCAGTGGGCTGGTGGGAAGTGTCCCATCCCTGCCACGGGGGAATGTCCAGCAGCCTGCCCTCATGTCCCCGCCGCTTGGGGTGGGCCAGGCGCCGTGATAACGGGGCTGTGGTTGTCACCGCACCCTTAGGAAACATTTGGCTTCAGGCACCTGAACCCACGGGGAAGCGATAACTCCCCGGCTCGCTCACCATGCCTGGACCCACACCTGGTGCTATCATGCCTTAGTCATACACCAAGAGTTTTTCCACTGCTGGGCCCCAGATAACCTCCTCCCACCCCACTGGCCATGGTGTTTGCACTTGTCCTCCTCCGCTGGTGCCAGGCTGGTAGACACGCACACCTTGAGCCCTGGTCTGGAGGCACGCACACCTCTGGCCTGAGGCCACCTTTGGCCATGCCTGGCAGCTGGGACACAGGCAAAGGGCATTTGGAGCATCCTTCCCTCAGGACCCTGGGTGGGCAGGCAGCTGACTGGGAGGGGGCCAGTGCTGCCTTCCTGTCAGGTCTCTGTGTGGGGGACATCCTTCCCCCAGCTGCTGGGTGGCAGTGAGGTCGCCCAGGCTTGGCACCCTGCGCCTGGCAGGAGGTGGATGATGGGGTTGCAGCGACAGTGCTGTTGGCTTTTGTTGTCCCTCTGCCAAAGTCCCAGGGTACAGGAGCACTGGGCTCCCTGCCATCGCTGGCTTTCCCTGACCCACTACATCCCCCGGGCTCTCCCCATGCCTTGGCAAGGCAGGATCCCAGGGAGGAGACAGACCTGGGCACATGTTCCCAAGCAGGACTCTCAAGGATGCACCAGACATGTCCAGGCAGATGAAGGTCTCCTGCTGTGTCCCTTTGCCCTTTGCAGGCCGTGCAAGCTCTGGGAGGCAGCAGCTACTGTCCAGAAACAACACCTCTGGGCTCTTTTGAAGGCAGTGCTAATTGCTCCACTGCTGATCAGGTTAGCAGAAGCACCCAGCTAATGTGTTTTGCTTGCAGGTCCATACAGCTTCAGGTGGGACACGGACCTGCAGTGACACCCACGCTCAGGAAGGTGCGGGGAGGCAGGCTGTGAATAACTCAACCCAGCTGCCCACAATCTCCACCTTTCATGAGGTTAAAAAGCTGTTAATTTGGGTAGAGGAGCACAAAAGGTGCTACTGAATTAGGTTGTTGAGTTGGTCATCTGGCATTGGGGCAGAGCTTGGGCTGAGTCAGGCCTAAAAAATGGGGGATATAATCAAACTCCAGGACCATTGAATGGCCACCTGTCTCTGGATTTTATTTCTGGACTAGTTTTGTTTTCTGTAAGTGCTGTTTAACTGCATGAACAGACTGTGAACCACATTTCAGCAAGGGGCAAAACCAGATGCCCTCTTTCTCCGGTCCTACTAAGCTCTCCCTGGAGCAGCAGTGCCAGGCAGGCAGAGCAAGGGTGAGGCCATAAAGGCAGAGGAGGACAGTGCTGGGGAAGCGCTGTCTCCCCCTGCAGACCCAGAGCGTGGACCCCACCTCCCAACCAGCTGTGGTGAGAGAGCAAGGGAAGGTGCTAGAAATTATTAGGAACGGCCCCATGTGCTGATGAGGGGAGGACTTGGGTGGATGTGGCAGAGCTGAAGGTAAATGAGCAAGACAGGAGAAACATCGGGATCAGCTCTGTCCTTGTGTGAAGAAGGGCCAAGATGCTAGAAGCCATCCCTGGCAGCAGGGGATGAGGCAGAAAAGGGGTTAAATGACTCTTGGGGACAACAGATGACACTCTGGGGGTGTCACCAGTTCCTGTTGGGGCACAGTGATGTGTCTGTCCCTGTGGGAAGGGATCACCAGTGGGATGGGAACAGCAGCACTCCAGCAGAGCCTGGCTGGCACTGAGGGGCTGTGTGCCAGAGTCACCCCGGCACAGTGGGGTTCAGCTCATCTCAGGGCTGCTGTACAGGAGAAAGAGATGCCCTCAGGGACATCCCGCTTAGGGCAAACCAAGGTGCTTGGCAGATCCCTGTGCCCGACGCCAAAACCTTCTGCTTCGGACAAACCTCTGCCAGGCAGGCTTGCTCCTGCTTTGTTGCAGCGGAACTCTCTTCCCACAGGGAAGAGGAAACGGAACAATCTTATTAATAAAACTTTCCCTCCTGGCTGCCCGCAGCCTCAGGTGAGCGTGCAGCTCTGGAGTGCTTCAGGAGGATTTTCTTGCCAAGCACGGAGCGAGGAGCACACGCTTTGTACAACGAAGCCGGGATGGGCAGCCCATGGTGCACTGCCCGCCTGGCAGGTGGCCACTTGGCACGGCTGGGCCGCCGCTGGCAAGGCCAGAGGGTGCGACAGCCACGGGCCAGCACCTCGGGACCCAGCCAGGAGGAGAGAAAGCTCCTCACGAGCTCTGTGGGGAACTGGGACCCCCGGCAGAGCAGGGCACTGCACCGGGCTGCCCTCTGGCATCGTGCCGGGCAGGCTGTGGGGTGGGGACTGCCTGTCTCTGCCCCACAGCCCCCGCCGGGGCACAGCCCAGCCACCCGGGAGAACAGACACCCGTGGCTCGCCACCTGGGGCGAGGCTGGGGGCACCACGGACGGCCCCGTGCGCGCTGCTCCCACGCACGGGGCGACTCCCGGCCGCGGGCCCGACGGAGGTTGGGGGGTGGCCCCAGGCCGAGCACGGTTGTGCTGCCACCTCCTGGCACGGCAGCGAGTCCTGCCTGCAGCGGGCTCTCCGTCCGGAGCGGAGAAGGAGGTACGTCGGCCCCGACCGGGTCCCGGTGCTGCCGCTGGGCCCCGGGAGAAGCAGCACCAGGCCCGGGGCGGCCGCGACCTGCCCACAGCGGGGCGCGAACCCGCTACCGCTCCCCTCACCCCCGCGGGTGCGTCCCCCAAAGGGCTCCGGGCACTTCCGGGCGCCGCTAGGCGGGAGCGGAAGTGGCGCTACCCGGGACCCTGTGGGTGTCGCACCGTCCCGGTGGTTGCGGAGCCGGCGCCGGTGGGTGAGCGCGGGATCGGTTTGGTTCGGTGTTACTGTGCTCCCACGGCGGCGCCTCGTCCCGCTCGTCCTCCCGCGGGCTTCCCGGGACGCTGCTGCGGGGTTCTGGGCCGCGTGCTCGGCCCGCGTGGCCGCCGGGACCGGCCGGGTACAAGGCCCCGTTGTTGGGCCTGAGGGGGGATGGGGAGGCGGCTGAGGGGGGGTGTGTGTGTAGACATACGTGTGTGCGCGTATGCATAGATACATAAGCACGCACACACGTGTACGTGCGTAGATATCCGTGCGTATATGTACGCACCTACGCGTGTTTGCGCGTACACGGGATAGCCCGCGCGGGAGGTGCACGTTAACCCCGGTCCCCTGGTTCCCCGCACCCCAGAACTGGAGGGGACGGACAGGACGGCGGCAGAGAAGGCCAGCGGACAGGCGGAGAGATGGCGACGGGCGCAGACGTGCGGGACATCCTGGAGCTGGGCGGCGTGGAGTCGGAGAACACGGGCACCATCAATAAAAAGGATATCATCAACTCGGATAAGGTGAACTGCGACGTCCCGACGGGCTGCTGATTGTTTTCTGGGCACTGACTGTACCTTGCATGTGGTGTCTGGGGTAAATATTAGAAAAAAGATGGGATAAAGCATGTTCCTACCATAGTCCCTTTATTTTCAGTCTTTCTGGGACTGTCTTGAAGTGCCTGGAGGGCCCCGCTCCAGTGTTCCTGGTGGTCTCAGTTAACTGGGATGTGGCATTTGGGGCGGTATTTAAGCTGGAGCTGTGTGAGTGGTGTCCTGGTGAGCTAGGCCTGGCCTGGGATATTTTCAGTTGTCTTTAAAATTCCCATTTTGTGGAGTAAGCGTGAAGTGTGTTTACGGTCTAGCTCCCAAGCAGATGGAAATAATATGACACAGTCCTGTATTAGAATAAAAAAAAACCCCATTGTTGGGCCGACTGAACGGTAAATGGGAGCAGGCCTTGTGAGAGAAAGGTGCGTTTGGGAGAACTGGGATGTGTTGCCTGTGGGAATATGGGCAAATTAGTAAGCTCTGTTAAGGACCTGTGCTGTCACGTGCTGTGTTCTGTGTGGTAACGTGCTGCGGTATGTTGTTGCCTTCTGTATTTTAAATTCGGGCAAAGTCTTGGCTGTCCCGTGCTTTGCGAGGTGTTGGGAAAGTCACTTTATGAGTAGTTATGAGATGTGGAGATGCTTGGAAACGAGACGAGGGAGGTGCAATCCCCTGGAGCTCTTTGGTACAGAGGTGATCTGAAGTAAAGCCTGTGCATTTGTTTAGAAAAACAACCCCCAAAACAACCCCCTGATCCCTGAAAATACTTTCTGACTGGCTTTGTTTGCTTCCCCTGAAACATTTGTTTCTGAAGAGCAACAGAGTGGTTTCATGACTGCCTTGCTGGGGGTAGGACGCACAGTACAATTGGTGTAATGGAAAACTGCTGAGTGTCAGTAATTTAAAGGCTGAAATGTTAAAATCGCCAGTTATCAGCTGTGTTGGTGAATGGTGTGTCCGGGGAGCAGCTCGATGGGCTGGATTCGGCCTGCGATGTTGTGCCGGTGGGTGTTTGGAGCTGCGCGTTCTTGGTTTGGATGCGTTTGTTTGTTAGCTAGCAGAGAGCTGAAGGAATACCAGTGGCTGGCTGTCTCTCTTTTGGAGCAGAGAATAAGATGGGTTTCTCCTCAAATTTACTGTAATGGAAAGAGAGAGGAAGGGGAGGTGCAGTGGGAGGTTTTGGAAGGAGCCCAGGAGGCCGCTTGCGGCTGTGAGTGTAACGGTCTGGATTTCTACAAAGTACAGAAGCTAAATCAAAGCAAAGGTATAAGCTGTTATTGCATGGAGAGAGCAAAATTACTAATAACAGCGCAGCACTTGCTCAGGAAATAGATCTGTTCTCAATTAGAAAAGATACAGACTGATGTCTTTAAATCACAAGAAAACCATGAAGTACTTTCCAGTCCATTAGTAACTGAGAATGTTAAAATAAAAATTACTAGGCATAAAAACATTTATATCAGCAGGAGCAAGTCATTTGTTCTCAACTCCTGAAAGAGCTGGCTGAGCTGATCTCTGGCCTGCTGATATTAACTTTTAATAAATCTGGGAACTTTGGGGGAATTCCAGAAGCCTGTGTTCACAGATGGTACGTGGTGACCCGTGGGTAAGTGCCTCAGTTGGCCTTACATCACTCCTGGGTGAAGTGATGGACGCACTAGGAGAAAGGTGTTTGATTAGGAGTGAAAAGGTGCTGATCTAATGAATATCTGTCGTGGAGTTTTATGGAAAATTGTTGTAGTCCAAGGTGATAAATTATTTTTTTAATGGTATTTTGAATTTGCTCGATAAAGGTGACTGTGTGAATTTAAAACAATTTATGATACAGTGTTAGTTTTACTACTGCAAGATATTCTGATTAAAAAGTTGGTAGTGATATGGTAAACAAGTACTTATAACTACTTACCGTGTCACTGTTGTTAAAGATGGTGCAGTTAGACCAAATGCTCTGGACTACTCAGTAAACTTGGCCCAGATGAAGTGTACCTTGGTAACGCGGCTGTACTGTGTCAGCCTGAATCACAAGCCGTTTATAAACCTGCATATGTCATATGAGATGGAACGTGTCCTAGAAATCATCAAGTCTGACAAGGTTTTAGGGGGCAGATTGAGTCTCTTACCCTGAATTCCTACTATGAAGGAGCTATGTCAAAAAAATTCTTGGCTTCATAAATGGGAGAGCAGATGCAGGAACGGGGGTTTGCTTTTGTAGGTGATACCAGTAGTTTTGACAGCGTGCAACTGCAAGACCTTGATCACAGCTGGTAGAAACTGAAGTTGCTGCAGAACCAAGTGAAAAAAAACTAAGAGGGGGTGGGAAGACATTTCTTAGCATCTTCTCTGAAAGGTTAAAAAATGATTTAATTGAATGCATTAGTACTTTCACGTGGGGACAGCACTTAGCGAGTGAAAAAAAGCTCGGTGCACTAGCCCCTGAAAATTACAGCCAGATATTCAACTTGGAATTTAAGTGCGTGTTATCAGCAACAGCAAGTGTCTGAGTAGTGGCGAGTGCTATCACTGAAGCTGGGCATGTTTTGTCTGTCGATGTTATTCACCAGGAACTTTCCTGGAGAAATTCAAGGTGTCTAAACCCAGATAAAAGTGAAAACCATCACAGGGCACCAGGTTATGTAGTTTAATGTTCCTTCAGGGATTGCTCCTTCTGAATCTAAAATTCAATTCTTTTGTTTCAGAAAAAATCCAAGAAATCTTCAGAGACGCTGACGTTCAAGAGGCCGGAAGGAATGCACCGAGAAGTTTATGCACTCCTCTACTCTGACAAAAAGTAAGGGCTTGTGGTCATCTGTGCAGGTTGTGGGGTGGCCTGGGCTTTTGGTGGTAGGGCAGCACCCCATTGAAACCATGGGCAGTCTCGCTTCCCAGATTGCCCTTTGTGCTTGGCCTGTGCCCTTCTCTCTTAGACAGTCATGGACAGTGTCTCTTCTAAATTTGAGAGGCTTGCTCTGGGTAGGAGGTGAATTAGGTACAGGCGCAATAGTCTAGTGCAGACAAGACAGTGTTCTTACCACTCTGTATCTAATTCTCTTTTATCTGCAAGCAGGAATAGCACCTGCTGTTAATTCTGCCAAAAGAGTTCTCTTGCAGCCTGTATTTGGCTCGCTATGGATTCTGCCCTTGCCCCAGACGTCTCTTGCGTAGTTTGTTCTCTGTATGGTTCTGTTCAAACCCATCCGTGATGTCCTGGGATGCAGGAAGTGTTGCAGTGTAGTGCAAATCCTGGAGTAAAGCTTAGACTCAGGTTTTCTCACCCTAAATGTTGTGGTGGCAGATCCCACGTTGAGTCCGAAATCTCTTTGGGTTTGTCCTGGGCTGCTTCTTGCTTCTCATCAGCTGGTGCTTTTCTCCACCTCAGGGATGCACCTCCGCTGCTGCCGAGTGACACAACTCAGGGTTATCGAACGGTCAAAGCAAAACTGGGGTCCAAGAAAGTCCGGCCTTGGAAGTGGATGCCCTTCACCAACCCAGCGAGAAAAGATGGAGCGATGTTCTACCACTGGAGGAGAGCAGCAGAGGAAGGGAAGGACTACCCTTTTGCCAGGTTTAATAAAGTAAGTGGGGGCACTTTCAAACAGAAGTATATAAATAGCAGCTGGAAAATACCCTTCGGCCAGCTTCTTGAATGTCCAGACAGGAAGGTGGTTCTTTCAGCTAGTAAAGGCTGAGTTAGATTTGGCAATTGGTGACCACAATGACAAAGTGACCGCAGGCTATGATGTCTCCGAATCATTCAAGCTAAGTGGGCTCTGTATGTGGTCAGAGCTTGCCAGAGCCCCCCGTGTTTCGGGTCTGCAGTCATTCATTTGCTAAGGATTCAGTTCCTAACCAATGTCTTCCACCTGATTACAGGCTTTGGGTAGTAAAAGATACTCTTTTCTGAGTGAGACGTTAAAGTCGTGGGTCTTGTTATTTTGCCCAATGTGAAAAAATTCGCTTGAGCTTTGTGGCCAAAAAGCTGGCTTGCAACCTCTTGGCCAGATTCCAGCCCAGATGCTGAATTACGTTGTGTTCCCTCTGAAATTGCTTCTGTGCTATCAGCGTGGCGCAGTACCCTCTTCTGTGCATCTCATATTAAATTGTCACAATGTGGTGTTGCAGCCTCCTGCTGTTTTCTCCCAAATGTATCTGCTTTAGGTGACTGGGGCTTTCATGTGTATGCACAAAGAAAACTACACCAAGATTTATATTTCTAAGTCAGGACCTCCAGAGTTAGGAAGGAACAGAGTTAGGGTGCCTCCGTAATGTAATTTAACCTCCTTCATGATGGAAATCTGAAGGGAAAAAAAACCTGTGTGTGCTAACGTGATTCCACAAAAGCTCTGCTTCCGTGTGACTGTATATACAACATTTTAAGTTTGTAACCCTCGGAGCATCAGCTCTGACAAAGCTTGGCTTCCTGTGGAGTTAAGTGGTTGGTTGACCTTCTGTGTTAGAAGGCTCAAGCTCTCGCTGATGCTTTTCCCCTTGCTGGGACATTGGTAAGAGCCTCCCAGGGTATCTCTTCTCTGATGTCTAGGGTGGACATCTGAAGCGTGACTCAGTCGAGGCACCTACCTTGCCGTCTGGGTGAAACTTTGGGGCTGTAACTGTCTCTAAGACTTCTGCTGCTCTAACAGTTTTTGGCTGAGTTCAACTCAGTTTATCAGGGGACCACACACGGGTGTTGTAATTATATGATTCTTGCTTCCTTAGCATTATCGTGTACTATGACCTGACAGACAGAAGAGCCTTCAGCAAGGCTGCAACCTTTAGATTAGGGGCACAGACCTCTGTAATTGTGCATGTGCAGATGGCATAATGTTAGGAGCAAGTCGTCGCCCTTGTGGATCCGTGCTTGAGAGGATAGAAGCCACTGATGAGGAGTTTTGCAGATATTTGCTGTGTCAGAGGAATTTATTTTACTTTTCCAGACTCTTCTGTGGCTTCATTTTCACTTCTGTCTGAATCTCTTACTCCCCTTGGCGTGAGCCCATTTTCCTGTGTGTTTTGTCCCACTGGACACTCGTGCTTTTTAACCCAGCTCCCACATCACTGACAGTTGCTTTGCCTTTTCTCTTCGCTCCCAGTCTCCGACCCAAATCCCTCCTCTTTGTGAAATCCAAAATGTAAACTTGGGTTTCACAGTGTATGCCGAGCCTTGATCCCGGGTGTGAAACAGGAATCTAAAAGCAGCTTCGCTGATGTCAGAGCAGAAGCCCGCCTCAGCCGATATTCTGTTTCTGGCTACTGTTAGTAAAGGCTTAGAGAAAGAGACTGAGGATGCGGCAAATACGGATCATTTCTTCCTAGCTTCTGGCGGTCTTTGGCTTAAGTATTTCTTAACTTGGAAGTTGTGTTTAATAATTCTTGCTCGGTACATCCAGGGCAGAAAGCTGCTTTGTGAATATACCATGGTAATGAGTTCTGCAGGTTGATTTTGCTCGGTGTGCAAAGGTGCTTCTTTCTGTTCGCTTTAAACTGCTCCCTGGGTGTTTCATTTGGTCCATCTGAGATCTTCTGTGTCACACGATGTAGTAAATTGTCCTTGCTATGTTCTGTGTTTTCCATAATTTGACATACCTCTGCCTTTCTGTGCCCTGCGTCACCCCTGTTGTTCTCAAATATCCTTTCCTTTGAAATTTTTGAAATGGGTGGACTAGTGTTTCACTTACTTGGTGAGTTTTTACATTGGCTGTGTGTCCGTGGGTTTTTTCTCTCTGTCTCTTCTCCCCCTCTCCCACCCTCCGATCATTTTTAATCTTCAGTTTGTCTCTTTACCACTGCTGGGCATTGTGCTGATGGTTGTCACAGAACTGTCTCATGGCTCCAGTATCTTTCCCAAGCAGTTTTAGCTAATGTAGTGCTCATCATTGTGTGAGTTTGTAGTGTGAAATGTAGTTCTGAGAGGGGTTTTCTGGGCCATTGAATCCTCTTCTTGGCTCTTTCAGGTCCTGCACCATCCAGTCCCTTTCATAAACTGATAAAGTTCCTTTTGAAAAGCACTTGGATGGTCCTGCCCCTGCGCTTCCTTGGGAAGCTGTTCCAGACTGACTCTGCTCCATTTCTCATTTACAGGTTAAATTTTCCATGTGAAATTGGCATTTCTTTGCAAGCCAATTTCTTTGTTCTCATTTCAGTTGTTCTTTTTTTTTTCCTGTGGGTATTCCTTCCATTCCATCTAGCATGCTTGAAGCTTGCAGTCAGATTCCCTTTCAGACTTCCTTAGCTAGACCGCTTTCTCTTCCAGTCTGCTGTGGGAAGACAAGTTCCCCACCCCATTATTCATCCTTGTTGCTCTTCTCTGTACTTGTTCCCATTTCAGTTCATCTTTCCTGAACAGGGGTCAGTAGAGTTGTGGTGGGTATTCCTGCCAAGGTCTTGTGCAACTGAAACCCTGCCAGCTTCTGCTGGAAATCCCTTGGGGGGGTAGGGGTGTGTGTGTGTGATATTTGCATTTTCATGGCTATGATGCATTTTAAACAGTCATCCCGTGGTTGGCTCAAGCTTTCCATCTTGAGTTGCCACCTTCTCACTTCTCGTCAGTTCTCACCTCAGTAGCCGTGAGTGGGGCTGAGGATGTGTTTTGGGGAGCTCTTTGCTCTTGTCCCATTCTCTCCTCTGATCAGGCATCTGCTGCCTTCCCGTCTGTCCCCTGCAGAGGGCCCTGCTGGCTCTTTCCATGTAGGAAATGAAAATTTCCTACTCTGGAAACTACTATTTTTCATGATGTCCATAGGACATCCTTACAGTGTCTATCTAGTAGGATGGCTTTTCTCTTGCAGGAAGTGGTACTTGAAAGTTGAGGTGCAGTGCATCTCCAAGAGACATGCTTCACCTTTAAGCTTCTGTGTCTGAGTGATGGAAGAAGGGCCCTGGACCTGAAGAAGGGCCGTAGATCTAAAGAAGCTTTTACCTGTGGGCTCAGAAATGCTCCTCCGAGCCATATGGAGCTCATGAGGATGACTTCCCTGGTGTAGGACTCGGGAGGACATAGAGGTGTCGAAGCATGTGTGTTGCTCACAGGCATGTGATGTTTTATTGCGGAGGCAGGACCTCCTCGAGCTGAGCAAAGTTCCGCTGCAGGAGTGGCGGGAGGGTGTAAGGGAGGAAAGACCTGTTTGCACTTTTGCTTTACCATGTGCTAGGACTTCCCCTAATGCAGTCAGTGTTTTTACTGTTCCTTTAGTGCTCATGTGACTCTTGTGTTCTGGATAGAGCCCTGGCAGAGCAGTTCCAGGCTGCGGACAGCAGTGTGGGTTTGGCCTTTAGGCACCCGGGACACTCTGAGAGTTGGACTGTGGTTTGGCCCCGTGGCTCTGCTGGAGAAGGGGTGGATGAGGATGGGAGGGACAAAGTTGTTTGCCAAGTTTATGGTCCTCAGTTGTACAGCACCCAGCCTTTCAGATCTTCATGAAAGAAGTTGTGTATCAAAGCAGAAGGTGTGCTAAAGGCTCGGAGCTGCCGTTCCTTGCCTTTCCTGTTCTTCCTGTACAGGTGAGCCTGTCCCAGCCGGAGTCGACTGTCAGAGCCGTTTATGTCAAGGTGTTGGTGCTGCTAGATGGGAGGAATGTAGGGAGGCTGGCTGAACCTCAGTTTCTCTGGCATGTTAGCCTGATTAATTTTGAAACCTGTTGTCAGGATGTGGGTTGCTAACCTCTGCCTGTGTCAGCCACCTGACACAAGCCTCAGCCTCCTGCTCGGCTCCCCAGAATGTCATATCTGTGGCCCTGAGATCACACGTTGCTCCTTATCAAGTGCTCTGCCTGCTCGTCATGTTACCTACCAGGACCCATCGCTCAGGGTCCTGGCAGCCCTCTCCCGTCAGCGTGCTGCTTTTGTTCTTGGCTCCGCTTCTCTCAGCCCTTACCAGCTGGCAGTGAGAAGGGCAGTGCTGCAGGAGGGCTACCACGTTTTTCTTTTCACTGTGTAGACAGTGCAGGTACCCGTCTACTCGGAGCAGGAGTACCAGATGTATCTCCACGACGATGCGTGGACCAAAGCTGAGACAGACCACCTCTTTGACCTGGCTCGGCGTTTTGATCTGCGCTTCGTGGTGATTCATGACCGCTATGATCACCAGCAGTTCAAGGTAAGTGCCAGGGGCCAAGGTGCTGCTAGCAACCTGCTGCTGCGGCACATGCAGGGCTTGCTGCACTGCAAAGACCGAATTACCCTTTATATCAACTTAATTAGGGGAAAATAATGAATTATTGGCAGCGAGGAATATTGAATTTCCAGCACAGGGCATTGCTGCTTGCTTTGTCTGTAATTAAATCCACTGTGACTTGTGCTCGTTCCCTGTTGTGTTTTATTAGAAAGTTAGAAATTTCCCCCCTGCCAGGAGAACAATTCCTTGTTCCTTGAAGAGAAGGCAGCTGGGGAGTTTGTTTAGCTGAGCAGGTTGGGTGTCCTGGACTGCAGTCCAGGCGCTGGGAGAAGGATCTGATGATGGTCCCTGGGGATTGGGATTTTTCCCTGGTGCTGCTCCTGACTCGTGGTCTGACCTGGCGCAGGTTTCTGTCACCTCTGCTGTGCAGCAGGGACCATCAGCGCTCTGAAGATGTGCCCCTGGTGTCATGATCATAAATCTGTAACTGCTGGTTCCGCGCCTTCTGGTGATACAGGGGAATGATGTGACTCCTACAGAACAGCTCCAAATGCTGGAGCTTTTTATTGCTCTCTGAAATGCTCACGTGAAGAGCCTGTAGCAAAGTGAAATAAGAGGAGTCTGCCCAGCTGGGCAGCCCAAACACCGTCGGTGCTTGGAGCAGGGGAACACAGCTCAGGCTCCAGGTAATGATGGGCAGTGAATTGTTGCAGCTGATACCTTCTTGGTTGTGGCTTGACTGGCCGTTGTCTGGAGCAGCTCAGAGGAGGCCTCCTGTGCATTTGTCACAGTTCCCTGTTGTCTCAGGAGGAGAACCTGCCAACTATCCTTGCATCCGTTTATCTGGGAGTGCTTCACTGTCTCTCACCCTCTGCTGTATTGTTGGACGGCTCTGGTGGGTGTTTCTAAAGCAGTAGCTGTGAACCTGTGACAGTTTATTCACAGGTTCACTGAGAAACTCCCCCTTCCCTGTGGTTCCTCTGGGACTGGCAAGGCTCCCTGCTGATCTGCCTCCCAGGCACTGTGTCTTATACCCCACCTGACATCCCTCAGCCGGTGGTGCGTGGCTGGCTACTGCGCACTGTTTTGTTTGGTTCTTCCCTGACGTTGTCCTCCTGGGATGTCTTCCCCAGAAAAGATCGGTGGAGGACCTGAAGGAAAGGTATTACCACATCTGTGCCAAGCTGGCTAATATTCGTGCAGCTCCAGGCACAGACCTGAAAATCCCAGTCTTCGATGCTGGCCATGAGAGGCGAAGGAAGGAACAACTGGAAAGGCTGTACAATAGGACACCGGAGCAGGTAACCTGGGGAAGAGAGCATTGCTGCTCTGAAAGATTTATGCTAAGTTGAATCAGTCGGTGGATGAGGTAGGCCAGAGGGTGGGAAAGAGAAAGAAAGGCTGGAGAAGGAAAGAGCAACACCTGAGTTCTGCTTTTGTTGTTGAGTTCATGTCATTTTAAGGGATGCAAAAGGGCAATAACTGAGAAATCTGACTACACAGGAGGGAGGGCTGGGTGAGCAGCGTTATGGTCTCTGGTAACTGCCAACACCTTCTCTGTGACGCTACACTAGTCCTCCGAACAGAAACGCGTTCTCAGATCAATGTCCTTATGAGTCCCCGAGTCCCATGGAGAGAGAATTATTTCCTTGAGAGTAAAAATCTTGCCAGAAAACATCAAAGGCTGTAAATCTGCATGTTTAGTTCTCCTCTTTGTTGAAGCTGTGTAACGGTCCCAGGGTTTAGAGGTTAAGGAACTGTGTGTTCCCCAAAGGCTGGGGGAGAGCATCCTTTTCTATTGGTAGTTCCCTCTAATGACAAGTTCCTGTATGTAATGACGCTGCTTGTCCTTCCCACACTGTGCTTGACATGAGGCATAGCTGCTCTAGGTTCCACCTGCTGTGTCTGGGGAGGGGAGCCAGCTTTTCACAACACTGCATTTGCAACTACAGTATGTTTGGTTTTTTTAACCCTTCTATCTGTGCTCTTGGTCTCTTTGGAAGTGGGATTAACCATTTATGGATGCTGCTGAAGCATCCATATCACAACATCGTGGATGTTGTGATACAGTACCTGCCAGTTTGTAGATTGGCATTGCCGTGGATGCAGGCTAAGGCTGTGCAGCATAATGTGCTCTGCAAATCCAAGATATTGGGCAGCAGAGCTGATGGTCATTCCCAGGCTGGCCCAGAGCAGAGCTGTTATCGGTAGATGGCCTCCGTGCCTTGCTGGCCCTCCTCTGCTGCTCTGATTGCCTTTACATGCTCTGGTCTGCAGGTGGCAGAAGAAGAATACCTCATCCAGGAGCTCCGCAAAATCGAAACCAGGAAGAAAGAGAGAGAAAAGAGAACCCAAGACCTGCAGAAGCTCATCACAGCTGCTGACACAACCACTGAGCAGAGACGTGCCGAGCGCAAGGCTCCCAAGAAGAAGCTGCCCCAGAAGAAGGAGACGGAGAAACCTGTAACCATTTCTCTTTGGGTTTTTCCCTTTTGCTTTTCCTCCTTCCCCCTGTTATGCTCTGGCTGGGTAACATGTTTCCTTCAGCAATCCTACTGGGATCAGGCCTTCAGCTCTTCTGGGGGAAGTAGCTGCTGGCTGCCTTGTGGCAGATGCTTTTTTGGTTACGTCTTTTGGAAGGCAGATTGGTCTAAGGCAGCCGTTGTCAGAATCCTCTGGTGTGCTCTCTGTCTCTCTCCCATTTGAAAAATGCTGGTTTAAGTCCTGTTTTCCCTTTCTCTCCCTGAGAAATGGGATGAAATGCTGCCAGCCATTCATGCCTCATGGCAGGGAGAAGCATCTGTCTCCCTGCTTCTCCCAAGTGTATTCCAGTATTGCTGTGCAGGGTTGTCCCACACACTCGTTGTCTTTCACCTGCCTTCTTTTTCTAGTCCAGGTTTACCTTTTCTTGCCCACTCTCTTGAGTCCCGGTAACGTCTCCCCAAGCTCAGTGCATGCCCCTCTCCTGATCCTAGGCTGTGATCAGAGCAGCCCTGCTGAGAACTCTTGTATTCTGGAAGCTATTGCTTCTCATTTCTCCCTGAGCCGAGCGAAAGCCTAGGGAGCCCGGAACACAGGTTACAATTCACATTTGATGTTACCTCAATTTCCCATTTGAGGACAGCGTGGACTGAACTAAATTCAGCACCTTCAAGCAGGAAAGGGCTGTTACAAAATCTCAGATGTTTCCAGTGAGTCCCCGGGAATTCCTGTCTCTTCACCTTGTGAACGGAGAGCACTTGTGTCATTGTCCTCCGAAAGGCTGTGTGCAGGAAGGGGGGAGAAGCAGTGAATGCCAGGCAGTTATTGCTTGATGGAGTGTGCCTAATGGCCACCACTTCCTTAAAACACTGTTTTGGTTCCCCCCCCGGCCCCATTATGTAATTAATACACTGTCCCTGCGCACCTTGTGCGCTGAATTCCCTTGAGGGTTGATCTGGTGAAGCTCAACCACGGCTGGCTTATCTCCCTCTGAAGAAAGCAGCTCGGTGGTGGTGGTGATGGAGAATGGGGCTGGAAAGATGCTGAGGATGCCAAGGTGAGGGAGGCCAGCCCTAAATATTGCCTCTTGACTGGCGCCTGTCTGCAGGCATGTAGTGGATAGGCACGCCAGGGTGGGCAGAGAAGCAGTTTCTGTTGTTGCACTAGCATCGTTTCAACCATGACAGAGTCCATTAGGAGTCAATTACCAACTATAGCCGGGAAATGTTAAGAAAAAAATTGCATTTTAACTAAGAATTTGAATCGGGAGCTGCATCAGCATCATTTCAACAAAGGAAAATCATTTACCAAAGAGTCAATTGAGGTTGAAGCGTTTACAGCGTGTACAGGCAGGCAAGGCAAAAGAACCCATTTAATTGCTTATGCGCCGAGTGCGGAGCTGCCTCCGCTAAGCCAGCGAGGCTGATTTACCCTCCCTGCTTGTACAGGGTGTCCAGCAACAGGCTGTGGGGGGCAGAGTTCGAGGGGTCTGAAAGCCAGCCTTCATCCAGAGGAAGCCGAGAGGATTGGGTTTTGATTGCAGCCCTCTTTGTCTCTGGTAATCCAAGCAGGGAGGCTACATCCTACCAAAGATCAAAGTGATCCCTGAAAGTTCATGAGCCCTGTTGGTGGTTAGAGAGTGCTTTTTCCACCATGGTCATGTTTAGAAATCTCTTCCTGGGGCCTCTGTTTATTGGACTGACCACAGATAAGAGAAAAAAATCTTAATGCCTGACCATGCAGAGTGACTTGTGAGGTGCCACCTCAAGACCGAGACACAGAGGGAGCTGATAGGGATGTGAGAGTCATTTGCAGGGAACTGGAGGAATTGAGTCACTGTCCTTCAGCATCTCTTATGATCTTGGGGTAGCCCTGGTTGTCTCAGCCCTGCCTGGGGGGACACACACAGAGCACGCTGCAGAGCCTCTCTGCAGAGAAATGTGGGAGCACCGAGGCGAACGCCGTCTCCAAGGAAATCGGGAGATTTGAGGTGACTCTTCCTTTTGGAAAAGCGCGATTGAGCATGCGTTTTGCAGAGATTGTGGCTGCTCTTGGGTGGAATCGTGAGTGTCGCTGATCCGTTCAGGGGAACCCACAAGTTTTGGTGCACAGGGCCCTGCAGACCGCTGGGTTTAATCGTTTAAAAGTTTGCTCACCTTGTGCTTTGCTCAGCCACACAGATTTTCAAGGCATTGCATTTATTTTTTTTCCATTTATTTTTTGAAATGCAACTAAATGCTGTCTAGCAGCAGCAGCGTTACGAGTTTGCTGCCTTGTATTGCTGTGCTTAAAATGTGAAGTGGGGAAGAAAGAAAACTGTCTAACGAGTGGACAAATGGCAAAACGTGTATAAACAGCAGGCCTCCCGGGAGGGGTGCAGTCCTTACATCCTCATTAGTGGGCTCACGTCTGTACAGATCAGAGGTTTCTCAGATCATTCCTTAGAGGACTTGCAGTCAAAAGCCAAGATTTAGGCAAGTCCTGGGCTGTTTTGATCAGTGAAATGGATCACTTTTGATCAGTTAGGCAAGGATGATATTGTGCAAACATGCATATGTTAGTGTAAAGAGTAGCACTGAGGGTTAGGGGTTATGCTTGCGTGGGTGGGGGTAAGGCTCTGTGTAGAGCAGAGCATTTCAACCAGCCAAACAAAAATGCTTGAGCTCTCCAAAGATACCTTCAACTGGAGTATTTTTCTCAGTGAATGGCTTGGGATTTTCTCACTGAATCCCGTTGCTTGGGATTTTCCTCTTGCCTCAGCCCTGACATGTGGCTGTGGCAGGTGGTTCTCTGTCATAGGAAGCAGTGTTTCCCCTTCAGATAGTCTCTGTATGAAACCCTGTTTCTTGTGTTTCCTCCATCAACACATCCTGTTTCGATCTCTTCCAGGCTGTTCCTGAGACTGCTGGCATCAAGTTTCCTGACTTCAAATCTGCAGGTGTCACGCTGCGAAGCCAGAGGGTAGGCTGTTGTCCTGGTCCCTTGGGACTCCTGTTAATGTCTTTCCGTCTGCCTGTCTGTCTCCTCATCTGTTCTCCTTTTGTAGCTAAACCAAGTCAAGATTTTGCCTCTAAAATAAGAAAGGAATTCCATAAATGCGGAGACTCAGAAACCTGGAATGCTGGTGCTGTGCGCCTTGCAGGGCACCTGAACCTGCCGGTGTTTGTGACCAGTGTGCCCGCTCTGCTGTTGGACACACGTGACAGGCCCAAATGGAGGCGTCTAGTCCGAACAGTGCTGACAGCCGAACCCAACAGGCCTCAGAGCACGTGTGTTGGTAGAGGAGAGGTGCCTTTGGGAACTGTTCAGGTTGTGTTTTGAAACAACAGAGACACACACAAACATACAATTTTTAGCCTTCCTGTTTTCGTTACCTTCAGATACTTGGGGAGAAGCCCCTTTGTTCATTCTGTTGCACAGGTATCCCTGAGAAAAGAGCTTTCTTGCTGTTTTGTCGGCAACGCTCGGCGCCCGTCTCTTGGCGACAGGTTTTGGGATGTCAAGTAAGTTAAACCTGCCTGGCGACTGAGTGTTTTCGGAGGGGTTTTGATAGCAAACCCCTGTTGCCCAGTACAAGGGCTTTTATTTCCCAGCCAAACAAAATAATCCTTAGTTGCTTTATTGTAGCAAAGGTGGAGAAGTAGGTTCCTTCTCCCTCACCCTCACTTGGCAAAGTAATTTTCTAGGTCACTTTTAAAGATTGGTGTATGGGATGTTCTTGTGATGTCAGGATAGTTTCAGATCTTGCTGGGAACACCCTGGGGCTGTTCTAGAAAGGTGTTTGGGATCATGCTGCTTCGTCGTATGGGTGCGTGTGCACGTTGAGGACGGCGTGCCTCGGCGAGGTCACTGCTGGGGGACGCCCTTGGTGGACAGGTGTCACCATCTGCAGGCTGCCTGTTTGAGTGAGGGGCTACAGCCGTGAGGAAGCCGTGGGCGAGTGACAGGCAAGACTGCAGAGCACGTGGTGCGATTTATGGAGACGTGGCGGATGTGTTCTCCGACGCTAAGATAAATAATTAACGGAGATTGGTTTGAATTTTGAAAACTAACAAGTGATGGTTGATATTTTATGGTTTATTTATCTCCTGTGGAAAAGAAGCTGAGCAATAACCTATCAGTGATGGAACCATCTGGCAAAGCCAGCAGCCTTTCCGTGTGCCAAATAGGTGATTCAAATCCCAGTCTTTGGGAAGATATGTGCTACGTGCTTCTCCCTGTTCTCTTTAATGCTCCCAAAATGTAGTGACCAGCTGAGGCATGGCAGTCTGATTCAGCAACTTTCAGCCTGCAACATCTAAGCTCCTGGGATGACCTAGAGCAACTTCTTGTGCTCTGCTTGAAATTTTTAAGGAGATAAATGCTGTTATTGGAAGTACCAGTGGTTTGTGAATTGAAAAAGAATGCAAATGACTGATCTAGGTGAAAACCCAACACTTTGTTGCTTGGAAATGTGAAACCTGCCTCCAACCCAGCAAAATCATTAATTCGTTTGTGGCTTTTAGCCAGTCACCTGCCTTCCTTATTCAAGTCTTTCTGGCTTTTAAACTGGGAGCAAATAGACTCAGTTGCTTTACAGATGTGTGATGGGGAGAATTAATTACACGAGGTCAGTATGGGCCTTTTGAACGGGTAAGAGATGCTGAAGCGCTCAGTGGTACAGAGTTGACAATCCACGCTCAGTCTGAACTGTTTTGCTTGTGGGATTTATGTGGCAAACCCTCTACACACCGGTGGTGTGGAATTGGTAAGGCTGGGAGCTGACTAGGACTAAGTGAGGAAATGGGATGCTGTGCTGGAAACTTGCACTCTGGTGGCATCCAGCATAGGATGTTTTGCCCGGAGCACATTGAAAAATGATTTTTGAAGGCTTGTGACACCCTACAGTTAAGTTCTTTTGCCTGAGGACCTCAAGGTTTCCTCACCTAAAGGCTTCTATTGTTCTCCTTTATTTTGTACTTTGCTGCCGTGCTTTACGCCTTCGTGGTTAGGTGAAGTTGGATTTTGCACTGAGATCAGGGACTCAACCTCTGTCACATCTGAAAAATGTACCGTGTCATCCCCAGGATAATAGCACTTACGCTTTGATTAGAGATATTATTTTTTTTTTTCCTGAGGATTTACAATTAGCCTGAAAACTTGAGCTATAAATCAGTTTATAGAAATGAATCCTTGAAGAAAAAGTTAGCAATCCGTATTCAACTTAATGTGTTCCCAGTAGTTTTTGTGACAATAGCCCTGGCTTTTCAGATTCCCCCTGTTGTTAAAGCTTACAAAATCTTATGCACAGGCTGAATTTGAAGACTTCTTTTTTTCCCCCCTTAGGATTAATGGTCACTTACGGCCATTATTCTTCATAACCGAAAGTTTCTCCTTCAGCAGAGGCTGAAGAGTAATCTTCTCCAGTGAGTTCGACAAGCTGCCTTCTATCACAATGCCTTCAGTCTCCCATTGTTCTCCGTGGGGCTGTGGCCACAGGCAAAGAAGGGCACAGCCCCCTTGCCCTTGCTCTGCGTGGGATTTCCCCTCTGCCTCCTGACAGCACAGACTGCAAGGCTCTCCGGGGCAGGGGGAAGCTGGGCGTGATGAAAAGCTCCGTCTTAATTCAAGGCGGCGTATCGCCTTGTTGCCACGGGGAACGGGAGGCGGTAGCAGATGTTTTGGAAGGGGGTAAACCTTTCATGAGTTCCTTGAAAAGGAACTTGGGGCCTTTGCTGTTAGTAAAACAGTGTTATGAAAATAACACCAGCAATGTATTATTAATCCGAAGCGTTAACTTCTGGAAAACTTCCTGTTACACCAGGTCTGCTCAGCTGGGAGGGCAGACAGCCAAAGAGCCAGAGGAAACGAGAGATGGGTAGGGAATTTGTGCAGGGAAAGCAGAGGAAGAGACTAAAGGGAAAGCAGGGAGCTATGAGGAAGGAAAGCTTTGCTGAGATTCTGCCTGGAGGAATGGAAAAGGGGGGCAGTTGAACTCGAATCTCCTCCAGGGCCCAGACAAACCAACAGTAACCGCATGTTTGTGATCCAGGCATCGTGCTGGGCAGAGCTGAGTTTGTTTTGAATTCACCGCAGCGTTTCCGTGCCGTGTCATGTTCTGCTTTCTCTTAAGCTCAACCTTTGACTTTATTGTGTTCAGAACACTTGACTTTGACATACTTAATATCTTTGGTGCATTTTCAGTTGCTCATCTTCTCTCTCTGCCTTATTTTCAAACATTAAGTTACGATTTCTATGATGCTGTTGAGTTGCTCCATCAGGGCTTTGAAGAAGGAAGGTGATGAACGGAAAAGCATGGATGTTTGTCCCCGCTCCTGCATGTTGAGGTGTAAGTCTGTGTCCTTGCTCTGTTGTCATGGGTTTGGAAACAAAAGAACTGGAAGAGAATTGAGTGATGGCTCACCTGGAACCAAAACAAAACTCTAGGGTGAAAAGGAGTTTGTAGAGCTCCCAGTCCGTGGAAAGGACTGAGGGATGCTGCAGCTTAGCCATTCAGGGCTGGCCACCTCCCCTCAGAGAAGGCTTCCAGCCAGCAGCCCGACTCCGTCTGCTAACTGGGATCTTGTAGACAATTTGCCAGTTGGACCAAGTACAAAAGAAGTAGAGGAAGGAAAATTACAAGTACAGCTTTAGTGCCCATTGATTCAAATATTCATACTCACCAGCTTTTAAATATTTACTAGCCCTGCAGAGCAGTGTTTTTAGCACTGATTAATGAGTAAGAATTTACTGTGGTAGTGAGGGGAATGCGTGTGTGCGAGTTTTCTGGTTTTTTTTATTCTTGGAGTGGGAACTGGGTGCTTACTACAGCTCCAAGGTGACTGATACTTCTAGGGGAAGATGGGGTTGTATGTATGTGTTTAGACATGTTTATTCTCCATATTTGATCTGACCCACAATTAAATGGCCAAGCACGCCACCTGTTTACTCTGCATGGGAGGCTGTTGGCTCTGTTCCTTCCCGGTCATTAATGCAAACCCAGACCTCATCGGCTGCGAACACGCGAAACCTCTGTCTGTCCTCCTGTGATCAATATTGTCCCTTCAGAGGTTCAGCTTGGGAAGCAGTTCCATAAAATATCAGTTATTTTTATTTGGATTTGATAAATTTAATTACTTGGAGCAATTAATAATTTATTTGCTTTGTATTGATTGCACTCCAAGGCATCCTGGCATCAATCCGATGGAGATCAGCACACCCTTATTAGGTAGGAAAGTTTATGTTTCCAGATCTGGACATCCCGTGGATTAGTTAGCGGCGATGTGCTTGTTGCTTCTGCTAGCAGTCTTTCATGGGCGAAGTTGTATGTTTGGCACTCCGCAGGAGAGTGGATGAGAGTGATTTCCACGGGGAGCTTGGCAGAGGTGTGGAAGTAAAGTGGTAGTCTCATTTCTGTGAATAAAAGTTATGAACAAATGACGCAGGCTGGATGGAATTCGCGGTGTGGCATTGCCATCTCTTTGTTGTATTACATGCCCTTTAATTAGGACCAAGAGAGTGCTGGTGCGTTTCCTAATCAAACTCCTGCCTGTAGAGAATGAAATAAGGTGAAAATATTGGAGTGTTTATTTTTAAAGAGAACGGCAAAGGACACAAAATCTTGAATGAGCTCGAGAAGGTGAAGCCAACGCTTCCGTTCTCATTCTTAGCTAAACTGAAAGGCAGTTAATGTTGCTGATAGAAAATGCATTCGTCGCCTTTTTCGTGGAGCTCTTTGGTGTGGGAGAGCATCTGGACCAAAGCCATAGTAGGCTCTCGGGTGTAAAGAGAGTGCTCTGGGTACAGTAATGGGGTCTGGTGGCCCTTCTCAGGGCCCTCCCTGTGATCACAGCACACCCTTCTGTGCTCTTGCCTTGTTTCACTCCGATGCAGCTCGGAGCCTGCACCCATTCCCCTTTCCTGCAGCCACTTCCACGGGGCTCAGCTTGGTCTCCGTGCCTGTAGCAAGAGGCAGGGGTAGGACTGTGTGGGAATCTGCAGATCTCCTGAAGGAAAATACTATAGTCTTGTACTGGTGACGTGCTTTCAACATAAAACACCCCCTGGTGCAGTTCTTCCTGCTGCACCCTGCGTTTTGCCACGTTTCCCTACACAAACACCTCCTCTAGGCCTTTTGCAGTTGATTTACAGGCTTACACTGTGTGTAAAGCAAACTGTATTTAAGGGCAAGGAATTTTCAGAACTGGCAGAGAACACTTTGGGTGCAGAAGATGACCATCTCAATGGCAGGCAGTGCTGGCAAGGTGTGAATTCTTCTTGTCTTCCCAGATGTCATCCTTCTTGTCACAACCTGTATGTCAAACTGGGAGAAAGCTGACTTTTCCCAGCTTATCAGCCATCATTTGTGTGGATTCCAAGTCATTCTTGGTTTGGGCTACTTGTGCTGGGACAAAGCGATCTGTACCCCCTTCCTGGGGGGAAAGGGTGGGAGAGTATAAAACCACTGAAGACCTAGTGACCTGCACCGGTGAAAACCCATCGTGCTGAGGCCTCGATGCGCCAGGACCTTTGGTTTCTTTAGGAATTATCTCTTAGCGTTACCTCTTGAATCGGTGCTCTAGGCGCATAACGGGGCGTCAGCGTTTATAGGGTCAGTGAGCTGCTACTTTGCCGTAGGCCTGAGCGTGCTGTGCTTCCCTGGGATCTGTTGGCCTCCCTCGTCCTTGACAGAGCTTTCACTGGGTATATTCCTCTAACAAGTCCAACAGGTTTAATGTAGTAGGAGGATTCAAGCACAGAATTTATATTTTGCACAATTGATGTGGGAATTTGTGAGCGATGTCTCACTTCAGTCCAAAAAAACCCCAAAAGAGCCGTTGACATAGGTTAGTACAGGAATGTTTTCTCCTTAAAAGATGGGTTTGTTTAGCACTGAGCCTCGCTGATGGAGCAGGTTGACGGTTGCCTGCCATCCCAGAGCGATGGCTGTGTTTGATGTGTTACGTAGCGTAGCAGAGATGGCGTAGGGATAGGACTCTTTATTTTCACCCGTCCTAACTCTTAGTCTGGCAGATCAGCAGGCACCGACGTGTGATGGGGGGGTCCGCGGCTGGGGCGGGGGGAAGCGTGGATGTTCGCTGAGGCAGAGAATGCCTGTGCGACTTCCAGCTTCTCAAACTCTTGCGTGTATCCGTTGTGAAGGGTTGGCCCTGGCTGGGGGCCAGGTGCCCGCCAAGCTGCTCTGTCACTCCCCTCCTCAGCAGGATGGAGGGGAGGAGAGAGTAACATGGAAAAATCCTCGTGGGTCAAGGTAAAGCGTCCCCTTCCAAGATCTAGCTACCAGTACAAAGCACGGCGCTCCTGCGGAGTGGAGCCATGCAGCCGCGGAGAGGTTGACCTTCTTTCCCCATCTTAAGCCAGAAAATGCAGAAAACGTCATTTATCTGAAACTTTAGCACTCCTTCCCGGAGATCCGCTCGGCGATTCAGTACTATAAAGAGATCCATGAGGAAAGGGCCTAATGAGAAAGTTTCCTCGCTGCTGAAATCCGCGAAGAAGGTGGTTTTCAATGTCAGGGAGCTGTGTTGTAATGCTGAACAACGGCACTGGTGCCGGGGCGTAAACCCACGGTTTACAGCTGTGCAGGCACGGGTCAGCCGTGTGGAGTTTTCAGGATTAACGGTTTTAGGACGTTCATGCTGTTTAGGGTTGGGGACGGGTGAATTTAAGGAACAGGTTGTCTCAAAATTGAATTAAAATGAAGTGCAGCAGCAGGGAGGGCACGTGTGAAATATCCAAATAACTCTCAATTAACTTAAAAAAACCTTGTATTTTGGTGAGGGACCAAACAAAAGGTTTCAGCACGGAAGTGGCAGGGGTTTTTCGGAAGTCGGGAGCACCAGAAATGGAGCATTTATGAGGAGAGGGATAAATTGAGAGCAGGACATTTAAGATGACCGCACAGGTAAGACCTGGCTGAATCTGTCTTTGTAGATCCTGCAGACCTCTCCCGTTCCTAGCGCGGCTGCCCGTGGCAGAACCTGCCTGCCGGGCGGTGGTGCTGTAAGGCACGACGGGGCACTGTGTCGCAAGCTCTGCTATTGCTTAGGCTTCATTACTCTTCCAAAATCTACTCAGGTGCTTTTTACAACTGTGCTTAAAAGTATTAGTATAAATCATGAAAATTGAGCAGCACACACAAATAAACGAACCAAGTCTGTTTGGGCAGGCTTTATCTTCCTTTATTTCTTACCCTGTTTGTTCATTTAATGAATTTTGCCAATTAGCAATTAATTTGCGCCAGGTCTCCTAATCATTAGTGCGAATTAGCGAGGTTTTGTTGGCGGAATGTCTCAAACGTTAAATAAAAACCCTGTATCATTCAGAACCTCAAGGGTACTCCGCGGTGAAGACCCTCTGTGGAAACCAGACTGCTCGGGGACACCCCCCCCGAGTCTCTGACCCTTGTGGGGGGATGCTGCGTTCACCTCCTTGAGCTGCGCAGCCCAATTCCCGAGCAGTACCGCTGTACCCCGGGCGAGCGCACGCCGGCGCGCGAGGCCGTGTATCCCAGGGTCGGCTCTGCGTAGGTAGGCTCTGGAGCTGCGGCTTCGTGGGGTTGATTCACGCAATTTTCTGTAGCTCTTTATTTATTTTTCTCTTGGTACACGCAGTTGGTGTGTTTAATGCGGGTTGTTTATAGCAAGGACAAAGGATTGCAGTCCTTAAATCAAAAGCGACGTTGGTGTAATTATAAGCGCGGGCTGGTGTTGCGAAGAGGGCTGTAGGGAGAGGCTGTCAAAGGAGAAGAGCATCCAAAATATAGTAACCTCAAAAATCCTGGCTAATCAGTTTTCTGACTGGAGCAATCTGTTTCCCAGGTATTATTATTATATGGGGACTTTAAAGATAATAAATAACAATAATAGTCTAGTATGAGGAAGGAAAGAAAAGGGCAAATGCCATTCACCTCAGAAGCTGTGGTGGCTTGCCGGAGTTCTCAGAGGAACATAATTTTCCTCAGCCCCTGTGGAGGACTCGATCCATGACAACACCGAGAGCATCCCAGGAGCCGTGGTGTAAGCAACGAGATTGGCCTGAGTGGTGTTTTCATTAACACGGAGATACGGCCTGCAGAAACCACGTATCCCAGCGCACGCGGCGGGAGCCAGAGAAGCCCTTCTCTCTGCTGTGGGCTGGGATCGGTGGTCCCTGCGGATTGCCTTGTTCCTCGGGAATGCGGGCAGGCAATACGCCGCTTCCAGCGCTCTGATGCATCTCTGGACATCTAAAGACCGAACAAAGAAGGGCTTGCTGAAGTAAGCGTGGGCTTATCAGAGCTGTGCAGGGGATGAAGGCTTCTCTCCTGCACCGAGGCAGCCCGGCTAACGGACCCTGGCTAACAGATTATCAGCTGCATTTGAGTAATAGACTGCTCATTTAGTTTTAATACATTTTGCATAGAGAGCAATCAGCCTTCATCAGTCTTAGAGATGAATTGGCTTAGCCAGCTAAATTCTAAAGATATTAGTCCGACAGCAGCCACATAAATCATAACATTTTCTTAATGATGGTAAAATTAAAATATACTCTTGCTTTGAGAAACCAATGAAGCCTTCCTGTTTGCAGGCCAGATCCTCCTCCCTGAATTAAAAGGAAGCTTAATTGATGTGTTTTTAAACTAAACTCACAGCCCCACTCCTCCTGAGCATCTCTAGTGCTCCTTTCTTTGAAGTGAAATTAATTTGTCCTGCCTTTCCCTGCTCCATCCTCTGATCTTCAGGAGTGTCAGTGAAGGCCTTGCCTCAGTATTTGTTGACCGGACTCCCGTGGGACGTGAGCAAGACGCACGCAGCGTTACAGTTGAAGGCTTTGCCAGGCTAATCGCTGGTGTTGCCAGTGGTTCCTTGAGCGGGTGGAAGCCTCTCAGGAGAAGAGCTTGTGCTTTTCCTCTAGCCGAGACACCAAGGCTTCCTGTCTGCCCGCCTAGCCTAGCAAGCATGGACTTTTCCTATGTCTTGTCCCTTGTTCCTGAAGTCCAGCAGGCTTTTGCCAGCTGGTGTTTGCCAGAAGGGAATCCTGCCTTTCGTTAGAAAGACGGTGATGCTGATGTTAGGGGCAGGGGTGAAGACAGACTCTGGGGGCTCTGATAATCACGTGAACGTTGTGTGTCCACGGCTCTTCAGTGCTGGGCTCTGCTAACTCCTTGTGTCCTAGGAGTTACGGATAGCACCACCTGACTAGCTCAGCCCATGCATCCCCCAGAGGAGACAGAGCTGGGTGCATTGCCCATCTTAAATATTCTGTGTGATTCCTCATGGGGCGTGACAGTTCTCTGGACTGCCCATCTTAAATATTCTGTGTGATTCCTCATGGGGCGTGACAGTTCTCTGGACTGAGGCCTCTTGCTCTCGGGAATGTCTTCCCCACCCTCCAGGCTAAGCATCCTGTCTCCTGCTAAGCTGTACCAAGTGACCTTTCCTTCCTTGGCCACCCGCTGCTAGCTGCAGCGCAGCACCCACCAGATAAACATGGACCATCTCCTGTCCCAGTGCTTCCTGCTGCCTTGTCTTAGGGCTCTCCCCAGCCCTGCTCCCTTCCAGCGGAGCTGCTGCCGGTAGTCTGTGCCGCGGAGCTCCTGTGCAAGCCTGTTTTAGTGAGGTTCTGCTCAAGTTAAGACTCTGGGCCAAAGAATTTACTGAAATCCAAATACCTGATAGCCTTTTTTCTGCTAAAACAATCGCTTTGTGTTCAGGTGTAAAGATTCGGCCTCTGAGGTATGAAATCTCCTGCTGTGCAGAAAGCCCGGCTCTAAGCCAAAGGCGTGGTTTAAGAACGGGATAGAGGTGTCCCCTAGGCCCTGCCAGTGCTGGCTGTTTGCACGAGGCTGGGTTTTCCTCTTTCCCTAGTGCTCCTTTTGGATCCCCTGGATCAGGTTGGTCTCCTAGAAATCCTCTCCTGATAGTCCTCTTGGTCCTTTGCTGGAGCCTTAGCTGTGATCCCAACACCTAGCAGAAGGACTAGGTGCTTCTTGGCACATACTGCGAGAGGCCCGTCCCCCCCGGGTGCTCTGTGGCATCCGTGCTCTGGTTTCTTGGCTGAAATGATGTGGTGGAGGTGGGTTTTCCCAGCAGATCCTGCACCGGGGGCGTGGAGCAGCTGGTGGGACATACTCGGCCATAGACGTGCAGTGCTTCAGAGGAATTCCAAAGTTCCACGCGGTGTCCCTTGGTTTTGCGTTGGGGCAGCGAACGCTGCGGAAAAGATGCGCCTCGTTTGGAAGGCTCCCGTTGGGCTGCTTTGGGGAACTTCAGCCTGTGGCTTACGGGAAATGAGGTGACTGCGGGACCCTTTGAGCTCAGAGGCTGGTTTTAAGGTGGAGTAAAGAACGGCTCTTCCATCACGTCGTTCCCAGCCCGGTGGTGCGGTCTCGGGGTTGGCTTGGCCGAGGCTGGGGCCACCGGTCGGTAAGTGGTGCGCAGGATGGGCGCTCTCGCCTCGTGGCTGTTCAGCAGCCTGCGGGTGGGCTGTCAGGATAGCACTGCCCGGGCGGGGGGGGCTCACCTTCCCAGGCTTGGACGTGGAGCGACGGCCCGCGCCTGTCTCCGGTGAGGTGTTGCGAGTCATTTCTCTCCTGCTCTGTCTTGGAGCATTGCAGAGGAAGGAAAGCGCTTTCATTTGTTGCCGGATATATCCGCAGGGCTTGGAAACCCGTTCTCCCTGCCATATTGTGCCAGCTGCGTTTGTGCTGCTTGTAATCTAATAAACGCTTGGTCTGAGCAGCTCGCACTCCTGCTGGAGCCCAAATGAACGCAGAGGAAGGACCCTGCTAAGTGTATGCATTCTTCCTCTCCTGGCCAGCTCCGCTTCCCTTTCATAGCTCACATCTGATGCTTCCTCTCTCACCTAGCCCCTTAGCTCCGATGTAAATGTGTGTTCACACTTCCGCCAGTCAAGTAACTGTGCTCTCTCTGTCTCTCCCCTTTGTTATAAAGCTTGCTCTGTAAATGAATCCCACAGGTCTGGGGCTCAGCAGGTAAAAGGAGAAGTGAGTCTGTTAGCGCATGAGTCTAATCAGGCCGGCTAAAGCGAATAAAGTAGGGCAGCATTGCACATTAGCCGCTGTGTAAATGAGCCCTTTGATGGGCTGGGCACCGCGGGAGAGGGTTTGAAGCCAAGAAGAACTTTTGTTGTTAATTCAGTGACACATGGAAACTGTAAAACAGCGTGTCTTGCACACACGCGCGAGAGAAAATAAAAGCCCTCGCGACCGGGCTTTTTCAATACCTGCCCTCGGACCTAGTCTGAAAACTTTCAGCCCCTGTCTCCCGCTCTTACCACTTGATTTTCCTTTCTCTCCCTTTCTTTTTTTGTTCCCCCTGCACTATAAAAAGAAAAGCTCTCTCGCCTTTTGAACTAGACGGCTGTGAGTGAGGGCTATCTCTGAGCTGTGTGGCTCTGTTACCTTTGTGTTCCAGATGAAACTGCCAAGCTCGGTGGGACAGAAGAAGATTAAAGCCCTGGAGCAGATGCTGATGGAACTCGGAGTAGGTGAGTAAAGGGGGCACACGAGAGAGAGAAAGAGACACACAGAGCTAGCCTTTGTTCTCAAGATGGGCTATTTTTTCCCCTAGTAATACAGCCAGTTTCTTGAATAACAGTATGTGAATGGTTTTTAAAATATTTTATGTGTTTAAAAAAAAAAAAAGAAAGAGAGGGTAAAAGCCAGAACAAGATGCACAGGGCCTTTTTTTTTTTTTTTTCTTTCCTCCCAGTAGAAAAATGTTTTAAAAGAGCCTTTGTTTCTCTCTTGTTTGGGCCTTTTTAAACATCAAGAGAGGCAGCACAGTATTAGGAAGGCAAATCTCAGCCTTGCCGGGAGAGGTACTTCTAAGTGTGTTAGTGACCACGGCACGCGCATTGTTCGGGGCTGCCCTGTCTTGCTTTCAAGCTTCGTTTCCTCTTAATTTACTGCTCGCGGTGGCAAGTCCAAAATGCGTCTGGGACTGTTCATCCCCCCCTTATAGGTTGCATGCTGTGTGAAAATCTGGAGCATCTCCGCTGAAAGGCGAGTAAACACACATCCCTCACTCTTGAACTCCAGTGTCTTAGCAGCAGAAAGAAGGGTTCACTTACCACGTACAATACCCGCTCGTAGCTAGAGGGGAAGAAGCGCGGCCCGTGGCTAGCTGCTGCCCTCCGTGCAGTGGGTACAATTTGCAGGTACTACAGGTCCCAGCATGCAGTGCCCCTTGATTAGAGGCCTGATGATCCCTGTTCTCCCCCACTGTGGCTGGGGGGGATTTTAAAAGAAAAAAAAGGGGGGGGGAAAAAAAAAAAAGATTTACAAGAGATTAGAGCCTGCTCCCAGCACTGGCTTCTGTTAACTCGCATTAGGTTTTTGGACCAACCGGTTTACGGCTCGGTACGTTGTCTCGGAGACCGTGTGTAGTTCTGAAGGTCTCCTGGGGCTGGTGAAAGCAGCTCAACCAGGGTGGTTTCCCCTTTCTGCTTTAAAACTAAGGGAGTTGCCGTCTTTGCTTGCTAGGGAAGCCTTGGGGACGGATGCGAGTGCTTCTTAGAGCTCAGTTTCCACACTCCTGCCTTACAAAATACACATATCTCCAGGGCTTCCTGGTGCTCCAGCCCTGCTGCGCCCCAGAGTGGAAACACACCTGGACTTTGGGTGGGTGAACAGAGTGCTGGCAGGAAGGGGTCTGCGGGCAGCCCTGGGGGCAGGGTCCACTGCTGTATATCAGGAGAAACACACGGAGCTTCGCCCTTCTCTGCTCCGGCACACGCAGCGCTTCCTGGCTCCGTGTGCACGCGTGATGGGCTGCAGCAGGATGCCTGGTGTGGGGAGGGGATCCGCCAGCCCCCGCTACACGCGGCTCACGTCTGCATTGAAACACGTCTGTGTCGCGGCAGCAGAGCAATTCTCTGCCGCAGTCCTACCCTGGGAGGAGCGGAAGAGGGGGCTCAGCCTGTTCACCCCTCTTTCGGGAGGTTGTGGGGGACAGCAGGGGCGTTCCTGTCCTGCGGCAGCGTGTGAGGGCTTGTTCCCGAGACTGAGCTTCCCTCGTGGGACCCGCTGGGTAGCAAGGTTCAGTCGCCTGCGCTGGTCTGCGCCCTCCGTCGTGCTTCCCTTGCCGCGTCCTGGGCTTTGCAGGCCCACCCTTAGTCCTTGGCCAGAGCCAAAGGACAGCCTGGAAACTCAGGTCTCCGACCCACGGGGATGCTGGTTGCTAATGAACCGCGGATGGGAGCCAGGCTCCTCCTGTGTGGGAGCCAGCTGGGCGGCCAGGACCTTCCTAGGGATCTTCCGTTGTAGGGTTACAGGTCTGGGTGTTGAACAGAACCCCTTTTTCTCCCTAGATCTCAACCCCATGCCCACGGAGGAGATCGTGCAGATGTTCAACGAGCTGCGGAGTGACCTGGTGCTGCTGTATGAGCTGAAGCAAGCCTTTGCCAACTGCGAGTATGAGCTGCAGATGCTACGGCACCGCTACGAGGCCCTGGCCAAAGCCGGTAGTATCGGCCCCCTCAGTGCGGAAGGCGCCCACCCGGACGGCCAGGCGGGGCTCGGCATCGAGGAGGTCAAGGGAGATGCCAAGGACCAGATCATTGATGTAGTAGGAGCACCACTGACCCCCAACTCGGTGAGAAGGAAGGTCGGGGGGGCAGAACAGGGAGCACTCAGGTCTCCGACGCAGATGCCCTGACAGCCTCTTGGGGACGCTGCCCCGCTCTCCCTCCAGGCGCGCCCAAGGGAGCACAGCACGCCTGCTCCCCCCACCCCCGTCCCGGTGCTGCTCTCTGGGCTCGTCTCCTGCGCTGGACAGTGTTCTCGGTGCTATGGGCGGGTGAGCGGGGCTTTCTGCATCCTGCCTGCGGACACGGCTTGACGAGGGTGCCACCGTGGACCAAAGCAGCGAGGCTTTGGGTGACAAGAGCTCGCGCTGGGGCGGCAGCAGCGGGGCCGGTATAGCTGCAGGCCTGGGGCGTTTCCTTCTGGGCAGAGCCCCGGGAGGGTTGCTCGGCAGAGGGAAGCGAGTGGGGAAAGCAGTCTGGGGATGAGGAGCCAAGCAGTAGCCCTGCCTGGAGCAGGAGGCTTGGGAAGGAGAGGGATGTTCGAAGAGCGAAGGGGTGTGCTTATACCCTACTTCCAGTGCCGAGGAAGGAAAGCCAGACCTAGGGCTTCTTCCGCTGCGAGCCCTGTGAGCATCCTCTGCGCGTACATCTGCAGGATGCCGATCGCCAGCCCTCTCCTCCCCGCCTCCTCGAGGGCAGGCCGCCCAGCCCCTCACCGCCGCCTCAGGCCCAAGGGTATGCCCGGGGGTCCGCTGAGGCTGCTTTTCCCCCTGGCACCGCTGAGCCGAACTGCCTGCTAAAAGCTGCCCGTCTCCACGCAAGCGGCGTCTCCACGCAAGCGGCACCCCCGACGCCTCGGCTGGGCCGCAGCGGCGCAGACCGTCGCTGTAACGCGCAGCCTGTCGCAGGACGCGGAGAACGCCTTGTCCGTCGACGCAGAGGCCGCACCTTAGGCTGGACTTGGGCGATGTCCTGTCTGATTGTGACAATACGGAGCCGTAAGGAAGCGTTCCACTGCGACGGGTTCATGTTTGCAAAGCAGTCTGCTGAATACTTTTTATTTTTTTTTCCCAACCCTACCGCATTCCATGTGAAATCTCACCCTTTCCCCGCGATCCGGAGTGTCCTGGTTTGCTCTCCCTTGAGCCTCTGCCCTTGGGGGAGGTGGGAGAGGTGGTGGTGGCGGCGCAGGAGGAGGGAGCCCACGCGGCTGCGCGCCTGTCTCGCCACGTCGTTCCTCGGTGCCTCCTCCTGGCGCTGGAAACAAAGGGGTGGGCCCAGGCAGCGCAGAGAGGGTTAAACTGACCTGGTCTCTGACATATTTGAAAGAAATATAATCAAGTTAATTCACTGCAAGGCAAATTCAGTACCTAAAGGGCCCCCATGTTAAATACAGCACTGACCTTTACCGGCTGATTACACAAAGACGACACAATTAGATTAGTCCAAGACAAAAGGTCAAGCACATTCACACTGTGACCATTTTATGCTACCTTTTGGGGAGGGGGGAATTACAGCCCAGCTGGAGGGGTGTCTTGGAGAGGAGGGGAACGGGGCTGCTCTACCATCTTCTGCCTGGCTCGGCTGTGGTTGGAGAGTCGGGCACCGCGCTCGCCCTGACCCTTTCCTGCGGTTCTGGGTGGCGGGACAGACCTGTGGCACCCAACCAGCTTTTCCACGGTAGCCTCAGCCGAGCGGTGGCCGTGTGCTGGGGGTGCTCCCTGAGCTCCCCCCAGCGCTGGCGGGAGCAGCCCGGTGCCTCCCGCTCGGCGTCAGGTCTGGAACGGCCCTCGGGAAGACGGGCCTGCGATCTGGGCTCGGCTCTGAGGTGAGGGGTGGCTGGGGCAGGCGCCGGCTGTTGGGGCGCACGCGCGTGTCCCCGTCCCGCCGTAACCCCGAGGCGTCCCAGGCCCCGGTTGCGCTGGGGGTGGCGTGGGAGGCGGCGGGCCCGGGACGGGCGCTGAGAAGGCAGCGCGGTGCTGTTCCCTGCCCCCTCCCCGGGGGCGCTCGCCGCGGGGGTAGCGATTTTGGCAGTGCCCGCGAGCAGCTCTGCGGAGCAAGCGTCGTGCTGGGCCGTAGCCAGCCTGGCGGCTTTCGGGTGACCCCTCGCCCTGCCCCACGCCAGCCTTCAGCTCCCGGGCGTGGTGCTCCGCCACTGAGCTGCCCCCGGGGGAATCCTTTTATCTCCCTGCCTCAAATTCCTGCGAGTTGGAGAATCCCTTAGCGCTGGCCGGGGCGCTCGGCGGGTTGGATTAAGCGTGGATTAGTTCAGCCTCCAGAGCAGCTGCTCCCCCGAAGCGCATCGTGCTCCAGATGCTGGAGGGCGAGCGAGCGGCAAAGCCGGGACTAGGGAGTCCTGCGTCCGGCCCAGCGTGCCTGGATTCCTTTGCGGGAATAGGCGCCGTGGGCAAAGCCACGCCAAGGTCCCGAGGCGCCGCCCGGCACCGTCCACCGCGCGCCCCCGCCCTGGCTGCCCGTCCGCCCTCTGAGGGTCCGCGGTGCCCGCGGCTGACCATTAACGCCGCGCCGGGCTCCCCCCCGGCGCCGTCTCTGCTGACCCCGGGAGGGACTTGGCTCGGGGCCTTCGGGAGGTGAAAGGTTGAGCCGAACTCGGAACAAATTAGTTCCAAGCAGAAGTTCAGCCAGTTACTCCAGATTGGATCCTTTGATTCCCGCGACTCAGACTCCACTCAGCGACGTGTAATGAGTTGACTCTCAGAAATCCTCGCGTTGCAGCGCTTTGTTCCCGAGCTCACAAGTCAGCCCGTTAATGGGGAAAGGAAAGGACCTCGAGTCTAAGAAGTCTCGGGTTCAGAGTCAGAATTATTTGACTTTTAAGCTTCCTTTATCCGAACTCCTGCTGACTTCTTGTTTTCTGAGCCCGTTTGAAAGCCAGAAGTTACATTGTTAAGATCAAACATTCTCTCTTTCCAGATGGAGTTACAATATCTCTCTTTTATATATATATATATTTTAATATATATATAGTGTACATATACCGGGGTGTATAGATATTCCTCTTTTTTTTTTTTTTTTATTTTTAATCCTTTCCATTAAAAGAAACTAGACTCATAGGCTCTTGTAAATTATAACGTGCAACATCTTTTTTTTTTTTCACCAGACAGTTCCCCGTTTCGCCCGAGGCGAGGGGAATAGCTGCGCCGCGGAAGGCAATAGGAAGGTGATTAATACCGGTTTGTGACATATTTGAAAGATGGGTCTTTTGCCATATAAAGATTATCAAACACATGTGCTCTTCCCCGTTAATTCCACGGCTCTCCCAGGAAAGCCACAAAGCCCAGCTCCTTTGTTTTCAGGGTGGGGTTGGGTTTGTTTTTTTATTTTAAAACGTACCTTTCGGACCCCTTGATTACCACGGATTTGATTTGTACACGGCATCCGTTCGCGCCGCCGCGCGCGGTCCCCGGACCCTTTTTTTTTTTTGTTTGTTTCCCCGTTCATCGGATCCGCCAAGGCAACCTCGCCAGGGCCGCTGCCGCAATCCGCCTGTGCGTTGTATTTAACTTTCAGCCCTGCAAATTCCACGTTCTGGCCCCGCGCCCGCCGGGGATCGGTTTTGGGGGGGGGTGTGCAGCCTTCCTGCTCGGGACGGGCAGTGCTGGTGTGTTTTGGGGAGCGCGTCGGCGCTGCCTTGGCCGACCCCTGGGTGCTTGCAGGGTGGCTCTGCAGGTCCTCGGGGACCAGGGTGGATGAAGGGCTGGTGGCTCTGGCGTGCCGGGGGCAGAGCAGCTCCAGCGCTACGACCACGCTACGTGCAACGCACGTAGCGTGGTCGTAGCGCTGGAGCTGCTCTGCCGAGGGAGAGCATCTCCGCTGCTCCTTAGGGCTCAGGGTTCCCGGGCGCAGATGATGATCCCGAAGCCCTGCCTGCGGGGAGGTGACGTTCCCTGCCAGGATTCCATCCATCCCAACCCCTCCTCAGAGCTGGATCTGTCCCTCCCGTCGTGCAGGGACCTGGCTCTGCCTTCGCACCTGGACACACGGCAGCGTGGCCCGCTGGGCGCTGCCGCAAGTGATGTCGGAGCCTCGTGGCCGGCTCCGGGACAGGCTCCGGGACAGGCTCGTGTTTTCCATGCGACCTTGGCGCTCCCACCCGCTGACCCTGGTTTTTCTTTCCTTTCCCATCGCCCCCTCGGATGGGGCTCAGCCTCCAGCTCCTCCTCGGTGCCCCCGACGCGGGGCGCGGAGGAGGTGGGAGCTGTGTGCAGGATGGTCCCGTCCCACAGCCCTCGGGGACGGACGGGGCAGGACGGGGACCTTGCTGGGGAGCAGTTCCCTGCCCCACGGCCTCCACATCCTCTCCCCTCAGGACCTCCGGAGCGGTGCAGCCTCCGGATACCTGCAGCAGGTGCCGGAGCACGGCCGCGCATGGTTGCCCCCGCGGCCGCCGGCGTTCGCTGCCGTTTGGCGGCGTTTTTCCACGCCAGGTCGTAGGGAGCCTCCCTGTGAGCACAGAACCCGGCGCTCGCACCGGAGCGGAGTCGTCATTAGCCCTGGTGAGCCCGCACGGAGCGGGAGATGGTGCGGGCTCTCGCCTCCGCCCCGGACAGCCTGGGGAACGGGATTGCACCGCGCCTGCCGCCTCGGTCCTGGGGCTGCTGCCTCCGCTGCCCTCCGGGCTGCCAGGCCCTGCGCCGGGCTGGGGAGCTCCCGCCAACGTCCCCCTCGTGTCCCTCTACCCGCGCTCAGGCCCGGTTCCTGCTGCCCTGCCCAGGGCAGACGGACGCCTCCGGCTTCAGCCTGTGGCGAGCGGGACCCCCGGTGCCTGCGCCCCGAGTCTGACAGGGCCTCGGAGGGGCCGAGGCATCGCAGAAGCCGGCAGCGGGAGCCTGGGGCCCTGCGCTGCCTCTGTGGCCGCTGGCCGCGTGCTGGGCTCTGGCCCGCAGCCCTGCCGCCCGCCCTGCCGCCTGCCTCTCGAAGGGCTGGCCATGGAGCCGGTGACAACGTCCTCGAGTCACATTCTCGCCGGCCGGGATAAAGGGCAAAGGCCAACTTCTTCGTTTTCATAGAAAACTAATTAGACGACTCCATCGAAAACAGGTCAGTGAGGCTGATCGGGGGCTGCGCGGGGGGAGCCATCCAAGCCCCCATCACCTTGGCTTGGAGCAAGGGGGCCAGGGCCACCCCTTCCCTCCGGGAGCTGCCCGCTCCGTGTCAGCATCCCCGGCACCCGGCGGCACCGCGGCGCTGGGCCGATCCCTTGGGCACCTGGACATGGAAGCGTTCCCTGCGCGGCTCGGGATGGCTCCTGGGCACCGGCTCCCAGCACCCGGGGCAGAGCCACGCCGGTTCCGGCCGTAGTGGAGCTGCTCCGAGCGCGGTACCGGCCGTGGGGTGCGGCATGTCGGGCTGCCGGGAGCGGCGACGGACGCCAGCGGGATGCGGTGGCAGCTGTCACCCCGCGCTGGGCAGGCTGGGGTGCACCCATGGGGCGCAGAGCTGCCCTGGGGCGCAAGCAAAGCCGGGCGGTGGGGGAGGCGGCCGGGCCCACCCACGGGGCCCCTGCGCGGAGCAGGACAACGCTCCCGGGAACTCCATTCGCAGCCAACAACGTGCCTTTCTGAGGAGCACGGACACGCTGGGCCGCCACAGGGTGCAGACACCCTGCTCCCACCCACCCAGGTGACACCCCCCCGCCTCCCGCCTCCCCTCCCCTGCACACACTCGCACATGCCGGGGGGCACAGCCCGGGCTCCTTTACCCCCAAACTTTATTCATGTGGCACATTTACAGCAAGGATTGGAATAACTAGACAATGGAAATGCTGGGTTTGCATTATCGGTTGTTTAACTGGAACACCACACACCATGCAGTCATGTACCGCCAAGTTCAGTGCCTGTATTGCCCTTCTGGCTGCCGTCACCGGCTTCGCTCCAGGCCATGCACGCACGGGCCCGGGGCTGAGCCTCCCTGCACGTCAGTGCCCGGACCGGGGCTCCGTTCACCGGGGCTGGGTGACACCGGGGGGGTGGGTGGGCTGCGCACCCTCGGCCTGCCCCGAGGCTGCCTCCCCCCAAAGCGCCCTGGCCGGCCGGGAGCCCACCCAGCCGGAGGGGGATGTGCTCGGCAGCTCGTCTCAGGCAACAAGCCAGCTGCTGCTGAGCGTCCGCGGGGACCTGCCGGGGGCACGGCGTGGCCCGTGGGGGGGGGCCCAAGCCTCGGTTCAGGAACCGAGGGGAGGGGGTGGGCCGGACGGGGTCAGAGGGGAGCGGGGTCGGGGGCGATCTGCAGCTCCCCTGCTCGTGTACCTGCGGGCCGGGGGCCAGCGCGCGCCGACGCGTCCACCGCCGGCAACGGACGCGGTGCTGCGGCCGGGCCCCGGATGGAGCTGGCATCGGTCGGGGCCGGGGCAGGACTGGGCATCCCACCCAGCCCCGTGAGAGGCACGAGCGGACGGGACCGGGGGTTGGGAGGGGGGCTCCACGCGGACACTGTCACCTCCCTCCTGCCTCCCACCCGCCCGTCGGGGGCGGGGGGGGGGGGGGGCCCTGCCCCGCCGAGGGGAGCCCTCCGGGGTCCCGCAGCCCACGGCGGGGCTGCCAGGGGCTCTGCAGCGGAGAATACAGGCACTTCACCTTGAACATAAAGAGACGGATCGCGGTTGTCACATACAGGAGTCGGAGAGGGGTTAGTGTTGACTCAAAAAGGGGGAAAAGGCGCTGGGGGAGGGCAGGGCGAGGGGCCGTCTCGACACCGCTGAGCCTCCGCGGGCACGCGCCGGGCCTCGCCGCAGCAGCCGTCGAGGCCTGGAAACATAAAAAACGGGAGAAAAGAAAAGAAAAAAGGAGGGAAAGGAAAGGCGGGGGAACGGCCCATGCCAGGGAGGAGATGGGGATGGGATGCTCTGGCTATTAGGGAAAGGAGGGAGGGTAGGGTTGGGATTATGGAAGGAAGGGATGGAAGTAGGGAGCCAAAGAGAAAAAAAAAAAAAAACCAAACCAAAACAAAAACAACAAAATAAACCCAAACTACGAGTCTAAAATGTGGTGCAAGCGCCCTACGCGGCTGTCCGCTAGCATGGCATAATGTCCGGAGCAGCCCGGAGAGGGAGTCACATCAGGTCTACACAGATTTGCCTTCCCATATATACAACCTCTACTGGAGTTAGCTGAAATCGAGCTTTTTTTTTTTTTTTTTTATGTTATTTTAGGTTTTTCTTTTGATTTTTCTTTTTGTATCGGTTCCTCTGGCCTCTGTTGCTTTTTTTTTTTTTTTTTTGCTTTTTTTTTTTCGTTTGGTTGTTGTGGTTTTTTTCGTTTGTTTGTTTGTTTGTTTTGTTTAACATTTCAATGTTGGAGCCCGGCTTTGCCGGCGCCGGGCGCATGCAGCCCTCGCCTGGCCCGTTTCTGGGATCAAAAAGGTTTGGAGGTCTGCTTGAAGATGAAGCCTCTATGGGCCAGTGTCTTCATGATGTTGGCGATGTTCTTACAGTCGTCTGCGGAGAGAGAACAAGAGGTGCCGGGTTAGAGCCGTTATCTCGCCGGGAGCTGTCGGATCGAGCTCCGAATCCCACGCTGGCGCCGTGCACGGCCCCTGTATCCCCGCCCATCAGTCCAGGCGCTCTGTCCCAAGTGCCCTGCAGTGACGTGGGGCCCCCTGCATCCCGCTACAACCCCGGCTCCACGCCCAACCGTTCGCCTGGGAGCAGTAGCATCACCCAGTCTGCCGGTTGTCACATCCCCGGGTTCTCCACGCTGAACCGGCGGACGGAGAAGGCAAAAGCGTTCCGGCGTTAAGCGGAAGGCTCCGGCTGGTGGTATTTACCTGGGACTAAACGCAGGCACTGTTTGCTAAAATAGAAGCTGGGCTTAAATTGATTCCTGGTGTCTATATTTCATGTTGAAAATTGGCTTGTAAATCCATGTTTTGATCTATGAGGGCCGTCTCCTTAAGAAAAAGCAAGAGTAAATGTGTAATTTCTCCCTTGACAGCACACGGCGCAGAGGCGATCCTTCTTCCCGCTCCCCTCCGTTTCGGGACAGCTCCACTCGTTCCGATTACCACTCTTTCTTCCTCGCCCCCACGCCTTGATGTCTCCATTTCATTACCGCTCGCCCATTTATCAAGCTGTTACCGTAAGGGTGACTTTGCCCACTTGCGTGTGGCAGCGGGGGGCCCGGTTGACACCGGGAGAGGGTGCCCCGGGAAGCTGGGGGGGGGGGGTGTGCGCGCAGGCAGGGCCCCCCCCTTCTCCCCGCCGCCGCCGCTGGATGGATGTTGTGGTGGAGGGAAGGCTGCATCATTACTGATGTGTAAATGATAAAGAAGCCTCCACATCCATCTCCCAACTGTAAATCCAGGGAGTGCTTTATAATCAAGCTACAGCGATAATAATGTGAAATTAGGTCTCTCTATCAACGGGAGGAGGCCTTTTAATCACGGCTTAAAGGGTGCAAACGCTGTTTATCATAATTGAACTGTATCCGGGCTAATTGTGGCCATATTTCACTGTCTAGGAGACAGCGGGCTGCCTGCTGACAGCGCGCCGTGCGGGATGGAGGGCCCCGCGCAGACGGGCAGCCGCTGCGGGGACGGGCTACCCGGCCGCCCACCCGCTCCCCGCCGGCCCCGCAGCGCTGCCCGGGCCCCGCAGCGCACGGCGATACGGTGGGAGAGCCGTCGACTGTCCCCCAGCGCGGGTCGGAGGTGCTGGGGGCTGTCCCGCGTGCAGGTCCCCCCCCCGGGGGGCTGCTCTGAGCTGCCGGGGAACCTCCCGGGCGACAGCCGGCAGCGGGAGAGGTGATGTCCCGGTCGGAGCCGTGTGCCTCCCGAGGGTCCCCCAGGCCCCGCACGGCACCCCTGTCCCTCGCCGGTATGCCGGGGGGCGGGGGCTGGAAGGAGAGGTGCCCCCAGCCCCACCAGCCATCCCGCTGTGCCTCCGTCCGAGGTGGCACCCATAGCGCTGAAGGGCCCTGGAGATGACGGGTGTCCTGCCCGGCCAAGCCACGGTGCCAGCCCCCGCTACCACTTGTCCCCGCCCAAGCAAGCCCCTCGCCGTCCTTAGGACCCCCTGCTCCATCCATCCATCCCACCCCCCCACCAGCTGAGCCCCCGGGAAGCCAGCACTGGACTTGCCCAGAGCCAGCTTCCAGTGGGACCTAACGGGGACACGGTGGCTTGGAAGTCAGGGAAACCGAGGTGGGAGAGTGCAACCGTCTGCGCCCCAAGTCCCCCCAGCCCACAGCCAGCCCTGGCCCTGGCCCCGTCTCCCAAAAAAGTAACAGCCAAGCGGATCCTGGCCCGTGAGCTGCGGCAGGCGGGCGGCAGGCGAGCGGCAGGCGAGCGGCTTGGATGTGGAAGCACCGTCCGAGCCGCTGCCCTTCACCCCCACAGGCATCCCACTGCCACCTCCCTGCCCGTGGCACCCCCCGGCCTGGTGTGGGCCCCCCGGCCTTGGCTACTGCTCCATACCGCTGGAAGGGAAACGGCGCCGAGACCCGGGGGCGGCCAAACTGGCAGCGAGACCCCACAGCATCTCCTGGGACCCCCGAGCTGTTCCCTGGGGAGACCCTCTGGGACCTCCGGCTGCTTCCTAAACCCCACCAGCCATCTCCCCAAATCCCTGACCCGCTCTCCCGCCGGGTGCCGGCACCGGGAGCTGCCCTGCGCTCCAGGCGACCACCCCGCAAAGCCGAGGGGACCCCGGCGGGCGGCTGCCACCCGCACACTCACGCCGGCGGCGCCGTCCGCCCCGTCCCAAACGACGCCGCGGCACCCAGCTGGTCGTAAGTCATTTAGTGAAACTCATTCCAAATCAGCGCTAAGGTAAACACGCTTATTATAATTATCCGTGTAAAAAAAAATCAACAACAGCAGAACAACTTTCTAATATGCAATTACAGCCATCTATTGATTTTACAATGTAATCCGCTCCGATTGATTTAATAACACAATTATAGGCTGGCTCTCGGGATATTAGAGTGGGAGATTTTCATAAACTCCAAAGCAAAAAACTAAGCGGCTTTTAAAACAACACAGTCAGATGGCTGTTTGGGGAATTATGAGCAATATGAAATCCTCTAAATCTGGCCGTCGTTACCTTGTGAAAGGAATTCCTATCGCAAATCCGGCAACTGGCGGCCGAAGAGCGCGCCAACGGGATGGCTCTGCTGCCCCTTCAGTGCTTAATCCGTCGCAAAGGTGACCCCGAGGCCGGGGACGAGCCGCGGCCGAGGCAGGCGGGGTGGGGTCCTGCCCACCCCTGCGCCCCAGCCCCGCTCTCCCCGGGGGGGCTCGCGGCACCCCCAGCACCCAGGCTGGCACCTACCCGCCCCGTCCCGTCAGAGGGACCCTGCCTGGGCCCGCGGAGCTGGCGGGGTGCAGACCCCCTCACGATCCCTCATCCCGGCTCGCCCCGGTCCCAGGCGCCGGCGGGGCGTCCGCCCGTGTCCCCGGGGCCGAGCGGGGGGCGACGGGGCGAAGGGGACCGGCGCGGCTCTGCGGGGGCCGCGCAGACCCAGGCACGCGCAGACCCAGGCACGCGCGGCCCCGCTCTCCCCGCGCTCGCTCCCTCCACGTATTCCCGACTTTATGGGCACATTTTTCTTGTCAAGCTGACAGGGTTGCTAAGTGGATTTCTCCCTGATATGCGGACGGATTATCACATTACTCCAATGTCCTACACAAACATATTACTTTATATTCAATAGCCCTAATGAATATAAACTGCTTTTTCTTTTTTGGGGGGTGGGGGGTAATCTATAGATTTTTTAATGAGGGCACTATTAACTCCCTCCTCTTTAAAACAGACTTAGGTGCAGCCTCTGAGTAGAAAATCAATGGTGTTATTGTAGGAATATTGTATATTGATATTGTAATAATAAGATGCAATTGATTTAGGGGTGTTGTGCGGCGCGTGTGAAAGGGGTCAGCCTGGGGTTAGCCTGCCTCCTGCAAAGGCAGCGGCGGCTCTGCCCTGTCCCTCGCCTCGTCCGAGCATCGCCCCGCGGCCCCCGCAGCAGCCCCTGCCACCCCCGGGGTGGGCTCGCCCCAGACGCCGGGTCCCTCCTTGGCCAGGCCGCGACGTGCCGCTCCCTCGTCCCCGAGCCCCGCCGGGCTTTACCCCTTCCTCCCGGTGTTTTGGGGTTGCCCACCCCACCGCCTGACCCCCGCGTCCCGGCCCGCTCCGCCCCTTGCCGAGCTCTCGCCCCAGTGACGGCCAAGGACAGCGGCTCGCGCCCACGCCGGGGGTGCTGGGAGCCCTCCTTCCGTCAGGGCTGGGGGTGGCCGCCGTTCGGCATCGCTGGTCGCCCTTGTCCTTAGGGGGATGGACATCCCCACCGCGCCCCTCCGGCGGGATGGGGGCAGATGCCGCTCACGCCCATCCTCCGGCCGCTGCCAAGTGGCACCGCGGGGTGAGCCTGGCACCAGCACGTGGGTTTTGTCCAGGCAGGCACCGCGGGAATGGGCTGCTGGAGGTGCGACGCTCGCCTGTGGGGGAGCATCGCCTCGGGGGGGAGCATCGCCTCGACACCCAGCCCCGGAGCGCAGGGCCCCCTAAACGCGCTCGTTCGGAGGCAACACCTGTGCTGCGGCCGGGAAGACGGATCACCCCTGGCCCGAGCTGAGCAGGTCCATATTTAAACTGTCCCCATGCTTTATGGGCTGTACGAGAACGGATGCCGGGGCGAGGAGGGGCCATTTGTCACTGTTCTAATGGCAGATTACTGTTAATGAATAATATCACCGCTGCCTTTGTATAACAGCTCCCTGCAAAGCGGGAACAGGCCGCCCGCCCGCCCCTCGTCTCCCCACTGCCGGCCCCGGTGACAGCGGTGGCCTCGTGACCCTGCAGTCCCCACGCAGCCCGGCACCGCTGGCAGCATCCCCGGGGTGCGGTGTCCCCACAGTGGGCCACTCCCCACGAGCGGACACGTCCCCAGGGGGGGACAGCCGTCATGGGCGAGGGGTGACAGCGTTTGCCGCGTACCTGGAGCTGCGCTCTCGCGGCCGCTCACCCTGTCCGTGCCAGCGCTCCAAGCGCTGTACCTGGTCTGCATCCGTCCCCACCATGACGTGCCGGGCGAGCGGGGACAGCGGGATGCCCGGGCACAGCGGTGACAAGGCCACTGCAGAGCACAGAGCTCCCAGCCTGAAGGGAGCCGCGGGATGCCGGGGACGGTCCTGCCGGGCCGCTCCCAAATGAATGGCCTCATAACGCTGCGCGCGGGGCAGGGCTCCGCGCCCCGCGGAGCCGGCAGGTATATTCGGTGGCGCTGACAGCGACGCGCAGAATATTAAGAATAACTTACCTCATTATCTGCAATTACGTTACTGCCACACACCTCATTTCTTCACCAAGAAAGGAAAATTAGTTTTATATTGACTTCATCCCAGTGCCTCCCCTGCCTGCCCCGCCGCCGAGTGCCCGCGCGGGCTCTGCAGGGGGTTTGGACACCATTACCAGTCGTCCCCCCCCAAACCTGTTGCTGTCCCCAGGGGACACCTTCACACCGGGGTCAGTGATGCCTCCAAATCCGGCTCACCCTAGCAGGGACGCTGGCGCGGGGAGGGCCCGTCTCCGGCTGTTCCCAGGTCTGCAGGGAGGTGACACCGCCCGGCGTCCCCGGGAAGCAGCCAGGGAGAGGAGCGCAGTGGGGACCCGTCCCCGCGTTCAACCTGCCACCCCGGGTACCGGCGTCCTCCCGCGTGGGCTGGCCATCACCCCACGGGTGACGGGCCGCTTCCTCCTGTCCCCTGCGCTGGGGACTGGAAGGGTGACGGGCTCGAGGTGCTTGGGGACAGCACCACTGGTGGTCATAGGCTGCCGATGGCCTGGCAGAGGCGATGCTGTCCAGGGGGACCCCGAGATCGAGGGCACCCCAGCTGGAGGCGGGGATGGGCAGCTGGGGCTGAGCTCTCCTGCACCAGCCCCAGCACCCCCCGGAGCCCAGAGTGGTCAACACCGTTAGGGCCAAGGGTGGCACAGGGTGCGCAGGGCCCTCAGTTCGTCCTCCAGCCCCTGGGCTGTCCCCGCACAGGGGACACTCCCCGCACAGGGGACAGTCCCCGCACAGGGGGCAGCCCCCGCAGAGCCCTGCAGGCTGGGCAAACAAAGCGAGGGCCACCATCGCCCAGCTGCCGGCCGGGAGGGAAGGGGCGCAGCGTGCGCGGCAATACAGGGAAAAAAGCCAATTTCATCTTTATTAGAAGGAGATTTCTCTTTTAGTAATAAGAACACTTCAAATAATTAGCGTGTTTTACGTAATAATGAAATTATGGAAATGCAGGCCACTTATTCAAACAAGTCACCATTACCATATTTTTAAATATTAGACTTAATTAGAGTTTATCACTTCAGAGAAGTACGAGGAGTGGAGATTTTTTTTTTTCCTTCACAAAAAAAATCCTCATAAAGTGTTTATTAAGAGCGGGTAAGAAGGGGATAATGATCTGTTTGGAAATTAAGGCAATCAAACATTTAATGCTCTGCACTCCTGTAGGCAAAAGCATTCAAATGAGTCAATTATACATCCATTATCCAGGCACGATTAAACAAGGCAGGACGGGGAATTTGTCCTCCGCATCACGCGATTGTCGCGAGGACTTATGTCCACTTAAAGGCGGCTAATAAAACACTGAACTTGGGGAGGAGAGGAAGGGAGGCCCGGGAAGCGGGAGGAAGGCGGCGGGGTCGGCGGGACGCAGAGGGGCGAGGGGCGGGAGGCGGGTAAGGATGGAGCCGTGGCTGCGTCCCAGCCCTTCATAAATCAAAGTAATTAAGTTAACATGAAAATCAACTTCACCATCCCGTTAAATTACGGCATTTGCATATTAGGACTCAAATGGAGTAGGTAGCGGGCGAGGGGGGTGGGTGGGGTGTGTGTGTGTGGGGGGGGTCAGGGGAGAAGGATGTTGGGGCGGGGGGAGGCGCACCAAAAAGGGAACCATTTATTAGGGTGAATAACTAATTTCAGAATTTATAGCGCTGGATTTTCGTTCCCGTGCCATTTATATTACAGAAGGAAATTAAGGGGCGGGCAGGAGGCTGGCTGGACATCTTTCTGCGTTATTGCTTGTCTGCCATTTGCAAATCATTATTAATTGTGGCCCGTGTCGCTGGTGCAGCAGGGCAGGGTGCCTGGACAGCCGGAGCAGACACACATATCTCTTCATCAGGACCCCAGCCGCTAGCCCTGGAGAGCCAATTACCCCTCCCTGATTGGTATCAGATAAGGAGGGAATTTTTACAAATTAGGGAATAAATAGAATTTCCACACGTGGAGCAGGGAGGGCTTGAGAGGCAGTAATGAAAAACGATACATCACCATCAGCCAGACAACCCTATTCATACGCCGATGCATTACGCTCACTACTCATAATCCCGTCGAGTGACAGACAGCCGCCGAGCCGGAGGGGAGCGCATCCCGCCGGCCATCCCGCTCCGAACCGGAGCCTCCGGCACCCTCGCAGCAGCCCGGGAGGCGTGTCTCCCCGTGGTACGGCTCCCCGGCCGGTGGGCACGGACCTGGCAGGGGTGAGGCTGCGCGGGGGGTTCCTGCTCGGCTGCCCGCTGGAGGAGCCCGGTGGGATGAGCTTCCAAACTCGGATCTAAGTTCGGCGGCGGAAGTTGGCAGCCGGGCACATAGCTGCACCCAAGCCTCTCATCCGACTCCCGCATCCCCGCAGGTAACGCACGTCTCCCCCAGAATGACCCAACCCAAACCGTGTCCTCAAGGACTCCCCCATCCCTTGGTGGCTCATAGCAGTATCCTACCGTTTCAAGATCCCTACCTAATTTTGGGTAAGAATGTGCCTTTTTATGCTATTCAGCCCTTGGATCAGCCCTCCCGGCTCTCAGCTCCGCTGCTCGGCCAGCCCTGGGACCCCCCGTGCTGGCAGGGTCCCTGTGTCACCGTGTGAGCAGTGCTAGGGCTCGGGGAGGAGGGAGACGGTGCACAGGATGCGGTTCCGCTCCATTGGGATGGCACCTCCATCTCCCCGTGAGCGTGCCGACGAAGCAGCCCCCGCGCCAGCCCTCGCCCAGGGGCATCCACTCCTCTCCGACTCCGGCAGCTCCCTGCGGCAGGACCGCCCTTCGCCCTGGGACGCGACAGAGCTGGGTGGCCTCGAGAACGCAGCCAGCACCCAGCTAACGGGGACCTGGCACGTGTTCGGCCTCGGAAAGAGCAAATCCTGGAAGTACGGGGATCCTGCTGGCACTGGGGAGCCCGGTTTGCACTGCGGTCCCCAGCGTCGGAGCCACGCGGCTCTGCGCCCGTAATTAGCTCTCCCTTATGACAAGCACGTCACTAAACAAAATGCTCGGCAGGAGATCAATCTCGCCTGTAAGTCACGCAGCCCTTAATTTATTCAGCATACAATGTCGCTCCACCGCTGCCTTCCTGTAATTTATACCGTACACTGTCGTGTATTATTTAACTCGTCCGGGTGTTCTACAGCTCGCCTCAAAGTCGCCGTGCAAAATAAAGTCAGGGCTGGGGCACTGGGGAGGTGCAGGGAGGATGCAACCCCTTCCCCTGGCGCCAGGGTTGGTACAGGACCCCCGGCCTGGCTCGGGGACAAGGTGACGGGGACAAGTTCCCGCAGAAGTTGGTGGCTGTGGATGGGAATGGGAGGTGGGTCCCCACAGGAGCTCAGTAAACCCCAGATTCCAAAGCTGGTGCTTCCTTAGAGGAGGAAGGAGGAAAGGAGGGGGGGTGGGGGAGAGCAGGAGTCCTGCCTGCTGGGGCTGGGGTCACTGCGGGCACCCAGCTGGCCTTGGCATGGGACAGGGCAGAGGTGCTCTCTCGGCACCTCCTCCCGGCTGGCCTGGATGCTGGAATAGCCAGGCAGGTCCTGCCCCTCTCTGCAGCATGAGTGGAGGGTCCCTGCCCACGGGCGCTGCTGGAAGCACGGTCAGAGTCTGAGCAAGTGAGCTAAGGGGCTGGGAGCCCCACGGGGTGCTCAGCAGGTGCCATAGCATCACCTTCTGGGCTGGCCTGGGCAGGCTGCAGGGCTGCGGGCAGCTGCCAGAGGGGCAGGGGGGGTTAAGCGGGCAGCAGCACTGACAGTGTGTCCCGTCCCACCAGTACCAGAGCAAGGCAGAAGTCCTCAGGATGCATGGAAGCTGGGATGCTGCAGCAGCCACACTGCCCGTCACCCTCCCCTCGGCTCTGATGCACAGCTGGGATCGTCCCTGCTCCTGGAGCAGGTGCCAGGGGTCCCGGGGGGTGCTGGTGGGAGCAGGCAGCCCTGCCAGGGCAGTGGGGCTTCATCCCACAGGCAGGGTGCCACGGGCTGCCCGTCACCCCTTCTCCCGGCGCACACCCCGGAGCGGGCAGAGGGCAGGCGGCGTGCGGTGGGACGCTCCGTCCTGGCCCCTCCGGCAGCAGGACACATAGCAGCAGCCAGGCCCTGGGAGCAGGAGCGGGCTCCGAGCAGCTCACCTGGAGCTTGTCTTTGGCCGTGCAGCTGGATGGAAACAGTCAGTGATGTAGAGCTGGATATCCTCCGCAGGGAAGGTTAAAACCTCTGTTCAGCGTAAAGTTGCCATATCTAAGCACTTATGATCATGATATTTATGGCTAGTTTATTCCAGGCTGTTAAAGGCAGCAGTAGTTATCCACAGATAAAGGGAATTTGGCTCCCCTGACGCCTTTTCTCCCCGCGGCGCAGGCATGCCTGGCCGGAGCCCGGCGCTCACGGTGTGTAACTCACCTGATGGTCCCTGCCAGAGCCAGCGCCGCGGCCTGGTACAGGGATGCTCGGGATGGCAAGGTCAGACGCTCTGGGTCTGTGGTGTGGGAGCTGCGGGGGCAGACGGGTGAGATGCTGCCTTCCTGCCCCTGACTGATGCTGCCGGGCCCAGGAGGTGCCCCGGTTGCTGGGAGTAATCCGGTCTGCCCTCCCGCTGGTCCCCAGGACCAGTGGCGGTGTCCCTGCCCCCAGTGTCCCCGCAGCACGCTGCCATGCCCTGCGCTGACGGAGGGTTTGTTTAGGGCAGCAGAAGGCCAAACCGCCCTGGGGTGTTGCGGGGCATTTGGAGCCTCGCAAGCCCTCCCCAACCGCCCGGCTGTTGGCTCCGCTCCACGTCCAGCTCCTGACACCCAGTCCCACCGCTGGGATTGGGATCCTAATTAGGAAGAAATTTCAAGGGAGAAATGAGAGTTTATAAAGCCGAGTTTCTCCTGCCTGTGAGTGACACGAGATGTCAGAGAAAGGAAATAAAAGGCAAGGATGCAATTCCAGTGCCGCCGAGAGTGTGTGGCGAGTCCTAATGGAAAGTTCTCCTGCTCTTTAAAGCTTGGTCAGATGGCCTAGTTACTGCTTTAAAAGAAGCCAGAATCAAACCACGGCGCCGCACTCGAAGCCTTCAAATAAAGCGAGCTGTGTTTCTGCAGGTCCGGCGAGGCAGAGGCAGGCGATTACACAGAGAAGGGCAGGTCTCTTTATCTTGGAGGGAGACCTACCTATTTTTAAACATTAGCTCCAAATCAGCAGCTCACCTCTTTGTCTCACACAAACCCTCTCTCGCCTTCTGGAGGAGAGATCAAACGCCAGCCCTGCTGCCATTGTTTCTCTCCCAGCGAGATGGATGCGGGACTGTAATCTTCCCACAAAGCCGCACGCTTCAAAGGCATCAAAAGTGCTTATTAAAAGTCCTAGGAAACTAATTTAATAATATCCCAAAGGGCTGGAAAAATCAGCACCAGCAGCTCAAAATATAACCTGGCGAGGGAGACGGGCCCCGGTGTGACACGACTCCATCTGCGGGCGGCTGCCCGTGGGGCCGGGGCGCTTCGGCACGCGGCCCTGCCCCGCTCCCCGCAGTGTGACCACCCCGGGCTGCCCGCCCTCCTGCAAGTGGGAGCATGGGGGACCCTGCCCCCATGGCACAGCCAGCGCAGCTCGCACGGGACCGTGTCCCCACCACCGAGATTGCTGGAGGTCTCCTTGCGCAATGGGGACAGACTGTCCATCCACCCTGGCTCTGAGTCTCGGCTCTTCTTGGTGAGCCAGAGCCCTCTGCCATCCCATATAGCCTTGTGCCACCCCAAAGAGCCCTGTGCTGTCCCAAAGAGCCCTGTACCATCCCGAAGTACTATCCCAAAGAGTCCTGTGCTGTCCCAAAGAGCCTTGTGCCATCCCAAAGAGCCCTGTGTCATCCTGAAGTACTGCCATCCCAAAGAGCCCTGTGCCATCCCAAAGTACTATCCCAAAGAACCCTGCGCGATCCCAAAGAGCCTTGTGCCATCCCAAAGTACCATCCTAAAGAGCCCTGTGCCATCCCAAAGTACCATCCCAAAGAGTCCTGTGCTGTCCCAGAGGCAGGATGTCAGGCTTGCCTCTGAAACATGGAAAGCTCCAGGAGGCCTTTGCCGGATGCCTCGGCGGCTGCCGGAGCAGCAGCTGGCCTCCTGGCAGCCTCACGCAATGCTCACCCAGACCGACGGGCTGGAAGGAGGCAGAGACACGCCGGGCCCACACCTGACTCAAGACAGGGATGTCAGTCAGACCTAAAAAGCCACGTCAGAGACCCGTATGCCGTCAAGACAGACCTGACCATTGCCTGCAGGGACGGGCTGACACATGTGCCTTCCCACTAACGCGTCGGAACAGCATGCACGTGCTCACAGCCGCAGCGGCACGAGGGCTGTGTTCCCTTGCATCCCCCGGAGCCGGTCCCGGGCCGTGCCTGGTGACGTGCGGGACCTGTTCCGTGCGAACGGCGCAGGCTCACGCAGAAAGGGGCAAGGGATGGAAATTAACGCTCCAGCCTCCGTCTCATCCTGCCCATTAGCGGGGCTGTTTTACTCCGGATCATTAAATATGTATATCTTATTACACGCCTTGTTACAGTATTGAGCTCTATTGACTGATAATAAATTCCAAGCATCGTCCTGGTCATAAATTTATCTGGAGATGATGAAGACTCAATAATCTAGTCATGCAGATAATATGATAGGGCCTTAAAAAAGATCATTACATTATATGTCAAAATTAAAAGTGAAATACACTTTATTAACACTGTTTCCACACTCGGGGCCATTACGTGTTATATCCCCTCCTGCCCTCTCACCCACCCGCACACTGTCCCTCGGGTGACCAGGGATGGGGAGTTGAGGCAGAGCTGTGGCAGCTTTTCCTTAGCAGGAGCTTGGCAGGGGGTGACAGGGAGCATAGACGGTCACACCGGGACTTTCCAGCTTGACCCCAAGGATGCAGGGCCCTGCCCAGTACAGCAGCATCAGGCAATGGCTTCGGAGCAGCTCCAGGTGTCTTGTCAAGCTCCCGTTCCCAGGAGCTGCAGGCAGCTTTAACAGCAGACCCTGGCTGTAGCCACCAGGAGGAAGGACAGTCTTGTCCCCAACCTCCAGAAGGAAAAAGTGACCCCTTCCAGCTTCAGGTGTCCTGAGAAAGCTGCCCACCCATCGGGCTTAACCCAACAGCTCCCACCCAGCACTTCTCCCCTAGGCTCTGGCAAGTTGCAGAGCCAGGACGGGGTCCCTGCTCGTGCCTGGCCACACTGCGGTGTGGCACAGCCAGACGGGGAGCAGAAATGGGGATGTGGGTGCAGTGGATGTCCCCTCCGAGAGAGGAGGGCTCTGGGCAGGCTCCTAGTGCCCTGGTGCCAGTCTCACCGAGTGCCCCTCAGCAGGATGGTGAGGGCTGGGCAGGTCCTGGCCACCCTCCCCGGGGACCAGGGTTGGGCCCCCTCCTCCGCCAGCCCTCCAAAGCCATTCCTCTCCTTTAACAAGAAGGTCACAGCCATTTAAAGCCCTCTGACGAGGGCAGGCAGCTCCTGGGGGGACCGTCCTGGCCATGCTCCCGCGGGCGGATCAATGGCACGCAGCAAGTTTGAATCGTGTCACCCTTCACCCCCTCCCCTGGTCCCCCTTCCCTATGCCACCGCCCTCTCAAGACTTGCAAGGTGAGGAGTGCCGGGGGGGGGGGCACGGATCGATGCTGCGACACGGATCGGCCGCCGGGAAAAACCAATGGCAGATCAGATGGAAACCGACTGCAGCTTGTATCTGCCCGGGATAGATTGGCTGGAGAAATCCGATGGCGAGAGGAGACAAAGGGGGAGGCGATGGGGAGAGGGGAAAAGGGCTGATAATGCTTGTGCTAATCTGTGACAGCCCGAGGATTTGCTGCACACCGTTATCACGCTCTCTCCCTTCTCTTGTCCCCGATAAAAGCCCCGGCTAATCTGCTGGCGGCAGGTATCGAACGAAGGCGTTCGGCGAAGCAAGGGGCCTCCCTGCCTGCCCAGCAACGCACCCCTGCACCCCGGGAAGGGGCAGTGCGGAGGGATGGGGTTGGGAGCAGCCGTGCTGGGGGAGCAGAGGTGCTGGGCCTGGCACGGGGAAAACATCTCCACCCACCGCCAAGTTTTGGGGAGCTTGGCTTCGGGTGCCGCAGCCCCCGCGGCTGACCTCGGCCCTCCCCGGGGGAGGAGAGGGGATGCAGCGGCTGTGACAGCCGGGACCCGGGGGCCCCCGCAGCTGCCTGCTACAAACAGTTCTAGTGGAACATTAATTATAGTAATTTAGCCGTGGAACACTAACTGCAGCCAGTGCAATAGCATTCAGTACATTAGTGGCTATAACCCACTCCTTAAAAAAGACATTTGGCTACTGACAGCTGATAAAATGAGTTGTGAAGCATAACCAAAGGGGGAAAAAAAATAAAAATCAGAAGCGCGCTGGGAGGGAGCCGTGGGGCGGCCAGGCATGGGGCAGCACCCCACGGGGTGCCGGGGGTGCAGGCGGAGGGCGGCTGGGCTCGGCAGGGGCTGTATGTCAAACAGAAGGACGTTTCCTCCTGTCTCCCAACCGCTGCCCCCAGGCACAATCCACCTCCATCCGATCTGTACTCCACTACACGTGTTTCCTTTCCAGCCTCGGATTATTTTTTATCATCAAATTACCGTGGCGATAAGATGGAGTAGATGTGATAGCGAGCACAGCGCCCGCCCTCCCTTCTCCCCCTCCTTCCTTGGCATCCCTCCTCCCTTCGCCATCCCCAGCACCCCGGCTCTGAGCAGGCTGGGGGGGGTTATCCAAATGTCAGGGGGTGAGGAAAGACCCCCCCTGGCAGCGGGATTCGCTGGCTGGGAGCTGACAGTGAGGGCCGGGGTGCAGGCCGGCAGCCGGGGCTGCACAGCTCGGGTGCCATGGGGAAAGCTAGTGGGGTGCCAGGCTGCAGCGTAGGCCTCACCGCTCCCCACCGCCCACCGGCTGCCCCCAGCCCGGGCTGGAGGTGCGGCAGGCCGGGGTCACCGGCCAGGCTGGGACGTGGGGAGCCCTGCCGTGGGGTGACTGGGCTGCAGGCCAGAGCAGCGCTGCGAGGCCCTGCTGCCATCAGTCCTCCCCAGCCCCTGGCCTACTCCAGTCTGCAACCGACTGCGCGCCCAGGGATAGCGCATCCCGAGGAATGCTCTTTCAGGCCTCTCCCTCTAATCCCTATTAATTTAAATAATGCTCGGCCACTCTTCCCAAACTATTTATTATTTATCAGGTTTGTTTATTTGTAGCTAACAGGTAGCGCTCAGCATGCGTCCCCGGCGCGGGGACAGGGGCCGTTCATCACACCAGCTCCCCCGCCATCCACCATCCGTCAATTACTCCTGCTTCCTTTAATTAGTAATGAGGACTAATATCTCTGCCTGGGATGGTGGCTGGAGCGGAACTTCCCTCCGGTGGCATCCGAGCAGCACAAGGGAGGGAATGAAAAATAAATACCCGCGCCAGGCTGCTGCTGCTGCTGCTGCTCCCCGAGCAGGGGTGCTCGCCAGCCCCCACGCACTCCTTCCCAGGTTGGATCCCGGACCCCGGCAGATCCCCAGGTACACCAGAGGCCCCTGGCCAGAAGGGAAAGGGAGGCGACGCCAGCCAGGTCCCAAACCACGGGTTGCCTTCTCCCGCACGGCGGGGCCATCCCAAGCCACAGGGGATCCCCTGCTGAGCCCCAGCTGCTGAGCTCCACGTGGGTATCGGCAAGGGGAAGCCGAAATTAAATGCCCATTAGAGCCTCCAGCCTCGCCTGCCGGTCCCGGGGAGCTCTGTATCAGAACATGCCATCCAGAGGCAGCCTAATAGCGAAGGCAGCACATGATATAAATGGAGCCCCTTTGATTTATTGACTGGGAGAAGTTTTTACACGATAGCCCATTAAGACGGACGGCTCTGTTTACAGCCAGGCCATCTAGCTATAGGGACCCTGAACTGGATGGTGTGTTTTGCTATTGCTCTTCAGGCAGACATCTCATTAAGGGGAACAGCATATGGAGCTCTCTGGATCTATACTTCACGAGTCCTGAGGGAGGCTTTTACCATTTTTAATAAGCGGGCAAGGTTAGCAAACCTGCAACGCGGTGACCTCCCCTCCCCGTGCGATGGATCTCCCTGAAACGCAGAGAGCTGGACTCACCGGGTGTGCACTGGACTCCATAAATCACCTCCTCGCTGCCAGCCGGGAAAACCGGCTGGGGAGGATGGCAAGGGGGGTCCGGACCAGGCAACGCCGCATCCCAGTGGGGCGGCAGTGCCTGGCTCTGCCATCGTGCCGGCAGGGTGACGGGCAGCCCGCGGGTGGCTCAGCCCGCAAAGGTGCTTTAAGGAGAGAGCGTTCACACGAGAGCTGCAGTGTAGGAAACGAACCCCCCAGCTGGCTGTCGAGGGGGGATTATTCCGTATTCAGTAACACGGCTGTTTAGGAACAAGTAATCTCTGGCAAAGACCTCCGGCTCTTCTCCAATCTGATAAAGCCGGGCAGCCTACAGGCAAGCTGGTCCCTGCGGGGGCTGCCGTGGATGGATGCCGTGGTCTGGGGCTGCCGGGGACAGAGGACGAGCTGGAAGGCAGAGACGTGGGGCGAGACACTGAGGGGTGGGGTGGACACGCTGCCAACAGCTTGCCTGGGACACCTTTCCAAAGCGAAAGGGCTTGTGCAAGGTTTGGGTGCTCCTGCTCAGGCACCACTTACACCCCCAGGTACAGCAGCAAAGATAAGCCAGCAGGTAGCACACGCTCATGGGCAGAGCTCCCACCATCTCCCCCTGGAGAGCACACCCGCTCCTCAACAACCGCAATCCAGCTCTTGCCCACCGGACAGCCCTTAAATCCCTGCCTTGTACTCCCGCGGCACCAGCTACAGCTGCCACCGACCGCTGGCATTTCATTACACATCTACAATTCACAACACGGAAAATCCAGCCAGAAAAGCAGGAGACTGAAGAGGTGGTTGTTTCCTTTTAGGTCTGCCCGGCTCTGGCTGGGAAAGAGGGAAGGCAGAGAAGGACAAATGGACAGACACGTTGGCATATTTGGGTGTCTTTCCATCAATTCTCTCACAAACAGTCTGAGCATCTTTGAAATGAAATTTTGTAGGCGATTAGCTCACAATGTGAACTTAATTGCTTTTGGTATTTAAAGAACCCCATTAAATTAAATGGCCGAGATATTGAGGCTTAAGCAATGGCTGCTTCCAATGCGCAGTAACTACCAGCCTCATTACTGGGACGCCAATTCCAGCGGCGGAAGGCGCAGACCCATGCGACGTGACCGGTGCGGTTCTAATGCTCCCTCCCTGCTCCCAGCCCCTGGGTAAGAGGATCATCATCGTCACAGCCTGCATGAGGGGATGGCTCAGAGCAAGGCTGGCATGGAGCAGCCACCGGCGTGCTCAGCTCCTGGGTCCCCAAAGCATCTTTGTTGGACTACACAAGCCAGACCTGGGATTCTGGAAGCCACGGGAATACCGTGTGCCTTTGATGAATCCCGCGCTGCAGGAGATCAGGGTGACCTCCGCGCAGCCACTCTGGTCCCGGTGCCCCCGGGGTCCCGTGGCGCTCGCACTGCCCGCACTTGGAGAGCCGTGGGTGCGCAGCTCCCACGAGTGGCTCCTAAGCGCCTCCGAACGGTACCGCCTTTCCCCGAGGACGGCCCCAAAGCTGGCACCTTGCACCTCTTCATGCCAGCGCCGCGCAAAGGAGCTCTCCTCTGCCTCGGAGCCGGCAGCGTGCCCCGCTGTGCATCTAGTGCCGTAATACAACACAGCGGCCGACGCTAGTGCTTTCACCTTACTTTACTTGTTTGTTTAAATTATTTACACTCCTCAGATGCAAGATTGCTCTCCAAAAGGAGCATCCTTTTGGCTGCTGCAGCTTTAAAATGACTTGCATCCATCACTCAATCGCTTTCAGGTCAAACACACGCTCCCCGACTTAATGACCACATTTCCGCAGCAACAAATCTGTCACTGCTGTTTGTTTAAAGCCAACAATCTGTAGGAGCACTGTGTGCAAGGATTGAATTAACTCAGCATCTGAATGACTGCGGTGCCAGATCATTCAAATTGCACCTCTCCTAAGATCTTCCAGCAATGTTAATTAATGTTCCTTAGGTGATGCGCCACATGCTGCAGTGCACAGGGCTGCCGGAGAGGGCAAAGCCCCGTCCCGGCGGGCCTGGGACCACCGGAACCGGGTTCCCGGCTGCCCTGGCCCCAGAAGCACATGGGGTGTGTGTGTGGGGAGGGTGTGTCAGGGAAAAAGAGGGGCTGGTGGCTGCCCCTTGCTCTGATACAACCTACTCTGATTTCCCCAAAGTTTAGCGATTCTATTCCATGCTGGATGTCTGACTCACGCTGAATTTTTTCCCCAGGAAATTCCAGCCCGAATTTAATATGTTACCACCAACAAGAATGAAAAATATGTTGCTATTTTCCTTAAATTCCAGCTATTTGTTGTTGGGGTTTTTTTTTGTGTGTGCCCAGATGTTTTTGGAACAAACCCTTCAAGTTTGCTGGGAAGGTATGTGATTCTGGGGCCAGGGACTGTTTTGGATTTCCCATGGGAAACAGGCCAACTTTGGGTAAAGCCAGCCCTGGCCACGGTCCCCGGCGGCTGCACGTGTGCTGATGACCTGCTCCCAGCTGCTGCAACCCCGCTGGCACCCGCCCCAGACACCTGCGTGGGGAGCGGGGACCCGGCTCTCCGGGCGCCCGATGATTTCCCCAGGAAGCACGAGGGAGGAAACTGCTCCATTGAAACACTTGCGCCAACGAGGGCTGGAGTCGGGGGCAGGCGAAGCAGGAGGAAATGATGACGGGGAGATGGTGGGGATGGTGTTGGGGGGGACTTGAGATGACACCAGAGAAATGGGGGAAGGGACCGGGACAAGGAAACGAGGACAAAGAGCTGGGATGGGGATGGGGAGGCAGACTGAGCCTGGCAAGACGTGCAGAGAAGGAAGGAGGGAGTGGGATTCAATCCAACGCCAAACCACCTAGGTCTCCTGCCACTGTCCACAGACTCTGACTACACCAGCCCCTGCCCACCAGCAAGCCTCTGGCCCAATGTCCTTGCCCCAGGCCCCTGGTCACAGTCCCTGTTTGTCTGGGCCATTCACATCTCCACAGAGCTGAACTGGGGTCTGCTGGGGGGTCCTAACCTGGAGAGCTAGAGTCCTCCTCCCCACCTCTCCTCAGCTCGCTGCAGTTAATTGGGGCACTGCTCTAATCTCTACCTACCATTGATTTCAATTCAGCTCCAATTTTCTTCTTTGACCTTCTCTCCTCCAGACCCTGCTCACAAACAGAACACAAATCCTCAAACAACCCTTATTTTCCCTGTGATATTCCGGCGTGCCCCAGTCCCAGGCTGGGGAAGGCGACGGCCGATGCCTGCGTGAGCCTGTATGCCTGTGCAGAGGGACAGGCACACCGCTGCCTGCAGAGACCCTCCCCAGGGCACCCTCTGAAGCGGAGATGCTCTGACGGCATCCAAACCACAAGCGACTCCCACGATAAAGGGACTCCCAGGTGGTTTCCTCCAGGACAGCTGCCTGTTTTCTTCTAGAAGCCTGTGGGTCCAAGGGGCATGTGGGAGTGCTCCTGACTGTGCCTGGGTCTCAGCTGCAGGGTTGGCACCCAGCACCCATCCCGCTGGAGGGATCTTCTTCAGCCCGCCTGAAAACTGGTCCTCCATGCCAAGCCCCAGCCCTGCGTGGGCTGGGGTGCTCCAAAGACAAGTGGAGGAGAAGAGCTGGCCATGAGCTAGGGGAAGATCTCTCCTTCGCTGTGTCACCGGGGCCATGGATTGGACCCAGAGCCTGGGAGCACTTGCTCCAGCTCCCTGACAACCCTGATGCTCTGTGCCATGATCTGGAAGAGAAGCAGGCCATTTGGAAGCGGTTAAGAGCAGGTTGCAGTGTGCTGGTGCAGACAAGCAGGGGAGGAGAGGGTCCTACACAGCACCTGGGACATGTCCCCTGGTGAGAGACACTGCCAGCGCTGAGGTGAAGGGGAGAGGAGCTGTCAGAGGGGCACAGGATGGGAAAGGCATCATCCCTTAATGTCCATCCCTTCCTGGCACCCCAAAATGGGTGGGGAACCTCCGCCAAGGCTCCTTTCTCAAGAAAGCCTGGATGCCAGAATTTCAGCCCTCCTGGGTCCCTTCCTTTCCTGGCAGCAATTCACTATGTAAAGAGGCTGGATATTTATAATTATGCTCAAAGTGGCCACTTTGAAAATCTATATGTCTCTAGGCTCCCTGTACATCATAGTGTCAGGTCTGTGAATGGAGGCATCCATCAGAGGGCTCACATCACAGACCTCGGAGCTGTGATAAACACTCGGGAAATGCTCGCTGAACCCCGTCTCCCACTGCTGCCTTCCGGGGAAGAGATGTGGTCTTTGGGGGGGTGCCCCCATGGGCACTCCTTCAGGAGGGATGCCACTGGGTGCTCGTGATCGGATGTGGGGATGGCAGCAGGGTCGGGGTTCCTCTAGCTACAGCCTCCCCTGCTGACCCTTGCTCTCCCCGAGGAAGGGGGGCTTTCCTCCAGGTGAGACCATCCAAACCATCACCCCGCTTCCATGCCATGGACATGCTGCCTGCAAAAAGGCAGCTTGCACATCTCGGCATTTGTGAAAGCCCCGGCTACAGGGACAGGATACACCCCTCAAATGCCAGCTCTACTCTTGGCCATCAAATCCCCATCCCTTGGCCTCATCAACCCCAGGATGTCCTGAGCCTGACAGAAAGACTAGGCCAGTGACAGCAGGGGGGTCTCAGCCCCCATTCCCAGTAGGGAAGCCAAAGCCAAAGTCTCCTCCAGTTCAGCAACCACCCGAGCTGACCCCGAAGCCACGCTCCAACCCGCTTGAGGGGAGTTCCTACCACACGTCTCCCGGCGTGGGGACACAAAGTCCCCCCCTTTGCGTCACCTCCTTGAGAAGCAGAGTAGGCGCCCCGACGGCGAGATGCCCGCGGGAGGCCGGGAACGCCGCCCTCCGCCGACAGCGTGGCGAGAGGACGCGCAGGCTTCGCTAACGCTTTGCCCAGGCTGTTCTTAAAAATTTATTGCTCTGTTGCAACATGAAAAATAAGACAGAGAAGTAATCATTAGTATAACTATAACTCCCCGTGCAATAGTCCCACTTGTAAATTGAGATTTATGATTGCAGCTGCCGATATTTTAGAGGCCGGCGCGGGCGGCGGTGGCAGTACAGCCCAGATACGCGCTGCCCCGCCGCAGTTACAGTTTATCACAATCTGCAGAGATTATTGCAATGAATAATACACAACAGCCTGGCAGTGAAGAACTATTCCCGATCAAACGCTTCTGTAAACAACTGAATAAATAATATTGCTCAGCCCCTCTTTAGAGCCCTCGGAGGCCCAGGGAAATCTCTCATTACTCAGCAGGAGAGGCAGCGGGGGGCTCGGAGATGCCACGAGGGAGGGATGCAGTGGTGCTGGGCAGGCACTGGACATCCCAGGGACTGGCACTTGCCAAGCAGACAGCTCGCCCTGCCATTTTTTGACAGAAAAGGAGGCTGAGACACTGAAAAGACCCGCTCACGATCCCACAGCTCCAGGTACTGCCAGGAACAACATGCTTGGACAGACAGACGGATGCAAGCCCAGACGGACAGGTATTGCTGTCCTCTCTTCTGCTTGGCAAGGCTTTTGCTCACTTCTGATATAGAGTTGGCAGCAGGTAAAGAGCAGGTTCGGGGGCAGGCTGGCCCACGGCAGGGATGGGGCAGTGGGGGCCGAGCCCACCGGGAGCGGGGCTCCACGCGTTTCCTGAAATGTCAGTAAGTAATGCAGCGTGATCGGCAGCTGCAGAAATGGCATTTCTCACACAGCTCGGAAGGATAAAGTTCAGCTCCACAATGCCCCGGGTTCCACTGCTCCAGCGAGCTCTGGCGTGGCTGTGCCAGGCTGCCTTGGGCATCAGGGATGCAGAGACTCCCACCCAGGGGGTGAGCGGGGGGGATTCACTCCTTCCCCAGCAACCATCGCAGAGGCGCTTTATTTATAGACTCATAGAATGGTTTGGCCTGGAAGGGACTTTAAAGATCACCCAGTTCCAACCCCCCTGCCAGGGGCAGGGACACACTCCACTAGACCAGGTTGCTCAAAGCCTCATCCAGCCTGGCCTTGGACACTTCCAGGGATGGGGCATCCACAGCTTCTCTGGGTAACCTGTTCCAGGGCCTCACCACTCTCTCCGGGAAGAATTTATTCCTTGTATCTAATTTCAATCTACACTTTCAGTTTAAAGCCGCTGTCCCTTGTCCTATCACTGCATGCCCTTGGAAGTCCCTCTCCAGCTTTACTCTCCAAATGCTGCTCAAAACACAGTGAGCAGGGAAGGGACCCTAAAGGAGCTAAGGGATGGTTATAACCCTTCTTGGGCTAAGAACCAGCCTTGCAGTGGCTCTCTGATGTTTCAGAGCCCTTGCACCAACCTTTCCATGGAGTGGGTGCCCATGTGCCTCTGCCCAGACTCCTCCAGGCAGGGAGGATCTCCCTGCACCCACATTCTGCCTGCTCCAGGACCAGCTCCCAGGGTTGTTCCCTGCTCCCTGCAGGCTCTTCCCATGGCTGGGTCCTGGGGAAGGGCGAGAGAAGCAAAGCAGGAAAGTTTGCATCCCTGCGTGGACCACTCTACAGCATCTGTATGTGTGCAGGAATCGGCTCCAATTAATCCCTCCTCAGCTTGGCCCGCCCGCTTCATTACCTCCCCTTGATGAGAACCATCAGTGGGGCCTGTATGATTTTGCTAATTAGCCTCACTTCGTTTATCATTTCCATTTTCTCCCAGAGACGCTCGGCTTGCTGGGCGACAGCTTCATCTCCTGCTGAAACAATGCGGCCCCTTCTGTGCCTGTCTCACTTAGCGCTGTCACCGCAGCCATTATGAAATTGGGGTTTCATTTACACACTAATTAAACATTACAGCTTGTTCACAATTACAACATGGGGATGAGGAGGTAACTAATTACTTAAGAAATGAGCTAACATTTATCTCCGATTCCTCCCAGCCCGCCGCCCTCCTCTCCAATCAAGATTAGAAATTGTTCGATGGCGGCAGCCCAGCAGGCCCCTGCCCACCTCCGCGCCTGCCATGTCCCCGTTGGGGGGCCGCACCGAGACCCCGGCCCAGGGACAATCCATCAGCCTCTAATTGCAGCTGGAATGACGGGGGCCCGTGGCGGCGACGAGACGTGATGCTCGGGATGCATCTGTCCCGCCCAGCCCTGCGCGTCAATGCGGCGTCCCCGGGACACGCGGCCATGGTGGCGGGGGGACCGAGGTGCTCCCTGGGCATCACAGCCCCCTGCACTGACCGGGATCTTGGTCGCTGGGTTAACGCCTGGCTCTGCACAGCGGCCGGGGAGCCAGGCATACCCTCCACGGCCCTGCTGATGGGCAACTCATCCCGAGAACCATGACAGACAGCAGGCTGTCACTCGGAGCAAAAGGCAACACCAATGAGGGGACACGATGGGACACAAATGCGACTGGGGAGACGGGTCCTGGGGAGCAGGCAAGGGGAGAGAGGGGCAGGCACCCCAGCATACATCCCTTTGGGTGGGGTGGATGGCACGGGCAGGCTGGTACCCCGAATCTGGCCTAGCAAGGCTGGTGCTGCCACAGAGCGAGCACCAGCCTCCTTGCCCGGGCAGCACGGGGCTGCCCTGTGCTGCTGTTGCAGGCAAGCGGTCCTCGCCTTGCTGCAGCGCGGGCAGCCGGCCGAGTGTGCGGGCACCCCGAGCTACAGGTGGGTTAGAGGACACTGGAGAAGGTCCAGCGACCAGGACTGTCCTGGGATGGATGAGAGGACGCACGCTGGCTTGCAAGGCAGCAAGGCGGCTGGTGGGGGAGAGGCTAGAGAGGCCGACGAGGCTGCTGCAGTGCCTGGACACTGCCACGGTGCCTGGACATTGCTGCAGGCTCTGGGAAAACACTTCAGGGCTTTTGAAACACAAGAGACTCCCCCATAAACAGCCCTAAGCACTGGAAATGCTCTCAGAAAAAAATACCTAGTTCAGTACCAGGCAATTAAGGTTCTTTTTGCAACTTTTAACCTGTGATTTTGAGACAAAGAATTTGGCCTTGGCATAATTTGAACTGCTAATTGCTTTCCTGATCTGCAGTCAGAGAACTGAGCTGAAGCGCTGGCACAAAAAAATTCACCTTCCCCATCTGGGAGAAAATTCAGAGCCGCTCTCCGGGGGGAAGGGGATGCTCTCTTCTTCCCTCTGAGCAGCTTAAAAAATAATGATCAGGAAACAGTTAAGAAAAAGGGGGGTGAACTGATGGTTTAAAAAAAAAAAACCCACACCACTTTATAATAATAGTAACAACTCATTCCCATAGTTTTTATCCTTCCTGTCTTTAGCCCACCAAAAAAAAAAAAAAAGAAACCCTGAGCTAAACTACTGACACTGGCTGGGAGCTTAGAACTGCCGCATCAAACAGAGCCCTTGAATCTCCTGAACATAATTGTGCTGCCCTCTAACCTCAACCTTCAATCAGTGCAGTGTAACTATCTCATTTTAGCCTACAGGACACACCCCTCTGCTAACTAGCAGCCATATTCTTCTCATTAGGAGACTGCTCTGGACGGGAGCATAGAGGCACAGCCGCTGCCTCGCTTTTCCCCTGCCTCTCTGCCTCTCTCGGCTGTTATATATGTACTTCTGGAAGGGGAGAGCACTAGCAAAAGGCTTTGTGGGTGCTGGAGATGGCCCAGCTGCCAAGCTCTGAGTCCCCTGGCCATGCAAATAAAGCCAAATCGCCGGTTCTTGGTTGGAAACACGCAGGACGGGAGAGGGGTCCTGCCTCCGCTACTCCCGGCGCCGGGCAGCTGGCCCCGGGGAGCTGGAGCTAACGGCTGGCGCAGGCTTCCCAGGGAAATGCTACTGCTGTGTCCTCTGCAGGGCATCGGGTTGGGGGTCCCACCCGCCGCAGGCTCAGCCGGGGGGTCCCGAGGCAGCAGTGGCAGTGCACAGGGTTCCCTGCCCGCTGGGGCCAGGCTGAGAGGTGGTGGTGGGCAAGGGGACGGGCATGCCCTGGGAAGCACAGGCGGCTGGCAGGGCCAGCACTGTGCCTGCTGCCCCGGGGTGGGCAATGCAGGGCTGGGGCGCAGCAGGGAGGTCTGTGCTGAGCCAGCCCCCCAGGCCGGGCAGTCACTCCCCCGGCACGTCAGGCCTGTGTGTATGCAATAGCAAGGCTCACTGCAACAGGAAAACGTAGCCAGGGCTGAGGGTTGCTCTCCATCGCTGGGGGGTGTGTGTGCATCACGACACTGGGTAGGGGGTTTTCCATGATTAAAGATCAGCTCAGGCACGGGGGATGAGGCAGGACACTCCTGTAGCCCAGCATCCCATCCCCACTGAACCCACTGCTCCTCCAGGCCACCACCTGGCCAAAAGCTTCAAGGAGCTCCCCACGCCCTGCTCCCTGCCACCCCCCAGAAACAGAGCACGAGTGGCAGACACATCAGATGGCAGCACTGGGCAGGGCAGCTCGGTCCCTGCAGCTGGACTGGCGCGCCCACCCTTAGCAGTGGCCACAAGCCTTTCCTCCTGCCTCCCCTCTGCGTCCTGCACACCAGCAGCACCCAGCTCGGGACCCAGGCTGGGAGGAGCTGCTCAGGCTCTCCCTGGATTTGAAGGACCCAGCTCCCAGGCTGCAGCAGGATCATCTCAGGACTCTCAGGGACAGAAGGAAACACTGCCGTCCCAGCACCTGCCTGCCGCGGGGCTCTGCTGCAGACCGGGAACAAGCCAGAGCTTGGGTGGTTAACGGCACAGCCAGGATCAGCCCAGGCAGTGGCGGCTTTGGGAAAAACCTCGTGCTATAGAGGATAAAGAGAAGAGCACATCCCCTCTGATCCTACTGCAGACCCACAAAGCGAGCGAGGCCACACTGGGGAAGGGCAGCAGTTTGCCTGGTGCTGCCCTCCCCTCCTGCTACAGCCTGTACCCTGGGATTTCAACACGTTAGCAACCCGGGAGAGGGGGAATTACACGGATATGTGTAAGGACAGGGAAGAACACAGCACCGGACAGATTTCTGATGCCGCAGCACCCATCTTCCACACTCAGCAGCATCTTCTTCACCCAGGCCTCGTCCCTAGATCCTCTGCTATTAACACACTCCGAGTTCGTTATCTTAAACAGGCCGCTCAGGACACAGGGCAGCGATCCTTAAACCAATTAATGCGATCCTTTGATTTCAGGGGAGAATGAAGAGGGGACTGTCAGCGCAGCGGTGAGGCCGGAGTTACGGGTCAGAGCCTACCAGCACCGTGGCGCCCGTTAGCTTTTAACAAGAGGCAGGGGCTGGCAGGCAGCTGCTGGAGCTGCCTTCTGTCACAGCCCTTCTCCGCAGCCTCAGCCCTGGCCCAGCACCGCTTCCCGGGCACCGCGGAGAGCGAAGGAAGGCAGCACCGTGGCGCGTAACGGGGGTCCAGATGCCAAAAAAGCCTCTGCCGCCCCGTGCCTGGGTCAGGGATGCCGGGAAGAGGACGGCAGCAACGGCACCGTGTTGTCATCATCCCGGTGCAGCGGACGCGGGGCAGGGATGGAGTTCACCTCCACCGTGTGCTGGCGGTGCTTGGCTCGAGGCCCCTGGGCACCCCGGAGTGTCAGGGGCAGCATCACCCCGCAGCCCCAAAACTTTCCTCCCTTTCTTTCTTTGCTTGGCCGTTTTTTAAAGTAGAAGTTCTCTCTCGGCGAAGTCTTTCAGGGGAGGTGGAGAGAGTAGGAAGCCAAAGAGAATCGTCTTGCTAGTCAAAGCCTTTAACAACTATTTTTAATATCAGGCAGAGGAGCAGGATTTTGAAATGAAACAGCCGGTGCCTCTTTGATGGGCGAGCTACAGATCTTGAAACAAGGTCCATTCCCTCCTCCTTCACTAACTAACAGCCATATTTCTCTCATTAAAGACAATCTGGCCGTATTTTCAAACTTCTTAACAAGGCGATCACCGTAATTTGAGATTTCTATTATCCATGCTCCTATTACAGCAGTCTTTTAAGCAGCCAGCTTTTTTTCTTGCTTTCTTTCCCCGACTTTGCCTCTCCCCTCGACTGCCATCGATGGTAATGATGTGCAGGAAACAAGAGCGACAAGAACCATCTTTTTTTTGCTCCCCCTTCTTTTTGGTACTGGCTTGCATGTGGGGGTAGCAATAAGGAATAAAATAAAAAGCGAAATGAAGTTTGGTTATCTCTTATCTGGAGTTGGGGTTTTAATCCGCCCAGGAGCGCAAATGAAGCCAATGCAGTACCTTATCTCACCCGTCGATCGTGGACATCCCCCCCCTTCTCCCTGAAGACCCCCAGCTCTCTCCCCTTCCCAAAGGCACCCGGCCACGGCCCCCTCCCTGCCCCATTAGTCCTGCACTGGGCTCTGCCAGATGGATGCAATTTGCATAATATCACCGGCGGAGGCTGGCAGATCAACCGGGGTCAGGCTCTGACATCTCCGGCACAGTCTATCTCCAAGTGCTAATTTGGACTGCATTGATCTCTCTTTCTGATTTCTTTGTCATTTACGTCTGCAACGGTTTGACAGGAGATACAGAGACAGACAAGGGGGGAAAAGAAGGGGAGGGGGGGAGAAGAGGAGAGAAACAAAGATTGTAGTTACAGATGTCTTTAAGGGAAAAAACCAGATTAATCCAAGGACTCCTCTGAGGGTCGCAGCTTTGAAACATCCTAATTATCCTATTCTTACGAATTCCTGTACAGAGTTAGAGGGGGGTCTCGTCAGGGAACTCAGGGGAATGGAAACTTGTTAAATTGCGGCAGAGTCTCTCTGGCTGGCTGCTACCCCTTCCCCTCCTGCACCTCGCCATCGCTTCTCACTAGGCGAAGCGAGGCAGCCCTAAACCCGGCATCCTTGGCTGACACAGCCTTTGCTCCGAACCTCGGACACCGCTCTCAGGAAAGGCAGATCTTTGGCCGAACTCGACCTCTCCTCCTCGCAGAGGGGGACTGTGGTCACCCTGCGCTGCCCGGGGAGGCCAGAGCTGGGACCACATGGATGCCCAACCCTTGGAGACAAGGGCTAACCTGAGAGGGACCGCAGCATCCTCACGATCCCCCAGGATGCCGGCGCAGAAGGGCAGGTTTGGGGACACGCTGCTGTTGGAGGACAGTACAGTGTTAAAAGACACCTTCCATCAGAGCCCGGCACAGAGCAGGGCCGGCAATCCCATCTCTTAATCGAGTTGTTTATGCTCGTTAACAGGAAACTCTTCCCCTCCTCACAGGTAAGAGCAGCCGTGCTAGCATTTAGCCTCGTCTGGGACACGTCGCGGAGACACCAAGGCACCAAAAGAATCCACGGCGAAATCAAAATGTCACTCGGTGTTTTACGTCGCTACTTTCTGCAGAAAAAGCTCTCTAGAAAGTTAATGTTATCTTCCAGGGCCTCTCACCTGCCGCATCTCGCTGTGGTAGAGGATGCAGCACGGTGCTGCTGTGCCAGAGGCTGGGAAACAAGTCCTGGCAAACATGTTTTACCCACCCAGCACAACATGGGACAGGGCTTGGTCAGTGCCATGGGTGTTCCAGCAGTGGCGGTGGGATCTTTTGCAAGGTTCAGTGCTAGGACTGGACAAACAGCCAACAGCGGGTTGGCCGAGACAGAGCAAGGGTCTCTCCAGTACAGATCAGTTCCTGCCTGCACACTCCTGGCTCTGGCTGACTGGTAAGACAGAGCACACACAGTACAAACCGTCAGCCTCTACCCGTGCTCCCAGTACGCCAGCAACACTTCAGAGTGATAGGAAAAACGTATTTAAGAGGCTTCTCATCTGGCACAGGGGAAAGGAATTGGGCCAGGTGTTGTGCTACGGACCACAACTGGCTGGGAGGGAAGGAGGAGGGACAGATCTGCTGTTCTTGCCAAGGGACACAGTCCCCACTGCCGGTGGGATGAGTCCGGGGAAAGCCTAAGACCAGAAGCCAAGGGAAGGGGAGTGCAGCAACAGTTGTGCAAAAGGGCGGCCGCAGGATGACGGCAACGCTGCTCTGCTGGGGGTCAGCCAGGTCTGGGGCTCGAGACAGACCTGCCGCCATCTGCAGCTGGGCCTCCCAGGCACCTCGGCACAGCGGACAATCCAGAAATAATCCCTCTTTAAATCAGCCTGACGCACGTGGTGCAAACGCAACAGCTTCCAGCCAAGGGCTCATGTCTACCTTCAGCACATCCCAAGCGAGCGGGCACTGCTGCTGCCTGCCCCAGGGCTGGGCGACGCGCACGGCAGCATCCCGACTTTTCTCAGGCATCCGAAGCCCCGCAGCCCATCCTGCCCTCCCCGCCAAGGGTCACTCTCTCCAGGGACCTGAAGCCCTCGGGGCAAGGTGCCAAGAAGCCATCGCCCCGCCTGGCAGGTGGCGGGGTTGGGCGAGCGTGCCAACTTTGGGTAGGGTGGGCCGGAGGGGTGAGTGCAGTCAACACAAACACTCAATCATCCTTCCCTTCTTTCTTCTGTGCCTCCTTTGTTAACTGCAGGAAACAGCTGAAAGACCTTGAGTTTCCCATTGTAGCGTGTATGGGAACAGAGCTGCAGTGATCAGAACATACCCCCTGCTGCTCCCGGGGAAAAAGGGAGAGCAGAATCCTTTCTAAAAAGGGTTTACGATTAGAAGAGTGTTCTGTCACTCTGGCGCGCAGTAATCCACTGCGCCACCAAGTCCCTTCAGAGAGATGTCGAAAACTTAAATGACTGAAAGCAAAAGAGCCCCGGCTCAGGTTCCCAGGCAGCCAGACATCCTAATTATCTTTAGATCCACTCCCACATGGAGGGGAGAGAGCACACAGGAGTAAAAAAAAGGAAAAGAAAAGAAAAAGAAGGGGGGGGGGGGGGGGGTGTAGAAAGACTGTCACATTGCTTTTTTTTCTTTTTTTAAAAGCTTGTCTCCGCTCAGTGCTTTTCCAGCTGTGACACCTCTCACGGTAGTTAATTAGAATCATGTCACCGCGTTAATGTGCTCTGACTGGACCCTGACAGACGCGCTCTCCAACCGGCCGCCCCAGTTGGCCCTCCCTCCCGGGGGATGCAGCGGGACCCCTCGCTGCCAGCCCACCGGCCCGTTTCTGCGGTCAAGGGGGTGCGTGGTGCAGTGGGGTCCATGCGCCCCGTTCCCCGGGTGCCGGGCCACGACACCCGGCGTACAGCCGCTCCACCTGCTCTGGATCCGCCTGACCTTTCCAAGCGCTAATGCAAAACGACACTGCTCATTTGATGACATTTCTGTTGATTTTACTTGAGTCTCTTTTAATTATTTAACTCGGAAGTCCTTCCCCCTCCGCTGTGGGCTGGGGCCGCTCTGCCTGGGGCAGCGCCCCCCGGGCGGCCCCGTGCCCTGCTCCGCAGCAGCAAGCCCTGTGCTCGGCTCTCGCTCTCGGCATCCCCTGCCAAGGGGATGGTGCACTGCAAACCAGCTGTGTGCCCCAAACCAGGGTTTGCCTGCTCCGGTGGAGCACGGGGTTTTCCAAGGCTTCTCCCATCCCATGGAAGGGATGGGGAGGGCGGGGCTGGTTCTGCCAGCCAGGGCCACCTGTGCAGGGATGGAAAGTGGTCAATTAAATAGAGGGGAGTTTCACAAAATGTTGTCTCTGTCCCCTTGTTCTCCCTACCCCATTGCAGAGGACGTGATGAGTGACTGGGGGTAAGATGCTGGGGGGCTGCAGGCTTCCCTGCACCCCTGGGAGAGCCAGCAAAACCAAAGAGGTGAAAGGAAAGCGGGGAAGAATGAGAGGAGACTGAAATAAAGCCAGCAAGCTTCCAGAACATCAAGCTGCCAGGACCACAAGCTCCCAGCACCTTGCAGGGCAAGGCGAAGCCTTATTCAGCCCCCCCTGAGCTCTTGGGGGAGGGAAGAGCTAGAGCTGACAGCCAAAGGCACCATCCCATGGGCGACTGGCTGCCTGCCACTGGACTTCACCCCTGCCGCCCTCGCTGCCCACTCCTGCCATGTCAGCATGGAAAGCACCTGGGAGCAGGCAGTGCAGGCAGAGCAGGCAGTGCAGGGAGCACAGGGAGCGCAGGCAGCCCAGGCAGAGCAGGCAGTGCAGGCAGCACAGGCAGTGCAGGGAGCACAGAAGCACAGGCAGTGCAGGCAGAGCAGCCAGAACAGGCAGCGCAGGAGTGCAGGCAGCACAGGCAGTGCAGGGAGCACAGGCAGCCCAAGAGCAGGCAGAGCAGGCAGAGCAGGCAGCGAGGAGCAGGCAGAGGAACAGCTCTGCCACGCAGCAGCACCCCCGGCCGAGCAGGGCCCGGCTCCCCACCGCGGTGGCAGCTCGCGGCAGTTAATTAGAATCGTGTCACTAAGTAAATGCGCTCTGACTGGACTCTGACAGCCGCTCACCTATGACACCGGGGGCCAGGAGACAATCCACATCAAACTACTGCAGTGTGACCCTTTTAACACAAAGAGTAAACTCACTGCGCATCGAGTTGAAGCTCATTAAAACTGTCTACTCTGCGAGCATCCCATTAACCTCCCTGTTAAAAACACGCAATTCCTCTTCTTCTTTCCGAGGCCTAATTAATGCTCTGGATCAGGAACAATATCACACCCTAACCTTCCGAGATTTCCAATCAGTGAATGAAAAGGGAGAGACGGAGCCGGGAAGGCACGGTGACTTGCTGGGTCGCACACCGCATGGGCCGCTGACATGCCCAGGCAGGTAGGGCTCTTCCATCCGGCACGGCAGAGATCCCCATGGAGGGAGCGCGGCACAGCCCCGGCACAGGGGACCGTGGGCATAGGGAAGATGGTGAAGCTCCGTGCAGCGGCTCACGGCTCATGGGATTAGGCTAGCTGGTGGGAAACAGCCCAGCGAGGGTATTGCATCAAGAGAGGTGCTACTACAGGACGGGCTCTCCTGGTCTCCTGGGATGGGTACTGCAGGTTTGTTAGCAAGAGACACAGTGGCCTGGCTACCCTCTTCCCCGAAAAGGAAAACAACCCACAAAAAACCCCAAACCAGACACTTAGAACTAAATCTAAAATCACAATAATACAGCCTAAACTGTAAAGATTGCATTAAATTCAATCAGAATCAAAAAAGACCAGTAGCAAGGGGTGACACCGTGTTTTACACAGTCAATGCACTGGAGGTGGAAGCAGAGCTGACACATGAGAAACAAACTTTCCCAGCAGCAGCTACTTCTCCAGATCTGGAAGCTTTTTACTTATTTTTCAGTGTATTTTCAGTTCAGTAACTGGCTCATTCAGAGCTGAGAAACACAAAGGACTGGAAAAATAAAAGAAGGTGTGCCTTTTATCTTTTCCATAATCAGGGAAACAAACAAACCGACAAACTGAGGGGAGAGGATGAGACGTGGGTTGTTTCCAGAAACACTCCTTCAACTCACTGGTTGCTTCTTGCTTTGGTTTCATGCACTAGGTGTTTATAACTAAAAAGCATTCCGAAATTTACTTCTTCTTCTGTATTGAGTACATGAAAGGGAGACAGGGTTTTACTAATAAAATCAATTCAAATTACTGCTGGGGTACTTTAGCACGGAGCTCTGATTTTCATCCCACAGCATCACAACTCAAATCACGAGTAATAACTTAATCACCACCTCCTTAATAACAAACAGTAATTCACCATTTTTCTCATGTAACAAATATCTAAAAACTAAGACTAAAGGCATATTATTGATCACACATAAACGATCAAACTAAATGTAGCAACTATAGGACACCTGATGTATAAAAGAATAACCAGATTTAACAACTGGAGAGCGGCACTTGGTTTGATAGGTGCTGGTCAGAAAAGTTTCCTCTTTTTTAGGGAAACAGGTTAAAAAAGAAAAGAAATGCAAAAATAGAAACAAATCAGTTACTGAATCCAGATGCCCTGCTGATGGATTTAAATCCCAACTACAGTCTGGGATTTTAATCCTTCCGATTCATAGCAGTCTCTGAAACTCAGCAGAGAGCCCCCAACGCAAGAACCCAGCTCCAGTGGCGTGGAGCCCGTGAACGTCAGTCTTCGTGTGAGACTGCCAAGACCCCCATTACAGGCTGCAGCTCTTTTTTGGCAAGCAGTGCCTCAAACACATGCTTTAAGAACAGCAATGTGCACACGTCTGTAAGGCGAGTAACCTCTTGGCAAGACTCAACTTCATTTTGTTGAGGGCCAAGAAAACACCTGGCAAAAGGAAGTTCCTCACGCCAAGGTCCTACAGCCCATGCTAGAGCTGACACCCGTGGAATCCGTGTTTGAGGAGAGATGGAAGCTGCAGAAAGACCCCTCTGCTCCTCAGAGCCACACTATCGACTAAAGAAAAGGCAGGAAAGACCAGGTTTCACTCCGCTTTTGCTCCTTTCCCATCTCCCAAGGATTTTCTGCATCCTCACTCTCCAGAGCAGGACTTTCCTACCTCCTTATTCTGCCCGGCACTTGTCAACAAGCTGCAACGCTGACATTCTCCCCCTTCCTTTGCCTTTTTCTGCCCAAGAAACCAACCGCAGCAGACCCCTACCCGTCCAACCCCAAGGCAGCTGTATCTGCAACGTATGCAAATGCACTTTGCTGTATTTGGTGACAAAAACCACTCTCATGACACAAACCACTTTACTAAGCCCTTGGCAAGATTTGCGGCTTGCTTGCCCGTGAGTAGAAACCAGACGAAAGCTAAAGCGCGAGCCCTGCTCAGCAGCCTGCTGCTGCGTATTCCCAGCCGTATATCCCAGGGGATGCGGTCAGAGACACCACCGTGTTCCACCATGAGCTCCTCCTGCCTGCACACACCCGCTGCTAAAGATGGGGTTCCTATCCAGAACCTGGCCTTAGCCCCGCAGGGTGTCGAGTGCTCTGAACTCCTGGACTTTGAACAAGACGAAGGAGAGGAGATAAAACACGGAGTGGGACTGGTCCTGGAGCATGCCAAGTGCAGGGATTTGGAGCAGGTACCTGCTGAGCCAGCGAATCAGTGTGATGTGAAAATAAAGCAATACACAGCCCATCAGGCGAGACGGCAAAATTCCTTGCAAATTGTTTGCAAAAACAAGTGGCCAGCCATCCACTGCAATTTTTCTGTCAGATTTGAAGGGAAACATCCATGTTGCACATCCCTGCATCAGCGAGCTGAGGCTTCCCAGGACAGCCTGCATCCCCCTGGACCGCTCCCCACACTGTGGGGAAAGGGGCCGAGCGGAGGCTCTCCTGCTCAGCACGGCGCTCGTGACACCACTGTGGCTGGCCAGCACACTGCCTTGCTGCTCCCTCCTCAGCCCTCTTCGGTTTGTAGACTTCTGGGCACCAGCAACCCACGAGGGCCATGAAAGTCAGGGGCTGACTCTGCTTACAGCACCCCTGGGGACCCCTCTCGCAGCTCCCCAACTTCCCTCAACAGTGCTGCACTCTGGGACCAGACACAAAAGCGAATGGAGGCTCTAGACCGCATGGAGCATCCCCAGAGCCACAGCCAGCTCCTGTCTCACCATGGGCAGCAAGAGGTGGGCAGGCAGCGTGCTTCGCTGTTCTCCACTCTCCCGGCAGCAGCCCTTGGGAAAGGGTCATTTATTTGGCTGAGTGGGCAGGTCTGTGCCAGGGGGGAAGGGGAGGGCAGCCCTAGGCAGGGAAAGGGTGGCTCCTCCTGGACCTTAAACCAGAGCGGTTGGGAGCGTGAAGGAAGAGACTAGTGACCATCAGCAGTTGGGATGACAGTGCCCAGTCCCAGTGGCCGATATGGAAGGACTTGGTTGTGCAGGACCGACACTTGCTTCAGGATGAGGCAGCAAAGCTGGACCCAAGGAAGCCAGACTACCTTGGCAGTGAGCAGTCCCTCCTCAGCCCTGGGCCTGGGGACCTCTCAGGCTGTCACTAGACCCAAGGCTTGATCCATGGCTAGGACCTGAGACGCTAACAGGCCAGGAAACGAAGTGGCCAGAAGGCGAGGAATCTGGTACTCTGACAGAATGCCAGGCAAGGCATGTCTCCAGGCACCAGCATTGCCCCAGGTCTTGTGCCAGGCAGGATGCCAAGCTACCAAAAGCCAGCAGCCCTGACACCGTGGTCAGCAGCCGTTCTCCCCAGATGCTGTTCAATGAGCCATGCCTCCAGCTCACGCTCAGGGGCTCAGCTGGCAGTAAAGCCACCAGGCATGGGGTGCCAGCAGCTGCCACCTCTGCAGGCAGGCAGAGGACAGCAGACACCCGGAGCAGAGCTGCTCTGGACCCAGCCCAAATGGTGCAGCCAGCAGGCTGCAACCACAGGGCACGTGTGCACCATTGGCAGTGCTAGGGAGATGGAGACTGTCACTGCTGGCCTGACATCCTTTACAGCACCCATGTACACCCCATTCCAAACTGTGTGAAAGGCAGGTTTGCCACTGGGATGGAGCGCTGCAAGAAGGGAGCTTGGCTGCTGGGCCTTGCTTCTTCATAGGCCACCTGCCTGTGGCTCTCCCTGTACCAGGGAGAGCTGGGAGTGCTCCCCCATAGAGTGAGTTTGGCAGAAATGAAGAAGGAAAAACCCTTCTAAAGGACTGGAACAGGGAGGGAACAGCATCTCTCTGAACTCCATCATGCAGAGAGACACCTGCGCAAGACAACAGCACTGAGATAAACACGGGTAGAAACCCAGAGCAGACAGATGATACTCCAGAGCTGCGAACACTTTGTCAGAGTGAGAGACGACAGCAACAGAGAGCTCTTGCCATAAATAAAATGAGGAAAGACGAGGCACGAGCCAACCCTGCATCCCCCAGGAGACCCTAGGAAAAGCCCAAGACCCCAGCGCAGGACAACCCCCCCCAACTCCTGCAATCCCCGCTCCTTCCCCGTGATCCCTCCAACATGGCACACAAGCAAGTCAAATCTGCTCCCAGGCAAGGAAGCAAATTTTAATGCTACCTCCGTCAATAATGCAACCAGATCCATAGTTCAAAAGGAGCTTGCTAATTAAAAGCTGGTGAGCTTTAAATAATTCATCTCCTTAACTTGGATTGATTGGAGAGTTTAATGGTTAGAGTCTTGAAACAATATTAAACAGCATCCTCAAGGCCCTGGTAGCTGGTGACTTTTCCAAGTAAATCATCCCTCCTTGCAAACTTTACTGCTCACAAGTCACCGTGGATGAAGGGCTGGGAGGCAGAGGGAACACCTGGCCGCTGGTCTCCAAGAGGTGATCCAACGCCCCGCACAGAAACAAGACAGGCAAGAGTGACGCAGCCCTGAGTTACAGCCCTGCCTATGGCCCAGTAAATCTGAGCTCCTGCTCGTACTGCAGCCTGCCGCTGGCCCAGCTCTGCGCCCCGGCGTCAAGCAGTGGGCAGATATATGGCCTCAGCATCCCGGGCCAGGTATGCCGCCTCATATCACTTTGATCCCTGGTGTGGGGAAGCCAGGGGAAACATGGATCTCTGCCACTGTGCATGGTATTCTCAGATGTTTATCTTGGAGCAGGCTGTGGGACCATGAAGCTCATCACACGTGTGAGCAAACGGAGCAATGATTCAGTTCTTCAGCTGAGGCCGCACACCGTCACTCTGCAGAATGTTTCCAGCCAGCTCCCAAGCCAGCTCACTGCCTGGCAGAGCCTTCTTTCCAAGGATGAACACAGCTGGAGTACTGTCCCGACAGGAAGAGCATCCTGCCCAGCCTGGGGACCCCTGCCCTGCGCTCCAGGCACCGCACCAGACCTGACGCTGCCCACATCCACCCCCAGCCCAAGCCAGAGTGGCTGAAGGGAGGAGCAGCTTCACAGACAGAGGGACCGACAGGTGTGTTTGCCACCCTGGGATGTGCCACGGACGTGCCAGGGACCGAAAGTTCATCTCACATGCCTGTCCTGCCCTCCTTTCCACCAGTCGGAGACACCGGAGCTCTTTGGCTGGCTCAGCACCCCAGCCTGGACCAGCCCTCGGAGCCAAAGCACACCCTGTGAACCCGGAGCAGCAGCCGTGGGGATGGGAAGGACACGGGGCAGCATCACTCACCTATCCCGCTGTGAGGCCTCCCTATGTGCTGTAGATTCAGTCCTTTGTTCATGTCTAAGAGCCCGTTCTTTGGCCAACTCCCCATGGCAAAGCTGTACGCCTGGAAGAGAGAAGCAGAGGGTCAGACAGGTGCCCAGCTCACGTGCAGCCTTGTTTTGTCCTCGCCCAGGACCGGCAGCTCCTGGGGCTGGCGTGGGTCTGCGTTCACCGTGTCCAGCTGCTCTCCTGGAGCCACCTGCACAAAGCACCCTCACCCTGGCCTGTCCCAACTGATGCTCCTCAGAGGTGTCCAGGGCCTCTGGTGGTGTGCTGTGCAGGTGACAACCCTACCAAGGTTTGCTGGGCACTGCCAGATCGGCATCATTCAAGGCCACCTTTGCCGTGCTGGGGTGAGCCAGATGCTGCGAGCTCATCCCACATTTCCCTGGATTGCTCCAACATCATCCCCCCATTCCTGCTTCACCAAGGATGAGGTTGGCAGCAGGAGTCAGGGAGGTTTGCCCATGCCCAGACTGATCTGACCAGCAGCCCCCTCCTCTTTGGCAAGCACAGCTCTCCCAGCCTCCCCTCTCCTTTCCATCCCCAGATCCCAGTTACCTTGAGGCTCTCCATCGCTGGGAGACACCCCACTAGGGAGCCAGCACTGCTCCCCCCTCTGCACAGAGCCTGAAGCCTGGCCAGAGGGACCCTGCTCCATCCCTGCCACATTCCCTGGCAGTGCTTCCAGCAGCAGCGAGGCAGCCGGGAGCCCGAGCAGCACGAAACCCCACCGGACAACGCAAACATGGAAGCAGCCAGGCCTCCATGACACACGCATGGCTGTAATTACAGCCTGACAGCCACGTATCTTCTTCATCTTGAGGAATTAAGCTCAGCGCCGCATTGTGAGCAGTAAGAAGGGCGCGTGGGCTTAGCGTCGCTCATGCCGGCGCTATCTCTGCCGCCGTGAGGGCCATTGTCCCCAGATGAGATCAGGTCAATCCAGCAGCCCCTATCTCGCTCCTGCAGCGGGGATCATCGCTAACCACGGCCACGGTGCGGCAGGGCATCGCCGATACCTTCCGTGAGATGCTCTCCGCAGTGGGCTGAACTGGGTGAGCAGAGCTCAGCGGTGCCCCCCCACCAGCCCACCACCCGCCTGCCTGCCACCAGGACCTGCTGCCATCCCTCTGCCCTCGCTACCCGCTGCTCTGCCCAGCACGGGCAGGGCTGGCCCCTGCGCAGCCCGCGCTGCCGGCAGCCCCCGGGGAGCGCCGGGGCTCAGGGGAGTTAATTTATTACCAGCCTACGTAGCCATTCACGCTGCTTTGTTACTCCTGCCTTAGCAAAACAGAGGGCTCCACAGATAATTAATAGACAGCATTGCTAATCCTGTTGGGAGATGATTAGCAATTAAAACTCCTAATTAAGTCTATGCATAATTCACTGAAATTACACTTTGTGTACACAACAGGGAGGTTTCCTTTGCCTTCAACAAACATGCTCTGGTACCTTCATCGCTGTGGCTGGGATGCAGGGGCAGGGGGAGCCGGAGTTGGGGTGCAGGACGGGACCCTGTCACCCACCTGCTGGGTGGCCCTGTGTGACAGAGGCAGCGGCTCCGCGTGTGGCTCCCTCTCCTGGGCTCTGTCCCAAAGAACAGCACAGGAAGGTCCCCACACTCAGCACCAGTGGGTCCAGGCCCGGGGTTGCCAGCAGTGGGGAGCATCCCTGGGGAAGAGGTGTGCCTGTATGCTCTGGGGGAGGACACAGGGGACAGGGAGGGAGCAGGGCTGTCCCAGCACCAGGTCACAGCAGGCTCTGAGCTCCTGTATCACAGGCTGCCCTCCAAGCCCAGACACATCTCAGATCCTGGCCAGGACTGAAGGAGCATAACAGGAGGCTGGCAGGATCCCAGGAAAGCCACGGGGACAGCTCTGGAAAGCTCCTGACAGCCGGGTGCTCATGCCACCCCCAGCCTGCTTCCCCCAGCCCCAGAGAAGCATCAGCAGGGAGCCGGCGGTGCATTTCCCAGCCCCAGGATCAGCACCGGGCCCATCCCTGCATCGCGCTGTGCTTTCCCAATCAAGGTCATTCGAAACAGCCGCAATACCTGAGCAAACTAGCTAAGCAGCCAGGGTGGAAGTTGGCCTGACCACTGAAGGTCAAGTGTGCACTTATGCATATTCAAAGCTGCCTGCAGGATCGATCGGGTTTTAATTGTTTTTCCTGGGGTTTTGGAAGGAAGTGCCAGGGGCATTGATCAGTCCCAGGCGCGGCCACGCACACTCCGGGGCTGGCAGGGACCGTGGCTCCGCTGCAGGCGGAGGGAGATGCGGGCAGAGATGAAGGCTGGCCAGGGCAGAGGCCAGCCAGCCCAGCTGGGAGGAGGAGCCAACGCTGGGCTGTGTTGGAAAACAAAGTTTTTTAATTAAAATTGGCAATTCTGAGCCGCCTGCCGGCAGCAGCCGCACAATCAAGAGTGAGGAGCTTTGCTGTTTAATATTTAAAGACAACGTTTAATCTTTAAACAGGAAAGTTCTTCTTCTGACTGTTAAAGTGAGGCAGAAGGTGCTGGAGGCTCCCGGCCACAGGGCTCCCCAGCCCGCCGGGGTGGCCGTGGCCATCGGTTTGCAATCGGCTCAGCGCAACCGCCAGGACACCGGTGCCATTCGCAGCCGCTCTCCGGATGCCTCCGACCCCTGCCCCGACAGCGCTTATCCCTGCAGCAAACCGTGAGACAGTCCGAGCCGCCCCCAGCTCGCTCACAAACCGAAGGATTTTAAAAAATGCCAGGAAACCCTTTATGCCAGGAAATCAGGTTAATTTGTCCCTCCCTACGGTTGAATCTGGGTGTTGCAGGGACTGGGTTGCTCCCTAGTAGGTCGGACACTGACGTAGGGCCAGGATCCCCTGGCACTTTATTTTCATCTGCATTTCAATGGATGAAAACATGTAGGCATCTTTTTAGAAAGCTGTTTTAAAATGATACTGGTCCAAATTCTGATTTAGAAGCAAAGGCAATGACTCTGATCTGCTAAAACCCACCCAAACGATGTTCGCAGAGTAATTTCCAAGCAGCTCGAACACTATTATTTCCATTCATACCAGCTCCTAGAAAGGTCTCCCTTCTTTCCTGATTTTGTTTGTAATTCTATGAAGGCTACATTTACCTCCCTGCCAATGCCGCTCTGAAGTCAGATGATTATTAATTATATTTATTTACTTATACAATCCCACAGGCATACGCAGCAGTTCACAGACAAATACCACTCTGGGTCCCTGATGCAGGGATCTCGAATCAAAGGTAAGCAGATACTCCTGTGATAAATGTGAGCTAACAGCAGCAGGAGATTAGGAACACACTGTGTTTCCATGCACAGAGCCAGCGCCACGGGTAATCCACAATTCCACACCCTGTTAGAAGTGTCAGTATGGGGAGGTAAGTCCTTCGGTAACCTGTACCTCACATAACCTGCAGAAAACCCAAAAAACAGCTATTAGGGGATAAGACAAGGGGGTGCAGCTGGGAGATGCTGCGTGTGCAGAATGACAGCATCCGGGGCTGGCTTTATAATAAATCAAAGAGTGTCTGAAATCATTCTCCTGTTGCACAAGGTCACAAAACTTCCCGGTGGCCGTGCTGCATCTGCCTCAATTTGCAAAGAGCCTGAAACAAGTGCTCCATGCACCACTTCTGGCAGCGCTGGGGGTCAAAGATGGGCCTCTCAGCTGAGATAGGAGTGCACGGAGGGCACACCAGTGAGGCCAGGCCGTGCCACGGTGCTGCTTGCAGCGGGAGGAACACAAGATTTGTCCAGTTCTTGTAAAAACAGTGCCCAGTTTGGCACCAAGTTCAGCCCGCCTGCCCTTGCTGCAATCCCAGTGTAAACCAGCCTCCGTCCCAGGGGCTGGCAAGGTGATAGCATCAAGACAGATGGGTCCCTGGAGCTTGTTTGGGCTTCACACCACGGTTTATAGGCAGCACAGCTGCAGAAAAGATGTTCCAGGGGGTCAGAAGTTTCCCAGAACTGGAACCTGTCAAGCTGATGTTTTGATATAAGTGGACTGAATAACGCTCCATCATTTATTTATGGAGAAGTGCCTGTCACACTTCACAAAAACTGGTGTTTGGCAGTCACATTAAGGCAAGATTTAATGTCCCGTATCATGCCAACAGGGCACCTGTGCAGAGGTCAGGATGCTCCCTTCCACGGGAAACCCCACAAATCCTTCCCGCATATGCAGCCAGGGCCTGGGCTTGTCCTCATGGAGCTGCCAAAGCTCTGCTAGAGCAATGTGCCAACGCCAACAGAGCCAGTCCCATCCTTTCCACATGAGCTGTGACCTGCTCAGCCAGCCCCCAGCCCCTCTGCCCCTCACTGAAGCTGCCGTGGCATTGCCTTGGGTGCTCTACCTGAAGGGCAGGACAGGAGTGGGTCTCTGTGTTTTCCCATGGCACACTCATGTTCACAAACCACGGCAGAAGGAGGGCACAGAGCCCCCTCCTGCCATGCCTAGCCCGGCAACCCTGTCGTTTTCCATGTAACATCAAGAGGTTTTAAATGTTTCACCTACTAATTGTAATTTTAATATTAATATGGACACTTTCAGGCAGGGAGAAAATATTTCCTTTTGGAAAAAACCCTCCCAGGAGCAAAGAGGCTCAGCCGTTTGAGAAGAGGCTGAAGTGTGGGTACTAAGGAATAAAAACAAAGTGGTGGTTTTGACTGAAAGTTTTCATTAGGGATTTCAAAGAGACTCCTGAGAAAACCATGTTTTTAAACAGATAGAAAGTGTCTGTGAGATCTCCCCAGCTGCCCTGGGCTTGGGCAGGCGGTGGGTGCCAGCTGTGGTCCCTGAGGATCAGGCTGGGCACAGCAGCTGGCCGATTGGAGACGATCTCCTGACATTTTCGCGGTAGAGAAAATGGCTTTGCGACAGCAAAAGCATCTTCCTCCTCTTGTCACATCAGCTGCGCGCCACGTCCACCCAAAATAAGCCTTTCCTTCTAATTCCCCTCATTCTGCTGCTGCCACGATGAGGTGGTGAGGTTTTATTGTACTTTGTGTGCTGGGAAGGGAAAAAAGAGGTCATGTCTACAACTAAGTGGGCTTTTGAGCACAGCTTAAAATGTTTTCAGTGCCACCCGGTAACCGTAAGTTTTTGGGGCTGGGGGTGTCTTTGAGGCCAACCCCACACGGCACCCAGGACACCGGGGACTCCAGAGCGGTCCCTCGACATCCCATTTTAACAGCATCCCACCTGAAGCCCACTTCAAGGATGGGATGTGGATATGTCCTGCTGGGATTTCTTCCATGCAGAATTTCTGGCACAACACGAGGCAAAACTAATGACAATTAGGGTCCGAGCCCAACACCAAATCATTTAGTAGCAAGGCTGCTGGATCGGGGCTGAGTGCAATTAAAGATGAGGCAGGTAATGAATAAGCAGCCTGCCGAGCCCCGGCTGACAACGGCAGAGCTCCTCTGCCGCAGGGAAGGGACGGAGGGAAGCTCGTCCGGCAGGACGGAGGCACAGAGCCCGGGCTGGCTCAGCCCCGGCAGCGCTGGAGCCCGCTGCCATCGCCGGCTGTCGGGAGGCAGGAGCTAAGCCCAGGTGTAACGTGTCCCTTTTAAGCAGTTTAGTCAGAACTGCTGCCGCATTCACAGCTTTTCAAGTATTTTTAAATCACTTACAAAAGCAGGATTAAACGATCAGGAATTCCATTTAATAGGACAAATAAAGAAATAACAATCTAGTCCATCAGCCCTGCGAAAGGCAGGTTTGATTTAAGGAAAAAAAAATAAAAAAATAAGTATAAAAGAGGGAGAGAAAAAAGGAAAGGGGGGTGGGAAGAAAAAAAAGAGGATAATGTGTGTTTACTCAAGCAAAGAAAAAAATATTTAAGTGATGTAGGGGAGAAGATTGCGGTAACTAGTGAAGAATAACATCGTCTGCTTTGCTGTCAAATCACACAAGAATTTCAGTAATAGATTCTCATTCTGACACTCAATTCAATTCGAAGGTGATCCTGCTTTATCCCAACACATCAAATATTAAACACTCGTATTAGCCAGGGTGCCGTCGCCTTTCCCGGCTTAGACGCGGCAGGAAGCTTTTCCCCCTACTTTCTCTCCCTCGCTATAATATTCTCAATGTTATCTAAACATGCCTTCATACACTGGGGTTCCTTATCAATCCCATTTTGGGGGGGGGGGGGGGTGGTGTGTGGTACTTAAAACGGTATTAGTTTTGGGGGCTTTTATTATTATTATTTCCAAAGCTTTTCAATTTTGTGTGGAAAAAGCTTAGGAATAAAAAAAAAAGGCGGAGGGAGGGGAGGCGGCGAGAGAGGGAGAGGGAGCGCGGGAGCGAGAGAAAGTATAAGAAAGGGAAAAGCAGCCAGAAAGCTCTTGTTTGACTGATGCCTTTCAACAAGGGCAGTCTAGCTTGTCAAAGCCTGGGCTCGAGATGAATTGGCATATCTATTCAGCCTGCCTCTGGATGTCATGCAATACAGTTTCATATTCCCAGATAAGGCATGATAAGCAATTGCTGCCCTGACACCAACTCCATCCATCCCTGCCTTTCTGTCCACGCGTATTACACATCTCTGCTGCACCGCTAATAAGAGGCATTTAATTTTTACAACCGCAGCAGTGAGAGGGGCCTCCAGACTGACCAGGTACAGCGTTAATACCGTTCACCTTTAATTACTTTTTCTTGGAGCACCCTGAACGCTCGTGAGCGGCGCTGGGTGCACGGAAACAGCTTCTGCCCAAGTGGCACCCGCCATATGGGGATTAAACATCTGCACCAATAATTACAGGGTGGGGGTGACAAGCAGAGGGCATTTGTCCTCTGCCAAATAAATTGGCAGTGCCAGTGAGCAGGAGGTGGTTTGGTTGGGGTTTGGACATGGGGAGACGCAGGAGAAGATGGAAGCGGTGTCTTTCCTGGGGAACGTCCATCTACAGAGCGCAAACCCCACAAGAGCTGTGGGGAGAAGGAGAGGGGGCAACACACCGAGTGTGGGGATGCCACAGACGGGTCTGGCCCCATTCAGGTGGAAGCAAGTGCTGCCCTTGGAAACTGATGCCATTGCCAACACCGTGCCACAGGAGGATGAGATGTGGACACAACTCTTCCACGTGGCTGAAACAGTGCTGGGACCCTGCCTGGTGCTCTGCCCTCTTCACACCATGGCACTCGAAGGTTTTGTCGAGGACAGTGCCACACAACCAGCCTCCCCCATGTCCCAGCTGAGCAGGGAGCCCTTGGCACACAAGCCATCTTGCCAGCCCTACCTGGCCTTGCCGAGCAGCCTTTGGCAAGCCCGGTTGGTGTCCACCTCAGTCCATTTGGAAGCCGCTTGATGAAACAGCCACATCTTTATGCCTCAAGTCAGGCAATAAATGAAACAAAAAGATAAAAGGTCTAATTTTGGAAAGGTGCGTGCTGGGCACGCAGGAGCTGCCAGGCTCTGCCCACCTTTGGGAGGTGCTTTACAGGAGCGAGGTGCCCCCGGTCCATGGGAGGACAGGTCAAGGATAAGGGAAGGCAGCAAGGTCTCGGACAAGATGTGGAGGATGCAGCATAACTGCAAGTGCTTTCTCCTTATTAAAATAAGCAGCCCATTCCATCAGATCCCTGTCCATAGGAGCACTGCAAAAGGGAAACTGAGGCACACAATGATCTCATGCCTGCCCCTTCTTCCCACCCCGACACACATCTGAGCAGCCTCAGCCTGCCCATGTCCTGGCAACACTCCCACTCAGCCACAGCCCTGCAAATATGCGGTCAAAACTCCTCTTAACTCCAGGAGGGGCAGGATGGACCCTGCAGCCACCAACAGCCCTTCTCCGGGGTGCATTTGGATGCCGTGACCCTGCTGGGCAGCGGGGAGGTGGCCTTGCCACCACGCGGGATTAGCACGTGCCCTGGCTTAGGCTGCAATAGAAACATGCTGGTGTGCCTGACTCCAGAGTGTCAAAGTGCCAAGCGGTTTAGGCTTCACATTTCCCTGTGTTTGAACAAGAACAGTCTCTGCCTTGCTCCCAGGCTAGGGATTATCCTGGATAAAATGTTCTCGACTGCTGTGTGCTCTGCGGCTGGCGACACACTAGGTTAATGCTGTGGAGACCTAGGTCCAAGCCCTGGGTTTGGTCACAAGTAAAACAAAGCTACAGGTTTGGGTCCCTCGGGGACTGGGAAATAGAGCTGGGGCACGCACAAGCAGCGTTGCAGGAGAGGGGACAAGCAGAGCCATAAACCACCAAGAAAGCAGCTCAAGGATGGGGGCTGCTGGCAGGACCGGGGGGATCTGGGCTCGGGGCCAGGCAGCCGAGCAGAGCTTTGTGGTGGGAGCCTGGGGGCTGCTGGATACACAAGGGGCTGGAAGACACACGCCCAGCGCCTTTCCCGGTCCGGGACAAGTGGTCCTGCCCCTGAGCCGCAGGTCATGCCTGTTTGAACAGGGCTGCCTTCTCACGGCGTGCTGGCGTTTCTGGCTGCACTGCGGGGTGACCGAGCCCCAGGCTGGGTCACGCTGATGTATGCAGTCAGCTCCCAACGCTGAGATACACAGGCAACTCCTGATTAGAGCCTGAGAGGCAGGGATACACGATGACATGGCAGACAGGTACCAAGGAGAACCTACACGTGGCTGATTTACCCCGCCATCCATGGGAAGGACAGGTTCCCATCCTGTGGTTCTATGCCCTGAGACGGCCCCAGCCCCTGCGGGGCCAATTCCAGCAGGAAAGCAGTGCTAAGCCTTTCCTCACCACAGCACCGTGGACGGCAAAGCGGGGAAGCCGGGTATGACACCAAGGAAAACCTGCATCACAGTTCACGGATGATTCACCGCAGCCACGGTTGCCTCTCCACACAGACAAGAATGGACCAGTCCAATTCCACTGCACCTGCGGATACTGGGGGTTCAGAGGAATGGGGAAGATGCCTCCAACGGTGCTGGAAAACAGGCAGATGTTGGTACTGCACTGAAATCAGACCCACTGTCAGCCCCTGGATACACCAGGACACAAAATGGCATGGCAGGGCCGCAGCAGATGTGCCAGAGAGCTGAGCTGCTGGCGCAGCTTATAGGTGGACACATCTCCCCCATCCTCGGATTTAGCTGGAGATAACAACCACCAAAGAGCTGTGGTTTTGCCATATTACACACGGGTGGGTAACTGTATCCACTGATCACTCCCTTCTCCTCCTCCCAGGGCCACGAATGATAGCTGCGATGCTCAAATGTGCCCCATGGTCCCCCAAACACGCACTCCTTTCATCTGGACCCACACCTTTCCCAAGCAAAGTCGCTGCCGGCCTAGCAGTCAAAACCTTCAAGCCCTTCCGAAGGGGGTATTTTCCCCCTTCGATTTCTATTTTTACACACACACACGCTCGCCTCTCCCTCGCTCGCTGTTTAATTTCCGTGTGAGAGGGAAGCAGGTGCCCGTGCTCCCGTGAGCTCTCCCTTCTCTAGGTTTTTTTTCCCTTCTTGGATCCTGCCCCATTAGTTTAGTGCCCAGCCATCTGCGACGTCTCCTGTAATGCTGTCCCCCTTGTGTACCAGGGAGCTTTTCCATTAGCGCCTTTAATATTCTGACACCTTAGCACAGGCTGCTATTACATTCAAACACTGATCGCCCTGTGAAATTACATCGCAGGGCTTGCTAAAATGGAATTGTGTATAATCAGGCTCCTCCATGCACTGTCAGTCCCATCACAAATACAACGTAAAGCAGGCTTATGGATGGGCTTAGCAGCTGCTACAAGTGTATTTTTTTTTAATAGATGAAGTATCCCTTATTTAAAGCATTTCCTTAAGAAAAAAACCAACAGTGAAAGACAAATCAACAGCTGCTGCACTATGTTAACCGTACCACCGGTCTCTTAAAAACATGTTATTTACTAAGGTAGCTATCTGTTTATCTATAACTATATCAAACAGAGGAAGAGGGTGAGATAAAGATAGTTAAACAGACAGTCGAGGAGATATCTGCCACTGGGAAATAATAGCTAAATAAAAAGTGCCATTATTTACTCCAGAGAGGGGAGGAGGGAGAGCCAGCACTCTCCTCCCAGAGCCGGTGACACACAGCGTGGTGATGCCTTGGGAGCCTCCGGTTTGTGCCCCAGATCGCCCGGCTCCAGCCTGCTCATCTGCCCACGACCGCATCACATAAATCTGGGGGGAAAAAATCAGCTCAGGACCCAAGCGTCACATCTCTGCAGGGAGGCTGTGACGTGGGGACAGCGAGAGAGGGCAAGGGGAGCCACGCTGCTCGGGGGGCTGGCATGGCGGGGCAGCCCCCCACCTCCATGCAGGCTGAGAGTGGCTCAAATTAAGGCAAAGTTAGCCATGGCAGAGGGCCTGGGTGCGTCACCCCTGGGCAGGCTGGTTTCGGGGTGGCCAGCACACAAGGGACTGACTCCACAGCTTTTTTTTTTTTTTTTTTTTTTAATTTTAATTCCAGTGATGGATTAGGACAAAGGTATTTCAGGGGGATGCAGGAAGCGGCAGGGACACAGATGATGTGTCAGAGAAATGAGCTCCAGAGCTCTCCGGCTCCGGAGTTCAAAACGCTGCCTCTTACCATGCCCTAAAGGTTATTCTGTCTGTCTGCTGTGAAATGCGACGGCACATCGCCTGAAGGGAGATTTCCAGAGGCGCTGTGACCCTTCCGCTATCTCCTCCGAGAAGCCTCCGCAGGAATGATGAGATTGTAGCTCATTTCCACACACCTTGAAAGAGCCGGGCTGGATCAAACGTGCTGGAAGCAGCGGCAGCACATCCCTGGGCCTCATCCTCGCCTCCTGGCAGGGAGCGTGCTCTTGCTGTGAGGGGCTGGGAAACCACATCCACCCCACCGCAACACCGATGCTCTGACACTGCCTTTCGTCCTAAACCTGGATGGAAAAGCCAAAATATTGCCTTGTTTCACTGTGTAGGAACCGTTCCGCTTGGGAACCATGAAGTAAAACCCAGTGACAGAACTGCTGCCCTTTGGAGAGGAGCAATCTATTCCTGAGCGAAACACTGACGTGACATTTTGACTCCAGTTTTTCCACTGCAAAACAAAGCCATTTGTCCAGAGCAGACACACAGCTCCTTTGCACAGCATGTCTCCACACATGGGGCTCTAGACATTTTTGGAAGGGCTACACCTTGGTGATCGGCTGCTGTGCACAAATGTGCCAGATGGGGAGGATGGGCCCACGGAGGGCAGAGACCCACGGACAGGTTACCAAGAGAACAGCGTTGGGGAGGTGCTGTACCACTGCACATCCATTCATGCTGCAGGCTGAGACAAGTCAACTCAAGCCTCTGGCTCTCACCTGGCACTGCCAAGCTTAGGTGCCTGCAAGGTGGCAGCAGGTTCATGTCTCAGTTTCGTAGCCTGTTCCTAAAACCCCAGCCCTAGGGGATGGGAAAGAAATCAGAGAGGAATCCTGCAGGACCTTCTCACCACTTCTACGCACTTGCTTGCAGGTCTTATCACACACATCTCTTCCTCTGCTCACATCCATCCCAACTCCTTCCACAATCTCATACCCACCACACCTTTCTGGGACAGATACATGACCTTCTCCAAAACTCACCTCTGGCACGATGTGGAGAAACTGGCTCAGATAGGACAGACCAGAGGGGCATGGAAAGATGTGCCCTTCTCCCTCTTACCTCCTCTTCCCAGACAGCAGACTCTCAGGTGCAAAGTCCAATCTTTGGTATTTGGCACAGCACCAACCCACCCGACCTGTCAGGACCTCTCAGTATACTGCTCTGCAAGAATCAATTAAAACAGTTTCTCAGCACTTCTACAAGATGCAAAGCTGCTCAGAGGAGAGACAGCTGGAAGAGCAAGAGAAAGGCAGGAGAATACAATACACAAGGCATCAGGGAAAAGATCAATAAAGATTAGGAGGGCAGCGGCCGCATCCCTTGTCCGCGTCCAAGGCTCTTATGGCTGTGCTGCGAGAGCACCAGGGAACGTTAACAAGGCGCTGCTGTGCCCGTGCCTTGGCTGGTACCTGTCTCATCGAAGGTACGAGTTTGCACTGGCTCATCCAAGCAGCAGCTCTTCCTCATGATTGTTGACTCAGGTCAGGGTTAAGGCTGGGGAGGTTAAAGCAGAGGCGCCGCTGAGAGCTCTGATGGATGCAAGCACCGGGTGAGCAGGCAGCGCACACGGGCGCAGCCAGCACAGCCTACCAGGGTGGCTGCAGGCAAAACTGAGGGTCCCCGATTGCCATGGAAGAGCAAACAGGAGATGGTCTGAGGGGCCAGGCAGCACGTCATGAGAGAATCGAGCTGGAGGAAGGTCGAGAAAGCAGAGAAAAAAGGGACCTGAGAGGAGGTGGTGAGGTCCTGAGAAGAGGTTATTAAAGGAGGCGTGGGAGGATGAACTGCAGCAGCTACGGCCAGGCAGGAGCAGGAGCAAGGCTGGCTACCTGGACTGGGAAGAGGGGACCAGCACTGTGTTACGGTGCTGAAAAGGTCACAGAGAAGACCATGACATGGATGGCAGAAAATTAAGGGCTTTGGGTCCCCCCAAGGCCTCAACTCACATCTCCCAGGGGACTGAAAGGTACCTGAATGGCTCCTTGGTGGCACCAGGCTCACTGACCGCCAGCCAGGCTGGGCTCCGCAAGGACACAGGCAGTGATCACCCTCTCCTGCAGCCAGCCAGGGTCTCCATACTGGGCAAGCTGGGACACTCTGGTCATGGCTTTCAGCTGTGCCTGCAGTTCTCCCTGTAGTAAGGCACTGGGCAGGACTGTGACCCGTGGGCACATGGATGCTCTCGGGCCATAGTCCCTGTAGGAGGCATCATACCTTGCTGCAGCTGAGGGACGGATGCAGCGGCTCAGCTGGCCCTTCCCTGCCATCGTGCCTGGGAAACACTGTTAGGATTTGCCTAGTTGCTGCCTGCTGATGATCAGGAGGAGGAGCAAGTCCCGGGAGCACGTGCCCAGTGGAGTTACTACTGAGCGTGGTAGCAGGGGGACAGCCTCCACGCAGCCACGGTGCAAGAACAGAGCTGTGACCGGTGCAAGAACAGAGCTGTGGGGTCATGTAAGGCTCATCCCGCCCCTCTCAGCATCCTTCAGCTGCGTTGAAAACCCATCCCTAACTTGCGCGTGCTCTCTCAGCTCTGCCTACAGCTGCTGGAAACAAAAGCAAGTGAGAAGAGCCCCCTCGGGGGTGTAGCTGGTCTGCAGCATAGGGCTGGAGGGCTGAGATGTGACGAGGAGGTTCATGGGCTGTCTGAAGCACTTGGCCATGGACTGCCTGGCTCTCCTGGCTATGGAGCCGTGCCAGGCAGCCCGCTGGCTGCCTCCTGCCAACATGCCGGTGAAGAGCAAGTGGTTGGTATGGACCAAGGTGTCCCAATTAGCTGTCCACTGATCTAATTAGATCTCTGCAGGAAGGACTGGAGCTGGAGAAACGACACAGCTGCCTCCTTGACCAGATATTCAACCTTTCCCGTCTGCAGCATTTTATTTTTCAGATTTTTAACTTGCAGTACCATTTTCGTCCGGCTCAGCAGAACCTGTCCTGCCTCGGGTCCTGCCACAGCTCCTCACCAGCAATTATGTATGTGCACAAACAGGCACTCAGCATCCAAGCTCCCTGCTCCCGTGTCGGGGAACAGCTGCTGGGGTTGCAAATCAGAGGAGTAAGGAGCGAGACAAGGGGCACTGGGAGGCAGAGCCAACCGAGAGGACATGGCAGAGCCCGCCAGGTCCCTCTCACTCCCCCTGAGTGACAGTAAGGCGTGCGAGCGCGCCTGCCCTCCCCACTGCCGTGCCGCACCACCCCAGAGAGCTGGCAAACGAGCTTCAAACCAGCCCGTTCCTTGTAATCGGAGTCAGTCAGTGTGTGTGTTACGCTTGAGTTGATGGCTGGTGTTAAATTCAATGCCTTGAGTATTGATTTCCTCGCACATCCCGGACTTTGTTAAAGGGTTAGCCGTGAACCGAGATCAAAGGGAGGTTAACTCGTTTCTCATAAGTGGTAAAGCAGACCTCTAGCAAAACCGGGCGCCAGGCCTCCTCCGCAGAGGATGCTCCATGCATGTTGTTAGTTACCCCGGTCGCCTCGAAAGCCAGATAAAGCCACAAAGCTGCCTCAAAGCAGGGAGATAAAATGATCCCGACAACTTCTCAGAGACCCCCAAGCTATTATGAGTGCACACTGGGGACGGGCCGCGTGGGCCAGCGCACTCCTCCTCCCCAGCCCATCCCTGAGCCACGGTGAGCTGCTCACCAGGAAAAGGGGGGAAGCAAGTGTTTGCCAGCTGCACCTCAAAGAGGCTTCCCCCCAGGGGCTCAAGAGAGAGGGAATGGCACACGGCTGCTCCCCGAAGGACCATCGGGCAGGGTCACAGCTCACTCCCTGCCATGGCCAAGTGGAGAGAAGACCATCAGTTGAGCTGACGCTACCATCAACTCCCATCTTGGTTTTCCCTGCCCCACATGAAGTAATTTGGGCACTGATAGCACCAAGATGAGCAGGATTTGACAAGGCAGTAAGAGTTAAGCGCACAAATAACGGCACTAACAGGGTTTTGGCTTTACCTTTGTAATTTTTAAGGGATGGAGGCAGGGAAAAAGGTGTAGGAGACAATCTGGAATTGTTATCACTAGTATTAATGAATGCCCAGAGGCACCGAGGAAGAAGCATCCATTTCAGATGAACATCTGTCAACTATAAGAGGTAAAATTTCAGAGGTAGCTAAGGTGCTTCGGAGCCTCGATTGCACCGACTTCCTGGGAGACTTAAGCATCCAAGTAATTTCTAACAGTACCCTTGACCCCTAAGTCATCTTGTCACCAACTCAACCCCTCTCTTTTACCCCAAGAACCACTTACAGCACAGTCCAGCCCTCCAGCAGCCACGCTGTTCTGCAACCGGATGAATGTGGTTTCAGTGGCACTGTACCTTCCCCTCCGAGGTGACAGCAAGAGCCGTGCAGCTTCAGCTGCAGAAAACACAGCATGCTCTGCCCTCCCACCCCTGAAAAAGCCCAACCCAAAGCAACCCAGCAACACTGGTGGTGTAATTCCTCATCCTGCAGCGTGTGTAGGGAAGAGGGCCCCACCACAGCCCATCTTGGGGGTGAAACTCTCAGTGGGAGCTTTATTCCTGAGCACCCATAGTCACATTTGACTACGAGGTGCTCCTTAGGGTGCTAAACAGGCACCCCCTCATCCCTTCTCCCCTCTTCCAAACTCCTGCCACCCAGCACTCCCCCAGCAGCCAATCTGTTTTTAAGTGAATGGTTTATACCAAAGTGTTCAGGGAATATCTGCTCAGTGCCCAGCATACCAAATGCTGAAGATTTCACTTAAACTCTCAGCATCTGTGTATCTCAACTAAATTAAGCTATTTGCTATAAAAGAGCACAATGACAGTAATGGAATAATAACAGCATTAATAAAACACAACAATCCTCGAATGAGAAGCGGACACATCAGCTAGCTTCAACCAAGAGAAGAAGGCTATTTTAAAATCACACACAAAAACCATCTGGGGGTGGAGAAAACCAACAAAAGCTCCGAAACTCAGAGGTCAGACTGAAATTATGTTTTTAACCTCCAAAGAAAGATGCTTGCCAGAGCCTTCCTAGTCAGAGAGCTCCCACACCAGCTGGAAATGAATTTCCACAGCTCCCAGCAAAAGGAGGGCTTATAATGGGAACGCTGAAAATTTCCAAGGGGCATGCTGGCTCCACAAAAGGTGGGTGGGAGCACTCTTAAGAGGGAGGACACAGAATCAAAAGCCTGAAATAGAGGAGCATCAGCAAGGTTTGTCACCCAGCTCCTGGGGCAGACGTGTTGGAGCCAGGGGTGATGCCGTGCCTGAGCTAGCGAAGCAGGGCCCGATGCCGGCGCATCATTATGCAAACACCCAGATGTCTAAAGCTCACCGTACTGCTGTTCCCCTCTTGGTTGCCTTCACTCCATCCACAAATTCCTCCTCCTTCCTTTGTTTTGGATGAGGTTGAGACTAAAGACAGCACCTTCCGTTTCAAAGTCACCCACACACCGTTTCGCAGGGATAAAATAACCCTGGGGACCTGCAGTAGGGTTGGGGACAGGCAATCAGTTTGCATTAAGCACGTCATGCTGCATCTCTGAGGTCTTGCCACAGCCCCATCCTGCCCAGGGCAACACCCCAAACTATCACTTGCCTTGGGGGGGGATTGGGTCGGCGGGTGACAGTTGTTTCTCTGGAATGGGAGGAGATGGAGGAAAAGGACACCTCCATGTTCACCACCAGCTTCTTGTTCACCACCATGTTGAAAGGACCAGCAGCAGGCTTGTGACAGCAGCAGGCAGGGTCTTCGTGCTTCTCTGGCAGCACGGGTCTCTGGCCCAAGCCTCGCCCCAGCCCCACAGGCTGAGCGCAGAGACGCTGCCCTGCCTGGGCCCCGGTTTAGCTGGCTGCCCCTGCAGAGGGTACATGATAGCTGCTCCTCTCCTCACCCCAGCTGCCCAGAGCCCACGTGCAGATCCTCCCCAGGATAACACAGCAGAGACAGATGTCACCTCTTCTCACTGACACGGCAGGAAACACAAACCGGGTCGCAGACCGGCAGGCAAGCTCACCGCTGCCTCCCCATCCTCTGTGGCACGGCCAGAGCCAAACACAGGCAGCCGAGCAATCCCTGACTCCAAAAAAGGCAGAATTCAGCAGAAGGCGGGGGGCAGCTAGCTGGCTTTCCCACAGCATAACGGGTACCACTTCGGGTCCACCTGCCTTTGAGAAGGAGCCAAGCAGGGCTGGCAGGGCAGCAGTGCAGTGTCCATAACGCCCGGGCTCATGGGCTGCAGGGGGCTGGAAGCCTTCTGGGTCCAGGTCTGTAACACAGATCCTCCTACTCATCCCCCAAGTCAACTTGGCTGGCTTATCTCCTCCAACTGATCCACCAGACAGCGCTCCTGACTTACACCTTTCTAAATTCCTATGGAGAAAAAGCCAAAGCAGCAGTTGGCCCAGACTTGAACAGGCTGCAAGTTTCTTTGTTTTCATTACAATTTCCAATCCTGATGCTTTTTTTTTTTTAGCCATTTCTGCTCTGCCCCCCGAGGTGCTGCTGTGATTGAATGAAACACGACCCCGGGCTCCAATAAGTGTATTTCAATTACATCTGTCACCATGTAACAATGTAATGATATATCATGTGATATTAAATCCATGGTAATCATATCAGCGATTTTTTTAATAGTGCACTAATCACATTATTACATCTCAATAATTAACAACAGAAGGCCTAAAAAACCTGGATACACAGCAGAAAGCTCTGAAGGTCCCCAGCTTGTGCCTGGGAGAGGCCCAGAGAGCAGGATGGTGAGGCGCTGCCAGGCAGGCATGGCACGACGAGTAGCAAGGGCACAGAAGTTTTGCACAGGTAACATTGTGTAGAACAGCCAGGTATGACCAGATTTTTCCTCAGTCCAAGCCTAAAGGAGAAGTGAGTATTTTGGAGCTAGGAAGAGACACATGGTACATCCCATCTTGCCCAGCACTGCTCCCTTTCCTCCAGCAAACCAACCCCTCTGCTCTGGAATATGCCTTGCCGTCCCACTGCGCAGAAGCCCGACTGCAAAGGGAAGGATGGAGTCTTGAAAAGGAAGGACCAATTCTACCAACACTTCCGTACCAGGCTGCTGGAAGAACGACATTATTTTCCTTCTCGTGTTGCACCAGCTAGAGACAAAGCTAAGAGAGCAACCCACCTCAGGGAGACACTCTGAGGCTTGAAGTCACGCTCACTTTTGCAGTGAAACAAATCTGTCAGCTTAAAACCGAAAACCGGTGAGAATCCTTTGGGGGCACAGGGGTCCTCTCGGCTGCCACCTCCACCCCAAGCTCCCACCCGCACGCCTGGAGCAGACTGGGGCTGGACTCCAACGCACTGACATACACATCCCGCTGTGCAGAAGGGAGTCAGCCAGCCTTGTGCAAGCAGGCTGCTCCCCCCAGCTCCCAGCTTTACTCCTTGCGGGATGCGGGCAAACCCGGGTGCAGGCGGCAGGGAGCCGTGGGTGACAGCGGGCTGGCGCAGAGTGCCAGGGCATAGGGAGTCCCGTGCTGCAGCGTCCCCGGCTGTGACAGAGCTTTCTTTCAGCTGCAGGCTGGTCAATCTCCTGGTTTCCACATCAGAAGCTGATCTGAGGAGAGCCTCATTACCTGCCTTAAAGTTCCAGCCAAGCACTTAGCTCTTAAAGACGGGATTTAAGAACTATTTGACTGATCATTTCTCTCCTCATTTAGTTTGGCTGCTCTGAACCAAATCAACCTGTGAAGTTGAAAGAGTGAGAACGGGAGGCAATGTGTGCGCAGGCAGTCACTCCGTGCACCGCACACAACGTCCCAGCTCCCCCCACCGCTCTTCCCAAAGGACCAGATCCTGTCTCAGCCTGGTCGGCACAGCCTCTCCTGCCTCCAGGAGTACCCACAGCGCATTTTCACCAAATGCCACCAAAGTTTCACCAAACACCGAAGGGGAGCCACCTTTTCCTTCCCCGTGCGGCACAGGCATTTGGGGGGATCATTAACTCCCCAGCACCCAGACAGCACCTTTATGTACGCCTGGAAGAGCCAAGTGCAGCATCCCAGACCTGGGAGCAAGGGATGGAGGGAGGGATGAGCCAGCCAGGATTGACAGCACCACCATCCCCACATCTTTGACCGATCCAGGACAGGACGTTCCTGTATCCTTCATCTCCTTGCACACCTTCCTCCTGTCCCGCTTTCCAGCTCAGCTGTGCTGTACAGCGGCTGAACTGCCCTCCTGCCGCCTGCCCAGCCAAGGTGCTGCCTGCCGGGCTCTCCCATGCCCAGCAGTGCCCTGATCCCTCACCTTGGGCATCAGAGCCTGCAGAGGGGCTGTGGGGAGGCTCAGGGAGATGAGGAGGCTCCCAGGGCCGAACGAGAGTTGCAGCAGCAAGCTGAGACCCTGCATTTAGGGATGACCCTGCTGAGGGGCAGGCAGGACAGACGGATGCCTCACTGGCCAAGGCACTGCAGTTGGACTTTCTCTCCTTCCCCCATTCCTTCTTTTTTTTTCTTTTAATTTTGCCTCAGAAGCCACGATCCTTTAAAGATGTGCACGTCTCATTAGCTCTACCTTGACAATCATTACCGTTCCTGCAAAGGCAGGAGGAGAGCTCAGCCCGAGCGTGGGGGAGTCCATTACCTTGTAGTTAAAGGGACACTGACAACTCCGGGCTGCCCGTGGTCTGACTCCCCCTGCGAAGCCGGGTCCCTCCCGCACATGGCTGTTCCCCCTCCTGTTCTGAGCAACGATCTTCTTGACATGGGTGAGATGCAAAGCCCATGGTGGTGGGTGGTCCCGCACCCACCGCCACATACTCAGTGCTCCCCTGGATGGGCTGTAGGGCCAAGTCCATGCCCACAGCCCCTGGGGCGAGGCGCACTGAAACCCCCAAACCTTCCCAACACATTGCACAGGGCCTTCACGCAACTGCATCTCGCTTCAGCAAATGCACGCTCCCAGGCTGTACCACAAGACCCAAACCTAGCCCTGACAGCATGCAGCCAGCCCAAAATGTCCCCAGCAAACGCCACAGCACAGGCTGGGGTAAGGACCACGAGGGCCCTAGGGCAAAGGCACCGTCCCCAGGTATGAATGCCTGGTGACACAACCACAACAGGGCAGCGAGCTCCGTGCTCATGAACCAGCTTCAAGGTGCAACATACCCTGCACCTGTGAGTCTGTCCCCAGCTTTTCTGGCTCTGTAGGGTGCAACACAAACCACCACACACCCAAGGGTGGGGATGAGGAAGAGTTCAAGTGGGTAGGTGGGGTGATCCCAGGAAAGGACCCTATTCGCTAAAGATGCTGGTCCAGACAGTCCTGCTCTCCTCCACAGCTGGGGGCTGCTGCTCCGCCTGGCTATCCCTAGATCTTTTGCCCCCTCCAACAAGGGACCTGACTCACATTATGCAAGGGTAGGACCCCTCATTCAGGAGATTTTGGGGCAAAGACCCTAAAGCGACTTTTGATGAAACAGCCCCCACCTTCTCCCAGCCCCACAGGGCTCTGAAGCCTGGTGCAATCCTAGGAGGCACAGGCATCAGGGTGCAGCCCTAGAGATGATCCTGCTTCTTTGTGTCTAGCAGGACGGGAGACCCTCTGCAGCCACGCTAACTCCCCGCTGCTCTCCGCAAAACCCCGGCAGGAGACAATAACGCATGGCCGCAGCTCCGAGCCGTACTCCAAGGAAGGATCCTACCTCCAACACAAGGCTGTCCAAGAACTTGACAGGACTCTGTTTGAAAAAGATGTTGAAAGAAATGATCTCTTTAAGTGCAATGGGAGATATTTGTCTCTGATTTACCCTTGGCTTTTTGCTCTGGTTCAGGTAGGAGCGGTGTGGGATGGCTGGCAGATCTGAGAGCATGGCACGCCCCAGCGGGCAAGGCGAGCAGTGCGGAGGAAGGCGCGAGTCAGTTTGGAGTGCTCCCCATTTATCAAACTCACGCAGCCCGCCAGCGGAGCGAGTCTTTCTATCATTACAGCTCTCAAAATCCGATTCATACCACTAATCCTGCCTTCATTCTCCCAGATTAATAACATCTCTTTCAACCTTCACAGTGTGATAAATAGACAAAGAGAGAACAAAAGGAGAAACAGAAGTGAGAGAAAGAGCCAGAGCAACTCCACATAATAAAGAGAACCAAGAAAGGGGAAAGGAAAAAAAAAGGGAAAAGAAAAGGGAAAGAAAGGAGCCGGCACACTTGACTCTGCCATTTACTTTAGCAGATTCTCCCCAAAAGCTCCCTGCGATCTTTAAAGAATGTAAAACATTGCTCAAAGGAAAGGCTCGTTAGCAACCCTGACCAGGCCGGGTTTGCTGGAAATCTTTTCACTTCCAGGCTCAGCTCAGGTCAGCGCTGAGCATGAGTTTGTTGGTTTCTTGTCCTGCTCCTCCCCAGCCTCCTGCAGAGGCAAAGCCTCCAGCACACACTTGCTCTTCCTCTACTTGCAGCAGCTTCTCGGAGGGGAATGGGAGGTCCTGGCCGGTGACTGCTCCAGGGGTGCCCCAGCAGCTCAGCAAGCCCGAGACGATGCCAGAGCAGCAGCAGCTTCAGGCTGGCACAGTTAGGGGTGCCCCAGAGCCAGGACCATGCGTCGAACTTAGGATGGGGATGAAGACCAAAACCCACGACAGCAGCAGAGTGGATGCGGGGCCCCACACCATCAGCCTGGCTGTGGGGCACCCATGGGGCAGAGGAAACGTGAAGCCTGCATGGACACAGCTGTACTGCAACGGGGGTGTCACAAACCCCGGCTCCCTGGGCTGCATCCCTCTGCCCCCTTGCAGGGAGTCCCCATCCCAGGGCACACTCCACAGCCTGGACCTGCATTTGGGCCACCCAAGTCCAACTGCGTAGGCTGAAACCCCCCTGTATATTCACGGAGCTCAGCCGTGCCTGCTCCATGCACTCCTCTGCTCTGGTTCGTTCAGAAACAACCGAGTCCCAGGGAAAGCTGACCCTACAGCCCAGAGAAAGCTGATCCTACAGCCCAGGATCCCCCAGAAAGCCAACTCCATCGGCTCTGTGGACATCGATGGAGACCATTTTTAGCCATTTCCCACCTGCAGCCTTCACCGGAGCTGCGCTGTTCAGCTGTTTCACTCTGCCACACCGTATTGAACACTCCGTGCAATCTCCAAGTTATTTTAATAATTAAATGTTTATTGGCACATTTTTCCCATACTACTTCCAGACTTGCCTGATTTTCTTTCCAGTGAGTGACTCCCCTTGGTTCAGTCCTTCCATAGGATGCACACTGGCACCGCGTTTCTCCGCACAATGAGCATCCCCCTTCGAGCCCATCCCCGTGGACTCCTGGCAGGTGCTGTGCACACCAAATAACACCAAGCCCAGAGGAACGGCTGGGGCAGAGCGCTGGGTTTCTGGCCAGGATGGTGCTCTATTATGGCTCTGCATTCACATTCACAGCCCCCGCGCAGAGGCTGGGCGAGGTTGGTTTTTTTTTCCCTCTCTTCTTTTACACTGTTCCATATTACTCCAGGCTTTGAACTAAAGAGAAAAGCAACACTCAATGTGCGGGGCTTTTTTTTTTTTAAAGCTACCTTTATCATAGCAAATCTTTTCCTTCTCCGCTGTGTCGCTGGAGATAGATATCAAGCAAAAAGAAAGTCTCCTCTTCTAACAATGGATTTCCCTTCCCTTCTGAACTTCAAATAGAAAACTCTTATCTGCAGCCACAGTTGACCAGAAGAAGAAAAGAAAAGAAAACAGACATATGAACTGAACCTGCGCTCTCTTTCTATTTACTCAAAAAGGCTGTACTGGGCTCTTCACGCAGAGATGCTCTGAACATGCTTATGGCACGTATTTACTCACTTCACTAGCTATCCCCCCACCATGGAAACCCACCTCCAGAACGACTCTCCTCCACGCTGCTCCTGGGCCATCCAGCACAGCAAAGCCTATACCTAAAGCTGGAGACAGCAAGCTCTCTTCAGACTCAGCTAAAAGGAACAGCAGCGATGCCCCTGACTCACATAAAGCATCACTTCTGCGCGGTGCAAGTTCTTTACGTGACAGGACGGATTACAGGTCAGGTTTGCTGGTTGTACCTGCACAAGATGCATTGAACAGCTCTGGGTAAAACCAGGCTGCTGCAGGTTTTACCCACAGCCCCCCACGCAGCACCCATGGGCCACTGCTGGTACCAGCCAGCTCCAATGTGTGTTTGAAGATCTGCCTTTGAACCATCTTCTTGCCTTTGATAAAGCTGCTCCAGGAAGAAGTACACCACCATGAAACAACTTCTCTTCCCCACTTCAGTCCCTGGGTGCAGCACTCTCCTGCCCTGGCTTTCTTCCCCTTCGTCGGCACGGTCTCCGGAGAGGCACCACCATATCCCAGCTGGGTTGAACAACCCATCCCTGGGGCTTGCTGAGGTCCTGCTGCCACAGCACTCTTGGCCCCGCCCAGCTATCAGAAATGGAAATGTGAGCACCGTTCCTGCCAAATTCCCAGTGCCTGGACCAACACGCATGCAGCAAGAGACCCAAGGAGGCTGGTACTACTGCCTTCCTGCCTGGTGTCCTGACGGGAGATGTGTGCTGCTTGGACCCTTCTGGCTTTCAGCCATGAAGACAAGGTCACACAAGACTTGAGAAATCCAGACTTACGGCCGTGGAGGACCTCCTGGCCACAACCACGGAGCTCCCGTTCCTCCTTACCCTCTCAAACCCACCTTGAGTATTCACACCAGGCAGCGAGACAGACAACCCCTCCTCTCCATGGGCTCTGCCAGCAAAGAGGGACACAGCTACTGCCACGCGATGTCCCCAGACTGCAAGGGGGACCCCAGTTGAAGAGACTCGCTGTTGGAACTGGAGCCAGAGTCCCAGATCAATCGGGGCAGAGAGGGCTGGAAACTTTCCAGATCATTTTACATTAGAAAGAAGAAGTTTCCTTCATCAAAAGCCAAATATCATTCTCATTAGGAGAATGTGGAGCTTCCAGCCAAGGGGAAGATGAACTCCCACCTGAGACGTGGCCAGGCATCCTCTGCAGCCACACGTGGGGACATGGTGCAAGTCTGAGCTTCACCTCATTCGGACTGGAGACAGTTTTGGTAACTCTACCTGGCTCCAAGGCAGTCCCCAGCGAGGAGAGCCTGGCCTGCAGCCCCAGCTGTCTCTGCAGGCCCTCCCTGAGCTTCCCGGCAGCAGCAGCGTTCCCTTCCCATTAAACTGCATAAACCCTCCCAGCGCTCTTCTCTTGGGGCAGTCCCGGTGTTGCAGGAGGCTCCTCCCTGTGGAGCTACAATGGGAAGATCCATCAGATAAAGCACCTTCTCTTCAAGCTGTCTGATGACAGATGTTCAGCCAACGGAGCAGTGGGATTGGCGGAGCACCGCAGAAGCGCTTTATAATTCCTGCTCCTCTCCTCCTTCCTCAGCGTCTCCCGGGAGAGACATGATGATGGACGGTGACATAACTGACTGTTCCCAATCAAGGTAATGTAAGTAATGACAGCTGACGTGATTCCTGGAACGTGCAGGCGCTGCTGGCCCATGTGCCTTGCCTACTGCAGGCAGCACCGCCAGAGCTCCTGGAGGCACAGGAGACCAGAGAATGGAGGCCTGGCTGGGGACAGGGGAGGAAGAGACCCAGGACCCAGAGGCTGTCTCCAAACTGGCTGTGAATAACTCATTACATCAGCCTACACGAGTGAGAGCCAAGGGGAGGTGGGTAGCACCCATCTCATGGAGCAAACCCCTCCTGGGCTGTGTACAATACCTAACCCAGACTGCAGTGGCCCCATTCCTTAGGAAGTGGCTAGTTGGGGGTCTCCCCTGGCCCCTCAATGTTTGGCAAGGCTTTTATTGCTCTGGCTCTGCCCCTGTTTCCCCCCAGTCAGTGACTATCTGGAAACTGGAGCATTAAGTCAATAAGCTGGAGCTCACCTCCCCATCCAGCTGGCACACAGGCAGGGCCATGTCATCTGAACCCCAAGGCAAGGGGTGCAGCAGCCCCAGAACACATGCGCGGGTCTACGGAGACTCACGAAGGGAAAACACCGTGCAAGCTCAGAGCTGCAGTCCTCTTCCAGAGCCTCGGAATTAGCAAGCAAATTTAACATGCAGAGAAGCGACCGATTAATAACCCAGCATTGACTTAAGAAGACCTTGAATAATACATAGTGCTTGTACACGTAAGGGGAAAAAGTCAAGTCCTTCTGCTTGTCAAGTGTATCCGCCTCCCAAGCACCGACACTCGACAAGAAACCTCCCTGCCAGCCAGCCACAGCCTTAAGCATCTCTTCAGAAATGCCTCTTGGTAAGATGAATGGCCAAATTTTGCGCCAAGTTAGACAGGCATTTGGACAGGTCCAAGAATGGTGTTGTTTTAAATGTAATTAGCACTGCCTGTTAATAAAGTCCCTTTAAACCTGCCAAGCAGAAGATGACACTGAGCATCTGCAGCCCACAATGATGAGCCATGAGAACACCCCATGTTGGTTAAGCTGATGGCTGAGAGAGAGGACCTTACCACGAGGCTGCCCCAAGCTCTCCTCCACCCGGTCTGCACTGCAATCCTCCCAGCAGCTCGGCCACGGCGAGGAAAAGTCAGACCCAAAGAGACAAAAGATTGGCAGAAGCTCAGCTGCAGGCGCTGGGCTCCACCGCATGACGAGGACAGCAGATGAAGCTATGAACGGACTGTTCCCTTCCACAGCTTGATTCTGGCTTCTGTTGTTTAGTGATGGTTTTGGTGTGAGACACTGAGCAGTGATATCAACATCCCTGTGTGCTGCTGTCTACTTTGCTAAATAATGATGTCTGGGAAAAAATGTGCTCCCTTCTGAGAATATTCCAACCCAGAACTAGCAGAAAAATGGTGTTTACTTTGTCAACAGCCACTATTTTTGTATAGGGGCTACAAACACAATGCCCACTGCGAGAGGAGTGGAGTGCTGCAAAGCACCAGGGATTTGTATATCATCAGTGAAACACTGTAAATCTCCATTTTTGAGATGGGGAGAAAAACCGAATGGCACCTCAGGCAGAGGCTCCCGACAGCCGGTCGTTCTGGCTCTCGCGGCTGAGTGACCCTCCTGCGCAGCCAGCCCACAAGGATGCTGCATGGATTTAATGCCTGCAAAGCAATTTGAAAGTGAAAAGCCTCGCAAACAAGCCTTGTGGCTCAAGCCCAGGAGCAGGAGAGATGAGACCTAATTTCTGTTCCAATCTCTGATACGCATTCACAGGAAAATCTTCCCACCACCCCCCGTGCCTCAGTATCCCCACAATAATATCTGTTGAGCCTTAGGAGCCTAAATTCATTCATGAGTTTAAAGCGTTTTAGCACCCAGTGCGTGAAGACCAAAGGACCGTCACTACGCCAAACATGAGCCGTGTATGACATAAGGTCAGAAAGCATTTTAAAAAGCAGCCACCCAGTGCAAAACACAAGGGAAAAGATTTGAGCAGGAAACAGGATTTGTCTCCTTCAGATGTAAATGACTGCCAGCTAGCAGCAGAGCTCCAAAGACATTTTAGCGCTGAGAAGTATTTCTACAAAGCAGACCAAGAAAAAAACGCAATAAACAGACACAATTCGTAGAGTTTGATTTCCAGAGCAATAAGCACAGAATCTGAGCCCAAAGAAAAGATCCGTATTAGCAACCAAATCCAATCATTCCGATAATAAAGAAGAGACGTCCGGACTGGCGCAGAACTATTCCCAGAGAGAAGTTTGTCTCCCCAGCCCTTTCACACCCTGCAGTGGCTCAATGGAAGAATACTTAAGAAGTTGCAAGTTTGGTCATAATGTGTAAAAAGCCCCTGAAATGCGACATCATTTACTCTTCTGTGGTATTGCTCAGCAGAGCTAATAAATCTTGCATGAGCAGAGCTGATTCTAATTTTCTAATATGAAAAGGCATTTGGATTGAGAGAGAGGGGAAGATAAAAGTGATTGAATCTCCAATAGCCCAGCGTCAGTGACAAGAAACATCCTGCTACGGACCCCAAGGAAGAATGGCTCCCCCTCCTCCCCGAACCACAGCCACACTCACCCGCTCGCACATCCAATTCTCCCTGCTTTCTGCTCGCCACGTCTCAGTCTCTCCTATTGACAGGACGTGGTTTTAAACACAGTTACACAAGTTATCATTTCTGCCTTTTGATCAATCTGAATTTTCAGGACAATTACCCTCTTAATCAATGATTGCTATCAGCAGCCCCTTGGATTCCTCACCAAGGCAATCGTGCCGCCAGGGCAGACGGCGGGTGCATATGCAATGAAGCTGCGGGGAGGCGCAAGTCCATCTTCCCCTGACGTAGTCGTCGGCTGAAAGGGTGGAGAGCTGTGAAGGCCACTTCAAGGAACACCTGACGTAAAAAATAAGTGGAGGGAATTAAAAGGGACGTTGTACGAGGGATCTGCGGCACAGCCGGGCTGGGGGGACCAGGGACTTGCTGAAAACATCATTGAGTTGAAAAATAAACCAACTAAACCAACAGATTTACCGTCCACTGGAACCATATATTTAAGAGCTATCTATAGCCAGCAGTAGCTGCTCCTAATGAGGCTAATAAAGCCCGGTTCCAATTAGAGACTGAAACTATTAGAAGAAGGAAAGGTGGAGAGCCAGCTTTTAACAACCTCTAAAGATGTGGGGTTTGGATTTGGGGTTTTTTGTATTTTTTTTTTTCCCTCAGAAACTATTTACTATCACCAAAATGCCCCTAGCATGTACAGACACAAAGCAAGCCTCCCGCTGCTCTTCCCTGGCAGGAGTGTGTGTTTCAGTAATTGATGTTTGCACAGAACCTCAGCTCTTGGAGGACGCGGCTCCTCCGAGGCATCTCTCACCACTACGGAAACACGGCCCCAGGTATTTAGACGCTGTAAGAAACCCCAAAGCAGCCGAAGCCCAATTGCAGAGGCTGTAGGTTGGCTGGGGGACGAGGCTTAGCCTCCCCGCTCGTGCAGGAGCACCACCAGGTCGGCGGCGGGTCCACGCTGCTCGGCTGGTGTTTTCGGCACTCCGGAGGAGGCAAGGCCAAGGAGGACACCGCTCCCACCCACACATTGCCCTGCGCTGCTCCCTCGAGGACCTTACGGGCTGCATCTCCTCCCAGGCTTGGAAAGCACCCCGCGCCTCTCGGGCACCACATCAGCAGGAGGGAGCCCTGGGACCCGGATGGCTGCAGGGAACTGCTCCTGGAAGGAGGGTGATGTGGCGGCAGCGGGGTGGCTTTGCCATCGTGACCAGCAGAGCGGGCTAGCAATAGGCAGCAGAGCAGCGCCAGGTGAGGCTGGGGGCCAGCTGCCTTCGCAGGCTGCTGGCTGGAGGAGCCCTCGGAAAGGCACAGTATTTCACTAGCTATTTTACATGGAGAATTGCCGATCAAAGATATCCCCACTGTGTACTCCAGAGCAATAAAAATAAAAAAAACCCACAAGAAGAATTCTTTAGGCGGGTAATGGGCATTTTATTCCTTTTTATGACACTAAACATAGGCAGCTGGCATAATTACACCACAATAAAGGCATAATGTGCACCTAGCAGAACAAACTCATACTTTTGATAATTAGGCAGAGCAAACACAGTCTGGGATTCAGTCACACGGCTTCACTGTCTCCTGGATCTGCCGGAGCCCCATCCCTGCAGCACATCAGCCCCATTCCCACAGCTGGGTTTAGCTGGGCCCCATGGGGAAGGCTGAGCAAGCAGAGCATCACCAGCGCTCTCCTGCACGAGGGGAATGGCCATGCAGCTCCACTGATCGGAGCAGACCGAGCAGAGCACAAGGCAGGGAGGTGCGGGATGGGTCCACAGGCAGTTCCTCAGGGGCAGGCGGAGAGGGTGAACTGCAGAAGGGTGACGGAGGATGGCGGTCACCTCCTGATCAGCACCAGGAATGGATCTGGAGCCACGAGGGCATGTGTGAACTCTGTAACTTGAGCTTAAAGACTGACCCCACAGACAAGACTGCAGCAGAACAACTCCATGTGGCCAAATCATACATGGTGCAATGGCAAACGGAGACCCAAATCACAGGACAGATGCAGAGCTCTCTTGGGTTTGGCAGCACTGCAGAGGCCAGCTCCAGGAACTGGAAGGGCTGAGCAGAGGCTTGGGGACACCCTTCTACAGCAAGGACCGTGGCCAAATACAGTCCGTGGGACAACGTCCAGAGGGAAGCCGGCCCCTTTGAAAAAAGGCAAGGACAGGAGGGAATGACTCAAGGAGGCTGAAAGACCCTCACCTATAGAAAGGGCCGGGTTGGACCTGCTGGAGCTCTTTGAAGGTTTTGTGCTCTCATTAGCAGGCCCTGCTAACCTGCAGACGTGCCTCCCCCAAAACACACCAGCAGGCAGCAAGCACGCTCCTCTGGCAGCTGCAGGCATCCACGCAGGACAGCTCTTCTTCGAGCACAGAGCACGGCCAAGGCGGAGATCCTAAATGATCTCTAAAATATTAATAGCCTCAATCAAAGCCAGGCTGACAGAGGTTATGGCACTGGGAGAGCACAGAAAGCAGGCCTTCCTGAAGTTGGCACAATACCATACACTAAATATCCAGAGTTTGTTTAAAAATGCACGTGCAGGATGCATTCAAGGAGCAGCGCTGGCAGAGCCCACCAAGGTTTACTCTCCACGCCACTGAAACCAGCTGGGGATACTGACTACTGCACACAGGAGAGAGACAAGCTCAGCTACACTTTGTCTTATGTGGCTACACAGAAGTTGGTAGCTATAAGGAATACTGAGTGCAGAAATGCTAGAGCATCCTGGCTCAAAGAAAGGTGAGGGAGGTGAAGCTGATCCATCAGCCTTGAGTGAGGCTTGCAAATTCATCTGTGGACAGGATATCCAAGAAAACACCAAACAACATAATTATGAGATTTTTCAACGTGAGATTCAACATGAGAAAGGGAAGATACGTGTTGTCAGCAAATACAAGCATCCTGCCTCCGTATCGACCGACACCCAGAAGGATACTGCTGAGAGTGGGACAGGTACTGAGCAAGTCTGGGAAGGCTGCAGTGCAGCAATCCAGACCATGACTTCAGGACAGCCATTTGTGCAGGAGCTTTGACGCCCCATAGAGCCAGCAGTGACATTCACCTCCGAGCATCCAAGGAGAAGATGGTCCCGGTCTGTAGGAGACAGTACCCAGGCAGCTGGGAACATCAGCTGCTGGGAGATAGCCTCTGGTAGGGCTCAGACTGCAGAGTGACCAGAGCTGCCCTCCCCAGCGGGCCCCAAAATAGCAATTTATGCCCAGATGAGGGCAAAAGATGGGCTGTTTCCTAAACAAAAGCAGACCATATCTGCAGCCTTTCTGGCTAGTTCTTAGGAGGCCTGTGTGATAGATCCAATCTGTGGGCTGCAGGCAAGGAGCTCAAGCAAGGAAACCTGCAAGTGGATAGAGCAAAAGCCAGGATGGAGCCAGAAGTGCTGTGCCAGCAAGGGGGAAGGGCGGCAGGAGATTTTTAATCCCAACTCTGAAATCAACTTGCTTAGTAGCCTTGGGGTTCTGAGAGATTTAATTAATTAATTTAATGAGTGTGAAGCACTAAGTTATTAATATACAAATTCCTCTACAGTATCTCCCATCTCCCAGTTGAGCATCTCTTGCCGCTTTATATTGAGCCCATGAGAAGCAAAATCCAAGCCATGTGCAACGCCCCCGTGCAATGGGGCAGAGGCTGCAGACCCACGCCTTTCCAGCTAAGGCAGCAGTACCAAAGTCCCATCCCTTTCAGCAGGATAGTGCGTCACCCTCAGCACAGGGCAACGGGAACACCTCATACAAGAAAAGCTCTTTCCACTTACTGGCAAGCCGTTTGCTGCCATGAAACCAACCTGCTACGGCTGGGAGAGGTGGAAGGTGGTCAGTTACTCTCCCTCTTGTAGCCAAGCTGGCTCGGTAGGACAATGAGGACTAAACCAGTTAATGTTTTAATCTCCTAGGCTAGAAAATGTGATTGACCCTCATCCCTCCCCAGAGAACTACACAGGGCTGTTTTCATGCTCTGACATGGAGATCTTGTCTTTTAAATGCAGAGAAAAGAGGACACAACTCCTTTCTGAGGGACCAAGCAGCTCTGTGCTGGTACCTATGCAAAGCCCCAGCTGAAGGGCTGGGATGCAGGGATGCTCGCTTGACCCATGGGACTCTGGGAAAGGCCATCTTTCACGCACTGCGCCTTTGCCTCCCAGCTCCTCCTGGCCTGGAATGCAGCACACGTTGCAGGATTATTGTAAAACATGCCCTGCCTCTAATCCCTTCTCCTCCTGCCTTGCTCCGGTATTGACTGCAGGGAGCTGTGTCAGGCCCGGGGTCAGGCTTGCCTCTCGCAATACCAGGGCACACAGAAGGCCCCAGTCTCTCCGGCTGACCGCAGTACACAGGAGACTGGGGAAACACAGACTGCCCCACACCTTCGCGTACGCAGGCACGTGAGACTGGAGTCCCCCCACAGCTTCTGGCCGCTGCTCCACAGGCACAGCCGCAGTCCCGCGTGCAGGCGAAACGCCAGACCTGTGCCAGACAGACACTCACTCGCTGAGAGATCAAGGGCCTAACTCCAGCCATCCTTATGGTTTCCCTGGCTTGCTCCTGGATGCCACGCCAAGGGCACATTACAGGGCATGTCTAGATGTCAGTGTGTGGCACATCGGCCATGCTGCAGTCACACTGTACACACCGTTACCCCCAGCTACAGCAAACACCCAGCTGACAGGTCCCAGTCACACCATGCCCAGCCCTGCAGCGATCCCTGCCTGTCCAGACCCTGCTGCGGCATCCATCAGGCCACTACAGCCTGAATAACCTTGTGTCATGGCCTAACCCCAGCCAGCAACTGAGCACCACACAGCCGCTCCCTCACTCCCTTCCCAGTGGGATGGGGGAGAGAATCAGAAGAGTAAAAGTGAAAAAACTCATGGGTTGAGATAAGAACAGTTTAATAATTGAAATAAATTAAATGGTAATAATAATAATAATAATAGAATACACAAAAGAAGTGATGCACAATGCAATTGTTCACCACCTGCTGACTGATGCCCAGCCAGCTCCCGAGCAGTGGCTCCTGGCCAGCCTTCCGCCCAGTTTATATACCGAGCGTGACGTCATATGGTATGGAATACCCCTGTGGCCAGTTTGGGCCAGCTGTCCCGGCTGTGCCCCCTCCCACCTTCTTGCGCACCTCCAGCCTTCTCAGTTGGCAGAGCACGAGACGCCGGAAAGTCCTTGACTCGGTGTAAGCACTACTTAGCAACAACTGGACACCAGTGTGTTACCAACATTATTCTCATCCTAAATCCAAACCACAGCCCCACACCAGCTACTAGGAAGAAAAGTAACTATCCCAGCCGAAACCAGGACACCTTGACATTACAGAAAGACTTTTTATCAAAAGCACGAGTTGCCTAGATAACACTGCGGGTTATTTTGCTTGCTTTCAAACGCTCTTTCCAAAACTTTGGCACCTACAGCAAACTGCCCCATAAACAGGAACGACCAGGAGAGCCAGGGCAGCTCCTTCCTCAACCTGCAAGCAGCAACCAAACTCACAGTGTAAAGGTCTGAGCAGTATGTTTAACCTCAGCAGCGGTGCACACACAGCCAGATGGGAACCAGGAGGCTCCTGGGTGCAGGGGACAGATGTTCAAATCCCCCAGCATGGGGAGTGCAGGCACAGCAAGGTGCAGCTGAGCAATATGGCACTCAGCAGGAAGAGCAGCACACAAGGTCTCAGCAGCTGCCTCTCTGCCTTTCGCCTGCAGGCTATGGTGATGTGCATGTAGAAGAACTACAGGTGCCAACCTGACTCCAACCACTCGCATAGACAAAGATGCCTTTGGTAAAGCAACCATTGCAGTGCACTCAGCAAACCGCTGCCTACAATTTCATCTAGAATGCAAAGCTTTTGCACGGGTTGAAAGAAGCACAAAAGCAACAAATTCTATTCTCTGCTTTGCCCAATACCTGCAGGCTGCACGAGGTCAAGTAAGATAATTGTGTTCCTCAGTTTCTCTTGAATTACCACCTTCCTGCCTTATCCAAGAGCTCTCTGTATGACATGTGGCACCAGGAGGTCCTAGTCCTTGCTGGAGCCCGAAGGTGCTGCCAAATAACAAAGGTCGCCTTGGGATTTCCCCAGTACAAACATCCTGATCTGGGCAGACGGCATCAGGAGAGGAGTAGAGACTGTACACAGCACCTGAGGCAACCACTCCTTCTTTCCCTGCACAGAGACCATGAGTTTCAGTGACACGGCCCAAGGAAAGCAGACAGTCTGTGTCCAAGAGCAACTGCACTGGAAGTGTCCCAGTCAACAGGGTAGGAAGGGAGAAGTGAGGATCCACAGCGTCTGCTTCAAGGCAGGACCAGCCCCACGCAAACCATCCCCACCATATTCTTCTAAAGTCTGAAAATCTCGGGAGCTCAAGGTCCCACATCCCTGTCCTCACCCGCAGAGACTGCTTACTGGTCTTGCAGCAGGGAAGGACATGACCAAGAGCTGTCCACCACAACCACCCAGAATAAACTTTTCCCTTCCTCTGAGCACTTTCATTCCTTCAAAAAACTTATTTCTGCTTAGTCTTCTCCAAGCTGAACATCCCAGATCCCTCAATCTTCCCCTGGAGGTCACATCTTCCAGCTCTCCGATTCTTCTTCTGCTATTTTCTGGGCTTTCTCCACCTGTGCCAGGTCCTCGCTGAGTGCAGTATGCAGAACTGGTTTGCCCCAAAGGCTAAAACTAGGCTCCAAACACTTTGCCTAGGAAAAGAGGTGAGACTTTAACATGTGTCTAGAGCAATTTTAATATGTATTAGCAAAAGAGAGTGTAGGAGAAGCCCTGATGGTAAAGAATTTAATTGGGGTGTGAGATGCCATGAGATGAACACATGGTAAAGCACACGCAGGACAGCTAGGGGAAGGAAGAGCTTCTTGTTAACAGGACCGACATACTGACATGTCCCCTTTGCACTGGAGTAGCTCCAAACAGCTTTCACATAAACAGGACCCTGTCAGAGATTGACTTTACCTACCCAGCAGTCTCTAAATGGCAGTGATAGAGGAACTGGCTGCCTGTATCTAGCCCACAACCTTCTGCTTGGCATGGGTTTGGCAGCGAGAAGGGTGCTCTTTCACACAGTTGTGGATTTTGTGGCCAGAAGGAATTACTAAATCCTGTATTTTGCAAGCCAGGAAACTTAGCTACTTTCTGGGGAACCAAGACCAAGAATTTACGCTAACCCACTGAGGGGTCACATCTTTCCTCTCTGCTCCCAGAACAGTTGATAAGGGCACACGCTCCAGAGCAAATTGCTCCTGTGCTTTTAGGATGCAATGAAAAAAAAACCAACCACCAGCAAAAGGCAAAGGAGAGGGAAACACACAAAATCATTTGATTTAGGCAAAGATGGACACTGCCCTTTTCTGCCCTCCTGGGACGGGCATGTATGTCACTGCTCAAGTTATCCGAAACCACTGAAGCCTCCAGGCTGCATCAAGAGCCCCTCTCAGCTGTGGCAAGACCAGCTCCTGAGACTGCAAGAAAAGGAAATGAAATGCGAGGCTGGGATCATTACTTTGAAACTATAAGCTCGTGCCACTGAGCCAAAGCCTGTTATATCGACATGGGTTTGTGTCACCCCAGCAGCAGAGATCATTCTCCATCTCCGCTTGCTCAGCTCCCTTCCTCCTGGGACAGCTGCCGGCACTCCACAGCGCTTTGTGAAGTCCAGCTACAGAAAGACTCCCAGTGCAGGTTAAAGTTACCGGGCTTAGTGACTGCAGAGCCACAAGTACCCTGCTGACCGCTCCACCACACGTGGGAAGCTGCTGGCAAAGCGCAAAGTGCCACTTGCAGGGGAGCAAATGGCTAAACTGCCAGGGCAGAAAGCCCAGAGAGGGGTGTTGCTTCTCAAAGCCTCCAGTGTTTAAATGGCACTCGATTTGCACCTAGCTGTCACGGAGGATGCTCCTGCTCTGTGCCTCCAGTCAACATCCTGGGCAGCAGCTCTGAGGGAGGGGGACAACCCTGCCTGCCAGTGAGTCCCAGGCTGAGGGGGGGTTAGCAGAGCCCTGAACAACCACTGCCCACGCAGCCCACACGCTGTGCCTCTGCTTCCTTCATTTTATGCGAAGGTGGATACCAAACTGAAGCCCAACAGTTACTCTGCATCACGCGAGCGCTCCACCTCAGCACGTACTGCAGACCCACACCAACAACCCCTCGGTCCATCCGCCTGTAGCTGCTACGGAAACCGAAGCAAAGACGTCTGATGCATCAACCCATCCTGTGCCCCCTTGTAATGAGACCAGGAAGAGGAAAGGGAAAAGACTGTCAAGAGCTTGCAGACACTCACCCTCTCTTCCCAGCACAACCTCCCTGCTTGTTGGTTTTCCTTGGAAATGTGTTTTTACTCTGCACTTCTTGTTAAATAAGAAAGGGAGGACAGGTCCCTCCGCAGCGGGACAGAGAGGGCTGCTCCTTTAAGGCCTCTCCTGGATGCCCTTTCCCTTTGAGATGACTATCCTCGACTCCCTCCCTTTGATTTAAGAGTTCCTCTCCTGGCCCTGACAGTAAGGTATTTCTGTCCCACAGATTATAACTCACTCTGGGCTATTATTCAACTCCCAAGCCCTGGCCCTGCTGCATTTAGTCCAAACATAATATCCTTCATGCATATATTATCTGTCTCCCTATTATCTGGAATCATTTCGGAATTAAATTTCAGTCCTGCAATATTGGCTTGAAGAGCGGCTCGCTTTATGGGCTAGTCAAAGGTTAGAATACCAATCAAAATAACACTGCCGATGCAGAGAGACATTTTAATATTCCAAAACCCGGTAATTGTAAAAGGACATAATATTTTTTCCCTGATTACCCCAAAGGCAACACATGTTAACAAGGCGAGGGAGAGAGTGAAAGAAATTTCAGAGTTCAGACAGCTGCACGACAGATTTAAAGGAGAAGTGGTGGCCGGCTGCCGCGCTCCAGCCCTTGGAGCTGGAGGGCTCCCCTGCCCATGCCAGCGGTGCCACGCTCCCCGGGATGCCGTCCCCTCTGTTCCCAGCCTCGTGGCGTTCGTGCCACCCGCGCTCCCTCACATCAGACGCCGCCGAGGGTGCCCTCAGCACGGGAACGGAGCAGCCAGAGCTACGCCGAGACACGGCTGAAGATCATCACGGCAGAAGAAACCGCTGCGATCGGCCGGCCTGAGCTGCGCAGGCCATGAGGCTGCCCCAAATTAATTCCTGTTTGAACCAGAGCTGATCGTTTTAGGAAAAAACCTTCCTTCCCGAGCTGGAGAATCCACCACAGACCTCGGTAAGTTGTTCCAACGGTTAATTACCCTCACTGTAACAATCTGCACCTGAATTGCCTCCCTTTGGCTTGCAGGCACTGGAACTGCTCAGTGCTTTTGTCTGCTAGACTGAAGGAGCCTCTCGCCACATTTTTTGGCTTTCCCTTACCCTTCTCTCGGGTTCCCTAAATGGCTCCCAGGGTCTTTACTGCGTGGCAAGTGTTCCCATGGGTCTTGGAGTTCTTGTCCAGTCTTCAAGTTTCCAGAATCCTTTCCGACGCAGAGATGGGACCCAGCATCCCACACTAGTCAAACCAGTCCCAAAGAAAGGGATGATCCAGCCCCTCTGTTCCTGCTTACCACTGCCTGTTTATAAATCCAACAGCAGCCGCCTCCTGGATGCAGTATCTGCGCACTTTATCGAAAATGATTTTTGTGTTTTCTTCCAGGGCATTGATAAAAGTGTTAAATACAAGAGGTCTAAGAAATAGATCCCTGTGGGACCCCACTAGGAAGACATGCACTCCATGATGATTATCCATTTACAATTAAATGCTAGGAGCTGTCAGTTTGCTCGTTCTTAATCAATGTAATGTGTGCCATGTTGATTTTGTATCACTCTTGTTTCTTAATCAAAATGTCATAAGGTACCAAGTCAAATGCCTTCCAGAAGTATATTACGTTGACACGGTTACCTTTATCAACCAAACATGTAGTCTCATAAAAAAAATATCAAGTTAGTTTGAAAAAGATCTAGTTTCCATAAATCCACATTGATTGGCATTATATTACCCTCTTTTCATTCTTTATTAATCAACTATGATATCTGGCTTTTCATTACTTTGCCCAGAATTAATGTCAAGCTGATAGGGCTATAATTACTTCATCGGTCATCCCATTTGCCCTTCTAAATTACTGGTACAACATTAGCGTTCTTCCAGTCCTCTAGAACTTCCCCCATGTTCAAAGACTTATTAACAGTTCAGGGCTTCTCAGCCAGCTCTTTAAAACTCCTGTAAATCAGCTACGAAAAATGCCAACCAAAAGCCACCACTCAACTTTATCAGAAAATCGTGTTGTAACAGCAAACCTCTTGCTCAGCGATATGGCATCCTCTGCCCTTCTGTAAATACAAAGTGTTTATTAGACACAGTCATTTTGCTGCATAAGCAATTCCTTCCATTTCCCTCCAACTATGAACCAATGCCACTGCACAGACACTTTTCTTTCCTCATCTCCATGGAAAAGACCCTCTTACTCCCCTTAACCCTGGAGACGCGCTTCTCCTTCTGTTTCCTTTCACGACTTCTCCCGTTCCTGCCTCGTGACAGAGATCTTCCAAAGCCAAGAGCTTCACAGTCGGGATGAGGAGCCCAGGGAAGCAGAGCTCCCACTGAAGGAAGGTGTGACAGGGTCTCGGAGCACTCTGCAAACCAGCAAAGCACTGAGCACTGTGGACATATGAGCGGCTCTTCGCAGTTACGTGGCAACATCTACTCTGATGCTCGATGCTTTGGCTGTGAAGCATGCTGCCTGAGGAGACCTCCTCCCTCATTTCTGACCTTACTAGGCATTTGATATTCCCTACAGCCAGTAATTCAATAAACAGGCGACTGATAACAAGCATAGCAAGACCTCAAGACATTAGACCTCACAGAGGCAACTTCCAGGCACACGAGCAAAAAAAACCCCTGTTTCTCAGTTGCACCCATTTAAACGTTCTTCATCCAAACCACTGAAGATGCTTCAAGTGCCTGAGAACTCCTCCCATCCCGAAGGCAGAAGGAATTGTTAATTCAGAGAGACAAAAAGCTGTTAGCAAATCTTTGTTTGTTTAAGACGTGTTTATTTCTAGTTGCCAAATATTAACAAAAACATCCTATTACTTGATCAGATTTCAGGAAGTGAGTAGGTGACCTTAAAGCATTTGTGCCTGTGTATTAACAGTTTGCTTCCAAGCTACGAGTATCCACAGATCAATAAATGCTTGGCCTGGAAAAGGCCAGCTCTGCACACAGCCATGTCACCCCCAGCATGGTCACACTGAGCTCTCTCAACTCTGTTTCCTGATGCCCAGAGAAGGAAAGTTGCATTCCTCCACACAGATCATTCCTAAAAACTCTCCTAGACGTCAGGAGGATGTCAAACTAGGACCAGTTTTCTGTCACTTCTAAAGTAACCACTGTTCCTGTATATCGAAAGGCATGCTGCCCTCTGTGAGCAGAAATCAGAGGTGGTCAAACACGCCAGGACAACTGTCCTGAGAAAAGAGCAGCTCTGGCACCGGTGTGAAGATTGTCTTTTTAAAAAAATAAATATAATTTGAAAAACACGTAACCCGTAGTGGTTATCTAAAACACACCTCTTACCTTTTAACTGCATAACGCCCAGAGAAGAAACGGAAGATCAGGATAGTGTATATAGCATTAAAAATAGCTTCTACAACCACATTCTAGAGCCAGAGTGCCTTTGTGCCAGCACTCCAACAAGATAGGCTGTGCTGGAAGAGCAATCGGTGGTCTCACGTCAAGAATAACACAAGAGAGGAGAACTGGAAACACTTATTTGCTCTTTCACAGAAAGCAAGACGTGGGTCCAAGAAAATGATCTAACAGTGCGTTTAAAAGAAACAAAAAGGCCTGAACCTTCACACAATATACAGATATATAGAGTATAATTAATGCACAATTAAATAGCGAAATCATTGCTGCAGGATGCTGCAGTAACCGAAAGCATGAGCAGTTTCAGAAGATGACGTACGAGTTCCTGGTAGACAGCCACGGCAAACGCAGTGGGTGCCAGACACAGCAGCCCAGGGGCAGCCGCCAGCTCTCAGTCCCCGAGAGACAGTTACTGGGAACCAGAGAAAGCTGACTCCAATCATGCTCTCCCTGTGCCCACAAGCACCGGCTACCGGCCTCTGGCAGGGAAAGGGCCTGGGCTAGACCCTTGGTCTGACCGTTCTGACACCTTTGTCATCCTTCTTACGCTTTTCTTGCACAGGCAATTGCAGTTATAAGAGAATCCAATTGTAAGAGAATCTTTCTTCTCCCCTTCTTCCACCTCCTCCCTCCATCAAACTACTCTTCCCTCATGACACGCTCCCATCCTGGCGGTGCTAGCACTCCTGCTGCCCACCGTGGTTCCCATTCCCAGGCTCCCAGTCATCCTGCGATCGCTGGTGCCGTGCCCTCAGCCCAACACAGCGCTGGCCATCCCTGCAGGGTGAGGATCCATCACGGGACTGGCCATGCCGCTAACTCAAGCAGGACCCAGAATAATAAACCACAGAGGCTCCTGAAAGAGCAAGGGGAGGACGAACAAGAGCCAATCCTTGTGTTAGGATAAGCACTAATGAATTTATCCAGGCTACCTAAGGATACTCTACGGGCAGCAGCTTGGTTGTAGCTTGTGAGCTGCAGCAGCTTTCCTTTTCCCATAAATCCCGACCCACAGCCTCCTGCGTTCTGCACGTATTTCTCCACTTGCGCCCCTCCCTGATGACAGGATGCACTCTGCCATTTACAGCCTGAGCATCCAGCTCCAACCATGTAGCTCAGGTGCTGCACCTCAGTCCTAACCCATGGGGCCTCCGTGGATCGACATGACAGGTACGTAAGGAGAACTGGCAGCCGGGATGGTGGCTCTCTATCGAGATGGTTTAGGGGGATATCTGAAACGTTGCGGCATTCACGGAAAGCCTCCTCTGCTTTCTGCTGCCCTCCCACAAGGCTGAGCTAATCGAAGGGAAGAACATGATAAACTCTCTGCCCCGAGTCAGCTCTACGCTGACAGTTCACCAGATATACAAGATCACTCAGTGACATTAAAAATGTCAGCAAACACCGATCAGGCTTGACGGAAGGGATGCATTAGCAGGCTGGCGGGGGGGCACAGGGCAAGGTAAAACTTCAGCAAATGCGGTCAAGTGCACAGGCAGCTTTTCTCCTTTTGTCCTCCACAGAAGGCTTTTTCACAGATCCCAAGACACTGTGGCCCCCACGGCAGCCATCAGGTGTGGAGCTCAGCACCACCTGCACGGTCAGAGCAATCCAAAAAGGCTTCCTGGGGTCACATAAGCGTGGCAGCTAGCAGGGGCTGGTCCACATCTTCAGCTTGCCCGAGAGGCAAGTCTTGGATGCTCTGAAAGAAGCCTGGAGGCGCAGGGTGCTCAGCTCAACTGCTCCTGCAGCACAGAAGTGACAAGGGAAGGAGTTTGTTGGAGAATAAACCCTGGGAAAGACCATCTGCAGGAAACTGCTCTCAGACACACTTGCCATTTACACTCACATGAACCGTTTTCTTGACATCTGAAACACCCAAGTCTATGCATTATCCATGACCTAGAAATTAGCAGTTTCACACCACCCCCTCCCCAACACCTTCATTTCATGGATCAGGTCAGAAGCAGACTCGGCCTAGGAGGTATTTCTAAGTCAGGAACGTGCCTGAAGGAGCGGAAAAGGGGCCACCTGAGCTATGCAGCCAAGAGCAGGGAGGGTAGATATCTGTCCAAACCTATTTGTCTTATATTGGGAGCTCACTCAAAAGAGCCTGAGGTCCCATTGGGTCTCACTGCTCAGCCAGAATTACTTACCCAGGCTGGGAATCCTCCCCTGTGAAAACACATAGGCGGTTCCCCGACAAGCACCCCTAGAGAGTGGGGCAGCGAGTAGCAAGGAAAGATCCTAACCCTAGGTAAGAGCAAGCCCCAGGGGAGGCAGCTCTTTAGTCACAGGCCAGGAGAGGTCCCTGTTGTCCTCTTCAACCTGAGACACTTCCCAGAGGGTGCAGGGACCCTGGAACCACCCCGTGTCACAGGGCATCAGACCTTAGAGAGTCAGAAAAACTTCATTTTTTTAAGAAACTAGAGGGGTTGGAGGAAGATGAACATTTCTCCCACACATCCTCCCTCCCTGCAAGATGTGACGGAGATTGGAGACTTACTTTCTGAGTAACACATCTACAGAGGGAGACAACCCTAATGCACGTGCCCCCATCCTACACGCACATCCTCCAGAGAGCTAGGCAGGGGAACACTTCCCTGCAACAGCTTCCCTCCTCCTCCTGCCTTTAGCTCGGTGCTCGGTACTTCACAGATGCTCACCAGCCCTCAGCTGAGTACCACGGCATTTGCTGCAGCACAACACACGAACACCCATCTTGAAGAACAGCTACTTGCCAGGATGTCCACGTTACGATGAATCCCAGCTCCTAACATGCTAAATCCAGGAGCTTCCAACGATGGGAGAGAGACGTAAATCAGTCATCCCGAGGCCCAGAGGAGGAGCATGGCTGGATCAACCTACTTCTTAGCGAACATCATGGTACACACAGGGATTCTTGTTTGTTTTTTTTTTTTTTAAATATTATTATTCTGCAGCCATCAACCTGCTGGTTATATCGCTGCTATCCATTCACCGGAAGTTTAGTGAACTTCAAATGGCGATCATTAATGGTCACTGAACTGCAGAATGCCCCAATGTGCTTTCAGATTTCATTTACCAAGGACCAGCAATCAGCCAAAAGATTGGCTCTGACAGCGGGGAAATACAAGACCCTTTGACAAGTTCAGCTGGGAATGTGCTGCCAGCATCCCTTGTTAAGTTCATGTTCTACCCTATTTGACGAAACAGATCATGCAAATTGTCCTTCTGCGGCCGCTCAGCCTGTCACTCACGCTTCCATTTAAAACAATAAATAAATAAAAGAACAAAAGAAAAGCCTACAAGTACAACGAGCTGTTTACAAGCAAATTTCACTTACCGAGAGCCCTAATTACCAGGAAAAGGCGCAGAAACCCAAATAAAACATTAAATTGGATGGGGGAAGGGAATCTTACTTATCCAAAGGTTGAAGCAGGAGGGCCACCCCAGTTTCTCTTGTGCACAGACGCCAGCCTCCCCCCTCGCCCTGCTATTGCTTGTAATCACGCTTGTTCTTTTCTCCCCGCTCTGATTTGTGGCTTATCACCAGATTCCTTGGCGCAGACGGAGCAGCTGTGCCGGGAGACCTCGCGGACGCACATGGGGCAGTTCTTTAACCACCCAGAGAAGGCGCGGAGCAACACAAGGCACCAGAGAGTAAAATCCAAGGTATTTTACTTTGCAAAGTGACCACGGGTGGACGTGCTGCTGAGAGAGCTCCCCTTCCCCACAGCACAGAGGGAAACACTGATTTTTATTTGGGAATATTTCCATGTTTATCGTGACCTGAAGGGAACCGAGCTCCCAGGAGCCTTATACGGGTGCAAAACAAAACGCAGTCGGCAACACCGGGGCCAACACAACCTTCGCCGAAGAGGGGCCTCGCAGTGTCCCACTATTATGCGGAGACACCGCAGTGTGCCTGCCGCAATGGGATTCTCCCCAGCTGCAGAACACATCCCATCAAGTACAGTAAGACTCTATTAGAGGAGATACAATAGGGAGCCGGAGGACTCGCTCAGCCCAGCTTCTGAGAAAATAACTCATTTCAATGCAAAACAGCAGTAGTTATTAGACACCTCCTTAAAGAGGAAAGGAGAAGGACAAGGGGAGGGGGGAGAGAGGGAGATGGGGACCATGGCAGTTTGCACAAAAGTACCTTTTTCAGATTAATCCACTGTTTGAAGTAATCAGCAACCGGCAGCCCTAAGTACTGGCATTGTCCTGGTAACCTGTAAGAGAGAAGAGAGAGGAGGTTTGATTCAATCAGTGTCCTGACAACACAAACTCTGTTTTCTTAAGTGCATTTCGTTCTGAGATGGAAGAGACCTCAAGTCTGCTGTAACATGCTGCACATCAGGAGGACTGTAGCTTGTGGCAAAAAACCCTCATGAGAGCACAGCTTGGCTGAGGACTTATACATCCAGCCACATCCAGGCTGCTGACACCGTTCAGACTCAACGTTTTGGACAGGAGCTGCGTGCAAGTGCAGCATGCAGCTCTTCTCCACCATGGCTAACATACAAACACGACTGAAGCATCGGGGCTGTCCCTAGCTAAGTGAACTCATCACAAAACCCCTGCAAACCCACCCTGCTCAGCCAGCAGCTTACAGGGCAGGCAGGAGGAGTGACACTTCACCTGTCATGCCCTGGTGCTTTGCCATCTGGCCTTCATGGTTAAACACCTCACGAGACATGAGGGAGGGAAGGAGGCACCAATGCATTAATTTTTTGGGGGGAAGTAATGCTGCAGGACCTAAGTTTTAAGGCTAAGAAAGCAGAGGCTGTTTTCCAAGCAGGTGCCTGGGAGAAAAAAGCAGTCACAACTCTGAAGGTGCAAGGTGCTGCACACTGTTGCACTACAGCTTTGAGCACCAGCAGCCAGAGCTGCGAAAACACGTATTTAACCTCTCCCTGCCTACTGTGAGCTGCTGGAATAGGGCTCACAAAACGGCACTGGTAAGGGACGTGGGGAGCCTGAAGGGACAGCAGGACCCCAGGATTTGGAAAGCTGTTTCTCCCACCCTGTGCCAGCTCCAGTGTGTTCGCAGGGGAGCTACGACATGCCCCTCAGATGGGGAAGGCAAAGCCATGCGGCTCCAGCCGAGCCTGTTCAGGGAGATGAGTTATGTGAGTTTTCCCCGGCCGGTTTGATCTGATCAAGAGTAATTGATGGATCTTGTTCATTCACGTACTGCTGAGCACGCCTGGGGCACTGGTCACAGGATCTTTAACTGAAGCAAAGGAACATCCCAAATAAATATGTCAACTAAATAAATGACTAAATTAGACCCGTTTGTGCATGTTAAAAGCCACAACCCCAGAAATCAGCTTTTGCAAACAGAAGGGGGATGGGGATTCTCAACTTCCTCGGGCATCTGTTGGGGTAGGCTGTAGGGAAGGAGGGAAGAGCTGTGAGTGGCAGCATCAGCTCCCCAGACATCCCAACACAGGCCATGTCCAGGGCAAAGTCTTCTCCCACCCGCCATAGGGCAAAGAGTGAATAACCCAGACTGGACTTCAGGTTCAAGGCTGAAATTCAGGAACAAGCTCTGGTCAGATGTGGATACAAGCGATACAAGCCTTGAGCTGGGGTGCACCACCAGCACCTCATGCAGTACCTGAGTGCTCAGCCCAGCTCCAAACCCTCTGGTGAACAGGGCAGCATCTCTTCAGCCCTGAAAGTTGTTTCCCAATAAGGAGATGAAGGAGGGGCACAGATAAGGCACCTGCAGATAATGTGGGACTCAGGGTAGTGCAGTACCACAGTGATTTGGTCTCGGTGCTGCCTCCACTTCTATAGGAAGAAAAGGAAGGAAGCTGGCAAACATTTACAGAGGCATCTTCCGGGAATACGTGGCCAAAGGAGCCAGCACAGACTGAGCCCGAGCAGTGTACTGGCTTTGTGAGCCCTGCTCAGGCTAAGGAAGGAATAGACTTTCCATGACAAAACCATGCTTCATCCGGAAAAGACGTACATGTCATCGTTTAGGAGCAATAATTTAAGTCATACAAACACATTTGAATAAGGAGGTCCAGAGGAATCTCTGTGAAAGTAGGAAGCCTGTCAAAAGCATGAGCTTGCAAGCAGCAGGGCTATGGCGATTCGCAGGGTAAGCAATGTGACTTGACAGCACGGTCTCATCTCGGGGCACGGCTCATCTGACGCTAGCACCGTCGTGCTGAAATAACCACCTGGAGTCACTCCTCGCAATTGCACAGCCGTCACATAAATAGCAGCCTGGTCCATGCATTTTACAGCCATTACACATATGTCCACGACATCCCGTACTTAAACAGACCCCACCAGCCCGCTAAGAAAGCTCTTCCTCTAGGAAAGTGGCTTTCTATTGGTGCCCACATTAAAAAAAAAAAAGATCACAAGAAAAGGAACCATTTAAAACAAATTACTGGTCTAATACAGACACATCATCAGTTTAACCTTTCCTGTTACTAAAAGTTGGGTTTCTCCTCCCAACCCAAGAGGTTTTCATTAATACAGGTCTCAGTCTAGCTCCAGTTAGAGGAATAATTATCATATCACTTAACATTTGGATAGGTCCCAGAAGAAGTGAGTACAGCATTGTTCTTGTTAGCCACAGGAATTGACAGCTAACCACCCAGTGCAACGGATGACATCTAAAGCGTTTCCCTCCCTGTGGGACCAAAAGGCCCAGCAAAGTGGACAGTCTGGTTCTGCTTCCAACCTGAGACTGATGGCAGTACGCCCTGGGCGCTGGACAGTGGGCCTTTAATTGGAGAAAATAAATGCTTCAAATAAATATGTCAACTAAATAAATGACCCATTTTTGCAAACAAGTAACAACCCCAGAAACTGCCTGTGAAGCCGTATGACCTAAGGACATTCCCTCTCCCTCTCTGTGCTTGTGCTCCCCCCATTTCATATCAGCACCAGAGAGACTTCACCAAGTTTTTCAAGCACTGGAAGACCTACGCTCTTGGTGTAACATGGGACGCTGTCAGCAGCACAGACCAAAGCATCGGTCTACTCCCGGAGCTGGAAGATGCAGGCTTGGGGGCTCCAGGCCAGCAGGGATACAGACACTTCAGTGCCTGACTTTAGCCAAGGATTGTCCCGGGGTATGCTCTAGTCTAGGTTACGCCAGCGCCTGCAGCACAGGGAACCGGGAGCTCTCACTGCACAGAAACCAGGTCCCCAGGCAGCTACAGGAAGGAAAACACCCCTGCAGTATCTTTTCCCCAGCTCCAAGCTTGTCACTTGCAATGGTCACCCACTCCTCAGCCTGGGGACCAGGCAGGAGTTTCTCCAGCATCTTCTCCAGGTTGGAGTGAACAAGGCACATCTGTGGCTCTCCTGGGGAACAGAAGTGCCAGGATCTCTGTTTATCAGGGCCACCACTCACTTGAGCAGCTCATGTGGTGAACATGCTCTTATGCTCAGTACGGCTTCTTGCTCTTGCAGGAGCCAGCCTTGCTCATGGGGGCAGCTCTGCTGGAGCAGAAAGCTTGGGATTCGGCCCTCGCTCAGATAAGGGAGAAGAGAAACGATGGCATGACGGCACACCTCACTGCATTCCACATCCCGTGATCCATACAGCTTTTGAACAAGGTCTCACTGTCTCCCAAAATACTGGAGCTCTCACACCTTGGGAAGGAAGCTGGCTCCCAAAAGAGTGCCAAACACCGTGGCTTCAGGTTATGACTGCACTTGATAGACAGAAATTTGAAAATGGCTGTGGGATTCTCCAGCCTCCAATGCAGCCCTGGTACAGTCTGTCCTTCCAGAAGCAGAGGTGCGAGTGCACCACCTCTGCCCACTCCCAAAACACAGGTCCCCTTGGGACACAACAGCAAGTGACAGCAGGTAGCGCGCTCTCCTCTGCCAACCAAGCAAGTCCAAGTCCTCCTTGGGACGGTGGTCAGCGGTGGCAGCTCGGCACCATTTTCAGGGAGCTTCATCACCCTGATTACCACCCAGCCCTGTTTCTCCACTCTGCAGGGTAAATGGAGCCTGGAGATGAACGGGATGCAAATGGGAGGTGAGGTGACATGGCTGCATTTCTCCTGTTGAGGCTGTCTCTCTCCAAGGCAGCAAGAAGCGCACAGCTCGGCGGTGATAAACGGCCTTGCTTTAGTTATCACTTTCCTTAAGTTAAGGAGAGCAGTCTAGTGATGGATGGGCTGGAATTCGGTTATCAGGGAAGGCTGTCAGCCAGAGTTGCCTATCTCCACACACATTTAGCAGGGCATCATTATGCGATGGCATGGAGTTAAAATATGACCAAGGGTATTGAAAGAAAAAGAACAGGATTAAAAAAAAAAAAAAAGGCAAATTGAGCAACAATAAAGGAGTATGAGGCAAGAACGTTATCGTACTAGTGACACCTTTTATCTCGGTCTGGTTAGCTAGAGCGGGGCACAAATTGGTCCTTCCTCCACTATTGTATCCTCTTGTACAAACAGAAGCAGATAAAATGTGTCACCAGTGCGATAGCATATCAATTTAACCCTAATTATCTAGGGGGTCAAACTAAGAAATAGGGGTTTCTCGTTTCAACAGGTCCCTCCGTCTCTGCTCAAAGCCACCACATTAATATGGAAGGGGGAGGGGCAGTCGTAATTGATTTCAATCACTCAGGTTGGTCCTGGCGTATAAAAAATTAATGCTTGATTCTCCCAACTAATCAGAGCTGGTTAACGTCCATCTGCTTCTGGGTTCAGGATGTCAGGAGACAAAGAAATTGGGCCACTTTCTACATGCTGGGTGTATTGATATTGAGCCAGTTAAAGAAAAACTCCCTCTGTGGGAAAGATAAAAGGACATTAAATCTTGTTTTATATAGACCTGGTTCTCAGCCTTCCAAAAAAACCATGCCCTGAAGACCTTGACTTGTAAGAGATGCAGAACATTTTAATTGTGTCCTGGTCAACCCCACTGCACCGGGCTGCAAAGGAGAGGGCAGGGAGGCTACTGCCCTGGAAATCCTTTGTGGAAGCAGGGCTGGAAGGCCTGAAGGAAGCTGCTTGGATGCAGCAGCGCACAACAGTGACAAGGTGACAGCCAAAGAGAGGAACCATCAAACCATCTCAGCCTTGCAGCCTTCAAAGCAAGGCTGGTCAAGACATAGCTCTGGACCACGTGGCGCAGAGGTGCCACTCTCTTTGGATGTAGAGTGGGATGTCTGCCTGGCCAAGAGGAAAGCCTGGGTGCCCTCTCCTAACAGAGAAAGCTACTGAGAGAATAACATCCTGTGCTAAGGCACCCGAGATGGTTTGTTAGAAGAACAGCACCGTGACAGGCAAGGACACACCTGTCTGCACTGAACCTCACATGAGCTGGAGCCAAACTAGGAATTTAAAAGAGTGTAAGTAAAACCACACCCTCCCAAAGAGGTGGCTTTAAGTTGATCCAAACCTGGCTGAAACAATAAGGTCCCAGCCAGGTGTGTTCAATGGCTTGGGGACAAAAAGGGGTCAGATCCTGCCCCAAAGCCCTGCGGCTACAGGAGCATCCCACAGAGGCACAGAAAGCCTGGCCGGACTTTGCCGAAACAACCGTGCCGGGCCAGGAGGGCTCCGTGGCGTGATGCCACAGCACCTGCATGCGAACAGAGCATCCTGGGCACACAGCACCATGCTGCAGCCTATGGAAATGGAAGCACGCTGACCCCCACCTCCAAAAAATACCCCCACTCCCAAGTCCCCAGTCCCAACAATTCAAGTTAACCTGGAGCAGCTTTCCTGTGTAATCCAAGGCTTTGGCAGGTAGATGTCTCCTCCCCAGCACTGCAGTCACCATGCCACTTAGTGCAAAGAGGCAAGGGCAGAGCCAGTCTCCCCTTGTGCTCCTGCCCAAAGAGAAAGACAGAGGGATAAACCCCCTGCCAGACCCCTGGCACACCACTCACATGCTCCTCAGCCACACAGACCTGTCGAGGAGCCAGAGGAGCCTTGATTCCTACTGGATGAGCCCTTGCCGGGTGACTGCACCCCACTCTCACCGGGAACACCCATGGCTCTGTCCCACCCTGTCCCCATCACCGCAGGCCAAACCACCCCAGCATGGCTGTACTTAAAATTCACAAGCAGCAGCTGTGGAAAGACAATACATTTGGAGAGGGTCTGAAAAGCCCTGGGCTTTCACAGAAACCCTGAGACAGGTCCCATCTCCCTCCCTCTTTGCTTTCCTTCCACCCTCTCAGTCGTCTCAACCACCCCCAAACTTGTCACAGTGCAACAAGCCTACGAGCTGCACATCAGCTTTAAATATCAGCGTGCGTGAAGCAGGGACATGAGAGCAGGGAAGTGGGAACAGACAGAGCAAGCCTCCATCGCCTGTCAGGGAACACTAATGAATTTCAACACCAGCAGCCATTGCCTCAGACGGGCTAGCGAGGAGACGGAGTTAGAGCCTTTGCAGGAGCAGCCTGCCTTTTTTCAAAGCCCCCTCTGTTAATAAATGTCATTGCTGAGCAGGCTGCAGCAGTCCTCGAGCCGGGAATGGGGTGGGTCGGGGGAGAGACAGGCGACTGACAGCACTCAGGATGCCTGGGCAGCGCGGCCTTTTCTTCTGCTGCATCCCCAGACAGGAGCCAGGAGAAGGAAGCAGATGGGACGTGGCCCGTAGCATGAAGCTGTCTTCCCTTAAGGGTCCAGTACCCAAATAACAACCTCCACAAGGAACCACGAGTGCAACCCCAACATGCCCCCCGTCCCGTTCACTGGGATGGATGGATGGAAACTCTACAGGGACCAGTCCTTGGGATGGGCAGAGGAATGCAGAGACATCCAGACACGCTGCCCATGTCCCCAGCAGCAGCAAAGGGTTACAGAGCAGCCTGTCCCTTTGCTAACACAAATGCATTCCCGAGGCAGTGCAGGGCACCACACGGCAACCGCACCGATGCACAACATGAAGGTCAGTGCAAGTCTTCTTTACAAATGTCAACCTGTCATCTCTGGATATTAATGAGGGCTGACCAGCAGCTAAAATGCATCCATGCTCCATTAGTAATAAGAGAGACACACGATGCAGGAGAAGAGCACGCACCATGGCATGCGGAGGCCCAACGTGGGTCTGCAGGGCCCGGGGAGGTGTGGTGATGCACAAGGTAACTAGTGCCACTCCAGCTGCCCAGGAAGGAAAGCAGTTGCCACACACATCCCTTCACTGGAGTGTGCATTAGCTTTCTCCATCAATCTTTAATTGGATTAGTGTAATGAGGCCAAAAAACCCAGGCTAAGCAGCGAGGCTAATACCTGGCACTTTCGGACCGTCTTTTCTTTTTCTCTGATGCCGGTTTTGGACAGCGCTGCTTTCTCTTTCTCCCAGGCATATTCCTTCCTAGGAAGCTTAAGAGGTAAGCTGTAAGCTCTGGGACTCACAGCAGCACTGGCTGAAATGGCTGAACGCCCACCACCCACTGTACGCTAACAGCCAGATCCCTCTTCTCTAAATCTTTGCTGGGCACTAAGAAATTTGGGGGAATCTCAACACCCATGCTTTCCCAGCAGCAGGAAAAGGCTGTTACCCCAGACTGCAACCAGAGCAACGCATATACTAGGAAAATAATTCTGCCACAAAAAGCAACAGAGGGCAAGTGGCTCATGGTGACTCACTCGTCCTGCAAAGCACTGCGTGCCTTCCACTGCCATCACCCTTAATGAAACATGAAGGCATTTAACACCGTGCGAGATCTGGCCCTTTTATGGGTATCTGTCTGCGCGTCAGCTAGATGCCGGCAGAGATGCTATCTCAACATTAAAAGCAAGGCAGTAACACAGCAGGTATCCAGCCTCCAACAGAAGATGTTCATCAACAATTGCACACACATGATGCTACAATAAATCTTTGTGCTACCTCTTAACAGCTTCTCTTAAAAAGATTCATAGCTCTATTTACTGGGTCAGATTCTGCTGCTGTGCACATGGGAGTACATCTGGAGTAACTCTACCTGGGGTTAGTAAGTAGCCAGTGAGAGCAGGATCAGAATTGAGCCTTTTGATTTTTAAATAACTACTTAATTACCATGTTGGAAACCAGAGCTTGCTGGCTCCACGGTTCAGCTGAGGTTAGGAGTGCAGCAGGCAGAAGCTTTGCACTCCTCCAGATCGGTGAGGGGGTAAAGCAAATGCTCTCACCAGCCCTTCCAGACAGGGAGGACGACTGGGTGGACTTCCCTTTGACACCAGAAATGCATCACGCTGCTCCCAAGGAAAGAGAAACTGGAAAGACTCCAAGGATGAGGTTGCTCTCCCAGCCTTGGGAACCTGACACTATGAAAACCCCTTAAAAACAGATTTCTACACACAAGCTTTCTGTGACTGTCTGCTCAGTAAATACAGCATCTTAGGAACAGCAGTGTATAAAGTTGGATAGTGTGTACACCTACCACACAGGCATGTTCTGAGGGAAAGTCACTGGTCATGACCATAGGCTGCAGCAGACGAACTTCGGTCTGTCTTCAGGAAAAACTCTTCACCGTGCAGGTAATAAAGCACTGGAACAGATTGGTGGGGGAATCTCCTCCCCTGGAGACATCCAGACTCATCTGGAGAAGACTCTGAGCAACCTGATTCAAGCCTGAAGTCAGCTCTGCTTTGAGCAGGGGGCTGGATTAGAGATGTCTATTTAAATTGTTCTGTGATTCACACTGCGGCGGAGCCTGATTACACAGAGCGTGTCCTTTCCGTGTCTAGGTGGTCTCTTATGAAGTCTTTCATACAGACACTAATTTAGTAATCACCTGGTCCTCTGCATACCAGCTGTTTTAAGAAGGAGCTTTCAGTCTCTTGCTGCAGAATACTGTACGCACTGAGTCAGGGAGTATATCTGATGCAACGGATGCACCCCCAACGCATCACGTCTAAGCTCCCTCAAAAGCAAAACATCCACAGAAATTAAAGCTAAAATTAAATGTGCTTCTCCTCCCACTGCATAATTCCCACTGGAAAAGTATTTCTCCCCAGGAAACCGGAGCACACAAGACCTAGAGCAAGGTGCTGCTCTAGGACTGGGAAGACACATCCTGTCCCAGTCTTTAGACCTGCTGTGTGACAGGCAGGAGCGAACCCGGCCGCTTCCTGGCCTGTCCAGACCATTTAGCGTACAAACTCGTCAGGACTAGGGCTTCTCTGCTATGAGTCATAAACTGCTTAGTGCCTAATGGTAAAGCCTATAGACGCTTAACATAATACAATCACGTCACTTAAAGGCCATTAGTCTTCAGTCTAAACAGCGTTTTTCCACTCACAAAGGGGACCTGCCAACTCAGGAAGGCAGCAGAAGGGACGTGGGTGGCCAGTCAGGTCACTGGACTCGCAGACACCTGACATGAAGCCGCAGGCAGGATGGAGCCCAGCCGAATGGCATGGGGACAAGCCATGGCAGCTCCAGGAAGCAGAGAGCTTTATCTTTTGGGCTTTCTTGAATGACTGGAACCAGCTGAAAGCCCCTGCCAGCCAGGTGAAAAACCTCTCCACCTCCAGCTGTACCGCTTGCAAGGGGGAGAGGAACCCCTAACCCACACAGAGAGTCTCCAGCATTCTGCATCGCCTCTCTTCCCACTAGCTGAAGCAGATCATTTATCTACAAGAAAATACATCATTCTGCCTTGTGATGCTGTTTAAACCCCTCTTCTTTCCTGGCACCACCTCTGCTACCACATCATCCAAATCTACTCTCAACTGACTTCTGCCATTGCTTCTTCCTCCTTCTCCCTACTAAGGGGTAGACAGAAATCCCATAAGCCAGTGGGATGGGATAAGGCCCCTTCCCATCCCCTGTGATGATACATAACCCAAAATCACACGCACAACAGCTCCACAGGCTCTCAACACAGCCTCCAGGCTGGCAGCAGCGGGCAGCCTGGCACATCGTGTAGCTGGGTCTGAGCACAGGTTTCTGTGCAGCCGCAAATTACATCGGCATGAGGGGAAACAAGTTTGTCTTTTCCTTGTGGGGAAGAGACTGCTCCCCACCTCCAAGCACAAGCTGCCATTAGTGTTTGCTTCGCCAGAGAGCAGGAGCAGCGAATCCTCCAGAGCAAAGGACAAGTGCAGCAATTAGGATGCAGGGGCTGCGGGAGCTGTTTAACAGCACGACCCGGAGGTCAGTGCCGCCGACTCCCAGCCCTGCATAAATATTGTATGAGTTGGGAAGAGGGGCTGTTACAGCCACCCTCAGCGTCAGCCCTCCCCCCTTCCATCGCCACTCTGCATCTAGCTAGATACGACAGCAACATTATTTACAGATGTGACAGTCGGGAAAATCACTCAAGTAACTAAGGGAATGGGAAAGAGGGCTGCTCGGTAGAGCAGGCGCCTGGGAGCGGGCTCTCACCCGCTCCTTCTGCTTCTCCTGGCAGGGTGCTCCTCTGCACGGGTAACTGCCAGGTGGCACGGACTCCTCCCAAACCGGAGGATGAAATACCACCAAGAACAAGGATGGGAGGCTGCGAGGTCCACTCTCAGAGGTTGTCCAGGGGGTTGATTATCAATGCTGGCTGAAGGACACTTCAGCCAGCAGCAGCTTTCCAGTTTGTTGTCAGTATACCTGCTAGACCCTCCCTTTGGGGGGAGCTTTGTAGCAATATAATGAGAGGCTTCACAGAGAGCTTCCCTCAGACTCTGTCACTCTGCAGAAGAGTCCATGCTCCACGAGGGCCACAGGGGCCTCATCCCTGCAGAGACTTCCCAGCTGCTCTGTTTGGCACCAACCACCTTCTTCACCCGTGACCTGTCCACTGTCTAGTCTCTGAAGGATCATCTTCACCTGCAGCTTCAGCCACGCTGATTGGCACCATCCCTACTGCATCCTGGAAGGATCTCTTGTTCATCTGACCATTTTTTTGCTGGAGATGACAGTTGACTGAACATTTGCTGTGATGCTCTGCACAAACCTACTTTCAGGTTCGCTGAGACTGGAGGCTCCTGAGGACAAGGACACGGCCATTCTCCAACTGTACCAGCAGCCCATGAATTCCTAGGGCACACTGCTAATAAACATCACTGCCCAGGGCAGCACGCAAGGGCTGCGAGATAGGAAACACAGCTTGGATGTGCTTCCACCCACGACACCCCTCCAGAAACTCCTCCACTGCTCTGCGGCTGGTTGCTGAATCCAGGGAAGGCAGAAGCCCGGCCTTACCATTCGCAGCTTTCCTGAACTCACTGTGCAATTAATGGGCTTAATTATTGATGGCAAAGGCAGGGAAAGGAGGAAAGAAAGAAAAAGCCAACAAGAAGGGAATGATGTGGGGGTGGCGGGCGCCAAAGGTCTCCGAAGATCTTCCCTCAGCCTAGAGCAGAGAAAGAGCCCCTAGCCGCGCTGCCGCTCCCACGGCCCTGCTCTAATGCTCCCTGACATGCCTCTGAAGACAGCGAGCTGTTTGCAGTCACCACCGTGATTTGTTAGTAATTATTTTCACGGTGTCACATTGCTGTCACTCTCTTAACAAAGAGACAGGCAGCCCGAGGCTGCCTGCGAGAAAGAACCAGCAGAGAAAAGGAATTGTCAGGCACCCAGGGATCCTCTTTGCTTCCTGGGTTTCACAACCAGAGTCCTTACCAGCTTCTGAAGAAACTTCTGAGGAGAAGTGGCAAGTCAAAATCATCTCCCATCCTGGTCATAGCAAGAGGAATTAATTACGTAGCCCCCCTCTCCTAATTTCACCTTACCTGTAAATCCAGTGCAAGACCCAGGTGCTTAGAGTCCCTCAAGCCAGCGATTTGCTTCAGGCCTGCAGCAAATGCAAAAAAACTTCGGCAATCCGTGACTTTTAGCACTCTCCTTGGAACCTCCAATTTCTTTTCACGTGGTCTTGCCATTAGACCGCACTTCCCAAGCACGGCAACCCTGATGACAAACCCCTGCCTAAGCCTATCACCCTCACACACACTGACCCTCCGGACCGGCCGCGTGTGCTCTCCCCTACACCAGTCTCATTAATTCCGACACACTGCTGTGCTCCACATGGCAGTAACATTTCACTTGGCATTTCGCAATGCCAGGGGACCTTGGCAGCTTCCTCACACCTGAAATACATGGCCTAATGGCTTGCCGTCTCCGTTTTTCTCATACACAGCGCAGTGACTTGACAAGAAGCTCCCCTTGAACCATCTCCCATTCATCCCATGCCTGCTGCGCAACCACAGCCATCCATCCTTTGGCTGACTTGTCATTCCAAGGTAACCACTCCTTTCCCGGTGTGTGTGGGGCTTGCTCCAGCCCCCAAAGAATGGAAGCTATTTTGGCACCTGAAGTGTCACACAATAGAAGGATATGGAGATGAAAGACTGAGACACCCGGCCAGCAAGCCCTTAAAGCGCCCTTGATCTCTGTGCAGAAAGCAAGTGGACTTCCTCCAAAGAAATTCCAAGACTGAATCGCTCCCGGCAGAAGCGTCCTCTCCCTGCCTGCTTACTGATGGCACACAAGGGTCAGTCCCTGCAGCCGCGGGGAGACCCGGGTATTAATTCACCCTCTAAGCACAGGGAGAGTTTGGAAATATTAAGTCTCAGTCTAAGCAAAACCCTCCTGCAATTAACTGCATGGAAGAGCACTGACTCAGAGGGCAGCTCCTTTTCAGGGGTCCTTTTAATAACGAAGAAATGGCACATACATGCTGTGAAGAATTAGGATCACCATTGGGAAGCTAAATGGTCCATAAAATGTAACAGTTCTCTTCAGAGCTGGGAGCACAGTGAGCTGGAGGAGAGGTCTTGGCAACCTCCCACCAGCCTCCTTCCTCCGCCTGGTCTGCAGGGGACACACGTGACTCCAAGCAGGGACAGGGAGCTGCACTCAGCTGATCCCAGGCACCTCCGGGATGCTGGCCGATGGTCAGCACCGAGACCCGGCTCAACACCCGCACGGAAAAACTGAAGCAGGGAAATTAGAGATGACCAAGAGGCACCTACAGAGGGAAAAAGAAGGGTGTCTCAGAGTGTAGGCACTGGGTGGAGTGGAGGAGAAAGCCCTGCTCAGAGAGGCAGACAGTGCTGGTGGGACCAAGGCAGGATGAAGTCCTGGGCAGTATGAGCTTCCCACACACAGTCCTGCTTCCTCAGTCTTCTTCCCCCAAACTCCTCAGTTCTACTCTTTCTTCTAGTACCACCTCCACGTGCCCCACATCAGCACTTATGCCTGGTTCAGAGCGATCTCTGAGCAGGAGACGCTGCCTTTAGGGGTGCCAGGCGGAGGGCAGCACCCTGGCCAAACACACAGGAAAAGGTGACTCCATCGTGGGATGGACTCAGCTCAAAAAGTTAGTCTGCAGCTCCGGCATCCTCCTGAGAGCACTGCGTACCCCCAGACATCGCTCCTCAGGATACAGAGAGTCGCTGGACAAGGCACAGGAGAATACGCTGGAGGGAAAATACCAGGGATGACCTCAAGATGGCCCAGTAGGTCTTTGCCAGCCAGGAGCTTCAGGAGGAAAGGGACCGAACCCATCCAGGAAAATGGCTCCCAACAGGAAACAAACAGGCAAACAAAATAAAACGATTTCAAGAAAGCTACCAAACTACACAAGGCTTGAATAGAGCAAGTGAAAGGGGAAGGACGCTGCTCCCAGGCTGGCAGTATTCTTCAAGCAGAGCTCTCTAAGCAAAGAAGCCGTGAGAGCACCACTCCCAGCCAAGCCACTGGGAAGGCAGCACGGCTGCCAACACACAACTGCTCTGCTTCCACTGGGAAGAAGAGCTGGGATCCAAAGGGAGACAGCTGACATTTTAGCCCCAGCATGAAACACCACGGCTGTCTAACGCTAGAAAAATTAAGCTTTTTGAAGTAGTAATATTCTCACTTTGTGAAGCTAATCCTGTTTTTCACACATGCTGCAACAAAACAACAAAGCTCAGATGGCAAACAGCCTTCCAGTGGTTTACCTTCCGTCATTCCCAAGCTAACAGCTTTTTCCGTTCCCCAGGGCGCAGGATAACCACGATGTTGAGTTGCTATTAGAGGGCTCTCTCATACAGACAGAGGCCAGGGTGTGCTTTTTACCAAATATCCATTACAGACACACTAATTTTGAAACCATTTTGCCCGAATTCACCTTAGTGATTCCTGCTGTGGCGGGAATTACAGTTCCTGACTGTATGAGTAGATGACACCGAGACCAACGGCTTGCACTCCATTCAGCGCGACTGTTTACAAACACTGCTTGAGTTAAGTTACCCAGGGATGGAAAATCCACCTTCTCCATTCATTACTCCATCCCAACGGTTGAGTGCTGGAAATAAAGTACTTGCCTGTCTCATTCCTCCCTACGCTGTAAATTTATTCCAAGTTTCTCCACCATTTTCCATGCTGTTTCCAACTTCTTTTGCCCTAATTCCCAGGCAGCAGAGTCCATGCTCCCCAGAGTGCGCTGGGCACCACAGCTCAATAAATCTGTGGCCACTACAGCCTTGAATGTGACAAATGTCTTTGCTATGATGTGCCAGACAAGTAGCAGACCTGAAGGTGATAGTCCATTGCATGATGATCCCTATGCAAAGATTTCGTGTCCAATGCTTAACCCAAAGGCATGCTAGAGCCACACATCTCAGGCAACACAACTTGCAGAAGCTCATGCAACCAACGGATTTCAAACAAAGGCAAGAACAGGAGACAGCCAGGGGAACCGCTGCGAAGGACAACAAAAGTTAAGTGTGCTATATTCATTTTAAATAACAGTGAAGAGAGGAGGAACCTTAAAATCCAAAATTTATTTTCCATAAGTGATACCATTTCCTCTAAAAACCAAAAAGCTGGTCTGCAGGGTCGCAGGAGTGGATGGGGTCAGTGCTACTCCCTGTAAGTGCTAGAGAAGAGCATGCTCACGAGGCTGCCTTGCTTAGCTCTGGCAAAGCACTTTAGGAGGTAATTACATGAACGACTCCATCAGCAAAGCTGACTCGAAAGGTTCCTGACCCTGGATACTCAGTCCCATCCCTGCACTGTAGTTCACCCCCCCCCCTTCCTGCAGCCAACATAACCATGCGAAGAGATACACCATAGGCTTGGTCAGCAAATGATCCCCACTAAAAGCAACAACAAGCTAATCCAAAGATCTTAGTTGGAAAGGAACTGGTTTAGTGTTTTTTAAATGCAGATTACTGTTCTCTTTCATTACCAGCTCTTCCTTATTACACGCAAAGCCACCCTCTGAACATACCTCCCTCTCTGCTGCCACCCAACCAGCCCACCCTACACCTTCTCCTGCCTTTCCCCACAGCTACCCAAGCGGTCCCACTCATTCTATTCAGTGCCTGTCTGCAATTTCTCCCCCAGGCAGAACCTACCAACCCCCTCCTGGTCCTGAGAGAAAGAAGAGCATGCACAAGGGACACTAACACCATCAATCCTTCTTCATTCATGACCTAAGGCTGATCTCAAACCCAGCCTCCAGGACAGAAGGCTGGAAAGACCAACCCACTACCCCATTCAGAGCTGGTCTGAGAAGGCAAGCATCCTCCCAGCCTGTGTATCTTGCAAAGAAAGAATTAAAACAGTAAGATAAAGTTAAGCAATGATATAATTTACTGCTCAGAATTTACTAATAGGCAACCTAGGAAGAGCACCAAGGGCTATAAACATTTCAAAACACTTCACTGTGTTTTATCACTGTATTAGAGAGTACTTGCCTTTTAACACTTATTTAAGAAAATAAAAAACTTCTCAGCAGTAGTTTCCTGTAAAAAACATAAATTAGCATGTTCTGATCAGCTACACAAAGTGCAGTACAAGCATCTTCATGTCGGAGGCATACAGACCAAAGTATGTTGAACACAGCCATATGAACATAGCTATACCTAGGTTCAGTGTGTATGCAGAATGATCCAAGATGGGAAGGAGAGGATTAACTGATGCTCTTGACATGAAGGTGCAGGTCTGAGATTCAGCACACGTGGCTTCAGTTCCTTTCTCTGCCCCCGCCTGCATGACCATAGGTGTATCACTGAACCTCACCGTTAGCTCAGCTCTGTAGCCGTGAACAGACAGTAAAAACGCTTCTCCGGTTGCCAAGATTAATTCACATTGTGCTTAAGAGCAGGTAAACCGGTTCCATACACGGACGGAGGCAATTTGACATTTCAGAGGAGCTAAACCACACTAAAGAGCTTACATTACAAGGGCTCAACCCTGGCAGACACCAAGTACCCTCTTCCCACTAAAACCGTCAACTGCTGTCAGCAGCTCCCTCAGCCCTTTGGAGGCACGTTACCCTCACCACCCAACACCCCATCAATGCAATTTGCCTAATCACTAGTGACAGTTCTGTCCTAGGTGCAGGATGAGGCCCAAGCACCGAAGCAGGCCACACCAGGTGTCTGAATCCGGCCCTGGAGCTGTTAAACTTGGAGGATAGCTCCTTGCAACAGGCTAAAGGAATCCTCCTGCTGAGCACTGCGAGGCCCGAGGACCGTGTGCCTAACGAGGCTGTATCCCCACTCATATTTTAGCTTGGCAGGTCTGGTGCTCCTTTCATCTTTTGATTCAGGTAGCTCTCTTTAATTAATAACATTTCTGTGTCGACACAGGGAACTTTCCACCCAGAATGAATGGCCCTCTCTCATTAGAACCACGACTTGTCATGATGTATTCAAGAGCAGGAGTGTGATTCATTCCCTTGTCTGGGAATGAGGGGTGTTGCTGGGGGGTGCGGGGGGAGAAGAGTCTCTGTAATGAGTGACTGATATTTGCTGAAGTTGATATGTGACTCTGTCGGCTTGAACTGCCTTGTCAGGACAAGCCTTCAGAAAGGTGATGTTCCTACTCAAGAGGTTTTCCTCATTAAAGAAATTGCATCTTAACAAGAGGGAAGGGGAGGGGTGACAGAAGAGCTGCTGTCTCCCCGATTCCAGCCTGGTTCACACACACCGAGCGCTGAGAGCCGGTTGATCCAAACGCAGCCAGTAGAGGATCAGTGCCCCATTTCTGAGCCCTCTCATGCAACGGCCTCTCTCCGGCACCCACCAAACCCTTTCAACAGGGACGCCCCTTCTGATGGTGCCACACGCATGACAAGGTCTTTGGTAGCATGGCCAAGGAGACTGAGCCTCCATAAGCCCTTCCCAGATGGTGTCTTCTTTTGGGCACCTTGTGACTGGTGCTGCCAGTTGTCAGAAGGAAGCCAGACAAACAGCTCTGTGATCTTCCAAGCAAGCTCCAATGTTCAAGAGAAAGCAAGTCTGTAGCCACACAGCGCCTCATTCCCTGAAGATCCCCATGCCATGCAGAGGCTTCACGGGTCCTTTGGCAGCTGAGTTTCCATCTCGAATCCTGCAGACTCAGACAGCGCTAGAGACCATCAGCAGAGAGCAGTACCTTGACAATCACAACTCCTCTGGCGCTTTTCTTTGAGATAGGTGTGCTACACACATTGCAACTCCTGGCTTTGACAGGGCTATTTTCCCACCTTGTCCCCACATCCACCACCAACAGGCTTGTATATTCTTCCTCTTTGTTCCATCCACCCCACATCCAGCTTGCTCCACTCACCCTGACTCCCAGTGCCTTGGCACCTACCAGTGGCACCCGCTGGGAACACCCACAGCAGACAGGTCTATCCAGAAGGTACCATGTCTCATCTCCTTAACAGCATATGCAGACAAAAGACAAACTAAATGCCCAGGTCATTGCTGGAGAAGCCAGGAGCAAGGCTGCGTGGTTTCCCATCAACAGACAAGCTAAGGGGAACACAGGACAGGAACTCCAAACCACATGAGACACTGGGTATGAGCACTACAGCTTGCTTCGCAGGCAGCTGTGTAAGCAGCTGTCATTCTCAAGGAAGCTGGCAAAAGGAACAGCAGAGTTGGGAACGGACCTGCCCCAAGCCACCGCTCCCTAAGCCAGGAAGCGCTAGCACTTGCCTCATTGACCTGAATTCCCCTGGAACTCAGTGGGGTGACTACCAGGCAATGCTTCCACCAGCACACTCCAAATGTGGACAAGCAGCACCACCTCCCCTCCCGCTGCTCCAGTGGCATATGATCTTCACACGGTAGCAAAGGGCACCAGCTACAGCGCAAGTCTTGCAGGGAAGCACAGGATGATTCCCTGGAATACCTCCTAGATGTTTCACATCTCTGAGGCTCTACCTCCCTGTCTGAGTGGCCTTGTTTCAGCTCTCTGCCTTCCCTCTTTAAAAAGAGATGCTCAGTTCTGCTTTGCTAAACCCTATTTGGCCAAGTGTCTAAACACACGCAAACTTAATTAGTTCAGGAGAGAGACTCGGCATTTGTGGTGACGGATAAAAGTAATGGGAAATGAGACAAGTCAGAGCTGGCAGGGAGTCCTCACTCAAGCCTCATTCACTGGCACGGCGCTAATCAGATGTGACGCTACACGCTGCTGCGCCCAATCGGCGACGGAGCGGCACGATGTGCTACTCGCCAAGCCGCTGCAGCCAGGCTCCCGCTATCCACGTGCTTGGAGATGCGAAATGTATTTTCTGCTTTGCCCTGGAGACGCTTCAGGATTGAATTCTGAAGTTAATGGTTTAAAAAAAATTTTTAAAAGGAAGAGGGAGAAATGAACCACTCGCTGCAACCTCCTGGCCAGGAGTGGAGTCTCCCTTTGCAGCCGACTAGCGAGGCACGATCCATGCAAGAAACCACCGCAAGGGGCGAATCGAGTATCTCTGCTCCAGAACTGTATGTCCTGCTGGGGCAGCTCACCCCACAACCCCTACGGCTCACCAGAAACAGGGCTCATCTTCACCTCAATTTCCCTATTGTAGAGCTCTGAAGCTAAAAAACCCAACCCAAAACACTCCTCAGAAGGTTGCCCATTCCATACAGACACCAAGTTAGGATGTCGTTTATCTGGGAACCTTGCTATCCCATTGTGAAAGGGATGGAAGGATGGACTTTGAGCACGGACAGCTCTGTTCCTCACAACCATCCCAAAAAGCTGGACGCTCAGAACAGCGATACAGGAGTGAAGAACTGAGAAAACAGAACGGATGAAACCCAGAAGTTTAGCACATCGCTGCAGCCATCTTTGTGCTGGTCTCTAATAAAAGTTTAAACATGATATATGAAGAAAAATAAGCCTCTGTCTTAATTTAAACCAGTAACACACGAATTGGCAATATACACCAGCTTTGGACACGACCCCAGCAGAGACCCCTGCTTTGACTCAGAAGCTTACATACCACACTCCTGTCTGGAGCATGGCTAATTTCTCATCTCCACTAGCGCTTGCGCTGCTGTTTCAGTCCTCCTATCTCATGTCTCGCTAATCACACCAAGAGCTGCCACTCTACAAAGACCATTCCACAGGGAAGAACCGGTGCTGATTGCTCCCAGGCTGTGTGCAGTTTATTTAGGCTTCCAACTTGGGAAAACCAATGTCACAGTGAAAACCAAGTAACACTACTAACGAGTTGTGGATGTCAGTTTAACATTGGATGTGTCAAGTCCATGCTCCAGTGGTGTGATAACAACAGGAGTCTTTACCCAGTGCTCTGAGGACATGGAACAGCTGAATCAAGATTACAGGACTCGAAGTGAATTCAGCACAATATGGCATTGATTTGCAGACATCTTACAGATTAGGCTAATCTAATTCTTCGACATTAAACTCTGGTTTTTTTAAATAACATTTCTAGGTTGGTGGTCTAGTTATTTTCACAACAAAACACGCACATACACTGACACCCACAGACCCCAGTGCAGGCCCCCAACTGGTACTCTCTAGATACAGTCGCCCAGTTGATGAAGATGACCTCAGCGATAAGAACAGCAACGAAGCGTGCCAGACTTGGCTTGTACTCTCTTTCCAAAGACTACGCTGTGATTGACATCCAGCTAGTGTGCCAAGATGAGAGGGAGAAAGCCTTGCGTGTGGAAGTCAGGTAAGGAAAATTGCTTGGTTTGGGCGTACAGAAAAAGCATTCCATGTATGTGCTCAGCAATATCCATCCCTTTGGAAAGTATATTGGACAACAGGGAAAACATCACAAAGCTTCAGTTTAAACCATTCCTGGGGTTCTGAAAGGATTCATTCTCTACAGGGAATATTCCTGGCAGTGATTTTGTACGATACCCACCACCTACCTGGCTTCTTAAACAACCCTCCACTCCCAATTATGCATGGCAAACAACGATTTCCCTAAGAAACAAAGACTAGGGAGAGTTGGAGGCTTGTAAAGACAAAGACATATGCACTACAGGCAAGCATGCAGCAATAAAGCCCAGAAAAATCTCCCTCCCCTTCCATACTCACATCACTTTCAAATCCCAGTCTCCACAGGTCACAAAAATCGACTTGACGCTGGGATCTAAGAGGCCTTCCTTCGCCATCCACTCGTCAACCCTCTGAAAGGAAGGCAAGAAAAGGGGATGAGTTTTGCAGAGACAGGCCAAGCCACAACAGTTAAACTCAGATAAGCTGCTTGCAATCAAGAGAGAAGAAAATTGTGATCTTATCCACCCTCTCCCTCTCTCTCTTCTCTCTTTGCTTGCCATCTCAACAACAGCACGTTTGGACCTTTGAAGATTTCTGATAGGAGACATCAGGCAACCAAAGCAGAGATGATCTTATCAGACACCACAGCAGCTCTGCTTGTGGAGGGATGGAAGTTGTGCAGCGTTAACGGGACAATACAACAGCACTGTTACCTGGCACTCCTCCTCCACTTCCCCTCTCCCTGTGCCAAATGTGCTTGTAGTGAGTGTACCTGTGTCCTGCCCAGCAAGGAGAAAACACGGGCATCCTAGCCAGCATCCCTCACCTACAGCGGTTTTTGCACACTCCAGTTCATATAGCTCCAAGGGGATATGGAAGAAGGGGAGAAATGGAAGGGCTGGGCACACACAGGCACTGTGTGGCAGTCACAAGCAAAGCCACGCATTCCCTTTCTCTCCAGGCTGGGTCTCTTTCCTCCTTACAGTTCTGAGGAGGTGCTTGTTCAGGAGACAGTGTGGATTTAAAGTGAATTCACTATTCCTGACCAACTTCCCATAGGGACAGACGGATCCACTTCAGAAATGGGCCACGTTAATCTGGAGAATGCATATCCACCTTGGGGGATTAACCAGGAGGAACTAACCTAGATTAAAACCCTTACATAGATACTTACTCTAGCTAGACCTAGCAACTGATGTGCCCAAAACCTTCTGTAGGCAGGTGGCAGGCAATCAGCTGCTATTACGCAGCCTCACTAGCAGCACTTCCATTGCTTCAGCAAGAGAAATCCCTCATTTCCCTCACTCAACACCTTCAGCTACTGAATAAACGAGCCTTCCCCAGAAGCTGCCTGCCCCAAATCTCACTTTAACGTAGAAATGTGCTGCTGTAGGAACACACTTTCAGTCCAAATGAAAAAATCTACAGAAATGTTTCCACACTCTAAGCAGCTCCTGTAGAAACAGAGTGAACCATTTTCTGTAATACTCCAGTGGTGATGTACATTCACCTATCCAGGCAAAGAGTGCCGACTGGGGAAGCAGGCACACGCTTCCATATGCTTACGGACACGCACCACTGCTATGAGCTCCCGGGAGAACACCAGGGAGAGCTGGGGGTTTGCACGGTTGCAAGATGTCACCTCTGCAGAGCACCATCTTCATCCCCGCGCCACTGCTGCAGCCTTTCCGGCAGCGGATGGCGCTTCTTGCTGAGACCAGTTGTCCAACAGCCCCCTGGAGTAAAGCTCCCCCCAAAGCAGCATCCAGCCCCTCAGCCACACTTCTGCCTCCTTTGGGCTGTGGGATCTTCCAGCCAGCCCCGCACAAGGCTGCCTGGAGCGAGGGACAGCAGCAACAACCTTTCTGAACCCCCTGGTGTGAGTGCCCATGAAGTGCTGTCTCCATGGAGGATTTTAAAGCCTTTAATTTGATTTCCTCAGATAAGCAATTGTTGCAATTATTCTGATTAGGAACAATTAGGTAACACAGCAGTGGAAATCCTGACAGAGACAATGCATTGAACAGCAACCTGCAGCCTGAGCAGGCTCTGCTTGAGGAGGTTTCCTACACTATTTGACTACCAACAAAAGCTATTGATGGAGAAATACTTCCAAGCTAATTAAGCCCTAAATGCTGTAGGAATTCAACATTAAGCAGATGGCATTATTAGGGCTATATCTGCATTTGCACATCCTCCAGATTAGATTTTAGAGGCATTTTCTTTCTATACTACATGTATTATTGAGCATTTAAATAGGTAGAAAAATTAATTTAATAAAGTGCTGAGGGGAAAGAAAAACGAAGGCAGAAGCTCCTGGAGCAGTGGTCTTGAGCAATGCCTTGGTGCTTGAAAACTGGCTCAAGCAAGAATCGCCTCTTCTCCTATCTACTGGCAGGAGTTTGGATATCTTGTCAGCACCCTTGACATGAACAGCTGGAGATGACAGATCAATGGTTCAATACTCTCAGCAGCGTGTCACCAACGTGACAGCAAATGTTATTCTAATGAAGCTGTAATCATAGTCAAATTACGCGGTTCGATTCTCAGCAAGGGGAGGGTGCAGGGAAAGAGATGAAGAGGGGACGACAGGATCGGAGGTCAGAGTTCAGGAACTAAAGGTTACTCTGCTTACCTCAAGCACTTGCTGGAGGCTCGGCTGCCCATCCACCATGCCTTGAATAATCCCAGTCAGCTGAAAAGAGAGACAAACAGAAAGCAGGCATCAGAGCAGCACTCGAAAAGATCATTAGAGAGGTCTCCTCTCCTGTCCATCTCGCTGCAACCAAAACATGCTCCTGTGACCCACATGGACGTTGCTGAGGAGCCAGCCACAGCAGAGCAACTCTGGCAGCTCCCCAGCCACAGGCAAGGGCACAGCTTCATCCCAAACACAGAAATGCAGGGAGGCTCCTACCCACACTATAAAACAGCCAACTCCCAACGGGGCAGGACGCGCCTGGGGAGCAGTGTTGCCCTCAACTTCACGTACCAGCACGATGCCCAAAACGCTGCCCTTTTTCAATATACGTGTCACCAGTTTTGATGCTGCCCTGACTTACACAGGCAGCAGTAACTCCTGGGGTCTCGGTCATTCCCCCGTTATCATGATGACACCAAAAGTGCACCATGTTAGATGAAGAGATCACTGCTGGTGATTAAGACCCAGAGTGGACCCAGTCATCCTGCCCTGCGCTGGGCAGCCAGCACGTGCACCTTCCCATGGCCCACCACAGCATCCCTCTGCATTGTGAAATTGCAATTAAAACAACTGAACGAAATCTGAAGAAAACACACTTTCTTCCAGAATCCTGGTCTGCCCTATTTTTCAGGAGGTTCCTTAGGAAGAGGTCTCCTGCCAACAGACAGTCCCACTGACTGTACCCAGACTGCTTGGCTGTTTAAAGCTAGACACAGGCATAAAAAGAAGCGGTCCCATGGGCCTGTGCCTGTGTCTGCCCAGGATAGCTTGAGGCACATGGAAAATAGATAATTTTTCTGTCTGCCTTCCAACTGACAAAACTGTCTTTTAACATATTGGATATTGGAGGTCAGTAGCTTGCCATCAATGCACCCAAGTAATTAAAAAAATCATTATTAAAACAAGTGCACACTACAGGATTTCACTTCATACGGCACTTTTCCTGAAGCTACACATCTCGCAGGCTTTCATAAAATAAAGGTCAAACACAGCCTAGGAGCATGCCCTGTTGCCTGCACACGCATCCAAGCCCCCAAAAGCCATAGCGTCCAGCGGAGAGGTGCTGACAGACCTCCCTCCGCCCAGGAGTAACTTTTCCATGCAGATCAGCTCAACCTACTCGTAAAACACAAGCCCTCTCACAAACCACAGGGCTCTGCTTTATTATTGCGTGGCAACTGAAAGAAGCTCAATGGTTTCTACCTCTTCGTTTCTTTGGCTGCTTGGCTTACAGCACTGAACTCGGAAGAAAGGAAAAAAAAAAAAAAAGAGATTAAACTCCAATTAAACTGTAATTACATTTAATGAATACCAAATACCTGACTCACTGAATAAGCTGTAAGTGGAAAGATTATTTTCTCACAGTGACTTCCATGGAATGGTAATATATACCTTTTAGGGAAAGTATTTTAATTTTAAGAATGCAGCGTTCCTCTAGGTGGGTTTCTCAAGTTCATCAAGTCATTATGAGGAGGAATTTTAAGGAAGTGGAGGGACACAGACACTCTTTTATATTCCAGAAACTGTTTTTATATTAATCTGTATTTTAATTGGGTAACAGCTGCTACCTACAGACTTCCCATACACTGAGAAGCAAATAGATTTGAGAGATTAATGCACAGCTCTTCAGAGCAGTTTCTAAAGCTCACTGGCTTGGTTTTTGCTTTTCTTGCCATCTTCCTCTCCATGAATTCTCCTGACAGAGAATGTCTCTTGTACTGCAAAGTGCTGCCTCTGCCTCTCAGGAGGCAGCTCAAATCAAACCTCTGGAAGTGACTGAAAGATGAGCTTTTGGGAAAGGATGACAGGCGACCTCTTGGTATCACAGCCAGCACCGGTGTAAATGGCTTCTACCACTCTGGATATCTTCAGGGCTGCATCTGTTCAGCTCCACATCCCTGATGGCCATGGCAGGATGGAGTGAAATGGCCTTATCCAGACGTTTCCCATCAGGAGGAGAGGGGACGAGAAGGCAGACACAGAGTTCCCACCGAAGAGTCTCTGCTCGATCTTACCCAAGACTCCTTCCCTCCTCTCCCGCCAGGTTAAGCAAAGTACCAACTCCTCCGTACAAGAACACGTCACCAAGCACACAAGAGTGCAAGATTCATGCTGCAGAAATCACACAAAACCTGCTCCATGGGTACATTTCAGTACAGGTCAAAGCGCTCAAAAGGGACAAGATTTCACCTCTCTCTCCCCTTCTGATCCTTTCTGTTCTCAGTCACGTCCATCTGTAACACCCAACCTTGTGCATTGGGCCCCTGCAGCATTACCTGGTCTTGCAGCTTTGATAAAGTACAAAACCCACAAAACCGCACAATTGTAAAGTTTCACTGGTGATCTCAAGAAACACATGGTACTTGGGAACATAAACAAGCTATAAGGCATTTATCTTTTTGTGCTTTTATTGTCTGTTCCTTCAGGGGGGAAAAATCAATAAAAATTAATCATAAAAAGAGAGCAAAGTACCATGAAAAAGCCTGTACAAGCACCTTCTGTGTAGAGGGAACCTTTCGCTTAAGCTCCTGGCATGAACCTCCTTTGGCATCAGACAAACTACTTGGATCTTCTAAAAGGGCATGATGAGCTTTATATACCTAACAACAGCTTTTAACCACTTGCAAGCACTTTCCACGTTCTCTGTCTAAACATTCAGCACACCCCTCATCGTAAAAGCCTCACGACCTGTTGTTTTACGGAAGTGGGTCAAGAGAAAGGGGGAGCAGACGGGGGCTAGAGAGTGAGCCAGCACTGTAAGACGTGCTCCTGGCCATTGGTGTGGGAAGTCAGAGGAACCTTCAGTAGCCAGGGGAGCGCACAGACACACCAAAAGCTAAGCAAGGGGATGCCTTGAGGGTGACCTCGAGCTCTCCACCCTTGCAGACACCCTTCCCATGCTGGGCTGTCTTCAAGAATGAAGAGGGATGTGAATGGTAATCCAGACCCAAGGAGTAACATCAAGCAACACTGGTAATCCCCCCACACACCAAGCTGTTCTATTTCTTTCTCGGAAAAGGGGAAAGCAGCAGCACAGCAGACAGGCTCCCGTGTAGTGTCAACACCACTGCTTTTCCTCGAGAGTTTATCTGGGAAACCATCGTATTTCCACTCCAAGACAGTTTGCTGATTACCTAAGCACTTGTCTCTGGTGTACAATCTGATAATCAGGCCTGGTCTTTCTTTGTAGACAAAGAGGCCAATAAATCTCACCCTTTGTAAGTAGAGGTGCCTAGACAAAGCCCTTTACTGGTATTTAGCAAAACGGGTATTTTTCAGAAAACATAAACCAGCTGAAAGTCAATGGCAAACGCCGAAGCTGTGCAGGCAGCGGCTCCGCAGGAGCTAGACACACAGCACGTTGTGGCTGTCACCCCAGTGTTTCAGGGGTACCCACACTGGCGGCATGGGGCTGACCCCCACACCTGCTAGCAGGAGCCACCCCATCCCACGCCCCCGTCTCTACACGACCACTACAGCCTCTGCAGAAAAGCAGCTGCAAATATTAAAGGGTGTTTTTGCAACTCTTTGGTAAGGTCCTCAGCACAACCAGCTCACCAGTGGCTCTTAGGGCAAGGTTTCAAAGTCAGCCCCAGGGACGGGGCTCAAGGACAAGCCTACTTACCCCTCCAGCACCATCTCACTCCCTGGACCTCAGGAAGGCCCTGCAACAGGCTGGGGATCGCCAAGCCAGGAGAGCCAGGGGCCATGCTGGGCACCCAGCAGCATGGGCATGGTGGGGGGGCTTCTCAGGAGCTAGTGGCTTCCAGGCTAGGATTAAAACCAGCTCCCTAACCTACGCTGCTATTAACAAAGAACTTGCCAAGCCTGGCGAGTTGGACCATTCTATGCCACCAGTACACACCAGTGGGGGTTCTGTGATCATTTTGCCTGCTGGTCTCAGCACTTTTATCCAACTCTGGATACAAGACGTCAGACCGAGGTCAGTGGCAGAGTCTGCGGCACAACACTGCAGCTGGGTCGCCCATGCCTGTCCTGGGGACTCCTGCAAACACATGGCCAGCACACACAAGGCTTCGCTTGCTCAAGGGCTCCACACAGGAGAGACAAACCTGCAGAGACACAAACAGCTGCTCCAGGCTCCCGTGAGCAAGAGAAGGCAGAGAAACCAGCACAGTGGTGCCAGAGCGTTAGACAGGCTGAGCACCTCGGTCACACACCTGGTGTCCAGAGAACCTCCTGATGTCCTCAGGCTGCAGCAGGCTGAAGGCTCTGTTCAGCTTGGTCAGCCACACCAAGCAAGTCATTCAGGCTCCCGTGCATCAACCTTTAGCAGTGGGGGGAAGGATGCACCAGAGGAATTTCCAGAAAAAGGAATTCTGGCGAGAGTTGATGAGTGAGAGAACTCATCTCTGGAATTTAGATGACATGTGAAATGGACATTTTGGTCTTTAGGAGATGACGTTGTTTTTAGCAAAAATCAGGTGCAAGCTGTGAGATTTATCACATTTGTACAAGCACATGTCCAGCAAGTCTCACGGGGGATCAGGACCGACAAAGTACTTGTCCAGCCTTCTAGCATTAAGGTTGCAAAACTGTTTCCATTATAACCCTCTGTTTTCACACCTTTATAGCTTTCTGAAAGCCCCTCTCCTGGGAATAATGTTTTCTGTGCTTAGGCTTTTTTTTTTAAGTTTAAATAAAATACCTTCAGATGGTTTTTAGTTACAAGAGAATAAAAGAAAAGTATTTGTTTTTACAACATGGAAATATGGAAGGGGCTGGTTGGTCCTGGAGGGGACTCCACCTAACACAGAGGAGTCAGTTTTCATGAAGTTAGTACACATGGGACAAGCACCTCAAGGGCTTAAACCTGCAGCCACGGAGGACGGGGAAAACACAGGTGAGACCAGGACAGAATGAGTAACTCGGATACCCTGATTCTCATAGTCAGTACTTCAGCCGCTGAGTTGGCCAGTATGGGAACAGTGGAGTGACAGGGGGGAAAAAAAAACAAAGCAAAAGGAACTGAAACTTTGTTTTGGTGGTTACAGCTGGGAGGAAGAATGCACCTGCAGAAACAGTTAACTTTGTGTTGAATGATGAAAAAAGAAAACACAACAAAAAAACCCATTCCCAAAACAACTCCTGCTTGCCTACTCCTTTGAACCATCAGGGACCAACATTTACCACCTTCACCCTCTCATCTGTATCCAGGGAAAGGTGGCCACCGCTGGAAAGCAGCTGCCCTCAGCAGTGAGAGTAACCAAGTAACAAGAGGCCACTTGTCCAGCAATCATTTCAAGTGCCCCACGAGCACGACATCAAAAAGAAAGTCTTAAAAATACAGACGTGAGTTACCCTACCACTCCGAAGGACTCATCAAATCCCAACAGGCAGGCCCACAGGAGTGTCACTTAGAGCCTCTGAGCCATGCAGCCATCCGACACTTTCTTCCCTCAGATCATGCTCTCTTTGACCTTCCCCACCACAGAACAGCACAGCAAAATCACGACTAGCTCAAAGAGAGGCTACGGGATTTTGAGAATCAGCTAACACGAGTGCTTTTATTTTGTGGTGGTAAATACAACTACCTTAGGTAGCAGATCACAGCTAGAGTTGTTTATGAATCTGAATGGAGGTCTTTACATGCTAATAAAATGACAAAAAAATTATTCCCCTTGTCCTTAACTTGAGGCTGACATGACACGCTGCCTCGCAGCCGCACTGTGAAGAGGTGACCCCAACCATGGTGCAATGGAAACCTGCTTCCCAGGAAGACTCTTGGAGCACCAGGGAACCTTCGCACTTTACCTCTGTACAGAAGGGCGTAAGCTGGGGATGCACCACAGGCTGAACATACATGTGAAAGGTGGATTCGATCTCCATCGTCCTGCCATTCAGCTTCAGGATAGGGAATTCGATGATTTCCTGAATAGGGTGAAAAGAAAAGCAGCTGTTCATTTAAAACACACAAAAAACGAAGCTGGAAATGATCCTGCCTAGCAAGTTGGCTGTAAAAAGAGGGGGCTGACAGTCCCCAGCGGAAACAAGCCCAACACAAAGTTCTTCAACACAAGCGGGAAAGCGGTGCCGGCGCACAGAGCACATCCAACGCGTGAGCACAGAGGAGGGCGGTGCTGGTGCTCATCCTCATCGCAGCAGGACGGTCGGCAGGGAGGTCTCCGCGCTGCAACTGCACACACACTACCCATGCTGAACCTAGGGAAGACGGTCTAGCACCACCCGCACGCACTGCCCAGGGAGCACGGAGACGTACTCCCAATGGGCTCAGGTCCGTTTAGCAAGGACACCCCGGGGGCTGTGCCCTCCCCAGGGCCAGTCCACCTTGCTGGCCTTCCGGAGGACACCACCGGGCTGACAACAGGGGCTACTGCGTGAGCCACCTTCTTCCCAGGAGAAGCTGAGGAGCAGTGTTCTCCTCCAACAGTGAGAGGAGAGGAGCTGGAAGGTTTTCACCCCCCCAGATCCATCCCTGTGGGACATGGCACATGTAGCAAGCCCTGCTTAATCTTCCTCTTTGTAGCCAATTTATGCTGATAGGGAAATAAAAACGTTCCTTCATCAGAAGAATGTTCAATTATTTGAATAATCAGCAATCAAAAATTTACATGGACCTGTTAATAAAAAGTTTAAACAAATCCGGTTGTGATGGATTTCACAATTATTAAAAAATATACATGAAATTAAAAAAGCCGACCACCGAATAAAAGCGATAAAATCCTTTGTGTTCACCCCCCTCCTTCTCCACTCCCTCTCCTCCTTCCAGTTTAATGTGAGAGAAGAAGTGACAATTTGTTTGGTGTCTTTAAAGAATAATTTGTCTATGTTATTTAATAGAGATGCATGGCACCAAGGTTCTGGAGTGCAAATGAGCCTGCTGAGTGATATCCATGCAACAAGCCTCTCAAATCACTTCTGGAGAGAAAGAGAGAGAGGGTGAGAGAATAAAAAAAATATTGCTTTTTAATATTCAAAAACAGTTTGCAAAATTTAATCAAAGCAGAGCAAAAGCTAACATTTTTACCACTTTGACATTTTTATTAGCGCTTTCATAAATTTTTAAAACATGAATGGAATTAGTTTAACAACAAAAAAAAAACCTGCCTGAAAACATCTGGAAGAGACAAATAATAAAAAATAAAGAAAAAAAAAAATCCAACTCCTGTGAGTAAAATTAGCATGTGGGAAACGCAGCCGCTGCAGGGGAACTAACACAGTTTTTGACCCTGGCTGCAACCCTCATGACCCACGGGCGGAAATTATCGTGAGGTCATACACTGGAGCTGATGACATCACCACCCCGGCAGGCAGCGGGAGGGCAAGAACCTGGGTGGCTAAATGGAAACAACAATGAATTTAAACAGCCAGGAGAAACACCCAGTTTCTATGGTGGTCAGAGCCGGTGGCCGCAGCAGAGCGGCTCCCCGGGGCCGCGGAGACACAGCCCAGACCACGCAGGGAGCACGTGCCGCTGAGATGGACAGTTATTAAAAACAAATTAAATCAAATCAAGTGCTAACAGTGCCCAGGTGCGGAGACCAAGCAGTCAAGCTGCAGAGGACGCCGGGCTCCCGTTTCCCCACGGCCGGCCGCGCCACACTCGGTGTGTGCCGTGCAGGCTGAGGCGGAGCGGAGGTTTGGGCGCATCCTTCCCTGGCCGAACCACCAGATTTCCCCAGGAAAGAGAGGAAACTCCATCAGTGGGCTGGAGGGGGGAGCAGGACAGAGGCAGAACACCTGAGCATCGCCCAGGTGGCCTGCTGTCCTAACTCACCAGCCTGAGCCCCACAGGAGGACCTGCGGGAACATGAGAAACTCCATCTAGGAAACGCTGGACACAGCTGATCCTCCCTTGAAGAACACAGGGAGGCCGCGAGTGCAGCATGTTCCTGCTCAGAACGGGCTGCAAAGGTTGAAGCCAATGGACAGGACGTTGTAACAGAGCCAGGCTTAACCCCAGGGTAACACCACCCCATCCTTCAAACCGGGCTGGGGCAGCTCGTTACCCCTTAGGTCTGTGCCGCACTCAGGGGGTGACCATGGAAGCCGACAAGCCCGCAGCAGGGCAAGATGAGCATTCCCCCTCCCGGAGATGGACACGCACCGGCTGGATTTCACAGCAGGGCTGCGTTGCAACGCCGAGATCGGTCCTGAGGGACCAGAAACATCCTCAGGGGCCATCAAGTGGCTGGATGCAAAGCCAGATTGAAAGACAGCCCTGCGCTGATCTGATACACAAAGGCGTCGCTCGCCTTCCACAACCGAAGGCAAAAAGCACTTCCAGGAGGGCCGGATTAAGAGAGACGGAGGAAATAAAAAGCCATACTAAAAAACAATGTGGAAAATTTAACAATATCCAGAATTACTGCAGGTCTGTGGGAAGCGTGCGGCCAGGAGCTGGGGCGGAACCCCAGGAATGACTTGAGTGTCTCAGAAGAAAATGCAGCAGCTCTTTTGGGCTTATTTGGTCAGTTTTTGAAGCAAGCGGTAAAGAACCTTTCCCAAAAGGCTGTTTATCGGCACGCTTCCTATAGCGGAGATTTTTTCCAGTCTCTGGCAGTGTTTGCTCCATTGGTATCTAAGGCAACAGATACCAGCCCCATGAAATCAGCCCCACTCCTCACTAACGACGTTAGCCAGTCCTGCAATGAAATTTAACCTGTGACACTGCTGTACTTTTCATTTAAACTTTCATTTGGAGAGAAGCAGTGTTTGGAGACCCTGCAGTTTGTCCTGCTAATAAAGACAAGTGTTGGGACCTTTAAAGGTGCCATTCATCTTTTGCCTTTATTAAATTCAATTTTCTTAAGCCCATGATACATCATGAAATTAAGAGTTGACATTCCTGCAGAAACAAAAATATCTATCAAACATAAACAGAAAGAGCGGAAAAAAAAGAGGCCTCTATTACCAAGAATTTATGGCTTAAAGTTGATCTGTTTCCACTTTTTCTCTCTCTCTTTTTTTTTTTTTTACAAGCATATGGTTTGTTTTAGATATCCAAAATGTTATTACAGATCTAGAATTTCATTAGTAATTATTATGAAATGGTGAGCACTTAGACACACACACCACCCCCAACAGACCATGCCACAGGAAGGCAGCGGGGCGCTCGCTCACGTTTCCCAGCAGCCTGGTGAGCTCTCCACGCTCAGCTCCATCTCCATCATCAAGGGCTTTCAGTGCTTCTTCCCAGATGGGAGAGGTGGAGGTGAGCACAAGGGAATGAAAAGGAGATGTTCACTGATATTTCTTTTGTCAGAGCCTCATCATCTGTAAGCACTACCTCGAGATCCTCACACATTTCCAACCACGTTCTAACCTCAGTGGTGGCTTGTGCCAGCAGCATTTGGGGCTTCTAAGTCTTTTTGGGTTTTTTTTTCTCCAGAGCTTTTCCTTATAGCACAACTACAAGTTATGGATGTGCTGAAATAATGCTGGGGGTGTCCAGAGGCTGCAAATAGCCGTAAGCTACCAGAAGAACAAATGTACCCAATTTGAATTTTGCGAGCACTGCAATTAGGTATTTTATTTAGCACTGCAAAGTAACTTGAAAGGAAATCCAGGATTCAAACCACCAGCAATAAATAAGCAGCTTTTTATTTTCCTTTCATTGTCATGAAAAGTTGAACATGTTTTCTGTTGAAGAAATTCTGCACGCGGCTCCCAATTACAAGGCATTTGCATTTATATTGTTGGAACACAGAGCTTCTAAAATCAATATTAACACGCTTAAAGAAAAAGACATTGGCACCCTGTCCCTCCCCTCAGCTGCGCCCCCAAACATGGTAACAATAGGAACCTACAGAGCCGGAGGCTTATACATATCCATTACCGGGTCCACTCTCCTCACAACAATCTTGCATTTATGATTTCACGGTACTTCAAACAAATCTGTGTGACAGCTTGCTCAGAATTTTTGCCCCGAGTTCCCCAAAAAATAAATGGTCGCAGGCGCAACCTGGCTGTCCCAGGCCAGTGGGGATGAGCAGCAGCAGGAGGCTGCAGGGTGACTGCGGAATGGCTCAGAACTTCCTTTTAAGAGGGATTTGAAAAATTCATAAGGGTATGTGAAAGCACCACTATAAACCCAGCCTTTCCCTACCCAACCATCCTAAATGGAACTCCCCTCCCTTCAACACCAGAGCAGGGATGCTCCAATTCAGCTGTCCTGATCTTCTGGCTAAGAACAAGCACAACCACGCTCACTGAGTGATTTCCTGTAACAGACACATCTCGAGTTCGGAGAGGAAAGCACCTGAAGTTACACTAATTCCCACAGAGGAATCTTTTTGCTTATCATTTGGTGAGCACTGACATCAGACGAAAAGGATACAGTGGCCAGCAAGAACTTCCCAGCCCTCCAAACCTTTTAATCGAGGAGCCCACGTGCAAAGTGGACAGAGCAGACTTCAAGACACTGATTTATGTATTTGAGGAAGACCATGTGGCCTGTTCAGTTCAAAAACTACCAGAGAATAATTTATCCCTTGCGCCCACCCCCACGTGAAGAAGTTTAATAAACACAAGAATAAAAGATGCCCATAAAAATCAGAGCTGACTGTTCAAAATGCAATAAAACCAAGCAGAGGCCGTTGAGAGAAAGGGATTTTTTCCAATGAGGAAAAGCATAAAACTTCCTACTGAAGGACCCCTTTACACCTTCAAAAAATGTAAGGGCAGAAGAGGCAAGGGAGTCTCCGTAGAGAGGGGACAGTCTCAGCACCAGCTCATTTTGTTGAGGGATTCTTCCACCCCCGCCCCTTTAAAGAAAAAAGTCATTTTATGCACAAGGAGCTTATTTCTTAAACAAACACTCGTGTTTTTGATTTACACCACGGGCTGCTCCTAAATAATTTATGGCGGGTTAAATTTATTGCACAGCCCTGGCCGGCTGCAAATTCGAATTGCCAAATAATTAGATTTTAGGGCAATGCTTATAAATTATCCGCCGATTTGTCCGGACTTGTTTGTCAGTTGCTTTGTGCTTCGGGTCATCTTTGGCATTTCGCTGTTTGTGTTTTAATTGCTGATTTACACTTTGACAGATGAGAGTTGATGCCTCCAAGATCGGGGAGGGGGCGGTGGGGGTGAAGAGCAGGAAGAGTCAGAGCTTTTAAAGCCTTGTGATTTTCCTTTTTTTTCCAAGGCAATTAAAATCGAAAAAGGGACACGGTAAGGACAGCACTAGCCTAACAGATCTGCCTCCCCACTTTCCATCCTCTGCCTTAATTATTATTTTAACTAAAGCCATTTCCAAGTGAGCAGCCTTGCACTGGCCCTTAGGGGCAGTAACCAACATGACCTCATAGGTCTTTTCCCCACTTCCCAATTTTTATTCAACTAACCAAAACAAGTACCATAAAGGCAATGCCTCCACAGAGGGGAACAGCAGGACTTCTGCTGAATCCGGGTTGTGCTGGCTTTCCAAAGGATGCCTACCTGCGCGCACGGCCAGGAGCCTCTCGGCGCTTCTGTCCTGGGGAAGCGGCTCTGTGTACTGATTAACCCTGCCAAAAGGTCTCTGGGGAAGCAGCTGACCCCAAATTTTTTTTTCCATCACTACCTAGCTTGAAGTACGCGTTTGCACACGCAACAATTTAATACATTTAAACAATAGTTATGTCCCAGAAAAGCGTGAAGGGAAATACACATCAAAATCAAAACACAAGGGAACTGGCAGGAATATGGCAAGTATGAAACACTGGAATTAGATGGTGAAGATGAATTCTGCTGCCCAATTCTTGAATATCCAAGGTTTCTTCCTCCCCTTGGTCTTCGGTGAACCTCACTGCCCACCTCAAACACTCAGGCACTGCAGCCAAAAGTCAAAGGCTGGATTTCCTCAAAGATACATTCTGACCTGCATTTTGGGCTCTGCACTGGCATCAAACCTGGCTCTTATTTTCAGGTGCTTCCTTACAACTGTGAGGGACCATTTCTCTTTCTTTAATAGAAGCTGAAATTCCCATCTAATCACATGCCTCCAGGAGCTTGGGCTTTAAGAGAGACATCTAGTCCATGCACCTGCCCGAGGGCAGCATCACCTCCCCCTAAATCATTTCTGACTTTGTCGAGGCTGTTTTTACAGACTCCAATAAGAGAGACTCATGCGCTCCCCAGGCACTCTGTCCTCCCGTTTCATTAGTCTTATCATTGGAAAGTTTTTCCTAATGTCTAATCAGAATTTCCCTTGCTGTTGTTTAAATTCATGACTGCTCTTCCTACCCACAGCAGACACGACCCAGAACATTGCCTCTTTCTTGGTTTTGTAACAGAAGACCTCATCACCCCTACCTTTCTCCCCCCTGCATTAAGCACAACCCCACTGCCATCCAGCCTGCGCTCACAGGTTGTGTTTGGCAGATCCCCGGTCACACTCACTGTTTCTCTTTTGGACACTCTTGAAGTGATGTCCATTTTTTTTTTTTTAAAGTATGGGGTCCAAAGTGAAACACTTCACCAGCCTCGGTCTCTTCTTACAGGGCCAAGAAAAGGAGGATCCACATGCCTCACAAATGACATTTCCCCCTAAACTTACCACTGTGGTCTTTGGGATTTCCTCCATTCCTGCCACTGTACCTGAAATCTCAGCGGCGGGCTCACCACCCTTGTCCTGCCACCCTGAACAAAACTACTGTCAGTCATTCGCTCCCCGGCTGGTTCCTGCCTCTCGGCAGCGGCTCACCTGCCGAAACCCACCAAGCTATTTTGATCCTTCCAGCAGCACCCAGGTATCACAAATAAGGCAGAACCTCCCTCCCCTTTCCACATCTGGAATGAGAAATATAGACCAGACACCAACATTTTAACTTGTTGAAATCTACTGACACGTATTTAACCACCCAGAAAATCTCCACAGACACAGCCGATAACCATTTAAGCTTGACACGTTGGGGGAAGTTTAGTACTCAAACCAGGTTACAAACAGATTACACACATTTCCAAACTTTACCTTTCTAGTGCAAGGTGACAACTACACGACATCCTTTTCCATGTCCGCTCATTTCTACCGCAGGCAACCAGCCTGCGCCGTCCTCGCCGCAGAATTATCAAATCATGTCAAGACCCAACCTCTTCACCTGATATCGAGCAGCGCGAACGATCAATGTTCCCAGCAACACTAAAACATCTGGGATGGGTAGAAAGGGCACGCTACTGCATGTAAATAACACCTGGGTTTTACAAACATCGCAACTAGCTGCTGGTGACAGCACGTTGCTGCCTGCCTGAGAGGAACTAAGTAACATAAGCAAGAGCGATTCTGCCAGCTAACGAGTGCACAGATCAACAAAGAGAACACAAGGGGGGTTGCGCAGCCAGCTTGGCACGAAGGGGAAGAAAACAGGAGACTTAGGCATGTTCTGTGCCCTCCTCGCTAAAAATTGCTGAGCTGAACTTCCTCTTTGCCAGGAAGGTTTTGTTCAAACCTGAGAGAAGATCACCTTAGTGCAGCAAAGGCCATTCTCCAGGAGCGACAGCAGCCTGAAGAGCGGCATCCCCACGCCACACTCTAGACAGATGCTCCACCACAGAAGACAACGGCCTGTCTTTAAAACATGCTGGGAAGGATGCAAAATACCCACCCCTGGCCTCTGAGGCTGGGGAAGAGCAGCAGGCACACACATCGGGGCCATACACACGGCAGGACGAGCGCAGCGAACGTGCAGACCCGTGGCACCCGTTCCCTTCACTTCAGAGACGCACGTGGTGTGAACACCTCCGGCGGCACGTTACCCTCACTGGAGGCTTCACGGAGAGGGGAAGAAGCCTTTAAACACGCAGGCTTCCCCATTCCTGAGCTGGCCTGGGTTTCCTCTTTTCAGGGTGACTGCCGCTCAACTACTTTCTGCTGTAACAACAAGTCTACTTAACTTTGCAACTTGTCACCTAAACGATGTGTAATGTTTGCACAGCTAAGGATACAGTGTTCCAACGGCACAGGTGGGGAATCGCACGCCAGGATGCATAACTGATGCGGGGGTCTCCGCGTGCTGCGAGGGAAAGGGCAACGTGACTGATTGCTTTGAAGCAAGTCATCTCATCGGCCTGTCAATAACCAGCCGAAAGCGAAGCAGGTTGGGTCAGGTTAGAACCGCAGCCATCGGCCACCTGAGTGCCTTGGTATTTTAGGCTTGTTGCTGTAAGAATGATGGGTTTTTAACTTTAAATAAGAAATTGCTTTGAAGTTTTTTTTTGTTTTCATACATCAGATGTCTTGCCTGGTGGTCTCGTGGTTGTGCTCTGCAGATTTGGGTTCAGAAACCGTTACGTTCTCTAGCTCATTGGGTTTTAAATAAATACAGATAAATTTGTTGCCTGAAGCCGTAACCCACCCTGTCAGATTCGTACGGGTCACAGCAAGGTTGTCCCTGCGTAGTGGGAGAATGAGGGAGGTCTCCGAGGCAAAACGAATGCCAGGGAGAATGCAACTTTGGAGAGTTACCCCGCACCCGGTATCTCAGGCCCTGCAGAAGCCTCTCCGAAACACCAGTCTTCCCTCTACATCTTTTAGATTAAAGACATCGTTCTCCATATTGATCAAAATAAGATTTCACAACAGTCCAACAGGATTGCAGTGAAGCAGGTGATGTACAGAAAACATGATTAAAACAGAAGACCACCTCTAATTTCAGATGCACCTTGTAGTACGTTGAGCTACGGATATTTATGTGCTTTTCACAGAACTTTTTAACTGTTCAGGGGAACTAGCTGCAAGGCCTCAAAATGGTTTTTTATCAAAAGCTTGTTCAAAAAATGAAAGCAAATGTAAAATAACCTAAAACAGATTTTATATGAACTATTTTCTGCCACTCTACGAACTTAAAGCAGTCTGACACAAGAAGAATGGCATAACAACAGCCACGCAGCTTCATTAAATAAAGGGTATAAATAAGCCATAAACGGCAAAGAGATTATAAACATACATATTTTTTACTTAGCTTTAGTTAAGAAGAAAAAAGAAAAGGCTCTAAGTGACTGTTACATGCAGTTTTAATGACATTCCTCTTGAAACAACCCTGTAAGAAGCTCAGCTGAGAACCAGGTATTTAAAACTAGACCCAAGCGTAAGCTGCATGAAGACAGGTAATTGCAGATTAATATTCCACTGTAATACTTATGCACAAGAGCGCCGAATTAAAGTTGCCATGGGAAACAAGCCTGAATTTCTTCACTTTTCAGCAATTCACGATCATCCTTAATAAAGGTTTTGGCAGGTGATTTCTAATGCACTGAGTTTAACAGCCACACAAAAACCGTGCAAGGAGAAAGCTGCTACGTGGGGATGTCTAGAAAGAACAGGTAGGCATGGGCACATCTCCATTACCTGCCTCTGGGTAGGACCGTGACCATCTCCGTCACTTTGCAAGACACTTTCTGCATTCCCATCCTGCCCTTCAGCAGGATTGGCTTGATACAGGCTCCACTGAGCACCGCTTGAAGAGCGTGCAGAAGACACCTCGCAGCCTGCTTCCCAGCAGACCAGCGGGCCCTCCATAACCTCCTGCCACTGCAGGTTTGTGATTTCAGGGACATATTCCTCCTAGGAAGTCCTCCGAGCCCAGACTACAGCTCCCAAGGCGACTTGCCTGTCCTCTATTTACTCTCCCCAAGCAAGGAGTGAGGCAGGGACTGCACATCTGTTGCTACAGCCTAAATTTGATGGAAATCAACATCCATTTCCATTACAAGGTCAGTCTATAAATCACAGCATCTCAGGAGCAGAGACACATCACTCTGTTGTCTCTGCCATGGGAACGAGACCACGGGTAGAGCAGTAAAGGCAGTGGAGAGTCAGCGATCACTGCAGCCACTCCAGCCGCACCTGCCCACGACTGCCGGCTTAGCCACAAGACGGATGCGCCGGGGAAAAGGCTTTTAACATTCTTTTATACCAGCACGCAAGGAACCACAGCCTGAACCCAATTTACCCTTCTTGGGCATCTCTACTCAGTATTATCAGAACGACTGGCTCCCATTTGTTAATATGCTTCTGCCGATCAGGAAGCGTACTACGATCATCCAGATTTGTTTGGACACTTAAAAATAAATTAGTAACTGAACATATGCTTGTTCACAGTCTCAGTGCTTAGGGGTTTATGTAGAAATGGTAAGCGATGTTCTGTATTTATTAATATGTCCAGTGTCATCTGACAGCAATTATAATTAAAAATTCCCCCCAAATAACAACCAAAACACACGCTAAACAACTTAAAATATGTAGGATACACTACAGAAAAATATCAGATGTTTTTGTGTTAAAAATGTGCTGTTTAAAAGAACAAGGCAAGTATTGCCTGTAAACAATTTATTCTCTCCTTCTGGTCACAACCCCCTTCAGCAATCAGAAGATCAAAACATTTCATATCTTCCTCTTACAGAGAGTTTGGAAGAGGCAAATTTCTAATTCCCAAGTGATTATCAAATTTGAGTGACTCTGAGACACTGAAGTCAAGTACCTGAAAAAAACCCGACGTTAAAAAAAAGCAACTTCATCGTTACCAAAAGCTCATTTAGCAGCTTAGCAGCTCCTAGGTCCAGCTCCTTCTGCCAGGTCAGGGGTCTGATACTCATTCACACATCCATGCAGCAGACATACTAAGCTTGAATTCTGTGTGATTTTCATTTAAGTGGCTTTAGTAGATTACAGTAGAGATTAAGATCCTATGAGGAAGCTTAATTTTAAATTCAGCTTTGAACAGATCTGATTTTTACCTTTAGACTTTGTACATTTTAGAAAAAATCATTGCTTTTCATCCGCTCTGCTGAAGGTGAAGGCAAAACTCTTGGCTTGCTGACCACCCACTCACTGCATTAATAAAATAAGGTTACAGGCAGCCGCGGATCTGAGCCTGAGGAGCTCCTCAACACAGTCCCTGAAAGCACTGGCCACCATAAACACTGGTGTATACAAGGACAAAGGGACAAAAGAGCGAGACTCCCACTTATTAATGCATCTTGTAGCTAAAGCACCATACGCACCCGGCTCCACAGGCCGACAGCGTATAAAAGCAGCAGGCACTTATAAACTCTTAGCAGACAGTAAAGGAAAGTCAGAGTTAGAGCTGAAAAATGAAGCACACTGCCACCGCTGTGGTCCGAGGTCCACCCACCTCCGCAGAAGGACTGCTCCCACCTGACCCCACTGGGCTTTGGATCAAATTCCAAATGTACAAGGTAAGCTCTAAAGAGATGCGAGGGGCAAGCCATAAACATCCCTGACTGCCGAGCCCTACTGACCTTGGCTGGCTAACACACTACACGACACAGACTGCGCCTCTATTCTATCAGGTTTTCCCATCTATCCCTCCGGGGCAATGCGGTTAAACCCCCCACCTTCTCTTCCCTCTGGGATGGTCTCATTATTCATAAATACATCCAAAAAACCCCATAAAGCTAAGCTGCTGCTTTGCGCATATAAACATCCACTGTGATTTAGGGCCGTATGCGTCGAAAGCTGTCAGAAGTCAGGACTGCAAGGGCGCTACTGCTCCTCTGTGGGTGCAGGGCAGGAACACGAGGGACCCTCCGTGCCCGACCCAAAAGCGGTAAAGCAAAGGGCAGAGGCCACGAGGCATTCAGCCAGCGGACCCAGCCACTGGGGCCATGACGCAGACACCTTCCCAGAGGAATACCACTGTCCTTGACCCTCCTTGATCCCCATTACAGAGGCCATACCACGAGACCTCCGAGGGCGATCAGGCAGCATGAAAGGGAATGGAAATGAAGGAGTCTGCAAGGTTCCCAAATGAGCATGAAGGACTTCCCCAGGGATAAAGCCAGCGAGGCTGCCGGCTGCGGAAGAGCACAAGTAAATACAGTGGGAGGGGGAGCAGATGTGGCAGTCACACACCTTAGTGTAGATAAAAAGATGGCTTTTTCGGTAGTTTCTGGTAAGAAGCCAGAATATTTTGAAGAGCAGTTAGTGAGAAATGCAAAGTGTGCTGCATGGTGGCAAGTGCACTCTGCAAGACTTTTACGCTGCGCTGGCTGAATTCACAGCTATGCCTACTCATTTCAAGTAACCCGGGTGATCCAGTTTAGCTCTGTACATGCAGCCTTCCCGTCAAATCCCAACACATTTGAATTTCATTGTACCCAGACTTCCAGTTTGCAGGTATTGAAACAAAAGCAGAAAAAGGATCAGGATCACAGCGAAGATCAGCACCTGACCATTCCTAGCTCCCAGGTCTGTCCTCAGAACACACCTCCAAAACCTATCTGCCACTGTTCTAGTGAAATATCTTGCCACTAAAACCTTGCACAAAACATCGCTGAAGTACACGGCACAGTCTGCTCACCATGACATACAGCCCAGCAGTGGAGAGGACAAAAGCTGTGCTGGTCAGCAAAAAGGTAAGACGCAGGTAGGGGCATCAACTAAAGCCTCAGATTCTGGCAGGCACCTGCAGCCTTTCCAGCTACACCTATTCCCGGTGTAGAAAGAGCCATCCCTTTATTTGTCAAACTAATTTGTTGGTGAGGATGTGAGGGACTGACAGCCCTTTCCACACACAATACGATGCAGACAGACACTGAACACAGCAGACTGGAAAAACAACAGTGAAGAACATCTCCACCTTAAAGGTGTTATCTCGCCAACAAAATATATAGCAGATCTGCATTGGCCCAGACCATTACTTTCCCTGGCAAGGACTTGGGGACAAAGCTCCTTAAAACAGTAGTAATCATATTCCACTCATGCTCCTTTTTACTGCCAGCTGTAAACTAGCTCCACATGCATCATGGTTTTGCATCAAAATGTGCACAGACCAAACCCATATCCAAAGGGACAAGGTAGAGCCAATTTACAGCTTTGACAGGTCTGTGCACCCGAGGCGGATCGTGCAGGAAACAGCCTGACATCTCACTTGGAGAGCGGTTAAGACCCTGCTAGCAGAACGGGATGCACAGCCACCACAGCCTCCCACAAACACTCAGGCCAGGAGCAGAGGCGGGCGGCACTCACCAAGGCACTGCAGGGGAAGAGGGGAGTCAAGTTCGATCCCAACTTGCAGCACCCCTTCGACAGGACCAGCCCAAGGGAAACGAACACACTGCGTCGAGTCGCTTCAGTAATGAGACACCACATCAAAAACCGCTTACCCTTCAGTATGTTTGAAACAAAGCACACAAAGTTACTCTGACCCAGTGCTTATATTCCCAGCAATACCCACCAAGAGGCCAATTGCTTGGCAGAGGAGGGCGAGAAGTCCAAGTTCAGTTTACAGACTCAGAAATTCTGTTTGTTTGTTACCAAACCAACATTAGTGGGGTTTTTTTTTTTCCTCTTTTTAGCATGGTTTTCCAATTTAAATGGAAAACCTAGGCTCGCCCTGCTGACATCTGAAAATATATTTACTTCTATGCTACTAGGGCAGAACTGTCTCCAGAAAAACCTCTGGCCTTCATCTGGATCTCTGTATGTCTCCAGTGGGAGGGCACTGGAAAATCTCTCTGAAGCTGAACTCTTCCTGTCTCATTACACTTCAGAGTTAACACCCAGGTAAAATAACTTCAGCAAGATCAGATAGCTCCAAAGTATTGTTCTTCTCTACTTAGAAACACCATTATGTCACACATATTCATGTAATTCAAACTATTCTTTTCCTAAAGCTGTTGGCTACCATCAGCCTTTTTCCTTGCAGAATCAAACAAGGCTGCCATGACTACTCTGCTAACACAGGTTCCCAGCCAAAAATTTTTACACCCTCTGCAGTTCAGACAGATGACAAGCATACACGACTGAAAGATGTTTTCGATAACACATGAATTGTCACTTCCTCGATGGAAATAAGGCTCCTTAATTTCATTCCCACCAAACAGTCCTGGTGTTGCTCCTGAAAGAGCAGGTGACTGGGAAGATCCCTGGTGGACCAGACATAGAAAGGAGGTGAGACAAACCAGAGAAAATGCATGAGCAAGCACTGTGCTTTTTCCTTCCACCTTCACAACGGCAGCAACCTGCAAGGGGATAATTAAGAGGATTGACTATTTACCTGAGGATGAATCTGTGGTTTATCACACGTAGCCTCAAAATCCAGCACTAAGAAGTAGTGATATCTCTGTGGAGGGAAGGATGACATTGCTGCCATGGAAGCTCCAAAGCCGTGGGACGCCAGTTTCCTGCTTACGATGGAGCCGTACCCTTTGAGAACACCAGCCGAGAGGAGGGAGCACACAGCTTGTCTTGCCCTTGGAAGTAAGTTTTGGGGAAACTTTGCTGCTCCAGTATGGAGGAGTGCTATCATTGAACATCCAGAGGCATCTGAAACTGAAGACAGACTCACGTTACTCATACACACATACATCTCATCTCTGCTAGTATCTCTTCACTGGCTTCCTCCATCAGGGATTTTCTCTGTGCTTCCCAGTGGGAAGCATCGCAAACCTGAAATAACACAGTAACCGGCTCTAAGCACGACAGATGGCATTTGGGCTGAGCTTAAGGTGTCCAGAATCAAGGGCAACTGGAAATTAACCTCTGCAAACGGCTCTAAATTAAGAACTATGAGACACACAACAGTCATGGCTCCAGGCACCAGATCACACCCCCCTGCTGAACCTTATCATAGCAGAACACAACACAAACCACTTAAACAGAGAAAATCTGATCTAAACCCCATTGAAAATCCTGAGGAGGCCTGGCGTCTTTTCATACACCATGCGACTTCTGCTAACAGTAGGAATTAAACACAGCAATACACGTCTCAGCACTACAACCATCCAAACAGCTTGGCCCTGAAATGCCTGTTAGGTGCACCGACACTTCCCACTTCCATTACAAATCCACGCATCTGGCGGCTGGAAGGCTCCTCCCCAGGGAAGTTCTCATTTGCTCTGTGCATGAGGTTTCTCAGAGACGCAATTCTAGTGCTACGCTTTATTTCTTACTTCAGGTATTTCTCAGAGGAGGATATTGGTTCAACAAACCCACACATGAACTTCAGGAACTGTAAAACAGAAGGAAGGCTCTATAGATTACAGCCTCCCTCCCAAAGAAATACCTCACCCGGCCATCACCTTCTGCTGCTTCTCTTTAAGAAACACTATTTAATAAATTACATTATCTGTGTGAGACCTGCTGGATATCTCCCCTTCCCTTTTCCTTTTAAAACGCTGAAGGAAAAACCTGACAGGACTGTCACTGCCTAAGGTGAGCCGCCTTGAGGCTGTTAATGGATTTATTGGGATGACAGTTCAAGCCCAACTCACACAGGGGTAGCTGGGGTACAGCGACAAAACAGGCAAACTTGAACAAGGACACGAGTACCCCCTCTAACTACATATATACACAACTTGCTACACAGAGATCCAAAATCCATCTCCACGGTTGGTCTCGCTGCTCGCGGCTCTAAGCAAGAGCTCCATCGCACCACCCACCCGCCCGGTTTCTGAACCCAGCCTTCCCGTGCATCCGCTTTTTGCTCTGCCACGAAGGGCTGGAAGCGCCTGCCGTGAGAAAGAGAGCTGAAACGGGCAAGGCGAAACGGAGGACTCGCCGCCCGCGAACAAAGTCGCTGTTTGCACAAAAGACAGCGTTTGCTCTCTCCCACCCGTTAGTCCATCAGGTAAATAATGCACGTGCCAAAACACACACTTAATGAGGTAAATAATATGCCTTGAATAACGGCTAAATCTGTATTTACCTGCGAGACCAGAGAAACTCGGAAGGACCAGATTAGGAGATAATTGCGGCTGAGCAGGTTGTGTGCTTCGAGTAAACACGCATTTGGTAACCTTCCCTTTCCAAGGTTTGGAGTGAAAGGCAAAAATCAAAGGAGATGAGATGTTTAAGATGGAGCCAGTGCCCACACTGCTAATTTCATGGTGTAAATGCATCCCCACCTCGTGGCTTTCCCGTTTTGGGGGGCTGTTTGCTTCATTAAAGCAGTGCGCCAGGCAGCAGGTACCCAGAAAACTGAAAACTCAAGTTACAAAACCGTAGCAAAGAGCCCAGCATCGCACTTATTCTAAAAGGGGCTCAGTTCTACCTATTGCTTTTCCATCTACAGCTTTCACTGTCATTAATAAACACATTACAGCCAAATAGAAGCTAGTTATTCACTTCTAACCTGCCCTAGATAAGAGATATTTAAGGTACATGTGCTTTAAATCTTCAAGCTACCAGCTATGAATCTAAATGCCCATCACAGCAAATGTATATTTCAGAATAAAGCAGCTTGTGAGTTCGTTGCGGTAAAACCTGGTCCTTAGCCTACTGCATAAAGTAAAATACACAGTTGGAGTGGGGGAGGCACACAGGCTCCAACCCTTATAGCAAACACAGGCAATAAAACATACATTATCCACCCACAGACAGCAAGATCAGTACTTCTCTAATGTATCTTAACTGGAAAGATGAGGGCATCAACCATGATCCCCACAGATTTTCAGGCTGGCCCACCCCACACACAGCAGTGCAGAGGCCACTGAGTCCACACAGCAAAGTTAAACTGGCTCCCTCGGCAGGAGTCGGGCACATCACCACATGGCCACGGCAGCATCACTCCGGAGCCTGGCAAGTCCGTGCCACACTGGTGCCGTGGGACATCGGCGGAAGGAACTAACAGCCAACACCCAGTGTCTGTCTCCACTAACAACTTGTGCAGGTGGTCCCCGTCTAACGACAAGATCGGGCTCCCCATCCAAAAGGCAGCCTCCTTCCCCACCGTCCCGTGTGGCGGAGGGAGCAACGCTCCCAACAAAGGTGTGCAGTGGGGTACTTGCATGCCGCTTCCCCACGCAGCTGGCATATAAACAAGAGCAACACTGCTGCAAACTCCGCACCTTCAGCCAAATGAAGTTTTAACTGCCTGTTTACCCAGCTACTGCTCTAGGTGCCCTGGGAAGACCTCACATCATCTTCTTTGGCAAGGTCAGAATGCCTCAGAGCACAAGATAACTGGTGAGCAAACACACTTTATTAGAAGTCATGTAAAGCATTTATAACAGCTACGACAATGCAAAGCACTAGTAATTATCCCATATTTTTTTCCAACAGACAGCAATACCAGCAACGCAGCTTCAAAAATTAGAAACCTGGCTCTATCCGTATAAATCCACACGTTCAGTGATTCAATTTCCAAACCTCTGTAAAGCACCACAAACATATTTCTTACGTACACAGGGTCAGATGATAATCTCAGTGCAAACCGTCACATCTGGCATCCAACCCTACACCAGGTTAATATTTCATACCACGCAGCTCCAATTCCTTACACAGACACGTATGAAACGTAATGGGACTGTGAACTGAGGCTGGACTTGAGGAATTATCTTCATACATTGTACACAGACCTGGGAAAATTTGATGGCACCTTACGTTCACACCACCCAATACCACAGGAAGCAGCCACGTGTGGTGGGTTTTGGCTGGGAGATAAAGTTTGGGTTATGTGCCGTGTAACAGCGTGTGCCGCACGTGACATCACTGGCTATAATCAGCAACTGTCTTTTAAAAGTAATTCGAAAAAGTTAATCTCTGGGTATCAGTTGCAGGGGACAGGCTAACCACAGGCTGACGCAGCTCTTGCTCGTCCGTGGTGCAAGCACACGACACTAAATCACAACAGCGTGATCCCCATCAAGTAAGGAAAGCCAAGAGAAAGGGAAGTGCCAGCCGCAGCCGCCGGCTTGCCAGAAGCCCCACCGAGTGCGAAGCGGAGAACCTGCGCCGGCGGCTGTCGCGCTCCAGGCTTCCCACCGGGAAGTTGCTTAGGGGCAACCACAACGGCAAGGAAAAAGATGGGGAACTCCTGCCACGTGAGGAACACCGGTGACAAAAAGCTGGCACGGCACTGCAAGCGCTCTCCCCACCTGCGAACAGCCCCAAAGCCACACACGGAGACGTGCACCGCGCAAGCTGCAGAGGATTCGAATCAGCCTACAAATTGGAGCTTAACGGGCTCTTTGCATATAATGTGACTATTTACCCCTTACAGCCACATCTTATTAAAGTCACATGGCAGCAAAAGAAGGCATAACTTGAACAGCGTGCCTTTAACCCCAGCATATTCCCCTTCGCTGACCAGTTTGATAAGCTGATGTGGGGTGGGGGCAGGAAGACGAACACCTAGGTTCAGGTTGGAGGGGTGACCCAAGAAACGATACGGTTTACGACAGCCTCCATTTACATGTTAAATTACTTCCTTATGGCACTATGGCCCTCCACCATATTACAAAATAAACAAAACACCCACCCTAATCTAAAGGACAAGACAAACTAAAATTAAAAAGTAAAAGCAAGCAAGCCTGGGGAGTCATACACTTCACTTTATTCCCTTTGCAAAGCCTGGGTGGGGGCAGTTGTGCCTCCTGGCCTCCGACAGTCAACTGAACTCAGGGCTAGAGCAACCAAAACCAATCCAAAATGTAAGTCAGGTTTGTCTTGTTTTATTAAATTATAGTGTCTTATTTTATGCAATTATAAGGAGTAAAAAGACAGGGTAATAAAGATGCTTTTTGTAGAACCAAATTGCATACATTTAGCAACACCTGGAACAGAGTATAACAAAAAAATGCAGAACTTCCATTCTGGTAGCTGTTCAAATTCATACTCAGAGGTCAAATGTGAGTCCATGTTCCAGCTGTGTGAAGATATAACTGAAGAACAATAGAGATAACTCCTTTTTAAAAAAAAAAAAAATCAACCTTAACCTAAAATCAAATATTTCATGAGATGAACTACCATCCAAAAAATGACAGCACCTGGCTAGCCTGCAAAGCAGGAAAGGAACCAGCTTATCCACTGTCACCCTGCAAACTTGCGAAAAAATAAATACATAAAATAAAACAAACAACAAAACACAAAGCTTTTAGAACCGCTTTAATAATGTAACAATTTTAGACAGGTCAATGTGCTTCTTTAAATAGTCAGCCTCGCAGTATCACCCCTCACACATGAATCCAGTACACTTCCATGCTCGCTCTCCCTTCACTTACGGCTGGGTTTGTCTCCAGCACTGCCAGACAGCCAAGCCCGTGTTTTGGAACATTCGTAACGCAGCTTTCCCAAAGTACTGCCGTGGGATGCCTATATGCTGTCCCATCATTACTCAGCTCAGATACAACCTGGCATCAATCATTTGGGTTTTACAGCACTCCACAATCACACCCAGTCTCTTCCCACTATAGATGAAGAGGTCCCTGTTCTCAAGAACTTACAGTCTAAAAATCAGATGGAATACAACAAGTAAGGATAACAGGAGAGAAGAATGAGAGTTACAGGAGCAAACCGCTCATCTGGGAGATACATGCATCTCGGTAGTTCAATTCAAAAAAATTAATTCACTCTATATAGGCAATGGCTTCCCTCTATACAGCCATTAGGGAAAGGATAAGTGAACAGGGAAAGGGTTGACTAAAGGATGGAGGGCAGTCTCGGGTTAAGGAAGGTCTCTCCCGTTTCTTGAGCTCATTCTTCCGGCTGCGTTCCTTGGCTGATACATCAAAGGCACCACCAGATATATCAACTATGTCAGAGCACCAGAATCTCTTCCATTGTGACACCACAGACGCGATGGCTTGTGAGATCACAATGAGCAAGGCCGAAGGCGCTGATTACTTAGGGAAGCACTTCCTGGGGATATCGCACCCTACGAGGCTGGGAAACAAACACATCTCAGTTCACTTGACAACACGGTGAAACCCGCGCAAGACTCCACACCGGCAGGACGCGAACTCGTCCGAACAGACCCCCCAGAAGCCATCCCAAAGATGCACAGTACAATTCCACTCCAATTTATTAGGCCACCTCTGCTACGCAACCCACTTTCATCAGCTCCTTGACTGGTCTCCTAAGACAGGCTTTGCTGTGTATTTTTAAACCTTCTCCCAGAGTAACTGTGGATAGGCAAACGGGCCTGAGCTGGAGTCTGAAGAAGTTCCGCACAGTAAAGGACTGGTCACTCAGAGGAAATGCAGAGGAAGGAAACAACAATTTAAACAACAAAGCCATTACAGAGATGCATACAGCAACAGACTGGAAAGCTGCAGTGGCAGAATGGATTCAGTATTAGGGAAAAGAACAGTTGCAGAGGATCGGACCAAGAATCCTCTTGCCCAGTCTCCCACCGCTGCGTGGGAGCCATAAGAAAATGCACCAGGGTGAAGCTACACAAAATGGGGTTAACCAAGCCAATAGTTCTGGGAGGCCAAAAGCAGGCAGGCCTCCTTCCCTCTCCATCTCACTCTCCTGCCGATTACCTTACAACCAGTTCCTGAGCTTGTCTGGCCTCTCTGTGCGCCGATTCAACCACAGGAACCTATAAAAGGACTAATGCAGCCAGAATAAAACACAATTAAAACAAGATAGTTTCCTGTTGGTTTACTGAGACGAATCAGCTCGGGGCCAGGCTGGATGAATTCCAAAGCTCACAGGAGAGGATGGGCCCACATTGGCAGAAGCGGGAGGGAGGTGAGCCATCGGGAGCTGTTGGTCAGCTCAGCCCCTCACCAAACCACGTACCAGGATACACACACCTGGGATGGCGTGGCATTTTGCAGGAACTGGAGATGGTATCTTGGCTCTAGCAGCATAAACACATTAAACTTGAAGTCGGAAAATCCACCGGACCATCCTGTCTGAACCTCATGTAACGCTGGCCATAAAGTTTCCACTTCATTACTCCTGAATTGAGCCCAAAGGCTTGAACATCTTTCAATAAAGTTTCTGGCCTTGAATTGCAGCATCAAGTATGGAGGCTCCCCCACTACCTTCAGACAGCTCGTTCCAATGGCCAATCCATTTGCTGTCAAAAAATAACACATCTTAGTTTTCATTCAAACTTCCCCAGCCCTGGTCTTTGGAGCAAGTTCTGAAATTTATGGCATTTCAGCGCTCCCACTCCACAGCAGAGCTCCCAGTGCCAGAAGTAAGAGATTTGTAGCTACTACACTTCCAGTCTGTAAAAGCTACTATTGCACATTGGCCTAATTTAGCGGAGACAGGGCAGGCCACCCTTTGTTTAATGGAATCTAGCACGCATAATTACTTGATTTTCACACACATGAACGACACGGTTGTTCAAACCACGTGTAACAGCTGTGCACCTTCGTTATCTGAAAAATGAACTTGAAGGTTGACACCCGAGTGTGCCAAATGAATCTCACTCTGGTTCAGGGAGTCAATGCTTGCACTGCTCAATACACTGGTCACTTTTGATCTTCACAAAGGAACTCCACAAGTGTCAAAAGAAAGTCTGCGCTCTGCCAAAGCTCTGTCCTGGTACACAAGCAAATGATCCAAGCAATGGGGCATGGTTTCCAGACAACCTAGTGTCAGTGAGCCTGGAAAACCATCTAGGGAAGGTGTTGACCCTAATATCCAACCACATAAAAAATAACAACTGTAACAAATACTTCTCTTACAGGAGCGAAAAGTTGCCAAATGGTATCTAGCAGCAACAGATACACTTCAAGAGGGACAACTTGTCCTCTTCTCCTCCCGTTCCCCTGCTTACCGTTGCACCATGCTGGTATATAAGCTCAGCAGGCCTAGAATAAAACACCAGGAGTCTCTGCGGTGACCGCTTCCAACAATAACATGGGCTTCAGACCCGAGGGCTGACTTGTGACAAATGTATAGTTGCTTAACAGCCTTCCATGTTCTCCTGTAAGCACAGGACAGGGGCCATGCTACACCGTTTACCTGAACGTCACCAGACCTGCACTCCACTGTCTCATGGCCTGGAGGTGGCTACTGGATCAATACAGGGGCAGTCAAGGGCAAAAACCTTTGCATATTAACATCTTCCAGAACTCCACTTCCAAAATTTAAGGGGGAAAAAAAAATATATATATAAAAATCGAGGCCTATCAAAGTTAACAGAGCCAAAACAAGATAAGCACCCAAAGAGCTGTAACTGCGCCTCCTAAAGGAACCAAAGCAAAGTATCTCTCAACTGCAGAGCAGAAACTTCAGGTCATATCAGCACATACTTAATCCATGGACTTCTCTATTTAGCATGAAGCACACAAGCATTTTCTTTATAATGCTTTAATGGGTTTCTTCTTTTGGATTTTGGGAAGACTCAAATCTGTCTGGCTATTACAAAAAAAAAAAACCAACCCCACACACGCAAGGAAACCCAACACACCATTATGGAGAGCAACCCAAAGTTTTAGTCCACACTACAAATTAACATGAAAATTCAGTTGCAAAGGCCAGAATTCAGTACTTGAAAAGGGAAACAAAAATATCTGAAACCAAATGTCCCAAGCCCACACACTGAAAAGTAACCAAATAGAATTCTAACACATCACTTATTTTAGGAACAATTCATTCTTGAAAAATAAAAAGTTCAAAAGCCAACTTAAACAGCAAGTGATATGAGATGCTACAATGTTGCACAGAGCAAGTAAAGGTTAAAATAAATTCAAATTACCATTAAAAAAAATAAATCCTCAAACAACTCTCTAACAGCATCTGATGGGATAAGTGCCTTTGAGATGTACCTGCCCAGAGCCCTATGTACCTCATCCTTGCCAGGGCACAGTACAAGAATTAAACTATTAGAAAACTTGTTGGCCCCTTGCATCGCAGCTGAAAGAATATTAAGAGTTCAGACTAAGCAGCAGCTGTCAATCCACCCATTTCTGAAACCCAAAGCTCAATCAGGAAAAAGAGATAAGCAAAGAAGTAATACAACAAGTGTCAGACTTATTAGCAAACAGGCCAGCAATGACCATGTAAATCCACCAGACAAAGGACTTGTAAAAGGCAGAACACAAGGAGTAAATGACACCACCTTTTCATACATCTCAGTTTAGAAGAAACACCTGTAACGGTACAGCAGCAAGAAAAGAACAGGAGAAGAAATTCCTACTGCCAGTCAGGAAACAAGTAAACAGATCCTGCACTTCTCAGCCTTCTCAAGTTTACTTCAGTCTCAAAATCTGAGACAGGTGACCCGTTCAATCTCACCCGATAGAAAAAAAATGTGGGGGAAAAAAAAAAGTAATAAACAAACCTCCTACTCCCTCATCACCTCCATCTATGAACCTCCACATCCCAAAAAGAACATGAAAAATCCTTTGCTGCTGCCGCCTCTCGCTCACCCCGCACACGCCCCCCACTCCCTGGGTAAAAAGGGGGTTTCCCCCCTCCCTTCCTCAAACCCCAACAGCAACTGATCCCGCTCCGGCTGGGACCTGGGGGGCCGCTGCCACCGCCACCCTCGAGCCTTCCACCCACGGCAGAGCCCGGCGAGCGGAGGGCCCGGCAGCCACGAGCTCCGACAGCGAGGAGCCGGGGCTCGGCGTCGAACGGACGAGGCGCCGCCACGCCTGCCTGCCACCGCCCCGCGTCCTCCCCTCGGGCCGGGGCCGCCCCCCAAGGCCCCAACGGCCTCCCGGCACCCCCACCGCCGCCCCGCCCCGGCCCGCAGCCCGGCTCTCAGCCCCACACCCCCGGCAGCGGGCCACCGCCCCGGCACAGGCCCCGCCACCGCGGGGGGCCAGGCCGCGCCTCCCCCGCCCCCCCCCCCTCCGCCCTCCGGCCAGGCCTCCACCCCCCGCTCCGGGCCACGGCGGCCCCACGCCTCCGCCAGGCCTGCCGGGCCCCTGCGCCTCCCGGGCCCCGCCGCGGCCGTGCCGCCGCCCGCTGCCCGGCGACGCCGAACCCCCCGCGCCCCCTCCGCGGCGGGGGCCGCCCCGGCCCGGCCCTCCCCCCTCTCGCCCCGCACACACTCCGCACCACGAGTCCCCAACACCGCCACTCACCTCCGCGCACTCTGACCCCCGACCCCGCTCTGAGCGGCAGCGCCGCCGGCCAACCGCAGCGCCTCCTGCCGCCGCCGGGGGCGGGGCTTCCTCCCCGCCGCGCCCCTTAGCGCAGGCGCACACCGCTCGCCGCGGCGCGGTGCGTGCTGGGGGCTGTAGTTCGGCGCCGCCGTGCCGCCCCCTCGCCCTGAGCCGCCGCGTGGCCGCGCCTCGACGCCGGGCCCCGCCGGGAAGGACCGGAGGCGCTGACCCAGGCGCTGGCCCGCGGTGGTCGCCCCCCCCCAGCGCTACAATCGGCCACCCCTTCCCCTTCCCACCATACATCCTCGTGTCCCTCGGGGCCACTCCTTGTCCCCCGTGGCTGCCCCATCATGTCCCCCAGTGCCACCTTCCCCAGTCCCCGAGGCCCTCCCGGCTGGGCTGGGCCCAGGCCCGGAAGCTCCAGTGTTCAGCAAACCCGCCGTCAGCTGCGAATCACGCCTGCAGGGTGTTCACGTTGGCTGCTGCAGAGGGACACTACATCCCCTGTGCCCGGGTGGCGCTGCCTGTGGGCACAGGCCCCATCGGGGACCCCTCTGGGGACATCTCGCCTCACCCCCTCTGCTGCCAGGCCCACGCTTCATTCTGGATCAGGGCAGTGCTGCCCGCGCTGATGACACTTTGTCAGTCCAAAGGGTGCTCGGGTAGGGCAGCACCAGGAACCACAGCTGGCGTCCACCAGTGTTTCCTCCCTCCGTTTGATTTGGATTACGCCCAAGTCAGGTCCCTCAGGGTCCCCGGGGCTGTTTTTCCTCCCGTTTGCTTGGACATCAGTCACTGGCTTCCAGTTCTGTGTTCGTGCAGCTCTCTGATCCTAAATCTGCACGTGGACCTTGCCTGGTCTTTGCTAAACACCCCCAAGCTGTGGCGTCTCCTCCCCACACATGTGGCTGCCACCCGCAGCCAGGGCACTCGTTTGAACCTGCGATGACACCAAATCTTTAGTCTGCTGCCCCACCTGTTGCCCTTGGAAAGCGCAGCTGCAATGACAAGTGTACCAGATGGGGCCATTCCCCACTTGGCCACCTTCCTGGCCCCTCACATTAACTCACATCTCCACGTTTCAAGGCAGCGGTTCCTTTGCACTGGCCCTGAAACTCCACACGTGCACAAATTGCAAACCCAGAATCACCAAGTCACGCCAACGGGGATCCTAGAGGTCGCTTCACCCATCCTGGGCCTGCAGGTGGGAGCGGTCCTACCTCTCTGTTATCTTGCCGTCCTCTTCAAATCATCCCTTAAGCCTTTCTCTGGGCTCATGCCTAAAAATATCAGACAAAGGCAAGCCCCAGGGTGCAGAGATCACTGACTGCCACTCCACGTGAAGCGGGCTGCTCGCATTTTCCTGTGCCTGGCCGGATCTGCCTGGTGCCCCTGCCCTTAACGGCGCTGTTGACTCTTGAGGCTGAATTTATCTTTTTGCTCTGTTTGTATGCTGCCTTGAACTTGGGAGGCCTGAATCATGAAAGTAGCATCCCAGAAGTATAAAAACACCAAGAGAAATCATTTAATAATAGAAAGAGTTCCTTTAAGCCCTCTTAGCTTTCGCATCTCTCAGCCTCCCACCCACATAAGCAAGGGTAATGTGAAGTTTTACTTCTAAGCTTAGCTGCATTGCTGTGATTTGTCAAGTCTTTGGTGACTGATGTGTGGTTTGCCAGGAGCCCAGGAGAGTGAACTGAGGGCCTTCGTGCTGCGGTGTTCCTTGAGCAATCTGTCCCCGCCCCTCCTTAACAGGGACAGAAACTGGCTAAGACATGCTTGAAATTACACTGCAAACCCAAAGCTTGAAATTTAGGGCTCGCAGCCTGCCTGTGTTTGTAAGATGATGAGAGAAAGGAGGACTTTTCACTGCTGACCTCTGCATCTAGCAGTAAAAAATAATTTTTTCTCAGCCTAGACAAACAATGAATGGCTCAGAGATGTGTGCATGTCCTTTTTTTCGTCAGCCAAGCCCAGTGCTGTTTCCTAGGTTTGTCTGGCAGCACAGCAGGCAGGAGATTTCTTCCTGCCCATGTTTTTTCTGGGGCAACACCCCTTTTCCTGGCTGAGCATCTGCAATAACCAGCATTCACATCCTGGCTTCTGCCAGCCTCAGTGACCCTTGTGAAAGCTGTACAAGTTGTCCTCCAAAGACTGCAGGAAAGCAATGCCTTCAGCAACCGAACTTTCAAAGAAGTCCCCTTTTCTGGCACAGCTATCAGCTGTTGAAGAAGGTACCCAAACCAGTTTGAGGGGAGCCACGTTTTATTAAATACTGTCACTGTTTCTGTAGTGTTCATATCTGAGCCTGTCTTGTGTGAGTGTGCACGTCTCAAATGAACACTGCGGGCCACTGAAAATGTCACCTACAGATTAATCTGGCTCACTCTGAGCTTCTGGCAAAATGAATGAGGGTGATCAATAGATATCCTGTGGCCTTCCCATCACTGCACATGGCCCCTGTAGCATCTCGCTGGGAACAGCTCCCCGCCCCAAGGGCCTCAGTCAGTGGTAGAGCTATGACATGCAAAGGTGAACAATTTGTCCTGGGCAAGCAGTACTGAGAAACTGGGTCACACAGATAGGGAAAAGTGGGCAAAAGGGCTGATGGTTGTTGATCAGGGTCACTTTATTTATTCCTGGTAGCACAGCCCACACCAGTCTGTGCTGGTTTTGGCTGGGATAGGGTTAATTTTCTTCACAGTAGCCAGTATGGGGCTGTGTTTTAAATTTGTGCTGGAAAGAGTGTTGATTACACAGGGATGTTTTCATTATTGCTGAGCGGTGCTTACACAGAGTCAAGGCCTTTTCTGCTCCTCACCCCACCCCACCAGCGAGTAGTCTGGGGGTGCACAAGAAGTGGAGAGGGGGCACAGCCAGGACAGCTGACCCCAACTGACCAAAGGGTCATGGTCAGCATGTAGAGCTGGGGGAAGAATAAGGAAGAGAAGGATGCTTGGAGTGATGGCATTTGCCTTCCTAAGAAACCATTACATGTGATGGACCCCTGCTTTCCTGGGGATGGCTGAACACCTGTCTGCCCATGGGTAATGGTGAATGAATTCCTTGGTTTGCTTTGCTTGCGTGCGCAGCTTTTGCTTTACCCATTAAACTGTCTTTATCTCCACCCACGAGTTTTCTCACTTTTACCCTTCCAATCTCTCTCTCCCACACCCCGCCGTGGGGGGAGTGGGCAAGAGGCTGTGTGGTGTTTAGTTGCTGGCTGGGGTTAAACCATGGCACAGTCCTGCTGCCCCATTGCCTCAGGACCAACAGAATCAGCCCTCTGTCAGTCTGAGGTCAAGACAGTGTGTTTCAGGAGCAGCTCTGGTGTCTTAATTGCTTGTCCTAGTTTAGAGATTTTGGGATGGCTAGAAGCAGCCCAGAGGAAATAGGGTCCACGCTGGGGTGGTGTCTGGCCTGTCCTGATTTACACTAAGGATTGTCTTCGAACCCTACGTGGAAAAGGCAGGTCAAAGCTTCCAGCTGTGCCCCCTCTCCTGTGGCTGGATCCCCTGTGCTGCCGCCAGCAGATGCAGCAGCCTGGTCTACAGTTACCTCCAAGTTTTATTTGTTTTAAAAACCCAACAGTTTCTTAACAAAGCATCATTTCATTCAGCACAGATGTGCAGGCACCTCTGGGTTGGCCGATGGATGGGGCTTTACGAGAAGGCAGCAAACTGGTGGGGCAGGATAAGGCAGAAAACACAGAATAACCCCCCCTCCACCCCATGGGGCAGTTCCAGGTGTGAATAAAGGGCTGAGCCCATCCTAGCCAAAGATGAAGTATCAGGTCGCTGCCTGCTGCTGCGTCAGCAGAGAGGAGGAGGGAGGGTCCCACCGACTGCCTCCACAGCCCTGCTCCGTGCCTCCTTCCCAAGGGCCCATGGAGCACAGCTCCTTTAAAAGCAAGGGGATTTTACACGATTACAGCACAAAGAAACATCACCTCATTTTAAAGGTGACTCCTTTAGTTCTGTTCAGCTGCTTATGCTGAATGCAACTTTAAAATGTCTTATAATACACATGACAAGTAGTCTTGTATCACTGTTCTCTACTTAACAAGTTAATAACGTGCCAACCCAAATCCTTCAGTTACTAACGCCACCGGTGGGACTCATTAACCGACATGAACACATATTTAAGGGAATACTAATATTCACAATGTACATTTTTATATTCATGTTGTCATTCTTGAAACCACAGCTCAGTTCATGTATTCTGTTGAAACATTTGTTTGCAGAGGATTTCTCTCCCCCTGTTCCTCTAAACACATACGCTATCACTGGGGTATCATTCTGGTGAATGATATTAATGACAGCTTGTCGTCATGGAAAGCTATTCCTAGCTGTCAATTAAAGGGTGTTTTGAAAGAAAGCAGCTCATTCAACCCCGGTGGGAACAAGTGTGTGTCATTGTTTGACAGTGACCCCCTTGATGAATTTGGGAGCGGCAGCAACAGCAGCTCTGTGGGGCCGGGAGGTTTGCAGATGCAGCACGGGGCTCTTGGGTGATAAGGACAGGAGATTTCCCAGGTGCTGATGTCCTTAGCAGAGGAAAGGCAAAAACAGATTTCAGATCATAAAAGCAATGCATATGTAGGAGTATAGGCCAAGAAAGGAGTCACAGGGATACTGAGCTGTTCTCCCCCATCTTGTGGTATAATTTCCCATTCAACATCCCAGTAAAGTTATCAACTTCCATCTTCAAACATGTTTGTTTACTTACCAAGTAGATGGATTCTTTGGGTCTTCTCTGCCTGATAGATGGGAAACTTCCTCTGCTTCCCAGACAAAATGTATTCATAGCTAGTTTACACTTATTTATTCTGGCAAAATTATCCTTTGCTTTAATTAATGGAAGGTTTTTCACCTCCCTTGGTGTATTTTTAGGCAGCTTTCAGATCCCAGTCATCTTTGTTTTGCTGGGCTAAACAAACCATTTTATTCTTGTGTCTCCACACCACCTTAGCTTCCCATTTCCCACGCCATCTTAGCAGACCTCCTCTGCACCTGCTCCAGTTTCAATTAAATTTTCTCGAGCGCGGGTGCCCAGGCTGGTACGTGGTATTCCTGAGCTGGGCTCCAAGGCCTCGTACAGTATTTGTCACTTGACCCTATAAATATCGCTCATATAAACATGTTTGATTTCTGTATTTCCCCCCTCAACAGGGTGGTCCACTCTCAGGGCTTTCTTGTTCCTTTTATTTTCCTAAGCACTCCTTGCACAGTAATAAAAATGTACAGACTCAGTGGGGATCTGTTTTAACTTCAAATGTGCTGATTCAGTTCAAAAACCATTAATTCAGCCGGAATCAGGGCCATGGGGTGGAAATCCTTTTCCAGTTAAAACAGAGGTGAGAGGGACAGCCATGGGCAGGCTGGGAAATAAAGTACGTTAGAAAAAAACATAGCAGGACGTCAGAAGCTGGCTGTTGACTGGGATATATTATCAGAGGTCCAGGGACTCTTGGACATTTCAAATCAGGATGGGATGTCTCTGCAGAAGATCTGCTGGAGCTTGGATTTGGGCAAAGCTCTGGGATTTGATGTGTGGGAGCATTACATTTCTCTAGCCTGTGCTTTGTTTGGTTGGGCACGATGGTCCCGGCCGGACCTCACATGGACTGAGCACGCAAGGCACTGTACAAAGCTGGCCAGACAGGCTGGTCCTTTCTCCAAAAAGTCCCCCGTTATTCAAGAGCACCAGAGGATGCAAAGAAATGCAAAGCAGACACAAAGAATGGTGTTGTTTGGGCCGCACACCATCGCCGTTCCCCTCCGTCTCTGCTGGATGTGGAACCACCACCAAGGTACATGCTTCAGAAAGCAGGAGCACACCTGGGCAGGGGTCTTGGGTAAGGAGGGAGGGTGAAAAGCACCCAGTGAACCCAGCTTTTGCCCCTTACCCCCACCTCGTGTATGAGATGAGCAGAAAAACTACCCACGTGGGTCAGGAAGGCATCAGCACAAAATAAAATGACCCCTCAGCATTTCCACAAAATGTTTGACCAAAGGAAAATGCAGGCTGAACATCAGGAGAAATTTCCCGAGGCTACGGTGCATTAAATCGTGGGATCACCTCCCGAGAGGAGCGCTGGGAACCATGAAACTGGCCACTTACAGCACCGTAAAACGTCCAGTCGGTGCCAGCCCGACTCTGGTTCAAGGGAGCTGTACTGAATCATCTACCATGCCTTTTCCAACTCTCGCCCCTAAAATTCAGACCCAAGAAGTACAAAGAAAGAAGGACAAAGAGTGATGTCAATTTGCTAAAGAAATACAGCCTTTTTTACATTATTGTATGCCATAAAACCCTTGTGCTCGCACTGTATACTTAATCTCGATATTCCAGTGCCATCCACAAAAAAATTCAGGCTTAACCCTCACAGTTTATATTGTCACTATAAATGCTGGTAAAAAAATATTGTACAGTTGGGTGCAGTTTATTCTTTATATTTTAATGGCTATAGCAAAACTCCACTGCTAACTAGTAAAAGAAAAAAATTAAAAAAATAAAACGTTGAGTGTGTTTTACAGCTATGTCGTCATGGGAAAGCTGTATTTCAAAGTGAGGGCATCAACAGCAGTGAAATGGGACATTTTTAAACATTTTAAACATTTTTAATGGGACGTTAAAAAAAAAAACCAACACCCACCACTTCACCAGAATCTCTTTGCCAGTATTTTAGCTAATAGGGTTGCAGTGTATAAAGGAAGGGTTCTGACGCCTGCACAGGCCACCCAATACTGAGCCGCTGCTCAAGTGTCTTGAACTCTAAGTGCAAATGGGAAAAACATCTAAAATTAAGTGTTTCTCCTGAAGGAACAAATTGCTGATAAAGCAAATCTTCCCATAGGACAAGCACACCTGCTGGAAGGTAGAGAGAGATTTTTATGTGTGGGATTTTAACTTGAGATAAAATACTTTTCACGGGTAGTCATATGGAAGACAGCTGGCCAAAAATAATAATAAAGGAATTTATGTCCCTTGGGAAATTCTGAGGTTTAAAAAAAATACGATTTTTGACCAAAGCTGGGACAAAAAGTTTAGCTTTCTGATTTTATTCTTTTAATGACATATTCCCAAATAAAAATAGTATTTTTTTTTCACTTTATCACTTTGATATTTCTTTTCCTTTATTATTACCTAATTCTAGAAGCCCAAGCCATCCATTACACCACGCTGTTACATTTCCTTATACCGTACATTACATCGGCCGGATTAATCTCCACCCTTCTTTAAGATCCCCATTAAACCAGCTAAGTTTCTTCATGAAACAGAATATTAGGAACAACAAGGATCCCTGCCCCAGGCTGGCTTTTTGACTACTATTTTTCAAATGTGCTTTTAAAAGACAGACCTAAGAGATGAGAGCAGCCGGGAAGAAGCGCCCAGCACAATCCCAACAAGCACAAGGAACATGATTGTGGAAAAAAACCCATCTAGCTCTCGGGCTGATGGCTGGCAGGAAAATGGCCTGGCACAAGCCCATCATCCGTGGTACTTTGGTTCTTGCTCTGGGCAGGGAAGTGAAACTTTGTGAAGGAAAAATACTGTACCCAGTGTTTGGCTCCCCCTCAGCTCAGGAGACCCCATGTTTTTAGCCAAGTGCTTGGATCAGAAGGGGTCTAAAACACAGGAGTTAAACAATACAGTCAGAAGGAGATGAGAGAAAAACACATGTGAACATTCTGGCAAATTTCTCAGTAAAAGCTTGGATAATGCTCATACATCCCAGGAAACATTTCCAGTTACTCCAATCGGTGTTTTCTGGTAGAAAACTGGCCTGCTGGAAAACAAATTGACCTGCTCTTGCATGAAATCTCTCATGTTCATTATTTGTTTGGACTCAGCCATGATGTTCAGCACTATGCAAAACTTCCTGGATCCAAAAATCCTCTAAACTGCTCCACAGAAACTAAATAATAACCTGGCTAGCAGTTGCCACTGCTGCTCCAAGCACCCAGAGGCCAGGTCTTTGGAGTATTTCCTAAATTTCTGGCCAAAGCAGTTCCTTTCACCAAATTTAAAGTCTCACCTCTCTCTCCAGAAACACGCACCTCCACTTAGGACAGCTAAATTCACCGCGAGGGAGATGCATAAGGGGTTACTCCCTGGTGTAAGGTGCTGAGAGTCAGACCCTTGCTCTCGCATACCTTCTGTCTAAACTGCTTTAATTTCCCCATCTTCTCCCCTGATGTTTATTCTATTTTCTGCCTCTTTGTCTTTCCTCTCCAGTGTTTGGAGACCCTCTTTCCTTTTCCAGCCTCTCTCTTCCTCCCATCATTTCCCCCAGCTCGCTCCTTCCTTCCTTTCTTTCTTCTTTCCTTCCTTCCTTCTCAGCTCTCTCCCTGGAGTTTCTATTCTCTCTTCCCTCCTCCCTGTCTTCCACCAGCACTTCCCCTTCTGCCATCGGAGGCACCTAAGTCTGCCAGGACTAGGGAGAAGAAGGACATGCCATGTCCGGACAAGCCTGAGGCACCGGCATCCCAGTTTCCCCTTGCCTGGGCTCCTGCATCTCCTGCTGCTTTTAGTCTGCAAGTACCAGCCCTGTGTATTGCCACGTAAGGGTGGGAACACCAAAGGGGCAGAGAAGTGCCCCTCCTTCCCGGGAGACAGTACAGAGGGGTCCAAGGGCTGGAGACCTTGGCCTCTGTGCTTGCGAGTGTCCTTTGAAACCCAAGAGCAAGAGCGTGCGAGAGTGAGCGGTGCAGCCTCACCCACACCTCCTCCTTTGTTACAGCCCTCAAGTCGCCGAGTTTTGAAGTATCAAAATTCCTTTTCCACCCAAATATTCTCACTTGTGTTGGCTGCCATCAAAAAGCAGAGCCGAGACTGCCGAAATTCATTACACCTGTGACCCATGCCAGAGGTAGAGCCGGCTCCTCCAGCTGAAGAGGCCAGGGTAGTAATGTGCTACCTTATCTCTAGTGCCACTGACTTCGGTCTATTTAATTTTCCCTTTGATTTTAATACAGATTTATTGAAAACAACAGTTATCAAAACAAACTGCCCTGGCAAATTGGTGTTCGTCTGTAGCTGTACAAGCACCTATAAAGCTGCCAGCATATGAAATAAATGGTGCTATATGGGAGGTCAGTTATTGCAATAGAAGTTCCCCAAGGATTTGCGCTGGGCAGTTTAATATTTTTCTTATTACCCTCTTTTCTTTTCTACTATTTATGCCTCTCTGTTTAAATTTAAAACATACAGCCATCTGCCAAGACAAGCCTCTCTGATAAAATTATCCCTGGTAAACCTTTTCATGAGTGGGCTTCCCTCGGAGTACCAGCAAATACTGATGTATCCTGTTCCAACGGCAGGCAAACGGGGACAGGGAGGCCAAGTTTCCTTCCCAAAAGGCTTCACTGCCTAGGCCAGCTCTTTTTCCCCTACCCTGCTTTTGGAAAGGGTGTCCTTACCTCATGTTCCTTTAAAAAACCCCACTGATTGATTAAAACCCTGCTTCTTGCCACATTATTTAACCTCCATTCAAATTCTGTGGCAGTATCCCACCTTTTACAAATCCTACCTGGTATCTGTGGGCTCCTCCCTACGCACGGTTCTAAAAAAAAATCAAATCCAATCATAGTCTAAACTGTTCATCAGAAGAGATAAAAGGGTTTCTGTACCGATCTCCACATCAGAGGAACACAAATCAAATAACATAACTGTCAAATGAGGAGACGAGGTGTTTAAATGCCTATAGAAATAGGAACTCTAATTACGGAAACATCTATAATGTAACTAATATTATTTACATTAGAGCGATGCTAATCCAGACGAGGGTTAATGTCCCTGCTCCTAAAACATTACAGTTTAAACAGACAGGAGACAGTGAGAGGACGGAGGGGAGCAGCAGCATGCTCATGCCTGCTGGAAGATGAGGGATGGAGGCAAACTCCTCGCGACAGAAGAGGAGAGGGTGAAAGCGAGCCAAAATGCGCAAGAATGAAGATGAGTTTAGATGCAGCCAGAGAGAGCAAGCGACTTGCTCAGCCTTACACGAGCTGCCTGGGGGGGTGGTGGAAAATGAATAGAAATTGCGGATGGCTTAGATGAGTCTCTTACTCAGAAAAACATTACTCGGCAGTGGGCTTGGATCTCACTGAGTCACGGGCAGGCTTGCACTGTGCTCTGCAAACAGCCAGTTTGCTGGGAATTACTTCCTACTGCCACTTCTTAACACCAGGCTGGTAGTTTGTCAGACCTGGAGGCTCCAGGTGGACCTTTCTCTCCATGTGAGGCACCAGCCATCATTTTGGGGAGCCCAGGGTTCAAGGCATCTTGCTTTGGTTGACAAAGAAAAGGCTCAAGCTGATGGAGAGCAAGAAAAGCCCTCCATCCTCTAGACTGATTCACTGCTCAGCCCATCATCATGCAGACAACCCACCTCATGTTTGGAACTGAACCTTCTGGCATTAAAGTCTACCGCCTGGAGGACCTCACCCAGCCTCCCCAGGCCCAAATCCCCCTCCTCTTTCAAAGACTGTATGAACAGGAGGCAGAACATTAATACAGGTGCGTTGTCCTTTATCCACTGTGGTCTCCAGCTCTGGCAGCTATTTCCCAACTTCACAGAGTACTGATGAGAGGACAAATTCTCCATCTCCTCTCTCCTGCCCCTTTGCACTCTCTTCTCAGTGCAAAAGCTCAACGCTTGCAGCTACCGGTCCTTTAAGACTGCTTGAGGTCCTTCCTGTCTGGCAAAGCTATGTCAATAGCTTTGGGGTTTGATATGACCCGTTTAGACCATTCTCCATTCAAAGTGAATTGCTGAAGTAGAGACAGAAAGAGCAAGTATGACCTTCTATAGATAAAGCTGTTGAAATATGGAATATCGCTCTGATCTCTTCTAAATGGATCTCAAACATTTCTCAGCCCCTTCGGAATCCTGCTGTAAAGAATAACATTCCCACACACCTAAAATGCGATGAAAATCTTCCCTATTTGGAGGGGAAGGATCCACACAATTTGGCACTGGACCCAGCAGATTTTCCAAGGCTCTAGTAGCAGTTCAGCACAAAAGGGAAAGCCAGCAGACAAGAAGCAGAACATTAACAAGTCTGAATGACACACGCAGCCAGATTGTCTGCTTTGTTGACAATTGATGCCATCCCCATTACTGGGAAAATATTGTAAGCGTGCTTCCATAGCGCTCCACAGCTTATTGCTACAGATAGCCAGTGTTTCTTGTCACGGCTTATGGCTTTGTGAGCTGGTGTAAAATGGCTTGCTGTTCCCGTGCCCAAGTTTACTGGTGGAGGCAGCCAATGCACAGCCAGAGTGTGCCTCTCCAAGCATCTTGTATGTGTTGGGACTCCGCAAAGTAGCAACTGCATCATAAATACTACTCTGGCACAGCTAACGAGGCAGGCTGCACTAGAGAAGCCGTGTTATGTTTTAACTGTTGAGGATCAAACACAAAACAGTGCGGAGGGAGACCCACAAACAAGATTTTCTAAACTTGTGAAAGTAGAGCACAAGGATCTTCGCAGATGCTCCTGTAAATGGTCCCACGAGGGAGCTCAAGGCTGAGGTATTTCCGTTGGACAATTTACTCTCACCATCTCAGCAGTGTTGGAAGAAGAGCAAGTGGTATGGAGGACAAGGCCAGGGGGCAGGAGCCCCCAGACAGTGGGAAGGTGAAGGTGAGTACCCCACAGCAGCCTCGGGGCAGGCAGTGGAGGGCCGAAGGACTGGATCCAGGCAGGCAGGGATCGCAGGTGATTCCCTCAAGTAAGGCTCTGCTGCAAAAATGGTTGAGTATCAGAGTGCTAGAGCATTCCCCTTGTTTCTGCTGATATCCCCTCTTCACTCTGGCTCTCCATTTATTTCACTCCTGAAGCGGCTCGTAAGGAAACACAAAGCAGTTTGCCTCTCCTGGCAGTGGAGATGTGGCGCAAGCGTGTGGTTTCACATCTTCACATCCCTCTTACATCCTCCACCTACAGTCAAAACTACTCTGTAAGGAAAACAGCTGTGGTGGGTAGGCAGAGCAGGGGATGCAGGGAGAGGAAGGAACAAGAAGAATTGGAGGCTGAGGCGGAGCATCACTGTGAATCATAGCAGTTTCCTCTGATCCTGTTTTATCATTGGGGGTGGAAATGTAAAAGATGCAGAACCTGTGTGAACAAGGTCAAATTAAATCACATTTCCAAGCTGGGGAAATTACTTTTGCCTGCAGCAAGTGAGGTGCACAACACAAATGAAGGAGGGGAGGTTCATGCCACCAGGCATGCTGTATCCAGCTAATGCAAAACAGAGGGAATTTATAATTAGCCCACTGAAATATAGCCCTGCAGGATTTCAGTGGAGGGGGTGTCATACCAAGTGAACATGTAAGAGAAAGACCAGCTGAGATCTGATTTCAAACCCATTGCTCCTATGGAAGGCAGCTCATCCTTATCTCAGTGGACAGGAGTTTCTGTCTAATGAGATGACATTACTCAGCAGGGTCAACTACCCCTGCCCTGAAGACATAAGAGAGAGACCCTGAACGTCTCCAAGACAATTCAAACCTGACTCAGCTACAAGAACATCAATGGAGAGAGACCCAGATACTACCGAAGCTCAAGATTTCCTGCAAGAGCACACAAATTGTCGGGTCTATTTAACATCTCCTGGTCAAACCCTACGACTGTTTCTCACCGGCACAGCCTTAAGGGAGGGAGAACAATCTTGTGTGTCGGTGGCTTGACGGATCAACAGAAGGATGGATGGGAAGGAGTCTTCTGAAAACCAGATGAAGAACACATGACTGGAAGAAGTGACCTTTCTCATACTTCGCATATAACAGGGAGAAATTAATACAGACTCCCATGCAGCCTCAGTAGCCATTGCAGGGATCTGGGAATCAGTGTGTCTGCCTCAGCTAACTCACTGTCGCAGTGCTAACGGAGGAAAGCGGGCGAGATGGTGTGTTCAGGTGATAGCTGTCAACTCTGAAGTCCCTAATTTGGAGGGTTGACTTTCAATTTTTGAATCCTGAGTATGCCTCAATCCCTTCAATTTTGACTAGAGTCAAAACCACAGGAGTTTGGGAATGGATAAGGCATTCCCTGAGCCAGTTTCCACCTCAAGCCAGCTACTGGTCCAACCTGCAGTGTAAGGGTTTATGCCCCTTCCAAAACTTATTGGTTTACTTGCTGTTAAAATTCAAGCTATTCTTGTTATCTGAATAATTCTGTGAATTCCAGTAAATTCTGCCTCACTGGTTCCTTGAGGGTGTTGAGGTCCAAGGGAAAACTGCAGATGCGATGTGGTGTTCCTCCAACAGTCAAGTCAGGCACCTGAAGGGTTGTGAGATACGAGGCAGTGCGACCGGATGATGGGATATGGGGCACTGGGACTGGATGGCAGAAAAAGCTAGCTAAAGAGAAAGAAATTTTGAGTGTATCAGTTTCTGAACAGGCTCGTGTCTGACAGAAAGGTAGCTTGTTGCACAGATTTGCCTGCTTTAAATAATTTACTGCTAGAGTAATGCGAGATGGATTAAAGGACAAGAGAGGGGCAAGAAAAAGAGATTGGAAATGCAGGTGAGAAGTGACTCGTGAAAAAGACTGGTAGAGAGAAGTCATGTGTTTCTCAGAGGAAGATGGGTAATTTCCCAGGAGGGAAACGGTGAGAGCTGGGCACAAAGTCCTGGAAATCAGCAGCAGGAGTCTATCTCAGTCTGAAACCAAAAATTGCCCAAAGTTGTAAGAAGAGATTGTGAAAATGGTCTCTGAAGCCAGGTCTGGTGACTGAGCTAAGGAAGAGCTGGAGCTCTGGACCACATCACCCCCTCAGAAAGGAAAGGGAGGATCCCAAGGAGGAGCGAGACTCGAATGGGTCCATAGCAGCACCTTCCCTCCTGCGAGTACCCCAAGTCCAAAATCTCTGCCGGGGCTGAGCAGGAGGCAGGCTGGGCAGGCTTCTGGGCACTCAGCGCAGCGTGGCAGCCACAGGGACCGGCTTTCCTTGTGCTGACACTCTGCTGGGGCCATGCTGCTGTGGGACCAAATCCCCAGGGAGAGACGGATGAGGCAGGAATTCCCCTGCCCTGGCTCAGGAGGGGTTTGATTCGCTGGAGAGGAGGTTTTGCAAATACACTTCTGCACAGGGCAGGGAGGATGGAGAGGGTGAAAGACATTTCACTCTGCTCTCATCTGAACAGAAGCTGGTTTGTCATTCCAGCTTGGGTTTTCCCCCCTTCAGATTTAACTTCCAACTCCTATTAAACAGACAGATCAGTCTAGGAAAGAAAGTATTTATTTATTTGGTTATTATTATTTTTTCTAGGGAGGAATTCCATCTGGTTGGCATGACAACGGTGCTGTGGGCCACCATAAACACTGGATCATTAGCACCAATGCATTGGGCTATTATGTAGGCTTGGCCATCAGCGCGGCTAAGGTGTGTGGGTTTATGGTGCAATCCCATTCATATCACAGCATGGGAATTATCACAGCAGTCACAGTAGTGAGCACTACGGCTGATGCTGTGGTCCAGCCTTACGCAGGACTAACTGCATTGGCATAAAGCATTTTCCTTTGAAAGAAGGCATGCACAAAGCATAGGCTTCTCTTAAGTCACCTATGGCATGTGAGCTGGCTAATATCTAATGCATTTTCTGGGCAGGAGCACAAGCATGGTGGCACTCAGTACTTTAATCTCTAAAACAGCATCCCTCTGTGTTATGTAGTAGCATGAGAAAATGCCCATGCGTATACGGCACCAGCACATTTCCTCCGAAGAACAGCCAGTTCCTATTACCACAGATGTGCAGGATGCTCAGTACGGCTCTGAATTAGATCCGCAACTTGTATGCTCTTGGGAAAGAGCAGCTTCTCTTGCTTTTTACTGTAAAGCACCATTTCAGCCAATGTATCTGTAGCAGATATTAATAACAATCATGCTGCACTTGGCTGCTGCAAACTCTGACTGATGAGAGCAGCCCTAACTCACACAAGTTTCCAATTGATTTTATCTCATGTTAGGCTCTAACTAATCACACCAGAGAGCTGCCGTAAAAGCTCACTAGATCTGTCCTGCTCTGGTTTGCTTGCCTGGCTGAAAGGAAAAGTGGGGTTTTTTTCCAGTTCCCCACCGTCCCTCCAGGCTTCGCAGACTGTTTGTGCCCCAAAAGCAAGCCCAATGTGTTCCCTGAGGTGCAGCCACAGCAAACACAAAGGAAAAAAGAAATAAGAAGAGCAAAGCATTGCTCACCTCGTGCACTTTCCGTGGACCAAAGCAGGAACCACCTCTCTGAGCTGCTTTCGGACATGGCTCCAGCTTCTCCTGGCTTCCAAGGCACAGTTCAATAGCTTTGCCTTGGTGTTACTTGATCCCATTAATGACAAAAATGACAAACACATATGCTTTGCCTTTATAGCTATTTCACACTTTGACATGATCCCGCGCAAGTTACCTATGCTGTCAGCGTGATGGATGGTGAGCAGAAGGGGGGTTGGACAGGTGTAGCTCTTGTCACAGGGAAATATTTTTCCACACCATTAGCCTGTGGAACTCATAGCAATAGGAGATTGCTCAGAGAGGGATTCAAAAAACCTCTGAAAAAACAGTGGATGCTCGTACAGAAAACAAGTGTCTAGTGCTGTAACAGCAAACATTAGAAATAACCGATAGGAAAGGATGTTACGTGCTGCATGTGCTTAAATCACACAAGTTTGGATACTGAAGTTCTGGAGACAACTTTCCTCAGGAGCGGAGTGTCCCAAAAGTGCCTCATTTAGGGCTCTGGATATCTTATCCTAAGCATCTGGATTGGGCCTCAGCTTTGGAAAAGGCAATATGGTGGATGTTCACCTGTAAGCAGTGTTTCTGACCGCTTTAATTTTGGAGAAGGAATTTTCCAAGGGGAAGGTCGTATAGGAAATAATACCCCAGGACTGTGGTTTATAAAGAACACCTAATGCTCGTCCGCCAAATCCTGGGCATGGTCTCCACCCTTGCTCTTGAGATTTGGTGATGAGCGAGGTTTAAAAGTAAAGTGGCATCTTGCAGCATGTCCTGAGAAGCAGAACTGGGAGGTTCTCCTTACTCTCCTGTGTTACTCAGCAGAGTCTGGAAGACATCTAGGTGATGGTGATGATGAGAAAGGACACACTTATCTGCTGGCCATAGAAAATCTTTCTCAGCTGAAGGAAATTTTCTCACTCCTTGTCCTGTGAGTCAACAAGTCATTTAAAGGGATGTTTTCTCATTCTGGAGGGACTAGTCACTGAGAGCATGCCAGACCTAAATTTCAAACTTCTGGCAGATAGTAGGATTTCAACCCTGCCTCCGCCAGATTCTTCCTCTACAAGAGAGAGGGGACTGGCAGAGGGTGGTTACAGATGGCTCGGAGGATGGCAAGATCCCGTATTAGCTCTCCTGAGCTGTGGGACAACCCCTACACCAATCACTAGAGTAAAGCCCAGATCAGATGCTAAAACCAGATTAATTCTCCCAAACTCATAGGTCAATCATCCCAGATGTCTTGGCTAACAGCATCAGTGGGACGTGGCGGACTGCAGAGGCTTCAAGCTCCTGTCCTCCTGGAGTGTAGCCACCAGCTCATGGATGCTTAAACCAGGGCTATGGCTCTGATCAAACCAGGGGACAAAACCCTTTGGAGAGCAGGGACTACGGCCACCAACAGCACTTCCCAGCACCTTCTCGAGGCCGCGATGGAGAGGGGTCCTTGTCCCGGCCGCGAGGGCAGGGTGGCGGTGGTGGCACGCTGCTGAGCACGCTGGCTGTAGCCAGCAGAGGGCATGGAGACCACGCTCGCCAGCCACCCGCTCCACGGCCGCCCGCTGCCATCGGGCGCTTGGGATCTCATTCAGTCATTCCTTCTTTTGCCATTCCTCCTCCTCCACCCATACTGCAGGTGAAAGGATGAAAGGGATGGCCTGCGTCCAGCGGACGTGACAGCACCAGTGACTTCAGGACGGTGCCCCATACCTGCGGAATTTTGGCACTTTCTCGGGGTGCCACTTTTTGGGGGACCCGCAGCATCACAGCAGGGCAGTTCCCAACGCATGCGCTGCACCGTCGTGGGATCCCGATGCGCTGCCGGGACGTGTGCCGTGCGGTTTTGCCCCGTGCCTGCTGTAGTTGCTTCCAGAACTGATCGTATTTCTCAGTCTTACCTTATAAAGCAGCAGCTGGCGGACAAAATGACAAGTGAGGGGTCTCTTGGTTTAAGAATTGTATGGTGGGATTTTAAGGATCCAGCAGGCTCACAGTCAGGGGCACTCTTCTCGGTGGAATTCACACGTACCTTTGACTTTATGTATTATTAGTAGTCTATTGAAATCTGTATGCATGAGGTTAAGTACATCTAATCAACTCTGTAGGTTCAGGATTGTATATATAAATATAATTTAGAGTTCAGTATTTAGAACAGCATTTGCAATGAGAAGGTACAGCACTGTGATAGCCCATAACAACCTCAAATTTTGTTTTACTATGAGAAAGAAAGAAACCGAGGTGTCCCCTATTAGTCCTAGGGATGAGCAATACACACGAAGTTAAATCAGATGTTCAAAGTTATTTTAGGGTCCAAATTATCCGCGTAGAATATATTTCAGTGGAAATTTTTCCTATGGGCCTCTGTGTGTATCACAGCTCCATAGTGGTGCAGGAGTCCATGTTTATGGATCCATTTTCAGGATCAAAACCCTCATTAGTAATACAGATTAATGGTAATTACAAATATAAATAACTTGAGTGTATCTTCTCATTTTCCTCTGAAGACATTGCTCACAGAAGCTAGCTAAATGCCAGACTTGTTCCCTGAATCCAAACTGTATTAAGTTCTTGTGTAACGGTGCAGTAACATAAAGTTAAATAAAGCTGCATAATTTTTTTTCAAGCCTCAAAACACGGAGCTTGATTCTCCACTAGCATAAATTGGACAGAGCTGCAGGATTCAGATCCCTTTTTCCATACTAAGGAACTGAAAAAGTAAAAAAAAAAAAAAAAAAAAAATTACTTTTTGGCTAAAGACAAAAGAAAGAAGTTTAAATTTGAGGGATCATTTTTCACCATGTTGTAAGTACTGAAAATATGCTTTGTAAAAAGAGCCCTTTTTTAACCAGGATTGTGACTGCAAAGCTGCAGCACAAGCTGGGCTGTGCCTGAATTTTTCCCCAAGATCCCTGAGAGATAAGGGTTGGATTTTAATGTGGCTTCCTGAAGTGTGTCAAAACTCTGATGTTATTTAAAATGTGGCTCATCTATACCACCCTATGGAATATTTACCAAAGTCCTCAACTGGCTGGTCCTGTTGGTGTGGAGCATCCTGCAGGATGAGTGCCTTGGAAACGTGCGTGGTGCCAAATAATTCAGCGTCCCCACACACATCCGCAGGACACGTACGTCGAGGCACGTCTGTATACACAGCCTCTGGGGCGGCTATTGCCAAAGAGGCGTAAGGAATGACCAACCCCAAAAAATCACGACTTTGGTTAATCAAAGGGTAACTGCCAGATGTTATTCACGAGCAGAATGTGTGCAGAGGGATGTTTGCTCGTGGCTGTGAGGGATTATTACCTGGAATATCTAAATGCCAGTTTTTACACCAAGCAGAAGAGGAGCGCAGGAATCCGAGCCCACGTTTGCCATCGTGCCACAGCTGATGCATGGAAGAAGGCAGCGCTTGCTGCCTGCCCTGCCAGCATCCTCACTCCCACACACGGTGTGGAGGAAAGCAGCGGTGGAGCAGATGCCCGGAAGGGGAAGCATGCTCTTGTTGTTGAGTACCATCAGGCGCTGCATGGCTGAGCCGCAGGTCCGAGCAGGAACAGAGCTACTGATGGTTACGTGAAGGAAGAACATGAGGCTCCTTTGCCCAGGCGCTTTCCTGAGTTGGGGAGCTTGAAATGCCAAGTTGTTTTATTATGAAATTTAAGTGTGAAAATAAGAAAGCTTCTTTATTTTGGCTACACTTACTACCATTTCCAAAGGTTTTACTATACACAAGGCATGCAGGCACTCTAACTGCATAAGACCTGTCTCTGAAGCATTGTAGAAGGGTTGGGAGAGCATCAGCGGAGAAACAAACCGTTCTGGTCTGCGCAGCGCACCTTGCTAGGGCCTGGAGCCACCTTTGTTACTGTGCCTGTGGACACTTCTGTAGGGGATGGTACACGCAGCCAACCCATGGAGTAACAGGCAAAACCAGCCCATATACTTTGGTGATGAGTCACTGCTTACACAAAAATTGTTGGGTGACATAAACGCGTAATCCCTCTTACTCTCTGTCACACACACACGTAGGATATAGCCCAAGTGTTTGATGCTGCTGGTGGAGAGCACTTCCTTCTTCAGCATCTGTTGTATAGCGCAGTCATATTTTGAGAATGCAAGTGCAGAGTTAGGTAAGAGCCAAAAAAATGCTGCTTGTATTCCGCTTCTAAGAACAACCTGAAATTATTTAGCTGTTGAAGAGAAAAAACCAAAACAGTTCCCTCCTGGGTGGAATAAATAAGTCTCCTGGATCAATCCCTGGTGTACTTCACAAGAAACAAGGAGCCAAGTGTTTTATCTGAGCCCCCATCGAAAACTGGCTCTTCCACTTCATACAGCCGGCAGTTTTGGCTCGGGACAACCCTGGGGCTGGCAGGGGAGTCTCCTGTGGCCGAGGTGGAGCGTGTATGCGGGGAAGCTTCGTGCAGAGCTGCGCCGTGCATCCAGGAAACATTAAAATAGCAATGTGCGTGCTGTGCGTGCGTGCTGCAGTTGGAGAAATATTGCGAGTGCGAAGTCCCTAATCTGCTCTCCGGCTCTGCTGAGGATGGCCAAGGCCAATTTGGGGATGTTGCGTGATATGCCCATCCCTGGGCACCCCGGTGTGCCAGGAGATGCAACGGGGTGCGTGGGGGGAGGCTGCGGGTCCCCGAGTGGCAGCATCCCCCCTCCCCGGGGCAGCCCCACATCCCTTCAGCCCTGAGGCAGCTGGCACCCCTCGGGATGCTGCCACTCGGGGACCCGGCAGCATTTCGGGAGGGAGCTACACGGTGGGAAACAAGACCGCTGCCAGGAGCTACCGGCGGGTGGGCGACGCCGGTGCGGAAGGGCTGGGGGTGGGGGGGGAGAAGCGGCGCTCTTGAGAGGGGAGCAGCCCCCCGAGGCCTCATTTGGGCAACTCCGGGGGCTGTGGCTACCGGCCGGCTGGCGGGTGGGAGCCCGGCCCTGGACTGCATTTCCCATACTGCCCGAGTGCCCTAATGTATGCAGTGCTCAGCCTGGCTCCGTGTGCGAGTGTGTGTGTGTGTGTGTGTGTGTGTGTGTGTGCGTGTGTGCAGCCGGGAGTCCCTCGGAGAGTGGAGGCTCATTCACTGATGAGAGCCGGCACTGAGAGGCAGCACTGCTCCTTCCCTCGCACCCCCGGCGCCTCCCGCTCTGCTACATGCGAACCGCGGGCGCGCAGCGGGGCCAGCACGCCCGGGACTCCCCCGCTCCGCGCCAGCTCCGCGCCGCGCCCGCCGGCAGCCGCACCGTGAGTACCGGCCACCGGGGCCGCCCGGCCGCACGAAAACTTTGCAGGGCAAGTTTCTCCCCCCTCTCTCCATCCCACCCCCCTCCGCTCTACTTCCACCCCAACCCCCCGCGCCCTTTCCCCCGTCCCCCTTTCTCCCACCCCAACGCCGGGGAAGCCGGGCGGCTCGGAGCCGCGCCGGCCGCGGGGAGGGCCGGGTGGGTGGGGATCGGCATGGTAATGCCGAGGGGAAAGGCAGATAAAAGGCCCCCCCCCACCCTCGGCGAGCCCCGAGCTGCCCGGATCCTCCCCCCCGCTGGCTTTCCGGGGCGGGGGGGGGGGGGACGACGACCGGTAGCCACCGGGGGATCAGGTGCCGGGGACGGCCGCGGCAGCCCGGCCGGGGACGGCGGAGGGGACCCGGCCGGACCCAGGGGCCGGCACAGATCCCTCGCTCCGAAACACATATTATTTTTTAACACTCTTTTTTTTTTTTTTTTTTAACCTCCTTATTTTCCCGGTGGGGCGGCCCGGGGAGCTCTCATCCCGCTTCCCTCCGCTGCGCCCCGGACCTCGCTCTCTCCGCGGTCGCTCGGGGCAGCGACAATTTTCATCGCCCAGCGGCTGCAAAACAAAAACTTTTTCAAAGGAAATAAGCAGATCCACGCACCCTGGCTGGTTTTGGGGGTTGCTTTTTTTTTTTTTTTTAATCTCCTTTTTTCCCCCAAGTACACAAACTGAGGCTTTTATTTTGCAATAAAATTATATGCAAAAAAAACAACCCCAACACCCCAAACCAACAAAACAACCCCGCCAAGGTTTCTGTGAGCTCAAGAAACCCTGAACAGCCACTAATTTGATTTACTCCGAAGCTTTCCTTTCTGCACTCGTGCAGTCCCCGTGTGAACTTTAGTTTAAGCCGTACCAAAAATGCGCCGTCCCCGCTGGAAGACCGAATGACTATTTTTTTTTATTTTTTAAACGCATGTTGTTAAGCCGCCGCTTAGCTTAATTTTGGACGAGGCTGAAGTTTGCCCAACATCCTCGCCCTTCCTCGGGTCCTTCATCCCTAAAAGATTGCCGCCCTTGCCCCCGGCTGCTTTCAGGTAGGAACCGAGCGCCCGGATCTCACATGCGGTGGTGTCCTGGGTTTATTATTGCGGATAAAACAAAGGTGGAGAGGCGGTTTAATTTGTCAGCGTTACTCAACGAATGAGCTAAAATTACTCCACGTGTGAATTGCGTAGCGCGGAAAGCCTGAAGAGGTGAAAGGAATTATCCCCGTTTTCGCTTTAGGTCCTTTAGAAAACTTTCTGGCTCATCCAGCGGTGCGATCGAGAAATCGCAGGGTTTTCTTTCTTTTAACCACCAACCCCAGCTTTAGCCCAGGGAAGTCTGTAAATAGGTTGGAAGCATGGAAAATAATTCTTCACCTTCAGATCTAAATACATAAAAACCATCTGGTTGACCACAATGAAATCATTAGGAACTGTCTACTTAAAGAGTTGTATTGAATGCTTGTCCTTCCACACAGGAAATGTGTATGGTAAGTGATTGTTGCAATAAATCCAAACAACTCTGGTCATCTTCGCGTTTGATGATCTTCGTGACTTGTGCTTTGAGGAAGAAGTGGGGGGGAAAAGGCGACTTAACGGGCTGTACGGACCGGGCTGCCGGAGCCCCCTCTCGCCGCCTCCCCCCCCCCCGGGGTAAACGATTCTCGAGGAGGCAGGAGTAGCCCCGGCTGCCGTCCCCATCGCCGCTGCCCGGCCGAGCCGAGCCGAGCCGAACCGTGCCCGCAGCCCCGGCCCCGCCGTGCCGCCAAACACCTGTTTAATTTGCCGGCGGGGAGAGCGGCGCGGCGGGGCTCGGCGGTGTCGGTAGGCTCTGGTCCGGGGTTCGCCCCCTCCTGATTTCATTTGATTTGGGTTTAATTTACCCTCCGGGCGGGGGTGAAAAATGGGGAGAGGGGGGTGAGGGGGGTGGCCGGCGGGTGCCAGCCCGGTTGGCTCCCGCGCCGAGGCGGGCGCTGCCGGAGGGGGCCGGGGCCGGTGCCCGGGGCCGGGGCGCGCTCGCCCGCGCAGCCCGGCGGAGCGGAGCTTCCCCCGGGGCGACGCCGCCCGCGATTTTCGTTCGGATTTCGCCAAATTGAGGAGCGGGGCCGGGGGCGAAGCGGCCAGAAAACCCTCGGTAGGTTTGCGGTTTTTTTGTTTTTCTTCTTTCCTTCTTTTTTCCCCCCTTTCCGAACCCCCCCGGCGCTTCCTCCCCCCGCGGGCAGCTCGCGCTCCACCCGGGGCTTTTGTTTTCCCCCTTTTTTTTCCTTAAAACATAATATTTTCATTTATTTTTTATAAGAAGAGGCTCGCAGTAAAGCCAAAGCGGGCGCGCAGTGCGGGGCGCGGGGGCAGAGGCCGGGCTGCCCTTCCCGGCGGAGCCGGCCGGGACCGGGGTTGGGGCCGGGGCTGGAGCCGGGACCGCCCGCTCCGGCCGTCCCCGCCGCCGGCTCCTCCGCTCCCCCCCTCTCTCCTATTTTAATTTTTTTTTTTTCTTTTCCCCTTAAACCGGTTTTCGCAGCAGCTGCCCGGGTGTGCGGCTGCAGTTGGCGTATTTCGCGCGTTGGGGTTGGGGGGGGGGGGGGGGGAAATTAACTGTTTTTCCTTTGTATCTTAATCCGGTGATGAGAGCTCTCCTTTGTTGGCTTTCGAGCTTGCATTTGTTTTATTTATTATAAGGAAATCCAGTTTGGTTCAAATATATAATCCATTTGAGCACTTAAATCCCCAAACAGCTGGCATTATTTTGTTTTATAATCTTTGGCTTTTCTGCGCAGAGCATATTTCTAAATTCCTACTTGACATTTATGGGGAAAAAACTTTTTAATGTAAATGGATATCGTGGTTTTTTTCCTGGCTCTTTCCTAATTTACATGCATCATCAATTTTCCTGCGTTTCCTATTGTTTTAATCTTTTCCCCTCCTATAGCTTGTTAATTAATTTTTTTTTCCCTCCCCCATGAAAACTTTGTTTCTGGAGGGAGAAAAATGTTAATTTGCCCCATTATTTTAATCCCTGGCATTTGGAAATGGTTGAGAGACCACAAAAATGCAACCTGTTGTAGAAACCAGAGTAGTGCGTTTTATTTATTTTAATGGATAGCAGAGAGGTGATTTAGTAATAGGAACTCGGAGTAACATTTTAGTAAAAGAGTTGCAGGTCTGGTGGCGGCGTATGGGGTGTGCATGCGCTTGCCTATGCATGTGTTTCTTTGCAGGCTGATTAGCAAGTGGGTTTTACGCTTCTAACCGGTGGTCACTGCTCTTTTCTCCACTTGCTGGCTGTTGGCGGTGCCTGCTAAATCCAGCTCTGTCGTGGCTTCTCCTACTTTTATCAGACTTTCGTCTTAACTAATCCAGCCCTGTGCTACAACCTCCGCAAGCAGAGGAAGCAAAACTGAGGCAGAGATAACTGATTACAACTTGTTCCTTGGTGAGAGGGTGGTGGGGGTTTTTTTATGGTTCAGAGCTAAAGGCTGTTGATTCAATTTGTCTTGGCTGTGGCGTGTTTAGCCTTGTTAATAGTAACATACCCGATCGCACAGGTAATTTGTGTACACCTTAGAGAGGGTAGCTCTAAAAAAAAACCCAATAACTGCGCGTATAGGTAGCCATGAGAAAAAAATAATTAAAATAAAACCAGACTTTGTTTTCGGTCTGTCCGTCTAACCTTCATACTTGGTCGACAGTTTATGTAGCTTCATAGATTGATCTCCACCGCCCCTCCCTCTCCTCCTTGTTTAGTTAATTCAACAAAGACTTTTTGCAATCTGTTTGGAGTTTGTCTGATGCCGTGGAAAAGTAGCTGCTGATTTATTTGGTTGCTTTTCGATTTCTGTCTCTAGCCCGTCTTTTCTCCTCCTTTCAGCGGGGATGTCAGCTGTTATTACTTCCTATTGATCCCTTTGCAAAGTGAGAAGTGAACTAAAATTAATGTCAATTCCACTGCTCGGATCAATAGCTGGAGTTATTTTAATCTGGATTTGCGCGAGGTGCTAAATTAAAAAAAATCAGCATAGAGGCAGAAAAGTAGCAGTTCCTCACTCCGCCTGTGCCCACTGCCTTCCCGGCACCCAAATGTTCTCTCCAGCTGATTACCCTGCAATCCATATTTTTTTAATTAAGAAGGTCAGTTAGTTTTCTTATTTTGGGGTTCTGTATTTAAACCTATGACACTTTGACATTGGGAGTGTATTAACGATAGATTTTCATAATGACTGGTCCGCCGCAGTCTAATCTGTCCGTGCTGCTGGGGGTGGGGAGGTGCTGGGCGAGAAGGGAGCAGGAGAGAACGAAAAAGGAAGTGGGAGCTGCAAAAAAAATTAAATTTGGCTGGCCGAGATACTGTGATGTGTTGATTTATTCCCAGCGTAATGAAGTTTGCAAACGAATAAACGGCCGTAGTGATTCACAGTATCCTACAGGAGTGTCAAGTGTTGCGGCCAGATTACTAATTTATGAAATACATTTAACGTAATGGGGTGATAGCACAAGTAAAAATAGAAAAGGAGGCAGAGGTGGTTGCTTTTTTTTTTTTTCCCCCCTGGAAATCCACGTTTTCCTATGATCGCTCAGTTTCACTTCCACGTTAATGCTTGTTTATTTCTGAGAAAGGTGGTTTGTTTGCATGCATCTCTTTAGATATCTAATCAAATGTGTGTATGTATATATATAAATATTTACATGCTTGCATAAGCCCCCAAAATCCAAATTTGCCAGTGGCTGCGTTTCCTGACCTCCGCTTTTTGCTCATCCTTGCGTGAAGCGAGCGTACCCAGGACTGCAGCGCTGACCAGGATGCCCCTGCCATCCCCTCGCCCTCCTTGGCGAGAACTCGTCGGGAAAGTTACTTAAAATTTGGAAGAGAGCAAACACGTTAGCGCGAGATACGTGATCTGGTAATTCAGCAACGATGTCTGTAAGGATGGGTGCCAAACGAGGAAGCGGCGAGATGATGTCCACTCATCTTCGCAATGAATAACAGTCAGTGGAGCGGCTGGGTGCAGGATGGGAGAGAGGAAATGTTATCACTGAACTGCATTAAGGCCACAGACTGGATTTCATACACTTTGTTAACCTAGGCTCCCTCATTCATGGAGTACAAAAGGCACTCCATTAGGGAGACACTCTTTCACTAAGTTTTATTTGAGATGTTTGACCCTCTGGATTTAAGAGACACAATTTGTAACAGCTTTTTATTATTATATGATTTTTCTGGCCCTTTGAGCTCCGGTGGCGAGTATATTGTTTCAAAGTTATGGTCCTTGTATTTTAAGCTGGGCTGTGGGGCCTGAATGGCAGGCGGCGGAAGCTTAAAAGAAAAGACGCGAGATTGATTGGAGGAGAAAATAACGACACAAAAAGCCGGAGCGAACTGGGGGAGATACCGAAAGGAGCGTTTTCCCTTCCTTCGCCCTGGGAGGGGGTTGTGGCTGGCTGGCTGGGTGGCTGCAGCCAACCTAGGAGGCTCAGCGAGACGCGAGGCAGAAATTTTGTTAACATTTTCCTCTAAATGTTAATGGCACATCCAGGGCAGTTTACAAATCTACTTAAGAGTGAGTGCATTAGGAACTAAAATTACTGATCCATTCTCCCTTCTCCCCGACCCGAAAGGCAGACGCTTGCAGAGATCAGATGGCAGAAGCACCCATTATGATTTTAAATATTGTCAGAGACGCCAGGCGTTTCGCTGGGGAAGTCTCTTCTCCTTCGCCTCGCAGGGACCGTGCGTGCGCGCGTGGGCGTTCGCGTATTAACGTGCACGCACCCATACACAGTCACGTTCCTACGTTCCAGTGGGGTCTATATATATACGTATATGATGGTATCAAGTACTGTGTGTGCAAGTACTTGCCTACCTATAGGTAGTGCGAGAGAAAACGCGTCTGTTACGTACGTCTCAGGCATCGTGTACAGCGTAACCACACGCTGGATTATTTGGGTAACTATGTACAATAGGTACTTACACGTCAGTTCCACACGCAAGCAGTGGTGCGTGCACGTGTGGGCTTTACGTTTATCGCAATTAACATGTACGTGCCTCCTTTGCCACATAAAATTCCAATTATAATTATAGGAGTTAGTATCTTAATGTTAGACCGAACCTTGTTTAATAGCGGGTTATTAAATCTGCGTGTTATTCTGTTTGGTTTGCCTTTCATTCATCTGCACTGGATGATACCCTTTAACCTGGAGGGCCAGAGCCGATTCCACCAGCGTGTGAAGTTGTCTATTGATTTTCTTGAATGAGAACAGTGGCGCGTCTCCGGCCGGTGGGTTGTAACACATGTGGCCACCCTGCTGCTGGAGCATCCCAGGGAGAGGAGCGCAGAAACCTAACCCCTCGTGTTCTCTTTTCTCTTCTGTTTCCTTGCAGCGTTCGGAGGGTGACAATGCTCCAGTAATTTTCCCCGCTACACTCCCAGGCGTCGCTTTGCTTTCCTTCCAGGGAAAATCGTTCCGCTTGTGATCCTGCTGAGGAAAGAAACTCCGATGGACTTACACCGGGCAGCGTTCAAGATGGAGAACTCACCCTACCTCCCCAACCCTCTGGCCTCCCCAGCACTGATGGTTCTCGCCTCCACCGCCGAAGCCAGCCGTGATGCTTCCATTCCCTGCCAGCAGCCGAGGCCTTTTGGGGTCCCCGTGTCAGCAGATAAGGACGTGCATATTCCCTTTACCAATGGCTCGTATACTTTTGCCTCCATGTACCACCGGCAAGGCGGGGTGCCGGGAGCCTTTGCGAACCGTGACTTTCCTCCCTCCTTACTTCACCTCCACCCCCAGTTTGCACCCCCCAACCTGGACTGCACCCCGATCAGTATGTTGAACCACAGCGGCGTTGGGGCTTTCCGCCCCTTTGCATCCACTGAAGACCGGGAGAGCTACCAATCGGCCTTTACGCCGGCCAAGCGCCTGAAAAACTGCCATGACACTGACTCGCCCCATCTGCGCTTCTCGGACGCCGATGGGAAGGAGTACGAGTTTGGCACGCAGCTCCCCTCCAGCTCCCCCGGCTCCCTCAAAGTTGATGATACGGGGAAGAAGATCTTTGCCGTTTCTGGCCTCATTTCTGACCGGGAGACCTCATCCAGTCCCGAAGACCGAAGTGACAGATGTAAGTACCTCCGTTGACTTGTTGGCTCTTCTTTAGTTGCGCCTGGTTGAGATGCTCAACAGGTGACTGTCCCGCAGTGCTGTGGCGCTTGCTGACAGCGGAGGAAAACCAGCCTCTCCTGCCCGCCAAGCTCAGCCACGTGGTGCTTCCTTGTCTCCTCTAAATGGACGGTGACAGGTTTTAAGGTGAGGTGCTCTGGGAGGAAACTTGTCTTCCAGCACACAGCCGAAGGCTGTCCGTGCCCCAGAGCGAGGCTGTAGGCGCTGGTATACGTATGCGGGTAACCCGGGGTTATATGCGTGCAAACAGGGATTCAGGTGGAGTGTGTAGCCAGAAATTTCCCAGAGCTTGTGGCAAACGGGTACCACCTGCTTCTCCAGGTGTGGGATTTTTTCTGACCTTGGTGCACACCCTTCTTAGGGCTAACGCATCACCTGCAGGATTTGTGCCTCGGGTTAGGGCAAAAGTACCTTTTCCTCTGGTTAACTTAAGGATATTTCTGGCCGCCGAGCTTCCTCTTCAAGACATAAACCCAAATCCGTTCTTACAGTTCAATCAGCTGTTTCCTGACATACACTGTCTGCTTTCTCTGAGCGTTTCCCCCCTTTGGTGCCCGTTGCAAGGTGGTGTGGCCTTCCACAGATGGGTGGTGGGACGGAAGGAAACCAGCCCCCATGCTGGTGACTGTGACTCCCTGCTCCCCCATCCCCTTGTCCCTTGCGGTGTTGGCTACACAGAGGGGCAGAGCTGTCCCCTGGAAAGGGCAGGCTCCCAGCTTTGCTGAGCTGGGAGGTGACCCTGGACGGGGAGTGCTCTGGGGGAGCAGACTGGGGTACCTCGCAGAAGAGTGCTAACTTGTGATGGGAGTTTTCCTGCAACCCCAGAGCCGTAGAGCAAGGAGCGAGCAGTTTGCTTTTCATGTGGGCTCCTTTGTTCTGTTGAATTTTCTTCCTAGGAAAAGAATTTTGTTGTTGTTGTTATTATTATATTTTTTGCAAGGAAAACCTGCTGCCCCGCTCCTTCCTCTCCCTTTCAGATGTGATTTTTTCCTCTCCCCTTTATGATGCCGAGGAGAGTAATAGAGACATTGTGGCTCTCTCTCCCCTGTCGGCGCTGCTTCCTTAGGCTGTCTCCTTGAATTAGGCACTGTGCTAACTTACTGGCGCTAAAAGGCATCTGCCTAAACCCAGCGTACCTTTCCAATAAAAGTCATCATAAAATCAACCTGCCTTGTAAATCCATCGCTCTTTGGTTTTGAAATATGCTGCAAGTGTGTCTTTTATGTCGGCGTTTGCGAGGGCAGGACGATTCCCACTGAAGGCAGAAGCTGTGTATTCCTTGCACGACGAGTGCGATCTCTTATCTGTCTCCCCCCCGCCCCTGATCCACCCCAAGCCGTGCTACTTTTTGTGCCTTATGCTCCTCGCATTGTTCAGCATCTCCTCTCCCTCCTTTTGGGTCCGTAGGGGAAGCGGCTGTAGGTGGGAGCGCGTGCGGATGTGTGTAAACTGGTAATACCATTATCCCGGGGGGGAGGCAGGTGAGGTGGCAAGGCTTAGAGACGTCTTTGTCGATGCTCTTTCCCTTATCAATATAACCTGGCTGTGGAAATGAAGCTTGCTCGAAAGAATACCCCGGGAGATAGCGGCGGAGGAGCGGGCTCTGCTGCCTAAATGAATTTAGAGCGCATCAGCTGCTGTGGATCTTGCTAGCAAAATCCTGTCAGATACCCCGTTTAAAGAAGTAAATCTGTTAAATGAATTAGACCGCATGGAGCGCAGCTGCGGACGGACAGACGCGTCCGCATCCACCGCCGTGCCCTGCCTTTGCCAACGGCGCGTGCCGAACGTGGGTCCTCTCCTTCCTGGGAGCAGCCGGGGCTTTGCACCGGGGGGTGGGAGAAGCCAGCGCGGTGACAGGCTCCCCACCGCCGCCAGCCCTGCGGCAGGGGACTGACCGGGGAAAGGAAGCGGAATAAAAACTTTGCAGGCAGCTTGGAAAACTTGGGCAGAAGTGGAAGGTGTTTTGTTCTATTGTTCTTACCCCTATTGTTAAATTTCTTTAAGACACTTGGCTGCAGGGTAGAGCCGAGCAAATGCAACATCCCTGATGTTTCGTCGACATTAAAATTCTTCCGTAACTACCAGGACAGCGTGCACTAAATATGTCTGTTGGCTCTGTATCATATTCCCATCACATATGGACTCTGCACCATGGAAACTTCGCTCCATTAAGACGGCGAGTTTATTTGGCGTGTGCATACGCACGTATGGGTGTGTTTGCTGGAGGCCGAGGGAGCGAGTGGCGGAGCTTTTTAGTGGATCCTAACGGTCTTTGATGTTGGGCATTAGGAAAACTTCCGCAGTGAGGAATGCGAGAGATCACAGTTTGCAGATGTAATCCTGATCCTGTTTTGCAGTTCGCGTACCTAATTTTGGAATTTCCATATAAACACATACTTTGAGGGGTTTGTTGTCTCTTCTTATTGGTCCCTGAGAAGTTTTGTGGGCTCCTTAATCATCGTTATCCATAACCCTTTGTCAAAACTGCCTACCTGTGCTCCTGATGGAGAGTCTGCTGCAGGCAGGTGGCTGTCGATTCTAGGCAAAAATGGAAAGAGGCTTTTCTACAACAGCGAGAAACACTGTCAAGTGTTCGTAGATCAGCACCGCCTTCACACGTCTGAGGGGTGCTTTTCAGATTTGCAGAGCTCAATCCTACGGCTGTGATTTTTTCAGATTCCTGAAAGGATTTGTGTTACGTGGAAGGTGAATTACTGTGATCGCACTGCGTATTCTTCCGTACCGCTGCACAAGAACCCCTTTTGGAACAGCTCACTAAAATGTTTGTTTTACCCCATAGCTTAAGTGGTGATTTCCTAAGAAACTTGCTTTAAAAAAAAAAAAGGGAATTCAGTGTGCTGAGATTTAATTTTCCTGAAAACTAGGTTTATGCTTGAGATATTTTACAGCAAAATGAGGATCCGAAGTCTGGCATTTTCAGCTCAAGGAATGTTTGGAAGTTGCTCTATTTAATGCTTTGCATCATGGGAGCAAAGTCTCATCCTCTTTTGACCAGTGGAGGAAATTTGCAGAATTCACTAAAATTAGTCAGGATAAATAATAAAATTATTATTATGTGCTGGTGTAACCCAGATTAGCACCTGGCCCTGTACAATTTACTTGCGCAGTAGATTGCTCAGTCTTCTGGGTGAACCTTTCCTGCCTTTTAAAGCAGGGTGTTGCTTGCCGGTGGTACCCGAACCCAGGTAATGGGGCTGGGATGCCTTCCTTTGGCCAAGTTGTCCCTTGCTGGTGCTCGGGACATCCGGAGCAATGCAGCGTGCAGGGAGTACGTAGAAAAGCGGAGCCTTCCCCAGGAGAAGCAGACGTAACGTGTGCTGGATGGGCCTGTTCTCTTAGGTGCTTACTGAGAAAAATAATGCCATTTGTTAGAATTAGGGGCTTCTTGGAAAGCACGTGCTAAAGACACCAGGAGACATATTTTATGGGTTTCCTTTAATAAGCGTACGATAGTTGAGATTCCTAGAAGGAGTGGAAATAAATGGCATGTTCCTTTCTGCAAAAGAGATCTATAGCCCTGTTTTAAAATCAGAAAAAAAGATCCCTGGTTTTATTCGTTGCTTCTAACAAAATCTGTCCCAGTGGCCTTCTGTACCCAGTCACCATGGCATCGCCTTCCCGCAGATGACAGGTGGAGGTCCATGCCGAAGCCAGGATCTCTTGGCAAAGAGCTGGACCTGGTCAGAGTGGACACCTCTGCTGTCCCTGTGGGGCTGCCCTTGCCCTCAGCATCCCCAGCACCTAGAGGTGATTTCCCCATTGCTGTCTGCTGCTTGGTCTTCATTCTGTGTGGTCTGTGGCTTCTTGGGGAGCACAGCCTGATGGTGAAGGTGACCCTCTGCATCCTGGCCAGTGGTTCACTATTCATCCTTCAGCCTCTCTTAGCCTCAGTTTCCCTGCTGCTGCCGGTGGCTCTCGCTCATCCCCAGGGCGCGGGGAGCTGGGCGATTGAGTTGGTGAGCAGGCTGGGATCCTCGCTCATCCCTTGGGACTGGTGGGTAACGTGGGGGTCATTCTATTAACTTTATTTTTATCATCATTTTTGATAATCCCGTTTAACCTTGGTGATTTAGATGCAGTCGCTTTGTCCTGCAACTGGTTCCTCCCCTGCAAGAGAGGTTGTGCGCCGTGTTAGTGAGCCCTTTGTTTCACTTTAGGGTTTTTAAGAACATCTCTAGCATGGAGTGGGTTTTCCTTTTGAAACAACTGGTCTGTTATTGATCAGATGTAAATCGCGTTTCAGGTGATGAACATCAGGGCTATGAGGACCACAACTTGAAATCCCTGAAAAAAGTAGTGCTTTGGAAATCAGACCAGGGACTGTTTGTACAGTCGCCCACCCGGTCAGACGTGTGTGTTGGGCTTTGTGCTTACGGGCTGGGACCTGTGGAGAGAGCGGTGTGTGTATGTATGTACGTGTGCTGGGGGGAGGAAGGGATTTTTCCTTATATTTTGTGGCAGAACAATGGGTTGGAGGGGGAATGCATACATCCACACATCCATTGCTCACGACTCTTCCCGCTGGGATGCACCACTTCGAAGGCCGGTAGAATTTGGGGTCTAACGTGAAGTGACGCTTTGTTGCTAATAATAATCAGCCGTGACCATGGGAAATTGCAAGCTTAACATCGCTTGTGAAATAATGAAATAAATCAAGTGGAACGTTTGCTTTCCGTCATGCCGTGCCCTGTGTGATGTAGGAGGAGTGAAGGGTTTTCCGAAGGGGTGGGCAGGGAGACGGACAGGAGCGGGGATGAGGCCACGCATCCATCCCTGTCTCGCCACCAAAACCGCTGTCCTCGCGGAGAGAGGTGCACCGCGTGGAGGTCTTGGAGTAGGCAGCCATCGCCTCCTTTTTCAGCTTCCCTGAACAACCACCTTCCCGCTCCCTTCGCAAACTGTTGCCCAGACTCCTTTCCATGCTGCTCGGCTTAATTGTCTTGTTGGGATAAAGAAATGTTTGAACAGTTAAAGTGGGGAAGGGCTGGATGGGAGCAGCCCCTGCCGGCTGCGGGGCCATCTGGTCTGCTTGGATCTGCCGCTCTCCAGTTTATATTTCTCTTTCTGTTATTTGGGGCTATCTGGCGCACTCGGAATACCAAATCACCATGGTGAGAGGAGGGATGGGGCTGTCTCCCCCTCCGGCCTCCCCTTCCCATCAATTGTCATGCAGAGCCCGGCCGGGCGGCTCTTCTGCTCGCAGCCCTCATTTGCTGTCCTTGCCCGGCTCTCGGCAGAAGGATGGCTTTTAATTGATCGTTTGAGGGGGAGGGCTGGGGCTGTTTTCTCCTCCAAAATGTTTCCCCGCACAGCCGCTGCCATCCGGCCATCCTTCGTGTCGTCTCAGCCGTGCCAGCGGTGCCTCGGGCCCTTTCTCTTCCTTTTTGGACTCCCCTAGAGTTGGTGTCGGGGCTCATAACCACCATCCTCAGAGCACCAAGCAGCATCTCAATGTCCTGTTTATCCATCTCCCGCTGGGCGCAGTAAATATTTATCCCTTCTCTTTTGCCCCGTGTGCCTGAATGCTGGCGTGAGGGTATCTACTGCACAATTACAGGGCAAACTCCCCATCTCCCTCAGTATTTCCCATCAAAACCATGGCCCCAAATCCACTGGCCAAACCCTGCTTTTCGAGAAGGATTTAATCACATTACATCTCCAGTCCCATCGATCAGACCCGGCTGCTGTCACAGAACTGCGGTAGGAGAAGTGAAGGCGGGCTCGGTGGCTGCTGTGCTGGGTGGGGGACTGGGAATCCCGACCCTGGGCTCGGCTCGGAGTCGCAGATTCCCAATCCCTAATGGGGAATAGCGATACGTCCCTCACGGCGGCGTGTGCCGCTTTGATATCTTCTGACAGAAGACACTAGGCAAGGGCAAAGTATTAGTATTATTAATATAGTACAGTTAGTAGAATATTATGAACTATTATAAATCATTACCACGAAACTGCAGTTATTAAAGGAAATGACCAAAGTGCACTTTGCGAGCCAGGATCCCTGACAGTTAAAACGTTGTTTTATTATTTTACTTGCTAACTTGCAAAATTCAAGAGTTAGCAACAGTTTCCTGGTTGATTGGTGGCGATTGCGTAAGGGATTGGGAGAAGGGGGTGGGGGGAGATTGGGCGTACGTTTCAGGAGGGAGAGAATAAGCCTTAGTGCCTCTGTGATTTTGGGTTTTTTCCCTCTCTTTCTTAGATAATTTGAAGGTCTCGAAAGAAAAGAGACATACTCAGGCATGGGCCTGATCCTGCCCTGTAGGCGTTCAAGGCGACGAGATCTTGGTTTCTGGAAATCCCCTGTGGAAAAAAAAAAAAAAGTGAAGGTGTTTGTGAATTGTTGCTGGCTGGTATTTGTTTGATATCATTTAGACAAATCCCATTAAATGCTAGCAGCAGATTCATTTTTCCCTCTTTGTTTGCCTTCCAAGGAGTAGAAAACAGACATCATTATATTTCACATGAGACCGTAAGATTTCCTCTCATCTCCTTTTCTGGCTAATATCTACAGCTATAAAATAAATTCCATTTGTGCATACATGGTGTTAGACTGAGGTAAATAACTGCCATCTAAAATCCGCCTATCCTTAATCTGCATCGGGAGCACTATAGAGAACTGCACCCATTTGTATAATATTAAGCTTTATTTTTATTATGGATTTCTAATGCAAATTCATAGTGGGGGCAAAGTTGTTTTCTTTTAATACCACATTCCAAGGAAAGCAGCCGCTGAAAGCAAATTGTGACCATTTTTATCCCGCCGTTCATGTCACCGGTGGTCTTCGATCGCATCCGTTTGCTTGATGGCCTATGAATTTTTCACCTCTCTCCTTCAGGATGGAATAACAGATTTGGGGACTTCCGAGGACATTTTTCAGCTATGCAGAGCAATTGGAATTCTTTAGGAATAATGGATTTCTGTTTCAGGAATTTAACATGGGATCAGATTCCTACACAGCATCCCCTGAAAAAGGGCACACGTATTGTTTCAGGTTTGCACATGTAATCTGAAATGCGTCTTTCTCCCCTTTTATGCAACCTCGCTCTTTGCCTGCTTGGCTTCGCTGACCTGAGCGATCCCTGTGTAAATAAACTCGCAGGTTACAGATTTTTGGGGCAAATTCATCGCCCTGAATTCGGTTTTCTTTACATCTTAGTGCTGAAGTACTTTCCTGTTGCTGCCGGGGTATTTGTGGCCCAGGTTGGCAGCCCTTCTCTGGCACTTAGCCCTCAAGTCAACGAAGGCTCTGACCGGGGAAGTACTGTGGATTTTGGTACTGTCCGTGCCTGCCCTCTTCTTTGTGTTGTCTTTTTAAAACATGGATGGTGGTTGCGATAAGCCAGGCGTTCCTCTTTAGCCATCCCTTTCTCCTCTCCTTCGACCGTTCGCTGGTGTCTTGAATTGCAGCAGTACCCGGAGCAACAGAAGGAGAAAAGCAACGTTGGGAAGGAGCGGGGCAAAGAGATTTATTGTCCGAAACGCAGATAACGTGGGGAGGGAGTCCTGGTGACAGTGAAACTGCTCTTTGAGTTCAGGTGTGGGACGCTTCCGTGGTATTTTGCTTGCTTGGGACATCGTTTCTAATCAGTATTGGTTTAAAATGTTCCTTTTTTGGTGGCTTGAGGCAGAGATCTGTTTTCCCATCGCACTGCAGAGCAAGAATGTGTTTGTACTTTTTCTTGTGAATACTGGCCTGTCCTGCAGTGGGAAAAGGAAGGCACTAAGTGTCTCTGGATACTCCTAGAAGGAAAAGCTGGCAACTGTGTCCTTGCTTTCCCCCAGCAGCACCAGTTCTTAGGAGCTGGCTCTCAGCAGAGTAACAATGTCAAGTTTTGAATTTGGAGAGACTCGAGAGCTTTGATAGGCGAGGATTTGGCTGGTTGGATGCTGCAGCCTTGCCTGTGTTGGCAGGCTGGCCGTGCTGCAGCCCTGGCAGGGCGAGGGCAGCGGGACGGGTCCAGGTGCTGGGCTGGCTGGCACGGCTGGATTCCCCAGCGTAGGCTGGTTTCTGGGAAGGAAGGTGGAGCGCTTCTTGTGAAAACCAAAACGGAAAGCGCCGGGGTGTCAGTCCGCAGCGAGCAGGGCTCGCAGAACACAATGGGCTCTGTAGAAAGAGCAAAAAATAAAACTCCGGGGACTGCCCTGACTGCAGGTTTCTTTCTGCTGGGCTTTTTGATACTTTGAGTCACTTTTAATTAAGCTTATTTTATTTTGAACCAAACTTTTCATCTGATTTTGATACTGTTTCCCCACACTGTAAGAAAGAACGTGCAAAGCCATCACCGAGAGCCTGCTGTGGCAGTTGTGCTGCGATGGGAAGAGACCCGGCACCAGGTTACAGCTCTGCCTTCTCCTCCAATCTTGCTTCCAATGTTCAATATTTCTTTAGGAGTTTTCTGTCCCAGTCCTGTCTGGGGGCAAACTCCACAGAATTCCCTGCCGGGGCCCCCGCCCAAGCCCCCACGCTGTGCAGGAGGCGATGCGAGGGTGTCTGTGAGCGAGGGGGGAGGAGGGCTCGAGGGGGTGACCAGCATCCTGGGTGCTGCACCTCGGGCTGGGTGAGGGAGGGTGCCCTGGCTGTGCTGTAGCAGAGCCTCCCCGCATCCAGGCCAGCTTTTGGCCCACCCAGGCTAGAGGGAACTAGTTGTTTGCAGCGTGGAGGATCCTGCAAGTTGGCTGTGGGTGGATGGAAAGTGCTGTCTTGGGTACCAGGTATGAGGGCAGGTCAGAGAGATGCAGGCAAAACGCTGCAGCACGGTCGAGGGGACTGCAGAAGCCCACTTCCTTCTCTTTATTCTTCTTGCAAGCCAGTTTCAGTTCCCCTTACCAGCACTGTAGGTTGGAGGTGAGCCTCCAGCAAAGTCCTTAGCCGGGGTGACAGCTTTTCTCTCCTGACCTCTTGTTTTCAGGCTCCCCAAGGAGGCAGTTTGACCACTCGCCTTTTTTTCACTGGGGAGATGAAGGAGCAATCAGTGACCTGGGTAACCCTGCGTGGAGCACGAGCAGAGGAACTTAACGATCACAATCAAAAAGTTGCCAGCCTGAGTGGATTCATACATCAGGCGGTGCCCCTTAGGCAGAAGAAGGGGAGAATGAACAGCTAAACTCTTCCAACCCTGCTGCTTCACCCTCAGTTTTGCACCTTGCTTAGTGCCCAGCCCTGTACAGGACCACTGGTGCTGCTCCTGGGGCATCTGCTCCTGGGGCTGCTTGACACCATCTCTGCTGCTCCCTCCTTTCTGCATATTTGGGTTCATGCACGAAAGTGTTGCTTTCCAAGGGTTGTTCCAGTTACAGAAGAGGCATGGTGACCAGCAGCCTGCCTTCGCTCAAGAAGGGCGGCTAACCTGGTCAGGGGAGCTGTGTTGAAGGCGCCTGGAGATTCAGGAGTGGGGGGAAGCAGGGAGTCTGCAGACCAGAAATCTAACGTCAGCAAGGGGTCTTTGAGAGAGTGTGAACTAGAATAGTGTTACAAGTTATTTCTGTTTTAATTTGTCCAATGTGTTGTGTCCGGTTCCATGTTGGGTCCAGGACTGAAATAAGTATGATGATATTTGGATCAGGATTGGGATATACTGGAAAAAGTAAGCAGGGAAAGTTTGCAGATCCCCGTCTCCATTAGCCAGAAGTAATGTTCCCACCACCTCACTATTTTCCCCTCTTAAAATGAAAACAACACGTTAACTGTGGAAACAGGGGAGTGTTGTGTTAGAGCAAGACAAAGCTGGGCAGAGAGAATTTGAATTGGCCTCGCTTGTAACTCGGATGCCGTGGGTGTTGTAGCCCAGGGAAGCTCTGGTTGGTGTAGACCAGATCGGGCCTCGGGCTTTGCGGCACATCTCAAGGAAAAAGGGGCTTTAAACAACAACAAAAAAAAAGCCTCACCTTTGGTCACCTCTTCAGGAACACTGCAAGGACCCACCTCTGCCCTCGAGCATGTGCATCGCCCACCCCGGGGAGCGGGCACACCCTGGCGAAGGTTAGGATGTCAATGAGAAACATCTGGGTCTGTGTTCTCCCAGATGTTGCCAATGGTGTCTGGGTTGTTAGCTGCACCTGGGCAAAGAAGGAAAGGAAATCCCCGGGTGGTGTGATGGATTTTGCAGACCCTGGGAGGAGAAGGCAGTTAGACACCGCTTGCTGATAGCCCCTCTGCTATGTGCTCAGGTGGCTCGCTGATGTTTGGGTCATCCAGGACCCACGGGTTTTACAGCTAAGGAAACGTGTCATCAACTTGTCACATACTGATTATTTCACTTTTTTTTTTTTTGCACGTTTCTGGTGTGGGGGGTGTTGAAGATGAAGGGCACGTCCACTGGCAGGGCTGAGCGTGCCTTCTGGCAGCTGCGCAGAGCAGGAAGAGGGAAGGGCCGCCCGGGCAAAGCCCCGAGCGTAGGTTGTGCTTGTGCTGCGGACTCTATTGACCTTGGACAAGCAGAGTCATTTCTCATCGCCCGCCTTTGAAGAGGGGTTACGATACGCTCGTGGCACAGCCGTGTGCTGGGGGCGGTTGCGTTCACGTTTCGGAGGTGCTCGGGCCCTAGGGCAGTGGTTGTAACCGAGGTACCCGCGTGGTTCCATCAGGATTGAAAAGGCTGCGTGGGGGGAGGGATGGACGCTTGTTTAATAAACATTATTGTTGGGATTTATTCTGAAGCAACAGTTGCCAGATTTTGTGTGTGTGTGTGTGAAACTTGGATGAACAGCTGAAAACAGTGGCAAGGAACCACTGTTTCAGAAAGAAACGGGGAAAAATTTGGAGTAAGGTAGATAAAAGTGAGAGATAAAAGAAATAATGCAGGGAAGGATGAGTAATCGACATTCTTGGAGTCGAAGCACAGGCTCTGGCTTCCTTCCTGAGCAGTAAAATAAAATTAAAAAAAAAAAAGTCTTTAGAACAACAAAACTCTGGACGCGCTGGTTTCCTTCCTGACAGGCCCAGCCTCGTGGTGTTTCGATGAGTCCTCACTGGCAACCAGGCCTGATCTAAAGGCCAAAGGGAGAAAGACTGGGGGGGAAGGGAGAGGGATTTAACTCTTTTAGCGCTGCTGGAAACCCAGAGAACTGCTTTGTCTGGGCTCCTTTTGCCATTGTGGAAGCACTATCGGTGTTTGTCGTAGCTCAGAGGGCTGAGAGGTGATGGGTACATCCATCCAGGTGCTTGGTCACAGTCCGTGCTAATGTTAAAAACCCAGAATAACTGTTTTTAATCCTTGTGGATAAAGTTCCTTGGATTTGGCAGGGTATGGCACAAAGCAACAGCACAGATGAGCAACACGGGAGCGCTCTGGCAACTCGTAGTGGGAAGCCCTGACGTGGTGCTGCCTCAGGGATGCTCATTTTCCCCGTAGCATCCAGTTTATAATACAGTGCTGCTCCCGTGCCTGTTGCTAGCACATTTCCCAGCTGGGAAGGAGCTGCCGGATGTGCGGGAGCCCGTGGTGCCCCAGAAGGCTCCAGGCAGCTTGCAAGGAGCCCGGAGCGCGGGAGGGGAGGCTGTGTGTGTGCTAGACAGGTTGAACGGCTTGGGCAAAGCTTGTTTTGCAGCTAACTCTCTGAGGCTCGCCGCTCTCCGCAGGGTTCCCCTCTCTGAAAGGTCGAAGCTACTTCTTAATTCTCAGCAGCTGACAAAATATTTATTTTCAGGTACTTAAAATATTATAATTTGAAGTGGAGTCCAGGGCCCTGGCTGGAGCTGAGCTTTTGTACTAACAGCTTCAGTGAAATGCCTTTTTCCTCCTACAACTTGCCAACAAATGCTTGGAAAATAATTGTGGGACAGTCATCCCTTTAGTGAGCAGATCAAGAAGATTTGAGACTTGCCAGAGACTTTCAAAGGACAGGCCAAAGGTTCAAGTTGTTGCCAGTTCTATTTGTCTTAGCCTTTATACTTACTTTTGTGTCATTAATTTCATCAAATGTCTGTGAGTAAAAGGCACCCAGCGGGCTGCTGCTTTTGCTGAGCGCTCCGGGTGTACTTGGACACCTCTCAGGCAATAAGCCCACCTTTTTGTCTAGGGAAGGAGATTAAACCCACCACAGCTGTAGCAGAAAGAGGCTTACCCACTTGCACGCTTGTGATAACCCGACGTGGGGCTGGCCGTGTCCCCCGCCCCCCCTGAGCTACCCGTGTCCTTCCTGTAGCCCTTTCTAAGCGGGTTTTGCAGGGTGATGCACGTACGAATGATGCTCCCTCAGTGGTCCTATAGAGACCTACAGAAATAAGGTGTCACGCTTGGATTTTGTGGAAGTTACTGAAATAAGGGCTCAGCAAGGAGAGGTGAGCAGAGGGGTGCCCAGCACCTCAGGTTCTGTTCCCGGCTCTGCTGTGGGGTCCTCAAGGTAATGTATTTTTGGGGATGTTCAGTTGATTTTGGTGGGCAGGACGTCTCTGCTGAGCTGTTCGCAAGGGCCGCCCTTGCGAGAGTAACAACTCTGTTGGCACCATCCTTTCCTGGGGAATGCAAAAAAAGCAGGGAGGAGGGTGTTTTCTCAGCAGGGTCCCTTTCAGACAGAGCTTTCCTGCTCTCCTCTTGTGCCACAAACCCCTTTCCTTGGTGCTCCCATCGCTGCCTGCATCCTGACAGCTGCTTTCCTATCCTTTCTGCCCCAGCGCAGCCGGCCAAGCGCGTTAATTTTTCGGCAGAAGTGTAATAATTAGGCAGCTCGTCGGAGGGTTTAGCAGTACTTAACCAGATGTGAAAAGACGCGTCCCATGGTCCCCGCTCTCTCCTGGGCTCCAGCCAGCTGCCTTTTCCCGCCTGCTCAGGTTGCCTAGAAAGGGCTGCAGGAGATCTCCCGGCTGCCCTGGCTCCTCTTGCCTCTCTTCTTATGCTAAACACTCATTTGTAAAGGAGAAGGAGGGAGGGTGGAAATCCTTGGGCTGTTTGGGAGAAGAGCAGCAAAGAATTAAAAGCAGACACCTGCAGCGCTCAGACTTGAGACCTTTGCCATTAACTCTTCCCAGGGCAGCATCTCCCGGGCTTCTGGCCCGTCTCCTGGTGCCTGGCGGGATGCAAGAGCTTGAGCGCCTGGAGGAGCTATCCAGGGATCTTGACGGCTCCTCGTTATATATAATCTCCATCAAGTTATATATATTTTCTCCATCTCCTCTGCCTCAGTTTCCCTCCCTGCGGGTTCCCTGTCCACTGTGCTCTGTCAGCATTTGTACACAGGTCGGTATTATCGTCGCTGACTTGGTTATAAAAGGAGGTTGTAGTAAACTGTATTGTCTGCCTAATCCATATTAATGGCAAAAACTGTTGGAGACAGGATATTGGCCTGGATGGCCCTTGGACTGAGTCACTCTGACAATTCTTACATTTCTATGGTAAAGTTTTATAAATACACACTGGCACTGTATATTGTGTTTAAAAAAAAATCTATACACAACCTATAGGTTTATGGTTATATAGAGAAAAGACACGTTAAATCGGCAAGAGCAAGGGAGCAGACGAGAGATAACGATGATACTACATTATGCTAGAACTTATTGAAAACCCCAGCGCATCTTTTTTGTGTGTGCGTAAGTGGTAAATTCTATTCTACGTTCTGAATTCGCTTCTTAATGTGTGTCACGTAGCAGAGTAGTAGCACGGACACAGTTGCAAATACGGTATGTGTTTTATTGTGAGTATTATACTGCATAGCAGGGTAAGGGTGTTGAATACTGCAGTCGGTTATATACAGCTGTAAATGGGAGCTACCCGCTGTTCTGTATACGGTGAGCTGCATATTTATTCGTAAATACCAATCTAGGTAAAATAAAAATAAAACAGGAAGTTGTATTAAAGACTTCAAGGTTTGAACTAGTTTGTGCAAAGCTCCTGGGATCCTGCTGCAGGGAACGGCCCTGCGTTTTCCGGCATTAAGTCTTTTCCATCTGATTTTTCTAGTTGTGTGAATTTGAAAGCCTCTGCTGAACTCCCCCGCTCATCAGCTTGTGGAATAATTCATACGTGTTTCCAAGCAGGGTAAAGACTGGGGCTGGAGGAATGGCATGTCTGCTCCTTCCCTGGTGTAGCTCCAGCCGAACAGACCGACGTCGCTCCGAGGGGTGATATACCGGGGTCTGCGGTGTAGGGGAACACGCGCGGACACGGGGAGCACACGCGTGTGAGCGCGGAGCGGCGGGCGCCGGGGGCCTGCGGCAGGGAGGCGAGTCGCAGGCAGAAAACAAACCCCGTGTTTTCTGGGGTGCTTGCAGGCTCTCTGGCTGGCAGACACCTCTCTGGTGACAGAGGCATCAGGGCAGAGTGTGGACTCCAAAATGAGCAATGGTTTCTGAAATACCCGAGTGTTTAACCTAGAGGGAGCTCTCTTACATGAAGAATGAGACTCTTGGCACAGCCCGAACAGCTTTTATCGTGTGTATCTTTAGCAAACTTCTGTCTCCTGCATCCTCGGCTCGTGCTTCTGGGTACCGCATCCCCCTGGGCTGATGCACGGAGGGTTGGAGAAGTTCTGTGGGTCACTGCTGCACTCCCGGCTGTGCAGGACCCAGACCGGGAGCCTCCCCCAGTTTCCAGAGGTTGCTCCTCGTGGAAGTTGATGGAGATTCTTCTGGCGATAGCATTTCTTCTGTTTTATTTTCCTGTTCCTGGTAGTACCATCACACAGTCACAGCTGTCGGGGTGCCAGGCACTTGCTCCCCGCTTTGCTGGGAGGAGGAAGGGCTCCTTGGTCTTTTGTCATCTGCTGAGGGTGCTGTTGGCCATCTGATTCACTAGGGATGTGTTTACGTGCTGGTCCAGGGTGGCTCGGTTGCTCCCTTTGGGTCTCTCCTTTTAAATGGCTTTATATCCCTTCATCCTCCTTGGAGTACATCCAGCTGCCTGAATGCAAAGCCGTGATGTTTTGGGGTTTGATGAACCGGTATTTCCTTTCCTAGAAGCTGGGAGATGCTGGAGGTGACACAGATGGATGATGCGAGGGTGCTTCTCCAGTGCACAGGCAGATCTGGCTCTGACCTAGTGCGAGTCTCGTTCCCGGTGGGTGCGGGAGCTCACATGGAGGCTGGAGGAGAGCCCTGGCCCCTGGGGACTCCGGGGCAGCCTGTCTCTGGCCACTGCAACACATCAGTGAGAGAGGTGAATGAGCTGAAAGGGAGCTTGTGGCCATGTGTGCTCACCGCAGCAGGGCATGTGGCTCTCCAGAGGCAGCAATCCTCGCTCTGCACCTCCAGGCCACCCACTGGTTTAACAGGGTGAGAGAGAAACCTGAAGTCCTGGGGCAGGGGTCTTAGAGAGCTGATGGTGCCTGAGATATCATTTAAAAGGAGGACTAAGCAATTCTGTCCTGGGTCCAGAAAGCTCCTATCTGGGAGATAGGAAGAACAGCTTGATGGTACTGGGGCCAGGCTGGAGGGATCAAGAGTAGTGATGCTGCCTTGTCATCCCATCCCCATCCAGGTCCCTGTGGCGGCTGGATTTGCCCCAGCAAGTGGCAGGAGGTTGGGACTCTCACTGCTGGGGGGCCGGTGATGTCTTTGCTGGGCAGGCTCTCTCCCCAGGGCAGCTGCCCTACCATGGGCACCGTGCCGGTCCTGGGTGAAAAAAGAACCACCCCAAAAAGCAGAAAGGGGAGGTTTGTCCAGCCTGGGTGTACCTGTGGGGAGCAAGGGATGGGAGAAGCCAGGAGCTGAAATCCAGGCTGCTGCCCAGAGCAGCCTTTCCCAGTTGCTCCTTGGAGCCTAAGTTGCCTATCTGTCCATCTGTCTGTCTGTCTGCCTTCCCACTCTAAGAGACTTAACAGTCTGGGGGATGGAGGGGGCTCCTCTCTCTTGCAGCCCCTGCCTTAAGGAGTTTATTAAGCTGGGCAGGGGGCTGGGGCAGAGGAGGAGGGCAGGGGTCCTTTCCTTTTTGGCACGCTACTTGCTGGGAGCTGTGGCATTGTCAGTGGCCCAACTCCTCACACGGGCATCCCCTGGAGCACAGGAGGGATGCGCTGTGGGGGTGTCGCTGGCACTGGGTGCAGCCGCTGCTCCTCAGATGCTTCCCTGTTCTCTGTGTCTCTCTAGGCGAGGGCTGGATGTTGCTTAATTAGCTTTTTTGTCTCACTCTTGCCCCTGATGACCTACCCTGCTCCCCCAGGTCTCTGGACCTATCAACCAACAGCTTGAAGGGAGGATGAGGAGGCCTGGATGTGGAAAACTGAAAGGCCAGAGTTAACATAGGAGAAAGCAGAGAGATGCTGGCAGAGCCTCTCCGCAGAGTTTTTATAGTGGAGTTCATGGAGAGCTGAATTCAGCCTTTCAGATACCTTGACCCTGGCGTGCCGGGTTGGGGTGACCCTCCTACAGCCCCACTGTCCCGGCTGCTTTAAAAAGGTGGCTGAAGAGAGGCAGAGCTGGGGGGGGGGAAATTAAGGACAGATGGAGTCGGACAGCACATGTTTTCTTGTGGGTGCTTTTCTTTTTGTTGCTCTTTTTTTGTTGAACGGAGTTTGCGGAAGGAAAGGGCATGTGTGAGGGTCAGGAGCTGAATGGGGAAGGTAGCTGGTGGGAAGAAATGGAGAACTAAAGCATCTTTTTCATCTAATTTTTAAAGAAAGGCTCTGCGCTAGTTTTTTGTGTGCCTTCAGTTTGCAGTGTGGTCTGTGTTTGTCTAGAGAGGGCAAGGAGAAGTGTGAGCAGCAGAGGCAGAAGGTACTTTGATTCAAGCCCCCAGTTTGGCTTGAAAATACCAGAGGAAAGTAGCTGAGATGGGAATAAGCACTTTTCCTGGGGACAGCTTCTTCTGTCGGTGTCTCAGATGGTGCCTGTTCCTTCCCCCATCTGGCTGTCTTTGCTTTGCTAGCAGATCGTACCCTAGCCTCCCTGCCCATCCCTGCCTTTTCCAAGTTGGCACGAAGAGGTGGAAGGGAGGGAAGCAGCTAATTGCAAGGATATCTCCCTTGGACTTGTAATGAGGTTAGGGGATGCTGCAGAGGAGAAAACAGGATGAGTAGGCACACCCCTCATTGGGGTCTCAGCAAATTTCTCTGCATGGTATTAGCACCCAAGCTCCATCCCATCCAATTTCTGTCTTGGACAGGAGGAAGCCGCACAGTTGAGTACAACTCTCATGAAATTCAACTCCGTGAGGGCTTGTCCAAGTGTGGTTAGAAAAAACAACCCATTACTCTAACGGTTAGCTTTAAAGAAGTCTGTTAACTCTAGGAAGCAATGAGAGACCTCAAAGCAGCTCCTTCAGGGCTGCTTCCCAAATACCCGAGTGGCAGACCAGTCCTCACAAATCCTGAAGTAGCAGCTCCTAGGTGTGAACTCTTGCGATGAGGGGTCTAGATGTCCCAATGTTGTACTTAAAAATGCTGCCAGTGTTGGTTTGATGCTTGTCCCGGGGCTGTGGATGCAGACTGGGCTGTGGCTGTTGACTGAAGTGCGTGATCTCGGGCTCAGTCATCCTGTGTGCTGGATGAAGGTGCATTGCATGGGAGCGGTTGGTGCAAGGAGAGTCCTGCTTCCCAAGCCATGCTGCAGCTGAGGGTGCTGCTTGGCAAGGAGGGTCCCAGCCCTGCCCTCCTCACGTGGTTTGGGCAGCCCGGGCCCTTGCAGTGAGAAATGCAACCATAATCCAGATTGTCTCTGCTCATCACGAAGGGACTGTAGTGTCGTGCTGTTGCTCCGTGACGAAATGCCTGGGGTAGGGACTGTGGATGTGCCCATGCAGTGGAAATGCTCTATCTCCTCTTCCTCTCTCCTTTGTGGTCCCAAGTCCATGGTCCAGCAGATACCTGCCATTAGAGGGTTTGGCTAAGCAACCTTTTTATTCTACATCCAAGTTTCTTGAGAGGGATTCCCTGCGGATCTCTGCTTTTTGCTCAACACGAGCAGCCTTCCTTGTGCATTTGACCTTGTCCAGAGATTAGTTTTATTTTTAGGAGCATCTAAGGGAGGTGGGTGGCTCCCCCGGCAGCAGAGCAGGTCCTGCGCAGGATGGTGTGGAGGCAGCTTTAGGGGGTGCTGGTTTCTCATCAGTAATTCTCACCAGTTTGGAGTGAAACACTTTGGCTCCTGAGCAATTCCTGGGAATCTCAAAGGGTTAAAAAACCTCATCACTTCTGAGTTGTACCTCATGTGATCTTCCCTTTCTCTTTACTCTCTTCCCCTCATTCACCCACACGAGAGAGCATTAGCCCAAGGTGCTGTAGGTGTACGAAAACAGGCTGATTTATGTTAAATGAATTCGCAGTGCTCCATGTTGTCACCAGTGACTGTCTCACTGTTCGTGACATGGGGATGAGCAACCAACTGCTCTTCTGTCCCACGAGACACCGCCTTTATACCTAAAGATATTAACAGTGCAGAGAAAACCAGGAGCAGCAGCCTGCAGGGAAAATGGGAAGGACTTAATACCCACAGCTTGTAAAACGAGAGCAGCTCAGGACATCGATGTCGGGTGCTGGAGCCTTGGAGGTGGTGGGAGACTGGGCAGGGATGAAAGGGCTAGGGCTGGGAGGATCACTGTTGCAGCTGGAGGCCGTTTTCAGAAACAATCCTGGACCTTTGGTGGCTCAAAGGATGTATTGACAGCCCTACACATATCTGTTGTGTGTCCCCCCCAAACCGTATCCCCCAAATGGGGAGGCAGGTAGGGGATGGTGAGCATGTCCTGCTCTGGGCGAGGCGAGCAGGAAAGGGCTGCCTTCTCCTGGGGGCCTGGCACGGGTGGTCACAGGTGCAGGAGAGGCTGCGGTGCGCTTCTCCCCAGGTGATGTACCAGGGCTATGGGGTGACACAGCGCTGCGGCTGATGTAAGCCCATCTCACGCCAACCCTCCGTGGCTGATCAGACTCGGAGCAGCCCCCTGAGTTAGCGTCGGCAATTTTCTGCACGGCGGAGGGAGGACAATCAGCTGCTGCCTCAAGCAGGGGGGTCTGGCCTGATGCTGCTGATGGGCTCTGGGCGGCTGTGAGCGCGGGAGCCAGGATGCTGCCAGCTGCTGCCCACTACGTGTGGCCCTTTGGGTCCTTTTGTGACCCTCAGGAGGCTGCACCTCACACTCAGAGCAGCGCTGATCAGGGGTGGCTGGGAGCACGTGGGCTGAGAAACCCAGCCCAGCGGTGTCCCAGGGGCAGGGGGACCCCGGCTCAGGCTTCCCCAGCAGATGGACTTTGAGAAAAGGCCTCCTTTTCTTTACATAGCTATGTTTTCAGCTCTCACCTAGACTTTAAATTTAAAAGGTCCTTTCCTGGTAAGTCAGGAGAGATGTAACTTTGTCTTGCCAACCTTGGGCTTGATTTAAACGAGGGCAGCACTTCAGAAATAAATCCTTCTTCCCCTGCTTCCCCAAGATACATCCAGGTAGGATATGCTCCAGGCTGGCTTAATGCTCCAGTTTAAAGAGATCATTTTGTCCAAAGCCACCCTTCTGTAGAAGCCTATAATTAGCAATTAAAGCACAAAAAATATTTCCATCGAGTGACTCCTAAATAAATGCTTGTCACTGCTGATCAGAGTTGGTTTATTTCCATGTGTGTTTTCCTTCCTTCTTTTTTTGTATAACTTACAGCCCTGTAAATGCTCAGCAGCTGTTAATATGATTCTGTCGATACGTTTACCATGGTGATTTGGCTATATTTGGCGAGCGTGTGAAGAAATCACTCACTGGTTAGAAGGAGGAAAGACAAGCTGTCGATATCAAGGGAGAAATGCTAATAACCCCGGTGACAAATCATTCCTGGGAATCTCAAAGGGTTAAAAAAAAGAAAAGCAGCAGCACTTCCCATCGAGGGGCCTTGGCGAGTGAAGGTGACTCATCAGGAGCTGCAGACACCAGCTGTCATCTCCAGCTCCTCCTGTGCTTAATCACTTCACTTTTCTAAAGAAATATTTTGTTCTAATTCAAACAGACCTGGGCTTGTTTGTTTTTTATGAATTATTTACTGGTGAGGAGAACCTCTTGAGGTATCCATCTTCACTCAGAAATAAGTGGACTCTCAGAGCCTGCTGCAGCACTTTAAAGCCCCTCCGTGATGAGTCTTTTTGGTTTTGTTTGGTTTTTTTTTTAACACCCACTTAAATCCAGAATAAATCCCAGAAAGTCAGCTCCGGCACTTGGATCCATCCTGGAGGGAACGCACGCAGGCTTTGGCCTCACGTAGTTGCTTTTTGAAAGACATCCCTGCTCATAGGTGTGGGGCTCATAGGTGATGCTCCAGGTGACCCCTGGCTGCCGCCGGTTTCCCAGCGCGCAGGTGATGTGCCCTCATACCTGACGTGCTCCTGGGCGTGCTTCCATGACAAGCAGATGCTCAACATGCACAAAGCACGTGCATGAAGGGGCCTGCGTGTACAACTGACCCCACACACACTCTGGGCACTGACCCCTCCAGCTCTGGGTGATGTTTCTGTTACTTAATAAACCCATGACCAAATTCCACCTGGATGTTCTTGGCTTCTGCTCTTTGCACATTTATAACTCTTCCAATGGCAACAGGAGCTCATATGGTATTTTGCAGTCCCAAAAGGTCTGATCCAGCAGCCGTGGAAGTAAATAAATGGAAAAATTTGCACTGACTGGACTGGGCATCAGATTAGTCCCTAAATGTTAGTTGATCTGCTTTGGGGTTATGACAGACAAATATTGCCCCAAGGTTACTGCTACAGGAATAATCGATCTACCTGTCTGGGATATGTCTAGGCTGCCTATCATCACTGTAATATCTAAGTGAGTGCTCCCTCCCAGGAAGACTGTGCCTGACCAAATAAGTTGCCTTTTCTTTGTGTGGCCTGAGACCAGAGAACGCGGTTTCCAGCGTATTTAAGATCATTTCTATTTGGCACTTATCTGCTCCACAGGATATTGCTACTTGACTGCAACATCCTTATTACCTGCTGCTTATATTTCATTTAGAATTCTTTCTTAAAAATGTATTTAATACGAAATGAATAACACGATCTGTAAATAAATGACTTGGTCCTCCAAACAATTTAGACAGACAAAGTGCCTTGAGTGTGATTTAGCTTGAGTGGTGCACGTCGCGCACTTACACGAGCTTCAAAATGACAGGAAAGATAATCCCATCAGGCAGCCTGGAAAACAGAACAAGCCTTGAGAAGGGTTTTCTTGTATACAATTACACTTGGAGACACGGGATGAGGAGGAAGGGGATTCAGGACCTGGGGAGGCTGGAAGAGGCATCTGCTTGCGTCCTAGGCGCTTATTTGCACTAAGGCCCCTTCATGCGAGTCCCCACAGCCTACGGAAGCGGGGAGGTGGGCACAGCCTCGCAGAAAGTAGCTCTGGTGTCCCATCAGCACGGGTTTGGCCGAAGGGCTCTGCACCGAGGCCGGCTGTGGCCGCCGGCGTGTGGCAGACCTGCCGGGAACGCGGTGGGAGCGCGCCCGTCGTGCAGCCTTTTCTTGTCCCGTGGGTTATGTGCGACAGGGTGTACTTTAGCCTCGTTTCAGGGCTGCTCTTGTGTGAACCAGAAGCCTGCAGCCTGCCAGCTGCCCCTGAGCACAAAAGTGCCCAAAAGTCTCCTTTGTGACCCGTTTCTGTTGGGAGAATGGGAAGATCCCCTGGAAAACAGGACGCGTGAAAGCGATGCCTTTACTGAATTCAACAATGTATTTGCTTTTGATTCCTCATTTTTTTATAATTTTTCCTTGCAGAAAGCCCTTTAAGCAACACTTCTTTTAAGGGACACTTTTGACACCCCAGCCTCCTCTTCCTGCCTTCTTCCACCCCCCCCTCCCTCCAGCCCACAATCTGCCGGGTTCCCTCCCTGCTCCCCTCCCGCCACAAAACGAAGATACTTGGGGTAAGAAGTCTGTGCCCTATTCATTAGTGATGTGTAAGTTAGGAGGATTGAGGAATTCTTCCAGATTTTTGCCGCTTACTATGAACTTCGGGATCCCGCTCTTTACAAAGGAGCAGCTGGTGGAAAGCACAAGATATAACAACTGAGGTTCACTTCCGAGGGAGTTTCTCGCTGTTTTCTTGTGTGGAAAGTTCCTGACTCTGTGTTGATTTTCTTGAGATTGTGTTTATTTAAATCAGGATAATAATCTTCCAAATATACCCTAAAATTATATAGCCATATAAATCCTGTCATAATATATTCAGTAAAACTGTCAGGTGATCATTCTTAATGTAAAATGAGACCTTTTCATTTTCATCCAGTCAGTTAGCACTAAATTAACTCCTTGGAACAGGCTCAGAGTCATTCATTTGAGTAAATACCCCAGTTATTTATTGAATATACAGCATTGATGTCTGTCTTGGGGCTGGGAGCGAGTGGCTCCTGTCCTTATCCCAGCTCCGACACCAGTCAGCATGCTTGAAAAGTTCAGTAACACCCACATAAGCGTTCGTTTTGCTCTAAATTTTGGTGCTGATTCCCAATGATGGGTTCAAGCCATGGGACAGGCTGCAAGCAGGAGCAGGAATTGTCCCACACTGGCTTGGGGACATGGGCAGGAACCGTGTCTTGGCATGGAGCTGAGGATGCTGTGCCGGTGGGCTCCTTGGAGGAGGGCTCTGACCAGTTGGACTGGCACTGTCCTCCTCGGTCACCTCGCCTCAGAGCACCTTTCGTAAATGACATTTTTCCCAACCTTTTTGATTCCTAACTGGGACAGGTCTTCCAAACCTGCAGCCAGAAACTGATCTGGGCACATCAGGACCTCCATCTCCTGCTCTCGGGAGGGAACGGTGCCAGGAGATGTGGGAGAGGTTTGCTGTGGGGTTCACCGAGCTTGGCTGTTTGGAAGAAGCATTCAGACTAGTGCTGGAGTCCCAGAAGGGCTGTCACTGAGATAAGGCCCTCAAAGAGCTTCAGCTCATCCTTCAGTAGGGTGCTTTTGTGGAGCGCCTGGTCTGTTACAACTCCCCTCTCCACCCCCAGAGAGGCTAGGGCCCCTCCTTTACTCCTCTTCATCCCTCCTCTGGCTGCCAGGCCAGTGGGGAGCATGAATGGTCAGCAGACGCCTGCCCCAGAGCCTGACATGAAATAAGATGGAAATTGAAGCGCTGCCTGCAGGGGATTCCCTGGAGGACTCGATATCTTATCAGCACACACTGTTTAGGTGTGCAGTCCCATGATGGAGCAGGAGGGAGAGATGAGCTTCTTTCCCTGCATCCCCAGGAAGACGGTGGAAGTGCCTCCAGAGATGTCCTGGCATCATTCCCACGGCCTGGGAAGCACGGTCTCAGCCACGTTCAGGGAAACACCTTCTCTCTCCTGGACCTAAAGAGCGAGCCTTGCTTGCAGCCCCGTGTTCAGCTGGCCAAACACAAAAGCCAAATAAATATAAACGAATCAATGAATCAAATCCTGACTCTCCGGAACCGAGCTGCAAGGAGACACACTCATCCTGCTCTTCTGGGAGATCAAATTCACTACACAGATCAAAGAAAGAAGAGGAAAAGCTCTTCAAAAGTCAGGAAACAAAATTGCCTCAGCCTTCCTTTAAAGAAGGAAAGTTACTGGACCGCAGCCTAAAAGAACCAGAGGAGAAAGCATCAAAGGGAAGCTCTTGGTCAAATGTGGCTCTGTGAAAGGTGAGGTCTGCCAGGTACTACGTGTCCAGCTTGAACTGACAAACGTATCCTGCCTACAGGTGCTCTGCAACCCCCTCCCCTAGGAAAATACAGATCAGAGTAAGGGAAAAAAGAAATTAAAAAGCTCACCAGGTTTATTCATAAATTCTTTATAGTTCTGCAGAAAATGGAGGGCTGTCCCCTTTCTTATTTCTTCTTGTTGATGCCCATTTCAGCCACAGCCTACCTAAAACAAACGCAAAGGTGAGGGTGGATGGGTGGGTCTCTCCGTAGGAGAGGAATTCCTTTCCACCCTCCTTTGAGGATGTCGTGTTGGGAGGGCACTGCAGGTTGAGCAGGAGGAAGATGGGCCAACTGCAGATGAGGCAAGAAGTTCAGTGCTTAAGCTGAAGCCTTTTTGTCAGCTGTTGTTTTCCAGCATGGGGGTGACAAAGCAATGCAATGGCTGCCTAGGGAGCACTGATAGGTTTCACTAGCAAATGAAGCAGAATTATTTCAGGAATGTGTCAAATTTAGCTGGTTTGGACAGAAAGAAGTAGATAACCCCTCGTTTGCCCTTCCACTGGTGCGTGATTTTGTGATTCTGCAGGTATCAGGTTCCCACCGTTGTGCAGACACGAGGTGTGGGCACTGGGTGCTCTCCTAGAAATGCACTCCAGTGTCTGTGGGAGCTCAGTGCTGACGTAACCTGCTGGGTGGGGAGATGCTTTAATAAACAAGAGGCACAGCAGATTAGAGCTCAGGATGAGTAGCTGGCAGCAAGAATGGTCCCATGTAAGTTTATCAGCACGTGGTCAGCTGGAAGAAGGGAGAAAGCAGTTCCTCCTGCTAGAAGGAAACGGAAAGAAGATGCAAAGGGGAAAGGTGTGAGCAATTCGTGCAGGGATTGGAAGCGGGGAGTGCAGCTAAAGAGATGGTCCTTATATCTTTCAAGTCTAGGAGCTGCAGGAGTACGGTCACCCCAGCCGTCTGGTGGGGTCACCTGTCCAGAGGACTCCTAAAGTCAAGGCTGCGGTGTGTGGCTGCACGGGGAGGACCACCCGTGCATAGGTACCTGGGTCTCAGCAGAGAGGATGCCAGGGCTTGGTACGGCAGGATGCTGAAGCCTTTTATCTCTGTTTTCTTAGGCTGGCTGACCCAGGGCGGTTTCGATGTCTAAGTGGGATTCGGTGTGGTTTGTTTTAGTTGAGTATGACATTGTTTAGTGTTTAAAGGTTACGTGGGTTACAAATTTTACTGTTGTATTGATTGACTGGTCTTTTCTGCCTTGTTGCTGAAGATGAGAGGAAATTGAGAAAAATGTTCCCAATTCCCCCACCAAACTGGAGTACTCTTCCCTACAGCTGCCAGGCAGTCTCCTCCCAGCGTTTGCCTCTGCTGCCATCTTGCTCTGTGCAAACACGCACACGAGGCACGGGCTCCTTCCATCTTGCACGATGTGCTTGGAACTCACATTTGCACACTGCTTCGTATTTCTGCCGGGGCAACTTCTCCTGGACGTGTGCAGCAAGCTTGTAAAAAAGCCAGCGGTAACCAGCGTGGTTCATTTGAGCAAAGCGGTTCAGAGGCCACGGGAGGATGCTCTGCTTTGCTGTAGCCTGAGCACGGCATCCCCAGCACTGCAGAGAGCGGAGTTGGGAGCAGATGGAGCAGACAGACCACGTACGTTCATGCACCGGACGGTACCGTATTCGGGGGACTGCTATACACTGAACCTGTGACCGCAGCAGTTGCAGATGTGGACCTTTCCTACTCTTGGAATGAGGGAAGGGTTCCTCGCTGCCCCAGGTACTTTCCACTAGCAGTGGGCGTGCGTGATCCTGCCAAGGAGGGTGTGTTGGCCCCACAAAGCGTGGCTGGGATGCTGCTGTCGTATCTCCACTGGCCCCTTTGCTGTGTTTGTTGATAGCCACACTCCTCCATTTTAGTGTTTCAGCAATCATGGTGATAAACAGCACCGTAACCGTGTCCCGTGGGCACCTCTATCCCTGTGCTGTAAGGTGCTGCTAAGGTCCCTGCGCTGCAGAGCATCTCCCGGTGGGAGCTGGTTTGGGGATTTGCAGCTCCGCCCCGGCACGCAGTACCTCCCGAGGTCGTGGTCCAAGGAGGCAGGTGGGCAGCAGGCACAAAGTTCCGCCTCTCGTCTTTCACTCCATCCATAGAGAGCTGGAAAGCACAAATGCTGTTGAGATTAAGTTATGATTTAAGGCAGTGAACATGTGCTCTGCTGGCAGCTATAAAGATTCAAATCATAAAGTTTTACAGTGGAACGGTTTCTGTAAAAGCATCGTTAGAAAGGGGGAATCGTGCCTTTAATTCTTACGACTTATGGGGCTGCCTGGTTTGTTTTGGGTTTAGTGGTGCTTGGTGTGACATGGGATGGGATCCCAACCCCATCTTTCCATTTAAAGTCAGGCCTTTTTTCCCCAGGGTCCTGCTGTTCCAGTGCCCTGAGAAGGACTGGAGATGGTGTGGAGTTTTCCGTGTTCACCCCATCCACGGGAGAGTTTCGGGACCCCTAATGTGTGCAGAGCTTTCGTCCTGCTGGACTAGCAGGGAGAAAGATGATCTGGTGTGTGCTGCATAGCCATGGTGTGGAGTCCAGGGAAATCCAGGCTGAGATACAAGTATCATGGGCACGTTATAAAATCCCTAGCCATGTTGGGTTAGGGTTGGGTTAGTCAGCCTGAGACCTGTGAGGCTGTTGGATATCCTTCCAAAGGATGGATTAGCTCCCTTGTTCTTTCAGAAACCAAGTTAGGCTTAGCCATGTCCCATGACGCCGGTTAGTGTCCAAAAGGAAACACCACCCCACATTGCTTCACGTTCTTGCACCGTGCAGGGGGACGTTCTCCATCGGTAATGTCTCTGCTCTGGTCACGCTGGAGCAGAGATCCGGTCGCTATCCGCAGGCGAGGGCTCCCGGGTCGGGGCTTTGGAAGCGGCCTGACACCGATGGTGAAAATCCGCAGCTGCTGCGTGAAAGGTGAATGAATTAAAACATAATATGAATAATACAGTCAATACAGCAGCCATGAGTTGTTTATTTTTATGTTAAATTCAATGCATTTTTGTCACCCTCATATTTTGAGTGATCAATAGGCCAAAGATTTTCATATTAACAATACTCAGCTGCATTGTAGAAGCGGGGGGAAACGGGAGGTTTTGGCAGCTGGATAGATTCATAAGGTTTTTGTCACCTCTTTGGGACATGTGAAGAGCAGTTTGAGATTATGAATAAGCATCATAGATACATACATTTGCTGGAAGATCAGCAGTGAAACTGTTAACAGTGTTCCCAGTTCAATGGCTATCTCCAGCTCCTCAGAATTAGCACCCCACTGGGGTGAGTCAACTATGGACGACCTCACTGTGCAAGATTATATACAGCATATTGTATTATACATCATATATTATATATATTCATTATATATATATTCATCTAATTATATTATATATATTATAAGGTTATAGCAAGATCTTTACAGGAGGAGGAACACACCACTGGTGTGATTACTCTTGGTTTATCTTTCCGTTTTATGTATAAATTAAAGCACAGGAACTTATTTATCATGAAAATGGGTGGTGCAGGTGGTGTGTGTATAGTATTTAGGGCTTTGACCCAGGGTGGAGGGCTGAGCTTTGCAGCTGGACTGTCGTCACAGGGCTTGCCTGGGTGAAACCGAGAGGGGAATTTAGCTCAGCTGTAAGGCGGTTGGGTTTGAAATGGGGGAATTCTATGGTCCTGAATCTTGGGGTTTTGAGTGATGAGGGCAAAGAGCTCGCACAGGGCATGGGGAGATGGGCACTTCCCAGCCTTCATCCGCAAAATGGAGGAGCAGACGGTTAGCTGAGGTGCCGCCGGTGTCTTCCGGATGGAAAGAAGGCATTTAATCTGCTCCAGTGTGCGGTGGAAGTGACTTCCCAGCCTCGGCTGGCAGCTGGCTGCTGGCAATATTGCCTTTAGAGTGGAGTGTCATGGGATTAGATTGAGTCCTGTGGCATTATGGCCAAGTCTTGTTCTGCTTTTGAATCCTCCCGTTGCCGAGCCCATAGATCAGCTCGGCTCAGGCTGCGCGGTGGCAGTAACCCAGCATTATTGAACCTGTCCCCCTCGCTCTCCCAGGCAGTCACACGTGCGTCTGGCCAGATTTGCAGGACTCAGCAACGGACAGCCCGGGCCCCACTTACTCAGAGGAGCAGATCGATAACAGAGGCGGGTGATAGATGAGGAGAGTTAGGGATGGATAATCTGCTGAATTTACATGACCCAGGGTGGTCCAGGGGAGGCTGCGGCTTTGCTGGGAGACTTTCAATAGGAGACAGAAGTTGCCTTAGTTTCCAGCTGCTGACTGCATTTTAAAAAACATTGCAGGCTCTGTTTGGGTGGGTGGGGAAAACTGCCAATTGTGAGCAGAAAATAGAAGACGGCATGTCCGCTGCCTGCCTTTGGGGCTGCGTCCCCCCGGCCCCGCTCGGCAGCGGCCGAGCCGACGCTGCGGGAAAGGGGCTACGGTGCCATCCACCCGTCTGCCCGTGCTGCCAGGCTCCATCTCACGACGGAGTTTCAGGGAAGCGGGAAATTCTGGCAGAGTGGGCAGGACATGCTCGGAGGTACTGTATAGATACCTGTTCGGTAGAGGTGTTAAATTGGCCGTGCAGGCTCCCTCGGTGAGCGGCAAAGGGTTTCAGTCTGACAGCTCTGCATTTCCAGGAGCTGTTTAGCAAACACATCATAAAAACAGGCACCAGCATGGAGAAAAGAGAAGCAAAAAGCTGCGCTTTTAAATGACAATAATAAAAAATCCAGCTTTCCAGTCCCTCTGATACCAGAGAGTGGAGTTTTAGGGCTTAATCCTATAAGATGTTGCTAAATGCCTTCTGCCATGAGAACAGAGCATATGCCAGTGGCCGGCTTTCGGGGAGGAAACTTCCCTTGAATTGAGGCTGCCCTGTAACTGTTTACAGTGGTGTCTTCCTTTTGTCTTCTTCCGTTTGATCTTTCACAGAAGCATCTGGTCTGGCCTTTGCTGGAGACACCACACTGGGCTGGAAGGACCACAGGTCACTTCTGCCCACAAGTGACAGCTCTGGTGCCCATAAAACTATAACCTTCCCGCTGGCCGGAGCGCGCTGCTGACAGACCGGCACGCTTTGATTTAAGGGGTTTAGCTTCTTCTATAACGCCTCTGAGTCATTTGGTCTCAGATTCAGTTTTTGATAAGGAACAATGTTTACAAAACCTGAAAAAAACCCCCCAAACTCTAAACAAACAGCAATTTGAAACAAATATGTACACCAATCCTTTAAAAAAAACACCTTCCTCTTTCCCTTTCATCTGATCATCTCGGAGCTCAAGTCTTGCAGTATTCAGCTTTTGCACAAAACTCTGAAAGATAAGGCACTGCTGAGTGACTGAAAGCAAAAGTGGGGGCAGGAAAGCTGTCTTCAATATGCAAACTGATAAAAGCGCCCAAATTCCGGATAGGAGAAAGTAAAATAGATTTTCATGATTCCTCCAAGTGCAACAATCACAGAAGTTTCTAAAAAATAAAAATATAGAGAGATTATTTTGAGGAAAATACATATGATTTTAATCAAAGCCTATTTCTTTATTATTTTACTGAATTAGACCCCGCTTCTACAGTTAGATCTGGTTTGGATGCAGCTGACAGAGAATCATCTTACTTGCTCCGATACCAGGAGGCTTTTGCTGTCCATAGTCTTTTCCTCTGTATATGTAGCTGCAGAGTTGATGTCTTGCGATGAAATGGTCCTCTTGTGCTTGAAGAGGCCTGTTCACAGGTAAAGCAAGCATTGCAAGGTCTGGGATCTTCTGGGGAGAGCGGTGCTGGAAGGAAAGCAGGACACTCCGAGCTGCCTTGTGCAGGAGCGCATGGGGCTGACATGGACATAAAATTATTCACCAGCTTTTTGTTTGCTGTTTTGCTGGATATTGTGAGTAATCAGCAGCAGACCATGGCTAAGGAGGGACGGTTTTCATGCCAAAGATCATACACTGATGGTGGTGGCATCGGCGAGTCTTCACACCAGGCAAAAATTGCTGTTCCAATGCAAAAAGACCTTAAATGGACCAATTTTGAAGGCTTTTTCTTTCTTCTTTCCTCACCCCACTATATATTAGCAAATATGAGTAAATGGCTCAGGGTGGCCCTAAGGCAGGGTCTCGTCCTGGGAAGGGACGCAGGGGAGCAGGGATGGATTCGTGGGATGCACGCTGCTGTGCGCTGCAGTGTTGAGCATGTGCTGACAGGCTCCAAGGATGGCTGTGGGGATGGGAAGCTCTTGGGCTCCAAGGATGGCTGTGGGCATGGGAAGCTCTTGGGCTGCAAGGATGGCTGTGGGCATGGGAAGCTTTTGGGCTCCAAGGATGGCTGTGGGGATGGGAAGCTCTTGGGCTGCAAGGATGGCTGTGGGCATGGGAAGCTCTTGGGCTGCAAGGATGGCTGTGGGGATGGGAAGCTCTTGGGCTGCAAGGATGGCTGTGGGCATGGGAAGCTCTTGGGCTGCAAGGATGGCTGTGGGGATGGGAAGCTCTTGGGCTGCAAGGATGGCTGTGGGCATGGGAAGCTCTTGGGCTGCAAGGATGGCTGTGGGCATGGGAAGCTCTTGGGCTCCAAGGATGGCTGTGGGGATGGGAAGCTCTTGGGCTGGAAGTAAATCATCTGTTTGGGTAGCTGTGCTGAGCGCCGCAGCATCCCCAGTGAGGCCACGGCTCAGTGACCGAAAGGAGCATTCTGGAGGGGAAAACAAGCTGTGCAGGTGTAAAGGAGTTCACAGGAGAGCAGGGGTACCACGGGGTACTCACATAATGGTCTTGGTAAAACATCTGCCCTCCAAACAGGGGAGTTGTATTGCTACCGAAGCTCTCTGTAGGGAAGGTCTATATCTGAATTCTCTTCAGCACCTTTGGTTGCCTCTGCCTTCTTCCAAGGAAGAGGATGGAGCAGTGCTAGGAGCTCGGTGTGGACGTGTAAGCCTGTACCGGGGAGTGGGGGCGGCCCGTCAGCGGCAGACGTGCTCATGGCGCAGCAAGCCCGTGTTGCGTTGGTGCTGGGGGCAGCTTCAAGGAGGAATGGGCTGTTCTACTGGACAAGCTGTAGTGAAAGCAGAGTTTTGAAAGGGCAAACTTCGTTTCAAACAATCTGTGTCGCAGTGAAGAAGAGACGCTCTCGCACATCTACCTGTTCTCTGTGCGTGTAATGTGGGTATGCACTGGCATATCCGCGTACAAGCACAGCGTAAAGTCGCAGGCACGCACGTATCTGGACACGCGTACACGCACCCAGATTGGGGCCTTTGTACATTTGTGTTTATTGAATGGGCTTAATACAGGGCAAAGTTCCCTTTGCTTTCTGCTTCCTGACATTTCAGGGAGAAAAATGTCCCGCCGTAGCTTCAGGAAAATAACTGAACGAATAACTTACAGGGGAAAAAAAAATAATATCCAGGATTGCTCCAGTTAAGGAATTAGCCTGCCTTGCCTCTGCAATAAAGCTCTTCTCCCTCTCTCCCTGTCAGTCCTGTGGCACCCTCCCTGCTCGGCGTTTTCATTCTAGTCTCTAATCTCAGCCGCTCCTGTGATAAATTAATTGTAATGATAGAGGCCCCAGTTACGAGGTCTGCACCGTTTGCTTGTAATCTGAGCGACAGGTTTAGGGCCTGCTTTATTTAAGATGCGAGGGTAATTACATGGGAGTTAGCATATGCAGGCAGGGAGATATGATTCATTCTCCCAGCGACGGCCATGACACAGCTGTTTGTCGGATAAAATAGAGGAACCGTGTTGTTACAAAATGTTCCCCTTATTATACCTCATTAAAAACAAGGCTGCGATAAGTCAGACCTGGCAATGAATAAAATGTATTGCCCCCTGTAAAAGCTGATAGGAGAGAAAGAGGGTCTTGCGAGCAGCCTCGGGTCATTTATTTATTTTTTGTTCTCTTTCACTCTCCCCCTTCTTTCTTTCCCTCTGGTTTTCTGCCTTGCGCTGCCTGCTGGAGAAAAGAAAAGGAATGTTTTCTCTTGCTTTCTCTCCTTTCTTTTCTTCTTTCTTCCTTTCTTTGAACCTGCCTATGCCCTCCCCTTCTGGGAGCAATGGCAGATAAGGCAGAGTCGGGGCCAACGGCAATTAGCAAAGCCTTTTTCGGGGAACAAAAGAGGAGATTTGTTCCCATCGGCCTAACACGAGTTGTGCCTCTTCACCTTGCCTGAATGCAACAGGCTGAGAGAGATGGGAAGCTCCCTCTCCAGCTCAGGGTGGTTTATTTTTTTTTTTTTTAAAGAACAATTTAAAAATTGAAAATAATACGAAAATCTTCCTTTCAGGAGAGAAAAAATATTTTTCTCTTTCTCTCCCTTTCATTTGAAATCACCCAAGCAGCGTGAGGTGATTCTCTCCCCTTTCTCACCTGCAGAAAAACGGCAGAAGTTTACACAATAAGAGCCGAGAGTGGGGGAGAAGGGCAGGGATGACTTCCGAGAGCCCCATCAGGGCGAGGCGTACAGGAAGGGTCCCTCTGAGCTGGCGTGCGGAGCAGATGCATCAGTCTGTCGCTCCGAGAGCGCCTGGGCGCTGGAGCTGGAAGGACGGCTTTCGCCCTTCCACCAGTGGTTTTCCCTTTGCGCACACTCTGAGCCGTCAGACTTTGCGGGTTGCGAGCGTTCCTGCTTAATTTATTTATTATTTTGGCGCCCTGAGGGTACGATGTTGGCTTTTGGTTTGATTTGTTTTAATTTATTATCCCCAGGAAGATGGAGCAGTTTTACAGTGGTAGGAGCCGTACGAGGTCTTGCCCGCTCGGGAGGGCTGTCGGGTGGGTGAGAGGCGCCAACCAAGTTGAGCAGAGCTCGAGGCGGGCAGCTGTGGCCTTTTGGAGCTGTTTCTATGGGCTGCATTAAACCCAATGACGTGTGTCTTGGTTTTTCTAACAATTTTTTTTTTTTTTAAACTCTGATCAATACGTTCAGCTGCCTCTTCTCAGACCATTTGCTTCTCTCTTGCGTATGTTGCTCTTTTCTTCCCACAATAGCTGAGATGAATGAATAAGGCTGATTGATAGATTGGCTAGTTTATTTGTAACTTAAGCTATTGAGGGAGATTTATAAAAGCATCATAATTTATCTCTGAATGGATATTTAAGTTATAAACAGTGTAACATTTGACTAACAAGATACTGAGCTGTGTTCGATTTAAAAATTAGATTCAATACCTTAGAAATAACTTTTTGAAGCATCAGACAGCAAATTGCTCGCTTTTTAGATCCATTCCCTTGGGAATAGGTCCTGTTTGTAAAAGGGCGTATCTGGTTTGCATCCAAAACAGCGGATTTTCGGAAGGGTAGGTCATCGCTTGCCTGAGTTATTGTCGTCCGTGCTGTACCCAGGTCCTGTGCTGCCACGTGGCTGGTGTTGGGTGTTAGCAGTGGACTAAGGAGTGACAGCAGAAGGCATTGCAGTACCGTGGGGTATCACCTTGCTATTAAAACGATTAGAGGCTTAGGACGATAGAGACGGCCACCTGGGTAAAGATCAGATCCCGGTGTGGAACCTGCGTTGATGTTCCACTGCTGCTCATGGCTTCTGCCATGGCAGCCAGAAAAGGCACAGGTACTGCCAGGTCTTGCCTCTGTCTGGTCTAGTATTTTAGTGGAAAAGTGATTTTGGGGTTAGGGGCAGTATCTTCTTATGACAGTTATGACAGCACTGGTGTCGTGGACCTGCTGGGCTTTACGAGCTGCTTGCATTGCTTCCAAATACTGGATGGTGCCTGCGGGGGGCTGTGTGCGTGCGGAGAGCCTATCCCATCACATCGCCTCGTTCCAAGGACAGGGGTGTAAGGATGACGGGGTCTCTCAAGACAAAACGTCCCAGGCAGATGTGCCCTCCTGCAGGCGTCTACAGCATTGCTGTGGGTGGCAGTGGTACTGCACGTGTCAGGATGGGACTACTGCATTTTGAAGGCTGATACTGGGAGGCTGGGGGGAAGTCGGTCGCAACATAGGCAGCCCTTGGGCAGTTCTTCCCGAATCTCTGGCTTAATCACACTTTCCCAGACTGGCTTGCTTGTCCCCTCACCTCCTCTTCCCACTTCTGTATTGATCCTCTGCGCCAGTTTTCTTTTCTGAGTAGATCTTGTTTACAGAGATGTAATGAAGTGTCTTATTTCCAAATAAAATCCAAAACAAGCAGGAGTAATGGTTCACAGATTCAACCACTCCCACACTGGTAATTTACTAAAATTAAAACTTAATTAAGCCAGGCTCACTCAAAGGTTTTGCATAATTTAGTAGTCTGTCTTGGATAGCCAAGGAGCTGTACAGGCAGGCAGCTGAGTCAGGAGCCGGGTCTGCCATCCTGCTCTGGAGTCAGGGCTGTTCCTTGGCACTTTGTACACCGACTTCTTTTCGCTCATAAGATCTCAGAGCAGTTTAAAGGGTTGAGCTGGAATCACTGCCTCCCTTTTTCTGATGGGGAAAGTAAAGCCCAGAGGAAAGCATCAACTGCCCAGGCTGGTGCTGTGAGTAGTAGCAGAGGAGAACCTGACGTCTGCACTCTCTCTCATCCCTGTTTATGCATCACATCGGTCGTTCTCAAGATTTTTAAATATGGATTATCACAGAGTAGCAGCATCTGGGCTAGGACTTGTCTCTGCTGAGGGAAGCAACTTGCATTGTAAGGTCACATCTTGGGGGGAGTATGTCACCTCTGAGCACAGGGCCACTTAGCGTCACTTAGGGATGACAGCATGGGAGTGTGTGCAGCCGGGTCATGGAGGTGGTACCCGTGTGACTCGCTGCTGGGACTAGGGTTCCTGTGCAGGAGAGCACGAGCAGGGAGGAGGAGCTCTGCTTCCAAAGGTCTCACAGTCTAGGCAGGGAAGACAGGCAGCAGGAGCTGTATCGAAAGGAAAATGAAAAGGCTCGAGGTGTCGCAGTGGAGCAGCAGCAGAGGTGCTGGGGAGCATGTAGGAGCAAAGACCTAATCGATGGGCTGCTGTCAGTGTGTGTTAGGCTGTACCGTCTCCCCTTCCCAAGGGATGCCCCATGAGAGCCTGCAGTTGGACTGGGAAGAAACCTTTGTACTCACAGTTGCTTGGTCTCTTTATTCCTTAAAGCGAAGGGACAAGTGCCATCACTGGATCTTCTGCTGCCTCTGAAAAAGCTTTGGAGAGGTTTGGTGGCAGAAATGCCAAGTGCTCTTTCTGCTCCCGTGAAATGGCATTGGTAGAAGTGTCGCTGTGGGAGGTTATCCCAGGAAAGCTGGTGGCTGATGCCTGAAAACCACGTCTTAGTGCAGTTTTGCTCTTCTACTGGCTGCAGGTACCCAACTGCATCAGACACATCCGAGCAGTCCTGTGGAGCAGTTTGGGCATTAAAGCCTCTCCTGTCTCACTTGTCCCCCTGGCCGCATGGGCACACTCGCTAGGGACTGTCCAGGTGGGTCAGCACCATGAAGCTTCGAAGCCCAACTGGGCTGTAGAGTGTTGGTGCCTTTCTGAAGCCTTTGAGAAATGCTGCCTTGGCTGCAAGGGTTGGATGAGCTCATGGAGTTGGCTTCCTACACAAACAGGCGTGAGTGGGACTTAGAGAGGAGACATCTCTGTGAGGGGAATACAGAACTGGGGGGAAACAGAGAGCAACTGTTTAGCTGAAGATGTGTAAAGGGGAGCTCACCTCAAAGGGGGAACTCTGAAATGTCTCCCTCAAAGGGAAAGGGGCTGCAGGATGCCCTGGCTGGACCATCAGCACTGAACGGGACACCCAGCACTGGTATGAAGGGGAGGGACATCAGCTAGTGGCGAGGTTAAGGATCACCCTGAAGATGCCGGCTCAAGAGAAGGGGGGGACACAGCAACAAAAGCTGGGAGGAGGGGGTGTAAAACCAAAGGCCAGCCCTCCCCTCCCCCTCGGCCCATAGAAATCCATGGGGGGCTGGAGAGGCAGGTGAGTAAATCACGCCGCCCGGCTCCATCACCGCCGGGCTCTTCTTTGTGCGCTGCACAAAGGCTGGGAGTGTTTTATTTTCGGTGCGTGCGGGTGTGTTTTGGCGCGCGAGGGCCCCCCCGGCCGAGGGCGAGCAGCGGCTGGGAGCGGGGAGCAGGGCCCCCAAGGGCTGGGTGCCCCTTGTCGCTGGCCCGAACCCGCCCTGGCCAGACAATGCGGAGGGTGGGCTGGGGGATGCTTTTGTCTCCCTGTTTTATACACTCTCTTTTCAAGGTGGGGAGGAGGGAAAGGGGCTGAAAAAGTTTTTGAATTTCAATCAGGTTTGGCTTTGAAAGCCTTTGGCTTTTGTTGCGGGGAGAGGAGGGGAGGTTTACATTTCAGCTGAGCCTGGTGGATGGGCGCTGGGGAGGCGAGGGGGTGGGAGGGTGGGGGGCAGTCACTTTAATGACAGCGGTTTGGCTTTGGGGCTAAGCATCCAAAAAAAAAGTGTCATCCCAGAGCCTGCTTATTTGGCAGGCACATGGAGAGGGTATTGTTGGGGGGACGATGGGATAGTGTCGCGGCTGCTTTCTCCGTAGCTCCGAGACGGGCATGTCCATCTGAAGTGTTGGGTGTGAAACAAGTCTGCCTGAATGGCTTGTCCCCATGAAGCACTGGCCACCCCCCGCCTCGCTTGTCTCCCCCACCTCGGTGGCAGCTTTGACTTGCGTAAGCTGGTGAAGAATGGACCCACCCATGCCTAGAAATCCGCCTCCTCCCTCCCTTCCCACCCCTTCTCCCCTTTTCTGAGAGGTGTAATGGAGCAGATCTTACAGGGAGCAGCTGCTGCTGCCCCTGTGCCTGCCTGCCCCACGCTCTGCTTTATAACCTCGGGGTGAAACGGGGGGCCTGGGGTGCCTGGTGTCCCCCAGGGTGCAGGGTGGGGGTCTGCTCTTCCCACACAGTGCCACAGCTGCCACCACGGTGCAGGTCTGCACAGGCTTGTTAGGTTGGATGCTGCGGCACCCTTCGACTAGGTGCCATGCCATTTCCCATCTTGCAGCACCGGGACAGGGTGAGGGCAGCACACTGAGACCTCCATGGTTCACCCCCTTCCCAGCACTCTGGCGGTGGGATGACCCTCTCTGTGTGGCCAGCCTTGGCTGGGGAAAGGAACATCACTTATTCCAACTTGTCATCACCTCCAGGAATGTCCTTGCACATGGTGATGCTGTGTGGCTCTTGTCCCCCATCTGCTTGGCCATCGGGAGGACCTGTACGCATTTCCATGGCTGGATCAGATGGTGCAGATGGCCTGTCCTTTGTAGCATGTGGCTGTGTTCGACTCTCCCATTCGGCTGTAGAAGAGCTTATTTTCCTTTGTTTTGAGTGGACTTAAGAAAAACACAAACCTGCGCCTCCAAGAGGTGCTCTTGAACATGGGCTGTTCAGATGCACACCTCTAGTCTTAAAAATCAAACACTGCCTTCTTCTCCCAGTTGCTGCAGTTCTGGGACAAACCTGGAGTACAAAATGTGGGAGAGCACATGGCAAGAGAGAGAATGTGGTTTCACCTATTATTTTCCATTTTTGAGACAAATCCCAAATTCTAGATCGTACGTCCCAATTCTCAGGTCATAGAAAGAGTGGGACATTCCTGGTTTAAAGAAAATAAAACCAACAACCTTTGGGTTTTGATCAGAAACGCTTTATGTCCCAGAGGTGTGTGGGCTGCCAGACCAGTGTGCCCTTGGCAGTGAAGTAAGTTCTTCCTATTATGCATCCTTCAGCACCAGCAGAGCAAAGGTGTCAGGAGCAGGTCTTATAAATGGAGATGTCTTATATTTTAAAAGTACAAAGAACCCATCTCTGTTCCTCAGAAGATCCAGAACTTCAGTCCTGCCCCAGAGACAGCACCTTTTCCCAAGACTTATTGCAGTAGAAGTCGGGAGGAATTTCCAAAACACGAAGAATGGTTTGAAACAAGTCTCATTTCACCCTGAATTTTAATTTTGAAGTTATTTGAGTCTCTTAACAAATCTGGGCAGCCAGCAGAGAAGAGCCCAGGGGAGCTCACCAGCAGCATGGCCTCAGCCAGTCTGCACAGGGCGAGGTGTCCTGTCTTTCTGTATTGTGTTTGTACGTTTCTAATTCTTCAGCTTTGCCTCTGAACGGTACTCACCAGGTAAAAACACCCAATACAAGTCATGTTTCTTAGAGCAGTCTCGTCATGCGCCCTTTCTACCTGGTGTGGACTTCACTTTATCTTTAAAACAGTATCAAAATTCATACTGGTTGCCTTGAGCAGCTTCTCAGAGTCACTGTGATGCTTGGTGCAGAAGGACATACTCAATTTTTTGCTGCTGGCTGTCTCTGATGTAAGCCCAGCGCCTTGAGCTGGTGGCTGGTTTGGAGGTGTCCGTGTTCACCATGTCCATACTGAGCCGTAAGGGTCTGGTTTAGAAATCAGTGAGAAGAAAGCGTTGGTGGACAGGGAAGACTCACCATCCCTTTCAGGAACTTTGCTGTCACCCTAGGGCATGCCCGCAAAGAAAGGAGTCTACTCCTACGCTGGGCAGGCGTTGCTGGTGCTTTGTATCCCTCACCACGAGGAACTTCGGAAATTACTCGAGGTTCTGGGGACGATAGCATACAGTGTCCTGCTTTCCACCCGTGTGTCCGTCACCACCCTGAGAAGCAGGATAGGAGCTGCTGTACCACTGCAGAGCAAGTCCAAGGGGGCGTTGACACAAGGCTGGTGTAACTCTGGGGCATGAAGGAAGTGCTGGGGGTGGGCAGGGTGGCACAGTCAACCCCACTCACACCCAGAGCATGAGCTAGTGTTGCTCAGAAAAGGGAGATTGTGAAGCAAAGGAGGGGTTCAGAAAAGCAACAGGTTTGGAGGAAAGCAGCTAGACCTTGAAAATAGAGATGTTTGTGGACGAAGCTTGTCATCAGACGTTTGAGGGCAGATGTTGGCTTCTGGTGGGGCTGTGTGGAGGTGGAGGTCAAGGAGGATATATTCCCTGTGTACATTAAGCTGAACCACAGCTGTGGGATCTCCTGCTATGACTCATATTTGATTTTTATCTATTTACCTCTCAATTTAAGAGGAGTGGGATTGGATGTCTCCTCATAGGAGACTCACTTCTGGCCACAGTTATGCCCTGCCAGCCTGCCAGAACTCCTGGCTCAGCAGCGTTACGCCGGGATTTACGCGGGCACAGCGGAGGTCAGAATCTGGCCCTGCCACCTATCATTCTTCTCGTAGGAACCTTTTTGGTTTGTGGCTTGCCCATGGGTCCCACGCAACCATGTTTTGCTTTTCTCTTCTTTGAAAAAAACCCCACAGTCTAATTTTCACTCTCTGATGGATTCCAGGACCCGGGGTGTCACTCCAAAATAAAACCGCATCCTCCCTTCCCCAGGTCCAGGGAGGCTGTTTTCCTCTGCCTCGTGCAGCGCAGGTTAAGGCAGTGCCAGCTCTGGTCTCGGGAGATTCCCTGCAACCCCCACTTGCCTCGCTCCGTCGCCGGCAGCTTTTTCATTATTTATTTAATGTCTTGTACCGTAAATAATGGTGACTTTATGGTTATTAGGAACGGGTTAAGGTACATGCGGGCAGCACCAGGCTGCCTTCAAAAGGAACAGGCCCGGCATAAAATGTTGCGATAATTGCTTTACTGCTGAGTGCTTGGTCTTTATTTTGTGTCCGATTTGTCTCTTAAGCCAGCGTAACATTCTCCCCGCTGCAGGAGAATGCAGAGAGCAAATTGAAGGTCTGAGCGTGAACAATGCAACATGGTGCACTGCTGGGTTTTTCTTTTCTTTCCTCTTTCTTCGTTCCTCTCTCGACCTCCCTCCAGTCATCTCTGCTCCCCCTCCCCCTCCAGCCTCCTCTCCCTCTCGGCCGCTCCGGCTCTTCCACCTCTTGGCACCCTGGTTACGGCAGGTGAGATGGGAGGCGGGTAGCTGGCAGATTCTCTTCAAAAGCCAAGAAAAAAAAAATAACGGTGGAAAGTACCTTCTTATTTGAAGCCAGGCATGTCCTTCAGCCAAGAATCCCAAGTACGTGTCCCAACCCAAGAATAATGATGGCTTTTCCGTAGCGCTGACGATACCCGCGCACGCAGTAGCTAAGGATGCTCCTGGGTGCCCGCGCCAGCCGAGGGGAAGGCAGTGGGGAGCAGGTTGAGGAGGCAGGTGTGCCTTTAAAACACAGCTCCCGAGGTGCCGGGACCTGGGGAGTGTTTGTGTCATCCTGCCGTACACGATAATTACCTTGTTAGGAGTAATTAAACGTGGATTTGTGATCCTTCTAAGGTGGAGCTTCCTGTTCCCTCCTCTTTATCATGAAAGGCAGCTGCAGTTGCACTGCAGACAATAGGAGCATCCAGGAGCGGGCCGGCTGCGGTGGGTGCATTGGTCATCCTAGGGCCCTGGTAGTTGACTCGGCTCTTTTCCCACCCGTACGCTCCTCCCCGGCGTAAGGCTGTCTGAACTGCTTTCTTCTGAGGTTTATTTTTGGTGGAGGGGTGGAAGCTGAGTGCCAGCTTGGATCTGGCGTGGCACTGCAAGTCTGCGCTGGGTTGCTCCTGTGTGTGACCTTGGCAAAGCTGCTCGGTTTCCCTGGACCTCAGTGATCTGGGCTGTGAAATGGCACCATTGTCCCCAGTCTGCCCAGTTATGAGTCTCCTTTTAATAACTATCCAGAAAGTACTATACCAGAGGGACAGAGCTCTGCTGCGGAGCCTCCTGTCTCTCCTCTGTCCAGAGGCAGTAGGAAAGGAAGGTTGCAGAATTCTTATCTACTCTCTGGTTGTAGAAAAGTCATTGCTTATTGACATGGCCTTGTGGACTCCTCTGGAGTGCCTGGGTCTCCTTCATGCTGGAGAAACTTCCCCTGCTTGGAAAGTCAGAAGTTTCCTGGTCGTGCAGTGTGTGGTGGCATGATGGGACAGGGTGATGGGGAGCTGGCCTGATGCAGAGCAGGTGAACTCCACGCCTTGCTGGCAGTGTTGAGGCCAAGGCAATATTTGTTTTACTGAGAGGAAACACAGGAAGGGGGGTTGTCCATAAAGGAATCCACAGCCTTGCCTGGATGCCCAGCCAGGAATCTTCTGAGATGTTCAGAATCTCTTGTTTGAGATCAGACCTTTCTGGTTTGGCCTTCCTATATCTTATTTACCTGGTATGGAAAAATGCAGCCATCCCCCAGAGGCATGTCATTTTTGAAAAAGCTTTGGTTCACATTTTGCTCAAGCGTTAGATTTGGCCATTACCCCAAGTGCAAGAGCTACCCCGGCTGAGAAGTTGGTATGCGCAAAAATTCAACTTATTGCCTTGCCTCTTCGTCCCGCCTTAGCTAGAGACAAAATGCTTACCAGGAATTAAAAATGAGAGTCTTATCTTCCCTGGGCCTCTGGAAAATAGCTTGATTAGCAGAGCAAATTATTACACAAAAGAAGGTTGGGGTTTTTCTTCTTTGCAAGGATCTGGGAGTTATTTCAATCAGAAAGTGCTAATCATCAATTTAAGCTTAAGAATCAATGAGTTGTAGCCGTGGCAAAAGGCAAATCAATGCTGAAAATCTGACCCACGGATAGGTTTGGTCCCCTTTCTCACACTCCCCACCTGCCTCCCTTCCCCCTCCCCTTGTCCCCTAGAGCAGCGACCGAGTAATTAATAAGGCATAAGGGGAAATATGAATGAATTGGGCTGAGCGAGAGGAGGACGAGCAGGAGGAAGGATTTGCTCTGTGTATCTGAACAGCTTTAATTAGCTGTTTCTTAGTCTCTTTGGTTTGGTGGCTTGTTAGGGTAATCCAGTTAAAGAGGCTGCCTTTCATCTCCGTTAGACTTTTCTCAGCAGAGAGGGACGGGTGAGCTGCGCCGGAGCACGGGGTGGTGCGGGTGGGTGAGAGCCGAGGCCACCCCAAACCCCAAACGCGATTGTTCCTACAGGGCTGCCGCCTTTAAAAACAACTAAACCAACCCAACTCCGGCGCAGCCCTCCGGCTAGCCACGAAAGTCAGCGGTAAAATGGCCAATGTGCTTCTCTGGGCTTAATGTGTCCTGTTTTCTGACCCCGAAACGTTTTCTTTATGAAAGGATCAAGTTGGGAGCATTGTCCCAGCGCCTTGAAAAGAGCTGCACAGAATGCTCTTTTGTGTTAAGTTGCCTTTTTTATTTTTTTTTTTTTCGAGCCACTGCCTGCTGTGTTTTTTTCCTCCCCCTCCCTTCTGCACGATGGGGGGAAAGGCTGGGACGGACAGTGATACAGACAGAGACTGTCTTGATGAACCATCTGTGCCACAGTGTAATCCAGTGGAGCTGAAAAATTAAACAGCATTTTCAATTAACTTTCTCTCTCTGGCTCTTTTTTCTTCTTCTTCTTCTTGAGGAGAAGTTTTATTTTAACCCCTTGGAAGCCATTGGGATGGGGAGGATATTGGATGCAGGGGCAGTGTAGTTAGGGCACATAGAAAAACACACACCTGGAATCTGGACAGTGTCCGTGAAGCCCAGTGTCCCGCCTGGGGCAAGGACATGCTGGCTGAGTTAGGGGATGGTTCAGAAAGGCATTTGATTTTGGAATTAATGGGCCACGGGGAAACTTTTTCTTACTCAGTCCAAAGAGTGTGTACTCCTTTAAGAAGTGACAATGGCAGGTTTTGTTTACTCCTGTTGATATAACCTAGGATGTTTTCAGTACCCTGTTTAAGTGGGGTTTTTTTCTGTCTTTGATTGTAGCCTCAGCGCTATCTTGTGGCAAGGAGTCCCAGGGGTTAACTCCGCATTGTCTATAATTACTGCCTTTTTATCAATTGTAAGGGCTTTTCTTACCATTCATCTTCACTTCACTTAATTTCCTTCCTACTTTACCCAAGGAAAGGCGTAGTAGGTGTTATTTTATTAAAACTGCTCCTATCCCACTCCCTGTTTTGTATATGTCCTTTGTGACCATGGTTATTTGTCCTCTACAGAAGAGGTATTTTCCTTCTCTTTGGGGAGAAGGTTGCTCTCGACCTCAGATGGTGGTTGTGGCTTCCATGAACGCTCCTGTTTGCATGGGATGCAGCATCCCTGCTGCTGATGCACACGCGCGTCTCCTGGGTTGTGGCTACGGTTGCTTTTTGGGGAAGAATCCTGCCTTTTTCCCATGGACGACTGGCTGTCCTAGGTTCTCACTTGGGAGCTCCTCTGTCAATGACATTTAGGAAGCCCAAAAAAGTTTTGCTGGCCAGTCGTTGAGCTGAGGCACTCGGACAATTCCCACGGAGTATTTGCCTTTGCAGGAGGCTCCCTGCGTGGGGTGTGTTAAATCGTGGGCGTCTGAATCCAGCCCTTGGTGCTGGAACCGCTTCTGGCGATTTGCCTGACGCTGAAGCAGGGCTTTGCTCCTCTCTGAGCCTCATGGCCACCTTTCAGCCTCTTTGGGAAACGTTACCAGTGTTTTGCCCTCCAATGCTCTGGCTCAGCGATTGCAATAATCCTTGTACTATTTTGCTCTTATAAGCTCCTTTTACAGCTGTAGGACTCCCGGTACTTCACAGGGGAGATGAACCTCATTAATACTTTATTTTGAAGGAGAAATGGAGCACGAGGAAGCCAAGGGACTCAGCAGAGGTATCACCAGGTGACCAGCACCATGGTTGAGTCTGGTCCGTGAGCTGGAAATCCCAGATGCTCCCTCTTTCTAGTGGGGTTGAGCTACTGGTGTTGGGCACAGGGCACATCCAGCCCTGTCATTCCCACATTCCCTTGCTTATGCCTCCCCTGGGTCTGGGAATTTGAATTGTTGTCATCTATGTGCTCTGCACACACCGGGCTCTCGCTCCTCCAGCTCATCTCTTGCCTCCCCCCCCCCAAGCAATTCAGCAACCTTCCTGAGCCCTCCCAGCCCCACACCCTCCTCCTCCTCAGCCTTCCTCCTCACTAAGTCCTCTTCTCCCACACATGCAGCACAGTAGCTGCAACTTTTCCCCAGCAGTGACCCACAAGGATGGCCCCATGCCTGCTTCCCCTCCCCGTGCTCATACAGGGGGCATGGAGCTGGCAGAGGGGTGGGTGCAGAGGCTGGGCCCAACCTTTGTCCTTGGCTGTTCGACACTCCAAGTCTCCATCCACAGCTGTGTCAGTTGGAGGCCGGGGAGGGAGGACCTTTGCTTCCCATCTGAGCAAATCCAGGCAATCCCTGGACCCAGGCTGCTCTGTCCCACCCTGCAGAGGCTGGGATGAGAGGACTGTGGGTGACACCAGGGCCACAGCTTCACTGGAGCCTTCACATCTCCACTTCAAACCTGTTTCACGCAGCTGGGTAAGACCAGGCAAAGCAAAAAAAAAATGTGCCCCCCCAGTGTCTCCAGTCCATTGACTTCTGCAGCCGGGAGGGGAGGTCGCTGCGGGTGCTGGTCCCTCCACTGCAGCTTGAACTTGTCCCTTCTCAGGCTAGCAGACAAGCAGGAACAGTTGCAGCTTGCAGCAGCATCCTGCCTGCTTGCCCCACGTTCGCTGTGCCCCCTCGCTGGGCTCCCTCCCCAGCCTGCAGCTCCCCAGGGAGAGCAGCCCGGGGGTCTCCCCCTCCATGCGGGCAGCCTCCCAGTTACCAGGGGCTGCTACTGGCATGACAGGGGGGAAGAATACTCAGCAAATTGCTTTGCTGCACATCTTAAAGCAGCCCTTGATTTGATTTAAACAAAAACAAAAGGGGGCTTGGTGGAAAGCGGGGCGATTGGCGGGCGCAGGCCCTCTTCTGTGTCTCGCACACACAGGCTCACATAAGTGACAGCTCAGTGGGCCGCTGTTGAGCGCTTTCATTGCACTGGCTCGGGAAAGCCAAAGTGTCTGTCACTGTGTGTCCCCCCCCCCCCCGGCCCCCCCAGCGCCTTTTCTTTTGCTGTTCCCTTTCTTTCCCTCCCTCTCACTGCAGAGGAATGGGCGAGACCTTTGCATTCAAAGGGAGGATGGCTCTGTGAGGTCTCACTGAGGGTGGAAATTGCTTTAGCAGAGATGATGTTTCTTTGTTTAGGGGCAAATTGTGCCCCTTCTCCGTGGCTCCAGGGTTGCCAGATGCTGTTGTCTGCAGGGGGTCCCCAGAGAGGGGTGCAGGAGCCACAAGGGGAGAGGAAGGACTCTGGGAGGGGAGCTGCTGGTTTTAGCACTTTCCAACGGGAGGCAGGGATACAAGGGGGAACAGAGAAAGGTTTGGAAGATTTGTAGTCAGTGTCTGGGGAACTGCACATGACCAAGGGCACAGGGAAGAAGTGCAGCTGGGTGGAAAGTACATGTGCTCCTTCCTTGTGGGGGGGTGAGCTCCATGCAGTGGCTCTCCCTGGATGCTCTGGTCTGAGTTTCTGCTGTTACTTGATACCGCATCAGATTCTCATGCTGCTTCCACCTCCAGTCTTGACCAAAATGGAGCCCTAGGACTGAATTAACTGGCACCAAGGGAGATGGATTGGGTATTGCATTTCAATATCTCTAGTCGTTCATTTTATTGGAGCCGTTCTGACCGTATCCAGCTCTCGTAGCAAGCTGGGGTAGATCCGTCCCTTGGCTTTCACATGAACCCCGCACAAAATGCAGGATAGTGGGGAAAAATAAAAGCAGTGAAAAGCATCAAGGAAGACACAGGGTGCTTGGACATGCGGTGATGGGTGCAATGGAGCAGAGCCTTTTGTTGCTCTCCCTGGAATAGGCACCCACCACACTGTGTGCCTGAGCACTGAGCGTGCTGCTGACACTGGACTCCAGTGCATCCCAGGGAGAAGCAGGACTTGAAAGCATCAGCAGAGCTTTTGAGGACATGCCTAGTAGCCCTCTTCTGATGTCCAGGTACATGGTCTGGGCCAGCTGTGGCCAGGTGTGGTTGTGTTTGGGATGATACATTCCCCTGAGCCCCTGAACCAGGGCTGCTCTTACTTTGACAAGTGAGCATCCCCCTCAAGAGCTTATCCCTCATCATCCCTTGTGAGCTGACACCTTGATGGGCTCTGCTCTCAGATGTATTCGTTCGTGGGTCTCCTGGGGTCTTGTTCCTGAGGGCTCACACCAGGGTCGTCTCAGCCCTCCACAGTTAGTTGTCCTTCTGGGCATGATCCAGCAGTCTCTGCCTTGATGGCAGCAGATGTCAGGTCCGTGTGTCCAAGGACACTCAGAGCACTTCCAGGCTTGATGCCAGCACATTGGATGAAGAGACCGGTTGGTATTTGGCAGCAGACGGGGTAGTTGCTTTAGCAGCAGATCGCCGTAACCCCTGGTGGGGGAGTGTGATGTGGAACATGAATTTCAGCATGTGTGTTGCTCCCAACGTTCTCCGTTTCTCTATTCCCAGTGGCAGGGTCAGGCTTAGCACAGGTCTGCTTTGGCAGAGGGGAAGGGAAGCAACTCTCTCTCCAGTGAGGGCTAGGGAGAGCGACTCGTTTGGGTGACTCCACGGAGTCCTCCTGCCAGCCCTGGTTTCATATGCCTCGGCTGTGCTGAACACTTTCTGTCCCTTTGGCAATCTCACAGTTAAAAAGTTTACCAGTTTCTTTCTCTCTCTTTTTCCCTTCCTTCCTTTTCAGAGTTGACAGGGGCAAAATAAAGGCTTTATTTTTTTTTAAACAATTTTGTTCCTTCTGGGAGTGATGGAGCGAGAGTGAGTGAAGATTATAGCTCTGTGTGCCGAAGACCTTCATAATGGGGGGAGAAGCAGTGACATAATGGGAACCTAATGGCAGTAATTGGCCCTGGTTTTGACAGGGCCTATATCACGGCTCAAGAAAAAAAGAGATGTTTAAAGTAAAAATTTACACAAAATTATACGGTTTGGGGGGTGAAAACGGCTGTTTGGTTTTTATCTCTCTTTTTTCCCATCCCTCTGGGGACGTTGCCTCGCACTCTGTTTGTGTCTGTGTGTGTTTTCATGTCCATCACTTAATCAAAGTCAGAACGCGGGTCCCTGAACAAGAGAGCCCTCCACGCCGCATCCAGGTTTTTAAAGCGCTGGGTCAGATGCTGGAAGTCGGCACTGCTGAAGTCTCCTTCAGGAGAGGTGGGACATGGGGACCCCACTGAGATTTCCCCGAGGCTCAGCTGTGCCAAGTCTGGTGGCACAGGAAAGCGAGAAGCATGGCGGGGCGCAGAGGCTGGAGCGGCAGAGAGGGGCTCTGAGCAGGGATATCTGCTTCTCCTGGCTGTCCACACCACTAAGTGAGATCCATTCTACCTTTCTCCATCTTGTAGGGGCTGTGAGAGCCCATGCACGCAGAGGACAGTGAAAAGGACGTATGTCCAGCCAGCAGTGTGGCTGCAGGCTGCACTGCCGTCCCCTTAGCCCTCAGCACTCTGCCATTCCCTGAGCGTTTGCTCTGGTGTTCGGAGAGCAGAGGTCCACAATATCTTACCCATCGTCGGACCCTCCTTGAACGCAACCACAGCTCCCACATCCTTAGCCAGCTCCACGAATCATCTCCCAGGATCTCTTGCTGCTGCTCTCCGCCTCTCTCTCCAACACTGTGATCCTTTCTTCAACCGGCCAGAGGAAGATGCTCTCTGAGCTCTCGTTCCTTCGTGGGCCTGGGCCACACCGCGTGGTTTGTGTTGCCGTATCACAGTGCAAGCTGAGGTCCAGCTTGATGTCCCCTACCATCACCCAGGTCTTCCCTGCTGCTGCAGCTTCCCCTGCACGTTTTCTTGCTCGGTACGTAGCAGTCAGCTTGTTTTCCCTTGGAAGAGCGGGGTGTGCCAATGAAAACCTGTATGCTGTAGGATCGCACGGCCACGTGTTTGGAGGCGTGACTGGAAACAGAAGCTGGGAAGTGTGGACACCTCAGGCATTTCTGTGTGTCTGTGTGATTTTATATATGCTGCTTGAGACAGGGACTCAAACTTGTACAAGACCCAGCAGGAGACTTTCAGAAAGTGTGTGCGTGTAAGCGTGCTTATCACACGCGTGGTTGTGACAGCTCAGTGACAAATTGCATCACTGCTATTTGGATCACAAAGCTATTCTAGAAGATACTTGCATGTTTCTAGAGTGCTATGAGTCACACATTCCTCTGTCTTCAAGCCGGATTTAGCACAAAGGGTTGCTGGCTTTATGGACAAAAAGGTGTTGAAATGGGATGCCTGTTTGCATGTTGTTCTGTTGCTTGAAAAGGTCCCGATTCTTTCACTGTCCTGATGCTAGGACCTTTAAGTGTGTGTAGTAAACAAGCTCAAGGCTCTCCGTGTCCATCACCCAGTAGAAGCTGGACAATATTCTTCAAGGACTGACCCCAAGGGGGCAGCTTGGATGCACAGCATGTACATTCATCCCATGGGAACATCCAAAGCGGGCTTGTACGGATGGATGTCTTGCCTGCATTCTGACCAAAAAGAAACCAGCAGGCTTGCAGTAGTACAGTTTGAAAGAGACAAGAAGCATAAAGCAGGATCTCTCAGTGAAAATGCCTGAGGGCTGTTGTTACACCTCCGTGTTAAGGGATCAATAGTCATTTGGACCAGATTGAGCAGAGAAATGACTAATCTCAGCAAACACCATTCCCTGTGTAGCTGGGATGGAAGTGGTGTATCCAGGTGGGTAACCTGGGCTTACTGGGTGCTCGGTGAATTTGCAGACCCCAGGTGGTCCACTCTGTTGAGATGTTTTAGGAGTAAATAAGTGCATCTCTCCTCTAAGCTATGAGCAGTTCTTCAACCTGGGCAGTTGAGAGCTGTGACACAAGCTCTGTGCTTGTCCACCAAGCCCATATGGATCACCTACTGCTGTAGTCTGCCTGGAGAGGGCTGTTCCTTGGCCCAGCTTCTGCAGCCATCTCAGCCCCCCTCCATCTCCCAGGGGGACAGAGAATGTGCTTAACTCCAGTTTAGAGATAGATGGGGATGCAAAGATACAAAGTGCCTGTGCCGACGGCTGCCTGTGGGGAAGGGAAGCCCTTTTAACACTAAAGGCTGCGTGTAGCCATAACTCTTCCCTGCGCTTGCTTTACTCTGGGGTGCCTCTCTGCCCACCCCGCTGTCGATCTCGTGTGTGTGAATGTGCGCGCTTGTGCGCATGCACCTGACTGACCTTAAACAAGTGTGCAAAACTCGTTTGCCTTCCCGGCTCAAAGGCAGCAGAGCTGCTGGGGACCTTGGGGGCAGGGGGAAGGCAACATCTGTTCAAAACCAAACAGTGCCTCCTGCTAAATGGCCTAGAAAGCTCCTGTGAGCGGGGTCCTGGGTGGAGACTCCAACGCTGGGAATGTTTTGTCTGGAGAAGCTGGGATCGGAGGTGGGTGTCCGTGGGGGCTCCCACATCCTGAGAATGAGCCACATCTGGGGAAGTCGTTTGGCTGGTGCTGATGATTCCCCAAGCGCTCTTGGCTTTAATGACTCGTGGTGCCGCAAGAAGTGGCCCTGTAATGGCCATTCCATGCTTGGCCAAGGGGCGCGTGCTCTGCCCCTGCACTGGCGTGTTTTCTTGTTCCCGCTGGGGACCAGCACCTTCCGCTCTCCAGCTGCCCCAGGCAGGGCCACCTGGAGACCCCAGTGCCTTTGGGAAGGATCTGGGGGATTTGCAGGTGGCAGTAAGGTGTGCCTCTTGAGGCCATCCAGGTGTTTGTTCTGGCTCTGCTGGACCCATCACCAGTCCTGGGCCAGCATGAATTCTCCCTGCGTGAGGTGGGTTCAGGGGTGCTGACTAAGCTGGGCTGTGGCTGCAGACCAGGAGTTGGAGTATGGGCCTACTGCTTGTAATGGGAGGGAGAAGGGGAGCACCCTGACCCTGGAGCAGCAGTCCTGGCTGTTTCAATGCCTGGGAGCTGGGTTTTCAGTGAGGATGCTATGTTGCACTGCCTGTAGAGGGATAGCCAAGCCCCAGGACACCAGCACCAGGTTTGCCTGCTGGGACTTGCATGGAACCAAGCACTCCCAAGCATGGCCCTGCACTCACAGCCCTTCTTACTCTGGGAGGCAATGATGGCATTTGCCCCCTTGTCCCTGCCAGCCTGACACAGATCTCCACTCAGAAAGGTCCCTGCTTCAGACCTTGCACCTTTAACACAGCTTGTGGAGACCAGAGCCATCCCGTCAGCCCAGCATCTGGCCTAGCCTGCCCCTTTGGCCATTTTCAGCTCCGTATAGAAAGATGGATTGCCATGGGACTTCGTTCTGCTGGGAAGCAAACACAATCTGTTTAATCCAGCACCTTCCCTCCAACAGTGAGTAGATCTCAGTACTGTGGGAAGTGTTGAAATACTCTGCAGTTTGGGGTTAATTCCCCTCCAGCCCTTGTCCCTCTCACTAACAGACTTTGACCTGAATCCCCTGGCTGCATGGCAAATCAAAGCCGATGTTTCCTTTGCTGATTATTGCCTCCTGCTGACTTGGTGGTGTCCAGTAGCCACGGTACTTGTGTGGCTTCCCTGCTGCCCAAGTACCATCATTAATCCTCCATGGGAAGGTTTTGCTGGGCCTCAACCTTGTTCCTGGTGGCACGTGCACATAGCAGCAGGGACTCTGCTCCCCCCTCTGTTGTCAGCCTTGGCATCCCAAGAGTGGCCAAAGAGAATGAAGCTGGCACCATGCAGAGCATGCATCCTGGCCCTCCTGCAGCCCTGAGACTGCTGCTGACCCCACCAGGGACACGGGGCTGGCAGCAGGTACCACAGTCCAGTAGCCACACGTCAATTTGTGTGCAGGCACAACGTTTTCCAGGCTCCAGTTGTGGCAGCGGGGTCATTGGTGGCTCCTCCAGTGCCTCCGTGGTCTTTCTCCTTGGTTGTGCTGGTTTGAGGGTCGGCAGCAGCCTGCTCCCACCCTGGCTGCTCAACAGGGGCCACTTGCGTGCAGAACAGTGGGGATCAGAGGGCAGATCTGGCTGTTTCTGGAAGACAGAGCTGACACTGTTGACTGTCCCCTCTTCCCCCCTTCCTGCCCCTGATGTGGGTCCCATTGCTTTGGTGGGTTCCCTTGGTGCTCTCCCGCTTCCCATCCCGGCCCTGGCAGATTTGTTTTCCCACCAAACCCAAAGCAAAGCCCATCACAGTAACGAGATTCACGTACGGGTTCGGGCTACTCGCAGGGCCTGGTTCCTGCTCAGCTCCGGCTGGCAGCATCCGGTACCCGTCCTGGCAGGATCCTGTCCACGGTCCCGGTGGGGAGCAGGGAATTCCCTCCCCCTGCCCGCCTTGCCCAGCGAGCGCTCATAAAGCCGCAGGTGTGGGATGTTTGTTATTTAGTCTACAGCCTGGTATGTGACAGCTTCTTTTCTACTCGGAGTGGTTTCAGATAATTAGTACATTACGATTCCCCCACCTTGAGTGGGGGAGAAAGGAGGGGGCAGCCCACCCTCAGACTACTTGTAATTTCACATCCTGTGTTTTATGGACCCGAACTGTTCGGGGCGGGGAGTTGGATGGAAGGGGGGGGATCAGAGAGCAAACAGCAAGTCCTTCCCGCACCTTCCCCACCAACCAAACCCTGGGGTTGTTAGGGTGGCCAAATGTTATTTTGCAGAGTTGAGACCAACTGAATTCCGTGATGTTTGATTTTTTTTTTCTCTTTTCCTTTTAAGGCTTGAATGCCTTAAAAAGGGAAGAATGAAAAACAAGATGCTCTTTTTCCCGGCCTGTCCATACTCCCCTCTCTCCCTTTTTATTACACGCTTATCGCTTCTTTCCCTCCTGCTTTTGAAATTGATTTCCTTTCCTTTCTCCCCTATTCAGGGCCTAAACGCTGAATGTTCGATATTTCATTTGAGGCCGCTAATCGCATTACCACCCTTGACGTTTTACAGATATCATATTATGGGCGCAAATTTGGCAAATTATTAGCGTTGTAATGTATAGCTTGTCAAAGGTATTTAAGACACTAAGAGCCCTGGGCTTATCGGGGTTAGCAGAGAGCTCTCGTTGAGCTTTTGAAATGCAGAGAGCCGGTTATAAAACACACTGTGACTCTCTTTTCAGCTTGTAAAAAAAAGAGAGTGTGAGAGAGAGGGAAAGGAGGGGGGGAAAATATCATCCCTCTATCAGGGGCTTCCAGGGCTGATAACAAGCAAAATTCTTCTCTGTGGGTTTCACTGGAAATGTGAGAAGCTTTTAAAACATTTCACAAGCTGTCTGGGAAAGAGGAAAAAATCTTTATTGAAAGGATGTAGCAATCTTTTTACTGAGGTCTATTTATCTCCTGGGAACAAGCTGGAAGTAGGAGTTCCCCTACCGGTCACCGGAGGGGTTTGGGGAGGGAGGCTGGCAGGGCTCCTCCAGCCCCCCTGTGCCATCCTCTGCGGAGATGACTCCTGGCCCAACCTGGGACGTGGGTGGCTGGAGATGGGTCCCGCCAGCCCTCCTTCACCCCGCTCAGCCAGGATGCTCGTTGCCACGTCCCGTTAGGCAGCGGAGGTGCGAGGCGGATGCTGCCGGACCCGAGGCAGGAGAGAAGGTCTGGGAAAGCCCCTTCCCAGCAGCTCCAGGGCAGGCAGAGCAGGACAGAGCCAGCGCTGGCATTCGCTCAGCGACCCTCTCCCAATGGGAGGTGTTTCCTCTGCAACCAGTTGATTAAAAATGGCTTTAAGTCCTTTTAAAGCCCTGTGGCGGATTTGGGCCTTCCTTCAGTGTAGAGATGCGAGCGTGTGTGTTTCCCCCCTCTCTTTTCAGGGTGAGGGAGGAGGGGGGCATGGCAGCGCAGGGTCACATTTTGCTCCCAATATTGTGATGCTAACAAGCTGCGGAGTTCGTCAAGGCGAAGCGGGGCTCTGGCAGGACCGGGGAGGGGGTGACGGGGTTGGCGTGATTCACTCCCCGCTGGCAGCAGAATGGATATCATGCGTCTTATTACGGAGTTAGACAGACAGAGCCCCACCACTGAGAGCTGTCAGTCCTGCCTCCGCTTGACAAAAACAAGCCATAAATAAGCAAATGCTTCTCAGCAAGGGAGCTTGTGTGTGTGTGTGAAAGAGAGGGAGAATGGCTGCGTGTGAAATACCCGTGGAGGGGCTGCAGTTGTAAACCCTGTTTGTAAGAGGGAAAATGGGTGGGATTTATGCCGCTGGGTCTCCACAGAAGAGAACGTGTGTCTCAAGTATTGCCTTGCTTAAGTGTTTGGAAACATAGCCTTGTGTACACCAGGCAGTGCGTGCCTGGGTGAAAGCATGCCAGCACCGTGGGGGTATGCAGGCGCATTCACAGCAGTGTCTGCGAGGCTGTGTCGGCAGGAGAGGTAGCTGGAGGGCTCCTCTTGCAGAGGTGTTTCGCTGGCAGGACACAGTGTGATACTGAGGCTGGTAGAAGCTTTAGAAGTACCTGTTGCATACACATGTGAGCCTGGCTGCGATGCACGTGGGCTCGGAAGATGCAGAGCCGTAGGTTCAGGGGGGTGTTTTGCTTTTCCCAGCATAGTGCATCACCGAAAAGAGCCGAGCGTGGGCATAGATTGTGCATGGGCATGGGTGAAGTACCCATCGCACTCAGTAAGCTCTTCAAGCACAGGAGGATGTGCAGCCCTCAGGGGCAGGGAGGGAGCGTGTCTCGTTTGGGTCAGGAAGGGTCCATGGTCTTGGCACAGCTTTTCTGGGAGTGCCAGTGAAGGACTCCTAGCCCACACCTCTGCATGTGCCCTGGGAAGGCTGAGGCATGGATGTGTCACCCGTCCCTCTGGAGCTGAAGTAGGGGTCAGCACACGGTACCCTGTCTCTGCTGATGGGTGCAGCAGCTTTTCGTGGCAGCCCCATCCAGCCCCCTTCCGCTGCGGGTGCCCTGCCATCCACATCCTCCCAACAGCTTTCAGCCTCTTCTCATTTTGTGGTGCCCCAGGGCATTTCCAACAGAGGTGTAGAGCCCACATGCAGAGCAGTATTTGATCCTCAGTTTGCTTTTCTGGTTCAGGAATCCTGTGTAGCTGAGAAGTAATCCATGGACCCTCAGGGGCCACAGACCAGGGGCTGCAAATCTCTGCTTATGTCTGTCAGAGAGATTTGTAAGTGCACCCATGCCTGTGAGAGGGCAGGGGTTGTTGTCCTCTGACCAGCCAGTGAGAGCAGCGAGCCACCTGATTGTCATGATTTTCCCTGCAGTACGGAGATGCTCAGCACCTCTGTGCCACGCAGCAAGTTTTGGAGCAGTGCTAAGGGCTGGAAGGGCAGAAACATCAGTCTGAGAAGTGCTGGGCGCTGTGTTTGTTGATGCTTGCAGGCTTCCGGGCCAGTGGTGGGGAAGAGAAGATGCAGCAGGATTTGGGGAAGGGCTCTGAGTTGGATTTGGCGCTTCTGAGGAATTTGCCTCATTGCAGGCAAATGTGCCAGGCAAGCCCTTTCCATGTCAAATGGAGGTACTTTTCTATCTCGTGTGACTTGCCACGGCCCTTCTACCTTAGAATAAGGCAGTAGGAAAAAGGCATTGCCCTGTTCTCAATTGGTTTCTGCTGGGCTGAAGTCCATCCTTAGGGCTTTGGTCCCATTTCCCTAATAGGCAGAAGTTGGTTTGATTTGAGCCTGGAGCCCTGGGCTCCCTTCCCCTCTCAGCCTCCTAAGGATGCAGCATTCACCCTCTCTCTCATATGAAATGGCGCATCGGTAAGTGCTACTTAAGAAAACACATGTTCTCCCCCTTGAAAGCAGCCCCCCCAACCCCCCCTCACACCAACACCTTTCTTTATTCGACCCAAACCTCACCAAGGGGAATTTGCAACAACTGCGGTGATAAATCCGCCCGCAGATAATTGGCAAGAAAACAACACTTGTGCAGTATATAACGTTTTATGGTTGTTTCATGTACTTTATTATAATACTAATGAGCAGTTATATATCAGGAGCTAACTGCACGCCGGATTAGCTTGTTAGCATGATATGAAACGGCAGAGCAAATAGTCCAGTCCCCCTCACCCGCGCGCCCTCCCCCTACCTCTCGTTCCCATTTGCACTGAGTAATTAGTATGCAAATTAGACCCCGGGACCACACAAGTTCTAGTATATTACAAGGGCTTTATTATGCTCTTGTGAGTAGATGATGGAAGCGGCCCATGACAGTGTTTATCTCACTACCTCTCTCTCTTTTTCTCTCTCACATACATTGGCAGAGAGTAAACACACACTGAGCTGGGCCCCGTACCATTATGACTCCCTGAAGATGCCACCAGCTTGCCTTTATCCCGATGACTGGAGTTAAGAGCCTCCTCTGGAAACACCGTAACAATGATGTTAATAATAATAATAACAACCCTGATGATGATGGTGATGCTAAGAGCAGTCTTGGCTCTGGCAGTCATGGTGATGATTGCAAGAGCAAGGAGAAGGATCAGAGTGAGCCAGAACGAACTCTTTGTCACCTGGGTTGAGCTGCGGAGAAACGAGGGTTGGCCTCAGTTCCCAGCCCTGCAGGGATATCCTGCTTTCTTGTAGCGCAGGATTATGGCGTGTTAACTGCTCTTAGTGTGTAATGCTCAGAGTGAAGCATCCTCAAAGTCTTTGGTGATTTCCAAGCTATTGAGAGAATAGATCTGAGCTGAAGTTTGCTTCTGGGTTCCTCTCCTCTTCTGTCTTCTGCATACCATGCTTTGTGTCCCACTTTCTCTTCTTCCCTTTATTTCTCACTGAAGTGGTCCCTGTCTTCCAACCATGTATCTGATGATGGCCAGACCTCCCTGAATATAGGCACTTTCCATTTAAATTACACTGTGAGATTTGGACAGCATCCTCTGTCTCTCCTGACAGCACGACTCAGAAGTACACCGAGGCACAGTCTGACATCAGTCTCCATGGTCCGTTGGTGCTCTGCTGGGACAGTGAACATGGTGCCATGGGGCTGTACTCCTGCCCACAGCAGCTGAACCCCTACCAGCTTTCATGCCCAACACTCTGTTGAGCTATTAGTTATAATTCCTGGTTGTCATAACAAGGGTTGATGCCAATCTGGTCACCTCTGTGCGAACGCATATAGTCTCCTTCCCACCCTGACCCAGCCTGCTCTCTTCTCTCCAGGTCTGAGATCTGGTCTCTCACTTAGTTGGGGTTGCTCTTTGGGTTGAAGCAATCAGTACCGAGGAGCTCATGGGAGTGAAAGGATGGAAGGGATCGCAATGAAACCTCCTCCCCACTGCTTGGGCTCTCATGGGACAAAGTCACCTCCACAAGCGTGTTGAGATCCATCTCAGAAACAGACTTTTGCCATCAGAATGTCCTGTCTGTAAAGCTAGCTCTTGGCCGTTGACCAAAAGAAGGTGTGTAGGGTGGGGGGCCGTGTGCTCTGTGGAAATGCAACCTCCAGTGTCACTTTAGTGTTTCTGGTGGTGTCTGAGATATCATGAAGGTTCAGGGGAGCCAGATGATGGGCCTGGGGTGAGGGCAGAGAAGCCTGGATGGGCACCAGGCTCTTTGCTGAGCTGCCTGTGGGGCAGGGCAAGCGTGGCAGGCATCAGGTGTTGAACTGTCCCCAGGGAGGTGACTTTTGCCAGTCTTCCTTGGGCAGGGTTCACTGCCAGTGTTCAATTCAGCTTGTTCCCATTAGTATCTGTCTTTTTCTCACCCCAAGAGCTGACCATCCTGGATGGTTGCTGTTCTAGAGGACAAAGAGAAAGGAGACACCAGAGGGATGGTTTGTTTTTCTGAGAGGCGTATTCTCAGGGCTTAATTCTGAAGAACTTCATGCCAGAGGAGAGAGATCCTGAAATCCCAGAGCAAAAAAAAAATTGGCTGCATTCATCCTGAGCATAAGCGAGGGGCGGAGGGGGGGGGGAAATCTGTAGAGGCGGCAGTTTTTGTAAAGCGCTGAAGTGCCCCACACATCACGCCCTGACAGGCCCTGATGTTAGCTCCCGGAATGGATCACAGGAGACTCATTAGAAAAAACAAATATTATCACACGCTGAAATGATTTATGGAGAAAAATGAAAAATTTTGTGTTGTTGCGTCCTCGCTCTCCCGCTCTCCTCTGCTTTCGCTCAGGGAAGTTATTTATGGCAGCGGGCCCTTAACAAGAGAAAGGCGAAGCGCCGAGCCGCTCGCTCCTGCAAACTGCCTGCATTTGATTTTTATTAGCGAGTTAAAACTTCCTTCTTTTCACCTCCCCCCATTCCCCTCGCGCGCCTTTATTATCCCGGACTAACTGAAATGCATTTTAATGCCTACTACTTGTGCTTTTAATAGTGATCCTATCGCCACCCCAGCAGCAAATAAAGTGACATTGACAGGGGGAGGAAGGCCTGACAGACAGCCGGGCAGACAGGAAGGAGTTACAGGCCCTGGTGTGCTCCCTCCTCGTCTGCTCGGCGCCGCTACCTTCCCAGTAACCCGAGAGTTGTTTTATTGTCAGAGGAGCAAATGCACATGAAGCCCAGTTGCCGATGTATTAGCAGCCCCGGCAGCGTGCCGCCTGCGAGGCCGGGAGCGTGCAGTGCCCCGGGCGCATGGGCCTGTGTCCCTGTGGAGGTGGCCAGCCCTCTGCCTCCCGCCCCTGATGGAATGGTGGTTGATGGGAGACATGAGACATCCTTCACAAGCGTCCCTGGGCAGGGGGCTCCATCTGTACCCTCAGCTCCGCTGCCCAGCAGGGACACAGCCCTACGACAGCTTCCCAAGCAGGTCCCTCAGCTCTGGGCCTTGCCTGGGGAGCTCTTGCCATGGCCTGGGTGGGAGGGTGAAGCAGGAGCTGGTGCTTTTCCCTTCCAGGACACAACCAGGCCCCCTCTGAGGAATTTTTTCCTGGTCTCAACCTGGCCAGATCGCCACCCCTGTGGCCAGTGGGATAACCCTGGCCAGGGACAGGCCCACCGAGCACCCCCAGCCTGGGTGGTGGCAGGCCTCGGCCGGGCCAGCAAGTGCCAACCTCCAAGCTGCCATCCTCTCCACTCGGTTGCTAAGTGTCCCCATGGCCACAGTGGCTGTGCCAGGCCTGGGGCCCCCCAGAAACTCTCCGGGTGGTTGGACAGCCCCGTTCTGCCCCCAGCCAAGCATCCCCGAAGCGGCACGATAAGCTTTCCGGAGCGATGGTTATCGGCTGGCCTTTCCCTCTGCTCCCTCTTTGTGCAGGGCTTTCCATGTGGGCCCGACCCCGGGGACCTCCCAGCCCGGGCAGCAGCCCTCGTTGGCCTCCTCCTCGCCGACGGCCAGGCCTTTCAAGGGAGCCGGGAGCCCCGCACGGGTTAATGCCCGCTGACACCTGCAGCTCCTCGGCTGGTGCTGCTGGCTCGGGGGAGGCGTGCGGGGAGGGGGGGATCGTTGGTGGCGTTATTATGAAGAGCTCAGCAGGCCTGAGGCCTTCCATTGTCCAAGTGGCAAATAAATAAATAGAAGAAAGCAAGTCTTCCCTATGGCTCGGCAACGGGAGGTTAACAGCTGGACATGACATGACAAATTGGGCGGTTTTTTTTTCCTGCGGGGGCTGATCCCAGCAGCTTGGTGTGAGGGGGAGGGATGGGGGAGAGAGGCTGAAGGAGGGAAGGGAAGGAGGGAGGGAGAAATCGGCCGAGCGAGAGTCCCATTGCCTCGCAGAGGGGCTTTGTCCTGGGCCGCCTGCCTCCCTCCCCACCAAGCCAGGTTCCCAGAATGAACTGATTCTAGAAACTGTGTTGGGGGGCATTATCCTCCAGGAGTGAATCACCAACACCGAAACACCCACCCTAACCCCGCACACCTGATTCCTGTGCCGGCAGGTCCCCACAGCCAGCCCCCATGTTGTGTCGTGTCCCCCCACACCAAGCGCGGCTCCACTCCAAAATCAGGCAGTGCGGTGCCTTTTAACGGCCAATAAAACCCGGAATTCTCCAGCAGGAAAAGCAGGGAAATTAATCAAATCGTGGATCTGCTGTGAATTACGCGTTCACCTCCCATCTGCCCGTTCAGCCGGCTCACCTTCCCCTCCCTGCCTGCAGCCCCTTTGGCTTGCTGCGGGAGGGAGCCTTTATGGCTACGCCTGGAGCCCTCGCCATTTGTCGTGGGCTTAATAGAAAATGTGTTAAACATACAGGAAATGACCCAAATGTTACCAAGGGGTCTAGTTTGCTTGATTTGTTTCTCTTTTTCGGAGGTGGCAGGGGGTGGTTGGTTTCGTTTGGAAATTGTGGGATGTAATGGCAACAGGCCTTGTCCCCTAGACGGTCCTTCATGCAAGCCTCTGCTCGGATGGTGCCGCTGGCTGAGCATGCTGCTGCTGGCGGTGATGCTGGTCACACCAAACATCAGCCCCAGCACTTTCCAACAAACCCCTCCACACTGAACGGCTGCCCCACTGCATGTCCCGTGCTGGGCTCTATGGCCCCCTCCCTGCGCTCTGCTGTCTGCTCCCTGTCTCAGCATGGGGCACCTTGAGCCTGGCCTGCCTCCGTGGCTTTTATGCCCATCCTCATGCCACCCAGAACCTGCCAGGGCTTGGTGCACCCAGGAGGGACTGCTGCAGCTCTTCGGAGGGCCTCCATGTGTGAGCACTTTGCAGTCCAGAATTGCTCTGCAGCCCCTTCTGTACGGTCTCTCTTTGCTGTACGTTGACCTGCTGAAGGGTTTGGGAGAGCTGGAGTCTGCTCTGTGCAGCCTGTGAATCCTGGTGTGGTTCAGGGACCTGATGTCACTGAGACTCAGGTTGGGCTGAGTTTCCGTCACGGCACAGATGTGGCTGGGGAGAAGCCGCTTGCTCTCTCCCGTCTCAGATGATGTGCCTGGGACCAAAGGCGGGTCCTCTAAAGCAGCAAGCGTGACCCAGGCTGCCCAGCAGATCTAGCTAGGCTGTTTTTTTCTGTATGGTGGACACCAGTGGAGCCATCACCATGGCTGTGGTGTGGACAGGCCCAAGGGAGCTGGAGCCATGGTGGGTGGTCAGGAGGGAGACTCTATAAACCCCATCAATCTCCTCCTCTGGCTCCCATACATCTGCTTGCAAAGGGAGGGGGAGGCAATAACCTGGCTATCCGCTCACCATTGACGCTTTGGGAGGTGGAAGGGGGAGGAAGCGGGGAAACGCCAGCCCTGATCCCTTGGCAACTGCGGGCTGAAATATTAACTGGAAGAATGTGCCCAAGACTTGGCCCCCATGCTGGCCTGCTCCAGCGCTGCCTCCAGGGGGGGTGCAGGGAGGGGCAGCCTGTTTGCACAGCCCGAGTGTCAACTAATTAATAGGAGTTTATAGGAACATTTCCAGGGCAGCTGGCTCAGGAGTGGTGAGGGAAGCGCCCCACGTTTCCTGAATCCCAGTGGTGACCCAGTGCTCTTCTCCTCATCTTGGAGGGACAGTAGCTGCTTTGATTTACTCTGGGGTCTGGGTGGCTCAAGCATACTCAGCTGGTCACTGCATCGCTCCTGCCTTTGCTGCCACCATGCAAAGGGGTGCCCGTGGCTTGTTCCAGAGACCACTTCATTGCATGGACGTAATTCTCTTCCCAGGGCTTCGAAGTGCCTGTTGAATGACCCAGGTGGACAAACTTGATGATGTCTGTCCTCCAGTAGTTCCATGCTCAATTGAGGAGCAGTGAGTCTCACATCCTGCTCCCTGTTTTCCAAGGTGCAGGTGTGGATGAGTCCATTCCAGCCCATAATTTCTCATGTTATCTCAAATAACAAGAAAGATGCTTCCTGGGAAGTGAATACACTCCCAACAGTGTGTCTGCTGGATGGTCCCCTCGGATTGCGTGTGCTGCTTCCTCTTGCATTGCCATCAGACTGCGTAGACATCAGTGAGAGGTCTCGCTGGTACATCTCTCCTGATGCATAGCACATTCCTCGGGGTCAGCTCCCCTCCTGTGCATCACCTGGTCGTGGCGGAGTGGTCTTACAGGGGCATCTGGGATGGAGCTGTCCTGGGGTAGGGAGGGGTGCGAGCTGGGGGAGCACGCTGACGTGCAGGGCAGCTGTGTGGACCCCACCACAGAGGGCGGGGCTGGAGACCCCTGCTCCGAGCATCCCTGAATTTAGGGCCTACCTGGCTGTGATCTTTGAACAAACCAATAAATGAAGTGTAATAACCAAAACGGTGATTGTTTTCTTCGCGGTAGCTGTGGAAATCTCTCCCGGGGGAGCACAGAGCTGCCAGCCTCGGGTTTTAGATCACAATCCCACTAACCTTCCTGTCCCCTGGGCAATAGTTTACCGCTGCTGCCCTCAGAGCTAGGCTCTATTTATTATATATACTGGCCTCTGTGTGTGGCGGTGTGTTCGTAAAGCCTGATTGAGCTGTAAGGAAAAGTGCACTCGAGGGGAAGGAGGAGACAAATGCCTGATTTGGCCTGCCCTAAATACGGGCTTATAACCTCTGTGGGTGCTGCTAGAGGGTTCGAGGCGGTCATCCAGCCCCAGCCACATAAAGCTGTTTCTTGCTGGCCAACTTCTGCAGGGGACCGCAGTCATCCTGCCCTTGTAACAATCCCTGCAGGGCCCAAAGGGCTGCAGAAGCACAGTGGGACCTGAGCATCTCTCTCTGAGCTGGTGGCTTGGTTTTGCATGGGTCTGCAAAGTCCACCTTGGAGAAATGGAGGCCCCTGACCATGCAGGTGGAGCTTGGAGCATCTAGCAGATGGGACCTCAGCATGGCTGGGGATGCTGAGTCCAGAGCCTGCAAAGGTGTTGCAGCTATGGAATGCTGACAAGGCATTTTGGCCTTGTTTGAAATGATAGTGGCATGTAGCCTGGACCAAAATCATTTGCAGGTGTCTGCCTTCAGATGATGGGTGCACAGTAAGGTCACGGTGGGGGGGACAGTGCTCTGATCTCCTTCCAGAGCAAGACTTTAGCACTGGGCTTGAAAATACCTAGTCAGGGTGGCAGAGATTAGCAGGCACCCTTGTGCCATGCTGTCCCACATCGCTTTCATGAGCTGGAGACCTTTACAGTGTCTGTGCTGCAGGGAGAGGATCCACACTGCTCTGCAGGGTGGTTGTCTAGTTGTATGGACAAAACCTTGGCCAAAGGGGGAAGAGGGGTTTCCACTGGGGTGCTGTACTGGCTTGTTTGTGTATATCTGTGCACAAGTGTACACAAGCCAGCCCGGCAGCGCTCAGCTGTGTGTCATACCTCCTGTATTGCTCAACACTGGGAGTAAATCTTCTGTAGCAGTGTCAGTGGCCACCTGGTGTGGACAGCTGTGGGTCGTGGCACTGCTGCTGCTCAATGCAGTCAGTGACCATGGGGCCCAGCAGAGCCTGGACTGGACATTCCCATTTCACTTCGCCCAGTTTAGCTGGTTTGATACAAGCATGAACTGAGGCTGTGATAGAACAGGGCAAGAGACAAGATAGATGGGGCCTCGTCACCTGCTGGGGAATGGCAACGTCCAGGAAAGTCCCAAAGGACAAGCAAACCACCACCTTCCACTCCCAAACCCCACAATGGCTGTAAATACCCCCAGGCTCTGAAAGCAGCTACCTGCTGGTCAGGGATTGGTGCTTCCGACCATCTGCAGACCTACATCCCCAAAGCTGCCTACCTAGTATGCCGGCAGCAGGGATGCACTCCGGCACGTGACGTGGCTGGCGGTTGCTGGAGTCACCTGCATTGCCCTGCGTGCAGCCAGTGATGCCTGTGCTAGGTGAGAGCCCAGTACAGATGGATGTGGGAGCTGGCAGACTGGGAATAGCAAGGCTGCCCTGGCCACTCTAGAAGGGGCACGGTGGTACAGCTCAGACCTAGTTACTCTTCGCTGGGGTAACGGAGAGCTATAAGATCTTTCATTTTCCAGGAATCTGTCCCCTCCCCCTACTTTTAGCTTTCCTATATAATATTCCATGCTGTAGCCTATAAATGCTGCTCTGAGCCCACAGCCTGATTGAATTTGGGAGCCTTTGTTTACAGATGTCTGGCTGTACAGGGGTATTTATTGAATTTTCCATGAAATGTTGCTCCTCTAATGCTGTAAAGCACAAGCTGCCCACATCAGAGGAGCTGCGTGTTAAGGGATCGGGTTACCCAAAGATGCATTGCTCTCCCTCACCATCCTTTCCCCTGCCAGGGGAGGAAGGTGGGTGCTGGAGTCCACGCACAGTGGGGCTTTTCAGAGGATTCTTGCCCTCAAGGAGGTCTGGTTGCTCCGTGTCCTGAGACTGGGAGGTGCGTTTGGTCCTGCAAGGCAGCAACTCTGGCCACATGTGATGCAGCCCAGCTGGAGCTGAGGGCAGAGCAACTCGCTGCAGGTCGCCACAGCAGCGAGGCCCGCTGGTGGGACTAACGGTGGCTCTAACTCTGGGCTATTATAATTACTGCACTGGCTATTGGGCGGCTCTGAAGAGACCTTGATGGCCGGCGGATATCCTCAGGGCTTTTTTGTGCCGTCCTTTGAAGCTTGTGGTGTTGGGGTACAGTCAAATAGTGGATAATTTCATAAGATGCCCCTTCGGTCACTGTGTGACCAGGGTCCATCTTTCCTTGCTCATCTGATCTACTGGCACCCCACAAGCAGAAGACTGTTCTCATCAAAAGAAACAGGATTTTCTTCCTGGGAAACCTTTATGTAGCCCTTCGGAGCATCCTCTGACCTCAGTGTATAATTTTTAACCTCTGTCTGGAGAGGGAAATGAGGGAGAGCCTGGTTTGTGGAAGATACATCCGGGACCTGCCGTTCTTGCAGTGGTAGCTGGAGGAATGTGTCTTCCTTCCTCATGGGGGAAAGTACAAAACCATCTTGCAAAATTCTGGGTCAGGAGCCCCAGGATCTCTGATGTAAAATAAATGATTCTCGGGAGAGAGCATGTGTTCACCATGTTAGAAAAACAAGCCCCCTGCAAACAGCACATACCAAACTCTACCCGGAGGAAGGGACTTCAAGGGTGGACGGAGGGAGCAGTCCGAGCATCAGAGCACAGCCTGCCCCCCTCTCCCGAGCTGGATCTTCACACTGGTCCGAGGAGGAGGCAGGAGGGATGGGGGCTTGTTTTCTCAGATTTTATTGGTTTATTTATCCTTGGTCCAGGCTCCCATCTGGTCCAACTTCAAACAGGGGCTGCCGCGAAGTGTGGAAGCCACCAAGAGAGATTCTGCAAACAACGGTTGTGCAAAGTATATAAATATTTCGGGACATAAAAATGACTGTGTCTGAGGTGGGATCAATTTGGGCTGGGATGGAGGGTTCCCCATCCTGGTTGAGATAAGTCCTGGAGAGTGACTGGGGCAAGGAGAAATATGTGCTTATCTGCAGTTTACATGTGCATGTGCAAGGGCAGAACCAGACCTGCTGAGTGCCATGACTGCCAGAGGCTGTACGGAACGGGGAGGACAATGGGAAAGTGTGTCTGTCCGCTCCTGATTTCATAGCCTGCAAAAATGTTCATTGATTTGGGGGGCCAAAATTGGATTTGGGGTTTGTAACTTAGAAAATCCAGCTTGATCTGTCTCATGAGGGACCTCCAAAACACAGCAGCTGTGGTTGAAAAGTTTGGTGCAGCTGCTGAATGTGAACTTTTAATTGAAGATAGAGGGAAAACGCAGTTCCGTTAGCAACAGCCTTTTGTGCGGTTTGAACAGCACTGAGTGCCTGAGCCAGGAGCCTTGTGCATCCCGGAGCGATGCAGCCGGTGGCTTCAGAACCGGCTGATGGGTTGTAAATCAGATCAGCCCCCAGATCATGGTTTGGATGGCATCCCTTCAGGAAAAAAAGCCAGTGGCTGGCGTTACGCCTGGCCTAAGCCAGCATCTGCATTGGTGATGCTGAAGAGGACATGAAGGCCGTGTGGAGCAATTTGTAGCTGATGCTACAATGGAGGGAGCTGCAAACACCACTGGGGGCAAAGAAATAGTGCCAGGGTAGAGGGGACAGGTCGTGTGAGGCAGGGGACGCTCGGTGTAGGAACAGCACGTGGCATTCTCACATGGACTTCTCAGCATTCACGTACCGGTCCTTCCTTTTGAGAGGCAATGTGTATTTTTCTGGGATGAGGGGAGGAACAAGGAGGGCACAGACACCTCTGAGGGCTCATTGCTGCCTTTGGAAACATTTGGGGGTGCTGGGTCATGTGGGGTTCACCAGGAGCCTGCCAGCCCCAGACAAGGCATGCTACACACTGCAGCTCCCACGGGGCTCAGCTGCCCATTGACCACCAGCCACAGGGGCTGGAGCCAAGCCATGTGGGAGACATCCCACCAGGCTCTAGTTGTGCCAAGATCAAAGAAGAACCCAAAAGCAGGTGTTTCTTGAGCTGGGTCCTGGTCAGGGCAGTTCCAGATCAGTGGATTTAAATCAGAGTGGTTTACATTCCCAGGATTCGGAGGTTTTAACCTCCAGCTTTGAGGTGTCTCAGCATCAGCACACCCAGATGTGCTGCAGGCAGCAGCATGTGTTGGTCCCTCCCTCAGCCAGCGCCAGGTACCCTCGGCAGTGTGCGGTGGGACCCGACCGCTAACCACAGACAGAAATGACCTTGTGGCTGAGTGGCAGGGTGGTTGAGAGTCATCCCTTCCCTGGCTGCAAGAGGAGCAGGTGGCATGGACTCATCCAAGGGAAGAAAAGCAGGTCTACCTGGGCTTGTTTTTTATCACAAACTGCATCAGGCAAAAGAATCGGCAGGAAGGCAAAGTCTGAAGACCCTTTAGGAGCAGAGGCAGGATGCTGAGATTCCTCCTTTGCCTCTTTCCCTCCTGGCAGGGACCAGGATCCCCAGGTGAGCTCCAAACCTACTGTCCTGTGGCAGAGAGCTCCCTCACCGGGAGCCATGGCTCTCCTGCACCGCAGTGACTGCCGGCTTCTCATGCTGGGACTCCCCAGAACTGGGTGCTGACACCTGGAGAGCAGGGTGGATGCTCTGGGGAAATTTGTTTGGAACATCTCATGATCGAACTTGGCTGTCTGGGGTGGAGATTGTCTAGAACACGTCCTGCCCACACGAAGCCCAGCCTGAGCCCTGCCCCGGCCTCCAGCAGCGGCCCTCAGTTAAACCTGATCCCTTACTTTAAGGGCCTGCCTGGCACTTAGTGGAGACCGTAAATAGCGATTTATAAACGATCTTCACGCCGATTCCTCTGCTGCTGCTCAGACATCAAAGTCTATAATTCACGCCCTCCCGCGTCCTGAGCCTTGCAAAACCTGAGCCTTTGATGTCAGCCCCCCTTCGCTACCTGCGTGCAGGGGCCGAGCCCGGCTGGGCTGCGGGCATGTGCACTGCTTGCAGCAAAGGCGCCAGGCCCTCTCTGCGAGGGGTTTTATAAGGTGTCTGCTGTCATTCAGCCTGTTCCTGAGCCTGTTATCCCCTTTGGCGGGGCCACATGGGACAGCTGCAAAACAATGGGAATGGACCGGGGGGAGCTTGCTGGGGGCAGCGTCCAGAAAGCACCTGGCCTCTCCTTCCCCCATTTCCCCCCAGCACCTGCAAATTAATGGAAACTTCTCCTTCCAATAGTGCTGCCTGTGCTGTTTAACAAGTCCGACTGCCTTCTCTGAGGGCTGGAAACCAGCCTTGCTTCTCGGGCCGGAGACGGCTCCCAGGATCCTTGCACCAGCCTTGCTGCTCTTTGGGCAGGGGTGAATGCTGGTGCAAGAGCTGTGTGGTGTAAACAGGCCATGATTATATCTAAGGTGAGGCTCCTGTCTCTGCAAGCAGCGAGTCTCTGAAACAGCCTTCCATGAGGGAATACGGAGAAAGAAAACTTCCGTCTAGTTGTAAGATGAAGCGGGATCCGTTGTAGGAGGTGGTGCTGGTGACAGCCCCTTGCCTAAACTTACTATGAGCTGCTGCTGTTTGCAGCCATCCTTGAGGTGGACTTGACAGCCCCACTGACCTCTCTAGACATTGCGGGCAGAGTTCAGCTTCTTCCTTTTTATGAGTGAAGGCTGGCCCAGGATGCTCTCCCTATTTTCCATGTCTTCTGTCTCACCTCTCCTGAGCCAGCACTGTCCCGTGCGGGTGCAGGAGCCCTTCTCCCGTGCTGCAGTCAGCCCCATTTGGATCTTATTCCAGCTCCTGTGTTATCTTCTGAAACCTTGAGCTGGATATCTGACCTCTTTTCTGTAAGCTGGACAGTTTTCTCTTCCTCGTACATATGAAACCACAAAAGGAAGGCTCCACGTTGTGACCGCGCTGAGGTCTGGGGGAGCTGCCCAGGACAGGTGTCCTCACCAGCCTGGTGATCTTTTTCTTCTGCCTCTTCCTGCTTTTGTATTTTAGCCCCTGAGGCTATGGATGGTACTTTCAAGATGTGAAACCAGTGCAGCAATGTTTGTCTGCATCCATAGGCTCCGGGGAAGGCACACACACCTCTGGTCACATCCCTCTTAAACCAAATGATGGTTCCAGCACGACGTGCTTGACCGTGGTACCAGAGCACTGTTAGAAGAGAGAGACAGAGATGTTTGGGACAGGTTTGGGACCGTACCCCTGCTTACTTTCATCTCTGCCAGTTCAGCCCCTCATTCCCCACACGAGGCCCTGCAGGGTCAGACACCAGAGCTGGATAGAAGTCGCATGTAAAGCACAAATTAAACTCTGTCCATAAAAAAGCTGCCTGGTGTGGTGCGAAATACTGTGTCTTACAAGCCAGACACTGCAAAGTTGATAGAAGCGTTTGGGGTGTTGGGAGGATTTCGATGTATTTTGCAGCTGGGATGGTTGTGGATTTATTTATTTTATTTTATGTGAAGCAAATGTCTGTAGAAATGTATTGAGAGAGTCTTGAGTGTGCTACAGGCTGGCAAGTGGTGAAGAAAGGGCATGAATCATGTCACTTGGCTCTGTATTTAATCATATCAAACTGGTTTGGTTCTCCAACAAGTCAACATATATTATCTGTGTAAAAAAGGCATTTTACAGGACTGGGAGTCTAAATATCATTTATAAATATTTAATTCTACAAGTGATCTTTGCAAAAGAAGGATAGCTCTTCATTATCATACCTGTGTCTATTGAAATATCACCATTATTTATCATCCACTGTTGGTGCAGTATCCCCGCTTGGGACTGGAAGAGTTATTTTGTACTGGAGGCCAGCACGGGGCCGGTCCCATCCTTCTCCCCGCGTGAGGCACTGCATGAAACAGGAGCCCTGGTATGGCTTGCCCCTGCCCTGGTCCCCAGTCATGCAATCCCGAAGCAGGAGGAGCACACCGCGGAGGTGGTTGGGGACCCCTTGCCTAAGCTTGAAGGAGCCTCATGCCACTGGTCTCCTTAGCCTAAGCAACCAGAACTGCCAAAAGGCTGCCTGTCTGTCGGAGAGCTTTTGTGGAGCACTCATCACCCATCTTGTTGTGAAAGTGCCCCGCGGTTCCCTGATCTGGGTCCTCTTACGGTTGCTGAAGTGGGTTGTGAAAAGCCGTGGCTGCCCCACTCATCCTGCCCCCATCCCATCCCTGTGGCTTTCTGCCTGTTTAATCTCTCTGACATTCAGCCCAGCTTTGCCCTGCTCTGTTTTGACTCCTGACAAGCCTTTCAATTTGCTCTCCTCTCGGAAGAGCTGAGAAGCCATTGATAGCTCTCCCCCTGCATTATTGAACTTCAGCGTCAGGTTTCGGGCCCTTTGGGAGCAGCCCCACACGCACGGGGCTCTGAGACACGCCATTGATCCGCAGTGCTCAGGTCAGCCTGCTGCTGGCACATGCCTGTCCCCAGGTCCCCAGGCGCCCCTGGCTCCCCACATGCACGGCTTCTTGCTCTGCCATGGGAGGAGACCCCCATTGTTTAGGGCTGGGGCGCTAAATGATGCCACCTTGGGGGTGTCCATCCCACACCGTCATCCTCCCCATATTTGACAGGCACAGGAGGAGGTGGACTTGTTCCTGTCAGCTTCCCGTTCCTGACCAGCCTGCCAGCTCGGGAGCCTCTTCCCCTCCCGTGAAGCAGAGGTGCGCTGTTGAGTTAGTGGAGGCGTGTGAAGCACCAAGATCTTCTGTTTGTGCAGGGAGTCAGAAAGGGACAGGGGATTATTCTGATTGGAGAGTGGAAAACTCTGACTTTTCTCTTCTTGGAGAAACAAACCTTCCTGGAGAAAACACAGTGACAGGGAGTATCTCATTTAAGCCCCGCTGGCATCTTGCCCCTACTAGCTAGTGCTTTCCTCTTGTCACTGCTGCATGGGCTCGTCAGAAAACAGACACCCGTTTGCAGAAAAAATACCCTTAGTGTTTTCACACACTGTTGTGAATTGTTTTCCAAAGACCATGGGAATGTGTGTTGACAGGCTATGGAAAACCAAGCGCATTTTTCACCATGTTTTCAAGAGGAACAATTTTACATCCCCTTCTTCCACCGCACAGTGAAAGGGAGCAGGGAAAAGGTATCCCTCACACACCAGCCTGTGTCACCATGTGTGTCCCCTGGCACTGTTGGTTACCCAGGTGAGGCCGGATACCTTCTCCATCCCTCCCTTACCCACTTGGGGCAGTTTTAGCCCCTGGCCACACCGTGGTCCTTCTCCCAGAGGCTGGCAGGATGAGGGGGCATGGCGGGAGCTGGCCTGGGAGCCGGAGTGCAAATGCATTTCAGTAGGGGGGAAAGAGGAAGGGCAAGTGTGGATTTTATTAAGTGATAACACATCTTCAAATCAGATTATGGGAAATTTTCCAGGGCACCACGGCATTGATTGGCTGGGCCAGAGTTGGCGAGGCTGTGTGGGAGCACGTCAGAGCATGTGCAATCGGATCCCCTCCATTAGCCTGATCGATAGCCACCGTGTGGGGGGAGTGGACGGGAGGGTGGACAAAACTGCATAAATATGTACGCGAGAGGCAAGAAATCACATTACAGCCAAAGAATCTGAGCTCAACATGGGTAACCCTTTCACCCCAGCACCCAGGGCAGGGGGAGCATTAACCCTTTCAGGGCAGTCGTCTGACTCCGGCGCTGGAGCGGGGGTGTACCGGGTTGTGGCTTGGCATGGCGGGAGGAAAAGGTAAGGCACCACCTCCCCATGCCTGGCTTTCTGGAGGCCAGGTGTGTTTCTTTGGCTGTGAGGGATCCAATGGCACACGCTCTTGTGTGCGTGAAACGTGGCACTTGGGAGTGTGAGCAGTGTGAGCACGGCGGCCCCCGCAGCAGCGTCCCCGCTGCCCTTTGCAGGGCAGCCCTGGGTGGGTTAGCGTCGGCATCCATGGGATGCACAAGCAGAAGGAATTGGAAAAGGTCTGGAGAGGCACCGCAGAGCTAAGCCAAGCCCAGCCCGCAGGTCAGGTGTTCATCGCTTCTCCATCAGGAGTTTGCCGGGCAGTGTTGGGAGACTTGGAGCTCTGAAGCTTTCTTCTGCGCCGTCGCCTGCATCCTCCGGCGTTCGCGGGCGGGCAGAGCTGGGTGCACCCAATCTGTGGCAGCCTGAGGCCAGTGCAGGAAGGGAGAACGAACACTCCCAGTGGGACAGAGAGCAAAACTGGGGGGTGGGTTGTCTGAGAGGGAGAGAGACAGGGCTGACATGAGAGAGAAATAACACATTTATTGTATCTTCTTCTCTGCGTCTTACAATCCTAAGAATTTGTAGGGACAGGGGACAGACCTTTGTGTCTGCTGAGCCCATCTCCTTTTTACATCTCACATTCAGGATTTCTGGACAAAAAATGTCAGAGCAGTTCCAGTACCGCTGCAGGGCCCTTCCCGCACCCACATGCAGTGTGGTCCGGAGCCCCGGGATTTCATGTCTCTCTCCACCAAGCCCCACTTATCACATTTCCAGGCCCTCCTCAGCCATGCCTGCCTTTCCAGTCCTGTTTTGACACTTCTAATTAGCAGACATTTAACACCTTGTTTTGCTTGGACTCTGCCTTCAGCCAGACAACACATCGATGGCCTTTGACTTCTCCCCTGACCTTGGCTAACCTGGCAGCGCAGAGCTCTTGGCACCGCTCTGAACACATCCTGTCCAATTTCCTCCTGCTGCCCTCTGCCCCTCGGTCCCCACGGCCCTCCCCAGCCATGCCAGGGAGAGTGCACGGTGAGATGCTGCACGCAGCCTTTCCCTTCGTAAGCGCTTTCCTGAACATGATTTAAAGCACTGAAGCAAGAAGAGGGGGAAAAAAAAAGAGACCTGTAATAAAGTCAGCACTCTGCTTATTAAGGGGAAAAGGCTGTGCTTTACTTATACTAACATTAATTAGATAGATATATAGGGAGCAAAGAGTCGTCTAGGAGATTTATACAGAGGCCCTGAAGATAGATGTGAGCACTGACAGACAGCAGCTCCTGTAGAGTGCCAGGAACAGCATACCTGGGAAGTGATGATGGGGAGCCAAAAGGGCAGTGGTCTCGGGGATGCTTCAGCGCAGCAAGGATGAGGGCAGATGGGGATGTTGGGACCTGCCAAAAATACCTGGGCATGCCATAAACCTGGAAGGAGGCACAGATGGGGAGTACCAGGGATGTTTCTGAGAGCATCCGCAGAGAGGAGCATGTCTCCCTCTCCTGTTCCTCTCTACAATACAATCAGGACGGTGTAGTGGCAGCCAAGGTCTTTCAAGCAATAGTGTGTCTTTCATGCTCTGGAAACCTGTAGTCACCTGGATGCCATTATTAAACTGAGGAGACACTCAAAGCTGTTTATTTTCACTGTATCCCCATCCTCACTACATCAATCACATATTTTCCTACCGCTCCCGGTGCTGGACAGACAGCAGAGCAGAAAACTCCTTGTGCTTTTTCATTATCCCACTGCAGAAGGATGCTTTGTTAGCATCTGATCAGAGCAGGTCCCCTCCTGCTCGGAGCATCGTGCCAAGGCGGGGGAGCAGTCCCTGCCCCAGCTGCCTCAGCCCGCAGCTGCACGCAGTGGGGCATATAAAACCCAGCAGGACAGGTGACCCTCGGTCCTTCTGGGGCCAGCTGGACCATCCCTTTCTGGTGTTTCTGTGTGGGGAGGTGATCACAACCTGCGGGCCCAGCAGGGATGGCTGAGCCCATGCGTTGCACGTGCTCCATGTTTTTCACCATCCTCCCTCCTTCCTCATCTGTCACCCTGGGGAGAGCAGAACTCCGCAGTGGTCCTTTCCCAATGATGCTTCAGCAAGGACAAGCCTGGAGGTGCCCTGTGATACCTTTGCAACTGCTGAACTTTCTGCTTCTCCAAGACGGTTGGCGTCCTGAGGCTTTCTTCTCTCTCCTCTAAGCACTTCTTTTACCTACAAGGATAAGATCTGACTTAAGCAGGAAGAGAGGCTTACCTGTGTGTCCTTGCAGCCTCGGTGAAGGGATCTTGCTCGTCCTAGGGCTGCCAGGCACTCACACACTGCTGAGAGACCTCCCCAGCCTGGAGAGCAGGCTGTCTTGTTAAATCTCCATTCTCATCCGCTTTGCACAGGAGGAGCTTCCAGGCAGGGAAGAGCCCATGGCTGCTTGGGGAGGCTGCAGCGGGGGTGGGAGTTCAGCTGAGGTCTCTTTGATCCGAAGTCTCGTGCTCCACCACAAGCCCGCCCTGCTCTTGGGTTAGGGCTTGTGAAAGGGTTGTGGCTGCTGCTGACACACGGAGGCTGAAGGCTCTGGGAGTTTTATTTGCCATTGCTCCAGCAGCCTCTTGCCCATGCCAGGGCCACTCGTCACCCTGCCTTCCCTTCGCTTTCTGGTCTTGATTTCTCCATCCTGCCCAGGCAGTGCCCCCTCCCCTCTTTCCCCCAGCCTGGGTTAAATATATCAGATAACTTTGGTGGTGATTAGTAATAAAATTTTAACAAGCATCCATATGAACGTCTTTCTGTCACTTTTATGAGGCCATTTACAGCAGGGAGATATAAGAGGACCTTAAATCTCCCCTAACTGAGGGGGTGACATCAGGAGGGTGAGAAGCAGGAGGCCCATGTCACCTGCCTGGTAGTACTGTGAGTGCTCCCTGTCCCCAAGATGGGATGGGTGGCTCCCCTTTGTGCAGTTGTTACTGGCTTGGGCAGTCACTTTCTGGAGTAGCGGGTGGAAAATCAGAGAGGATGCTGTGGGCTGTTGGTGCCTGCTGGCGCTGCCCGTCTGCAGAGGAGCACGGCACAGGGATGGTGCTGGAGCTGGAGCCGGACACGGCGGCGGGAGGTTAGCTCAGGTCCTGCGGCGGGGCGGCTGCCTCGCTTCTGCGGCGTTTTGCTTAGACAAATAAACTCCGATAGGAAAAAATGTTCCCATCGACCATTTTCCATTCACCTCCCAAGTGTGCTAAGTGCAAAACGGGGAACAGTTCCTGTTGCTTTGCCCAAGACTAAATTTGGGGCCTGACTCTACCCCGACACCGTCTGCCTTTTTTAAGAAAGGCTCGTAAAAGCCATACACCCTTCCCTGTTTCCGACACGTTTGGCTGCACACCAAGGGCTGGGTCTGCTCCTGCTTCCAGCGGTGCAGATCTCCCCTGCCCTTGGCCGCGTCACACCCGGCGTAAGCGGGAACGGGATTGAGTCCCTGGTCGGCAATATATGTGCGAGCAGGCAAAGGGATCCTTTCCAAGGGTACGGTAGGAGAAATAAGCCTTTGTGTTTCCTGTGTAGTTACACGTCCCAGCTCTGCTCCTGTCTGTAGGCTTAATTTGTCATCAGTGATGCTTGAAAACTTGCTGCCTCTGGTTTTGCTCAGCGTGGGCGCTACATCAGGCTGGGACAAGTCCCAGCTCTGGCCAGGCTCTGGGCTGATGACCGTGGACAAGCACAGTTTCTGGAGCGCTGTTCCAGCCAGCCAAGCCAGTATGTGAGACTGTACAGGCTTCTGCCAGGTGCTGTTTCATGGAGCGACGGTGAGCGCTTCTGCCCCAGTTAAGAGGCAGCAGCAAACTCCGGCTCCTACCGGTGCCCCCATCACCCAGAGGAGGGCATCAGGGACAGGGAGAGCTGCAGTCCCTTCCCCAGGGTCACACCTTGGGTTGATGGCAAAGCCCAGAATAGAGCCCCTCGGCCCTGACAGCCGCCAAACCACACAGCTTCACAACTGCTCTGCGACACCCCTTTCGTGTGGGCTCTGCTTCCTGTGCCAGGAGCACGGATCGAACGCAGCTTCACCACATCTTTTATTATTAAGAAAAACCCCAAGACTTGTGGTCTGAGTTCTGGGCAGAAGTTTAGGTTCGTTCCTTTTTCTAGTTTTGTTTCTTCAAAAAAAGGAAACACACCTTTGAGTAGTGAAATCAGAAAATAAGGAAGCAAAACGTGTCCGAAATGAGGGCTTGTTCGTTGTGAGCGGTGCCTGGTGCCTAGAAGAGCCACGTGCAGCCTCTCCGTAAGCAGCACAGGCTTTGCAGGAAGAGCTACATTTAAACTAATATACATTATAACTAATACACATTATAACCAATATACATTAGTTATGTAAACGTACACAACTAGTTTCCCAACCTCCTATATGCTACCCAAGCACTAGCTGTGGAAGGCAAGTATAAATAGCACCCATGCCAAGGCAAGGGAGCAGATGCCTTGTTCTAGGTCTAGAGCTGGAATTCACTGTTGCAAACCTGCTCCTTTCGGAGGAGGCAAGACAGAGCTGTCAGCATCCAGCACCCTGGCAGAGTGGGCAGCAGGGGTGCTTGGACTCCTCTCAGTACGATATCTAGTGTGGCCAGTGATAAGAGGAATAGATGGGTGTAGTTTATTTTGATTTTCGGGTGAGGAGGGCAGAAATGAATAGGTTGGCTAAGTCAGACTGTTACTTTTTGCTCAGAAAAGGTGACTGAAAATTTCATCCTTAAGTCTTGCAGGGTACAACAGGTCTCTGGTTTTGACGAAGCGGGACAGTGACTGCAGTGTTGCTGTTCCCTATGAGAAGCAAGGCCGTGTGAGTCAGCAGCAGCAGGCAGCATCTCAAGGACTGCTCCCTGTATCGCTCCCAGGCCACGGGATGAAGCAGGGGCAGAGCAGGAGCTGCTGGCAGCTTGTGGGTGAGGGGAGCTAGTGGCTGGTGCCAGGCCAAGATGATGTTGGCACTGCCTGCGCTTGGCAGCAGCAGAGCGATGACCCTGCCTCTTGCCCCCACACCGCTCTCTCGAGTTTCCCTTGGAGCCCAGGCTCCCCTGGGCTGGTATTTGGGTGTTTTTGTTGACTGCTTCCCTGGGTCAGACAGAACATCTGTATCCCTTGGAGCCGGAGGGACCCGCTGGTTCCTCTGTGCATCACTTCATGTGGCTGCTGAGAGACCCTTGGTACCTTAGATGAGGCGAGTGAGCCGGGATGTCCCGCACATCCTTGGTGCTGTAGATAAGATTCTCCATCTGCTGCATGCACACAACACTCCCATCCCATGGCCACATGTTCACTGTGGATGTCAGTGCAGTCATTGGTAACGATTGGAATCCTGGGATCACCAAAGGTTGCAGAGGTGAGCAACCCAAGCTTGGCAGAAAGCACCTCAAGGCCCCTGGAAGGATGGGACGCAGGGGACAGCGCTGAGGAAAGGCAAGCAGGGAGCAGAGGACAGCGGCTGGCAGCCCTCTTGGGCAGTGGGATGCAGGGGTAGCCCTGCTCCGTGGGGTTAGAGCCTGCTCCAGCAGGAGGTCAAAAAGGCAAAGTTTCTTGGGAGGTGAATTATCAGTGGGAGCAATATCGGCAGGTCAAGCACATCGGTGCTGGGGTAATACAGTTAAGGTGCAGAGCCTTGGAGGGAGCCCGGCCGAGGAGTGCAGCATTAAAGCAATGAGCCCAGCTTAATCTGCCCCAAGTGAGGGCAGTGGGGTCTTTAATATTGTGTCAGGCTCGCAGGCCCTTGTTGGCGGGTTATTCTTCACGGCAGCTAATGCCACTGGGCTAACTGAATTAGCCCCTCCTTCCGCGGGGTGAGCGTGGGGTTGCCGGGAGGGCGATCGTGCCTCGCAGCTGCAGGGAGAGCGAGTGATGGCCTGGAAATTCAATCAGGTGAGGAGCTGCCTCCATCCCCAAAGGACAGGGAGCAGCCAGATTGGGGAGGAGACCCCAGGACTAGGATGCCGGTGACTGGCTCCGTGCTGTCCCTGGTCAGGGTGCCCTCCGGGGATGGCTCCCTGCTCTGGGTGACATGAAGCGCTGCCCTGCAGCCTGCTGCTCTGCATCCATCAGCCCTCCAAGAGTCCCTTGGTGGAGAGCCCATCCATACCTCTGTTTCCAGCTTGCTCACCACTTGGTGCAGCATTCCCTCATGCATCCACAAGGGAAACGCTTGTGGTGTGTCTCCAGCTGAGCTGGGTGTCCCTAGGGTCTGGCCTCCAGCACACTTGCAGCATTTCTGTTTGTTCGGAGAGGAAGGGTCACCAGCGAGAGCCAGCGGGGCCCAAGGAATTGGCAAGTGGGTCTTTTTCCTGGCTTTGCTGTTGGGACGAGGTTCTCCCCTAACAAGCCACTGAGTGATTGCAGGATCCTCTTTGTAAAACCCTGTGGGATGTGCAGGCAAGGAGGATGGCTAAGGGGCTGGGTGCAGCAATGGCCCATCATTCCCAGGAGTCATTTTCTGTCCTTCAAGTTAAAGAAAAATGAAAATCTGAACCTCGTCAGGCTGTTTGCTTGTTGTCCTCCAAACCTGCCACTGCTTCTTTTCTTTCCTAGCCTCAGCAATTGCTTTCTTCTTCCCATCTAATTAAAAGCACACTCCAGGTGAACACTGCAGCACATCCTGAGTGGGCGACAGTGTCCATGCCCACCGCTGCCTAGATGGTGCCAAATCCAGAAGGGCTTACCTCTGTGCCCAGGCCCCAGGTCAGCCTGCACCCAGGCAGTGGCACTTTGTCAGCCCCAAGGGCCGGAGCGCACGGATGCTGTGGTCTCGGGGGCTGGGGATGGCAGGGCTCCCATGGGTCACAGCCCCCCACCACACCACACCAGCCCTTTCACCAGCTTGAAGCCACTGTCCCTTCACCCCTGCCACCGGGACTGATGTGGTCCCTTTTCCTTTCCCAGGTGCCCCTTTGATCTTCAAACCTGCCCCTTCTCCCTCCACCCCCCTTCCCTCACATTGTTATAAATGGAGGCTTTGGCTGCCTTTAAATAGTCATATCTATCAGACAAGCTCGTGTCAGCCATAAATTCTACCATAATGATGATTTTCTAAGTGGGTCGACCAGAGCTATTTCCGCTTCAGCCTCAAGTTACTGCACATGTCCCCCCCTCAGGGGCCAGCAGCCTCATTTGTTGTCCCCCTAATTGTCATTTCTCCCATATGCACTTGGGCAGAAACTGGAAGGAAAACTGGCCCTGCCGCCAGCACCAGGCTGGGGCTCCCCACTGCCCCATGGGTCTCTCCTGGTCTTTCCACCTGGGAGGGGGCTTCAGAGGAGGGATGAGGGCTGGAGGGGTGAGACAGCACCGGCTGCCTCTAATGCAGGGTGGGGGAATGGCCGCAGAAGCCCACCATATGGATGCCCTTACCTCTCGCCGCTCCCCCCCCCCGCCTTCCCCAGCCGCGCGAAACCGGCCCCGACGTGTGAAAGCTGTAATTGCAGGTAATCCCCCCGCACTGCGCATGGTTTGAATTTGGCAGAGCAGGAATGTGGCAGGGAGAAGGGGAATTACTGCCCAGACGTGCTGCGGGGCCAACATCTGCACGAGTCATCAGTGCACATCTGGCCGCAGCAGCCTGTGCGTGGTAGCCTAGCCGGTCACTTTTTAGCCCGTTGAGTCTGTCTCAAGCCTCCACTTGGGCAGGGCATGGGCACCCCGGGCCAGGGAACCTTAGGCTGGTAGAGAAATTTCTCCCTTCACCGGATATTGCTGTTGATATTGGGGCGGTCACACAGACTTGGTGTGCCTTGGTTTTTCCATGTGTAAAATGGAATTAAGGCTGTCAGGAGCACCTTTCACGGTACCCATCACTGGCTCTGCTGGGGAGGAGAGTGACCGTGGCACCCTATTCCAGGTTTGCCTAAGGCTGGCACTAGTTTGCATCACCCCCCAGTGAGATGCCAGAGCAAAAGAGCTGATTTCTGCCTCCACGTGCAGTTGGGCTCAGGGAGGTGGGTCCCCGCCTACTTTCTGTGTCACTTGAGCGTGGTGCCAGAGCCATCAAGCTCTCTGCAGAAATCCTGCCCTGAGGTTCAGTCCTGCAAGGGTGAGCAACTCTCGGAGCCCCCGGCGCAGAGCAAAGGGTTTCACGCCTGCCTTGCAGGATCAGGCCTTTGCAGGGAGCAGTGAAGCGGGATGGGTGAAGTGGGGGGCTGTGATCTTGGTGAGAGGAGGCTGTTACGTCCCACGCCTGGTTTCTGCAGTTGGGCTTGGCCCGATCTGCAGGTGAGAGGAGGGGACAAGAATCGTGGAGGTTAGAGAGATACAGGCAAGTAGCCACAGATACACGCACCGCCGTGCTCTGGGATGGGTGCTGGCCCCGGGGAGCACTCTGGCAGTGCCTTGTCCCTGAGGCAGCCCTCCCTGCTCTGTCCCCTTGATGGAAAAGACCCACTGGACCTTTTCATCCCGACCATTTGCCTCCAAGGTTTCTTTGGGAATGCGCATGATTGGGGTGTAAATCCTTGTTGCTGGTGAGCTGTCCCGTGCTGGGGAGGGGATGTTGGGGGGGCTTTAGGCAGCAGGCGTGAGTGTTACGTTTCTTCCCAAATGTGGCTCCCCATAAGGAGCCTGCTTGGGGCTGACCCAGGGGCAAAAGCATCCTCTGCTCATCGCTCCCACCTCTCCCAGCCCCGAGAAAAGCAGCCTGACCTTGCTCAGCAAGAAGCAGACACAGCTTGCTCCCCAGGCAGGCGGCTTCCCAGATAACCCCCCGGCTTTCTGAGGGCAGTGCAGGTGTCAGAGGCATTGTCTCTTTGGAAATTAATTTTCCTGTCGATTTCCTTATTTCTCTTAATTGATGAGGGGCAAGTCTTAGGCGCGTTGCCAGCGGCACCAGGCACAGCCTCCTGTAGGTATCAGCAGAGCCAAAAGCACTAGCGACGAGGGCTGGGGAGCGTAATGAACTCTCAGAGGACTCGTTGCAGCTCAGCCCGTGCTCTAGATTAGCTGAGGAATCATCTGGCCCAGCTATTAACTGTCCCATTTAACATCATAAATTATTAACCTAATTTTGAGGAGGGTCGGTGACGGATCGCGCTGATTTTGTCGGCTTTTCCGCAGCCTCTCGCACAGCCTGCCGGCACAGGGCAAGCCGCGGGCAGGGCCCGGGGGTCAGTGCCTCCAGCGAAGGAGCGAGACGGGGCAGCACGGGACAGAACCACCAGCTCTGCCTCCTCTTCCAGCCCAGCGGAGAGCTCAGGGAGAACCCTAAGCAAGGAGGATCCTCCAGTGGAAATGGGGGATGTGAGGGCTGCCCATGGGGAAGAGCAGAGCCACACACTCCCCATCACATCCATGTGGGGCACCCGTGTGCATGGGTGTTCAAGAGCTCTGCCCCTTGCTGGGTACCTGTATGTGCTGCCCACCCTCGGTGCAACCAGAGGTGGTTTGTAGCTTCTTTAAGCAGCTATCAGGATGCTCTTTAGTTTGTATGGCAAAGGCCTGGGTTGGGTTTTTCTTCCTACTCTTGTTGTAGACTAGAGCTTGTTCAAAAAGTTCCCTTCCTGGGAAAAGTTCTAAATAAAACAGGGTGAAAGTGAATTCTTTGGTATAAAAGTTTTAAACCATTTAGAGTTTTTTTCCAGCTGAAGTGTAATGAACATTTAAAGGATACCATCTTTTCTTTCCCCTTTATCTTCCTTTGAGAAGAGAGATGTGTGCAGGAAGAAGGGGCTGAGAATTGCACTCAGACCAGCATTTTTTTCAATTGAGTGGAAAAATTTTGAAGTCATTTGGTCTGTCGAAAAAAAACATACAAACCTGAAGGAGAGCAAGCTCTGAAATCCTTGTAAAACGCCTCTTTCATTCTGGCATCGCAAAAAGGACTTTTGTTTCCCCACGAGCAGCTGTGCAGCTCGGTGCTGCCTGTCCGTGGTGTGCGAGCGTGCAGCCCCGAGCTGTAGCCCGTGGAAAGGGTGGCATTTGGGAGCCAGCATAACCCCCAGGCCCACACCCCTTCGCTCTGAGGCGCTGCAAGGTTCAGCGCTGTAGGACCAAGCCTCACCCTGTGCCATGCCTTTCCTGGGGTCAGGATCAGCAGGCTGCATTGCTGGTAAAACAAAGCCCCCAGCACCCCAGCACGAGCGCAAAGAAGTGCCTTTGGTTGTGATGGGGACATGGAAAGGTGTCAGAGTCTGTATTAAATCGTCAAGAGCCTGCATCACTAACCTCCTCATCCTTGAGCGCTGCCCAGAAGTGCCTGTACCTCATGGTGCGGTACTGCCCCTCCTTCCCTCGAGGAACCCAGCATGTGCAGACCCACAGCATCGGTGCTGTCATACGCCCCTCGCCTGACACAAGGCTTTACACACTCGCAGAATAGAGACGGTGCAAGTGCACGCGCAGTACAGACCCGCACAGGACTGATGCCCAGCACACGGATATAAAATACAGCGCCCTGCCATAAAACATGCACTGCTAGTCTATATATTTTGCAATCCCTTTAAAGATTTTTTTTTTCTTTAAACCCCTCACCCCAGCTCCCTCCCCATTCTCCCCCCAAAAAATTATTATAAAGAATTATTGCCATTAGTACGTCTTTCCCAGTGAAAGGAGAAAATCGCCTCATTCATAATTTATACCCTCAATTACTATTAATAAAGAAATATTTCAGCAGAAAATCGCCTGGGAAAATTACACGTAACATTGCATTAACATTCTATTTGAACATTTTCATCACATTTGTTATAGAGTTAATAAGAGGGATATGCTCCCCTGACTTCTTCATGAAATTATGGGCTGCCTATGATAGTTTAATCTTTTAGACTTTATATAATATATTCACTTTACTAATTGAGCTATCCAAGGAGCAGTTAGGGATGTTCTTAAACGTGGAAGACAAAGTAATCAGGGCCGTGACTTCCTGACGAGAAGATCTTCTTCCGGAGATGAGGAGCCGCACGTGTGAGTAACGCACACGTACGTGTTAGTGCACAGACGTGCCGCTCCATTAGCCCTTCCCTTCACGTCCTGCCTGTACTTGGAAGCGAATGAAGGCTGGAGGTCATTTTCGGACCGGTGGAACGTTCCCCCAAAAGCTCCGTTCGTGTTTTATAGCGAAAGGGGGTCTGGTGAGCTTGAGCAAGCTGTTACTGCCCGGGAGGTATTTAAAAGATGCATAAAAGGGGCACTTGGGGACATGGTTTAGTGGTGGACTTGGCAGTGTTGGGGTTATGGTTGGACTCAGTGACGATGGACTCTTAAAGGTCTTTTCCAACCTAATTGTTTCTATGGCTCTGTGATTATTTTTGGAATAAGAAATGCCCAGCTTGGGGGTTTCTTGGGAGCAGTACTTCATGTAGACAAGCCTTTACACTCAAATTCACCCTCACCCATGATCACGGACAGACCATCTCCAATACTCTGGACAAGGAGCTGGGCTGTGCTGTACAAACCCTCTTCTGCTTTCCCTGGAGCTTTTGCTTCACCAGGTAGTGCGATCTGGGGTACGCAGTGCAGAAACGCTTCCCGCAGCCCAGGGTGCAAACAAACCCAAAATTGGGCCGTAGGCAAGAATTGAGGTAGGTGTGAGCAGTGAGGGATGAGACGGCATTTGGAAGATGGACACTGCTCTGGGACACCATGATGGTGCCACCATGGGCATCAGTCTGGACAATCTGCTTGTCTCCCAAGAATCTGAGCAAGAGGAAAGCCTTGGTAGCTCTCTCTTCTGCTCCTGTGCCTGCAGCCAGGGACCCCACACAGAAACCGGAGCCTTGGTCCAGGCTCAGCTGCTCTTGGACCCTTACTTGCACAGAGGCAGCATTGGGTCCTGAGATTTGAGCCCTTCGTCCAGTCTGGGAGATGAACCCAGGTCAGGGTGTCTCTGCGAGATCCTTCTTTCGCCTCCATGTGCACACAAGGTGTCCCTTACCACAGGATGTGTTCCGGACCTCTTGGTTTCAAGCAGGAGGCTTCCCGAGGTGACAGCAGGTAGTGGTTTGGACCAGAACCATGTGGAAGAGGGCTGCATCGTCAGCATGCCAGGACGTTGCTCCCTCATTAAGCCTAAAGTACATGCAGCCATGAGCAGGTGCAAAGAGGGATCCATCACCGCTGAGCAATGAATGGCGCTGCCACCAGGGATGAAGGTGGATCTTTGTGAGCTGCCCCTGATGAGGGACACTAAGGGAGCACAGGACCAGCTGCTCATTTCACATCCACAGGGCACTGCTGTCCCTTCTGCAGCCACTGAGACCAGGCAAGGGCAGGAGAAGGGTGGCAGGGCACACAGGTGAGGAATTGCAGTCATCCCTGAAGCCTCCCTTGTGCTTCCCAGCCTCCGCAAACCTGTGGCCAATGCTGATGGCAAGCCAAAGGGTTAATTAAAAGCTTTCAGGCATTGGGATTCATTAGCTGGGACTCATTAAACAGCAAATAAGAGCCCGGATGTTGCCAACTGAGCCCTGCTGAAGGCGGCTCCTGCAGGAGACCCCCATGCTGGGGGTGGCCAGGTGACACCCCCCCCCCCCATTACTCCCCAGCAGACCATGGCCAGAGCATCCCACTGTAGAAGGGAATCAGTGCGGGAAGAGTGCCGGAGGGGGTGCTGGCAGTGAGCACCCCTCCACCACATCCCCAGTGTTTTAATGTCTGTTCACACCAGCCCACCGGGCCAGGCTTAGCACATCTGGGAGACAGGGATGGGTGCAGGACAGCCCAAACCTGTGGCCTCCCTGCGGTGTGAGGCATGGGGAGCAGAGCACCCACCTGCGGTTGCACAAGATGTGCAGCTCTATTAATGCTTTTGTGAGGAGCCGGTGTCTCATAGGATGTGCTGCACCCTTGTTGTTGAGCTTGCAACATTTTTCTGGGTGATGGTGTGCCACCAGCCAGCACTGATGGAGACTGTGACCACCTGGGCCACCACCGGGCCACACTGGGCAAGCAGCAGCCCATGTGAGCCCACATCTCCCCAGATGGACAGGGAGCCTCAAGCTGCACTGTGTGCAAACCCATGGGGAGCACAGGGTGTTGGGCAATTTTCCAGGGACCACACAGGCAGCTTGGGCACAGCAGAGGCTGAGGAAGGTGAGACATGGACTGTCCACCCCGGGGATGGCCACTGCCTGGTCCTGGGCAGGATGGGCCATGCTGTAAACAGGACAAGTCTTGTAAACAGGGTTCCAGCTGGAATAAATTTAGCCCATTGGGGTTGCAGCCCCGGCGCAGCAGGACACGGTGTCAGGGCATTGTCGAGAGGAGAGGGGGAGAAAGAAGCTGAATAAACAAACACAGCTTGTCCCAGTTTTGTTGTTGTTTTTTTTTTTTTGTGTCCCAGCGTTGTTGTTTCAGCCAGACAATTGCCCTGCAGATTGAGGGAGCAGGCTGGAGTTCAAGTGAATTTTTCTTCCAACGCCTCCCTTTTATATCGTGTTTTCACATGGGAATGTATCCTGCCATGTGTGGGAGGGTACCCGTACCTGTGTGTATGGGTAACTCCATGGATGCTCCATGCACATCTCTGGACTGTCCTGCAGGGATACGGGCTGCTTGGAAGGCCAGGTGAGGTCGAGTAACTTGACATTGGGTGCCATGTAGGACTTGGCTTTCTCGACAGGCACAGCCTGGACTAACCCCCGTGGGTGCCCAGGAGCACACGTGCAAGGTGCTCTGTGCTTCGCGTACACCTGTACGTGTCTCCGTGGGCAGGCGCAGCTCTGGAGGTGTTCCCCCATGGCAGAGGGGACACCGTAGAGGGGAAGGTCTCTGTAGGACTTTGGAAATGGGGATCAGTTCTCCTGGGCGTTTTTTCCCTGGTTCTGTCATGGAGCTTGGGCAAGTCGTATTCCCTTGAGAAAATCATCCGCGATCCCTGGAGCGAAGGGCATGGATCTTTGTCAGTCCTGCTGTGCGAGGACCCAAGTCTTTTCTGAAGGCCATGTTTAGAGGCAGCCTCATTTTCACGTCTTAATTTTATTTTTCTCACATCTCCCTCTGACACACACACATACACACACACTTCTATTGGAAAAACGATTTTAATACCCATGGCACATTGTCCTGGTGTGATATAAAATCCAATGACATGTGGCATTTGGAAAAGGTCACTTCCCCCATCAGGATTCATTATCCTACCTCAGCCTGGAAAGCCATGGGGTTGCCCCCTCCTCTGCGGACCACTTGCCCCCTCCCCGGCTGCGGCGGGTGAGCAGGGATTGAGGATGAGGTGGCTGGCTGGACACTCCGTGGACTTCGGTGGTTACAGGGACACGCTGCTGGGAAGGCTCGGGCTGTAACTGGTTCCACTGGGCGCACCAGGCTCAGGCCGGTTTTTGCCCTCCTCCCCCTTATCGCTGCTGCTCCCTCTCTGTTCCCTTTCACTCAGGAGCCAGCTCTTGTGGTGCCCTCGGTCTACATGGTTGCAGAAGGGAAACACTCCCCTTCCCTGTTTCACTTGTTCAATTTTTTGGCTGGGTTGGTTGGGAAGTGCCCTCCTGCGTCGGTGCTCACCACCACCTAGGCAGAACTGAGAAGAGAAAGCGGAGCGCACATGGAAAGCCCAGCTCCTTGCCAGCTTCCCCACCAAACGTGGGGTCCCTGGCTGCCCCACGTTCAGTGGCTCCCAGCCCCTGGGGTGGACCAGCAGTGCCCAGAAGGCTGGGTGCAGCAGCACCAGGGCGTCTCTGCCCTGTTTCTTGGAGCTTGCCCACGCAAGGCAGCACCCTGGGCTAAAAAGGGGTCCCTGGTGCACGTTGCGGGTGAGGGACAGCAGGTCAGGAGAGGGGATGTTCACAGCAGGGCAGGAGTGACAAGCTGTCCTGGAGCACTTGCATATTTTTGCCCATCCCTGGGCTCAATTTCTGCTCAGGCTTCCCCAGGACCGTCTTTGTCCAAGTATACCCAGCTCCCAAGGTGTTTCCAGCCCTGCTTGGAGCTATTCCCTGGAAAGGCAGAAGGGCTCAAGAGGGCCAAACCTGCAGTGGAGGCCGCTTGGGTGGGCTCAGGGGATGCAGTCCCTTGTGGGGCAGAGCAGGGGCTGTTCCCCAGCAAGTTATCCCATGGGGACTGGGAGCCAGGACTTCTCTCCTTGGCTACAAACCGCCTCGGGGCATCTCGGGCAAGTCGTTCACCTCTGTAACCCTGTTTCCCACCCTCAGGGGAGGGAGGGGGCGAGGGTGGGTGCACTGAGCGTGCAGTGGGCTCAGGGCTGCAGAAGGGGCAGGAGGTGGGGAACGGGAACAGTTGTTCCCAGGGAGAGGAGGATCTGCGGTATTTTTGCAGCGGGGAGTGGGATTTGATGCCTGCTGAAGATGACTTCTCAGAGTGCTGAGGGCGATGGTGAGTGTAGCCCCTTCCTGCCGTATAAACACCAGTGAGTTATGGGTACCCCAGCCTCTAATTATGCAGTCAGCCCCAAATAGGCTGTGTCTAACGAGGCTGACAGACTAATATCTCAAGAGCCCTTAATGCGTTATCATCTCTTGCTGTATGACCTCATATTTATAACTGCTCTGGTGGGAGGTTGAGAAATGTCCTTCTCTTCCCCCAGCCCCCTCCCCAACTTTCCTCCCCCCCCAGAGCAGCAGCTCTTCAGCCTCATCTGTTAGGATCAGGAGGAGAGAGGCGACTTCTCTCCATCCATCATGAGCAGAGTTCACGCTATTAGATGATTAAAGACATTTTTTATAATATTTGGAAGAAGCTTTGAAATGTCTCTCAAACAGTGTGATTAATGCCTGCTTAACCCTCGCCTGGCCAGGATGGCAGGAGGGGGAGGCGGGTGCATCCCGGGGCAGGGCTCCCCTGGCATCTCGGCGGTCGCCTGGCCGTTGGGCACCCCGAGCCCTGACAAGGTGTGATTCATGAGCAGGAGGCACCTGCAGGAAGCTCCGGCCTCCTGGCAGTTCCTAACGCACCGGGGACTTGGTGGTTTCTGAGGCTGCAACAGCCGGGGCAGGAGGAAGCGGTGCCTGCCCCGTCCCCAGAGCTCACACAAGAGGTCCCAGGGCTGTGCTGCTCTGGGTCCACGCTGGACTCTCCCACGCTGTGGGTTTCAAGGGTGGGCAGGGAGTGGGGGGGAGTAGCCACTGCCCATTCCGCTGGCCTGAGCTGGGCAACTGTTTGCCTTCGTCGTTTCCCTTCTTTTTCTCTGCCTTTCCAGATGGCTCGCTCTCAGAGGCAAGTCTCTCCAGAAAACCCTCACGGGCATCTAGATGCTCTGTAGGATCCACCTTTAGGATACTGCATCCCTACTCAGAGTTTGCCATAAAGACCCGTGGGGCTGGAGGGGGGGACACGTTCACAGTGAAAGTCGTGCTGGCATTACCTTGCCCTGTGCCTGCCAGTGGCCAAATCACTGATGTTCGCTGTCGTTGGTTCCCGTGGGGGAGTGGAGATTCGGCCTCGGATGGGGGAAGGATGCCCGCCTCCTTTGATCACAGGCGCGATGTTTCATAATCTCAATTTCTTGTCAATTGATTGCCAGATAGAAGCGACAACCAAAGAGGGCCCCAGGCGTCTGCAACTGCCACTCAGCGTATGATTTTAACTCTCCCCCTCTGTAAGTTTGCATTATTTTCTTGTTGTCGTTGTTGTCGTTGTTGTTATCTAAAGAAAACTCCCTTCCCTCTCCCTCCAAAAAGCCTCCTAGAAATCCCAATGCCCTTGTCAGTTTGGTGTTCTGTGTACAAACAGCTGAGAAGGGTTAATGCATGATTAATAGGTGTTTTATTAAAATGGTTAATCTGTCATTATAGAGTCCAAAAGATCAATAGATTTCTTATAATCATGGCTTAAAATCATCTTTAGCGCCACTGCTTATGGGCTTAAGACCCTGGGCAAGATGCTTAGGGAACCTGGGAGTCTCCTGTTAACTCCTTCTAACCCTGCTGCCATCTGAAGCGTGACCCAAGGTCTTCCGCAGCCGGAGAAAAGCCGACGCAGGGCTGCACGTACTGTTATGGTTGCCATCTGCCTTATTATTTATGGGTATTAAAACTGTCACACCTGAGCGACGGAAAAGGGAAATGGAAAGAGGGAGAAGCCAGGAATGCAGCTGGATAAATGTTCTTTGTTGCGACTGTCAGCAGCACCCGAGCGGAGCGAGGCGAGGGCATGGCTGGGCTGTGTTTGATCCACTGGTGCCGTTGCAGAGCAGTGAGCCGTGTCGGAGTATCGCCCCGTCGCCACCGTGCGCCTTCACTAATGAGCGCTGCCTCCCACGCCGGGGTGAGCCTGCTCGGAGGTGAAGCCACGTGCCTGGTATGAGACCAGGGCGGACCAGCCCAATGCCACCTGAGTCCCATCCCTGTTCCCAGCCCCAGAGGCTGCTCTTCGGGCAGCTGGATGATGTTGGGTCTGGTTGACCCAACCTTTTGGGATGCCTGGTCCAAGCTGCTGTTTGGTAACTCCAGCGATACACTGACAAATCCCAGAGACACTGAGCTGCCGACCCCCAGCGCGAGGTCTCTGCAGGAGGAGGTGCTGATCAGACAGGCTGACGCGGGGGTGGCTGAGCCAGCACAGGCAGGGGGAGCGCAGGCCCCTCTCTGCCCCCACCCGCCCCGCAGCATCCTCTCCTCCGCAGCAGAGGAGGGATCCTGAGGTCACACCAGGGGTCTGCAGTGGAGCCTGGATGACAGCGTGGAGTGCCACAGAAGCACTGCGCTCTGAGCTCGAGGCAGGGCAGCTGGCACCAGCGAGTGGTTCCTGAGCAGTTTTGGGCTGTGGATGTTGCTGCACCACTTGTGATGAAGACCCAGACGTCCTGCCCAGTGAGCAGTGCAGACATTGGGGTGCTGGGACCCGTCCAGTGTCCTGAAACCCCTCCCTGTCCCTCCATGCTTCCCTCCGAGGTGCATGTGTGCAGGATGGACAGACTTCTGTGCAGCTCCTGGCACCACAAGCCTGCCCGAGGTTAGAGACCCTCGCTCAGAGGCTGCTGGGAGCTGGTTCTCTCTGGTAATTTGTCCAGGCAGAGTGCCTCTGCCGCAGCCCCCTCCCTCACCTCCATGCCCTGCTCAGCCCTGCTCCCCACTGGGCTCTGCTCCCTGCCCGACCCCACAGCCCATGCAGGCCAGTTGGACTCAAAACAGGGAAAATGAAGGCGAGTTCCTACCGTTACCTTCCCCTTCTCTTCCCTGCCTGTCCTGCACTCATCCTGCCTCGGGCTGGCTTGGAAAACTCTTGCCTGGCAAGAAATCCCAAATCTGCCCCATCCAGCTGGAGGGTGTGTGCCCGGTGCAGGGGTCCCAGCCTGCCAGGAGGGTATTGCTGTCTCCATCTCCCACCCCCACTAGTGCTCAGCGTGGGGCTGGGCGGAAATTTTCCAGATCCCCTGGGTCCAGCCCTCTCCATCCCTACCTCATTGCTTATTTCTGGGCCATTATGCTCGACAGGGAGAATTTGTTTCTGTCCAGAGCAGATCCCCGGACAGTCTCAAACTTCTGAGGATTTATCATCCTGAGCTTTTGTTTGTGGGTCTCCAGGACCCTCTGCCCCACAGCTGAGCCCAGGCACTTCTCTGTCTCCTCCACAGAGCCTGCTGCCCCCCGGGAGCACTGACCTCTCTCTTCCCCCATGGATGCCCAGGCATGCAGGCTTCCCTGCACCCCGGTCACACACGTGCATGCAAAGGCCACTGCTGGGGGCACGATGCTGCGATCACAGTGGCAGGGGATGTGTCCTGCCTATGGGGAAGGTGATGGCTGTGGCTCCTCTTGGCCCACAGCTGCTGAGGGAAGTGGCCAGGGCAGGGCATGCTGGGCTTCCAACACAGAAATCCCCTGGGATCCTTAGGTGATGTTTGTCCTGCCCGGGGACTGGTGGCAGGGGAGCCTGGGCTTGTCCCCTTACATCACCACATTGTGTCCCAGCTTGCAGCCTTGCTCCATGGCAGCTGAGCAGCTGGCAGGGCCGGGCAGAAGCGAGGTGTGAGCTCCCTCATTTGTCTCGGGGGTCAGCACTGGTGTCCCCTCATGACTAATAGAGCTGAAACAGCACCGGCCACCTGTGCCGAGTGACAGCGGGGTGACAGCAGGGGCGGCGCAGGTGACAGCGCCGCTAGCTGCACTCTCCACCTGAGCAGATAATCAGCTGCCCTGCGGTCGTGGTGGTGAGGATTTGGGGACACTCTCAACAGGACCAGTCTATCATGACAGAGCTCTCAGCTGGCACAGGTAGCGACTGGGGTTGCATTTCCAAATCGCCACCGCTGCTGTGTTAGATGGGGACCCCGCTTGCCATCAGCCCCCCGCTTGCTGTCCTCCTGTCCCAGAAGCCACCATGCCGGTGACAGAAAGCTGCTCCGGAGGCTGGTGGAGTGTGATGGGGAAGGAAAGGGGTGCAGGGCTGCTCCACCAAAACGCCACCCCCACAGCCCATCCCCTCCCTGGCCGCCCACATTCCTCTGCAGCAGGGCCAGGAAGGGGGGCACCAACCTTTGGCACATTTATTGACACTCCCTGAGTTCATACCGCGACTCTACAATCTTTCCCTGAGATTATTAAGAATTAATTGATCACTTTTATATTCCCCCCGATACCCAGTGCTGCTCCGCGACAGGCAGCAGGAGGAGGGGAGGGAGACCGGAGGAGGGCGGGGTGTGTGTAAAAAACACACTGATAAATGTTAATTACTCTTTTACAGCCCTTGTCAAATTCCAAAGCAAGTCATAAATTCATTAAACTCTAACGGATTAAGCACATGCAGCTTATTTAGTCGCCATAAACAAGATCATTTGGATGTTGATTTTCCCCTTTTTATTGCTGCAGCAGAAAAGGGGAAAAAATCAGATGAGGGAAGGAGTTGGTGGTTACCAGGGAGTCAGAAAAGTTTGGATTTATTTCATATCTTGTTTTCTTGCTCCGTGGCAGCTCTCTGTAGCACATTGGTCTTCGGGCTGCTCCTGAGCAGTGTCTTGCAAGGGAGCATGGCCTCCCCAGGAGCAGTGTCCATGCCCCAGGCGGCTGAGCCTGCATGGATAGCCGTGGGATGGAGACGCCATGGCTGCACAGAAGGTCTGTGTCCTCTCCATGCCCCAGGGCTGCCTTCTTAGTGACGAGGCTCTTAAACACTCAAGCAAGGTCTGGATGAGCAGAGACAGGTTGCTCAAAGACCTTTTGGAGGTGGTTTTGGGCTGGGCTGGCCACTCTGCACTCCGTCATGCTGGGAGGTCTCCAAGGGTAGGTTGTCTCCAACGAGGCTCAACCCAGCCCCTGGGATGCAGGGGTCTGCCCCCAGCCACAGGGACTGTGCAGGCAGAGTTAGCATTAAAGCAGCTCAGCTCATTCTGGGATGTTTCAGCTCATTTAAGGGCTGTCCCCAAGGTGCTGACTGTGCCAAGTGAGTGAAACATGTCCCCAACCAAGCCCAGCCACAAGAGAGAGGAGGCATGGAAGGGACACGATGCTGGTGGGGAGGGACAGGGCACCTTGGGCTGCTCTGAACACAGGCACATGGCCCAGGTCTGCCAACCCGCTCGGTGAGCTTGCCATCCTCTGCTCGCACATGTTAATAATCCAGGCTGACCTCCTGAGCTGTGGGAGCAGAGGAAGGAGAATGAGAGGAGGGTCATGGAGATTAATTAATACTCAGGGCTCTAATTATGAGTTTCTTCAACACTGGGCTTCTGATGAGGAACAGGCGCTGAGGCAGCCCTGAGTCCTGCTGCCCCTCGGCTCACCCTGCTGAGACATCTCCTGCCTCCTTGCACGGCTGGTTTTACTGGGAGAGGGATGGGACTTAGCCCCCAGCCACCAGTATCTCCCACTGCAGCTCTGGGAGATGTGGCCAAGAAGTTGTGACTGCGTAACCCCGTCCCTGCCTTGGGCTGAGCGCCAGAGACCTGCTGCCATCCCCAGCACGTCTGCTCCCTGCCTCGGTCCAGTACCCGGGCGTGGGATGGGGGTAGGAGGTGGCCTGGGGGAGCGTGGTGGGTGTCACAGCCTGGCCCTGAACGGTGGAGGGTGCTGGCCGGCCCAGTGCTGACACTTCTTGCTCTGCGGATGCTGGTTAGGCATCCCAGCTGAGCGGCTCGTGGCCAGTGATGCTGGCCCTGGGACACGGCTGTGCTTCTCCAGCATCACCTAGCCTCCGGTGAGGCTGTGCTCGTCAGGAGCCGCAGGCAGCCGTGCGCTGCAGGCAGCAGAGGGAACTCTAAACATCTCACTGGAATTTGCTGCCTGGCTGCTGCCAGAAAAATGTAGGGCTTTTGCTTCAGTCCTCAGCAGCACTTCAGCTAAAGCAGGTGGCCTGGGCACTGGAGGGGCGACTGCCTCCCTCCAGCCCCATCTGAGCCCATCTCTGAAACGGGTACAGCCCATGGGTACGTACATGTCGCCCGGGCCCTGCTCCCCTCTGCCTCTTGGAGGGGCAGAGGGAAGGAGAGGAGCCGCTGAAGGTCTCAAATAGGACAGCAAGGGGTTGCCAGCCTTCAGGAGCCCCGTTCCCAACAAGCATTACCCTCCCACAGCCCTCGCAGCGGGTACAATGTGCACAGATAAGTGCCAGCCCTCGCATCGGGTACAACGTGCACAGATAAGTGCCAGCAGGAGCATCCCTGCCCGCCAGGTCCCTCTGCTTTCCTGCTGCATGGAGGTGCCCTCCAGAGATCCCCCCAGCCTTCTGAGCTCAGACGGGGCACCCAGGGGTTAAGGGAAGGAGTGTGTCCCATGCTAAGCAGTAGCTAACAGCCACTAGCTAATAACTTTATGGCTTCAAAGCAGGGCATTTATCATGCTGAAGTTTGTTTATGCACTAGTTATATGGCGCATTTTACCAGCGCTGTGTTTGGCTGATAAATTCTCCATGACAAGCGAGGCTACCAATGGGGACTCGGTGAGTCCAAAAGACCAGTAGCTTTTTCCTGAACTCTGCTTTCTGAGATAAGGATGTTTTTTCCCTCTTTTGTTTTGTAAGGAGGAAAGAAAAAAGAATTCAACAACCTGTAAGCTTAAAAAAAAAAAGAGGGAGATTTTTGTTCCGGATAGGTTGTCTGATGCCTTGTGGTCCCTTGCTGGGGGCAGAGGAGAAGGTCCTGGCCTTGGTGAGGAGCAGGATGGCTGTGCATGAGCACGGCTGTACTGGCAAGCGATGCACGTGGGTTCGTGCTGGGAGACTTGTGCAAGTGCTGAGTGGGCACTGACAACTCATATTGGCTCTGCATGTCTCCGGGAACAGCCTGTCTGTCCTGCCTGCCTTCAGGAAGGGTATTTTTGGGGTAGAAGTTTTAGAGGGCACCCTCTAGTTCTGCTCAGTGTTTCTGAAACGAGACATAACCGTATCATTCATCACTATTTTGTGGTTGCGCGTGTGTGCGATCTGTTGCTGAGCGCGGCGCAGCTGCGACGTTCACCCGTACCCCCTTACTGCTGGGTTAAACCGCTTTAATCCTACTAATAGTAATGACCTTCACATTTCTGGCTTGCTCTATCACAGGAGCCAAACCCACTTCGCAAACATTAACGATCTCGGCCTCCTGACTCCGTGCAAACACGATGGGTCGGGATTATTTTTCCTGCTGCAGCGGTGGGGAAACTGAGGCATAAAGCAAGGAGCTGGCTGCTCTGAGCCTACCCAGTGAGGCACCTTTTGCTTTCAACATTAGACCTCACTCTGTTCCAGCTTGGACCAGTGTAGGCTTTCAGTGGGTCTCACCCGTGGAGCTAGAGCTGAGGGCACCAGGTCGGTGGGATGCAGCGGGACAGACGCTGTCACCAGGACCTGCCTCTGCAGTGCCACTGGGGCGGTTTGTGTGCCAGCAGCCTTTGCTCTTGCTGGGGGGCAGGACCCACGCTGCAGGATGCCGGGGGGAACCAGGGTGTGCCGGCTCAGCGTTCTCTTCCCCGTGGGGCCATGCCCGCGGCCACACCGCTTATCCCTTTGCCATTCTGCCACAAGGCCCCCACCATGGTCCACTGTTTGGGGACAAATGCCCAGCAATTGGGCATGTGGGCACACCCCTTCCTTCATGCAAACGTGCTTGTTAGGTGCATCTGCAGGTGTTCCCCGGTGAAGGCGGCAGCAGGTTTACCTCTGCACGCCTCTGCGTGCATAAACATGGATTTGTTAGCGCACCGTGTGTATTTCCATCTCCGTGGGCTGCGTTAGGATCCATCCACAGCTGCCCACCCGCGTGGGCGTCCCCGGCCACGTAGCCGTCCCAGCCTGCGCATCTCCGGCTGCGTACCTGTTGCATCCCCGGCTGCGTACCTGTGCTGGGCGCGCGCGGCCACGGCTGCGGGTCTGCATCGGTGGCTGCGGGTCTGCATCGGTGGCTGCGGATCTGCAACGGTGGCTGCGTGCAGTGGCCCCCGCAGGCTGTAAATACTGCCAGTGTGGCGGGGAGGTTGAGCGGTTTATGGCTCAAGGTCAGGCCCATGAATCATAAAAAGGTGTCGGAAGGAGCATTAACTCCTAGCCTTCGCTCGGTCTCTGTGTGGTTTCAGGCGGGGCCCCGGAGGCAGTGATTAAAGGGTGCACCTTCCCCTTTCAGTTTTACGGTAAAAGGAAAGCAGTAAATTAGAAGCCCACAGGCTGGGGCAGCCCAGGTCCTGCCGGCACAACAGCTAAGCGAGTACCTGCCGCGCGCCCCGAGACTCCGCCGCCGGCTCTGCATCCCTCCGCCGTCACGGCCCCCGCGCAGCCCCCTCTACCATGGCAGCCCCTTCCCGAGGGGCAGTGTCCGGCCGTGTGCTGGGCAGGTGGCCGCGCTCGTGGTGGCTACATCCCTCCATCCTTGCCCAGCCGACGGTTCGGGATGGCTGGGGGTGCTCAGCCCCGCTTGCCCCACAGAGCAGCAGCGCCTCTTCTCTGCACCTTTTTACAACTCCAGCTATAATTAACTCAAGTAATAAAACTTTTTGAATCCAAATAGATATAATTAAGGTTTAATGCCCCTGTTTTCTTGCGAATTGTCAGGACTATTAAGAGCTGAGTATTGATTGAAGAGGTGAGGCAGATGTTTCTGCTGCTGAGGTGGGATTGCTGGGGCAGAGGCAGAAAGTCATGATAATGGTCAGCTCCGTGCTTCACATCTGGACCTCGGGACAGCGACCTGAGGCTGGGGAGAGCTGGGGCAAGGTCCAGCGCTGTGGGGCTGGCCCTGGCCCAGGGAGGCAGGGAGGAAGGCGTGAAGGCTGCTTGCAGGATCCTGCTTTTTCCACAGCTCAGCTATAGGTAGCCCAAGCACGGGCATAGGGCACTGCTGCAAGTTTCACCCTGCCAGTGCATGCTCCAAACCCACCATCTCCTGGAGGAGGGCTTTTGGGGACAGAGGTGTGAACACACCCTGCCTCGTCCTCATCCCAGCAGTGGTGTCATCCTCCCGAGCCTGACCTAGCTGGCATCCTGGCATCCCAGGCTCGCTCCCACCACCACCTGCCAGGCTGGCGAGAGGGACGCGGGACATGCAGTAACACCTTCCCCGAGCTGCTGCTGCTGCAGCCAGCCCCGGTAAGGTACCGTGCAAGGGCCGGACGGGTTTGACCATTGCCAGGCTGATTTCCCCGAGCTCCTGCCAGCTTGGCACGGCTGCTCACCCTCCGGGCTGCGGGTCAGGCTGCCACCGCCTGCCTGGTACCTGCAATAGCAAGGGCCTGGGGGCAGGTAGAGGGCTGGGGCATATCTGCCCCGGGGACACTGCACATCTGTCCCGGGGCATTGCACATCTGCCCGGGGACACTGCAGGTACTGCAGCCGTTCTGGCCCCCGGCAGCTGGCGGGGAGGCTGGGCTGGGCAGAATGAAAAGCCCTGGCACATCCAGTGTGCCTGGGCAGGGTTGACCATTAGATGTCTCTGAGGGGAGAAAGGGAGCCTAGCAGCTTGCCGAGAGGGAAAATATGTCTCCTTTCCCTTACTAAAACCCTGCTTTTTCCCCTGGGGAATGGCATGGCAGAGCACTGGAATTGACGGGGCTGCCAGAGCTGATGGATGGTGCTGGCGGAGGGAGCAAAGCGGGTCAGCAGAGCAGAAACCAGCAGGCACAAAGAGAGAGCATCCCCGCTCAGCAAGGCAGGCGGTGACACCCTGTGCCGGGGCTGGGCACACAACAGCCCCCTCTCTGTTGGGCTGCAGAGTCGGCACAGCTGGGGTACCTGGGGTGCCATCCTGCGATGCCCTCGGGCTCACCCCAACTGCACCCGCCGACAAGAAGGGCCTTTCTTCGTCTCCGCACAAGCCCCGATTGTTCAGAGGCTTCCCCTGCCACTGCCTTGTGCTTCTGCTCTTCCCAGAGACGGTTCTGGAAGGAAAGGAAGGACTTGGAATATCTGCACAGCCATTGCTGCTGCGGCTTCAAGGTTGCTGAAGGGGCCAAGGCTCCCTGGACAGCTCCAGACCAGGATGCACATCCTGGCAGCTCTGCTGTGCAGCTGTGCATGCCCACAACCCACCCATGCCTCAGTTTCCCCACCAGTGACTGAGGTCCTGCTCCGTCTTTGCAGGTGTGCTGCAAAGAGTGGGTGCGTGCGTTTGAGCAAAGACATCCCTCAGAACTGGGGAGCTGCAGTGCCAACTGCCCAGGGCAGCCTCGGTGCAGGCAGTTGTGCTGCCAGGTCCTGTACCTTCCCTCCCCGGGGACACAACATTTCCCTGGCCATCCTGGAGCTGAGAAGAGGGAAACTGAAAGGTGGAAGCCTGGGCTTGTGTGCATCTTTGAGGGCTGCTCCAAGCAGGGACCTGGCCATGTTTTGAGGCTGGTGGGAGGAAGTGAGTTCTTGGTGGAGGCGGTGGATGCAGACCGGGCAGCCTTGCTACATCAGCCCTAACCTCACTGAAACTTGCGTGCAGCCTCTGCTTCCTCATGAGAGACACCCAGACAGCCTCCCAGCAGGAGAGTGGACAGCAGCTTGCAGCGATGCTGGGGGGATGCTGGCTGTACAGACACCCACTCCAGCCTTGGAGCCACGGTCTCTGCCGTCGGGAAGTGTCTCCTGCCCGAGCACTGTCCCTATCAGCCACGTGTGGGAGGGCAGGATCTGTCCCCATCAAGCACGGTTGGGTGGGCAGGATTGGTGGGGAAGGAGGTCGGAGCAGGGACAGGCTGTGCTGAGCTGTAGAAAGTGACAGTGAAACAAGGGTGCAGTGAGCCCCAGGCTTGGGATCCGGGACTGCAGGCTGCTCCCCGTATCTTTGGGGTCAGTGGAACCTTCTCCTTTCTCCCCCCAAGCACAAGTAGGAGAACAAGCTGCTGTCTCAGCTAGGAGGCCAAGGCCCCTTGCCCAGGACCCCTGGATGGAGGCTCACAGTGCCCTCCAGGGATGCAGAGCTGCATTGCCCCTCCTGCCGCCCGATGATACAGAGCAGCTCTCCCAGTCCTGGCTCCCAGTCCTGGCTCCCATCCCGCGCTCTGTCTGCAGCGGGAGGATACACCTGAAGCCACTGGGCTGGAGGGACATATCTCCAGAGGGATCTGAATCCCAGATTGTCATCTTTGCTCTCCAAGAAGCCCTGCTGCCAAGTCCATCTGCAGTGCCGGCCACTGCTCCGGCAGCCACGAGAAGGAAGAGGAGTGCAGGCAAGGGGCTCAGCTTCAAATCGATGCTGAGCATTGTGATAAGAATCTCTTATCACCCTTGTCATTGTAATGGCTGGGACTGAAATGCTGGGCTGGGTGAGGACCAGGTCTTTGCAGGGCCAGAGGTGAGGGGGAGACAGGGCGCAGCAGGGAGACAGCAGCGATGGCTCTGGGGTGAGGTCCCAGCGCTTTGGGCACCTGCTTGCTCTCCCCAGTGATGACCAGAACCAGCCCTCCCTCCCATTCCAGCCTTGGGGGTGCCCCATCTCCTTCCCCATAGAGGGAAGAGCAGCTCTGGGTAGCATGGGTGAAATGCCGTGAAGGAATGGGTCCTGCAGATCCAGACCACGCGTGAGGGTGAGGGACACATGCAGAAGAGCAGCCCAGAGGGCTGAACATTGCAAAGAGAGACCAGGATTGAAAGGAAGAACTGGGAAGCATCCTGCTCCCACCTCTGCTGCCCTTCCCACCTCCCCCAGGGCCAAGTACAGCCCCAGCCCTTTTGGGGGGGTGCAGCACAGGAAGAAGACAGGCACACAAGAGCCAATGGAGCAGACAGGGATCTGGGGGCGGGGAGGGGGCAGGTTTCCAGGCCTTTGGGAATTTCCTCTGTTTCCAGTACTGTCCACAAGCAGCTTTTCCAGTGGGTAAGCTTACACGCTCTGGGCAGTATTAGAGGAGGCAGTGGCAGCATTGAGTGCCCTCAGCTGTAAGGAGGCTGCCCCAGAGCCCTGCCGCATGCTCTGCCTTTAACCCGTCATGCTTCTCCTGTATGTTTTATTAACAACTGTTGATTGGGATTCCAAGGTTGTCTGGCCATGCAGAGACGCAGATGAAATCTAAGGCTGCTGCAGTCCCCTGCATCTCTGGACCCACCAATATCTCTGTCTACAGTATCTCCTCTCCTGCTGAGCTTTCTTCCAGCGGACAAGCCCAGAAAGGTTAAAAAGGGTCCTGTAGCAAGGCCACTGTTCTGTCCTCCGCCGATAAGCGTGTTGCCTTCCACCCTCTCACCCCATTCCCCTTGGTGTGACTGTGCGGGATGGCCTGCAGCCAGGCGGGGATGGCCAGGCAGGGACCGTGGCGTCAAGGAGGGCAGTGCTGCTCCGAAGGGATGGGGAGGGTCTGCAGCTGCCTGGGAGGCCTTGCTGTTGGCTCCACACTGTTGGTGGAAAAAAACCACCAAGCCTGAAAGACCCTGTGAGCCCCCTGTGCGTGGGTGCTCTGCCGCTGGGGGCTCCTAGCCAGGGCAGAGTATCCTGGTGCACTGCGGGGCTGGGGACTCGCACAGCGGCGGCTTTGTCGGGTTGTTCTGCCGGAGAGGACGACTCTGAAGCTACAGACTGTTTTTTCCTATCACAGCCCAGACACAGGTTTCATGGCTGCTCCCAGTTTGGTGACCAGGGAGCCGGCGGGCAGGGGTGCTGGTGTGGTGCCGAACAGCCCACTGTTCCGGAGACTTGCCTGTTTAATTCCAGGAGGAGCAGTGTCAGGTTGAGCGGAATGGCCCCGCCGGAGGATTTATTAATTTCTCCTTCCCTCTGCCTCCTGCCAGGGACTGCGCTAAGATCCCACACTGCACAGTCATCTCGCTAAAGCCGAGGGGGCTTAGTGCTTAAATGGTTTTCATGCTGCTGCGGAGTTTAGCGCCTGTCAACAAGTCCGAGGTCTTGCCGAAGTGCCTTGAAACACAGAGCAGTGAGGAGACAGGGAGAGCGGGCATGTGCTGGTTTTAGCTGGGATAAAGTTCATTTTCCTCGTACTAGCTACTGCGAAGAAAATGAACTTTATCCCAGCTAAAACCAGCACAGGGCATCAGTGCTGTGCAGGGGGGAGCACACAAACCAGGTTTCCAAACCACCCTGCATACAGGGGACCATCGCATACCCAGCCCAGCATATCCCCTCCGGCACAGGCTGTCCCACACTCTGGCCAGAGGGACATTTGACCCAGCTTTAAGTTTAAACCTCAGGGAAACACCTTCATTAAACCTCACTAATGTGAAAAAGCAGAGCTCGCCCCCGGTTTTTAAGCCCTGGCTGTTGTAGGCTCTTGCAGAAGTAGGTGTGTGCGTATGACTGTGTTTTATGCTCTGTAGTCATCAGGCTGCTTTTACTGCTGGGTGAGCCTGAAGCCGCGGGGCTGAGTCTGTTGCAGTAACGTGCTGGCTCTGCAGATGGGGATAGCAGAGCTCAGAAACCCAACCTGGCTCCAGATGCCACTTAAAAAGCTTGCCCTGCCTGGGGAGGGTGAGGAAGGCACCCTCGCCTCCTCCTGCACCCCAGCCAGCCCCGCTGGGAGGAGAAAACCTTAAACTCATCTTCATTCCTTTTGAGGAGTTCAATTTGCCAGGGATGAATTTGCTTAAGCATGGGATAGTTCAATTCCAGCTCTGGGACACAGAAATGGTAAGCCAGCAGTGCGAGGTTTGGAGGTCACTTGTGCTGCGGGCCCCCAGGAAGCAACCCCACACCGTGGTGTCAGCGCGGGGAGCGGGAAGGCACGCAGGGCAGGCTGCCCCCAGCAGCCGGCTGCCCCCACCCCAGACCTGCTGCAGCAGTAGCAGCCCCCGAGACACCCGCTCCTGCCGGATCCACTGCTGCCAGCACATCGCCCAAGTCAAGCGTTTGAGCAGGGTTTGGAGGGGAGCTGGGTAGTTTTATGGGCAGTAATAGTATTTACAGCCTTGCTGGCTAAGGCACTGATCCAGGGGGAAGGGAGCCCCCTCTCCAGCAAAAACTGGATTGCAATGCTATCCCATTTCCAGCCTTCCCAAGGGCAGGATTGGCCCCATCCTTTCATTGAAGCATCCTTGGTTGACCGATGCCCCGTGAACCCATGGGTTGGTCCCACCAGGCACAGCCAGTGTTGCTGTGCTGGTGAGGTCCTCACCTTGTGTAAACTCACACTTCTCTGTGGATGAAGGATTAAGCCCTTCATTTCCACAGGAAGCATTGGGAATTTTCTTTCTTCACCCCACTCCGTGGCTTTGTCCTGCCATCCGCAGTAACTGCCACCTTTGGCAGCTTCCCTGCCTGCCGGGCAGGGATGGCAGGCAGCCCCACGCACTCCCCACATTGTTTTCCCATCACCTGCCACAGGGCCCGTATGTTTTCATTTAATCTGCAGAGGGGAGAGCTGTAAAACATATGTCTGCTTCCCAAGGAGAGAGGAAAAAAATGACTCCAACAGCTTGGTCCAGTTAATGCCTTGGGCTCTTGACTCCACTGTTGGCTTCACAGGGACTTTGTTTTGTGCTCTGCATTAGCTGGACCCCTCCTCCAGCTGGACCAAGGTGTGTGACTCGGGAAGGGTATTAGTGGGCAAGGATGCTGGGCGGGGGCAGAAGGATGCTGCCAGCAGCTCGGGGACCGTGGTGGGGCTGCGCTGCCCCCCCGAGAGCGGGCAGGCAGGAGCACTTTCCACCCCACCCTCCTTGGGCTCCTCCCAGCACAGCTCCCCATCCGTCCCATACATTTACCTAACGCTAATGAGACGTATTGATTGGAATGATGGGATTTGTAAAGGTCGCAGGGTTAAAGTACATAAAACCAGCCTTTCTGGAGCTGCAATATCAGGGCCGATGGGTCTGGTGGGAGAGATTAAAGGCCTCGTGCTGCAAGAATGGAGAGAGCTGACAGCAATTACATTTCAGATGTGTGCATAGTTATAACCCCCCCACGAGACAGGCAGCCATGTCCCCACCACCGCAGAGCAGGTCTCCAACCTGCCCTGTTTCCCCTTCAAAAGCAGGATTTCCACAGAGTAAAACAGGGGATGAAAAAATGAGAGAAGGTGGGGGGAAGCAGGGGAGGGAGAGACTAGCAATTCCTTTGGAGAGTTGGTGCCCAGTCTCATCTCTGTGCCTGGGATTGTGCCCCTGTTTTGGGATTCCCAGCTGAGCCCAATCAGGTGGGTGGAATCTGAACTCTGAAAACACTGTGGTCCCTTTTGTTAGGGCAGGACTCCCACTACTGGTAATGAGCTGGCAGGTCATTAGAGCCCTGTCTGTCCCCTGGAAAGTGTCTGCTATCCCCAGCAGTTCATGCTTGAGGGCTGGAGGAGTCCAGATCTCTGGAACCACAAATGCAGTTGGCTGGAGGTTTGTCCCAGGTCAGGATTAACAGGTCTCACAGTAGGAGGCAAATGGATCTGGACATCACTTTTTCTGGAATTGTTTCTCAGCCACATCTGGGAACACCTGGGAGCTCAGTCCCTGGTGCTCTGCTCTGTACCCAACAAAGATGATCCACATCCACAGATGACTCTGGTGGAGTCATCTCGCTCAGTCATCCCTCCTCACAGGCCCCTCTCTGCACCACGTGTTTGTTTCTTGGTCCAGAACAGAGAAGAAAGAGCGCAGCCAAGATAGGTGCATCATCCAAAGACTGCGTGCTTCTGACATCGTGGGCTCCTGCGCTAGTTCTGAGGTGTGGGGGAATAAACATGTGCCAGGGACTTCCCCGGGTCTCCAGAGGCAGCAAATAGACAGACACAGGCTGAGGGATGTGCTCATGTTAAGGAAGGATTAGTGTTGACAATATCACACACACAGAAACAGCTAAATTAGCTCCATGACCAAGCTTCAATAGCCCAGGCTTAAATCTCAGCTCCAGGCAGGAGGAACCCCAGCTCAAGGGCTTTTCAGCCCCAGCTCATCTTGACTTCCCATCACCTGCTGTACCACTCATGACAGGATTAACAACAGAGGCACCTGGGATTCGGGAAACCTGGCTCCATCTGGCATCACACCAAGCCAAAATCAGGAGCTGCACTTCCCCAGGGATGAACCCCAGGATGAAACCCAGCAGGGGACAGGAGCCATATGCCAAGCAAGGCAAGAGGCACGCTGCTCACCAGTAACTGTCGCAGGCTTAGAGCCTTTCTCTGGTGACAAGGCAGGGTTTGGGACACAGCATGAAGAACCATGATCTTAACAGCCCCTGCAGAGTACCTACACACAGGAACTCTCCCCTGCTGCCCACCCACACATGCTGGAGCTTTAAATCCTACCCCAGACCTGCTGCACCAGGAAGCAGGAACATCCCCAGCATTTCAGCTCCCCCCCAGTCCCAGGCACCCACCCGTGTGGCTCGGTCTTTATTTATCCCTCCCGCGCACTCTCTTTCCCTCTCTCCGATGGTAATGAGTGGTTTGCACTGGGAACTAAATGAAGTTGATTGCCCACTGGTGTCTGCCATTAGTGGTAATTAGTTAAAACATCAGAGTATAAACAGTAAATTGGCTCTAATAATTAATACTAGCACTCAAGCATATGAGAGACAGAGACTGGGAGAGAAGCAGCGGCAAGCTTGTAAAATCAGCTGGGGCTGCTTTAATTAAAAAAGAAGGAATGTAAGTAACACAGTATTGGAAAAAGGACAAAAGCCATCAGGATCTTGCTCGTTAGGAGCGTGGTCGTGTCTCCCCTGGAGCACGGTAGGGCCGAGGGCTTGCCTCAAGCCCTGCGCGGTGCAGTCCGGGTTGCAGGGGCTGTCGCATCCCCGAGGTGCTGGGAGACCACACATGTGATGGGTTTTAGCCTTGTCACCAGTCTCCTGGGGCAATACGGAGGACAGTAACATGTGGGTCCACTCCTGGTGCTGCAGATGTGAGGCAAGCTGGGCAGATGGGTGGGATAATCCCGTGGGATTTTTCAGGGGCAATCTGCTCGATGGAAGGGACTGCCTCATTTGGCTGCTCCCTGCTTAGTAAGGGCACCTTCCTCTTCTCCCTCCTCCAGCAGCAGATTTGACCTGAGGTTTCCTTTGGGAAGAAGAAGCTGGCAAGGGGTGAGTGGGTCTTTCTGAAGAAGGTTGGGTTTACTCTTAGAATAACAATTTTTCTGGAGGTTTTGCCAACCTGCATCCTTCCCCTTCTTCCAGCATCCTGCTTCCCCTTCTTCCAGTATCCTTCTTCCCCTTCTCCCAGCCAATGTCTGGGGGGGGTTCCCATAGCCCTGCCTCTGCACAAAGCCTTCTGCCCCCCCACGTGCCTTCAATGCTTCATCGTAGAAATAATAATACTAAGACACAGTGTAAAGCAGTAACGCTTGGTGCTGGGATGGTGCTGAGCACCCGTGGCTCCTGGGGAGGGGGTATGCTGGCTGTGCCCCTCACAGCTCCCAGCTCGGGCAGAGGTGGCAGAGACGCAGCGTTTGGGGAGGAGGGGGAGGCTGCATGTATATCGCTATTAATCATCCCCGCGTACGTTAACCATGCTAATGTCGTAAGTGACAATAGCCCATCTCAGCTCTTGATTTAGGGTCTGTGAACGGAAGCTGGGCTCCTGGGAGTAAATGCGTGAATCCTCCGCTGGTACTAAACCTTCTAATAAATCTAACGCACACCAAAAAGCCCTGGGCACTAAATCCCAGAATCCGGTAATTGAAACCCTTACAGCTCTCAGAAAAAAAGGTAACCGGTGAGTGGAAGCGAGTGTATGTTTTTACAGAATATACATCCTATCTGCACCTGATTATCTCCAGCACAAAGGGAACCCGGTGCCTCCTTGTAAAGCACCTTGTTTCACAGACTTAAAATCATACCTTGGAAAATAAGAACCGAGCAGCCTCGTGCTGGGGGAGGCTGATGCTGCACTCTGCAGGCCCAGGTGGGCAGGGGCAAGGAGCCCTGGCCCCTTGTTACATCCTGCTGCTGCCCCAGCCATGGGCAAATGCCATGTGGGGGTCTGTCTGTCCACTGCCCTGGGCTGCAGTGCCTTGGGGTCATGGGGGCCGGTGGGCTGGCACGCTTGGGGACAGGCTCCAGCCTAGCCTGGCTCATGCATGCTGTTGCAGCAGGCTGTTGGTACCAGCAGAGGAGCATCCCTGAGCTGTCCCTGCCCTGCAAGTCGACAGAGCTGGGAAAGGATCTGGAGCACAAGTGCTCTGAGGAGTGGCTGAGGGAGCTGGGGGTGTTCAGCCTGGAGAAGAGGAGGCTCAGGGGAGACTTGATCGCTCTCTACAGCTACATGAAAGCAGGGTATCAGTCTCTTCTCCCAAGTGACAAGCGATGGGACAAGAGGAAATGACCTCGAGTTGTGCCAGGGGAGGTTTAGATTGGATATTAGGGAAAATTTCTTCACCAAAACAGCTGTTGGGCATTGGAACGGACTGCCCAGGGAAGTGGTGGAGTCACCAGCCCTGGAGGGATTTAGAAGTCGTGAAGATGTGGTGCTTATGGACATGGCTTAGTGGTGGATTTGGCAGTGTTAACGGTTGGATTTGATGATACTGATGATCTTTTCCAACCTAAAAGATTCTGTGACCCTATGATTCTAAGGGCAGGACATTCCTGTGGGGCTCAGCATTCCAGCCAAGGTGGGGTGATGCAGGGCAGCTGCCTGGGCAGGGGGGCGAAGGTGTTTGCCCACCAACCGGGTCTTCGGGGCAGGGAGCAGCTGGACAAGCAGAAGCACAGGTGTGGGTCTGATGCCCACCTCCCAGAGCAGGCATTTGCAGGCACGAGTACGTTGGTGTTGTGGCAGCGATGAATTCGGCGTCCTTCTCACGTCTGATGTGTTTCTGGTAGCCACTGCTGAGGCTGTTTATCGTTTTGTTTACTTGAGAAAAGATCTTGTTGGTGTTTTATTCTGCTTTTAATCTCTGTTACAGACCACTCTGTAATGCCTTGGCAGGGGACTTAATAAATATAGTCATTTGGATAATGAATGGTGATGGTACAGGCAAGCTCGGGGGAGGTTGCAGAGGAGATGCAGCACAAAGCACCTGGCTGCGTTGGGAGGCAGGAGGACCCTGTCCTCCCTGGAATTGCCCCCCCGCAAGGTCCCACAGCCCCAGCTGGTGGCCAGAATGCAGGGGTTGCCCAGCCCTTTCTCATTTCTGCATCCTTTGTCGTGTGAGGAGAGCTGAGACAGGCAAGGATTGATGGCAGTGTCCTGTCCAGGGTGACCAGGAGCCTGTCACCCGCTGGGACAGCAGGGTGCCCTGTGCTCCAGCACCCTGGGGACCTGAGAGCCCTCCTTGTGCACACCGTTTCACGCAGCACTTCGTACGATGGCTTTCTGCAGGAGGTATCTCTGAAAAAGGAGAGAACTGTGGGGTTTTATTCCCTCTCTCCCTACCTTTCCCTTTACTGCTGTCTGACTGTCCCTCTGTACCACTGTGGATCATCCTTGCGGTCCCTCTTGCCATCCCCCTCCCACCAGAACCCCGCATCCATCCCATCGGCACACCAGCACACCGGCACAGGTGTTTTTGGGTGAGCGGGTGCCAGGCACAACAGCCACTGAGCACGACCACACACCTGCATCTCCCATCCCATCCCAGGGCACTGGGACCATTCCCTTGGGGACAACCACGGGATTTCCATCGCCTTTCCCCTTCCTCCCCGCCAAACCTGGGGAGAGCCTGAGCACCCTCATTTCTCAGGTCACTGCTTGGCTAATGGTCTATTAATTTGTTCAATTGTCCCCTGTGAGGCAAACTCAATTTCTGCCCGAGATTCCTCCCTGGCTGTCGACACGGTGATTGATAGGACGAGCGGCTGTCACCGCCGGCCCTGGCGCCTGCTCGGCACGCTGGGCATCCGCGCCAGTCCTCTGCCCGCATGCCGGCGTGGCTCCGGTGGGGCCAATCCGCAGCCTCGCGCCCAAGGATCTGTCTCCGGCAATGAAAAATGACAGAAATATTTAAGGACAAATAAGGTTTACAAACCCAATTTAAAATTATTACGGGAGGCCCCGGCTGCAGATGGGCCCAAGCTGATTCGCGGCAGCAATCAAATCGAATTTCCTTATCGTTGTATTATTTTAGGGCGTTATCTGGCCCCATAATGCAGTTATAAATTCAATTTCATCTGCGAGCGTTCATTGTTTACTGTCGCCTGTTTGCCGGGGAAAATGTAAACACTTCGCAGCCCTCGGCTGCAAAATTAATTTCTGGCGGAAAAGGGGAAAAGGGAGAAAAAGTGGAAGGTGCCAAAAAAGAAAACAAACCAGAGAGAAAACAAGGAGCGCTGCCGGGCACGGAGCAAGGGCTGGCCAGGGCACCAGCACCTGCCGTGCTTAGGATGGCAGTGCTGTGGGATGGCTGTGGTGGTGGTGGATGGGGCTGGGTGGGGTTGGATGGGACATGCAGGGATGGATGGGAGTGGGTGGGATATGCAGGGATGGGTGGGGATGGATGGGGTTGGATGGGACATGCAGGGATGGATGGGGATGGGTGAGATTGGATGGGATATGCAGGGGTGGGTGGGGTTGGATGGGACATGCAGGGATGGGTGGGGATGGGTGAGATTGGGTGGGATATGCAGGGATGGGTGGGGATGGGTGGGGTTGGATGGGACATGCAGGGGTGGATGGTGTTGGATGGGACATGCAGGGATGGGTGGGGATGGGTGAGATTGGATGGGATATGCAGGGATGGATGGGGATGGATGGGACATGCAGGGATGGGTGGGGTTAGGTGAGATTGGATGGGATATGCGGGGATGGGTGGGGTTGGATGGGACATGCAGGGATGGATGGGGACGGATGGGGTTGGATGGGATATGCAGGGACGGATGGCGATGGGTGGGGATGGATGGGATATGCAGGGACAGATGGGGTTGGATGAGATATGCAAGGATGGGTGAGGATGGGTGGGGTTGGATGGGACATGCAGGGATGGATGGAGATGGTTGGGGTTGGATGGAGTTGAATGAGATATGCAGGGATGGATGGGGATGGATGGGATTGGATGGGACATGCAGGGATGGATGGAGATTGGTGGGGTTGGATGGGATATGCAGGGATGGATGGGAAGGGGTGAGGTTGGATAGGACATGCAGGGATGGATCGGGATGGATGGGGATGGGTGGGGTTGAATGAGACATGCAGGAATGGATGGGGATGGATTGGGGTGGATGGGATATGCAGGGATGGATGGGGATGGGTACCCAGGCAGCATGGGTGGCTCTCGCCTCTCCTCCCCGCTGCCACATTTCTCCCCTGTGCAAAAGGAGAAAAAAAAAAAATACGCAGTGACCTGCTGGGGCTGCCAAGGGAAAGTTGAAGGTCTCCCATTAATTCCAGACTAAAAATGACAAATTCATCTTCTACGACAATTAAATGAAGTCAGTAATTGATGCTAATTGATCTTCAGCCGAGAGGGCTCTTACTGCTTTGCCACGCTCTCCCCGATGCTCCGGCACTTTCCCCCTTCCCCGCTCCTCCCCTGCATCCCGCCGGCTTCGGGGACCTCCCCAGGGCCCCGGCAGCCGCTCCCCAGCCCGGCCAGCCCCGTGCATCCCTTTCAGCCGCTCATTTCTCTGAGTTTTGCATTTATTTTCGCTTTTTTTTGGTGGGGGGGGGGGTTGTTGGAGGCAGGTACCAGGCCTGGCTGTGTTAGCGACAAAGGATTTATAGCCTACAGCTGTGTAGGTTTCCACTTAATTTTTATAAGCCCAGCATAAGAGCCAGCGGGGGGTAAAGCACACTTGGATTTTCTCTACTTAAAATATTACAATGTTAGCACTTTTGCTTGAGCCCTGAAAAGGGGGCGGTGGGGGGGCTGGATGCGTGCGTGCGTGTTTGGGGTTGGTTTTGGTGGGTTTTTTATTTCTTTTTTTTTTTTTTCTTTTTTTTATGAGAGCCCTTTAATCTCAAGCCAATATGTCAAAATCAAATTAAGCCTTGGAAGGGGAGCGGGCTCAGCGTGCCAAGCTCGCTCGCTGGGCTGTAAATGTACAATTGTTTCTGGGAGCTGTTATTAAAGCGAGGTGACTGCTGCCCATTAAGGGACCCTGACGTCACGTCCTCCAGCCGCGTTCTGGAAGCGGCTCCGGGAGGAGGGGGACAGGGCTCGGCCACGCAATGGCCACGGGGAGGGGATGGACCCGCAGCATCCCCTGGACCAGAGCGAAGGGAGGGTGGTACCAGCCCTGGTGTGGACGGGCTGCGCGGTGGCCCCAGAAAGGGAACCCCTGGGGACCCTTGAGGACACGGCTTGTGTTTCCATGCAGAAGAGCAGGTCGAGACCCCCCTCAAGGAACTGTCAGGGCACGTGGGGTTGGGGCTTGCAGCAGGGTCTGGATTTTGGAGGTAGGAGAGATTGTTTAGCCAGGACTTCCCGCAGCCCTTCTGGGGAAGCCAAATGGGGAAATCATTGGTGTTTTTTCAGTTTTCTGATTAAAAAGTCACTATTTTCTCTGGTTGAGAAGCCCATTTCTCACCCAAGCAAAGCTCTTTCAGCCGGGTGGTGGGGCTGGCCGGGAGGTGCCCTGCAGAGCCCCCTGCAAGGCATGGGATAGCATCGCTATTTTTGGGTAGCCGGGGCACTTTGCAAGGCCATGGTTAGGGACAGAGGAGGCAAGTCTTCTCCCTAGTGGTTACCAAACCCCCCTAATGCAGTGACAGGATTTGGGGTGCTCTGCTGGGGGGTGTAGGCTCTGCAGGGGGGTTGTGAGCTGTTGGCAGGGGGTCTTGCAATGGCAAGATGCTGCCATCAGCACTGTCATGAGTATTTTAAATCCACATTTCTGCCGAGCTTCACTGCAAGCAAAAACAGCAATGACAGCGCTGTAAAGTATCACCAGTCTTCACACAAGACAGTTTATAATTATCCATAACGCTGACATCTGACATTATATTTGGACTGTGCAGCTCCAGTGCTCACTTACCAGCCTTTAATTCCTGCACTGGAAGTGAAATGGGCTGGAGAAGCGTGGGGGACAGTGGGGAGGTGGGTTGGTAGGCTGAGAGCTGCTCACCACCCTCTCCTGTCTCACCTGACTTCAGGTCCTACAGGTGGTCCCTGCTCCGTGTCCCCAAATCCCTGATTTCAGTGCATCGAGATGGGCTGCCTCACAGCTTGCCAGAGGCCATCGGGGACTGGATGCTGTGGTCCCAGCAGTGTCACCACCAGCGCTGGGGCCAAGACCCGGCACAAGGACAGCGAGGAGACCTCACACCTCCTCTTGGCCATGCCACACTGGGCAAGAGAGACAAGCAAACAGCCAGGATAATTAGTCCTAGTGAGAGGCAGTGCTAATGAGACGGGGCGTAGCACTGCACTAACGGGGCTGTCTCGCTTCCAGGACATGAGACGGGAGCTCTGCACGGCCCTGGGCAGTCCTGGGTGGACGTACGAGCTCATTAGGAGGGAACTGAGAGACGTCTAACATGATGCTGTGGGAAGGGTGGCACCCCCGGGGTGGGCAGCCCCCGGGGTGGGCAACCCCTGGGGCCCCAGGGACACAAGTAGCAGTTCTCTGTATCGGCTGGGCGATGCGGCGGGGAAACTTGCACACCCGTTGCGGGATGCTTTCACCCGTCTTGCCGGGTCGCTGCTGGGAAGCAATGGCACGGTTAGTTCTGTTCTCTGGTCTTTATGGGTCCCACTAAATCCTGTGTAATATACTGTAAATGAAGTTTACAGCTGAAATCGGTGTTTTACAGGGGCAAACTAAAGTCCAGCTGCAGAGCTGCAAACAAATGCTTGTATGCAAAGGAGAGGCAGCACTGGTGCCTCCCGCCGAGCCCCGACCCGTTTCTTGTGCGCGTTTTGGTTGGTTATAGGGAGGGTGTTGCTTGCACTGGCTGGCTCTGGATATGCTTACCACCTGCACATGGCTCCTGGCTCCCAGCACCTCTTCCCTGTAAGCAACTGAGACCAAATGTCAGTTGCAAAGCAAGAACAAATGACTTTCCACAAGTCACGCAGGGAATCAGCGATGGGGGCAGAGGTGGATGTCATGCATGGGGAAACTGAGGCAAGGGCTCATGCTTTAGGGTCGTGTAACAAGGCTCTGGCAGAGGTGGGGGGAATCATAGAATCACAGAATGGTTTGGGTTGGAAGGGACCTTAAAGACCATCCAGTTCCAACCCCCTGCCATGGGCAGGGACACCCTCCACTAGCCCAGGTTGCTCCAAGCCTCATCCAGCCTGGCCTTGGACACTTCCAGGGATGGGGCAGCCACAGCTTCTCTGGGCAACCTACAAGGAAGACGGGGAGCCCTGTGTCATCCTCTTTGTGTCACTGTTGTGGTTGCCTGACATGGTGTGTGGGGACTTGAGGTCCCCAAAATGCCCCCTTGCCTCTTTTCCCGCGGCTCCACAGCTGGGGTGGCCGGTGGGGAGGGCTGCGCCTGCGAGCACGCTCCGGGTTGCTCAGCGATTCCCAGACGTGCTGCGCTCGCTGTTTTCCGGGAACCCAGCGGCCTGAGCAGAGATAAATAAGTGATACAGACATCTCTGCACTAAACACACATGACGCACTCCCCCCCTCCCCCGCCCCACGCACACAGTTCTATTAATCCTGACAAATTATGACGTACAGACGTGTAATGCAAACTGATTCATCATACATTCAAATCTGCTGTGCGGGAGCAGCGGGAGGGCAGAGGCAGACAAGTGTATTACACGGATAATGTATTTGACGTATTAATAAAACCAGCCGCATTGCTCAATCTGGAGGGGGGGGGATGCCGATACATCATGACAGATCACATATTGATGGAATCCAGATGTTGGGAATCATAGTCTTGGGGCCTTTCTTGTATTGACTAAAGGTAAAAAATGCAGGCTGTCAGCACATTAAATCTCTGCTCCGCTTGTGGAGGCTGGGAGAGAGATTATTTATTTCTGGAAGACGAGGAAGCTGTTCCCCGCGTCCCCCGTCCTGTTATCCCACCTGTGAGGGAGGGTCGGGGCAACCTCCTGCCATTTGGTTGCCAATCGACCGCAGCAACCAGCCGGAGCACGCGTTAAGAGGGCTCCATCAGCTTGGAATCCTTGGCTCAGCCTCGTGACTGATGTAAATCGGCATCGGTGATCCCCGCGGAGCACCCAGCCTCGTGTTTTTAGCCGGTGTTTGAAATGGGTGAAAGACCCCCTTGGCTCTACCGGCGATGCTGCCGCTTCCCGTGGTTTGCTCCTCTTGGGCAGGGATGCTGCTCAGCTCTGTCTCTCCGTTTATCCTCGTTCTGAGCACATCGTGACTGGCCTGAGGGAATGTTACACAGGTACTTCCATGCATGTGTATGAAAGTACCTGTGTATCCATAAGATATACCATATATACCATGTATATTACGTATCCATAAGATCCACCTGCTGCTTGGTGAACGGCCAGCACGGCAGGACGGAATGACACCGCGATGATAACAGACCTTTACGTTAATGCTCTTTCCAGGGTTATTCCCAACCTGCAGAAGGTGCTGGTGTTCTGTATTTTTGGGCCCTGCCCTGCAAGCTTGCGTTACCCGCAGAGGGGAGCGACCAGGAGTTGGCTGGGGCACGAATGGTCATTGCCTGGGAGGGCAGGGAAGCTCAAAGGGGTGGTGTGGGTTTGGAAAGTAATGAACCTGCAGCAGAGAGGGAAGGCTTTTTGAGCACAGGGAAGAGTTTAAATGGCTGGGGGCACAGATTCTTTGGATTCGGACCACTGGGAGTTATATATAGGAGCCTATAGAACTATTATATAGGCTCAGAGAAAGGAACTCTCTGTAGGAACTATAGAAATATATACATATATGTAACTATATATAATGTAGAACTAATATATAAGAGCCTGTGGAACTATTCCTATGGCATTTTCCCCCCTATCAGAATGGATCAAAAAGCAGGAATCAAGGGATTTAGGAAAATACAAAAGCAGACGTTGACCTTTTGGTGTTTTCCTCAGAGGAAGCCCGGTGGGTGCATGGCGTGAGCCCGTGCCCAGCCGAGGGGAATGCCGGGAGGCCTCTGGTGCGCAGAGGTGCAGATGCCTGGGCCTGCCCTGGCATCCTGGGTCCCCTGCAGAACACTACCGAAATTCTCTGCTCCCAGGGAGGGTAGCCCAAAGTAGAGCAACACTTGAGTGGATAACCTCAGTGAGCCTTCCAAAACATATCCCCAACATCCCTGACGGGCTGGCAGCGGGGCAGGGAATATTACACTGCCAGTTTGCTGGGTGGGAGCAAGTTTGCCCCATGGCCTGGGGTCAGGGCTCCACCGCCGTCTCTCTGCAGGTCTGCGGTCTCGCAAGCAAGCTCGGCTGCGATTGAACCGGTGCTGGCCATTGACAGCAGCTGGCTCACTCGCCATCCTGAGGGTGAGCGAGACCCGGCTGGCCCCGGCTTTGAGCGTGCCCAGCGGTGCTGCTGCCCTCCGACACGGCTGGGGCACGGGGCCAGCAGCCAGGGTGAGTCTCTGTCCCCTGCTCGGCCACCAACTCCCTCTTGAGCCGTGGGTGACCCGCACCGTACAGGGCTTTCAAAACCGAGGACACAAGTCCCTCGGAGTCCCAAAGTGCTTTTAAAACTCCTTCTTTAAGCTCTGGAAGTCGGTTCCTTGCATGTGAAATGGAGACAATAAACACCTGAGATGAAAGGGCAGCTTTTCCCTGCTAAGATAAAGGGGCTTGCTCTTTCCCTGGGACTCATTCAGAACGAGTGGACAGGTCTGGAGGCTGAACCGCTGGCAGGGAGAGCACACCAGCCCCGGAAAGTAGCAAGGTCGTTTTTCAAGTTGGAGAAAAGCAGCTTAGAGGAAATATAAATTGCACTGAGTGAGCGGGACTTGAAAGCAGGGAGGGCTCCTCAGATGGGGAGCCGGGGAAAATGATGGAGGGAACGTAAGAATGACAAAGCATGTCGTTCCAGTGGAGTGCAAGACGATTTGCTTTAGCTCATTAAATACTGCAATAAAATATTAATAGTTATTGTCCCTCTATTTTTTGTAATTATCCTTGCAAAGAAGGATCTGCTGCAAGTCACTAATGTATTCCCAGCAGCAGGTTGCTTTTTAATATGGCAATGGCAGTCAGGGGTGAGGACGGGGGGGGATGAAAGCGTTTATGTGTGGCCAGAAAATAGTTGTATGATCAGGGTCATTAAGGAACCAGCACTGTCTACAGAGGGTGAGACATGAGGAGGGGCAGAGGAGGCTGCGGGGAGAGAAGGGGGTGCAGGTCAACCTGGGAGCACTCAAGAAGGGATGAGAGTTGAGGACAGTCCGCATCCCACCTAACCCCAAGGAGGAAATCATGCTGTGACTGCCCAGCCCGGTGTGTCTAGGTGCTTTCTGGTGAACGTGGTGGTTGCCCTGCCTGATCGCTCTGACGAGGCTATGAAGGACCCTGGCAGTGCCAAGTTCCTGCTGCATGTTCTCGGGTGCCCTGGGAATAGCCCAGGCACATGGGAGGTAGACCTCAGGGTGCTGCGTGTTGTGCCGGGGAGGATTCCCTCCATCACAGCCCTCTGCAAGGTAGTCCTGGTGCATAGTATCTGTGCCACTGCCTTCCAGTGCCTCCGTTCCTGTGCCTGTCCCATGTGGTTTTCCCAGGGCTGTCCTCACTCTAGCCAGTCCCATAGCTCACGTTGTAACCTCCAGGCTCCTCTGTGAAGCCTTTGAGGCTCTGGAAACTCTTCCTCCAGGGATTCTCTTTTCCTTCTGCTGAGATGCAGCTGGATCCAAAGAGGCTGTCACCCTTCCCTTACCATCACAGCTGTGCCCCTCTGCTGTGGCTTCTGGGCTGCAAAAAGCAGATGAGGAACTGCTATCAGTACCTGCTGCTACAGTGCCAAGGCTCAGCAAGCCCCACCCACTCCCCACACCCAGGAGGTCTGGAGGTGTGATGAGGTGCCACCTCACAGCTTTGTCCTCTCCATGCCATGCTCCTGACAGCTCTTCTTGGACCTCAGCATCTCTCAGTGGTCAAAGGATCCCTTCCCAGGAGTTTCACCTGAGCAAGCACCAGGGACCCAAACAATGACTGGTGGTCCAGGCACCTTCAGCCTGGCCAAGGGGTATCTCGAGGACCTCACTAGATGCACAGATTTGTCCCAGAAGCAGCTGGGGTTGCAGCATCAGCTGCCATCTCAGGCTGCTCCCTCCTCCTGGTGCATCCGTGACCCAGGAGCAGGGACGTGCCGACATGGCTGAGACATGACACCACACCAGAGGGAGCAATGCTGATGCTGTGGCCATGACAGGCTCTGGCAGAACGCCTACAAAATGAGGTGGGATGTCTCCTGCCAGCAGCGAAGAGCCCCTCTAAGGCTTGAAGCTTCTGCAGCAGCACCAACATCCCACCCCGTGTGCTCTGTCCAGGCAAGACCTCACTGCACTCCCTCCAGCTCTGGTTTCCTGCTGCTTGAGCAAAGCGGGATGCAGAGTTTTGCTGAGCCAGGGCAAAGCTGTCAGCTTAAACACAGCGTGAGGGGGGAGCTGGGGTTTTTCCAGCCAGGGGTAGCTCATTGTGTCCAGGGTGGGTGAGCACAGGCTGAGCCCCCACAGAGCACTCCTGGCACATGAGACCAGCCTTGCGATGACCATCACATGGTTTGGAAAGTCTTGGCCGGAGGAGAAAGAAAATGTTCTGCTGTCAGAGGAGGAGAGAGCAGGGATCCCACGGTGGCTCCTGCCTGCAGGCAGGGAAAGCCCAGGGAATGGGCAGCAGCAGCGAGGCCGTGGCATGAGCTCTCCTCGGGGAGCAAAGCCTGTCCCGGTGATCTGCCCACCCATCCAGCCAAGGGCAGGGCAGCCATGTCCGTGATGCTGCCTGCCGTGGCAGGGATGCTCCTGCTTCCCATGCCAGAGGAGGGACGGGGGCTCTGGCTCTGCTCAGATCCCATCAGCCGACCCTCAGAAGAGAAACGGTGCTGACAGGTATCTAAGCGAGGCAGAATTAAGGGAAATGATAATAAATGTAGATGGTCAGGCAGGGGAATGAAATGATCCATCTTTTGCATGTTAGTCAAGAGGTGCTCGCCGGCTCCCCCCGCCCCGCTCCCATTCAATCAGGGCCTGTCAGACCTCCAGCAGGCTGGCATTTTTGTGAAGAATCTCTCGGCTAAAAATTGTTGTCATTCCTATTTCCTTGTTATCAGTCGGCAGCACCTCGGCGGAGCCCGGAGATTAACGCAGAATCGCCGGGCGAGCATCCATTCCCGAGGAGCCCTATCCATTACGCCGAGCTCGGCGGGTCCCTCCCGCCTCACCTCCCACATTCATCATCTTTAACGCTGACAGCCCGGCGCAGGCCTTTCAAATTTATCTCGCCGCGTCCCGGGCAGGCTCTATCCGTCAAACTGCGCGAGAGGGAACGAGCGGAGCGCCGTCTCCTCTCCCCTGTTCGTTGGGGAGGGAGAGAGGGGGGAACAACCTGCCCGTGTGAGGGACTCGGTAAAAGATTGGTCCGAGATACACAATTAATCATGGCTCTCATCAATTTGCTTGATTTACTCCCCGGAGGGAGAAGGGGCGTAAACACGGCGTGTGCAGAGGCAGTGTGGAAACATAATGTGTCTGTCTATAGGAAAAACATTAACACATCATCCCCGTTGTGGGTGATTGATGGGGGAACGGGAGAGGGACAGCCCGGAGCTGGCAGGGTGACAGAGAGCCAGGAGCTCGCCAGAGAGACGGACCCAATGGAGATGAACCTCAGGGGCCACCGGTCGGGGCAGGCAGCCCCTGGCACGTCCGACCCACCTTGCACTTCCTTACCAGGCATCTTCCCTTGCACCAAGACCCTCGCACCCCACCCCGAGATGGGAAAGGGAGGTGGGAAGGGGAGCTGCCAACCACGCTCCATGTCCGAGGCAGGTGCTTTGGGGTACAGATGTACGAGACAACCTGTCTTCAGGGTGATGCAGAATCCAAAGCAAAACTGCTTTTGCACATAAAAATTTAATGGTCGCCGACAGGTCCTAAATGGGTGTCAGCGCGGTTCGCTCTGGCTTGCCTTCCCTGAATTCTTCCTGTAAATAACTTTTTCTGCCTGTCCCTGGGAGTGGGTGCATTTCAGGATGAGATCCAAATGTGCAGAGCGTGCTTGTGAAGCCCTTCGGTAGCCTTCGGGGCGGGAGATGCCGTAGCAATGAAAGATGCTGTTATCATTAGATCCCAAGCACTGGGTTGTGCCATCCCTTGATGGCTCCAGCGGAGAGAAGAGGCTGACTTTTATGGAGAAAGTTACTGCTGTATTTACAATCCAAACCTCCTCGTAACCAGCCGCAGGGTGGAGGAGGAAATGCGGAGAGAGTGTGTGATGATTTAATGTGTCCTTCTCGCGTGCCTTTCAGCTAAGGAGCCTCCTCCCTCCTTCACTCACCGCACTCAGCCGGGCTCTGGCTCAGTGATCACACCCACGTGGACAAGGGGAGTGCGAGGAGAGGTTTAACCGAGGTCAAAATGGGGAAGCAGGAACCTGGAGACCCGTGTCCCAGCCCTGCATTTTCCTTGGTAAAGTCTTCATGGAAATAAATGGTGCCCATCCCTTGCCAGGCATGGGGCTTCCCATGAGCTTTCGGGGAGGCTGTGGTGTTCAGAGGGTGAGATGGGGCTCGTGAGAGCTCGCTGCCGCCAACAAGTGAATCTGCAGCGGGTATTTGTAAGGGATAACCCAGCTTGATGGGAATAGCTCAGGATGAGCCAGTGCAGTCCACTAGCTCTTACCACCCAGACAGATGTGTTTTCCCAGGCAGGTTGTAGCCCATGGGCCATTCCTAAACTCGGTGCCCAGGAGGAAGGGATACTAATGCAGGGAGATCTGTCATCCGCAGAGCAGCAGCCGGTGCTTTGTAAGCCAGAAATGCACAAGACAGATGTAATCTGCCATAAATGAAACCTGGAGTCGTGCGGGCATGATTTGAACATCCAAACAGACTGTGCATTAGTTGCCCTTCTCCTTGCAGGTCCTTGGGAGAAAAGCTGACCACGCCACACCTTGCCGTGGGTCAGTCTGTCTGTCCAGCTGTCACTGGCCTCAGACCATTCCCATTTCCCATTCGCATAGCATGAATTAAACCCTGAGAATTAGCAGTCCAGCCAGGGGCTGCTCGCATCCACAGGAAAACTCCCATCCCCTCTCCGCGATGTGCAGCATCAGCCCGTGCCCACACGCCTGGTGCACCCAGCCCTTTGCCCTCCTCGGATAGATCCTGTCCCTAGGGCAGCCAGGCTGAGCTCAGGCAGGATCAGGTCCATGCCCCGCAATTCTGGGGTTGCTTTTGGTTTAAATTTATCGGTTGAATTTGCTTTTGTTCTCCCCTGAATTGGTTGTGTTGGAAGAGGGGGTTTTGTGTCGTCTTATCTTGTGGAAATTACCCATAATTTTGTAGTGGCTGTTTAATATATATATATATATATATATATATGTATGTATATGCTGGGTTTTACAGCCCATTTTTATCACCTTTTTATTATCTCGGGTCAAAAGCTTTACTGGGTTGCATTCAGGGAATTATGCAAACTAAGAGAAAATACCATAGCAAAACTATAGATTTTCTCATTAAACTCTGCTTGGACATGTAGTTATTGTAGTAAAACTCTAGTAACTATTACAGGCCCTAATATAAAATTATAGTTTGACACCTCAGCGTGATTGGCCTTGCACTGCAGTTAAATTAACCCCTTCTGTCCCCTGCACGCTCAGACTCAAGGCTTTTGCTAGAAGCAGGCAAGCCAGGCTTAAAGGGAAAGCCACGGTGGCTGGGCGGGGGCTTAGCCTGGGACTCGGCCGCAGCACCCACGACCCTTCTGTGGTGGGCAACTTCGTCTGAGCTGTCAAAAAACTCTACTCCATCAAGCATTTAGAGAGACAGCGATGCTCGAGGAAGGGAGGATCCTGCAGATCCAGATGGATAACATCCAGCAAGGAAATCAGAGTTTGCTGGAGTTTGCAGCCTCCCCCATCATCCCAGAAATTGCTTCGTTCCCACCACCCAAAGACTCTGTAATTCTCCCTGCGCCGTGCACAGTGGATTTAAGGAGCGATAAGCATATTCAGCGACTTAATTATCTCAGACCAGATTTTCTTCTCAATTACACTCAAGTAAATCTGAAGTGGTTCCATTCAAGTGGATGGCGTTAGTCCACCCTTGTAGAACACAAAATCAGGTACAATGTCGTCCGTGCATTTTAGCAAATCTCCACGTCTCCACCGGTAACGCTGCAGCAGTTGTGGGAGGGTTTGGGGACCGGGTGACGCGGTGACGGGGAGCCGTGTTTAAAACAACTCGGATGGTCCGGCGGGGCTGGGGACCGTTTCCTTCTGATTGTCTGATTAACATTTTAAAGCCATGTTGATAATAACCTGGGGTAGCATGACAGTTCAGCAACTTCATTCGAGGGAAACACTTAATCATATTTATTATGTAAACACAGCTTGCCATGCCCCCATTAAATTATTAATAGTACCATTAACATATTTACATATAAATCTTATAGCAATTGATGGAAATGGCTTCGAGAACCTCGCGTTGGCTCCCTTTTTATAATGGATTTTCTCTTGCAAATACCCGTTTATTAAAGAGACAAAATATTAATTTTTTGTTAAATGTTCATGTCAAAAATGTCACCTTTGCAGTTTTGCAAATTGCCATTTATGCAAAACCTACTGACTTGGTATTTTCCTGTCTTAAAAAACGGTCTGTTTAAAAATATTGCTTCGGTAGGAGCAATTAAGGAGAATCAGAGTAAAGATATTTCAGTGATCTGGTTTTTTGCACGTTCATTAATAATCAAGTTGATAAGCTGAACGGCACAAATCCTGGAGGGATTGTTCCATCACTTCACCCCTGGAGGTACCCTACAACGGCCCCAGCCTGCTGCCTGGGGGCTAACCTCTGATCAAAACATACGCAGGTGCTCTGTATTTGCAAAAGCTCTTTGCTGTTACCGGGACCTGAGTTAATTTACTTTGGGCTGGAGTCATGCCCAGATGTCCCAGTTACAGCTGATCACTCCAGTGGGACCCCATCCCCCAGTTACGGATGGGGGATGCTGGACCAGACTCCTGGGGAGATGCTGCTATCCCAGGGAGTTCCAGGGATGGAGGGAGATAAGAAGGGATGCGGTTTGCACGCACAGTGTTGGAGGTGCTGGGCACCAAGGGCCCAATGACTCCCCTCTTTCTTCTGTATTTCCCATGAAAAGGAGCGCAGTCTGCTTTCAAAACAGGGATGGGAATCTGAGGGAAATAGGTGGCATAGTGAGAGCATGAGGGGAAGAGATTAAGGAGGGCAGGGAGTACGAAGGCAGGATTGACTGGGCAGGATAAAAAGAGGCGTATGGAGAGAAGGTTAATCCTTCTTCTGTTTCTGCTCCAAATTCCGCATCCTTCCTAACCAGCCCAGCCCTGATTTATAATCCTTATTAGGCTGTATACTGTAATTCCCTAATACCTTCCAGGTAGTGTTATCCCAGGTTGATTCCTTCTCAGAACTGCCAATTTTCACAAGTTTATCATGAGACTCTCAGGATTTTTTTTTTTTTCCCTCCTTAAAGTTTCAGCCCCTGCAATCAAGAGGTGATATAAGGATCTCAGTTTTCCTTTAAATAAATAGCGAAGGCGTGCTTAGAGCCCTGCGGTCAGGGCAGAAAGCTTGAGTATGTGCTGTGAGCAGGGTCCTTAAAATTGTAGAGACCAAAAGGCAGAGAAGATGATGATCACAGGGTTGTGGAATTGTAGGATAATTTAGGTTGAAAGGAAGGTCATCGTACACTTAATTTCTGATGCATCTCTTACTTAAAGCGGCACTTTTCATTAGCGTTTTCAGTAATGAAATTAATAAGACACAGCTCATAGTTTTGTGTGAACTCTATATACTATACATCTCTATACTGTGAAGTATAAATCTCTGCCGAGAGCCCAGCTGGCCCCTCGCCCCTCCGGCACACCCAGCAGCGATGGCAGACGGCCCGCGCCAGCAGCTCTGAGCCAAGCAGGGGAGGAGGAAAACCAGTTTGCTGGGAAGGAGCCGCAACTGCCTAAACTGGGACCTGCTGGGGACCCAGCGCAGGGCTCCCATCCCAGCTCCGCTCGGGATGCACGACCTCGGCAAGCCGTGTCTCCCCTCCACGCATCCCTTCTTCCCACCCGAATATGGGGGAGAATCGAGCACTTTCCTTTCTGGAGGAGTATTTAAGAATTAGACCTTGTTATGATAATGCAGAAGCTGGGGAAAACGGAGGAGGCATTACATAGGATTATTTTCTCGTTCTCAATTAAATGAATGTTCTCCTAACCCGTTGTGCCCAGCCCTCGTGTGCGCTGTTACAATTGTCTCTAAAAACTCTGTCTGATTTTTCAAGCAATTTCTCACGAAACAGGCACTTTCAGAAAAATCATAAGAAAGCAATCGTTTCAAATTGGTCATTTGGGACTCAAATTACTAATCTAATACATTTTTTATTGAGGGTTCCTGAAAGGTTCCATAAAACACGGTCCGTGAAGCTGCCCAAACTTGCCAGCCTCCCACTTTGACAAATCGAACCCAACAATCCACTTTGCAGCTCAGGTTTAGGGCTCGCGAAGCCGCCGCCGAAATAGCGGCGTTTATATTTCTCCATCAATAGTGTCTATCTGGTCAGATTTTTCAGATCCCTGGGGTGTTTTGTTGATTTTATTTTTTTTTTTGCCTGTGCTGGATTTTTGTGTCCTTGTCCAAGCTGCGCCACCGATACTGGGGATATTTGGAGGGGTTGACGTGGATTCTGCTGCTGAGCATCAGCTCCGGCGCTGCAGGGAGGAGTGAGCGGGATGGCAAAAGTCAGGTCAGGCAAGGAGAGGACAGGGAGCCAGAGACTGAGTTTTTCATTATTTATATTCTTTTAGTATTTTGTTGTATTATTTATAATGTTATTTATGTTCTTCTCGAGGCTGCGCTTAGGCGGGGCCTCTGTAGCGGCAGAACCCTGCCCACTGTCCATGTCCCATTGAGCTGGAGGGTTGAGTAGAGAAGGGAGCCAAAATACAGGAAAGGCAATTTCCTTCTAGAAATGAGGGCTCAAAGCATGGGAAAATGAGTGAGATCAAACAGGCAGTCTCTGGTCCTGAGTCCCTGTGTCATGTCATGGCCATAAGACCATACTACCCTCTTTGCAGCAGTTTTTTGGGAAATAGGGATAGTGCTGACCCGCTTTCCAGCAGCCACTCATGGTTACAAAGCATCAGCCTCCCCACACACAAGGCACTAATCAAATACATGTTAATTATCATTTTGGCAGATGCTGAAGGCCGGCTGAGTGCCGCCTTGAGGTAGGACTGAAAAAACAGCGCCTCTCTGATCAGGTTTAATAAAATCCAAAATAAGACTCCGTGGGTTGACAGCCAATTCCCTCCTGATGCCAGAGAGGCAGCACCCAGCGAGCAAAATCAAGCGGCACGAGGCAAGTACCAGCTCAGCTTGCCAAGAGCCCAACCAAAATTACTTTTCCCCTGTAAAGTCTGGTGGCAGTTTTTCTTCTGCAAGATCTGCCAGAATCAGTCGGGACAAGGCAGAAATGTGGGTTTGGGGAGGATTTTCTAGCAGTGCCTGCTTCTTGGTCCATCCAGCAGAATAACACAGAGTGGAGAGGGAAGGAGCGGGGCAGCCCAAGAGAGACACAGCAAGCTGATGGGAATTGTGCAGATGGGGATGGAGAGCTTGGGAAGAGAGGTGGTACCTCTGCTGCGGCTCAGGACCCTCGACATGGCTCACGGAGTGGGGAAGGTGCACGGTGCCGACGCTCTTGGCTCGGTCACGACATCTCAGTTTGAATTTCCCTCTCCAAGAGGAGCCATGTGAGCCAGTCCAACATGCGACAGGTACCGTGAGGGCAGGGAGAGGGGCCTTCCCTGCACACCCCCTGTGCCCGGTCTGCTCCTCATCTTGCAGCTTGCTGCCAGGGTCCTGCCCTCACGGAGGCAAGGACGGTTGCACAGCTTCACACGCAGCCACAGCCCTGCAAACAAACCGGAGTTTTTTTACTGTGCTGTTTCTTTAAAAATAAAAAAATCCATTTATTGAGATTAATGAGCAATGTGCCGTTTCGGAGAAAAACTCTCTTCCCATCTCAAAAAACACTTCCAAGACAAACTCCAGGCTGAAGCTGATTCAAAAGGGGCAATTTATAAATCAAGCAAAAAGGAAGGTGAAGCAAGAGCCACCCTCTAGCCCTGGCTGCAACCACACCACCAGCAGTTCCTGCCTGAGCTGCCCAGCTCCTGCCCCTGCTGCAGATCAGTTCATCCCAGCTCTGCCAGCACTGTGTCCCGCACAGCTGCACCGCTTGCAGGTGGTGCAGGTACTCGTATTCCAGACGAGAAAACCTGCGTGCAGGTGTGTGCTCCCAGATGTGCATTTCCTTTTGCCCTGTTCAACCTTTTTTCAGACAAGTGTGAGTGGCAGGGTGCCCACGCCTTTCCATCAGAGGCCATTCTGGGGCTGCATGGCCCATGCCTTTTTACAGGGGCCTGTAGTGACAGCACAAGGGGTAACGGATTTAAATTGAAAGCGGGGAGATTTAGATTGGATATCAGGAAGAAATTCTTCCCGGAGAGGGTGGTGAGGCACTGGGACAGGTTGCCTAGAGAAGCCGTGGATGCCCTGGAAGTGTCCGAGGCCAGGCTGGATGAGGCTTGGAGCAACCTGGTCTAGTGGAGGGTGTTCCTGCCCATGGCAGAGGGGTTGGAACTAGATGAGCTTTAAGGTCTCTTCCAACTCCAAACATTCTGTGATTCAATGGGGACACATTTCCCAAGCTCAATCCTGCCTTTTCCCTGCACGTCTGCACATTAGACTGCGCGAAGCATGCCCACCCTCCAAAAGCTGCATGCACCAGCGTGCTCTGCCGCTGTCCCCACCAGGTAGGAAAGCCACCAGCACCAGTCCCTTGCAGAGGGATGGAGAGGTGTCAGGCCACCATCTCAACGCGAAGTCCCCACACAGAGACACGTGAGGCCCAAAGCAGGCCAGAGACATCACTCCTCACTCCGCTGAGCTGCAGGTGTAGCTCTGCCAACCCTTGATCCTTCCCACTGCCCTTCTCTGATCTCCATCCAGCCGCTGCATGGCTTCATGGGGTGTGTGTGCACTCTTTGCTGTCATGATTCCCGCCTCTCCCTGCCGGGACCGTTCCCCCTTTGCTGTGTGCCATGGCTGCCTGCCACGGTGCAGCCTCCCCGGGACAGTGTCTGATGAGCTGTTTGCTTTAGCTGGAGGGAAGAGCCAGCCACGGGGCAGGAGCAGCGGGCGGCTGTGACGGCACGTCTCCCATCCCGTCGCTCAACAGACTTGGATGCTGAGAGGCACGGAGGTGCCAAGTGCTGATCTGGCTTTCGCGCCGTTGAAGTCCGTGAAGTTGCTTTGGATTTACACCTATGGAAGCAGGATGGGAACTCAGCCCAAGATCTCAGTGCCGTTGTAAAGCTGAAGGAGCCTTTGGACCCACTGCCAAGCCTTTAACTGGGGTGAGGGATGCAGTGGAGAAGAGGAGGGGTGAGGCTCAGGGCAAGAGGAAGGCAGCCCTGGTCTCTTGGCCTCCTGGGGAAAAAAATAACAGCTACAACTACTGTGGCCATCATGGGAGGGAACAGTGAGGGTCTGGACAGGTCAGGTCCCAGAGAGAGGGAGAAAACGAGACTTTCAATCCCTTCCCAATGTTCTTCTGCATCCCCTTGGCATAGCAAAGGTGCAGTTCCTTGTGCATCAGCCAAGGTACCACAGGTCTCGGGGACAAAGGCATCCCTGTACCCAGAAGCAGGGTCAGGACTTGTGTGAAACAGCACATGAAGAGGCTGAAGCATCAGAACGTGTTCCCACCTCGCGTTGAGCATCGCTCTCCGGGGAGGGGAGGATCTCAGGGCAGATTTCACCTTGTGCAAAGGGGTCAGCGCAAGACTCGTGCGCCACTTAAATCCCACTTAAGCACTCTGCACCAGGGTGAAATTAACTCTCTCCGCAGAATAAGCCATCAAGAAAAACTGATCTAAAAACCTACGCTGGGCCACTGCCGAGCCACACTTCTATTAGCAAGTAAAAAAATATTTCCCGTCCTTAGAGTTAAATGAGCCAATAGTTCAATCACGGAGTGAAAAGTGGCAATAGAGACAGGGATGCTGAGTGCCTCAGGTATTGGCAATCTATGCAAGGAATCACAATAAGCAGGACTCGCCTGTTTTCTCCGTGTTTAGCAGCAGTGTTATTCAACAAACCCATTTGCAAATGCCATCTTCCAAAGTCCTTTTTTTCTCCCCTCGTTAAAGTTGCAGCGATAATAGGGCGATTACAGTGCAATAAGCTAAACGCAATCCATTAGTGGCATCACGGCCGTTTTTAGATCTTAAAAAAAAAAAAGGAAATCAAAGCTGTTTAAGTTTTCTTATTATGCACATTAAAGGCAGGCAGCAGGGTCTGATCAAAGACAACACCACCCCTGCGCTCCCCCCTGCCCGCCTCCTGTCCCTGCATCTTGTCCCCCCTCTATTCATTAGTGGTCACAGCTGTGCAGTCGGCCAATTACTTGGGAATAATAAGTACATTTTGCAGTAAATTAAATATTAATTAGTCCTTGGCAGGTTGTTTTGGGTTTTTTTTTCAATTATTTCCCTCCTTCCACCTGAAAAAGGCAGAAGGGATGTGACACTGTCATCGCCTGTGTTGGTATGTGGATGGCAGTGGGGGATCCTCCCCACCGTCCCCTCTGCAGACCTTGCAGCAAGGTCTTTCCTGCTTTTCCTAGAGGGTTTGCTGCTGGTGGTCCAGGATTTGTAAACCCCTCCCCAGCTTTGCCCCTTATCTTCTCCTCCCAACCTGAGCACGTCCTGTCTCTGCCTGGGTTCCCCTCCTGCACGCTCCACTTGGGCACTAAGCTCTCCAGGGCAGGCATCGTCCCTGATTGCCTGGGACATGCCTGTGAGAGCAGTCTGGAGGCAGCACATAATCTGTGTGGGGTCTGCCTGGCCATGGGGAGGGTCTGCTCCATGGGGTGTGAGGGCAGCTTGGCTGGTGCAGCCCCTTCTCCAGCAGTGCTGGCGGGAGAGATGCTGCCCGGTCCCCTGAGCATGCCTGTGAGGCCTCATCCTGCCCTGTTCCTGCACAGCAGGACCCCAACCCAAACGGTGCATGTTGTGCCAAGGGACGAGGAGGGGGAGTGGGGATGGACAGAAGGGACTGGCTGAAGAGCAGCCGTCGTACATCGCAGTGTCACCCCTGGCCAAAGCAAGTTGCCCCTTTCGATGGCAGACCCCAGGCAGGGTGACCTTTTGATCCCCTGGCCAGGAGCTCCAGGGACAGAGTGACCTGGTCTGGCTTTGCCTGTTCCTGTGGAAGTCAGGCCACCTTGGACAAGTGCAGACCCTGGGGCAAAGCCTGGCAGACTGTGGTCAGGTGAAGCCCAAACCAGATCCTGAGCGTGGATCTGCTGGGAGAGCGGTTCCTTAAGCTGAGCCAGGGGGGTAGTTTTGATGTTGTCAGCATATCAGCGTATATTAAGGTTTAAAGAGTGGAAAGTGGAAAAGAAAAGTGGATGGAAAGAGCAGTGAAGCTCTGCGCAGGAGGGCTGAGAGCCTGACGTGGAGGGAAGAGCTGTCCTTGCTCTGGCACTCCCCAGGAGCCCCTGGGAGCCCCCACAGATCAGGACATGAGAGGAAGGTGCTGTGGTCGCTCACCCATTCCCTGCTGGCAAGTTCCGTCTGGAGCCACTATCCCCGTCACCTGGACTGTGCCTCCCTGAAATGCAGCATCACCTTTGCTCCCCACAGCCAGGCAGAAGCCTGGAAACAAGGAGACAGGGTCTCAGCATCCCACGCACCCCCCATCCTTCCTCCCTGTCACCAATGTCAGTATGAGCAGAGGAGAGAGCTTTCTGTGCTCCCTGTTCCTACTAACCCCTTCCCAAGAGTTTCTGGGGCAGGAATGAGCGATGTTAGCAAAGCTGGAGTAATCTGTGCCTGTCAGCAGATCCCAAGGTAAAGAGCTCCACTTGTCCAGCTCTTGGATTTACACTTTACTAACAGCTCTGCGGGCTGCCTTGTGATGCACCGTGCACCAGTTTTCCCCTTGGTGCTCTGGAGTGCAGTTAAGTTGTTTGGGGTTTTTTTTTTAAATGTAGTTTGACAATATGCAGGTTAGGTTTGTATTTTATTTACAGCTTTTACTTGGGGACCAATAAAACCCCAGCTGGCTAATGTGAGATCTAAAACTTGCATCTCACTCTTTGCCTTGGATATCTTTTCTGTGGTAAACTATTTATTTGCGTTTCATCTTGTACAAGCTCCTCTTTCCATGCTGAGAAGCCGAGAGCTCCAGGGGCTCTTTGAAGACTATTTGCTATAGGATAGCAACTGGAATTCTCTTTAAACATCCGCGCCTGCTTTGTCCTACAACTGGCCTCTTGGTGTCAACACGCAGTTTTGTGCGAGTTCCCTGTGCAAAGCTAACATTTGCACACTCCCCTGGCAATTGTGCTTCCAGATCCCTCTTGTTCAAGCATATCCCATCGTTTATTCTTGCAGGCATGAGCAGCAGTTACTCCACGTGCCAAATTAAAGGCGGCATCAAGGCCTCTTTAAAAAGGAAGGTTTAACGGGGTTATGAATTACCGCTGTGCTGCTTGGGTAGGAGGAACGTGCTGCGTGACCTAGGTGGCCGGGCAAAACAGTCCATGTTTGGATTGCAAGTACGTGGTCCCCCTGTCTCTAAGCCTTCAGGTTCTCATCACGCAGTTAAAACGCCACAAACTCTTCTTTGGAAAGGGTTATTCGACATCAGGGTGAGGCAGACGCATGCAAAATCCCAGCGCATTTCAATGTCGCGCAGACAGACATCCCCACCTATGAGCATCCCCCGGACGCTGACCCTGGAGTGCCGGCGGAGCACGCCTGAAGGGTGAGGTGGCATCAGCCTAGCGACACAAATCACGCTAAAAATGCCAAATAGCTGCGTTTACATGCATTCGCAACCCGAGGGTCGTGCTCTTGCCATAAAAAGGAAGATGAACCCTGGCGAGATGGGAGCGATGTTCCCAAGGATGCCTCTGGGAGGGAAAGATCAAGAACCGATGCTCGTAATGGCCTCAGCTGCTAAAACAGTCAAAATAATAACGGGGTGGGGAGGACGCTGGAGGCTCTAGATGCAGTTGGGGCAGCCGCGTGATGGGTGCCCATCATCTGCCGGAACGTCTGCCCGGTGCCATCCCAACGTGCCCGTTCTCTCTGGGATGCTGCAGGCCTTCAGTGTGCATATCCCAACATCCACCCCCCTCTTTTAAATCCCAGCGGAGATTTCTGTTATGTGGATGGAAATGGCCAGGACAAGCTCTAGGAAGGCACAGAAAGGAAAATATTTTCTCTCTCTCTGGTGTTATTTTTTCACTCCATCTGTTTTCCTTTCTGCCCTTCCTTTGCCATCTCACGGCTCTCTAAATTCACGGGAGCTCTTCCTCAAGGTGAAATGAAGGCTCCGGGCGGCGTTTGGTGCTGCCGACGAGGAGGGGGGGGGGATGAGGGTCAGGGAGGGTTAAGCAGGGAGGGGGCAGTGCAACAAGGCGGCCTGATCTAGTGATTAAACAAAGGGATTCAGCCAACATGTGTAAAATTAAGTGATCAAGAGTTGATTACAGAGTGCATTGATTGTGTACTGATGGATTAAACAGAGTCGTGCTCGGGATGCGATTTTCCGAGCCGGGCACAGAGAGCGCAGGCAATCGACGTGTTGGCCAGAAGGACTCGCTTCTCCCAAGCCCTGGCTTTTATACATTCTCCGGATAAATCTGCAGAGAGGCCCGTGGAATTATAATCGATTATCCATTTCTCAAAGTCACTTAAGGGCCCTGAGCTACAAGCTAAAGTGCCGGTGCTGCGAAGAGGCATTGGGTATGCGCCGGCATGTGCAGGTGCTGGCGCGAGGGGAAAATGTGGCAATGACCCTGCGTGCTGCAAGCTGATGAATCTATTTTCTTGTAGGAAATAGTTTTGACAGTTCAATATCTGTGTTTTCGATATGTGCCCCACACACCCCCGAGGGAGGAGAGGAAAGGAGTCGGAAAGTAAGGGGGAGGGAGTGGGTGGGAGGCAGGGAAAGACTCTACCCCATCACCCCCTCGAATTATAGGCGTATCAGTATATCACCAACTTAACAGGCTGCCCTCCAAGTCAAGGGCATGGGAGCAGTGGCTGCTTGCGAGCGTCTGCTGTGGGGACAGTATGGGGCTGGAGCCCCTCTCAGGGTGCCTCGCTGGGCTGCGGTGTGGATGAAGCAATTAGGGCATGGCACAGACCCCAGAAGTGCCTGGGATGTCAGACCCCAGCTCTCTTATAGGCTCCCAGCCAGACACGGGCATGTTCTTGTGAAACTCCCACCTTCTCCGGTTGCCACTGCCGTTATTTTTTGGCATCTAAAGAAGGTATTTTTCTCCAGGTTTTTCCATCCCAAGCACTGATCAGAGCATGGATAATCAGGGCACGTGTTGGCAATACAGCTACACAGCATCTCCTGTCCGCTCTCTTCCACTGAGCCAGCAGGAACCCCAGCTCGGGGGACTGGTTCAGCAAGGGACAAAAAGTGACCCTTGTCACAGCAACCAGAGCCAGCGGCCAAGCCTGTTGGTAAATGTCACCCAGCTGCCAAGCCCTGGATGCACAGCCCCAGGCGTGCGGACTGGCTGAGGAGGAGGAGGGGGAGGAGGGATGGTGATGAGGCAGAGCCATTCTCCACACACAGTCCAGCCGTGGCTGCCCACACAGTGCAGGCAGCGAGAGAGTCCTGGGGTCTCCTGCCTGGCTGCCTGCCTGCTGGGGCGTGTGCTGGGCCCCAGTGCCCTGTTTCGCAAGCCCCATGAGCCCCACATCCACAGTCTTGGCTGCACGGTGTGGCAAGGCCGACAGGATGGAGGGCAGCTCAAGGATGTGAGGGAAGGAGGTGCACTGAGCTCCAGGAGGTCCCTCAGGGCTGGAGGGACAGAGCTGTAAGAGTCCCGCAGGAGCGTTCCTGCTGTGCCATGTCCGCTGAAGCCATGGACCCCACTGATGTCAGGGAGATCCAGCTGTTCCCCAGGACTTGTGTGTTTTGGAGATGAGGCATTGGGTTGGAGGAGGCTCCAGTTTCACTGCCAGGGCAGAGGATGGGTGGCAGCAGGATGGTCCAGCCCAGTGGTCCTGAGCTTGCCCAGACTCATACCAGCACTCCTCAGAGAAGCTGGAGCAGAGAAGGGACCATCTGTCCCTGACCCTGGTCCCTGCTGTCCCACTTTGGCTCATTTTCAGCCCTGTGTGGGTCGTGGCTGGGCACCGATGTGCTTCCCTGGGGGAAGCCAGCACAGGCAGCCTGTCCCACGAGGAGCTGTGAGGGAGGAGGGCAGGGACAGAGGCAGTGCAGTGCCTTGGCTTGCCCTCGGCATTCCTCTATTTCTCTCTTGTGGAGCCCGGGAAGGCGTTTCTCCTCCTCTCTGTGAGCCGCGTTGGTCCCAGAAGCAGTGCCGTGGGGAGATGGGGCCACAGCCCATCCCAGCCTTCCTCTTCCCATTCCCTTCCAGGTCCCTGTCACGGTCTCCCTGTCCAGCTCTCCCGGCGGCCCGCGTCCCTCTCATCGAGGATTCATTGTCTTGTCAGCCTCTAGTTAGCCGGCATGCGTGCGAATCATAAATTACCCTGCCCGGGCCTCTGCTATGCTTCAGCACAGACAAAAAAATTGCACTCCATCACCGTGTCTCCCGGCTTTTAGTGGTATTGATCAATGCTGCTCCCTTCCCGCCCCCCCCCTTTTCATTTTAACCGAGCCGGTTAAGTGCAGTATCTTATTTTGTGCTGGGACAAATGAAAAGAATATTAGCAAGGGCTGAAATATATCTCTTTTTTATCTCTCTGCTACTTTTTTATTGAATCTTTCTGAGTAGGTGGCTTTCCGCAGGATGACAGCCTCATGACAGGCTCCTCATTAGAGCCGAGACAGTAATTGTGATGCATTTCCCTGCGCGGCCTTTTCACTTCTTCCCCCCTCCTGCCTTTCCTCCTCTCTCCTTTTCCCCTGATTTGTAAAGTGATTGGATGTACAGACTCACTCAGTTTCTTAAATTATTGCCCAGCTCAATCCATCTTCCTCTGCCCCATGCCGGGCAGCCGTGATCTCCGCAGATGGAGATCGGGGCCGGTGGGGTTGGATGCTCGAAGGATCTCCTTGCCTCTCTCCACTACCGGGCTGCCAGCTCTCACAAGAAACGTGGTGCTGGACCCGATGGGACATGCAACAGCCTCTGAAGAGCCCAGGGTGCTGCTTGAACACACGTTTTTACTGACTGACCCATGGGATTTGGTGTTAGCTGCATGGCGGCAGCACTGCACCAGTTTACACCAGTCCTTCCCAGTACCCAGCTTGCCTGGAGAGGCAGCTACAAGGGCAGCTCTTTCCTTTGGAAGGAAATCAGCAATCTAACAAGCTTTTCTGCCTTGGATCCCTCCACAGTTTTTAGTCTCAGGAGAAGCAGATACATTTGCTAAGCTGCTAAGCAGCCCAGGCACTGAGCAGTGCTGGGGATCAGGCCCTTGGTGGGGCTGCAGGGGCCTGAGTTTGGCTCTTCATTGCACTCCAGTTTGCTCATGAGATTGCAGAGGTCCCTTGGTCCATCTGTGCCTCTCTCACCCCAGCCTTATAAAACAGGCTGTCAGCCACCCCTCGCACTCCTCTCCATGGATTCAAGGCAGGAGTGACCCCATGCCCATGCCATCTCCAGCACAATCTTGAGTCCAGCTTCTGCCAGTGCCCTGCAGCATCTTTGTGCTGAGGTGCGGGAGTGGAGAAATGGCTCCTCAAAAGCCTTTTCTTACATGAAAAGCCACTTTTCCAGACCTCTGCTCCCTTCCCACCTGCACAGACCTCCAAAACACAGGTGCCCCATGGAAGGGCAGGTCTGTTTGACGCAGGTGATCTGGATGCGCTCGCTGCACTGTGGGCTGTTTGCAGAGTTCGGTCATGCTGTGGATGCTGTTACAGCCAGACACTGAACTCATTCACAGGACATGCATCTGGAGTCACCTCACTGCCCATTGCCATCCCCAGCACCTGGCTGTCCACTGCCCTGTGCAGGGCACGTGCAGGAGGGGCCAAATCCAGGGTGCCTGGCCCTGGGCAGCAAGCTGAGGTTTACATCCCGCATGGCTGAGGTCTGCATCCCACATGGCTGAGGTCTGCATCCCAAACTGTCGAGGTCTGAATCCCGCATGGCTGAGGTCTGCATCCCGCATGGCTGAGGTCTGCATCCCAAACTGTCAAGGTCTGCATCCCACAGAGCTGGTCAGGAGCCCAAGGGAGGGGACAGGCCTGCTGGCACGAGCGGGACATGCCCTGATCTCAAGGCCATCCCCCTGTGCAGGTTTTTGGGGGCCACGTACCTTTTGGCCCCAGTCAAACCCAGCAGGATCCAAGGTGGCTCCCGGCAAGGAGGATGCAGCCCCATGGGGATGGCACTGGGAGCACACAAGTAAATAACAGGGAGATGGGAAAGGGATGAACAACGTTATTCCTGACCCCTCACTTTATTACCAAACACTTTTTGCCTCTGCTGTTATTTCGGGGTGCTCTGTGCTGACACATGAGCCACCTCCACCTTCCTCTTCCCGCCGTTGTCATCCTCCCCCGGCTGCAGCGCAACCCCTTGGCTGCCACTTACTGTCAGGGCTCTGCCAGCCTCGTCGGCTGCGGCGCAGGCTCGCCGGGAGAAGAGCGAGCGTTTGGCTATTTCCAAGCTAATATGGGGCTTTCTTTGAATTATTGTTTTTTGAGCTGGAAGGAAAGGAGGCTTGTCACACGAGATATCTGCTATCAGTACACAAATAACAGCAAGCCCATCATCGAATGGAAAATAATCGCCGCGGAAACCGAGTTGCGGGGGAGCCGGGAGGGATTATTACAGGCGCTGGCAGTGGCGATGCTGTCAAAGAGCCTGTGTCAGCACTTCCATTACCACCCACCTGGTTTCAGCGCGGCCCCCGAAGCGGCACATGGGGCCACGGGGCCCCAGCGTGGGGTCATTTCTATTCAGAAGAGTTTCAGATCAACTGGCTTTGATTGGGTTTAAATGATGGAGTGTTTAAGAGGGAAAGAGAGGAAATAGGAGGGCGAGATGGAGGGAGGCATCTCGGAGGAGGGGGAGTTTGGTACTCAGACAAGTGGAAAATAGTTTGTGATGGGAGAAATCAGGAGTTGGGAGACAAGAGCTGGTCCTACTGAGGGCAAGTCTCAGATGGCCGCGAGGGAGGACAGTGTGGGGAGAAGGTGACCCAAAACCTTGGGGTCTGCCCAGCAAAGGGCTTTTAGGAAAGAAGGAATGTGTCCAAGCAGTGCTCCCTGCCCACTGCCACCGCCTGTGCCACCCACAGGGGCAGTCCCCCATTGTGCAGTAAGCCACCGGCAGAGCTGAGCAATTGAATTATAGGCAATTTATTTCATTCATTTGGCAACTTGCTGAGCTCCTGGGCAGAGCGAGCCCTCACACCTTATAAACTTTGCACATTCAGGGTGACTTGGGAACATTGTTTACTCCGTGCGTAGTGACGAGGGGCTCTATACATCACGTACTGTCATGGCTGTTGGTGGGCTGCGTCCCTTTTTTCTGTCACTTAAATGCTTTCTAAAATAGCATTTCCCATTCTGCTTGTGAGGGGAAAGCCCTCCCTTCCAAGTGACCACGTCCTGGCCCGCAAACACCTGCGGTGCTGTCAGCCCTCCATGCCAGGGCACAGACGCAGGGTGGGAGCAAGAATGGCTTCATGCCACGCTTCCATCCCTGGTACCCGAGCCCAGCTCCCGCCCCAGAGCCCCGGTCCCATTAGCAGTCGCTTCGTGGCAAATCAGGCCTGACTCAGGAGTTTTGTTGGATCTGTGTCGGTGTAATTGAGGGCAGGATCTGGCCCTCGATCCCCAGAGGGTTCAGGAGGTTTGGGATTGGCCCCCGCCTGAGCTTGGGATACGTTTGCAGCCACCCTTCGATGGAGCCCGTGGACAAATTCCTCCACGCAGGGGTGCGTCTGTGCATCGAGCCCTCTGCTTTCAGAGCAGGAAATATTTGGTTTCAACACTTGGAGTTAAACATTTCCGCGGAGCCCAGGAGACCATGCAAACAGTGGGAGCACCAAGGCTCTGCCTTTTCATCTCTCTGGCACTGGCGAGCGGGGGGTCGGCAGCGGGGGAAGCACGGCAGAGCAGAGGAGGGTAAACACTGGAGCTGAGCCTACCGAGTAACCAGAGATCGAAGGGGAGAGAGAGGGGCAATGAAAACAAAAACACAGCTGCCAAAAAACAAAAGCCTGAAAAGAGCCATTCAGGGTCTCCCAGGAGCGGGTTTGGGCAGGGAGGGAAGAGCAGGAGCATTGGCTGCTGGGGCAGGCGCAGGTCCAGCCTGCTCGGGGATACAGACACTTCATTTTGTCCTGGGCAAATCAATGCCCTCTGCTCCCTCGAGCAGGGTAAGCACCTACACCCCAGCGTGATCCAGCCAAAGGATCCCAGTGCAGCATCCTTTGCTTTTTCATGGGTACCAGGATGTCCCTGCTCCAGAGAGGAGAGGTGGGATGTACACATCTCCCTCCACCTTTGCATTCCCAAACAAAACCCAAGGACTTGCGCCGCCCATCCTCTCCCTCCCCACAACCCCGCATCCCACACCGCAGAGCTGGGTACCGCTGCCCCATGCGAGATCCCACAGCGTGGGCGTGTGCCAGGCTCTGGGGCACGCTGCAGATGCCGCTGATTTGGAGAGACGCATCCCGCTGGCAACCTCTGTGGCACTGCGGGCATGCAGCGGGTTTCACCGACCTGGGGAGGCTTGCGTAGGTGTCCTGCTGGCACGGGAGATGATCCTCCCTTCTGCCTGTCACTCGCACTTAGCCCTGCTCCTGCAAAACCACGGTTGTCAGCCCCTGAGGCCAGGAGCCAGGGCTCCTTCTGTCTCCCGCTTTGCAATCTGTACGTCAGGGACTTGGCTGCGTGTCGGGGTCCCTGTTCTCCTGCCCCTCTGGAAGCCCTTGCTTCAGTGCAAGCACCAGCCTCCCGCACTCACCGGAGCAAGGGGATCGTCCCCGGCTGACGCAGGGATGCGGGGTGACAGCTGTCACGTCCTTCCTCGGCACGAATTCGTCACCGTGTCATTGGTGTAGCTGGTGGGTAAGGCCATTGCTGCTCATTTCTCCTGCTGGCATGGGCTGGGGTTGGGAGTGGCCATGGAAGGCGGCAAGGCTCCTTTCCGTGGCCTGAGATCCCTCCCAGTTGCCCCGGCTGTTGAAATCCAAACTCACCTCAGCTTAGGAACATGCACCCCATGGAAGAGCCCTGAAGAACAAGGAGAGAGTGAGGACCTGGGTGTGCAGGAGGTTTAAAAGAGCCACCAGCCTGGTGCAACAGAGCTGGCCCTCAGGAGGGACCCCAGCTGCACCTCCTGATCCGAGGGTTCCCATCCCAGCGCTATGCTTCAGGACGCTCCATCACCTCCCCCAGCAAACAAAGACCCCTGGGCTCCCAGGAGACCAGTTCACCTTCCAGTGCTGCCGAGAGCATCCCTGTCCCACCAGCCCAAGCTGTGGGTGGCAGTGGGGGTGACTTATGGGCCCCACGGTGGTGGCCTCGGTTGGGAGTGGGGATGAGGCGTGGTAGGGCAGAGGGCAGCCTGTTTACCCGTCCATCTGCACACCCCACAGCGGGGATCCAGCAGGATTTCCCGTCCGCTCAAAGGCTGCCTGTTTATTTTGGGAGGGAGACTCAGACAGCTCCATTGTTTTGCTGCGAAGTTGGGGTTATAAATAGCAGGTGGTCGGGGACACTCCTGGACTATTTTGGGCCCCCACTACACAAAAGTGGAAAAGGTCCAAGAGGAAGGTGGAATTGCTGAAATGCCGGCCTTTCCTGCAAGGATCAGCGGGAGCTGGTTGTTTGGGTTTGGGTTGGGTTCTGGGCAATATTTAAACACAAGGGAAGGAGGAGAGAGGAAGATGTTCCCAGTTGGATGGGGTGAACGCTCTGTCCTGCCCAGCAGAAGGGCGGTGGGGATGAGGACCCGAGGTTCCTGGGTCGCCTGGGAGCCGTCGGGAGCGGCTCAAGTCTGGAGGTGGGACTGGTTGGGTTTTCCTCGTGGCTCTGCGTTCCCAATGGCTGGAGAAGCTGGGAAGGTAGGGGATGCCCTGTAGCACTGGCCTGCTCCGACTTGTCCCTCGTGCCTCAGTTTCCCCCATCTCATATAGGGAGGCTGAAGAGAAGGGCAGGCAGTGTCCGCGTGACAGCCCTGCTCCCTCCAGGCACGTACGCTGTGTCCTGCTGGAAGGCAAGGATGAGCCAAGGTGACAAACTTATTTCAGACCCTTCTTCTCGTTAAATGCCTGCACCAGGCGGTTATGCAGTGGGCAGCAGGGACCCAGTAAAGCTGCTCACACCAATGTTTTATACTTTGAGAAGGTCTATTCCTTTAATGGGGATTCATTTAACTGGGCTCTGCCATCGTTAGGAGCCATAAAATGGCACCTTTTGGCTCCTGATTGGAAGGCCACGGTGCACGCAGCCCCCTCGTATCCAGAGCCGGCTGCTTTATTGTGCATTACTGCCTCTCACTCGGATTTAACCAATTTGATCCATGTCTAATACATAAATAAATAATCCAGCAGGAGGGTTCATGTTAGATGACAACAGGCGGCTATAAAGCATGTTTCTCCCCGCTGGAGCCATCTGAGCCGGGCTCCGCACGCCCTCTCATGAGCAGAGCTGCTAATACAGCTGGGAGAGGGGGGCCTGGAGACCCGCGGGCTTCTCTGTTTTATTGAAACTTCATTGTTTGCTTTAGAGTTTTATTTTATGTTAAATAGACGCTGTATATCCCTTACGGAGGGGGCAATAAAGTTTCCAAGCTGGAGGGAATTGGCTTAGGAGCAGAGAGTGAACCAGGGAGATGTGGCTGGGCAGGGAAGCAGCAGGGAGGATTTGGGGTGAGGAGGGTGTGAGGCAGTCCCAGGGCTCACCCCAGCTCCAGATCAGGATCCACAGGCACCCCCAGATCTGACGCAGAGATGATGCAGCCCCAGAGGACTCGGGGTGAGGGCTCTGCGGGGTCTGCAGCTGCTGGCGGTGCGGGGAGGGTGAGGGGCGCCATCCCAGCCCGGAGGTGGAGACGAGCATCCAGACCCACTCCTTGCAATCCACAGCCCAGCACCGCAGGGTCTCCTCTGCCTCCCGACCGTTGTGTGTCGATGGAGAATCGCTCTGTCCTGGGCAGGGGGTGATCCTGACCCACCCAATTTCAGGAGTGTTGAGGAGGATGAAGGTGGCTCTTCTTAATTTACTCTTATTAGTTAATAGGAACAGTGGGTAGTGCTGTGTCATCCATCTGCCCCAAGTCACACCACCTGCACCGCAAACTGGGGAAACCGGCGTTGCACAGGGTTACTCCCCAAATATGTCTGTTGCTGCTCTCCCTGTAAGTTTGGAGGACCCACGGCTGGCACCGAGATGCTCTCGTGCCAGTTGCTGTCCCACTGCAGAACAGAGCCAGTCCCTGTCCCAGGGAGCATGGGACAGGGAGAGAAACAGGCACGGGGGCAGAGTGCAGGTGATGCTGATGGCAGCCGAGCAGAGCTAAACCTTTCTCCCCTCTTTTCCTCCCCGCAGGCAAAAAGAAAGCGACTTTGTTTGACAGCCAGGCTCCGATCTGCCCCATCTGCCAGGTCCTCCTTCGCCCAGGGGAGTTGCAGGAGCACATGGAGCAGGAGCTGGAGAAGCTCACCCAGCTGAACATCAGGTAAGCAGCTCCCTGGGGTCTCCCAGCATCCCTGGTTAGCCAGCCGGGGCACCCGCAGAGGAGACGGTGGCACCCACAGCTACCAGATAGGGGACATTCGGTGCTGACCAGCTGGGCAGAAACATTTCCCTGGAGTTCACGGCAGAAATGCCTGCCGGAGCACGCAGACACCCCTTTTGCCAGGGACGTGCTCACGTCCCGTGATGGAGCGAGCCTGCAGCAACGGTGCGCTCTGCCCCTCGGCTCCTTCAGCTCCCTTCTGCTTTCCCCTGCAGACACAAGTCCCCTGTTTAAAAAAAAAAAAAATAATTGCATTTTAACTGCTAGCAGTTATTTAGGAAATGGCTGTAGCCAAGGGTTGGCAGATCCCTGCCCCTGCCTTAATAAAACTCAGCAGCCTTGGAAAAGAGCATGTTTATTTCAATTATTAATGAATTCCCCGGTCATTAAAAGGTGAGGAAAGGAATCAAACGGCCGACTAGAAACGAAGTTACATCACCAGGTGGTAGGAGAGAAGGGAGAGCGTGTGTGTAAGTGTGTGTGTGCCAGGGCACGGGGGTGCACGGGGCTGTGCATGGTGCAGAGGATGCAGAATCCATCCCTGCCTGGCTTGGATCCTCTTTGCAAGTGAGCGATAGCCGTTGCAGATGAAGGGAGGAGTAGGGAGCTTTAGCTAGGGAAAGAGACACCTCCCCAAATGGGTCTGGGCTAAGGTCTCCCAAATCTGGCACTCACAGCCTCACGCTGAGACCCACACCCCCACACACATTGCACAGGGAGATGGAGGAGGGCGGAGGGGCAGGGAACAGGCAGCCCATTTATCCCCCGCGACACCCGGTTCCCTTGCGAGCGTAATTTATGGTGTAATTTGGGCTGCATCCAACTTAATAAAGGGCCACTGCAAATTAGTGAACAGGTTTAAATGAACAGAAGCAATTAGTGCTCGGAGGAGCCCATCAAAGAAGTTGGGCCAATATCAGAGTGAAACTGAAACCGCAAGCCAGGAGCGGAGGCTGGCTGGCGCGAGGCAGTGATGGGAAGGTGGCGTTTAATGGGAAAGGAAAGGAAACCCTAAATCATAAAGCATGACAAGGGCCATTGTGGGCCAGCTGACAAATGAAAAAGAATGGCATTATTCCTTTAAATAACAGCAGCAGTTAGAGAGGAGACAGCTCTCCCCGGCTTGCCCTCGCTTCCCTGGCCCGCGCCGCTCGGCCACGCAGGCGGCGAAGAAGAATCAGAGGTCTTTATTAATTATTAAATAACGACTCCCTCCGTAGCGTGATAGATAACGTTCAATCTAGGCGATGGATTCGGGCGATGGAGGCTAATCTGTAACACAGCAGCTCTGTGTGGGGACGGTCTCTCTCCCAGTCCCGGAGGGGAGCGACGTGGGGGCCAGCTGGCAGCAGCAGGCAGGGCAGGCAGTGGGGACATGAGCGGGTCGGGACATGACACCCAGCTCCATCGGGGTGGCTCGGGTGGGCGGGTGGCCCCGTCTCCCATTCCACTACCTTTCCCGCCTGGAGGGGCCGGGAGCAAGAACACATCAACAAGAGGAGAGAGAAACTAATAATGATCTCAAATAACCCAATAAACATAAAAATAAAATGTAGGCCTATAAACGTGACGGGCACCGGCAGCCCTGGCCGCTCCCTGCCAATACCGAAATGGCTGAGCAGCTGTTACTTATCAGTCTGATGGGGAGAAGCGAACCGGGGGGCTGCTTTCCAAGGGCCTTTTTTTTTTTTAATTTAAAGAGGATGCAGCCAATCATGACTTGTGCTGTTAAGTTTTAATAAACCTTAATGATTTGCAACAAAATCATAAATTTCCAGCGCTCAGGGTTAGGACGGCAGATCCCCTCCTGCCCACGGAGCCTGCAGCACCAGAGGCTGGGCGAGCCACTCATCAGCTCCCACCAAGCTCCCTGAGTGCCAGGATGTCCCCCAAGGCAGCACAGCCATGGGGCTGTGCAGCAGGGTGAGCCAGCCGAGATGCTGCTGCAGGGCCAGATCAGGAGGGGAGAGGCTGGTGGAGAAGCAAGGTGGAGGGCCTGCCCTGCGCCATCGTCTCCACCGCTTTTGGGCATCACTGGAACGGGGAGTTCGGCATCACTCGGAAGAAGGCGTTAGGAAGGGGAGGAAAAGGGATTCCTCCAGGTGATCACAGGAGCTGGGTTACAAGGGAGCTGTAGGAGCCACCTGGATGATGCTACCCATGGTCCCAGCTCACCAGGAGCCTGGGGTTGCATCCCACCCACCCCGATGCATCCCCTTGCTCAGCTGGTGCAGGTGGGATTTGCCATCCCACAGAGACAAGGACAGCTCTTCTCCCTGAAGGACAGTGACAGTGTTACTGTCCTGGCCTCAGGGCAGGGACACCTCAAAGTCTACCCAGCTAGAGCATCACGCAGCGAGGGCAGGAGGAGCCGTGGTGAGCCGCAGGGCAGCACCCACCCATGCCAAGGGGCCATGTGTGCCTGTGGGATGGACGCCGGCCATTGGACCGGTGATGCACATCGCTCAGGAGGATCCAGCCCTGGTGCAGGGTCAAGCTGTCCCTGGAAAAAGTGGACCTGAGTGGGAATGAGGGACCTGAGCCTCTAGCTCTGCTGCCTTCTCCGTGTGTCCAGTCTCCCAAAGCAGAGGGAGAGACCTGCCTGTGCTCACCCCACAGCTCCTCCACCCCGCGCGGGTCTGGCCAAGCTCCGTGCATAGCTCCACGCGACGAGGCAAGGCTCTCTGAATGCAAATTTCATTTCTGAGCCACTGGCGCTGTTTCAAGAGCCGGCAGCCTCCAAGCCCTTCTCGGTGTTACATATGTAACAGCCTCATTGAACTTGACATGTCAAATTCAGGCCATTTGTGCAAAATCTCCCTTTAATAATACCGTTTCATTTCGCTCAAATGAGACTTGAATGCATGTAAAATGGAAAAGGATATTTAAGCGCTAACATTAGGCAGATGTCTTGCCAGAGGCCGATTGAATATATGAGATTTTGAAGTGCTTAACACGTTTTCGGTGCTCCCTCTTAGAATATGTCACCTGGCTTTCTTTTTTCTCCCCCTCCTTTCTCTTTACGCCCCCCCTTCTTTAAGTGAAGGGTATAAATTGAAAGAAAACAAAACTACAAGCCTTGGTTTTATGGGGTTTAACTCTTGCCAGGCAAGACTCTTGGTATTCCTTCTCCAAAGAGACATCAGCTAGTAGCTCACCTCCGCATAGCACACGCACAAAGCAGCAGAGAGCGGGAGGCAGGCGAGCGGCGGCCCCACGGGGCTGTGCAGAAGGGATGCTCTCCTTGCTCTGCATGTACAGCTCGGAGAGCAAAAGGTGCCGATCCCCAGCTGAGCAGCTAAGTGCCACCAAGGTAAAAATAAGAAATAATAACATCGACCCTCTGTATATGCCGATGCCCTGTGCCCCAGGCAGGCTGGTCGCTGCAGAATACATGAATATTCCTGGCTTGTGTGCATGAGGCTTATCTGTGCGCTAGATGCAGGTCTTCTATCCTCACTTGATTTATATTCACCTGTTTTACACCTCATCTCACACTGAAATGTGAGACTCTGGAGCTATCGATGGCTCCAACTCCGAGTTTCGGCTGGTGCGTCGGCTGCATTTCCCCAGCCTGAGGCCATCCAAGGAGTGCAGGCAGGCACAGCCTTCGAAAGCAGCACCCATGGGTGTCCCTCAGGACAGGCACGCACACACATACCCGTGAGCATACGGGTGTATCGCTGTGTATGTCGCTGCAGGTAAATACTATGTGTGGAGGTGGCAGGGCACAGGGGGACCCTTAAACCCTGCCCGCTGCTCCCCGGGCAGTGGCCGGGGAGGACAACCCCCTGATGATGGGAGAGGCTGGGTGGAGATGGCGTAGGTCTGTGGCTATGGTTTGACTTTGGGGTGGGAGGGAAGGTGAGTCTGAGGACAGAAGAGGAGTAGATGAGGCAGTAGGAGCTGTGGATTCTGCCTCAGCTGATGGTCGGCGATAGGTCCATGGTGCTTTCTAGAGTTTGGGGAGGAGACGTTTATTGGTTATTTAAAAAAAACTTAGGCAGTCACATTACAAATATTACCATTGCTGAGTCAAGCAGTTGGAGGTTGGGACTGTGCCTTGGGATGCTGTGATTTTAATAACACGATGCTGTGTTCTTGAATATGCAGTGCTCTGTTTAAAGGAACTATTTGGCAGGCGGCATTGGCATTTGTATTTCCCTGTGTGACAGCTAGCAGATTCTTCCCTGTGCTACCAGCAGCAACCCTATGCTTCCGAGCTGTGATTTCACCTCCCCAAAAAGATGAGGGGTATCTTTATAGCTGGGGAATGGTCCAGAGAGTAGAGCAATGAGTTGGACCATGATGGCTCTTTTCCTGATTTTGCAGCTGAAGGATGGTGCAAGCTCCGACAGGACAATCTCAGCTCTTCCCCCTATTTAAAGGTGTTTCTAAAGTCAGCAGATGTAGCCAGCAGTATTCTCGTGCCATGTTGTAATATTACCTGTGCCTGTGTTATGGCACCCCAGGTCTAGGCATGGGGGTGCTCAGTGGGTGCCTCTGGGGATGGATCTGCTTGGATGGGCAGATGGGGGGTGATGCTGTTCTCACAGTGTCCCATGGCTGTGTGAACTCTCCCCTTTCTCACTTTTTTCCCTTTGTTTCCTCCCTGTTGAATGCTTAATCTGAGCATATTTGTTTTTTAAAGCCTGTGCCCAGCTGTTCGCTGTTCCCAGTCCAGGCTAGCAGCTCTCACTGCTCCTGGCCACTGTTCTGGGAGCGTGGGGACATATTCCTGTACATCCAGCAGCTCAGGAACTACTGATTCTCCCTAATGACCTCTCTGGTATGTCCGGGAATAATTTCTCTTCTGATTCTCTGATTACGAAGCATTTCCAGGAATACAGAGGGCACCAGGGTCTCTCACCTTGGTGCGAATGGAAAGTGCTGTGGGCTGTTTTCTGGTGACCTCAAAGATGCTGTCGCAAAGAGGGAACCAAATAGTGTCTAGCAGGTGCAGAGCAAGATGCAGTAGGTTGTTTCAAGGCAGGTGAAGTGCGGAGATAGGGGATTTAGCTGGATTGTTGGAGCCGGCTTTGACACGTGTCACAATGAAAAGAGCTAACCATGGGACCGTGGTGCTCCAGCTCCTGTAGCAGCTCTCAGCACACCTCTGCCCAGGCTAAACCTTCCTTCATAAGGACCCAGAGCAAGTTATGGCCGTGGCTCATACCCCTCTCCTGCTCAGGGAACCCTGTGCTTAAATTCGGCTGCTCCTCGCACTGCCCCAGGCAAGCGGTTCCTTCATTTCCGCGGGACCTGCTGGGCGCTGTGCTGTCCCAAAGGGCCCTTGGAGGAGACCTTCACGGGGCCAGCGCGGATGGCCGCTCTGGGGAGGGCAAGCAGCCACGCTGCCGGACCTGGCAGGATAAATAGAGTGTGTAAAACCCGAATTAGCTCTGTTGTCATGTGTCACATCAGGGTCATGGCTCTCGCCTCGGGTCTGCTCGATTTATGCCTGGGGACTTCAACTTGACGATCAGGTACTTGCCCAGATTTCTTGTGCAGCGAACACTGCAGGTCCCCTGTCTCTGAATGGTATTAGAGACAGTTTTGAGTGAGAAGGGCTTTTTCCAAAGCTCCACTGAAACAGATGCTGATGCTTTCCCTTCCGTGCATGCAGTAGACACCTGCGAGCGCTCCAGAGAGGGCAAGGAGCCCTGGCCAACAAGTGAGATTGCAACCTCCTGCTCCTCAACTTCTCTCTGTCTTTTTCTCTTCCTTCTTCTTCCCTCTTCTTTTTCCACCACCTTCTTTTCCTTTCTTCCCTTTCTGCTCCTCTTCTTCCCCCTCCCTCCCTATCTCCCCACCCCCCCAGTATCAAGGCGACATCTCCAAGCCAAGTACTTTTAATTTCGCCCGTGGCCCTTGCTGACACGGTGGATATGCACAGCAAGTTAAATTCCCGCCTGATCAATAAAGCAGAAGCAGTGTGTCCGACTGGTCGATATTTTTTTATCTGTCTTCAGCCCAGTCCTGCTGATGACAGCCCCCTGCGCTTCAGCAAAGGCACTCAAGGGCATCGGGCTTTGGCAACACAGCTCTTTTTTTTATTTAAATTAAAAAAAAAAACCCAGATGCCTACAAAAAAAAAAGTTCATGGAGTTTGGCCTTTGCTTAATAACGTTTTATGATTTATCTTAATTTTTAATTGAAAAAAATTTGCGAATTAATTGATTTCTGGGACTTGCCAATTAACATTGTAATTGGGTGCATGATAAATTTCGAGGGAGCATCATTTTTCTCCCTCTCCCCCTTGTCACCGAGAAGGGGAATCGCGAGGGCAGCTGCTTCCTACCCCTGCGCCCCCCGCTCCTTCCCGAGGTGCCGCTGCCCTCCTCCCCCCTTGCCACTGTATCTTAAAGAAGGAACAAGAAAGCTAATAAAGTCATGTTATTAGAGTCTCGCCAGAGGTGACCCCTCAAGGCATAAATCCAGGCCAGGGAGATGGTGGGGACAGGTACTATTAAGTGCCTGGCTGTGCTTTGCGCGGCGGGACTGGGTGCCTCCCCTGCAGCACCCTCTCCCCAGGCAGTGGGGAAGGTGGGCGGCCAGCCTGGGGCTCCCAGGAGCTTTTCCAAGGGGTCTGGTGCCCCCCAAAGTGTTCACCCGAGCAGTTCATTACCTGTGATGTCTCCACGATGTGTGGGAGTCCCCTCCATGCAATGCCCAGCTGCTCCAGGGAAAGACCCGACGGGGGCACCGAGCAGCCGGTACCCAAGCAGCCACTTCCCGCAGCCCCCAGGGTTTGTCCCGCAGCCAATGGCCCCCAGCAAAGCCAGGCTGCTGGGGCAGGCCAGAGCTTGGGAGCTGCTGCTTGGCTCTGGGGATTCAGAAGGGGTCATTGGCATCTTGCTCTGCCCCGAGTCCCCCAGGAAGCAGGTCCTGCCCCATGGCAGCAGCATAGCATCCCATGGCATGCCACAGCAGAGGTATTTAACGTGGGACCTCAGCTCTGGGGTCATGGGTGTCCGGATTCCAGCATATCTGCAGATGGGAAGTGGCATCACCTGAAGCTTTCTTCAGCAGTCAGATTTAAACTAAATACACTTGGTCAATGGAGAAACCTTCCTGGAAGCATCAGCTTTTCAGTGATATCAGAGCAGGTGGCCACAGGGCACCCTGCCAGCACGAGGCAGCCAACAGGGTCACCCCCCAGTGTGGGGTGTGGAGGAGTGGGGGAGCTGGCTGCTGCCAAAATACGGTGTTGCGCTGGGGCAGGGAGAGAGAACAAGCCGCACCTGGTGGGTACAGAGATGGAGAGTGGAAATACCAAATAAATTAAAGAGAGCTTGGTGTTTCTAGTGCTTCTCCCACCCACTTCACGTGCTGGTGTGGATCACCTCATCGCAGTCGGCTCCGCTGTCCCATGCACTGTGTGAAGCCCATGAGCTTGGACGGGGCTTCGCTACACTGTCCTGCAGCCCCCGTTACACCCCGGTGTGCGCAGGGGGTGAAGGATGCCAGCCTGGGTGGCGTGGCGCCCAGCTTTCCTCACCAGCCAGGACACCAAAACGGACGGGATCAGCCCAGCTCCATGTCTGCTGGTGTCAGTGGCAGGGAACCATGGGGGAACAGAGGGAGATTTATGAGGAGAGCAGTCTGTTTATTATCTAGCAAATGTGGTGCTGCTGATACTGTGGATTTATCCTCTTTCATCCCCCCTCTGATTTGTGTCCCTGCCCCTCACTGTGGCAGATTAATCATGGACAGAAAGGGAAGACAGACCCTCCAGCTTCCTTCCGTGCACTCCGAGGGTGGCAGTGACAGCAGCCTGGACCCTTCATCCACGGCTTTTCCAGTGGGGAGAGCACAAGCCGTGCAGCTGCCTGTCCTGCTCAGGGATGCCCCCTTCCTCTCCTCCTGTGGCAGACCCCAGGGGAAGCAGAGACTGCTGCCCATGATCTGTGGGTGAGAGGATTTCCCGTGGGTCAGGGCTTCCAGGGTGGCACAGCAGGAGAGAAGATTTGTGGGCCGTGTATCCCCTCGCTCATGCAGAGCCCTGACAATGCTATGAATGCTCCTTGAAGTGCCTCCGGACCTGTGGTACCCACAGCCCATTCCCAGACTCCAGGGCACGGGTTTGGGACCTCGGTGGGCAAAGCCTTCCTCTGCCACTGACTCCCAGGGCAGCAGGAAGCTTGGGAAGGGATGCGTGGAAACCCAAGGGTGAGAAATAAATCTTGGGTCAGTTATTTGCCCTGAAGCGATGCATGCCTTCTGTGGAGCCTCTTCCGAACTGCCACGTGAGCTGGGAATAATTAAACAGTCATTATAGCCATGGTAGCAAAGAGCCCCCCAGATCAATCTCATGCATGACCTTTCCCTACGACTCTTTATTTTTCCAGCCACCTCCTTTTCAAATAGCGGGAGAGAAAGGAAACAACCCTCCCACCCCAGCCTCCTGCTTCGCCCTGCACACATGGACCATCACAGCCTCACCCAGAAACCCGTCACCCCGCTCTGAGGGGGAAATCCCAGCAGGGATTGGTAAAGAAAAATCCAGCAGGGGAGAAAGAGCCGGGGGTGTGAATGGGACAGAGCAAATAGGGCGGTTTAGCGTGGTCAGGCCATGCCACAGTGTTTTATGATCCTGCTGCAGCTCCATCTCTTTGGGGGAGGCGGGTGGCTGCCCTGCTGGGTCAGACTTGTCCAGCTGACCACGTTGGGCACCGAATTCTCACAAATACTGACTGGGGGAGCGTTTGGGAAGCACATCTGGGACTGGAGGCACAGAGCATTTTTAGTCCTGACTCCAGCATCTTTGACAGTTTTTACCATCACTCAGCCCCTTTCCCATCATGGGATGCAGGGGATCTTCTAAGCAGCACTTGGAGCAGGTGCCACAGCAGGTTAGAAATCCCAGCTAGATTCCCCTGATGGCATGGATCACGCCTGGCCATATCGGGGACTGTCACCTGCAGCCAGGTCAGGATCTGGCCTCAAGTTGTTCAAAAAAAATCCAAAATCAAACTCCCGTTTCCTTATTTAGGCTTCAAGTCACAATTTAACTTATTTAAACTGGTATTCAGTAATTCCCAATTCCCTCTCTACCGTGTGACTGCTCATTTACGGCTGGTGTTGCCGTCCGCACGGCCCTGTGGGACGCTTGCCCTGCTGCGGGACTCCCGTCCCAAGGCTGCGTGCTCAAGCCGTGAGTCCTGCAGTTAAAAATAAATTGTTTCCACTGGATTCTTTTTTTTTTTTTTTAATAAGAAATACATCAGTTGGATGCAGCTTGTAGAACCCTTTTAGCTTATGCAGGGTCCCATGTGGGAGCTGCATGTGCTCTGGCTGGTGCCCATCAGATCCAGAGGGCTGCTGAGGGTTGTTCTGTGGAAGAGTTGCAGAGCTGGAAGACACCAGCTGCATGGCAGCAGCGCTCTGACCGCCTCTTTAAAACTTTTCTGGCTGCAATGTCGTTAAGGGATGAGCAGAAACAACTGTAGCTGCCCATCTCAAGGACCTTCTCCTCTTGCAGTCGTTATTCACTATGTGTGAGGAGTGCTGCTGGAGGGTGGCTGCCAGGTCAGGTACTGAGCTCAGCCCTTCCCTGATGGACGCTTATGGTAAGCCCTGCCTTGCCCTGTGTGGGGGCTCTGCAGAAATCTTGTTTGAACACACTTGGGGAGCCCAAGCAGCTGTGGTGAGCTGAAGCACAGCATCAGGGCTGTTTCTGGCTGTATTGTTGCTGCGCTAAGACTTCAGACCATCCCCATCATTGCTCTGTGCTCAGGTTTCCCCTCTGAGCGTGGCGTTCTCGTTCTCTTCACTCAAGGTGTAGCTAAAATTGCAAGAGAGCTTTCCACCCCTTGCTCCGGGATGCTGTGGTGATGTAATGGTGCTGCCACAGTCAGTGTGTGTGCTGCGGTGAGCGCAGAGGAGGAAGGCTCCTGCCCCTGCTTCCCTGGGGCAGCTTCTCCCCGAGGTGGGGGTCAGGGAGAGCCCTGCCTGGGCATGGTGGGCTCTGGGCACCAAGAGCACACCCTGGGTCGTGGTCCTTTGCTGATGGGCCATTTGCCATGGGGAGCAGGGCTTCTGCTTCTTTCCTGACCTTGGGAACCCAGAAACCTCTTTTCTTTTGGAGGATAGCTGAGATTCCTACAACAGCTCGTGAGAGCAAAGGCTTAAAGGGAAAGGACAAGTACCACCTTGCTTATGGTGAAGCATGATCAGATCATGCCCTGGGTTTTCCGTGTGGGAAGCAGCAGCTTCCACTCATGGGGATGATGCAGGACCACTCCTTGCATATTGCTTTTGTTTTCCTGTAGCAAGCACAGCCCAAAAGGCAGGACCATAAAAAAACAGACTTGAAGGTGATGTTGTGTAATAGCAACCATGGCAGGGGTAGAGAAACCCGAAGACTGTGGGTGCAGTGGGCACATATTCAGTGTGCTGAGCTGCCCTTTGACTGAGGCTCTGAGTCTGAACAGCCCTTTGAGTCTCAACCAAGGAGATGCCAGGGGATTCACAGTTGCATCCGGGGATGCTCCTAACCAAATCCCTGTTAGCGTTAAAAGACAGCTGCATGTCCATGGTGTAGCCTGTGTCTTGCGGAGGGCCTTGCTGGGACTAAATGTTGCTCTGAAAGCTGATATGCCCTTACATGAAGGAGTGCTGGGTCTGCAGGGAATGCCCTGGGATGCATGAGGACCTGGCTGTGCAGCCCCGTTAGCGGGAGATGCAGCTGAAGGGCTGGGCAGAGCCCTTCCACAGCACCAGAGTGGGGACCTGATTTTGTCCCCACAGAGATGCAGGGCACCCAAACACATGGCCATACAGGAATGCATGGCCAGAACTGGTGTCTCAGTCCTGAGAAAGGGAACCAGCCTCGTACCGCTTGGAAATGCAAAGTCGTCGGGGGAGAGAGAGAAGGAGGCTGCCCAAATCTCTGGGTCTTTCCAGGGTATTTCTCGTCTCCTGTGGTACTGTGGGAGGGATGCCTAAAAAGGAAAGTTGTTTTGCTGTAATGAACTAGATAAACAATTCCCCAAATAGATTAAAACTAACTGTAACTTATAAAAGCGGGTAGTAATTATATTTTATTAGCTAGCAAAACACCATTTTTTTATTTCGTAGGATAATTCTGTGTAAATCACCTTAATTAGAAGTGTCAGACGAGCCCGTGAATATCGTACTTAGTAACTAATTTCCTATGTACAGGTTATAATTTAAAACACATGGATCACTCGCCGAGTGGAAATATGCTAGCCATGAAATAATGTGGGGAGTGTTGGGGTTATTACTATGTAAATGTGTAATCATTTCAGACCACTGCAGCCTGGCTGGGTGATTAAAGAGAATCCCAAGGTCTCCAAAGATTGTGCTCTCTGCAAGGGCCTAGAGCGAAAAAACTTTAAAAGGCACCGAAAAGTGTTTGAACTTTAAAGGTCTTGATTTCCCTTTTACCATTTTTAATTTGTCTGCGATGTTTATGGAGGGGAAGGTTTCTCTTTGCTGACGGCCTTTAGAATCTCAGCCCTCTGCCAGCATCCTTAAGAGGCGCGGGGGGCTGCAGCCGCTGTAATTCGGGGGATTGTTTAGTGGGATGGAGGAAAGCACCCTTAAATTGCAGGGTCTTGGGACTTGGGTTACCAGGGCTTGTCCCAATGCCTGACCCATCTCTGGAAATAAATAAAAACAAATTGCAAACTCTTATTAGCCATAGAGCGGGGCTAAATCGCAAGGAGGGGTGTGGTTCTTAATAATACTCCAAACGAAGAACAAAATTAGCGGAGTTATCTATATCAGTCCCCTTCCTCATCAGTCCCAACAGCAGAGGCTTGGCCTTTCAGCTGACCAGAGAGACTCTCGTCCTGAAAACTGCAGTTTCCTGGCGCTAACACTGTTTCTGGGAGGAATTAATGAGATTCTTCCTCTTTCCCTTGAAAAGGAATAATTTTAAACACCTTTAACAAGAAAAGGGAGGAAATTAGTTGGGGTTTTTTTTAACCTGGCTTTTGGATTATAAAAGGAAAGAAAAGTTGCTTCACACTTTGGGCGATTGAAAAATTCAAGGTAGCACTGGAGACGGGGAGCGGGTGGCAACCTTTCCCATCACACGTTGGGGTGCAGGCTGGAGGTGGCTGTATTTCGGGGTACTGTGTGCCACCTCCTGAGAGCAGGGTGGACAGAGCAGGGGGACAGGGCACGGGGGACATCCCATACCTCCCAGCAGGTATCCAGCAGCGCATAGCCTCAGGGAAGGGGGGCTGCGAGGAAGGCAATGCCCTAGCCCATGGATCAGTGGTCCCCAGGAGCCACTGACTCCAGGAGCAGAGCTGCCGCCTTTGGGGTGACCTGATGGCGATGGATAACAGCGTGTTTCCCCTGTTTCACGTGGGGAGGGGTGAGGACGGTGGCACTGGGAGAGGAGGGGGACTGTAGCCCCAGGAGAAAACACCTTCCTCCATCCCTGCTCATTTCATAACACCCAGCCATCTGCCAAATCAAGGCAGATTAAAGCCAGCCAAATTCAATTTCTCCCCGCTGCCACTGCAGCTCGGCATCTGGGGCTAAAGTGTCCCCGACAAAGCGAACATGACAGGCACATTGCTTTTTTGTCACATCTAGTACCGTGTTGATCTTCTAAAAGTCTCATAAAAATTTATTGATGTCTCCCATATTGCTGTGATTGAGAAGAAAGGAGCGCGGGTGTGCGGAGCCGGGCGCGCGCGCGTGGGCGAGCGTGTGTGCGTGTGTATATTAATGTTTCTGAAGTAGATCTGATTTGATATGTCTTGTTCTATTGTCAGCATCTGTTTAGCGAGGCTTTTTAATACTTTCTGGCTGCCGATCACTCATCCTTAGCCTGGGATGCAGGCTTGCATACAAATTTTGTTATTAAACACAATTCCGTTCCCCCCCCTCCTTCCCCAACCTCCGCCTCCTCCCGCTAACCTCCCCCCTCCACCCACCCATCCATCATCTCCCCGGGGCGATGGGGAGCTGGGAGCCAGCCGCCCCACCGGCTTGCACTTACAAGCACAGGCACCGGGTTTGGCAGCGTATTTCAAGAGCCTTTTGCCTGCTGCAGGTGCTTTGCATTGACAAATCGAATCATGGGGAAATAATTTATTTCCTAATGCTGTTTGCAGCATGTTAGCAGGAGAATTTACATGAGAGAGATTACTTTAATAACCAAAAAATTACAGTGCAGGCCTCCCCGCCATGTCGGCTTTGATATGTAATTAATTGTTTCAAGTTTAACCTGTCTGGAGGGGGGAAGGTGTTATTAAATCTATAGCATCTCCCGCTGGCGAGGGCAGGCGAGGAGGAGCACCGTGGCGGGGACCTCCTTCCTTGCTAAATGGGGAACAAGCTGAATTAACAAATCACTCCAGCCTCTGGCAGAGCTGCTGCCTCCACAGCGTGGCTGGAGCTGAGGGGATCTTCTTTCCCTTGCCCTTACGCCAATATAATCCCCTTCTTTTTCCTTCCCTCCTTTTCTTTATTGTGTCTGACCCTACGCAGGGCTCTCCACCTCCGCTCCCCTCTCCTTGGCTTTCTTCCCAGCGCCCCTGCAAGCTTGCTCCCCGCTTTTCTCCAGGGCTGGGAGAGGAGCTGTGCAAGCCCCAAGGAAGGGGAGAGTCAGGATTTGGCACTGCATCGTGTGTCTGGCTTTGGGGGTTCTGCTCACAGGACTATTTTATTCCAGCTGGAGAAACAGTTGGCACTGCCCTCCTTTCCGTGCCCGTCCGACCAGGCCGAGGAGGGTCTCATTGGTCTGGGGAAGGGGAGCCATGTGCTTTGCTGTCTGACCTCCATGAGATCCCTCGAAGCTTTTTGTCCCTTGCCCACAGCAGCGTTTTATGACTCTGACCCCGTTCTCTTCTCTCTTGGCAGCAAGAGCTCCATCCTGAAGGATGCCATGGCAGCAGGCACCCCCAAGGTAAGTGAGCACAACTCGGCACACCATCCTCCCCAAAAGAGATGCTCTTTACACCCTCTCACCTTCCCAAGCCCACTCCCTGTCCTGTTACTTGGTGTCCCCCAGGAAGGTGGCTGCACTTTGGGATCGGGCCAGCTCTGGGAGATGATGCTGCCCCCACGCAACCGCTGGGCTGGAAAAGGGGCTCTCTCATTCCCCACGCAGCCAAGGGATGCTGGAGCTGAAGGACCCGGCAGGCGCTGGGACTCCAGATTGTGTCTAATGACAGCTAATGAGAGCTGATCGCACGCAGGCTGAGCTCAGCCTGGGAAATCATGTGTGGGAGTTCCTGGAGCCAGAGCCATATGCCAGCTTTGGAAGCGGGACTTCCTCAGAGGAAGCAAAACACACCCGAGGAGGAGCCCAAATCACTAAAAGAGCCCATCTCAGCCGCATCCACCTCCCCAGGACCCACCTCCCATCCCCTTGGGTCAGAATGCAAAAATACTAAATGCAGGGAGCATCACTGCACAGGGCATCATTTACTAATTAGTATTACTAGTAGCTGGACTGCATATGATACGGCATTGGGATTGGGAAGGACCGGAACTTGGGTAGGCAAGTGGGTGGCAGAGAGCACAGCAGGGCAGCTGGGCGTTGCACGGCCTCTGAAAACCACGCAGTGCTCCCCAAGGTGAGCAAAGGCAAGTGGTCCAGGCTCTCTTATGCTTCTGGTGACACAGAACAAGCCAGCGAGGGTCCCGGCTCCCAGGGAAGTGCAGGGCACCTCTCACGGAAGGTGTCTTCATGCTTCTTTCAATAGAATCGACTTCAGGTCTCACATTGGGTCATTTTTGGCATGTGGTATCAGAAACAGAGACTGAAATCTCACCTCTAGGTTTTCCCTAGGGGGTGGGTGTATTGCCAAGCACATCAGCACCTTGTCTGTCCCACCAAGCGAGGGGCCAGGGAGCCAGCATGCTGACCCGAGTTCCCAGCCAGCAGGGACACCTCCCAAGTCACCCCAAAATTTCCCAGACCCTCCAAGGGAAAATAACAATCGCAGCGATACTCCGTAGTGCTCTACACCTTTGGCATTAACATCTCCTGCTGTGACTATCCCTGTCTCCTGTGCCTGGTCCCAGGGAAGCCTGGGAGGAGAGCAGAGACCTGACTCTTTCTCCCACGAAAAACAAGCAGAGCAGAAAACAACCCCCAAACCCACCCGAAGCTGAAAATCCACAGAGCGCGAGGCTGCTTTGGGACGTCTCGAAGGAGCCGGAAAGGGCACATGCAGAGTGAAAGCATCTGGGCCCTGCAAGCTCCCCTTTCCCTCCCTGTCAGGTCTAAGTGTAGATAACTCAACAGTCCCAAACACATCGCCTGTGAGGGAGAAGGACGGCTAGGAAGACAGATTAGGTGTTTGGAGGGAAACGCGCCAGTGACTGACAGAGACCAGATAAAGAAGAAGGTCCATCTCGCGGCAGGGCCGGGCTTTTGAAGTTTCCATTGACAAAGAATCCCATTTGCCTTGAACGAGGGGATTAAACTGGGACTGGAGCATCGTTCTATGTAAAAGAGATCAATCGTCCCCTGTCACCACATGGATCTTTTCCCTTTGCCCGTCACGTCTGGGGCTAAGAACATTAACTTCAAGAAGCCAGGAGAGCAGGGAGGGAGAGGGTGAAATCAGGAAATCTTTCATTCCTTTCTCAGAGAGCTTGAAAGCCTCTCAGCCCAGGAGGATTCATTATTTCTAGGTGGCTTTTGCTGGGAGACAAGTCCTGTGTGGCTTGGGAAGGCACAGCGCTGTCACCTTCACCTGAGCTTGGTATTAAAGGCCCCTTTGTAACCAGGTGGGATGGAGGAGGAGGGTGGTGGGGAGATGAAGGCTGCTTTTGCCCCTTGTGCCCACTGAGTGTTTGCAACATGGGGTGGAAATAGCCCGTTAGGATGTGAAAGCCCTCCAAGAAATTCCTGCTGGGGACAAAGCAAGGCCTCTGGGCCACCCATGACAGGGGTCTCAGGCAGAGTGATGAGGGACAGACCCCCAGGGTGGGCTTTCAGCTGGTGCCCAGGCACCCAGGCATTGTTGGAGCTCTGGCAGGCACCACCTAGGAAGAGCTGGGACCTGTGCCATGTCCCACTTTCCACTCTGGTCACCTCCACAACATTTGTTAGCTGGTCTTTCTCCTGGTGGAGAAAAGGGGCCAGCAGCTCAGCAGCGGGGGGAAAGGGGCTGCACCTCCCCATCCCTCAGGAGCATCCCCTGGCAGCACAGGCAGAGGCAGGCTGGTTCCACTCAGGGACATAGGAACTGGGGTGGGATGCAGGTCTTACTTTCATGGTCACCGGTGGCTTTAAGACCACTTTAGGGCTCATTTAGGACCTTTGCATATAGTATCACATGAATGCTTCTGTGTTGGCCTGAGGGTCTTCCCAGGATGCAGCTGGGGGCAGGGGATTTAACCCCCTCCCCATGTTCATCTCCTGGTTCTGTTCCCATCCTTTCCCCACAGTTGCCCCAGTAAATGTCTCTCCTGGCAATAAAAGCCCAGATGTAAACTCATGTTCCTCACTCGCCGCTTTCCTGCCCCTGAAGAACTGTCACTCACTGCACTGGGTCAATTTTCATGGCAATATGTCAAAGAAAATCCAATCACTCAACATGGGATGTGATGAATGCAGGATTATTGTATCAGGTTCTTCTATTATTGGAGCCGAAGGAGGCAGTGACAGCCAGGCAAGGGCTGTGAGCTGGGGGGCTCCGGCCAACACATCTGCTCAGTGCCTGGGCTCCCTCTCCATGAAGGCAGCTTGGAGAGCAGCACTGAGCACCACATAGCTCCACAGCATCCAGGATCCTCCTTTGCTCTCTATGAAAGACCAAGCCCAATCCATCATGCCATGCCAGTGCGAACAAGCCACTTGGATAAGCAGCTGCCAAACCTGCATAGTGAGCCTCAGGGTGATATTTCTATCCAACCCTGACTGCCACTTAGTTAGGAAAGCTGATGACAGCAAGCTGGGCTCTGCCAGCCTCTGGCTGGGGAAAAGCTGCCTGGTATCTGCAACAAGTCCTGTGACTCACAGAAAGCAAGGGGACCACTGCTGCAGTTTCTGTCCCTGACTGCAAGCTTGGTTGTTCACCCAAGCCTCATGATAGCTTTTGGAGCCTGGATCTTGTGTTACTGAGAGCCAGGTAGCCCATTGAGCTGTCAAGGCGACAGCTTGCTCTTGTTGGGCTGCCTAGTGTCTTTGCTTTGCAGAAGACAGAGGTGCAAAAGGGTGCTGAAAGCCCATCACCTTTGCAGAAAGCACACCCAGTGGCCCTGCTCTGGGAAAGGTCTTCCTCAGGCACTGGACTTCAAGGAGAGTCCCGGACAACCGTAGCATCCTCCTCTGATGACATGTCTGGGACAGCAGGAGGAAGGGGCAGTGAGTAAATAAATTCTTTGCCAAGAAGCTTCAGCGTCGGTGGGAACAAATGCTTCATGCCCATGGGAAGGGATGGAGGATGTGCTTGCTCTTGCTGAGCTAAAGACCATGTCTCCATGGTCCCATTCACTGATGTGGTTGTTTACTAACCTTTCTGTCATCCTGGGTCGCTATGGGGAAGCCCAACACCAGAGTCCCTCAAGAGGACACTTTCTTAAGTTGCCCCAGACCTCTGTGACCCCAGAGCTTCCCCGCAGCACTCCCCAGCATGGTCGGAGGCTGCGCCTCAGGCAGACCAGGCAGCAGGGATGTCTTGCAGAGGTGTACGGACACCGCAGGCTCCATCCAGGCTCATGGCTGCCTGGGAATCTGTACATAGCTGTCAGCAGCGTGTAGTTCCCCGGGGCATCATTCCTGCGCTTCACACCCTCCTCTTGAATTACCCCTCTTGCCTTGGCTGCCTCTTGCAAGGGGTTATGCAGGAGAGGAGCACACGTTGAGCTGAGCCCATGTTGGTGAGGTGTAGGAGTAGCAAAAGTCCAACTGTTCCTGCTCTTCCTTGGGCAGCCGGTGGTAACTCTGATGAGACTCAGTGTCCCTGGGTCCTCCTAGCTGCCCAAGAGCACTTTGCCACTGCCAGTCTGGCCCATGGCTCTCCCTAGGCTATCTCTATCTCTCGGTGGGCTATCATCTAGGTGGGATATCATCTCTGCCCAGAGAGATCTCAGCCCCTAAATTTTGGAGTATTAGCTGCAGAGTGTTACCTGTCACCTAACAGGTGAGCTTGTATCCCCCGTGAAAGTGCTGGTACTGGCCACTGAAGGGGAAGAGGCCGAGCCCCATGAAGCATCCCAGCTCTCACGGCGGGTTCAGCATTCATTTTCTGCTGCTGCTTCCTAGTAGATGACTGCAAATTGCCTTTTCCCACTAACAGTCCAACCCGTGCGCTGGCTCTTGCTGCAAACAAACGCTGATGTGAGCGGCCAGGAGCAAAATCCACCTCGTGCACCCAGCAGATGCTTGCGGACAGTTTATTTAGGTGTGCACCCAGCTCCTTGGAAGGTGCCCACAGGCAGGCAGCCAGCACGCTGCTCCGAGACCTCCGGGGGATCTGGGAACCGAGCCACAGTGCCAGAGCCCTTCGATTCCCCCCGTGATTTTACAGCTTCACCAAGCAGTTTGAGAGAGAATTACAGCGTCTAGAGGGAAATTTGACCACTAAAGCCCTCCAAGGAAAAAGAGCTTTGAAGCAAGCAAGATTTGGAGCCTTAAACCTTGACAGAATGTCTGTATTAAGCCCTTCCCTGCTGCCTCGCTCAAGATGAAATTTCTAGCACGATCGTTTAACTTCTCCATATCATGTCTGGTGGTAGGAACAGGGGACGGGTGTCAGGGCCCCAGGGTTTTAACTCCTTCTCTTGTGTCACTGACACACTGGGGGGGTTGGAGAAGTCACACACCATATCTGTGCCCCATCCCTCTGTAACTTTAATTTACAAGGAAAGATTTAAAAGCTAAATCCGAGTATTGTGGCAAAGCTATGGCCAAGGTGGGACCATAGGAACAGCCCACAGATTATGCCAAGGAGGGAAATTATGTGGGATGAGTGTTGTCTGGTCGCGCTCCCTACCAGTTCGGGGTGATGAATACCAGAGCCACTCCAAACAAAATCTCCGCCACGTTTTATTCCATAAAACAAACTACCCCATGAACAAAAAAAAGCCCCTCGCTCCCCTTGGGCCAAACAGCTGTGCTCTGCCATTAGTCTGGGGGAAAGCGCTGCATTTGGCACGAGGAGCGGAGAGGGATGTGGTCACGGAGGGGAGCCGGACAGGCTGGCAGACCTTGGCCAGACCTCCTTCCCCTTCATCCCCAGTGCACTGATGGGCAGTTCTGCTGGAAGGGGCCCCTTTCCCCACCCTGAAGCTGGTGGCTCACCCAGGAGGACCCAGAGCTCAATTATAATCCCAGGTGTGACTGTAACATGCGCAGAAATAAATCAGTAGCTCACATTTCTGTTAGCTTGCAGACCACTGGAATCTTTCAGCAAAGGCCAGAAGCTGCTGATACCATTATTTCTGTTCACTATTCACACCCTTCTCACATTTAAGTCTTTCATCCCCAGCTCCATCCCACCTTTATCTCTGCCAGCTAAAAGCCGCTAGATAATTCTACCTCTAACTTTCCTGGGAGCAAATGTGGACCCTCCGAAAGCTTCTAGGAAACTCAGCTCTAATAGCAGCGTCTTTGTGTCAGGGATCCTCCAGCAATAACATAAAAAACGGCTAGCAGAGTTAAGGGGGAAAATCACAGCAAGGCCTGGTATCACTCATTGCTTTCGGGTTACAGTTCCCAAGTGATAACAGCTATTAGCAACACTTTGATGGCTTCCCTACCGTGGAGGGGAGGGCAGGAGACAGAAAACATGTCAAGCCATCACCTCCATGTTAAGTGATAAGTACCTATTTAGACGGCAGAGTTAAAGCTGAATGCATCAAGCAGGGAACACTTTGTGCCAAAAAAAAAAGAAAAAAAAATTAAAAAAGGCTATATAGATACATAAAAAGCGGAGTGAGGGTATTTGTTCTGCTGACAGCAGTCGTGATGGATTGTTTAAGAAAAATAGACTCCCTGTGTTTTTCCAGGGCTATCAGAAAGCAGGAGTCCAGCACTTTAATACTCTCAAATGACTGGCCTTGGGAAGCAGCCGAATGTCACCGGCACCGGCTGGGCTCTCCCGGCGGTGACACCTGCCCCGGCTGCCGGTGAGAGGCCGCGCTCGAGGCTGGGGGCGGCGTGTGCCGGCAATTTCCATCCATTTCCTCAGGCTGGCGGCTGCACCCTGACACCCGTCCCCTCCCACTGCCTGCCCTGGGCGCACGCCTCGAGCGCCTGCGGGTCGGGAGACGGCGGTGTTTTGGCACGCGTGCCCTTGCCAGCATCGCCTGGGAGCTGCCCGCGGCTCCTCCGCCCGATCGGGGAGGAGCAGGTCCGGAGAGCGATGGACTGGGATCACAGGAGCTGGCACACTGGCTGAGTGATGCACATTCAAGCCGTGCCAAATCTACCCACGTATTTATATACATAAACTACACGTTATTCCTAAGTGCAGTGAGGCTCCTGAAGCATTTGCAGATGCTGCGACCCAGCTCTACAGAATTCCACGGAGGGTGTCGGGAGCTGCCAGGGTGTGAACCTTCGCAGCGTGAGCAAGGCCTGTGTGGCCTCTGCTTCCTGCGGAGCTGCATCCCCAGGGAGAGCCTGGATCCATGGGTGCAGGCAGGTACAGCCATACACCCAGACACGTCCCTTCGCCTTGGCACGGCACGGCTGGGATCCAAAGGGTGGGAAGGAAACGCTGAGCAGGGCCATGGCAGGAGGAGCAGGAGGAAAGAGGGAGTACAAGGCTCGGACAAGATTGATGGGCTCGTTGCCATTAAGAAAAAAATTAGCCGGTGGCGGCTATCATATTAAAGGGTGAAGAAGCCGTGAATTATTTTCTTAAAGATCTTATCACTTACAATGATAATTTTACCTTCCAAAAGGCCACTTTTAATGAGGCAAGCCAGGCAAAAAGTCATGATTTAATGCCAGATTTTTTTTTCCAAACACATTTTACTGCTTTTTTGTCCATGTTTAAAAAGCGCCGGTGACCTTTTTTTATTTAGCTTGCCCCAGGTGTAATGCTCAGGCTGATCCTCTCAGGGTTTATAACCTCCGCAGAGAGTGCCTTTACCCAATGGAGAGATGATTTAAAGGGGTTGGAGAAATATGAGGCTGCATGGCTGCTCGCACAAGGCCCTTGCTCCATCTTTGATGCTGGGAGTGGTGGTTTGCCATGGGAGGAGGGACCAGGGTGGGAGGAGGGTGCTCTCGCCCCGATATCTCCTCTCAGACATGCCCTGAAGAGGAGCTGGGCTGAGCTGGCTGGTGGCCTTTCCCCAGGGAGAAAAGGGACATTCAGCATCAAGGCTTGTTCCCCCCATGTCACAGCTGGTCCCCGAGGTAGGGAGCATCTCCACACAGCGTATGGCACGCCTGTCTGCACACAGAGCACCCAGCACAGCGGTTCTTGGGGTGGGATGCCAGGATTTAAGTCGTCCCTGCAGCGCAGGCATGCAGGAGGGCTGGGAAGGCATGTGTAAAGCCACCTTTTCCCTCCGCAGCCACCTTCCCAGATGCCAGTCGAGAGAGGGATGAGGATATCGCTGCCCCTTCCCCGCTTGCCGGGACCTGGGTGGGAGTGAGCGGTGAGGGCGCAGGGGGCAGCAAATCCTTGGCTTGGCACGCTGTGGCCATGCGCCCTTGCCGCTTAGACATGGGGGAAACAGCCCCAACACAACGACTTGGGAAAAAAGAGGCCACAACTGGGATGGCAGAGGGGCTGGCCTAATGCAGAAATGGAAGTCACCCTGAGGGCAAGTGCCTTTCCTAATCCCTCAGCCCCTGAGCCTGCATCCCTGCCTGCCCCCACGGCTGCCTGAAAGGCAAAGTGTGGCACAGCACACGAAAATGAGAAAAACAAATGAAGTCAAGTTTCCTAAGAGTGAAGGGGAAGTGTGACTTGGCATCTCTAACGCTGTGTTTAACATGCCGGCGAGGTATTTAGAATTGAAGTGCTTGCACACAATTTAAAAATAGACAGTTTATTAATCTAAACTGCAAGTGTATGTAGAAGAGGCCTCGAGATTGACATCTTTGGGATTAGTTTAGCCCTGCGTTTTTCCAGAGGTCATCGCCATGGTGCTCAGGAGGTTTGTGGAATAAATGGGGCCAGCGTTCTTCCCGGGACCACACGCTAAAAACTAATACATAACGTTTAATTTACTGTCTCCATAGCTAGCCCAACCATTTTTCACATAATAATATTGGATTAGAGCTACCAGAAGCTGAAGGGGGGAGCTGGAGGCGGAGAGGGTTTGTCTGTCTGTCGCCGAGGAATGGGGAGATGGGTATTTTTTCCCCTTCTCTAGCATACACTGGAAGACAAAACGGATTTAACCCTCCCAGCTCCAGGGTGCTTGGCTTATTAGAGAAGGGGAAGGGCATTAACAGGACTGCAGTCGGGGCTGTTCTTCTAGTCACACCTGAAGGCTTTGAGCCCCCATCCCTCCGTTTTGTAGGACATGTGCAATCCTGCTTCTTCAGAAATGGTTTTGGTTCTCCATTTAGAAAATAAACTAACCCACAGCAGGAGCTCAGGGTCTGCTGCTGCGCATGGTTATGAGAGGGCTTCTCCAGAAATAATGAGCCACTTGCCAAAACTGATCACCAGTTGGGTTTGGCCAACACATGAGGCAGGAGAGCCCACTGCTCTGCCCATCTCTGTCCTGGGAAGCGAAGGCTGGGCTCTTGAGGCACCCCTCACTGCACACCCCCCGCCCTATGGGCTCCCTTTGGCCCTCCCAGTGCCTGGCATCCCCATAGGGCTGAGTTGAGGAGCATGACAGCTCTGAGATTTGGCCAGCACAGCCCTCAGCACTGGCAGGAGGGACCAACTGAGGTAACTGAACACCCCAGCAGGTGGTTCTCCCATGACCCCTTCCAGGACGTCACATCTCTGCATGGCTGGTACAGCCGTGTTGTGTGGCAGAGACCTGCAGTGCAGACAGGTATGTGGCTCTTGCCCTCATGGCAAGCCTGGCAGCTCCTGCCCGTGGGGTTGAACCCAGCATCCCAAATCCTCCTCCCCATCTCCATCCCAATCGTGCCTTTCCTCTGTGCCAACCCAAATGCTTTTCTTGCTGGGAGAGCTGTCTGAGCCTGGGGGATCGCATCCTGCTGACTGAACCGATTTGTATGCTGAGTCATTTTTCCACCTGCTCATATCTTTCCAAAAAATGCACATTTTTTCACGTTTCATTTCAGCCCAGAGGCAAATGTTTCTGGAATACTTGCCTTTCTCCAAGGTATTATGCTTTTTAATAATGTTGTCACCACACTTGACCTGTCCAATTCAGATGATATCTACACTTCCCTTCGCAGACATACACATCTCTGAGCGGTCATTTATTGTCGAATCTTGCCAGCTGATTCTCAGAAACAAACATCTGGAGAGCTGCATTGCCAGTGCACATTTTTTACAACGTATTGCTCTATATTTAGCCTCGTTTAACTAATTTATATTTTAAATTAGAATCTTAAATTGCATTTTTCCCTCAAACTCTTCTAATAATAAAGTTCACTTGCAACTCAGCGTACATTTTTTTCTAGACGCTGTCAAACTCCCACAGTAATTGTCCCAGTAGAGTTCACTGTGTGTAGAACTTAGACTTACCTACTATTGACTTGAAGTTTATCAGTGATTTCTTAGGTCTCAAATATCACTGATCTTTTTAACCTTCTAAAAGGCCCTTTTTTTCTGTGCTACTTATTAAAATAAATAGCATCATTACGGAAGGAAGAGGTAGTTGCGCTGCAAAGGTGCTGAGAGCTTTAGTGCAGTTTACGAAGCTATTGAGAGATTTAGTGGCACTTAGAGGGGTGGACGAGGGCACGTAAGCACCGCTCCACGTCAGCACCGCTCCACGTCAGCACGCCTTCGCCTTACCGTGTGAATTTCTGGTGTGATCCTCACACGTCATTTCCAGCAGGGACTGATTCTGCCCCCAGCCACCAGACCTGGAGACAAAATTATAATCCCTTTGTTTCCTGATGCATTTGCACTTTGCTAGACACTGCAGTCCAGTCTCCTCGTGGGGCAGGGTCCTACGGGAAGAGCAGAGCCAGTCCCACAGCCCAGTAGTCCGTCCCAGCGCAATTCCACAGCCCAGAAGATGCTCTCTGTGGCTTTGAGGACATTTAGCAAGGGGCAGAGCGCTTGACAACCCTCACAGCATGAATTTCTCCTTTCTCTTGCAGTCAATTTTGTTGTCGGCCTCAATCAAGCGGGAAGGAGACTCTCCAACAGCATCACCCCACTCCTCAGATGACATCCATCACTCAGACAGATACCAGGTAAGCAGGCGGATGCCGTCGCTGGCCTCAGCCTTAGGCAGGGAGCCAGCTCGCCCCAGTGCCTGCAGATCTCTGCGTGGGAGAGCCAGCTCTTGGCTCTGCACTGGTGCCCCAGCTTGCCTGCAGCATGGGGACGTGAGCACTTGGTCCCTCACTCAGCTATGAAGCCATGCTTTTGTCTGCAGAGTCCTCCCAGCTCCGACTAAACCACAGCCATGCAGAACTGCTTTAAATCTTTGTAGAGGTTTCTGTTGCGTCATATTTGTCATCTCGGTCGTTGCCATGGCTATGTTTGTCATTACTTAACCTGTGCCACTGGGAAACTTTCAGAGAAGGGATTTTTTTTTGTAAAACAGTGAATGATGTCAGCCTGCAGCAGGCCAAAATTCTCCGTTTCACTCGTGACTCCCACCCAAAACAGAAATTATTTCGGATCATTCACAGCTATGCTGGCATGTTTTATAAAACACCTTCTGCCCAGAGGAGCAGCAGGTCTTGACTTGTGACGCATTGAGTAAATGTTGAGGGAGATGGAGCAACAAAAGAAAAGCAGAAGCACAAGCACATCTTTGCTCGCTGTAAGTCTGTCTGTATTTTGGGGGCAGGCTGGCACACTTGATTCTGACTCAACACACATCCAAACTTTGGCTGTGAGCCTGCACTCAGCCACTGGCAGCAGATAACACAGCGGTGCTCTTCAGCACAGACCCAAGCGTGCCTCTACCTGCCGTGTGGACAGGATAGGTGGGCCGTGGCTTGGCATAAGCCCTTCACCTTGTATCCTGCAGCGCTCTGCAGCGATGCCCTGTGCCCAGCATCAGGCAGGTCAGGTCTGCATCGACTGCTTTGTGCATGCCAGGTCTGGGTTTGGATCTGCAGAGGGGGAGGCTAATGACAGGTGCGGGGAGTATAGCTGAGCAGCCTTGGTTAAAGCATGTGTTCCTGAAGATAGACCCTGTTAGTAGCAGATTTGCACATTTATTGCCCATTATTCTCTCCTCTGTCCTATTTATTGGTTGTATTATCACACATGGGCCAGATCCTCCACTGTTCGCTACATATTCCCATGTAGCCTTCAGTTATAACTTGGTACCACATCACAGTCACTTTGCCCTTGTGTGAACGATGAGACGTGGTGCAAAGTAAGAGAAGCAAAACCCTGCAGAAGATACAGAAATGCCTCATTCAGGTAATCACGCTCTCTATCCTGCCTGTTTATTAAGGCTAATAAATAAATCGTGTTGTTTCCAAGAGGGTGTAGAAGAGGCTTCTCCCGTGGCTCCCTTTGTTGGAGAACACCCCTCCCTTCCCACATCAGCCTTCGGTCTCTGTGAAACTGGTGGTCCATTGCAGTCCTCCTTTCCTATAAATTTTTATTATGTCATACTTGAGGACAAATATTCTCAGCAGAAGCCCCCTCTATGTGCTGAGTGGAGCTAGTCTCTAATGTGTTTTAAGTTTGTGAGTGTATTTTATGGAGGGTTGCAGCCCTTAATGCAAATGTGTAATGGGAGTCGTAAGTCTGCACTGCAGGGAGAAAAGACCTCTGGGGCCTGATTTTCATTTACGCTTATGCTGGCTGCGTTATGCTGCTCTGGCAGCGTAAAGGGACCTCAGAGTGGGTGCCAGAGTTGTGTAAAGCCTCAGTGTATCCTTAATAAACCACAATATGAATGAGAATTCAGTCTTCCTGGCTTGCCAAGTGAAATGCTCACGAAGCAGAGCAGAAGACTCTCATGGTGGTGACGTTTAGGGCTGCAAAATTTAGCTTTCCATATGCAGAGGTGTGCTGGAATTATGAATGTCCCTTGTGTTATCTGTGATCCAATCGTGAATATACAGTGCATTCGTAACATGCTAGAACGCCAGTTATTGGCATGTAGGTTTTCAGAATTCCTGTGGCTTGGTTTCCTTAGTCCTCATGTTTACTTACCACGGGGATATTTAGGAAAGAAGGAGATTTATGAATAGGAGTGCTGCAGGAATACGGGCTTGCACAGCACCTGGGCTGCCTGCATCGCTCCCTGCGCTGAGCCGGAGCTGCAGCAGAGGTGGTGGAGTGGCTGCAGGACATGGGGAGGGGAGAAACCCCTTGCCTCCCCTCTGCTAAATGTGGTTGCTGGAGTTTGGCACGTGGACACTGATTGGACCAAGGTGGCGGCAGCTGGTGTAGTGCAGGACCTTGTGATTTGGTCAGTGGTGGGGGTTCCTCTGAGATGCAGTATGTGCTGTCAGTCGGGGCTTCTCCTGCACTCCAAGTGAAAATAAAGCCATTTTAGTTAGATGGAGATACAACCCTGAGTCCCCAGTGGAAAAATCAACAGCAGATTATAAGTCATTCACTGTACTGCAGAGATAACATTTCAGGCTTGGAGGGAGACCACCTTGCATGGGTCAGCAAAGCCCGCAGAATATTTGTCCCTGAATAACATGTGGAGTAAGTATAACTGAAAGCCTAAGATCCTTGTGCGGGAAAGGCTCACCTCCCTCCACCTGAGCTCAGCGGTGAGCGTGCCTCCTGAAAGACAGCTTAATTAATTAAAAGGGTAAAACCAACCATCAGCAGCTTTGATTTTGTAAGTAAGGACATGTATAAAATACAGCTGCATTTCAGCTTTCAGACAGAGCTGGGATGTACAGTGCAGGCCAGCACTGTGCAAAGCTTGCCAGCCAGCACCTGAATTTGCTGGCTGCCCATCACCTTGTCATACAGCAAAACATACTGGGGTTTGGTTTTCCCACTGAAGAAGGAGAAGCAGATAGTCAGGTGTTAGAGTGAAGACCCAAAATGTAGGTTTGATTCCAAGAAACAAAGTCTGGGGAGTCTGCAGAGGGGGAGAACAAACAGGATTTGTGTGTGTAGGAGCCTGTCCTGCTCAATTTCTAGCCCCTAGCTCTGTCCTATCCTCAGGCTGGCCCTCTGGGGCCATCCCCAGACCACAGCTCTGGGTCAGACAGGAGAAAGAAATCCACGAGGCACACTGGATTGTCCAGGTTCGCAGAAAGGAAAAGAGGGGGAAGAGGCTGAAAAGCACAAGGGAGGTGGCACTGCTCCACCTGTAGCCTGGCTGCCTCCACACCCAAGGTGCAAGCCCCTTGTCCTCGGGAAGCCCAGGAGGAGCCCTCAAACTGAGGTTGGTGCCATTGGAGTGGGTCGGGTCAGGGCGCCCAGCCCAGTCCTGGCGGATGCGTTGAGGCTGTGCTCAGCCCACAAGACAGGCGGGAAGGCTGGGGCTCCTCTCCCCGGGCCAGTGCAAGTTAGGCAGGGCCCAAGAGGAAGCACCCAGGGCCTTATGGCAGGGCTGGGAGCACAGGGGACATGGCAGTGCTCCAACCTGTAGCCCGGGTGCCTCTGCGGCACCAATGCATGGGCCACTTCTCCTCAGGAAGCCCAGGAGGATTTCAGAGCCCTCAAACTGAGGTTGGTGCCATTGGAGTGGGTCGGGTCAGGGCGCCCAGCCCAGTCCCGGCGGACGCGTTCAGGCTGTGCTCAGCCCGCAAGACAGGCGGGAAGGCCGGGGCTCCGCTCCCCAGGGCCTTGCCTCTTCCTGGGCCAGCGCGAGTTAGGCAGAGCCCAGGAGGAAGCACCCAGGGCCTCATGGCAGGGCTGGGCAGGGACCATGGAGGGGCCTCTAGGCCTGCACTAGCCACCTGCCTTAGGGTCTAGTTAGCTGTTGGGCGCTGATTGACCCGGTGCCCGTGGACCCCGAGAGGCCCTGATCCCTAGCCAGGCAAGAAAGGTGGGACAGAGGTTGCCCCTGGTGCCTGCTGGGCCTGCACCTTCAGGCTGCGGTTGGCCCCAGGGCCCTGATGGGCTAGTGCTGTTGGGCCTAAAGGACGCGTAATCCTTATTGGGCAAGGAAACCCGGCTCCTGCGCCCTGATTGACCTGGGTTCCACTTGCCACTGGGCCCTGATTGGCCACGCACGCTTGGGTGGCAGTGTTTCCTGATCTCTGATTGGCCAGACGCGCATGGGTTCCAGCCACCCCTGGGCTCTGATTGGCTGGGGCTCGCTGGACCCTGCTGCCGCCTGTCGGTTGCCATGGGAACTTCCTCCTCTCGCGCCTCTCCCCGCCGGTTTCCTGGTGAACTTTCACCCGCTCGGCGGCGGGTCACATGACCGGGGCCAACATGGCGGCGGCCGCTGGGGGCTGATCGGCCGTGTCTGCCGGGCCGCGCTGTATCCACCCGCATCCCGGGCCGCGCGGGGGGGTCCGCCGCCCCGCTGCCCCGCCGGCCGCCCGCGGCGCCCGCGGCTATGCAGAGCGGCAGGAGGGGGCCCGGCGGCGGGGGCCGGGAAGAGGTGCGTGCTGGGGGGGGGGGGGTGGCGGCAGGCCCCGGGGCCGGTGCGTTGTCCCGGTGATGCGCTGGGCGGTGGGGGGCGAGCGGGACCTTGGGTAGCGGCGGGGGGCGAGTTGTTTACATCCGGCGCCTGCGGGCCGGGGGCCCTGACACTTCTCCGCTCTTGTCTCCCCTCTGCAGACCTTCCTGCGGGTGCGAGCGAATCGGCAGACCCGGCTGAACGGTGAGTGCTGTCCCGCGCGGCGCCCCGTCCCGCCCCCGTCCCTCCTCCCGCGCCTCCTTTCCCGGAAAACTTTCCAGGCTTGGGCCGAGTTGTGTGAACAGTTTCCCCTCCGGCCCCTCCGCAGGCCGGGAGCTGCCACCCGCCTCGCCGGGCTCAGGCTGTGTTGGGGTGAAACCCTGCCCGTTCACCCCGGGCCTCCCGGGGGGCTGGTTCTCAGCGCTGGCATCCCACCGGCGAGTCCATGAGCGGGCCCTGAATCCTGTATTTTATATTGCGGGGCCAGGCTGCTGTGCTTTCACAGCTCACATGGCAGAATCTTGCAGTAAACTTTTAAACCAGCAGTCTGAGCGTCTGTGCAGCTGATGTCACGCTTTGGGTTTGTTTGGTTGGGTTTTTTGGTTTTTTTTCCTCAAAACCACAGATGCTGGTGCGTTACTTTTATTATTGTATTTCTGGTTGTTCCTAACAAGTAAACAAGTGCTTCTAGTGAAAAGTGTCTTGATGTTTAAAAAACAAACAGAGGTTGCTGTTTCAGAGGGAGAAAGTCCCATCCCTGTGTTTGTAAATTGGAAAAAAAGCTGAAAGTATACTTTTTCCTTTTCCTGGAACTGAAGAAGTTGGAACTCTTTTCCTTAAGTTCAGAGAAGGCAGAACTTACAATTTAAATAGTAACAATATCCCATTGTCTAATTTTGCATGGCTTATAACTGGTCTGATATGTACCATTTCGTCAAAATTTGGTTGCTGAGCCTATCAGGAAGCGTGATAATTTTGAGCTTCCTGCTGTGATCGTTTGAGATAACACCAGTGACGTTGTGCTGATGCAGTTTATTTAGAAGACGATAGAGATGCTTTAACAAAATAGCAAAAGGCTTTAGAGTCTACTGATATGGGGATGGCTTGCTTGAATTTGAAGTGCTACATGTTTAGCGTAGTCTTGAGCAAATAGCAGTGTTCCTAAGTTACTGACCCGATACCTTTAAGTTATACCTAACTGAATTCAGAGCTAGCTTGGAGATTTTTGAGTATCAACCCCGAGGGCTAAAAAAAAACCCCTATGAACTCTTGAAATCTGTTAAGTCTACAACAAAGAGATGAGTTGCCTTGCATCAGTTACAGGTATCTGCTGGCAGGTGTGCTCACATCTGCAACCCTGGATGAGCGCAGTGAGCTGCCAGCGTTGGCAGGTAGACCCTTTTCCAGACACACAGACTTCAGATGGCTGAAGTGCACTGAGGGTATTGCTCTGCAGTGACTTGTTTTGTGTGACAAAGGTCTCTGGAGTCAGTGATGTCAAACTGTTTCTTTATCACTTTTGGATAGCTGGGGCTAAGCTCCCACCTTCCACCTTTTTTCAGGCCAACTAGGTGCAGTTACCTTGTTTTAAATAATAATTAAAAAAGAAGTCTGAGTCAGCCTTGTGAGGTTTTTGGTGTTGCGGAGTCCTTCAGGATGGATGAAAGCTCTTGATGACGGCGTGCTCTGCTGAACTGGCTCAGTAGTGCTTTATGCTTTTGACTTTAGCCTGAAGTAGGGCTGCAGCACAGTCTGTGTAGACTGCGGACTAGGAACTCCTCTTGGGCCCGGTTTTTGGATATTTTTGTGAACCTCGGCTCATCATCTACAGGGAGGCTGCTAGTTTTGTACAGCGTTTGCACTGTATTTGATGAACCTTTTACTCTTATTTTGTATATAGCTTTTGGGGTACAGCGAGCAGAACTGACAGCCATATTCCAAATGAGGACACTTGGTTCATTTTTATAATGCCCCTATAACAGTGGTATTTCCTGGGTGTTCCGTTGTACACCCTAACAGTATTAGGTCCAGATATTAGGGAGCTGGGTGCAGAAATGTTACCTGGCTTTGGGTTACAAAGAAGGTCAAACTAGGTCAGAGCTAGTTCTTCCTGACCTTTTTATGACTCTGATAACTGCTGTTGCCAGAACATGCCTGTAGGAATGCCTGGTGCAGTCCTATGCTGTTAGATTAGTATCCAGCCAGACAGTGGGATAGCTTACACTGCTCCTTTCTATGCATGTGACAGTATTTGTGAGCGCTGAACTCAGCCTGCTTTCTTGTTTCCTCCTCTCTGTGTGTTTGCACTAAAATAACTTTGTGGTATTTGTAAGCTTTGCCACATTATTGTTAAACAGTTATTTAAGCAGTATTGCTCCAGATGGAGAACACTTGAGCGCTTTTGGGGGAAAAAAAAAAACCCTAAAAAACGCTTATTTGCCTGTATCTTGTGTTTTAATGAGCTTTCTAATCAATCAGGCGACTTTATAGCTTGTTCTGTGATAATGGTTTCCTTATACAGGAAAGGAATACGTAATGTTAGGTTACACTGATTGTAGTTATGTAGGACTTGTCCAAAGATGTCAGGCTTTTTGTTTCATGTTCTTATGGACACACTGAAGAAACTTAGGATGTAGAAAATGCAGTCTGCCTGTCAAAGGAAAATAAAACAAACTGAAAATTTTTTTTATTCTGTTTTAATTGTAGTTTTCAGTATTGTTGTAACCAGTTTATCTTGGTATCTCTGTCAAGCTTTTTCCCAGGTGAATTCCAGACTCACTTCTGGTAACTCCTCCCATTACAAGGTTGTCCACGGTGTTTACTCTTCTCCCACATAGCCCTTGGCTCAAATCTCAGCTGCCCAGGCTTTTTGTGCCCAAGTCCTGTCACATCTCCTTAGTGTGTTCCATCCTGTCGTGTTCTCTTGGGAAAGCACAACAAGAGCTAAGGAAGGAGAAGGGAGGGAGATGTCTTCTGTGCGCTGCTCTTGGCCTGGCTGCAACACGATAAGGTCGTGATAGTTCCATGGTTCACAGGTACCTGACGGTCCAGAATTTTAATTCTGTAAGTCAAACCTTTGACTTAAATTGAACTGTAAGTAAGGTGAATGCATTTTCAAGCTCTGGAGCAGGAGATTAATGTTCTGTCCGTTAGACTCTCAGTTGACTGTGTGTCTGAACTTCCCTGTCAGCCTCAGTGAGTTAATCCTGCACCTCTCACCTGTGCTAAACTCACTTTGCAGAGGTTGTGTCCTTGTGAACCCAGGAGTATGAGGTGCCGATTCCCGACGAGCCCATGTGATGAAGAAGGCATTTCCTTCATTGGCCTTATTTCCAGTGTTGCCAAACTGGAAACTTGAAGCCACCCTGTGAATTGGTGTGCATGGAGTTTAGCAGTGCAGAGCAGGTTAGGTAGTCATTCAGAATTAGAGGCACAGAGTTACGGGTTAGCGTATCAGAACACGGATTCAGCCGGTTAAGTGTGTGCCAACCTCAGAGAATAGTGTCAGATTGAAGGTTGCTGAAAATCATCTCTGTGGAAGTTTGGCCATGCAAATGTGAAAGCCCCACTGAGACCCTTCTGTGAATTTGTCCCTTAATGTTCTCTCACTGGCAGATGAGCAGCAAATTGTACATAAGGTCTGAAACAGATTCATTCTTGACCATCTGTTTTCTTGCTTTAGCTTGTTCTTGAGGTGGCTTTTTTGTGCTCTGCCATTGCTGCCTTTGTTCCCTTGGATCAGATGCTCTTGATTGGCCGCAGAAGCTTTTTGGGATAGGTCTAACAAAGTATAACTGCTTCTCAAGACTCCTCTCGTAGATTTTTCAGAAAGCGTGTGCTAAACTCATTGTGCTTGAATATCTTTGATTCAAATTTAGGGGTATTTGCAAAGTTGGCATTCTCAGTAGAGCTGTAAAATAAGTCCTTACAAAGCTCCTCCCGCACCTGCCCAAGCAGCCGATTCCTGTACTGGTGGTGACCCAGCCTGCTTCTCTGAGCAGACCTCCGTGGAGGTGGTCACCGTGCAGTTTGTTGAACAACCACCAGCGTGTCGGGTGCTTTTGTAGCTGGTGGGTGGGGGAGGAATAAAGCGAGATGATTTTCACTGGAAAGGAGACAAAAATGTTTCCACTTAATTTGATTGGCCTGCCATTGCAGAGCTGCTAATGATGTCTGCATGGGGCTCGGGGGACCACTCACACTGGTGGAGGGAATCATAAGAGATATTGCTAGTAACTTAATCATCTCCTTTGATGCTGCGGTAGAGGTTTGTACAGTGTCCACTGCTGGATGCTGTGTAAGAGCACTTCTGAGGTAATTAGTGCCCTGTCCTGAAGGTGAACTTTTGCTTGGGGAGGGGAGTACCAGTGAAAACTAAAATCCATTAGCTTTTCTCTCAGGAAGTTTTGCTGGGCTGGAGAATAACATGATCTTCAGGCTTTAATAAGGTTTAGCCTTGATGGGGACAGCCCGTTGCGATAAAAAAAATCCTCAGTCTCTTCCACCCGTAAGGATGTGGATGGGGGTGGGCTGGTGTACCCTCAGCCATAGAGGCTTTGTCAAGTGCAGTTTGGCTCCTCCTCTAGTGCAAGCAGCTTCTCACCTTGTGTAGTCCCAAAAGACACCCTGTATTGGGAGAGGGAAGAGCCTGTCCAGTAAGGAATAAGGAAGAGCTCCCTTAGAGCACAGCTCCTAAGTGAAGTCAGAGACTGTAACTGCCCTGGCAGAGTCCCATTTTTTGCTCACCTCCATGTGCTACTTTCTCATTCCTATACTGTGGTGACTTAAACTCTTCCAGTGCCCGATGCTTTAGTATAACCCGAGGGTGAACATGCACATGCAGCAGGAGCAGTGTAAGGTAATGTGCATCTGTTACAAGTGAGGTCTCAGAGGTGCTGGAAGCCCTCTGATGGCCTAATAATAATTATTAATGCTAATAAAAATTAGTGAACTCCTGGCAGAAGGCTGGAATAACAACTGCAGAGTCTTTGTTCAGTCAGAGATAAGAAAGAGTCAGCCTTGTGTGAAAACCTCCTTCCCTGAGCTCTGTCCTCTTCCTGCATCCCATCCTCCAATGGCTGCATTTTTATCTTCCTGAATTACGAGAGGGAATGGCTTTTCTTAATTCCCCCCCCTCCATGCTCCTGTGACAGGAGCAAGGGGGAGAGGGATTAGTGAGCTAATTAGAAATGATCGCATCTATCAACACTAATTAACAATCCTGTGGTCTCACTTGCGTGTTCTTTTGAGCTGCTCCCCTTCGGGACAGCACCACAATCACCCCCTGCCTTTGGGGCCGCTCCGTCCCTTCTGCGCTGATTGGAAGTGATGGCCGGGCTGCGCGTCGTGTCGGGTAGGGACAGTGCTGCTCGGGACGTGCTTTCCAGGCTGCAGCGTTCCCTCTTGGCCTCTGCTGTCACCAGGGGCACCCAGGGCCTCTGTGGGCACGCCGCTGCTAATGACCACAGAATGAAAATGGCAGGGGGATTTGTTTTCAACACCTCTTTCTTCCAGTGGCTTTTTCACTTGTGGCACTAGAACGTGAAGGGCTGCTTCTCAGCGGAGCTAAATGAGACGAGGTAGGGGCTGTCTGCTGAGTCTGGCGTGGAGCTGGAGCAGAGTGAGGTTCTGTTCCCAGCTCTGGACTCATATTTCAACAGTAGGTCAGGAGTTTATTCTGACAAAATGGTCCCAAAAATTTATCAGTGTAAGACCTGAAACAAATTGTCCTCCTTTTATCACTGTTCCAGTGCATGGAATGGAGAATAGCAATAAAAAAGTTAAAAATACTAATAAACTTGCCTGGCAGACTGACTTAGCTGAATTGATTGGCCACGGGGAGTCCTACCAGAACAATTAAGCTGCTCCTTCCCTACATTTCCCTGTTTAAAAGCAGGATCAGGTGAGAGAAAGATGTGTCTGCGATCAGGATAGAGAAGGCGTTGTTCCTGTGTTTGTCTCTGGTCGGATGGGTGTTCGCTGGAGAATGCTCCAGCTGTCTGATTTCAGCCTTCTCCGCTGTTCGGTGCTGGTAGCAGCAGAGGTAGAAAGGCAAGGAAAGAGAGGAAAGAGCATCCTCAGCTTAGTCGGAAGAGCTGTACTGGAGGATGTAGGTGTTCATTAAAGCAGGGCTTCGGAAGTCTCTCGTGCACTGAAGTACAAACCAGAAGGAGCATGGCTTAACTCTGACTTCTTCTGGTAACAGGGCTGGATGATGTTGAAGGCAGAGGAGGGGTAGCATTTTGGGGTTCAGGACGGGGAGAGAAAACACGGAAGATATGTCGGGGGGCATTGTTCTGTTTAAAAGTGGAATAAAATTCATCTGGGCACAATGAAATCAGCACTAATGCTTCATGATGTTTGCTTCTGTATTGACTGGAAGTCAAGTGGTTTACCTTCTGGGGTAGAAGCTGACAGTATAGGTAAAATAGGAGATTTAAGCAGACAAGGTAGAAGGGAAGCTGTTCAAATATCCCACTGAAGTACCTGAAGTGGGCTGTGGAGCTGTCGGTGTGGTGTACCCGACACCAGAGAGGGTTGTGGAGCTTCAGCAGAGGAAATTTGGATGGTTGATGAGCAACGTAGACTGACCAGTAAATGCCCATCGCTTTCAAAGTGCCAGGTCTCTCAAACATTCTTCTTGTGGTCTCAAGTTGCTGCCTCTGATTCTAGGAATGTCACATTTGCAGAAGCCTTTCCATGGTGCCAGGAAGGAAGATTTGTTTTGGAGGGAGTTTTCCTACAGATCTGTCTCGTTCTATGAGGAATAGCGATGCTCAGGGAATAATTTGAAGCCGCCTTAGTTCTGGAACGTCACAGAGTGTAGGGGATGGTGAATATTCCTAGTTCTGGACTATGGGAAAGTATATCCTAACCCAGAGAGTCCTGAGTCCAGGGAAGCCAACAGGAAAGCCTTGGAAGAGGCCTTTCAGGTCTGCATTGGTGTGTTCAGCTCAAACTTTGTCGTTCACTTGGTGACGTGTGGGCACTAAATCAATGCAGGTCAGTAAATGATTGACAGAAACTTTCCTATACCCTGGTCCTTGTCTTCCTGCCATTCCAGCAGCTTTCTCTGACTTGCTGGCTGCAGGGAGCTGTTGATCCCACAGTGTTCAGGCATGAAGGCTTTGAGAACATGCTGCAGTGCTCCCAATGTCAGTAACGATTTCTGGCTAACGCAGCTTTTTGGTGGTGTCACCTCTCATTATCACATGGGCTTTCCTTGGGCTTTTCCTTGTCTCTCATTCAGAATTTTGACCTTCCTTATTAATTAAACAGCGACTTTCCTGCAGCCAGTGATTGAGTTATTCAGTAATACCTGCCTAAAGCCATCATAATAAAGGACAGAAGTTCTTTTTAATGCAAATGATTTGGTTCCAGATGTTTTCATCACATTAAACGATGTCTCAAATTAACCAGAGATTGGATTAAGCAACAGGCTACCTTGGCTGCTTTCTCTAATCATTGTGATTCCTAACATGTTTGTTTCCCAGAGCGTGCCCGCAAGAAGGCAGTGTAGCCCCCAGTTTTCCTTTACATGAAAGTAGTGAAATAAAAACAACAGAGATCCAGAAGGTATCCAGTGTAGGTGCTGCGTTTTTTGCAGCAAAGATCTTTCCTCTCCATAGAAGTTACCTGCTACTAAGATGCTGCTATGACTTGCTCATGGTGGTCTGGGGAGGAATTATTCAGGGTGTACAGGAGAGTCTGTGGTCCTGGAAGTGACTGTTATGTACCTTGTCCAAGGCTTATCAGGTGCTACATCGTCCTTTGATGGTCCAAGCAAGTTCCTCTATAGGGAACAGGTGTGTTAGTGGGAGGTCTTAGATTTAGAAGGTAAAATTCAGAACAAGATTCAGTGGCTTGATCACTTAACTTTGAAAACAATTTCAAGCTTCCAAGAGAAGGTATTTAACCATTTGTTTAACTTACCTGGGGATGTGCAACAGATATTCCCTCTCCTAGTTACTAAATTGTGAGTAGCTGCCTCTCTGAAATAGGCTGTACTCGGCCACAAGGTACGGATTTCATCGGGAAAGTGCTAAGTAACAGTCTCTGTACTGCCTGCGGACATCGGAACAGGAAGCCACAGTGGGATTTTTTGGTGTGAAATAATATTACCATTTCTGCCAAGGGTTTATTATTTGGAGCTGAGCAAATAGAGAGAAGATGGATCTACAAACCTGACATGTCTTCCGTTGTTTTCTTTTCTTTCCCTGCTCTCTCCATGCAGCTCGGATTGGGAAAATGAAACGGAGGAAGCAAGACGAAGGGCAGGTATGTCCCCTCTGCAGCCGACCTCTGTCAGGATCCGAGGAAGAGATGAGTAGGCATGTGGAACAATGCCTTGCAAAGGTAGAGGCGCAGCAGGATCGCCAGCTGCCATTCCCTTCTCCCTACCCTCAGCTTTGTCTGCAGTTGACCTAACATGGGGCAAAAACTAACATTGCTGAGCTTGTAGGCAATGCTAACTATGTCTCCCTAAGATCTGTAGTCACTTCTCTCTGTCTTGGAAGATGGATTCTTCTGGGTTTTTCTCCTGTGTTGCTCTAGTAACTTTTTTACTTCATGCACCCTTTTGCTGTTATTGAAGTCTAAGTGTAGACTGCAAAGGTAGAGCTATGGAAGTTTATGGAGCCTTTTGTAGGACTTCACTCTTCCTATATAGCACAGCAAGAAGAGCTCTTTCTGGTCTCTGCCTTTGACAGCATTAGAATTGGTTTTTTGTTGGGTTCTTTTGTAACAGACTGGCATTTGTAAATATTGCATGACCATCTTACTCCAGAAAGTGTGTTTGAACAGAACTGTTCTCTTGTTGATTGTCCCAAAGACATTGAGGAAAGAGAAACAAGCCCTAGGTGAGGGGGAGGATTTAGTCATAGGGCTTTCTGTGCTTGTTTCTCAGGAAAAGCCCGCAATAGAGAGAATAACATTCATTCTTGTTGCCTCAAGAGGTGCATAGTGTAGAGAGAGGTGTCTCTTGATCAGCGTGCCCCCAGAAATTTGCTCTAGGAGAACATTCCTGCTGGGGATCAAAGGAATCTGTGGTTTACATGATAGGAGAATTGGGCGTGCAGAGCGGGGGATGCATGTTGAAATGCACACCAGTTTTGTTGGAGGAACCAGAGCTTAGATTTCCATGTGTAAAAATGATGAACCTTGCAGCTTGTTTTGATCTTAAGGTTGTCAAACTCTTCCAGCACCCATTTACTTCTAGACAGATCTCTGGGAATGGGGGCGGGAGTAGATGCTGCTCTCTGCTCTATACGTAGCTGTCCTGGGAACAGTCCAGCTTTTCTCCATCCCACCCTGAGTTATTAACCCCAAAAAGCTATTTTGTGCGTCTCAACGCTCTGCCCCTGCTTTACCCTGTGCAGAGAGAAGGTTCGTGCATGACTGAGGATGACTCTGTGGACATCGAGAACGAGAACGGCAACCGCTTTGAAGAGTACGAATGGTGCGGGCAGAAGAGGATACGGGCCACTACTCTCCTGGAGGGAGGATTTCGAGGTGCGCCAGTGTTTTGGGGACCCTTGTAAATCATTCCACTGGGGATGTTGATCACTGCCTGTCTTTAAAGGGAAGGACCTGGAGATTTGCCTTTCATAAAGTGCAGGGCCTTCAGCTGTTGCCAGGATGTAAAGTGATGTTGTCAGCTTTCTGCCTGTCTTGAATGGTGAGAGTCGAAATCTGTGCAAGTCTTGAACGAAAGTGTGGTGTTATTTCTTGCTCAAGAAACGTGGCTGAAGAGGGAATGAGCAGGAATGGGTAGAATGGGGGAGATCATTTGGGGAAGATAGCTTTTTGTATGTTACACATAGTAAGAAATACATGGAAATATGTGAAGAGAGGGAAATAGAAATGAAATTGTAAAAATTCCCAGCCTGGAGTGACGAAAGCTGGTGTATCAGCCTCTGGTGATGTATTGAAGGTGACAGCTAAGTCGCTTTAGCACCTGCATAAAATATTAAAGGGCTGGTTGTGCATTTATCACTCCATCCCTTTTAAGGTTGATAAATGAGAATCCAGGAACCTGCTTTGCACCTCCAGCACTGCAAGCCCTTAGGGCTCTCAGACAAACACATTTTATTTTTCCTTCTTCTTTTGCTCCTTCCCCAGTGACGGGGAAAGCAGTTACTGAGGAGAGAGTGAGTTATGGCAAAATTTGACCTCTCGTGAGCTTTATTGGTGAATGTAATTTTAGCTGGAAACCTGGCCCCTTTCTTACATTCAGCCCTTTGGCCTCGAAGAGGAGGATTTACTAAACTGTTCGTTGGCATGAACCCCTGGCACTAAGGAGAGTCTCTTGCAAGCAATCCACGTAGTGCATGCCTAATGGGAGGAGGAATGCTGGCTCCCTCCGTTCAATAAAGAGGATGGGATGTGATCTCTTCCTATATCAGCTTGGATTTTAATTTAAAATATCTCAAGGGGAAAGGCTACTGTGTAAGGGAGTTGGACTTTAAAGCCAGTTGTGTGCTCAGTGACAGCCTGGCACTCCTGATCTGCTCTTACCTTCCTCTGAAATTAAATCGTAGCTGGGCCGTAGCAGAGCAGATGATCAAGAGCACAGAGGTGAAGGAGCAGCTTCTTTGGGTTTTAAAGGCTACCCAGTTGTCGTGGGTTAACTCTGGCTAGCAAAATACCGCAAAGCCGCTCTCACAAATCCTCCAACAGAGGGAAAGAATTGGAGGAAAAAGAAATAAGAAAGCTCATAAAATTGAGATAGGAACTATTTACTACTAATAATAAATAATTAAAATAGTAGAAAATAAAAGGTATAATGCAATATATACAATATGATACAGTTTCTCACCACCCACTGACCAGTGCACACCCAGATGCTGAGTAGTGAGTCAGACCCAGAGAGCCTGAGAGCCGCAGCCGGAGGGCTGGAGCCCGAGCGCTGTCGCAGCAGAATCTGAGCGAACCCTGTCAGCGATAGCGCAGCCAGGAACTCTAAACAACCCACCAACTCTCTCACAAACGAGCCAGCACAGGAGTGAGCAAAGCAGCTAACGCGGGAGGGTTAGCAAGTGCCTGAGAGTAGGCAAGTGAGGGAGTAAGGAGGAGAGAAATGGCTACTGGACCCCTTCCCCACCCGAGACCCGGAACATGACGTACTGTGGAATGAAATACTGCCTTGGTCAGTCTGGGTCAGCTGTCATTACTGTGTGCCCCCTACACTGCTCGCGAGACAGCGAGAGCTGGGACCGCAGCTGCCGTATCAAGCGGAGAAAGACCTTGAATTCAGCACAGGCCCAGCGCCAGCACAGGCCTTATCAATGCTTCTCTTAGCAACTTCCTAGTAACCACAGGAAAGGGAGTTAACCCTTTCCTGACTGAACCCAGCACACCAGTGAAGCTCACGCTGTCGCTTCCTGTGTCTGTGGCCTCAACTTGTTTGGTGCCCACATGGAGCGTGAGTCTGTACGTGATTCCAGGTAGAGGTCTGAGACCATGCAGGGCCTTAGGCCATGTTTATGGAATATAGTTACTACAATCCATAGTGGGGAAGCATGGGGTGATGTCTGTGTGCCTCTGTCGTTGTCACCGCTAGTCCTGAGAAAAAGCTACTCAGTTAATTTCTGCCCGTTTTTGTGCATGTGTACTTTCCTCCTTTGCCCTCCACCGAACATGTGTGTGAGGAGAGCACTGTCTTCCACTTCCTTTGGCGTGGACATTGTGCTGTCCTCACATGGTTAGCATTCCCAGTTGGTTTTGAGTCAACTCATCTGAATCTTTCCTATTACTTCAGTCATGTGTAGACCGTCTTTCAGATCGGCTTCAGGTGAATAAAATACGTGTAATGGATGTGATTAAGTTGTGTAAATGCAAAGTACGTGTTGCATTTTCTTCCTCGTTTTCACTTGTGTTAGTTTGCGTTCTGTGGATCAACCGCTTTCCTTCACCAGCGGCAGGACAGATTCTAGTAACAGTCAAGGGCTGTAAACCTCTGCTAGATGGCTGCACATGCATGGACAGGTACTTCTGTATTTCAGACTTAGAAATAGCTTTCCTTCCATGAGGAAGTATGGGATCAAGCTCTTCCTTCCTTTTTGAGACCTTCGTGACACCTTCAGGAGTGTTCAGTTACATGAACAGATCCAGCAAAGGGTCAGAAGGCTTAGGAGAAGAGCAGAGCACAACTGCATGCAGTTCTGAAACCCTCTGTAGTTACCCTGATGGGAAGGCTTTTGGATTACACTCTTTCCCTCTGTAGTGCTGGATGAAAGGCGTCTGTAGATCAGGTCACAAGCACAGGAACCTCCCTGTAGCATTTATGGTGAGGAGCATCCTCTCTGCAGATTTTGGTGGTGGAGCCACTGCTGAAGAACTGACTCCACCTGAGCAGCTGTGGGTCCCAGCACATGTGTTTCTCTCTGTCCTTCCTCCTCTGGCGCACACCTCCGCTGGCAGCTGGATTCAGCAGCTGCCGTGCTCCTCTGGAGAAGTCTCCTCTTCCCTGAACAAGGGAACTTTTTGCCACCGACTTTTTACCTGGTATTTTGGGATGACCAGGTAATATCTGCAAGGTAAAATTTGGGAAGACAGTGCAAAGCTGGAATGATCTCCCACAGTTGGCTGATTGTATTTCTTTCTAAGCAAGTTACGCTTTTTCATGGGGCCTTCTGTGGTTCTTGTGTTGTCTCTGCCGGCTGGAATTCAGAGGTCTCCCAAAGTCTGGTCTGCTTTTTGTGCACTCAGGTAACCTTAAGGTGACTGTCTTTTTCCTTTCTCTGCCAGTGTTGGCTCTTGCCTTGTTTTAGGGACAGAATTCTTAATTTACAGCCCTGAGGCACTGCACAACGTTTTGGAGATGCTTTCCAATGCTTAAAACTGCTTTGTCTGGAGTTGGCAGGGCCCTCGTTAACCCCCGTCACCCGAGGCTTTGTGTTTGGCTCTCTTCCCTTTGCTGAGAAGTAGCAGCGATGTGGAAATCGAAGGCCTTTTATAATGCCAGACAGCCTTTGCCAGGCTACAGGGATGTCACTAGTGTCTAAAGAGATGACATGGGGAAATACATAAAACCAGAGGGGAAAATAGATGTCTGTGTCTCATTAATTTTAGTTTTAATAGTGTGTTGCTTTGAGGAGATGTCACAGCTAGCCAAAGGGGGAGCAGGACACTGTGGCCAGCGTGTATTGCATCAGTCAGACCACTGGACAACGTTACAGAAGTGACTCAAACTTAACACAGGTCCTGGCTGCTTCTTTTTATCATTTTTGGTAAATAGACAAACTTCATATCACTCTCAAGGTGAGAAAAACTCTGTTAATTATATGAAAGCTCCTGCCAGGATTTCGGCTGGGGAAGAGTTGGGAGATCTTGGGGTTTTTCTTCTTGAAAACAATCACACAATCACAGGCTGGTTTGGGTTGGAAGGAACCTTAAAGCCCATCCGGTTCCAACCCCCCTGCCATGGGCAGGGACACCCTCCACTAGACCAGGTTGCTCCAAGTCTCATCCAGCCTGGCCTTGGACACTTCCAGGGGTGGGGCACCCGCAGCTTCTCTGGGAAGTATGTCCCAGTGCCTCACTACCCTTTCTGTGGAGAATTTCTTCCTAAATCTAAATCTGGCCACTTTCTGTTTAAATGAACAGCCCTGCTAAGGTTTTCTGGAAGGTGGTCTAATACTGGGGAGCAGCCACAGGCTGGAACTCTGACTTGTGTCATTCCTAGGATGAAGCTTTCTTGCTGCTGAAGCGCTTGCAGGGAAGACTTGCTCCTCACCTGATGGGCTTAGAAATTGGAAATTCTGTGTATTCTGTGTTGGTGTTACAGCTACAAGTCCCCAGTTGGGTCTAGCGCAGCAGGCCTGTTGCCCACTGTGGCTTGGCGTACTTGAGGGGACAGGTGGAAAGAACAGGAGATGGCAGCAAGTAGGAAGATGAGACAGCATCGTGATCCCGCATTTCTCAGTTACATCAAGTTGTTGAGTTTGGTGAAGGCATTCAGCCAGGAAATACTTGGTGCTTCTAGCTGTCTTCCTGGCTTCTTAAAGCATCATTTGCTATCACTTAATTTGCTTGCTCGAAACACGAAGAATGCAGGGTGTAAATGATTATTGGCAATTATATATGATTTGGAACCACATTGCTTCAGCAGAGGTCCTGCCTGAAGTAAGAGTTTGTAGTAGGAGAGTTCTTTCTTCTGTTTGGGATAGGTGTAGGCTACAAGCATGAAATACCAAGCGCTGTTTCAATCAAGCTCGTGCTTCGAAGTGGAAAGCTATACAGATATAACAATCAAATATTTCCCTATCTCAGTACAGTGTCGCAGGACTAGAATCCCTCTTGAAATACCTGAACATTCAGTAACCGTCTATCCCTGTGTCTCTGCATCATCCCTCTCCAAAGCTCTTTGTTGCAGGGGATCATTTCATGCCATCTTTGTCTAATGAGTTTCTGTGTTTAGGGAAGCCAACAAGGCTTTGCAAGTGAAAGCATCAAGTGGCTTCATCTCTGATGTGTGGGTTTGTTGGTTGTTTTTTTTTTTTTAAACACTCAACATATTTGTAGCAATTCTTCTATTCCTCTCCAGAATGGATGCACAGTTACCCTCAGTGTTTACACTGTAAGGTTATCCCTTTAAAGAATTCCTGAGGGAAGTTCAAAAGGGTGTTTTTTTTTTCTTTCAAAGATTCAGTGTCTCTTTTTGTGTGTATGTCTCTCACTTGAAAGAAGGGAAAGGGAGGGGGGGAATAGGGAAAAAAAGTGCTTTATCTGAAAAGAATCACATCAGCTTCGCACTGATAGAAGCCGCTGTCATCTCTTAAACGGCTTAGCACAGTCAAAAGGCAAGAGGACTTAAAACAGTGTCTTACACAGGGATCGATGGGTGGAACACATAACTCCTAACTGCAAAAAAAAAAAGCACAGGGGGGAGAGATAACGGTAATGATTGCATTGAGGGAAGCTTGAGGGAGGCTTGTTCTTTGTAACACAGCTTCAAAGGTGCCTGGACCGGTGCCTGAGCAAACTGTCCTGTGAAGTCGCTGCCTCTGTAGGTCTGGGGGAGGCGGGGGGGGATGCTGACACCCTTCTGTTTCTTAGCAGATGGGACAGAGATTAGTAAATGCCAGGTTAGCGGCTCCCTTGTGCTGCTCTGGATTTGAGGAGAGGATTTTGTCACTTGGTCTCTCGCCGTCCGTTCTGGGAAGGCGGCTTGCCCAGGAGAAGGGGAAGGAGGCAGGCAGCGGAATGGGGCGATCGGGGAGATGGGGTGGGGGGACGGGATGTCAGTTTATCGATCGCACCTCAGTCAGGAGAGCTGCAGGCGCAGTGCTCTGAGCACGAGCGGCAGCGTGCTTAATGTGATTGAAAGGCAGTTAAAATGGCGGTGACCTTTTCAGGGGGAATTAGATTGCCTGCCAAGAGTGGTTAGAGGGAGTGATAACGCCAGCTTGAGGAAGCTGTCCAGTCTGCTTCAAAGGGAGAGAGACAGAGACAGGGAAAGCAAGCTAGCAGCAAGTACCATTTAAAGCACGAACTGCGCGGTCTGATAGAACAGAGATTGCTGTCCTCTTTAGATATGAAAGAATTGAAGAATTGTAGCTAAGTTCTCTCCACCTGCCCCGTCCTCCTCTTCTCCCTTCCAGCTCCCCCAGCAAAAAGCCTTCCTCCAGGCACAGTAGCAAGGCAGTCACCACTGCTCTTCTGGGTTCCTTTTCCTTCAGCAGATTGCTCGCATCAAAAATAACACAGAAGAGAGAAGGACTTTGAAAATGCTAAAATGGTAAGCAGGGCATTTTCAGGGATGGATACTTTCTTAGATCAACATGACAAGGATCTGTCTGATAGAGTGCGATACTCTTGAAGGAGAAACGCGCCGGGATTACTTAAGTCTGAAGTTTCTCTTTATTTCTCCATGCTGCCCTCCTCCCAGAGCAAAGGGCTGGTATCTGTTCGTTAACGTCTTATCAAGGGAAAAGAACGGCACAACTTAAATACGCGTGGTAAAGCCTTGTAAGCTGTAACAAACCACAGTTACTCTTGGGTGCCCATTTGCATTGGATCTCATGTCATGTGCAATTAGGGCAGCTGCCTGGGAAGTGGGACTATATTAAAATGTCTGAAGGTTTCCAGGAGATGGCTGCAGCCTCGCTGTTGGCTTTCTGTCTTTGCGGAATCAAGTTGTGCTTCAGTTTAAGCAGGAAATGTCGTAGGCCAGCCTTCACTCAGCATGGGTTAGTTGTCCAGGAAAGAGCACTGGGGGAATAGTTGTGTGCTCCTCCAGTTTGTTCTCTTTCTAAATACGTGCAACACTAGAAGCATGCTTCCAAGTGTGAGGTCCTGTCCTCAAAATCTAAGTAGCTGCTTTTCAATTCTCCTGCCTCAGCAGCAGGTGTTTGTGAACATGATGACTTTGCTTGTGTCTGGTAACTGCCTGGCAGAAAGCTCCAAATACAGGAGGAAAACTCAGCTGCGCTTCTCAGTGTAATTCCGTGAACATCAGGCTCTCCAACAAAACTCTGCGAAGCCTTGTGTTTGACACACATGGAAACTGAAGCACGGAGAAGCATCTTCTCTAATGTTATAAAAATAGCGGCAAAGCTGGCGACAGTCTTGCTCTAGAATCTCACGTAGTAGCCAGCTGTGCCCTCTTTTTCAGATAAAATATAGTGAGGCATGCAGGTAAGCTTCAGGAGGCAAGGCCACTTGCCATTTTTCCATGCCAGGAGGTTCAGGCTGCATTTAAGATCATACAAGTAAGCAGGTATAAACTGATCTACTTAAATTCAGCACAAGAATTGGAGTTGAACAGTGAAAGTGTGACTTTTCCTAAGAGACTGTGTGGGAAATAGAAGATGTTGCTGGCATATTTAGGCCTTTTGGAAGGACAGTCTAGTAACTAGAATCAGCTTCCCCATTTTGGTGTAGATGAATCAGGATTCATTCATTTTAACCTGGCAGGCTAAAGCAAACTTCAGCTTGGATGCACAGTCTGTGGTAAGAGTATAGGGAATCTTTGCCATAATGAAATTGTTAATCTTCTTCCCTCTTAGCAAGAGCTCAGTTCAGTGCCTTTCTCTGTCACACTTTTGCTGTCAGCATCCCTCATTGCTTCGTCTCTGAGGTGAATCTGTACATCTGAGCATCCTTCCCAGCCCCTCGGTCTTGCTATTTTAGCCTTCCTATACTTGGTTTGCTACCTTCCACTCGTCACTTCTACCTGCAGTGAGCTTCCAAGGGGCTGAGATATATAAATTTTGTGTTTCTCAAGTGCTTATTCTATGCCTTATCCCCACTTTAGAGGGCTGCTGAGTCCCAGAGCACTCGTGTGCCTTGCCACAGCCCTTGTGTAAAATGGTGGTAATCCTGGTAATCCCTCCGTTGCTGAAGGACGGTACTTTGTACTGGTGTGGTGGAGTAGCCCAGCTACTCCTTAATGTTTGCACCTCTTTCCTTTGAGTCCATAAGGTAATACTTGACCTAAAGATGCTAACGGATCTGTTTACATAGTGTTACATACGATAATCAGGTGGGCTGTACCTGACTATTTCTCCGTAGTTTGTGTCCACATCTAGAATTTGAGGGAACCTGGGGCTATATAGTACAATACCCAAGAGACATTAATACCAGAAGTTGACTTTAGTGAACAGGAAAAACAGATGAGAATAGTACATGACTTGAAAAATATTCAGAATTCCTACCAGCATGGCCCACCATGTAATGGATGCTCGTTATCAGTTGTGTTTAGAGTTCATATAAAGCTTCAAGGACCAGTGTTTTCCTCATTTTGGAGCACGAAGTAATCAATGGAACTCAGCAAAGTAAAAATCCCTTTAACTGGGCGGGGGGCGGAAGGTGCTTATGGCCGTTAAAAGTCCTGATTGTTGATAGTACATTTTCATTAACTTGAACGCATGCAAAAATGTAAGAACCTAATTTTTATGCTCAAACTGCCAGAACGCATTAGCTGAAAGGAACACAATCAACCAGATCTTGCCGTTTGATTTACGTAACGCCGACAGCCGCTCTCACCAGGAAAAGATTTTCTGTGGGAAGAAGGGGAATTCTCTCCGTTTGACAGTATTATGTATTGTACTTGGGGAAGGAAAAGGGATGTCTGTCACCCAGCAACAGAGGAAGGAGGAAAAACGTTAATTAAAAAGAAAACAGCAAATGCAGTTGTAACTGTGAAAATTGGCAGGGGGAGTAAGGGAGCGGGTAGAGCACCTGAAACTACTCATTATTTTGAAATGGCTGGGTTTCAGGTTGGCAGCATCCCTTTAAACTTCAGTTATCCTAGATCTCAGACATGCGACACAAGGTGATCTGGTCCCATCTGCTGTACTTGCTTAGTTGCTCTCTGCAATCCATTTTTCTGGTGGTCTGTCTGCTCTGGATTTGAAAGTCTCTAAGACAGTCATTTGATTTCCCCCCTCCCAGAGTCTGCAGTTTTGCTACAACTGCAACCTACTTCTTGGACACTCAGGTCAAACTTCAGCCTTAAGCACACAATAGTTGATTGACGTGATTTTAATAGCATTTTAGAATACAGTTGTTAAGTCAGGGGCAGTGAGATTTTTCTAAAGGGAAAAGGGAGCACGGGTCTCAATGGCTCTAAACAGCTCCTGTCTCCGCATGTCGTCTCTTACGCTCGGCGGTGAAACACATTATCGAGTAGTGCCCGGAAAGTGGCTAACTGCGTTTGACACACGCCAACTCCCTGCCTCCACACTGGATAATTGCATTGTCAACTGTTCAGCAAAGTGGCAGGTGACACTGCAGCCGGATTGATTGTCCTAGTATGGAGGCTCCCAAGACTGTCAGCCACCCAATCGATAGAGTTTACACAAGACACCGTGACTGCATCTGTAACTAATTTCAGTTTGAACCTCGCAAGATGCGGCTGTCCCTGTTTCCTGGCCTCTCTTCTTTGCTTGCATCTTCTCCCTGGATGAGGAAGTTGCTTTTCTGCTGAAAGCCCGGCTTTATTTCTTGTTTTGGAGCTGGAAGTGAAGAAATCAATGGTGTGTTTTGTGGTTTCAGAGTTGAGGGCATTACAGCACATGGCTAACTAGCAGCTCCAGTTTTGCAATCAATAGGCTGATCAATTGATTAAATTAGCACTGATTTTTCTTTCTTCTTTCCAGCCTAGAAAAGAATTACTTTGGGGAGAAGAACATATGGGTTTGCCCCGTGAAATTTAGCCCTTGGTTTTCCAGTCCTTGGCTGTCTTTCCCTTACAAATACCATCTCTGTGCTCATCATTATTTAAAACAAACTGCATGGAGCCCTGCCGCTGGCAGCGGCCGGCTGTAAGCCGGGGTGTCGCTTTCAGCCGTTCGCCAGCCTCGCCGCTTCATGCTCGGCTGCCTTAGAAAAGTCATCCTCCGAGCTCTGCTGTGCTGCTTTATTATTGGCAAAGTTGCGACATTCCTGTGATCCCTGTCAGTGGTGCTTATTGATCCAGTGATGTGAATCTGCTTAGTGATTCAAGATTACTTTAATTCTCCCTCTTCCTTTTTTGTTTGTTTCCACCCTCTCCCCAGGGGAACAAAAGCTTTCAGATCCACCTTTCCCCGACTGTGGAAAACGAACTGTAGCTGCAAAGACCGTGGCTGTTGCTGCTGCTTTTGTACTTCAGCTCTGGGTTTTGAAGAGCAGCCTTTGAGACAGACGTGAGACTGTTCTCACCTTAGTGCATCACACCAGCGTGAGGCTCTAGAAGGCAGCCGTGTGTCAATGGCCACACCGGATCCGGCTGCCGGTCGGAGTGCGTTTTCCCCTTTGCAGGCGCGATCCGCACCTGCTGGGTTACAGAGAGGTGCAAAAGAAACCTCTGGAATCCTCCTCAGCGCTGCGAGGGGTGGGGAAGCCTCTTCCCTGAGCCTTGCAGCAGCTGGCTCTTCCCCTGTACAGCGGAGCTTGCCTGCCCTTTGTTCAGCACGCTGCTGCGAAATGATGCTAATGGTCGTAAAATTATATGGCCCCTTTCTTTAGAGGCAGCTGTTCCTCTGATCTGTTAGCAAAGATCACTGCAAGCGTCCGAGACGCTGGTAAGCAGTCAGCTCTCTGGCAGCCCATTTGCGCCTCTGTGGGAGCTAATAGACGGGCATCGGATGGATGCATCTGCTGTTTCAGGTGTACGCTGTAACGACACAGTTGGGTGTCAGTTTTCCAGGTAAATCACTGTTTAACTTGAAGTGGGTCTGGCTCCGGTGATATGAAACCCTTGTCTTGCAAACAGCTTTACATGGCCTCAGAATGTCACTTTTCCTGCAACAGGCTGGGAAAGTCAACAGAACTATTCTATCCCTGTTTGTGTTAGGAAAAAATCAGGGCAAAATTCATCCAAAAATACGGCTGGGGAAGAGTTGCCGGTCTGCAGAAAGACTGCTGTTCAGGATGGCCTCATCTCTGCCTTCCTCTTGTTTTCAAGAATCCGTAATGGCTTTCTCTTTCTTCCCAAACGCCCTTTAAAATCAAACGGCATCCGTGCCACCTTGTCCTCTTAGTGCTAGCTCGGGATACTTGAGCAGCTGATGAAATAAACCCAGTTTAGAGCCGTCTTCGGGAAGCGTGTGTGAGGCCTGGCCGTGTGTCTGCATAAACTACTTTTATTGCCTTCATTGTTTTTACTCTCCAAGAAGCCAACGAGTGACATTTCGTTAAGAAAATAGAGTGAACGTGCTGGAAAGGGAGGTTGTGCAGAAGGGGGTGACTGCGAGGAGCGTAATTAGCAAAGGCTGCAGTTGGGGAGATTTACGGGAGGTGCTTTTTTCCTTCTTTCCTGAACACGTGTAAATTACCTGCAAGCAGAATGAATGCCTCTTCCCTGCCAAAACAGGCCCCAGTGGAGCTGCATGCCCGTGAGATGGATTTGGATTTAGACCCACTTACAGATATTTACATGAAATTCTGGATTTCTAGGGTATTTCTGAAATAGGTTTCACACACACACACACACACACACACACATTCTGTGGTGGCCAAACAGGAGAAATGCTTGTTATATAGTTGAGTATCATCTTCTGCATAAGCAGCATGTAGTAGCTGCATTCATAGTGGTGGTGCAAATAATACTAACAACTTGATTTTCTTCCTCAGTTTTGTTTGGAGTGATAATGTATAGAGAACAGCGGATTTACCTGCCCAGGTAGGAGTTGAGGAGCAGAGGTGGGACACAGTTAGGTCCATGCTTTCCTACCTGTGCTGATGAAATTAGGCTGTGGTCGTTTTGGTCTGCGCTGGCGTGGTTGTCTCACCTTTCTGCTCCCGAGGCTGCCGGTCTCCGTGTGAGCTCGTGCCTGCGCAGGAGCCAGCAGTGCTGCCAGCACCTGAAGCGGCATATGTTGTCGCTTTGACCATCTGCCACGGAACACGATGGAGAAAAGGAGGGACTTGAATGTGAGGCCCTTTTATCTGTTACGTGAATCTGCTTATATGTCATGTTAATGACTCGATTGTAGCTGGAGCCAGCGTTCACTGGGATGTTGAGGTGACTGGCCGTTGGAGATTGCACAAAGGCAGTGAGACTTGAGCAGTGCAGGGGTCAGAGAAGATGCTTAGGCATAGGGGTCGGCTTAGGAGAAACCAGAGTGCTGGGAGAACTTACAGAAAGAGAAAGAAAAGGATTTCTGATTAAATTTATTTCCAGGCATTATTAATCTGCACACAGAATAAGATGGGAAGTGTTTTCCAGTCTCCTTCAAGCTCAGCTGATCCCTGTAGCCTGAAGGTGCCTGCAGCCTGGCAGCAGTGGTGTGTGGAGAGGGGGCAGTTCTGCTTTTCAGAGCTCTTCCCTATTTCAGAAACACTTGCTTGTATGGAGTACCTAAATTTTTCAGAAGCTGCCTTGAATTGGTCTTCAGGCAGACTGCTCCAAGGCCAGCCCAAGCAAAGCTGTGTATACAGTGCTGGAGGGTGGCAAGCGCTCTGGGTAAGTGATCTTGATAGGTACATTCTGATTGATGGGAGAGTTTGTCTCCCAAACTGTCACAGGGTTTATAGAGGTGCCACTCAATACCAGTGTTGGAATTGCTTGTCAGAGCACCTGGCAACAAGAGCAATGGGGATTGGAGACAGAGCTGTAACTTTGTTTTTTCTCTGCTTAATGGCCCCAGCGTCTGACCTGCCTGCTCACTCCTGTTTGTCTGGACCTTAAGGAGGCATCTGGGATTAAGACTGTCAGAGGATTGTGCTGCTTTAGCATCAGGAGGCTAATTGTATCGGGGCTGGCAGCGTATGACAAGTGGTGGGCTCCTACCAAATGCACAGCAGGAGCAAAAAATTCTCCAAAGAGGAAGATATGGGAGAGTCAGTGGTTTAGGTTGTTCTTTTTTCATCTGAAAGCAGTGTTTTGAAATTCACGTGTGGAATTATGTTCCTCAGGCCTTAGGTGACTCTTCTTGTAAGAGTCACAGCTGCTACTGTGAATAACAGGTCGTGTCTCTTGTGAATTCCTAGGTCAAACTCCCAACTTAACATTCAGTTGTCTTATTTCACTTTATTAACACGTTGGGGTAAAGCTCTGGTCCTGAGCATTGACCTCTGGAGAGCAGCACTGGCTTTAGAGGTCTGCTCCAGGCAGCATTGCTGATGGCCGTGAATTACTGTGCGACCTTCAGAAGCTGAGCCTTGCTGGAGGAACCCTTCCCAGTTCCCAGTGGACAGTATTGAATTGCAAATCACCCAGATGTAGTGGTAGGGGGTCCTCTGGCAGCTCCTATTCTCCTCTAGCGGGTCCAAAACAACACGGTTGCGAAGGCCGTTTTATTCCGCTCGACACCCTCTGCGCTCCATTTCGCATTTTCCTTGCTCCTGGATGGCGTAGAAGAGCTGGAAGTTGTGAGCCCTCTTTACACTTGGGCTGAGTTAGTGAGAAGCAGGTGTGATCCTATTGGGCTTTCCTTGCATTTAGTGGTCCTCTTAATCCATTTATAACAACACTTGTCCAGAAATCTGGTTTGAATGAGCCTGAGATGAATGAATAATGTCAAGCAGTTCAGACGTCAAATATTTGAACAGCTGCGTGGGTGTTTTCACTGGCTTTGTGCATGGAAACAACCCCAGGAAGTTAGACAAGGAGGGTCAGGTCGAAATTGTGGCACCAAACCCCAACCTGCCGGAACTGGCCTCAAAATCCATCCCTGCTGCGGATGAAAGGGCATTCGGATGCCAGTAGCGGGCCGTTCACTCCACAGGTGATGCTGCACCGAGCTTTGCATCCTGGTTTTCCTCTTGTGTGGAGTGGAAGTACTGGGATTTATGGATATTTGATTCACATTGGAAACATATTTTGTGAATTTTGTCTTTTTTTTTTTTTAAGCAGTCTCTGAAGCCCTAAAATTGATAGCAACAGCTGATATTCAGAGTCTTTTCTGGATTCGCAGAGGTGACTTTGTTTAGCATACAGCTTCTGAATCCGGTTGGGTTTTTTACTGTGCTTGGCCATGCTAAAAAAAAAAAAAAAATCCATATTTGGTGAAAATCTGAGAGTTGCATCACCTTATTGTGCCTTCCTTTAAGCCTTGGCCTGGGGTTCCTTGTTGGATCAGTAAAGAAAGTTTACCCTTCTCCTGCCCCTCATCTTAACCTATGAACTTCTCTGCCCCCCTCTGACTGAAATGCTGGTCATCCCAGTGTGTATCTGTCATCGTAACGTACTGTCCAAACCCTTCCCCTCGACACTCCCTGTGCTGGAAGGATAGTACTCCGTTGGCACTGCAGCAGTTCCTGTTGTAGGCCTAGGTTCAGCAAAACCTCTGGAGTATTTTCCTTTCAGATTTAAAAAGGATTTACTTAAGTACAGAGGTTTTGAGAGCAAGGACACCAGGATTCTGAAGTCAAGGTGCCTTAATATTTGTAAATTGTATCGCAGTAAGCAGATCTTCTTTTCTTAAGCTCTAACCATAAACCACTAGTTGGCTTGAGTCACTTGGAAACAAAAATTGATGGAAAGGTGCGTGTTTGCTGTGTGCTTGGCATCCTTGCAGAGAGAGGGACACGGGGAGCAGTCCCACTTACGTTCACTCTTTTGGACACCTTTTCCCCAGCCCGGGCACTTGCTCCAAGTATTCATTGTCTGGCTGATGTTCAGATCACCTCTGGGACTGGCCAAGTCACAGCTCCAGCTTTGCATGATTTATGTTTCCCACAGCTACAAGAAAAATGAAGACCTGTGTGTCCAAAGTTTATGGCCTTTGAGAAGTGATGGGCTAAAGTAATGCCAGGTGCAGTAACACCATCCCCTGCAGGTTAAATGCCATGCCTGTAAATTACCACCCCGTCGCCCACTGCGACTTCTAAAGGCAGCTTTGAAAGACCATCCAGCTTCTTTGACAGGTCTCCCTGACTCCTCTAAATCTTCTCCCAACCGTTGTGATGAACTGAAGGAGTCGAGATTTACTAGATGAGCCATTGCAGCAAGAGAAGGCAGGCTGTGGCATGTGTCGGCTGCCAGCGTGCAGCCGGTATGTGAACCACTTTGGAAGGGGTCTGCTGGAAGGGGGCTGACCCACAAGCGTAGCTCCTGCAGTACCTGGCACAGGCGGGGGACGCTGCGTTGACGATGCTAGTTTTGTTACCGCTGCTAAAAATGAAGGTTGGCAATTACGTACAAGTAAAAGGTAGTTTATGCTTCTAGGGAAAGGTTAGTCTTAAAATCGTTGTCATGCTACAGTTATCACTCGTTAAGGACCCTCTTTATATTCAGGGAAGAGAAATATCAAATCCATATAAACAAATTTTATTGGGGGCTTAATGAATCAGCGAGAGCATCCATTCCTAGAAGAGCGACAGTAAAGAACCGCGTGGTGTCCTTGGAAATGAGACCTTCGCCTTGCCCTGCTCTCTGCACACACACTGACTGTTAAAAATACAGCTCGCTCTTATGGGCTGGGAAAGTGCAAGTGTGCTGCTGGCAGCATGGGCTTGTGTAAGTGGGCTGGTGGGAGCCCAGTGGGATGAACAGACTCAGACATCTGTAGCAGTCAAAAGGCTACTCTAACGCTTGGGAATGTCCTTATTCTTCAGACATGCACCTTATATTCAGTGCTTCAACATTAATTTTAGCCCGTCTTCTGCATTTAGAACTGCATTCATGGTGCAGAAATCTGCTGCAGAACTGGGTGCGAATGAGGACCTTGCACCATCCTAGGATTCAAGAGATTTTTGCTTAATTTCCAGTCTCATGGGAGAGAGCACATCCAGTGTTAGATCTCCTGAAGAGTAAATATATGTTGTCTTTAGTTTCCCTTCTATTAATAAACCCTAGGCAGCAAATACCACATGAAGGTTCATCTTTGTAGGTGTTTGTGCACAGGTTCGATTAAAAGAAGCCGGGTTGCAATCAGCAATAACACAGTCCACAAAATGCTTGAGAACCAAAATAAGTGTGTATGTTGTTAGAAAGTGATAGTTGTTACACAGTTCAGGCTCATGTTTGCTTCTTGCTGGAGCTGGGACTGGGCTCCTGCCTGGTCCACCGGTGTTGGAAGTGCAGGACTGTTGTTGACTTGCACTGGAATTTGCTCGCGTAAGAATTACTTGTGAGGAGCTGTTAATGACTGTTGAGTCTGATTGTTCTGGGTTAGGGTTTTTTTCCTTTCATGGAAACAGGTTTGCTATTTTTGGATGTTTTATATTATAGAAGTCTAAGCCATGACTAAATGCATTTTAAAAAGAGAAAGGTGTTTCTAATTGTCTTTTAGCCTCTGTCTGCCTCCTGCATCTGAATTAGAAACTAATTCAGAATGTCCCTGTGGCATTCTCTTACCTGCTAGTAGCGTAGTTTTGTGTTAACCACTTGTGTGAAGGACAGCCTGCAGACTGGTCCTGTCGCACCGTCCTTAGGAGATCTCCTACGCTTTGTCTCCAGTTCAAATGCTCATCCACGTGTTTTATTTTCTTCCAGGTTCTGGGTTTATCATGTGCAGTGGCAAGGAGAATCCAGACAGCGACGCTGACCTGGATGTGGATGGAGACGACACACTTGAATACGGGAAACCACAGTATCGTTTTTGAAAGGCTCTTACTGAGAGGGACCTTAGAAGTGGATCTTCAGCTAACTTTCATACAGCTCTGCCCTGGGTGGTGGTGGATAATCTGTGTCCAGCCCTTCTGGAAATAACACCTCTTTCTCCAGTTACCGTGTTACTTGAACTAGGCGGGATTCCCAGTTAGTCTGTTCAAGATCCTTCTGTTGATGCAGTGTTACTTCAGAGCCAGTTGGTGAAGTTGTAGGAGACATTGCAAGAGATCAAAGGTCCAGTTTCATAAGCAATCTGTTGTCTCCATCCAGGTTTCTTCCATAGGGAGCTCCTGCCAGGGTGTTAGGCAGACATTGACTTAGCTGTGGTGAGGGGGAATATATAGCCAGAGAACTAGATTTTATTGGAGTCTGTACCAGCCTTTAAGACTGAAGCCACAACCCTTAGCTCTTAGTAAAAAATTTCTGTACCTCAAACAGAAACAGTGGAATTGTGCAAGTTAGGATTGCGGAGGTTGAGGAATTGGGTTTCCCTTCGAAGAGGCTGTGGTAAAAGACTTTGTTTCTTTCCAAAGGTTTAATCCAGAACTTAAAAGCAAGCCCCTCTCCTTTTGAGGTGATCCCAGCCAGAATGAATTTGTTCTGTGTCCCAGAGATGGTCTTCACCATCTCAAAAGCCTTTTTACTGTCTGCAGCAAGGCTGTACGTTCCTTAACCCTTTGTGCTCAGGTACACAGAGGCAGACGTTATCCCTTGCACTGGGGAAGAGCCAGGTGAAGCCAAAGAGAGGGAGGCGCTCCGAGGTGCTGTTTTAAAGTAAGTACTCTGCCTTTCTAATTTGCTTTCCTTACTTTTGGGGGATCTCAACTCATGGAAAATACCCATTCACTTGAGCACAAGGGTCTCAACGGAAGAGACTTAAAGAAGCAGTAGTGTGACGGATGGGTCTCCATTTCTACCCGTGCAACCTCCTAAAGGCTCCCTGCACGTTCTCCCTCCCTTAACCACCTCACTGCCCAGCCAGTGCCACCTTCTCCCTGAATAGAAGGTGAATTCTGTCGATGGGGACACTGTCCAGTACTAAGGCCTTATGTGTCCCCTTGCTTCACAATGGAGTGTGGCCTTTTAGTAGTAGTATAATGTGGTGCCATCCAAATCTTGTTGGGCACATTATGAGTCTGGCACCCTGTGTATTATTTCATTGCTTCCCATTATATGTTGGGGGGTACACAAACGAATCCTTCTTACCTTCAGCTCTGGGATTGGGGCAGGATGCGTGCTTTGCCCATGTACCTGTGTGGAGAATGTAGGCAGCGTTCAGGGCACTTGGGGAAGCATTTCAGGCAAATAAAATGAGTCTTAACAGGGAGGTAGGATTGCTTTCCAAGCCCTCTGCCCTGCATAAAACAGGGCTTAAATTACCCCTCTATCTCTTTCACTGAGTGATCCTGTGAGGTCAAGGTTGAAGTGATTGATAGAGCAGTGAAATGAAGTTTTCTTACTGCTTAGCCTGTCACAAACACTAGTTCAAAATGAGGTTCCACTCCATAGAAAAGTGGCTTTTGCCACACTGGACCCAGACCATTGGTCCGTTCAATACTTTGCTGACCGTGCTAGTCCATAGGCAGGGCCTCAAAGGTGCTGGAGCTCCTTCACAGCCGGGACAGTGGAATTGGATATCGGAGGACCTGAGGCCGGGAGACCCAGTCCTTCATGTGGCCTGCACCTAACATTGTTTTGCCTTTTGGGCAAGGTCCTTGCATGTCTCCTGGACTTGTATGCCCATCTCTAAAACAAGAGAGGTGATGTTGCTTGTGAAAGCACTTTGAAATCGTGGCACGTTTGCAGCAGCGCAGTAGGGCAGCTGATGCCGTGGAGCATGAGCCTGTGTTACCTTTTGAGTGCAACTGTCTTAGCACATAGAGCTAGAATGTTATATGCTCACGGGTGTGCAGCCTATTCGCAAGATTCCTTTCTCTTACCCTCTGTTACTGTCTTGCAAGTGAATGGACAGGGTTAGGAGTTGTCTGTGCTTCAGTGCTGCCCTTCTTCAAATACTGAGATGGAAAAGATGAGGCTTATGAAGGCGTAAAGTTATTCTTCAAGGGAGAAGCTGTTGTAACACGGAGGATTTCTGTTCACGAGTAAGGTTTTCACCTGTGAAACTGTGTATTCAAAAATGAGCCATAGGTCACAGGTGCTGTTTGAATCCCGAGCCCTCAGTCAGCACCACAACCCCCGTGGGATTCAGCAGAGGTTAGAGCTGGAAGTGCAGGTTGGGAGAACACGGGTGGAAACGTGGACTAGCACAAAACCACCTCCTGCAGCAGGCCAGCTGCTCACGTTTTGAAGCCTAGACTGATGGATGGAAGTGCTGGGTGGAAGGGATAGCTTTTCCCGAGCAGCAAAATTTTCCATATTCAACCTTCAGCATTCTGCCCTTTTCTTTTTTAGTGGTGGCACACCCAGTACTCGAATAACACCGGAGTTTTCTAAATGGGCCAGTGACGGTGAGTGTTGAACTGGTGAATTATTCATTTGTATGCTACAGGAGGCCAGATAGATATGGAATATCTTCTGATTGACAGTAATTAGGCAAATGATGGCTAGGAATGCTCTCGCACAGTACCAGCAGATACAATCACACTGTCTTTTTGAAACTTTACAGCAAAGCTAACCATACTCAGTGGCAGCCACCTTAACTGCTATGGTGATAAGAGGTAGGGCTTGGATTGACTGTCTTGTCACCAAAACACAAACTGCTGAGGGAGCCATCAGAGCTTGACTGTGTGATGGTGGCGTTCAAACTACACAGACACCTGTTGCTTGGGTTTTTTTAGAACTGCTTTCTTATTTTCCCTTCTTTGAAAGAGTATGCTAGAGACTTGTGTCATGATCTGTTGGGTAGGTCTTACCCTTGCTGGCCTCTGTGTGGCAAGGAAAGCCTGCAGCTGTGAAGCCTGCACCTTTAGAGCGGGAACTCTAGGATCTGTCCTACTTCATGACCTGTAGTTGAGACTCCAGAGCAAATAAGTGAATGCAACTGTACCTTTGCATGCGTTATTTGAAAGCTCATAGCATTAAGTAAGGGCGACGGGGGGTGTTAAACCCATTCGACTGCTGGGGTTTTTATTTGATGCCAGCAGCAGTGGAAGTGTAAGCAGCAACCTAGTGGAAATATGAGAATAATAAAACCTGGCGCTTTCCAGCTGTAGATGCCAAATCCATTTCCAGAGCTGGGCAGTCCTGCTCCAACTCCCTTAGGAAGGGAACTGAAGCTCAGCGACCTGAAGAGCCTTGTCCCAATGATTTTGTTCCTTGCTCTGTTACTGTAATGCTTTGGGCACTTGATTCCCAGCCTTGAAAGTACCTACAAGACATAACTGCTTGTCAGTGGAGGGGGGTGGGTAGAACCAGTTTTGCCAAGGGCATGATGATTAAATGGAAAACATAGGATATCTATCGCAGGCATTCTCCTCTGTGGAGTAGGCAATCACAGTTATTTTCTGTGATGTAGGAGCTTGTAGGTGTGTTCAGCTTCAGTAACTACAGCCACAGAGGTGATGAGGAAGCAGCCCTGATGGCACTTGCTGTGACCTGTTTTCTTCATACCTGTTACCTGAACCTGCAGCCCAGGGGCTGGCCCCAGGCCAGTTCATCTGTCTCATCTCCAGATGGTATCTCACACCCCCTCCAGTGCTGGGAGGAGCCGTGGAACTACTAATACTAGGAGAGCTATGAGCAGGCTGGTCTGTCATACTAGTGACCTGGCAGATATTTTTCTCCCTGTCTGTGTCTGTCTCAGAAAAGGGAGAAGCTGAGAGCAGGGTCTGGGCTGGGTGGATTTGCTCCGGACCCACCTTTCTAGAAGTAGCCTTCGGTGTGGCTGCCACATCAAACCTTTCTGAATTAAATCCTGGCGCTTCTGTGAGGGTCAGTCAGTATGAAGTGGGGAGAGGACAGGGGTTGTATCTTCAGCCCTGAATCACAGAAGGGTTCTGTGTGGGGAGGGAGGCCTCCCTGCCAGACAGGGACACATAGCATCGGTCTCTTCTCTCTCTTTCTGAGAATCAGCATGAAGATGCCTCATCAGGCTCCTCTGCTTCTGAATCTGTAACTCGCTGAGGCTATGTCATTGCAATGATCAAATGCTGTCTTACTCATTTGTCTGTTCTTTCCTCAACAGAAATGCCCTCAACGAGTAATGGTGAAAGCAGTAAACAGGAGACCATGCAGAAGACCTGTAAGAACAGTGACATTGAAAAGTGAGTGTGAAGTGGATAGCTTTTGGTTTTTGTGTTTTGAAGAACCATAGTGTCCCGCTGCTTCCCAGAAGCAGTGCTAGTCTGAGGGTAGGCGTGTATGAAGTTTTTACCACTGAGAAGGGAAGTTACGCTCCAACATGAAGCCTGGGCTCAGAATTATTGGTGTCCTGACTTGCCACTGCTGTGTCCACAGAGGGGCTGTGGGCAGTTCTCATCTTGGCAGGTACCCAGTGACAAGGAACGGAGCACAGCTTCCGAAGGGTTTCTCCACTGCGAACTGCCTTCTTTTAAAATATGTAAATAGATATATCCATGTTTTCCACCGTATTCTAGTTACGGTGGGTTTTCAGATATGTTGTGTAGTGCCTAGACTAGAGCTGGGATCTTGGATGGGAGGTGAAGATTCAAGCCCACTGTAACCTGACAGAAGCAATTGGCATGTCAAGCTGTGCTTTGATATTATTTTTTTTATTCCCTCTGCAAGATTTCTGCTATCAATCTGTCATGGGATCCTGGTTTTACTGGCAAAGTTACCTTATTGTTGCATCTTGGTTTTTGAGGGCAGTCCTTCACATGGTCTCTATGCTGTTTTCTCCATGGTACTTCCATGTTCTACTCTCCATCTCTCCAGCAAAAGGGAATCTCAGCAGCCCCATAACTTGGCAGAAGCCTCACGGAGAGAATTTATTTTCCCTTAAGATTCAGATTTCACCTTTGTGTGGTTGCTAACGGAAATAATACATTGGTTCCTGAGTATTTACCTGCAGCCCGTCCAGTTGATTCAGAAGTTTAAGTCCCGGTGTTTGAGTATGCAATAGCGCAGGGGGTCCTGGCCGTCTCCTTTCTTCTTCCTTTCTGCTGGGTGGATATCCTGCAGCCGAGTCCGGGACAGAAGCAAATGGTTGGATCTGCACTGTGCATTTGAGTAACAACTTCTGTCCTCAACTTCCTCCCACACGCTGCTAGGGTGACTTACTGCTCAGGCAGATTTGACGATCCAAGCCTAAAACTACCGGCTGCGTGGACTGCAGTAACTGGGATGGGATAGTGGTTTAAGTTCATTATTGTCCGACATAAAATGTTCCCTGTGGAGCAAGCGAGAGACGAAACAGCTTGAATGAGGTGGAAACAATGTAGGTTTTAAACAGACAGCATTTACATTTTGGGGATGAGATCCATTGATAATTTGGGGTAGGGAGGAAGTCTCGTGGTAGCATTAAGCTGCCTTTACAGAAAGTTCGGAGGGGGGGGGTTTGGGGTGTTTTTTGCTTTGGTTTTATTTGAGGCGTGTTTGGGTTTGGTGTTTTGTTCGTTTGTAGAAACTCCCTGCTGCAGAGGAAACTTTAACCCTGCTTTGCTGTCTCAGCACTTTCCTTTTTATAAGGCTTTTCATTAGCACATCCCAAACGTGGGCTGTCTGCTGGTCGATGCTTCTCGATGAGCAGTCTTTGGCCAAAGACCAGTGAGTTAGGGACCTTGCAGGTCAGTGCAGAAGCAGCTTTGTCCTTAGAGTGAGGCCACCGCTGCGTGCTGTCTTGGTGGCAAGGACTCATCCCTTCTGCCCTGATCTGTCAGCCTGCCTCAACCGCTGCTTGGCTTCCCTTTGGGCCTCCTGCCTGTCAGCCCAGCAGCCCTCCACCCTCCCAGATCCACTCCTATTGAAAATCTTTAAAGTGCAGGAGCTGAAAGGATTTGACATTTTCCAGAATACTTGAGCTCAAGTGATAAAATTGACATAGCTTTAATAATCTGATCAAAGAGGCTTTAGCTAGCACCTTTTGAAGGATCCCAGAATCCTTTCCAAACAACGCTCGTGCTAACACCACGGTGAAGTGGGGGAGCGTGTGTGTGTGTACAGATGCGTGCACACCTTGCTCCTCAATAACCTTGCCCTGCTAAAGCTTCAGGTCTGCAAAAGGTGCAGAAAGTCAGCAAAACTCAACAGAAATTAAAGGAGAAGCCTTAGTGTCTTGATGAGTCTTTCCAATAATGTTGGGTTTTTTGAAAGTAGCAGGGAGAGGTTTTTATTTAAGGTGCTTTATTTCACTGAGGTTCAGAAAACAAGATGGTGTTTCAGGTGGAGAATTCCTAGCTGCTTGGATTTTTTTTTTTCCCTCCTCTCCTCCTTTCCTTTGAGATTTGTGCATGATAAATAGTTTCTGTCCTGCCATTTAAGGAGTCTGAATGCTCTGTGTGCTTGTCTGTGTAGAGGGGTTCTGTTAAATTAATTGATAACAGGGATCAGAGCTAGAAGCCTACAGAAAAGGAGGGGGAAGGGCTTCACTCTGTCTGGCTGCTTCCCAGTCCACTGCTGAGCCATGATATATGGCGACCCAGCCCAACAGGCTAAATTGATTCATCTCCAGTTCCTGTTTCTTAATCTGGAGCTAAATTGGTTTCATTTTTCTTGTTTTGGGTGGCGCTTACAGGAAGTTTTTGGCAGCATCACTTTACTCCATTGTTTGTAACTTTAATTTTTGCCTTTAAATCTGAGTGTTATTGATTGGCATGTTAAACCCTGTGTAGCATCTGATTAGCATTTTTAAAAGTGTCCAGAAGCACATGGCTTACCACCTGTGTCAGCCGCGCTCTCCGTTAGAGCAGCTGCTAATAGAGTTAGCAGCGATCCGCGTATTGATCCTTCTCTCCTAAGTATGACGTTCCTTCCCCCTCCCCTCTTCCAAAAATAAGTCTAGGCAAGGAGAGTGGTGTGGTTTTGTTTGGTTGGTTTTTAATTCGTTAGCACAGTAAGTACAGCAGGCGCTCCTCCTTTTGGCACGCAGCTGAAGCTCTTTGAGCAAGTTAATTTATCCTAGACACAGGTTTTTGTGGAAGACTCTTCCACGTAGAACGACTAGGTGGGGTTTAAGGTGAGTCTGTGCTTGTTGCCCTGCTCCTTGTGCCGTGCCAGGTCATCAGTACCTTGGGCAGGTTGACCTCACCTGTTTTGTGTTGAGCTCCTACAGCAGCCACAGGTAGCGAGAGACACGGTGCTGGTGCCACCTCCCCATCCCGGCGCTGCGGGGTGAGCGTTTCTGAACTCACCACTGTGAGATGTCTGGGAGTCACCCTGCGGTGCTGAAGGCTCGCGGGGAGAGCTACATCAGCTCAAGATGTAGCTTTGCCCGGAGAGAGCAGCCGGTCCCTAATTACCCGGGCATCCTCCCCAGCGCCTCCACCAACGTTGTGCTCTCAGCCGAAGCACCGTCGCTCACAGAGGGCTGCAAGAAGCGCTTTCCCTGCGGAAGGTCTTCCTCCTTCTCCCTCTCAAGATGCTGCCCGCGCGGGTCTGGTGCCATTTTGAAACCGAGGTTCCCCGGGGTTAAAAGCCAGCATCTTAATTCAGAGTGCCAATGTTCAATTTTGCTTTCTGCCACCAGACTAGATTGCAGGCCAGCGAGAGAGTCTGGGTTAGTGGCCCACTGGGTCACCTCCCATTTGTTTTCCTCAATTTTGTGTTGTCATAAATTCATTCCAGCCCGTTGTGGTTGATCAGTTTATCTCCGCCGGGGCAGGGAGCGCTGCGAGCATGATATATGGCACAGAGCATTGTAGCCAGCCTCTCCATGAATCACTCCAGCTGTTTGGTGTCAGCCCCAAAGCAAACAGGACCCGGCTGCTGAGCGTTGACTACGATGAGCTCAGTATGGGAAGAGACATGACGTATGAATGTTTATTTAATAATTCTCTAATATTTCCAGCGGAGTGTGGCTGTGCCTTCTGGGGGGGGTGAAAGCAGGGGAGGGGGTGGAGGTTGAAGAAGGAAACTCTAATCTGTTGGGGTGGGTCATAAATCAGGCAGACAACATCATTAATCAGGGATGGGACAGAAGTGGAAGGAGGTGGGACTGGAGCTGCCATCCTTGGTGGGAAGGGGGGTGTGCTCTTTTTTTTTTTTTTTTGGTAAAACAAATCTTGTTTCTGATTCCACTTGGCCCCAGACACGCTGCCCGCATAATAGCAAACCCGGACGCAAGGCTGTTTAAGTGAGTACGCTACCTCCGCTATAAACCTTGCGATACGAGCCTGCCAAGCATTAAATCCCTTTATAATTATCTTCTTTATATAACACTTCATGCTGATCATGCTTCATTGAATGAGACGCTCATTGGGTTAAAAAGAGGGTTTTAGAGACAAAAAGCAATTGTATTTGTGTTTTTCTCATCTCCTCTTTCCTCCCCTTCCCTCCCACCTCACCTCTTTCCAACCCAGCTGTTCCTAAAGCATCAGCTCAGAGGGACTCTGGCATGGCAGCACAGGAAGGAGCATCGGTGAACATTAAACAGAGTGTAGGTCGGGGTCCTCGTGCGAAGAGCCAAGTGTGTGAGAGCGGCCGAGGATGTAGCAGTGTCTGTCGCAGGGACCCCGCTCGCGGGCAGATGGGTCGAAACGGGAGCAGAGCGGGTGTGAAGCCAGAGGATTAGCAGAGGCCTGAAAGGGAAGGAGCCACGCTTAAGCTGGTGTGTCGGAGGGAAACAGAAGCTGTTGTGAATCCACACCAGAGGATAAGCGCTCTCCAGCCCTTCTCCATAGTGTGACACCATTAATGGGCTTGGGTGGGAGACAAGAACGTCATACAGCAAAGATAGGTTTAAAAGATTAACTTGAGTCATAAATGAACTAACCCTTTGTGCTCCGCTAAGAGAGAGTGTGATGCTGGTTGGTCCAGTCCTAGATCAGCCCATGTAAACTTGGGACAGGGCCCAGGAAGCTGAAGTGTGGGATTGTCAAAGCTAGGCTGAAGAAGCGCTGCTGGGCTGAGTGCTGCTTGTGTCCAGATTTTTACCTTTATTAGGTCCGTCCTTCCCGTAATTCAGGAGTATGTAACGGGTGCTTGTAACGTGTACTGGTGTTCAGGGCTGGAAGGGTGCATAGGTAAGTGCTCCATTTCTTTATGGAGTGAGACTTTGCCATTACTTCATGCTCTAGGTTGTGATGGTGGAGAGCAGGGTCCTGGGATGCATTTCTTTATCCCGCTCCCTCTTTGAAGCCTTTGGTAGGAGTTGCTTCTGCCAATGTCTCAAACGTTACTATCACTGCGCCAGCTGACGTGGTATCAACATCGTGGTTCATCACAGGTTAACAAAGCTTGGCAAGGTGAGCTAACTATGAGCTCAGACCAGGGGGAAGGCGTTATTTCTGTTCAGTGCAGTTGTGCCCAAAGGTTGGGTCTAATTCTCAGTCCTTGGGCCAGTTTGCTGTAGGTTTTCGTACCGGGACACACACACACACACACACACACTCTTCTGTCTGTTGAACCCGTGATGTTTTAGAGCGAATTGCCTGCTGGCTTCGGGAGCGGTAGCATCCCTGTCCCATAACTGCTGAAAACCCCAGGAAGGAATTTTATCCCTATGCTGGGGGCGTGGTTCAGGCTCCTTGACATTCGTCTCTTTTTGCCTGCCTCTTTCTTTTATTTTCTTTTTTTTTTTTTCCCCTTTAGTTTCAGAAATGCTGTTAACTTTAATTTGTGGAGTTGCTTCCTGGGAGTGAAAAATCGATGGGGGGCTATCGCAGTGTGAAATTCGACTGTCACTATTGAGCTATAGAGTTAGCAAGATGTCTTAGAAGGTAAAAAATAAATCGCGGCCCAGCAAGTGCTCAGCTGTGCTATTTCAAAGGGGATATGAGGCTGATGGTCCGTTAGAGGGTACTTCAGTTAGATGGATGATGATTCCCTGTGAAATATTGGAGTTATTCCATAGGTAAGAGAAACTTTAGCTTATAAAACGCAAACGGCTGCCTTCTAGCTGACAAATTCTGCCCTTAGATGTGTGAGCAGCTTGTCAGAGAGAGGACTCGTCCCTAAAATTAGCCTGTTGTGTTTAACAATGTCTCCGGTGGAGCATGGTAGATCCTGCTGTGTTCCTTCTGAAAATATTTTGAGGATGTGACTGTTTATTCACATCCCTTACCTATGCTGCAGGAATTAAGAGTCAGGGACTGATTATTTGGGGGGGGGCGAATGTTTGCACGGTGCCCAGATGCTCTCAGGAGAAAAGTCACAATTATTTTTACGTAGGCTGCATTCCCTGTTTGGATGGAAATATCCCTTTGAAGAGCAGAAAAAGGGATCGCGCTGTGCCCCGTTGGCTGCCAGTTTGCCGCCGCTCTCCTGCATCTGTTGAAGGGCAGCCCTGGCTGTCTGCGTGCTGGCGTTAATGGGGCTACTGCTTTCTTTGGCGCTTCCCGACTATTGTGGCAGGACTCGGTGAGTGTTTGTGCTGTGCCAGCTGCTCTGTGACGACAGGATGATTGTAATTACGGCTCTTGGTAGTTTATGCGTTTCTGAGAATATAGTTAGTAAGTATAAATATGAAATAGTACCCAAAAAAAAAAAGCCCAGCCTGTATTACTTCTCACTAAAGCATGTCTGGGACAACTGTAGAGTCTGTAATTATTTCTCTTACTTGCACACACAGATGCAATACCACTGAGGGGAGCTTACTGCTGCAAGAAGGAGTTTTAAGCCGCGTTTAGTTGGAGCTTGGTAAAGATTTCCTGAAGAATTTAATGACAGAAGAATTCATTATGCTTTCCTATCTCCTCCACCTCTGTAACGCGGGACTCAGCGCTGCCATTACAGAAGCAGTGTAATAGCAAGTAACGTAATTAATGCAGTTTAATATCCCTGATGATTTTTTTTGCCCTCACTTCAGTGTCAGTGCTTGTCCTAACCCACTGCAGGCACTTCATCCTGTTTCCCCATTCGCTACTACTTTCTTTCTTCCTTTTAGATGGTTTCTTTCCAGAAAATGCTGCTGTTTCCCATCGGTTTCATAAGCGTTCCTGCTTTTCCATCAGATAGCCAGCTCATGACCTGTCCTTCCTCTGCATTGCTGGTTTCCTCTTCCAGCTCTGGGACCACAATTGGTTATGCGATACTAATGTGCCGTGGCCTCATTTAATGGCCTCATGTTTCTTTTTGAAGGCATGATTACCTTAAATGATGCTAATTCTGATCCTCTCTTTCCCCGAAAAGGAAACAGCAGCGGTGTAAAAGTTCTAGGGTGGCAGCAGCAGTTGTAGGAAGCTGTGTGGAGGAAGTGTTATCGCGCTGCCCTTGTGTGCCTCCAATCAGCGGTCATGAATGGAAGTTCTGGAAAGCCTATCACCTCCACGGTAAAGCCCTTAAAAGGCTGCAGATGAATCCAAGTGCTGCTGTAGTAGCATAGATATTTCCTGTTTATTTCGGCCGTTTGGATGCAGGCCATGGGAGTAGAAGGTATTTCATTGTGCGCAGAGGCTGGCCGCAAGACTCTGCTGCGTGTCCAACTCTCTGACCACCTTTCAGCCCTCGGAATTTGCTATTCCTCTTTCACTTGAGGGATATTTTATGGTTTTGTGCCCTTGTCGTACAACCAAAGCTACCAATAATCCCAGGCCACCTCCAGGCCACAGTAAGATGATGGGTTAGAGCTGCCGTAAGTCTGCCAGTAGACAAATATACCTGCCTAGCCTATACTTGGTCATGGTACAAACATGTTTACTTGTGGAGGGAGGCAAGTTGCGGTAGGCTGGAACCTCTAATCTCTGTGCCTCAGCAGAGAGAGGAGCTGCGTTTTCCATTTTCACTGCCTGCCTTTTGTTGCCCTGGCTTGTATCAAGATAGAGACCGTGATGCACCCTTACGAGATCTCTTAGGGACACGGTTGGATCACCAGGATGAAGGATGCATTTGAAACGTGAACTGAGATATTAGATGTGCCATTATTTCTATTTAGGAACTTTGTTTAGAGAATCATTTTCTAACTCAGCCTGTGCTGCCTCAACAAAACCTCGCTGCAGCAAAATACTCTCCCGTAGCATGGCTTTTTATCGCCAAAGCTGCTCCAGTAAAGCAATGGGATTGTGTTTATTTCCTCTTTGGAACAGGGGACATAGTCTCTAAATCGAAATCAGAATGACCCATGCATTCTTTCTCCCAGCTTTCATGTCGAACCATAATTGCTCAAATGGCACATTTAAAATTTTGGCGCAAGCTCAGACTTTCACTAGCCGCCTTTTTAAATCAGTCCCAGTGGCCAGCGGATACTGCGTAGCCCTACAAATGCATCTAAACATGCTGACTCCGAGGCTCCTTCCATTCTGAACGATCAGCGGTGCCATCTGTCTCTGTTTTGATTGGGGCTGGGCACATGTGTCCCAGCGAAACGCGGGCCAAAAAAAGAGAGAGAGAGAAAGAACCAGCGCCTGAATTTACTTCCCGCTTCTGTAAAGACATTGTTGGGTTCTGTGTTACAGAGGCGGAGGAGATAGGAAAGCATAATGAATTCTTCTGTCGTTAAATTCTTTGGGGAATCTTAACCCAAGTCCCCGCTAAAATGCGGCTTAAAACGCCTCCTTGCAGCGGTAAGCTCCCCTCAGTGGGATTGCGACAGTGCGTGCAAGTGTAAGAGAAGTAATTCCTCTGCGGGGGTGGGGTGCGGGAAAAGAGACGACGTTTTTGGTTTGCATCAAGATGAAATTAGTCAGAAGCAAACTCTGAATTTGGCAAGCAGATGCCGGTATTAACAAGTTGTGCAAGCAAGTATAAAATAGAGGCGCTCGTGACTGAGAGCGCCTCGGCGCTCTGACTGTGTGTGTGTGTGCCCTTGCATGCACCCCGCTCCAAATTCACAACTTAGAACACGGAAATTAGAATGGGGAACATTGCATTATTCATAACTTGGCAACCAGAAGCCAGGGCGCTTTGCCAAAATAAACTATTCTCTATAATTACAGGTGAAGCAACATTCTTTAATATCTTACAATACAAAAACATACATTAATCAAGGAAAGAGGGCTCTTTTTTTTCCTAGAGGACAATAAATTAGCATCCTTGCCAATTTCCTCAATACATGTGACAATGTTTTACAGGATTATAAGTCAGCCTTTTTTAAGGAGGTTAGTCTAAAAACAAATAAACCAAATAAATGAGATTTTTAACGAAATAGAGGGGAAGCCAGCTCCTAAAACGCTGATGTCTTGCCAGAAGGTTTGCTTTTAGCACTGCCATTTTCACAGGCGGAGGATCGCAACTTCACTTGGTGTGCTTTGACACAGCTCTACTGCAAACAGCTTTGCTGGGCAGTTTTGTACTGCTGGGGATCTAGCCCCTACTGCCCCTAGCCAGCTCACATAGGGAAATAAAATCGCAGTGCATCGTGCCAGTCTGGTAGCCTGCATGTTCTGGAGTGGTTCGCAGTCAGTCTGCCACCAGTGCCTCCCACTGGCGTGTTCTTGCGGAGGCTTAACACCCTGACAGTGCTTTGAGCTATGTCCATTTCCCCTTAAAGCTGCCTGTAACTTTTCTTTTAAAAACTTACCAATTTAAGTGTTTTGCTTGTTAGTAGCAAACTTTTTTTTTCAGCTTTATGTTATATCCTGGCACTCCAGTAAGTGCAAAAGGCCTTTGTGTTTGTGTGTCTCACACCAGCTTCAGTGTTGCTCGCCCACATCTGCCAAAATAAACTCCCCGTATCGCTAGCTATAGCACTTGCTGCAGGTGATGCTTGCTGAATTGAAAGAGGGGGTGGATTCTTTCACCAGCATGAAAACAGCAGCAGTTCTTGCCCCAGAAAACGTAGGGCTGCGTTTAGTTACTCGGATAGCGAGGGAGTTGTGTTGAAGGCGTGTGAGTGAGAGCCAAGGCAGCGTTGTCGTGCTCTGCCGTTGCCCAACGTGTTACGGGCTAATCAAACCTGCTCTCCTCTCTGACAAGTTGCCCTCTCACCCATATGTAAATTGGCTCCGAGGGAAGGCTTGCAATTAAAGGATTGTGCACTGATGTTGGGGTCACTTTTTGGTTTTGATTGTTTTACAAAATCTTTAAGATTTGTGCCCCGCAAAGCGAGCGCCGCAGCAGGTTTTTCTCTTCTCCAGCCTAGTAGTGGTTATGTTAATTGTAATCCTCGGCCATGGTTGGATATGGCCAGGAGTAATTTCTCTGCTCCTGGAGTCTTTAGCTTTACTCTGCCTTCAACGCGCTGACCAGCCCGTTTCTAATATTTACGATGTGTAAGCTGCTGGTGACCTGACCTCCGCCCCGGTGTGGGGAATGGCACGTACGTTCTGCCGGGATCGGGTTCTCCACCTTGGACAAGGGAAGACACAGGCTTTGGTTAAAAATAAAGACATCGCTCTTGGGTTTACTGTACGTTTTTCCCTCTGCCACTCTGTTTACGGGCATACAAAACCAAAAATAAATGTATGAGGAAGAGAGGAAGGTCAGAATATCAAGTGTCAAAAGTAGCCCATGAAATTTTATTGGTGGTGCATTTAATCAGTGCTAAGCGTTTTTTACAAGGTACATACAAACAGTGGAATTGTAAAAATTTATGGAATGCTGTGTACAGTGCGGCCGTTTATGAAGGAAGGAGAATTTATATCCAGTCAAAATAAACCGAAGGGGAATGTTGTATGAAGGCTCCCAAACAGCAGGGTACATCAGGTGAGACCTGGGTACGGGGAGGTACGGGTGTTTGGAAGGGTTGAACGCTCTTTGAGGTGTTTTTCTGCCTCTTCAGCAGGTAACAAGTCTGCATCTTGCTGTGGCAGGATGCTGGATGCAGTGATGTACTTTTTTTCTATACAATGGAAAGGAAACACAAGTGAACAGCTGCTACTGGTATCTCTGGTACAAGGCTCTTGCTCTTGGGCCCGTTCCAGTCTAACAGTTTCTTGAGCAGCCCTTAATATCCAGCTGGGAGGGGTTAACTGAAGCCAATCACGTTGACATTGGCATTTTTTGTTTCCTTTTTGGTCCAGTATTTTGTTGATGATAAAGCACAGACTTAGTCAATTGAGAGATTCCAGAGCTGCAGAATCAGAGATAATTTAATTAACGGAATTGCTTGTGATTGCCCACTGGGACAGCGGGTAAGAATTGCTCAATTTAATTTGGAGAAACAAAGATCACATGCATGCCAATGTTTGACAAATAAGCAGTGTTTGGGTTAAAGTTTTTTTTTTTTTTTGCAAAGCTGGGGGACAGCCAATTCCCGGGGGAGATTTCCCAGGAGGTGATTGCTGAGTAACAGCGATAGGTCCCTTCCCTTTCACATGGTACTTCGATGTCCTTCTGCTGGCCTTTTATCTAAACAAAGCAAGGGTTTGCTGAAACGAAGAAACTTGGTTCTTATTTTTAGTGCCGAGTGGAAAATGCTGTGAACAGTAGAAAAACACGCGTTGGGCACAAGGACCAAAACCGATCGGGCTGTCTGCCAGCCCTCGTGGGCTTGCTCCCTGGTACCCAGCATCCTCAGCTGGGACTGCCAGGTTGTTGAAGAGTTATCCACAAAATTCAGAGGGAAGCGCAGGACCGAGCATATTCCACGAGGAGCCCTCCCTTCATGTTTTTGCTCTTGCTCAGGCTCCCGTTTGTGGTGGTGTAGGTCCGCGGTGAGCAGAGCGTGGATGTGCCCCCTCCATACGTGCTCAGCCCGGGAGGATGGTGCAGGTATCGACGAGGCGGGAGCAGCGCCGGCGCTCTTGGCAGCGGTTGTGCTCAGCACATCTCTCTGGAGGCTGATAAATGACGTTGCCCAAACACGTCAAATCGGAGCACTGAGGCGCAAAATTGTTAAAAGAGTCCTCCCACATCCAGCATGAGGTCAAGGCAGAGCGGGGCGAGCAGGGCTGTGGAAGCTAATTCCCTCTTGCCTGTAATTCCCCCCTGCCTCCCTTGGCATAGTGACTTGTGCACAGCCTTACCCCGTCCATGGAGCTTGGCTTTCTGACCCTCGCTCCACCCTGCCGTGACCCTGTAAAAGTACTGCCCAGGCTGCTCCTAGCTGTGTCCAGGCAGGAGCACGAGCGGTGTGCACGCAAGAGGGAAGCCTGAGGGAGTTCCCAAGGTTGCTGCTGCAGGAAGAGTCGGTCCTAAGCGATGCTTATCTTTAGGATACAAGCAGCAGGTTGATGGTAAAATGTCGCTAAATGGAATGGCATGTGTCCCAAGTGTGCTGGCCACCACGGGAGCCAGACACATGGGAAGTGACTCTTGTCTTTATTCCATCCCTGGAGGTAGTTCCAGTTTCCTTTATTTACTAATGTTCTCCCTATTTCCCTTGACCTCATTTCCTCCGGCTTTTCGGAAGCAACCATGCAATTATCGCTCACTTTGGGTTGACCCTTGGCCGTGGCCACATCCGTGGTTGCTGCTGCTCCAGGAGGTTTTCCTGAAATCTCGAGTGCAAAAATACTCACTTGTGGCCAAAATCTCTCTCTTGTGAGACAGGAGCTGCGTCTTGGGCACTGTGCTGTGCGTCAGGATTTGTCCTGAGAGCACACTTGGCAAGGAGAACGTGGAGTTTAAAGTCTGTCACAGCTGAGCTTTGATCAGCGCTGGGAGATATGGCCGTGGCTAAAGCTCCCTCTCTTACCAATGCACCCCAGTCTTGTTAATAAATGTATATTTAACAATGTCTGGAGCGTATGAAGTGATAATAACTAAATCAATACCTCCCACATTGATTGTCCAGGATCCCTACAGCGTGACGCACGCAGCGGTGCGGTAATTTTCCAGCTAACTAGCACCCTGATCTACAGCCCTCCTATTGATTGGCCATTGTATCAGGCAGCCTCTGAGCATATTGCTTATACCTCTATTCAGCCTCCTTTTCTGATTCATTCGTTTATTACTGGACAGGCGCGATTATCTCAGAGACTTTCCGAAATTGGCCGATGGGGGTCAGCCATTTAGACTTCTATAAACAAGTCATTTTCTATCTCCTCCAGTTGTTGCTGAGGCAAATTTTTCCTTTTCAGGCTTTGACTGTTATTGGGCTGGGACTGGGGATGAATTGGCCTTTGCTGAAATCTGCGCAAGGATTCCACACTTCCCCTTTCTTCCTGAGTCACCTGCTCTTCAGGGGAGGATGGGTAGCCCCGTGGATAGTGATATTTAACAGGGGTTGAGGTTCTGCTTGCCACTCGCTTTGGGCAGGAGCCACATTCACTGCCTTTTAAAACTCCAGTGCCCTTATGCAGGTGGGAAGGAGAAATGGATTCCAGAAAGTCAGATTCAACTGCAGCCTTCATCCTGCGGCAGCATTGGGCCAGACTGGAAGGGAAACCCTTTCTCATCCGACAGTAATCCTCAAGCTATAAATAAATAATTCTGTTTCTTCCGTGGGCAAAACTAACACCTTTCTAGACTTTCTTTGACAACACTGACAGCTCTTCCTCGAGGGTGAGAACCCAAACTGGGAGATGATAATGATTTATGCCCATGAGTAGCACCAAGTGGGTGTTCCACAGCGGGGAGTGCTGTCTCCTGCTGAAGCTCTTTCATTTTTCTCCGAAGAATATTTATTGATGCCAAGACTTGAATGCACAGTGTCCCCATCCCCAGGCAGTCCTCACCCACTGGGCTATCACGGAACGTGTATTTCTTTGCCTTTTTTTGCGGTTTTGAAATTGTTACCATTTCCCAGCCGCTGGTAGTTGCAATGAGTCTCCCTCTGACAAAGGTCTCTCCTCGGTTAGCTCGTGCAGAGCGCGTCTGATCTGCACAAAGGTAGGAGTGAAGCTGGAGGAGCTCTCTAACACTGGTACTTACCCATGTGCGCTCCTGCAGCTCCGTTTTCTTCTGAAGTATCGTAATTAGAAAAATCACTTAAGATCTTTTCATCTCGCTCTGTTTCCAGAGCCTTGGGAAAAGCCAGCAGAATCACCTGGTGGGAGTTACCTCAGGTCCCTCCCTGCGCGCCGACAAGTGACTAATGAACAAAGGAGCGAGCGTGTGCGTGCAGGGGGGAGCTGAGATTGCAGCACACTTTATCCGCTGTAGGAATTCCACTAGACCTGTGTATTAGCCACCTGTTGATGAACCATCCTCAAGAAAGGTAGAACATGTAGGTGCCACTGTGGGTTGTGTTGTGATCGATGCAGCTTTTGGTGGCAGAGTACTCTGCAGGTTCTTCTGAGCTGGAGTCTGCTCGGACAGGCCTGAAATTCACTGACCTACGTGAACATTGCTCTTTGGCTTTGTTTTTTTTGCGAGAGCGAAAGCCTCGTCATCAATGCCATACTCTAAACCTTTTATGGGGAATGCTTAAGGGCCCCTCCCTATGTCTGCACTGTGTAGAAATCGGATTTTGCAGCATGCTGGAGTGACACAACCTTGTCTGTAATGCTCCCTGCATCTCATTTGCTGAGCACTGCTGTCTGCCCTTGCTTGTAGGTTGGCAAGTGGCTCTTTTCACCAGCCTCGCAGAACCATGAAAATACACTTGCCTGCCCTCAGCACAGCGCCTCTGTGACAAAAGAGATAATGCTGCCCATCAGAAATGACCCTAGGAAATGGGAAAGCAGAGACTGTAAAGCCGCTTTCATAACCCCCCCTGTTGGCACAGTGTCCGTTGCTTCTGGTTTCTCCTTTTTTTCAGTATTGGAACCCAGAAAGCTAAGGGTTTCTTCAATCTGAAAGCGTCGTGTAGATCCTGCGTCATGAGCTGGTTTTGTGTTTCGCGAGGTGGATGGCCAGCAAAGACCTCCATGCTCTAAGGGGAAGAGCAGCTCTGTTGCCCACAGAGCGTTACCTCAGCAGCTTTAGAGCAGCGTACGGAACTTTGGCCAAAGCATTTGGTCCTAAGGAATCTCTTAAGGGAGATGAGGAAAGAGACAGAAAACAAAGGACAGACAAAAAAATACAGTGATTCTTTAACCGTCAGTGTCTTGCAGAAACTTGCTCTGTATGGAGTTGGCAGCCCCCGCCCTGTTGTATTCTGTCGTGGTGTGTTTGGAAGTGTTTAGCAGGACACCTCAAAGAATTGACACCGGACTTTACAGGAATTCTTCTTCACCCCAGGCTGGATGTATTCGTTCGAATGTTGCCGTTTCCTGTGCGGTACCTGTTGTGGGATCCTTTTTCCCCCAGACTCTTAACAGTCTCGTGTGCTCAGCGATGCTCACCTCCATCGTCTTTTGCAGAATTACGGAAGACTCCGCAGTGACAACATTTGAAGCGTTAAAGGCTCGTGTCCGTGAGTTAGAAAGGCAGCTTTCCCGTGGGGACCGCTATAAATGTCTCATTTGCATGGTGAGTAGCCCTCCACTCGTCGTAATGAATCAGAAATGTCTCAGTACCTTTGCCGAGGAGCAGAGAAGCTTTTCTCCGTTTTCAGGTGGAGTGAGGGAACTCCTCTTCGTCCCTGTACACCAATTAGCTCTTCCAAATGAAGGTGCTAAGTCCTTTTAGCAATTGAAATTTCTGTGTGCGTTGCATTGTTCCACTCGTATTTGGAGCTGCCCATCTGTGTCAGGGGCAAGAAAACCCCAACTTCGGAAGACTTTCAGCCTTCCTGTAGAAAACCCAGCATCCTCTTCCTGCCTCTGCAGTTTTACATACGCAGGAGAGAGCAGAATCGGTCACCTGAGACCCACCCTAAGATTTGGGATCGGGAATGTTGCCGGAGCGTTTAAAAGTTGTCGATGTCCGTTTGGCTCTGTGGGGATGCTGTGGCCTTCCTAAGGAAGGGCAGCAGCTCCCTCTGATGGTGTGAGCCTGCAGAGCTTTGCATCTCCTGCCAGGTTTTTATTCTGATGATAGCGGGACAAAACTCTGCTCGGCAGAAGGCTCCCTCTGCAACTTCAGCTCGATGCATCGCCCTCTCCCAGCTCACAGCTTGTGGGTATGGGGGTGCACTCCCCGTCCCTCATCCCACAGCAGGGATGACAGCTTCCTGCTGATTGCCAGAGGTTTATTAGCCGTGATAGAAAACACTCTAGAGAAGGCATGCCTGCTGAAACAGCAGCAGCGTTCTTGGGATGCAGCTAAGCTGTTCCGGCGGAGCGCGGAGTTGCGATAAGGGTTAATCTCACCCTGTCACTGGTTTTTGTATGATCGGTTGACCTTTCTGATGGGAATAATGGCAGGTGGCCACGGCAACTTCAGATGCTCTTGAGATAACTGTGCTGAGCCAGGTCACCACTTGAGTGGATTATGGGCTTCCAACAGGAGTTCTGGGAAAAATGGACTGCAGGAGGCTTTCTGCCTCTGCTACACAAACATTGCAAAACCACAAACGTACATATTGCACAAGCTTTTTCTTTTTAATACAAGATGTAAGGCAGTGTTACCCACAAGGAAAGGTGGCGCCGGGGAGGTGGGAGTGAAGAATCACTAGATCGCTGCGGTGGAAATAACCTCTTTGCTCTTTCTCCTCAGGACTCCTACACAATGCCCCTGACTTCCATTCAGTGCTGGCATGTGCACTGTGAAGAATGCTGGCTGCGGACTCTGGTGAGGCTCTTGGCTACTTTCTTGTTGACTTAGAGGCTTTTTCCTCTCTTCTGGGATACTTTATTTAAATCACTAGGGGAAAGGTGCTCTTTGCTTTATTTAAACAGTGTGGGTGCTGTGCCTGCAGACTCCCCACGCCTTGCTGTTTAACACCCCACTCGAGGGAGTTTCGTTTGAGTCATCATGACCAAAGTGCAGTCCTGCCCTGTGCTTGCTCCGCCGCTGCCATGGGGACAGCCGTTGCGCGTGTCAGAGCTCTGTGCCGGGAACAACCTCGCCTTACAGTAATTTCCTGTGGGGCATCCATGCAAGGAGGTAAAGCTGTGAGAGTGGAGGCCAGATCCGCTGAGACTCACGGGATGGGTAGCTTCTGAGAAACCTAATATTCCCCTGAAGCGAAGGGAATCATCTTCGGGATAGATGATATGGAAGGGAGCTTTTATGAATAGGAATCTCTGTTTTTCAGAGTATTTGAACTAGCGCTGCGCCGTTTTCAAGCGTATGCCAGTCTGTTTGGGAGACTGGGGACTACCTTGAACACTGAAGAGGTGACCTGATGCAGTAGTAATTTATGCATGTATTAAAGGACATCAGGTTAAAATTTAAGGTGTTACTAGATAAAGTGTTTGCCTTTCCTTTGCTAAAACTGGGGGCTTTATAATCAGCCTTTCATTTCCCCTGTGCAGCTGATTTTCGAGCTTTCATTTTGTTCAGGCTGGGGAGTGGAAAACAGTCAGTTGTGCTTTCTAGTTCTCTTGCTAGCAAGATGATCCTGTGTGGGGTTGCAAAAAATGTAAGGGAATGCCACTCCTAAAAGCTGTTCCTGTAAAGCATTACAAAATCTACTTTATAGAACACGTTGTGCGCTTGGAATTACGATTAAGCCGATCATGCTCCTTTAAATCCTGCCTTTTAAAAGTCTTGTCCAAGAAAAGTTAGCAGGACGGTGAAGTGCCTGTGGGCTTGGGTACTAATAGCAACTCAATAACTTGGCTATCCCTTGGGCTGTGTTTTACAGCTCTTCAGCTACACCCCGTCACTATTTATATTATACAAGCTTTAGTAAACATTTTAGCAGCGTGTTATAAAAGACACATATGTGGGTACGTAGCTGCGAGAGGTTTGGGGGAATGTGTGCTCTGCCTCCTTTGCTGAGTGAGGAGCAATCTTGTCCTTCAGCAGTGCGACAGCAGAGGATAAACCACTGATTTCTTTTTCATTGTCCACTCCTCTTCCCAGCAGCTCCAACTCATCTTCTAAATCTGTGCCACTGACTTCAGGCTGTTCTTAGGCTCAGCAGCAACTTAGTTCAACTTGAGTCAGGCCCCTTTGTTTCACGTGCAGCGGTCACGGTGGCTCATAAGGGCTGGGCAGTCCCACTCCAGGTGCTCAGGGGTTAGTTTTGACCCCTGCAGAGGGGGAGCCGTCTCTCCTCCAGGGATCCGGGAGGAAGGTGGGGATCGAGCTGGCTGCGTGCTGTCCGCACCCGGCTCCTCTGCCGACCAGGCAGGCAGGATGGGGATAGTCCAGCAAGACTTCGTATTAGGACTTGGCACTTGCATAGGGGAAGCAATTAATAAGTGGCTGCTCATGTGTTCCCCAGTCCCAGCCTCTCCCTGCAGCCCCCAATTTATTAAACCAGGCCTTTTCACAAGGCATGCTTGCACTCCCTCTCCCGTCTCAAAAAAAAAAAATCTCCCAGCCTGTGTTCGCATGTTTCTAATGTAACCATTAAAATGTAGCCCGAAGACAGCAATAAAAACCCTGGAACGCCTTGGTGCTTTTGTGTCTTGATCAAAGTCAATGTGTGTAATCTCGTTAAGACTGCCCTCCTTCCCCCCTCCTTTTTTATGAATTTAATGGCATACAGCAGCTGGGCTCAGTGTTTAATGCTCACCAACCTGCATTGTTCTAATTAAGGTATCTCCTTTTATTTCGGGCACAAAAGAGGCTCTTGTTTTTTTTAACAAGCGAGGAGCTGTGGGATAGTGTGTGTAATAATTGCCGCTGTTACCTTTCCCTGGGTATAAAGCTGGCTCCCCAGCGGGGCCGGGAGGAGGGAGCCTGCGCGTGCAGCACACATGGAAAGACTTGGCTGGGCCGGGGGGAGAGAGGCAACAACATTTTTCTTCTGTTGTGCAATAAACAATTTGTTGGAGTTAATAGGAGTTGGGGCGGTTGGGTTGTGTCGGGCTTCCGGCCCCGTTTGAACATTCTGGAGATCTGCCATCCCTGCTGCTGAAAAGTCCCCTTTCTCCTGTGCGCCTGTGGTTTATATGCCCAGCCGAGATCCAGTGTTGAATCAGTGCGAGTGTGTGAGAGAGGGAGGACCGTGTGTTGAACAAGGCCTTGGAACCGAAGGCTCAGAGTGCCCGGGAGCGCTTCTGAACCTCCGCAGGGTGTTGAAGTCGGGGTGAAATTTGGTGCTTCTGTCTGTCTGTGGACCAGAGGAGCTGGTGTAAGGTTTGAACATTTTCTAGGGTACAATGACCTGAGCATCTCTAGCATCCTCTGACTTCCACGGCGTCCAGGGCGCTGATGAGGATTGAGTCTTTAAAGTGTTTAGGCTTTCTGAAAATACCAGTTTGGGACTTCTGGCTCTTGATGTCCAATTCCAAATTATAACTGTTCTGTTGCTAAGGGAGAGGCGAGATATTTTAACTAGTAACTCAGCAAATGGCTGCTGGGCTCTCTAGCTTACATACCGTTACACTAGAGCTCAGTGCATCCAACCAGCTCCAAGTTCTGGGGAGGAATCATCTGCCGGAGCAGATTCCATCTCCTGTTGCTGTGTTGGATTAACATGAAGGAAAGGATGGGATGGCAGAAAGAGACCTTGGAGATGGTTGAAGAGAACCAAGATTGTGGTGCTCTCTGGCTTAGACAGCATCACGGTGCCAGTAGAAGCTGCTTGGTTAGAGGGTCCTTCTCAGCTTGGCCATGGAGGAAGGGACGCACCATCCCTTAATCAGCGTCAGGACATGACGAGTGGGTGTTTTTCAGTCCTTCCGCTTGCTCTGTGAGCAGAACCGCTCTGCCCGAGGGCTGTGGTCCAGGGGCCGCAGGCTACAGTTGTGCTGTGGGCAGCTCTGTGGCTGTAGGTGCAGCAGGGATGGAAGCAGGGAGAGGGATACGAGAACGTGTTGCTTGATGCTGCGTGATCGTGCCTGGTTTCCCAGGAAATCATATTAGTTGCTTAGTCAGCTGGGTTTGCCTGCTGCCTTTGTACTGCTGTGTCAAACCACACCGACGAGCTTGCTAAGCCCTGCGCGCTGGTTGTCTGGGGCACTCGGCACAGGGACACTTTTCATTCATCCATCCTGCATGCCCTGGGACACTGGGGTGACTTCTCCGTGATGCCTTTTGGAAACCCCTAAAGACACATGCAGGTTCCTCAAAGACAGGAGGGGAAACGGTGTAGCAGGAGGGACGCTTAGCCTGGGTAGCAGGACGTGGAGTTCACGTCCCTGAACGTCGACCGTCCTCGCGGCAGGTATCCGTCCTCTGCCGGTTGTTGGGCTGCAGCCCCGAGTCACTGGGTGACTGGGGGAGTATCTCCCTTGGGAAGAGGTTTGTTCTGCCCCGTCTCTGTCCTTCCCCAGTAACCCAGAGGGACCCTACCGCTACGGGTGGGCGAGAGTCACGTCTTCCTTCTCCTGGGAAGAGTGCTCTGACAGCGGAGGTTGGCAGTGGGCTGCAGTGCTTTGCTGGGGAGGTGTGGAGCCTCCATCCTTGGAGGGTTGCGAGAACTGGTTTGACGCGTGTCCGTCAGCCGTAATTCGGGTTGAGGTGATCTGGCTGGGGGAATGGATGGGTGATTTCTTGACGTCCCTCTGCACTGTGGTTCTGTGGTCCCCAAACCCTGGTAGCCTTCCTTGTGGAGTAAGTGGAGTTGAAAGCGAAGTCAGGCTGTTGTTTGCCAGGGATGGAGCTGTTGGTGGGTGCGGGGCTGAAAGAGGGCAGGTTTATGTGAGCAGGTGGAGTTTGCTGAGATTCCCCCATCGCCCGTACAGCCAGATCCAGCATTTTCTATGGGTATTTGCTGATCCCAGGCTTGTATTTTTCTGTCTTGGGCTTATTTGAAAACGACAACTGCAAGAGCAGGAAAAAAATCGCTTCTAAAAAGCCTTCTTCATCACAGAATATGCTTCCAGGGGATCCAGCGGTGGATATGTATGCTCTTCAGCTCACACATTTATAATTTTGGTAGATTATACGACTGCATTCTCAGCCTTGTCGCTTTTCCTAGGCTATAATCCATATATCCCATGTGGGAAGGAACAGCGCAGGTACAGAGCAATCCTTCTGGGTGATTCCTTAGTGCTTCCAGCAGCATAGGGACCTCCTGAGTCGCAGCGGCACGGCGCATGCTGCGCTCCATCCTTCACGATGTCCCTCTCTGCCATGAGGTAGCCCAGTTACTAACATATTTCAGTTTGGCCTTTGAGGAGGCCCTGTGAAAAAGGATGCTCTCCCGATTGCTTTAACCCCTGACAACTGGAGGTTGCCCACAATGGCAGCGGGGAACAGCTGGCCCACGGGGAATTGGCGTTTGCAGAGAAGAGGCTGCCGCTTCACGTGCAGGCGTGGGCAGAGGGGGCTCTCGCCTTGGTTGAGAATTGGATCTTGGGGTTCCTGGCAGAAGCTGGCTCTTGGTTTGCGTCCCTTCTGTCATCTCTCTGCCTTCCTATAAAACAGGCAAGCTTTGAGCCCAGGTTTGATGGTGGCACTGTGTAGGCGAAGCAGCCCTCTGTGCGTGTCCTTATTCTCTGTGCCTGGTAGCATATTCTGCTTGGGAATGGCCCCCATTTTTAGACCCACAGGACAGCAGGAAGTGCCTAAATCCTTCCTTTTGAGTTTTCTTGCTTTAGCCAATTTATAGCAGTCGTCACGCCTTTTTTTTTTTTTTTAAGAGGCAACTTTAAGACAAAATACTCCAATCCTTCCTGGCACCATGTGAGCCCTAACGACTTCTCGACATCTCAGCTCTCGTTAATGTATTTTTCAAACCACTACCCCAAGTGATTAGCCTGTATTGTGGATCAATCACTTGCCAAATTTTAATTAAGAAAGGAGGAGAAAAAAAATAAACTCCATCCTGGTTCCAGCCCCTTTTCTTTGCGTTGTAACAGCCCTGGAGCAAACTTCTTGCAGCAGAGTTTTATAAACCCCTCAAAACTGGGGTTTATAATGGAAAAGCTGAGGTGGCCTTTACTCTAGCACACGCAGCTATAACACATCAAGGCTTTTCCATGAAGCTATGATGAAAGGAGCAGAAGGACCTGGAAAAAAAAGAAAGCAAGCAATGGCCGACAGGTGGGACTTATTATTCCACAGCATTTTTATTTCAAGGGAAAAGTTTAGTAACCCCAGCTGGCAGGTGAGCAGTGGGGGAGCAAACGCTTTTTCATTGTGCCTATGCCAGCATGTGTGTGTGTACAAGCTTATGTGCCTCTCTACAAGAGAGGAGAGCTTAAATGCTGGTGCCAATAAATGTTGTACACCTACACCGCAAAGTCCGATGTAAGGAACAAGGTTCTAAACAATTCCAGTCTAAAAAGGAAAAACATCAGGACTTTAACACTCATGCTGATGTGTGCAGAGGATGACAGTTTCATTTAAAATTTAAAAAAAAAAAAAAAAAAGAGAAAAAGGCTTCCCCAAGGGTCCAAAGTCATTGTTTTAGCTTGAGCTGTTTAATACCAAGCATAAGTACTAGGGAGACCTAGAGACCCGGGCCCGGCGTGCCCCGTGCAGTCAGCCCGTGCTGCGTTCAGGCCTGGCTGCTGCAGGTCTCTGAGATGCCGTTGTTCCCTCCAGCGCACCCGGGCGTCGGAGCTGGCGATGAGCTGCCCTCCCCGCGTGCAGGCAAAGCAACATCCGCCGCTGCCCTCAATGAATTCGCCGTCACGTAGCCTGTGCAGAATATGAGTCAAGCTACGTGTGGTTGGGGTCTGCCTTCTGGCGTGGTCCAAAACTGGGCCCTGGCTGCCCATGTGCAGCTGTCAGCCTTAGGTGGGATGCCCCAGAGATGAAGTGCATCTCTGGGACAGAGATCCTGGGGTCTGGCAGCTCCCTTTCCCTGTGGAGTGAAGGAATTGCATGCCTGACCCTTGCGTTGCCACGGAAGAGAGGAGCAAAGCTGGAGTCGGTTTATCCAGGCTTGTTCTGCCATCCTGTGGGCTGAGTGCAGAGGACTCGTGCTTACAGCGAGCGCCTGCGCAGCCTTCGGAGAGACCTGGGCAGGGTGGTCTCTTTCCAGGGAATCTGTCCTTCTGGAATTTCCCACCTTTAGCTGTCTAGCCTGTGTTGGCAGGGTTACTCTCGCTACGGGGTCCCACACATCTGTCTGTCCACCTCCGAATCTCCCAGAACGGAGCAGGGGACGCGAGACAGTGAGAGGGCAGAAGCTGTGGTTTGCTTGTACAAAGATGAACTCGGGGGAGTTGAGCCCCTCCCCACGCACACACGGCCAGGCATCTCCAGCTTCGGCAGAGCTAGAAGCAAGCAACCGCTGAAACGCCAGTCAGCGTGGCAAGGAGCACTGAGGAGGAGAGGGACGTGGGTTTAGGTCACAGCACGCACGGTCCTCCATCCTTCGTCCCAGACGGAAGGCAGGCTGAGGCATTTGATGGGTCAGAGGACTGGTCTTGCAGAAGGTACCTCTCCCCGGTGCATCATCCAGAGAGACAGAAGCTCCAGGTACTCGGTTGGATGCTTTTTTACCACTTGCCCATAAGCTGTGCCCATCCTTTGCATCCTCCAGCTGCAGAGACGATGCCAAGGGACCAGCCAGATGCAACGGGCGCTGCTGAGGACTGGGGAGCTGCATGGCGATGCAGGCCTGAGCAGAGATGCAGTTGAAACAGGCTGTTTCATGGCATTTGCATCCAAATTAGTGAGCCCTTCCTTGGCCGTGCTGCTATGTAGCCCAGCCCACAATGGCTTTAAAAGTGGCAGAAGGGGCAAGATGTTGAGATTTTCCTCTCCTACCTGTTGTAGCTGCTGCAGGAAGCTTTTACTGGGACATGCATGGTTGGAGCTTGCCCTTTTCTGATGCTGGAGACCCAAAGCTCTGGTCTTCAGCACAAGGGGAAAGGCATGTTACAGTCTCTGTTGCAGACCAGTGCGGTCACTCTGATTCCATCAGGGTTTTAAGCCTTCCAGTTGTGGTTTGTGCTCACACTGCCCAGAACCCAGTGTGCCGAGTCCACCCTGTGCAGACCAGTGCGTGGTCCCTGCCCCAGAGCACTGACAACCCAAACGGCCACGGTAGTTAGAGAGGGGATGAGGTGGGTCCCAGGCAGCGAGACGGACGTGCCCACAGGGCACCAGAGCTGAATTCACCATCCAGCCTACCAGTGGTCTGAGCCACTGCCAGTCTGTCACTCACGCCAGGAGTGATGCTCAGGTGTCTTGGGTGTCCGTACGTATCTCATCCCACTCTAGTCCCACAAGCCTTTGTGTGTGGCTGGTTTAGGCATCACGGTGCACATGCCGTGGTTCCCACGTGTGCTGGGGCAGCAGCTCAGCCGCAAGCAGCAAGGGAAATCAAACAGGAGCCTCGTGGCTCTGAATTCCGAAGATCAGGGAAGAGTGAGCATGCAAAATCCATGTCTGCCAGGAATAACGTGGTTTGAGGCTGGTCTGCGGGGGCTTTTTGGTAGTACCCCAGACTGCAGAGCGAGCATGGCTCCCACCTCTATTCCTGTGAATTACCTGCACCCCCCGTATGCATTTTCTCTACCTGAGACTCCCTCCTCCAGGTTCTCCTTAGTCCTGGGAGCTTCCAGGGAAGAAAGCCCCTGTCCTCCCCCTGCAGGTGTTGACACGGAGCAGAGAGGACCTTTTCTAAGGATGCTTGCCTTTTGTAAGCAGCAGTGCCAGCTCCCCTGCTTGGGGTGTACCCGAATGCAGGGAGCGGTACCGAAGCAGCGTGGCAGGTCCCTGTCCTGCAGGCTGCCGCGCTCGCTGCTGCAGGTGCTGAACGAGCCCTGCTCAGGGAGAGCAGCGGCGTCGCTACACCTAACGGCTTCGGTTCTGCCAGCAAGCCCCGTGCAAGCCGGCTGGCTCTCACACGGCCCGTCACATCCCTGTCAGCTCGCTCGTCACGCCGAGCGCGGGCTGTTAGCTGCTGGGAGGGCCCGTCCAACAGCGGTGAGCAGAACTCGGGGTGCTCAGAGCGAGCCTGTGCTCGGTTCTGTGCAACGCGAGGGCGGTGCAGCCAGGGCATCCCGGTTTCCTGCGCTCCCGGTGCCGTAGACGGAAGGCTGCCTCCCGGCAGAGCCATCTTTCTGTCATTTTTCCCATCAACTGTCTGTCACATCTGCCAATCTAATGATGACCGGCTTGGGTTGACCCCGATTCTGAGGCTTATTAACACACTCTCGCTGTCAGGCTCGGTGACAGATGGCACATCAGCCCTTGTTTTATTTCGTGTAGTGTTCGTGTCAGCCGCCCATTACCCTCGCCCCAGCTCACATCACAGTTTGCTGGTTCCAGCTCACCTTGGCAGAACAGACTCGTCTCCGCAGCATCTCTGCGAGCTGGGAGAGGGGCAGGACAGGGGTTTCCTTCGTGCCAGCAGCTCCGGGGCTTTCACTGGAGGGCCAGGGCAGTCCCCAGGCGCGATGCCCTGAAAGGGATGCTCCAGCCTCACAAGCTGGTTGAGTCACCCGGGCTGAAAACCACGCTTGTTGCTCGTTCTGAAGGCTGGAGTGGGGTGAGGAGCTGGAGGGAGACAGGCAAGAGGCGCTGGGGCTCCCCTTCTCACAGCTTGTGCCCGCTGCTGGGAGGGCATGGCCCTGCCTGGAGGGGACGGCGGTGGCCTTGCCGTCCCAGCTCCTGCGCTGCTGCCCCCAGGATCCCGAGCCAAGGGCAGGGCCGTGCGGCTTGTGCTCCATCCCTCTCTCACGCTGTTCGTCTCGTTTGCCCTGTTGCAGGGTGCCAAGAAGCTCTGTCCCCAGTGCAACACCATCACGTCTCCTGGAGACCTTCGGCGCATCTACTTATGAAGGACCCAGCGGGAGGGCGGGACCCAGCTACTCAGCTCAGCTCATCACACCGGGGGAGAAGAACGACAGCAACAACAAAAAAAAGAGACGTTTTAAAATTTAAAGAGGAAAAAAACACGCAGAGACTCCAGACATGGACTCGAGGATACAGGAGCAGTGTGGAGCCTCGACTCCCAGGTCCCGCGTGTTGAGACCTCCTTCAGCATCTGCGGCGGGCAAAACCAAACCCTTTGTTGTGAAGCGCCCCCATTTTTTAAAAACCAGTGTTCCCCATCCACCCAATCCCTGGAGCTGGCTTTGCATCGCGGATGGCTCGCGAGCCCTCCTTTGGACTGTGTTGTTGACCACTCTGCCCCCAGAAGACTGGGGAAGGGACCCTTGACAGAAAGATGTTAAATAACCTGTAACTTGTGTTCTTTGTTCGGTTTTTTTGTTTGTTTTGTTATTATTTGTTTCGGTTTGGTTTTTGGTTTGGTTCTGGTTTGGTTTGTTGGTTTGTTTTTTTTTTTTTGTTGTGGTGTTCTAGTGATAAAAAAAAAAGGTTTAAAGAAAAAAAAAATACACACCCAGGCAGAAATGAAGCACATGTAATATAGATTATATATGTTTACAATGTTGTGTATAAATGGGATAGACTCAAACATTACATACTAATAAGTTTCCCTTTTTGGGTTTTGGTTTTTTTTTTTGGGTTGTATTTTTTTTAAAGAAGAAAAAAAAAATGAGCAGAGAACATTAAACCCATATTTTTCTTGGTTCAGCAAAGTTTTGGCATTAAAGTCATTAGTTTAAAAGAAGTATATATATACATATATATAATATAAATGGTTTAATGTTCTGTGGTGTATATTTCCTCATTCAGATATGAAGTTAACAGCTTTTAGTAATGGCTGTAGCATTGCCCATAACTTACAGAACTTATGGGGAGTAGAGGAGGTGGATTTTTGTCATTAGTTGTAGCTAATGGGGCTATTTATAATAGAATCGTTATCCCCGGAAAGACACGGCTTTTAACTCCTCGCCGGGGGACCGGGCAGGGCGGGGGGGATCCGGCTCAGCCCCCTTTGCCTTTCCCAGCTGGGGAAGGGGCAAACGGTGCGGAGCTGGGGGGAGGCAGCCTGCCAGAGCACTGCCCGGCCAATGGGGGGGCCTGCTCGAGGGTCCGGCTGACCCCCGAGTGCCTCCGCCGAGGCCGTAGTCCCTGCCCTGCCTCGCTTTGCTTTCCTCCGCGCCGGGCAGCGTTTGCTGGCCGAGGATGCCCAAGCTGCTCCCGGTGCCCGCTGCCGAGGCAGGATGGCGAGGAAGCAGGCACGGGCAGGGATGGATGGTCGTGGTGGTGGGTTTGCCCAGCGGGGCTCGGCCGGTCCCCTCGCCGGTTCCTGCTGCAGCAGCCCCGGCGCTGCCCGGCAGGGATGCGCGAGCCCCACAGAGCCAGCTCTGCCCTGCACCGGCTTGCCCCAGCTCCCGCTCTCCTGGAGCCGGCGTTGGCAGACGAGGTTTTGGCACTAGGGCAGGGGGCTCAGCCAGCCCCGCTTGTCCCCACCGCCACCCCAGGGCTTGCCCGCAGGCTGCGGCGAGCAGAGGTGCTTCCAGCCGGAGCCGGAGGTTCCCCGCAGCCCCGGCTTCTCCCATGCGGTCCCTTGCGCGTGTCCCCGTCTCCCATACCCTCAGCCTTAACCAAAGCTGCCATCTGGCCTGGTTTGTTGTTGTTTTTCTTTTATTTTCAGGACCCGAGAGACAGATATCGATCCACTTCCCAAGGGACTTCTCCCAGCCCCGTGCCGTCAGCCCTGCCCCGGCTCCCCGGGCAGCCGCGGGGTGCCGGCTCCCCGAACCCAGGGAGATGGAGAAGCTCATCTCCTCCTGCTCCCGCAGGGTCTTTCCAAGCCGATCCCACCTGACAGCACGACGTGACGGGGGCACGTTAAGACAGTCTGGAAGCAGCAGTGGCTGAGGGGTTTGGAGCTGGGACCCCAGCGCCGCCAGCGCCTTTCCAGAGAGGGAAGGGCTGGGAATGCAGGATGCCTTGGGGGTGATGGTCCCGTCGCCACTTCTCTGCCCTGAGCTCGATGCTGTTTCCACAGCAAGCGGCTCCTGCCCTTGGCATCTCCCGAGTGATTTCAGAAGGATCCCACTGCACCCAAAAAACAACCCCCAAGCCAAACGGAAGGAGCTGTATTTTATAAGCATCTTGGCAAAAGGTGACAATTCCTGAGAGTTTCCCAGGTCTCCAAGCTCTCAGCAGCGTGGTGGCCTCTCAGACCCCTGCTCGGGGTCGCATCCCTGCAGAGCTGCCAGGGACCGGAGGAAGCCGAGGGACCCCGGGAGGGTCCTGCCTGCCCTGGGGAGGCTGCGGGCAGGGGACAGGGTCACAGCGGTGGGCAGGGGACAGGGTCACAGCGGTGGGCCGGGGAAGGGCAGGCACACAGAGCTTGGGTCTGTCAGGGGGACAAACTGTGTGTGGGGGGGGGGCCATGGCTGCGCTGCAAGTGCCACCCAGCCAGGGGTGCCGGTGCCTGGGTGCTGGGGTCTCGGAGATGGATCTGGAGAGGGTGCAGTGGGTGGGTTTGAGAGGCAGATGGGAAGGGGGAGAGAGCAGGACATGCCACCTCAGCCCTTCCTTGGAAACAGGCCCAAGGAGGGAGCCAGGAGGGGACCAGCCGTGTGCTCCGTGTACGTATGTGTAAAACCATATGTAACTAGTCATTGGCTCTTCGTTCGGGGGCTTATTTTTTGTTTATTTTTTGTTTTAATTGTAAAGCCATCCCCTGCTTTCAAGGGCCGGGGCGGGGGGGGCAGGCTGCAGGGGGAAGGCTGAGAGAAGCATCCCGGTTTGTAACACGCATCTGCCGCTTCCCCTCTTCTGTAATGAGTTTAAATGATTTAAAAAAGGAAAAAAAAAAAAAAAAAGTATGAAATATCCGAGTTACCTATCTTTGCCCAAAGAATCCCAGTTGCACAAAGCGATATTCCGGTGTGTCGATGATTGTGTGTCGGTGTATATTATACAAAGAGGTACTTGTCACTCCCGTTTGTAAACTACATTTGACATTAATTAAACGAGTATAAATCTTCTTGGGCGCTTCCCACCTTTCTGTGTTTCCCTTTGCAGGAGAAAGGCAGACGAGGAGACGCCCTCCCACGCCCCCGTCTCCCCATGCCACAGCCCATGGGTGTGGGTAATGTCCCAAAGGGGAGCCACGGTCCTTTTGGGATACAGGTGGGACCCCAGCATCCTTCTGGGATGCAGGGGGATGCTGGGCCGGGACCCCAGGATCCTTTTGGGATGCAGGGGGATGCTGGGCCGGGACCCCAGCATCCTTTTGGGATGCAGAGAGATGCTGGGCCGGGACCCCAGCATCCTTTTGGGATGCAGGGGGATGCTGGGGCGGGACCCCAGGATGCTTTTGGGATGCAGGGGGATACTGGGCCGGGACCCCAGCATCCTTTTGGGATGTAGGGGGATGCTGGGGCGGGACCCCAGGATCCTTTTGGGATGCAGGGGGATGCTGGGCCGGGACCCAAGGATCCTTTTGGGATGTAGGGGGATACTGGGGCAGGACCCCAGCATCCTTTTGGGATGCAGGGGGATGCTGGGCTGGCGGGGGGTCCTGCCCCAGCATCCCCCTGTACTGATGCATCCCTCCATGGATGGGATCCCCCAACTTGTCCCCCCCACAGCAGAGCCAGGGCAGGTTGAAGGGCACATCTCAGGGGACGCCCCCCACATAATGAAGTCTCGTCGGCTGCATTAGTTGGGAGCAGAAGGCGCCCAGCCCCAACAGATCTATACGTCCTGCATTAGGGGCCACCGGCACCGTATAGGGTTACCCCTGACAGCAAGGACCAGGAGGCTGTCGGGGCTGGGGGGGGTGTGGAGGTCAGGTTCCCCCCAGCGTGGTGCTGGCGCCGACGCTTTTGGTTTACAAACATTTTGCTGACGGGTCGATGGAGTGTTTCACCCCTTCCCCTGGGGATGGGGTGCTGGGGTGGGGGTCCCTGGGCTGTCAGGGATCTTCCATCTGCAGCGGGAAGGAGTGAATTTGGCATCTTTTTTTTTTTGGCTGGCAGGGAGCAGCAGGACATCTCATCGTCTCTCCAACCTGCTTCTCATCCCAGAGGAGCCCTGAGGCCAGGGTGAGGGGCAGGAACCCTCCCTCCCTCCACCCACCCTGCAGCGGGCTGCTAATATTTTATTTAAAATATCTTTAGGAAGCGGAGGGCCGTGATGTATCGGATGTATTGAGAAAATGCTAATGTGTAATAGCCTGTGTCAGGGGCCTCGTTCATCACCCTGTGCCGCCTTCTGGGGGATCCATATCTAATTAACAGTAATGAATGAGGGAGCCCACCTAATGACAGCCCGCCAGTTTGTTATGGAAATGAGGCAATCCCATTAGGCAAAACACTTAATTAAACAAACTGCTCCGAGTGGAGGCCAGAGCAGGATGGGTACAGGGATTTTGAGGGGCCAGGGGGCCCTGGTACATGGCCCCCCAACATGCCAGCTGGGGGGCACAGAGGCTGCCACAGCCCCATAGAGCCCATGGTCAGCCCCAGCAGCCGCAGGGCTGGGGTAGCCGAGAGGGACACAGTGGGGGTTCGGGGCTGGGGAGGGGCAGCGGGGCTGTTCGCACCCCCCTCTCCTTTCTCCGGCACGTCGATGGGTGCAGAGGCAGCAGAGGCCAAACACAGATTTCCAATCAAACGTGTGTACTTGGCTCCTGCTCTATTGACACTGAAGCAAGAAGGGCTCAAGGTTAATTCCTTATCAATACCCTATTGTCAGCTCATTCATCACCCGGGGTGGGGGGGGCAGGGGCTGCCCAAGCTCTCCCTGCCCCAGCCCCTGTGGGTTCGGGAGGGTGACGGAAGGATGCCATGCATCCCTCAGCCCTGCCTGGGTGTCTCGTTCCTGGCTGGCGGTGCTGGGGTGGGTACGTGAGGATGCAGAGAACTAGGGATGGGGACTCAGGTTCAACGGGAAGGGGGAATGCCAAGCGGGCAGACCAAGTCCCTGCCCCAGGCTGGCCACAGGGCCTGTGCCGGGGAGGGGTGCACAGTGGCTGTGGCCCCTCGTTGTGCCATCCTATTTCCTAACTGCCCCTCCAGCCCCCAGCCCCATGTGCTGGGAAGTCCTGCCAGCCTCTCCAGAGAGTAGGCAAGCAGGTCAGGGGGGAGCTACAGAGCCCCCAGGGTTGCTCCACAGCCCCAGTTCACCCGGGTTTGCAGGAGGGCCTGGCACCAAGCCCGGAGAACTTGGCCCACGGTTTGTGTAACCACGGCATTGCACGGATTCGTTTACAAAACCCGACAGCCCTCCCCAGGTGACGGAGTGGGAAGTGGCGTGACCTGGCCTGCCAATGCGGGAAGGGTGAGAAAGCAACCCCCGCCGTTAGACTTTCTATTTTGGTGTTCTGTTATTGCTGGGAAACAGGGTCTGGTGTGACTTCCTGGGGCGGGCAGCTCTGGGGTAACCGCTGTTGGTGTCAGCGCATGGTCTCTGCATCCCGGCACCGGAGCTGGGTGATGCTGGAGGCGGGGGAACCCTCTGCGGGAGATGCACCCTGAAGCCACGGGGTCTTCTCCATCCTTCGCTCTGCTCCTCTCCCAGACGGAGATCGGTCCACGCAGGAAAGGGGGGCTGCTGCCACCTCGTGGAGTGCTGCTCCCTCCCGGGCTGGAGCCCCCCACCCAGGCCCACTGCCTCCTCCAGCTCTGCCGTGGGGTGATGGAGAGCAGCCCCACACCTGCCCCATCTCTTTTAGGGGTCCCTCGAACCCTAAAAGGCTCGAGAGGGAGCCTTGCTCGGTTCCCTCTCGAGCCACCCACACGTCTCCAGCAGCGGCAGAGCACCGCAGGGACGCTGCGATGTCCCGACGCACAACGGTGAGACCTCAGCCCACGCAGTTTGCTGCCCCGACACACCCAAGGCAACAGCGGATCTGTTTTAAAACACCTTCCCCGGGCGTGGGCACGGGTCAGTCTTCACCCAGGGGCTTGGTTTGGATTTCTCACGCTGCGAGATGCTCCCCCTGCTCCAAAACGTGACCCCCGGTCTGCCCCGGTCCCAGGGCCGCAGGGCACCCTGGCTGCACCTGCACCACCAGCAGCACCTCAGCACCCTCCAGCGCAGGCCCTGACCATCCTGACCGCTGATTCAGCACCTTTTTTTCCCCCCTTTTAAAACCTCCCCGTATCACCTCCGCTGCCCGGGGCGCAGGGGTGGCGTGGGGCAGCGAGGCGGCAGCCGGCTCCATCGCAGCGCGAGGAAAGGTTCATTTGGGCTCCTGTGGAACGAATCTCGCTGGGAAACGCGGAACGGCAGCAGCTGGCCCCCGGGCACCCTCCTCTCCAACCGCCACCGGTGTTGTACCCGTGCTGCTCCACCACGGACGGCAGGAAAACGAGCTCCGGGCTCCCCAGGCTGAGGCTGGCGGTGCCACATCCCGCTCCTCGTCCGTCCCGCAAGCCCGGGGGGGCCGCGTCTTTCCTCCCAAATTGCAGATCGGCAATACCCTTCCCATCGCTCATTACTTGGATTTCCCAAGATAGCCCAACCTTTGACTTTCAGCGCTGGGGCTGAAGCTCTTCGGGAACTGAGGCTGCGCCCAGCAGTGACAGTCGGGCGAGGATTAGCGGCTGGGTTTTTGAAATCCCGTAGCGCTTGGATCAGTTCTTGGCTGCGTGCCTTCGGGCCCCGAGTTATTAACCTTCCGTTTCAACTAACAAGCAACAGAAATAAAGAGGGCAGACGCGGGGGCGAGCGTACGTGCTGTACGGGAAAGGAGAGGGCAATACATCACACAATACGTTTAACACACCACTCGTAATCAAAACTTGCTGGGACGGGGAAAACGAAACCCACCCAGGCCGGGGCTGATGACTTCCTCCCTACATCACTGGCTCGCTCCAGCTCCCCCCGCTCTTAAAGCCAAGCGTCCGGGAATGAGCCGGAATTTCAATTTTGTTTTTCGCAGCAGTGGAAATTCCCGTGAGCTGGTTCCCGCTTGCGTAACTCCGACTGCGGAGCTCCAGCCGGCAGCACCCGCTCCCAGCCCTGGACTGCGGGAAGGTGGAGCAGAGCTGGCCCGGGGGGAGCAGCAGTCCCACGGTGGAGAGGAAGGTGGATCTGCCACGCCGCTGGGCTTTTCCTGGAGGGAGCTTCACCATCCCGTCAGAGGGTTTAGCTCCAGGTCCTGCCAACAGCCCGAACCCTTACGCGGATGTCCAGCACCCCCGGCGATACGCAGAACAGCAGATCCCCAGCCCAGCACAACAGAATCAGCTCAGAGGTGTGTATTATGGAGTGTTTAACCGGCCTATAAATACTGAGCCCGTAGAAACCAGCACGGGGGCAAGTGCTAGTCAAACATCCTTCATCACCTCCGCTCCACAAGTTTTCCCAGTGCCGCAAACAGGCCGGATGCTCCCAAGACGCAGCCCGGCTCTGGGCGGCCAAGAGATCACAGCTCAGGAGTTACGGCACTGACAGCACAAACCAGGAGCCTGCTTTAAAAAAACTGGGAGACCTCCGACGGGCTTTCCGGGAGAGGGGACCACGCCTGGATTCTACAGGTCCAAACCCTAGGAACAAGAACGTCTTCATGCAAAGCGGCGGGCTGAGGGGTGCCTTACCCCAGGGCAGCCCCCCCACCCCATCTTCCCAGTGGAAGCTGGAACCGGGAATCACACCTACAGACAGCTGGACCCCGGGCAACAAGGGCTTTGGTGCCTGGAGCCAGTTTTCACTTGAACAAAACGAAGACAAACCAGGCCACCAGCCCCTGGTACAGTCAATTCTCTAACACCACACCCAAGGCAGGGTTATTGTTTGCTTTAACTAGGCGTTGCCACACTGGCCTGCCCAAAACCAGTTGTTCTGGCCACTGACCACACCTCCCCCCACGCTGCAATTTCTGGGGTGTTACAGTTCTCCGGAAGTCCCAAATGATTTCAGTGCTTCCCAAGAAATCTCCCTCCCCGCCTTCCGACTGAGCACAGCAAGCGCTTCGTCACCGCGGACACCAGCACCCCAAGGCAACACCTTGGGTTAACACCTCTTAAATCCTCGTGCGTGCTCGTTGCTAGCTCTGAGGGCAGCCCCTTGTTCCAACAGCCCCACAGCACAGCCCTCCAAACCCTCCTCCCAGCCACCTTGCGCTGGGAGTGTAAAGCTAACGCTGCCAACCACATCATTAATTAGCTGGTGATGCTGTGACATGGCATAAACACGTTATCGGCAGGTTTTTCCTGTCTTTATCCCTGCCCTTCCCCCGGATAAACAACGGCCAAGGCTGGAGCGCGGTGCCACGAGCTACTTTTTCACTAGGTGGAGGGAATTCATTCCTTGTGTTACTAGCACGGCCAGCGGAGACTGATCATCTGAAGAGAACATTATGGAGAAAAACATGGAATTTCATGGTCATTTGTGGGCTAGCTCACGGGAAGGGATGTAAGAAAGACGCAGTATAAATCATGGCTCCGAGAGACAGTTTAATTTTTCTCTGCAGTTCCACTTTCCCGGTTGTGATGTCTTTGGGGTTACAGCTGTGCCAGTTTCCCTGCATTTCCAGAAGCACAAGACAGGCTGCTCAAAGACACACAGTACGAAGTGCACAGCTCTCCAAGAAAGCAAAACAACCCAGGAGAAGACAGAAAAGAGCGGAAGGAAGAGAAACGAAACACGAGACACATTCAAAAAGGTTAACTTAAATTTTTTGGTCAAAGAACACAAAAGCTATCACAAACACTCGAGCTCCCGCTGACCATCACTGCTTTGACTGCTCCATCTCGGCTCTCTGATGGAACCAGGCGACAGCCTGGTCATATTGCCCTGCACACACCTTTTCCAGGTCTTACACTTGGCTTCCGGGCCTGAGCTCCAGGCAAGGAGTACAACAAGGGCTGGGATGCACTGAGAGAAGTCCTGTAGAGCTGCTTCTTTTTGGTCACTGCAAGATAAAAGAAATGGCAGAGAGGAAAAACGACGACGACGGCACCGAAGAGCTGCGTTGTAACATCAGGACACGGCAACAAAACACGCACACTGCACATCAGGGACAAGGAGATGACACGGGGAGCAGAGGACAATGGGAGACAGGAAGAAATAAGTAACACTCCATGTGAAATTCTGTCCTGTGACCTCGGTAAAGCACATCAACTCCAGCCGTGCTAGGATTTCACCTTCAGTGCTCTAAATTAACCCACGTCTACTTTCTGCTAGGACACGACTGGCTCAAGGCCCAGCCTGGAGGCTTTCAGACTTGCAGATGGTGTGGGGCAAACAGAAAGCTAAGGAGTCTCTACTTTCCTCCCTTTCGAGACACGAAGGCAAAGGGCGTGACATTTCCCATACAAGCTGAGCAAAGCAGGGGCAAGCACTGGAGGTCGTTAAAGCGCTAACGAAGTGAGCCCCCGACGCAGTCAGAGAGGAAAAGCGTGCAGAGGTTGCTGTAGTAGGTGGGATACACCCGCATGTGGCTGACGTGACCCGAATCCGAGAAGTCTACAACTTTCACGGAGACGCCGAGGCGCTGCCGCTCATCAGCCATGTACTTAACTTCGCTGGCCTTAATGATGGCGTCGGCTTGGGAATAGAGATAGAGCTCCGGCCAGCGCGAGGGCGCTTTCAGCAGGGCACCGTAATGGCTCTCGTGGATGAAGCGGGTCAACGGGTACAGAAGGATCCGCAGCATGACAGCGGCAACAGCAAAAGCGAGTAAGAGGGAATACTTGAGCAGCACATTCGTGGACACCAAGACAGTTCCCAGGGCACGAAGGCCTCCTGACAAGTTTCTTCTGCCAGGAGCACTATCAAAAATGACGCCCACTACTCTGAGGCTCTTGTATGGCTTGTGAGCGTGGAGCAGCTCAACGATGTAACGGTAGAGCATGACACCGCCATTGCTAAAAACATGAAAAAGAACGGGTCTGTTTTCAACATTGTACTCAAAAAGCAGCTCCAGGAGTCGTTTGGCTGGGGTCTGGAGGGATCTGATGCCAAAGGTCTCAGAGAAGAAGACCATCCTCCATGGAGCCGTGTAGCGGATGACGGTGCACCCCTAAGAAGAACAGAAAGAGATGCCACGCGCGTTTAGGCTGTGCTGTAAATTACACGGAGTAGGCAGTACAGAGAACATGAAAGTTTGGGACAGGTTTCCAACAGAAACCACAGGGTCAGGAGAAACTCTGTAGTGTCAGTAGCAAGACACCGATACGAGTAGGACTGTAGTAATCATAACAGTACATGGCACTACAGAAAGGTTTCTGCAACAGCAGAGACCTGGACTCGATGGTGTTTGAGATCCTTTCAAATCCTGAGCCAGCTGGCACAGCCCCTGGGGACACTGCCACCCACGCTTTTATTTTGTCCGCTCGGGAAGAGAAAACCATCTCCTCAGTTCGCACACCGTCGGTATCAGCCCCTTTGGTAAGGAGGGCCTGCTCTGGTACACACCTAGCTCGTAACGCCGAAACGAATGCAAGGAGGAGGAGGAACTTCCTGTCCTCGGGGAGTACTCAACTGCAGCTGTCTCCGAGACTCACCCACAGCCAACACCGACGTGACTTTCATAAGCCTTTCTCAAACTCCCTAGCTGTGCAAACGAAGAGCACCGTTCAGAGACGCAGGACGCCTGAGCGACTGCCTTTACAGTTAAGGCCTCGCGCTGACCTGCAGACTGGGAAACAGGATCTCTGAACAGCGCAGATGGAACTACATTTATAAGTGCTCGAGACCTTTCCTATCGCCTAAACCCACTGACGTTACACCCAGAGCTCCCTGAACAGCGAACCAGGAAAAAGAGCAGGTATCAAGTTCTTAAATCAATCTTACATGCCATCGTGCCACGGTCACGGCCGCTTCCTCATTAGGAAGCTAAGAAAACATTTTCCCTCCTTTCCCCCACCCTATCAGCTTTCTGACAGAAAAGTATTTTCACAGAAGCTGGCACGCTGCCACGCAACGTGCTCCTCATCTGCTCAGCAGCACCTTAGTCACAACAGTCATTTAACAATTAATGCTTCATTAGAACATGCCAGTTAATGATTCTTGCACTGGATTACACACTAACAATAGACTTGTTAATGTACAAACTTTGCCACTTATAGCTGAAACAGATCTGGATAAATACCAGACCTTGTATGCTGACAAAAAATGTTTTACTGGATCCCAATAAAACAAGCTGGGGTCATTCCAGTAAAAACCAGTATTAGAAAGGAAGATATCCTAACTTAGAGCACTGGAGAAACCTCCCTAGTTCAAAGACAAGGAGCGCTGGTGTTACTCCCCCAGGATGCCTGCTTCGCAGACAGGATGAAGTTAATCTGCACGACAGCGCTTGGATGAATCATCTTCGCAGGAAGGAAAAGCTGACGGAACGACAGATGCGGACGTGCTCTGCCAGCGCTCAGCCTGGCCTTGCCAAGTGTGTGCTGCGGCCTGTCAGCAAGCAGCACCATCCTTCCCCGCGTGTTTACCTGTTCGGTAAGTTAACACCGTTCACGTAATTCATGAAAAATCTCAGAGTTTTAAAAGCCTTAAAATACTCCAGCGATTCACGCAATGCCCAGGTTTCCCTGAGGAAGTTATTTTTGTCTCAGCTGCACGCACAGAGATGACATCAGCAACTGTTACATAACGCTGCCTGGGCTCCAAGAGACAAGGAGCCTTCAAAGGCACCACAATTCACCACTCCCTCGCGATCACTCCTCAGACGGAGATTACAGATAGAGAGGCTTTAGGGCGACTTTACCAACATGCAGAAAAGAGGCAGTTCCTCAGAGAGCATCGTGAAAATCCGAACAAGCTACTCACCTTCTGACTGTAGATTGCACTGTATTTGGCCAGGTATTTGTCCTGGCAGCCTGCCCATCCCAGAAGGATCACCACAGGCTGCCCATCCGCGTGACCTTTCTCGGTACTGTTCTCTGAAACGAATCACAGGATTTAAAATAACAGTCCTCCGGTTTACCAGAATCGAAACTGATGGCAACTTGCCTGGCTAATAAAGCTCAAAGGCAGCGGTGAAGCGGGTACTGGCGTCATTTCTCAGTCCTTCGGAAGACTGACTCATCCCCGTTTCACTACGCGGGCGTGCTCAGCGGGCAGCAGGCTTTCAGGCTCTGCAGCTGTCCAAAGCTCTCCGCTGATGTGGAGCCAGCAGTGTGCGGTGCCTAAGGGGGGGCAGAGGCCCCCTCCTCGCGCCCCCCACCCCCACCCCGGGAGCTGGGCAGGCATCAGAGACTGCTGCCGGCTGCCAGCGGGCGGAACATCCTGCCCTCCAGAAACTACCAGGCACCCGCTACGGCACAGGTGTCTCCACGGCTCCCCCTCTCCCACCCTGAGGGATCCCACAAGCCCAGTCTCCCACCCTGAGGGGTCCCCCAGGCACGGTTGTCCCCTCTCCGCCCTCACGTGTCCCACAGTCCCTCCTGTCACCGGGGTCCCCCGGACCCACCCGCCCGCCCTTTCTCCCTCGCCGCCGCCCCGGCCCGCTCGCCCCTGTACCGTGGGCATCCCTCGTACCGTGGGCATCCCCCGCAGCGCGGGCATCCCCCGGCGCCAGCTCCACCGCCGCATCCAGCCCGCGAGCCCTCACCGCCATGCTCCCCGGCCACTCGCGCTTCCCGTCTCCCCACCGGAAGCTCCGCCGACGCCCCTCCCACAGCCAATGGGAAGGCCCAGAGCCCCCGCCCCCTCACCCTCCGGCCCCGCCCCCCGCTCGCCCTTAGCAACGAGCCCTTAGCGCCCGGCTCGGGACGGTCGCGCGCTCCCACCGGTGGGGGAAACTCACCCACCCATTGGGCCGGAGGGGAAAAGGCGGGTCGCGATTGGTTCGGGTGCCATGTCAGTCACGCTGCGGGGTATCCGCCCCCTTGGGGAAGGTGAGAGGGTGTGAGGGGGCTGAGGCGGGCGCTGCGGCTGGGGGGGGGAGCGGTTTAGGGCCTGGGGACGTCGGGATGAGGGGATTTGTAGGGCCTGGAGTGGGGACGCAGCCAGGGGGGCTGGGAAATAGGGTGGGCGCTGGGGCTGAGGGGGTTGTGGGTTCTGAGGTGGGTGTTTGGGTCAGGGGGTGGCAGGCGCGAGGGCTGCGGTGGGCACTGGGGTCATGGGGGGTGTGAGGGACAGTTGGGCCTTGGCTGTGGGGGGAGCACAGGGCCTGTGGGTGGGCTGGGTGAAGTCTGGTGGGATGGTTGGGCCTTGGCGGGGTGGGGGTAGAGTGTTGAGGCTACAAGGGATTAGGAGGGGCTGGGATGGATGTGGGGGTCAGCGCAGGGCCAGCTGGGGTGAGGGTTGGCGTTGTGGCAGGGGTTAACAGTGGGGGTTGGGAGGCAGGACAGTAGGTGACAGAGGGGACTGTGGGTCAGTTGGGGCCAGGTCCGCTGAGGAAGGTGCGTTGTGTGTGAGGAGGGTCGTGGGAGATGTGGGACTGTGGGTCAGCTGGGGCCGGGTCCGCTGAGGAAGGTGCGTTGTGTGAGAGGAGGGTCGTGGGAGACGTGGGACTCTGGGTCAGTTGGGGCCCGGTACGCTGAGGAAGGTGCGTTGTGTATGAGGAGGGTCGTGGGAGATGTGGGACTGTGGGTCAGCTGGGGCCCGGTACGCTGAGGAAGGTGCGTTGTGTATGAGGAGGGTCGTGGGAGATGTGGGACTGTGGGTCAGCTGGGGCCCGGTACGCTGAGGAAGGTGCGTTGTGTATGAGGAGAAACCTGGGGAAACAGGTTGGGGTTGAGCACAAGCTCGATGTTGCAGGGAGCATAAGTAACACAGAATCACCAACGCTGCCCTTCCGTGAGTCCAAGGCTACCAGTCCCTGGCACCTCATGCTTGGAGGTGACACAACAGCAGCCTGCCTTTTGGTCTACATCTGCTGATCTAGCAGCACTCGGGATGTAAAGGATTGCTGAATTGCCCATGCCAGTTCCTAAATTACTTGTGTTTTTCTTGGCAGGAAAAAAGCACTGCCCTGACCCAGGCTTGGCTTGATTATTAGGTCCAGTGGACTGGGGTGGCAGCCCAGCACTGTTGGGAGCAGAGTTTGAAGCCAACGAACAGGAGTTATGCGCTGATGTTAGCGGTGACAAACGGCTCAGGCAAGTCATTGAACCTCCCCGTGTCTCTATGTTCCCATATGTAAAATGGTCATAATAAAAATGTTCATGTACGTTTTCTGGGTACTTTGCAATGTCGGCTTAAAGACTACTATGTCAGCAGATGCTGTTATTATAGCAGCTGGGGACAGATCCCTTTGTATCCTCGGAAGCCTCATGTGAGCATTTTTTCAAGCTCTTCTTGTTTTTGCCATTGATTCGTACACAAGCTCTTTGTATCGCTAATATCCTCACGTCCAGAGGCTGGTGCTGGTATTTCTGAATAGCTGGGGGGGTTACTGCGGCTTTATAATAAAAACAGGATAGCATTACACCACCGGCATCTCAAACATAAATATGGAAGCGTTAATTTAGAATCAATTTTGGGATGTTTCAGACTGTAAAGTTCTTTTAACTAGATCTCTGTTGAGGACAGAGGAGCACTTTATGGGACTGTAAATTTCATGCAAACAGTCTCTGTGAAATACAGATTCCCCCTACACACTAGCTGTTCTCTCAATATCAATCATATGCCTTGCAAGTAATGTTTCACAAATATTCTGTAAATCACAGGAAAATGCTCGCAATAATGTGAAATATGACTTTCACTTGACTGTTTCACCAGAGGCCCCTAACAGGCCATTCTCCTGTCAGCACTAACATTTGTTATGGCTAATAACATTTTCAATCACAACTATTTTGGGAAAATGGATTTATTTTAAACCTGCTTTCTCGCAAAGGAGGTCCTGAAAACGCCCTGCCAAGGACACAGGCTCCTTACAGAGCACAGACCGTTAACTCCCCCATGAAAATTCATCTCATCTTAATTCTCCAACGTTGTTTCTCAGCCAGCTTTTTGAAGACTCTGTTTGTTTTCAGGCACTGAGGTACATGTTCACCACTTGGTCATTGTTTTCAGTCCGGTTCAGATAATAACAATAGAAAGTTATTTTTGAGCAGGCATCTTGGGGGTATTGTGAAGCTGACTTGGGATTTTGCTCTAGATTCTAGGAGAAAAGGGCTTAAGAACTTCGTAGATTGGAAATTGGTAATCTTGGCGACTCGTATTACACCGAAAGAAACTTCGTATTCCGAAACCCAAAGGCATTTCTCATTTTAACCTTTTTTTCTCTTCAACCACACTTTAAATAAAACCTAAAATGGGGCTTCTCTGATGTTGGAAGTGCAAGAACTGTGTTAGACGAGGCATGAACTCCTTTCATACCCTCAGGCATGTTGATACAGCTTGGGGGAGGACAAGGCACCTGTGTTAACGCAGCTGTCTGTCACCTTGTCCCTCTTTCTGCATCTGTGCATGTACACAGATGTTTAAGGCTCCTTGAGACTGGTCGGTGTCCTGAGCCAAACACACGCACGTCGGTGAAATTCTCACCTGCCTGAATGAACGGAGAGCTTAATGCTCAGACATTTCATCCCCCCTGCTAAGCGCACCTTCACGTTTGTCATGCTGGAATGAGGGATGTCGTACTGAGCCAAAAGTGTGGAGAAATTTGGCAAAATACGGATTGTTTGATTTAATGCCTGTGTGAAGGGATGAAAGGAAGTGCAGGATCTTCCTGGAGCTTCTGTCTTCTTGCCTATAGTTCTCATAATTTCAGGATTTCTTAGATTGTTGAAAACGTGTCATAGAAATGAGATAAGAAAAAAAAATAAAACAGAGCAAATGCCTGTCATGCCAAAGGGTCCCAAAGTGCTCTCCCACTGCCAAGGCCAAGCACACATTCTTGGAGCGGATGTGGGCCCAGTCCAAACGACTGTCGCTCCATCACGTGAGTGAGGGCATGTCGCGCTGCTGTAACAGGCATTTACAGCCCCCTTGACCCTGTCACTCCCCATAAATCCATACCTATTTGTCCTCTCATCTCACCCTGTTTATCCTCTGGCAGGTCAGATAGGAGACGGAGTGTTGATATCATGAGGCTAGCGAGAAACCAAGGCTGGGGTAATGGGTAACATCAAAATGACTTTATTAACAGAGCAGAGAAGAGAGCTCCTGTGGCGAAGCCACCTGCCCTGGAAAATAACCTCGAGTCTGTCTTATCTGTTATTCATTGTGCAGCTTCAGACATACCAGGGACTCGCCTTTTGCCTCCGTTTTCCTGGCTATGCAATGAGTATAAAGGAAAACGAGGTTAAATTAGTGGCTAGTAAGTGTTTTAATATTATTTGCCAGAGATTTTAAATGTGATTCTGGTGGGAATTCCTTGGTACATACTTTTTCTGTCTTCACAGCCCTTTTTTTAAACTTCATCACTTGTCTCTAGGCCAAAGAGATCATGACTTCTGTCAAAGAGCAGGAAGCCATCAGGAAGCTCCTGATGTTCTTGCACGAATGGGATAGTGCCCACAAAGTTGCTCGAAGCCGCATCCTGGACAACTTCATTAAAAGCAACGAGAGCAAGACAGAACCGGAGCTGGAGCTGGAGTTCTCCCAGGGAGCCAGCTTATTTCTGGCTCACCTAACAGCGTGGCTCAGGATGACGTATCCTGTTTCCTTGGACAGCTGGAGGTGGCATGTGGTAGTGGGATGGAGAGGAAGGGAAAGTTCTCTACTGAGAAATTGTTTACAGAATAAGGTCCTCTACGGAGACATCCATGTGTAGCGGTGGTTTTTCTCATATTGGGATGACCTCCCAAAGGCAGCCTGGGGGACACCACCACAGTGGTCTGTAAATTTCTCCTTAGCCTTATCAAACAGCTATACGTACAGCACATGCCTCGACAAGCTGCTCAAGTCCATTGGCATCTTATCTGCTGCAAGCGGGTGAGTGTAGAACGCGAGAGGCGTCGTGGGGAGGGCACCCAGGGGCGAGGGGGTGAGTAGATAACGAAAACGACAAGTCCTTGGCCGTCTTTTGAGAGGGTTGTGCAAGCGTTTTAGGCGAGGCCGGCCCAGTGTGGCTTGTGGTAGGAATTTCAAATGCTCCCCAAACCAAACGCACCGCTTGTGCGTGTCTCCAGAGCCACCGGCTCGCTGACACGAGGCAGGAGTGTGGTGAGAGTCTGAGTGCGGCGACGGGGCTTGCTGTGCCTGCGGTTCAGTAGCTGTAAACGAGCGCAGGGTAGAACGGGGGCGGGTGACTTGCTGGCAGCAAAGCGCGCTGCTGGCGGGCGTCAGCCTCTGCGGTCCAGGCTGGGCCTCCTCCTGCTCACTGCCGGGCACCCGCTGCGGGAGGCGGTGGTTCCCAGGAGCGCGGCGAGCTGACGGAGGAAGAAGGGCTCCAAGGCAGGAGGCACTTCTGGTTTTTGTCCCCCTTCTCCTTGCAGACGCAGATACCTTATTGAATTTCTGGAGATCGGAGGTGTCTTGATTCTCCTGGAAATACTAGGGCTGAGCCACCTGAAAGAAGAGGACAAAAGGGAGTCTGTAAAGCTGCTGCAGCTCGTCGCGGGCGCTGGCAGAAAGTATAGGGAGCTCATTTGTGAAAGCTACGGTAGGCGGCGTGTCCGTCCATGCTTTTTCCTAATTCAGGCGAGGATGTTCTCCCCGACCTCTTGCCCCCGGGGCTGCTTCCCGCACCGAACCGCTCCTTTCGCTCCACCTGCCGGACGGCAGGGCGCCTCAGCGCTTCTCTGGCCGGGAGGAGTTCAGAGTCTCGGCTGTTGTTGAGCAGTTGCATTTTATCCCCTCTCTGAGTTTTTAACGAGCTCCCTTTCTCTACAGTCATGTCTTTTGATGCGCTATGGCCGTCTTGCTGGTTCCGAGCGCCCCAGTTAAACCACAGAACAGTTTCCGTTCTCACCTGCAGCACTCGCCTACTGCAGGCTTTCCCGGGCTCCCCCGTTAGTTGCGGTGCAGTTCGGTTCACGTTGTCAAGGGGCTGTGGGGGTGGTACCTGCTGTCACGGCGGCCTCCGAGGGAGACGCAGCGGCGGGATGAGCGGAGGGATCCTTAGGAGCGGTTGGCATCCCAGTGCCAGCCTCTCTGCTTGTGTGAATGCCCGCAGAAGGGCCGTGGCCACCTACTCCAGCTGGGGATCTTGCCGGCTGGTTTTCCGGTTGGTGGCGTGACTCCTGGCAGGGACAAAGAACTATTTTTTTCCTGGCTTCCGTTCTTCGAGCCGCACTTCGGCTGCGACGCGGTGCTGGGTTCTCTCGGGGTGTCAGTGAAACAGCCGAGGTGGGTGACCCAGACACATCCAGGCACGTGACTTGGTGTCCCTCTCCGCACAGGGGTGCGATCCCTCGCCGAGTTCTTGGCCGCTTCCAACTCGGCAGAGGCTCAAGAAGACGTGCAGGTTCTGCTGGACGCTTTGGGCCGTGGCAATCCCAAGTACCAGGACCAAGTCTACAAAGGCCTCGTCGCTGCGCTGCCGTGCGCCTCCCCCCGAGCCCAGCAGCTGGCTCTGCGGACGCTCCGGGCCATGCAGGTGGGCAGCGGGCTTCGCGGGGGGAGGAGGGCCGCGTTGCTTCCATGGCTGTCCTTCCTGCCCTGGCAGGAGCTGGGATGTTCCTCCTGGTGCCGGGGCAGCCCGTGTGCTTGGAGGAGGATGGCCTGGAGTGCTGTGCCCTTTTCCCCCAGGACGTGGTGGCAGAGGCCCCGTCCATCCTCGTGGAGCCTGTGCTGGGCGTGCTGTGCTCGGTGCACCTGGAGGTCCAGTACGAAGGTAGGATCAGGTCACCCTGGGCACTGGTCCAGGGGGTTCGGGGGAGGCTGTGGATGGGGGTGGCCGTCTCCGGGCCCGGGCGTGTGGCGGGGGTGTGCGGAAGGGCGATGGGAGCGCAGGGCATGGGACGGGAGGCCTCGTGTGGTGCGGCTCCGGGGCCTGCGGCACGGCCAGATGGGCACAGCAGCTCCTACAGAGACACTACTCCCACTGAGCTACGGCCGTGGGTGCCTCATTAGCATGAGACTCATTATCATTTGCATACCCAGGGTGCACCGCGGGCCGGAGGAGCGGCTCCCGGTAGCATTTTCCGCTGCTCCCGGGGGCTCGGTGCTGGGCGCGGGGTCCTGCCCACGTGCGCCATCGGGGAGCGGGTCGGAGCGGCGAGGGATGGGACGGGAGGACCGGGCGCGGGTCGCCGTGTGCTGCAGGGCGGCAGGCGCGGGTGGGTGCGGGCGCGGGCGGTGTATCGGGAATACTCTGGTTTCTCTTCAGATCGTATAAATCTTTCGCCTTTTACTAAAGATTTCCGTGGAGAGGAACAGGCACGAGTGTCGAGGAATTTTTTGAGGCTCCATCTCGGTGGAGCTGCCCTTTTCCTGGTCAAAAGCAGAGCGGGAGTGGTCAGGGTGCCGGCGACACGCTATGCGTGGGTCACGGTACGGCAACGCGCCTGGCAGAGCCCACGGTCCTCGTGGGGCGGCACCCAGCCGGGGTCTGGGATCTGCTGCGGGTCCGGAATGGGCGGTGTCAGGGCTGGCCCCGCCTCCGTTCGGCTGTTTTGCATACCCAGAGTGCCCCGCGGCGCTGGCGCTGCCCCGTCCCCGCCGCTGGCCGGTGCCGGTGCCGGTCCGAGCCGTCGGGGCGTGCGGGGCTTGTGCGGCCGCGGCGGGGCCGGGCTGGGGCGGCGGGGCCGGGCTGGGGCGGTGCGGCCGCGCGTCGCCCTGAGGTGTGGGGCGGGGGGCAGAGGTGCGGGGCCCGGGGCCGGGGTGTGGAGGTCATACTCTGGTTTCTCTTCAGATCGTATAAATCTTTCGCCTTTTACTAAAGATTTCCGTGGAGAGGAACAGGCACGAGTGTCGAGGAATTTTTTGAGGCTCCATTTCGGTGGAGCTGCCCCTTCTTTGGTCAAAAGCAGAAGGAGTCCCGTAGTGGGGGGGGGAGTGGGAGCGTGTCCCGCCTTAGGGCAGGGGGTCACGCGAGCTCTTTAGGGGGTTGGGGGCGCAGGGATTTACCGCCGCGTCGGTGGAGCTGGGCCCAGGCCGGCCGCCCACGGTGCTGACCCCGTGCCGCCCCATCCCCGCCGGGCGCGGCTGCCTCATCACCCGTGTCCGGTCAAAAGATGAACGAGTGATCGGGCGGGGGCCGAGACGGCCCCTTCTCCCGGCCCGGACGATGCAGCGGGGCGGCTGCCTGCCGGCAGCCCGGGCTCCGGGAGAAGCGGCTATCTGGACACCTGCTCCGTGCGCCACAGGTCCGGTACCGCAGCGCTTTCCCCAGCGCTCCCGCTCCGCTATGCCTGCAGTGCCGCCCCCGGCCGCTCGCCCTCCCCATCCGGTACCCAACCGAGCGCCGCGCACGCTGCCTCCCGTTGCCATGGCGCCGGGGGTGGGACGTCCGCCTGATTAGCGTGTCACTTATCAGCATAGCTCTGATAGCATACCCAGGGTGCAGTGCCGGCCCGGCGCCGCTGCCCACCGCAGCTCCGAGCCGGCGTGGCCGGTGGTTCTGGGCCGAACCGGGGGTGTCGGTAGCACGGCAGGCCTGTGTCGGGCCGGGGGGGGCGGCGAGGAGGGTCGGAGGGAGGGTCGGTGTGTCCGTAGAGGAGCCAGCCGGGGATGGGTATGTGTGCGGGGGGCAGGAAGCTACATACTCTGGTTTCTCTTCAGATCGTATAAATCTTTCGCCTTTTACTAAAGATTTCCGTGGAGAGGAACAGGCACGAGTGTCGAGGAATTTTTTGAGGCTCCATCTCGGTGGAGCTGCCCCTTTCCTAGTCAAAAGCAGAGCGAGAGCGGATGGGGTGCTGGGGACACGCTGTGCGTGGGTCTTGCTACCAGAAGGCGGCTGGCAGAGCCCGCGGGGCGGGCGGGCGGAGCCGCGGTCTGGGGTGTTTGGGTGTCAGCGAGCCGGGATTGTGCAGAGCCTGCGGCCCCGTCCCGCACGAGGCGGGGATTTGACGGATGGACCGCTCAGTGGATAAAGAACTGGGTGGACGGACACACTCAGAGAGCTGTGGTCAATGGGTCAGTGTCTGAGTGGACACCAGTGGCGGGCGGCGTTCCTCAGGGTCCGTACTGGGACCGGTGCTGTTCAACATCTTTGTCAGCGACACGGACGGTGGGATCGAGTGCACCCTCGGCAAGTTTGCCGATGACACCAAGCTGTGTGGGGTGGTGACACGCTGGAGGGAAGGGATGGCATCCAGAGGGGCCTGGGCAGGCTGGAGGGGTGGGACCGTGCCAAGCACGTGGAGCTCAACAAGGCCAAGTGCAAGGTCCTGCACCTGGGTCGGGGCAATCCCAAGCACAAGGACAGGCTGGGTGGAGAATGGATCGAGAGCCCTGAGGAGAAGGACTTGGGGGGTACTGGGGGATGAAAAGCTGGACAGGAGCCGGCCGTGTGCGCTGGCAGCCCAGAAAGCCAACCGTATCCTGGGCTGTATCCAGAGCAGCGTGGCCAGCAGGGCGAGGGAGGGGATTCTCCCCCTCTGCTCTGCCCTGGTGAGACCCCACCTGCAGTTCTGCATCCAGCTCTGGGGCCCCCAACATCAGAAGGATATTGAGTGGTTGGAACGAGTCCAGAGGAGGCCACAAAGATGCTCCGAGGGCTGGAGCCCCCCTGCCATGGGGACAGGCTGGGAGAGTTGGGCTTGTTCAGCCTGGAGAAGGGAAGGCTCCAGGGAGACCTTACAGCACCTTCCAGTACTTGAAGGGGCCGACAAGGAAGCTGAGGGGGACTTTTTACAAGGGCCTGTAGTGACAGGACAAGGGGTAACAGGTTTAAACTGAAAGCCGGGAGATTTAGATTGGATATCAGGAAGAAATTCTTCCTGGAGAGGGTGGGGAGCACTGGGACAGGTTGCCCAGAGAAGCTGTGGATGCCCCATCCCTGGCAGTGTCCAAGGCCAGGCTGGATGAGGCTTGGAGCAACCTGGTCTAGTGGAGGGTGTCCCTGCCCATGGCAGGGGGCTGGAACTGGGTGAGCTTTAAGGTTCCCCCCAACCCAACCCATTCCCAGTCCCTGCCGCTATGACCCGCTGCGGGACCGGGATGGGCGGTGTCAGGGCTGGCCCCGCCTCCTCATTAGCGCGTGTCCCGTCGCCGTTCGGCTGTTTTGCATACCCAGAGTGCCCCGCGGCGCAGTCGCTGCCCCGGCCCCGCCGCTGGCCGGTGCCGGTGCCGGTCCGAGCCGTCGGGGCGTGCAGGGCTTGTGCGGCCGCGGCGGGGCCGGGCTGGGGTGGTGCGGCCGGGCGTCGCCCTGAGGTGTGGGGCGGGGGGCAGAGGTGCGGGGCCCGGGGCCGGGGTGTGGGGGTCATACTCTGGTTTCTCTTCAGATCGTATAAATCTTTCGCCTTTTACTAAAGATTTCCGTGGAGAGGAACAGGCACGAGTGTCGAGGAATTTTTTGAGGCTCCATCTCGGTGGAGCTGCCCCTTTCCTGGTCAAAAGCAGAGCGAGCTGGGTGGTCGTTACTGGGACCGTAGCGTTCAGCCTCCGGGGCCCCATACCCGCCTGCCGGGGCTGACAGCGGCTCCCCTCTCCTCCAGCCGCCCAGCTGCTGGGGGCCCTGGTGGCCGCGGAGCTCCGGCCGGCCGTCCTGGCGGACCTGGTTGCGTTACTGAGCCACCCGGGAAGGACGCCGTTACCTCCTGCGACGGGACCGCCTCGGGGTCCGCAGCAGGCCATGGCCTGCCAGGACAACCGGGAGGGTGTTTCTCCCTCGCCTCCTTCTGCAGGGCTCAGCCCCCACGCTGACTTGTACCGGCCGAGGCGAGGGATGCTGCAGTGATGGCTGGCCGGGCCGAGGCAGTGTCTGCACTGCTGATGGTAGTGTGCCGCCCTCCCGAGACCCGCTGAGGTCTGCTGGGCGAGGGTGATGAACAGGTCCAGCCCCGGGGTGCTTCCTCCCCTGACTCAGCAGAGCGGGCCGCAGCATCCCTGGCTCTGTGGGCTGCGGCCGTGCTGCCCTGAGCATCACACGCACGTATCCTACACAAGCGCAAGGTACTACACACGATACATAGCTACAGGGTTCCCCTGAGGCGTGTTGCCTGAAAAACGATAGCGTCCTGTCATGCCTGTGTAACTCCACCTGCCCTCCCTTCTAACATTAGTGTTTCAAAGCTTCATCCTCACCTTCCTAACGTTCCTCATACAGACCCAACCGCCCTTTGCCTGAGGGAGCCCGTGCCGGTGTACATTCAGCAGGCAGCTGCCGCCAAAGCCGCTGGGTGAGAAACTCTGGAGCAAAACTACAGGAGCATGAAAGGGACTTCAGAGAAGTGGCTTCCTTTGGGTAGGAAAGGACTAGGACATGTCTCTGGCTGAGCACTGCAGCTCCGCTAGGTCTCCTGTAATGGGCTGTTCGGAGACGGGGTGTGTTCAGGAATAGGGCAGAGACGCTGCTCGCAGGTAGCAATGCTCAGCCCCTCCCTGCTCCTGACACTGGAGCTGGCTTGGAGTTTTATTTACAGGGAGATGTGGAATCCCATCCGCTCAGGGGCCCTGTGTGCTGTCAGTGTCCCCCTTTATGTTTAGGCCTGGAGGCAACGCGTGTGTCCTTCACACAGGGCTGAAAGGTGCTGGATTGCTCAAGGCCACTGCGTTCTCCGAATAGCTGGGAGCCACAGCGAGCAGTGAAACACCCTTGTTTAACATCAGCCACCCAACAGAAGTCTGGTGCCTGTGACTGACTGCAGAATCCTTAAGGAAATTCATCCGTTTGTGCTAAAACTTGTTCATTCAGTATGAATTTCCTGCGGTGTCCACAAGATAGTGCTATGAGAACACTTTTCCTGCCAGAGCAGATCATAGAAAGCTCTTGGTGGGTAGGGAGACACACTGGAGTGTCCTCGAGGGACATACTCACAGAAGTGATGTTTGGGTCCTGGGTGCTTCACGATCACACAAGAAACTTGCTGGACTTTAATACACCAGGAGGCTTCTGTGAAGCATTAAACAATTGGTTCACAGCAAGCCCACGTGTTAAATGATTGCTAATCCATGCACAACCAAACGTTTCTTGTTTATTTCAGGAGTTTCCTGTCTCTCTGTGCTGCTAGGGCAGGGGAGGAACACATCATTTCCACTGGGGTCACACCAAGAGGCCCGGAATTGATTTGTTGCGTGCTTCTTCCCCCACACGGGGTAGGGGCTGATGGCCTGTCTCCTTGCAGCCTGTTAGCCAAGGAGTCAGCAGAAGTGGCTGAAGAGCTGATCCAGCTGAAAGTGGTACATGGCCTGCTGGTTGCTGTGGGGAACCTGGACCACGTGGCCAGCCAGAGACATGCCAGCATCTCCCTGGTGGTGAGCATGGTAGTACGTGGTGGCAGACATCGTAGCACAGCGTCTCCTCCCAGAGCAGAAAGGCTCCTTACACTGCTCTTTTTTTCCCCCTAAACATAGTGGGGACAGGCTTATTCACGAAGGTAGGAGTGACACTTCCTTCAGGAAAGAGCTGTAATTGCCCTCCTGTCTGCCTCCCTCTTGCCACCCACCACAAACAGGGTGCTGGAAAGCCAATGTTGACCCTCACACCTCTATTCTACCCCCAGGCTTGCTGTGGGTAGCGAGCACAGACAGAGCTAAGGGGCTAAGCAAGACAACTTGCCTGGAGCAAGACACTAGCACAGAATTACAACCAGGCTATTTCATCCTGCTGGTGCTGGGTAAAGTGGTTTGGCCTGCCTCAGCAATTTTGTGGAAGAGCCACAGAGAAAAAACATGCTGTCAGTAGATGGGGAGGGCTGAATGAGTGATGGCTGAGAACCAGGCTGCTCAGGGGCAAAAAGAGTTTACAAACCTACCCAATAATGCAGCGAGTCAGTGCACCCTTCCTCTGAGTAGGCACTGACAGCAGAGCAGGATGAGCTCCCTGGCAACTACTGTGCTGCAACTCTCCCTCCTCTGGTCTGTGAGCATGGGAACTGGCACTGGGGGAGGGCAGGGGGAACAAGGTAGGGCTTGAGCAGGGACCCAGGGTGTTCGTGTAGTGCCATCAGTAACGCCAGCGCTAAAAGAGGTGGCCCAGGAACTCACTGGCACATGACACGGGTTATCTGGAGCCACATCACCCACAGCTCGCTCATATCCCTTCCCCCTACACACCAATCCTCTGTTCTGTTGCAGTATTTTGTCCACACGTTTCCCTTTGTGGAGGAGTGCGTGAAGAAGGCCCTAGGACACACACTGTTCCAGCGCTTCATGGTAAACATGCCTCCCTTCCAGGGTTTATCAGCAGCCCTCAGTCTGTTTTGCAGGGATGTGGGGACTGCATTTCTTTTTGCAAGAAACCCAGTCTTGTGTGAGAGCCCAGAAATAAACCAAACAACCCTTTCAGAAGTGTTGTTCACCCTGTGTTCAGGATGACAACTGCTCTGGCTCAGCCCCAAGACAGAGCACGGAGGGATCTACTGCCACTTCTGTGACAGTGGGAACATGATGTCAGAAGCGTGAGCTGAAGGGCTGCTGAGGAAAGAGGTGACTTGAGCACCTCCAAATCAGGTCCCTCCTGACTCCAGCTGCTGGGGTGGATACACAAAGTAATAAGCAACATTAGGTCCAGGGAGGGAAGCTCAAACAATCAAGGGACAACATTATTTCCTGCACGCAGGTCCATCCTTACTCACCCCAAGTCACCACTAGGCAAGGCTGGATAATCTAAGTGTAGTAACATCCAAAGTGGAACAGGTCTGCCTGGCTTTAGGCCAAACTCAGTAGGGCACAACAGCCCTTACTCTGGCTCTGCCATCTCAACAGGATGCAGAGCCCAGGTGCACATCAGCTTTGACAGCTCATAGGCCCTTCGAGTGCTCTGCCCCACACTGCTCCCAGTACCAAAACTGCTGAGGATCTCAGAGCACCCCAGCTGCCAGGGAGCATCCTGGCTGGGTTGAAGTATCTCCTTTCTAGCTGCCATCACTGCTGCTTGCCCACATCCCATTAAGATCCTAACCCTTCTGCTGCATTTTCCAGGACAGTCCTGAGACCTGGTACACAAAAATGGATCCAGTCCAGGCTGAAGAACTGGCCTCCAATACAGTCGACATCCCCAGAGACACGGCAAGGATGCAGTCCAAAGGTGTGTGCAGAGCTGGGGGTACAGCCACTTAAATTACACCCTTTATTTCTGGGGGGAGAAGGCAGCTCAGGAAGCTGGAGCAGAGGATGGGGATCTAGGGAAAAATGGATTAACAGTAGAAGGAGCCCTTTGTAATCTGATGTTTGTATAGCTGCATCCTGTGTTGCAGGACCCAGGGCTGTTATGTCCTTTCAGAGACAAACCCCGGAGTGAGCTGAACAAACAGGAAGCAGGGCAGCAGCACATGCCTCCCATCTGTCTGTCCTCCCCCTTCCCAGGGGACAGGCTGCATGGGGGCACCCAGACCCAGGTTGCACACGAGGGCCATGGCAGCACCTTGCTGCATCTGAGCCAGTGGCCAGCTTCACACTTCTGCCCTCAAGTACTGATTTTGGTGGGCTACTGAGCATGTATTTTTTGTGTGGCATGTTAGCCACAGGAAATGTATGTAAAAAATGTGAAATAATATCCTGGAGCTATCTGCAAAGGCGAAGTAAACTCCAGCGTTACAAGGGAGTCTCACAAGGCCCTCCCTACTTACCTGAAGTCATAAGAGCCAAGCCACTCGCTACGTGCCGAGCTCTGCTCAGGTGCAGGATAGGTACCCTCTAAGCTTCCTCCGTGCTAGACAAGTTCTAACCACCAGGACCTCAAAATTAAGAAACTATTTATTTTGAGAGATTTTTTAAATGTAAACATTACAAGTGTAAAGACTTCAAAAAGAAACTCATCCAAGAACTCAACCTCTCTAAACACCAGCCAGTCTCCAGGGGCTGTTAGGCTTTACCAAAAAGAGCAAGAAATATATTTTATAAGATAATTAAGTCCAGAAACATTTATTTATCAAACTTCTTAAAATATTGCTTTTTTACAATTACACGTAGCCCATTTTCTTTCTAGAAAAGCCAGACTTGAAACAGGGTTGTGATGTCTCAAGCACATCTGGAAAGGTTATATGTACACTAGAAAGCTATACACGTGTATCTAGTTCTATTAGGAGACCATTGTCACCAGCAAAGGGCCAGCCACCAGGCACATCCGGCACTCCCATTCTTGCAGGGGGTGTTTCTTGCACTCTGCTGAGCACTCTGATACCAGGCAAAGAGGGAGGCTGCTGCGTTCACTGCCCTCAGGCACAAGACCCACACTCTACCACATTTAAAAATACACAAACCACCGACAGACAAGGCAAGACATACAGGAAACTGCTTGTGAACCAGGTTTTGCTGTATTTACTAAGGCCTCTGCCAGCTCATCTGCTTGCTGGCTTGCTCCTCCAGTTGCATGGCAGCCCCCAGGGCATCCAGTGTTTCTGTAAAGAAAGACAGTGATGGGGTGACTGACCTGGAAGCTGAACCCCCCCAACCCTGCTGTGTCCCCCCTACAGCAGGGCTGAGGGCCACAGAGAAGTGAATGGAGCAAGAACTGCACCACCAACATCAAATCCTGCCCAGTGCCACAAGGCTCTTCAGGTGTACTTGCTCATTTCTACTCATCAACTGTTTCAAGCCTGCAGTTTGCAGTTCAAACTAGATACCACGAAGGGCCAGATTTCCCTGGCCTGTAAGGAGGTAGCAGGGCATTTACTCTTGTTATCTTGTCCCCACCACTCCGTGGGGAATGGAGGGATACAGCTCTCAGGGTGCATTTGAGCTGGGACAGACAGGGCTGTTTAAGAAAGTTGATGCCACAGTTTAACCCCATTAAGATATGAACCCCCTCACAGTCCTGTTTTTGAGGCAGAGGAGCAGCAGTTACACACGCAGCTTCCCCTGTCCCAGCCAGGCAGTTGATGTACCTGGTGCTCTGTTACCAAGGTCATACATCTGCCTTGCTGCCTCTCCACCGCCGCTTCAACCGGCACGGTCCAAAGTCAGGCCGTACTCAGGGAACAGGCAGCTGACCTCCTCCTGCACAGAGCTGGGAAGTCTCCAAACTGGGTCAGAACTGAGGGGTCGGAGGGATTTTGTTGCACATTAAGTAACACCCATACTAAGGCAAAGGCATGCCAAACACAGGCACTGGCAGGCATGGCATCTCCATATATGCCTGGCAGACACTTGGTATATAAGTGGATGGATATTAAAGCCTGGTAACCGGAGTGGACACAGCAGGCATACCCCTACTAACACCAAGAACACGGCACTGGGACCTATTTCTCAAAGTCTGTTTTTTGGCTGAAGCAAAAGGTAAATTTATATAACCACCTAGCCAAACAGACTTCAGCTCCTCTGCTCCTGCTGCATATCACGTTCTGCTCAAGGGAAGGCAGTTTCCTATGGCAGCGCAAAGCAACTGGAAGTTACCAGCCAAAAATCTCACTTTGGAAAGTGCAGGCAGTAGGACATTTCAGATCTGTCCCTACGATCCCCTAGGAAAGGGATCCAAACCGTAAGGCTATGCAGGACTGGGTGCTCCAACCCTCACCAGCATGCTGGCGGTACTTCCGGGTCTTTGACAAAACATTAGTGACCGTGCCAGAGACTGGCACTAACATACCTCTGACACTGAGGAAGTTTCTTGAGCTCTCCCCTACGAAGTTCTTCGCTCTGCTCACAAAGGTCTCGAGATCATAGTCTGGTTGCTCTGTGATTCCCAAAAGGTAGTCAAGTTCAGCCATCATTTTCTGTATTTACAAGGATAACAGCGGTAAGACTCTGGAAATTCGATTAGTTTCTTCAAATCTGGCACACCAATCAACAGAGCTGAGCTTCTACAGACCAGTACTGCCCAGTGCAAGTGCTGGTCGCAGGGGAAGGGGGACCAGCTGGCCACAAGCACCAAAAATGCCCCAGCTTAACCAGTTGGTTAGGAAACCACAGGAAAGTTCACAGAAAAAAGTTGGCAGCAAAGAACAAGTACCACGGCTGACAGCATCTTGTGGTACAGCCCACAACAGCAGCTCTTGGCTCAGACAAGGCAGGGTGCTATCAACATGCAGAAGGCAGCCCGGGCTGGGCTTGCCTCTTCCCCTTACCTGTCTCAGTTCTCTAAGCTGTTCCACAACCTTCTCCTCCCGTTCACTGATTTGAGTCATAGCCTCACGAAAGTTGAGCATGTGGGGAGAGATGTATTCCTCCTCATCCTTGAACATCTGCAAGAAACGGCCCAAGTAAGAACAGAAGGTTGTTCCCAGCTTCGAGGTCTGCTCAGCCCACTGCACACACATACGTTGTGATCTGAGCCGACTCCACTGGTCTCTGCTTCCTCAGTCTCCATCTGCATCTGCATTTCACCACCTCCATTATGAGGGCTGAGCTCTTTCACTCTGCAAAGAGAAGATTTGTCACTCAAACTCTTTTTCCAGCAGCTTCTGAGCTACATCATCACAAGGCAGCTACTGCAATCAATCAGTGCTCAACAAGACACACATGGATGCACTTAAGAAGCTGCACATTACCACCCCAGAACAAGCTGACATGGGCAGAAACCCCAGAGGGCTGTGGGAAGGAAAACTGAGCACTGTTTGTTCTCCATGCCCAATCTGGGCCCTCTCCAGGAGAGCAGTGTCCAAGTACACAAGGCTAGTTGCCAGCAGTGCCTTTTGCAGCCTTCCACATATTAGCTTGATCTGCCATGACCAAGAGAACTTAGTATGGAAAGAAAAGGAATAAGGTTGACTTTTCCCAGAGACCCACTGTGCCAGAACACGTCTGTAATAAGGGCAAAAGCCATGGCTGATGATGTGGTACTAGAGGTAGATGCCAGATACCAGCCGGGCCTTTCATTCCAGTTATAGCATCAGCTTCCTATTTCCAGCGAGTTTCAGCCCAATACCCCCTTCTCTTATAGCGTGACCTTGCCTTGTGCACTGAGAGCCCAACGGGCCCAACCAGAATCATCCCAAAGCACACTAAGGCAGATGGTGTATTTTGTCCTGTACTTTCAGGTGAGCAGGAATGACTGTCCGCCAGAATTAAAGAAACCAACTTCAATCCATAAACAACCCTGGAAAGCTGTCAAGATTCACAGTGTTCCTGAATGCTTACGACAAGAATTGCCATACATCCTGTCAGTGGATGCTTTCCAGGAAGGAACCAAGCAGCCTTTTGTGAACTGAATGAAAGCAAGCTACCAAGCCCAAAATGTGCAAGTGTCATCTTGTTAATGTGACAAAAGTTAGTCTTTCTACTTGTCACCTCACCAGAGAGGTGTAGAGGCATGTAAAGCAGAGACCTGGAGACTGGGAGGCACTCACTGCTCTGTCACAGGGGTTCCAGGTATCAGCAAGGCCCCCGAGAAACCTGGGGCAGAGTCCCTGCAAACCCACCCTGCCCTGGACATAGCCAAGGGGCACTCAAAACACAGTCCCACCATCTGCTTCGAGGCACGTGAGTTCTGCAGGTCCTTCAGATTTTGCCCAAAGTCTCCAAGGTGCCATCCCCTATTAGTTCATACCAAAGCCCGTCAGGAACACCCAAGTGGTTTATGCCATCTGTAGGCTGTGTCAGGGAGAAGTTCTTAGCACACCACTTACAGGTGGGACCCAAAGTACTACGGAAAGTAAAGGGCATAGAAGTAACCATTCAGGACAGAGCAAGCTCCCTGCAGAAACCAGGGCAGTCTGAAGTCTAGCACGAGACAACTCCTGTGTGGAAAGGAGACATTAGTCACAGTCTCAGTTACATCTCACACAGAGAACACCCAGGTTAGGTCCATAAGACAGCTCTAAGATAATTTTCTCCTAACAACCACCCTCCAATTTCCTGCGACAGGCAGTGATAAGAACATTTGATCAGAATAAAAGCAGCCAAAACACATTCCACAACAAGAGTAGAATGCCCAGGTCAGAAAGGCCATTACCTGTCAGCGTATCTCAGCGTGTTTAAGGTGTACTCGCACGAGCTCATGCCTGGAGAAATCATTGCTATCTGCAAACAGAACACAACACCCCAGTGACTGAGAGTCCTACCTATCTCACCAGGCAGCTGGGAGCAAAGGGTCAGAGTTAAGACATTCTGCCAAGTCCGTTTTGCTTTATAACTTCTGTGGGACACGCCAGTGGCCCTGCATCCAGCTTTGTGTACGTACAGCTGCCATGCTGTGCCCTTCACAGGAAGCAGAGCCCTTCGAGAGCACACCAGGCTCTACTGTAGATTCACCAAGAAACTCCCTCAGCCCTGTTTCTACTGGGGCTGGGCAGAGCGCACCAGTTTTGGCCCTCAGTCACCAGGGGTGAGTGGAGGAGGGAAAGTGGATGACATTTTTGCAGCAACTGGAGCTTTCTGACTCCAAAGTCCCCTCACTCTCAAAGAGCACGCAGCTATCTGGTCACACTGCAGAACCCCTAAGCAGCGTGTACGTTTGTGCCACGCACATACTCACCATACAGGTCCTTGAGTTGGTTCCTATGAAAGAGTCTCTTAGCACCTGGGTCAGCTTGCTCTCCCGGAAAGGGGTGTGAGACTTGTTCTGCCCCAAAGCTCGGATACATTCCTAAGAAAAGACAAGTCTTGTGAACGCAATATCTGCACCTCAGTCAGCTCTGCAAGCTATCAACCAGCAATTGCTGGTAAACCCAAGAGGCTGGAGAACAATCTATTGCTCTGCAAAGTACTTCACAGCCTTTTAAATATACTCCAGGGGTTTGACTGTCACAGCACAGCTGGTATAGCCATCGTATGTAAAACAAAAGCCAACGTGAAGCTTGAAATACCAGTGCCTGGCCTGACAAGACAGCACTGCTTCCCTGGAACCATTCCAAGCAGAAGCACGCACCATTTTCAGGGTTAACACACTAAACTAAGATCATCTGGACCGTTCTTTTCCCTTGCACTAGAAACAGAACCAATCAACACACAGAGTCTCTTCAACTCCGGGGTGATTCGCACTGTTTGCTCCCAGAGCTATAGCTCACCTTCAAAGCCAGCAAGCTCTTATTGATTTCTGCGCCTTCCATCCGTGTCTGCCGATCGGCGCTAGACGTGTCTGCGCCCCTCTCATTTCCTGCCAGATCCACCAAGGAAAATTTGCCAAGCAGTTTCCCTCTTCGGCGCAGTAGGATTTGGAAGCAGGCGTGTGACCGCGAAGAGCTCGCGTTGGCGAACGTCTGCCCAGATGTCCTACGGCAAAGATGCGAACGAGCATGAGAACTGCATCACAGGGGATGCAACAGGTCCCACCCGCCCTAGATAATACATGCAGCCATTCAGTTAAGTTGTTTAACCTCATTAATACCTCAAGTTTGCATGAATTCTCTCTGATATATCAAAGAGCATGGAAGGATTGTGGTAAGAACTGTGAAGCTGCACCTCAGTTGTGGAGATTTAAAGCTATTTCATCTGCCTGGTTCAGCTCAGCCAGCCGACACTGGAATGCCTTTCTGACTGCTGATGCCTTAACTCTTTTGGAGCTGAAAGGCAGCGTCAGCACTGCCTCAGAGCAGGCCACATGTCATTCTCCTAACGCGTCTGCTATTACACAGTAAGCTCAGTCAAGCTTCCCACTGAACAGCTTTAGCTATACTGGGACACTACAGTCATGGTAAAGCCCCTTCTCCAGCCCAGCTGGCTTGGCCCTTTACCTCTGCCGTGCAGCTGCACCCACCCCGTCCACCACCCCGAGGCACAAACTGGAGTGTTACAGGTTACCATAAACCTCCCTGCGGCCTTCACTGTCATTGCCCAAGGCGGCTGGCAGGTTCACTGTCCCACCTGATCCCTACGCTGCTGGGGAAAGGAGGGAGGTTGTCCTGAAGCAAGGCAGGAGTCTGAAGCGTTAAACAGCTCTTGGCTGCACTGTTAGCCAGAGAAGCAAGCGCAGCAGAGTGCCGACTGAGCTTTCAGGATGCGTGTATACACACACGCAGCGTAACACAGAAGCAAAGGAGTTCTCATTTGCCTAGTGATGTTTCCACAGCAGCTGCAACTTAACCAAGAGAAGTAAAGCTTGGTAATACAGATTTTTAGCTCTTGATTAAAAGACACCAGTACAAGGGTAGAGTTTCCCCAGCTACAACTTTCCTGTCAGGATGATGATCCAAGGCTATGGCTGTCCCTTGGCACCTGCTCAAGGACTGCTTAGACAAGATCCCAGAACGAGACACAGTATTTCTGTTGCCATTGGAATACCTCATCCGGCCAGCAGTTATGCCAAAGCACTTTTACAACTGTGGGCTGATGCCAGCTGCTCTTCCTTCATCTTACACGCCCACAGGGAGCTACTTGTGTTCCTGTAAACCAGCTGATACACCTTTAGAAAGCAGCCAGACTGCCCAGTGTAGCAGTGGCACCAAGGCAGCCACATTCTCATGTGAACAGTTGCTCTCTTGGAGTTCTGTGAGGACACATGAACCACGAACTCTGGCCTTCTCCACAGAAGGCAGGCTAAACCCACCCCCACTAGCCCTTTGTCCCTTCTGGTTTTCACGCAGAGGTGCTGCTCAGCGCCTGCGTATTCCTGGGAACAACAAGCTCCGGTTTAAGTCTCAAAGCACCAGCTACAGACAATTTTTTTTTTTGTAGACATGGAGGTACAACAGGACATGATTCCTAATGGTTTTAAGACCCCAAACCTGCAGGCACTGCCCATCTCAATCATTCTGATGACATCCTCAGCACAGGTGACTTGTCTTTCTTGGAGACCAACGACCTGGACCTGCTGCTTGCCATCCTCCAGGACTCGAAGCTTTGCCTTCTTATTCAAGAGGTCAAACACCTATTTCCAGGCAACAAGAATGAAGCAAATCTGAACAAAGTCTCCTTGTAAGCATTTTGGACTGTATACAAAGCTATGTAGGAACAGCACCTTTAATATAGCCTTCCACTTCAACTCCCAGCATACCGAGAACAATAGACTACACAGAGCCACAGAAACTAACTTCCACTCAGCCACTTAAAACATTCAACCAAGGAATTCAGGTCAAGATTAAGAGAGTCTTACCTTTCCATTGTATATTTCAAAGAAAGTCACATAAACTTCCAGGTCCTGACTCCTGTACCTGGGCTGGTTTAGGAGGAGGAAGACATCTTGTGCTAGTGAGGAAAGGCAGGAGTTTAACAAGCTTAAAACACGTCCTAGTTGCTACTTTATCTGCTTTCAAATACCACACAGCCCTAAGTCCAGCAGCTGAATGACAGTCATCCTAAATGAATGCTAGTGGAACAATCAGTGCTGCGCTAGCATCTGGAGAAGTTTCAGCAGCAACCTCATCCAGGGACTGGAAACACAGAGGATACAGTAGTTTCTACTGCTCGTGTCACCCGCAGACAGCAATCCTTACTGACCAGGGGGAACACTGGGATGTCCTTTTGTTTTGGACAGGCCTGAAAGCCACATGTTTCTGTTGCAAGCACTTCTTGCAGAAAGCCTAGAGAACATGCATCCCTGAGCATCCGCACTGCTGCTGCCTGCGGACAACACACCAGGTTAGTTGACCCTTTGGCTGGATCCAGTGCAGCTACTCAGAGCCTTCAGGCTTTGAAATTGAGCTGCAAAGCACAGACTTTCCTTCAGGGCCAGTCATAACTAATTTTCAGAGACTAGCCAACAGTTGCTCTTTTCAACTGCCTTGCTACACAGAGTAGTTTCATAATATGCCTTTCTAAAGGGAAGGGCCAGGGTTCACAGTGCTTCCTAGGTGTTATGTCAAGGAGAGGTTTCTAAGCATCTGTTTTCTGAAGTCATTTTGTATGTGTTAGGTTTACATACAAACCCAGATCTTGTCTGTTCAAGAAAAACAAGCACTAATTTGATTCTCTTATCTAAAGAATCAACTTACATGCAAAAGCATATATGCCCTTGGAGGCATTCTGTGTTCTCCCAGAGAAGTCTCCACCCATGGTCTGTGAAGAGAAGAGGCCAGAGATAAGGTGTCATACCAACAAGCCAGGCTACCTGAATTTAGTCCCAAGAACACCCTAGGAAGTTACCATATATATGTGCTCCTAAGTCAGCGAGACGACAGAGTGCAGTTCAGGATAAAAGTCTGCCGCTTCCCTGTCAGCTCAGAAAGATCCGGACTATGCAAAGCACCAGCTGAACGCCGGTGAGGCTCTGCAGTGCAGAGTCAAAGCAGTTGTTCCTCCAAGGGGAGGAACGTGGCCTTGACAGTGCAACCAGCCACCGGTCAGAAGGAACAGCCTCGTTCCTTAGGATGTAGGTTGAGTAAGATTTTCACCGCGACTCACACAAGCTCATGTGCGATATCAAAACACATTGAGCTTCTAGAGCAGACAATATCTTTAACTCCTTCAGCCCAGGCACCTTTAATCCCAACAAAAGCTTCATTTGGTGCTATCCTGGCGACCTGCCCTACCACTTTCATATGAAACAGAGTCAATTACTTAACACAACTCAATCCCATGGCACGTTCTCAGTCTACCAAACATTAATAAGTAGCACTCCAGACTCATGGTGCATCTGTTATCCCTGCACTAGTTCTGCACCCTGGGATCAGGAAGGGAAAGTAACTTCATTGCCTGTGATTTTAGTGCCTCACAGTTGTACTGCTGTAACGATGTTCAGATGAGCAGGGTTCTCTGCCCATTCCAGCGCAGTGGAGGCAGCCTATGTACAAACTTCTACAAACTTCCAAATTTCCTTCTGGATTATAGCAGATATCTACAGCTCACTATGATTTTACAAGGGCCTGTAGTGACAGGACAAGGGGTAACAGGTTTAAACTGAAAGCCGGGAGATTTAGATATCAGGAAGAAATTCTTCCCGGAGAGGGCAGTGAGGCACTGGGACAGGTTGCCCAGAGAAGCTGTGGATGCCCCATCCCTGGCAGTGTCCAAGGCCAGGCTGGATGAGGCTTGGAGCAACCTGGTCTAGTGGAGGGTGTCCCTGCCCATGGCAGGGGGGTGGAACTGGATGGGCTTTAAGGACCCTTCCAACCCAAACCATTCTGTGATTCTATGTTAAGGAGTAGTATGGCCCCTAACAACTACCTAGCCTGAAATTTGCCTCCAACACTGGAATGTCAGCAACTGTCTGACCCCTCAAGCTGTCAGGCTAGCCTACTCCAGGCCAGATCACTGTGGTTTGAGGTAAGGGCTTCTTGCCAAACACGACGGCAGATTTGACTGCACTATCATGCTGTGAGTACAGAGTTTTGCACTTTCCCTCCCTATGGTTTCCAGAAGAAAGAGCCAACACTGTTGTTGAAAATATAGATCACTTTTGAGGCAGAAAATGCAACCTTCAAGTCCCTTGAGACTGCAACTGGTAAACTGGAAGGAGCAATCAAAAAGTGAACAAACTAATTTGCTCGTTTCGCAGACAGCACCAGATCATTTAAATGTTTCTGTGCAACAAGAGGCTTAAATAACCTCTGAAGTCTTTGGAATGCCTCCAAGCTCAAAACATGGTACAGACAACAGCCTGTGTCTCAGATTTGGGCTAAAAGCCCCACTGTGCAGACTGGGGCCAGGCAGCAAGGGCTGTTAGAGGCAAGGGACAGCCATGACTAACACATCAGGACATCCCAAGTCTTTAAAAAGCCAGCTATAGAGTTATTTTAAGTACCCTTTTCCTCACAACCTGAAAGGAAACCACTAATATGTAAAACTACAAAAAAAGAGGATTAATAATTGATAAATTATTAGGTTTAAGACAATAAAACCAAACTCCTTTTACAATCCTACTCATCAGCATCAAGGAGCTTTAAAACACTTTAGACAAAGCTAAAAAAAAGTGTAAGACTTTGGAGAAACACTTACGTGTGTCTTGCCGCTGCCCGTCTGGCCATATGCAAAGCACGTCGCCTTCCCACCCTCAAAGATGGTCTCTACAAGAGGTCTAGCAGTGAACCTGGATATTCAGAAGGTAAAAAACAGCTAAGGCAAGCAATTTTAACACCCTGCTTCATCACTTTTCCTAAAAGGGTAAATCCTTAGGAAACGAGCACAGCTATGCCAAAAATAAGCATTAGACTTTTCAGTCCTTTGGTTTCCTCCAAGACGACTTTAATACTTATTTTAGGTAGCAGCTTCTTTAAGCTCAGGATGCCATCCAACCATGGCTCCATGCTTTTATCCCGAAAGTCATTCCCAATAGGAAGAAAACAGTACCTGTATACCACCTCGTTAGAAGATGATTCATCAAAGGAAAAGTCAAATCGGAACGCTTGGGTTTCAAGGTATTTTGTCAGATCCACTTTCTGCTTTGGCTCATGCACCAGCAGGACACACTTGCTCAGAACAGTAATCACATCACATTCCTTTTTCAGGAGTTCTGTTAACAGAGAAGACCCGCAGTTGTTACAAGGATAAGCAACGTCGATCTGCTCCAAGACAGAGCTGCTTTGTCAGGACACTCACCTTGTTTATTGAGAGGGCGCTTCCTCACACAGACACAAATCCTGTGCTCTTCTATCTAAAAGAAAAGTGAGAAAACAAGTCATAGTTATTTCCCAGTGACACCTACTCAGTATTGCAGAGAAAGACCCCATGCTCCCTCACATCTACTTTTCTATAGGCTGGGGAGTTGCCTGTGCTACTGATCAGACTCGCCCATGAAGGGATGTGGGTCTTAGAAGCCATTCAGAGCAAAAGAAACACTACAAATAACTGACCTTTTACGTAGCATGGTCCAACAGCACAGGTGGAACTGCTGCTACACTATAGACAGTGCCACAAATATTCTGCATCAGAATCAGTAAAGCATTCAGTCCTCGGCCAGCTTTCCAACAATATCAGTACTGCTACTACAGTCAAATTCAGGCAAATTGTCATTTTAATTTACCCCAGAGGTATTTTTTGCCCTGGAATTGCCTACCGATGCAGCAAGTTCAGCTGTTTGCGCAGCACAGCTACACATCAGTTGAGTTTCTGAAAGTGCATATTCCAACGGGTGATGCAGAAAGAAGATGACAAACTCTGTCACAGTGACACACAAACAGCTGGTTCTGGGCGCTGTACGATGCCAGCACACAAACCACCTTGGGTTCTAACTTAGCTCCTCATTTGAGCTTAAATGCTGCCATTTTTCACTGACCACGTCAAGGCTTCCGCTGGACAAGGACTCCTTGTTCTCAGGTATTCAACAATCCTTCCTCTGTAATCGCTGAAGATCTCCACTGAGCCTGGTTTTCTAGTGTGACCTCTACTTTTCCTCCTCTGCTTTTTGACATAGTTTAAAAACCCTTAATATAGAACTTTCACTTTCTATTATAGGGCAATAGTCTTAACTTTTACCTGTGCCTACAAAAACCTAAGCTACTAGGTTATGCCACTTACAAGCTCTGAAAAATAGCAAAGTGACCCCCCCGCAAATCATTGCACGATAACTGCCGAAGTGCAAGCTCTTCGTTACTGACATGCAAAGTAGTCCAAGGCACCTTAGTCCTAAGGAACAGAGGTCAGTGGCCTCACATATACGACAGGGTGCCTCCAGATCTCAATACACTCAGAGGATTTGAGGTGGGGCGCTGGCACAGGTTGCCCAGAGAAGCTATGGGTGCCCCATCCCTGGAAGTGTCCAAGGCCAGGCTGGATGAGGCTTGGAGCAACCTGGTCTAGTGGAGGGTGTCCCTGCCCATGGCAGGGAGGTTGGAACTAGATTGTTTTTAAGGTCCCTTCCAACCCAAATCATTCCATGATTCTATGACTTCCAAGGTGCAGCGATGCACCAAGTTGCTCATATGCCGAAATCTTCAGTACAACATAAAGAAGTCTGCCTACAGGCTAAAGTTAGTAGCCTCAGTATTTACTTACTGGGTCACTTATAGATATTGGCTGGCAGTCTAAAGTTGCTCTGAATTCCTTGATCATCCGTGCAAACTCCCAGTTTGGACAGTTGCTGTCAAATTCCTGCATGGAAAAAACATGGTGATGAAAGTAATTCACCTGTTACAGCAAAAAAACCCCAGGGCATACTAAACCATCAGCTGTACACAGAAGTGTTTCACTTAAAGGCCATGGATTCAGAACCTGGAAAATGGAATGGGTCCATTGTTACGTACAGCTTCGTAGGAACAAAGCCTGTCCAAAAACATTTTAGTTTCAACTATTGTGATACACCGTTCGACAGAATTCGCCCTTACTGGTGTAGAGTACTTCACCTGTGCACGTTTCGTCCTGATTTCACTAATTTGAGCTCTCTTTTCTTCTCTCTTGTTCTTCATTCTTTCCATCTCTTTCACAATGTTAGATTTTCTCCGAACTAAAGAAAATCAAAACATTTCCTTGCATTACATTTTCATATTTTAAGCACAATACAAATATTTCCACTTTTCCAGGTTGCTGACACTAACAGGAAGCAATCATCTTCAGAAGGATGATCAGTGATTTTGCAGCACTTCCATCCCAAACCAGACCTTCCTACCACAGAAACCACCCAGCAAGCCACACTACCACTCTAAAGTAAAGGCACCATTTCTGAGGAGATAACACTACAACAGAATTACACATTTGTAGTAAATACACTCAAGATATTCATCCTTCCTGCCCAAGTCACCTTTTCAAAGCAGCAATGAGTGATGCACTGCTGACTGGTGAGTCAGTTCTTACCCACTGCTCCCTGGTACCTGGGCTCATTGCAGAGCTTATTCTAGCAGCGGGCAGGCGATCCTCTGCGTTTCCATTGGCTAGCGAGGCTTCTGCAGCACAGATCACCCTGCTCGTCCTGGTTCGGCCAGCTGCAGGAAGAAGCCAGACCAAAACCGATAATTAGATCCCAAAGATCAAGAATAGTTTTGTAATTTGTAAAGCGTCACAGACCACAGACATTCCTCAACTCCAGTTCCGGATCAGGAGAGAGAAGTAGCTAAAACCTGTGGTAAGTATGCAGGCCATTTTTTTAAATCCTTTGCCAATTGCCATCCTTTATGGCAAAGCTACAAATCCAGGCCACGCCAACTAGATGAGAATTTAGTATCAAGCCTCTTACTTCAGTGTTTTTGCAGAACTTAACACACAAGACATGCCCTCAGCATTTCGTAAGGTAGGTCTGGTAAAGACTAATAACTACAGCTTCATAATTCAAGTAGGCTCTAGTGGTTTCTTTACTCAACCAGTACAGGTAAACCTACTAGCAGTGTAGTTAGCGTGTTGTCAGCAGCATTAAGGCACTTCTCCCCGCTCTAGCCCTGTGAGCGCTTGACACTGTGAAGCGGACACCGTGTCCACCCACACAACCCCCGGCGCATAAAGCAGATCATTATTCACCTACATTGTTCCCAAAGCCCTTGGAGAACCCCTGCAGGGAGGAACCCTGGGTGGCAGACCTCTAGGTCTCTCATTTTATATATAAAGGTTGTTCTACCCCCTTGAGATGCATTTAATTAGGTAAACTGCAGATACAAAGCATCTTGTTTCGTAGTTAAGAATTCACCGAGTTCTTTCTCCACTCACCAGGAGCTGCCAAATTGTTTCGGCTTTGTGTAGAAGTGCAAGGATCCACCCTCATCTCGTTTTCCTGGAGGCTGCACTGGGATTCTGTGATAACAGACATCCTGGAACGGCCACGAACAGCTTTGGAAACACAAATTCAAGGTCAGCATCACACCTCACACTCTGACAGTTGTGCAAGCGCTCACAAAACCCAGAACAGTGGGGAAACAAGGTGTGTTTAAGAGGACCATTGCTAATGCATCAGGGATCTGGAAAAGTGCAGGACAAATCAGTGCAGGTGGGTGAAAAGGAATCATGAAATACTCCACTACAGAAAAGCAAACAGATCATTCCAGATGTGCAGTTCTAGGGAATTTCTTTCAGATACCACTAAGGATTCACTCATATGGCAGTTGCAGACCCTTAGTACCTAGGAAGGAAGCAGTTACAAGTCTGGGAACTGGGCAATCCTCTGAAGCCTCACGCTTGCCAGGCTGCGTGGATTGTTTGATGGCGACAGTAGTACTGCAACCTGGGAACTGGCCACCGTGCCCACCACCACAGCGCCCAGGCGCAGACAGCGCACGTGGCGCACAGGAGAGCGGAGCTTGAGAACACTAAATTCAGCTAAAAGACTCTAAGCACAACAGTGAATCTTGGGAAAGGGTTCTTTTGCAGGCAGTCTCTGTTATCACACGCCAAGGAAGGTGTATTTCTTTGGGAGACCAAGCCCCTCGCAAAGCTGCCTAGGGAAGGGTTGGAACATACACCTCAGACTTGTAAAGAAAGGAAAACTGATGTGAAATAAAGATAGAAGTGTGATATGAAAGCTAAAACTACCTTCACCCCTGGCAATCACAAGAATTTGTCCAGAATTAATCACTATGATTTTAAAGAACATTAGATTTGTTTCAGCCCAATGATTATTTCCAATTCTGGATCAAATTCCTGACAGCCGTACCCGTGAAATTCAGCGCTCGTATCTGTTAACTCTTTACCTGGAATTTTCTGCTCAGGTGCAGAGACAATAGGTGCCACAGCTGCAATTTTAGGAACAAAAAGCATCAGTTTCATTACAGTCAGAGATGGCCTTTTATTCCATTTACTCGTCACACGCCCCCAGACCTGATCTCATCACAAACTCAGCAGCACTTGTCCCATAAGTGCTAGTGCTCCTGGGCAGACATAGCAACTGCAGGATTTGCTGCAGCTGAGTGGGTTTGGGTCAGGTGATTCTTTTACTTGAGGCTGTTCAGCATCCCCCACATTTTCTTATTGATTCAGAGGACTGAGGCAATCTAATTCATTCTGAAAGCACTGCTGCTCTCACTTTCCTGAATGAGGAGGAGACAGACACCTCCTGATCTTAAGTTCTCCAGTCTAAGAGCCAAAACCAGAAGCAAAACGTTAGCTTTCTATTTGGTGCAGCGCAGAGTTTGCAACAGGAGACGCTCAGTGACACTCATGAGGTTTAGCTAGCCATAATAACAGATATTATTTGAGAAATACAGAAAACACTGCTTCTCTCATACTCTGAGCAGGTCTTCAGGGACAAGCCTGTGCCAGCAGGAACGGCAACAGATATTTCAGACTGGCCATTAGACTCTACACTTCAGGAAAGCTGTGACCTCTGTGAGGACATTTTCCATCAGTCAGTGACTGAATTAAGACACCTTTATTTTTCCAGCTGACTATCCAGCTCCATTAACTGATCTGTCTAGAGATAGCCACGGCTTTATCCCATCATTTTGCTTGTCAGTTCTCAAAATTTACAGAGTTCTCTGGATTTGAGGAAGATCTGGATGCTGTAGTACAAAACAACTTTTGACATGTTAAGCTTCTTGGACTACTCCTGCCTCTCGAATACAAGGGGATTTGTACTGTTGTCTTCTGGTACCAGCTTCCCTGTCGTATATCACATACAACAAGAGGCCAGACAAGCCCAGCTGATTGTTTACAGCTCAGTTGTGTGGAGAAGGACAAGTTCTGGCTATGCAATCACTAAATTAGCAGCCACTTAACCTCAGCGTCACACCAGTATGTTACATATAGACCTGCAAAGCTGCCACTTGAAATTCAGAAAGCCAAAAAGAGTCAACTAAAAAGCTAAAAGGTAAAAGTCATGGGAGTTTTCTAACTCCTGACACCTCCACCTCAAGAAAAACAATTTATTTGCAATCCCACACCCTGACATCTCTAGCTTCTCTTCCGGCTTTGCTCAAAGTGTTGTGCTGACCTACAGTCGCTGAGCTGTGGCACACCAGCTGGCACTCGGGCTGCCTGGTCTGAAACATCTCCGAGGATAAAGCTCTAGTTACTGCCTAGGGGGACTGTTTGAAGAGGAGACATCCATTGGTCACTGCTATTTCTTTCTTGCCCTTTCCACTCTCATGTAGACACTTTTAATAACTGCCACTTACCTTTTGTTGTTTGTGGCATTTGCAAAACTCCAAACAGAACTTTAAAACTCTCTGCAACAATAACTGCCTGGTGACATTTAAAGCGGTACCAAGGAATAACTACAGCAATGCTGCAGGAAAGGGCAACGTGTCAACAAACCCCTGCTCTCAGGAACAGGACAGCAGTCTGTTAGCAAAGTGTCTGCACTCAGAAGTCCAAAACGTTGGTATGAAAGGGTAAGCTCTTTATCAGCATTGCCGGAACGAGTGGCCTGACAACACACTTCGAATATTAAGGCTGCAGTGGAAGACCACCACTGTTTCACAGGGATATAGTAGAGAAAAGAATGTTTTCTCACCTTCCCGTGGAGCAGGAATTTTTGAAAGGGTTGTTCTACGCTTCTGTTTCTGAAAAACAACGACGGCTGTAAGTCATCAGAGTAAGCTGCAAACACCTAGCACAGCACTTCCGGACAACATTGACACGAGAATTTCTGCTCAAAGTCTATGAGACAGACAAAGACTTCAAACTTTAAAGCTGAGGGTATTATTTCTAACAAGACCTACACTATTGACACTTCAGCACCTCAGGAGAGACTAGATCATTTTAAAGCACTTACCTGAAGAGTTACATTCTCTTGCAAAGGAAGGTTCTCTTTCACATCTGCAGCAGGTAGTTCTTCTGACAACTCAGGATTTGTTGATATCACATCATCAATCTCAATCTACAACAGCAAAGACAGGATTTTACACAGTGGAATAGTGCTTTCAACGCTGAGTTGAAAGTGCCTGGAAGGTTAAAACAGTAGCTCATATTCTAAGTAGTCTCATATGTCCAAATATTCTAGTTAAGCCACTTATCCTCACCTGCCAAACCCCAAAAAAGCTCTGCAGGTACCACAGAGCACTTCTGAAGACATGGGCAAAGTACATTCGCATCAGCTGCTTTAATCTCTTGCTGCTAATCTTAGTAAATCTCAGCTGCTCTGCGACTCCTGTGCTAGGAGAGCATTAAGCATCAGCTGTGCAGTGGCACTTCCTGAAATAAACTTCAAAGAGCTACTTAGATGCTGGGAAACGAAGGATTCTGCATTTAATCCACAAGTCAGTTGACCTGCAGTTTCACTTGCTCTTGCAAGCCCTTTCACCTAGGGCCAGCTACAGCCTCCTGCCTGACCCGCCAGTGAAGTCATAATCCAGCAGCCACGGGGCAGGAATGGTGGGTGGGGTGTGTAGGCAGCCAAGGGCAGGCTACAGCACAAAAGGCAGCAGCTCTCTGGGCTCAGTTTTGTCAACCTAATCCTACAGAAGAGGTTGAAAGCACGTGTACACAAAAACTCTGGTATCGCAGCAGCTTGCGCTGGAATTCACTTAAAGCGACACAAGCACTGCTCCAGGAAGTTCTGGAGTTCTCTATTAACTTCTAAGTTATTTAAATAAGAGTCCATAAAAAGAACACACACAAGTAGGTTAGCCTCCATAAAACGTGGAGGTACCACATTCTAGCATAGGAGAACTAGTCTACAAAATTTGGTTTATATGGAATCTGTAAGTATCAAATTGGAAAGTGAATGGTCTCAGAAATGCATATATTTGGACATAAAAGCTATGTAAGTGTACATATCATTTTGTAACAAAACTGCTGAACTCTGGAGTACCTTTCTAAAGATGTTCTACCATAACCCACACAACGCAGTCAGCAGTTACATCCCAACCTGCATGTTTTCCGTATTTGAACGCAGCATGCACATAAACACCACGAGATCCAGTTTCACAGAACTGGCCAGCGGCAACTTTCAGATTTTAACTGAACTCTGGAGTATATATACACACGATTCCAGAGAAACCAGCAGGACAAGCACGTTTGCTCAGTGACCAGAGGAGATGTAAGTGTCAGGATTTCAGCCACTTCAACCTCAAATACCCCTGACTGTCCCCACATCCCATCCCATCTCACACAGTATTTATTTTACTCTCTGCAGAGACTCCAAAAGGACATCAACCAGTTGGAACAAGCCCAGAGGAGGCCACAAAGATGCTCCGAGGGCTGGAGCCCCTCTGCCTTGGGGACGGGCTGGGAGAGTTGGGCTTGTTCAGCCTGGAGAAGAGAAGGCTCCGGGGGGACCTTACAGCACCTTCCAGTGCCTGGGGGGGGCTACAAGGAAGCTGGGGGGGAGCTTTTTACAAGGGCCTGTAGTGACAGGACAAGGGGTAATGGGTTTAAACTGGAAGCGGGGAGATTTAGATTGGATGTAAGGAAGAAATTCTTCCCAGAGAGGGTGGGGAGGCACTGGGACAGGTTGCCCAGAGAAGCTGTGGGTGCCCCATCCCTGGAAGTGTCCAAGGCCAGGCTGGGTGAGGCTTGGAGCAACCTGGTCTAGTGGAGGGTGTCCCTGCCCATGACAGGGGGGTGGAACTGGATGGGCTTTAAGGCTCCTTCCAACCCAAACCAGCCTGTGGTTCTATAAAACCAAACTGCCCTCTTCACGTGGCACCTTCAGCCTGAGGGAAGGCATGCAGGCGTGTTAAAGCCAACAGACAGCCCCGGGGGCTGGGAAAATTGGGACTCTGTGGCACATCTTGCCTTTATCTCACCCTTCGTTGCTTTATGTACCCGCAGCGTTACAACAAGCGCGGAGCTGAGGCAGGAGAAGGCGTTACCGGCGCGGCCGAGGCTCCCGGCAGGGCAGGCCGGGGCAGGCCCTAGGGCCCTGCCTCCCGGGGCGCTGCCCTCCAGGGCCGCTCTCCAGCCCAGGCGGCGGCCAGCAGCGCGCAAAGCCGACCCGTACCGGAGGGAACAGGCCCCGAGAACCGCTGGAGAAGCCGGGGGCGGGCCGCCACTCACCTCCTTGCCCTTGACGACGCCGCCCTCAGTCCACTCCACGGACACGGAGGACCGCTCCACGGACACCGTCTTCACTGTCGCCTTGTGGATCAAACCTGGAAGAGGCCGACATTGAGCCCCAGCGCGGCCACCCCACGGGCCCCTCCGGACGCCCCGCTCCCCTCCCCGCACCGTTACTCCGCTGGATGTTAATGACGCGGCCGGGACAGACGTGGCGGTAGATGCTGGAATCCATGGCGCGAGGCCCGAGCAGAACGCGCGGCTCCTCAGCAGCGGCACCAACACCCGGCCCGGGCAACCGCCGCCGATTTAAACCGCGCGCGTTGGCGTGCCGCGGGGCCTACCGGGAGACGGCGGCGGAGGACGGCGGCTCCCGGCCTGCCCTGCGCGCGGGCGGTGGCAGTTGGGGCGGGGCCAGGGGGAGGGGGCGGGGCCAGAGGAGGGGGCGGGGCCGCTCCCGGGGGGATCCCGCCGCCATCGGACCCGGGAGGGTGCGCGGGGATCGGCACCGGGGGGTTTGGGAGAAACAACGGTAGCGGCGAGCAGCCACCTGGCCACTCCCAAACTCAGCTTGTTCTGCTTTTGACCAGGAAAGGGGCAGCTCCACCGAGATGGAGCCTCAAAAAATTCCTCGACACTCGCGCCTGTTCCTCTCCACGGAAATCTTTAGTAAAAGGCGAAAGATTTATACGATCTGAAGAGAAACCAGAGTATGACCCCCACACCCCCGCCCCGGGCCCCGCACCTCTGCCCCCCGCCCCACACCTCAGGGCGACGCGCGGCCGCACCGCCCCAGCCCGGCCCCGCCGCCCCAGCCCGGCCCCGCCGCGGCCGCACAAGCCCCGCACGCCCCGACGGCTCGGACCGGCACCGGCACCGGCCAGCGGCGGGGCCGGGGCAGCGACTGCGCCGCGGGGCACTCTGGGTATGCAAAACAGCCGAACGGCGACGGGACACGCGCTAATGAGGAGGCGGGGCCAGCCCTGACACCGCCCATCCCGGTCCCGCAGCGGGTCATAGCGGCAGGTGACTGGGAATGGGTTGGGCTGGGAGGGACCTTAAAGACCATCCAGTTCCAGCCCCCTGCCATGGGCAGGGACACCCTCCACTAGACCAGGTTGCTCCAAGCCTCATCCAGCCTGGCCTTGGACACTGCCAGGGATGGGGCATCCACAGCTTCTCTGGGCAACCTGTCCCAGTGCCTCCCACCCTCTCCAGGAAGAATTTCTTCCTGATATCCAATCTAAATCTCCCGGCTTTCAGTTTAAACCCATTTCCCCTTGTCCTGTCACTACAGGCCCTTGTAAAGGGTCCCCCCCAGCTTCCTCGTAGCCGCTTCAGGTACTGGAAGGTGCTGTAAGGTCTCCCTGGAGCCTTCCCTTCTCCAGGCTGAACAAGCCCAACTCTCCCAGCCTGTCCCCATGGCAGGGGGGCTCCAGCCCTCGGAGCATCTTTGTGGCCTCCTCTGGACTCGCTCCAACCGGTCGATATCCTTCTGATGTTGGGGGCCCCAGAGCTGGATGCAGAACTGCAGGCGGGGTCTCACCAGGGCAGAGCAGAGGGGGAGAATCCCCTCCCTCACCCTGCTGGCCACGCTGCTCTGGATACAGCCCAGGATACGGTTGGCTTTCTGGGCTGCCAGCGCACACTGCCGGCTCATGTCCAGCTTTTCATCCCCCAGTACCCCCCAAGTCCTTCTCCTCAGGGCTCTCGATCCATTCTCCACCCAGCCTGTACTTGTGCTTGGGATTGCCCCGACCCATGTGCAGGACCTTGCACTTGGCCTTGTTGAGCTCCATGAGGTTGGCACGGTCCCACCCCTCCAGCCTGCCCAGGTCCCTCTGGATGCCATCCCTTCCCTCCAGCGTGTCACCACCCCACACAGCTTGGTGTCATCGGCAAACTTGCCGAGGGTGCACTCGATCCCACCGTCCGTGTCGCTGACAAAGATGTTGAACAGCACCGGTCCCAGTACGGACCCTGAGGAACGCCGCCCGCCACTGGTGTCCACTCAGACACTGACCCATTGACCACAGCTCTCTGAGTGTGTCCGTCCACCCAGTTCTTTATCCACTGAGCGGTCCATCCGTCAAATCCCCGCCTCGTGCGGGACGGGGCCGCAGGCTCTGCACAATCCCGGCTCGCTGACACCCAAACACCCCAGACCGCGGCTCCGCCCGCCCGCCCCGCGGGCTCTGCCAGCCGCCTTCTGGTAGCAAGACCCACGCACAGCGTGTCCCCAGCACCCCATCCGCTCTCGGTCTGCTTTTGACCAGGAAAGGAGCAGCTCCACCGAGATGGAGCCTCAAAAAATTCCTCGACACTCGTGCCTGTTCCTCTCCACGGAAATCTTTAGTAAAAGGCGAAAGATTTATACGATCTGAAGAGAAACCAGAGTATGCCCGATACACCGCCCGCGCCCGCACCCACCCGCGCCTGCCGCCCTGCAGCACACGGCGACCCGCGCCCGGTCCTCCCGTCCCATCCCTCGCCGCTTCGACCCGCTCCCCGATGGCGCACGTGGGCAGGACCCCGCGTCCAGCACCGAGCGGCCCCCGGGAGCGGCGGAAAATGCCACGGGGAGCGGCTCCTCCGGCCCGCGGTGCACCCTGGGTATGCAAATCAGTCAACATGCTAATGAGCTGCACGCCAATGAGCGAGCACGGACGTGATTCCCGGGGCTGCCGGCCCGGCCTGTGCCCGGACCCAAGTCAGCGGTCCCTCCGTGCCGGGCCCGCCGGCCGGAGCTGAGGCCGCTGGTACCGGGGCAGAGCAGCGCCAGCGCCGCGACTCGGCCCCAAGGGCACCCGCCGGGCCGCCCACCGCCTGCCGGCAGTGCCGCCGCGTTGCCAGGCAACGGCGCCCCCCCTCCGCGTGACGTCACGCACTCGCGAGAGCTCGCCCCGCCAAACCGCCCCGTGAAGCTCCGCCCCCTTCTCTTTGCGCCAGTGCCGCACCATGGGTGAGTGAGTCTGTCGCGGGGCCCGGTCGCCATCCGGTGCCATCCGCTCGCCGCGCCGCTGCCGCCCGCACCTGCTCCTCACCGGGTGGCAGCGGGCCGCGCCGCCAGCCTGCACGGCCGGTCGTTTGGGGTGGCCGCGCCGGCCCCGAGCTGCTGGCGGGGCGAGGGTGCCTAGGCCCAACATGGCGACCGGGGGAGGGGGAGGGCAGACATCCTTCGCCTCGCCTCGGGCCCCGTGCGCTGGGCTCGCTCTCGGGGGCCGCGGGGCCGTCGTGCTCGGGGGCTGTGGAGGGACCGTTTGTGCAGGGAACCTTGCGGATGAGGCTTTTGTAGGGCAGGTGGGTGACTCTTTATCCGGTTGGTCGGCGGGGGATCGTAGGGGGGAACAGGAGATGGGGTACGATGGGGAGATAGTCCTCGTGGGCCGCCCGGAAGGTTGGGTTTATGTTGGGGTGTCTCGGGCCCAGCAGACACACGCGGGACGGGGTTTCCTTTCTGTAGGTGCTCTGCCAGGCCCGGAAGATAACGTAGGGTGTTTCCTATAGGGTGCCTAGCCGTTTGGATGGGGCACTTCCCGTAGGGTGCCCAGCGCATCAGGTAGGTTGGGAGGCAGCTTCCCAAAGGGGACACCCGTCAAAGGGCAGAGGGAGTCTGTCTCCTTTGTACAGCCCTGCTGGGAGGGAGGAGGCCGAGGCGGATCTGAGTGTCAATGATGAAGCTTCTCTGACTGCTGCATAAGGCTGAGTGCTCTGTGCGGATACCAACCTTGGAGAGCTGAGGACTCAGAACCGTGCCCTGCCGTGGCCAGGTGGGCTCCGTGCCGTGCTCTGACCACGCTGCTCTTCATTCAGGTATCTCCAGGGACAACTGGCATAAGCGTCGCAAGACCGGGGGCAAGAGGAAGCCCTATCACAAGAAGAGGAAGTACGAGTTGGGGCGACCTCCTGCCAATACTAAGGTGGGTGATTTGTGGGTGGTCAGTAGCTGTGTTTTCAAACTCAGCTTGCTGGTTGTGTGCTCTTAGAGGCCTAAACACATGCTGTGTTTCGTGAGTGGCTAGAACACCTGTCGCTGCTTCTTTAAAAGGTGGTGCTTTTCCATATGCCAGTGGAAAGCAGCGATGTGATTTTGCAATAAGAGGCAATTGGAGTGATGAAACTTTCACCTTAGGTAGACACAACGGACCGTTTCGGTCGTTAACGGTGTCTGCCGATGCTGGGCTTTGTCATAGTTACCCTGACCACGTTGCCTTTGAGGTTAGGAGTTGGCTGGGCTCCTGTGTGACCTGTGCGGTGTCCCAGCACCCCCAACGCTCCAGTGTTTTTTTTTTCTGACCGTAGATTGGCCCACGCCGAATTCATACAGTGAGGGTTCGTGGTGGAAATAAGAAGTACCGTGCCCTTCGGCTGGATGTTGGCAACTTCTCCTGGGGATCAGAATGTAAGTACATCGTAAGCCTGGTGCGTGGAAGGGAAAAAGTGCTGGTCCCCACTGCTGCTACCGAGTAGAGGGATGGTGATGCAAGTGTGGATCTGTAGGCTGGGTTTGAACACGGTGGAACTTGCAGTACTGGGCCTGAAGCAGCATGCATAGTGATGATAACTTTGACCTTATGTGGCCTTAGAAGACTGGGATGTCTGCTAAGTTCACAGTGATTGGAGTGTCATAGTTACACTGAGTGACATGCTCACCTTATATTTTTACTGGGAAAGAACTACAGAGGGGCAAAAAACCTAAATACGGGTAGTTCTTCCTAAAGGTGACTTCTGTTTGTTGATGAATGCTTGCTGAGAGTTAGGTGCTCTTGTGCAGGTGTTGAGGGTTTTCTCTTAGGGCCACGCTTTCTCAGAAAAAACCTACCACGTGCAGTTTACTTCACACTCCCGCTTTGCTAAGCAAAAGCAGGAAGCACAGAAGAGAGAGGGGTGTCTGTAGTATTTCCCCTGACCCAGACTGTGTTTTTCTCTGAATTACAAGCTGAAAACCATGTCACTTCAGCACAGGCATGATGGTGAAGCCAGCAGTCAGTGGGTGGTGTTTCAGTGGTCAGCATGGTGTGAGGGAGAGGGAACGTGCTTGCTCCTCAGTGATCATGGAGCGTTGTCCATGCTGTGATAAGCGCTGTCATCCGTAGGCGTTGCTGCAGAAGTGAAGGGGCTGAGCATACCTTGCAGAGCAAGGATGAGGTACGTGAGCAAAGAGGAAAAAACCGGTCCTGTACGTCTCCAGGGCAGGCAGCTGCTGAACAGTCAGATCTAGTAGCTAAGACTGAATGCTTGAAGGGTGAAAACACCGAGCTTCCCCTCCCGGTTTGCGCAGAAACCCTCACCCTATAAAATGGTTTCTAGTATGTGTTGCAGAGCAGTCCTGTTGAGCGTGGCTTAATTCAGTAACTCGGAAGCACGTGGGGATTGAGCCCTGGCTGCTGTGTTAGCTGGCATTTCTGAGGGATCTTCCAATCCAGGAATTTATTTTTAGGATTGCTTAGTCTTGAGACGAGTTCCAGCAAGGCCACAGATCCCAGTTTTTCACCTGGGGTGGATGCGGTTTCCAGGTGTAGGTTTCTGTCCTAGCAACAGGAGGTTGGACCGATGAAAAATAAATGTGTGTCTTAATTAATTCAGTGCCAGGGAAGCTGGAGGACATTAGATGGGGTGATGAGCGTGAGATGGTTTGAGGATGTGTGAAACACTGTGGTTTGTATTCTCAGTTGTCTGATCCCTGTAGGTTTGAATTCATACTCTTCTTTTGAAAGGCTGCACTCGCAAGACCAGAATCATTGACGTCGTCTACAACGCTTCCAACAACGAACTGGTGCGGACAAAGACCCTGGTGAAGAATTGCATCGTTCTCATCGACAGCACCCCGTACCGGCAGTGGTATGAAGCCCACTATGCCTTGCCCCTGGGACGCAAGAAGGGCGCCAAACTGGTACGTCTGGGGTTGCCGTGTGGACTCCCTGCAGGGTAGAGGTGGTTACGCACCGGGGGTGGACAGTGCCTGCCAGAAGAGGGGCGAGTGCCCGTCGGGGATAACATTGGTCGCGTGGGCTGCGTTCCCGTCAGCTCCCAGGCCAAGTCTGGCTCTGTTAATGGAGTGCTGGCACCTCGGAGCTCTCTCTGAGCTCCGTTTGCGCACAAGGACCTGCCTGCCTGTCTCTTTGGTCTTCTAATGATGATACCTTTGTCCAGTTCTGCTACTGAAGGGAGAGCGATGACACATGCGATGCTGAGGAAGACTTTGCAGATCAGGTCCTTGGGCTGGGGAACGAGAGCTTTGACGAGAAGCTTGTCGATTGCTACATTTCAGCTTGCTTTCAAGTGTTCTTAAGTGTCTCTAAGCTATCTAGACCCATCTTTTTCTTTTTTCAAGATGCACACCCAGACTATTGGAAGGTGTTTAAACCCCCGTGGGTAGCGCTCAGCTTAAGGTTGTCTCCTGCATTTAAAGACAAAGCACTTCTCATCCGAGCACTGCAGTTAGAAGCACAGGGAGAGCTTGTCCCCCATCTGCCAGGACCTGCACCACACCCAAGCACGCTGGTGTCTGGAGAGGGAACGAGTATTCACCCTTCTGAAGGAGGATTAATTCCTCCAGGAAGCCTTTGCAATGTCATTTGTCTGAGAGCACCCTTCCCTAGGGCACCGTGCTTTGTTGTCGGCAGCAACTAGTTAGCAACACTGCATTTCTTGGCCTCTAAAGTGAAACAGCACCTGGTTCTGTGCGGTTGAGGGGTACCTCTGGGAGGAACGAGTTGGGAAACGGCGCAGTGCCGAGAATACAAGGGTCTGCTTGGTGTTAGTGGAGACCTGCTCTCGCACGGCGTGGCCCTGGGCTTCACCTTGTCTTCCCGTGTGGTCCTGTTTTTAGACTCCTGAAGAGGAGGAAATCTTGAACAAGAAGCGTTCAAAGAAGATCCAGAAAAAATACGACGAGCGAAAGAAGAACGCCAAGATAGCGAGTATTCTTGAGGAGCAGTTCCAGCAAGGGAAGCTGCTTGGTGAGTCCCCGGCAGCGTTAACGTGAGGGTGGGGATAAGGGAGTCGGGGCACAGACAGGGTGGCAGAGCAGGTCGTGGTCTTGGGATTATTTAAAGTATCTGCAGGAGCACCTTCCGGGCCTGAAACGTAGCTTGTTCTTTCATCTTCTCTGGAGATAGCCTGCTCCCGGCGGGAAGGGCAAATCCATTTCTGGAGCTTGAATTGGTGCGTGTCCCAGCCAGGCTCCTGGAGTTAATCGTTCCTGATTGCCCTTTGAGGAAAAATAACGGGGCTGGCGACTCGCAAACTGAGCCCAGACCCCGTGGGGCCGTGCTGCGTGTCAGGAGAATGTCCCACAGACACGTAACGGCTTGGAGCAGTGTGGAGTTGTGGCGGATAGTGGAGTGAGGTGAAGTCTTCTGGTGATGAGACCTTTGTCCAGTTCTGCTACTGAAACTTGAGCGATGACAGTTTGGAGATCTGAAGAGGACTTCACTAGGGACTCGGTCTGGCAGAGCAGGGTGAAGAGCAGGATACCTTGGGAATCCGGGATGTAAACGGGTGTATCCGTCACTGGTCACTTGCTCCTCCGTGCTTGTGCGGGGAGATGGGGGCAGTGTCTTTCCGTGGGGTGTACACCGGGGTAGTGACCTGTTAAACCTTAACTGGGTGCCTTCTCCTTGCAGCCTGCATTGCCTCCAGACCTGGACAGTGTGGCCGAGCCGACGGCTACGTGTTGGAAGGCAAGGAATTAGAGTTCTACTTGAGGAAGATCAAGGCCAGAAAAGGCAAATGAATAAAAACTATTCTGCTGAGAGAACGAATAAAGCCAAGAGTCTACAACAGTAAAGGGTTGTGTGCTCGTTTGTGTGCGCGGGGCGGAGCGGGCTTGGGTAGCTCCTCTGCCTGTAAGACGGGAAGGAAGAAGGATCTCCTGGAACCCCTGAGCGCCTCTGTGTCTTCAGGCAAGCTCTGACCCTGCCTGCTCTCGACTAAACCATCCCCCTGGCTTCTAGGACAGTGACTTAGTGGACCAAGCGGGCATGGGAAAGAGATGTCAGCCTTGGCTCAAGTGGAGAATTTCCAGTACTGGAAACCGAGCAGGAGGAAGGTGCAGATGTCCATCCGCAGGAAGAGTTGGGGCTGTCTGGGAGCTGCTGCGCTGTGGCTGGGCACGCACCCTCCCTGTTGGGTCAGCACGTGCTGCCTTTGGGGTCTTGGGGTGAGGTCAGCGGCGAGAGGAGTGACCGGGGAGGAGCTGTGCTGCTTGGCCTCTGCATTTGTGCCAAGTCTGGCTGAAAACCGGGACCTCCAGCTGCCGCTTTCCACGTCACCCACGCTCACACCCTCTGCTTGGGGCCAGCAGCTCCTTTTGCCGGAGCCTGGTGGTCCCTGTCTTGGCTGGGATGGCCCTCGGGATGCAGTACCCCCTTCTAGGCGAACGTGGCCGCACTGCGCACTGACCAGCTGGTCTTCCCCTGACCTCTCTGATCTCGCAGCAGTGCAAGATGAATCCCTTCTAGCAGAAGGGCCAGGCTCTCCTCGTGGGCTGTCCCTTTCGAAAGCTGGGTACAAACTCCACAGCTTTCCGCCCCGTCTCCTGTGGGGTTGGAAAGCTGTGCTGGATGTTTTGGGCCACGTGATGTCATTCCTGGGGGCTGCTCCCCGCATCTCAGTGCCGGATGCTGCGGGTACTGGGTGAAGCTGGGAGCCCACCCACCGAAGGGCTGGCCCGGGGGCGGCGGGGACGTGTCGCACTCGTGCGTGGCTGCGTTTCTGGAGTCACTGGCAGCGGGAATTGGGCTGGGTTCCGTTTGCACAAGCACGTTCCTTCTCCGCAGTGATCCGGGGTAAACTTTCCCGAGAGGTGGGGTGGGGAGCGATAAAGGGCGCTTGGGAGGGTTGTGTCACTGCCGCTTCCTCTGAGCGTTTCCCCTCGCCCTCTGCAGAGTGCAGGCAGGACTCGGGGTGTTCCTGGGGGTGCACGGATGGAGAAACTGAGGCTTAGGGAGCAAGTGCTGACGTGGTATCGGAGCAGGAGCTGTAAACCGGCCCCTGACGGGCAGGATCGCGGCTAATCCATCAGTGCGCGCTGCTTGGGAGGTTACCGCTCTGAGAAACGGCTGCCCGTGGGAGCGCCAGCGGCAGCTCTCGCCCGCTGGAGCCGGGCTGCAGGCATGATGTGGGGACAGGACGGTGGCAGCCAGCTCCCGCGGTGGCCCGGGCTGTGGGACCTTGCTCGGCTTGGCCGCAGGTTGTACCGTTTCCGTGCCGTGGGTCGGTCGGCTCCACGTGCTATTAACTCCGGGGTATGTTCACGGGACGTGGTCCAACCCCGAGCATGACCTCGTGGTTATGCTTTAACAGGTCCGGCAGCGGCCTGGAGGGTAGTGAGGGAGGAGTGGGGTGGGGGCAGGCAGGAGCTCTAAAGGAAAGCTGGCTTTGGAAAAGGGGGGCGTGCAGGAAAGGGAATTTTTCAACAGCGCTGCTAATATTCTCAGGGAAATCACATAACTGAGTGCAGAAATTCTACAGGGCCTGAGAGCATCTTTCTGGCTGTGTCACTTGGTCTTACAGCCCACAACGTCGCTGGGGCTGGTCCTTGGGGCTGTGCCCTTTTTGCCGCAGGAGAACGTGCACGCTTCTGGATAAAATCCAGATTCACCTGGATAAACGTGGCGTCCCTGCTGCCTCGCTGCTGGGGATGGTTTGCACCCACGAGAACCTCCAAGCTGAGGTTGGCAATAGCTTTATTCATACTGGGGAGACGTCAGGGTGTTGGTTTTCATACTGGGGAGACGTCAGGGTGTTGGTTTTCTGCAGGACTAACGCCCTTGTCACATCCCTTCCTTGGAGTCTGGGCTGTCCCCTGTGCCAGGCCGTGGGAGTAGGGGGAGTGTGGCCATCTGGACATCAGCGCCATCATCGCACAGATGGGCTGAATCCTGCAGTTCTGGGGCTAACGGCTGGTGGTGAAGGCTGCCTGCCCAATCCCAAACCCACCAGGATCATCCCATCAGCCTGGGGACGCATCTTGGCTCGGGGCCAGGTGGCAAAAGACCTGGCAATGTCCTGGCTCTGGTCAGCGGGTCTGAGGGAGGTGTCTGGGGACAGGGAGCTTCGTGGCTGGCAGTGGCAGTGCCTTGGGGTGAGGGCAGCTATTCTGCCTCTAGGAAAGGGGGTGCTTTTGGGCCACCTCGGGGCTCCAGCTGGTCAGCCCCAGCTCTGTCACTGGGTCGTGCCTTTACCTGGATCAGCGGCAGCTCCTTGTGTTTAGGAGGCTTCTGGTGGCCAGGTCCCCCCCGGGTGACCACCAGGCATGGTGGGCTCTCTGGCCCCGCTGTCCTCATCCTCTGTATCCTCCTCGATGTGGGCCACCATCTTGGGGTCCTCGGAGTGGTTGAGGTCAGGGGAGAGGAAGCTGCCGTCCCCCCAAGTGAGGGGACGCAGGTTGGGGTGACCTTGGCCGCCCCAGCTGAAGTTTATGATGTTGATGGCAGGGGATGCGCTGGCAAGAAGCAGCTGAGCAGAGGTGTCTGGATGCACCGGATGCTCCGAGAGGCCTCCAGCTGGCTCTGCTCTGCATCCTCGCACGTGCTGGGGAAGCACGGCGGGGCGGTGGGGACAGGCTGCCACCCTCCACAGGGACACCCAGTGCCACTCACCCCCTCCACCCAACGTATTGGCAAGCGGGGAGCAGCTCTGGGATGCCACGTCCCTGCTCCAGCAGCTCATCCATCACCCAGCGCAGCTCCCAAGCCCCAGAGGGGCTGGGCAGTGCAGCCCCACAGGGGGGTGTTGCTGTTTGCTCGCTGTAATTGGGCCCGGTGGGGACAAGCCCGCGTGTGCTATTGATGCCCTGGAGCACTCGCCGCTCGTCGAAGGTGAAGCCCAGGAACGAGGGCTTCAAGGTCTCGGCAGACGTGGCTGTGGTGTAGAGGGGCTGAGCCGTGGACTCCTTCCAGTATTTGTCCTTCAAGGCGTGGGGCAGGTTCTGGTACATGTCATCCACAGAGAGCAGGGACACCTGGGCACAGCAAAGGCAGGGGACAGGGGTGGCTTTGCAAGGACATGAGCAGGATCGGGGGGCTGCCGATGCTGCTCCAGACCTCAACCTGGCAGAGGTAGGGCTGGGCTGTGCAGGGGGTCAGGGAGGCTCCGGGCCCATCTCCGGGCTGCGTTTGGGGTTTCCCCTTTTGAACGCTTTCCTCGGGGATGAGGGGCTGAGCAGCGGTGCCAGGCTGCTGAGGGTCCCCTGGGGGGATGCTGGTGGGGAGCAGAGCTGCAGAAGGTTGGGGGTGGAGGGACAAGTTGCAGCCCTGCTTCCTTGTGTGGGACAAGGACCCGCATGGCCAGGAGCAGGGCTGGGGACTGCCAGGGCACAGCGCCTGCTGACAGGGAGCAGGGGTGTCCCTGTGCCCCGACTGCAGCAGTCCCACGCAGCATCGGCCTAGGGCAGGACCCACCTGCAGATTCCTGTCTATCAGCTTGTTAGTCTCAAAGTCATCATCATCTTCAAAAGGGTTAATTATCTGCTCTGCAACCTGGGGAGGGAGGGGGACAGGTGAGACAGTGGAGCAGGGGCAGGGACACCTTCCCACAGGGCTCTCCATCCCGTAGTCCATCCCTAGGGCACGTGAAACATGCAGACTTGGAACCCTGTGGTGGCTTGGATGGCTGGCCCCCATGGACATGACCCCAAGGGCAGCTAACAGTGACATGGTTGGTGCCATGCCACACACACCACCCCCCCTCCCAGGCCAGGGCGGCACTCGGGGCCACCCCCAGCCTGTAAAGCAAAGCCCTGGTGCAAGGTGGCCACGTCTCACCTTCAGCCAGCCAGCGTAGAACTGGAGGAGAGTGGAGAGAGGGACATACATGTCCAGGTCCCCCTCCTGTCCCAGCTCCAGGAACTGCCACCCGATGAGGCAGAAGGCAAAGGAGTAGACGGGAATGGTGACCACCTGCCAGGAGTGTGGGTCAGCTGGCAGCAAGTGTGGTAGCCAAGGGGGATGCTTGGCTGGTTGCTGATGCTCTCATGGGGGAGAGGCTAAACTCCATGTCCCCACGCTCCTGCATGTCCCGCTGGAGCTGTGAACCATTGGCTGTGCCGGAGCCGGCACCAGATTCAGTGGGGGAGTAAAGTGGTTTTAGGAAGGGAAGGTAAAGTGCTCCCTGTCAGTGTGCAGGAAGGAGGCTGTGGGGGTCCTCTGCTATCGGGTGGAAGCAGCTGGTTCTGGGCTCGGGGGGCCAGTGGGGTGCGTGGGTACTCACCTGCCTGTACACCTGGGGGATGCTGATCCAGTCGTAATGGAACAACATGCTGCACTTGGCCCGGTAGAGATTCAGCTCCTGGGCAGAGAGGACAAGGACGGTGACGCAGGCTTTGCAGAAGCCCCCTCCCTGGTGCCCCCCACACACCCAGCACCAACTCACATCCGTGACCAGGCGGAGGGCTGCGTCATCGCAGATGCGGCTGTCCTGCCTGGCCTGTGCCGCCAGGTTGGAGAACCACACGCGGGGGATCCAGTACTTGTTGAAGTCGGAGTGGAGGCTCTCGAACTCTTTGCGCTCGTCCCGAGTCATGAAGCCAGCGGCGGGACAGAGGCTCAGCACCATGGCCCCTGTGCTGGTTGGGGGAGAGCCTTTTTGGGGTCTGTCCCCAGCCAGAGCGTAGGGTTTTCCAGGTGAGACTACAGTCCCCAGAGATGGGCGCTAGGCAAAGGGGCTGTGGGGCTGTTTGGGGGTGAACATCCCTGCAAGGATGCCGCCCCATGCGCGAGGCAGTTTGGGGAAGAGGTGCTTGCAAGTATCCCCAGCTCCCAGCACACCCTCCTGGTGACAGGGACACATCCATGGCCCCCAGCTCTCACCCCACATTGGAAGCCATCACCCCCAGGGTTTAGTTCCCTCACTCGCTTCCACCACGTGGTCCATGGTGGGGGAGCGCTTGAGCACCCTGGTGCTGATGGAGCGCAGGATGAGGACCGCCGACAGGTTGGCGTAGCGGATGAGGGTGTGCTCGTCCTTGCTGTGGACGTTGCTGGACATGACGCACATGAGCTGGTCGGGCAGGGGGATGCTGGTGTATTGAGCCCACCACCCGTTCACGACCAGGGTGATGTAAAAACCTGCACTGAGAGACAGCACCTGGGGGGCTCGGAGTGGCCGGGTGGCGGGTCAAGGTGAGGATGAGCCCACCCCAAGAGAACTGATACGTTTCCAGGAGTGACAGATTTCTCTGTGGCCAGGAGATAAAGTGCGCATTGTGCTTCCCATTGGGCTCCCCTCCCAGGGATGGAGGTGGGGACATCCCTGACTCTCCCCTGGCCTGTGTGCAGGTGGCACAGGGCAGGACTGCCATCTTTCGTAGGTAAGGTACTCCTTTCCTGGGCTTGAGGAGGAGGATGGAGCAGGCATGGGGAAATCACAGCCTCCCGCTGGCCTCCCCACAGCCAGGGAGCTGCAGATGGTGGGTCTGGGAGCCAAGTGCCATCCCTGGGGCACCCGTCTCCTCTGGCCCCCATCTGACTGTGTCTGAGGGTTGTTTTGGCCTGGGGTCAGGATGGGCAGTGAGAGCATCCTCAAGCCACCAGTGCTGGGAGGAGCAGGAGACCCTGGCTCCCGGGTTCTGGGATTGCCATACCTAGGACAAACGACATGGGGATGAGGTCCGTGGAGCGGTTGCAGTATTGAGCCACTTTGGGATAGAGGCGTTTCTGCTCCTTGGTCAGCAGCCACCTGCAATGGACACACAGCAGGGCTGGGGACACGCAGGGGGGTCAGGGACACACAGCGGGATCAGGGACACACAGCAGCATTGGGGACACGCAGGGGGGTCAGGGACACACGGTGAGGTCGGGGCAAGCAGTGGGCTGGGGCGATGCCTCAGACCTCCACAAAAGCCATCACCTGATTCTCCTTGCCAGGGTCCCTGCCCACACCCACCCTCCCTGCGGGAGTCCCCTGGGCTTTTCCCTTCCCTGCAGGGACCCCAGCCCCTGACCGACGGGGCATCTCTGCACATCACAGAGGGTCAGCAGGGAGGGACATGCCGACCCCGCTCACTGGTAGGTGAGGCCGAGCACAGCGTACAGTACCACGAAGATGACAAACTCCTTGTACAGCAGCTTGTAGCTGCTGCCTTTCCAGCGGAAGGGCAGCTTGGAAAAAACCCCGAAACGGGAGTTGGTGACTTTCAGTGCGTAGGAAACAGTCATCGTGGCTCAACCCCGCGCCTCGGTGCAGAAATGGCTCTCGCTGGCTGCCGACTAAACTGAGGCGAACTGGGGTTCCCACCACTGTCCAGGCTGCAGGGCCTGGGGATGCACCCTTGCTCCCACACCGGGAGCTATGGCTTAGCAGCAGGATTGCCCACGCAGCTGCCCTGCCCTTCCCACGCCCACCGCAGTGGCTGCCCACTCCCTGCCTGCACCCAACTGTCCCACCGGTGCCTCTTGCCCCTAAATACCCCAGCATGGGTGCACGCGGCCAAGCCCTCCCCGTGATGGATTGGGGCTGTCAGAGGCAGGGAACAGGGAACTCCGGGTTGGTCACACCTTCCTGCCACTGGCCGGGGCTGGAGATTTCAGTGGGGACTGTGGGAGCTGGAGCCAGGGCTGGGCAGGACCCAGTGGGGCGGTTTAGGTCATTCCCCTTTGCAGCCATGGTGGCTGAATTGAGGCTCCATGAGGAGGAGGGAAAAGAACGGAGGGTTGCGTGGCTCCTGGCGGCTCTGGGACTGGGCTCTCCAGGGTGTGCAGGCAGAGCTGGCACCCACGGAGGACTGTGGGATGTTTCTGGAGCATGGGTGAAGAACATGCCTGCGGCCATGGGCAGGGTAAGCAGCCCCTGGGGGCGGCTGGCTGACCCCTGCCTGTCCTGCCGCCCCCCTGGGCCAGCTCCTGGTCCCTCCACGTCCCCAGGAGGCTTGGGGACAGCATGAGCCGGGGCACGCTGGGATCCCCTGGCTGCAGTACCTGGCAGAGGAGGATGGAGGCATATTAAAGGCTGGCACTGGGCCATTTTCCCAGGGCCAGGGAGGGAGCGGGAAGGGAAAAATTCCAGCGGGCCATGAACCAGTGGGAAACATCCATGAGTGACAGACATGCAGGGAAGTCATCCTGCCCTTGTCCCTGACCCACACTGGGACTGGGGCTGAGCACTGCTGGGGCCCATGGCTCGTCCCACTGTGGACTGCCGGGGACCACGCTGTGCTCCGCAGGAAACGTCGCTTCCTTTGCCGGCCGGAGCTCCGCGTCCTGCCCTGCCCAGCTCCCTCCCTTCCTGCCCGGGCACAGCGCCCAGCCCAGGCCCAGGCCGGCTCCATTGCAGAGTGGGGCGGCCGTTGGGGCTTCCAGCCTGGGAAATGTCCCCCTGGGCAGGGGGGGCAAGGCTGATGGATGCTTGCATCCCCCCCATCCCTGGAGAAGGGCTGGAGCACCCATGAGTGAGAGTCACTGGGGATGTGCCTGTGCAGGGCGGTGATTTACAGCCCCCCCCCAGCTTTTGTCCCATTCCCAGGAGCTGGCACCTTCCCCAGGCGGGCTGCAAATCATGGAGCAAGGCAGAGGCTCTGCTCACCCTCAGCCAGTGCCCAGCTCTGCTCTGGTAGGTCAGCAAAGCAGCCCAGGGGCTGCCCAATGAGACCCATACTGGGGCATCACCCAGGGCACAGGAGGGGAGGTGGGGTAGGGTATCGCCCCCCATCCTTGTGCTCCCCACATCCCATCAGCCAGCTCCCCACCACGCCAAACCATGCTGACACGGGCAGACCCGCACTACCGGGAGTAAAATGATTTATTTATCATTGAGAGCTGGATCCTACTGTGCTTAGCAGCACATGGGGCAGGGAAGGCTGCAAGGGACCTCCTCTGGTGCCTCCCCACAGGCGTCTGTGCCCCACACACCCACTCACACCCACCCATGCACAGTCCTTGCACACACGTGTGCACGCACACTCCTGCGCACAGCAGCACGTGCACTGGCTGTTTAAAGCCTCTGTGCCGCATGGTGGGACACTGTGGGAACTGGTATGGGGAGCAGGAAGGGCCACCCCAGGCTCCCCTTGCCAAGCTCAGGGCACCTCATCCACGTGTGACCCCCCCAGACCACGTAGGCAGAACCTGCCCCATCTCACATCCCCAGGCCCTGTTCTCTGCGAGCTGGGGAGCAGCAGGTCCATGCCAGACGCCATGGGGCTCCAGCGAGAGGATGGAGGCCCCATCCAGTGGTTCTGGCACACACAGTATTGTCACCTGGTCCCCCACCTCCTCTCCACGTCCTTCCTCAGGCACTGCCAGCCCGTGTCTGGTCTGTGCCAGAGCCCCGGTGCCCAGAGCACCCTGACACCCCTGCCCAGCTGAGGCACATGGTAAGCGAGGGGTGCACATGGTAGTGCAGGGGAAGGGATGGGAACCTGGGGGCGCAGCTTTGCAAGCAGCCACTGAAAGCCACGGCAGGACAGCGCATGCTGCTCCTGCCCTGCTGGTTTTCACTACCACCCGACCCCTGCCATCCTCCTGGTGTGTCCCAGACACGGTCCAAGTCCCAGCATCAGTGCAGGTCGATGTTCTCATACTCCAGGTTGTCTGAGTCCTCCAGCTCGATGCCGGGTACCAGGTTGTAATAGTTGGTTGACTGATTCATGTACATCTTCTCCCGGTCGGCAGAGTCCTTCAAGACTTCGCTCACGCTGACAGTGTCCACCTCTGGCTCCTCTGCCCTCGGTGCCACTGTGTCCCGCTGCCTGCCCGGCCCCATGCCCTGCTGCCCTTCATGGGCCAGCACCTGGGAACTGCTGGGGGATCCCACCTGGATCTCCACCTCCTCGTAGAGGTCCCTGCTGCTCTCCAGTGGGTCCACAGAGGGCTGGAGAAGGACCTGGCTCCCCAACAGCACCTTCTTCTTGGTCTTGGAGGGGGCAGCGGGCAGCTCGTAGGGGACGTAGTGGTGGGGCTCTGCAGGCACGGGCACATTGCCCCTCTCTGCTGTGGCCGGGCAGCTCTGGGACCTGCTCTGAAGGCGGTAGTTGGAATTTCTCTTCCGCCTGCAGAAGCACCAGGTGATGACGGTGAGGATGAGGAGAGGGGGCAGGCAGATGAAGAGGGCAGTGAGGCTGTGCGAGCGGCACAGCTCACCCCGGGGGATGCTCTGGAGGTCCATGCTGCGGTACCGCTCCGGTGTGTGGCAGATAACTTCAGCGACTAGGCTGGGCCAACCCTCCAGGTTGCTGAGCAAAGCGCAGCTGCAGTCCCAGCTGTTGTTGGAGAGCTGGAGCTGGAGCAGGGATGGCTTCAGGAGGCTGGCGGGAAGGAAGGTCAGGGCATTGAAGCCCAGGTAGACCTCCTGGACCTGGGTTGATGCTTTCAGGAAGGACTCAGGCAGCTCTTGGAGATGGTTGTTGTCCAGATAAAGGACCCTCAAATTAGGGGCGTCTTCCAGAAAACTTACAGGGAGACTTTCCAGCAGGTTGTGACTTAAGTGCAAGATCTCCAAGGCGGGGGGGACTCCCTGCGCGTTGCTGATATCCGTGATGCTGCAGTGCGAGAGGTAGAGCTCCCGCAGCCCCCGCACCCCTACCAGTGCGCCCCAGTCCAGGTGGGTGATGTTGGAGTGGGTGAAGTTGAGGCAGCAGCTCTCGGGAAGCGGAGCCTCCCGGAAAGCCTGGAAGTCCATGGGCTCCGTGCAGTTGCAGCTTTGCGGTGCTGTGTCGAGGATGAGGCCGGCAGCGAGCAGGAGGCTCCCACAGAAGGACACGGTCCCCAGCCCAGCGCCTGCGGGGAGAGCGGATGGGTGACGCCCCCGTGGGACCAGCTCCCCTGCTCCCCTTGCTCCAGCCGGCCTCTGTGGGGGGGTGAACCCCGCTTCTCACCCTCGGGAAGGGACTCGGGTACCCCGCGGGACCCACCTCCCGGGGCTGCCGCCCCCCGCCATCCCGGGGCTGCCTCCCACCCGACGTCCCTCTCGTCCCGTCGGGTACCCGCGGGCAGCGAGTGGCCGCCGGGGTTGTGCTCGTCTCCCTCCCGCCCCCCCCTCGCGGTGCCGTGCCCGGTCTCACCTGCCGCCGCACGCCCCATCCTCCGGGGCCGCTCCGCCGCGCTCCCCGCCGGGCGCGGCCGCCGGCTCCGCCTCGCTGCGGGGCGGCCCCGTCGCAGCCCGCCCCAGCCCCGGGCCCAGCCCCGGGCCCGCCTCGCCTCGGCCGCTGCCCGCCCCCCGCCCCTACCCCGCCGCGGGACATGGTCTCCCTTCGCCCTCCCCTCCGCCCCGTCCCCTCGCTGGGGTCCCACCAGCCACGGACCCTCCGGCTGCACTGGGCGGTGGCACCCCCCAAAATATGCTGGACCCCGGTGGCCCCCCTTCCTCTGCCCCCCACTATAAACCATAGCCCCCCATCCCTTCCCCATCCAGCCCCCCCGAAGCAACGTCCCTTCCCAGCTTCCCCCAATCGCCACCCTTCTCCAGTCCCCTCCATACTCCAGCATCAGCCCCCCCCAACTCCTGGAGAGGGGCCAGGCTGGGCTCCGCTGACTTCCCCTTCCTCCTGGGATGGGGAGGGGGCTCTGCCTGGCTGGTCCCCACCTCCGTGCAGGGTGCAACTCCCAGCCCCGATGGGGAGCGGAGGCAGGGTGGGCACGCTTACAGGATGGGGACCAAAGGGGACAGTTTCCCCACTGCTGTAGCCCTTGCGACTTCCTTCCGTCCCACACAAGTTCCTGGGCCGGGAAGGAGGAGCAGAGTGAGCCACAAGCACTACAGCCCGTGGGAAAAGCAGCGCTGGAGAGGGGAGCTGTGTTTCCACATGCTGAAAATCATAGAATCGTAGAACGGTTAGGGTTGCGTGTGTGCTCAGCGCAGCGTGAGCCAGGGAAACTGAGGCACGTGGCGTGGTACCGACAGCGCTTTGCTTCGGCACTGTGGGAAGTGGGTGAGGTGGGACCTGGCCTGAGCGTGTGTGCAGCGCTGTGGGGCTGGACCCCAGTGGGGTGATTGCAGTGGGGCAGGGCTCTGGTGACCACTCTTCAGCCTGGCTCGGGGTGCAGAGTGCCGGGGCACCCTACGTGCTGCGTATCGGTGGTGCCTCAGAGGCCTGGCAAGCTCAGCACACTAGTAATAACTGCTCTGGGTTGTTCCAGGCTTCCTTGGGCCGCCCTTGCTACCCTGAGGGATGCAGCAATGTTTAAGAAGGCACCAGGCTCCAAGAATTTCTTCCCTGGATTTCACCCCTCCCTTGGGGCTCAAAACTGGCACCTCAGGTGCTGCTCATGTCTCAGCTCAGGGATGCTCCAGCCCCACTTGGGAGAGTAGCAGCTGCCCTTGGCACAGACCCATTGCCCACGTGCCCTGCGCCCTGTTGGGTCTCTCCCAGACCCACAACCCCCAGTGGAGGGGTTTCCTGCTGTGGGCATTGCCTCGTGAGCCGCGGGTTTGGGGTGCCCGCCCCTCGCGCTGCGCAGCAAATGCTGCAACAACAAACCCTGCAGCAGGGATTGCTGCTGGGGAGCAGGGATGGGTTGGGATGGAGCAGGGAGGGAAGTGGGACTGGCCAAATCCAGGCGGCTGGGGTGGGACGCAGGAAACGGCCGTTCGGGCCCTTGCGGGAAGGGAGGTGCCGGGAGTGCACCGGCTTGGGGGTGCAAGAGTTGCCTTTGGGGTGACCTGGACAGTCACACAGCCCCGAGCTGGCACCCACGGGCCAGAGTCTGCTAACACCCTGCGTGGGGTAAAGCCTCCCCCATGCCCCTGGGACAGCAGCTGAGCCAAGAGCCCCCTAGCAGGAGATTTCAGAGGGCTCCTTGAGCCTCCCTGGGATGGATCCTGCCTCCCTAGGGGTACCTTCCAGCGCTGGAATTTTACATACCAGCCCAGGTCCCAGTGCTTCCTTAATCTGGAGGGATCTCTCCCTCCAGGCAGCTGTGCCCAGGTTTGCAGCTTCTCCTCGGCACATCTCCAGCCAACCCCTGGGGAGGGTTGGCTTCTGCTGGTGCTGGTGCTGGAGCTGGTGCCAGAGCTGGAGGTGGTGCTGGTGCCAGAGCTGGTGCTGGAGGTGAAGCTGGAGATGGAGCTGGAGAGGGAGCTGGAGCTGGTGCTGATGGTGCTGGAGCTGGTGCTTCCTTCCCTGGCCCAGCTGAGGGACCAGCCACCTTCTCTCTCCTCCTCCTGAAAGCTAAAACACTGTGCTTTGCAGGAGCTCACCGTGTGAGAGTGCTGAGGGAGGGAAAATCCCACTCCTGAAGGGGACAGGGCTGTCACCCCAATCCCAGAGAGCTCCCCTGGGCTGTTAGGGTGGGGGGGCCAGGCTGGGGCCAAGCCAGTTGTGGATGTCACGGGAGATGAAGATCCCACAGCCTCTCTGGGCTCCTGTAGTATTTTACTGCACTGTAAGGGGAAAATAAATTAAGTTTCCTAGTATCTAGACGGAATTTCCCTTGATGCAACTTGCACCAGGTGCCTGTCCTGATTTCGCTGTACACCTCCCCAGAGAGCCTGGCTCCCTTTTCCTGTAATTCCATCTCAATAGCTGAAGCATCCAGGAGATCACCCCCAAGCCTCCCCTTCCCCACGCTGGGCAGATTTTTGATGCCAAACCGCACTTCCTCTGACAGCCCCGGCTCGTGATGGGAAGACCCCCGGCTGCGATGCTCTTCACACCTGCGGACCCCAGCTGCAGGTGGAGGGAGGGCTGCTCCCGCGCTCCATCCTTCTTGGAGAGGATGTGCCCCAGCCCTGGTGGGACATGGGCTGTGGGGTCTGTCTGTGTCCCCGAAGCCAGCCCAAGGTCTCACCCAGAGCCAGCGGGGAGCAAGGGCAGAGCCAGCAGCTCTCAGTCCTCACTGGTCCCCACTGTGCTTCTGCGGGGGACGCCGGGGCAAGCCCCATGCAGGTCCTCACGCCACCCCCAGGCAGGTACCCTGGGGCCTCCCCGCACCCCTGGGTGCCCCCACCTACGCGCTGCCTCCAGACGCTGACTCAGCTCTGCCCGGGGAGCTCCCGGCAGCCCGAGCTGGGGCCTCTGTCGGAAAACCAGCATTGCCCCGTGACGCTGCCTGCGCCCCAGGGAGCCCTGGGGCCCTGCCTGCTCCCCTGGGGAACCCTGGGGCGCTGCGGGCTCCCGGAATGTGTGTGCTGCCGGGCAGTGGGTTTGCACATTTCCCCTGCACGAGCTGGAAACCTGAGAAAAAAAGCAGACAGATCTGGGTTGTTTCCTCTCTCCCTACAGGCAGGTTTGCTCAGCTTTCCTGCAGCAAAAAAAGGGGCTAACCCCCCTGTCCCGGGGCTGTTTGTCTGGGAGGACTCATGCAAAACCCTCAGCACATTTAGGAGATTGAGCATCAGTGACCAGAGCCCGGAACTGCCCCGGGGAAGCAGAGGTGGAGTGCAGAGTGGGGAAACTGAGGCACAGAGCAAAGGACATGCACGCAGCCACCCTGCGTGCATTTGGAGCAGGGGAAGGGCAGCAGGATTTGCTTTTGAGGGGCTCTCGCAACACTGCAGGCTCGGGGGGCAAGGGGGTGTGGGTTTGCGGCCACCTCTGCCAGCTCCCACACCCATGGGGAGGGACAGATGCCCTGCATCCTTCTGTGACCTGTTTTGAGTGACACCCTTCCGTGGCCTGTTTCGGGTGACACAAAGATGTGTCCTCATCATGGCCATCAGAGAGCAGCACCGCTATGGCACACTGCCCGGACACCACCCCACGCCGAGGCCAGCACGGCCAGGCGCACCCCGCAACACCACAGCCCCCAGGAAGCACAGGATGGGGTGCCCAGGTGCCAAGGGGCAAGGATGGACAACCCCAGTGGGACAGTCCTGCTGGTCCCCAGTCCTGGACTGGCCACCATGGGCAGCTGCAGGGGACTGAGCTTTCAGGGCTCTTTGAGGGCCACTGGGGCATGGGGCTAGGCAGGAGCCAGGGCAAAGGGTTGTCAAGTGGCCACCCAGGGGACAGCCTGGCCAGGGAGCTCACCCACATCTTCCACTGACCCCACCTGGGGTGGGCTGTGACCCCCCTCCCCAGCCCCTGGCACAGAGTGAGGGGCTCTGGAGGGGTCCCTGCCTGCATCCAGGTTTAGTATGGGGGTGGTCAGGGCCCACAGTGAACACACGGGGTTTGAAATCTCTCCCTGACCACGGCCACTCCTTGGGGTGTAGGTGTGGGGTCCCCAGGAGGTCGTGTGACACCAGTTGGTCACCCCTGTGAGGGTGTGTGGGGTGTATTTATAGATGTGTATAGGGAGGGGGCTCTGCTTGTCCCAGGAGGGAGGGGAGGCAGCCGAGGAAGGGTCTTTGTGTGCCTACAGGGTCTCGATGTGTCGATCTATAGGGGTTCCCCGTGTCTAGGGGGGGTGCCTGTGTTATGGGGGGGGCATACATCTACTGTGGGGTGAGGGGGGGATGTCTGGGGGGTCCCTGTACGGTGGAGGCAGCAGGCCCGTAGCTGGGTTCCCCCCGGGCCAAGGGATGCCGGTAGGTTCGTAGGACCCCACCACGCCCTCCCACTCCCCCATTTACGGTGCGGCGGCCGCTTTAAGGGCAGCGCGACCGCCCGGTGGGGGGGCGGGGCTCCGCGGGTGACGTCAGCGCGCCCATTGGTAAAGCCGGCGGGATTCCCGGGGCGGCGGCAGCAGCGCGCGGCGGCGGGGCCACGTGCGCGGGGTCCGGCGGTGGCGGAGCAGCTCCAGCTCCGCGGAGCCGCCTCCTTCTCCTCCTCCCGCGTCCGCCATGGAGCCCGCCGCCCTCTTCCCTCCTTTCCCCGCCGCCTCCCTCCCCGCACAGCCCGCGCCCACCCCGGCTCCCCCGCCCCGCGCGGCCGAGACCACCCGCATCATCACCGACCCCATCTCCGGCCGCTCCTACTGCAAGGGACGCCTGCTGGGAAAGGTACCGGGAAACGGGGGCGGGGGGCGCACCGGCCGCGGCGTGCCGGGTTGAGCAGGGCTGGGAGCCGAGGGGCGGGGGGCTGCGGCGCCTGTTTCGATCGACCCCTCTCCCGTGGGGGTGGGGGGAGATGTAGGGCTGGATGCGGCCCCTCGGCTGCCGCACGCCGCCGTCATCCTCCCCGCCTCCCCCGGCGGGCCCGCAGCAGCGCTGGAAGCTGTGAATCACCCCGGGCTGGCTGCGTGCCTCGCCGGCTATCGCAGTAGCATCGGTTTCGGGGCGCCCCGCGGGGTGTGCGTGGGCCGGCGAGTGCCCCGGTTCCCAGGGGTGCCGGCCCGAGCCGCTCCGCCGCACGTAACTTCGCCTCCCGCTGCCGGCGGCGTGTGTAGGAGGCGGGTGCCGGTTCCCAGCCCGGCCCGGGCTGAGTGTGCAGATCGGAGTCTGACATCACGGCTGGAAAAACCTGTCTCCGTGGGGCTGCCTTTCGGTGGCCTCCGCTCCCCGGGCTCCCAACCTCCAGGTTGATCTGTCGTGTGGAAAGATAAGGAGTCCGGCCGTGGCGGGTGGAAAAAAGCCCTGGAGGTTTTACAGGAACCGGGTGAAGAAAATCCCTGGTTGAGCACATCGTAGTTCAGATCTTAGTGGGCGACGCAGCAGGAGGGAGCGGGTGATGCTTGCCGAGGGAGCGGAGGAGGAGGTGGCTGGTGGGCAGGGGCGAAGAGCTGTCTCACCCATCCGTAACCGTCTCTTCCCTCGCAGGGTGGGTTTGCGCGATGCTACGAAATGACAGACCTCTCCAGCAACAAAACCTATGCCGTGAAGGTCATTCCTCACAGCCGGGTGGCTAAACCCCACCAGCGGGAGAAGGTGGGTGCCGTGGGGCTGGTGAGGCGCTGGGTAGGGTGCAGCGGGGGGGGTGGGGGGTGTCCTGCGCTCACCCAGGACCGCTGCTTCCTTTCAGATCAGCAACGAGATCGAGCTGCACCGCAATTTGCACCACAAGCACATCGTCAAGTTCTCCCACTACTTTGAGGATACGGAGAGCATCTACATCTTCCTGGAGCACTGCAGTAGGAAGGTGAGCGCTGGTGTGGCCTCCTTGCCAAAGAATCTCCCAAACAAACGGAGCCGTGGCTGGCCGGAGCAGGCCTTACCGGAGGTGCTGCGCTGGCATGCTCCTCGGCTGACTGCTCTGTCACACCCTCTGAGCTCCACCACGAGCCGTGTGGTTTCACGTGGCACCGGGGACACCGTGGGCTGCCTGCTCGTGTTGGCAGCCTGTAGCTCCTGGTGGGGCCACCATAAATCCAGTGGATCCCCTGGCTGTGCTGAGCAACCTCGTGTGGGGAGTCTGCTGAGGTCACGGCTGTAGAAAGAGGATTATTTGTGGATCTGCAACTTCTGGAAGAACTGGCTTTGACCCTGCCTCCCCCGTGCCTAGTCAGCAGGGCTGGCTGTTCTCCCTGCCTGCCATCACCAAGCTGCCTTCTCTCCCTCTGCAGTCCTTGGCCCACATCTGGAAGGCCCGCCATACTCTGCTGGAGCCCGAAGTGCGCTATTACCTCAAACAGATCATCTCAGGCTTGAAATACCTTCACCTCAAGGGCATCCTGCACAGAGACCTCAAGCTTGGTGAGTGCTGTGGGCAGGGCAGGCTGCCGTGTGGGGAGCGAGCTGCCCCTGAGGGACTTGTGGTGACGCATCGCCCTTGACTTGCAGGCAACTTCTTCATCAATGAAAACATGGAGCTCAAAGTGGGGGACTTTGGGCTAGCTGCTTGCCAGGATATCTCTGACCAGAAGAAAAAGTAAGTTTGAGGTTTCCCTATTCCAGAGCCCGCTGAGGTTTCACTCATCCTCTTCCTCCTGTGGCTTCCCAGGAGTGTGGAGGGGTGAGTGATCCCTTCTGGCCTGGTGAGGGGAAGCCTCAGGGCCCCTTCTCGGGGTGGGGGAGTGATCCCTGCCCCAGCTGCAGGCAAGGCGAGTGGGCTGGGGGCTTTGTGGCTCCTTCAGGAGTGTGCTTGCAGCCGTCAGGGAGAACAATGTGCTGACTATTGCTATTGTGCCTGCCCGGCTGCCCTGCCGGCTGCGCCCGCTGGGACACAAAAGCTCTGTTCCTCCCTGGCTCTAAGACGAGCTCTTCCCAATGGCTCCCCAGGAGCAGCTGCTCCTGACCCCCGGGAGCTGGAGAGGGGGGAGTCTGTGTGGGGCTGCTCGTAGATGGAGAGGGGCTTTGGGCCACAAAGCAAACTGGGAGTGGGGGTGGGGGAAAGGACAAGTTGCAAGCTGAATCCCAGGGCTTGGGGTGGGGGCGAGGCTGTCTGTGAGGGGATACACAGCATGCACTGACATGGTGCTCTGCCCCACAGGACAATATGTGGGACCCCCAACTACCTGGCCCCAGAAGTGCTGCTGAGGCAGGGCCACGGGCCGGAATCGGATGTGTGGTCTCTGGGCTGTGTCATGTAAGTCTGTGCTGCCGGGAGTGGGGAGGGGTCTGGGCAGCCCCACTTGTGTGGGCTGGGGGAGAGCTGGGATGTGGATCGGCTTAGATGAGGAAGTCCTCTTGCTCTTTGTCTCGTGGCTTTGGAGTGGTTGCTGAAGGCAGGGGGAAGGGGATCCTGCCCAGATCAGCTTTGGAGGGGGTGCTGCAGAGCCATCCCGGGATGCCACTTGGGCTGCGCGAGCAGGACCTGCGAAGGGCAGGCAGGCACTCTCGTGCTGTGCTCAGCTCTGGTTCAAAGCAGCTCCGCTGCGAACCTGATAAACAATGGAAAATCTCGGTGGCTGGCGGCAGCTGCTGCTCTGTTTGTTTGGGGAGTGATTGCTGTGCTGCTTCGACGCGTTCCCACCCCCCTTGCCCAGCCACTGCCCGCAAGCTTCCTGCTCTGCTTTCTGCTGTGCAGGGGTGGGAGCGGCGGCAGCGGGGTGCCTGTCTTCTGCCAGCCCTCTCCCCTTCCCCAGGGTTGTTGCTTTAAACAGTTGCTAGGAGGAAGTGTGGCCGGATGTGAGTGCGGCCATCCGGGCTGGAAGTGGTGCTGCCAGCCAGGTGTGGCCTTCCAAATGCCAATGACTTCCTTGCTTTAAGTGCTGCTGAGTCACAAGCCTGGTGGGGATGTGACCATGGTACACATGTCCCCTCCCAGGTACACCCTGCTGTGTGGGAACCCTCCCTTTGAGACCTCCGACCTCAAGGAGACCTATAGATGTATCAAGCAGGTGGAGTACACCCTCCCTGTCTTCCTCTCCCTGCCTGCCAAGCACCTCATTGCCGGCATCCTCAGACGCAACCCCCAGGACCGCCTCACCCTCGAGGAGATCTTGGACCATGAGTTCTTCAAGGTGGGTGGGTGGGGGTCTGGCCTTGACACTTTTCCAGGTGGGATGAGGCTTTCTGGGCTCTTCAGGGCCAGAGTCTCAGTCCTTCAAAGGAAGCAGCTGCTGTCCTGCCCAAGTGCCAGCCAGGGGAACTGAGGGGACCTGGTGTGCTCCTGCTGCCTTGTCCCTGTGGCACAGGCAGTTTCCCATACTGATGCTAATTGTGGGGCCAAGGCTTGATGGAAATGCAAGCTGGCTGTCAGGAGGGCTGCGAGTGACTGTGGTCAGCCCAGGGCAGCTGCTGTGCCTGGAGCACGTGGGCTATGGAAAGCAAACCTTTGCCTTGTCCTCTCTGCAGGGCTACACGCCTGAGAAGCTCCCTCCCAGCAGCTGTGTGATGGCTCCAGAGCTGAGTCCCCCCAACCCAGCAAAGAGTCTGTTTGCTAAAGTCACCAAGACACTCTTTGGGAAGAAGAAACCCAAGGGTGAGTCCATGCACTTGCCCACTTCCAGGGAGAAGTGGGTCTCAGCACAAGCTGGGCTTGCCCCTGCCCCTCTGGTGCTGGTGGCCTGGCATGGGTGTGTGCCTGGAGAGCGGATGCTGTGCTGCAACCCATGGGGGAAGTTCCTTCTGGAAGCCCTGTGTTGCATGAGAACTGGGAAGTGAAAGTATGAGGCAGCTTCCTGACACCATCCTTGCCACTGTGGGCATGGGAGCACATGAGGGAGAGCTGAGCTGCTGGGAGGGGTGGCCCAGATGTCCCCATCCCCTGTGCTCATCACTTGGTCTCTCCTTAGCCAAGAAGGGCTCTTTGGAGGACAAAGATGACTTCTCTAAGCTGGTTACTGGGCTGATGAAGACCTCTATCTGCCGGCAGATGAGCTATAAAACTGTGGAAGGGAACGAGGTGAGAAAATCCCTGAGCCTGTGCACACTCCTCTCTGGGGGAGCCTGCAGGACGGTGATAAAGCCAGGTCTCTCTGCAGGCCACCCCCGTATCGTGCCGCAGTGCCAGCTCTAGCCCCGTGGAGACAGTGGTGGAGGAGACGTCTCACAAATCTGTGTCCCCCTCTGTCCGAGGGACGATGGCCAGCAGCTGTGAGGGTGAGCAATACCTGCCCAGGCCACCCCAGCCTGCCCAGGTGTCCTGGCCTGCCCAGGCGTCCTGTCCTGCCCTGGTTGATAGCAGGGCTGGCTTGACTCAGCCTGTCATCTTCTGTCTGCAGCCTTTGAAGACTGCATCACCGCCTCTGCCATCATCGAGTCGGCTGTCCGGCTTCTGCGGACCTGCCTCTCCTCCATGCCCCTAGGTAAACCGGTTGGACTGCTCTGGGATGGGACAGGCTGCTCTGCATCCCCTTCCCCATGGGATGCAGGGTATTTTGGGTACCTTTAGATGCTGCGGGTGGTTCTGCTCTTTCCTGGGGAGGTGAGGTGGGCAGGGGCTGCTGCCTGCTCTGCTCACTCCCCCTCCTCTCCACCAGCGGAGAAAAACCTGGCTTCCCTGGCCCGCCATGAGCACTTTGTCTGGGTGAGCAAGTGGGTGGATTATTCCAACAAGTACGGCTTTGGCTACCAGCTCTCCAACCACAGCATCGGGGTCCTCTTCAACAATGGCACCCACATGACTCTTTCCCCCAACCACAGGTAAGCGGTGGGGAAGGGGCTGGTGTCTCTGGGCAAGCCCCTTGGATGGGAAGGGGCAAGGGGAGGCTGTGCTGGGGTGGGTTTGGTGCTGACTGTCCCCAAAGCTCATGGTCTGCTTCGTCCCAGGACTGTGCATTACAACCCAACCAACAGCAAACACCTTGTGTTCTCTGTGGCCGCCATCCCCGAGCAGCTGCAGGGACAGATGAGTGTCTTGCGCTACTTTGCATCCTACATGGAGCAGCATCTCATGAAGGTGGGTGCTGGGGGATCCTATCCCCTGGGCTGGCATCACCGGCAGGGTGGATGTTGGGTCATGGCTTTGACAACACCTCTTGGGGTTGTGGGACTCCCTGCTCACAGGCCGTGGCCCTGTGGACACCCAGAGTTGTCCTGAGAGTGGGGACCCCACTAGGGGTGTGTCTGGGTTTGGCTGTGTGCGTGCTGGTCGCAGTGTTCCCACTGTGGGACCAGTGGCTTACGAAGACCCTTCTCTCCAAGGGAAGTGACTTGCCCAGCATCGATGACCTCGGGCAGCCAGCCCTGCTTCTGCAGTGGGTGAAGACTGACCAAGCCTTGCTCATGCTCTTCAGCAGTGGCACCCTCCAGGTATGTGTGGGCCAGAGGGGGGGAGATGGCCAGACCCTGGTGGGGAGGAGTTTAGCTGGGGACTCCTGGCCTGTGTTAGGTCTTGTCTGCCACAGCTCAAATGCAAGGTCTAGCTATGAAAAAGCTGGCACTGATGCTGCTCCAGTGCCCAGAGCTGCTGGCTGCATCTTGTCCAGCCCGTGGGAGACATGATGCTTCAGTGGGCAGCTTCCATCTGCCCTGGGGCAGGCATGTTCTTGCCATGGGGCATGGAGCAGGGATGCTCCTGGGCAGGTCAGGGAGGAGGAATGGGTTGAGGCAGGAAGTGTGGCTTTATTCTGGCTCCTGACATGCCGTGGGAAGTGTGGGTTAAACAGAGCGCAACCTGTCTTCTAGGTGAACTTCTACAATGACCACACCAAGGTGATCATTAGCAAGCCTGACCACTCCTGCCTGGTCACCTACATCAACCGGGAGCGCAACTCCTACACCTACAAGCTGTGCAGCATCCAGGAGCTGGGCTGCTCTCCTGAGCTCCACCACCGCCTCAGATACATCCTCAAGCTCCTCCAAGAACGGGTTGAAGCCTAGTGTTGGGACCTTGAGGGACCCTTTCTGGATGTAGAGGTCTCCCTCTGCCCTCCCACAGGTTGGGAGGTACATTGTGGTGCTGACTGCCCACCTGGGCACCCTGTATCCCGGTGCTCCTCTGGACTATGACGTGTGGATGTGGTTACAGCAGCAGGTCTGGACATCCTTGCTGCTCCCTGGCTCTGGGCAATCAGTCTTCCCACTGGCAACTCCTGCTCTGGATGTGCTGGTCTTGGAGTGGGCTGGTGTGGCACAAGGGGGGTGTGGGGTGGGTGAGTGCCCTGCAGCCAGGTTTGGGGCTGGCTGTGCCTTGTTTGTGGCCTGGTGCTTCAGGCTGTCCTGCCCAAAGTGATGCACCAGTTGCATAGACCCTCTCCATGGCCTGGAGAGGACTGGTGCAGCTTTGGCCTCAAGGCTGGGCTGCTGTGGGGTAAGGAAGATTCCTTCCCAGGGCTGGACAAGGGTGAAGGGTGCTGCCTGCCCTGCCATGGTCTGTGTTTGCTGGAGTGTGCCACTCCACAACTGCTACACTAAAAGCAGGGGGCTGTGCTGGGCCTAACCCTGCCCTGTCTGCTCCCAAATTGTGAATTGTCTGGTACAACTTGAGGTTTGATAAAGGATGGGGGGGGGGAATGGGATCCAAGGGCTTGCCTGGAGAAGCCCTTGCCTTGCTAGAACCAGGGGAGGCTTCTTGTTTCAAGGCAGTCTCTGCTGTGTGGGACTATTTATGTATCTTATTTATATGGCATTATTTATTTTCCTGTTGGTCTGTCCATGTGCAGCTCCCCCATCCCTGACTCACCTCAATAAGAGTTATTTGTGTAAGGGCGAACTGTGTCCACCTTGCTTGGAGCTGGGGTCCCAAAAGGGGCTTCAGCTTCCCCATTATCCTTGCTCCAGGGCTGCTTCTGCCTCCCAGGCAAGACTCCCCTTGACAGGGGCTGTTGCTGGGTTACAAGGTCAGGGAGGCATGATGGGGTGAGGAGCCCATGTGGTACCTCCACTGCCTTTCTGGGCCTGGCTCCAGGGGAAGAGTGAGCTCCTGCTCATGCCTGTGGAGCCCAGGAGTTGCCTCAGTTTTTTTCCCTGCTGCTGCCAAACTCTCATTCCCAAATGGCTCAGCACTTGGATCCAACCCAACTGCTCTCATGCTTCTGCTGAACTGGAGAAGGCAGGGGCTGGGGCCCAGGGGCTGGGTGGGTTGCCTTGGTCCTTGCACTGCAACACCTGGTGTGATGGGATATGAGCTGGGAATGAAGCCAGGAAAAAGGAGGGAGTTAATCTGCTCCATGAGCTTGCTTTGAAGGTGATCTGTCTCTCCTTCCCCAGTGCTGGTGTAATCAATCTGCCTGGGAGCAGCTTGTGCTGTGGGAAGCAGGCTGGGCTTGCTCCCTGGAGCATGGCCTTGGGCAGCTGCCTGCTCCAGGGTATTGCAGCCTTCCTGGCTGGATTTGCTGCAGCTGGAGTCTTATGTAAACTGTGGCAGTGGGAGCTACAGCGTGTGGGTGTGAGCCCTGGCTGGGGGCTGTAGTGAGCATCAGCCCATCAAGGTGAATCCATACCTTGCTCCCTGCACATACCATAGCCAAATACTCCAGGGATGAGCCACAGCTGGAGCAAACCTCTTTATTTTAGCTGCTCTTCCCCTGCAGCTCTACAAGGCTGTGTGGAGGGAGAGGCAAGGGCTACTCAAAATACACCCCATGCACGGTGGCCACGGCAAAGAGGGATGCATTGGAGAAGGTGGCGGAGGCAAAGCTGTCACTCTCGGGGTCCCACAGTGCCCGGCTGGCCACCAGCAGGCTCTGCTGGCCCTGCTGGCCCAGCAGCACGTGGCAGACCAGCTTGTAGCGGGGTGGCACCACCTCCTTTGCCCGGCTGCGCAGCAGCTCGACCAGGCTCTGGACTAGCGGAGCGCTGCCCTGGGGGCTATAGATCGTGGTCCCCAGGGCGCCTGCCAGGGCCCCCTCCAGCACCCGCTGCACCCGCCCTGCGTCAAACTTGAAGCCTTCGTCTGGCTGCATCCTGTAAGTGTTTTCGAGGCGGGTCTTGAGGACAGGCTGGAAGAGGGGGAGCCCGGAGAAGCTCACGCGGCTGTGGAGCATCCAGGGACCGATGGAAGGGCGCCTGCCCCCCAGGGCTGCCCCCAGAGAGCTGCGGCGGCTGGCCAGGGGTGCAGGGTGGGTGCTGAGGATGGAGCTGCGGTGGGAGAGCAGGAGTGGAGGTTTGCTTTCCTCAGTGCCCCGTGCCAGAGGCTGGGAGCCACGGCGGGTGATCCGGAGTGGTGGGGCTTCAGTGTTGTCTGCAGCTGTTGCCTGGGCTGGCAGGGCCATCTCTGGGAAGGGCTGCTCGGCCATACTGGTGGCCTGGAAAGGAGATGTGGCTCTGGATGTTGGGGGAAGGTGGGTTGGCCCCCAGCCTCTCCATCCCACTTCCTCTCTGCTTTGCTTCTCCCTGCAAATCCCATGTCTCCTGGCATGTGGGTCCCTGCAGAGCTGGATGCAGAGGGGCTGGGGGGACCATGGCAACACCCTTCCCTTCTCCAGCACCTCCATCCCTCAGCAGCCTTGCCCAGCTGGGGCTGATCCAGTGCAGCCATGCATGGTCTATCAAGCCCTCTTGTCTCCCATCCCCAGCCTTTCCCACCCGGCATGGGTGAGTGGCTCCTTCCCCTCCAGCCTCCCCAACCCTCCTGCCTGCATCTGCTCCCACACTTACCCCTAGCCCCACTCCTGCCCTGATGGGGTAAACCCAGGGGACTTGTCTCCAGCCGATGTTGTGCTCCTGGCTGCCCAGGACCAACCTTGGTCCCACAAGTCACAAAGTGTTGCTATGTGACACTGCAACTCTCCAGTGCCTACTCTGGGGCATGGCTCCTGTAACTCATTGTTTCCTGGTCCCTGGACAGCCCCTTTTGCTTTCACTTCTGCCCTGTCTGTGCTTCCAGCCATGCCAGAACAGGGACACAACACCCTCCAACCTTCCCTGCTCCCTGCCAGCCCCCAAAAATGCCTGCTGGTGTTGAATATGCAAAAGAAGACCAAGAGGTGGAGAACAGCCACTGTGATTGCTGCTTTGCTCCCCAGTTACGGGCTGCACTGGGCTGGGACATCCAGCTTGCTTTTACCCAGAGGTTAGCATCCTTGGGTACCCACCCTGCACTGACAGAGAGCATAGGTAGTTGGGCACTCACTGAGCACAGCCCAGCCATGTGCCGGGAACCCCCCTGCTGCAACACACTGGGCTGAGGGCAGGTTTGCTGGGGACCCCTGACCCAGAGCAGGGTTTCTCTCCGCTGACAGAGCCCAGCGCAGCTGGTACGCCTCGGTTGCCTGTCAATGTGCCTTTGTCTGCCCTGACTGCTATTTGAGGAAAGTGGAGACTGCTTTAGTGTTTCTATCTCCAGTCAGAGGTATTTATAGCCTGCCGCTGACTTGCGCTGCCAAGCACGCCGGCAGCCGAACCCCCCTCCCTACGGGTGCTGCTGTGGGCCCTGCTCCTCCCTCTCCCTCCAAGCTGTGTCCCTCTGTGGGTGCCCTCCCCATCCACAAGCTGCTTGGGGCCAGCCAGGCTTGGGAAAAGGGGATGGGGCATCCCCAGGCACAGCACTTGGTTTGGGATTGGGCAAGGCTGGTTATGCTTTTTCTGCCTGCTTGTGTCCTAAGCAGACATGATAGCTGCAGGGCTTTGGCCTGGAGCATGGACAGGAGAGGTGGCTTTTCCTGTTTCAGGGGGCAGAGCATTCCCCATGGTTTCCAGTTTGCTCCACTGCCAGGACTCAGCTATGCCCAGCAGCTTTCCATGGGGGCTGTTTTGCATTTAGCTTGTGCATGTGTTGCCTTTTTCCAAAATCCCATCTAACTGCCCCCCCTTCAGCCCCATCTGCACCATTCACGGGCTCCTCTGCAGCAAAGCTATGGGGCTGGGAGTGGGGAGAGGTTCCCATGTGTGGAATGGGGGTGGGTGGGAAGGGGTGCCACTTCAACTGAGCTGCAGGCTTACCTCCTCACTCTGCTCCCATCCGGAAAATGCCTGGACAGAGCTGCCCCGGCAGTGAGGGTGGGCTTCGTGGCTCACTGCCCTCTCCCTCCCACCGCCCACTCCCCGGCAGCCTGGCTCCAGTGCTGCCTGCCAGGTTTCCCTAGCAATGGGCCATGTCATATGGCGCCACGGCCTCCTCCCCAGGCCAGCCAGCCTCCTGCCTGCCTCCTTCTGCTCTGCCTCCCGCCTGCCTCTGCTCTGCCTCCTGCCAGACTCCCGCCTCCCTCCGCCTGCCTCCCGACAGCCTCCTGCCTGCCTCCGCCGCCCTCCCCGAGGCAGCCCATGGCCGGACCCTGCTCTGCGCAGCTGCAGGGCGAAGCGGCCGCCTTCACTGCTGCCCTCCGCACTCTGGTCAACAACCCCCAGTTCAGGTGAGGGCCCAGGAGGCCATCTCCCCCCCACCCCCCCAGCCATGCCAATGCTGCTGGTGATCACTCTGTGCTGCTTTCCCACAGCCACGAGTGCTGCTGGGGTGGGTGTTGGGGGTCCTGGGTGATGTGGGGAGCCCTGGGCAGCTGGCAGGGCAGGCATAGCTTGTGCATGTCCTGGGGCATCCCAAATTACTTTTGCAGCACTCCCCTCACATCTGTAGGGCATCAGGAGCCCAGGATGCACCCCTCTGTGACAGCCACTGCCTCTACGGAGGAGGGAAGGTCCCTGGGTGCACCCAGACCCCTCTGTCCCCAGGCAGGGCAAGGCAGTGTCCCAAGGGTGGAGGTATTGCAGTCACTGTGCTTCCTTTCCCTTCCCAGATTCACCTTTGCTTCAGCATCTCCAACCTCCCTGCACCCAGCCGGCCTCCCTTGCAGCACCCAGTGCTGCAACCTCCTCCTGGAGTGGGGAGCAGAGACGGAGAGCTGCTGTCTTGGCTCTCCCCACCCCCTACACGGCACGTCCTGCCTGGCAGATGGACAGCCGTGTTGTCCTTGTCACTTGCTTCGTGCTGAAGCACTGGCAATTGTGCCAGGCTATCTGAGGAAATCCTCATCCCTGCTGAAATTTTGGCCACCCTGAAGAGAAATCCCAGTCAAAACTCCCCAACCACAGAGTCAGGCAGTGGGGAAGCGGCTGCCAGTGTCTGGCCATCCCATCCCCAGCCCACATCCTGCTACTCCCACCTTCCATCCCGCACTCTTCGTCCTGCAGCCTTCATTCTGCAACCTGAAATCTGCACTCTTGGTCCATCAGTCTTCATCCTGCATCCTTCCTCCTTGCATCCCATAACCACAGCCTGCATCCCGCTTCCCCCACTTGGCCTGTGGACCGCAGCCATGGAGCAGTTTATTTCACCCCCCCTTGCAGTACCCATCACAGAGACCTGTCGGGCTCTGCTCACACCCCCCAGCCATGTATACCCTGACACCCAGGTGCCCTTCCCTCTGGGGGGCACATCCTCTGTGGGACATTGTGGGGGTTGGGTGGTGGGTAGAGCAGGTAGAGTTTGGGTACCATGTTTTCTGCTCACTGCCCTCCGGGGATGAGGGGCTGGGTGAGCCACAGCTGCATGGTACATACAAGCTGGAGAGTCCCTGCCCTTTGCCTGCTCCCTTTCCCAGGGTCACAGGGCAGGGGAACTGTGCTGGGGGCTGGGAGGTACCAAGACAGTGGGACCCCGTGCCCCAGTACACACTGCAGGCTGCCCTGTCCCGCAGGCGTGGGGAGGGCAAGGGCCAGCCCTGCTGGCTGTGATGCCAGAGGCTTCACATCCTGGAGCCGATGAGTCAGTGCTGGTGAGTCAAGGAGGGCCCAGCTTGGTGGCAGCCACACTTCCACCCTGCTTTGCCTTGCCATAAGAGAAAGCCACTTTCTCCAGCTGTCCGGGCCTTTCTCTTCCCTGCTCTGTTCCAGCACCCATGGCTCTCTGTGCTTTCCAGAGGACCTGTCTTGCTCACCCTACTTGCAGCATTCCGATGGCAAGGAGCCACCAGCAAGGACCCCTCTGTGCCTGGGAAAAGCCCAGGCGCTGCCCCGATGGGTCGGGCACCCAGCCGGTCCCTGTGCCCTGTCCTAGCCGCAGAGCATCCTGTGCCCCAGCTTCCCAGGCACCCCATCCCTCACGGTCCCCTCTTCCCGGCAGTGATGTGACATTCGTGGTGGGCCAGGAGCAGCAGAAGGTGTTTGCGCACCGCTGCGTGCTGGCGTGCCGCTGCCAGGCTTTCCAGGGGATGCTCAGCCAGGGGCTGGCGAGCAGCGAGGACCCCCCTGGCAGCGTCCCACCTCAGGGCCCCTTCGTCCTGGGCAACGTGCAGCCCGAGGTGTTCCTGGCTGTCATCGAGTTCCTCTACACCAACAGTGTCACCCTCAACAGCCGCATCGTGAGTGGGGCTGGGGCTGGGGGGGTCCATGGGCATGGGAGGGACAAGGGTTAGGGGGTGCTTTGCAGCTCCAAGGTGGAGGGGATGCTCTGCATGATGCTTTCTGGCTGGCTAACAGTGCAATGAGCGTGTGGGGTCTCAGCCCATAGGGCAGCCCCTTCCTCTGCCTCATGGGAGCTCCCATGGAGGCAGGAGGACACATGCCCTGGTCCCTGGGCTGCCATGCCCGCCCTGCACACGGATGCTCACGCGGTCTCTCTTGCTGGCAGGTGCTGGAGGTGCTGACCTCGTCGGTGGAGTATGGCCTGCAGGACCTGTGCAAGGTACGATGCTGCTTAGACTGGAGGCGATGGTCCCCGAGTGTCCCCGTGCGGAGGAGCACCCTGAGATGGTCCCTGGCACGGCTGGTGGCTGGAGGTGGCTCTGAGGCTGGCATCGTGGTGCATCACCCAGGTCCATCGCAGCCATCCCCACTTCTCGATCCCGCAGGGTCTTCCCGGTGGGATCCCCCTTGAGAGAGTGCAGCACTCTCTGGGAGCCCCGTGGGGGCAGGGGAATCCCGGGGAAGAGCATGGGGCCTCACGTCTCCCGCACGGCTAAGGGCAGCAGGAAAACCCCTGTGCCATTGCCCACAGGCGCCCTCCGGTCATCTGGCAGGATGATGCCGTAGGGAAAACCCTGGTCGTGGGAAGCACTCAGCATCCCAGCCACAATGCTGCCAAGGGGGTGCCGCTTCAGGCGGGAAGGTTTTGGGAAGGCAGCAGGGAGCAAAACAGGAGAGGTGGGAGCCAGACGAGGCAGGGCAGGGAGCTGGAGCGGCTTGGCTTTGGGGAGGGCGGCCAGGCCACGTCATCAGAGCGATTCCTGAATTACAGCCGGGCCGATCCCGTGACCCGCTGTCTCGCGCCCAGACTTCCCCTTCCTTCCCATCGCGCTGGGGAAGGACCTCGCTGAGGAACCGCAGGCTGCTCTGTGCTGGGGTGGCAGGATGGGACCTGCCCCATCACCCCATGGGGACAAGCTGAGCCTGGCCCCAGATGTGCCACGGGGCTGTCAAACAGTTGGCTGGGCAGGGAGGGGACATAAGGGGTGTTGCAAAAAAAGGGGGACCCAGCACCCCGGCCACACAAGTCCCATCCCACCATCCAGCAAATGTATCACTGGGGGGATGACCTGCAGTGGGGAGAGCTGGGGGAAGGAGGGGCTGACCAGGGACAGCCGGGGAAGCCCGTGTCTGTGTCTCCAGCTGTCGAGTGACTTCATCTCCCTCCTGCCAGTGACTCAGGGTCCTTGTGCTCCAGCTGACAGCTCCTCCCTGCGTGTCACATCCCCTTGGGTTTCTCAGGGTCTCTGACCCCTCTGCGTGGGAGGCAGCTGAGATGGACAGGAGGGAGGTCCTGCTCCCCGGTAGACATGCCTGTCTGGCTGCATCCCACCTGCATTGGTGGGCTGCAGCTGGAGATGCTGATCCCCCGACAGTCACAGGCAGAGAGCAGCTGGCAGGTGGGACTGGGCAAAGCTGGGGTCACCCAGTGCCCCACAGCCAGCACCAGAGCCACCCCCTGAGGCAGGACATGGCTAGTGACCGTGGCTGGCGTTAGGTGACCCACCCGGGGCTATGAGGATGGCTGGGGTCAGGTCACATCAAGCTTGGTCCCTGGCTGAATCAGTGACGAGGCTGGCTGTTCACAGCCTTATGACACCCTGGGGGGCTGGATTTGTGACCCCCCCCCCCTTCCCATGTCCTGGGTGCTCAGGGAGTGGCTGAGAGCCATGGCATGGAGTGACTCTGCCCACCCTCTCTCCATCTGTCTTCCAGCTCTGTGTCAAGTTCATCAAGGACACGCTGAGCGTGGAGCAGGTCTGCGAGGCTCTGCAGGTGAGTGTGACCCCCCTGAGGTGACAAGAGGTTAAAAATAACCTGTCTGATTTGGGAGCAGGAGTTGGCCTGACCCTCCTGCTCTCGGCTGGGTAGCAGGGCAGGATTTCCTACCCACCCCTGGCCCAGCAGCTTCCCTGCCAGCTCCTGGGCACATTGTGGCACAAGGGACGCCAGGGCCACCACAACCTGGCAGGGAAATGTCCTCACGCTGCCCTGAGCAGGGCTGGCCAAAGCTTCCCAGTGCCAGGACCTTGCCATCATCCGCATGAAACTGGGAGGCACTGGGTTTCTGGAAGCTCTCATGGTTTTGAGGCCAGTCCCAAAAACCACGCTGAGAGTTGGGGTACCTAAAAACAACTTTTTTGGGTGTGTGTGGGGGGTGTCCCAATGGCCCTGCCACACTGCTTGGTGGGGCCAAGGCTGCTCCTCAGGGAAGAGGGATTCGTTCATCTCCTGTGGGCCAAAGCGATGCTCTCAGGGCGAGATGCTGGCCCCAGAGCACGGAAGCTCCCGCCAGATGTGGTGCCAGACCACCGTGGCGTAAACAGAGCTAAAACTGGCCCGGAGGAAACAAACAGAAAACCCCAAAACCCCAGAACAAAACAAACCTGAAGAAAACATCTCGCTTTCCCTCCCCGCTTGCGTCAGTGCTGGTCCCCTGCCGTGGTGGAGGGGGACTTGATGCTCAGCCTGCCTGTGCTGGTCCTGAGTACTCTGCACGCAGCGGCTGCCACCGCGGGGGGACAGGGACATGTCCTCCTGGTGTCCAGATGGTCAGTGCCAGCCCTGGGATGACATCACGGGGTAGGGCTGGAGGAGGATGACAGCACCCAAAATCCCTGCTGGAGCTGGGGCTGGCACCAGGACAAAGGGCACATGTGGGGGGCTCTAAGCTGACCCTGTGCCCAGTGGCCCCATGTCCCCGCAGTGTGAGGGCAACGCTGGGGCCCCCCGCCCACCCAGGGCTGGGTGATGTCCCCAAGCAGCGCTGGAAAATCAGGTGCTTCCTGCTGATCATGGGGCTGGGTGACTGTTGTGGGTGGCAGAGCCACCAAACCCTTTGTCATGGGTCAGGCCAGGAAAGGAGGGGACCCTTCCCCTTCACACCCACACCATGACACCCACACAGAGGGATGCTCACCTCACCTGGGTCCCTGAGCGAGCCCATGTTTCTGTACAGTTTTGTCAGGGGGTCCCTCCTGTCCTGGCCCCCCCTCGCAGGTTTCTGTGTTGTCCCACAGGCTGCGGTGACCTACGGGCAGGCAGATCTCCAGCAGCACTGCCTGGCCTTCATCGAGGGCTGCACTGTGGTACGGCTGTGGGGGGAGAATGGCATGGCACGGGGTACTCTGGGGCATGGGGAGCACCGGGGGCACAGGAAGCACCGGGGGCACATGGCACGGGGAACACTGGGGCGGGGGAACAGGACCCCTAAGAATGGGGTGGCTGGGAAGGGGAGGAAAGGGAGCAAACGGTGTTTGGGGATGGTGGGTACCAGGCAAAGGCTGGCGGGGGGGTCCTGTGGTACCAGGGGATAGGGGGACTGGTTGGGGGGGGGGATGCTGGGGTGGCAGGATGGATCCGACAGCCCGTGGCAGGGCTCCCGGTGCTGTGGTGTGCTGGCAGGCGGTGGTGCGGACACAGGGCTTCCGTGAGCTCTCCGACGTGGTGCTGGCGCAGGTGCTGCGCAGCGACCGCCTGGCTGTGGACGAGCTGGACCTGGTGCAGGCTGTGCGGGAGTGGGCACACGTCAGCTCGGTGAGTGCAATGTGGCGGTGGGGGGGGGTCCTGGCTGACCCCCCACAGGGATGCCCGCAGCCCCCCAATAAGCCCACGCAGGGAACCCAAGCACCCTGAGCCTGGGGCTGTGCTATGAGCACAGAGACTGTGTGTGTGTGCGCCCCCCAAACACCCCCAGGGCATCATGGTGCCCCCTCCCTCACACCCCCAGGCCGTCTTGGAGCGCCCGGTGCCCGAGGTGGCCGCGCTGCCCGTGAGGGAGCTGCGCCTGCCCTTGCTGGCACCCAGCGAGCTGGCCACGCTGGAGACCCACAACCAGCAGGACCTGCTCATCCCGGTGAGATGCTGCGCCCCCTGCCCCAGTCCCCAGGGTCCCCCGGCTCACTCCCGGTGAGATGCTGCCCCCCACCCCGTGGTCCCCCGGCTCACTCCCGCTGAGATGCTGAGCCCCCTGCCCGCTCCAGGCTCCCTCCGCTCACTCCTGGTGAGATGCTGCCCCCTGCCCCCCCCAAAGGGTCCCCCGGCTCACTCCCGCTGAGATGCTGAGCCCCCTGTCCCCTCCAGGCTCCCCCCGCTCACTCCCGGTGAGATGCTGCACCCCCTGCACCCCCCCACAGGGTCCCCTGGCTCACTCCTGGTGAGATGCTGCCCCCTACTCCCCGCCCTGGGATCCCCCGGCTCACTCCCGCTGAGATGCTGCCCCCTCCTCCGCGGTACCCTGGCTCACCCCTGGACGGCGGGGGTGGCTCCGGGAGGGACCCCGCTTATGCCCCCCCGTGCCCCCCCCCGCAGGTGGAGAGCATGGCGGCAGCCTGGCGGGCCCACGCGCTGAGGGGGGGCAGCGGGGTGCCCCCCCGTCTCTGCCGCCCCCGCCGCGGCACTCGACCCCGCCACCACCACCGACACCTGGACCCGCACGCCAAGTAGGGCCCGGACCCCGAGGGGTGTCCCCCTCCCCGGCCGGGGGAGCTCGGGCAGTGCCCCCCCGCGCCCCCCCTCGGGCAGGCTGTGGGTCGGGGCGCTGCCGGCGGAGCATCGGTACAGCCCGTTGCGGTGACCTCGCGGCTGTAGGGTCCCTTGGTGGAGGGGGGGGCACAGGGTTCGCCCACCCTCCTTCCCAGCCCCACTGCTGCCGGGGGCCCTTCGCCGGGTCCGTGCTGCCCCCCCCCGGCAGCGGGGCCGCGCTGCAGCATGGGCACCCCACCCCTACTCTCCCCCCAGTGGGGATAGAGACCCTGCGTCTTGGGGAGGGGGGAGGGTGGGGGGGCAAGTGAGGAGACCCCGGCACCTCCACCCACCCAGCACCGCCGCACCAACGTCAGTGACACCCCCATCCCCTGTCAGCAGCCCCCAGCCCCTCACAGCCCTCTGAGTGGTGAGGGGGGGGCACAAGCCGCCAGCCCCCCATGTGCCACACACCACAGCATGCATATACCCCCCCCACGCCCCCATAAACCCCATTGCGTTCATGCACACAGCTGGGTCTGTCTCAAGCCTCCTCCCATCCCCCCCGGCTGTGCCCCCCAGGAGAGAGGGCCGGACACGGCAGGTAATTTATATATAATATATATATTTACTCTTTAAAAATAAACCTTCGGTCCCCACTACCGCCTGTACAAACTACAAAAATAAACCTTTGCTCTCTTTGATATAAATAACTTAGGTGGCGTGTTGGAGGGGAGGGGGGGCTGCCCACCGTGCCCACGCCTGGCACGGGGACCCCGGGGCCACCCCAGCTCAGCGGCAGTGTCTGGGGGCTGGGGGGTGCGGTGGGGGGGGCCACAGGCACGTCAAACACCGCTGGAGTTAAAGTGCTGGGTAACGGCGCGGAGGGTGCCTGGGATGGATGGGGACAGGGATGGGGATGACACCGTTGCGGGGAACACGGTGTGAAATTTGCTTTCCCAGCGAGATGTGCCCGGTGGCACCACAACCGTGGGACGACTCTGGGGCTCGGCACAGCAAGGACCAACCCAAAGACCCTACCCCCCCTCCTCAAAATCCCTGCCTGTGCGGCGGGAGCAACTGGCTCCGCGGCACGTCCGCTATCTCCAGCCCTCCTGTGCACACCGGCGGGGAAACTGAGGCACGGAGCAGCGTGTCGGAGGGGGTGAACTGCCTGTAGTCATCCCAGCACCCGTGCAGCAAGAACCAGGTTTGGACCCCCACCCCGGGCTCCCGCTGCCCCCCGGCGGGCAGCCCTGCACTGGCAAAGGGTCTGTCCCCTCCCCCCCGCACCCCGGCAGCCGGGCAAGGCCGTAGGCTGAGAAATAAATCTTTTAAAATAAGCTTAAAAATATATATCTCTCTATAGATAGTTTCCCTTTGCAATAAATAAAGGTGGGGGTGCCCGCCCCAGGCCTTGCCCACGGCACCCCAGGGCATGACTGCCCCCTTATCAGGATGGGGGGGGCACCAGGGCACCCTGTTGGGGCACCCCAGCTTGTGGCCGGGGTGGGGGTCCCAGGAGGAGGTGACGGGGAGCAGGCAGTGCCCCCGCAGCTGGGGGGAGCTGGCAGGGCACCGAGCCCGCCTTGCCAGCAGCTCCAGAAACAGAGGGGGGGGGTTAGTGCTTCCATTTCTGGGGGGGGGGACAAGCCCGGGGCAGGGTAACCCCAAGCCCTGGGTGGGGGGGACGTGGCACCGTTGGCACAGCCCTGGGCAGGGGACACGCGGGCACAGCGTGGCCTGCACACAGCTTGCATAGAAGTGCCAGCCTGCCCTGCTGAGTCCCTTTGCGGGGGGGCTGGTCCTCCTCGGCCGAAACCGGGGGGGCATCGCCGCTCCGGCGATTAGCAGCACGATGCGGGCGACCCCGCTCTGCGCCCGCCGGGCGCTGGGGAGATGCTCTGCGCGGGACCTGGCAACCTGAGGGGGGAGAGAACAGGGTGGGGGGTCAGCTGGGTCCTCCCAGAGCCACCACACACCCCCACGAGCCCCGGGGTAGGGTGCCCATGTCCCCAAACTCACCTAGCGCCGGGCGCCTGCCCCACGCTGCCCCACGCTCTGCATCTCGAAGGTGTTGGGCACCGGGGTGCTGCCGGCGCTGGCCACGCCGGGCTCCTCTAGGCAGTCCCGCTCGCCGCTGGCGAAGCCCTCAGGGATGAAGGTGGGGTAGGAACCGGGCAGCGTGGGGTGCAGGGCCACCGTCACCGAAGCGGTGGCCGTGACGGTGGCGTAGCTGCCAATGGGACCCTGCAGGTGGGTGCTGTAGGTGGGCAGGGCGGCAGGGGGGGCTGGCCGGGTGCCTGGCTGCGGGAAGTCTTGGGGTGGCGTGGGGCACGGCTCCCCGAAGGGCAGGGGGGCTGTGGGCTGTGGGCCGGGAGCTTCATTCTTCCCCTGGACCTCCGGGCTGTCCTTGTAGGGCTTCAGCACCTGGGTAGGGGGCGTAGAAATGGTATGTGAGGGGCCCAGCCCACACTGAGAATCCCTCTGGCAGCCCCAGCAAGCTCACAGTGGAACCCTGAGCCCACGTCCCCATCTCCATCCGTGACCCTCTCCCAGGGGATGCCGGGGGGGCTGGCGATGCCGTAGGCACTCACGGTGATGCGGGGGAAGCTGGGGTCCTTGCCGGCCTCCAGCAGGATGTGTGCGGGGGCAGGGGGCACGATGAAGGGTCCCCGGGGGCTGCCTGGCCCCACGCCCTCTGCGTAGCGCTCCGTGTCTGAGGGGTCGGAGAAGGTGGCGGGCCAGGCTGGGGCACGCCGGACGTACAGTCCCCCAGGACCCAGGCATGGGGGCACTGGCTCCGGAGGGGGCAGGCGGGGGCCATTATCCACCGGGGATGCCTAGGGAGAGAGGGGATGGCGTCAGAAGGACCCGGGGATGGGCAGGGATGTAGGAGCAGGGGATGGCCGGGAGTATGGGGTGATGCGAGGATGGGACGAGGGCTGTGTGGGGTGAGAGAGATAAAATGTGAGGCAGGGATGGGGTCAAATGGGTCAGGGAGGAGTGGGGGGAGTCCAGTGTGTGCGTGGGGAGGTGGGAATGGAGTCATGCAGGTATGGGGCAGAGAAAGGATGGGGTAAAGCCGGGGTGGTACAGGGTGAGGGATGGGCTGAGGTGGGTGAGGGGTGAGGCTGGGACTGGGAGAGGCAAGGATGGGTATAAGGTGAAGGGGAGACAGGGTGAGGGGCAATGGGGGATGAGGAGAGGTGTGTGTGGGGTGGGGGAGGAACAGGATAGGGGTCTCGTACCTCAGGGGGTGGCCCAATGATGGAGAGCAGGACGGGCAGCAGCACCAGCCCGTTGAGCAGCCCCAGCAGCGTCAGGATGGTGAGCACCGCAAAGAAGTACCTGGGGAGCCCCCAGGCAGAAGGGGTAAGTGGGCACAGCCGCCATGAACCCTGTCCCACCCCAAACCTGGCTTCCCACACCACACCCCCAGCCCCCCACGGGTCCCCAGCCTCCATGCCACATGAGGTGGGTGGCCCCAGCAAGACACGTCCGTGCCAGCTGCCCCCACATCCCCAGTGCCAGCCAGGAGGGGCTGCCACGCTCACCAGCCCCCCTTGCCAAAGCTTTTGGGGGGCAGCAAGCGGCTGGTTTATCCCCCTCCGGCGCTCACCTCATGATGAAGTCAAACTCGGAGCCGGCCAACATGAGGACGCCCAGGAGGGTGGAGATGGCACCGTCCATCACTGGGGCGAAGGTGTGCTCCAGCGCCGCGGCCGAGCGCACGTTCCTGCTCCCCGCGGCTGTCAGAAAGCCCTGCACGAGGTGGGGATGTCACACGGGGCTCGTCCCCATGTGCCACCCGTGATGTGGCCACCCGTTGGCGCATGGCCAAGGGGGTAAGGGTGCTGGGGAGTGGGAACTGTGGTGCCCCGAGGCTGGGCAGCAGTCTGCCTGCACTCACCAAGGCCACGTGGACAGTGAACTCCACGCCGATGCCCACCGAGGCGATGAGGATGACCACGGGGATGGCGCTCAGCTTGATGCCCATCAGCCCCATGATGCCAAACAGCTCCACTGCCATCATGGCCAGGATAGAGACCTGGGGGGTGGTGGGGTCAGTGGGGCGTGGCTCTGCCTGGCTGTCCCCTCTGCCTGGCATGCTTTATCCTACCCCTCCATACAGGACAGCCTCCTTCCCCTCTATTTGGGGTGTCCCTCTGCCCCATCTACTGGGGGTGGCCCTCAACCTCCTCTGCATGTCCCCAAACCCCTGCCCACTATGTAAGTTCCCTTCATAAGGGGTGTCCCTGATCCCTCCATATGGGTTGCCCATCTGCTCCCACCTCCATATGGGTGTTCCCCCCACCCCCCTCTGCATGGATGTTCCCAGACCTGTGTCCCCTTCACAACTGATGTCCCTGATCCCTCCTTACGGGTGTCCCCCACCCACTGCCCCTCCACATGGGTGTCCCACCCAGGGTGCCCCTGGCCATGCCATCGCCCCATCCCCATGAAGCAGGTACCCAGGGCCACCCAGCAGGATGGGAACAGGGCTGGATGTCCACGTTCCCACCCATCAGGAGGGCAGCATGGCCGGTCACTCCCCTGTCCCCATGCATCAGGGGTGCGTACTCACGATGATGCCGGCCGTCCAGGGGTTGAGCAGCAGCAGGGCGCAGACGAGGAAGGTGCAGGCCAGCAGGATGCTGATGGCCAGCAGGAACCAGTGGCGCAGGCCGATGTACTGCTCCCAGAAGAGGAAGGGGTAGCCGCTGGGGTAGCTCAGCACCCCGTGGCGCTGGGCAGCCTCCTGGCAGATGGCCCGCACGCTCTCGATCGCCTCCACGAAGTCGGCTGTGCGACGCAACCCGCTCAGGTAGAAGGGGAACTGGGCAAACTCCAGCGGCTGGGCTGCCGGGACTGGGGAGGAGAGCACGGGCAGTATGAGGGTACGGGCAGCACGGGGGTACGGGCAGCACGGTGGCACCCCAACCACACCGGCCTGAGGGTAGCCTGATGCCTGTCTGGGTACCGCAGGGCAGGGAAGCACGTGGGAAGCAGACTGGGGGAAAGGAGGAGGGGGTTTCTCTGCCAGCAGGATGCTTGTGGGGGAGAGGGGAAGGGAGTGGAGGGGCTTCTTTGCGGTGAGAGGCTCGTGGACTGGAGCAGGGGGTGTTGCTGCAGCAGGAGGGCGAAGGGCAGGGGGAGTGCGCAGTGGGATGCTCAGGGTGTGGGGCATAGGGAAGCAAGATGCTAACAGGATGCTGATGGGACAAGAGATGCAGAGGGTTTCTCTTTGGGGGATGCTTGAGGGGCAGGAAAGGTGCAGAGAGATGCCAGGCATCAGGAGGGGGCCGCGGGGAGCCCACCGCACTCACTCACTTCGCAAGTTCTCGCCCGTCGTGTCGTACTTGTCATGGATCCACTCGGGTGGCGGGGGGTAGAAGTTGGCCTGGGAGGCGGCGAAGCCCAGGGGGTCGTTGCTGGCCCACACCGTCAGGCAGATGTAGAAGGTGTCAGGAGGGATGATGCCATTCTCGTCCACCAGCCGCCGCGTGGTCAGCTACAGGGAGAGAGCAGAAGCGGGCATGAGCAGGGCAGCGGGCACAGCGTCGTCCCCAGCCCCGTCGCCCCTGTCCCGTCCCCACACACCTGGTTGAAGTTGAAGGGCTCCTTCTTGTTGCCGGTCTGGATTAGGAGCTTGTATGCCAGCGCCCCGTCCTCGGAGCCGTTGCGGTAGCTGTCGTGGGTGATGCGCCCGGCTTGCCAGTCCCTGTCAAAGGTGGCCTGGAGCCCTGGGGATGCGGTGCGAGGGGTGAGCATCCCTTGGGGCACGCCACCCTGCACAGCATCCCGTGCGCCCCTGGAAGCACTGTGCCAGCAGGATGGGCATGCAGAAACCCCGGGGCTCAGCTTGGCATTGCTGACCACCTTGGGACCATCCTCCCCAGGGTGCCACACACCAGGGAAGGCGTTCCCAGGCCAGGGGGGAGGGTGCAGGTTTGGGAGGGCATGGAGAAGGGGAATGGCGCTCACCTCGGAGCCAGTCCTGGAAGTAGTGGAGCCACATCTTGGGCAGGTCGCGGTTGCCCTCCCGCACCACGTACTTGACGGTGCTGAAGGCCTGGTGCAGGCTGAGCAGGGCGGCTTGGGCACCCGGGTAGTGGAAGCCGCCCTTGGTGACGATGAACATGTTGTAGAAGGAGAAGTACTTGAACTGGGCCGAGATGAAGGCGTGCGCTTTGGTGTCCCGCGGCACGATGTCCGTCAGGTAGAGCCCGTCGTGCACCATGGTCGTGCCGTAGAGGCTCAGCCCCAGCAGCGCCAGGAACAGCACCGCCACCACCGCCTGCAGGGACAAATGGGGGGAGGGGGTCAGGCAGGGTCCTGTGCCACCCACCCACCTCGGGTGGCACCGCCAGGGCGGTGCCCACCTCACCTTGGTCTGGGTGCGCAGGAGGAGCGGGGCGTACTTCTCCCGGGCGAAGTCAGCGAGGCTCCAGCGGCAGAAGGGGAGGGGGACGCACTCCCGCCCGCCCTTGGCCTCATCCAGCTGGGCCAGCAGATCCCGGGTGGAACTGGACGGGGTGAAGACCTGCGAGCCCAGGGGGTCAGCGGGGGGCAGGAGGACGGCGGGTGATGTGCACACCTGGGAGGTGGGCGGCAGGACGGTGACAACGTGATGGCCTGAGGGGTCGCACCGGGTGAAGGCTTGCACGGTGGTGGTGATCTGGGTGCTGGTGGCCATGCCAGGGTGCCCGTAAGGGGAGGGGTGGCAGGTGTGGTTGTCGTTGGCATCGGCGAGCTCCTGCGGTTGGATCTGGATGACCCGTGAGGAGCAAGGGCTGCAGGGAGAGGAAAGGAAGAGATGTTGAGGGAGAGAAACAGAGCTATCCCTTGCTTCTGGGGGGATCCATGGGGTCAGCTCCAGCCCGGCCAGCCCAGCACCGCTACCTGTAGAAGCAGCAGAGGATGTCCAGCCGGCGTTTCTCCCGGCGGTGCAGGTCCAGGCTCAGGATGGCAGGGAAGACGAATAGCACCATGGCAAAGTTGAACACCACAACCACTGCAGCCTGCGGGCAGGGGGACACATCAGAGCCGGGTCCCTTCCCACCCCCCTTCCTGCCATCCCCAGAGAAGGACCCCAGCCGAACCTGGAGGGAGAAGGCGCGCAGGGCAGGGATGGGCACCAGGGCTGCCATGAAGAAGGCGATCATGTTGCTGACAGAGGTGAGAGCCACGCTGGTCCCCGTGCGCTTCAGGCACTCACCTGTACGCTCCTGCAGGGACAGAGGGAGGGGGTGACGAGAGGGGCCAAGAGGAGGCAGGAGGGACCAGACAACCTCGAGGCAGGGCTCAGCGCTCACCTTGAAGGGGATGTGCTGGCTGGTCTCAGTGAAGGCGTGAGCCAAGAGGAACATGTCATCCACACCGATGCCGAGGGCCAGGAAGGGCAGGACCTGACGGAGAGCAGCCGGTGTCAGTGGTGGCACCCAGCCACCCCACAGGCCCCCAGGTCCCACTAGCCCTATGGTACTTGGCTCTTCCCCCAACACATACCTGGGTGGTGGCTGCGTTGAAGGAGATGCCCAGCAGTGAGCAAAGCCCCAGGCCAGAGGCCACGGAGAGAGCCACAAGCAGGACCCCGGCCAGGCCCACAGCCCCTTGGGACTTGGAGCAGTCCCACCGCAGCATAGTGACACAGGCGTAGGCCAGCTGGAAGAGTGCATCAGGTTAGTGGGGATGGGGGGGGTGAGGGAGGGACAGCAGGGGACAGAGAGGGGGCACACGCACCATGAGGAGGTAGCCCCCGGCCACTCGGATGGCGCTGACATCAGAGAAGGACTTCATGATGTCGTTGAGTGTGGTGGTGGAGAAAGCGTGGACGCTCTGTGTGGCGTTGGGTGGGATGGAGTCCTGCGCCAGCTGCCAGAGGTGCACCCCGTTAGAAGGGTTGGGACCACCCCCGCTACCCGGTACATCCCCCCCAAGAGCCACCCAGCGTGTCAGCATTCCTAGGAACTGGACCACAAGAGAGCGGTGCCAGGACCTGTGGCCACAGGAAAACCTGGGCACAGGGGGATGCCACGCGCAGGCTCACACCTTCCCAGCCCCACGTGGGAGCTGTGCCCGCTGCCCACCTCCACAAATTTCCTCTGCCAGGCCTCCAGGATGGCACCCGCCTTCTCCTCGCTCCAGCTGATGTCATGGATCTCATAATCATCCTTGAAGTGCTCAAAGAGCTGTCGAGGGCTCATCAGGAGGAACATGGTCTGCAGGGCCTCGGCGCTGGAGAACAGGCACGCACCTTGCTGGGACCGGCTGCAGCGCCCCAGGATGTGGGAATGGGTCTGTCCCCCACCCCACGGCTCCCAGCCCCACCATGGACACCTGTGAGAGGACCCGGGCACCCTGCCCCCCATTCCCCTGCCTTGCTCCGAAGCACTGCCCCTCTCACCAGCCCCACAGACTCGCCAACACAGCCCCGTGGACCCTCTTGCAGCCAGGGCAGGTTCCCATGGGCACCAGATGGGGGGACCCTGCCACAAACTGTCCCAGGATGAGTGCCATAGTTAGGACCCTGTCTGGGGACGCCCGTGCCGTGGTGGCTCTCACCGTAGCAGCTTGCCCTGGGAGTCTTTGGTCGTGCCGCCCAAAATCAGCTCCTCCTGCCATCGCATGAACTTCCTGGAGAAGCCGTGGCAGCCCCCCGAGAGCTCGGCTGGGATGTCGGGGCTCTGTGGACAACGGGAAGGCGTCAGGGATGAGGGACAATGGGGCAGGCAGGAGCACAGCAAGCCCCCATACCCCTCCCGGTCCCCACGGGCTGTAACCGACCTGCTGGCTCTGCTTGTTGGGGGCACTGGGGGGGCACTGAGGGTCGCGGGGGTCCAGGCAAGGCCGCTCCATGTAAGCCTGCCCCACCTCTGCCTTATCCAGCAGCTCTTTGAAGCCTTCCAGGGACGTGAACTGCCCCAGCTCCTCCATCAGCTGCAGAGGGTCCAGATTGCTCCACTGGATATCTGGGCGGCCCCTGGGAAGAGACAGGCACCGAGATGATGGGGGTTGCCAAAACCCACATGCAGTACCACCACCACTCCATCCCATGCATAGGGCTGTGCCTGCAGGCCCTGGGGGTGCCCTCAAAGGCAGGGCACGAGGATACAGAGAAGCAGCATCAGTCCCCAGCACATCCCCTGCCCCTCCCCGGGGCTGCCTGCGGCATCCCCCGTGCCCTGCGCAGCGCAGCAGGCCGTGCCCGAGTCAAGTAGCGTGCCTGATCCTGTTAGGCTGGGACAAAGCGGGGGGAGCCGGCCCCGCTGCCTGGCCCCGCTTTGTGCGAGCAGTCAGGCCGATTACTGCCCGCAGGCTAACATCTTGATAGAGGGGAGCAGGCAGGCAAGGGCTGCTGGCGTCCCCTCCAGCCCTTCCTGCCATCTCCCCCCAAGCTGGAGATTTTGGGGCTCAGCAGGGGTTCTGGGGTGTCAGGACGGTGCTGGGAGCTGGGCATGGACCAGATTCTTGGAGGTCCAGTGGGACCCCATGGGACATGGGTACCCAGGCAAAGGGGCTTTTCCATTGCCCTCCGATGCTCTGCTCCCTCCATCCCAGCCCGGAGTGCTGGGGGCTGGCTCCCAGCCTCGGTCGGCTTCTTTTTTAAGACAGAAAGGGGACACAAAAAAGCCAACAACCCAGCCCAGCGCTCCAAAGAGGGGAAGAAAAAGCCCCGAGCGAGTGTGGGCTCTGGGGAGAAACGCAACCTAATAATTCATGAAGGCTGGCTGGGCCGGAGCCGGCCGCTCGAGATTCCCACATACCAACCGGAGCTGCTGCTGCTTCCAAAGAGAGCCCCTTTTATCTGCTTTCGCTTGCTTCACTGAGCCAGGGCAAATCCTTTTGTCTTTCCATAGATTGCTGCTCTTTGTTCTCCCAGCTCCCTCCCCGCTCACCCCTCGGCGTCAAAAAGGGGGACGAGTCCCCATGGGTTGGCGGGCGCTCAGCCGGGGTACCCGCCTGGGTACCCGCTCACCCGGCTGCGAGGAGAGCTGTGTCCCACCGCTGCCGTAGGTGCCATCCTGCCTCCCACGTACCCCAACATCAGGATGTTGCCCACCCCGGCGGGCGATGCCACCAGCATCCCGCTCTGCGCGGCCATCCCAGCCCTGCTCGCTCCCGGCTGCTCCCCAATCTGGGATGGGGAGAACGTGAGGTCTTGTGGGGGGCAAAGCCGGTCCCCCAGTCCTGGCTGGGGATGCTGCGGCCCCTTCCCCCTCCTCCCGTCCTGAATAAGGCCACTATTTCATCTGTTTGGCAAGGGGCAGCTTTCAGAGCAGCATTAGCATGAGAAAGCGTGGGGCTGCGTTTGCTGACAATGCACAAGCCGCCCCGGCTCTCCCGGACAAACACACACGTAAACAGAAGGAATGTTGGGGAGGGGGGTTCCCCCCGCCCAGCCCTGGGTCCCCAGCCCCACCACCGCGGTGCGGGCAACCGGATGGGAGTCACCTGCCACCCATCCCGGGGACTCTGCGCCCTGGGTGTCCCCGGGGAACAGCTCGGGAGCGTGGGGGCCGCCTTGCCATCGCAGCACCCACAAAGTGCTGCTGGGGGGAGCGGCCTCTGGGGACCTGCCTGCGGCACGGCCTCTGTCCCCACATCCCCATCCCTGGATGGTGTGACGGCATGGATGGCATGGCACGGCATGGCACGGCACGGCAGCTCCTGCCCATGGGCGGCAGCCCCCCCATGCCACTGAGGACAGGTGGATGAGGACAGGGACTTGTCCTCAATCCCACGGGATGAGCAGTGGTGGTGGGACCATCCTGGGGCTGAGCAGGACAAGCAGCAACACGGAGGGACCTCGGAGCAGCAGTGACAGGCTGCACGGGGTGGACATGCACAGCCTCTCGGCAGCACCCCCAGCCCCTGCTCCCACCCACGGCCCCCTGCACCCCAGGACAGCTCCCCAAACTCACGGGAGGTAGGCTGAGCCTCCCTGCAGCTTGGAGCCTTCCCAGAAGCAGTCCAGCGGTGTCAGGATCACGCAGGGGAACAGCTTCTCTATCATCTGTGGGAGGAGATGCAAGGGGTCAAGAGGGATGGATCAGCCCCCCCTCCTTCCCCCTCCAGCCCTCCCGGGATGCTCAAACCCACACGCTCCCGCACAGAGCTGGTGGTACCTTCGCGGTGCCTCGGGGTTGACAAGCCCCATTGCCACCATGGCCCATCTGCTGCCCATTTCTTGGGGGACAAATCCCTCATTGGGGAGTTCCCTTGGGGCCACACCATGCCCACCACTCACCCTCTCGATCATGCCGTTCTCAATGATGGGGACACCCGACTTGTAGCAGATCTTATTCAAATCCCACGATCTGGAAAAGGCAGAAGGAGGAGCTGAGGATGGGCATCATCCCGTGAGGGACATGGCAAGGGGTGTAGGGGACATGCAGGACGTAGCGGGGGTCTCTGTCCATCCTCGTCCGGAGCCAGACTCACTTTCCATACAGCGAGACTTGGACTTTGCTGGCGGCCAGGGCTGCCTCGAGGTGGAGCTGCAGGGCCTCCTGCGTCAGGATGTTCTCCCCATCCCGCTTCGGGGTCTGGATCAACATCTGGGAGGTGTAGACGGACTCTTCACCCAGCTTCTCCTTGGTGTAGCGCAGCTCCTGGCTCACCCGGCTGCCCGCTGCGGAGGGGACCACGATGCGCCCCATCAGTGCCAAGGCTGGCAGAGCCCCCAGCCCACCGCCCTGTCCTGCCCACCACCCTGTCCTGCCTGTCAGGATGCCCAGGGAAGGGGATGGGCAGGAGCAAGGCTCCGCAGCATCAGGTGGTGCCACATTAACCCAGGTGAACTTCTCCCCATGGGGTTACCCAAATGCTCTGGGCACTGACACCCATGGGATGCAAGCGGGGACCACCCCAGCCCACACCGGACCAGGCATCCCCCTTCCCATTAACATGGGTATTTCCAAGCCCAGATTGGCTCTTTGGCTTTGCTTTCCCTAGAAAAAACCCACGGAAGGGCGGCTGGTGAAGCAGATGGAATGCGTCCTGCCCGCTCCCACCCGTGAGCTGCGGTGGGTTCTGCAGATGCCCAGAGCAACCAGCCCCCGACACAGTGAGCAAAACGAGGGACACAGCACCCCGTCCCTGCCCAGCTGCTCCCTGGCACCCCAAGGCGGGCAGCTTTTTGGCCAGGGGTTCGGTGATAGGAGAGGCAGGGACCCCCAAGACCCTGCAGGTGCAGGCTGTCCCAGGAAGGGTTTGGGGACAGGGGAGGGACCCGGTGCTGGGGAGCTCCACGGGAGCCCTCTCCACCTGCCAAAGCTCTGGGATACATCACCGACAGCAGCGGGAGAGCTCTGAGCACGGCAGGGCCAAGGTTGCCGGGAGAAGCCACCATTTGCGGCCGCCTTGGTGAGGAAGAAAAAACCCACCCCTCCAGCCCCCAACCAGCTGGGGGTGAGCTCAAACCCTGCATGGCCTTTGGCGTGGCAGACCACATCCCAGGGACAGCCATACACATCAAACGAGGGGCTTCCACCCCTCCCAGCACAGCAAAGGAGGGGTGACCCATCCCAGAGGAGGGCAGGAGGCTGATCCTGAGACCCCCCCCCCAAGTAAAACAACCAGCCACCCTGCTCCCAGCTCCCTGTCTGGGGTGGGGGGATGCTGCACATAGTTCCCACCCCATTGCCACCCACCAGGGATGTCAGGGTGCACCCCAAGGCAGCGCTGCTGGGGTGGGGGGGAGGAAGGCCAGATCCTGCCCAGCCCCGGGTGCTGGGGAAGGAGGGGGGTGTCAGGATTCATCTGTGCTGGGACGCTCCCTCAGCAAGAGGCGGGGGCCCCGTCGGGCCTGGCCCCCCGCCAGCACTGAGGAGGCCAGAGCAAGACCGCAAATAAGGAGCAGAATCTTCCCTTTTAATGACTTATTATATGGGTTGGTGTTTTGGGGGTTTTTTTCCCTGCTTTTTGGGAACGGGAGGGGGAAGCGTCTTTATTGTTCTTGGCTGGGCTGGGGAGCAGCTGGTGTCCATCAGATGCCAGTTGGGATGGAGGTTGTGCCAGGGAGGGGAGGTGGGGGGGCACGGCCACGGCCTTTGTGTATGTCAGAGGGGACAGCGGCGCCCGGGGCGAGGGGACGAGGACACTAGGAGGGTGGGTGTCACAGGGTGGGTGGGTGGAAGGGACCAATCCCCTTCCCAGCAGGCTGGGAGGTCGGGCAGGAGGTGCGCCGAGCTGCTCTGATCTCAGCCGTGCCACCCACGCTGAACCCGGGGGGGGGTGGTGGTGGTGGTGGGACAAGGGTGATGGAGGAGGGGGGGTTGCCCAGCATGGCCAGCACTCCCGGGGACATGCATCCTGCTGCACCCCATGGGCATCTCCAGCCAGCGCAGCTGCGGGAGGAGCCGCACATCTGGAGGGGGAAGGGGGGTGCCCCGAAAAAAATAAAGAAGGAAAAAAAAAGAAGAGGAAAATAAAAAGTCGTCCCTTGTAATTAGTGTTAATTTGGAACAGGGCACTGCGAGCCGTCAGCAAGCTTCAAAGGCCGTGAGGAAGCCTCAAATTCCAACACCCTAATTAACCAAAGAGCAACATGAAAAGACAAGGCAGCGCGCGCAGGGCTGCCAAGGACACTTCAAACGGGCGCGCGCCCGCCGGCCGGCCGGCCCGGGGCGAGACGCCCCACGCCGCACGCAGCCCCCCAGCCCGGGAAGGGGGCCGGGGGGGACGCCCCGATACCAACAATGAGCACGTTAATGAGGAACTGTATGTAAATTCTTCTCTTCTCTCTCTTTTTTTTTTTTTTTGTATTCCAATTAACAAAGGGAGCCCTCGCCTTTTTCATGCAAAGGGCCCTCTGGTTCCAATCAGGCGCCCTGGTCCTGCTTATTAACAGCCTGCTCTGCTCCCGGGAGGGGGCTGCCTTGCCCCCCCAGACCTTCCCACCGGGCAAAGGAACCCCCACAACCTCTCAGCAGGGCCTGAGGGCAGGATGGTCCCCTTGCTCAAGCATCTTCCCTGGGGTGGGCATCGCTTCTGGGCACCCCGGGATACAGGGGTACAACAGCATGGGCTGCAGGGTGGATGGGACCCCGTGCCCACCCGAACCCCAAACACCCAGAGCGTGCAGCAGTACCCCACCGTGCCAAAGCAGGGAGGGCACGGGTGCCAGGGAGGGGATGGGGTCCCCGGCAGCGAGGGCGGCTGTGTACGCGGCTGCCTCCCGGCCGCGGGCCACGCCAGGGGAGCCCTCCCCGTAATTACGGCATCCGCCGCAAAATTACAGAGCAGGGCAGGAGCCTCCCTGCCCCCTTCCTGGCCACCCTGTCTGAGCCACCCCCCCCCCCCGCCCAACACTGCTCCCCAAACCCTCATGGCACAGGGCCCATGGACAGCTCAGCCTTGCCCCACGGGAGCAGCTTGTGCCCTCGTCTGCCCCAGTGGGTGCCAGGACCGCAGCAGTCCCTGCTCAGTGACAGCCGTGGCAGCCCCAGGGGTGTGAAAAAGGGGTGCCAGGGCAAAGCCCCAGCCCCTGCGTTGCCCCCAGCCCAGGAAGGGGCCTGACCCAAGCTCACCCCACATCCCCCCAGGGGCTGCCAGCACCTCCCAGACTGTTCAGAGGGTTTGGGGTCAGAGGAGCCCATAGTGGGTCCTGCAACCCCTGGCACAGCTGCAAGGCCCCCTGGCACATGTCTCAGCCCCACACTGTCACCCTGCCTGGCACAACAGCAAGGGGATGTCCCACCATGCTTACCCAGGGCAGGAGGTGGGCAAACCACAGGGGTGGGGGGCAGCGGGCTGAGTGTGCCAGGGCAGCATGCCCAGGCGGCACCGGGAGGGCAGTGGGTCGGGGCAGGCTGCCAGCCCCACACCGAGCCCTGTCTGCCTGGCAAGGGCAAAGGGGCTGTAGGCAAGGGGGGGCCATGGGAGGTGCTGGGGGTCACGGAGAGGCATCGGGGTCCCTCAAGGAGATGCATGCTGCTGCGGGGACCACCCTGTGTGTCCCCAGAGCGGGTGGAGGCTGTGACCAACAGCAGTGCCACTGCTCTGCAGGTGGGACCCTGGGCACCGGCAGCAACCATCAGCATGTGGGTGACCCAGGTGGGACAGGGAGGAAGGGGGGGACACAAACCTGGGTACTCATGCTTGCTTGGCCTCCAAAAAAAAAAATTACACCCTGCCCAGGATAACAGGGCTACGGGATGTGGTGACAAACAAGGAGAGTCCCGCATTCAGCTGGTGCATGGGGGATGCTGCAGCCCTGTCCCAAGGCCAGCGAGCCCCATAGCCAGGCCAGCCCTGACCCCAGCTCTAGCCGTGACCCCAGTGGGGGCAGCACTGGGGGCAGTAAGGGGGGAGGGGGGTGTCCACTGGACAGCAGCCCCCTTTCCACAGCACAACATCCCAATGCCAGGCCTAGAAAACACTGCTCAAGTCCGCAGCTGGGAGCAGGGGCAAGATCATGCTGAGGTCCCCTAGGAAAAGCCACCCCCGTGGGGACCCCCCAGTGCGACAAAGGGCACCCGTGGGGGCTGGACTGTCAAGCCACCCCACAGCATCCGAGTGCATCCCATGGGCAGATAAACCCACCCCTGGGCAATTAAAGCCCCCAGGGGCATCAGAGAGATGCAGCCACCACCCCACATCGCCAGCACCGTCTCGCATCCCATGCTCCATCCCTGCAGAAGGGGGTCCCAAGGCACCGCCTCAGCATCCCTCGCCGGCCTGCTTCCCCGTGCCGAGCGGCGCGCAAGCCGGAGGCCACCTTCAAAGTGTTGTGGGGCGGATTAGCTGGATTAGGGATGCAGTGAAAGGACCCATGCTGCTCCGGAGGAAGTCTCGCCCAGGGCACGCTGAAAGAGCCATTTTTACCTGTCCCGGCCTCCACCGCCGGCCTCGCCAAGAGCCCCGCGGCCTCGTCCTGTCAAAACACGTCCTCACGGCCCCATTCACCCCACGGCGGAGAACGAGGGGGGTAGGTGGGTGGCAGATGGGTGTCCCAGACACCGCCAAGGGATGGACGGGGGCTCGCTGGCCCCACCGAAGGAGCCGAGTGGAGAGGGGCAGGAGAAGAGGGGGATGCCTTCAAAAAGCCAGCGGCGGAGGGGGCTGAAAGGGCCCATTTGGGGGCCAGCTCCCCGGCCAAACCCTTTTGTTTAACAGCGGAGCTAAATTAATGTCTTTATTACCCCCAAATCGTGGGGCGGCGGTTCCCAGCGCTGGGAAAAGGGGGGAGCAGCCGGGAGCTCACACCGCCCCGACCGACACCGAGGGGACTGTGCGACCCCCGAAAAAGAGGGGGGAAAGAGGAAAAAAAAGGGTTGGGGGGAGAGGGGATTCAGTTGGGAACTATTCACCGCTAAGACTCCTGTCAGCATTGACATAAATTTCCACTGGTGTTGGCATTTAGGCATTTGCCATTTCCATATGTATAGGGCTGCCTGTACTAATTATGCTAATCACCCCCTCTGTTGGCTGCTGTGAAAAATGGCCACATTAGGCACTCCACTGCTTGCTAATGTCACTTAATGTGTGGTTGAAACATACATTCATCCCTCTCTGAATGGTGAAATTTTTCCACATTGCTGGCTTCATTCAGGCAAGAAATGAATTTTTTGAACTCAGACCACTTTTCCAGGCCCGAGGGAGAGGCAGATAATAAAACCCTCTTCTCCGGCCCTGGCGCTGCCCCCTCCCAGCCACCGAAGAACATTTAAAATGCCAAAAAAAAAAAAAACAACCCCTTCCCTAAAGTCTGTGGATATGCCTAAGTTTAAAAAAAATAATAATAATCCAATAACATTTTTCTAGGAAATAAAATATACAAGTTGAAAAGCAAAGCAAAATGGATAGGGGCAGATAAGCCACAGCCATCTGTAAAGAGTCTCCCAGTCTCGTTGGGTTAATTAGCAAAATTTTCCAGCCCGAAAAAGCTGACCGAGCTGTCAAGGAAGGGAAAAGGAAAAGCAGGAGGTTTCCCGCCGGCCTCACAAAGATAAATAAATAAAGGCAAACTGCCTGCACCTCATCTTTGGGTGGGGGGCTGCTGGGTGAGCCCCCCACCCTGGAGAAGAAAGGTCCTTTCAGAGCCGGCCAGGGCTGCGAGGGAGAAGGGGCTTTGGAGCAGAAGGCAGAGCTGGGCGGGCAGGTTTTTGGGATAACGGGGACCTTGGCATGCCATGGCAGCAGCGCCCCAGCTGCCCCTCACTTCTCCAAGCCCCCAGGGATGCGGGCACATGGTGTTCAAGGACACCCCGACCCCATGAACAGAGAGGGCTGCAGAGTCCCAAAGGAAAAATCCTGCCAGGATGAGCAGGAGAGTCCCAGGGCAGCCCCTTCCCTCCCCATGGGGCGATATCTGCGTCACCAGACCCCGAGAGGAGCGGGGACCCTGTCCGCATGGGGTACCCATCTGGGGACAGCATGGGGACGTGGCAGCGCGGGAGCCGCCCCTCGAGCGCGAGGCCAGCTCAGGCCAGATCCTGGCGGGCGTTTCTCTGCCCCGGCCACTGGGACAAGCTGCCATCAGAGCCCCCCACGCTGCCGGTACCAGCCCCACGCAGCCCCCCAGCCCCCCACCCCAGCTTTGCCCACTCCTTTCTCAGCCCCTGCACTGATGTCTCACCCCACAAACCCCAAATGACAGCAGCAACGAGACCACCCACTTCTCCCCGTGCCCACCCAGGAATGGTCACAGCACTGCATTCCCCCCCAACCCCCCCAGTTTCTGCCCCACACCCCCCGTGAGTCCCAACCATGCACAGTAGGGACAGGGGATGGGAAAAGTGGCCACACAGATGGTGTCCCCAGAGCAAAGGCAGGGTGGGAAGGGCCCTCAATCCTTATCCTTGGCTTTTTGTTGTGGCTTTCCCACTCCCAATGCCCCTCTCTGGAAAGACTGAGCCAGCCAGGGTCTGCCGCTTGCCCCTGTTGTAGAGGGGGCCCCAGGCTGCACCCCAGCCCTGCCCTGGGTACCGGGAAGGGGATGCCCCATACCAGGTCCTGTTGCAGAGGCCAAAGAAGAACAAGAGCCAAGGGGGTGGGGGTGTCTCAGCTTCATGCCCCAAGCTGGGAACAGGGCAGCAAATTCCCCTCACCCCCATACCACGCATCCCATTTCATCCCACCGGCACATTCGGGGTGTCCTGACCCCTCCAGGAAAGGGACGGGGTCTTCTCCGGGGAGACTCGGCAGCTCTTTGAGAGCGCGCCGGCTGCGCGGGGCTGTTCCGGTTAGGAATTAACCCGGCCTTCCTTTGAACCGGCCCTCGGCGCTATAAATCAGGCAGACCCATTCACCACCCAGGGCTCTGCCTGCCCGGAGCTCACCACCCCGGCCCCTCGGCCCTACAGACGCCCTGGGAGAGCCGGGAACAGCTGCCAGGTGTCTAGAGGTAACTCAACACTCGCCGCTAGCCGGGGTTTCAAAGCCTCCGAGTGGCTAATTGCTTCGGAGGAGCCTAATTGAACATTTCCACAGTCCAGTCCAATTTATGGGGTGACACAGCCTCTTTCCATCTCCCAAACAGGGATAAGGGTCAGGCATAACCCCAGGACACTGCAAGTACCCCCCAGCCAGCCCCAAGGGATGAGGACACCCCTCGTATTTGGACTGGGGACCCTGCGCTTTCCCACGGTGGCTGGGGTCCCAGCCCAGGCTCAGGGGTACCCATCGGGGGACCTGCCATTAGCATGGCCCCAGTGCTGACCCGGCCACGGGGCCAAAGCAGGGCTGCCCACCCTATTCCCCTCGGGGGCAGGGACAACACACGGACGGTGAACGGACGGGACATCACAGCAGCACGGTGCCTCCATGGGAAGCAGCTCCCTTCCCTCCCCTGCCCACCGGCAGCTCCCCGAGGGCTGAGCTCAGCAGGGACAGCCAACCCGGGGTCATGCTCCACTCCTGTGGGGTTGGGACCTCACCGGGGTGAGGTGGTTTGGGTCAGAGCATCACCAACCCACGTACCTCAGCCTGGCCAGGCAGAGACAGGGAATCAGGTACAGAGCAGCTCCCTGCACACATGCCCTGTACCCCACGGTGTTGCCTCAAGGCTGGGGTGGACCACGCTCCTGCGAACATCCCCTCACACATACCCAGAGAGGGCAGGAGCTGGTGTCCCCAGGCACGCCAGGGATCCCAAAACTTTGGGGCCAGGCTGATGGGCCACCAGCTTTGCCAGCCCAGGGGCAAGAGCCACGCTGCCTCGGCCCGGCACAGTGGTACCCCAGAGAGACACACACACCAGTCACCCTGCCGCACACCCAGGGCCGGGAGAAAGCTGGGAAAACCCTGAAAGCATTTTCAAGTGCTCAGGATCCAACCACAGAGTTTGGGAAATTGTGTCCCAGGGGCAACCCAGGCCCTCCTGCCCCCCGATAATGCACACTCCCACATCAGCAGGATGGGGTCCAGGGATCAGCGAAGGCTGGGTACACCTGAGGACACCAGGGCATGCGTCGATCTCACCAGAAAACACAGAAGCGGAGAGGCAAGGACCCACGGCTGGTTATGGGGAAGGGAGGCAGCCCCACAGCTGATACAGAAGACCGAAAAAGCAAACATTCCTTCCACGTCCTGACCCACGCCTGCCCAGCAGGGACCCCACGGGACTGCAGCCACATCGTCCTTGGTGGTCGCAGGTAGTGCCAATGCCCGAGGACAGCTGCCTTGAGCACGCTGGGGCTGTGCCACCCAGGAGCAAGGCACAGAGGGGTCTGCCCCAAGAGGACACTCTCGGGGGGAAGAGCCCTCCCAGAAAGGCCAAGGATGGGGCCCCAAGCAGCATCCTGCAGAGCACCCCAGCCTAGTATGCCATCCCCACCCCAGACACTACAGATCCAGAGCGGGGACTGTGTGCAGACCCCAGCACACCCATTGCCTGGGAAGGGGCAGGACACCCCAGGCCAGCAGTACTTCACCGTCGGGTAAAAGAAAACAAAAAAAATCCAGCTCCCGACACTGAAGAAGCTGCCCCAGCCACGAGAAAGAGCTCGTTCCTCGTAGAGAACCCCGACACCCACATTACAGCCACACCACCGTGCCAGGGAAACATCCCCCCACAGCAGCCGCAGGCCCTCCTGGCCGTACCCACACGAGCACGGAGCGTGTGTGCAAGAGCCGGGTTTCCGGGCGCTTCCAGCCACCCCCGGGCTCAGCCCCTTCCCCATCCCGCTCCCCACCCCAATGCGCCGCAAGCCCCGTTCCCCCTATGGGAGCAACCACAGCCACCTCCCTGGCTCCGGCCACGATTGCCGAAATGCAGACTCCTTGCGACCCCAAAAACACAATGAAAATCCGATGGAGCCAGAGCCACGACCCGGAGAAGGTAACCGCGGAGGGAACGCATCCCTCCTCCAACAGCCGTGGCTCAGGTGCCGGCCGGACCAGGAGGTATCGCTGGGTTTCTCTGCTACGTGTTGCAGAGGAAAGGGGTGATGGAGACAAGTCCTGGGGTGGGAGGGGGGGGCACACACAAACACCCCATGGGAGTGGGGAGCAGGTGGGAGAGCCGGGCATTCCTGGGCAGGGGTGCGTGCGTGCATCTCTGTGCGAGCAGCGAGGGAGCGCAGGGCTTTTTTTTTTTTTAAAATAAAAAAAAAAAGGGGGTGGGAGAGCAAAGTTGCTTCTATTGTTGAACCAAATCCAAGAGTAGCTGAGGACCACACAGGGAGCGGGGCGTGGGGGAGGAGGCAGCGCTCCCGCACAAAGATGGCTGACACCCCTCCGCTGAGCAACATCTGCCCCTGCACAGCACCCCGCCGGGGACCCCTGGCTGGGAGACCCCCCGCCCCGGACCAGGGCCTGGCACGGAGAGCGGGGTGCAGTACAGGGGTGCTGCACCCCACCCCCCCCCGCGGGACCCCCCGGCTGGGAGACCCCCCCCAGACCAGGGCCTGGCACGGAGAGCGGGGTGTGATGCAGGGGTGCTGCACACACACACACACCCCCCCCGGGACCCCCAAAGCAGGAGGGAGGCGCTGGGAAAGCAAATCCCAGCGCTGGGGAGCAGAGCTGCAGGGAGAGGGGAGAGAAAACCCACGCTGGAGTTATTAATAACAAAGGAGGGAGATCAGCCGCTTCCACTCGGAAACGAGGATTTGCTCCTGCCTGACCCTGCCCGCGGCTCCGTCCCCCCACCCCCGGGCAGGGGTCCCGAGCCGGGACCGGCAGCCCCGCGGCACCGGCTGCGCCCCTGGACGGGGCTGCGAACCACCCCCGGGGGCTGTTCCCGCGGGGAAAAGAGCCCGTCGACGGCACCGCGGGGGAAAAAAGGGGATGCCCACGCGTGGCCATCCCCGCCGCACGTGTCCGCACCTTGGCGCGGAGACCCCCGGCGGGACACGCGTGGTGCTGGGCGGGGGTGGTCCCTTTGCAGCTCAGCACCACGCACCCGAGCGGCCGCACGGACGGGACCTCCACGCGCGGACACCCACGGTCCCGCCGACCCGGCGGCATCCTCCTCCTCCCGCCCCGCGCTGTCACCTGCCTGCGGGCCGGCCCCGCACCCCCGCGCCCCACGGTGCGGGGACACACACACACACAAAGCCGCGACCGGGAGCGGGACCGTTCCCACGGGCGGCTGATCCCGTGGGGTCGCTCTTACCTTCCACCCAGAGGTGCTCGATGTCTGTCTCGATGGAGGCCACCCGCAGCCCCACGGCCAGCGCCCCGAACACCAGCAGCCCCACGAAGAGCACCTTCCCGCAGTGCCGCTGGATCCGGCAGCCCAGGGCGAAGAGCAGCGCCTGAAAACGGGCCCGCAGCCACAGCGGGGCCCTTCGGCCCACGGCCCTGCCCTGCGGGGAGGGCGAGGGTCAGGCGCGGAGCGGGGAAGGGCAGCCCCTACCCGGCTGCGGGGCATCCCGCAGCGGGACCCCTCCGGCATCCGCGATGCCGCGGGTCCGCGGTCGGGGAGAGAGCGGGACGCGCCCCCCCCCACGAGTCCGCCCCGGGCTCCCGCACCCTCCCTCCCCTCCGTCCACGGGTGCGGAGCGACGTTCGCCCCTTACCTCGGGCAGCGGCTTGCGGCGGGCGGCGCGGAGCGGCGGCGCGGAGCGCGGGGGCTCGGCCGGCATGGCGGGGCGGCTGGCGGCGCTGGGCACCCCCCCCCCCCGTTATGTGGGGCCGAGCGCGGCGGCGGCGGCCCCCATGCGCGCGGCCGGGGCCGGTGGTACCGGTGTCGGTGCCGGTGCGGAGGGTTGTGTGTGCCGCCGGCCGCCCGCCGCGCCTCTAAAGGGGGAGGCGGGGGCGGGGGGCGCCGGGGCCGCGCCGCCGCCGCCGCTCCCATTGGCCGCCGCCGCCGCGGCAGCGCCCATCACCGCTGCTAGGCAACGGCGCGCCCGCCGCCGGCGGCCACACACGGCGGCACCCCCCCCCCGCCCCTTCACACCGCATCCCCCCCGCCCCGCACGGCCCGGCCCGGCCCCGCCGCGGGGGGGAGCGCGGCGGCGGCACCGGTGGCGGTCCGGTCCCGGGCACCCCCCACTCCACGCCCGGGGCTGCGCCCCCCCGCCCCGGGACCGGCAGCCCCACCACAGACACCCCCCCAGGGAACACCCCCCACATGCCCCCCCCGCCCCAGCTGCACCACAGGGGTGGGCACCACACGCTGTGGCCCCCAGGGGTGGGGACCCCCCCCATTGCAAATGCCACAGTCATCCCCAAGGAGGATGGGCATCCCTATGGACCCCCCCAAGAGTAGGCAGTTCCCCCCATAGCTATCCTCCAAGGGTGAGCACCCCATAAGCTGGGCACCCCCCCAGTCACCCCCGGGGATGAGTGACCTTCTCCCACAGCTACTCTGCAGGGGTAGGCAGCCCCCCAGTGCTGCCCCAAGGGATGGGCATCCCTCCCAAGGGCATCTCAAGGGCAGGGCGTGTCCCTGTTGCCTCCCCCCCTATGGGGGGCAAACCCCCATAGTTACCTTCCCTGGTCCAGGCATTCCACCATAGCCCCCCCCAGTGCCGGGCAGGCCCCCTCATAGCCCGCCCAAGGCCAGGTACCCCCATCCAGGGCCAGGCACCTTCCCATAACCACTTCCCAAGGGATAGGCAGTGCTCCTAAGGGCTGGATATCCCCCTATGTCCACCCCCAAGGGGTGGGCAGCCCCCCACCAGCCACCTCAAGGGACAGGCAGCCCCTCCCCAGAGGCTGCACATCTCCCCTCTAACCACCCCAAGGGATGGGCATCCTCTCTTCAAGGACCAGGTGTCGCCCCCAAAGGACCAGGTATTCCCCCCCCCCCCCTTCCAATGCCTTTTCCCAAGACCAAACCACCCCCCCAAGAGCAGCGTGTCCCCCTCAATCCCCAGTGTCAGTTGCCTTCCCCAGGCCAGATATTCCCGCAGGGTCATGGTGGGGGGCAAGAAGACACCCCACTCTTTGGGGGTGCCCACAAGTGCTGCCCCAACCCCTGCCACGGGAGCCAAGACCAACACCCCAGGGCAGGGGGCACAGAACCCCCATCCATGGGGCAGGGGGTTGGCAAAAGCATGAGGCTTCAAATGGCACCGATAATTTGTGGGGTAATTAGGATTATTTCTCTGCTCGTTTTACACCTTTCTCAGGTCTTTATTGGATAGACTTGTGCTGCTCCCACTGGGAACGGTGCCCGAGGAGCCGCTGAGGGCACCCAGGGTGGTCAGCAAACCCACATGGAGCAGCATCCACCCCCTTGTGCACCCCCATCCCCGCTGCCCACCCCGGTCCCCTGCGGCAATGTCAGCGATGCTCATCCCGGTGTCTCCTTACCGGCCAAAAACGGGGGAAACCCCCATAAACAACTCGAGTTCCTCAGGCAGCTGCTCCGCGCCCCTCGGCTATGGCCCTGCCAGCCCGACCCGCTGCCGACGAGCTCTCCGGGGCCTCAGCGGCACGTAAAGGGTTTCTCCTTCACCGGCCATAGGCCTGTAGCATCTGGCGTGTCCCCAAATACAGAAGGGAAACGGCTATTCAGCACTTCTGCGGCCTGATCACTACTAACAGCCCCTCCATCCCGCAGCCTCCGCAGACCCGCACGACCGGGGGAAGCTCCCGCCTTCTGTAAATTGAATTTTAAAAATACTGAGTCGTCCTCCCCTCCGGCACCGCCGCTTCCCCAGGTTCTCCATCCGCTTCCTGTCTGTCACCATCGGTTTCCACCTGGGGTTCTCCCGCGGGTACCCTGCGGACAGGGAAACGGCATCGCTGTCCTTGGAAAAGTTGTGGGATGGTCAACAGAGACGCCCTGGGGGTCTGCTGGGGCTTGGGGCTGAGCTGGATTGGCCCCATCCCAGGGCACCGAGGGTTTTCCTGGGCTCTGGGCTCCCGGTGATGCAGGACTGGCTTCCTGGACCCCATCCTGGTTCTGTCCCACCAGCACCGGGCTCCCGTGGCACACAGGCAGCACGTTGGTGCTAGGATCATCCCTGGCAACCCTGCCTGCTCTGCGTCATGTACCCCCTGCCCCGTAGCCCACGTGGTCCCCGTGCGCTGGCCCCCCCGGAACCCACACGGCCCCAGCGGTAGCCGGCACCACCGCGCCGTGCACCCCACGGCTGTGGGGCCGAGCAGGATGGTGATGGTTTAGGGATCCCAAACGCTGCAGGGGCAGGTGACGACCCCAGCGACAGGGCCGGATCCTGCCGTGCCCACGGGGATTGAAAACCCAACTGGAAAACACCCGTGAGTGGGACAGGGCTCAGTCTGCCCTTGCCCTGACGCCGCAGCGATGGGCTCCAGCACAGCTCTTGGTGCCGCGGTGGGTCTGCTCTGAGCCGGGGGCTTTGGGTCACCCTCCCAGACCCTTATTTCTCCTGGAGCCACCCGGGAGGGGACAGGGAACCCCGTGGGTCACCGGCCTTGGGGAGCAGGGGATCGCTTCGTATGCAGGGAGGCTTCGCTTGCTGCTTCTTGCTGACCGGCTGTTTTATATCAAGGCTGGGGGGGGGGGGGGGGGGGGGGGCGGGATTTGCTGTTCTAGATGGTATTTTAATGGGCAGGCAGGCAGCTGGAGCCTGGGAGAAGCCTGCTTTACATTGTTTGGGGTTGTAACAAATAAATTCAATTAAAGGCAAATGGTTCCGCGTAGCCCCCACCCTGCGCAGGGGCTCCGGGGGCTGCGAGAGCCGCGGGTGCGAGGCAGGGGCCCAGGGCTTTGCCGAGGGCCCTGCCCGCGCTCGCCCCCGTGGTGGGGAGATGCTGGCGGGATGCGGGAAGCGTGGGGCACGGCCTCCACCGAACTCCCGGCGTGGGGATGGCGTGGCCGGGGAGCCCACCCCTTGTCCCCGCACCGCGCGGCCCGCCCCGTCGAGGACAGGGGTTGGGAAGCTCCACCGCGGGCGGGAGCCACGCCGGGGCGGGCGATCCGTGGGGACGGGCAACCCGGGACAACGGCCCCGGCGGGCAGCGGCATCCTCCGGGCAGGGGCTGGGGCGTGGGGCCGGGCTTCGCACGGTGGCGATGCCGCCCAGAGCCCTGCGGCCGGGGCGGGATCGGAGGGGACTTGGCGGGGACGTGCCAGAGCCTCGTCCCGCTGTAAACAGCCGCCGCCGCAGCAGCAACTCCTCTGCCGGGAGCCAGCCCGGGCGTCTGTGAGTTGGAAACCAGATGGTGCCTTCCCCAGCACCGGCACAGCCCGCCCGGCCGCCGCCCCTGGCCAGCGCAGGCTCCTGCACAGCGGGGGGATGCCGAGCGCCCAGCGCCGGGACCCCCCTCGGGGTGGCCGGAGAGGTGGAGGGGCAGGGAGGGCCCCCACGGGTGGGTGGGAGGTGTCGGGGTGGCCCCTGTCCCAGCCGGCACCCAGTGCGTCCCAAGGGATGCTGCGTCCCCGGGGATGCTGCGTCCCCAGGGATGCCATGCCCCAGGGGATGTGTCCCAAGGCGATGCCGTGTCCCAAAAGATGCAGAAGGGAGGCAGCACTCACCACAGGGAATTAGAAATGGGACTTAACATCCCCTAAACCCCCACTCATGCCTCTCTGCGCCGCACCGTGCCTCAGTTTCCCCACGCCTCCCCAACAGCAGCAGGCTGAAGGGGAGGGAGAGAGGCTGGTCCCCAAGTCAGAGTCCCCCCAGGTAGGGCTGAGATGGCAGGGAAGAGATAAAGCCCCATCTCCGAGGCCAGGGAACGCCCTGGAGGGGTCCCTGCCATGTCCCACCTGGAGTAATTCTCCAGGGGACACGGCACAGGGGACATGGCCAGCGACCCCCCAGCCCAGCACCACCAGCAGGACCTGGGGGTCCGGCCTCTTCCCCAGCCCCCTGCGGTCCTGGGGGCAGGTGCACCGAGGGGGAACGGACGGACCCATCTCAGCCCCGGGAGTTTGGGGGGGACTGCAGCAAGCAGACAAACATACAGGGCCGGGTGAGGGGCTGGGGGGGGGGGGAGGATGGCATCCCCGGCAGCAGTGGGTGGGGTGGGGGGGAGCAGAGGGGGGGTCCCGCAGTGTTTACAGAGCTTAAAACCCGCCTAAGCCCCGCAAGGCCACGGCGCACAATAGCGTGTGGACGTGGTGACACCGGCCGTCCCCACACCACCTTGGAAGACAGAGGGCCCTGCCACCCACCGCCAGCACCGGGATTAATTATGATAATGTAGTTCTTTCCCCCTTTGTCACCCTAATGAATGGGCCCCTTTAGGATTTTAAGGCCTTTGTTTGGTGCCTCTTTACTGCGGTATTGTAGGATGGGGACTAGCAGGTGGCAGGTCCCCAAACAGCCCCTTTTGTCTCCTTTGGGGGCTGTTTTGTGGTGGGGTTGGGGAAGGGGGTGTGAGGATGCGGGAAAGAGGCCGGGGGGTGGGTTGCAAGGGGGCTCCTGGACGGAACCGTAGCACTCGCCCCATCACTGCGAGGCTGCGACACCCCACGCTGAGCATGGTGGCACTGGGAACCGCTGGCCCTGGCCGTCCCCGAGCCGCCTGCGCCCTGGCCCGCTTGGTGGGCAGATGCCAGGAGCCACCGTCTGAGCCCCTGCCTTGATCTTTTACTGCCTGGGCAAATCAATTACCCGGCAGAAAAGTCCCTAAATCCCACCATAAAACCCGTTTAGCAGACGCCGTGGCGCTCGCCGGGTCCTGGGCAAACCTCGCCCGCTGCAGGCACGAAGCCGGGAGCGATTTGCTGCGGGGAGGGCGGATAACCACTGCTGGGGGAATGCACAGCATCTCCCCGCTCCTGGGAGGCCGATGGGGTCTTCCCAGGGGTCCCAGCCGTGCTTAGACCCTCCCAAGACCCTCCACAACTCCCTGCCCCTCTGCACTAGCCTGTCTGCATCCCCTGGGCACAGGAGCAGCTGGGGGTGTGCCAGTGCCGGGGACGGTGCTGGAGACCAGGGGCGGACAGATGTGGTGGCACAGGGAGCGGGGACAAGGCAGGGCACGGAGGCACCCGGGTGGCGATGCCCTGTGCCAGCGTGGGTCCGTGCGCTTCCTGGCAGGGCCATCGGCCGTGCTCGGCAACGAGCCCGGTGCCACCACGGCGGTGACGATGGAGCCTTGTTCCTCCCCATGCAGCCACTTAGGAGCATTTTTAATACCACGGGGACAATGCTGGCACAGGGACACCACCAGCGCGGGGCCGAGGGACGTGGGGATGGTCGACATCTCCCTGATTGCAGGCTGGGCTGGGAGATGCCCGTCAGGATGCCCAGGAGCACTGGAGACACAGGATGGTTCTGCCTGGGGGCATCACTAAGTGCAGGGCACCGGGGATCCCTCTGCCCCACAGAACCTTCCCCACGGCACAGGGGACCCCAACTACCCCATCCCCGTGGCTGTGCAGGGGCTCCATGGGGAGGGGGCAGATCGGGGCTTCGAACCGGTGAGCAGCCGGGTGGTAAAACGGTGACAAGTAATTGGTGTCCCGGCCAGTCCTTTCATGCCGACGCCGTTTTATGGGTGAGGAAATTGCTTGTGAGTCAGGAACACAGGAGACAAATTTAGGAAGTGCTCTCTGAATGTGCCGGGGTCAGGCGCCGAGGCCGAGCGCTTGAAACCTGGGTGGCCTCGGTGCTCGCCCCGCGCTCCCCCCCCCCGGGTCCTCGGCATGGGAAAGCAGACCTTTTATCTTATCACTGCTCTTCCGCCGCCCCGGCCTCCCCTGCGCGGCCCCCTCCCAGCACAGCCGCTCGCGCCGCAGACACAATGCGTGGCGGCGGCCAGGCCCGCGCCACCCTCCGGGAGCGCCCGGCATGGGGGGCTGCTCCCACCCACCCGCCTGCCAGGGGGTTTGGGGTCCTCTGCATCGCCCTGCATCCCTCCGCATCGCCCTGCATCCCTCCGCATCGCCTTGCATCCCTCCGCATCGTCCTGCCTGGCCCCTCTGGCCAACAAGGTGCCGTGGGGTGAGGGGATGCAGGGTGCCACCTCGAGGACCAGCCCTGGCTCAAGCCGATGTGGCCCCAGGGATGTGGCAATGGGAAAACGCCCGTGCGAAGGCATCCCAGGTCGATCCTCATCCCCACCCGGAGCGGGCAGACCCCCATGCCACGCACCTCACACCTCCTCCTTCCGCACCCCAGCCTTCCCCACATCCCGTCGCACGCCGGGGAGCAGGTTGTCCCTTTTGTTCGTTTGCTACAGTTTTTAATTGGGAGGAAAGGCCGCGGCCCCATTAAAACGCGCCCGAACGCAGCCAACGGCTACCTTGAGCGCGCAGCCCCCATCCCCAGGGCCGCCGCCGAGCGCGCCGCATCGGGTGGTTTGGATGTATTTTTCTTGATCAGAGGCCAAGCGCTCCCTCCTGCAAAGCAGCATGTTTCTCATTTTCTGTAGGTTTAACTCCAAATTAATTTGTAAGTGATCTAGGTTTCTCGTTCCCCAAAAGATACCTAATAGCGGAGATGGGGGGGGGGGTGGGGGTAGTTCCTGCCAACCGAAACGTCTCAGCGGGGTAAAGGGAAAGCAGGAAAAAGAAGCCCAGGAGCTGTGACCCCTGGTGGGTATTTAACAAGGTGTCAGGGCGAGGGATTTTTGGAGATGGTTAAGTGGATGTGACGCTGGCCCCGTGGGTCGGGCTGGGGGTGTGGGGATGCTGCTGCTGTGGAGGTGGTTGCTGCTGCCGGGTCTCATGCTGACCCGGCCCTTGGGGGCAGTGGGGAGGGATGCTCAGCACCCCATTGCCTCCACCGTGAGCCCCGGGGTGCGAGCAAAGCCGTGGGGGACGACGAGATGCTCGGGGATGGGGTGAGCCATCCCTGGCACGGGCTGCTGGAGGTGCCCTCGCCGCAGGACGCACGGAACAGATCGGCACCCGGTGAGGGACGCCGAAGCGCCTGCGGGGAGGTCGCGTGGGTTGGGGGTCCCCCCGGGATGGTGGGCTGCAGGAGGGGGCCGGCGAGCCCGCCGTCGCCCCTGCCGCATGGGAAGCGGGCACGGTTTAATTGGGCGGGCGGCCGCTCGGCGGGGCCGGCTGCTGGCAGGCGGACACAAGGTCTTTTGTCTCCGTTCTCGCTCCCGGCACCGGCTGGGGCTGGCAGGGCCCGGAGCGGTTCAGCCACCGAGAGCCGGGCTCGCCACCGGGGCAAGCAGCCAAACCCAGCCCGGCTCCTCGGGCTGGCCCAGGCCTTCGCTGCACGCGAGGAAGCGCCCAGGTGGCCGGAGAGGCTTCCCGGCTGATTAGGGGTTGGGAAAGTTGTGGCAATCGCTGGCAAAGAGCCCCACAGCCCTCCCCATCCCCCTTTTTTTGCCAGGAGAGCCGCTGGGAGCAGGCAAGACCCCTGCCCTCCCCACTGGCTGGGGGTCCCCAGGGCTCCTGGGGGACTGGCTGCAGGACAGGATCCCGGGGCAGCAGGGGTGTGAAAGCACCCGGGCTTTCACTCCCCGACACAGGATCTGCACGGAGATGCCAAGGAGGGATCCGCAGCAAAAGCATCAACCGCTTTCAGATCCCGGTTTGCAATCCCTCTGTCCCTCAGCTCCGCTCAGATCCCCTCTGCAGCACGGGGTCACCGGCTTCTCCCCCATTCCCTGGCACCCTCTGGGCACGGTGGGTCTCCAACCCTGCAGGTGATGCCTCTCGGGGTGGACAGTGGCAGGGCTGGGGAAGAAGGGGCACACCTCTTCGTGCATCCTTTGCGTGCCTGGTCTCCAGGGGCAGCACAAGGAGCCCAGGAGCCTCCTCTCCCAGATCTCCCTCCCCACAGGGGCTGCAAAGGTAGGAAATGATGTGGCGGTGGGAGCAGAAGACACCCCCAGGTGATGGGGGACACGGCCTGGCCACCACCCAGAGGGAAACATCCCTCCTCGCAGAGCTGCCCCAGCCCCCCGCGCAGCGGGGGCAGCGCTGGGGATGCCGGGTGAGTCGAAGCCAGCAGCGGATCAGCAGCGTCCGCGAACAGAGCACGGCCAAATCCCTTCTTCCCGGCATCCGGCACCAACCACCCCCTTCGCAGAAAGGCCCAAGCCGGGAGGAGACGCCGCTGTTGCTCAACTACTCCGTGAGGGCCCAGGTCCCGGCTCCTTCCCGGCAACGCTGGGAACGGCCGGGTGATGTGGCCAAGTGCCACCGACCTGAAGAGCGGGCACGGTGACGGTGGTGAGGGACCTCTCACGGGCAGCGCAGCCTGGTTGGATTTGGCTCCCTGACCCTCGTGACCCATCACCAGGGGATTCCCCGCTTTCCTTGCCCAGGAGCATAGCTGGATAATTTGGGGGAATCCTGGTGACGGGGTGAAAATCTGAGGGAAGGGGCTGCGGGACCATCTCAAACGTGCCTGGCATCGCTGCCGGCATGACCAGCCGGTCATTCCTCGCCACCCCTTCCACCCCTCCCCGTGCCAGCGAGCGGCTATGCCCCGCTCCCGGGCGCAGGTGTTAGCACCGGGGGGACGGGCAGCCCGCGGTCCCGGGGGCCGGTGGTGGTTGTGCCTTCCCTGCCTGGGGAGACCCACATCCCGCCGTGGGGTTTAAAATCCCCAAGGAAGGAGGAAGATAGGAAAAACAATCACAAGAATTTGTTTCATGCTGCCTGGATCCCTCCCCGCACGCAGCAGTGTTTTTGGATGGCCAATTTATAATCAGCAGTGTGGAATGTTGTAAATTAAATATTTTTAAACAACTTTGCTCTCTCTCTGGTTAAACATTTCAGAGATCGCTCTTTCTTGTCTGTCTCTTGCTGGGTGGTCCCTCCATTCGCCCGTACATCTTCCTCAAACACAATTAACCATTTAGATGTTGCACAAAGGAATAGCTTATGCATACAACACCAGTCGCTCGCTGCTCCGGCGCTGGGGGAGGGAGGCAAATAAGAAGGCAGCTTCTTTTATTTTCTACTAAAAACAAAAACAAGAAAATCCCTTTTTCCTTCCCAAACTATCCCATTTTTCCTTGAATTGTAAAGGCACCGATCCAAGCTCATCAGCTGTCTTGGTGCTCAGGCCAACAATCCCCTCGCGTCCCCCCTCCCCTGAAATTCAACATTAGCATTTTAAAAGCCTTAAACATACAAGTTTATTTAGACTCAAGCTCTCCCAAGCTCTTGCTTTCCGTATTTATATACACACGTATTTTAAGGAATATAAAATGTCTGTCTATAGGGGCTGGAAGGAAGTTCTCGTCTGCCGGCCCGTCTGGGAGGCACAGGCGCGGCTGTGGACCTTGGCTCCCGGGAGATGGAGCGAAAACCGACAGGATCCAGGAATCAGCCGCCCGGCCGGCAGCGAGGGAGCCTCCAGGGGCAGGCTGCTGCCGAGGTGTGAGGGGGTTTGCTGGGTGCTGCACCCCGGCAGGGGAACCTCCACGTCCCCGAATTAACCCCGCAGGTCGCCCAGCGAGAAGGGCGCATGCCCTGCGCTCCCCCTCCGCAGCACCGGCGGGGCTGGGATGGGGTATGGTGGGCGGCCGGTAACGCCAAGGGACCCAACTGCCCGCTGCAACCCACAGTCCTGTAAAGGAGGTGACCAAAGGCCACAGGAACAGCCGTGTGTGACAGGAGGGTGGCACTGATGGTCACCGCGGTGTCCCGGGACTGGCGGTGGCCGGGGAGCAGGCTACACCACACACAGTACAACGTGCGGTTGGCCCACCGCTGCTGCTGGCGCAGGCGCTTCCCCTGCGATTCCCACCTGGGGCTCGAGCCAACCCTGCCCCTAGCAAGACACCGGGCCAGCGGCCGGAGCAGCCACTGGCCCTCGCTGCGGATCTGGGCCAGCACGGAGGCAGCAAGGCACCTCCTGAAGATACTGGTGTTCCCCAGGGTTTTACAAGGAAAATTCCAGCCTCCCAGGACAAGAAGGTCCTGCCAGCAAAGCCCAAAGGATGGGCAGGGCACAGTGAAAACCACGCTTTCCAGGCAGCCGGGGGAAGGAAAGTGGGGCAAGGAAGCCAGCAAGGAAGCCAGCAGGAGCGCCATGGATCTGCACACTAAACCTTGGAGTCTGGAGGCAGTGAAAGACCGGCAAGTCCTCGTGATGCCCAGCTCCGAGAGGTTCAGGAGAGCCCCGCTGCTAGGGCTGCACACACAGCATCGACGATGGAGATGGGGGAGCCAGACCTGTAGCCCTGAAGCCGTATGACCCTGGCGCTCCTCTCCCCTTTCTGCCCACACGCCAAAAAGCTGTCCCAAAGGCGAGATCAAAGCCTGGTGCAAAGGTGGGTTGGTGTCCCTTTGGACGGAGGCGGGGTGGGAAGCCCACTGTCCCCGGGAACGGCTGGCTGCTTGCCCCCCCCTCACATGGCTCCGCTCCAGGGCTGCCAGGAAGACAGGAGCCATCCACGTCGGCTCGACTGCAGAAGGGATCAGATGAGCTGCTGCTTCCTGAAAGATCCCGACGGTCACCCAGAAAAGCGGACGTGAATGGCTGAGGGAGGAGACCCACGGTTCTGGGTGTCCGTAACCACCCAACAAATGCTTTTCCCAAATCCGTGCCTTGCAAATGGGCTTGACTGCAAACATCCCGGGATGGACCTCGCGGCAGAGCTGCTGGGACCGCGCTGGCCATCACGGTGAGCCTCTGCTTTACCACGTGACACGCCACCACAGGAGCCTTCTCATGTCAACCCCAGATGTTGAGACGTTCAACCCAAGGAGATGTTCAGGACAAGCCTGTCCAAGAGGTGTCAGCATCTACAGAGCTGGGAAATTCCATCTTTTTGGAGAAACGCGGCCTGGGAAGCACCGCCGTGGTGCTAGTAGCACCGTGACGGGCCGGGGCTGTTACGCTCGGCAAAGCGAGGAGACATTGCTGTCTGAGGTGACCTGTCCCCAACGCTGGCGAGCAGCCCGCGCCAGTGACACCTTCCCGAAGGTCTGTATGAACGAGGAGCAGTCACATCCAACACCACCTGGGGAACGCAACTTCATTTCCGTGGCTGCCTCCTCGATTTTCCCCGAAGACCGTAAGGTTTATCGCTCCGTCCGTAAAGCTGCCCGAGTCAACCCATCCTGTGCTCAACTGATGATGACAGCGGCCTGGAGACCAGGGCAGATGAGGAAGGGTTAACCTCCCAGTGCCCGCCTTGGGATTCCTGCAGGCCCTATTATCCCAAATTATTTTTCATAATTACTGCCACACACGTAGACTACATCAAGAGTGAAGCTTCACTTTGATAATTTGTGCTGTGAAATCTCACTTTGGGATCTACTTTTATCTCACACCAAACACCTGCAGGTCGTAAAAGACAAAAAAAAAAGGAAAACGCCTCAAATCCCGGCCAGGTTTTCAAGTGTCAGGGAACACTAAATTAACGCTAAATTCTAACCGACACAGCAAAGAGCCCCCCCCCCTCTTCCTAAATTAGCTAAACAAAAGGCCTGAGCCTTTAACATATAATTAAGGCACAAGGAGGTAAAGCTGTAGCTGTTAAGTGAGGGGATGAGGGCTTCTCAGAAGTCGAGATCCATCCTAAAAACGGAGAGGGAGGCGGCTTTGCGGAGTTGCTGCGGACCTCTCAGCTTCTCCACAGCCTCCTGGTGAAACGCAAAGGCGGGTAATTACGCCGCCGTTTCTACGCGCCCGATATGAACGCCGTGCTTCCCTCGCCGCACGCAGAGACGAAACGTCTCTTTAATTAACCCCTGTAAAGCCCCTGCGATCCCCGGATGAAAAAGGCTTCGTACCTCGGGAACATGTTCGCACGCACACGCGGGGCGAAACCACCAGCGCGAAGCCGGGGCTGAACCGCGGCGCGGTCCTTCTTCCTGCGGCTCGTCCGAGCCCGCGGAGCTCATCCTCTCCCGTACTTTCCATTCCCATCCGGTCCTTCAGAGGAGGGATTTTGTTTATGAAACTCGGGGAATGTCTGGATTATAACCTCTCTCCTGTGAGATTAGCCAGGAAAGGGTAATTTTCCTCTGGGGCCAGTGATGCCCACGAAGCAGACGTTTAAAATTTATCGCTTCGGCGAATGAAACGTCGTCCCAGCCGGTTGCTGGAAGCACCTCTGGATGTCAAACTGCCAGGTGCAGATAAACGTCCCGTTGAATCCTGCCAGAGTCTAATAAACAGCTGTTAGGTAGGGCCTTGTGTCCAGTTTGCGAACGCTAAAGAACAGCTCGTGTTTCGATCCCATCCAGGTGCTTTACAACCCTGGCACGACCCCTGACCGCACGTTTCACACGAGCACGCTCGGCTCATCTCGGATGTGGGCGTAGTCACCCGCAGACCATCCAGACGTGGGGGGGGAGCTCACCTGGGATGAGGAGCAGCGGACCGACACGCCCAAGAGCCACCAAAATAAGGCAGAGCACTCACTGCCTATGTCCCGCTTCCCCCCACACCCCCCCAGCCCTCCCACACACTCGCTCTAGGGCAGGATATCAAAGTAACGGACCAAACTCAGCCCTGAGGGAAACGGGTGCCAAACCCCTCAACTGCGTTACACAAGGGGCGCTGCTTAAACACTTGGGTGCTGAAGGGCAGCATGGTGAGAGGAGGAGGAGGGCGAAGCTGTGAAGAGCAGCCCGCGTTAGCGCCGTTTCACCGCCCGCCCGCTGCGCCGACGAGACGCGCAAGCGGCATCCCCAGTGCTCTCTCCCAGGCTGGGGGCGGGTGGCGGTGCGGGACTGCGGGGTTTATACGACAGGGAGGGCGGCTAAGTCACTCCTGGAGCGGGCACAGTCTGTGTGGTCCCCGCGCTCCCTTCTGCTGGAACAGTACGGCGCGTTCGCCGGGCGCGCAGGAGCCGATATTAGCCGGCACAAACCCGCGTGCATCCCAATGAGGGGGGAGGGGCGGACGGACACGCCGCTCCGTAAATACTTCTTTATTAAGACATAAATATAAAGCTGAACAGGAAAGGAGCAATGACAGGGTAAACCGTGCCAGTGCTGATCCGTACGGATGATCTTACGACGCTTGAACATCTGGTTCTGCTGCTGGCTTCCATAAAATCATCTTTAAAACCTTCTGGGGTTATATCTCCATCAGCTGTTCGGTGCCCACAATGACTTCATTAACATGTTTGGCTGGAAAGGGAGAGGGAGGAAAAGAAGAGGGATTGAGTTTTGCAGCGCCGCTTCAGACCTCGCGTTCTTCAAATCCGCGACTTTAAAAAAACACAAACGAGAAAAGCAGATTCCGGGGGACTCGAACACGGATTTGCCGCCTTTCTTTGGACTCCGGCGTCTCTCCGACAGTATCCCACACACATGGCAAAAGGCTAAACAACTGACTAAACATCAGGAGGTTTCCTTAATGAAAGTTTTCACATTAGTACGTGTCACTACTAAACCAGAGAGGCCCGACAGAAGCCACAGCTGCTGCTGACAGGTGTACACCTAGGTCCAGGCCAAGAGCTGGCGACGTCCGACGCGGAGATCTGACGTAAAATTAAAGATCGTAATCCACCCCGGCCCTAAGGAGCGCTGTGTGCCCTCCGACTGCAGGGATGCTGGGGAGGAGAGGGGCTGCTCAGCATCAGGGGCCATCTCCGAGGCTGCGTGAGATGCTCTCGGCGATCCCATCTCAACCCTGGCACCTCGAAAAAAGGCGCTTTTTTTTCTTCCCCCTTAATTTAAACCTAACTTCTCCCTCCTGGATTGAGCTGTGGATGGAGCTTCTCCAAGAGTATCTGCGTGAAGCGAGGTCTCTGCGCACAGGGTAAGGGTGGGCAGCCCACCTCGGGCTCTCGTGGAGCAGATTTCTACAAGGTCACCTTTGCCTGTTCCCAGGAGCTCTGCACAGCCCCCCTGGACACATTAACGTGCCAGTCCCTGCCCCAGCACTGCTAATGCCCTGGACTGAAAGAGCCTTCCCTTTAAAATGCAAAAGCAGCTTGTCAGGGAAGGACTGCAAATAAGGGATCTGAAGCCAAAATAATAAACCCCAGTGCCTCAAAACCCCAAGCGACACAATACCCCCGCGCTCCAAGTGGGTGTCCTCAGGGTACCGTGGGGAGAGGCGGTGAATCTAAATTGCTTTCCGGGAGCCGGACACCTATGCAGGTGGAGCTCAGGTGGTTTGACCAATGCCCCTAGGCTTTCCTTCTTCCCTTCTGCACATGAGGAATAACAACTGGCTCTGGAGCCTGGGATAAAGCCTCCCAGGCTGTGAGGTGCTGGGATACACTGATGGAGGCTGTGTTGTCTCCCACACCTTAGAGACAGCAGTGGGGGTGGATAGCCAAGGAGTTGTGCTTTATTTACCCACATAAAACTCCTCCCCCCAGGGGAGTGGATTTTGCAAGAGTGCTGCAAACAACAGACATGCCACCTTTGGCTAAATGAAGAAATTCCTGGCAATCCCCAAACTGGCCGGGCCAACCCAACGCTTCCCTCAGTTTAAAATTCAAGGCATTCCCTTTGCACCATGCAGACCATCGCTCCAGGCAAGGTTTGATCAACAACTGCTCTATAAACCTCCCGGAGTTTTGGACTGTGACAAGATAATTTGCCACTACAACCCGGGCCTCACAATCGTAAGGATCCTGCTGTCTCCTCATCCAGGGGGACAGAGCTGGGTTAGCCACGCGGCCGCCTTTCAGAGACCCTTCGTGAAGACAAAAATAAGGAGATCAAGGAGTCGCTTCTCACTTTCAGCATCAGTTCAAGTCACTTAAGTTCTTTGCTCAGGGTATGTAGCGACAACTAGGGTATGAGCTCCAATCCTAGAGCCTCATCCTAACATCTTGGAGCTCCAAGCTGGAACGTGGGGACTGATCTCCAGCACTCTGGGCAGGAGGAGCAGAGCTGGATGCAACGCTCAGGAAAATGAGGGCCTGGCTGTACAAGTGCCAGGTGCAAGCGTGAGGTAGGTAGCACCACACCACCTCTCCAGCACAGCTCTGCCAATAGCCCCGAGTCCAGCCCTCAGCGCCTCTCTCCTCCCCTCCTGGACCCCACACAGCTTTGCCAAGGTACCTTAAATCCAACCTGCAGCACTTCTTGCTATAACATTCCTCACCCCCAACAACTTTCCCAATATATCTCAAACAGGCCCTGTAGCAACTCCTGTGACTCCATTCCTGAACCTCCTCCAAGCAGACTACCTATCACGTTGATTTCTGTGATGTGAATAAGTCCCTGGCTACCATCCAGTAAGAGTAATTACGTTATGCCTCTGCAGATTAAACATGCCTTCATCTGGGCTTATAAAGAGCCGTGTCAATTTATGGTTCTATATATAGGTTATCTGTAGCAATGCTTTTTAATAAGGAACTTCTTGCTTCATTTCAGACCGCATCCCGCACCGTCCTAAACGTGCAGAGCTGGGATGGGTCCCGCCACATACTTTGTGGCAGAGATGGTACCAACTATTTGTATTTTGCACTGACGCGCTTGTAGCCGTCTTAGGCTATCTTGCATCTCACAGCCCATGAGTTCAAAACGCTTATTGACAGTGGGCAAATAAAAGCACTCCCATTTTACAGATGGGGAAACTGAGGCAGCAGTGAGTTTAGGGAGTTTAAGTAGCCAAAGCCACATGGGAAATCAGAGCGTGTGTTCCCTTATCTCCCATCCCTCTGCCTGTTTTGCCTCCTCCTCAGACCTCTGTGGCGCGGATTCCCGGGCACACACGGCCTGCCAGCTAAGTCACTGCTACCTCTGCGACTCGCATGAAACCACCAAACCCCTTTCTCCATGCACGGGCTAAAAGAAAACACATGAATGTGCCTGCCTCAAATCTGCGAGAAAGTTTTTAAGCGATAAAGGGAATGGTTTTGCTAGAAACAAAGCCCGATTCCGCACCCCGAGGGGACGCGATAGGCAGATAAGGATTCACCCTGCTTCCCTCTTCCCTTCCCAAAGCCCTCCTTGCGGAGGGAAGGGAATTGAGACTCCGCCGTGCGTGCCAGAGAGCAGAGCTGCGGATAGCGTTTCATTATCAGCCGTGGCTGCCAGTTGCCAGTGGCTCTGGCTGGTACCAGCAAGCTCAGTTCATGCAGAAACTCTGCCTGAAACTCTGGGGGAGGAGGGAGAAGTACCGCACATGCTTAGCTGTTCAGCTCCCTTCTCCTTCCCCAGCTCCCCATTAGGGATTTCTTACCAGGCTGCCTTTTATCTGACACTGGCAGGGTTACAGATGCATTCAGCCCACAGAGAAAGAAGAGGGATTAGAGAAAGGACTTTCAGAAAGCCTTAGAGTTTGGACTCCACAACCTTAAATCATGTTCAACTAGATCTTCTCGGATTGGGAGCATCTGGTGCTAAGCAAATCCAGAGCTGATCGACACACTGAACCTCCTGATTAGCACTTTGCTTCAACTTGCTGACGCAGCCCAGCCTGAAGTCAGCCTGGGTGCTTGAACCGAGCGTCCACCGAGACTTCGCCGAGCGTAAATCAAAAACCCGTCACCCCTTATATACGCGTTCCCGCTTTGGAAGACATTTGTTTACACGTACTGTACGCTAGCCCCTTAAAAACATACCAAGGAGAGCGAGGGAGCTGGGGAGCAGCAGTTTTTGGGGCTTGGCTAAAACCAAATTGTAATGCAAATAAAGAGAGGGGCGGAAATGACTGCGCAGCCCAGCACAAACCCCAGCAGCAGGCCGGGGACCCAGCGCTCCCCAGCCTTCCTGGCAGGTTCCTGCCAAGCTGCTTACAGAAAAGGGGATGCGGGAGCATTCCTTTAAAAGCCATGTGAAAGCATCTCCTTGTTGTTTGCTCAATTAGCCCCAGACAGATTGCTGCTGCTGCTGCTGGTGGCAATGCTGGGTTGTAAAGGAGGAGGGGAAGGAGGGGAAAGGGAGGGGAAAAAAAAAAAAAAAGAGAGAGAGAGAGAGGAAAAAAAAAAGGTTAGGGCCTAGGCCCAGGACCACCACGAAGTTCCAGCCCTCAGGGGCTCCAGAAAACGTTCAGTTTACTCACTCAATTACATACACTGTTTTATAAACCCTTTAAAATAAAATAGAAAACAGTCCCTGGCACAGAATTACTGCTCTATTATACAGCAGTGATGAAAGCCACTGCTGTGTATTTGCTCTCTTTAAAGCAAGAGATAGTTTAACTTAAAAAACTAGGCGGGGGGGAGGGGTGGCTGCAGAAACGCATGCACGAAAACACGCTGTGGGTGGTTCCTACCACATTCACCCAGGACAGAAAGGATCAGAGAGTGGGAGAGAGGAGCAACTTGTCTCTGCAATGATGGTTGGCCCTGGAAAAGCAGCTAGGGTTGGAGGGGGGGGAGGAGGAGAGGAACTAAAGGGGCTTAAGGGGATGGGAAGCAGCTGAAGCTTGACTTTGGGAGGCTGGAGGGTGTTTTAAATTACATGTAGAGATAAAGAAGGGAAGCAGGTGATGGGGGCTGATTTGTTTGTGTTTACAGAGCGGTGGGGCTTTCCAGTCAAGGCCTGCTCTCTCCCCAGCCATGCTGACTTACATGATCACTGGAGATCGGGGGTGACCACGCTGCAGCCCCAAAGGCCAGGAGCATCTCACAGATTTCTCCAAGCGTCGCACCAGCCCTGCTGCCCGAGAGTCTGAGGCTGTCTGAGAGCCACGCTGCCGGTGAGCAGCGTGCCCCGGCCCAAAGTGGGATGTGCGACTGAACCCAGGGGTGAATGGGGCTGGCAGTAGCTGCTGGCAGATTGGCTCTGGCCGTGGCTGGGGCCTCCAGCCCACCGAACAGGGCTCCTGCCTGACACCGGTGCCGGTGTTCGCCTGGTTCAGCTCATAGTTCAGCCAATATGAACCCTGTCACCCTCAAACCCATCTGGGGAATAGATGAGTCTTGGGAGCGTAAAGCTAAAGGCCACACTGAATTCAGCGCCTGAAGAGAGATGAATTCACTGTGCCTTGGAGCAGATGGATAGGGGAATGAAGGCACTGGAAAGAGAGGTGTAGGGGAAAGTGATCAGCCAGGATCTTAGGAGAAAGGTTAGTCAAGGGAAAAGGGGACCAAGAGCTGGGCATGTGCCTAAGACAGCAAGCTCTGTGAGGAGGAGGACAGACGTGGAGTCCTAGTACTAGGGCAGAGTCCTAGCAAAGTGTTTAAGGAAGGAGCTGGATTGTACCGACGGATGTGCTCCAGTGGTGTATCACCACCTCACAGCAAACATGAGCCGGGATCTCAGAAACGTCAGGCTGAAAGGCTCCGTCCACACTTCCTCCGAAGACGGCAGAGATGCCTGGACGCTGCTGCCCGCTACGCAGGATGCACATAGAGATCCCTTTCCTTTCTCAGCATCCATTGGGGTGTTCTTCCTGGCTCTTTCATGTGGCTGAACTCTAGCAGAGCACAAGAGGTTATTTTCTCTGCATGGAGCATGTAAAAATATTTCCACAAGGTTACGAACTGGTGCCTTATGGGTAGACTTCACAATCAACACACTGCGAATGTGGCAGCTCGTTTAACCCCCTCACTCAGGAAGCCTGAACTTCCCCGGCCGGGAATGACAGTGTGCACAAGTGTGACAGTCCCCTGCGGCAGAGAGGAGGGAAAAGCATCGCTGGATGGATATTTCAGGGAAGTTTTATGCCACTGCTGAGGCCAGAACTCATAAACCATTTTTATACAACTTGGAAAAGAGGCTTATTAGGATCAGCTAGAAATGTAGTCACTGCACAGTCACTGAAACAAAAATGACAACTATTTTAGAGATGCCTGTTTTAACTGCCAACTAAGATCTTTGTCAGGGACGCTCAGCAGTTAAACTACTTCAGGGAACACATCATATGGACCTCTCAGTTTTGCTATGAATTTACACCATTCCCTACATCATCTCCAGCTCATCTTGCACCCCGGTGCACCATATACATGTGCACACTGTTTAGTCTGTGTCTGTTCCCCGCGAGCTTTCGTAACTCCCATCTGCACTGCAGCATGCCGTCTGATCCCGACCTTGTGTCGCATGAAGTGCTTTCAGTTCCTGAAGACTTCACCAGGAGGTACTCAGCATCTTGCCAGAGCAGATGCTCGCCCCTGCTTGAATGCAGCGAGAGCATCAGAAAGTCCCTCGGTTCCTTCCTGTCCCTATCCTGCTAAACCCTGGCTGGGGTGAAGCATCCTCACGAGCAGTCACCCATTCCTGTGTGGAGGTTTCATGAACTGTACCAGCCTTTGGAGGATGACATTAGAGACAAATGTGCTCTTTGACCCTCATTAAAATAAAATGACCTTACTCTGTTTCACTGAGAAGTCCTAGGACTCCGAGCTTGGAACAGGACTTGGAACATGATTGGAAACGGAAGCCAGTCCCTACTGGATATGTGCCTTTTTCTGCTCTTGTGAGAAACCACACAGTTTTGGCTACATGATAAGCCTCTGGAAAAAAAATTCTCAGTTTGCACATGTTCTCAGGAGGGCAGCTAAAAGCTCCAGAGACTGTCTGCAGTGAGCACTCTCGACCATGGAGGTGCAGAAGGAAGGCACGGCTTCCCCCACACTTGTATCCCTGCTCTACAGACCCGTGCAGCATTCGGCACAGAACCGCTTCCCTCCTGTGCCTGAAACAATCCTGCCTGGGCACGACGGCGGTACGGAAAGGGATGCAGTCTGAATCAAAACAGTCAGGGTGCAAGTGCCAGATGGGAAATGGAGCACGGGACTGCTAGGCAAGGGAACTGGAAGGAGCAGCTACGGTCAGACCAGAGGAGGAGAGTCAGGTGGGTGTGTGGGAATAACCAAGAGAGAAACCCAAGAATTTCCATGGGACAAAGACTACAGGAAAAGACAAAGAGAAGGCTGTGAACGAGATGAGTCTGGTCCTGGGACAAAGCCATAGCGGTGAAGCTGCGAAGCAGGAGTCAGGATCAGGTAGGACACAGGTGATGTAGGTGGGGCCCAACAACTGATGCTGGGGGCAGGATGTGGGCTTTAGCCCACAGTATCTCCAGCCTTCTCCTCCCAGCACCAGGAGTGAATCTCAGGCTGCTGACGGCCATGGGCATTCATGAAACCTCCTGGCAAAGAGTTTCTCTTGCCCCACTGCAGAACCAGCTCCCCGTAAAGAAGATAACCCACTACTATCAGGTCCTATCAGCTGAAGCAGCAGAAAGTTGTACAATGGAGTACAAGTTAGTGACAATGCAAATGATCCAAGCAAGGATCAGTATCATCCTGTATAATAAAACTGTTTGGTTATTTCAGTGCACTGAACCTTCTCTCCCAACATTGACAAAGAAAATGCTACGGCTAAAGTGTCAAGTCTGTAATAGCTAAGACACGCCACATGTACCATCCAACTTCAGCGCTTAAGCTGGCCAGTCCAAATGGATGGGCACACGATCGGAACCTCCCTGCCTCTCAGATCTCTGTAAAATAGGAGGAAAAACCAACCATGATCATACTGAGGAGGCAAAAATGAGGCTGCCAGCAGTTGTGGAGCGTTAAGATGACAGATGTTGCAGCAAATCCACAGAAAGGAAGGATCTCGTCTCTTGTGTAGTGTACAGTAATTAAGGTTTAAGACCCAAAATGAAAAAATACAGGAAAATGAGGAATAAGGAAAATGCCTGCATTAGCAAGCACTACTCATTCTGAGTGTTGACCGTGTCAGGACACCAAGGGAGCAACAGAAATATATGGTGCCTTAAAAACTGCACAGGAACAAGCACAGCGAAGTTTTAGTCTACAGCCTGATGGCGGAGATAACGCTGTTACCAAGTACATACCAGGACACCAAGCGAAGCTTACATCAGCACCCTGAATGCTGGTACTTTTTCCCTTTCTCAACATATGCTTTGTGGCAGCCACACTGCTGTAATGCACTTTTTGGGTGTGCAATGATTTAAGCTGTCCTCAAACAACACTGGCTCTGTAATTCCCAATGCACATTAAACATCCCTGCCCCAGTGCCAACAGAGATGAAGGCGCGGGATAAGGTGGTGAGTTTTAGGTCAATTTGGCTAGTTCTCTCCTATGTGCGTGTCTTTATCATCTCTGCTCTTGGTGCTGCTTCGAAGAAAGGTTAGGCTGCTTTACCGTGTATGCCTCTTCCTGGCTAACCTATACCAGATGTATAACGCCCTCCCTGCTGAATCTGGCCAAGAGACTCCTTTGGGAACTGTACTCACTGACTCCAGGGGTCATCTGACTCCTTGACTGGCCCGTCACCAGCACACCCTCTCTCTATTTCTACTTCAATGAGCACATGCTGCTTTTGAGCTCCTCTTTAAAAATAGGTTCATCAAAAAGGCTGGAGCACGATCCTAATAACTGTCTTAGAAACAGTGACTGAATGCTCTGTGCAATTAAGTTCTTTCTGAACTGCTGCCTGTCATTTCCTATCCCTTTAATAATTTCCTCCTTTTTCTTAGGTACCAACATGTTTTTCAAACTGCTACCTGCGTGAGGTATCTTTCACGAAGCCCATCTGTTAATTCTCTGCTAGCAAATTCCTTAAATTAAAGTATCAAAGAGGAAGGAAAGTGGATGCTTCCTAAGCTTGGTAATAAAAGCGGTAGGAAGAGAACAGTATGGCTCTCAGGAGGCATGGCGTGCCAATCCAGAAGCTTGATTAAACTCCACACCTTGACTTTAACACAGGCACTTGAAAGTACCATCTCTGGCCAGTGCTGTGATAGGGTGGAAGTCACACAGGGCTGGGACGTCACTGCTGACGGTTACCTGTCCCCTCCTGTGTCTCTAACTTTCTTTTCAGTTTGAAAGTACTAGGCTGCATCTGATCTACCCCAGTAACCAGTGTTCCCTCTATTTAGGTGTCCAGAGCTTTGCCAAGCCCATTATTAAGTGATGAGGTCTCCCACTATGTCCCCAGGGAGATTATCCCACAGCCTACCAGACCACATCGTTAGGAAAACGTTCCAGATAGCCAACCTAAATTGTGTTTAATTCAATCCCATTACTCCCAGCTGTACCATTTGGACCACCCTCAATATGCCCATATTCTTCTGCAGGAGGAAAGGGATGAGAGCTGGTTTGAGTTACGTTTGCCTATCATTTGTGGTGGCTGTTCTCCTGCCATCCTCCTTGCGCGAGGCTGGAGCTCATTTTATGAAAGGAGGTCAGTGCAGCACTGGCTCAAAGAGCTCTTGTACCCCGAGCCGCCCGGGCAGCGCGGCCAGGACTCACGGCAGAGCAGGGAGCACACAGCCAGTTCTGCAGCAAAGTCAACTGTGGGATTTGCCTGGGGCTGTGTAGGATGATTCAGGGATATTTCTACCTTTGATGAATCCTGGCTGATGCTTTGGAATAAGGGACTGCTGTAGTTTTATTTTTTTCATGTTTCTGGGAAGGTGTATGCAGCTTCGCTGAGGAGGTTTCTAGAGTGTGTAACTCCCAGACTAGGGTCAACAGCCAGCTGCTACCGCTGACGTCTGCTGCAGCGTGATCAGCTTGCAACAAAAGGTGGCTCCAACCCAAGAGAACTAGGTTTTTTTTTTTTCTAACCTGGCCATGGAGGCTCGAGTTTGAAGAAGGAAAAGTTACCAAACAGAAGAACACAGCCAAAGTCTTGATGAAAGGAGGAATATGGAAACAGACTTACAGGCCCACACCAAAAGCTTGGCACAAGATACAGGAAGTCTTGGGCAGGGGAAAGGAAGTCATGGCATGCTTTCACAGCAAAAAAGAGAGGGCCCAGTTTACTATGGGACCAGCCAAGGTCAGAAGAGACATGCTGGGCTGGAAAGACTCCACAGTTCAGGAAGTAAGTCATGAACTTTGCAGACAGATCCCAGACCACCGAGGAGAACCTGACCCCCAGCCCAAAGAAATTCCAGAATGGTTAGGAAACTGAGGCAGGGAAATGAACTGAGGCTTTATTGTTTCTTCTTGCTCAGCATAATGGTGTATTCATAATCTACCTGAACGTGTCTTTGCTAACGTCAATCATACGCTTCTGAGCAGTTTAACTAGAGGGCCCACAGACTCATTAAGAAGTGGGTTTAAGCTTCGGAGAGGTGAGCAGTAGACTCTGCAAGAATAGGCAAATGAACCACGGGTTACAGCTCCATCACTCTCCTTGCCAATACGTCTACAGACCCTGGAAAATATTCAGACAAGGATGACAAGGACAATCAAGAAGAAAGAATGCTTTCCATACTAAAATCAACCAGACTAGGATCTGCACCCTGGAAGAGACTACTGAACCAAATGTGAGCGAGGTCAACGGGTGGTATTCCTGTTCGATGTAATCTATTGTACACATCATATATATTCCTAGTTCCTAAAACATTAACTAAATCTACATCCTGCCTCCTCATAGTTCACACTGCAGGTTAACAACCAGCCCTCTAGGTGATCGGAGAGCACTGGAACGGGCTGCCCAGGGAGGTGGTGGAGTCACCATCCCTGGAGGGATTTAAAAGACATGTAGATGTGGCGCTTAGGGACATGGTTTAGTGGTGGACTTGGCAGTGCTGGGTTCACGGTTGGACTCAATCATCTCAAAGGTCTTTTCCAACAGAAATGATTCTGTGAATCTATGCTCGGGGAGGACGCAGATGGAGCATCATGAATAGTGCATACCTTCAGTGACAGAGGGGCCATTGGTGTGATGGACAAAGCCACGAGTAGGCACAGACTCTGCTACAGAGGGACCAAGACCACAGCACAGAAAACACTCACCGGGTGTTCCCTACAGTATCCAAGACTTGCGACTGCAAGATCAATACTTTGTTTTCATGAGTCTTTTTTCTTTTCGTTTCAATTTAATGGAAAATTTGCCATATGCATAGCTGACAATAGGTTATGCTATACGACGCTAAGTGCAAACCCTGCTCTGTGTCAGGACACTTACAATTGGGAATCCACCCATAAAGACAAAGCGAGGAAACAAATCCTGATCTGACTAAATAACTTCACATGGAGCCTGCAAAGGCACTCACTTTTGTCTTCAGCCCACACCCTAGAGCAGGCATCTGCCAAACCCCAACTATAAATATTCATTAAAAGCCCTCTGCTTGGGATGCAGTCACCGAGACAGCCATTTCCTGCCCATTATCTCTCAGGGCAGGAAATCAGCAGTTCCACTCAGGCGGTTACCACCGAGCCCTCGACACGCACGCTCCCACCGCACGGCTTAAGGAGTTGTAACCTCTCTGAAGCCCCAAAACAGCCTTTCACAGCAGTAAAGCAGATCTGAACGCAGCTGCCCTTGCATTTAGTACGGAGCACAGCAGCTCCTAGCACGATATTCCACCTCGAGCTTTTGCTTGGAGCAAGGTGAACGGGAGCACACTGGCACTGGGGGTTGGCAGCATCTACAAAGAGAAGGACGTCTGTGCGATCAATAACTTGACTGCATCACCCTGACACTGACAAAGATTACTAGTCAAAATAACGGCTCCTTCTGCTGAGGACGACTTCAGGCTGATCTAATTGTGGTCTCCGGGAAAAGACTGTCTCAGCACCCAATCTTGTTCCTTATGACAACAACAGAGCTTTTCTGCCAACTTCAGAGGAGCAAGTCCCTGAACTATTCTTACGCCAAGGAGCTGTACTTTGCATGAAAACCAAATCCTAGTATTACAGGGCACCACACTGTAGAACTGCCACTGTTTACCGGCACTTGATGAAGAAGCAGGGGTAAGATCCCAAAGAAGTTCTGAAAACGATTACAAACAGCACTGTAAGGACAGCTCCTCTACTTACCTTTGGTTTCCAGCTTCTGATCACTTCCAATCAAGCAGTCTTTGATGTCTGCTCCCTTCTCTATCACGGCGTTATGACAAACGACACTGCCCTGAAGACAGCACCTACAACATAAGCAAAGTAAAGCAAGAAAGTAATTTAAAACACCAGGTACAAAGGTATCCACTGAAATATGTGATGAGCCTAGGACATGATGCTGCAAGGAGGCTCAGTTCTTTTCCCAAAAACTCCACTATTCTTCTCCTGATCCTCACACCCACTTGCTGGAAAAATGGAAATGCCAGCTGTCAGAATGGGTTTGGAAATAGGGTTTCCAGTTTTACCTCCTGTTAGAACAGCTTTCCTCTACATTTCCTTTACGGAATAAATACTGCCAGGGGATTTCACAGACAGGACACTGGCCTGGGACTTGGGACCTGGATCAAGGCTTGTGTTTTCCACAGTCAGTCTGGGTAACCATGGGGGTGACTCCTCTGCTCGGCTCCCCAGTCAAGAAGAGGAGCAGCAGCCCAGTCCTTCACTGCGCGTTTTGCTGACAGATTTCAGACATTCCATCCTGTCAGGTGCTAAGAAAGGGTGGCTAGAAGGGGCAGATCAACCCTCAGCTGGTTGGCTTTGTTCATGCTATGTTCAAGCACCCAAACATGATCACTTTGCAGTGCCAAACCAATGAAACCCATGCTGGACCTGCTCTACCTGCCTTGGATATCTTCACACTCACGTAGCCTTTGACACCACAAAGCCTGAAATGCTACACAGGATGGAACTTTAGCAAAGGTCACCTTCTTACAAAATATATTTGAATTGGTGATAACCAGCTTTCAAATCTGCTGATCTGATTGTCCAGATCGGAAAGAAGTTGAGAGTCCAAGTGCTGGCTTTGTAACTCCTCTGCTGAGAGACGCTGAGTAAGTTACTGCACGGTCTGAGCCCCTCCAGGCAGTAAAATGAAAGTTGTGAATCTTTACTAGTATCCGTGATGTGTCCTGAAATGCTGTTCACTCGGCATCACAGTAGTGTTAACTGGTATGAAATGTCATTTCTGTCAAAGCTACAGAGAAAAAAAATAGCTAAAATGCAAATGATTTGTTTCCTTATTTTCACAAGTGCAAACATAGGTAGAAGTCATTAAAGGACAGAAAATTTGAAGGCACCCGGCTAAGAAGTGTCTAAAAATACCAAGTCTAACACACACCAAAATCAGCTGATTGCGGAGGAAGATGTGAGTGGGATATATAACCCCAGAGAGATGCTGGTGATCTGCTCCTCCACATTAATCCTACGGTAAACCACGGCATTTCATATCTTCTCCCCAGTATTCCTGCTCATATTAATTACAGTTGTGGATATTCTTTCTATCCTCAGTCGAGCAGCTGATCTCTGTCTGAAGTTTTTGGCTTCAGTGACTTTCTGCATGGCGAGTTCCACAGTTTCATGACCTGCAGCTATCCCCCACCTTGGTCACAGGCGTCACCACTACTCACTGCACCAGTGGAACAGAGCTGCACCGCACTGTCAGGCCGGCTCGGGGCCAGAACCGCTGCCCTGGAGTCTGAACTAACAGCACAGGGGGGTTTGGGTATTGGGTCAAAGCCCTGAGCCCCAATTCTGCAGTGAATGGCCAGCTGGCCAGCTGTGATCCTCAGGAGAAGAGAGAAATGTCAATCCTCGCTCCAGAGTGCCAATCCCCAAGTTAATTCCTACTGTTTTCCTGCTCGCACATCGCTATTATCAAGTATACAGAATTTGCCATTAAACATAGTAGAATTCTGTTGCTTGTGTGAGTCAGAGCAGAAACCATCTGCCCCACAAACCCAGCATTAATTCTGCAGGAGTAAAAGCAATAAAACTGGACCTCAGCCGCAGCGGTTAGCAGTTACAACCCCCCTTGAACAGACTGTCCCCTCTGGACAATTATTCTTTTAACTTGCTTGGACAACCCCCCCTCTGACCTGTAAGGAGGCAACACGAGCAATTACGCTACAAGTAACCAGCTCAGGTTGCCTTGGCAAGGTTTTTACTAACATGTTAATAAGATAAAAAGCGGCAAAGATACACAGCAGACCCTCGCCTGCCTTTGCTCTCGCACTGTCACCATCTGCTTCCTTTCCAATAGCTTCGTGTGCCCGCGCAGCAGCTCGGGCCATCGCCTCGCGGGGAAGAGAGAGCGCTCGGCCTTTGCGGCCGGGCTGGGGAATGAATCGGAGGAGGGAGGACTGCCCACCACTGCCCATCCTGACTTGGCTTTCCATAGGACCAGCGAAGGTGACGGGAGAGGTTGCTCATTTCCCGCTGAAATGGCTCCCATCCAAAACGCACACTCCAAAATACCTCCTCCTCCGTCGTTTTGAGCCAGTCAGATGAGAGCTTTGCCCTGCAAACTCGCAGGTTCCCACCATCTATCACTTCCCGAGAGCAGCCACGGGTACGCTACACCCCTCGGCATTATCCTCACGCAGGAGGAGATTCCCCGACAGAGCGGGGATTTCAGCTGCCGGGCTGGAGTTCGGGCTGGAGAACCCTGGATGTGCGTACAGGGAGAGTTTTTCAGCTCTGGGAGAAAGAACAGCATTGTAACCAAGAAACTGCTGATGACATTAACATCAAAGATACGGGGGGTTCCTGCCAAACCATTTGTTGGGAGGGACAGGCCAGGGAACCAAGATGAACTTGTCTGTGCCAGGTACTCACAAACCAACCCTTCCCCAGCGCCAGGGTGAAACAAAACCCAAGGACTCCGCCACCCCAGGAGCTTCTTAAAACTCATAAACCCAACCAACTGCAGAAGTTTTGAAACCATACTCAACGCTCAGATTACCCCAATCGCGCAAACCAAGCGGCGAATCCGGCTTTTATTGCTCAAGTGGAACAAAACTTCAAGAGATAAAAACACAATTTGTGGGTGTTCCCTTCACCCGCTGACAGATGTAACACAGCCATTTTGAAACCACTTGTAAATGCCTTTTTAAAAGGAAAAAAAAGTATGTTATAAAGCCTGCCAAGAGAAGTATTCTGAGTGTTTATTTAATTTTTACTATTTTTTTTTTTAAGTTGAAGAGTAAGGAATAAACTTTTATTCTCTTACAGGGTAAGTATCACATCTCGGGGCACTCTGCTGTATTCTCCTTGCCTGAACAGCCACCGTGGGTCCTGCCTCGCTTAGCAATTAGGTGCTGCTAGTGCTCAAAGGTGCTCCGACAGCACCCAGCTCCATCGACACCCGGTGTGCGCGCACATGCGCACACGCGAGGTTCTGCTTTATAATGCAAACCATATTTCCACCCCCCCTCCCCGAAAACGTAGTATATTTTTAAACCTTTCAGTACGGTGAAAACGGATATCTTCTGACCTTAAAATCCAAAGAGCATGTTCAAACCCACAAGAGGAACTAATTTGGGGCATTTGATTTACGGCTGAAATTTCAATTTGAATTTGTTTTAAGTGTAAGCACCAACTGAAAGTCTGGCAGCTGGGTGTTTTTCAAAAAATAAATAAAAATATCCAGCGTGCGTCTGCATTCTGGAGAGAGCGTTTTACAAGCCCAGTCCTGCAGTGGGAACAGATGTAGCTAAGGCATTCGGTTCGTTCTACAGGTACAACGTGCGAATGGAGGCAGAGGAGAGAGCGCCTGCGTGTACGTCTGCGTCCGTGCACGCGTGCCCGTTACGCGCCCGTATCTCACGGACAGAGAGGCTGACTTCGGGGTGGGTTGGGGTTTTTTCTTTTTTTGAATGCGAGGGAACAAGAGCAAAAGGAGTAGTGGCCAAGGAGGCATGGGGGGGATTACAAGGATTTAGGTCTTTAAACTGCAGACCACCTAACAAGATGACTCTGAAATGCCACTAATTTCAGTTAAGGCCACAGACCTCCCTTCCTCTGCCCTCCCTCTTTCCCCCATTGTAAACAACTAATCCCAGCAGAAAACAACAGAGAGCAAAATGTACACACATTCTGCAACATTCCAGGTCCTTCTTTATCTTTTATTTATTTTTCTAAAAGGTCAGCGTATGTATGGAGGGAGGGGGGAGGGGAAGAAAGCCAAAAAAACCTCAAGTCCATCTCTTGTGTGGGCTTGAAGGAAGCTGGGAGAAAGCAAAGTCCAAGAGCGTACAATATGGAGCTTTTATAGCACAGCAATTCCTGGACTCAGCTTACTTTCCCCTCCCTCTATTTGTGGCAAAGTCACATAGCTTTAAACCAAAGGACAGGGTGGTCGATTACATCTGAAAGAAATGTAAAGAATCGAGAAAGAATTCCATCTCCTGTCGAAATTATAAATAAGGAAGTATTAGTCCCAGAGACAGGCTGATTTACGCAGCCCTGGAACTTGCTGACTTTCAGCCTGAGTATCAGTCTATAAATCAACCCCTTAAATCAAGCGTGTCAATCGCTGCAGCACGGCGATACTTAGGAAAAGCGAGGCAGCTACCACTGGAAGCAGGAAGACTGCCAGGGGACTGAGGTGCCGTACCTTTCTTCATTTTCTAAAGTGTAAATCTGAGATCAAACATCCTTTTCGGGGGAACGGGAAATCAAAATACGCAGCGCTCAGCACACCGGGAGAAGGCTGCGGGAGTCCAAGACACAACCCCCTAATTACAGGCTACCCACTGATTATTTAGGACTCTGTGATTAAAGTGATGAACGCTCCTGGGAGAAAGGGGCTTAAGTAACTGAGGTCAAGACCTCAACTGCAGCTCTCGCCCTGGTTGTGCAAGCTTAGGAAGGTATGAATGTCACAGGTCTGCCTTACAGCAAATCTCCTGAAACGCCAGTGGAAGTTATCCAGGTCTCCCTAGTTTAATCCAATTGTGCCAAAAACCCGACATAATCTCTGTTGGGCAGCAAAGCAAATGAGGTGTCTGAAACGCAACGCTTACAACTACACGCTCGCGAGGAAGAAAGAGCCTGGAGCACAAAGCTTAGGACGGCCTGTTGGTAACGCTCTGCCATGCCAAGAGTCGGGTCTTTTGCTCCTCCAGATGAGCTACGAAACGGAGAGACTAATTCGGGAGTTGAAAGCAAAGGGTGACATGCCTCGGCAGCTACTTTGCTGACTGAGGGGTAACAGCTGTGCATTCCCCTGGGAGCAACATCCCATTCTGCCCTGACCAAGATGATAACAGGCACCTTCGTAATGCTGAGAGGTGGCAAGGAGGCAGGTAGAGAGCTCTAAAACCTACCGGCAGCCCGCCAAGGAATCCCCCATCAGCTAGCGAGTCGGTGGCCGGGACGCAGGATCACAGGGATGAGGCGCAGAGAGCATGGGGAAACAGGGAAAAAGGCAAGACCACTACTAGGAATCTTGAGGACCTGAGGTGTTGCCTTTACCAAGATGCTTCACACGCTAACACCTTTTCACACCAACGTGCCTTTCCACACGAACAAGCGAACCAAGGGCACTGTGAATCTCACGTTATACACTCCAGTAAATACCAAAGACTACAATAGATGCCAGCAGTACGTGCTATAATTTATAGATACATTTCAAAGCAAGCATTCTTCAGTGAATTTGGGCTTTGATCTCCTGTTTTTCCCCTTGGGAGTAACAAAAACATTCTACCAACCCCCCCCAAATTCTTCCCCCGTCTCCGAGGGTGTTTTCGCTGAGGAACTTGTTTCATGTCTCTTTTCTAGCCAAGCTCATCACTGTGGTATGGCTCCTTTACGCTTCTTCCCCACACCCTAAACATTTTGCATTACATATCGCATATACTTGCCAGCACTCGTATTTTCCAGTGAAAGTTCAACTGACCTTAAAGGATCGCCTCAAACCTACCTTAGTGTGTTTTATTAAGTGAAACTTAGGCTGGGGGGGTGTGGGGCTCTGAAATGTCAGTTAAATCCCGCTGACCTCGGAACAAACAAATTGGTGGCCTTTTATGTAGCTGAAGGCAGGTCTTGCACACTTGAGTGAAAGCATGCTGCAAGGAGTTTTACACCAGGAAACCTCACATGCAGGAAAAGCGACCTCCCTCCGGACTCTCATTGTGGAGCGGGAGGGCCACATCCTGCGTGATTTTACAGACACACAGCTGATGCCTGGGAAAAGTCATCCATGTCTCTGTTAAGATAACAGAGCAGAAATGTTGTACGTTCGCTCTCATCTGTGGGTTGGCCTTACTTGCTCACCAGCTGGCACAGCCAGACTGAGCGGGGTAGCTGGCACACACAGTAGAAAGATGCTTTCTCTGGGGTTTTCCAAGGGCAATTCTGGGTTGAGAGCAGTAGCCCTCCATAGGTTAAAACAGCTTCTGCACCACATGAGCTAGATTGACAAGGATTTTCTAAATGTCACCCTTACAAACTAGAGCCAAGTTGAACTCGTTCAACCCCCTGGTCCCCTTAGGAACATACAGGCACGATTCTGGCAGAGGGTGAGAATTTCTTCCTTTTTCCATACCCAGGCTGGGGAAGATTTTCAAGAGCATCAGCAACACTCACACCCAGAGTCCCACTCAAACCCAACAGCAATCAGTTGCTTGTGAAAAATCTCCTGTACCCCTCTTCGATTAGACCCAGGTGGCTGGCAGGAGGCAAAGCTTATTTATAGCTCTGCTGTCAGACCTAACTCTGGCCACCTGACAAACGAGAGCAGCAGAATGAGAGGAGATGTTTTAAAATGCCACTTTCCAGAGCTGATTCCTGCTTTCAGTTCAACATTTGATGTACAAGATGCTTGGGAAGAGCTGCCTGCACTATCAGGGAAACATCTGTATCTGAGATTAAAGAACAGGTGATTTATTTAAGACAGATTGATGTACCAGGAAGCCAGCCAGAGGAAAACTTTTTTTTTGAGGAGTTGCTAGTAATAACGGTTCAGACATTCACAGGATAACAGGGATTATATGAGAAATATCCTAAATAGATTAGATATAGCAGAATTTGACTTCAGCTGAAAGTAACTGAAAACTGGCCCTGCAAGTAGCTCAACCACTTTCTGCTCACTGGTTTCCTAGTTTGCCCTCTCTTCCTCAATTTATCTTCCTGAAAGCAAAAACTGTTGGCCAGGGGTTGTCTCTGTTCAGTACCTTATACAGCATGTGCAGAGAATTAAATGAAAATTGAATGAATGAAAATTATGGTCCCTGACCAAAAAACTTACACTATAAAACCAAGAGGTGTGACAGAAAGGACAGAATGTAATTGCTACATAATCAAGAGAAATAAGAGCCCTTTTTACAGGTAAGGACTATACCTAGTTTTCTTCATACATTCATGCTTATCCATATCCATAATATACTTTATCCATATAAACAATTTATCCATATATTTAACCTGAGCATGGGCTTTTTCTCAATCAAGTTCTTATTCTTCATGTGCTTTCTGCAGTATCTAAACTCATTTTTCTTTGCACCTCGAATCCTGTGTTCAGTTTTGGGCCCCTCACTGCAAAAAAGACACTGAGGGGCTGGAGCATGTCCAGAGAAGGGAATGGAGCTGGGGAAGGGGCTGGAGCACAAGTGCTGTGAGGAGTGGCTGAGGGAGCTGGGGGTGTTCAGCCTGGAGGAGGCTCAGGGGAGACCTGATCACTCCCTACAACTGCCTGAAAGGAGGGTGCAGAGAGGTGGGGGTTGGTCTTTTCTCCCAAGTGACAGTACAAGATGAAACAACCCTCAAGTTGTGCCAGGGGATGTTTAGATTGGATATTAGGAGGAGTTTCTTCACTTAGAGGGCTGTCAGGCATGGGAATGGGCTGCCCAGGGAAGTGGTGGAGTCACCATCCCTGGGGGTATTTAAAAGATGTGTGGATGTGGTCCTTAGGGACATGGTTTAGCAGTGGATTTGGCAGTGTTAGGTTCACAGCTGGCCTTAATGATCTTCATGGTCTTTACCAACCTAAAAGATCCTATGATTCTTTCTAGGGCTAAGCATAGGGCAGGGGGACAATTGGTCGTGTGAGACAAAATGTTCAGAAGACAACAGCCATCTTAAAAAATGGGTCAAGACACAAAACGTTTGGGAGTCCCACCATAAGCAAAGCTTGATTTCCAGCTTTGCAAGCTCTGGTGCTGGAAACAACTTCATCTCCTCATGCCTTCTCACGAGGGAATGTGCTGTAAAATATATTTTACAGTTTTAACAAACGTTGCCTTGGCAATAGGATCATTCCTTTGTACTGCCATTATCCAAGGGGAAAAAGACTACTTATGTGCTGAACCCCTATAAACGCTCCATTCCATCCTGGTTTTAATTAGAATTTTCTTCAAACCTCTGACTGTTTATACATCAGGTGCTGATTTGGCACTATTGAGGAAACAACCAATAAACTTCACAATCAATCTGCAGTTAGTAGTCAATCCAGAGCAGCTTGCTTGTTGTTTTCCTCCTTTGTACATTTTCTCATAGAAAATAGCAATAAATTGGAGACATGTGGTAAACTAGAGTAGCCTTTAACCAGTCACACGTGGTCTCTCTCCAGTCTCCTCGCTGAGTAGCATTACAGCATCTGTGCCATCTGCTTTCACACAGGTGGCCAGAACACCTTTAACAAAACCCAGCACATCACTTACTGTCTTCATGTGGCTGAACCAGGAAGATGCTTGTTTTGGCTGATGTAATTGTGTCTTTTTAACCCCTTCCCTTTCCAAAAGGTAACCCTAGCAGTGTGTCACATGGAGAATTTCATCAGTTCTCGCTGGGTAGTATGTTCTTATGTAGTTCCAACAACATGCTATAAGCTTTACTAACACAACAAGGAGACGAGGTTATTGATCAATAGTTGCTGCCCCTGCACACACATGCTAACCAAAGTCCCATCTGCAATCCCAGTCTGACAGTTCCTGACCTGAGACTGCCCACTGCATCTGGCAACTATCTGCTGCAAACTCCTGTCTGGAAGGAACCCTCTCCTCCTGCTATTCAGAGTTTGGGATACAGCTTGAGGAGTTTAACAGTGAGGAATCTTCCAAGACACCACATCAAAGTGCATTCACATGACAGACACCAGGATAAAGACACAGTTGTACAACTGAAGGGGAAACCTTGCAGAGTCCCACCCAGAGAACTGTGAAGTGTCAGAAATGCAAATACCAAAGGAAGGCAGTACCTGCCCTTCAGAGCTTGCGATTCTACACCCCACAAATTACACCCGTGCTGGCAAGCCCCTGTGCCACATGAAGCGTCTTTGACCACAGAGTGTAAAACACTCAGGATCGGAGGTGTGTGTCTATACATTAAAAATGGAAATCATAGAATCACAGAATGGTTTGGCTGGGAAGGTACCTTAAAGCCCATCCAGTTTCAACCCCCTGCCATGGGCAGGGACACCCTCCACTAGACCAGGTTGCTCCAAGCCTCATCCAGCCTGGCCTTGGACACTTCCAGGGATGGCGCGCCCACAGCTTCTCTGGGCAACCTGTCCCAGTGCCTCCCTACCCTCTCCAGGAAGAGCTTCTTCCTGATAGCCAATCTAAATCTACCCTCCCTTCAGTTTACAGTCATTGGCTCATGTCCTGTCACTACAGGCCCTTGGAAAAAATCCCCCCTCCAGCTTTCTCGTAGGCCCCTTCAGGTACTGGAAAGCTACTACAAATAGTTAGGGAAACCAAAATGAACATGGGAACAGCCTTCCAACGTGGCTGACAGACCTCAGATTGTTCATGATTTTCAAAGACCATCACCATCTTTTAAAGTCAACAGCAGCTGAGTTCCAACTTGGCAGGTACTGCCTGAAATTCTGTGGCCTGTGCCAGACAGGTGACCAGACATTTCATTTATCTTCTCCATTGCCCACAAACGATCATGGCCCATAAGCAGTTTTTCTGATAAAATTATAGGTGAGGCAGGCTGAGCTTGCTTGGTTACTCTGTGCAGATCTGGTAAGTCCTAGATGTGGAGGTGAAATCTTGATGCAAATCTTGAGTTTGCATCTTGCTGTCGCTCCCTCTGATAATCACAGTGGCCTATTTATGATTTCCGTGAAAACATAATTTGAAGCATACTGCTTTCCTGTATGTCCTTGAAAATACTTCATCTCAGAGACTAAATCTACCACAGAGCCCCTGTGGTACTGACTACCAGCATGTCAACAAGACCATTTCAAAGCACGGCTTACCATGGACTTGGTATTTATCCGAGCTTTTCATGCTTGCCTCCTCAACTAGCCTCTAAGTAATCCAAATATCAGGGATTTTTTTCCCTACTGCAGTCGCATCTCTTGAATCTTTCCCAGGGAAACATTCGTTTTCCATGACCAAGGAAGAAGGATATACGGTGCACATGACGAAACGGCCAAGCTCCTCTCTCTAAGTGTATACACTGAGACAGTTTTACTAACAAACAAGAGATTTCGAAATCTTTATCTGCAGGGATGGAATAAAGGATTCAGTGTGCTTTTCCTGTTAATATTATTTGTAATGCTTAGAGCACTTCGGCACAAGGTCCTGGATGACCAGAGCCATTAGACAAATTCCTGCTGCCAGAAGTTAACAAACTAAGCAAAACTACAAGGATGGTAAAAACTAAAGCCAATGTTTAAAAAAAAAAAACAAAAACCAAAACCAAAACAAAAACCCAAAACAAAAATCAAAACCCAACAACAAACCAATGGCCAACTGCCAAAACAAAAGCCAAAACAGGAACCTGAAGCTGAATTCATCCATACCTAGGTCTCATTTCAAGGAAGCTGAGTGTGCCTGAGTACCAAATGAAACACACTTACCACGCTCAGGTCAGCATAATTAGCTGCGAGATTGTCGGCAAGCCCCAACAGCGGTAATTTCTGTTCTATGAAGGTATCAGGGTGGAGTTAATGTATCGGAGACATCACTTTTCATTCACACATGACACGACCTCTCTACATAACCAGCTGCAGTCAGTCTGCCGGTGTTCCAGGCTGCTCCTTTGCAAGCAAGCTGCAGTGAGGGGACTCCTGCACTAAAGACACAGGAATCCAGGGTCCCTGTTGCCCTGCTCCACCTCTAAGGCAAACAGAACACACTGAAGGGGCAGCCCCAAGGTCCACAGAGCCCGAGGACAGGTACAGCCCCAAGGTACACAGAGACTGAGGACAGGTACAGCTCCTGCAGAAGCACTGAGATGACACACAAAGTTGTCAAGTGACCTTGATTTCAGCTTGATTAGCAGATTTTCTCCAACTCTGTAACTCAGTGCAATCATTTGTCACCGAGCTCTGGGGAGTCGTCCGGAGGGAAACAAGAACCGTTTCCCTGCTGCAGCCTGTCACCTGGGCAGTCGGCATCTCTCAGCGCTTGCGCTGTTGTATAAATTACATCCCTCCCAGCTTGGTCAAGTATGTCCATCATTCAGCACGTATGTAATCTTTGCTATTTTATTGTCTCATTGATGGAAGAATTAGCTGCACAGTGGGAAACACATTAAGGAAGGGCTACCAAGGATTTTGCCCGTGTTACTAACTTCTTTAATCCCCTGTAATCTCTTCTAAGGGGGGGATTTGTATCTACTAAAATCACTTCACAGGAGACACACGTAACATAACAGAAGCCCTACATGCCAGGGAAAACAAAAATAGCCAGCTACCGGTCCTTCAACGTATCAAACACACCAGCCATCGTGGGAGAATGGATCACAATTTGCAAACAGCATGCAACAGCACCGTCCAAGCAAACCCCAGTTCCTTGATCCAACCAGTTGGGAAGATCATCATCATCCAGGCCATAAACTCTGTTTCTCCAACAAGGAGCCAAACACGGACTAACAATAGGAACCTAGTTTTGTTCCCAGCATCTTGGCGTGTTCCTGTCTGCCCAGAAAGATACCTGTTTCAGGAGCTGGTATCAAATCTGGTGAGGCTATTCAAAACCTTTTCCTGGTTTGGAGATGTAATTTGTGGATCTTGAAGCTGCAAGAACCATGGCACAGGATCCTCAAGTCACATTACAGGAAAAGCATGAAGAGATAAAACTTTCCATCTGTTTATGTTGTTTTTTATTTTGTTTTGCATTTTGGGGGGGTTTGGTTTGCTTTAAGTTTTTTCCCCTATATTGACATAGTGAACTGGAGCTGCTGATCACTTTTGCAGCTGAGACTGGGGGGAGAAGTTCAAAGGTAAGATTCATCCCAGAGAAGCTAGAGGTGATACAAGTGGTAACGGAATTACCAAGGAAGTGCCATGTATAATCAGAATTCTTGATAAAACTTAGACTGTGGAGTGATTTTCGCGTTTGGTTGTTCCCAGTCTTCTGGATTTCAGAAATTATTTACCCCCATCTTTCTTCCTTCTCTGGGTTATCTGAACAGCTTTGTCTTTTCCATACGTGCCCTACTGCAGTCTCCTCAGCCTACTGCTTCAAGCTGGTAATCACTGTAACGAATGCTGCTGGCACTAAGCCTTCAGTTACCACTCATGTTTGACTAGAGCTTTAGCACAGTAGTCTGTTAGTTGGGTGGAGCTACACATGACAGCATTAAAATGTGTATGCTTTAAATGACACAGTTTTTATCCACTTCTCAGTGTAATTCCAGAAGTTGTTAATATACAATACTTTAGATGGTGTTAAAATTGGCTTACTTTTTGCACTTTGTTATGAAAAAAAATGAATTAAATCCATTAAGGCACTTTATTATGCTCAATTTGACCCCTATCAGCCAACATATACCACCATTCCGACTGAAGTCCAAGATGTTTTCTGAAGCTGGTGATGAGATAAAGCCTGAGTTATTTTAGAGGCACTTGAGAGATGTTTGTAATGAGAAGCTGTCCACTGTGGGCAGTTTAAAGCAGAACCACATGTAATTTATCCACCTGTTGCTAATGGATCCATCAACACGTGAAAGAATCATTAGCACTTTAACAAAAATCTATCGAATTTAATCAAAGTAATGAAAGAGGGTCAAAATACATAGAAATTCTTCACTAAGCTACAAGCAAAACTTCTTTCAACAAAACTCATCTACTAGAATATTTCTGTATTCGGCTACCTGTGTACACATGACTTCACAGCCCTCTAATCTTAAGGCTTATCATGAGGCAATAAGAAACGCTTTATCAGCTCAGTATCTGTATAATCTAGGCAATATGAATTACAACATGCTTTGAAATAAAGCTCCGTGGTCTGTAATCTTAACTCTGGCTGCAGTGGAATAGTTACAGTTTTGACTCCAGTGCTAAGTGTGCAGTAACCATAGAGCAGCTAAGGGGGTGAACCCCAGGGACTAGGAGGGTTTTCACTCAACGGTGGTGACATTGTTAATCACTGAGAGGGACCAGGGATGACATCGTTTTCCAGAAATTCACAAAAATGTTACCCCAAAAGTTAGTTTTTCCCCCTCTTAAAAAAAAAAAAAAATCGCCATCTTTATGATGCTTGTGGAATTTTGTGGAATGCTTAAGGTAATGACTCTGAGCTCAGTTTAGGATTTAGAAAAGAATAATACTATAGACCAGTGCAGACAAACACACGCTGATTTGGGACTCTTCATAAAAATAACACTATTTATACACTTAGCTGCCCCTGTGATTTAATGGTAGAGCCGCTCACCTCACATGCAAAATCCTACCATTATGACTGTGGCATCAATTCATTAATCAAAATGACAGAGGGTCTCACGATCAGACGAGAAGGGTCCTGGTACTTCCTATGACAGTTTGTGATACAGCCATACTGGATCCATTTGCGATTAAACTGGAAACCAGCTATTTTCTATACTCAACGGGATTCTGATTTATGATGTGCTTGAAATTACTGTGGATTTCTATTAAAGACAAACACTTGGCAGTAAGGTACCATACTTACCTGTAATTTAGTTATGTAACAGTAGTATCCTCCATAGACCCCACATCCTTTGGGGTTTTTTTGTTTTTCAGATATGCAATTTTCAGAGCCAACTTGGCATTTTTTAAGAGTTTGGCCTTTTTCCTGAGGCCCTAAGCAAACCTCAAGCCATGAAGGAGCAGGGAATTTATACAGGCCTGCACAGACTCAATCAGCAGTTTCCTTTCCACTGACATCCACAGGAAGCCAGCATGTATGGAAAGATGGGGGCATGCAGACATCAACAATTACAGATAGGCCACTTTTCCCACATTTGGAAGCGAACAGCTCAAGGCTACCTATTTAGTTAGTGTCTTTAATGCATGGGAAAGCTCTACTAGCTGGCAGATCTTCTCTTTGAGAAGTTTATTCATTTATCCTATTACTCACCATACACAATGGTGAAGTAAAGCTGCGAGATGGCAAAAAAGGGCCAAAGAAAATGACATTTTAGGTGAAACTGGAATGTTCAAAGATGGTAACATTTCTAGTTGGTAAGTGTACCACTTTAAAATATGCTTCGTGCCTCAAATATTTTAGGTATACTCATAGACCCAGCCACTAAAATAAAGCTTGGAAGGATGACACACAAGCTCATACAGACTCATACATCCACTTAACTTATTTACACATTCTGAGGATGATACGATCTCCTCTAAAAAGAAGAAATTTATGTTTCAAAAGACTGCAGCCCTCTCGTTAATTCACTTCACTTGTGCACTCGTAGCCTGCTTACAGAGACTTATTTCTGACTCTTTAAAAACACACCCCCTGGTATCAATTGTCCTGGCTGAGGACGGCTTACAGGACAGAAATTACTGGCTCAGAATCTATCTAGAAAAAGAAACTGCAAATTTAGGGGACCAAGATAGAAAGAGGTGACATACCCTTCCTCAATTGTAACAGAATTCATGATGATGCAATTTGTTATCTTAACTTTGTCTTTTATGGTACACATGCTGCCGATGATGGAGTGTTTAATGGATGTCTTCTCCCCCACTTGTGTGGATGACCCAATGATGCTGTCTGATCCAACCTAGGGAAGCAAAGAACAGAAATTGGCAAAAGTACCTGGAGCTCTCGATAAGTGTTCTCCATACACCTGTTCCAAACGACAAGTCTCGTGCACTCATCAGTGAAATATACCCTGCTCTACCCTCAGGGCAGAACAAAGACCTAAAAATCTGGGGCCCATCCCATAAGCAGAGTGTTGCACAGCCTTCCCAAGGCCCATTAGCTCGGTAAAAACACGTTATCTGGTCTGTCTCTGTAGGCCTTATGCAGTAAAGTAAGCACAGTAAGAATAGCCCTGCTGGTAGTCACTAGTTTCACAAGGGTTTGCCCAGTGAGACCTGTGAAAATGAGACTTGGACCTGGTATTCAACCAAACTGCTTTAGCAAGAAGTGGAGCTAAAACACTGACCCCTTCTGAACTCAGTGGCCTTTGGGAGGCAAACTGCTCACCTATCATGAACTGCCATTAGGGAACAAGAGACTGAAGTGTCTGGTAAGGTAGAATTTTTACCAAATACTTTTAAAGACAGAGACTGAAAGGCAGGAATCCATGGGCAAGCCTACCAGGAGACTCTGGGCTGTGTCACCTATGTTGTAATTCCACACTTCAGAACTCAAGCTTGACTTCCAACAGCAGGACTGCATTTTAGGAAGCAGTTCTGGAAGCAAAAGGCACACAGACGGTATTGAAAGAGCAGAGATGGGGAACGGGAACACTTACCATGCCTCTGTCAGTGATCTGTGCAGTCCCATGTACCAGTGGTTCTTCCAGACCCAGATTAAGCAACAGCTTGGGAACCTGGATGGGAAAACCCACATCACAAGTTAACATGACAGTGCTATATGAGCTTGTTACATACACAGCTCAAAGATGGTTCTGGTTTCCATTGCAGCTACGCCTCTACCATAAACATTTTAACCTGTAGGAAAATGCAGGTTCCTGCATTTTAAATCTGCAACCAGCTATACATGTGATTTTATCATCTTCCTCTTTTGTAAAGGGGACAGGTACACTTCCACTGCAGTGCACTGCATGTCTCTTCTCAACTCAGCTTCCCACCCGTGGAGAAGCAGTGGATCAGCGTCAGCAAGCAGGCTGGCTCCAGCTGAACAGCAGCATCCAATTCTTTACTCCAACGTCCAGCACCTGCCGCTTCAAATGCAGCTCACCATGTTCTATGCCGTTCAGTAATGCAAGAGAGGGAAGCAAGCGATCCAAAATATAAAACAGTAAACTGGCATAAAAAAATGACCGTGTTCAGCCCACTCGATAAGGCAGCATGCTAAGGTACAGGCAACAAAAAAGTGTTTCAGATGTTTAAGGAGAAAAAAACTCAAGTTGATGAAGCGGCTATTCCAAATGGTAGAGAGCTGCAAAAGAAAAGACTCTTGACAGAGAGAAGGCAGGTGTTAGATACGGAGGCAAAGCAGTGATGGTAACAGAGACACGGTCCGTGAGGTAGACAAGAACAAATCCATGGAGAGCAATTCTGAACTGGCTCCTGAAAAGAAAGGGGAGCCAGCCTTGTGAGAGGATGGGATATCACTCCATCGTTCCTCCTTTTCTGGGTGAAAGAGCAGCCTGAGGCATTCTGCATCTCCTGGCGTTAGGCTGGGGCCGAGGTCACCCACCACAGAAGAGGCGACGACAGCACAGATGGGGAATTCAGGAGAGGTGGGAGTCTCGCAGCGATGCGCAGACACGGCGCCGCACGGAGTTACTTGCAGCGGTGATGCAGTGTATGATGCATCTTGGTAGGACCGAGATGGCAGTCAGAGAAACACAGAAGATACAGAAGGCAGCAAAGTGACGTGTGAGGGCTGAGAGGTCTGTGTCACGCAAACTGTATGCTCAAGTGAGAGGTAGCGCGGGCTGGGGCTGGCGTGGAGCTCTGCGCATGCTGCTCGGCCAGCCAGGATGCATGCGCTGACTGTCTGTCAGGGAGGCCAACTGGAGTCACAGCACGGTGACGGGGTAAATGAGTTTGCCTGAGGGGACGAAAGGGCACTCATTACGTCTCTCTTTTCTCTACCCAGGCACCTGTTTTTGCAAAACTCTTAGAAAGGTTTATCTCTGAGATCTCCATTGCTCTGTTAAATTCGGCTGGAAATTGTCAGCAATTTCCAAAGCTGCTGCAAAGGAGCTGCCGTACAGTATGATTGTGTAAAACGACTTCCTCAGAACGCTGGGATGACAAGAGCTGATGGCTAGGGAGTGAACCTCAAGAAGCAGATCCCACAGATCTGAAGAAGCTGGGATCAGATCAGAAAAAAATATCTCAAGATCTCAAATGAGATGATACTTGCAGGAAATTGTTTGGATATTCGTAATATGAGCAGCCCGTTTCCCTTCCAGCACACAAGGATGGATAGATAGTGCTGGTTTTCATTTGATAAGAATTTTCAGAGTTCATTCAGACAAGTGAGATGAGCTCAGAGGAGCTCACACCTCTGAGCTATCATTTCAGGCTTCCTGTTGTCCCCAGCAGACATTTCCACATCTGTAGCTCTTTACATCTTGAAGAAGGTCCTTTCCACTAGACTTGTAATTTCTTTGCCTTGTAAAAAACAAGAGTAAGTTAGATCCTTCAGTCCAAGGTGCTACAGAAAACCACCAGCTTACCAAAACACCACAAACCAGGCCAATCCACCTGGATGATGCTGGCTTGGGGAAGGGGTGCTGTCCTCACCTGACATAGCTGGGCAGCCACAACAGATACATCCAAGAGAGGAACACACACCACAGCATACCTACAGCACAGGCTGGAAAGATTCCTACTATCCAGTGTTGCTCTGTGGGAAGGGAAAGAAATGAGGAAAGGCTCTTGCCCTCCTCAGTGGAAAGGGTGGTGTGGTGAAATAAATAAAGGATTTTACTGGCCAGAGCAAAGCCCTTATTAGAGTCAGTCAATGGTAGTGCAGCCTGAGGGGTGACCCAAGAAAGCTACCAGCTCAAGCATTTTGCTCTCAAAGGGAAGGTTAGATAGGGGGCAGGAGTCAGAGGGAGTGCCTGGGTCAAGGGAAGGTTTAAGATGTGTTTGGATTTAATTCATCTTACAAAGAAACTATTTCCTGCTATTGAAGATAACTCCCTCCTGAACCCACCTGCCCACACACAGGCTGCAGGCATCCAGAAACCCAGCTGGAAGTGAAATGATGTGAGTAAAGTGTTTCCTCACCAGAAGGGCAACGGGTTAGGATGCCATTCCTGCCCATGGCTACTGGACTGCTACTGCTCTGGGAGCTTGTCCTCTTGGACAGCAAAGTTATAGGTCCCAGCTTTGCAGCGAGGGAATCACAATCTGGTGTGTGAAGACCAAGGTAAAAGCAAACAAGACACCAGAAGTATTCCTTAGAGACCAACAAAACAGGTTAAAAAAAGAGCAGATAAAATTAAATGTGTATCTTTTATGAGGATTAGCCAGAGAAACAAAATGCAGTGGCACTGAAAAAAAGGAACTCTTTTCTCACAACCCCTCATTAAGCTCCACTTTATGTTTTACCTCCACATAGTTTCCTTAGAAATTGTACCATTCTGGAAAAGTTAAAATTTCAAAGAAAATCCTTTCCAACGTTGAAGGCCCCAGTGTGATTTCAAAACACTAATTCTATGTACCACCCAGGAGCAAACACATTTCCTGAACTGGCCAAAATGTAGAATATTTAGGTTAAAAAAACCCAACCAAAACCAACCAACCAAAAAAAAAAAAACCCCAACACAAAAAAATCCACATGGAGATCTGACTGGCTCAACTCAATAACTTTTTACTGAAGGGGCTGCTGCCAAATGTACACGCACACTTCCCCTAGCAAGCGGTGCTCTCCCTTAACCCTTTGGGCACACTTGTTACTGATATTCTTGGGGAAAGTTTTCCCTTCCTGACAGCAGTGCTGCCTCCCTCCTCCCTTCCTCACGTCCCTAGCCACGAAACAAGTCACTTCATTTCTGTGCTCCTCTACAGGCACCAAGGAGAAAGAGGTCCAGTCTGTGAACTCACTCTGCCATGCTGCAATTCTCATTTGCATAAATTCATCCTTTCATTTTATGCATAAGAAATCAACTCAATCTGAGAGCAAAGACAAGGCAGTGACCACTTCCAGGGTTCCTCATGCAACTTTATCACTCTCCTGGCGTCACTTCCAGAAATCTTCAGTTTTTCCCTACTGCACTCACTCCCTAACAGTCTTTCGGAACGAGAGGAAACTGTCCCCTCCTGATAGCAATGCAGTTCATCACTAGCAGAGTGAAGTGAGAACTAGTACATCGCATCAGCCAGCATAGTAAAAAAAAAACAAACCCAAAACACCACCAAAACCACCCCCAAAACATATTATAAACTTTTAATCAGCCACTCATTAGCTAGTACAGTGTTTCTCTAACCCTCCCCTGTGACCTTTCATTGTTTCATTTTGCCTCTGCGTTTACCTGCAGTGCCCCTGTAGTGAAACCTGTTCATAACACAATTCTTTCATAGCAGAAAACATCTTCTGTAGGTGAAAGCATTATACAATCTGAATGTGTGGGCAGTTTAAGCCTTCCTGCAAATCATTAATAACCTTTGTCATTATTGCTTAGGTAAACAGCTGTTAGGAAGAGTCCAGTCAGAACTGACCTTGCTTTTAGGACACGGAGGACATTGATTAGATGATCTATCAAAGCTACTTCCAGCCTCATTTTCTGCACTCTTTGGCTACAGGTCTTGCCACCCCCAAAAGAGAAGTGTGTGTGGGGTGGGGGTTTTCTCAGCTAAATCAAAGCTAAGGAGTAAATTAGTGACAAAACCTCTTCCTGGCTTTATGTTCGTATCCAGCAACCAGTACTGGGTGTGTGTGGCAGGGTTTTGGTACCTGGGGAGGGGCCACAGGGGTGGCTCCTCTGAGAAGCTGCTGGAAGCTTCCCCAGCTCCAAGTCGGACCCACCTCTGCCCAAGGCCAAGACAGCCAGCACCTCTATGATTAATGTATTTAAGAGGGGAAAAAAACCTGCTGGGGAGCTTGCAGCAGAGAGAGGAGTGGGGTGTGAGAGAGACACCCAGGCAGGCACCCAGGTCAGTGCAGAAAGGTGGGGAGGAGGTGCTGGAGCAGAGGCTCCCCGGCAGCCTGTGGTGAGAAGGCAGGCTGTGCCCTGCAGCCATGGAGGGTCATGGGGGAGCAAAGACCCCTCCTGCAGCCCAGGGAGGACCCCATGCTGGAGCAGGGGGATACCTGAAGGAGACTGTGACTCCATGGGAAGCCTGTGCTGGAGCAGGCTGCTCCTGAAGGACTGCACCCTGTAGAAAGGACCCACGCTGGAGCAGTTTGTGAAGAACTGCAGCCCATGGGAAGGACTCACGCTGGAGAAGTTGGTGGAGGACTCTTTCCTGTGGGAAGGACCCCACGCTGGAGCAGGGGGAGAGTGTGAGGATCCTCTCCTGAGGAGGAAGGGGCGACAGAGACAACCTGTGATGGACTGACCACAACCCCCATTCCCTGTCCCCCTGCACTGCTGGGGGGAAGAAGGGAGAGAAATGGAGAGCAAAGCTGAGCCCAGGAAGAAGGGAGGGGAGACAGGAAGGGGTCGTTAAGATCTGGTTTTATCTCTCATTATCCTACTCTGATTTGATTGGTAAACAGTTAAATTGGTATTTTTCCCCCACGTCAACTGTTTTGCTCGTGACCATAACCGGTGAGTGATCCCTGCCTGTCCTTGTCTCAACCCACGAGCCTTTCCTTATATTCTCCTCTCCATCCTACTGGGGAGGAGTGAGCGAGTGGCTGCGTGGTGCTGAGTTGCCGGCTGGGCCTAAACCACAACATGTGCCTAGATAACATGGCATCAGTTCAATTCCCACACACTCCTTGGCTGTATCACTGGAAGCCACTCCTGTAGGCTAAAATGCCCATCATCTCTTGCTGTATTCCCACGTGGCAGTTCCGTATTTTACTCACCTGCCGGTTAGCTTCAATATACAACCCAAGAGTATTCACTCGGTAGCACAGCCCCTCTTTCATTATATGGACGTAGCAGCGCACTTTTCCTTCATGGAGAGTTTCATTCATATCTCCTCTATGATCATTCCAACACGAGTTATCTGGAGCAGGTTTCAGCAAGCTATTATCTTCCTTTATGAAACTGTAAATGTCTGGAGAACACACACATGCATGAAGTTAGACAGGATTTAATGAAATGCCTTCTGAAGAGGACTACTATTAAAATACTGTTGGTGAAGGGAAATCTTTGCCTCACATCATCCAAGTGGCTAGATACTCAGCAATCATTAACAGATTCTATCACACGTAGTGAGTAAGGGCTTATTTTTATTCTGCAGGTGGGAATGAAGGGATCAGGACAAATGCAATGTTTTGCCCAAGGTCACACAAGGAGACAACAGAAATGCTAAAAACTAAATCCCAAGATCTAAGATCCTGTCCAGTTCCCAGCGTAAGGTCAAGGCTTAGTCTGTTGCCCTACACAATTTTAGGGACTCCCTCCTAAAATTACATTTTCAAAAGTGCATTTACTTATATTGTATTCCATAAATAAAATTGTAGAGGACCTAGCTGATTTGCTCTTGATTTACACCAACATAAAGAAGGAGATAAGTATTTCTATAATGAACCATAGTGTTTAAAAACGAAATCTACTCGAATCTTTGCTAACATTAAGAGAAAAAAAAAAAAAGATCCCCAAGTGAGTGTCTCAGGCTAATTCTGTACTCTAGTCAATAATCCAGCTGTAGTGTATGGGCTTTAAAACCTTCATCAGAACTTTGATACTTGCACTGACCTAGGGATGCCTGTTCTTTTTTCTTTTGGTCCTCTTCTTTGTTGTCTAGTCCTTGCTGCAATGATGTAGGAGAAGAGAACTGTTTCCTAACCAGATGTGGAATCAGTTCACTCCGGAGAGATGTAATTGTTCTGGGGAAGGAGAAGCACACACGAAGTCCATGAACGCCAAAACTTACGTGTTTTCATTTCCTTTGCATAACATTACCAGACATTTTGAACATTTTTCATGAGAATGAATCAAAATGCCAGGTACTCCAAGATATCTGGCACAAAGAAAATATCCATTACTCACATGCTTCCTTAATGCATTAAAATATAAGGAAGATTCAAAATAAGGAAAAAGCTTCATCCTCAGAACTAATTCCCCTATATTTTAACAGAGATGCCTATAACTAAATATGGCATCACCCTGCAATTTGTGCTTGTGCGTGGACAGAATGCAGAACAGTACCAACATCCTAATGACAACAACTGAAAATCACTTTATGTGGCTTAAAAAATGGCATCAGTTGACAGGAAAAGAGAGAATAAAGTGCCTATAGTGGAAAAACCAAAGATGATCCTTTTCTTTGTGACAAAAAAAAAATGGAAATTGTCAAGAATAGCTGAAATATCTGATCCTTAAATGAAAATATTTATGACACAGACATTGATGATGTCCTCCTGCTCATATGACACATCAAGAACATTTTAAAGACTCGGTTCTTTAACCCAGAGAAATCAATACATTTTAGCAAGTTTAGGTCCCAAGAGTTTCACAGCTTTTAGGTGCCCCGACCCAAAAATACATCAGTCAACAGAAAGTTTTCAAGGGATTCAGCTGGCAATACACCCATCTTCCCTGCGTACAGATTTCAACTTCTATGATATTAATTTTGACACCCCAATAGTAGGAGGCAGAGAAATCACATGAGGGGTTTGTGCTAAAGCAGGGACTTGACCCCCAAGGCACCTCTGCCTCAAACAAGGACCCTCATCGCCACATTATCTTTCTTCTTGCATTGATTTATACATTACAGTGAATCAAGGACACCCCCTCCCAATACACACATGTCAGTGTAAGAAGCCTACTGTACAATGGGTTTATAACCCTGGTAATTAAATTTAGACTGTTAGAAGACAATTTTATTTTTCAATAAGGCATTTGGAAAAAAAAAAAAAGCCAAATCAATAGTTTTTAAAGTTGAACTGCATGAGATGCAGTCTTAAAAGAGCTTTACTGTTGTTGCTTCATTATTTTAACAATCTGCATTTAGTTACTGAATTGTGGATTATTTAAAATAGTGCTTGGGAAAATCATGCAGAAAATGAACGCAAACTTGGCACGTGTAAGAGGAAGTCCTAAACTTCAGAGGAAGGATTGGGAGAACTAAACACAAAGAGCTTGGCTAGAGGAACTCAACAATGATAACGCACAAAGAAAGACGAGTTCTTTAGAATGGAAGACAGCAAAACTAGGAACTAACTGTAGCTTAAATTAAAAAAAAGGAATGTACTAGAATGGGTTTCCTGAAGGTGATTTTGGTTGGCAAAATCTCTAGCAAAGGGGGATTTTAAAGAGGTCAAACTTTAAGAGACATACAGCTCGTAACCAGCCCAGGCTCCTGTTCAGGCTGATGACACTGAAACAGAAAAAGGACCAAAACAGTTTTTCCTGTCCCTAACTTTGATGGGAAGACTCAGATGTGATCACCAGTTCGGCCCTATGAACAAATACAGTGTCTTCCTTTCTCTTGATAAACTTTTCCTTCAGTCCTCAACTGCAGGTTGTGTCACATCCTCCGTCCCGCAGTGGGATGACCTAACCCAACCCAGGTCTGAAATGCTGCTTGTATTTTTTGTTACAAGGAAAAGCTGTAGTCTTCAGTCTGTGCTCCTCCTTGAAAATAAGATTATAATCACCTTCAGATAGCTGTATTTCAGGAACTAATGAAGCAAAACACTTCATTCTTTAATCGCCAAACCTCTCCCTGCTAACCATTTACAGGCACGCTCTGCCACGGCCGCCCTGGCCCCGCGCTCCGACACACGTGTGGCTCTGCAGATGGGCAGTTTACTGGCTTACAATGTTTGCCTGCAGCTGTGCCATTCAGCAATGATTTCCTGCTTGGGTTTTATACTCCATCCAAAACCGACAATCCTGTGTTTCCCTCAGAGGCTGGCCATGGCATTTATAAGATATATTACCTATAAAATATCCAAGTATTTGGCAGTCTTAAATAGTGTGATGCAGAGGACAGCACAACATGGTAGGAAATGAAAGCAGTGGAAAGGGGGAAAGACAAAGTTTTGCCTGTTTTTTGATGGTTTACTCTTTGTTGGCCAAACTCCTGAAGCTTTCCTGCAATTCTCTGAAGTGTTAGCCACATTCCGTCAGTAAAGGTGGAGTAAATCTCTGGGTCATCCATAAGATGTGGCTCAGAAACACACCCTTCTTACTGGAAAAGGAAAAACAGGAAGGCTTGCCTTTGCTTGCTGTTTAAGCAGAATTTATATGAGACATTAAAGGAATTTGCCTTTGGAAAGTATTAAAAAAATAGGGAGTAAGGCACTCAGTGACAAAAATTTGGGCTTTTTTTTTTTTTTTGTGACAGATCTTGCAAATGTGGCTATACGAAGTGATGGCATGAGAATATTATCTGACTGTCAACAGTGGGGGAAACCAAACATCTGGCTGGGACTAGGAATGGAATTTAAATCGAAGGAGGGATAGGACTGAAGACCCTTCATCAAGACTGAAAAAAATCAGCAGCAGTTCAGAAGGGCCAACTAGCCTGTAACTTTGATTCAGGGGAAAACAAACCCTAAAGATCTCTGGTATAGTATGTTAAAAGTTCTTACTATCAAATCCCGACTACACACGCCTATATTAAGAAGAAATAAGTGTTACTGCAGGAAGCAGTCTTTTTTATTCTCTCCAGGTTTTAAAATTTGGCATCCCCCTGTTTTCTAAGCTTGTTACTTTCTTTAGCGTGAAGAAGTAATAACGAAATACCCACTGAGATTAATGTAAGGAAAAATCTACTATGACCAGAAGAAATAAAGTGGGAAGGTGGGCAGGAGGAGATGAGGGGACACAAAATTTTGGCAGGAATCCAGTTCTAAGCCAAATTGGAGTAACCATGCTCTGACAGTCCTCAGGACAATCCAGACAGTAGAGAGGATAAAAATGAACCTGCTTTTGAGAAACATTTGCCAAAATAAACAGGTTTTCATAAATTCCAGCTCAAGTGACAGGCCTTTTTCATTATCTTTCATTCCCCCAAATTTGATTTTTTAAGTGATACCTGTCTGTTTTCACCTCCACAGAAAGTAGCAGGTTTTCAATTAAACAGCCAAAGATTGACAGTGCCGTTAAATTGCTGCTGGTACAGGAAGGGGACTAATCCCTGGAGCACCTTATGTGGCTTCAGTCCCGTGAGAACAACGGGAGATAGCAGCAATTTTGAAAGGGGTTGATTCTGAACACATTTTAAGCACATAAAATCAGAAATATATCTGGGATAGAATTCTCCATTCAGAGCAGGTCACAACAAAGGGCAGTGTTGGCAAGAGGCAGTGCATACGTGGGGGAAATGAAGACAACAGGGCAGTTGAAATTCATGTTGTGTTTGCAAGAAACAGCTGGGAATTCAAGAGAAGATAACATTTTTAAGAACAAAGGAACCCCCTTGAAAAACATACATTAAATGTACCTCCTAGCTCAGAGCACACATTTAGCGTCAGCTCTGCAGACTCAGATCTAGGCATAAACCTAGGATATTTGAGGTTAATTTTATTTAAAAATTGAAATACTAAGGTACAAAAATGGATACTTGGTCAAACAACTGTAACTTTACCAAGTACTATCACCACCAGAGAGAAATCAGTACCATGCCTTTAGAAACCCTTTGACCCCGGGCCCGGTGCACTACATCTTCCCGGTGTTCCCTGGGATTTCTGCATGGCAGCAAGGGCACAGGTAAGGCTCGTGCTAAATTAAAAGCTTTACTTGTGAAGAACATTAGGTGAAAATACCCTACATCTTTAAGTTTCGTATTTAAACGTAGCTACGCAGAAGTTTTCAGCGAGTTTTAACCACAGATGAAATTAGAACAGTCTGTGATACGGCAGAATTAAGTTTGTATCTCTGTATATTGTATTATATTACATTACATACATTACAGCCCACAGAGGGCCAACTTTTACTTGTTGCTGAAATGCAACTGCCTCTGGGATGAAGGGAAGCTTATTGAAACTTTAGTGGGAAATAAAGAACAACGGAGCCAACTGAAACACGAGAAGAGTTTTGGGGAAAAAACCCAAATGTTGACCACCTACACTTAAAAAAAAAAAAAAGAAATTCACAATTACGATTCCATGGGCTGTGAGTTCTGCTCTTAAGACATACATATTGCTGGAGACTGTCTGTCAGATGACACAGAAAACCCTGGGTCTGCCCAATGCTGGTAAAGAAAAAATGTCATCAAATATTTTATAACAGAAGAGCCTATTTAAGCCTAAGTTTAGGTGACCCTGCAGAAGTCTAGGTACCAACTCGGAGGTGCTGTTTGGCTTGACCCACAGCAGGAATGGGAGCATCCACAGCTTTTATTTCCTGCAGCTAGTTCTCACTAGCTTCAGAAACCCTGAACACAACTGTCAGTTTCATTTACCGGCTGTCATTCATTTCCCATGTTTGATGTTAAACACCATAAAACGGTATTAATGACTATTAGCATTTTAACATCCTTCCAGTTTTATTAATCCCTGATGAAGCATGAAATCTACCATTGCTGCCAGCACCCACCTGGGAAATCTGCTGTTATTCTCCACGGGTAGTTGCAGGGGGTCTCCCCTGCTATCATTATCAGCACAATCAGCTACATCTACATCTACAGGTGCAGAGTGCTTGTGATTCCCCACTACAAACAAACAGATTATTAGCCCTTTTATATCTATTTTTGCCTTTTTTTTTTTTTTTTTTTTTTTTACAGCCTAATGTTAGCTCTTGCACGACGATACAAGCATATGGTGGGTTGGGTTCTGACCTTAGCTCCGCAGCCTTCAACAGAGATTCTTCAGATCACATCAAAAGGAGAACATGAGCCTGTGTTTCAGACTGGTGCTCATAATTAATGTTAGAAATGTATACGTAAATACAACTAAACAAATCCTACGGCACTTACGGTTTTGGCCAAAAAGAAGTTGCGTGTTTATACAGAACAATAAAGATGTAAGAAAAAGGGAGGGAGAAACAAAAAAAAAAAAAAAAGGGTGCGTTGGAAGAAAGAGAAAAGTTAATTCTGAACCCTGTAGGTACATAGTTCATGGTTCTCATCGCTTAAAGGATAAAGCCAAATAACATTTAAAAATTCCATGTAAGCTGGGAGCTTTCTTGTTGAACCTCCACGTTATTTTCTCCTGATCCTTTGATGGAGATTAAAAATTTCCATGTGAATACAAAGAAAGAAACAACAGTTACTCTCAGATTTTTTCCCTGAAGCATTTAATGCTCCAAACTAGAGCAGCCAGCCACCATTCCCATCTCCTCCCCCCTCCTTAAAGGGAAAAAAAAAAAAGTCAACTCACTTTGAAGAAAAGACAAAACAGGGTCAGGGCAAGGGGGATTAGGGAAATGATATTTATATCATGGACCAAATTAAAATGTCAATACAAGAGGCAGGCAAACAGCTCTTGCCACATATATACACCAGGCATGTTTCCTCGAGGAAACAGGAAAGAGATTTGAAAAGAGTTAATGCAGTCCTGAGTTAATACCACCTGCCTCAGACTCAACACCACTTAAAAGACAGTGTTTGGGTCCATTTCCCACAATGCGGTTTTAACAAGCACAATGGAAAAAGCAATTACAGGCCTTTCCCCCTTCTTCTCACTGATTCACGGGTAAAAACGCTGGAATTTCTGAGATGCGCTAAGAATGTGGAGAAAGCAGACAAGGACTACGTACAAAAAGGAAAAATATCAAATGATAAAATTTGGAGGGTGTGCCACGTCCCTGCAGAAGGTTAATTCAGCCCTTGTATCTTGCAATAATCTTTTGGCCTTGTTTTGGTGTACCCAAGTCTGATTATAATCAAGGAAAACTCCAAAGTAACCAGGCAATCACTTGTGCCTAATTCAACAGCGTGTGACACCAGCCATCGCATCACGCAGATGTTTTTTCTTGTTACCCTCTGTTTGCCCCGTTCTACTCTCAAACTTCCTATCACAAAAAGAGTAAACACCTTTCTCATCCCCCCAATTTCATATTAATTACTTATTTGTCAGTGTCTCTTATTATTTTTGGAGCGAAAAGCCTACGGAGAAGGCAAGGAAACTTTGAGGAATGTTCTACTCAAAGGTAATTCCACATGACTGCGTTCGTGCTTCATTTGTCTTTCCATACTATTTTCTAACCAAAACCTTCAAGCCTGACAGCAACCTACTCCCAACGTTCGCGAGAGCGTGCGTGATGTATTTCAAAACCCACTGCAGAGCAAGCGTACAACTGCACAGCTTTGCTTTGCAGGCTCAAGTTTATGAAGGCCATCCTAACGTCGCAGGATCACCACCGAAATCCCTGTATTCTGGATGAGGGAGGGAAAGCAGAAGACACAGAAGTGACAGTCACTGGCACCGTAACGTAGAGAGGATCCGGATCAAAGTACGGAAGGGATGGTATGGATGCAAACCACATAAAAAGCTGTTCACAAGTTCCACCAAGTCTGGATGCACTTAAAGGAGCAGGGATCTACTTCCACTTCTGCCAAAAACCCCTTTGGGAAACAAGGCAGCTTTCTCAAAAATTGACCACAGAAATTAAAACTCCTCAATTACGTACTCAAATCCTTTGAAAGCGTGTGCGCACTCAGCTCGGGCCATGTAAGCAACCTTCGCTCTGCCCGCTCGCCAAATAGCTCCCATCTAATACAGCTTTTACACGGGAATGCCAGCAAATTTAGACATTTTTAGAACTTCCCTCTGACCAAAAGTCTCTGAGGCCGTTGAAGGCCACCCAGGGTGTTTGGCAGGTTGCACACGCTGCTGAGGAATGGATCTCATTCATTCCCAGACAGCATCCCATTCTTCTAAAACAAGCGCACCTGCACCGAACGTGATTCCTTGCCAGAACTCATCTTCCCCTGTTCTCTCCCACCTCCGCCTTTGCAGCCATCTGTCTGAGTTACCGACTCCTTTCTGAATGCCTTTGAAATTAGGCTCCTCTTCTGAAAAGCGCATCAAACAGCGGCATTCTGATAATATGCCTAAACAAACACACGCATAGGATGCATCTGATAAAGTTGACGTGTATCCGTGAAACCGATGAGCGATGTAAACTTTAGGTGTGTAAGTATATATTTAGACCCATAAACGCTTCAGACTTGTCTGTATAAAACGTGTAAGTGTCAAAAAATGTAGACGTGGCTGTAGGTTTGCATGGCTAAGCTCATTCACGCTGTTCCACTGAGGCTGCGTTAAAGGCACAGCAGATGTCTGCATCACTTCGCTGTTTCTCCACGCGGATACGGTGTTCGGTGGCCTGCAATCAAACGGACCCGTTCTCGTCTTAACAACATGCCCGTTCTTCCAGCAGTCTGGGAGATAAACTGGAAGCTCTGGTGCGTAATTCAGTCCTGCTTCCATCTAGTACAAGTCCCATTTTTACATCCTTCTCCTCAGCAATCATTCTACCTTAATTAATTCCTAACCCTGCCCTTGATTACTAATCCTTGCTCTACCTCTCCCTGCAGGGCAGCTCTTCTGTGCTCTTCCCTGCGACATTTGCAACATGCTCATTGTCTTGCGATGAGCCTGAACTTTCATTTTTGGTCCCTTTATCCTCTCTTGAAGAACGCTAAGATGAAGCATTCTGGCCAAGGAATCCCATGATCCCCTTCTTCACGAGCCTACTTTTATTCATTACATTATTCCCAGGCGGTATTCATCCGTAAGGTTTGGCGTAAAATGCTGCGTGCGCTACGGTTCATCCGTGCAGCTTTGATTTAGGGAAATGTCACAGCTCCTCCACGTTCAGGTTTCTGACTTCTTCAAAACCAATAACTAGACAGCACGCAGCACTTCTAATAGACTGTCCCGCGGCTGTTTAAAATGTTATACTCCCTCTTCTATTACTTTTTCGCTTTAAGTGAAGCACCGTGCAGTTGCTCCCTTTGATTCAAGCCTTTCTGAGATCAGCCCTTACCTCACAGTCAGCTACTCGGCACATTCAAAATGGAACTTAGAATATTTTTATTGACTGACGGATGATTCACTGACTTCATGAAGATGTATCTCTTAGCTACTCTATTCAGGCATGTGTAGCTTCGTCGTCAGTAGCATTTATTCTCCCTTCTATATGCGGGAAGTTAAAAGTCTCCCATCATGTTAATTCAATGCAATAATAGCAGCGGTGCTATAGATCTTCATTGTTGTACATGTTTCATTTGACTGGCTAAGGCACAATGAAATCTGACATTGAGCTAACGCCCAAGAACTATGAGAAGGGGAATAGCAGGGGAACAATCGCTATTTTATCTCTTTTCCAAAAATTCAACTTGTGAGTTAAAGGGGCACTCAGTATCTTCAGAAGGATCGGTTACTGAGGTGGTGCAGAAGAAAAGAGATTTAAAAACAAGCCAGAGAGAGGAAGAAAGGAAAACATTATCCTGAAAATTCTTGAAAGTTGTACAATCAGATCATCTGGATAGAACACACAGGAGAATTATGTTTTCCCCTGCAAGACAAAGACGCCACACCATCACACATAAGGATTGTATCCTCCCGGGGAGATGTCCAGCAAGGTAAGACAGTAATTTCACCCCACGTATTCTCTTACGTGCAAGTAGTGCTGTGTGGAAGAAAATGTACTGCACTGGTGAAAGAATGCTGTCCAAGTGGTGAAAAAAAAGAAGAAAAAAGGGCATGTAGATGGTTAAAAGAATCATCATTCCTCCTTTGTTCAAAATCCTCATCTCATCCGAAGACAAAAGTCAGTTTGACTGAAAGCTGCCCAAGGAGACTGCAACTGCATGAAACAGCGGAGAAAATAGTTAACAAGTTTTAATGTTTATTATCAGATCAGAGCAAGCCCAGCTGAGGCCACCATGAGGGCCAGGAGCACATGACGCAGGAGGAGAAGCTGGGGGAGCTGAGTTTGTTCAGCATGAAGAAGAGAAGGCTGCAGGGGGGATCTGATTACAGTTTTCCACTATCCGAAGTGAAGCGATATAGAAGACAGCCGGACATTTCCAAGAGGTACACGGTAAAAGGGCAAGAGGCAACGCATACAAGCTGCCACAAGGGAAATGCCAGTTAGGACATAAAGAAAACCATTTTTCAGTGAGTGGTACAGTCCTGGGACAAGGCCCAGTCTCCATTCTTGGAGATTTTCAAAACTCAGCTGAAAAAAAACCAAAAAAGCCCCAAGCAATACCAAAGTTAGCCCTACTTTGAGCAGGAGGCTGGACTAGGCACTGCTCGAGGTCCCACCCCAACCTAAATTTTTCTATGATTCTATAATATTTCCACTGACATTTGAATGACCTTTTCCATGTCCTCCCTACATTCACTTTTCACAGGGAATCCAAAGGGTCATTATCTGATGCCGTAAATGGCAGCGAGAGGACAAAATTAACAAATGTTAACATTTCCTTTAGAAAATTTTGCACGAGGAGCAGCTCGCACGCACAGAATTCAGTGCTGTGACCAAACACGCTTTGAGCACCTCAAGCACGTGGCCGCCATGGCATAGTGTGGTCTCACAAAGACAGATTTGCGGTTATTCATGAAGTTAATCAGCTCCAATTCAGCACATCCAAAGACATCTCTGCTCCCAGGTAGTCTGCTAACAGGAAAAGTAACTGTATTTTTTACAGAACTGATCTGCTGAAAAATCATCATTTGTTTAAATCTTGCTTGGATCATTCAGAGGTTTTTTCTCCTGAGGTTTTTAGGAGTGTGCTTGATTGGAAAGATAACACTAATGATACTCCGAAGGAGGAGGACACCAACAGATTTCAAGTCCTGGCATTTCCAGCAAGGAGCAGAGAAAGCTCCAACAGCTGGATATGTTTGACAAGGAAAGGAAATGGAAAAGATAAATTGCCATTTCACATTCTAATACATTAAATGCACTGAGGAGGAGCTTGGGTTTGGTTGGGGTGTTGGGTTTTGGCGGTTGTTTTTTTTTTTTCCCTTTTTCTTTTCCTTGTTTGGCAAGCTATAATTATTTGCCCCGTCTTCACACAGTATACTTCCTGTAGGAGCTATTTGTTTATTTACCCGTATTAATCACAAGGAAAGTATTCATTATAAAAATCTGTCTTCACTGCAAAGGAGAAGCCTTCCAGCCGCACGGCTGACACATGTTAACTCACAGGTATTCACAGAGCAGGTTCTGTTTTAAGCCATCTTTCAGGCAGCCACACAAAGACCACCAAGCTGGGTGTTCAGCTCTGCCAGACCTCCCCCAGCCAGCAGCCCTTGCCAGGAAACACAGGTGACAGCCTGAATGATAAAAAGGCATTTAAAGCAGAGAAAAGAAAAAATGCACTGGTTTAGTCTGGGCAGCACCTTAATATAAACCTGCAGGGGCCTTTGTGTACAGCATAGCACACAGCCATCCGAGCAGGAGCTTCGGTGCCGACCACTCGCGCCTCCATCTCCCAAAGGTCTCGCACTGCCCCTGCCCTTGACAGGGGGGAAGAAGGGTGGCCCCACTGCAGCTCCTCACGGCCACAGACCTCGGAACACAAAACTGAGACAGCAAACCTTCCTCTCCCCTCCCAGTGTTGGCCCAGCAGAGACTCTCTGGACACAGCCGAGGGGAGCTGGGAAGAGCAGCTTGCTCTGGGAGCGCAGCTGAAGCTGTTTGGAAAGGCACAGCGCTATGACCTCACAGGATTTGCTCTTATTTATTTCAGCAGTTCAAAAAAAACCCCCAGTGTTTAACTTTGCAAACAAATCATACTGACTTTGGCTATAAAACTCGCTGCAAATTTGCTCAGTACAGAGAGGAGTTTCTCTACCGGAGAATTCTGGCAGGCGGCTCTCCAGCCAGCGCGGGAGGAACTGCCGAACAGCCGACTTCTTTCCTTCGCTCCAGCTCAGCCTCTCGCCCGGTGCACCCCAAGAGGAGGGCTCTCCAGGGAAAGTGGAGTTCCCTGGTGGAAAGCAAGACGTTAGAACTCGGCGTTCCCAGGAAAAAGGGACTGCGGACGCTTACGCAGAGCTTCCGAAGCAACCACAGTGCTGGTGTTTATCATTCTTGCCTTTCCAGTACCACACATCATTCCTGGCCACAAACGGAGCTGCCCGCTTCCCAGGTGACTGTACAAGGGAAACGGCGGCTTTTCCTACACACAACAAGTCACAAGTAGATTCAGGACAAAGTGGTCACTTGCAGAACACATTACTAAACACAATACAAATTCTACCTTGCTTTTAGGAGGAAGAGGGGAGAAAAAAGGGGGAAGGACTTCATAGAAGCACGTAAAATGTTCTAACAGATAAGAGGAAGATGTGCTATCAATCAACTCTGTGTTAGATACATGGACGTAGTATTTTAAAACAGAGTCCAAAAGTCAGTCCAAAAGGAAAAGCATCTGCCACTCCAGTGCATAACAGAGATGCTCTAATACCTAGGCAAACACGTGGTGGCATCTGCCTTCAGACAAACCGAGATGTCTGGGTTTCAGAGGTGGTGCAGTTGGGGTGCGTACAGAGAAATCACCCAGCATTTCCTACTGTAAGTTTCTGTCTTCATCTGTTTGTAAACTTTGCCAAAGTTTAACTGTTTTGGCTGAAATTACCCATGCCAGGTGTTTGCCTCAAGCCGATATTTTTTTCTTTTTGGACAGCTTCATCAAAAATGTCTCAGCTATTTCCAAGAACAAAATTATGGAAAAATACTTTGTTTTGTCCATGTTAAAAATATTTCAACTGCTCTGCTGAAAAGCTCTTGCACTTCCATGCTTGCAATTTGGCACAAGGTTGTCTTTTCATCAGGGCGTTACATTTGTAAACATAAAAAGTGCCCATACTACGTAAAGTTAAGTCTGAAAATTCACTGTTAGCACATGTTTGGAAGAGACCTGTTTTGCAGCTAGATTTTTTGAGTCCTGCATTGGGTATGCTCCATTCTCTCTTTCTGCAAGGTAAATGAACTGCTCAGGCACTACTCTACAACATAACAGAGTACACACCAGGCTGAGGTTACAAGCCTGAGTCCGAAAATCTTTGAAGTTTAGAGTATCCCAACTCCTTCTGGTGGCTGACCTGAAAGGTGATAAATCCATGTTGCTAACAGCTACTCCATTAGCAAGAGTCACAGTAGCCTCACTGATTAATTCTAAATATATACACACACACTTAAAAGAACATCAGGGTGACAACTTGGGCACTCAAATTAAGAAAACCTAGAACTATGTTGCTTATAAAACCTTAATTAAGACGTTGTGCGTACACATTATGCCACAATCCTTAAAGACGCACTCACCTACTTTTCCTCTCTCCCCTATCTCTTCTTCACCCAGTGTAAACATGGACCATGCCCTGGGGATGAATCAGGGTTGCGCAGTGCCTGCCTCGTTGGCTAGAACATGTGCGTTAAATGTACAAGGCAGAAGGCTGTGAGAGGAGGGGAGAAAAGAACTGCTAATATTTAAGGCGAATGAATGATGCCTGAAGACCTGATTATTATTTTTTAGTTTACAGATGCTGCTGAATGCAGCATGCAAATTTAATTGCTGCAGGTTGCCACTGACTGTGTGCTTTTGATTTGATCAGACATCCTGTGATGGCTATCATCAGCGGAAAAGATTCTTTCAGCATTAAGAGCTCGCTGTATAACATTAAGAACTGAAAAGTGGCATACTTAAGACAAAGATGCTTCAAACTTCCACTCGAGTGCCTTAGCTTCCCCCTTTCAGAATGGGGAAAGACCGCTACTTCACTAACGGGGTGCTGGAAAGGCAATTTGTGAAGTGTGTGCAGAGCACTATAGTATCAGTGATGAGCACCAAGAATCCAAAAGGAATGTATTTACCTTATCTTCAGAACCGGGTTTAAACCACGAGCAGCAGCTAAGGCTGGTGGCCTTGCCCTGAATCACAGAAGTTACATATTGACCTGTATCTCCTTCAGTGAGCATCTCGGGCAACTAACAAAGCAACAGTCACAGAGGGAAGAGAAACCATAAAACATCATGTAGCTGGAGACTGCACCATGATGTGTGGCACACAGAAGCAAAACGTTGCACAGGGAACCTCAGCTGTGGCACTTCCTAACTGCCAAGTGCTTAACTTTGCAAAGTTAGTATTTTTAAATGTAGCTTTTCCTGTGTAACTTTTTCAAACCTATAATTAAGGTTTGATTAGCATATTCATGACAAGCTCTGCAGTGATGAAGTCTGACAAGAGTGATTTTGGGGAGGTAGTTAAGTAGCACCACATACTGCTTTGTATTAGGCAGCGTCGATCTGGCTTTGGATTTTCTGGTCTGCCTCAATGAGAGGTGAAAATGGCCCTCTCCACGTGTCTACAGGTCAGCTCTGGGCAGGGTGAAATCCTTACTACACATATAACAAGTGTTGTCACCTGTATCTGCACAACTGACTAGGGGCATAGTGCCATTCATGCATATATATATTATAAATGCAGATTATATAAGCATTTAAGCGTATATACGGGATATATATAGAGGCACACATCTTCAACACAAATTTCCAAAGAAAGTTTGAATTTTCCACATTAAAACTTTACAGGGGATGGGGCTGCTTTGTATCGATCTCCCACCTCACATCCCCCAAATCGGATATCTAATTTCACTGGGCTAAAGCTTTAGAAATATTCTGGAAAACCAGAACACAAACTACCATGCAATTTCACTTTGATCACATTTCTTCTGGTAGCAGCTCTGCTGGGGTCGTTAGCAAGCGAACTGTCAGCACACAGCAAAGAAATATCAGCGCATGCCTGTGCAACACGCCAGGCTCACAACGCACAGGCCTAGATCCTGCCCCTCCGCCTCAGACGGAGTTCACAGGGGAAAGGTAATAAGGACTCTCTTCTTCCATCTGCCCTGAATGCAGCAGCGAGGCAGGATTCCAACCTAGCACTCAGGAGAGTGCCAAAAAAGGGGACTGGCTACTGTGCTGGCTGCCACCCCAGGGCCCCAGGGGTGTGAGGCCCGCCAGCTGTGGGGTGGAGCCGTGCCCCCAGCCAGCTCCAGCCTCAGCTTCTGTCTAGCCTGCTGGCTCAGCTCGCGTAGCAATCGTTTTAAGAAAAGCAATATTGTGCAGTTCATCACGCGGTGCAGGTGTTCACCTTCAGCTATCCCTGCCCTGTGCTGGCGGAGCAGCTTCTGCAACACACACGGCCTGCGCTCGCCCGTCTTCCCAGCACCACGAAGCGCAGCACCCAGAAGATCCTCAGGTTAGCTTTATTCTGAAAAAGGAGACGTACAGGAAAGAAAAGCCCTCGCCTGAATACAAGGAAATCAGATTGTTAACTGACCTCCCTCACGTGCAAAGATGCGATACAATTCGGCAGTCGGTCCATCTGCCAAACCGAGACCAACCTCAGCACCTCTAACTGCAGCGGTGAGGAAAGGAACCCGGCGGAGAACCACAGGTCCCTGCGAGAAACCCCGGTGCTGTCATAATCAGCAGAAAATTTCAGCCCAAACAAGCTGCTGCCTGTTCACACTGAGGTCACGGTCCCTGTTCAGAGGGGATAAAGGCAGTTGGTAGCAGGGTATGGTCCGTGACCTCTTGTGAACGTGGTGGGAACAGATCCGGAAGTCGTCAGCGCCGGGTATTCGCTGCAGATGTGAGGATGAAGATGTCCATCCCAGGGCAGAGCTCCGGGTGCTCCCACTGGCACCCTGGGCAGAGGCTGCCAGCACGCTGGGGCTGATTATGGAACGCTCGGATAATCAATGTGCCCCGGTGATGCAGGAGAGCGGAGAAGGGAAAGAGTAAATTCCAGCCGCAGGGAATAACCGACTGCTAGGGGCAGGAGTTTCCTCAGCTGTTCCCCAAGTCACTGTGGAAACACGAGCGTCTGACCTGGGTGGATCTGGACAGGGTGGGACTGTCGTAGTTTTGAAGACTCAATTTCACTACGATGCACTGCTGAGCTAGTGGATGAGACGTATAGAGATGGGGATTTCAAATGCCAACATGCATTTCCTCCTCCTATGAAGGCAGAGGAAAGAGAAAGCAATTTCATTCCCTGAAAAACACATACCCCAGGTTTGAACATAAGGGGCGTGATTTTTTTTTTCTTTTGTCTGGACATACATATTTAAGGGGGTTCTAATAAACAGACATTTCCTCTGACTTCTATTCAAAGGCACTTGCGATCACTGCTTTTTAAAACTACAGCATTTGATTGGTTTGCTACAGGACAATAAAATGTCAGGCAGGAGAATCTACTATTCAGCCCTTCTAAAATAGTTCATTAAAATGTATTAAAAGACTACAAACTGAGCTACAGACCACCAAACAGTATCGTGACCTCTCCTAACATCCTCTGTAGCAGAATCTCACTGCTGCCAAACAAACACTGATTATTCTCCAAACAATCCCACCCACAAGAGGAAATAAGCACAGAGAAAAATTAAGGGACCTGTCTAGTACCACAAAGCACGACAGCGGTTGAGCTGATGATAAAACCTTGGTATCACGACCCCACCCTCGAACTGAACAATAAATTCAGCCTTTTTCCAGAGGTGTCATGTAACAGAGTTGTCCCAAATCCTAAAGCAAGGTCCATATACTTAAACAAAACAAGGGTTTAGCCATTTCATGTTCTCTTTCCCCTGTTTTCATGAGTTGCTAGTAACTTCGGACTTTACATACAAAGCCTACATTAATCCATCCAAAGCAGAGGGATGCCATTTACCCTGACAGGTGCAGCTATACACAAACTCCTTTCACCTGGGAAGACCTTGTTCTTCTCACACCTTTGCAGCAAAGCTGGGATTACACTGGGCTTTTATCCCACTCGAAGCAACCGATCCCACATACGTAACCACGTTCGTTTGCATGCCATCCTTCGACATGGAAGCAATCATAATTCTCCTCTGCGAAGGAGTGAGCTACAGCCAGTTGCAGGATCTCCTATTTTTTTTTACTGCTGGGCAACATCTTTTCTGCTTTTGTACGTCAAAATAAAATCGGGAAAAAAATGTAAATGCTTTGCTGAGCTACAAACAATGAAAAAAGGTGTTCTGCCTGCCATCAAACCCCGCCGTTAAAACATTAACACAATGTAAATATTGTAATATTGAGGAAGTACACTGTGTCAGTACTTCCTGGCACGGTACAAGAGCTTCACTGTTCACTTCAGTCCCTGCTGTTAGTTTTAAACACGCACAACTTAAACAAGGCATCTGAGCTTCTCCAGTCCTGGTGCGGAATTAGAGAGAGGCAAAACCTTACTCTAGGCTCTCTCTAGACTAAAATACAAAGTATTAAAAAGAATCCTTAAACCCAAACAATTGTGTAGATGTCAGTACTTTTGAGGCAAAAATATTCCACAGGGTCTTTCAAAAGTCCTGGCATATTGCTGCCAAACATGGAAAGATCTCTGGGTATGCACTGTCCTCCCCTTCCTCCGAGAAGAAAAACAAGCTGCAAATGCCCACCAATGCCAGAAGCCTGAAAGTCCAAGTTATTCCTCGTGGCAAACGTCCCACTCCCCAGATTTGCCAGTTAAGCACATTACTTGTAATTGCCTCTCTCGACTGACTGACTAAGCAGCATGTATGTAATAAAGAGAACGAAGCAGCTACCTGCCGTTAATAAGCCAGATGTTGCCAGCAGGTCTTAAGACACGATGTCTAGCTGCTGTAATTATGTATTTGTCATGGAAGTGTCACAGAAAAGAAACACAGCTTCAAAAAAATAGCGAAGACCAAGAATGACCTCTCTATAGGAAACAAAAAAACATCTGGTCATACTTGGAAAAAATCAGTAACCTGTTGTAAGGGGACCTGAGGGCAACTGGAGGAGTTCAGAGCAGGATTTCACTCTGCTGGATCTGGTTAATGCAAGGTAAAATCCCATCACTGACAAAGCCAAAGAACTCACCAGTTTCAATGGAAATAGCATAAAGCCTTGAAATCTGAATTTACCTCTATTTACGCTTACAGGCCTTGTTGTGGCACACACTGTGGCACGTCTGACAAAGACAATCCTTGTCCCACAGACCTAATGATCTAAATTCCAACCAGCAAGAAATGCCAGGGAAAAAGAACTAAATATGTGAAATGTCTAATATTCTAGAAATGTCTAATCCCAGCAAAACTAGATGGCTAGGATTTCACAAAATGATTATGACAAAAGGCAGGCATGAACAGTGCTTCATGCTACCCCAGGAAATACAAGAAGCCCAAACCGTCACCGACTTTCTGAAATACACTGAATAAATGGCTTATTCCAGATTTAAAGCATCTGCTGCTCCTGAAGCTTTCTCACCTTTCAGACATGCTCCCATACACAAACAGGAACTAAAATGACTTGTACAATGCCCCCATGTGCCAGTCAAAGTATTGGATAAGCTTTATTCTTGTGCGTGGTAAGAAACTGCCCTGGGGGTTTAACACAGATTTTACACTTAATTTCAACTTACTGACAGAACCTTGTCCTGGAAGAGCTCCTTCAATCGTGTATCCAACTGCATCATCAGATTTGAATATGGTCAAGATTAACACAAATTCCCTTCCCTCCCCTCAATGTCTTTTCACATGTCAGTTTATCTTCTAAGAAAAAGCACCATGAACACAACACTTAGTCAGCCCCTTTATCTTTCATCTTACTTAAAAGGGGAGAAAAAACTCTTGAGAACCCAGTGAGCATTCAATACATGTAATGGGCATGAGCGCTACAAGGTCTACAAACAGGACATCATTCCAAAACTGAACTACTTACTGTGAGGGGAGTTGTTCATTTGTTTGTTTTTCAAAGATAAACAGCGTTTTTTTGGTCTGTTTCATGAAATATTATAGCTAAGATCCTTCTCCACTTCCATAAATGGATGTTTTTCTTTCTCTCTGTGGGTGGTCTCAGAGTTTTGACAGAGGAACATCACAAGCTAAAAACATAGGATGCTACAGAGATGGCCCACCTGCAGTGGTGGTGGATGGGGGGGGGGGAAGAAAAGGTGATTGCAAAGGCCAAAACAGACTGTGGTGGGAGAAATCAAAGGTCAGAAATGTATTCACAGCCCTAACAATGGGGGAGCCCTGATGAAATGAGCAGCCAAAAAGCACAGATATGGGAAAACAAGGAATGCAGAAAAGAGGCAAAAATTTTACCTTTCTCTTACGTTATTAGATCTCTGGTTTTTTTCAGTCTGAGTAAGAAACTCAGACATAATGCTTGGCATTCTTTTTAGTGAAGTTAAAGCATTTTGAAAACTGGTTTCTTTTACATTTCTATTTTATGCCAGCCAATTTAATTAAACAAATCTTCTTTTAAAGCTCTGGTATGAACCGTGTGTCAACCTGCTACTACCTTGTGTACTGCTTGGTTCCTTACCTGTTTTCTACCAGGAAGTCTACCACGTATTTCTTCAGACAGTAGAGATGGGCATCCATCAGCCCTGTTCTGATATGCATCCTGGGGTGCCTAGAAAAGGAAAAAAAAAAGGGAAAATCATGGAGCTTTGCTTTGCGTCAGCGGATAGTGAAAAGTGTGCAAAGGCAGATCCGTTCCTGTCCATCTCCTGCTGGATCAACAGAGGAGCTGCCTTTATTATGTGTCTCTAAACTTACACCTGCTGGCCCTGGGCTGATTTGCTGCGAAAGAAAACACCTCCTCTGAGGAGTCATTACTCCGGCTACATCTTCTTATGTAAGTGGAAATTGCACATTACTGGGCAGGAAGCCAAAATAATGGGCCCAGAGTGCTAAAAGTTACAGTGGGTAATGTCAGGGTACAATAATTCAAAGCTTCTGGCTAAGTGCCTGCCTTAATATGCAAGGCTGTGCATGTTCTGCTAGCAAACACAACACTACTGTATTTTTTTCCAACGCTTCCTGGGGGGGAACAGGGGAAGGAGATGGGGTCTGCTCACCTTTCCTACACTACGCACTACAAATGACTGCCACAGCTCAATTACACAGTGTTTGCCTATCCAGCCCAGCAAGATGGGAAAGATCAGACAAATTCCCTCTCAACAGCAGCCAAACAATGGCAAAGAGGGAAGTGTTTGCGTTCAGAGCAGTGGCAGGTTAGTGTTTCAGAAACTCAGAAACCTCCAATGGCTTCAGTATTTTAAGAACCAAGTTTTAAATCGGAAAGACTCATCAACTACTTCTCTTTGTGCATTCTCTGCTTTTAGTGGAAACCCTTCTTGGAACCTGCCTCAAAGCAGCTAGATATTTTGTGCCAATACTACTTTCCCTCCCTCACACCTGTAGCCCCGTTAAAGAGTGTTCTGACTGTCCAGACACTCACCACTAGTTCTCAGGACAGAGAAACCACAAGAATATTTAGTTTGCAAATTAAAAAAAAAAAAAAAAAAAAGGCAAAACACAACAACAGTCAGGGACTACACAGGGCTGTTTAAGAGATCTGTAACTACACTCACAGTCCTATTAAGGAGAGAAATCTCAATCCACACCTGAAATTGTCTCTGCTTTTATTTTTCCTCCGTTGATGACTGGGTTTCACAATGAAATTTGAATGAGCATCTTTTATCAGTATATTCCATCAAGCCTCCGTTAACCTATTCCAGAACACGCTTGAGTATGCAGTTAGCTCAGCAGACAGATCACTCACAATTTGGGCACATATATATGCTCATATGTGTATATATATATATATATATATGTATGTATATATGTGTATATATATATATATATAAAAAAAACCAACACTAGCACACCAAGTATTTAGTAACAAAGCTACCAAGAACATCAGGTATTCTAGAAAGCCATTTTTCAGTGTATTTCTCAATTAATGCATTGAACTATCAAAGTATTTCAGTCTTCAAATTTTATAATTTAGGTGGCATTTCTCAAGCTAAGCATATTATTAACTACAACAAAATTCTTCAAGTCTCACTTGCAAAGAAAAGCTCCTATAAGCATAGTAGGACACTTTGCAGTAAAGTACGTGGTATTAAAAAATGATATATGCACTTTTAGTAGATTACTTCATTAACAAAACATGAGCTCACCTAGCAATGCTCCAGTACTGATGTTATCAGCAGCCCAGATGTTGCTGTGGAAGTCAGCCCAAATAGCAATGTTCCTTATGCAAAGAGGATAGGGAATCCACTAATTTTAATGAGGTCTTGCATTTGGAAGTCAGCAGACTCCCCTCCTGCTCTGCATCCTGAGGATGGTTTCCACATTTTGTGTATTTATGAGAGGAAGAATTTTCCCATCTTCTCTGAGAAAAAGGGCTCCCTTATATTTATATAACGCATATTATAGTTTATTGAAATGAGGGCAAGAGACAAACGGAAAGAAATGGAGGGGAGGAAGGCCGGGAAAACTAAGAAAACACTGGAACAAGGCAAGAAACGTAAAAAAAATAGAAGTGGATGCATCATGGGAAGGAGATGGACAAATAGGAGGAAACAACCCCATTTTTAACTTGAAGATGACAAGCAGGACACAGTTTCTTCAGTGGCAGAATGCCAGGTTCTTCTCTTCCTATTCAGGGTCTATCACCCCCCGCCCCGCCTTAAACACAAGGCAGGGGAAGGCTGCAAGGGCTAGACATCGAGCAGAAGAGTGTAAAACAGGAGCTCCCCAACAAAAGCTGGTTCTGTTGCCAGTGTCCGCGCAGCTTTCACACATCCAGTCTCCCCACCTGCAAACTGGAATAACCCTATTTAGCCACACCGCAGGACACGGAGGATTTGTGGGCTGAAGTCTGTAGCTGCATGCAAGCATTGTACCAAGTTTTTCTGTAGCTAAGCAACTTTATAACGAAGTTAGACAAAATCAGAGCAAGCGGAGAGAGTAACACAGTGCTGTCCGAGCTGCAGCTCCATCCCACACACACAAAAACCAGCCAGACAAGAAGACGCACTGAAACGCCACTCCGAGTTCCAATGCAGAATATACTAACAATAACGGAACATCATGCTGGACAAGAGGGAGGTCCCACAATGAAAATCCTCTGAAATACAGACCACCTAAGTGATTTGCAACAGAATAGTCCCATAGATTAATATTATAATCACAGCTTCAAAGGTCAAACAGGCAAGTTTGGGCACATGCATAAACAAAGCTGCGATTTCTGTAAACCAGACTCAAGGAGAGAATAGCCACAGTAAACCGGACTGATAAGAGCACTCCATCATAACAAGCCACTGAAGATGATGCTAATTTTCACTGACTAGTGCTTAAACCAGTTTATCTTCAGGTAAAAGCAAAGGAGCCAAATAATCTAACAGATAACAGCAAACTCCATCACCATTTCAAATGAGCATCTGGTTACTAATATCGAAAGCCACACACCCTTCTCACGCCTCTGATCTCCCACTCCATCAGCTAATCTTTACAACATATGAAAAACGAGCCCGTCGCGAGGAACAGCTGATACAGAGAGAATCGAATAACAAACAGTGCATGTGCCGAGAGCCGACGCACCTCGACCGATCGCTCTGAGGGAGATAATACGGAAGGCTTTTAATTGCATCATCAAAGCGAGGGAGAAGGTACTAGGAGGGGCTGGCTGCAGATGGTTAAGTGTTAATGAATGTCGCGTTGGGTGGTTTATCAACAGGAAAAGGCTGGATATATATCTGAGAGGGTCACTGTCGAGATGAAAGTTGTAACAGCCATTGTCGGAGCTCTTTAATGAGGGAGGAATGTCAAATGTGAACCCTCTAAGAATCATACCAATTACTAAATGAACTTCGGTTCAATCTAGCAAATGTAATCAAGCACAAGTCATTAAAATACATGGTAAAACTCCCATTGGCGCTGCCACTATAGCGTCTATTATTGTCTGTGCTCCCATGCAAGGGAGGCGGCTGCTCCCAGTTGTAAGCTCTGTGTGTTATGTTAAGTGATGGCAGATTTTAGCCCTAATGATGAGGCATGAAGGGCTCCCTGGCAGAAAGTCGACAATGAGGAGGCTCGGAGAGATCTGCGGAGAAGTCAGGGAAAGATCAGCAATTAAAAGGGCAATTTCAAAGAATGCAATTTAATGTGTAAAATTAGCTTTTATTAGCACATAATTCCACAAAATCCTGACTAGGGGGGAGAGTGCATAAAGGTCTGCAAAAGTCCTTAGAAAGGTCTGCGCCTGTAATTCCTGACACGCCATTGTGAAATAATAAGCAGTACTAACAGGATTGATGCATGCTTCGTACATGGCACTGCTTTGAAAGTGGAGCCCGGAGCTTTTTTCTCCCTGATAACCCCTCTCAGGATTTCCTCCCTCAGGGAAATCAACCACTGATAGAGCAAACTTCCCTTGTTTAAAGGCAAAAAGACGGACAATTGTTTCAACTGTAAACTAATTAAGAGAGATTACCAGCAAGAGCTGGAGGTTCAAACCAGCTCTGCACTCCCACTGACAGTGTGATAATGCCAGGCTGGGGTCAAGATCATAAATCTGAAGGGAGCACACACAATGCTTAAAGCCAAAAAGCCTCTCTACTAAGCATGGGATATTGCCACATTAACCTCACCACCTCACAAATAAACTAGCTGAGAAAGAGAAATCCCATGGCCTCTTCCCCTTTAACTTCATACAGCTGTTGACAGAAAATATGAAGGTCTTTAAGTAAGCTCAAGGACCTGGGGCTGTCCATACTCTAACACTAATCCGAGCAATGACACAATAAAAATCCAATCATACCTGCTATTAACCTGGCTCCTGAACTGATATCTGAGTGACATCCACTGTGGGCTTACGGGGTATTAGTTCATTTTCCTCCCCAACCCTCCAGGATAAATAAATAAATAAATAACAGCACGCTAAGTGCAAACTGCATTCCACACTCATTTCTTTCCTACGTAATCGCATGTAGCTCACAGTCCGTGCAGACAAACAGCCTGCCGCGTTATTCCTATCCCCCGCCCTACGCCCTGCGCGAAGAAGCGTGCCACCCAGCTCCAACGCACGCTGCCGGCCGCCGACTGTCTGCGCGGAGGTGGTGCTCTCACCTTGCCATAAAGCCAGTGTAGGGATCAACAACGAAGAGAAGTCTCACGGCAAAAGCTGCCAGACCACCTTTAATGTCTCAAGCATTCCTACTCTTAAAGGGGAGGGAAAAAAAAAAAAAAAAGCCCTAAATCGCATTGCTCATTTACGGGACAGCTCTTGGCTGTAAACTCCCCAATAATAAAAGACCACTGTTACGCTGGCACTTCAAAAATCCCAGACACCTTATGACCTTAATTTTTTACGCAGTGCTTTTGGCCAAAAAGATCCCAAAGCACTTAGCCAAGTGAATGTCCCCACTGTCTCCCTCCCAGGCCCCCCTTGCCCACCAGTGAAATGCTGCCACCTCCGGGCTGAACCGCGACAGCTGTGGAGCGGCGCTGGCCCGGTCCCCCGCCAAAGGCTGATGGGGCCCTGCCCTGCACCCCTCTTCTGCAGAGCTTCGGGGGGCAGAGTTTAATGAGGGGTTGCTTCTTCTCGGGTGGAAAAACTGGTTTAGCTGTAAGACCTGGGTGATGGAGAGAACTGGCCTGGAGGGGAGGGGGGTCCAGGAAAGCAATCGCCCAGGGTGTCAAGGCAGCGTAGGCTACGAGGTCCCTGACAGAACGCACCATGGGTGACCCTGACCATGTTTCCCAGCTCAGAGGCACCCCCCCTCAGTGTTTTCCTTCCCCCAGTTCCGTAACAGCCTCATTCACAAAGACAGGAGGGTAAGACACACTTGGGCCCTCAAGGCCCTGGCACGGGTGGCCAGGCTGGAGGCAGCTCTGGGAACTACCCGGGATCCATCCTCGCTGCTTCAAAAGACAGACGGCATCAGGAATGGGAAGTACTTTCCAAATGAAAATGTTTTATTGATCTAATGACCTAAGTTGCTTGAAAGCCTTCCGAATAATAAATATTTTTCATTTAAAGCCTTCACCGCGTGCCAGTTTTCTTTGTTGTTATATTATTAATATACCCATGAGACTGTAATACAAACTATGAACCTACTTCTGACAAAAACATGCTGAAAACTTCTTGGTAAAGGAACCAACTTTCATTGAAAGCCAAAGATTAAATCATTTTCTCTAGTATAAAGAGTATAGGTTAGCAGTCAGAACTCAGGATTAATATTTGTTCAAGGTCAGTAATGGTTTACAATAAGCCAGCGTGACCTCCCATGGAAAAGAGTTGTTATCTTGGCACCAACACCATGCTTCAACGTTAGCATCTCTCAACCTCGCCACTAAACAGCGAGGGTGCCGACGGCTGCGCAGCCAACTCACCCCATGACCTTACGCAAAATGTTTTTCCTCCCTGTATAAAAATGAGAACAGTAATTCCTCACCCACCCCGAGTCGGGGAGCACTCCCTGGGGATGTGCACGGCCACGGCGCTGGATGCACCTGCATCCCTCTGGGAGCACACCAGGCAGCTGCTGCCGGGGAAAGCATTTCCCTAAATTGGTTTTAAGGGTCTTCTCTGTCACAGTGAGTGCTAACAGCTGTAGGAAATAGAGCAGGAGCTGGGCTCCCCAAAACCCTTCTGCCCCTTTCTCTCTTTCCTTGTCCTCCGCTGAAAATACAGAGAAAATGCAGATATTTTATACTAGTCTCAATCTGCTAGAATGCCTCAAATCCTGTGCAGAAACTGGGAAAGCAAAAGAGACAGACCAAAGTGATAGTACGTTCGGAGTTTGGTGCGAACAGAAGAGAATACACAGCGCAGGAGGGCAGGGACTGCCAGAGACATTATTAATAGGTTTTACCCCTGAGCTCTGGCAGCTACTTGTTCTATACACAGAGGAAAAGGATTAATCAAGCCTTGCACGTAAAGGTTCTTTCTATGGTGTGCCAAAATATTTAAAGCAGTATATACAAAGTGTAAGCCTTATTATTATACACATTCAGTGTAATCATCTTATGCTACAGTTAAGGCCAGGATGACAATAAAGTAGATTATTGTGCACTCTAAGCAATTCAATTCCAACACAACGGGACATGGCTTAGTCACTTGGTTCAGATCTGGTATTTGAGCTTATTTTTCTTATGGTGGACTAAACTGTGATTTAAGAGATTTAATCAAGCTTTGGGAAGTGCTTTCTTTGCTAAAGAAGGAGAAAGAACTAAAAGTCTGCACCTGGCAATCCTAATAACTTCCAATTTTCAGCTCATTGTGCTTCCTGCCTCGTGGAAATTCACCTTAGGAAAGAATTGTTCCTTAAAATCACCAGGGCTGAAAGGATGACAGCCCGTAAGAGGAACAAGTTTTAAGCAAACAACTGAAGCTGGAGGATTGTACAGAGGCTACCGAAGAACAGCAGCTCCTGCTGATCCCTCCTATGCCGGTTCCCAAAGGGCTAAGCAGTAGACATATGATATATTTTCTTAAATCAAATAATTACAGTAAATGCATGGGAAACAGTGAAACTGAATACTAGGTCAAAGCTGTAGGTCACCTGCAATATACAGCTTAAACACAGCAAGGCTGCCACAATTTCTTTATGTCACTGGCCCAGACTCAAAGGCAAACAAAACGGTCCCCGGCAGCGCAACTGGCTGACCGCTACCTCGTTCGATAAGGCTCCGAAAGCCTCCTGTGCCTCTCAGGTGAGGTGGGTTTTCCCAATGGCTACCACTTAAAATCTATGATCTGCAGAATTTTGGGATTTAAGGTGATCACATACCTCTGGACTATTAAGGCCCACATGCAAAAAGAAATTCCGCCCCCTCTCCTGATCTTAAATTCCAAGTAAACGTAGAAGTAGAAAAAACAAAGTGGAAATAAGCATTATAAACATTTTATTTTATTTTACAGGGCCCAGAAGCAGGACAAAGTGAAGCTGTCACACATACCTTTGGATTTCCCATGAAGTAGCCATAGGAAAACCATCTATTTCTGCACCATTTTTAAATTAAAATTAAAAATCTCTGTTTAAACCTGTTACTGTGCCTAGGCCATACTCAATCACTAACTTTCCTTTGCTAGGATCTTGGCTTGACAAGCGAATGGGCTCTCACGATGGAAGGTGGGTGTACAGAAGCCTTTCTTTTGAAGGTATTTGCACTCAAAACCGTTAAATTTCATGGGACTGGAAACAGCTTGGCAAGAGTCTGATAGCAGGTCATGAGGGTTAGAAAGAAGAACACAGGGAGAGAAGAAAGAGCGATACATGTTGTGTGTTTGACAAAGCAGCATCTGGCTCCCCCCAACACTTGGTCTAGAAAGCAAAAAGACATGAGCTTTGAATCCAAAGAAGGGAAAGATTCCAGTGTGATGGTTTACACTACCAAACCCTACCCAAACCCAGCCCACGAAGGATGTCCCCTGCCGTAAATCTGGCAATGCTCGTTTCCTTCACCTACTGTAAGCAAACTATACTCGGCTCCTGCTCCTCGAGGGTCTGTAGCTTCCTCAACTGGTGCTTTGACCTGTGTTTCATTTTGATTTTTGCCCTGGAACCTACTGCTGCTGCCTCACTTTTGGTTCACGATAAGGTTTTAGTCGTACCTATTCACATCTCAGCTCCACTGAAACCTGGACACTTTAGCATTTGGTAACACGGTAACCACCCTTCATCCTGACAGGACCCCAACAACTCTCAGTGTCAAGTATTTAAAGCTGTTTTCACGAATGGATTAGCTCAGGCAGAAATTAAAGTGGGCACAGAAATTGGGTCTGCTGCCTCTGCAAGGGGAGCCTGGCTGTGACTGCCAGGACACAGGCTGCTCCACACCCATACATACAAGACAAATCCATTCTACGGGAAGCCACACTAAGTTATCAGCAGTCAGACACGATGAATCCTGCTTCCCTTCGGAAAAACAGAGGGGTTTCCCAGCTTGGCCACACTGAAGTCATGACTCAGCTCACGTAGTCAGATATATCCTCAGACGCATGCTAGCCTGCATTTAGGGCAACATCAACCATGAGTCATGAGATTTCAGGACACACAGAGCGTCAGGGCTCAGGACATCATTAGCATTAGAATGCAGACCACTTCTGCAGTGAAGAAATACCTGAAGCGATAGGTACATCACAGAAGAAATAGAGATACCTGCATTCTTTTTTAGTTTAAAAGAACATATTTAATTTGTCAGCTGATATTTTGACAGTATCAAGTAAGAAATCATTAAACCCAGGCCTTAACATTAGCAAATGCAGCATTTTTGTAGAATGACAGTAGAATTTAAACCCAAAGGAAAACTGAAGTCAGACTGAAGCCACTTGCAGATGTCTCTCACCTTTTTGAACCAAAGAACTTTATGAGTAATCATTTTAATAGACAGCTGGCATTTTAGAAACATCATCAGAAATACTATGGGTGATGATCGCAAGTATTGGGGAGGGGGGAAGACAAGACACAGAAAAATCTGTCGCTACCATGAGAAGACCTTAACATCCACCCAAAGTCCAAATTTGCATTTTTTTAAACAAGTAATTACAGTGGTTACAACCACACTGGATTAGTTTTTGGTTAGACCAGATTACTCATGATTTAAAATTTCCAGATTTGTTGATAGCTATAACAGAAGTTGCTGCATCATATTACTTACAAGAAACTGAGCTTACACCTAAAACGCTTTCAGGAAGATGCTAAGAGTTGGAGCACTAAAGCATTAAGCCAAACAGAACAATGTACACTGTACATGTACACTGCACTGCGGACAGAGCTGGATTTCCAAAAATCTCTCATCCTTCACCGGTTAGTAGGACCTGAGTAACACCACCTTAAGGTTGTGCTGGAGGAATTTCACTCCTTTTGAACAGTGATAATGTGGCAATTAGAATATTGAAGTGTAGAGAAGAAAATCCTGGCGAATTCAGCGCAGTGAGGGGGTACTTGGAGCAGTAGGTTAACTTCCTTCCCTGGGATGGTTACTGCTGGCTGAGAAACTTCACACAAATCAGTGCTGTTCCACACAGCCCAGCATGCTCTAGGGCACTTCATACAGTAGGAGGGAGTTGCCTTTATAGGAAGTAGGAGACACTCTGCTCATTTTAAAAACCCCAAACAAACAAAAACCCCCACGTTCTTGAAGGAAAAGCTCTCTGGACAGCTAATGGCACACTGCTTATCTGTGCATTTTCACAAATTAAATACTAATTTTATTATTTTTCTTTTTTTAGCTGCAGTTACAAAGGCCAGTTTTTGGCCAAAATAAGCAAGTATTTTATTGCTGATAAGGAGACATCAGCCTACTACTTCTCTGGTGACAGCTTGGCTTCAGCAATGAAATAATACATAGGAGAAATGTCATGAATCTAGACTGAAGTGGTCCCTAACAGCAAAAGCAGTAGTAGAAAACCCTTTTCACCACTGAACGGAAGCTGGCACTGAAAAGCAAGAGAAAAGACAGCAACTGAACCCTCTGCTGCATATGCCACCTGGGGTAGTGATTTAAACCTCACAGCCTAGGAGTGATAAACTGGGAAGCAACAGAGTTGAGATGCCTCCCTAATTTGCTCCTAGAACACTCTCTGTATAAAGACCATGGCAACAAATCCAATCCTTTTCCTTTCCAAGGCTAAACCCATGGTAGGACAATTTCCTCATCTTGAACCACTCAGCCTAACAGAAAGAAAAGGAAAATGGGTCGTGGATGACCTGCAGATTATCATTTACAGTTTTATGGCAACCTCAAATACTATTAAAACAAAGCAACTTCTATTCCCTTCTTGCTTGGAAGAGACTGGGACCATTCCATCTGTGGTTGTGGACTGTTTCAGTGTTCTCCAACTACATAAACGAAACTAGTGTCAAAATTAAGTTTTAAATGGCTTGAGGTTTATAGGAATTAAAGAAGGAAAAATTAAATTTGAAACTCTGCTTGTTTACTAGCACTAATTAAATATGCCAGATTTCTGGGCAAGCTTCCTAGCCTGTGGCTACTACGTTACTGGCTTGTAAAACAGTCAACAAGTACATGAGTACAAAGCACAAATACAATAACAGAGTTTTCGTGTACAGTCCTGCCCTTAGTTTATAAAGAAAGAATGTATAAGAAACAATCAGTAACTATAAAGACCTGTGCTAACCCTCTAGACTATATTAAGTAATATAAAAAAGGGCCAAGCCTACATTGGTTGCTTTTGTGAAAAACAGTTGGAAAAAAAAAAGTCAGAGAGAGGTAAGAAGCAATAAGCATAATCAAAATGAACAGGAAGCCTTAAAAGACTAGTTTACTTCTAGAAGTCCCATGCTCCTGGGCTCTGCTCTCAAAATAATTTGCTATTAAAAATAAAAGGGAATTTTTGCACTTCAACAGAAGTGGGTCTGATTATTCACACCAAGGAAGCTGAGCTCCTCATAAATAGTAGATTTTATGATTATATTGGAATTCACTAGAAAATAGGTTCATTCTGAAGTGCTGGAATTTCCCATTTAATGGGAACAAGGGCCATATTCATAATCGTACAGTCCATTTAGACTCTAAACTCTTAAGACGGTACTATCTTTGCATTCTACATTTTACAGGAACCAGCAGAGTGAGCTGATAGCCTGTGAGGAAGCTGCAAACCAACCAAGAATGAACAAACTACAGCCAGGCCCAGACAAACGGAGCCTCTGGAGGCTGCTCATCCCGGCACGCAGCTGAAACGAAACAGGACAGAACGCAGCGGCGCCTGCATCATCCCAGGTGGGCACGGGAACAGCAAGATCCCACAGCCTACACGCTCTTCTTTGCGCATCCTTCATTCAGGAAAAGCTTCCAATTTACTTTCCGTTTCTACAAAAGCGGCAAACAACTCTTAATGAAGAAACACTTAAGGCCAATTTGCTGTCTTGACAGCTTTAAAATGAACAGCCTTTCACAGCAGCTCAAATTAATACGTGTTCCCACTGTACAGTAGCCTTGCTCAGATTTAAGGAAACCAGGAATTATGCTTCAGTAAAAATTCAGCCACGCAAATATTCTGCCATAAAAAGAGGCATAAACATATAACTCTCCAACTTCCAGAATCATGTACATGAGGCAAAGGGAAACGATATAAAAATAACTAGGTTTTTGTTTACATCTCAGATTTACAAGAGCAATTCCAGAAACGAAGTTCTTCCACTGAGGCATTGATGTAATTAGACTGCATAGCACACTTTATTTGTATGGGGACCTCTGACGTACATTGATAAAAAATAAACAAACACACAATGGATACACACATAAAATCCTTTCCTAAACTTTTTCTATACCCAAGTGCAGGTAAGTATTCTCAAACACGCTTTCATGGGCTCTTCCTTACATGCAAATGATCCTTTTTTAATATAGACAAACCATGTATGTTTTCAATTAAAAACGTGACTGGATCGATTGGATTATATACTCTCGCAAGCCAGCCAAAAATCAAATACAAACTGAAGCCCTGAAGGAATTTCTGGAAGCATAAACCATACGGCACAACAGTTCTACTTCTGGCAAGGAGAATCACCTCTCCTTTCAAAACGAAGCTAGAAGCGACAGCAGTGCACAAAACCATGCTGTCTTTGAGCAATGAAATAACTAATGAGCAGTACTTAGAAACAATAAAAAAAGGTAACTGGTGAAAATCTCAGCTTAGCAAGGAAGCACAAAACGATCAAGCAACAGCAGAACACGCGCTTCTTACTTTTTGATAGCTGTTAATCTCAATGAAGGGTCTTACCATTCAAATGGATGACAAAATTGGTTCCTCAGAGATGTGAACATGGGATTCTCTTCAGGACACAAACAGGCTCAGTGAGGAGCCAGTTTTGCTTGAGGTAGCAAACGGGACTACTAAGAATGGGTTCTCATACACTTTCTTTTCCCCCCCACTGTATGTTGAACCGTGTGAGTACAGACTTTGTCTGCCTGTCCTTCCTTATGCTATATTTAAGTCAAAACATCTCAGAATTCTGGGAATCAACATTTAACTTTGAGCATAAATAAGAAGATATTACCCGCTTTTAGAGGCAAGGTGAAGTCAGTGCCTACCTGCAAGGAATGCTTCCACGGCTCATCAATTTTTCTCCTCCTTATAACTTCACTAATTCCCCACACCCGTGCTCCACTCAGCCCTGCAGCAAGCAGGGATCAACAATTTTGAGTGGTAAACCTACATTTAGAAATCAGATCAGCCTGTGCACAAACACGGCCCCGACACCCTCCACTTGTATACACTGGAGCTGTCCTTGCCTCTCCCACCTGTACAGCACACAACTGGTTGTGGCCTCAGCCCACTGCGGGGCAGCACACCTTCCCAGTTCACTTCCATCGTTTTGATGCTGAACAGCTCGGTGCAGCTTTCACCTCTTCACCACAGAATAACTTCTCAGCCACTGACCAGCGAGGAAAAACACTCACCAGCTACACGTCAGTACATCTGAAAACGTGAGGAAACAGCAGTATTTTAAGATACATAAGTCACCGGATACTTCCATTGAAACTTGAATTAACACTGACGGCCAGTTTTCTTCTTGTCATTGCAGGAGGAGCTGAGATCAGCAGCAGATACACAGGCACATGGCAGGTAAAGACTGATGCCTTCCCGAAGCCCTGAATGGAACCTGGGAGTGACCTCCACTGTGGCCATAACATGTTTTCCCTTAGGAAAATAAGTCAAAAGGACAGAAAGAATGTCAAAGCAGAAGTAGCCTTTAAACTATCGTGCTGCAGTCTGCTATGAGCTTTCTGTCACTCAGACTTGTGCTCGGCACCAGGCACTTTTCTCAGAGATGCGCAAGCTCATATCCTTGCATCCAGTGCCTCGAAGATGGTGAATCAATCAGTTCCAAGTTCAAAACACAGAACTGAAGGAACGGATGAACTGACAGACTTCTTTGCAGCAGGTTCCTCGGCTGTGCTTCAGCTCTGGTGACGGGCATTTCTGCTGTGCACGGCCTGCCTTACAAGTTCATTATGCCATCATTCACGCACACGATCGTTATGAGGCCACTAATGAGCAGGGCAGTGTCACTCTGTGATTCAGAAAACATGAATTCTTTCTCTTTGTGGATAAAATTGTCATTAACAAAGATCACACACAGCAGCCCAAATCAACTCAGCAGATCACTTGTGAATAGTCATCATGCTTCTAAAATGTTTAGGAGAAATGAAAGCAGTCAGTCTTCGGAGGGATCACCTTCTAAAGGGAATTACTTTTCACAGGAGAAAAGTAAGTTATGTGAAGAACTATGAAAGATGAGCTCTTGTTGGAAACTTGTACCTTGGCGGAACCTGAAAGCGCTGACCAGAGCTGTGCAGATGAGGAACAAGAACACAACTCTTATCTCAGAATTTCAAAGCTGCCATCAGGTGGCCAAACTGGAAGCGGAGAGCAGCAAACAAGTGCAAGGATTAAAGAACCATAATCATTGCTTTTTCTCCTTTATCCAGAGTAACACGGACACAAGCAAGCCCAGACGATAGCGCTGTTTCTGCCCCAGAACTGGGTCCTGCCGAGCACTTGTGGTGCTTCCACGGCATGCCCTGAGCCCCGCAGCACTCGCTAGCTCGGTATCTGCTCTGCCCGCCCGGCTACGCTGCCGCCAGCCCAGCCTGGCCCCTCGCGTGTTAGCTCAGGTGCCCTGCCACAAGCTGGGCCAGGCTCCAGCCAGCGTTTGTCAAGCCAGTTCATGCGCAAGCCAGGAACCGCCCATCCACAGATTCGATCATGTACACCCAGGAGAAGCGCCCTGTTAATGCGAAAGAAAACATATTTAATTTTTCCGCCGTTTTTGTATGAAAAACTGGAGAACTCGTACACAGAAAGGAAATTAGAGACAGTGGAGCGGTAAGAATAGCAGCACACAACAGCGTAACACACAATAAACTATACAATTGTACATTTAAATGCTACTGGTGTCTGACGTGCAGAAATGCAAGTGCTGAAACTGAAAATCTAGGTTTAAACACAACCCATAGCTCTTGCTGTACGCAGTGTTGCATCAGCTGCTTCCTGCAGGTTGTTTTAACAAGTACTATTCTGATTCTGAACGTAGGAAAGCCAACAGTTAGTACCCTGTACTCAAGAGCAGCATTTCACATTTACGGTACTGACATAAACATTCGTGAGTTATGCCCCTATGAGACAGGAGTGTAATACTGCTTTCATTTCAGAAGGCAAAGAAACCGTGAGACGAACATTAAGTGGACAAGGCCACAAAGCCAAGTAGAGAAGTGAGATCTCTATATATTCTTAATGCAAACAGGTGACAGCACATCAATTTACATGTTAGCTTTTACCCCTCCCAGCACCAGATCATCTGTAGAACGAGAGAACTCTTCCTCTGTAAAAGGCTGCCAGTTTTAATGGTTCTCTACAACAATCACACAGGTGAACATTTCTATTTTTTTCTCCAAAGACAAGAATATATTACTGCTAAGGGCAACTTCTCTGCAAACCCTTCATGTCAACAGTTGTCCAGGACATGATAAGTCATTTTTTACCCCAGGCATGAGGTTATCCCCGTCACATATACAAGCCTGGAATCTGTATAACATCCCCAGTATCACAACTCCTTGTTTTCAGCTGACCAACACCAAGGGCATAGCAAAAAAAAAAAAAAAAGCCAAAGTATGTTTTTTCAGGTTGCTTCCTTCATATAACAATGTAGATTAGAAAACACCCAGAATCCTTCGTTCTAGAGCTACACTACCATGGGGTATATCTAAACCAAACACATGCAAGATACATATTCCTTAAATCTGGAACATATACCATTTTCTCAAAGGGTAAGATATAGAAAAACATAGCAGCAAGCACTAATTTGTCTCACTGATCTATCCCCTCAATAGCCAGAGGCTACTTCTTAACTACACTGACTTTACAAAGGAATCTAAATCGTATAAATCAACGTCTCAATTAACATTTTGTTTAGGAAGAGTTAGGGAAGAGAAACAGAATGTAATCATTTGCTAGCACAGTGGCTCCAGAGGTCTGGGAGTGAGTGCAAGAAGAATGGAGTTGACTGTGGGAAGCGTCCATTATTCTTTCAATAGCGTCTGGTGCTGCAAAATATGTGCTTGCATACTTTCCTACTTGAAAAGCTTAAGTCTTCAGTAGCTCCTTGGTCTGGGAAAATGGCAGGCACCCAAATGCTAACCCAGGGATCTAGGAAGGAGATCTACCTGAAGAACAGTGTCTTTCAAGTGGCCTTAGAAGTGAAAAAAAAATGGCCATAAAGAGAAGCCTCATTCCCAGGGGATTTTATTCCTTCTGTCTGGCTGCTGCTCGTCAGGTGCCGTTCCCTGCACGCATCCCCAGCACATTCTGATGCAAGAATGGAGAGAGGGCCTCTCTGAAAATAATCACGCTTGCTGAAAGACCTGCCCTGCATAAATACCTCCAACAACAGTACAAACAGAAATCAGCCTTCTTGCCCGATACTTTAGTTGAAATTTATGGCGCTGCTGGCCGTGATTCTGTTATTACTATTCTACCTGGCTAAGGCTCAAAGTCACAGGAGTGGGAATTTCAGAGGTATTTTCTGAAATGCTGTAGTTCATTTGCGGGAGGGGAAAAAAAAAAAAAAAAAGACAAAAAAAAATAAATACCTAGCTCTAGAAACGCTGTACCCATACATTAGTGAACAAAGCTATAGATTACACATATATGCACATACATGTATGAACACAGGTACCAGAGAGAGGGGACAGAGAAGTTAGGGACACACATGGCCTCTGAAATGATATTTAATGCTCCACCTTGGGAATAATAAAGCAAAGGGGAAAAAAAACCCCACCAAAATCAAAGGGAATACTGAAAGACAGTCCCTTGTGCTCCCGCAAATATCACCAGCTGCTGGAGGATTAATATGCAGGAAAAACTAGAAGTTGAGCTTTAACTTGAATTTCCCTTGATTTTTTACTGGTCTGCTTCCAACCCTCACAGTTTAATTAAAGTCCATCGGCCAAATTTTTCCTGTCTGAAGGCCCTGAATTATTCCCTTTTAAATTTCTCTGTATTGAGTGACCCAGATTTTTCAAAATCTTGCGCTTCCACTAACCTGAATTATGAATACTGTCCCCCCCCCACGTTTTTTTTAAAGGTTAAAGGATTTTAAAATGATCGACCCAAGTAACACCAACAGCTATTGCCAGCCAATATGCAGGTATGTGGGTACATGTAAGCTATACTCAGAAGAGTAACGGTGCAAGATACAGCCTTCTGCGCTGCCAATCCACGTATCAAGGTCTAACAGCCACCTCCTCTTAATTCCTAACAGAGCAATTCTTACTTGGTGACTCGGGAAGGAGAGAGTCCTCTAAGAAATCTTTAAGACAAGTGGATGAAAAGTTTCACCGCTTGTAAAAGGAATCTCTATCTAATCTTCTCTAGCTGGGGAAATGGTGCAATAAATCTGACGAAGAAAGGAAGGATTTAAAGCCAGAGAAAATTAGGTTTTCTCAAAGCAGAAACATAGAGGACATGCTGCCCTTAGGAATAGATCTCTGCTATTTACTCGATCTACTGGAAGAACTCCTGGGGAGCATGTCTTAGCAAGAGAAAGGAAAGTTTGCTATGCTCCTCATTTCCTGTGTAATTCCAGAAACTGCCAGCACAATGCTGTTTGGGGAGAACCACACAAGGGCTATTCAGGAGGGAATTCAGCATTGTATTCCGAATGAATGGAAACATTTTGAAAGATATATATTTGCTTCGAGTAAAGCAGAACGCGAACCCAGTCAGGATCGTGGGCACACATACACCTTCAACCAGCTAGTTGTATATTCTGACTCTTGCCAGTATGACTTCCACAGTATTCTTAGCAGTGCTAAACATCACAATAAATCATCCAGGTTTGAGTTCACAGCAGCCATGAAGTCAGCGTAATAAATCAGCACTAAAAATATTATGCAATTACAGTTCAATTGATACCAAGTGTAGCTAATTTTAATGGATAGGTTATCACTTTTATGTAGCCTCGCAAGTTAGCAATTTGGGATCTCAATGACGAGGATGAAGGAAAGGCTCTTCGAAGTCTTCCTTAGAATAAATCAGATGAATGGTTCCTTGCAAAAAATCCCAAGGGTATTTCCTTCCAGCCCACTGCAAAAATCTTCTGCTAAGCCGGACAATTTAAAAGACTAAAAAACCACAACCAGTAAGGGAACCACAAGTTTTGGCTGGGCTTGGGAGCCAGGACCTCAGCCCCAAGCAGAATCAGACCTTTTAACTGAAGAGGAACAGTCACATGCCTCATTTCACCCTTACTTTGCTTTAAACTAGGCTGTTTCCCCCCCCCCCCCCATATTCCACATTGGCGGATAAATTCCCCAACGGCGGGTGTTAACTAACTCCGCATTCCAGTCTGCTCTGCGTCATGGAGTTCCACATCCCGCTGATGAGGAACACATGGTGGACATGTGGAAGGGGAGAGCCTGACAGCGCTCACACAAGCAGGGATAACTCCTCTGACCTTTGGCTTTTTTCGCTCCGTACCATCCCAACCACACAATAAGGACTCTGTGCCCCTCTGTCGCGTCCTGGTCATTCTGGGATCGCCGGACACACGCTGAAACCCTGAGTTCAACAGGCAGCTCTGCTGAATACACGCTATGGCAGAAAACGTATTGAAAGCAAATAATTGATCAGTCTGGCTCGCCCCTAACCAGCCCATTCAGAGGAACTGTTTGATCATACAGGTTATGAGGTAAATATGTCAAAACCAAGCGGTGATGGCTGCATTTCCCATCGACTCTGCAAGATAAACTCACTCACAGCGCCGCTGAAGGCTACACAGTGGCAACTGTACTAAAATATCAGGACATCTTCCCAAAACGAACAGACCATCTGTCATCTTTTCAAGACGGAAGCCTGGCTTAGAGTAACAATGAGAGATTCAACTTCGGTACTCTCCAACCTGATGACTCACGCAGAGCGCTGCATTTACCAAGTCACATGGATTCAAGGGTGTCCAAGCACTATGGTCAGCTCTTCCTCCTTTGAAACCTTCAAAAAGTAAAACCGAATCACGGGCTACGTACTGGTCTGGGACCACAGCAGACAGACAGACAAATGACTAACGACTATCCGTGCAACATACATTTACTGGCGATTAGAAACTGAACGCCGAGCCTCACGCTCTCCGCTCTTAGTCTTATGCAAACTGTAACGCTGGCGAGAACCTCGCAGTCAAATCAAGCCCGCTGCCAACAAGTCTTTCTATAGCTGCATTCAACAGAAGTTGTTGCTAATATTCCACATTCTAAGATTCATGACCTCTTACCTGTACAAGCTGTCAAGACGTGGCATGACCTTTCTTTTATAAATAGGACCTGGATATGTTGTACATTCCTTTCTACCCCCCCCATGAATGAATAAAATAACACGGCAGCAGCAAAACACAATAAAATCCTGTGGAAGCAACAGTATTAAAATCAGTAATAGCAATATGTTCTTTAAAATCCAAAATCACTGTCTCGGGTGCTTTGTTAGTATGTTCATGGTTATTGTATAAGCATAACATCATAAAAGCCCCAAATTAAAATGTTTTCCATATATTTGGCTACATCCATTTTAGAAACAATACTCACCTAAAAAAACCCCTCCATTTCTGAAGTTGAAGGTTACACTCAACCCCAACATATTTACAGAAGAAACAGAACAAGTTGAACAAAGTTTAAATGCATAATAAAAATGCAAACTTACTGAGAAAATTTAGTAGCCAACTCTTCGTGAACTCCTAGCAGCTACTCTTAGTGAACTCAGAAACTACCACCCAGGCAAGCAAGACCTCCAAGGACATCTTGAGGACATCTACTCCCAACTCATGGCTCAAACAACAACTCACAGGCCAGCACCTTTTTCTGAAATGTTCAGCAAAATCCTCTTTTGTTATGAAATACAATGAAAGCTACACCAACATTTTTCAAGTGTGGTGTTAGTCTGAGGAGTTAGCGTGTAAAAATCACACCCTTTTATTCAGTAGACCTAGTTCCCCTGCTTTGATTCAGGGTCAGATCCGCACGCTTTACTGGCTAAAATAACTTTTTACAACTTTCTGAATCCCTACTAGTACTGCGAAACCAATTCAGTTCTGGGAAGGGAAACCAGATTCTTTTCTGGCTTGTGCATCTGAAAAAGGATTATTACCCAAATCAACGCATACAATTTCTATATTTGTGATGCAGGAGCCAAAACGAACCTGCCTTATTTTCTGGATGCTAGTCGGAAAATTTCACTTTCATTTATGAAAAGAGCAGACCTGGATTAACAGGAAAGACATGAAGATCTATGCATCACTCTCTAAAAGCCACATATTATTAAGAAAACAACAACAATCCAACATATTTCTATGGCATTCCTCAAAATATCACTTGAATGCAAAGAAAACTCAGTAACAGAAGGTTGCTAATAATGAAAACTACTGACATTTCCAACACAGGAACACCACCAAAGCTAATATGTGCATATTCATCCTGTAGACAGCTGAGCCCAGCAAAGAGCTGTTGCTCCCTGGTCTGCCCTGAGTTGCTCCTCAGGATTTTCCTACTGAACTGCGTTATTGCACCTGTCCCTTCCCTGCCAGAGGCACTGCTTGTGGGCACCACTCCCTAATACACAAATAAAATCAACCAAGTTATCAAAGTCCTGTTGTTTAATGCATTAAAAGTAGCGCCACTCATTGACACGTGCGGCTTCTGAAGTACTTGATCATACAGCCAGTTGGGGGCAAGCTGGAGGTGGTGGCCTGCTTCACCCACACAGCTGGATCTGCAAGAGGACATCTGCCCATGACCTAGTTTAGGATGCTCTACACAGTGGAGCATCTGCCTATACCTATGTGATTCCCGGTCTCTCATGGAAATAGATTTAAAAAGAAAAATACCCCCTAATAACCACCACAGCAGTGGCAGTTTTTCAGAGATGCCCATTTCCTAAGGAGGACAGTTTCAGAGAACAGAAACACTAAGGAAGTTGCAGTGAGTTTATACATGATCCACTTATTTAAAACAAATTATCATCGGGGAAAAAAAAAAAGGCAATATCCCAAGGCAACAGAAAGGAAATCAAGTGTATCAAAGCTATTCCTGAACTCCCATTACCTACCCACTTGGCAACGCTGACTTTTAAAATTATACTACACCAATCATTTTTCCTCTCATGATGCAAGGGGAAAAGGAAGAAAAAGCTTCCCCATCTTACCCCCCCTTTATTAAAATATCTTCAAAACAGATCTGTATTGTTACTTCAAGGTTACTGATGTTAGTACTGTATATGTTTATAGATGAGGTATTCCTTTCTGTCTGAAGCACATGAGGTAATAAGTAGCTGGAATTGTCATGGTGATTTATGAACATATTCTTCAAGAGAAGCCCTGCACCTGCGTCTGTGCAGACAGAACACCCACGAAGGCTGAACTCACCCTTACACAGCCCACAAGATCTTAAAAGGAAATGCTCCAAATTTAGACCTGCTCCAACAGGTGTCTTTTACTGTCTCACTTTGCATGACCATAAATATCAGAAGGTGGAGCACAAAGCTCCCTGTCCATTGTAATCACGCTTTGAAAACAAATACCTTTGCCCCCTCTGAAAGCAAAGGCAGCAGCTATGGAATTCTCATCATTTCCTCACTCCTTCATCCTGCCAAAGACCCAAGTCAGAGAGATGTCACCGGCAAAATCAGGCTCCAGGGATGAGCACATAACTTTATTTTTTTTCTCTTCAAAGAGCCCTAAGCTGGCTCCGAAACTTCCCCAAACTGTATTTCTTTCATTCTAGTATCTCATCTTGCAGCTATTTGCCAAAGTGAATGACATGCACAGGCTGTTCATGGCTTTTTATAAGCTCTCATTACCCAAACAGGGAACCATTTCCTTGAAAATGCTTTCCCCAGCAGCATTAGTCTCTCTAGGCACCACCAATAAATTTGTCTTCTGGCCTATCCTGATGCACACCAAAACGTGCCTGGATGGATGTATTTGATACTGTTTTGAACTTGTTTACTGGAGGGAGGATGCTACCTGTGGGACTTGTCATCAGGGTGATTAACAGCACAGGGGAAAAAAAAAAAAAAAAAAAGGATAATTTTAACAGCTGAATGGAAAACTTGGCCAGATTTGCTCTGGCAAGCAAAGCAACAAAATCCAGATTGCCTCTTCTTGTTACACCACAGAAAGGATTCTCAAAACCAAAATGGCTATCCACCACTCACAAAACCCCAAAACAAATCAAAACAACAAATCCGGAAAAGAAATCCTACCCAAACTGAGAAAGAGAATAACAGGTTACGCACGAACTTAGAAATCCTAGTAAAATGTCTCATTCTGTAACACTTTCGTTATTACAAAATGCCTGAGTCAAGAGCAAATAAATGTTTAATACTCAACAGGTACTCAGGAGAATGTGTGTTTTCCCCTGTCCCTCCCCACCAGCTGCTCTTTTATGGCAGGAAAGTGAAGAGCGTGAAATCCAATGATAGGAAGAAGGCAAAGGTCAGGAAAAAGGTTTTTCTTCAAGGATTTAAATTAGCGTTCTACAGCTTTGGATGTTTTGTCAACACGACTTGCCTCCTGTGAGGAGGGGAAGCCAAGGGTCCTTTGAACCATTTCTGTATGGGATCTAGATTTTTAGCAGTAACAAGATTCCTAGCTTTAAAGAAAAGTTCATCTTCCCTCTTCCCATTCCTTTCACCACTCCCTCCCTGTCCCTCCTTCCACTCCCCTCCTCAGAAAGGCAGAGAAAAAAGAACAAGAAAAGGATCTGAAGAGCAAAACAAGCACTGAAGGAGTTCTAGAGTTCATGTAACAAGACCACCATAGCCCTTCAAAGGGCACCATTGAAAGCAAAACAAACAACAGCAACACCCTCAAGATGTCTATTGTATTTTACAGAGGAACAAATGAGTGTACTGGAAATTCTCCCATCTTGCCACAAAGTCTGTTATTTCATCAAAACAAAGTCCAGAGATCAAGAAACAGCCAACATGGTAGCTGAGAGTCAGTCACTTCAAATGATCCATGAAATACAACGAGATGGGGCTTGCTCTTCTTTTTCTTCCCCCTCTCCTTGCTTTACTATGATGTATTAAAAAGAAAAAGACTTCAAAGATCGTTTTAAGCGTCGCTTTTGTTTCTCACATGAGAAAGAAAGGGTTTGAGCAGGTCTAGACAACACAGTGGTTAAAACATCACCAGCTGCCAACACTTTGTCTTCCTAGAGCTCCCACAGTTGCTGCTACCCTGGAACTGCCTCATTTGAAAATATTTGACAATTTCCATCTCCTATTTTGCTTCCCTCCGAGCTGCTCGAAGATGGCAGCTGTAAAACAGAGAGTGCACGAGCACCCACAGCAGCTTCAGATGTCAGAGGCTCACCCAGGCAGACACTGGCCCGATGCTTCCGCCTGGCGCTTGTCAGCATCTTTTTCTTAATTTATTTTTAGTTCTTTTTAACACTTAGCAGATCTCTGTGCTTCTAGACTATCCTATCATCTGTGGGCTTTACTTGGAGGGTGGTTAACACTTTCCATTAGTTTCGATAGCTGTGCATTTGGAAATGTAAGACAGACAGGGAGATACACAGATCTTTATCCCACCCGTACATCACCAACACTACATTTACCAAATCCCACACGTTTATGCTCAAGAAGATCTGCTGAAGACCATGTAACCGAACAAGTGTTCCTAAAGGCAACGTTTTGCCTGCAGGATAAATCCTGATTGACTTAGCTATAGGGTAACAGCAATGAGAATCCTCTGGTTAGGTGAACATGTAAAAATCAGAGGTCAACTCAGATCACACATGCTGCAGCAATTTCTAAGTCGTTATATCACAGCCACCCACTACTGCTAGGAGAAAGCGTATCGTGAACAGTAGATAAAATATTCCTCCCTAGCCCAAAATAGATCTATTACATTCTGTGTTTTTTGAGCAAACAGAGACTAACCATGCCGCACTGCTTACACTACATGGATCAGCTGCTGGGTATGTACACAAGGCTCGCCTGCAGCCCGGTCCCTGCCACGTCCAAGAAAAACCCAGGGGAGAGCCGGTGGGAACAGGCTGGAACAGGCTCTTCACAGCAGCGAACATGACTGCCTCTTGACCACCTTCCTTCAAGGGGGATACTAAAACTCGGGCAGAAGAGGACTCACCTTTCCCTGGGCACACAGCACCTCCCCTGCATCTGGCTGCAGGATGTTCGAGGAAGATTACACCTCACTGCGGCCTCAGCACACACCAGAGGCATTTTCACAGAAGAGATTGTCTGGGAGCAGACCCCAGATGTCCGTATCCTTGACTTACGAGGTCCACATGGATGAATTTCCCAGCTCTCAGATGGCTTCCCTACAGGTGTCAAATCTCATGGAGGTGCAAGTCTGTCAGCCTGGGACAGACCACAAAGGCTGGGTCTGAAGGAGCCAGCAAAGCTTTTCACAGAAAGTGTCAGTCAACACGTGCCCGAGAAAACTAAAACCATCGCACAGAAGAGCATAAGAAGCAACAAGCCATCCTTCGGTCTTCTACTAATGGATATGAACTGATGCTGTGCAGGAAGCTCAGCTAGTCTGGCGTACTAAATAAATTCATCCAAGTTCCCAGTGCAGTTTAATGGTGGATATAACACGGATTCTCTAATGAATTTTGTGGGGCCTGGAAACAGCTGAGGTTTTGTGCCTTATATGCACAAGAGTGTTGTGAAATCCTGAGAGCCTTGCTCAGATACTCTGTAAATCCATCTGGGACGCAGCCAATGAGACTAGCATTTCATTTACGGATGTAGGTCTGCCACTTCTGACTCTAATCTGTACCTGGACTGTACAATACTGCCTTCATTTCAAGGAGTTACCTTTTCACCATTCTTTCCTTTCCCTGGAATTTTTCACAATAAAGATATCAGACAAACCTATCAACTTGTTGTAATGAATAACAAAATACTGCTCCCTCGATATTGCTGCTTTTCCTCTTCCCCTCTCATCCTACTTTGTCTTTAACCATCACTCCTAGTCCACAGTTATTCTCCCCCGTCCCAAGTTCAGTTTCTATGACAAGGACTTGTAAGCTTACTTCTGAAGGATGGATCTTTTAATGACAAGTTCTTCATCCAAGTCAGCTTCGTTAGCCATGAAGAGTAATCTTTTTCCTGTGTCATCCACTCCAATGAAGTCGCGCTGCTCCACTGAAGTAGAAAAATCAAAACACAATCATTATATAACCCTGATTAAGAGAGGCTGGAAAGACAAAAGGGACCACCAACCACTCCCAAAATACGAAACACTAGGTTTCAGACTAACCCAGCAAATCAGTGTATTTGCAAAAAAGTTATCCACAATATTTATTAACTTCTTTTCATAGGGTAGTTCATATGTATCATGACATTCAAAACACTGGCCCTGCAAGCTTTCTGCATCCTTTTAATGAAGATGCCAACTACAGGTCCTGACATGCAACCCTCCACGTTGAGCTGTGCTCTCCTTTGCACCTTTTTTTTTTTAATTAAAAAAATCTGCTATGTGAATTTACACAACAAACCCAAGGCAAACAGTTCTTCAAAATCCAACTGCTTCTTCCTCATTATAAGAATTTGGTGGTCTAGAGAGGATTATGATTTCAGTTAAGACATAACTACTTCGCAACTGATCTATTCCAGATAAATACCGATAGCAATAGAAAACCTAACACACCATCACACATGAAAGTACAGATTCTAACTCTCCTACCACTGATGTTTCTGGGTGGGTTAATTTAGTTTAAATAGCTATTTATAAAACTGCCAACCAAGAGAATACCTAACAGTCACATATATTATTGTGGCAATTGCATCTCCCGCAATCAGTGACTGTGAACCAACAGTGACTTTAGTCTACCGAAATGTAAAGCGTTTATTTGTGAACAGTTTTCCACAACATCTGAATACAGTGGCGGCAGCTCATTCTAACTTGCACTTTGTAGTACGTGCCACCACTCTGGTGGCAACCATATACTGATCTTTACAGCAACACAGGCTGTACAAGAATGCCGTGGTACAGTTCTAACAAAAACCTCTTTTCTCCCACTAAATACTATTATTCTGGGCCAAACTGGCAAATATTCAATCTCCTAAATTCTAAGCCTGTAACCACATTGGAGTAACAGCATGCTCTATAAGTAGTTAATTCTCTAAGACTTTTTCTCAGCCAAACTATTTTTAACCCTATTTTCCCCCGTTCAGCCTTATCCTTTATTTTCCTTTTACTTGTTCCTTCAGAGTTACCATAGCAATAACCACTACCAAAATACAGTCAGATCTATGCAGCTGTTGAAAGTTCTCCTACTGGCAGCCTTTGATCCAAGTGATCAAGCATACCCTCTTCAGAAATCCCCCCCATCCCTTCTCAGAAATTAGTCATACAGAAAAAAGTACAAAAATAGGCCTGAACATGTAACACTATTACAAATTAAGTACAATTAGGATAAAGCTCACTTGCTGTAAAAACTCAAAAATAAGTCTTGAAAGCAGTGCTGACTCTCATGCTAAGGAGGGCGATGAAGTTTGAGAGCAGGGGCTAACCAACCATCGCCACTGCCACCCAAGCGGGGTGTCCCGCCAGGCTAGAAATACAACAGTGACAGGTTTTCTTCCATCGAGGTACCAACACTTCTCTCAAAGCTCAGGTCCTGGCTGCCCATCTCCTACCCCTTCCCTACAGTAGCATATTACACTGCTATCTCAAAGCTCTATGCAGTAAGAAAAAGGGAAAAAGAAAACTTGATGAAAATGGGACCAGGTTTGCCACCAAACCGGTTTCTCTTGCTTGTCTCACAGTAAGAGAGCGAAGCCATGTGAGCGCGCTGTATTTTTCCGAGGCAGATGCCGGGTCAGGTTAGGTTTTTCCCTGTACACTGGCAATAAATAGCATTACTTTTGCAATTTTGAAAAGATAACAGTCAATTACCCAGAGATACAAGAATGCTGTTTCAAATCACACTGGCATTGCTTAGTGAGGAACAAATAAACAGAAGAATGGATACATAACTAGTTTATAAAATTCCTGTAAGGAAAGTACAAGAAAAATGTTAAAACTGCAGTGATGGTAACTAAAAAAAATAATTTAAAGTATAAAAATAGAACGCAGGATGTGTTTTTGCCTCCTCAGGATAGATAAATAAGAATCGGACATAGCTATTGCAATTTATTACCTTAGAAATTAGATCCCCATCAGTTTTGAGGGCTTTAATAACCTAGAGAACTCGTGACATCATAAGAGAATGGAAATTGAGCAATTCAGTGATGAGAAGAAATAATTTTTAGTCAGATTTTCTAAAACGTTTTTCAATCAAACGTAATTGATTGACACTTGGGGAAAAAAAGAGACACCTTTGTTAAAGATTCAGTATCCCCACCCTTTCCATTAAAGGGAGAAAATTCACACGATGCAGCCTGAAAGACCACCAAGAGGTCTTCTGGCAAACACAGGGAATACCAGTGATGACATGCCTGCCGCTTTCAAGACAAGAAAAACAAGCAGGAAAGAGTCACCATCCCCATCGTTTCTGCCTTTCTTTATACACAGAAAGGTTCAGACACTCCTTGCCACTCAATCCCTTGCAGGTCATCTTTAAGCACATGGCTCCATTCTGAGTGTTTGAATTCCTGACCCTCTGTTTATTTGGGTTACTACCATTCACTAGCACTCTGTCTTTTTTATTTTTTTAATTGTCATTATGATCTTACTGATCAATTCACAAAGCCAATGAGACAATTAGTGTCAATATATGATCCCCTAAATATAAAAGCCACTGAACTTCATCCTGTAACTTGCAGCTGAGTTACATCAAGCATTTCAGGAAACCATCAGTATGAATTTATAGCTGCCTAACACTGCAATTCATGGTAATTTTAAAGCTGTTCCTTACATCAACGGCTCTTGAGTGTTCAATAATATCCCGAAAACAACGACTTCGTATCAGACACCAAGACATACACGAGATAAGTCTTGCTGCTCCTTCTCAAAATATGAAAGTTTGTAGGAACAGTGAAACACTAAATAAGGCTGCAAATATATCTAGTGGCTCATGAGGACTAAGGATCCATTTCTTAATACTAACACTTGAACAGCACAGTGCAAGTACACAGACACATGGAAGTGTCACAGTTTAGAGATGGAGCTAACAGTGCCACATACTATGAAACGCTTCCATGTTAGTATCTTGGTTTTGTTTGCTCGTAAGCTTCATCAGATTTCAACTGTTTGGGATGAAATTTCCAATGCCAGATGCTTGCCTTAAGAGGAGCATTTGGAAAACAGTTTGGCTGCTTCTACACCTAAAGAAAAAAGGAAGTGTTTAGCCTAAGCTTAAACAGTTAGGTGGCCCTTCCCTTGAAAAGCTCTGGTATTCCAGTTCTTCGGAGAAGCAGCATGACATTCAGTAAACACTGCTGACCTGAGTATCAGGAGTGCACTTTTTTCCATCTGACTCCATTATAAATCTTTGAAAAACTGCAGTTTCATGAGCTCTTTCAAGACTTCTATTTGTGGTGCAAAAATGTCTGCATATTTTATTCTTAAGGAAAGGTGGTTTCAACTCCTCAGCTCCTACAACTGCTCCAAGAGCAGGTGCCATCTAAGGTCTTCCGTACCACCAGGTGGTACAAGCAAAGCACACGAGCCACGAGGCTCCACGGCCACAGTGATGACTGCTCCAAGGGAAAGAGCCTGAACTGTTGTGGTTTCGCAATGTGTTTTTTACGAGGAAATAAAACTCATAAGCTCACGAGGATGAGGGAAAAGAAAAGCATGAAAACAAGGACTCTGCAAGACAAGCTGGAGAGAAAGTAGTCCCTGAAAACTGGTGGACACTGGGACTGCCTGTGAAAGGAGACTGGGTCAGAGGCAGGAATCGGAGCAGAAAAAAAAGAGGTGACTATGGGCAGATAAATGAAGCAGGTTGAGATGAGAAGTCAGAAGTGGAACAGGGGATGGGACTGGTAGTGAAAGAAAGGAGTAATATATGAGAAAGATAAGCTAGACTCTTGACAACAATCCTTCATGGAGGAGACTAAGCAAAAAAAAAAAAACCAAGAATGAAAGCTGGTGGGGACAAGAAACCAGCATGGAAAAGAGATAGGGATGAGCTAGCACAACATTGACAGCAATGGGGTGCATTCAGGCAAGTAGGAACGAAAGGCAGGAGGGTCCACTGCTCTCTAAAATGTACTGTCCCTCTCCGGAACCTCACTAGAACAACTTGACAGCTCAAGTAGAAGCCTTGAGTGGGAGACCTTAGCATCCAGCCCCACAGAAGGAGACCGTGGGTGTCAAAACACTACCACAGGATGGAATTTTAATGTTGTCAGGTTTGTTTTTTTAAAGACCCGAGAAACACAGAAATTTTAACAAGTCATGTAGGAAGAGGAATGCTACAACGTCAAGCACGCAGACATTAAAACCCGAGCAAATTAAGAATGCATGTGCAACCTGATGTGTTTACATTTATGAAGAGCCTTCATATGATCTTGTTTATCCTCATGGACCTCCTCGCCCCCACCCTGCGTGCTCAGAGCTCACGTACTGGGCAGCTCTATGATGTTTAACCATAGACCTGTTAGTTTACAACTCCTGAACGCTCGACTCTGCGGCTGCTCTTGACAAGGTTTTATGTGCCATTATCACTTAGACTGCCTTTGCAAAACCAGGGGGGTTTAGAGCTGTTTGAGAGTCCAAGTCCTAAATGCTTTCAGCCCTATCCTTACACTTCGCTCCAGAAAATCTTTTCATGCAGAGTCTAAGCAGCTTTCTTTTAAAAACACATTTCCTCCACTTTCAGACACACACGTAGTCCAACTGTTGGCTCGCGCTTCACCCCTCTCAGTTTGAAGCTACGCTTTCTTATTCGTATTACTGTAATGCCTCTGAGCTTTAATCACGGACCAGGACCCACTAAGCTGGCAACAATCAAGCCTCAGCAATTTAACAGATACCATTAAAAGAAAATGAAAGGTATGGTATGGGAACAACAGTATGGTATTTAGTACTTTTAGCATATAAGTAAAATGGGGATAATAGCCCTGCCCTGCCTTACAGCAGTGTTGTGAGAATAGATACATTAAAGATTACAAGGCACTAACTAAGATATTATGGTAAGAGGGACAAGATAAGCATCTAACCAAGTCCTTGAAATCAGTGGGAGTTTTGCTTAGCAAAAGGCTCCTGGATGTGATCTCAGAAGAGTAATTCAGTACATACCATGAGGGGAGAATTTCTAAAAGTATTTGCTACCCATCTAACGCCGGTCCCTACAGTCAACGGTAAAATTCCCAGCTATAGTCTGGCTGATGCTTAGTGCTCTCGAAAAACCTAACGGTTCTAATGTGCATATGTAACAAAAATTTAGGGTTTGATCCAAAACTCACTGAAGTCACCTGGAGCTTTTCCCTTAACTCTTGTGAGCTTTGGATCAGAGCCTGCAAGATTACATGAGTCTAATACTTAATTCTGAGCTGGAAAAAACCTAGTCACACCCCCACCAGGGAATCTGAGGAAAAATAGGGTATCTGTACATTTTTATTTCTTTCGCTCTGGGATTGATAACTAAACATATCATACATACCAGTGGTTTCTCTATAATTTATTAATAAATAAACATATGTATTCCTATCTACATACCTGGCTTTTTTTTCCCTTTTTGCCCTGGTACCACTTCTGTGGGTTCATGAGTTTTCTTCATCAACATGGAAAGCGTAGCATCGTGCGTCCGAAAGAGATCCACAACTTTATACAAATCGACATCTGTGATCAGATCGCAGCTCAACACCAAGACATCAGTCTGTCAGAATAAAAAAAGAGACCCAAACCCTTCAGAAATACATTCACAGATACAAATGACCACATATGGATTAGCATTTGAAGACTCAACAACAAATACACCTGTAGCATTTTTTTCTTTTAGACTTAAAAAACACAGGGTCTGCCATTCTCCACCAAAACCAGTTAACTTGTTTTTACCAGTTCACTCTTCTTGAGTCCTGCTGCTACTGAAATAGTTATTTGGTTAATGCTTATCCAGCTCTGGACCATAAAGAATGTGTGACCATCATCTGCTCCTAAGGCAAGGAACAGGGGCACAGCCACGGCTTTCAAGACTGCCATGAAATTCTGCAATATTTACAACAGCTACTTTGAGTTATATAATGATGTAGAAAAGAAATCTTTCCGAAGAAATCTTTTTTAGCTGACTTTGCATCTGGCTACAAACCACTGGAAAAGATATTTAAACTATGTTATTTTATCGTGGGGGGAAAAAAAAGCAAAGGCTATCTAGGATATGATTTACTCAGTAATTGCACTGCGATGGTGGGCTCAGTTTAGAAATACATTTCCTAAAACCAGCAATACCCCATACAAAAAAACAAAAAAAAGAGGAAGTTAGGTCCTATTTAATAACAGACTTGTATTTAATTTTGATCTCAAAGGATTCCAAAGTGCCTTACAAAGTATTTCAGAAAATTGCTGCATATATCACAGAAACCTTGTCACATATTGAGAGACGTAGCAGCTTCATTAACCACGCACACTATCAATATACCCTGGCTAAAAACTCATACTTAGAAATAATTTTCTGTATTTCACATGGGTTGCGGAATGTACTGCCAAAAATCTACTAGCTCGGCAATTATCTTCATTTAAACTAATCCTAACATAATATTTGCACAGCGTGGCCTACAGAAAAGTAGCGAGTTTCCGCTTTATTTTTTTGTTAATGATCAACCTTCTAAACGTGTCTCAAGAAGATAGTGTTTCTTTCTTGACGTTTACCATTTGCACTTTCTGTGCTACCATTTACCGTGGTAAGCCTCTCCGCAGAGCGTGACATGGCTGCCTAGTTTCGTCTTTTTGAAAGACATTATTAAATAAGAAGGGCACTAGAAAATACTTGGCAAAATCCGAGTCAATTAACTCATGGAGGATCAGTAATTCTACTTTTACTTTTGAAAACTATCTTGGTTCAAAGTGACTTAATTCAGCACTGACCTTTTATTACAGAAAGGTTTATTACAGAAAAGGTTTGCTTTACGGACCTTAGAAGATCCCACATTGTAGGTGAGACTAACTGAGGTCTGGTATTTATGTTATTTGACAGGTTCTCCTACAAATGCTAGGCAGGCTCATGTGTTTACCAGTAAGTCATTGGAATTCATCATGTCACAAACTGTTTGAGCTGCTGGTTTAGCATGCTGTGCAAGAGGTCAAGCTCTTCCATTTTCATTGAATTCTCCCCACTTTACTGAGAAACACCTGGCTGCTTTACAGGAAGGAGCAATGTGCAGGTTGAGGATTTTACACATTCAAAACCTGAGTTGCATCTTCCCTTTTAACATACTTACAAAAATGTGTATTTCATATTATGGTTTAGCCCAGGAGAAGTGCTTTAATTATCACTTCTTTAAAAGAAAAACAACATGCACGCATTTGGAAAAGAAAAAAAGGCAACTCAGACCACTACAGCAAGCTGCCCAGCACTCCGGAGCAGCCCTGCTCCAACATTCCACTATGTGCAGAAAAGTAAAGAAAAAAAAAAAGATTCAGCTTGGTATGGAAGTAAATCTCTCGCTTCATAACTGTAAATGGTGAAGAAACACATATTAAACATCTTGGAAAATCCTGCAAAGTGTTCAGATATTCTGTTTTCACAAGAGCACTAATGAGTTACAATATTTGCAGGAAAAGGCCAAAAGTTACCCCAGACCCAGGTAAACAGACCTGATCTTTTCAAACTCAGTTTGTAGAAGGAAGAGATCTCCAGCTTCAAATCTAAATGCATTCACTCCAGTGGTGAAAATAAGAAATAACAAAGAGAGACAGACACACCAGTGGACTTATCCTACGGAACAAAAATCTGGACTTGTAATTATTTCACATTTTACTAAATGCTTTAATCTGTCACTACAGCAAAAACCCAACAAGCGTTTCAGTTGTGAACAGGCTCCTGGGTTTTTTCTCCTCACTATAGGACAAGCTTTTTGCAAAAACTGAATGCAAGACCCCTGAGGAGCATACGGGAACAGAACCACCAAATGTCTGGTTGCCATCTGTTCTACCCATTTACTCTCCCAATATGTAAATAAACGTCAGTGAGCGCAGGGACCAGTGAAACACACGGTTGCTCTGTAAAGCCCACATTTCTGCCTCTCCTCCTGATGAGCAGAGCAGCGGCCTCAGAAGCACGCTGAGAATACACCATGAAAGGCTCTTTTGGGACTTGACAACCTCCCCTTTGAAACACCACCCCCCTCATAAATAAAGCCCTCACTGTCTAATGGATGCACTTTTTTTTCCAGTGTACAATTCCTGAACGAATAAACTAATGGCTGAATGAAAAAATAAACTATCCTAGAACCGGAGCAGAAGTGTGTGTTTTTCTTTACGTTTTTAGGGTGGGCGCAGAAGAAAGAAAATAAATGGTAGAGCTTGTGGGTTTTATACATATACACATGCCAAATAAATACAGTGCACCTCTCCCAATGAGCCACTGATACAAAGAAGTACGCACTTACTACACGCACTCATGTGCTAACAAGGGGTATGTGAACATACTTGACTTCATGAATTATGCAAACACCTAAGTACACACACATCTCCTAATGAAATACATGTAACAGTGATTACATCAACCCCAAACTATTATACAAACAGCGATAAGAATCAACACGAACTGATTAAAAAACCCCAGCAAGCACACACCCCAAGCAGAACCACTGCAAAGGAAGAAAAACGCATGCACAAATGCACTCTGCTCCCCCCGGCGTTGCAACCCCGGACAGGAGAAGGGTCTTCAGGAGAACCAACTAAAGGGATGGGGCATGAAATCAATGTTTGGAATTTCTGGCATTTTCCTGCCCTGCCAGACTTGGTATGTGTCATTTTGTCATCTACTTTTATGACAGAGGAGCCCCTCGTCACAGACCAGGGCTCTACCACAGAGGCTGCTGTACAGACTAGGTGGAAATGCCATCAAGCGTAATGAAAGAGAACGGCAAATGGCTTTGGGTCGGGGAACAAGGAACCACCACAGCGCTACTCAGCTATGGGGACAGCAGCCCCAGCCCTGGTAGCACAGCTCACGTTTTTGTGAGCATCGCAAGAGACACGGGAGAGACAAGGAGAACGCGATGCCCCTTGGAAGAGCCACCTGGGCCTTGGTAATCCCACTTCACCTCAGATTGGCAATCTGCTTGCCCAAATTCAGGATTTAGGCATGGCTGCTGATGAGTGGGGAAAACGAGGTCCTGCAGAGATCACCTGCAGGATGATCCACCTGTGATCCAAGTTTCAAGATGTTTCTCTGACCCTGCTGGCCACGGCTGAAGCCCTGGGCTTCCAGTCTCGCCATCACCGAACACTTCAGTCAAGTACGGAAACACAGCCCTGAAAGTCTCCAAATCTCTTCTCCCCATTGCTATCGCTGGCTAACAGCACTTCACCACCAAACATTCCCAAACTGTGAGATGCTCAGATACTGCGAGATAACTTGCACACTCAATCTGGATGAATACAGTGTAACATAAAACATCAAGAGATTTATACAAAATAAGAGGAAAAAACACAGTAAATTAAAAAAAATCAAACCCAGCATGTCAACAATTATATTAAACCCAGGACAATATGGAAAATCTACACAAAAACAAGACCAAAAAGCAGAATGTTTCAAGAGCTCAGTTCAAGACAACCGATTTAAAAATAGAAAACATGTTTTCAATGGAACTAATTCATAGCACAGATCAAAAGATGGATGCAATTATATGGTGTAATATACCAGCATAAATAAAAAGCCTTGGACTTTCTCACACCCTGCACACAAAGGCAATGCTAAAAACTCTTTTATATTCAGCCATAATTGCTGGATCCCTTCTGTTCAAACAGGAGATATCAAGGTTACCACAGATAGCTAGCAGCAAGTGATGAATTTTTAGTGGTATTCACTAAGCTTTTTCTATCAAGTATAGACAAGGGCAGGACCTCGTATCCTAAACTGCTGAGGGCCTCAAAAACTGCAGACTAGAAAATGAGAAAACATGTGTTGCAAGGAAATCTCTAATTTGAACAAAATCAGCCTCAAGAGAAAGAGGAAAACAAATGTCAGATTGCATTATAAACAGAAAAGAAGTAAAATATCCACGAGCAGTAGAACCAGCTCCTAACAGAACTGAAGGCAGACAAAACATTGAAGCTAAATGCTAAAAGTTTCTGAGTACAGAGTATTACATCTGAGACTTTGACAGGAAAAGAAATTTAAAAAATCGACAGATTAGATAGGCTGAGCATAGGAACAGAGTCTAAGCGAACACATGCACAGAGAACTTTGCATCACTTCCTGCGGTGTCACCATACAACAGGGGAGAGAGGAACAAGTTATAATTACTGCTGGAATTAAGACTGAGAGTTTTATACACAATAGCCTGGAACTTCACCCACATGTTGCATTAACAGTGGGGTTTGTGTGTAATGCTTTTAAGATTCTAAAGAGAGGAAAGGGAAAAGAACAGTTGGGCTGTGGGCAAGCATTTTGATTGCTTGTTAGCGTGCTCCAGGCAAAGCCAAAGATTCCTCTTAGCAATTGCATTACTCACCACTCCTCAGCTCAGAAACTCACATCCAAGGCTTTAGAGAATCCCTTTTTATCTCAGTCTCCATTAAGAGTCCTCCAATTTCCACACCTGTGACCTCTTTGAAGCTCTATGGCTGTTGCTGTAACTGGAGCAGGGAACCTCATTTATTTTTTGATGGCTGTAGGATCTTGTTAGCTACCAACCGAAATGGCTGCCTTTGGCCAGGAATTCCCACTCTGCTTCTGTAATGTCCTTGGTAGCAAGATTCAGAAAATCATTATTTAGTACTGTTAGTAGACATGAAGCATTTACCTACTGTGCACTCACCCTGCAGCAGCAGGTTTGCTGTAGACCAGCACCTTCATAACCCTCCTAAGGACTGAAGGCAGAGGAGGCACAGGATGTCCCTCCATCTGGAATCCAACGGCAACCCCTCCTCATTAAAAGATTGAAGAAAACTGGGGTGTTCTGTTTGAAAGACAGTGTGTAATGTGAAAGAAGCTTCTTTTTTTTTAAAAAAAAAAAGGGAAACAGAAAAGTCTAATGCAGGAGCCAAGGGAGTCTCTTCTAATTTCTTGGATGGCCCTGAATTCATCAGGTGAGGATATCTTAAGGCAATGTGAAAGCCTTCACATACGTAACCTGTCAGCATCACTGTTTATCTTCTCAAAGAAAGCTGCAAGAAAGATGCCGGAAGCTGGGGAGGAGACCTAACCCTGGTACCATCGTATGGCTCATCCTGTGTGCTGTATCAGATGGGATCATACAACGAAAACACCATTTTAGGTTATCTTTGTATCTCAAGAGCTACCATCCAAAATCAATATTTTTTAATTTACATACATATAAGCTAGGAACAGGAAGGATTTTCAAGCCCAGAAGGCATCCTGTCTCCTCCCAGGAGGAAGTCTTGTTACCTACTGCTCAAACTGACACATGAGGTGGAAAAGGGTAATTTACAGTTATCAGCAACCAAAAGCAGAAGTTGAGATGAACACAAGTTCAAAGCTTATTAAGAATGTTTTCCAAGCAGGACTTTGATATGACGACACTGAACAGTAAGCCTTCTGGTCTGGAACATAAGCTTTGCAATCTACGTTCTCCTCTGGTTCTGACTAATGCAATTTTGTCCTACTCACACGGTACACCAAAAATCGTTCTCCCAGCTCCCTCCTCCAACCACATTATCCTTCTTTACCTGTTCCATTTGCTGTCACATCAAGCACAAGTCGTTTACTCTCCTTTTAACAGCCTACCCCTTCCACTCACCATTCACTTCCCAAGTCTACTTCTGCCTTACACCAGTAAAGGAAGCCAGCTCTATCACCTACTTGTATCTCCTAAAGGACATGGGTTTAGGCTCTGCTGTCGCTTCTTTTTTGTTAATTTAGGAAACCTGCTATCCTTTACACTTACAGAAAACTGACAGTTACCAGGCTATGGGTATGCTGAGGCGCTGAACTGATACACTGCCACGTATTATCCTGTCTCCTTAGGCACCTCATTTGTCTGAGGTCAGGTGTCATCTCCTGGGTTTATGTCCAGATCCTAAGCATGCCACAGAGGAGGTTTTTCATCATAAAGGCATTCAGAAAGCGGGCACTGTCACTCATGGGACCCATGCGTGCGAAAGCTCAGGGAAGCACGGCGTAACCCAAGCTCTGAATTCCCCAGTTCACAGAGGGTGAGCCTGGCAAGCTGAATTCTCTCCTGGCTCGACGCACTGCACGCCCAGATCCCTTCTTCGCAGGCAGGAGAACTCCAGAAGCAAATGGCGCTCTCCTCGTCACTCTTATTCCTGGAAGGTAGGTTTCCAGGACTACCTGGACAGCAGCTCTACCAGACCTGCTGAGCAGCTGATCTTGGACTCTGCCTCCCAGAACAGAAAGGAGAACGCCGCAGTCAGGCTCCAATCTCAACAGCAGTGGCGCAGGCAGGCTTGCTGCCAAAGCCCAGAGCTCAAGCCCAGGCTTAACACTTAATGTAAGCAGAGCCTTAGGCAGTCAGGTGCTGTAGTCATACAAACAATAATAATAAAAAGTAGTCCTAATGGAGCTCAACCGGCTCAACTTATTGAAAAGAAGGCCTTTGCCCACAGCCCGCAATTACCTTAACAGCAGAAGATCTCTCAGCAACACAACAAAGAGCAGGCATGACTGGATTTAGTGGCTAGAAATGAGTGTTCAGTGTCGAAATAAAAGGCAAAGTGTTTTAAGACGAAAAATAAACATCATCTGGAATAAAATACCAAAGGATAACAGACTCTTCATCTACTAGAATGTATGAATAAAGACTTGCTATCTTTCAGGAACACATTCACTAAGTCATCCATAAGTTTTGGGGCTAACAAAGCCATAATTACTGTGTGCAAATTGCCTTACAGCCCAGAGGATCATAATGGTTCCTTGCAGTCTCACACCAAACTATAAATGAAAACCAAGACATACACCGCATGTGTCCTCAGGAACTGTTCTGCCATCCCACAGCTAGTATCAGCATGATCTTCAATTAAAAAAAAAAAAATGGTGTGAAACAATTTCCAAGGTCAAACTAAGCCATTACACAAACCCCAGCTTCAGCTCTGCTCCAACAGAAACCCCAAACACTAATCTGCTCCACAAAGCACTGGCTCAACAGAACCAGCCACTGAAGCACAGCTCAATGGCATTGACACTTTATACCCATCTGCACTGAATCGACCGCCCACACGCGTAAAACCCGATTAGCTTTGTTCAAGTGGGTTTTTTCCCCATAAAAAACAATCATGTTATGTTGCATAAAAGTGCTGTTTTGAACCAGAGATTCCTAGACTCACAGTTGCCACGAGAAGTCCCAACCTCCTATGAGAGAAGGACTGTTGAGATCCAAACACGGGGAAAATAGACAAGTGGAAATCCTGCGGGCTACACACAAAGTAAAAAAGCTGAGGACAGAAGGAAGGAATGTTTTTCCATAAAAATGTACAAATAGACTGTGAATGCCACCTCCCAAGTATCACCCTGTCGGAAGGCAGCGAGGCCTTGAGCCTCATGAGGAAACGCTAAGGACGTTGGAAATCACAAGTAAAAAAACATCAGACCAGATGGTTACTTCACATTTAAAACAAGGACATCCCTGAGGAACACCAAACGGAGCTCTACACAACTCCAGGGTGGCACAGCCATGCCTTCACATCCTCACCCAGCCATGGGCGACAGCTGAGTCTTCAAGGCTCGTATGTGGCACGAGGCTTTGCCGTCTCCACTGACGGCACCTAGGACAAACGGCAGCTGGAGGACACTGACTAACTTTCCCCCCCAGACTCTTAAAAGTCTTACTCTCTCTTTGGAAATAAAATAAGATGCACAAAATCATTTCACACAGACTTTTCATTTCTTTGAACATTCATCGCAGAATGACTTTTGAAAACCATAAACTTGAGTTTGGCTCAGGGACGTAAAAGGCTTCCTATGCCGATAAAAGGACATTAAACTCTTCTTTGCCTTTGTGTGTCCATGAAAGCGTTGTTAAAAAGTGTATTTTGAGACTACCTTTACTACAGCTGTGCATTCCCTCAACACACAGCAGAGTAAGTTATTCACGCAGGATGACTGTATACACTTCAAGTAGGGAAAATGAACACTAACTGCTATTTACTCCCCAAAATGACAACTAGTAGTAGCTCATATAAACAGGGAAAGATTTTCACCAGGATGCTTTTAAACAAATTATTTCAGCTATATACACGTGCAAAGAGCTTACTGTGTCTGCAACGAGCACAGGTTGAATTTGTGTCATTCATCAGTAACCACAGAGGGTCTAAATGAAACCACACTGTAACAGAGGGGAAACGCTGACAATTAACTTCCACGTGGCAACAAGAGGTATTGGTTAACGTAACGCGCACAGGCCTCAAGTCGCCAGGAGCACGAGAAGGATAGGGACACGCAGTGGGAGCTGCAACAATTAACACTGACAGGAAACTCCGGTCTGCCAACGTCTCTTCTTGCAAAGCACCTGAGGTTTTGCGTGTGTGGATAGTGGAAGGCATCCTCTCCAGCTGACAACGTGCAGAACAGCAAACGTCCTAATAACCTCTCCTGATCCTGACCTTCAGAGCTAATCACCTCATTCAAAGTTCTGGTGTTTTAACCTTGATACATAGTAAACCCTGCCGGCAAAATAATTCATTTATTAGCTACATTCTTCTTAAGCTGAGCAACATTAAAACAAAACCCCCAACAAACCAACCAACCAACAACTGCTGAATTCTCTAACTCTTACCCTGCCAGGAAGAATAAAGACCAGAGCAAAGTCCTGAACACATGCATCAAGCACACAGTCAGACAGTGCTGTATCGTTCCCCCCAGCAACATCGCCAGCCTGTTATCGCCAGGATAAAAATCCCACATCACCAGAGCAGCTTTTATTTGCGTTTTAGACACTCAGGTAAACAGATATTTTTCTGTCAGGTCTGCTGGCAAAAAATGATGAAGTTTTCACTATTTCAAAAGAGATGAAGAGAGTATTTAGTTAAGTCTTGCTCAGAGAGACCTCATCTCTTACAAATGAATTTCATTTGTTTTTTTATTTCCACTGACAGTACAGAAAATACATAACTACATATTATGGGGAGTGAGTTTTTCTTTCCATGCTCACCAAACTCTGCTGAGCTGTACCAAAAGGATTCAGATTCCACCTTCCAGCCGTTACAGCAAGCTTACTTACATCATGTGTTTGGAAAGGAGATTTTTCAACAGAGGAAGCGAAGCGCTTAGCCATGCCGTCCAAGACTCCACGGATCAGTGACCCTCAGCAGCACACAGACCACCACCGTGACATCACACTTTCCACAACATGGCTCCCAAAGATGCACATACCAAGAGAATCTGGAGTTTCAATCTTTGTTTATTTGTTCAAAGAAAGTTGGTTTTTCTTCTTCTTTTTTGGTAGCTTTTTAGGGTTTGTTTTGCTTTGCTTTTTAAGAGCTGCATTACTTTCAAATCTTACTTTTTTCAAACTGAGAAAGCCAGGTGGACCACCTGAGATGAAACATTTCGCATGCAAGCACTCACCAGTGATAGCAGCAGAAGACATGCTGATTAGTTCACACCGTGTTAGTCAGGGCTTCCATTAACACAACTAAGGGCTCATCGAGGAAGGAAAATGTGAAATTGTTCCATTGCTGTTACTCTGCTGGAACGCCACATTTTAATCGCTGGCTGGAGCGTAGTTGAGTGACACAAGGGAGCGAAATGCTTAACAGAAGATGAAAATAATATAGACTCGGTGAAGACAAATGCTTGATCCAGGCACACCCAGTCCACCTCCTGCTTCAGCCTGAAACGTGGATTCATGACTTAACCAGGTTTCTCAACCTGCTGCCTGGAGGGGCCCCAGCCTGGGAGGTGGTGCCAGGCAGCAGCTGCGTGGGTCCAGTAAAATTTCACACCAGAAAAAAAGTGTTCAGATATTAGAGACGCTTAAATTTCAGAGGAACTCATTTGTACACTGAAGTGACGGCCCCCCACCTTTTTTTTTTTTTTCTCCAATCAACAATAATCTACAACCCAGAAGAAGGTCTGCAACAGTTTGATGAATGGTACAAGCAGGTCACAGAAACACAGTTCTCAAAGAGGCTTCCCGAGTCAAAGTTTTGCCTCCTGCCATCCCAGGTATCACATTACTTAAAACAAACAAACAATCCCAAACAAAACACCAACAAACAAAAAACAGACAACAAAACCCAGCTTCTCGCTCCAGTATAAAGTTAGGGAATTTTTGTCTTGATTTCTCCTTCCGGAAGACTGTCTCACAATCCTATTCTGCTCTGTAATTATTACAATTACAGCCAAAATAATTACAACCTTTCTGTAATTTTCAGTCTACATTTTTCTCATAGCAAATTGAAACCCAAATATATTCCTCTCTGAATACCTTATCTCCTTTTCTAGTGTTCGTTCCACATTTGGTGTATGAGTCTCACACCCATACAGTGTTCCAGGCAAAAAATCCTTCCCTTTCCTTAAGCAATAGGATTAGATCTCATGTCTATCAAATAGCAAAACAAACCAAACCTTTACCTGATACAGTCTAGTCATGTGTTTCCTTTTCCTTCCTCCGTCTGAGTGGCCGCTCACCATCACCCTATCTGAACGAGCACTTTGAGGCATCGCTATTTACTCCTGGGCTCCTTAGCTCCTATGACAATTTCTTGTCACTCATCTCCAAAATCATGAGTTCCGTGTTGCCAACCAAAGTCTTGACACTATTACCGTGCTACAACACGGCAGGTCAAGGCACATATATTTTGCATCCCGGTCTTGTGAATCATCCAAAGGAAGTCTACTAAACTGCAAGAGAAACTGCAAGAGAAGGCCTTTAAGAACGGTAGTAGAAGTCGAATAAATGAAGACATAAATCTGGCCTGAAGATGTCACAACATACTGGAGGGAATCCCCCCACTAAAAAGCCCCTGTGGACATACCAGAAGACTTTACATTATGACTTGAAAATATGTCCACTAACAGCAGCCACAGAGGAAAAGCCTCCCTAAGTGAGTGAGGGGATTTCATTACATAAAATTTCAAGACACACCAAGTTAACTTTTAAAAGACAGCCTGCTGCCCACAATTATGGAGAAAAATAAAAAATCACCACTGAAAGGCAAGCTGTACACAAACCAAAACTGCATCACCTCCTACCACATACAGCAGACAGCACTCGCATCTCTTCTCTTGCTAGAAAGCATTAGAATCACCACTGAATCGGTCAAGACTCTAATTTCCCTGTTATTCAGACTAAACTCACTTGAATGCTCTGGCCAGTGCCACTTGCCAACGAAAACCAGAAACAAAGACTGGTGATAGTCATTGAGGAGAGAGTAATTATACATGATTTTAAAAGAGAAAACCCACACCTCTTACACAGACCCCCTTCCACACTGCTCCTGGCAGCTGGCAAGCTTTGGATGCTAAATAAAAGTAAATAGAAACAGGCACGTGGAAGTTATCAAATTACACCTTCGCACCTGCTGTCACACCTGTAACATCATCCTTAGTTGACAGCAGCGTGCCAAACATGCCATTTCACTAAAAATGCCAAACACTGTTCTCATTTAAAAACCTCTTAATCTTGAAGCACCACGTGTGAGGGCAATTAAAGACAAATCCAAAGCAAGCTCAGTGTTTCCTCATCACCTATGGAAGAGGTATTCAGTTGCTCACACCCAGGGATTCAGTTGATCATGCCAGCTGATCAAGCCATCTTTACATCGAAATTGTTTGCTCATTTGTCCCTAATTAAAGTTTACCCTTTAGAGAATCAAACTCAAAGTAAATTATTTCTTCCCCCTTACAAATTCTACAGGTTCCTTAGCAAAGTATGCAAAGGTGATGTGCCTCCCCACGCCTGTGAAGGATGAAACAGTGACCCGTAGCAGCCTAAGTGACTGATGAAGTAGAAAGATCTTGAGAGGACAATCAGAAAGCAACTGGGAAAAAAAATGGATGTGGAAAATGACACTTCACAGAGGAGTTTGATTTACATTTCACACAAAAAGAATTTTTTACACCCATGCTAACTATTTTTTTTTTTATTATTTCAAGCACTCCCTGACAGGTCAAGAATATTCTTTAATGCAAATGATTAAGACAACAGCAACATGGCTCCAAACAAAGCAGGAGACTAAAACATATGCCCTTCAGAGACAAAGGAAAGCATAGATTCTGTCCTAAAGAGCTCACAGTCTGCTTTCACTAACATTGGATGAGGTGATATTTACCCTATTACAGATTTAGAGAGAGCTGACTTTGTTACTTAAACTATAAAAATCCTTTTTCTGAAGTTTCAAAGTAATCATTGACAAGGATTCTTGAAAACAGACATGAGCATCCAGCAATATTTTAAAAGTTCAACATCAAGATACCGGATTGAGTAAACTGTGCGAGAGTACTGCTTTAACAGATTTGTAACCTAAGGAGATAACTGCTTGATTCATTGCTTGTTACAATCCACCACAGTTGCTCGGTTTATCACAGCTCTTTGTTGTTTCCATGAGATTCAGTGAAAGGTTTTTTCCACTACTCTGCACAGCTTTTTTTTAAGCTGACAGGCACAGAGCCAAAGAAATCCATGGTAGTGCTTCTTTTTGTATCCTGAAAGTCTTGCTGGACCTGTCTCACTTCCATGCTGCAGGTAAGACAGTAACTCAAAAACTACTGAAGTTTTCACTTCAGATTTACTCTGGTATAATTGCACATGTGAACAACAAAGAAAATTGAAGTCAGAAGGCATTTAACATAATTACAATTGATGTTCCTGTAATGGATTTACTCGGCTACAGAAGCAGACTGCCATCTTCCAAAACGTGTTAAATTCCTCTGAACACCATCCTCTCGCCAAGGCCCCATCTGGAATAGGGGAGCTCTCTTCACAACCAGGGAATGTCATCAATCCAAACCCAGAGGCACGGAAGGCTGCCTTGTTTCTCTGTTTAGGCCAGATCACCAGGTGAGAGACCTGTAAACAACTCTATCTATGGTGGCGAAGCTGCAGTTTCAACAACAGCATTATTATACCATCAACTGCGAGTTTACGGAACCTACGCTCTACCACTTCCACACCTAGATATAAACGAGAGAAGAATGAAGCCTCTGCAGCTTCGCTTCCATTTCCATATATCGAAAAGCCACTCATCATCAGTCCTGCAAAAGATGAGCAGAAAACGAGGAACTTAAAGGGCCAAAAGAATAAAACTGACAGTGATATTAAACATTTATCAAACCCCAAAGACTGGACATGAAAGTGACAGCCATGGAAACTGCGCTAAGGCACAGACTGGAGCAGGATGCTGAAACCAACAGCACCCTAGTGAAATGCTGGGATTGTCCACAGGACAGCAATTCAAGCATCTGATCGATCATCGTCACAAAGTCCTTACACAAATTCTTTTCACATCCCTGTATAAAACACAGTATTTTGGAAACAAACAAGGAACTCCCGTATCTGCTTTCTGACATCATTTTAAGTGCTAAACTTAGTGCAAAACATTGATGAGTGCTTTATTACCTGATCAAAAGATAATATGAACACAGGCAAAACCAAAAAAAATCCCTATCAGTTTCTGCTTCATATTCTGCAAAGTGATTTTTCAGCTACTTATATTTAGAGCGACGCATTCCCAAATGGAGGTTCTTTTGAACGTCATAACCTAGCACACACTTCAAAACCCCACACTCACGATTCAGAAATCGGACCGCAGCTCTACTGAAATTTCTATTTTGGCAGTTTCCATTTAAAACCTCTTTAACTAGTGTTCAATCTCATCCTGCTGGCTTTTTCAAGGTGCAGAAACAGAGTGTGCTATATGCACACAGTAGAGAAAGATGATCTTACGTATGAAACCGTAATATGAGAGAAATGTCCAGTTTCCAGTACTGCTATGAATCTCTTTAATGAGAAGTAAACTACTTCATCTCGTTACGCCTCAGTTCTCCATCAGAGTTGTGAAGACAAACTGCTTAATAGTGTTAGTTATTCAGACCCCAGAACTAAATGTTTAAATAAAAACAAACAAAAATCCACCACACAAGTCAATTAAAGAACTACAGGTAAAGAACAGGCCAGACTGACACCCAGGCCTAGGAACCCAGAAAGTGGAACTAATGGGACCACACTCTCTGTTGCTCATCACTTCTCAAGCAGGTGTTTTTAGGAACCAATTTTAGCATAATATCTTTATTGTGTGAAGGATCCACGAAAAAGGATACATTCAGACCTTGAATGAACATAAAAATCTTAATGAAATTGCTACCTTGTCAATCAGGTACAGGCTGAGACAGCCAAAAATAGCAGGAAGAGATCCAGTAGAGCAAAGATCACGCATCTACTGTTATCAACTCTTGAAGTAAAGATGTCAAAGAAAAATCCTCTGTGTGTAGCATGGGTGAACAGCAACCAAAACTTGAGCAGGCTTCCTTTGCTCTCTTGAATTTCTGAACAACCAGGAAAGTGTAAGACTGGTGTAGTCAGCTGATTGTTACTGTGAACCAAGACAGTCAGTCTTACCTGTCCCCCAAAGTATAACAACGCAAACTACCTTCCCTCAGCCCTTGCAGGCTTTGCACGGATGTATTCTCATGCTAGTACTGAATGCAATTCTTTAAATCTAAACTCCACATCTGATATTTAAAGCATCAAGCTTCATTGACCAAGGTGCAACCCAACAAAAAGGCCTGCAACCGCAGGCACAGCAAGCAGCAATGCTGCAGCTGGCGAACTGCCTCAGTCAAACGCTAGAGAAGGCAGCAAGTCATCGGATTTTACGCTTTAGCGTGGCCTGACATTTATGCACATCTCAGAATTTGCAACCAGCCGTTCAGCTAGCCTTAAATGTATTTCCTACAGTGCATTTCTAAGCTTGGCTTTACTCCATGTCACTTGCATCGCACACAGGCAAGTTGTCCATACCGTGCCACGGTACCGCGTTGTTATTGAGCGTACTTGCTCTTCTGTCTGTGGGCAATTAACTCAATTTGCAACAAACAGGTTTCAGCGCCCAGTTTAAACTCCTCATCAGGCTTTTGGCATGGCTCGCAAAAAGCCTGCCAGCAAACTATGGCCACAAGCAGCAGTCGGTTGCACGAGGAAAACTCATTCTTCAGCGAGATCCCTCTCCCGCTACACCGCAGACGTGGCCAACATACAGCAGGTTTTCAGCTACCTCTGCTGTGTAGTTCTCTCACCTATATCACACGGGAGAGGGCGTACCCTGTAAGAGGTGTACCGGTGGTATGCATTTACTAGCAGAACGACTCCAAAATACACAGGGCAGCAACCCGCTCGAGAACATAGGATAGGCTTATTTCCAGTAAGAGACCACTTTGTCCTCTCTGGCCAGACAAGCGAGACATGGAATAGAAAGGGAAGAAGCACTTGCTGCCGTTCACACACAGGATTTGACTGAAGAAGAGCTGTGTTTTAAGTCTACCTCAACATCTTCTCTAAGCCTTTTTTCTGAAAAATAAACAGAAGTTCAACACTGCTGCCTCTGAAGACATGGTCTATTTTCTTATCCCCACATGCTTTACTATTGTCTCCCAGGCCTCCCCCTAAGCAAATTTGCCTGGGTTAGCAAAAAGAGGAACACCCAGACAGCCGGACTGATCGTTCTGATCCGGCAATAAAACTGTAAGGCCAGGGTCACAATTTGCAGTATGGAGATATTTCCTTACTGCACGCACATATGCAAAAAATACTGCCAAACTGTGTTACGGCAGAGAGCGATTCTCCACGTGACAGAAACGCGCAGTGAAGCTCAAGTGATTTTGTCAATTTTGCTTTTCCTCTTTGTATCTTCTCTTTGCCCTCTAAATTACTCTAGCCTGTGCGTTAATCTCTTGGTGTGCCACCCAGACACATATATTTGCCTTTGGAAAGTTTCATCTTATCTCAACTGGAGTCCTTCTCTTGGAGTACACAGCCTCTTACACTGCAGTTTATTACCGTCAAAAAGAGCCTGAAGACAAAAAGATACCTCAGGACTTACATGGTCCATTGATGTTCCGTAGCAACCTTCATTTAAACAGCCAATTTGGCTAAGATGGCCTAAACAGACAGGGAACAAATTGGAAAGATTTAAGTGTACAATCACCACAGGAATAAAATTCCATCGCAGAGCGCGGTTAGGAGCTCTGAACAGCATTGCTGCCCTACGTGGGAGTGTTTTAATTGTGTGGCTGGAAATTAAAATTCTACATTTTATTAGAACAGCAGCCCTTTAACACATTTGGGCACTGTTTACAGAAGAGTTTACCATATGACCAAGCCAGAAAACTGAAGCGCAGAGCAAGTCACTTGCCTAACGGCGCAGGCAAGCCTGTGGCAGGTCCAACAACTAGAAACAAGCTTCCTTACATATCAGCGTATTGCCTAAGCTAAGCCGAGAACGAACGCTTGTGCGGAACCACTTCCCCAAGCACTATGTGGACAACAGCTATCACACATCATATCAAACCCTGGACAAACAAATGCAACCTTTTAATTAACCTGCCAGGAAGCTGACAATAAGAAGCAACCAGAGCCCCGTCTGGATCTGCTCCGGCCTTCCTAGCTGTCAATTCTAGCCATTTAGAGTCTTTGTTTGAGTTCCCCTGTGAGGTGAGCCTTACAAAATTCAGCTCTTCTGAAGATCAGGAAATTCAGTTACTCGTAATATCATTACATGGGACAGCTCTCAGAGAGCAATGAAAAAGAGTATTATTATAAACAAACGCCTTCCGCTCAAGTTCAACAAAAGACAGTAATACCTTAATTTTCTGGTGAATGTGTCTCAGTGAATCTGCTGTACCCATGTCCATGTTGTCACTGATGCACACAAAATCCAGCTTCATTTTTGTGTCCAAGTTTAACATCTTTTGGATTTCCTTCCTTGTAATCACAATGACCTCTAGGACAGAGAAAAGTGGGATGAGATCAAGGAAAAAATAAAAAAAGATTTCGTCACAACTAGGATACATTCACTTCTTATTTACAAACCCTAATGGAACTGTCAAAAACCTTGAGTGACATTATGGGCTTCTCCAATGAATGCAGCTCTTTTGTCAAAGTTCACTTTTGAAGAATATAATTAAATGCCTAATTAATATGAAAATTTCTCCTGCTCTGTGTGGGTGGAGGGTTGTCACTGAAAGGGATACATGCATGTGAGTGGCATGAGTATAGCAAGACAGAACAGAAATGTCTCCTGTTGTTAGGAAGTGACCTCAAACAGGCCAATGAGACCCTGCATTAATGTCACCAACACTTCAGAGCTTTATCTTTTGCTCTCCCTGGTCCTGTTTAAGCCTCTGCAGACAACACCACCAACCATAGTATTAAAATGTAATTGTTAAACTACTTTCCAGCACCAGCTTGTCAAGGGAGTGAAGTAATATGTGAGCAACAGACTCATTCCATCTATAAAAGAAGAAAGGTAAATGCATATTTGAAGGATATCAACAGTGGCACGAAAGCGTATTTTCCAAAATTTAGAATATGAGATGAAAGTTGTGCAACAACAAGGCTGAGAAAACAAACCAGCAAGAAACTTTTTCCCCTGGCCTCAAGAACTGGAAGGAAAAGCAAAAGTCAAACCCTTAAATTAAAATATCCCACACTCCAGAAAAAAACCCAACATCATATTGTACATGGAATTTTAACAGCGAAGTATGGGAAATAATACAGCTGTCAGCCTAGCAAGCTCCTACGGCAAGATGAATACACACTAAGAATAAAACTGTACTGTTCAAAACTGAACTCATCCTGAATCCATCAACAGAAAAGAGAAGAAACTGTAAACATGAGAATCATGTGGCAGTTTGCTTTCAGAGATACAGGAGGGCTCCCCACCCACTCCTGTACTGGATGCCAACTTGGATTCGAAACAGGCTGAAGAACCTGGAGAAACGGATTGAAAGCATGCCTTGAATTGGGGAAAGAAGTCACTGAAGGAGAAGGAATTGGTGTCAGGTGGAAAAGCCCACAATTCAGCATGTATCTGGCAAGCTGGACAAATGTCTCCTAATATTTATTAGGAGATGAAGCACCTGCAGTTGGGGCAGAAGGGACACAGTGAATCAGACCGTGGAACACCTACTTACTAATATAAACAAGCACGAGGAACTAAAGCCTCTCGTAATACTTAGAATTATGATCCAGGGAGCAAATTCATGCCGCAGAAATGTAAGCTTGCTCAGGAGGCAGAAGCAAGAGGGGAGCAGGAAGGTGGCAGCTAGCTTACTGAAGCTGCAGTTACAGCCCTGCATGTCAAAACTTCCGCAGGGGATAGGTAAGATGAAGAGCTACGTGTAAGAAAGAAGAGCCAGCTTACCCTAACACCACCTACTAGTGGTCAAGAGCATCAAGTGGAAATGGCTGTTTCTGAGTAGTTATAAAGAGCTACACAAAGCACAAGATTGGTTACAGAGAAGCTTTTAACTACCTGTATATCCATGTCACTGGATGAAAGTATGATCCGAGCAAAAGAAGAGACAGGAGAACAGTCAAAGAAAGTAGATATTCAGAAAGCTGACTTCAATAAACAACAGGCAAAAAGCAATTCCAAGGGAATAAAGTTCTTAATGAAACAAAATAAAGGCCAAGTCTTAAGTTTGCTCTTTTGTTCGTTCACACTGAGAGTGTAAGAGGCTGAGATTGCCATGAGTTGATCTTTACATCTTCACAGAGAATAGCAGCAGCCAGGAAACAAGCCATATCCTCAGGACGTAGTATAGAATAATCACAGTCATGTAGGAGAAGCAGAATGGCAAAGGACAAATAGAAACATGAAAACCCAGAGCCACGAAAAGTGTCAGGAAGAAGTTTTGTAAGTAGCAGAAACACCACAGGAAGATTTAGTTCACCACTGAAAAGGTGAACAAAACCCTAACCCCAGAACCTACCAAAGAACCTCACCACGTACTAAATACCGTTTTAGCCCTCCTGTGACACAAAGCCCACAGCTGAGCATTACAAGTCTGCCACTTCCCCCTGCCCTATTCTGTCCAAAACCCAGCACTTGGCTCCACGCTGCAACGACAAGCACTAAATGCCTCAGAGTAAGTAACCCTGAACTTCAGGCCAGACCAAAACAACAAACCAACACACATCCCAATAGAGCTGACATGCTTCTCACACCCCTCTCATTAGTGATTCAAAGAAATGAAAACCCAGAGAAGCTGTGGATGCCCCATCCCTGGCAGTGTCCAAGGCCAGGCTGGATGGGGCTTGGAGCAACCTGGTCTAGTGGAGGGTGTCCCTGCTCATGGCAGGGGGGTGCAACTGGGTGATCTTTATGGTCCCTCCCAAGCCAAACCATTCTGTGATTCCATGAAATGAGTGAGAGACTCCCAGTTAATATCACTGGGAAAGAGACCAAAGCTGAGAAAAGCATATAGACAGGAAAAGTCCTGGCGAGGGGAGAAGAGGGGGCAGGGTGTGCACGCACAGGAAGCGCAGCGCAGAGTTAAGGAAAGGACGTGACATGTGCCAGTGGCATAGCTCCAGTATGGAGAAGAGACCTACAGCAACAGCAACTGCCTTGACCAACAGGGCACCTGCAACAGCACATTCTAACAAGAGGGGACAACAAACAGGAGGGGCAGACGTGGCCACGGGAAGCTTGAAGAGAGCCGGGTAAGCACGTCGTCTCCACCTGCACCCCAAGCCACCGCCGTGCCTCACCTTCGAAGCCGGCACGCTCCAGGAGGTTCAGCGGGTACCAGAGCAGGGGCCGGTTGCCTACCGGGAGCAGCGGCTTCGGGATGCTGGAGGTCAGGTCCGTCATACGAGAACCGCCTCCCGCCGCCATCACCACGGCCTGGAACTCCATGCTGCAGGGAGAACACAGGGGCAAGGCCTCACTCAACCGCAGCAGAACCGGGCCGGCACAGGCCAAGCCGAGCCAGGACTAACGCCGGTTCCGTTCAGTCTAGCCCAAATTAAGCCGCCAACGCTTCTCAGAGGTGTGCCTCGGCTCCCCGCCTCCCCCGCGCCCCTCAAAGCACGTCGCGGCGGAGCCGAGCCTCCCCCCGCGTCGCCGTTACCTCCGCTCTGGCACCCGCCGGCTCCCTGACAGGACAGCAATGGCGGCGCCGGCACGCTTTGCGCATGCGCGCGGAACCCCGATCGGCTCGATGGCGGCCCGCGGGCGGTAGAGCGCCGATCGGCTCGAACCCCTTCCTCGCCCTGCTTGCGGTCACCGCCTCCCCGCCGGGGCACCGAGAACGCGGAGGGCAGGATCCCAGGGTGCCGAGCGCCCCCAGGCGGCCGGAGGTGGGGCTACAGGCTGGGTTGTTGCGGGGGGGCGCAGCTAGCAAGGTGCCGGCGGGGGGGGGGGGCAGGTTGCAGGGTGCATGGCAGGGGAGCAGTTTGCAGCCACCTCCCCCCACACACCGTGTCTCGAGGGGACAGGACCCGCATCCCCCACGTGCACGCCCTGCTCTCCACCGCACAGTGCCACGGCACCCAGCAGACAGCTCCATGTTGGCCCCCAACAACTGCAGCGCTGGCCAAATCCACTCCCGTCCCAGCCCTTGAGAAACACGGACACAAACAGGGCCTGGGGCAGGACAGCAGGGTCCGGCCCTGCGCTTTTACTGAATTCGGTGTCTCCGGGGCGCCCCCGGGGCGGCCTCATTCATCCCAGGCGTTGGTGTCGGTGTCGATGGACACGCAGTTGTACACGGCGTACCGCAGCAGCTCCTCGCAGGTCTTGGCCCTGGAGGGGGGACGCTGGGTCACTCCGTGCTTCCCTCCCCATGCCTGCCCAGATGTCCCCCAGGGCAGGACCTGGGGAGCCTGGGAGGACATCCCAATGCCAGCCCCAGGGAGGAAGGAGCATCCCCATCCCCCCCCCGCCCCGTCCCCAGCTTGACTCACGAGGAATAGTTGGGCAAGAAGAAGCTGCAGGAGCACGTGGAGGCCTGTGGCAACACGTCCATCGCGTTCAATCTTGGGAGAAAGGAAAGAGAGTGGGACCCTGGCATGGCGTAGGGACCCGGGCACTGCACAGGGACCCGGGCACCACGCAGGATGGACTCACTCTGCCCTTTCCGGGTAGACATTGATCTGAACTGGGAGGCGACTCCGGCCAGTGACGAACTTGAGGAAGTGGCCGAGATCCTCTGAGGGGAAGGACAAAGCTCAGGTCTCAAGGACAGGGACAGGACCATCCCATTCAGTGCTGTCATGGCAGGGTCTGCCCTTGCAGAAGCATCCCAGGAGTGCAGTGCAAAGCTAAGGGATGCTCTCAGAAGCATCCCAGGAAGGGCCAGGCAGGACAACCCCAGCCGACTCCCAGGGAAGCACCAGCTGAGCATCCCTGGGGCACAGGGCTCTGGGTACCCCGCCCCAGGCCCACCCCGCTCCATATGAAGAGTGGGGAAGGGCTTGGGGTCTCTCACCACTGGTGAAGTTGTTGAGTGCCTCCAAGAACATCTGGACACGGGTGTCATTGGAGGAAAATTCCTCAAACGTGACTGTGACAAAGAATACACAACAGCTTTGTTAGAAACTCCCAACATTTTAAAATTATGGGACATATCCATCCCGCCCTTCTGTGAGAGCCCAGAGCAGAGGCAGGAGAGGAGACCCTCCACTCTCGATGAGCTCTTCCCAGTCCCTGGCACCCCGAGAGGGGCCAGCACCCTGCACAAAGGTAAGTGGAGAAATGGAGGTCCCAGTTTGCAGGGTGGCTGTTCACCTCTGCCCACAGCGGCCGAAGACCAGAGGGACCAGGGTGGGGACTGCTGGAGTTTGCAGCTAAACCTGAAGCATCCCTATTCTGGGTCCCTCCAGCTCATCCTCCCCCGGCCTCCCAGGCATGCCACGACCAGGACTCAGCACAGGGCAGGATGTGTGCACAGGCCAAGTATTGTTGAGGGACGCCCATGCCCAGGTGGGGTGAGCAGAAGCAGATTTGGGCTGGCCCTGGCACTTACTGAACTTCCGCAGTTCGGCCACCGTGATCTCGGGGTCCCCACAGACCTTCTTCTCCAGCTGCTGCCAGGTGAGCAGGTCCAGCACAGGCTGGGGCACCACGCAGAGCAGCCCAGCACGCATGGCTGCGATCTGGGGGGGGGCACAGGAGGGGTCCCATGTCACAATCTGAGCCCAGGGCAGCCAGCCAGGACACTGGGGGCAGGAACTGCAGCACCCCAGAGGGTGTCCCCAGGGCTCATGGACATCCCAAACATGGGATGCGCATAGGAACTGCCCAGCTGGAGCTGGTTTTGGGGACAACCATCAACTGAACAGGTATCAGGAGCACCTGTCACAGGGGTAGGGTCCCCTTGCAGCCATGCTGACCCTGAGGGACAGCGTTACCTGCTCCTTGCTCTCCTCCAGCCGAGCCCTCTGCACCAGGCGGATGAACTCCCTGCGGTCCTCGTAGCGCACCACGGTGCTGCCGCCATTGGGGATCAGCTCCACCGTGCGCTGGTCACTCAGCACCGTCGTGTAGGTCAGCTCTCTACCGAACATGAACTCGAAGGCTTCCCTGTCCACCCCATCCAGCACCTCCAGGAGTTTCACCTACAACCCCAATGGGCAAAAGCCATCACAGCAGAGCCAGAGCAGCCACGGGAGCGCATGACACTGCCCTGCCAGCCCCCAGCCCCACTCACCAGCTCCAAGTCCACAGTGGCGAAGTCCTTCCTCCAGCTGACCTCCTCCCCTGCCAGCTGCTTCCACACCAGTGCCGGCAGAGCCAGGGTCTGCCAGAGGAAGCAGAGATGCACGTTCTCCCTGTGTCCCTCTTTCACCCAAGGGCAGCCCCTCTGCTTTAGACAAGGTGGCTGCCACCGAGCCCCTCACCAGCCAGAGAGGCTCTGCCATACTCACCAGAAACTCCTTGCCCCTCAGGGCTCCTCCTATCAGCTGCCCTATCCACTCGTACTTGGGGAATTCCTTGCAGGAAGGGTTGGGGACATACATGTCCCTGGTGTCACTGCTGCTGTTACCCTGCGGGAGAGATGCTTAGGACCTGTGGACACAGATGCGACCGACCCAGCACGGTCCTTCCCTGCAGCCTCCCTCTCCATCACCCCTCCACCTGCCTCTCCTGCCCTTTACACCCCTCCAGGAGACCTCCACCACCCAGGTACAAGCACAGCCCCCCTGGCCAACAGCCCCACAAGCATTAAGACAGGACTAACACCCCAAAAGCCCCAGGTTCTGCTGGATGCCCCCCCAGGGGCAGGACAGCAGGGCGCCAAACCTGGTTGGAGGTGCGCACAAAGAAGGGCAGGGGCATAGGGACGTTGCTTGAGCTGGGACACAGCTCCTCCGACACATCTGACAGGCTGTCCCGAAAACCACCGCCTGCAATGGGGACAGAGGCTGGTTAATGTCTGACATGCTCAGGGCCAGATGCTGAGCCACAGGATCTGGCCAAGCCACCCCCTCTCCATGGGGCAGGGGCAGCGCTGGGGGCATAGGGAAGGTGCAGAGATCACCCCAGATGTGCAGAGCGGAACAGTCTCCCGCATAGCAGCCGGGACAGCAAGGGCACCCCACTGCAGTGGGTGACCTATCAAGCTGCCCCCCAGCAAAAAACCCAGGGAAGAGCCCCAGGCAGGAGGGAAGAGCCCTCACCTTGGTCGATGATGCCCTCGGAGATGAATTCGCACTGCCACCACTGGCTGTGGTTCGCGGGCCACCTGCAGGGAAACAACGGCCCCACGCATATCCCTCCTCTGAGAGAGCCAGCAGCCCCCGGCACTCCCCCACAGCCTGTGCCAGGGAGGTGACACCATACAAACGTGACATGAAGACCTACCTGTAGTCCAGGGGCTGATTGTTCTTGGGAGGTGTGAGGTTTTCGTACAGCTGGAGAGGAGCACAGAGCAGAAAGGGGATGAGACGCAGCAGGGGCAAGAGATGCCGAACAGGCAGGTACCTGGCACAGGGCATGGCGTGGCCGTACCTGGGAGAAGACGGTGTTCTTGCCGCTGGGGTCCAGAGCGGGGTTGGCGCGGTGCTCCCGGGCCAGGTGCCGGTTGATGTGCAGCTTTGGCAGGCTGTAAGGGCAGGGGGTCTCCGAGGACTGGAGACAGTGGGCGATGAGGGCTGTGCTCTGCTTGGACAGCAGCAGGAACTGCTTCATGCTCTAGTAAGGGATGAGCAGGGATGGTTAGAGGCCTGATCCTGCCACTGCGTGCCCCCTTTTCCCCTCCCTAGGCACAGCCCCTGGTGTTGCAGAAGATGCTAAACTCCTCCATCTCTCTGGCAATGCCCAGCACAGCAGATCTCAGCATGAGCCCTGGGCTGGCCTGTCCCCATCAGATCAAGGGGGACATGCCACAGTGCCCAGGGAAACCAGCTGAGCCCGTGATGAGATGGCATCATCCCAGGGGAGCCCAGCAAATGCTCACCCTGAGTGCATCAAAGCTGCCAGAGCTGTAGTCGCAGGGGGAGATCAGGTAATGCAGGACACTGTCCAGGAGCTGGACGAACCTGGAGACCGGAGAAGAGCAGCATGAGGATGCGAGGGGGTCGGTGGTTGTGCGGAGCCTGACATGCCCGTGGCATTTCACCACAGACAGCCCCAGGCTGCACCGAGCCGGAGTCTGAGCCTCCCTGCACGTGGGTCTCATCCAGCCCACAGAGAGACACCAGCACACCAAGAGGAGCACCCAACCAGCACTCTCTGGCCAAGTGCGTTATACTGTTCTCCCAAGAAATAGCTGCAAACAAGGGCAACCCAGCCCACGCCGCAGCACTGTGCCTGCGTCACTGCAAGAGGCTCTCTGCAGTGCTGACCCCAATCCAGGGCTGCTCTGCAGGCAGGGAGGATGGGGGACTCCATGTAGTAGAGGTCCTCCTCGCCCCATGCTACCACCATGCTCCCCAGAAACTGGAAGCAGCCGTGTTTTGATGGGGAGCATCAAGCCGAAGTCCCTGCCGCACACGGGAAAGGAGCTGGCTGACTTTAGGCAAGACACAAGCAACCCCCTGCTAAAGGTCAGGGCACAGTACCTCTCAGGACCCGGGCTCGCTGTGGGGATGCTGCCATCCCCATGCCGTACCTCTGAATGAGCACAGCCCGCCGGTACAGCACGTCAGTGCCTACCCCTTCCAGGAGTGGGTAGCGCACCAGCCGGGAAGGCTGGAAGATGTCAGCATTGAGGATCAGGTCCCACTCCCAGGAGGACTTGATCCTTATCCCTCGCAGACGGACGTTTTGCCCATGCTCTGTCAAGAAAGGACAGCGATTGCTATGTGCACGGCTGCAGCTGTGCAGCCGGCATGGCTCGGATGCTGCAACTGGGAGCAAGGACACCCCCACAGCCTGCAGCATGCCAAATGAGGCTCATTCCCCAGCTTTTCCTCCGATGCCCCCCAAAAAGCAGCCGGTGTGGCAGGAGCTGGTACTGGCTGCAGCTTTAAGGTCGGGCTGGGCTGGCAGCCCCAATCCCGCAGCAGAGGCTCACCCCGGCACTCCAGGATGCGGATCTCCAGGACTGGCAGGTGGGTCTTCATGTCGCGGAGGATGCAGACATCCCGATAGCTGTTCCTGCACACAGCACGGAGGGAGATGGCAGAGCCGCGAGGCACAGACACCAGCAAGGCAGCCGGCGAGCTGTGGGCCCCAGCCGGCTCCCCAGCCACTACTGTGGCCAAAGACCCCCACCTCACCGGGACTGCGGCAGGAGGGGACCGAGCGGAGAGGAGAGGCTGTCAGAGGCACAGAGGTGTCCTGAAGAAGGTGGAAGCCACGTTCAGAGAAGAACCAGAAGCGCGTATAAATTCAAAGCAGAACAGAAAGGCAAGATGGCTGAGAGCGCATCCCTGTTCCTGGGGGTTCCAAGCGCATCTTGCATTGGCACAAGCATTGTTTGAGCCAAGCTGGCCACACAAGGGTGATGTGTTTTGGAGGACACAGGGATTTGTGAAGATGAGCAATTTGATAAGTGATTTGCTTGTATTTCCAAAGCCTTTGACAAGGTCCCATCAAAGACCTACGGGTGCATGGGGAAAAATCCACTGCGACTGCCCAGGTGCAGCAAGGAGTCGGGTCCTGCCACTGGGAAAGAGACCTCAGTGGTCTCATGAGTGCTTCTTCAAAGACAAATTTCATTGTTCAGCCAAAAAATGGTAAACAGGCAAGTTTTGGGGAGGATGAAATCATTGTACCCCTACATAAACCCCTGTCTGCCTCAAGAAGGGTGCTGCAGAGCCAGGGCAAAGAAGGAGAGGTGAAGCATCCCAGGACTTCTCAGCTACAGCATGGCAGAGATGTTCAGAAAAGAGACAGCAGCGGCACCCCGAGGAGGAGGAGGAAAGACCCCCAAAGTCACCAGGCAGGAGGAAGCACGCTACAGCCCAGCTGCTGCAGCACGGGTGAGGAGCAGGAGCGGAGATGAAAATGCTCGGCTGGCACACGGAGGCGGGGGACCACCATGCTTTTGGGGACAGATGCACCCAGGGAGCGTCGACCCACGGAGAGCCACCGTCACCACCAGGTCGCTCAGGAGCAACCTCAACCCTTTCCTTAGCATCTGCTCGAGGTGCAGAGACAGTTCAGGAGTTTGGCCCAAGCCAGGTCCAGGCTGCTCCTCGCTCATTACTCACTCACTAATTAGGACTGTTCTCAGGTGCTGAAGTTTATCCTGTTGCCCCCCGTACACAGCCACCCGCCTGGGTATGTAGGAGTTGGACTGACTGTCCAGCATCAGCCACAGCTTCCTGGGGATGAGAAAAGCAAGTGGCAGCGTTGTTCTCCCCACCCAAGCTGCCTGGGCACAGAGATGACCCTGGAAATGTCCCAGGCCTGAGGGAAAGGCTGTGTCCTCCTGGGGTGCATCTGGCAGCAGCTGCCCCCAACCTCAACCCCCAGCCCATGGCAGCAGCCCAGGGAAAGCTGCATTCAGAAGGAAGGGGGGTGCTTTGCCCCACAACCTGCCTGACCCTGGTGGGGAGGGGACACCCCAAGGTCTCACTTGACAATAGTGCCTTTCCTCATGTTGAGTCGCACCCAGTGCTGCCCCTGGGGCCCGCTGCTCTCCCAGCTGGTGGTCTGGTTGTCAGTCAGGTGGGCCGCCCCACAGTCATCCTGCAAGAGTGCAGCGAGCAGAGGGAGGGAGCTGAGCATCCTTGGGCACATCGTGGGGCCAGAGGAGGTCAGGACCAGGCCAGCCACTCAGTTCACTGGGCTGTGGGTGGATGGTGGCTCCCACACAGAGAGAGGCCAGGCACAGCCATGGATGCTTCGCAGCGCCCCAGAGACACAATGGGATTTTGCTCTCAACTCCTCACAGCTTCGCTAGAGCAGCAAAACCCCACCACTATTCCCTGCCCCTCACGGAGGGGACAGCCAACGCCAGCCACTGCTCTCCACAGCTGCGGCAATGCTCATCCATGTCATGCTGATTTTAAGCCATGGAGGAGCCCTGCTACGCACCGTCTCTGAGGAGACCTCGACGCTGCTGAGGTACTCCTTGGTGCAGTTCTCGTGGTCCTTCACACTGTAATCGTAGAGGAAGCGCCCCAGCTCCGTGTCATGATCATAGCTCCAGCCTGGGGGCACGGACCTGCAGGGGGGCTCTGTGTTAATGGGATGGAGAGACTGGGCTGCGCCCCAAACCTGCCCACCAGCACTGTGCAGGTGCTCCAGCTTGGATCAGCCACAGCATCTCATGGTCACCACATCAGGATGGTGCCAGGCAGCTGTCCCCACTGCAGATGGCATGGCTGTTATCACACCACCACCATGACGGGTGTTTATGGCCACTCCAGCCCAGTGGGAATAACACCACACGGCCTCTTGGATGCTCCACAAAGCAAAGGCCATCTTTGCTTGAGCAGCATTGAATGGTATCAATGTAAAAGGCATCTCATGGAACCCATCCTCCCCACTCCCAACCCTGGAGCCAGTCCTGGCCTCACAGGCGTGTCCAGACCCTGACCACCTGCCCTTCGAGGTGCTGCAGCACCGTTCTCGTACCGAAATTTCCGCACCGCAGCCTCATCCTCCTCTATGAGTCTGGGCTTCCCTCCCGGGCGCATGGAATAAGCAAAGTCCACGACTTGTTTCCAGCTGGAGCAGCACCAGCAGATGAGTCACACAAAGGAAAAGATGGGTCAGTGCTCAGCGTGCCCAAGTGTTACTGCCTTAGTTTGGAATGAGGCAGCGGTGGTGGGAGACCAGCGGGAACACCCAGGGGCTGCAAGAACAGTCGTGGCAGAGATGACAGCGTCCCTGGACCCGGGTCCGGGCGGGGAACCCAGCCCTGCGCGTGGCCTTCTTTAGAGAAAATCAAACAGGAGCTCTCTCATCACAGCATTACCTCCGCGACGTTGCTCAGCCCAAACCCAAGCGCCTCAGAAGCCCCCTGGCATCATGCTTATCCTCCGCGGGTGCTGCCACAAGCAAGCAGGATTAGCCTATGGGGATGGGGGAGGGAAGAGAGGGGGGAAGGGGGAACCCTGCTGCCCGAAAGGACCAAGGAATGGTCCCACCTGCACTGGAGGGAGCGAGTGGGCTGTGCTGGCCACGCACAAGGGCTTTGGGATGGTTGGGTCGCATGTCCTCTGTGGGTACCAACCATGGGCACCTCCAGCGCCCACCGCCCCGTCCCTGCCCAGGGCGCAGCAGGCTGGGGCCATACCTGACGGCGGGTTTATAATCGACCCCGAGCGCTTGGTGCTGCCACTGGACCATCTCCGCGGACTCAACCGGTACCAACTTATCTCCGCCCTTTCCAAACCTCCGCGCCAGGAGCCAGCCCTCGGCCAGGTCACGGCAGCCCGTGTACTCTTCCAGCTGCTCCTGAAACCACATCCCGGCTCGTCACCGCCGTCGGGACCCGGCACCACCGGGCCGGCTGCGGGGGGAGGCACGTCCCGCCGTTACCTTGCTGAGCTTGACCCAGAGCCCGGCGCCGTTGCAGTACTCCTCGCCGGTGGCGCGGAGGCAGCCGCCCTTCCGCACCTCGATGGTGGCCCGAGCCGCCCGTTTGCCGCCCCGCGCCGGCCCCGGGCTGTCCCAGACGCTGAACAGGCTGCGGGCGGCGGCGGCGGCGGCGGGGTCCTTGCAGATCTTGTACTGCACCTCCCGCGGCACGTAGCAGAGCGCGGCGGGCAGCGCCCGGGCTCGGCGGAAGCACTCGCTGCACTGCAGTAGGAACCGCAACCGGCCCAGCGCCTGGTGCGGCGCCTCCCCGCCCGCACGCATCGCGCAACCGGCTACCGGGCTCCGTGCCGCCCCGGCGGTGCCGTTCCCGGGGTGTCCCTGCGCTGTTTCCCGGCGGTGCCCGTTCGCCTCCGGCCGCTCCCGACCCGGCCAGGCCCTCCAGGACCGCTCCGCCGCGGGCAGCCCCAGCTCCCGGGTCGCCGCCTCCTCGCCGGGCAGGCGCCGCTCCGCCACGCCCCAGCCGTTCTTCACCCCTCCCGGGCCACGGTCCCCTGCTGGGTGCGGGGCCCGTGCCGCCACCTCCCCTTTGCCGTGGTGCCACGCCGACCCCGATCCCTCGGTCCCCGGCAGGAGCTGACTCGGGGGTCACCCGCATCCATCCCCTCGCCCCAACGGCTTTGCTCCCTCCCGGCCTCCAATGCCCGTGGCGCTGCCTGCATCCCTGCAAGCAGAGGGGGATCCCTGGGGGGTCGGGGCACATCTCTGGCATGGATAGGGAAAAGAGGGGAGCGGCCACTCTGCTACGGGGAGACCCAGTCCCTGGCTGTCTGGGGGACATATTGCAGTCCAGGCAGGCTTGCAGCCAGCGGGGATGCTCCAGTCCCCACCGGAGATGATGGGCTTCCCTGCCTCGGCGCAGCTTGACCAAAGCCAGCAGCAGCATCCTGACCGCAGGAGCAAGGCCGTGACACCCAGCAGCACCCAACCACCCCAGAACGCTGGCATTGTCTCACCCCACATGCCCGTTGCATACCACAGCGAGGTGGTGGCAGAGAGCAACTCAGCCCCACCCCACGTTACCTGAATTTCTCTGGGCTGGGCACAGAGCTGCATTTAGGGATCAGGAAACAACCAGGCTGGCAGAGCTCAAAGGTCCCGGCACCCCTCCGGCACCTGCCTGCTCTCCTCGCAGGTCAGAGTCCAGCTCCATCCCTGCCCGCAAAGGCAGGGTGCAACGAGGTCTGACAGCTGTCACCCCGCGGTGTTATCTACTGAAAGGTGTGACGGTGCCTCGCCACAGCGATGGGCGAGCAAAGAGCCCTGAACCACAGTGCGAGAGAAATGCAAACTTCTGTCTTGATCCTAACTGTGGCCACCGCAGCCAGGAGGATGCCGTGCCCTCCCTCCGCAGCCACGTCACCCTCTAAACCTGGTGGTAGAGCTGCTGCGAAGGGTTGAGCCGGTTAAATACTCTGAGCCACCGCCGTGACACCACGCTGTGTGCAAAGGGTATCACGGGGCCAAACCTGCTTCACCTCCAGTCGCCTCTCACCACACCAGTCTCCATCGCTGTTTAACCCGACAGAAGGACGCAGGAGCCTTGGCAAATCATCAGGAACGCCAGGAGTAGTTAGTTCATTCACTTTATTTTAGAACCTACATGAGGTAGGGACAGACAGATCCCGTCAAACTATTTATAGCTTGTCATACTCCAGGGTATTAGTGGGATAACAAGAATAGCTAGACTACACCTGCGTTATGAATCGCCTGAAGCTATTCTGTGACAATTCAGCAAGCTGAAGGCAGGACAGAGAGAGCGGTTACACGGAGCCGTCACAGCATCAGTCCCTCCCCCAGCTTGTCCATGTGCACCCTGTAAAGCTTCAGCTGTGGCACACAGATGCCTCCTCCGCAGCACAGGGGCATCAGCACCTTCCTTCGGATGGCACTCGCTTGAAAAATCAATCTCGACCGACTTGAGACTGGGTGACGGGATGGGGACACACAGCCTCTGGTTCCTGGTGCCCAGGAGAGCTCTCTGGCCTCAGGACACACACAGCAGGAGTCTGGGGTAAAGGCACTTGTGTCTTGTCAAACATGGTAGGAGACAGCTCCTACCCACAGCTTTCGAGGTCAGAGAAGGAACATGACCCAGCACTGAAGTAACATCAACTTTGGGCCCCTGAGATCACCAGAAATGAGCCAGGCTGGCCTTTTCCACAATTCCCTGGGCTGTCACAGCAGAAATTCAGTTTGTGATTGGCTTTGAAACACCACGGAGAGAAAGGACCATGCAGAGGAGATCCAGGTGGGTTACCAGCTCCCCCTTCCCAGCACCCCTTTGCACAGCAAACTCAACAGCATGAGCTGTGGGTTATCTTGGCATCCTTGCTCAGCAGCCACCTTTGTCCAGACCCTCTGGCCATGCATTGAATTGTCTCAGCTGAGACCTCGCTACAGCGACGGGCTCTTCCTGCAACTGGAAGGGCTTGCACAGGCCCCTACACCCAGGTACAACACTCAGCAGCAGCTGCTGTCATTCTCCCACAGATATACAGCCATACACAAAATGGACAGTAAAATGATGGTATATATGGTAAAACAATGTTCTTCTTGATATGCTGGTAGGGGTGAAACCCAGACCATCCTGGATGAGCTCCCAACTGCAGCCTTCCTGCTAGCGCCACGGTCCTGTTACTGCAAGTATTTTTTAAAGAGAAATCCCTATCACCAGCTAGATCCTTTTCCCAGAGCTCCAGCTAGTTCTTGGGCAGCACTCTCTTCTCAGTGGCAGGAAATAAACCCAAGGGTGTGAGAGGTTGGGGCTAAAAGACCTTGCTGGGACGAAAAGTGGAGAAATGTGGGAAAAGCTGGAGTCAGTAACTCCATAGTCCTCAAGTGCTTCAGGGTAGGGAGGACCTAGACCTGAAGCCAGCAAGGTGTGACTGGAAGTTAGAACAGATTGCCCAGAGCTGTGAGACAAGTCTTGAGCATCTCCAAGGATGGAGACAACACGACGCTTCTAGGGAAGGATCCCACTGCGTCAGCCAGGCTCTGCTCTCAGGAGTGCCCTGTGCAGCAGCTCTCTGCTCATCACAGAGGGCTGGGACTCTGTACGTGGATGGCGAGAGGGACTAGAGATGTCCAAGCATCTCTTCCCTCAGTGAGAAGCCTGAGCTGCTCTGGGTATCTCCATAATTACCTCTGTCACCCTCTGTCAGCTCCAGCTGCTTTCACCAAGGCTGGGGTCACCTGTTGGAGATGTCTCAGCCAGAGGTGCCCGCTCCCCCACAGCCAGTCACCCCAGTCATCCCCAGCCTGCCCATTCCCACAGGTGACACCAGCTCACCCTCCACCAAGGACTAGGGCCATTTGATCCATCCCGCCCCGAGCCACTCATCAACCAACCGTGCCCGCTCAGCAATAAAGCATCAGAGGGAAATAAGTTTCTCTTACTACTTCCAGTTCTGCTCTGTAAATAACGTGAGCTCCTGCTGATCTCCCTTAGAGACAAGCGGCAAGGTTGGAAAAAGCGGGATCGATTTCACCCAAACACCAGTGGCCAGAAAGTATCTAGGGTGGTTCATTTCAAATCCCAGCTTGATGCTGAAGACTCCTTTGCCAACACTCCTGCCTGAAGCCAAGCCAGTAGGTCAAAGTCCTTTCGCCAGTTTGCTCATGCCCATTTAAAACAGACATCCTAGGAAGTGACTCAGCCACCAGTACGGAAGGGTGTCACGCTCTGCTCCTGTCCACGCTGGTTGTTGAAATCAGCCACAGAGCCCAGAGCTCCGAGATAACTCTAGGATTTACAGAAAACCTCCACCAGCAGACGGGAAATCACGCCCACCCCGCTGAGCGCGGAAGGCTCTGCTGCCAGGAATGCCATCCCTGCTCACCCTATGCTCCTTCCACTCACCGCGACGTGGGAGACGGTAGCACATGCTCTCTCCTGGCCCTACATCCCTTTTCATACAACTGCTCTCAGCAGATCTGGGAATACAGCAGTTTCAAAGGAAACTGGTGAAGGGAAGGACTTTGTTTACAACTGGAAGTGATTTCTGGATGACAGACTTCTTCCACAGAGGAGAAAAAGGCATGAAGCGTAAAGACAGGATAAATGTTAACTCACAGCATTAGCCCCGCTCCAGTGAAGCCCCAGTGACTCAGTGGTGGTCCAACAGACCACCCGGGCTGAAGGCGGAGCCCGGGGTGTAGGCTGTAAAGCTTTCGTTGCCCACTCCTCACTCACACACTGCGTGTCCATCAAGGAGCTCCAACCCTTGGTACTCACAGTCTCTCCACACCCTCTGGGAAAGGCTTTCCCTGTCCACCCAAAACCTCCACCCCACGGCAGAGGGGAGCAGAGCCCAGCGCCGCCATACCTCCTACTGCTGCCTGGGAGAAGAGCTTGGCTCTGCCTGCACATCTCCATGAGAATTAGATTAGTCCCAATACTGCCTTTCAGGGAAAAAACAAGGCTCAAAGAGCCTGGGAGAGCAGCTGCCAGGCCACCAGCATGCCGGATGCAGAACAAGATTACGGAGCAGGATGGACTTGCACAGTTCCCAACTCCTGAAGGAGAGCAGCTCCCCCAGCAGTCGCAGCTGTGCAAGGGGTGCAGGGAACCACGGGCGGTCGCAGGAACTGGGGTTTTGTGTGATGTAAAAGCATGGGAGCCCTTTCCTGACAGGGACCTGCTGTGCAGGTCGGTCATGACACCTCGTGGCCAGAGGCACCCTTGCTGCACCCGCCACCAGCCCACCCTGCTTCTTGAACCTGCCTGAACGGTCTCATTTCCATTGACCTGAGGTGTGAGCAGAACAAGGAATGCGGTCAGGATGCTCAGACTGGGACACGCTGAGCATCTCTGAGCACCCCCGTGGTCTCAGCAGCGGCTCGCAGCTCTGTCCTGTGCTGTAACCTGCCGGGCAGCTTTGTGGCCATACCCCGCTTGAGTTCGGAGCACAGCACGGCCTGGGACGAGCGAGAGCTGCAAGAGGGACACGCGGAGAAGAAACTCATTACAAAAGCCAACCAGACCTTTCTGACCTATGAGGGCTGGGCCAGGGTTTCGTTACCGCAATCACATTTACCCTCCAAGCTAGCTCCCACCCTGCCGAAGGCCCAAACCTCCATGTCCAAAGAGATGCTGGGTACCACTGCTGGGAGCCAGGCTTCACACCTATACGTTTATTATATATACACATCCTGGGGAGACGAGGGAGCTCTTCCCACCGCACGGTTTTGTCCAATGATTGTCCATGCCGCTCGGTCAGGCTGCACCATCACTCCTCCCACGGACTCATATCCGTGTCGATGGCCACGCAGTTATAGGCGGCGTAGCGCAACTTCTCTTCGCAGACCTTGGCGCTAGGGATGGCAGGAGAGAAGGTGGGGAAGAAAAGACAAGATGGAGTTGCCATTTGCCAGCCGAAAGGAGAAGATGCTTTCTGAGATGGAGGCTATGCTGCACCGGCCGCCCACAGAGAATCCCAGCAGCCACACGGTACAGGACATAAGCATGGCAAAGCGATGGGGCCCGGTGGCTCAGCACCGAGGGTCAAGACAACAGCCCAGACACACAGTCCCACAGACGCAGGGAAGCACTGAAACTTACGTGGCATAGTTGGGCAAGAAGAGGGTGCTGGAGCAGGTGGATGACTCCGGCAAAGCATCCGTTGTCTCAGAGCTTGGGAGAAGGTGACAAACTGGTCAGAACCAGCAGGCCAGCGAGGCAGGGGAGACCAGACCACAGACCCCTTCGGTGTGGGATTGGTCAGCCTTGCAGTCCACACAAAAATGGACTCACCCCATCTTGTCCGGATAGATGTAGATCCGTGCTGGAAGGCGGCTTCTGCCAGTGACAAATCTGAGGAAGCGACTGCGATCCTCTGCAAAGGAAAATCAAAGACATCAGCAGACCCCAGAGGGATGCGAGATGGAGTATCCCCCACCTCCAGGCATCCCCAGCACCAGCAAGCAGCTCCTTCTGCCCAGCTGCTTGCTCGCCTTGGCTCCCAGCTGTTTTCTGGGCAGCAATAAGGGTGCTTTCACCCTCCCAGTTCCCAGCCAGCACGCAGCTGTCACGGCACGAGATATGCAGGGACAGCGCAAATCACTCACCATTGGTGAAGTTGTTGAGTGCTTCCCAGAAGTACTGAACACGGGTGTCCAACGGCTCGAAGTCCTCGAACCGGGCTGGCAGAAAGGATACAGGAAAGGAGTTTATTAAAGGTCCAAGCTCCCTTCTGGATAAATTAGGGCAGGCCCTCCCCTGTGCACCCAGAGGTCCTCTGCCAGTGCAGGAAGAAACCTCCAGGTGCCTGCAGGGCGTGAGCACGCAGATCCGAGGTGCGAGGGACACATGCAATCCCTCTCCAAAAGCACACCCAGATCCACATCTCTGCTCCACAGAGGCTCCAATACTGGCAGCCAAGGGATGCCCCAGCCTCTACTCTGAGGCCCAGCATGGAAACTAGGGACACCCCATCAGCACCCAACTAAAGGCCAGAAGTATACAGGCCCACACTGCAATAAAGGTTATTACCGGCCTCCCACACCTCTCCTTGTCCCAGCACTGAGAGACGACAGCTTTGTTTTCAGGGAAAGAGTTGTCAGCAGAGCCCTTCACTTACTGAGCTTCTTCAAGGCATCAACTGTGACTTCAGGGTCTCCACAGACTTTTTTTTCCAGCTCCTGCCAGGTGAGGAGGTCAAGAACAGCTTGAGGCACCACCTTCAGCAGCCCAGCCTGCATGGCCATGATCTGACAAGGAGACAGGGCAGGTAAGCAGCACGTCTTGCCCATTTCCCTGGCTCGTGGTTGAGCCTAGGGACTTGACTGGATGCAAGCCATGTGACTGCTCAGCAAATGCCCCAAGGAACCTGAAGAAGGGAACAGGATCCCAGAGAGATGCATCCCAGTTAATTCAAGAAGCCTGTATCAGAGCTGGGAATAAAACCCTGCATCTCCCATGCTGCTACAAGCTGCTTTGTTTCTCTACAACTCCATGGGCTCCAGGACCTCACCAAAAAGGACTCCCTATCGCTGCAGTGATGCGCACAGGGACGCCAACCACGATGCATTTTACCAGAACCAGAGCGGCGGGGGTATGTCCCTGGGAACTCACTGACCACTCGTGCTAGGCGACAGCGTTACCTGCTCCTTGCTCTCCTCCAGCCGAGCCCTCTGCACCAGGCGGATGAACTCCCTGCGGTCCTCGTAGCGCACCACGGTGCTGCCGCCATTGGGGATCAGCTCCACCATGCGCTGGTCACTCAGCACCGTCGTGTAGGTCAGCTCATTCCCAAATTTGAACTCAAAGGTGTCTTTGTCCATGACTTCCATCACCTCCAGGAGCTTCACCTGCCCAGGCCCCAGATGAGTGCTTGTTACAGAGGGCAGTGGTGTGCCGGAGCCCCCATCTCCTCCCTTCCCAGGCTAGGGCTGGACTGACTGCGACAGCAGCACTGCAGGGGATATGCTGCCCTAGAGCTGTTTAGCAGACCCCAGGTTGTTGCACGCTTGAAGCAGAAGTCAGCATGGCTGCATCTCTGTATTGGCTGTAGGATGCATTAAATGCTAAGAATGCCCTTTTTGTGCACGTTTCTTTGACATATCCCAGAAGGAAGCAAGTGCAACATGAGGATGCAAATCACCACAACTAATAGGACAGGCACAGCCTCCCAGTCCCTCTCACCAGCACGGAGTCCACAGCAGGGAAGTCTTTGCTCCAGCTGACCTCCTCCCCTGTTAACTGTTTCCATACGAAGCCAGGAAGAGCCAGGACCTGAAGAACAGGGATTTTGCTGAGTCTGTGTGAAAGGAGACATCCCCCAAGACGGAGATAGGGCTCAACAGTGCAGACACAAAGGAGCTTCCCTGCTGCCTCTGTCCACATGCAGAGCTCATCACAGCCGAGCAGAAACCAGACACCCTCTCCCAGGCTCCCCGCAGTGTCTCCCAAAACTCAGGCTGTGAGCTCTCCTAACCCCTCGGCCCCAAAAGCCACCAAATGCCTTTTGTTCCAGTGTGTGATCACAGAGCCCTCCCATGCTCCCGTCAGACAGGCTGCACAAGGGGGCTAACGACTCCTCTTGTGGCAAACCTCCACACAGGGACGGGTGTGAAAGCTTACCAGAAACTCCTTGCCCCTCAGAGCTGCTCCCATGATTTGCCCGATCCACTCGTACTTTGGGAAGTCTTTACAGGAGGGGTTGGGGACGTACATGTCTCTGGCTTCTCCAGTGCCGTTACCCTACAGGAGAGAGAGGCAAAGCTCCAAGTCGTGATCCAGTGCAGCACGAAGCACCACAAACTCCACTCCTGCAGTGCCTCTGGGCACTTCCGACAACAGAAGTGAGCTAAACCCCCAATCCTCCCTGGAAATACTCCTAGTGAGAGACACGTATCCAGGCACCTGTCAGCATATCCTGACACGAGAGGCCACAAAGCAATCCACCCAACCCTTCACGAGGAGAAGCTCCGGAGCAGCAGAAGCAGGGAACTGGGACAGCACTGCCCTGCCAGGCACAGAAAGACTCCCTGACCTCAAACACCCCGCCCCACAGCACCTGGTTGGACGTGCGCACGAAGAAGGGCAGAGGCACGGGGGTGTCTGCTGAGCTGGGACACAGCTCCTCCGACATGTCTGCCAGGCTGTCCCGAAAACCGCCACCTGCAACCCCAAAAGAAGGGCATTTTTAGTGATGTGAACTCCCCATGTGCTGACCCTCAGAGATACAGAACAAGGATGAGGAATTCTGGTCCAACCCGGCCCAGGGCTGAGCAGAAGGCTCCTCTCAGAGCCTTACGGCACCAGAGGAAATAACACAGGAGGAATAACATCCCTGCCTAGCCTGTGGAGGACAGCCAGAGGGAGCATTGGCACCATCACAGCTGCTGTTAGAGACTAATGGAGGTCTGGTCCCCATCCCAGCAAGCAGCACTCCTTATTCAGGACATGGCTGGGGGTGGCACAAGACAACCTGCTCTCCATCTCTCCTCCATGGGCAGTAACACTGGGAGCAAACGAGAGCCCCTACAAGCAACAGTCACCCCATCGAACCCCGAGACCACTCCAGAGAAGCCCTCGCCTCACACAGCCCCTACCTTGGTCGATGATGCCTTCTGCGATGAATTTGCACTCCCACCACTGGTCGTAACGCAGCGGCCACCTGAGGAGAACCAGGCATCACCTGAGGGGCTGCTCAGAGCCAAGGAGATGCTGCGGAGGCAGCAGGCACAGCCTGGACATCAGGATACTAGGGCAGGCCAGCCTGGGCTTAGCACAGGACACGATCTCAATCTCCAGAGACAGCTGCATCCTCAGCAGGGAGGTGACACCTTGGCAACAGGCCCTCATCCCATGGCTGAGCTGGTTCCTGCCCTAGCAAACCATCTCCCAAGCAGAAAGGGTTTCCCAAACACTCTGCTGTGACAGAGGACACAGCTCTCAGCACTGCAGGATCCTCTCCCTCCCCCAGACACCACCTACCTATAGTCCAGAGGCTTTTCAAACTTGTCCGAGGGTTTCAGGCCTTCATACACCTGCAACAAGCAGAGAAGATCAAGGCTGGTATCCCCTCTCCAGGGAAACCGGTGCCAGGTGAGGGCAGGGAATTGGAAGAAATCAGGTTTGCCCAAAACCATTAAACAGTGATCGAAGCTGATCTCCAAACGGTCTAGGAGCCCTTCATTTGTGGAAAGAGAACATAAATTACAGTGCTAACCACTGCATGGCGTTTTCTGGCCTCAGGGGTGTATCGAACACATATGGAACCTCACAGCAGTCTGGGCTGCTTGTGTACACATAGAGCAGTAGATCTTTTGGAGGTAGGGGGAGAATGACAACTGGGAGATCAGCACCGGTGTAAAACCACGATACAGGACTGCGTGCAACTGTGTTATCGTTGTCACGCGAGAATTCTTTGCTGCCCTTTTACTGCAACGAAACTGTGACGCTCAACATCAGCAACATACCACAGAGAGCATCCAGGATAGAGACTTCAACTCAGAGATCCCAAATCCCTCCCAGATGTTATTCCTGGATATGGGATCATCAGCACATGTAATTGTAGAGCCTATGAGTCACATGAAGAGACCCTGAGGATACTCCAGGTATCTCCGGCTCAAAGTTGTCCCTTCCACCCACTTGTGTGGTTCGTTTTGATTCTGGGAAGCCTCACTCTCCCCAGAGCAGCGGGACGCCTTCAGGAGGGACAGTACCTGGGTGAAGACAGCGTTCTTGCAGCTGGGGTCGAGGGCAGGGTTGTCTCGGTGCTCCATAGCCAGGCGTCGATTAATGTAGAGCCGTGGCATGAAATTGGGCTTGCTGGTCTCCGAGTCCTTCAGACACTGGGTAATCAGAGCTGTGCGCCTCTTGGACAGCAGCAAAAACTGCTTGATATGCTGCCAACAGGTACGTCCAAAACGTCAGAAGTGCTCAGTGTCCCCAAAACATGTCACCTACTTCCTACTGAAGCCACCGTTCGGGCCTCTCCCCTTCCCCGGGCACTGCCTTCCGCACACAGACACACTCTTCTTGGCAACCTCTGCCTCGGAAAGATTTTGCTTTCTGGCTTAAGGGAGATACCAAGCCTAGTCCTCCCTCCATCAGTCACCATCTGATGCTCCAGTGTTGCGTGGACTCTCCTTCACCCTCACCCCAGCATCGGTCTTACTATCCCTCTTATTTTAACAAAGCAAGCTCCTCTAACCACACAAGAATCCTCAAACGCTTCGGGTCCTATGTTCAGCCAGCACAGGAGTTACAGTGCCTGCTGAAACCAGGCCTGGGAACACACGGAATGGGGCTACCCCAGCAATGTGCAGCACGAGTTCTGGAAGAGGACGTAAGGAAAACAGGCAACTGGTGGGATGAACTCAGTCTTAAGAGAAAGATAAAAAATCAAAAGCTTATTAAAGCCAGAAGGAAGCTACTGGTAAAAGCCTTGCTGTTTGGACACAGCCAGCTCAAAGCTGCTGGCAGCAAGTGCAGGAACAGAGTGTCCTGAGCTGAGATCTTGGAGCGGATGCGCGCCCAGCTCACATGCCCAGCGCTGCTACGACCCAAGTCCTTTTGAGGGTGAAGTGCTCTGGTTTGACTCTACTTGTTATCCCATAGCTACACGTTTCCACGCCAGCATTTTAGCAGGAAACTAGCCTCTAAACAGTATCACCTTTCACAGCTTTAATGAACTGAGCTCAGGCAGGTATTTCCCTCGAGCTGCTTTAAAGGCAACAAGCCCTGGCTGCCACAGCCCGTGTGCCAGCACCCCGCCAGACTGAGACACAGAGGGAATCGCTCACCTTGAGTTTGCTGAACGTGCCGACAGTGTGGTCCCAGGCTGGCACCAAGTGATGCAGGACACTGTCCAGCAGCTTGATGAACCTAAATCCCAAAGGAGAAGGTACTGCGACACAGGAGGGACAGGGATCTGCACAAGACTATTCCAGACCAAACACCCCTGGACACAAGCAGAAAAGTAACAGCTGATCCAAACTCAGCCCAACACAGTCTTTTACACCACACAGCCTTTGGTCTTAAATTCCCACTCCCTGGGCACCACAGAGACTTTGCATCCTGGCAAAGGACTCTGCATGCACCTGGCTCCCACACCACGCAGTTATGCTGCGCTTGCGACACATGACACCGTGAACTCGAGCTGCAAAATTGCTCTGGAAGTGTAGGGGAGACAACCCAAAGAACCTACTTTGTTCCCAAATGACTCTCTTATTTCCTCCATGATCCAGGATGCCTGTCCCAAGGCGAGTCACACAGCTTTGCAGCTTCCAGCCCTACTCATGCCGGAGATGGCATCCATCCTGGCAGGCAACTCCGCCCCGCCTGACTGCTCCCCTCCATACGGTACCTTTGAATGAGCACAGCCCGTCGGTACAGCAGGTCAGGGTCTGTCCCTTCCAGGCGAGGGTAGCGCACTAAATTGGGCAGCTGGAACATGTCAGCGCTGAGCCCCAAGTCTCTCTGTCGGGAGGATTTGATTTTGATGCCTCGGAGGCGAACATCAATCCCATCATCTGCCAAGGAAGACCACGGGTGATACGCTAAGTCGATGAGAAAGCAAGCTGTTGTGGTTTAACCTGGCAGGCGGCTAAACACCACTATTCAGGGGCTGAGATGAAGACATTTAATAGGACAGAAAAGGAAGGGAAAATAATAACAAGAGAATATACAACACAAGTGATGCACAATGCAATTGTTCACCACCTGCTGACCGATGCCCAGCCAGCTCCCGAGCAGTGGCTCCCGGCCAGCCTTCCGCCCAGTTTATATACCGAGCGTGATGTCATATGGTATGGAATACCCCTGTGGCCAGTTTGGGCCAGCTGTCCCGGCTGTGCCCCCTCCCACCTTCTTGCACACCTCCAGCCTTCTCAGTTGGCAGAGCACGAGACGCCGGAAAGTCCTTGACTCGGTGTAAGCACTACTTAGCAACAACTGGACACCAGTGTGTTACCAACATTATTCTCATCCTAAATCCAAACCACAGCCCCACACCAGCTACTAGGAAGAAAAGTAACTCTGTCCTAGCCTAAACACAACCCTTTGAGCGTTGGCGGTCTACGAGTAAAAGCACTAAGAATGTGACCCGCTCCGCCAGCTCTGGGGCTGGACACTGAGAGCCTGAAACACCTCTGTGAGGAAGCAGCAGGGCATTTACCAAATTAAAAAAATATCGAAGGCAGAGAAAGACAGGATGAAAGCTGACAGCTTGCAAATCTCCAGGTTCCCCTGGAGTTTCGCATCATTCTTCTGCATGTTGTCTCAAACAGCCCCCAGGGCCAAGGAGAACAAGCCACAGGAACAAACTCTTAACGTACAGGACCTTACAGGTGCATTGTGGATGTGGCCCTACCTCTGCACTCCACAATCCGGATCTCGATGACGGGCAAGTGCGTTGTCATGTCCTCGAGGACGCACACGTCCCCAATGTAGCTCCTGCAAACACAGCGCAAACAAGGGCTGCAGAACTGTTCCCTGGCCCACGCTGCCAAAATCCACTCGGCCGCTTGTAAGGGAAGAGGGTTTGCCTCTTTGGAAACGGGAGCCTGCGGCAGGAACCCAGACCCAGTTGCATACAGCACGGCCTATGGTGAATGCCTGAACATGCCAGTGCCTCAGGTCCAGGTGGCATGATCCTGATGGGCCCCACAATTGGATCAGGGGAGCCCCGACAATTGTGCAGTCTGCTATTGTAGGCAGCTCAGAGATGGAAAATGCCAGTCCCGAGGCCCTGGGCCCATTTAGCCAGGCTGGTGCTGGCGTGACTGCTTAGGGTGTCCAGCACCTCCAGCCCCTGCAAGGGCCACACTACCCTCTCCACCTCCATCCACTCACTCATCAATGCCGACGTCGTTCAGCTTCTTCAGATTGTCCCCCTCGCCCCCGTACACGGCAACCCGCTTGGGCATGAAGTTCTCGTCGGTGGTATCCACTGTCAGCAGGAGCTTCCTGCAAAGGGAAGCACGGAATGAGGAGAAGGGAACTGCATCTGAACGCTCACTGCTGCTCCCCCTCATTGCCTGGTCCCACTTGTTATCAAGCATATGCAGCTGGCTCTGGGATCCTGGGGTACCTGTGACAACACTAAGCCCCTCCAAGCCCCGAGCCAGAGCAAGGGCTGAGGGGCAGGGTGCTCAGGGCAAATTTGGGCCATGACCGGCTCATGCAGAGAGCAGGGCCTGCCAGGCTTGCCCCAGCCGTGAGCCAGCATGCAGGGGAGAGCTGCCTCACTTGACAATGGTGCCTTTCTTCATGTTGAGCCGCACCCAGTGCTGACCCTGGGACCCGTCGCTCTCCCAGTACGTGTCGGCATGGCTGTCAGTCAAGCACGACACATTGAAGTCCTCCTGGAAGAAAGAAGTGAATGGAAGCATCAGATAAGCGTAGGATTAACTTCCCCTTAGTGGCTACTCTTGTCATGAATCTCAGACCCAGAGGACGTCACACCGGCCTGTTCCCTTTGCTGTACAGGGAGCACAGGGCGCACAGGACGCTGGGGCTGACCCTCCAAGGTGCTCTGGGGTCACACACAGAGCACAGAATATCAAACCCTGCCTAAAATCAGCCTGGCAGCTAATATTAGCAGTTACTCCTCAAACCACAGCCCCTGCAGGGGCCACATTACACGATACACCGTATGACACCTCCCGGGCTTCTCTCCCACCTCCTTAAACACAGCCCAGCACACCAAGCACCATCCACGCTCCCCAGCCCCACGGCACAGTGGGACCGATACAGCCTCGTCCCTTTAACCCACCGTGTAGGACGAGACATCGATGCTGTCCACGTACTGCTTGACGCTGCCCAAGTTCTCATCCTCCTTCCCAATGTGATCATACAGGAAGTGCACCAGGTCTTCGTCACATTCGTAAGTCCACGTTGGGGGCACAAACCTACCAAGGAAAAGGGATTAATGGATCTGGAGAGTCAGGGGGAGCCAGGCTAAGGGATCAGGGAAGGCGGGTCCATGTCCTGCTTGCCTCGGTCTTGCCCTGTTTTCTGCTTTGTGCAGGCTTATCTAGGACAAGGCTGTGCTGAGCGGAACTGTTCCCCACTGCCTGTCTTTCCCCCTCTCCCCCCGGCTCTGCAGGGACCCCTGTCTGAGCAGCCACGGAGAGACAGCGGTTTGCACCCAACCACAGCAGAAGCTGGGGAACAGCTCGTACCGAAGCTTCTCTACCGCGGCCTCATCCTGCTCCATGGGTTTGGGCTTCGCTCCGAGGCGCAGGGAGTACGTCAGATCCACCACTTGCTCCCATCTGAAACAACCCAGAGAAGGGGGCGAGTGAGAAAATCCCAGGGGAAAAGAAGGAGCTGGTGGTCGAGGAGTAGATGGAAGGGGACGATTTAGGTTTCGAGCCTCCTCACACTCCATCCTCCCTCCATCACCTCCATCCTCCATCACCTCCATCCTCCCCCGCCACCCTTTCCATCCTCCGTCACCCTTTCTTTCCCAAAGGAAGAAGGCTTGCCAGGCAAGCAGCAAGCACAGGGAGTGACCAACCCCGGCTCACTCCACATCCTGCATCCCTATCGCCTGCCTTCCGTGGAAGAAGGCGCCAAGCGGGCCGTGGCTCCGCAGCAGCCCGACCCCAGGCCGGTGGGCCCGGGTGAACGGCGGGTGAGACCTCTCCACCGCGCAGGGGGAACCGGGGCACGGCGACGCAGAAGGAGAGCGCGGCGACCTGATGACGGGTTTGTAGTCCACCCCGAAGAGCTGCTGCTGCCGCTGGATGCGCTCGGTGGACTCCACCGGCACCAGCCGGTCCCCGCCGTCGGCGTGTTTGCACACCAGCACCCAGCCCTCCTCCAGCTCGCAGCCGCTCCGGTACTCCTCCAGCTGCTCCTGCGGGGACAGGCGGCTCCGGTCAGGGCACGGACAGGCCTCTCCGCGGGCGGCGGCCTCCCCCCCCCCCGGCGCCGTTACCTTGCTGAGCTTGACCCAGAGCCCGGCGCCGTTGCAGTACTCCTCGCCGGTGGCGCGGAGGCAGCCGCCCTTCCGCACCTCGATGGTGGCCCGAGCCGCCCGTTTGCCGCCCCGCGCCGGCCCCGGGCTGTCCCAGACGCTGAACAGGCTGCGGGCGGCGGCGGCGGCGGCGGGGTCCTTGCAGATCTTGTACTGCACCTCCCGCGGCACGTAGCAGAGCGCGGCGGGCAGCGCCCGGGCTCGGCGGAAGCACTCGCTGCACTGCAGTAGGAACCGCAACCGGCCCAGCGCCTGGTGCGGCGCCTCCCCGCCCGCGCGCATCGCGCAACCGGCTACCGGGGACGACTGACGAGCTCCGCACCGGCTGGGGTTACGGCAAACCACGCCCGCTGATAAGGCAAGATGGCGGCGCCCGATGGGACGTAGGGCAAGATGGCGGCGCCCGTCGTGCGTACGGAAGCCGGGCAGGATGGCGGTGTACGGAGGGGGCGGGGATACGGCAAGATGGCGGCGCCGGCGGGGCGGGCCGCGGGCGGGGCGGGTGGTGTCGGGAGGCAACGGGGGGGGCCGGGGAGCGGCGCAAGAGGATGGAGGGAGGCGAGCGGCTCCTGTGAGTAACCAGGGCCGGGGAGGGCGGCGGGGTGGAGGGGGGCGCAGGTCTGCGCCCCCCTCCACCCCGCCGCCCTCCCCGGCCTCCTACTACGGGGAGGAAGGACACACTGGTGTGGCCCTGGGGTCCTGTACTGGGGACACTGGTGTGGCCCTGGGGATGGTGCTCTGGCACTGGGGTCCTGTACTGGGGACGCTGGTGTGGCCCTGGGGATGGTGCTCTGGCACTGGGGTCCCGTACTGGGGACACTGGTGTGGCCCTGGGAACGCTGGTGTGGCCTAGGGGATGGTGCTCTGACACTGGGGTCCTGTACTGGGGACACTGGTGTGGCCCTGGGGATGGTGCTCCAGCGCTGGGGTCCCATACTGGGGACACTGGTGTGGCCCTGGGAACGCTGGTGTGGCCCTGGGCTTCTGTGCTGGGGACGCTGGTGTGGCCCAGAGGACACTGCTGAGGCACTGGTATGGGCCTGGGGATAACGGTACCGGCACCAAGGTTCTGCACTGGGGTCACCGGTGAGGCGCTGGGGGGGCTGATCCCACAGTGGGGTGGACCAGCAGGGTCACTGGTCTCCCACTGGAGCTTTTGGGGACTGTCCTGGTGGCCCCCACACAGCACAGCAGGACGGTGCTGGTTGCCGAGGGTCCCCGTCCCTCGGCTCCAGCAGCCCCTCGGCGGTGACACGGCGGGAGGGGGAGGCTGGGGACGCGTGGTTGCCACCTCGGCGGGCGCCTGGGCCTGTGTGGGCTGCACGGCACAGATAGGGGCTGGGACACCGGTGGCTGGCCTTCCTGCCCCGCTGGCCCCGAATCTCTCCAGCGGGGAGCAACTGCTGGCCCCGATAACGTAATCTCGCAGAGCCTTGGGCTGGGCATCGCCTCTCCCCGGGGAGGGCCCCGCGTTCCGAGTAGGAAGAGGCCCTGGATCATGGTGGGGAGCGTTTGTCACAGCTGGGTGCAAGCCCTTTCCTGTGGTCACCGGCCGGGGAGCGGGGACGAGCCGCCGGCACCGGCCCCCCCCAGCCTCAGGGATCTGGCGGGGCACGCAGCCCCCCTCGTGGGTGACAACCCGTATCTGCTCTTTGGTCCCCAGCCCCAAGGGCTTCCCCGAGCTGAAGAACGACGCGTTCCTGCGAGCGGCACGCGGGGAGGAGACGGAGCACACCCCGGTGTGGTGCATGCGGCAGGCGGGGCGCTACCTGCCCGGTGAGCGGGTGGAGACGTGCGGGCAGGGATGGGGGGGGGGCCCTGGCACGCGCCCCGTAACACTCGTGCTGCTCTCTTGCAGAGTTCCGGGAGACGCGGGCAGCACAGGATTTCTTCGCCACCTGCCGGAGCCCCAAGTTGTGCTGTGAGCTGACGCTGCAGGTAAGCATCCCCTGGGGGGTCTCTGTGTCCCCTCTTCCTGGATGGGGACAGGGAGAAACTTTGGGTCTGGCCACCCCGGGTGGCCTCAGCGAGTTGTGCAGCCCTTGGGGACCCCACTGCCCCGTGTGCTTGTCCAGGTCCTCCATGGGGAGGGGGTCCCAGCCCCTCACTGACGTTGCCTTTCCCCTTCCGCAGCCGCTCAGACGATTCCCTCTGGATGCTGCCATCATCTTCTCTGACATCTTGGTGGTGCCCCAGGTGAGAACCGCGGCCAGTGGCGGGGAGCAGCGGCTGGGAGCGGGATTGGGTTCGGTGCCACCCTATTGCTGCTTCCTCCGTTCTTCCCCAGGCGCTGGGCATGGAGGTTGTCATGGTCCCCGGCAAAGGACCCACGTTCACAGAGCCCCTGAAGGAGGTGGAGGATCTGCTGAAACTGCGACAGAAGGTGGACGTGACCGCGGAGCTGGGTTACGTCTTCCAGGCCATCACGCTGACGCGACACTGCCTGGAGGGCAGGGTGCCGCTCATCGGCTTCTCCGGGGCGCCTGTAAGTGATGTGGCTCCTCCACGTGGCCTTCCCAGCTGAGGTGACACCCGCCACGCCACCCCCAGAGCTGTGGGTGCTGTAGGGGTGCATATGTGGTGGGCATTGAGTGCAGGAGCCGCTGTGCCCGAGGCCCTGGGGTGCTCACAGGTCCTACCTTCAGCACCGTGAGCGGACCCTGTGCCTTCTTCCGTCTCCATCACCCTCCTCACTCCTCTCCTTCCCGCAGTGGACGCTCATGTCCTACATGATTGAAGGTGGCGGCTCCACTACGATGGCCAAGGCCAAGAGCTGGCTCTACCGTCACCCCGAGGCCAGCCACCGACTGCTGCGGCTGCTGACCGATGTCGTCACCGACTACCTGGTGGGGCAGGTGGCTGCTGGAGCGCAGGTGTGTCCTGGGGCATGGAGCAGGGAGCAGAGAGGCACCAGCTTCTGGGAGGAGGAGGGACCGGGGTGCGGCTCTCCCAGCCCCGTGTGCCCGGCAGGCGCTCCAGCTGTTTGAATCCCACGCGGGGCACCTGGGCCCGGAGCAGTTCCAGGACTTCGCCCTGCCTTACATCCGAGACATCGCCCAGGCTGTCAAGAGCAAGCTGAAGGAGGAGGCGCTGCCCCTGGTCCCCATGGTGAGTGGGGGGCGCCTGGATTAACCCTGGCGTCTGGGGAGAGGGATGTGTCCCCCGGTCTAGCCCGTGGAGGGGGCCCCCTGACCCACAGCGGAGTTGCTGCTCGTCTCGTCTCCTCCCTCCCCAGATCGTCTTTGCGAAGGACGCGCACTACGCGCTGCGTGACCTGGCCCGTGCCGGTTACGAGGTGGTCGGTCTCGACTGGACCGTCCGGCCCCAGGAAGCTCGGTAAGAGTCAGGCAGCGCGCAGCACCCCGGGCCGGGTACCCTGACCTCTTCCTCAGCTCTGAGCCATCCCAGGCCTGGAGGTTTCTGCTCCGGAGGTGGGGAGAATTGGGCCCTCATACCACAAGGAGCTCACAGCAACCAGGGGGGCTGCACTGGGGGGCCCCACTGCCCTTGCGGTGGGGGCTGCAGGCACCCGGCTGCCCCCAGCCTCTGCACCGTATGCGACACCTCGCCCGCTTCCTCCCTGCTGCAGAGCCCAGACAGGGAAAGATGTCACCCTGCAAGGAAACCTGGATCCCTGCGCTCTCTACGCGCCCAAGGTGAGCCGTGGCCATCGCCAGCAGCGCGGGGGCAAGTTCCAGCCTGCGTTAAAGGCCTCCTGCCTCAGTTTCCCCACCTGTTGTGCTGGTTCGTGTCCCAGCAGCCCCCCCCAGCGGGCTGGGGACTGGTAGGGGTGGCGTACGCCGGGCTGGATGGGGCTGACACGTGGTTTCCCGCCGTTCCTACAGGAGAAGATTGGCGAGCTGGTGAAGAAGATGCTGGAAGGTTTCGGCACCCGACGCTACATTGCCAACCTGGGCCACGGCCTCTACCCCGACATGGACCCCGAGCATGTGGGGGCCTTCGTGGAGGCCGTGCACGCTCATTCCCGCCACATCAACAAGCAGAGCTGAGCCTGGGGGCTTGGGGACAGGACTCGGGGTTGGGCACAGTTGCCCCAAGTGGTGTGTTATCCGGGGGCTCGTTCCGGCTGGGCTGCAGCATTAAACCAGCACCTTCCCCGCAGCAGCCGCGTGGCTCTGGCTGGGGGGACGGGGAACCGGGGGGCCCTGGAGGAGATGGGCAGTGATGGCAGCCTGGTGGGGGGGCATGTCAGGGCAGGGGGAGGCCCTGAGCCCCATCCTGCGGGTCAGAATGGGGATGTTTCACCCTGCCCCTGAGCGCTGCTCCTGGCATTGCGGATGCGCTCAGCCCTGCTGGGGGGGATGGGCTGCCTGGGGGCTCGCGGCCCACCGCTGCCACCGGGCTCAGTGTCAGCCGTGCCACAGCCATGCTCAGGTGGGAACAAGGAACAGAGGATGGACCCAGGGCAGGGTGGGAGACCCAGTAAAACTCACCCTGGGGACAGCTGGCCACGCGGCAGCAGCCCCCCACGCTGGCTGGGATGGCCAACACCGTGGCCCTGGCACTGCCTTCGCCCTCCTCCAGCTCCCGGAGCCTCTTCGGGACCTTCCCACCGGTCCTGGAGATCTCCCCGCCAGGCACACCTCCCCATCCCGCTGTTCCTGGGGGCCAGGGCTGCCTGCGGCTCAGCAATCCCTGCAGAAAGCAGCCCAGGGGGGCCGCAGCACCCAGGGACGCTGGGTTACGGTTCCGTGCCGCCCCTACGGCACACTCACTGCGCTCCAGGCTGGCTGGAGGATGGGTCAAGGATTGTGCTGATGCTGCTCCGGCCAGCACGGCCGAGGCAGCGCCACGCAGGCAGGGCAGGGACCGAAAGCAGCCGGGGTGCCTCGTCCCTGCTCCGTCCGCTCCCTGGGGCGCGGGAGCTGGGTACCACGGGGGCTGCGACGCCGCCTCCACCCCGGGGGGCTCTGCCCAGCGGCGCGGTGACCCCTCCGGCTTCAGAGAAAGGCAGAAGGCGGGCAGTAACGTTCATCCCTTTTATTATTAAACATCAGATGAAGAGGTCGCACACACACACATACACGCACGCACGCAAAAAAAAAGAAAAGAAAACGAGGAAAAAAAAAAAAAGATAAACAGACTGGTTGAAGACCGCTATTTCGGTGGCGACAGAGACCGAGTACAATTGGTTTCCTGGCCGGAGAGCGGACACAAGTCACTTGCCAAAGAAATTAAAAGTCAAACCAGACAGCAGATAACTAGCCCACGTTCTCTAACTACAAGTCACCCTCCAGCCCGGCCCTGGCCCCCCCAGCCCTCCCCATCCTGCTGGCAAAGAAATGAACCAAACCCCAAGAGCCGCCGACCCGGGGCTGGAGAGTCTGTCCCCGGCGCGGGGCGAGGCCGAGGGGGGCTGAGCCGAGCGTTGGCCGCACCACGGAGCCGGGAAGCACAAGGGTGCGGCTGCAGCTGCCCCCCACTCCCACCCCCAGGAGCTGGGCAGCCCCGGTACCCGCCCGCCCGGGCACCTTGCGCCCCTGCGCGGGGCGACGGGCTCGCGTCCTCCATCGCCGGCATCCCCGCGTGTCCGAGCGAGCGAGCTGCGCCCCGAGTCCCTTCCTTCGCTGGCCTCAAGCGCTGGGCTGCCGCTCCTCCTTCCGTCCGTCCGTCCGTCCGTCCCAGGGCTGCCGGTCGAGCGGACGTTCGCCTCCCCCCACACCCTTCTCGCTGCCGACGATGCCGTGGGAACCTGAGAAACGTTCGCGTGCCTCCTCCTCTTTTTGTCTGCGGTTTTGTTTTGTGTGTTTGTTTTTTTGTTTTTTTAAATAATAGTTATAATAATAATAATAATAGCAATAATAAAAATAATCGCCCCAGCCCACGACAATTTCAAGTATCCCCCAAATAAAAGACAGAATTATAAATAATTATAACTTTACAATTTAATAATTGACACATATACTATAGTATTTACAGTATCATAAATGCTTTTTTTTTTTTTGTGTTACTTTTAGTAAGCAATCCCTGAGAACAGTTACTTTTACTTGTTTTTATTGAAGTATCTTCACAAATAGAGGAGTTTGCATGTCTCGGGCGGGCGGGAGAAGCGCTCTGCAAAGCCATCGCTTTTGGTGACGCGTGAGGTTCTAGCGTTGTGGGTTTCTTCGCTCGCTCTTTTCTTCCTTTTTCTTGACATTTCTAAATTCCCCACGTAATTTGAAAGACTTTTGCACTTTGCAACCTTCGTATCCATCCCTCCAGCGACCGCTTCCTTCAGGAAAGAGGTATTAGATTTCCAGGTTAGCTTTTGGTATTGGCAAGGGAGGGCAGGGGGCTGAGCGAACCATCCTTTTTCCCCGTGGTTGCCTTTTGGTTTGTGCCCAAGGAATCTCTGGATCCTCTCAGCGTGTGAAATGGTTAAATCCAAGGGAAAAAAAAAAAAAACCCACAAACAAACAACAACAAAAAAAAAGGAAACAAGAAAAAAAAAATAAACAGAAGACCAGAACAGAGCAGCCTCTGCCGATGGGGGGAAGGTGATCTCCGCTTTCCGTCCTTCTCTCCCAGAGTCCCCCGTGCTGCGGCCGGACCCTGCCCGTGAGCGTGGCCGGGGCTCACCCAAACCGTTCCCGCACCAGCAACATCAGTTTTTTCTTGCCTTTGTAGATTTGTTTGAGATTGTCAATGAACTGGGCGAACTGTATGTGCCCGTCCTGCGCCAGGAGGAAGGTCTCCCTGGCCTTGCTGAGGAACTCGATGAACTCCCCGTAGTGCCGCGGGCTGATGTGGGTGAGCCGGGAGTGGGTGGTGTTGATGTAGGCGCTTATCGTCGCGTCCAGCAGCTGTCGCAGGGGGGCTTTGTCGGTGGACATCAGCTTCCCCGAGTTCCTGCGGCCGGGGATGCCGGCCAGCCCCGGGGCCGTCATGGTGCAGCGGCGAAGGATGTCCGAGAGCACCGTGGCACAGTGCACGCTCTTCACCACCAGCGGGATGATGGCCGCCAGCTCGTTTTTGCCCAGAGAGTGGCTCAAGGCGCAGGCCCAGAGCACGTCGTTGATGGCCGGGTGCGTGTCCTGGTTGTAGGCCAGGTTGAGATGCGTCATGGCCAACGAGGCCAGTTTGAAGGCCCGGAGCGGGTAGCCCCGGTGCTCCATGTAGCGGGCGATGGTGAAGAGCTGGGTGTAGGTCATGCCGGTGGAGGCGGCGTCGATGACGATCTGGTAGGCGGTCTCGAAGGCGATGTGGTCCTTCTCGCAGAGGGTCAGGGCGGACAGGGCGCAGTTCTGCGGGTCCTTCATGGCGCACTGCAGGGCCAGGGTGCGGGCGCAGCTGGCCAGCTCTTCCCGCTGCGGGTAATCCAGGCTCAGGCGCAGGATGGTGTTGTGGGACATCACCGTGGCCGCCACAATGCTGGTGGCTTCCGTGGGAGTGAACAGCGAGTACCAGCTCTGCAGGATGCTCACCAGGGCCCTCACCCCTGCAAGAAAACACCGGGGTCATGGCACAGCCCTGGAGCCAAACTCGGACCATGCGGCTCCTCCGAGTCCCCGGGGGCCCGGAGCCAGGGCAAAGCCAGCTCATGGGCAGCGCTGAGTCGCTGGCTCTGCCCCAGGAGGGACAGGGCAGAGGCTACCCTGCACTGCCATGCTGTAGGACACAGCGAACACCACTGGCCTGGGCACACGGGATTTGTCCCAAACCCGGTCACCACTGTGGCCCCAGCCCTGCCAGCCAGCATTCCGAGGTCAATCCAGCTTCCCAGGAAGAAATGGGAGACCCAGGAGAGCCCAGAAGCCCAGGGCTATGATCTCCATGCCCACTCTGCTCCCACCGCATGCGTCCCCCCAGCAGGGCCAGGCACTCACCCACTTCGGTAGCACACGTCACCAGCCACCTCACCATCTCCCGCCGCCGCCAGTTGAGCGTGGACAGGGTCATGCGCATCACCTGCGAGGCAAATGTGGGGTGACCGGCCGCCCCACAGGGCTCCAATGAGGCCACCCCACACAGTGGTACTCCCCAAAAATCCCTCTTGCCTGGCTGGCTACCGGCTCCCTGTCACCGCCTCGCCTCCACCCAAATCACAGCGGGCACAGGGGCCTCCCAGGACTGAGCTCCCCTGCTCAGGGCCACGCAGGGATGAATTTACTCCTTCCACAGTGTCCACCCACTGAGTGGAAGACCACCACCAGTGCCGTGGCTGCAGCGCGTGGGGCAGAAGAGCCACTGTCATCCCCAGCACCATCCCGTACCTGAAGCCCCAGCTCCAGCGCCACGTTGAGCAGCGTCGTGTCCGAGTTGCTGTCGGCCGGCGTGGCGATCTTGAACGCGTCCTGGGCCAGCTTGAAGATCAAGGAGGAGGAGTGGATGTTCTTCTGGATGGCCTCCAGCACCGTGCGTAGGCGCAGCATGTCCCCTGGGTGCAGGCAAGAACGGTCAGATGGCTCGGCCTCCCCACACCTTGCCCTCGAGCCCCATCTCCTGCCTGCACTGGGTGAACAGCCCCATCGGCATGGTCAGCCCCTCTGGACACGCCACAGGGATGCTGGATCAGGCCCTGCGGCCCAACAGCAAAACGGGTCTCCTCCCTACAGCACCCATTCTTGCTCAAGATCATCCTCTCACGGAGAACACAAACAACACTGAGCGATCCCAGACACGTCCTGGAACATCAGCAGACATCTCCAGGCACCTCGATCTTCCACCCTGGGCTCGAGTCTGACAGCTGTAAAGCAGGTTCTTCCCAAGGAAGGAGGGGTTTGGGGATTTGCCCAGTGCTGAATGGCTGCAGAAAGGTCAGCCTTCACTGAGGAACATTAAAAAGAGGAGGAAAAGCTGTTTGCTGCACACATCCTGCCTTGCCCAGCAAGTCCCTTCCCTCTGCGAGGCCAGCAAAGGCTGGGCCGGGGTCACACAGACCCACTGTGGCTTGGTCCTGGATGCCCCAGGTCAGGCCCACAGCTCCCACGACTGCAACAGGCTGAGATACCCCCAGAGACCGGGGTTCCTGGCACAACACCCAGTGATGCCGCGGGTCTCCTGCCTCAGGAGGCCATGGGTGCTAGAGGGGTATGCAATGGCATCGGGAGATGGGGCAGGATCTTGGAAGAGGGACCCATCACGGCATATTAATACCACAATCCTACATCCGGTTTGGGAAATCCTCCTGCCGGCCCCTGAGGGACACAGGATGGCGAGAGGGACCCACGGTGTGGGTACAGACCAGAGACACCAACACACCACATCAGATCCCTCTGCTTTGTTCCAGGTTCACGTTTCTACTTCCACACTGAAGCAGACGAACCTCACGCCGAGAAAATCAACCACCACACAGCAGTACGAAAAACCGAGCGCTGCACCTGGGCACGCAGACGTCTCGGGTGACTAACAGCTAAAGATATCGCCTGCCACCCACAGCAGCCGCTTGCACCGCCACCAGAACCCGAGCCTTCCTAAAACAGCTCGCGGGGGCGCAGGCGAGAGAGGCTGCGAGGATGCAGGATCGCATCGGGACATGCTGCGGCGGGGGAACGCCGAGGGAAGGGGACGGTGGGGAAAACAGACGCGATCCAACGGCCCTACGCCCCTGGCGTAAACCCCTCATCCTAAAGGAAGCTAAAGGATAAGCCAGGTACGAGCTCTCCATCAGCAAGGCAAGGCAGGACACCATCAGCCCTGGAAGAGCAACCAAGAGGAGGAGGGCTGGAGGGAGAGAAGAGGCTGATCAGTGAGGCTGGAGCTTCCTGACGGCTCATTTAAAGCAGCACTGTCCCTGTCAGGCTGGCGGTACCGAGGGCTGGAGGCTGCGCAGACCATGGGGGACAGCAGCGGTCAGTGGTAACTGCTTGGCTCCCCGACCCTCATGGCGCACAAGGTGCCCGCTTGGCTTGGTGGGGTTGATTTCTGGACAGAGAGGTGTTTAATGAAAAGCCTGTGCTCGCCTTCATCACTGTGCCTGGGCAGGAACCAAAGAGGCCCAAAAGCCCAGTGAGGAGGTGTTTTACGAGCCCCCTGAGGCTGGGACCAAGGTGTCCCACCCCTCAGAGCTGACCCCATCTCCAGCCCTGCCGAAAGCCACATGTGGCTTGGTGCACAGGAAGGTCTCCCTCCTACAGCCTGTGAGATCATTACCACAGGGCAGGAAGAGACGGAGCAGAGGTAAACGGGTAAGAAGCTTCAAACCAAACCACGGCAGAACCCACCATACGTCTGACAGGGCAGCTGACCGCGCTGCGGGGCAGGCTTGCTCCAGCATCGCCCACGGGCACTACCCAGGATCCGCAGGCACTGCGGTTGGCATCCCTGCAGGGTTGTCTGCACCTCCTAGGAACCTCCCGTCCCATCCCGCTGGACCACAAGCCTTGAGGCCCAGCCCCAGAGATCCCAGACACTGGTGGGCTGCTCGTGGGGCACCCAGCCCAGTCTCTGCCAGTGCCCAAGGGAGCAGGAGCTCCCACTTTCCTTCAGGAAAATCCCTTCAATGCTCTTGTGCAGCATCGTGCCGTCACCGCCGCCCAGCGCTGGCCCCCCACACCAACCTTTGGCTGCCGTGAGCATGGTGGAGGCCAGCTCGCACTGCTGAGACTCCAGGTGCCCCAGGGTGAACCAGCGCGGGTATCTGCTGGGGACCACCGAGACCAGGTGGTGGGGGTGAGTCACGTCGCCGGACGGTGCCGTGGTCTCCAGGACGGGCAACCTGAAGGGCAAACGGGAGGAGGCAACATCAGATCCCAGCCCAGCCCCGGTTTTGTCCCCCCTCCCCAAGGCACTGGCGAGGCCGCGTGCACCGCCCTTGAACGCATCCTGCTGCCGTGCACGTGTGGGGGCTCCCGAGCCTGCGTGCTCAACACATGGACCCAGGGATCAATCTGAGACCAACTTGAAAGGAGGAGAATGATCCGTGAAGTGATTTATAAACTTGTACGGGAAAGCACAAGCCTCAGGAAAAAAAAAAAAAAGAAAAAAAAGGGCAAGATCCCTCCTCCTTCCCCGCTCCTTTCATGTCGGAGCACCCGGCAGAACTCCTGGCTTTATCATCTGGTTCTTCTTAAACCGCCCGGTTGGGATCAGAAGCAGCAGCACATTTCCCCAGGGCCTCCGCAGCCGGTCTGGGTTACCTGCTTTTGTGGGGATGTCTAAAAGCCTGGAAAACCCCGGGGAGAAGGAAGCCTAAGGAAGGGGAGCGGGCGTCTCATGTCGCCAGCCATGGTGACAAAATCGTGTTGGCTCTTAAACCCCCAAGCTGGCGCTGGTGTCACTAACTCAATGGCCAGCCGAGGCGTGCAGGAGGGAAATTCTCCTCCCAGACACGGAGAAGATCCAAACATCTCTGCTTTCCTTGCTTGTGCGCTTGGGGACCCACAGGGCAGCAGAAGCCCGACCTTCCCAGCCCACGTCAGAGACACCCTGACACAGGGGGTCCCAGGTGGGAGCAGGAGAGGGAGCTACATGCACACCCGGGGCACTCGGTGGCTGCATCTGGTGGGCCATGGTGTCCCCGTGCACTGCAGAGGCCCTTGCCTGCTCTTCTAGCTCTGGCTGTCCTCCAAGAAGCCCCTCCCAGGACAGGATTTCAGAACTTCCCTCAGCACCGGAGAGAGACGGCCCATTTCACTGAGGAAATGCCGCAAGAAAGACGGTGTCAGAGGGAGAGGGCACTAGGACACTCTGGGGTTGACAGTCCTTCAAGCATTGACTCATTTGGGAAATTCCAGCCCTTTCAAGACCCAACCAGCCCCTGCCAAAATGCTGCAGTACGCGGGCTGAGTCTGAGGTGTGTCGTGCAGTGGGGACGGAGATGGGGCAGCTCCCAGCATCAGCCCTGTCCCCAGTGCCAGAGGTGGAGTGGGGCTTGAATGGAGAACAGAGTGCGACTGTGTGCTCTCTGCCCGGCTCCGAGACATCCTGGAGCCCAGGGTAAATCATCAGCCCATCTGTGCCAGGACAACAGCCCTTCCTGCGGGCAGGGAGAGCTGCAGGATGCCCGAGGCCTGGCAGACAGAAGGCAGATGACAGCACCATCCCGCCTGGGACCTGCTCCAGCAGGCAGTCCAGCCTGGGGCGAGGGGTTGGACACAGGGCTGGACCAGCAGACTTCATAAGGCCCATGCAAATCCCTATGGATGGGGCTGGAAAAGCAGGAATCATCCAAACAGAGAGCAGGAGTCTCTTCGCACTGATGCTCAGTGACCAGGCAACCTTACATGATGTGCAGGATGGTACCAGGGATGGCAAGCTCCAAGCCTGTCTCCAGTCCCATCCCTGCTCTAGGGTTGCTCCCAGCTTCCCAGCGGAGCAGAGGAGGGAGGCAAAACGGGGGGACAGAGACGGAATTAAATATGCACCAACCTCATGGCCCGCAAAGCCAGCTTGTACGCCAGATCTGCATCGTGGGGCAGCAGGGCAGAGAACAGGTATTTGGCAAAGGTGTGCATGGGGACGCTCTCACGGTGGATGACTTCTCCCAGGCCGCTGAAGGGACCACCTAGGCAGAAGCAGAGCCCATCAGCCATAATTAGCACCACAGGATCTGTGGCTGGGGTTGGCACCACCTCAAAGCTTTGAGGATCTGCTCAGCAGCTCCCTGGTGTCTTACTCAAGTTGGATCCAGGGCAAAGAGCTGCTCTTTCCTTTTCTCAAAATCTGTTCAGGTCAAAATCCCTCAAAACTGAGGACACGTGCTTAGCACACCCCAGCACAATGCCCCTGAGGTGGTCTGGCTCCAGGGACGTCAGCAAACCCTTGGTTTGCCAGAGGATGGGGCAGAGCAGCCGTGCTCTAGACATCGCACCGCATCCACAGGGGAAGAAGCCAGGATGGGGTCAGCCGGGCATAAACCTTGGAAAGGGCACCCTGGAGATGCCACCAGCACTCAGCTAAGACACAGGAGCCAGCCAGATGGACCAAACCCCCACCTTCCAGCAGCAAGATGCACTGCTTCCTCAGGGTCTGCACCAGCACCGGGTCCAGCTCCAGGTCCTGCAGCCGGGCGATGATCTGCTCCTCATTGCGGCACACCTTGTCCTGGGCGTAGAGACCTTCAGGCATCACTCTCTGCTGACCCATCCCCATCAGGGCCACCTCTAAGGCCAGGGACAGGTAGGATTCGCCGCTCTCTTGGCTGCCAGTCGCGACGGGCACATGTTGATACACTGGGGGTTTGGAGTCTCCCGCGTCTGGAAGAAGGGGGGGAGATGCAGCAAGGTTAGAAGAGTATTTCTACGTGGCACGACCACAGCAGAGAGAAGAACCCCTCAACTTCAGAAGCAAGACCCACGTTTCCCTTCTGCATGCCTTCAGTCACCCAGAGATGATGGATAAATCTCTGGGAGATGTGGGCTTCACCCTCCTTTCTGCCCTCATTTCGAGATGCCAGAGACCCGAGACCTGTGCAACAGGGTGCACGGCTGACCCCAGAGCCTTCCCGTGGGACAGCACACCTCGGCACAACTCTGCTAAGCCACTCTCCCGCTCTGCTCTGGCTGAAAACGCTGAAGGATGAGAAAACTCAGGGCACCAACTCCCCCTCTCTGCACTACGGTTCTGCCCTGGCTGCTCCTGTGAAGGTGTCCCTGAGCCCCAAACGTCCATCTTGGGTCTGCCCACTGGGCTCGGTTCTGCCGCAGCCACCGGGAAGCGGTCAGACACTGGAACGGGCTGCCCAGGGGAGTGGTGGAGTCACCATCCCCGGAGCTGTTCAAGGACCGTGTAGACGCGGCGCTTGAGGACATGGTCTGGTGGGTGCGGTGGTGTCGGGGTGATGGTTGGACTGGATGATCCTATAGGTCTTTTCCCACCTTTGTGATTCTGTGAAGGCAGCCAGGAGGAGCGCTCGGTACCTGAAATTTCAAGGCAGTTTTCCTCTTCTAATCTACAAGCTTCGGTCAGGGTGAGGAAGAGGCAGCCGATGGGGTTTAGAGGGTGGCCTACCCAGCCCTCCAAGTTGGTGATGGTTGTTGCTCCTCGCTGCAGCAGCTCTGCAAACAGACGGAATAGAAGGACATTAAAAGTGAGGTATTGAAAGACGGTTCTGCACCCAGAGAGGTCTCTGAGCCTCAAGGCCTTTCCTTACCCACAGACCTGGGACACGGTAGCTTGCAAGGGCAAGGAGCCACAGGCTCCCATGGACATCAGAGGGAGCTGGCACCCAGCAACAAAAAAATGGTGCCCCTAAGGCCACATAACGTTTGTTCCGTTCCAGAAGGACACGAGGGGCTGCAGAGTCCCCGGATGGGGTTTATAAAGTCAGACCTGCAGCTTATGGGCTCATTTGCAATGGTAGCCTGAACGTTTTGGAAACACAAGCAGAAATTTCGCTGGAGATGACAAAGACTTGCAGAGAGTCTTAGAAGCTCTGTCTTTTGATGATCTCAGCCTGGCTGAGCTAGCAGGGCCCAGGAGTCACAGGTCGCACTGCAGGAACTGACCCCAGCCCTCTGCCAACTGCAAAAGGAGAAGCACTGCTCTGTCTCCCGGTACGATTTACACAGCGAATGCAAGGTGGAGGTAGCACACACAGCCAGTCACTGCAGCTCTGCAGACAAGCAGCTCTCCTCTTGCACACAGGCATCACCCACCATCGCTTGTGCAACCCTCACGGGCAACCGGACACGGCAACAGCGGGAACAAGAACAGCCCTAGGACAGCATGCGAGCACCTCTCTGTCCTTCGCAGGTGGGTACCAACGCAGCTTGGCTCAAGCTGTGCAACGCATCAGTTTGTCTGACGCAGCATCGTCTACTGTCAACCTCTGGTGCTCTGAATGGGGCAGCACTACCCTCTGAGATGGAAAAGACTTTCTCAACTCACTGGGACACCCCAGTTAGCCCTTAGGGAACCCTTCTCCCTTGACTCTACTCATACCTTTCTTCTGATGCTTATATATTTCCAGCTGCCTTTGCTGCTGCAGTCGCAGAGTGTTGATTATGGCAACAGTTAGTCGGAGAGCTTCTCTGGGATAGCCGTGGGAGCGCAGGGCATCCACCCGAGCGCAGGCTGTCGGGACGTGTTCTGCAAGGCAAGGACAAACGCAGGGGCATGGCTAAGCCAAAGGAGCACAGAAATTCAGGGGATGCTACTGATGGGGGGAAAGAACCTGACAGCACAAACTTCAGGGCGTTTTCTTCTACCGGTCTTCCCCATGCCCCAGCTAAACTCCTGCTCCCTGCCTTGAAGTCATCCCTTTCTCCCTCCAGGGATGGCTACCAGGAATACGAACAGGAGGCCTACCACGTTCAACTCACAGCAGCCACATCAGTACCTAAATCCCCACCTCCACAAACTGTATCTGGTGGAAGCATTTCCAATGTGCTGCAGTGCTCCAAGCACAGGGTGTTACGGCCCCGCTGCCCACTTCTCCGAAAGTCTGGACCGGTTACGGTGATTTCTCTCACTGCTGTGTACCCAAACACTTCTCGGTGTCCCCGACACCTCTCCCTGCTCTCATGGCACCGGTGATGGTACTTGGGGACCCAGCACTTCACTGGGGGCAACTGGCAGATTCGGGGTCATGTTCTGAACCACTTCCTTAACGCCTCCGTGGAGCGAGCTCTGCGGACACCCCGTCTCCTCCGCAGCTCTCCTACCTGGTGTTTTATTATTAGGAACAGTTGCATGAACACCCCACCCCCCCAGACTCACAGTTGCTTAGGAATTCATCTGCTCCTGCTGCTCATCGCTCACCTGAAATCACAAGCAACTGTGGAGAGGATTATGACTGAGTGAGAAATTAGCAGGAGCAGATGACATGACATGCCGCATAACAAGCAGCGAAAATCCCATTTTCTTGTAAAATGTCCTATCAAGGCAGGGGGGCGGAGGGGAAGGCAAACAGAGAAGACCTACAGTTATGGTAGAAGGATAATTTCTATTCCTGGAAGAGCTCAGAAAGCTTTGGAAATGCAGACAACCACTTCCACAAATGGGGTTTCCACATCCCAAAGGTCACCCGCAAGGAATACACACGGAAGAGGTTTCCGAATAAACAAATCCATAAAAGAGCTTCTTTCTGCTCCCTCTATTCATTTGCTAAATGGATGAAATATTCAGCTTCTTCCTGAATTGATCGCTGGAAGTTGCTGACAAATCACACTCCTCTCCCAGCACCGAGTCCCTGCCGGGGTGCCAAGAAAGTGCAAAATCCAAAAAATACGGCAGATGCATCAGAAAATAACATGCACCAACCAGCTGGGCTGAAGGGCTCACCAGAACCCAGATGATGCTAGGGACAGGGGAGTTCTGGCCACCGCATCCCCCGTAGACGGAGCCCCCGGAAGCAGTAACCCACCACCGCTGCCGAAGGCTGCCTGGGGAGACGTGCAGCCACACACAGCTCTTCCAGAGCAGCACTGTCCTCTGCTGCTCCAGCTAAGCTAGCAGAGGGGTACCAGCAGCCTCACATCGGCCCTTTTTAACTTTTCTCCTGGCCTTCATGCCAAGTGTGTGCCTGCTGCTCCACAAACCACTTCTCTGCATGACTTTAAATCTTCTCTTCCCATTTGTCCGGGTGACAGCAGACCCCGGCTGCTGGAGCGGATGACAGTGCAGTGGTGGGTTTTAACCTGTTCCGTGTCCCTACACTCAGCTCTTGGGCAGAAGGGATGAGGCATCCGCCCTCTTGGGGGCATTGGGGGCTTGCATCTCCCATTTTGGGGTCAGTCTGAGGGCCGACAGCTACACCAGGCAGCCCCAAGCCCTTCATCTCACTCGTTCTCATCCCAGACATGTAGCTGTCGCGGGCCTGCGGATCTGCCCAGGGCCACAACTTCGCAGCAGAGAAGTTGTGTGGCTTGAGGTACATGGACTAAAGGTCTGTAACACTGGAGGGCACTGGGCTTGACTGGTCCAGTATGTCTTAAGCTCGTACAAAGCTTAATTGTACTCTCTACTAATTGCTTTTAAGGGAAGACTAAAGAGAGGTGAAGAAAACATCCAGAGAATACAGATGTGCTCCCCAGCCAACTTTCAAGGGACTTTAAGTGTCTGGTCCCCCTGTACTGGGAGCAGTGAGAGCTTGCACTGGGGACAGCCAAACACTAGCAGGATTAAAGAGGACACAACGAGCATTGTCCAAGCTGCCCAAGAGGAACCCAGACTGTAACGATCTGGGGCTTGCTATAAGGACAGTGGCTGGGGTTTGGGAGGCCATCAAGTTCTGCTCGCCCTACTGCTCAGGTGATGGGCCAGGGAGACACTTCCAATCCAGGATGCAGCAGCTTGCAAGGACCCCTTGGGTGGTTCTTCTCCACTAGCCACCCTACCCACCCAGGGTGTGCAAGGGGCTGCTGGTTGGGATGCTCACCGAGCCACAGCGGCTGCCCCTGGGAGTTGAAGAGGAGGCTCTCGCCCTCTCGCTGGTAGGAGGGAGACATGTAGAAGTCACTGCTAATGATGCGCTGCAGGTGGCTATCCTGCCAGTGCAGGTCACAGCCCTCGATCGCACGGGTGAACACGGTTCGTCTGGGCCTGGCCAGCGAGTCTGCAAAGAGAAAAACCACCAGTGCCTCAGTGGGGGCAGGGGCAGCCCCTTCCTGCCCCCAGACACAACCTCCCTGGGCAGAGCAATGTGTTTACAATGGGAGCAAAGCCCAACACGTCCCACCCCAGCTGCTTCCCAGCCGAGCACAGGGGCTCTGGCAGATTGCCTTAGATACCTGGCTGCCCATCCCATCCCATCCCTGATGGAGACTGACACCTCCCCAGACAGCACCACTAAGTAACTAGCTCTGTTGGCCAGAGGGGTGAGAAAAGAGGCATGGGCTGCACATCCATTGCCTTTCTGACGATAATCTGCTGTCACACAGGAGGCTGACGCCTGGAAATGTGGCAGTGCATCCCCACCCCTGTGACGGATGGCTCTGGCTCTGTCAGGGGTCAGGACCGGGCTTCCCCAGCACTGCCGCCCCATGAGCACCACGAGCTCTCCTGCTCCAGTGCAAACTCCCAGCTTTGCTGAACCACAGCTGCTTGGATCAGCACAAAGGGAACCGCAAGAGCGTGTCTCATCTGCCTCCGGGTGACGGGGGGAACCACCACCTTCCAGCAACCTCCTCTGGCTGCGTGAGAGGGCTGGAAGGGAGAAGACGGCATGGCCTGAAACCCCACCGCTGCTCGGCAGCAGGTGTCTGCTCTGCTCCTCTTCAGAGCTGCTCTGTCACCTCACTGAGGTCAAGTTTTGAGGCTATTGAATGCTGGACGAGCATTTCACTCCATCCAGACAGATCAGTCAAGTGGTTTGTCAGGAGCAAAAGGCCTGTCCGGAGCAATCCTGCTATCGCTCCAGCCACGCCAGATCATGAGGGCCAAACAGAACCGACGGGTTGCAAAACAGGAAGCCCCAAAGGGGACACAATGCAGAATGTTAGGTCCTGCAACCCGCGAGAAGGGCTGAGCTAAATGCATTCGGGAGGAGGGGGGAACAAAAAGCACAGTGCAAAGCTGATCCAGGGAGGCTGGATAAAAACACGCTCTGGAAACGATGGCAACAAGCAATTAGCTGGAATGCTGCAGGCACCCCGACGTGGAGAGAAATTAAACAGGTGTTCGCACGTACAGAACCAAGCCTGCTCACTTTACCACGAAGGATTTCAGGAATCAGCTGTTCTCCCTTCAGTAATAAAAGAGGCTGGCAACAACCTGCAGCAGTATTTGCATATGCACAAACACTAACCCCAGGACTCCTCCAGGATCCGTGTGGCTGACAGTCCTCTGCTTGGAGAGGCAGGAGCAGGGGACAAGGGGACATCCCGGCACGTGCTTTGGAAACTCCCTGCACGTCTAAAATAAGTGACCTGCTCAGCCCCGGCAACTTGCCCTGAATGCCAGAGCGAATCCTCAGCGGAGCTGGGAATGCCAGGGGGGAGTCCCGGGGCTGGCTCAGGACATGGAGCAAGGCCAGGTTTAAATTAAGCTGCTCCTTGAGGATGAACATGGGGAGGTGGCTGGGGCACACAGCCCTGGCCGCGGCTGGGGTGGGCTGGCAGGATGGCCGTGCTCCCGATGTGCTACTGGGGGGCTAATCCCACCCAGAGGAGCGAAGTTTCCTTCGCAGCACAGCTGCCGTCCCCTCTCCTCATCCCACTTTGGCCACACGTAACACACCAAAGAGCAATTCCAGTGCAGCAGGTGGGGGCACGGTAAGAGCAGTAACTTTCAGTTAATGTCTGCTTGAGTCAAAAGCAAGGGGGAAAAGCGTTCAAAGGGACCAAATGCTTTGGAAGGGGTTGAGAACCTATTTTAGCACTAAGGAACAAGCACACAACTACGTTGCTCCATTCAGGCTCTGCACCTGACCTGCATTTAAGACCCCTGGCTAATGATTTCTTTACCACCTGAACTGAACACCAGAAGCCAGGCTCAAGGGCTGGGAGAGGGGCTCTGCACCACCTCCAACTCCTCACTCTCACATTACAGCTGGGGCTTCTGAGGTCAGCTATGCTCCGATTCAAGCAGTGCTAGTTTTCTGTAAAACTCCATACCCAAACCTGCACAGGCCGTAGCGCTCTAAACTCCTCCAAGGTCAAATTGCTTTAAAACGGCCTCTAATTTGATGCTTAAAATACAGATGATGTCACCCAAGATGTAGCAAAGAGCCAAACGCTTCCAAGTGTGTCTAAACCCAGAGGCTGTAAGGAGAAACGTTCTGTATTCCCGTGACTCCCAGGAGCATCACCAGCAGGTGAACTGAGGTCTCTCAGCTCTGGGGTGAGTTCTGACCCTGACCCAACCCCTGTGGCCACCGGCTGGACTTCTACTCCCTGCCTGGACTCACCTTGGCTGTGACCGGAGCTCTGCGTAAGCGCGTTGGTGATGTTGGGAAGCTCGTTACCGTAATTACCATCTTCCAGGGGACAGACGTCCATCTCGCCCCACTTGCGCAGCTGCCGGAGCCAGCAGGATTTCTCTTCCAGCTTGCAGTGTGGGTTTAACACCACGCACACCCACAGCGCCCCTAAACAAAACCAAAAAAATCAAGGAGGTGCCACCACCGTACCCGCGGGGCAACGCTCTTCCGCTGCCGCGCTCGTCGCGAGAGCCTGCGAGGTTTCACCGGCGTTCGTAAACTCATTTCAGCATAATGCACGGACCCAGGAGGGGGATTTAGACAGCTTTTAAATAAAAGTAAAACTCCTCTGTAATGAAGCTAAATTATAATCTCATGAGATGGGGGACAGTGGGGAGGGGGGAAGGAGAGAGCGGCTGTGTATGAATTTGTGAGTGCTTCTGTCTGCCAGGACAAATCTAGTGTTTGAACTACACATCAAAGCATGCTTAAAAACACCCTGGCAAGCTGCAGAGTCTGTATCTCCAAAGACTAACCTGATTTTGATCCTACCCACGTTCCAAGCGCTTTAAAGCCCGCTCCAAATGCTATTTCATCTGCCATTGTTCTCCAGGCCATTTGCATTCAACTATTTAAAAAGGAGATTTGGTGTATTTTCTTCCCTTTTTTTTTTTTTTGTTTTTTAATCCCCAGTAGCCCCCAGCCTGCAGAGGAACCAGGAGAGGCTCCTGGAGCCTGGCTTGCTGTCTTGCAGGCAAGAGCCCTCCAAGATGTGAGCCCTCCAGATCTCGCAAGCAGAGGTGCCCATCGGTAGGACAGCCACGCTGACACCCACCGGGTCAACCACTGGACCTCACAGGCCAGACGATGGTGTCTGCTGCGTGAGACACAAAACCAGGCCCAAGGACATGTCGTCATTAAGATCCAGCTCATACTTTCACAAGACAAGGCTGGTGCTGCTAACCAAGTCTTGTCGACTCTCCTGGGTCACCCACTGCTCTGAAAAGGGCTGCAGCAACCCAAATAAGTGCAAACCCATGAATTCTCCTTTAGCCAATTGCATTTCTGCCCAAATTTCCCTGCAAAGCTGCCAGGATACAGCATGTTCCCTCCCCCTTGTGCCTGCCCCCTGCGGGGTGGGATGGCTGTGTGCTGGCACAGCTTCAGTGCACGGTGTCCCCAGGGATCCCCCCCGGCTGCTCTTCTCTGCCCGTGTTGGATCCTGCCACGGAAAGGGACAGCTCAGCCTAGCGCATAAACACCCTCCCCTGCCTCTCCTCCATGGGATCAGTGGAGACCGGAGCACCTTCCCTCTCACTGCCCAGCCAGTTGCCCTCCCCCACCTCTCCATCACTCCCAAAGTTCCCATCCCAAAGTGACAGGCAGCGGCAGGACAGCATCACCCGACAACAGCTCCGCTGCGCAGTGAGGGGATTCCTCCACATGCCCAAACCGCCTCCCTCGCTCGCTGTGGTTTGTGCGGCAGCTCCCCAGCTGCACAGCCACGCTGTCAAGCCAAACAGCCTCAAGCAAGCAGCCAGTTCCTTTTCCAGGCAGCGTGAGGCAAAGCCAGACTGAGCAGCGACATCCCGACTCCAGCTTGACTTCGACGTTCCCCTGCTCCTCTGGGTTATAGCTGAGCTTTGGTGCTGCTTTTGGGGTGCATCCCCTGGGACCTGTCCTCTGCCAGTCGGGACTTGTGGATATGTTTGCTTCAAATCATTAATATGGTGTGGAGGCTGTGCGTGTCTGGCTCCTCGGAGAGGGCTGACTTGGCTGGCGAGACGTCACAGCATCACAACGCAGATGGTGGCAGCAGCATCACATCCAGAAACCGGCACGGGAAAAGAAACTGCAGGCACTGAAGATCAGCAAATATTCAAAGCAGCCCTCACCTGGTCCAGCTCCATCCTCAGCTCAGCTCTGCTGCTCCCAGGAAACCCTGCTCCTTTCTGACAAATGAGGGGAATAAGACTTTAGAGCTGCAATGTCAGCGCTTAATGCACACACAAGAGAAGAGGTGACTCTTTAGGAGCTTTCAGGGCCCATCCCTCCCAGAGCGGGTCCGTGCCACTCGCTCCCAGGCTCCCATAGGCTCCACGGGGGCTGCAGAGTCACTGAGTCTTCCAAAAAGTCAGGTCTCAGCTCTGGAAAATGAGTCTTCATTAAGGCTCTGGTTAGTGCCCCTCAGCTGAGCTGTGGGTGCCTGCTTGCTGCCCATCCCAAGGGCATGAAACTTCCCACATGCTCGGGCGGGCATGAGCCAAATCCTGCGCTTAGCTCCTGGCGCTGGGCATCCTGGGGCTCCGACTGGCATTCCCTTCTCTCCAGCACTCCCGCCTGTTGTCGCTGCCCCTCTTCACCCGCTCCCGGGCTGCTTGTGCAAAAAGCAGCCGGCGGCGATTTCAGCTCACGCCTCCGACGGTGAACAGAGCGGCTCGGCTAACAGGAGGTAACGAGGCTCTGTACTCCAGCTCCACCACCCCCAGGAACAGGATGCGCCTGCTGGATTTTTGGCTCCCACAGCACATCTAAGATGTGATCCTCAGAAGCCTGATGACTCTGCAGCCTGTTTTTGGGATCCTGAGGCATCCTTTGCCTGCCAAAACATTGTGCCCCTGGGCTCTCCTGCAGAAGGGAAGATGTGGTGGGGAGGCGGGGACAATGAGCGAAGAGGGATTTGCATCTGTCTTGGCCGTGATAGTTATCTGGGAGATGGAAAAGAGGGGTTTTCTGTGCCCAACAGTCAAGTGACATCAGCTGACAGCACAAGTGACTCCTGTCCTGAGCCGAAATGCCGGGCCGGGTCAGACTCCCTGTCTGTTCACATGCTGCAGAAACCTTCATCTGAACTTTCCGACAGCAGAAGGTTAAGTGGGGAACAAAGCAGCAGATCATGATTAAGCTAAGCCTCTAAACAAAAATGCTTTTTGATGACAGGGCTGGGTGCAGGGACTGGGGGGTTGGAGCTTTCCCACCCCAGCAGCCCCGGCTGCTGGCCCCAGAGAGGACCAGGCACTCCGATCCCGCGCCCAAGTTTCCAAACCATCAAAGAAATTCTCCCGTTTCCCACAGGGTCGCTCCCTGGCTTAATCTGCTGAAATTCCCCACTGTAAACAAGTGGCCGAGATAAATAAACCCGTCTCCAGGCAGATTAAGGTCAGGCTGCACTTCAGCTGGTTTTTCGTCTATTTTTTGTAATTAGGCTTTAATCGTAAGTACTAATGCGCCAGGGCAAATACTCCCACGCCGCAGAGCTCTCCATCCAGCAGGTCTTTCCTCTGGCTCCCCAGCAGACGAGGCAATAGATGTTCAGTTGGCAGCACATGCGCAAGCCAACGATGCCCTTTTTATTTTAATTTTTTTTTTTTAAACTCTGAAATCCTGCAAAATCCTTTACATTTTCCCCAGCATAAATCCACAATCTTCTTTAAAGCTGATCTTCTTCCAATCCCACGCAAGTCTGTGATGCAGTCTTTGCTAAAATCGATGATTAATTATTAAACACGTGCCCAAAATAATTTCCACGAGGCCTGTTTTTCTCTTCCACGTGGCAGGGGAACGCGGTCTGTGCTGGGGCTTCCCATGGTAGCTGACGCCAGGCCCCTCATCCTTCCCTTTGGCAGCAGCGGTAATGCCAGGCAGCCTTGGCATCCGCAGACGATGTGCCTACACCACCCCAAATGCCCTGGCTGCTGTTGTCTGCCCAGCGATGGTTTGGGACGTGTCTCCACGTTGCTGATGTTCGTTACGAGTGAACATCAGCTCACTGCAGCTCTGGTCCCTCCATGCCTGGACTCTTCCTTCAGAGAGATGCTCTGTTCCCACAGCAAACGCTGCCCAGGTCCAAATCCAACAGGATTCTGTAAGATTGGCAGTAAACCCTGCTCTGAGTACAGCCCATGCCCGTCCTGCCACTTCTTGGACCATCACCATATCCTCTGCAGGGGCTTCTCTTCAGCACAGAGATGCCCAAATCCCTCCCGCGTGACGTGCCTACGCCAGGCGAGCCGCTCGCTCTGACGCGCGTTGGCTGGCACCACATTTCACCGGCTGTCACGCTGACCCAGCCTTGGTAGGGCCCTGACCTTCCCTAGCCACCTTGCCATCTGCTGACGGGGACCTGCCATCGCCTCCTCCCGCTCTGCCAACCAAAACTACCCGCACTGACCTGGTCCTTGCATGGCTAAGCCAGGACCAAAATGCAAGCACTCCCACCTCGTGTGCGCAGGAAGGGAGGGAGGGCTCTCGGCTTGGATAGCATCATAGAAATCTGGCCAAATAATCTGTAATTCTGGGAAAACAGCTTCCTGCCCAGACGCCCGTCCATCCACATTTCACCAATGCGTTTGCTTTCTTCTCTGTGGAAATTCTGGCTGGGTGGATTTGGCCGCCGCCCTGGGATCCTTGCGTATCCAACCATCTAGCTGCAGTGTCCCAAAATCCTAGAAATATCTTCTTGGCAAGCAAGCACACATAAGCTCTTCAGAGCTGGCGTGGTTATTTCCATCTCTGGAACTTCACACAGAGCAAGCCATCCCACCCCTGCCTGGTCCTCGTCTGCGCCGTTTGGCCAGGCTCTCCCGTCTCATGGCTACGTTTGCATTGTTGGGCCCTTATTACGAGGGTCTGTGACCCCAGCTGCAGTTTCAGGTACTCCAGACCCCGGACCATCCTCAACCTTCTTCCAGCCCTACAACATCCCTTTGGTGTGCAGCCCGGGAGCCCTTTGCCCTTACACAGCATCTCTCACTAACAGGCTGCAGAGAAGCTCCGACTCGTTCACGATCTTATGGCACAAGGCAAACGATTCACCCCAAGATCCTCGATGTCCAAGAGAGCCCAGGAGTTCTGGATCAACTCTGCCACACAATCAACCTCCCCAGCCCCAGGTCATCTAAATGTTTTATTCTAATGATATTAAGGTGGTGTCAGCCAGCTGAGCCGGTGTCTAAGGTGCTTAGCTAGAATTACCCAGAACCACACTTCCCTTAAAGCCAGGCTCTGCACTGACCATCCTTCCCCCCTCACCCTGGAAACGTGCGCCACAGCAGGCACAAATCTGTTGGGCAGACTTTGGCTGGGACAAGACAAGAACCTGCCTTTCCCGCTCTGGATTAGTGTCTTAGCTTTGCACCAGCTAGTCTGTTTTGCTTCACCCCACAGCACATCAAGCTGCATAGGTAGTGCCAGCCCAGGACCTGCGGCACGGCAGGACCGGCGGGGAGGGCGTGGGGATACGGGTGGAAAGGCTGGTGGTTGGACACGACCCTGGGAAGGGGAAGGGTCTGAGGGGGCTTCCAGCCGAGGGGGCTGGGGGTTTGTTTGTTGTGGCACCTCGTGGTGAGTGGTTGGTGCTCCAGGCAGAGCCAGCGTCTTGCCGGGCAGATCGGTCTGGGAGTCGGGGTTTGGAAGTTTTTTTTCTCTCTCTTACTCTCTCGGCCCCCCGGGCAGTTTCGTGGGGGGTTTGCTCCCTTCGGGTGGGGTTTTCTTTCCTTTTTTCCCTTCTTGGGGTGGGATCCTGTATCATTTGTTCTACCCTCTTCCTCCGTTCCTTAAATTACTCATTAGCACTAGCATTGTTAGTAACTCCCTAAGTTTCATTTATATAATTAAATAGTTCTTATCTCAACTCCTACGGGCTTTTCCTGGTTTGTTCCTCCGACCCTTCCTCACCAGGAGGAGGTGGGGTTGGGGGGGGCCGGGGTGGTAGAGAAGGCTTGTCGTCAAACTACGACAATCACTATTCCTCCAGGAACAGCACTTTCACATCCTGGCTACGTCCTGCCCCTGTGTCCTCCCCTGCAAAGGCTTCGAGGCAGCACCAAACACCAGGATGCTGCAAGTACGGGACCAGCCACACTCCACACACCCATCATCCTTGACTCCTTTGCCGAAGAGAGGCTGGTTTAAGCTGTTGAACTGTGTAATTTGGGCCTGATCCAAGGATCCCAACCAGGATTTCCAGCAGGCGATACAGCAAGCTCCCAGCACCATTCAGGGCCTCTGCCCCCAAAAAAGAGCCCCCAGAACCTCTGGGATGATGCTGGCTGACCTGGGAGCCTAGACAACTCTGCTGCTGCTCTCTGCAAGGCAGTGACCCTTACCCAGCTCATCCCAGAGCTGCCGGCACTTCTCCGTTATGCCCGTTCCCTGCTGCCTCCAGAGTGAGAGCCGAGGATCGGCCATGAACTGCTCCGTTATCAGCGTCAGCATCCTGGCCCCATTGGAGTCTCTCATGCGCAGCATCTCCCGAACCTGGAAAGGACAGAGAGAAGTTCCTTTGTGAGACAAACCAGAGTCCCCTGGAGGTGTTTAATACATGGGCACCTGGCTGGCAACCCACAGCTCCCTCAGGCTGGGAGTCCAGACTGTAAATATATACACATATAGATGTGCATAACATACAGTCGTGCATTATAACACTCATGCAATAGCTGTGACCTGGCTAGTTGGAGTCCAGCTGAGCAACAGCAACAGCCGAGGCTGTGAAGCAATCAAGAACATGAAAACAAGGCCCTTCTGCCAGGAAAGAGAAGAGCCTGTAGGCTGGTGCCATCTCTCCGTGGTCTCGGCAGGCTCTGCAGGGTTGGCTATCCCCCCACCGTGCTGATGGGGAGATGGGGGAAAGCCCTCCCTCATGCAGGGATCATGGCAAGCCCATCACGTCAGAGGAAGGGACCTGCCAGGAGAGTGAGGGAGACAACCCAGGCCTGACCCAAAGCCTGGATTACAGCCGCCTGCTCCGCGACCGGGTGAGAAGGCACTGGAGCAGAGATTCCCAGCTGTGATGGGCACACTGCCAGGGCAGCCAGCGAGCTGCCGGCTACGTGACACGCCGAGCGGAGAGGGGAGAGAGCAGCCTGCTCCTCCTCACCTTGGCAAACATGGAGTTGAGCTGCTTCCCCGAGCCGTAGTACCCTCCCTGAGATAGGAACAGCTTCACCTGCTCTCGGACCTGCTCCTCATCCAAGTGCCAGCAGTTCTCATCATCAATGCTGGCCCCAGCAGTGGGGTCGGGAGCACCTGGGGGGACAGGGAGGGAGAAGAAAGAGACAACGGTGTTTATAGCTGCAGGGTCAGCAGTCCCACCATCAACAAGCAGCGGACCTACCTCTATTTTATATGGACCCACGTCTTGTTTATCATCTCAGGTGGGGGAAAACCAACCATGTTCCCAGGCAGTGAGCCCAGCTGACAGTGTCATGCTCTCCATCCACAGCAGTGGTACCAGCCATGCAGAGGGACCCCAACCGCAGGGCTACTGCCTATTCCCTCTCCCTCTGTGCCCCAGGTGCTGGGGGAGAGCACAGACAGCCCTTCCTTAAAGCCCCAGCCATGCAGGCAGGGCAGCTGCAGAGCCTGAGCACTCCCTGGATCGCCTGGGGTGCTCCTCCTCCTGCTCCACATCACCCGTTTGTTTAAGCATCAGTAAAGCTCCAATTCCTGCCGGCCCTTCCCCATGCTAGGAACAGCCTAACAAAGGTACCACTGCATGGGGGCTCCTGAGTTCTGGTTTACATACCTGGTCCTGCCCCTCATTTGCTTTAGGACAGGGGACAAGTACCTGTGCATCAGTGTACCTGCCTGGGAGAGACCCTCTGCTGGCAAGAGCAAAGGATTGATAATCCTTCAAAGACCAAACTGTGACCAGAGCAGGGCCTTTGGCAGGCGCACACAGGGTTCACAGGCTGTATTTCAGCTTCCAGAGAACAAAAAAGAAAGAAAAAAACCCCTCAAAAGTGCTTTAAACAACAGCTTGGATCCACCTCCCCTCACCTTGCCCCTTTCAATTCCCATTTTCTCCCCCTCAAGCACTGTCCTACCTCCCAGGAATGCCCCAGCTTCCCAGGCTTGCATGGCACAGCTCCAGCCAGTAGCCGGGAGTGCAAAAGGGAACAGAAACTCAGCTTTTTGGCTTCCTGCTTTTGAGTCCTGCTCTGTGGAAACTCCTCAGGCAAAACCAGTGCCAAGGAGGGACTGGTACAGCTGGAGGATGCTTTGGCCTGCTTCTCCCATCTCGTCTCCCTTGCAAGCAAGGAAGGGGGTCAGTGTGGGGAAAAGCGAGGTGCTGCACGGACAGCCAAGGAAACAGCTGTAGCTGACACATTCCCGATTAAATCGTAATGACGTCTTCCTCACTCGACTGGGATCTGGCTGGGGAGCAAACATGGCTTTCACGCGGATACGGCTTGGGATGCTGCGCACGCCCCAGCCCTGTGCGTTGTTGAACCAGGAGCTCAAATGCAATTCATGAAAATCAAGCTCCGGGATGCCTGCTCAGCAGGACGACTGCCTCTTCTTGGCTTGTAAGAAAGGACATCAACCCGAGGGCTTTTGCTCCTCCGGCAAAGGCTGAGAACACTCCTGACCCGATAAAGATACAGCTATTTGTATTTAATGTCCTTTACAAAATTCCTTTAATTTCTGCTAACAGCCTCTGCCCGAGAGCAGTTCCAGCAAGCTCTAAGCACAGCCTGCGCCGTGCTGAAGGGAGAGGAGGATGCTGCTCCCTCTGCAGAATCATTTATAGTCGACAGAACCACGTAACTGGGACGGGAGCTGAAGCAGCGGCAAGGAAATCACAGCCACTGGACGAGGATGAGGGCTTTCGCCTACAGCCCCGCACCTGCCCTGGTCCTGCTCCGTGCCACCGGCAGACAAGTCCTGCCGTGAGCCACGTGAGACCACCATGCCAGGGGCAGTCCATGCTGGCCATCTTGGCTTTTCTGTGCCTTTTCCTTCCCTTCCCTTCCTCCAACCCTGTCGTTATCTCACAATCGCAGACAAGCCAGCGATTATCCCCTATCAGGAACCAATGACTAATCTGTCTACCACGAGCGCTTATCCGGCCCCATCACCGAGGTATCCCAGACGCTCACACCCTTAATATCCTCCCCACCATCCCGCCTGCCGCCGCTCCCAGCTGCAGCTATCCAGACCAGCTGGATCATCTCAGCTGCTTCCAAAGGGTCACCTGGCTGCATCTATAGGGACCAGGAGGGTGCGGATGCCTAGGGTGACCCATCCCACCTAAGCTCAGCCCACCTCTGGTCCCTCACCGAGGCCGCTGTGACAGACAAAGGTGGAGGAGTTAGCAAGATGCAAAGGGAGACTGCATTTTTCTGGGGTTCCCGGGGCTACCCTCAGCACTCGCTGCTCACACATAGCGTTAGCAACAGAAAGCCCAAGCGGCGAGGAAAGCAGCGTGCAGCTAAATAAAACCTCCTCCTCCCACGCAACACATTGAGCACTTCGCACGTTGGGGTTCGGGCCGCAGCCAAATTAGTAACACGCCTCCCGCGCCTCCAAATAAAACCTAAATTTGCTTGTAAATGTATTTTGCTCTCCCATAAAAGATTGAGAGAGGGTTGTAATAGCAGATTCCTACACACACAACGCAACCCAGCAGATAACGGGCTGCCCAATTACGCTGGGGAGCTGGATAAACATTTAAGAGCAAATAACGGGATTTGTGTCGGGTTTAAATATTAATGGCAGGATTTGTCCACTTCCCCTTGCCAATGTTCACACCGTGGGGGCTTCGGCAGCGGCACGCCGTGACGCAGCCGATGAGTGATTCCATGTCTCGGCTCCAAAGGAGTAGGGAACGGCATGTAAAACAGCCCAGCGCCTGCGTAACACGTTTCTCATATAGCAGCGTTCCTGCTCCAAAGAGCCCTGTTTCAGATGTGCTGGATCTTGGTCCCGCCGGATTCAGATTTAAGGAAACACCACCGCACATCTTGAGTGGAAAGAAGGTTTCACCAGCCCCGTTTACACTGGCTGTAGAAACAGAGATAAAAACGCAATCCATCACACTCCAAGAATGACTCCCCCCTCGCTGCGGGCTCGGGGTTTAACTGTTTAACAGCCGAGAGAGACTTCTCCGGGCAGATACAAGGACTGAGAAATAAGGCCTGGAAAAATCTACAAGTTAGAAAACAGAGTGAAGCCAGGCAGGGAAAATTCAGCGCCTTGCTCAGAAATAAGCTGCCCAACACAAAGAAAATGTCAGGCGTTCCTGGATTGGAAAGCAGGAGGTTTCCAGGGCTGAGGTGGTGGTGGAACCTTGTGGCTCGTGCCAAGGCATCGGCCCATTCTGGACCCAACCTCCTGAGCCCAAGAAGAGGAAGCAGTGTGGGAAGCACTCCCAGAGCGTCTCACCCGAAGCAGGAGCAGCAACACAAAGAAATAACTGCTATTTTTAATCAGTGCCTAGAGCTGATAAAATGATGCAACGCATCAAAAGCAACACAGGGATGCAGGTGGCCACCCCGACAGCTCCCTCGCGGTTGTCTCGGCCAACTGTGCCCGGTACCCGCTGGCAGCTTGGGGTCTGGCCGTGCTGGCCCTAGGGTCAGCGATGCCAGCCGGCCGAGCTCCAGCTGCCCTGAGCAAAGCGGGCCGTCGTGGCAGCGGTTCACAAGGGCCATCCCATGACTGCACGTGGTGGTGTGGCTGAACGCCTCCAGGCTGCCTTGCTGGCTCCGGAGAGAAAACAGACGTGAAGAACAGCTCAGGGTGGAGAGGACACGGACAAATAAACAAACAGCAGAAAACCTCAGGGAGAAAATAACCAGGCACCAAAAAGGAAATGAACTCTAACGAGGGATTAAAAATAGCAGCAAAGCAAGGAGTCAAGCTCCCCCAAAGCTCTCGATTCTCTTTCAAGTGGAGGCAGGTTGGATGGAGCTTTCAGGGCAGCCTGAAGAGTCACACCCATCTGACAGCGATGGGGCAAGTGGAGATGGACCAGCTCCCAGCACGATGTCCAGGAGCTTTCTGGCCCAGCTGGTACCAGCATTGGGTCCAGCCATCTTTAGATGACGTTTTTCAAGCATCACACGTGTGCTCTGGGGTTGTTCAGCAATGCCAGCAGCTCTACAAGACAAGTGGGCAAGAGCCACCGCCAAAGCCTTTCTCTCCAGCACTCAGGTGTGTTATTTTCCCTTAAATTCACATCAGCTCAGCAACCAGGAACACTAATCCCCTGGAGACCTGACCTTCTCCTCCTCCCCAGCAGGAAAGCAGAATTTCAAATAGATTTACCAGTGCTGCCCTCCAGATGCTGTCATGGGATGACCTCAAAGTTAAAGACCGCCTGAGGACTCTTCAGACATGAGTCCTGGCTCAGTGCGACAGGACAAGTGGGCAGAGGCTTCCTGCACAGCTGACCTGACAGCCAAGGGCCGATGGGTGAAGGGCAGTATTAGCCCAGGAGTTGAAGGAAGGGCTCAAGGTGGTCAGGAATACATGTGGGACATAAGTGAAAAAACGAGGCAGAGGGCTCTTTATGGCTTTTGCATAAGCAGATCTGGTTTTCCCAAGCCTGAGGGACCATTCCCACTAAGAGTTTTTTGAAGGACCTCTCCTCCAAGGAAGCTCCCGAGACCCTCCAGAACCAAAAAGGGCCCCTTGGTGATTCACACTGACTTTCCGCTGGCTTGTTCCTGCAGGGAGCTGCCCCTGCACTGCAAGACAGCGGAGGTTTTGTGGCTTTTCCCACTTCCGGCTAAGAGCAGCATCCCAAGCCTTTCGACAGCATCAGCTGAAGGCCACAGACACCGTGTCACCCATGGGCATTTCCATGGGGCAGACAGACCGTCCCAACCACATCTGCTGGGCTGAGGGCAGGGCTCCCCCAGCCATGCCCAAGGGCTGCTCAAGCGGGGTGAGTTACCGGGCTGCAAAAACCAGGCCTGTCAAAACATCCTGCTCCTTACCCAAGGAACAGAGAGACTTCACCCACAGCACATGAAGGATTCCTCTAAGCTCTCAGTCTTCTGGGTCCTCAGGCACCGTCAGTCCTGTCTCTAAGCTTCTAATTAAAGACTTTTATGACCCCTGTCTCTGGCCCTGCAGTGGTCTCCACCAGCCTCCTCTCCTTCCTTAGCCACAGACTGCTTTTGTCCTCAGGAAGAATGCATCGTTTGCCTCCAAGGCCCAGACATTCCAATCAGGTTCAAAGGATGCATCGGAAACAGCAGCTTTCCTTCTGTACACCCCACAATGATCCTGTCTTCCTCTTAAAGTAAATTCAAATCTTTCCCTACAAGCACAGACCAAAACACAGGAGGAGATGAATGCTGCTTCCCAAATCCGCTGGCTGGCTTGGACCCTGAGCGCTCGCTGCTGATCCACGCTGCAAAAGAAGCCCAGTGCTACTGTCAGGACTCACTGTGCTTCTGAGTCGCCCCTCCTCCGCATTGCTTGCCTTTGCCCCCCAAATCTCTCTGCCTACAATTCCCATTTCAGCTCTTTTTCACAGCCTTGCCCTCTCTGCAATACTGTATAGCACCAAAGCAATCGCTCTCTGCTCCTCATTTGCGCCTCGGCAGGACATATTCTTCCCATCTTTCGTGGTGGTAGGGCATGGATCGCCCCAGTGGCAAAGCTGCACCTATCCCCATCACATCCCACCGTGGCTGGTGGCCCTGAGCCACTTTCTCACCTTGCATTTCCCCCTGAACCAGGCTGGCCCCACGGCAAACCAACGTGAGCCCTGGGCTGATGCTCTTGGAAGAGTGGAGGGAGCAGGGTGCCACGGTGGCCACCACCAGATACTCCTCACTCCATCAGAGGCCTGGCTGTTGGATCTGAGCTCTCCAGCTGCAGGTCCTGGCTTATCCCAGCAGCCACCCCACCAGGAAAGGCCAAGCAGTCACAAGTCACATTTGCTGGCACAACGTCAACCTTGCAGCTTTGCTCCGTGCCGGACAGTCACGCCACTGACTCCGTCCCTCTCCAGGCAGGACACCGCAGCACTAAAACCCACCGCAGGCTCCTCCCTCCAGCTGCCCCTTCGGATGCCGAGCGCGGAGGTGTCAGACACGCGAGACGCTCTCACCGTGAGCCCGCTGCCCTTGGCGGCCAGCTCCGGGAGCAGAAACATGACCCAGTCGAGCAGGCGGAGGTCAAGTGGGGAGCAGAGTGCCAGGCACACCTAGGCTCTCTGCTCAGATTGAATCCTTTGGGAACACACAAGCGCCTTGGCTGCGTTCCGAGACTCCATCATTACTGGATAGTTTGCATTTCCTTCTAGGAAGGCAGTTGGGAAGATCGGCATGTGGTACACAGCCCGCGGCTACAGACTCCCGCAAGGAACAAAGCTCTGTCGCCCCGAGACGAACACGCCAGACAATGGCCTGTAATTCTCTTTGCCGTTTGAGCTCTGCAGGGGGAGAAGGAGCAGCCCTGAAAGCCTTATTTTACAAAGCTGGACAATCCCCTTGCACAAGGGGCGTTCCCCAGCCGGCCCGGAGTGCTCCAGAGGTGCAGAATCAGTTCCTCCATCCCACATGCTCATCACCAACACAGAGGGAGCAGCCCGTTAGGTGAGCAGAGGCAGGTAGGGCAGACCCAGTGCTGACCTGAAGCTCAACAGACCTCTCCTCGGAAAAAAGGGGGAAAAAAAAGATTTCTGGAGAGGCTGTTCTCGCTTCAAGGTGTAATAACCTCGGGCATGCAGTGCACGCACTGGGTTACCGTTTGGGCTGCAGAGGCTGGCCTGCCAAAAGCCAGCCCGGCCTTCACCCCAAGGCAAACAAAGGTGTGACCCCAGCATCTGAACAAGACACGGCCAAGATATGCACACGTAAAGCACTACGTAAAGCATACTTTGAAGAATTTCAAATCCCAGGATCAGGGACCCTCTGTGAATGCATGACTAGCAGGTGGGAAGGGCAAGATGGGCGAAAAATTTGGATCTCCTTCAACTGGAGCTTCCAAGGAGCTGCCAGACTGCTGTCCCATACACAGGCCCACAAACCTGGCAGGACAGGCTTACAACACTGTCCAAGATCAAGAGCTGAAGCCCTGAACTTGAATATTGATTTTTATGAGCCTTCCTTTCCACAGGGTGCGACATCTATGAGTTTTGAAGCACCTTAACAACACCTCAACATCCTAAGGCTGATCTGCATCTTCCCCCAGGATGAGACGAGGCTGCTGGGCTTGCAGAGGAGTTCAGTTGCTTGTGACCCTGGCTACGCAGCCACACGGGTGTCAGATAGGTGCCACTTTCTGCTGAGTAAGTCAACACATCCCTGTCAGTTCAAAATCACACGCTGGAGTGTGTGAATTTGCGCAAGTCTGAAGGGACAGAGAATTTTTGCTTTCTTTTTAAAAACCCCTTGTAAAAACAAGAGGCAGATATTGAATCGGAGCCAACATCTGTATCTTGGTAAGACTCTCAATCACCAGCCTTTTGCTGACCCTAGAGCAATAAATATTCAGGGCCTTAAAAGCTTATCTTCAATCTGCTCAGGAGAAAGCAGCCTCAAACAATGGCCAAGAAGGGATCTTGCCCAACCTCAGCTTCAGTGGATCAGCTCAGAGAGGGAGCGGACCTCACCAGATTCTTGGAGTGCCACAGCTCCTCATTCTTTTTTAATGCCAAAAAATGAGGAAACGCCCCCAAAGCCAGTAATTTAGAGCATAACCACATAGGCAGCAGATGTGGCCCAGCGGAGCAGACAAAAGCATCTCCCAACACAGGAGCAAGAACAACTAGATAGAGGAAGTGGAGGGGAAAATATCTAAGATCAGAGCTGCCATCGCCTCTGCAGCAGAGGTGGACCCCTGGCCTCAACTCTACGTGTGGATTCAACCAGTTCAGACCCTATTTTAGGCTGCATATGGGGCTTTTCATCTTCGGAGCACTTAACAGGCGTGTGTTAATCCCCACAACGCCCTTTCGTGGCAGATAAGTGTTTATTATCTCCGCTCTACAGCTGGAGGGACAGGCACGGCGGGGAGTGGCTCATTGTTGCAGACCCTGGGCAACCTCAGCTCCTGGGCTCCCTGGAAAGACAACAGAAGCACCCGGCTTGGTCTGATGAAGGGAGCCTCAAGGCAACTCCCCAGGGAACCTGGGCCACCTCCTGGGCCAGTGGGCAACTGCAGCATGGCTGGGATGGGCATCAGGGCTTTCCAGGAGAGGAAGTCAAAAGCATTTTCCCAACACAAAACCCCAGGACACAGCTCCGTTGCCTTTGTGCAGGTCAGGACACTAGTGCTCATTTATTATGGAAAAATTAATGCCCATGGAGATTAAAGCTTTATCACCCACCAGCTCAGCCCCATATGACTTGCAGGGACGCTGGAGGACTTACGTCCCCACTGCTCCTCAGGGTCCCAGCACCATGTTCTTTTGGGCTGGGGACTAAATGTGCCCCCCTCCTCCACCCTTGGCTTCTCCATCCTACTCTGAGCTGTGTCTGGTGCACCACCACCCTGTCTGCTCTGCCTTTTTCTGCCTGGTGAAGCCAGCATTTGACAGATAAACACCTAAAGAACAGAGGGCAGAACGAGGATGCGTGGCCAACATTGATATGACCCCAACACCTATGCACTGACATCAGTTTGACACTGCCATCTCACTCCGTGCAGCAACAAACACAGCAAAACAAAGGTCGTCGCCATCAGCGTGAAGCCATCAGCCCATCCCCAAACGGGGAAGGAATCCGTGCCGAGCCACCCAGGGAGGAGGGAGGAATTACCGTGCACTTGGTTGATCTCTGAGTTGGACGACAGGATCTCATCAGCCAACTTCTGGGCAGTGGGCAGGACCTCGGTGTGGTGTGCCGTGATCAAATACTGAACAAACTTCTGGAGCTGGTCCCTGTTCATCTGGAAAAGGGTCTCTGAGATGGGAAGACGGAGTTTGACCTGGTCCGGCTTGCGGATCCTGTACAGTGAAAGCGCCACGACGTGGGCGCAGTAAAAAATGTCCTTGTTCCCGCAGCCACATGTCACTGAGGTGATTTTGCAGCGGTCAAAGCTGATGGCCACCTTGTAGGTCATCTCTGGTTCTGTCGCAGTCGCTGGCTCTGTTACTGTCCCGCTGAGGTGGAACCCTGGAAAGGAAAAGGAGAAGAGGGAAAGGTCACATTAGCTTCCCTCTGACCACAGCCACCCATGCAAACTCTGGGAGGTGGACAAGGAGAGCCAAGACCGCTCATGCATCGCTATATCAAGGAATGCACCGCCCAACACACACCGTCTTGATGGCTTACACCCAGCAACACCCAGCCCACGACAAACACACTTCTGCACCAACACACACGTGCAGCCAGACTCATCAGCGAGTTTATTTAACAGCCAAACCCTCAGGGGAAGAGCAAAGCCGCTCAGTTCCCATTTGTTTAAGAGTCTCTCAGACTGTTTCTCTCCTGGGATTCATCTTCATCCATGCCTCTCCCTGAATTTGCAACTCACATGCGCGAGGGATGGCAGAAAGAGGCCAGGTTTTTTTTTTCTTTGATGAGGCAGACAAAACTCCACCGATTAAATGCTAACGCAACTCCAACTTCAGTCCCTCAGCCAGGTAGAGCGCCCCAGGGCATGGGCACAGCCCTGAGCTGTTCCACACAGCGGGAACAAGGAGCAGGGATAGGAGTATGCACAGCCCGAACTGGGGGCTGGGGGGAACCTTTGTGGTGAACAGCCTTAAATCCAGTTGGCAGCCGGTCACAAGTGGCATTCCCCAAGGCTTGGTACTGGGGATCAAGTGCACCCTCAGTCAGTTGGCTGACACCACCAACTGGGCGGGGGTGTTGATCCGCCTGAGAGCAGGAAGGCTCTGCAGAGGGATCTGGACAGGCCGGATCGATGGGCCGAGGCCAGTTGTTGGAGTTTCAACAAGGCCAAGTGCCGGGTCCTGCACTTGGGTCACAACAACCCCCTGCAGCGCTACAGGCCTGGGGACAAGGGGCTGGAAAGCTGCCTGGTGGAAAAGGACCTGGGGGTGTTGGTCGACAGCGGCTGAATATGAGCCAGCATGGAGCCCAGGTGGCCAAGAAGGCCAATGGCGTCCTGGCCTGCATCAGGGACAGTGTGGCCAGCAGGACCAGGGCAGTGATTGTCCCCCTGTGCTGGGCACTGGTGAGGCCGCACCTTGATTCCTGCGTTCAGTTTTGGGCCCCTTACTGCAAGAAAGACACTGAGGGGCTGGAGCGTGTCCAGAGAAGGGAACGGAGCTGGGGAAGGGGCTGGAGCACAAGTCCCGTGAGGAGCGGCTGAGGGAGCTGGGGGTGTTCAGCCTGGAGAAGAGGAGGCTCACGGGAGACCTGATCGCTCTTTACGACTACCTGAAAGGAGGGTGCAGAGAGGTCTCTTCTCCCAAGTGATGGGACAAGAGGAGATGGCCTCAAGTTGTGCCAGGGGACGTTTAGATTGGATATTAGTAGGAGAAAGGGCCGTCAGGCATGGGAACGGGCTGCCCAGGGAAGTGGTGGAGTCACCATACTTGGGGGGGTGGTTTAAGGGATGTGTAGATGTGCTGCTCAGGGACATGGTTTAGTGGGGGACTTGGCAGTGCCAGGTTAACAGCTGGATTTGATGATCTTAAAAGTCTTGTCCAACCTAAGCGATTCTATGACTCTGTTCCTTGAGCTCCATAATATTTGCTCTCTCCTGCGAGTTCCTGAGCTTTCCCCAAAATACTGCTGCCAGGGAGCCAGCCACCCGTTGGCACGATCTCTGCGCTGGGCTGCAGGGACAGCCCAAATCACTCGCACAATCGTTATGGTGCTCCCAATGCCCCCAGCCGTGATGCAAGGGGCTGCAGCGCCTTTGGGCACAAAACATGAAAATAAGTCCCAACAAGACCCAAACATGGATGAGGAACGTGGAATGGGCTCAGAAGGTCCTCTGGGTCCAAGCAAGGTGGATGCACCAAGGAAGCAAGGGATTAAGTCTGTGAGAATAGACTGGATGCCCATCAACCTCAGTCTGAAAGCCCAGGGAGCCCTCCCCATGAGCCGGCTGCCGAGGAGGTCCACCACCAACACTGTGCACTTGCCCAGCCACCTGGGTAAGGGACATCTTTGTTTCCCCCATCCATTTACCTCATTGCTCCATGGAGAACGAGGCTGCACCAGGAGGTTAATTAACATGGCTGGGGCCACCCTGCACCCCCGTGTCAGAGCCCAGCACTCCGCCCCAGCCTTCCTCCCTAGAGAGGATGCTCACTTTTCTCCATGCCACTGCAACCCTATTAAGCCTGTGTTTGTGCAGAGGTCCCTGCAGAGCCTGCTGTCCCCCCGGAGAAGGCGGCAGACAGCTGAGAGCCCTACAATTAGCGACAGAAAAGGAGAAGGGGTGTGTGTGTGAAGATTAAAATACATTAACTGCATCAAACCCTTGTGCGTTTGCCAGCTCTCACAAAGGCTTTCCGAGACAAATTCTACCAGAGGTTTTTAATAAATGGCATCAAAACCAGCTATTCACTGCCAGTCTCTTTAAAGCCACGCCAAAAACCACATTCAAATCTGATTAAGCGTCAAGGAGGTCTGCTTTCACTTTAGCGCAGGGGAGGGGGAAAGCAGACCTGCTCCTGCTGCCATCACCCGAAACCCACCTCGCACGGCTGGCGGAGCAGGAGGGGAGGGATAAACAACCCCGCACTGCCCTCTCGCTCGCACACGGCCAGGAATGGAAGCACAATTGTGAAGGTGCCGGACTTGGCACTGTGGGAGCAGCGTGGCCAGGGGCTGACAAGATGACAAGCCCCCCTGCTCTGCACAAGTCCATTCCCCAGCAGCCAAACTATATAAATCCCAAGGATAAACTCCGAAGTGTTTATGTTTTACCACTTCTCTGGTCTTCGATGCTTGGCAGGCGGCCCCAACTTGCTGCCAGTTTTTCCCTAGTTTGCTTTTTGAACAAGTTAAAAGGACTAGAAACGACGTTGCTGAGCAAGAATGTATGTATATACACGTATGTTCACCCATAGGCACATACACACATACATCTAAAAGCCTCTAAGACAAATTACTAGCCATAAACGCTGCCTTCAAACGCTTACTTTAGCAGGATCGTGGGCCAGACCCCACCTGTAGCTAACTGGAGTAAGGTTGGAGGAACCCATTTAACCAAACCGCGTGTTTAGGACAGGTGTAAGTCTGAAAAAATCCATCAACCGTGGTCTGAACCCAGCCCCTCAAGAGAGGAAATTTGCCCACATGCTTCCCAAGCATTCTAAAAGCTGTGCCCCCCCATTCTCTGCAAGACAGTCCTCACAGTTCATACCCAGGGTCTGCACATCGAAAAGGACCATTCGGCGCGTCGGCAACTGCCAACTTTATCTGGCACATGAGCCCTAAGCCAAGCATCAGTTTAGATTTTAGCCGTGGTGGCAGCAGCTCTAACATAAACTGGGAGCTCTATACAAAACATTTATCAAAAGCTTAGTCAGAAATTGAAACGTGGTGAGGGGGAGAGAGGAGCTGGCGGGAAAAGCAGCGTTATTTGGGAATATTTACATTAACAGGAGGTCAGCCTGCACCTACCATGCTGCACCCTGCTCTGCGGCCAGGTCTGCATGCCAGCACCCATGGGTGTGAGATGGCTTCACCAGCCCAGCAGTGAGGGGTCCAGAGAAGAGTGGTGGTTAAGAGATCAGTTATGGTGTGGTTACTCCGTCGCTCATCGAAGCACTCACTCCTGGTCCACACAATACCCTGATGCTGCAGGTCACCCCGGGGAAGGACAGCTGTCACCGCAACCTCCTCACTATTCATCTCTCATCCCAAGAAGCATGTGAGGCAGACGAATCAGGCACTCCAGTAGAGAGAAACACAGCCCTGGCCACAGACACAGGGTCTAGATAGCGCTGAGAGCAAAACCAAACACTTCCCTCTGTGTCCCCCACACACATTTCAATTTAAGACATTCCTACAGCCGAGTGCTTATCTAGGACTTCATCTTCTGTTCCTTAACATAAGCTAACTTGGTGTTTGATTTGCTGCCAGCAAAGTGACAGTGCCAGGGCTCGAAAACCATGGAAAAGAAATAATTAAATACCATCATTGTAACTACAGGCTCATTACACCGCACTGGAGCCATATCTCTGTCCCAAGAATGACGTCGCCTCCTCCCTGTCCCAGAACAGCCCCCCCTGCTTTTACCAGGGATGCTTCCCAGTGGATGTCTCTTTGATCAGGGCTGCAAAAGGAGCTGAGTGTTCATACCTGCCCCAGAAAGAGCACAGAAAGGTGCCACGAATGTTCACAGGCACACAGGGCACGATGAGCACATCTCCTCCCTAATCCCACCTATCCATTAAATGGGGACAAAACACCAGAGCAAGGACCTTGCATTAGTAAAGCAGGATATTGTGCCTTTGATTTAAATTAAAACAGACCCTAGAAATGTCTTCTAGGAGTTTGTGAGCTCCACATCGGTGGCACTTCCAAACTCATCAGCTGGGCAACACTTTCCTCTTTGGAGCTGATAAACCCCACAGCCGGGGAGGACCCGTAGTCCTGGATCTTCCAGTAAACCACTGAAGGTAAAGCCAACGTTCAAGCTCGTTACATCAAAATACCTGAAGTTTGGAGACGGGCAGACCACAGGTGGAAATTTAAACCCCAGAAACATGATAAACCCAGGAGTAATCCCTTCCCTTCTTCTAACTGTGTCACCTCCTGTGAGGAGAAGGATGGAGAGGAGGACTCTGCAGCTACAACACTAGCCAGGAACTCGAGAGCTCAGCTCTGCTCCCTCTGGCAGTTGCTGCTCACAGCCATCCCCCAGATTTCACACCGCAGCCCAGGCAGAAGTCACAGTTGCCATTCACAACGTAGTGCCATTTGGAAAAAATGAGCTCGCTCTTCCCAGGCGTGGCTCTCGCTCGCCTTTCACGGAGCGTTAGTGTAATCCTGCAGGGAGGCAGCCTTCACGCCATCGCTAGGACCCAACCCTGGATCAGCAGAGACCATCCAAGGCTGAGTGCACTGGCTTTGCTGCGCGAGAGGACTGGGACCAGTACCACATGGGTAACACAGGGAGCTAGGAGTGACTCTGCAGAGGGAAATGCGCAACCACATCCCCCCAGTCCCGAGCAAGCACCGCTGGTGGGATGCAGCTGGACGCTGTACATAAAGAACTCACCCCCACATCTGGCTGCCAAAACCTCGAGCAACCTCCTAGTAACCAAGGTTGATATTTTGGGCAGGCTCTGTTAGGAGTAACGTGATGGAAAGTCCATCCACGCAGCTACATCCCCCTGCATCCTAGCTGTGGCAGACAGCGGCTTGGCTCCTCGCTGCTCTTGTGCCCGGTGTTCAGCTCCCAGGACCCCACTTCTAGTCAGACTAACTCCGTATCAAATCTGTGTGTGGATAGCTCTGCCTTTAGGTGGGCAGCTCTGCAAATCCAAAAAGAAAAGGGAACAAATACACAGATATTTATGGGCTCCGCAGATGCAGACGATGTAAACTGAGATTCTCAGTGCAGGTCGTATACACTAGGTTAACGTGACCCAAATTTTTTTTTTTTTAAATTTCCAAACCACAGCGGAAAGGTATTTTAAACTAAAGCAATTCCAAGCTCTTTAGTGATTAAACGGACTGCAGCTCCAGCTCCTAGTGGAAAAACCATTTGTTTTTCCACTGTGTGAAAGCCATAACTAGCAATGAATAATAATTGCTGCACCAAGTGTTATTTATAAGCCATTCTTGGTCACATTTCCATGCCTCCAAACAGCAGCTTTCCAAACATGAACTTAAAATCGGTCAATATTTGTAACGTAGACAACACCCGTGGGAGGAAGGTGTCAGTGTGCTCGTGCGGTGGGGGGGGTTAGTAAAATCTCCCAAAGCTTTCTAGCTTCTAGATCAATTCCTCCAGCCGGCTGATGCTGACAATTGCTCAGTCCCTGACCTTGCAGTTGGAAAGGAGATGGGCTCATGAACTCATTTGCACATGACAATGCTCCAGCAAAGTGAATCATCTGCCTCCGATAGTAACGCAGAGTACGGCGCGCCCCAGCCCTCCCGGGCTCCATTCAACCCGCGCCGGGTTGGCCTTTTGTGCTGCCAGTGCAAGAAAGACTCCGCTGAAGATGTGTGCAATTAAACCCACTTTTCTTGTTGCTCTTTTGATTCAGTGCCGGCTCAATGAGAGGCACCCTAGGCAGGTGTTGTCACACACAGATAAAATGTGCCTTTTCAGAGCGCTGGCAGACAAAAAGAAAGAGGGTAAGGCTGAATCAATTGCCATTTCTCCCTTGCAAAACAGGGAATCCAGGCTTCCAGCAAGTCAATGAGCAGAGCTGGTGTGAGTTTACGTCCTCCCTCCTCCTCAAAGCAATTTCTTTTTGTGACCACCAGCAAAGGTGTTACTGTGGAGTGAGACCTTGGCTGGGATGAAGGAGGCAGGCGATGGCTGGCTGGGAGGATGCTGGCCCAGCAGAACGAAGCCCTCCTCGGCTCTACATTCTCCCCTCAGCCCTCCTCCCGAGTCCCCACCACCCTGGAAAAGCACCTCTGGCCTTCACAGACCTAACGAAGACCCTTAAAAGCCTCCGGTAAGGAGCCATGCTCGTGGCAGAGCTGATGCCAGAAGAGCCGTAACAAAGCGATACGGCCGAGATGGAGAGGATGTGCCATGCCTGCAAGTGTCCCCACACGCACCTACAGCCTCAGACATCAACTGCCACTGGTTTAGGAGAAATATTGTCTATGGGGGTAGGCCAGGGAAGGACCCCGAGCTGCAGCTGTACACAGAGGAGGTGCAAGTGGGGCTGTTTGTGCTGGAGCGAGCCGTAAGCTCATCTGAGCAGCTGAGTAAGCTGGAGGGACGCTCTCTCTGCCATCTGCTCTGATCCCACAACACCTCCTGCAAATGAAGAGTCAATCCGCTGGTTTCTATCCCTGTTAACCTCTAATCAGCCACGAGGAGCGGCCTCTGCCTTGCTCTTTATCCGAGCCAGCTAATGCGTGAAGCACACCGCGCTTCCCATCTGCTCCAGCATTAGTAGAGTTAAAGGACAAAGCCGTTTCCCTGTCCAGAGCATTCACTTACACAGATGCCCTTGTATTAACTCAATTTCCCAGTGATTTCCATTATTACCCTTACGAGATTTCTGGTGTTTGTTTATCTAGGAGCCTGAAATGGAGGGTTTTTCCCTCCCCCTACTCAGCCCAGGAAGGTGGCTGGACCAAGGCTGTGCTCCAGCAGACTGGTCCCAGGCTGTGACATTCCCCAAAAATATTCAAAACTGTTCCCCCTCCTTCTCCCTGGCCCCCAGTGTTCTTTGTTTCCCATCCAAACATGAAGATTCAGGCTTTTTTGGGTCTCTGTTGCCAGGCCCGAAGCCAAGACCACTCCTCCCAGCATCACCTTCCACATCCTTCCGCCGCCCACCAGCAAACGGGTTTTTAATCTACCCAGATGCACAACCCTTGCTCTGAAGACATATGGTTTGGGGGAAGAAAGGAAAGAAATACAGCCAGTTTTAAAGCTCGGACAGATTTCCTCTGCTAAGGTACAGCCCTGCAAGCTGAATTCCTCCGCTAGCAGTTCAGATTTAATGCAAACCAACCCGAATGCTGGTTTTGCAGCAGCATAAGCAAGAGAAAGGGCTTGAAGAGAGGATGAGTTCACCACATCTTTGCTAGCACGTGCTGCTCACGTAATACTGGTGGCAAAAGAGACTGTCAAGACTCTGCTCTTCACTGCCACAGTGTATCTCTCAGGAAGCTTGTATAGAAAAAGACTTTTCTTAAAACAATGAGAAATTAGAAAGATGAGGACGTGCAGTACATTTTTTCGCAGAAGTGGTGAACGCTACATCAAGGAAGAAAAAGCAACACATCTCTGACCATCCCAAAAGCATCCCTCTTCTCTCAGCATCCATCCGCAGCTGTGTCTGAACAAGGAGCAACATGGATCCTTGTTAAGATCAGGTGTTTTCTTAACAGATGTGGGGTTGGTTTAAAGCATGAAAGAAAATAACCTTGGGGAGGAAATTCACTTTTCCTGGAGTTTCCAGGCTTGTGCATCCCATCACTTGAGGCTGCCGCAGGGCAGATGCAGCCCTGTGCTGTCACCACCCCGGCTGCCTCAAGGAAACCCATGGGAGATGCCAAAACTGACACACGAGGCTGAGCTGTGGTCATCTCCCAACTTCAATGGAGCCACCCAGATTTCCAACAGCTGGGAAGCTAGCTTCTAGCACATAAAAGGGTTTCAATTAGGAAATGCCTCTCATCCCTCCTTGCAAGTGTCACCACGACGGGATCACTGATCTTCACCGCAGTTGAAAGCGAGCGGAGCAGCGCTCTTCCCTCCGTCGTTTTTTTTATGTGGCGATTCACATAACTCTTAGCTCCACAGAAACATAATCCTGACCCCTAAAAGCAAAGTGCCAGAACCCTTAACCCATTGCTCCTGGTTTAAGGGCTCATCCCTGGGTACCCTCTGGTCAGGCAAGAAGTTGCTCCAGAGCTATGGACACCCTTTTCTCTTCATGTATCTGCTCCCCTTGCTGACCTGCTTTTCCAAGACATGCCCTCCCTCCTGCACTGGCAGTTTTTCCAGCTCTTAGCCTCAGCTGGGGAGCAGCTTTGGATTTTGTCTCTAAATACACAAAGATAAATTGCATTCAGCGCATATTTTGTAACTTAAAGCTGCCTCCGGAGCAGGCCACCACCAAACCAAAACCCCAACTCAACCCACCAAAAATGAAAAATCAAAAACAAAACCAAGCCTGAGAGCCTCCTGACTTGTTTCCTTCCCACGTCTGGTTTTGCACGGGGCAGGACTGGCAGCCAGCTTAACAAGGACCAGAATCAAACCAGGGCATCACGCAGCAATGGAGGGAAGCAGGACACCACCCCAATCCTCCCTGAGACACCAGACCTTAAAATAGCAGCTCTACAATTTATAGGGAAGTTATTAGTTATAATTTTCCTGGCCCTCAGAAGTCTTCTGAGGGAATGAGGCAGCCTAGATTCAGTACAAAAATCTGCTCCAAATACTTCCAAAAAAGACATTTTTTCCACTAATAGCTCCTTTTTTTTTTTTTTAAGTCTGACTTTCTAAGTTATTGGCAATGTTGTTAAACGAACATTGTATTTACAAAGCGTTTCAACAGCATTTGTGGTAATGGCCTCAGCGACAGATTTGTTGAAAAGGTCAATTAGCTTCCTTCTGAAAACCTCACTTTGAAGCACAGAAAAGGGTTCTGCATTGAAACTGCTCCCCCAGAGTGGAAAACTCTTTGAGATGACACTGTTTTGCCATTTCCGCTCTCCATCCCCAGTTTGAGAGCTGGGCACAGACCCCTGAAGCAGGCACTGGGATCACCCCCATCTCCTACCAACTTTTACAGCCCCCATTTGTAACAAACCAACCTTTTTTTTTTTTTTTCTCTACTGAATTTCAGTGAGGAGACCACAGCCAAACATTTTTTATATTGTAGAAATATTATTATACTTAAATGGCTTAGCTCATTTCAGTAGCTTCTCAAAAACTTAGTGGTTTCCTTCTCTGTCCCAAACCAATAAAGCTTAAATTTTGGAGCTTATTAGGGCTGCTCCATATAGGGAAATTAACTACTCATTGCAGAATAAATTATTCAGCAATTGCTATCCCAGATCAGCCTCCTCTGTGGACATTTTATTCCAGAATCATTTTGGGAAACTCTGAGTGTATTAATTATTCCTGAAAGAAGGGAATTTAATTGCAAGACGGGGAAGCATTCAAATAACTCCTGCACATCAGAGGCTGGGCTGGTCACCAGCCTCTGGTGACAATCACAGAAGGGGAGGTGAGAGTGGGTCGTAAGCTTGGGAAGGTTGGTGCTGAATTTCAATGTCCAGCAAAAATTGAGGTGAGGGAAAAGCACATACCTTGATTTTGTGTGGGAAAACAGTTTTCCCCACTTTCTTTCAACCCAAAGGCTGCAAAGTGAGAGGAACGATCTAGTGAAGAGGCTGAAGGACTCTGAATCATGAGATGTCAGATCTGCCCCACAAGCTGGGGAGAACAGCAAATGATTCCTGTCCCTGGGATCTCTGCACAGCATCGGAAGAGGGTGAGCTACATAGTGACTTTCAACAGGACCACACTTTGGAGTGGGGAACACTTGCTGTCATGCTGTGCTTCCCACATCTCCATCTAGTCTCTCCATTCTTCCTGCAGGAGTCCTGCCCACATGTTGGGGTCCCCTCCCCTGCTGGTCCACCACAAGAGGGATGTCAGCACTTATAAGCGTTCCTGGGGGTCACGGACATGATGGTGCATGACTCCTGAACTGTGTTGAGGGTATCTGAGAAGTACCAGCTCTGGCAGTGTAGAGACCTGTAGAGCATCCAAGTGTGCTGGTGGATGAGTTTTCCACCTCTTCCACAAGGATCAGGTTTTTGTTGGACATCCTCCAGTTCTACTAAACTAGACATCACACCTGAAATTACTCAAACAATACAGAGTCAACCCCACAGAGCCCAAAGGCTGTGCTAGAGCAGCTGGATTCCTTGCCACCTCCTGGGCATGACCATTTCCCCAAACCCCATAAATGGCATCACAAAAGCGACCGCCAGTACACTGTCCACCACTGTCTATGATACTGAACACACTTCAGAGGACAACAGCAAGGCAGGGTGTTCAGGCACTATAAGAAAAATTAAGAGGGACAAGACCAACCCAAGCAAGGCCACCACATCCAAAAGTTTGAAGTTGACAGTATGTCCTCTCTGGTGAACCCCCGCAGCAAAGTTTGAGGTCATGTCTGACCAGCGGTCAAATCATCCAATTCTGCGTGATGAAAACCCTCGGCGGAACAGTCATGCTTTAAATATGACTTAAAAACCCCTTTTGATCACTTTAGTTTTCACATGACCCTTCTGAGAAGTCAGGAAGGCAGCGGGAGGTCTGCGGAGCGGAGACATCTCCAGCAGCCCTCCTTGCTGGAAAGGAAGGCGGTTGGGAGACAGATGCCTGACAGAGATGCTCCGCTCTCCCGCATCAGCAGTTTTCACCATGGCTGGCACGCAGGCGTTTCACGAGAAGCAGATTCCCATGCGGTGATTTTAAGCCCCTCGGTGCTACCCTTGCTCCTTCTGGACACACAGTGTCCCCAACATCTCTCAGCCGCACGTCACCAACTTCTGCTTTAGCAAGGAGCCCGCAACCAGACAGCTGTCCCGGAGGATCCAGTGCATGGGAAAACACGAGTCCTCCTGCTTTCCAGGTTCAAGATGCCTCCACAGCTTTGCAGCCTTCAGAAACACGAGGGGCCACAAAAGCCGATACCCAGAGAGACACGAGCCATCGCCCCGTTGGGCTGGGAGCGGTGTAGGGGCTGCCTCTGCGAAACTCGTGTTTCTGATTAAAAATTTCACAGATTTTTTTTTTTTTCCTGGAAACACATTGTTATTCAATACACAGCCGACACTGCAGGCTCCTCCGTTTGCTTTTGGTGCAGTGCAAACATCTGAAATGACACCACGTAATGACAAGATCTGTCATCGGGATGGCTGGGGCTACAGTAGAAAGAAAAACAAGGGAGAAATCCATTCCTTCTCCCTGGAATTCATCACAATTAAAACAAAAGGAAACCTATATTGTGCAGTTAACGCTAAATACACAGGACCGGAGGGAAAGAGGAAAAGTGTGATGTGAGACATTTAGCGGCGGTTTTCTCCCATTACGTGGCATGAAGTCCTTCTGGCAGTGGATGGAGAGTCTCTAGCTCTTCTAATCGAGGGAAGAGGGAAAAGCCCTTCAATATCCCAGCCAACTATCTGGTGGCTGGTTGAAATACGACCTGAAAGCCCCACCGGAGCGAACCGTCACCCCTGCAGCCTCCCCGCACAGCTTCTGGTTTGCCCGGTCCCTGGCAGGGCGAGACTGGCAGGGCTCCCCGGCAGCCACATGTGCCAGAGGGTTATCAGCAGATTTATCTCAATTTGGAATTGGAAACAACCAAAAATGCAGTGAGCTCAGCATAACAGGACAGAAACGAAGTAAAAAGCAAAACCAGATGAGCAACTGGGGAGTTGAGTCCTCTCTTCCCTTTGAAAAGGGAAGCCAGTAATTTGAGAGAAGGCAGTTTTACCCACAATCTCAGCAAAGGGTTTTAGGAATTGCCCTAATCAGCACATAACCCAAGTATTACACGGTATTAGACTGGGAAGCAGCGGGGGGAAGTCTTACCCTGACCCTTGAAAGATCATCCACAGACACTCCCAGAAAAGAGGGAGCAGCCACACTCCGTGGGTGACACATCCTGGCTGGGGGTGGGGGGTATCTCAACCAGCAGAGTGCACCCTTCTGGGGATCACCTCCAAAAGCAGCACCCGCCACCTTCCCCACCCTGTGCTGAGCCAGGAGCAGGGTTCGCCTTCACGCAGCTGGGAAACTGAGGCAGCAAAGGTGAGCACTGCATGATGGGAAGCACTGAGCCCACATTCTGCCACTGTCTCCCCGGGAAGGAAACCTCCAGCCCCCAAGCGACCTCTCAGGCTCAACCTGGAATACCCTCAAGGTTTTGGGAAAACTCCCATGGTCGAGCTTTCCAGGAACCATGGCTGCTGGGCTGAACACAGCACATAATTACAAACTGCTGTAATTAGAGGGGTGAGGGCCAAGGCTGGGAAAGTCATCCTCACCGAAGTAACACCTGAAAATGGATCCATGAGGGTGAATTCTGTCCTGACCCAATGCTGGATGCTCTAATGCCGCTTCCCGTGGCTGCTTAGCAAATCCCAACAGCTTGCTGCACTGACTGAGCGCCAGGCGTTGCATGCCCTCTCATTCAGGTTTTGCAGATGAGGAAAAGCCAGAAGATAAAACAAAGAGGCCATTTTTCTCGCCCAAGAGGTGCCAGCTCAGCCTGCAGCAGGATGTTGGCCCACAGCACGTGCCAACGGGCAATGGCCACTGGACCATTTAGGGTAGAGAAGTCCTAACCCGTGTGGTCACAGGAGAAGCCTGGCTGTCACAGACACCTTGAAGAGATGCAAGCACGAGCTCAAAACCACACAGAAAGGTGTGGAAATGAAAGCTCCTAACATTTTTAAGCAGATCCAATTGTTCTCATCATGGCTCAGGGCTTTTGAGCACTCAGGTTTAGTTGCTCGGTGATGTTAACATCACCTTGATGCACACACAGACAGACTTCACCGCCATCTCCATGTTCCCACAGGAGGGGGTACATAGAGTGCCCAGGGCCAGGCCACCTCCAACGCAAACACAGCATCCCCTTGGGTGGGTGCCTGAGGGATGCAGCTGTGGGCTTCTGGCATATAAAAGGGGCTGAGACCTGACCAGCACCATACACGCAACAACGATGCTCACCTGCAAGAGCAATGCTGGGATTGCCTGGCAATGCACAGGGAAGATGTGCCTGTCCAGTCCTGCTGGGTTTCAAACTTACTCACAGCTGAAGGAGATAGGACCCCCAAAGCTCCCAGCAAGACCAGCTTAATTCCTCCCTGAGCCCTTGCTCGGAGACCTACTTGCAAGACTTCACACCCGACACTTGTGTGCACAGGGAACAGTCACATTCCACTGTCTGACACCAATGCGCCCGCCTCAACGGCGAACCGTCCCTGTGCTAAATTAGAAGGACTGCAGCCTTCAGCAGCCTCTCTCTCTCTCTAAAGAGCAATTGCCATTACTTATTAATTTGCTTCCTCAAGATAAACAAGAAATTTATTAAAATCTGAAATAGACAGGGAGCACACGGGGCAGCAGAGGGACACGAGGTTGCTGCTTGTCTTTAAAAAAAAAAATATTTCTACGCTGGATTACACTTTTCACTTGCTGTTTCCCCTAGGAGCCAATTTCTACACCATGCATTTCCTCTGCAGGAGATGGAAACCCCACAGGCTTCTACAGCAGGTCAATGGCTCTGCTGCCTTCGAGGGGACGAAGCACCAGATTTGGGACCTACCAGATGAAATGTAAATCAAAACAGAAATTTAGAAATAAAGGTTAAGTGCACCTTAGTGATGAACATAGCTGAAAACATGGTCTACAGGCTGCTCTCTCAGACCATGACCTTGACATCTTGCAGAGGAGGTGTATATTTTTTTTAAATTAATTCAGTTCCTTGGTTAGAGAAGCCACTCTGTTAAACCCAGAGATGAAACCATCATGGACAGAGAGACCAACACTTCTCAAGAGAGCTGAAAGCAGTCTCACTCCATCCAGCCTACAAGCAGGTGATGCTCACAGGCAGAACTGGAGGCATGAAACACTTCAGCACAATTTCTTGCATCATCTACAGCGAGAAGAAATGGTTGGAAGGACAAGGAGAAGCAGAGTTCCCATCGTGATCACGAGGTAAATTTGCAAAGGCAAAGTGTCATCTGTGGATCTTCCACCCATGCAACAGCCGCTCCAACAGCCTTGCTTTCCTACATCCCCTCCTTGTTTCTCCAGTCATAAGGAAAGGATTAAAAACGGCTGTCGCTAGCACAACATGAGTTATCGATCGCATCGGTACACTGGGCCAAAGTAGAAGCAGATTATATTCCCAGTACACTCCACAGGAATGAGTGGGAGATGAGAGGAGAAGAAAGGCGCAGCAGAAAATCAGGACACCTAAAATACAAGCAGTGAGAATGCAGACATAGCTGCCTTCAGTCCTGGTGGGCGATTGAAACTCAGCCTGATTTTAATTGAGACAACCTCAGCAACAGCAGTGAGGAAACCTCTGGGGCAGTCACAACCACTCTACCCATGGGACCTCCAGGATGCCATAAAGCCCTTACCCCTCAACCTTCCCCTTAATGAAGGTTTGAAATCCCATGTTAGCATCCTCACCATCTCCCATCATGTAACTGGTAAAAAGTGCAGCTTTGAGAGCTCTGTGCCACCAGGAGATGTTGCTGGATTTGGGTGATGGGTATGAGGTGTGTTGTGGGGAGACACCACCAGACCCCTAAGTCTGAGTAAACTAAACTAAAAACCCAAGCTCATTGCTACATCAATCCTATTGCGGGTTCTGTAAAGCTCAGCCAGCCTTAACCATTGTCCCTACTACTGTCCCCTGGATCACGCCAGCCCAGGGGCTGCCCCGGGCACACCTTTGCAATCCCCACGCCAAATGCCTGGGAAACGCTATCCCAGGTCAACGCCTCCGGAAGATGGGATAACCAAACGGTCACTAGTTGACGCTTCCAGCCTTTCCTGCAGTGAGTCCACAGCCGAAACTGCACAGCGGAGGTTGGTGCAAGCAGCAAAGCCAACACCAGTCAGCCCAGCCTCTGGTCACCCTCCGCTTTCCAGTCCATCATTCGCCCAGCCCGCGTTGTGCTCCTTCACACCCGGAGCAGGCATCACGCAACCTCCAAGGCAGATGCTGCTGAACTCACCTACTTCCACTGAGGATCCCAATTAAACTCACCTTGAAATTCCCAGCTGCCTGCATCTGCACCAACTGGGTATTTAAGCTGACACTTCTGCATGTTCGCTTTGACTGAACCAAAAGATCAATCTGCCTGCAATACAGGAGATCTCTTTTTAACACCCCAAAGCTAATGAAAAAAATCCCCTCTGGTGAAAGGACAACAGTGGATCAGAGCATTTTTATTAGCCCCTAACCACGCAAAGTTGGAAGCTCGTCCCCTGTTTAATTCTAATACTCTGACTCTGTTAAACATTAACTGTATAAATAAGCAAATACTTCACATGACAGAGCCATACTTCCAATCTGGGACCAATAAGGCAGAGGGTAATGAAGGGTGTAGTCTTCAGGGCTGAAGGATTTCCAGCACTCTCCAAAGAGCAGAACAAAGGCGGTCCCTTCCCCCTCCGCCGCCTTCAAAGCAAAAGCTTTGATTCGCTCGGCGAGACCACATCAAGCCAGAGCACAGGCATGCGGACGGTATGTATCTCATCACCCCCCTCCACTCCAGAGACACACACGAAACCCGCCAGCCATTGTGTGGTCTCAGCTCCGTCAAACCACCCGGGCCCCCTCCTAAAACGCCCACCTCTCCCCAGGCCCACCGGCTGGCAGCCTCCGAGCATCCCTCTCGGCTTTGCTCCGCGACGCTGGGGAGGTGACGTGGCAGCAACCCAGCCAGCCCATGTCAGTCCCGGACACGGTCCCTTCCACCAACCCTCCTGGGGCTTCGCCAAGAGGAGCATTTTCCTGGGGAGGAGCGCTTGGGTGAGAGGTACTACAGCTCTGCAAGCACCTGTGGTCTTCTGCCCAGCTCGTGGGGGCAGAGACTCTACGCTGCTGAAAACCACCCTGTTTTCTACTGCTTGTAATGAGGATCCCAACTGCCTGGCACCTCCGGAATGCTCTCACCCTCTTTGGGCTTTGATAGCCCTGACTGCAAAGTGGGATAATGTCCCTTCTGGGCCTCACTGGGGTATTTTAAGGAACAGGTTGAAGTTGTTTGGCTCGTTAGAAAATGACTCCTGCATTTGCAAAATGCTGTGGACAGAAAGATGTGTAAAGGAAAAAAGTCCATTTGAAAGAAATTAAATTTAAAGCTGCATTAAAAATATGTAAGTCTGGTGCTGACCATCCCCCACTTCCAAGGTCCAGCTAAGGTAATTTTTCAGAATATGTAATCATCTGATGCCCAGGACTTCCCCAGGTTAGATTGATGCTTTCCCTTTAATGCCGACTGAAAGGCTTCAAGTGACGTTTGACAATCAAAGTAGCAGGAGCCAAATGGAGAAACGTTCGACCTGCAGCCCTACCTAAAACTGTGCTTTCAGTACTTCTGAGCTGACTTTGGAAAATTAGTATTGGCTTTGCCAGAACCCAGGAGAGCAATTCTGCATTAATTATCGCTCTCGCTCTGCAGACAGACATACAAAAAATAAAGACAATTGCGAGGCTTGTTCAGAACAAGGGATCCACCACCAAGGCTCAGCACAAATATTTCCTCCTTCAAGTGTTATTCAACCACCCAGCTCCTGAAGAAGGCCCTTGACTGTACCCACGCTGCACGGTAAAGCATGGACCCATATGGTTTCTGTCCACGTTGATGAGTTTAGCTTCAGCACACAGCATCTGAGCTGTACAAAAAATATCCCGAGGTCAAGCAGAGGATGCACTGCCCCGTCTCTTGCTATAGAGAGCATGAAGCCACTCTGGAAGTGGCGCGAAGTCTGCTCCGACCTTCACTGGCACCCCAGCCCCACGGCATGCTCTGCACCACCTCTGCTCCTGCAGACGCTCCATATGGACGCGAACGCAAGTGGGTAAGACCAAAAGGTGGGCTTAAGCAGGGCAGTCACACCAAGACTTGCATCTTGGAAGGAGTCAGCAGAGCTCCTCCCCGTCAGCCACGTGGGCAAGAAAAGACCCATCACCGCTGCACAGTGCAGACACAGCTGCATGGCTGAGCGGTGCTGCGCATGGTCCAACGTGCCACCCGTATATTATTATGGGGAGAGTGCAGTTGGGATGTACAAGCACAGAGAAGGGCTCCTGGTTTCTAGCCCATCAGCTGTGGGGTGGGGGAAACCCGGTGCTGCATCCCAGGGAAATGCTTTTTCTGGTCTGCCCGTTGTTTTCAGTTCGCTCCTCTCAGCACCCCCATGAAGCACACACAACTTGTACGAGAGTGTGAGACACCTCTACAGGGGTCCCCAGCCCACCAGCACTGACTGGAGCCCAGTTCTTTGCAGACACAGCCCATCCAACATGCACAGATACAGAGCAAATGTGAATGGGAGAAGGGTCCCAGATGCTTGGGACTTGATCCCTTCAGAAAGCCACATTGGAAAGGCTTCGCCTTGCTTTACAGCATCAGCAAGAAGGTTACAGCAAGCAATTCAGATGTCATTCAAAACACTGGCGTGGCACCGAGGGAACAACCCTATGCGAGCGTAGGACACGAGCTTCTCAGTCCCTCTTTGCTCCCTCTCCCACGCCGACATGCTTCGCAGGCAAACTGCCCACGCCGAGAACAAGCAGCCTGCTCCAGGGCCGATTCCCACTGCAGCTTCCATCCTTATTTAAAACAGGAGATCGCTGGTTTCCCTGCTGAATGCCGCGCAACCCCAGCCACACTGAACAGGCTTCATCTGAAACACAACTCGACGCCTTTCCGAGCCAAGGGGGAGATGTTCTCCCAGTCTGCAAAGAGCAATTTCAGAAACCCTCGAAGCCAAGCTCTTGGTCTTGCTTTCCTTGATGTAGCAAAGACAGAAAGCACCGCAGCTCCCCGACAGACGCTTTTTCTGCCAACTCCTTCAGCACGATGGAGCTGCTTACGGCTCTCTTACATCTCTGTAGCACAGTCTTCTAATCAAGTCACACCAGACAAGGACACGGAGCTGCCAGGGACACGTCTGAAGGACACCAGCCAATGATGAAAGTCACTGCTGAACAGATTTCCTACTGGAAAGGTTAAATTGGTTTTAATTGAGGATCATTCCCATTCCCCTACACACTCATCCATGAAGGGAAAGATCGATTCTAAGGTCAAACAAAAGCAGCAAATCCACCCAAACGACCACATCCCAACCTTTGGTGCCATGACTGCCAACCCCACTGCAGCAGTGCCCACTCCAGCTGCTGCCTGTCACACTGCTCTCCTTTCCTGCTGTAAACACACAGGGAACCCAGGAAAAGGAAAGAGGACGGACACGGGTCCCTCTTAACAGAACAACCCCATGCCTTGTGGGGCTGATGGAAAAGTCCTGCCAGGAATAGGTCCAGAGCAAGACAGCTCACACAGAGGGCTCTGGGAAAGCATCTAAGCAAGCTTTCCTTGCGTGTATGCTCTCCCCTAGAGACCTACTATTGCTCCCACCTTGAGGGCACGACACTCAGCTACCTGCCCAGCACGTCAGAGTCCACGCGGACGGTGCAACCAAGCCCCAAAGCAGGGCAGAGCCAGCAGCACCACACCGCACACCTCCGAGGCACAGGAACCGGGGCTGGAGGCACAGAAGAAAGGATGCTGCGGTGCAGCTGCCACAGTCAACGTCCTCCTACGCCAGCCACCCGCCGCACCAGTGCCACCAGCAACAGGCGGTCCAGACGCAGGAGGTAAAGCCAAGAACTGCAGCAGGAGGAGGGCGGATGCAGGGACAGGAGAGCCAAGGGCTCTTCACCGCCCACGCAGCCATGGAACTGCGGCCAGGGAGCCCCTTTTTGACTTGCAGTTCCTCATGCTGACAGAAAACCCAAAGCTGATTTTTACTCCTGACTTGCAGATCCTGAGGAGGAGGAAAAGGAGAGAAAAAGAGCCAGGCCATCTGCTCAAGGTCCCTGCAGCAGGAGAGGGCTGCACACAGGGATTCTCCAGGCAAAGCCCTGGTACGGCTTTCAGGTTGACTTGGCTGTTTGATTTCTTTAGTGCAATTTTGGACCCAGATGTTTTATAACACACGCTATCGAGCGCGTACATGCGAGGAAACTAACTCCGATTTGAATATCCCTGAGAGCACACTGCTCATATTAAACACACTCTGCAGAGCTATTGCTCCATGCGGCATTAGACAGTACAAGGCGTTCTGGTAGACTACAAAAATTAGCCCATAAAAAGAATAAACACTTCTGCCTCACTAAGGGCATCTGGAAATGACCCAGAGGGCTTGTCTATTTTCACTGGTAGCATTTTTGTACAACAGAAAAAAGAATTTGATTGTGAATTTAGAGCAAATGTTCCTCAAACGCTTACAAGGAATCCTTCTTGAAAAGATGGGTGAGCAGGCCAGCCACCCAGCGTCCCACAGGGAGAGCCAGAAGACCACAATGCGGTCCCATTTCACACAGGCTCTCCCCCACAAATTCTCCTTCCTGCTTCTCTCAGTCAATCACATCATTGAGGAAAGAAGCTTATCTCAAACACAGGACCCACGTGCTCCCACAAGCATCCCTACATCACCACACGCACGCGGCTGGGGAAAATGGGCCAAAGCAGCACGCAGGCAGCCCATTACCATGATGCTCCTTTGGTAGCAAACCCTGGTTCTGAAAGGAAAACCCACTGAGTCCATTTAAAGTTGATACACTGCCTTTGCACCCGCCGCGGCTATAAAATTCTGCACCGGCAGCTGGTCATACCATCAGTACAAATCCAAAAAGCACGTTCCTCCTTGGCATTTAGGGGTTCAAACGTGAAACCTCCCTTTGCGTGCTGGAGTGAGCGTGGTCATTTCTGGAGCTTGCGCACACCTGCAACGCTATCCTCTCGAGTCGCCACAGGCAGCAGCATGTCCTGCCACGCTGCCGTCGTAGGATGGCAGCGAGTCATGAAGCAGGAGGTCCAAGAGAACTCAACTGACCTGTTCACTCTGCTGCAGAAGCAAACCAAGAGCACTCACAGCCATCAGTGATGGGGTCCCAGATGAGCAGACAGGGACAAACAACAAAGAGACAGCATCTTCTTCAACAGCCTCTTGTCTGGAGACACGCTGCTCCAAATTCCTGCTCCAAGCCCGGTGGAGTGCAAACAGGAACGGTGAAGTCCCCCCATCCCGGATCCTACCCAGGGACTGCTCTGCTGGCTGCCTGGCTCCCTCCTTCTCAGCAAAACTGTCCAGAAGTGAACAAAAACAAACTCTAGCATCCTGACACTTCTGAGGAGGCAGACTCCAGGCTCCCCAGCCAGGCCCAACTGCAGACACTACAGAAGCGTATTTATTTTAACGTGACTATTTGAGCTGGAGTTTGCAATAGGAACGATCCTTTTTTTAAAGGGCTTGCGGTTATTGTAAGAACTGATTTTAGCAACAGTTACATTTCAGGCTCTCTTTGGAAAAACCATCTGCCGCTCTCCCAAATGTGGCGCAAGCATCTCTGCAGACCTCTGCAAGGACTGCGCGCTGCAGACACAGCACCCGGCGAAGGACCGTTACTCAAGCTGCACAATTAGGAAATATCAGAGTGAGTCAAATTGACCCCGTGTCTCCCTGTTGCACAATGCCATCCCATGCTTCTCCCCAACCAAGGAAGTTCTCCCTCCTCCAGTCACTATCCCAACCCCCTTGCCATTTTCTGCCCTTGTCTAGAGCATCTGTTTTTCTGTGTTCCCTGCCAGCCCCAGTCCCACCTGCCTGCCCTGTGATTAGGGACGAGCTCCCTGTTCCATGTCTGCTCCCCAAAGCTGTGATTAGAGGAAAAGCCTGCTTTGGTGCAGCTAGCCCCAGGGAGTCACTGGCTGGGGATGGCCAGCATCCAGCCCTGCCTCCCCAGGGAGGCGCGTAGGAAGGAGCCTTGTCCATTGTGAAGGGACTCGGGTAATTACCAGCCGCTGGAATCAACGAAGTCTCTGCCAAGTGCATGCAAATTCCAACTTTTCACTGGTTTGGCCACGTTTGCAGAGAGATGGCAAAGATGTCTGGCAAAATGGGCACCTCCTCCCCCTTCCTCTTGCACTGAGCTTCACAGCAAGCTCCAAGAAAAGCTCCTCAGGCTTCTTCAGCAGGGCAAAACCAACATTTTTCTCAAAAATGGCAGGACCGTTTTACACTTTTTTTTTTTCCTGTTTTCCCCCCTCCCTACAATCAAACCGTTTGAGGCAGACACCCAGCATGGAAATTGAAAGCGTGAATGGTTAAAACCCTGACAAAATTACAAGCAAAAGTGAAAACCGGGTCTTATCTTGTGAACTGTTGGGCAAATCTTAATAATAGCTGGTGCCACCAACCCCGCCTCCAGTAATCCCCATCCTCAGGCAAACTGCTTCCAGATACCCGCTCGGCAGCATGACAGCACCCATCTCAACTCGCTCCTTGCCTCTGCTGACGCTGAAATTGAAGCAGACTGACAGCGGGATAATTTAAGGGAAAATTACATTTTCTATATAACTTTCATACGTGACTATATTTAGCAGATGGAGAAACAAAGTACATGTATTCAGTAAATATATATTTTTATATCCATAAAATTATAAACACATATGTATGGTTCCAAGATCTTAAGTCTATTTTAAGATGCTCTTCACATGCAGACCATTAAAGCCCACAATATAGTTCCTCTGCCATATTACAATAAATATAGAAAGTGAATACACACTTCTCAACTCTTATAGGTCAAGAGACCTAAAGATGATCTCGTTTCTCTTCTGGTCACCCTACTTAGTGCTGTTTCAAAGGGAAATTGGTTTCAGATGTGTGCTGACTACCCCTCGCAGCACTGTTTTGCCTGCAAACCTAATTTAGCGAGCTGCCGAAACACTAACGTAGGCAAGCATCAACTCCAGCCCTTCAAAATCCGTAGGGTCAACGTCGGGAGCAAACTCCTCGCCTGACAGACTGCTAGCCTTTCAAGAGCAGCAAACCCAGCGCCCTCCCACCTCTCGCGTTCAGAAGGCATTAATCACACTTGCACCGCTCCAGCTATTGGAATTTCTGATACGGGCTGATTAATTTCTTCCCCATGCCCAATTCAAGCTGCTCACAAGGTCCAGGATGTGCCTTTGGGGAGGGATGCTGAGCTCCTCTTCCTGCTCCCTGCACGGCCAAAGCCAGGAAACAGGACAACTTTCTCCACCTCATTTCCTCAAGACTTCTGTCCCTGAGGAGTCAACGTGCTTTTAATCAGCACCTGGCACTGTATCTATCAGATATGCTAATAAGGTACCTTACCTTAACAAACACCCTCAAGAGCAGACTCATCTATCTTAATTGGTAAATGCTTCATTAATAATGCAGCTGAGGAGTCTCAGAGCTAGAAATATAAATAGCAAGTTCTGATGCAAGGGCTTTTTTTTGTTCTAGCAGTACAGATACAGAAGGAAGGTCTCTTCGCTGTGCCCTGCTGCAGACAGAAGAGCCCTTTGCAGGCTGCACAAGAAGGCCCTTTGCTGTCTTTGGGGGGGTCCAAGTTCAGAGCATCCCATCCGAAAGGAGAAAGGCGGGCACGCTGGAAGGCATTCCTGGGCTGGGAGGCACCCAGGAGGCCGGGGACCCATCAAAAACCATCACAGAGGTCAACATGACAACACTACTGAGACAGTGGGTTCCAGCCCGCTGATCGATGACAGGAAAAGCATTAAAACGCCTCTTTGGTTAAGTCACAAATTCCAGTCCCATGAATAACGCTGCTCCTAGCCAGGGAGCAAAGCAAAGGCTCAAACATCACAAATGGAAGGGACGTCTGAAGAAAAAGATCCTGTGTGTCTGAGACTACACAGTCTGCAAGGAGATGACCCCAGGCCTACCATGTAATCTCCGGCTTTCCATTTTAAGGACTTGGCCAAAACAAGGCAGGGGAGTCTGAAACCCAGCTCCACTCATGAATTCCAGGGGTGTTGAAATAGCCGGCTTGGGTTCTCCTTTTTCCTATAAATTCATCCTGCAGACAAAAAGCTATACAATTAGGGATTTTAAGCATACTCACTCCAGCCGGAGACTCGGTCTGGCTGATCTTTATCAGGTTTCTCAGAGCGATGGCCATTATTTGTACACAAGACCTTTCTTACTGCCCTTCTTTTTCAAAGCTCTGCTTATCAGTTCCTACAGAGTCTGAATGGGTCAGACTAGGGGTTTAAATCTAAATGTAAAAAAAGAAACCACTGGATTTTGATGTATAGATATAACAGTTGTTGTAAATATCTTCCTCCTAATGGCATTTGGAGGTTTTAAATAAAAAGGAAGAGTTAGATCAAATCCCAGACAAACAGTTGTTGGCAAAAATTTAAACATTGCAAGCAAGGAGGTTTCAGTCACTTTATTGGGGAAAAACTTCCAAATCAATGTTGTTTCAGATTCAACTGCCATGTCCACATCTTCATCTTATCTAAGCAGCCCTTCTCTGACAACTCACAAGTCTCCTCCTGCGTTATTTATGGCATCTTTCTACAGCAAATGGCTCTTCCAAACAGTCAGAGGCCTCTTTCAGAGGTTTATAAAGCGGTTCTAGCACCAGGCTTGGAGAACAAGACTGCTCTACAAGTCCAACTCACAATCTTTCAGTGTGACTTCAGGTCCTGTGCTTAAAGCTCCTTTGGAAACGGCTCTTGAGCACATGTGAAAACTCCTGATTGGAACAAAAAGGCGGGCCAAAGGTCGTATTTCCAAGAGATCACAGTCACACCTGGAAACGCTGGGTTTTTTCCCCCAAGTCCTCTTCCAAATCTCATTTAGTGCTTGTGGGACAGCAACAAGAAACTATTAATGGGGCGCTTGCCAAAGGTAAGTAACTTAGTTTTGTGCTCATTAAGAAAAGCAGCTCAGCAACACCTCCTGGGACAGCAGCAGCAAGATGGGATTCTGCAAAGGGGTCTGCATGAACACGACATCCCTGCATTCCTCCGCTGATCACAGGCAGAGGGGCTCAGCCTTCCCCATCCCGCCTGGTGCCTCTGGCTGGAAGCGTCTCGTCCAAGACAAACCCATCATTGTGCAGGATGCTCTGCAGCGCCAGCCCGGCAGGATATCAAGGACACTGGTAACTGATTTCTCTGGCCAGCCTGAGCTCCTGCCTCCCACCCCACTGATTAATGGTTCTCCGCCGCAGTAGCTAATAGGATCCTCTTTGAAATCCAAATAACCAGTATTAGTGACCTCAGAGCCCTGCCTGCTAACTGGACATACTCCCTGCATTTAATTCCCTCTGATTTCCGTAGCATCTTCTCTACGAAAGCTTCCTTTCCCATCGTTTTGGTTTTGAGCCCCTGCACCCCTGTTCTGCTGGCTGCTCCCCACCTGACGCCCCAGCTACTCCCCTGTGTGCAGATGTACAGCATCACCCCAACCCAACGCATCCTCCTCCTGATCCCCCCAAGCCTGGGGAAGGGTTCAGGTCAGCTGCTGCAACCCCACGGCAATGTCTGTACCCACACAAAGTCTGGGACAAGGAGTTACAGCAAACGCTCCCCTGACACAGGGAATTGCGACTGAGTGTACCCCAGGGCTGATGCTTAGCAGGCAACAATCTAAAGCTAAAATTCATGGGGTCCCTTGCCACTCCCACACCTAGCTCAGCAAAAGCCTGTGAGGGACTAACATTTAGGCAACCAGTTCTGACTACAGTAAATCTCCTTCTTTCCTTTTTTTTTTTTTTTAATCCATAACTACCAGCTTTAAAGCTTTAAATCAATATCCCCTCTTGCGATCTGCATTCAGCGAGGAATTATTCACATTGAGAGCTTTAAAAAATTAAGCTAAACCCTGCAGGGCCCAGGCCAAACTTAAATCACAGCAAAGCTTTAAACACTGGATCAGGGACACAGCATGAGCCATGTCCTGGTCTTAGATGCAAACTAAATGTAGAAAACAAAGCCGCCGACACTGCATTAAAAGGAAAAACCATAAACGGTCCATGCTGTGGCTTCTCCCAGGGACACAAGGGACAAGGGCCCTCCTTCCACAAAGAGAGGTCAGCCCATTCCAACCAAACTTCTTGCCAAGGAAAGAAACTAATTGAGAAAAGAGACTTATCTTCACTGTTTAAGGGAGAAAATGGCATCTGATCCATCCACCTGTTTGTGATGCTCACCAGAGGCAGCCTTTACAGAGGGATGGTGTGTGGGCAAAGAGGGTAGTGCCACATGCTCCCTCCGCAGTGGTACCCACATCCACGGGAACAGCAGGTCCTCAGCATCGCTAACTTGCTGCTACCCACCACCAGCAACAGCTGGCCCCAGGCTGGGCGGAGAGTGCCAGACACGGAGCTGAGAGTCCGCAACATCCTGGAGGTGCCAGTTACAAGGAGCCATTGAAGAGGAGGCAGGGAGGAAAAACCCAGAAACTAAACCAACTCATGTTTGTGCCCTAGAACAGCACAAAGGCAGGAAAGTACGGATGAAGGAGCAAGGATTCTCTGTCTCACTGGTAAGAGGAGTTCCCAACTTTAAACTGAGATAGGATCTGATCTGCTCGATGACAGGACCAGGTATCACAGGGCAGACCTCCTGCTCTCCCATCTCTCCTCCTAGCACTGCGACACAGGGCTGCAAGCACCCGGCTCCACACAAAGACACCTCAAATCCACCCCATCACCCACCTGATGCTGTGACAGTAGCAGAGGGTCAGGGTAGAACCAGCCTAGGAAACATCAGCTGGATTTCCACCACCCCCACAGTGGTGTCTAAGAGAACAGTGAAATCTTTCCCTCTTCCCTGCTCAGGGGATGGCATGAAGGAGTCCAGCTGGGCTGCGCAGGGAGCATCCTTGATCCCACAGCCACCAGCCCAACCTAAGACCCACCAAGGACTGGCAAGAGCCAAGGAACTGGAACAAGGCTAAGAAATGGGTACAAAGCAAGGCAAATCAGGAGGGTCTCCTGGCCACAGATGTCCTCATTGTCCTGTCACACAGGGGAGGGACCTCTAGGCTCGAAACCACCCCAGCGCAGAGGTTACGCCTCACGTTCCACCCTTCAGATGCCCACACACAGCCACTTCTCTGGCTTTCGGTCACAGGGGTGACTACCCAGGCCTTAATATTCGTAAAGTCCTTAGCAAACCCTTGGATGGGAAGAGCAGAGTATTATTATGAAATAATAGCTTTTTATTCTGCTCCATCTGAAAGCAGCGGTTCTTTGTTTGGCCCTGCGCTGTCTAAGCCAAGGGTTAAAACTTGACTGGCTGGGATGTAAGAAAGCCATCCCCCGCGGTGGGGGAGAGGCAGACTTTTGAGGATCTGAAGAACAAGATGTCTTTCTAACCTGTTCGGACTCCAATAAGCAGCTTTAGATCTAACAATAGGGGGCTGAAAACCCAAATGCCCCAAAGCCTGGAGGCAATCAGGAATGTTTAAGCATCCACAACTGACATTTCTAACACCACCTGAAATGTGTATTTTCCTTTCTGTTTCAAAGCCTTATTTTCCAATCAGCTTATGTGCAGGATAAATACCCTTATACGGTGACAGCAGGCACTGCACAAGAAAATTGGGGATAATGGTAAATGCAAAGATTTACAGATACTTATCTCAGCATCTGCAAGAAGTATTAGCTTTGAATGCGGTGTTCAAACACAATGTCAATCACCAGAACCCAGAGAAACTGCAAACTTGCTTAGCTGAACTCAGCCCTAAAACAAATTAAATGAAATTAATTAAATAAATCAGAACTTGGGTTTGAGAGATCATCTCTTGAATAGGAAGTAGCAGCCCGCAAGCACGAAACGCCTGGCTGGTCCAAAGCACATGAACAGATGAGCGACCGAGAGAAATGACCATGGTGCATCTGGAGAGCTGTCTGGGGCCAGGGGCACCCAACCATGAGTGACCTCACCATCAGGCAGGCAACAACCACCATGCGGATACCGTAGGCACAGACGCACCACGACTGCCGTGGAGCACGTTGGCACTGGGTTGGCAGGGATGGCCACACAAGCACTGCAAGCTCACTACAGTCCCAAAGCAGCACACACATGCTCAAAACATTATCCAGCTGCAAACCCCCTTTTGAGGCCATGAAGCCTCAACAGTTTCTGCTGTCACCATTCCCTCCATACTCCCAACCCAGGAAGAGGACCCCAAGCTCAGGCTGTTGCGAACACTCCCTGACCAACACCAACCAAGACTACGCACCTACACAGCAGCTGATAAACACACAGAGGTCCTGCACATTCCCACACGGATTATTTATCCATGCAGCAAGGAGGGCCCTGCAACACATTTGTCCCGACACTCACCCAGGAGGAAAGGATGTGCAGTCAGGTCCTTTAATGAATCACCTCAAAAAAGAACACAACAGACACCAGCTTAAAAATGCACTGTCATTAGCAATTTCAGTAAAGAAGAGAGTTGAAGGAGGAAGATGAGGATGCCTCCTCAACAGTCCAGATCCTCTTACCTCTTGAGGTCCAACACATACTGGTATCCCTGAAGACATGGCCGGACCTCCTTCAGCTGGCCAGCCGTGCCCTGAAAGCACAGTATCCACACTCTGATCGTCAGCTCCTTTCCCTGCACTTGCTCTCAGCGCTGAGCATCCTTCACACCCCCAAAGTCAGGCAGGCACGCAACGGATCCTCCAGATAAACAACCCTACACCTAACAGCAAGACTCGGGCTACAGCCATAGATCATCAACAGAAAAAGCAAAGCTGTGATCTGAAATCTTATCTGGTTGCTGCAGAAATGCAGCGGAGAAGGTCAACTTTCCATCATTCAGCGGAGAGACTCAGCGCCAGCACATAAAGAAACACTAAAAAATATCACTGTTGAGTTAAGACAACTTTGGGGTTTCTGCTTTGCAGCCAAATATCACTCAGCGGCCATTAAACAGATTTTTTAGCCATCAGTGGAACATTAGAAATTCCATGAATTTGAAGTTTATTATTTCCACGATACAGTTTATACTTTTTTCAGGATTTATACTCCTTGGCTTCACTCTTTCAGCTATAAATAAAACCATTTGCTAAGTTGGCTGATACACCGCAGCCCATGACTGGCACATTTATGCAAGTTGGCTGAAAAACAAGACGGTTCAAGGAATCGCCAGAAACACTAAATCCAGTTATTTCAAATCCATTTCGAAACATCTAATAAATCTGCAGGGATCACTTGATACATAGAACTGGCTAAAGTCAAGTAGCCGTGCTTCTGCGCAGCATCTCTGACATTTATGGAGCGGCTGATGTGCGTTTTACAGCTTTCAATCTCAATTCCTTCACAGTCCACCACAAAACATTCATGTCTTTGGATTGTCTTCAGAAAGGAAGCCAGGAGAAAGAAACAGCAAGAGATCCAGCAGAACAGTCTGACAGGATTCTCTGTGCCTTCTCACAAGAAGCTGGAAGTGGAAAGGAGACACATCCATGGCTTCTGAACTTGGTGGGACACACCTGGCAGGAATAGGATGGGGCATGCAGGGGTCTCTGCACCCTAAGCATCCCAAACAAGAGGATATTGCATGTATCACCCAAGAGATTAGTCTCCACTCCCCCAGACCTCCTGGAAGACACTTTCCTCAACAGAGAAGATACAACAGCTTCTTAAGAGAGCATAACGTTCAGCTTTACACCTACAACTAATCTATTTCACAGAGCTGTGTTGCCCCTGGGGCTTGTTCACACTGTCTCTTTTGTACACTCAAGACACGCTCTCATCACGTTTTACAGCAGCAGTGAGTGGCAAGAGGTGATAGGAGAGGAAAAGCATCAAGTGGACCACAGTGTCGCAGCTTTAGTTTTGCCCAAAGTCAATGTATACACAGGCTCATGACAAGGAAAAACAGATCTGGAAGCTGCTCTGATCCACCAACAAGCTCCAGCAAGATGGTGAGTATGCACAACTACTCCCTAAGTCAAAGGGAGTTGGAGAGCTTCAAGCCTTATGAGGCTGGGCCAAAGGCAAACACTGCATTGGAATAAATTTACGTAGCTTTTGGGGTAAATGGAAATTCTGAAATCCACCCAACCCTGAGCTCCCTGGTTAGAGAGAGGCAAGTGATGAAAGATCTGATCACAACAGGAAAAAAAAACAAAGATATCCAACTCAACGTTTTTATCATAGCACTTGTAATCCCTGCCCTGGGAACTACTCCGAAACAGAAAGCAACTCTAGCCTCAGGATACGTCAACAGATCTTACCCCGGAGCACAAGGGACTGACGGCAGCTTTGCTTCTCCAAGGAGAGGAGCGAGCCAAAGGAGAGGGCACAAAAGTCATCTCACGGGGAAAGGGTTGTACAGGAAACCCTGAGCCAGAGGTGGGGGATGAATATTCAGCAGGAGCTTCTGCATGCTTACATTGAGCAAAACAAAAACCTTGCAGAGCTGCTCAGATAGGTGACGACTAGCATTGCAAAAGCAAGGCAAGCCCTCCAGGAACAAACTCAAGGTGTGTGATGCCCCCAGCCACGAGAGAGTAACTTGAGCCCTGGGGAAACCGCAAAACTTTGAGCCTTGATTTATGTGAGAGAATAAATCAGAGCACTAAGAGATGAGAACCACAGTCCAGGGCTTTCCTGCCTGCCTCCGCTGCTCCAGGAGGTTGTGCATCCGGGCAGGAGTCGATGTTCTCTCAGCCACCAGAGCCACACTTCTGAATTTTGGTCTGGGCTCTCTGACCTCCAAGACCGACAGCTTGGGTATGCTCCCTGATAGCTGCGTTGGGTTTTTCCTACCTGAAAGCATCATTATTGCCTGGAAGTCGCTCCTCTCCCTTTGTATCTCCCCAACAGAAGCAACAGATAGCTGCCAGCAGCCATATTTCACCCATGGAAACGCTGACCATTTTGGAGCATACAACACTTGACAAACACAAAAACCAGTGGGATGCTTTTATTGCTGTGCCCTGTCTGTTTAACAGTTAATAAGATTACAGTCCTCAACAGCAGGCTGCTCTGTAATTCACCTCTCTCCGGACTCCATCCCTTCCAGGATAACGCTGCTGACCACCACTGCAACGTGCAGCACCTCAGGCGCAAGCCAACGCTACATACCTCACCTCTGCTCCTGCCTGAGAGCCAAAAAGCAGTCATTCCCTGCTCCTCCCTGGTGCAACTGCTCTGAAATTGCTGAGTTCGACCTTAATTATCACTGGAAGTAGCGCAGTCCTGTTTTCTAAACCCCTACATCTGCATTTTGTACAGCCCTTTTCTAAGGCTCTTCAGATTTGCTTTACAGTTTATCGCCCTGCTCCAGCAAGAGGACGCATCGTTAAACTTTCCACTCAAAGGAGGCGCTGAAGGATGAAACCATTCAAAACCCAAGAAGCTGTCTTGGAAAATGGTCCCCACAGAAGATGGCCAGCAGGAGGTTTTTTAAAGTCATAAACTTAATGAGACAAGGGATTATCTTTTCTGTCGGAAAGACTCCGCATTCCTGGTATCATAACAAAATATTGAACCATTTGAGAACTCTTCTTCTTAGCTTTGCTCAAAAACTAGGACGATGACAAACAAGTGCTGAGCTCAGAGAAAAAAAAGAAGTTTTTGTTTCCCTACGTGGAGACAGAAAAAGGTTTCCCAGCACAGACCTAACAAACAGCCCCTTCTCTCTCCTCTACCCCAACTCAAGAAGTCCTTGCACATCTCCAATGTAGATGACCCTAAAGCAACCTAGATCCTACAGGTATAGGCAGAAGTTTCCTCACCCATACACCCCCAGGAGTCAGAAAATGTTTAGTCTCCAGAAGCTCAGAAACACTTCAGAAGTTTTAAGGTCCCTGGATCCAAATGAGAAGAAAGCCAGCCCAGCCTGGCAGGCAAACTTATCTGTGGTGGAAAAGCCCAACAGGAGCCAGGCACCACACACATCCCAACGAGAACAAGACCTAAGAACAGAGATGCTGTTGCTGTCTGGCTGCCCATGGGGTGAACCTTTATGTCCTTCCCCCTTAGAAAGACCTCAGGCCCCTGGGGAACCCCATCACATGGGAGAGAGCAGTGGCTGCAGTTCATCTGGGCTCTGGGGTCTGCAGGGTCTGGCCCGCACAGCTGCACCAATCCAAGCAAAGATAACAACTACAGACAGGGAACCATTTTATCCCGTGTCTTAAAGCCATCAGCCCGCTCCTCCTCTTTGACCTCGATGCCGCAGGGAGTCTCTGATCCTAACCAGCTCCCTCAGCACAACCCCTAGTGCCTTGCAGTTCAATAAGTGGGCTCTCCGTGGGGGTTTGGGCTGTGTTTCAAAGACAAAAATGTTGCCAGAACAGGAAAACCTTGGATAAAAATCAAACTGGCAGCTCTACATCAGGCCTGCAGGAAGCCAAGGATGCCTCTGAACACCCAACAGACATGGTCCTCCAGCAAGGGGGCCAACAACCCCGAAGAGCACACCGCCTCCCACATCAGAGACTTGAAGGACTATTTGTATCCGAAGCTGTGTTGAATTAGGGCAGCCAGAGATAGTGTTGTGGCTCCAATGAGGAGCATACACGTGGCCTCCTCTCATGGTGAAGGTGACCTCACCAGCACTGCCATTAGCAGCACCAGGCTGGGAAACAGCCACTGCACTGCTGGGGTAGCATCTGCAGTAGGAAGGTTTGGGCAGGACAGACAGAAGGAAAAACCCAGCAGCAGGCAGAGGGACCAGAGATGATGTCCCAAGTCCAACACACCACCACCGCTGGGAGCAGAACCCAACACCTTGCTCTACCAGGGCTGGGCTTGTAGCATCAATGCTACCAGACCAAACTCCTGCAGCCTCAGCTGAGCCCTGGGAAAACTGTGACTAAACCAAGGGAGTATCTCCCAGCCCTCTGTGCTTGGTTTATCACCCGGAGAAGGCAGGACCCCCCACAGAGCAGGCAGATGCTACAGTCGCTCCAATTCCAGAAGGAAACTTCTGCCACCACACGTGCAACCACTCTTCTGCGCTCTGCCCCAGTGATGCTCCCACATTCTGCAAAAATAAACCTAAGCAAAGGGAATATTTGGAGGTTAAGTTAGCTGTTTCTGCTATAAGGTCCAAGATAGACTCTGTGACTAACAATGAAAGCACAGTGGCATGAGTGACTTCCTTGGATCTTAATTCATCTTTTTCAGATCTAAAGCAAAAAATAAAAAAAAAGAAGCTTTAACAAGAAAAAAATTCCTCTTTTTCCACCAGGTGATTTCTTGCTCTTACCTGGATTGCCCATGCAGATGTACAGCTCCACCAGCACCCGGGCTGATGGAGAACCTGCTCCCACAAGCAGCAGAAAAATGGTCCCAACGCCCCTCCTCCCCACCCTCAGCCATCACATCTCCTTCCCTGGGCAACCCCCACACAACACTGTTATTTATTAGGGATAGATTCATCAGCACTAACCAAACACGACACCCAGTCACCCTGATTTTACTTGCAGTCCAGCCGTCCTGGAGAAGGGACAAGCCATCCCACCGCCGGGCTAGGACGCAATCAAATATTTAAATGAACGTTTCTTCTCGAGGTCAGCTTCGCCTTCCTCCTTTTGCCTGCGGCTACCAAGTGGCAGAGCGATCTCCTTGCATTACCGTGACAACCCGAGGATGGGTTACAGCCATCGCCAGGCTGCTGAATGGTGGAGTTTGGATACTTGACATGCTACAATAGCATACATTTGCCTTTTTTTTTTTTCCCCCAGAAATGAGAGGCTGACATTGTGAAGCGGTTAAAGCCAGACATCCATGCGAGGCCATCACCACACACAGGCTCAAAAGGCTTTGTCTGCCCTTCTAAGAGAAATTTCATAATACGCGAGGGTGAGCAGTCAGCAAAAGGCTTGGATCTCTCGACTTATAATCATTCCCGGTTCCCTCACAACAGCCCTGAATACATCTTTGATTGGTTATGTATGAGAGGAACCGTCCCCAGCGTGGTGCCAGACATGTGCAATGCAGACCTGGGCTGGACTCGTGAGCAGGAAGAAGAATTCAATACAGCAGCCATGCTCGAAGGGGGCGGAAAAAAAAAAAGTAAAAATGTGGCAATTATTTCATCTCGAATGGTTTCGCGCTATTACTGGTTCAATAAGGGCTTGCCTGGAAATTATGGGCTAGAGCACTTGCAGTCATACACCCACCCACCCCACCCACCCCCAACCGACGAGGCGAAGAGCCAATTCCCAGGCTACTGCTCTTATCCCCCAGAAGGGCATTTCCACCCGGTCCTCTGCCTCTCACCCCAAAGGCAAGGGCCACCCTGCCCTTGGCGGGGGGAGCCCATCCTTCAGAGAGCCCAGCCGCGTCCAGCACCCACCCGGGACCCCAGACCCGGCCCCCCCGGGGGGTGAGGAGGGGAGGGGGTGCAGATCCGGCACTCATCCACCTCACAAGTGGCTTTCCTGTTGTTCTAAGCGAACAAAAGCCGAGCAGCGCAGTGGGCCCCGAGAAGGGTGCCTTCCCCTTAATGAACACGATTTCAATCCCAGTGAATATTCATAAAATTACCCCGGCTCTAATTTGTATAAAATGACAGCCTGCAAACCAGGGATGATTGAAGAGGACCAAAATCATTTTGTTTGATTACAATCTCCCCTCCCTCCTCCCCCACTCCCCACCTTCATTATCTTTTATGTCTATTTAAACTCTGGACACTGCATATTCATCTCAATTCTCCCTCCATCTCTCCTTCTGCTTGTGGGTTGCTGCTGCTTTCTTTTTCCTCCCCTCCTGTCTCTCCTTTCATTGTAATTTTCTTCTTGCTTCTGTTGTGCGTTCAGGGATTTGAGGAGGTTTTCTGGGGGTTGGGGGTGGACTTCATTTTATAAAAAAATAAAAAAAAAATAGTGTGTTGTCTGGATAGAAAATTACATTTGCATGCTCGAGGGGCCTGAGGGCTTCTCTGTGGGCTTGGCAGAGATCCTACCTCGGGGAGGGGGAGGGAGGTGGAAGATGCTGATTTGATTTCCTCCTCTTCCCACCCCTTCCCCCTTTCCTTTCCATATTATAGATGTCTGCCTGATTTTTCTTTTCTTTTTCTGCATGTGCAAACCACTTGAAGAACAATGGCACAGATTAGAGGCCTTCCTTAGGGCTGTTTATGAATGCAGTTGTGGAGTTCAGCAAAGCAGAAACATTACATACAGTAATTGGACATTTAATTACTAATGAAGCTAGCAACTGAGGGGTTTTTTTCCAAGGGTCTGAAGCAATGTGACAGACCCTCCAACTGCAGGTTTAATTATGGCTGGAGATGGGCTTAATACTCCATCTTATACTCTATTACCCTCTTGAAAGCCCTTCTGCCTTTTATTAGTAATTTTTATGCCCCTGGCCCCTCCGAGGAGGGAAACATCACAACACTCAGGCCATCAAGACAGGATGATGCTTCTGCTGCTGCTCTCGATTGCGGCAAAGCTGGAGCCAGCCCTGGACAGGTTCCCTATGGAGCCAGCTCTCCAAGGACCATGGAGAGAACAGACCTGTTTTGGTGGCAGAGAACATCCAGAACCAATCCCTCCTTGCATGATGATGTCCCAGTTTTGGTCCACCGTAGTTTCTGACACCTCAGCAGGTTGCAGTCCCTCTTTTTAAGAAGCCGAATACATTGATCTCCATTTGGAGAGATTTCTTTTCTTCCCAGTGTTTAGCTTAAGTTTCTTTTCCTTCCTCCCCTTCACCAAGTCACTGTCTTCTCCATAGCAACTGGAAATTAAGGCTTTTGTGGAAGGTCCCATGCTGCAGAGGGGCCAAAAGCAGGCTTCAGGCAGTATGAAAGCAATTTTGTCCCCCAAAAGTTTTGCTCCCCTGGGTTTATAATGAGGCATCTGTGCAACACTGGGCTGCAGGAAGGAGAGATGAGCAGCTCATGGGTCAGGGGTGGGGGGTGGGAAAAACATTGCTAGAGCCATTCAAGTACTCCAGGTCCCAATCCCACGGCTGGCAGCACATCTCTGAGGACCCCAAAACAAGGAGCCAGTCTGCACTTGGACCACAGCTTTCACCTCTACCTTGTCTCTGCCAGAGGCCAACAACCCCTATGAAGACAGAGTGAGAGCTTTTCCCTGCTTCTGGCAAAAGTAGCTTCAGGACTTCCTGAGCTGGAATCCGCATCTGGACCATCTGGTTTAATACCAGCATCTAACACTGAAATGTGGCAGGAAGAGGGCTAACAAAGCAAGTTTGGAGCTTTTTGATCTCATTCTGCCTCACTGAGTTTCATTCATTGTTGCTCCAATTTCCTTCTTCAGGTGAAAGGAGACTAAGTGTCAGACAATCCCACCTCTTCCTGTAAAGTGCTAAGCTCCAGGGAGCAAACCTCCAGCTTCTGTTGATCAGAAAACCTTCTAATTGATTACAGATGAACGCCATGCAGCGAAACTGTTGGATTTTAAGAGCACAGAGAGCACTTTCGTAAAATGTCATATGCATATTGGGATTTTTCTTTCCTGAATTTAATGACAAAGTGCATATTTGGGGGAGAAAAAGGCATGAAAAGGCAGAACAACAGACGTGAGGAGACAAACATGTTCCCAAAGATAAGTCACCCATTTCTTACTCCAGATTTCCCAGCACATACCCCTGCCTCTGTAAGACTATGCTCTCAAGGTTCACCCATGTTAATGTTCACGTTTTACAGACCATATGACCAGCACTCAGACAGGAGCCATCGATTAAACTGGCCTGCAGAGTCCTTTTGTAGCAGGGCCATCTCCTCCGGTCTCAGGGTGCCGAGCCAGCAGGAAGGACTCGTGTCTATGGGAATGTTGTGCCAATTTAGCTGAATCCCCTGCAAAATGGAGCAGCTGGTTTCCCACTCACATGGCTTATGGTGGGATTAGTCTCCTACCCACTGAGGGTCTCTGTCAGTGGACAACGTTCCTCAGCCACCAACTGCAATAAAATCAGCTACATACCCCAGAAGACTGGGTTAGCATCACCTCCAGGCAGCCCCCACTCTCCAGTGACTAATAGAGACCTTGGAGGACTATACCGAAAAGGACACATAACTCTGAGATGGCAGACAGAAGACAAAAGGAATCTCCCTCAAATAGGATTTTCTTGGGTAACAGATGCAATTTCCCCCCAGGATTTACCTTCCAAATGTGGGATTCAGCCAGTAAGCGTACTGAAAGTTCACTGGTAGCAGCGAGAGGCCCCGCTGTTCTGCCTCCGACTTGGATCCTAGACAATTTAGCCCCTGGCTGTTTTCAGAAGCAGATACCATGCTCCTTGGACCAGGAACAAAAGTCTGCACTGAGCCTCTTTCTAAACTTTGCCCAGTTCCTCAGCTTTGACTGAATTAAAGACTACTTTGTTGCATGGACAGTGGAAGGCAGAGGGTCTCCATGGATGCCGCAACTGGCCCCCCTTCACCATCCTCGCAGCACATGGAGGCAGCCAAACCAGAACTGTTTCCATGTCCCTTGAGATGATTTTCAGCCTGTCCTTCACACACACATGCAGCTGAGGGACTCAGTCGCTGCTTTAGTAAGTCTTTTCAGATCCTTTTTCAAATCAGGCTAAACAATAGGGGACCACCACAAAGTGGGGCAGCGCAGGACACAGGAGGACCCCTTTCAGAAAGGGCAAACAGCCTGTGCAAGCCTGCATGGGCAGGGGGCATCTGGCCAGATTCTGCTACCAGAAACTGGGTGCAGCCAAGCAGAGAGATCTTGTGGCCTGTGCTCTGCCTTCACCTCCTGCCAGCTGCCTCAGCATGTGGCAGCCACCTCGCATTTCAAAGGAATGCCAAGTTTCATCCAGGACCATCTCCAGGAACAGCTCAAGCACCAGCTCAGTATCAGCAGCCCCTGCCCTCTGGGAGTCAGCCATTGCCAGTCCAGTGCTACAGAAACGCTGCTGGCCAGACTCATCCACTTTCCTGTGTGCCAGAAAAACACAACCCATCGACTCAGCATTTCTGAGAACCCACATGGCACCAAGAACATCTCCTCACAGTCACCTGGACCCAAACCTTTGATCACACCCATCAACCTCTATCTGTAGCAGCTATATTTCAAGCTATTTTAAAGCAACAGTGGTGAATGCAAAACACAACCCAAACGCTGATTATATGACAGAATATAGCCCTGAGGTGAGCTACCTTTGACCAGCACAGCTCCCTGCAGCCCCCATCATAAGAAATTCTATTTTGCCCAAGCAAAATAGACTTGCCACTGCTGCTGTCCATCTGAGAGCCCTTAAATGGGGCCTGCTTTAAAGGACAAACACCTCTTGCTGAAATCTGGGCCCCTACAAGATGTCTCAAGTCAGACATTCAACATTTAATTGCTTTTGAAGACCAAAGAGCCCCTCTCCATTCTCCTCCCATGTGTTTATCTTCTGCAGAAGTCAGCTGCTGAGTTTGCAGGAGAAGGATCAAATAACAACAAAAAAAATGAGTTAAGTTGCACACCCGCTGCCATTAATCATATTTGCAATATCTCCCTTCCCTCTCTGCCTTAAAAATGCTTATTTCCAAAAACCAGCCACCCTGCTCCCTACAAACACGGGTGCAGGGCCCATCAGAGAAACGGCTCCTATGGGGAAAGCACGTCAACAGGTCCCAGAAACTATTCCCGTCCTCACTCTGTGCTAGGCAAAGGTGACAGCAGAAAAGCAGGAAGACACGGAGGGCCAGTGCTGTCCGGAGAGTTTAGGGTCTGGGTGCTGGAGCTCACTGCAAAAACTCACTGAGGTTTTGGGACTGTTTGCCTCCAGAGAGAAAAGACAGCTGCAATTAGAGAGAGCACCCCTCTTTGAGGGCCAACAGACCCTTCAAGACACTTCAAAGAGGAGACATCTGCCCAACAGTTGCCTTTTTTTCCTAGCTCTCCCATGGTCCAAGAAATCCGTCACCTTCCTATGCATTGCCAGATGCCACGCCTAGACAGGGATGCCCCAAGCACCCTCCAGACCCGTGCACCAAAACCTGTTCAGGCCAGAGTCAAGACCAGAACAGAACCTGATCTCCCTCTGCTCCCCCACCACACTCAAAATGGCCTCCAAGGCTCCACTCGCTCCCAGGGATTTATCAAGCTGAAACTCTCATTTGAGGGGGTTTGCAGTGAGTGGAGCAAGGCTGAGGTGGCAGCGGAACCGCCCCAAGGCTCACATGTAACGGAGGACGGAGGAAAGGCAGAGCTCAGACCCACGCCAAGGAGACTCAGTCTCCAGTAAGGCCAGAAACATCAAGCCAGCACCACGGCATTGCTCAACACGAGCTGGATGGAGGCAGTGGGGCCCTGCCTGTTACTCCCCACTGGGTGCCAGGATGAGGGTAAACAACTCAGCAGACCCCTAGGACCCCAGCTCCTCATGGGGAGTATGGTGCTCAGCCCTCTGTCCCAAACTGCTCCTGCTTCAAACCCCAGCAAAACTCGGAGACGTCTGCCGCCCGCTGAGACCCTGTGGTCGTGACAGAGGAGCACACCGCGCTCAAGCCGGACACTCTTTCAACATCTCTAACTTGCTACAGCTGTTCACTTTGACTGCTAAAAGCCAGCATAAGCTGATTTTGCAAAGAGTTCATCTATGCAAACTGCGCCGTTCCTCCAACATAAATAGTACAATCCTGGCTTATAATTTCAGCAACTTGATGTTTTCTTGGCCAAGAGCAAGCCCAAGGAACTGGAGATGGAAACAGCTTCAGAAGGCCTGGCCAACCGCACAACACGGTCTGAAAAGGTCCCAAAGGGCGCGGTACTCACAGTCACACAGCCAAACTAGCCCCCCTTCCCTAGGGCTCACACCCACACACCCCACGGATGGCGGGCAGGAGAGTGCTTCGCACTGGGACACACACTGCACCCTCCAACACGCTCCTACGTGCCCAGGGTTATCAGAAGAGATGTGCTGCAAAGCTGGCAGAGAGACAAACCAAGAGCAAAAACCACTTAAGAGTCACAAATATCCCAAACCTACTCCTGTTCCTGATAAAACCAGGTCCTGAAGTCTGGATTTTTAAGACAAGATGTCCTCCTTCCTGCTATAATGCCTGGGCAAGATAGCAGGTTGGTATGAAGGGGTCTGCTGCCACCACCCTAGTGCCTCTTCGTTTTGTGACCAAGGACAGCTTGGTGACTGACAGCAGTGGTCCTGACCTCACCTGGCTGAAGCACCTGGAGCTGCACACTCCATTTACACAGAACCTGGATCACACAGGCACCTCCTGAAGGACACAAGGACCTGCGCATCCTCAAAACGAGCAGCAAGGCTCTGCATGCTCCTCATGCTGCATGTAAAGAAGCCTTTAAATCCATGTAGTGTCCTACTAAAGCGATGCTGCTCCTTTGTTCTCCAGTGCAGAAAGCATCCTTTGAGCTAGCTAGATTTCAAAGCCCTCCACTCCTCACTGCAGCCAGAGATAAATACATTAGGATGCAAGGAATTAATAAGACAACAATTCTGAATTTGATAGAAAATGTTCCTCCCACCGCTTGCTCTGAAGAGGAGGATGGCTGTTAAACCTGTGCAAAACTTGCATTAATTCACCAACTGTTTCCATGGCAGAAACGGGTGATGCAGTGAAGTCAGTGACTTCATTTCCTGAGGACATCAGATCTTGCTCTGTACTAAAAATACGGGCTTGTATTTTAGGTCCGCAAAGGAATGCTGGGTTTTAAGCTTCCATGGAAATCTCTGGGAATGCACATACTTGGGCAGGAATCAGGAGTGCAAACCCTCTGATGGACCTGCAGCTTAGCCTTTCAGCCTGGCATTAGTACCTAGCATGATTTGCTGCTTGGAGACGGCACGACAGAGTAGTTTGTGAGGAAAATTACCTCCTCGCTCCCTTCACTGCCCTTCAGACACATATGATGCCCAACATTTGGCTGCTCATGCTTTGATACCAAAAGCAAGGAGACATTAACACAGCTCAGAGTGGAGACAGGCAAAAGCCTTGGAAGATAAAGCTACCACATGTGCGTAGTGACCGTCAGCAAGAGGCTGAGGAAACGACACAGACACTAAACACAAGCGAGAAATCCACAGCTTTATTTCCAGGGCAATCAGCGGTGAGATGGAGTAGCCATTTTACACACTTGAGCTATCTCCAGCATCCTGCTGACACTCGCTCCTCTCCTCTCCCAACTGCACCATTTGTTTTCATAGTTAATTACAAAGAGATCAACATCAACCTGCAGAAATCAGGCAGCACCTTAGCTATTTTTGGAACAAAAAGCACAGGACAGAAAGTGATCTCCTTTGATGGGTGGAGAAGATACCCAAAATAAATGAACTTTTATGCTCCTCCATAATTTCTTTCTCTTTTGTTTTCATTTAACACCTTTGATCGTTTTAAAACAAGACCCGCTCTCATGAATCCTCTCCTAATTAAATGTTCTAATTAAAATGCACCACACTCCATAAATTCACTCTGGTTTTGAACACGGGGTTTTAATCTGGAGGGCAAATAACACTGATCTCAAAGCTGAAAGAGAAAAAAACACCCCACATTTGACTGATTCAACATTTAAAAAAAAGGTCTACCCCAAGACCCAGAGGGTAAATAGGAACATTTGCCCCCACTTAACGTTGCCAAGATGACACTGGCAGGTGACACCACCTCTTCCCAAGTGCATACATCAGCTGCCATAGGGTCTATCCTAATTCAAATATTTGCACTGATTTCTACTTATGTAAATACCTGGAAGGCAAGGTGACGTTTACGGATCACTACGATCCATTTAACCAGCGTCCTACCTGCCCTGCCTGGCACCTCTCTAGCTCTGTACTGTAAATCCTCATAGACCTGTATAATGCGGATATCGAGCAGAGGGCACAATAAAGCAAAGTTCTTCAGTAAATCTGTACTTTCACAAACTTCTGCCCTGAGGTTAAAAGCACAGGATCCGACAAGAAAGCCCCTGCAGCCATCAAACACAAGCGTGCCTGTTATTGGGGTAAAACGTCCCACCTCCTTTCCAAGAGGCTGGAAAGGCTGAGTTTAGCACTGTGTACTTCTCCCCCCGGTTATTAACCAGGAGCCTTACGCAGCCATGATGTATGCGAGAGAGATGCCAAGTGCCACACATGCACACTTAAGACCAAGTCTACTGTACCTATGAAATGCTCAATAAGAATTCAGAGAGATCACACATCAAACTTTGGCTTTGGCTGCCCCTCCCAGTAAAGCCTCTAAAGCAGCTTCTGATGAAGGGCAGACTGCTGCCACCTCCCTTCTGCAAAAGGCCTCCAAAAGGTATAAAGGGGACTTCAAAGCAACCATTTAATTTGGGAGAAGATTCCTCTACTGCTGATGCTATGAGGACACGGTGCTGCACAGCCCCATTGGCACTGCCACCCACGGGCAAGCCCCCAATGCTCCCACCCTGAAACAAGCCCCTGCTTGGCTTCAGTTATGATGGGAACCATGGAGTGGTCAGAGATCAGCACCTCGCCAAAAGGCATCACAGTTAGGATATACACTTTTGTTCAGTTTCCTGGATAGTAAAAGGATCAAAGAGGCCAATTTATGACACATAAGCACGCTTGTGCATCTGTGATGACATCCCAACAGCACAAAATGGCACAGACCCACTCCTCTACCCTCAAGTGGGATCCTTCCCTGTTTGCCAACACACCTCTCTGCATTCTACAGATGTTTAGCATCGCACACGGCCAAAGCTTCTCCCTCCAGGGGTTTTTCATTCCAGCATTTAATTGGTTTGAGGACTTGTCCTCGCAGGGACCAAACCACTCCTCAAGACGACATTAGCTGATCTACATCTTTGCAGGAGAAGAGCACTCTTTCTCATAGCTCAAAATAGCTCAAAAATTGATTTTGTTTGGATAGGCTTTAGAGAGAGAAAAAAAAAGCAACAAAAAAGACCCACCAACATACATTTATCTGCAACCAAGCCTTTTTTCATCCCAAGGAGTGTTTCTTTCCCCCACTCCCATCACATTATGGTCACGTAACCAAAACATTACCAAGGGCACTGATGGTGAGGCAGGCACTTGGTGGCAAACAAGCACTAGTAATTTCTGCTACCTAATACAAAAGTTGCCATGAGTCTTGCACCAATTCAACACTTCACCACAGCTTCACCAGCAGATAAAAATGGGTTTTTAGGAAAAAGCCTTACTTTAATCACAGATCTTCAGTATGACAGCTACACTGCAAAAATGAAACACATTCATGAAGCCCCACAGGAAAGATCAATGGTTTTAGGTTTCAGGGAGATTAGACTGTATATTTTTAAAGTTCTGCAATATGAATTTGGTTTAGACAAAAAGAAGAAAGTGGGGGAGAAGTGTAATCTATAACACTTGTTATTTCTGAGTTTGAAAGCCATTTATTATTTTGGAGACACTTCTGCTGCACAACTCCCAGGCGACCAAGGATGTGATTTTTACAGCAGAGTTAACCATTACAAGTAGAAAGCCAAGCTCCTGGTGTCTTGACAAGAACTGGAACAACCCAACACGAGCATGATTGGAAAGGAGGAGCTGATATCTTGCACTTCATTCCTGCTACGGGCTTTGCCACCAGCCTTGACAAAGTGGCCACCATAAACCCCAACCTGACACGTAGAGGCTCTCCACAAACTGCCCTGGAGCACTCGGCTCCTTCCAACATGTAGCCCTTGGTCTATGCTACAGACCTGGGGAGGCTACGTCCCACTGGCACGGATCACTGCTAGTCATCGTGGGGTGAAATCAGGTACACAGTCCATCAGCTAAAAAAGGCTGAGGTTCTCCTGCAGCCCTGAGATCTTACATCCAGATACTCCCTACAACCGAAGACTTTGTCATCACCTGAGCTTTTCCAACTTCAAGAATATACCGGCCCAGGGAGTCACTAGTTAAAGCACAACAACTTCAGGAAAAGAAAAGCCATGCTGCATACCTTCATCCTTGGTGCTCCTTCAGGATACACTGCCCACGTCCTTCCAATTTTACAACAGAGCTATTCTCTGCACTACCCAACTCGACTGGACACCATAGGATGCTGAAGAGACGAGAGCACATCACATTCAACCCTGTTCTGTTTGCACATCTCCATGCATTTTCCCACTGGAGATGCAACCGCCCAGCATGATCTCCTTCCTGAACATAGGCTGGGTATTCCTAGTCTGACTACTTTTGCAGATCCTTCAGGGTAATCCTCTGATCCACAGGCCCTCCAACCACAGCCGCTGAGACAGCAGAAGAGACACCAAGATGGCAAAGATGGAAAAGGAAGGTGGGTAGGAAAGAAATACAAATTTGGAATAGAAGATAAACTACAAAAATACAAATGACAGAAGGATACTAAATCCCCGCCACAAGAGCATCAGCAAAACCTGTCTGCATTCCTCTGATACCTCCTGCCACTCCACAGCTGACACGCCAAGCAGAAGGCTGATGTTGGAGGCATTTGCAACTTCTTGCCTTATAATATTCCTGCCAGGTGCAGGTTTTGTTTAAGTTAACATACCACAGCAGGGATGCACAATTAGAGGCAAGTTCTCAAAAATAGCAGGTGATGAGTTTTTTCACTCAGCAATTATACAGGCTCCCTTTCTTTGTCCAATGGCACAGAATGCAACTCCAGAGCAAAATTCAACAATTAAGTATTGTGGAGAATGGGCTCTCTCCCATCCTTTTTACTCACCTGATGGTGAAGAAACCTTAGACACATACTGGGACACGCTCCATCTGTGTGAAGAAATTGGTCCCAACAGCACAAACATGCCAAACCCAGAGGGCAAAGTCCACCCTCCAACTCTTTGGTGGCTGTAATTAACACCACACATCTGAATATCATGTGAGCATTAAATCAGAATGGAGTCTGGTTTCCACAGCAGCCCAAGCCCTGTTAACCCCCATGAATTTCAGCAGGGCACCCTCCCAGAGCAGCAGGGCACAGAGCTCCATCGATCCCACCTATCCCTTCTTCAGCCTGCTGCTTGCAGGAGACTCACAGGAGCAAAAAGCCCAGTGCTAAGGAAAGCCAATGGCCATGTTCTCCCAACCCGGAGTCTCCTGAGATGCCAGGCAAGCAGGGACATCAAAACAAATCCTCTTGCAGCACACGGTCATGACTGCAAGAGGGAGGCTCAGCAGGGAACCCAAAGACCAATACCAAAATGCAGAGAGACAGAAGGACAAACACTGAGAGTCCATTCCCAAACAGAATGAGTTGTCCAAATAAATCCAGGAGGAGATTTTTAAAAAAGAGAGAAAAAGACACCTTAGCAAATGTGGTCAGGAAAGGCAGAGTTCCCCAAAGACTGAGTGTTCTCCCCCTCAAGCCTTCAATGGGGCAGAGCACCTTCCCTCAGCTGCATGCTGTAGCCGCAAGAAAAGGAGCAGGGGCTGATGCAGATCCCTAACAGACAGCTCAACAGCCAGCTCTCCCAGGGAACCAAGCTCCAGGACACCTCCCCTGGCACAGCAACAGCCTCTCCCGATGGACAAAATGGAGAAGGGCTTATTTATTTTAGCTGCTGTGAAATGTCTGGATGCCAGAGTTGTTTAGAGAAGGGATGTGTCTCAGTTAGTTGGTCTGCTACACAGCTAGCAAGGGTGAAACATCCCAGAATAGTAGGGGTTGGAAGGGACCTTTGGAGATCATCTAGTCCAACCCCCTGCCAAAGCAGGTTCACCTACAGCAGCTCTGCTTGGCATATTAGGTTTGCTGCCCAGGCAGCATCTAATTGGCACTCCAGTTTGTGAGCTGAAGATGCATGTGAAGACTGGATGAAATTTTGACAGCGTGTCCAGAGCAGACAGGAGGCCCAGACCTAAAGCAAACTAATTCAGACCCCTCCCCTGTGTGAAGTGCCCTCCTGTCCACTGGCAGCAGCGGGTCTGGAGAAATGGGATAGAGCAGCAAGGATCATTATGAGTCCAAGCAGGTGACTCAACCCCAAAGATCAAAAAAGCCTGCGCCCTTTGAAATAAATGTACTTGTTTAAAGTGCCAGAAGGACCTCACACACTGATCTCCTCCCAAAGCAATAAAGGCTACTTGAGCATGCTGTTTGCCTGACCCTGAGGCCAACACCACAGTGAATGGTGGTCCCTTCACACAGCAAGTGGGCTTCTTACCCTACCTAGAAACATCCCTGCCATGCTCCAAGTCACTGGCTCCTACTGAGGGATTGTAAAATGGAGCAGAGATGGGTCCCTGAACCCTCATGAGGCATTTAGACAGAAAACATCTTCCAATATCAACCACCTCGAGCCACCTGGATTGGGATTCATCTTGTCCTGCTCTGGGCTCAAGCAACAAACCCTCTGTCCTAACTGCTCATCCACCCTCCCTCTCCAGTCAGAGCACCCCCAAAGTGCCCACCTCCTTCCTCAGCGACGGCAGCCAAGACAGAGACAGTCTCCAGCCGGGTCTCACCTGGGACACACCATGAACCCACCATGCACATCCCCTTGCACCGCTCACCCATTCCCATCATTCCCAAAACCTGTTCCAGACTGGCACATTGTGGGGCTCCCCCAGCTCATCGCCACCCCACAAGCCAGCAACAGGGCATGACCTACAGCCCCTTCGCCTAAGAAAACATGCTGAACTGTTGCACAGGGTAAGGTCGCAACCAAGAGAAACGTCTGCCTTCACTGCATTTGGAAACAGCAAAGCCATCAGAGTTCAAATTTAGAAATCAAGCAATTCACGCTACTGCCTATCTGGTTTTGCTCAAATTAGACTTTTCTTTGGAAAAAAAAAAAACCAAACCTGTGACTGCACAGTGCCCCAGCACCCCCACTCCATCCCAAACTTAGCAGGCGTTTTTCTACGTTACAGATTCCAAAGGCGGCTAATTATCCAAGACTCAGCAAACTCAGGTTAAAAAAAGAAGCCGCTCCGGCTCCGTCAGGGAGGCAGATGGCAACGGCGCATTTCAGACACTGCAGGCTGCATCAGCAATTTCTCCAGCCGATGGTGTCTGAACAGGGGGGGGACTGCAGATCGGAGGCAGCGCAGCGGTCCTTCTGTCAACGGGCCACAAACAGGTGACTCATCGCTGTGAAGAATTCCAACCTGGATCATGCCACGCAGCCTGGAAAGGCATCCGATTGATTAACTTACTAGAAGTTTTCACCCACCACCGATTGGCACTCATGCACTGGTCCCAGCCTCAGAGACACAAGCGCACTGCAGCCATAGCCTGGGTATTCACTGGGGTGTCTGGAGCCCAGCATTTCACTCTGCCTGTCCCCAGATCTGCTTCCCACCTCGCTCAATAGAATGCAGGAAAAACACAGGGCTACCGCCAATGATGGGGGCAATGAAAATGTGTCATGGGAAAACCTGTGCTGGATACAAGAAGCAGTGAGACCGGTGCCTACGCAGCCCAGCTGACTCTTCAGAATAATCCCTTACGCCAGCAGGAACCCAGCCAGGTAGACACAATTTAATTAAAATGACATCAGCTCACGACGCAGGAGTCAGAGGTCCCTCTGGACACGGTGCCCAGTGGCTCAAATATTCAGCAGAGGTCAAACTTGCTTGGGCTCCATCCATCCATGCTCCTGCTTTTCTTTCCTCTTGGTTTTAAGCAGATCTTCACTTCAGACACCCTCCCATGCGTTCGTCCCAACGCCCTGAACTCTCACCAACACCATAAGCCATCAACCTACATCAGGAAACGCATATCAAATTTGCAGTGTCTCCTGTCCCTCTCAATCCTGTCCCACACTTTCAGGACCTTGAGCTATGTCCCAAGTGGGACGGCAAGGGCACAGCAGCAGAGGATGCTTTACACACACTGGGAATTCCAGCAAAACCTCTCTTGGACTAGCCATGGAAGTAAAAGCCACATGGTGGAGATGGGACGCTGCATTTGCAAAAGAGCACTCACATGCCCAAAGCATCTACAGAGCACTGAGGAGCAGGTGACTGGTTCCAGCTAGAGCACAACCACAAAAGACCAGGTTCTCCAGATGTCACCACGGCCCAGATCCACCGCAGCAAGTGTTCTCCCTGCAGCTCTCCAGTTCGCTTTGCACTGGGGACGCAAAGAACCGCAACCCAGGGAATCTGGGTAGCTAAGAATGGTCGCAAGCCCTCACCTAGGATGCAGGATGTACCTGCGGACATGTCCACAGCCCTGTGCGAGGTGAGGAGACCCTGAGCAGTGGGCCAGGCTACCTAATGTGCTTCCCGGTGTGGGCACAGATGGCAACTTCCAGCTGAGCTGGCAAGGGCACTCATGCCCAGCATGTCTGACAGGGTCCTGACTTCACAGGTGGACAGGGTCTGGCTCCTTATCTACAAGCTTCAAAAGGGTTCGAAAGATAACAAGGGACCAGCTGCTCTGTAAGCAGTATTAAAGCCTCTTCAAAACATCCGGCTGGTGCTCCCGGACTGATCGATAGCAATCAATTGCTGTGCATCAGCGGGATTTTGCAAGTGCCTAGTGCTCTCCTGAATGGGGCCATTAGCACCTACAATCTCAAACTAATAGCCTGTAATGAAGGGATTTTACCTATGTTAATAGCAGGGCGGATGATAAACAGCAATTTCACTATCAATGTTCACTGAGGTGAGTGAACCTTCATCTTGCCATGGCAGAGGAGAGAAGACACAGGCAGGGATGACAGCGTACCCTGGGAAGTTGGCAATTTAGAGGGACAGGGAAGGAGGAGGGCACGCAGCAAGCTCTCTACCCTGGGCAGACTGGCCTCTTCAGGTATCTCCTTGGTAGAATACCATGGAATGAAGCTCTGGAGGAAAGAGGAGCCCCAGAAATCTGGTTAATATTCAAGGATCACTTCCTCCAAGTTCAGGAGCGATGCATCCTGAGTATCCATAGTATCAACTAAAGGTAAATCATGCCTGACAAATTTGGTGGCCAGAGCAGCATGGCCAGCAGATCGAGGGAGGGAATTCTCTCCCTCTACTCTGCTCTCATGAGACCCCATCTGGATAGCTGCATCCAGCTCTGGAGCCCTCAACATAAGAAGGATATCGACCAGTTGGAGCGAGTCCAGAGGAGGCCACGAAGATGCTCTGAGGGCTGCAGCCCCTCTGCCATGGGGACAGGCTGGGAGAGTTGGGCTTGTTCAGCCTGGAGAAGGCTCCGGGGAGACCTTATAGCACCTTCCAGTGCCTGAAGGGGCCAACAAAGAAGCTGGGGGGGGACCTTTTTACAAGGGCCTGTAGTGACAGGACAAAGGGAAATGGGTTTAAACTGAAAGTCGCGAGATTTAGATTGGATATCAGGAAGAAATTCTTCATGGAGTCGGGGGTGAGGCACTGGGACAGGTTGCCCAGAGAAGCTGTGGGTGCCCCATCCCTGGAAGTGTTCAAGGCCAGGCTGGATGAGGCTTGGAGCAACCTGGTCTAGTGGAGGGTGTCCCTGCCCATGGCAGGGGGCTGGACCTAGACAATCTTTAAGGTCCCTTCCAAACCAAACCATTCTACAGTTATAAAAAGACTAACCCAAGAAGAGATACATTTACCATATCTTTTATTCTAAAAAGCAGAGTATTCCACTGGCACTGGGAACGTACAGTTCCACAGGAACCACATTTTCACATGGTTCTTTGATGTCCACAAAATTTGAGCAAAACCATGTGTTTCCCACAACTGCACCATCTCCCTTCCAAGTAGATACCCTGGTACCTGGCAGAAGACTTGGGTTCACACTGATGCTACCTTCTCCTGGAGACCTACAGGAACGGGCTTCTCTCCCGTCCCCAGGCCACGCACCCCGCAACAGTTAACTTCACGACTGGTTCCAGCTCTGCTTTGTGGGTTTAATACGCCTAGAGCTGTCGCAAGGGTGTTAAACTCCCACTCTTCCAGTTCAAAGGCAGCTTTGCAGAGCTGAGCGGTCTTAAAATGCACAGCTTTTCAGAAGTGTGACCTTTTCACAAGGTTTCCAATTCAGTAAAGATTTGTTTCCTCCCTCTTCAAGCACGTAACTAATGGTAGTCATGAAACACCTCCTCCGATGGCAGCAGGCCGGCAGGTCAGGCTCCCCGCTGGCCTGGAAATGTCATGACCGGTTCCTTTGGTTAACCGCGATGGTGTTTCTGCAAAGGCTCAAGGGCATGGAAAGTCACCATGCCACCCCAGGCATCCAAGCCCTCGCACACCTGGCCTTGCACGCGGCCTCCATCCGCCTGCCCTCTCCCCAGCACGCGGAGCAGCCAGTGCAGGCAGGGAGAGCAGCAGGCCGAGGGTCCTGAGCCCACCACATCCCCCTGCAAGGTGGGATGGGCAGTGCCTCACACACAAAAATCCCACCCACCCACGGCAGGAGTGGGACAGGTCTCCCATTCCCAGAAAGCTGTTCAAATCCCTAATTGTCCTCCCCAGTAAAGACCACACTTGGCTCTTTCCTGCAAATATCAACCTGGGAGACCCTCCCAGCTCTCCTCAACATGATTTAGGTCACATCCACAGGTTTCACTGGTCATCCTTCTTTGCTTTTGCTTGCCCTGGGCTTTCTCCATGGGAAAGAAGATTAAGAGGAGCATTTTAAGGCATTTGCTCCAATAAATCCTACAGCACACCAGAGGGGAGGCTTTTCAATGCATACCAGGCAGAAACCTGTCCCTAACCCTCACCCTACGCCCACTGCCCCAGGGCAGTCTTGTTTGTGGGTTCCTGCTCTCACCCTTCTCCACCAAAAGACTTGCAGCTCCAGTGTTTTCCACACTGCAATCCAAGAATAAAAGCTACCACTGGGCAAACAAAGCAAAGCCTCAGGCTGACAGGATGGCCAGCTCCACTTCCACCCAACGGGACTTTTACATCCTAAATGCCTACAAACCTGCAATCCCCCGAAACGCTTCAGTACGAGGCGCTGCTCCTGGTTCCATCTGCAACTCCTTCCATCCCTCTCCTTCCACCCTAAAGCAAAAAAAAAAAACCCCAGACAAAAAACCTGTGCATACCCTGCCCATGCCCTTCCTCCTCCTCTGCTCGCACAGTGTGGAAACCTCATCCCTTCCCCACACAGACTGCAAGATCTTGAGGGCAAAGTCCAGTTTTCACACATCTGGGAAGCGCTTCCATTTGGTACCTAGCTATGCGTGAAGCCCAGAACCACTGAACTGCTCTGTCCAACAGCTCCTTTTCACACATGATTTTTTTCCCTGCAAATGAGCTCAACATTTCATATTTTGCCCTTCCCCCCCCCCCCCCCCCCCCCCCCCATTTACACTACAGGAATAGGAGGTTGTGCTGCTGTCCACTCTGAGGGCAGCAAGCCAGCTCTCGACGGCTACCAAACCCAACGAAGACCGCACTTTGCATATCCCCACCAAAACCGAAGGCGTCTCAAAGCTTAATTGCTGCTATGTAACAACAAGGACCTCATTTCTAGTGGAGGGTGTCCCTGCCCATGGCAGGGGGTTGGAACTAGATGATCTTTAAGGTCCCTTCCAACTTAAACCATTCCATGATTCCAGGACTCCATGATTTCCAGTTGCACGCTTCTTCCAGGGTGCCCAAGTCATAACAGACCCCATGAGCGCAGGGAGGTGGTCCGTAGAGACATCTATACAGTCCCTACAGATCAGGAGACTTATCTTAAAATACCTTGGGATTAGTAATCTAAGCAGGCAGGTCATGCACTCCTTAGGGCAGTACTCAAGTACTGTAGGAGCTACTCTGGTCCTGGATTTGAGGCCGAAAGTCCAGTATAATTACGCTGCTGAGAGTCACCAGCACTGATGTGTCAGTGTTTCTGAGCTAGCCAACAGGACACACCACCGATCCCAAAGTTTACAAACTCTTAATCCAAGGCACTGTCAACAACACAGCTGACGTTTGCAAGGAGCACATTATGTTTATGCTGACAAAGCTTCCCCAAATACAGGGCACAACATCACACAGACCAAGTTTAGATTTTGGGTTATGAACTTCCCAGAAAAACTCTGGGCCAACCAAGGGGGAACTCCAGTCTTATACCAGACTCCACAAACCTGCCACGCAGCTCTAAAGCAAGCCTTGGCTAACCTGCATTTAGGCATTTTCCCTTCCCACTGCGTATTTACCGCACTGGTTTGTTTGGATGCATTTTGCTCACGACTTGCTCTTTGGAGCAACTCCAAATCTGCCTCCCTCTTAAGTTGTGCTACAATATAGTCATTCAAACTGATTGCAAACATCAGAAGCGAGGGTTGATTTCTTTATGCACACTAATTCTAGACTAGGTCACCAAACTATTTTCATAGTTATGTCAGCACTGTCTAGACAAACCATTAAAAACAGGATGCAATGATCGTCAGAAATGCAACGTCAAGTTCGTGCCCAGAGATACTGCGGGAGACGTGGGGAGAGAAGAAAAAGCCAAATCTGCCCTGTTCACAAAGGTTGGCCAGAGATGGCTCAGTTGTCCCTTTCTAGTTCAAGTGAAACTTTGGTAAAGCTCACCAGAAAAATGTACATTTAACTGCAATTTAAAAACAAGCTGACATCAACAACCCTGGGGAGCAGCAGAATCATTTGAAAGACTCTCAATGGAGTCACAAACCCCACCCAAAACTGGCTCCTCTGTGCTACGGGATGCCCACACCTGCCTACCAGCGCCGGACCCTCACCGGGAGGCTAACCACATCACCATCGTCACGCCACCACGCAGAGCGCCCTGTGCCACGAGTTCTAGCACGCAGCCCAGGATCTGGCCCCAGGCACTCACCCTCACCGACCTCCCGTAGGCTCCCATCCCCACCACTAAAACCACAGCCTCCACACCCACGGAGAGGTTCTTGCTAGCATCAATCAGAAAGGCGGCTTCCCATTCCTTGCCACTTCTTGGCAGGGAACTCTTCCAAACTCCAAGAACACGAGCTGTAATCTTGGCAGAAAGGGATGCGCGTATAAAAATCACCACTCTGTCAAAACAGAAAAATAATGCAGGAGCTGATCTGTGCACATTAATCCGCTGCAGTCAATGAGGAGACAATTTCCCTGGAGAAAGTCATACATTAAAAGGAAAAAGAAAAAAAGGGAGGGGGGGGAAGAAGAAGATTAATGTGACTTTGAAATATCACAAGCACCGTTTATCTTCCTCCTGCCACCACAGGTTTCTTGTCTTTTTTTTTTCCCCCTTTTTTTTTTTTAAATACAAAGAGCCGTAAATTTCACTGTGAATACAGCCCTTCCGCCTCAGATGTACAAACATAGGTGCCTCACACTATAGCAAAAATATAAATATGGTACCACCTGCATACAACCTTAACATTTTTAATTAATTCAATTAAAAAAAAAAACCAACACCACGCAATTGCTTTTCACTGGCATAACCTTCTAATTACACCCTGAGTAGATACACGCTTCTCGGAGCTCCTACTCATGCTAGCAATTCGGTCACACACAAAGTTCAGCCCTCGGTACTTCTGTGTCGGCACGGAAGCTGAATGCAAAATATTGCTCCCCAATATACATTTAGGAACAGATACAGAACCGGGGCTGTGTCATGGGCATGACCAGAAATTCAAGTATGCCCTCCTTTTCTAGGGCAGGACTAAAAGATTTTGTCAGTTAAAAAAAAAATAAAAATAAGGTTCAATCTGCGTAACACAAAGACGACACATTTAAAACTGAGGTGAATTGGGTGAACGCAGCCTTTGGCAATGCTGAAACAAATGAGCTCACCATACCATTTATATTCTCATTTTCTTTTTACACATATCCCATAGATCATAAATATACATTAATAACTGTAACAGTCAAAGTTTACATTCGGCTGTAACATTTAGGATCAATACTCTTCAAATGACCTTTAATAGTAATGAGCTGCCATAACACTGTCTTGAGGACATTAAATTTTTATTAGAAATACTTTATTACAAAGGTTCAAACCTGTCTCCACACACTTGTGCACCCATACAAATATTCTTCCACTATTATATTTTTCCTTGGGGAAAAGAAAAAAAAGCAGGTCCTCCAAGGATTTTGACAAAATGTGCTATGTGGAAGCTTTAGATATTTCACATTTCAGATACGGGGTTTTTGCTTGGGTGGGTTTTTTTTTCTTTTAATCAAAACCCATGAGCCAGGGGTTGAAAAATCATCCACTTTTCAAAGTGATAAATAGGAATTGTTCCCACGTGACTTGAACAGGATAGGACCGAGCTCCCAATTACCATAAGCCCTCAATTCCAGGGGGTGGAGGAGGTGGGAGAAGCTGATGACCCGTGGAGGGGTGACCCAGGGCAGTATCACCTCCTGGCCCTGCAGACCACCCCCAGCTCCCTGAGGAAGCCAGCCAGAGACTCAGCTTGGCTCCTGGTCTGTGTGGGTCCTGATGGGGACACCCCCCCCCCGCCTCGCCCCCATCAGAACAGGTCTGTCTCATATAGCTCTGGCTGACCGAAAAGCAGAACAACAGAAAGATGGAGGGAAACGAGAACAAAAAATGGTAAAGATCTAGTCAAGATTCAGCCTCTCCTTAAGGTGTTTTTTTAATGACTAGTCAAGTTCAAAGTCAGATCATGTCCACATCTCGCTGCCTATTCGGGTGAATTAAAAAGAATTAAAATAATTCACAGGATGGGGCGGCTTGTAGCGATTTATTTCTTCAGTTGCAGGTCCTGGCCTCACTCAGGTTTCTAGAGAAATCTGATTTTAGCAGAACAATGAAACCGTGCTGATGGAGGTAAAGTCAAACAAAGGAAACACGGGGCGGGGGGGGAAGAAAAATATTTCTCTGCATTATTATTAGGTGCCACCTCTACGAGTTGCAAATTAAACACATTCAAGGCAGCACAGTGTTCTGCAGGTAATGTCCACTGCAGAGCCTTCCTTGGCTTAGCAGACACCCGGGTCCTGACTGGGAGGGCAGTGAGTGCCAGCACGGTCCCACATTTCATTCTGCATTTCTTGCGAGCCTTGACTCTCAAGAAACATTTCCATTTTGCCCCTCTTGTTCATGCTCATCTGGAGCTTAGTCTCTAAAATACCATTCTGTGATTTCCAAACCACTTTCTAAACAGTGAGGGGGTCACCAGGAAAAGCCGACCCATCAATATTTGCACTCCCTAACCCCCCCGAGTTTTAGAGAGACACTCTGAAACCACAACAAATATCTTTCCAAGTCCTTCCAAAGAGGATCCTCCTTCCCAGTGGTGGTACCAGGACAGGAGGCAGTGAGCTGGCAGCGTGCCCCCTGCCAGCAGTGCTCTCCTCCCCTCTCTCAGCAGAAGGCAAAATGCATCCCTCCACCTTCCCAAACCCCTTATCTGGGTCAGGGCAGTGGCAGCCCCTCGCCACAACCCCCATTTTCTCCATCGGCTCATTAGGGTGGAAAAAGGCTCCAGCACATCATCTCTGCAGGCTTGTCGAGGGCTGATCCGCGACGGGTAATTCCCATTGCTTAATGACCTGAGACCAGCCGAGGCAGAGGCAAATGGGAAAGGGAATCTTCTCATTTGCTACCCATCCCCACATCCCGATAAAAAGAATGATTACACTTTTAAGTTCGAACAATTCCCTGCAGTTGTAGCCATGTCATATCTAGATTGTCTAATTTACATGCATATTCATAATCCCTGTGTATTTAATTAAATTCTTCAATCCCTGGAGTGTCTTTCCTAAACAATAGTAATTTATCTTGCACAGATAAGGGTGCCCTCGATTTATTCCACTCTGTAGCTAACAGCATTTCCTTCTGATCAAGGCTAGGAAGCAAACTCTAACAGAGGGAATCTTTAAATGTATTTAAATTGCAAGATTAGGCTGCTTCTCTTTCTTTCTCTCTCACCCCAACTTACCCTTTTAAACGATAAATACTTCACCGGAGCTCGGAGGAGAACCTTTCACCCAACCTCCTGATAACAGCTGCCTGCTCCAAATGCAAAAACCCTGCCCAAAACCCATGCTGCAAAGAGATCTTGCACACTCAGCATCGTGAGCTACCAAGCAGCAGGGGTTTCCTCCAGCGTGGTCCATGGGACATCCTCTGCACTCACCTTTCACCGCAGGCTACGAAATCCTCCATCGCAGCCCACAGCAAACAAGCCACATGTGAAAAAGTCGCAGCCAGGAGGATGAAGAGCTCTTCATCTTCCCAGCAAATACCCCTACACCAGGGGCTATTCCTCGACGGATAACCTCAGACATCTCTGAGAGGTACAGACAATGCACCAGACATCCCCAGATGAGGCATCCCTTCGGAGAGATGCCGCCGCCTCCGGATTGCTAACCCTGTTCAAATATTAGCACGGGGAATTTAACTCGGCCTGCAATTAGAAAAGCGTTAAAATATTTAGCGAAGTCAAACCGACGAGAAGATCGTGATGGGAAAGCCAAAGAGCAAGGTCTGGTGTTAACATATTTTTTGATTATACCTTTCTCACACCGTGTTAAATCCACTGCTCTTGATAGCTTCGCTCCCTCTCCCAAACCTCAGCCTGCAGCTCCAGGATAGCGTGGAAGCAGGGTGGAGAAGTGCTGGTCTCTCCAAAAGCCTCTTTAGCCCCACCAGCTGTCCCCCAGAGCAGTACCAGTGGTCCCTGCCAGGGGACCGGCCATCCTGCCACCCACACAGGAGGGACACCGCCCCAAGGAGACTCGAGGATAATCCTGGTGCTGCAGATGCTGGGCCAGGACTGCTGTCGCAGACCATCTCCTCCTGCACCCACACTGCAGCTGAGGGCCAGGGCAGTCCTTTGCCTGGAGAGGCTGCTCACAAGGAGGGAAGCATCTCTCTGGTCCAGCCCTGTTCCCTCATCTCCTCCCCAAGCAACTAATGCTGACCACTGCCAAGCACAGGGGAACCCAACCGTTCTGTTCCCAACCAAGCCCTTGAAGCCTTTAGAGATGCTGCTGCTATTTATGAAAACAGGGTCAGGATCCTGCTGTCAGCTCCTTCCTGAGCTGTAGCATCACCGACACTGTAGAGGCAGCTCTAGGAAAGCCCTCAGGAATGGGACTGCTGGGACTCGATGATGGACAGGCTCGAGTCACAGCTAGTCACCCTGCTCTGGAGTAAAACTAACCTCCTCCCACCTGGATGTCCCAGCCCCCACCTCCCTGGGCAACCCCATCTCCCACTTTCACATACAACCGCATCCACCAGGTCCTCCTCTGGGCCATCCCCATGGCCACCAGACCCCTATTTTGCTACACGACCACATCGCATCCGTGGCTTAACACCCGCAGCCTTACACAGCAGCGCCTGGCTGACACCATCGAGAGTCTCTACCCTTTGTCACCTAGTTGCTTCTCCCCTCGCTTAATAACAGGGAATGCAATGGTCAAGGAGGGCGGTGGTCTTCAGCACGGGAGACAGAATGGGAAGGGGATCTTGCAGCCACGCTGCCCCCTTGACTCCAGGCTTGGCCCATGGGACACCAGGGTGCTGTCCTCCACCAGCAACATGGAGCCTGCCTGCTGATACAGCCTGCCATTGCCAAATCCTCTTCCCCAGGAATTCATAGCTGGAATCAGACATTCCCAGCCTGTTACTTATTTCAATGCTTCCAGCCCTCCGGAGTACAGGGACATCCTGTCTTAAACCTGCTGAGCCTCATGCCAAGAGGACATCTGCTTGGAAGGCAGCCCCTCCGGCTGACCCAGCCCTGGAAGGCTGCCTTCCCGTCTCTGCAAGATCCCAAACACACCCTTGCACCCAACAAAGCGAAGCCAGTTCACAGCAGAGCCCTGAGCAAGAAAAGCTGCTCAGGCAAACCACAGCTCCCATTCCCACTTCAGAAGCTTTGCAAGATTTTTAGACCTTGGAAACGTTTTCTTCCTACTCAGGGCATTTTTAGGTTAATGGTTCATCAAACCTCACAGTCCAGGAAAACTTAGCGTGGCTGACCAGTGTGTGAGTGTGGGGAAGGGTGGGGGAAAAACAAAAAAAAACCCCACCCCCAGGCATCAGTCCTTCCCACAGCACTTGAACCGCAGGCTCTGGGCTGAGCTAGGAGCCATCAGAAACAAGCCAGAAAACAGGCAGGCGGGCAAGGGAAAACCTCACCGCTGCTTTGTGCCTCTTTCAGATATGGGCAACTCAAAAGGAACGATCAGTCTTGGGAAGCATCAATCTCCTGTTTGGGATGCTCTTCCAAACACAGACCCCCACGTGAGGAGCAGCCATTCCTGCTGAGCCCCTCTCCAAGTCCCCAGAGGTGTTGGGTGGCACCAGCAGCACCAGGTGACAACGCCATCAGGAGAGGAAACACACGGTGTCTGAACTCTCCATCTGCCCAGGAACGGGACTCCAGCATAACACAACTGATCCTCTGCGCAGACTTCATTTGACTTGGTCCTTTTGGCCTAAGCCTTGTTTTACATGCATTTACTCAAGCGCAAAAAAAAGAACGAAGCATTCGTGTTTTTAGGAAGAGCCCTCGGTATGCTCACCCTTCCTGAAAAACTAATGCTTTCAAGCAAAAGCCCCAAATTTGGATTATTCCCACGACGTCATCCTCCCACATCACCCAGCCTCTTTTCCATATAGAAAGTCAAAGAGCTGAGCCCTGGCTAAGAACATCTAACCATTCATCTTTACCCTGTCCAGTTTTTGTACATTTTTATCATTTTCCAGGGCCTAAGCATTTCCAGTGGATTTTTATCACAACACAGAGGCAACAGAGCAAGATTTCTCTCGGCTCCCTCTCCCAGCAAGCTCAGCACCAGCTATAACACACTTCTAGTTCCCCTTCTGCCCCACAGGTACCCCACGGGGAAGAGCAGCCCACCGTGAGCCACCAGCAAATAACCTCCAGCCTAAGGCACAAGGCATGGGAATCTTTCAAACCACGTCACTGTGCTGAATTTTAGTGACAATTGATGTTTGTGCCGTATGAGGGCTGTGACCCGAAGTGGACAGAGCTAGGCACCTGAAGATACCCACTCTTTCCACACGCCCCCAGCAACGTGGTCGGGAGGTGACCAGAGACCATCTTTTCCCAAATAACCAGTAACTTTCAAACTGGGAAGGATATTTGCTCCCAATATCCCTCACCTGCATGGGAACAGCCTGACCTCACCAATCACCTCCTCATCCACCCCGACCCTACAGCAGCAGAACGCAAGGACACATGCTGCTCCTCGCCATCCGTTTGGTGATCCATTCCCTTCAAGGAAGGGACGGCAATGCACATTTCCCTGCCGTCTAGAGAGTTCTGGAAAAGAGCAACGGGGCTAAGCTCCACTCTGCAACATTTCAGAGGTCACAACTTAGAAGCCCTCCCAACCCCCTGCTCGTTCTTGGTCACCCTCACCAGCACCCGCTTCACGCCTGTTGCTGGTGAGTAATATTTTCCACAGCGGGAAGCAAGCGAACAGAAGCAGCGCACCAGAAGCCACGTAGCTCACCATCACACTTGCTCTCACATCCTCTCCATCAAAACCTGCGGGAGCCTTTAAGGTCCAGCCTCGTCACGAGCTGAAGGGGCAGAAAAGCACATTTCATCCTCCCACCCACCACCTTTCAAAGCAGAAGGCATCTCCTCACTCTTTCCTCACCCCTTCTCCAGTCCCCAGAAGCTCCCTCCTACCACAACAGGTCAAACAACACAGCAGGAGCTACCATGAGAGGCCGTGGCTGGGGACCACGCCAGGCACCAGAGCCCTCTGAGCACACTAGAAGCATCTGTCATCGATGCCGGCTGACCTCCAAGACAGCCAACCTACTGAGACGCCCAGCCTCTCAATCCAAGTCTTCAGAGAGCTCAGCCAACCTCAGAAACTTCCCAACACACCCTACTAACATTTCTGAGGTGGAGTTTACAGCACGGTTTTTCAACTTTCAGGCCAGATGCCCCTTATTTTACCAAGTATATCAAATATGGCTAGTCCACAGCTTACAGATCAAAAAAGGGAGGCTTAAAGGAGAGCCTCAAGGGGGAGAAGATACTTCCCAACAGGAAAATAAGAAATACATCCAACCTCAACATCTAACCGTCTTAGGGGACAAATTAAAAAAGGAAACCATAAAATGCCTGCCCAACACGTTTTTTAATTCTTACATCTGCTATTTTACACCAAAGTTCCATCCACTCTATATAACCAGACATAGGTGTATATGTACATACAAATTTCTTTGAGATTTATCCGTACAGCTTTTAACCCCAAAGACATTTTAACCGAAAAAAAGCTGCAGAAACAGCTACTATGGGAAAACCAGCTTCACCTTAGTCATAAAGGTCTCGAGACACTACAATGCAAACAGGTGAAAGTTTCAGCCTACGGTCTGCAGGCTCATGCAGGGAAGGCAGCAAGAACATACCAGCATACTGCTGCTCGCCCTCAGCTCCAGGAACATTTTAAAGACTCGCAATTTGCCTGGCTTAGCCCCAGCCTGGGTCATTCCACGCTCCCCGATGGCAGAAATGCTGCAGAGGGGTTGCAGCAGACAACGTGGCAGCCTTGCCTACAGAGAACTTGGGGACAGGCCAGTCCTACCCACAGCACGTTTGGACACCAAACTGCAACCAAAAGCTATCTCCCACCCCACCACCCCCGGGGTTCAGAACCCAGCTCTTCCTATAGCAACGCCAAGGCCCAGAACCCAAGGGCACCTTGCCCATCCGGGACGGCTGCAGCTCTACCGAGCTCCTCCACGTCCCACGAGCGCTCTGATACCAAACGTGGAAGGCTACACAGCATCCCCCGATCAGCCCCGTGGATCGCACGTTCAGGACCGCGTTATGCTACAGCGAGCTCAGCGCAAAGCCCAGCGGGTTTCCCAGAACCACCCCATCCTCATCCTGGACCAACCCCTCCTACAAAACACACAAACAGCCTTCTTGTCAGTTGCTAGGAAAAGGTGAAGCTTGCTTGGGGTTTTTTGATCAATGAAAAAGTTATTTCCCTAGAGATATGAAATGGAAGACAAACGGAGAGATAGAAGGCCACTGATTCCAGTGCCACAAATCCAGCAGTCCAAACAGGTATCCGTACAGACCTTAAGAAGCTCCAAGAGCAGCAGTTCCAGGACACGCACATGGCCCAGATACCCAAGAGCCAGCAGACGACGTGAGTGGGAGAAGGGAAAGGGAAAACCGGCCTATGTGCAAAGCAATCACAGCCCCATGCTAATCATTTAGGCATAAAGGAGACGTCAAACTCATTTGGGTCACAGTGCACCTCCTGAAACCCTAGAATCCATCCCCCAAATGCCATCACACTTCGTAATTAAGCACTTAAAAGGTGCACAAGGAGGGAAGGAAATGGTCTCTGCTTACACAGCAAGGACTAAACACTTTACTGGGGTAGGGAAAAAAGAGCATCGTGACTACAAGGCACCCAAACATCACACTCCCCTTAGGACCCATGCAGTGGGCACTCCTGGCAGAGGCTGATCGGCCAGTGTCCCCAACAACCACGAGGAAAATCAAGGCGATAAGCAACACTAGACGTCCACCAACCGAGCTAAGAGGATGAAGCATTTCTCTGGAAACAATCGGGCTCTAATAACAGGGCTGCAGCAGCGGCGGCGTGAAAGGGAAGGAGGAGGAGCAGGCAGGGAGAAAGGGACTAGCTGGATATTTATCCCATCCTCATCTTTGTGTTATCAGTACCCCGGTATCAGCATTGTTCAAAATGGCTGCTTAGATGGTTGCCAGCAGCAACAACAGAATCGGTCCATCTGCTGGCATTCTCCCTAATCCATCTCAAACACTCGTCGTCGTCTTTTTAAATGCACGCAGGGGAAAGAAGGGGGGGGGGGAAGTCTGCCTTGTACAAAGAGACAGAATCCTCCTATAACAGAGCCTTTTAACTAGATTTTATGCCACCCCTGTTTCCAGGACACACAGACAAGAGTTAATTTTACAATAAAAGAACCAGTGTAAGGTGCTTTTTTGTTATGAGATCAGAAAGCAAATGGAATTTGAATTGTCTGCAGTGGCATGTATCTGACAAAGATTAATTTAAACAGATATTGTCTCTGAAACCAAAGTCCATTGAGCAGCTTCACAGCCTATCAACCATGCGAGAGCAGCTCCTTCAGCAGCACTGCTGACTCCACCACTTTCTTTAAAAATGGCTTAACCTATTTCTTGTAAAGATAAAAGGTCATATATAGTGCTATTTTACACACCCATAATAGCCAAAGCCACACCAAGCAAGAACAATCGGGAGAAAATAATAACGGGGAAGGGGGGGGATTTCCTCCCCCTTCGCAGACAGATGCTCGACGCTTGCTGGGTATTTTTCGAAGCACGCCGGTAGCGAGCGGCTGCAATGCCACCGAAATGTTTCAACACCCTCAGAACGGAATAAAAACCCCGGGGGGGTGGGGGGCAGGATGGAGGAACCCCCTCCCAGGCAGAGATGCTACAGCAGGGTAGTTCCCTGCACAGGATGCTTCTTTCGCAGGGATATAAAGCCATAAGGATGCGGGGAGGAGTAGCGGGGCTGCCAGCACCCTTGGTCCCTGGGCCAAGCAGGCAGGAGGGGAGATGCACTGCACCCTGGGTGCTCGCTTGCCACCCCCGCCACCCCCAGCCCCTCTCTGAACACTGGGTTATTATTTCTCGTTTTAATCACAAGAAACAGATCTGTGCATGCCACCAGCGAGCTGCGCGGATGGAGACAGCTGCTCAGACTTCAATGGGACACACACACAGACAGAGGGAGGGGAAAAAAAAAAAGCTGCAGAAATCCAAATCCTGCAATTTCTTCCCTTTTTATTTCCAGTTTATACAGAGCACCGCAGGGAAAACGCTACCAGACAGTTTCAGAGCATTTGATACAGCAACGACCCAGCTTTGGGAAAAGAACGGAGGAGAAACAAAATAAAAGATGACAGCCAAAAGCACTTTTAATATAGTTTCAGTACTTTCAAGAGAAAGCTTCTGTACACAGAGCAGCCAATGAACTGTTACCAAAATAAACACAACTGGCTTTAAAAAAATTAAGAATTTCTTTCTGATGATAAAGAAAATCAAAAGAGATGAGAACCAGCGAGTGAGACAGAAAATACATTTATTTTTTCATCCTCCAGACACACTTCTTCTAATTTGGCATCCAAAGCCATTGTAGTTCATTAATGCAAATTTTATTTATCTCGGGAACCCATTTGTTGCTCTGCCACCCCTTTGACAGGGCACTCGTCTTCATCAAGGCAGCCGCACAGCCAGGGCGCAGCACACGGCACCTCCTGCGATCGCCGCCTTTAAGAACCACAAAACACCACTAACGAGTAATGGCTATTATTGGCATTCCCCAGCAGTCGCCCACACGCCGGCATCAGCTGTAGGATAGAGGCCAGGGCTACCGCACGGCATCCAGAGCAGAGGAACAGCCTGTCCTGACCTCGCCAAGGTCCTGGACACCAAGACATTCCCATGGGGAATCCCTTCCCAGCCCTGGGCACTGTCTTCAGGTGCAAAGACAGCAGCCAGGCTGATTGATACCACATTGCATCCCGTTGATCAAAACTCAATAACCATTAGCAGCACCCAGTCAAACGAGATGGGTGGTGCAGGCAGCTCGTTACGGGTGTCCAGCTATTAGTGGGACATCACACAGGGGACGCAGACACCCCCCCTCACATTTTAAGCCAGGGGTGACAGCAGCAGGCCCATTTGCAGATGGCAAGCTCGACCAGCATATCCGCACACCACCTTTCCAAGCTGGCATCCCGGCAGATCTGCCGCCTAAGCACATTCGTAGCTTTGTTTTTCATGATGTGAAAAACACAAAAACAAACAAAAAAATCCCTGGCAACGTGCACCTAGAATGCGACAAGGAAAAGCCCAGGATTTTATTAATTTGTGCATTGCTTTAAATGCACCATTTTACAAGAGCTAACCCCAATCCTGCACAAAATCCTAAGCCATAAGCTTGAGACAAAAAAGCAAATACTCTTAAAACACGGCGCTGGAAAATCCGTTTGGAGAGAAATGTGGTGGTGTCATGCACAGGTGAATCCTCTGCATTTAATAAAACACACGCGCCGCACCAAGTGGAATCTATTCATATTTAAACACCAGGATTAAAAAAAAAATGGCTCTGAAAAATTGAATTTCCGCTCCTGGGACATTTCATTGTAAAAACACGAAGATGCTTTCCCCCACTCACATCCGCCGAGAAGGGGTTTGGCAGGACCTGTGTTCTCTCTTTGACACGTTATCAGTCCCTTTCCCAATGCCCGCTGCAAAGGCACAAGAGGTCAGGGGTCAAGCGGGTACATCACACCCCACCCTCGTGAAAGCCAGGTCAAAAATTAAGTGGGTCTCAGTCCTACTCTTCCAAGTGCATGGGCAAGCATCTCCAAGGCCTCCACAACCCTGCTGAGGGACAGGGAGCGCTCCTCACCGCACGTCCTGGCTCCAAAACTGGCTCCATCCAGATGGTGCACTTGTCTCATGGCATTTCTGTATGTAGCCAAGGCTTGGTGCCTTTGAGCTTTTGTTTTCTTTGGAAAACAGTCTGATTTCATCGATGCTGATGCCACAGAAAGCCAAGACTCACAGAGGCAGGAACCAGTTACTCAGAGGAGCCGCTTTCCTCCCCTTCTCTTGTCCCCCAAAGCCCAGCAGTATGACAACCCCAAGGCACAACCTCTTCAAGACAGCATCAAGCGTAAGGTAAGACATCCCAGAAGCTCATTAACACCCTCAAGACAGCTATTCCAAGCCTCCAGGTCAAGTCACCAACACCAGGCACAGATGGGGAGATGGATGGAGATACACAGGTTCAACCATCACCTGTTTCCTGAGCAAAGGCAGGGAGGACCCAGCACCGTCCTTCCTGGTCCACCAGCAAATCTCACACCCAGATCCACCAAAAGAAAGCAGCAGTGTGACGAGAGGTGAACAAGCGAAGGCTCCTTCCCCACCCACCTCGCCCAGGACCTTATTCAAGGTCTGCTCCTCGGAGTGTGGCCAGAGGAACAGAAATCAACGCCTCACACCCCCAGCAAAAACAGCAACAACCCCTGTATCTCCAAAACATTATCCCGCTTTAAGCATGAGCATCATCATGCAGCAACAAGCCTTGGTCTCTCACTGAAAATCCCAGCACCTGGCCATCTCGAGAAGGCAAAGAGATGCTGCTCTTCCCAAAACGCTCAGCTCCACACCTCCAGTCTCAAGGGCATCCAGCTGGTGGGGGTATGCAGAACTTGCATCACCACTAAACACAAAGCTCTAACCCCAAAAATTAAAATTCAAGCAGTGTTGGCCATGCTGTTCATCCACCCTGTGCTGAGCAGGTCTCCCACTGGGAAAGGGGAGCAGGATGTAACCCCAAAACCACCAAAGACTCGTTGCCTCCCCCATGGACCAGGTCCTCCTCCAAGGCTGGGTTCATGTATACACCAAGGAAACACCTAAGTCCAAGAACTCTCTTCCATCCTAATGCTACCAAGAGATATATAAATATACACACACACACACACATATTTCCAAAGAAAATTAAATGCTGACATGCCACAAGAGAAGATTCACAGCCGAATGTGACTTTATAGAGCTATTGGATATACAAGCTCATTTAAGTTTTCCAAAAGTCCTATCTGAGGTTAGAGGGGCTAATCATAAAACATCGAACATCAAAGCAAGCGTCAAATAACAGCAAAGCACATTCCCTCGCACAAAGCTTCAGAAACAAAGCACGCAGGCACATGTGGTTTACGTTACTGCAGTTTTAGCACAGTTAAATATTTCCTAAAAGATTCCCTCTAGATGTCAGCAAAATTAAAATCTGCTGCAAACGACGTGCGGGCTGGAAGCGGAAAAGCCGACGTCTTACCTGGGCTAAGCTTTGTGCAGGCACAGGTAAGCCGAGAGCAAACTCCTACTGCCTGCTCAAGCCAGAAACCAGGACTTGTCACACCTTCTCTCTGAAAAACACTTCAAACCTATTTATTCTTAGAGCCAAACCTAAACATTTAATTTCTCGTGCTTTATTTTTCAGGTCTCTAGCCTCTTTAAGCTGGCATTATTTTGCCTGGAGTAATTAACCACCCAGTTAAAAAGACATCCCAGCTTCAGAGGGGCTGTTTATACTCTTAAAAAAGACTCAAAGGCCAATAAATAAATGTACTTTAAAAAAAAAAAACACCACCACACAGTTAAAATTCCTGCCGTCAAAGCTCTCCTAACTCTCTCTGCAGGACCAGCAAGAAATGCTGATGGTTTTCATCATCTGCAATTCCAGTTTCTGTAATACAGTCCAGAACATGCTCAAGAAACATCTCACCTATGAGGGAGCAGCACTACATAGATCCTAAGTTTTACTGTCTAACAATCCTAGTAATCCTTTGTTTTAATTATATACGTTAAGAAAAAAATTAGAAAAGGGCCTAATGTATATTTAAAGTGTTCAGCAGTTTCCATCGTGATAGGGCTAATGAACTGCTGTCAGTCCCTTTTATGTGGTTTAAAGTATTTTAATATACATGGCAGGATAATCTACCCATTAAAAAAATAAATATTAATTAGCAAATTGGAAACATGTTGTACAACAACCGCCCCACCCAAATACTGAAGAGGATACAGAAAAACTTAACTCCCATAGCAGCACCCTGACACGGGACACTGGGTTTCAACGTGAAAAAACCCACATTTCCTGACTCAGGATGTTCCTTCCAAACCTGCTCGTGCTGGAAACTGCCTTAAACCTAGACCCAGGAGGAGACTGATCTTTACACAAAACAAAATCAACCGCAACTGGGCCTAGAGAGCCCCATCAAGGTGTTTTCCCCAAAATAAGCAACTCTATAAAGCAGCGCACCACCAAGACTAAAAAACAACTGGATACAGACTTAGACTCTGCCCCATACCACGTCACAGGGAGGGGAACCAAATGTTCAAGCATTTGCAGAGGGAAAAAATAATCCAAAAAACCTAAAAGTAGTTTTAGAAAAAAAACCCTAGTAGTTCCAGCTATGTTAAGAGCATCAGAACCCATCTTTTTACCTCTGAGGCTGCATTTCAACAGTCATCATTACAAATATACATCAATAGAAGCTGAAAACCATAGCGTAACAAAAATCTTCCAAATCAAAACTCATCCAATTAAGATGCCAAAGGCACTTACGGGTGTAATCTACAGGTATCAGGTCTACCTCAGCTGCTGCCCAGGCAGTAGGCCGCTGAAGCAGGGTCAGAAAATCCCCCGTGCCTGCATGTCCAGCTCAGTCACTGGACTAGGAACCACAGGAAAGTACCCAAGACAGACCTGCACAGCATCAGATAGAACATCCAGAATTAATTGCAGGTTTGAAAAACCAGGCTACCTCCAAGTGTTTACAAAGCTAGTGCATTCTAAGGCCCTGCTTCATTGTTACTCTAACAGCAAAAGTAAATTCTGTCTATGTACTTATGGCTGGCCCGCATACCTCCTCATCCGGGCACAAAGGCTTATCTGTGGGCAAGGAGCACACTCCACGGAGGCTCCTAAGTGGCTGGCCACAACATAAGGAACACCACAAGGCTCAATGCTTCCTCCCATAAGTAATCATCAAAGCAATGAAAAAGGAGAATTCCCACCTAAAACCGCCACGCACACTCGCCCTCCCATCAGCAGCCGCGACGACTCGAGGGCAAACCGTATTGTACCGTACCGGGGAGCGCAGGCGAGAAACCTGAATATGTTCTGCCGGATCACAGCCTACTGCCAAAATCCACCAAAGGTCTTTTCTCTCTCCAAAAACCCAAGAGATAATGGTGTAAAAACTTTTGTTCATAAATATTTATGTGAGTGAACTTGTTAAAAATTAACCACCGTAGTTAAAGGTTTTGTATCCTTTAGGATTCCCGGCATGCAGTGCAGTTGCATGCTTTATATTAAGCCTGGCATTTCTGCATTCCTTTCCTGCATGCTTTTGTCATTTGTCTAAAAATTAAAAGGGGAGAAAAAAAACCCCACACACCACACACACACAAAGACGGGATCTGTACACATAATAATAAAGCAGTTTTTAAGAAGACAAAGATGCCTGTGTTCAACATCCAAGATCTTTCTTTGAGCAAGAAAAAAAAATCAATTTAATGACTCCAGTGAGATCAGGGTTTAAGCCTCGTTTAAGTTTTACTAAGCATGAAGGAATTATTGGTTGATAATGTGGTATATATGGTTTTTTTCAGACCCGCCAGCTTTGTAAGCACGAGGGAGCTGCAGCCTGAAGCAGCCTGTCCCCATGAACACAACGCTCACCCCTCCACACCATCTTCCATCTCCAGAAGATCATTCCCCTTGGATTTCGCCTTTCAATTTTTCAAAGCGATTTTTTCCAACCACAGGGAGAAGGAATTTCGCATCCGTACTATCCTTATTTTTTCACAGGTCTGAGTCAGAAACGCGACTGTGCAAACATCTGATCTTTATTAACAGCAAATCTCAACTGTGCAAACCTCAGGTTGCGATGCTGGGAGCTGGCGGTGTCCATTAAAGAGATCCTCAGAGGAGAACAGTAGCTTTGATTTAGTGCTGGTGAGCATCAAGTAAGCCAGGACTGGGTTTTTATTTTTTCCAAGACATAATGGTTCCCATATAAGCCAACAACCAAGTTCCTATCTTGATTGCAAACACACAGGCGCAGCCACAAAGTGTTTGTGTCTCCAGTGGCTGGAGCTCTTCCACCTCACCTTCCAGCAGCATCTGCAGGATGGATGTGGAAAGTTGGCGGAGGACATCTCAGCTATGCCTCCCGTCCGCCCGGGATAAACACACAGCCCTTCACAGCCTTTTGTTTGATGTAAATCTTCCTCCTCTGGCTCAGGGCTGCTCCGGGGACAAAACCAGAGGCGTCCGACCCCACATCACCCACCCGCTGTCATCCGAAGAGGAGTCACGCTACAGCCAAGACCCGAGCCCCCCTCCAGCTCCGACGGCAAACTCCCATGGCGAGCATCCCGCGCGCCCCTCTCGGGCTGTAAAAACGAGAGATAAATCACCCGGCGACTTTGCGGCGAGCGCTTCCAGAACATGCTGCTTCATCTAAAAAGCTGACGGTTCGGAGGACAATGGGCGCGAGCTCCGATTTCAAAGCTGGGGAGATGGTTTAGACTTGTCAGGGGATATGAAACACCAGAGCCGGGACCATCCTCCGGCTCGCCCAAAGCATCAACGGGAAGCACGGGGAGTCGGGACACGCGTGACGCCGGATGCCAGCGCTGGACGTTGCCTTGGGAGGGGACCGCTCCCCGTGTCCCGCACACACCTGACCCCAGCGCTCACCCAGGTCCTTCACTTCGTTTAAATTTACACAAAAACACGTTAAAAACGTAAAATTCCTTTGTACAGAACTAGCCCTGGGTTTAGGCAGCGTTACCTCCGTCTCCCACTCCCACGCTGGCCACTCACTACGCCCGCACCTTGGTGGGCAGGTCAATGAAGCATCGCCCACAGTAAGCTATTGCCCCCCTCCTCTAATTTTAAAGTTCCCGCAGGAGCTACTCCTCTCCTTCTAAAAAAAAAAAAAAAGCGTTGGAATTTGAGTTTTTAAGTATTTTAAACAGACTTAGAATAATTAATCATCTAAACACAGCCCTTGCAAAACATTAATTCACCCCAAAAAAAAGGGGACTAATCATATCCTCAGAGAAAAACCTTTTGTGCTCCAGGAATTTTCCCTGCGCATCCTCAGGGGTGGAAGGAGGATTCTTCTGCTCCTGTTTTCAGGTCTCAAATGGAAAATGTTTTGATAATGCTCTTCTCAATGTAAACTGTACCAAAAGGGATTATGGCTTTGGTTTTTTTAAGCTGGTTTTTCCCCTCAAAAGGAAGGAGGGCTCTTTAAATAAACACAGCCCAACTAACCATTCCTTACAACAAAAACCACCCTCCCTTCACTCATTCACGCCATACCCTGGCACAAGATGAATTTACATTTCGCATTTGCAAAACAAATTCTAGCCTAATGTCATTTTAATGGCAACAGCGCATTATCCATCACTCCCACCACCAACCAGGAGCCGATTATTTTATGTAAAACACCACAATTTGCTTCTCTTTAAAATATACAGAGATACGAGGTTTCGGATGGGGACAGGGACTGGAAGGATGGAGGGGGAAGAGGAAAGCCCACATCCTCCGCCAGCGCACACAAAAGCCACCTGCCCATGGAGAGAAAACACGATGCCATTATTCCCACCATCATTCCCACGGCCCCTTCGGCACCGAAGGAGCGCGAGAAGGCCGCGCGCATCCGTCCCCGAAGCACGCGCGGCGATGTCGGTGGTACCCACCGGTCACCCCAACGCGTCACCCCATCCCTTCCCGGCCTCGCTGAAGGTGTCCCTGCGGGTGGGCTGGGAAAGGGAAAGCGGGGGGCAGATGTCCCCCTGGAGATTTTCCGAGGGGGAAAAGCTCCTGATGGAGAAGACAAAGGCGAACGCTCAGAGCTGTCGGGGAGACGCGCTATGGTTATAAACCCACCTCCCCGCGGAGGGGCCAGGACCCCCGTGGGAGTAGGGGGTGAGTGGGGTGAGAGGGACCCACGCTGCGGGGGGGGCGCAGGGCTGCGTGCCTTCCATACAAATCCCCCACGGGCGTTTTGGTGGGGGGGTGGGGAGCGCTCGCAAGGAGCTGGATGGACGGTGCCCACGATGCGGAGATACCCGGGCACGCACACACCTCGCCGGGGTGGGGAGGGGGGCACACGGGGGCCACCCCCTGCCCTCCCACCCCCCCAAACCAAAACCCGGCATCTTCCCAGAGAAGCGCCAGGCGGCCCCTGCCCCCGGGGCAGGATTTTCCTGTCAAACCACAACCGCGCCAGACAAAAGGCTGTAGCGTTCCGAGGGGATGGGGGGGGGGGGGCGATGAGAAAGCGGAGGGAGGGCACAGAAGCCCACCCCCCCCCCGGGGCTCAGCCCCGCCACTCACCGACTTGCAGCACGTTGTCCACCGCGCCGGTCTCCAGCAGGCGGATGCCGCGGCGGAAGGGCAGCCCCTCGCCCTGCGGCGCGGCGGCGGGGGCGGGGGCGGCGGGCGGCGGCGGCCCGGCGGCGGGGCTCTCCTCGGCGGCCGGGGCGGGGGCGGCGGTGGGTCCCCCCGCGGCGGCGCTGGCGGGGGATGCGGCGGCGGCGGCGCGGCCGGGCTGGAAGCTGGAGTACATGCAGATCTGCCGCTCGCTGCGGGGGAAGCTCCAGTAGACGATGCGGCGCTGGACGGGCTCGGGGATGCGCTGGAAGCGGCCCTCCACCCGCTCGAAGGCCCAGCTCCCCGCCACCCGCTTGGCCGCCGCGTCCAACAGCGATTCGGGCTGCAGCAGGCTGCCCGCCCCGCCGCCGACGACCCCCGGCCCCGCCGCCGCCGGTCCCGGCCCCGCCGCCGCCGCCGCCGTCCCCGCCGCCGCCGCGGGGCAGCAGCCGGCCAGAGCCGGAGGGGCCCCGCTGGCCCCCGCGCCCGGCCCCGAGCCGGCCCCTGCGGCACCGGGACGCGTGTGAGCGGCCCCGGTGCCCCCCGCCGGGCAGGCCCGGGAGCACAAGCGCTTGGGGCCCGGGGCACCGGCGGGCAGCGGCGGGCGGAGCAGCTCCTCTCCCTCTCCTCCCTCCGCCATGGCTGCGACCGACTGAGCCGGGCGAGGGGAGGAGAGACGGGGAGGAGGGGGGGGGGGGGGGAGGGGCGGAGACTGGAGGGGGTGGTCCTGCCGGCCGGGAGCCGGCCCCCGCCGGGGCGGGACTCTCCGCAGCCCCCTGCCCGCCCCCGCCGGGGCCCCGCACCTGCTGGGGTGCCGGAGGGGCCGGCTCCGCAGGGCGCGGAGAGGGTGGCCCCGAGGGACCGCCCCGATGCCCTCCTGGCTGTGCCGACACACACGGGGGGATGCGGGGAAGCCCGGTGGCTGCCGGTCCCCGCGGAGCTGGGGGGCGAGGGGGTGTGGAGCACAAGCGCAAGGAGCTTGTGCTGAGTCAGAGGCAGCGAAGGGGGCCGGGGGGGCTGGACCCGGCACTGCTCCCCGGAGGGGGCCGGTGGGATCCGGGGACCTGCTGGCCTCGACCCCAGCCTAACCCAGCATCCAACACCCAGCCTAACCCAGCATCCAACACCCAGCCTAACCCAAAACCCAACACCCAGCCTAACCCAGCATCCAACACCCAGCCTAACCCAAAACCCAACACCCAGCCTAACCCAAAACCCAACACCCAGCCTAACCCAGCATCCAACACCCAGCCTAACCCAGCATCCAACACTCAGCCTAACCCAAAACCCAACACCCAGCCTAACCCAGCATCCAACACCCAGCCTAACCCAAAACCCAACACCCAGCCTAACCCAGCATCCAACACTCAGCCTAACCCAAAACCCAACACCCAGCCTAACCCAGCATCCAACACCAGCCTAACCCACAGGCCACCTTTGGGTTTAGGCCGGGCAGCAGAGCAGACGGCCATGCCCTACCCTTTGGTGGGCATCAGGGTTTGCCCTTTCTTTTAAAGCCCTGCAATAAAGATGCTCATCCCACGCGTCCCTGCGGCACCCTTGGGTGCAGAGAAAATCCTGTGGCACACTCGGCCTTTGGCAGAGGAGGTGAAGAAACCCAGATGGTGCAGGGTCCCAGGGAGCTCTGCCACGATCTTATGTGGGGTTGCATTAAACTAGGTCCTTCAGCGTATATGGCCTGAGTCAGCACCCCAAAATCCAGGGAGCTGACTCATCACCAGCCTCTGCAGAGGTTGATTGCAGCCCCCCTGGGACCAGCGCAGCATGGGGCCGATGGGGAGGTCGCTGCTGCCCTGCCGAGGCTGGTGGCTTTGCTGTCATGCTTAGCAGGACACTGTCCCAGGATTTTTTCCAGAAATACATTCCCATCCTTTTGTCCTGTCTGATTTCATGTGACAAACCTCTGAAGAGGAGCAGATCTCAGAGCTTGGCTTTCTTACTCTGTTCTTCTCAGTGCTTTGAGAATTTAAACCCAATTCCTTTCTATCTGCAATTCAGTCACATCTAGACCATTACTGGTTATTCCCTTGTTGCAGAGATCTCCTATTTACTCTTACTGACAGAGCAAGAGTACATTTCCTGGAATAACAGGGCGATGTAATTAGGGAACAGGAAATAATTATGCACCTTTGCTATGCCACGAGGTACCTCCAAGCCCAAGGTCTCCTTTGCAGGACTCGGAGGGAAGGAATTAGATCTCAGGCAGGTAATGAGAGCAGGCAGAGCTACTGCAATGAGAGATCTCCATTTCAGAGAATAAGCCACATGCTAATCGATGAAGGTCAGGAAGAGGCTTTCCTTGAAGGCTGAGGTGTTCCTTGCTGCCGCTGGCCTCGGCCTTGTTCAAGATAATCAGTGCTAATGGTGGCAGGGCCTGGCCGCCAGCAGCAGCTACACACAGATTTGTTTACATTTTCCCCAGGAATCACTTCCCCATTTCTTTAACCCCAAAGGGCACTTCGCTCTCCGTAAGGGTTTTGTTGCGACAGAGAGCACTTGCGAGGATGTTGCGCAGCTGCTGTCAACTCTGCTCGCTGTGAGAGTGGCAGGACCTGGGGGGACTTCATCCACCTCCGTCCCTCCCCGGCTGCACAGAGGGATCTCAAAGGACTATCCCAAAGCACCCCCTGGGAAGAGCCAGCCCTCCTGGCAGAGACCAGTCCAACAGGATCTTAAGCATGATGGAGGCTGCAGGTGATACTGCCCGGGAGCTGGCACCCGAGTCTCCCCGCAGCCCCCGGGTCTGCCCAGGCAGGGGGGGAGCGCCCACGAGAGCCAGAACACAGCACCCCAGCTTGCCCATTCCCTCCGTCACCAGCCTCTGCAGAGCTCACCTAGTGACAACCTTGAGTGTCCTTACTTACGTCGTCCCCAGACGGTGCAAATAAAGAGGATTTTAGACTTCGGCCTGAGCAGGCATGTGATCCATTCCCAACGAGCTGACTTTTCACTGCATAAAACATATAATCCGGACTCAAATCAAAGCAAGGTCGGTGCAGCGGCTGGCCAGCCTGTCTCTGGGGGGTTAGCATGTTATTTCAAAGACAAATCAATCTATTTTTCCTCTCCCTCTTCATCTGAACATTTGTTGCTCCCCAATCCTCCCCGTCCCTCCCTGTCCCTGTCATTACTGCCTTGAATTTCACAAGGGAGGGGAGCTCTCCTCCTCGCGGAGAACATGACAGACCTCTTCTCCCCAGGGAAGGATGCGAAATGTCAGCCTCCTGCCCAGCCTCTGATGCTGCTCATTCAGAGCCTGGAACCAGGTACATCAATAATTCACCGCACGCTTTCCTGAGCCCAGCCATTTGCTGAGCCTGTACCACCGGCAGCCCCGGTTCGCATCCCAGCTCTGAGGCTGTTTGATCAGGGTCTGCCCGTGCTGCGACCCACCGGCTCTAGCCCTTCTGCCCTGAGCACTGGTGTTTTTCACAGAGTGCTGATTTTTCATGCTGGCCTTAGGAAGCATTTTATTTTGAGTCCCTGACTAGAAAATTTACGGACCAAAGGGGCTGGAGCCCCCACGGTTCTACACTGCAGTTAGGCAGCAGTGCAATCCAATGGCATAGGATATTCTTCGGGTACCAGCTCGGTTAGAAATCCAGCTTTAAGTTGCAGGTGCTGTAGGGCAAGAAATCTGCTTTCCTCTTGGTAGAGACTAAATTCAAGAGCTCCAACAAAGAGAGAAGAAAATGATGCTGCTGAGATGTTCTTTGTGGGTTTCCTGGTACCTGTGCTTTGTTCTGTGGCAGACAAGGTAAGTGCTGGTGGGTACCACATCTCAGCCCAAGGGGATGCCACCTCCTTGGCTGCTCCCACCTCCACACCTTCATGTAGTTGCTGTCTCCACCATGCCCAGCCCCACACCCAGCAGAAAGACTGCCTTTCCTTCAGCATCTTCCCCTCTCCTAGATGCTCCCGTGCCCCCTTGACATTGCTTTGACTCTGAACAGCCAGTGCTGTGCCCTCAATAACACAGGCTGAGCTTTGCTGAGATGGCAGCAGAGGTTTGGAAGACCCAGTGAGGGCCTTGGGTCAGAGGACCGAGGAAGTCCTCTGATGACAGATGAAGGTATACAAGAGCAGCAGAAGCTTTATTGTCAGTTAGCGATGGGAAAGGAGCTAGATAGGAGAGTGCAGGCAGCCACCATGCTCCTGCTCTGACGACCCGGAGGATTTGCTGCCCTGAAGCAGCTGAAGCTGGGTTTATCAACAGCCAAGCTCCCTGCTACAGCTGAGAGCCCCAGGCACTCGTTGGAAGTGTGGTGGGATCTGCCTTTCCTGCGTTGCTGCCGCTGTTCAGAGCAGAGGCAGGAGGGAAAGGGCACACAGAGTAACACAGCCCACAGCTCGCCTGCCTTAATGCACTCAGGAGCGGAGGGATCTGTCACCCAGGATAGTTATTCCTGTGGATCTGACAGCCAGGAAGGGGCAGAGAGTGCTGCGTTATGAAAGATTTGGTTTTGCAAGCAAGAGGACCCATACCTTAGTTTGGTTGCCCGTGGACTTGAACTCCATGTTTAGATTCTCCAGTGTCTAGTAAGGTTTCCAACGAAGTGTAAGCTTGAGCTGGAGGGTTTTGCCATCAAACTGTTTGAATCCCCAGTGGATTCTCCACTGACTCATTAGCGCTGAGCTATGCCTGTGCTCCTCTTTCAGCAGGGACTCTAATAAAGTTGCCTTTTGCTAGCCAGCCAGCCAGTTATTTTGTGAAGCATTCCAGAACAGATAATCTCAGGGACCTCCTTCAGGTGTGACTCCAAATGCCTGTGTACCCAAAAGAGAAATGCAAGGACTGAAAGTATCATTTCCCCTCTCCAAGCTGAATTCAAAGATGGGGTGCAGGATGGCTGCTCTCACCTCACTTTGTCACAGGAACTGCTCTGCTTTTCTGTATGTCCCTGTATCTCTCTCTGGGACAGCAATCCCCAAGAAAAACCTCAGGCCATCCCTGATCCATGACGAAGGATGCCTGTACACAGCACTTTGCATGCCCTCCCCAGGATACCCCGTGACACATCACCTCTGCCTGCCACGCGCCACAGTCACTGGGAGTTCAGGCCTGGCCGGGGTGAGGGGCCTGGAGGACCTTGGCAGGAGGCTGGGGGGTGTGAGCAGCGGGGGCCGGCAAGCCCCGCTGCAGGGATGGAGGCCGTGGGGCAGGGTGAAGGTTGGGAGGCTCCTTCATATGGCTAAAGAGGGGACACACAGGAGCAGAGGGGCAGGAGGAACAAGGAGATGGTCTGGGGCAGCAGTGGGGAAGGGAGAAAAATGGGGCAAGGCACTCGGGATTGGGTAGACCTGGACTCCCTCTCGCACCCAGCCAAAGAGTTAGGGCTGTCAGGAGTTGTTGTTCCCTCTCTCCCACACAACATTACATCTGTGGCTTGCCAGGGCTGCCTTCCCTCAGCCCCCGTAAGATTAGCAGCATGGCGAGCCTCTGCCTTGCCACAGGGATTTCTGCACCCTTCCAGCAAGCACATTTGTCGTGCAGGCCAGCAATGAAACACGGAGGAGCTACTGGGCAAAGACCCTCGGCTTCCAGGAGAAACGGTCAGCTCTCTGGCGCGGACACTCCAGAAACTTAGTCAGCTCTGCACCAGAGAGCGACATCCATCCCAGTCGGCTTGGCTGCCGTGGGGCTGAGCTCAGCAGAAGCAGCCCCCCGGCCGATTGCCTCCCTCTCTGCCGCTAAAGATCCCTCCCCTTAATTAGAGATGCTAAAATAACGAGGGAATCATTTTGCAGGCTACAAGAGCATGAATAAATGATGGCAAAGCGAGGCGTAAACAACGCTCCTGTCAGCCTTTTGCCCTGGCTGCAGAGACACGAGCAGGTTGCAGGGTCTGGGTGGGAAGCTGGAGTCAGGCCAGGGCTGGGGCTTGTCCCTCCATCACCCAGGGCCCTGCTCTCCTCCCCTGGGCAGAGAACCTACAGTAGGTCCTTGCCTTTATCCTCTGCATTTAGCACAATTTGCAAATGGTAATGGTCTTCTAGGGAAGAGAGAGAAATTAAACTGATGGGAAACAACGCACTGAACCAACTCCACTTTCCCAGGATAAAATGGTCTGTAATGGAGAGAAAGTAACGTACAGGGTCTACGAGCTGAAAAACAACGGAGCAGCGGCTGAAAGCTGGACAAATTCAGACCCAAAAAGAAGGTACAAAATCTTAGTGATGGAGCGTAATGAACGGTGGAGCCAGGGAGCGGTGGAGCCCTTCCCAGAGCAAGGCAGGAAACCCGGGCACCGGCTGCCCTGTGCCCCACAACGCTTGCAAAGAGGGCACGAGGCACGGCCGATTGGCCGGGAGGTTACAATGCTTCGTGGCTGATTGGCTGAGAGGCTACAATGACTTATGGCTGATTGGCTGGCAGTTTACAATGCCGCTTGGCTGATTGGCTGGGAGGTTATAATGCCTTACGGCTGATTGGCTGGCAGTTTACAATGCCCCATGGCTACTTGGCTGGGAGGTTATAATGCCTTCTGGCCGATTGGCTGGCAGTTTACAATTCCCCATGGCTACTTGGCTGAGAAGCTGTAGTGCCATGGGGCTGATTGTCTGGTCAGCCACATCGATGGATGCTAGTTGGTTGTGTGGCCTTGCTACAGCGTGCTGATTGGCTGGGTGGCTAGGGGGAAAAACAACCTAAATCCATCAAACATCCAACAACCTAACCCCAAATCATTCCAGTTTGTACTATTTCTCCTCATGCCTGGTCCTGCCGGTGTTCCCAGTCATCTGCACTATTTTGCCATCCCTACCAAGCTGTGGTTCCTTGGGCACTGCTAGGACCGTCCCTGTCACGGCTGCCAATGCCCCAGGCCACCCTCAGCTGTGTCAGGAGCCAGAGTTCAGGCACCTGGAGCATCCAGTCTGGGTCATTCCTTAACGTCCATTTCAAGAGTTTATTCCAAAGCCACTTCCATGGGCACATCCATGCAGAAGAAAAAGGCTCCAGCCTGGGACCCCTTCCGTAATAAAAACCAGTGAACATCGTTAACTCAGCTTTACTTTTATAGCTTTGTCGGGGCACTCAGAGCAGCTGGGGGCTGTCCACCCTGGCTCGGGATGGGCAACTTTTAGGTGTTATGGTGCTCTCCCAGAGGCTGCTCCATGGGTTCATCCTCTTCCTCCAACCCCTTTACAAGGTGGCCAGGTATACTCACCATGGCGGATGCTGATGTACCTCAGCTCTCGGTGGTGTAGAGACCCCACGTGGTGACCTACTCGTGAGGCCAGACCCCAGCAATGCCCCCAGCTTGGGTCAATCGGGCGATGTGGGACAAGGGGAGCTTGCACCTTGCTGACCTTCCCTTTAACAGCCCACCCATCCCAGCTCCCCTCCATGACAGCATGTCCTCACACATCACTCCGTGGGTAGCAGCCAGCAGCAAAGCTCCGGCAGAGGTGCTGGCAGCCCCTGCGTGAGGATGTGCCTCTTGAAGCCACATGATGCACGGGCAGATCGCGGCAGGTGGGTGCTGTGCTGTGGTTCTGCTGGAAACCAAGTATCGCGCCCAGCTCGTCTTGAGGAGACAGATGGACAGAGACAGAGCAAATATCCCCTCACGTGGCAGCAAAAACAGCGTAGCTTTCTAACTGCTTTCCTGGAGAGAGGGCAAGAGGAGGGGAGCCTGAATTTTAGCAAAGATGCTATGAACGCAGGGCCAGCATGGGATCCAGTCTCAGCCTTGGGCACCTGCTCCGTGCTGCAAATCCATACCTGTTGGGTTGGCAAGGTGTGTCACTCCTGGGGTGCTGGTTGGGCTTTGTCTGCTCACACTGGGCTTCTTTCGACCCCCAGATCAAAACCCTAACTAACAGAAGCAAACTGTTCCCTCCATTGTCCATCGATGGCGAGCAAAGGTAAGGCTGGAAACAAGCAGCAGGGAGAAATGGCTGGTTGGTTCTTGCACAGCGATGGCCAGAGTGGTGGGTGGACACAGAGAGGAGGTGAAGCCATGCAAAGCTGTGCCACAGTAGCACTGAGAACACCTGCGAGGGCACGAGAACCTTGATGTCCCACAGGGCCAGGGCTCCAGCTCTGCCTCTCCCAAACCACTCTGGACCCACCAGGAGGGAGGGAAGGAGCTGGGATGGGTCTGTTGCCAGGGAACAAATGGTTGGGGATAGACTTGGAGGCCTTTAGAGGAGAGAGGGTATGAGGGAAGCAATGGGAGAAGAGAACCTGTTGAATGCATCTTTGCCCCAAAGACAGAGAGGTTCCGCTGCCCCCTGTCCCTGGGGACCGCTCTGGGGTGACTCTGCTCTCCCTCTGCCAGCAGATGAAAGACGGGGCATGCCAAGCAATGGGCCTTTGAAGCCCCAGGGACTGGGCTCCATCCCACTGGTGGCCTCATGCCCAGCCAGGACCCGTGCTGTGATGCTGGGGAGGGAGGCAGGAATGATTGAGGCCAATATCTGACGCACTTCCTCAGCCCCGTCCTTGCCAGCCTCCAGCACCGGTGGCTGCGCAGAGGACACGAGTCACCAGGGTTGGCTGGTTTCTGCAGCTGCTCCTCTGCTCTGTCCCATCTCCTTGGGTGATGCCACATCGAGATGAGTCTGGGCCTACTCACCAGGGACGTCAGCAAGTTGGCCAAAGCCGGGGGTGATCTCTCTGGCGCTCGTTCCCCACATCCTAACCCACAATGGAGGTATGTGGCTGCCGTCCCCGGGCAGCAGCATTCGTCTTTACCCTATTGTAACAAGAGGGGCCCGGCTGGAGTGGACTTGGGGGACAGAAATGCAGCCGCCTGCATTTATTTTGCCTAACAACAGTGATCTCTCTGTATATTTTCACTCTGTTTTCCTAGGCTCAGCTGCCTCCTCAATGAAATGTTTCCAAAGCAGCCTGGCTTGGCGGCACGCCAGCCCCGGCTGCCAGATGAATGGGCGGAGGAGGAGGGACCCATTCCTCTTCTTGACACAGCATCGCTGCACAAGAGGCCTCTGTTGACATTAGGACTCGCTGTTCCTCCTCTCCTGAGAGGCTCTGCCTGGCCCTCGGCAGGAGCAGCACTCAGGGCCAAGGCAGCAGACTGCATGTGATCTGGGACCCGGGTCTGTCCTCATCTGGGGTGGTGGCACAGCCACGGACACCTGGGTACCACGGCCCAGCACCACCAGGACCTGGTGTCAGCCACAAGTTCTCCTCTTCTGTCTCCCTGACAGCTGAGCAGTCCTTGGGGGTCTCTGACTCCTACTAACAGCATCATTCCCCGAGACATCAGTGATGTGAAGAGCCTGTTAACTCCCCCAGAACACCTCCCTCCCGCCCCACTTGCAGCAAAGCCCTCCCTCAGCACCGCAGGAGTGCAGACACCAACACAGGTTTTGCAAAGCTCCAGGTCTCCATCACCTTTCGGGGGAAACAATGCCATGGGGGGGTCCAAGCACAGCACCCCCAAACCCTGTAGGGTTTTGGACAATAATACATGGAGCAGCACAGCCTCACCCTAAAATCTGGCCATTACTCAGACACGCAGGACTTCACCCAAACAGTGCCACAGCTCTTTCCCGTGACTCAGTTTCTCTACCCAAACAAAATACCAACCCAAGTCTTCAGGGATAGAAATGCATCTTCTGGGAGGTAGGCAAATGGTAGCAGTGCAGCACAGTGCCACTGGGCTACCTACCCAGCATCAGACGTGAACCATCTATCTGCCACTGCTAATTGTGGATCTGGTCATCAGCAAGTGAATGTGAATCTGCGTGTGTCCCACTCATCAGTGTCACCTCCTCACCAGTGACGCCTTTAGGAGCTGTGCAAGGAAAAGGCCCTGGAATTTGGCAAAAGAGCTAAGGAAGCATCAGAAGGCAAAAGAAAGGGATAAAAGTCATCAGTATCCCTCCGTTTGCGCCTTTATCCATGGCTGCCCTCCTGGCATCTCCTGCCAGTGGCCAGTACCCCGCCACTGCAAGCCAAGGACCAGAGGCTGGGCCAGAGCAGGACCCAGCAGCATGCTGCAGGGACACAGGCTGCTCCCACCAGTCGTGGTGGGGAGAGGGCTCTGCCTGGATCTGGTGGAAAAGAGGCCAACCACGCATCGATAAGATGAATTAGTTGTCTCAGCAGCACCGGCAAAATGAGCGAGAGGAGTGGAGCCCGTGAGGCCCGGCCTGCTTTGTTTCAATTACAGCAGCTGCCAGAAGAAACAGATAACCTCAATATTGATGGCAGGAGCTGCAGCCAGAGGTGCCCTTGTAGGCTGCTAGGAGCAGGTAGAGGAGGAAGGGGGAGGAGGAGGAGGGAGGGAGCCAGAGACATGGAGGAGGGGGAGCCAGCATGCTGTGGGAGAGTCTGGCTGGCTGCCCTGGGCTGGTGAGAAAGACCCACCTCATCCTGCTGCCCTCATCCCCACGAGGAACAGCTCCTCTTCCCCCTGGCTCTTGCCCCAGTCGCTGGGTAGAGCATCCTCCTGCAGAGACAGGGCGGAGGGACGCAGCCTTCCAGGACACAGGACAGAAATTCAGCTCAGAGCATCAGCCGCAGGACACGTACCACAGCATGGTGCCGCGTAAGGCTGAGCAGAAAAACCTTTGCTCTTTGCTCCCTGCTCAGGCTGTGGGGCCCAGAGGGGAGATGGAGAGTTCAGGGGAGGCATTGAGTGGGGCTGGGGATGGCAGATGGAGCTGGTGTGAAGGGCTATGGGGCTGAGACAGTCATGGGGGTGTCCTGGGGCACAGGCAGGCAAGGATGCAGCAGCCCCCAACACTGCACGTGCAATGGGGACAAGATGCCCGCGATGGCCTAGGACTGCGTGTGGCCCTGTGACAGCAGCTCAGGGCAGGCACCCCAACATCATACCCACATGTCAGAGATCAAGGTGCCAAGCCAAACTTCCTCCTGGCAGGGTGAATGTCGTGCCCTGAGGGGACCAGGCCCTGGGGTCAGTGTGACAGGAGGTAACCGGAAGGCATGAAGAGTTGGGGTCTCTTCGGCCATCAACCCCTTTACCTCCTGTGGTTCTCCGCATAGGGTAATGCTTTATGGGGTCCATGTCCAGCCCCAAGTCCCTCCCTGTGCCAAGAGAAACACCCAGGGCCAGCCCAGCACTGAGCAGCCCCCCCACCCTCTCTGGGGACGGGGCACCAGAGACCAGGCTGAGCAGGGTCCGCTTCACAGAGGTTTTATTCATACTCGGCATATCCGCATCACCCTCGGATCTCTCTTCTCCCCCAGCATCCTCACCCCCTCCTCCCAGGGCTGTGGGCCCTGGATACAGCCCCTCAGTCTCTAAGAGGGAACAAGGCCACCATCTTGCGGCCACCCATCACCACTGCACATACCCGTGTGCAGGGCCTGGAGGGTCCCCAGGATGTGACAGCTATGGGGGTACAGGGTTTAGACCACGGGGAGCTGCGGCCTCACGCCGCTCCTAGTGCTCCCAGCCCCTGGCATCACGTCCTGCGGGGCACACGCTGGCCTTCCCCTCATTCCTCGGCTAGGACACCCAGGGGTCCCAGGACACCCAGGGGTGCCAGGACGGGCAGAGCGTGCTGGCAGTGCTGCTCCAGCCCCAGTTCTGGTCCCTCCACCCTTGCCCTGCTGCTCCGTGCAGTGTCAGCCAGCAGCGACCGGGGACCTCCCGGTTTGCACGGCAGGCTTCATTGAGCACGGAAAGGCTGGCAGCAGCAGAGGAAGGCTCAGAATGGAGCCCTGGGGCTGAAAAGGCAGCACCTGGAGAGGTCTGAGGGGGATGTTCATCCCTGGTCACAGCGTGGGTGTACGACCCGTGTGGGGGATGCTGGAGGGGGTGGTGATACCAATGCTGCTGGTGACCAACAGCCCAAAGCAAGTCCTTTCGTGCCTCTGGGAAGTGAATTGGTGTGTTCTGCACACTACAGGGCTCTTCTGCAAGGCTGCCCAGCCTGGCCTAGTGCTCATTTCCCTCCTGCTTCTGCCCCTTGGGATGGGGCTGGCTGTGGTTTCTGTGGTGGTGGGTAGCACGGGCGGCAGATTTGTGGTCCCCACTCGGGTCTGTGTCTCTCTCGCTGCTGACCACATGGTGGTGGTGAGGATGAAGGGGGTTGTGCTGGTGAGTGGGGGTCTCCGACTCCTTCCCCTCTTGTTCGGGAAGCGGGCTCGGGGTTACAGGGGCCTCCATGGTACTGTTAGCCTAGGGAAAGTAACACAAGGGCTGATGCGGTGTGTGAAGGCACACACGGCCCTGCCGTGTGCCTGTGAGCACGCCTGCGAGCTGGGAGGAAAGCAGACAGCATCTGTCATGCCGAAAGCTGCGTGGGTCAGAGCAAAGGCTCTCCAGCTCAACCCAGGGCGCAGGGAGGACAGGAGAGGCTGGAGCACATAGAGCTTTGGCTCAAGATGTCTGTGGTCCAGGGAATTCCTGAGGCAGGAAAGGGACTTTGCATTTAATATTTCTACATGGATTTTTCTCCTAGGAAGTGACTAATCGCCTGCTGAGCCCGGAGCTATGTCCTTTTCTTTGCTGTGAGCTTGCCACCTCTGGATCCACTGCCTGACGCTGTCTCACAACAGCCAACCAACAACCCTAGTTAGCTTTTCCAGACCTGGGCTATGACCCCTTTGGACTGTTCCTTCTCAACCGGAAAGCTCTGACCTATTTAACATCTCTTATTCCAGACCTTTCATCACCTTCCCCCTCAACCATGGCCGAGGGCAGCTGCCAGCGCAGAGCCTGTCCCTGACATGAAGATAAGGTTGGTTTTTTCCTGGTCTGCAAAGCCAGAGGAGAGAAGGGAGCCTGGCTCCAGCGAGCATCCCTGCTCCTTACCTCCCAGGTGGTGTTGGCGTAGAGGGAGCAGTTGCCGCAGAAGTCCTTGTTGTGGGTGAAGCGGATGGCTGACTCCACGTAGGGGAAGTGGAGGAAGCTGTAGGGCAGCTGGATGTGGAAAGCCAGGCGGCTGCACCTGCGGGGAGAAGCCATGGCCCGGCTCGAGGCGGGGGGGTCTGAGGTTCCCCTGGCCCAGCCACAGTGGGAGCTTTGGGAAGCCCACCAAACGCTCTGTAACCCCCCAGAAAAGCCTCAGCCGAGACGGAGGATGCTCACCGGTCGTAGATGAGGAAGTCGTCCTTGTCGCCGCCCAGGACCTGCCAGACGTCAGGCTCCTCTGGCTCCGGCTGGAAGACGGGGACACCCGGCGGGGCCTGGCGCTCCAGCTCCCTGAACATGGCGCGTGAGAGCGGCGCCTTCTCGTTGACGATCATGTAGCGGACGTCGACCGTGCCCTGCCGGGCCAGCCTCTCCCGCAGGCCCCCGATGCTGCAGGGAAGGAGGCGCTGGGAGGTGGGTGCTGGCACAGGGGGCCGCCATGCCATCCCCAGGATGGTGGGGGTGGGTTTTGGGGTAGGGGGAGCAGGGCTCACCTGTGGGCCTGCTGCAGGCAGAAGTGTCAGCTGGCCTTCAGCAGGGCCACCACCGTCACCTGCCCCGCTGACCCCGCCATGGGGCTCAAGCCATTGACGCGCCACTCCGGTGGCTCCCGGCAGAGCCGGCTGCTGTTGCCCACCCCCTCAGACGCCGAGGCCAGCCCCAGCCAGGTGGCCAGGGCCAGCACCAGCAGCCCCATCCTGGACCCCCGGCCCTGGCAGGGGAAAACAGTGTGTTGATCCCCCACCACTGACCTCTGCCTCCCTCTCTGCCCTGTGGCTCAACCTGATGGGGTCCTCCCAGCCCCACTGCGACCCCAAACTGCCACCCTGCGCTGCCCCCCGGGGCGGACAGAGACTGGTGAGCGGTGTCAGACTGGTCCCAGCATGGCGCTGGGAGCCGGGACACCCACGGCAGGGCGTGAGCAAAGGGGGATGAGGTGGGGGAATTGGGGTGCCCAGATGCTGATGAGCAGTGCACCCTCAACTCTAGCTTTCGCAGGCACCTGCTGCAACAGATGGGGCCCCATCTCCCCCGGCAGCGAGGCACCCATTCTATGTGTCAGGGGAAAGGTCTCTCTCCCCCCATGACCCTTCACCTCCCTGACTCCAAGAGCCAGACCCAGCCGTGGCCAGGGGTCTGTCTTTGCCCCGGGGGTGGGCAGGGGCACAGCCCCCATCATCCCAGTCACCGGCAGGGAGTCAGTGGGACGGGGATGGTTTCACCTTCAGGTCACCTTGAGAGTCCTCGATGCCCCACACAGCGCTTGGGGGGGTGAACAGAGCCTTTAACCCCTCTGCCCCCAATATCTGCCTGAAGCCCCCTTCCTCCCACAGCCTCCTAAGCCTTCCCACACCAAGATACACCCTGTCCCTCCAGGATCCAGCACATTTAATGGGCAGGGGGAGGACGTGGGGCTGGGGACCAATCCAGGGAGGTGAGGAGGGAGCAGGGGACTATGGGGTCTGGGATGGATGAACCCCCAATCCCCATCCCCCTCCCCGCGAGAACAAACCCTCAATACCGCACTTCTCCTCACGGCTGTCCTCCGGCCAGCCCTCGCTCGGCCCCCGCGGCTCTCGGCAATGTCCAGCTGGCCCTGGGCTCCCTTTTATCTCCTGTCCAGTCTCCCCGCCCAGGAGGGAGGAGAAGAGCGTGGCTGGAGCAGGGACGGTGCCCTGGCCACCACCGCCTGCCTCAGGGGACTGCAACAAGGCAGGCTCTGTCCCCCTCGGTGCCACGCGGCTTCGGGGTCCTGCGGCGGCAGCCCGGCCCGAGCCGTGCCGGAGCAAAGCAGTGCCTGGTGCTGGGCCAGCACAGAGGGTGCCAGGCGGTGCCACGGGGGAACGACAGTCCCAGCCGCTGAAAACCACCGCCTGGGCACAGCAGGGCACTGCCAAGGGCGCTGCTTGCACCAAAGGGCCGCAGGACCGTGGGGTGACATCAAACAGTGCCACCCCATGCGCACGGTCCCAGGGAAGCTGCCAGCACAGCCTCTGCCACCCTGCAGCCAAAATGTTGGGTGCCCGCCCCATGCCCCTGGGGTGCCGGAGCTCCCTGCCCCGCGGGGTGCCACCCCAAAGGCCGTGCCGTCCTGCCACGCCGTGCCACGGCCGCACTTGGCCCTACAGCGAGCCCCACGGCCAGCCCTGTGCCTCCAGGCCGGGGCAGCCGGTGCTCCCTTGGGAAATCGCAGCACCGGTGGAGTCTGCCCTCACCCCTACCGAGCAAGAGGAGCTCACCACTTCGGCCGCACACGGACATCTCCGCAAATATTTGAGCAGTTTATCGTACCCGCGCCCTGTGCGAAAACATGATAAGGCGGGGAAGGGCGGGAGAGGCGACGGCGGGGCAGCGACCCCGTCCTGGACACACCAAGGGGGGGGATTGTCAGAGAGAGGCAAGCAGCAGAGGGAGAGGGGATCGCTGCTGGGGGGCTGGAGGGGCTCGGGGACGTCAGCAAGGCCGTGGGTTGGGACTAGGGAGCAGGCACGGGGTCAGCGGACCCCCCACCAAAAGCTGACACACACACACCCCCCCCCCCACCCAAGCCCTCGCGGATGCCCGGGCACGGGGAAGCAGCCAGCACCGGGCAGGGGCAGGCAGGGCCAGCCACGGCGGGGCCAGACCCAGCAGAGACCGGACCCCGGGTATCAGCCCGGGCAGCCGTTTCGCTCTACAATCACAGCCCGGCACCGCCGGGGTCGATACAACCGCCCGGCAGCCCCCCGGCCCAGGCTTCAACCGCGCCGGCAGCCGCCCCCACCCCCCGGCATCGGCAGCCCGCCCCCGTCCCGCCGCGGCCTGGTGCGTGCCGGGGAGGAGCGAACTGAACCGCCTCCCCAGGGCCGGCCCCTGCCCCGGCAGCCCCTTCGCCCGCAGCCTTGACCCCGGTGAGCCGCAGGCCGGGCCCGGCGGGGGCCCCCCGGGGCACGGGGCGGGGGTAGGGGGGGGTCAGGACTGGGGGTGGCGGGGGAGGGGAGCGGCGGTGGCGGCAGCGGAGCGGGCCCGGTGCCCAACCCGCAGGGCGCAGCGTGGGGAGGGAGGGAGCGCCGTGTCCTGCCGGTGTGCTCAATGGGACGGGGGCCCCAGCACGGCCCCCCAGCCCCCCCGGCATGGTGTGCGGCAGCCGGGGGTCCCAACGGGGCGCCGCGGCCACCCCCACCCCGGGGCAGGCGGGATGCCTGGTGCCATGCAGCCTCCCTACCCCAGCCTGTGCCCGACTCACCCCAAAACCCTTTTTGGGGGCTGGTGGAAGGGAATATTTATGCAGGTGACCCCCCCGACCCCCCCAGTGCACCTCGGTGGGGTCCGGCCAGGGCAGCTGGTGCATGGCAGGGGGTCAGGAAGCCTCGGGGATGCTCTCGAGAGGTGATGCCGAGCAGGTTTTTGGAGAGACCTTTTGTCCCCTTCGGTGCGACGGGTATTTGGGGAGGGGGTGGCTTGTCCCACAGCGTCCCACCTGCTTCACCCCCCGTGCCCCCAGGACAAGGTCACTGCCCCATGCCTGTCCAGGGAGCGAGGTAGCTCCACGCTGTCCTTGGGGAAGGGCACATCAGCCCGCCGTGACCCCGCTGCTCCCCCCACATCAGTGGGGCACCCAGGCACAGCCGCAGCACGGCTGTAACCAGCACGTTGCTGTGTTTACCAGTCCAACCTCCACGTTCCTGGTTGCCGGTACAGGACACCCACCCACCCCAACAACCCTTGGCCCCATGGCCTCGCTTACACATGCAGGCAAGCCTCCCTCGCCCGGATTCCCTGCTAACCTCCCCACGGCACCCTCGGGAACACCCTGCTCCAGAAGGACCTCGGTGACCAAGGCTCAGGGTCACCTGCAACCCCACGGGGCAGAGGGGTGGCGGGGCGGCTTAGTATCCTTGGGCGGTGAGGTGGGGGCCCAAGCGAGACCCACCGATTTAAAATACACTCGTTTAAGGGCTGCCAATTTACGTGCGCGGGCATCTGCGCCTGCAAACCTTCCCGGGCTCTGTGCGAGGTGAGGGAATGGCTCCTTCCCGTAGCCAGCGAGCCCCCCCCTGACCTCCTGCGTCCTCCCCGCAGCCTGCCCCGCCATGGCAGCCTTGCTGAGCCGCCCCTGCTTCATCTCCCTCCACGTGCCCTTCCGGCAGGGCTGGGCCCAGGACCTGGCCGCCACCTTCCGCTTCCAGCCCGTGGCCGTGCGGGAGACGCCGCGGGTCCGGCAGCTGGCCCTGCGGCGGGGATCCGCCGTCTTCCTCGTCAACGAGCGCCTGGCGTCGGGGCCCACCGGAGCCTCCTCTCATGATTTTCTCTACGATGTGGACCCCCGGCCCGCCATGGGCACAGCCTCCAACGTCTGCTTCGAGGTGGATGACGTGCCGGGACTCTGCAAGTGGCTGCAGAGCCGGGGATGCTCCCTGCTGGTGCCCCCCACCGAGGTGAGGGATCCCTGCGGCTCCGTCACCTACGGAGTAGCGAGCTCCATCGTGGGCAACGTCAGCCATACTCTCCTGGACCGATCCCGCTACCGAGGACCCTTCCTGCCCGGCTTCCAGCCCATCCAGGGAGCCCCCTCGGCCGCGGGGGACGGGATCGAGATCACCCACTTCGACCACATCACGTATGTCTGCCCGCGGGGGGGGGCGCGGGCGGCTCTGGACTGGTACCAGCACTGCTTCGGCTTCCGCCGCTTCCTGCTGAACCCGCGGGAGAGGCCAGCCGAGGGGTACGTGCTGGGCGGGCAGGGGGTGGGCATGCTGCTCCTGGCGCTGCAAAGCGCCCAGGGCGCCCCGGCACACGGCTGCAAGCTCGTCCTCGCCGAGTCCCTCTCGGACGATGGCGCGAACCAAGTCAACACCTTCCTGGAGCAGCACGGTGGGGCCGGGATCCAGCACGTCGGCCTCCGCACCACCGACATCATCTCCACGACCAGGACTTTGCAACAGGGGGGCGCGCGGTTCTTGACGCCCCCCACCGCCTATTACAGCCAGGGGGACAAAGAGAAGGAGATCCGGGGGGCCGGGCAGGACCCCCACACGCTGGCAGAGCTGGGCATCCTGCTGGACACTACAGCGCCCGGGGACAAGGGCCGGCCGGGCACCGATGCCGCAGAGAGCCCTTCCCAGGAGTATTTGATGCAGATCTTCACCCATCCCATCTTCTCCGAGGAAACCTTCTTCCTGGAGCTCATTGACCGTCGGGGAGCGCCGGGCTTCGGGGAAGGCAATATACGGGCACTGTGGCGAGCTGTGCAGGTCTATATGGACCAGCAGCAGCAGTGACAACGCTCCAATCCTCCCCCTTCAGCGCTCCAGCCCCGCCGGCTGAGCCCCGGGGCAGTATGCTGCTGCAGATACACGGCTCAGGGACCACGGGACATCTCCAGGGACATCTCCAGGTCAACCCGGAGCCAGCTCAGCGGGGAAGCAGGCTGCTCAGGATCAAGTCCAGTGGGGCTCTGACCGTCACCCCGGGATGAAGGGCGATTTCTCCCCCTCCTTGCATTCCCAGTGATTTACTGACCTCACGTGAAGAGCTTTCTGCCTTAATTTCATCTTAATTTAATGAGACCTGTGCCTGCAGCATGGCCAGGGACCCTGCTGGCACACCACCCCCCCAGGGGCGGGGGGGAATGAGGGGCTGCAGAGGGGAGTGGATAACCCAGGGGCCATGGACACGGCAGCTCACCACTAATCACCACCCAGAGCACTGCCAGCCCCTGCGCAGGGCAAGTGACGGCCTCTTCCTCGCCTCAATTAAAGAATTAACCTGCAAACACTGCTTAATTTTTAATTCTTTTTCTTCCCGTTTAAGATCTGCCGGTGCCAGGTGACAATCAAAGGGCCTTCCCACAGCTCGAGGCCGTCCCCAGTCCTGTAGACCCTACGCTGAGGGCACGTGCCCCTTGCACAGCCCCAGGACCCGCCCCTGTCCCCACCAGCCCCAGGCAGGGACACAAACGTGGGGAGGGGGGAAACCCCTGGTACCCCGCCTCGGGAAAAGCCCCCCAGGCTTGTGCCTTTGCAAGGGTGTCACCGTGCATCAGTCAGGGAAAGCCATCCAGCGGGAAACAGCCCGATGGAAAAGGTAAAAAAGGGAGCTAAAACCCCACGAGAAGCCTGGGGGACAATTACTCGGCCCCATGGAGGGGTCGCCAGGGGCGGGAGCCGTGTAGCCCTGGGAGGCTGATGCCCACCCTGCTAGGAGGGGTGCTCTGGGTGCCCCACTCAGCGTCACCAGCAGCTAATGCTCAGCCAAGGGGCTCGGGGTGCCCTGCCCAAGAAAACAGTGCTGTCCCCAGCCCAGACGTACACGGCCTGACAGCCATCCTCACCATCAGCCTCAGGCTGCCTGACAGCCCGGCCTGGCTTAACACTAGCTCAGCACTGCGCAACAGAGGCGGAAAGTCACTTATAAACCTCCTAAAGTTGGGGGGGGGGATTTATTAGAAAGCCTGTGGCTCAGGTTCAGTAAAAACAAACGTATAAAAAGGGCTGATGGAGTCCGGCAGCATCCAGAGGTGCTGGTGGCCGAGGCGCGCGGGCCAGGGAGCGATGCACCCGCAGCCTTCCTGCTGCTGCGTGTCCACGGCGGCGGCTGTACCAGACCTGCTAACCCCCGGCGGGCTCCAGCCGAGCAGGAAGGGCAAGCCTGGCCCCGGGCCGCATCCAGGACCACCGTGGCCACGTTAAGGCACAGCTCCCAGGGTGAGCACTACAAGGACGAGCAGGGGAACGTTACAGGGCGGCAGGCTGGGGGGAGGCAACCCCACACCCCAGGCAGGACTCACCGCACCAGGGGTCTGAATGGTCTCGGCTGTCAGAGGTGGCGTCACGGGGATGTGGGTGGCCGGAGGAAGGCACGGAGGGAGAGCTGTGTCCCAGGGCGGGTGCTGCTTGCTCCCTGCAGCTTTGCCCCCCGCTTCCGCTTGGAGCCCTGTGGAAGAGAGGGCTAAACCAAACCCAAAGGCCCCCATGGATTGCCTTTGAGGCAAAGCAGGGGGGAACCCTGGTGTTGGGGACATCCAGAGACAAAGCCAGGCAGGCAAATCCTCCAGACACAGCCTTGCCCCACTCTGGGGAGGCTCCTGGCCTGACCCCAAAGCCCAGGGGGTGCTCCAGCACCGCACACAGGAGCCTGGCCCGCAGCAATGTGGAGCAGCTCCCACGCTCCAGCGCAGCCCACCTTGCCAGGGCTGCTCTCCTCCCCACGCTGCTTCTCACGCGCTTTTAGCACCTGAAGAAGGCACAAGAGAGCCCAGAGCTGAGCTGCAGCTGGGTCCTGGAGCTGGAACAGCCCCAGAGGTTGGGGGGATGCCTGGGACCCCGGGGAGTCAGAGGGAAGGCAGGAAAGGCTCAAGTTCTGCCCCTCACCCGATACCTTCTTCATGGCTGTGGACACAGCTGAGGCATGGAACTCCTCCTCTGTGACCCAGCGGGACGGGGCCAAGGCAGGGTCCAGGGCCACGTCCCCATCCAGGGGCAGGGAGTAGACCACGTATGTCTGGTGGATGTGAGAGAAGATGTGGACAACCTGCGAGGGGATGGGAAGACACAGAAATGGGCAGCCAGTAGGCAGCAGGGGATGCACCGCTTGCTCCGCTGCCTCACAAGTGCACCGAGTCTGCCAGGGCACTGAGGAGCAGGGCAGGGGGACCCTCCTCCCCCTGTGCGACGTCCCCTGCAGCTGAGCACAGGGGGCTCACGCTGCATCCCTCCGGCTCTAGGCTCACCTCTCCAATGAGCTGCAGGGCTCTGGCCACCACCGGCCACCCCGTGCAGGCCCGGAGGTGATCAGCCAGCACCTCTCTCTGCTTCTCCTCCTGCAGACCCTGAGCCAGCGGGAGGCTGGGGAACTCCCAGAGCCCAGCCAGGAGACCTGGGGAGGGGGCACAGCGTGGACATGAGCCGGCAAGAGGCACATCTGGGGACACCGAGTCTCATCACATCCTGCTCCCTGGCTGCTCTGTCACCCATATAGGGGAGAAGCAGCCATGCGCTGCCTTGGCCCTGCTCCCGGCCAGCCCCATTACCCGAGCTGGGTCTCTGCACGATGAGGTACTCCGGGGTCCCGTGGCAGCCCCTCCGCTCCAGCACACATGTGGCCGTTCGCTCCACCCGTGGCTGCTTCTTTGCGGCTTTACGAGGGAAGTTGGTCACCCCCAGGCTGCTGTCCCACGGCTCGGCGGCTGGGGGGCACAGGGGACAGCCCCCAACACCTGCAAACAACGATGCAACTGGCACCACGGGGCCCAGACCTGGAATCACGACAGGGACCTCCCCAGGCTCTTACCACAGTCCTCAACATCGGGCACTGGTGCAGGTTTCCCAAACAGCTTCTGGGAGGCGAAGGCCAGCTCCTTCTCCACCTGCAAGGGGGGACAGGAATGGGGACAGGCTCAGCCACCAGCCCACCTCGTCCCCATGCACGATGACCCCTCGGGGACGGGGCCTGGTAAGGATGCAGGATGCGATGCCCAGCCAAGAATGGGTCGCAGAACTGATGTGGGACAGAGATGGCTCGTAAGAAGCTTCAGGGGGGACCTGAGGTGACCTTCTGGCACCCCCCAGGACAGTCGGCAGCTCCCAGCCACCCACAGGCAGGGAGGAGACAGATTTAGGGGCCGTACTTACCCTGTGCCGTGCTCGGCAGTGCTCCTTCACGGGGCACTCCCCGCACAGCGGGGCCTTGGGGGTGCACACAGTTGCCCCCAGCTCCATCAGGGCTTGGTTAAAGTCCCCCGGGCGGCTCCTGTCCACCAGGGCATTGGCCATGTCCCTGGGAGAAACAGCAGTGAGCAGCACTGGGATCTGCAGGGAGAGGCCCCGGACCTTTGCCCACCTCCTGCGGGCGAGGGGGGATGCTCCCAGGTAGGCAGAGGCAACGTGGGGCCTTTCTCCACGGCCCCCAGCAGCACCAGTTTCCCAAGGGCTCCCACACCACAGCCTTCCCTCCCTAGGATTAGCTCCCCACGGCTCCCAAGCGACCCTGCCCTTGGCCACCAACAAGCACAGCCACGACCGCTGCAGCGTGAAGCGGGGATGGAGCGTCCCCCTTACCAGAGCCGGTCGATGACGGCCGGGCTGCTGGAGTCGGCACCGATGCACCGCAGGCGGCACAGCACCCGGATCACATTCCCATCCACGACGCCAGTAGCCTGGAACCAGGAGCCGAGGTTACCATGCCAGGAGGTGCCCAGCAAGGCAGGGAGCTGGGGTGCTCCCAGGACGGAGCAGGGACACGAGGCCAACCCGGGCGGTGGGCGAGACGCACTGCGAAGCGGGAGACAACCGGAGCAAAGCACAGCCCTGGGAGTCCCCGGCTGTGACAGCCACCAGCAGGACGCTGCCAGGAGCGGGGCTGGGTGGCAGAGAGAGGAGGCGCGTCCCCATCAGCCGCTGATGCCCAGCTCTCACCTGCCCGTACGAGATGGATGCGATGGCTCCCGCCGTGTACCGGCCCACTCCCGGCAGCAGCTTCTGCAGGTCCTCAGCCGTCCTGGGCATCCGGCCGCCCAGCTCGGACACCACCTGGCAGGGACGAGCCTGCGGTCAGGGGAGCAGCTGGGGTGCATCCTGCAGCCCATTTCACCCACGGTAAGATGGGATCCCAGCCTCTGTAGCCTTGCGCCAGCAGCACATACCCCCAGCAAGGCAGGGCAGACGGGGGCCAGCCCCAACCCACGGGCCACAGAGGGCTTCGGAAACGCCCCCCACCCCCCCAGCACCAGGGCACCTTCCTCGCTGCCTCCTGCAGACGCTTCCCTCGGGAGTAGTAGCCAAGTCCTGCCCACAGCTCGTTCACCTCCTGCTCCAAGAGACACGGCGTGGCGTTAGACGAAGGGCCACGAGCGCAGGGAGCGCACCCGGCTCCAGCAACGCTCACCTCCAGGGATGCCTGTGCCAGAGCCTGCAGCGTCGGCCACTTCTGCGGTACAGAGGGAAGGGGACAAGTCAGGGAAAGGCAGAGCTGTGTTCCGCAGCTGGGGGTCCGCCACAGGCAGCGGACACGGTCTCCAAAAGGGACAGCCTGCGGGCACAGCGCTCCGCGAGGAACAGTCACCTGCATCCAGCGGTTGTAGTAGTCGATCACCGTAGCCACCTGCGTCTGCTGGAGCATGATCTCCGACACCCACACTGCAGGGAGCGGGGCGGGGATCGGAGCTGGGGCACCAACGGCACCTCCACCTCGTGCCGTGGCCGTGTCTGTGCTGGCTACAGGCACTGCAGTGGCATCCAACACACGGGACCCCCCTTCCCACCCCCCTCCTTCCCCACGGGCTGTCCCACAGAAGCTCTCCCGGGCACGAAGCGGGCTCTCGCCCCCCACCCAGAGCCTTGCACGCAGAGTCAGCGGCTCCACAGCCACCCCAGGCGGCTGGCTCCCAGGGTGGCAACCGAACCCGCTTTTCCTCCCCAAACCGTAGGGGAGGCCTGTGCCGAGGGGAAACGCGCAGCAGGGCACGCGGTCCCTGCTCCTCACCTGCGTACGCCCGTCTGTCAGCATCCGGCTCAGCCGCTGCCTGAAAGGGGAAGACGGAACGAGAGAAACAATAACGGGGCAGCCCATCGCAGGGGGACCCGCCCGAACACCGCGCCGCCGCCAGCGCGTTCGGAACGCTGCAACGGGCTCTGCGCGAAGACCTTTCCCCCAGCTTCAAAGACGCCGCCGGAGACGGCCCAGACCCGAGCCCCTCTGCACGGGAAGAAGCCGCGGAGAGGTTCATATCCCACGGGAGGGCCGCGCGCTTCCCCGCACCGATCGCTGCCGCGAAGCCGGTGCCCAGCGCCAGGCCGAGCGCGGAACGGGGGCAGGAGCTCCAGTGACAACGCCCGGCAGCGGGAAAGGCTCGGAAAACACAGGGAAAACCTTGCCAACGCGCTCTCCCGCTTCCACGCGGCTGGGGATGCATCGCGCAGGGAAAGGCATCACGGTCACCTCGGCAACGGTCACCTCGGCGACGGCCCCGTAGGGCGGAGGGACCGCCGCGGCACCCCCCGCCGGCCCTTACCAGCGCCCTCCAGGGAAGGTCCCGCTTGCAGCGGCCGTACCAGGCCAGCAGGCTCCCGCGCAGGGCCCGCACCTCCGCCGGGTCGCCGAAGAGGTGCCGGGTGGACGGCGGAGGCGGCGGCGCCGGAGCCCCTGCCGGGGGGAGCGGCGCGGGGTCAGGGCACGGGACGGAGAAGGGCACCGGGGCCCGACGGAGCCTCACGAGGACGCGGTAACTGCGGCCCCGGCGAGGACACGCCACGCTCCCCCCCGGCCCTCCCCGCTACCGGGCACCTCCGCGGGGCGACGCGCCCTTCCTGCTCTGCCCCGCAGGCGGGACGGCCCTCCCGCCGCTCCGCCGCACACCCTTAGCGGTCGCCGCCGCCCGGAGGCTGCTCATGGCCGGGACAGGGAACCGGGGGGGGGTCGCCGCCAGAGCCTTTCCCGGGAAGGTGTTTTGCGGAGCGGGCGGCCACGCCCACCTCCCGCATGTGAGCCAATGGGAGCGAGGCGCTGGGGGCAGCGGGTTCGCGCCCTCCCGTCCTCAGCCTACCCGAGAGAGGGGGCGGGACCCCCCTGCGCACCGGAGCCAATCAGCGCTCTGAGGGAGACACACCGGCTTTCCCCGCCCCTTCTCCCGCCGGGCCCAGCGGCCGCAGCGGAGGACCCCAGCGGGCTGGCGGGGCTAAACGCCTGTTTTCTTAAAAGCCAAATTTCGGTTGAAAAGGGATTTTGGAGAACGGAAAAAAACCCCTCCGTCGGCCGGCAGGCACGGAGCCGGCCGCAGGGACGGGCAGCGCTGCGCACGGGGGTAGGCGGGGCGATGGGCGGGAGCCGGCGGCCGGCGGGCAGCCGCATGGGCGGAGGCTGCGGGAGAGGCGCGGGGCGGCGGCGGCCATGGCGTGGCGGCGGGTGCCGGTGGTGGACGTGCAGAGCGACAACTTCACGGAGCTGTGGCCCTCCATGGTGCTGGCGCTGCGCACCGCCACCTTCGTGGCCGTGGACACGGTGAGGCGGGGCGGCGCCGGTGACCGGCGGCGGGGCCGGGCCCGGGTGGCCGCTGACAGGTGTCTCTCCCCCCCCCCCCCCCCAGGAGCTGAGCGGCCTCGGCGCCAGGAAGTCGCTGCTGAGCCCGTGAGTGCCCCGGCAGCGTGGGGGGCGCGTGGGGGGCTCAGCCGGGTTTACCGGCTGCGGGTGCTGCGTCCCTCCGGTGCCGGTTCCCTTCCCCCTGCGGGCTCAGCGCGCCGGGGTGGGACGGGCCGGGGCCGAGGGAGCCGAGGCGGGAGCCGTCAGCTCCCGTTCTCCTGCCGCCCAGGTGCATCGAAGAACGGTACAAGGCCGTCTGCGGCGCGGCCAGGACCCGCTCCGTCCTGTCCCTCGGAGTCGCGTGTTTCAAGCAGCTCCCGGAGAAGGTACGTGCACGGGCCGCCTTGCTTCCTCTTGCCCCGGCCTCCCGAGGGAGCAGCGGGCACCGGGACTCCCCTGGGAGATGGGACTCAACCCACCCGTGCGCCGTGGACTCGCCCCTGGCTTTGTGGGCCGCTCCCCGTGACCGGTATCCCCGTACTGCTGTGCCCGCTCTCCTCCCGCAGTCGGAGAACGCCTATCTCTGCCAGATCTACAACCTGACGCTCCTCTGCACGGAGGATTACATTGTCGAACCCCAGTCGGTGCAGTTCCTGGTGCAGCACGGCTTTGACTTCAACAAGCAGTACTCCCAGGGGATTCCTTACCACAAGGGCAACGACAAGGTACAGCCCTCGCCTTCAGCCGCCCCGGCTTGCTCCACGCCAGGCTTCTGGGGTCGCTGGCTTCCCCTGGTCCCGGCGTCTCCCTCACACAGCCGCTGAGCGAAGATGGGCTCGCGCTGGGGTCGTGAGCGGCAGCGTTGTCCCTTTCGCCTCCCTGCTGTTTCCTGTCCAGGCTGTGGCTTGTTGCAGCTGCTCCACCAAATATCTGGGCCGTCAGAGCTGTAGGCGGTGCTGTGCTGCAGCAGGCTCTGAGGACTTCCCGGGGTGGGGGCAGGTCAAAGGCGCTGAGGCTCGTTGACTGATTCTTCTTCCTGCAGGGCAACGAGAACCAGAGCCAGAGCGTCCGGACCTTTTTTCTGGAGCTCATACGAGCGAAGAAGCCGCTCATTCTCCATAACGGCCTGATCGATCTGGTCTTCCTCTACCAGTGCTTCTATGCTCACCTCCCAGACAACCTCGGCACCTTCACCGCTGACCTCTCGGAAATGTTTCCAGCAGGAATATACGACACCAAATACGCTTCAGAGTTTGAGACTCGCTTTGTGGCGTCCTACTTGGAGTACGCTTACAAGAAATGGTGAGCGGCGCTCTAAAGCTTACGGGAGGGAGGGCAAAGGGAGGGTCAGTGGGGTTTTTTTGTTTCTCTAGGCAAGGGGGGGGGATTTGTATTATGCTAATGACTGAAGAAAGGTGCTTTTTGGGTGACTCCGCCCCATCGCTTTCCTTCCAAGCGAAGGTTGTGCTCCAGGGTGTCCTGTCTTGCTTCCTGCGCGCAGCTCCTCCTGGATAGCTTCCAGGCAGACCCGTGTTAGAAGCAGGGATGTCTGTCCACGTCTCAGTCCAGCCCCCGGTTCTGCACTCCACACACAATCCAAACAAGGCTGTGGCAGTGATCCAGCCCCTTGAATCTCCGTTAAACTGAAGTCACGCTCTGTGCGGAGGAAAAACGGTATTTTTGGTGACTGTTTTACATCAGGAAATGCCATTTTGACAGGTCTGAAAACATTCTGATGGCTGTTCTCAAACACGAGAGTGCTTTGTTTTGACAAGATAAAAATACTTTTTCAACTGACCTCTCCGATGTTTTAACCCACAATTCTGGTTACATGGAACCTTCCAAAGGTTTTGGGCCTTTTAGCCAGCTCTTGGGACAAAACAGTTCTTTTGTCACGAGGTGGAAAATGTTTCCTTGTTGTCCACATTGCCCAGGCCCATCCTCTTGGTCCATGAACATGATCCGGACTAACACATATCTTAGTGCCCTTAATATTTAAGGCCGAGCTACGTGTTCCTTTCTCCCATAGCTTCACCGCAGACACGGCTGTCCCTGCCTGTACATCGACACGAAAGAAAACAACCTTTAAATCGGCACAGAAGCAACTGTTTACTAAAGCCATTCTCCTGGGAGCTTTGCAGCAGGCTGTCGAACCGGGGCTGGAGCTCAGGAGCAGGAAGCCAGTGGAGAGCAGCATGTTTGCACCAGCTCCACGCTACGGTCCCTTCCCCGAGTTAACGGCAGTAACCGTGTACTCGTCTGTTCCAGCAAGCGGGAGAACTGCAAGCTGAAGGACTCCAGCGGCCAGCACCTCACCGTGGAGTTCTGCAACTACCCTGCCACCATGGCCCGTTACATCGACTATCGCCACTGCTCCCTGGAGGAAGAAAGCCACAACGTGGGAGGGGGAAATAAGGTGCCTGTCTGTGAGAAATTTTCGGTAAGTAACGTGAATCTCGGCTTCCTCCCCTGCTCCGTGGAAAGAGCCGCGTGTGACCAGGGCAGGAGGTGGTAGGAAAGCACCTGGGAACTGGCTTCACAGTACAAGGAAGATGTTCAAGATTCAGGTGGCCCGGTGACAGCACGAGCAGTAACATGCTCTGCTTGGAGGCAGCGAGTTTCACACGTTACATTAGACGTGAAGATTCAAGGAAGCTGGGGGCGACTTTTTACAAGGGGCTGTAGTGACAACACAAGGGGTAACGGGTTTAAATTGAAAGCGGGGAGATTTAGATTGATATCAGGAAGAAATTCTTCCCGGAGAGGGTGGGGAGGCACTGGGACAGGTTGCCCAGAGAAGCTGTGGCTGCCCCATCCCTGGAAGTGTCCAAGGCCAGGCTGGATGAGGCTTGGAGCAACCTGGTCTAGTGGAGGGTGTCCCTGCCCATGGCAGGGGGGTTGGAACTGGATGGGCTTTAAGGTCCCTTCCAACCCAAACCATTCTGTGATTCTATGATTCAGAGAGAGATTATATGGCCCTGAGTCGTGGGATGGTATGAGGTACAGTACCCACTGCTGTCTCGGAGGGCTGTGAGTTCTAGCTTAGTTTGGCTTGTCCTCTAAGCAAGAGATGCCACCTCTTTCCTCCTCTCTGTCTTGATTAGATGTAAAAATTATTACGTGTCCGCAGCTTCTGGGGCTGTAGCATGGCGTGGTTCACAGCGTGGCGCCTCCTGGTGCTGCTGCAGTGAACAAAGAGCCGCCCTGATCAGATCCTAACTGCTTTCAGGTGCTTCAGGGAGAAAAGGAGCTCTGCCAGATGTTGCATGTCACTGGCACAGAACAAGACAGGTTGGGGAAACCTCTGGAAGTTTCTTATCCAACCACCAACTCGGCATCACTCAGAGCCTTGTTTGGTGGATTTTGAAAATCCCTGAAGGACTGAGATCACAGAACCCTCCAGGCCCCCACTCCAGTGTGAAACGTGCTTTCCTACATCTCCAGCCAGAATTCTCCCTGACTGGTACCACTTCCCTGTTCCCTGTGCTTCCCTCCGAGTTCAGCTCCACCTTCTCTATAACCTCTGCTCTAGGCAGCTGCAGACAGCAGCTCGATACCCCCGTCCCCTTATCCTCGTCTCCTCCACGTGGAACGCCGTAGCCTCTCCGCGTACGCGGCGTGCTGTGTGTCCGCAGCTCCCGCTGCACTCGGTCAGCGCCCCGGTGCGCTGCGGGGCGGAAGGGGGCACGGTGCTCCCGCTGCAGCCTCGCCAGCTCCCAGGGGAGGGGAGCCAGGAGCCCCGTGCCGCGTTAGGGTGCTAAAGCCGCTCTAACCAGGAGGCCGGTGGCTACAGACTTCTCCGTTTCTCCCTAGGCCTACGGCTGGTGTCCGAAAGGCGTGAAGTGTCCGCAGTCTCATAACATCGACCTCATAATTGATGAGGACGACAGGCTTTGGGAGGAGAAGCGGAAGAAACGAAAGCACAAGTGGAAGCGTCGGAAGAACGCGGGAGAGCCCGCGAAGGCGTTCGAACAGGAAAGCTCGGGGAAAGAAACGGAGCTAGCTCAGAACGGGGAGGAGGGCCCGCCCCAAAAGCAGAGCTGCTATGGGCCTGCGGCTGCTGCGGAGCTGGCAGAGATCCCGCCCAGGCCACCGGAGAGCTCCATGGACGCGGAACCAGAGGTGAGCTCAGACACCAGCGCACAACAGGAGGAGGATCCGGGCAGCACCGAAGGAACCGCTGCCCAGGCAGCGGCTGCAGCGAGCCCTTCCGCCAAGGGAAACGCCTCCGACGGTGGCCACGTGGAGGGGAAGGCAGAGGTTCCCGCTGGGGTGGGCTCAGCCAGTCACCCAGACATCCCTGAGACTGAAGCAGCGCGTGCTGCAGCCAAGGAAAGGGAGAGCCACGCTCCTCCGTCGCAGGGCGGCACGCACAGAGCTGGCTTTGACGCGTTCATGACCGGCTACATCATGGCTTACGTCTGGATGCTCAAGAAAGGAAAAACCACGGACGCTGGCGCGGGGCCGTGGTTGCCGGACTGCCACAACAAACTGTACCTCAGCGGGAAGTCAGTGCCGCTGCAGATAGTGAAGAGCTTGTTTTCCAAGTCTTCCAAAGCTCACAGCCAGAAGATGAAGCTGGCCTGGGCCAGTGGATAGAGCCAGAGGACTCCTCGCTGAACTGCCCTTTTTTCCCCTCAAGTTTTGAAGCTCTTTATTCCATCGAGAGCTGACCAGAAGGGGAGCGACTTTCTTGCTCTTTGTTTTAGCTTCTGACCGATTAAATTGCTCTCCCTTGGAGTTCCTCCTGTTGGTCCTTGGGGTGTGCTGGGCTGTGAAGGCAGGGGTGAGGCTGGAGGGAGGCTCTGCCCAACTGCACCCAGGGCTGCAAGGTTCGGATGAGCGCTCTGCACTCAACCTGGGTTTTGAAAAGAGAGCCTGGGGTTGCCGTCCTGGCAAGGCCGATGGCTGCTGGAGCGCGGGCCTCACTCCTTGCAGGAGGTGAAGAGGGTAGTGGCACTGTAAGAGACAGAGGCCAGAGCTTCCCACTTAAAATTTGAGCATGTTGGAGCCCCAGCCTCCTCCCAGATCCTTACTGCACCAACGTCGTGGTTTAGGGTGGGGTAGACCTTTTCAACAGGAGCAGCTGCTGAAGGTCAAAGTCTGCCTACAAAACCACATCCAAAAGCTCCAAGCCGTTGACCCTACCACCAGCAACAGTCACCGGAGGAAGATGGAAGTGGGCTAGTTGTTTAGGCAACGTGTGCGTGTTTGCTGTTCGTGCTTTCAGTCAGGGCTGGCAGGGAAACTCCCTGTAACCCGTTCCTTCCTTCTGAAGGAAGTCGGGAAGGAAAAGCAGCGTTGTTTTTACACAGGACACTGACCGTGGTTGGTTTAGAACACGCAGCTGGGTGAGCCACCCACTTCAGAGCTGTGACCTTGCACAGACAAGGCCTTTGCTCTTAGAGGAGAGAGGGGAAGGAGGAAGCTTCTCCTGAGCAGGCTGGTTCTAGTGCAGGGTAACTGCATGCAGAACCCAGCCACAGCAGCTCTTCAGGCTTCTAAGTAAGGGGAGAGGCAGTGGGAGTTAAAGCCGTGTGCCGTCCTCAGCCTGCACTGCTTGCCCTGAGGCTGTGCTGGAGGGCTGGAAGGCAGCAGCCCCAACAGCAAGCTCCCTGCCGGCCGGGTGCTGCGAGAAGCCATCCTGTCTTGTAGGTGACAAGCTACTGCCAGCTCTTCAGGGCGCAGGAAGGCAGAGCAGAAGAAAAAGTCCTCGAGCCACATGGATTTGCGAGTGTGACACCGGTACGATGCAGGAGAGAAACAGCACTGGGTGACAGCTTTCCTCAGTGGTGATTCAGCACCGAGTAACGGTGGACACAAGTTCACGGCGGGTAGTGTCATCCACAGCTTAAGTAAGCACTTGAGCCTCCTCTTTCAACCTCGAGGTGCCCTCTTAATCACAGGACTCAGGCCTTGATTTTATTTTTATTTTGAAAGCAAGTTGGGAAAGTTTACAAAACCTGACCGAGAAAAAAATTATGAAAATATTGAACTGGATTCATCTTTGGTTACTTCTTATTGCAGTTCCAATAAAACATACACCGTTTCTATAGTTCAAAAAAAAAGTCAGAAGGTCAATCAACATAAAAACAAGACGTGCTTTCTTTACATATTCATAAATATCCACAATATTAGAAAAGTTGGTTTGCAAAGATTTCTTTTTCTTTCCTGGCAGTGTTAACTTACTATTTATACACAGGCTACAAACTTCTCCCTACGCCTTTAATTACAAGTTGAGCTATTTACAGACTGCAAAATATTAAGACGTAAAACTCCTTCATAAATACGAAAATAGATCATCTCGCAAAGATCTTTTTTTTTTATACTTAATCAAATATCTGGCTGCCCCCCCCCCCCCCCCGCCCCCCAAAAAAAGGTTATTTGTTTTGCATAGAAATGTAGTGACATGCAATATAAACAACAGCATTAAGTGCAAACAGGAATTATTCAAGTGTCTTTTAGTCGTACTGGCAAAAAAATACCGATGCCGTGTTACATCGATGCCTCTCCGCCCAGTCTACCGCAGCCCCTGCGCTGCTTTTGAGGGGCAGCAGTTCACACGCGATCTCTCATCGTTGCCTTTTTATCAACCTGCAACAGAAATAGCTTATAACCAGACTTTTTTTTTAAATGAATTCAACGTAGAAAGATTTAAAGTGAATTAAAAACCATCTTTGATCTCTTGAGGGAGCGTAGCAACGTGTAGGAAGTGTTTTTAAAAGAGCAGAAAGGGCTCCCGTAAGAAAGTCAAAAATCATGATAAAATCCAATCACAGTAAAACTTTGTCACATCAACTATAAAACAAGGAGTTTTGCTGACCACACGCATGGTCATCAGTAGCTGTCAGAAAACAGCCCCCAGAAGAAAAGCCCCCTCGGGTGGGCAGAAAACCTGGGAGTAGTTACTAGGTGCGACCTAGATTCAACGTTACGCAGCCCAAGGGATGAGATGCGACTGCCGGCTGCATCCAGACCCTCGGAAACACCGGGGTTTAGCAAGCACTCCGCTGCTGCAAAACAGCCTTTCACTCCAGTTTCATACACACGCCTCTCTTCCCGTGCACACCAGGAATCCAGGAAAGGCTATTCCTTGGAGTTTGACACCTCCACCTCAGAGAGCTGATCCCAGTGCCCTCACGTCAGCGGGCTGCGCTCAGAGCGGACATTCAAGAAGCTACAAAGCAGCATGGCTAGAATTCTGAGAGCTGTTCAGGGCAGGGAAACATTAAGAGACGGTGTAAGAGAACAGATGAGGTCACTGATGGGTGCCGCAGAGGTACCCCGCGCCTGACAGCGGCCAGCGTCAGAGAGGGCAACAGGCTTCCCGACAAGGCCTCAGCGCTGACAAGCGGGGCGAACGCAAGCCACGGCGCAGCCGGAGGCGTGCGTGGGCTCTCCGATGAGGCTGCAGGCAGCTGTAGGATGCTGGACAGCTTCCCCGCAGCCTGGTGATCCGGAAGTAAGCTATTCCTTGTTATTGCTTGTTTGTCTGAAGTCACGCACCTAAACGCAGCCTGTGACAACAGAAGCTGGTGCTGATGTTTTCCCTCCCGAAAGATGACAGTTGTATAAAAGATAACAAGATTTAAAATTAAAAAAGCAGGCACCAGGCAGGCAACGAGCTGGCGACAGAGTTCTGCCGTTCCCCTGTCCTCGGAGCGCACACGGTGCCACACGAGCTGCTCTGCGCTCTGCAGTCCCCAGCCCGGCACCCAGCCCGCTCTACAGCTCAGCACCCTCAAGAGGCTGAGAGCTGTGGGCCAAAAGGGGTGAGCTTGGTAAGGACAGGCCTTCCAAACTGCCAACAGCTGCCTGACCCGGCAGGGACCGGAACTCGGCGACGCTGGGCTTGTTGCTGAGTTCTTCGCAGCCACTGCAAAGGGATAACTGCTGCTCAGGTTAACACAGAGCTACCTACACCTCTGGAAGGATAAGCATCTCAGCAGGAAAAAACTAAGGCTTTCTCCTTCATCCTTCCTTTGAGACAGGAAAAGAGGAGGAATAGTCTTGCTTCCATCAGACTAGCTTACGTTTTCCATCCTTACAAGAGAGCGGGAAGAGTGTAACAGGCTGCCTGGGTGGAACTGTGGTCTCCACTGCATCACCATCTGCTCAGCGGGCATGCAACGCATCCCTCAGTTCGGAATGATAAGGTAGGTTAAAAAAAAGTTAATTTAAAATCCCATGTTGTTGGGACAATGATAGTGGAAAAGGGCAGGATGTTACACAAGTGCCTTCTCACACATCACATCCTAGAGCAGGGATCTCTGATGCTGGTTCCAGCAAGCAGCGTTAAAGCTTATGCTGCTGCTTCTTTCACATGTACCTGCTGGTAGAGGGAAGAAAAAGAAAGAAAGAAAATCATTATATTCAGTGACAGGAGAAGCCAATGAAGACAACAGCTTCTTTCTGTAGAATTAAAAAAAGTTAATTCGGGACAAGCTAATTTTCTTCAGTTTGACAAGTCAAAGCCCTTCTGTGAGTCTGCTGTCCTCTCCGAGAGCCCTTGTGTGGCTGCAACACTGCTGGCAGCTCCCCCCGAGCAGGGCATTCCTGTCCTCTACGAAGCAGTCTGCTTTTAAACAAGGGGCCATCCTGACGGCAGTGATATCCATGAGGTGGGATGTCATGCCAGAGGGAGGGGAACGTGACCCTTCTAGCTTAGGGATAACAGCCAACTGCGATGTAGATACCGTATTTACCTAACCATCTGCCGAAGCAGCTCATGATGTCCATTCAGCTCTTCAGAGACAAGAGCCCACCCCCCCAGCAGCTCAGTACAACTGTCACTTCACTGGCGGTTTCTTCAGGAGCCCAGAAGTGACAGTGCCTGGAATACGGATTTCCTCTTGTGCCCTGGGCAAATCCTCTTCCACATTCGGGTTGAGGTACATGAAGAGCTGTGCAAGGAGAGCGGCGCATACCACATCCTGCTTCCCTGCACTACTTACACATCACTACCAAATCCCAAGGGAAAATGAAACCCTAGGGAACAGATTCTTCCTGTTAATCGCAAAGTACTTGTCACGTGACTCAGCCTGCAGATCGCAACCAGCATTAGGGCTTCTTTTGTTTTGGCTGCTTTTGAAAGAAGAGCTTGTCTAGCGCTGCAACGGCATTCACAGCAGCTCTGGGACCAGAGAGCACTCCCATCTGCTCCGCACGGCGCTGCAAGAGCTCTGCCTGCTTCCGGAAGAGCGGCTCGGGCTCGCGTGCGCTGCTGCGGAACGGTAACGCGCAGCCCGCCCTGGCTTAGAGCAACTGGTCAGCAGAAGCGGGAAAACCTAAGGGTCACTCTCTCTGCCCAGCATGGGGCTTAAGGCCTTGAAGTGCTCCACGCCGGAATCCAGGTCAGACTGTTTATACGGTGCCTGCTCTGGCTGCTGCCTCTTGGAAGGACTGTGGGGCCCACGTGGCCATTCTGGCTGGGGTAGTTCTCCCCTCCTAACGCAAATCAGGGAAGGGAAGAAGCAGGGTTTGACATGACGTTAAAATAACCAGTCCCTCCAGCCGCCGTCTGCCGCTATCCTTCTGACAGCCAGTTTCTACCAGCTGCTGAGTCTCTTTCAAATGTGAAGCCCAGCACTATAGAAAGACACAGTTTAAGCGACTGGGAACAACTGTTCCCTCAAGGACACATTCAGTTTGAGCCCTCTCTTCATATGTCACAAGCTGACTGCGTGCTGCCGCTTGCGGAGGCGTTGGAGGCGGCCTGAGACAACGGGGCAGGACTGTCCCCATCCTGCTCGCTGAAGGGCCATGCCTCTCTCTTCCGCTCGGTGGAAGGACTACCACTGAACAGAGGCTTTGCAGACTCTAGGGGAGTATTTTTCTGCAGGTCATCTTCCACCTCCATCTCTTCAGAAGGGAGACAACTTGCAAACGCCTGTGAGGAGCCATGTCCCCCAGAGTTCACTGAATTCTCAACCGGGAGCTTTTTGTAAGGTAGTGGCTCAGGCTGGGCCAGCACTAACGGCTGATGACAAGCTGGATCTCCACACATGTTCTCAACAGGGCAAAACCCATTTTCCTCCTGGGCCACTGGCCCATCTGAACAGTCCATATCCTCTTCTTGTCCTGGTGCAGGAAGAAATTCTGGCCTGTGAGGCTTGGCTTGAAAAGGGGGAATCTCTGACACGCCGTATTTACTGCTACTCAGGAGTTTCTGCCGAACCTCTGCGCCTAGCTGGGTCGGGTCACACCTGCCGACTGTTGAGGACAGTCCCCCAAAGAGGCCATATTCCTTGTGCGGCAATTCAGGAGAGAGCGGAAGCGACCTGCATCTCCTCCCAGGAAGAAGGGAAAATTCCTGCCAGTCAGTGCTATACGCCTGCCGGAACTGGGACTGGCTGGCTTTCAGGCCTCCACCTGCCTCTGGAGAATGCAAGTCAAACACAAGAGAGATCACAGACTTGCTTGGCATGTCAAAGAATTTGATCTTCCCCCCCTTGAGGTCCTCCCGGGCACTGAAGGGATTAACTTTCCGGCCTAACCCTTTGTTTGGCGTATAGTAGGGGTCCTGCACATTTATCTTCCTGGAAGGCTTGCGGGAGAAGATATCCGACTGGCTGCGTGACAACCAGATATTCCGACGTGGACGGGGTGACTTGGGTGGGATCTTATCATCCAGGGAACTCAGACGTTTTACTCCCGGTCCTTTCTCAATTGACCCTGAGTAGAAGAAAAGACAGTGCTGTCTTTAGAAAAAGCAAAGGGAAAGAAACCGTACCAAAATTTGGTAGGAATGACTAAGTCTTTCCCTCTTCTATCCAAACCCTGTATTTTAGGGTTCCCTTCAAACCTCCTTGTTGCCAGTACACTGACACAGCAGAGATGGCACAGGGTGGTCTTGGAGAGGAACAATTTGCACATTCCTAGATTTATCATCCTGGCTCCCAGCAGAGGTTGCCCAAGATCTCTTAATGACACTGACCATAAAAGAGAGCGAGTATAAACAGTTGCCAAAGGAATCGGGACCTTTTCACCCTGATGGGAAAAGTCTAAGACCAAAATAAACGCCCCTCCTGATACCATGAAGAGTTTAAATCATCCTATCACAGTCTTCATTCAGTAAATTATCCAAAACTAGGGATATATGAGAATTTGATGCTAATGAACAGGGCTTAAAGTTGCACATACGTGTGTGTGTGTATTTATTTGCACGCACAAACAGATGTAAAAGCTGCATCCCTAGAACAGGATGGAAAAACTGTAGTTTTAGGAAAAGATGCTAACTCCTTGAGTGTTTGGAACATGCATCTGCCAGTGGCTCTCAAGGTGACTCCTGCGAGCTGTGGCAGAATAATAACGAACAGATATAAAGAAGTGCTATCTCCTTTGACTACCATTTCCAGAATAAGCACTTATGGATTTCCACTTTTCCCTTTACATGCTGCCACAGTTTAGACTACAGTCACTCCACCTAGGGAGGCTATGCAAGTCAGAGAAAAGTAACGCTTCCCCAGGATGACACAAATCTGACATGTACTCCAAAGGGAGAATGCCAGGAAAATGAACAACAAGCCAAACAAAAAATCCCAACCAAACAAAAAAAAAAAAAACACATCCCAAAAAAACTGCAAACGAACAAAACATTTTCCTTTTTCACTTGCACCTCTTTCAGATGCTTTCCAGGTGTGGGACAACAGCCACACGCATGCACTCCCTGCGGTTTGCAATACAGAACTAACTTCAATCTCTACCCATATTTCAGACTGATATATACATGTTGTGCATTTATACATACACAATATTAGAGTATTTTTACTACTCTCAAGTTTCTAGTGCCAGAAGTCTGCTAACATAAAAGATACCCGTCAGAGTACACCCCTGCCTGCAAGAACCACTTGCAGTTTCTCCCCACACCAGGTGGCACTAGACGGCTTTAGAGGCTAAAGCCCTTCAAGGCCAGCACTCCCAAGCAGATCTGGGATTCATCTTCTCCCCAGTCTTTCGAGTATGTCTACTACTATTTATTATGCTCTTGCATCTTGTCTGCTCTTCCTCCTGGAGGAATTCAAGAAGGTTCTAAGTGTTACATGTAATGTACACCAAAGAAATCATGCATATGCACCAAGTATGGCAGGGGAAAAGCAAAAGTTGATGGATTTTCATACGTTATTAGCAACTTAAAAACCATTTCCAAATAAGCTCTGAATTTCCCTTCAAGAGCTGGTGGGCGGAATCTTTTAAGAAAGAGTTAGCTGTTCTTTCCCAAAGGACACCCTGCAGTGCAAAGTATATAGCATTGTTCCAGAATCATTTTCAGGCTTTGAGTAAAATCATTCATAAGCTGTAAATAATTCCATATAGAGCCAAAATCCCAGTCTTCAAACCATGAAGCACTGCACCCTCTCGCTGTTAGCCCGCAGCAGCATTTGTACCATACGCTTACCTTTGGGTTTTCTGTCGCTGTTGTCGAGGTTCAGAAACTTCCTCTCTCTCTCCGAGTCCTCATTTCTCAGGCGGTTTAAAATCACCTCCAGTGTTTTGACGATATCAGCAAACGAAGGACGCAGCTTTGGATCCATCTGTGCACGCACACAAAACAAGTAACTTCATGTGGGTTCGTCCGTCCTATTCTACTTACGCAGTGGGCAGAGAGAGGGACAGGCTGAAGGGACTCAGGAAATTCAGGACTGTTTTCAGAAGGGCGTCATCATGGCAAAAAACCTAAGTAAAGCAGGGGAAAGTAGCATTCTGTCCCAGTTTATGCCTGTTACACCTCTCGCGTTCAATTATCAAGTTGTAAACATTCCTTGATGGGAGTGCCTTTTAAATGGAAAAGGTGGGAAGCTGTCAGATTCAGGCCTTCAGAAAGGGGTTGGTTTGTTTTAAATAGCTTTCATAGTTGAAGGATTTCTTTCTGGACTCCAGTTACCAGCCAGAGATTACGTATCAACGTTATTTCAAAACGTGCCTGAAGCAATAAGGATTAAACAGAGCAACTTGGTTGTGTCATTCTTTAGAAGTTTGTAATTCTTCCATCATCTCCTTGTGGCTTTAATTAAAACCCACCATAATGGCATTGCTGATTTTAAAGTTTCAATTCTTGTACCTTTCCATCTGTTAATTAGCCTTAGGACTCAGTGTAGTGGTCTCTCTTGTGAGGAAGCAAGGTTGGTTATATAACTGGACGAAGTAATACAATAGGAAGAAACCCCCCGTCTTTGCCTAGGTAAAACACCCTCCCCTGCTCATCAGTATGCATGCAGTCTGCATTTATCACTATATATGTATTTATTCACCCTAGCAGAAACGGATCTCTAAACAAAGTCCAGCACTAAAACTGTACTAGAGGGCAAGCGGTTTAATTAAAGCAGTAACTGGAGGCGTTTCATCGTTCTGAACATTGACCCTGTATATATGTTACAGGTTTAACTACTGTAGGTAGCACTAATTCAGCAGCTGAACGTTAACCTCATTACACTATTAATAAAGGTGCCGCTCGACCCGATTCCTGCTTCCAGCCCTCTAAAGGCTTTTTCAGAGCGGACAAGCCCAGACAAATCTCACCTTTAGTACAAAGGGAACAGAGGTGCTTTGTAAACAAAAAACCTCAAATACCTCCCTGATACTGCCTTGCAGGTCCTACAAGATGGAACTTTCTGGAGTGAACTGGTACGATCAGCAATGCCAGAACCTTCCAGCAACACGAGGTAAAGGGCTGAAAATTCGTATGTACAGTACTAAAAACCAACCAAACAAATCACACTTGAAGAGCTCAAGAGCATCAAGGAAGTTGTTCTAACGCAGCAGCTGGAATCTCCTGACATAGGAAAACATCTTTTTCTGCTGTCCATATTTCACTGAGAGCAGGGCAGGGGCAACACCAAAGCACACGCTCTGCACTCTGACAAAATTACCAATTTGGGCAGCTTCGAGAGCTGCTCCAGGCTACAGAAAGTAAGAAGAGCTCTCTGGCCATTTTAATTTGTGCTAGGTAAGATCCTAGACAAATGGAAAATGGCTCAGAGCAACATTTGCCTCCTCCGTTCCTCAGCAGTCCAGAAGGTGGTTCTTGAAGGCAGCAGTTGCCCACACCTCATCACATGCTGGTAAGCTTTTTGCATGATCATACATGATTACACTGATAAACATTCGCACGACTGGGCTTATAGTAGTTGGGGAGCCAGAAGTTTTAGACTTCCTTGCATGTACTTATTTAAAAAACTACTCTATAACAGCAAATTAAATATGTTTTAATCCACTACTCATACATATCAGTTTTTACTGGTTTTCTTAGGTTGCCCTAAAACACATTTCCTGGCTGTAGAAAACCCCGGGGCTTTGCACATTAGTTCAGCTAATCAGCTGAGCTATACAGTTTACACTGATTGTTGACCTATTAAATAATAAAAAGCTATATAAACAGCCACATCTAAGCAAATTATCACACAGAACAGCTAGTACTGAAGCACAGCATGGTTAGGAAGATACAAGAAAGCTTTATCTCTTCACTGATTTTTTCCCTTTTCATTCAGGTAAGTGAATACACCCAACCGAAATCAGCGTATTCATGGCTTGATCACAAGACAGTAATTTCCACTTTCACTTCAGGGAAGGGATGTTTATTACACAGCACTGGGTGATAATCAGTAGGAGAAAATCCTTTTTCTCTGAACACGTAAGATCAGACACCTTCCATTTCTTCTTTACTCTGAATTTCACCTGTGCTGAAGAATTGCTTTGGATCATGCACCGTGTGTTTGGATGCAGTACCATTTCTGGAGTCTGCAGGTGGGAGCCAAGATTTCCAAAGTCAAATCCTACCTCTAGCCAAACCCTTTAGTGCTTTTGTAGTCCAAACACTTCATAAACGAGACAGATGTACCGCTGTCCTGGTGAAGCGAGCACCACTGTACTGAGGTGAAGTCAGAGGAGTGTGGAACCTTGGACAAGCTGCTTCAAACACGTTTAGAGTTATGCTATCTTGTGTCAAGAGCAGCAGTCGCCCTCACCTATTCACCTTTCTACTGCTCTCCCCTTGAGTAAACATACGCATTTGTACTAATACAAACTAAAAAGAGTTTGGGGCTAAAATAAGCATCAAGAGCACGGAGGGATGAGACTGCTGCTTTCAGCAGGGTGTTGACATGAACACAAAGCCTGAAAAATCTATTACAGACAGAAATAAAAAGCCTCTTCTGAGACTTTTCTTACAAACAGTCACTTGGACACCATGCTGGTATTGGCTCCAGCGTGGCCTGGTTGTGGGGTCCGGGGCAAAGTTTGGTGTCATGAAGTTTTTAGAACTTGCCTTAAGTTGTGCAAAGTGGACATTCCCAACTTCAGCTGAATTTGGTGGAAGATCAGGTTCTCTTACTTCCTATACACCAGTTTACTATACCAAGGTACTAGCAACCCCTGAGACAGGATAACCCACAAGAGATCTACTTCCTTGGACTTGTTAGACTGAGGAGCCATGAAGGTATCCAGCACTATCACAATTTTACTTGAGTAACTGGCAGCAGATTTACTCCACACAGCACATTGCTGATAGCCTCACCGATACTGACTCATTTGAGTCCAAGTTTGGTTTTTTGGAACACAGGCTAGGGATTCGGAGGTTTATCCCTCTTTCCAAAAGGCAGCCTACATAAACTTCAGAGTAGTTTAGTGCCTGCTCTTGATTTGTTTGTCCCCTCTGTTTGCGAGAACTGCTCAGAATTCTTTCTTCACAGCTCAGTAGGTCTGTACACAGTAACAGCTGGATTTTGTCAGCCCGAGGGCCAGCCAGCGTCAATAGCACACAACTGGTTATGATCAGCCTGAGCAGCCTGCGAGAAGCTGTTCAGTGTGCCAGACCTGTTTGTTTGGCATGACAGAACACAGAATTGCAAAAACACAAGATAGACCTTTCTGCAAAGGGAAGGGTTGTAAAAACTGCAAGGGACTTTCTGGGTTATCAGAATGTATGCTGCTTTTATAGGGAGGCTCTTCAAGTCTCTTCTGTAAATACTTTAAGCTGTATCTTCAAAAGCCAGAGGGATTTAGAGAACTCCAGCTCAGGCCTCTCCCTTTCAAGAAAGATACTCACATTACAGCAGTTGAAGGCCAGCTGGAGGAAGTCAGGGGGACAGTCTCCCACCATGTGCTGGAAGGCATCATAATCTAATCCAAAATTCTGCAGAAACAAAAACACAGCATACAGAAATGAGGTCTGCTATCTAGAACCAAGCATCTTCTCTTCAGGGTGTCCCTACGTGGAGTTATCAGGAATAACCATGAACACCATCTCTCAGCAGCCACAGAAGATTGGGAGAAAACTCCATGCACACTCCGAACTGCGGCATTCCCCATGGGGATTACTTGATACAAGATACCTGTAAGACAGTGAGCTGACTTCAAAGCCCATCCTTCTTCCTGGACTCAATTGCAATGGATTGCAATTGAAATGCTGCCCGTGTGGATCTGGAAGCAATCTCTTACACTCTGATGTTTCACCACGGTGACTTTCACTGTGTAAAATGAACAGCCTGCTACAAAAGCAGAGGCTTCTCTATGATGAAAATTTAGCAATTAAAATGGTTAATATTTCAGTGGATGGTACACTGGGAACACCAACTATCCAGTTCCTTAAATGCAACTCTGTAAAATCTGAAGGGCAGAGAAACAGAAGGATCTCTTGCTCACTGCAGTTCCAGACTTAAGCAATTTTGCATTTTCAGAACTGGAGGGGGATAGACAATTTGGAAGACCCCCACACCGAGGGCCAAAAGCTGCCCTGCAGATGGGACTCAGCCAAAAGGCAACGGAAGAAAATAAGCAGTATCTCGTTTGATTAGTCAATTCTAGCTTACACCCACAGTGCTTAGGGTGAGCTTATTTTAGCTGCTGCTAACATAGCTCCTGCCCCTTTCACAAGGAGGGGCTGCTTAGCAGACGCAGCACGCCAGAAGTGCTGTGGTCTGAATCTGGCAAGACGACTACATGAGCTGTCACTCTCCAGAAGGAAGGTCACTGCAATGCTCTCGGTGTTCTGCCGGTTCCGGGCAGAAAGGATTTCCCACAGGGATTGCAGCTGGACAAAATCTGTGTGAAAGTGTCTTCCATGGAGCTGCTTACAATAACAGCACAGAAGAAAAGCCTTTTGCAGGCTGTTTTTAATGTAACACCTATTCACTGTATCTTGGGCAGCAGTGCCAGAAGTTCTAAAGGCCGGCCGTTATCACGGCACACATAAACACCTCCCACCAATGTTACAAACGGAACCACCTACCTCTGTGCGAGGGAGATAGTCTGGATCTGCCTGTATTCTTGCTATAATCTCACAAAGAATTATACCATAGGAGAACACATCTGCCTGAGAGAGAAAAAAAAAATAAATAGCCACATGGTTCAGCATTCTTATCTGCCACTGAGTTTCTCCTTACCCCAAAATGGTTATCGTGAAACAATTAAACCAACACCGTGGCTTTACAAGACTAGCAACTGCATCAGAGCTAACCTTTTCCTTGAGAAAAAAACCCACATGCTCACAGTAAAGCAGCCTTGTCGCACAAATAGCAATGATAGCTTTAAAACTCTTTCAAGAAAAGAAAGGAAAAAACCCAAGTTACACTTAATTCAGAAGTGTAAAAAAAAAAAATCCTTCCCTGCATAAAGAACAGTAAAGTTGCATTTGATGTCTTACAGATGGGAGTAATTAAAAACACAGCCAAAACATGACATGCCTATGTATCACCGTGGTTAGAAAGACGGGTTTAGAAGCACAGTTCATCCGGAATATTAAACCTGTTTTGAAGAAAAATTACATTTTTCTCTTCCCACAGTTCAGCACCTCTGGAGAAAAGTGTCTTTCCCAAAGCTTGAGAGATCTAGTAATACTCTATACCAGCATCAGTTTCCATTGGCATTTCCATGTAATCACTCATCTGACTACCCCTGGAGCTGCACAGTTGCTCAGGTTTCCACCCACCTGAATTATCATGTAATAAAATTCAGGAGAACATGGAATAGGGGTCTACAGAGCAGAAGCCAGCATCCCTCATCCCTTAAATGTTACCTTTCACGCTGGTGAGGCATGAGATCTGCTTCCTCTTTAGTTCCCCATGCCCTAGGGTTAGTGAAGAATGTGGCACCACAGATTTGGGTACTTTATTATTAATTCAGGTCAAATGCAACTCTTAAAAAAGCTTTGAAATGGTAATTATTACATTCATTATGGAGGTAGCTACTGCTTTCCTGCAAGTACCATTAATTGAACAGATCATTGACTACTAGCTATGAAAAGGTGCAGGATGTGGGCTTCATCACAGAAAAGCTGCAGTTGCAGTGCTGAAGCAGACTATGTTACACACGGGAGAGAAAACCCTGTGTAAAGAAGAGCTTGATTGAAAAAAAACTTTCTAAAATCCAGTGTGATCTGATCCTCCTGTAAAAGAAACATTTCCTAATGCCACACATAGGACAACTTTGAAATACTCCTGGAGAACATTTTTATCCAGCTATCTTTACCTTACATTTCAGAATGGAAAGAAATTAACAGTGAATTACACTCAAGGTAATTCTACTTCCATATAAGAACCCACACCATGGATTAAAAATATTAGCTACTCAATTCACACCCTCCCTTAGTCTGAAGGACCTAGCAAGTACAGACAATTCAAAAATGACTAACTTTAATATTATGGAAATTCTAAATCTTCTATGCGGCTACTGAAGAGAAACATCTGACAACTAAAGTCCACTTGTACCCTGTACCTACCTTCTCATTGTAAGGTTCATCTCTGAGAACTTCTGGTGCCATCCAGAAGGGTGAACCCACCACTGGTAATTTCTCACTGTATAGATATGGGATAGATGGGGGAAAGTGGGGAGGGAGAGAGAGAAAAACCACTAATTAAAAGCTCAGACACTGCTACTCACTTTCCCTAACTCCAAATACCTGCAGAAACTTTCACCAGAGGGAAGTTGATACAAGTGAGTTCCATAACATATTGTATTTTATACTGTTTTCCTGTGGGAGTCACTGGAACATTCAGTAGCAGGAAGACAAGGTGAAAAAAGAAAGCTTCAAACAATTACTGGTGTTTTACTTATAGTTTCTAAGTGCTTGGCCACTTAAAAAAAAATACTCTGAGGTCACGGCTGTTCAATAGCTTTGGTTTCCAAACTCTTGGCAGAGCTGGCTCCTTATCTGTACATGGAAAGGCTTGTAGACATCAGTTTGGGGCTAGATGTCAAGTTCCCCATTCATGCAGCAAGCCATGCAGGTATCCATCCCTACAGGTATACCGAGAAGCAGCTCTGAAAATATACAACACAGACTGCTTGCAAGCTGTATTTAAAAAACACAAAGCCAAGATTGACCAGATGAATCCTTTAATAAGGAAAAATTAAAAGGAATCAGAATAGAGAAATTTGAAAACATCATCGTGTTTCCATATGGCTGAACACTGGGGTCTCACGAAAGGTTTCCAGCGTGCCAGGGAGCTAACCTTGAAGGAACACCTAATAAAAAAAAGGCCTCTGATAGGCCTGAAATAGCATGGCTTGTTCACCAGCAAACTGGAAGCAACAAAACTGCATTTGAAAACGGAGATCAAAGCCAAATGGTGGCTAATGCAACAATTCTATTATGTTGGTTTAGTGTCAAGCTACCTCAACTTTAGCTATTATTATACTCTCCATTTTCAGGGCATCTCTAACCTGGGTATGAAGAACACTTTAAGCCACCTGTGGTGCCTCCGTCATTTGGTCACAGGTTTGCGAGGGCAGAGATGCCACAGCAGCATGCAAGATACACATTGGCTGTACTTATCAGTAGTTTGGTAATTAAACTGTTCACTTTGTTAAGCTTTTAGATCAATATTTCATCAACATTAATGCAAGCCTTCAGACTTCCCAAGACACCGTTTCAGGATACGTGCAGTTCAAAAACACTGCATAGCTGAGATCTTTTTCCTGTGCAGTCAAAAGAGCTTGAAGGGTTTTATCTGTTTTATGCAGAAGCACACACTGGAGAAAACCTGACAGCACATTTCAGTCAGAGTATTCTGAAATACACACATCAATATACACAGAGAACAATTAAATCCTTGTCCTTGATCTCCCTAACGGAGGGATGACAAAAGGACTATTTCCAATTGTGACAATAGCTGTGCATTCCTCAAATGAGTTAAGATTATAATTTCACCCCAGGGAGAGCAAAGTAGTGAGCTGCTGTTAGACATTAATTTTATTTTCTCTTTGTTATAAACCTGGATCTTAAATACTAACCCAGAGGTTAAAAAGAATAATACCGGAATGACACTGAATATTGTTTATGAAAATGGAAAGAAGCTAATTAAAGTTGTTAGGAATCAACACAGCACATTTATTATATCCCAATCCAGAACGCTGGACTGTATTTTTGTGTTTGCTTTGTTGTTTTAAACCAAAATTCCCCAGTACCTGCTTAGAAGATCTACTGAAAAGCTTGAGTAAATCCTCTACTCACTGGAGCATTTCTGAAGAATGAATGTCAGCAATCAATTTAACAAAAGGAACAGTAATTATGGCTAGAACATTTTGGTCAACCAGCCTGCAGCTCTAGACTGAAGAGTGAGGATGTTTTTTACAAATTTTGTAATGAAGAATGCAATGAAGTCCTGAGGGATCCTGCTCATTACAGCTTCTGACCTGCAATCACACTGCCACTCTCACCGTATTTTGATTAGTTCACGTACCTGTGATCAGGAATTTTCTCTGCTAAACCAAAGTCTCCCACTATTGCTGAGTATCCATTCTCATCATGTTTTATTAAGCAGTTCTGGGGAAGGAAAAAAAAAACCAAACCAAAACAGAAGAGTTATTGTCTGGGCATGAAACCTATATGCTGTTTGTTTTATTTATTTTTAATCTGGACCAAGACTACAAGATACTGTTTGGAAGACATTCATCTGTGAGCAGCTTTTGTCTGAAAGCAACCACCCTTTTCCCCTACCCTCCCCCCCACACAATCACATGTCTGTCAAACTTAAGATGCTGCAAAACAGCCTTACACCAAGTTAATAATCCACTTAAAAACTTGCTGAGAAAGCAGGCAGCTACAGGCAGCACGCACCCAGCTAGGTTCCAGCGAGAATTAAGATGATTTAGCTCCCTTAGTGCTCAAGTATGCAATACATGCTGTTCACTATGACACCTTAAATTTTCTCTTTACAATATACCTGCATCTGACCAGCATACGAGATCAGAGCAGACCATAAATGTCCTTCTATATTTTGCTACATTAACTACTGAAAAGGAACTTGCTGCTTTGCAGTAGATTTTCATCAGAAATACAGTATGTGACAAAGTTATGTGTGCTTTTAAAGTCTCAAAATTCCTTATTCTACAGTACATCATAAAACATGATTTAAGGAAAAAGTCTAATAGGGAGAACCTGTCAAACTTCTTTCAAATGTGCCCTTCAGTGTCAGAGGGGAGGGCAATTTAAGGCCACACAGATAATTCTGGTCCGGCAGCATCACCTCGCACACAGGTTATTATTGATTTATTTGTTATTTATTTCCAACTCTGAGAAACATGCTTTGACCACATCTTTTCCCTTCTCACCAAATGAATCGACAGCTGACTTCCCTAGGGTTTTTTTCTGTCCTACAGTACGTGGAGCAAGACAGCATTCATTCCCTTACCGCACACCTTGCTCTGTATCCGTCCGCAGGCCGTACAATAGCAGTGACAGGCAGCCAAACCCCAGCGACTCCTACAGAGTGGTACCCTGCATTAATTAGCTGAACAGCAGGAAACACTTGCCAGCTTTATTGTCCTTGGATGTACAAAAGCCCCTCGCTGACCCCAGAGCATTAGCTGGTCTGTATAATGCCACTACCAAGAAAAGCAAGTCCCTTGTCTAAAAGATCAAGTTCAGGTCATCACTGTTTACATTATTCAGGGACGATTGTGGTTCAGGCTGCAAAGTGAGTTTTCTTCCTGCCAATTAAAAGGTTAAGCAAGCCACTTCTGCCATCATGTAAGGCAAATGCATGCAGCCTCTTGAAACACATGCCGGGCTCCCAAGATGCAGGGTTCCGTTTGTTTAGCATGACTCCAGCATAATAAGTACAGTTAGTTTGGGGGATTCGTAAACATGTCCCGAGTTAAATCAACCATGCTTGCCCAGAGAGCAAAGCTTCTCAGTTACGGGCTTTGTTGTCTTTTATCAAAGAGCACATTCATTCAGCTTGCCTCTGTTTAAACATTTGGTCACTGTAAGTGGACTTAAAACTGAGAAGGATAAAATTGTTCCCAAAAAAAATCTTACTCAAATGATTCAGACAAGTGGAATTCATTGTGTACCGCACAGAAACGAGTCTATTGGAACACCAGAGGTTTTTGCAGTGTACAAGAATGCTGATAGCAGTTTATGCCGTGAAATATTGGGTTATTTTCTGCCACAGATTTCTCAGCAATTAAAGATCATTGATCATTCAGCATTAAAAAAAAAAAAGGCCTCTGACTCATAAAAGAACTAGTTTAAAGACCTAGATTTCCTTCTTGCTTTACACCTGTGACTATTTACATTTTGAGGACTGCAGTTATTCATTTACCTTACGGATTTTGTGGATGAAGGTTATTCTCCAGTAACCCCTGGTCTCTGAAATTTCAGGGGAACATTTAAATCCAGATTAAGAACTATTTTCAACATAACTAAAAAATCTGTAAAACACTTCTACTGACCTTAAGATCTGCAGTAATTTACAGGGCTGCTTTGATACCAACAGGAGGCTTCAACATAACATCATCCTGACAGCAAATTTTCCTTCAGTTTCTTACCAATATACAACCACATCCCACTAGACAGCAATACAACACTAGCACCCCCACCAAGCCCCAGGCAGTCTCAGCTCACAGGTACAGCACTGACACTATACAAATAGATTACTCCTAAATAAATTAAACCAATAATGTATCCAACCTAGCTGCCAGGTAATGCTACCTCACAGCTCTGAGCTCCTCTCCAGATGAGCAGGATCTGCCTGCAGCAAAGCTAGGCTGCCTTTCAGTCCAGGCCTTTCAAGAAACCAAACAGAGCAGGCACCCCACTGCTGCGGGGTCCACAGGTCCTGCAGGAGAAGTCCTTGCATGAGAAGGCAATGGAGGAAAGTCCAGGGTAAACACTGCTGCTATGAAAACTAATGCTCACAGGATGGTTTGGGTTGGAAGGGACCTTAAAGACCATCCAGTTCTAACCCCCCTGCCATGGGCAGGGACACCCTCCGCTAGACCAAGTTGCTCAATGCCTCATCCAGCCTGGCCTTGGACACTTCCAGGGAACAGGAATTTAAATTCATTAGGATATGTATTCCAGTACAATTTATTCACACTTAAACCAGCCATGGGCAAGTGACATGCACCAGACAAAGAAATGCCAGTGTCACTACAAATGCTCACTGTAGGGGAATCGAACTGATTTAATTCAACTGGTGCAATTTTTTTATGTAGCTAAGCACCATTTTCCTGGAACCCAGAAAGGATAGGAGCCTATTTCTACTGAAATCAATAGTAAAACCCTTCTACTGATAGTAGCATGGTTAGATGTCACCTTTCAAGCCTGTAGCGCTCATTCCGGACAAAGTTCTGCAGATGGCGATGCTTTGCTCTGTGCTGAGATTCTCCAAGTGTTCAAGGCCAACCCTCTGCACCACCACATTCCTCCTCTACCCTCCCCACCCAAGTGAAGCCATTACACACACTGCACCAAACCCACAGAACAGAGAGTTACCAGATTGAAGATGCAATTCATAAAAAGCTGACTTTTACCGACACAGCCCTCAGTAACCGGCAGTTCACGTGCACTCAATGAAAGACATTTCTAAGCAGTCGCATTCTACTGCCTAGATAAACCAGGATCAAAAAAAAGGGACAAAGCCTCATTAGAGGCTAAAAGGTTGAAAAGAGTTTTTAAATTTAAGCTAGAGGTAGTATCTTAGTAGCAGTACAATAGAGCATACCGCACTGTCTCCACTGACAAAGCGATACTTCTCAGTTTCTACAAAAAAGAAACTAGATGTATTGATTTGGTATGAAAAACTTTCATTAATGGATTTTGGCACAGAGATGCAAGAGTTTGAACCCCTCCAGTGTGAAAAGCTCCTAATGAACTGCCTATGAGATCTAATCTATTAGATTGGATATCAGGAAGAAATTCTTCCCGGAGAGGGTGGGGAGGCACTGGGACAGGTTGCCCAGAGAAGCTGTGGATGCCCCATCCCTGGCAGTGTCCAAGGCCAGGCTGGATGAGGCTTGGAGCAACCTGGTCTAGCGAAGGGTGTCCCTGCTCTTGGCAGAGCGTTGGAACTTGATGGTCTTTAAGGTCCCTTCCAACCCAACCCATTCTGTGATTCTATGATAAGCAGCTTTACCACACAGGTTTTAAGAAAACTATTTGTATAAGCTGCAAGGCAGTAAAACATGACAGCCTTCCCAAGCTTTCTCTTTGGACCTCTACAGACAGGGATGTTCTTTCCTTTGGCAGCTCACATGGTCAAAGAGGGCAGTATTTGTCTTCAGCTGGGTTCTCAAGGCTTTTTCTCCCCGAAACGTGGACCCCATCAGTCCTTCCTGAGGCAGTCTCTTAATAGAGGCAAGGAGCTCTGTACATGAGCCCTAAAGAGTTAACAGAGCTGTTTATGCAGAGACAGATGTGAAAGAACATAAAGACCCCTTTGTGTGTTACAGGAGCTTAACATCTGCTTTGCACAGCATAATCCTACTAAGACGAATGCAATATTCTACTCTCCCTTTTACATAAACAAAACCGAAAATAGACTCAAGAGTTTCAGAGTTAAAAATAAGTTGCTTAGATGAAGAAACCCCATAGTTTTATTTTACAATATGACATACAAGCTAAACTCCTCTGAGATTTTACTGCACTCCAGAAAACACAGGAATGGTACTGCAGTGTCATTGGCAACCCTCTGATGCCTGTTACTGAATTAAAATCCTTCAAGGCCAATTGAGATGTATCAGCTGTTTTTTAAAGCACTACCATCCCCTAGGAGAAACACCATTGACAATTACACGTACAAAGTTTACAATACTAGATACACTTTTAAAACTAAACCCATTATGTCTGAGGGATAGGCTCCATTTGTGTCCCAAAGTACGAGTAAAAGTTTAGTATTGCGACTGTCATTAGAAATAATCATCTGTAACAGCTAATTTTTTCAGCGTAAGCCCTCCCCTGCTGTGCAAAATACCCAGGCAAGCGCCTCTCCTAGCACAAAGGGGACCTTACAGCCACAGCAGCAAGCATGAGGCTCATCAGACAAAGGTTCTGTTCGTTGCTTGGGGTTTACTGTGGTTTATTTTGTGTTAAACAACAAACAGCGTACAAGGTAGGAAGTCAGAGGATGTCACTTTCAAGCCCAAAGGCAGCGAATTTATGTTACATCAGATAATCCACAGCAATTGCTTACATGCGTGGTTTTGTCCCGTAGCAACCGACCACGCCGCTTCTCAGTGAAAGGGGGGTAAGCCACTATGCATTTACTGCGAAGTGAAAGCATATGTTGGCGGGAATACACACACTTGGGTGTGTGTGAGCAGAGATACAGGCCTGGAGATTAGAATGTCTTCCCAGATTTTATCATCGATGGAGCTCACAACATGCCCTAAAACTGCTCACAGCCTACTCTTGGTTATCAGACATTGTTTTCGTTTGTACGTAATTCTGCAAAACTAAAAAGGCATTTGTTTGGGGGTTTGCCTGTTTGTTTTTCTTATGAGCTTTGATAGTGGGTTTTTGGAGAGGAGGGGGGTTCAGCTAAGACACCTCAGCTGCTCGGGAGAACAAACGTAGAATGTGTTGCAAGCAAATTCTGGAATAATGAACATTTTTTTTAAATGCTCAAAAGTATTTATTAGCCCATGGTATCATACCCAGCTCTGGTATGTGATGAGACGTGATGAGGCCTTTTGCCACCCCTGCAAAAAGTAGACTAAGACAGGACATCTGTGTAGGGAGTCTGAAAGAGTGAATACGGTGACAAGACAGTAGGAGTCAGCTAGGGGCTGGCAGGGACCAAGCCCAGGGCCTTGAGCTAGGGAGAGCAAGGAGGAGAAGACTGTTTGGAGGACGCAAGAACCACAGGTATAGCAAACAGGCTGGGGGGAGGGGGCAGGGAACAGAGCTAACCTGGAACAGCAGAACAGGGGGAGAGCTAGAAAAGGCTAAACACACTAAAGACCAGAATGCAGAAAGATAGCTTGGATACAGCATCGAGGAGAAGCAATAGGAAGAGGGTAACTGCAGTCAGCCAGACAATAAGGTTGGGGGACAGGAAGTGGGAGCAAAAGGAAGAAGAAAAGCCTTGGAACACAGAGCAAAAGCCTGACTGGAGGCTCACATTGTACAGTAGCAGAAAGGACTGGATAATCACAGAGTAGATATGATTAGTCTTGGGAAAATGGGCAGACTCCTAGACGTTCACTTCTCACTGCCAAGGAGTCTCCCTTGCTCCTCTTTCTGCTCTGTAGCAAAACCAAGCAATGTCTATTAGTAATACTAATAAATATTTCATGTATTAGTTACTGCATTAACTAAAGAAGCAGACACCTCTGCTACGAATCTCAAACTTCTAACCCTGCAAATGAAGTACGTAATGCCTTTGGTTTTTTCCATTTTTGTTTTTTAAATTGGAAGTTGCACACAACATAGCATATACCAACAAATTAATATTGTGCAAAAGATGGGATGTAAAACTTCCTCTGAGAATGTTCATTCTTCCCCTTATGCATGCATTAAGGTGAGGTCTTTAATTACATGATCACACAGTTTTCTACCTGGCACCTGTGTCTTTTAATGTACACAATGGATTCACACTGAAAGTGAACTGGGGCTGTACATAAAACACTTGGGCCACTACTGCCACAGAAACAGAGGGTGAAAGAAAGGCTGGGAAGAGATGAAAGTGAAGGGCAGGGCTGGAAAAGGTGGTCTTCTGGTCAAGATTACTGCAATGTTGCCCCAGGATCTCTATTTTGGTCTTCCTCAGCATCACAGGCGGGTTCTGTGATAAGGAAGCTAATTTAACAGAATCTGAGATTGTTGCTGATCTTGTGCTTTCTCTGTCTCCAGGAGTCAAACCTGACTATTACAAGTGCCGTAATGCTTCCAACTGCCCGAGGTCAGTGAACATACTGCCTTGAACTTGAACGTCTAAAATGCCAAGTATTCCAAACAAAGTCTTAAAACACATACTAAATAGTCACCAGTATTCTTGCTTTTAATCTGTTCTGATAAGGCTGAGTTTATTCATCTCCCTCATCTCAGAGATACTGTAAGAATAACTTCACCGCTATAAGGGCAGTCCTGGTGTAAGCTGCCAAGGAAGTCAATAGTACTTTCAGAGCAGGGTTTGAATGCAATGCAAACACAGCGTAAACAAGGTGCAAAAGGAATTCTCTGTGTAGTAGAAAGACATTTGTTTTGAAGGGGTGAGGTACAAAAGATTTTGCTACATTCTCTTTGCAGGCTGGACACTTCCCTGTGCCTTCCCAAACACTGTTGTTTTAACTGTGGGTAACAACAGACAGAATGTTGCAAAACCAAGACAGATTAAGAAAAACTTCATCACTGGTTCCTACAGAAACCCTTCCAACGTATCACATCATGATTTCTGTTTTAATGACTGCATCTTCTATGACTAAGACTGTCAGAGTTAAAATCCACAATGGGACCTCCTTGAGAATCACTGAAAGGTAAGGGAAATCCTCAAGATTCCAGGATGCAAAACTTTCTTGTGCACATTACGGTGAGCCCCAAACAAAAAACGACCCACAGCTTGCAGCCATATGGATAGGGGACAGGGAATGAGCCAATAAGGCTGGTTATTGTAACTCATCTGAGGCTTAATCTCTGCATAAATCTCTTTATGACAAGTCAGAAGTGAGGGCACTGCATTTACTGGCTTATAAAATGAACAAGTCACCCTGCCCACACACCTACTATCTGCAGGCTGGGAAGAGCCAATCCAACCACTCTTACCTTCTGGCAGATTCAAGTTAGGCTGATGCTGTCTATCAGGGCAGATGAGCCTGATCAGGTCCAGCAGCCCAAGCCCAGAGCCACTCACAACACGGGTCAGTACCGGCTGTGTGGGCAGCACACTCCTCCAACAAAGATGGGGGCAGTGCTTGACAGAAGGGCAATGGAAAGGACACCAGTGGGATGTCAGGGCTGACATCCCCTGTGGGCTGCCACATCGACTACAATGACCTACATCTACTCTTCTCTGTCATTCTTCCCTCTGGCTTCCTGTAGTATCAATGCTGTTCTGCTACTCTCCATGTGGTGTAATTAGGAAGAGAGATCACCCTGCTCTATACTAATTGTCAAACCCACTTATTTTTCAGTCTTACACTGGCAGGGGACAGGAACTTTTCCTCAAGTTTTTATACATCCATTACGCTTACGCATATAATGCTACAGTCAGCGTGAGACAACTCTGCCATAACTGACAGAATAACCTTTATGTATTCATGCCACCTGCTCCTGGGAGCTGCAGCAATTAGAGGTTTGCCAGAAACAGCAGAAGAAAGGCAGAAGTATTGGTCTAAGTTAATCTCAAATTATTTTTATAGTAAAATTCATATTAGAGGGATAATTTGCAGGGGGCTATTGTGTTAAGTGTAATAGGTCAAGCACGGAGATGTTCCTGCACAGAAAGTGTTTCATTCTGTTCTTAATTCAGTCAGGCCAACAAGTTCTCTAGAAAAATACCTCCTTCTCCCCCACAACAAACCCAGTGTCTGTTCTGACTTTCATAGATGTCTAAATCCTCATCTTTTCCTTCTTTCTTTAGTAAACTTCAGTCATTGATGTGATGGCTTTATTAGTCAAATGAAGGCAATAATGAACAGTATTGAATCTGCCCTTATCCAGCCCAGACCACAAGCTCTCTCCCAAGGAAAGAGCCCACCGTATCTTCCTTCAGCTCATGCACACTATTTACTAGTAAGAATGAAGTCAACCCACCCGACCAGCGGTAAAACCCCGGTAAAATACAAGGCATCTCCTCGAGCAGTAGTCAAAAGCCACACTCAGGGCTGAATATTTCAGCAACCGGTTTTTGCTATGGTTATCATCTTAATCCTTTGCTTTGGAACCAATTTGTCTAAAACTTAGCTTGCCAGCAGGGTCCAAAAGGAAAGTTACTTGACCAACAGATTTAAAGTGTATTTCATCAGTACAATAATACACTAATAAAATTCACAACTACTGGGGCATTTAAGGCCAGGTGTTTCATCTATTTCCTTTCCTAAACAGAACAAGCAAGTGCATACATCACCTCAAAAAATTTTAAAAATTAAGTTAAAAAAAAAAAAAAAAGGCAAACACCACACCAACCCAAAAAACTCCAAGAAATTGAAAGGTACAGAATATAGCTGATGCAAACTTCTATCCTGACAGCTGCCATGTGACCCACAGAGATACTATAGCTACAGCATCAGGAACCATCCAAATATAGCATAACTACTAGTAAATCCTTAGGGTTTGGTTGGGTGTTTTTAAATAACCCTTGCTACTTCCGGTGGCCCCTGATGAGTTGGCTGTTGATGTGAGATCATGCACTCCTCCCAGCGGGTGCGTTTCTAAACAATTGACATTCAACAATAGATAACACTGAAGCTTTGGTAGGGCAGCTCCAGAGAATGAGATACAATTATGTAAAGCTTTGAACAAAAGCATTCACAGCGGACTCAGGAAAGGGATTTTCGGGATTTTCGTATGACTAGCCATCACAGTACGAGTTCATGATGAATGCTGCAGGCACAGAGTTCTCCCTAGTTACTTTGGTTCCTTGCAGTAATTCTGCTTCCCCACTCTTAAATGTACTAAATACATCCTTAACTAACATGAGAAGGCAACACCAAGTTATCTTTTCAGATCTTTTGACACACCTCTTATCCACACACTCCAAGATGACTGAAATGGAGTTTGAGTGTATCATGTCCAAGTGATACAACTCCAAGTCTGGGAATTTTCCATAAATTTTATATTCTTCCTTGCAGAATTCAGCACCTTTCCCTTGAAAGGATACTTTTTCATGACTTCACTGACCAGCAGAACTACTTTGGTTTCCCCTTGGCTAAATGCACATCCCTCATCTGTTTAACACTACACTGAGGTAGCTTTCTTTAAAAAAAAAAAAAAAAAGGTTGACGACTAGCAGTCACATTTGCAAACACTATGCTGTGTTTTCATTTGTAAATGGTGTTTCTAATCTTAAAAAACAGCTCCTCTTAGGCCAAGCTAACATTCTTCTGGATGCTTTTGATTGAAGTGATATTATGAAGTCTTCCCAAGAGGAATTTTGGACTTTCATGTTGCAAGTCCGCAGTAAGCTTAAACCAGCTCATTAGCGCCAGACAACAGGACAGACAGGACAGCAAAGCCCTCGGCACAGACTGCAACGGATGGCAAGACCCAGTGTGAATACTGGGGCAATTTGTTCAGAGCTTAGTGCTCCTATGTCAATATTTCTAGCTGAGCTTGAATTAGCTAGCTGCTTCAGCCAACTAAATTCACCCAGTTTGTCACCGAAGCAGTACAAATGTTCACTGAAAACGCTGCCACTGAAATGTCTTTCTGAAGGAAATTCTGAAATTTGAATATTTTAGGTAAACTAGTTTGATCTTACTGACTTCAGAAATGAAAAAAATATAAACCAGGCTTGTGGACAACACTTAGTGCTGAATTAGTAATGAAAGGTCACTCTTGCTACTGAAGAAGATTTGTGAAATACATGGAGAAAGAAAACAAGGAGCTTTTAAAGTGCATTTGTAATAATCTCCTCAGTTTGGGTTCTTTATATGATTAACCTGTTCCAAGTGTTACGATTGCTATGCTTAATTACCCAGGGATTTAAATACTTTACTGAACCATAATTCAGAACTAAAAACTCTGCAGCTGCCTTCTGAGGAATCCTAATCTGAACTCATTTAAGGAATGACCTTCCTTCAGGATAGTTATTTCTCCAGTTCCCATACAAACTATAAACATGTTTTGAAGAAAGTTTGACTCCTATAAATTTCAATTTGTTTCTCAAAATGTCTTAGATCATAACTTACACAACAGAAGCTCTCTGCTGGAAGGAGGAGAAAGAATCAAACCACCAGTTATAGTACCTTCATTATAAATTTCCTTCTTTGTAGACAGTACCTTGGACGTAAGGTCTCGGTGGAAAATGCCTTTGTAGTGAAGATAACTGATTCCCATGGCAATGTCATAAGCCAGTTTCACCCTCACTGTCCAGGGCAGATGCTGGTTACTGTCTAATAGCTGTTCCAGGTTACCACAGTTGATGTACTGAAAAGACAAAGCAACATTTGCAATTAATTATTTCATTTCATGCATTGTCAGGAATGTAAAATTCATCATTACACAACTGTCCTCAGCTACACACTATTTTTTTCCATTAAGAAATGCACAAAGGCATGCACAGTTTGCAGATTTTGTGAGGATAAAAATGTCTCCAGCACCTGTACCAGTGCATTACGCTAAAGATGTGCGCAACAGCCACCACCGCATTAAGTCTGCAGTATTTAAATAGACCCTTCAGAAACACCTACGATGCAATATCACCCTCTCATTTCAGTGTGAGCAAAATGAGGGCAAAAAGGATGAAGAGCTGGCTCTCAGGCAGAGTAAGTCAACAAAGAGAGGGCTAAGTATCCAAGTGTAGGTCACAAAGCCTGATCAAGTTCCCAGATATCAGTTCCCTAAACTGAAGTAGGATCAAAGAAAAATATTACAACATGTTGCTGTAAGTTACACTTCTTCAATGCTCCATCCAGAAGTCTTATCAGCAATCTGATTCCCACTCTGTTCAGTATTATATCAACCCCATCAAATGGTAGCCCTCATGAAAAGCAACCTACATTAAGTACAAGATAAATGCACAAGAGACAGTGAAACAAAGCAGCACCCAGTGATGCTAAGTAATACAACCCAGGGTTAAGACGTGGCGGCTCCACTGCTTCTCAAATAATCATTACAGCAACACTGAGCTTATGCTTTACATACAGACCCTTTACACCTCAGCAGCAGCTACTCCACGTTTGAGCAGCTTCTTGTTTCACTCCCAGCCTCAGTCTCCTCACCAACAACAAAGCAAAGAGACAAGCTCACTCCAGGAGGAAAAGCTGGCAGCAATGCAGCGACTTCTCTCCAGAAAATCAAGCACAGCCAACAGGGTAATTTGCTCCTGAGCCTGGTCCAAGCATGCAACACTGCAGCAGGCTGCACCAACTTTGCTCCTCCGCGCCAGACAGCTCTCCAACCCTCTCAAGAGGCTTTGCACTTTCCTGTGTCATTCACCCAGACAAAACGTGGGTCACCATTATCACGTTAAAATAAAAATCGTAATTGCATCTCTTGTTATATCATAACTTTTAAAATTGCTTGTATGTTGCTGGGCTTCTTTGTGTCTCGGAGCCTGGGGCATAAGGTAACGTGAACCACACCGTGCAGTGTGGATGTAGCTGCTCTCACACTGTGCTACAGCATGGAAACAGCACCCACAAGCCAGACTCATTTATTAGTAATTATGTCAGGGGGTCATGGCTCACCTCCCGGATGGTCTACAAAACCAGCTTCTTCCTTACAATCAATCCGGCCCTGTGTCTTGCCGAGTTAATTCGGAAAACCTTTGTCAGCAAACAGACAAATTTCACAGGTAACTCTTTAACGAGGCCACACGGTTCGGGCAGACGATGCACGAGCAGCTTTTAACTGTCACAGAGTTTACCGGGAGAGGGCACCACAAAGCAGCGCGGGGCTCCCCTGGGCTCCACCGCACATCCCCCGGGAGCCGGGCATGTCCCTGGCAGCCCAGGACGCGAGCCTGCTCTCCCTCCGCTCTCCCTCCGCTCTCGCAGCAGCCGCGTCTGCACAAGCTGGGAAGTACAGCACACGGACACAGCGGGCACCAAGCACCCTCAGCATTTGCTTTTCTGCTTTTCAGTAGAGACCTCTGGCCTGATCAGCGTGCTGTGCATCCCCCTTTTGTCCCTGAGCAGCAAGCAAGGCAAAGGGCGAGTACCAGGGTTACTACTTTGCACTCAGTGTTCTTCAAAGAACGATTGACAATCGGCTCCAATCTGGGCCCGACTTCAGAGCTGAGAGCAACTACCTTCTCATGTTGAAGGACACAACCCCACAAAAGGTGCCTGGGTCTAGGAAACGCTCCAATTTCACCCTTTTATGACTACTTCAAGCTGCTGTTTCATATCTTTTGCATTAGACTACCAGCAGGAGAAAGAGTGAAATGATACACCGAAACAGAGTTCAAAATAAGATACAGAGAAACAGAATGATTCAGGATATTGACTCTTTCTAGACCAAACAGGCAAAAAGTACTTGTATTTTACAAGTAGGCGAGGAAACCTCTTGAACTCTAGTGTAACCTGATGTACATTTTAAAATGCAGTCTTGTTCTTGAATAGAATGATTTTCTATCAGACTATTTTCTTTTGTGCTGAACAGTTTAATGACTCAGAAATTTATGCTTAGCGCGTATCATTTTGTGAAATAAAATGCCTGCAGGCCCCTCTCCAAAATCAAACAAGTCTTAACACACCAATGATAAAAACCGACCGTTGAGGACTGCTGTAGCCCAGGTACTGCAGCGGGGGGGAGGGACGTGTCAGATGACTACACTGGAAACTAGAAATTGCAGGCCGGTAGAAGCCAGAGATCCAAACCAACCTGGCTCTTACCCTAGGAGCTGGTATGTCAAGATAGCAGAGCCGCTCTGGAACAGGTCACTCGGAGGCTACGCAATCTCCATCCTTGGAGACTTTCAAGACCAACTAGACAGAGCTGCAGCCAACCTGAGCCAGTGTTGGAAACAATGCTGCTTTGAGCTTTCCATCTTTGATCCTCCTTTCTCATTGCTTTTATTTGAACCCCTAAGGGAGCTAGGTGACCTTATACAGCACTCAAAAAAAAAATTATATTGAGCAGTGGTTGGGGTTTTTTTCTTAAGAACACAAGTTGCTATCATGCTTAAGGAGAAAGTGGTGAATAAGATTTCTACATTTAACTTCTTACATATTCCCAGCCTCCTTGGAACAGTGCAAACAGCACTTCTCATCCAGTTATGTTCAAATCAGGATATCGACCAACCTGGAACAGAAGGCACTAAAGCACCTAGCTCAGTAACCCAATTATAAAGTGACATTTATCAATTCTCTCAAACCATTTCACCTTTCTGACTGGGCAATAACAGACCATCCATATAGCACTACCATACTTGAATTCATTGGCAAGAGAATGCAAGGGGGAAGGGAATCACTGGTCTGGTTTTCTATTTTTGTTTGGGTTAAAAACTGTGCCATACTATCACAGTAATTGCTCCAGAAATGCTAATCAATAAAAGAAGCCACCCATAAGATTGACATATGTACTGAAAGGTGACAATAGCTACTGTTTTGAGCATGCTCATGATTTGCTCTTCAATAAAGTAGCCTACTGATTTGATCCACTGTTGCCATATTAGTTAAGTGCATCTAATATACCTATTCCCCCAGCACCCTTCCAGTCTAACTGGCTTGCGGGGTCATTCACCCATCTTAACTGCAAGGACTGGATTCTAGCACGGGCTGCGTGAAGACTGACACACCCATATAGGACACAGCAAGCTGTGATGAGCTGCAAGAGCAAGAATCAAACCTGACTAGCACATACACAAAACCCATGAGGACTCCTACCCGACACTGCCACCCAGCAAGTGCTCACATCTCATTTATTGCAGGTGTGAGTTCTGGTTTGGGCTCTAATTTCTAGCGTACTTCTGCGAAGCACTGCAGGCTAATCATCAAACAAACGGAATTAAGATTTTCCTACAGACGTCTTTAAGACTCTAATTGATCTCAGATTTTAGCTGGCCAGCAGGTAATATTTGCATGCAGGTTCCTGAATTGCCCTTAAGGCCAGCACCATAGAGGTTCAGTGCCCCTTCAGTGTCTCATAAGTAATCCAACACTTCCAGTCATTCAGGCTGATAATGCAAACAGCCAGCCTGAAGGTCTATTTTTTTCAGAGCCCTTCAACAATGACTTTTCAGAATAGACACAAAATTATGTACATTGTTTCCTAACCGTCAATGCCACTGAAAGAAAAATACTTGTTTTCAATCTCTGGCTAGTACAAACCAGCTCTGTGTGGTAAGAATATCCTAAAGGATAGTACATGCACCTCTCCCAAAGAGAATACCGGGTTTAATTTTGTCCCTGAAACATTTTGGTGCTGGTACAGTAAGGCTACAGCACACACATCATCTCAAAGCATTATTCTAGTACAACAACAGCAGCCATTGCGTAAGTGTACAAGCAATTGGAGCAGAGATCTGATCGGGCTACAACAATGAAAGCAAAGGACACTGCATTTCACAGAGACCTCACAGCTAAATGGAGCAGTGTTCAGACCTTTTCAAACTCCGTATCATCAGGTTGCAGTGAAACAGCTACCCATTATTCCCACTGCTAGCTTTGTCATGTAACAGGACACTAACAGTCAGTTTATCTGGTTGCTAGAATCTAAAAGTAACTGCTTTAGGTTGTTTATTTTTGCATTTCCTACAATTTAACATAGTAAATTAAACACAGCTCTAAAAGGCCATTTTAGCTCACAAATATATGTATCTCTTCCTACAAATTTATCCATGGAAAAAGCTCCTATTTTGTTCTAGAAAGGAAGTTCAGCAAAACTGTATGTTACACCTCTCCCAAACCTTATGGGCAAACAGGGCAGTAGGTTCTTTGAAGGACAAGTTACCCAGAGGCTCAGCGAAGCGTAGGTGCTTTATGGATCAAAGAGCATTGAGGAGGCTTCTGATGTTATTGCTTAACGCTACAAAATGCAAAAGCAGCAGCACGTAGCCCTTTCCCACACAAAAGTAGGGATACATGCTGCTTTAACCTCAGAACAGGATAATGGGATTGCTTCCTTGCATGACACCTGCAGTCACATTATCAGGTTCAAGCATATGAAATAACGAATGGGATGAAATTTAGCATATAATGGTACTTACATAGCATTATATGTTTCATTTCAGGAGGGTAATTCTGAAATTCAGCTGTCAGATTTTAGCCCTCAAAACAGAGGTTTGAACACACTAATAAAGTAACTAGAAGCTTTTCAAGGAAAGGTGCATCAGATTCACATGATTCCAGCAGTTACTGCTCAAAAACAGACTCCCAATGTTGACAAGTCTGAGGAGGAAGACTGAAGGGAATTGCAATGTTTTCAAGGCTACTTTGAAAACCAATGCTATTTAAACATGTAGGTCTAATATAAATAAGCCACCAGATACTGCACAGGAAAGCCAGAAGAGAGTTGGCCTGCTATTTACTCAGCTGTAAACATCACAGCTCGCCATTTAAAAGGCAACAAATAACCACAAGACACCCCTACTCAGTAGCCCAAATGTTGCCAAAGGCAACACATTATGTGGTTAAGAAAAGTAGGTGTGCATTTAAGATGACAGACCAAATGAGGCAAGTAAAGAATAAGAGCTCTGGGGACCCAGAATATGACAAAACAAACACTGAGATAGCAACAAATGAAGATACTGGAGAATCCTAATGAAGAGAACAGGCAGGAGCAGGAGGAAAGAGAAACTAGAAATGCAGCTGTAGCACCTTCAGCGTGGAGAAGCAAGAGAGATGTCAGAGCAAAAGGCAGACAATGTAGATGGACTCTAAAGGGTGACCAGGAAAGCAAACCAACATTGCAGACATCAGTGACAACTGCACTGAAGCAGTGTCAAAGGAGACAGCTTGCCTATTTGTATAATTTCTAATGCTGAAGTAAGAAGGTAACACTTGTGCCTAATAAAAGGGAGTTGAAATCTTTTCTCAGCTTTCTGCAGAAGTTAAAAAAAAAAAAAAAAAAGAGTTTTAAACCAAGGAGGATACAACCCGATCTTCAGTTCTTGTATGTTTAAGTCATCTGTCACACTCAGCACTCTCAGTGACTACTTTGAAGGCTTCTGGCCACGAGACAACAAGCCGATGTACCCTTCTGCCACAACTGGCATATTTAGCTGCAGTGGGAGGACTGGAAATTTCCTTGTTCCCCCAGCTGCTTTCATTAGCTTCAACTGTGCAGAATTGGACAAGAAAGACAGTATCAGTATGTTTGAAACTACATTACCAGATACTACAAGTTGGTACACTGAGAATGACTACCAGATTAAATGTAATTGATTTAGATGTCAGTTCATAGACCTCCAGTTGGTCAAAAAAACCCCTACCACTTAAAAATCTACAAAATCACCTCCCCCAAGTACCTCTGAGCTGTAACCTTCCATTTCCATTAATTATCTAACACACTGATTGCACCAAGCAAAATAAACATTGAAACAGAACAAGTTGGATGTTTAATTTGGGCTGTACCAGTATATTTTTGGACAGCAGGTGAACTCATGTTGCCAGGGAGAAAACCACAAGTGCTGAAAGAGTCAGTGAAGGTGCTTCACACAGGTGAAACAAGCTCATTTCAGAACAAAACTCACAGCTTCACAAGACCTGAAAGGCTCAAGTGGCTAGGAAAAATAGCCTGATTGAAAGGACAGGAAAAAAGCCAGAAGTCTTCCTCTAAAGGCCACTTTTCTTCCCTGCTCCTTGGGGCAAAGATGAAAGGAAAAAAAAAAAAAAAAAAAAAAAAAAAAAGAGTCTGTAACTTAAAGTCAATTTCTCTTCTGCTGTTCAATCAACACAAAAAATTCAGTTCTTTAATTTTATCCTGTAGTGGGTAACACTTTTAAATTAAATAATTAATATTTTGTTAATCTTGCTTTAAAAAGTGTCAGTTATTCATAGGGGAGAGGGCAAGCTTCCTCATGCAACAACCATGGCATGGTTACTCATCAGAACCCGGGACCAAAAGCCAAGAAACACAACAGATAGACCTCTGTTTCTTCTTCCGTGTCAGTTGTGGCATTGACTGACTCGCTGGCTCCTCCTTTCAAGAAGGCATGTAGAGGCACGGCTTATTTTATACAGGCAAACAAGAATTAACATGCACTAACTCAGGAAGGAGCTGTAATGAAAACCATTTGTTGCATTCCAAACATTTAAGTGCTGGCATGAAAAAGAACATGGCAAGATTTGTCTTCCTTCAGTTCTTTACATCCAACAGCTCTTATGGTCAGCATGCTGACATTATCCCTTTCCTGTCATTCCGTTCAATCAAAAATTAATGCCTGCTGCTAGAAACAGATTATCATAAGCAAAACTTGAACTGCAGGCACATAGCAACGATGCACTATTGTAACATACATATCAAGAAAGGTTTACAGACATTCACTTACAGCCAGGTTTGAAACATTTCAGGAAATAAGCTTATTTTGTTGGAACCGGAAAACACTCCCAGTATATCTATACAAACTAACCTTGATAACCATTTTTCCTGTAATTATATTAGTATAAAAAAGAGAAAGCAAAGAAGGTCTAACAAAAAACCTTAATTTATAATCTGAAGTCACAACCATTTGGATTCTAAGCAGAGCCTAGTTTCAGCGCAGATAAGAACCTGTGACATGGCAAGCTAGCAGTGGCATAAATTAGCACCCAGGCACTGAAGAGAAAGTACCTTGGTGCTGACACAGGCAAGAGAAATAGCATCTCTACAGTAACACTTCTTTCAAGAGCAGAAGGCTCCATACATACTGACAGCATTTTGAACATACGATTCACTCAGTTCTGCCTAGGAGCAAGCTGTATCCCCTGACAAGGAGCCTCTTGCTTAAATAAGATCTTTCTCACCCTCCCCACAAAGATACCAGCAGTAGCAGCCCACGGATTATATGGCTGCAAAATTCCAGATAAACAACCTGTTTGCTTCATTTTTTGAAGTCTGTAAAACAGCCACAAGGATCTGCTGAGTGCAAAAGTTACAGTGCGCAAACACCTATCCTAGGACAAATTTTGTTTCAATTCTGCACAAGGAATATTTGTTTTGAGCTATTTCCAAGTGCTTTTCCAAGCCTCAACACTTCAGCTGTGCCGCAATGTCCATCCACATTTGAGGGTGCTCAAACACTTTACTGGCAACTACAGAACATGCCAAGATCCCCTATTAACAGTGTTGTGGAAAAGCAAACATGAAAGGAATTTTCTTGTAGAGCTCTGTTTCTGACTGGTTAGGATGGCTGAGAAGTAAAGTGAAATGAGGAAGTGAAACTACAAAACACTTGTTAATACAAGAGTATGCTTCCTGGGGTCCAGGGTGAAGAGGGAGGCAGCATGGAGAGAAGGCACTTCAAACTCAGCTTACTGGAAAATATATAAAGATAAAACAGAGAAGAAAGTAAAGGGCCAGCATGACAGAATCTATTTGGAGTGCATCTCTTCATACACACAAGTAACAGAAAAATCTAGTCCTCACGGTAGCATTCAGTTCTCCTCCCCTCTCTGCTCCCCACGCACGCCACAATAGTTGAGAAGGTTGCGTCTTCTCACTTCACGAACACAGACACATTTCCAGGGTATCAGAAAGCAACAATAAAAGAATTGCAGAAGTTGCAGTTCAAGAATGTTTTTACTTTTGCTTGACACAACGGCACATGGTCCAGTAGGCTTACAATGAGTGTCAACACACTGATACTAAACATCCCCACCAAAAATAACCCCACACACACACAGCCTACCCAACTGTGTGCCACACACACAGGGAAGGCAGAGAAGAAACGAGGCTTGCTGTTCGCAGTTCAACATTTATCTGCCTTTTACTTTTTTTCTATCTTTGAGACATTCAAAGGAGGAGGAAGAGGTTAACACCGGCAAGATATTCAGCAAGCCTTCCTCAGAACACAATATATTTAGATGCCGCTATCTCAATTAAAATTATAAATAAAAAAGGTTCCTTGTGCACTATTACAGGCTCTGAAGTGATGAAACAAATCAATCATCCTCCTACAAGAGGGGAAAAAAAACCCTTAAAACCAACATATAAGACTGTGTATCTGAGATTTGAAAAAGAGTAAGAAAAAAAGGAAAGGGGGGAGAAAAGGAGGTTTAGCCATAAGCTCTTAAACTCAAAGGCATTTAAGAAAAAGGCTAAAATTGAAAAGCTTGTGCGTCCAGAAATTCTCACTGAAATAACTGGTTACTCATCATTTCTGATCTAGCACCTGCATACATAAATATAGGCTGTGCCTAAAATTGAACTCGTATTTTCAAAGCCTTGGCTTCTGTCTTTACATAAGGATTTCTTTAGTGTCTCTGATTATAGTACTTTTTAGGTCTGAATTTTCTTTTCTGTGAGAACCCACCCTTCACTCCTTGCCTAACCACATACAGCAGACTCATCTAGCAGTTTCCCTGTGCCTTCAGCACAACGCAGCGCTTACACAACTTTCAGTGCTTGTCTGCTTTTGGTAAACACAAAGACTTCCTCCAGAGAGTTGTCCTCAATGTGCCTAATTTACCTGTTCACCACCACCCACGGTAGATTTTCCTTTAACTGATCTGCTAGCACTTCCCTCCTGAGAGGCAGCCTGTAAGGCCAGCTTGCATCCTGCATAAGCCAACATTTTTGAGAGCTGTTTGCCATGACTGAGCTTTTTTACTGCAGCTTTTTGAGAATGAATTCCACCTTTCTGTAAAGCAAGGACCCACTTGAACCTCACTTATTCTAATTCTGCATCTCTACAGGATAGGAAATCGCTCTCCTTTTTAAAGATGCATCTTGGGGGAACCGATGAAATCACAGAAGGGGTACAGCCACAGGAGAACGCACATACATTCAGCTGGGGGGTACTTTTTACAAGGGCCTGTAGTGACAGGACAAGGGGTAACAGGTTTAAATTGAAAGCAGGGAGATTTAGATTGGACATCAGGAAGAAATTCTTCCTGGAGAGGGTGGGAGGCACTGGGACAGGTTGCCCAGAGAAGCTGTGGATGCCCCATCCCTGGCAGTGTCCAAGGCCAGGCTGGATGAGGCTTGGAGCAACCTGGTGTAGTGGAGGGTGTCCCCGTCTGTGGCAGGGGCGTTAGAACCAGACGGTCTTTAAAGTCCCTTCCAACCCAAACCATCCTGTGATTCTATGATTCAGTAACTAAACCTTCTTCCTGTCCTCAGAACAAGAGTTGTGACCAGGTACAGCAACATTTAATTCCCTATCAAACTGATATTATGCCACAGGGGCCCCTGTATTCTGTGGGGCTAACTTGGTATAATCAACCCAAAAACTAAGGTTAAAAAAAAATCCTCTATTATCCAGTGGTTTTCTGGAAACCCCTAGTCTTTGATTACTGCTGTCAGACAGGATGGGTAGCTTTAATTTGGGAAAAAGTAAAAAGCCATTGCATGTAGGAAAAAACCTGGAAAGGCTACCTAACTTAAATAAGGTCCTTTACATCCTTTCCAAGAACCTGACTTTTGGTATTTAAACAGTCAAAATTACCAAGCTACAAATCAGACAGACTTAGCTGAAACTCCTGTGGAGACCTGTATCAATTTCGCTGTAGAAAGAACTAAAGGGTCAAGCACACCACATATGCCACAACATCAGGCTGCAGGAGTATGATCTGGAGATGGAATTTCAGCCAGAACACTGAATTTCCTGCCTCCTGTCATTGAAATCCAGGCCCCCTCATGTGATTTTAAATGGACTTCTTTGGTATGTGCAGCACATCAAGCTGTGTTTGGGACTGAAGTATTTTTTTTCTTTTGACTAATTCACAAAAATATTTGGTTCCCAAGGAAAATAATATAAACAAAGAATATGTACTTTGTCTTAACTTCTGTGAAATAACTTCACTGTCTTAGACACAGCTTTTTTGTGTTACAAAATAATTCATGAAGCCTTAATGTTATAGCATAAGGTTTTAACAGTGTGACATTTTCCAAATACCAACACATTCCCTTGTCTACAAGCTTTTTAAACTCTACTTACTTTGAACAGTCTAATTTACTTAATATATGAACCACATTCAAACTTAATTTTGCATCCACTGATGTATATTGATGAGTCAGGTTTACTTCAACCTTTAGTCAGCCCAACTCAAGTCTCACCTACAAGGTACAGCGAAGGTACTTCAGCTGTTGGAAGAGCCTCAGGTAGCTACGGTGTTACTTCAACAAGACATCTTTAGCTGATAAAACAGTGTGGTGGTGCTCACATCCTTCTAACCCTCACTCAGTCTTCCTGGAGTTGATAATCTAGACTGAATCATTACCAGAAATGGGTTTATTTTTCTTCCCTTTTTCATGAACCCTTTAAAAAAAATAGAAACAGCTAGGACAGACACCCCTTCCAACCAAGTCAATACAGTTGGTTAGTCTAGCACTCTCCAGTTAACATTGCTTCTAGAACCACCCATGCTTCTTGACACGGATCAATGACAGAGGAATGGGTTTCTTCACTTCTACAAGCTGGGAAGTGTCAGATATATTAAAGTCTTTCATATGTGGATCTGGAACTAGATGATCTTTAAGGTCCCTTCCAACCTCAACCATTCTATGATACATGCTGCACTCCCCTTAAGAGTAGGAATCCATGGGAAAAAGAGGACACCACTTTTGAGATGAAACAATATGATGCCTTCTACAGCACAGAGATAGGATGAGGTAGAGCTGGTCATCAGTCATCAATCTACACTTGCTGAGAGTGCATTCAGCCACTTCTTATAAATTAAGCTGTGCGCCTGACCTGTTAAAGCAAAACTGAAACTGGCAGTCCATATGCTGCAAAGAGTGCAAAACTAAGACCAAATATGACTCAACTATTGACAAATACTTTCCAACTTGTGTCGTGAACAATCAAGAGGTGAAGGGAAGCCTTTGCATTGCAACAAGTTTATAAAAAATTATAACTGCAACTCAAAATTATCAAAGATGTACTAGGAATCATTTTGCAGCTACACAGGAACAAGAAAAAGCACATGGTCTACATGTGCTCCTGGACAAAGCTATTAAAAGAACTTATTTTACATACATACACATACATGAACCTAATATTCAAATTTATAGATAACTTTAATGTCACAATAATTTTAGCAAAAGCTAAAAATGATACTTTGATACAAGAAATCTGAAGCACATCTCAAGGCTTTGGACTTTAAAGATTCAGAATCTGTACAATTTCAGAAAGATAGCACTAGAGACTTGGTTTGCTATGTTATAAACACATTCATCTTGGAATATAAACAGAAGCTTCTTAATTTTTTTCTCTTAATTCAAGTCCCTATTACCTATGGCTGTTTCCTTTCAACAAGATAGCTGCTGTATGCAACAAAAAAGGTGATACTTTCAGTTCTTCCTAACTTAGCCCTGGTATTCATGTACAATGAAGTAGAAAGCACTGTCAATAGAATTGTCGTTCTGTACACATTCACTTGGTTGGGGTTTTTTAACCCAAAAAGATTGAGCCACTATTCACATGTGCTAGTAAGCAGGCACACAGTAACAGAGATTTTTGCATCTTAGGTCTAATCCCCAAAGTAAGAACCGTGGAGTCTCTAAGTATTTTAAAAAAGGATGATAGAATTAACTAGATATTTCAAAGCATCTAGTGGCTTGCAACAGTTTTTTCTGCAGGGAGGTAAGTGCTTTTTCTCAAGAACAGAAACATAAAGCACTAAGCAGATAGTGAGCACTCCTAGCAGAGATCTTATGTGATACATTCTATTTTAGGGCTGGGGAAAACAGTTGCAATGAAATGGAACCATTTCTCACCTTTTATGTTACAGAGGAGCCAAGTCTTCCTAACACACAAGTTACTTCCCCACTCGGCTTTAAACGCTACTTCTGCTGCCATGACCCTCACTCTTCTCCTCAGGTCCTACAGTGAGCTTCTCTCAGTCCTCACTCATTAAGGAGGAGTGCAACTACTGCTGCATTCAGGCAAGGTTACCATTATGCTTCTCTAGAGGTCAAATCCCTGGGGTCCAGATGAATGGTTTTCTCTTGACCCTGAGGCAAGTACATGCAAGGTCTGACTCTTAATGACTCCTGTAAGGGGAAAGCTAATGAACCCAACCAACCAAATTAACAGAGGAAATAACACAGATGTGTGCTGGCTGGACTTCCACTCCTACAATGAAAGCAGAAAAAGGAACAAGCAAATAATAGCAATAGGTACTCTAGTGTTACACTACATAACCATTCCTGTCAATGCATACCTTCCTGAAATTAAATATATTCAGTTCTAATACCCAAGTCCATATCAGGAGGACTCTGTGCCTCTGATGTACTTTTCAGTAAGGCTAAACTTCGCCTTCTGGTACTTGTTTATGGCTGTAAAGGCCCAGATTGCCTCTACACATACTTTCCAGCCCCAGCACCAATACAGCACCACTGAAAGAACTCTTCTTCCAATTCCCAGGGAAGCATACAAAATGAAGCTGTAGCTCTAACGAATGCTACCAAAAAATATCTGCACTAAGGACAAAAAGATTGAACAAAGCATGTAAGTAGAGATTTATTATAGTATTAATCCACAGGTCATGCTATTCATTAGCTAAGAGACCAAGGATCAATTTAATCTGCAGAATTTTACACATACTTAGAGTTCTTACAAAGTTTAGATTGCAGTCCTTCTGCAGCATCCCAGAGCCAGGAGGTATTTAAAAATGACAGCTGTTGGCTGCTGAAAGTCATCTGGATGATACCCTTTGTCATCACAGCATGCAGATCTTTTCTTAAAGTTACTTCCAAGCAAATTCCATCTTTTTTACACTGCTCTGTATTCAAGACTCATTTCCCTAAAACTAAGACCTGAACAGGTATATTCTCAGAGCTGTCACCAAAAACATCCAAGAGAAAGCTTGTACAGTTGCTCACTTTATCCCTCCAGAAAGTTACAGCGATTGCCAGTTCCACAAGACCATAAAGTAAATAATTTGACATACTGCCTGAGACCTCTAATGCACTCAAAAAAGACGCTTTATATATGCAAATGAGAGCAAATTAGACCAGAACTAGGGACCAAATCATCTCTAGAGTTTCCCTGCGCCTCTGCTTCTTCACTCCTCTTGAGTTTTCTTTTTCCAATACCACAGTCAGGAAGACTGTACAAAGTATGTAATGAAGGTTTCAGTAAGCAAGGGCAGCTAATGGAAAGCACAAGATATTAAGGAATACGAACTGCACTGGAAACCTCTAATCAGCATGGCTTGACTGCACACATTTGGTAATACCTAAACCTGTAACCTTACGTAAAGGGCTTTCCCAAAATTCCTTAAATTGGTGGCTTGGGGATTTTTTTTTTTTTTTTTTGCTAAAAATTGAACAGCAGTATCCAGCAGAGGAGTAACATCTTCTAACAGGATGAAGCTGAGAGTCTCTTCATCTCTTAATTTTCTACTTGGTGCCACCTTCAACACAACTTTCATCTTCTCTTCAGGTGTCTCCAAGCTCAGGCCACTCCACTTCGCGCTCCTCTTTTCTGAGAGACAACCACCAGAGCCATCTTATCCAGGAACTAAACCTGAGCTGGTAAACAGGTAATACTAAACTGGGAACAATTCCCTTGCTGTACGGAATATTTGCAGAATGACTGACAATAGGAATGCCAGTTCTAAAGACATGAAGTTCTCCAGGGCTGACAGGCTAGCCTACTGTGATCCCCAAAGCTGACAAATATTTGCAATGCTACACAAGTAAAACTCATTCAAACAATATGAATCACACCAGTAGAATAACAGTAGGGATTAGCAAGAATTAAGGAGGTGGGGGGAAAAAGGAACAGGGGAGGAATGTTGTTGCAGGGTTTTTGAAAACTCCCAAAAGTGTGCAATCGCCACCTGGAAGGCAATGTATGCCTACAGTTTTTGCTGTAGCATAAAGATTTAGAAGAGGAGACCTAAGTGATGTCTGTCTGCGTTTCTCCATTCCAGGGCAAAGGCTTTCCATAAGAAAGTGCCTAAGAACTGAGAGGAAGAGGAGGAGGAGGAAAGAGAGAAGGAAAATTAAGTATTTTTAATGATAGATTCTGCTTGTGAAAGCTGTGTATCAGAAGGACCTTCTCACTTGAAGAACCTACTTTCCCTTCCTTGTAAAAGGATAATTCAACACAACTGTAACCATTCTGAGAATTTTAAGCTTTTTTTCCTTCCCAAATCAGTGCTATCTTCAAAAGTTAAAAAAAAAAAAAAAAAAAAGGAAGGTCCCTAAAGGCCCGAAACTCCACTAACTACATTTAGTTTCCTCATTACTGCTTTGGGGAGGAAAAGCAGAGAAGAAAAGTTTTCAGTTATCCCAGAGGAACTTATTTTAAAAAAAACCCTCTCTCTTCAAAAGCCACAGGCTTTTTCATTAAGATGAGCTTTAGGAGTACAGAAGGGATACGCTGTGCAAGGAAGGAAAAAAAGTCTTTTCCCAACTGCTGCATCAGAGCATTCTTGCATCAAAACAATGAATTGTGGTTGATGGTAAAAACAGCAGTGTCAAATTTCAAAATGGTCCAAAAGCAATTATGTTGCCCAAGATAAAAATTAACATGTCTGGAAGGATTTCCGTAGTAAATTTTTTCCTGAGGTTTATGACACACCTATAAAAAAAAATTAATTGAACTGAAAACGTGTGAGAGTTGAAAGAATTCTGTGGGTTCTCTAAAAAAAATTTAAGCAGCAGTCAGGGGTTTTACAGCACTTTTTGCCACATACATCTGCATTAAACTCTGTTGCCCATGGTATATGTTGCCAGCATGCACTACTGCAGCATCCCCACCTGAGCACCCAGGAAACATTTTGGGCTTGAAGGCACTTTCCTGCACCCCTGTGCACAGCGCCTGTGAGGGGCAGTACATGAGGCAGCTGTCAGGGAGAACTCACGATGGGGATGCTCTGAGGAGCCAGGCACAGAAAGGCTGGCTCCCCCCTTACTGTTCTCACCACTGTTCCGGTGCCACGCATGCAGCGCCTTAAAACCCAGGCTGCCCAAATATACCCTGAGATCCATAAAACTCCTAATACCACACCAGACACTTGGGATGGAATCACAAGGAGTGACTAGGTAGCACACCAGCAAGGAGAAAGACTGAAAGACTGCAGGAGAGGCACATGAGGCAGACAGCAGATCCAGCTGTTGGCTGAAACAATACTGTCCTACCCCTCCATCACAGACTGTGTTCCTATCGCACTGCAACACCCCGCACTCTGCCTGAGAAAACTCAAAGCATGTCAGATCCCACACTGAGCAAATAAAGCTACGGCTTCTGATTGCAGCAGCATAGCTTTTTTTTTTTTTATCACCCAGTAGAGCTAACAGCCATAAAACTTCTGTTGTAACAATTAGCTATTGTCTGCAAAGCACTGCAATTCCAAGATATCCCAATCAACACGTAATAACTCTCCCTTCCTCATCTTCTATACACACAGCTGTCAGGGCTTTCATTTCCTTCAAGAAGGAATTATCAAGATGTATGACTCATTCTGTGCATATGTATACATCTAATTATAACAAGATTTTGGCCTGACCTCTCTCTCATAAATTCAGATAAACCTGCTTAACAGAGTTAAACAAATAATATAAGATCGGCAAGAAGGTATTAAGCGGTTTTTATACACTAGACTGTATGCTGTCTGCTTCAGTGTAACAGCACAGGCCTATAGAACCTGCAACGCACAAATAACTTTGCCTCCCATCTAAAACGGATGTCTGCTCACGCAGCCGTTCCACGCTAAATGTGCATGGGGTAAGACTGCACACTATTCTATTAAGCCATGGCTGCTCCACGCTAACTGGCTCACAGCTTCGTGCCCACCGGAGCGGATGCTGTCTGCTAACCTCCCGGCAGTGGGTCGGAGCTAGTCTCTGAACAGCCAGCAGCATCTCATGCTAACTGACACCAGAGCCTGCACTACTACGCAAGCTTCTCCAAGGCTCGGGATGCTGTGTGCCAGGAAATTAAGAAATGAAAGCAGGGTTGTCAGATTAGGAAGGTGGCCAGAAAACACAGAGAGGCTTTAAGGAGAGCCTGAAATTAGGTTGGAGAGGCATGCAAGCACAGAAGGAAGCCCTGCAGACTCTTGTAGCTGTTGAAACAAACCACTAGCTACAAATTAGAGCTGAATACTGAAAAATGAATACTCAATTCCTGGTTTTACAGGAGATGAGCACAGCAAATCTGTGCCCATCAGCTCAGTGAGGCAGCCTAGTGCCTTCCAACGCAGATGAGTGCACACCTATCAAAGCATCTACTTCGCTTCCCTTAAATGCTTCTTAACTATGTGCTTGCAAGGGTAGAGGCCCTTGCCAGCCTAAATTGTTCAGTGACTAAGGATAGATACTGAACTACTTCAGTAGAGGCATATGCCATAGCTTCTGACTTGAGTAGAACTTCAAGAACAGTATCGGATTTTCAAAACTGATAAGCCTCTGGATTCAGAACAAGGCCAAAGTCCTAGTGCAGTTTATGATTAAACAATTCCATTCTTATTTTGGAAAAAAAAAAAACCAAAACAAACAGAAACTGTTTCTTGCCCAATAGTTTTCAAAACAAAAGCCACTTGAGAGAAAACAATTAGAACAATGTAAAACACTGCCAAAAGGGAAAAACCAAAGGCCTACATATGATCAACACCTTCCTCAAGCAAAAAAACCTGGTCTGCATTATCCACTGTGTTTAGCCTCCTGTGCGTTTCAACATGCGAGAAATCTGTAACACTTCAGAACCTGCCTTCCAATAACAAAGTGCTGTATATTACCAATGTAGCCCCTTAACAGGCTTATAAAATCCTCAAGGCTCCTCTAACAACAACTGTGGTTGTCACCCTGCCTGTTAATAGCATAGGAGGCTATTAAGCACAAGTCATCTAAAACCATAGACCCAACATTTGCCACAAGTTCTCAACTTCTCATGCCATGGAAACACGCAGACAAATAAACAACATTTCCCACCTCGCCCTCAGACATAAGCTCGAAGTGATGATACACCCTCAGACATAAGCTCTAAGTGATGCTGTATCCCTTTCACTTAGGTGTATCATCAACTGCACTCTCAAAACACAAGAGGTGTTAATTAAGCTCCTTACAGAACAGGTCCAGCATAGGCCAGCTGGAGACAGGGTTGTCCTTGCAGTGAGTCAGACACCTGTTGAGCAATGGGTCTCTGAATCAACAGTTTCACCTCCAAAGATGTGAAACCTTGGCAGAAGTTCTGAGTGCTTGTAGTGTCAGGCTAGCATCAATTATGCTGAGCACTTGAAGTTAGGAGACCACCTTTTTGGACGACAAACTGAAAAAAGCCACGAGACGGTGGCTGATTTGTTTATCCTCCTGGGCTATATTTGAGCTGGTGATTCACCATGTCTGTCTTACTAATAATTCCTTCAGCTAGTCATTTCAGTCCCCTTCTCTAACCTCCAAAAGTCTTCACAACTCAACTATTACTCTACACACGCTTCAAGATGAAAACTGCCACTACTGTTGGCAGAAACAACTAATTCCAACCCCTGGAACATACACAGCTATTGACTTTTAAAAGCTCTTTAAAAACCGTGGACAAGACTGTGTGCGAATTCCCTAAAACATCAACTTATGATGGCCTTCGTCATGGTTTTTTTCCTACCTGAAGGCATTAAATGCCCACCTTGGTCCACAAGAGAAGGAGCAATCACTGCATGTACTTTTATAATAGGTCACTAAAGCTATTCTGTTTCTCAAAATTTTGCAGCAACTTTCTTCAGTCTAAAACTTCTCCTCTTTGGTCTCAAGATGTTTCAGGAATCTCTTCTGTTACTGTGACTTATAAACAATAAAAAAAAGATATTCTTTGAAGTCTTTCTTAGATTTATTTGCTTGCCAAGAACTCAAAAATAGCTGAACAAAGCAAGCAGCTACAAAGTTAGTTCTCCATGAGGAAGCATCTGTGCTGGTTTCATTTTCTTGGCTTTCTGGGCGGGGAAGGATCTTTAAATGGCAAGCAACTGGGATGAAGGGGGAAAAAAGCAAAAACAAAACAAAACCACACCACACTGAGGATAAAACCAAGTGTTATGAAGCTCTATCTCTTCTAGGACATGTTTAGTGAGTGGAAGGGCCTGAAACTTCCCTGGTTTAACTGATGAGAGGTCCGAAGGAAATTACCACCAATGTCAGCGAAGCCTGCCTGAAGGACTTTATCAGCGATCTAATGCCAAATCTTAGAAGTGTTTCCTCTGCTGTCCCTCCGATCAAAGGACCCCTCACACACATGCTGCATCTTGAAGTTTCTCCAAGTGTCTTTGCTCTTATACTAGAAATACAGCCACTGTGAACCAGCATGCACCACCCTGAGTAGCTAGAAGCTGAACTGCAGAATTGTCACCCCAGAAGGTGAAGAAATTCACTGCTCACTATGTGCAGCTTTGCCTCAGAGCTGCATATGAAAGTGTCAGAAAGTGCTGGCCGCATGTACCCTGACAATCAGCACATAGCTATCCCATCTTCTCATTTCACAGCAGTTCTTGGTAAGCATACCAGGAACATGTTTTAATTGCTAATTAATAACAGACTTGTCTTTGGGGATGGGAAAGGGTCAATCTCTTAATTGAGCATTTCCTACAGAATAGAAATAAATAAGAAACATTAACTTCACAAAACATGGGTTTCCCTGCAATCTGTACTCACACTACAATGGCAGGATAAACATTTTCTTGATTTTGATTCAAAACAGGCAACACCATTCCTAACAAGAGAATACTCCCTTCTTGTTTTTCCTGAGCAGTTTACAGAGGGATTAAATGTACAACCCAGTAAAACTCAGTGGGAAGACTCATAGGAACTGAAACTTCTGTTTCTCATTTGATACCTAGATCTCAGCCAGGATAAATGGGCAATGGAATAATTCCTTTTTATGGGACCTGGATTAAGCTGTCATCTTGATGTTATTCCAAGTAAGAAGGTGGTAGGGACTGAATACACTAGTGTCATCCAGCTGAAACATCCCTGATTCACCTGTGAAGTGTACGCACACCTGGAGTATAAAGAAGATCTAAATATAGCGCAATGTCACAAGAAACAAGCAATATTTAGGGGCAGCTCAATGGTAATCCACATATCTCATGTAGAATATTATCAATGAAATTTTACGTTCCTACTGGGATGGTTTCATCCTAATAAGCACTTCTGATGAGAAAAGACATACAAGGACTATGAGCGAATTAGTTCTGAGGCCTGATTCTGCAGTCTTCCCACTGCACAGCACGTAGCATGGGCTTAACTCGCTAGTCACCGTAAAAGGAACTGTCACTCAAGGTTGCAGAATCGCCTGAGAACTGTTTCATATTGAGCATGTATATCATGAAATAGTCTTACCTCAGTAAGTGCGTGCAGCTGTCCTTGATGCACACAGACACCCATAAACCTACAAGAAACAAGAAAAGAAAAGTGGTTTGGGCTTTCTTCCCCCCCTCTTATTTTTTTTTTTTCTTTAAAGACACTAAGATAATAAGTAGTACTGGCTATGCCAAGAATGAAAAAGAAAAAATTTAGTCTCACAGGTACTGCACACCTCAAGGTTGATCATTTAAAAGTCTCAGCACAAAACAAAATCATGTGTCTACACTACAACATAATTTGAATTAGCAGTTCCAAGAGAGCACAGGAGACAGCTGGAATTCAAGATGGAAAGTTACTAATTTGACTATAAGCAAAGGCCAGCATATAATGATCTACGCAGAAAGGAGCAGTCTCAGAGCTCTGTTTTAAGGAAGTTTAAGCCAAATAAACCACTGTTGGTCTGCGTAAGTTGAAAATGACTTCCCTTTGCATTTTGCTGCTTAAGCACAAAGACGTTTCTTCCTAACCACTCAGGAATATGAGGGCACAAACACGCAGCACATTTCCCGTCCCCAACCCTCTAACACTTGGATCGAAGCAAGTTTCAACAGTATCCAGTAAACACACATTCCACTGGAGTTTCCTACGCTGCACAAGGTTCAGATTCCTGCTGTTAACAGCAACGACCATCACCCTTGATTTTTCTGGAAAGCGATAAAGAACGTGCCACACATCTGATGTACGAGGAATAGCTGAACACTCATTTTTACCACCACACAAGCTGAACTTCAGTGGCAAAAAGCAAATTAATATTTATGGTAAACATCTCCCACCAAAAAGTCGAGTAAAACTGACATCGTGTGCACTTCAGAGCCCTCCCCTCACTGTTAAAGTATTGGTTCTTTTTAGATTAGTTCATTTTCAGTTTCATCATTTAGATTTTCATCTCAACAAGCAAAACCACATTGCCTGTCATTTCCACAATGATCAGAGATTTTTACTTTGGAAGCAAGGGATAGAAAAGCGTTGTTTCATGAAATGTGACAGAGGAATCTTGTGGAGATCAATTTGAAGGAAAAGAACCTTTCATATCCTCAAACACTTCTGAATTTAAAAACAAAATGATGCAAGACACATGTAGTACTAGTTCAGCTAAGCTGCTTTTGAAGAAATGAATGATCCTCACTGTTCCCCTGTCTAACAGCTGACTGGTGAGTTACAGCAGCCAAAGGAAAATAATACAGGTAAGGTCCTTTGCGTAAGCCGAGCTGTGGAAATCTGTTTTTATAACCCAAGAAGCAGCACGACTTGTACTTGCACATCTATCGCCTGCTCACGCTTCAAATAATATTCACCAACGAAATACGCAAATTTTAACTTGAGAGACAGTGAAAATCCAATTCCCCGTTTAATGAAGGGCACAACCAGAGGAAATTCAGAGGAAAGGGAAGAAGGGATCTTCCAGATGTACCATCGTCTCCAAACATTGCTGTTCGAGTTTCCCTTCATAACGCAATTGCATATGAACACTTTTGTAACCAAGTTGACAAATTAGGCTCCCTGAGACTAAGAAATCCAGACTCCTCCAGGGCAGAAGCCTGTTTCCTCCTTAGCGCACTCTGAAAGTCTCCAGAGCTATCAGGCACGGTGTTAATAGCTTTATTTGCAAACAAAAATGGAAAAAACCCTAAGATATCAGTTCCAGTATTAGACACCTTTTGAAAGTGTTATTTTCTCTTTTATGAAACATGCTAATGACATGTTAATGAACTGCAGGATTTCCAGTCAACAAAAACTGAGGTGAAGTAATTACTGCTAATAATGTTTTCATCTAGATATGAGCTCTTCCTTTGCAAAGGTATGTTACGTTACTTTCAAATTATGAATTCATTGTATTTGACTTAATTCTAAAATATAAATGCAATTAATTAAAAATTTTGGCAAAAGTGAAATTTCTTGTCTCATCTTTACCAAACAGGAAAACTATCACTGTCACCCAAGGACTGGTAGAACTTAACTTTCTTTGTCAGCCTGTCTGGGTCAAGGGAAGCCTCAGTGGGAACACATTAATTACCTTTGTGAACTTAGACGTAAGGCAGAAAAGACACCCTGGCTCAAGTTACCAAGAGTTCAACAATTCTCAAACATTTAGGGTTTCTACTGGGAAACAGACGTACATTTCTAACTTTAAAGCAGAAATTAAAAACAAAGCCCAGTATCATGATCTCATGGAAAAAAGCTGAACATAAAGATACATTTATAAACCCTACATATTTCGAAGTTATTACCCAGGAAAAGAGAAACCAGATACACTGATAAAGACAGAATTAATGAGTTTACAAGCAACATACGGAAACAATTTAAACTTTGTGTCAAGAATCTCAGTTTTCAGACTCTGGGAAAGAGATTGATAGAATAGACCTCTAGTGATCTCAATTCCTGGAAAACTTCTTCTTAGCTGCTGCATCAAGCAATAGTAAGCCTCTTGGTTGAGTCAAGTACTGCTACAGAACACTGTCAGAAAGCATTTTCACTAAAAGATAATACACACAGCTGCTACCAGGAAACACAATTCCCAAGCAAGACTTCACATAAGATTTCAATTTCTGAGATTGCCCCAGATGAGATTCCAAGTTCTGTGGATAGGAAGCTGACATGCTGGCCCAGTACAGCTGAGCTTATTCCTGTTGGCTAGACACACTGTCTCCAGAGCCAAAATGTGCTTGTAGGTGAACTGCAGGAGAATGTCTTGTCAGCCAAAGGTTACACTTCCTATAAGCATTTCTCAGTGGAAGAAGCTTCCATGAGCCACTCATCCACAAAACAGGGGACCATGAGCAGATTCAAGGAAGTTTGTGGTCAAGACAGTGTACCTGGCCTTATCAGGAAAGCTGAAGCACTTCCAAAATCATGACTAGTGGTTGGAAAAGTTTCCCCAGGAGCTGCAAATATGATGGATGCTATTTGAATCCACTCTAAGTACATCCCAGCACATTTCCACCACAAAATGCTTTCCAATAAATGTCAGCGAGGTGCAGATGTTCAAAGTCTCTGTTTCTGTAAACCAGGTTATTCCTCAATTAATCGGGAATACCTACCCTCCTAAACAAGAGGAAAAGAGGGTACTCTGGACATTTATTAGTCCGTTAACTGTTACTCAAACTGCTTTCAGTTCGGTCACGTTGCAAGGGACAAAATCCTGGACAAGAAAAGGGAGACTAATGACTGTAGCCTCAGCCTGCAATCTTTGCTTCCTTGACAAATCAAGGAAAACTAATATCCAGATGATACAGCCACTGTGGACATCTAGACACTGAACACATGCTTCCCATTAAAAGAACTTCACCGGGACATGTCCGTGTTCTGTGGATAAACCTGGGGCAGCTACAGTCCAACATAGTAAATTGACACCTTCTGAAATCTACTGCTTGTGTGAGAAAATTAGTGTTTTGACAATAACAAAAATAAGAAACTAACCAAACACACCAATGCAAGTCTCTCATATGAGCCCAGTAACACAAAGAGAAACAAGGTCAAAAGACAGCTGCTTACTTCATTGCGCTGTTACTGGAGAAAGAAGAGGGTAAGCAAGAATATTAAGCCTGCATTAAGACCTTCTTTAACATCCTAGGCAGCATGCTAGATTAAAAATGCATTTTACATTTTCTACACTTGCGTTTTAAGACATTTCCTCTATCATTTCTGTAACACATCATATAGAATGCATACGGCCTCTCTTCTGCTGTCTGGTGCACAGCATTCCTAAAGCACTCCTTTTTGATAACTACATTATAGAGATAAGTATCTTCCTTTTCTGTTAAAGCACTGTTCAATACAGGACAAAGGATGTTAAAAGACAAAAGCCATTCTATTGCCTATTGTAATATAGTTAATCACAAGTAATTTCATAATAATAGAAAAGGTTTGAAAGAAGAAAACTGCACCAAAAGCAGCCCTGGTGTTGTGTTCCCAGGGTGCTGGATTTGTCGGAAAGGCAATGAAATCAAATTCTCCTTGAAAGAAGTTCATGCAGTATGCACACTGCTTGCTTATTTGTGTGTGCACGCGCGCATACAAGAAGGTGGATTTGATCAATGAGTCAATCTGCCAGCACGCTCACTGCCAAACACGCAGCAATACCTCCAAGTGCTCCCACGAGAGCACTTAAGACATGAGCTAAGGCTTTCTGCGTACTGAATGTTTTAAATGAAGTCCCCAAGGTACAGATTAAACAAGGAAATACTTTTTCATGCAAACAGTAGTGATATTAAAGACTGAAATTCTACCTCAAAATTGAAGATACTGTAATTTAAGAGACAGCACAGAAGATGGAGAATCTATCCGTGTTAGTGCATCCCTTCATTTGTGAAAATGAGAAACACACACCTGTAAGACATTACCAGAATGAAAAGGTGTTGGTTCTCTCAGGCTGCAGCCCTAAGGCTCCCAGCCTAGGGCACAAGGACAGAGATTTGAATCCTTTCCAGCCCTCCTTTTCTTACTTTGGTTTGGTAAGAACATATGACTGTGGCAGCACATCAGCATTTAGAGGAGCAGCAAAGCAGTGGAAAACATTTACAAGCATACACACCAGACCTTTCACAATGCTGGTATGAGATCTACCCCAAGCCTTGAACAGCACTGAGCTTTAAATGGGACACAAGCTAACAAGCGAAGAAATGCTCCAAATCTCTGGCTCCCCAACCCCCAGCAATTACAGTCTCACCAACCTGTATTAACGTGGCTATAGTAAATGTCACATGGTGCAAACCAGAACCCCAGCTCACTATTCTACTCCTGCTCTTACCATCTGTTTCGGGGGAAGATGTGATAAAGCCAACACATCCCACGCCTAGGGCAAGGAGAAGTGTAGATCACAGGCAGAAAAGCATTTTAGTGCTCCATGTTTAGCTTGCATGCAGGAGCGGGGTGGAGACAGGAGATGGTATGAGATGAGGTTGATGGTAGAAACATAGCAGAACACTCCACGAACACCATTCGTCTGCTTTTGCCCTAATCCCTCCTAAAACATCCCTAAACTGGTCCCTGGGGAAAAACACAAAACGAAAAAAGCAGATCTTTCCTACATGGTAACCTGTGATCACCAGACAGTGGCTACATTACTACGTTACAGGTAACTCCTACTCTGCCTCTGGAATCGCATCTGCTAACTGGAACAGGAAGCAAGAAAGGAGGCAAACAAAAGAAAAACCTAAATCCCCTTACTTTTTACCATCATGCCAATGTAGCTGCAAGGGCTGGAGTCTTCTGTTCCAAAATATCCTGAAGACTGACAAAGAAGTTCCATTTTTGCCAAAACAATCCCTCTAATAGAGGGCAGTTTCTCACTTTCTCGATGGAAAATACATTAGGAAGTGTTTGGGTTTTTTTATACATGTGTATATATTTGAACACTACAAACTTTATGATGCTGTCACAGGGATGGCACACCTCCTGGGGACTTGGTAAGGCAAAATCAAGCTCTTCGCTTTTATCAGTTGTCTGACCACGATGGAACTACGTAGCTGGCCAAGAGCAGAATTGGAGCACAGAAATACTGAAATGAGTGGGGATATTTAAAGTTAGCCTTTCATTCCATGCCCAGAAAAACAAGCTATTTTTAAAGCCTAAATAACCAGACATATTTTTCCAAGTATCAGAAGCAGAGCAACTAAAGCACCTTGACAGAACTCCGTCTCCTGAAGTAGTAGGAAAGTGCCACCAAGGTAAAACCACAGACCAGACCTGCCTCTAGGTGGTCTCCACCAAGCCAAGGAATGGAAGAAAGTCAGCAAGTACTGACAAACTCACAATCCAGAATGATGGTTGCAGGTTAGGATAAAAAGTTCCAAAGGCATCTAACTCTGAAAATTAGTTGATACCGACAGCACAGAAGCAAAAGGAGTCTAAACAGTCAGCAGTATTTATTCTTTACATCAATGCAATCAACAGAAAATTACAAGAATCTTTGCAATGATGTCTGGCTGTTAACTGTGGGCACACAGGAATTGGCAGTTTGTACGAAGTTGCCATGTATTTGCGAGCACTGGAAAAGGGATGAGGTTTTTAAACACCCAAAGGACAGTAATCATCTTTGGCTACCAAATACACTACTAGGAAGAGGAATCTCATCCAGTTTCATAATTTTACAAGCCATTTGATCTCAGAGCACCTCACAGCCCTCTACCTGCTACAGTTAACCACTACACAACATGATCTCAACATTTCAGCCTAAGAATCCACTAGTATCCTTACTGGCAAACAACAGACAAGCACTAAGGAAATCTAGAGCTTAGAGAAACTGAAGCAGCTTAGATGTATTTATTATATAAAATCAGAGTACATCTTTAAGGCATGTGGAGGAGATCCAGTGACTAAGCAATAAATAATTAAACATGATGCTAGTGACAAAATAGCTTAGTAATATGTGGGAAAATCTTCAAAAGGACAGAAATTAAGAGACAAAACCAACATTCAACAGCAAACTGAGGTAGCTCATAGTCCCTGGAAAGGCAGAGTTACACATTAGAAATTCTTGGAAGAGGATCATTCCCTTTAAACAGTAATGCAAGCTTAAAATTTCCAAAAGTAACCCAAGATTTCCAAAAGAAAATGCTTCAGCAGGAACATGTTGTTGCAGAATATTTTCCTACTGACCTCTCAGCAATACTACTCCAGCTGCTCTTACTGGACAACACAATGTTTTCACCTGTCACCACCTTACTATAAAAGCAAATTAATATCAAATACTATTTTTAATGTGTTTCTAAAGCAGGAAATCGGTCCTAAACTAATTTTTACGACACTAATAGAAGCACCAATGATTTACAGGTTTCTGAAACAAATACAGATGTTTGCATGCGTACAGACACACAGGCAGGTAACATCTGAAGAGGGCAAAGTCATCTCCCAGATATAAAGGGTCTGGAAACACTGCAGTAAGTGATTTTACACCAAAAATAAAATTTCACGTAACTAACAAAAAACCATCATGTTATCTGCTACAGAAAGAAAAATAACAGGTTTTTACTGCGTATTATTATTCAGTATATTAATAAACTACAACTAAATACAGCTTTCTCATTTGCATTTTCTGTAGAAATGCCCTTGCTGCCTGCAGCAATAAGACCCAATACATAAGACAGAGTAATTTTTACTGGAGAACCAACTCTTTGGAGAAGCCTCAAATCAAGCAATTCATAAAGAAAGTGTAGTTTATTCTTCCAAACCAATTATGCAGAGATTAAACCGTTTCTACTTCAGTCATTTGTGTCTCATGTATTTACTCCTAACTGCCCAGCTGAGCACAGAGAAAAAAAGATTTCTCCATCAATCCTGTTTAATAACTGGGAGACCAAATGGAATTCCTCTTCTGCTTCATGCATAAATCAATATGCTATTGTTCTTTCTTCAGGACCATCTGTGCAACACCAGACTTCAAATTATTCACAGGCTCTAAGGCTAGAGGAGGGCAGTATATCATCGATATGATCTCTTAGACATCATAAGACATTTAATTTTCAGCAATTACTCAGAACTGAGCACAATAACTTTTGTTCTCAGCAACACCTGTGTAACTCCATTCAAGGGGGAGGCAGGTTTACATTAAGCTGCAACACTTCTGCCTGCCAAACTGTCTCTTTCCTACTTTCCCTCACCCCAGATCAAATTAAATACTTGATTTTGAACAGTTATAAAGCTAGATGTTTTCTAAAATAAAGATTTACAAGCCCAAGTTGACAAAAGAAACAGATGAAGTGTACTGACTTCATGATTCTGACAATGCCAATCCTACAAAGTTACTCTTTCCACAAACCTTACTCAAAAAGCAGCGGTATCAGTCCCCAGGATCATATGCTGCTTATCTATGGATTCTGAGGGAAAGGAAGCAGTGGACAGATATAAGAAACAATTAATGATCCTGAAGCCTAAAAAGCCAGATATCTGACATCATTTAAAAAAAAACCCAAGACACAACCACAGCAAGCACACACAAGAGCCAGGGGAGTTGCTGGGAACTCAGCTCACCTTGAAGCAGAGAAAACAGACTAAGAATTCTAATTAGGGACAGATTACTACAACACAAATACACTGTGATAAACCCAATAAAGAATTTTTACTCATAGTAAACTCTAAGTTCACAGGTTTTGGGGGGTTTTTTGAGAAAAAAATAAGAGAAAATAGGCATGAATTAATGGAATACTCTCTATATAGCCCAAATGCTTCTGGTATGTCTCCCCATAAATACTGAAGGAAACGAACATGATACTATTACACATCAGTTGAAGACTGAGCCAGGATTTCAAGGATCAGAAACGTTGGTTATACAGGTATTTTAGGAATCAGTACTATGTCTGTGCTATTCAACAGTCTGTTGAGGAATAGGAAATTAAGTTACCTGAAGTTCACTGTGTCTCCAAAGCTCTTCAGAAAGAGCTACACTGCCCGAGACTATCAATATGCACCCCAGCTGTGCGACAGCAGTTTAAGAGAACCCACTATTTGGTGTGCTGTCACCACACCTTTGAACTTCATGTTACAGCTTCAGCTAATTATGTTAATTGCTTGTCACATAATCAAAGAGTAACCAAGACTGAAAAGATTCAAGGAATAAGAGATACATATTGAAACATTTTGGATTTGCATCCAATAATCTACTGCAAACAAGAACTACCTTTTTCCTTTCAAGAGCAAGTGAATCAGAACAGTTCGACTCTAGCTTCCTTTCTTCAGTTGTCTTATCACACCTTGCAATAGTATAATAAAAATATGCTAAAACAGATCTAATTCCTATGAGGAATTTATGGCACTTTGCATTGTTAATCTGCAAGACTAGTAACGATAGATTATTTGAATGGTGTTAAAATTTGCAGTAATTTGAATTTTCTTCGTGACCTTAAATTTTACTCTTCACATCATTTAACTGATTCATCAGAAATTTATAATGTGAAAACCTATTTTTCTCTGACATACGTTACTCATTACTGGTAAACCCCAAACACCAAAATAACGAGTATTTTTGATCTGCTCAAGCCTTTTCTTTCTCTCTTCTTCCTCCTCCCCTTCCTCCATTATATTAGAAGCTGAACCTAACACATTCACAACAGCTATAACTGTAATAAAATACATTTTAAAAAATTGGAAATAGAAAAGCGCTACTAAAGAAAACCTATCTCTGCATGATTCAGACAAAAAAGCCAGCATACCTTAGGATGTTTGGATGTGAGAGTCTATTCATAAGTTGAACCTCTTTCAGCATGTTTGCTCTGTTGCTGTTCAATGTGTTCATCTTCAAAGCCATGACCTGGTCTGAAGTTCTGTGCCTTACCTATAGGGTACAAGCAAAAAAAGGTAAGGTTATGAAATGCAAGGCCAGTAACATTGTAGTACAACGTAAGAGATCCTTCATGACAAGCGACTTGATCTATACTCTGATTTCTGCAGTCCATCACACGGATGACTTTGTACAAGCATACTATACAAATGTGAAAAGGTATTTTGCTCTTCTCTTGCAACTAGTGATGACAGAAAGCTTGAGAACTTGAAAAATAAAATTATCAGCTTCTTAGTACAAGTGAAGGACGACACTCATTTGTCCAGAAAGTTTCCTACTCCAAGACTTACGAAACTCACCTTCATTCCACCTGTATCCCTCTTCTTTTCCTACTCCAGTGGTTGGTATCACTGTTACACAGAATGTGTTAGGAGAGGACCTGCTAGTTACAGCTACAGGGTAAATTTCAGAGGCACTCAATGCTTACGTCGGAACCAAACCCACAAACCTGATTATATAATCAGTGGACAGAAAGCATTCATACCAACCCAGCTGCAAAGACACAGTACCACCCAGTCAAGGATGCTCAGTAGTGGCTGCAGAATGACAGCATGAAAAAGGATTTCTCTAGCAACTGTGCAGAACCAGCACACCACTGTTACCTTTCCTAGTCAGGAACACATGCCTGTGGCTATTTCCAGCTTGATACTCTCAAACTAGCCTATGTGTCCTCAGCAAACAGATCGACGTTAGGTCGTGCTGCTGTCAGAAAGGGGTTGTCACCATAATGCAAGACTTGCCAAGCCTTAGAGTTTTCTTGCATTCGAGCATTCCTACATGCCTATCAGTAGTATTCCCAGAAATTGTGTTCCCATTGTTTTATTCCACCATCAGTACCTGCTGCTCAAACAGAAAACGTGTATTTCTCAAAGCACTGAACTACCACCATGGCAAACTCTTTCATGTTTATGGAGATGAGAAAAAGTGTAGAAAAGTCTGCGATGCAAGAATTTAAGATTCATCAGCTTACTAATTTAAAACAGAAAGCTACATTTGATGTAGGTACATACAAACTACCTGTACTTTAAACAATGGCAGCCTGCCTCCTTTTATTCCGTGAGCCTCTGCTCATCCTTTCCAATAAAAGGCTTCTTTAGCTACGACACGTGAGTTACAGAAAGAACAGCCGAACTCACGACAAGCAGATGCAAGAAGGCTGGCTATGTTTTTTGGAGATGAGGCTCGCCGGTAGGTCTGAGGCAGCAAGTTATACCCATTTTCAAGTTTCATTTGCATACCCTACCTGCAAGAACAAGGGGAATATTTCACTGAACATTCTCACCCAGACACAGAGCACCACAAATTCAGCACAGGGATGTCCTGGGAGGAAAGGGTGTCACATTCCAGATGCCTGCCTGGCTTAAGGCTTCCCAATTCTCTTTTTCCTTCCTACTCTGAAGCACAGGGGTAGCACTGGAAACACCACAGTTAAAGGTGGTAAACAACACTGAAGGACTGAGTGAGTAGAAAACTAGCCCACAGATGCTATTTCTCCTGCTTCCAACCCTCCCGCCCCCCATGCCCGTGAACTCCTCAGCTGCCTCACCCAGTCACGCAGTAATCCCAGTGCAAGAAGGATCAGAGAAAGGAGGCGGAGAGAGATGTAGGCACCAGCACCGAGAGCAGAAACCAACAGCACGTTCACAAGCGTGGCACTCCTCCTTTCAGTGGCAGTGCTGGCTTTAAAAATAAAACTGGTCAAACTACAGCTTTAGTGTATTATAATGAGATAATCTAGAATCCTTCTGCACACAACCCGTCTTGCCTGTTCGGCGAGCTTATTGGTTTTAAGAGGGATGCATGTTAAGTTGATGAGGTTTATTGTTACTTGTCAGGTTTCTTGTGTCTATTGTGTGCCTTCATTAATTTTAAGCAGATTTTACATACCCAGCCAATTTGAATGAAAAAGCTAAGTTGGACAGGTCTACATATAAAAACATACAGAATTTAAAATCTGTATTTTAGTCATACATTAGTTGTATTAGAAGTAATGCTTTGGCTGAGAACAAAGAATTTTAAAAATGCTTTCATAGACTTAAGAACAGAAGATTTGTTCCAATAATGCAAATTTAAATTAAGAAAAAAAGGACAAACTAAAACCTTTGGATCTATACACAGCAGTTAAATCAGCACACTTCCTCTGGGCAGAGGGCTAGGAATCTTAGGTGTTGTGGTGGAGTAATCTGGGGTTTGCAGAAAATAGGAAAGAATTTGAAAGAATTTAACTGCTACAGGCAGAGAGATGCTCTCAACACAACTTCCTCAGAAATCAACTTCCCACTAACAGAGAAGCTTCAAGGTCTGCCAACAGGGAATGCATAGAGGTAGGTGGTGAGCAGGAACTGGATGGAGTGTGGTCTTAAACAGTATTTGCCTTCTCATTAACTCTGCTAGCTACCTCTTCATTTCCTGCCCGTTTTTATCATCCACTCCATTCCATGCCAAAATTTCAAGTCCTTGTGCCTCAACTCTGAGGTAAAAGCAAAACCTCTGCCTTTTCCTTGTTCTAACCACTCTTCTTGAGCTAGGGAAACTTCAGAAAAGAAGGTGGGTACGTTTTTGGGGCACTGTGTCCTGCATGCTTCCTGGATTTTCACATCCTATACACAAGTAGAAGTGGTTAGCAACTGCTTCTCAAAGGTCTGACTGTCCACAACACTAACTCCACATCCAGAAAAAAACTGAGCCACTTTTACAAAGACAAAATTTTTCATCCTTCATTTCAGAAGGATATTCTGGAATCTTCTGTCTTGACAGACTAAACAAGGTCCAGTGGTGAGGTCTGGGGGCTTTCATTCATTTGTTTTATAAAGTCATTTTCCCCAGGCTTGGAAATAGCCCATATTTCTAGCATATTCTACCCATATGGCTGGTCTCTAAACAGCACCCGACACTGCACTGTGCTTTGTTTCACTTAAAGGGTGTTACACTGTAAGGTAATGCCAGCAATTTGATTTGAGCTTCTGTATATTGTTCTGGTGCTGGAGGATGTATTCCTGCCAAATGGGATAGAACAGAAAACTACCTAATCAAACCAAAAGGAGCGGTGGGAAAACAGGGATTCTTCCTCTCGTTACCTACCCTGTAAGCAAGGAGGAAGAAGCAGAACTGAAGCTGGGAGGGTGTCTTCTTAAGAGGACAATACTCAATAGTGAATAAAATCAAATACCAGTTTATATATTATGGAACACAATGCTAATCACTTGGAATATACATAAGGCTAATGGTGTTCTCTCCTCTGAAGAGCATTTCTCTGGCAAGAACAGACTGCCAAGAGGGAACGGGTAGTTCCTATCTTTAAAGTCTCGGACAAGCTCCAGATCACCTACGTAGAAGGAGCTGTTAGTTACACTACTCTCTGTGCCTACTTACCTGTCACTCATACCCCAGACAAAGTGTGGGTCTATTTTGACATCCCTTGACAAAACCCTCACCAACTGTTTAGTTTTAATCCTTCATCTCCTTTCAGGCCACCTCTGTGCAATGAAAGCATGGAAGTGATGTTTCAACTACCTGATGGCTCCAGAAGGAAAAGGGGTAAACATTTTGCAAATAGTGCTGATCCAATTTAACATTTGTTTACAAGGCAGTTTGCCTCAGGGTAGGCCTGTATGCTCAACATAAACAGGGATTCACTCATGCAATTCAAACCTTTCACTGATGCAACAAGCAGATTGCTGTAAAGCCTTTAAAGCTGCTGACATTATTATTAATTAGGGTTCCTTGCATATCAGAGCAAGTAACCTTTCAGCCATGTCTGGATGATCATATCTCTGCTTAGAAATATTCTGACAATCCTACAGCTGCTTTCCCATGCTGCTTTGCACGCGCCTCTGACTTCTCAGTCTGCTTACCTATGTGTCTCCATCTCCCAGGTCACAGTAACCAGATATGGCCTCCCTGTTTTACTGCTGGCTTGCAGTTAAACCGCCCCTTTGCACTTTGATTCTTCTAGGATCGAAGTACTTTGTAAGCATTGGCTATGGCTAGCTGCATGGCCTGCCTACTCGCTGTGTCTTCAAATCATATTCTGACCCTGGACCTTACTCATTCCTTTAGAAGGTGAGAAGTAGAGGAAATAATGGATCCAGGTACAGAAATAGTAATACATTTGAAGAAAATCTCATAATAGTGGTTGAGCAAGGCTCACATGCCAAAGAACTACTTGCTATATAAATGCTGTACCAAGTTTACATGAGGAATATCCTGCAAAAATCGGTGGTTTTAATTTTCAGCTTGCCGTTTAGCTACAAAATTCTTTAATAATAAAAAACCCTAGGTATCACATAAACAATGGAGTCATATAGCTATGTCAGGGCTTTCTGAAAATCCAAATCTTTATATTACTTCCACTCTTTGCCGGGGCTGAAGAGGGAGGAAGCTTTAAGCAATAGCTGAAATCTAGCCTGCTTTCATATTCCACAAGGCCTTTTTGACTGTTACTATCAACTGTACCTTTCCAGATGTCCTTGGAATATGCCTCTGAAGAACATTTACTAATATTGATGTTATAAATCTGCCAATACACCTTTCAGTTTAGCCTCTAGTTTTTCAATGCATTTTCGTTATTTTCCAACTATATAACAATAATTTGGAAGTATTTTGTCACTGTTCTCTTCCAAAACTGCATTTAATTGCTTTCCTTTCCTTTCCCTCTTCTGGTGTCCAGCCTCAATGCTTAATTACATTTACAGATCTTATACAGCCTACTGCATAAAATCATGTTGTCTCTATCACCCACACCGATTCTTTCTTCATTCTTTCACACACCTCAATCTTCATCTGGCCGTTTCACCTTCACCTTTCCCTGCCACGTGTCCAAAGTACCATTTTAAAAGCAGCCCTATCTAGTCCCAATATATGACCTTCCCTGAGTCTGCTTCCTGTTTCTGAGCTCACCATGTTATCCACAAAAATGCTGCACATATTTTCACTCATACTGGCTCACAAACCTTATACTCACCAATTCAAATATTTCCTCCACACTCAGCCTGCAGCCTTCATGTTACTGACATCTAAAGGTCAAATGACTTTTTATTCGTCTATGCCACCTTCTACCAATCTCTTGTCTGGAACAGTCTAAGTGCCTTCACCTGATTTGCAAGTATTTTGTGATGACAAGAGATGAAGACATTACCTTTCTGGGCCGTTTGCACTAACTATGCTATATAGCATAACTATGTTTGATTGAAGAAAGCTCCCTATAATTGAGAAGGCAAACCTGTTGTTCAGCTCAGATCATGCTGTTCATAAAACTGAAATTGCAAATGTTGTATTCTAAATGTTAAAATGTACCCACAGATACACATATTCAGAGTAGTGATACAGATATCAAGTCCAAAATCTCATGTCACTAGGCAAATCTGCTGTGACAAATAGAAGCTTAAAGAAATACATCGGTCCAGATAATATTAAGCAGCTATGTTGACGCTAGGGAGTCAGACTGGGTTGTGGTTGTTTTCAGAGGAGTAGTATGTAATGTCACTACACTCTTAACTTCTTGTAGCAAGAGAAAAGCCTGCCAAGTGTAACAAAGCTTTGCCAAACAAAACTAGTCAGCGTGTGCTACAAGAACTTCAGCACAGGTTCAGATGTACAGAAACTAGACACAAAACAAAGCCCAAAACCTTTCAAAAGCCTGACAGAAACTGTGACTCCCCTAATTTCTATTGCTGAAACCAACTGAGACATACACAGAAAAACTTGGAGCCTTTACCATTTCCCCTTTAGTACAAAGGTTTGGTATTGGTCAAAGACCCTACTACTTCAGTAACTTCCAGCATCACCAATTCAGCAAAGTAACGATTTTGATTACTACAGCATATTCCACACCTACAAACAAGTTCTCTGGTTTTTTTGCCAAACTAAATTGAATTCATAATTAGAGAGTAGTACCATTGATACTTTGTAAATCCATTTGTATGTGCCAAAAACCCCTCAAATTTTCTGTTGTATTTTTTTCCTTCATTGCCCACTGTAATGTAGAACCAGAGCCCAAAATACAGCACTCATTTCTTTTAAACAAACCATTTATTAATAGGAAACTGCCGTTAACTGGATCTCAGTGAAATCATAAAGGCAAAAAGAGACTACAGTCTTATTTTGAGAGCAAACACAAATTAATCAGAGGACTATTGTTCCACAGTTTGAGATTAGATACAAGCAGGCACAGCCCAAGTGGGGAAGCTGACTGATTCTGTAGCCAGTTCAGCAGAGTGTAACCCTTTGCAATGAAGGGGGAACACGGACCCACCTCTTCAGTAACAGGCAAGGAAACGCAGAAGAGTTGTTATACCCCCACCTCAATATAAAGCTCAAGTATGTACTTTATACCTGAGCTTAATGCCATAGTCTAGGAAGGAAAAGGAACACTGAGTTTGAAGTACACAACGGAGAGCTTATTCTTCATTTTTAATGTTAGCTATCATCAGCTCATTGAACAGCCCTGGGCATGTTACTGCACTTATTTTCATTCCCTCTTTAACTGTATCTATAAAATGGAAGTGATTCTGCTACCTACCTGCCACTGGAAGTTCAACATCTACAAACGACTACCAGCACACCCAAAGGTAATACATAAGGAGACACTGTAACTGTGTCCTTATTTTCCTATTTAATTTGTAATACTTTTGGTTAAGTATTTCTCCTGTTACTATGGGTTTACCCTGTATGAAAAGTGATGTTATTTACATAGTCTGCAGATGTTTTTGAAGCATAAAACCCCCACATTTCAGGCTGAGTTTTCTTGATATATTAATTGCACCTTCAGTCTTTTACAGTGTATGAACAGTGTGGTGCTGAGCCCACAGTCCACCCCCCTGTACCAATGATATCATCGTTACTCAAACACATTTGCTGGGTTCGTTTTCAAAGTCTGTATGGGAACCTTGAGAGAAAGTTTTATTTTGGGCAGAAATAATTTCCTTACCTTTCCTTTATAAATCTTTCAAATAAATGTTAGCATGCATGAGCAAGGAAGTCAATCTCGCACTTCAGAACAGAGTCTGCTGGCGTACAACTGTTGCTACTAATCACAGTTGCAGCACTAGGACTTCAGCACAACCACAAATAAGAGAACATGGAGTGTAAAGGACCTACACTTTCCTTACTTGATGATACTTACTGTTTTATAAATTGCTACGTCTAATAACTTTCAGCCAAAAACAAAAGTTCTAAATAGTTTGTTATTTAAGCCTTCATGGTGTTGCTCTTCTGCAGAATTCTCCCAGCAAAAAAAAATAGCTAATTAAACATCCCATGCAATTTCTTATGTGTCTCAGTCAGTTAAAGGCTATGGAGCACAAGAATTGGACTTGCAGGACTTAATTGCTGGGCAGCTGATGGGAAAGTTACAAACGATCATTAGTGACTCGGTGTTAGACACATTGTCAGCTAGGGATTAGTTAACAAAGCAACGCTGTCTCAGTATCGGTTACTCCAGCGGATGTTCCACAGCTCTGGCCTCTCCTCAACCCCTAATCCACCAAAACCATCACACAGAAGGCCCTATGGGTGCAGAGCCGTGACTGCAGCTGCTGCCCAGTACAGAGGGCCCCGGAGCATGCTCAGGCCACAACAAGCCCAGCGAGATGGGGCCAGCAGCCGCGGCGACTCCCAGGCCTGGGAAGCTCACACCAACAGAAGGGAGTCCATGTAATTTGGATACGGCCTCAGCAGCTACTGGGAACTGGATGTTTTGGCTAACCTGCACACAGAATTCCCAACAACTGGAGCAAAGACTAACAGAAGCCCTACCATGCAGGTTTTGGACTTCCTTTCTCTAATCATTACTAATGGCTACTAAGGGGCTGTAAGAAGCATTCCCTATGGATCTGTGACTGTAAACAACATACCTTTTCTGTGACTGCCATCAAATCTACACTTGCCATTTTCAGATTTCACACTAGTCAGTAACACATGCATGTGTATTACCATCACACACACATTCTCCAGGCACAGGCAGTGAAATCCATCGCAAACCTATAACTCCGCCGCCCTCCCAGAACCAGTCAGGAAGTGTTCAGAGAGGTGCGTCACAACGACCTTAAGTGATGCGCTCTTGTTCTCTAGGCGCAGCCCTGTTAATACGGGATGTGTGCCAGCACAGTTATTTGAAGAACAGTAAATCAGCACCTGTCTCTCAGTATCAGCTATGAATGAGCTTACATAAATGTGCGTGTTTGGCAGCTGGCAAAACGCAGAAAGTCCCAGAGCTGCCAACCCAGCACATCTCCGTCCAGAACAGAAAACTAAACAAATCATCTAACCGTGCTTGAGAAATTATTATGGAAAACAAGACAAAAAGCACACAACCATTTCTGTGCCAAGGCAATCTTACCACCCGATTTGCCTCTGGGAAATTCACGATGATACTCAGATTGGCACAACTTGTCTAGGTCCCACTTGTTACAGCACCCGAGTGCCTTTCTTGACAGAATTTGAGAGCATTCTCTAGTTGTGAGGACAAAAAAGACTTACCTCAGACATTCAACATATCAGCTGCTCAACAAGAACTGTAAGAAGCCCAGTTTCCAAACAGGCAATAAGCACATTTCAAAATGGACAACTGTGTTAATTCACATCCCTTTTTTTGACAGAGTCTTCTTTTAGCATCAAGTTCCAGTGATTTTTGTTCTGGCTTTTTGCTAAAGAAAAAAAACCCTTCACTTTCAGAGTATAATTATAGTTCTGCCAAAGATTTCTTTCTTCAGCAGAGAATCTGGCTGATCAAACCAGAGAAAGTGAAATGTAGTGTAAGCAAAACTCCTTCCCCCGTTTTTAATTTGCCTCACTCAGTAGTTTTAGACTTGTAGTGATGCCAAGTAGGACTGTAAGAAACATTTTCAGAATAATTTTTTTTTTTTTAAGAGTTTTACAACACCGCTATGAAAGGCAAAGCTTTCGTTAGATCTGCTACCTTGTGACAGCTTCTGAGTCTCTCCCAGTGTTTCCTCCACTGAAGCTGTGATTACAACATGTGCATCTTAAGACTTCTAGCCAGCAAATAAATAAAAATCAGGACTTTGTTCACAGAATCACAGAATGGTTTGGGTTGGAAGGGACCTTAAAGCCCATCCAGTTCCCACCCCCTGCCATGGGCAGGGACACCCTCCACTAGACCAGGTTGCTCCAAGCCTCATCCAGCCTGGCCTTGGACACTCCCAGGGATGGGGCTTCTCTGGGCAACCTGTTCCAGTGCCCCACCACCCTTTCCAGAAAGAACTTCTTCCTGATATCCAATCTAAATCTCCCGGCTTTCAGTTTAAACCCGTTACCCCTTGTCCTGTCACTACAGGCCTTTGTAAAAAGCCACCCCACCCCCAGCTTTCTTGTCAGCCCCTTCAGGCACTGGAAGGTGCTGTAAGGTCTCCCCGGAGCCTTCTCTTCTCCAGACTGCACAAGCCCAACTCTCCCAGCCTGTCCCCATGGCAGAGGTGCTCCAGCCCTCAGAGCATCTTTGTGGCCTCCTCTGGACTCACTCTAACAATATATATATATATATATACATAACAAATAACAAATGTGATACAGATAAAAGTGAACTGGCCCTCCATTCTACCTTGTATTTCAAAGCATTCTCAACTCTGCGAAATATAAGCGTGCCCTGCAAGTCAGATAGGTAATTTTGATTTTAATGACACTCACACACAAGTGGGGATGAAGTGCTTTGCCCCAACGGTGCAACCCATAACGAATAACACAGATAGGGTATTTAATTCCTGTATTAATGATCCGCTGGACTAAGGCCTGGTTATTACTACTTCTCCCCACAGCCTATGCCCTATAAAAGCATTGGCTAATTAAGTGACAAGGACTAGGATGACAGCGACTTGGCACACCAATAACCAAAAAAATAATCATTAGCCAGAGGAAGAACACTGTCTGGTTTAGTGGTTACCACACAAATCATCTTAGCAGTTGGCAGAAGGGTTCCAAAAGGCTGATACTTCACACATTAGTGTGAGACAAATCAAACTTACAAGACTTCTACTTTGACCAAGAAAGCATCAGTATCTTCAGGATTCATGCTTCACCTCAGTTCCAGAATGGTGCTTCTTCCTACTCCTGACAAGTATCAGGGTAGAAAGAGACTGACTAGAATCACCTAGCTGATATAATCAAGAGCTTGAGATGAAGTTTCAAGGTTATTCTATGTTCTTGGACAGTTTATATAATACACAGAGTGACTGTATTCCCAAGCAAACAATTAGTGGCACGTTTTAACACTGTAAGGTCACATAAGAGACTTAACCCTCAAATATCTTGCTTCTGTCATCTTGTGCGAGGTTAAAGTTTCCTGAACTGGAACTCATTTTCCAACCTACAAGGACCTTTTCTGCCACTGTATGTTATAAGCAGAGCCTCAAGTACATCATTTCGCCTGATAAATCAACAAGCTCAAGGAGAAAAAAACAACCAAACACTTCAGTAAAAAAAAAAAGGAAAAAAACCACAATCAATAGTCTAGACCATTAGTTTCCACCAAAATTGGTGGCTTTAAACTGTTGGTAGCTCTAAGTTTCTCAACACCTTGCCAAGGTCAATCAAGAACATTCTAAGAAAACAGGATGGCTACAAATATCACCAATGAACCAACAGGCGACAGAAGACAATTTCTGGTTGATGACACTGTCCACAGCCATTTAATTTTACAAAATAAGCACAATTCTTATTACAGCTTCTAGCCATTGGGTCTTATTATGCCCTTTCACTACATTAAAGAGTACCTATAAACAACTTCTCTCATTATAAGACTGTTTATACACTGTAATGACATCAATTATTATAAATCAAACACATTAACTCATTCACTGAATCACTTTTCTAGCTATTAAACCAATTTTTACTGTTTATTTTCCCCCATGTGTTGACATCAAGTGTTACAGTTGTTCTGCTTTAAAGAAGTCAAATATCCAATGTTGAAGTATTTAATACATACAATCAGACAGTTTCCCACAAGTACTTCACAGGTTACCCAAAACAGAATACCTTTTAAGCCTATTGAATAGTCCCACAAATACCAAGGATACCGTGTGATCTCACCTCCAAAGTTTTACACAGTTTCTGAAGAACATCTATATTTATTCAGCTCCCTGATCAGGCTGCTAATCCCAGAAGCAATCAGAGAGGATCCTTTCCTAGTGCAAATCTTGGACCAAATGTTCAAAACAACACATTAGAAAATGTAAGAGCTTTGAAAATGAAACAGTGAGGACAAAGAAAAAGCACGAGATAGATTTGAGGTTTCCTGTGAAATTTCAGCTGACTTCTACTTCAGCGCTGCCTTCAGAATATTTTTAACCCAAATACCAAAAATGCTTCCTTATGAGTTATGCAGAACAACATTTTTGTTGTCAAAGTTGCTAAATCAACAGCATTACTATTTTGTTCCTTAAGACAAAATGACAAACATTCTAGACATAAAAGGTATGAGGAAAGCATACACAGATGATGGAAAGCAAATCTTCCAGATGCTTTCTCACTTCCTTAGTGGATTTTTTACCATCCTTCTGCCAAGGGCTTCTGCCCTCCCAGCTCAACCAGATGAAGGTGCTGTTCACACACATCATCTTCATCGGAAGTCAGAGTAGCTTAATCTACTGCCAGGGGTTTTTCAGCCCAGTGTGGCTTATGATGCAAACACTCCCCCTTTGCTCAGTAAAACTGATTCTTCAGAGACAACTGGGAGTTTGTATCTTCCACTGCAGTAGTCTCTACTATCAGCTTTAAAGAACAGGTTAAAAAGATGTCCTTGAAGTATGGCAGATACAGCTGCTTTTGCCCTGGGACCACAGGATGATGAGCAAGATGACAAAGTCTTTTCCAACCCTATGCTTTTGACTCCACAATTCTATAAAGCAAAGAAAAACACAAAGATGGCCAGTGTGGCAGAAAGGCTGGAGCAGAAATAAAAATGTCAAACCTTGATGTAAGTAAAACTTGCATAAAGCAGTTATGCCTGCTGGGCAAGAATTAGTTTCCAGGAAAAAAAATAATTAGGTGCAATTGTCTCCAGTATGGTACTGATGACAAGGGGGAACACTCTTGTTACTGGACTGTAAGTCTGGGGACACGATACAAGCTCACACGTGCACTGTGTTAACCAAGCTATGGGTCCAGCAACAATAAACCTCATCCACAACAGTGACCATAAAGAAACACACCTACACACAGTCCTATCATCCTCTACATAAAAAAACCACACAAGCATCTGCCCAATTAAGTGATTTTTATGGCGATATTAATACCACCTTGAAGAATGTAATGGTGGCCTAAAGTTTGGCAACAAAGCGAAGTTACTAAACCTGTTCAAAAGCAAAAGCCAGAGTTGTACTAAGACCCAAATTCATCCCCTGGTTTGGTATTAACAAAGAAATTAACTTTTCCTTGTTTTCAGCATGTATGTTGGGAGTTCTGAAATAATAGTCAAAAGGGTATGTTAGGATCATCCAGCTGGAATACCCAGAACCTCTCTGATTTATGCTGACATTTAACACCTTCCCCTTCAAATAATTCAGGAGGAAAGGTACTGGTCTGACAGTCCTGAAGACTGACGTTCCATTTACGCAGCAAACAGGTGCACACAGAGGAGACTAAGAACTTGCTTGTAGAGCCCTGGGAGTGTGCTGGGGCCTCATCCTGCAGGAGGGATCTCCATACCAGTTCTATTCTTGGCCATCCTGCAAAGACTGGCAATAATGCACAGGCTCTCATTTAGATTTAAAACACACCAACAGTTCAGATATTGCAGTGCCTGCTTATCTGTCAAAACCCAAGTTAAAGATTCCAGTCCTGGAAAGTGCTGTCTGCAAACTCTGAGCCACTGGTCCCCAACATTTTCTCCAGTGGGACTTGGCTGACCATGGGCTGAAAACCAAGCAGCAGCTCCCTTGCCTTGAATTCAGATTCTCTTGCCCTTTTTACTGCACCTTTTCCATGTCCTTTTTTTTTTTGCAGTCATTCTCTCCTTTTAATCCAAATTGGCATTCCCTTCTCCACATGCTCATTTATGACACTACTCAAATTCTCCTTCCCTCCTCCTTCCACACATTCACAGACATTTTACTGTTGGAAGAAGGCCTCCGTTGACATGATATATCACTACATGCCACAGGAAAACTGAACCCTCTGTCAGTAATGAGTTGCTAGTAGAGTCAATAAGCAAATAGACAGGACCAGCTGTAGAAACAACTCAAACTGGGAAGTTCTAGCTATAAAAGGATAGTTAAAAAAGAGTGACCTGGATACAAAGGAGGTTCTAGAATCTTCTATCATGGAAGTTTAAAGGACAGGCTGAAAATAACTGTCAAGAACAGATCACATACATTTGAGCCTGGCTCAGCTTAGGATACTGTGGTAGTTCTCACAATGTTCCTTCCCAGCTTTACATTAATTTAAAATTAGGTGATAAGATTTATTAAGCCAATTATATAAAGTGTTTTACAATAACAATATACATACCTGAATACACAGACTTCTGCATGACATCTGATTTCACACCACAATCCACTACAACTAGATTAAAGACTGGCTAATGATAGCTCAAGCTACAGTTGCACGTGACAAAGCAGCCTAAGACAGGGAAGTCCTTTACTGAGCTTCCCGAGGAACTGGGCTAGGTCTCCTGTTACTCAATATTCTGCATTTACTTCTAGCTCACTGATGGAAGCTGCCACTCATTGAAACTTCTACATTTGTAGCATTACCCTGTTTGCATTATTACACTGATTAGTGAAGGCTACTTCGTATCTTAGGTACATCCTAGCAAAAAATTAACATATCCAAATGAAAAACTTCACTACAACAAGGATTGAAGGCTACAGGAGACCCATACCCATTAAACATCAGGTACTGATGTGCTATGATGACAAGTGATGTGTGTTGTAATAGTGCGACACAAAGCAGAAGGACAGTTTTTACATGCCATTGTTAAGAACAAAACTCATGCATTCTGAGTCAGGATGTCTACTTTAAAAAGAGAAAGTTGTTGGAAAGACTTAAACCTATATTGCAAGAACTGCATCACTCCCAGAGTGAGGGTGGGACAGGAAAGCGACAGAAACTGGGACTAATTAACACACCAAAAGGGTCAAAACTTAATTTGATAATGAACATCAAGTTTATAGGGAGGAAAGAAGAGTTACTAAAAAGACACTGTCCCAGGCAAAAACAATATAAAGAACAACTGGGTGGAGTGGCAGGTCCAGAGACTTCAAGTTAGGTACAAATTTACAACAGTGATGTAACACACTGAACACTGTAACCCATGATACTGTCTGAGGTGTTCAGTTCAGGACTGAATTTAAAAAGCCAGCAACTGGGGTGGGGGGGAGGTGCTGTGGCGGGGTGTTCAAAAAAACCTGCCTACGTATGCTCTAGACAAAATACCAGTCACTGGTTAAACATAATTAGCTTTGATTATGTGGCACTGTGTGTGTGTAGATGATCTAATAACCCTTCCAAACCTTAATTGGTTTAGATGTCCCTAATGCCTTTATTTTTAAACATACAGTTTAACCATGAGACATAATGGGCAAAGTATAACGTGAAAATAGATATTTGTGACAACCAAGACAGATATATTTGGGGGCGGGGGTGTCAAGTGTTGAGTTGTATGAGTTAGTCCCTCAATTTACTGTACAGTTGTTACTCTGCACCATTTATTCTAGCTAGCAAGTTCTACCAAATGTAGGTCAGAAGCCAAAAGAAGAAAGTGACTTCTGTTTAAGATTTTCTGCAGTGGACCCCTCAAGGCCAGCAAATTTACAGACAAACACAGAAGTTAATCAAGCAGAACAGTAACCAAGTCATTAAAAAAAAAAAAGCACAAAACCAAAAAGAGAGCTCTCAATGAGTCACTTTAGGAAAGCCGGATCAGTAGCATCTCTCAGATCTACCACAGTCAGATGTTCCAGAGATCAAGCTCACCAGCATGACAAGGCGCCTGAAAGACACAGTATCACTTATGATGCAAAACATAAATGATACTACATAGCGTACATTAGAGGTAACAGAACAACCAGTTTTATACTACATACAAGTATTTGGTAAAAAAGGATACATCTAAGTGTTCTTCCCACTACCCGTAAGCACAACTCCACAGCAGCCCTTTCTCCTTTCACGTTATACAGCTGGATGCTGCTTATCTTTAAGACACCTTGAAGACATTAAATAAATAGGAGAAACAGGATCCTAGCCTCAGGCACAAGGTATGTATCTAGCCAGGCACACCCTCCCTGATCCATCAGCGCTTTTGAAACTCAGAGCATTTGACCCTCTAAAATAAAAACTAACAACCAATAGAATTTGGGGACCATCATTCCAGGGTATTCAAATGTGAGCCTTGCAGCATCAGCACATACAGCAGGAATATCCTGAGGATACTGACCCACTTGCACCCACCACCTCGCAAGTCAGTCAGAAGTTTGCTGCCCTCTCTCTGTACTCAGATTTGGTCTTGCACCTGGACAGGGCTGGTTTCACAGACTGTGGAGTCCACATATCACAGAACTGCACCCCCCTGGTTCCAGCATCTGTTCTCAAGGGTATCCATGCCATATCAGCACTAAGATTCATTGTATCTTATTTTTCATATGGCTTTGATGCATCTTACAAAACATCTTCACAGGAAAGCTAGACAAATGTCTAGAAAGAACTACTACAAAGTAGTAATGTAAAACCACAGTTAAAAGAGTAGCTGGTGGTGCGCAGGTAAACTGGTAAGATTATCAAGCAGGGCTCTGGAGGAATTTGCCTGAAATCAAGCCAGGGAGTGAAGGAGGGCCAAGCACATCTGGGACAGCATGAGAATCATACAACAGAATCATTTAGGTTGAGAAAGACCTTTAAGTTCTAGACCTGCTGGTCTAGTGGAGGGTGTCCCTGCCCGTGGCAGGGGGGTTGGAACTGGATGGCCTTTAAGGTCCCTTCCAACACAAACCATTCTGTGATCATCAAGTCCAACCTTAAACCTAACACTGCCAAGTCCACCACTAAACCACGTCCCCAAGTCTACACGTCTGTTAAATCCCTCCAGGGATGGTGACTCAACCACTTCCCTGGGCAGCCCATTCCAACGCCTGACAGCCCTTTCGGTGAAGAATTTTCCTAATACCCAATCTAAGTCTCCCCTGGTGCAACTTGAGGCCATTTCTTCTCATCCTATCAGTTGTTACTTGAGAAAGAGAGGCTGACACCCACCACACTACCATCTCTACAACTACCTGAAAGGAGGTTGATAAGGTCTCCCCTGAAAGAATGAGAATTCAAAGCGATCTTGAAAAATTAAGAAATGCTTGAAGGGGGGCAAAACAAGAGGGAAAACAAGTGTGCATTTGACCAGGTAGGGGTTAGTTAGTAAAATTTGCTGCACAAGTGGAAAAATGGGAAAACTGCATAGCCCTAAGTTCTACAGACAGGATTCCAAGTTATGGGGGTAGTAAACTGAGTGCTTAGCGCTTGGAGTGTCAGTAACCATGCCGAAATGCGAGGGCTGCTTTCCACCTCAAAATTTTTCTTTGGGGGCACCCATGCTCACCCACTTTGTGTTCCGGCTCTAAAAGGCAGGTTTTGTATCATGTCTTACGCATCTTCTATTCATAGGCTTGTCTTTGCTCCTCCACCATTAAACAAGTACTTCATTAACTGACTGCTCACATAAATAATCTTCCAAGGTTTATGCTTAGGAAACAAACTATACTGACATATTGCTTGGAGTATTTCACAAGATGGAATTTTTTTTTCTCCAATGGCTAATTTCAGATAGTAAATCTCTTGACTCCTACAAGGTTAAAAGCATAGTTCGATGTGGTCAAGATTACGGCCTTGTTGACTCCAGTTCAGTCATCAAATTTGATCTCTGCCTGTCCCAAAGGTAATGTTTGGAAGGCTGCACGAGCTTTACCAATTTTGTCAGAGCATGTTCCCCAACAGATTATTTTTCTACGTGTTATACATATGTCAACTCTCTAGCTAGTGGGGAAAGGGGAGCTTTCAACACTTAAGCCCATCATTACAGTAGCAGTGAGGTGTCCTTGTGCTGCAGAATTAACCAGAGTGACTCAAACAAACTGCTTTCCTCCTCTCAAAATATCTTCTGACAGCACTGTTAATTAGATGGCTAGGCATATTTGAAACAGCAGAACAACTGTCTGCAGTGAAACAACTATTTTAGCATCCAGAACTGCCCAAGACAAAATCATGACCTCTTCCCTGGATGGCAAAAGACTTCAACCATTCCTCAACAATCAAAACCCTCAAATTCCCCAGTGACCATACCTGTACAGGAACATGACCTTCCCAGTGTACAAACACAGAGGACACTGAATTTTCACAATTCTATATTGGATCAATGATCCCTGTTTTCACATATACAAGAATAATAGTCCGTTTTTAACATTCAGCCAAAGTGTTGAAGTATTTCCAGTCTCCCTCAGAAGCTGAGCTACAGCATGCAGAGCCAACAAGAACACATGGCGGAATTTTCTAACAATTTAAATATTTAGTATTGGCTTTGAACCTGAAAGTATATTTGAATAGAAAAAGATCCTGGATTTTAGTCTGACTGCTCCTCCAACACACACATTTTATAATTAATACTATCCATTTCCTAATACGGTGTTTAGTTTCAGTATGATGCTTATCTCGCCCACAATTACTTACAGCTCCACCAGCCCTTACTGGTCTTCCCAGCTAGGAATTTAAAGGTTTGGGATCATCGCCGGGAACTGTTCCTTTACAAAAGCAGTCTTTGCCTAGCTCGATCTTAAAAACAAACCTCAGTGTTCTGCACTTGCCATTGAAAATTAGAACAGGCACTAGTCAGTCAGCTGCTTCAAACTAGACTAATAATAGTTTGACAGAGTTCAGGTTTTCTGAAGTAGTTTCCATAATATTTAGTCTTCGGGTGAACGTGAATTTAATTTGTGATGGTGGTAGCTATCAAAATGCTAGTTTAATACTTTATGCTGAATAAACCATAAAATTTAATTTATGTATGAATAAAGGCGCACTAGAACTGCTAAAAGATCATTCACAGCACGTATGACCATTACTATATATCTAAGATGTAACATAATCCTATTCCCAAATTAAGAGAAGGCAACTTCTATCCACTGTGACAGACTATATTTAAAAAGGAGTTTCCACAGAAAAGGATGGAATAGAAGAAATCACCAAAAACTACTGTCAGTTACACAGCAAATCAAAAATCCCACTTCAAAACAGTCCAAATGTTCTTTGCTAAATCACTGGAGCAAACCCAATGTATGACGCTCAAAACTACAGACAAATATGTAATTGCAAAAGCTCTGGTGACACGGGGTTTTTGAGACACCTTTGCCAATTTGAAGGAAAGGTTTCATTGCTCTTATAAAGTTACTCGTGCAGCAAGTCTAGAACTACCCTGGTTTTTTCTTGAGTTCAGTTCCCTTACCTGGGAGCCTGCAGATCAGACTGAACTTTTAACTGTGTCAAGCCATGAGGCTCTCCTTCCTGGAAGCACATCAAGGTTCTTGCGTGAAATCTGATAGTGCACAGTAGGATTAATGACAGAGGTGGTCAGGCTGATAAACTAGCAGAACAGAAACCTGCTCTAATGAGTATGGAACTGCATCTAAGATAAAGTCCTAATGCATTCTCACCCCTTTGTGCCAAAACTGAAGCAAGACCTTGTTGGAATCTGATGTGAAAGAAAAGGCTTTATCGCTCATTGTCTCCCTGCAGGAGGTCAGTGGTCGTTTCAGGGAAAACAGACACTGGATACTCTCCTACCATCCTCCCTTGAGTAATGCCACCGACTGCAGACTGACACCATGTGATGTCTAGCTTAGCTTACTGAAAGGGGAATGGCAGGGGAAGGGGTTTAGAGTTAGCACACACTTAGGCACGGGAAGGTAAATTGGCTATCCGGGATTTCTCTCAATCAACACAGGTTCTCGAACACGGTGTTTACCTTTGTATGCCACTCCGTGACTAAACCAAGTGCCCTCTTAAACAAATTGTTTACTATGAATGCTGGAAATGTACCTTTACTTCTAGCCACTTCTTTCCCCCCACCTACTTTTGTTTCCTAATCAATAATACCTTACCCTCCTGCTGGATATGCAAGCACCTTGCCTCGGGGCACTTCTCCATGATTTTCTTCACCAACACGTGGTAGAATATTGCACTTATTTCACCTCCTAAGTCTGTAGCTACTCGACTTACAAAACATTTTGAAGTCCCAACATAACAACGATTGGCAGTACCACTGCAGAATAAATTCACAGCCTTAATTCTTGCATTTTCCAGTGCTTAAGAGGAGTAAATCCTCAATTTACAGAATAGGAAGAGACACGACGTGTAATCTGCAACACTGAGATAAACCCAAGACAAAACTACTCCACAGCATGAATTCTGAAATTCACACAAACAAACCGAGGTCTGTTATTCCCCAGTTACTTGGAGATGGCCCAAGTCTACCCTTACACTCTTCACAGCAGCTCTGCCATCCTATCTGTAAAGATGACTTCCAGTGGCACACAGAACTTGAAAAATCAGTTCATTTCACGTTAAGAAATGTCTCGATATAGACTAGCTACAAAATGCCTTACAGAAAGCTTTCCAAACAGGAAAATAAGAAAAAGCAAACAAATAAAAAACCCCAAAACATACCCTTGTTTTCAACTGGCAGACAAGCTGGCTTTATAAAGAGCTGACCTGTACCAAGTCTCCTACACACCCCAAATAAAATTCTTCATGTCTGCCCATTTGAAAGAATTAAAACCTTATTTTAAATTACCTATATCTAGCTAAACAGAAAAACCTCTGTGGAGCAACTTGCCTTTACACAACAGGAGAGGTATACATGGAGTTCTGAATGCCTCTGGGTATTAAAGCAACATAAAAATAATTTTCATTTTTAATTCACCTATCTATCCTATCCACAGACATAAAGCTGGATAAGGAGAGGAGGTGTTTAACTTCTCAAAGAAAAGACTGCACGAATTGTCATGGAATGGACATAATATATTTTGAGATAAATTTTTTTGGCATTTCACTGAAATGGAAATAATCTGGAGGGTGACTTTGTTTTAAAGTCAGGAACTAGGACAAGGAAACAAATTATTTCTGCAATGCCTGAAAGTCAACTCAATGTCCTATTCCTCTAGGATAAACCTTATGAGAACAGTCAGAACAGCAGAAATACCACCAGCACGGTAAAACTGGGGTTGTCTGTATGGCTTCACAAACTGCTTTACAAAGATCTCATCCACTTCCCAGATTCATAGCAGCAAGTCACTGCCAGTATCAGATTTTCTCATTCGTGCTATTTACTTCAAACCCATCTCTGATTGAGTAGAGGCATGGAATAAACAAGCACCACAGGAAACAGAGAAGAGCAGCTAAATGTATTGGAACTTCAGTGCAATAAGTTTTGTGGTTTCAAATGCAGCGAACGCATGGATCTACACGTACGCGTCTAGTGCTGGGAGGTAAAGACTACCAAAGGAATTCATACAGTCTCACCAAGCTAACAACCTAGGTAAATTAGACACGTTTATGTACGAGAGCACCAACACCCACTGGTGTTTAATAAACTACATGAATGCAAAAATACATGGCAGAGACCAAAGATAAACTGACTTTTTTTAGCTTTTACTGTGTCTCCCAAATAGACTCTGCAACTCCCGAAATAAATTACAAGTGATAAAAAGCAGCCAGAAGAGCGACAGAGGAAATACTTGGTATTTGCAAGTTCTTCATCACTCACTCATCGTAACGCAAATATAAGAACAAACAGTTAACTTCGGTGAAAAGTCTTTCTGCTGATCCTCTCGTACATTTTCTCCCTAATAAACATGAAGCAATTCACATGGAGAGGAAAGAACTAAACACATACCTTGAACACCTCAGAGAAGAAGCCAGAGCCAATTTTCTCACGCGTGAAGTCATCAAGACGAGTAAGTCTGGAAAAGGCACTTATGAGGGCTCTGTATGAAGAAGTACAAACTCTTCCTATCTGGGATGCGGTCCCTTCTCCTCCAGCACCACCATCAAAGTCTTCAGCGCGCTCCAAGCGCGGTGGAAATCCTGCTATTGAATTCCGCTTACTTCGGTCCATTTTGAAAACAAGGTTTTATTTTGCTAAGGGAGGACTTCTCACGTCTTAGGTAATCTGCTGTCTTCTCTACTCTTGTTGGAGCCTAAAATACAAGAAATTGAGATTACTATTATTGTAAACGTACCTAGTAAGTTTGATAGGACTCCAACACAGCTCACACCAGTTTCAGGTAATAATAAACAGAAGCAGAATATACCCAAGCAGAGGCACCAAAAAAAAGGAGAAAAAAAAGAAACTCCACAACGAACCACACAGCATCATCAGTAAAGACAGACAACCTAATGAACTTTTCCTTTCTATTCATGGAAATACCCTGTGCTCTGGCTGTTACAAGATTAACAGGTTTGGCACTCGAAATTCAACTGGTAACAACTTTCACTCCCTCCCCACCCCCTTTCTTTTTTACTGAAGTTCTGGTTGCTAAAGCAATCGGCCAAGCAGGAGGAAACCCACAAAATGTAACATTCTATACCAGTAGCAGTTGGTGACCAATCTACTGCTATTGCAAGAAACCATTTGACAGTAGGGACTGAACAAAGGATCCCTAACGGTAAAACACAGCTCAACTTTCAGCTGACAGAAGGAAAAATTATTAGCTGGAGCACCAAAACCTTTGTTTTCAAAGCTTCCACCTATGAGTGTTCCAAGACCGACTCCTCAACTAGTAGGAACACAAGTTTATATCCACTAAAGATCTAGCCCCCTAATTTATAAAGGTATCAACAATCCTGCTATAAAAACGAAGTACGCTTATACGAAACTGCCAGAACAGTTCTCTCTGCAAACACACTTTTTTTTAAAGCTATATTAATTTCAGTTCAACTGAAAACACAGGAAATAAGCTACGTTTGCCAAGTAGGAGAAGGGGGGGGGGGGGGGGGGGGGGGAAGGAAAAAACACCAACAGTAAGGGAATTTTTTTTTTTCTTTTTAAGAGGATGATGAAGTAACCGGGATGACTCTGGAGCCCATCAAATTCAGCCTGGACTGGCAAACCTGACAGGTGGCCTACTTTTTTTTCATTAAACCTTAGACTCAGAAGGTTATTAATCTTTTCCATACTTAACTGTTCATTTACAGCAATTTGGTGACCCCTACAAAACCTCAACAGAGTGAGCAGTCAGAGAGGATAGATGTCTCTCCTCTTCCCCCACCCCAAGAGTGAATGAAAAACCAGAGGGAGGGGAAGGAAACAATAAAATTAAAAAAAAATATGGTGGGCAAAATAATCACGAAGCAGGGCGCAGGCTGGGTAATTATACTTCTATTTACACAGATGTACAGAACCTGAACAATACATTAAATTTGAAGAGCATCTCACAGACAGAGGCACACCAGCTGTCCTCTGAATATAGCGCAGTGCTGCCATACCCGTGTTTTATATGCAGGGTATCTTTCAGAGATGTTCTGTGCCAACACATCAGAAAAACACCCAGGCCTCCCTGCCTTCAGAAGCAAGCTCTGCTGAACTGTGTGGAACCCATTTGAGGATGTCCTCTCAAAAAAAGAACACAAATAAAACACCGTATTTTTCAAGGGTGCTTATTTCAAACAACTTAACACTTCTCCTAATGGGACCTGGGGAGAGGTGCATACGAGAGTCTTACCAGGCCCTGATTCAGAGAATTCCATCTCTGTCAAGTCTCACATCACAGTGTTCGTACAGAATTTTATGCACAGACTCCCACGTATGAGCTGACTGCACTGTTCAGATGTTAGTACTACACAGTCTAACGATACGGTGTGGCCAACTGCCATACAGAAGATCAGGATCCAATTTCTGACCTCATGTTCTTGCCCCATGAGCCTTGAGAGTCTGGAAGTGGTACAGAAACACCATGGGAAGATAAGGCCTGTTATATCTCCCCAGCTGAGAAAAATAGCCCAGAGAACCTCCCCAGCTGTAAAGATGATGCCCAGGAATTTCCAAGGCACACTTAATTAATTCCTTTTGATCTCAGAAGGACAAACTAACATTTGGTTACTTTTCAAGGAGATAAAGAAAGAACTGTCTGTGGGAGAAGGACAGAAAGGAAACCATGGTGTTAACAATACATTTTCCAGAACAGAAGATGGATGTATCTTTGGAGACTGACCAATAAAACCTGCTGTAATTGAAGAAACAATTTTTTTTAGAACTTATTTGCATCAAAGTAGTACCCACATGCCCTAGAGACCTTCCAAGGAAGGGAGCAAGCATTTGCCCCAGGAATACATAGTCTGACATTCCAGTATCACAGTAACACCAGGTGAAGTGGACCCTGGAGCTTGCAGACACCCCTGCTAATTCCAGTGAAACAACACATCCGCACTGCAGCCTGGCAAACTAAAGCCATTTGTAAATCAGGACGGTAAGTGTAAGCCCTCAGGCAAAGATATATGTAAAAATAAAATAGAGAAGATTGCTACTGTCTTAGCTAGAGGAAGATACCAAGTTAGAGAAGCAACCTTGAACAGGAGGAAAAGACTAACTCTGTCTTAAGTGTCCAGATATCATTAACAAAAGATCAGCTTTCTACACAGTCTCAATCTATTAAAAGTCACCCTCACATACACATCCTTTTGATTGAAATCACATGGTGAACTTTGCAAAACTCTACACAAATCCCACAATGAAAGAAGAGATTCAAAGTACTTCACACACATAAACCCCAAAAGGTTTTGCCATCTGGATTCCCAAGTAACCCGTTTCTTCATATTTTGCCTGCTAGAATTTGCCTTATTTCCAGACAGCTACACAAAATCCTTGGAAATTATTAGGATAGAGCTCCATTTGTCTAGATTTCTGCCCAGAACTGCATACACAGAATCAGAGGAAAATTTCAAGTGGGCACAATTCCAAGTGGGCCTCCTGTCATTTTGGCCAATTACGCTAATGATCACATCCTCAATGAAATCAACCAAGGTTTAATTGACTGTCAAGTCAGTCTGAGGTACTTTAATTTACTACCTTGTATGGTTAATTAAAGTGCACTGAACAGAATCCAAGACTACACTGCAAATCCTGCAACCAACCAAAAGATTGTTGGGTATTTTTTTCATATTAAAGTTCAGCTTAAAAATTCATCAGCTGTGCTCAACAGCCAGTTTAAAAAAAACACAGTATATGCTCTAAAAAACATTTCCCAATAAATTCTCAGCTTTCAGACCACTTCTTCTGACACCCTTACAGAAAAAAAACCCACCCACACACCCCCTACTCTGCTAATACAAAAAATTTTTTTGAAATACATCTCTCAAAATGCATACCTGCCCTACTCATCCATTTATTATGTTACTTAAAAGCACAGTTTCAGAATGTTTCATGCCCTACCACATTTTACTTTCTTGGTTTAAAAAGACAAACTCTGAAGAAAAAAAAAATTACCATGTTAATATTCCATTAAGATCCATTTCTCCACTACATGAATGCTTTTTAAAAAAAAACATAGAAGTTACTATAAATACAAATATTATCAGCATTTATTTGCTTAATTAGAGGTTTGGCTTTCAAAACCAACACCTACGCCTGCAAATACTTAAAGATGGAAACCCCACAATAGCACTTCAAGTTATATCCCACACATCAACGTAAAACTAACAGGTGACGTACATGAGCCAGTACTTCACATTTGATACTTCAGACATAAAAACAGGCAAGGCTTGTTCAACTTCAGCAGCATCCCTTTAATGCTTCAGGGTGTACAACAAGATGCTTCCAAAAACATTTCAATTCATTGCTTTTTCTGTCCCCAGTATCTTTATAAGTATGTGCATATTTGCACTCAAATGTCAAACTCACAATTTCCTAAAAGATGGCCTTAACAACAACAACAACCATTTTTAGACACAGAAGACAGTCGCTAGGCATTCAGCCTGGAAAGCAATAAATCTGATGGATGCGTGTTATTAATTTGAAAAGGTTTTCGGAAGAACAAGATGCCAAAGCTTTGACATACATCATTTGCCAAGATTTAACCGTTTAAACAACTCACAGTGTGATGCAGCTTCAAAACCCAGCACTTCAAAAACATGAAGGAATTATGCTGGCAAGTGTGACTCAACAAAATAACAACGGGGGGGGAAGGAAAAAATAATTCCATGTAGTAATGTGCAAATTTCAGAAAAGCTTCAAAGGAATGTAAAGAGCTTCCACAGACTGAATTGACCTGGAGGTCATTAGACTAGAGAGGAGGGATAAAAAAAGTTTGGGAATGAAACACAAGTCAAATGAAACAGGTAAAGAGAACCAGGCGTTTTGTTCTCAACTCCTGCCATCCGCTTTCCTAACAGAGGAAAGTTAACTTGGTTTGTCCGTAACTTAGCTTCCAGTCTTTGGGCGAAAGAGAACATCAAATATTTACAGACGAGGTAGCTACAAGTACCAGCTTCCCGTTTGGCCCAGCTCAACCTGAAGCTGAAGTCTTTCTGACTGCTTTTACAGGTGAAGTCTTAGGGTCCGGTTTCTAGTTTAGTTACAACACTGCACTCGAACATGAAAATCCCAACATTTCGCTTTAATTTCATCTCCCCTGCAGAGGATAATTCCTAGCTCTAGCCAGTACTGTCGCAGCATAAGCTTCCCACAACTAGGGCTGACATTCCTCCAAAGAGACCTGCATTAGCCCTACCTCACCACCCCAGAAACTGCAAGTCTGCTGAACTGCACGGTGGTTTTACAATGCAAACCAACCTCCACAAGAGGCTAAACTGAAACAAGCAGTTCATTTATTTTGTGACTGTAGCCACGTTTGAAACCAGCGAGAGAGACTAGCCATTAACTGACTGCAGAGCTCAGGATTCAGGGCCAAGGTTGGAAGTTTCGAAATATTTGCATCAAGCATAAGCATAAATTCTGGGGCACGTATTTAGAAGGCAAACATAAGGGGGGGAGAGTGTTTAAAAACCCACAAACAAAAAGACTACCGGATCCTTAAGCCCACAGTTTCTAGGGTCCAATTAGAATACAAAACTAAACCTGCAAAAATCCATTTGTCTCCCAGCTTGGTGTCAGCCTCTCCAAGCCACAGCGCAGACAGACTCCAGCCTAGTCACAGAGCGTCGTTAAATAACCACTCCAGCAGACCACGTACGACGCACAGCTGCTGCTTCAAATGGATAATTTTAATATATTATGTTTGCCTAACAAAACAGAGCTCAGTAAAGGCACTGAGAAGCAGCTCATGCCTTCCAGGTGTCAGCAGGCTGACATTTGCTTAGCTCTCGAGAAAAACAAAGGGAATCGAAGCCTTCCAATACCAATAGGCATTGTAACATCTCAATAATCAAGGAATATCCCCCTCAGCCTCTCCAACAGGTTTATGACTGAGGGCTGACAGCTCTATTAGCACTAGGGGGGCAGTCACAGGGGACAGGAAGCAACTTTCTGTTGCTTCAATGCAGCCAGTGAAACAATCCAGGCCAGCAAAGACAAGAAAAGAGAACAAGAATGCTTGAAGGAGGGATGAGGATAAAGTAAGCAGGCTAAATCTCATACCTGACCGACTTCTCTTGGACACAATCTTACATTTATACACCACCACACAAGACAGTCAATATTTGTATGTTCCAGCTAAAAGTATCTTCTCCACAAATATTTAAACATGTTCTGTAATCTACCCTCAAAATACAGCTGAAACGCCAGTCTGTGCTACTGGTTTCACGTCACTGTGAAACAGCCAGTACCATGTTTACTTCAGGTACGGGCTGCACAAACAGGACAGTAACACAGTCTTGACCAATATACTTATGAACTCTTGAAGCAAGAAGAGGGCTTCCCGGATCCGCTGTTGCTAAGGTATTGAGGCCATTGGAGCCTGCTGGTATTTACATCTCAGCCTGAAGCACCCTGGGTACCGAGGGAAAACATGTAACTCAGTTTGTGAGCCGCAGACCTGCGGTGTGCAAAGTCAGCCTACAAAAGCAGAGTCAGTTGAAATAACTCCCCTCCCGGTTGCAAGAGCTATTAACAGTTCTCCAGTGCAACCAACGGGACAATCATATCAAAAGAGGTGCCTTAGCCGCTACCAAGAATGTGTTCAACTTAAGAAAAAGGGACAGGGCCATACGAAAAGCAGCTTACTACCCAAGTCAGAAAGAGGGCTTGGCAACAGACAACAGATGGAGCCAGTGTGATACGGTTGCCAATTATTAGATGTACTTACTGATAAATACACAACTTCAGATTAATACATTAGGGAAGTAATGAGCAGGAAAAAGGGCTTTAAAAAAAAAAACTTATGAGCATTGACCATTTTTTGATCTTGCCTAGAAGAGCACTTATTTGTGTGCCAGGCTGCAAGATACCATGCTGCAAGGATACAGTAAGAAGCTTTGCCGTTGTGCAAATGCATGGCTCTCAGCTACAGGAAGAATACAGAAAGGGAACCTATGATGCAAGTAAACCACAAGCTTCATTCTTTTCTGCATCAGACACAGAAGCAACAATCCCCTTCTTTAATCCTGCATTTCATTAATTTGTGAAATCATTTGCATAAAGAATTACAACGGCAAAAGCACATGTACAGAATTGGAAGGTACAGCTAGGTTACAGGTCACTTGGAACAGCTTTCTCCTTCCGCAGTCACAAACATTAAGCACCGAAGCAAGGATTGCTCTATCCCTATCTACCATTCCATTCATCCTAACGAAACGGCACAAAACAAGTTCCAAGCAAAAGCCACAGGAGAGCTCACACGTGCCACCAGGTACGGGGAAAACACTCATCTGCCTTCAGTTCCAGCTACTCATGTTTTGCATGTAAGTTTTACAAGAAGACAAACCAAAAGGGACAATGGAATTACACAGCCATGTCTACAGCTGCACAGTCTACTCCTGCAAGAGTCAGAAAATGACATTTTTATTGGCCTATCAGGACATGGTATGCAACAGTAATTTCCAAAGATGATGACTAAATGGAAAGGTTTATGGTTAGTCCACTGGGCATCTCAGAGTTTCGCATAAAAAAAAAATCTTATCTTAGGTTGTAAATTCCACTGCCTAATTAAGTCCATGGAACTGTAAATCTGTTGATTTTGCAGACAATAATATGCTAGAACTCTGATCTCTACTAAAATAAGAAATAAGTTTCAGTTGAAGCATAAAAGCCTCTCCTAAGTTAGCCTAAATACCACCTATGAGTTTTTTTTAGGGAAACAAACAGAAAGGTATAAACATTAATAAAATTGGATTCAATACTCTCGAAATCTTAGCTTTCAGCTACCTAGGTACCACCTATCAGAACACCCAGGTGGAAAGTCCCTTAAAGCAATTACAGCTCCCTCCCTCGAGGGAACGCAACACTGAGGGATCGTCCGCGTCTATACGGCGCCTTTCATCCGAAGGCCATCAAGCACACACATACGCACGTACGCGCACCTGAACGGTCGAGCCTGTCATTAACACATGATTCACGTATTCTTATAGGGCAACACTTAGAACAGCAAAACCCGAGCCAAGCTTTCACACCTCCTGGCAAAGTGACCGTTCCCAAGGTAATCCCCATGCGGTTGGGCACAGATCCGAGCCGTGTCCAGGCAGACCCTTGCCCTCGGATCAGGGCACGGCTTTCCGCAGCCGGCTTTCCCCGCAGCGCTCGCTCCCCCTCGCCCTCCCCCGCCGCCCCTCCACGCACCTGCTAACCGAAACGCATCCCGCACCGCGCCGCCGGGACCCCACCGCCTGCCCCGTCCCCTCCGCTGGAAGCCCCTTCCCTGGAGCGGCTCCCCTCCTCCCCCACCGCCTTCGGGGGGTACCCCCCCATCCTCCAGGGCCTTCCCCTTGCTGGCTACCCCGCAGAACCGCGGGCTCCCCCCCCCTCGCGTGCTGCCCCCTCAACCGCCGCGCGCGCCGGCCGTTACCTGAGCGGCGGCGCCAGCAGGGCCTGCGGGCGGCGCGGGCTCTCATGGCCGCATAGCCCACCCGCGGCCAACCCCCGGCCGCTCAGCAACCCGGCGAAGGTCTGCCTCGCCGCTGCGGCAAGCGAGGGGGCCCCATGTGAGGAGGGAACCCAGCTGCGGGACCCGGAGCCGTGAGCGCCGCGGCTCCTCCTCCCGCGGCCCCCGCCTCCGCCTCCTCCTCCTCACGCGTCCGCCCCCCCCACGGCGAGCGCCGCCGCCGAGCCGCCCACAGCGCGGGGGCGGCACCCGACCAGGAACCGCCCCTCACTAGCAGCAAATCAACGCCGGTCGAGGCTAGATGGACGGCGGCGATTAGCCAATGGAGAAAGAGGGAAACCAGTCGGAGGGACTCGCAGGTAGTCCACGTGAGCGCCCCTTTCTAATTGGCCACGGTTGACTTGAGAGGCAGGTGATTTGACCAACCATACGAGAGACAACAATTCCCGAGACAAGGGCTGCAGCCAGTGGCAGCTAGAGGGGCGTTGCTAGGGGCTCCTCGCTTCCACTGGTGTCTCTGAGGGCGGGTTATAAATAAGAGCGTTAGCCAGTAGAAATGTGGCGCGCGTGGTGATGGACGGGCGTAAGAACCAATCCCCGTATGTTTATACGCAGCGGTAGGCGTGAAGCTGTCAACGACGCGGACACCCCGGCGGGTCCCAGCAGGCCGCGCGCGGGTGCCATGGCGACGGCGGGCCGGGGCGGGAGCGTGCCGGTAACCGGCCGGCCGGCCGGGAAGCGCAGAAACCCCCATCCCGTTCGAGAGGGGCGGCCTGCCCCCGGCCGGCTCCTCTCCCTCAACCTGACCGGCACCGCAGCCAGGGCCGGCACCGGCCCGCTCCCCCCCGCCCAGGCAGCCACCAGCGCGCCGCTGGGGGAGCATCCGGCTTCACAGTGACCATACTGGGGCCGCAGCGGCCTCCCTGCTGCTATTGCCCCTCGTTAGCTGTCCCCCTGCTATGTTTCCCACAGGAGGCATCCCGCGTGCTGGTCTCTGCCTCCTTCCAGCTTTCGCCGCTTGAGTATTGTACTCAAACTGCCCCTTTCCCTGCAGCCCAGTCGCGGTGCCCCCGCTGCACAGAAAGAACATCCCGCTCAGCCCCCCGAGTCCTCGCCGCAGCCTGTTAATGCTGCTCAAATGTTCTGAGGTTTTGACTGCCAAGCTGTAATAAGCCTGTGATTTTTTCGCATATAAACTGCTATTTTTCAAACTATAACTTACTCGAATGTAGGCAGCTTGTAATAGGTGTAGAAAAAGGTACCTTTCTTCCTGCTAGGACAGGCTGCCAAACTTCCAAGCATCCATTCCAAAGCACAGTGGGACTAGAACATCTCATTAAACGGTTGTAAGGGGGTTTGGGGTTTGTTTCACAGTGGCAAGAGATTGGGGTTTTTTTTTCCCCCTGACCTCATCCTTGGCAAAGGCTGAGCTATTTTTACTGAAATTCTTCAAAAAAAAAAAAAAAAACCCCAAAGTTAATTTGCTGTAGAGTCTTGGGTAGAACAGCCATATCCCAAGCAGTTAAAACCAATGGAGTTGTAACTAAAAAGGGTCTCGGACAAGAACACATCGCTGAACCTTGCCACGCTGTGTTAGTAGTATGTTTTCTCATTATCCTTTGCCATTGTTTTCATCTGATCTTTTCAGCTCTATCCAAAATGTGCCTGGGGGTGTTTCATGTTGGAAACATAAGCACCGACCCTACAATACTGAACGGAGATTTATCCTTAGAGCTGGATTAAAATTTCTACTCTGCAATGTATTGAATGAATTTACTCTCAGAATTTCATCCAAGTCTACAGTGAAACTTCCTCTGTACATGTGACTGAAAGAAATTTGTAATAATTTCTGAACAGGTAATAGATGAAAAGTTTCTTGTGTGTTGTCCCGTTTTCTTAGTTTTCCTTCTCAACTTCCTTCACAGGAAATTTTCCCACACTCCCAAATGTTAAATATCAACCATATGCAAACATCTAATGACAGCTCAAACACAGGGCGCAGCAAAGCTTTTGTAATTAAGCCATTAAACACTTATTATCGTACCCATCATATTTTAATCAGTGACGAAGCAGATGGAACTACTCAGATCCGTCAGTGTCTTCTGCTTTCTGACACGAGCAGAACCGAGCTCCAAAACGGGGCTTTTCATCAAGACGATTTCTTTAACTTTAAATTTCAGTGCTGTGCATTTGGCTGGGATTTAGCCAAGCAGGTGTAAAAGGCTTCACAAAGCCAGCCCTGAAACATCCCACCCCCGGTCACTCACTGTGCTGGGGTGCAGCCATCCCTGCGGCTTTGCACCCCGCTGAGGGGCTCCCCCCGCTGCCTGCCCGTTTCCTCTCACTGTTGCCCCTGGATCCCCGCTGGTTTGGAAGCGGTTTGTTAGCTTCCAGATGACATCTGGTGGCAGGACTTTATTACTTCTCCTTTTGGAAGCTATTCCCAGCACTAAACTAAATTAATTTTCTTTTCCCAGTTGCCCATCATAAATTTCACCTCTTCTCTGCTTCCCAAACAACGTACGTGTTGTCCCCGCTTTTGGCCTACAAATGCCTTACATTTAATATCCAGGAATAAGCGTTTATCCCATGGACTGGAGCCAAGTGACATCGTTAAAATATGCCACTGTGATTCGGCGGAGTTCAATCTCCGTTGGGAACACTCATACCGTATTTCATACAGCATTGCATGAGGTCCTGTGATGTATGTCATGGACGATCCCTGTTTTGAGAGGGAAAATAAGATCTTATGACCATTCCTACGGCTTTATCTCAAAAGTTTTTGAAGTGGAAAAACATGTGTTTTGCTGGTGAGCACGTGCGTACGTACATCTTTGCCCGAGAAAGCCCCCCCGTCCCTCCTCGCAGCTGGCAGAAGTGCCCTAGCAAACCTGTGGCCTCGAAATCTCCAGAAGACGAGTGGCTTTTCTGGGCTTCCCTCCGTTTCCCGGAGAGAGGAAAACGAACATCGCATTAGAAGACTCATCAAAGCGACCCTTCAAAGGCAAAGTCTCGCAGATGTCACGGCGTACGCCGTTCCAACGCGCTCTCTCTTGCACCCCAGGAGGGTCACGCAGCCTGCAAATACCGCAGGAAGCTCTGCTCGTGGCGGGTATTCCCCTCTTCCCCTCGCCGCTGCCCCCGGGCTGGCTGCCCCACGCAAAGATCAGCCGCTCCAAAAAGCAGCTGTGCGGCTTGCGGTTTGCCCCTCTGCTCTGGGGCTGACTGTCATCCCCACACGGCTCACTTTGGCCTTGTAAATGTAACCGGTTTGGGCAATGAAAATAGACAGGAGAGCGGGCAGGAGGGGGAATTCCCTTCCTCAGGGCTTTGGAAATGCCCAGTGGCAGGGAAGTTTGGGACAGTTCTCTGTTCCAAGAAGAAAGATGCTAGGTAACCCGGAAAGTTCCCTCCGCTGGAGCAGAGCAGGTGTTTCCCCCAACAGACGGTTTCTGTGGGCTCCGAAGTTGAAGAGGCGTCAGGCAGCGGGGACTGACTCTCCCCCCTCCCAGGGGAACAAGGGAGGGTTTGATTTCGCAGTGCTGTGATGAGACTGGGCATTTCAGTGATTTAACCCATGAAGTACATTATGTAACAAAACACATCAAGGAAAAACATCATCTTTAGGTGGAGTTGGTCAAATTCCGCTCCGATTCACACCAGTGGAGATCTGGAGTCTTATCACGGGAGCCGGAGGAGAAGGTCCCAGTGGGACCGCCTGGAATTTGCCCTTGTCTAATGTCAGCGCTGTCCCTTTGCTAGCCCTGTCCTCAGTGAACATCTAATAGGACAGCCAAGAAAAAATGACCCCTTACGGGTCCAGTCACACACCAAACCCCCTTAGATTTTGAAAAGCATCTTAACAGACTCCCCAGGAGGTGCACCCTCCCCCCCGGCTCCCTCAGCCGCTGTGCAGGCAGCCTTTGCAGACCAAGGTGAGGTTTGCTCACGGGTGCGAGAGCATCTCCCACCGCTGCGGCTGCGCTTGGACCTCGTGCTCCTTGTCAGGTCATGACCATCCTCCTGGCACCACGGAGGGCTCCGCGGGGGCTGCCTGCACGCTGTCCTCTGGATGAGGATTTACTTGCCTGCTGATGAAGAACACGGTTAATGATTATGACTCACCGCCACTGAGGACAAGGCAACCAGCCTGTCCTCATGCACAAAGCCGCGCTGCCGCGTCAGCACAAACCTGGCACCACGCTTCTCTGTATGAGACCTGGCAACCCTGGCATTGTTAGAGCATCTTCCATGTTCATCTTCCAGGAGGCTGGGCAGCGCCCAGGCAGTAGGCTGGCAGCAGCACCAGACACCCTGCCTCGGAAACCAGAGAGGGCTTGTGCTGGGGCAGGTGGATATTCCCATTTAGGCAGTTGCCATGCTGTCACCGGTGCTGTGATCTTGCGCCCCCCGGCCTGCTCATCATGGCCATCTGCAGTCTTGGCTTCGATTCAGAGCGTGTCCGCACTGCAACGTTGCCGTGGCATGGCCATAGCCAAGCTCCCAGTGGTACCGTGGGCGTGGAGCGGCACGGAGCTGGCTGCTTGCTCCACGATGTGCCCAGCCATGAGGCTGTACAAGCACTGGGACGGTGCGCCAGGACTGACCCTGGGTCACTCTGCCTGGGTGGCTTCAGCCCCAGGGAGAGCCCATAGACCATGGTCCAGCCATGTGCCCTTAAGGGGCTGAGGGTTGAGACCCCCATGCTTGCGGCAGGCCTGGGGCACAGCTCCAAAAACCCACAGGTTTTTGGGTTGTCTGATGCCAAAACACCAGTTTTGTAAGGGAAACCCTTAGACGTCTGACAAAGTTGTACTCACAGTAACAGCCACCAGAGTGCAGAAATACTTGCACTAACTCGGACCGTGGCGATGCCCCAAGAGACCACAAAGTCCCATTAAGCACCAAGGCCACTAGCCCATGTATCAGTGTCACCTCTCCTGCCCCATGCCGAGGCCCGAAAGGGTTCCTGCATTTCCTGGTGCACCATCCTCGCTCCTCACCTAAGCTAACACCTCTCTGGGATCAAAGCTCAGCTTTTTGCCTCCCCGGGCTGCGCGGCAGCATCCCCTCCTCTGGTTACACGCCTCACGCTCGCTGCCCTTACCTCTGCAATTACAACGGCGCAGAGACACGTTGTGGCACTGAAAGCGAAGAGCTCTGCCACAGCAGAGCTCTGCAGTGCACATCCCCCAGCCGCCCTGGGTCTGGGCACCCTCAGCTCTGCCCCTGCTTCCTCCAGCCTGGGCTTTCTGCAGGGCTTAAAGACCTACGAGCATCCAGCTGCTACTGGATTCCTGCTCGGCTGCCTGAGAGAGCCCACTCTGGGATCAGCGTGACCCTGTACACATTCAGGTCTCCCAGCCCCTTAATTTTCCCTGGCTCCCTGAGCCAGCGAAGTCCAGTGTTTATTATTTCTCTCCCAGAACGGTTCTCTGTCTCCGATGTTTTGCTGTCTGATCCGCTTTCCTTCTTCCGTTGTTTTTCCTTTCTTCCTTCGCTGGGTTACAAAGCTGTGAAGGGTCCTTGGAAAGGAAGATGAGTCAGGACAGACACACAGCGGGAAGAAGACAAGCTCCCAGCCTTGAAGTCAGGTTCACTGCCTGCGTCACCGTTATTAAAAATAGATGAATGGCAGTGCTCTTTGCATTGGAGGAGCGACAGAGGAGCTGCAATATCCCGGGCTGCTGAGCAAATGCTCCCTCTTTCTGCCTGCAAGTCACCCTGTAGCATCTTCTGCTCTTTCATAAATTCTTTTTTCTTGGCTCTGACTTGTGGGAGTTAATTTGCCTTTCATAAAAACCAGTTTATTGTTTCAACCTTGGGGAGAGAGGGAATGACTCAACTTGGATTAGTTCTTCCGCTCCAGTCAGTTGGCCACCAGCTCCTTTGAGAATTAAAAATCCTTTCAAGTGCTGAGCTGTCACCCTTCCAGAGCAGCCCCTCTCCCCACCCTGCAGTGAAGTGCTTCTGGAGGATGAGAGAGCAGCTGTCTGGGGGCGACATACCCCAAGGCCAACTCTAATTGTGCCCAGCTCTCCTGAAAATACCAGTTTCCAAGGTGGCACGGGGCAGGCTGGGATCCGCTGAGCTCTCTGCAAGGGCAGGGTGAAACGTGCACCAGCGGTGCTCCCCGTGCCGAAGGGCAGAAGACAGAGAGCCTGAAGCACAAGAAATGGGATGATTTACGTGAGTCCAGAACCCAGGTGAACCACCTGCATCTCTACAGCTGCCATCCCTCTGCTCCCATTCCTGCAGCCTCTCACCTCCAGGTGCACGGTGATGGCTCTTCAGATGGGACAGGGCCCCGCTGCGGTGATGGTGGCAGCAGGACCGAAGCTGCACCACTGCTCTGCTCACTCAGGGGGACACCCAGCCCATGTCACACCCTGGGCTGGGGGACACAGCCCAAGCATTGAACTCACACATCCCTCCCAGAGCCAAATCTCCCTCCTTCCTACCTGTGCCATTACTTCCCCTCAGCCCTTTTGCTGCCACTATTTTCCACTCACTCGTTTTCTATTATCTGCTTCTTCCTATTAAATTAACATAATCAACATTATCATCTCTGGCCTGCTCCGTGCTTTGGCTGCCAGCCAGAAGCAAAAGGACAGGAGCTAAATAAAGCCACTGCAAGAGAGAGCATGACACTGGCAGAAGTCGATGCCGTGTTTTTTGAGCACAAAACCTTCTTTCTGAAGTTATTCTAAGTCCTCGACTCTCATTGTTACCCAGACCTGTCTGGTTTAGACATTGCATGGGTTTGCAAGGGTGGTTTTGGTCTGGAGAATTCTCTCCTGGAGAATAGCCCAGGGTGACAGCCCCCTGAGCAAATCAGAGCCCCTGTATAACCCCCATGGACACAGGGTGCTGCTGCCTGGCTTCGGAGGGGAATATTCTCTCTCCATGAGAAAGTGGCCATGCACCAGCGGGATGTTAAAGTGCTCCTTGGTTCTGCTCCTTTCTCCAGCATGGGAGAGCAGCACTGTCACCTCAAAGACACTGTCACGCCGATGCAGTCACTTTTCCCACTCCAGCCGCCCCTTCCCCTATGGGGAGCCGAAGGTGCCTCATTAGTGTGTTAATCATAAACCTAATGAGTGCAGAGATCAGCTAAAGTAATAGCAGTGACCTGCAGGGGGGCTCATCTGCCCAGGTTTATGCGCTGCTCACTAGCCCCTTGGGGGGATGCCAGCCCTCCGCTCCCCGTGTCCCACAGCCGTTGCAGATACCCCATGCCATGGCTATATGCTTAATTAAAGCCGAGGGACCGGTAACCTTGACGACGGAGAGCCGCTCTCTATAAGCCAGCTGAGATGAATATCGTTTTGGCGTCTCCAGAGACGAGAGGAGACATGAGTCAGAATCTTGCAGGCGTTGGACGCGCTCATGAACCCCGGTCACAGCCAGCAGCACCAAGGTCCCCCGGAGCTCATGTCCTCCCCAGGGACATGTGGCTGGGGGGGATAGAAATGCCCTGTCCCCTCTCTGGGGAGATGCTCCTGGCCACCCCGAGGTGCCCGGTCGGGTGGCGCACACTGCGGCACCGGGAGCGCAAGCCTGCGGCGTCTGTGTGGAGCAGAAGACTCTCACAACTTATCAAGAAGCTGTAAATACACTTAAAATAATTCCCCTTAGAACTGGGAAATTTGTGCAAGACTAATTACTTCTGCCTTAACGGGATGCCAGAAAATGGTACATCCAGTTTCGGTGGCGATAAGCAGCAAACAGCTAGAAACACGTTTCCAGTGAGGGGCTGGGAGCCAGTAAAAGTCGTGATCAGCTCTGCAGCAGATCAACCCTTGCTCCCACCTCTGAACAGGGGCAGGGGCTACCAAGGGGCCCCACTCTGAAGGAGGAAGGCAAGACCTCCCGGGGAACAGAAATACTTGTTTCCAGCTTCCTTCTCTGTCCCGTGGTGCTGCAGACACGGGTATCGGGACAGAGGAGAGGACCCACAGCCCCATCCCTGCCAAAGCAGCTTGAGAGAGGGTCAGGAAGGACCACACCATGACGTGGGGCCCTCAAGCGCTTCTGAGGCACCTTCCCTGATCAGAGGAGCCCAACACTGTCCCATTGTTTCTGTGAGCTGCTGGGGCAGGGCAGGAGCGCTCGCTACAGCTGCACCCCGTGAGGCTGGGGCCGGGGAGGAAGCACCGTGACAAGGGTTTTGCAAAGGGGTTTTTGGTCCTTCTGGGCGCAGGGCACCAGGCCACCCCCAGCTTCATGAACAGGTTTCTTCTTCAGAAAACCCGACCAGAAAAGAGCGGTCAGATTTAACGAAGGGTGGCTGCTGGCTCAGCCCCCGCAGTGCCTGGATGGGGCTGGCCAGCCCCAGGAGGCTGGGAGGGACATGGGGCTGGGGGTTGCCCCACAGGCTGCAGGATGGTCTGAGGAACCAGCGTGGCTTATGGAGCACCAGGCTCAGCCCTGGCCAGGGCAGCATCTGGGGATGCTCGGAGCAGCTCTGCACCCAGCTGCGCCTACAGACCTGGGTACCCCGAAACAGTGCAAGGGCGCCAGGGCGATGCCCCGTGTCAGGCTTGGCCATTGTCCCCATCCCTGTATGGGGCAGAAATGGGGGCGGGGGCGGGCAGGCTCAACCCGGGGGGGCTATGCGGGACCAGACTTGCGGGTGATGAGGGCCTGGACCTGGGTCCCTTGGGTCAGCATGGGGTGACAGGGTGGTGCAGGACTGGCCCTGGGGTGCCCTGGGGTGATCGGTCCAAGGATGCCAGCGCCATTGTGGGTCTGGACCAAGAGTGCCCTGCCCGAACCGGGGGTGCCGGGGACCAAGCAGCGATGCTGGGGGCGGTGCCGAACCGGACCGCGGGTGCTGGTAACCGAACCGGGACCGGATGGGGAGTGCTCTGCCCGGAGCGGAGGTGCCGGGTACCGCACCAGGAGCGGCGGGTTCTGTGCGGGGCCAGACCGTAGGTGCCGGGCCGGACCGGACCGGGGTGAAGGGGGTGCCGGGAGTTCAGGGGGTGGCAGCGGCCCCCGCCCCGCGCCTCCGGGGCCGGACCACGTGCCGCCCGCCCCGCCCCGGCGCCGCCCCGGTGCCGCCGGCGGAGCCAGCGCGGATCGGCCCAGCATGGAGGGGACGCGGTGCGCCCTGCTCCGCCTCGCCGCTGCCTGCTGCCTGCTCTGCGCCCTGCCAGGTACCGGGTCGGCCGCCGGAGGGGTACCGGAGCCGGGGTGGGGGGCTGCCGCGGCGGGGAGCTCAGCGGCGGGGGCAGCCGTCGGGGCAGCGCCGGGGCCCGGGCTCCGTCGCCCGCTGGAGGGGCTACGGGACGAGGATCTGGGAAGCCCTCCCCGGAGGACGGAAACCTCCGAGGAGCAGCGCCCCGAGCCTAGCCTCGAAACTCGGGCGAAGTGCCCCCGGCCCCGGCGGGCGCGCAGGTAAGGTCGCGCAGAGATGCTCGGGGCCGGGGTGGGGGGGGCCCGGGCGAACCCCGCGCTGAAGGCGGCGGCGAGGCCGCCCGCCCCGGCCTTGCCCATACAAGGCAGCGCTCGCCCCGCCGGCGGAGCCGCGCCGGGTTCCCCTCCCTGGCCCAGCGGGGAACCCGAGGGGGTGAGCGGGGAGGGCAGCGGCCAGCCCGGGGGCACTCGCCCCCCGCCATCCAGCCCTGCGAGCCCGCCGCCTCCCACGCTGCAGCTCCGGGGAGCTTACCCCGAGGGGACCCCGGACAAAGCCCGAGCCCTGCTGCGGCCGTGCCGCGGGAGAGGCGGCGATGCCGGTGTCCCGGGATGGAGCAGGAGCCCGGCCCCGCGCCACGGGCAGCGTTTCGGGTCCCCACGTGGGCGGCGGGCGCAGGCTGCCGCGTGGCCGGGAGCGCATCCCGCGTGGGGGCTGTCGCCGTCCCCCATGGCAGTGACAAAGGCTGAGCTGGCATTCAGGGACTTGCCTGGGACTCGGGATGCAAAGGGGTTTCCTCGTCTTTGCGGCTGAGGAAAAAGCCTTGGCCAGGCGGGATCACGACGCGGTGCGGGCAGCAGCGAGAGACCGAGGGGCGACACCAACCCGGTGTGTGTTAAGTAACGGGGCCGTAACGTCCCAGCGTAGGTGCCCGCAGGGCCGAGCAGGGCTCAAGCTGAGGTTTTGGGTGCCGGATGCGGTTTGGCCGGGTTTGAGGCAGGGCATGGGGAAACAGTCCCGAACCAGCCACCTTTGTGTGGGCAAAGCCTTGAGCGAGGCTGCACCCCGGGTGCGAGGGTGGCTGCGCCGCGATGGGTGCGGGGAGGCGACCAGCTGCTGGCAGAGGAACGACTCGGGATTTCCATCGCGGAGAGGAGGAGCTCAGGGCTACCCCTGCCTTCCTTGGCCCTGCGTCTCGCATTGTTTCCTGCCCCCAGCACTCTGGGGTGCCTCCAGGGAGCCCCTTGCCCCAGCTGCCTTGTAGGAGCCCTCTCACTGCAAGACTCAAACTGCCAGGTCGAGACAGAATTAACATTGTGCTGGTTTGTCCTGGGATCTTTCGTGCTTAGTGTCCCGATCCCAAAGTCCCTTCGCAGCCTCAGCAAATGGCACCTATGCAGCTGGCCTGGCCCGTGTCCTCGTGGCTTTCGGATCCGCCAGGTAATCTCAGGCACAGAGAGCGAATGTTTTGTGGAAACAGATGGCGTGGAAGAGATGCCACTAATAAAAAACTGCCCCATGGCAAGCACAACCCTTAATGAGACACTGGAGAATCCCAGCAGGACAGTGATGGGGGAAGGGAAAGGTTCTCCCGGGGATTGGCCCCCAAGGTGACAGTCCCCAGACAAACCCATCCAAAACTGGGCTTGTCCCCACTCCACGAGCTGGTCCCCGCCCTGCTCCCAGCGCAGATCCCCTTTGCCCTCCTCCATCCGGCAGCACCTTCTCCCACTTCCCAGCCAGGTTTGCCGTGGGGCCGGAGAGGGGCTTAGGCTGCTGCATCCCCCGCACCCTGCCCACCCCGCCTCTCAATGCAGCCTTTCTTCGCTGCCTGCGGAAATCCACTTCCTCCAGCACCGTTAGCCTTACAAAACAAACCCCAACTAATTTCGGTCTGGGCATTTTGCTGCCTTCCCCTCCCGCGCCGAGCTACCTCGCAGGCGGTGGGGACGGTTTGGGGACGGTGCGAGCACATAAAGCCCCGTCTGTCGGCGCCGGGGCCGTGCACACAGGCGGGCAGTGTGTCCGCTTACAGAGCCCCGCAGGTTTGCCATCGTTTTTTTCCCCTTGTTTGTCCAGGGAGGGTGGATGGACCCAACTCCACCCTGGCTGGCTGGACCCAGCTCTCCTGCACCCAGACCTGAGCCACAGCTCTGCCCTCTCCCGGGGGTGGTACCTCCGGTTTTGCGGGGTAACCACCGACCCCGCAGCCCTTGCCCAGCCCCATCATGCTGTGCCATCGCTTGTTGGTGCCATTTCTGCATGGTGGGTGGATGTTGGCTCTTTGCTCATCTTTCAAGGCCTGACCCCCGGGGCAGGGGTGAAGCACTCGCCTCCTTCAGCTCCCTTGGCCCCATCCCTCTGGGCAAACAGGAGCAGGGAGGATCCAAAGAATGGAGGCCTCTCCCTCCTTCCTTTCCACCGAGACCCTCTGGGCGGGCGGACACAGTTCTTGCTGCAGGGGTTTCCTTGGGGCCACCTCGCACCGACGGTCCTGCCTTCATCCCCACCACGCTCCATGGGGTGGCTCTCATAAGGCTCTGCACTGCTCGGGTCTGGGGCCACGTCCCGAGCTCCGTAGGGCTGCTCAGGGCATGCGCTCGCCCTGCATGACCTGAACCATGGCTGCTCAGGGCAGGATGTGTCCTCCAAGCCCCACGGCCCATGAAACCAGCAGCCACACATCTGGAAGGTCCTGGGGGCTGCTCAGGGCTGGGCAGATTTCCTCATGTCCAGACTCCCCCCAGCTCATGCTGCGCTGTGCTGGAGACCAGGCTCCCTGCTGACATGGGGCTGCTATTAAGGCAACTGGCTAATTAATTTTCTTCTAATGACATGAGTGCTTCCTCCACTGCAGCAGTGACTCCCAAGGTAAGCCTGGCTTGCTGATGCCAGAGCTCCCTGCTGTTGCTGTATTATTGGGGTAAGGCTACCCAGGCCTGGGGTGCCGTGCGTGTCGCCAGCAGCCTCTGGGCAAAGGAGTCTTCATCACAGCTCAATCCATTCACTGAGGAACAAAACAAACAATGTGGGAGCCTCCTGGGCACCTTCTTGCCAAGCAGGGCGCTTCGTAGCTGCATGCGGCCAGTGGAAAATAACTGGCTGGTGTGACGGTGGCTGAGCAAAAGGCAGCCTGCTCTCCCCTTCTGCTGTGGGAATTTGGGGTAAGCCCCCTCGCTTCTAAATGGGGGATCAGTGATGGAGCTTCACACAAAAGTGTGGGAAAGCAGTTTCTTGCACCTCTCTCCACCCCGGCTGGGTGGGGAAGGGCTCACGTGGCAGGGCTAGGCAGAGCATGCCACCCTGGGGTGCTGTGTCCTGCAGACAGGCACCCTGTGCGTGCTGCTCCCTCCCCGGCTCCCCTCTGGCACCGCTGTGTGCTCCGGGCATGTCTGTACTGCTTTAAGGCTTTTCCCAGTACTGAGGAACCTGTGCTCGGAGTTTATGGTGCCGCTTCCAGGGCGGCTCATCTCTGCTCGCGCAACTCGTGCTGTGCCCAGCTCTGCTGTGCCACCATCGGCTGGTGGTCCCCATCCCAAATGCGGTGCCATCGAATGAGGTGGTAGCACTGGCTTGCTCCACGTTCCCCTTTTTGCTTCCCAGGGGTTCAGGCTTGAGGCGCAGCATCTGCAGATGCCCCCCGGGGGAGCATCCTCCTGCCTGCCCGGGCAGGCTGGGTGCTGGGCTGTCGCTCCCAGCGCTGCGCTCACTCGGCACCCCGTATCTAATCTGAGCCCCAACGCATGCTCCACTCGTGGCCACCTGCTTATCGGGCTGGAACGAGCTTCTCAGTCAGGAGACCCAGTTTCTATTCCTGTTCCTTACCACAGCCCTTGCTGTGCAGCGTGCCTGGCCTGGCAGCTTTCCAGGGCCACGCTGGGTACGCTGCACCCCCAGTTCCGATCCCCCCGGTTTTGCTGCCTGTGCAGCAGGGCACGGCTCAGCTCGCAGAGGCCATGTGGGGTGCGGTGAATTAACCTGCTCCCGCGCAAGAGCTCCGCTGTGGTCCCTGAGCGGACTGCGAGCTCCGATCTGTCCTGAGCCCCGTCCCTGGCCTCCTCGCAGCAGACGGAGCCGGTTCTGCCTGAGATGGGGATAGGGACAGTCCTGGCATCAGCCCAGTGGCATCCTGCCTCCATGGAGGTTCTGCAAGGTATCGCACTGGAGCCGAGTCCGTTGCCCTTCATTCCGGATTTGCATCTCTGAGCCTCGTGTCCTCAGGATGAGGGCGTTTGCTCTACAGCATCCCTGGGTGCATCTGGCACCTACCTGAACGGCTCCAGGAATCTGCCACCTGTTGTTTCTTATTCCAAGCTCTGAATTAAGGAGAAGGGGTCTGGCTTGGCTGGTATGTAATCAACAGCTACTCTGGTTCTGCTGTTGGAGTGAGGAGCCTTGGTTTTAAGCCCCACTATATGGTTTTATTTGCATTCGTGCTCAAGCTCTTTTTCCTTGAAGAGGTTGTTTAATTACCGTTGGTTGGTAACCATAAAAACATAATAACTGGCAACAAAAGATAATTTCTACACTTAATGGAGTACTTTGCTAAGCAAGAGGATATGATATAATTGCTTAAATACATGTAAGTTACAGCTTATGCTGTTCTTTTTTAAACATTAATCTTGCATTTTGCTAGGTAGTTTGCAACTTACGCTGTTACACTTAAATGGAAATTGAATTCAGTGCACAAAAATACCATTTTAGAAGGGTTTCGGTGCCCTTCAATGAATCAGAGTAGTGGTTTGACACGCGTTCTGTAGGAAGCTGATTTAAGCGAGGTGCTATCCGCAGACAGTGCCAGGCTCCGCAGGAGGACACATCAGCACCAGGGCGTCCTGCCTCCGCGGGCACTTTGGTCTCCAGTCCTGGCGGGATTCTTTCTCATCTCTGTGCTCAGCTCTTGTCTGGGTCTCTGGGTGCCTCTTCCAGCGGTGACTGCACCCCGCTACCCTGCTCTCCCTCGGGCGCCGGCAGCCAGCCTGCCGCTGCCTGCCTTCCTTACGTGGCTCTCCTGCATCTCGCCCTGAGAGGGATTCCAGACACAGTGGTAAAAAAGCCTGTGGATTGGAGTCGGGTTTGTGTTGACCCTTGGGGAGCTCTGGCTGCTCTGCTCTGGTTTATGGGTGAAGGAGGGTGCAGAGGATGCTGCTGGGACCCCCCAGCGGGAGGGTTGTGGCAGGAGCTGGTCCTCAGGCTGGTCCAGCTGAGGCCCTGCTGTGTCTCGCTGCCTTCTGTTCTGAGAAACAAATAGATCCTGGGGTGGCTCTGTGTGGCTGCCCTGTCACAGCAGCTCTGTGCTGGTCATGCAAACCTTCCTCAGCCCCTCGCTTGGCCCCAGCCCTGAAACTTGGTCAGGGAGTGCAGAGCAGAAACGGCCCCATCTCCCGCGGAGCTGGCTTCCTTCACTCCTCTCCGTTATGGCATATTTTTATCATGGAGCTGGTGGGAGCAGGCGTTGATGCGTGGATGTCCCTCAGTGTCATCATGCAGCGCTGGAGAGGGGCCGAAGCCGTGGGCTGATACTCAGAGCCCTCCCTTCCCTCACAGAGCAGGGAGCATTTCCCACCCTTGTCCAAGGCAGGGGCTTCTCGGCTGGCTGCATCCCTCCTCCCTCGGGACTGCTCCTTTCCTTCGCCCCTCTTGTTTCCCAGACAGAGGTCACTGCAGTCAGCAGTGTCTGATGGGAGCTGCCGCTCCAGATCCACCAGCCCTGCCCCAGTGTGCTCTGAGATGGCTGGTTCTCACCACACGCAGGCTGAGACCCGGGCAGCAGCGGGGCCGGGGGACCCCCAGCCAGCTCTGCTTTAGCACCAGTGCAGCGTAACCAACGCGAACCCACCCTTGGTTCCCCGTCAGGGAAACAGATGCTGCTGTTATCAGAGCTCTTGCTTGCAGCTGGTCCTGCTTCTTCACTTGCAGTTACGGTCGTAGTTGCTTTATTACGGATCCAAGGGTGGCTGCACCTTCACCGCCTCTCTTGGGGTGCTGCAACTGCCAGGCTTTGGAGGATCCCAGGGAAGGTGAAGCATCCACACTGACTCTTTCCCTTTCCACCTGAAACGAGAAGGGCATGGTTCCCTCTTGTCTGCAGGAGCTGATGAAGGCGATGCCTTAGGCAAAGCAGCCACGGTCTCCCTGGCATGCGATGCAGGAAGCAGAGCTCCAGGAAGACGCCAGAGTAACGAGCTCGGACCTGTGTCTCTCTAAGTAACTGACAAACAGCTAAAAACATCATCGCTCAGCGACGGCAGCAGCAGGGTCAGGCGCTGGGGCTGGGAATTTTCCGACCTGTTGGGCAACGAGGATCTAGAGAAAAGCACAGTGGTTGGACCTTGGAGGATCCCAGCTGGCGTGGGGTTTGCTGGGTCTCATCCAGCCACAGCAGCTTCACAGCAGAGCTGTGCTCTCTCCCACGCCAGCGTTTGCACCAGGGCTGGGTGGGAATGCAATGCCTGTTTGGGTGATAAAACTATGGAAAACAAGTTGTGGCATTGCAGCCACAACGAAGCAAGTCTTAATGCAAGACCCTGTGGGGGTATTTTTATTTTAAAACAAAACCCAAGTAAAACTCATTAGTGCTTGCGCTCTTAACACCCACGGCTTCACCAGCACCAAGTTGCACCTATCGTGTATTTCCCCAGGTGCTTTGCTTGGTGACTGTGTGCTGGTTTGGGGGCTGTTTAGCCTGAAGAAGTTAAAGTGGTGAGGTTGTCAGGTTGTTTAACCTTACCCCCTAGGAGCTGACAGACAGTGATGGTGATCTCCTGTCTGTCTGTCCCCGAGCGATCAGGATTTACTCACGGTCCTTTGTGTCCCTGCCCATCTTACGGCTCTTGCCTTCATCCCTGTCTTCCCTCCATTTAATGGCTCAAGTCTTTGTGTTAGCCAGGTTTGGGCTCTCCCTTGTTTCAGTTTCTGTTTCCTGAGCTGGGTGTGCTGGATGTGCTGGCTCACCCAGGATGCCCGACGGGCTAATCCAGGTGCCGTCAGCACCTGCCGTGCTCAAAGGTCTCTGCGCAGGTTCCCGTCCTGCTCCACGCCTGCCAATTTTAACACCTCTTCTGCAATCCTCTGCAGCCCGGGTGTGACACACCGCAGTGCTGCGTGAGCCAGCCCCACTGCAGCTGCCGCTACAGCACAAGCCTTTCTGCAACGGTCCCGCTATGTTCCTGTGGGGTGTGGGGCCGGAGCAGCCCTGGGTACCACTTCCTTGGTGGTCATGGACACTGGGAAATTCTGCGGGAAGGAGCTGTGTGGCTGCTCACAGACAGAAGTGCTTAGGGAAGTTCTGCTCCCACCAGCTCTCCTCACAGGCAGCAGGGAGCTGGGTGTGCAGCCCTTCCTTATTCGCAGCGTGGGGGGGAGCCACTTGTCCCCCCAAACCCTCCTGCCCCTCAGCACCTCCTGGCAGGGATGCCAGTTCCTGACACTGCGGGAGGTGCCCTGGCATGTACAGTCCAAACTCGTCCTACTTCCCACAGTTTTCCTTTCCAATCAGAAACTGGCACAACCATTTCAGAGGTGCTCAGGCCTCTGTGCAAGAAGCTCTCCCCACATCTTTCCTCTGCGTGACCCCGATCACGGCTTGCCACCCCATGGGCGGCTGCCCCGGCCACAGGCCAGCTATTCAAAGCAGCACGTAGCCAGGCTGGCTGCTGGCCGGGCACCTGGCCACCACCTTTCCTGTTTACCCCACGGTGACAGTGCAGCTCTGTGTGTGGCTGGGAGCAGGTAGTCGGGTGTTTACAGAGTGAGCATCTGCCAATGCCTAGGCGGGATACAGTCACAGAATCATTTAGGTTGGAAAAGAGCTTTAACATCATCAAGTCCAACACTTAACCTGGCACTGCCAAGTCCCCCACTAAACCACGTCCCTGAGTACCACATTCACATGTCTCTTAAACACCCCCAGGGCTGGTGACCCCACTGCTTCCCTGGGCAGCCCGTTCCCATGCCTGACAGCCCTTTCAGTGAATAATTTTTTCCTAATATCCAGTCTAAACCTCCCCTGGCACAACTTGAGGCCATGTCCTCTTGTCTCATCGCTTGGGAGAAGAGACCAACCCCCACCTCTCTGCACCCTCCTTTCAGGTAGTTGTAGGGAGCGATCAGGTCTCCCCTGAGCCTCCTCTTCTCCAGGCTGAACACCCCCAGCTCCCTCAGCCGCTCCTCATGGGACTTGTGTTCCAGCCCCTTCCCCAGCTCCGTTCCCTTCCTTGGACACGCTCCAGACCCTCAGTGTCTGCCTTGCAGTGAGGGGCCCAAAACGAACGCAGGAGTCAAGGTGCGGCCTCACCAGTGCCCAGCACAGGGGGACAATCCCTGCCCTGGTCCTGCTGGCCACACTGTCCCTGATGCAGGCCAGGACGCCATTGGCCGCCTTGGCCACCTGGGCTCCCTGCTGGCTCATATTCAGCCGCTGTCGACCAACACCCCCAGGTCCTTTTCCACCAGGCAGCTTTCCAGCCCCTTGTCCCCAGGCCTGTAGCGCTGCAGGGGGTTGTTGTGACCCAAGTGCAGGACCCGGCACTTGGCCTTGTTGAAACTCCAACAACTGGCCTCGGCCCATCGATCCGGCCTGTCCAGATCCCTCTGCAGAGCCTTCAGCATTGCCCAGCACAGGCTCTGGAGCTGCTGGGATCTCACCCAGTGGGCAGCACACTGAACAGCAGTGCTGGGTTTAGGGCTGGAAAAGGTCACCTGAAGACCCGTGAGCTTTGGTGCCTGATCCCGGGAGACACAGCGCTCAGTTCTTTTCCTTCCGGGTGTTAATGGTGTAAGCGTATCCTATGCCTTAGCTCCATTTCAGAGAGCAGCTTGCTTTGTTTAGAGGCACGTTCTGGCCACGGACAGCTGGATCCAGGCGAGGCCAAAGGGAGCATCACTTACGCCTTCGGACTTCATGTTTAAGTTGCCCCAGCTGGGGCTCCCTTTGAGAGCTTGCTCTCCGAATGTGCCGAGGGGGGTTGTGCTGCCTGCTCATGTGTCCCCCACGGGAGCCCTCCTGGGACTGGGGCCCTGGGCCGGGGAAGCACAGCTCCGTCAGGCTGCTTCGAGGTTTTGAATTCTCCAGCTGGTGGGGGTACTGTGAAGGTCTCTTGAGGGACATGTATTGTGTCTTTTTTTAGGGCCTGTTAAGTGCTGTAGCTGGAGACAAGCTCTGATAACTGTGTTTTGAAGAGCTTTTAAAAACTGCTGAGATTTTCCCAAAGCCCTAGTAGGAGAATAGGCTGCTTTGTTGGTGGAGGGGTGTTTCTTGGTTATGGCATCTGCCACGGATGTTTCTCCACTGTGGAGAGAGTGGGCATGAAGATGGATTTTCTTAGTACCTTTATTTTTTTCAGTAGTTGGCTCATCACACCTCTGTGGCTTGGGTAGAAACTTGAACAGAAATCATCAAAATATTGACCATGCGGTGTTTTTAAATTGTTTGGAGAGTCCATCCTGATCTGGCTACATTTCTCTGTTTACACCCTAAAAACCCCTCACAGGATCCGTGTTTATGAGCAGGCAGTGTAAGAGCCTTGTGCTTTTCCTCCTCCCGCACGCTGTCATGCCGGCTGTGGATCCTGGGGGATCCTTGCTCGCTGCAGGTCCCTGCCAGGGAAGCTGGCCCTGTTTGCTGTAGTGGGAAGCTGAGTAGCTCCCCATTTCTATGACAACTGTCAGACTTCGTGTTGATGTGTTCATAAATAGCTCATGAAGGCAGCTCCCGAAGTACCCCACCAGCTCTGTTAGCTGTAGTACTCTCTTCCTACCCGTTTTACCTTTCCCTCTAGCAGCAAGCCCACACTACTACTAAGATGAGTAGCCATGTACACTTTACCCTTGCCAATTAAAACCAGCACACCAGCCACAGACTTTTTAAACATTACTTTTCTACACTTCACTGGGCCAGGGAGGATAAGAGGATCTACTTTCACGTTTTCCCCACTTGTATTTTTTCTGCACCACTTCTGACTCTCTTTCTCAATGAACCAAGGAAGTCTTAGATAAGTTTCTCACAGGATCAGGTCTCAGGTGGTACTTTTAAAAAACCCAAATCCTCTAAAAAGGTTTAAAAGGTGCCCCAGGGTAGAGGGGTTAGTGATGCCAACCCCACAGATCAGCAGAACAGGGCTTGAGGGGGAGGAGGGTAAAGACAGGTCCCCTAGAGCAGGTCCCTGCCTCAGAGAGGCCAGGAGGACAAAAGAGCTATTTGAACCCCTTCCCCAGGTGCGAACCTGTGCTGGATTTGGAGTTAAGGGGATGAAAGGTTCAATTCCTGGCCTCTCCCTGTTTCTCCTCTCAGTGTGGGATCTCTGACAAACTTCTCAGCATTTCTTAACTCTGTTCCATAGGAGAGGGACACAAGACAGCAGAGACCGTGGTGATACCATCACCTTCTCTTAGCACAGTGCTAACCTCGCGTCAGCCAACAGAAGCCTCTGACTTCAGCCCAGTGACTACTGCCTTTCCTGAGACAAGCCTGGAGAAAAACTTGACTGCTGCAACACTCAATGGCACTGGAGACGACGCAGCTGAGATGGAGGATGCCTCCATCCCTACCACCCCCGTGGCAGGCATCAAGGCAGAGACACTGCAGGCTTCCACCACTGCCAGCCCCTGGAACATCACGGTTACACAGTTTGAGCACCACAACATGAGCTCATCAGTCAACAGCAGCACTGAAATCCCCTCTCCTACCCCGACTGCCAGTACTCTGGAAGAAACCCAGCCCAGCCACGAAGTCACAGAGCCTTTCAGCACAACTGAAGACACGGGTGACACTAGCAGTGCAACCCCCACACCTCCTCTGAACAGTGTGCCAGGTGAGGTTTTGCCTTTCCTGCCTGTGCAGAAAGCCCTGCCCCAAGGATGCACAACCTGGGGACTTGTGTGAACTCTCGCAGGAACTGGAGGGAGGGGGGAAAAGGGGAATGAGCCATTAAGCAGGGCCAGTTCAGTGGGACTGACTTGCAGAGGTGCTGTTAGTTCAGCATCCTCTTTGCAAACCCCATTAATAATGGTATTAATTGCGCTGACTGCTTTCTGATGAGAACACTGATTGTGTGCAGGGAAGGCCTTGTATATCTCATCCGAAACAACATGCTCCAGCAGTGCTGCCCAGCTGGGTTGTTTCCCCCAAGCTGGGGGCTTGACAGGAGCCTTCCCAGCTGCCCGCAGAACAGGGCAGCACACCCTCCCTTAACACAAAGCATGGAGATGGGCAGGCACAAGCATCAGCTCACGTATCCCTGGGCAACCGTGGGGAACGCGTACCCTACCTTCAGGTCCCTCTGGGCAGCTTGGGGACCGGCTGTAGGGTCTGCGACCCCAGTCTCGCCTACCCTGGGGCCTGCCAGGCTGTCGCACCCCCCTGATGCAGGGCAGATATCGATGGGCCATTGATTCACATGGTGTTCATGCGCAACCGCATCCTTCACCCTGGCTTGTGTGACGCACGGACACAGCCTCAGGGAATGTTGCTACCCAGTCCCTGAGCAGCCCCCTTTGTGCTCCCCGTAAGGAGGGATGAGGGACCTTTTCCCAGTCTCTTCCCAGGGGTTATCCCCAGCTCTATGCAGAGGTGTTTGAGGTGTCTCTGCTTGTCCTTTGTCCCCAGAGGACAGGCCTTGTGGGCCCAGCTGCGGTTGGCTGATGTTGCAGATTGGTGCACATGAAAACCGAGAGGGCTTTCTTAAGCCCCATAGCTTATAGCATGGCTCAGCTGTGGCTGCGCTGTAGGACCCCTTTGTTTTCCAAAGGATTGCCAATAAGCTGCTTTTCCTATAGTCCCAGCAGTCTTCCTTACAGCCTTGTTTCCATCTCATCCAGTCCCACAGAACAGCGCACTTGCGCTTTATCCTTTGAAATAACCGCTTGTTCCTATTTTGCAGGAACAACTAACAGCTCTCAGCTGGCACCTTCTGATGGGCAGACCACGCAGCCCACAGCAGAAGGGTCTGAAACCAGGCCAGGAACAAGCCCTGCGGATGCCACAGAGGAGGGCACCATGGAGCCCACAACCTCCTCTGCTCCCATCTCCACCATAGGGAGCACATCCTCTGCTACCACCTCCAGACCTGTGACAGTGACACCTCTTGTGACCAGCTCCACGTCTACCCGCACAGCTGCCATCCCTACCAGCATATCTACACCGGGGCACCCACTGGAGACCATCCACGAGAAAGCTTCTGTATTGGATGTTGGCGATGATGAAAATCCAACGAGGGCTGACCCCTTGGTAATCACCGTGATCTCCGTCTTCATTGTCATGGTGGGCATCCTAGGCTTGGTGGGTTTCTTGAGATACCGTCAGCACAACAGCCGCATGGAGTTCAGGCGCCTGCAGGACCTGCCCATGGTGAGTAATGCCTTCAGCCCAGCCTGGCATGGTCTGCCTTGCCGCTGGCTGCTTTGCAGTTCACCTTCTACTACTTTAGCAGTGCTTTGGGTATTTGCAGCAGCAAGAATGCTGATCACAACTCCTGTTCCCTCTTAGGTCCCTCTCCTTCCATCCAGGGTTTGAATCAAGACAGCACGTCTCCCGGTTGGCCACTAAGGAAGCTGTCTGCCTTCCCCTCACTCTGCAGGGGAATGCTAAGAGGTTAAATAGAGAGAGGAAGGGGAGCTCCATCCAAACTTACCCTGAAATGACACCTTCCTAGCCTCTCCTCCTGCATTCTGATATATTTGCTTTGTGACTATGACAAAGCAGATTCTGTGCTCTGTTCCAGGGAGGTTGTCTGTCTGCCTGTCTGCATTTGACCCTTCGGGGATATAAAAAGATATGAGGGTTTCAGAGGCTGGATTAGCTCTGGGGAAGCTGCAACTAACTCACTGCGTTTTCTGGGACAGAGAACTACCATTTCTCTTCTGCAGCTTGCAAGCAAGTTGATGCTCTTTCAAGTTGAGTGGAGTTTTCCACAGACAGGGTTTTCCACATCGCTGCAGCAGGCAGGCTCTTCCAGCATACATCTCTTCTCTCCAAAACCTGCAACAGGAGGGGAGAGTGACAGCCCAAAGATCCAGGAATTGCACAAGGACAGCGTTTGGGTGGATCGCTGGGCAGACGGCCGCGCTGTGAGAGTGTACAGGCTGGGGCTGTATGCCATCCCGCAGGCACCTCACTAAAGCACGCTCTTCTCTGCTTCTAGGATGACATGATGGAGGACACCCCTCTCTCACTCTACAGCTACTAGGCAACCAGGCTGTCCTCTGCCTGGCCTGCTGAACTTCCCAGAGGAGAAGGCCTTTTGGACTTGGTCCCAGATGATCTGCTGAGGAATGAGGGGCTGTGATTTGCACACACCTGAAAGATCCCTTTCAGATGGCTTTTGGTTTTAGACATTTTAAATAGTTCGATGTTGAAATGTTTATGCTGGGAATCAGAGCCCAAGTCTGGTCCTTTCCTCCAGGCTCTCCTCAAAACAATGCCCTGAAGAGGTGCCTCCTCCTTTTAGTGTGGTGACCAACTAGCCAAGACAACCTTTGCCATCAGGTTCTGCATGGATCTCTTCTGTCCCTCTGGGCAGCTGCTGCTTTCAAAGGAGGTGGGCAAGGGATCCATACGAGAGCTCTTAACACTGGTGGTCTCAGCACAGAGCCAGCAAAGAAGACTGCTGTTTTCTGAGGAAGCTGAGGATGTGGAGATCAGTTCTCTTGGGCTCCCTCTTGTTCTGTATTTTTAAGGTTGTATGGTTTGGTTTTTTTCTTGCACTTTTTTTTGTTCCTGTTTCAGCTTTAGTTCTGGGATTGGCACTGCCCATCCTGAAACATCTACCCGGAGGATGACAGACTGCTCTGCTTCCCTCCTACACGCATACCTTTTCTCTTTAACCAGGGAAAACAGTTTTGTGGCCACTGGAGTAGTGCCCTTGCTACTTGATGTTGCTTTGAAGTTGCTGGGAGGAAAATGAACATAATTTTAGCTTAACAGGGCTTGATAGGACTCAGTCTATTGCCAATTAGACACACTCATGTGTTCTCACCAAAATGAGGAAACTGGGTTTCCCATACTTGATGCTTTCAGCATATGCATAAACTCCTTGCCCAGGCTCAGTAAACGCTTTAGTCCACTTCCCTGCCTGGACTGACACATGCCTTTCCTCAGGTACCTCCCATGTTGCTGCTAGCATCTGGTTGCTCAAAGTTGTTGTACAAAACTAGCGCTGCACTCTCCCTCCTCTGCTAATGCCAGGTCAAAGCTCCTTTACCTTCTGACGTTGGTCTTTGAGCCAACTGGTGTCTTCTCATGAGGACAGATGCCAGATGTAGGTGCCTTCCTCCCCTTCCCTTTCTAGGTGTTAGACTGATTAGATTCTGCACTTTCACCTCAAAATGTCACTGCTGTCGACTGCATCTGAGGCTCTTGAGGCCCCTCAACGAAACTCAAGGACCAGAGCCTCTGAGTGTAAGTCTGAAGATCGTTTGGTGCCCTCGCCTCAGAAAGACCAGAGTGTGCAGTGATGTAGTTACTACCTGCGCCTGTTTTCTAATTCACATTTGACTGCAGGTAAAGGGCAACACATGCCTTCTATAGAGTGTGTGATTTTTGACTAAGCTGGTTTCTCCCTCAGGATACAGCAAGGGCTAGGGATTATGTACCACATTGCTCTTACAAGCCTCAGTCTCTCCTCTCCTTTCAGTAGCAACACTCACTGACCCCACAAAGGACAGATACCAGGCCTCACTAGCAAAAGTACCTTTTTTTTCCCAGTGCTGTTATTGCTTGTCTTACCAGAGAGAGGGGAATTTCCCCATCAGCAGGTCTCAAATTATCTGCAAAGCCCAGAGATGGTACAGAACCGGTCTGGGTTGAGTAGATGAACTGGGTAAGGCAGCAGTTCCTCCTTCCTGCATTACTACTTCCGAAGTGACTGACAAACGGCTGCAGTGCAGTTTGGGTTCAGCTGTTGGCTTTGGCCTTGCATCTGTTTATTGTAAGGATGCCCAGTAAAACAAGGAGGAAGGGTCGGTTCTCTCCTGCTATTATTGCATGAAAACTAAAGGGCAATTGTCACAGCTCCAAAGCTTTTGTATCCAGCATTGTCTGCAGCGAGCAATCTCCCTAGCTACAGGCTCGCTTCCCCTGCCGAAGGGCAGGGTGCTACTGGGTTTTGGCACCAAGAGAGGCAAGAAGTGGTGGAAAATAGAACTCCATCCTGGCTGGAACTGGTGCAGGCTGGCATAGCTGGAAGGTGTCTCTGCACACAAACGAAAGGGCAGGGGCTGGTTGTTCTGGTTTCCCATGCATCGCTGTCCAGGGGAAAGGGGTGAGGAAGAAAACTCGCCCAACACCAAAGTGCAACTTTCTTTGTAAAATATGTTAATAGTGGAATTTTTTTTCTGCAATAAAGTTACAAATGCCAAAGGTGTCCTGGTCCTCGTTTTTTCATTGCAAACATCCAACTGAAAAGCTTTCGTAGATCACACGAATCTTGCGATAAACAGCAGCAGTTTGGGGGAGCAAGAGCTGACAGTAGTGAAAATGCCAGACAGCTATAAACCGTAGCTCTGAGGGCTCAGGACACCACCTCTTGCTTGTGTTCCTTCTTGTCAGGGTCATTCCCTGTCTGGGTTAACTGAGATTAATCTCTGTAAGGTCAAATCAGATGGGAATCTGACTTAGAGAACTCCACTAGACCAAATAATCTTAACGTACACCTTCAGACTCTCTTCTTTTGCCTCTGATTGAAGATACCCAGATACCTGTTGTCAGCTGTAACCCTGAACTCCATTTACAGAAATATCCTCAAAGCCAGCCTAATCCAAACCTAAGTAGCATCATCTGTCATGCTTCTTTCCATAGTAGAGAAGACAAAGCAAACTGGAAGGCACATACATCTTTTTGTTTAGCTTTATAGGTGTTTTGTTCCCTTTGGAGCTGAGACCCACAGGGAGGTAAGCACTCGTGTCTTGTTTCAAAAGCCCAGCTCTTGCTATAGAGCTGGTAAGAGTCTCTCCTGAGCTCATAGTCTCTCCTAGCTGTTAGAACACTGGGGCAAAATCATCCAGCTCATGACGCAAACTGTGTTACAAGGCTTTCTATTGCAAAAGCAAAATATGGTGAGTGAAACTACTCGGTCACTTGGCATATGCTGTTTTTAAAGAGTTCCCACAATGAATCTAGAAAAGCAAATCCCTAGAAAGTCTAGAGCAAGGTGAAAAGAAAGACTTCTAAGCCTGACAAAGGGCTTGCTGAGTAATAGGAAGATTTGGTGGTGATCTCTAAATGCTGCAGAGATTGCAGTCCTGTCCCAACATACAACCATACAAACCAGAACAACTACGTAATGGAACAAATGTGCTACCGCTGAGCCAGTTTTCTCGGGTTTGAAGTCAGCATTACTCTGGTGGTTTATGTTGGAGTTTCCTGCCTTTTTACCACCAACCCCACTCAGAGCTGATTCATCCTTTGCTGAGCTGCCTTGTTAGAGAGGTAGCACAGAGCAGATGTGTGTTAGCTAGGGAGGCAGCAGCAGAACAGGCTTGTGCAGGCAGTTACCCTCCGGAGGCACGAAGCTCATTGCCTTTGCCCAGCCAACTTCTGACCTCCCAGCCAGGTGATGCAATCTCTGAAGTGGCCAGGTTTGGAGACTTACCGTGGGCCAGTTGTATGGGATTCATCTTTCCTGAGCAGCAAAGCAAACCAACAGAACCAGAAAACAACCGTTGCCAATTTCTGCATTTCCCTTTGAACACAGCTCTTGCTTTTGATGACGCTTAGTTTCATTGCCTCCTAAGCTAAGGTGCAATTATAATATTAATTAGCAAGGGGACAAGAATCAATACGTTTAAAGCTAAATGGGAGGCAAAGAAACCCAGATAAAAGAAAAGCAGAGTTTGAGACCCAGCTGCTTTCTCTGCCTTCCCCTCTCCAGACTCATGTTTTGAAGGGAAGGGGATTTGAGCACCTGAAAAGTGACAGTGCTAGAGCTGCTTTGCCAAGGGCAGGGCTACCTGTGCGACGTGCCAGCTCTCTGCCCACTCAGTTGTCCTTCATGGCTCACTTTACCTTTGGACACCGTGTATTTTTACCATCCTGTCACACTGCAAGTCTGTAAATAAGGCTACAGACAGTGTATGGAGACAAAGAAAGTGTCATGAGGAGCATTGGACTGGACAAGGCAGCGTGAGGATGTGGGGAGACCAACAACCCCATGAGGCTCTCCCGTGGATAACAGTCCCCTGTGCTTGCTACCACTTGGAGCAGAATGAAAAAGGCGCTGCGCTGAGCCCGGGAGCAGGAGTGCAGAAACAAGCCAGGAAGGCAAAGCAGTAAACTTTCAGTAATGAAGGCTATGAAATGATGCATAACCTGGCAAGCTTTTAGTAGCCAAACAGTGTTCTTCTCACCCAGGGGAGAACAGAAAATGCCTACTGCTCTTTCCCAGACACCTAGGAAGGAAACAGGAGGTTGCACGCCTCTGCATTATTTATACTCAATTTTCTGTGAGTACATTCACAGAAGTTCAGTATAAATGTGGATTTGTCACAAGGGAGACAAGGGTAAGAGTTTTTCTGAGTGTGCCTCCTGAGCCTCTGCCAGGGATATTCCCATCTGCTTCCTACCTCTGCTTCACAGCATAGCAGAAATGAGAGGGATCTTCTCTTCAATCCTCCCAAAAATAAAGAAGTCATGCACTTCCTGTCAATAGAACAGCCAAATCTGTGGTCCTACTGACACATAGCTAAGTGATAAGCAAAGCTGGAAGACCATGAATGCTAACACGAAAGTCTCCATCAGTATTAGGCCCTCAAAACTGTGGTTTGGTTTTTAATTCCCCAGAACTTTGGAAGTTACTGAAGGTCTTCAAACTTCCCCATCCAACCACATTTGAATGAAGCCTCTTCCACACCCTAACGCTACATGGGACATGGTTCCTCACAGATCTGAGACAACCCAACCCTTACCCAAAGCATGACTACAGAGGGTAAAGCATGGAGACTTGCCCAGAAGAGGACTTTCTGCTTGTGGCTGGTGCCACGTAGCTTGCAAACTGGATCCCCTGTCACAGCAGATTCTGCAAATTAGTAAGCACTTATAAACAATCATTAACTATTACATGAAGGAAGCATAGATAGGGTGCTAGGCAGTGTCTAACACAACAGATCTGTGCCTTTTAAAGACAAAGGGATCGATGTACTCATCTGCTTCACAGCGTGCATAGCCTTCCTAGTGTTGTTCCCACTTCCTGTCTAACAAACACATTTGAAAGACACGCTCGACACAGGTCTGCTTCATGTGCACCAGCAGCTTCACAACGGTTATTCTCAGTTCCTCTGCCATATTTTTTTTCTTTTGAAAGACCCACCAGCCAAATAACCCCCTGAACCACAAAACCAGCTTGATCTGGATCAGACGGACAGTGGTCACAGCTGCAAGAAAATAAGTATGTGTTTGTTCCTACTGTTCAGCTCCCTCTGTTTACAGGTAGATCTAATCCCCCACCCACAGTTCAAATAAAGAGCTAAGTAAGTTACCAGAGGTATCTTCCCAGTCATAAAACAGGTCTCCCTGTGATGAACTGCCCAGAATTAATACATCCCTGCAGCAGAAGCCTTTTGCTAGCACTCTTTGAACTATAAGGGAACATCTGTTGACAATCTCCCGCAGGGTAACTTCTCTCCTCCCCTGTCTGCTTCAGAAGTACTTTTGCTCTGAAATTAGACACATCGGTTGCCACAGGATGACTCTCACAAGCATCAGAGTGTTTCCTTTCACACTGGCCTTTCTTGGGAGCTGTAGGAAGAGGAGTGAGCAGTCAGCACTGTTCAGTATTTTCTTAAAAATTTGCTGTTATGTCCAAATTCCAGAAGCTTTCGATGCTAAATTACAGATTATGCTTGCAACAAGACAAGGCTCATGGGTTCTGGAACATGCCTTTCAGACAGATTTTGGCACTCGTTTGATTCTGACTGAGGATTTTACTGGGAATAACTGCAAAATTAGCGAAGCTTTCCTTTGTGCTAATCCTGGCTGTGCCTCCTGATCACACAGGCAGATCAAGCCACTAACACAATCACTGTTTCAGTTTCCCTACTGATAAACTTGGGGGCAGGATGAGAATTTTCACCTACTTTTTTAAAAGGACCTCAATATTTGTAAGTAGAAGGCAATCGTGCACAATACTATCTGTGGCTGGCTAGCACAACGGGAACCTGTTTTCAAAAAGGGCTGAGAGAAGCACTGGGAAAACAGCTCCCTTTGTGTTAGAGTCTAACCTGGCGGCCCACACTGAGTGATGAGAGAACTGGTCACTTGCATCTGCTCACTCTGTGCCTTGGATGCATCATGTCGCTCTCCAGTTCAGCTTCAGTCAGATCCAAGCCACTCAAGCAAGCTTTTAATATCCTGACTGTGACCTGCCAATGGCTGTTCACAAATTCAGGTTCACTCGAAGAAGCAGAGTTGAACTCTGGGAAGCAGCTGTTTCCTAGGGAGGGAAAATTAACTGATCTCAGCCTGATCTTCAAAGCAAAAGCCACAGTTCATGCAGCTGAATGAGATGAAGGTCACAGGAGCAGCCTCCACCACTGTGTCCTGCCTTGATCTGTGCTCAAGCCTCCACTTGATGACTCTTACTGCTGCTCTGAGCACCACCAGTCTCTCTCTGCTTTCCAAACCAGTCCTAACCAAGCTCTGCCGGGCCCCCTCTACTGCATCACTCACTCTGTGCCACATCCCAAGGTCCTTTGTATTGACTGAGAAGCAGGCAGCAAAGAGAATGGCACAGATCTATCTCCTGCACTATCCCATCTGCTAGACTATAAAGCCTTCACCATCAAATACGCAGTTGTCCTCTTTCCCCACACGCTTACGGCTTTCTGAACTCAGTGTCATTCATTCACCTTTTCCCTTCTCCAGCTAGCAATTCTAAGTTCTCCCAGAGGAAAATGGAATAAAAAAACCCACACCACATTAGGAAATTTCACAAGGCCCTTTTTTTGCAGCTACAGCACTTCTTTCTCATAAAACAAAACCAGGAGCCTCTCCTTTATGATGGTCATGGAAGTTTCTGTTCAAAGAACAAGATTTCTTAACCCATTTTGAGCCACAGAAGAGGAAGCAATTTCCCAACACTTGTCAAGTCAGCTGCTCCATATTGGGTCTTGTCAGACAGGGTAAACCTATCGTCAGTCTATACCTGTTCTGTTCTTGCTATGTATAGGGTCTCCCTAAATGGCACAGTCTAAGCCAGCTATATATCCCACAGCTTTAGGTAGCCAACAGTTTAAACAATATCCAGTGGAACCCAAAACTTGCAGGATATTTGGGAAAAAAACACATTTGAAGGCATTAGTAGATACAACACACCAAATGCTCTCAATTTGTTCTTGTCCATCACATGAGAGCTGAGAAGACAGGATCGTACCTCCCATCCCATGGGAGAGGGCTGAAGCAAAGGGCTGCAGCTAGGAATTCTCTAACCTTGGAGGAAAACCCCTATTGCAGATGAGCACCACAGCATCTCTCCCTCCGCAAACCAGCTGGCAACTGCAAAAGCTGATTGATGCACCACAAACCAGGCCCTACATCTGTGTCGGCCACTGGGGTGAAAGAACAGAATACACAGCGCTGTGTTGTAAAGGAAAAGGTGTAGGTCTGAGCAAGAGAGCACTAGACGACAGCCAACAGTTCAGGTCTCCAGCAGTGTGGGACTGGGCAGGTCTGTGAATGACATGAAAATGGCTGTTTCCCTTCCCTGAGTTGCCCCCCCTTGGGTCAGCCCCACAGCTCATAGCTTCCAGTTCTGGTAAATCCAGGTAACAAACAAGTCAAGAAGAGTTTGCCCACCTAGACAAGCCAATATGCTTTCCACCATCTACTTGTTCCCTACAGTAAAGAGTGCATTTTTAGCTAACATTAAAGGTCATGCAGCTTTAGTGCAGGCAGGCTGGCAGGCAGGTCACTGCTGAGGCCATCTGCTCCAGCTATTTCCAGCCTCTTCTCCAGCACTGCTCTGCTCTAGCTCAAAACACACTGTGGCAATATGTTTGCAATCTACACCGACAGAACAAGGAATTAGCTTTCCCCAGACTCCTTACCCTATATGCCAGCCCTAAGAACAAATGGCAGCCTGTGTCTAGCCCCTCCAGCACTGCTGCTTCAGTGTGGACTGCAAGTCATGCAAACTCTGATCAAAACCATCCTCATTCATCTTCTGCTGCAACAGAGAAACGCCAACAAGCATCCTCTCCAGCTATGTAAGCTCAAATAAAAATGGGTGCCCATGTAAGTGAATCATGGTTCCCAGTGTCCTAGCAAGCTGCCAACACAGCCACTGGGTGCCCCTACTGTAATATTGGCCAGGGTTTCTGATGCTACTAGGATATAAATAATTACTACTAATACTAAGCAACAGGTAACTAGCTGCTTCTTGTTAAATGAGGGGTACTGCTTGAGCATTTGATCGGTAAAGCTCTATATAGGAGTCCCTGTGTGCCTCAGAATAAACGTTAAAGAGGAAAACTTAACCCCTTAATGGGGCACAAAGACTCCTTAGGCATTGTTCTAACAGCAACCTGACATGTTACGACTGCAGCTACAAAGCAATTAATTGTAGCAGGTTTGCTAGTAAAGTCTGAATCAGCAGGATTAGTACATTGGAAAAACAAAATACAGGGCAGTTTAATATGCCTTACAGCCTCCATTCACAAGAATCTTAAGCATCTTACTGAAGTAGGGCATGAATTTTTTTCTTTTAAAGGAACATTAGCCCTTTGTTCCTGATTTCCCTTAATGCTAAGTGTTAATGCAAACACAAGTGTGTTTTATATCCTAAAAGCAAGGCATAAATCCAAAAGGATAAAGAGGCTGAGAGACAAACCCTCTTGAAGTGAATAATTTTCACCTTCCTAATCTCACTGGCTGTGTGTCAACACCAAAACAAAACAGGAGCCACATTAAAAAGTGGTATCTTGGCACTGTCAGAGGAAGTGATAAGTATCATAATTGGCCCTCACATGCAGCTTTACATTACCTCGACAGTAGACAGGGAGGGAGGATGAAAGATCAGACAGGCATACACATGTTACCTTTGTCCTGGCACAGCAACAGTGCTCTCAGAGCAAAGTTTTAACTGTGGCCCAAGTGCTAGGCCACTATTCCAAACTGTACTGCCTTCCTGCCTTTAGGTGCCTAATACTCAGCACTACCAGTAGAATTTGGCACAGCAAGTGTGTCTCTAATCAAATTATCAGTATGACCTCTGGAACGCCCTGAACAGTAGACATAAATAGGTTCTGCAGACCTCTGTCAGCTGCGTTGCTGTGGAAAACCTCACTAGGTTCTTCAGATCCCGAGGGCGCAGGAACCAGCCACAGTTACCTTCGGGCACCTTGATCTCCACGGCACTGGAAAGCTCATCGGCACGGAAACCTCACCCGAAGATGGAGAAAACCACTCTGCCTCTCTCAGCAAGTTCTTGCTTCTCTCTAAAAGAAATGAAGCAAGCAGCAGTTCAGGTCAAAAGTTCAAGGATGAACTGCTCAAACTAAGCCTCCACTGTCTACCTTTTGTGACACCTCTGATCACGTGGAGAAACTGCTGCTGTTCTGATTTAATAGCATTTTACTTATCCTTGAATGAGTACAAGTAGTGGCACAAGGCAGCGGAAAAACAGGTTCCATGATACACAAACCTAGGCAGGAAAACACATCGGCAAAAATGTTCAGGCACTGGATTTCCTCTGTCTTTGACACCAAACTTTGGTACCAACCAACTCCACATCATGCAGGTTTAAAAGACAAAGAATTGGCCGGCTCATTTTTGCTCAAAGCCACAGTCACAATACCAAACCCCTCCAATAGAGGGATCAGTTTTGCTGGAAAGGGACAACAGGACACCTGACCTGACCAAGAGATTTCTAAACCAAAGGGAGGTTGGAATACCATGTCCCAGAGCATTAGTAACATTGGAGTAAGCGGAGAATAGTTCCTATGATCTCCGGCTTTCCCTGCAGGCTCAGTGGATGGCACGTCCTTCAAGAACAGACTTTTCACTTGATCCTTCAAGTCAGAGGCTGTAGATCTGCCTGAAGCAAAAGGAGAACTCTGACAGTCCCTTAAGCTTAGCAATGCCTACTGGAACAGCTACAGGGGGTGGGGAGGGGGGGGGGAACCACTCTGACGGGGTTTCTGACAAAGCCATGCCTGACAGCAGCAGAAGGCAGTTCTGCTGAGAGATACAATTTTGTTTTCAGCAGATGAATGGTCTGGCAGCAGAACCTCTGCCTCCCCACCTAGCCCTGTTCACATTGTTATCTCAGTTGTGCCAGCATAATTTTTTCCTGCAGCAGCACTGTGAAGCACACCACTTTAGGGGAAAAAAACCAAACCAAACCAAAACAATGATGCACTTGTTAGAACCAGCTCAGGTCCCTGATCGGATTTACAGCTATATGGCTTAACCCCAGCTGGCAACTAAGCACCACACAGCCACTTGCTCACTCCTCCTCCCCCTGCGCCCAGACGGACACAGCAAAGAATCAGAAAAAAAGGTAAAACTCATGTGTTAAGATAAAGACAATTTAATAGGACAGCAATGGAAGAGAAAAAAAAATCATGAAAGAGTATACAAAACAAGTGAGGCACAGTACAATTGCTCACCACCCACTGACCAGTGCCCAGCCAGTTCCCCAGCCGTGGTGCTCCCAGCTAACTCCCCCCAGTTTATATACTGAGCATGACGCCATATGGTACGGAACATCCCTTTGGCCAGCCTGGGTCAGCTGTCCTGGCTGTGCCCCCTCCCAGCTTCTTGCTGGCACGGCATGAGAAGCTGAAAAGTCCTTGACTAGTGGAAGAACTACTTAGCAACAACTAAAAGATCAGCGTGTTGTCAACATTCTTCTCATCCTAAATCCAAAACACAGCCCCACACCAGCTACTAGGAAGAAAATTAACTCTATCTCAGCTGAAACCAGGACAACAGCACAGCAACAACCGCAGTGGCAGAAACTCAGGCGGCACTGTGCTGTGAGGCCAGTGCAGGAAAAAGCAGAGGGGTGGGCACAATTTAGGCTGATGTGACAGCACAGACACATCTTGTGAAATCGCAGCTTGACAATAGGTGGGAGAGTGACACAATAAGGGAAGGCCTTAGGCTTTTATAGAAAGAAATAGGGAATCGATATTTAATTACAGGAGAACTGCAATGGAGTTTCATTATCAAAAACATCTCACCAAGTTGATATACTCTTTATCAAAGAAAACCTAATAATAGAGCTACACTGACTTCTACACTCGAGTGTCCACCAATACTTCCCCACTAATAGACACTGATATGCTTATGGTCAAGAGGGAGAAAGATCAGAAAAACAGATAAGGAATTAAGATATCCTTTAACTCCATTTCAGTTACCAAATTGCCATGAGTCTTCAAACAATCTGCGTGACTATCTCAGGTTCCTACCTAATGCAGAGCAATAGTTCTTCAACAGGGTCAGTAAAAGGTTTCAGGAGCTGTGGATGGGAAGCAGAAGGAAAGTCCCTTCTGTTATAAGCTGTACAATATTGTGTCTTGGTGATACTTGTTTACTGTTCTGGAGAACACAGAGAAGGAAAGATCCTTTCTGTCTGAATACTTCATGATGACACCAAATCACACTGTAGCCCATGTGAATGGGAGTGTTGTGTTCTTCCTAATAATAAAAAAACCCACAAAACAAAACCAAAACCATACGTGGACACAGGTAGCTCAGAGACCTCGCTGCCTTCCCCCAGAGGAGTGATGCATATTGTCGGGATGCTGTTCTATTGTAGCACAAAGCTGTGTGGGGAAGCGAATGCTGGGAACAGTGACATGAATCCTCAGCTAAACCTGTGACAGTTATGACATCTGGCAGCTGTCTGAGGACAGCTGGGGTTGGACAGAGGATACAATGAAAAGATCTAAGGATCCTCACCAAGGAAGCTCCCATGTCACTCATTTCTCTCCAGGGAGCCGGTCAGAACCCCCAGGTAGGGGTGGGAGAGAGCAAGGGCCAAGCCAGCAGAGGTTTGAGGCACAGGCAAAGCTAGCTCCCACCAGCCAAGCATGGTGAAAAAGGAAAGTGGGGGCGGATGGGGAAACTGGGAAAGAATTGGAGCTTAGGCAATTCCAATGAGCATCTCTTCTTGGAGGCACCCATTATTATTTGCAGTCATTTCAGCAAAAAGCAAGGAAGGTACTACCCTTCCTTGCGAGCAAGCAGGAGAGCATGTGGAGTCCACCAGTGCCCTGACAGAGGGCTTAGGTAGGAGACAAAACACTCCTGATTAAACAAGGCAGATGAGATGGCTCAGCAAAGTCGTGAGCTAACTCAGACCCTGCCAGCTCAGCTCCATGACAGTTGGGAAGGGAACAGCAGGTACCCATTCTCAACGCCCATGTGGAATAAGCTGAAGGTGCTAACCCTCAGGATACAAATGCCTCCGTGTCAGAGGCTGCCACTTGACCCCCTTCACTAGCTGTCTCAGAAGGACTGAATGCCTTGCCTGCACTCAGCCAGAGGCCCTCTTTCCAGGAAAGGGCAGACACTTAAGCCATACCCGCTTCAAGCTTTAGCAGTTCAGGATTTAAACAGAAGACCTCACCTCACTGAGCTGACAAATATACTTCAGCATCAGCAAAGCCACGCTAGGCATGGAAATGAACTGTGCTCCACAAGACAAACACTCCATCCAGGTAGGTACAAAGGACAGCCGGCAAACAGGAACAGCAAGATGAGAGATCAGCCCTCAGCATCTCTGAGCTTGCCAATCCAACCCCCCTGAACGTGAGCAGCAACAGCAAGAGCTGCGTGGGGAGCTCTGAACAGCCGCCGCCAGCAGCACTCTCCTGTGACACACTCCTCCAGCTCCCGGGCAGTTAGTCCCCTTCAAACCCGAGGGCTGCACCTGTCCTGCAGCAGCTCGTATGTGGCACGCACAGACCTGGGCATCCCTCAAATTCCCTGAAGGTGTATCCCCTCTGCCTGGTGCTTCTGCAGGTGCACCACACTTCCACCCTGAGTTTGTCTAAACTGTAAGATTGTGCTTTGTGGCTGCTCAGCAGATCTGGCCCATAAGAATGAGGGGACAAACACTTCCAAGCATTTTTCAGAGGCAGCCTGTGATCCACCACACCATCATTAAACCCTGCAAAAACCCCTGTGTCCAGATGAGGCTGGAACTGAGAAAAAGTAGAGCACTGGACACAAACCATGCCACCACTGGTGAACACTTCCTGTTTCCAGCATGAAAGGTAATGCTCAGTTTCTTTATGTGCTTCTGGGTTCGGATCACGATGGCACCCTACCCGGCATCATCTGTAACTGCTTCTCCATGCTACCCCTCCTCAGGAGGAATTAAAGTTTTGCTACAGGTAGAATAGCAGAGTTTTGCCCACAGTGATCATCTTACTCTATGGAGAAGCTGAGAGCGTGCTTCCACCTCCCCCTGGGAAGCAGATTACAAGCCCTGGATGTGCAAGTGTCCTCCTGCAGCAGGTTTCCAGAAGAATGGTTAACAAGATGCTTGGTGCAAAAGATACAGGTCAGTTGTTAGCTCCATACGCACTTCAACCCTTGTCCTCCAGCTCTGTCCATTCCTGACTCTTCTCCCACCAAGCCTTTTCTGATTTCCCCCTGCAGCCCGGGGAGGACCCCATGCTGGAGCAGGCGGCTGCACCCGAAGGAGGCCTTGATCCCATGGGAAGCCTGTGCTGGAGCAGGCTGCTCCTGAAGGACTGCACCCTGTGGAAAGGACCCACGTTGGAGAAGTTGGTGAAGGACTGTCTCCCGTGGGAGGGACCCTACACTGGAGCAGGGGCAGAGTGTAAAGAGTCCTCCCCTTGAGGAGGAAGGAGCAGCAGAGACGTGTGATGGACTGACCACAACCCCCATTCCCCATCCCCCTGTGCTGCTGGGTTGGAGGAGGGAGAGAAATGGGGAGCAAAGCTGAGCCCAGGAAGAAGAGAGGGGAGAGAGGAAGATGTTTTCGAGATCCAGTTTTATGTCTCATTATCTTACTCTGATTTGATCGATACCAAATTAAACTGATTTTTTCCTCAAGTTGAGTCTGTTTTGCCTGTGACCACAACCGGTGAGCGATCCCTCCTTGTCCTTGTCTCAACTCATGAGCCTTTCCTTATGTCTTCTACTCCCCATCCCACTGGGGAGGAGTGAGCGAGCGGCTGCATGGTGCTGAGTTGCCAGCTGGCCCTAAACAACACATAGCTAAACTATATTCTGCACCTGATTTTCCAGCTTTCTATTGCCAGGCAAAACCTTACAGAACCATATCCACCCACATGTCTCCCCAGGCAAAGGGTGGATTCAGAGGCTGCAGGCATGGCCCATGCGTGTTCTCCTCCCACAGCTCTCCCAGAGCACAGCATGGAGTCACAGCTTGCCAGCCCTGTGTATTCACTTCTCCTCCAGCGCTCCCTGTTCAGCAGTGTTCCGTGGTTTCATTTTCCTGAACAGAGATCCTCAACTGTAACGAACCTTATAGTGCTTCCCACTGGAGCTGTTTCTGCTGGACGACTTGGGCAGCAGCAGGTTGTCCTGTGCAGAATCAGAGTTCAGACCATGCGAGGAGCAGAACACACCACCACTCGCTGACTTCATGCTGCAGCTGCTCCAACCCTTTCCTCACGCATTCATCATTTTGTCACAGTAGTTTTTCGCGCTTAAACAAAGTGGGAAAAATTACATTTTCCTCCAGCACCTTCCCTGCACCAGTCCTGAATCTACAAAAGTCTTAGCACTGACATTCCATTTATTTCTTGTGGACCATTGGCACTGGGATACAAATGGGATGCACAATCTCCATACTGCTGGTGAAGCGCCTCCTAGTTACGGCATTCACCTCTCAATTCCTTCATCCTCCTCAGCAAAGCCTCCAAGCTGCTCTAAGGGCTGTTGTGCAGACACTCAGCATCGTCTGTAACAAGCAAAAAGGAATGGCAGGAGGTGTTAAGGTCCCAGCCTAGCTCTTCGGTTGCTGGGACAGAAGGGATAAGATTAGGGTCAGGGAATACCCAGTAGATGGTTTCAAGGCTCAGGGCCACACCAATCCCTGACAGAGGCAGAGTACAGCAGTAGCCCAGGAATTCCCACTGTCACCATGCTCTGTGCTCAGCAGACCACAGAAACCCTGTCTTCCTGGACCACTATTTCAGACAGAAAACCAGGCAAGATGCACATTTGAAATTCAAATATTTGAACTAGCCACCCTCAAAAGCAACTTGGCCAGGTTGTTGTGGTCAATGTTGTGCGTCACAAGGGTTTCAGCAAAGGACTCCACGTGAGGATATCTGACTCCAGCCCAAGCTTGGTCATGGCTTTCCAGGAAATCACTTCAACTTGTTCAAGTTGTTTTCCACTGTCCATTTTCTCTCCTGGGAACCAAAGGCCTTCTCAGGTTTTCAGATCACTGAAGAAAAGGCAAAGGAAGAAAAGAAAAAAAAAAGAAAGAGCCCTTTCTGCCTTGTGGCCAACACTTTGTTGTCACTTGTTTAGCATGAAAATGGAACTACATTGTGCCAAGCTACACTCACAGCCTGTTGTTTCTTCAACAGGACTTCAGCAACCTAGACAAAAAGTGATCTGTGTAAGAGGCTCCTGTAACCACCACTGCTTCAGCTCCAGTGCCTTTACCTTCACTACCTTTATTGATCTGCTCCTGCTGGAGCTCTTTCTCCTACTTTAGTCAATTCACAGACTGAGCGAGCGATTCAATGACATGAGACAGGCAAGCCCAGATTTGGTATGAGAACTACTTGGTCCAGGAAAGAACATAGTTAGTAGGCTGGTTCCGCTACAGAGAGACCTGAAGAGAACAAGCCTTAATTCTAAATAAGACTGATGGGATCCTTCTGCCCTCCTCCTACACAGATACAAGAAGAAACAAGCCGTGGGGTTCTAGAAAATACAGGGGAAGTCCACAAAGAAAGAAGTTCGCATAGCTGAAGTAGTTCCATCCGAAGAACATGCAGATCTGGTGTCCAGACACTTCATAAAACTCAGGACTAACAGATACCATGGCTCAAGAACCATAAAGATTGTGTTAAGCTGCTATAAAGATTAGGATAAGGAATTCCCGGTCTGGGGCTTGGTCTCCAATGTGGCAAATGTGTTGACAGGGAATCAGGAAGGTGCAAAGAACACATGCTTTCAGATGGGAAAGGAGAAAGGATCATCAGCACAGAGGCTTTGCTAACTGTTTTAGTGAGCAGCATCCACCCTCACGGGAAGGTGGGGCTTTCCAACTGCCTGTGATGAAAGAAAAATATGCACGACACAGGGCCGTCGCGGCACAGATGGGCACAGCGCGCACCTACGCTGGGAAACCTTGCTCTTAACCAGAGCCCTCAAACTACCTTTGTGATGGCTGCTCGCCCTCCTGCTGCCTTGCTGCAGCACGGGAGGCGCATCCAGGTGTGGGGGTGCCCAGCGGGCACCCCTCAGTCGCAGCGTGCCCAGGGCCGGGTCTGTCCAGCTGCAGACCCCCTGCAGATCAAAGGCAGCACCCGTTACCAGGGGCTGCGAAGGAAGGAGCCCACCGGGGCCTGCCGCGCCCTGCAACTACCCTCCGCTAACGCCACAGCCGGCGCACGCCGAGACACCGCCACCCTTTCCCACTCGAGCTACGGAATCACGCGCAGCCGTTACAAACGGCAGGCCTCTACCGAGATGAGCACGGGAGCAACGCGCCACACGGGGACAGCGGGAGTTCACCGGCAGCTCCCGGGGAAGGCGAGCGGAGGGAACACCGCTCCACAACACCGCCTGCTCTGCAGCCGAGCCCCCGCGGCCGTCCCGGGGGGAAAGTAACGGTGACTCCCCGTAGCGCCCGCCCGGGCGGCCCGTCCGCGGACGACGGGCGGGCGGGCGGCGCGCGCTGCGAATCCCAGGGTGCCTTGCGCGGCGGGCCGTCTCCTAGGAGACGCCGCCGCGATGCGCCGGGGGGGAAGGGGGCGGCCCGCCGCGCCTCCCATGGTGCCCCGCGCGCAGCCGCGCATCGGGGGCTCTAAAAACTACCCTTCCCATGATGCCCCGCGTGGCGGCGGCATGGAGGGGCGCGTGGCGGAGCGGCTCCGCGGCGCCCTGGGCCCCTTCGGCTTCGAGGTGCACGCCTTCAAGGTACTGACGTCACGGGGGGGCTCGCCGTGACGTTGCCCGCGGTGACGTCAATCGGAGACCGACGTCACCATCCCCGGGGTTGGCGGGGGCGCGGGGGGGGGTGGTTCTCGGAGCCGGCCGTGACCCCTTGCCGCCTCCGAGGGGAGCGGGGCCGGGCCGAGAGGCAGGCCTCGCGGCGAGCGCTCCGCGCTTGGGCGGGCACTGCGCCGCCGCCGGCTCCGCAGGCTCCTTCGGCGCCGTGAGCCGAGGCTGCTTTCCCGCCAGGCTCCCGCCGGGGCTGCCGGCGCGGACAGGACGGGCGCTCGCCGTGCCCCTCGCGCGGCCGCCGGCAGGCGGCACTGCCTCCCCGAGCCGCGGCCGCTCCGCCCCGCAGGCCCAGCCCAGCGGTGAAGCCGGCCGTCTGCCGCAGACCGGAGCCAGGCGCCCGCCGCAACGCACGCATCTCCTCCGGGCGCGGGGGAGGGAAGCGGGCCGGCCGTTGCCCCGGGAGGGTTCAGAGCTCCCCTCTGCTCACCGGGGCTTTGGCGCAGCAGTTCGCGGGCAGCGGCGGGAAATGCTTCTAAGGAGCCGGGTTGCGCGGCTGTTAGTTCCTGTAACGAACAAGCAGAGCAGCGTTTACTCTGCCCGGTAGAGCAGGTCAAGGTTACTGCGGTGCCCTGGCACCGGCAGAACACCAGCTAGCTGTATCTCTGCACAGATCTAGTTCTTACGCAGCTCGCCCTGGTGTACTGGCTGATGTATACTGGGAAATCAGCAAACCTGGGATTCACATCTCTAATTTCTTCTAACATCTCGATTCAATATCTTAAACAAGAGCCACAAAACTAATTAAACTTCGGGGTTAATATCAGAATGTATCTTTATAGTAAACTTAGTTTTCATTCTGTATTCCCGTGTGGGCAGGTCTGGCTGCCACTGTCACCTGCAAAGGCACATTCCGATCCATTTCACTGATATTTAGAGGTGACCTGTAGTCTTCATTTTCAGACTGAATATTAGAGTTACATTACTTGACATCTCTCTGAATTATAGACCTGGTCCTTATGGCTTCCCGGGAGAGTGGGAGTTGTAATAACCTATAAAAAGACCAATATTATTGCACAATACATTAGCAGTATTAGTTGTATAAGGTATTAGATGGGGTTTCTGCCAGTATCTCCTCCTGCTTGGCAATTGCTGGTCTGAGCCCTGTCCCTCTGGTCATGTCTTCCTGCTGCCCTGGCTTGATCCCTCATTTCTGGGCTGTGTTATGACACATCCAGCTCTGGAAACAAATAGCAAAATGTGCCCATGTCACAATCCATGTGCTGCAGCTGACTGACGGTACTGGGGGATTTTAGCACTGCTAGGAGTGTCAAATCCTTCATTTCCACACATAAATATTTCCTGTTGAAGAAATAAACCATGCAACTTGTCACATGAGCAAAACAAAAGTACCAGTTTCTTTCTGGCTGAAGATGAGAGAAATGAAAGCCTGTAAAAGCTTTATCTAAACCGAAACATCTGATTCGCGTTGGCAAGACTGGTTGCTCATACTTCCCTCTACGGTTTCTGAGCAGAGCTGAATAAAGGGCAGTCTGGAGCTGAATGCAGTGGATGATTCTTATCTCTCACACACAGCTCACAGTACAGCTTCCAGAAGCTGTAAATCCCAGTATGCTAATCCCAACTTGATTGAATGGAAGGCACTATGCAGGCTGCATATCTGGGTTGCAAATGAATGCGGCTACACTTCTTTCCACTTCTTTAAATTCCTGCATTCCCGCTAGCAAAGGAGTGGTGTCCCTGTTTTAATGGAGATTTGTTTCTCTTTGCCAAAGGTTGGATGGTACAACGCTGTTCTCCAGCCAGGCTTTCATCTCCCCTACCCCTCTGACACACTGGCCTTCGTGGTCCTCAGCACGCCTTCAATGTTTGACAAAGCCCTTAAACCTTTTGTGAACAAAGAACGGTTAAGAATAATCAGGGATCCTGTGGATCAGTGTGTTTCTCATCATTTAACGCACGTGAAGGAGGTAAGAACCTGAAATACCGATTCCTTTTACTGTTGTGGCATGTAAGAGTGGCTTGTGCAGTGGACAGAGTTCCTGTCCTTGCTCTTCAGAAGGGTAAAGCATTAGTCGTGATGGTAAGAGCATCAGCAGGCTGTTGACCTGCTTTCCTCACACATTTAGTCTCTTTGCTCTTATAGCCTGTAGCTATGTAGAGTGCTTTCCAGTCACAACACCCAAGGCCACAAGTGGGCTGATAGATTTCAGCAGCAGCATGTGGAAATTTGTAGCCTTCACATGTGCCTGATTGGCTAGCATCTGGCACTTCTGCGGTGGTGAATCTTCCTGGAGCCTGGTTTACTGTCCTTTAATTCTCCCAGAAATTTCCTGACCAGAAGGTGGATGTAATCTTTGACTACGAGATCCTGCCGAGCCGAAAGCCCAAGTTCTTGGCGCAGACAGCTGCCCATGTTGCTGGAGCTGCATATTACTACCAAAGGAAGGATGTGAAGCTTGATCCCTGGGGGCAAAAGGTGAGGCAAAACCACAGTCTGGGAAGAACCACTAAACTGCAATCACTGAATCGTACAACTATTGTTTACTCGCTAGTTCTTCCTGCAGGAAAATACAAAGTCTGTGTCACATATCAATGCATAAAGTGGTTTAGACAGAAACTGGAAGCTTCCAAGATTCTTCAGGGTGGTAGGGAGATGCACACATGGAGAAGATTGTCTTGATCTGTTAAACCTACTTATACAGGAGGATAAATTTCAGTGTAAAAGAAGAGCTGTTGCTGCGAGCATTATAAATGGGAAAAAAAAATGCACTGTAGTTAATTTCTGTGTTAGATTTTCAAAAAGGGACCTCTCCCCACATTACAGGGCACAGGAAAATGGGAATGCAATGCAATGCTTTGAGCCACAGGAAAGAGTTTTCCTTTCTTCTCTGTACAGCACTCCAACAGGGCGCTAGGAGGGTGAGAAGTTGCATTGAAGCTTGATGTTTTGAACTCTAACCATTACTAGAGAAAAAGTGAGACATCCTAGATCCATCTTTTTTTTTTAATTCCAGAAAATCTATGGCGTATGTATCCATCCCAAGTATGGCGGTTGGTTTGCTATCCGGGGTCTCCTCCTCTTCCCAGGTATTCAGGTACCATTCCTGGAACAGTCTGCTCCTGTTGACTGCGTGAGCACAGAGGAGAAAAGAATTGAGTTGCTGGAGCAATTCAATTTCCACTGGCAGGATAGCCGCTACAGGGACATAATTGAAGTGAAGGAAAGGTATTCGGAGGAGCAAAAAGCCTACTTCGCCACTCCTCCAGCGGAGAGGTTCAGACTGCTGGGGCTGACGCAGGAAGCCCAGAGAAGCACATTTCACTGAGTAACACGGCTGCATGGAGGGGCAGAGGCAAGCAGACTGTAAGTCATCAGCACCTTCTTTGCCATGGTGCTGAGGAGGATGGCGTGCCGATACAGAGACGGCAGATCCTCAGCAGCGTGTGCAGCGTCTCAATCCAAACTGCAGCTTTCAGAATAAGAGGGAGCACTGGAGGAAGGTGGGAGCACTGGAGGAAGGTGGGAGCACTCCATTCTGTGCTGCTGCTCGTTTGGTGTGTCTTTTTGAGAGTCTGGTAAGATGCTGATTAGCCTTTGGTTGGGAAGAGTTAAGACACCCTGGAAGACTGAATACCCATGCTGCTCATTAGAGAAGTAATTTTTGTTCTCAAGAATTTTCTTTCCAAATGTTTTGATTTTATTCAGTGTAAAAGCAAAAAAGTTAATTTTCAGTCATTGTCCTCTGACATATTTTTTTCATCTGAACTCAGGGCAGATACTTTTTTGGACGTATCCAGCCTTTTATTACCCCGTGTCATAGCCCGCCCTAGGAATAAATACTCGGTCTTTTCAGTCTTGCCATCCTCCACAAGAAAGTTTGTCCTGTATTCCCTCAGTTGCAGTGAAGCTAGCTTAATTTAATTAAGAAATCTTTCAATCTCTCCCTTCCTTAACATCCAAAAGAAAATTCTCCAGAGATGATTGTTTCATTGAGTAACGTGGTCCTGTACATGGAACGGGAGTGAGGAAAACAGAGCCAGCAGCAGCCGCCTCCTTCAAGGGTAGCTGTGAAAGGGAAAGGGACAGCACAGAGGTCACAGCTTGAGTCAGCTATGTTTCCTCCTCACCCAGGGTGAGCTCAGAACAAAGTGACATCTTTAGGTCAATTTTAAGCACTTATCCACTGCATAGAGCAGCTGACTCAAATCTTCAGAAAGGTGCTCAATGATGTCTACGTGAGTGGAGTTTTTACTCAAAATAACTGACTCAAAAAGTCAATTCTCATGATCTTTTTCTAAGGTTTGAATTTAAGATATTTTTCAGTGCCGTATCAGCACACCCCACAGTTTTACTACCATCGTTTCCTGTTGTGCTTTCCATAGGGGGGGACTGAAAACCTGCACAGACACAAAACCCCTTGCAGGAAGCATTGTCACACACACAGGCAAACAACCAGAGGAAAAAGGTTGGGAAATACTCATGATGTTCACGTTACTTATATCACTGATAAAATACTTTCAGACAGAAACATAACATCTTTTTGGATGACTTTGTCCTGTTAGATTTGTTCAGAGGTTACAATGGCACTGGGAGTCAGGAATTAACTTATCTTAGAGCTCTTGGAGGCTCAGGCCTCATTAAAATAATATAATAAATTAATATTTTGTGGCGGTTTTGTTTCTTGACTGCAGTGCAGTGCTGCAAATCGCTAAGCACTTTTTCCCTTTCCTTGATACCAACATGATGATGCAAAAATACTCACTTTGCAGCTCTGAGCCCTTTATGTTGCGATTCTTCATGGTTTTTGGAGACCCAGACACTAAGGTTGCCTTCGCAATAAGTCACTGCTTGCTACAATATTTCATAGTCTATATACTGACTAAGCGTAATCAAAATTCAGCAGAACAAGTTTGGTTTCCCGTGAACAGAGTAGTGAGCATGTGATCGCTGGGTTTGTTCAGTGTATTCACTGTTACAAAAGCGTCTTTGTCGCTTTCCATGCTTTGTTCACCTCTGACTCAGGCTGACACCTGACTTACTGCCTGATTGTGGTATTGTGATTTTTAATTTAAGCAAAATAATGAAATTTGTTTAAATTCTGGCCTTTTGTTATAGGATTACTTCTGGTTGAAATGCTGGTTGACCTTCTAGAACTTTCCAACTGAACTGTAATTTAACAGGGACTCGAGTCAGTGGTTCATATTAGTAACGTATACAAAATACTGATTCTCTTAGAAGGATAAATACAGAATGGAATCAGATTTATTTATTTACATTACAATTTAAAGTAAAATATTTTGCTATTTTGGGGTTGATTTCTTACAAATATTTAATATTTTGTCATAGTTAATTTATTAAACAGATTACCATAGCCCTCTCTTTTCAATTTTTGTAATTTATTTCCCTTCACATGCCCATCTTAAATGCCTCTGTGCAAACACACGGAGCATGGGAAATAAACAGGAGCCAGAGGCGTGCGCACACTAGCCAGTGTGACCTCACTGGCATCGCAGAGACGTGGTGGGATGGCTCCTATGACTGCAGTGTCAGAAAGGAAGGATACAGGCTCTTTAGGAAGGACAGGCAGGGGACACGTGGAGGGGGTGTTGCTCTCTATGTCAGAGACCAGCTGGAGTGTGTGGAACTCCACCTGGGGATGGATGAGGAGCTGACCGAGAGTTTATGGGTCAGGATTAAAGGGAGGGCAGGGAGAGGGGATACTGTAGTGGGAGTTTGCTACAGGCCACCTGGCCAGGATGAGCGAGTGGATGAGGCCCTCTACAGGCAGCAGCCTCATGGTCAAAACCCTGGTTCTCATGGGGGATTTCAACCACCCCCGTATATGTCACAAGCAATCCAGGAGGTTCCTGGAATGCATTGAAGACAACTTCCTTCTCCAAGTGTTAGAGCAGCCGATGAAGAGGGGTGCCATGCTGGACCTTGTTCTCGCCAACAGGGAGGGGCTGGTGGGGAATGTGAAGCCCAAGGGCAGCCTTGGCTGCAGCAACCACAGAATGGGGGAGTTTGAGATCCTTAAGGAGGCGAGGAGGGTGCGCAGCAAGCTCGCTGCCCCGGGCTTCAGGAGAGCAGACTTAGGCCTCTTGATGGAACTGATTGGCAAGGTTCCATGAGATGAATCCCTGGAGGGAAGAGGGGCCCAAGAAAGCTGGTGAGGATCCAAGGATCTTCTCCAAGCTCAGGAGCGATGCATCCCAACGAAGAGGAAGGCGGGTAGAAACACCAGGGGGCCTGTGTGGAAGAACAAGCAGCTCCTGGATAAACTGAGGCGCAAAAAGGAAGCCTACGGTGGGTGGAAGGAGGGACAGGGAGCCTGGGACGGTTACAGGGAAGTTGTCCAACAAAGGGAAGTTGTCCAACAAGTCGGGGATCAGGTTAGGAAAGCTAAAGCCCTGACAGAATTAAACCTGGCCATGGACATCAAGGGCAGCAAGAAGGGCTTCCTTACGTATGTCAGTGATAAAAGGAAGATCAGGGAAAATACGGGCCCTCTGTGGAAGGAAACGGGAGAGCTGGTTTCCCAGGATATGGAGAAGTCCGAGGTGCTCAATGATTTTTTTGCCTCGCTCTTCACTGGCAAGGGTGCAAGCCATACCCCCCAAGTCATGGAAAGCAAGAGCAGGGACTGGGAGAATGGAAAGCCACCCATGGTCAGTGAGGATCAGGTTTAGGAACACCTGGGGAACCTGAAGGTGCACAATTCCATGGGACCTGATGAAATACATCCGCGGGTCCTGAAAAAAATGGTGGATGAGGCTGCAAAACCTCTATCCATCATATTCGAGAAGTCGTGGCGGTCTGGTGAAGTTCCCGCTGACTGGAAAAGGGGAAACATAATCCCCATCTTTAAGAAGGAGGATCCGGGGAAATACAGGCCAGTCAGTCTCACCTCTGTGCCTGGCACGATCATGGAGCAGACCCTCCTGGAAACCATGCTAAGGCACATGGAAAATGAGGAGGTGATTGGTGACAGCCAACACGGCTTCACCAAGGGCAGGTCGTGCCTGATGGATATGGTGGCCTTCTACAATGGGGTCAGGGCCGTGGTGGATAAGGGAAGAGCAACTGACATCATCTACCTGGGCTTGTGCAAAGCCTTTGACACCATCCCACACAATATCCTTGTCTCTAAATTGGAGAGGCATGGATTTGATGGATGGAAATGGATTGTTCAGTCTGGAGAAGAGAAGGCTCCGGGGAGACCTTATAGCACCTTCCAGTGCCTGGGGGGGACTTTTTACAAGGGCCTGTAGTGACAGGACAAGGGGAAATGGGTTTAAACTGGAAGCGGGGAGATTTAGATTGGATGTAAGGTAGAAATTCTTCCCAGAGAGGGTGGGGAGGCACTGGGACAGGTTGCCCAGAGAAGCTGTGGGTGCCCCATCCCTGGCAGTGTCCAAGGCCAGGCTGGATGAGGCTTGGAGCAACCTGGTCTAGTGGAGGGTGTCCCTGCCCATGGCAGGGGGGTGGAACTGGATGGTCTTTAAGGTCCCTTCCAACCCAAACCATCCTGTGATTCTACGATTCTACTTTGCTTAATAAAATATACAAAGTTGTAAGTAACCCTCAGTACTGAGTATTTTTATTTAAACAATTCAACAATTAACCTGTGGAGAGCTAAAGATGTTAAAGTGAGAATTGATCACTGTGTTTTTAACACACTGAAAATAGTGAGCTACCTAAAACACACAAAAATCCAGTATCTGAAAACAAAAGGTTATCTGTCTTAGTAGAATAAAGTATTATGGCAGGCTCATCTGGGATATAAAAGAGTAAAACATACAGCACATTATGAGTAAGTCTAAAGAACGTTTCCCTTTCCCAGATCGTTTAGCAAGGTCGTTTACAGCAAGCACGTGACAACGCACTGCACTTTCTTCCTCTGCTCTAGCAGTAACAAAAGTTCAAGGTCTCAAGTGATATGTACTTGATATTTGAAGGATTTTCCCTTGGTAACATAAAAGTAATACCTGTAAGTACTGGAATTCCTATTTGTTTAAAGCATATTAGTGAATACTGAGTCACAGTAAGGGCAATTCTGTGTTCTTTGTGGTTCTGACAATAATGTCAGGCAGAATGGAGTACAAATATTTAATAATGTATCCATCCCTTCTACAGTAACTTTGGAGTGAATTGGATTGGTTCTTACTGGCTTTCTCTTAGCCAGCTCACTGAGATCCACAGCTGCAGTTACTTGCTGGTTGGAGAATAATGGTCCTTGTCTTATAGAATTGAAGTTTGAGAACCGGTTTGACTTAGCCCATCTCTTGGGACAAGACCGGACATGGCAAGGAATGGATCACTCTTGGATCCTGAGGCATTGTTAAGACATTCTTCTTTTTGGTTTTTGCAAACATCAAACAAGTAATTGCAAATACTTGGATAGATTTACTAGTTCAAATATTGCATCTTACGTTTTTAGACATGTCAGTTTTTCACTAAACCCTAATTTGTAAACATTTATTAAAGTATCTTTTTTCCTCAATATAACCAGTAGAGTGAGTATTCAAGAGCTGAACAGTAAAAACAAAAAAGCTATTTGAACAGTGTTAGCAACAAGATACTCAGTGTATATTCAGCTAATAAAATATTCTAGGGAGAACTGAAAAAGTTGTAATGTTTTCATGCAGTCATCCTCCCCTTCAGTTAAACTCTCCTTTTTTTTACTTCATCATTAGCCTTAAAAGAACTGAGATCTTTCGTGAGACTGAAGATGTGACTGATGATACTGATTAAATGCAAAGCACCATCTAATCTGGTGGCAAGCAGCCATCAGGATTACTGCGGTGTAGCTACCATTTAACATGCAAAAATGCACAGTGACTTTAATTTGACTAAAAAAAAAAATACCTGAGTAAAGACTTCGTTATTTCTGAAAACAAGAAGCGGCAGCTACTGATCAGCAGCACTGTGGCTATCAGCATGCTGTTCAGCCCCCTGCAAAAAGAGCATTTAGGAGGTCAGCTGAATACTGATCTCAGCAGCAGCAGTTCCAAAGTTCTTCCTCTAAGGGGAAGCGGGGGTTTGCCATTTACTGCAGCGCCGAGCCTCTGCAACCTCAACTTTCAAAAATTCATCTACCGGAGTGGACCAATGTATTCATGAGACTCTTTTGTTGTTACATTGGCTTCCTGTCATATCACGCATCCTGCGACAGATCATCAATCATGTTTGCTTCAGAAAGCAAACAGAGCCTTCCCCTTCTAGGTTTTCAGAGAGGAAACAAAGAACCGAGGAACACAAACGTGCTTTTCTTTCCTCGCTGCAACAGCAGAACAGATAAGATGTTCACATTCCTTAGGAAAACAGCTCTTTAGATGAAAAAATGGGGTGGGTTTTTTTCCAAGAACAGAAACACAGTAATGGGAAATATGGTGGGAAACTTAACAATAAATGACATATTTTATCATTGAATGAGCAGTAAGATATTTCAGTGGAATGTTTAAAATCTCTCCAATATACCACCATCTTCAAAATGTGATTTTATATGTATAAAAATATTTGAAATGGCTATTTCCTGGAAAAATAAATTACATAAATGCCATTCATTAATATTATAATACATTTCTCATTTTATGTTTTGTTGGTTTAGTACATAATTCAGTGAGCAATTTTATTTTCATTAACTGCATATGGTTTATTTTCCCAAAACTTCCTAAAGGAAATTTTTAAAGAGTTTGATTTTTTTATGCCTTCAGAGTTTCTGGAATTTAAGTTGTGCTGGTGTTTTTTCCTCACATTAAACAAATATGAGGGGTAGGAAAACTCCAGTAAGCAAATGAAAGGAACTGGGGGGGAAATTTCTGGTTTGAAAAATACTCTGGAGAATCTTAAATTTATGCAGAATTGTTAGTTTTTCTATGAATGCATACACCCTCTTATTCATTTTAAAGGAATTAGCTAGTTTTAGGTTTTAATTTAATGGCATAACCTTTTTTTTTTCCAGCATTGTTCTGACTAGCCTTCCTGAATCATTCACTGCTGCTTCGATCTGTTTCTTTAACAGGCTCTTCTTCCAAAATATAAAGACCTTATTTTTATGGAAAGCGAATTTGATTAAATACATTATTTTTAAATTACATTGTTTTATTAATTGTAAAGACTTTTTTCTCTCAATAAAGGATATGAATCTCACTTCTCAGCGCAGATACTTCAAAAAATATGGTGCTGTAGAAACGGAACATAAACCTACTGGGCTCACAGTTTGAGAGGACAGTGCAATCTCAATGACTTCTTACGTGTTCACATAGGTATGGTCAAATGGTAGCTTGCACAGGAACATGCCAAATTCAGACGTGTGTCCCATAATACGTACAATGATTTAAGTTTCAGGTGAAAGAGCCAAGTTTCACTTTAAAGTCCAAACCTATCATCACTAGGTGTGGTGGGAAGAGCTTACCACAGGCACATCATTGTGCAGGAAAACTGCAGACAACTCATAGCGTGATGGCAATCTGTTCTCCCGCAGCCACCTAAGCGTGAGCAGCGCAGACCAGTTGATTAAGCAGGGTCATTCGATGTGCACAGGATTTGGTCTGTAATGCCATTCTGTAATATCATATTCCTATAGTCTTTGAGGTGGTTGAGTTATGCCAGTGTTACAGGCAGACACCGACCAGTGACCTGATGTAAACACAGACAGGTGGACAGCCAAAGTAAAATCGGTTCCGGCTGTACATTAATGGCAAATTCATCTGGTTTTTCTCTTCTAATATTACAAAACAGAAGCTGTTATTTTCATGATCAAAAAGATACCTGCTATTTATTTGATTTCCTAGTTCAGTGTTCTTTTTGTATGTGCCATTAGTTTGTTTCAAGAACAGACAGTGACAGCTTTAACACACTTCCTGAACTGATGCCCAGTATTCCTACCAGCTTGGACAGAGCTAACTACCCTATGGCTTCACATCACTCCTCTGTGCAAACCTAATTTCTCCCTTTGCAAAACAGAACCATGATGTTTCTGGTTTAAGTCCTCAATCTGTCTATATTTCAGAATTTATATTTACACAGACTGTCATTTAATACTGAACATCAGACTCACGAAAAATTTCACAGCGGATATATCGTATTTTTCAAGCTATTAATATGATAAACCCCATTGTTTTAATGTATAAAAAAGTGTGGCCATGGGGCTTTTGTAAACATACTTTCCTAACCAAAGGGCATCATTTTGCAATACCCGTGAGATGTAAAATACTTGCTTTTGTTCTTTGAACTGTATTGATTGGTTGGACAACCCAATAAACTATTCATCAAAGGCCTGATAAAAAGGTCAGAGGACTTACTAAGAAAACAGTACTTTTTAAATTCAGTAACTTCTATACAAAACCGGTGAGAAACTCATAACAGTGCCAAGTCTTTAAATACTACTAAGCAATTATTTTCTTGCAAACATATAAATTTATATAAATACACAATTGCTAATTTTGAAATAACATACTCATAAAAGATGTACAAAATCTAGTAAAAGTTAGGTTCTGTATGTCAAATATTCAAAGTCACATTCTATGTATACTATGATAAAAATAAAATGTGCAGACTTTAAGTCTGATGCAGTATTTTGCATTACACATACCAAAAAAACCCTGTTGCTCTTACACAAATGCTGTTCTCTGAAAACTTAATTACAGATATCTATCAGAAAAATAAGGGAATAAATATTTTAATTATAGATGATATATGAAGAACACGCGTAGATTAGTTTCCTTCCACTTTGTCTTCTATAAGAACAGGCAAATCAGTACCTAAAGCCATTGTGTGTAACGCCGCAGTGAACACGACCACTGGCATTTATTTGGAGAGCAAGACCATCACCATCAGGTGATGTCAGGGCTACTTCTCACCAAGCAGATAAAATCCCATATATATTTAATTACATCTACTATAGCTGCTTACCAGTGTAAACACCTGGTGCTGTGCAGTTCAGCCCTCAAAACCAATATAAATATATTAAAATATAGCCAATTTAATTATCATATTGCCAGTAGACGACTGCTAGTACATTTACTTCTATTGGCACCCTGCTGTTGAGAGGAACGCGGTACCAAATTTCTGTGATTAATCCATAAAAGATACACACAAGTATTTAAACTAATCCAAGTAATTTTTCAGGGATTACTTTAAGACTGAAATTTCACATGGTGGTAAGATGTTGCATTGTAAAGCAGTGAGCTGGTTATATAAACCCCCAGTAATCATAGCAATCAGCAACAAAAAGAGAAACGGAAAAGAGACATAAGATGTATTTCAGTTTCCCTTCATCTGACTATTCTAAGTAAGATATTCTAAAGAAATTAATACAAAGTTATTTTTATAATAAGGAGCCAAAGTAGGAAAAAAGATGTGTAACCACTCACACAGACACAAAAAAGCAAACATCATATTCAAGATAGCTGTGCTTCCTAAATAGCATCTGGTGTACGCATCCTCGGGGAAAACCCCACTACGCAGTACACGGTATTGCAACAGCCGTCGCTCCAGCCACCAAAACTAGGACCTGCTGAGGTGGTTTTCATCTCACTGGGGAATATGGCACCCATTGATCACAAAAGCACCACCAGTTCGTAACCAAAATGAAAATACAATATGCATCTTGGCATATAGAAAAAACGTTTCTCAGTAAATAAGGATTATAGCTACTTGAATGTCATAAAAAAATTACACCAGTCTAAGATGTCACGATACTGGGAGTGGGGAGTGAGTCTCAGAACACTTAATGGAAACGCCAAGCTGCATCTGAATCAGTATTAAGCCAAGAAATAAACCCAGCCTCTTCCCGAAGAAGTTTTGTGCATTACCCATATTGTGTTAGACTCTCAGAAACATTCAAACGAGCGTGGCAAACGTTCCCACGAATGCCTCACGTGGTCGAATGATTAAAAGGAAAAAAAGTTTAATTGCGTTCATTCCCACAGTCAACCCTTTGGCACAAACATACGGAGCTCCTAACCCACAGGTATTTTTGTTTCTTGGCCGACTTGAATTGCCACGCTGTCGTCATTCAGCAGGGACTGGGCTGTTTAAATACGTGTCCCTGCTAGTGCCTCAGTGCACCAGCTCTGAGGGGACTGACAGCAGCAGGCCCATCCTAACCCACCGGCTTTTCCTCACAGGGTTTTTCTACATGAACAGCCATTTAAGATCAACCACTTTTCCAAACAGGAAAATTAACACAAGCAACACACCTATTGGGACATTTAAAACGTGTGAGGGATTAAAAGTACGCTGTCGGACATCCTGGGTATCTGAACACGGCTGCGTTAGCAGCCAGGGTGGATAGCGGCAGCTCCTAAAATCTTCTGTCAGACCTTGGGCCTCCACACGACCCGCACACAAAGGAAAAAACACGTTACATCAGAGGAGCGGGTTAAATAAATGAAGACAGGAGGATTTTGAAGGGCCATTCCTGCGCCCAGACCGACGTAAGGCTGACGGGTACTCCCGGCGCCAGCCGCGATGCGCCCCCGCCGCCTCACGGGGAGGCGGGACACCGCCCGCGCGCCGCCAGCCGCAGCCAATCCCCTGCCCGCGCGGCGGCGGGAGCAGTGGCGGTTGGCGGAGCGCGGGCGGGCTGCTGGGTTGGGCTTTCCGCCTGAGGCACAGCCGCCCCCCGACCCGCTTCCCGCCAGGGCCTGCGCTGGGCGCGCGGGCTCCCTCTGCCTTTAGGGAGGGCGCTCCAAGACCAGTGCGTGAGAGAAGCCCTCACCCCCTATGACCAAGGGCAGGCGACAGCAGCGAGCGTGTGCCTTTTAAATGGATTTTCTACACTTGACCAGTGAATACACTGGAGGGATCTAAGAAAGGCCCTTTGTATCGTGCTGAGGGGCTGAACTTGGTCCCTGATGTAAAGGCCCTCAGTCTGGGCACAGAACAGGCTTATCTGTCACACTAAGTAGCTAGCAGGACTTCATGTCATTGTATGATGTGATGGCCCAGTCAAAACCAGGGCAATTTTACTTCTGAATAAGAGCAGAAGTCACTTTATCCCTCAGGGCAAAGGACCCCATGTCACAGGGCTAGACACCATGAATACTGTACCCCTCAAAAAACTACTGTAATCAATCTTATAACACTTATCAATTTGATAATATTTCAAGGCTAATATAGCTAAACACAACTAAAGTTTTACATCAGAATAGCCCTCCCTTTACTCCTTTTCATCTGCTAGGAAAGGAAGTTCAATAGACAAGTGTTAAGTTCATGCTCAGCCATACTGGTATTTATTCACTTACCTTGAACCATTTCCTCATATACAAGATATTTAAAAGTGCTGTTACTCCTCAGTGCCACCCTAGGATGTTAGCTTCATTATCTTGAGAATAATTTGGATTTCAAATACTTAGTAAAAGTGATCCAACCAAGCATCACTTTCACATACCTTCAGAAAGATCTGTAGCACTCAAGCACAACCCAGAGGATTAGCTATCTTGGGGACAAAATACTGTATTAAATACCAACTGCACAAGTTTACTACTCAATGCAACTTTCACTTCTGACTCATGTAAGTAGCCTTGGGCTACTTTGTGATTGCTCACTCTAAGCAGGACAAAATGTGTTTACTACTTGAGGAGCTGACACTAGATGCAAGGTCTTAGCCTATACGAGTTTGATCTTTACTGGTATGTTGAGATTACAGGGCTCTAACTCACTTAAATCGCTAGGCAATAGCTCCTTACCCCACTCCTCAGCTCTGAGGTTCTGGACTTTGTTACAAGCCACCTTTAACCCTGAAGCTGCACAGCAGACACAGCTTTAGTGTAACTTAAGGCCACAGTCACGTGCTTTGAGTTTTACAGTAAGTACATAATCATTTGGAATACAAAGATTAAAGGCAAGGTTGAATGCATATGATTTTTATGGTGCCACTCTTTTGATCTTAATCACATGACCACAAGCTAATGGAACTCCCACTCCATGTAGTGGGACAGACTACTAGGCATCAACGTTGGGTATCTAAGGAAGTTTCCTTTCCAGAAAGGCATCTTCCACTCCCGTACAGTGGTCAAACTGAAAGTTGGATTCCCAGAAATTTAGCATTAAGTCATAGTTTAGACCAAAGTGGATGCAGAAATGACTAAGTTGACTAAGCACATGAAAACATGCCCAGCCTTTGTCAGTCACATCTATGTTTCATGCTCTGGGTGCCTTAGTATTGCTTAAGTCTGACAGAAGAATATCAAACCATGTTCCTCTACACAGTAGCAAAGTCTTGAAGCGTGAAGCATACTCTACTACTGCAACACGAAATCTAAGAGTGGTAGTATCTTTATTCTAGTGGAGCTGTAAGAGGCCTTTAGAAATTGAGATGCCCACAGACAGCTCAGACAGAGCTTTCCAAAGTGCAACCAGCATTGCTTTCAGGTCTCCTGATGACTACACACACAAGAACAGCAGGCAGTATGCTCTTTCCACAAGTTTAATAGAGTTACAAAAGGATTCCACTGCTCTATATGCAACACATGGTTAACCACATACACTGCATTGTCACTAAGTCAACAGGGCTTGATGTACAGACAGTGATCATTAAGATTTCCTATGAAATTACTCTCAACAGAACAAACTTTCCTTCAAGTAAAAAAGTTACTGTTTATACCTACAGCATGATCCCTTGACTCAGATGCAATGACTTAGTCAAAGTTCAGTAACTGATGCTTGCTCTTTATGTAAGGCATACTAGTTTCCCCTCAGACTGAAAAGTTTATTTCTGCTTGGAGAAATACTCTTTACTCTTCTCAACATCAGGCTTGATTGTGTCACTGCCAGGCTTCCAGCCAGCTGGGCACACTGAAATGATAAGAATGTTTGTAAGTCTTACCAGCTGCTCCTGCAGAACATGTTTTACACAACAGTAAAGCCAACTAGCAGCTCATACATGCTTACATCTTCACATCATACAGGAGGTGCATTATTCAGCATAGCATTACATTCAGTTTATTTTACTCATTTCCAGCTGTTCACTAGGCAGTAGCACCCAGGGAACAGCAGGCCTTTACACATGCATCCCTCCCCACCTTCACAGAAGTTTGACAGCAACATAATGCCAACTCCAGCAGCCTGGCTCAGGAGGCTTTACAGCTACTACAGCACACTTCTCCCCTTGGATCCAGTCAAGTCTATATTCTCCTTATCTCTAAAAATCAAGCCTAGTTCCATTCTCCAGTTTACTGGTGAGGGGGAAGAACAGTTAAACTGTCACTAGTCACCCTATATGGCTATCAAAAGGCCACAAAGATGCAGAGTTTGCAAGGCCTCAAAACAGCAGTGACTCCTGAGCAGCATTTCTGGGGCAGTCCACCCTGTACTCAGCCACACAAGGCTTGATGCTTGCTCCTCACAAGAATGGCAATTTTAGCTACAGTATTCTCAGTTTCTCAGTGTTGGGACACACCTTGCTGTGGTCTGTGCTGGTTTAGATGAGACTCCAGTCCTAGTTCTGGAGGAAAAGCTTTTGCCAGCTTTACTATATCCACTCCAGGATATAATAACCCCCGCAAAAGTTTCACTTGTATGACATGTGACTGCTCCATCATTGATTATTAGGGACATCTCAGCTGACAGAGGATGGCACAAAGCTCAGAAACACTGACTCTCTTCAGGCTATAGCACAGCCACAACAGCAGCTTGTTTTAATAAAATCTGCCCTTGATTTACCAGTTCTGAGGCAAGTTAAATATGACCAGCAGCAACACATGTCATTAGTCAGGGACAGCTGAAGACCACCAATACCTACCTAGCAATTTTGAGTCTTCATAAGCTGGTTCAAACCTGTAGTGCCTTTTTTTTTTTAATTCCTGCAGAACTACCAGCCTGGAGCACATTATCATTCTTTAACTATGGGCAAAGACTCATCCATTTTCCCCTCACTACACAAAGATCAGCAGGTTTTCTGGGAATTTAAATGCTTTGTCTGACAGACTGCATGAAATAATGCATTAGCACTGATGGTCTCAGCCTACCAAATCTGAAAGCAGAATCTAGGTTGTGTTTACCCTTGCAGGCCAAGTTATTACAGGTTCCTCCTTTCTGTCTCAAGTATTTTCTGTGTCTAAGAGTGTTGCTATGTGCTTGACAAGACATCCAGCACCAAACTGATTTAAGTGATATTTCAACATTAACAAGCACTCAATGGACAACTAACTAGAACAGGATGAACACAGCCCTGTAGTGTCCTTCAATAAGCAGCTTTACAGATCCAGCTGCATCTGAAGCACAATTGCTTGCCATGCACAGATCAATATGTACATAGTACCTTCCAGTAAACCTTGACTGAAACTGCCTAGTTCTCTAGGGCAAAAAAGATGAAGAGGAAGAACTTACCTTCTCCATGTTTATCTGTGAACTGGAAGGCCTGGACGAGCCTGAGGGTTTCATCAACGCAGCGGCCAACCGGGAGATCATTGATTGTTATCTGCCTCAAGATACCTTTCTCATCAATTATGAACAGACCCCTAGAAAACAAACCTTGGAGTTAAACACAGCTTTTGAAAGATGGATTAGACTGAAGTGAGTTTCAAAAGACTCAAGTTTGATTCTATATTGGCAGTTAGTTGTGTTATCTGCTATTACTGAGATCTTCCTGAAAACTCATACCTTTGGTGTACACACACCACTGGAATGTTAGCAGCCGAAAGCCTAACATTCAGCAGAAACTAGGAGGGATAATCAGAACACTAATGTAGGAAAGCAGGACTTTGTATTTAAGTGAGATACTAGTGGAAAACCAAAACAACTTTCTCCTTGGGCTTTGTTGAACTGAAGGAAAAGTATTCTTACATTCAGAGAAAAAAAATTACACACAGTTCTGAAAAAACCCAACCCAGCAATGGCTCAGTTAGTCCTCCAAAGTCACGTTAAGAAAGAGTTAACAGAAGTTAAGCAACTTGAACTGAACAGTTGACTAAAAGATAAGGCTTGGGGTTTAATTAATCTGTACTTTAATCACTAAATACCCGCAGTCACTTTCATGACTATGTAGGTCTTACATCAGCGATGTTTGCAGCAGCTCATCTGCACAAGACTCTTGCACTGTGCAGACAGGTGATAAAAAGGGAAGAGCAGGCATTCTCTACCTTACTAAAACCACACAAAATCTAAATATTAGAGAGTCAAGGAGCATCTCCCCTTGTAGGGGTGTTTGATAGCTTGAAGCAGCTTACATCTAGAATAGCTAATAGCTTCAGCTTGGTGCAGGTGTTCAAGCGTATGAACGTTCTGTGTTCATGTGACATGGTCCATGTATTGCAACATAAAACTTTAACATGCAGGTTATATTCTTGCATATTACCTGTAAGCAATGCCTTCATCCTCCTTAAGTACTCCATATTCTTTGGCAATGGCACGTTTTGTGTCAGAAATCAGTGGGATTTTCATAGTACCCAAACCGCCTTGTTTCTTAGGAGTGTTGATCCTAAAAGAAGGAAGTTTAAATGTTAAAAATACAGACAGTTCAGTATAAAGTATAAGGTACAACAGAAGCCGATCCTTTCCACAGTACCATACTTGCTCTGTCATGAGTCATAAGTGACCTGAACAGTGCACTCAGTTCTCTTCAAAAGCACCCAGCACTACCAATACTTCCCAAGTGCCTTTGATACTTCAGCAAGCAAGTTTACACTCACAGTTTGGTTCCTGCATCGACTGAGACCAGGCAGATCATTCTATTAGGTTAAAAGGCTGATTCTTACCAGGCAAGGTGACAAAAGTGAGAGTCAACAGAAGCTCCAACTACTTCACAGTTAATTTTCTTGAATTCGTCAGCTCTGTCACTGTATGCAATGATTTCAGTTGGACAGACAAAAGTGAAGTCCAGGGGGTAGAAGAAGAACACAACATATTTTCCTAGAAGAGCAGTATAGCCAGTTAATCTCTTACCTTTGAGAGTTGTCATATTCAATATCAGCCATCCAACACCACCTTTAAAGATTAAATGGCAAACCACATGTATTTTAAGACTTGCTATACAGGTGGCAAGCCCATAAAGCACCTAGAGGATTTACACTTCAGCCAAATACCATTTACAATAAACTTTGAGGCCACTCTACAGCTAATAGCAGAGCCCTACCCAACTGGTCTCCAAAACCAGACTCAAATTTGACAGGGAAGGCCCATCTCCTGGGTCTAGTCCCACAGGCCTGTCCAGAGTACACAGTACCTACACTAGAGACACTGTGGTTGACTAAAGAGTGCATAAATGCCACAGGTCTGAAAGGTTAAAGCCAAGGAGACATTTTGAGTGGGTGACTGCTATACCTACTGACTGGCCTCAAGTAACCTGACAGCTACAGGTTCATTGGTCTCTTCTCCCAAGTGACAGGACAAGAGGAAATGGCCTAGAGTTGTGACAGGGAAGGTTTAGACTGGATATTAAAAAAATTTCTTCACTAGAAGAGTTGTCAGTTATTGGAACAGGCTGCCCAGGGAGTTGGCTGCCCACACATCTCCAGGCATGGTGACTCAAAGTGCTGAAGGATGGTTTAGCAGTGGTATTAGCACTGTTAGGCTAAGGGTTGGACTTGATGATCTGAAAGGTCTTTTTCAACCTGAAAGATTCTATGATTCATTACTAATGCAAATGGCTCAGAAAGATATTTCTACTGGAGTACTTCAGGCCTTCCCTTGATTTTCTTAAGCTTTTCTGGTAAGGTAAACATTTCATCAGTACTCTACAGAAAGGAACTTTATTGGTTAGAGGAAACCATCTCCTTTCCACTGACAGAAAGCCAACAAGAGAAGATTTTGCTGTTGCACATAGCTTGGAGATGTTAATCTCCTAATATGGTAGACAGGACAAATAAACCTGACCCAAAATCACAATTCAGAGTAGTCTTAGGCTGATTAGCAACCATTATCATAGCTGGGACATTCAGCCATGCTGCTGAGAGCTTCCCAGGCATACTCCAGCCATCAGAGGACCACTGCAGAAGTCTATTGCCAAGTGGTCACTATTACTTCAAAACCAAGCCAAGATGTATCCTTAGATGCCCTTCACATCTGGCATATAGCCAGATTACATTTGTAATCAGAAAAGCACATAAACTTACCTTTGTAGTCAGAGAGTTTGATGTCTTTGAACTGTCCATCTGGCATTACAGCCGTGGCAGTAAAGTCAGGGGCTGGTTTTCCAATGAAAGCCTTTCCTGAAGACATCTTGATTTAATCTAGATAGGAGTTAAGGTACAGTTTAGATGTCAGTACATTTGCACCTAGAAGTAATTGATAAGATGCTCTGAATAAACACTTTAGATTGAACACCTAAGAGTTCATTAGCACTTGGTCTTGCAACACTAATAGAATTAGGTTTTTTTAACAGTGAAATTAGTCTTAACTTTGTCACCTGGGTAGTCCAGCCAGAACATTAACATTTTTCCCCTAAATAAGCAGCACAGTAAGATGCAGGTCAATGATCACAGCCTAGATACCCAGACCAAGCCACTACATGGATTACTAGCACTTTAAAATCTATGGCTCATTAGCCTCCTAACAATACCATAATGGTTATCTTTGACCAGTAACAGCTCACAGTCTGGGAAGGGCTAGCCTAGAGTTTAGCAGTACTCAGTCCTCCCATTCCACTCAATGGAGGAGTTAGAAAGTCTGTATTTTAGGACTTCTGAGACCCTTGTTCTATTGCAAAGGAATTTAAGACCTCAAACTTCATCTTCCAGTTGATTCCAGAAAAGAGTTCTCATTAATCCCCAGAGAACACTGCTCTGCAAAACTAAGCTTTAGCCTCAAACAATTAAACCTTGTTTTATTTGCAACTAGAAAGACTCATTGTGTACATGGGAATACCATCCTATGTTAAAGTTTCACCAAGTCTTAAATCAGCAGTCAGGCTGTTTCCCCCCACACTACTGAAAAAAGAGCATACACAAGGACAAGAGAACTCTACTTCTTGGCTGCCTGTCCTAAAATCTAGTCATCTGTAAAATGCCCTGTTGAGCATTTTTGCTTAGTCTGGGAATGCAGTGCACTTCAGAATTCCAGTCACTTCCAGAGCATAATCTTTCAAATGGGTAACTTCCTTATGAACCTTTTTTCTTCAAGTAAAGATCTCCTTCCAAGTGCTTTCACTTCAGTCACTCCATACACTGCTACAAGCACCAGCTGTCTTGGAGATACAAAACCTCTGAAAGGTTAACGAGCCTCATGTTGCTAAGATAAGCCAAGATTCAAGGATTCTCCCAAGTCCTGCCTGCAAGGCACTAAATCCACTCTAAACAAGGTTGAGGGCAACTCACTCCTTGGCTCCTTCCCCCTTGTGCCAGCCACTTTCTTCCTGGAAAACTAGCCTGTAAGTTGTAAGACTAACCTGAACTTAGCCTTCAAGTTTAGTCTTTCTAGTGATGATTTCAGCTTCTCTTGCATACCCTGACAGTATGTCGACAGTAATCATCTACCTCTCAAGGTCTCATTTTGAGAAGTGCCAACACATTCAGCCTTTCTAACTGCCTCTTGCAACGAAGTTCTTTATCCCCACGTTCACCCAAGGGTTTAGTCGATGAACTTCGGCAGACTGGGAGGAATGAAGGTGACCAGAACTAGAGTATTCATAGGATTGTACTGAAGCAATCTAGCAGGAAGACCTCAATAATCGCCCCTGCCAAGCACCACATGCAGCCACGAATGCAGGTGAAACTGCAGTTCTGTAAGCAGGACAGAGGGGACAGCCATTGCACAATATTTGAGAGGCCTCCAACCAGGGAGTTTTACCTTAAAAGCAAGAGCTCCGAGTTTTATCTTACTAGCAAGAAGTGTTTTGTTCAGAGTATGTGACCCCACATTTGTCACTCAATTACGTTCTTGTCCATTGCTCAAGGTCATCCTTCTGCTCAGTATTACGCCAGTCCTCCTCTATCTGTTCCATCAGCAATGCCCCGGAGGATTTTACTAGGTATTCAGTGTCAAATAAAACGCTCTTTGATGCTTCCCCGTTCTAAACTACAAGTTACTACCCCCTTTTTCAAGCAAGACAAGTATCTTCGGTATTGGCAGGAGATTCAGTTGCCACCATCTGCCTTCCCCGCAGCACCTACTGCCACCTGCCAACATCTCCGCCTTCCCGAGCGGGCTTAGCCCGTGTCCTCACAAGTTCCGCCTGGATTTTCAGCCACAGCATTTCCCAACTCAGAGAGGAACAGACCACAGGCTCAATCCTACTTCCTTTCATTCTAGAAGGAGAACGAACACTGCAAATCAAGTACACTTGAATCAGGTCAGAATCCTTCTGTTGCTCACAGCCGCACACGGCCTCAATTATCCTCAAATTAGTTACAATAAACCACGCCTACACCTTGAGCTAGCAATTCATACCTTTAGGTACGAACAAAAGCGAAAGGCCATTTCAAAACACGCCATCTGCTTTTCACTTCGCTACCTTCAGCCTGTCACAAGGCTGCGGTTAAGCTACTGAGCTGCGGTCGGAGAAGAGCGCTGTTGCCGCAGATGCGCTGGGCTGGCGCACACCGCAGCCAGCAACACCCAGACCGCGGGACGGGGCGACAGCGGCCCGCCCGCGCAACAGGCCACGGCGCGGCTCAGCAGCCCCCGGCTTCCCCCGCCAACCTGCGCCCAGCCCCTCCGGTTTCTCCAAGGGCCTGGAGGCGGGAGGCCGACACGCTCGCCCGCCGCTGAGCCGGGGGAGCGCAGAGCCGGGGAGAGCCGCGCCGCGAGGCCGCTCCGGTCCCGGTGGGCGCGCCGCAGCCTGCCTACGCGCTCCCCCCCGCGGCCGGCGAACGGGGAGAGCCGATAAAGTGTTATCTGCCCCCTTCTTCCCACCCCCCCCACGCAAGGGGAGGGAACCTAAACAAGGGGAGAAAGCGCAGCCCGAGCAGAGCGCTCCGTAAGGGGCGGTTGGATGGGCTCGCCCTGCCCGCTCCGCTCCAGCCCCCATCCGCGCAGAGGGGGAGGGGAAAACAAACACAGACCAGAAAAAAAGAACAAAGAAAACCCAAACCTCAAAACACCAAAAAAAGCCAGTGCAAACCCCTAAAGGAAAGCCAGCCAGCGCCCTGCGGCAGGCACGCTCCCGCGCCCCGCACACTTACACAAAGAACAGGAGAACCACGCAGCAGCAGCAAAGCCCAAACTGCGGCAGCACCCCCCCGCACCGCCCCCTTTATACCCGCCCCGATCTCGCGAGGAGACCGGCCGCCACCGCCCCTCCCCGCCCGCCCGCCCACCCACCCACCTCCGCCCGCCGCGGCGGGGCGGCCGCTTGCTGGGGCAGCATGACTTGGCGGATTTGCACCGATCGCGGGCTTTCGCCACCTTGTCTCGGGGCAGGCACCGCCCCGGACTGTTGGAAACAGCGAAAGAATTTGAGTAATATGGAGATAATTCTCTGGATAGTGTCCAGCGACGTACCGTGGCAATACCCAGTATAATGGTTGCAAGCAATTAATGGGATGATGATTCAGATGGCTTATTGCAAGAAAAAATTAATTTTTTTTAATGCCTTAATAGAAGAAAGCTATAATTATTAGTAGTCTTCAAAGAAGCAGAGAGTACACGGGATTTTGAAGGAGAGTGAGATGACTGGCATGTCATTTAGGTGAATGGGAGTTGGCCGTTGAAATGTCAATAAAATCAGGTTTTATCCTTTTGCTCTGCATGACCAACCGCCTCCTCAACCTGAATCCTAAGGCTTTCATTGATACTTCTCCATCAACGGGAAGACTGATCCGAGTCATGCAAGTCAGCAAAAAAGCTGAAAACTAGATTAAGTCTAAGCTCTGGCCTCCAGGGTTAGGATGGAAACTCTTGGAAGATCCACTTGAGGGAATTTTGCATCATTCGAAGAGCAAAGCTACCCTGAGGGATGCCTGCGTGAATCCTTATAAGCATTGTGTTTGGAACTAAGACTGAATTAAAGCAGTTGGTAGTTTTTGAGACCCAAAGCCTGAATTTAAACAGGGAAGTTTTATCAAATAGTGAATACCAAAGGCCATTAAGGACTTATCAATGACAAAAGTGCTTGTTTTAGTCAAAAGCCATGAATAGGTTTACCGGCTGATTTTCACTTGTCTGGTTTGCTGTTTACAATTGTGTTTCTTATACCTGTTAAAACTTGATTATAAATTGTAATGAGGAGAAAACCACAAAGGATTAACAAACTTTAAATGTTTGTAATCTACATCACTATGTAGTGTTGCTGGGTGACCGTACCCATGTGGTGAGTCACCCAAGAGATGACTGGTTTCGGTACCAGAAGAAATTACTCCTTCAATAATATAAGCAAAATAACATTTGTATGTGTACTCAGAAAAAACAAACTGCATTCACCTTAATGTAAATACTTTTCATCTACTGGTGTTTCTATTGTTACAGCATGCTTAATCTGTTGCAGAAAGAAGTTTGTTACTTTCTTAACATCAGTGTGATGACAACTGAGCTCTATAAATCTATATCCCTACCTATCAACTCAGGCCATGAACCTGTGAATGGATTAACCCCAGAAACGCCAGGCAGTCCTAATTAAAACCCCTAAAACAAGGCAGTCTTACTGCAACTCCCGCATGTTTACCAAAGGACAAAGCAGTAATGATTTTCTCATGGTTTCACGCTCCTCTAAGGCTCGTTAGGCTCATTTCTCACAATTTCAGACACATAATATACCCATTTTGCATACCTGCTGCAATGCAGTTTGTTCCAGGTTTGAGCCTGAAGCATTGTATTTCCATTCATATGTCCTTGGCCTCATTATTTTTGATTAGTTTCTGAGCTAGTCTTTCCAAACATCAGTTCCTGGAGGCTTTGGAGTGATAAATTGTCAGGGCCACTCCTTGGTCAGTGATCAGATGGGTTTCTGTAGCCTATTTTCAATCTTTAGATGCTACTTAGGTTAAAAAGAAATTAAGTCTTCCAAGAAAGAAAGGGCATGTCTACCCAAGCAGGTGCTGGAAGGACAGAGTTCTCTCCATACCTTGCTTCTCCACACTGTTTTTCACACAGTGCATTAGCTGTGGTGTCGTGCTCTGCTAAAATAACTGCCAGACAGGATCAGCTTGTACCTGATTAGCATGAAGCATCAGGAGCCCCAGTGTAGCCTCTTTGCACCCATCCATACAGCTATGGCCACAATAAGTAGTTTCTGTATTAACAAAGAGCAGCTGGCTGGCCCGGCAGCGTTGGAGCACTGAAACTACCCAAAGATTTCCAAACTGGGAACCATGACAGACTTTGCATGTATCATTTTGGTCACTGTATCTCCCATACGGCTTGTTTGGGAACGGGTGCCTGATGTGAAAAACAAACCCCCTGCTGTGTGTAAAAACAAAGGCAAAGAGATGGGTCCTAGTTCAGAACACTCCCCCATGTTTGGGTTTCCCTGCATTTTGTTGGAAGAGAATGTGAGGATTTTATCTCAGTGTATCCAGGACTCTAGAGTGAGATGAACTTAGTTGAACAGTTACGTGACCTGGTTTTGGGCAATGCTGGGCATGCCCCTTGAGCACATACACATCAGTTCCACAGCAGAGATGGTCCATGCCTGCCCTCTAAAGCCAGCACATTAGGCCATCGTCACACGTGTTCTGTAGAGCTGATCGCTGCATGTGCAGAAAGCCCACCGAATCCTGAACTTACTGTGTGCACATGGTACCATCAGGGGCACGGCACGAGTAAAATCCTGGCCACGGGGGCACATTTTAACACAATATATGGAAAAAGTCAACTGAAAAGTCAACAACTGACATGTTCCAAGCCACGGGGCATTTATGCACAAGCAGCTGGTGCACAATAGCCTTAATGAAAACAATTACACATCATTAAGTATACAATGCACGTATTTGCTTTCCTTGTTTTGCTCAAGCAAAGACTGTATTTCTAGGTCAAATTGTCTGGCATTACCTCTTCCTTCTCTGCTTATCCTTTTTTTAATTAACAAACTTCAGTACTGTCTGCCTTTCGCTGACAAAATGTTTTAGTCTTCCTTACCTTTTCTCTTTTACTTCCTATTACATTACCAGAGGCTAAGGTTTGTTAAAGTTTTCATATGAGATGTTCATATAATTCAAGCATCTTCTATTGCATTAAGACTAGGGATTTTCAAACGGATTTGTGATTGACAGGGCCTCCATAAAAATAAATCAAACCCAACAGCGATTCCTCACCCTTTATTCTTTCCTATTTTCAGTTTTCTATTTCCTGTTACTTGTAATTGTCTTGTCCTGTCCTTGCACACTCTTTCCGCTTTCCTGTATTTTGTGAAAACAGGCTGCACAACAGAAAAATCTGGTCATGTGCCTGCCCAAGAGATTAATTAACCTTTGTGCCTTTAAGCCTCCTGAGCAGCCCCAGTGAGAACAGCAAAGGATCTGCAGCAGAATTCTCCCTGGAAATAAGCAACAGCCTCTTCAAAGCCCCACTGGCTACGTGTATCACCTCGTTTCTGCTCTAATCTTGCTACTCTCCCATTCTGAATGTTTATAAATGACTTATAAAAATGGAATCCTAGAGTAAGAGTCAAAACTGGCTATAATTTCCTTTAGCTGTGTTTAAGATTACGTGTACAGCCCCATCAACCTGGGGGTAGCCTTTCGGTCCGAGGCCAAAGTCTACTCCTCTTGGAGGCTGTGACTGCCTTCATGGCACCATTGTACCAGCCGGGAATGCTAAAATCAGGCTGCTTTAATCTTACTTTCAATCTCCTTGGACAAACAGGGAAATGCATTCTTGTGCACCTGGAACAAAAGGAGCCTCAGTTCTCTGGGAAGTGCTGCTTCTTTATGCACCAAAACTGAAGGTGGCTGGCTTTGGACTTTCCCTGGACTCCTGTTATCTACGGCTGCAAATAAAACCGGGGAAATTTTGTCCTCCTACCAGTAAAAACAGCTTCAGGAAGGAAAGACACAGAGCAGACAGGCAGTTTTATGCCAACGCACGCGCTGCACATAGTCCTTATGTGTTAGGAGCGCACTCGTATGCCCTCCGTGCGGTGCGGCCCACTCCACCAGCCTGATCGCTCATCTGTGAACAGGAGAGGCTGGGCACTCCGAACTTCCCGATGGGAACCGAACCGAGCGGAAAACAAAGACACGCAGGGCAAACCCGAAGAATTGCCCGGCCGGTGCCGAGGGCGCAGCTGCCTGGCAGCCCCGCACACCGCGGTAGCAGCCAGGGCCCGCGGAAGCCCCGCCAGGCCGGAGGGCCGCAAGGTGCCGGCTGCCTCAGCACACCCTCCGCGCCGCTCTCCCTCCGGGTCACTTTCCGTCCTCGGAAGGGCCCAGCCCCGCGGGGACAGGGACCGCCTCGCCCGGCGCAGCAGGCAGCGCAGGGTGTGCGCATAAGCCCAGGCCGTCCGGTGGCGGCCGGAAGCGGAAGCGCCGGGCGAGGCGGCAGCGGGAGCGGCGCGGAACGGGCGTCTGTCGCGGGGTGGGCTGCGGGTGAGTGCGGGGGACTGGCAGGCCGCGGCGGACCGGCGGCGGGCCAACCGTATCGCCTCCCGCCGCGGGCGGGCCTTCCCTGGGCCGCCCCGATAAGGGGGAGGCGGTTGCACTTGGCGCTTTGGGGGAAGCCGCAGTACGGGTCAGCGGGCTTCTACGGTTTACAGATACCCACCCGTTTGCGTATCTGTGCGTGTAACTCGGGGCATGGCTCTGTGCGTGTTACTGGTGAAAAACTCCTGGCGTCGGGTTAAAAGCGAGTTGTAGCAGCCGGTTGATGCGCAGGTGGAGTTTACGCTTCCCGGGTTATCAGTGTATGCTCCCAGCCAGGCTGCTTACACCGCCCTTGAATTACTGCAAATGTGGCAGTAGGAGAAGTGAGCATTGTTCAGCCAACATCTTGGCCAGAATTAGTTTGCCTCTGTGTTTATTTTTGTCTCTGCCCTTCTGAAAAGAGGCTTTCAGTTTTTTAATGAGCCAAATTACGATGGCTACCAGACACTGTAGTTCTCTTACATCCCCTTGTTAGGGGAAGAATCTGAGTGGAAAGTATTAATTAATGCATTTTCTTCCAGCGTTTCTAATTCTGGCGTGTTTCCATTCTTCTGGAGGCTGTAGTTCCGCTCTCTCCGCGGTGTTAATATACAACGGTGTTACATGAAGCAAGATGGTTCTTAGAAAATATGCTGATGGTAGTTATTGATTAAACGCATACCTTGTCTTCTGGGCTGAAGCGTTGCGTTTAAGATGATTGTGCAACGTGGTTGTGTAAAGCGTACGGTTGTGTCATACTTGTGTTATAGGCCAGTGTGAATCAGAAAGCCTGAAGTCTTCAGTTGTATTGCACGGTGTAAGAAGATGCCTTTATTTAGGTACCTAAATTCAGGTTAAAAGCACCTACTTGCATGCAGCTGACTACAAAATTGCTATGCAGATTCAGAAGGGAAGAGATTACGGTTGTCATTCTTCCTTCCCTAATGCTCTGCCCCAAGAAAATAGATGTACACCCACAGTTTGGTTCACAAATGATTGCCTTCAGCGCTGACATCTGGACTTAATACATCTCAGTGCAGCTTCAGAGCCATTAATTTGTGTTTAATTGCTGTTTCGCACCAGGAGGTGCTGGTCTGTTACAGTCCCAGTGAGAAAGGCACTCAGACTCTAAAGTATCTCAAATGCTATTTGTTAGACCTAACCCTATAAAGAAATAGGATAGTGTTGATCATCTTACCTCCCGTCGGGTACTGGGAACCCCAAGCTGTGTAGCACTGAACAGACCTCCTCCCATTCACACACAGCACGTTGTGCAGACCCAGTGCATAGAAAGGGTTACCCCATTTCAGTCGCTTGATCTATTAGGGATTCTTTTACATGAAAACAACGCTATTGATCATTTTTTATGTCAAGCGGAAAGGATGCTCACATGACAACTTCCTGCTGTTTTAGCTAAAGGCAAGGACATGTAGGTGGTGTAATCGCAGGTACCAAGTGAGAGCTGCCTGCAGACTCCCCTGTTAGAGCAGCTGCTGAGCTTACCCTGCAGCCAGGGGTTGTGTGTCCCACAGCATGAAGGCCATGTTGTACGTGAGGCAGAGTACAAGAGAAGCCTGGATCTACTCAAGTTAACTGTTAACATGGATCACCAGCTCCTTCATGTACAGTGGCCTTCGGTCAGGATCACTCCAAGTACTCTACAATGTCTATCTGTAAAAAAGTGCTGTTCGGTGTCTGCTGTAAATCTACAATAATATGGCTTGAGAAGATAAACCAGAAATTGAAAATACAAACTTTCTGTGTGAACACATCCATCAGCTGAGACATAATTATCTAAGGAAAGTGCTAAAAACATGGAGGAGGCAGAGCTGTTTTGGGATGTATGAACGCCCTGCTTTGAAAACATCCGTGCCTCCTGCATTATTAGCCATTCAACCAACACTGCATGCTTCCACTCTTGGGTTTGTTTGGGTTTTTTCTTAAATAACATTAATGGGACACAGATGAAATTGGGAAGTTACTCCCTCAGCTTCCAAAATCAGCTAGCCAGCTTTGGAGCTCATCCTGAGTGCAGTTTCTTTTTAACAGTTTGACCAGAAACTTAGATTGTGAGGATGTTGAGATCCTGTAAAACGTTCCTTTTTTGATAAGAAGCTTTGTGACTGTGAGCTGATATCTGTTTGCAGCAGCTATAAAGCCAAGCAACAAGTAATGGAAGATTCTGCTGGATCTTTGTTCTGCTGAATTTCTTAGGGAAAGTGCTTGGATAAGAGTGCTAAACACGAGAGAGAAGCCCAGGCGCAAACTGGCAACTGACTTTGCATAATCTTTTTTTGTTCTTCCTTTAGTAACAGAAGAACACTACTTCTGTGTGGATTTGTGCTGAATCAGGTGTGTGACACTTACTATAATAGCAATGCTAGCTGTTGTATTCTGCTTGTACTTGAAATGCCTCTTGTGCGAGAGTTGAGCTCTTCGTCTCCAATTCCCATCATAGTCCATACTCAGATTTTGGCAGTATTTGAACGAGGAATCTTTCAGCTCTTTAAAACATAGTGTCCCTATTTTGAATGAGCAGGAAGAAAAAGTTATTTTGGGATTCAAAACATAAATATGTAAGGACCTACTGCATTTTGTCAGACTTCGCACACAGCTAGTTCTAGTTCTATGACAGAATGATTAAAAATATATGTATATATGCACCATTTCTATGTGATCTGTGTACTAAGGTGTTATTTCCACCTTTGAAAGTGCCTCTGTTTTGTCCTCTCTGCTAGCCCTGACTTCACATCAGAGAGAGTTTGTTTAGTGTTTAAAACAAAAAAAGTAGTCTTCTCACTTGCCTGCTGCAGGTATGTAACAATTCGTAAACAATTGTTCTAATTGCAAGGGAAGCCAAATGTTTCTGGTTTTCTTCACAGTGCCAGACAGCCTTGACAGTGAGCTCTGAGTTGGTAAATATTGGGATTCAAGGGCAACAAAACAGGTATCTGGCATAAAAAGATGGGACTGATCCTTCAGCAGTGATGATTTTTGGACCATTATGCATTTACCATTCACTCCTAATCAAAACCTTGCCAGTATCAGGTCTTCTTGCTCCCTCTGCCTCATCAGTGCTTACTGCTGATTTGAAAAAAAAGGAAAAAAAAAAGGCATGTTTTCACCTGACCTTCTCTATTAATTGTATGTTTTTGCAGGATGCTTCTTTTTGTACTTCTCAGTTCTGAGAAATCTTAAACCTGAGCATTGTAAAAGGGAAAAGAGAATAAGAAGGAAGAGGAGCAAAAAGGGTTCCTTTTCTAGCCTCTCCAGGGTAGCTATTCATCTCCTTTGTACCAGTAAAAAATGTAAAGCACCTACTTCATCTTTATTCTAGCGTCATGACCTCTATGATTTTCTTTATTTATTTTTGTGTATAAAAGGTAAATTGTTGCAACTTACTGAATTGCTGCAAAACTCAGTTTGTTCTTATTCTTCCTCTTTAGGCAAAAATGTCTGCAGCATGCGACTTCATTGCGCTCCACACTGGGCAGAAGATGCCTCTCATAGGACTGGGAACTTGGAAAAGCGAACGTGGCCAAGTAAGTGGAGAACGATACAATATTGTGCTCTCAACCAGCATTTGTGTTTTGTGCCTCTTTTTTGAAGATCCTGAATCTGAGGCCTGGACCCTCCCCTTGAACGGTTTTAGTCTTAGGTCCACTGCAGTCAGTGGGAGGTGTGTGCGCGTGTGCATGACTAGGGCGTTGCGGCACAAAAGCAGCAGCAGATCCCATAAGGCTTGTTAACCCAGGCCTCAGGCAGTGGTGCTCTGGGCGATGAATCCAGAAGGAGACCGATGAGTGGGGTGAGACAGGGAAAATGCTGTAGGTATAATGTGGTGCTTGATTCTTCCACTGCTAAGTCCTCAGGCTGCCAGTTTGACTAAATTTCCCTCTGGCTTGGGCTGATGACTCAGCTGAAGCGTTGTTTTGGGAGGCAAGAACTCTAGTTCTTCTTGTAACAAGTGCTGTTCCAGTGGTCAGCCTACGGTTTAGCAGAAAAACAAAGAACTTGCTTGGCTCGTCCTGCTTTTGGACCAAGAGGGCTAGTGTCTCATTAGACGTTCATTCTAAATGCACTGTATTGGCAAACACTGCACTTGGGAACAATTCTGTGTGTTACTGCAAACTGTCTGTGGGACTGTGCCTCCTGTTGTAATACTTGTCCCTCTTTGTCTTTTCCTTTCTGTTTCATTTAGTTGAAAAATAAATTCTTAGAGGAAGAGATTGCCTTTCACAGCAAGTATGTGCCATGCCCATTGCTTGGTGGAATTCTTAGCTGGTGGTGGTGTTTGTAACGCCTTTTGGATTATGTGTCCCATCGCATGCCTGTGCAGTAGGTGTTGCGTACCTTGCTGCTGCTCTTGCGCTAGCTTCATGATGGGTTTTGGAGCGCGTCAGATGACGCTGTGCTCGTGACTGAGAGGGAAAGGTAAAACCCTTCTCAAGACGTTGGGCTATTCTCTCGTGCCAACTGGAGGAAGAGGTGGGAAACAAGCTATAACAGTTACATCTATTCAGAGCCATTTTCTTCTTGGTCTTTCTGTCCAAACAACTGTCAGGACAGTGGATCTGTTGGGAATAGAAGCTGTGCTAATGTGGAAGCTGAGTTGGTGTGAGAGCTCAGTCAACCTCTTAAATGAGGACAGGAGTGATTGTTCAGCTCTGTCACTTAAAATATCAACTGACAGCTGAATTAAGTTTATTAACATGCAGGAGCTTAATGGATAAATTTCTGTGCACCCAGAGCAGTTAAATATGCGTTGTCTAAAACAAATGCGTGAAACTAAACAAATAGAATATGAATGCATTGTTTGTTGTGTGCACTGACTGTTCTGAGGAAAGTGCGATCTCGTAAGAACTGAGAAAGATCCTGCTTGTGCATAATTTAAACCTAATTCAGATGGATTTTGCTGTAGTAAGCAGTGCTTCTAGCAGCTGAGACCCACACGGGATCCAGCCATCTTCTCTGGGGTCCCATGGAAGTCACTGGGAGTCACTTCTTTGGAATACCTGCTGTCTTCAAAGACTTGTTCCTAGAATGGATTGAAAGCAGAATCTAGAAAGTGCAGGGAAAATGGCCAGAGCTAACAGAGGTTGCTGCTTTTTCTATGGAATAAATAAATTCCTGTTTATCACTCTTCAAAATTCAGAACTGTAGAGGCGATTTGGCAGAGCGTCCGAATGATTTACCCTTAAAATGACGTGATGTAGTTCAGGGAGAATAATTGTAATTATGGATTAAAGACTTAAGGCCAAAAACCTAGAGAAGCAGAAGAATTATCATTGATTACATCCAATGTAGCTGTTTCCCAAGCAGAGACTATTTATCGAAAGCTCTTTTGTACGAGGGCTGCATACAGAGTGGGAGTGGATGGCTTTTAAATTCTTTCAGGTAATTATTTTGCAGATTGTAATTATTTTCTTTGCCAAGCTGCTTTTCAGTCTTGGCCTTACTCTCTTGAGTAATTTATGATTGCTGTTAACTATTCCCAATCCTAAACAAGTCTTGATCTTAGCAGTCCGGTACAAAGGTGTCATTGCAGCCCTAGTTTTCCAGATGGTAAGAATATCGTGGGAAAATTAATGAATCTAAATCCACGTTGGAAAACTGTAGGATTTTTATAGGATTTAGATCCTATAACATCCTAGCAGGGTTTAGATCCCATAAAATAACAGGAGGTTTTCGGTCTTACATGATCAAAAGCTAAAGAGAAATTAGGTTTATGTGTTGCCATAGGAACATGATGGAGGGCTGTGGAGTGGAAGGGAACGCGGTACGGAAGCTTATGAACTGGCAGCGTGAGTGAGTCCAAAGAGGAGTCCATTCAGACAGGAGCGTCAAGAATATCAGTAGCATGGGGTTTTTAATATTGAAGCTTGATTATCTGTAATCCTTTGATGTTTTGTTGTCTTCTCTCAAGTGAGCCGTGCTTTCAACCCGGAGGATTGATCCCCACCTGATGAACAGTCCAACCTGCCCTGGCAGAGGCTGGTTCTGTGGGGAGGACAGGCACGGAGCTTAGGGAACTTGTATTTCTCTTGCAAACTTCAGGAAAGCTGAAGAGGAAGCACATACCTCAGAAAACCAGTCAGACTGGGTGTCTTGTGACAGGGTTGCAGCTATGGGAGAGACTGTTTGGTTCTTGGAAACGTGTGTTAGAGAATCCTGGTTACATGCACAGACAATCGTTACTGCTGGTGTACATGGAGGCTTGGATTCCTGTCTGAAGGATAGGAGGCAGAACTATTCTGGGGACCATCAGCTCTTAAGCTGGCGTTACCTATGCGGTGGTCAGAGTTCCTTTTCAGCAAATTTGAGTACAGTATGTACAAACTGTGATACAGCAACACTTACGTTCTGGTCGTTGCATCTGAGTATCACGTGGACTGATGATCTGGGGTTTTTCCTATTTCCCGTCAGGAAATGTACTTGGACTGCTCAAATGTGACAACTCTTTGGGAAGCAGAGGAGGCTGTCAGGGTCTCTTTACAAGTGTTGTGGCCTGGAGCTGTTAGAGTGAAAGCCTCTTCCAGATGGCTCGGGGCTGTGCAGACAACGCTCCCTAATCACTTGAACTCTGTGTTGCTTGGAAATGTAAAGATGGCTTGGAAGTTTTTCACCTTGTGATGGGCAGATTGAAGAACTGGAAATATAATAATGAATATTATAATGAAATGGGACTTACAGATTCTCTTTCTGAATCTGCCACTGATTGTTAGCAATGTCGTGTTCCTCCATCGTCAAAACCAAAAGGTGGTGGGTGGGAAGGCCAAGTCCCTTGCTAGGATGTATAATGGGAGTGTAGTTCCTGGCACTTTGCTGTAGAGAGAAGGAGAGTAAGGCTTCAGCTGCAGTACTCTGTCTGGTTTTGGGGCAAACCACTTCAAGTATGAACCAGCTGATGAGACGGTGGCAGCAGTGATCCAGGGTTTGGGAAAGGTGAGTTGTGATGAAAGATGGAAGTGCCTACAGTTACACGGTCCAGAGAGGTTTGAGAGGAGGTATGCTGGCATCTCCCAAATGCACGAAAAGCCGTCACAAAGGGGAAGCTATGGATTTCACGTCTGAGGAATAGGATGTTGAGTCAGGGCCATCTTGGTTAGACACCTAAAAGGCTTTGACCATAAAGATATCTGAGCATTGGGATAGGCTGCCTGTCACTTACAAGAAGGGTTTTGACAACTGTGTGTAGGAGTGGTTTAAACTTAGTTGGCCCTGCTGTAGGGCATGGGGATAGACTAGATGATGCCTCAAGGTACTTTCAGACCTACGTTCTGTAGTTATATGATGCAAGGTCTCTGAGTCACACTAGAGCTGTGTGACTCAACTTGCCTAATGCAAAATGAACTCAGTAGTTGCTCCTTCCATAGCAGGAATGGCAGGCTAAACTAAATACGTGGAAAGTTTGAAGGGTCTTTGGCTATTGTCTCTTCACAACACCAAGCGTCCAGGGGCATATCAATCCCCAACTGCTTCTGTTGTCTTGTTTTTTATTGTTTTGGGGTTTTTTTCCATCTGCCCCCTCTCATAAATGCTTATGTCTGAACATAATCTCAAAAATACAGAACTTTCTGTTAAAACAAAGTACTCTTCTTAAATTTACATCTATCTGTTATTAGCTGGGTTTTTTCCTCCTCCAGAAATGCTTTTTTCCCCATCACATTTTCTCTTGACTGCCTTTTCTGTGGAACAGGAACTCTCAGCTCACATTGGAAGGTCTTAGTGGGCTTAGAGTAATTTACACAAATACAGACTTCTTTCCCAAATTCAAACCTTCCTTAAATGATCAGTCCCAGGTTTTCAGTGCTAGAAATTTATCAGAACGTGATACAGAAATACAGCCTCCTGTTTATTGCTTTCCAGGCACGTATCGGGAGTATGCTATCCCTGTTTTTCTGCGAGTGGTGTCTGCTTTCATTTTATGGCAAATTGTGTGCCTGTTTGGCTTAAAAAAATTATTGTGCCGATAGAGAAAATGGGAGATTAGTACAGACAAAGAACAATACTTTTTTTCCTTTCCTTTCTGTTTTGGCTGCACAACTCCCACCTTTTTGGAGGATGGATATTGAGTCCTAAAAGCCTTTAATATGTCTCAAGTTGGGAATTGCCACGACTTTGACTCTGTAGTGACCTTCTGAGGAATGTCTTTGTCAAAGTGAAACAAGGACTGTAAATACCATCCTGCTAGAGAAAGGAGGAGCTTACTTCACTGCTGTGATACAAGTGCTTTGTCATTCTGGCTAAGGGAAACTGATCTACTTTCCAGTTTTCCTCTCAAAATGCCAAAGAACGCAGTCAGAATATCCTGTGTCTGCCTTTACTGTGGCTCTTGACAAGAAAAACAAAGGAAATACACCAGTAGAAGAGAGATCTTTTTCATATTTCATTCCCCCTTCTCTTTTTGTAGCATCTGAAAGCAGGACTGTACACATCTTTAATTGGTGTTAATAATTTTGTCAGCTTTACAATTAAAAATTCTGGTATTTTGATTATGTTGAGAGAAATAAATTGCTCTCTAGCCTTTGTGGGCACATTTTTTAGTCTCTTGACAAGAGACCATAATCTCTATAAATACATTAGGGCCCTATTGCATCAAGCCTTATACACAGAGTAATTTGCCATCTCCCACAGTCTCAAGAGACATGTCGCTTAAGAGCCACGTATAGAAATCCCTGTACAGATAAGATGTACTGTGGCAGTTCAGATGTAAAAGAGAACATGTGCTTACTGGAAGGTAAATGAAATAGATTTTACTCAATGCTCATCAACCTAACGGGCGACGATGAGGACACTGAAATCTGTAGTAATTCTTGGTTCTTGCAAGCGACGTGTTGCTGTTGGCAACACGTTCACTGTCCGCAATATGGAAAGCAAAATGCAAGGCTGTGGGCATCATGAGGAGATCCCCCGCAGGCCACGTGTTAGTGGCCAGCAGCGCAGTGACTTGCATTGTTGTGCAATCAGCGAGAATGAAACATGAAGGAAAAATGTGCCATAAACCAGCATTATCTTAGAAACAAAGTGTTAGCAGTTGAACCAAATCCAAACTTTGGCAACTCTGGACATAGAAACCAGGCTCTTCCTTTACTAGGAGAGAGGAGGTGTCTTCCAGGCTTGGCTGATATTGATCGATTGGTCTGTTAGTTCCAGAAAGTTTGTCTTCCCAAGCCATGATTTACTTGAAAACTGCTTGTTAAAGCTTGTTTTATATTTAAGATGTGTGACAACGATAGTTAATAATGAATCCCTACTCTCTCTGGTGAGCCCTTGCATGCTTGGCTTGTGTGCCTGGCCTGTTTTCTCGTTATTCTCTAGTGTCTGCTAGCAATAAGCTCTCACTCCTACGGGCTGTGCCACACAGGGCTGCATCCTGCTCTGTTTGAGTCTCATGGCCTTATGTAGATCTGTGCTTTGGGGTGTTCCTCACTAAGGCCCTAAAGTGTTTTTTAACTTCCAGTCATGTGTCCCTTGTCCCTGATTGCATCGGATAACGTGTTTCTGATTACAGGTGAAAGAAGCAGTGAAATACGCCCTAAGCGTGGGTTATCGCCACATCGATTGCGCAGCAGCTTACAGCAATGAAGCAGAGATCGGCGAGGCTTTCCAAGAATGCCTTGGGCCCAGCAAGGTAAAAACACAGGAACCATCATGCTGACTTGTCTGTAGTATCAAAATTTACAACTGTGACCTGAAAGTAGACTGTAAAGTAAATATTTCTGGCTTTTCCTCCTGCTCTCCGCCGGATGTTTGTTTAATTAATCAGGAGCAGGCATGAAAGAGGGCTTTCTCTCCTGTGTAACCATCCTGGCTGTCAGGCAGAGAAAAGATTGGTAGGAATATTAGCATAGAAAGTACAGAAAATGCCTTTTTTAATTCCCTGCACCCCCACCTCTGCAAAGTATCCCAATTTGGGTGTTCAAAAAATCGGAGGTTCCCAGAATCACTAGTTAAAATGGAAAATACTTGCCATGATTCATATGAAAAATGACTTTAATTTGCCAGTCTAGCATAGCACAGGTTTGTTCTGGTTATAGATCAATTATGAGTGAGTAAATATGTACTTTAAAAAACCCCCAGTGATTGCCCTTGAGGGTTTGGTAACTGTAACTCTAGCGCCTGCAGTGAGTCCCTGGCCTAAACATAAAGTAATGTGACAGGCTATGGATGACCTGAGGTGAAATTTTAAATTCATCCACTTGCTCTTGTTGGCCCGAGGGGCCAGAAGGATTACCTGTACAGCCTCAGAGCTCCTGGGAAGAAAGCTCTTATGTTCCTGTTTTCCTGCTGCTCTTGCCTTGGCTTTAGGGCAGTCTCTTTGTTATGTGATTAGCTTGAGAGAGGCTGTTTTCAGCTTGCCCGGAGGATTCCTTCCTACTAGATATGGTAACTAATATAGGGAAGCGTAGGATTCTTCCTCAGTTCCTGTTAGCTAACTAACTGAAAACTAGAGTTTTTAAAGCATCTTTCTCTTTGACTGCAACAGTTGTATGTGAAACACAAATAATTGAATGGTTGGAGGAGAGAAACTAAGCAATTAATCATTCCAGTTGCTGCAAATTGAAGACTTGAGTGAAACTTGTTCCTACACAAGTCGGTGAGAAGTGCCCTCTGATGGTGTTCTGTGCTTCAGTTTGCCGAACATGATCCCCTTTTTGTGTTTTATACTTCCTTGTCAACCACCTTGCCGCTTGTTTCATTTCTGTGTCTTACCCTTCCAATACAGGGTTACAGGGTGCTCAGTTCTAGGTTCTGGGAAGAACACACTAAGAAACTCAAGTGCAGAGGTCTGGGGAAACCTCTGTTGATTTTCCCACACTCTTTCCATGAGAAGCATTCTTGGTTTGTAACATGTGACGGGTATAGTAAGTTAGCTGGTTGTGCCTAGAATATGTGAATTGCTAAGTAGAAATTACAAAATTTACATATGAATAAAGTGAATAATGTTTCTTTTTGGCCACATCACACTTAGTGGTGGCTTTAACCCTTGAATTGGAAAGTTTGGAGAAGAGTGTGTGTGTGTGTGAAGGGGATTGGTTTGTTTTTTGAAGCTTCTAATAAATTGCTAAGTATTTGGTATGCTTTAGCATCTGTCAACATGTGTATTTCTCTCGCTTTTTTCCATCCAGTATACTTTTGAAAGGTTTAATTTGTAGGTTCCATGTGTTACCTTGTTTTAAACTTAAATTGTTCTATTTCTTTCAAAGCTAGTTGGGGAATTGATACAATTCCCTTTCTGAACTTCTTCCACTAAATTATGCTTCCCTGCCTTTCTTAAAGGTTATTAAAAGGGAGGACCTGTTTGTAACATCAAAGCTCTGGAATACCAAGCACCACCCAGAAGACGTAGAGCCAGCACTAAGGAAAACACTTGGAGATTTGAAACTAGATTACCTGGACCTGTACCTCATGCACTGGCCTCATGCCTTTCAGTAAGTTCTGCCTGGAAAAGGCACAAAAAGCAGAAACCCCAGTTTTACGTAAGTGGTTGGTGTTCTGTCCCGAGGAGCTTCTTTCTGGGCTGTGAATTTCTTCCTGTGTATGCTGCCTGCACGACGATTCACAGTGTGGCTGGTAGTGTGCTCCTACAGTCATATAGACATTCTTTCCTACCCAGAACCTGTACACTTACTCATATTTGGTCCACTCATTCACAGAAACAACTGTTAGAATTTCATTCCTCTTTGAATTTCTGTTGGGTGAGAGTTTGTTTACTGTTAGATTTGTAGCTCCTCAGTAGAGGAAACAAAATTTCTGGGTTTGTGTAGAAGTATTGTAAACAGAAAAGGGATAATTATTCTCATAATTTAGCAATGATGATGCTGGAAAATGGGTATTAAGTCTTCATTTAAAATCTTTAAGCAATCACTTATATTTTTTAATAGTGGGAACAGCTAGGTAGCGAAATTAGAATCACTAAACTTCTCACAGTTTGGCATGGGCACCAAAGTGAGGTACCTGAAAGTAGTCTGACTGGGAAAAAGTAATAAAGCTTTGTGGGACAGGTTTCTGTACTGAAGCTTGCCAGCTTACACTAGCTGACGATTTGGCTTGCTGTGAGGTAAATCTTTGTCGAGTTTAAAATGTATTACAAGTTTAAAATAGTCTAGTGTCTTCATCTAGGCTCTGGGGACGTGTGGCAGCTATTCTTGGTTCTGCTGTTGACCTACATGGTAACCTTGAGGAAATCCTGTCACTGCTTTGTGCCTTAGTTTTACTTATCTGTAAAATGAGAATTAAGTGCTTTGTAAGGACGACAGCGCTATTCACTATTATTTATGAAGTGTACTGGAGGGGCCAAGCACATGCAGTGTCATGGTGGTGAGGAAGAAATGAAAATCACTTCTGACACTAATTCTACAATTTGAGGAAATAAGAGATGAGAAAATTCTCCAGGTAAGTGCTAAATGCACTTACCCTACAACCTCATCAGAAGCAGAGTTTCTTGCTTTATTTTCTTGTAGCTGTGGAGTAGCAGTTCTGCCCCCCTACAATCAGTGAAAAGGCAAGGGAGGAATAATTCTCCAGAGGTTTGCATGGAGACTTCAGTCAGCAGGGAAACCCTGTCAGTTTAAGGGGCTTCTGTCTGTTCTGCAAATTAGAGAACCCTTTTTATCCCCTTCTAGCCATGTGGACTGAATTTTACAAAGTGTGCAACACTAACGATAAGGGGAAAGATGCTCCAAGTATGAATATATTTCTCAGCATAACAGAATGAGGAAGTGTTTTCAACTAGAGCTGATTTGCAGGAAGAACTGTTAAAAATTCCCCCTGTTGTGAAACAGGTTTGTTTTCCAGTCGAGTGAAAAAACCCCATTCAACATTGCTTTGATAATAACGACACATAACACAAATGATGATACATATTTAGACATTGCTAATATTTAAATGTGCTTGATGTTGTGGAAACTGTTGACAAAACTGACGTTCTAATAAAGCAGTTTTGTGTTTCCTCATTGGAAACTGTTCACTCCACAGTTTTCCATTAGCTCTACTTCAGCTGGTTGAACACCTGGTTATCTACAGCGCCTGTTGTATTGGGAAGCTAAGCAAGAGAGTGTTGTGTACACAGAAATTAAAACAGATTTCCGAATGAAAATCACCTAGTGCCTCTAGGTCTTGAGAATTAATCTCTCCGTATATTACTCTTGACATATGCGGCTGCTTTTCTGAGTTGGGAGCTCATAAGGTTTTTCAGAGTTATTTTTGGCTCCAGATCTATCAATGACATGAACAAGAACCATCTCCCCTTGTCCCCAGCTGCTGCCATTTCTCACGCTGTTCACTGCTTAGCCAGAGCAACGTTAGGCAGCCTCTGAGATCCGAGCTGGCAGAGTCCTGCGGTGGATATGAAGCAGTGCTCTTCCAGGGGATTGCTGGCGGCCCTTCAAGCCTGGGCTGCTCAGCGACCAGTCATAGCCCTTTGGCAGTGCGGTGGTGTCACCCGGCATAACCAGGTTCTTTGTGTATGTTTTGTTTTAATTTTAACTGGCAAAACACCCAGCCTGCAGTCAACATGTACATGTTAAGACCTCTGTGAGAATCTGCGCTCGTATCAAGTGCTAACACCGCTACGGAGTCCGGAGGGAGTGGGAAAGCCAGGGTGCATTGAATGCAGTCTCTCTTAGATATCTCTTAAACCAAGATCCCTTTGGTAGCAGCCCCAAACAAACTATGAAGAATATTTGTCCTCTCTCAAAATCGAATTGAAAAACTAAAGCTGCCCTCTGAAGTGCTGCTCCCTAAATCAGCTGTTTTGCTAGGATCAAAGTGTGCGAAGAGCGCTGTTGTGTATACGGCGGCTTATCAGATCTGTGTAGTCACTGCTGTGTAGATGATTAGGCCAAAGTACTGTGTAACGAGTTTACATAGGCAAGACTGCATGTGAAATAATTTCTTACAGGTTAAGTCAGCATAATGGAATTCAACAGACGAATTCGGACAGTTTGTACTCTACCCTCCAAGCCGTGTATAAGCTTTTGAGAACTCTTTGAGAGAAGTTTCTTTTAGTGAAGAACTCGCATAATATAAATAATGTGCTATATGTACTTACACTTTACCTTTGATGCTGTAGACGAGGGGACAATCTCTTCCCAAAGACTCCTGATAACATGATGTGTTATGATTACACGGATTACAAGGATACCTGGAAGGCTATGGAGAAGCTGGTAGAAAAAGGTCTTGTGAAAGCCATTGGGCTGTCAAACTTCAACAGTCGTCAGATCGATGATGTACTGAGTGTGGCTACTGTCAAACCAGCTGTGCTGCAGGTAAGATGAATAAAGGAGAGGATGGAAACCTTTCCTGTTTGTCCATAAAAGTGAAGAATTTGCAAACCAGTGCTGTTTGTTGCACAAGGGGTGCAACTTCTTAAGTGCAGAGAAGAATATAACCAGCTCTGCAGGAGTCGCACACAGAAGTGGTCTTTCCAGGCAGATTAATTTGTTGGGGAGGAGGCCTATATCCATGTTCTGTGGACATTCATGCCTGCTTAGTTGAAAAGGTCTGTGGAAGAGTTCATCTTCTGTGTGAGGAACAATTTGGTCTGTAAGAAAGATTGTGAGGGAGTAACTTGAATCCCTTCTGTAGCGAGCTTCCTTGCTTGTTGGATGATCTGACTGGTACATGGGGAAAATCCAGCACTATAAGCTTAGGTGATCTATTCTCATTTTCCTGTAAACTTAGCCTACCAGACACTTCTTCATTCTCCTGGTAGTAAGTTATCCTTATGAGGATAACTTACAAGAATAACTTACTTAAACCTTAACCTCGTAGGGTTTTCCAGAGTCTGGAATGACCTGTGATGTGTGTGGTTCTGCTGTGCTTTTGACTTCCTGTTTGTTTAGAATTTAGGGTTTAGTGTTGATCTCTGTTCTCTAGCCACTCATTGTGGGTCATTTTAATAGGTAGAATGCCATCCTTACCTCGCTCAGAACGAGCTGATGGCTCACTGCCAGAAGCGAGGACTGGTTGTCACTGCCTACAGCCCCCTTGGTTCTCCAGATCGCATGTGGAAACACCCAGATGAGCCTGTGCTTCTAGAAGAACCTGGGATCAAAAAACTGGCAGAAAAATACAGCAAGTCACCTGCACAGATCATCCTCAGGTACAGAACAATTGTGAGAGAAGGTGGCATTTGGGACCCGGCCTTAAATAAAGCAAAACACGCAGGCTAGAAGAAACCTACTTAAAGCGCGTGGTTTTCCACATCGGCGGGGAGTTAAAATCACAGGAGTGCCCAAAGCAAACCCCATTTGGTGCTTGTTTTACGGTTGTTTTGCTAGAGGTGGTCCTGCCTTAGGGCACGTGGATGGACTAGATCAGAGGGAGTCCGGACCATTCAGGGCCTGGATCCGTGTCTGGGACAGTTCACTGCCTTTTCTGAAACATCAGTAGGACAATTGCGGCAGCAGCGTACCACGTTTGGGTGCTGCCTGTGGAATTTGCATGTGGCCGGTTGCTTGAACCCTGGAGCTCTTGCTGCTGCGCTCCGATGGGGTCCTGGGAAGAGGGACCGAGGATGGGACCTTTCTGCTTTGCGCTGAAGGAAGCTGTTTTGTTTTTATACAGTAAGAGCCAGTACTGGGTACTGGGAAACAACGTGATTGACAGATATCCAGAATGTGATCAGCAACTTGTAAAGTAAAACTGGATTTCCATCCTCCTTTTTTTTTGTCTGGCTCTGTATCTATCAACATCACAAGTACAGTCGGGCAGCAGCAAGTTACCCCGCCAGCTGAACACGTTCAAGATTCTGTGCTCAAACCACTGGAGAGGCACTTGAGGGATCTGGGGTTTCTTTTCGTTTCTCAATGCTTGTCATGTCAGAACTTGTGTAAAACGCTGAAGTACATTTTTTTCCCTGACTGTTTCTTGGGTTTCTAGCTTAAAGCACCCGAAACTTGCTTGCTTGGTCAAAGGCATGAACATCTTCCCCTCGTTGGTTAGTCCAGTGGCTACTGTCCAGCTTGGGTTTGGACATACTAGGTCCTAATACAATACAGTGCTACGCCAGCCCTCTTCTGGGTGTTTTTATTTTACAGAGAAACATAAGTGGCATCTCTGCTGCCACAGGTTAGTGCTCCACCAAAATAAATATTGTGGTTCTCGAGCTACACACAGAGAAAATCTCTCTCCTCCTCTTAACAGATGGCAAGTGCAGCGTAAAGTGGTTGCCATTCCCAAGAGCATCACTCCTGCTCGCATTCAGCAGAATCTCCAGGTAAGTTTAAATGGAGGAAAGGAGTTTCGGCAATGCTCTTTCCTGCGGGTAATATACTGCCCTACTACTTGCAGAGCAACAAGCTAAGGCTCGTGGTTCATACTTGCTCATCAGCGTATGCACGCACTCAGAAGGGAGGGTAAAGATTGTGGGAAAACAAACTCAGTATGTTTTAAGGGACTGAGCGTGTGAGCCCGTGTGTATGTGCACATGCACAGTCTTGTTATCAAAAGGTAAAGAATGTACTTTGTAGAAGTCTAAATGAAAAATATTTACCGAAATCTATCTGAGATACAGATTTATTGAACAGGGGAGTCTTCCAATGTTGTTCAGTGCTTCTTATTTATGAATAAGAGTTGCTCTGCCCTGCAGATGAGGGCTGGTGACTGTTTCTGCAGCAAACTGCTGTTCTAATGATGCAGAAGGAGTAAGTGTGGTTCACTTCTGCTCTGAAGTAGAGACGGTTCACTTCAGAAATTATTTGAAAACTCTGACTTCATGTAGTCTTGAGGAAGGTCTCCGAATCGGCTCCTGATATCTTTTTTCAGCCCTTAATCATGCAGATTGGCTGGTTACATACTTGTTTTTGAGTTAGGAGTTGTTTCTGTAACTGTTGTTCCCGGTAATCAAATCGTGCCATGTAGTATGCTGTTCGAAATCTCAAGAAATTCCAGTAAATTCTGCAGTTACTCAAGGTTTAGATCTACAGGGGAACAGAATATTGATTGAATAGGTAGCATTTACTTGGGGGAACAGTCTCGCTGCTCTTTATCCTTGTGGAAGAGTGCTGCGCCGTGTTGGTGTAGGCTTAGAGCTGGCAAGCGTGTGAACACCCGGGACTTTAAGCCTTTGTTTTGGTGTTTGTTCTGAGTTCAGTTGCAACTTCATATTTATAAACGGAAGACAAACTAATAGTCACCTATGGTGGTTGAATAAAGCCTCTTGCTTTTGTTCTCAGGTGTTTGATTTCAGCCTCACAGAAGAGGAGATGAGCCAGATGGGAAGCCTGAATAAAAACTGGCGCTACATTGTGCCAATGATTACGGTAACTTCCCCTGTTTCCAATAGTTTTCATATGTGCATGTGGCCGCAACTTGGGGGTTTTGCAGTTTTCTCTCTTTCTCTGTTGCCATCAGAACTACTTGCTCATAAGAACACTACATCTTTTTAGGGTATCTAAGGTGAAAGAATTTTTCAAAAGCAGGGTACAACAAAGGCAGCTTTTTGAAAACTTCTCCTCAGTTTTGACCACAGATGGCTCTCTCGAGTTCTCATTACTGACCTGTCCGTGGGCCTTTAAGCCACAGTCTCATCTTACTTCAAATCTCACCAAACTCCTCCTGATTTGTTCTTCTCGAGTACAAGCAGGTTAAGGTCCATGGCATCCCTCAAGAAGTACTCCTTCCAACTGTCCCTGTCTATATACCATAAAACCCTAAGATCAGTGAAGACTCAGGGTGCTGTTAGTTCTGCACATCCGTCGTGAGTGTCACATGAGGGACTTTGTCCACCCCTCTCCCCTGGATGTCCCCACATTTCAGAATCTTTTGTAATGACCTTCCTCTAACATAAGGAGTTTGGTTTAGGCTGTGGTATTGTTCTTCCCAAATCCATTAGCTGCAGCATCTTTTAGCATCAGCAGTTTACTCCGTCACATGAAACCTTACCTCGTGTCCCATCTGTTTTAGAGAAGCCCAGTGCCTTCTAAGAGTTGAAGTCCTCTTGATCTTTCTTATATTAAAGGACCTAACCTTGTTCCTTTCCCCTCACTGCAAAAAACCCATCATCAGTGCCTTGTCTCCTGTCTTTCTAGTGTTCCTCAATTTTTATTGCCCTGCTTCTGACTATTCAGAGAGCTGTTGCCATTCCCTGGTGTGTCACCGACCAACATACAGCGCTATAACGTGCCTGAACTGATTTATCCCTTCTCTAGCACACAGTACACTGCATAGATACACCAGGTTTCTCTGCAAATTTGGAATCTGTCATACTCTTGCCTCTCTAGCAGTTTGCCTGTAAACTATTCTTCAATAGTCAGTGGCTACTGGCTCTAAGAATTCTTTGGGGACAGCTTTTCTCCAGGACTTACTGAGGGTTTTTTGAGGACTTGAGAGCATGTCAGCGACTAGTCCGAATCAGAACGGAGAAGCTGTGAATGTGTGGTGAATGACTGTCTTGTACCAAGGGTAAATACCTTCTACAGCTTTCGCTGTTTCTCATGCTGGAGCTTATCAGGTCTTCAAGGCTGTGCTTTTAACTGTATGGTTGCTTCAGCACGTGTGCGTAAATATAAACTCCACATCCCTGCGCTCACAAGTATCTGTGTTTATGGGTGAGGAATCTGTACGCCAAGCTGCCAGCGTAGCGGCTGGGCTGTGTGGATGTGGCAGTGACGAGCATACCTGCTGCTGTGTTTCTTCCAAGTGCTTCGCTACTCATGCTGCAAACGAAGTTGTTTTATTAATGAAATTGCACAGCACACTAGAATGTAGCCTGGCTTGGATGAGCCGGGGATAATTCACGTGCTTTTGTTACCTGGGAGACCTGATCAGATCACAGTGGTTCGCAAAGGAGAGATGAAATACGGTTCAAAGTGCTAGCCCATCCAACTGGAAAAAGGGTGAATGTGATGCAGCTAGGCTTCAAAGATATTGCCGTATTGTCAGATAAGACAGGAAGGAGCAAGATGAGGAGAATTGAAACAAGACTCTGTAGCTGTAAGATCTCTAGCAGAACCTTTTGTCTCCTGCCCATCCCTTCTGGGCTTATCAGAAAGAATTTTCATCAACTGTGAATTAAAATTCCTGCCTAGCCTTTCATGCCTATCTCCCCTCGGAATCTAACTTACAGCGGCTGGATTTCACAGTGTGATACGGCAGTGATATCAGAGCTCCTGTCATAACTGACGGGTCTGTTTTTCCTTGCTTTACTTCACTGACCTATAACCCTAAGTTCTTACAGCTGTGCCACTCCTCTCCATATGGTGGTTTTGCGTACAGGCTGAGGAGGGGCTGTTTTACATGGCATGACGACGATTTCAGTTGCTTTGTAGCAGTACATTGCCTGGAGAGAGGTTGGAAATTCTTTGCACCAGCCTGAAATCCAAACTTTTGGAGACACATGATTGGCCAAGGAATATATTTAAGTGAAACTTGAATGACTAACAAGCCAGGAGAGGAGGAGTGGTGGTGCTGTACACACGATGTGTCTGGTTTTGATAGCTAGCTACCGTTGACCTGCAGTGTGTTCACTGATGGTTTTTGACACGCACCCCTTCTCTCAAATTCCTGGGGTAGGCTGGAATCGGCTCTGTGAAACACTGCTGCTGGCAGCTGCTCTCTCGGCATGCTGGGAACAAGAATGCTCACCTGAAGAGCTGGTCTGCGTAGCGAAATATGCAGGGGGAAGAAACGGGGAAAAAATGCGGAATATGAATTCTAGGAACATAAGGAAGTTGTTGGCTCTCAACAGAATAAGAGGAAACCTGAAGATACTGTGGTAGTTCTGTCCAGTTTCAAGGATCGCTTTCAGCTGACGGCTTCATTTCGGCTTTGTTGTGTTTTAATCTGCGCATCAGTCAGATGTCCAGCCGTAACGTCTTAGTTTTCTGCTCTGTAGTGCCCCCAAGTGACTAACGTCACGCGTCAGTAGGCGCTGCAAACAATTCGTTACCGGGGATTCCAGCTGGTGCTTGGAAATGCAGGTTTGATACTGAAAGCTGAGAGGGACTTTGCTACTGGATACTTGGTTTGAGAATCCCTGTGATTCCCTCTGCTTCCGTAACATTTTGAGTGACCTCTAACATCACATTATCTGTATAAATGTGATTTTTATATTAAAAATCAGTGATTTCTCCAGCAGAACTTTTATTCAGTCATTAGCCGCTCAATACAAGTTTTAGCTGAGTGATGCCGATCTGTCACCCAGGGAGATGTGTGTCTCTGCCAGTGCTGCCTCTGGATTTCCCCAGGTGTTACAGATGGGGAGCAAGCTTTTACCTCAGCTCCTCGGGAGTTGGGGGTGTTGAAATGTGCAACCTGAAATGCAAACTGTGCATCTGAATGCTTAGAAGTGGGATGCGGGAACCGAGACTTCGGCACGGCCACGTCTGCTTTTGGGCCAGCCTGAGCTTCGGGTTCGTTATCTGTGCCAGCATTCCCGTTTTACAGCTGAGGAAGCTGGTCTGTGGAAATGTTCTTGAACAAAAAGCGCAGTGAAGGAGTTCAGTGACACTATTAATGTTTCAGTATATGACCCTGAACAAGTTATTCCATGTGTTTCATCTTATCCGTCTGTACAACTGGCAGCCGGGCAGCTCTCGATCATGGAAACACGGGCCAAAAGCTCCAACTCCAGTAAAGTGTTTTGCAGTGTGCGTGTTACACAACACCCAATAACAGGTACAAGGCAAAAGGCTTTTGAGCGTTCTTAAACTCCAAGGCTCAGCAGCTTGAAAGACTCTTGCTCGAGGCTACAGAAATCTAACTCTTTTTTATTTAATTTTTGAAGATTTTTCTTTCAAGAAGTGCTAGGAGTACTCGGGAGTAGAGGGAACTGGTCTTGTTTAAGCTGAAAAAGGTGGTCCCAGATGTTTGGAATATGAAAATTTAAAAATAAACCATGCAGAATTTGAAACTAAGAATGGATTTTTATCTTTCTGACTTGACTCTCTCTGTTTACTCCACAGGTGGATGGAAAGCTAGTAGCAAGAGATGCTGGACACCCTCATTACCCCTTCAATGACCCCTATTAACTCCTAGAACGTAAGATGTCAGAGTAATGTGCCCTTTCACAAAATAATTGTTGCCACAATTTGTCATGTCCTGATAAAAACCTTCCTTCCTGCTAGGTGTACTTACAATGTACCGCTTCCAACTGACCTCCTTTCTGCAGATACTGTAGCTTCCATGTCCAAGTTTGTGCATTTATTACAATGACTGCAAGCTTGCTCCTGGAAGCATCAAATCTTAGGGGAATTAGATAAAGAGTGGGGAAGTCAAAATCAAGTTTCGAACGTCATTATCGGCCCAGGGCAGTATTTTGGGTTTACTGGCTGCGAAACAGTTTTGAAAGCTTTAGTTACTATCACAAGGAAAAATAGAGTGAAGGCGTGAAAGCATTTCAAGACTAAACAACTGCTCAGGCATCAACTTTGATATCTTTATTAATTCTGCTGTACAGGGAATACAGCGAAGGGTGCTACAGTTGTGCTGTGTCCATCAACTGTTCATTAAAACCCAAGTAACCAGCCACCACCAGTGCTTTTATCCACTTGAGAGTACTTGTGGGACTTGGAATTCTCTATTTTCTTTTTCTTTTAATTTGCCTGTAGATTTGAGGAGAATAAATGCATACCCTGGAGCAGGCCTTCAGGGAAATCCTCTCTGTTGCTTGTCACATAGATCGGTTTCAGCCCTGACAGTAGCTCTGAGTTTCCTATCGCAAAAGCCTCAAGAACTTTCCAGCAGGTCTTGCAGAGGAACATCCTGCTTTTCCTGTGAAGTTGCCCAGTGTCTCGTTACCGAAGATACCCTGTTTGAGTTCTGGAAGGGTCACTAAATTAGTTCCTGAGAGCAAAGGCCTGTCAGAGTGCCCTTTCCGTTTTAATGTCATGTTTTCGACAGCTGCCTGGGTTGATGCTTGGGAGAGCAGGGCCTGTCTGCTGTTCTACCGCTGACCCGCTGGTAACACCGGCCAAGTCATTTGCCTTTCCCGTGCCTCTGTTTTCCCACTTGCCGTGCCTTTGTTACTCCCTGTCAGGGACTGATTTATTGAGAGCTGATGCACTGTTGAGCAGGACTGGAACTGTAGCTCTAACAAGGGGTTTGTTTGTCTCCCAGTGAATTGTCCGGCCATCTGAGCACAAAGGGCACGAGGTGTTAGTACCCACCCATGCTCTGATGGCGATACCTTCTGTGGCCTTAGCAACGTTTGCTTTTGGTTTGCTCTACCTGTACAATAGGATTAATGCTCGTTTCCCTTGGTGCAGGCAGGGATAGCAAGGCAGAGTTTCTAAAGGCCTCTCAGCTTTAAAACAAAGGCACTCTTTCAGATCTGTTGATGCCATTCAGAGACAGGCATAGGCTGCTGGATGAAGAAAGCTTAGCTGACTGTAAGTGAAATAAAGAACGCTTATTTTTCATTTTCCCCCATAGAATTAGAAAAATAATCCTCTGCATTCAAGCAGTTCAAAAATGAATTCGATTTTCTGAGGTTTGATAACCTCATTTACCATAGGCCTGTAGCAAAACGACATACTCGAGCGTAATGCCTCCGCAAGCATTTCCTGCCCTGAGCCTCCCAGCGTGCAGCTGAACTGGAACAAACCTGTTTAGCACTTCTTGTAATCCTTACGCAAAATTTAAAGAACTTCTGTTCCTCAGTAAATGGTTTCCTAATTCCTGCGGAATTTACCTCTCTGGAGAAAGCCATTACAGCTCGGTTAGGATTCTTTACTACACTGGATGTTTTCTTGCAAGGGAAATGAAATCCCTGTTGGTGTTTTATTATTCTAATCAAACACGGGTGACTTTGCATAGGGTTCTTGCTGTTCATCAGCAGGGAAGGCCTACGTGGAACGTTAACAGCAGTCATCCTGCCAAGAAAAGTGGCTTTTGTTGTGGAACATGGAACGTTAACAGCGGTCATCCTGCCAAGAAAAGTGGCTTTTGTCGTGTGTATTTCCACTGGTATGTCTGAACGTCTTAAATAAATACCGTACTCAGCATATGACTTTGAGACTTTCCCCCCCCCCCCCCCGCCCCCTAATATCGAGGCCCCAATTAACTTTTTCTAGTTACTTCTCTAATCAAGCGGGCAGAGAAAAGCAGATGAATTCTGCCTCTCTGTGAACCCCCCAATTCCCAGCTGGGTTACCGCATGGACTAACGCAGTGCAGTTGAAGCTGGCCAACTTTTATCTTGAACCTGCACGGGGGGAAATGAGCCCCCGGGTCTCCGCCGATGGCTTCGCTGCTGCTGTCCCAAGTTTCCTGGAGGTCTCTGTTGTCACAGCTGCAGCAGCCATGTCTGCCTTCTCCGGTACGTCACGGTAACGTGGCCTGTGGGGAAAACACAGCATCTGCGTGAGCGGAGCCGGGGCCAGCTGACCGCTCACCTGGAGCGGGCTGAGGTTCCGTGTGGAGAGGTGGTGCCTCCCGGGACGTGAGGCAGGGGTGAGCGCCTCACGGAACGGTGCGACAGCGGGATGGGCACCGTGTTAAGGCCCGCCCGGCCGCCCCCCGCTCCGGATCGCAGGGCAGCTCGCCTGCCCGCCGGGCGCTGCGGAGGAGGGGCCCTGCCTGCCATGGCAGCGCCGCCCCGGGGGACACCCGTGGGCCGGGACCCGGCCCTGAGGGCCGGGCTCGCCGTTCTGGCGCCCCGAGACCCGCTCCGCGGTGCGAGCCCGGCCAGCCGGCCGAGGCTCCCCCGCCTTGTGGGCAGGCCCTTCCCGCCGCGCCTCCCGGGAAAACCCACAACACGCCCGCCTTCCCCCGGGGCGGGAGCGGGGGTCAGCGGGGGCCCTCCCACCGCCCCGGGGCCCGCCCAGCCGGCGCTTGGAGCCGCGGCGGCGGCGGGGCAGCAGCTTCCCGGCGGGACTCGGTTTCCCGGCGCTCCCTGCGCGCGCCGGCCCCGCCCCGCCCGGCACTACACTTCCCAGCAGGCCCCGCGGCGGCGTGTCCTGCCCGGGGACTACAGTTCCCGGCAGCACCCGCGCGGCGGCGCCCCCGGTGTCCCGCGGCGGCCGGGCGCGCGGCATGCCGGGAGCCGTAGTCCCCGTGCGGCGTGCGCGCGCCGCGAGGCGGGCCGGGGCGTGTCCCGGGGGGTATATAGGCGGCCGGAGGGGCAGGGGTCTGCACTCCGCCGCCGCCGCCCCTCTCTCCGGCAGCTTCTATGCAATCCTCGCCCGCCGCCGCTCCCCGCTGCCTCGAGCCCGCGCCGGCCTCCCCGACTAGGTAGGGCCGCGCGGGCGGGCCCCGCTGACGGTGTGTGCGTGTCGGGGGAAGGGGGGTGGGGGGCGCACCGCGAGGGAGGGGGGCGCTTTCGCGCCGCGGGGTGACCGGCGGGGGAGGGGGTAGAGGGTGCCGGGTAGGCTTTCTCGTACGGGGAGGGGCTGGGGGTGCTGGCTGGGCTCGCGTGCCTGCCTCTCCCCCCCCCCCCCCGGGCGGTGGTATGTGCCGCCCCGCTCCTCCCGCGCCAGCTGGGCCCGCTCGGCTCGCGCGGAGTTACCACGTGACCCCTGCGCGGCTGCTGCCATCTTTGTTGGGGGCAGCCGAAGCTGCCCGTAGGGCGGGTTGGGGGAGGGGGAGCGGCGGGCCGGGGGGGGCTGGCCGGCCGTGCGGTGTCACGTGGCGCCGGGCCGTCAGCCAGTGAGGAGCCGCCGTTGGGGTTTGGCGCCAATGGCGGGGGGCGGGGCCGGAGGAAGGCGGGAAAGGCGCCCATTGTTCTGTGAGGCGCGGGGAGGGGGGCCGGGGCCGCTGCCCGCCTCTCCCGGCCTTTGTTCCGCCCGGCCGGTTCCGCAACGCTGGCCGGGAGCCCCGCGGCGGCTGCCCCGGAGCGCCGCCGAGGGGAGGCGGCCCGGCGAGTGGCCGTGGCAAGCCCCGAGGCCCCCCGAGCTGCGTGGGCGGGCGCCTTGGGCACATCCCCGTGTGTTCTGGCTGGAAACGCGGCGCAAAACAGCCCGCTTTGTGCTTTGCGACTTGTTCCGTGCCGCAGCTCTGCGTGGGGATAGCTCTGAGCTGCAGGGCGCTTGCGGGTCAGTGGCTGCAAGCTGGCAGGTGTGGGTGGTCCTGGGCTCTTAGGCCGCTTGTGTCGGCTCCTATGAAACCTGCGGGTGAAGGCATCGGCTTTCCCAACAGCCTTTGATTCAAGCAATAAACAAACCTGAGGTCAGCAGGCTTCTCCAGCAGAGTGAGCTAGCCTGTGACGGCTGTGCACCGCTCCTGGCCCTGGTTTCACACCTGAGAGCTTGGTTCTTGTCACGGAATGGGTGGCCTGTTATAAACACTTGTTCAATATTTGTTTGCAGGATGGAAGAGGAATTGGCAGCTCCTTCCACATCCACAGACAAGACAGACAGGTGAGATGGGAGTTGGAGTTGTCAGTTGCTAAAAGGCGTGACATCCCGGGGCTGTTGAATGAAAACAAAAGGTTACACCTCAGCCTGGTTGTTAGGCTTTGGTTTTAAAAGATGTGGGTGCTGTAGATGCTGGAAACTTGTGCTCAGCACTAGGCTGCTCAAATCTAGTGCAGTAGAACTCTTCCAAGCGTTAATAGATACACGAATACCAACTGTTGTTTAGAAAGCTCTTGATCTGCGAGTTGGTGCTGGGGAAGCACTGGGGTGCTACAAGTGTGACTGGTGTGTAGTGGTGCTCTTCTTGGTGGACCTGGAAATAGAATTGTGCAAGATACACTGGGTTAAAACTAAGACTTCCATCTGGCATCCTTCTCAGGTGTGTCATGCCGTGTTAGGACAAGTCGTAACTTGAATTTATTCTTTTTCTCTGCTTAACTAGCATCAGAGTCTGGTGAAACGCTGTACAGTACTCAGTGTTGTGTTGGTGTGCGAGTCTGAAAGTATATTCTGTAGCATCCTTTGTCACACCAGGTTCTGCTGCCCGCTTCTTGCAGCGGGCAGTTAAAATTAACCTGTCTGCCCTCAGTCATCACAACTAAAAGTTGGTCCAGATTTAAGCAAATGGAACCAAACCACCCCCCCTCCAGTACTTCCCACCAGTATAATGTGTGCAATGCACTCTTGTATGAAAGCTGGATATGAAATTACTATGGAAACTACCAGCATCCTGTGTTTGACTTAATTTTTTTCCCCCCCCTCTCCAGTATGGATGTGGATGGAGAATCAAAGAAACTGCTGGGTTTAGGACAGAAGCATTTGGTAATGGGAAATATTCCGGCTGCTGTTAATGCATTCCAGGAAGCTGCGAGCTTACTGTGAGTAGTAGAGCGTTTTGGGAATATTTGTAGGGCTTGCTTTTCATCTTGACTACTTCCGTGGCTTATGCAAGAAAGACTTTTACCTCGCACAGGCTGCTGCGTTTATAATGAAACTGAGGAGAGGATTAATTATTTAACTTGAGTTGCCCAATACTGTAGGTGATGTGCAATTTAGACCGCTTCTGTGATAGTAATTGTCAGTGCCTTTCCCTAAGGAAGAACAGGGATTTGATACTTTATTTTGCGGTGTGTGGTTCTGATGTCTGTTAATATAAAAATAATGGGATAGTGTTACTGGCTAGTGGCTTGTTTATTGGGTCCGATTGGTCTCTGAGGGTGACACCTGGCTTGTCTCCCATTGTTTCAAACAAATAATTAATGTTCCTCTCACTTACTTGGGTTTTAAATTAGCTAAGAAACTGATTCTTCCCTGGAATTCTTAGGTTTTGAGTGTATGTGTCAAAATCTAAAGTCGGCACAGGTAAATAACTCTTCGTTACTTCTATAGGGGTAAAAAATACGGAGAGACAGCGGATGAGTGTGCAGAAGCTTTCTTTTACTATGGAAAATCCCTCCTAGAGTTGGCAAGGTACGCTACAGCTTCTCATCTGAGAGTCTGCCTGGCGTGGCAGGATTTCACCCTCCCAGAAACGGGGTTGGGCTGGGCCATGGCACTGCAGCTGGTGCTGTTAGAACGGTGGTATTACAAGAGCTGAGGGATAACAAGCTTTTGTTCCCGTTTAGAATGGAAAACGGTGTGCTGGGCAATGCCTTAGAAGGGGTGCAGGTTGAAGAGGAAGGAGAAAAAGCTGAAGATGATGCTGTGTTGCCAACTACCGATGGTATGTAAAGCTGTCTGCCTCACGGAGGCACCAGGCTGCGTTCTCTTGTCTGAACAATCCGGGTTCAGTCCATCGGTATCTCTCTAGCTGGAATCATTGTTAACTCCTAGCAGCTTGAGTGGACTGTTTTGTTCTTCTAATCTTAAAGATTGAACAAAACCTCTAAAACTTCTACAAGGAGCTGGTCACTGAAAGCGTGTGTAAAGGGTCACCGGGTGTCTGTGTCCTGAAACGCTGCATTCAAACTCGCTTTCTTGAGCTTCGCAGTCAACTTGAACTGCTTTGTAACCGTGTAGCAGGACAGGTCGGAATTGCTGTAAGAAGTCCAAGCAAGGTAGCTATGCTGCCTGCAGCTGGGGACAGTACAGGAATTCCTGTCAAGCCAGACTATTCAAGCCCTGGCACCTCTCGCTTAGCTGTGACTAAACGCTAGCGCGCAAAGCTGCACACCGCTTGAGCGGCCGCTTGCAATAATGCAGTCTGGGGACGGGGAAGGGATTTGCTTTGGTCGAGTTACCATGTTGGTTGTGTCCTAATTCTTTGTGCTTGGAAAAGGGAGCTCTTAGGAATGTCATCTAACCTGATGGCAAACCAGCACACTGGAGGGTCTGAGGGTGGTATTGTCAGTGCCCGCTAATGTCTTTATCACTAAACTCGAAGAAATGTTTATGCTTCCTCAATCATGTAGAAGAAGCGAGGGAGGAGTTGAGAGAACAGGTATATAACGCCATGGGGGAAAAAGAAGAGGCCAAAAAGTCTGCAGAAGAGTCTCCAGTGCTCCCCGAGAAGGAAATCAAACAGGAGGACGTTGAAAGGAAAGAGGTCACAGAAGAAAAACCAACAGAAGAAGCAATTGCTGATAAGGATGTAAAGCCTGAGCAGGCTCAAGAGAAGATGGAGGTGTCTGTGGGGAAAGTTCCTTCAGAAGAGCAGAAGCAGCAGGCGGCTGTGGAAGAGGAGGTAGTGGAAAACCAGCAGAAGACGGTGCCTGAAGACAAGGTAGCCGAGGCGGCTGAGGAGAAGGTGAGGACAGAGGTGTTGGACAAGGAGGCAAAGGCGGCTGTGGAAGAGGCTGGAGGTGAGGAAGTGGCTGTGGAAGAGAAGGGAGAGGAGACAGCAGAAGCAACAGGAAAAGAGCCAGCTGTGGAAAAGGGAGAGGCTGTAGAAGGGCAGGCAGAGCCAGCTGTGGAAGAGAAAGCAGCAGTTGCTGTGGAGCAGAAAAAAGCTGCGGAAGGGGAAGCAGAAGCGGAACAGAAGAAGGTGGAGGAGAAACAAGAGCCAGTAGAGGCAGCTACAGAAGTGAAACCAGATGAATCTAAAGAGTCGGAGTTCTCAAAGGAGCCTGTGCCCACAGAGGGTGAAGAGCCACCCAGTGACATGGAAGAAAAGGCTGAAATAGCTGCTGAGGTAGAGAAAGAGGAAAAGAAAGATGTCCTGATGGAAGAGGGTGAAGGTGCTAAGGTAGAGAAAGAAGACAAAGATGACCTGATGGAAGAGGGAGAAGGTAATAGTGAGAGGAGAAAAGTACTTGTGGGTGGATGACTGGATTTGGCTAACAACGGGTAAAAAGTGTTCCATTCAGAATTTTCTGTTTGCCTTAGAATAAGGAAAAAGGCACAGTAAAGGGGCTCTTGAGGGATTTTACATCCAAGTAAAGTTTCAAGGAATAGTGAATCATCTCAGTTTCTCTAGACTAACGCTTAACTAACCGCAAAGCAAGTCTTACTTGAAAGCCAACTTACAGCCCTGTGAAGTGTGTAAGTCGTGGCTGGGCTGGTGGAGAATACTGAATGGATGGTCACTTGCATGCCTCTGGGGTTATTGCACTAACCTTCAAATAACTCGAAGCACAAGTTGCCTCTGGTTGTAAGCGTAGCTTGTTTTAGAACAGCGGAGCAGAAAAGAACAGCTGAGTACACAGCAGAACGGTACATCTGCTCTGGTAGGGGCAGGGGACTCTCCGTTTGAGCCTTTCTGGTGGTAATTACAAGTGAGAATTCGGTTGGCAAATCTAAACTTCATTTGCCCTGGAACCTGAAGGCTTCTCTCTAGTACAGTCCTGCAGCTTTTTCTGCCATCCTGCTTCATTACAGCTCTCCAGTTCAAGTAACCTACTAAAGCCTGTACGCTTTGATGTGCTCCTTGCATGGTCTTAGTAGGCCAGTGCTTTTCACTGCACAAATTAATTGATGAGCAAAGTTTGTTGATAACAAACTTTGTCAGTAACTCTGCTTCACAGGAAGAGCCTCGCTGCAGGAGTGTCAAATACTCAAATCGTCCTGGACACTGAAAGGGTTTGTACTGCTGAGCACAAATGCTCAGTGGTGGAGCAGCTGCCTAACAAGGTGCCTGTCTGGACAGAGTATGATTAAACATAAATGTAGAGTAGTTACCACTGTGAAAGGCTGCTCATGTATGAATCCTGCTGCTTTTTTTTCCCCCCAACTGCTAGTGTGAGGACACTCTTGCACATCCTGCTCATGTGCTGTTATTCCAGACTCCTCCCACTACTTAAAATTTAACTTCCTACCATCTTTGTTTAACCTTTGATCGAGCTGTCCTCGGGCTTACAGGTTTGGCCCTCTCAGTGGTAGGTGTGCGCTTTTTGGGGGCGAGACTAGTGAGCTCACAGGCTTTCTAGTCTGCAACCTGTCAGTCTCCTGTTATTTGGAATTAATCGTGATGTAGGAATGAAGTGTGTCACTTCAGCGTGCAAGTCTGGCAACGCTCTAAAGCTGCCGGCCGCGCCCCGTGGCTGCGCGCTTCCTCAGAACGCTTCTACGGGTAGAACAGGTGCAGCGCTCCTACACAGGCAGTATCAGAAGTCAGGTCAGCGCTGCACGCTAGCAGGTTCGTTAGTAACGTTACCACTTAAGGTCTGACATGAGGAATGCGAATTCCCAAACGGCCTTGTTGTGCGCAGCCTGGCAGGTATCTTGCTGAAAACGCTCGTTACCTGTAGCATGACCTCCAGCAGCTGACCAGAACCCCTAGGGCTGCTCAGGATCCCGTGGCTTCTGAGGGAGCTCACAGTGCGTTTGAGAACTGAATTCTAGGTAAGTTCTAGCTGTGATAGCGTAAAGTTCTTGAACCTAAACCAGTGACCAGGGTAGCCTGGAACCGCTTCAGTCAGTGCGCAACGCTTTCAGCAAGATGGCTGCTGCTGCTGCTGAGAACTTACTGTCTGTGCTCTTCTTGCGTCACCATCTAACCTCTCGCTGGACGGCTGAATGTAACCTCTGCTGCCTGACTCCATGTGAAACAAGTGTAGTGGCGAGGGGTCTCATTAATCTGCTTTCCTTGTAGAAACAGAAGAATCTGAAGAGGAAGATAAAGAAAATGATAAAGCTGAAGATAAGGAGAATGAGTTGGCAATGGAAGACAAGGTGAGATTGCTGAGCTCTGATGTCAGTGCTCATGGAGGAGTGTAATTCACGGACCCACAGGATGGTTTGGGTTGGAAGGGACCTTAAAGACCATCTGGTTCCAACCCCTCTTCTGTGGGCAGGGCACCCTCCACTAGACCAGGTTGCAGAAGGGGTTTTAAGCCCATTATCCTTTGTCCTGTTGCTACAGACCCTTGTAAAAAGTCCCTCCCTGGAGCCTTCTCCAGGCTGAACACCCCCAGCTCTCCCAGTCTGTCCCCATGGCAGAGGGGCTGCAGCCCTCGGAGCATCTCCCTGACCTCTGGACCTGCTCCAACTGGTCCATGTCCTTATGTTGGGGGCCCCAGAGCTGGATGCAGCACTGCAGGTGGGGTCTCACGAGAGCGGAGCAGAGGGGGAGAATTGCCTCTTGCCTTGTGATTTCAGTTGTGTTTCATTTAGTCCCCCGTAGGAAAGGACTGTTGAAAACCAGGACTGCCTAAGGAAGGGGCAGCGTTACACGCAGTCTGCGTTGTGGGGTCTTGCTCCGTTCTGTAACAGTGTATTCTCTGCCTTTTTTTGTTGTCTCGCTGTGCATGTTGAATGCACCTGGTCCAGTAAGCCATGATTAGGATGGGAATCCAGTGGGAAGCGTGGTGCTGCTTAAATCCGAGGTGTTATGTGGATGGAGCAATCAAAACACCTGGGAACATCCAAGGCCCGTTAAGGCGTGGTACTAACAGTGCTAGACAGGTGCCCTGAGTAGTGTCTCTTCCTCAGTGTTTAAACAAAGTTCAGAAGCTCATTTTAAAGTAAGTGGAACATCAACCCCTTAACTTTTGGTTCATCTACGTAGCATCTTAAAACCTTATTCTTGGGGGATAATACCGATGCTCAGTGCCCTAACACCTCTGGAAAGAAAATAAGGCCATGCCAGGTGATGATGTAAGCACACGTTTCCCTCAAAGCATCCTCCCTGCAGGAGTCTCGGTTGCTGCAGTAACCTCTTTGGCATGTGCTTTTTTATTTTTCTTCTAGTGGCAAACTGTTTACCTCTTGAAGTAACTTACTCCTTGACAACACAGCTTCGAAACCTGGTTGTTTGGTGGGACGTGTGACCTTTCGTGCATTTCTAGTCTTTGCAGGAAAGCGAGGAGGATGAAATTGGAAATCTTGAGCTGGCCTGGGACATGCTGGAGTTAGCAAAAGTCATCTACAAGAGGTAAAGACAAGCCCTGGTTGGCTATGTGCCGGAGGAACGCGTTGTAACTTGGGGGTGGCGTAAGCAATTAGGAAATGGGGCGTGGTCCGAACAGGATTTGAAAGCGAATTGTTCTTGATTCAGACAGGACACGAAAGAAGCTCAGCTCCACGCGGCTCAAGCTCATCTGAAGCTAGGAGAAGTTAGCATTGAATCTGGTAAGTGTTAGTAATTCTCACACTCAGTGTTCAGTCCCACTCTCTGTCGCTGCTTTGTGTTTAAAGTGAGCGGAGGGGAGTTAATGTGGAAATTAAATAGGCTTTGTCTAATTAGGGTAGCGCAGCTGTGCGAGGAGCTTGGGAGTCAGTGAGTGAACCAGTCGGTGCCTTAAACAGGGTGGCCCATGCTTTTGCAGAACGGGGTGAAAGCTTTGGGTGGGAAGTTGTGTTACAGATCAACACCAGCCTCTTTTCTGCTTAATGGGCAAGGCTCGGTTTGCTTCCGCAACCGGGGAGAGACCTTCCTTGCTGCGGGGGTGAGTCCCTGCGCGCACAGCGGGCGTCAGTGCGGTGCCGCTTCGAGGCTGCGAGTGAAGGCTGGCTGACTCTCGCGCTCTCCAGCCCTAGGGAATGATGAGGAAAGACTCATGTAGCGGAGAGAAGGAACGGGAGTGTGTCCTGGTGTGTCTTACCTGCCCGGCCTTTAAAGCCACGTCTTAACCTTGTTGAGCCCAGAGTGCAGCGCTCTCCACACCGGGAATAATCCGACAGGGCCAGGGCTACGAAGTGAGGGTCGTGTTTGTGTCACTAGAACACATCTGGTGGGGAGCTTGACCGAGGGCAGCCGGGGACTGTCCTTTGCTCCAGGCTGAAGTTGCAGTTGGGAGCAGTTAGGTTCAGCTCCTGGCAGCAGGTAGGACGCAGGATTTGTGTGCCAGGTTTTGACTTGGCTGCTTAGTTCCTGCATCGCTGTAAATAACGAACGGCGCGCGAGAGGACTGGAGGAGCTGGATGCTGAGCGGTCATTGAGGGGGGAAGCGGTGATAATCTGAAAGCACCTGTCGCAGCTCCGTGGCTGAATTCAACAGTGGGTCTGTTCCAGGCTCTATAAAGCGTAATAAAATACGGAATAACTGAGCGAGCGTTTGATCCGGTTGGGATAAGCGAGGGCGGCTTGTCAAGCCCCGGCGGCTCTCTCCTACAGAAAACTACACGCAGGCTATAGAGGAGTTTCAGGCCTGCCTGGCGCTGCAGCAGAAGTACCTGGAGGCTCACGACCGCCTGCTAGCGGAGAGTCACTACCAGCTGGCGCTGGCGTACCACTACAACAGCCAGTTTGACGAGGCCGTCTTGCAGTTCGGTAAATCCATGGAAGTCATCGACAAGAGGATGGGTGAGTGGATTCCCGACGCTGCCTGGTGAAGGAGAGCTTGCTGGTCGGGAGGCAGTGATGGGCTGCGCTGGCAGCAGGGTGGTTGTAACGGGGTGCGCGTGCTGATGCTTGTCTCTGGATGTTGGTAACTGGGCAGCTGCTTTGTCTTGAGGCGTTCTGCCACGGTCACTGTCTCGTCCTAGCGATGCTCACCGAGCGGATAAAGGCGGCAGAAAGCGGGTCCCCTGAAGACGAGAAGGAGATCGAAGAGCTGAAGGGGCTGCTTCCTGAAATTAAGGAAAAGATAGAAGATTCCAAGGAGTCTCAGAAGAGCGCGAGAGTAGCTGAGCTGGCGCTGAAGGCAACTCTGGTTAGTGCGTCCTCTCGCCCCGACGTTCTCCCGCTGGAGCGTGAAGTAAAGCGGCAGCGGGAGGCGCTCGGATGGGATCGGACAGAGCAGGGGCTGGTGGCCGCTCCCAAGCGTTACGGGCTGTCCCTGTGCAGAGGAGACCGCGGCAGCCAACGTCAGAAGCGGAGAGGGTATTTAGCAGGTACCCTGATGGGAACTGTTCCCAACTGGAATTGGTTAGGCTCCTGCAGCAGCTTAACGTGCCACTGGCGGGGCCGCGAGTGCGAGAACGGACCCAGCGTCGCGCAGAGGTGTGGGGCGCAGAGCGGAGCACGAGGGAGTTGGCGTCTCTGGCCCTTTCTAACCCGGCACCTGTTGTCTTGCCGGAATTTGTTCACTGTTTCTTCTGCTTCCCTTAAGGTCGGAACCACATCCGGCTTCGCACAAAGCGAGGACAGCGGTTCCGTTTCCACCGTAAGTTAAAGATGGACCTTGGTAACTCCTGCCTGCTCTAGGGGTTGCCGCTGCTCACGCATCCGTGTCTGTCTTGTAACAGATTCCGGTCAGGAAAGCAGCTGATGGTGCGTCCCAGTGTGTTACAGACATCTCCCACCTCGTCAGGAAAAAGGTGAGGCTGGGAGCGACGAGCTGAGCAGAGGGTTTGCCGAGGTACCGCTGGCGCGCCCTGCGCGACTGCATTTCTTGGCCGGAGGCTTCATCCTAGCGTGGGTCTGTAACGGGGAAAAAGACTTGCTGGAGGGAGAGGAAGCCTGGAGATAGCGCGGGAGACCCCTTTGAGTGGGGCCAGTCAGTGGGGAGCCATCAGCCTTCCACAGACCGGTGCCGAGGGTTCGGGCCCTGCCTGACCCGCACCGCTGGAACTTCCGCACGCTGTGGCAGCAGCAGGGTGGCCCGCGGGCCTTAAAGGGCAAGCGACCGGGCTGAGCTGGGTGTGAGAATTGGACTTGAACAGCAAAGCTGGCCCAGTGGTGGTACTGATCAGCTGCCCCTCGCCGAGGCAATACAGGTACCGAGCCCGCGGTCCTCTAAAGGTACGGGGGTCTTCTAAACTGCTGCAGATACCACTCAAACTACCCCCGATGGTCTCCTGGCTTGTGTTCTGTGGCACAGCCTGGCCTGGCTTAGACCTTACAGACACGAGTTCAGCTCAGGCTTGCCTGGAGCGACTCTGGTCTGCTTCGCGTAGGCCGACTGCGCGTGGTGGAAGTGCATCTACCCCGTAACTCGCCCGGCTCAGCCGGCGCCTGTCTCCTTGCCGGGCTGTAAGGATAACGCGGCGCTAGAGGTGCCCGTGCCCAAACTGCCTCGCTGGGCATCCTGGGCGGCGGAGCTCCGTGCCGCGGCTTCAGCGCTCCGCTCGCGTCGTAACGCTGCGGTACCTGCCTCCAACCGGGCCGGCTGAGGGGAGGCGCGTGCGGTGATGCCAGCTTGGTGTTAAAAACTAATGAAACCTTAATGTGTACCCCGTGAAGACTAAACAATTCTGTCCTCAGAGGAAACCGGAGGAGGAGGCTCAGCAGGGGGACAATGAAGCGAAGAAATCCAGACCGGAGCCGGCTGTCAATGGCGGCGCCGCTGCTGCTGCTCCCGGGGGCAACGAGGTTGCAGAAAAAATGGAAGAGGAGGTGGGCAGCTGAGCCAGGAGCGTGGGCCTTGCTGCTTTGGGCGTGGGTTTGGGCTGGGTTTATTGCCCGCTGGTCTTCGCGAAGCTCCCCCCCCCGCCCTGGGGAACGGGGACCACGGAGTCTGACCCTGCGGGGGCGGGAGGGACCAGCTGCCCGTGGGGTGGGATGGCAGCACCTTTTGGGGGGGTGTTGGGCTCTGAAGACCAGCGAAGCGCGAGTGGTTGGGCACACGCGGGAGCGGGCCTTGGTAACAACAAACCCTTCTCTTGCAGACGGAGACAAGGCCACAGGCGGAATCAGGGGCTGCAGTTGAAAGCACAGTATGATAATTCTTTAACCTCGGACACTCCTCTCCTTACAAGGAAAATGGTTTTGTATATAGTGTATTTTTTCACTTTTTGGCAACTTTTGTATGACTTCAATAAAGATTGTAAGCAAATACCCCCAGCCTGGCTCTCCTCCTGCCCCTCGCTGTCCCCTGGGGCAGGGCTCAGCCCTCCCTCTGCCCTCAGCCGCCGTGTTTTGGGGGGACACAGCCCCGTGCTCGCAGCTTTCCTGCTGGGCAGGCTGAGACCAGCTTGTCCGGCCCCTCCAGCCCCGCTAACAGCTGGGACCCCCCCCCCGAGCTCGTGGTGCGGGAGCGTGGGAGCAGGACTGAGGGCTCCCTGCAGGGACATGGGTGTCCCGGGTGGGGCTGGGAGGCTGCTCCGGGACAAACGGGGCGTTTACACACGAAGAAAAGAACGAGACGCTGAAGCTGTTTATTAACGCCCAGCGTGGCTCCCCCCCCCCCCCGGCTGCAGGGAGCCCGGCGGTGGGTTTTGCTGGTTCCTGGGGCTGAGCCGCGGGTGCTGCTTGTGATGGTTCCCCCTAGAAAGGGCTTGCGGGGAGGGCAGAAGTGATTGTGCCCCCCCCGTGCCTCCCCCGACCCCCAAGCTCCGGGTGAACGGGGTCAAACGGCTCCTCCCTGGGCTCTACCCTGGGGCAAGGAGCGGCCTCGGGCCCTGCCCGCCCCCTCCAGCGGCTGCTGAAGTGCCCGGAGCCGCTCTGGTCATCGGGGGGATGGGGGGGGGGGGGGCTGCGTGCCGCCCCCCGGCCCCAGTGTCCCTCGTACAGCCGGTTCCCAGCCCCCGCGGCCCTTCGCCACCCCGATTCCCTGGGAGAGGGGCTGCCGGGGGGGGGGGGGGGGGGCACAGCCCGGCCCCAGCTCACCTGCGCTGCGCCGGGGGCTCCCGAGCGGGAGGAGGGTCCTCCAGAGCTGCGAGGGGGAGGCCGGGGGGGCCATGGGGGCGGCCGGGGGCTGCAGGGCCGCCTGTCCCCAGCGCTGGCCCGGGGGGCTCCTGGGGGAGGAGAAAAGTGGCGTTAACAGGAAGGGGGGGGCCCAGCCTCGAGCACCCCCCGCCCCACACGTTGGACGTGCAGAGCGAATCACCCCCGCGGTTCGGCACCCGAGAGGGACCACCCCCCCCCCTCCCCGCCGCGGTGGCCCTGGCTGCGGGGGGCACCCGTGTCCCCCCCAGCTGTGCCCAAGGGGCGGTTCCGCCAGCACCTGCCCGAGCCCAGACCCCCCCATCCATCCTCCGGCCCGACCCCGGCTCCGCTCGCCTCCGGAGATCTGGAAACCGCCCCGGGACGAGGCTCCTACCGTGAAAAGCTCCGCTGGGGGCGGGGGAGCCACGGGGGGCGGGCGGATGGCGGGGGGCAACGACCCCCCTTGCTCCACGCGGTATCGCAGCATCCCCACCTCCGCCTGCAGCCGGGCCAGCTCCTCCGCGTGCCGCTGGGCCGCCCGCGAGCCTGGGTGATGGGACCTCATCACCGGGGGGGGTCACCCCACCCCCGACATCACGTGCCCGTGCAATCCCACCCCCCCCTAACGCAGAGACACTCCCCTCACCCCGGGCAGGGCCGTTGCACCCCCCTTTGCACAGGTGCAGCCGGGGGGGGGGGGGGGGGGGCGACAGCTGCACCCCCGAGAGGCACCGGGGGGCGGGGGGGCCGCCCCTTCCCGGGGGCCGTCACCTACCGGCATCAGCTCTCCGCTCCCTCCTGACCTTCAGCGCCAGGAGCTCGTCTTCCAGCCGCCGGTTTTCCAGCTCCAGGGCCAGCAGCGCCGCGTCCAGCCCCCCCGCCCCAGCGCCGGGGGGTTCTGCCGGCACAGCCGGGGCAGCCTCAGCCGCCGGCTGTGGGCAGGGGGGGGCTGGACTGGGGTTGGGGGTTTACCTGGCCTCCTGCCCCTGCGCGACCCCGCCGCTCTCGTCTCCAGCGCCGTGGCCTCTGCCTGGAGCTGGAGGAGCTGGGCCAGGACGGCCGGGTCGCGCCCGCCGCCGCTCAGGTAGGACAGCCGCAGGGCCCTGCCGCAGCCCCAGTGTCAGCCGCGGCGGGGGTCGGGGGGGGCTCGGCAGGACGCTCGGCTCGGCCCCGCCATCCCCCGCAGACCCTCACCTGGCCTCGGCGGCGAGCGGCCCCGCGGCCGGCGGGAGGGTGTCGGGGCGGGGAGCAGCCCTGGGGAGGGAACCGGCGGCGGGTGAGGGCTGGGGGCGCTGCCCTGGAGGGGTGCAGAGCGCTGACACCCCCCCTTCCCCCGGCCGGGGCTCACCCTCCGTGCGGCAGCCGCCCGACGTGACCCCGCGGCATCCCCGGGTCCTCCCGCCCAGGGTGGGGGGCGGCCCCCCCGGTCCCCAGCGCCGCCAGCCGCCGGCACAGCCCTGCGGGACAGCGCGGGGTTCAGCACGGCCCCCGCAGCCCCGGGGGGGTGTTACGGCATCCCACGGGCCTCCCCATCACCCCGCCAGCGCCTACCCTCCCTCTGCCGCTCCAGCTGCCGGGTCCTGGCCTGGATTTGGGCCACGTGTCGCTCGTGGGTCTCCAGCGGCTCCCGCGGCCGCCGGCTGGGCTCTCCCAGCCGCCCCGGGGGTCGCGAGGGGCAGGGGGGCCGGAGCCCTGCAGCGCGGGGGGGGTCCCGTACCGCCGGCGGCAGGCTGCCGGGAGCGGCGCGGAGCAGGGCCCTCTCGCGGGGGGTGAGCACGTCCCCCAGGGGAGCCCCCCGCGCTCGGGCCGGCCCCCGCTGTCCCCGCACGGCCGGCGGCAGCGCGGGCAGCAGGAGGAGGCGGCGCGGCTCAGCGCGGTGCCGGGACCCCCCCGCCTCGCAAACGGGAAGGAAAAGGGGAAACCCCAGGGGTTAATAGTACAAACTGCCCTGGCTTTGGCGGAACGAGCACCGAGGGTCCCCCCGTGCCGCGGGAGGGTCCCCGGTTCAGCGGGCCCGCCCCCGCCCAGCTCCCATCCCACCCCGGCCCCCCCCCGCCAGCCCCGGCTCCCCGCGCTACCGACGCGTCCTGCGGGCTCTCCGCCGGCGGAGGGTCCCCCCCGGGGGGGCGGCAGCTGCCGGCCGCCGGGGTCCCGAGGCACAGCCGCTCCTCGTGTGCCCGCAGCAGCGGCCCCGAGCCGAAGGCCATGCGGCAGCGGGGGCAGGCGAAGCCCCCCGCGCCCGGCATGCAGCCCCCCGGGACGCGCAGCCAGGGATGCCCGGGTGACCCCCGGCCAGGGGAGAGGGTCCCTCCGCCGGGGCCGGCCCCCGGGCGGGCGGGCGCCGACCGGCTCGGCCGTGTTTGACGCTCCGTTGCTACGCGGGGGCGGGCGGGGAGGGAAGCGCGGCCCCACCCCCGGCCGTTCCCACTGGGGAGGGGGCGGAAATGTCCTCGGGCCACCTGAGCAACGCGCAGAGACCAGGCTGGGCCCCCCCCAGCAGCGATGCTCAGGGCGAGGGTCCTCCCTCCCCCCTTCCCGTTACCAAGGGCCGTGTCCCGGGGCTGCCCCTGCCCAGCCCGCAGCCGCACACCGCATCCTTCAGCCAACGAGGAGCCTCCCCCGTTCCCCGGATGAGCCCCCTCCTTCCACCCCTGCCCCCCCCCCCCCGCTCTCTGAGCCGGGGGTGATCACGGGCTGCTCCCCGGGGGCTGCAGCTCACCCCTCGGCCAGTGCCGCCCTCCCCGGGGCACCGGGACTCGCTGCTGGATGTAGGGGGGGGGGGGATGTGCTCCTGGGGGGGCTCCAGCAGCAGCCTGTAACCCCTCGGAGCTGCTCCCACGTTTAGGCCAGGCAGGGCCGCAGCCGAGGGGCCTGGCCGAAGCGCAGAGCGGTCAGTGCACGCGGGTCACGCGCTGTGACCCCCCAGCGGGCAGGTCCCCACGCCAGACAGGGGCTGTGCAGCCACGCGCGAGTGGCCGTCAGCAGGGATGGACGTGAGGGACCCGTAAACTTACCCCGTTGCTTGGCAACGCAGGTAATTTGCATAATTTTTCACTTAAATGGATGCGGGAAGGTACATCTTTAAAAAACGGATAAACTTTTTCAGGCAGAAGCTGTGTTTGATGGGACCGTCGGAAGGAACTGCACAATCTGTGGGCATCGTAGATGAGACCGAGCGCTCCCTGGAGCCTTCCCAGAAGAGCCAGGCCCTGGGCCTGGCTTCCAGAGAGCAGCCACGAACCCCTCGCGCCTCCTACCCAGGGTCAATCACAGACCCACAGAGTGGGTTGGGCTGGGAGGGACCTTAAAGATCATCCAGTTCCACCCCCCTGCCATGGGCAGGGACACCCTCCACTAGCCCAGGTTGCTCCAAGCCTCATCCAGCCTGGCCTTGGACACTGCCAGGGATGGGGCACCCACAGCTTCTCTGGGCAACCTGTCCCAGTGCCTCCCCACCCTCTCCAGGAAGAATTTCTTCCTGATGTCCAATCTAAACCTCCCCGCTTCCAGTTTAAACCCATTACCCCTTGTCCTGTCACTACAGGCCCTTGTAAAAAGTCCCCCCCCCAGCTTCCTTGCAGCCCCCCCAGGCACTGGAAGGTGCTGTAAGGTCCCCCCGGAGCCTTCTCTTCTCCAGGCTGAACAAGCCCAACTCTCCCAGCCTGTCCCCATGGCAGGGGGGCTCCAGCCCTCGGAGCATCTTTGTGGCCTCTCTGGACTCGCTCCAACCGGTCGATATCCTTCTGATGTTGGGGGCCCCAGAGCTGGATGCAGAACTGCAGGTGGGGTCTCACCAGGGCAGAGCAGAGGGGGAGAATCCCCTCCCTCACCCTGCTGGCCACGCTGCTCTGGATACAGCCCAGGGTACGGTTGGCTTTCTGGGCTGCCAGCGCACACGGCTGGCTCATGTCCAGCTTTTCATCCCCCAGTGCCCCACTTGGCCTTGTTGAGCTCCATGAGGTTGGCACAGTCCCACCCCTCCAGCCTGCCCAGGCCCCTCTGGATGCCATCCCTTCCCTCCAGCGTGTCACCACCCCACACAGCTTGGTGTCTGGCGGAGCCCGTGTTGGCGGGGACGGAGCAGTGTCACCAAGAGCCTTCCCTCCAGCCCAGCCGCGGCCCGAGGCTGCAGTTCCATCACACCCCCCTCCTGTGCCCTCTCTGCCTGCCCAGGGGCGGATTAAAGACCCCAAGGAAGACCTCGGGCGAAACACTGCGACGAGGGTCTCGTATGGGAGGCGCAATTCCACCCAGCAGCGCGCAACCCTGCGGATACTGCCCGATCCAGACCCCTTCGTGTACAGGCTGAACGTACACCGGACACTGACACAGCTTAGGCCACAACCGAGTTGTTTGCAAAATCCTTTTTAATCTAATAGAAATGTTTTCATGAATTTTTAAAAAAGATCTCGATGAAAACAGCTTTGGATTCAGACATTCCCTTGCCACGTCGTGAACATGAACAGCAGCATTGCACTAGGAACAAGTGACACCGACCGGTCCAGCTTCCCGGTTTTGTATGAAGCGGGAAAAAAAAAAAAAAAAATAAAAAGCAAACTGCTTTAGTGGAAGATAATTGGAATTATTTCGTTTCTTTAGGGAAAAAAAAAAAACCAAACCGCCACCAACCAGGGGCTGTCAGCTCACCCTTGCTCACCCTCTCCCTTCTTAAAGGAAGAGTTCTGCAGTCTGAGCGCTACAGCGACGTTTGCCAAGTGGAAAAACCCACAGCGGGAGAAGAAAGGCTCTGACCCCAGTGCTGTTACACCCCCAAAGCTGCAGGTCCCTGCAGAGGAAAGCTGCTCTTACAGAAGAAAGACAATTAGCATTGGCAAACTGATGCAAAATATTTATTCCAAGTTAGTTATTTTTGATGCAGTAGTTTTTCCCCCTCATACAGACTCAATGTGATAGTCACTTTTTTTTAAATCTGTAAATAATGTTATCAAAATAATCTTAATCTTTGAAATCTCACAAAAAATTTTATATTTTACAATCCACCCTGAATATCAAGGCTGCAAGAAGAACACAAACAATTCCTATATCCAAATATTTTACAGCTGTACCCAAAAAAAAAACCAAACACGCCTGCTTAAGTGATGAAGCTCCCCGAGCCGCCAAAAAACAACCCCCATAAAATAAAATAAAAAAAAAAATCCATGTTATTAGCATTAATTTAACATAATTAGAACTTCAATAGCCACTTTGTCATTGACAATGATTGTTTTAGCACACCGGGACCGCGCGACGTTGGGGAACGCGGGCGGCACCGTTAGAAGCTTGTTGTTGCAAAGAGCAGTCAGCCACTTGTATCCTGCTTACGAGACTGAACTTGTGCACTGCCCCCCAAGGGATTGCCGTCCAAATTCGCTAGCTGCACAAACTTCTATTAAGCATTAGGGCAAAACCAAAAGAAAAAGCTAAAGAAGCCAATTTCTCTCTTCTTTGGGATACAATTATTTCCCTTGTGCATGAAGTATCAACAACAAAAGAAAAAAAAAAACCCCAACTGAACAGACTGGAGACAGAATAAACTCTGTTTAGTTTATACAACCCCAAACACATGTTGAACTACGAACTGAGTTTATTGGGTTGGTTTTATTTATTTGAAATTTTCTTGTGCCCGCTTTCAGGCATCGTCATCTGACGTTTCGCTGCTACTAGTTTCTGTGTCCGAGTCCTCAATCTTTGTCTTGAAAGTGCTTCTCCAGTGGAACAACAGGCTGGAGCCGCGGCCCTGAAGAAATCCGTTCTTCCCAAATCCGTTTCTTCTTCGCTGTAGGAACGAAAGCCACTTTTAAACCGGGCAAAAGCGCGGAGAGTAACAGTCACGGAACAGCTGTGGGCGACGTACCCGACCGCACGCACACGCAGGGTCATCAACGGCGCCACAACCTCGCACCAACCCTGCGTCTCCGCGAACGTCCGTCGGGGTTACGCCACAGGACCGGGGCACGAGAAGGGAGAGGGAGAAGGGCACTCGCGAGCGGCCAGAGCTGTAAACGTACCTGCTCTGATTTAATTTGGAACTCTTTGAGCTCATCCTCGGTGAGGGGAAGGTAGTTCTCATCGTTTTCAGGATATTCCTGCCATCCCATTTCTTTCAATAACCTGATTTGTGGAGAAAACGAAAGGGGCGTGGGAATGAAAGCAAAGGAACATGGCAAAGGAGAGAACGTTTTGCCCGTGAAGCACAAGGTTTTGTATTAATTCGCCAGGGAACCTTCTGTATCAGAGCCACTTCAGCAACGCTTCGTGTTCACCCAACGTTTTCCAGTGTCTCCTACAAATACTCCGCAGCAGTCCTGCCCAACGGGTCAGTAACTAGTCTGGCAGAAGGGAAGCAAGGCAGAGATCCGAAATTCTACCCGAGGACGCTGAAAGGAGGACGTGAGGCAATCAAACCGCTATCGCAGCTCCGGATCTCCTACGGCTCCCTACCCGCTGATCCCAGACGCTCACACGCTGCTCACTCCCCGAAGCGAGACACAGTCCGAGGCACCAGGTAAACATTTTCTCAACTCTCCCGCACCGTTACAGCCTTTGAAGCAGCACAGGAGCACTCTAAGCGCAGACAGAGCGCGGGGTGTGCTTGCGAGGGTCTACGCTCACCCCTCAGACCATCCCATTCGGACACCTGCGCGTAAACTGCCCAGAATCACGCTGCCGCCCCGCGTGGGCGGGTAAATGCCCAGGCAGCGCTAACACGCAGGGACCTGGCACCACAGCAGCGCTGGAATTTAATTACAGAGCTCGCCAAAGCCTTGGCCCATCTGCCATCCACGTCCTGTTTACTGCCAGTACGACTCCACCCAGCCCGGCACTCGTCACGGAGCCCACACACCTCTGGCTCCGTACACACAAAGCTACCGCTGCTCCCCAGAAAAAGCTGTCTCTGGGAGATTCCTCCTCCTCTCACAGCCCAAGGACTCACCAACTGTTACTCCAGACACCTTATTTTGCCACTCACCTGTGTTCTGCTTCCAATGAATGAGAGAGGTTTTCCCCCTCCTCCGGCAAAGGGAGAGAAAGGCCATTCTGATGGCAATTCTCATCCCAGTTTTCCTTTGGTTCTGGTGTGCTGTTGCTCTCCATCTAAAGAAAAACAGCATCATCAAAGCGTGCTTGCACAGCCCGTGCCAACAGCACAGTTCCAAGTTCGAGCTTCTGCTTTTGGAAGCAAAGCCTGTCACCTCCAGACAGTGGTTTTTAGAGGGCCCGGACTGACTGCTGGGAAGCGACTCCTGCCCGGCTGCACCAAGAGCGCACGGCACGAACCACACGGTGGGCGGCACTTCCCTGTCCGGGGAGCATGTGTTGGCCTTACAAAGCCATCACCGGTGGCTTCACGGTGAGAGCGAGACAACTGTGAGAATGAAATACTCCTGAGGAGCGTACTGACACATCAGGCCAGACTTAAGGCATTCAGGGGTCTGGGTGAAGCCCCTCAGGCTTCAGCCACTGCCCCCGCACCTTTCACAAGCACCGAATTCCACCTTCCCGTGGATGTAGCGCGACAAGGAAGGTTGGACGCAAATGCAGATGTTAAAATAGGGTATTGTTACCGTTAGAGAACCCTCGCAAAAATGTACGTTACCTTCGCCATCTGTGACCTTCCCTTCTGCCTCGTTTATTCCTTACCCGCTCGCATTTCATCGCCCTAGGGATCTCCCTTCACCACAGTGCTGTGTACTACTCCTGCTGGCACCAACAGAAGCCATCCCCTTCCCCCTCCAGAGCTGTTTTCTTTCAGCACCCGACTCCTTAAATACCTAATGGTCACGTGTATGGGTAAGGACAGCGATCTTACATCATCCAGCTTGTCACATTCTCTGTTCTCTGTTATCTCCCCGTTCCTGTCATCTTTCAGTGCCTTCAGGAATTCGCTCTTTTTATCAGTGGTACGGCGCATCAGCTTCGTCAGGCGTGAAGAGCAGATCTCGATGGGAGGGGTGGTGCTGGAAGGACTCTAGACAAGGAAGGCAGAATACGGAGACTTTCAGACTCTGTTGCTGCGAAGACGGGGCCGTCTTCAGGGTCTGTGCTTACACCTTTCCCACCCACCAGTTCCTTGGTTGGCTCTTCACCCCTTACCCCCTCCCCAGTGTCAAATTCCCAGCAAAATACTGACTGGTCTTGCACATTCACTTCTTCCCTTACCAGCACGTTGGTCTCCCACCTATCACTACTGACTGTGTTTGTCCTTCCCCTAGGGGTCAAGTGACATGGCCTTGGCCACCTAACACCCTCGAGCCACGCTGGGGCCTACGACAGAACATGAAGGCTGACAACTTCATGCAGGACTCTTACCCTACAAAAATTAAAAAATTGAGGAGATTAGGCTCAGTTCAAATTTGCGTCTTAAGCCATCGTGACAGACCCTACCCTGACATTAGGCTAATGGTAATCCTCTTTCAGGGAGCGGTCACATCCTTAACTAAGCACAACTGCAGCCACCGCCCGGGTACCCTCCCTGCAGAGCACGCTGCTGAACCCTCGCTGCCAACGCTCACGGCCCAGCGCAGAGCCGACGGACCATCCTGGAGCCTGTGGGAAATGTGCTCAGCCCAATTCCCGAACCCAACGTCACCGCCCACGCTCTGCCACAGCGTTCAAGCTTTCTCAGGTGTCCCGAATCTGCGAAGCAGGCATCAGGCACGTCAGCTTGCGCCCTGGCAGTGCCCCGGCCTCGACACGCTAACCACAAGGAGCTTCCAGTTTAAGCTGTGCCACCGCTGGGACTGGACAAGCCGGAGAAATCTCAGAGCGCGTTTATGTGGATGTCCATGGTATCTGAGCCTTCTGTTCATATATGGAGTTGATGCCTGGCTACTCTAAGACAACGAGGAATTTGGTAATTAGCACGGATTCCTGACACTAAAATCTACCATGCAAAACTTTCCCTTCACTTACTTGCCTTGCCTTTTTTCCTCAATATTAAACCAGAGTAAAATTTCCTAAAGCCTGTAGCGTTTTTCTCCCCTCCTTTTTTAAACCAGGGTGGGAAAGTTGTTTTGAAGAGCCTGAGTTTGCAAATCTCCTTTGCAAACTATTTTTATCACACCCGCAGCGCTCGGCGCAAAGACAAGGGAACGAAAATATCGAGGAAAACAAAACCAAGGCAGCAACTGCCGCTTGCACGTCCAACGCCTGTCGCACGCGAAACGCTGGTGTGCGGTAACGCCTTCCAGGGAAGCGCGTGCCGGAAGCACTGCCTCAGGGTAAGCGTTCCTCAGGTGGCCTGTAGAGATTCTGCCTAATTCACCACAGTACGGAACAAATCAGCAGTTGTGACAACGGAGCCCGAGTACTGGGATAAAAGGCAAGCACGGTGCTGGAATCAAAGCTCTCAACGTGGCAATTAGGGTGACTGCAGTGACAGAAAGCAACAACGAACACAGACTAAAAATTAGATGTCTTCTGGTAATGTGGAATACTCCACGAAGGCACTCGAGCTCTTGGCTAGAAGTGGCTGGTTTTATATATAAAAATAGTAACATATATAGAACTGCTGAGGTACTAAAATATAACTTCTACACTTTAGGTGAAGACAGTTAAAGCTAAGGTTTAGAAACAACGGAGTCCCGAAAGGGAACCGAGTTTCACCTCAATTCTGCCTTTATTCATAACTGTCTGTAGAAACACTAGAAGAGAACGTTAATGTAAAAGGGTACAAGCGGTCATTTTCGGACATCTCTAAAGGTAGGCTTGGCCCTGTGACAGACGCATCAAAGCAGCTCTCAGATTTATATATTTGTTTATTTAGAGGTGAGCACTATGGATAAAGTCAGATTTGTTCGGATATCAGAGTGTTTAACAGGGGCACCTACCTAACAGAAAAGCCCTCCTGTATCATTTTAAGATTTCAGACTACCTTAATTTGGTTATCTCAGGCTGGCTTGTGGGGACACGCTGTCAGTGCCAGCTTTAGTTTTCAACACACTGCGGTCTCTTATGACTAGAGGTGCTATTTCCAACACTTCTGCAAGAGGGCTATCACCTCCTTTTCGGAAATAAGAAGGTGTGGACTTGCAGTCGGCGTGCGGAGCTGATTATAGTAGTGTTTGCTGGCTACAGCCCTGTGTTTTCATACTGCATGTCTCCAACAGATTCAAAGAAAACTGTATTACACATGTTCAGTTTATTTGGGAGGCATTTTTGAGCCCTTTTTATTTAGCTGACTGACACTGGTAATACAAGAAGTAGTAGTAAAGGAAGTACAGCCTGTCCTGGGGAAACCCCAGCTTTCTACTCTCGCTCTCAGATTACTACTCGACATCTTTGCTGCCTAAAGTTTCAGGCAAAATCTTCTTGGGAGCAGGGAGGGGGGAAGGAATAAATCAATGGAGACTACTTGCGTTACTGCTGTACGACAAAGTGAACACCCTTCTCAGTATCTGCCTGGAGGTGAAAGCCTGTTTAGGTTTAGCTATTCATGCTGCAAAGGTGTCTGTGCTGCGCTGTGCTTTGCACAAAAAGGACGGCGGTCCGTAGCGCAGCGGGCTCAGAGGACAACAAAAGCAGGGTGAGGGCAAGGGACACAGTGTAAGAGCTATTTGCCAAAGGGGCAGGGGCACGCTTGTTAACTATTGCGTGCGATGGCTGCTCCCACACTCAGCAGCGGCTACAGCGGGAACGCAGAGGCTGTTGCGAAGCGAAGCCTGCAAAGCAGAGCATCACAAAGACGACAAAGTCTTATTTTAGAAGTAAGATCTGTAAAGGTAAAAGATGAATGCACAACTAGAAAAAAAACTACCGTTACACCTGAAACGCCAACACACTCATTTCAAATTACGTGAATAGGTCACTTCTCAGTCTGCTTTATTTCTGTTCTTTTTATCTACGATCACAAACCCGTTGAATTTTGATTCCTAGAAGCAGAGGAGAAAAGTTACTCAGTGTCAGTTTTCTATTAAGCTTTGTGGAATTTCGAGCTCCAGAACAGCATTTTGCATAAATAAGCTATAAAGCGCTGCATAGAAACGCTGGCCGTTTTGTCGCAGTTACTGCTGAAAGGTTAACAGGTTTATATGCGAGGCTCTCTCCATCCTTCTGACCAAAAGCCGAGGTCAGTCGCTTTCCACCTCACCTTCTTCCAGCACCGAAATTAAAAGCAGACACTGTAGCTGAAGACACATGTACACACATTAAATCCCCTCAAGCTCGCACTGCTTGTGCTGTTGCTCTCCTAGAGAAAGGGAATGAGGCAGATCACCCTCCTTCCCTTCTTTTCCCATATTAAAGGATAGCATGGGAATTGGTTTACCTACCTGTTCACATCAGCTCCTGGTATCTGCACTCCAATAACACTGTCTTCACACGTCTAGTTATGCAACACTATTTAAAGCATTAGCACTTTTTATTTCCCCCATACTGGAGGGAAACTGATACATTTGGAGAAACACCAATGGCTTTACATCCAGGTAAACCACGTGTTTATTTCTTTTAGTGTATCAGAGATGTGGCAGAACGTGCTAAGAACGTACAAGTGAGTCACTCTTCAAGGGTGCAAAGGTACCTACACCATGAGCGGAGAGGCCCTTGCCAGATTTAAGCTACAGCAGGTGACAGTGATAAAGGTTCCCACCCTGTCCCTCAACCCAAGCCCTTACCTCTTTGGGAGAGGTGAGGACAGAGCCACTCGCCAGTACCGCTGGTTTGGTTACAGACACTGGACTGGTAAAGGCAGAGTCGCGGCTGGAGGACAGCGAGCCTGGTTTATGTTCATTTCTGTTGGCTTTCCATGGGCTTGGCTGTATTGGAGAGAACACAAAATACTGGACAGTAAATGGTAAGGCACAAGAAAGGGCTGTCTGCAAGTGGTAAAACAAATAAACATTGTTGGCTGTTGTACAGACTTTTTTTTCCTCTCCTTCTCCAAGAACAGACTCAACAAGTTTATCTCAACACCCATTATCTATCCCCATCTTCTGTTTTCCCCGAAGCACACACAACCCTGCTTCAGGGGTACCACCCTCCAGTCAAACACGGTTACAGCTCAAAGAGAAAATCCAACACTGCTCTTCATTAACTGGAATTGCCACCAAGTCACGCGACGTGCCTTACAGCTACTCACGGGTGGGAAGTAAAAAAAACCCCAATTAAATTCACATTTCACATGGCAACACTGTATGCCACAAAGAAAGGGTTTGCATCACTTGACAGGAACTTCTCCTGCGCAAGGAAGAAGCACATCAAGGAATATTTCTGTTCAGGCTGAGAACGCAAATTATTTATTTCCTAGGGCCCTGAAAGTGTCCATCATTGCGCTGATTTAGGCACAACAACGTCAGCCAGTTCACTGCAGCACAGAAGCACTTGCTGTTTTGCTCTGGATAATCTCAGCAGTATTCCTTCAAACACACCGGCCGCTTGGCTGAAAAACCGGGACTTCAAGGTAAGTTTTTGTTACTTGGAATGTTATCCTTGAGCCTCTCTCATCAGCCACGCACAAACACTGAAGTGATAGTCTTTACAAAAAGGATCCTAACAAGCAACTTGCATCAAGCAGCACAAGCAATACACCTGTCAGAGCATTAAAACATCTGGTTCCTTCAGCCCATCAGACTTCTGAAGCCAACTTGAAGCCACCAGCAAATAACTTGTGCACAAGTGGGATTCAGTCAAATCTGAGATGCAACAGAGCTTGCATTCCACAACAATGAGAACAGAAGCCACTGTTTCAGTATGTCCCCACTCTCCATCGGGTTGTTTTATTTGAAATAAGTCACTTGGGGAGGCCATCAGCAGTACTTTTCCACTCCAACTTGAAAACAGGAGCAGCCCACGTTATTGAACGGATTATTCGGCATCAACAGGACACGTTTCAAACATTTGCTGGGTTTGAAGGGAATATCCGGATCCACGCAATACTGCCTTGTACTAAAATGAGGGTGTGGAATTACTGTGACTAAAATCTCTCCGCAGATCCAGTGGCTGCACTATCTGGACACCCAGCTCTCGGCTGCTGATTGTTGTTCTCTCAGCTTCCACAACGGGGCAGCTGAGACAAATTCAAAGACAGACCCTTAGTGCTTTCTTAGGGAGTAGAGACAACTAGAGTATCAAAAGGAATTGTTTGCAGAATGTGACCTTCATGGATTGCTTGACTGAACAATTACCCATCTCAATTAGCCAAGAAAGAACGCTCTTGTTTCACTGCCGCTGTTCCCTTTCAGTACTACTTGGTACAACTTAACAAAACCATTTTTCATTCAGCTTGCTTGTGACAGCTTTCCAATACTGCTGACTGTCAAAAGGAACGTTTTGACCCCTCTACTGCTTGATGCACTGCAATTTCTGTACAACTCTAGAGTCTTCACAACAACGCATCCTGCCGCAGCTGCTTTACGCCTGTGCCTTTAAAAAAGGCCTCGTGTGCAGTTTTTCTGGTCACCATTAACAAAAGCGCTGTTGATGACACCAGCAGACAATTCTTCCCTGTTGCAATCCCCACTGCTGAGGAGCGCCGTAACCCCCCCAACAATCACAGCACCATTGTCAGTACGTACACACTCAAAAATTAATATCTAAATCACTAAGAACCGATTTACGTACTGCTTAACGTGACCGATCTCTTGGGCTACGTTCCAAAAGCCGATACCTTCTCCAATGGCCACAGCATTTAACCTGTTACCAATACCGTAATACTTCAGGTAGGAATGCAGGTGTAATCCAGGCCTAGCAACCGGTTCAGTACACCGAATACTTCATTAAAAGGAACTTAGGCAGCTACCCCTACATACTGCCACAATCTCTGATTTAAATATAGTTACACAATCTGGAATGCAAATGAGACCTACGTAACACGTAAAGCAAGCCGACAAAAAAAAAGCCCTACCATTATCTTTGATGTAAGCTGAACTTCCATAACAGTCACAAAGCTATCTCAGAAAAACATACCGTATTTTTCAAATCATCTATAAAAATAAAAGGGTTTATTCTAACTGTGAGCACCGATTAATGCATTTTTTGTTTCATCTGAAGAATCTAAACTTGAGTCTAATTTCAGAACACAGGAAAAGCTTCAAAAGCAGCTCTTCTGGATGGAATTAATAACAAAAACCCGTGAGTATGGGCTTTAGAAATAGCCAAAACAAATGCAATGGTGATGGCACAGCAGGGAATAACAGATTTTACCATCCAAATTCTACAGTTTCAAGCATCAGGTATACCATGACCAGCAGGAACAGACATTTACCTAACTTTCAAAATGCATTTCATTCTCTACAGCATGACTTTGAGATCTCACAAGTTATCTTTGCACATAAAAGCAGCTATGAGAAAAGCTGCATGCATTCCTGTGCACTAAAATTCTCTTTACCTTGAAGCAATCAAAGCGACGATCTAACAGGCTGGACAGAAACTGTATCTTCAGCTTTTTGTTTAAAAGAGCACTCAAAACATCCAGACTAAAAACGGATTAAGACTTTATATACACACACGTATACAAGCAGAAATAAGAGCCACAGGAGGCTCCCTATCCATCAGAAGCTGCATCCTGCTGAACTATTCTAAACAAGCACGTTTATGGACTGAAAACTGTATGTGGAATGAAAAACTTTTACTAACAGCTTTTATAACAGGCCGATTTATCCCATCTCACTGAGGAGGAGATGAGTTTTCAAATTAAGGGTGTATACTACACTACTTGATAACATTTGGATTTTTCCTGTAGTTGGTAGAATTTGGCTTGTATTAAGAGAAACTTGTGAAAGGGAAAGAAGCTCCAAACTTGCTTTCTTACAAAAAAAAGAAGTTGTTAATCTTTCCTATTTTGCTTTTATCTTTGAAGCGTGCAACACTAACCTACTCTAATCCTAGGGAAAATTTGTTGGAATATCACAGCCAGCATTAGTAATTATATATTTTAGAACTCAGAAGTATTTGGACACCTTTTTAAAGAACAACATCGCTAATAGTTTTTTCAGCTTCTTAAATACTTTTACTATCAATCCTACAAAGTTTCTAGAGCATCTATACATGCAGAATCTCTGGAAAAATGGGCAAGATAAAGCTTAGGTTTAAGAATCAAAAAACCCTACTTGTTTTTTCAACACTCCAGTATTTCGTTCAGTAAGGAATTATAGCACAAAACCCAACGCTCTTCCGGGTTGTCTTTAAGGCTCAACTAAATTAGAGCTGGATTGCAGGATGTTACAATCTAATCTGATCTTAGCCTCAGTTGTGTTTTAAACACATCAAAGTATTGTAACCCAATAAAGTTTTTTTCAAGGTAGTCACGTGAACAATTCAAGCACACATTCCCTTTCTCTGGCATTGCTTGTTTTGTCCAATTAAGATAAAGATTTTTTCCAATGCATGAAAACACACCCATTCAAAGAGACATTAGTATAGTCAGAAGGGAGATTAGCTCTCTGCATGGACAAGACCAAATGGCATTTTAACAGGAACAACAGTTTTACTAGTAAACAGATCTCTACTTAAAGGCCACTACCCCAGCAACTACTGGATTCCAATCCCTGCCTTTTGTTAGGGGGTTGATTCCCTTGATCTGCGGTTCACTGTACCTTGGAAGGAGGAGCTGCGGGTTTAGGAACCAGATTTTTGTAGACACTTGGGACAATGGTGGTGGCTTTGTTGCCATTTGCCAGGTGAGAAACAGGTGATGTAAATGCAGCTGAGAAGGCGGCGGCAGGATCCTCTTTTGAAACCTTTTTGATGACCAGCATCTTGGTAGGTTGCTTGGCACTAGGGGGGTTTTCTGTAAAAATAGACCGAGAAAGGTTCTGAAACAGGTATGTTCAGTTTCATGATGGCTTCAGAATACTGCTCCAGTTTCTCCCCTCTCAATCCCAGATGCTACACATCTGAGTCCAAGACTGCTACCAGCTGTTCTTTTGTTTCAGCTCTGAGCAAAGACTGGATGAGGATGTCAAAGTCCAGTCTTTTTTCATTTAACCACAAGAGCTCCCTTGATGCTGAAGGGAAACACCCACAGTGACATCACTTAACAACCCTCCATCATTCCTCAGGAATCAGAAGAGATATTAGCACTTTTTGAGCGACCGCGGATCAGCTTTGCTAATTCACTAACACAGCAAAAATACGTAACTTACACCTCAAAGGACGCAGTGCTTTTACACAGAAGCACAGTGACCACATCTTAGGCCGAATCCACACATTTTCAAGAGCAGAACAATATAAAAACAGTGACTGTATAACCAGCTAAAAGCCCCATAAATGGTATTTGTAATTATTTTTTGAGCAGAACAATAGCTACTGACACACATGCAAGAACAACACAGTCCAGTACTATAGCAAGAAGAGGTTTTGAGTTTGTTTTATTTGTACTATTTATAGTATCTAACCCAACTAATCTAGCTACATTCTAACTAGAGATTAAGAAACATGTATTTAATTGCTAGAACTGGTACCTTGTTTCACTCTGAGGCATAGACTCACATACCACATCAGAATCACAAGCAAGCTTATCCTGAGTTTATAAAAACAACCCCAAATAAATCCAAACCACAGAATTCTGACAGTTTTGCTGTATTTCTAACACAAAGGTCACAAGTCAGGAACTAATATTAGTTCACTCAAATCCTGTTCTGCCCCTTCAAGTGATGTCAGCATGAAATCGTAACTGCAGTAAGATGGGAAGCAAACACAAACCAGCGACATTACTACCACCAGCAGTTTTTTCATGACAAGACAGGCAGGGTTTCAAGCAGACAAAAAGACCAAGAGATCAGTGAAGGCTGTGGGTGCAAAACAACAAAGGAGGGAAAGCTGCAAACTGTCTACTTCACTTAAGTTTTTTTAAAAAAATCTTTTGGAGTGAAAAAATAGCATTTAAACATCGGTTAAAACTTGCTGCTTCAGCATTCTCTACAGCACTGTGAATACCTTTACCTACCCCATACTCCAGAAGGTGTTCCTAAAGGTTTGTTCTGGTTGGTGTGTCTTCCAGCTTCTGGATTCAAAGATGGCTGTGAAAGGCAATGCAAATGAGTATGTAATTATATTGCATACACCAAAGAAAATATTCAGTATTAACATAACATTAAGCTTCTAGGAACTCAGAGTACAGGTAGATCTCTCTGAAGAGCAGCTCAATTAGAAGTGTGCTGTGTCACAAGACATCTAAAAATCAAATTTGGATTCTTCTTGGCTTCTGCTGTAATTCCAACAGAACTACCAGAGGGTTCAGGACAGGCCCTTTAGTATTCTACTACGTGAGTAAGTAGATTCCACCAACCAATGCACACATCAAGGATTTAAGTATTTAATCAGCAGCTCAGAATATAAAACAGAATCCACATCACTGGTATATGAAGAATCTAGCGTCATTTCCCAAATATTTTTATACAATAATTATGCACTAACCGATTAAAAAAACCCCAAAGCAACTAGGCTCCTAATGTAAAGGAACAGTGAACACATACATTTACTGACAGAAAAGCTACACGTAAATTAAGCTGCAGAGTCCACTTTCCAGGACAATACTGCATGCAGACTCAGCGCTGTCAGCACTTACCTTTGATTCAGTATCAGAATTCAACTTTGTGAAACAACTAAGGATGTGTCCAAGCTCAAAGCAGAGTACAGAAAATCTAAGCATTCAATGACAAATGTTCCTGCTTAGCTATTCCTCTTCCCCCGTCCCAAGTAACTCCAGTTCAAAATATCGCCATCTTTTTCCTCTTTTTAATGAATTCTTCATATGTTAGTTACTATGGTGACAGCGTAAGTCTCTAATAACGAGCTTCTGAAATAGTAGGCATTCCTGTTCTATAAGAGTTAGGAAAAAATGTCACACCATAGCATAAATTCCTGCCTCAGATCCTAGAAATTCCACTGTTTCTGTGCTTCGTTTTTCAGCTACAGGTCTGTTTTCTGGCAGTGGTGCTCACACCACAGGAGAACTTAGACTAACAGCTCCGTACACAACCACATTACACACCAGTGTCACCACTAGGGCAAGGAGTGGTTTAGCAAAGCTTGCTACTAGACTGCGTGTGGTATTATCGTCTTAAAAATTTGGGGGGAGTAATTACAGAAGAAACAGCCATGTAGCTGGGGAAAGGAACTCATCAAGGCACCGAAACAGAGGATGAAGTAGTACGTGGAAGAAAGAGTCAGACCAAGACAGACTACAACAGTGCACGGCTGCAACCGTTACAGTAACTTTCTACATTTCTACAGGCTTTTGAAAGTCTAAAGGACAAACTTCCAGAAATCCTGAGTTACAGAATTCTTGAGAAATCAGATTCACAGAAATCTACACGCAAGCTTTATCGCTGCTGTCCAGGTGTTAACCACCCTGTGATGCAGGCTACCGCTCCCAGCAGCAGCAGCTGAACAAGACCATTCAGTGGCTCCCCAGGCACTTCACTGGAAACAACCAGCAGTTTAAACTGAACTGGCTTGTGTGACAATTTAAGCGTACACTCTACATTTTGGCCTGAAGCAGCTGTGTGGCATTCACATATTTCACTCCAACTCCTAACTTCCTGAATAGTAGCAGTGCCATCAAACTGCCACGACAGTATCAGCTGTAAACAGCATTCCAGAGAGAAAAGCTGAAAAATAGAGCAATACAGCTCAAGATGATGATACACACAATTGTGCACACTATCACCACAAACTCTCATTACTGCAGGCAGCAATGGCTTTAGCATTGAAGATGAAGGCAGAGGAATTGCATTAGATGAAGGGACCGAGTTAACAAAACCTTACAGATGACATAGACCTCTTTACACTGGTCAAGAGGAGCCTGGAGAAAGCAAGAAACAGGATGCAAAAAGTAAAAGACATGGTCTGATGACAATAAAATCCTCATTGAGGACAGGAGAAAAAAAGATTAACTTGGAAAGAGAACGCAGAAAAGGTGCGTGTATCTCAAAGCATTAGCATTAAGCAACGTGCATGGTAAGGATGAAAGCTTTAAGTCCAAGTATGGTTTGGCAGTTTGGAAAACTAAAGACGTTCCAGTAAAAATAGAGCCAGGATGTAAGAGACTATTGTACTGATAATACCATGTGAATTAGAATGCTGGATAAAAAGAAAGCTGATGAATTGGAGATACTGATGGAAGAAATGGCTCAAGAAACCCCAATCCACTAATTAGCAGAGACAGGAAAACATCTCTGGTAACAAAATACTTTTCCAGAAGATTCAAGACAGATATGCTCAGATCTCTGCAACATGTCCTGAGCAAGCTTGGGAAGGTTATCAAACACCAACATGTACCAGAGAGCAGGAGACAGGAACAGCAGGCAGACCAAAGATAAGCCGAATAGATGTACTTAGAAGCAACAACAACAACAAAAAAGGCTTTCTAAGGAAAGCCACAAAGTCAACACAACTACTCTTCCTGTGGCAGACCAGTTTCACCTTACGGGTTTCGCTGGGGACCTGTTTTGTGTGTTACAATGCTGCCTTCAGTTCACCGTAACCGTTTGACAAAATACAGTAACGTGCCAAACCCCATAATCCAACAGATCGTCAAATCCTGAGGACTCTGGGTCCAACCAGCATCCTGTCAGCACTGGAATAATCCTGTTAAATCTGTTGTATCTCAAATGTGGAATGGAACGCAACTCTAGATCCTTGCCACCTAGCAATGCTAATTAAAACGAGATCTGAAAAGCCACTTCTCAGAGCTGACACTTCTAGTGAGAAGCTATACACTTACAAAGTCTTCTTCCTCAAATTGCAGCTGCTCTTTATCTTCCTTCTTCTCTTCCCTGGATTCAACAGGCAGCTTTTCTTGAAAGGCGGAACTTTTCCGAGAATGGAAGTTGCCATTCCAGTGGCGATGAACTCCAGTTCCTCCTCCACCACGCTGGTTCACACCATCATGGCCCCGTGAGGGACCATGCCAGCCAGGCTGACTGCCAGAGAGCCCAACATGAGCTCCTTTAGAAACACCAGAATCTACAGAATCATGGCGGAGAAGGGACGGCTGATGCCAGCAGTCTAAACGGAAGGAGATAAGTACGCAAATAATAAAGGTCAACACAGCGTGCAGAATACTGGAAACATCAGGCTGTTTTTCTTGTTAAGTAACTGCGAGGCCAAACTTATTAAGCTACTGTGTGGTTATATCAGAAAACAAACCAAGCTACAGAACGTACATACACATACCACAGACACCCCTTAAGGCCTGAGCGCATGGCAGGAAGAAGAATATAGCACAAGTTTCCTATAGAATGTTTTGAAAAGGTACAGTTTTGTAAAATACTGTTTATATTCTGCAGCATTCATCATTCTGTAGAATATTCCAAAATTTTTGTTCTCAGGCTGCACACTGATCCCTCCCCTACTCACCTCCTGCAGTTCGGAGGGGCCCATTATTGAAAAATCCATCAGAGGAGTTGTGTCTCCTACGGCTCACCCCAAAGCGGCCCTCTCCCCGTGGAAGATGCTCTCCATGTTTCTCAAAGGTGGCTGCAGGGGACTGCAGAAAGAAAAAGGTGATGTAACAAAGCATCCCTTAGGGCGCTCCAGGAGCCTGTCAGCCCAACAGTGACGTTTTGTCAATAAAAAAAAAAATTTCAAGAAGCCCAAACTCTACATTCCTGTACCAGTTCTCAAGATAGCATTCATCTCTGCACTGCTCAGCCAACGACATCAAGCTGTAAAACTCTTACTTATCCATGAATGCTGCCCATCATGACCTGGTTTGATACTAAAATGTTAATCTCCACTGCCGTGCAAAGTAATGCAAATGGTTAAAGTCCTAAACCAGACTTCCCTGGTCAACCTAATCTTCTTCTGGAATCAGTTTTCGAAAGGTGACTGGCAAACTGCCCTCATTTTAAGGTTGCAATAAACCAGTGAGTATTTCTGAGTTTGGAGTTAGAGCCTGAGGGCAGCTCATCAATCTACTACTCAGCAAGGGTCAGATTATTTTTATAAATCAGAATCAAATTGTATCCCGAATTGTAAGTAAGTGGCAGCTCAAGACTTGACACCCTCCCTCCCTCCCCTCCTGACTTAAGGCCACTTCTTTAATGACCTTCTTCCTGGGATCCCACTCGAGTCTCAACACAAAGACACGGAACTACTTCCATGTCCGAACATAAAGACTGCTCATCTTCTGAAATAAATGGGACACATTTGTTGAAACAAAGACAACAAAAATTACTTTCAGCTTGGCTAGTTTCTCAAAGCCTTCCTTAAAAACACAAAAGAAGTTCAAATTAAACATTTTAAGTTTAACAGTGGGGCAAGTTTTGCTTGTTATTCTTGTCACAGCTGTCAAAGGAGGTGACCTGTACGAACGTACCTTGGTTGACTGTGGCGTTGAGAAGTTAAGCCAGGCAGGAACAAAGTCATGCTGCGCCATTTAGGTCCAGTGTCTCCCTTCAATAAAATGAGGCATCAAACCTCATGGCCAGGATCTGTAAAGGAAAAGAGCATTCCCTGACTGCCATCTTTTCCAAACTGAAATAGCAATACAATGTATTTCCCAAAGCTTGGCCTATACGAATAGGATGGGACAAGTGCTGTAGTTTGTCATAATACACTTGAGCATTTTTTTCCTGCTGACGTTGTTCCTCTGACCAAAACAGGTAAGAACTTAAACATTCCCAGTTACTTCCTGTTTACAGTTAACACACCCATGAAATTCATGATACAACGGGTGTGGAGGCGGGAAGAAAACAGAACAGCATACAAAACGCCACACAGAGATGTGTAAAATCGAGACATGACAATTTGGGGTACGTTCCTTCATTGCTCATTGCCTCACAGTCTATAAAGGGGTGATCCCTGCATGTTCTATTCCAGAGGCTGTAAATCGAATATGACCAAACCGGTGATGATGCTATAGATACTGAGCGCAAATCAGAGACCTGAAAGACAACCCTATGCCAGCTTCTGCACCCCCAACTTAAAATTGTATCCAGACCCACCAGCTTCCATCCACCAGGGAATACCCTCTGCTGAAACTGCTTTCACAGCTAAGAAACCAAAAGGTTCGGAACAAAACACAAGCTGGCAGAAGGATCTGTGCCCTAATGGAAGTTCAGCTGAAGGCCAGCTGAGGTGTCTCACTGAGGAAACTGAAACTGAATTGTTCTTTCCGACGTCATAGCAGCTTCCACTGCCCCAAATGATGAAAATTACAGTGCTGTATAACCGAATGCTGCCCTTTTGTGGAAAGTTCTCCAGTTTACCTTTTTGCTTTCTTTTTCAACTTTATCTATGAACAACTCAACACTACATAAGCACAGAAAAAAAGTACACATGATCACTTACCCTGAGTTTGGCCTCTGCAGTCCAATGTCCTCAGTTTCTGTGCTTCACTGACCTTGGGGTTCCTTCCTTCTCCAGTATGCTGTAAGGCCAGCCTTGAGGCAATAGTGCGTCTCAAGCAGAGCACGAGAGGCCGCACTTCGTGCCAACTGCGCCCTTCACCCCCTCAGCTGCTCATTTTAACCTCTCTCTACACTCTCACTACAAAAAAAAACATACCTCAGAAGGTAATTTATATTTAAAAAAAAAAGCCACGACCACGTTCACCTCATTAAATTTCCTCTGGCTGTGGTAGTAGAGAAGTCAGCCTTTACATTACAAAAAGGTTTGTCAACTCTGCATGACAACATTCAGAGCAACACCATGGTTAATACTGAACAGATACACTCAAGACTGCTGGATAATTCATGATCTGCAGCAGATCAACCTGAACACTCTGGAATGAGGGTGATGTTACATAAAAATGGTCGCCTCAAACGCTGAGATCTAAATGAGAAGCATCTGTCCAAGTGCTCTTAAAATATAAACTTCATTTTTATCACATACATCTGCTAAAAAAAGGTATAGTATTTTAAAAAAAAGAATGTTAGGATATATTCTGGTGTTCACGTAACTTGGTTAATGCTCCACAGAGCTAATCACTACTTGATAGAAAGCTCAAAAGCAGGCACAAATGTTTATCTCCCTGTTTTGCACCATTTACATGCTGAAACACAGGTCACATGAACAAAAAAATGCCAGGTCCAAAAATAATCTCTTCTACTCTATTTTTTTTGTAGACTGGGTGCTGCTTTTAAAGGGACACAAATTATTCCACAAGAGCTTCTTGTTCTACAGTGGAGAGTTCACTTCTGGGTCATAGTCCTCTTCCATCAAAGAGGTGAGACAGGAACTGTAGTCACTATAAAAAACAAACAAAACCCCATCAATACAAGCAGCATAAACATGACAAAGTATGACTAGAGAGAAGAACAGAAGGAGAAATTGACCAACTACAGCGCAAGTGCCAAAAACTATCTGATCTGTGATCAAAACAAAACCTGAAATAATCTCATTAGAAAAAAAAAAAAGGTCTCAGGAAAGGGCATTTTTGCTTCTAAATGATCACTTCCCAGATTTCATTTACAAAAGGGCAAACCAAACAAGCTGAATCAGAATAAAGGGAAGAGTGGAGAAACTGCACACAGCCCATGAAAGGGATTCCACATTTCCTAGCAGTTTTAAAGCCTGTTGTTAAAATAATGATGAGACCCTAGGCCGGAGGTAAACTTGGCCATTCCACGTGCCTCATCTCCTCTACACACCCACATCATTCCTCACCTGCTCCAATACAGCCACACTCCTCTCCCAGAGACTCATGACAGTAACACATCCAGTGTTCCATTAACTCCTCCACAGAAAGCACCAGTAACAAAAACCCGGGTTCTTCCTTCTGCTATGGCCTCTTTTTCCTTGAACCTTCTCAACTAATCAGAAGCAAGGATAGGTTTATTGCTCCTGAAACACCTCAAAAGTTTTGTTACTGTTTTGACGCCATCAGCTGTTTCTCTGAAGCCCTTTAGGTGTGCCTTATTATGCCTTCATTAAGCTTGTCAGAGTTTGTTTTCTTTGTTTGGCCATGGTTCCATTCTTTGATCAGTTCTGGGTTTTGTTGGCCTTGTTATGCCATTCTTTACTCTAAACACGTGAATTATTTTATTATTTAAGTCGTCAAGGCCGTTTTGGTAAAGGTTCAAAATAAACACACACAGGGAATAGTAAAAGAATCACTGCATTGCTATCCTCTGGGTCACTCCTTTTAATAATCCCCCTTGTTTTCATGTATTTTTTCCTTCTGGAACTAGATGTTATTGTTGTGCAGGAGAGCTTGGAAAGAGGGAAACATTTTTGCACCTAAGCTGTGAGCAATGATTACATTTCTGGACCGAGCAGCCCCATAACCCCTACAAGCTACCAGCCAAGAAGAGGCAAATCCAGAGCGGACATGGCCATGCACAACCCTGACCCGGGAATGTTCTGAGCATCCCACCCCATACCGCAAGCTAGTACGTGTCACAGTGCAAACAAGAGAAGTGCTAAGCTATAAAGACCGTTTTTCATATTAAAAGGTAATATTTCAGTGTGTATAGGGACATGCTGGAACATCTGCTGCAGACAGAACAGTCTTCCCACCACACTGAACAGAACTCCTTTAGATGTGACCTTCTGAGGCTGCTACCAAACGTCTGAGATGTAAAAGTAGAAGACAAACCAGAGTCAATGCAGTTGACTATATTTAAACAAGATTCATTACGTTCTGAATAAATATGCTTTTCAGAACAAACTAAATAGCAATTAAGCCATGTCAAACTATGGACAGAAGCAAATTGGAATTTAAGAAGTTGATTATATGAAACTGGAGAACAATTCACAGGGATATGAAAAATGGACCTAAACAGAGCAAAGCCCACACAGAACTGCTCTGCGGATGTAAGGGTATCTAAATAAAAGACCACCAGCAAAACAGTTTTTAAGTAGGAACTAGATCTGAGTACAGAACAAAAAACCACCAGAGAAGTACAATACCCAGGTTCCACTTCACAAAACCAGTTCCCAGTACCTTTGGAAAAGGAAACAGAGAAGGAAAGCACATCAACAGTTTGCAAAACTCGTGCTGCTGCAAGACATCTTTTTGTTTCAGCACAATCACAACCCAGGTGAAACTTTGAGAACTCCAACCAGTTTAGAAAAGATCTTGCAGAAGATTCAGGTCTCCTAGCCTGCTATTTTGGTATCACTGATAGCATCAGGGCAGGTCATTAAGGAGCAGTATCTACCTTGAACATAGACCGTCTAGTGCAACTCCTGGACGCGACATTTTGGACTGATGGCCAAGTCTTGCAAACACCATGTCAGCATAAATCAGGCACTGCTGATCAGAAGGCTTTACATTTGTTAAAGGACTGACTTCCACATTATCCACTTTCTATCAAGTATTTTAATACTTCTGAAACAATTTCACCTGTGGGTGTCAGTTACCAGGAGGCTCTGCACTGAGGTTGCAGCAAATTAAAGCGAGACGCTTAAATTAATCTTCACCCACTTCTCTGCAGGTAGCGTACAGAAGGCACGCTTCAGATAGGAAGTTCAAAGTAGCGCTGAGCCCTTCCAAAGTTGTGTTTCCTGGCACGAGCAAGGTACTGCAGGCTCCACGCCAATACACTACATGCCGACACCGCCTGCTGCTGGTGCCTCATTTCAGCAGGCACATACGCTGCTCTCCAGTCACTGCCTTCCTGTGGATACACTATCGCAACAAGAACTAGGTATTTGACAATAAAATGCAATACTTTTTTTGCTAAAGAGAAAAAAACCTTGTTGTTGGATGAAATGTTGTAAATGACACTGCTACTGAAAGCCACCAGCCTCCACAATTAGCCCACATGCTAGGGTTTACAGCCTCCTCACACACACTGAATTCTGGCCAACATCACTCCATCAACCGACCCGAGACCACTTCCCAAAACCTACCATACTACTGACGACAACAAATCGGCAAGACCCAAGGTCTATCAATTACCTTTTCTAACAGCAGCCTACAATAAATTCTTGAGGAAAAAAAAAAATGCAAGAACAAGAGGGAAGAGCATCAGGGACCCCAGCATCCTTTCTCAGACTCTCAGAGTCTGTATTATAGTTTATTATCCATCAGTGCTCCTATGGAAATCCCTCCTATTGCCTCTTTTTAAACACATGAATACATTTTTGCCTCCCAAACGAGAGTGGGCAAAGTTGACTTGTGCTTTGTGTAAATTTGTGGCCATACAAGGGTCAGTCTCAATTCAGTCGAACGTTTTCTTGTGCTACCAAAGTGCCCAACCACTTTCTGCTCAGTTTTTCATGATACTCATGATTTCAAACATGATATACAGACCCATCAAGTCACCTCTCTCCCAAGCAAAGTCAGACTATTTGCAAAAGCTTTCCTAGCCTTTATCATACCTTTTAGCTAGAAGGTCATCAAAACGGCATAAAACGCTCAAGATCTGGGAGCATGGCCAATTCATACAGTACTAAAATTGGACATTTTTTTAACCTTTCTTCCTAATACCTAACATTGTTTCTTCTTTTGATTACTACATAGAACTGAAATGTCCTTTGCCAACTACTCAATAACAAACAGAGCAAAGAGATAGGACATAGGGCAACGGGTTTAAATCGAAAGCCAGGAGATTTAGATTGGGTATCAGGAAAAAGTTCTTCCCAGAGAGGGTGGTGAGGCACTGGAAGAGGTTGCCCAGAGAACCTGTGGATGCCCCATCCCTGGAAGTGTCCAAGGCCAGGCTGGATGAGGCTTTGAGCAACCTGGTCTAGTGGAGGGTGTCCCTGCCCATGGCAGGGGGTTGGAACTAGATGATCTTTAAGGTCTCTTCCAACCCAAACCATTCTGTGATTCTATGATTCCAGAGAGAGCTTCCTCGAAGTACAGGTGAGGTCTGCACATGAATATATGTATGGAACAAACACTCAGGCATTCCTTGAAGGCCAAATTCCTAATTCTTCCCATATTGCATTTACAGTTCAGTTGAAATGATCTCTGCTTCAGTATGGAAAACAGCAAGGACAAAGATCATCCCCAGTAGCCACTCCCAATTCCAGGAAAAAAAAACCCAAATGAAAGTGCTTGTCAATGCAAATTTAATCAATTATCTCTCTCTCCTTTTAAATGAGTCCAACTTTGAATTACTACTGGAAATACAACTCAGAAAAAGAGAATAATAATAATATCACTAAATGAGATGTTGTATAAAGGCATAACTCTTTTTAGAGCAATGAAATCTGCATTTATGTGATTTGGTAAAGAAAAAAGGTTGTCTGTCAACTACTTCAAATATTCTTTCACTGATCAAAATGAAGAAGTCTTTGGGAAGTACATAAACCATTAAACTCTCCATTAGCACTTGGGTTTTACTTGTTAACAGTTCTAATTAGCCTTTTAAAAAAAAGTAATTTCTGTTATCAATTTTTACACGTTGCATGAAAAAATGTTTTAACTGTGGTTTCATAGCAACCTTTTTCCCCAAGTTTTTGTTATGAAAGTACTTTTTCCCCATCTTGGTAAGTGCTTAAGTTTCATACCTAAATATCCTTCATGGTGCCATGTAACATGCAAGTGGAAGAAGTGGTATTTATCACTGAGCCAAATAAATAAGCAAAAGTTTTCAGATGCTCTTTCACACTACCAGATTTCGTTGTGTATTTGTCTAAACAAATATTAAAAGTTTGACATGAAAATGGAAGAAACATACAAGCATATTCAATGTAAAGAAGCACAGACTAAAGGAAGGAACACACACAGTCCAAGACAACCCCCCCCATCCTCTAATACATCATTAACCAAGTGTTCTTGCTGTGTTACACTTGAATATATGGTTACACATCCTTCATGCCTGCTCCTGCTTGACCAGAGTTGATGTCTAAACCAGTTTCTAAAGCTCTGACTCTCAAGCTGAGCTTTCCGTATATACCTGGCAGCAGGAACCAAGGAGGCATTCAATATGCCAAGACCTATACCGACCGGAATGTAAGACTGAAGAGACAAGCTAAAGATAACCAGGGCCCCTGAGCTGCCATATGAAATTACTCATTGAGAATGGATCAGGATGTTTCAAAACTCCTCAGAAAATTCAACGTTCAAAACTCACCGTTCCTTGTAAACCTCCTCAGGTCCCTTCATTGCTACCTAGAATCCTATTAATTACATTAATTCCTTTTTTTGTCTCTTGCAACAGCAATTCACAGCAGAAAACAAGCATTAAACTGTGACCCTTCATTATACATTTATAATCCAGCTAACAGCAGCTGTAAAATGTCAGAGGGACAACATCTGTCTGTCCCTGCCACAGTTTCAGCTCTCTTCACTGCATTTCTATGTGTTTCTCTAAATGGAACGTTTACTTAAAACCAGCCAAGATTTGTTTGTCTAACTGGCCAAATCAATTGGGATTTCAGTAATATTCCTAAAGATCAGATGTTAGCTGGGTTGCACAAGCATTCAGAAACATTAGTGAACAATTTAACGGATGCATAAGGCAGAACAGAATCTACTTCCCTCATCAGTTTTCTTTCTGTGTTAATCAAGCAGATGTGCCTAAACATACCCAACAGACCTTTCCACTTAGCTTCTCTTCAGAGTAGAGTGTTGTGTAACAGGTGTATGTTGGTTTACGCTAAAGATTTAATACCATATGCGTTCACTAAAATACGATCTCTTTCTAACAACTTTTGATTCGTCCAAAACTTTCACAGCAATAGCGAGCCACAGCCTGGAGCCCTAACTAGGAGGAGGCAAAAGCATGCCACTGATTTCTTCAAGGACAGCAAAAAGCCACACATGAAATTTCATTATCCTGTTTTCCAAAAAGCAGAACACAGCTTGGTCTTACTATTATTAGAAACATTTTGCTGAATAAGATAATTATATTTGGGTGCACAGCCCTTTTAAAATAACATAATTACAAATTTTGCTTCAACCTCGCACACATTATCAGCCCTTACAATAAAAGACAAGCGCAGCATTACTACTTCAAGAGTTGTTGTAACAACCAGTGAGCTCCATCTTGCCAGGTTGAGATGGTTTATTTGCAGGTAATGGCATATTCACCTACATAAAATATCTACGAAAGAAGCTTACATTCATTTTTCTTTCAGCTTCCATGAATACAATTGTCTAGACACACCTTCAGTCTGTCTACATGACCAAAACACAGCTAACTTTAGAGAGGACAAATGCAGACGTTCCAGAACGGCACGTACAACTAGTAGTGCTCACACACCCTGGGTATTGTGCCCCGAGTAGCTGTAATACGCACCTGCCATCAGTGCTTGTTTCTCTCCATTTTGTCACAGCTTGATCCCCCAAATGGTTACTGGGATATAAGGGGCAGTTCCATTCACTAAAAATACTGCAGAAAACATTAAGGTGTACGTGGCTGCTGAAAAATTCAGCATCTAAAAACGCAAAGCACCACTCACGTTGGATTTTACAGAATTATGGAAACGTGAGCCCATTAAAACCCTAAATGATGGATTAAAATGTTAATCATGTAGCAAACCAAAGCCTTCCCAGATACAGACATTAAAGTTCCTGTGCAAAGCAGCTATTAAGCTATTACTGGAAGATTAACACCTTGTTTTTCAAGTTTAAAGCAAACGAATCTATCTTGCAGAATCATCAAAACTGTTCTGTGCTCTAGAAACAACACTGCAAACCTATATATTCCAAGATGAAAACGTGCCAGAAGCTTGTCCATACAAAAGTGTTTCCAGAATAACAGGTTGGGGGTGGAGGGAAATTGTATTAACTGTTATCTGACCGCTTTTGCAAACCAGACCCCTAACTTCAATCAACTGAAAATACAGGAAGGAAGGTCCGTATGAACACATCTGTATGCTGAAAGCCTTTTCTCTATTCACAGTCCTCCCCCTGGCATGTCGTACTGCCTCACAAACAACCTGTCCATGTGCCTACTTACTTTCCACTTCTCTACGGTCACGCTGACTGAATCCTACCCTCTTCAAAATTCCTGGAACAAACGTATACACCCACCCAACCACATACCTTGCAAAGCTTTAACAGTCTACTCTTGTGAACACATACCGACATCTAGAAAGCAGTGGGTGAGGAGATGACTTGTTTTCTTTCTTAACAGCATCACAGATGCAAGGGCACACAGGAGTAACATAACCAAATCGGACAGAAAAGCGACATCTAGGACTGCGATGTAGGAAAGGCTCTCCGCTGAGTAACACCATCGACAAAAACGTCACCTTCAGCAATGCTACTGATCGATCGATGCCTGCCCTTCCAGCCCTTGCCAATCCAGGTTGCTGCCAGCAAGGCTGCCACCACATCACTACTGGGTCAGCAGCACCGGGTGCACTGAGAAGATCACAGACCCCAAAGCCAGCAAGCTTGTCTTTGGAAGCAAGCTGTATTGAACACAGAAGCCCAAAGCACGTTTTGGAGAAGGCGGTGCCTGAGGAACCTGTACAGAAGCCTGTGTAAGAGGATAAGGCTCTGAACCTCAGCCAACAAGTGTGATACACTGCAACTGAACCATTCCAGCGGGTTTTGATAAGTTTACTCTGAGTACCAAGATAGTACCATTTCAAACGTAAAATCTAGAAGGCTCAACTCCTGATAAGCACAGAATGGGGACAACACAGACTTTCTAGATACTATGCCTACTAACGAATATTCCTGGATGTTTTCTACTCTGGCCACTGGCAATACTGTCACCCCTTATGCCTCTCTCCTGTGCCACTTAAGATTCCACTTCCCTCCAACGCCCCTTTAAGAGCCTTCAGCAGTGTTTACGTTAGAGAACTGCAGTATTTGCCTGTGCTATTAAAACCTGCTCACTGCTCACCCCTAATGCAGGGAGCAGGGGTGCAGGGACTGTATACACCTCCATGAAACAAGGGTGTCTATTGACACTACTGACACAAGGTAAAGAAACATTTTCAACAGTGTGAGGCCTAAATGTGAACAGTGTTCTGAACTTTCAACCAGCTTTAGTGCGTTATAAAGGTATTCTGCATCTGGAGAAGGTATTCTGCTAATTCTAATCAAATCCAAAGGTTTTTTAGCTGTTGAAGGGAACGAAATCAAATGTCTATTTTGCAGTGCACTTTGACCCACAGACCTTTTGAAAGTATCTGTGAGGTCAAGATAAGGCTCTGTTCTGCTCTGAACCTTACAAAGCACAACCCCTTGTCACAGCTGCCTTTAAAGGTACCACTATCCTCCCCAAAACTTCACGAGAGAATGAAATAGCAATGAAGAGCCTATCTGTACGGTCTGCCCAAAGCCTTAATGAACCAAGTCACTTCTGCGGCTCGGCAGCATACACCAGGATAATGTTCCCCATCATAAGGAAAGAATTGCAAATATGTAATTACTGGCTTATCCCTGCTGCAAACTACATACCTCCTGCCTACCTGTCTCCCATAGGTGTAGACAGAGCCTAAGCAGAAGTAAAGTAAGTAGTTCTCCAGTACCTTAAAAAAAGCAGGATGGGTGTTTCCCATTAAGGGTATTTTATAACCCAACAGTTTACCAGGGTTACTATCACTACTATAGCACATTTACATTGAAATATATTCCATTTGGAGCTCAGAAAAATACACTTCCTTTGGAAAATAGCATCAAATGCAACCAGACTATTTATCAAGTATTTGTGTCAGGGCAAGACAGACTATAAATCAAGAACAGGGAAGTACAGATCTGCATTCCAGATGAAGGATAAGAAAGTAGAAGGCCTGTCACCTGCAAGGAGGAAAGAGAACTGAGAGTCAACAAAATAAACAGAGAAGGACATTCAGAAATGAGACCATTTTCCTAAACAGTATTATAGTAATTCTCCTCAGTACCATTATCCCAGCCCTACAAGACCAGTACCACCAACTGGGAAGGGCAGTACATTCCAGTTATACGTACTTCCCGCCCAAGACAACAGGCCAAGACTGGGGGACTAATCATACCCTCTCTGCCCCTCCCTCCACTTGGGTTATTTCCAAACCATTCTACCTCAAGAGCAGGACAACATGAAGAAACTCTACATTTATTTGTGACTAGGACGTGACAAAGACAGGTTCACTGGGCGCTTTTCAGCATCTGTACAACACCTGCATTCCAGTTTGTAAAGTTCATATTGCCTGCTATGTTTTGCATTCCACTAGCTTAGAATTTTCAACACTTTCTCTACTTAAGAAAGTAAAAGTCCCTGAAGACAATTAAGTTAAAAAAAAATTCTATACATATAAAATAAATTGCACAAATAATAAATATTCCACTTCTTTGGTCTTGGCTTCAAAAAAAAAAAAAAAGAACAAGTGATCCCTAATCCTGTGACCTAATGATTTGCTGCAGCTGGCAGATACATCCTCTTTGGATGTTCACAGTGTTTTGCTGGAGCCCTCACTATGATCTAGTCTGTGAAACTCAGAGATAAAATAAAGCAAGGAGTTATGGACAAGTTGTTGTCCAGCTGGTTTGAGCTTCAGATCTTGCAGAGAATTACTGTGCTGTTGTTCTGCAGGTACACTGTGCAGGCCAAGAGTTAAACAATGCCATTCTTCTACACTGGTGTCCTACAATAAGCTAGGGAACACTAGGAAAACATCTGGAGGAAAAAAAACCTCTTCAGAGGCTGCGCAGCTCATCCACTTCTCTCCCAAGATTTAAAAGGTTTTAGCTCTACCCTCTCCCATCTGATGCAGCTGAAAATAAACCAAGCAACACCCTCCTTCATTAATTTGTATAGCAATCTTCAGGCTGCAGAACCGCAGGAGTACAAAAATTAATCCTAAAATGTCTCAAAAAGTATCAGAAAAATGAGTTTGTTATCAGCAGACTGGAATTCATTATGCAGCTATTCATACCTCCACTGGAATATTTTTTTGGGAGCTGTAAATCAAAAGAGATTAGCATACCAGCATTCTCCAGCATATCTCTACAATCTGTTTTTGTTATTCTTACAGCTTGAAAGCCTGTCCCCGCACCTAATGCCTAACCTAAATATACTCTGCTGCAATTTCAACCCATAACTACTTGTTTTATTCATGATGGATATGGCAAGCTGACTACCCTCTCTCTCTGCAGATACCTTTTAAGACGTATTTTCTCCACACCAGTACTTCAGTATTCCCTGAGGGCAACCTTAGCAGGTGGCAGGGGTAAGGAGGGGGATGTCCCATAGACCACCCTGTATCCCAGCACTGGCTGGTAGCAGAAAAAGTATGTTAGAACATATTCTGGGATCAAATATAGTCATGTTTTTATAAAACAAACCACCCCCCCAACCACTCCAATTTTACTGTTGCAGCTACAAGCTTTTAAGTTCAAAGCACTGCGGATGAAAACACTGATGTGACCCACCTACCAAGCGCGACAGCTTGCAGGCAGCGACAGGATGTCAGAGCTGGCTCCCAGTTATACCTGCAGGTAACTTTTGTAAGTGTCTTTATAGATCACCTGCTAACGTCTGATGAAACACAAGTTGTATAAAAACTATTCCAGAACTAAACAATCCAAATTCTTTTCCCCCCTCAATCCTCACTCAGGGGTTCTCTGTCTCCCAGACTTTATCTTCTCTTATTTACAGACCTTGTTACCCAGCCATAACTTTCCCAAAGTATGACAGTACCACAAACTGAACGGGATACCTTTAGCTGAAGACGTACCACGCTTCAAGAGAGCAGAAAACCCCACTTGATTCCCTTACTTACAACGCTCTTGCGTATATTCCACTATGACAAGTGAATTTTCGTGAGAACGATGCTGCTGACTCACGATAATTTAGGAACCACTACAGCCCCTAGCTACTCTCCTACAGAACTGCTGCCTAGCCAGCTACTCCTTGTCCGCACACGGTAAAATTCCTCAACGCAGTAATTTGAACCCATCTAGACCAAAAGGGCTGAAATCAATTGATTTCAGTTTGTGTTCAGTAAGAATGTTATTTCAATGTAGAAGGTGAAAACACCTAACAGAATGTGACCCAGGACAGACTCCCTGATGTGGACACTCTTCCCTTGAAGATACCCAAGTCCTTGGGTTTTTTAGATGGTGTGAGGGCAAGTGTTCCTCCACACTTTTCAGTGCTCTGGAACTTTTCCCATCCCCACAGGCGCTCAGTAGGATACATTCCATAAGGCCCAGTCAACCTGAAGGCATTAAAGTCATCATCAACCTGTTTCTCTACTTTAACTACAGTTCATACGAAAAAGAGTTTTCTCAAACTAAGTTAAGATCGTAACACATCCAACATTTTCAGGTTGAGTTTGTTTTTGGTTTTTTTTTTTTTTTTTTTTTTAAGATTATCATCAAAGGTCTTTTCAGACCACCTCACATGAATCCAGATTAATCCCTTGATGATGGATGACGCATTGGAACACAATGGCAAAACACTCCTTTCTGCTGAAAGGCTGGAGACGCGTTGTAATCTTTACCATACCAATTCACCAGCAGCTCTGAACACCGATAATTTCTGTGCCCAGAGTAATACCATATACCCCCATGGCAGACTCAGTCCTTTACTCGCAAGTTAATTGTGCATCACAAACTGAAGATGACAAAATTCCACAATCATTGCCACATGCTCTGTATGTTGCAACTACGCCCTGAGGGTGACACAGATACCCAGGAAAGCGGTGCCCACCATGCTAAACCTCTATTCCCACCGCCGGTCATTCCTGGCTGTGCCACTAGCCACCTGAAAATAGAACAGACGCTGAAAATAAAAATGCTCCCAGTGAAATTTATTTAAAACTCCTCATTTTTCCTGTATTGGAAAAAGGGGATTCCTAAAACCAAGGACATGCACTTGGACATCATTATATACACACACACCCCCCTGTTTTGCTTATTAAGAGCCACCAACATCACACCATGAAGGCGCGATGCTCCTTCCAGGGTGGAGGATAAGACTGAAAACACCCAACTGGAAGCAATCACAAGATTCAAGGAGGAAAAAAAAAAAGGAAAAAAGACATTGGCATTTTTGGTAGCGCGACTGTAAACACTAGAACTTTGGGAGCTCCCGAAACCCTCTAATGTACAACAGTCCCTGAGGCACAAGGTCACACACTGCAAAATATTTGTTCCTGAGAATCATTTGTTGCAGAAAACCTCAGTTATGTTTGGATGGACTGGTTCAAAAGACTTTTGTTAAGCCAGACCTTGGAACTGCAACTCTTTGAGATTAGTCATTTTATGGAACTGCATACACCAACACTTCACAGGCTTCTTGCTGTTTAATTACAGAAAGGTCGAAGAAGCATAAAGTGTTAAAATTCTGCTTCTGACCGTTTTGAAGACTGGCTAGAGAAGGCAGGAACGGGAAGAGTTAAGCACACTTGAATCAAGAAATTCCAGTTTGGGTTGATACAGCCTGACAACTAATATTTATGATTAATTTAACCAATATGCTTCCCTTCCCACTTACTGTCATGCTAATGGCCTCGTCTAACCCAGAATTAAGGTCTGCACAGTGTTTGGACACACATGTACAGGGTGGTGGATACGTAGCCACTATCAATCTCTACCTAAATCCACTCCCAAAAATGTAAATTTATCTTCTGACCATACAGTAACTCATTAAAGTTTGGCACATTTTCACAGGAACACGTTAACTTACAGAACACAAGTTAAACAACATCCTGGCATTCGTGAAGTATTCTAAGCGGGACCATGTTTCTGCCAACTTCACTGCTTTTCATCAACTCTGACAAGTCAAGAGAACACGCACCTCGATTGCTCTTACTGGAACAAAAGCCACGCAGGGTTTTTAGTTGGTATCCTGGTCACTCTGTAGGCGACAGTAAAATCTCTACTTACATTGCTGTGTTAGAACAAGATCTAAACCACTCCTGCCTCTACAAATAAATGTACATAACACTTGTAAATCCCAAATAAACTTCCTGGTATACACACTGCCTCACCAACTGCAAAATTCACTGACTACGACCTTTCCCTAAGTTACAGCAACAGTCATCCCATGGCTGTGTTTTCACAAAGACCTAAAAGCGAGCTGTATCCATGCAAGAGCAGCCAGCGTTCCGGCGAGGAGAGGTGCTGTTTTAGCTCTACTGAACGTAGCCAGCCCTTTTCCAATCCGTCCACAGACAAGCGAATAAAGCACGCCCCAGAGTACACTTCGCAACTAAGTCAACTCAGCAGGTACACAACCAGCTTCAAACACCACGGAACGCTGAAATCAGATCCGGGAAAAAAGCAACGCTAACTCCTGGGCCAACAGTTTTTGCTCATTACAAAGACAAGAACTGCACTATCTGACACCCCACACTCTGAAAAAATGTACAGATCCAACCACAGTATTCCCTGTATTATAAAAAGTATCCCACAGCTCTGAAGATGTTTTACATTTTGTGTAAATACCAGCAAAGGTTATTTTTCTGTAGTGACTTAATTTCCTAATGTAAACCAGGAATTTCAAGAGGTAGTAACATCATCTACATGGCAGTCACATCTATGAGACAGCGACCATACCCTGCAAAGTGTTCTTATTTTTCCCCCCATAACTGAGTGCATTTCCCCTTGATTTGTTCTATATCACATCTGCATTCTGTTCCTCTTATTTCTGAGACATCCACAGAAAAAAACAGGACTTGGGTGGGTTTTTTTTTTTTATGCCATCTGTTCCCCGCATATTTTCCCTTTAAGTCCTTGTATGCTATCTGCAATGGAAACTTCTGTGTCATATAGGATTAAGACTACAAACCAGACGAATGTACAACACAGAGGCTGCGCTTATCTACAAATAGCTGTTACAAACAACAAAAAAAAGGGGGACCTATCACCTGAAGCTTTTCTATCCCAAATACAAAACTTAAAGTAAGTTCTTCTAAAGGTTCTTTTCTCCAGAAACGACCGGAAAAAATGCCAGAGGAAAAACTGCTCTTAAAGCCGGTGATTTTATTTCTTCCTACCCTTGCCCTACACCTGCTTCCTTCCCAAGTCACAGCCTGGAAGTCTGAAATGCCGCTCTCCCCATGGATGCGCATGGGGAACCTTTTCACCGAAACACCAGCCGTGTTCGTTCATGAAGTAACATTTGCATAAGCTTTATTTTTTCCCCATAACCACCTAACATTTTTTATAGAAGCGATGTCAACTCTACTGTAAACTCAGCTTTGATGGCTCTTCCATTATCTCGGCTGCTTTCCCATCTCCATCCCGCTCTGCTGTTTCCATACTTCCCTCAGACACTTGCAACCTTCCAGAGTTATCACCAACATTACTAACACTTGTGTCACTCAGACCTGGGGGGCAGGGAAAGGAAGGCTGACTTACCTGGTCACGATAATATAGAGTTTTAAGCTGTAGTCTTAAAAGATTCTACCACTGCTGATGAGGATTTAAATAGCGACTGTTCCTCTAAAGCTCTTGAAAAAACGAGTAACTTGTGCAGACACCCACTGAAATCGTTGCAAAGCTGCTCATTACTAAACCGAACTCAACTCAAAGCCTTAAACGCACCTGGGTGTGAACAGAGCTGCTCTGACCCAGTCCACCTACAGCCCTTGAAGCCGGAGCCATTACAACTTAGGCCAACAAGACATAAACCACGCCGGACACGCGGAAATAACTTTCAGGAGGGAAAAAGCCACCACAGGCTCACGCCAGAGAAATCTCCTGCGAACACACAGCGAGTGACACCTGACAAGTTTCTGCCCCGGCCCCCGCGCAGCTCGGCCGCCCGCAGCACACGTGTCACTGCCGGCCGCCGACCGCCCCTTCTGCGGGACCTGCGGCCGCTCTTTCCGGCAGCCCCCCTGCCGGGGGGCTGCCGGAAAGAGCGGCCGCAGGTCCCGCACAGGCCAAGGGGAACGGCCCGGGTCGGCGTGGCTCATCCAGTTTCGTTTCTCAGCCCCGCGCCCGGCCCGGCCTCCCCCCGGGGACATCACCCCACCGACGCGGCGGAACGCGGCGGCCCGGCCTTCCCCCCCTGAACCTCCCGGCGAGGCTTGATGACAGGACGAGGCTAAACTCCAAGCGGGAGCCAGGACGGCCGCCGCAACGCCCAGGCGGTGCCAAACGCTGGGAACTTTCCGGCAAAGCAGGAAACAATAAACCAGGAGCCTCGGCCCCAACCGCCCCCCCCCTCCTCCTCCTCCCACGGCCCGGCCCGGCGGCCCTGCCCCGCAGGGAGCCCCCTCGCTGCCGCCGTCGGGAGCGGGTTCCTCACGGGCCCGCCGCGGTTGAAGAACGGGGGTGAGGGCGGCGGGGCGGAGGGAGCCCCCCCCAACAGCCGCCAGCGGGGTCCCGGCCTGGCGGGAGGCCGATCCCGGGCCGCTCCGAAGCCGCGAAGCCGGCGAGGAACGGCGAACCGGATCCCGGGACGAGCGGATGACGGGGCGGTGCGGGAAGGCGCGGCGGGGCGCGGGGAGGAGGGGTGTGGAAGCCGCACTCACCGGCCAGGCCCCTCTCGCTGCCTCCTGCGGCCCCAGAACCATAACAAAGCTCTGCCCAAAATGGCTGCCCGGCCCTGCCCGGCCGGGGGCCGGAGGGGGCGGGGCCTGCGAGAGAAGGGGGCGGGGCCGAGAAGGCGGAAGGGACACGCCCCCCCTCCGGCTTCCCCCCTCGGAGGCCACGCGGAGCGCTCCCCGCCCCGGCCTGGGAGAGGGGCGCGCGCGCGCCCCCCGCCCCACCAATCAGAGCGGTGGCACGCGCCGCCCTCAGAGCCTATCGGGCTCCACCGGAGACTACGCGTCCCAGAAGGCCGCGCGGCTTCCCGCCGCGCCGATTGGCCGGGCTGCGCGCCGCGAGGCACGCTGGGACTTGTAGTCCGTCAGCAGCCGGCGGCGCCGTTCCGGAGATCCCGGAACCCGGCAGAGCAGGAGCGGCGCCCGCCCACCCCGCCACCCCGGGCGGGCAGCAGAGCCCCTCGTTACCCCTCCGCCAGCCCGACCGCAGCCCTCGGGCTGGAAGCGAGCGAGGCTGCCGCGGAGGCAGGGGAAGGATCGCGCCTTTCCGGCTCTGCTGTCCTCGGTCTCAGGCACGCCAAGGACCGGCACCTCCGGCTCCGGTGAGTGCCACGCACGCCTGGGCGCTTCCCCGGCCCGGCGGAACGAGATGGGCCGCGCCTGTTCCCGCCCGGACTCGTACCGCGGAGCGCCAGGCCCCGCCGGAGCGTTTCCTGGGGCACCGGAAATCGCCTCAGCGAGGAGGCCCGGGGCTGTGCCAGCGCGGGACGCTGCGGGCCGCAGCCGGTGGGTGCCGCCGGGTACCGCCGTGGCCTGAGGGCGGGTGTAGCCAGTGTCTAGTCGGCAGCGTGGCCCTTCCGTGCCATGCCGGGGTGACCACCTGGGCCCCGCTATCCCTCCCGGTTATACCGCTGCTCGTCTCCCCTTCCCCGCCGCGCTGGGGCTTTGGGTCCGCGGAGCCGTTCCCCTTCCCACCGGCGAGCTGCTTGTCTTTCTCGGGTAGTTTTGCAGGATCGGTTTTTTCCTCACGTGAGGAACTGTTGGTTTATGGGCTGCGTGCATCCGTTTATCCCATGGAAAGGAGATAATGCGCCACTGGGAAGCCATCACCTGTTCCCTGATACTGGGTTATTTAACGAGAAATTGTTCTGCTAACAGTTATTGCAACTCTAAAACTTCAGTTCATAGGGCTGCTTGAAGCTAAGTATCCTGTAGTGAGTAAATATAATACTTACCTTGAAATATCTAAGAGTTTCATGTCTGATAAACAAGTCGAGACTGTGACCTAGCTGTGGGTGTAAGACAAACTCAGCTATTCATCAGTCTTAGACCTGAATTTTGCTGTTTTAGGTTCTTGATTTAGGTCCACACAGCAAGTATGTTTCCGCTCATACAAAGATGCTGCTTCCACACGCCTTTCAAAGTAAGTTTCTGAAACCTTTTCTGCTGTCAATTTTTTCTTTAAAAGAAAAATAGAAAGAGGTATGACTGGAGCATTCAAAACCAGGTGACTTCCAAGCTGGAGTAGCCACATGTTTATCACTCAGCTTTTCTGAGACAATTCCTAGTTTCTCTAGCAGCTTTTACCCAAAGGTAAGATATTCCTTTTACAAAATCAAATTTTATTTTCTAAAGGTCTTTTTTTCCTCTCTTTGGTAGAGTAGTGAGGGGATAGTAGCTTGTTTCTGGGGCAACCTTGTCCTACTTCTGTAATCACTTAATATTCAACCCCGAAAGGGACTTAACTTAAAAATGCCTCAAGAATGCATGCGTGGGTGGAAGGATAGGTGGATATACAAACCCTCTGTAGTGAGTGAGGTTTGCTTACTCACTATGGAGAGCCTTGTTGCTCTTCATCAGCCAGCTTAATCAGTAAAGTTACAAACACCTGAAAACCAAGAGGAAGGGCAGCTGTGATGTGACCTGACTTGGAAAATATTTTCTAGGTAGTTTGGGCAACTGTAGATCCATAAGCCTACACTGTAAGGTGTTGAGAACAAGTGTTATGCTTGCAGCTCCACAAGTTAACCGGTCCCAAACTACTCCTGTATGGAAAGAGTAAGACAACGTGGTCCTGTCTCGGCCTCTGGCTGCAGAGAGATGTGTGTTCTGTCTCAAGATCTCCAAACCTCAACCCAGCATCAGTATATGCAACCAAGCTCCAGGCTTTTCACACCTCTCTCCCCTTCTTCAAGAAGAAAACCCGCGAAGAATCCAAGACCAAACAGCCAGGCGTATTGCAACGAAGCATACAACTACTGAAGGGTTCTCCCAAGCCAGCCCTTTACGTAAGCCTTGCAGGGCTAATTCCGTTTGTTTCTGTGCCGCTGTCAATGGCCATCCAAGGGACGTACTACCCAGAGCTGGCGTTTGCTCAGATTATGTATGGTGCTGTAATGGTCTCTTTCCTAGGAGGAATGAGGTGGGGGTTTGCTCTCCCGGAAAACAGCCCAGCCAAGCCAGACTGGCTGAACCTGGCCAACAGTATAGTTCCTCCTGTACTCGCCTGGCAAGCCTTATTTTTTCAAGATGTCACTCTTGGTGCAGTAATGCTAGTAATAGCCTTAGGGATAGCGCTGCATTATGACATTGCCCTTCTTCCTCCTTATCCTAGGTGGTTTAAAGTCATGAGGGTAACTGGAACAGTGGTGATGGTGATATCACTGTTAGCTACTGCACTGTTGAAGACTGCTTCCGAGATGGAGCTAAGTACCAAGAGAAATAAATGGGAGAACACAAAATAATACATCAGTAGCAAAAAACTGTTTATCTGCCAGTCAGGCACTTGTATCGAGCTCCAGGGAAAACAGAGACTCGTTTGTGCGTGTAAGTTGTAAGATGGCAGTGATCAAGATGCTTATTCCTGAAGCAAATAATTCTGCTAGTTTAGGAGGGAGGGACTGTAAATAGTAATGACTTCCAAGGCAGGCACAAGTCTGTCCTTATCCGCAGAACAAAGCATCGCTCTTGATGAGATGTTACTGTCACGTGAATTAAAAACAGAGATTCAAATGACATAGGTAAGAATCGCTCTATGCTGAATTATTAAAGTATCTGGTTTAACTGTAGTGTGTGATAAAGTTCTGTGGTGGGGAGAAGAACTGCGTAGTCATAAACATTAACAAGGTGAAACGAGTTGTTCTAGTTTAGCGTTTAAAGCAGCAGAGGAGAATTATGCAAAGCTACATGCATGTTCAATTCCCATGTTGTGGGGCAAAACTCTTCCCTGTCTTATTTCAGCTGAGAAAGTGCTGAAATGCTGTATGTGACTAGGTGCGAGTCAGGTGAGAAAGGATAGGCAAGGTTTGCAGTGGCAAGCCAAGGTCAGCACTTGCCTGAAGTATGTCATCCAGCTGCTGTGATGGAGCGGGGGAAGCTTTGTATCCTTGACAAGGCACCACAGGAGACAGAAGGTTAGCTTTCTACTCAGCTTTACTTAAAAAAAGATACCTGGGCCATCTGTTCCTAGGTTTTGTTTGGACTTAGGGCTGCTTAGCCAAGGAAGCTACATGCAACATAGCCATAAAGGTCTGTTGTGCGCCTGAAGTACTCTCAGCTGATGATGTGATGCAAGGACGTGATTGCTGGCGCTAAGGGATCAGATAGTGGGATTGAAAGTCATTGTGTCTTCTCCCTCCTCAAAACTCAGAACTTTATTCGAGCCCTTGGAGCAGGTACAAATGGACTCATAGTCTGCAAACCCTCCATGATGGGCCAATTATTGAAAACACTGCAGGAGCATATGTTCTTTGTACTTGAGTCTTCCTGACCCATCATTTACGGGAAGAAGATAGAACATAAGTCACATAAATTTTCTGTGCTGGTTTTAGTCAGGAAAGAGTTAACTCTCTTCACAGTGGCTAGCATGAAGCTGTGTTCCTGGATGTACCCTGAGAAAAGTACTGATAAGGTGTCTTTTTAACTGGTGCTGGGGAGAGCTTGCACCAATTCAAGGTCTCTCTCAGCTTCTGATACTGCAGCTGCGTTCCCGACTTTCTCTCGCTACAGGCAGTGTGGGGGGACACAGTTCAGACAGCTGACTCAAACCGACCACAGGAGTATTTCATTCCACAGTACGTCATGCTCGGTGCATCCGGGCGCCATTAATTTTTCATTCTCTTATGCTTGTAACACTCTCTCTAACTCCTTTGTTAGCTGCTTTGTTAACTCTGGTGCTGGCTCGTTTGTTCGTGAGTTGGTGGGTCTGTTAGTTTTCCCAGTTGTGCTGTCGCTGACAGGGTTCACTGACTCTGTGATCACTCTCTGACTTGCTTCTCAGGACCTGGTTGTGTATCATAATTGTATCATGTTTTATGTTCTATTATTTTGATTACTTATTAGTATTTGTATATATTCATTTAGATTCAATTAGTAAATAGTTCTTATCTCAATTTTACACGCTTCCTTGTCTTTTTCCTCTGATTCTTCCCCTCTGCTGGAAAAGGGGAGGGGGGATCTGTGAGAGTGGCTTCGTGGTATTTTGCTAGCCAGAGTTAAACCACAACATAGCCTCAGCGATCTCAAGAAACCTGTGAAACTGCATGTGGGCATATTTACTGTACACTTTTTATCAAGTATTCTTTAAGTACAGTAGATGTGGGAATAAAGCTGAGAAGTGACATCCACACACATTCTTAGGACCAGTTTAGCTAATCCCCATAGTTCTCCTGTGTGACCTCTCTTCATATCCTTGTCATACGTGGTATTGTTGAAACAGCAACTATGTACATGAGCTTCTAACTTCCGTAACCTGTTAACCTTTGCATGTTAACAGCATCATACCTCTGAAAAAGTGACGTATTTCAGTGCTCTCTGAATATAAAGGAAGTAAAATTGAGTCTGTGAGTGAAAACAGTTCTTTTATACTTTCTTACTTAGACATGGCATTTTTTTAAAATGGGTCCAGAGAGAGTACTGCATTTGGCTTGATTCGGGGAAAGAGGTGCTGAGAACCAGGGACTCTGATCAACCAACTTCCAAGTTGCATTCCAACACGATAGAATCAGCTACAAAAACTGGAGAAGGTAACTTCATACGACAGCAGACTGTCCAGCTCCACTAACCCGGGAAGGAAGTTTATGGGTAGGGAGCAGAAGTGAACTAGGTCCCAGACTAATAAAATACAGCTAATGTTTCTCAACATGGTTCCATGAGGGATCCTGAAACATAAAGAAGAAAGCTTAAGAAATGCTACCTAACATTTGATCCCAGAGAGGGCTGCACAGAGCTGTCAAGGCAGCCAGACCTGCAAGAAGTCTGAGTGATTTTACACTGAAAAGAGAAATACATCAACGTTTTACTACAGAAGTGTGTTACTTGCACTTTTCAAATAGTCAGCGTTCATAACCGATCTTTTCCTAGTGTCTTACTGGGAAATAGGATTTCCAGTAAAAAACCAAAAAGAAAAAAGGACCTATTACATGAAAGCAACTGTGATACAAGCGTGATGGGAAAGCAATCTATCCAAGAACATTCCACAGCCAGTTCTGAAAACACATTTTATTATGAAAAGCTATTTAAAACAAGTTGAAACTTGGAAAAAAAATGACAGAATAGACATTAGTTCACACGTAGGAAATCCTCTGAAGTAAAAGCACACACAAGATTATAGACCAACCAGAGAAACAAATGCTCCGTCCTCCAGCATGTTTTAGCCTGGCAATCCCCTGACCCAACGTTAGAACGTAAGGCCTAGGTTCTCCAGGTACCTGCAACACTCACCTCGGAGAATTTTACTCGTGTATTAATTTGTTAATTTTACACAGGGGAGATTGACCTGGAGAGCATGAATGCTCCTTTGTCTATACAGTGCAGGCTTCCTGTTTCACGACACTCCAGTTGCGGTTTTGTGTTCTACAGTAACCCTGTCCATCGAGTTCAAGCAGCCTTGTTTCAGGCTCCATCCAAGTCATCTGCAGCTGTGCAGAAAGCAGCTTCAAATACATTAAATGAATTTAGAAATAACTCCAAACTACTCATAGTATTGTTCTACTAAGTGTATCTGAGCTAAATACAAACTCCTTAAGACAAAACACACTAACCGCATCACTTCTGTGCCGAATGCAGCTAATTCTATCACAAAACGCTCTGTCCGCTCAAATTTGGAAGAGGCAGGACACGAGATGTAGCAAGGATGAACGCGTGTCCCTCGCAGAACAGCACGCGTTCCGATGCCAAGTCTCAGCATGTCACGCAGGGGAAAACACATTTAACTAAGGAAAAAAGAAAAGGTGGCAAAAGGCTTTCCCTATATTTTTATACTAAGAGCAGTCCTAAATAGAACAGCTAATCATTTAAAATTCATCAGAGCTTACACAAAAAGGAGCTCTACCTTCGTCACTGATACCACTGAGAAGAAAAGCTGGTGCTGAAGTAGAATGACATTATTAGAACTGTGAGAACAACCTTCCAGAACAGGGAATTCTCAGCCACTCACCATCCAAGTTAGTGGAGTGGCCAGAAAGTAAATATCCAATTCATATTTAATGCCCGCCATGTCCAGCAGCAGAAAAGAGGCACAAAAGTACCAAGGTCGTAAGCAGAGATACCAAGTCTTGCTCATCAGTTACCTCCTCTTCCTTGTTTTCTGTCAGAGAAGGACAACTAATGCTGACCAGGCAGCCCATCTGCTCTTACCTACAGGTAACTCCTAGCTGTCTGTAGTAGCCGCCTTCCAGATGTATGGCCGGCTCCAGATGCCAGCTTTGGTGCATCTCAGAGAGTTAACAACCTAATTAATGTCTCTAATGTGCTGGAATGATTTCTTCAGGTTTTTACAGGGCAAATTCACCATTTATTTCAGTGAACTTAATCCAGTCATAAGGGGCATTCCTACTCTTAGCAGGATACTTCCTGAGAGAGACACTGGGTAAGGCAATGTGAAGGGCAAGAGTTGTAGTATTTCCTTTCATTGAGGAGAAGCCCTCTCATCTAATTCTCTTCTGTCTCTACTGAAGCTCCTGTGTTAGGTTTCTGGCCAGGGAAACCAGAAATCTGAGGAGGAGACAGATTCACTCATTCCTTTCATGAGTGTTCTTCTTTTGTTTTACAGCACGGCTACGCCTCCTTCACAGCGGCTGGTGATCATGTGGGCAATTTCAGTCCAACTGTCCATATGAGGGTTATAAACTTCAACAGAGTCAGAGGTTACTGGAGCAACAAAATCATGACTGGGAGCTCGGCCTCCCAAGGCATAAAGAAGTCCATTCACAGTCACCACACAGACACCAGCTCTTGGTATCTTCATTGATGCGACTTCAACCCACTTTTCCTAATGAGAAGGTAAAGAGAGCCAACAGGTATTTTTAGGCTAAGCCCCAGTTGTAATAAACATAACTTTTAAAGCCTCAGGACTGAAACATATACAAAGAACACTACGCATACACTTCACAGGCTCAAATACGCTACGTGTACAGTGTCAAGGAGATTATCGAAACTGTCATGGCAGCACTTTGACAAGAGGTCAAAATCACACTAGTCACTAAGGAACAGATCACGTACTGTGCACAATACTCCTCCCTTTCTTCTGTCACTGCAAGATGCAGTCTGTCTCCAAAAGAAGACTGGTACACAGTTTGAGGTGGGAAATAAGGAAAACTAGACTCAATTCCAAACACAAACCAGAATGGCACACTGGATTACATTCTGCTTTTAACACTAACTACTGCTCCAAGCAGCATGATAGAAACATCAGCAGTAACAGTCAGGAATTACTTATTATCTTATTCAAAAGCTTCACTGTTCAAAATGACTTTTCTAGTCCTGCTGAAACACCACTACATTTTGATATAGAAGAAAGATCCTCAACCTTTGCAACAAAGGGCAACTCTTAGTTTTTCAGGGATGTTTTTTTTCTCTCTCGTCAGATTATTGACCATTCTATTCCAGAGGGCGAATCTATCCCCCCCATCTTAACCCTAACAAGTATTTACTCAAGTACAGCGTATCTGTGCATTGTCAGTATTGGTTAGCTTTCGGTTCCCCAAAAGCAGGCAGACAAACTTTGTAAACACTCCACGAAGCCAGACAGCAAGATTCTACAGACTGATCAGGACAGACAGACCCTGAGCCCACTGAAGCGTTCATTCACTCAGATTACCAGCCCATACTGGAAAGGAAATAGAACTTCCAACTTTCCTCCTTCTAGAGAAGGAAGCAGGCTACCTCAATAGCATCTTAAACAAAGTGGATGCAATCTGCATGTAGGAAAGGAAGGGACTCTAACATACCTCTTCAAAGGAGTATCTTTCCACAGTAGCGAGTGCATCCTGAGATTCATTCCAGCCTCCCACAGCATAGATACAGTCATTGAGAGCAGCTACACCAAGATATGCTCTTCGGGTGCCCATTGGGGCGAGCTCAGACCAGCGTTTAGATATCGGGTCGTAGACTTCAACAGAACGTAGCTCTACTCCTTCGCTGCTGATACCACCAACAACATAAATCAAACCTGTAGAAACAGTTTTTCCTCTATTAGGTTCCATAATAGAAAGGTTTGACAGAGAAAATGTTTGTCACAATACAAGTTTCAGCCTGACATTAAGATGGTTTAAGAATGCCAGATAGAAGTCCTCTAGTTGTCCAGCAGCAGCACACATAAAGCCTTCAGATGAGTTAACGTGAGGCTCAAGCACTAGAAGCTCTGATGAAAGCACGAATTAATCCAGTACAGGCGACAAAATTCAGAAGGCTGCAACCGCTGACCAGGCCTGGATCAAATGCAATAAGCACATTCACTGATCAAGTCTTCAGACATGTCTGTCTTAAAATAACCCGGGGCAACTCTTCAGATTGTCACAGACACACGTAAACCCAAATACGTGTGGTAAATAAGAGCAATATCTGACAGGACAATCAGCTGTTAAAAGACTAGCTGGATAACCATACTGGCAGCCACATAAAGACTTTTTCTTGAGATAAAGGGCACAAGACACAACCTTATAGTCTTTGAGTTCTGTAGAACTCAAAACATGGTACTAGAAGACAAAAAAAGTGACACACAAGCTTGTGCAAGTGACAGCACAGTACGAGACAGAAGTAAAAATTCATGGCTGAAACATAAAGCTTCAAATCCCAATGGCTCTTGGAACTGTTCATGGATACAAACTCAACAATACTCACCTTGCATTTCACAACACCCAAAGCAGTAACGGGGCACAGCCATGTTTCCCACCACATCCCAACTATTTTCTTCAGGATCAAATCTTTCAATTGTGTTGCCAATCTCTGCTCCAACCCAGCCTCCTGCAAAAAATAACAGCAAACACGGGAAAGAATTTAATGGAGTGAAGCTGTGCGTTAGCTGCATTTTTAGACACATGGTGTACTGTTTCAGGACTAATTCTGACACCAGCATGCAATCTACAATGGAAATAACTTATAACTGAACAATAACTAATCCACAAAGATTTGGTATGCTAATGTTCATGTAAACAGCTGTTTTTCAAAACTTAAGTTTGCAACACCAAGATGTAACATTTAAGATCAAATCAATTTACAATTTCCACGAAGTAACAGCTTTAAAATTAACTTCACCTAGGAAAAAAACCCCACTCAAAACCTACCCAAAGCATAGATAGCACCATAGCACGTGCACACTCCCAGCCCACAACGGGGATGGTTCATGGAAGCCACAGTGGACCACTGCTTAGTGACAGGATCGTAACATTCAGTACAGTCAAAAATCATCGCGTTGTCCTCACCTGCACAGTAAGAGCGAGAACAGAGACAGGGAAAACGCAGTGTTTTGCACTGCAGATATACCAGCATTTTTCAATTTCTTCCAAGACAGACAACATTTGGATAAAAGATCTTTCCTTCAGTTAGCCAAACAGTCAAAGTAGCAAAAAGCTTCATCTGTACATAGAACTGAATCATCACTAGGAACAGCTTTCATCAACAGTTCCCTGAAACACCACGGAAAACATCAGAGGGGTGAACAACCACAGCGCTGCACACTTTTTACTCTGCCCAACAACTGACAGGGTTTTCAAGACCAAGGAGTGTGTTCTGTGCTGACAAAACCAGCATACATATGCATTCTTTAGTGATGGGCAGGTAGAGCTACTCGTCACATCCTTGTGCAAACACATGTAACAAGCCTTTCCGGGTAGGCATATCACAAGTGGCCTGGCCTGTACTACTGCCTTGTATGCTGTGGGCTTCCGCTAGACTACAAGTGAGAAAAATGCTATTAGTGGTGGTACAGAAAGCCCACAGAATACCCAACACCTCTTAGTATATCTGCATGTGTCCTTTGAGTTGCTACACCATGAGGGGAAAGAAAAAATTAGTAAAAAATGGCCAACATCGGAACCCAAAAGGGCATTCACAGAATGGTTTTAGGACGGTAGAGAACCAAGGAACCTCAATTCAACTGTTATTTATCCAGAAGTTATATTATCTACTGTTGTGTTCCTCAGAACCCCTTACAGGAAGAATAATTGTACAAATCTCCATCCATGAGTCCTGTAGTATCCATGTAACAAAGAAAGCATGTTTCAGCTGTTACCTCCAATGGCATAGACCATTCCTCCCACCACAGCCACACCCAGCCCGCTCCGGGCCTGGTGGAGAGAAGACACTGTGGTCCAATAGTGGCTGAAGGTGTCAAATCGCTCCACGCAGCTGAGGGCTCTACTGTCACTCCAGCGTCCTCCCTGCAGTCGGGTGTACCCACCTAGAAAGTAAGCAGAAAGATCATGGCTGCGTAAGAGCTTCCTCCTCATCCCCATGCTCCTATGTCTAAACCATGGGAAAATAGCACAGTAACAGCCATTAGCCACTTCTAGTAGGAATTGGACTCTTCCAAGTAGTATTGTTTCTCCAGCACACCAGAAAGAATGGTCGCCTTGAGGGTTATGTAACTTGTGCCTGAGCTGACCACCATAAATATCACCATCTGTGTTCTTTGAAATCACGGAGACCAGCCAACAGCCTTTGCTAACTGAAGTTGGTATTACAGGGTGAAACAAGAGCATTCCTTTCCAACACAACCACACAGCTTTGCTGAAAACTTGCAATTTCAAGTATCCCAACACACGAACCAGAATAATCTGGACGGAGAAAACTTCAACCTTCAGAAAAACAAAGAGTGCAGTGAATTTGCATACATCATTCCAAACTGAATCCTGGGCAAATCTTTTGATTTGCAGTTTTCCACCCAAGGCAAATAATTTCTAAAAGGCAAACCTAGGCTTTGAATGCCGTGTCATAATGACAAGCGATGTGAATGCTGGAGTTCTGTGCAATTGTAAGTAGAAAGTAGCTAACACAGTAACTCAGCCAGATGAAACATTTTGCTATTTTCATATCTTTTGATTAAAAAAAAAAAAGAAATGCAGTATCTCTTTCTGGGCTGTAGTGTAATATGAGATACTACTTCATCATTTGTTTTACAAGTTTCAAACAGTCACATTCTAACCTACTGCATAAAGGTACTTCCTGGCTTTCTTCCGGGGACGACCTTTAGAAGCTTGCAGAAAACTGCTGACCTTGTTCTCTTTGGGAGATTTACAGACTTCACAATATTCTTTCAACAGAGTTTGCAGGGCCACACGAAGGCTGAAATCTGGAATACCTTGAGGAAATAAACAGGATAAAAAGTGAGTAAGAGTGAAAAGTTACAGACAAGTAACTCAGTTGTAGCAAAGTTCGTAGCTTCTCCTAAAACAGCAGGCCAATCAAGATTGCCTAAGACTTCTTCAAAAGCACATTTTTAAAGTAAGCTGTGCTCATTCGTTAAAAAAAAGAACTTATTTGCTATAGAGTAAATCTTTTCACTCATCATGCTATTAATCTCAAAAAAATCCATCAAATTCCAGTAACTCTGAACAGCACGTGGTCTGCTCAAATGCAAATATCTGATATTCTCACTTACTTTCTATGTATTTTAATAGCTTTTGTGCTGGTAGGAGAGGGAATCGAACAGGGTCCAGTACTTCTACGACGTATTTCTTTCTTCTTCCCACATCCTTCAAAATCCATTGCATCGCCGCTATGAAAACCTGGTACTCGTCCTCGATGCTCAGGTCCTCACTTCGCAAGATCTTAATCAGCTGCTCCTTTGTCAGCGCCAGGAACTCCTCCCCGCCCTGCACCTCCAGGAAGTGCGCGTGGATGTAGCTCTCGGTGAACTCCATCAAGTCGTGACAGGCGATCTGCTCGGAGAACTGGAAGAAGCCGATGCAGTTCAGCGGGTCGATCTGTCCCTTCAGGAACTCGCAGCAGAGCTCCACCACCTCAGTGAGCTGCAGCATGTCGGCGGCGACGATCAGCTCCTGAACGTTGTGCTCCCCGATGTTCACCACCCCTGCGGGCACGCACACCACAGCGGGGCTCCGCTCCAGCCTGCGCCCGTCGGGCAACGGCCGCCCCGGCCCCGCCGTCGGGCAACCGGCCCCGCCGTCGGGCAACCGGCCCCGCCACCCACCCCAGCCAGCCGTTACCTGTGTAGATGAAGTCGAGGAGCGTGTGGAAGGTGCCCGCCTCGACGCCCGCGATCCGCACCACATCCCGGCCGGACTCCTTCAAGCCACCGGCGAAGAGCGCCGCAAAGTAAGGGCTGCTGGCCGCCAGCACCAGGCGATGCACGGCGAACGTCTCCGGGCCCACCTCCAGCCGCACGTCGCAGAAGCTCTGCCCGGCCCGCAGCCGGTTGATCTGGGCCAGGAGGAGGCGGGCGTGCCGGTCGGAGAAGAAGCTCCCGGCGCCCTTGGCGGCGGTGGCGGCGGCACACGCCATAGCGCTCCCTCAGCTGGCGACACCCTCTCTCGCCCGTTTCCCCGCCGGCCCCGGGAGGAGCGCTGGCGCATGCGTACCGGCGCCCGCGGCGCCCCGCTCCGCCCGCCCGTGGCGCATGCGCGGCGGGGGGCGGGAGGGCGCGTTCGTTGCGCTGTGGCGGTTACGCCTGGCGGTGGCGGGCCTCGAACGAGAGGGGCTGCTGAGGTGTCCTGTGTGTTTGGCACCCTTCTCCCTCAGCGGGTGTAGGAGATGGATCTGCCCTGACTGTGGTAGGTCTGTCTGATCTTTTGTTTATGTGCTTGCCTGGTCACTTGGCGCTGTGGAGCCTTTTCGCCCCCACAGGCGCCTCTGGCCACCGCAGCGTGAGCTCGTTGCCTGCTCCGTGAGGAGCTTTCATGTCTGTTTAAAGCTGGTTCCCCGCTAGGTTTGCCCACTGTGCCTGGTGCCGAGGTAACTGGCGAACGGCAGGTGTGCTCTCATTCTCTGCCTTCACACCGTCCCTCAGTTACGTTCCCCTCAGGCATGGTGCAGCTGGATTCCCAGCCACGGTAATCTGCTTGTGAGAGAGAAACATGGCAGTGCTGGGGAGAAACCACAGCTACCACCTGCCAGAGAGAACTGCCTGTTGTTAGCTCAGGACTGTGGCACCAGAGCCAGTGCTGACCGGAGGCAGAGCCCACACACCTTTCTCTACGGTGTCATGCCATGTTTGGGCCTTCATTCCAGCAGGGATGTTTCATCACAGTGTACCATGTGAGATACTGGGGTCAGCACCGAACCTGAGGCAGGGCATGCTTCCGCCTTGGTCTGTATAATTCACTGAGTCACTGCATGCCTGAGCCCTGACAAAGGGATGAGCATCACATAGTGAGTTACACGCACACGGTCACTGGGTCGGGCAGAGCTGGCACTGATTCTGAGAGAAAAGCATCCCTCCTGAGTTTTCCACAATTGTTCCAGCAACATGACATGCGGCCAGAGCAAAAAGCAATCAGAGAGACTCTTGGAACGCTTCCATATCTATTTACTGTGAGACTGGGAAAGAAAAACATGTCTGCTTACAGTTAACAATGGTCATGGCCCCTCAGGCTTTTCTCATGATTCTGCGTTTCATTGTAAGAACTTCTAAATGTGCTTCTGGAAGGAATCTGGATCGTGATGCTCTCTGGGGACTGTTGGTTTCTCTGTTCATCAGCATTACATTCTTGGCTATAAAGTGATAAAATTACCTTTCAAGCTGGTCTTAAAAAATACCCGTAGAAAATACAGGTCTAGACAGAGAAATAAGGTTTCTGCAAGCACGCACAGTTGGATACACATTGATATAACTCAGTATGAATTTTAAGCTAGGCTAATAAATGCGTTCAGATTTTTCTTTCATTGATGAATCCGTAAAAGAAACCAGACCCCTCTCGCGCTGACATTTTATTCATCGGAAGTGGCCTGTGAGTAAAAGGCTTAGAATTCTCCTAAATGCCAGTGGCTCAGTCACTGGCTGATGTCAGCTGTTAGACGCTTGGCCAGTACTAGGATTTCACACCATAGCGTCAAATTTACAGACAGAAAATAGTGCTGCTGAGACTGCTAATTTTGCCCTGCGGGCCTGTCCTGTCCTGTATTAATGTGGTTGAACGGTTCTACCTCCAGAAGAGGGCACTGCTTCAGCGTGTTTCTTTTGTAACCACACAGAACCTATACAAGATGGAGCTGATGCTCCCATATACTACTGTCCATCTCCCAAAACAAGCTGTAGATTTTCAGGAATAAGCCTTAAAGTACATTTGACAGTGTGAAACTCCACTGCGTAATGAGGAGCCTTCTGATTAACTAACACCAAGAATCACAGTTGTTGCAGCGGAAGAATTAAAAATACCTTCAATTTTAATTCAATGGGCTTCTCACATGGTATTTGCCAATAAGCCAGCTGAGTGCTGACTGACATATAGGGCAGGCGACAAAAAAGGCGTGCCCCGCGCTCCTCAATGTGTCCCGCTGCGCACTCCTGTGCAGAAGTGCTGCTGTCATGGTACCAAAACCCCACAGTGAGCAGAATCTCACAAACAAGCTCTCCCCAGTGCTGTGCCACAGCACCATGAAGCATTGCAGTCCTCCCTGTGTTCTCCCACAGAGGCCTATGGCTGCTCAGATTTCCCTGGCTGAAGGCTTCTCAGGAAAAGCTTTCCAGATGCTTGGAAGGGTTTTGCTGGGCCGAGCAAGGTGGCTGTGCTCCCTCTCTCCAATACTGCAGATGGTGCTGTTTCTACAGGACAACCTGAATATGCAACTAAACGGAGTGGCTAAAAGGTGTTGCGTGTGTGGATCTTGTAGTTCTCTGTTACAGGAAGATCTTTGTTAGATCTAAGTGGGGTTTTCTTTTCTTTTTTTTTTTTTTTTTTTCTCCCCTGAACTCTATAAAGATGGAGGCCTTTTAGTCTCAAAAAAACCCCCAAACCCAAACCCTAAAAGAAAAATAATTGATTTTAAAGTGCAGTTTTGCCTTTCTGCCTCTGCCTGTCCATTATACCTATACCTGTGGGGACCACTTTGACCTAGTATTCAAGCAGTATCCATACCACGCTTGGCTGGTGGACTCCAGCACACTTGGCTGGTAAAAGTGTCTCTTGCAAAGGAAACATGAAACTCAGGCCTTGACTACTTGTGAGTACAACAAACCCCATGAGATATTTTGTGATAGGGAGCCACTTTCCATCAACCCGAATATGCCAGGTCAGATTCCTCCCCCAGTTTCCATGGTATGAAATCTTCACTTCCCATTACAAACTGTGGTGCATCTCCACACTCTGTCCCCTGGGCTAAGGCATCTGCTGTAATCTCTCAGTGGTACAGGCGGTCGAATATTTAATTGCTAATTTAGTTGCTACTTGTATTTTAATGCACTTGGCCTATGATGAGAAGTGTTGGACAGCCTCACCAAAACAGAAAGGGGTTTGCTTTGTGTTTTGGTGTCCATGTCACAACCCCCTGTAAGGATACAACTGTTTCTGCTCCACTTCCCTAAGTTTCATAAGGATTTGAACCCAAACTTCTCCCACAAGGGCAGTCTCCGTTGATGCCGTTTAGTGGAGCAGTGGTGTTACGCACTGCATGATGAACTTGCAGCCCCTAGTAGGGCTTAAGATGGGAGATGTTGCTGGAGTTCACACTCATGCAACGTGGAGGAGAAAAGAGGCTCCCTGGGTACTTCCAAGGTTTCTCTCAGCAATGGTGGTTTACCATTATCACCCCAGTGAGACTGGTTATCATGTTGTCTGCTTGGTCACAAGCCCCCAGTGAGCTACACACACTTGATTCTAGTTAGACACCTGCACAAACCTGTTGTCAGCTTATGTTTGATGCGATACATGAGCTTTAATGGATGAAGAAGCTTCCCTTTAGGGTCTGAATGTTTCCCATCTCAGTGGGTAAAGGCATTGCGCTTCTCAGGGAGATAACATATTTTCCAGACTTAAGCCAGGCATGAGAACACTCTCAGCAGCTTTGGGCCAGGGTCAAGAGCTATTACCTTCATTTCTGTGAGAGATAATGCATCTTGGCTATGTCAGTGTGCATGTGGGTAGTCTGAACTGGAATTGACTCAAAGAGGGAAACCAAGAGGTGTCCCCAAAGCTCATCTTTCTGCACAGGCAGCCCCAGAATATGGAGCTACCAGCAAGGTGGCAATGGCTCTGCCTGTTTCTAAGCTGAACTGTTAATGGCTAGGGAAACGGTAAAGCTCATTGAAGTCCCATGCTAAATGATCCTCTCCTCTCCTCTCCTCTCCTCTCCTCTCCTCTCCTCTCCTCTCCTCTCCTCTCCTCTCCTCTCCTCTCCTCTCCTCTCCTCTCCTCTCCTCTCCTCTCCTCTCCTCTCCTCTCCTCTCCTCTCCTCTCCTCTCCTCTCCTCTCCTCTCCTCTCCTCTCCTCTCCTCTCCTCTCCTCTCCTCTCGCCTTTGTGAACCTTTTTGTCTACTTTGGAATTTGTAATTAAGTACTTTTATCACTTTCACTGTAACATGGCTTCAGGCAAGGGTGACGTTCAGCTAAGTGCCTGGTATCAGAGTTGTCAGCCTAGACAGGTTTTGCATTCTTGCATTCTTGAACTGGGTATTGGAGAGACTCTCCTGAGTACCCAGGTTGCACCAAAGGAACTAAGAAGCTGGAGTCCAGCTGAGCTGCCTGATGCCCTCCAGTGACCAGCCATACCCCGGGGAGCCATTCGGCAGACAGCAAAAGGAGCATGTCCAAGCTGCAGGAGCCTCCAGAGGGAATGTGGCATTCCCAGTCAGCAATGCATAGATAACAGCTTGTGATTTCAGGAGCCCTGGCAGTATCTCACTGCTGTGTGCTCTGGGCTTCACCTTCACAATACTGTTGGGTAAAAAGATGATTGACGTACGATAGAAAGTAATAAAAAAAGGAAAAAAACCTTTTCCTGTCTTAAAGTATGCCCTAGCGACAAAAGGACTGTGTCATCTGATCTACTTGTGTGGAGAGGTTCCTGTTACGGGTACACTTACCTAGCAGGAAGTTTGGAGGAATTCCAGTGAAACTGGGAATGTTGTGCAACATGCGTGGCTACAGTTCCCCACCAGTTAGAAAATTCTTGTGTTTTTAAGCCATAGATCTGGAGCAATTCCAGGCAATTTGATTTAAAGTAAACATCCTGGATGCAGTGTGTCAGATACTAGCACAATATTGTTTTAGTCTTTCTCATTTCTCCTGTGGGAATAATCATTCCATGAAGAAGGAAAGTGATCTAATGAGAGAATTAACTCAAGAGCTTGAACATTGAATTAATCACAGCTGTCTGAGAGGGGAACCAAGGCAAACTCCACAGAGAGCTCATTGCATTTCCACGGAAGGAGGCCAAAAGAATACTAAGACTTGGGTAGGAGTTGGTGATCAGAACCGAGGCAGGAGAGATATGCTTTTAGTAGCTAAAGGGAAGCAAAACTGTGCAACAGAGAGAGTTTTCCCCCTCATTTCTCTGAGAAGTTTAACCTCAGTAGTAGAGGATCGCTGCAACTTTTTCTTGGAGATGTTGAAAGCTGCCAGACCGTTGGGGTCTGATCCTCACTGTGTCATCTCACTTACTTGAAGTAGATGATTTCATAGCTTGGCTCTTGTTTCACTGTTGTCTAGAGTCATCCTGCAGCTTCACACTGAATTAGACCTGCTTGCTAAGGTGACTTTGTCAAAAGTGCAGCTCTTTTTTTACCAAAAGGAAAAAGGAGTTTTGCTGAGAATTACCAGTCTTCAGGCACGTGGGACTTTTAGTCTGGCCTTTAGTAAAGTTTGGCAGTGGTTCAAATTGTACTCCACATCCTAATGCTTTTTGGACTCTTTACTTAACTCTTCTTGTCTAAGTTACCGTGTTCCCTTGGATAATAACATAGATCAAACGCACAACAGACCCATGAGCTGTCTAGAGCATGTGGCATTTTTTAAAATAACTCCCAGTGATGCAAACCGTTTGAACAGAAAAAAGGAAAATAACCAGAAAATGTGCATAAATTCAGGTAATCTTATTATCTTTATTTTATATATTCATTGGATATGCCAGGAGCATGTTTGCTCTCCTAGAAGGTATTGCACTTGCGTTGACAAAGCTTGTGAGCTGATTTCCTTGAGATGATGGATAGAGTTAAACTCTGCCTGATACCCACCACATTCCACAGCCTGTGTGTGTGCAGTGGGGTCATTCCACAAGCAGGCCTCTGTGGAATGTGAGATACGTCACAAACTCCATGAGTAACTGCTAGTAGGATGTCTGCAGGTCCTGCATCTGCCTGCTCTCTGAGTCAAGACATCCAGGGCTCTGCACACACTGGACCCTTAAAAGATCAAAACTTCCACGGTGTAATTTTTTAGCTGTAAATGGCATAGGTTGCTGCTCCGCATCCCAGCTCCTTGCCTGCTCTGCTGTTCCCTTGCCATGTATTTCCCTGGTTGAATTTTCCTCGATTTACCTTTCCTCAGTGCAAGCATTTTTCATTTCCCTTTCCAGAATGTCACCTTTGGGAGCTTGGACTAGTTTTCTGGTTAGAAAGATCTTTTTATTCTAATCTTGTCCTTCAATGTCCTTGCAAAATCTCTATTGTTGGGTAAACAAAAGTGTTATCTAGAATCAGAACAGACTCTTTGGGACTCCTAACAGACCTGTCCAGGTTTAATAACTGTCGTGGTTTAATACCAGACAGCGACTAAGTACCACACAGCTGCTCGCTCATCTCCCCCCCTTCAGTAATATTTTATACATTTTTTAATCAGCTGTACACCTATGTTATGCTGATTTCATTTGCACTTTGGTTTTCTCAGTTTGCTTATCAGAATGTCACATGAAATGTTATCAAACCCCTTAAAAATGTATTTCATTTACAGCTTTCCCTTTTTCTGCAGACTGGTTGTCTCTCAGCAAGGGAAATTACCCTGTTTTGATGTTGTTTGTCTTAAAAAATCTAACAATTATTATTTTTATAACTTCATTATCCTTCAAACTGCATGGAAATGCATTGTTTAATAACTTGTTCTGGCTTTTTGGATGCTCAAGTTTTTGCAATATTTCATTTCATAAAATCTCTGTGATAATTTTTCCATAAGAGCTTTTGTCCAAGGATTACCTTACGAAGCACAACCCCATTTGCCGTGTGAAATGAAGCTCTGAAACAGAACTTGCCCGTGCTAGTCCTAGTTCTGCAATACTTGCAATGATCAGATAAGCCTCTCACTGACTCTCTCCCACTGACTCAGTTTGCTTCTCACAACTTGTTTTCCTCTTAGGTATATTTTGAAGGTTAATTAATATTTATAAAAGGGTCTGAGTGAAACCTGCACATGAAAAATGCAACACAAGTTGAAAATGTCTTCATTACTGACGCTCATTATTTTTTAAAAAGGAAGCTATATTGCAATCAATATCCATGGAGAATTATGAACTATAAAAATAGAGTGAGGTCTCTAAAGGTACTGCAAGAAGTCGTGGCTGCGACAACTGAACTGAAGGCGAAAACAACAGAGTAAACTGGCGAAGAAAGCCTTGCAATGGCACAAGATACAGTGGGCAAGTTTTGCTAATAATGCTTAGTATTGAAATGTATGCAGGATAAAGTATTTTTATTACAGAAAGATGATTAAATCATTTCCAGTCTGCAAGTGGTTAAAGATGAGGTTCATCATCATAAGTCACATTAATAATTTTAAAGCAGCAGGCTCAGGTAACATACTAAAGAGCTCTAACAGAACTGTCAAGAGAGCTCTTATTTGTAATAACCCCTGGCATTTCAGAGAAATTTCAGAAGACTCATGGTATTGAGCCAATGTTTAAGGAAAGCAAATGAAACAAACAGCAAGCATGATGACCCAGGCAGCTGTGTTATGGTTAGCGTGACACCAGTCCCAGGTAGCACGGTACAAAAGCCAGTACTTAGCCAGGTAGTAAATAAGTCAATAATTGGCAATACATTTTATTTTTATCAACATTGTCTTGTTGATAAATTTTATTTATTGATAAAGGTTGTAAGTCTGTTTCCTACAGATTAGTGCAGGAACATATTTCACAAGGCATTTGATCTATCATTGTGACATTTTGATAAAGATCTTAGTCATGCCTAGTGTCACTGAATACAGAGACATTGCAGTTGTCTGGGCCAGCCTGGGTCCAGAAGGGCACATGCTTTTGGCTGTGATGCATAGCAGGCACTTACCAAATCAGGTCAGCATTAGCTGGGGATGTCTGCAGTCATCACTAACTTGGAGCCTTCTTTTCCCTGGTTCACCTTTACAGTGTATTGTTGCAGTCAGATTTTTAGTGATTTATGTTATTTTTAATTTTGTTTTATCTGAGTTATCCTACCCTTTTTGTACATGTAAAATCCCCACTGATACATTTCTGAGCGACACAGAGATTGTCTCAGCTGTAAATTACTGTGAGTATAAAGCAGCCAGGCAGAGTAAACAGTGGCTTCAGAAGGTTGGTCTATTCACACGAAGGTTTTGTGATCCAACCAAGCTGAAAGCAGTAAGCCTAAGAGCTAAGATCACAGTTCACACCTCTGGGACTGCAGAGCTCTATAGTGGAAAAGAGTAACACCAAGAAAATATGAGGAATCGTAACATCTGGATGCTGGAGGCAAATAATCGACACGGGCAGTGCCATTAGGGAGAAGTGTGTAGAGGGGCAGGGACATGGTGCTCTCTCTGTAGGTCACCCTTAACACTGCCATGGAGTATGGCTCTGGTTTGGAGGATTCAGGGAGGATATTCATGGCTGGAGAAGGTGCAGAGAAGAACCGTTAAGTGTGATTTGAGGAGGGAGGAAATGTCTTACAATGACATATGTAAACTAAATAGAGATAAGATAGAGCTAATTGCTAAGAAGCAATTTGATCCAGTGTATATGCTGCCGAGGGAAAAGTAATGCTGATTCCTTGAACTCTTGAATACAACAAGCTTTAGCAAAAACCCGTGGCTGAAAATGGAATCAACAAATGTTAAATTAGGGGTAATCTTTAACAGGAAACAATTTATGAGGTGCATTGGACAATTCTGCATTATTTGGAGTTTTAAATCAAGACTGAAAGTCTTTCTGAGTGCTAACTTTTCTTTGAATAAAACATATCTAGATCAATGAAAGAATGACCAAGAGGTATGGGACAATTTCTAGGCTAGGGACAACCGAGTAGTTTTTGGCTTTTTGGCTTAGAAAAGAGATGACCCAGAGGAAACATGGTAGCCCTGAAAAATTATTGGAGTCACAAAGAGTTAAATGGTTTGCTTAGGGTACATCATGAATCAGTGGGAAAGTTATGAATAGGAGCTCCATGGTCTCGGTCCCTTCGCTGCTGTGGGATCCAGTGCTGTTCGAGAGCATGTATAGCCAGTCTCACGGGTCATGCTTGAAACTAAGCATGGAAGAACTGTTTGTTGAGAGTGGTTTCAAGAATAATTTAATCAGAGCAAAGAGAACAAAGTGGAATGGGAAGAAAAAGCAGAGACCAGGCAGACGCAATTGTGCTGTACTTAACAAAGAACATGAAGGAAGTCTTTGGCAATGGTGGTACAGAAAAATCTGGTGAAATGGCAGGGAAAGGGGATGAATAATTGTTACATTTTGAGCACAGCAAAATAAAAGGCAAGAAAATTTCTGCTGTGATTCAGGTGCAGTAAAGAAGGACAGGAAAGAGCGGAATGAATGAAACGGGGAAAAGGACTGTCAGAGCTTTACGGAAGACCAAACTCCTTTCTTTTCAAACAGTAGGACTGACAAATTGAGTTAGCACAAAACACAGATGTGACAAAGTATCATTCTAAAAACAATTGAGTCCTGGTAGGAATTACTCCATTGTTAAATATACTGAGAAGCTGGTTGAAAGCAGAGCATGACCTAATGGGTCTAGCATTGCTATTGCAGCTGTGTGAAACCATTCAAATAAATAAACAGCCCGGTGAAGAAAGTGCACTGGGTTTTTAAGATTCTCCTAGTTTAGCAGGAGGTGCCAAGTCATTGTTTTAACTGAGGGCCAGATCCTTAAGTGCTATAAGGTGCCTAGCTCCATAGCAAGCACTGAAGTGATGTCGATTTTCACAATTTGATAATCTGACCCCCCAGATGAAACCCTTCTCGTGGTTTCCCTGGTGATACCACTGCGAAAGGCTGTACAGAATGGCACAGACCTGTCTGCTCTACAGCGATGCCAGAGGGGGTATGGATATGTAACTGAAAGTAGGATTTCATTCATCCTCACCCGACGAGTCCCTCTGAGACTGGTGCAGATTTTGGTTTTACTTTGACAGTAACAGTGATGCTGGGAAGCAGAATTACGGATGAGAGAAACTCAATTGGAGTCCTCCTTGACACTTTGTTTGCCAGAGATCATTCTGTTTGGAATCATTCAGTGGGATTAATTGCACTCAAAATTATGCTTCAAATTCATATTGTAGGAGAGTTTTGTACTGCTGTTGTTTAAGGTAAAAGCCCGGTGCAACAGACTGTACGTACTGTACACTGGCAATAGATGGATTGCCAATAAGGGATTTCTCTAGTACATCACAGTCCCCTGTTTTGCCAGTATGGTTTTGAGGTACAAAATAAATATATTTTCAGTGGCCAGTACCCAGGCTCACAGACCTATTTCTGCCTGCAGCATTTCTTCTTTATCTGAGCAGAGCCCGACACCCAGGAACTAGTGACAGAAGTGGTGTGTGCCTGTGCTAATGAAGGGTTTGGGTTAAGATTTGGTGCTTTACTGACATGGCCTTCCAGAGGTCTCTAGTTCTCACTGTTCCACCTTAAGTCAGCAGGAGCTGCCTGTGCCTCTCCTCTTTGAAAGTCAACCCCTGGATGTTTCCTTCAGGCTTCTGGCTGTTCAGTTCAAGTCACAGGATTACACCTGTGCTAACCTGTCTGGGAGCTTTGTGATGCAGATGCAAAAACATCAGAGAAAGATTAATGTAACCAACCATTGATTTATTATGTTCTAGGAAGCAAGGGATAAAGCAGGCTGGCGTGATGCCCCGAGCCCAGCCTCCATGACGATTTCTCTTGTCCTGACATACATCCACCAGCATTTATCTTGTTTGTTCCTCTTCCTCTCTCTCTAGTTTCTCAAACTTCAGGAGTTTCTTTTGGCAGGCATGCTCCTCACTGCTGCTGATGCTGGAGCTTTCCTCGGAGCTTTCGGAGAAGAGGTACTTCATTGCCACCATGTCCTTCTTGTTCATTTGCAAGCAGAGGCAGGAGGATTCGCTCACCTTAAATGATTCCCCCCACATATTCTCGCACATGTCAGTCCCATTTGCATACATCTGTGTGTCAGAGATGACATGCATCCATTACATTTAAAAAGAATTGAGTTAAAATCACTTCGTATTAAATTAATAAATATTTATAACTTTAAAAAAATTGGTACTAGATTATAAAAAAGCAGTCTGCAGTCATCCACTCTCTTGCTGAGTGCCATGCTTCATCACTTCTGACGTATCTTAAAATGTTATCCAGTCCCACCACCGGCAAAAGGGCCTTGCCTGTTGCAAGAGCAAGTGATTACATGAAGTGCACAGTGATCAACAGCCAGCCCTTTGTTTCCACCATGGGGCTGGCAGCCCAGCTAGCTTTCTGGGGCTGACAGACCAAAGCTGTGTGTGAGGCTGTACAACTTGGAGCATGTCAGGACACTCTGACATGTCTTGGGATATGAGTAGTGCTGAAAGTGCCAGGCTGAGTGTTTTGAACATAGCAATCCTTGTATCTACAGGCTAGAGACCGGTGGAGTCAGGACTCCGTGACATCTCCCTGTGCCTGCTGCAATGTACATCATGACTGGGCAGGACCTCACAGACAAGAGAAGGGACATAACTTAGGAACTGCTTGAAGAAAGTAATCTTTCTTCAAGCCTCCAAGGTGGTGCAGCGGCTTTTCTGGCTCAAGAAACTGTAAACTGCAGCTTCTTGCACTCTGTGCAAGTGGATCTGTCCTGTTCTTGATACTGCATTGTTTTATAAGGCCTGTGTGATAGGACCTGCACAGTCACGCAACAAAGATGTTTCTTGCTTGCCAATCTCACATTGCGACAACCTTCTGTCTGCCCAGCTTGAGTTGCCTAAAGAGTATTAGCTCAGGTGTTATCACATCCAGGCACAGAGTGGGCAGGATACATACTTTATCTTGCCTGCATTTCTTCCATGTGTCTCTGGTTGAAGTTCAATCTTCTACTCCCAGGAGCAAAGCTAAGCATGAGGTTGGGGCTGGGAGTGATGGCAGGAGTAGAAGCCTTGGGACGGAGTGGGAGTGTTAATGACTGAAACAGCAGAGCAGGCAGCAGGCTGCTGGTTCCATTACTGACTGATTCACTGTGACCATCTCACCACCATCTCTCTGAAGGAGAGGGTTTCACCTGTAATAGTACAAGCAGTCCTTGCACATGACACTGATTCTTTAATCCTACAGTGTTTCTCTGGATACTGTGCTGGCGTGCCACCATCACCAGCTCACGGAAAGATCTGACACAGGGAAGGTGCCCTGTATTTGTGGTTGGGAGATTTCAGCATGGAAGCTGCTTTCTGTGGAAAAAAGTAAGGATTACAGATTTAAGTCTATTATCTGGAAGTGGGACGGGGCATCTGTAGTCCTACAGCTTCTTCTGCTCCACCTGTTTTCCACAACAAGTTATTCTTACGAGAGGTCTCCCTGCCTCCCTGCATGTAAAACTATGTTGACCTATACTGTGTGGGAAGGCAGATGAGAAGGAATCATAATCATTGTTTTTGCTGTAGAAATGTATCACCTTTGTGAATAGCGCAGAGTCCATTCCACATAGTCCCGAAGACTCTAGTCTGTAACATAGCTTTTCAGTTCACACCATCTCTAGCAAGGACATGTTCCATGGATGCTGCAGTGGCTGGGGGAGGAGTGTGGAGGTTGGCAAGTGCATTGGGAGCAATGCAGGGTCAGAAATGGAAAGGTTGCTGCATCTAGTTCTCTCCTTGTCTTCTCAGGGCAGGCAGATCTTGGCTGTTTCTTTCCCACTGTTCCTGTGCTTTTAAGCAGCATTAGACACTTTCTGCCAGCTCTTGTGCAGTTCCTGGATTTCTACCTGCTAATCATTCCAGAAAGTATTGAAGGCTGTCATGTGAGTTTTCATAGGTCTGTATGCAAGAGACATGGCTACATCCTATTCTTGTGTCCCACGGGTTCTGTAACATATATTCATGCTCTTATACTTCCTAAATTGCTAATTTTATTTTGACCTACCTCCTAACTCTGCTTAAAGATCAGAGCGTAGCCAGAATCTGCAGCAAACAAACAATGCATACAGTCCATTTACCATATATGTTCCTAAATGACTGCAAAGGATTCTGATTCTTCAGCTTCTTGGAAAATGTTCTTGTCTGTGCATTAACACTGCTTGGGGAGCGCTCAGCTGGGAGAACAATGACAAGATGTGCCTCATTTCAGCCAGGCTAAAACTGGCTGTGATCCACTGTGAATTCTTAATATTCAGCCTTTGTTCCAAATAGTCCTTCAAGCACTTGCATATGTCGAATGTAGGGCTGCTGATCGCTCCTGCGTGTGAGCTGAGGGCATCAAAAGAAAGTAAGCATCTCTCCACAGTGCTCTGACACTGGAGAACCCTTTGTGCCTCTGGGTAACAGTAACTTTCTTTTCCATGAGTTAAGTCCAGGCTGAATCTAGTGTTTATACAGCATGCAATTTTCACATGGGAAATGTATTTTTTAAATTTCTCTGAAGAAACTTCATCTTTATTCTTACCATCCAAGACTATTTTTGGTGAAAAACATGGGCAGTTTAGGGTGTGGTTCCCTTTAGTTTAGGAATAGCTGTGCCTGGCTTCAAATGATAAGACCTTTGCATTTGCTGCGTGTTTTTCTCTGCAGATGTTATATTTTCTTTAAGAAATAGGTACAAGGGAATTCAAGGTGGAAAACTCCTATCTCTGGACCAGGGACAGTTTGAACAGGGACTGGAGATTATTTATGGAGATTATCAGTTTTCACTTCACCTGGAAGGACTGATGATTTAGCACATCTGGGAAACTAAGCTGCAAGTTTCTGCTGCCCATTTGTTTCTTGGCCACCTTCCTGAGCCTGCCGATGAGGGTCACTTTTGCGAGGCAGACAGCAATCCTGCACTAACTGGACTGTGACTTCCACTTCTGTCAGTTGCTGAACTGACTGCCAGGAGTACATGCACTTGAACTGAATTCAAAACAATGAATCTGGGAATTCTGCTAGCTTTACTACCACTCCCTAAGCACTACTCTTACATTTCATTTACTTCTGCCATTTGGACAGTTTTCATGGACTCAGTGAAGTTCAACTGTTAAAAATATTCAAATCAATGTACGAGTTTTGAGCTGTATTACATTGCCCTCATGCTAAACCCAGCTGAGTTTGAAAAATCCTACCTGGCTTGTGAAAGGTCTGTAGATAAGGTTCCAGGCAACCTTGCTCCTATAAATCTTGCCAGTTCTCATTTTATACACTTTTGTTACGAAAATGAGTTACCCCAACCATTAAGCCTTCTGAGAAAAGTGGGATGAACTCCCAGAAACTTGTCAGTGCTGCCCTTTAACCTTCGGAGTTACATAGAACAATGTTAGCTCTGCCTTGCCATCGGCAGATGCAACAGAGAACACACATCAGAGAGATCATAGGTCTGTGGAGGACAAACGGGAGCCAGTTAGAAGAATATCAGGCTTTAGGGATTTGGAGGATGGAGAAGGACTTGAACATAACAAGGCAAAAAGGAGGAAAGGGCAAAGATGCCTAATAGCCAAGAGAACCTTAAAAATTCCTTAGTTATTTGGGAACTAAAGTCCCAGTTTAAAAAGACGGAGGCATGTAAAGCCCCGCATGATGTAAGGAGCCTTATCAAATGCATCTCTGTATGAACAAAGTTCTTTTAGCTTTTACTTTCTAAACCCCACTGTGGTTAAAATATCAGTGCTGCTTCAACTTTTACTTTTATTTCACAAGTGGTATGAATAGTGATGAATTAAATGTGTATATACCTAGAGTAAGCAACCTACAGAATTATAAATGTTTTAAAATATATACTTCAAGATTCTGATGTAGGTATGGCTTGAAACTGCCAAAGTAAAAATCATTCACCTGTTGCATTTCACACCCACAAATTCAGGAGATCAAAAAGAACTCAATGCCAGTTTTTTCTGATTGATCAGGCTTTCTTACCTTACTGTACGGAACACATTTATTCTTACAGTGGTTTTCTCCACTTTCATCCCATTCCCAGTCTGTCAGCCAGTTCCGAACACATATGGAATCATCTTTGCAGGCTTTGTACCTTCACGGAGATTAATGAGGGAGATATACAGTTATTTCTCTCACTTTTTTTCAGTGGACTCAGATTCAACTCAGCCTACAGGGGCTATGCTGGTAACGTGGTACGGGTGCACAGCGCAGCTTAGCAACAGATCCTCTAGAAGTGTGCACATTATCTTAGCTTGACATGGACATAAACTCTGAGCTGGCCAGGAAGACCTAAATCCCAGTGAAAACTAAACAGTTCACCCACTACATTTTATAGTCACAGATTCAAGTAAAGGGCTCATGTTCTGAGGAGCAACACTCATTAGTGCAATGTTTTCTGCTTGGTTACGTTGGCGGGTGTTACTGAGGGGAGGAAATCCTGCGTGGGAGGGAGTTTCACGTGTGCTGGTGTTCAATACTGTGAGAGAGCACAGGTACACCACGAGTGAACTGTCACTCGAGGGAAGGTGTTTGGAAAGTTTGCATTTATGAATTAATATGGGAAAAGAAGAACGGTGTTTCCTGGGCAGGGGGTTGCTATGAGGAATGTGCACTGAAATAAGGAAAATCCACAAACAAAATCATACAAGCTAATAGGCTCTCAGCCTCAGAACGACGCTTTCAAAGAAGTTAAACTTGAATTGAAGGAGGAAAGATGAGGCCTGTATAGGTCTAAAATTTTGAATTTCAAGTTATTTTTAACTTGTAAGTGGTAATGTAAAAAAAAGCCTATAAATGGCCTGGTAGGAATATGGCATGCAAGTGGCTGGTCCATGTGATGAGAGGTCTCATGACTTGCCATTATCCAACATCATTCCCTTCCTTCCATTTCTTTTTATGTTCCACTGATTGGCTCTTACCTTTCTTAAGGATCACTTTCCCAAATCAGTTAACATGCACTTAAATTTGGTCTCAGTGGCTTCAGGTGGACTATTCACACCAGTGACTGAGGGTGCCAAACCATGAGGCACAGCTTTCTAAAAGTTAGCATAGTTTGGCATGGTATTTATAACTAACCCTTGTATATATTTTCTCTTTGTCATTTTTAATCTTCAGGGACCTGTTTCCAAAACGACTTGGATATCACCAGGGCTGCTGACGTACATTGTTAAATGAAGTATGAGGTTGTCATGTGGTCACAGAGCTACGAGAACTGGACACTGGAGTGCACTCGCACAAGCAGAAAGGTAAGAACATACACATCTGCAGAACCTTCATGTAGGTTTTCTGGGCTTCTTGGAGCGAGAAAGAGCAGTAACAGATGGAGGGTAACCAGAGCCTGAAATAAACAGCACTAGGGCAGGAGACTCATATTCTTAAATGTGTTCATCCCTGAATCTGCAGTCAGAAGTAAGGGTTCTGCGGGAAACAAAGGCTGCGATTTGGTAAATTAATATAGTGTGACACTAATAGGCAGATCCCACCAGTTTGTGCCATGACTGGATTATAAGAATATAAAGGACTATAAGAATAATTGGTTGGTTAGCTGCCAGGTGTGCCCTGACTGAGAAGGGCACACCGAGGTGACTCGCCAGTGACAGCTGTTTCTCTGATGCTAGTCACTTTGCCTGCCTGTAGGCATGCCACTCAGGAGCATCAATGCAAACTTCTTTTTGATCCCTATCTATGAACTCTCCATGTGCCAGCATCAGATTCACAATTAGCTCTTGATTCTTCAGCCATGTAGGCACGTCCTTTCCTTTATGCATGCATTTTGCTTTCTAGCAAAGTCCATCAGTATCCACCGGGAGCTCCCTAATACTAGCACTTCCACTTAAAGTGGCTGTGCCCTTCCCACAGTCGTCTTTTTTTCATTTCCTTTCTCATTTGGCTGAGTATTTTTCAGCCTGATGGGTTCCCAGACCGAGGTTGCTTCACAGCCCCTCAGCCAGTGCCGCTGGCACACGGGTGGGGACAGGGCAGGGGAAAGACCGAGCAGCCCTTGGTGCTGAGGAGAGGGCAGAACTGCTGCTTTTGCAATTAGTGTCACCTTGAGTTATACTTTTCAAATTATGAATATGTATTTCAGAGTTTTACTGAATTGGGGCATTCATGCTATGCACCTGGTTCCTCACGAATCTGAATTAAGTATGTTTATGAAAGTATTTATATTTTTTCTCACTATTGTCTATTGCGTTGTCAGATGAAATGTATCCTAATTATGATTATTGCCTGACTCTGTGGTTTGTTATATAAGCAGATAGCAAGGCATAACTATTGTTACGAGTTTTTCTTTGTCCCAATGGAAGTAATTATGAATCTAAGTTTATGAAAAATCATGACTTATGAAAAGTCTGATTTCTGCTGTCCAGAAACCTGTAACTGATTTCTTCAAACGTTAATTAAAACCTGTGAGAAACATAAACATAAATACATATAAGATCCTCCCTGAACATACTAGTTCCCTACACACAACAGTCAGGATATTTTTATTTTAAAGTGGGTTATTTTTTCCATTTTTTAATAATTAGCTGTTTCTCTTTTAAAGGGCAAAGGGCCCTTCACAGGTGGATCAGAAAACGGCTTGTACATCAGGCTTTTTCAAAAGCAATAGTTTTAGGACTAGTGGGAGCAAGGAATCCTAGGACAATAAGAAGAAAAGGAAGGCCCCAAGCTAGTCAGATGAATTTCTTTTAAATTAAGTCACTGCTCATTCAGAATCCTCTGCACATTTCTGGCCACAAAGACATACAGTGTGCAGCAGGCACACTTACGGCATGCAGAGAAAGTAGGTCACATCACTAGCAGTGCTACAGCACGCTAAGGGGACTCCAGTGAATAGAACCTGAAAAAAATGTTACTTTAAATCACCAGAAAGAGTGGGAATTCTGTCCAGGCTCTTTTCTAGCCGCAGGCCTTAAGCAGGGCGAGGGAATGGGTTTGACATCGGCATTAGGCAGGCACACAGACTAGCATGCACGGGAATGGGTCATCATTGCATTTTTGATTCAGACCAGGCATCTGTGATGCCAACAGGGGCAATAGATCAGTGTTTGTTTAGGGCAGAGCCTACTTCCTGCCAGGAGGCTCTGTACTGGAAAAGGGTCAGGTTTGCCTGTGCAGCAGCTCTCCATCACATGCATCCATGCTGTCCCACAACAGTTGAAAATGCTGATCACCTGGAGGTTCTGGCGATGCCCAGGGGACACCGGTGGCTTTGCTATGTAATATTGACCCACCACACACACTCTGGTATAAATCCCATCCATACTAAGGCTGACTTAAACCGGTTCATAGGTGCAAACTAAACTTACAGGGTGTATTTTCTTTCATCTTTACACTTTCCCTGGCTATAGCAGTCTGGTGATGACTTTGTGTGCTACTTATTTTGGGACACCTTTGTTTTAAATATTGGTGTTCTGTTGCTTTGTCTGTTAGATCTATTTTAGAGCTCACTAGGAACTCCAATGCTTTAATATCCAAATGTTGTCAAATTTTAGTTCTGAGCTTTGAGGTTCTGAGCACTGAGGCAAATTCAAGGTTTTGGTCAAGGTCAGTTCAAGGAAGTCAATAATCTGGATTCAGTTTAGATTACCAAAAGTTTTGGAAGGAAGACTGCACATGACAAATCTGTTGCTGAGGCACATGGAGTTTCCTAACACAGAAATAAAATTCATCACTAGAGGAAACTAGAGCAGCGAAGAAATTCATCAGCCCTTCTCACTATCTTCCATTACAAATCCAAGCTATGCTTCTTGTTTCCTCCTCTGGCACAAAGCGATGGAGACATATTTCAAGAGAAATCCTACCAAAATACCGCACTGCACACATGGCTTTGCCCTTGGAGAGAAAGATGAGAGTGAAAATGGATCCATGTGTCAATAACATTCAAGTTGCGTAAGCAGAGCAGCACGGGGGGAACCTGACCGTGCGCTACCGTGTGTGCTCTATTTTCTGTGCTTCCAAGAGAAGCCTTTATAACATTTTTAGAAGCATTAAAACAGTTTTCCATCATTTTCAGAGCAGCCTAAGGGATTGAGACCTTCACAGTTTCCTACTTTCAAGGGATGCTAGCACTCATAATCCGGCAGTGCGAACACAGCCTGTGCTGTTTGTACTACGCTTCACACCAGTTTAACCATACTGAGAAGTTAGTGGAGTGACTAGGCACAACATTAACGTGGTACTGACTGAAATTTACATGACATTATTTAAGATCCAACATCTCATAAGAGAGAGGGAGCGATGAAGGGAGGGAGAGATAAATCCTGGATCTGAACCACTACAAAAATCTCAGAACCTCACCAGGATATAAAGCTCCTACTCCAGGACTAAGGACAGATGGGTGCTGGGTTGTCCCACTACGTCTTGCATTCAAAAAATAATGTGGTTCCCTGATGCTGTATTTTGGGAAAAAAATTAAATGCTATTATGCTTGCTCATTGCGATTAGTATTTTTAGCATTACTTGGCTGCAAGTTTCTCTGAGATTCAGGCTTTTGGAAGTGGTTTTAGAGAGAAGGACGATGGAAGGGAAAAGGCCAACGGTGAGAAATTAAGGAATTAAGCTAGTTTGTTCTATGAATTAATTGAAAAGATACAGGAAGTGGCTGCTTCATGAGTCTGTTGTGCATTTTATACATATAAATGTATCATATCAGGTATTTAGGTTTAAAATGCTAACTGCATTCATGCTAACTCACAGGCACGGACTTTTCAAAGGGTGGGCAGGCTCTCGCTGCTGTCAGTGTCTGCCAACGCAGTGCGAGCTCCTCCGACACATCGGCAGTTAGGATGGCACTGCAGTGCTCCCTCGCAGAGAGCAGGGCCGTGCTGTTGCCGAGTCACCAAACTCTGCCAGAGTTCAGTGGCTCCATCCTGCAGTGAGCCCTGTCTGTTATCGGGGGGGTAGGAGCTTAGCAGAGGGAAAAGTAGAGATGGCAAACAAGAAGTGGAGAGGAAAATCCAGAGAAAAGGCATGAAGGTTGGTACACCACCATCGAATCTACTGTCACTTGATGGGAGATCTGTGCTTCATCCACCCATGCTCCCCGACACCTCAGTAACATAGGCATATTAAAGCTAAATAAAACCACTTTGATAAGATGCTGCACCTACCAGTCATCACAAAAGCTTTGACACAATGGAACAAACTGAATACCAGCACGGTAGCTGGGATGGATCCAGCGAGCAGCGTGTGGAGAACACCGGTAAAAGCACTCAATTTTCTTTGTGAAATCTTCACAGCTGTGGGGGGTGAGAAAAGCCACAAATAAGCCTGTTTCTTCGCATCAAGGCAATAGCCTCAGATTTGTAGACCTGCTTTGATGTGGATGCACTAGTACAGGTAAGGAGAAAACCAGAAAACCATCCTGTCACCCTCTTACTGTCTAGGTTCCAAACTCATTCCTTTGACATTGTGTACAGGCTCTGACTATGCAATTCCTGTAGCCAGCTAAAGATGGCCAGCACAAATGTTTCCATGCATATTTCAGCCCTAAGCTTTCCGTAAACTTTTGAGGCCTCGAGTTTTCCTGGCAAGACCAATTCCAGGCAATAGTAAAATGTAGTTTAAAACTCTGTGACAAAACTTCTTCAATGCTGTAGCCTCACGGTTTCATTAATCTTTAGATTTTCCCAGAGCCCAGCTGAAGTTACTTACAAACACATACTGCTGCTGCTCTTCTGGGAGTGGCAGGCAATAGCTGTTACTGTAGCACATCTGGTTTTGCTTAATTGTTTTGTACTTTCATTTTTTTATTTCTATAACTTGCCATGTTTCACAGCTCTAACATCTAACGGGGTACTAAAAGCCTTAATTACGAAGACATTCTTCATGGTTACAAACCCCACAGGACTACAAGAATTTTTATTCTAAGTATTCAGAAGTTCCATCCCTTGTGCATTTTGTTTGTGAGATGTAATAATCTAGTTGATCTGCTTTCCAAACAAAGGCAGAAGCCTGGTTTGTATTGACTAGGGGTCATGCTCACCAGCACATGATGGAGAGCTACAGAATGTGATGTGGTTGGTACCTACTGGGTTTAGGGCTGCTTTGCATTGCTAGATCTGGCTCTAAGCTGAAAGCAGACTTGAAAAAAACAACCCATTCTTGATTAAATGGTGTCAAGATTTCTGCACAAATATATACTTTGGGATTCATGGGCTTTCGTGGGAGAAGAAGAGCCAGATGTTGGTCATAGAATCACAGAATGGTTTGGGTTTGAAGGGACCTTAAAGATCATCTGGTTCCAACCTCCCTGCCATGGGCAGGGACACCCTCCACTAGACCAGGTTGCTCCAAGCCTCATCCAGCCTGGCCTTGAACACTGCCAGGGATGGGGCATCCACAGCTTCTCTGGGCAACCTGTCCCAGTGCCTCACCATCCTCTCTGGGAAGAATTTTTTCCTGATATCTAATCTAAATCTCCCGGCTTTCAGTTTAAACCAGTTACCCCTTGTCCTATCCCTTGGTTGGGTGTAGAGAAGAGCTGATGGGAACAAGGCTGGGTGGCATCAGCTCTGGGGCAGCCGATGGACTGTCCTTCAGCCACTCCAGGGGCAATTACCATCAGTGGTGGGGCTGCCACAGCACAGATCTGTTGAACCAGGACACAGACGACATCAAAGCTGACTTACGATTTACTGAGCTGCCCACATCTGCTCCAGTAGCTGTTGTTTACTTTAATTACTGGGGAACGAGCCAATTGCTCTGTGAAGTCTGCATAGCAACAGGAAGCTGTTAGGAATGAAACAGAGATCTTGCAATAAGGATTTTCTTTAGTACTGTATTTGGAAGACTCAAAATGTAAGATGAATTTGGTTTGGTCCATAACATGGTAAAATCTCAGACTAGCTAGAAGATGTACTCAAGCTCTAACGGTTTTGGGTTTGGAAGCAGCAGTGAAATGCTAACTGAGGTGGACTGGTATCAACAGTGCTTTCTCAAGGCATGCCCAGAGAGCCCCAAGAATTTTACTGGTGTTCTGCCAGATGTTAGATCCTGAGGGATACTAACTTTGAAAGCTGTCAGACATAAAAAGAGAGTTCAAGAAATGTGATAAATACTGTACTTTGCTCACTATAGAAGTTTGATTTCAACCCTTCCCATTTGGTTTCTGCTACAATTAATCAATCTTTATAGTTAATCACAATAACCCAAATTCATCTTTGCTGTAGACTTTTTTTAAGCAGATGGAGCTACAAGAAAAGCAAACTGTATCAGAATTTTTTAAAGATAATAAATGAAGTCAATGAGAGTTTTGCAGCTGACTTTGTCAAGAACCAGAATCTTACTCTTGATCTGCAGGCAGCAAAATGCCAATGAAGGAAGCTTTTCAAATGCAACGTATACTGCACCTTATGCATTTTTGAGAAATTAAGGCAACTGCCAAAACAATTAGTGTGTACAAAGCTGTACTTGTAGACAGTATTTGGCAAAAATTAAACCGCTCTTACATTTAGAGTACAGAGTGCATTCATGCATATTCGGCTCAGGACTTGGCTTCGGTTTGTGCGTGTCGCCTTCCAGACACCTGTATTTTTGGCAGGTAGATGATGTTATGACAGCAAAGAGGGTGACAGCAAACTTCAGCATTGTTGTTCGGTTCCTTTTCCTGTATGGAGAGGTCTTTATTTATATCCTTTATTTCTGGGAGAAGCCGTAACATTAATAGAAAGGACTGCTTTAAAAAACCTACATATGTAACCAAATAAAAGACGCTCAGCAAAGACGTGCACATAAATACTAAGACGCACATTCTCCCTTTCTCTTTGCTTATATCTGAACACTTATGCTTCTGCTACATATTTTTGAGGTTCGTTGGCCAGTGATAAAAGCCAATAGTTCAGGCTATTTATGAAAACATGTTTTTCAGTATTTAAGAAAATGATTTTAAATTCCTTACACCAACTTGAAGTTATCTTTGAACCCTTCCAAGAGCCATTCCTCTGCTTCATGAGATTTGAAGGAAAGATTGATTAGTTCTAAAACGTGCAGGGTTGTTTTGCAAACTTTGAAATTACAAGCTGCCAGTGAGCTGCATTGGTCAGCACCTGGATAAATTACATTGATAACTTGCCTTTGTTGAGTGTATGTTAATTTATGCTTCAGAACCTGATCCGTTGTTTTCTTCGTCATCTGCAGAGTTTGGTCAAAAATGCAAGATAAAAACGTTTTGTCTTGGAGACTAAAATGTCTCTAAACACAAACTGCCTATTAGTGAGCTATATAGATAAATCTAGAACCTGTTACATAAACCAGTGCATAATTCTTGTTATTACTTTAACCCTTCATTCTTTAGTTAGATGTTCCTGTCATGTTTTTGGAATAATTTTGCCTGAATAAGGACTGAGCTCCTCTACATACCTAGACTTCTCAGGTATGACGAAAACATGTTACAGAAGAAGAAAACTGTCTCTCCCATTTCTCAGTTTCTCACCTCTTTCGCTGTCCTGGGCGATCCTTCTCCCTGGAACAGGAACAGGGTAAATTGCCTTTCTCATTTTCCACTTTATATACACACCATCTGGCATGAGTGCTCCAGATTTTGTTTGCCCTGGAAGAGTTCCTTGACCCTTTGGAATGCTAACATAGATTTATCTCAAGAGCAGATGCAATGACCAGCACATAATGCCCTTTTATTGCTTGCAAACGTCGACATGATAAAGAGGAAAGTACAAACATAGGTTAGAATTAGAAAAACAACAGCTCTCCTATATATCAAATATAGCTGACCCTGCTGCTCGATTTTCCAATGATTCCTTTTATTTTTAATTCTTAATTTCTAACAACAGTTTCGTGGGGCTCTTATCACAGATTAGGACTTCACTGACTTAGAGACATTAAACCCAACACTTCACATTTCAGCCTGACTGGCTTAGTTTTGATTACAGATATGATGGCTCGTCTTGGCTTACACAGTAATTTTACTGCGGCCCCTGGAAGAGAATCCACATCTCCCCGTTTGCAGGTCTTCGCTCTGTGTTCACAAAATCCCTGTAAAACCTGCTGCTGTTTGCCCTGGTTGCTCTACCTGCCTCGTAGGTACTCTCCGACCAGTGTCAGAAGCACTACAAGAAACTGTTGCTTGTACCACTGACAGCGATTCCGGGTTGGATTTCATTGTGAGATCTGCTTTCTGCAAAGAGCGTTCTGCATCTTCACCTAAGCCATTGCGTACGGTAGACATGGTGATTACAGATAGTTGCTCTCACTTTCATAGATGGAGTCTCGTTGAGTACTGTGAAGAGCAGCACCACTCATTACCTTGCAGTTACTGAGATGCATAAGGAAAGTAGCATCTGTCAGTTCTGTGTTTAAAACAGAACACTGGCTTGTCAGATAATACTCTGGGGCCATTATTTACAAACGTTTTTGCTTGAAAAACCACCCATTGGCACAGTGGAAGTGTGGTATGAATCTCATTGCGCAAACACACGGAGCATGATGATAAAGCAACCTCTCTAAGCTATAAGCATGGATTCCTATCCTACCTCCAGTGAATGCCTCAAGGCAAAAGTGGTGCTGGCCTAAAATAGCCATTTCCAGATCAGTGGAAACGGAGTGATTTTTATGTTCCAGAATGAATTTAATTAAGCCAAATTTAAAGAATGAATTTAATTAAGGCAAGTTTAAAGAGGCATAAAGTAACTATAGGAGAAACCGGAGTAAATCTAATGGTTTATTACCCGCGCCTTCACCCCGTGTGGCTTGATCTAGTGCTAGCTGAATTTAATGGAGCTCCTCGCTGATTTGTAGCATGAGAGAGTCGTTTGTGCTGCTCGGCGCTTGGATCCGTGTGTGCGTGCACAACGAAGACCGCCGTATAAAGGAACGCTCACTTTGACCACTGCCATGGGTGGATGGGGTAGCCAGCCTGGTGAAAAGCACACAACTAGTGCATGCTCCATACCTTGCTGCTCGGTCTGCAGGAAATATCTGCAGGCTTGTAAAGGTGTACGTGTGCCAGGGGGTGTCTTGTAATGCCTCTGTTCGCTGAACCGACATACAAATTATATTAAGCTATAGGAAACTGGGATCTCTTTCAGGCTTTGAGTATAAGCCAAATGGGACCACTCGCTGGGAGATTAGGCAGCGTTTCTAGCAGCAGGAAGGAAAATTGTCATATGTTTGTGATTTCTCAGACTTGGCTTTCGTTAGCAATCCATGTAAGCAGGCTCGGGCGAGGGAGCTTTTAGAGATCTCAGCTATGCGTCTTCGTCACCTGGGAGGTGAATCTTGATTCTGTTTTCTGAAAGTACTCTCTGGATAATTATTTGGTGTGATGTCTTGGACTGAGAAATTTGTTAAAGGGAGTTTCTTACCCCTTAGCATGCTTGAATGGGTCATTTCTCTTTATTCACTAAAATCGAACTCGATGATGTTCTTGTACTTTTAAAACTCCCCCGACCATTTTAACTTGAATACCAGTGCCCTGTGACTGCTGTTCATCTTCTCAAGGGTTGGAGTTAAAGCGTGCATGATGCAAAGATATCACCACAGACAGCAATTCAGCCACCACAACATTAAATTATTATCATCATCTGATCTAACGGATAGGGGCCTATAATGCCTGTAGAAGTACGCATCTCTCCCAAACCCACAAACACTGCTATACTAGGTCTCAAGAACCATCTACCTGAGCAGCGTCCTTCTGGCAAAAGCCATTAGCAGAAAATTAGGGAAAAAATAGTTTAAAAAATAAAGCCAGCTGCTAACTTCCCAGCTTCTGGCAATCGGTTTAGTAACTGTGTCAACTGACAGCTCCTAACTCAACGTGGCGATTCCGTTTTTGTGAGTCAGATCTCTTTAATAACTGAAGTAAGCTGTTATGGCTTTATATTCTTGGTAACTCTGCGAAGCCGAGGTGGTTAAGGGAAAAATGTTTTGCGCTTCCAACCAGTGGCAATTGCCAGATCTATTTCCTTTCCTGGCATCCTCAAAGTGTAACAACAGTGTGACCGGAGGGAGACAGAGTTTCAGGAGTGTAAATTAGAGCATTTGGCCTGTTACAGCTCTGTTATAGATGGCAATGTGTGCTAATGAAATTAATCTGTTCCTCTTATCTCAGTGTGAGCCTCAACGCTCAGAACTTGGAAGTGTTTTTCTCGTTAACTGTAACGAGAAATGCAAGGAGGAGCACAGGTTGTTGTCTAATCTAGTGTCATTCCTGAAGGCCCTTTGAGGCACTGCATTTACAGGTGCAACAAGGGCACGTTATTTGATGATCAGTTACGTGTATCCTCTTGAGTTTCGTTATGTTTGACTTCAGAGCCAAGAGTTCGTATTCACAAGTCTATTTGCTGAACGTATCGTGTCACAAGTCAAGCTGGATGCCAAAGGAGACACTCCAGATGGACTCAGTCTGGCACTCCTGACTGGAAAAAACAGCTGAGCTCAAATCTTAACGCTACCGAATTTAAGGTGTGATTTGTTTCTGTTCACTCGGGGGGTGGTGGTGCTGGGATTTCTCCTTTTATTTTGTCTGTGTAAGGAATACATCACGGCACCAAGTCAGGCTTGCTTGCTTTATTTGAGTACGCAAATGTTGCTGAGCTAGTTCTCCAACAGGGCACGGGAATGACAAAAGCACCAGCAATTTTATATAACCAAGAGGGTGAGTCAGTAGGGAGAAAAAAAGCAAATATTTTAATGAATGCTACGTTTAAAAAGCAATCACAGCCCAAACAACAACACTATCATTGTAAAAATGTTATTTTAAACCCCATGTTAGGTTTTTCAAAATTAAAGGGGACCAAAACCTACTTATTTTAGCTTATTACTGAGTTGAAAGCACCTCTTGAAAGCATAACTGAATGCTCTTCCTTTGCCCTAGTCTCTCATTTGACTTTCACATTCTGCTAGTCTGTTACTGTGAGGTTCCTTGAAGCACTACCAATTATTGTTATTCTTTGTACAAAGAATGGGCTCTGGTTTGGATGGCCACTGGCTCTTGGTGTCATGTGGGCTCTCACAAGTGACAAAGAAAATCTGGGTCCAGCTTGACTTACACTCCTGAATTAACCAACTGCAACCTTATTTCTAATTTAGACTACTAATATTTGGGTTTCCTACTAATATTTGGGTTTCCTACAGTCTCTTCTGAATGCTGAATTCCTCTGTAGGGGAGTATGGATACTACTTTTTTAATTTACACTTTTATTCTGGGTATTTATTATTTGTACAGAGGTAATGCCTAGGTGTCCCTGCGTACAGCTGTGATGGAGTGTTTTGGGGTGCGTGGTGCCGACGCTGGATAGTGGATGGCCGTGTCCCACAGCCCCCCTTTTCTGCCCTGAGCCTGCGTGACCTGCTTCATCACCATGAGAGAGACAAAGAGGGGAGGGGAGGACTGGCAGTACTTGGGGCAGGACTGCCAGCATCAGCCCCATTGTGTTAGCATTCTGCTTTGGGTTTTTTATTGTCACGTTGAACACCTTGTAATCAAGATTAAGAGCCGACAGGTCTGTAAGGAAAACAAATATTGCGAGCACAAGGTGACAGTGAGATCACACTGGTCAACGTATTAAAAGGCAGCGACAGAAACCACCAGATTAATCATTGCTGAGCTCTTCCTGTTTGTATCCCAGCAGGGATGAATTTTAAGGAGGACACAGTTGTGGTCCATGTGGTGCCTCTGCCGACGTCTCCAATGAATGATTCCTATACGTGTCACGTTAGTTCTAGGTATCTGGACGCATTTCCCTGGGATGAATCTGTGGTGAGAAACTTGACCACAACACTCATGGGAAAGGTGTTTTTCCCCAGTACCATTCTTTACACTGTCACCTCTCTCTCTGCACCCCTCAAATGGGTCTGTTGTATCAATCCAAAACTGCTTTCACTTCCAACTGCCTTCTCAGTTTGTCTGCACCCTTCCTGTCAGCTTCCTTTCAATACAGACACATTAAGGCTCTCGAAGTGGCCCGATGCCAGCCCCCAGTGTACACTGGCTGGATTTCCAGGGCTTGCTTTCTTGTATTTGTCCCCTCACATTTGGGAGGCATTTCTATAGCTAGAATAAAACTAAGTGTACTCTTTCCCCTGTCCCTCCTTAAAACTCCTTGTTGTTTGGGTGCCCAAAGAGAGGGTGACAGCAGTTGGGATCTGACACTACTCCTGCTGGCTGGCATCTCTCCACTCCCCATGTGTTCCCCTTGCTGTACCTTTCAGAAACACGCACAAATACACGTATTTATATACGTGTGTAATTTGTACTCTGGTAACACCTAGGGGTAACAGCTCGACTGTGGCAACTGCTGTACCATCAAGTCCCAGGCCTACAGTGAAAGCAGCGTATTCACTGGTCGCCTTCTGTCTCTTTAAAGGTATAATGTGTCTGATGAGCTTTTGTTCCTGTTAGCTTAGCTGTTGGACTAGGCACTCTCAAACCTCACAGCCATGCTTTTCACTCCTGTTACATATTTGCGTAGTTACATCCTCTACCTCCTTATCAGATGTAAATATGGTATCTAGAACAAGGTTACAGCAGTGCACAGCTGTCACTCGGACACGCTGCACCACTGCAGTCAAGGATCTATGTCCTTCATGGTACAAAAAGGAGGAAATTAACAATTGGAAAGCAAATAATTTCCAGTTGGGACTGGACTTTTGTTATATCTAGATCTAGTAATTGCCATCCTGGATCAGGTTGTCCAGGTTTATTTCATTATTCTGTCCCTGAGACTGACTAATACTAGTAGTTTCCAGTGAAGATGCGCTGTGATAATATACTGTATAAAATACTTGTATGGAACAACCTGCCTGTAAGAAATTTCTTCCTAAACCTCCTTAATTCAGTGATTAGCTTGTGCCCTGAAATATGAGTGTGCATATCCTTTCTGTAAAAAGTCCTCATGAATATTTTTATTAATTACACAAATGTCTAATGCAGAACTTCTCAAGTAGCAGACCTCACTGGGTTTGGATCATGAGTAAATTTTGCCTAGATTGTGTCAAGGTTCCAGCTACTAATTCTCCTGCGTGCATTTGGAAAATCCTGTATTTGTTACCATTTCCCTGGAGCTTAGGGGTGGTGGTGGGGAGCTGCGCCCTGCGGCTGCAGTTCTCAGCCGTGCAGGCAGCACGCGTCGCTTGGCCAGCCTGGCAGAGCCGGGACTGGTGCCTTGCTTAGCAAATCTCACTCTTCCTGCAGTTCACGTAACTATTTTTTAACCCTTGTTTTTATTCTGCTCATAACTGGCGTCCTTTGGTTGTATTACGCTGTGGGTTTTTTTTTTTTTTTTTTTTGGTGAATCTTGAAAAAAGAATGGTGTCACAGGGGTGAAGTTAGGCAACAGCCAGGAGTCATGGCGATGACGTGCCCTGTGTAATTACTTGTCATTACTGGCATTCTACGCAGGTATAGTACAACACGCCACAGTACCGTGCTGTCTTCCGACCTGACTGCGTCGTGCCAATTGCCAAACATTAGTATTCCAGTGTAAAGACCAAAACTTCTCTGTGAATCCCATTAGAACTGGGTCACTAACAGAAGGTGTGTGACAGCTTAACATGCAGAACAACTAAAGCCATTTCCTCCGTCTTGTACGGAGCAGAAATACTGAGCGTGAAGATGATGTGTAGAGTGTGAGCAGCATGACAAATGACGAGCCTTAGCGATACCCTTGTTTGGTGGCATTAGTGATGCAGGTCTGCCTTGGAAACAGTGAAAACAGGTGATTAGCTGGGTTTTGTGCTGCACTGTTTTTGCTAAATGTTCGAATTTGATAGGAATTCAAACGATTAAGTATTTAATTTTGTAGAGGAAATTCTCTTGCTCAGCAGCATCCTAATAACATCTACTATTTAGCATTTTCTATTCTGTTTGGAATAAAGAGGTTTCAACCTCGCAGCTTCAAGCTGTGTATCTCTATTCCAGCTCCAGGAATTATTGCTGTAGCTGTGTGCTCAGCAGTCATAAAAACGCTGCAGATGGATTTATGGAATTTCAGAAAACATTATGGAATAAACTGGACTAGACACTGTGTTCTGCCTTACCCAAGTCCCTTTAAGACAGCTAGAGAAGAATGGAAGGGAACTCTTCCTGGATAGCATCGATCCAGCTACCTTCTGAATCAGAAGGGCATGCTGAGCCCTTCTTTACATGGAGAAAACACAAGGTGGAAGCCAGGGAAAGGAAGTATCTGGAACTGCAAAGAGAAACCGAATTGACTGAGTATTATCTGAGTATCATCAGGAGTGAGCTACACAGGCTCCCTGTGGTGCCCTGCATTTGCTCCGGGTTAGTCAGCTGGGGTAACGTAAGAATCAGCCCCTTTATAAGCCTTTGTTAACTGCTCTTCCATCTTTTTCGGATGTGACAGAGTATTTCTGGAGACCAACATGGTGAGCATAGGCAAGGCATCACACCACGCTCCGTCCCATTCATCTGTGCCCCTTCTCCCTGCCAAGCCTCTCACGATCGGTTCACTTTTATTTAAAGCTGGGAAGAAAAAGGTTCTGAGAACTAGCTCATACGGAAAAGAAAAATCAGGTCACTCAGATTGTTCTGCAGATTCAGGTCATATTCAGTGATGAGTTTAAATGGAAAAAATATGGGCGAATCAGAAAAGGAGTAGTATTTTTCCTATTCCTCCAACATGAAACCTCACTGTTCTTTTCTTTCAAAAACATTGGAAAGGCGTCTCGAGTCCAAACTACTGAACAGGGATTAAAGAGAGAAGGAAATAATCCAGAAGCAAACTGAACATAATCAACAAGAAAAATGTCCTATTAACCCCCAAACGGCTTTTTGATTCGGGGTGATCAAAAAGATTTTTAAATTGTTTTGAGTAAAACACTCAACCAGAAGGCAATTATTTGCAATTCTATCTAAAACTAACAACTGAAGATTTGGGTTTAATACATTTCAAAGTGCTATTCAAATTCTCATTTTGCCTTCCCACATTCCTGAGTTCTCTTTTGGCACAGGATATGAACAGGTGTGAGCCAGAGCAAGGTGGCCCACAGGCCGTAACCAACAAATAACTAACTGGCATCTGTGCTGCAACAGGGCAAAGCTCCAGCCCGGTTATGACGAGGCACCGTGCCATCCTAATAGACTCACGTTGTCACGGATGCCAAGATTTCATAAATTTGCATTATTTACATTTAGCTAGGGCAGGAATCCCAGCTGGGAAATTCCACATGGTTGTCCAGCTCTATCATATACAATTACAATGGAAATGCTGTGACTAATCCATCATCCTGAAATAGTTTTTCAGCAAGAATTTGAATATTCTTAGTGATTATTTAAAAATACTCCCACTCATCTTCATCGATAAATCATTTAAAGGGTACTTTTGTTGCCTTTGTCCAAAATGAATACAAAAATCTATAAAATCAGACTTAAGAAAATGTATGAGCCTTTTCAGCTTGGTAAAAGGGGAGAAAGAATTGTTTATTCTGTTACAGTAGCAAGGTTCATATGTAATAGTGAAAAAAAAATGACAACTTTGAAGTTGCTTTTGTGAAAAATGAATGCAGAAACTGGTAACTTATACCCTCAGGAAATAATTTGCCAAGACAAAAACGCTGAGAGGGTGTGAATTATTGAGATGAAACACAAGATGATGATATATGCTCTGATGACTCCTTGAGGTAACGAATCTCCGTGGGTTTGTCATTCCTACCGAGATGGCGGAGTACATCTTCATCTGCTCCCTGACGCGACGGCACGCTCCGTGGGCTGCGGCACGGGATGGCCCAGCGGGCAAACGCCTTCCCGCAGCTCGGTGTTCTTGCAGAGGGTGGGGGCACCCAGCGAGGCTCCGGTCCCCAACACTCGGGGGCCTGGGCCTTGGTTCCCACCCCGTCTCCTTGGAGGAGCTGGTGGGTCTCAGAGCAGAGGAGTGTGGCGGTGTCCCAAACACTGCCTGCCGCGGGCGATGCCACCGGGAAGGTCCTGCCCAGGGGAGTGGTGGAGTCACCATCCCCGGAGCTGTTCAAGGACCGTGTAGACGCGGCGCTTGAGGACATGGTCTGGTGGGTGCGGTGGTGTCGGGGTGATGGTTGGACTGGATGATCCTATAGGTCTTTTCCCACCTTTGGGATTCTGTGATTCTGCCCCCGCCTTGCATTTTCTGGGGCAATTAAGAGTTTATTGACAGGACAGCCGGCTGCTGCTGGACACCTGAGCTGATCCCGGGCGGTGCCGGTGGGCCAGAACCGCTGCCCTCACCCCCGGCAGACACCCCCAGCCTACACCTCCGAGCCTCCTTCTGCCGCCGCGGCTCCTCCTCTCCCCGCACGGAGGCAGGGCCTCCGCGGCCCGAGGCCGCCCCTCGCGCGGGCAGCGTTACCGGGAGCCGCGCTGCCCGGCCAGAACCGCCCCCCCCCGCCGGCTCCCGCCTCGCACCTCCCGCCTGCCCCTCGTGGCAAGTCTCGCGCGCGGTCCTCCCCCCCTTCCCCGCGCCCAAGTCTCGCGCCTCCTCCCCGGCGCGAGGCCGGTGCTCTCGCGATAGGCAGCAGCCCGGCGCGCGGCGGGAGGGGACGGGAGGGGGGGGGGCGGCGCCGCGGCAGCCGCTGCGCCCGCGCTCGCTGTCAGGCGGGAGCGGCGGCGGCGGGTGGGCATGTCCCTCCGCCCCGCGCGCAGGTGGTGGCGGCGGCGGTGGCGGCGCCGCCCCGGCTCTCCTTGACTCCCGCCGGCCATGGCCGGCTCCACGCCGCGGGGGCCCGAGTTTCGCCGCAGCCGCCGCTGAGCAAAAGCCGCCGCGATGAGGAAGGGCCGCTCCCGGGGGGACAAAGCGGCGCCGCCGCCGCCGCCACCGCGGAGGGAGCCCGGGCGGGCGGGGGCCGCCGGAGCGGCGGAGCGGAGAGCCACGCTGCTGGGGGGCGGCGGCAGGAAGGAGCCGGAGGACGCCAGGGCCGCGGGGGCGCCTTGCCGGGAGGCGCTGGAGAGGGTAAAGGAGGGTTGCGGGGCCGGGGAGGGGGCCCTGCGGGGCCGGTGGCGGCCGTTGGCATGGCGACGCGCGCCCCGCGTGGCGGGGAGACCGGCCGGGCTGCGGCTGCCGCAGTCGCGGGGCCGGGGAGCGCCCGGCCCGGGCGTGGCCTCCCTTGGCCCCCGCCGGTGGGGGAGGGGGTCGAGGGGGGCGTGGCTGGAGGGCGAGGGTCGGGTAGAGACGCTGCGCCGGGCGGGAGGGGTCGGCCTGAGGGGGGAGGCTGCGCTGCGTGCGGCGGCGCCGGTGGAGACCGCAGCCACCGAGCATCCTCTCACGTTACAGCCGCTGCCTGTGCAGCCTCTCCGGGTGGCCCCGGGAGAGGAGCGATGGGTTGGGCGGTGGGAATTGGAGGGGTGGTGTGTCTGTGCTGGCGGCGTGGCCGTGAGTCGTCGGGGTGCCGGCGGCCCTGCCCCCGCGGGGAGGATGCGGTGTAGTGTGGTGGGTGTTGCTGGTACCAACCGTTCAGCGTGCTCCGGGCTAGTAACCTTCACTAGGTCACTCCTCATCGCGGCGTGAACTGTGGGGCGTTTGCCAGCGCTTTCTAAGTCTTAATTCTTAACACGAGAAGCGGTTTATCTAGGAAACTGCCTTTGCAGCTATTGGAAAACGCACAGGCTGGTTAGAAGTCACAGAAGTTCAACGTGTCAGCGGCCGGGTCTTCCACGCCCGGGAGCAGCGGACCTGCGGTTGCTGCCTGGGTTGGTTGGGGTGGGAGACCCAGGAGGTCTTCAACTTCGTTTCGGTGTGTTGTGGTATTCCTAGTTTTACAAGAGAGTAACGCGGGGGATGAGATGTAGCAGTTTCAGCGTGTAAGTGGCAGCGAAGGTGGGTGTGGTGTGGTTTTTTTTTTTTTAGAGAAGGAGAAAGTATCACAGTTATGAAGATTGTTGAGCCGCAGTAGTTCATTGCTTTGTTTTGCCATTTTTAGGAGCAAAGTGAAAAGCTAGGTTCTCTTTCTTGTCAAAAGGTGCCAGAAGTGTTCGTCATTGTTGCAGATGCGCAGGTTTTATCATTTTTTTTTTTTTTTAAATGATTTCATAGGTTTTTCTAGAAAAGCTGCATTACGTTGCCCTCAGTTATGGGAGGCTTGTATTTTGGCTTTGACTAGTGGATTTCTCTAGAATACAGATTTCTCTAGAATACAGATTTCTCAGACTGGGCCTTGGAAGAAGAGAGCTCTGTTTTTTATTTTTCTTTATTCTCTAGTGCCTTGTTAAGCCAGGTGGTTAAGAGGTGCTGCTGCTTTTGATGCTTATCACTTCCTGAAACAATTAAAGAGCACTAATGTCACTCATGGGGGAAAGACAAAACCCTCTGAAAGCAGAGGAGGTGACTTATTTCCTTCCCAACTGCCCATTAAAATGGTGGTTGGTAGAACTATCAGTGGTAGGAAGGTTTTTGTTGTACTGTTTCGAGGTGTTGTGTATGATACTGACGTGGAAATTTGAGGAAATTATTTCCATTCTTGGTAGCTGTCAGCTGAACTTTTTACAAATGATGCAGACGGAACGCGCTACATACCGTATAAATGCTTGGTGTGATGGAGTCTTTGAGGAGTTTTGCAGCTGAAGTTAACAAAGCTTCAACTCAATCTGTGTGAGATGCCCCTCAAACTTCAAAGGAGAACCTCTTGTCCCCTCTCCGCTTTTGCCTTCCGTTTAAAGTGGTGAAGTTTTGTAAATGCGGGTAAGGGCCAGGAAATAAATAGATATGTTGGACAAATGTAATAACGGGACAATAAAGCCTACTCACAGCAAGGTATTTAATAGCAATAATTCAGTATTTCTTTGGACATCAGGAGTTGGTAGTGCGGATGTGGTGGAAAAGGGTCTTCTGAGATACAAAAGACATCGTAATACTCCATTTTCACCGATGCAGCTTGTAGTTTGACTAATACTTCCTTTTGGGCTGCTTCTGATGTAAGTAGCACTGATGTTTCCAAGCCTGTAGTGTGCCCTCAGCCGTAGCGGTGCTACAGTGTGCCTGGCTGCAGGCAACCGTTCTGAATCACGTTCAGATTTCACAGTTCGGTTGCCATACCTTTGCACAAGTTTGTCGTCGGGGGAGGCTAAGGTACTCTGATGTTGGAAAAAAGTCCTTCTCAAACCGTGACTGTAGTAGTTAATCCCTGAACTGACCTTTAGGCCTTTGTAAATCTGTCCCTTCAACATGCTGTGCTTATAGTTCTGACATGTACCTACAGTTAATGTTTCCGCTTTTTGATGAGTTCCATAAGAATGTAAAAATGACTGTACTTGGTCACGTTAAAGATCCTTCTAGCCCAGTATCCCGCCTCTCTGAGCTGCCAAAAGCAGATGCTTGGAGAAGAGTACAGTGTATATTGAGGAAATACCTCTTCCAGCCTCCAGTAATTTGTGGCTCACAGGTTTCCGGAACTAGAGGTGATATTTGTTTTTAGTGCCCCCAGCGGGTTTTTTCTTCTCTGAATTTGTCCAATCGGTGTTTGAAGCCATATATGCTTGTAGCATCCACAACATCCTGTGGCTGAGTGCTGTGAGGCTTAAACACATTTTGTGTGGGAAAAAAACACTTCTTCTTGTTTTTGAACTTTCTACCTGCTTGTTTCACACCTTGTTTGTTAATTCTTTTATTGCAAGAGGCTGTGAAGAAGCAAATCCATGTTCTGTGTGGCTTACGTCTTGATCATTTTTTATTTTATCTACCATCCCTTGCGTGTGACTTTTCCAGAGGCATTTTAGGAAGAAGTGACTCTGTTCTTTTCACTGTCCTTGTTGTTTTCTTTGCTCCTTTTGCAGGTGTGCTCCTGATTGGAGATAGTGATGCAGGGATCAGAGGAACAGGGTTGGGGCATAATAGCCAGGACTGGCTGTGGTATTTCAGTGTGTGACACCCTGAAAACTTACCTAGCCTATTGGGTTTTATCCTTCAATCTTCTACCTGCTTTTTCTCGACAGTCTGAGCATTGAGTTGACACTGCTGTGGAACCGTATCTGTTATAACTCCACAATCACTCTTCTAAGCAGTAATAGCTAGTTTAGAATTTGTCATTGTGTATATAAATTTAGGATTTTTTTTTTTACACTCTGCATCACTTCACATTTATCTGTAGTTCATCTTATCTGCTGTTTTACAGCCCACTTAAGCAGTATCGTTAAGGTTGTCTTCAGATCTTAGGCCATTGCTTTTGCAACCTTGAATAACTTGAAGCATCGTCAGCAAACTCTGTCACGTAAGTGTTAAGCTTCTTTGCTAGATTTTGCTTTAAAGTGTTGAAGGGATTGATCCCAGAAGAGATCCTTGTGGGAATCCACTGGCAATCCTTCTTCTTTGGGAAAAGGGCCAATTGTGCCAACCTCTTAGTTCCAATGTGTTAATCCCTCATTAATTCATAGTTGAATTGTCCATCTTACCCTGTGACAGGGAGGGTATCCGTGTCAGATACAGCCCGCTTGGACTGCCACAGAGTGTCGGCTTAACCGTCGTGCGTTTGCTGGCTGCATTGATGGAGAAAATGGGAAGCTGAGGTGAAAATTATCGTTGCTCACGACTGAGAGTTGCCCTCATCCAGAGGCATGGTATAAGCATTCGATTGTTTCCATGTCATGCTTACGTAATGAGTTTGAGGCAGTGTGGTCTTTACTGTGAAAGATCTCATGTGGTTCGCAGCCGGTGTTTGTCAGAGGTGCTTTAATCAGTATTGTCTACTTCAGGTGGAAGTCAAAGGTCAAAGTTCTTATATTAAAGATTATTCAGTGTCCAGAAGATACGGCTCGGGGGGGTTACGATCGAAGTGTCCAAGACTGTGGCTCGTGTGTAGAGGGTTGATAGCAAGCAGGCAGCTCTCTCCTTTAGTATTAGGCCAGGAATCAGGATTAAAACCAGGTGGATCTTCAAGTAAAAGGTAATACATGTATGATTCGCCCCGCCCTTCCCAGAGGATGATGCAATGGATGCAGAAAGCATTCAGAGTTGTGGGACTGGAGGAGGGACATAGTGAAAATTATGGAATATGCAGACTGCATCCACCTCAGGAGAACATTAGAACAGAGCAAAGGCATGGTGCTTCCTCTTGCTTGTCCGTAGGGAATATCTTTGCTATTTGTATATTGTTTTTTTCCATGAGGGGTGGGTGTTAGCCAGTCCCTAACAAATCTAAACCCCACCTTTCTCTGGAAAAGCAGGGGAGGAAATAAACAGATATGAGGAAAGCTGAAGTGTTGTGGAAGGTCCAAGGGGATGGTGGTTGGGGTCAAAAGAGTAAAATTAGAGGTCACTGAGGACTGAGTATCCCTGGGCAGCGTTCACAGCACTCTGAAGGCATCCTGGGAGTTAATGGGTGCTGCCCAGCGGGGCCTTGCTTGGAGATGTAGCAGGGTGACGGAACAGAATCAGACCCCATGCTTGTCAGGATTTTACCCTCATTTCTGTCCAGCTTCTCTCTCCTCTTGCCATGGGTGGCCAGGGCCGGGAGAGAATTTATGAGCAGATTCCATGACTTTGTGATTTTGTGGGATAATAAAGAGATGAAGGGGAAAACAGTAGCAGAATTTCAACAAGCAGTTCAAGGAGCTGGTAGAGGTGTACTGCAAGTTGTAGAGGAGTGATTTGGGGTGAGATGGACCCTTTGTCTTGTATAAAGTTTAGCTTGACTGCTGCTGCTGAAGAGCCGGACTGATACTGCACGGATGTTGGCTGTATGGGAGATGTTCAGGTGATGCCAGCAGGCAAGCTGCAGATGTAACATCGAGAAAGATGAAAAATCTCCTTAGTCCAGGTTAGTTTTTTGTTGAGGCAGTCCTTTCTGTAGGGCAGTCGGAGCAGTAGACTATCTCCAGCCGTAAATTTTGATGTGCATGTTCCCCAGACAGTATGTTTTGTCATTTCTCCATTGGGTAGGAAGTGTTTCCTGACCTTTGAACAAGGTAGCTGCCTTACAATCAAATCATTTAACTAGTACAGTCATTTGGAACCGTGGTGCTACACACTTTCCAAGAGTAGCACAAGTATTCCTTTCTCTCCACCTGTCTCTGTAGATCTGTATGTCCCAAAGCCAAAATGGGTTGCTGTGGTTATCCAGTGTGAGCTCCCAACATCTGCAGGCTGTGGAGCTTTCCTGAAAGATAAATTAAAACCTCTCTTTTAGAAATTGATCTTATCTTAGCCTTAGATCGTGGTGTGTCTGTCGCCTCTTCTGGAAAGCTCTGCCAATGTTTAATTATTCCTGCAGTTCGGAAACTAAACCACATCTTCTTTCAAGGCTTGTTTTGTCTAATGTCCAACTTTCAGCTGTGGAATATGTCTATGCTAGCACGGGCAGTAAGAATTCTCTACTATCTGATATCTTTTCCATGTATGAGTATTTGAAATGTAAAATCTGGCTCCAGTTGGAAGAGAAGAGACAGAGTTATTTTGCTTCTAGCAATTTGTGCTTTCCCCCCGATTGTTCTTGGAGCGTGTGCACCAAAATTAGGTGGTATTTTGGCAGCAGCCTGGAATGGTGTGATCACAGACAAGGTTACATCTCCGCTACTGTTAGATACTTGTCTTTTTACAGTTTTGGGGATTGCACTACCACAGTTGGGTGTGTCTTATGAGAGAGTTCTGTAACATTATGCCTAAGTGGATATTTCTACTCCCTGTATTCAGGACATCATGCATATTGGCCCAAGACTACTTTTAAATGTTAGGTTAGAAAGCTTGACCCCACCACTTTCATGCTATCTTTATGTTTTGATTTTTTTTTCCTTTGGAAGGAGTGGCAAAGGATCTTTTCTGCCATCTTCTCACCCTATTCATTTTTTTGGAAAGCAGTCAGTGACAGGCAGGAGAAACTGGCCAAACCCCAGAGTGCTAGTCAGATTTGTTTTGCCTCCACAGCTGCAAAGAAGCTGTTACCATGCTTTTCTTGCTGCGTGGCAAGCCTGGAAGTTGAACATCTTTTCTTTTCCTCCTAATCAGAACTTTTGTTCTTCAGATATAATGAGCATTTTCTCTTTTTCTTTTTCCTGTCTAGGTGCCATCAGTGCTACTAAAGGCAGTGCCTCTCTTGTGATGAACCCTGTGCATAGGCTGCATAACAGTTTGGTTTTCTTTGCTTGTTTCTGCCCTGAGTTTTCCCTTTTGTCTGATAGGTGAAGAAGTGTGTTGGCATTTTGCTTCTGTGCTTTCTCTACCCCTCTGTCCCTTGGGCTGCTGATCAGAGCTCTGTCACAGCTCCTGTTCTACTCCCCCAGCCATGGACCCAATGGTTAACAGCTCACAGCACTCAAAGCTCGCTCTTCTAACTTCATATCAAAACCTACAAGCTGGAATGAAACTTAATCTGCGGGAGAGAGCAATTTGTTTCCAAAGTTCAAGCAAATAAACAGAATAAAATGGATGTATCACTATCAATGCAGATTGCATTTGCAATAAAGTGTAGTTTTTAATACTCACAAGTTCCATAAAAGCAGATACAAACATAGCCCAGTATGTTCCAAAAGCATCATTGCCCCTTCTTATCAAAGGGAGGATGGAATGCTACTGACTTGTGTAAGATCAGGAACTGTCTGTTTACGTAAATACTTCTAGCCGCCTTTTTTAGGATATTGTTGCAGTTTAGGACTGATTTTAGGGCAATTCTTTCCTGTCCCTGTTTCATCAAAGGAGCTAAAGAAAGTCTTAAGGAAGACATAGGTAAAGACTCCTAAAGTATGAGCTGTGGATGTGATTTACCCTTAGAAACCCTTAGTTCATGTTTGTAGACCTCAGACTTCCTTCTCCCATCTCCCTTTCTGTGTTGCTGTCTGGCTCTTTTTCTCACTGCAGGGAGAGAAGAAAAAAAAAAAGTTGTGGTTTGAGGTTTTTTTGTATAAGAAGACGCTAAGTTCTAGCCTATAAAGCTTCTAATGGTGAAGCAGAGTCCAGAGTGTACGGTTGGCTCATTCTCAGAGTTTAAGTGTATCCCTTTCTCCATGGAGAATAGAGGCAGTGAAGAAGCCAGAGTGGCTGCGAGAGGAGGAGCTGTTCCCTATGACATGTATGGTTCTGTTTTCTTCTGTCCTCTTCCCGAGGAGGCAAGGAAAGAAGCCAGAAAGAACAAACCTCTCCATGTCCTGTAGGTATGTGTTGCTGCCTTCCGTAAGCTGGTTCTTGTTGATGTCAGAGCCACTCCGGCTTGACATCTTCATTAGCTGTGGTTCTGCCTTTGTGTTGTGATCCGGCAGCAGTGGCAGCTGCTGGCAACACGTCGCTCTGAGGTCACTTGTGTGTTCATCCTGATGTGTGGAAGCAGGGGGAGGCAGGGGAAAGTGGCTGAAGAAAAGACTCATCTAAAAGCAGGCAAAGGGGAATAGAGTCAAGTGATCAATTCCGCAGTGTCCTTGATAGATAATAGTGGAATTGAGCCTGAAGAGTCATCTAGAAGCAGACAAAGGGGACGTAGGGTCAAGTGACCAATCTGCACTGGGCTTGTTAGATAATGGCAAAATAGCGGCAAAGGGCACTTCCCTGGCCTGGTGTCATGAAACAATCACCTCCCTCAACGCTGAGTATTAATGGACAAACCTAATTTGTTTAAATCAATCTGTGTAAATCAGTAGGTAGGTGGGCATTGCATCAGCAGCTTGGGTGATTCAGCTCACCCATGTGAGCTTCAGTTTGCTGTCAAAAGTGAAGAATAAGAGCAAATATGTCTATTAACCATATTAATGTCTTGCGCGTTAGAATAGCTAAGCAGGCAGTGGAGAGGTGATGAGTATATATAGGTGTGCATGCGGCTGGTGATCTGCATGAGTTCAGCAGTGCCCTGGGTTTGTCCAGACGCAGTGTAGAAGTGAAGGAGCTGAGAGAAGTCGCCTGTCAGAAGTGGCTGGGTTTGCTGTGGGACTACTCTCTTATAATCAGTTGTTAGCTTGTAGGGAAAAGCTGCTGCTGCTTAGCATTTGTTACAGAGCACTTGAGGATAGCGGTGGGATGCTCTCCAAGGCCAGGATTAGGTACCTACAAAAGCCTCAGCCTGTGGATATATTCATGACTGTGCTCCGGGACACCAAGTCATATCCGTGTGTATTGTGTAGGAGGAATGGGTATCCATTGTCACTAGAAGTTGACTGACTTCTCGAGGAAGCTCACGTGCCTTGCAGCGGGAAGAACATGAATGCTGTTCTGCCTGTCAAGGTAGTCTTTAGAGTCTCTAGAAGAGAATTCTTTTATCTTAGGGGTTATTTTTATTGCCTGAGCTGCCTGTTGTGCTCCATAAGCCAGCATAGCTTTGGCACTTATGAGAAAAGCGTTGGACTATTACAGATTGGGTGCTAGGTGTTTATTTAAAATACAAGGTGTTTTATTTTCTTATTTAATTCTTATTTATGGAACCTGAGTAGCTGCAGCTGATGAAGCAGTGAAGACCGCCAAGAACCACAGTAGCTAAATAGACAGGTCATGTAGAGACTTAGCAATTCCATTCCACATCAAAAGGTGACGTGCAGTGGCTGGTGTCTTTTTGTAGTGATGTAGCGCTATTTGAAGCGTGCAGCTGCTGCTCTTTGGGAAAAGAAGTTGAGTCTATGGTCACTCAAACTTCTACCTTTTGCAAGGAAGTACAAAAATCTGTTTCAGGTGAGGAAAATACACTTGTTTTTTGAAGTCTTGATAGATGTTACGCTTGTCCTTAGGAATTTGATGCTCTGTGACATCTCACTATTAAAAAGATGTGAAGGCCTTGTTTGGTTGGTAATGAAGTAGCTGTGGTTTTGCCTTTAAAACATGTTTGCTTTTTACTCGCTCTTCTCAGATGATTTTTTTGTGATAGTGTATTAGCTAACTTACAGCTTAGGTCTCGTGAAACCTAAAACGAATAATCTGTTGGAAATGATTTTGGAATATTCTGTTACAATACACATTACAGTGCCGTGAGCAACGAGGGTTCACGACTGAAAACCCAGCAGCAATAAAAAAGCCTAGCTGTCTAGCTTGTCAGTGTTTTGCTGTTTGGGATTGCTCCATTGTTAATGGAAGCCCATTATTTACATGGAAACCAGGATGATGCTCTTTATTTCCAGGAAAAAATCATGTCTTTGCTATGAGAACTGCATTGTAAATATTTTCATTTTTTGTTACACATGTGGCAAACAATGTAACAATAAAACACATTCTAAAACCTTCTAGTTGGTCTGGATTTTCTGCATGTAATAGCAAGACGGTGATGTAAAATATTCCGTGTACCTGTTTAAATTTCCAGCAGCAGGTAGCGCTGTGAAGGTCAGTGTGCCGAAGCAGACTGTTGGGCTGTGGGGAGGATAAGAATTTTTGAAATGTGATTTCCGATTCAGTTTGTCCACACACGTCTTCATGAACTGTCTATATGGAAAGTTTGTCTGTCATGTTTTTTATCATATAGTATGACAAGTAATTCACCATAAACACTTTAAACAGTACAAAGTCAAAATCAGTTATTTAACTATTAATTGACTGGCACTTGGGTAGGTTTTTTTTTTGGCCTTTAGTGCATCATGCTAGTATTTCTGAAACTTGTAGGTGTTTGGCATCTCAGCTAATTCTGCTAATATTATAAATACTGAATACTTACTGTAAGAAACAGAATTCCAGTGCACTTCTGGAGTGTTGCTGCCATTATCTGCACATTATCCAAACATGCAGCAATCCATTGAAGACAGATTGCCAGTGACATTTAAATTTGTTGCTTGTTTGTGGCTACATCCTGCTAGCTCTGATTTCGTGCAGTGACTGTGAGCTGTCTTAGGGAGAGTAGCTCAGTATCACTATGTGAGTTTATCACTTCGATATGTTAGCTGCTCGCACATCAGAATAGTTATTTTTTTAAAAAAGATTTTGTAGGTCCTGACGTCCCTGTTAGTTTTTCCCGATTGGATTTGATGGAAGAGTTCACAGCCCAGTTAGTTTCATGACAGAAGAGAAAATACAGAATGGTTACAGTGGTGAACAAATCCTGGTCTGTGATGTGTAAAAGCAGTTTTAGTAAAGACTGTATTGAGTGCACGGTTGGACCCAAACTTGAGGCACTTTGTCTTAATCCAGCTAAACAAAACCTAAGAGCAAAAGGTATGTCCACTGAGGAGTGAGGGGAATTCAGTACCATGTGGGATGGAAACTTGTGAAAACATACTGTAGCTGCATTTCCCTAAGCTGAAGACTTTTGTGAAATGTAGTGCTTATCAGATTGATTCATCAGTGCTCAAGTATGTTCCTTCATCCTTCAAATGCGCAGCTCGTGCTCTGAGATCAGTAAGAATGGCTTCAAGGCCAGGCTGGAGGAGGCTTGGAGCAACCTGGTCTAGTGGAGGGTGCCCCTGCCCATGGCAGGGGGGTTTGGAACTGGATCCAACCCAAGCCATTCTGTGATTCTATGATTTGTTTTAAAGTAGTTTTCTAATATGCCTTCCTGGTGCTCTGTATAATACTTCTGAACTGGATACGGCTGCTTGTGCATGCTTTCTTCATGGTGCTGGGTCTCACGTGCAGAAGGACTGCATGAACGCCTGAGTTACGCTCTACAGATGGTCTGAGTGTTCCAGGAAGGCTGTTGTCTCCCAGTGTATGTGGATTTCCAGTTATCCCAGGTATTAAGTTTGGGGTTTGCTTCTCTTTGCACTGAAGAGCATAGAATCATCAAGCTGCATTTCTCGGCACTCTTTCTTATAGTTGGTCATTACAAAGCGGGCACACGGATTGGCAAAACTGCATGGGGGCTCTGTCCTTCACGTGGCTTTCGGAGCTTCCTGAGGAAGCGTGTAGCAGACCCGAAGAATCCCATGACACTAATGCAAGTGAAGTGTTAGACTGTTGGGAAGGCAAAACTGGAATAGAGTATGTAATGGACACTGGTGGAGCGACTCAGGGCAAGAAATGTGCTGATAGGCAGTGACATAATTTACTAGCTTGCATTGTTTTGGTGCTCTCTTAATCTCCTGGTAGATGCACGTCCTCTGCTCACTGAGGACTGGCTGAGAGGGCGAGCAAGCTCTTACGGTTGTATTTATTGCCACTTGAAACGGAGTGAGACCCTGGTTTTAGCTAACAGAAGCCACTGTAAGGCCCCAGAGCAAGGCAATGTCACCTCAGAAATTGAGCGCTTAATAATTCAGCAGGTCTAATAGACACCAGTATCACACCATTCAGTCTTTAGTGTATCTACAAGGACTTAATTATCATAAAAATGACATTTTAATACGGAGCCTTAGAAAAGACGTTTAAAAGACATGAAGTGGTCAGGCCTGATGTTGTGTTGTGGACAGCACCAGAAGGTCAGAGAGTACAAATGAATGAATTATAGTCACTGTTTTAGAGGAAAGCTTATAAATGAGTTGTTTAGGGGATGTAGTGACTGCAGGCATCTAGATGTTTAAACCCGTAGGCACAGATGGATGCAGTGACCTATCAGTAGCAAATAGGTCTTTCTGTGTTCTATTAAACGACTTAAATTGGATCTGTGTAGTGTGAAGATGATGGCAAACATTTGCAACCCTGAAACTTAAATTATGCATGCAGTTATTTGTATGTTCTTCGAGCTTTGCATTGATCACTGCCCCCGGACAGAGAACCTGTTAGCAGCATTGTTTTGCCAGTTTAGCAGATGCTTTTGTGGAAGTGCCTGCTGACTCTGGCCCTTCAGTTTGAGCTTGAGGCTGGTTGATGTTCATAAACCAACAGCTGGGCTTTGGCTTTGTTCTCCAGCAGAAGGGAAGAAATACATGGCTTGTCCTTGAGAAGAGTGGGGCTGTTGTTTCTGTGGGATGGAGCTATGTTAGGCGGCTTGGTGAGGAGCAGCTTTTGTGCCGGACTACAGAGGCTCCATTTCTTTGTGCAGACATAGATAAGAATCGTTAATTAATATACCTTTGTCTGCCATATTATGTGATTTCTGTTAAGAAAAGGCAAGGATTAAGTGTTTGTTGTGTTTCCAAGGTTTACCTTCATTTCCTGTACGTCTAAAGCCACTGGTAGCTTTATTTACAGTGTTATAATCGAACAATGCTTTTTTCCCCCCATTCCGTATGTGCAGATGTGCCTTTGAGTTTGAGGGAAAATTTATTCTCAGGGGAACTTCATATAAGTGCTTCTTATTTTTGCCGTGCTTTGGTGTGCTTATGTCATTTGTGGTAGGAAGTGTGAAGATTCCACACGGTTCATGGAAACAGAACTATTGATGCCAGAGGATTGGAACTTTCACTGTCACAAACAATAAGTATTTAGTGTTTTTTCTTTTTTCCCCTGCTGCAAATAATGATCTTCCTCGGTGATGATAACTCCAGATTGAAATGTATCGTGGTGTGTCTTCGTCGTGTATATGAACAGATAGTGTTGTAACTGAGCAGGCCATTGTGCCTTGTTAGATTTCATTTTGCCACTAGTCTCCAACCGCAGATGGTTCCACTACTACTACTGTTCAGGTGATGGTTGCAACATGTAAAAGCATCCTGGACAAAAAAGTAGCATGGCTAAAGAGGATTCCTGTACTGTTTTGTGGTTTCATACTTTTCTTTCTGTGCGGCATGTGCTGTTCAAGTGAGCTTTATAAATTCAGGTCTTAAAATAGTATTACCCATCTGTGAGTAGTCACTGAATGTCTAGTTAGAAAAGCCCCTTTAACTCAGCTGAGCGGTTCCCTGCCAAAGTTCAGTTCATGAGTTACCTTTTTCTTTTCTTGGTAGGCAGCTTCATTTGAACCAAGCCTTGGAACAGCAGTTGGGCATGGATTTCTCACTTCTAGCCCCTTAGCTTTGGGACAGGTTTTTTTTTTTTTTTTTTGAGGGCTGTGTCTCATACTGGACCAACAGAGACTTTTATTTGAGACTGTATTTCAAACTTAATGACACTTAACATTTTTCTTTGGAAATGCTTTTTTCAGAGGAAGGTTAGAACTCTGCACTATCAGCATGCACGTTTTAATGCACTGTATTACTGTTCACTTGCCAAACTTTGTATTTTCAGCTGGTATTTTAACTTTATTTTATTTCTGCCTTAGACATAGACAATTCTATATTGTTCTGCATTGAGAATCAAATACTAATACAGTTAACTTCTCAGTTTGTGAAATGTGACCCAGAGGTTCCTGTCTGTAATGTATAAAATCAGGGGAAACTCTCCTCTAGGTTGTTGCTATGATGCAATTGTTTATGTAAATTGAATGAACTAGGTCTTGTTCATTGCTCTCTCTAGAAAAACAGGGGGAGTTTACATTCCCAATGAAAATGACTTGATTGTAACTTGGTTTATAGGCTTTAAACAGAAATGTACACACGTATAAGTAGGTATTTTATGTTGGTTTGCTCTTTCCCTGTGAAAGAGACAGTTTGTAACGTGAACAAAAATAAATGTAGCTGGAGATCTCAAAGCTCACTCATTGGAAAAAAAAAAATAGGGCGAGTGTTGCAGGAAATCAAGCACCCTGTGGAATGTTCTGGTAATTCTCCTCCTTGTTATAGCTGATATAAAATCATAGATCTTTACCTGCAGCTGGGTTTCTGCTGCTTGCCTGGTTCCCATTCTAGTCTTTCTTACAGCATAACTGTAACAAAAGGTGTTAGATTCAGTGTCTTCTGCACAATGTCTGGATAAATCTGTAAAAGTGGCAAATGAGAAAGTTTTGGCATGTTGATACTGTGGATTATGGTCTTTAGCAAGTCCAAACTTGTTTATCTGGCTATAAAATCTGATAGGCAAGGATGTGGAGGCTAAGTGAGCATTGGATAATGCCCAGGATGCTGGAGAGAACGTGCAGTAATACTAGGCAGTGATGTTGGCACGCATTACACACTTGGCACATCTTCTGAGTTTAAGGGAATGAAATCTTCAGAGAGGAGGTGTTATTGATGTCTGACAACACCAAATTTTATTACAAATCACATATTTTTGGCCATAATTCCTTTAATCCTTACAGCCGACAGGATTCTAATGTACAGATAATGAATTTGAGTTCATGCTTTTTCTTTTTTATCTGCCCGGGAGTTAATTTCCCTGCAGTATACAACCTTCTTATGTTTGAAATGCTCGTGCTGGAACGCCAGAGATAAAGGAATGATGTGGCCTTTAACGTGCAGCGTCGTCGTTCAGACTAGTTTTGTTTTCAGTGTAACTAGTGAGCATGTAGTGTGGTTGCGAGTCTGGATATACTGATAGTAGTTTCTTTGAGCTTCTGTGAAGTTTGATACAGATTTCACTAGAGGCTCTTTCTCTTTCTTCCCTAGATGAAGTTCTTTTGGCTTTAGGCATTTACAAGGTGAATTCAAGCATCATACTACCCTTTCATCCCTTAGCAGAGGGATCCTGAAGTAGAATCAAACCCTTTCCTTGTTTAGACCATTGTGGGGGTATTTGTATTTTCATCTAAGGACCAGACATTCAAGCTGATATAATTTAATCACAAGTTACCTTGTCTTCTCAACTGTGGTTCCATTAGTAATAAAATGATTCTGCATCTCCATGACCCTCAGAAAAGGGGGCGATAATGTACGTAGTTGTAAATATTTACTTTTTCTTTTAACAAGCTCTTTAATGCGTTCTTGCAGCTGGGAACGCTTGGCAACAAACTTAACAACTTGAACTTCCCTGGTGAAGCAATGTTAAATCTGCTAATTCATCAGTTGTTATAATCAAACATGCCTTGGAGCTGTTTCCTGAAGAGTTCACAAAAAAAAAATCTTCCCATTGGAAGAACGAGATGAGGAGGGCGTATCTCATGGTATAGGTTTCTGATACTGTGTCTTTCTGGAAACAGGCTTTTTTTTCTTGTTTGTTGGGTAACTGAGATGTTTTTTTAACAGAATGATTTAAATTTGTTCTGTAACTCTTGTGTTGTCTGTTATAACTGCAGATGAGTATGCAGGGGAAGCTATAGGCATTCAGGATGTTAAAAGTGTGCCCGTTAGACTGCGTAACTTCATGGAAAACATCACAGTGGCAATAATGCTGAGGTTTCATGTAATTTTGAAAACTTCGTATCGATGCTAATTAAGTTTATATATTTATCTTTGTGGAAATGTTGGGATTTATTGCAGAGCTCTTCAAATAAATCTATTATAGAGAAAAATACTGTAGACCTCTGTCTTTTAAAACACAGTTTATATATTGTAATATATTATGTAAAGCTTTTATCTCTTGTTGATATAGTGAACCAGTATATTATAGTCTCTAAGAGGCTACGTGGGTTTCGTATTTTGCTGTCTGACATTTTTCAGGATGCTGCTGGCAAGTTCACGAGTTAAGCAGATAGTTAAGAAAAATCTTAGTTGCAGGTTCTTATTCAGCCTACAATTTTGGTCACATTGGGGCTCACCTCAGCTTCCTGATAAATTGCTGGCCCTCTTCCCTCAGTATGTCATGTCCGGGCTAGAAAGGGAAAGCAAATTTCAGTGCTAAATACTAACCCATAAATACTATGATTCCGTTGTGTTAATTGCTACTTGTTTAGACGGATATTTGGTTTTTCTCTAGGCCTTTAATTTTCCTTTTCAGTGTATTTTAAAGTATATTAGAGCAGATCTAATGACAGGATTGGGTTTATCTTTCGTTAGGGGTAGGTACACACATTATGTAAAGTGATGACAAAAGGTTGAGAAGAAAAAGAATGCTTCTCAGATGTGTACACACAAATCCTGACACAACAGGCTTTTATCTTTTAAAGGACAAACGGTGTTAAAAAATAGCAAATGCAGATTTCAGTGTTGGCTGTTTTTATTGCTTTAAAGAAATTCAGAAACTGTCAGGTTGTCCTTGAGTTGCATTACTCATTAGTTCTCTTCCTTACAGAACTGGAAAAGAATACACTAATATTAGCCTATGTGTGGTATTTAAATTTTCATTCTTTCCAGCAGTTTGCTAGAATTCACTTCCAGGTGACCTCAGGTTGTGGTGCTCCTTAGGCTTAAAAAAAAATACATTCACTTTTCTGTTCATGGAAAACATTTTTGTAGATTCCATCACCACACACCCCACAACTCCCCCTAGCTAATGGTTTGACGTGTTTTGACCTGCAGATTTGTATATTTATTAGTCACAGTTGAATATTCTTGCTTGTTGCAGAGATCTCTAGGTAAAATATAATTTTGCATTAGTTAGAAGAGTTACACGTAAGGAAGATCTGTTGTATCGTAAATGTAGGCCACAAACACAGGTCTTGGTTTTTTCCCTAACGTTCATCTGTGGCTGATGTATCCGTCTTGCTAGCTGTGGTACTTCATCTGGCAGCTCAAGGAAGTACTTGACGTGCACCCCTGCTTTCCGCATCCACGTGCCATTTGTAATTAAGGATCTGTGCCGTGTCGCGCTCTTGCAGCACCATTAAATGAACATTAAAAAATAAGGTGCTGAAAACGGTTGTGGTGGTATATGTGCTGCTGCTTTTTTCTTGATGGAATTTCTTGGGAGACTTTTTCCCTGTGCAGTGGAATGGAAAAGGTGACCGAGAAGGTTCCTTGTAGCTGTGTTGTGAAATTCCCGTATCGGGATTTTAACATGGGGTATCGGTGTAATCCTGCACATCAGGAAGCACATCTGGTTTCTTGTCGTTGGTCTGCAGCTATGGTTGGGATCTGTCTGGTTCTGCACGTTGCCGAGTGTAATAACCCCTGTATGAGACGTCGGGCAAGGGAAAGAGGCTTTCCAGTGCCACGACTGTTTTAAGCGTTTCTCTGTGCACGTGTGGTAAGTGACCGAGCAGAAAAATGCGGAGCCTCTCGCTGTTGTAGGAAAGCTTTGGCCGTTCTTCTTCATATCCTGCTGGTTCAAGTTACGTGAGCAGCTTTGTGTGTACCTTTGGAGGGGCCGATAGGAATCATCTCCGCCTAGCAAAGCAAGATTGGTTGCGTGATGCTTTCATCTTCAGCCCTGAGCTGTGCAGGATTCAGCTGCCTGTTTGAGCCTGATTTGTAGCTTGTGGCAAAAGATACAAGGCCAAAGCAATTTAGAAGGTTTTTTTCCTATCACCTTTGGAAAGGAATTAAAGGAGAGGGGCTCACAGTCCTTTCAGCACTGTGCGAGCCAAGTTTCTCCTGCCTGCTTGCTGCTGCTTTCATTGCTAAAGCTGCAAGAATTTTTTTTCTTTTCAAAAGCGTAAGTGGAGCCCTTAAAATTATGTCAGTTTGTGCTACATAATCTGTTCTTCAACCGCTTGATCTGGTAGTCTGACTTGATAATTTGAAAGCATGCAAGCAGAATTTTGCTCCATCACTGCAAAGAGTTTTTTATCCATTGATTTGAAATGTTGTGTAGGACGTTTTGCCCATCCTTTGTATGCATTGCTTATTGCTTTGGGGCGAGGACAAGGAAGGATCTCTTTCTGCGGGGTTGTCTTCCTTCCTTGTTTGAGTGGTAACACAAACCACTGCTATTTCCCTGTAGCTCTTCTGTGAACTGCAGTGCTAAAGCTGTGTTTGGATGGATGAGTGAAATAAATTACAGTCTTATGAGAGACAACTCTATTGTTGTCAAGTTTAAACTTTCCCTCTTCATTGTTTTGCTGACACAATGTAGGCGTAGCTCTCAGAAAATGAAATTTTAAACTGGCCATATTGTACTCTGCATTTTTTTTAAAACACAATAGGCTGTCTCTGAACAGTGCATCTGATTTTTTTTCCTTTTAATATTTGAAATGTGAGTTGAACAGTGTATAAAGCTGCAGAGTGCGATTTGGGTCCCTTCAAAACGTTCAGCAGCTCTGTAATCTTCTGAACATTGCTGAAGTGTTTAATGTGCTTAACAAAAAAAGGGCTTAGGAAGAATTTTCCACGTGTAATACGTACTAAGCCCATCTCCTGTAGAAGACATCCTAGATTCTTCGAGCGTGGGAAGCAGTCACCTTTCCACTGTTCCTTTCTTATCTCTGTGGTACAAGTCCCGGTGGGGAGGAGCTGCTTCAGCTGGGGCCGGCTGTTGAGGGAATCCGTATGGCACGATGTTCTGAGGGGCAGCGTGTACCGTTGGGCTGGCCTGAAAGGTGCGTGTAGGCAGGATGTCGCAGCTGAGCGGATGTGGTGCACAGAGGTGTGCCCTTCAATGCTGGTGCTCCGTGTCCCCCTTCCCTTAGGGTACTTCTCACTGAGGTATCGTGGGTTCTAAAGCTGGTGTACTGTATCACAAGGAGAAATATTAAGGATTAGTAATTATTTTTACTGATCAGAAGAGACTGTGTGGAGGGGAAGGGGGAAGGGTAGGGAAATGGGTATCTTATTTGGTTGGTAGGGGTATGCAAATGTCTGTATATTGGGTGGAAAAAGAGATGTAAAATACAGAAACTGCTTGTAACACAACTTTTGTTTGTGACTTCACTGTTTTTCCTTACTTTGGTCCCTGAATGAATGTTCTTGTTTAGTTGCAGTTCACTGAGAAAGATGGGTGAGATGGGGGTTATGGGGGTGTGTTGGAGAAGAAGTGAATGTGCACCTGAGGGGAACAAACCCCCAGAAAACCAAACCCACCAACAAACAACCCCACAACCTTGAACGAAGAAGTCCCACTTTTCTTCATGTTAACCTTGGAATTGTAACTGCTGATGGGTGTTCTTAGTAATACAACAGTCTCACAGCTGTCTTTGTACAGTGTTGTTCTGCTGAATTTGCAGGCAAAAGAATACCTTGGGTTTCTCTTAAAATTAGAGAAAATCCTCTTTCTTGCATGTGCTGATTTTTGTTCCTTTTGTTGACTTGGAGTGCAATTGCAGGATTTACTGGGTGTTCGTTAGCGAGGTAAGGCGTACCTTTCACGCTAACGGCGTCGCTAAACCATCGTGAAGATGTGCGAGATGTTTGTGTAAGGGAAGCAGCAGCAAAGAACCAGCTGAGGAAATTCCACATAGCCTTATCCTGGTTCTCTGGTGCTCTTTGCTGCTGCCCCTTCCCCAAATTCTCTTTCCTGCTGTTTCTGCTGGGCTGGAGGAACAGGACACAAAGGAGGTGCCCCACGGGCACGGTTGAAGTAAGGGGGTGTTGTGTTTGTCTTGGGTGCAGATGTATTTGGGCAGGCTGCTGTTTCTACTGGCATTAGCTCATGTGTGTCTCCTGCCTCCCTCTTACCCCACCCCAGCCCCAACTCATCAGTGTGGGAGAAGAGCAGCTATAGTGGCTGCATCAGCCCGACAAGCAGGACTGCGGTTCCCCTGCCAAAAGGAACCTAAACGCATGGGGGGAGGCAAGACCATTGTGGCAATGGCCTGTGCAGCGGGGAGTGTGGGAGAAGCTGGTTTTCCCAGGGATTTGTGTAGCCAGGCAGTCCCTGGGCTGTGGGGATGAGCAGTAGCATCTTGTGCACAGGGCCTTTCAGCAGGGTTACCGCTAATTCCAGGGAAGTAGCCAGATATTGAAGGATGCTGGGAACATTTGTTGGAATTAACATGTAAGAAGCATGAGAGGGTGTGGGCTGGAGGAGATTTTTGACTGCTTTGCTTGTAAACTGGAGTGCCCATGTGCTTTTGGAGGTGTGGTAGTTTCCAGTTGTCACAGTTGGGAAACACACACAGATTTTAGATGTTACAGGCGTTTAGGACAGGCTGTAGTACAAGTCTTGTGTGTGTGTTTCTGTTAGTCTTCTTACAGACATGTGTAACCACCTTCTGCCATCCCAAATAGAAACTTTCTGCCCTCGGCCTGTGCAGCTTTCAGAGGCATGCTGGGGGTGCTGCTGATGTCGCAGCTTGAAATGACTTAGTTTACTCCTGATACAAACAAACTGTGGTAGATCATAGAATGGTTTGGGCTGAAAAATACCTTTTAAGATCATCAAGGCCAGCCGTGAACCTAACACCGCCAAATCCACCACTAAACCGTGTCCCTGAGCACCACATCTACACGTCTCTCAAATCCAAAGTTCCCCTGGGCAGCCCGTTCTCATGCCTGACGGCCTTTCAGTGAAGGAACTCCTCCTAATATCCAATCTAAACGTCCCCTGGCGCAACGTGAGGTTATCTTCTCTTGTCCCTTCACTTGTCACTTGGGAAGAGACCAACCCCCACCTCTCTGCACCCTCCTTTCAGGCAGTTGTAGGGAGCGATCAGGTCTCCCTGAGGCTCCTCTTCTCCAGGCTGGACACCCCCAGCTCCCTCCGCCGCTCCTCACAGGAATTGTGCTCCAGACCCTGCCCTGGTTCCGTTGTCATTCCAGCTCTCCAAATGACAGAAAGGCAGAAGTATAGGCAGTTGGAAAGAAGCCTTCAGTACCCTTGTGGAAAAGGTCAGAGGCAAACAGAAACGTGAGGTTCTTTGCTCCAGGATGCCTGTGGGGAACCTGAAGGCTAAAGCAGCTTTCAGCTCCAGCAGTTTTCTCTACCCCAGGTCACAGTTTCCTGGCTCTCCCCAGCCTTGCGCCAACACCGCTGTTGGCAGCTGTGTGATGAGCTGGCGAGTGAACTGACCTGCTCTGAGGTACCGAGGTCTCTCGGCCTGGTTTAGAGGGTGCGGCAACTCCGTGTCCAACCGTAACTTGAGGAAAAGAAGCCGGATCAGCGCAGTGCCTCTCAGCCTGTGAAAGGTGCGGAGCGGGGCATTCCTGTCCCTCACGTAACCAAGTTATTTACTGGTATGAGGGGCCAGAAGATATGATTAAAAGGAGATGGCTTCAAAGAAAGGTCGAGAATGAGTGGCTCAGAGCTAAGTGAGGATTCGATTTCAAATCCAAATTAAATTTTTTTTTCATGTCAAACCACTTTATTCATTTATTCATGTCCTTCTTTCCCTCCCCCACACCCCCTGAAATTTCTTGATGCTTTTAGAGTGTGTAGTCCTCTTCTGGATTTGACAGTTTGAGGCATAACACCGTAGACTGAATAGATTTGAATGAATGACTTCAGAAATAGATTTTGACTGGAATCTGCAAATTTGAATTAAAACCCACTACTGGTAGATTAATTTTTTAATTTAAATATGATTTAAAACTACGTTAAACCATGTAATGATGTATCATGCAGAGAAAGTGTTCCTTTCAGTTTGTTTTCTGTCTCGGATGGGGTTTTATGAGGCTAAGCATGGCTTGAAGTGCTCTACAGTTAGTGAGAGGCGTTTGAAATAAAACGGAGCGATCCATTGAGACACGTGGAAGGTGTTGCACTACTCCAGAGAAGGGAGAACTTAGTCTGTATAGATGAACTCGGTCATAATGGGAAGTGTCATGTTATCTTCAAATCCGTGTGCGATTAGCTGTGCTTCTAATTCTTCTTCGGTTGTGAAATGAGTTTGACACCTCCAGAACAATTAAATGTTGTTGTTGTGCTCGCCACTGTTCCACCTACTGCTGTTTTGATTGAGAGTTTGCTGTACGCTGTGAATTTGCATGTGTGGGAGTGTTTCTGACATATACAAGTCTAATTTTGTTTATAGTAATAACGAAGACATTATACAAAGTGCGATTCTATCCTAATTATTATTTAGTGATACATATGGTATTGCAGAGCTGTAGCTTATAATAGGGGTTTTGGGTTGCAATTAGATACTGCAGCAGTTTCTTTATAGATATGTTACTCATAGGCTGGATGGAATAAATATTCAAGAAATTTGGAGAAAATACTCTTTGCTTTCTCAGGAAATAGCTTGAATCAAAGCTGAGCCTGATCTTTCAGTAGCTTCTCTCCCTATGTAATGTGGAAGCAATTAACTGCTGTAGCATAATTGCCTTTTTCTGACTATTATTAATGATATTTCTTATAGCGATAGTATCCAAGGACCAGATTTGGCTGGGATCCTGTGATGTGCTTTCCGTGCAGATATGTGGCACCAAAGAGAGGGTGCAATTTTACATGGGTTTTTTTGGTCTTTGGGGTGGGGGGTGTTGTGTAGTTGTTTTGGATTTTTTTTTTTAATCTCCTTTACGCTTTGGAGATTATGTGTTTACAGCAAACCAGACACTTAGCTGCCACTAACACTTCTGCTTGTGCTTCTCTGTGCAGGAGATGATCACAGAGTCCGCTCCGTTACGCTGCAGGAAGCTCAGCAATCCTGACATCTTTTCATCTGCTGGGAAAACCAAGCTCCACCGTCAGCTCAGTCAAGATGACTGCAAGCTACGAAGAGGCAGTTTGGCAAGTTCTCTGTCAGGTATGCCGTTTGGTATGGACCACGTGATAATTCTTCAGTGCTAAAGATGCAGTATTGCTTGTCGGTGTAACGGTTGTAATAAAAGATACTGGTGAGTCATCTCTTTAAACTGGAAGTGACCTCTTGTTGCGAGGGCACACAAAATTTTATCGAAGAGGAAGATGCAAGAAGACGGATTAGTAGAAAAGAGTGAAAAAGAGAGACTGGATTTGGAGTGGAATTCGGTATATTGCCCAGAGTGGAACGTTGCAAACCAAGATGTGGTATTTTGCTAGCTGTAGTTAAACCATGGCGATGTATGACGTTGAAAGAAGGGGGCAGTGAAACCCTAGGCAACACAGTGACGTGTTCTTACCTCCCAAGGTCAGCACTGACTGTGAGCTTGCCTGCTTTGCCGTATCATTGCTTACTGGGAAGCTCACTTTTGTTTCGGGTTCAAATCATCATTTAGTTTCTTTTTGGCTTCGAAGGCGCCATAGGCATTTGTGATTCAAAGTGAAAATCCTCCTTACTAACTAGATGTTATTTCAGTTTGTAGAAAGTTTGCGGTATGTTTTTTTGTGAACGCAGCCTTCAGTCCTGTCATAATTTAGTTTGTCAGCTGCAGAACCATGCAGCATAGTCCAGTAATCAGCCAAAAAACAGAGGCCCAAGCTCAGTAGTTTTCTAAAGACTTCCTGTGTGGGCTGGGGGATGGTCTCACGGTTGTTTAAAGCTGGTGGCAGAGTCTGTGGTGCCGCCATTAGAACATACAGAGCGGCATGATCAGTGTAGAATGAAGCAGCTGATGTGCTTGAATACCACTGCTGTTCCGCAGGGTTAACTTGCAGTCCGTTTCCTCCCTGAAGGGACTGACTGTTTGACTATTTGCATGTCAGTGCAGGAACAAGGAGGGTTGGAAACTCTCAGGTGGGAGGGGAAGAGGAAGCGGGCAAAGCCACCCTATTTGGCAGCAGCACAGGCTTGACTTAGGTGATTGTGAAAATACATCCAGTCCTGGTCCCTCGATCCTTTATCAGGGAATACAAATATTGTAATGTTGGGGTGCTAGGTGTAATGGCATTAAATAAGCAGTAAAGTATGCATGTTTTAGTTTGTCTTGGCCTTGTCTTAATGTTTTATTTGTAATAAGTGGATTGTGTCTGAAAAATGGGAACATTCATAAAGCTTTTCACTCCAGGTTTATTCTCTAAGGCAGGTTAATCATGAGAGCAGAACAGAAGTTGATTAACTACACGGCTGCTGGCTGGTCACAATGGCCAAAGATAGTACTGCAGTTTGGGTTGGTGATGTTGGGGTTGTTTTTTCCCCCTCCGCGTGCAGAAGTAAGCAAAGAAAAATAAGTAGGGGTAAGCAGGAAAAATTGGCTTGTTCTGTTCCTTTTTACAAATAATTTTTCTCTTTGGGGATTAGATATCAGGAAGAAGCTCTTCCTGGAGAGGGGGGGGAGGCACTGGGACAGGTTGCCCAGAGAAGCTGTGGCTGCCCCATCCCTGGGAGTGTTCAAGGCCAGGCTGGATGAGGCTTGGAGCAACCTGGTCTAGTGGAGGGTGTCCCTGCCCATGGCAGGGGGGTGGAACTAGATGGTCTTTAAGGTCCCTTCCAACCCAAACCATCCTGTGATTCTGTGGTACCATTCCTGCCAGTTTTCTGTTCTGAAATGATCATGTTCTCCACAACTTGCTGATTTATCTTAATGACTATATGCTTCAACCTACCATAGCCTGTTTCAGGAAGGAGAAAAGAGCCCCAACAAGATCAGTTTTACCCAATTGGATAAAGGAAATAGAGGTGTTTAGATATGCATTTAAAATGTGGGTGTTTGGAACGCAGGTACGACTTGAGGCATGGCAGTGAAAGGCTTTATCTTTAAGCTCCATCCTGAAAATAATTCCACCTTGTTTGTGCAGCAAAAGGAAATAATTTTGAAGGGTATAGGTGATTGTGCAATGCAAACTGGTTGCCTTAGCTTTGACTCTTGGTGGAATGCTCTCTCGCTGGATTCAGGTTTTGTGGGACTAAAAGGAGGCATTGATAACTATAACTTATGGACATTTAAATACTGTTATTCCTGCTCTCAAGCACTGGCATTTTGAACTGCTAGATAATTACATGATTTGAATTACTATTATAGGATATCTCTGTTAGCGATTTACTGAGATAAATAGAGCAGTGTGTATTTCTGTAGTTTTAGATCTCTGCAGAGGAGAGGAGTCTTTGTATTTACACATCATCTTGAAAGTGAGCAAACCATGAACATCGTGCCCACAGCTGTAAGCAGCTTGAGTGGGACTGGGATAAAGGTACTGTGCTGTGTTCGCTAGCCCAAGCTGAGCCTTCTCATCTCTCAGACACTTTGACTCATTCTGTTAATGTGTACTTGGCCCACTGCTCCGAACTTCGACAGAAAATTAACACAAGCAAGTTTATAACAAACAAACAAAACCACCAAAAAACCCCTCCCACCCGCCCAGCATTATGGCTAATCACACAATGGGGCAGTCTTCTGAACATTGTAGCCACTTTTATGTGACGAATGTAATATTTCACATCAAATTCTAAGGTGAAGTTGAACTTGCTGCTTCAGCCAAAAGTGTTTTTCTGCAGTATATGTGATTGAAGATGTAGGCGTCTTCCTGCTGCTCCGCACAACACCCTAGTCTGCTGTGATTCCTCTTGAATGCAGGTATCTTCCCCAGGCTTGAAAGGGAGGGGTGTCTGTAATTTAGTCTCTCAGTCGTCATTTTAAGGAAAAGAGGTGTGACTCCCCCTTGGCAGATGGTGAAACTGAAGTACAGAGGTTGACTGACCAAAGCTACAGAGGAAGTCACCTGGAAGCTAATAATGGAACCCAGATTTACAGACTCTTTCACTGATGTGTTTTTAACCACATGACTATTCTTCTTTGTTTTGTGAATGACACTGTACGTACAAGGGAACTGTCAAGCTTGATGGAGTCAAAATAGGACCTGCTTTGACATTGGTTCTTTCTCACTGCGGAAATTTACTGCTTGACATTTTTCAAAAAGGAGTGTTAGATTGACTAGGAGAAAAACTCACTGAGCAGAGCCTTTTAAAGCATTACTGTACGTCCTGCAGTGAAGTGCAGTGGTTTGAACTTCCTGAGGGAGAACTGCTCTTCTCCTGGTGTATGTAGCACGGGAGGTTAGCATCTGCACTAATCGGTCAGGTACGGGGGGACTTGGGAAAGCTACAGAATGTTTTGCTTTTAAAATAGTACGATATTGCTGAGCAGTGACAGTTTCTAGACAGAAAATACCCGTTAATGGTTCAAAGCACAACAGTGTTTAAACATACACTGTCACAGCTGCATGAAACCCACTGCTGAATGTTCCGGTGGCAGGGTAAAGTGGGGATGTCTTGAAGGCTAAGCTCTTTAGAAGACGTAATATTTTACAATTATGAATATATTTTCATAAGATTTTTTAAAATTATACTTAAGATATTTTGCAACATTAATATTTCCTCTCTACCAGGCAATACATTGTTTAATTGGTAGCAAATACTGCTTTCTTTTTAAGCTGTGTGAAGTATGGAAAGGTATAAAGTGATAGAATCTTGTCTTACAAGGTTATGAATTGACCCGTTACCTCATAATGGAAACTCCATTTTTTGGAAATAGGCATTTATAAGATGCAGTGAATTTACAGGTGGTGTGCCCTTGTAGGTTCTCACCTGCCAAAACCTTTGCTTTTTTCATTACACACTTCTCCACATGCAGTATTTGTTTTCAGCACTGTATTTTGAACTTGCAAACTTGTTTAAAAGCAAGCTGATAATATTTTGGTTTTGTTTTTAAAGGAAAACAGCTCCTTCCCTTATCAAACAGTGTCCACAGTGGAGTGGGACAGACGATATGGCAGCCACCTGGAGATACCTCAAACCTGGTCCGCATGAGAAATCAGTCCCTCGGACAATCTGCTCCTTCACTTACTGCTGGTTTGGTGAGTGAGCCTGGGAACACTCGTGAAGATTCTGTGCTATAAATAAAAAGTGGCGTGATCCTGTGCTTTAGTTTTTACCTTGCTTTCCCTGTTACTGCTCAGTGAATGCAGCGTTTTGTTCCTGTGGGCCCTTTTCAGGGTAGAGGGTGAATTAACAGAAGAATGTGTTCATTCTGTTTTTGACAAAACCCAGGAAAAAACGTGTGTGTGAAGAATAATTTCTTCTGGGGAAGCTCCTTCTCAGTGCTGCTTAATCTGCCTGGTACTTGGAAGAAAATAATCACTGCAAGTCTAGGGAGATGTGGGCATGGGAGAGTGCTCTGTGTGGGGGGGACACTCAAAAGACTATAGTCAAGACTGAATTGCCAACCAAAAGGAAAATAGGTTTTGCTCGCAGTGCTGTTGACACGCCAAAATTTCCTCATTTGAGTAAAAATCATTATACAGGCAACTCCATGGAAGTTTGGCAAAAAAAACCCCTTCTAGCTTTGTTTTTAGTCTACTATTTAGCAATAATTTCTGTTGCATATGTCACTGTTGACAAATAACTGTCTTCTCATTTTTCTTCTGCTTGCACTTCAGTGATTTTAGGTAATAAGGATGGTGATTAAAAAAAGTAATAATACGTTGAAATACAGGCCTGTTGTCTAGAGGCCAGCAAAAGCCTTGGAGCTTCATAGCTTAAGCTAATGAAAATAACTGTGCTTTAAACCAAAACATTAGTTCTTGGATATTTAATTTGGAATTCTAGTTCATTGCTTCACAGCGGTGTTGAATTCAACGAGGTGCAGATGTGTGCGTGTTAGAGTTCTGCACGTTACTAACAGGATGCATTTTCAGTTGGTCATGGCAGTGTTTGTGCTGCCTATTAAGTGTTCTGATATGAAACGCAATGCCAATGACCTATTTTAAAATAATTTAGAATTCTCTGCTTTCTCTAAGTAGAGAAACTCAGCTATAAGCCCAGTATTTGTCCCTCTGATGATGTTTGGGACTGAAGGATACGGTCACTTCCCTATCTCTGTATACTTCACAGTGGGCTGTATGTTAATTACAGTTGCAGTTAATTAAGCCTAGAAATTAGGAATTTTTGTATGAAGTGGCCTTCTAAAGCAATGACTAAGAGCTGGTCACAAGATGAACACCTAATTAAATGCACTGAGTCCTGGGATCTTGGAGCTAGTTACATGTTTGCAGCTGGCTTAATACGCTTGTGGTATTGAAACACGTTTCACAAATTAGAATAGCTAAAGGTCTCTTGCCAGTATAATTAATCTGCTTTGAAGAATAGCTCTATTAAGAGATGAGTAGGTTCAGTAATGCAGAGTGTCATTTTAATATGCCAGCCTTGATTGCTAGAGCATTTAATTCTTTTATTGTTTGTTATAATACAATAGACGGGTAGCTAGAGAGAAGTGGGAGTATGGAAGGGGAAAGCGAGAATACTCAAAGCTGTGTGCATTGTTTCTACTCCTTTTTGGCACTGTAGGTATCCGTGGATTTTCCTTTGCTTAAATTGCTTTGCTGGCATTCAGTAACGTGTCTGTTTACTTTCTAACCACTACTAATCCTACAGATTGTTTGCTGTGCTTACACTGCATTCTTTTCAACTTTGAAAGTATTTGCAAAGCAGAAAGATAGATTAACAGCAGCAAATCTATAGAAATTAGTTTGCAGCTTCTGAAACAAGACTGCTAGCTAGACTACTTACCAGCAGCAACTTGAGAACTGGGAATACATACAGTTCTAACATGCTGAACTACATGAGCACAGCTTATTGTTGGAATCTTTTGGTTTGTACACGTGTGATAGTCTGGATTAATGTGTCTGCTGAGCAGACACCGCTAGGTCCTTGCCTTGAGAAAGAAGCCAGGGCAGGCTGAGCGCTGTCGTCACTGAATGATAGATGTTGATCTGATGTGTGTGCCTTCTAAATATATGTGAGGATTTCAGAGGATGACCTTCAGTTGATCATCTACTCCTAAGACGGATGGCTCTGATCGTAGTAGATTGAATTCTGGTGGGGAGCGTCCTGTAAGTCTTCTAAATCCCTAAGACAGCCAAAGGAGTCATCAGAGGAAAAAGACATAAAGCATCGTTGTGGGCATCTCGGTGGTGTTTTCTGCTCACAAGACCCAAATATAGTAAAAACTGGGGGCAGAGGGAGCGTGTATAAAGTGTGTGCGTAAGGAACAGAAGGACAATAATGTGGAAAATCTCTTATGACTTCGTTTGGGTGTTTATTTATCTGAAATCTCGCCCTGCAGGCACCCTGTTGTAAAAAGAGTTAGAACTTGGCCTGTGTTTTGAAGGCAGCTGATGGGAATGATCAGGAATATGGGTGCATTATCTTATGAAGAAAAGCAGGAAGAGCATCAGGGTTTGTTACTTTTAGAAAGGAAAAGGAACTTGTGAAGAGAAGTTTGTGATTGTTGTAGAGGAGGAAGATTGGGAGTTTACCTTGCAGATACTTATTTTGACACAACTCAGTGTGAATGAAATTGATGGCCAGAAGCAATGCTGTGCGGTGTTACTATTCCAGGGCTGGAGCATTTATGGGTGGGCAAGGGAAGGTTTTCCCCTCGTGGTTATTGTTAAGGACAGGTTGCTCTACCGGAACGCTACACTGATGCTGAATATGGGTCTACATTTGTGGAGAGAGGTGTGGGTCGTGTGTCCCACTCCCTCACCCCCCATAGAGAGCATCTCAGTCTTTCTCCAGCGTTTTGTGAAAGAAACATCTGGTATGTGCTACCCGTTAATTAGGGCTACGTCTCATGTATTGCTCACTATCTAACGCCCGGAAAAGTTCGGGATGTTCCAAGAACAAGAAACCATACATGTTCCCTTCACCAACCGTGGTGATGGGAAAACATTTGGAGAAGCCTGTCAGTGGAAAACTAGATTCTGTTGTGAAAGTGATTTTGAACCTTTGTTTCTGATATTTTTTTTTTTAATGCTTACAAACTTCAGTTTTTTAAACTCCCCGTATTGAACCGAAACTCGCTGTATTCCTTGAACTGAAAAACTGCACATTTCTGAAAGCGAGGTTGAGGATTCTGGGCGGGTGGTGGCAGTTCTCTGCTGTAAACTTTCTTCCTTATATTCCGTACCACATGGTGTGTGGTCAGAGCTGTTTCTTCATCTCCAGAGGTGAAGTTTGCTGACGAAGCACTTGGTGCTCTGTTAATCTTCTGATGCCAGACTTGCAAGATTTCCTTCTAGGGCCTGTCTCATTCAGGGTATAATTTCAAATGACTTGGGGTTTTACATTTACTTTGTAGGGTAATGGTTAAAACGAGACAATTGCTTATGTTTTTGTTGTTGTAGAGTGCCAGATAGTTCACGTTTCCCTGGTCTTGTTCCAGAAGAAGTAGTTAAAAAAAAGAAAAAAAGCCTCTCAGGTTGTGAATAATGATCTGGAGGGTAGAAAAGCTCAAAGGCTGAAGAACTTTGTGTTGAATAACACTGAGCCAGCGACGCTGCCTGTTCAGCCTGATGTGTTCTGGATTTTAGCTATGTGGGTTAGGCGATAGCGAGTGGAACTGGGAAACTGGTTGTCCTAGATGGTGGGTTCCCAGCTCTGCAAGGAGCGTGTAATGGAAACCTGGTAACTGGGACAGACTTCACACTGTGGCGTGTTGTCTTTGATGTCCAAGCTTGGGTATGCTTTTTAGCTGTAGGAGAGAGTACTGTTTATTTCCTGAATTTTTACTTCTTTGCTCTTTTATTTCATTTTGGATATATTGGGAATAGAATCAGTTGTAGCTAATACATAAACTGCCCATAACTGTGTGTTTGCCCTGTGCAGGTTGCTCTTCGCTACAAAAGGATGCCCTTCAAATCCGTATCATTCCTGGCTCCCAGGAACAGTGGCTGATTGGCTACAGGTTTGGGTTTGTGGGTGAGACAGCTTAGGTAATTCTGTTTAAATTCACGTGAAAGCGAAGTCCAACTGGCAGGTGCTAGAAAGCCGGCGGCGGGGTTCGTGGTGCTGGTGTGCCATCTCCTGGAGGGCCCCTGGCCATTGCTGGGAATAATTCACTCTGAGACCCAAGGAAGCGTTTAGAAAACGTTTTCACAGATCTTGGTAATTGTCAGTGATTTTACAGCACAGACATGTTATTTCTGGGATTGTTTTCCACAGCATCCGCTTGCTAATAGTTTGTTTTTTAGCTGGAATAGGAATTAGCTTCCTATTTTAGTACTATACTGTGGTTTGCAGCGTTGTGTGGTGACAGAGGTGATGGTTGGGGTAGTTATGAATAAAATAAGATTTTTTTTTTTTAATTATTATTTGCAGCTAATAATAGTGATGATTGCTGTTTGCGGTTCCGGGTCAGAAGCTGCTGCCTGTGCGCTCTGGGCTCCAGCCTGCTAGGTGGTGCTGGCGCACTGGAGCTCTCAGGGTAGGGAACTGCATTTTCAGCACAAAATGACACCGCTACAGGGCCAACCTACAGAAGAGAGAGAGGTGTTTTCCTGTACGCTGTGCTAAAGGAGACCTTAATTCTGTGTTGGTTGTCAGTTCGGTACCGAAATTAATAATTCAGAAGGCAGGATGAAGTGCAGTGGAACTAGAAGCTCAAGCTTTTTTATACGCTGCTTCAAAAACCCTCCTAGTTATAAAAGAAAATTATGCCTCTGGGTCTCCTACTTAGTCCCTAGTGCTTTAATGGATTTACTGTTTATTATTTAGGATCCTTGCTTTATGCTGGCATCTGGTTAGTGGTTACTCTCGGCGTGATGTGGTCTGGGAAGGAATAGGGTTTGTAGTGACTAGCAAATTAAGCGTCAGTTTGCGAAGCACAACAGCTGATGTCCCACCGCGCTCTGCACCTTTCTGCTCGGTATGTGCGCTGGCAGTCAGGTGAGTGTGTAGAGCTTAGACTTCTGCCTCCTTGCCAAAAAAATTAGATGTAATCTGTCATTTTATTGAGCTACCTCCTGCGGGTTGCCTGGGTACTTAGTGCGGAGGCAGACATTGGAATCTGTTGAGACTTACACTTGTCTTCTGAAACACAGCTCCTCTTCTCCAAAAAACATTTTGTCATAGGTAACTGTACTTCTAGTTTGTATTTTAGGCGTTAACACGTTGGCTATTTAAGTGTTGCTGAATACAGCTGAAAATATTTTTGCCTAAGAATAATCAGTTATGTTTTAGCTGATAAAGACTATAAATTGTTTTAGAGAGTAGTTTCATTACTTGACTGTACAAATAGAATTTCATATTTTTATATTATTGTAAGTCATGGAAATTGCATTTTTAAGTAGCAGTTGTAATCGTAATGACCTGTGATGGGATGTAAGTGGATTTCCAAATTAAGACCATGTGAAGTCTAAGTTTATGAATACTAATTAAAAATTTGCATTTACTTATGCTGTGAAGTCTGTGAGTGAATCTTTGAGAGTTTGGGTGCATTATCCATTTTGGAAGATGTGGCTATAGTGAAATAGATGAGTGTTGCGTGCAGAACTAAAGCAGTGTCCACGCTTGTGTTAGGTTGAAAGGACTGGGTTGGAGGAAGAAGTAAGGAGCAAGTTCCAGTCAGAGGGTTGAATGGGTCGGCATGAGCTGAATGATAAAACTTGAAAGTAAGATCCAGGAGTTGGGAACTGATAATGCAGAGCAGTAGAGAATAAGGCCTTGCAAACAAGTACATGATATTGTAAGCGAGCTGCAGGAGAGCTTCTCTGGATGGATTTATCCTGAGCAAAATTGTCTGCTTGCAGAGACTTAACCTTTGTCACAGCTTTAAGGTGTATCTGGTAGGAAAACTGAAATGCCTATGCTGCAATTATGTGTGTTTGCATGATAGATTCAGGACAGATGCTTCACAGTGACATTCAAAACGGGTAGTCCTGATAGTTTTTCACTGGCAAACTTCATTCTGAATAATTCATGTAAATCTGTGTAAAGAACAGCAAATAATTGTGGTAAATTCTGTACTAAAGTTACATTAAATATGTAGTGTATATTAGTTAAACACAGTCAGCATCTTGCTCTGAAGAAACTTCAGCATATTACTGAAGTGAAGCGAGTAAAAAATGCTGACTGTGGGTAAGTGAATTCCGTTTTGGAGTGGACTCATTGGCTCAAAGGAGACTTTCATACTTGAAAGGAAATTTGAACACCCTTCTGCGTAACCTGAGGCTTGTCATTGTAGGACATATGAATTCATAAAACTTGCCTTGTGATAATTTGAGGCGCTAGACTGTCAGTTTGAATGATCGCAGTTCTCATTATCTTCAGATGCCGCGTGTAGGTTTTTTTGTCTATGAATATGTCGAATTGATTTTTGGCACATGCAGTCAGTTCTGTTCCTGACAGCAGCGCTGTAGTAGATGTAAAGTGAGAAACTACTGTAGTCTGCATGGAAAATGAGCTTTTTTGCCTGGGGAGCTGTGGAGAACTTAAGATAAAATAGGAAGAGTTATGGAGGCTGTCTTGAACGCGCATTGTCGCGGAGTAAGGCTTTGTTCCATAAGGCTGTTGTTCTGTAGTTCTTCTTGACCTTTATAGAAAACCGTGCTGATGTAGACAAAATTCTGGGTTTTGATTTGAAATATTCGGAGGTTAGCTGCTCTGTTTTGGTGATTTTTGGGCAGGTATTTCCATAGAAAGGCAGCCGGAGATGTCCACACTTCGTATGCTAATATGGCTGCCTTCTGGGCCTGGTAACGCTGCTGGTAGCTGTTTCCTACGATGTGGTAACAGGAGGATCAGTCTTTAAACATGAAATAGTTTGTTGGCCTAAATTTCCAACTACTTTGTTCCAGAAATGCAAACTGTTTTGAGCTTTAGGGCATCTGTAAAAATTCTCTGACTCTGAGCACAAGCTTTGGAGATGCTCTAGTGTGTAGTAGCATAATCCTCCATGTTTGGCTGCTTTTTTTGGTTTTTTGACATGTTTTCCTATACTGTATCGTTCTGGTTTATCCAAGCCACGCAGTCTGTCTTCCCAGCCATGCAAATAGGTCCAGCTCCAGAGACTCAGCGATTGCTTATTTCACCACTTGGAGGAAAATGGGATACGGTGGTTTATACGCTTCACCTCTGAGCAGCTGCAGCTCAGCATCTTTCCCAAGAGTTCCCCGTTACCTCGAGATGACTAGAGGGGGAGAGGTGAAATCTCTTGGCAGGAGTAAGTGTAGCCGTGTAAGTGAAGCACTGTACTAAAGCCTGAGGCTTATGCAACACTCCTGGTATCTGAACTTTGATAAACTGAGATACAGAGGTTAAGTCATCTGGTGGTCAGTGGAACTGGGGGTAAAGCACACCTCACAGACTTTCTGTAAAGCTCAGTGTGTTAAAGCTTGGAAAATACTTGAAGCTCAAGGGACAGTGCTACGAGACAACTTAATCCTGCGGTCGCTGCGCATAGAGCGTGCCGGTGTCGTTCTCTTACTTGATTGCGTTAAAGATATTATTTAAAGTCAGGTGTTCAAAAGCCAGGAAACCTTGATCTCTTACCTGGCTTTGCAATGCTATTGCTAACCCCAGCATTTCTGCAGGAACTGCGAGTTCTACACTCTTGCCTGGTGGGAGCTGCAGAGTCCCTGTGCTGTGAGAACGTGAGGTGTGAAGTCAGGGTAACCATTACACTGGCAAGCTCGGTTTAGAGTCCGTTTCCCTTTGTGAAGAGACTGGGGTAAATAATGGCCAGCCTGGTTTTTCGAAAGCTTTGTTTATTACAGGAAAAGATGAGGAGGATTCTTGTATTGTGACATTTTGGACTGGTCAGAATTGTGTTCATGGACATTGAAAAGCAGTTGGGCCAACTAAGTATGTATAGTGCAAGATTTGCTGAGAGGGGGCCTTACGTTTTCAAAACAAACCAGCTTCCCTAAGCTGTTTTATCAGTAAATAGTGTGGAACAACTGACTGAAGGCTTCCTCCTTTGGTTATTTATTGCAATGACCAAGTTTCCATTAAAAAAAAAAGGTTCTGTGTACATCACCTGTGTAAAACGCTGTCATGTTGAGACTCTAGTGCCAGAGTGCAAAAATGTCTGTCAGTGTGAACTTTGTTATTGGCAAGGAGGAAATGTTTGTAACGGGGGATTGAAGGATGTGCAAGATTGCAGATCTGTCATAAAAGGATGTGAAATGTAATTAACCTAAAATAACCTTTAAAATATTTTCTGAGACTGATAAATTAAATGAGCTGTTGAGATAACTTAATGAGAGATTTTAATTTTATACCTTGAATAACATCCTATTAAAATCCTCGAGATTGTGCTTTGTGATGGAATCCACCCAGACTTACATTTCCACAATGACCTCATGATTCAGTGCATATTTGAGGGGCAAGGTCTAGGTTAATGGCAGCATTTGTTCTTTAAGTGCTTGAAGCCACAAAGCTCTAATTGAAGATATGAATGTTCAAACCTCATTATTTTAATTGGTCATATGGTATCGTGACAGTACGAGTTCTAAGATGAACTCCACTGGCAGGGTTCATAATTTGTTCATGAAAACAAATGATTTTGTGAAACTTGGAATTAAAATTCTCTGCCTTGGAGTTTAAATAAAACATGAAACTTCAGGTCTAGGCTGGTTTCGGTATTTGTCCTCACTCAATTAAAAATAAGTATTTATGTATCTTTAATAACAGAGAATACTTCTATGTGGTTTACACAAATAAGGTTACAGTGCATGCACTACAATTTTCACACAAAGACTTGCAGTTGGATAGTTTATTATGTATTTGTTTCAAATAGGTAAGTCTGCAGAGGTACTTTTGGTGAATTTGCAGCTTGAATTTTCTAAATATTGGTAATTGAACTAATTTAACAGATGAGCTGTTGGCAAGGAAAACACATAGTGTGTTTATCAGAGTGTCAAGAATCCAAGGGTTGAAGGTCAGAATGTTCATTCCTGCTTGCATTTTATCAGTGTTGCTAACCTTGGTTGTCTGTCTGCAGCTTGGCATGCTGTGCTGTCTCTAGCATGAGCTAGGTCCCTCCTGCCTGTCCTGATGTTCCCAAGCTCTCCTTTCCCTCTGTGTTCTCCCAGAAGTGTTCATTTTTCTCTGTGGCCTTCCCTACCTGCAGAAGGCAAGAAAAAACCCTCCCCCCAGTAAAAATGAGTTCTTATTATTTGATGATAGCCAGAAAAGTTGTGAATTTGGACTGCTGTGTGCACAAGTACTGTGACCTCCGTAATTCTCCACTGTGAATTCTTTGGGCTGTGGTCTACAGGTCCAGGAATCTTAGTCTGAAAGCTAGAGACTTGTCTTGTACTACGGGTTTACTGTAGCTCAAAATTTGCACATCTTTCTTACCATGGAGTTACTAGTTCTGGTACAATCTTTATTTTTGTGTCTCCTTGCTAAATGAACTGTTCTGAATTGTGGACTTTTGATCCGCAAGCCCTTTGACTCTGCTCAAATGACAATACGCGATGTAAAATTAAGTTTGTGGGTGTTATTAAATCTACTGGTAATTCTTTGTTTGGTTTTCCTTAAGTTTTTGTTGTTTTTCCTTAATTCACTGACCAAAGAATTTCTTTCAAAATAAAGTAAAATGTAGGTTATTAGTAGTTTAAAAAGAAATCTTAAATCTTATTAGAACAAAATAGGCTAATGAAATAATTAGATAAGTTTAGCAAGATAAACTGTTGAGGTTTTTGAAAGGAAAGAGGAACAATTTGTAATGTTGTGTACACGCAGAACTAACTGAATTGAGAGGAAAAGTACCATGTCAACATTGTCAGTTTATACTGATCAGGCACCAGCATCAATCCTGATTAAACAGACAGCTATTTAAAGTGGTATATTTGACAATGACATCCTTCTGTTTTCCATATGATGACTTGCCTGCTGACATGTTTATTTTCTCAGTGTAATTTACATACTGTGTTTCAAATATTGCTGACTGGGAAGTAGTTGAATTATACCAGACAGATAAAGAAAATCAGACCTTCTTATGGCTGGTATGAACATGGATCAATACTGGGGGATATCTACAAACAAAGCAGTTGATTTATGTAACAACTTAATTCCAAGAGAGCACTCTAATAAATTGAATGGAATGTATTTTTTTATGCTAAAGGTTATTGAGAAATCAGTTATATATAGATTAGATACAAAAAGAAAATGGCAGCATATCTTTGTATAAACGAGAGGTGTTGAAAACCTTGGGAGACCGTGTTCCCTGTGGATTCTTGTCAGACAAATCTGTGGTATCAACTTCCCTGGGAGAGTGTCAGGAATCGGTTAAAACCCATTCAACTGGAGGGGCGCTTGGCCGTTAAACTCTGCTCTACGATGGTGTGATAGATATCCCATACTGTTCTAACTGCTGAGTTTCTGTAAGCAGAAGGTAAACTGTTGCTCTTCCCTCTCGCTTACCGTAAATTGCAGCAGCTTCAAGGGAAATATATTTGGGTGCCTATCTTCTTCGATGAATGATGCGTGCCCTTCCATCTGCGATCCGTTTTCTTTCCTGTCCCATTAGTAACAAAGCTTTGTCACCAAGCTTTGCCTGTGTTGTATGAAACCTCCATCTGAGAATAGTCGTGGGCAACCGCTGTAATTGTTAGCTCTATCGGGAAATTTCTCCAGTAGTTTGGGGGTTCAGAAGCAGGTAATCATGATTTCACATTCTGGGGCAAGCAGCCAAAGAAAGATTGGTTAAACTCCATTTTGCGTTAAGTAAGACGGATAAAGTTGCGTTAACTCCATTTCACCTAAGCTACATAATTGAGCTTATCCTTTTTGTTACAAGCTTCTGTTCTGGGCTGGATCCCTCCGTTCAGAGTGGTGGAAAATATACAGCCACGTTCACTACCCATAAGTACTATTATTACATTTTCCACTACGTGTTACAGATAATTACTTTAATCCCATGAAGTGCTCCAATTCTGCCGTGGCTGTGCTGAGGACTGGCTGTCTCATTTACACGCAGCTCTCTGTCCCAGTATCGTGTCCTCAGAGTATATGGGAAAGGTTGGGGAGGTTGGGGTTGTGGCCGGGTGGTGCTGCATGTTTGAAGACCCTTCTCCCCATCCCCACTTGAAACAGAGAAAGTGTCAGTAGCACAGGCCACTGAAGCATCGACACGTGGATCTGATTAAGAAGTAGTAATCTGGGGCCTGTACTACCTGCTGTCTGATGAGGATAGGGGATGCTGGCTACCGTGTGCCAAGGAAGGTGGGACACGGTAGAGTGAAACGTTAGTGGGAGACTTCCCGTACTGATATGTGGATGGGACACGTGCCACGCTGGGATGTGGTGAGAGCAAACTGCACATGTTCAGTGACTGTTTCATAGGAGGGGTCAGGCTCTAGCAAAGAGCCTGCGGGAGGAGAGTTAGCACTTGCTTTTATCCTTAGTGCTCAGTTCTCGTTCAAAACGTAAGTCAAAAAGCCACTGTAAAGGCTCCAACTGAATTACGTGTATGCAGAGTGAAAAACAGTAAAAAACCCACTACGGTTGTGTGCAGTTTCTAAAAAGGTGAACTGACTGAGGAAGAGAAAGCTTGCTGCAGAGCTGGGAGTACCAGCTAAGACACCTGCATCTTCACAGTCTTCATGGAACCTGGTGAAGGACTACTTCAGGGAGAGGAATGAGTGCTCCCCCTTCCCACCCCTGAATGAGGGTTAAGAACGGTTAAAAGGAAAGTGGAGTGATTAAAAACAGGATGAAGAAGGTTAATTCAGTGAGTAGGAGGAGATAATGACACAGCTTTAAAGCAATTCAGGGATGAGACACGTGATCTATACTCTTTGTGCTGTATGGCCTATGGTTTAAACCAATTTCAGCAGCTGAGGACTGGAAACTGGCAAATGTGGTACCAGAGTTTAAAACAGGATCCAGGATAGGTCTGTGGAGTTGGGGAACTGCAGTTGTTCTCATGCTGTAGTTGCTTGGATCCCAATTCCTATGAGGGTAATTAACCATTTGGTTGCGTTAACACAATATTTGGATAGGGCAGCCTTACTAAGCCGTTCTGATAACCCTGACAGTGTGACCTCACTGTTTGTACTCTGCTATTACAGTAAGTTTGTCATCAGTGGTTTCATATTTATTTCTAGGTCATCAGTTACAATGCTGAATAGTGTTATATGCATGACTTCCGTTGACACAGAAGGGGCATATTCAGTAGCGATTCATCTGACAGCTACTTTTAAAGATTCCCTTGATTGTGATTGGCAGGTTCTTAACCCAAAAAAGTTTTGCTGTCTCCTAGGGAGACTTTTTTTTTTTTTTGTAGAAATGTAGTTTGCTGGCAAGTTAAAAGCTCTGAACAATTCTAAGCCTGATGTCTGTATATTTAATCAGCAGAGGCAGTCATTCAAACACCTCGACCCCCTACTCCCCCATCCAAAAGCACTGAAGAACTCTTCTCAGTAATTGCAGTGATTTATGTGCCACCTTATTTTTTTCCATTTAAAAATCCCAGCCGCTGTTGTTACTTCTGTTACTTTTTTTTTTTTTTAATTTGGAAAAGATGGATTGAAATACTTATTTTGCCCAGGATTGACTTCATCCTAGTTGGTCTGAAACTTTCTGGATCATCTGCTTACCCCTTGACTCTTGCTTGTCCAGTAGGAATGGGCTTTTTTGACTTTTCCTCTGCTTGGGACAGAGTGAACTGCTACAATAAACCCATAATGCTGATGCCTGATGACTCTGAGGTATGTTTGGAATCGTGCTGCTGTTGGGTTGGTGTTTTGTCCGCTGCAGCTCGTGCTTCCATCTAGTTGCTTTCCACTTGAGTGACTGCTGAAGGAAAACGTAGCAGTCAGGGATTTCTTCAGCTTCATTACTTATTCTGGAAAGGCTTCTGCTTCCCTTGAATTCCACCTTGACTGTGCAGATTTGCATTCTGCTGTGAGATCATTCTGTCAATATAGGCTTGTTTACTTTACAACTTTGGCAATTTTGGGAGGCTCCTCTTAGGATTAAACCATCCGACTTTGGCATCAACATGGAGCTGTGGGTTGCTTCTGGTAATGGCTAGTGTGTGTCTTGTCTATGAAGACCTGACGTTTTTAGAATCGAAATCTCTGTTTTGTAGTATGGTTTACTACAATAATTAGTTTCTTTGTGAATCCTGTCGGACTCGGTATGATACCAGTCTTCTGAGAAGCTTCTTTTGTTGATGCGTTTAGAGAAGGCTCTAGTTCTTTCATGGAAAGAATCTACTCTAGGGATGCTGCCAAGACTCAGAAGACCAAGAAATCTTAGGGCTTTGTATTCGAGTGTAATCCAACTGGCTCTCATCATCGTTTTGTCTCTTTTGAGCTGGAACAGATCTGTAGATGAATATGTATTTTTGGCGTTGGCTATAACCAAAATTGAAAGTGACGGTGTAAATGATCCTGATTGCCAGAAACATTGAGTAGTTGCAGAGAATCCAAGTTTCTGCAATTATTCATTATTTCCTGGTAACTTCCAAGCCACTGGCCAATTCCATCCAGGCTTGAAAAGAAGAAGAAATGTCAAATATAATGGCAATTTCATAAGGAGTGGAGACACCCCCTCACATTCTCTGAGACACAAGGTTGGTTGTTTATTGTGCCGTGGCAGCACTGGTTGACATTCAAATATAACGGCTCTCGATTAGCGGAGGGAGACGCTGTCTGCAGTAGAACAGGGGAGCCAGTTGGCTCAGTGAGGACTGTGGGAAGGAGCAAGATGACAAAAAGACAAATCTGTAGGAAACCATGTGTCTTTAATTCTGGTGCTTGAGAAGCAGCTTGTTGGTACTGCGGTACTGAAAACACCTGACACCCTTCTGTTCCAAAACCACTGATGTTAGTGGCCTAAGGCTGGGCAAGGTTGGAAGGACAGCATGTGGAACGCTTATTGTCACTTTGGGATATTACCTTTACAGTGGAAGGAATGGTGCGATGCTGCTCCAGCCAACTGAAGATCTTTCCACGTGCTGCATTGGCAGCGCTCTGCGGGTGTCCCAGGCTGAGACTGAAAGGAAAGGTCAGCGTGAGGAAGGGATGGGTGTCTTTCCTGGACTGTAAATCTGGCCTTTCAGAAAGGGAGGAAGGGAACATTCCCATTTTGATTGTGCATATTGGAGCAGAGGATACTTGTGGCATCATCTGCAGTTTATTTCTTTGCTTTTCACTGCTGAAGACATTAAAAAAATTAGTATTCTACAAGCTTGAAAGACAGACTATTATCTAATTGGCTTTTGGTTAGGAGGATACTGATTTCTAGGTCAATGTAAAACAAATGAGCATTTAAATTGAAGAGGAGCAGCTGTTCCAAAGCCCCTTTCCACAGTGCCTGGTTTTGTTAAGGATAATTATGTCTAATTTTAAATTATGATAGCTTTGAGTATTGAGCTTTGCCTTGTTACATCCACTAGCTCATTCTCCTTCATCAGTGAGAATGTTCCATCATGGAGCTAGGTTTCTGATTGGATTTATTTTTCTGGGCCTTTTGAATTATGAAGAGAAATACAGCTTCAAAGATGGGGTTTTCAACACTGATGCCAAGGTTACCATACTTCCATTATATTTTTAGATGCCTCAAAACAGATACAATGCTGTTTGATTCCTGTGGAAAGATACTGCTGGGAAAATATATATTTATGTAAACGTGTAAGGTTTTTGTTCATATTTTTAGCTTGAAAATGGAAATGTGACTCTAGTGCTGAAAAATCCAAGAAAGCTCTTGTCAGCCCTTGGAAGGAAACATATGCTAAAGATGTCCTGTGGATTACGTACTACTTGTTTCAATTAACACATTGATATTCTCTGCCAGTTCTTGAGACAAAAGCCCAGGTGACAATTCAAATGATGCATGAAAATCATATTTCAATTTTTTTACTGGTAAGCTTAGATTATTTTTTTTTTAAACAAAGAAGGACAGGTTTTGGCTGCTGAGCTCAGTGTCGTATCAGTAATTCAATAGGATGTCTGAACACTTTATAGAACGTGTGTTGTGAATACACTGCTGCTGCAGTGAAGCGCGTTTGTTTTTGGGACACCTTCATGGCTGGACGTGGCAGTGTTGTAGTGTCATGCATAAGGATTGTGTGTTTGAATTGAATTTGGAGTAAAACGTAACTATAGTTATCAAGAAATGTAAAATATGGATTTCTTGCATTTTACTTTGAAGTCCAAGCTTTTTTTTACCTGCTAGTTTTATGGAAAGAGGTTGTCTCTTCACATCCCTCTTAAAATAATGAATGTCACACTTTTCCTCTGAGAAATATTCTTTGAGGTTCTAAGTCAGCATCTCTTACTGCCTTTTGTTTCCTCTCCCCTGACTAAATGTATTAAATTCTGTTAATCAGAACAAAAGAAAGTTTGAGAGATTGCCAAATTATTATGCATCTACTTTTTTTTTTTGAGAAAAAATAGCTTTGAAATACAAAGCCAAACAGGAGAACTCATAAAATGGGAGGTCTGACACAGATTCTGGAGGAGAGAAGAAATAAAAAAAATTGTCATTGCACGCTATATCTTTGAAATCCCAAATGAATTTATTCTTTTATCTTTCCTTCAGTTTTTGTTCTGGTTTAGTGGGTAAATGTGAGGAAAAGGGATATTTATAAAACAAGAGCAGCTTTTAAGATGTCTAGCGTTTTAAGGGAATGACAAAATTGTGAGAAACGAATAGCAAAATTTTGTCTGAGACCAGAAAAGGAACAATAAAAATGTGTCAGGATCCATCAGTGAAAAACTGCTGTGAGGTGTCTTGGTAGGTATCAGCGTAAGCTTAGTCAGGTATAGACAAGAGGGTAGGGGAGAGTAAAGTACCCCAACTCCCCATGTTTTGGCTTATCACATGTTCATGTCAAAGGCGGTGTCTGGATGTGTATTAGGTTGGTCTTGAGCAGGGAAAAACGGTACAATCTTTGGAGACTTGTCCAAGGATTTTTAAGGTCAGCTGGAGACCAAGACAAAATTCAAGGTATGTTGAAATGAGTTGCATGTGGATTAAGTTGGAAAAAGAGATTCAGTGCTGTAGACTCTGTTCTGGGCAGAGTAATTAAAAAAAATGAATCAGTTGTTAACTTTTGTGGCCTTTTCCCTAGTGACTATGTTGACGTACAGCATAATGAATTACAAATAACTCATTATTTGTACATGTTATGCTAGTGTAATAGACGCGGTCCCTTGTTTTGCGGAGCAAGTGTTTGTTCTGAAGAAGAGAGTGTCCAAAGTTACGAATCATTAGGGAAACACACACGAGATGGTACTTGGTCCTTGAGCTTCTGTTTTGTTGCCATTTTGATTAGAGGCGTTCACTGCTGATGTTTAAGTCCGAATGTCTCTGAAGCATGAGAGTTGTCTTACAATCAAGTAAGAGAACCCTGATTTTGGTATGTCATCTGAGAGTTTGCCAAACAGGATTTATTTTTCTTGAGGTTAAAATTTGCAGTGTGTATTGAAAAGTGCTTCTCTGCCTATTAAAAAAGTGTTTCTTTTAAAAATGGTATTAAACTTGAAATGTAGCATCAGAGAAGGTGGTTTGCGCTCTGTTTTAGTGCCAGTTTAACTTCAAAACCAGAGTGTTTGCCTAGCGAATTCAACGTCAACTGTAAATATTAGTTTACTTGGAGGTTCCTTTCAAGATGTGAGCTTTTGAAAGGGCTTGAGCCAAGGAACTTGTTTCTGCCTGGAAATGGGTGTCTCTCCTGAATACACCGTCTGTGGTACAGTATGAGAGTGGTTGGCCTGTAGATGAACCAACTGCTTCCCACAGCCCTGTCGACAGCAGGTTTACATTGGTACGGAAGATGCGTGGCGGTGCCGCCTTCCATAATGTATGGAATAGGGGGGTTGGGGCAGTCTTGCCCAGCAATTCTGAATTTAACACCTGGAAACAGAAAATTCAGTTAAAGCCTGATTATTGCGTAAACCTGGAGGATTTGGGGCATTTCTTTTCAACGTTTGTTCTCCCTGGGACCGAGCCCGATCAGCGGAATTGTTCAGGTTCAGAATGAGTTCCTGTTACGGTTCATCCTTAATGCGCAGCTTTGCTCCAAAGCTCCTCGTTTATCAAACTGAGCCTTGTAAATAGACAGGAAATCCAGAAGAAACTCAGACAAGCTGTCAGGCGAGTTTCCTTAGCCTCAGTGCCAAGCTTTGGGTGGGTGTTTTTTTTTTTTTTAAAGTTACCTCATCACCCTTCTTTCTTTCAGTAGTCTGTCAGTTTAACTCAGAGACACATTTTTAAATCTCCAGATAAACAGAGCCTGATCAAAATAAATAAAGAAAAAAAAAAAAAACCAACCCAAGCACTTAAGTTTCAGCTTGACAAGGAAACATTTGGCTCATTTTGGTTGCACAAACAAATGTTACCAACAACTTAAAAAAACCCAACCATTGCAATTGTCAGCCGTGTCTTTCGCAAAGTGATCTTTTTTCCTAGCAGACAATATGTTATGTAAGGAAATGTTACATCTTCTAAGGTTTGCTACAGCTTGATGTTCTGGTGGTTTTAGTTTTGACTAAATAAAGTTAAGAAAAATAATGAATTTTGAAAAATTAAAAATGTGAACTTTGAATCTGTGTGTCGGGGAATTGTTCTGTTCAAAATTCCTTGATAATAAGAGGCAATAAAAAGCAATGCATCTTGTTGCAGACAACTGAAAAGCTGCTGTTTGGTTTTGGCGTGATTTTTGGATGGGAGTACTCTTTGTGTGGCAAAGCACAAATGGGTCTCCGTTGCTGGATCATACTATTGTGTAAGGTTGGTGTCCTTCACGCCGTGTCTCCCGTGATCCATCCCAGCTGTGTTGAGAGACTTCATGGTGTCTCTGAAGTCAATACTAAATATCACAGGTGGTTGAATACCTTGTCTAAGTTGTCGGTGTAAGTGGACTTAGACCTCTCATTAGGAGTTTATGGGGTGCAGCTATTGAATTCACTTAAGCTGTATTAGAGAGTACACGAATTTTTGATCCGCAGTATAACGATTTGGTTGCTAAGATAGCCTTTACTGGTTTTGCATTTATGGTAACGGTAGGTTTCCATTCTGCTGCGATGGTACAGACCAGAAAAGATGGCAGGTTGCAGTGCCTAAACCTGACAGGACCAGGAAGTCATAGCAGAAAAAATAGCTGCTTTCTTCTTATTTTACTTAATAAACTGGATGAAATCTTTTCCGTGAATGTTGAGTGATTCCTGAAATATGCCTCAAGTTTCAGTTACAACTTAAGATACGTGTAAGGTGTTTTATGTCCAGCATACATAGTGCAACAAGCTGAACCCAGGTCAAAGATGAGCCATGTGATTCTACACAGATACTTCTTTGTGCATACGTATGTGCACACTCCAGTAGATACAGACTCCTTTATTATTTATCTCCCTTTGCAGTTGCTTTCGTGTTTAGAAAATGTCAGTAATAGGAAAATAGCTCATTCAGAATTTCTCAATTATTTTTTTGTAAGAGGTATTGTGCATAGGAACAGTGACACTGCTTCACAGTGCCTTCAGTGAAATGAGTGTGCCTTTGGTCATCTTCCGCTGATGCTGTTCAGAAACCTGTGGGCTACAGAACAACTGCAGGAATTGTTGGTTTGATTATACTGATGTTAAAGGACGAAAAACTCCAGTCATCTTCGGGCAGTTATTGGAACTGTTCTAACCTTTCAGATTTTTCTTGTACAAGACAGAGGAGTAATAAATTCAGGTAGCAGGCGATGAGATGAGGTCTGAGTCAGCAATGATAAGAGTTTTTTCTTCTTAACAGAAATGAAATGCTTTTAGAGTCTGCTCCAAGTATGTAATGTGAAGAGAAGGTGCTGACCGTAATCTAAATGCAGACCACTCCTGGGGTTGATGTGCCTTTTGGCACGTGAGTAAGGAGTGATGGGACCAACAGATCTTCACCTTTTTGCACTTAGAGGTGGGGTTGGTCGCTGTCCAGCAAGAAGTAAAATTCCAGGTCTTCTTAATATTCTTGAATGTCTTGTCAAACTTGTGATCTTTCCTGTGATAGTTAAAGGAGAATGAATTCCTGAGGTCTTTAACTTGGATCTTTTTCTGCCCTTAAAACGCTTTTCTGGATCTTTCCATTTTATCAATGCTCATCTTGAAATACAGGTAACAGACATGATTTTCCATAATGTTCTCATGAACATCTGTCGTGGTTTACCTAAACCCAGCACAACATCATATGCAGAGACCGTACCGCTCATCTGTGACATGTAAGGTCTGTTCAGGGCTTACAAGAACCGTCACAGCTGTCACGATTTTCAGATTTATTTTTCAGTTTACAATTTCACTGTTACCCCAAGTTCCTTTGTGGAATTGATGCCTTTTGAGGATGAAGACACTGTTGTCTTCAGGAAGCATTACCTTTGTACCATCATCCTAAATAAAAACAAGGAATTATTATGCCGGGTGAGCCCATAGCTTACCTCTGATAGCAGGTGTCTGAGGTGTCTCTTCCCAGAACACTTGCAGCTGTTTATGAACTTTCCTCATCTTCAGGGTATTTTCCTCTTTTAAGAGTTCTGGGCAGATTCTTCAGTAAATTTGTGTGAAGGTTTTTAGCTATGGTCTTGGTGATTATTTTTTTCAGCCTTTTACAGCAAGAAATAGCGCAACGTGACTTGTGTAGCGCAGTACCTCCTGTAGCTTTGGAAATTGCTCTTGGCCTCATTTAATTCATCCCAGTATTGGCAAGCGGATAAGCTGTCCTTCCCTGCGTAATAGACCAACCGTTACCGGATCACACTTACCGGAAGTTCACGGCGTTTTCCATTTCTTCATGTCTTTGAATCAAGATTGAATAGCTTTTTTAGAGAGAGCTGCACCCAAACAGGAATTGGTTGGATTATGTCCAAATGATCCCACTCTACCCTTTCTCTGGTCTTGTTGCTGCAGAGCAAAGCAAAATTTCCCCCAGATTGGTTAATTTGATGGAGGAAGGAAGAATTGAGTTACGAGCTTACTGAAGTTCTTGGTGAACCAACTTTGAATTTCTTCTTTTTATCCCCCTTCCCATTTTGTTTCAGTGAAACTGAGTGCTAAGGTAGATACTGTATTTATTAAACAATTAAAATCTTATATGACACCCTTATTTTGAATTTTTCTTCTGATAAACAGGGATTTTTAGACACTTCCTAAATGCTGCCTGTGTCTGAAAACTGAGAAATTTGTTCTATGGTTAGTTTTTTATTTAATTGAGAAAAATGTATTTAGTGTGCTTCAGTTTCTTTAATATCTTTCAGTAATATATTTCTTAGTGAAATGTCTGATACAAATACATTCTCATCTTTCATTGGAGACTTATCTGCAGACCCTTTAGGATGGCAGAATGAACGGCTAAGGATGGCATAATCTCCTGATGAAATGACAGATAAATTTCTAAAGGTAATGTCTTGTAAGAAAAATGTTCCGTGTCAGAGAGTTGTTTTAAATTCCGTTTGTCCTCTGCTTGATTGAGCCTGGTACCACGTATTCGCTCCCACCCTCCTCCATCACTGCTTCTCTGTGGCAGATTTTGTTGAAGGAAGAGGAAGGGCGAGTGGATGAATGTCAACAGTTAAATAGGAGGGAAGAAAAGGTGGGCACCACATTGGGATTGTTTGGGTGGTGGTTTTTTTTGACCTGACATTTCAGTAAGAATTGTTTGCTCTGAAGAAGGGAAGGGGAGAGGGAAGCTGGAGGGAAAACCATGCCTGGTTTTTTGCAACAACCCTGATTGGCTTCTCTACCCCAGAAACTGGGGAAGTGTGGCAGGCAGCCAATTTGAAAGCATTCTCCCCAAGAAAGCTTGAAATTTGGAAGAGAACAGATGATTCTCATGGTATTTTGAGACTCATGCCAGCCTCAATCAATTATAAGTCACTTGTGAAGACATTTTGCGAATTGGCCATGTCTGAATATTAAGGTAAATAATCCAGGAAGAACTGGGTGTATGTGTGCTAACGAGAATGTTTTCTGTTACAGAAGTAGGAAAGGCTGTATACTGCTGTGGCATCAGGCTTAAACCTTTTCGTTTACTGGCTGGTTTATGAAGAAAATACAGTGTAAATGGGATTGCATAATTGTTAAGGTTCCTGGATTCCTCTCGCAGTGTATGTTCTTTGTTGCTGGTGGCCTTAGTCAGTAGAGGTGAGATCAGTGATCCAGTTAATGTGAGGTTGAATATAAATATTCCTCAAATCTATCATAGACTCAAACTGCGAAATGCATGTAATAAACTGTAAAATGCTTGCCAAAAGGTTTGGTTTCTCTGGAATTTTTGAAGTAAAAATAGAGTTATGTCTGATAAGTGAAGTTAGTCCTTGGTATGTTCTTCTGAGGAAGCTTATTTGATGGCAAAATGCAGGAAGCAATACTGAAATACATCATAAGTATTATCAGAATGAAGAAACGTGATTATCCTATGTTTCAGTCTGCCTTTAACCAGAGCCTTATCTGCGTTTTTACGTAGCTGTTCTCCCTGGAGGCATGTTCTTAAGTTCTCGCGCAGAGTTTTGCGCCTGGCTTGATGTTTTCCAGTTAGATCTGCGAAAGAAGCTGCTGTTGCTTTAAAATCGAGCGGCTCATTGAGTTGTTTTTACTAGCGCGCTGCTTTTTTTATACGGTACAGTATACTCCATGCAAATGAGCTGCCTGCTCAGCCTCTGCGTGGCTGCTTGCCCTGTTGGGGAGCTCACAAAGACGCCGCAGACCTAATTCAGCATTCAGTTGTTTAAAACGGCAGATGGAAGGAGGTATCGGCAAGATGAGGATTTATTAGCTCCTCACAATAAAAGACCACACTCGCTCCGCAGAGGATCAGAAACAGCCTGGTGAATGGGATTGAGTTGTATCTGCTTTCAGCTGACTCTACAATGATGTGTTTAGCGCATGTGACTTGGTCACTTAGCATGAAGATCAGCTAAAGATTTCCATGTCAATCTATATTCCTTTAAGCACCACCAACCTGCGTGCTTGCACTGAGGGTTTTTTTTTGGTGTGCAGCTGCCGTAGCGGTGGGAACAGGGACGCTTCATCAAGCTGTGGTAGGCAGCCCGCGGTCTGGGCTCTCCTCTGCGTTTGCACACTTGAGGATGTCTGGCTGAAATCCCCTCGTAAACACAGCTCCTGAGGAAGTTTGATTCTTTTATGTGTATCGAGAAACCCGTCAGAGGCTGTAGTTAGGTTCTTTTGAAGTACGGTATTTATATTCAGAAGTTATAAATAGGCTCTTCCTAAGCTTTTATCAGGAGATGAAATCTGTTGCTTTAGCTTTCTGCTGCACAAATCGAAGGTCGTTGTGGCAGTAGGTTGTTGGTTATATTTGCAATATTTCCTTTTTTCCTTTTTAATATAGAAAGGGCGTGTGTAGGACAAAGGCTTCTTGACTGCTCGGTAATTTAAATACGACTGGGGTGGATACACCTAGGTTTTTATCTTCCTGGAAGTGGCGATGGGTACCGTGAGAAGTGTGTGTTTACGTGTCACCAGAGGCTAACAGCTCGTTTTCAGATGTGATTGGGATACTGTACGCCGAGGGGCAAAGCCTTTTTTGACCTCGCTGGAGTTGTCTGTGTGAAGGTAGCTGGCAAACAAACCGCAGGACAGGCTAATACAGCCTCAGCCCAACTGAGCTTTTCCTTTTTTGTTTTTTTTTTTTTTTCCTTTTTGCCATGGATGACGAAGGGGGGGAGGGCTGCATGAGGCAGCTCCGTCAGTGAGGGATAGATGAATGAATTCTTAAACGTTGGGAACTCGCAACATGTGTTCCAGACCCTTCGGCACACGAGCCAGGAGACGTCCGCAGTGAACGGGGGAATGCGCGGTGCCTGCTGCACGCAGGGGGAGAGCAGCGTACCTCGGAGATAGCAGGAACAAAGAGTGTGCCACAGGATCGGGAGAATCTCAGGTTCGCTTTGTCGGACAAAGGAGTCAAGGGATCTTTCCAAATTTGGCAAAATAAAATGTCTATTTTTTCCGTAGTGAGGTTTTTCCGTATTTTTAGTAGTGTTGTATCCTGTATGTCCACCGAATTGATTATTTTTTTTTTTTAGTTGTGTGACTGTGTTTTTAAAGTAAATGTGACCAGGATTTTGTGAGCTCCTTATAAACAGTAAATGCAGGCAGCTGTTGTCGTTTACTGATCCCGTGTAACAGCTCAAGTGAACTAAAGCGAAATTACGTGTGTGTGGGATCCGAATTAAATGCCACTCTTTGGCCTTACATGTAGTCGTGGATTATGATGTATTTCTAGGCAGTTGTGTGTATGAGGGGAATGAGACATCCAACCTTGCAGAGACTTAGGAAAGTCAAACAGATTTTTTCCGATGTGACCTGCTAAATCTGCCACAACAGAGGCAGGCAAAATTACGTACAGACGGTCAGAGACCGTGGCTGCAGTTTCTTCATGACAGGCAAGTGAAAGACCATGTCCTATTTTTAGCGAGTGTACGGAGAGGGAGTGGGAGGGGAGAAAAGTTTGAAAATAATGGACTTCTTTAACAGTTAGAGAGCAAAGCTGGCCAGGAGCAAGTGAGCTTGAGCAGGAATTTGTGATCAGCAGAGTGGAAATATGGATGATTCCAGTATTCTCCGAAGAAGAGGGCTGCAGGTAAGTGTAACTCAGTCTGCTGTTGTTTTCTCTCGCTTGCAGTGTTGACAGTCTGGTAAAAATGACGACAATCTTTTGAAGTAAATCAGGCTGAGTACATAAGTGAGGCTTGACATAAACAGTGATGCTTGAATTGGAGTTTTTGTTTTCACCAAGTGTGTATTTAATTAATTAAAAGCAGGATTTTGCATAGAGTAATAAATTACAGTCTGTTAATTTCTTGGTTTATATCCAGTAGTCTTGTGAATATGCCTATGGAAAGAAGCGAGTGATAAGGCTTACCTTATGTTTGTAACTTCCCTTTTACAGATATCTATAAAAATCTGTTAGTGACTTTTCAGACTTGCCTTAGAGTAGCCATTTTAGTTGAGCATTATCTAGAAATTAAATGTCAAAGCAGACTGAATATTTCAATTTCTTTCAGAGCTATCCTTCTTTCTTACTTCAGACGTTGAGTAACCCAAAAGCAGAATGCAGTTCTGCAGTGCAAATAGTACTTATATTTTCTTTTCAACAACTATCATTAAGTTGAAATAAATACTCCTGAAGCTCGTTTTGAACGTGAACACAGCAGTGAAGTTTTATTCTGTAGTGGTGCTGTGGAAGTTTTATTCCGTTGAATCAGTACGACAGATATGCCAGTCTGGGTTGTTAGTGTCAATGGCATATGAGGACTGAACTGATTCTTATGGAGTAAACAGCTGGAGGTGAGAGAGCTCCAAAATCTTGTGTGAGATGGGCAAAGAGTAGATTTTTGCTTGCAAGCACCATAGTATTTTTTTCCTTCATTGTAATGTGATATAGCCTATCACATACTTGCTAGCAAATAATTGTTTATAGACCATGAACCCTGCCCTGTTTATAGACCATAAACAAAAGGACAGGCACGGTTAATTTCCTTTGTGGAAAATAAATTTACCATTTTAACATACTACCATTCATACCTTACTGACGCTTGAAGTCAATCAGAGAATTGTTGTTGAATTATCTAAACATGTTCCATGTCTCACCTTTTTAGTATGTCTGTGTCTTGGGGTTTTTTTGTGTGTGTGTGCCAGCTTATTAATATTACTGAAATGTTTTGACAGTGTGCTGCGTATGACATGGTGACAGTGTGTTATGGTCGTTCATTTGCTCATCATAAAATCAGCTGTATTTCATTTTCGTGTAACTGAGTGTATAGGAATCAAGAAGATTTTTGGCTATACTTATATTTTCAGTGTATTTAACTAGTTAGAGCTTCATAACCAAGAAAACTTTCTGACCACAGATAATCAAAATTTTTCAAGCTCTATATGCTGATTGCGTAGAGCTTTCCTGAGCCTACAATTCCTTTGGGATGCTGTCTGTGTCTGACGTTTGGGGGAGTGGTTTTCATGGTGATGCTTCAGGGGAGTATTGGAAAAGGGAAGGAGGGTGGAGGAGCCCAGATGTCTACCAGTGGCAGCAGAAGACATGCTGGGAGTGGGGATGCATTTCCCTAGTTTTAACTGTGTAGTATGGTGGAATTTGATAATTTTAGTAGTCTTGAGTATTTGCTGTCTGTACATGGTGCTGTGGCTGTATGCACTTGAGTAGTATAAATACACGTGTGTATATATAGGGGTAATTAATATCTACATCAAAAATGCTTTGGGAACTAAGAAAATACGCTAGAAGGCCATCAGGAAGTAAGGCGCATGTGTAAATCCAAATATAAGCTGATGTTGGATTTTTCTGCATGTTGGAGTAGACTTTTTAGAAGAGATTGTCTCTGAAAAGTGACCATTTTGTAGAAACTTCAAGTGTCACCATCAGGAGAAATTAAAACCTGTTGGGTCATGTAGACCCTGCTAAAGCAACGTGTTTTAATTACATTTTTTGGGGAGCTGGGTGATAATAGTTTGGAAAGCCTCTGATGAAAACGAAAAAAACCCCAACTTTCCTAGTTCAAACTGGGTGGTGATGGCTTTTAAAATGAACATCCCAGCCTGAATTAGTTCCTCTAATCCACCCTCTCCACTCAAAGCAGCGTTAATTCCAAAGTTAAATCGGGTTACAGAAGGTCTTGTTCAGGCTGGTTTTGAGTATTCCTAGGGACGTGAGATTTTTGAGCCTTTCTTGGCACCTGTTCTGGTCCTTAATCACTTGCACTGTGAAAACATTGTTTCCTTTATATTTTGGTACAGAAGAACACTTTCCACAACCTATTAACACTATTTCATGTAATATTTACAAACTGCCTACTGAAGATTGATTGAGGTGAACAAATGAATTATCTTAGTTTTTTTCCATGATAAACAGTGTCCTGTTTTATCTTGATGAGTTCTTTTTTTTTTTTGACTGTTTTTAGTGCAGTTGATTTACACTTGTACTGATGTGGCTGTGCTGAGACTGCCGTGTTTATGGGGTTTTGTCCTTTTTCGTTTTCATATCTTCCTGCTCATTTGGCATCTTAGATGGTGGAATCCTCTTTATTTTTGATGATGTTTGAGTCTTTCTTCTCTCCTGCCTTTCCCCCTGTTGCTTCCTGTGAGTTGTCAATGCACAGGTGACGAACACACCTCTTCCCTTCTGCGTGTTATTCCTGCTGACTAACAAAAGCAAACTGATTTGTTTGTTTGTTTTCCTGTTTTTCTGTCCCTCCAGCGAGCAGTGACTGCAAGTCTGTAATCTGAATTTCTGGGTGCCTTTCCAATCTCCTCTCTCTTTGTTTATATCAAGAGAAATCTTTAAATTGTTACTGGATCAAACTTTCTCCAACATTTGTGAAGTTTCTTTCACTTTGCTTTCTCTGAGTGTTTTGCAAGCAATGTTGGCCTATTCCTTATTTTCAGTGGTCAACTGTTCAAGGACCTAGGTTGTATGACTTTCATGTTAATAAGCCATTTGCCATCACCAACCCTTCCTGTTCTCTAGCAAATGCCTGTGTGTGTTTTCCTTGTGCTTCTTATCTCCATTACCCGAAACACGCCTTATATCACTGCTGTGATAGCTTCAGTCTTCTCTGGGAATTCTCTTATTCCACGATTCCATGTCAGTACACAGCCATGTAGTGCTGTAAGCAGACAACCTACAGGACCAGGAATTGTTCCTACGGGCCAAGTCTACACAGTGGCGTGTGGCCCATCTATATCACCGCCTTCGTATCTTCGGTCTGGTTGTGTTGCATCCTGTTCCATGTCACAAATTTGGTCCACAAATTTGTGACGGTGAAATACGTGGAAATGAAGACCCAGGAGGGGCAAATCAGTTTTTCTGTGTGTATATATAAATATGTATACATGTAAATGCATACACACGTGCCCGCACATAGCATGCTCACAGTCTGATGTGTCTGTGCAATAGTATTGACAGAAGGCTGAGAAAGTGCTTCCAACAATGGAAGATCCTTCCAATTTCTCAGCTTTCATTTTAGCTAATGAACTCGGACTGCTGACATAAGTTACTGCCTCGGGACAAGCGCTAATGCAGGTGGTGGAGCTGCTTCTGCTGTACTTGGGCAGAGTTCTGTGGGGTTTCAATTTTTTGTCATGATGTAAAATTCATCATGGTGTTAGCTGCAAATACTGTGAGGCTATCCAGATTTGTTGTTGTTCCCTGTACATGTGTGTCATTTGGTGGTGGCATTTTTGTGCAGACGAAAAGTAGTAGCACCCGGTGAGTTGCTGAGAAGATGGGCTTGTATTTTGAACATCAACTTGCACTAGAAATCTGAACTTCTTTTGCATTGTAGTAGCTGCTGCATGTATGCTTTTACACTTCTCACACATGCAAGAAATGAGAATCTATCCCAAAAATACTTAGAGCAAGAAGGGAAAGTAACGGAGAGTGTGATATTCCAAATTTCAGGTATTCCCAATGGATCTTATATTCTCCATTTGTGGTACTCGAGCAGTGTTCAGATGTGGTTGGACATTATCACTGCTAGTTCTCGGCATCCGTGTTTTCCTACAGAGTGCTAGTCCCCTTTCATTTCCTGCTGAAATTGGGGCTGGGTTCAAATAGTTAATTTACTTTGTTGGACCCTTTTTGTACTGGTTTCAGTGCAGATGTGAAAAACAAGCTGCATCGCAGTGTCTGAATGTGTTTATATTGGCTCGTGCTTTCTACTGCACATCATGTCTGGTGAAAATATGTCTGCAGAAGCCACTGGGATGATTTCTTCATTCTAAAGATTAATCTTACATTTTCCTTCCGAGGGAGGAAAACGAGGCATGGAGAATACAATCTCAGAATATTTGGTGGGCTTGGTTTTGATCTTATTTTACTCAAAGGACTGAGCACTTTGTTCTATGGTGACAGGGAATCAGGGGTTACACAAGCTCATTCTCTTCTAAGCTTCATTATATTGAACAAGAGAAGGCTTACTGTACCGTTCAGTTTTCTAAACCATCTCTGAGGCGTCTGAACATAATTTAGAGACCCTGAAAATTGACGTGCTCTTCAGTTTTGGTTCCCTAAGAGTGTCTTTCATAATTACCAGAGACATTTTTTGGTGGCTGCAGAGCTGGTGACAAGATCTAATGAAAGCATGCGGTTAGCGAGAATGTTGCTTTTTAAAAACTTTTGAAATATGTATTAACTGAAAGGCCAACACATAAATTTTAAATTAAAGGTTGACTTTAAATTTAGCGTGAAAATACATGCACGCACACACACATGTGAAAGTCGGATATTATGAGTGATGGATTTGAGTTTTTGGACCTGCCTGCTACAAGGCGTCCTGCTATGGGACACATTGGCACCTGCTCCCAGGAGAAATCTGGGTTTGCTTTTACAGCCTTCAGAAGAAATTTGACTTGGAATGGCTTTTATAAAACGATTGTTTAATTAAGATTACTCTCATCTTTACACCTTTGATTCTTGTAGTCCTTTTTTTCTTGACTTACACGTTTTCGTGTGTTATGCTGAGCTGTGCAAACAGTCTAACTTTCAGTTACCCTGCGTCCCCCTTTAAACTCCGTCCACCCCCCCCATGCTCACTTCAGTGTTCCACAAACAGAACTTGGTCTGGCCAGGGATGATGATTGCCTTGGTTTGGCGTTTGGCCTGGACTATATAATTTTCTTTGTGCTTGAGACTTGGTGGGAGACAATGGAAAGTATGCTGCGATGAAAGAAAACATTCAGGTTTTGTAGAGGAATGGTTTCTCTCCCATACTAGAGTTTTATACCCTTTTAGGATACTTATGATGTGTTTAAAGGAAACAAAGGGAAAAAACCCCTCACAAACTGAGATGGAGTTGAGCATCTTCCCTCATAATCTTTCAGGGGATTGTTTTAAAAAACATTCTTCTAAAATATTTGAATAACGAACAGTATAAATTGGGTCATATTTCTCTTAGGCTAAACACCGGTGAGTAGCCGGCTTCCTGTAATTACCAGTAGCGCTCTCGTGTACCCATGGAATAATGGCTTTGCCCTGTTCCTAAGACAACAGAAGAATGACAGTGTTATGTTTATATCAAAGCAAAGCTGACAGGTCTGATTTGAAAGCTCAAGCCCAAGTGTTCTTTAGAAAGAAAAAAAGACAATTTTATTGAAATTATGCTTAGAAAAAATACGGATCCGTCTTTGAGTTGCAAATGTTACTCCTGGAAGGTGACATTAGAAACTTGGGTGTCAAGTTTCACAGTTGAAGTCTGGAATAGCTTAGGGTGGTTTTCTGTAGTTCCTTGTCATGATAGTTACTTGAGTTCAAAACTCCACAGCAAAAACAAACTTCCCGTGGAACATAATCACGTTTTCTTTCTAGTTGAGATTCTTTGCGTTAACAAGACTTACGCTGCTTACAGATTTACCAGGAACACAGCCGAATCCACGGATCAGATGTCTGCTGAAGGGCTTCCAACAGTGATGATGTAGGCAGTCAGCAGTTACACTGACATCTGAAGAAGAGGTGGTGATACAAGAAGATAAATAAAAAAGATTTATGCGGATACTGAAGTTGCGTACTTAGGGCACAAGAGATTGCATACTGTTTTTCCTTTTAAAATATTAGTTTAAAAATGGTGGTATTTTTAAGCCAACTTCCCAAAGAAACAAGATGCTAAGCTCAGACTTGGTTTCTATTTTCCCAGTAAATTTTCAACACCTGAAATTAATTGTAATTTGGTCTGGAGAAGATGTCAAAAAGATAGTCTAAGATCTTCAGCTTATGTGTGTATGAGGGTACTACATCTCGCTGTAGGACTGAGAGTTCATGCATAGAGGGATGGAGCATCGCTGGTACTTGGTGGGTATCTGCCTGGCACATGAGCTTCCACACTGCTTTGGTTTTTGTTTGTGGTCCACATTGCCACGGAGTCAGAAATGGAGCTGAGTCTGGGTAGCGTATGCTTCTGGCATTCACATTGAAGACACTAGGAAATATACCAAGGGAAAAATGTGAAAGCTTGTCAGAATAAAAAGTCCTTGAAATATGGACAAGGATAAAAGGTTAAATGGTTTGCTCAGGCAGAAAAGATAGCATTTAGCTGCTGTCTTCGGGGTATTGTTAAATTGCTCTGATAATTTGCTGTAGTTATGCTTAAATAAGTGCTTTCAGTTTGTCAGTAAGGACTTTGTGAATGCTTGCATAGCCGAACTAAAGTTTTTATTTTCAGCCTTTGAGCAAAGATAGAAATGCCAATAATTAATTCTGCTACTGGAGGAAAAAGGTTTTCTTAGCAGTGACTGCATGAAAGAACGGTTGTACATGGGTGCATCCGAGTTGATGCTGGAGGAAGGGACTCTTCCCGAAGATAAACAGTGATATCTTTTCCATACACTGCATTGGCTCGATAGACTTGCTCATCGCCGGAAGGGCGCCATGAACCGCTTTTGCTGGTGCTTGCAGGGTTTGCCGTGTAGGGAGTGGCTTTTGTTTCTTTCCCTTGCCATTACCTACTTGGGGTTCTTCCCTTGTCTTAGCAACACCTCGTTTTGTACTTGCCTAATGCTGGGAATCCCAAATACCCTGTTCTCCAACCTATAAACGTAACACGCTGCTGCCGTGCTGCAGGGCTGGTGTTTGATGTGCTTATCCGTGACGGTCTGCACTGCTCCCGCAGCCCCTCTTACCTCTTTAACGAGAAGGAATGTCCCGCAGCGCGGCAGCGTGCGTTTGGCTTCCAGGCTTTTGTCATCAGCCCACCCGTTGGATTGGTTAGAGCACTTCTTTATTTCCCTGTCCGTTCTGCTCATTACAGATGCCTCTTCACGTTCTCTAAAACACTGAAAGATAGCGGGTTTTGTAAAAGGAAATGTAATTAAAACACGCCAAGTGAAAAATCTAGTGTTGAAAGTCAGTATTGACTGGGGGCAGGGAGTCCTCATGCTCTCAGGGGATGAATATGAAGTGTCTTTGCATTCTGAATGTTTGTACATTCTGGATACTCATCAAACACATGGCAAAAGTATATTACGCCTTTCAGTATTTTAATAACACCTAGCAAAGGCTCACTAAAATGTCAAGAGACATTTAAAGTCAGTTGTCAACATGTAGCAGTGTTTCCTATGTGATTTAGCAGTTGTTCCTCTTTTACTTTGTATTGAATTTATTTACCCGAGCCGTTGGTATTTATGGGACTTAGCGAACGTACAGGATTTTACTATTTCTGGGTCCAAGACAGGATAGGCTTCTCAAGGCTGGTTGTGCTGGAATTTCTAGGAGCTGCTATTAACGTGGTAATGTGTAGACACCAAATTGTGTCTGGGCAAAATGTCTGTGGCTGTTTTTGTGTTATTCTCTGAAGTATATGACATTAACTCTTTAAGTTGGGGTATACTTAAGAGTAGCATACCCTAAACTTTATCGATACGCACACTTACCACGGCCGTGAGACGCGTGTGCCTGGGTTAGTTTATTCAGCAGCTGCCTGAGCAGCAGGGTCTCTTTGCCCACCACAGCAGAGTGCCAATGCAACTGTTTTTCTCTTGGCATCTTGGGCAGGTCAGGTATCCCCTGCGGTCTGTGTTCGCAGCCTTTTTTCTTACTGGAACAAACTGGTTGAAGTTTACATACTCTTTCAGGAAGCCGAGAAGTGGGGTTGGCTTTGGACTTACAAAATTGTGGTATCTGAATGTTCATGTTTCTACTTGTTAAAATATTTTCTTAATTATCACGCAGGTTAAGTAGTATAACTTCTGGCCAGGCCATCAGTGGCACATTTGAAAGAAATTGCTAAACAAAATAAAAGCTACCTAAAACCAGAAGAAACTGGAGTAGTGTGGAAATGATTTATTAGACTGTGTTTAACGTAGCCAGGTTGGCTTTAGAAATACACCTTTTCACTTTACTCATATCTTGTGAAAAACTTGTATTTATATTGTAAATAATGCAGTTCCTTAAACTGTGCTCAGGAGCTTTGAAATCATTATCTCTATTTGGAAACCTTAATACAAATCACGTTTTGCGGTTTTGTGATTCAGAGCCTGAAAGAAAGGCTGTAGGTTATGCATCTATTCATTTGAGTTTGCTAGTCCTGTTATTAGGAAGATAATTTCAGTTTGAGTTCAGTTATTGTACACCATAGCACAAATATGTAACACATGGTGTTTTACAAAATGCTTCTATTAACTGACTAAACTTTGAAGTTTCTCTTTTTGCTTTAATGTTCTAGAATGATAGCCCGTAGAAAGTATTGTTTCACATTTTGAAGGTCTTTATTCTAACACTGGGCCTCATCGTCCTTTACAATTGATATGGAAGAATAGTTTTGATATGTCTGAAGGTAATAGGGTCCATTTTTCCATGCGTCCTGACACATCCTCTGTGGGCATTTGGGTGAACTACTGCAGGCTTTTTGAAATACAGTGAATAAAGAGTAATTCTTCCACGTTGTATGCAGAAGATATCCTGACTTCTTCCTTCTTAAATAATTATATCTATGTAATGTATGGTTTTGTATTATTTCTCTGTGGAGACTGATTGATATATATATATATAATAAAATTAAGATCAGGGCTTTGAAGTTAGCAGCACTTTGTGAATGCAAACACGTAATTCTCTGGATGGAAAGTGGTTCAACTTTGTGTTTACCTGTCTTTGGGCAAATCTGTTACCAACTCATTTTGCTAATGGCAATGCTCCTTTTAGATCAAATTGTTTGAGCGCAACAGATGCTTTTGTAGCTGAAGGTTTCTAATTCCAAAATGCTTTTGGATATTAGTATGATAAAATCATGTTTGGAATGAGGATGAATGGAATTGTTGCCTGTTATGTGGCATAGCTTCAACGACTGTAACGTGATACAATTACTTTTCCATTACTGTCATCAAATATGAAAATATTAATTGACTTTGACATTATCACTTGTTTTATATCAGCACAGGCTGATAAATGTCACTGGTCTTGGCAGCCAGAAAACTGAAATCATGTCAGACGTCGTTGGGGTAGGTTAGTGGAGCCTGTGCGTACGGTCCTGTCACCTCCATTTGTTCGGTGAGCGGTGGCTGTTCGTGCTGGGAATGACTCCAGGCTACGTTGGTTCGAAACAGAACAAGCCAACCCCGTGGTCGTTTCCTTCCCAGCAGATTTGTGGCCTTCAGGCTATTATAAAGCGTTTCCAATATTGTGCTGCTTTTTATCTCCAGGTACACGTAGTGATCTCCTTCTCTGTAAAAACGTGTGTCGCTCAGCTTTATCTTTTGTAACTGTGGTGAATAGTTTGGCCAGGGTGGAAGGATGTGTACCGACTAGAAGGGAGATCCCCCTGTGGGGGCTGGTTGGTGGGTGCCTGTTGGCAGGGGATTTGGATCTTGAAAAACTTAAACAAGGAGGGTGAATGTAAAGGCTGGAGGAATGGATTGTGGTGAGGTCTGGGCAAGGAGGAGATTGGAGATGGCTTAAACAGGGGCGAGTGGTTTTACGTGTCAGAGTCATACGAGGATTACCGAGCCTGTGGGCTGACAGTTTATTTTCTCTAATGGCTTCCAGTCATTTACCATTAGTTTTTCTAGCTTTTAGCATCTTTTCCTTTCTTAAATCTGCGTGTCACGCAGCTTCACGTTCTTAGCTTTGCCGCCTGGTTTGGTAGACCTCACCTTAAAACTCTGAGCCAAATTTAAGCCTGGCGGTTCCATTCAGCTTGTGTCTCAAAACACTTCTTTATGGAATAGCACCCAAAACTTGGTGTATTGAAATGGGCAAATATTAAAGATCTCTTTTTATCAATGGTCGGGGCCGGTGTGCTGTGTTCTGGTGACTGCCTGCTTGTAAATTTTGATAGTTTGACAATGCTGAGCTGATGTTTTTCTTCCAAAGTGGCTACCACGAAGAAGGCCCCTCAGGGACGTGAGGCTACTGTAGGCTTCCAGAAAGCAATGCTGTGCTTGATTAAGTTTAGACAGATGACGGAGTGATGTAGTAAAATCATTTTTGTTAAGGCCTAATGTAACAGAGAACGCAATGTAGTACCATTGGGACTGATAAAAATGAAATACTAAAGAAAAACCATGCCCTCACATATAGCAGCCGCAATAGATGTAATTTAGTTGTGTGGTGTTGGAAACATAATATTGATTTACCATGAATCAAGAGAAATAGCTTGTGCCTTGCCCGGTTGTGTGGATTGCAGCAGTCTTGGGGAAACGAGTTACCTAAAAATGGTACTGTAAGAAAATTCCTGCTTTTTGATAGAGGTGGGGAGGCAGCTGTAGCCAGGAAAAATAAATCCAGTTATGTGTCTATATGAGGAGCTGAGAGGTACTTCACGTGCGGGGAACTGCTGATTTTCCATGTTCTTAACTTGTGCTTTTTCAAAAAGAACAGTTTCTTGAAAGCTAGCCTCCACATAACTTGCATAAAATTGAAGACAGAGATTTAGTGGAGCGAGAGGGGCTTGGGGTGGAACTTGCCTTGCGCTACCTGCGCATACACCTTCATCGTCTTTGTGGCGTTTGTGTCCCAGGAGATAATTTTTTCTGTTTTAAAGTCGAACAAAGCAGCATCTGAGGTGAAATTGCAGTGACTTCAGGGAAGCTCAGTTCAGTTACTGCATGGCACCTAACTTCTGTTTTTCTCTTTACTAGGTGAATTACTCGAACTGATTTCCGTTCCTTGCTTGTGTTTTTGGCAGACAATATGATGCTAACAAACAGTTTCACTAACTTCACCTGTCAACCAGAAACAGATGCATTTTCTTATTGTTTAAGAAGTTGGTGCATGGCTGTCATTCGTTTATTCCTTAATTCTGAGCTGACCTAGTTTCTTCCTGAAGTAAAACAAATTTTAAATACCCTTAATACATACACTGGTATTTTACACAAAGCACTCCAGTATTGGGGTCTTGAGTCTCTTGGGAACTGGGGTCTTGGGTCTCTTGGGATCTGGTCACCAGGATCATGTGAAAGTGAATATTCAAGAAACGACTATTTATTTTTGACCTTCCAGAAATTCCCCACTCTAGGTAAATTAAAGCCCTCGGACAGGAAGGCTTTACCTCCTTTCGTTATTCCTCATTTGTCCTTAAGGCACAGCGTGCAGAGCCTGGTTGTTCTGCAGGTGAAGTCGAACGGAACTGTGTGTGTTGTGTACTGGTGCTCAAGAGGAGGTCTCATAGTATGTTTCTGTTTCCTGAAAACTTTGGAGTTTAACAACCATTTCCATGTTCTCTGCTTTTCTGTCAGGAAGTGTGCTTGATTAGAGGGCTGCTAAATTGATGGCAGCAGGGTGCGTGGTGCAAATGGAACCTGACCACTTGAAGTGATGTTTTAAATGGAACAGTCGCTTCCTCACCCCCCCTGGCCCCCGCTAGCCAACTCAGTTTCTCCCCAGGCATTCTTGGTGAAGAATTAGTACTTCTAAACTCCTAGGAGGCGGATTTGAGAAAGCATTAAAATAATTCCTTTTGGTATTTCAAGAGCCTCCTGCTCTCCTGAATTAAAAGAAAATATGGTAAGATATTAAGCTGTAAAAATAGGCTACCTCTGTATGTGGGCTGGGCTTTTGGGTCTTTGCTGAGGGCTTTTATGGAGTTGGTTGATTTGATTTTTGAAAAGGAAGAAATGAACAGTTTGTTTTCATGAACCATAAAAGTGGCATAAATTTGTGCTCGTCTTGTGTGGAACAAGTCGCTGTTAGGATGAGGAAGGATGGGTGACCCAAGGCGTGTGTGAAAGCTGACAGTGCTCAAACACGTTGAGATGCTGTGTCAGCTCTTAAAACAATGAGATAAATGAAGTTCCTCTTTATTACTTGTGTAACAGGCAGGTTTAGGTACTGTATCATGCTGTACAGATACGGGGGAAAAACCCTTCTGTAACTCTGGACATGAATGAGGATTTCTTCCTAAATGTCAGCCATGTCCCACATTCTCTGCCACTTGTAGTTTTGGATGTTTGTCAACTTAAAAAACAAAAATAGAATAAAGTCCTTTTATTAGTGTAACAGTGATTGGTAGTTGGTGTTACGGCTAGAAATCCGTTTCAAGCATAATATTTTGGAATGCTTTCAGCAGTACTGTAGGATTTTATATAACTTGCCTCTCAAATCTTGTTTCTGCTCTCTCATGGTCTTTCAGTGATGCAAACAGATGCGTTTGAATATCTTTTTTTTGTCAGAAACATAATTCACTTTACTGTTAAATACTTACTATTCCTTTTTTTCCCCCCTCTGAATCTTTGGTTTGGCATTTGTGTTGTTGCTGGTCTGTGTACTCCTAAAATGTGGTGTGCTTCATAGCTGCCAGAAACCCACATAGCAACAGAAACGAAAAAAATATGCAAAGTATAAAAAACTCTGTAAATATACTTTAAGTTGTAGCAAAAGACTCTTAATTCCCCGAATGGAGTAAAGATTTTCCAGACAGAGGGCATTTTAGAGACTTAGACGTGGAAAATATAGACGAGGGAGTCAAAGTAACTCAAAGGATCATAAAATACAGCTGAGAGAGCAGTTAGGCAGAGATAAACATTCATAGAATCTGAACATGATATTGGTTTTTAAAGGTTAAAATTTTAAATAAAATTCAGGGGAAATCTGTTTTAATTAAAAATGAGGTAATATGAGAGTAATGAATGTTGAAATGTTAAACCAAGGACTTCTAGGGTCAAAAAGGCCATCCAGCTATCAAGGTGCTGTCAAGTTCTTAATGTAAAATAGAGAATTAAAGAATAGAAAAACCATAGATGGGAACAAACAAAATGCTACTTTGAAATAGTTGTATAAGTTGATAAGAGAGAAATGCTAAAGGGATTGCTGTGGAAACATGTTCTTTGCCTTTTAATTGCCACACTGGAGAAGAAAACCTAATGAATGGTTAAGCTTTGTTTCCCGTATTAAAAGTCAATGTTTAGGTCTTGTAAATGCTTCCGCAGACCATCTACTTGTATTATCTTTTACTAAACTTCCAAGCTAAATAATAAACTGGAAGGGTTGGTTTCAAATGCGTATTACGGAGGAAAAAATGTTGAATCTGATCATACGGATATCCTGTCTTTTGAACAGTTCTGGAAGCAAATCTTATTTTGCTGCTTTAATATGTTTGAAGTCCAAATTAATCTTACACCTAGATTAGCATTACTGGGATGTGATAATGGATTAAGTACTGATCTCTTTTGCCCCCTGTTTCATCAGCTGCTTTCTTCTGCAGGAGTGGTAATTGCTTTGGAATGGAAGTCTTCAAATAGTATTTCAGTTGATAAAGATTTGTGCAATATCCATGCAGATGTTCTTTTGCATTAAAAAGGATTTTCCTGCTATTTACTTTGACACATGTTAAATAGTGTAAGGGATATCAGAATGTGAATCGTAATTCCTTAAAGAACTCGTGTAATAGCTATATGAGTAGTCTTGTGGAAATATAAAATCATGAGTGATCAGCTCATGAAAATTTTAAACTAAAAATGCAAGTATCAAGTAAGAAGTAGAACACTTACCATAGTTGGTACACCTAATGCTGCAGGATTGGCTATAGACAACGTATAACCATTGTAAGGGGACAGTGTACACCGCTAGCTCCACAGGGAAAGTGCAAACATTAGTGCTAATGTTACTAATGTTAATAAGTCCTCCTATTTTTGATTCAGCTAAAAATTCATCTATATTATTTTGGTCTGGAAGATTAAAGATACAGATGCCAATTTGATGGAAATGCACCCTCAGAACAAATGGAAACAGAAGTCAGCTTTCAACAGCAGATGAATTCATTAGAGCAGGTGTTAAGAAAGTTAATGAAGATAATGTAGGTAAGGCTTGTAACGGACTAGTAGCCGTGCACTGGCTGGCTACTGCATCTGACCTGAGGTGTGGCAGCTTTGTGTCCCGCCCTCACCTGCAGTGGTTTGGCCTGGTTTGCAGGCAGCTGGAGAATTAACTGAGAAATAAGACTATTTATGATATTCCTCAAGGACAATCCCATAACAATGGGAAAAACTTTATTGCAGTTGGTAAGCACAGCCAATATGCTACTGGGATTATGGTGGTAGCCCCTGGTTGCAGGAAAGAAATTAGAGCTTCAGTGACAGCAAAATACTGAATAAGAACACTTGCTAAACACAATATGAACTTTCAACAGAGAAAAACACTGCCGAGGACGAAAGTGCAAAAAACTGCCAACTGGTGACGTAATTTTACAATAAATTGGATGTGGGAGGTTACCTTCTGACACACAAGACACAATAACGAGCTAATACTAAAACAGTAGCCAGATATTATATATACTCCCTTTGTCCTCTGGTTGTGGACAAAGCAGAACTTTCACCAAAGTACCTAGAATTTTAATTTTTACAAGCAATACCAAATGCTGATGCATGAACAATGCTGCCAGCAATTTCAGGAGCTCTGAAATAATCCTTTCTCATTTCATAAAGCTTGCATCTTCATCTCCAGAAACTGTTCGGCAGAGACATGTCACTCCCCTTTCATTGCAGTATTAATGGTGGAGATTAATTGGCCAGTGTATTTCCAAAGTCCACATCGTAAGTATGTGCAATATGAAATTTAATAACCAAGGCAAAATGAAACATTTTCATTGATTAGCATAAAGGTGCTAATTCTTTTTTCAGTAGTGAAAGGCTTATTGTTTAGAGATGCAAACCCCTGAAATAATAGCTCATGATGGTTGCTGGTGGAAAGGAGTCAAAGGAGAAAACCTTTGGATTCTTGGTAGCTCGTTCTTCTCCTGGAAGAAAATCCTCATCCATAGCGTCTTCTCCACCAGTTTGATTCCCTGTGCTGGAGTGCATCCTCTTGTGAAAAGACGTGGTGATTTAGCTCCATCCATCCCAGTCGACGCATTTATGGCTGAAGAAGCATTTCAGGTGCGACCTTGGTGTAGCGGCGGCAGACAGATTCTTCCCTTGCTGAAAACTGGGGCTGGTAGTCTTGCAGCCAAGCTCTCTTCAGGCGACTTGCAGCGCAGCGTGCTAACAGAGTGGAGTAAAAAGCCAAAAAGGTTGGTTGTAACTAGAGAGGATCCACTGAAGATGAGCCACAAAGCAAACAAAAAAGAGCCCCCACAGAAAATGGCAATGGCAGCCGTAAAATCAGATAATAAAGCCATGCTACCAGGAAGGCAAAAATGCAAAAAACAATTAATCCTCCCCAGAGAATCAAACTAAGCAGAAAACAAAAAGCAAACAGGCTTAGTGTGGAGAAACACAGGCATATAGCAGCGGCCATGTTGCCGCTAAAACAATCCTGTCCTTAAGCAGATTAGGAAAATTCCTCTCGTGCAAAGCTGTCGCAGTTGCCTGCTATATATATGTATTGTAGGCTGGTTATGGGTGCCTCCATAATTTGCACATCTAGAAAATGCATTCCAGCAACCTGTGGCTTTTAAGCCTTTTGTTTTCCAACGCGAGAAGTCAATTGTAAAAGAAGGTGTTATAAATAATACTGCAGTCGGTGCTGCATCAGTGCATTGGAACAAAATACGCTCTTCTGGTTTCTTTGAACTTGGCATATGAAAACGTGTGAGCTTTCCACGTATCCCAAGAAAACAGAATTTTGGTATACGAGTGTATTCATAGCGGCTGTGTGTGTATATATACACATATCTATGGAATGATGTGTATACAAGGTCCAACTGTATCTCTCTAGGACCACAGAGAATGTAGGTACTTCACAAGCCGTATTGCTAGTGGTTCAGAAGTGTGATCCTCTGAAAATTAGAAACTTTTAATTTCCATTTCCAGCACATTTCCATGCATCCATTTGTACGCATCGCTACTTGTGCCAGCATTGTCCTTTGTTCTGAGTAGCTTTGCTTCCATGGGAATTCTCACTTGATTTTACTCCATGGATCCAAGAGACTGTCCTCACTGCAGCCAAAGGCTACTTTTGCTGGAATGATGCCGCCAGCAGTTGAATATTCATTTCTTTTTGATGAACTGGATGTGCTCCTTGCTGAACTGTGGAAGGCACTGCTCCGTGCCTGTGCTGTCACACTGCAGAGCTTTGACACTAGCTTTCTTCTTGGCAAGAAGGACAGTTATTTCCCCTCTCCTGAAAACTTGTTCCTTGAAGTTGGGGCTTGGAGGTGGTTTTTTCTAGTTTCAGGCTCAAGTATATGTTGCATAGGAAAATTAATTTTAAGAATAGTAGCTAGCTGTCTGGGCTACATGTCTGGGATGTGTCTGGGTGAACGACATGAGCAGAACCAGACATGGCATCAGAGCTGCTTATGTGTTTCTGACTGAGCTAATGGCATTATAATAATTTCCATGTTATCTTCCATCCTGTTCTTGACGCTGCCTAACAGCTTGTTTGCCTTGTTTCTAGACTCCAGCTGTACATTGTCTTCAGTGAACTGTTCACAGTTTCTCCCCTACTGGAGAATTTCCCTTTTGGAAATCAGTGCTAGCATGACCTTACATTGGTGTAGTTGTGTATATGTCGATTCTGGTGTTGTTTTGAACACTCACCTAATAAATTCCTCACGCTGCCAGGGATTTACAGATAATCTGCACGTTTGGTCTTGTGCAGTATCTACTAAGGTACTGTGTGCAGGAATTAATGGAAAACCTTGAAGTCTCCTATTAATGTTTTGCTGTAATAAAATAATTTACTTCTTATCTTCTGCATTTTTTTAATTACTTCTGTATTTAAGATGTGTCACATCTAAAATGTTCCCCAGCTTTCTGCCTGAGCATACAAGATACTGTGGATGCTTAGCCTTTTCAGAGATGCAGGAGTGCAAGTAACCGTTTTCAGATTTGTACAGTGAACGGGGCACAACAAAAAGGTTGGCTGTCATCGCTGGAGAGAGAGAATGTCTCAAGTCAGCATGTAAAAAAAAAAAACCTCCTATCCAACAAGTCCAACAAAACTGCAAACCAAAGGTGCTTTTGGATGCATCTCGCCTATTTTAATTTGCTTAATACAAGTGGAATAGGGTGGGAAGAGAGTAATCTTATTCACTTACTGAAAGGAGAAGCTTAACTAGTACTAGCTTCCGATACCTTACACACCTTAAACACAAGGTATAAGTAAAAATCTAGTGTCTAAGTGAAGGATTCTCCAGTTATTACAGAGAATGCAAAATACACGATTCTGTAGTTGGTGAGCAGGCCTGTAACGTGTGCGTGTGGTTCAGGGGGCTCCCAGCGCTGAGAGAATAGGTTTGCTCTTTTAAGCTGAAAGTAGCTGAACTGGACCACCTTAGTAGAGAGGTTCATAGCTGAGACCCTCAGGGACATGACAGGGTGCTCCCATCATAACTGCGGCAGCCTCTGCGCTGCTGCGGATGTGCCTTTTGGAAAGAGGGCAACCCGCTGGGAAGCGTGGACCCAATCTTTTGGACAAGGCCCACCTTCCAGGCAATGTCACCGTACCCTCTGGACTGAGGAGGCTCCTACAGCACAGGTGATCCCGAAGGATAAGCTGATTGTGGATAGTGGGAGATCCTGTTAAATGGGTGGGATGTTGGAGGAAGGATATGCTTGAGGCTGACTTCAGGTTGCCAAGTGGGACACTGAGACACAAGATTTCTGTGATAACATTCTCTAATACCTGCCAGCTCCATGTGTGGGAATTGGTAGACAAGAGATTAGCAGGCCTCATGTGGATGATATAATGGTGTAAAAAGAAAGGGTTAGGTACGATGGGAGCTGATCTGCGTTTTGGGACTGAAGGCATCTGCCTGGGAGGAATGCTGCACCTCACTCGACAGAATCGTGCTGTGGGCACTGAAAATTAAAATAAATGTCCAAGACTAGATAAATCCCAAATAGCATCTCTTCTTGGAGTTCAGACTAGTCTTCCAGGAAGCAATTATTTTATTATGTGCAAAATATTCTCTCTTGCTTATCCTAATGAGGCATTGGTGCAGTCTGTATGGGCAACTGCAATCTCCCACTCTTGATGCTTGTCCTCGCGTTGCAGCTTCCCTATCCTTATTCTGACTGTTGTCACTGTCCTGATCTGAGGGTTGGTAGCACAGTCCTGGAACTGCATTTTTTGCTATTACAGTCTGGGATTCCTGCCCAAAGAGGTTCCATGATGCTTTTCTGTAATATTTTTATCCTGGTAAATGTCATGTACAGACCCACTTCCCTGTCCGTACATCGTAATCCATCATTCCTGGAAAGCAGATACTGACAACACTCTCCCATAGGTTATCTTCCTGTGGGTAGGTGCGTGGGATCCCTGTGGGGATGCGAAATATACTTTTATCTTATTTTTCAGGCTTCTAGAATGAATGTGGAAGGACTTGTTAAGTTCTGCTTTGCTCCATTGGTCTGTGTTTCACATGGCAGTGAACTGACATTGTAGGCAGATTCATATCCCTGTTCTGTATCTTCCCGTTGTATTGTTTATCTGCCTGTTGGCTTTTTGGGCCCTTTTTTGCTCCCTGCATTTCTCAAGCTCCGGAGGCTTATTTACCTTGATGGGAGCACCTGAATCTATGAAGGCAATACCCATTAGGTTTGAAGGAAACCACAGATGTGGATTTTCAGACAGTACAATTACCTCAATTTCCCATTTTTTCCACTGAAGATAATGGAAATTGGTGCAGTGAGATCCCTGTGTTGTTTTGAAAATACTCCCCTTCTGTCAGTCATTCGCTTTAGCAGTTTGTATCCTGTTAATTATCTCCCTGGGACTGAACAGGCAGTGGAACGCTGTTTAAGTATACTGAAACTAGGAGAACTTGAAGTATGAAGACTGAAAACAAGGTTTCGTACTCTTCAGTGGTTATTTTACAACTAATCCTTTGTTTGTTTTACAGTGCAGGTTCTGCTTCCTAGAACCAGTATGTATTTAAATGCTCTGTGTACACCTGCATTAATGCTAAACTTGAGTAGAGAGGCTTATAAATATTCAATTAGAATTATTGGGAAAATGAAAAGAATATTTTATTAATCTATAATGTCTATTGATTTTTAAATAAGTAGGCATAATGTATATTGATTTTTTTAAAGCAAGTTGTACGTGGCAATTTAAGTAGACTAGGCATAAATGCTGGCTAGCTTCTTACCGCATCGGGTGGGGGAGGGAGTATGATTTGAGTTGCGTTACCCCAGCTGAAAAATATTCCGACACCATGTTAACAAAGCAACGCACATTCCCAGGGGCTCATCTTCTGGTAAGACAGTGGCCTTGTATCAGAGGAAACAAGCAGTTTTTCAGAAGATAGGTATTTTTTTGCCAAACTTCTGGTAGTTCTTGTCTCTGTGTGAGCTGTTCTTAGATAAATGTCAGGCTGATGTTAGTTTCAAAGATAAATACTTCTATACAAATAAACGATGGGCAGGAAAAAAAATCATAGTCTAATTCATAATTTAAGAAGATAGTGGGGAATTAATAACAGTGAAAAAAAACTCGTGTTACCTGTGACTTGCTTCTTTTATCATAAGCTGATAAAAGATAAGTAATGCTAAGTGTAAAATGTCACATGGCATATATGTGAATCTGCAGTTACCCCAGAAGCTGCACTGGGATTGCTTTGGGGTTATATATGATACCGAAGTCCCCCTATAGCCACTTTAATGTCTGGACTAGATGCTGGGTTTGCTTTCTTGATGTTAAAATTCTGGGTTCAACAAAGTCTGTATTAAAAATAAGCCCTTAAATCCTGAAAGTTTCTGTCTGGAGGTCTGTCTTTTCAGTAAACTGAACCGCTTAAAATGCGGTGGTGAATTTGGTGTAATGCTTTAGCACCAAGAATAGGATTTAAATGGGATTCACAAGCTTTTTTTTTTTTTTTGCTGCATGTTCACTTTGTGAGAAACAAAAATGAAAATATGTGAAAAAAGCTTTGAAGCTGTTGCAGTCAGAGTATATTGGAATTCTTACCAACTTCTAAACTTGTTGTGAAATGAAAAATATCAGCTATCTCAGAATTTAGAGGAGAATGAATGAATTTAATTCAGTTTTTGTGTATGCAGTGAATGACTTTACAGGGTCGCTTGAATTCTTTTTGTAATCCTGTGTTCTGACTGCTGAAGTTGCAGTTCTCGTGTGAGAATTTAGTGAGCACGAGTGAGAGCACTGGCTGAGAGAAAACATTAACGTCTAAATATGGATTGAGTTAAACACCTAAAGGAAATAAACCAGGGATTTTCTTGATGGGGAAGACAATTTGTGATACCAAAGAGCATATGGGCAGAAGGTTGCTATTGGAAGTTAAATTTGAAGTCTTTCTTTGCAATCTATTTAGGTTATTTCTTCATGGATGGTCACTAAACTTGTGTCTTCTTGGCTGTTTCGTTGTGGTTTGGTCCCTCTTAAGCAAAAATGCAAAAAGTTTTGTGGAAAGTCTCACAAGAATTTTTTTCTCATTAGTGGGCATCATAAAAATTAAGTGTTTTAACATCTGCAACAAATATGCTTTGTATAAAATGTCCTTGCAACATGCGTGGCAAGCACATCAAAATTGTGACTTCTGCTCTGAGAAAAGCTACTGAATTGGGGATGATTGTTAGCGGAGTGGGAAGGCAGAAGAAAACTGCAGCAAAACTTGGGAAACGAGCAGCTTGTGCAGAGGTATACAGCTGGCCTCTAGGTGCTTGCGCCGCTTCTGTACCTCATTGTTCTGATGTACGGAAAATTTGCCTGTTACACCATTTATACTTTACTCGCTGCTTTTTCTTTCGGGTACGTGTAACTTCTTGTAGGTTGTATGAAATGTGTATTGGAGAAGCCCAGACTTGGATTCTGCTCTTGTAGTTCTCCTGTAGTACATGAAAGACTTGGAGTTAAAACCAGTGTGTTAAAGACTCTTGGAGTCCCCAGAAGCCGGTGTGAGCTGCGCGCTGTAAGCGTGCATTGACCCGAACCCGAAGGTGTGAACAGGGACACAGGCTAGGGTAGCTGTCGTGAGATCTGCCAGGTTCGGGAAAAGCCCCTTCCCAAATCCGCTGTGGAGAAGTGGACTGTTCCATGACAATTTTAGATGAATTTGCAAGTCTTACAAAGACTTCAGGGATTTGTTCTGTAAGCGTAAGTACAAGCTGCAATATGCCTTAAAACCCAGCTTTGAAGATGACATCTGAGTGAAAAAAACCTTGCAGTTTCTTCCAAAAGGCGTAGAGGATGGAGAACCGCGTGCTTGGTAGTCGGGAAGGGTAATGACGGTACAGACAGTCCTGGGTACCCGAGAGCCTCTTCCTTTTCCTGCTGATGAAGTCAGTGTTTGTTCTAATCTGAAGTATGGTAAAGGACAGAAGACAGAAATTTTAGAGATTGATTAATATCTTTAGCCTTCATGTATTTTCAAGAGAGTTCATATTTATAATTTAAACGCAACAGAAGGAAAATCCTAGCCAGAACAGGTCCTTGTAATAGAATCAGCTGAGTCCATTACAGAGCACACTAATCGCCCATCAGAATGAAAAGTCATTAGGCTCAGTCTGCAGTTTTTCAAATCTGTGCTTTGGGAGTGAGCGTGCCTGTATTTTACCAGTACTTGGGGATGAATTTTCCTTTACTCTGGAACAGATCTCTTGGCACCGAGTAAGTCTGAATTATCCAACAGTATTAAATGTAAGGTTCTTCAGAAATAAATCTGTGAAAGATGTTTAGATGTATCATGTGCTTTTTCATGAGAAATCTTACTGATCCAAAAACCTTTGTTCACTTGACATTTGCACAATTTATGATCTACCTCCTGGACAGGACTGGATGTGGTTATTTAAAACCATGCCCGGGGATGATGTCAGTCAGTGCCTATGGTTCCCAGCTCTGCTGTCTTTCATTGTGAAAACAATAGCTGTTGCTTTCCCGAGATGTGTTCCGCCTCCAAAGACTGAAGATAGTCTTGCATACACCGGTATAAAGCTTTCACCACACCCAGTTTGATCTGCAAATTGATCCTGGGTTTGGCCTAGCACCACTTCGCAGCTGCCCGTATTATGTACCACCTCAAAGCATCTGAGCATCGTCTGTACCGCCTCAGAGCGTTGTCACGTGGCCAGGACAAGCAGTGTTGTTCCCTTGAAATTAAGATAGTCTAAGATCATAATTTTAAAACGAGGGTAAGGTTGGTGGTTAGTGCTGTTCTGCCTCACCAAAATTGAGAGGACCATTTAATTGCCAATATTTTTTTTCTTTTTGGTTAATTTAATTATTTCTAACCCAATAAAATGTCTGTTTGAAAGTATGTATGAAAGAGATCATATTTCAATTTAATGTTTATTTTTTCTACTGAAAATGTTTTCTAGAACTAGTTATAACAAGGCAGTTGTAGAAATACTTCGTGTTGTAACTCTGAAGTGAGTTGCGCTAAGTGTGCAACCGCCCTTGATTTCCAGGGAGTGCATGTCTTCCTGTACACAAAATACAAATTAAAACTTCGGTGGGTGTGTGCTTGTGCTGGAGAAAATATTTATTATCTGGGAATGAAGCAACAGAGCCCCTTCTTTCATCTCATGGGTCAAGGATTTATGTTCCAGTTTGGCTGCAGTGTGGAGCCCAGCAGACATGAGCAGTCTCAGAGACCATCCACGTCTGAGGGTGAAAGGAGAAGTTAAAATTCTGTTGTCTGCATACAAAGATGTAAACACGGACTGACATCTGCTTATTCCCGATTTCCACATGCTGCTCAGCACATGTGGATTTCTTCAGCAAGTGGGTGACGTCCTTTAACTATTCCTTTGCAAAAAAATGCTCAGAGCACCCTTTGCCTTGTCCTTCCTTCCCTGCTTCTGTTAAAGGCAGTGATTTGGGAGGGGTGAGCTGAAGTGCCTCGTGGAGACTAGCTAAGCAATGAAAAACTGCATCTGCTTTGTCTGTAAATAATGTCCAGTCAGAGTAGATGTAATTAACTACTGAACTTAATGGATGCCTCGTGAGGTTACAGATGCTATCGGTCATAAACTAGATGAAGGCAAGGGAGCTCTATATGCTTGGAATGCCTTTTAGGACTAATTACTAAATATCTTTAAAATTGATTGCTTACGCTTTCCATTTCTGAGAGTGTTTTCACATGATCTATGTGGATTGGACTTGCTGCAGCTTTAGGGGAGGATGGGAGACCCATCCGTTGTTGAGGCTTTTTGAGCAACGCAGGAGTTCCTCCCTTCCCGAAGAATTTCTTGCAGAGCTTCAAAAGTCTTGGCCTGATGTTGACAAAGAAACTGGAGGCATATGGAGCACCTCTCAAAAATTGACCCTAAAACTTGGTATCTGCCTGTCTGCTTCCCAATACTTAGTAACTGGGGAGGTGGTGAGACACCGGCGGGACAGAATAAACAAGGCCCTTTGGACTGTTGCAAGATAACCTGCTGCTGCTGTTAGTATGGAGCTGGCCATGTACCTTCCCTTGGTTCAGCTGCAGTGTTGGAGATCGTCCCTGAAGCAGCGTATTCCGGTGTAATTTTCTTTGTAGCCCTTGATCTTTGTTCACAGGCTGTATTAGCAGTGCACTGAACGGGCGGGAGCTGGCGAGCAGGCCAGGAGTTACCGAGTTTTCATGAGACGCACATTGTTTCCTCTAACTTCTATGTAGGATGAACCAGAAGGGTTCCCAAACTCACCAAAATTCTGCTGGGCTTGATCATTCAGTTTTCAGTTCAGTGAAGGAAGTTTAAAGGGTTTTATTTATAGAATTGGCGGTCAGGTAGCCTTGATGTCAGCTGTCCGTTCTTTCAGAAACAACCTCTTAAGGACTAGATGGGTGTGTAGTAGAAATGACAACTGACTTAATCACAGATTAATATTAGTACGAGCCAACGAGGGAGAGGGTAGAACGGGATTTGTTTATTTGTAACGCTCTTGGCATTTTTAGCAGCTGTGGCTGTTTCCTTGCGATCGTGGCATGCCCAGTCTTGAAGGAATTTTCGGTACAAGTCAAGGCAGAGTAATTTGAAGAGCAGTTTCTAACAATAGCGGTACAGCTGCAGCCCCGGATGGCTCCGAGATGACACTCTTTTCTGCGTTTTCCAACATTTTATAGAGCATGACCTTTTGACTTAGATTTCTGAAACCGGTGCGGTCTGGCAAAATGACAGAGAATCCTGAACGGTCCTTCCCGTTCTTTGGGATGACTCTTCAGTGCGGGGCAGGCTGTTTCACACACACGTCAGTAATCTGCTCCACGGCCTTGTAACACTAGAATTAAGTAATGAGGAAGATTAATGAGCTGTCTGAGCTGTGCGCTTTATTCCTCTCAATATTTCCTCTCCCTTAGGCTGTGCAAAAATATGATACACAGAAGGAAGATTTGGAGCATTTAAGGGCGTTACTTGTCAAGTTTTAAAGTATTTATTTACAGACGACTACCGCGCGTCTCGCTCTTTTTCATTGATCCGCACGCACATTTTGCATAGCCGTTACTGTTTATTTCAGGGAATAAATTACCATAATGGTCTTCCAAAGCTACTGCTTTTGCAGTTTATGGATTGACTGTTGTGAGAGCGAATTCACCTTTTTTTCTCCTGCTCTGCTGTTTATTTTTCTTACGCTTCTGCGCCACATTTGGGACTCCGGGTTGCAAAATTCAGACTGTAATTTTTAAATTTACTTACTCCTGCAAATGAAATTACATCTTCAAACCATAACCTTTTTATGTGCTGTGTGTCATGTAAAAAGAAATTTGGTGACTGCGTTTGAAGAGGGCTGCTGCTACAGGGGTTTGTTTTAGCCTGCAGGAAAACAATCAAGTTGATAATAAATTAGTTTGCTGACATCTAAGGATTGACCAGCGGAGTTACTGTACCCGCTATTCTTGGTGTGACCAGGGTTCTCAGAGGTTGTCTCTAATTTTCAGAAACCATTTGCTGTTTAACCTCATCTGAAAAGCTTGGGATCGCATACGAAACTAGCTATTTTCCTTACTGTGAAAAGAAAGAGACTGCTGCTTGACTGATAGCATGAAATTAGAGTGACCCTGTGCTCTTAGTCCCAAATAAGAGAGACAGGAATGAATCCTGCGGAGGAAATGAGACTTGGAGAATTGCAAGTCATTCACGCTCTGGCTGGCGAGGGATGCGTGTACCACCCTGCCCTTGGCTGCAGACGCCCACTCCTCGCATCATGTGTGGCTCAGCTGTGGCAGCTGGCTTATTCCTGGGATTGGGCAACTCCCCGTTCCTTGGGAATGTGGTTTGCACGTGTGGTGTTTATTGTCATCTGCCTGTCCAAGCCACGATGTGTGGGTTCAGTCGTGTGTGTTACCATGAGCGGGTTCAGTCTAGCCCACGGTGTACTGCGTAATGTTGTATTTTGGGCTTGACAGCATGATGTAATGTGCAAAATATGGAGTAGACACTTCAGCTTAGTAAAAAATATGTGTATAAATATATGGGAGTGGGCACTGAAAATATTCTGAGAAAAGTGGGAATTCTTGTTGGTTTTGAGATGTATTGTGGGTTTATTATAGGTCAATTAACCAATACTCTTAATCTTACTGAAAACCCTGAGGTTAAGTGATATGAAAGGTTAGCGGGAAGCTTTTGGAGGCGTATATTCTTGACAGGTTAATGCACAGATGTGACCTGGATCCTTAGCTTTGCCTACAAAGGAAGAACTTGTGTTACCCGGGCAGGAGGGCTGGTGGGGGAGGGAAAATAATTACCCATGTTTGAGAATTTTGCTTGAAGTTTAAAAGGCTTTCAGCTTTATTTTCTTCGGCAGTAACTATAATTTGAAATAAATCCAGGAGCTTTTTTTTTTTTTTTTTTGCTGACTAGTAAGGGATTTCTACGCTGAAGGGAAGAGAAAGGCCAGAAGATGCTGAAAAACATTAAATGCATCGTTGGCTGATTGGTGACCTGTGGGTCTGAAGACTGATATAAACTAATTATTTCGAGAAGTGGGGTCGCCTGTTAAACGGCTGAGGGTTTTTTTCCTCCATTTGGTTTTATATGTTAATGTACTTTACAAAATGACATTTTTACTGACATGTAACTTTTTTTGAGGTAGAGAACTAATCCAAATAGCACATTTAATTTGCTTTGAACTTGTGGTATGTGTAGGGTAACACTGGGCGAACAGGCGTGCTGTTAACTGTTCTAGTGCCACACACACTGTCCTGAAGGCTCTGGCGAGATTCCTTAGGAAGGGGCAGTTCCAGGCAGTTTGGTTGGTGCGGGTAATTTGGGAAGATGCTCTGGGACTAAGATGTCCATGGCAATTCAGGATTTCTGTGATTGCAGGCATAAATTCTGTGCAGTGCGGAGAAAGGTCTGGGTATAAACTCTGTATTTTCAGTGACGTTGGCAAGAGCTTGGGTATTCGTTTTCTGTATTTTAAGGATCTCTGTAGCTAAGCAGATGATCTAACTGTATGATCCTGAATTTAGTTCCTAAAAGGTCAGTAAATTATAGCAAATATCTGCAGCGTATTCCATAGGTTAATCTGACGTTCAGTCCGGATATGGTTTTAGTGTTGCTGTTTAAAATTCTTTGCTGATGAGTTTGGGAAATAAGTTCAGATGTAATCATTTCTAGAGAGAGAAATTGAAAAGTACTGTTTTTAATAACCATTTACAATGATACGGTGAAAAGAAGGAAATTATTTTTCTTGACAGATTCCGATAGGAGAAAGAGAAGCTTAGTGTGGGGTGTTCTTTTAATCACCATGAAAAATTCCTTCCTGTTAATCTGATGGATGGATTACAGTTTGTCCTTCCACGGCCAGGTTGTATTTTCCATCAGAACTGGAGATTCCAACCATCATTATATCATTTCTGTAATGCAAATGCTTATGTATCGAAGGAGATTTAATTAATCCCCAGCTGGTTGGTAGTGTACCCTAAAGCAAACATAGTCAGCGAAGGAAGAAAAATTAAAACATGAGTGTGTGGTACCAGGTCAATGAGTGTCACTGGGATTTCATCATCTGTGAAATAGTAACTTATTAACTGGAATGTATTTACTGTTATAGCTGTAAAAATATTTGTCTATTGTCCCAGCTGGTATGATAGTGAGCTACCTTGCAAGAAAGCCAAGGTCAAAGGCAGTCTCAGGAATCATGCTGTCCGCTCTGGCAAAGGTAGGGAACATCCTGAATGTAGCGGTGGTTCTCACTTTGATTTGAAAGGACCACGGTGAAGCTGCCATCAGCGCAGACTCCAGCATCCAACTTTGCCTGTGGGCCTGTGCCATATGCGCAGCTACATATTCAAGGACAAATTACAAGGCTGAGAGAAAGTGACAGTTTTGAGTGATGGGCTCCCGTTTCCTTCACACTTTCATAACGCTATGTAGCTGTTTAAAAGATACGGGTTGTCTTGTAGGTCAATGAACCAACAGATTTCCAGACTTTATTTCCGTTTCATATTGGGTGCGTATACGTGTGCAAGAAGCCAGCACCGCTTCTGCTCTTGAAGTGTTCCTCTTTTGGGGCTCGGAGTCTGTATACGAGAGACCACAATAGGATAAGTGTCCAGTGTCTATCGACTAGGTAATATATTATGTAAACAGAAAAGTGATGCTTAAATTGGCCAATACATTTTCTCTTTTACCTTCCTGCCTGCCTCAAAAATGATAGGGCCAGTGAGGATCCAGTCCCATCATGAAACCTGACCTGTAGCGTGTGACGGTGTCCAACTGATTCTATGTCCACGTGATCTGAGATGATAAACTCAGGATAAAAGGAAACTAATATAATGAACTCCTTTGAAGGAACATATTTGAACCAGCTTTTAATAAGTTCCAAGATGCTGAATTTCTTTCCCAAGGTTCATTTTTAACTACTTGTCTGAAAATCTGCTGCTGCTTTTGTCATGTAAAGTTGCATGTTTAATAATTATGCCTTGAAATGTGGAACTGATACAAAAAAACTAACTTTCAGATCAGTCTGTTCCTGTTATTTGGGTACTGCAAGATGTAATACACTTCCTATTTCGTAGCGATGTAGGATCTGTGAAAGTAGTTATTTTTTTCTGCTTCAAGTTCTGTGTGAATAGTGTGCAACCATCTTATTTTAAAACATCCTTATGCTATTTAGCACTTCATATAAATCAAATATAAATGTAAGCTTCTCTTTTGAGGGTTATCTTGTTGACCCAGAGAGCAGGTGGCACGGAGGCTGGCTGAAGCAATAATGGCAATGTAAATAGGTACCGGCAGCACACGTGCTCAGGGAGGCAGATGCGCTCTCGGAAGAGGCAGTTTGAAATCTTGAATGTTCGTGTGGTGTTCTCATCAGAAGGGTGGTCTTACATGAAAAATGTCCTTTAGGATCAACTAGCGTATTTACTTAAAGGATTAGAGCTGCACCCTGTAAATAGTGTTTCAGACAATGTAGTCACAGCTCAGCACTCTGTTATTAGTTACCTTACCTCTTAAAATGTGATTTATTTTTTTTGGGATACGTGGACACGTAATGCCAAACTCCTTTGTGTTGTGGGTGGGAACCTGTCAAATCGCACCACCTCCCTCGTCATTTACACCCAAAGACGTTTCGTCTGTACTATAAGACTGATTCAGAGTAGTTTCATCTTTATAGGGTACTTGTGAAATGCTGTGGGACTTTTGTGTTTTGCATAATTATTTAATCAGTGCTTTTGTAGTGCTGCTTCGCATGTGTGAAACCACCCTGTCATTTCTAGATGTAAACTCTGTTGGTCCCTTGCACGCGTTAACGTGTTAAGCCACCTTAAGAGCCAGTTGAGTCTCCACCCTGTGAGTGCATCCCCATCTCTGGAGGCATGCTCCTTGTTCCCTACTCCCTGGAGAACTGCAGCGTTCCCTGACAGTGGACATCCTCAAATAAGTGCTCTGAAATAAGTCATTGGTTCTGTCCGCAGTCTGCTCCCTCCTTGGTTCCATCTCCAGGCATTTTCTTTCTTCCCAGGGATGTAGCCTTTCCAGACACTAACTCCCTGGTGATTCAGGGAAAGCGAAGCTCATAGTTAAGCTGCTCACAGCCACGCAACGTCCAGCTCTGATGCTGTTGCGTTGGCTCCACCGTGCCTGCTCTGGCTCGGCAGATTGTAGGAGGTGCTGTTCCCAGCCCTGCTCTGGAGAAGCAGGAAAGGGCGAGGAGCCGGGAGGGCACAGGCTTGGCATTTCTCCAGAGGACAGAAGTACTGCCGGGGTCAGGGCATACCCTGGTGTACGGCCGATAAGGTTTTTGAAGGGGAATTTAGGACTCACACGAAATGAGGCAGAGTGGAACAACAGGTATAAAAATTGATTGTTTTGACTGTGCTCTTTGTCAAGACTGCAGGGGTATTAAATTTGAACTATTGATTCCACAACTGCACTGTGTTTGTCAGGGTGGAGATGCAGAGTGAAAACAATTGCTCCTGGACAGAATAATATTTCAGTTGCATTGAGATGTCATCTGCTGGTACTTTTGCCCTTCCTTATCTGGAAACTCAGTTGGTCACAGATTTCAAAGGATGATTTCAGGAGCAAAGCCCAGGCCAGTCCTTCTTTTAACTTGTGTGCATTTAATCCTGAATTAGGTACATTATAGGGTGTTAAAGGTAATACTGTCTGAGTAGAACAGGCAGAAGGGAACAGGTTTGACCATTCCTGTTACTGGATCGTGATTCCCGTGGTGTATGACTGTAAGTCTCTGTTACTGGAGCTGTGCTGCTGCAAGGCAATGTTCTCTCTTTAAGTGACTTTTCAGCCCTAATGACTAGAGCAAAGCTTGTAAACATGAACCCTAAAAGCTCGAAAATTAGGAGATAAAGAGATTTAAAGGCCACTATTTACCTTTTTCAGCCAGTAACCTGATATTACAGAGTGTTTTCATTCTGAAAGTTTATGGGGCAGTGTTGGAGTAAACAGGCATATGCCATTTGAATAGGAAAAGTTCCCTCTGCTAAGCACCTTTGTTCATAGAATCACAGAATGGTTTGGGTTGGAAGGGACCTTAAAGACCATCTAATTCCAACCCCCTGCCATGGGCAGGGACACCCTCCACTAGACCAGGGTGCTCCAAGCCTCATCCAGCCTGGCCTTGGACACTTCCAGGGATGGGGCACCCACAGCTTCTCTGGGCAACCTGTCCCAGTGCCTCACCACCCTCTCCGGGAAGAATTTCTTCCTGATATCCAATCTAAATCTCTCAATTTCAATTTAAACCCATTTCCCCTTGTCCTGTCACTACAGGCCCTTGTAAAAAAGCCCCCCCCAGCTTCCTTGTATGCCCCTTCAGGTACTGGAAGGTCTCCCCGGAGCCTTCTCTTCTCCGGGCTGAACTGCCCCAATAATCTTAGCCTGATCCCATGGCAGAAGTGTTCCAGCCCTTGGAGCATCTTCATGGCCTCCTCTGAACTTGTTCCAACTGGTCAATATCCTTTGTATGCTGAGGGCCCCAGAGCTGGGCACAGCACTCCAGGTGGGGTCTCACAAGAGCAGAGTAGAGGGGGAGAATCCCCTCCCTCGCCCTGCTGGCCACACTGCTCTGGATACAGCCCAGGATACGGTTGGCTTTCTGGGCTGCCAGTGCACACGGCTGGCTCATGTCCAGCATCTCATCCACCAGTACCCCCAGGTCCTTCTCAGGGCTGCTCTCAATCCATTCTCTGCCCAGCCTGTCCTTGTGCTTGGGATTGCCCCGACCCATGCGCAGGACCTTGCACTTGGCCTTGTTGAACTTCATGAGGTTGGCACGGTCCCACCCCTCCAGCCTGCCCAGGTCCCTCTGGATGCCATCCCTGCCCTCCAGCGTGTCACCACCCCACACAGCTTGGTGTCATCAGCAAACTTGCCGAGGGTGCACTCGATCCCACCGTCCGTGTTACTGACAAAGATGTTAAACAGTACCGGTCCCAACACCGACCCCAGTGGAACGCTGCTCATCCCTGCTTTCCACTCAGACATTGAGCTGTTGACCACCACTTTCTGAGTGCGGCCATTCACCCAGTTCCTTATCCACCGAGTGGTCCATCCATCACATCCATGCCTATCCAATTCAGAGACAAGGATGTTGTGTGGGATGGTGTCAAAGGCTTTGCACAAGCCCAGGTAGATGATGTCAGTTGCTCTTCCCTTATCCACCATGGCCCTGACCCCATTGTAGAAGGCCACCATATCCATCAGGCACGACCTGCCTTTGGTGAAGCCGTGTTGGCTGTCACCAATCACCTCCTCATTTTCCATGTGCCTTTCCATGATTTCCAGGAGGGTCTGCTCCATGATTGTGCCAGGCACAGAGGTGAGACTGACGGGCCTGTGGTTCCCTGGATCCTCCTTTTTACCCTTCTTAAAGATGGGGGTTATGTTTCCCCTTTTCCAGTCAGCGGGAACTTCACCAGACCGCCACGACTTCTCGAATATGATGGATAGAGGTTTTGCAGCCTCATCCGCCAGTTTTTTCAGGACCCGCGGATGTATTTCATCAGGTCCCATGGACATCAGCTCTTCTTTGAAGAGGATAAATGAAATCTATCTGCTCATATGCTGTAAGAGATACATGTGCAGGCATAGGTAACGTACTACATACACAAACAGGACAATGTATAATCACTGTATCTTACCTGTTTATCCTTTTGCAGTGGCAAAAAGCTGTCATTGCTACGTAGACTTCACAGTTGGAAACTTAAATTCTGTCTAACAAATGAGAGTGGAAGAAGCACCTCTTTAGAATACAAACCACACAACCCGTTACAGATGCTAATGATTTATTATCTCAGATTCTTGAAATGTTTTGATTAGATCCTGACAGGTTTGTCTGATGACAGGAATTTATTTCTTGATGCTGTGAGCTGTCAGCCTTGTGATAATTCACACATGGAATTTGCTCGGTAAGGTTAAACCCTAATGAAATTTCAAACTGTAGCGAACTCACACTTGAAAATAATATCGGCACGGCTAAGGTTTAATGATTTTTTTAGTTGTGGGTTTTTTTAGTTCTAGTAGTTGTGAGGTTTCGGTATGTCTGAAAAAGTTTGCCGAGTCATGTCTGATGTGTCACTTCACAGACGGGTCACCGACCGTTTGGCAGGAGCATCCCTGGAGTCAGCAGGCGCTCCCTAAGCGAAGACGGGAAAGCGGTTGCCGGTTTCTATGGATTTGTGTGTTCTTCCTGACTGTTTTCAGTATTTGGTGGAAACACTGATCCCTCCCTTACTGGGGATGAAGCGCACAGCACCTAGATAGAATTCCACAGACTCACATACAGGTTCACAGATCAGCATCCCGGAAGTCGGGAAGGAGCTTGCCGTGGTGTCGCTCCCCGTGTGCCGTGACAGGTTGACTGATGTCCAGCGGCCCGGGACACGCACGAGCGCCTTCCCGGCCGTGCCCGCATCCCGGCCCCGCACTGCCCGCGGCAAGCCTCGGCGGGGCCAGGCGCCCTCGCCAGCCCGGGACGGGCATTTGTAGTGTTTTCTTTGTGCGGTGTGAAGGGCAAGCCGCGGTGCCTCCTGCCTCGGGCCCGCCGGCAGCCTGCTCCCGGCGGCGGGGGGTGCAGGGGACGCGGCGGGCGGCGGCTGCCACCTAGCGGCGGGCTGCGGCGGCGCAGCGCCCGGCGGGCCTGCGCGGAGGGACGCAGCGTCGTGCTGGGCTGGACGTAGAGAACAAAGAGGCGGCTGGCTATTGCCTCTTGATGCCGTCATCGCTGCTGGGCCTCGTGGGTGCTCATCATCTATTTACTTAACGAATAAAGACCTTAAAAATGCCTTGCTTTTGCTGCTTCGGTGCGAAGTGGTTCTTTCAAGTGGGAGTTGGGCCGACAAGGAAGCTGGGGAGGCTTTTTACAAGGGGCTGTAGTGACAGGACAAGGGGTAGTGGGTTTAGATTGAAAGCGGGGAGATTTAGATTGGATATCAGGAAGAAATTCTTCCCGGAGAGGGTGGTGAGGCACTGGGACAGGCTGCCCAGAGAAGCTGTGGGTGCCCCATCCCTGGCAGTGTCCAAGGCCAGGCTGGATGAGGCTTGGAGCAACCTGGTCTAGTGGAGGGTGTCCCTGCCCATGGCAGGGGGTTGGAACTGGATGGGCTTTAAGGTCCCTTCCAACCCAAACCATCCTGTGATTCTAAGAGTTATTTCATTGGCCTTGGCTTTCTTGTGATAACGTGCAGCACAAGTAACGTGAATGTTAAAAAAAGACCCAGAGCCACTCTCTTCGTTCATTTTTCATTTTGGTGAGAATGTGAGAACATACGTGCAGCAGATGCTTGGCATATTGCGTACCACACTTCTGGAAGTGGTTCGGATATGATGCTGATGAGGGATGTAGGACAGAATTAATTACTGCCTTATCTACGTTTAGACTTGAATTTCAGACTTCTATTTGCTCTGTTGAACGCTTATGGTTTTGTTGACTGCAATGACAGTGATTATTCCAGCGGAATGAGTAGCTTTTGTGCCCCAGACTACTGTGCTATGAGTGTTTGCAGATGCACCTGGGACGCAGCAGTGCTGCGCACAGTTACACCCCAAGCATGCCCTCGGAAATGGCCAGCTCTTTGCTAATTTGGCCTTAGTCATTTATTGATGAATGTATGAGTAATACATAGTAACAAGTAAAATTAACTCAAGGTTTTAATTTTTTTTTTTTCCAGAAGGAACTCAGTCTCCCCAGAAGAGGAAGCTTGTAAGTATAATTATTCATCACTTGGTTTGTTTTGAACGCATGTAGCTGTTCAGTTGTGGAAATCCTTTAAATGGGCAGATCCTCTGTTTTCTCTGTTAGCATTCTGAAGAATCTGTCGTGCCCTTGGAAGCAGCCAGCTCGCATTTCTCCAAGACTGAAACCTCTATTCATTTCCTTAAGCGTAGCAGGAAAAGTAGTAGCAGTGTAAGCTTACGTCTAATTATCAGCTTGAGCCGATGCTGATGGGGAAGTAGCTGTGGTGTTGAGTGCCGCTTGCACTGACATTGCTGAAGTGACTCCACAGAAGTCACTGATTATTTATGTGATATGGACAGCTTTGATCACTGCTCTTCAAACAGGCTGTTGACAGAAATCGAAGTGGTCCTGGACCATGCAGGTCGGGTGTTTGTGGAGCAGTGTAATAGAGATATTTCAACAAAGCAGCGAACATTGGAAAAAGTGGCCTTTTAAAAATGCCGTTTAAACAAAAGCAGTTTATGATGTTTAAAGAATTTTAGCAAACTAACCATGTTCTAATGATACTATGAGAGAAGTTAGCTTCTGCTATGCTTACAGATTTATGGTGGAAGCAACTGTGCTATTGATTGTATTATATCAGAGAGAGCGCTTTTGTACTGCCTGCTGTTGCATTATGATTTAAAATTGTTTCCCAAAGCTTGTAGACAGCAGACATGAAGCTCACAAAAGCGTATAACCTTTCTTCCTCTGGTTTCTGGTACTAATGAGAAATGATTTTCAGTCTTTTAATGTGGGTTCTCGCCTTTGTATAAGAAAGAGTGTTTGGATAATGCAGTGTTTGGAAAGTACCAGTGATTCAGGGCCCAACAATACAGCAGATCAAAAGGCCTTTTTTTACACGGGGCATGACCAGACCTTTTTGTTTAGTTCATATGACAATGATAAACCAGTCAGGGAGTTATTTAAAGAACATGAAACACCAACTGATATTTTTGTTTTTAAACCACTCTGCGGTAAAGGCCAGCTTAACTATATTTGATAGATTTTTAAGAAAGGTGGTGTTCGCTCTTTGAAGATTGTGAAGGTTCTTTGAACAAATGGTGGGGGGCGAGTTACCTGTAGGCTTTTTGTTTAATGTAACTTAGATATTTGTGTACAAAACTTCTGGAACTGCAATTGAGGATGCCAGAGATATTCCTTTCCCTGGGTCGAGCATGGAGGTGGGTATGACACAACACTACTCATGTCTTTATGTTTGAAATATCTGAGATAAAATTGAAGTGCTTCAAATATGTGGTGTTTTATTCACTAGTAACTAAGCCCAGTGACTGTTGTTTCTATATTGACCTAACACTTTCAGTTTGCAGTACTTCACTTTGCTTTTCTTCCACAAGTGAGTGCCTTCTAAGCCATCATGTGAAGAAATTTAGTAACCTATGTCAAGAAGATCCAGGCCATAAATTTTACTCACAGGGTTGCAGCTACTGGTGAGGCTGAAAATGTCTGAAGGATTGAAGTGTCTTCGGTTAATTGCCTGTGTTATCTAGTTGATTGCGGTTTCTGAAATTACAGATGCTGTAGTCAGTTCTACCAAATGATTTCTTGTTGTTTGGCCAGTTTTAGCTATTTAAGAAGTTAGTAGTGCATTGTGGCTCGTGTATGTTTGTGTTCGTGCCGTACTGTTAAGCACATAGGTTCACTGAAAAGGCTCTTGTGGACCTGGTGTACGTCATTTGCATGTCCCGGTATCAGAGTGCTTACTTGATTTTGAAAAAATCGACTCGTAGTCTGAATCAGGAATAAGAAAAAATTGTATCAAGTAGGGAAAAAATTACTATATCTCTCTGTATATACATACATAAAAAATATACATGGAATATGTATAAGTTTGTTCAACCATTCTGTCAAAAAGGGTGGCCTAATGATGTGCGCTTAAATACAGACTGTAGGCAGTTCTCGGTTCTTGGGGCTTTTCCCCTGCTTGACTCAACCTAACAGTGAATGTCACACGTGAAAACAAATTCTGAAGATACAATTTATTCTGAGAAGGTGTTATTGTGCTGTAGCTAATGAGTCGGGAGAGTTATGGATGTAGCTGGGTCCGGATTCACTGACTGTCATTCATTGACTTCTGTTCACCGGCAGGAGCAGAAGCAGGAATTGACAGAAGGATGAAGTCTCTGGCTTGGAGCCAGAAACCCTCAAGAGGTGCATCCATTTTCTGCACAAGCTCCAGCCTTTGTAGCAGCTCAGTAGTAATTGTATTACACAGAAATACACAGCCACGCAGCATTTTTCTGTGTGCTTGTCGGGAGGCTGGGACGTATTTACTACCGTAAAAAGATCATGTTTGGGGAGGAAGTAATCATTTTCCAGCCAGCCAGAAGTAGAAGGAAAACTTGATTACTTCTGCTTGCTAGGTGATTGGTTTGGTTGGTTGTTGAGTTAGATCAGTTTTAGAGTGGGGTTGAGCTAGGGTATTTGTCATTGCTGAAGGGAGAAGGGTGAGCTCTTCTTGACAGCGCTTCTAACTTTTCCTGACTCATACTGCTTCATATTCGCTTGAGTCAGTATTAGATCATTATCTGTGGACAACAGCAGTAGCTACGTGTGTTGGTAGTATGGAAAAGAAGGAGTGGCGTTAGATGTCTCGTTATTTTTGACAGGAGAGCGTGAGGAATTTTGTCACCTAAAGAGGGTCTTGAGTAGAAACTGAGCAGCATGAATGGTGGGATGGAGCTGTGACATCTGTTGGTTAGCCACTCTGCATATTAGCAGAAAGGAACACAAGCGCACTGTCAGTGGTGGCTTTGCCTCGGAGATCTTGCAGTCTGATCCTGGAATAATCAGCACAGGGTGAGCAGGCATGTAAAACAGACTGGGGACTTGTATGCAGGGTGACATGAAGGGAAATGCCTGCGTATAGATACCATTTTGTTGTTAATGGGCTTAAATGTGTGTGTTTCTGTAGAGGGCTTGTGTTTAAAACACTGAAGGAAATTACGCTCCACTGAGTTGTAGGCTGCAAAGAGGTGGACTAATACAAGTATGAGAAGAGGAACAAATAGTTCTTTTCTGTCTCTAGTGTGGTTCAATAATCAGAGTTCAAAGTTTTCCTTTAATAAATTATGCATATAAATGTATTGGTTTTGTTTTTCTCATGCTTTGTTCACAAAAAAATAATTACCATTCATGAATATTTTCTTTAATTTCAGATAGTGAATTTGAAGTGATAGTCCCAAACTTTGATCTCCATCCTATTAGTGGAAGTGGTTTAATTATTTTTCAGCCATTACCCTGTGCTGTTCTTTTGGCACTACAGCGTGTACAGAGATGGTTTTTTGTATTGTTGGCTTCAGCTTTCCAAACGGTTTTGATGTGCACCTGCACCCGAAGTGCACTAGAAACGTTCCAGGCTTGAAAGGACAAAGGTGGGGCCCGCGCAGCAAGATGAGTCTTGCGATGTAGTGCTTGTGTGTTCGCGTGTGTAACAGCATCTCAGCACCCAAAGACCAGGCTGAAAACTGAGGATTTTCTTGGTGGCTGCAGGATGTGCAGCACCATCCTGGAGCTCACGTTTCCCTCTGCCTTCTCGGCTAGTCAGCAGTCACTAAGTCTAGTTGGGGTTGCATCTGAGCCATCTGGTTTCTTGTTCAGTACCCCGTGTTTATTAAATTCACTTGTTTATAACGTGAACTCTGTTGACCTGTTCAGGGTTTTTATGAAAAACGTGGGTTTGTGTTGGAAATCCTCATGGTTTCTTAGGCAGGGTTACTGGCTTGGGTGGCTGTAACTTTTGAACTCTCCAAATGTAAAATTTTCAAATGAGAAAATACTGCTTTCCCACATCAGATCTGAATTTGAAAAGAGTAATCGCCTCAGCAAACTAAATTTCCTAAAGCAGTTTTTATTTTCAGAAGCAACTTATTTTTGTTAGTTCTTCCCTACTATCAACCATCTGTATCAAATATACTTGTAAAGTCTGTGTATGAATGGAAAAAGAACATGGAAGCGTAAGAATAATGAAAAATAATTATAGTCCAGAATATAGCCAGTAAAAATACACATTTAAATAAATGTTACAAGCTGTTGGTTTGATGGTGATAAATGGTATTTACTTCAGGTTTTTATGTCTGCCTTTATGAAATGTAGTAAGCAACATGATAGTGTTTGCTAAAGACACACGCAAGGCTCTTACGCTGCTCTTTATTCCTTCTAACCTTTTTTCAAGGTAACTTATGTCCACTGTGGGGCTCATTTTTTCTCTCTCTCTCTCTCTCTCCTTCTCAGCCTTCCCCTTCTACTTACAAACCTCTGAAGGTTCTTAGTTTCTACAGCCCTAGACGTTTCCTAGGGTGTTTCATTAAACAAGCATTCATCACCATTTGTTAAACTTACCCCCAGCGTCCCGACAGTAAAGTAGCACACAAACACACCAAGGAATTTCTTCGGGAGGATATGCTGAGCACCCGTTCATATCAGTGTCTCTTTGTCTTTTTACTGCTTAGACCTTGGAAACAACAAAAAATTTGATGACAGGAAAAAATATTTCTGGCCCTCAGCGCTGGTTGATGTTTTCATCTCGCCGTGCTCGGGTGCGGTGGGAATTTCCTCTGTTTCTGCAGAGAAATGGAGTGTGTCATTCCATTTCTCTTCATCTTGGCGGGTAAGCGTTTCTGCTGGGGTTGGATCGATGCCGTGCCGCGAGCGTGGAGAAGCCAAAGTGCTGGAATTGGGCTAAAAGTAGTTCCGCAAAGGAGCGGGGAGTTTTGCTGCTTTTGCACTCTGTCCTGTCTTGGGTCTGGAAATAGAGTAAGGAATAACGCCTGCGTTCAATGCTTCCTACTCGCGATACTCCTCATAGGTGGGAAGGGAAAGAGGTGGTGTTTTCTAGGCGCTCCATCCTTCTCGGGGCGGCATAGCAGCAGCTCCAAGCAGTAGGTCAAAAATAACCCGCTGCTCTGAAGCTGGTATGTGGCCCTGGCTCTGGAGGTGGAACGTGCCAGGTTACTTCTGGAGGGCTCCGTCAGGGTGTTGCTATTCGTATGTTAGGCTCTAAAAACCACTTGCAAGCATTGTTCTTATAAAAGTGATTTAGTGAATAAGAAGGCTTTTAGTGTTCTGTATATAGTGTAATCTTGGAGACAAAGAATTTGTGGAGGTTTTCATCAAGGATTTACAAGCGAGAAGGGTCTTTTGTGCAGTTTTTGTTATCAAGTTTCCACTGCTTAATCCCAGTTCTTATTTAATAAGTATAATAAAGTTATATGTAACATACCAAACTTGTACTCGCTGTTGCTTGCTGTGCTTTCTTACTCTGAAGGCATGGCGTGGGGGGGATCAGGGGCTCTGGCTGTTGAAGGGACAGCCGCCCTGGGCACCCCGGACCTTACGTTTGGGGGCTGGCAGCTGGTTTTCCTGGTGGGACATAGCTGTGGAGAGGCACCGCGGGGGGCACTCCTGCTGTGATGTGGATCAATCAAAAAAAAAAAAATCAATTGATTTTGAGCAGATTGAAATTGCCATTTGCAAACAAAACCACAAGACTTGCATTGTTCGAGGGAATGTGTTCTCCTAACGAAGGTGTTCCCGAACCCCCTCTGTCAGCATTTGGCTCCCCAGGCTGCTGCGGTTGCCGTTGCTGTTTTCAGGGCTAGAATCCGTGAAGTTTATAGCTGAAGCACAGCCTGGGAGTTACGGGAAGATGTTGTAAGATTGAAGCGGTGCGTGTTCTGAGGGGATCTGTTTCTGGACGAGGGGTGGCTCACCCGTCCCCCCGCCGCCGGCGAACAGCTGCTCCTGCACGGCCGATGACTCTGCAGGGCTTTGGGTGGGAGCAGCGACTATTCCTATCGCAGTGTGAGTTTCCAAGCTGCTACGTGAGATTCCTGCCAGAACCTTTTCAAGTGTGCCATCGCTCTCTTTGGCTTTATGCTCTCCTTTTGGTTTGGGAAGAGTGGCTGTTCCTGCTCCTTGAAGCCCAGGAGGAGTTTGTCGCTGGCTTGCGGTGGGCTCAGCCAGCGTGCCGGGACCACCCTGCTGCCTGCGTGGCGGGTCAGGTGGCTAGTTGGTGTCCTGGGCTTTTCTACATCTTTGTTCCATACTGGTGGGCTTCCTTTCCTTCCTCTGGATGCTATGGATAGACTCGCGGAAGATCAGGGTGTTTTAAATAATTAGTTTTTTTGCCATGAGCCGTGTGATTAGGCTGGACCGTTGCTGAACTCCCAAGGTCTCTGTGACACTGGGGGTATGTGAAGAGCTTGGAATTGCACTGATTGTTCTGTGCTCTGCGTTGGGGTGATAACGGTGGGCTCTCCTTCCCGCCTCTAAGCCTCTTAAGCTGGGAAGAAACGTAGTGGATCAGCACAATGATGAAACGGAGGAAACAGAGGCTTGGAGCCCCGTCTCTGCGGATCCAGTAAGGACTGTTGTGAAAAATATATTGCATTTAAACATTTAATTGCAACTGTGAAGAAAAACCAACCAGAGTTTTTATCTGTTGGAACTTTATCTGTTATGCTTATTTGGCTGTACATGGAATTTCATTTGGCAGCTCTAACATTTTACTTGTGTGGAGTGTTTACCATAAAGTATAGCCAAAAAAAGAGCAATGTTTAAATGTTTCTAATTGGGGTACCTGGTGGTTAGGTTTTGTACCAAGCACTAATTAATGAGTCAAACTGGATGTTTGTATCTCTGTCTTCCTAGTTTGATCACTCTTCAGGTTTAAAAAGTACTTTGATCTGCCAGAAAGCTGTCACAAGGCTCGAATCTACAGAAACCTTTGCTACCTTCATTATCTTTTTAAATTAAGAGTGCTATTGAAAACCTTTAGATTCAAAGCAAAAACCCTTTATTTACATTGCCACATGTATTTCTACAAATGAAATTCAGACAAGCAATTCCTTTTTAGTGCTTGTGGCCTTTGCAAATGCTTTGAAATCAACTAATGAAAACTGCAATTAATGATGGTCATAATTACATTTGTTATTTTATTAGTCAAAATTAAGGAAATTCTATAATTAATGCTGCGTGTGTAAGTGGAGGAGGTTAAATGAATCTGTCGTATAGTCAGTGAAGGGAGGGGCAGGCTTAACCTTTTCTGTGAAGCTCATCAGCTGTTAGAGCAGAGATTGCTGGGGGGTGGGGGGGGGAGTTTCCGGTACATAAAGGTTACTTACCGATAAGTATTCGGATTCATTAGGAAATTTAAATCATGGAACACTGACAGACGTGCTCGACTTCAGGACTTTCAGTGTAAAAAATCTGAATACTGAACAAACCTGAAGCATGCCACAGGTTTACCTTTTGTTCCCTTTTCTGCTTAAATACGGTGAATAGGATCTTTTTTCATCCCTCAATCGAAATGAAGCTACAGTTGTAAGAACCTGACAGAGCTAGTTTGTATTCTAATGCGTAAGCACACTTTGTAATACCAATATGTGCAAGTTAATTTTTATTTTATTTCTAGTGAAGGACATCTCATCGTGTATAGTTCAAGAAAGTAGGTGTTAGAACCTCTTTGTTATGTTTATGTAGAAGTCTGTCTGCAGCTTTTTGGAAAGCAGCTATTTGACACGTTTTCTGTATACAAACACTGTTGGCTGCTAACCCTGCAAAAGCAGTAGAGTTCACAGCTGAGCACAGAGCTTGGAATCAATGTCTGTAGCTGTGATCCTGATGCTGCCATGGATTTGCTATGGATGAGTTGCTTAACTGCTTTGTGCCTCAGTTTCCCCATTGCTAAAATTAGAATAAAGCCATTTCGCAGTGCTGCTTTCAGGCTTAGTTGATGTTATAAAACACTCTCAGTGCTAAACGTTGTTTTTTAGCTAATGTTTTGTGTCATTCACGTTTTCACAGTTGCGTATTCCTGTTGTTGCCACAGCTGTGGTGTGGGACCACGGCTCCCACATTGTGAAGGCTGTGATATAAATGGCCCATGTCTGTTACTGGTGCCATTATCAGCTTTGTTAATTTTTCTCAATTCAGTGTTTTTCATTAAAGGTTGACTGTGGTGTGTGTTCCAGAAAGCCTGGGAATCGCTACAAAACAGAATTTGGATAATTCCAGATTCCAAGATTTTCATAGTGGAAAAAATAACATTGGCTAGATATTACACTGATGGACAAATACATTTTGGCTTGGTGGATAATCAAAATGACTGACTTAGTTTATTACATTTATTAAGAAGAGAGAACTTGTATTTTGGAAGTGTCTTCTTTTTTTCTTTCTTTATTGAAACAGAAGTTGTGACATTGACCCTGGTTTATTTTTTTTCTACCATGGCACCTGGTCAGAATCTCCTCTCCTTTGTACTCCCACTGCCGAGGAAGTGATGTTCATCAGCACATGTTCTCTCCTACATCTGCTCCAGGTCTGCAGCACCTTAAATTCCCATTCAGTGCCGACTGCGCACTTGTTACTTCTCCTCTGGTATTTTACCTGAACTCACAACCCCAGAGCAATCCGTCTAGTCCATGCTACAGCCATCCTTTTCAGTGGAGGTAAGGAGAGGTATCAACTAGGAATTTCTAACAGTTTGGTGTTGGTGTAACCATTTATGAACTTACCAGCTTTATAGTTCAAGAGAATAATATCTAACAGAAGGGAACAGCCTTGTAGATGTAACTTACTGCCAGTCATTTAGGGTCCAGGTTGATGTTGCTTGTTGGTACTAATTTTTCTAGTCGTTTAAGGCACTACATAAGGAAGAATCTAAAATTAATAAAGGGATGGAAGCCTGTTTACCTGTGTGTGCATGCAAATTCCTGGTTGTACCTTACGCTAGCTTCTCAGCGCATGTGCAACTTTTACTGTGGAGCAAAGGAGCCCTCATAGGTCTCGCTTGTGTTAAGAAAACCAACTTAAAAGTGAAACAGCCTAGAGTGGGGTTCTTAAAAATCTGTGCCTGGTGTAGCAGAGCGGGTCTGTGCTCACGTACTGTGCTCGGTTCTGTTCGCTGTAAACCCACAGAAGGTAGCAGCCTCTGTCTCCAGACACAGGGTCTACGAAGGGTAGGGAGTAAAATCAAGCCTGTTGTTAGGAGGCTTAAATGTGGGCTACGCAAGTTTATAAACTGAGAAAATCCAAACAGCTCAGTTTGTGTGAAAGCATCTGGAGGCTTGGCTGATGTATTTCTCCTTCAGGAGCAGCTCTTCCTCCACGCTGTGCTCTTACGGAACACGTACGGCCATCAGCAGCCCCAGTGGAAACCTTCAGCTTCGTCACGAATTAAACTTCACCCAGCGAGAGACTCGCTGGCAAAGGCTAACGCACGCTGGGGGTCTTTGTGTGTGGGGTTAGGAAATTGGAGCTCGGTGGCACCTACTTAAAACTGGAGCCAGCAGTGCCTGGTTTTGACGTTCACATGCTGCAGCGTGGATGTAGCCGGTCGAATTTCAGTTACTCATCAGGTGGTAACGCAATAGCCCCTGCACCTAGCCTGCTATTTCTGAGGGGGGTTGCTCTCGCTGCCCAGCTCTGCTAGAGTAACAACAAAATGTGAAGTTGAGCTATTTTAGGCTTCTGTCCCTCTGATGGAGAGTAACAGATCTGTTGGGTGGAAATCAGGTTGTCGGCGAAGGAGAGGGATGCTGCATGCGCCTGCTGTTGATGTGTTGTACGCTGCCATGGGGGGAGGTGGGTGCCCCGTGTGCCTGCCGCTTTGCCTGCACGTTGGGCAGCACCTGGTGAAAATTCTGCCTGCGGTGCTCGTTTTGGCAGCGCTTGGGGTCAAGTGAAGGGCACTGACTAAAGGCCAGGCTCACCATTTTAGTGTCATTGTCATCAATATAACTTTAAATTATTTTTTTGTTGTTCGGAAGCCGGTATTGGGTAATGTTCCTTTACAGGGGTGATTAAATGTGATTAAATACTGTTTAACATTAGGGCTAATTAGCAGACTTGTAGTAATTAATTATCAAAATTAGAGTACTGTTAAAGTCAATTGAGAACTGTTCTTTTTGGAGAGGACATCTAATGATGATCCGTTATTTTCAAAAGCCTTTTGGTACTCCTTTTTTTCACTGAGAATCCTTCAATCTTCAGGCTTTTGACAGGGACTAGTGAATAATTTTCTCTTTAAGAATATTTTGTATAAAAGTCTTGGTGTCAGGTATGTTCCACTGTTACTATGGACTCTTCTTGATACTATTTTTCACATATGGGGACCTTCCAGCCATCTGCTCTCTAAACACCGAATGGTTGATGATTCACAGATCCATAGCTCTCTAAGTGCTTAGGTCTACTATAATAACTTTTTATTTTCGTCTTTGTTGCTTTCACCTGTGCAGCTCTTGATCCGTTTTTATCCTGCCTTTCTTTGTTGTAGTTTTGTTTACTTGGTTACAGTACCAGTGATAGCCATTCCTGCCTGCTTAGAGCAAAGGTTGAGCTTGGCAAGCTGTTGCCATCATTGATCTACCCAGCTTAACACCCTCAGGTTAGTCAGGCTGTGGCTCATCTCCACGGCTGTGCAAGCGATACTAGGAACCGGTGGAAATTCTAACTAGAAAAGTGTATGCCTTAATGTTAAATCTTTCTTTACCATCTGTATATTGTGTTTGCAAGTATCTACTTGGGTTTCCCCTTCTTGCCTATTTTTTGTGGTCTCGTTGATATTTTTACATGGATGGATGAACAACTGTTGGTGCATCTGATGTCGTGTGTTCTTAACAGCTAGGTTGGAAGTCCATGGCTTCTGAAAGAGTTTATCTAATTGAGAGTGAAAATATTATATATATAAGCTTTGAACAGTTGGAAATAATGCAAGCTTTTTGAACGAGTAAAAGGAACTGTGAAGTGGCACGATTACAATAAAAATAAATTGATAGGTGGAGAAATAAGACCGCTGTCGTGGATGCAACTGTGGATCGGAATTAGGGGCATGTGTTTTTAGGAAGAGAAAGATGTCCAAAATTAAACTGAAGTACTGGCCTTTATATTTGGGATCTGGCTTGGCCTCTTCTGGAGGTATCAGGGATGTCGAATTACTGAAGGAGAAAATGAGGCTGTGTTTCACAGCTGGTCCTCTTTATGAGTTGGCAAGTCGTTGTGCACCCATACTTGCCCTCTAACCGAAATACAGATTTACTGCATTTCTTGATATCAGGTTGCTTGAAAGTTGTCATGAATAAATTTTTGTGACTTAGAGGTGCTGAGCCTTGAGTTTAAACGAACATGCATTTTCCCTCATTTCAAAAAATGCTACACTCTGTGTGTCACCCTTGGCAAGATGTGAGCTAGTTTCAGTGCTTGGAGGAAGCGATTCCTTTGTTTGTGGTAACGGGTCAACATGTCCGGGTGCTGTACTTCTGGCCTCTCTGGGTGCTGCAGGTGAGGCGAAGTCTCAGTGGAAATTTGCTTTATCCTAAGGAATCAAGGCAAGAGTTGGGTTCAGCTGGATTATTCAAGGAATATTTTCTCATGCTGTTTTGATTTCATGAATTTATGCCGGTTGTGGAACATATTCTTACAAGGATATATAGTAGAGATTATTTTTGTAGGAAGGTGTTCCCTTGGCTTCCCAATAACATCTGTTGATAATCATAGAACCATGGAGTGGTTTGGATTGGAAGGGTCCTTAAAGACGATCTAGTTCCAACCCCCTGCCATGGGCAGGGACACCCTCCACTAGACCAGGTTGCTCCAAGCCTCATCCAGCCTGGCCTTGAACACTGCCAGGGATGGGGCATCCACAGCTTCTCTGGGCAACCTGTCCCAGTGCCCCACCACCCTCTCCAGGAAGAATTTCTTCCTAATATCTAATGTAAATCTAGCCACTTTCAGTTTAAACCTGTTACCCCTTGTCCTGTCACTACAGGCCCTTGTAAAAAGCCCCTCCCAGCTTCCTTGTAGCCCCCCCAGGCACTGGAAGGTGCTATAAGGTCTCTCCAGAGCCTTGTCTTCTCCAGACTGAACAAGTCTAGCTCTCTCAGCCTGTCCCCATGGCAGAGGTGCTCCAGCCCTCGGAGCATCTTTGTGGCCTCCTCTGGACTCGCTCCAACCAGTTGACATCCTTCTTATGCTGAGGGCTCTGCAGCTGGATGCAGCACTCCAGGTGGGGTCTCACCAGAGCAGAGTAGAGGGGGAGAATCCCCTCCCTCTCCCTGCTGGCCACGCTGCTCTGGGTACAACCTAGGATACAGCTGGCTTTCTGGGCTGCCAGCTATTAGTTTTTTACAGCTTTGAGGAATAGTTTCATGGTTTTCTTTTCTAGCCTGTACAAAGTCTCATCACCGTTTCTGAACGCAATGCTAGTGAGACCCTGCTGTAAAACAAAATGGGAAGCCTAATGGTGCTCTGAAACACTCAGTGTTTGAGCACGGTGCGTAATTAGTTGATCAGCGTGTAATTACAGTTATGAGTTTATATAATGAGGATTTTATGGACATCTGTGATATAATTTAAGAATATATTAATTTATTTACATAAACCCCTTACTCTAGGTAACAAGCATGTAACCCATAACTGTGGTAAGTAATGAGAATGTATTACACACAGACAGACGTTCAGCAGATGCACTGGGGGGTTGCCTGCCTTCATTTAAAGACTTTGATACACGCTGTTGCAGTGGGTGAGGGGAGACCTACGTTTAGAGCTGTGGCTTGTTGGGCTGCGTGTGGTGATTCCGTGTGCTCTGCCGCTGTGACCAGATGGGCTGCCCAGCTGCCACAGGGTGCCCGTCAGCTCATCCTCACCCAGGGGTGGGGACCGAGACCTCTGCCTTGTTGGAATGGGGTCTCCTGTTAGACTGTGGTGCCTTTCCTTATGTATTGGGAGTGCTGGTGTGTCTTGATGAGGGGCTGGTAACTCCAGCCCTCCTATTTCAAGGCAGGTGCCGAAATCCCTTCCATAGTATGCTTGGCATGTGCCCACCCTGCCCCAAATTGCCTGTGGTTTGGGTTTTGAAGACTACTTGTATTTTACAACAACAGGGCAGGACCTGTGAAGAGAACTTCCATAGTTTAAGGGAAGATAGGCATTTCAGAATTCAGACCTGATGAGTTTCTTTATATTTGTATTTTGAAATACCTGAAGGCTTGTGAGGAGCTGATGATAGCTTCCTATCTCTACTGAAATTTCCTTTAGGTTAAAGTCACTTGATACAGATTTTAAGACTTTATTTGAGTTACAGTTTCCTATTTGACAAATGTCAGAGGATTAATGAAGAGGACTGTATTCAGCTTGAATGACATTTGGGAATTGTTCTGTTTTTGCAGCGATACCTTCCTGGCTTGGTGTAGTGCAGGTTCCGCTTTCTTAAATGCGCTAAATAATTGGTCAGAGTTGACTGCAAGACAGTATAATGTCACTTTTGGAAACAGTGTAGATAAGCAATTCAGGAATAATGAGTAACAGCACAACTTTGTGAATATATCATTATGCGTAATGTGAAATGGTGAATTTTGAGCAGGTAATCCTTTGGCAACTGAATTGTAATCTACATCTCACATTGAATGAACGAATGAGTTTCCCAGAATTCATTTCTTTTTTAATGGAAATTTTTCTCTTTATTTCTCCTCTTTTTGTACCGGTTATTGTTCTTGGGAATAGTCTTTCCCATCTAGGAAATGGAGACTACAGGGGAGGGACATACTGGTCATACCTAAAACTTGACAGGCTCTGATAACTCTGTCTTTCTTATGCTGACCGGAAACTGTCCGTGTGCTTGCCACATGGTCGGAAATGTTCAGGCATGGTGGCCTGAATGGTGTAATTTTTTCATGTGAAGACATGATGTAAATGTTAAAATCCCTGCGTCCTGCCTGGAGTTGTGGTAGCGGAAGGGTTAAACCCTGGGGTTTGGAACCAGAGGTGTGAATTCTTGTCTCATTCCAGGCTCACCGTTTGGGACCACTTGTAAAGGATAACTTGGTGGTGTGACCTGGGAAATCGGAGGCGCACGGAGGGGAATATGGACTTCAGAAGTTGGAGGGCTTTAATGTTTGTTGGCCGTTTCACCTATAAACCAAGTCCATAACTGGTGGTTCTGTGTGACTGTGCTTGGAGGCTGTGATCTGCTGGTACACCTGCATGTAAGCTGACTCATTTGCCACCCCTGCACTATGCAGAGGGTTTGGGGTGGTTGGGACAAGCGAGCCACTTCTAGCAGAGGAGTGAAAAATCTCAGGATGTTCTTAAGGGACTGTAGTAAATATCAAAGCTTTTCTTTTTCTGTCCTTATCTAAATTAGCAGTGATTTCCTCAAACCATAGCACTGTGCTCAGTTCTGTACAAGGTTCTTCCTTCTATGGTCTCTTCCTCAAAAACCTTTTGCTATGGAATAGAGATACAGAACCAACATGTGCGCTGAAAGATTCCTGGCAAGGGAATAGTTCTGAGAAAGAAAAATACACACTTAACCAGGCAGTCATGTGTTTATTATTGTTGTTAGACAATCCCATGCATCTTCCAAAACTAGTTTTTAAGTGTCCTGTGAGGCAACCAGGTGCTGGTTTTAGTTTTGACTTGGAAAAGTGTTGAATGTGCAAGCAGGCCTGTTAACATCCTGCACCAAAGTACTAAGAGTAGAGACGTACTAATAGCGAGTACCTAGGGTCACTTTAACAGGCTTGAGCAGGGCAGAAACAGAGATGATACGACACAGCTGCTTGCATGAGCACGAGATGCCTTTCACATCTGTTTTCTTTAAAAAATTACTGTTTGAAGCCATGAGTTACAATTTCTAGTTTAGATAAACTGTTTTGCAGATCAATATTAACCTGAAAGCTGAAAGTATAGATGAAAAGAAGAAAAGAAGATTTCAGAGTAACACCAGTTTTTAGAACTGTATCCCATCTCAGCAGAGTCTCGCTGTGCTGAGCTATGTTGAACTTTCTCCTCAAATTTAAGCTCTTGTTTGAATATTCAAAACTGTGCGGTGCCAGAAGGCCCGCCACAGCAGAGCTGCCTCTTCCATAACCCATCCTTTCATGCTCATTTCCACAGGCTGCATCCCTACTCCCCTTCTTTCAGCATCTCTCTATTCCTGTTCTCGTTTGTTCATCTCGGATATGCTTGTTCTGCTCCTCCAAGTTCTCCCCCTCATTTGTCTCCTAAAATTTTGCTGCTTTGGCTAGTGGTTATTATTCTGTCATTCGATCCCTTGTGCGGTACTTGAGAGCATAATCTTCTAACCTAGTTTACATTACACTGTCATTATGAATTATTAATGTTCTAAAATAAAATCTTCAAACAGTCATCTTTGCTGTGGTGAAAGAGCTCTGCGCGCTTTTGTTTTCCTTCCTGTCCTCCCCGTCCTTTCCTTTCTTTAGCCCTTCAGCTCTTTAGAGCAGGGATGTTATTGATCCAGCCGTCTGGGAAAGACTTGCTGTGCAGTGAGACTCGCATTGTCGCATCTCTGGGCTGAGATAGGCATTTATTTATATAAACACTAAAAAAAAAAAGTGGTGAAAGTAATGCTTTGGATTCTGTTAGAAGACCTGCAGCACAAGTAGAAGTGATAATGTGTGTGTGTTCTAGCTCGCCTGCGAAGGTGAATATTAGTTTTTGCGTTGTCTATTATATTGTTCCTATTTTTGTTCCTGTGATTCCATTTTATTTGTCAATAGATGAGAAATTTGAAGTAACAGAACAGTTTAAATTATAATTCTCTGCAAATTTTGCAGGGGGAAAAAAGGTTCAACCGAAGGAAATCTGGTAAAAATCCCTACCAGCTCTCCTCTATTTTACTGTGACTGTTTGTCTATTCTACTTCTGGGAAATTGGAAGATTCCAAAACCATTAAACATCCAGTTGTCCAAGTGGATCCACACATAAATGTTGACCAGAAGTGGTCCTTTGTGTCACGAGTGTCTGCGTTGCCCTGGCAGAGACACGCGGTGAATTTGGACAAAATGGAGTTGATTACAGCTGCCTTCGTCTTTGGCACGGAGGAACAGCCCATGGGGACGTGTTCCAGCCTGTACCCCCGGCTCAGTGTGCGCAGCCTCCTCTGATCGCGAGATGGATCGCAAAACTCTGACCTGGCGCTTCTGCAACTTTCCTCCCCTTATCAAAGATAAGGACAGCTGCAGCCTGCGCCACGGAACGCCACGGTCTGGTTTTTACGTACTGTTGTTGTAAGTGGTCGGTGTGGTGGAAAGTGCTTTCTTTATTCGGTTTACAAGTCGTGTTTTCTCTGCAGAAGCTGTGTTCTGCGGACAAGCAGGGGCTGCCCGTTTGCCCGCATGATCTATGCCGTCTCGGCTTATCTGTTTGCTTAGTAATTTGTGTTGTACCAAATGACTTGAAGAGCTGGGAGTAGTATTTGCTTTTACTACCAGTTGCGTGTTTATAGGTAGGGGAAAAGCGTAAATGTGGTTTTATGGCAATTTTTTTGTATTTTCTAGTAAATTTTGCTTAAATTTTGTACATTGGGAGGGTGAAAAAAATAAAAGGCAAACTCTGTATAACACTAGCCTTGATAATCAGAGTTTGAAAGAGAAGAAAGTAAAGTGAATATAAGATGAATATTCCCATTTATCTGTATTTTCTTTTTTCCTTACATCTGAGATGGCTTAAAAGCTCATTACTGAGGTCAGCTATGTAAGTAATTTATTTCAAAAATGAGCAGTTATGTATTTTTGTTACTCTCTATGTTAGTTTAGATTTGCTTGTGCCACTTTTAATGTGTTAGAGTGTAGTAAGATTTAGCATTACAAACTTGCAAATATTGGTTTTAGTATTTGAAAATGACTTTTTCTTTTGGAGACTTTGTTGGCAGTCATTGGGAGTTTCGTATCTATCTATTCTGTACTTTATGTCAAAGCAGAGAATTCGGTTGGGGCAAATTTATCTTAAATTATTAAATTTGATTCTGTGTTCCAGACCTCTAACGTGTATGTATATGGGGAGACAGACAGGGTAGAAGTCGTATATATAAAACTAATCTCTTGTTAGAAGAGCTTCTAAGTATTATGTGTATTTCAGGGAACGTCACTTTCGTAATGCGTCACCGTTGTGGGTTTCCCAGAATTACTATGAAAAAGCTTATAGAGACATATCAATCTGCAGTTGTATAAAAATCAATGCTCTGGGCTTGTTTTCACATTCATTTTGTCTTGTATGTTACCCATTTCTCTGAGGCTCACAACCTGGAGTAGTTTGCCTGCTGGTCGATGATACGTTATCACGGCTTTCCCAGACTTTAAGATGAAAATCTAAGCTTTTGCTATGAAGATTCATATTATTCCAAAGGAATATCTAAAATAGGGACCGATTTCTGTTAAAAATTTCTGGCCAAATTAGGATGTAATCCTACCTTCAGAATAGGGTGAACTTTTTGTCCGTTTCGGTTTTGTATACCAGCACTCATGATGTTTCCCAAGCATGGTTTTCATTTCTCACGTCTCTTCTGTACCATGGCTTATTTTGTAAAGTCTATTCTTATCCCATGCTCTAACTTCATTAAGAATTTATACTTGAAAATGTAAAATTCATCCTCTTAGTCTGTTCATTACATTAGCATTCCCCTTGCTCCCAGAATAACTCTTCTTAGCCAACATCCTACAAAATAAGCTTTTTGTCTCAGAAAAAGCTGTGGTAAATGCAAGGGTTTTACAATGTCCTCAACGTTCCAGCTGAGCTGGAGTGTGTTAACCAAGAAATGGGGAAACAGGCTGCGGGGTGGAAGGTCCTGCACTGGGGAGTTCAGGTTGGAGCATAGAGCTGAATTGTACCTGGAAACAAATCAGATGCCAGAGCTCGTTTTCCCGTTCAGGCTTGATTTGATCTTCTGGGCTGTGCGATAGGTGAAGGTGCTCCCTGCTAGCTGGGTCCAGGTTGCTGCTGGGAGATGGGTGTAGGAAGCTGGTCTTGTATAGATGAGAGGGAGCCCTTTTAGATGGTGCGAGCTATTAGCTGTGATTGGAGTAACAAAAAGCCCTCTAATTCACCCACTTGAATACAGCTCTGTTCCCTCTCTTGCCCCTTTGCTTTGTTCATTTTACCTCATTGGCTTGTGTGTGGTCTTGTCTTGGCTTTAACCATCCACTCGTTCTTCCATCCTCAGTCCCTGCACAGACGCAGTTTGCCAGCTGCCTTTGCTCCTGCTTTTTCTCTTAGTTTGTCCTTTAAGCTCTGCACTGTAGTTTCCCTGTAAAACAGAGGGTAATAGCACCTGCTTTCCAAGTCTGCTTTGCTGCAGCAGTCTTCTTGGAACCGGTTATGGACAATGTCTGTCAAGGGCTGTGTGTTACAGTTACACAAACCCCCTGTTACAGGAGAGTTCAGCAATAGCCCGATCCTGGTACTGTGAGCAGGGAGCCAGAGGTGGAGGAATTCTGCAAGGAACTGAACCTGCTGCGAGTGCTGTGCTTCTTCATGGAGGGGCTGGTGCAGTTGGAGTGGCAGGAGAAGAGACAAAGATCTGTGAGGGTGGGAGGCACTGGGACAAGTTGCCCAGAGAAGCTGTGGATGCCCCATCCCTGGAAGTGTCCAAGGCCAGGCTGGATGAGGCTTGGAGCAACCTGGTCTAGTGGAGGGTGTACCTGCCCATGGCAGGGGGGTTGGAACTGGATGATCTTTAAGGTCCCTTCCAACCCAAACCATTTCCTTGAGGTCTGTATCTTCCTGTTTGGGAACGCTGTTGCACACTGAATTCATCAACGCTGTACTGCAGGTTAGGAAGAAAGTTTTAAGTGCATCGTAATAAATAATACATGACAAAGATGAAGAACTGCTGTGGTGACGAAAGGAGGCTCAATCTTTGTTCTCCTTTGGATAAATTTTGGCTGATGAAGAGGGGGGAAAACCTTTGGATGAGGAAGTCAGGGCTATAGCCGTGCTCTGTGATGCCATGTTTCTCACACAGTGCTGCTGAGTGTCTTCAAGAACATTTTGGATAACATGGTAGAAGATTTCTGTAAAATCATGAAGTGAGTTTTTCAGAGCTGATGTGTTGTTATTTTCAGATAACATTTCTCATTTTTTACAATGTTTGAGTCACATATTGAGGTTACATTTGATTAAATCAGACAACTGATCCTTGAATCACACATGAAGACAGGGCTGGGGAAAGAATGCAGGTTCTAGTAACTTATTTAAAGAACATAATTGACCTTTCCGCGGCATCCGAGCCCAATCATCAATTTTGGGAGCTTGAAATGATATTAAGCTTATGTTATACTGAAGTTGCCAAACGTTTTACTAGTGTTGCTTGGGAAGACTAGTGTTGTACAGAATATTAGCGTACTAATAAGTGATATTTTCTTAAATAGAAATACAAAGAAAGAATGTTATTAAATATTCATAGGATTTGGGGCACAATTTGTGTTTTAGCAGTGCTTGCTTCTTATCACTATTTGGTAGTGTTTTCATTTAGAAAATACTAATTGTGATGATACAACTGTAGTTAACACCCTCTGTATCTGAGTGAGTACGGTTTTGTAAGCGTCGCGTTAGGACTATGAAATCAGAGCAGTTGCTTATGCTTAAGATGTGCAGTGATATTGTGGTGAATTAGATAGCATTTCAGGCTCTCCACTGTGACTGCAACCCCTGTCAGTTCAGTAACTCTGCCAGATTAAAGTTACATGAGAAGTTGGCAGCTTTTGTTCTGGCGTGCAGTGCCTGGTAGCTAATTCTGCCTCAGTTCAGTGAGTTTCTCATCCTTTGAACCATGAACTGGTGCAGTCACCAGGATGTTCCCTAAGTGGGAGATGCTCACCAGAGGGGAAGTCGGGTTGTTCTTCACCCCCAGAAAACCAGGCCATCCGTTCTTGGTTTAATCTCAGCTGAATGTGCCTCTGGGAGCCCGGTTACGCAGAGGTAGTGTTGGAATCTGCCTGACCCACTGCAGTAGAAGAGTAGGGCTCTTCAGGTCTCTGTTGGCTTGGTGAGTTCTGGAGCTAGGGTGATTTCTCCCAAAAAAGGAAGAGATCTAGGACTCTATAACGTAGCCAATAACGATAGAAAAATGAACCTTAAAGATATATTCAGCTTAATGTTTTCTGTCAGACTGTTACTTACACGTCTTGAGACTGCAGTCGGCTCAAAGACAGTCTGTTCTTCATTTGCGTAGCTCACTGTTCAAATAATAATGATGCCCCAAATAGCTCAACACACATCTTCCATGTAACTTTTTTTTTTTAAAGGACCCCTCAGTTTTTGGTTGGTTTCTTTTTTTTTTTTTAAAGAAGCATATAGGAAGAACTTTTTCCTTTTCTTTGTGTTGAAAGACCCAAGTTTTCTGCTGGAGCTTTTACATGTTACACATTTTTAACTACATTAGTGGTATAGAGCAGATATCTCTTCAGTTCATCTGCATTATTTTGCGCTTGCTTATAGCAGAATAATTTTCTGGGCTTGTTGGGTGTGCTGTTTAAAGTTTAAAATAAAACTGATACGCTCTTTGTGCGGAAGGAATGTATTTTCTGTTTTGTGACTCCCCCAAACAATTTAGCTTTACTAGTAAAATGGTTTTAATTTCCTGATATTTCTAGTGAATGATTTGTGGTTTTAAGGTAATTCAAGAAGGTTCTATGGCATTCCAAAAAGTTACGCCTGAAGGTATCAGGTATTTACGTGAGACAGTACAATGTAACTCTTCAGGTAGTAGCGTACCTAGGGAGAGGTGGGGTTTTTTCCAATTAGTATTTCAGCTGGCTTCCACTGTAAGTTTTGATTATGTGAGCAGGAAAATTCGCTTAGTTTGAAAATTACTGGACTACGACAAGCTTCATCTGGTTGAAATATTTAAAAAATATACTCGAGTATTTTGTAGGAACTTCCCTTGATGCATAGTTAAAATGTCGTCAGCCACAGGAGTTTTGCCCTTTGGGATGTTCTTTTTCCAAACGACCTGGGTGATCTCCTTGGTACCACTTCAGACTTTACAAGGAGTTCAGCTTACTTTTAAAATGACAGGTTTTAAATCAAAGAAGATGGTCTTATACCAAGTGAATTTATTTAATGATAAATGTAGCTGCTATAAAGTAAGTCCAGAAAGTAATGGCTTTCCTGTGGACTGTTTGCCTAATTGCGTTCTCATTTAATGTCAGGCTTAATTAATGTCCTACTTTGGTAATGGTAAGGATGAGAAATTGGGCAAGTCCTTGACACTGGCTATTTATAACTGTCCGGTGGATGCAGTGTCATTAGGAGGGCCCTGGAAACCACACTTTTGGTCGGCAGGGAATACTCCATCATCGCGGGAGCTGCCGGAAAGTTCTGCAGGTGGTCTTTTCTGAGGACAAGTTGGGCATGAAGTGGGGAAGATGCATTAGGGAGATTGACTCAATATCCTGAAAGGCGAGTGGAAGAATTTTATAAGCAAAAAGGTTTTTTTCAGGCTTGGAATAGCTCAGGATTGGAATTCACAAAGACATATTAACGTTTTAATGATTTAAAAACTCATCCTGTAACCTATTTGTGTGAGTGCGCTATGTTTCTTGCCATGTTTTCTGGTACGCAGAAGGCTATGTTTTTGAAGTAGTGAGAAGTTTCTTTTCCTAATTTTGCAAAATGTTTCGTTTACTGTGGAGAGACAGTAATAGAGTTCCTTAGGAGGATTTCATTTGTCACTGTAGATGTGAGAAAATCCTCGCGCTTCGTACGTTTGTTACAACTAAAGCGAATTCGGCAAATGCTGACGTCGTATTTTAAGACATGACATGTTTTTAAAAGATTTTGATGGCTTCATTGTGTTCTGTTTTCCTAGCAGAAACGCTGCATCTCCAAGTGTGGTGCCTTCACATTTGGTACTCTGAACTGCTCTGTAGCTAACGTTTCGGCAGAGTCCCAAAATAAGCACTTTGCAGATGCCGATTTCCCTGTTGGCGCGTGGAACGCGCATTTTGGAGAGCAGGGATACGAAGTGTTGAGTAATTTTCTGCCGTTTGTGAACCAGTGTTACAGAATTCCTGAAGTGCTTTCTTGCCGTTCTGGGGGAAGTGCTCCGTAGAACCGCGTTCAACAGCACGGTGGGCGGATGGAGGGGTCTGGGCTGACCGCAGACACGCCATTCCCCAGGAGCTGCGGAGGATGTGCAGGGTTTCATCGTGCTACCGGGAGCGTGACGGGTGCCCAGGGAGGGTGTTCTCCCGAAATGGCTTCTCCGACGTGTGTCCTTCCTGTCAGGGATGTCAAAGTGCTGGACCTGAGCAGGCGGATGTTATGCGTGATATGCCTTCAACTGCTGAATTTTCAGTGATTTAGGAAAAAGCACAACATATATGAATTTAAGGGTTTTAGCTGGCTGTGATTTTATTTGGTAGCTATAAGCAGTCTGGAATTTATTTTTGTTGTGATGGGTTTATTTAGTTAACTGAGCACTATTTTCCCCCTGTTATTGCATGGAAATTTCAGTTCATGGTTCAGCTGGCAGAGTAAATCTGAGTATTTTTATGAGTTTTCAAAACCAGGGTTTATTGGAATTGGAAGGTCACATCACATCCTGAATATAACGCTAAGATGCTGTTCTTCAGTTTCTGCACTCGGTGGGTGTTTGTTGTTACGTGGATACAAAAATGGACGTGTTTATCTGTATCAGTAGCAGGTAGGGACAGTTTTTGTCTGGTGGTACTCTAAATTAGCTTCGTGAAATCAAACCAGGATGTGATTTAGATTCGTTTCGTACACACGTTTGAAAGCACTAGAAGAGGTGGTTGTGTTGAACAGAGATTCTGTTCCTGCAGCGTGCAATATGACGTTTCCCTGTTCGGAGGCTCAGATGGAGGGGCGTGCTTGGCTGAAGCGGATACTGTGGTTCCTGATAAATACATATATTAAAAATGCACCGTTAGTTAGTGGAAAGCTATGAAGGCCATCCAATTCTTTCATGTGATTCTGTGGAAAGCGAAAGGGAGCCCGCTGGGATTTCTTTCTCCCAGATGTCTGTGTAATTTTTTAAGGGCTGTATTGTGCGTGGAAGGCGGTGCCAGCTGTTGATTGTCATCTTTCTCATGTCTGTGATAAAAAGCCACTCAAGAAGGCTGAAATATGAGAACGTCATTAGCTTTCCTCCTGGCAGAAAGGCTCAAAAAAGCCACAACAGAAAGAAAATAGATGTTGAAATTAAAAAAAAAAAAAAAAAAGGGCAGCTACAGTGAGGTTTTGTTTAGACCCTGGAAAAAGCAAAAACACGGCAAGGAGCACAAAGGGGGAAAAGTGAACTTGTGGCTGGTGGTGGGTGCGGGAAACCTCTGGTGTGCATCACGCGAGCCCCGCTTGTGCTTTGTTGTCAGGATTCAGCGGGTTGAGCTGTTTTCATGGGCACCAGGTGCTATGTAGGAGTTGGTGTTTACTGTGACTGATGTGTGTGTGGTGGGGCTGACCTGGGTGGAGGATGGGTTTCTGCTTTTCATCTGTTGTTAGGTGGCATTGTGAGCTTATCTGTAAGAATTCAAAGTCCACTTTGGGGTACCTAAGATGAAAGGTGAGATTTGCCTAAAGGTGGAAGATGAATTAAAAAAAATAAATAAGCAAAATGCCCCTGATGTGCCTCGTATAGTTGGGAAGCAGAAGAGCCACCATTTCAAAACGAAGAGCCAAACTAGGCAGTACGCGGAGCTGTGTGCAGGCAGAGCTGAAACCCGTGTGTCACTCAGGGTTGCGAACGCAGCCCGGCTGTGGGTCCGCTTGGAAAACCTCTGATTGCAGTGGGTGAACTCGGAGATGTGTATGAAGCATGTATGTTGTGTATACATCAAACTCCGGTTTTAAAGTGTGTATATGAGGAAAGGAGTAAATATCTGGTTCTGCACTGCCTCCTAAGGTGGAGGGAGGGAGGCAGGGATGGAGTGGGGAGCACACGGAGGCAGTGGAAACAGCAGCAATATGTACGCTTGCCTGCCTGTCTCACATTAATGGAACAGCTTGCAAGGTCTACGGGGAATTTGCATTGGCTCTGTCACTGGTATTATTTAGTTCCTTATTTATTGCTAGTGGCTTGATTGTGCTGTATTTTCCCAGCAATGAAAGCTTTTAAAGATCATGTCTGACTCCTTTTGGACAGTGCTGTCCAATTTCTCTCTGCCTGCTACCAGCATGTTGAGACGATCCAAAAGGTAATCCAAGGATTTTGCAAGTAATTCTTACAATGTTTTTCTAAGCTCCTTGTTTTCATACTGTTTAGGCTTGCTTTCTTCTTTTTTTAACAGATTGATTCATATTCCTAGTGCTTTGGGTAGGATTTCTTCATCTCTTAATGATTGTAATTGTGTTCATTGTAAAAATCATACTGTGCAGATCCACTGATGGTTCTTTTTTAAGGTATTTATTTAAATGCTTTGTTCCTTACTTCTCGTAGCATGTGCATGTGATAAGGGGTTTGGTCCTAGGAAATGATGGATAGATGCTTTACTGGGAGCAAGCTGCTCTAGTATTCCAAATAGCAAACAGTATTATGATGATACAGGCAGCACTAGGCAGGGCTTGCAAATATTTTGACTTACAGCACGTAGTTTTCTTAGAGATATGCATAACCTTAAATTTTAAGTCATTTTTAGCTTTTTTTCCTGTGAGGAAACATATTTACAAATATGTGAATGTGGTAGTTAATAGGATCAGTGTTCTAGTCTCACTACTCTGTGGATTTTGATAAAATCAGACATCAGAGAGCTAATGGACAGTATCAGATGTGATGCTGTACAGTGGTGTCCCTTCAAGACTGGGAAATATCAACGTAATTGTTGCTCATCAGGTAGCTGATGATAACCTGAGAACTTACCGGAGGAATAGTCTTGGTGAGTATGATAGGTAGTTAATCCTGACTGAAGCAGTATTTCAGGATTACGAGTAAATGGTTGCAGCTAGTAGCAGAATTCCTCATCAGCTGATTTGTTGATACAGTGAAAAATCTGTGTGAGACTCAGAATGTGAGCTTTGACTTGATTTTTAAGGTGAATTTTATACATCAGCTATGAGAAGTTAATTTCATCTTTTTCTGGGGGATTGTAGCTTCTAAATAGAAATACATGGGGACACACACACACACACACTCTCTATTTCTTGCCATCATTCAACTTTTGTGGTTTAAATTTTACCAAAGTTAGTGATTTTTAAAAATTTCATTGGCAACGAAGAAAGATTTTGTAAATAAATCTAGATCTTAGTAGCAAAAAAAAATGCATTAGGGATGTTATTCTTTTCAAATACAAGTTTTGTTGTCTTTAGCTTGGTTTCTCATGGGAAATTGCTCCTTGAGATTCAGGCTGCGTGCTCCTCTCGCTGCTCCCAGCAGTAACTTTCAAACTCGTTGAGCGGTTGCAGCAGTGGTTTGATGGAGGAACAGAAGGGGTAGAGATAAGCTCAGTATTTCCGTATGGGTTTCTTGAACCTGTCTGGGGAGGGGAAAGGGAGGCAAATTCTTGTCCTGTGCCTCCGTTTCCTGAGGATACGGTAGGTAGGACTTGGCTCTCAGGTGCTTCTTGGCCGCCAACCGGTGAGCGTGGACGCAGCGTGGTATAATGGGACTTGGCTTGGTGTGGGAGCAAGGTGTGATGGGCAGAGCCGGGAGGAGTGAAGCGGGGTTGGTGCAGGTGAGGGACGGGGGGCTTTGGTGAAGGAGGACACTGTTCTGTAAGAAAATAACCTGTGTTGGACCTGCAACTTGTTTATTCCTCCTGCTTGCAGAACAGCATTTTTCTGAAGCTTGCTCCACCCTAGGCAGTGTTCTGCGTGCGTTAAGGTAGTATTTTGTGAAAATGCAGCAGTCACGGGCTTCCATCCACAGTGGATGCCCACATTTTTCTCATAACAAAATTAAGGTATCTTTATTTTTCAGTACCTTGTTAGTGTGCCATCTTGAATTGAAAATTAGACGTCAAGGACAAACAATTTGAGAGGCACTAACAAGGTTTCAGGTGCAATATTTTCTCAGAAAACTCTTACTCAGAATTTACAAGTCCATTTATTTGTTAGTGGTTGAAGTACAAAAGGCAAGACATTGATCTGTAAATCTGCTGCACATCTTAATGGAAGAGAGATGACTTTTTATTGATTTAATCACATAAATGAGTATTAGCTATTTCAAAACGGTCAGACAGCTCTATGAGGATTCATAGCAGAGGGGAGCTGCGCGAAGCCATGGGGTGGAAATCCTATTTCGCACAGCACGGAAACCACAGCCTTCGCTTGGCCTTCCAAATGAAATATTTGAGCGTGTGTGACAGTTTGCTGGGAATATCGCCTTCTGCCATGCTCTGCTGGCGGCCTGCCAGCCCTGCCCGCGGCGTGGGGAGACGGGGGGCAGGCCGGGCTGGTCGTGCGCGTGTTGTGATGCGGTGGTGCGTTCATACGACGCGCTGCTGCGTGGTGATTCTTGCTGGGGCGTTTGTCCTGAAAACGTGTGTCCACGTATGTAGTAGCTTTGCTCCCCAGAGCAGTCGCTGTCCATCTAGCGCGTTGTTGTGCCCAGACCTGGGCGTTCCTGTGCTCAGGATCCTGGCCTCTGGGCACTTTTAGTACCATGTTATTAAATGAATAAATATTTTTCCGTTTTAATTGTCCCCCTTTCAAAGCGTTATGTTCATTTAATAGTAAACTACTTTTAAAAATTATGATTGCAATTTAAATTTCTTCTGTAGCATTTTTTTCTACATTTGGGCGTTTTTAGCAGCAGAGAATGTTTTTCTCTCTCAACTATTTGATAAATTTTCCTCTGATCTGTTTGTAAAACTCACACAGAGTCCTACCACATTTGTGACTGCTTGTGTGCTCTTAATTCTGGGCTTCTCCACCTTCGATTTCTCCTAGTTTTTAATTTCCTTTTGCATTGCAAGAGCGGGTTACTAGAGATACCCTGACTATGTGGCTCATTTCTCTATAATGACGGTTTCTGATACATACTAAAAATCCTGAAGGGCTTCACTCCCATATGGCTTTTCCTACATTAGGAGGCAAATGGGAAGGACTCTTCTTTCTCCTTGGTACATTATGTTGAAATGAGCTCTCTCGTGCAGCTGGAGGGATTCTTGCCGCAGCTAATGGTACTGTAAAAGTGAACCATCTGCTCCTCTGGTCAAAGTGGCTGGATTGTTTCTTCTCGAGCATATTCCCGGAAGGATAGAGAAAGTCAAGAGCAAACGGTAAATACATAAGTTTGGCATGGGAGGGGTGACATAAACATAAATCAGATTTACCTGTCAAACTGGTACTCCAGAAATATTTATGATTTTAAACTGCAGAGGAAACACGAGAATCCCTTGGTTCAAAGGGCACGGGGGGGTTGGTATTCTAATATCAGCTGTACTGAGGCATTACCTATTGAAATTGGATTATGGAAAGATAAAGCATCATTCTGATGTATTCAAATTAAATGTCTCTGGTTCCAAATCCTCTTGTTTCTTTGTGCTTTGGGCCTATCTTGAATGTACTGCAGTTTGATATTATTAACATCAGCGTAGAATTGCGCAAGTGGGTGGGTTTTGGTCTTGAAAAACTGACTTAGAATGATGACTTCTAATGTCTCCTCGTTTTTCAGCAGTTTAATCCTGTCTGTGTGGAACAGGCTGTGGCTATGGATAATTTCACTTTAGTGACTATCTTTTGCAAAGTTAAGATGGGAGATGAGTGTATTGAGGTGACTTGAGAGAGAACTCTGGTGGGTGACAAAGGTGGATTTCTGTTAGGAAGGACATGCTGGTTTTGTGTCCACAGTTGTCATTAATGTTCTGTTTCTCTTTCCTCTCTTTTCCTTTCAGTGAAAGGGCATCAGTGATGCAGTAATTTGGTAATTTGTTACAAGTCACAGGATTTCTAACAGATTTACCCCTAAAGTGTAAAAACAATCTTTAAACTACAGGGCACCTCTAAAATCAGTGATTCTATGAAAACCATGTATTTCATTCTAAACAGTTCCTTGGTAACTGAAGAAAATGCTCTTCATTATTGAAATACTCACAAGCAATAAGACAAACCACCTTTCCCTGGGATGTAAACGAGTAAGTGGGAATTAATCAGGTGGCCAGGAACACGTAAATGGAGCTTTCTGATGTGTTGCTCTATCCGTGCTAACTTTCAAGCCACCATAACAGGAGCGTGTTAGACACTGAGTCCATACATATCCCTTCAAATGTATTCAGTGTCTTTTTTACACTGATTCCTCTAGACTGACGTTAAAAGCTGTGTGTGTCAGAAGGATGCCACCTCCTCTAATATACGTTGTCCCTGAAGAAAAACAATCAGTTAGACGCTAGCAGAATACTTACTTCTTTATGGTAGCATAAAGCTAATCTTAAAAATGTGAGTCTATGCTATAATTAAGTTTAAAGTGACAGCTGTCATGCCGCACATTTCCTTGCTCAAATGAATACAGTAAGAAATGTTTCCCTTAGGTTGGGAAGGATGTGAAAGACCTGGAAATGTGATGCTTTTGATAATATTTAGCTCCAATTTTTTTACTGAGCTCAATGTATTAAATGGCCTCCTGACACTCCTAATTGGAGAGGAAATTTCATTCAAATTACTTCTTGCTAGTATTTCAGTGTGGCCTTAGGACAAAAACAGTGTTTGGGAGGAGAAAAAAAAAAAATCTACCTTATCTTCTGAAAAGCTTTTTATGAGAATAGTCCTTTGGATTGCATGAAAATGTAATTTTGCTCACTAATGGATGAGTTTTAGGGAGATTCTAGTACACTCTCCATTACGGGTTATTTGTGCTGCTGGAATACAATGAAAGAGATCAGTGTGCCATGAATGGAAGGTAGATCCTCCTAATACCCAAACCAACTGTAATCAGTCAGAGATTACACCTGGATTGTTTGTAACTTTTTGTTTATTTGGGATTCTGTTTGTGTAAATCAGATTTTGAATTTTCAATCCTGTTGGCTGTTGCCCTGGTAGACTAAAACCCAGGGTGTCGTACAGGGTTAACACTGAGGGTTTAAGCCTCTTTGTTCAGATGGAAACTCTCTTGTAGGAACACTTGGCTGTAGCTCAGGACAAACCAGTTTTTCAAGTCAGAACTTTTGTGGAGAGGAAACCAAGCAACACAAATCGTGGATGGTTTCATGAATTATTTGTATCCTTCTCATGAAGGAGGCTGCTGAATGCAAAATAATTTTGCAGCGATGTTTCAAGCAGGCAATAAAACCCCTAAAAATTGGGGAAAGAGACTGGTTTCAGTAGAGGTAGGAGGAGAAAGGAGATTCTGAATTTAACAGAGGACACGGAGATCAGTGCTACTATGGAAAATGAGACGGAAAATGTACGTACTGGCATGCGTTTGGCCTGGAAATGTGCAGTTCTTGCGTTTAATTGAAGTAGACACATTTGGGTTTTGGAATCCTTACAAGGTCTGTGCATCTGCTTATTTCAACTGTTGTTTGTCCCTGGCAAGTGGATTTTAAATCCGGAGCTCCCATCGGCTTAAAGCTCTGGGATGGACTTGCAGATGTGTGCTGGGATGTTACTCTTCGCAGGACCTTGCTCCTCTTTGGAGAGGTGCTGGGTTGTGGTGAGGAGCAAACTAGGAGAGATGTTCTCTGGCACGCTTGGGTATTTTAAGGACAGCTGAATGCTGATGTTAACAAGGAACTGCAGAGCTTAGGGCAGAGTGTCTCTGGTGAAAAGCAGACCTTGTTTCAGGAACTGAGAGAAGCAGCGTATGACATGTCACCTGTCACCATACACCGGCCTGGAGGCAGATGAGTTAGTTTTGCACACTTGACCACCGTCTGAGTTACAGTATTGAGAAAGTATACATTTTTTTTTTAAGCATTAAGGAAACATCTTTGAAGTGATTTCAGTCTACGTTTGTAGCTAATTATCAGATACTCACCAAATAGTTTTTCCCAGTCCATAACCCATTTTTTTTCCTATTATTTTGAGGATTTAGGAGTAATACTTAAGTGCTCTTTAGAGTAGATTTGTAGATAAAATAATAAACCCTGCAGTAGTGAAAACTTATAGTTTGAACTTTTAAGAGGCTTGGAATAGAGACCGTCCTGGCGTGCTTGCTTTTGGTACTGCATCAGCTGAAGGTAGAAGGGTGCAGAGAATGGGGATTCAGAAGGGGGATGCTTGAGAGTCCTTGTGCCAGATGTGGAATCCAAGCCACCTGTTACTGTCTCTCGGGTATCGTTTTAGGCAAGGCTGTGCAGTAAATTGGACACGTTTTGAGATTGTAAGCTTAATAAATCATGCTATTTTCCAGAAAAATGCCTCAAGTTTGCGTAGTCGGTATCCGACTGATATTTTATGTGAAGTCAAAGCTTAGTTGTCTGTTGAAAGTGCAGGCAAATGTTACGCTCCTACAGCGGTGTGATGCTTGCATTCGTCTCCCCATACCCATTACTGCCGGCTGTGTTTGCGTAGTACTAAGCGTATCACTTAAACTACTTCAGATGATGTAAATGTCACTTCACGTGTCTCATTTGATGCTGAAGGAGTTACTTTGGGCATCACAAGTCACGAGCAGTGCACTAGAGGAGAGCTGCCGGCACCCGAAGGGCCGTGAGCCTCTGTAGGTTACATGTTCTGTAGGCACATCGGAGAACTGAATCTTTGATTTCTAAGGAAACTAGCTTGAATCCTGCGGTGCCATTTGAAATTACTTCTTTCCAGGATATTGAGCGTTTTCCTGTCCTTTAATTTTGTTCCAGTCTTGATTACACGGTAAATTAGTATGTTACAATTAGCAGACTGAATTTAAATTAAGCGCGATTGCTATGAAATTCGGAGACCTGACTTTCTGTAAGTGTTTGCGATTGTTTTCCTTGTTGTCTTCGCTCTTGTACTTTCTGCAAGTTTCATGGTTTTCATTTGGTTTCATGCTGGGTTCAGACCTTGTGGTGGAACAGAACTGGTATGGGAAGAAAGCTGGGGGCAATACCTGGCTCCTGGAAATGTATTTCACAACAATCTTTTACTGATCCAGAAATAGGCTAATTTTATTGAAATGTTATCTTTTCCTACTTTGTCTCAGAGAAAATGTGGGCCACGTTTGCCTGTGCTTGTGAGTTTGTGCTAAAGCTTGTTACACATAATTGGTAAAAATAATACCTGCTTTGGGTTCCTTCAATTATGAATAAGTACATAAAGCATTAAAAAAGCTTTTAGAAGTGTCTTCATGTGCATTCTGATCCAATTTTAGAAGAGGTATGTTTATTAAATATCTGCTCTTTTAATAGCTGTGTAAATTATGGCTCTGTGATTTTGGTAACACTCAGTTTTCTCCTGATTCCTTTTACGATTCCTTTTTGTCATCACCACCACCATCCATTTATTTTCAATACATTCATGTATTTGTACTTACTGCTCTCTGCTATCTTACTGTAAGTGGAATTGATACTGATTTTAATCTTCAGCCTTCTTAAGCAAAATAGCTTTTACAACGAGGATGCTTTCTGAGGCAATGGCAGAACGGTGTTACCCTTTGGCAGGTAGTGCAGCAAGCTTGTAACTCAGCTCGTGGCTTTTGACGTTTGTGGTGTTCTGCTTAGTTTTGTGAATGATTGTTTCAGCTTTGAGCTGCTAAAATTTCAAAACTGTGTGTTTGTTTGTTTGTAGTATGCATTTGTGTAGCTCCTAAACTGGAACAGCCATCCCTGCATGAAAAATTGATAGCTGTTGGATAACGAATGTTTGGCTCCGATAGCAAGTGAGCTTTACACAAAAGAATGAGGTTTAACATGTAATCAGGCTTGATTGTTCCAGAAACTTAGCCTTGCTGGAGATCTGAGGGCTGCTCTTTGTGCCAGGGTGGGGTGCGTACCCTGGGCCCCCTTCCTTACGCTGCCTTTGGTGGTTTCATTGCTCCAGTAACTTGAAGATTTCTTCTTATTTCAAAGTAGGCTGCTAATTTGATCTGTTATACACTGCAGTATAGATTCTAATGTATTTTTGTAAGTAGTTTTTTTTATGTCCCTTAAATTGGTTGGTTTTATCTGAAGCAATGGGTTCTCGACAGACCTGCTGCCATGAATGATTAAGGACCAAATAACTGAATACTTGACTTGAAACAGTGTGGTGTATCTCTCTGCATGAATGTATACTGGTTTTACTGGCTACGCTGGGCATTTTCAGTGTCCACAGAACTCCAGCTCCTGCCTGTCAACATCTCTGACATTTAGAGCCGGCTCTTGTCTGGGTATCCTTTTCCCTCTGCCATCCAACAAGTGTATCGATTAGAAGGATCCCAAGCAGCGTTTCTTTTTGCGAAGCTGAAGGGGACAAACTGTGCAATATGTATTCTCTCTCGATACCTGTTCTGGATTAAAGCAGCACGCCAGCATGCACGTCTCACCGTTATCTTGCCTTGGTAGGGAACGGCTCTGCTCAGCCCTGTTGAGTCCAGATGGGCAAAGCATGGCACGCTCCTTTCTAAGACAGCTTAGCCCTGAACAAATGTCAAAAGTTTTGTGCTTTACTTGTGAGATTACAGTTGTGTTAAGCCAGGATATTTTTCCAATATATCCATTAGACAATTATCAGCCTACCTTAGCACCCTCACGCGCTGCTTGTATTTGTTAGAGTTATTTCTGAGGATTTTTCTCCCATCTTTGTGTGTGAAACTCCCAAATTGTTTCCAGTGCTTCCGTCGGAAGGCCTTTGGAGGATGTGTTTGTGTGTGCGTACGTATGCGTTTTAAAACTTTCACACGGAAGTGGTTTTGCCCCTCTTGGAAAAATGACCCTTCCTTCACTGGACTGTCTTTAGAGGTAGCCTGGCATTAAGAAATGTGGCTACGTTGATACTGATTTTCGGGTGTGTTGGGTTTTTTTGAGGAAGCTGCTAAGAGTTGGGAAGCATTATTGCTTTAGACAGGAGAGGGTCTTGTATAATGAAAATACAAAGTACACTCACCTTTTGGTTTAGAAGCAGAAGCGTAAATCTGAAGTACCATTGTAAGGTAGACAGATTGAGACCGAGATTTTGATTTTCTGGATCTACATCATTATCTACTATGGTTTGAATAGGGGATGAATGATTGTGAATTGTTTACCTATTGAATAAATATTTTCTTTATATATTGAAGCTCTTCAGTGTTCAGAAAGGGAGAGCTGCAGTCCCAATATGATAAAAGAACATGGTTCTTGTAGCAGGTGATGATTGGAGCAATGTGTGGGTCAACAGGGTAGGAGGGATGAAGGATTCAACGTACCAGTTGAGTAAAGCGTGATAATACATGTTGCAGCTTACCTCAGATTTTTTTCAAAGGTCAGATATTTTGGTCCCTTTAGCTTCTGAGATAAATCCAAAATATCTGGAAATGCTTTCTGGCAAAAGCCAGGTGGAACTGAATAAGGGAGGGATGGTTTTACCCAAAGCTACCTGAAATGGTGAGGAATTGGTTGTAAATGAGGAATTAGAGAGTGGATTTATTGTCTAACAATACTCTCCCTGGTGTCTGCTCTTCTGGCATGTCTGTCCAGATGCGGTGCCAGGTTCTGTTCAGGCTTTTCTGTACTCTAATGGATTGGAAAGTGCTTGCAAGTTAAATAAGCTGGGTGGTTCTTAGGAAAGTTGATGTTGTCCACCTTGCCCCTTGGAGAGCTGAGGGCAGCAATAAGTAGGACTCATCTGCTAAATAGCAGTAGCAGCAGGGATGGAACCTTGGCCCAGCACCCATTAGCCTAAGAGTTTGCCTAAAAGCCAAGGTCAGACTGTGGTTCCAGCTGGTAAGACAGCTTACTGTAAGCATAAAGTGCTGCCAAGCAGGCACAAACCCCATAACTCTTCAGTAGGGTTGTTGTTAACCTGTGTTGGAAAGATGAGTCTCATCAACAGGGCAGAACCTTCCCAGTGGAGCCAAGGAGAGCACGGGCCCTCTCCGCCTCTTCCAAACTACAGTTGGAGAACAGTCATTTCCAGCAGCGGGGAGTCCTCGGTGCAAACCTGCGGTGCTGCTGGCTGGCAGGTGGGAAGGATTCCTAACACCTACGGACTTGAACCTGTTCGGCTTGGGTGCTGCTGGACCACAAGTATTTCTACATCCCTGTTTTTGGAGGGACGGCAGCATTCACAGACAGGGAGGAGGGATGGATAAAACAGGGTTTTTTTCTTTTCATATCCCATGCTCTGTCTGTACTAGGGTTTCCTTAGAGTAGTGTCTGTGTGGGTGTTTACCCTATCCAGCAACAATTTAAGATCGGTCAGACCTGACAATTGGTATGTACTGGAGGAATAGCTCTTCGACTCCATCGAGTTGAGAAAAACTGTAGTTACAAAGGTATCATTGGCACATCATCTTTTATGAGCTTCTGTATAATCTATTGCAAAGTTCTTGGCTGTGAGTCATCACTAGAAAATAACTGGATGCTGTTTTTTAAGGAAAAGGTTACCTTTTGGTTTGAGTATTTGACACTGGGAAAGTGTAGGTTTTATCACCCGTGTGCATAGATTTTGCTGTACTAACCTTTAGAATATGTGTGATTTCTTTTTTTTTAATTTGGCAAATAATTAAATTGCAAAAATTTTAGTCCCATTTACATTCATAATGCTCCCACCCTGGTTATTACTCTGTGACTGCAGAAAAGGCAACTCCATTGACATAATCTGATTTGGAGATTATTTCTAAAATAGTGTATTGTTAGAATAGCTTTTAAATTAGTTGCGTAATATATCCTCACGCTGAGGTTTGAAACTGTAATTAGCTGATTAAGAGCTGATTTGTAACAGTTTCTGATACTTAAACTAAGAAAATGCTCTGAAACAAAATGTAGAGAACTGTTGATGTTCTGTGTGACAATCTGAGTGACTTTTCATATTGTTTTACGCAAGATTTATGTCAAACCTCCTCTCTTTGAATCTTGGAAAACTGTTTCTTTTTATTTTCAGCTCGTATGTGTAGTTTTCTGGATGCATCTCTGGGGAGAGTGTTTAGAATGGATTTGTTATCACCCACCTTACATCATTGTAAGCTACATGGTTAAAGGATTTGAAACAATATAAAATCGCTTTGTCATTTCATTCCTGAATTATTTTGCTTGACTTTTTTTAGGGGAAAACAGTGTGATAAACTCTCTTCTGTGAGAACTGCCGGATAGAAGACCTATTTAAAAAGCAGTTATGCTGCGTGAAGCATTTAATAGTAGAGTTGGAGGAAATGGGAAATGAAAGTATGCAGTCATGTTTAGTTTTCATTAAATCATCCTTTCACACTTTGTGATGTAACTTCACAGCAGTACAATGCATAACACAACTGAAGTAGGAGATAGTAATGCTTGAGAAGGTCGGTGTAGGCTTTCTCCCATTGAACGCTATCTATATTTATTCTGGGGCGTCTCTTCCATAATCAGAGAATTTTTTTTCTTCTTTTTTTTTTTTCTTCTTTTCATATAAGAACAAAGATAGCTTTGGAGGACTGTATCTGGGAGGGAGAAATATTTCAGAGTAAAGTGGCTTGATTCAGTTGAAAATGGCTGTACCAGTCACTGTAATTTGCTGTGACATTTCATTTTGTTTGGCTGGTCAGAGCTGTTCTGATGTTGTTAATAATGCAAAAGGTCTGGACTGTGCAGCATGGTGTAAGCAGGTGTGCACCAGCCTCAAACATTAGACAAATTAGACATAAATTTGGTGTTAACTGGAAATTTTAGCCTTTTCTTTTGTAATTTCTTAGCTGGAGGTGGTGCTGCTTCTTGGGTCTCGTCTCTAAATGAAGTAGAAGGGTTTGTCTGACATAGAGCTTGTTTTAGATGAAAGGAAAATGGTCTTTCATACGATAAATTAATTCCTAAGATGTTAATTTTCCTTAAAATAAAAGGACCAGTTTACATCCAACATGCTGCATGGTTTCTGAGCCTTGCATTGCTCGACTCCTTGTCCCTTCAGTTACATGCATGTTACCATGCTGAGACGTGTGGTGTTACGAAAAAAGACGTTCTTCATGTGTTTCACCTGCCATGCTCCCTTTGGATATTTGTACAGGAGCGCAGACCACACGTCACAAGGTGACTACAGCTTCTATCTCAGCGCTCCTTGTCTCACAGAATTCCCATCTTTCCACAGGGCACAGTGACTCTCATTTACTGGTACCAGCATGAGGCATGGGAACACCCCTCAGCATCTTGAATGCAGAAGGGAAAGGCTTCAGCCATATGGGCAGGGCTTTTCTCTTGTTTCATGGCAAAGTGGAGTCATCTTCGCTTTCCAAGAAGACTTTGTCATACCTCAAAGATGACTGTGCAAAATTGCTTCCTCTGAAGCAGCTCATGCATCGCACATAGCTGGTTTAATATGAAATAGCCATTAAAAAAGGGGAGGGAGGGGGATGAAGCTTTTCATCTGGCGTGGAACAAAGACCCTTGAAGACAGAGCGAGTCTGCTGCAGGCTGGTACAACTAACGATCACCTACAGCGAGCCGGAAACCTTAGAGCCAACTGTCCAGTTATTAAAAAAAAAAGCTTACTTGTCCAGTTTATTTCCTCTCATGAGCTTCAAAACAACAGGCAAAATTCCTTTAGGTTCCAGAGTTCAATCCTATTTGAAATTCTTCTACAAGACGGGGAAAACAGGAATACTGCAACCCAGTCTCAAGGTCAGGGGAGTTGGGGATTGACCTTATGAAGGCATGGATGGCAGGGAAAGACTGCCTGGAGATGCACTGGGGAAAGAAACCTTAGTCGTTTAGTCTGGGCAAAGTAACAGGACGGGATCCGCATTAAAGATGGGCTCATGGGACTTAATAACAGGAAATATATGCTGTTTTCCTGGGTGACACTGGGAAGAGGGTAGTTTTGTGTCTGTTGTGATGGAGAATGTGCCTGCCATCTTGACTTAAAGTCACTTGTTGGACTTGTGCTTCCATCTGTCAAGTCTTAAGTGAATGTAACTGCATTTCCTTAGGAGAGAATTGTTTATTGTAGGATTGTGCAAACCACCAAACCTACACCATGAACAATAACACTTTTTTCCCAGTTATTCTAGGATGAATAACTTTTAAACTATTCTTGAACATGAAAAAAAAAATCAGTTGAACCAGGTGCTTACTTATTCTTAGCTATTTTAGAGAACTAATTATCCCTGTTGCTGGTAGTGCTAAAGCTTACAAAATTGCTTCCATCTTTGAATTACTATAATTAAGACAGTAACTTCCACATCCAGTTAACATTGCTGCACAGCTGGTGCATTCATTGACATGCAGATTTTGGATTTTGTAAATTTTCTGCCATTGTGAATAAAAATTTTAAATACTTATTTTCATTTCCAAAATGTCTGTTTCTCGTAAAGAAGTCTTTGTAAAGCAAATCAACTGAAACCAAACTCCTGTAACATCAGCGGAGAATCTAGTGAAGTTTGGTTAGGTGATTTTAGGAAAATATGTAACCACAGATAGCTTTTGTAGGTATGATGGCTCTGAATTTTGGATCCCATTTCATAGGGATTTGGGCTAGCTGAACTCAGTGTCAAATCTGGAACAAGTCTGATGTTAGACTTCTGAAACATGATTTTGGAAGAGTTATTCGTTCATGCAGGAGTTAATCAGGCACTCTGACAGCCTGAGGCGGTTCACAAAACCAAAACTCTGTAACTAAAAATCACTAATATGAATAAAACGCATTAGTGATTACTAACCAAAATGTGATTTAAGCTATACTTTTTTCATACATCTTTTTACTTCAAGCTAATTCCTATCAAAGTCTGTGGGAAGGCTGATGCAGTCAGTGCAAATCTTGTTACTTGCCTATCCAGCAGCTTCAACTATGAGAAATTTTTCAAGGCCCATAAATTTAGATAGATTTTGAGAAATTTCTATATCATTATTCATTTTTAATAACCAGCAACGCTGTGAATTTACTTGATAGTGGTGGTTGGTTATTTATTTTCAAATCATTTTTCCCTGGCCCTTGCTCTCATTACACAAATGCCTCGTGGACGTTAATCAGTTTTGCTCAGTGAGTTAGAGATGTCCCCTGAGTAAACTGCCAAAATAAAGAATCAAATATTGATTTACGCTGAAACAGAAGCATTGATTTCTGTTTTCAGACTGCAGATGCCGATGAAACAAGGTGTACTAATGGTGCTCGTGCTAGGGGCTCGACGTGGAGTTGCCTGTCGGTGAGGAGGAGGTTTGTTGGGGTGTAGCCGAGGGGCACGCGGCCTGCGTGCGGCTCGCAGGTACGCTACAAAGTGTTCTCGTAAATAACCCTGGCCAGGGGTGCTGGCTCCAGGGCACATTGCAATGGGTCCAAAACCAGTGTCCAGTTACCAGACCCACGTCCGATGTCCCGCAGTGTTCAGTTTCAGGAATGCGCTGGGAACGCTTCAGTACACGTAACAAATGTTATTTTTACTGCAGGCAGAAAAGTTAACTCTAGAAATAGCTAAAGCACAATTTCTGAAGTGATGGCGAAGGCATTGTTTCAAACACTTAGACAGAAACTATCTGTTCTGCTGGCCCTGCACAGAAATAAATCGAGTTGCTCCCGTGCTCTCACAGCTTTCTGGGCTGGGGCTTGGCAGCGTGGCTGTGTGGCCTCGGGGGCGCAGGAGGGCAAGGGGTGGCTGCAGGGGTACTCGGACGTGGACAGCCCTCCAAATCGCTTGGCTGGCTGGAGCTCGACCCTGTGGCACCGAAACTCCGGAAGACCTGAGGGGTGGTTGTTCTCTGAAATTATGAAGTGGGGTCTGAGGGTAAAAAGGGTGAACAAGACCCATATCAAGCTGTGAGAGGGAAGGAGGGTCGGGGTAAGGCTCGCCTTGCATTTAACGAAAATGCAAAACTTGGGCTTATAAACAAATAATAATGCTTGGAATCTCTCTGGACTGGGTAAGAACTTAAATTTTTTTCTAGTTAAACTACTTAGGGATGTATAGGTAACATTGCCCTTTTTACTTCTCCTTCTACTCCTGTTTTCTTAGGAAGATTGAATTATTTTTCGGGCAAGGAAACACATAGTATTGTTTGGAGATCTTGTGAGCAGTAATGAACAATAATAAATGTGATTTAAAGGGTTAATAATATGGTCTCCTCATTACCATTGGCCTTGTAGCTCAGCACTGAGCCCAGAACCGTCTGTCTGGCTAAAGTGCATCTTCCAGGAAACAGTTTTTTCTTCATTTGAGCTGTTTCTGCCAACACTTAAATTGACTAGTTTGAATTTCCTTGGCACAAAGCCCTGGTTAAAGCCAGCTTTGCTTCTTTCATATTTAGCCCCTCTTCTTTAGGAAGGGCTCAAGTGCTGTTGTAGTGACTTCTTGGGGGAGGTTGCCCAACTGAATTCTTTGTGTTGCCTCCTCCCTTCCCCCTTCTTTAGTATTTTTGTGACTAGCTGGACTTCATCACTCTTGTTCTACAGTTTCTCTGGGATTACAAGATCTATTAAAAGTTTTGTGTATATATTCAGCGAGCTCTCCTCTCCTGGTAGAGAGACTGATTGTGTTTGTAAATTTTTCTCATCATATAACATAAATTCAAGAAATCAGGTATTCTGATTTTAGCCTCTGCTTAAGCTTTGCCTTGTTACCAACACACATGGTTCAGAGAAATGCCTAAATGGGCCTAAGTGGTGTTCCCCCTTCCCAGGTTAGAGATCCAGGGCAACTGAAAGTTATCCAATTTTGGGAGTGTAAAGAGAATAATTTTTTATTCCTAACTTGGGTCCAAGCTTTCATTCCAAGCCATTCCCTCCTCTGGGTACATTTGTGTAAACCTGACCTGTTTTAATGGGTCTCAGCTGTGCTCTTCAGCCACTTAACCCTTTGTCTTTTGGTTCCTTATCTTTGCATATACAGCAGAGAAAAGGGGTTTGTAAAACTCCGTTCCATTTGGCAAATGCAGACAAGCAGTTAAAAAGCTCTGAGTTTGGGACAGTTTGTGTTCCCCCTTATGCTGTGACTTAAATATACCAATTTTCCATAGCCAGCTCCAGACATTGCTGTGGTAAAGTGTATTTTAAGAACCCTTTTTAGCAAAGGAATATGCCCATAGAGGATGGAGCTCTGTTTTCTCATTATTCTAGTGTTGTATATTGAGCAAAATCTTAAATTCTTAGATTATAATTTGTATTAAAATACCCAATTTTTTTTTATTTCTTAAAGAGTAACATATATTATATTTGACTACTCAGGACTTTTGTGTTGTGAGAAAGATTTTCTAGTAATATAAACATAGTGATTATCCAATATTAATGTTGGAATTAGGTGTTCTGTTTCTCTCAGCTGTTACAGGAATAGAATAACTGAAAACATATTAAAAAAATCCATGAACTGAGATTTTAAGCTTCTTAAAATCAGGCTGTTTGTTTTTCCATATGATGTATACAACGGCAATCAGCTTTTGGATGCACTGTTGTTGAATAATACATGAATGTAAATGGAGATTGTATGGAATCAGTTGGATAATTCTGAGGATTGCTTTAAGTACAGTAAAGAACCTGAATAGCCGTTAATGGTGCTTCAACTCTATTACTATTTGTAATATTTGGCAGTTCAGTTGTATTTTTTTCTTCATCGAGTTCTCTGGTTTCCTATAGAACAGCAGTAAAAAAGCTTACAAATAATAATAGTCAGAGGCACCGTATCCTGTGGCAGCACAACAGTTCCTCATTAAACCGTGGTTCTTGACGCTCTGAGCGCATCCCTGGTTGGGCAGCTCTGGAAGATGGGCTGGTGTGGGAAGGACAGAGGCAGACAGCGGCGTTCGGAGCTCTGCACGCAAACAGGCTTGGCGTGTGCCGATGGTAACCCAGCCGGGAGCTTTGCAGGACACCTCCGGAGCTGGGCTGGCGGTGCATGTTCAGCTTGGGATCAGCCTGCCCCGCTTTTGCCTATTCTCCCACCCCCTGTCAAGACCAGTGTGGTTTTAGTAGCCTGTTTTGGGAACTGCTGAAATCAGCAGAGATGTTTCTGCCATCCGGAAAGCGAGTTAGAGATGCAGTGAATAAGTATGTAGCTTAAAAACTTGGTCCGTTGTGGTATTTTGCTGGGAACTTGGGACTGACAAGAGAAACAATGGAGATCAGAAAATGATTTAAACATCTCGTTGCTTTTGTTCACAGCTCCCATAATTAAAAATGTTTCTCTTGTCCATTACAATTACTTTTATCATCTTTAGAGCGAAATGTTTGCTGCTAGCAATCTCAGGCTGGGAGGCAAATGGAGCAACACATCCTTCTCATTTGGCCAAGTTCTGAAACTCCAGTGGAGGGGGTAAAAATCTGAACTGCCTCATAGGGAAGTGTTGATTTCTTTGGTGGAACAAAGTCATGGCAGTGAGCGGAGCTGATTCTGCAGGGGATGGTCTGAAATCTGCTTTACAGAGTTTTCTGTCGGGATTGCTGCGCACGTTTGCAAGGATTCTCGAATCTCAGGTTTTGTTAGTGATCCTGCTCATCTGCCGAATCGTGCTAATGCTTTGCTTCGTCATCTTAACTCCGCCCGAAGGAATACGCTCTGGTTTCATACAGTGATGGCCAATAATTGTAAGAGATTGATTTACTAGGTCGGATATTGGTAGGAATATCTGAAGCACTCTGGGGTATTTTACAGTTTTCTGCTTTTTGTGTGATTTGTAAAGCATGAGTTGCACGAATTGTGAATCAGGAACGTGCTGTCAGCTATCAGTGAGGCAGGAGGTACAGCTCTTACATTGCTTCCAGCGTATTAAAACACTTGTGGCTGACAAAGTACCTTTAGGCCCCGCGTGTTCCCTTCTTTGCAGGGTCTGTACCGATACTGAGAGCGTGAGAAAATACCAACCCGAATTCCTTGCTAGCGGAAAGACATTCTGCGGGACCTGCCTTCAGGTGCTTTTGTTCATCTGACCGTGCTCTGTCATTTGTCTCTCTTACAGCTGTCGGACAAGCAACAGGAAGAGTTTGATCGTAACATCCAGCACATCTCCAACTCTCCCGCGACCACATTCCCCTCTTCATGGGCACGCAGGTAACTCCCTGGGACTGCTTTACCTGGGAATCATTAGGAGAAATGTCAGTGTTCGTTGGAGTGAATTTGCACATGTTGATCTACACCAAAGGATGCTCTTTGGAACTTGATCTGACTATAGTTTTTCAGTTTTTCTAACTTTTAAGAGGGTTCTTAGAGCTTGAAAGTAAATACTGGATGTCCTCATTGGTTTTGCATGGTTTTTTCACTTTGCTATCATATCTTCCACTCTTTCGGGGTGATTCAGCCCTCTTAACGTCCTGCAAAAGAACCTGAGCTGGAGAACAAGGTAAAAAATAAATACATTTAAGAAAATGTCTTGTTTTCAGTCTCCTAGCACAGTTAACTTGTGCCAGTGATTTAACTGCAGTTCTCGTCAGAAGCAACATTCTGCTTGTCTCTGCCTGCCTGCGGCAGCCCATCCACTGTGCAGTGGGCCATCTTAACGGTCCCTCTCTGCTCCTCTAGAGCAACATGAGAGGTGTAGCTGTTCTTCTTTTACATCACTGCCAGCTTTACCTGGACAGCAACTGGGAAATGCTCGTTTCGGAGCAAACGGGCAACTGCTTGTTAGTCATGGGGCGAAGTGTGCGGAGATGCTGTTTCTGTAGGAAAAGAAAGAAGGATTGTTCAGCCTCCAGTAACTCGGGGTTTTCAGAAAGGGTCAGGCATGCATTCAACAGCTTGCCTGAGCAGCATGTTCCCTTGATGTTTTTATTACTGAGGGAGGTAGGTGATGTGTTCCTACCTTGTTTTCGATATTTCTGAATGCTGGAGAAGACGGTTGGGTTTCAGGTGTGGCCCTAACGGGCACCAGTGAATAGCATGAAAGGGCTTGAACGTTTGTGGCGCATCATCCACAGTGGAGCCTGTCTGGAAGCACATCGCTGCAGCGTATAAGACAAGTAACTTGTTTTCATTCTAATCAGACTCTCCTCCTCCTACACACCAGTATGTTCTGTAAATACTTTCTGGAGATGGAAACTAAGGAAATGCTGAGAAAGAACAGCCAGTAGATAGCAGCTCAGCTAGAAGGAGCCATCTGCCTCTGTTTGCAGAGCATTGCATCTCAAGAGGTGACATCCAGGGAAGGAAAAAGAAATTGTTCAGGGATGCCCATGAAATCCATAACCACCCTATGTTTTCATAGAACTTTGTCGTATTTCCTTGGGATGCTGTAAAGTCCAGTTATGGAAGTCTGGGAAGTTAAGTTAGTGACATTATTTTATTAAAATGGCCCATGATTTTCAAATTGAAATGTTAACAAAATATTTAAAGTAGCATGTTAAAGCCATTTTCTTCTTGCTTCTGCATCTCAGATAAAATACAGGACCAAAAATGTGCATAGGGCAATTCCCTTTGCTTCAAATGCCCTTGGTTCTGGTGTGATTACGATAGTGACAGCTTTGTAACATTTGGTTTCAACAAGGCATTTTTCCAGGTAGAGATTCTCCACTTAGTTAAGATGTGCTCTTTATTTTGTTCTTAGAGATACATATATTGGATTTATCAAATTTTAAATAAGCTGTACAAGCCTTTAATTAAAGTGATGGAGGAAGATGCTCCTTAGACTATGGGAGAAGTGTCCTTTCTGGGCAGATTACAACAAGATGCTGACGTGATCATTGCTCAGAAAACAAATGCAGAAATGTTCACAATAGGAACATTTATATTTTCTTTTGTTTGGCTTTTCTCCTCTGTTTAGAAAAAATAAAAATTGCTCTTAGTCGTTTTGATGCTGTCCCAGGCTTTATAAGCTTATCTTTTGTTAGACGACTGCAACTGTCTTCTAGAAACCAGAGTTACTAATCGGTGGTATGCCATCTTTCTTCAGCAGTAATGGTCAAATATTTCCATTTTTTGTTCTGATGTTGCCCGTGGGATTTAGAACTATTAATTAAAAGGATATCCTTTGTAACCTCCGAGAATAGCCAGTAGAGCATAGGAACATTACTGGCAATTTGAGTTCTCTGCCAGTACTATGTTCAGGAGTCTTCCCTGAGAAAAATAATTTATTCAAGAGATAAAAGTAGATGAAATTTAGAGTCACAAATATTTTCTTAAGAAATATCATATATGAGATGTGAATTTGAGAACAGGCTGTGATATTTGTTTAGTATTTCAACAGAATCTATCAATCTGTTTGTTCAGATACATACACTGTTAAGTTACTAAAAATGCTGGAGCCTCTCCCTGGCCTCTTTTGTCTCCTCTTAATGCCCATTGTGAACCTCGCTTATCAATCAAAGGAACAGCAAGCACACAGAGAAACTGGGGAGGCTTTCTGAAGTGTTTCTATTCACAAAGTACTCTAAACCCACGTCCTGTATGGCACTAGCCTCAGGACTTACTCACTAGCCTCAGGACTTCCTCTCCTGAATGTAATGTAAAAGTTAGTGGGTGTGATACAGCACAGTCCCTCAGGCAAACCTGCCTCCTAATGAGCACTGACCCAGGCAGATACACTTACTGTCCGAAACAGCATCCCGATCAGATGCCAGGCAATCTCATATCATAGGAAATTTAGGCGAAAAGTTACACTTAGGAGATCTCAACAATGGAGGTGGAAGTACAACCAAAACATTTTAAGTCTGCTGTGAAATCACTTCTGATACAAGAACACTTAACGGATGTGAAGTGTGCTAATTCAGTTTCCAGACAGTGTGAACAGCGTTTTCCAAAATGAGCTGGGACCTTCCTGTGGAAAGCTACAGCTTGTTAACTTCATGGGGAGGTCACCCTGCTTATCTCGTCTCCCAGGCTTGGAGTGAAGTGACCAGTTTTAGGAGTACAGGTTGAAAATCCTCCTTTTTTTTTCTAAGTTCTTTTTCTTTCAAAATCAGAGGGGAAAAAAAAAAGTTTGCACGTATGTTCCTTACATTTTTTTTGTATTTGTTTGAATCCATTTTTTCAAATCTGAAAATTACAAAGGTAATTTTGTACACCTGTGAGAGTGTAAGACGTAAGAGTACACCTGTGAGAGCGTACCTGTTGTGAGGTTGATTACTGAATCACCACTAGATTATATTGTAAAGTGAAAAGTTTAAAATAAATTTTAAATTTTTGATTTATAAAATCAAAATTTCATAAACTTATAAATAAATAGTGAATTTATAAATATAATTAATGTAATCTGTAAAGATGTTATAATCTTTATAATTCAGCAAGAAAGAGACAGGTTCTTACAGCTGGATGATTGAAGTTCAGACTATTTTAAACTTTGCTTTCCACAGCTGTAAGGTAGCCAGGTTGCCTACTGGCTTCCAGTGTAGATGCTTGTCACTGCTGGGACCAGTATCCTGCTACTGTCTGTAGTGGCAGGTGGGGGCAGCTGCTCGCTGGCAGCACTGTGGCACCGAGGGAAATCGTTCTGCTTTCGCTGCAAGCTCAGTTCCACTGTCTGGCAGAAAAATGGCTATTACTAAGGCCTCTATTTATTCATTATTTTCAGGGCAGGCAGAGTATGTAATGTCCCTCTCTAGAGCCTGCCCTGGTTGTCAAAGCTGCAGTTCATCAGCATTTCATGGGTGTGATCCTCAGGTGGTGTGAGAACTACATGGGAAAGAGGTGGTACACAGGGTGCTTAAATGGTTTTGGTCTAGTTAAGATTCATGTGTGCTGGGAGACAGCAAATTCCGTGGCATGCAGTAGGATCTTTAGCTGCTTGTGTTATTATTAGCAAATAATGTTACTGTATCCTATGTAGGAGACCACAACAACTTCCTCCTTTGTATGTGTTTGTTTTTATAAATCTCAGAAGCAGGTTTTTACAAAAGGGATCGAGTGTAGGTCTTTGGACTCATTATCTATCTGGTGAATGTCATGTCTGCAGATGATAGCTGAAGCTTGCACCCATCGCCCATAAGGTCCGGTTTTGTACTTGAAGGGTAGCGGATGTACAAATGCTTTGGCTGCATCCTTCTTCCTGTGTCCGGAAAATGAAAGGTTCATGCCTGAATTATTAACGTTCCTGTAACTGTGTTGATTTACCTAATGGGTAATCATGCTGTGTAACAGCCTCCCTTGAGACAGAGCTGTTGAGGCTCAGTAGTAGCCAACTGTAAGCCTTCAGCAACAGGGGAATTTACCTTTGCTAACACAATAAATAGGGTTTCGATCAGCCTTGGTGAACGAGACCATCGCACGAAGGCTTCTCTTATTAAAATTCCTTCAGCTATAGCAGATGCAGCAGTATTGGGGAATTTTAGGGAGAGTAGTAATTCCCCTTCTCCCTGTTGTTGTTTTAAAAGCTTCACCCAGACTTGAATTGAGTAGAAAAACCTAATTGCTTTTCATTTTTAAAACTCGAAACAACTCACAGGGGATCCAATTAAAATTCCAATGTCTGGAAGGAAATATACCATGTAAATCTGAAAAAGTAGTTGCTTAAAAATTAGTAGTATCTCTATATCGGATTATGCAGGCTCAGAAGAATTCGAACACCCACGTACTTAATTTCAAAATGTAAAAACTGTCATTACCCAATTTCCTCAGTTACTCTGAAATCCTATTTTGGTCATCATCTGGAAAATTTACAAGAGATTGATGAAGATGTAAAAAGTCAATGACAGTTCATGGCTTGTTTATAACAGCGTTGGGCAATGGACTTTTTGTTCCAAAAGATCATCTCGACACGGTAGGATTTGTCGGCGCTAAAGCTTGAAAAATGGGAAGGCAGAGACCAAGGTTCCCTCCAAAACGGGCAGCCTTCCTTGCTTTGTTAGAAGATCCGCATAACCGCGGAAAGGCCTCACTCCTGCATTTACTCCTGACCTACACCACTTCTTCAGCTTTCTGCAGGCAAGTAAATATTGGCCCTAACCCTAGCTGTGTGCTGCTACCAGCACACGAGTGCTTATGCGCCGTTGAGTTGTTCATTTGTGGCTCTGTAGCCTCCTTCTGTCTTTCTTGTAAGCTTGCAGTGCCATCTAGACTGTCAGACCAGTCTTCGTACTTCAAAAGCAGTATAATGTCTCTGTTTCTTCATTATGGCCAAAAGAATTAAAGTGAGTGCAAGCTTAGTAAATGAAGCATCAAAAATCATCTAGTTACTGATTTCTGATCACTCTCTTCCCTTCCCACTTGGGATATGCTGGGAATGGGATAAATGGTATCCAGTTTGGTGTGAAAACTTACATTGTGTTGTATCGCACGGTGAACTTGTTAGTTCTTAACTAACAATACAGAAGAAAACCACGCCAAAGGACAACAAAGCTGTTGCTCTAAGCCTCTTGATTCAGTTTGCTCTTGGTGAAGCAGATAGTGAAGTGGTCTGGAATTCACTTACCCCTCCAGTTCTCTCATCACCCCTCGACACATGTTAGGTCAGCCTGGGGCTGCTTTAATCATAGACCCACAGAATGATTTGGGTTGGAAGGGACCTTAAAGCCCATCCAGTTCCACCCCCCTGCCAGGGGCAGGGACACCCTCCACTAGACCAGGTTGCTCCAAGCCTCATCCAGCCTGGCCTTGGACACTGCCAGGGATGGGGCATCCACAGCTTCTCTGGGCAACCTGTCCCAGTGCCTCCCCACCCTCTCCAGGAAGAACTTTTTCCTGTTATCAATCTAAATCTCTCCGCTTCCAGTTTAAACCCGTCACTCCTTGTCCTGTCAACCAGCTGCTGTTTTTCCCCCCGTAGAGCTGTAGACCAGCCGGAGTTGGCTGGCCTGTGCTGTGGCCATCCTTGTACCCCAGGCAGCATCGGCTGCTTCCCCCTCTCCTGCTCCCTGCCTGCCCGGCACGCTTGCCAGGTGGGCACACGCCGTGCTCACGAGAAGGTGTGGGGAGGTGCTGCTGCAGGTTTCCGTGAACCATTTGTGTAGCCTGAGCGTGGGTGAATGTTACCTTTGACGGAGCACGGTGCTGGTTTTAGTGTAACAGTTAAGGTGTGTGAATAGCCTGTGTTGAAATTAGTGCAAGTTAATTGAAGCTTCAGTACAGTGCTGGGTGGGAGCATAACCTCACCAACAGTGCAGGCTTGGGGGGCGAGCCGGGCGCCTCGTGCTTCCGAAACAGAGACAATTCCTGGGCAGGCGACTCATCACTGATGTTGGATTTTGCAGCATGACTTTTAAAACAAATCCATTTTGTGGGGGTTCTAAATGTGAAAACATTTCTGATGACCAGTTATATACCTTGCACTGCTTTGCTTGCCCAGGATCTATTTAGTTCACCTGCTTTTTCTTATTTCAGTGTTACTTTATTGTCTGTGTGCAAAGAACTTGCTGTTGTCGGATGTTTGCCACGTATAGTTTCTGTGCTTGTGTTAAAGATCAGACAGAGCTTAAGAATATGCTTGACAGAAAACACACTGGCTGACATGAAGCTTCTAATTCACCCATACCTTTAAAAGGTTTCTGCAGTTCATCTCCAAAGGATTCAGCCTTTCAGAAGGGCTTTCGATGAAATGGTTGCTTTATACTTTGAAATAAAATACATTGCAATATGCCAGTTACCAGCCATGTGCTTTACACATCGTAAGACAAAGCCCAGAGAAAGTATTCTTGTGCCAAGTGAACATTAAGTGTTATTTCTTCCTCACTGTAAAAGTTCACTGGAACTTGCTTTTTCATGGCAGAAGTATTACTTCAGAAAAGTGGTAGTTAGGGTGAATGCTGATGTATGCCTGATCACCTTACCTGTGTGTCGTCCTTTTATTGTCACGTCGGGATGTCTGTCTTTCGTCCTCAGTGAATTTTGCATTCAGCCTTGACGTACATTGTGGAGAAATACTTTCTTGCTATTTATTATTCCTGAAACTGGCATCAGTGTCATTGCTAACTCAGGTTTTTCATTGAGAAGTGTTAGGAAAAGCTTGTATATTATTAAATTATTGCAAAATATTAAGAGACACTATTGGGTATATGTGATAGATCACTTACCAGGAAGGAAAAAAGAAAATGTACACCTTAAATTATTTTAAAAGGAGAGAAAATACTGATACATCTCTATTAGAACATTTCCTTAGCAAACTAATGCTCAGATGATCAAAGACTCACAGCTTCATATTTTCAATCATTTGTGAACTACCATTTGCAGCTGAAAGTCTTTCTGCACTGTGAAAACTTGCTCTGTTTGTTACAGATCTGAATGAAGTGCTTTGGGTGTTGTTTTTTTTTCTTTTTTTTACTTTCTCAAACAGGCAGCAGCCCCTTGGACAGTCCCAGGAACTTCTCTCCAAATGCACCTGCTCATTTTTCCTTTGTTCCTGCCCGAAGGTAAGTCAGGATCTATTCTCTTTGGACTGGCAAGCAAATAGTCTATATACTTTTATTTAGAAATGGCCTGTGGGTTAGAGTTTTCTGAGTGTGTTTTACTTCTCTGATGTTTCCAGTTTTGTTTTATTATTTTATTTTATTCTTATTTTTGTTTTTGTTTAGATCTTGGCAGCATTCAGAAAGTGCTTTTCTGACCTAGAAGAAGCAAAAGTAAATTAAGTAGTCAGTACTGCCTAGGGAGGAGGCAATGTTCTCCCAGAAGGATGACACATAAGGCACGTGATACAACAACTACCTTAGTCATAATGACATTACACCCAGTTATAAGTAAGATAATCGTATCTAGTTGTAGTCCTAGATGCTCTCCTCCCTGAATAACTGAGGTGTGTGCTAAGTGTATTGATCTTCTTTGCTGTGTCTGCACAAAGACATAAACATACCTAAAATTAGGCATGTGCGACTGTGCGTGCGTTCATTCCCTGCCTTCCGACTGGTAACACCTCTTTAGTTTCCTCTGCTGTCTTGGGCATTGGTGTCAAGAGTAAATTAATGCCCTAATGAGGAAAACAGCTGATAATTGAAATTGCTAGTCTACAAGAACTTCTGGAAGAGGAGCAAGTCCTGTAGCGAGTGCTGGGCACGCCGTGTATCCAGCTAGTGGAAAGAAATCAGATACTAGAGTGATGGATTTAGTGTAAGGAATAGGACAGAAAGAATAAAGACAGCTGGGAGACAAACGGTGTATTGAATGTCGTATCCCAGCAGGTAGGCAGAAATGGATAATGATACACAAAGTTAAATTTTGTGAAGAAATAAAGAACAGGGGGAAAAAAGTGATCCTAAGCAGATTGTTAGATTCAAGTGTGTGAAAGAGATTTTGGATTTCTAACTTTGCCTCAGCTGAACAAAACCCTGTCTGTGTTAAAATGATTGGAGAATGAGCAACGTGATAGTTCTGAGAGGAAGTAAGTTTTCTGAGATGACAGATTTAGCTTGGGGACTAGTTAGAAAAAGGATAGGTCTCGAAACCTCAAAGAATAAAAGGTTAGGATTTGATGAAGTCAGGTACACCCTTGATCGGAGCAGCAGGTAAATCATGGAGCGCTTCTCCGTTGAGGTGATTTGCTAGAAGACCTCGTGTCCTTGAATACTGTTTGAAGTAGACTTTGGTTTTCAGATCTTGTGTGAGAAAAAACTGTATAATAGCACGTGAAACGTAACAGGCTGGATGTGTATTTTCCTGTTGCCTCAGAGAAAATAGTGGTTTACCTGCTGGTAAAACATTTCAAATGGATTCACAGCATCCACCTTAATTTTTAAAGGAGTATCTGTGCCTGATCTGGGTCTATTCAGTAAGTTCTGTTGAAGTCCACTGAATTTTTGCTGGTTTTCACAGTATCTGGAGTTCTGGACCCTGGAACACAGGAGGAAAGTTGCAGTTGAAACTGTTGTCAAAACTTAACATAATCTTCAAACGTCATGTTGCAACTTGATGTTTCAGTATCATTCCTTTCTCAGATTTCAGGCAGAAAATATATGTTTTAATAATAAAACCCTGAAGAGTACTCGTTCATACTTTTGCACTCTTTAAATCTAATTTTTAAAGAATTAGGTGAGTAGAGGTTAAGCCTGTCCTGTCAAATGTGGTTCCTTTTACAGCGTGTGTGTTGCTCTCTATACTTTTCTCGTCATTGAAGGGAAGACTTCAGCACTGCTTGCTTTAGAAATTTGTTTCTATTTTCTACTTGCTTTCCACCCTGAACAGCTGTGCCAGCAGCAATGCATTTATTAGGTGATCACACGGTGGTATCAGAATAACCTCTGTGTGATGGTGTTAACTGAGTGGGGTGCTGTTACCCCAGACAAATGGATGTTTCCCTGTACCCTTTTGATCAGCGTCGTGTGCCTCTTGGGATGGTTCTTACCTGATTTCCTCCCATCGCCATCACAGAAATGATTTGTTGCTGATTTTCTGCCTTTTATATTTGGTATAATTTTTTCTTATTTTGCTGTATCAACATCATTTGTGATTTCTATTTGTTCATTATAGCCCTGTGAGGAGTTGATTCTTGGGACAGGGTAGGAAACACATTTGGAAAACTCATTTTACTGTAAAGCCTATGTTACTACAATATACTGCAAGGTTGTCCTTAGTTTGACTAGTGATGAGTCAGAAATCCCTTGCTAGAAACCCTTCCAACGACTGTCATAGCCGCAAAGTTGGCACGCTGAGGAATCCTTCTGTTCGAATTAGGAAACGCGTGGTTAATTCTGTCCCCGTGCACTAAAACTGGTCTGCGTGGAACGCCAGTAACAGAAGATGAGGGTGTTTTTCAGAAATCACATGTGCGTCTTTTACTTCTCCCTCTCTGACTATCACTGTACGATTCCTTCCATACAGCCACGGCCACAGAGCAGACAGGTAATGTGTATCGCGTTGCTGTTTGTGTGTGTGTGTGTGTGTGAACGTGCTCCTGTGCCGCTGAGCCTGCGTCCCTAACGAGTTTGTGCTGCAATAACCCCATTTAGGCATTCAGCTTCTGTTCTTTGGTAATCAAAACGGGAGATCATTGCTTTTTGGCTTGAAATGATGAACAGTAGTGCTTTGGAGAAGATGCACTGTTCTTCTAGCACCTTCTTGTTATAAAATTCATCCACTGTTCGCTGCCGTAAAAATACTTCCTTAATTAACAATTAAAATGTCATTTTAAAGGCAAATTTGTTGTTTGCATGTTTTATTGTGCTAGCAAAGGATCTGTAATAAGAGACCTAAAAATTGCTTTCGAAGCATATTTTCCTGAAGCAATATTGCATGGTGTCTCTCCGAAAACGTGTTTGTTAACAGATCACTGAGTAACTTTGAAATGTTTTGCATAAATGAAGGAGGAATTCTCTTCCAGTCTTTTTCCCGTTGCCTGTGACTGGAAGATTTCTACTCTTGTCCCACTTCTTTCTGCTAGGATAGAGCTGTTGTGCGTTGTCCTGACTGCTTAGCACATTGCTTGCCTAGGTTGCATCAGCAGAAAGTAGCCCGAGCATGGGGAGGTATCCTGTCATGTTCTAATTGAGAAAGACTTTTTTAGTTAACTTTGCCAAAATGAAAATTCTGAAGTATTTCCAGTGCACAATTTAGGCAACTCAGTAAAAAAGAGATTAGGCTTTCCTTTTGCCAAAAAAAAACCCCAAAACCAACCAACCCCCCAAAAATTCCCACGTGTGACCTGTGCGTTCCTGTGTACTGTTTGAGAAGTCAGGAACATACTGTCTTGCTTTGGGCCTGAGGGTCCAAACTGAAGCATGGACCGAAGTATTTCCCCTGTACCCCTGTGTGTTATGAGAAGCGGAACAAAGTTCCTTGAAGTTTGGTGTTCGCTGACTGCATCGTGCAGCCACTTCATAATCCTGACACTTGTTTTTTCAGGGTTAAAAAAGGAATTTAGTTTCTCTTGGAATTTTTGAAGAGTGTTCTTTTACATGTAGTTGTCTTCCCAAAGAAAACATCACCTTGTGGCTAAATGGGGTTCAGCTGTAACGTACGCATGCAATAGAAATCTACGTTACGGCTTGATTAATTGTTATTTGATTTTATTTTTGATGCATGAAGCATGAGTCTTAGTGAAAGACTTTCTTGACGTAATACTCTTTCAGTGATGTGGAACAGTGGGTTTATTTCTTTCTCGTTCTAAGATAGATGGCAAAGAGGAGCGGTGTGTATCAGTGCCTGAAAACAAAAGGAACTTGATCTGGAAAAATACCAACTGGCATTTATTTCTGGGTGTGCAGTGAACATTTTTTCTGAAGATGAGGCTTCACGGGTGCGGGTAGTGAGATGGGAAATATTTACTGTGAAGGTGATAGCGATTGAGTCTTCTATAAGCACTGAGCACTGTTTCAGACCTGTACCAAACATCCTATAATGCACTTGCATAAATGTACTGTACCTTATGTGTACCAGTTAAACCCCAAATCTTCTCAAAGTAAGTTACAATGGTGAGCTTTTCTAATTCACCTTCACCTCATGACCAGTTACTAATCTGCTGTAATAAAAGAAGCAAGCAAATAGAAACTGAAGTGAGGAAGAGGCTTCTTCATCATCCATGCCATCGTGCAGTAGGACACATTATAGGACACAGAGTGTGTGTGAGACTGAAATGAAGTTGGGGGCAGGAAAAGCACTGTGAGACTAAGCTGAATGTTGTTCAGTTTCCATCCTCACCGAGGTGGGTTTTGGGGAGAGAAGAGGGTTTCAGGGAGGACAACAGTGATTCTTCTCAAAGCAGCTGTATGGTTCTTCAGTTTGAAGTTGGTGAAACAAGACCTTTTCTGCAATACCTCCAGGGTTTTTTGGCTATTTTCCCTGAGGGTTGTGTTTCTTTGGCTACAACAGGGGAGTAACTACTGATATTATATTGACTGGAGGAGAAAGAGACCCTAGGTGAGATTTCTGTGATTTGTATCTCTCTGTTTCAAGTGGACACCTCATAGATCTGCTGTAGTGGGTTTAGTTCACCAGCTGTGTCAGGCGATGTGCTAGGCAGAACGCCTTCTAACTAGGTAATGAATCCACTGTCAGTTGGTTCTTGTTCTAATACGATTTTTTCCTCAATTTTAAACTTTATGTAGAAGACAAGGAACTGCTTAAGTAATAATCTTAGGCATAACTGTCTCTTCCAAGAAGTTTGAAGCGGGCTGATTCCGTTTGTCTGTTCTAGAAACTCAAGTGTTTGCATAACTGGTAACACAAATCATCTACTTACTGCAGGAATCTGATGCCCGTTTGCTTTATCTTTTCCAAGCTCACTTTTGCTTTTAAAACTTACCCTAGCTGCTTTTTCACAAAGGTCGTTGTAAATCAGATCCCTGATTTGTCTGAATAACTTGAGACTTATATATAAATCCCTGATGATAATTTTCCTTACTACTTTTCTCCAGAACGGATGGACGCCGCTGGTCCTTGGCCTCCCTTCCTTCATCTGGATATGGAACAAACACTCCCAGTTCAACAGTTTCAGTAAGTAGCATCAACTTTTTCAAGCGATTCAGTTTGTACAAACACACCCTAACAAATCAGCTTCTGAGTCTTTACTAAAATATGTGGTCTTTCTTCATTGTTTTGCTAACATTTTTTAATATACTAATTATTTTACTTATTGGTTCTGCTGCTTTTTCCTCCATTTCCCAGCTCCTATCATCTTGCACTTTGCCTTTAGCATTGGTGAAATCCCAGTGCAGCACTTGGCTCGACTGATCAGTTGGGAGGCACAGTATGTCAGAAGTGGCAGGACTCGAAGAGATAGTGCCTAATGACTAGCCAGCTCTCAGCGCGTCTAGAACTGGGAGATGAAATTCTTGTCTGCTTTCAAGTTCTTCCTGTGAAAACCTCTGCTAACAGGCTAGCAGAAAAACTGCTAATGCACATCTGTTACCCAGCTCCAATACTTTGAACCTCCTAACGAAGGAGTTTCTAATGTCATTACAAAGGCTGGCTGCAGTTTGCTTGAGTTCTGTGCTTTCACAAGGCTAGTATGCCATTAATGCCAGTAGCAGCACCATGTTAACCCTTATAACTCCCAGATACTTCATACAACGAATCTTATTCTTTAGTTTGTGCAAACTAGATGCTGGGGGTATCCGTGTAACAACCTTGCAAAGCCAAGCATAGGAAAATCAGAAAAGTTAAGGCTACCTGCACAGGCTTTTGTATGCGCCTTATGGTGAGCGTCTTCAACTGTGTGGTCACGTCTCACTGCCTCTTTCCATAACACTTCTACTGCTCATTTTGTTTTGTATGTACTGTTTAGAGTATGTTCCTAATCATTGTAATAGCTGCCTTGATCAGGACTCAATACTCCACATTATGTGAATCTTACACTGAATGGTAGTATCATTGTCCTCCTTGTGAGCTGTTCTATTACATTAATCCATAAACTTTCTAATGCCTCTCAAACGTGAACTTATCATCACAGTTCTGTAGGAGGTGAGTGTTAAATTCAGTCTATATAGCAAGAGAAGAAATTGGGGTCAGAAGTTTCCTTTTAGTGTAAACTGGTATGATTAAAGTTTGATTTTGCAATGTTAATGTCATCTCCGTAGCTTCGTATGTTCAGACACATTCCTGCAGACTCTAGTTTACACAGTTTCCACAATTATTTTTTTTTGTCCTTCAGGACAGTTGATTATTTTTTTTTTGGTCTCCTTAGAAGGCAGATGACTTGATTTCAGTCTCCTGTGGGAGAAGTCTGTCTGAGTGTGTGTACAGATGCATGGGCAACAGCCCAGAAAAATGGAGAGAAGATCTCATTATCAGCATGAAAAAGATGCTGCTGGTTTCAGTGCCAAGCAATGTTGCATATTCAGGCACCTGAGAGCAGTTGTAAAAAGGAGCTCTGCTTTTGCCTTGATAGTTTTAGCTTAAAACTTCATGGGCGTAAGCCATGGCTAAACCCTCTTCAGGGTGCAGGCTGTGAGAGCATGGAGCAAGTACAGTTACTTTCTGAAGGGATGACTTCAGAGTAGTTTGATCATTGGTTGTCACTCTGAGAACTTCTAAGATAGTTGTGAAGATGACACTTTTGGAGACCCCACTGCCTGCAGTGTGGAAGTCATCCTTACCTGCAGGTGTGGTTGTTTTTCAAGGGTTGATAGTTTGACCGGTCTTTGGGTAGATGCCCACGGAGAGAGAGCAAAACTAAACAAGCAACAACAAAAAATAATCATCTGTTGGAAGAATCAGCCCTTGCTTTGAAACAGGGACATTAAAGCTACTTTTAGAAAGTTCTCAGCTTTCTGGCACAGGAAAGAAAGCGTATTTGTCTCCTGTCATGTTCCCAGAAACAGCTGGATCACTTTGAGATTTTTCCAGGAAAAAAACCCAAAAAACCAAGAAACAAATCTGAGATAGACGTGTCACGTAGAAAGCATCAGCTCAAATGGTGTATTACAAGGCTGTAAGCAAGGTGGTATAATAAGAAACGTGACGTGATAGTCTTATGTAGATCTAAATTCACCTTCCTGCAGGAAATAGACTAAAACCTGTCATTCCAAGACTTTTTTGAAATGGCTGAGTCTCTCATCTCTTGCCCTTTCGCTGGTTCAGTGTTACAGTCTCAAAGACATTTAAATGGGCTGTTTAGTAAGTAGTGATGCAATTCTTGGCACTATTAAACTTAGTATTACAATTTTAAGGCAATCCTACTTACTACTTGTCTATGACAATGCTATCATCACGCTATCCCATAGATTAGAATTAATTGGAATAACACCTGAAGTTCATAAGCAGTATTATTCCTGTGTAGACTTTAAAACTGAAGTAAGTAGTAGTGAGGGGGCTTGTCAGAAGGGTACAACGAATTCATGCTGTAGATGCAAATTTAACAGAATTTTGGGGTTCCGTTTGGTGCAATCAGTCCTCTAGAATACATTTCCTTTTCAAGCAAGATAGGAGGAAGCTGGCAGACCTTCTTTCTGGTGTATGTATCAGTAGGAAATATCAAGGGATTGTCAGTGGTGTGTTCTGCTGGCCCGAGTTTCTGCCTGGCCATTAGAGCTGACCTGCATCTCTGGTCACAGAGCAGCTGCTCTACCAACCACCCAGCTGAACAAACCACGGCGTTTACCTGTTCTAAGGTCAGTGGAAACCTCTCGGTTCTGCTTTACTTTTTGCTTCCAAATGAGGGATGGCACTTTTAAAAAATGCACATTTACCCTTTTCATCCAAATCATGAAGATCAGATGCATCTCATCAGACCAACAGTGGAAAAGCTGGAGAAGACATTATTTCAAGTTAGATGAATATAGAATAGTCAATTCAGTGGGCCGATATACAATTATTTGTAAACATCTAATCTGCTCTTTGTTTTCTAGATGCAGAGTTAACATATACGCCACTATAGCTTTTAGCTTGAGGGTTTTTTTTTACTGGAGAGGTGTTGGCTAATTCTCCATCTGTAATTAAGACACCAGGGAGATGTTTTCATTACCTGCAAATATTGAATACAGGAATGTGGTTACTAGCACTGCTTCCCCAGTCGTTTTGCTGTTGGGAGACAAAGTTGTTAATGCTTATTCTAGAATATCGGTTACTCTGGTAACTATGTGCTAACCTTCCTTAATGTGGTAGTTTAATTTTGTTTTGAATAAGACCTGCATTTGTAACGCCAGAACTTGAGTACCTGCTAATGCAGCTGTGTAAGACAGTGTCTTTTGTGCTTCGTGCGTGTTATTCATCCTGAAGGTGATGTCAGCTGATACATACCTTTTCTTTGAAAAATGTTGCTGGTTTTTCATAGGCAGGTACTTTTTCTGGCTCCTTCTATTGTGTAAGTCACAGACAGGCATCAAAGAAAGCTCTGAAGTCAAATGGGGGCTTGCTTAATGCTGCACTACAGGGGAGAATCCTTCCTGTATGTGGCATAGGCAGCGTGCACAGCAGAATAGCTGTGGGCGAAGGGGCTGTCAAATACCCGGGCTCTCCATCTTCGCTTCAGGGTGAACTAGACAGTGTGAGCTGATACACCATCTGGGTAACCATCACTGTGTGGACACTGAGCCTAGACCTGCCTGAAGGAAAACACTGGAAGTGGTGGCTTCCAGTTCCAGCCATGCCTGGGGAGGTCGTGCATGTCCCAAGGCTTTCAAGGGGGTCTCTTTGCTGTAAATACCTCTGTAGTGCAGAGTGGATCTGGGATCTGGAGCCATTGTTTTTGTATCAAAGAACATGGTCTCTAGGTTTACGTGTTCTCACGTTCAGATCCCATCTAAGTCTTGGCTAGAATTCTCTAGATAAGCCTGTGCTAGGATCTGCAATAATCTGCTCGGTTTTAATTCAGTTCAGGTGTAGCCGTTACCTTCTTGACAGATTTGCATGTACCCGTTTTAGGTAATTTCAGGGCATTTTCTCTTTGCTGTCAACATTGCAAACATGCAGGACTCCAGTGAAAAGCCTTGTCAGCACCTGACTTTCCTTACTTGGCCATACTACTGAGTGGTTTTTATCTTTTTTTTTTTTCCAAACCCATCAACAGCAAGTGAGTCTAGAAAAGAATGTTAAGTGAGTTAAAGCTTTGGTCATACATGTTATAACGTGTATAATTTCCTCCTACCAATACTTCTGGTACTAGGATGCAAGTGCATTTCCCTTTGGGTGAGGGTCATTGTAGCAAAAGGAACAGTTTTTCCACCGGAACAGTGTACATAATTCATTTCATCAGATCAGTAAGGAGACATGGAATGTAGATTAGGATGATGTTTATAGTAACCCCACTGGTGTTAGTCACTGCTACTCTGGTCATTCAGCATTTCTAGGATTTTTTTCCCCTTTGTTTTTAAAGATGATATTTAATTTGTCCTTGCCTAATGTATTTTCTTACTTTTGTAAAATGGAAAGGGGCATTGAAAAATCACACAAGAAAAGATGTATTCCTTAGCTGACTGAGAGCTTTTTCCCCTGGAACATCCAACATCTGACGTTACTAACACTTCCCACAAACACGTGTTTTAATCTCAGGTTTCTTGAGGTTCAAGAATTAACACAGTTTCATGTCTGCCAGTATCACAGGATGTGTGTCATATAAATGCATCAACTTATTTAAAGATAAGCTGTTTATAACAAGAAACTGTTAACCTTACAACTCTGCAAAGTCAGCTACTTGGATTTTGTTATCACCTACTTGGTTAGAGAAGAAGCCTGATGGGTAAAGGAGGGGAGAAATAAATTCCTGGCCATTGACAAAGGCTGTATCAATGAGAGCCAATAATCAGCATAAACTCTCACGTATACACAGCTCCATAGCATTCTGCATGCCAGTGAAACTCCTGAGCTAAGAGAGCATGAGGGAAAAGGAAAGAAAGTTGCTCACCACTCCAGGAACCTCCTTGACCTTTCCATAGTAGCACAGGTACTCACGTACCTTCCTTTCTGTCTCCTGATAGTGAATTACCTGCCTGATCAGATGTAATGGTTCCAGAACCAGATGCAGCGGTTCCCTAGCCTTCTCCCAAAGTTTTCTTGATCTCACCAGCTCTGTCGTTGTACATACGGGTTGTCTTAGCCTAACAATAAACAATAAAAAGAGAAAATAAAAAGAGGCACCTGGTCTGATAAGTAGCTTTCTTTTCCGCTGGAGTGTGCAGTGTCTGGCAGAATCCGTTCCTCTTCCATTCATTAGCTGACCCCTATGCATGCGTTTAGTGCATTTCTTTTCTGTATTTTTTTCTGTACTCAGTCATCATGCTCATCTCAGGAGAAGCTGCACCAGCTGCCCTTTCAGCCCACGGCAGATGAACTTCATTTCCTGACAAAGCATTTCAGTACTGAGAGCATCACTGACGAGGAAGGGCGCCACTCTCCAGCCTTGAGGCCTCGATCTCGCAGTCTCAGGTGAGCTTCAGGTTCTTTGGTCAGTTTTGAAGATGTTGCACTCATGTATTGCGTTTCTGTGTGTGCTTTCAGACCTAAAATAGTAATTTGTAGTTGTTCTGTTACAAGTTTTTGAATTTTATTTTACTCAACGTTTAACCCACCTCACCTAATCAGAGAGTAGGGTTTTTTTTTTCACATTTGACACTGAGATTTTGGGTTGGAAAACGGTTAGCCTAGTCTGCTTTTGTATCTTTACAGTAACGCCGTGAAAACGTGATCCACAAGCATCTCAGACTAAATCTGTGGGATGTGGATTTCCTTTAGTGAAGTTTCTTCTCAGAATTTTGCTGCATTAATATGAGGAATTGGTTACATTCCGTGTTAATAACTTTTCCAGCAGTGCTTCTGGAGGGGTATGAAACCTAGAAAAGACCAAGTCAAAGCCGTAAAGGTGATTGCACCCAAGAGCAATTTTGTGGTAGTGCTGAAAACACTTCTGCTTGAGCAGCTGAATAATCTTTACTGTTGCTTCAGAGCACTGGTTGTTCAGCGACACCCATCCAGGGGGTATTTCCTTGTGCAGTTGATTTTTACATACTGGAAGACAGAAGTGACTATAACTTCATCTGTCACAGAATTACAGAATGACTGAGGTTGGAAAGGGCCTCTGGAGGTCATCTTGTCCAAACCCCTGCTCGAGCAGATTGCCCAGGACCCTGTCCAGGTGGCTGTTGACTGACTCCAAGGACAGAGATTCCACAAACTCTCTGGGCAATCTCTCTTGCAGGTCTCTAACAATTGTGTGGAATAAATCCACGAACATTTTGTATCATGGTAAAAGCTTTAAGTTCTGCTGTGGATTTAGGGCTGGACCAAGTCTAGAGATGCATGCCTCTAGAGACAGCGTCTTGTGAAAGAGAAATGATTTGTACAAGCAGGGGATGAGGAGGTGAAGTTTCCCTTCTGCTTCTCATCTGAGGGAGCCAGAGGTGGATATCACCTTTAAATTAATGGTCAAGGTTCAGAAACTCTGCAGCTGGAAATACCAAATCAGTGTGTCTACTCAGGACCTAGGGGCAGGGTTTGTAATGGAAGGAAGTGAAACAGGCCAGCATAACAACAAAGCCCATGGTGAGTGTAGTGTCATGGCAGAGCTGACTTTTCATGTTTATTTGTAATTATTTGTATGTTCTAAACTTCAGTGCAGGCTGCATGGTAATTGCATATGGATCTACTAAGTGTAGTTACACAGTAATCTACAGGAGCAGGTAAGTACTGTAGGTAGTAGCACACTTAGCCTCTGATCTGCACAAATTGCCATGTAGTAAAGGACTAGTTGTATGATTTGTACTAAGTCTCTTTGAACAATAGTCCTACTTCAGTCCTCTTGCAGTCACTCCTAACGCTGACTATCGCTGAGTAGTGTAACTGTAGTGGTACTAATTCTTCACAGATGAGACAGCTACTGTAGGTAGACAACACATCACTAAAGTAATTACTGTCCTTTCTAACACAGGCATAATGAAGTATAAGACCCTCTTCCTAATGCAAGAATGATACAAACAATAAAATGAAGAGCCCAATTTATATTTTTCCATGTTAATACAAATTATCAACTTGCTGAGAATTTTACCTCTGTGAGCCAATTTAGAAGCACAGTTATCATATGTTTATAATTTGTGACGAGGCTAGATTAATTCACTGTGTCATATGCTTAATCTTCTTCCTCTCTTGAATGCTTTCTCTACCTCTCACTGCTTTTCAGTTTCATAATGGCCAGCCTTCTTGGTATTCCAAACCTTAGAATGAAGTAATTTAATTTTTTGACATTACTGTGCCTCATTTGTTTTTCATTTTGCTTATTGCTAGTAGTGTGATGCTGTGTGGCTCTAAAGTACCCTTGCCACTACTAAGCATTCATGCTGGCCCTTGCACCTCCAAGGAAAAATTGATATGTCAGTCCAACCAATTGGAGCAATGTTTGCAGGAATAAATACCCTCTTTGACAGAGTAGCATGTCCTTGTAAACAAACAAATACTGAAATACGTGACCAGACCTGCACAGCTTGCTTATTTATTTGCCCACACGATAGAGTTGGCTCACCTGGTGAGAAGATATTTTTACTTATCTAAAAAATGAAGGAAAAATAAATCAGCAATTAATGTGTTGAAAATTAAGCAGGAACTTCCAAAAAATATAATATTTACATAAGCATTTAATACTCTTGTTTGATCTGCTTTAATGAAAAACAGATGAACAAAATGCATCAGATGTTTTCCTTAGTTGGCAGTCACAGCTTTGTAAGTTAAAAGATGGTCTGATATTCATGACTGAATGCTAACATGTATTAATTTTTCATCTGTTACGACTGCAGCTTTACATTTCTTTTTGTGAGAGAGGAACTATTTTGAGATGCCACTGTCAAATGCTGGGACTTGTTTTTGACAGGCTTTAACCCAAGATTGTTTAGGTGTATCAGATGATCCTTCTATGCTCCTGGACGGAGTATTGCCTAGATGTAACTTTCGGGAAAATCTACTTTTTTTACTAGAAATTTCCCATTTTGTTGTACCTAGCTGCAAATGTTCTGTTCATACAGAGTAGTCTAAATGATCAAACTGTACACGAGAAATACCAGAGCGTACAGTCGTGGAGGGTAGCGTTGGCTGACGCACACTGACAGGTTGGTAGCACCTCCGTTGCTCGAGGTGTTCTGCCAGTGTGGCTTGAAGATGCTCATCACGTAACTGATCTTGCCTTATTTGAAATCCCCCGAATTTCTGCAGCAAAGAAGTGGCACTGGTTCTTTCCCAGCTGCTTTCATATGTAGGACGAAGGAGGTAGCCTGAGACCGACTCTGGGATCCTAAAGTGTGGCGTGCTGATAAAGCTGGTGGCTAAAGCCAGGACACTGTTCTCTCATCCTTCTCCAATTGATCCAGTACTTGCATGCTAAACGAAAGAACACACTTCCATGTGATCCAACTTTTTGGTGCTTACAGTGTGTCTTCAGTAGAATATTTCTTTATTGCCTGCAGAAATAGTTCCTAAATCTCTCAACTGTTCTCTTTGTTTAGCAATACAGCCTTCAAATCCTTCACGTTATTAACAAACAGATGCCCAGGCTGCAGTCCCTTTGTTTAGAACAATCCTGGGCTTTACCTGAAGATGTTTTCTCCCAGGAGTATGATGCATGGAGAGTGTGAATTCTTGTGCCAAATTTAGCGTCATTACTCTCTGTAAGTTAGAGAGATACTCCCTTCCATCTTTTCCTGGTTCTGTTTACTTGTCATCCTTTACCGGCTGCTAACACGTGGGAATGTGTGGAGAATGTCAGAGATAAAAGTAGAGTTAACTAATAACGACTTCTTCAGGACCTGCATTGGTGCAGTCTCTCAGCCCACCAATCTGCCCGCTGTTCTTGATCTCTTTTTATATTTCACGATAATGTTGTCTAGGGAAAAAGGGTTGAAGATGGTAGCAGTGACTTTTTATATAGTTGAAGGAGATGACATCATCCTTAATCAAATATGCTCCTTCATCTCCTTGCTGGGTAGTGCTTTTTAAATGCAGCCCTCCAACCTCATTTTCCTTGTGCTTGATCCTGCCATTAAGAATATACAGAGACAACTCGTAGGAAATGCCAGTTGCCAAGAAAGGCTTTTGACAACAACATACTCCAGGTGGGAAGAAGGAATAGGTGTTGTGAAACGACACCAGTGGCCCACGTAGTCCATCTTTGCCTTGCAGCGGGCGGTGCTCCCTGCAGAGTGGGGGTTCACTCGGCCAGGCATCTGCCAGAGAAGGCTGATAGTTTTGTATTCTGAAGCATAAGGCATCTATTTCTTATGAAAATACATTCTAACTGCGTTATGGATAATGTTGGTTTCTGTTTTCTCTCTCAAGACAGTGAGTTCTGTGAACTCCATTTAAAAAAGTTCTTCAAAGTGATTGGTTTTAAATTTATTAACTTTCGATTTCACTCACCATCTTTACGGTTTTCTGTTATGAGCAAACCTCTGTTTGGTTATGATTGTGCAAGAGCAAAGATCCTTGAATAAATAGGGAAAAATAAAGTTACACGTCTCATTTTCGACGTTATTTCCTCCATGGTATAGGTAGTTGTAATCCTGTGGGAAGCTGTGTTACGCTGTTACTGTGCATGTTGTGTAAATCCCGACTCCAGCAGGTGGGTTCTGCTGTACCGAGCTCAGTCCCCCTTTGGCCATTGCCGGGTGCAGAAACAGGATGGGCCCCGTGGTCTCGGTGTTGTGGTCTCTGTAGCACGGAGTCGCATTTGCTCTGAAGTGTGATGCTGAGGTGTAGATTGTCCATGTTTGCTTTCACTTTATTGCCTCTCTTTTCACGGGGAGTTTTCTGACTTACGTGAATTACGTTATTACTGGGAGGTCAGAGGTTTATATATTTATTTCCTGGGGGAAGAGGAAGACCAGTGCTCCGTTCACTTTCAGCTGAAGGTTTAACTGAGTTTCTACTTCATACAACTTCAGCTCTCTAGTTTTAAAATTCCTTATTTTGTGTGCCTGGAAATAACAGGATATTAAGGCATATGGTTTTAATTTTCCTGTGGACACTGACTTTGGTATCATGCTGTAAATACATCCTAATTAAACCTTCACATGTGGGTAAAGCAGAAAAGAGCTTGGAGTGCTTGTAGCTTCTCTGTGTTTTCCTAATAAAGACGGGTGTCACAGTGAAAGGAAAGATAGGTATTCACAAACACCTCAGCGTTATTTAGTCACAGTTATAGTAGATTTTGTGAGATTTGATTTATTACTATAAATGCTACTTCTTGAAATAGCTGTCTGTAAGCTATTTTCACTTTCTAGCATCAGATAAAGACACATGAGTTTTGACAAGCTGAAGGCTGGAAACCTTTGTGGGAGATAGATGTCACTGAAAGTCTACGACCACATCGTTTCATAAAGCAGAGTGAGGGAGAAGAAGGGGAAAAGAGAGGGTAGTTTTTCATTCTGCCATTAAGCTTAGGGGGACAGATACTATTCTTCTAATGTCTGCTCTGCTGAAATGAAAAACTCACCAGCAATAATGATTTCTTTGACCTACCTATCTGCACCAAGAAGGGAGAAGCAGTCTGCTTTTTGTCTTAACATGTTCTGCACGTGCACAGTGTGTCCTGTGTTTTACAGAAAGTAATCTGTTCCTTTCTGAGGCTTGAAATGTTAGACTGGTTTAGCTCTGTATGTGAAATTTTTGGTGCTAGAGAGAGATGTGTGAAGCTTTTGCATTTGAAAGGCTGTCATGCCAATAAAATGTATTAAAATCCTTTTTTTTTTTCTTTTTTTTTTTTTTTCTAACTTCCCTTATGTTCTCCCTTGGTGGCATTCAGCGATCTGCCCAGTCCTGGTTTCTGTTTTCATCTGGTTGTGTCTCAGAGGTGCTGTACAGTAACCAGCAGTGCCTGGCAGCTAGCCCTTGGTTAGTTAGTCACTTATCCATCTCATTATTTCCATAGTTTCCCAGGCTAAGCATCAACATAAAAAATTATGGTGCAGAATATTATGTTCCAGCATTGCTATTGTCAGCTAGATGTTTAATATGACTTGTTATATTGGGCAAATTTAATTTAGAATAGCAGTTTGAACCTTGATCCCAGGTTCTATCCAGAGTCGTTTCAATATTCTGCGTGGGAATAAGTGGTAGTAATCAGCTTCCAAAGCTGAGAGACAAAGCTGCCGATGCTCAAGGAAGCTGAGGGATTAAAAGCATTTACTTTCTTGCCAAACACTAGATGCTTGTGCAGAGAAAATAAGAATTACTTTGTTTCAGAATCATAAAAACCAAAAGCAAACCCAATAAACTCCTGTATCGCTGTGGTTCTCCTTAAGAAAACGCTACGTTTGCTGGCAGGACATCTTGAGTAGCATGATTTTTGTATAGCTCTTGATTTCTTGCATCCATATGAATAAAAGTGCCTTGAAAGCAAAGGACAAAACCCCTTGGTTTATTGTAGCCCTAAGACAGCAAATACTTAACATGCACAGACTTCAGAAGGACTGCTTTAGTGTTAATCGGAAGTATGTGTGTGCCTCCTTATTTCTGTCATTGGCATTGAAGGGCTTATATAGCCTTGTAATTAATACCTCACTTAAATCACACAGAGAAGTAATACATTATGGGAAAATAAATTCTTCAGTAATTATGTTCACCAAGTTCTTCAGCTCCAGATAAACTGCCAGTAAACAAGTGTTTGTGTCAGTGTGTTTGGTATTCGAGATAAAAGGATAAAGATAGCAGGCTGGATGTGTGGAGGAATTTGCTTCCAAGTCTGAAATTTAAATGTTCTTATCCTTCTTTTTATTATGTCATACATTACGTACGAATATAAACGTAATTTCTTTTTAAAGAATTTTTTCCTTGATTAAAAGTAGCTATCTACAACGCTAAAGGATGTATTTTCTTCAAAATAAGTTGATGAAAATGCATTTTTACCTGGTATCCAAAACATCCAAATCATTTTTTCTTATTTAACATAAGGATTCGGTGAGAGATTTAATCTGAAGTATGTTTTCCCAAGCTGAGGGATAAACCTTAATAAAAACAAGACACAATGTAATTCATGGAATTTCAGGGCCAGGCATGAAGAGAGATTGGTATTGCTATATTCTGTGAGCCAGTGAGTTAAATTTTCTTTGAATTGTAAATATATGTTCCCCAAAGAATGTTTCTTCCTTTAAATAGGTTAGCAGCAAGGTAGGAACTGTAACGCATTCGAGTTTAAAATGCATGTATTCCATTTAGAGAGATTCATTTCACCCTTCCCAAGAAGGTTTAGAATGTTTGAACTCATTCGAGATAAAATTCTGTTTTCTGACAGAGAGAAAATATTTTTAGCAATATGTAGTACTCTTAAAATCACAAATGATCACATAAGATACCAAATAATTGAAGCCCTTGCTTGTGTGGAACATTAAAACAAGGTAACCAGAGAAATGAGATGCCGTAGGCGATCCTGTAGCTGGGGATTTGTCCGCATTACCTCACTCTGTCCTCAGTGGCAGAGTGAGTCAGAGCAGCGCATACCCTCAGATGTGATGAAATGAGATGCAACTCTTCTGTAAAAAAAAACCCAAAATACCCAAACATCAATATAAATGCAATTTGTCGAGATTTAGTGTCCTGGTTTTTGGTGTGCCTCGAAGTCGCTTGCTAACCTAGGCATCCATGGCGTAACATGCCTCAGGGGAGCCCAGTTTTCCCAAAAGTATTTTGTTCCTATTGCTTGTGGTATTTATATATAAGATTTAGCTGAATAACACTGCTCATCCATCCCTCCTGTAGCGTGGTATTCTTCAGGCAAAGCAAATAATCCCAAATCCTTTGTTTCATTTTTCTCTGCTCCATTCTGGCACTAGAGACCCCAGAAACAATAGTGATTTCTTCCTGGGCAGGGCAGCTGCCGCTACCTTGGAGGGCAGTAGGAGAACGAGGGAAATACGATGTACCTGCAAGAAATGCACCGATTTTTTTACGTGCTTTTATATTAGGGCTTGCATTCACTGAAAGTTGGTGGGTTTCTGCCCGAGTTCACCTGCAGACGGGAGTGTTAGCAGTTTTCAGATGAGTTAACCGGGGAGGGGGCTGTAGGTTGCCATTGCTTGATAGGGTTTTCTCTGAAGGTCAGCACCCACCTGTTACCGAAGCGAAGTCAAAGCTTTGGAAAGGCTGCGGTCAGCGCCGCAGTGTTGTGACCAGCACTAGATTTTGCAGGGTTTTGATGTGATATCTGTGAATGATAACATACTTTCTTTTTTCCTCTAGCCCGGGTCGCTCCCCCATTTCCTTTGACAGTGAAATAATAATGATGAATCATGTGTACAAAGAAAGGTTTCCCAAGGTAAGGAATCACTTTTTTGAATAATACATCCAACGAGCTTGTGACCAAGCTCAGAGTTTGTTGGTTGTGCTCTCTGGGGAAAGGAGCCCAGCTCTTACCTCTGATTTCCAAGCAGTGCAGTTCGCTGAGAGTTTGAAGCTGCCTTGTCCGCTTCATATGCTGATTCTGCAGCAGAAGAAGTGGAAAAGCTTTGTGTGTTTGTGAACGTGCATCATATTTATAGAATTTTTATGTCTTTTATTGGCGTGACAGATCCTCGCAGGAATGAGGAGGAGGGCCATGCTCTGGCTGCTCAGTCCATCTGTGTTGAGGCCAGTCTCCATATATATTTTTCACTAATTCTTGTCTTTTTCTTTAAATTCCAAGTCATATCAAGGCTGGAAGAGGGATATTTTGCTTATTTTCATAGATCCTATTTTAGAGTAATTTCAAAATATGTTGAATATCGTTCTCTTATTATTCCCATGTATAACTGCATTAAATTTGCTTTATACTGATCCAAACTCCTTTGGTTTTGGTAGGCTTTCCTTTTACGTATTGGAAATGCACAGTTTTCTTTTAAAACCATTCCAAATTATACTGGAGGTTTTGGCAAAAATCAAGCTTGCCACTGGGGCTTTTGGTACCAGTAAAGCAACGAGGGTTGATTGGGATTTTTAGAAAAGTCAGTCTGAATTCAGTCACACTGAAATGCACTGGAGTGATCTGCAGTGAAAATAAGTGTAGGTTGGGCTTTTTTTTTTTTTTTTTTAAATCTGAATATTGCAGTCTGTGGAATCCAGCGTTGAAAGTTAACATCTCATTGGAATGAGTGTAGGAGATCATGTATCCCAGAGCTGTTGTTATGGCCATTCCTCCCTGTTCTACCAATAGCAAAAATAGATGTTTCTCTGGAGACAGGGTATCCGTGCTTAGTGATAGAAATGTCGTGTGTCTGTTGACTGGGGCAATGATTTTCAGGTTGCATGGTCTTGCCTAGAACTACTGAAAACTGCCTCGTGTCTTATGTCCTTACTCTGGAGACGCAGGGAGGAATCCAGCCTCAGGACCTGGATATTTTTATGGTCATTTGCATTTTCAGAAAGTGTGTTCTGAGCCATTTTTGTTGTTTGCTGCTGTGAACATAACTTTTGCCTATGATATGCTATTTTTATTCTCAGCAAAATACTATTGTATTTCGGAATATTTTTTTAAGCCTTGTGCATTAAGAATATCTCACTTTTAGCACCCTACTTGTTTAAAGTCTGAGATAGCAAAATTTAAGAGTAATTTCTGTTGATTCTGTACTCTTAGGCCACAGCGCAGATGGAAGAACGGCTGGCTGAGTTTATTGCCTCTAATGCTCCAGAGAATGTGCTGCAATTAGCAGATGGGGTCCTAAGTTTCATTCACCATCAAGTTATTGAACTGGCCAGAGACTGCCTGGATAAATCACGTGAAGGTCTTATTACTTCTCGGTACTTTTATGAGCTGCAGGAAAACTTGGAGAAACTTCTCCAGGACGTAAGTGCTCTCTGGAAAGTAGAGTATGCTGTTTTGATTGAAACTTCAAACAATAAGCCAGAGCTTTGATTTTAGGAGAGACAATGTGGGTTCCAGAGGAAGGGCAGCGGGTGGGGGCGTCAGGAGATCCGAGTTGTGCCAGTCTGCTGTTGATGTACCACGGGTGAATCACTTCACCTGTGTACTTTGTACGAAAGTTGAATATGCATATGAGTGAGTCAAAGGCAGTCTTTACCATTTATGAAAATTGGGTTCATCCAGATGGAGGAAATTACTGAACTTTTCTTTCATGTACTTCAAGACTCTGAATGACTTATTAATTACACTAGTGCCTTCAAGGAGTGAAAACACCATAGTTTGTAGTGTTGCTATAAATTTTTCATAAAAGATTTTCTCGAGCTGAACTTAATCCAGTTGTGGGGTTTTTAGTACTTGGAAGTGTGTTGTGGTGTTCAAAGCTTATGATAATACACAAGGGTGCACAATTTTAATGCATGCTCAGTATGCTTCAGCTACTCATTAAAAATTGCTCTTTGCCTTTAAAATGAAAATAATATTAAATTAAAAAAGAAACGTCTTCGAGTTTGAGCTGTAGCTGTTGCGAAGAGTCAGTGCTGTTACCAGTGACCTCTGCTTGGGAATGTCTTCCTGATCTTTGGCTTTGATTTAAGGAGACAGCAAGCTGAAAACACAGGATTTATAGAGATTGCAGATAAATATCACAGACACACCTAGAAACAGAACACCTGAAATAAACTGTTTTCTGTGATGATTTTTAATCTGCTGGGTAAGAATGTGTTTGTATGTCGTTGATCAGTTCACCACCGATTTTGTCATTGATCAGTTTGATCACTGGCATGAATTGCACTGGCTTGTGCCCCTTTGCCACTCTTTGCAGACATTAGAAAATGGCAGGTGAATAAAAATACTATATTAATATACAATTATTGTATTAAAAAGCTTTGTGAAAACTGCAGGATGTTCTCTTGTATCAGCTAAAATCTTTGGCTGATACACGAGAATGTTATGCATGAGAGAGAAATGACTCCTGTTTGGTTTTGTGGTGTTCTGCCTGGATAATTGACAGGGCAAGAGAGGTAGGGAATTTCTTTCGAGGGCCTATATATTTGTCTGCCTATGGGATATCAGTAACCACTGCGGATGCATTCAATAGTAAAATACATGTTTCCTGGTAAAAGTGGTGTTCTTTGGATGCCACGCAAGCCTTTGACCACCGATGCCACCGTCCAGGGCTGAGGAAACTATGTCTAGTCAAAGAAGTTGTTGAGTATTGGTAGTCTTTAAAAGAGGGGAAGATGTTTTTGGAGTTTGAGTGACGGCGTAACCTTCCTGGACAAGGATGAGCATCACCCAGCGTCACTGCTGTGCCCAGTGATGTCTGGCTGCGGCACATGAGCCACCAGTCCTGCCTGTTAGCTGACAGGGAAACGGGGAGGTAGAGGGATTGCCTGCAGCCAGACGAGCACGTGTCAGTGGGCCCACCTCAAATCTCCAGAGTCGAAGAAGCACAGTAGGTATTGCACACGTCAGCCATGAAATAAAGGGTCAGGCCTCTTTGGGTTGGAAGTTGAGAAGATTTCACTAAAAGTGGGTAAAATAGCTTACAGTTCAGGGGGCACAGGGTGACTACGGGGTGTTTTACTGCTTCTGGTAGCAGATACTTGGAGCTTGAAGTTCTCCCACTCCCAGGCTTTTCTCCTCTGTGTGTGGACAATGATTTCTCATACCGTAAGGAATTAAGCAAGCAATAAATTGGGTCTGACCACTTTCAGTCTGTACTCAAGCCTGCTTCTGGCCTGAAGAGGTTAACCAGGATTTCAGAGAAGGTTTGGGTCAGATAAATCTGCCCTTTCCTTTCCTCTCCCTTCCCTCAGAACAAATCCTCAAAACGCACTTCTGAAATGTCCTTTTCCCTTTGATGCGACATGCACCGTACTGCTGCCCCGAAGCACAGGGAGAGATGGCACTGAACATCGAACGTGACATGATCCGAGAAGAGACAGTGGTCATCTCTGGGCTTGTTCAGGGATTGACACTCAGGGCTTGCTTTGACCTCTTCCTCTCTGCACCTTCTGCAGAGGGGGGTGAGAGAAGGGCCAGCTCTAAAGTTTAATTGATTTCCTTTAGGGATTGAGGTGGGCTAGAGATGACTAAACGGAAAGGTTAGAGAGACAAAGGAGTCAGGAAGGACTAGAAGGAAGAAGAGAAAGACATTAGAGACAGCAAAGGAATGCCAAAGACGTCATTCCACATCTTTCTTATTTGTGTTTTCTGGCCTATCGTAGTTCCTTGGCTTTTCTTTTACATTTTAATATTAAAAGCTACTTGTTTGCCCCTGCTTGCCAGTCCATGCTTTGCTCTTCAGGCTGCATTCTAGAAGGAAATAACTGGGACATCTCTGTGTAAATATATAAAATTTGGTGATAATATTTCTTTTGGAGGACTTACCTTAAATCCAAAAAATTTGGGGTCATGTGTAGATTATAGCAAATTTGAGGACAGGGTCTTTACCTTTGCTTAGCTTGTAAAGTAGCACGCAGAGTTACCCACTGTATAATAATACCAACTGGAAGGTGGTCAGAACAGCTCTTCCACTTGTGCCATTGTATGCTCTGTGCAGTAAGATACATAAAAATACATGGTATATTTTTATAACATATAGAAAGATTGGGAAGATGATCTATTGGTGAATAAGGAGGTCAGCAGGTGGCAGGAATGCCCACAAATTCTCATACATTTTTACTGTGAAAGAACGGTTTTTCTTCAAATTCTTCTTTAAGGTGTTGATTGTGACTCGTGGCAACAAGCTGAACTCGCACAGTATTTCAAACCGTAGAAAGGAAACTCGATTTAAGATGTTGCAGTTTGAGTCTACTTTATATTGTCAAACTGTGTCTGTAAAACAGTAATCGGTTGTGTAACTAATGAGATGTTTAGATATACCAAGCCAGAAAGCTTTTAAAAGTTTTTAGATCTTGGCTTTTGTAATCAAATGCCAACAAATCTCGTTAGTTATGGCAAATGAGATCTTTTCTCTTGTTTGGAGCATGAAATATTGTCTTTTAGCCAGAAAAAGCCTATTGCTTATTGCATGATTGAAATTATCCTGAAGTAAAAATGAATTTAAGAGATTTTCTTTATTTTGGAAAACATGAACTTAAATGTTACACTTCACATAAGGTAAAAATATTGAAAAATAAGATAAAGCACTTATAAAAAAGAACATGTGGCATTCAGTTCTTTATCTGTTCTGTGGGATGGGCATAGAGGATGGGATAGGATTTCAGTTATTATGTGGCTGAACTAACGGGGTAAAACTGGTCAAAAGAAGTTGAATGGCTTTTGCGTAGCTGTAGCCACTTGGTGAGGAAGGGGAAGGATTGCAGGTGGTCCTGTGCACGGAGCGAAAGGAGGGGAGGATGCTAGTGTGACCGGTGCTGCACGTTGGCAGATGGATGTTCTGATTGGGATCGCTTTCTTAACGCGAGCCCGAGCGCAAATTTATTGCTTCTCGGCACTGCGTGTCTATTGTTTTGGTTTCCATCAGTATATTAGCTCAATTACAGCGTTGTGACTTGCATATCCCAGTTATTGGTCCTGCTGAACCCCAGGGGAGGACAGTGATTTTAATTTCATGCCCCAGTAGCTGCAGTTAGTGACGGATGGGTCTTTCAGACCAGGGAGGCGGTGTGTAAATGAGCCCTTGCTACCTCTCGCACACGTGTCCTGGCAATGTGTGCGGGAATGGCATCAGCCTCTACCCACAGCCTCTCCCTCCTCCCCACGGGAGGCGGGGAGCCGGGGGAAACCCTGAAATGCCACCAGCAACCCTCAGACAAGCGTGTCGTCACGGGGAGCTGCTGATCAGATGGCACATCTCGTTCCGAGGCCTGGGAAGCGTCAGGCAGCGTGTGGCTATATAACCCTCTGGTTTCCAGATGCTGTCTTTGGGACAGATGTAAGCCAGGCGTCCGCAGGGATGTCGGGGCTGTCCTGCGCCAGGAGGAAGGATGAAGAGGCCGTTTTACTGAGGATCCTGGAAGAGCAGCGCTGTGCAGGGATGACGGCTGAGTGGCTCTTACAAGTTGTGGTTGATTTTTGTGATCCTTATTTTTTTTCCTTTTGCTTTTCCATATCATTTGGCAGTCGTGGTCTAACCTTCCCTTTCCACCTGATAAAGTAGTTACATTTTTAAGTTGTTTTGCCTAAATTGTCATGGATGAGAAAACAAAAGGACTTGATTTAAAACAATAAGTTTGCCTCGACAGCATAAATGGATGCAAAAAGATGAATTATTATTTTTTGCTACTATAACGTACGTAGGGGAGGAAAGGACTTTCCAGTTGCCTGGCTCATATTTCAAATAATACCAAATTGTTGATGTTTTATTTATTCATTTCAACACAGCTAACCCCCGGTGATCTGGAATGGCTTTTCAAATATGAAAGCATTAATTTCTTTCTAGAATTCGTATTTTAACTCTTTTAAGTTTGCATAATGCATTAGGGGACGCAGAGTGAATACTAAATAGCTTCATTTTGATTATTTTCTATTTTATAATTAGAAAATACCTTTTAGTTAGAAAAAAAAAATGCAACTTATTTCAGTGCTTTCAAAATAATCTTTTTAAGCCAGGAAGCATCTCCGATATTAGTTTTAGATAATGAACTAGCAGGTACATCCTTTTCTTCAAGGTTAAAATTCTAGCCCTAGCTTATCAGTGCTGAAATAGGCAATCCACATTTATTATTTTGACCTGTGTCAAAAAGAAATGATGAACTTCTAAATTCAATTCTTTTGGTAAAAAAAATATCAGGCATATATTCTTTAAAGCACTGCCTGTGTGTTTCTAGCTCTGAATTCCTGTTTCCCTCTGTTTTTATTGTTCTTTTAGGTCACCAGTGTGACTTTTCACCCGTGTCTGTTTCTTACATGGTGCTAATGAACAATGCTAAATGAACCTTTTCGTTTATGGCTGCTGATACAATATCATTCCCATAAGAACTGGCTTACTGCCAGCATACCCCTGTTGGTTAAGTTACGGAATTCATGTCTGTGGCTCTGCTAAAGCCTAATTTTTTGACTCTGGGGAAAAAACAGACCTATTTTGTTCCAGAGTTTTCACATGTCATTGGAACCATCTTTTTATCACCCTGCAACGACATAGTATTTTATTTGTGCTTCAGGACTCTTAATGTAGCCATTGTGTGCTCGAGTAAAAGGAGAGTAGTTTGGGGGGAGGTTGTTGAGGTTTGTCTTTTTGGGGTTGTTTAATTATTCGCTTTAGTGTGTTTATTGTTACAAACAGACACCCCCCTTGAAACTAAACCTTGAATTTATACTGAAATCTGGTGAAGCAGAGGGGGCGGACAGGACTAAATTCTCTGAATTAGGTTTCTGTATGCTCTTGCTTTGCTTGCTTGCTTGGTCTTACACAGCATACAGTACGATGCTGTAGTTGTTCAGCAGGATTTATGAAAATAAATAAAGAGAAACTAAAGTTGAGGGTTTTTCTTGATGATGAACAGCAGTAGTTCAAATTCTAGCTGAAAGTAAAGCCTAGAAATAGGTGTAGCTGTTGGTAATTATCTAGATGTTGGCACTGTGTGTAAGTTAAAATTGAAAAAAAGCAGTATTCCTGTTTTCATTGAAAAAAAGAAAATAAAAACACATCGTACCTAATATAATTGATAGGTGATATAATACAGATAGAGCCCTTGAAATATCTCTTGATGATAAAAGGGGTCAGTTGTAATGGAAAAGCGGTATGTAACTTGGCATCCTCAACTGAGCGGAGATCACTGCCTGCCCTGCCTCAGTCATGCCGCTGCTGCCGAGTCGCACTTACTGACTGGTGGTTGCTCTGCGTTCGGCATCTGACACTTAAGTGTGAAGAGTTGGCTGCTAGGACCATAACGTGATGTTCTGCTCTCCACAGGCCCACGAGCGATCCGAGAGCTCTGAGGTTGCCTTCGTTACCCAACTTGTGAAGAAGCTGATGATTATCATTGCACGACCTGCTCGGCTGCTGGAGTGCCTGGTAAGTCTGGTCCTTGGGACAAGCGTGCGTGTGGTCTAGAGGGTCTGGTGTGTGTTTGAGGAGCTAAGGAACACACAGCCTTCAAGAGAAAGCTTTAAATTCTCATAAAAACATTGATGAAAAGTAAATCAGTAATAAGTACAAAGTGTCTTTTGCATTACTACAGGAGAATCTTTCCATTCGAGTGTCAGCTGTGACAGCAACTACATTACAGTGCCAAGTTTATGGCTGAGGGGCCAGATGTAGCTGTTGGCATCATTTCATGCTGCCTGATGCCAGCTGATTTTCCTTGTGTTATTAGTAGCTCCAGTGAAGATTGTGGAAGTATACGGTGTGTGTATGGTGCCCAGAGAGCACCGCTGCTGAGCCCAAAATTTGGGTGTTTCTGAGGAATCCCGTATATGGGGGAGAAACCTTTGGTAATTGTAAAGCTGAATCATTTACCTCTCTGTCTCTCTCGCCATCTCGCTGTAGGAGTTTGATCCTGAAGAGTTCTACCATTTGTTAGAAGCTGCAGAAGGCCATGCCAAGGAAGGGCAAGGAATTAAATGCGACATTCCTCGTTATATTATCAGCCAGTTGGGACTCACCAGGGATCCCCTGGAGGGTGAGAACTCTTGTTTTGTACTCTCCAAACTGCTGAAAGGATAACCTCATCTCCTGGTCACCACATAGCTGAAGGAGGCTTTTATTTTATCGGTTTAATTTCTAGGCCATTTTTCCTTATTTTCCTGTTTGCTGTCACATTTTAGACTGTCCATTTCAGCCCCACGTCTCAAAGGAGTGTTGCTGGGGTAAGGATCGCACATCAACAGTGACAGTTCTTTACTTATGATGTTAATAATGTCTCCCCATATTGTAGCTGAAACAGTGTTAGAAAATGGCTTTGATTTAACTGTTTTCTTTGCGCTGTTGGACAGTAAAAGTAAATATACCCGTTATTTTTCTGATCTGCCTGCCGGTGGCGTGGTTGGAGAGTATCCTGTCATCCCACTTTGTCGTCCTCACTGGGAAAAGTGTATTTGTTGTGATTTTCCACGAGAAACCAGGACTAGTATGAATTTTTAGGTGAAGATGAGATTATATTTTTACATCTTGTATGGCAGTGAAAGCAAAGCCAGTAGTGCTGTAGAAGGCAGTAACAGCTTTTGTGCTAGGTGCCAGAATTACATATGGAAAATTGAATATGCTGTAAACGGGCAGAGGCCCAGAAGATCCTAACTTTGGAATTTGTGAGTTAATATTTCTGCCTGGCACGCTGCTAGCTGAATCTCTTCTCCGATGACAGGTTTTACGAGCATGCACAGCTTGCTCAGCAACAATAGAAAGTGTGACAGAGTCTGGAGGTTACTGCAGAATATTTCAGCAATTGAACCATACTTTGTTTTCTCGGGAGAGCATAATTTTAGCATAAATTAGTAGTCCGGCTAGGACTAGTTTAACTTCTCCGGTGTTTACCGGCACGACAGTGACAGGTTGACTTCAAGTGAAGAGCTCTTCGGGAAAATTTCTACCAAAGATTGCTAAATGCAATTTAATAGCATTTGTTGAAATCTGACATTAAAGGGAAATTTCCTTTGATCCCTGTCATGGGAGAGAACCTTTCCATCACTAATTCCCCTTCCTAAAGTCAAATTTTCTTCAGAAATGTGTGGAGATGTCAAGGTGCCTTATTTCCTTTCTGTAAGGAGGGCACCCAGAAATGTCAACGGTATCTGTTCAGAGACTAGTAGTTAACGTAGGATTTGGGTTTGCAAAGTTTATAGCATCTCCTAAGACAGCTGAGTAGCCTAAACTGACTGACTTTCTCCCAGTTTGCTGCTGCTCGGCATTGTGCAGAATCAGACCCATTTCATGGAGGGAGGTCGTTTGAAATGCAATGCTTTTCCTTCCTGGAGTACAGAGGTGCCACCAGGCCATATGCAGTCGTACATGCATGGAACAGGTTTTAACATTAACTAGCTATTGGTTTCCTCAAAATTCCATTTACTCCTTTTTCTTATTATGAAAACCACCTAGAATACGTTAGGCTGAAATTAGAACCATTAATTATATTCATCTTTTTATAAAAAATCCTGCCTACCGCTTAAAAGATGTTAAAGGTTATTACTGTATAATTGGGGTGACTTTTTATGGAGAGGAAAAATGTCCTTCGTCATCTACAAGAACCTCTTAAACCCTGTTTGTCTTGTATAAACAAAGAGAAGAGTGTTTGATTGAGATCATTAGGAGTAATCTTTCCTCTTTCTTTTCAGAAATGGCCCAGCTGAATAGCTATGACAGCCCAGACACTCCTGAGACAGATGATTCAGTCGAGGTAAAGCAGTAATACACTCCCTGTCTAGTGCTTTTTTTTCCTCTGGAAACAAGTAGTCTACAGTAAAGAATTAATTATAATGCAGAGTAATTTTAATTAAAAAAAAAAGTGCTGACATTTAAAAGCACCTGTTAAAACCAGAGTGTATAAAAATGTGGAAATCTCTAATCTGTGGTGGTGAAATGCTGAAAAGTTACAAACAGGCATTAAAAAATCATCATCAAAACTCGATGCTAGAATTGCAAACAAGAATTTTTTTTCATGTAATCTGGAAGGATGGCCTGAATCGCACTCCACTGACTACTTTGTGCGAATATTTGTGGAGGGAATCTGCAAGGGTCCTAGGGCTACAGACAGTTACCCTAAAGCGGCGGAGTCTAGAGGTTTAGGGACAGATTGAGTTTAGGTGAATGCTGCTTAAAGAAGACAAGGGCAAAAAAAACGATGGATGCTTTTCTTACAAAGGTAAAAGGACAAAGAATTAAGCCATTCCTACTCCTGATTTCCATTTTCTTGTCTTTCCCTAGAGCCGTGGGGCCTCTGTCCAGTCAAAGAAAACTCCATCTGAAGAAGAGTTTGAAACCATTAAACTGATCAGCAATGGTGCATATGGGTAAGGCTTTTAGACTTTGCTTTAGAAGAAAATACTATTACTGTCCTACCCAGCAAAGGGCTATAGCTAAGTTTGCTGAACGACTGGGGTTTTTCGGGTCCAAAGCATAAATGAATTTTGCTTGGGTCTAACAGAGGTTCCACAGTTGTGGTGTCTTCTGCATTTTCTTGCGTGTTCTTGGGGTTTCTTAGACAACAGCCCCTGTACCTGGGCAGAGTTCCTGGCTGTGAAGTCCTACATTGCGCTGAACTGACACACTGCTTCCAGCTCACGGACCTTTAGTAAAAAGTGGTTGCCCTACATTAAAACTTTCACCATTCCTAACCCTTCGGTGTCACAAGCTTTCCGGAGCCCTTCCTAGCTGTGACCTCAGGCCAGTTTTTCCAGTAACTATTTGTGCACCGTTTCTTTATGGTGGTGGATAAAATACAGACACTTCGGTACCCTTGGCTTGGGGCGACAAACATGTTCTCCCGAAACATGGTCTCTAGGGAAAATATTGTCACTTAATGTATTGTGAGATTTCCTAAGTAATAGTAAAAAAATGTCGTTCCATGGGTCTGAAAAAATTACTTTGCACCCACTTCCTTGTTGCTTATCAAGGCAGTCTGTTTCCTTTCATGCTCTCTGGTTAAGTCCTGTGACTTGTATTTGTTTGAAGGCTAGAATTCTCTAGTTGCAAACATTATTGATGATTCACTGAAACAGCAAGAACATTGAGGGAGTTTATGCTTTTCCATTCTTCCATGTTTATAGATTTTGTATATTTATATATATATATAACAAACGTATGTGGCTGTTTGCGAGCACTTGAAATAAATGCAAAAATTACGTTGGAGCAAATATACTGTGAGAAGTAACACAGTACAAATGCTGTTAGATTTTATTATCCATTGAAGAATCCAGAATGAAGTTGGTTAAAATTTTATCTGCTCATATGAACCTTTTAAGGGTGGTTCCTCACTTCTTGCAGGTCATAAATTCCTGCCACTGGAGTCATTAGGCTGTAACTGAAAAGCGGTGATATTCAGTAGGTCATAACAGCAAAACCTGAGCATGTGCTTGAGTCTTTCGTTGCAGTGGGTGCTTAGTTAACAGCAACTCATCTTTTTAAATGATAGCTGGAAAAAGCGTAAGGGTGTTTCTTAGTCAGTGAAGACACAATGGAGCCGTGTTAATAGACAAAAGGATGTTACATCTCAGTCGTATTTCTGCATAGGCCCCGTGATTTAAATGTAACTTTGTAAAAAAGAGAGGGAGAGGTTGTAGTTTTGCTGTTACTCATTTCTGTCTTTATCCTGGGAGTGTTTTATAGTCAGCTGCTGACTATACACAATACCACGTTAAATGTAATATACTCCAGAGAAAAGGAAACAAGGACTCATTCAATAAGGCAGGCAAACTGGATGAAAATTTTATTTGCAAACTGTATTATTAATGTGCAGGAATCTAATGATCTGCAAATGATAGAAACGTAAGAGATACTTTACCGAGGGAAATCCATGGTGACAGCGTTGCGTCAAATTAATTTTATGGAGCTTGGAAAGAAATCCTACCGATTCCGTATGTTTTGGTCAGAATTTTAATTGAAATGGTGACTGTAGTGTTGAAAAATACATGCCTCTCCGCAATGATGCTTGAGGAATTGGGTGACGGTTGTGTCTGAAGTACCTCCTTGTTAATCACGTCAGTGAAAATGCTGCTTAATTCGAGAAGGCAGAGGAGCTGTTGGAAGGAGGCACCATGGGGTTCCTCCTTTCCTAGGGGAACCTGGCAGCGAGATGGGGTTTGATGCAGTCACAGATAAGTCTGTCGGGATCTTTCCAAAGCAGTTGCCATCACTGGTGTGTGGGTTTTTTTGTTGTTGTTCGTTTGTTTGTTTGCTTTTCCAAAAAGAGCAAGCCGCTAAAACAAAAACCAAAGCAGTGTGAACTGAAAATGGAACTTTTCCTCTCGGGGTGTGTTTTTTCTAGAGCGGTGTATTTGGTGAGACACAAGACCACCCGTCAACGTTTTGCCATGAAGAAGATCAACAAACAGAACCTAATTTTGAGAAACCAGATCCAGCAGGCTTTTGTGGAGAGAGATATCTTGACGTTTGCTGAGAACCCCTTTGTGGTCAGCATGTTCTGCTCCTTTGAGACCAAGCGTCACCTGTGCATGGTCATGGAGTACGTGGAAGGTATGGCTGTCGTCTACACTTGCAAAGGGTCCTTAGGCAGGATGGACGTGTAGTGTGTATGCAGTGTGTCTGCTCGTGAAGGATGATGTTTCCAAGGGATTTATAATGTTTACTTTTGGGTGTAATACTGAACAGTGCACTGGTCTGAACACGATAAACAGGAAGACCATAGAATCACAGAATGGTTTGGGTTGGAAGGGGCCTTAAAGCCCATCCAGTTCCACCCCCCTGCCACAGGCAGGGACACCCTCCACTAGACCAGGTTGCTCCAAGCCTCATCCAGCCTGGCCTTGGACACTTCCACCTTGTGTGTGCTAGTCCTTTCCTCACGGGAAGTGAGCTCAGTCAGCTCTGCAGTCGCAGTGGAGGTTGTGATGCCCTTTTGCAGAGGAGCGTATGGACTGCTTAGCCTGACCCGGAGAAATGAGTCATTCTGCCGCTAGTACAGTGTAGCATAAGGAGATAGTCCGTTTGTGAATCCCTGTGACTAATACAACGTGACGGCAGTGGAGCTGAGGAAACAAAGCCGCATGTAGGAAACTGCTGGGGTCAGAAGCCAGTATGAACTTTCCAGTCCTCGTTGGAAAGAGATCCTCCCGCAGTCCTGTGGGATGGCATGGCTAGATCCATAGCACACTTGCTTGGCATTACACTTAGAAAGAGACAGTTATGAAAAATAAGCAAGCAACGCAGTCTTTGTTGTTTAGCAGCCTTTTTAAAAATACAGTGCTATTTTATGCTGGGGTGGTTTTTTTTGTTTGTTGCACTTATTCTTTGGAATACTGTTTGATTTTATTTTATCACTGTATCTTATTGTAAGCAATATATTGCCACTGGTGGATAGGATTAATTTCTTATCCCTGGCTTGCTTGGCTGAATATGAGAAATAAGCTTATTGTATCGGAGCTCTTCCAGATAAAGTAGTAAAACGAAAGTAGATATATTGACATAAATAATTTTAATATTCATTCCTGTTTGCAAGTAGAGGTGAAGGTCGAATGAAATGTGTGGCCAGTGTTCATTAAGAGGCTTGAACCAGGGGCCTGCAGACCTAATTTAATGAGTACCACTGTGTCCAAAGGCATAGCTGCCTCCATCTGTAGGGAGAGCCAGTTCGTAGTTGTAGAGGTGTTTACTTACTGTTGCAAGAAGCTTGTATATCAGAAGTAATATCTGTCACAGGGGTGGAAAGCAAAGCTCTAGAGAGGCCAGTCATGAACTGCCCTTTCTTCAAGGCTTGCTTACGGATTGGAAATGGCATCTGTATGGTTCTTGAGCAAGCATGTCCAGCATATATGGATCTCAATTTTCCTAAGATTTTAATACTTATTTGACACTCAGGACAGAGTGTAGAGAGCGCTTTAGAATTCAGACTAACAGGGTTGAGAGAGACAGCCTTCAGGAAACTTACTCTAACCTAGTACTGTAGACCTGTAGCTGTTTTTTCTTACTGATATTTGGCATTTCACTGTGTCACATCTGCAACCTTTTTTCTAGGAGGTGATTGTGCTACACTTCTCAAGAACATTGGTGCCTTACCTGTTGATATGGCGAGGATGTATTTTGCGGAGACTGTTCTGGCGTTGGAGTACCTACACAATTATGGCATTGTTCACCGAGACCTAAAACCTGATAAGTAAGTCTTTACTCTTCAGAAGCTGGAGAGAGAGAGGCAGTTCTTCAGGGGATTTCTCCTTAGACAAGAGGACATGGAGGCTAGAGACAGTAAAGAGCCTCAGCAGCATCTGACATGTAGGAGATTGTTTGGAGTTTCTTGCTACTGGTGTAGAACCAGATAGACACTGAGAAAGGGTGGGAAGAACGTCTTCAGATACTATCTCAAAGCTGTTGCTACACTGATGAGATGATGGCAGAAGGTAGATTTCTAGCTGTCTTGGCAGCTCTGTGATGCTCAGTTGCACAGGAGGTTCCTTCCAGGTGTTTGATGGGGATGTAACACTGAAAACTTGCTTAGCGTTATCTTGTGTTCTTCTCTTGTTAACTTGCTTTTGGGAAACAATTAATTGAATCTTGCATTGTTTTGCTGCTCTTCTTTCTTCTAGTCTCCTGATAACTTCCATGGGTCACATTAAACTGACTGATTTTGGACTGTCTAAAATTGGGTTAATGAGTCTTACAACTAATCTTTACGAAGGACACATTGAGAAGGATACCAGGGAGTTCCTGGACAAGCAGGTAAGCTGAAAAATGTTTGTCTGTTGATGTGAGATCAGGTGCAGGATTCAGTCTCAGGATAGAATCAGAGTTTGTAGCACTCCCTCTGTGCCTGACGCTGTGCTGCGGGTTGTAGAATGGGAGGAGAAGGTATGAGTCGGTTCTCGTGTTTGTGCATGAATTGGTGTTGTTTGTTGATGCACTTCAGCTCTTGGCTTAGGGCACTGAAAGTGTGGCCCGGACAGCAGTGCAGGTGTGAACAGGAGTGGGCTTAGGGATGTAACATGGGTTTTGCAGGAAGGTTGTTCCACGGTCTCCCCCTTCTGGTTCATGGCACGTTCCTACGTTTCTTCCTGTAATTTTGTCTTATGGCTTAAACATTGATTTTTATCCCCTTGATATTTACTAAGGTTGGTTTTTCTCTTTAGCCTCCATTTTACTAGACCTAACCAGCTAGGTTCTTTTAGATAACAAAACAGATTTTCCTTTGATGAATGAACAACTCTTCCACGCACCTGACTGGGCTTGAGTTGGTGTTTCCTGAGCATAGTTGACACTGTTCTGGATGCAGGCTCACCAGTGCCTTGCAGAACGGGATTAAAAAATACTTCTCTCTTCTGATAATACCTAGGATTGCAGCTGAATTTTCTTTTTTAGCTGTGCCAAGTGTTAATTCGTAATCATTCTGGGGTATTATCTTCCTTTGCTTCTGAGGAACAATGTTTTTTCTAGTAGGAACTCTCTTTGGTCACTTGATCTTGCACATTGCTGTGTCATTTTTTACAGCTGTTTTGTCCTTGTTGCTGCTTTTAAGCCCGAGGCAACCTAGATCTTCCAACGTGATTTCCTTAGCCGTTGTCTGTGCCAGCTATACCTCCCAACTTTAGACGCTGAAGTGTGTAATTATGCTGTGCTGCGAATTCTGCATCTGTGAAACTAAATTCTGCTAGCACAGAGACGTGAGAGGTTTGGGAAAACTCGGTTCCTGATGGCTATAGCTGTGCCAACAGACATCCATCAAGCAGACATCCTCCACACACAGCGTATCCACTTTTCCCATATGCTTTACTGTACGTGCACCGAAGAACTGCTTAGCTGGCACGTCCACGCCAGGAACATTTCAGAGTTTGTAATATCGTTTCTGTGCAGGTAATCTGTCCCTCAGATACAGACTGTGTGGAAGTACTTCAGAGCATAAAGTGGTTAGTGGCAAAACATTAACTTCCTTGTAAAGCTCTGAGGGGAAATAGGAAAAAAAAATAAATCAAAAGTGAGCTTTGCTATGAATTTGGCAATTTATAGGTTTATTGCTTTCCCGTGTGTTTCTCTCGAGGTCTGTGGGACTCCAGAATACATTGCACCAGAAGTGATCCTGCGCCAGGGCTACGGGAAGCCGGTGGACTGGTGGGCCATGGGAGTTATCCTGTACGAGTTTCTGGTCGGCTGCGTCCCTTTCTTTGGGGACACGCCTGAAGAGCTGTTTGGCCAAGTGATCAGCGGTATGTTTCTGTTCTCCTTCTGAAGGGCTTCCAAAGTGTGCTGTGAAGTAAGGCCTTGAAATTATCGAGGCGCCTCAGTTGTTCAGGAAAAACTAGGTATAAAATAACGGGGTTTAATTTGAAATTGTTTATCTTTCTGTGTCAAAGTAGCATCCATCTGATTCCAGCTATCGAAAGTTGTTGAGTTGCTTAACATCTTGATAGACAGTTCTGTGGGGCATGGTGTGGGAGTTGTGCAAATCCTTGTGGGACTGGGGAAACGTATTTGGGGATTTTTCTGTTCTGCCTTTTAACTTTAACAATGGAGACTATGAAAGGAGCAGCTGCCAACTGGTCTCATTCAGTCTGATTTTGGTTATTGCTTCTGTAGGTGGAAATGCCAGTCAATTAGTAATTGTTGTATAAATGAAATAAAAAGAAAATTGTCAGCAAAACACATTCTGAAGCTGTTGCACTCTGTATCTTCACGTCTCCTGGCTTTTTAAACCTATTTCCTTGCTTGGAATTGGACAAACGATTGCTTGGTGTTCTCTCAGTGAATATGCCAGTGAAAACATTGCCTGTTGGGAATGCTTTCTGGAACAGTAATTTTTTAACACACTTGGCAAACGTCCTTTGTTAAAAGCAAATTTCAGCAGAGAACTAAATATGATGCATGAAATTGTTACCTGTGAATTGTTCTATCCGTTCCAAGTATAACGAGTGTGGGATGTGCGGGCACGAGGTACAGCCCTGCAGTATTGTCAGTGTCGTTGTTTATGGATGGTCGTGGAAGTCCCATTTCATACTTTATTAATAGAGTTCTTAATGCTTTTTTTTCTCCGCGAGCACTGCTTGGATTGACAGCAGCTTTAGCTGACGCTGAATTTTATGCATTTTGGAAAATGTCAGTGCTTGAATTATATTAAGTATGCAAGCTGCTGAATTCAAGGTATTTACGATTCTGGGGCAGTACTGAACACTGCGTTTTACGGTAGAGGAATGTGAATGGTTATTCAAATTGGTCATGAAGCTGGTGGAAAATGTCAAGTCTCTCTCTGTCCTCAGATGAAATTGCCTGGCCAGAAGGTGATGATGCACTGCCGCCAGATGCCCAGGACCTCATTTCTAAGCTTCTCCGCCAAAATCCTCTGGAAAGAATGGGAACAGGTAGGAACGTTGTGCACAGAAAAGCACTAGCCAGAAGCAGGAAGAGAAGCTGCCTTGCCAGTGATGCACACCCACCCGCGTTGAAAAATGCTCACCTGGAGATGGGAGACCTGTTATAGTGGGTTCAGTGACTCCTGTGTGACGAAGCTCTGCGATTAGTGTAGGTGGGACATGAGTCAGACAGATATGACTGTCTTGTTTGGGAAACAAGAAAGGAACACCATCAGCTTGGCAACAAAACTTCCCCAGTTTGTGCTGTTCCATTAAAGCCTTGAGGGTTGCCTCTCCATTTGAACAGTGTCTAATCAGATTTCTTTGAAGTTCTCTTTGACTAGAGGCTTAATCCCCTACATGGATGTGAATTCCTGGGTGTAATAAAATAAATGAAAACTGTCCTAGGGGCCTGTACTGTAGAATTCTCCAAACATACAACAGAGTCCCTTTGGCAAAGAGACGCCTCTGTCAGTCTTCCAGCATTATAATGTCAGATTTCAAGTTTTACAAGCCAACGCAGCTCATTTCCTGCTAGTAAATAGCCATAAATAATCTCTAGCCACACTCTTGTTTTAAAATCATTGGTGCAAGACTGCAGCTTCACGGCACAGGTTGTCTGTTTCATTTGATTTAATTTTGGATTTTCGTTTGGAAACTACACTTGAAGGATAAAATAAAACCTAAATATATAACAATTCTGAAAGGCACGTGTATTCATCAGACCTAACACATGAGCTCACAAGAGTGATGAATAGATCATGAATTAATAATACTATCGGATGGTTTTCGCATGTTCTTCTTTACTTCAAATCCATGTACTTGAAAGATGTTGCTGTCATGGAAAAGATGTGGAGTTTCTTGCCTTCTGAAATGAGTTGATAGACTGATTTTTTTTTTTTGATTTCTTACATACCTGTAATGCTGAGTCTGCTGTTTCACTTGGCATCTTGTAGTGCCACTGGCACTCAGCAAACCTTTTATCTCTTTTCCTCTCCTATTCTCTTTTTTAAAAAGACAGTAACATCTTTTATGAATACTAATGTCATTTGAAAAAATATGCACATACTGGTAGACAGATAATCCTTAGTTTCTCCTGCTGGGTACCAAGCTTCTGAGGTTAATAACAAAAGATACTAATTCAGAAAGATGTGTAAGGCCCTGCCTTGTTTTAAGCACATGGATGAGTTTATTCATGGGAGTGGAGCCACCACATCCTAAGTACCTTTCTGTGTTTCCTCTCTTTATTTAGCTACGAACAAGATGATATTTAGAGTTTGGAAATTTTAAATTAAGATGTTAATTAGTTCTTAATCTTGCAACTTGCTGCGGAATGTAACAGCAGATGCTGTCTACCAGCCAGTTTAGTCATGTGTTGTCATTAAACAGGAAGAGGAGATGGGGAGGAGGAAATCTGGTTCAAATTTTGTTCTGTATCACCACTTTAGTGAAAGGATAAGTTGCTTCTCAAAATTCCTGGAAAATGTGTGACTTAAAGGTACTTGGGTACATTCTTTTAGGCTCTTGATAGTTATAGGGTTTGTTTTTCTTGTTGTGCAAATGCTGATAGAAATACTCTGCAATAAAAGATGCTTATTTCAGGTAGTGCCTTTGAAGTGAAACAGCATCGGTTCTTTAAAGATTTGGACTGGAATGGATTACTTCGGCAGAAAGCTGAATTCATCCCGCAGTTGGAATCTGAGGATGACACAAGCTATTTTGACAGTAAGACTAAAGATTCAGCCTAAATGGCATCATATTTTTCGTGCATATTTCATTTTTGAAATCGTTAGAGATAAGCCATTGTTAGAAATGGAATAAAGTGCTTGATGGGAATTGCTTTAAAAAGTTTCTGTTGAATGCCAAGTAGGGTTTCTTTGAAAGCAAATGAATTTTAAATGAAAAAAATGTTGCTGCTGAAGTCAGTTGGCTTTTCACTGGTGCCTGTGGTCCTGCTGGCATGGCCCTGCAGTGAGAGGCGCTGCGGTTGTTATGCTGGGTTTATTACAGTACTTCCAAAGCGCTTGGTATATCCAACTTCCGTGAGATTTTGAGCAGCATTATCTTTCCCTAGTGACCATTTTCAGCCAATGAATGTTGTGGTTTTTAAAAAAAAAAAAACAAACCTCCAAATAAACAAAACCCAAACGTTGAAGACAAGTATGTAGGGAAAATTCTTTAGAGATTTAAAGTAACTTAAATTATTTTCATAGCAAATGTATCTCCTTATTTTAGTATTGTTAACTCTAATGAGATATGAAGTGAAGTGCCTGTTTGGTGAGTATAAACGTCTGGGAACTGCCATGGTATCAGTGCTATGTAAGATTCCTGGTATTTCCAGATAAGCACCAGACAGTCAGTGCCCTTGGGAGAGAGGGGAGGAGCGTCGTGTGAGGGAGGGGGAGGTCTCTGTCCCCAGAGCCTCTGCGCCCCAGCTTTTCTCATCTGGCCTGGGGAACTGAGCAGGTGGAAAGGGCCCAGGCTTGTCACAGGGCAGGGGGATCTTTCCCCCACTCCAGCTGCAGCACGGGGTGATGTGGAGCTATTCCAGTTCCCTGAGCTATGGGAATTTCTGCCCTACTTCAACAGAATCTCTTCCACCCTTCTCCCAGGGCCACGGGACTCGCGAGCTCCACATGAAACACGTTTTTGCTCTGCTCTTGTGCTTAAATCAGTGTGAAGGGAGGGAGAGAGCAGCCTGCCTCCAGCCCCTCGGCTGCAAAAGCAGCGATCCTGTTTAGATAGTGCCCTCCCAGTCTGGGGAGGAAGCTTTTCGTTTGGGGTGGGATGGAGAGAGAGACGGCTTGAGAAATCTCCGTGCACTCGCTGCCGAGGGCAGTGCGAGTCAGGCTGGGCAGAGGGGTGTTCTGCGTGTACGGAGGTTGTATTGGTACAGCAGACATGCAGAAACCGAGGTGGTGGCGGTGTGTTCCCACCGCTGATTGGACCTACTGGACGTTGAAGCCTGAGCTCCGATCACTGGGTCGGATCTGTGGCTGGGAGAGGCGCAGCACAGCAGCCGCGAGTGGATCCTGGTGGGTAAAAGCGCCACGTTATGTTCAGTGGTGCCAGTCACTGGGTCTGTCAAGCAGGAGGGATGGCAAACTCCCCAGGTGCCCAGGTTATCGGGGTGCCTTTGATGTGAGGCTTTTTTATAAAGGCTGGAATTCTCACATCAGGAAATATCTCACACAGACGCTGATAAGAGTTGGCGTTGCTGTTCTAAACCCTAAGCAGTAAGTTTGAGAATTTACAAAAGGAGCTTTCTGGCTGATAGAGTGGAGCAAATTTGGCTCAGTACAGCAATCAGCTTTCTGTAGCCAAACTTATTAACGCCTGCCCCGCAAAATCCAATGTGGCTGGCTTAGAAATCCAGCGCTGCAAATCTCGAAGCACAAAATCTCTTTGGAGGCAGTTTAGATTTTTGCATTAAAAAATAGCTTTGCATATTGGCTGCTTGCCCGTTTTCTTTCACAAAATCTAATTCTTTTTCTAGGAGGGAGAGGAGGAAATATTTTTGTGGTAAATATGTTTATTTTTTAAAGAAGGCTTGTACGTATGTGTGCAGGACAGACTTCGTACAATCCTAAAACTGTTTATTGGCAATTGAGACAGTGAATTGTTTCCATGTTCCTTCCATGTGACTGTGCCATAGGGAAGAAATATCCCCACCACCAAGGGTCTGCAGGATTAGACACCTGCTGAGTATCAGCTGCTTTTAGAATCTAATATAGCTGATGATATAACATGAATTCAGTAGGAAGGAGGTGTTCTTCTAATTGTACAGGATGAGCAAAACTGGCTGTGTTTCAGTATTAAGGAAAATATCCTACACGGTGTATGAACACTCAGACTTCTTTGTAAGCAGACAAGTAGGATCGCTTGAGGTGCGAGAATTAACACTCCCTGCGCGGATAAAATGTGCCACATCTTGTTCACAGCCCGTTCAGAACGGTACCAACACCTGGATTCGGAAGAAGAGGAGGACACTAATGATGATGATCATGTGGAAATTCGGCAGTTTTCCTCGTGCTCGCCAAGGTTCAGCAAGGTAGGAGCGTGCTGGCTTGTTGGAATGAAAACATCTAGAGAGGAACACGGTTTCATTGCTTCGTATGGGGTGGATTTTAATCATATGCAGGTGATATGTGGGAGTCACGTGGTGATTCATATTCACAGAGAAAAGAAAAACCACTTTATAGGTTGTTGATTCTGTGACAGTTTGTGGCCTATTAGAAGGTGAGTGCCCGAATAATTGCAGAATGAGATTTTGTGTTTCTTAATGTTTCACTGGTGTGCAGGGCACCGCGGAGATCTCTTCTGCCTCTGACCCAGATTCATGTTTTTCACTAATGACTTGGATGCTGGCATAGGGAGTGTCCAAAACTTTTTTGCTTGGAACAGCGTCTTTCTGAAAGGGTCTTCCAGTAGGTGACAGGATGGTGTTAGGATGAAAATCGGTTCTGACGTTTTGGAGTAATGGTCTAAAAATGAAGGGATCCCATGCAGTGAGAGCACAAGTGAAGTTTACACCTCTGCTGATCACTGTCCAAATACAGCCTGAGGAATAAAAGGTGAGGTGACAGTTTCAAGGAGAAGGATCTGGGCAGATAGTGCATGGTGAGTTAGATGTGCCAAGTTATCAAAGCAAAAAGGCACGCACCATACTGGGCGAGCACGAGTATTTTCTGCAAAGCAAAGGAGGAAAATGAGGAAATCCATCAAATCCTGTGAGGAGCGGCTGAGGGAGCTGGGGGTGTCCAGCCTGGAGAAGAGGAGGCTCAGGGGAGACCTGATCGCTCCCTACAACTACCTGAAAGGAGGGTGCAGAGAGCTGCGGTTGGTCTCTTCTCCCAAGTGATGGGACAAGAGGAAACGGCCTCAAGTTGTGCCAGGGGATGTTTAGACTAGATATTAGGGAAAATTTCTTCATGGAAAGGGCTGTTGGGCATTGGAACAGGCTGCCCAGGGAAGTGGTGGAGTCACCATCCCTGGAGGGGTTTAAGAGACGTGTGAATGTGGTACTCAGGGACATGGTTTAGTGAGGGCTTGGCAGTACCATGTTAAGTGTTGGACCTGATGATCATAATGCTCCTTTCCAACCTAAAAGATTCTGTGACTGTGATCTGCTGAGCAGCAGGAAGGCCTTAGCTGGGGAACTCTGTCCTGTGCTGGGCAATGTTCTTGAAAGTAAACATGGACCAGTAAAAGAGAGTCCAGAGGAGAGCAACGAAAGTGATCTGAGATCTACAAAACATAAACCCTACTGTGTTTGCAAATACATAACTGCTAGAAAGAAAGGAGTTCTTCCTGTTCTACCCAGAACTGATACGAAACGGTGGGCACAAGGGAAATACAGGGTAAATGGTGAGGAAAAGTTTCCAGTGTTGAACCATAATTAAGCACTTGAATGGGTTGCCTGGGGAATCTGTAGAATTTCCATCTCTGGCGGCTTTTAAGAACAGGTTGGAGAAACATCTGTCAGGAGGTACAAGAGAGCTGGTTTTGCTTTGAGGTGGGGAAAGGGACGGGAAGCCCTGAGGAGGTCCCCTCTAGCCGTGCTTTCCGGGCTCGGGGCTGTGCAAGTCTCATTCTTACTCAGGTGATCGGACATAAAAAGTTGAAATTCTGGACATTTCAAAGTAGCACAACTCCACTGTTAGCTGGGATAAAGTAAAGTATGTGTGGGGAGGAGCGGAAGGGAGAGAAATGCTGGTTTGAGGTCATTCCGCTCTATCAATTGTATTTTCCTCCTCTTAATGAGATGGGAGTAGGAATTTTACTTAGGGCCTCTGAAGGCTATTTCAGTTTTTCATGACAGCTTCTCTAGATTTCCACTCCTGAAGTCTGTTTTGAAGCACCAGTTTCTTCTTCTTTGTCCTCAGCCGGGCTACAGTGGTTTAGGTAACAGTTACCATTAATTTCATGGAGTTGCTCCTGATTTGCATCACCAAAAGTATGTTTAAAATCGGACCTGAGGATTAGTTGTGTTTTGGAAAAAGTTCTCATGAGTATGTAAGGGTTTCTTTTTTCTGCCTTTTCTCACCGTGTGCATTATTCGTCTGTTAGACTGAAGCTTTTCTTTAGGGTTCGGTGGTGTTTTTTGTCACAAAGAGGAAAAAGTTCACTTTTAATGAATTTATTTTAAGACCTGGAAAATTATACAGCATTTGTAATGTGGGAGGCATAAAAGGCTCATTATATTTTGAAATTCTTGTCTGACAATTCAGCCATATGATTTATTAATAGTTATCTTGTTGATGCTCTGAATTTTTAATAACATTATTTTCATTAATCTCTTCTTATGTAAATTAGTTCCACAGTCAAGTGTAGTTTTAAAAGGATGGATTTTTTTTGCTTAATCATTTAATTATTTAAAGACGGCTGTAAAACCAAGAAAGGCACTTTCATTAAGCTGTCAGCATTATAGTAGATTCCTTGAGGAGGGCAGGACTTTTTTGTTCTGAAATGAGCTTGGGGCAATGCTGATAGACTGATGATAATGAAATGGGGTCATGAGCGTGATGCCTATCACTGAATTGAATTTGTGTAGTAAGATTCCAAGATCCAGATGCCAGCCTTCAAGACTTGCGGAGCTTGCTTTAGCAATATCTCCCCTTAGATTTGAGAATTGTTAAAAACAAAGATCAAGTAGTTTTAAGAAGTCTCAGTATTTCTGTTTTCAGAGGAGAGGCGTTGGGCGCTGGTGGTAGCGTGTGTAACGTTTCTGAGGCTTGCCTTTTTCCTTTCGTCCCTGGCACACTTTGAGCATGTCACATCTTTGAGAGGAGGTTCTGCCCCTTGCTCAAAAGAGGCCACGTAGGTTTGTTTTTCTCTGTACAGAAGGATCTTTTGCTACATGCAGGTGTACAGCAGCATGGAACGTCTTTCCATCCACGAGGAGAGGAAGACTCCACCACCAACAAAACGGAGTCTGAGCGAAGAAAAAGATGACCGACTGGACAGTCTTGGTGGCTTGAAGAGTCGAGACCGCAGCTGGGTGATTGGGTCTCCCGAAATGTACGTTCTGTAGAACTAAGTCTTCTGGTTTCTCTTAGCATCTGAGAAAGACCGGCCTGTGCCAAAACTTAGGACCAGTGTTAGGTCAGGAAGGCTTCATGTGGTGTATTTCCACAGGTGAAGCTGGGAATAAATAGCTGAAAATGAATGTGTAGAAGTGATGCAGTCCTTGAATGTATCTAGTTAAGTACTACCATCTCCTAAATTGGTAGTAAATACTTTAATTTAAAGGGATTCTAACCCTTTAGAAAGCTCTCATTTGTGGAAAGGCTAGTTATATCAGAGATGTACCGACGGCAGTTTTTTTCTTAAACATCCGTGAGCACCAAAGTCTGGTGTTGCCAGACTTCTACCATTTGTCACAAAGTAGAGAAACCATTAGGAAAATCCGAAGTTTCTGAAGTTCAGAATACCCCAAACTAAATCTTATGTTGTAACAAAAAATGTCTGTATCATATATGAATACCCAGGATTTGGATACCCACTGTTCCTGGCATTACTGAAGTAATTGTCAAACTTTCGGTAAAAAAGGGCTATCTCTCATTTTGTGCAACTACTGTACAGCTTACTAATGTTTGGCATTAGAAAGATCGTAAAATGTGGTTGTGATCTAGTCTGTACGACTCCATTAGAAGAAAAACGATTATGCTCTTAACGGGCATGCATTTCATCTTGCATCAGGCCTTCCTGGCTTCAGTTCTACAGCGACTTCGAAAGCAAAATTCATCTCATTCCAAAAGGCACGTGGATGGTGATTTACATTTTGTAATTGTGGTTTTTATAATATTTAATAACCTATTCACTGTATTTTTCACTCACCTATGTACTGTATTTTTCTTTGGTTTTATGCCTTCATTTCTTAGAAACTTAACAATGAAATATATTGGAAATATTGGAATAATATTGGAGTTTAGATTTCCAGTGTTATTGGAAATCAGATTTCAAGTGATGCCCCAAGCCTTTGCTGTTTCAAGGCCTAATGATTTAGCTGGGTCTCCTCGCTTCACCTTAACTTGGCTTCGGATGTGTGAGCTGGGTCCATGCGCTACTTTCACCCTTTAAAGTTCATTATCCCCCTAACCTAACGGGGGCCTATGTCTTGGGTTTCCTCTTAGATTGCGTAAGCGCTTGTCTATGTCGGAATCCTCACACACGGAGAGTGACTCCAGCCCACCCTTGACCGTCCGCCGACGCTGCTCAGGGCTTCTCGACATGCCCCGCTTTGCCATCTCCGCCGAGGACGAGGGGGCTGTTCTCAAAAGGCCACAGTCCGAGGGGATGCTCCTGTCCACTGTGCAGTCGCGGGAGGGGCTGCCGGTGCCCATTCCAGAGCAGCCTGTGGAGCAGGAGCTGCCGCTGGAAGGTGACGCCGGCCCCACCACCCCCTCCACGGCCATCAGCAGCGCCTCAGCGCTGACAGGTACGTGCTTGGTGCGATGGTGTCGTGGTCCCCAGAAAGCTGTGTTAGCTTGCAGGTGTCTGTAAAACCGTGGGTTTGGATGCCGGGTGTTGTCAGGGTCTCATGCTAAGTGGTTATTTTGGGGTATTTTGTGCATGTGCTTGCCTTTTTGAAGTAATATCACTGGTTTAATCTCTTCAAAATTACACCTTACACTTCAGTCCTGTCACTTCAAATGGGTTACGGTCTTCTCACGCCTGTTGCCTGCTTACAACCCCTGGGTGCCTACCTGAGGCAGCATTAGTTCAAGCATTAGTCAGAGCAGATCCTGCTGTGTTGGAGCTGGAGAATATGGGCGTCAGCCATACTAACAGATCCCTGCTTCCTGTGGTTTTGTTTATCCAAAAAGTTTGAAGTAGAGACTTGAAATTTGCTGAGGGAATGGGGTTTGTGTCAGGGACTTGCTCTCTCAGCCAAATATCCCGAAATTTAGCCAAGTTGCAGGCTTAAGAAAATCTAGCCTAAGTTTAGTAGAGTGGGTCTTAGATGCCCGTGTTGGACTCCTCAGAAGCTTTGACCGTCCTGGGGCTGTTCTCCAGCGCTGGGCTGAGCTGGACCGTCCCTGCGATGGTGCCCTGGGCTGCTGCCACCGCAGGGCTGGGCTCTGGGTGCTCAGTCTCCCCAGCTCCTGCCCCTTTCGGGGCAGCGGGAAGGCAGAGGGCAAAGCTGCCAGTTTCTGAGAACAGAGGCGGCTTGAGCTGGGAACTGGTGGGAAGTAGTAAGGAGGCAAAAAAGGAAATTTGGACTGATGTAAGAGAGCAGGGATGTTGAATTGAAGGTTGTCAAGGTAATACTTGAGAAGGAAGGCGTATTTAGGGGAAGAACTAAGTTGTGGTGTTGAGGAGTAAGGATTAACTGGGTAAGACAATAAGAAACAAGTTGCTGGGAGAAACTGGGAGCAAGCAGGCAAAGCAATTGTGGATGCATTTGGGGTAGAAAGGAGAAGAAAGGGGTGCTGGGCAAGGAGTCAGACTGGCAGCCAGACTGGACAAGGACAAGATGAAGGGTACTGGGCAGATGTGATGGTGGTGGATTGATAGCAGAAGATGGAAATTTGCCTCCAGACCAGAGTAAAGCCAAAGATCCCCACATGTTATTATTCCTCTTCTGCAATCCAGGCTGAAATTCCTTCAAAATTGTCCCATTCTCCTCTATGGCTCATCCTCCCAGAAGAGTCCCAGTGCTGCCATCATGTACTCCATTAACCCGTGGGAAAAGGCAGAGGAGTGAAGTAAGCTCCCACCCACCTGGGGGACATAGGTGCCGTAGAGGAACCTTACTTTCTCCATTTCAGACCGAAAGGCTAGAAACGTGCTATTAAAAATTGCAGGAACGCTTTCACTGCAAATCTGAGTATCTGCAAGTTGAAACAGGCAAAACTGAAGCTTCCCTGGGCAGCCTGCTGCCCTGAGCCTAATGCATTAGAGCAGTCTTCATCCAGCGCATGGGATCCAGGGATGCCACCGCTTCAGTGTCCCTTAGGTCAGAAGCTGGGGGTTGAACAAGAAGAATTCGGTTCCTGTCGCTGCCTCGGAGTGCTCCTCTCGTGCGTATCGCAGCCTTTTCACACGCCGCCTCCGATTCTGGGCGCTGCATTGTCCGGGAGCCTTATTTGAAACTCTGTGGCTGTTAAATGTTGAACTGGCATCTAGTACGGAGGTCTCTAGGAATGGTGCTTTGAATTTTTATTTTCATGGTACTTCCTGCTTTACTTAGTATGCAGAGCAGCCGTGCCCACTTAAATAACGATGATCAATGTTTTGTTCTGTCCTCATTGTTCAAAATGTGACCCTTAGGCTTTATTTATTGCATGCCGCTTAAAATCTGCTTTTGAAGGCAGAATGATTAATTTCCCACGTGTACTTGCTGCGATGCTCACCACTTTCATTTCTGAGCACCTTGTAAATTCTAATTAATGTGTTTTCACAGTGCCCCTTTAAGGTATCGGATGGGGAACTGAGGCACGGAGCTTGAGTACGGCCCCCCAGCATCTGCTGTTGTTGCAGATTACATTTTAGATAGCAGTATAGCAGGTTAAGTAATTCAGGACTGAATTGCAGCGGTGCGCAGAAGGGGGCAAATTAAGGTTGTTTTTGCAATCCACATTTTTACTTTCCCTGACTTTTAGTACCTTAGTATTCTCTTAAAGTGGATTTTTTATGTGCAACTCCAGTAGAACCTGGCTTTTCTATTACAGACAGTTTTAACTTCAAGATTGACAGTTCTTGCTGGTTTTAAAAACGGAGCACTTTTCCATAAAGCTGTTTCCATCTGTGAACGATCCCATTGAAATGATTTGCCTGCAGAACTGCACCGCGGCTTTAGGCTTCGTGTAGCTGCTACTGAGCAACGTGATTTCATTAGTGAGCTTTTCCAACAGAACAGAAGCCGCTAATTTTCTGTATTCGGAATAACACCATTTCTGTAAATAAAAATTCAAGCCCTGGGGTTTCTTCTTAGGAAAATTTACTCTTGGACTTCATGTAAACATGACTTTGATTTAATGTATTTTGCCTGTAGGGGAATAGACTGTTAGGAATTCCCTGTGGTTCTAATCTGTTTTAATTTAAACTGTAGCTGGGAGCACTGCAGATTTCTCTGATCCACGCGCTCGCAGTAATAGCAATGAAGGCCCAGACTTTACCACTCCAAAAGCCATCAGCGATTTGGCAGTGCGGCGGGCACGACACAGGTTGCTCTCTGGGGAATCAGGGGAGAAACGTACCTCAAGACCTGTCAATAAAGTGATTAAATCAGCATCCGCTACTGCCTTGTCTCTCCTGATTCCCTCAGGTAAGAAGTGCCTCCGGTGAGGCATTGTCAGAATCTGCAAGCACTAAACAAAAGGTCTGCAGACAGATCCTCCCCCTTCGCTCTCCTGGAATAATGCCCTCGCTGGCAGGAGGGGAGAGATCTAACTTTTACAGTTTAATATTTACGGCTCGGCAGGATAACGAGCGTTGCTTTGCCACAGACGGGAGCGTCGTGTGTGTGGTCTGACTGCAGCTTCTGCAAATGGCAGCGGGGCCTTACGCTTTCCCTCGTTTTGTTTAAATTGGCTCCTAGCTGGTCTCTAGACAGCGGTGCAGCGAGGAGGTGTAGAGGCACGGAATGATTTTAACCCTCAAGGTACTGTTATTTTGGGGGGTCACACGCTAACTGCGGCATTGTTTGGGAACGAAACGTGTCTGGGGCGTTCATGCATGGGGTAATGTCAGTAACTGTAGATAACTTGGTTGAGATTGAGTGTGCAAGAAGTCAGTAGTGTTAGTAACTCACTGGGCAGGTGAACGCTGAGTAGCTTACCGTGTTGGCCCAGCTCTGTCTCCAGGCAGAGCCAGACCTTGACGATTCCTAATGCCAGGTGGTAGCTTCCAGTGAACAGCCCAGCCATGCCAAGACAGAGCGGTTCAGCAGGAGGCTCTCCCCACAGGGACTTTGTCCCTCTTTCCGGAGGATAAGTCCTTGCTGTGTTGCCAGGGCTGTACCTGTTCCTGCCTGGATGGGAGCAGGAAAGTGCGGCTGGGCCACGGGAGCAAAGCCTGCCTGCCCCGCTCGGCCGGGAGCTGGGGGCAGAGATGCGACTGCTCCTTGACACCGTCGGGGTGATGCACGATATGTTTCTTGCGGTTTGGGCGCTGGTTGGTTTTTGAACTGCGAACGCCCCCGTGACAAATCCCTAAAATGTGTATTTAATCGCCCAGCAAAGGTTCCTCCAGAGTGGCTGTCATCTGCCAGGTAAATACATGCTGGATGTTGCAGCAGGTGTTTTTTAATGGATTAGGGGTTACCTTTTACAGCTTCCTTCAGTGTTCCTCCTCTTTGGATTGATTTTACTGATGCCGACCAGCTTCACTTTAAAATGAGAGTTCTGTACTTGCATTGTATTTTTTAAAGTGGATGTTGTTCCACTAGCAAGCAGAGTCAGTTTAGCCATAGCCCAGACTCTGTTTGTTTGGGAAACACATTCTAAAATACTCCTGTGATGGTGTTTGTCAGTAGCAAAGTCCATGCAGTAGCTGATTTTTTTAGTTTTAAATATTTTTTCCCTTGTGAACTTAAAACCCAACCAAAACTACCCAGATGATGTTGTCTGATGGCCCACTGATGGTTTTTTTATGTTAATACTAACTGATTTTGATTTATCTCAGCACCAAGATGTAGCTTGTGCCAAGATCTAGAAACTATCTGATCTTTTGGAGGAGGATAATATGTCATAACCTTGAAATGGGGTGTTCCAGGATTGTGCCTAGAGCGAACGCTTAAAATGGGTTGTAAATCCCCGGAAGAGAAGTAGTAGACACTGTGACCCAACCGTAATCCTAGGCTGGCAGTGCTGCTGGATTAAGTACGCACCTCCGCATGTGCTTTTTGGAAACTCTGCTGATTTTTGCGTTTCTAAACATGAATTAGTTGAAGCTGCAGGCAAACCCAGCCCTGGTGCAGACCACCAGCTTTAAGAGCGTTGGGAGAGATGGTTTCCTAGCTGTTCTCTAACAAGAATTTTCTCTCCTTTTGGAAGCCTGGTTTCCTAATTTTTGCCCACCTTTGTGTCATCACTGTAGATCACCACACGTGTTCTCCATTGGCCAGTCCAATGTCACCTCATTCTCTATCCTCCAACCCATCTTCGAGGGACTCCTCACCCAGCCGCGACTTTTCTCCTGCTATCGCAAACCTGAAACCACCAATCATCATCCATCGGGCTGGAAAGAAATACGGTTTCACTCTCCGTGCCATTCGCGTCTATATGGGTGACAGTGATATCTACACTGTGCATCACATGGTCTGGGTATGTCTCTGCTTTTCTAAAAGGAGTACCCTTGGGGCCAGAAATGCATTTAGCTGTGGGGTGTTTAGCTTTGTAAATTGTATTTTGCCACCCTGTTTTCTCTCTCCGTATTCGGACCCGAAGTTATCTTTTGGGGGTAGGGGAAACCCTTTAAAAATAAATGAATACCTGAATAAATAACAGCACTCTGGGTTTTACGTGTAGCAGTTTTCAAGCCCATCACAGAACCACGGCAACCTTTCTGTCCTCCTTTCTTCCCTGGTTACATGAATCCACCTTCTTTCACCTGTAGCACATACTTTAAAGCATGTCTCTGTGTACATACCCTCTCTCTGTTTGTTGGGGTTGTTGCACGAGGGCCAGTCGTAGCTAATTTATTCAGCCTTGTGTTAGCGATTACAGCCTGCTTCTGATCAGTTCAGTCTGCTGGGGTTTTCCAAGCAGTCGCTTGGAATTGATTTCAAGCCTTAAAGCATCGCTGCCACGCTGATTGCCTAGGGATTTAGCTCTTGGCTTAGTTGTGTGCTGTGCTAAAAGGTCTGGTTTCCATGCCTGTATCTCTTCCTTCCCATTCCTTCTGGTACTTGATCTCTGCGTTCCCTTTTTGTTAATGTATATGGCTTCTCGGAGTGATCCGTTCCCGAAGCAGCGCTGTTTGAATCGTGTGGTTAGGGAGAATGGAGTCGGGGTAAAGGTGGTTCCTCCTTTTGCTTGTATCTCTGTGTTCATTAGACAATTTGGACTTCCTGAGCCTTGGTCATTATTTAACACTCATTCTTACGTACAAAAATAATCTGAAGCCGCATTTTTCCCTTGCTCCTCTCTGCTTTCCTTGGGAAATGCTGAGTTTACCGAGGTACTGATTCGTAGTCCTTCCTGGCTGGAGGGAGAGTTCACTATCCTCAAGCATCTCAGTCCTCACCACAGAGGCGGTTTTACCTTTCTGTGCAGCGATGGGGTGAGGCAGTGCGTTCATGGGGGGAAGGATCTGCTGGTGGATAGGTTAATAAAGGATGGAAAGTGGAAAAATAAACTGTTTGAGATGAGATGCAGTATAGGCAGACTAAACACACGGCACAGGGTCTTACTTAAAAGCCTGTTGGCCGCCTTGGGTCCCAGCGTGTACGTGGAAGGATGCTGGATTTGGAGTGGCAGAGAAATTGAAAAGGGTTGAGTCCTTGTCTGGAAACCAAGAGTATCTAGTTAACATTCCCGAGTGCTGAAAAATGTTGGAAGTGTGTTAAGCCTTTTGCTTTGGGAGGAGCTGGTCTCTTGATCGGCTTAACCATCCTGGCTGGCTGCCTTGGATCGGGAGAAGACTGGCAGGATGCTGGGGGAGGAGTGCGGGAGCGCAGGTTCTGTGCTTGGCTGTGCCAGTCAGTGGTTTCCCTCACCCTTTGAAGCAGCTGACGCTGGCTGCGGCGGGAGATGAGATGGACGGGCTTTGAGTCCGATCTGGCCCGCGATCCTGTACGTTCCTCTTCTCAGCTCAGTCACCCCTTCTCGTTGCCAGCACGTGGAGGAAGGCGGTCCAGCGAGCGAAGCAGGCCTGCGTGAAGGGGACCTGATAACCCATGTCAACGGGGAGCCGGTCCACGGGCTGGTGCACACGGAAGTGGTGGAGCTCATTCTGAAGGTGGGGGACTCGGGACTGCTACGTTTGGGCGATATGAGCCAGGTTGTTCAAAACGCTGTAGGTATCTAATTGGCGTTGTCTGAAGTGCGAGGATGTACGCGGCACCTGGCCCTTGGTTTGCAAAAACCCGTTGCTGCAGCTTGATCCCAAAATCTCCGAAACTTATGCGTGTAATGGAAGCTGAACTCAGATAAGGACCTGTCAGATAGATTTTTATCAGCGGTAGAGACAAAGATTAATAAGATTTGGGTGTACCTTTCCTCAAACATCACTTTAAGAAACAAGCACCTTAAAAATGTTCCAAATTACTTTTATTATTTGCCTTTAGGCTGTGCTAATGTTATTAGCTCCTAATACTGCTTTCTCAGGGATTATTCCTAGTGGTATTTAAAAGCAGCTTTGTAATGGTTGGTCTTAAAATTATCCAGTTAAATGACTTGCGTTTTGATACCTCCTGAGCTGAATCCATTTACGGACATAAACTCCAAAGTTTTGGACCGTTCCAAGAGACACAAGTCTTTGGGGTTGCAACCAGAGGAGCAATCAGGATTATTTTTCTTTTTAAAAGATGAGTGAGACAAGCCATGTTGCAGATTTATCATGATAGGTGCCTGATATGACCAGTCAGAGCCCTGGGAGTAGGAGTGGTGACAGAATATCACTTTGTTCAAGTGTTACGAGTATTAACTCGGGGCAGTTGGGCTCTCAGCGGCAGAGGTCAGATGCTGTGTTCTGTCTGCTCTGGGAAGCTTTACCTGCCAGCTGGGGTCTGAGCTAATCATTTGTGAAAGCCTGACTAAACAGGGCTCTCCCCCAGCAATTCCTTAATAGATGATAGATGGAAGTGCAAAGGGGGAAATGGAGTTTGACAACGGATTACCAAATGGCAGGCAGTAATAAACTAGCAGCCTACAAATCTGCTTCACGTCACCACATTTTGAGCAGTGTCTCTGTCCTGTTTCTGACAGAGTGGAAATAAAGTGTCCATCTCCACCACGCCGTTTGAGAACACGTCCATCAAAGTTGGTCCGGCTCGAAAAGCCAGCTACAAATCCAAGATGGCTCGTAGGAACAAGAAGAGCAAAACTAAGGATGGTCAGGAAAGGTTCGTTTCGATGTTTCTCTGGAAACTAAACGGTAACCAAGATAATGTAAGAGAGATCTTGCCAAATCAGTTTGCAGATAATGTCCATCAGCAGCTGTGTCCTTTAGTTCTTCTGTTGTTTTGTTTTCTGTTTCTCTTTAACTGTGCCCCAAAATTGACTGAAATGTGCCAACAAAGGTAAATAAATCATTTGGGCCTGTAAACAACTTGCGAATGCTTTTCCACAGTAAGAAGAAGAGCTCTTTGTTGAGGAAGATCACTAAACAAGCATCGCTGCTTCACACCAGCCGGAGTTTATCTTCACTAAACCGCTCTCTGTCGTCTGGAGAAAGTGTGCCCGGCTCTCCAACTCACAACCTGTCTCCTCGGTCGCCGACGCAGAGCTACAGATCCACTCCCGAGTCTGTACACTCAGGTAAAAAAAAGAAACAAAACAAACCCAAAAATCCACGGAAAGAGGAAAAAAACCTTGAAGCTTTTTCTTCTTATTGATTAATTTTTGAAGCGAGATGCACAGCAGCAGGTAGTAGGTCTGTTTGTGAAGGAAAATGACAGCTGTGGTGTCGATTACCTTCGGGATGGATGTATTCTCATTCCTTGATCCATTAAAAAACGAAAATCCACACATCCTTTTAAGAAGGCATTTGCTGTTCCTAGGGCATCCTTTCACTTTGATGCAGACGCGTGTTGCGAGTTGCAGTGCTTCCGCAGCAGTTTGACACGTTTTCTGTGTTGGTTCAGATAAAAGGAATCAAAACAAGGCAGCGCCGTCCTATTTGAAAACTGAATCAGGTGGTGGAATAAAGAGATTTGCGCTTGAGAATGGCAACGAAACACATGGTTTAGCTGCTTGGAGGTGTTTTCCGGGAAAAAAAGCGTCCTGCTAGCAGAGTGTTTGTCACTATATTCGGGTGTTGTGTGACGGTGATGGGAATTCTCCATCAGTAGCCATGCAATCTTACCTTGTAGGGTTACTGCGGTGCTTCATGCTAACATGGCATTTTGTCTTGGCTTTGTGTGCCTTATTTTCAATACCTTGTGTTAGTGGCCACACATATATCAATTTTCTTAGTCTTTTTTCTTTTTTCTTTCTCTTTTAAGTTGGTGGCAATTCTTCCCAGAGCAGCTCTCCCAGTTCCAGTGTTCCCAATTCTCCAGCCAGCTCTGGACACATCCGACCCAGCTCTCTGCATGGACTAGCACCAAAGCTCCAAAGGCAGTACAGATCCCCAAGGCGTAAATCCGCGGGAAACATCCCTCTGTCACCGCTAGCTCACACTCCGTCACCAACCCCACAGTCCACGTCGCCGCAGCGCTCCCCATCGCCTTTACCAGGACACTCGGTTGGCAGCTCCAGTATTATCCAGTCTTTTCCAGTAAAACTACACTCCTCTCCGCCGCTGGTGAGACAGATTTCTCGCCCCAAAAGTGCTGAGCCCCCTCGGTCTCCTTTGCTGAAGAGAGTGCAGTCGGCCGAGAAACTGGCTGCCTCGCTGTCCTCTTCAGAGAAGAAGCTGGCTTCCTCGCGTAAGCACAGCTTGGATATCTCTCACTCGGAATTTAAGAAGGAGATGCTACAGCGAGATCCGAGTCTCCAGAGCTTACAGGAATCTGCGAACGAAACAACGGGTGGCAAACTTGGGCTGGCGGAAAAAGGGATGTTGCAGAAGCCGGGTTCACGCAAGTTGGGTGCTATTCGACAGGACAGGGTGGAGAGGAGGGAGTCTCTGCAAAAGCAGGAGGCCATCAGGGAAGTAGATTCTTCCGAAGATGAAACGGATGATGGTTCAGAAGACAGTCAGGATGGGAGAAGGCTGGACAAGCCCCCTGACAGTGGAGACCAAGGCTCAGATTCCTTTAATGAGGACAACAAGTTTTCATCTAAGTTGGAAAGCAAGGATAGTATTGAAGATGATGCCTTTCTGCCTGAAGATCCAAAAGGAACAGAAGACTTGCAGAAGGGTAATAATCAACAAGCCAAGCCTGTTTCAGAGCCCCTGCGAATCAGTGTGCACCCTTCCCCATCGGAAATCCTCCCAAGAACTTCTCCAGAAAAACTAGCTAATGCAGAAAAGCCGTTCCTAAGATCAGAAACAACTGCAAGGGAACATAAATTGCCAGAAACCAAAACTTTTGAGTGTTTTGGTCCAAAAGACAAGTCTTCTGAAGCAATCAAAGACCTGGGGAGAACAAGTACTCCAAAACCAGTAGCTCGCACAGAACATGTACAGTGCCCGTCTATCAAACTCCTGGAACTTGAAGAAGGTGACCCTTCAGGGGCCTCGTGTGGTAAGCTTGACCCAAAAGACCCTCTGCTAACAGAGAGCAGTCAGAAAAAACAGGATTCCAAGCCTCTGCTGGCACTTCCTTCGTGGTGCACGGCAAGCGTGAGCACCCCTCTCTCGGTAAGCCCCGCGGATCGCAGTGAGAGGGACCACAGGGAGGCCCTTCAGCCTGCAGAACAGCACGGCACCTCTTTTCTGTCTCCTGGAAGCGAGATGTCCCAAAAAAGTCCTAGCGCTGAAAAGCAGCCCAGCTCGTCGCAGGCAGAGAGTGCTTCCGCCGGCAGCAGAACGAGCCCGGCGGGTCCCGTGTCCTCCACGCTCCTCATCCCCGGGGTTATCGAAAGAGCTCTCTCCGTGTCCCAGTTAGTGCCGCTAGCTCAGAGTGTGTTAGGCCCTTTGAAGCTCAGTATGTCTGGTTCCGGAGAGGTGGAAAAGAGAAAGGATTTCTCCCATTTGGGTGCCTCCTGTAAAGAGGAGAAAGATTCAAAACTAAAAAGGCAGGAAACTTCGCAAGGAGGAGCGTGTCAGGAGAAACCCAGCACAGACGGTCTCACCCCGAGGAGCAGATCCTGCGCAGAGTCCCTCAGCTCCGCGAAGCCCTGGGAGGCCACATGTCCTGCGGGGGCAAAGAAGGAGGCAACTCCTTGCAGTGCTAAAGCATCCGAAGTGTTGGGAGGCAGCTGCAAAATCACTCCGTCGAAAGAGCTGTCCCACGCTCTTGGACAAGCCGCTCCGAGAGCCTCTCCTCTGCCAGATGGCATCACGAGGCCCTGTAGAGAAGGGACTCCCACGCAAGCGAAGAGCAAAGAGATCGGGAATCAGTTAAAAATCCAAGACTTTCCCCTGTCACATGATGGTGCTGTGAAGAAAACATAGCAGCATCCCTGGCACAGGTGGACTGGAGCATTCAGCGTTCAACCTAGAGACTGCATGTTTGAATTTTGTAATATACACTAATATAAAATAGAACTTGTGTACATCTATTTTTGGGAGGGTTTTTTTCATACTGTTTTTTGTGTTTTTTCATCCTTGCTATTCTATTTTTGTACACAGTAATGCTTGCTGTTTGAGGTCTCTTTAGAACAGGGTATCTTTAAAGCAGGGCTTAAGAAACAGTTGTTTGGGTTTTATTTTTTTGTCCAGACCTTTTGTTTTGCCTGAGTTTAGGGCCTGCGGTGCTCTTCCCTCTAATCCTGCGTTTATTTGAGATCCCCAAAAATTCTGAGTCCAAAAAAAAGGCAGCTTGCTTCTAAATTTCTGCTTTTCAACCTTCTCTTTGAAATGCCATTGAAACTCACAAATTTCAAGTCGTTTTCTTTGAATTGACAATCTGATGTCCTTTGGCAAGGAGAAAAAAACGACTGTCTTGTCCCCAAGTTACTCTGGAGCTACGAACCCTCTTCGGTGCGAGGAAGACCTCTTTGTCCCCGCGGGCATCCGCACTCCTGCGCGCATCCTTCGAGGATACGGAGGCAAGGGGCTCGGCCGGACAGAGAGAGATCCCGGTCTTCTCTTTAAAGCAAGTAAAAGTACTTTTCAGTGAGTTATCAGAAAGGGAAATCCCCAACCCGTGAGCTGGTTTTTGGGAGATCGTTTTTATTTACCCTTTATGGGACACGTGGCAACTTTTCCCTCTGTTTTTTAAATTTTAGTGGTGTTTTAACCTCTCTTTCTCTGGCTTCAATTCATAACTTGCCCTGCCTCCAAATAAACGACCCCAGGAAAGGGGTGCCTCGTAGGTTTTAAAGTAGAGAAATTTGTAGTCGCGTGTTCTCCAGTATGTCTTGGGCAAAGTTATCTCGATGATAAATGGCCTTTGGAGACTTGCCCTTCTCTTGGTGAGTCTAACTAGGTAGGGGTTTTACGGTGTTCCTTAACATTTCTGAATTGGGGCTTGGGAAACCTGCTGAGTTTTCTGAATCTGCCCATTTTAAAACCAAAAAAACCTACAAAGAGTTCTGACTCCTCGAGTTCTGTGGACAAACTGCAAGCAGACTTCAACACACATGTGATATTTTAAGATTTCAGCTTTGATAGCTACATCATTTCCACTGCTGAGGTCACTTTCCGTTACAAAACTACTCTTTGCTCTTAGGTTTAGCCATTGCTTTGCTTTAAGCGTGACCGACTCTGGGTAACAGTGCTCTTTGCCGAGGATTAGATCGATAACAATACACCAATAAACGTCTCGAGTGGTGATACCTACAGCACTGTAAGCCATTTCTTCATCCAATTAAAGGTTCCTCTCAATGAACGCTCCCGTCATTCGTCCCAGATTGTGCTCAGCTTTTATTCTAGTCTTGTCTGAGTGTGTCTCCCTGCGGATCCACCCGCAAGGTCTAGTTATCCTGCTCACTGGCTTACTCTGTTAGAAGCAGAATGACTGTGCAACAGTATTACAAGCTAAAACCCGCCTGTGTTGGTCCGGTTTCATTACACCGCTGCCACCTTCTTCGTAGTCGTGGCTTTTTCTGAACTTGAAGTTTTGATTCCCTTCCCCTAAAAGCTGATACGTTTTTATATAGGAATATATTTTCCCCTTCGACTTGAGTACAGCTCAATCCACAAATCACAAAAGTCTCTGGAATCTCAGCCTGCTTCTTTCTGTACAACCGTTGTTTCCCCCTGTCATATACTTGATTTTGGCTGCTTGGATTTCATTTCTGGACCAAGTTTTGGTTTGAGGTTGTTTGGTTTTTTTAACATGTTTAAATGAGTGTTTACTCCGTGTGTCTGTGTGAACACGTACGGTGTTGTTAATACACTAACCAAAGCCTCAACGCTCCCAGATAACACGTTAATAAATCGTGCTGTGACGGTATGGAGGGCAGAGCCTGCTGCACTGGCTCTCCTCTTTTCCCTGGAATTCACAGGCTACTCATATCCACTCGGTTGGCAATTACAAACCACAGTATTTCCACTGCCTGGTCAGGGTCCTGGGTATCTCCAGCCTCTCAAGCACTCTTGTCGATGGGCATCGTTCTGTGCTCATTTGGAGCAATAGCAAGGAACAGACTTGGCAGGATCCGGTACTTCCCTGGCTGGTTTTCTCCCCGATGGGTTGATCCACTAACAGGTCCGATTGGCAGTACAGATTATGATAACATGGATGGGAACAGTGAAAAATGGATTCGGAATCCCGAGGCTGTGGTACAAGCCTCAAGCTTATCTCCTGAGAGCACCTAACCTTGGTGAAGTGAAGTCTCTGGTACCAGCCTAGTGAGCCCAGCGTCGCCTGAGGACGTGGTCCGACCTGGCTGTCCCCCGGGTGGCAGGTCCCCCTTCTTGCGGTGACACAGATGCTTCTGTTAGTGCGCTCCTGGCGCATCCACGAAGGGCTCTGCCTTTGAAAGCCTAAGGGGACACCCCCGCCCCCCCTCCCAGCGCTCTTGGGAGAGGGGGCTGGGTAACCTGGCTCGTCCCACGCAGGCTGGGATGGAGCTCCCGAAGGCACCAAGGTTCCAGCGCTGAAGTGCAGACTTGCCCTTTCTGTGTACAAAAAGAGAAGTGAAAAAACCACGCTGTGTCACAGCTTCGGCTGCTTTTGGCTGAAGAGGAGGTGAGGCAGGTGTTTCATCCCCTCCTCTGTAGCTACGGTACAGAAAGTGATCAGTGCAATTAAAAAAACCCGGCTGTTTGGGAAGCCGAACAGCGTTACCAGGAGAGCATCCTAGCGAAGCCCTGCATCCCCCGCTCCCGGTCAGCCCTGCAGTTCCCCTCGGTGTGCCAGGTGCCCCAGCATCCCGGTTCCACCTTCTGCCAGGCGGATGTGGTGCGCCTTAGCAAAACGTTCGGGCAGAGAGACTCTTGCGTAAACGTCTGATAACAAACCGGGCAGGCGCGCCAAGGCTGCTCGCGGCTCTGCCAAGAACCCCTTCAATACCTTCTCGGATAAGCTTGCAAGACGCGTCGGGGCGGAATGAGGTGTTGGAAAAGCGGTGTGTGAAGAGCGGGAGCGTGTTCCCTGGCGCGGGATCGGACCCGCGGGCCCCGAGCGAAGCGTTGGGCAGGGCGAGAACTTGGCCTGCGTAGATAACCCCGGGTCAGGCCGGCGGGAGGTGGAAGTTGCGGGCGCGCGTCTGCTGAATGAGCCGTGCGTGTGACCATCCGAATACGCTGCTTTCCCTCTGCTTTCCCGCTGCCCCTCCCTCGGCTTGGATGCGTCTCCTGCTCCTCGTCCGTTTGGGGACGACGGCGTCGAAGCCGTTCCCAGCTCCGCTCTGCTCCCGCATCCAGCCGGCGCGTTCCCGCCCCGCGCCTCGTTGCAGTGTCATTTTTCCCTTGGTCTCTTCCCGTTGCGAACTAAGAGAAACGGATGATATTTATTGTAAATATTAGACTTCAGCGTTGTAACGGCCGCTCCTGGGCCCGAACGTCAGAGGCCTGTGGCCGCTAATCGACCGGAGCGCGCTCGCCGGGGCGGGGTAGGAGTGAGCGGGGGTTTTGGTTGCCACGCTCGCATTAAGGTGTGATTTGGAGTATTTTTAATATTTGGTTTCTTTTTCTTCCGCGGGGTGGGGGGAAGGATAAAGTCTTTCTCTGGTTTTCTCTTACTGGATGTGAAGGATGATTCTGTACTTCTAGTAGAAGGTCTGACCGCGGTGTGTGTTTACGTTGTGTTCGATGACCGTACGCGGGCGGCTGCGCGAGCGCCTCCTGAGCCGGGCTCCGCCGAGCTGTGTCACTCAGCACTTAGCTAGAGAAGAGAAAGTGTGGAATCTCTGTGTTTTTAGAAACTTGAACAATTGCCACATAATAGCGGTGCAATACTTTTTATTCATGTTGTACCTGCATGTCGATGTTCAAATCCTCCTCCAAAATAAATAATTTTGGTTTTGTTTTTTTTTTTTTTTTTAATAAATTCAACCTCGTGTGTGTCTCTTGTCCGCTCTCCCCTTGTCCTGCAGCACCCGGGGGGGGCTGGGCCGTCAGTCCTGCCGGCTCGACCGGCTGATACGGGGCAGAAAACGGCCTGCAGCGTCCCGGTGTCGGAGGTGTCAGCGTAAATCTGCCAGGCTGTTTGGGATTTGCTGCCCCGTGGGCTGGATCTGTGGCTAAGCCAAAGCTTTTCTCTCTGGAGCTCAAGCCCAGAATTTGCCATCCTCCACCCTGAGTCGCTTCAGTGTCCCGTGTCCTTGCTAGCGCAGGGTCAAAGAACCACGGAATGGTTTGGGTTGGAAGGGACCTTAAAGCCCATCCAGACCCACCCTCCCTGCCAGGGGCAGGGACACCCTCCACTAGCCCAGGTTGCTCCAAGCCTCATCCAGCCTGGCCTTGGACACTTCCAGGGCTGGGGCACCCACAGCTTCTCTGGGCAACCTGTCCCAGTGCCTCCCCACCCTCTCTGGGAAGAATTTCTTCCTGATATCCAATCTAAATCTCCCGGCTTTCAGTTTAAACCCATTTCCCCTTGTCCTGTCACTACAGGCCCTTGTAAAAAGTCCCCCCCAACTTCCTTGTCAGCCCCTTCAGGCACTGGAAGGTGCTGTAAGGTCTCCCCGGAGCCTTCTCTTCTCCAGGCTGATCACCCCCAACTCTCCCAGCCTGTCCCCGTGGGAGAGGGGCTCCAGCCCTCGGAGCATCTCCATGGCCTCCTCTGGGCTCGCTCCCTTGTGCACGCAGTTATCTAGGCTGCCCTGTTGATAAACTACCCAAAACCTTTCCAGAAACATCCCTCTGCTCTTAACACCTGCCGGTGTGCGCTCTCCGCATGGGAAAGGCTTATTCCTGCCCTTGGAAACGAAGAGCTGGAGCCATGCTGGTGTCTGGGGAGTCACACTCAGCCTCGTTCGCTGCTGCCAAGAATGCTCAAAATATCCCGTGTCTCCGTGCTCCGGAGAAGCCGCGGAGCAGAAATCTGGGGCGAAGCAGCGCTCTGTCCGTAGGGGATCGGACGTGTCTGCCGGAGCCTCTCGCCGCGCCGCCGCTCGTCACCGCTGACGTCGGTTGGTGAGTGACGCTCCTGCCCACGCAGGGGGACAGCGCGGCTCGGAGGGGTGGGGGGTGCGGAGCCCCCAGCCGAGGGGCCGGAGCATCTCCTGCGGCGTCGGACAGAACAGCCTTTGGCCGGGCAAGGCTGGCAGCTCCCGCGGCCGGGGGCTCCGTGCAGGGATCCGCTGCAGAGCAGGGGCTGGCGGAGCCCACGCTCCATCGGCACGGGGAGGTCGGGGCTGGGGTGGGAGGATCGCTCTGCTCCTGCTCCTTGGGGACGAGCAGAGCTGTGGGGACCAGAGCTTTTCAAATTACATCTTCATGGGGACATCCTGGCTTTCTCCTTTTTTAAGGCTTACTAGCCTTAAAGCGTGAGAGCCAAATGGCTCTCAGTCCGCAGCAGTTTATTCTCCCCGAGGATTAAGCTCCAGCAAATAAGGGCTGTTTTCCTCCTGGGTGAGGGCAGCCCAGCGCCTCGGCGCCGTGCCCCGACACTGACACCGAGACGTGGCTCCTTCCCCCAGGGTCAGAGGGTGCGAGCGAGACCCCGGCTGAGGTCCTGCTGCCGGGCTGCCTGCAGCTCACCTGGAATTTCAAAGATGGGGATTAGGGGGAAAGCCGAAGCAATCTGCTGCTGACAGCCTGCCTTTTCCTGGAAACTGCAGCTGGAATTGCTGTCGGGCGCACCGAAGGGACACCCGTGGCCCCATCCAAATCTGGCATCTGCAGCAGAGGCACTTGCTGTGCCCTGCGGGTGGGGGGCAGCGGGGCTTGTCCCCCTTCTTGGGGCCTCTTGACAACAGCGGTAGATGGTGTGTGGTGCGGGAGGGCTGGGCTGCCCTTGCTGGGGGGGGAAAGGGTCGCCCCACGGGAGATTTTGCGGTAGCATCCTTCAGGGTTGGGCTGAGCGAGGGGCACATCCCCGGGGCCGGGAGGGTTTGTGCTCTCCCGCTGCCCCGCAGGATGCTCCTGGGAGCTTGCAGCTCTGACTTCAGGTGAGTTTGGGGCGATTCCGGGCTGTTTCCCGCAGCCAGGCTGCCAGGAGAGCGACGCGGGCGATTTTGGACCCCGGTCCCGGTGCTGGGTGCAGCCAAGAGGGGAACTGGGTTGGGAGGCAGTGATTCCCGTTTGGTTTGGAGAGAGGCTGGACCTGAAATGCTGTGACTGGGCAGGTGGTGCCCGGTGTTGCCTGCCAGCGGCGCAGGAGGACGGGTTTATTCTGCCTTTGTGTGCAGTAAAAAATAAATCCATTGTATTGGCTTCAAACTGGGGCTTTGCCCCTCTGCCCCTGCCTGGCGTCTTCTCTGCTCCGGCCTTGCCTGGCCCAGTGGGGCTGGTGGTGCCTGTGCCCTGCAGCCATGGGGCAGTTCGCGTCCCCTTGCCTAGACCTCTGGGTCTGCCCCCCTGGCAGCAGCTCCAAGCCCCCACACCCTGCAGGCAGGGCTGTGTGGTCCGCCCGGGGCTTTCCAGCCGGGAAAGCCTGGTTGTGGGGAGCAAAGCGAGAGGTTTCGGTGTGGCAGAGGGGTGCTGTGAGCCCCGGGGGGTGACAACCAGCCAGGCACAGCAAGGAACTGGGACTCGAGAGGGACCTGGAACGTCCAGGTGCTGCCACCCCGAACTCATGGCCTGGAGCCGGGCTGTGCACCCAGTGCTGGGGCTATTTGTGATGTGCAGATGTCCGTGGCCCCACAGGGTTTAACCCTTCGTGTCTGGCTCTGCCCTGTGCAGCCTCGTTCCCCCTGACCATGGAAGCCCTTGGGGCTGGCCCCCAGCCATCCCCCCCCTCTCTCCCACCTTCATCACGTGCCACTGGGCTTTATATTTTAAACGCTGATTAGGGCTGACCTCATATTTCAGAGCTTACTTCATGGTCGCTAATGAGGGATTAGGAATGTTAAGCTAATTAGCAATCAGCAAACGAGGGCTCAGTCAGTCTTCTCAGCCTGACGGGCTGTCAATGAACGCGTTATTTGATGATTATCATAAACCTGCTGGCTAATTCTGACGGGCAGCGGGGAACGGGGATGAGCCACAGCCGTGGCGATGGGAGCCCTTGGCCCTGCGTGGCCCCGGCCGCTCGCCTCGGCCTCAAGGGCGCAGGGCACCTGCTCCTGGAGTCAGGGGGTTGAAAGAAAGAAACAAATTGGGGGTTTTCCCAGCTGAAACTTGTTGAGTGATAGTCCGACCTGCCCAGCCTCGCTGCTCTGGGGGAGGCTTTCCCTGACGGGCCACCCCCCGATGCGGCTCGGCTCCGCGGTGACCAGCAATCCCACGGCAGCGTCAGGTCTTGGAGCTGCTGATGGGACATGGGGACATATTAGTCCTTGAGCTTGGCTCGTGGCAGGGGTTGCAGCTGCCTTTTGGGGTGCTGCCCCATAACAGACACCCCCCAGCTTCATCCTGGGCTGACCCTGGGGGATGGGGCTGGGAGCTATTGGGAATCGGGTCGGCGGGACTGGAAGCATCAGCCCGACACAGCAGCCCTTCGGAGGGGAGGGAAGAGGCTGACTCGCCACCACCTCTTCATTTGTGTGAGTGCTGGATCCTGCCTTGCCTTACAGCTGGGCCTGAGACCCCGCACAGCTGGGGAGAAGCTGCTGCGTCTTCCGCTCGCACGGGGGAAACAGAAACAAAGCGGGAGAGGCGGGAGGCTGCAGGGACCAGGAGGAATCCTGCGTGTGCCTTGGCTCGGGAGGTGAGACCTGCTGCAGGCAGCAGTCCTGCCCTGCCCCAAAACCTCCCAGCTGCTGGGAAGCCTCTTCCCCGGGCAGCTGGAGCAGCTTGGCTTTCGGCTGGGTTTCAACGCCCTGGGTCATTAATTACCCTGTTAATTTGATTTACTCCCCCTCCCCACCCTCTGCTCCATCAGGGAAACACGGCAGCCAGGAGGTGTGTGGAGTTCAGCTCAGCAGCGACCTGAGCAATAATTCGTACCGGAAAGGGGAAGAAAACCCCAAAAAAGCATACCCCAGAGCAAATCCCAGACTGGTGGTGCTGCTGCCAGGCCAGTGCCACCGTGGAGGGATGGGTCTCAGGACAGGGGAGCTGCCGCTGCCCTGGACACAGCAGCGCTTTGTGCTGGGTGATGCCAAAAAAGGCCATTTCCAACCCTGGATATGGGGATGAGGATGGTGGCAAAGGCTCATGGATGGGCAGAGATGCTCCTGTTGCTCCCTGAAACCCGTTTTCTTGCCTTTCTGGTAAAAAAATAAGCTTCCTCCTCATTTCCAGCCGATGGGGACAGAGGTTTCCTTCCCACGGAGGCTCAGCGCCAGCCAGGACTTTGGGCCACGGTTCCCCCTTGCCCCCCCAGCCCTCAGTGTGGGGGATGGATCCATCCTGCCCTGCGGCCGTGCCCTTCCCCATGTACCACCCCAGCTTGGCAGCCTGGAAGCTAAAAATAAGCTAAATGCGGGGGATAACCGGGTGCCTAAATATATCCCTCCTTTAATTAGCACCAGGCGACCGCCTCGCAGTCACGTCCGTCTGCCCACTAATCCCACTGAGCTGCGCCCGCGTCAGAGGGCTCCCCCGAACAGCCTCCCCTGAGCTCCGGCCCCCGGAGCATCCTCACCGCGCCCGGCTTATGGGCACTGACCCTAATCGGGGCCTCGGCCGGCCGGCGGGGACGGCCAGCGTGGGGGGGCTGCGATGTGTGGTTACATCGGCGTTGGGGGGGGCAGGGGTGACGGGGGGCTGCGTGCTGGGGATGGCGCTGCCCCGCGATGGGAGCACCCACGAGCTGCCACCTTTTCCTGTGCAACTGGTCCCTCCTCCCCTTCCCCGCTCTGCTCTGACGTACCGGTGGTTTCCCGGACCAGGGAACCGCTCCGGCAGCGGGATGCTCTCCCACGCCGCTGCCCAGGGAGCCCCTGTGTGCGGGACTGTCATTGAACTCAATGGGGTGGGGCTGGCAGAGCATCCTGCTCCCCCAGATCCCACCCGGGAGCATCCCTGGCTCTCCCTGGTGCTCCCTTGGGGCAGTGGGTCCGGCAGTATCTGACCCATCGCAGCTTCACTGGGCTCTGCGGTCCCGCAGGGGGGCAGTTGGGTCAGAGCCTGAGTTGCGCCGTGGCTCTGGGAGCTGGTTTCAGCATCTCCTCGCGGTTCTAATACATGGATACACGCACATATTTCTGGGTTGCCCCTTCGCGAGAGCACTGGGTACCAGGATGCGGGAGAGGATGGACTAAACCCGTGGACCTGCTGGCTACAAACTCCTCTCTGGGCAGTGGCAAGCTCTTCCATTTCCTAAAAGGCTGGATTCCCCTCCAGGCTGGCTCCTGGGAGGCTCTGCAGGCAGCGTAGTGGGGGAGCAGCATTCCGGGAGGGGGTTCCTTTTCATGACGGAGCCGCCCCCGCTGCTGTCAGCGAGGACACGGGTCTCGCTGGGCTGGGAATAAGTCTGGGCTTTGCTCCGGCAACCCCCGTTAATCCTGGGGGGAGGGTCTCTGGGAAAGGCGCTGGCTCCCAGGTCACCAGCAGCAGAGGGTTGTGTTCCCAGTTAAACCAGCCCGGCTCTCTGCCTTTAATCTCCCAGCCTGAGCCGAGTCCCTGGGAAGGGGCCAGGCACCCTCTGAGCTGGCTCTTTTCTGCAGTGTCCGTCTCCCCACTGGGCTCGTGGCCTCTCCAGGGATGGATGCTGACACCTGAGGCACAACCGGGGGGGGTTGCACGTCCTCCCCTGCTCCCTGCCTCAGTTTCCCCATAGCGATCCCGGTGGGGTGCCGTGCCCTGGGCCTCCTTCCTCCCCCTGCCGATTGGGATGCTCCTCGGGGGCTGCCTGACTGGCTGGAGAAGCGATCTGCAACAGGAAGGGGGTCAGAGCCCCACATCTGCTGCAGATGTTTGCCTGGGCTCTCGGTGGGACACATCATCCCGGGGTTCTCCCACGGGATGGGCTCAGTCGCCCGCGACAGGGATGGGCTGAGACCGGGTGGCACAGGGTTGGCTGTGGGGCTCTGCAGGAACCGCCTCATCATGCGGAAAGTTTTCCAGCCGGAATATAAAATTCCATGTAGCCCTTTCCCCGGCTTCCCCTCCATGGGAAAACCCTGGGTGGTGAGAAACTGTGTTACTCAGGTTTTCCTGGGCAGGAGGGGGAGGCATCAAAAGGAGCCCACAGGGATGCTGCTGGCTGCCGAGCCCCAGCCCTTCCCGGGAGCCGGGTGTTGTGGCTGGCCCTTCTCCCGGTGCCGTCCGTCCAACCGGGACCCCGCGCCTGCCCCTTCTCCTCGAAGAGCAGCCGCACACGGGGCTGTGACCCTGCTTCTCCGGTGCACCCTCCCACGGTTTCGGGTCTGGCTCGTGGGTGGCGGCTGCCGAAAAGGTTGTGCTGATGCTGGAGTCTCTCCAAAGTGCCCGGGGTGGCTTTGGGAAAGGGCTGCCTCAGCCCCAGCCCTTCCCAACTACTGACGGGGGAGAGAAGTGGCTTCGGAGGGAACCGGAGCCTGGGGGGATGGAGCAGGGCCTGGGGCTCTGCCTTTGCTTCCAACAGGGAAGGGACGGCTCCATGGCCTTGAGAAGATGGATGTTGCAGGAGTTCATTCATAAAAGTGGCAGGAGCAGCATTCCCAGGAGGAGGCAGCTTCCAGGGATTGCCACCCATGTGTCCTGGTGTGAGCCCAGCTGCTGCTGGGGCTTCATCCCGTGCTCCCACATCGCCCGACCCTGCTCCCTCCCAGCTCTGGTACCGGGGCAGCACCTTTCCCTGACCCTCAGCTGCAATTTTTGGCTTTAGGGACAGACACCTGGAGCGGGACCTCGACGGGGCCGATGCTCCCTGGCCGGATTCCTGCTCCCCGTGCCGCTGGCTGCGCTGAGGATGTTGGAACAGTTTCCATCAGACCCCAAGAAAAACAGCCCGGAGCAGAGCGCGGGCGCTTCTGCAAACAAGGTGGCATTAAAAGCCCATTTCCTCCCCGTCCTCCGGCAGCCACGTCCGCTTTGCTGGACTTAAAAAGGAGAAGATGAAAATGTGCTTTTAAGGGTTTCCAGCCCCAGGTTTGCTGCTGCGCGTCCCCCGGCCGCTTCCCCGCTCGGCTGCACACCCGTCGCCTGTTGCCTCCCTCCCGCCCTCGCCCGGCATTAGAGAAGCTGATGTGGATGCTGGAGCCAGCTCGTTAATTTGGGAGCTGTCACTGATTAGGGTGCTCCTTAACCTCGCTGGTGCCGGTGCGTTTGCCCGTGGGGCTGCTTGGGGAAGTACATTCCGGTGGTGAGAAGGGATGCTCATCCGGGCCGTGCTGCTCCCCGGCGCTGCCCGCTTTCCCTGTTCCTCTGTTAAGAGGATATTAGAGGATGAAGAGGGGGAGCAGGACCCCTTTGTGCCTCCCCCACTCCCCCAGTCCCTGCATTTCCACATGCCGACTTTCCCGCTTGCTTTAGCATGAAGTGCTAAAGGAATTTCACCCCCCTCACCTCTTTCCCAAGCCCTCGGCCAGACGCGACGCCGTCCAGCACCAAGCTGCGGGGCCACAGCTGCTGTCAGAAGAACTTCCCTTGGGATGTCAGCCTTGAAATGCGAGGAGACGGTGGTGGAGCACCGCAGGGAGCAGCCGAGCCCTCGCCCTGCCCACGCTGTGCTGCCTGGGGCGCACGGGCGGCCCACACGGCTGTTTGGCAGCTGGATGGAGACCCCGCTTTTCCTCTTCCCCAGGAAGATGTCCAGCCGCCCGAGCCAGGCCAGCGCTGCCCGTGCAGCCAGCGGGGCGAGGCTTTCTGGCTTTATGAGAATCTCCGTCCAGCACCCGGGAAAACCCCTCCTGTCTGTGGGGCGCCCGCGTTTCAGCCCTGCTTTTCCACCCTCGCGCTGGAGGAGGGGGCAGGGGCGATGGGACAGGAGTGATGTTCAGCTCGGCCAGGAGACAGGGTGTGACTTGGGGGGGGTCTTTGAGGTTTGGAGGCTTGAACGGGTGTGAGATGCTCCTTTTCTGCCTGCCTGAAGGGGCTGTCCTGAGCGGGGGGAGGACATGCAGATGTGTCTGCAGGCACACCCCAAACTCAGGGCGATGCAGCCCATCCTGCCCCAACCCCTGCTCCCTGGGAAGCGGGGCAGGGGCTCTGCCAGAACCGCCCCAGCCACCCGGGGATGCTCCTCACAGGCATTGGCGAAGCTCCAGGGGTGGCTCTCCTGGGTGGAGGGGGGGGGGCCTGCGGCCAGCCCAAGGGATTTTTGGGTGCAAAGCCCTGGAGCTGTTTGGGTTTCCCACCCTGAAGCGGGGCTGGGATTTATCAGGCGGGTTCAGAAAGCAACCTCTGAGCTGAAAATGATGGTGGTGGATACCTGTGCCTGCCGTGAGCTGGGGGGGGGAGGGATTGCTCTCCCTTGGGTGCGAAGGAGGGGTGCCCTGTCCTCAGAGGGGCTGCGGGAGCCACACGCTGCACCCCAAACCCCCGGCGGACAGGGCAGCTGAATCCTCACTCTGCAGGGCAAAGCCGTGACGCGAAGGTGCATCGCCTGCACCTTGCTCCCAGCAAGGGGTGGAAAAAGAGCAAGAAAAATCTCCTAGAAATTATAAACACAAAAATTATGCCTTGAAGTAGGAAGAAAAAAATAAGAGCAACACGAAGGAGGAAAGGAAAAAACCCCAACATCCCGCCCCGTGCCCGGGATCAAAGCGAGGTGCCGTTTGGAAGCCCTTGGACAGAAACATTCCCCGGTTTCTTTGGCCAAGCCGCCGCAGTGAAAGGCCGCTTTGTTCCCGGGGCCTCGGCCCCGCGCTCGCCCCTGTGGACTTCGCCCCCCGGCAGCCGGGCAGGCCGTGCTCCGCCGCCGTGTCGGCTCTGCCGGGGCAGGTGCCGGGGGGTGCCAGCCCGGTTCTGGCTCGGCGGCAGCGCTTTGATGGGCGCAGGGTGAGGAACCGCTGCTCCCCCGGCTGCCCGCCCAACGTGGGGGCAGGTATAAAACACCCGGAGCTATTTATGCCGTGAGTGATGTGCGGCCAAGCGCCCTTACATTCCGGCTCGCCCACTCTTCCGCCCCGATTCCTGTCTTCTCCTCACGCCTTCCCAAACTTTAGGCCGAAGTTACATTTTTTTTTTAAGCTATTTTGGTTGTCCTGGTCTCTTTCATAAGCTGCGCCACTCCACGGAACTGGAATTTCCCTCCAGCAGCTGCTTCTGGTTACGGGGGCTCATCACCGCTGCGGGGCTGGGACACCCGCGTTTGGCCAAGGATCCCCCTGCCAGAAGCGAGGGGAATTGGGGGTCTCACATCCTCCAGGTCCTGCATCCTCCAGATCCGGCATCCCAAAGTCCTAAATCTCCTGGGTCCCAAATCTCTCATCTCCCTGGATCTGCATCCCCAGGTCCCACATCCCCCTGGACCCGCATCCCCAGCTCCCACTCGGGGGGCAGGAGGGACTCCGGGGCAGAGTTAAGCCCCTTTAGCTCTGAAGTGTCCCCCATCAGGCCAGTTCAAACCCCTCCAGGTCTCATTGCCAGTTTTGGTGGCTCTGACTTGGGGTGGACGGCTGACTCTGGCCGAAGCCCAGCCCAGGAAGCTCGGCCGGGCTCTTGCTCGGCCCGGCGGGGCGCTGGGGAGAGCTGCCCGGAACGGGCCGGCCCTGTGCAAAACTGGGAACCTGTGTTGGTGATGAAAAGTGCTTTCTTTGGGTAGGATGTTTGTGTTTCCTTTGGCAGAGTGGCCACGGGAGTGTGCACAGCACCTGCCCGGGGCCGGCAGGCTGGCTCTGCTCCCAGCGCGCCCATCCAGCCCCTTCCCTTGGAAGCGGGAGGAAAGGGAAAAGGTTTGGGAAATGCTCCAGCGCCGGTTCCGCTTGAGGCCGTGGGTAGCGCGTCTCGCCTGGGCCGAGACCTGCGACAGCCGCCCGAAAAGCCGGGGTCGCTCCCAGGACCCCCGGAGAGGTTTATCCACCACCCTCACAGCATCCGTGGGACGGAGGGACGCATCCTGCCCTCCTGGCACCCCAGTCTGGCCAAGATGCTCCATGGCAGGACATGCTTTTGCTCTGCCCTGGGGCCCTGTGACAGTTAATGCTCCTCTTCCTGCTCCTTATCCCTTTTCTGGGAACCGGCCCCTGGGTTGCTCTGGTTTCCATCAGGCTGAGCCAGCTGGGCGTGCGGAGCTGGGCGGGAGGCTGCCGCGCTCTCCTGCTCCAAGGGAGAGTTCAAGGCTCTGTCCTGCGGCTCGGGTCTGGCGAGGACGGGGAAGGGAAAGAGCTCGGGGGGCAGACGGCTCCCGGGACCCCATGGGGAAGCCGGCACTGGGCTTTGCTCCACGGTGCAGGAGCCAGCGTTCAGCCTGGGCGAGAGCGGCCGGGAGGTCACGGCCGAGATGTTTCCCAGGAGCCTCCAAGGCTGGGTTTGGGGGCAGGAGGGCGGGCAGCAGCCCAGCCCGGCGCCCTGCGCCTTCCCTTCCCGCTCCGCCGTGTCCTCTGCCCCGGGACAAAGCCGCCCCGTGGAAGGTGCCCTGGCGGCTTGTCCCCTGCCCATCGCTTCTCCGCAAACCCCGGCTTGATTTCCCCGGGGGGGAAGTTTTGCCCTCAGAAAGCGGAGATTTGATGAACATTCGGGGAGCAAATAGCAGGCAGTGGAGCGGTTTATCGCGGTCCGGGTGAAGCCTCCGTCCGTCAGACCTTCCCGGGGGCTTGGATGGTACCGGCAGAGGAAGGCTATCGCCGGCGTGGGCCTGTGCCAGAGGAGCCAAAATTCTTCTGTTGCTTTCCCCCCCCCCCCCCCACTGAAAAACTTGTCCGGAGTCAAATTTTGTATTTCACCATTTCGTTCCAATTTGGATGAAATCCGGCGAGTGCGATGACGAGATTTCCTGTGGAATGGGGATTCGGGGTCCGTGGCCAAGCCTCATCCGCCCGCTTCCTTTAAAGCTGCCGGCCCCTGCTCCAAGCTTGGACTTGATGCTCCGGGGAGGGAACTGCTCCATCCCATGTCTTGCCGTGAGGAATCGCGGCTCGCGGCCAGGGCGAACCTTCCGCCGTCGTCCCCGTGTCTCCCTGGGGCTCGGCCAGGTGGTGCATCCCTGCAGGGGGCCTGCTCCCAGGGGATGCGGGCTGCACCCTCCTGCTTGGGCACCTTTCCACGGCCACGGCGTTCGCGGCCGATGGGTCCCAGGTGCCCGCCGTGCCAGTCGGAGCGGGATGGAGGGGACAGGACGTGCCTCGCGGTGTCCGCAGGGAACCCCCCCACCCTCTTGGGCAGCTCAAGGAGCCACGGGGCCGCCTCAGCTGCCTTGCCACGCGTTCCCGGCCGTGCCTGCGGCGCTCGGAGCTGGTGGGTGTGCGGCTGCGCGCGCCCTGCCGCCTGCGCCCGTCGACCTAAACCGTCAGCCTGAGAGCAGCCCGGGGCGAGCGGGAAGCGGGGGGCAGAGCAGCTGGGGCCTTGCAACGCGCCCGCGGCTTTCGGTCCGAACCAAACCCCGATGCCTTCCATCAGGGCGCTTTGCTGGGGGAGGGGCGGCTTTTGGAGACGGTTCGATTGGGTTTCTTTTCCATAGGGAACAGCCTCCCGTGCACCTCCTGCCCCAGAACGGGAATCCCAGGAAAGCACCCAGGGACATCTCTCCGGCCATCCCACGCCCCTGCCCTGCGGTGCCGTGCCCAGGGGGGTGCCAGGCCATCGCCTGCCCCCCGGGGAAGGGTCCCGCATGTGACTGGGAGGAATCCAGGGGACGTGCAGGAAGCTCCGCAGCGTTGCCAAGGATGGAAAAATCCCGGGGATCTGCCCTTTCTCCAAGAAGACATCTGAGCTGGGAGGTGTTTTTCTTTCCATCCAGTCAGCACGGCCGCTTGGAAATTTCCTACGCCGGCTCCCGGCTGCAGTGTTTTCACAACGAACCGAACTGTCTGGCAAAGCCCTGCAAAACGATTCGCCAATTAGTGACTTACATCTTTCCTGTCATTCTACCTCATTAGCCTTTATTAAAAAGAAATAAATTAAACAATAATCAAAAAGAGCCGGTCCCCAGGAGCGCCTTGCAGTGTCCTCCCGGTTTCTCATGGATGTTTCCCCTTGGCTCTCCACCCGCCTGGGTGCCCGGGGGTGCCCGATGGACACCCGCCCACAACACCCACAGCTCCTCCGTCGGGAGCCGCGTGGCTGCCGATGCCTCCGGGTGATGTTTCTGGGCCGGCCGCATCCCGCCGGTGCTGCGCCCCAAGCCTGCAGGCAGGGCCGCGGGCAGCGCCCCGCAGGCAGAGGGGACCCAACCTCGGGGGGCCCTGAGACGGTGGGTGCCTGAGCAAGCTCCCCCTGCCCCTGCCCCACGACCGGGGGCTTTGCTGCCCTTTTCGGTGCTCCCCATGTGCTGGCGGAGGGGATGCTGACTCAGGGGCCGAAAAGGCTTACTCGGCACAGGGGGGGGAAAATGCTGGCGCGGCATTTTTTTTAATGGTGGACTCAGCAGGTTGGAAAAACGTTGCTCAGCAGCCGGCAAAACCGTCGACTCACCGGGTTGCAAAAACACGGCCAGCCAACCACGCGCAGACCAGTTCTGCCCCTGCCCCACTTCTCCGAGGATGCTGCGGCAGCATCCCATCCCGCTCCCAGCGGAGGGGAGGTCGCTGTACCAGGCTGCCACCCCACAGCCCCCAGACCTCAAATGGAAAACACGAAGCATGCACGCAGTGAGGTGGCTGCTGCGTGACCCCCCCTCCCCGGGCTCCTGTGCCTGCAGGGGGGCTGTGCAGTAAATCCAGGGCTGTGCCACTGCCGTGCCTGGAGCTCGGCCGGACGCCGCTGCCGCACCACGAGCGCGCTGGGACCTGCGGCTGAGAGGGAAGAGGATGGGCAACGCCACCCACAAACTCCCTGGTTGGGCGGCAGCCCCGGTGCCTGGTGCTCATGAAAGAGTTGGGCACCGCAACAGGGATTTCCCAAACTCCTGCAAACTTAAGGATCGAAAGGATCCAGCCGAGCTGGGTCTTTCCGAAGGCTGCTTCAGCGCTGCACCCCCCATCCATCCAGCACCAGGAGCGGCATCACCAAAAGTGGTTTCCCCCGACGGCAGAGGAAGCCACGAGGTGGGCAAGAACAGTGCCGGCGGCTCCTGCTCTCGCTACGGACGCCGTAAAAGGACCGGAGGAACAGCTCCGTTAAGGAGGGCGCGGGGGCTGCGTGTATTCCTCCCTCCTCGCAGCCCCAAGAGGGTTTCGGGGCCCGGCTTGGTCCAACCGGACCTCGGCGAGTCTTTTTGTAAAGCCTCAGTTCGAGACGATGCTCGCGGCCTCGGCCGGATTCACAAACACAGCTGACACCAGGACAGCCCGGCCACGCTGCAGGTCTGAATTTATTAGAAACAGCTGTCAGTACATCCTTCTAGAACATTACATGTCAATGTGCTTTATTGCAATGTTTTTATTGCATCTCTTTTTTTTTTTTTTGATCTAGAGCAAGTAGGCCCAGGATGCTTTAGTGTCTGGGATTTAAAAGCCCAACCATCTAGTAAAAGAAAAGTACAGCAAAATCGGAACACACCGGGTGACAAGTACAGTGTTGCATTACTGAGCTAGAAACTACAGGATGACCTGTTGGAAAACACTAACGTACAATTGGTTTCCTTATGAAGCAGTTTGTTTCTTTTCTTTAAAAGTTAAGCTACATTAATTCCTTTTTTTTTTAATCTTTTTTTTATACCCCCCCCCCCCCCCCCCCCGCCCCCAACTACACCATAAACGACAGAAGAACAGGTTTTACACAAATAACAAACAAGAGTACCAAAGTTACATGCTGGAATTCATCTGGAAAACAAAGTAATTCCATAGCTTCTGGAGAAGCAGGTTCTTAACAGATGCAGTTTCCCTTAAAGAAAATCGAAGTCAACGAAAAGCGGAAACACCGACGCGAAGGTCGTACAAAGGAGCGTGCTGTTATTTCAGCCCTCGATAGGAGATCGAACACCCACTCATGCTTTACACGGAACCACACCGTACATGGACCCACTCACAAAAAGGGACACGTACCGACACCGCCCCGTCGCACATCGGCTCTGGACCCGGGGCGGGGGGCGCTGCGGGGGGCTACCGACACCTGCAAACGGTCCCTGCGTCCCGCAAGGGGAGCGAGAGGGTTTCGTCAAGTGCCGAACGCTTCGTCCCGGGGGGAATAACGCCCCGGTCCAATCTGGTTTACGATTAAAGCAGTAACCCCCTTTGCCCCCCCCGCCCCGCCCCGGCTCAAGGGAATCCAGAGTTCAGCGTTTCAGAAGCGCGTACGCAAGATGAACACAATCAACTCCTTTTCACGTGACAAAACCAAGCCCGATTCTGCCCAAACACAGGGCAGAACCTGCTAACAGCCAATTCCGATTTCTTTTCCGGGGGCAGTGCCGCTTACAGCTAACGCATAGAAAGGTGTACGTGAATATATTTTACAAATACCTATATACATACAGTACATACACGCACGCGCACGCACACAGATGATGCGGACCGTTACAACCCCGTGGTGCAAGAAACAGCCAGATATACAGAATTAACAGGTCCTGTCAAACCTATCTTCGCTGGACGTCCAAGTCACTCCCGAAAAAAACAGCAGACCAAAACCCTGCGCCCCCCCCGCCACCGGGGCAGCTCAACGGCTGGCCCCAGCACCCTGCGCTCCCCCGAAACGCTGATGCCGGGGGTGGGGGGTGACATTCACCCTGGGACACTTGTTGTGCCTTTAGATCCAATCGTTTTTCCAAACGATCCCCAGCCCCTTGCTACGAGCGCTCGGCAAGCGCACGGGTACAGCGCCGCTGAAGCCGGGGGGGGGGGAGGGAAAATCTCGGCCCCCTCGTTTGCCAGTCTCACAGAAGCAACTCCCAAAGGAAGGTGGTGGAAGGGGGGCATCAAATTAAAGCTGATTTCTCTAAACCAGGTTGATTTTTTCTATCAGTAAGGGCCCATTCTCACTTTCTGCCTCTGAAGCCCATGCTACGCTTGTACAGGCAAGTCGGAGAACAAATGGTGAGTCCAGTCAAAGCACGGCAAGTCTGTGCCAGCAGCAGTAAAAAACCAGGGCAAATCCCGCATTAATTGCGTGGCGCCAGCCCCAAGGACCAGCACTGCATGCCCTGTCGCCATCTGAGCAGTTGCCAGCTGAAGCTCCCTGTCTGCCCCTGCGAACAAACACCAAGAGCCGAAAAGATTTCAAGAGACGGTTCCCCCCCCCGCTCCCGCCTTCCCGTTCGGTGGAAAGAATTTCTGCCCACGGAACGCAAGATTCACAAAAATGTTGGACCAGCTTCCTCTAACCCCATCCAGAGCTGCTCCTCACGCAGGACTTGACGAGCCGAGCTGCTTCACAGGCAAGCCCCGCGCTCGTTCGGGCTAGCGACGGGGCTCCCGTCCCGGCCGCACGGGCCGTGCCCAGGGAAGCGAGGGGGCGGGCAGCGCAAGCTCCTTCCAACGCAGAGAGGGGAGCAAGACCTTGAGGGCTTCGCTTCCCGCCTAGCTCCCTGCATGCACGTTTACGGAGAGCACGGCCGATTATTCCAGAGCGCGGGATCTGCCCTGGCACCTCCTCTTTCTCTCGTGGTTCGAGGCTGAGGTCCCACTGCGTGGGCTGCCTACTCCATCGAACCCCGGACGCTTTGGGTGCCGACCCTTCACCTTTGAACGCTGAATTTGAGCGAGCCTAACCCCCCCCCCCCCTACCCTGGGAGCATCTCTGTCCTTCGGGAACGTTTTGATTTTGCTGTTCCAAAAGCAGAGGTTGCAAATCAACGTAAGTGAACCACACGTTAGGAAAATCCCGTTTTAAACGTGATCTAAGCACAACCACCCCCAAGCCCTCACAGCGCTGCGTCAAACCGCGTTTTGAGCCCGTCCCTTGCCCCTCCCGACCCGCAGTACCTGTTTCGTGGCTGCACGATGCAGCAAGCATACGAGACTCACTGACATTTCAGATTTTTATTCCCTGTTAGTGTAACAAAAATAAAAAATAAACAGACATTCAAAAACCGAAGCGAGATTGTTCAAGTACCAAAAAAAGGGGCTTTTCCAAACGTTAAGGTGTGACACGCTCCTCTAGCGATTCTGCTGTTCGAAACAGCCACAGCGCTCAGTTACGGACACGCTGCCACCCCAGCCTGCAGAGAGCCCAGGATTTGGGGCACCCAAGCCCCTCCTCAACACAGCACTGAGCGCCAACGCTCCTCTCCGCAGTCCCCGCTACAGTCGCCCGGCTGTGCCAAGGACAAGCTTCGATTCTTGCCCCGCCGCCACCAGGAGTCGGGTATGATTAACCACAAGCTCTTCTCCTGGGAATGGCTTTTGGTTGTGGCAGTCTTGCTTACGCTAGCGTCAGCGAGAAAAGAATCAGGCCCATGGGATCAAAGGGAAACGACTTGATCATCCGCCCCACCAACGGTGCGGAGAGAGCGTTTGATCCCTGGCGTAGGACAGAGGGCGGTACTGGACGCGACCCTAGATCGCGACTACCAACGGTGCAAAGCAGCGCCCCAAGCCACTGCTGACGAGAATGAAGAGAACCCCAAAATACAGCCCCCAAACCTAGAGCGCTCCAAGGTCAGCAGGTGGACGATCACGGATTACCGCTTCACACGCCTGCGAAGCGTCCGTCGGGACACGCCTCCGTTTCTACGTGGGTTCTTCCCCTGCTAGGGTTACTTATAAACGTTTGCCCACTAGTTTCCGTACGGGTTACAACTTACTAACTGCAAAAACATGGCACTGACGCAACGGGGCCAATGGCAACTGTGGAAGCAGACCTGATTTCCATCCCTACGAATACAAAATACTGAAATCACCCCCCGATCCCTGCAAATATACTTCAAAACAGATTAAACTGTGCATATTCAACACCCCACCCCCCACCCCATTTAACACTGTGCAAAAGTTATTTAACTCTACATATATATTTCATACAACGTGGGGCGATGGGATTGGCCCCGCCCCGACTGCGTCCGCCAACAGACGGCTGCTACAACAGCCACGCCACTTCCCCCTTTGACTCCTGAAACCCAGAACTTCTCGCATCTGACTGTTCCAAAAGAACTGGAGTTCCTTTGTTTTGCCTTTATGTTCACATTTCCCGTATTTGTTTCAGGCTTAACAGCTGGGTTTCGTACTAGGGTGTTACATCCTGCACACCACCGGCCCGTTTCTGGTTTCCCAGCCGTGCAAGCGCAGAACGGCTGCCGGCAGCTGGGGGGGTCTCTCACAGGTCTAACGCTACTGAGCAAACAGAACTGGGCCAAGCACGAGCGCGGCAGGACCAAGCCCTTGCCCCGTGGATCGCACCGGCGACACGTCTCAGTCGGTTTTATACCCATTTTCATTTGCCCTACGAGTGCAAATCGGATGCAAAAGGATCTGTGCGATGGCACGTGAGTCAAGGGGAGCAGTGGCAGCGGCGGGGACTTCAGGTGCCTCAGCCAAACGCAGCGAGACACGGCGGCAGAACGCAGCCTTGGGGAGACTGCCGAGGATAACGGAGCCAAACAACGAGGAACTGGGCTTAAGCCTGCCCACAGCTCTGATCTGAAGGTCTGGGCAAACCAGAATTTCAAAGAACGCTTCAAGATGGCTTATTGGCTCAGCGCATCGCTCACAGCAAATACATCACCTGCCATCAGCGAAGAGATCTCGGGGAGCGAGGGACCAGCATCCCAACTCGCTCACACCACTGCGAAGCCAAGCTACCTTCACGGATGCCAGTGGAATGACGCTGTATTTACCTTGGCAGAGCCAGGGCCGGAGCCTGGACCGAGACCTCACAGGATCAGTCAGATTCCGCTACAGGGAAACTTCAGACAGTGCCGCTTTGCTATCCTGCCGCTGTCAGTACTGCGAGGGTGTGCCAGGATTTACGAGCCCGAAAGCAGACCTGTGCTTGTTTAAAACAAAACCGAACAGACGTGAAACACTTCAGCCAGGTTGTCCCCGTCACAAAAACAGGGATCAGAAACACGCGCCCCGTCCGCCTCGGACGTTGCCGTTGGAAGAGCGGAGCCCAGCGAGGTCGCCAAGGCAGAGGAAACAGACCCTCCTCTTGCACAGGTTTTCCACAGGCACAAGACCGAGCCATCGGTTGTGCCTCCGAACTGACTTCCCTCTTGGGAAATTCCCTCTCCCACTTCCCCCAGAAAAGGAAAGGGACACGAGAGCAGATGTGGGTCACTCTGACAGAGCAGCTTGCGTGAATTTTCTCCTCTCACTCCGTTTTGGTTCAGTTTTGTGGTGTTTCATTTAAGTAGCAAAGAGGCACCTACACAACTCTTTGCCAGAAGCTTGAACTCCGGCTGATCAGAAGGTGCCTGGGATGCGTGAGGGTGGTAATTAGTGCAAAATGAAAGGTCTCACAGGCACGCCAGGCAACCAGACCACCCTTCCTGCAGCGGCTGCCAGTGCTCCAACCTTGTCACTTCCCTGCTTGCAAATTCATGACATTCAGCAAAATAATACTCCTAGTGTAAACATCGAGCATCAACAAGCCTGGCACCGCAGCCCCGGCATTATAGAGAAAACCCCAACCGTTTGAACAGGAAATCAGCCCCAGGGTCAGACGCAGGTCTAGAGCATTCCCAGACCTGCGCGGCTGTCTGCTTCCTGCCCCGCACAATGGGTGCATTGCAAGGGAACTGCTTCCAGTAACGGGAACAAAAGTAACTTTCAAGGTTGCACACTGAACAATTCCTTTGCCAGTTGTGCTTTGATGCCAAGTGGTTCGGTTTGCCAGACTTAGCTCTTTTTCATTTTAGAAGCTTAAGGAATGGAAATAAGCTGCTTTGTATACTTTCCAGGGAGGGGATTTATTGGATGATTGCTGTACGTGATGAAGCCCAGGACTACCCACTCCAGCATTTGACAGCAGCCCTTGCCAAAGGATGGTACCAGACAGCCAACAACCGAGGAGTACAGCTCTCTTCCCTTCCTGTGTTTTGCCTCATGTCCAAAATAACTACAAGGGAATTTAGATTATACCAGTGTACGGTCTCGCTTGGCTGCGGCGGTGTGAAAGTTCAGAAACTAGCTCGCAAAGAAGGCATCAGAGGAGATCTATAATTAGCACGCTCGCTTCTATACAACTGGAAATGACTACGCCTCATGAAAGAATTTGGTACAATAAGCCGTCCAGAAGCATCCGATTGCACCTACCTCTTCTGTGCCAAAATCAAGCGTTACAAGAGTCTGTCATTGTTCAGCAAGAGAACTGCAACAGGCGAGTGCAAGCTTCGTCCTAGTTTACATTCTGAAGCACGGTATCGTTAACAACTGGAAACAATCTCAAGCTGAGGAATGGGAGGAAGGGGGGAGGGGTGAAGAAAGAGGAGAGTGAGCAATTACATCAGATCAGACAAATTTAGTGTTTTGAAGCCACACAACGTTTAGCTTTTCCTTTTATTTGTTTCAAGTTTTGGTGTAGAAAGTATGTGCGGATGCTAACGCAACCTTCCCCGTAAGTGCTCAATCTAGCAACGAACAAAGTTTTGGTGTGTTCAATTTGGTTACGTTTCCGTTAAGCGAAGACCTGTAGTGCCATTGAAACCAAAACTTTGTTGCTGTTGGCAAAAAAAAAAAAAAAGCAACTTTTCTTTACAAGCGTTTTCCCATTTAAATAAAAACCTGAAGCTTTTCCGTAATTCCTTTGGTCTTCTCTCACCAAATTCCATGCTACCTCAAGACAAGCCCTCTTTTGGAAGTTCGGCTGAATCGCAGTGAAGCTGCTAAAATTAACAGAGAATTGCTGTGGTAGAGCTTCCCCCCTAGTTTCTTGGGAGTTTAAGACTGAAAGACATTACTGATGCCTCAAACAGAGGCTTCGAATTGTCTCTACGAGAACAAGAGAAAACAAAATCCAATTAGAAGTTCCACTGAAGGTGCCTGGCAAAAAATTCTCTCCGTAAAACGATGCTTTGCTTCCAGTATTTTTTTTTTTTCGTATGCGTGGTGTTTATTCCCCTCATAAGGAAACAAAAGTATCAGTGTAAAAGCAGAGCTGAGCTTTTAAGGTAGCACCAGGACACCTACACCCACGTTGTCGTCTTGTTGCTGCTAGGCCTCTTTTTGATTCACATTCACAGAATCACTTCGTGTGCAAAACAAGCAGTCTAAGGAGAATGAATGCCCTCCGAGTTCTAATAAAAACGGTAGAAAAGAATCCAAGATAGCCAACGCTTTCCTCCTCCCCAGAATTTATCTGCAGAGAGAAGGGGGCATCTGTGCGTAGACAGGATAGGCAAGCCTGACATTTAGGGAATCATTGTGTTGGACGAGGGATGTCTGCTGGTAATGAAGAACCAAATCCTTAAGCGTGCTGTACAGGTTGTATGGTTCTGCAAACCCGTATCCTCTTGGGGTGCTGTAGATCACACAGTGTTTCACTTCTCCATCAGCTCTGCAAGGAAAGGAAACAGGAGCGTTTAACATCAAAGGCCCAACCCAAAGTGACAGTCTATTAACAATTAATTAATGCAGCAACCCTGCCAGTCACTAAATTACATAACGGAGGACCCAGTAGATGCAAGTTGAGGAGATTAATATAGTCTGTGAAGAAACAGTGCTTCAGGGCATGTGATTAAACACTCTTGCATAACAATCCGCATAAGAGGCCTCTCCTATCCCAGCAGTCCAGTTCCATGCTGCATTGTTCTCCAAATGTTTCTTGGAGGAGAAAACCAAAAAGAGTCAAGAGCTTAACCAAGAAGATAAGCACCTGAAGTCAGCAGCAACTTTGGGCTCAACTGATCTGGAAACCTTTCCACTAAGTGAACAAGCCAAACCCCATAAACTCTTAGGACTTACAGGGTATTTCATGAAACGCAGCACTAGCCTCCAGTGAGCATTTTTTAACGTTAAGCATGGCATGAGTTCAAGTTGGTTCAGTATCTGAAATCACAGCGACCGAGTACCTAACTCGGCAAGGCAGCTACAGCAACACAGTATTTCCAACGCTGCTAGAAAACTGAGCATTCCGTAATCCCGGTACTGGAACCTATTACGGCCCAAGTCACACGTAGGAACAGGTTTCGTTATGCCATCCCTTTGCTATCTTGTAGTATGATACCAACCAAGTGAAAGCATCTGATGAACCCGTCACTTGATGGGTGACTGTGACCAACGGTATCTTGAACACAGCAGATACCACAGTCTTCAGTTACCTTGAGGTGATACACCTTCACATATTCATTTCTCGGACTTGCTTTCAGAAGCGATTAACCTCATGCGAAATGAATCAGTGAAAGCCATTTTGCACTGCACACCAGGCTTGAAGGGTTTCTAGATAATGGAATCCAAGTATTTCTGACCTCCGTTACACCAGCATAAAATGAAGGGAAACACAAGAAATCAATGCGAGGCTGTGTGAATGTCATAAAAACTACTGTTCACAAATAATGCCTCCTCTGGAGCTTCACTGTTATCTTCAACGGCCAAGAGAAAGCACCTAGATCTGGCCATGTCTGAAAAGGAGAACGGAAGATGTTACAGCTTTACAGCCCTGTTTTTCTTCTTCCCATGTGTCCCCTGGCAGGGAAGAATATAGGAGACTTTGGCCTTAATTTATTTATGACTCTCGAGCTTCCAGCTGGGACACCACAGAATTTCGTGTTAGCTACCGTGGTGACCGAAGAGTCTGCTAGGACTACAGGTGTAACCATACAAAGCACGTTCTTGCAGCAAATCTTTTACCATGCCAGCCTCACCTGCGAACATTCAACACGTTCCAGTGGGTAGGCCTAGGCTAGGCCTGGCTTTTGTTCTCCAAAATAAAGAGCTGTGGTAGAGATTTACGAGTTGAGTAGTTAGAACAAACAGGAAAACAGACTTACACCACAGAACAAGCGTAACATCCTTTCTTGCTACTCTCGCGAATTAAAAATGCTCCATCAGGTTTTCCACAGAGCAAGTCTTCCGCTTGGATACGGTTGAGGTCCCCAACAAACCAAGTTTTCTCATCATGATGTGGCAGGTTTTCATCTTCTTCATTCACAAAGTATGTGCTGCAAGAGAGGATGAATTTAACTTCACCAGTGGTCAGTAGAGGAGTTAATAAGCACAGTGATTTATTTTTGCAGAAATCACTCAAAGAAATACCAGAACACACCCAAACTGGGAGGTCAGGCTCCTCATGGACAGATATTAAAGGCTCCAATTTAGAAATTAACTGTTCCAACTTTCTTTAAATCCTAAAGGCTTCAGCAGAGTTGCTGCCTGACGACATACACTTCCCCTAGAGCACTTCTCTCTTTTTCTACAGTCCTTCCTTTTTCTGAAGTCCTTTACTGAGAAACTGGTGTTTTGTGTTACCAACCCTCACAAGAGAAAACACGTATTAATGGAATACTTGTCAGTAAAAATCATACATACAGTGACACTTACTCATCAATATTTTCATTTTTGATCCCCAGCCAGTCGTTTATTCGCTTCTGTCTCACCCCTTTGTGATTGAGCCATCTGCCAGAAGAAGAGAACGTTAATATGTTACTTCAGAGTACACGTATGGGTTTTCTTACTGAGCAAGCTGACGCTCAGACACAAGGTCCCACAAAGACACAGTCGGAGCTTCGTTTGCTCTCCAGTAGCAAAAGCCATAGGAAGACCATAGATTCCGTAAGAGCGCTTCCTCGCATCACCTACCGAGATGCCGTGAAGCAATCTCTTAAATGGAAAAAGAGGAGGGAACAGCTGAGGAAGGGGTACTGCCTGTGCACGGCGCAGGCCAGAAAGGAAGCAGAATACAAACTGTGACAGCTGCCTGTGCTCTTGGGAAAAGAAAATGGGTATTGCCACTGGCTTCTTCTAACCTCCAAAACCACCTTCCGAGAGAGCTCATTTCCCTCCATCTTCTGCCAGAATCCTAGTGCACTGAGTCCAGCCCAAGGATGGCAGGAGCTGGGTAACAGGGGTGCCAGTGAGATCAAGGGTGGGTACAAGAAACACCTGCTGCACCCAGCACAGAAAGTACTAACCTCTGTTGTATCGGCAGGGACAGGTTTTGCATATAACCTATTTATCTTAAATGGTTTATTTACAGGAGTTGCAGAACGTGCACCTAGTTGTGCCAGGCTCTTTTAAGTCTGACAACGGCACAATAAAGGAACGAAGTCATAAAGAAGCCAACCGATTACTCGGACGTCCCATGCCACAACGTAGTACCTTAGCGCTCACAGAACTTCGGTTATGAGAAGAAAGTTAGATTCCCATTATCCTAACAAAACCAGTCACTAATCGGGCTCATCAGACACTAATCTGAGGTACAGGTCAGGCTTACTTACACAAGATACTGATCTCTGATTTTGCGGAGCTGAATTAGGTCAGGCTTGATGCTATTCATTTTCTTATCAGTCTCCCTGTTGTCCAGAGCTTGTTTCTTCAAATCTTGTTCCAGGCGCATTTTACTATCGTGGATCTCACCCAGGCGTGACTTTAATTTTTCGTAGTTCATCATTATCCTGCACACAAGTGTAATGTTTGAGAGGTGAGGTGAAACCACTCTAGAAGGACTGAACCTTACCGGTAGCAGTTATATACGACTGTATCTAAGCAAATCGAAACAGAAGTGGGATGAGCAAATGCAGCTATTATTACTTCCTGATCCTCACCACACTATCTCGATTTACTGAAGTTAAGAGAGATAACAGAAACACAGAATCATTTAGGTTGGAAAAGAGCTTTAAGATGATCAAGTCCAATTGTTAACCCAATCCAAAGATCCACCGCCTACAGCGCAACTGCCTGACAGAATAGGGCTTTACTGAAAGTTCAGACACCCTGGGGGAAGGTCTGTAAAGAGGGAGCTTACAAAGTGTTCTATATGATGCAATGTTGTATGAGAGAAGGTGGTGGGAGTGTCGATGTGGAGACCAGTCCTTCCTTGTAAGCAAGTACCTCTTGAGAGCTTACCGTTCTATTTCTTTGTCATTCCCCTCCCTGCGGAATCGCTCAATGTACTCTTTGCTGTATCGCTCTTGTGAGTGGCACTGTTCCTCAAATATCTTAATAGTTTCATTAAATGCTTCAATTGCGGTCCTCTTCATCTGAATTTCCTGTGTGAGGCAACAGTCCTTCATCATTTGTTCATGATACAGATGACAATGCAAGACTCGATTATGTTCCCTAAATTGACTGAGATGATGAACTTTTCTCTCCCCACAAGTCAAAATGTGATTAATCAGTTTTAAATCCAATCAAGTGTCCGAGTAGCCAGGGAAGTAAAGGAAGACTTACTCCCTGTAAGTCTACCCTCCTCCCCAACATGATGCTCTCTATTAGGCTGCAAATCCCTCAAAATATTTTAGTCATATTTTCCATCTTAGTTTGCGGGAAGACTGCCAGCAAACCTCCTCCCCATAGATGAACTATCTTATTTTACAAGCAGCAGTCCAAATACTGAATTCACACTTCCTTCATGCATAATATCTGGTACTGGATTTAACTGGCTTCATACAAAACCTGGACAAACCCCCCTTCAATTCTCACTGCAGCGTACAGCAGCTGGAAATACTCAGCAGCCAAGGAAGAAGGCTGCAGTGCAAAGCTTGAAGGTGATGGCCTTCTCCACTGCTCTACTTTATACGAGGAAGCTCAGCTCCTCTTTCTTCCTTGCCCCACACACCTCTAGGACTATCAGCAACAAGTAATATTCACTGTTTCCATCAACTTTGAAACCATCTTACTCTATTCCACAATTCAGTAAGTTTTCCCCTTCTATTTTCTGACCTTGGACTGCCTTTATTGGCCATAACAGGTTAAAATAACTTTATTTATGTTTTCAATGACAAGAAACAGGCTCTACAGACAGCTAAAGCAGCACCAACCTGTGACGTTCGGGTATATTCTTCATATAACTTGTCGTACTCTTTACTCTTTTCCTGATACTGAGCATGGTATTCTTGAAGCTTTTTACCTACAGCATCTATATTATCTTCTTTCACCAACTGGTCCTGTACATACAAAAAGCTATTAAGGCTTCAAGCAAAGCAGCTTTTCCTTAAGAGTATTCGTTTGTCCACTGAGGCACATTTGCATTTTACAGCTATTAGCATCATGTTTATAACTGGGTTTCTACAGAACACAAACACCGTCTCTAAATCCCCCTTCCTCCATGCAAGAAGTTCCACAGTTTACAGACAGTAGGAACTGGAACTACGGGACACCAAGAACTTTGCCAAAATGCTACGCCTTCAAAACCACTACATCTTAGGTCTAGGATTGCTACCCCCTATGTGAGAAAGGAGGAAGTTAATTGCTTGGAATCTGAAGTTAAAGATCAGAGGGATATTTTCCTAAAAGCTCTGCTTCTTTTTCTTTAACGCAAGACAATGTCTCAGGCTACTGAATAAAACTTAACAAACTATTATTGAAAAATTCAGATGGCTGTGCACAGAGCGAGCAGCTGCACGGCTTCTAGGTGCTTCAAGGGCAGCACTTGTCTAGAACAGCGCTCTGTGGGTCCACGAGGGCCCAAGGGGGAGAAAGAAAACGCTTCTCAGGCTCAAGTCTGCTGCATGTCAGGGCTTCACTTCTCTGTGGTGAATGGATGGAGATTGGAATATTGATAAAATGAAGCAGCTTAAATAGCTAGAAAATTTGGAAGAGCAAAGTGAGGTCAAATGTAAAAACTCACCTTTTTTTTTAAACTTAAAAAAAGAAAAATCTGGCTTCACACAGAGAAAACAAGGTCATACACACATTTTCAGTCTTTTTCTTATCTGCACTAGTAGCTACTGGGGTGCGATGAAGATCTTACCTGCTGGTACCGGGACACTGGATACATCAACTTCACATCAAGCTTTGGGTTATACTGAGCAAGAGACTCATTGCGGTAGTGGTTAATCAGTTCCACAACTGAATTAAACGTCAGGGGATCAGAAAAGCCGTATTTTCCATCCCGATGATAGATCTTTATCAGTTTATTGTTGCCACCCTTCCTGTAAAGCGGTACAGTCATTTAGAGGTGTTGTTGCATACCTCCTGTCCCTCTTCATCACTAAGAGGGCTAACAAAGACACCGGTGACACTCCCGGGCAAGCGGCTTTGCCGCCGTACACCTTCACGGTGATTCTTTACATACCAGCAGATACTGGTAGTTTAAGGGTCAACAGACAGAGTTATCAGCAGGTATTATTTGAACAGGAGCAAAGCCCACAGTAAACCCCTTCCTACGTGTTCATTTTGGAGCCAGCTTATGGTATTTAAGACCTAGGTTTGCCAGAAGTTTTGCAAGGGAAAAGAAGGATGCTGAGGGCTGAATGAAGGAGCCATATGAAAACCCAAACCCGTAATTTCCTGCAATTTGGGGTCACTAATGGTATACAACTGAGTATACATTTATACAGTGATTAACAAGTCTTCTGAACTATGGATGCTAATACAGGAAACACAGACCTAAACAAAATCCTTTGAGGATTACAAGATGGTTGTAACTTTAGGACTTTACATTATCCAGATTTATCCATTCTAGCTCTCTCCACAAACAGTGCTCGTTTCTTCCTTTTTTTTGACCAACAGACTGTTTAGACAACGTCCTGTCCTTCCTGCATTCTCAACTTTGGTTCCTGAAGACATCTGCATTCAGCAAAATAACCAGATCATGCCAAACCTTAGTGCGCAAGCCATGAACTTCAAGGCAGAACTCAACGCAGAATTTAAACTACACCCTTGGGGCCAAACCTGCCATTAAGACAACGGAATTTCAGGGCAAGATCAAGTACCTACCATATCACAGTAACTCCCAAAGGTGTGCTACAGAGGCAGCAGCTTCTGCGCCTCGCTTGTTTGCCTCTAACAGCCCATCTTGGGAGCCTGGCAGAGGCAAGCAGCTGGACGGGCTGGGCAAGGCACCAGCCACCAGTCACACGAGGTCGGCTACCTAACTGCTGAAAGCAGCCAGTGCTGGGGCAGCTCTGGGAAGAGTCTGCCACTTGCAGACAATTTTAACAAAGATGGGAATACGGCTCCAATTCAGTATTTCCTAAACCTTAGATCAGAAAGCACAAGATACTGTCTGTACAAAGATACCATGTTCAATTCTCCACAGCTGCACGCTGACGAGATAATCAACATACTCCCATTAATTACAGCCCTGGTTTAGAAATACCTTTTACCTTAGCAGTTCTGAAACTATGAAGCACTACTGAGTGGCTCTCTTCTGAGTCCAATCTAATCTACACAGAGATCCTTACACCAGTGTGAGGGACAGGATTCAATGCCCAGAACAGATCTGGCTATTTATCTGCTCATTCTGTGATCTGCAGTATCTTTGGGAACATCTCTCAACTTGAGCCATGTCAGCTTTACGCAGCCACTGCTGTCACAGGTAGAGCAACTAGCTACTCAGCGTTTTACTACGCAGATGACAAGTGCTCAATGCTCACCGTAATGTCAGAGTGTAGTCTCCCTGCATCTTGGTTGACGCATCACGCACCAGGAACGTTCCATCTGGCATGTCTCGTAATTTGTCATTTACTTCTTCCCTAAAGAATGGAAAGGAAGGCAAAATTAGAAGCCTTAAGGACACGATCATCTTTGCCAGAAGTATCAGTACTGGAGCCGGTAACGCCATCATGCTTAAGGAGCTCAATATTCAAAATATCAGGCAATCTTCTTTCACACTCAGGCTCTCCACTCTTTTAGGCCACCTAAAGCAAGTCTGACCTTGTGTAGTTATACTAAAAAATAGCAGCTGCAGTCAACGGCCACTTAGGAAGAAGTCCGTTTAAGCAACAGTAGCGGCTGTGTCTCAGAGTTCACAACCTTTCCCTGTAATCTGCTCAGGTTTTAAAGTCCACACTGGAAACAGGTGCCCTTTGAGAAGCCAGCCCTGACCTCTTAAGAAACGGTCTCTAGCACCACAGCTCAAAGGTGTCTAGAGTTTAGCACAGTTTTAGTCTCAAGAGACTCATTATTGGCTTAACTCTGATCTTATTTACAGCAGTTTTAAACCACTACAACCTCGCTAGCTTCACTGCAACTGTTCCTTATTTACAACCGAAGCAAAAGGATACTCTCAGTCCAGAGCTCTAAGCTAAACCAAGAAATCTTTTAGTGAAAGTGAGTACCTGTAAGCATTAAGTATTTCGGCTGAAGAGTTAAGTGTCTTGCCAGGTTTGCCCATTTCACCCAGATTACGTATCTCACTTCGTAACAGCTCCCTCAGGTTCTGAGAAGCACTAAGCACTTTTGAATACAATCCCTTGGAAACTGAAGTTTATCAGGCAGCCTCAAGCCTATCTAAGTGAGGTAGGAAGCCTGCTTGAAACTCGCACAGAAAAATCAACAGCGGCTTTTTTGTTCAAATACTAAGGAACAAAAGTGTTCTTACAAAAGTGCCTTACTTTTGGTTTAGCTACCTGAAAAGCATTCTGTTAGTAAAACTGACACCTATGAAGTATCATGTGCGTGTCCGCTTACTCCCCTGAGAGCATTTTACAGGTTGGACCCAGTTAACTCCAATGGCCACCTTCTTTTTGAATGGACAGATACGATCTAAGGGCTTGGGCTTATGGCTGCAAGTTGCACCCTGGAGCTCGTGACAATTTACAGCACAAGATCTTGACTGAAGAAGGTGGCTCCTGCCCTGAGAGCCTGATCCACTTTGTACCTGCTGGCTGCCAAATTAGGGCCATAAACAATTCCATCTTTACATGTGTGCGTATCACAATCTAATCAAGCCACTCCGGTGTGATTTGTACTGCATTAGCTCCTGCCATCACGTGCACTGTGAATTGAGGAACAAATCCACAGTCAATAAACTGATCCCAATATCAGGCAGTTTTAAACAAACCCTGCCTAGCGAGTTTTGTGATCAGGTTTTGTCACTCTGCTTTGATTTAGAATTAACAGAAAAATATCACTGCCAAGGCCCTTCAAAAGCAAGATCTGTGCGGGTTTGCTTTATGAAGATAAGGGTGGCACAATAAAGATATGATAACTTTATTTCCCTTCTCAGGACTTCAGTGAACCACTGTGGCAAACAGGCTCTTCTCACCTCCGTCTGACAAAGTGTTTCAAAGCGTTGAGGCAATTGCACAAGTCTGAGCGATTCCTGATCACACTCCCAGCATGCTTATGTTTCCCCTTACAGCTCCAAATTCTGGACTCGAGAAGTGCCCATGAGGGAAAGAGATGACTGCACACTTCAGTTCCTTTATGCAATTAAGTATATAAAAACTAGAACTTGGTTTTCTGAACCCAACCCAAGCCATCTCTTTTCTCAAGCACGGAGAGAAGGGTTTCCTTAAGAGGTAGATCCTAATTTATTCGGTATGTGTCTGTATCATCTGCTCAGTATAGCTGGTGATGGTTAGCATTTGTAAGAGCTATTTTTATACCACCACGTAACAGAAATTACTACAGATGCATTTTAACCAAAGGTTAAAGAAACCAAAAATAAGAACCCAACTCCTTTTATTCTGAGCAAGCCTCCTGCTGAAAGTTTGCTGAACTGCACGTATCCCAGCACTACACTTAAAAAAACCCTTCTTAGGTAGCACATTCAGAAGTACTTTACTTTTGAACGAAATCCTTTTTTCTTTTTTAGAGACTTTGTGTATCTGGAGAAATCTAGAAACCCAAAATAACTGTCACCAAGACCGGTAAGATCTGCACCAGGACAGTAACAACTTCAACACAAGTCCTGAATCCAGTGGAATACTTTGATCTAGGTGTTTTGCCCAGAACAGTCCTGAAGTGCTTCCCCCCAGCAAGATGCTGCCTTAATAGGCACATTCTTTTTCTCTTGATTTTTAACAGGCATATTCTGTTTTCAATAACATGCATTAATGTATTTCAGTAATACTGCTTACCTTGAGATGTCCCCCCAGTACCACTCTGCTTCCTGCAGAGAGAAACTGGAATTGTCCTTTATTCCATTCGTATTGACTGGAGTCATTGGTTTGGGAGGCTTTGGAGGAAGAGCTGAAAACGAAGAAGAGATTAAAGAGAGGTAAACAGGGACAATAATCACTAAACTGTCAGTGAGATATGGCAGTGAAAAGGCAAGAGAAAATGTGCATCTTGAACTCGGACTGCAAGATCTCCCAAAGTAAATGGAATTCGTAACTTTTAAAGAATTCTGAAGTCAACAGCTGCGCTGTGATCCCTCATTTCCTAGTACTCAAACCAAACACATGCTTGAGGGAGGGGAAAGGGAAGGAGTATGAGCTTTTGCTAAAAGGAAGACTGGCTCAGGCATGACTACAAGGGCAATCACGGCCTAAACCTGCAAACAAGTTACAACGGTGTATTGTGTCTGAAACCACAGCCGGGAGAGCTCTGTGCGCCCCTGCGGAAAATCTCCGGGCGCTCGGGCGTCACCAGTCCTTATGCCAACCCTGAAGAGCAAACGGGTGGACTCTTCTTCAGAGGGAAAGACACTGCTAGGGACAGAAGTGGCAGCTGGGGCAGTGGCATACCCATCGTAGACCCACGGCTCACATTTCGTACTGGATGTGTCATTCAGGCTCCTGTTAGGTACAAAAGCTGTGGCTCTTTGAATACTACAGGACATGAGGTGAGAAAGGAAGGGGAGAGAAAGGAAGGCAAAAGGCGACATTAGGTCATTGTTAGAGTGCCTGCGCCACTTGACACAGCTGAAGTGTTTACCAGATGAAAGGGGATGCTACAAATCCCTGAAAGACAGGAGAGCTGCACATCTGTAGGTCTAGTGCATACCTGCTCAGAACTCCCCTAGTCTGAATTCAAGGCAAGCAGGCTTTTGCTTCTGTCTGCGGAACAGGTTACACAACGTAAGGGCATCCAACCCACTCAAGCTCTTTATTGGGTCAGTTTTTGCTCAAACAACTTCAGCCTGGTCTCAAATGTGAGCGCTATGTCAGGAGTTATTCAGCTGCCGCAGGCACGCTCACGTACTGGCAGAGATTTGTCTGTCAGCAGAAATGCATGACACTATTTTCTTTGAGAACGATGTCTTGAGCGCTCTCCCCTGCTTTGCCTAGGCCGAACGCTTCATCAAGCACATTACCACTGAAACTGAGCATTTTTCAGGCCTTTCATGAGACTGTGTGTTTTACAGGGGCAGGTAACATTTGGATTCAGAGTAAGAAAACAGCTACATACATTGATTTGCTACTAGCACATTTTTAAGTCAGACCCTGAACATCTGTGCTCCCAGCCCTATGCCCCAGCCATCAGATTACACGAGCATCGGCGAGCAGCCCTGACACACGCTGACAACAGCCATCTTTCAGCCGCACGCAATCTCGGTGTACAAGCAGAAATACAAATAAAGGGAGCAGAAAGGAGATTTTGATCTCTAGCTGCAGTGCGGAATGGTTTAACACTGAGAGGTGTGCTACTTGGCACCATCCATCTGCTCACCTCCGAGCCACACCTCCCACATTAAAGAAGAGAAAACAGTGTTCCAACTGCAGTTCCAAATACCATTTCACGTTGAATATCCGACACAGTAGCTTCACTGTTCTCAGACAAACCAGTAGAATCTTTAATCGAGCCAATCTAAACTAAATCTGAACCTTGACCCAGACGTTTGCACCCTGGGGTTGCTGACCAAACACCTGATTCAGATAGCAGCATTCATTCTGCGGGACTGAGCATGAAACCATAGCATACAGGTTCTTTTTATGGGGTGAGCTGGGAGCTTTCAGGTGTTCACATATCTAGTAAGGCAATAACAGGTCGTGTTATAAAAGGAAGGTGAAAACCTTTGGATTCAGTGAAGCAGCTTCCTGGTTAGGAGGCTTCAGTTACTCCTAGCTCAACTACAGTTGTTTGTACAGCACTTGGGTATTTGCACAAAGCACCATTAAGAGTAAGACACAGTTCTAACCCTACTTTGTTTCCAGCTCCCAGCCCTATCCCACTTTTGTGGGGTCAGAGGAGCATATATCCAGGCCAAGCCTGTAGACTCAACGGTATTTACTGTGCCCTGTGCTGCTCCATCTCCCCATGCAACGTCCCTCAACCAGCAAGCACCTTCAGGTCTCCCCTGCATCCCACCGCACATCTGGGCTCTGCAGCCCTACACGCTCTAAGCCAGCAACAGGACAGACGCAGCAGTTCCGAGTCTCGTCGGCATCTGCGCATGGCAGTAAACCCGAGTTCAGAAAACCTGTAGATGTTCTGATCCACTCCGGAATCTTTGGTAGCTTCAGAGTCGACGACAAGAGCACGAAGATTCGTGTAAAAACACACACCGAGGATTCTTAGAAAACTATACCAGCACCAGCAATTATTTCACTGGGTCTTGCAAGTTAAGGCTGGGACATCTCAAAAACTTCAAGGTATTTGACAGTGTAAAATCCTTCTTTCACACCGGTAATAGGGGCTTTCCAGAAGAGGCTTTCAAATATTCTCTAGAGTACTTCTAGAGCGCTGCTCTGGCCCGCCTTGTAAGATTAAGTCTTGCTCCTTTATACACGGTGGAATTATTTAGCTGCTTTGTCAGGGCTCAGGCTAAAGCACTGTGCACAGAAAAGCAAACTAACAAAGAACAGAAAGGTAAGGAATAGGAGTTTGGGATATGGACGCAGAGCACTAGACATTACACCAAGTGTCTTTATTACAGGTGGGGGTTTTTCCTTCTTTCCAATAATAGGCAGGTATCAGTTCTCACTGTCAGGGGGTTGTCTGCACAACTTTGTTCTGCATGAGAAAACTGGAAGGAAATTCTTCCAGGGAGAAGAATAAGGCTTGGACCAGTTCCTGTAAAACCTGACTCATGGAAGCCAGTCCTCTTCACAATAGACTTTTGAAAAATGCTTTTTAATAGCTTGCACATTTTAAAAATACAAAAGTATTTGCAAGGGTGGATCCTGTTTCCAGAGAGCTATGGATCTAATTCTTTACTTTCAATACTTTGAACTCTGAGTCATAATAGATTTTCCCCTGTCTTGGATACAGAGCCAGGCCCTTGTTACTGCTTTACCCAGTAGACTAACGTGCCCATCCATTTCAGTGTTTCTTGGCTGCCCTCTCAGCCCAGTGTGACTGTAGTCTGTACAAACAGAGAACTGAGCTCGAAGGTGGCTTAAACACCACTGCCCAGAACTTGCGATGGCACAAGAGGGGCGTTTTTTTAATAGCATGGCATGTCTACTGTAACAAAGCAGCATCCATGCTACTCCTGTTCTCATAACACCAGCACAATGGGTTGCTAGAACAGGCATCCTAAGAGAGGTTTGACTAGTACCTAGGCAGTACTAACCACCCTGCTAGCAGAAATCCTGTGATGGTTCTATGAGACACTACAAAGAGCCTTGGAGTCTGTATTTTCATTTAAATGGAAAAAAATCCAGTTTTATGTACCTGACTTGATGAGCTAAAATCCTACAGTAAAGTAGAATTAGGCTGGCTTGAAGTCAACAGAAATGCTTTCAAGAGCAGCCGTGTTCCTTTCCATGTCACTGAGTCTAATGCTGATCTAGCCACAGGCACAATCTTACTTTATCTCAAAACAAGTTCTCATTAGAGTGAACGATCCTGATGGTTTCTTGCCTCCTTTCTCCTGGGAGAGAAAGAACATTGATCTCAAGTGATTAACAGCACAATGGGTCTATCTGTTCTAATAAAGAACTTGCTGTTAGCACCAGATACACAAGCATCCTTCCCTTACCATGTCTCCAGGACAGCTTTAGGCAGAGCTCTTCCCAAAACCCAAAAGGCAACAGCTCAGCTGGACCCTGCCACTCCTGCATGGGTGTATTCCCAAGAGCAGGTTCAGCCCTCCGTGACCGCCTGACACGCAGCGAGGAGAGCAGACTGGCTCTCCCTCACACTCTAGCAGGCATCACTGGTTTTTCTTTAGCACTTCCAGTCCCTTCTTCCTAGCTTCCCCAACCAGCCTAGCTCGAGCTAAATCCCAATCCCAGATCAGTGTCAGTTAGAAGGGGGGAAATAAAAACGAGCTGGGGACGGACGGAGTGGCGGCAGCCAATGCTGGCCGGGCCGGGATGGGATATTGCTGACGTCAAGGCGCGAAGGCTGCCGTGCCGGCTCCCGCAGGTAGCTTCAGCCGAGCTGCTCCGCAGAGCTGCAGCCCAGGTCCTCAGAGAGGACAGCCTATTGATTAGGCTTCACCAAGGTAATTTTTTGGATGCTTTCTTGACTGCGAAGAATTGCTTTTTAAAAAGGCTACTCAAGATTTAACTGAATTGATTCTCTGAAATTCAAACCACCTCCAACACCAAGACAACCAAGAAAGCTGGCAAGTGTCTGAAATTTAGCACCGTTATATTTTTTTTTTAATTAAAGTTTCTTGTAGAAAATAGTAACCTGTATTAATCCCAAATTTAACTTCGGCAAGGTACACCGTCACTTCCATGAGCTACACCCTTTTCCCAGTCAGGTTTTGGACCAAAAACTTCACAAGTGTACACGAACTAAGAGCCACCGAGCCCTGTGTGCGAGGCTTTTCAATGGCACTAAGCCAGGAGGAGTGAAAGAAGAAGAATGCCTCGGGTGTCCAAGTGCTACACCCCACGCAGCATCCAGTCAGGCAGCCCGTTTCTTCTCTGGCTGCACCCTTTGCGCACAAGATAAACCTGCCAGTTAATTAAACTCTAATTTGCAGTTTTAAGGCAGATGCCAATTAGTCTTAAGAATGGCTCCATAACATTTCTTCCAGTGTTTTCCAGGAGCTGCAGGCCAGATTCTTAAAAGCATAGCAGGTTTAAATGCAGTATTACTGTTACAAGTAATCCCAACTACTCTGCTGAAGTCAATTTTAAGTAGCTCAGCACTTCCACGAGTTTGTCCACTAGCCGCCTTTCTGATGCTCTCAATCTACTTTCCCTCCCCGTTGTGACAAGCAGAAAACAGATCAGAGCATTTCCAACATAGTTACCCAGCTTCAAAAAGGCTGACGTCCAGTAGATACCCTACAGACTGTAACGTAAAGCTCTAGAAAGTGTCATTACTATGGAAATATGAGAGTAATCCACAGCTAGGCCAGCTAATATTTGAAAGACATAGTCCTTAAGGACACGAGGGTTTCTCCTTTGGAGGTGTAGATGAAACTTGGAATGAAAACGTAGGCTAGTTTTTGTAATAATAAAACCCCTCCCCAATCTTTAACTGCTCTCTGTAGTCTTACTCAATTTCTCAAACACTCTTCTCCATTTCTCCAACACTTTCAAGGCAAAGCCTCTAAACCTTTCCTTCCCTCAATCATCTTGAATTTGTCCCTGCTGCACCAGATCCCCTCAAGACATCCGAGAAGAAAAGCTTACGCTGAACAAAGGCGCTTTTTGCACACCGTTTCCGTGGAGCACCGCGTCTGCGAGCCGGAGCAGTGAGGCACCGCGCTCCCGCGGATCTGCCAGCTGACAGGAAGGCTGTGCGCACCTGCCGACAGCGCTTCAGTCCCCACCACCGGCAGGTACCTTCTCTCGGCAGTTCCACATCTCCACTCCTCAGTTCTCCTGCCAAGACGCCTTTCATAAAGTGCCAAGCACCGATGCCCTTCGAAGCTGCCCTTCCTCAAAGGGCAGCTAACACACACCGAGAACTCCTCCGGGGATGGAGAAGGAAGCTACTCGATCGCATTATTGCTGGCCACAGAACCTCAGGCATGCTCACATTTTTTGCTCTCCTCCCCCAGAACAGGCGAGATGCCAAAGAGTAAGACCTATTCAAAGAATTGAAGTCTTTCAATATCTCATTACAGAAAAGAGCAGACAAGTTGGCAGAAAGCCAGGCAGGCTTCCAATAAAAACACTCCCATTATAGCTTTGCTTGTGTTTCTATGAACTTTCATAAAAACCAACACCTTTAAGAAATATTTCAGTTTTGATTAATTGCCTTTTTTGATAAAGATCTGTTTTGTTTGAAAACTCCCCAGCTATCCAGCGCTCTCCCACACCTCCCAACCACTGTTTCACCTCCTGCAGCCTGCCAGACTTCAGCTGCACACCGTCCTTCGGGAGCATCCACAGCTACTGCACAGGTTAGAAGAGGATGCGCTGTGGGACACCCGTGGAACGTTGGACAGCCCTGTGTGAAGAGGCTGGCTCGAATTCAGAATCCTCTGGGGCATTTCACAAGCACCCCTCACTACTTTGCAAGGCTTGTTACTTCACGGGCTTGAGACAGAAGAAGTGAAAGATGCTCGCTGTCAGGTAAATGACACTGGGGTTGTGGACTTCCCTATTACAAAGTAACGCAGCGTCTCCTCTTCACTCCAGCCTGTGCATGAAGTTGCAAAGCCAAAACAACTTAATTTCCCCATTACTTGCACTGCTGGATGAAAAACCTTTTTCCTTTCAACCCAGCCCATAGCGTAACAGCTGCAAAGCTACAGCAGTGTCAGAGGTTCCATGACCAACAGGGTTGAGATGACTGTCCCAGAGTCACCATGAGGAAGATGAAAGGACAAGCCCTACCAGGCAAAAGTAGCACACTGTTAATAAACTGGACACTTTTTAGAACTTTTGCCATGTTTCATTACTCAAAGAATGTGACTACCCTGCATCACATGCTCCGCTCACTTCATGAAGGAATAGCTTCATGTCCTAGCCAGGAGGCCCAGGCTTTTACCAACTCTTCGGATGGAAGTCCGCAGCACATGTTTCATTGTCCATGAAAATCTGAAGTATTTCGTAAGAATAATTGTACTTCACAGTATCCAATGCCAGGTCTGGAAGACCAGATGATAAAAGTATACCTAAAATGCAAGAAGCAAGCAGGTTCTCCTTTTCACGTATTAACTAAAGCAGTTAGCTCCTCATCAGCCTCACAGAAGAAACACCGCAGCATGTTTTCTACCTCTCCACAGGTACAGTCTTCAAATGGTAATTAACAAAATATTCCTGGATCAACACATGGAAGTGGATTTTTGAATGAATAAGGAAAATACATAATTTAGGATAAGCACAGAGTTACAGTGATTCAGAACAAAGAACGAGCTTTTCATTGTGGAAGAGAGAGAATGAAGTCAGGCCCAGGCAGTGACGCACTCTGGCTGGGAGACCTACCAAAGCCAAAAGAAAAAGCCATGTTAAATAAAAACAGCCCAGGGCTGCTTTGCCCAGATATTTCGAAGACTAACCATCCATCCAGGCATCAGGTACAAGCCTCATAGGAGAACCAATTCACAGAAATAATTGGCACTATTGAGAAGTTTGCTGCACGAGAGCCTACTTAAAAATAATAATAATACAGCTGTAAATACATGTGGCTCTTGCTGCTCTAAGCAGCATTTCATTTCAGCTTACCACTAGCTCACATCTTACAGAGCACTGTGTAAAACTGTTCCTCATACAGTACCAGTCCTTGTGCCACATCAAACTCTTTTCTAGTTACCAAAGTAAAGATACTTCACCACCACCTAAACGGCTACCAGAGCCATCTAAATGAAGATCAGAAGGTGCAAAGTCTTTCAAATCAAGACTCTGGAAGAAATTTGAAGGTAGAATAGTATTCAGAGGGAAACCGTTGTACATTGTGTCATGCAACATCTTTTCTAAGAATGCTGATCCTGAAGGAAGTTCCACCGAGGCAGAAGTCCCAACCCACGCAGCCCTACGCCATGCCCCCAGCAGAAGCTGAGTTTCAGGGCAGGCATGGAGCAGTCTGGGCAGGCTCTGACTGCACGGCCATGGCTCATGCTGAGACCTCAGGGTGTAACAAAAGAAATGGAAACCCCCATGCCCTTACGGACTATGTCTTTCAAATATTAGCTGGCCTAATCCATTTGGGTTGTAACAGGCAACAGAACTGACATAGACAATATTGCCAACCAACTTCTCATCCATCTCACCTCTAAAACATCTTCCTGGGGCAGGTGTTGGTGTAAACACTACTGCACACATGCAAACTGAGCTGCGTTCCCTCATTACGGCACTGTAGCTCCACTGCAGCAGCTCTGGTCTTAGGGTTTTTTTGTTTGGGTTTTTTGAGAAGGATGGAAGGAAGGAAATAATTTCTCCAAAAGTAGAGATGATCATGTGCAGTGTCAGATCTTGGGGACTACAAAGGCTGAAATTTAGGATAAGGCTACAGAAGGTAAAAAACCCTGAAAAAATGGCTCCTGTGGATTTTTTTCTTTCATGGGGAAGAAGAGGAAAGTAACAGAGTAAGTAGTAGCTAACAAAAGGAAATGGGAGGTTTATGTTTGGAAAGAGAAAACTGATCTAAGTACAAGAGTCCCACAGTGACACTAAACCAAAACTCAAGTTATTCTGTAGTGAAAGAACAAGCAAGATGAAGGAGATATGGATTGATGCGTTTTGATTTGTCCAAACCCACAATTTTTTGTGCTGAGAAACATGACGTTTTTCAAGCCTTTTCTAAATAACCACGCATCAGCTGCAGGGATATCCGATTTTAGAAACAGTAACATTCCTATGAACTATCATTAAAATAACATTTTTCCAGTTCACAAAAACTGGTAGAGAGTCTGGGCGAGTGTTGGAAGCGGTCACAGGTTGAAGTGTTTAATCTCCTTTTTCAAAGAGCTGGATGGAAGGTAGCCACGCCGAGTGTGCCACCAGACTCTAAGCCAGGAAAGAACCTGGATCCCATTCAGTCACACCGAAGCTTCAGAGCACACTGTGCTTTGGCATCAGGATTCACTGGGTCAGCTGGGGTCCTTTGGGGAAAGGGCTACAACAGGCACCACTTCCGCTCTGCTTCTCGTGAAGTGTATGTATTCGTGTAAGGCACCCTGTACGTAGCCAGTGTTCTTCAGAAGAACTGGAATATATTCACTGGAACATGGCATAAATCTTTGTCTGTGGAGTGGAGGACACAGCAAAAACGAAGGACAATGAAAATCTCTTCTGCAGAGGTAATATCCACTCACATTGTCCAGGGACCCTGCACCAGCTCACATGCTGCAGTTTAGTTTATGTGGGGAGGCGAACTCTTGCTTACTTAGCTATTGTGCAGATTTTAACCTGTCAGAAGAAATGAGATAAAAAGCAGAAGAAAAGAAAAATCTGACTCGTTTCCATAGGGGCATTTAGCACACGAGCATAGGCTGTTCTTTGAGCATTACTCAGCAACCTACTGTACGAAAACGAGTTCCAAAAAACCCAGCTAGAACACACCTATTGCTTTAACGGGGCCAAAGTTTTACAGCAACCTGTTTCAACACAGTTAACAGTCTTTTTGACAATAATAAAGCCTAAGCTTTAAAACATACAAGGAATGCTGATAAAAATATTCTTTGCACTGCTGTTTCCAGCGTTCTCGAGTTCTCTGCCCAAAAAGTGACTCACTAAACAACCAACATGAGATGATGTAAGGCACCCGACCGCTTTCAGTACTGGGCACAGATGTGTGTGACCAGCTCTGCCTCTCTGTTTTCCCAAGCTGTACAGCAAAGATAAGCCCAAATAGCTTCATTCTGGAATAAGATATCACGCAGGCAATGGCAAAGACAGAAGTCAGCTCTGCTGCTTGGGAAAACAATAGTCCTCAAAGGAAATTCCAAGAAGAGTATTCTTCTTTTGAAGAGGTGAGGTAGAAGAACAAAGAGATTAACTCCTGTCAGGTGCAGGCATCATGCAATACACAGAATCGGAACAACAATTGCAGAAATAACATTTCCTGAAGGTTTTACCTTCAAACATGCGGTGAAGTGCTTGGTTTCTTCTCAGAACATTCTCCCGTGTTTTATTTTGCATAATCCTACAGCTTTACAGAATGCAGAGCCAAACAACTCCCTTCAGCGAGCTTCCCCTCCCCAACTATTTCTACACCGTCTGAAAGCCTACCGACAAAAATGTCAGCCTTTTAAAGCAGGCTCCCCCATCTCAAGCAAAACATCATTTCACTTTGTATTAATGATGCTACTTTTTGTGTTCATGTATTTAATTGAAAGCTGATGAGTGATATTCTTTAACAGTTAAAGCCATCAAAATGAAAACCAAATGCATGGAATGCAAAAGCAAGCCTGAAAATGCAATCAGAAATTAAAAAAAAAAAAATTGGTTACAGCAGTCATTAGATGAAAAGGCCAGTAGAGAAATCTAGGTGTTACAAGAACAGAATACACGCATGTCACATCACTGTCCTCATAGGAGTCAAGACTCAGTTCAAACCATTTTCCAGGATATGCAGAATACAAGTGACTGGGACTTATTTATTCCCTGCTTTACCTCAAAACAGTGTGCATAAACTTCCCTTACGGAATAAGGAAACTCTCAACTCCCAGCACCTGCTTTTTTGGAAACGTGACTTTCAGCAAGACTTAAATTTGCGACAGATGGTTGCTGCTACAGTGCTGCTGTCCTGATTACGTGTGCTAGTAGAACTATTTTTTCAAATGTGTAGGACCAGAACTTTTCTCTGATAAGCTGCTGGAGTCTGCTGAGATAAGCTGAAGGACAACACTGACAATGCTATTGCAATTTGCACTCCCACTGAAGAACCAGTGAGGCATAGACATGCAGTGTTCACCTACAACTGGTTACTGCATACCACAAACCCTGTTTGGGAAGCCACATTGAGTTTCCACTCTAACACTGATAATGATACAGCAGGGCTGGTCCCCGAGTAACCACTGCCCTTGAGATCAGAACCCTGTGTTTTCCAAATTACAATTACAGTATCGCTCCCCTGAAACAAGGGTTGTCAAATTATATACAAGAAGAAAATAGAAACTATAATGAATAAATACACTTTTTCTCTTGGATCCTTGTCTCACTTGTACAATGGCAGCGCTGCTTTTGCAAAGTAGACTAAGTTGACTATAGATTATTGCTGCCTCCTCCATTATTAAAAGATTCTGTAACAGCAGCATTGCTGCAGCTGCTCTCAGCACATGAGAGCAATAATCTTGAAAAAGACGGTTGGGTTAAGTTATAAATGCAGTCTGTCGCATTTGGCCCTAACAGGACTCAAGAAGGTAGCTTGCATACAGCTTTCGGACAAACACATACTCTATTATCTGCTCATAAATCAACAGAGCCCATTCTGCATTAGTAAGCCTACTTTAAACTTGTGGTTTTCTTCATAACCCACACAAATGAAACTAACCTCTAATTTGTAGTTGAGCCAAATATCTTTGCTGACATCTGTGTCTGAAATCCCAGCGGAACATTCTTACTGATTTTCATCCAACTGTGACAAAATGTATTCAGTGATTACACATTTTATCATCAACACAACTGATAATATATCCCAGATCTACAGAGGGAAAGACATGACTTGGTCCTACTGATTAGAAGTGAGGTAATACCAGAGTACTTAAAGCACAACTGCCTATGTAACTTTTGCAGTCGATTCAACATCCTCTGCTCAAAAACTGAACTTACGGCAGTAACAACTTTTTACAGCCCTGAACAGATGTCGTTAAATAAAAACTAAGCTCAATCCAGTAACCTATTTCCTTGTCTTTTCAGACAGCAAGGCCCACGGCAAGAACAAACGTGCAAGTGAACCCCTGACAGCCAGTTCCCTGATGCCAGAAGCAGCATGTGACACTGCTATGACCATAATACTCTAAATTAATCCTGATTAGAAAGTTTAGAAGCTGCTGTGGTAGCTGTATGATGGTTCCAGTTTCATCTTTAGACACTAACAGTTATTTAGTTGCACCTAGTATTATTTGCCACATACAGAATCTACCTCATGCCAGTGACACATCTTATTATGCCAAAAGCCATCAAGCAGAAGGAAAAAGCTTTAGGGAACAGGAGTAACCGGAGTCACCCTGCTGGCTATCACCACTTGCTCCAGTGGTAGCTGTGCTTTGCAAGGCTGGCAGATCGAATCCCTACTTCCACTCCTCCGTTCAGGAAAATTGTCCCACTCCTGTGTCTAGGATGGATTACAAGCTAGCAGAAAGCTAGCAGTCCCTTATCATCTGACCCTGCCTCTGCTGGAGCTGGTAAAAAACTTCTGCATGAGAGAGGCGACTGTATTATTTTGAACTTTGGAGCAAGCCCTCCAGCAGACAGGCTTCAGGACCTGCTCTGAGCATCCATGTACACTTCCAGCCCCGGAAAGAAGGCACAGGCACACTGATAAGCTTGGTGCAGGTGCACTGAGGCCTGACAGAAGCTATGGTTGCACTGCAGGCTGCCTGCCATCACAGATTTGATTTCTGCCTTATTACTGGCCAACGCTAAGGTGGGTATTAAGACAGCCAGCCAAGATAAATTAAAGATCTACTGGCCCTTAACAAGAAACAGTATCCCCACCCTTGACTTAGGGGTTACGGGTGACATCGGACATCACGTTCACCTTGCTTTTGTCTTCTGCCTGAAGTTCAGAGGCACTAAAACGCAATCACGAGCGGTCGTGCGTGATTCCAGACACTTGGCTCCCGGTGTCAGCAGATGCCCCAGATCTCTTCACGCAAGTTCTGCAAACAAAAGACCGCGCTGCCTCCTTTGGCAAGCGGAGCCGCTCGCTGCATATTGTTAGTTTGTGCGCTGCGGAGAAAACATATTGCCACCATTCAGCTGCTCAGGAGCTCCAGCCACCGCGCGGGGGAATGCTGTACTGAAAACCTTCACAAATTTTTGTTGGAAGCGGGCCAAATGGAGTTGTGGTTGTTAGCGGGTGCAAACGCAGTGACTTTATCCCAAGGCACGCCGCGTGTTTAAGTCTTACCAAATAAATTCCTCCACGCTCCCCTTAGGGATGACCGATCATCCCAGAGCAGAAAGCGCTTTCCCACCCCACCTCTGGATAAGGAAAAAGCAAACTACCTCCGCCACACTCTCCCTGCAAATGTAAAAGTTATAGTTCTATGAAATCGGGACATACACATGGGAATCATCCCGTGCATCCTGTCCAGCTCTGGCTCCTCTAGTTTAAAAATATGGAAGATAAAGTTACTGAACGCTTCAGGGATCAGCACGTAACATTAAGTTCCTTTGCTAACTGGTGTTTGGACCTTGCAGAGCCTTGATCCCCGACAACAGGGCTTCAGTGATGGAAATATTGGCATTGTCAATGAAAGCAGCGCTGCTTCTTAACCTAAACTTCAAGGTTGCATGGCCGAATTCCTGCAGAAATACTGGAAAGTTGTTTTCTGACCAGTTCAGTTAGACCCTTTTAGCAGCCTCCTTGCACTAAGCTATTCAAAAAGCTTTATTTTATTTTTTTTTTTTTTAAAAATGGTGTGGGCTTATTTGTTAAGTCACCTACAACGGAACTCAGGCTTTAGTTCACTTGATACAAGCAAATTCAAATATGAACCTCATGAACAGTTAAAATCACAAGCATTTACAAGAAAGATACCCTCTGAAATTCACAGAGGCAGATTTAACTGAACTTTAGGCTTTCAAGAGTAACATCTAAAAATAGGTAGTGTCAGCTATGCAAGAATTTAACGAGTAGCAGCCAGTATTGTGCATCTGAGATCGGTCCAATTTTCAAAGGCTCAGTTACCAGAGGAAGTGAGTACAGGTCCTTGAGATCCAAAAATCTCAGGATGATCACCTCCTCCTGTTTTAACTGAAGTACCACATACCTAAGGAGAGAAAAAAAGAGCTCACTGCGCTGAAACAAAGAGACTAAAGCACTCTTGGAGATACAAGCCACGGTTCAAGCACACCCCGATAAGTCTAACAGTACATGGCACACAGAAGCTACCACTCAGAAGCACTTATTTGCTATCAATTTCTCTGCAGGCTAAGATTTTGATGCATATTCTACTATACTTTCTGGCTGTATAGATCAGAGACCTGAGGACATAAAGGCCCTTCAATTACCTTATTGCACTCAGCCTTTTAGACTCTTACAGGTATAGATACGGTTCCACCAGCACCTATTTATGCTTACTTTAATTCATTACCCAAAAAGAATCAACCTCTCCTCCTTGTAAGCCTTCCCTCGCTCTTCAGACAAAGAAAACTTTCTGTCCCATCTAAAAACTTCAGACAAACAAGGGGACAACGCATTTGATGTATTTCTTCATTTTCAGCACTGGCAATCCATGGGGGGGGGGGGGGGGGGGCAGGGGAAGAAAGAGTTGCATCAAACCCTTTTGAACAAGGTTATTAAGCGTTATCAGAGTAACAGTGCCTCCAGGGATGGATGGATTCCAGGCTGTTCCCAAGTATTATCCCCCCCCAGCACCGAAAGCCAGCGACAACGTCCACCTCGTCTGTCAGTGCTGGAAGAGAGCTGGCGAGAAAAGGGTCCTGGGGACTGTAAAAGCGATTAAACTGGAAGCGAATGGAGGTAGGTAAATCACTACCATCAAAGTGTTAGGGGCACATAAAGGCACACAGGTGAAGAGGCTAATAAAACCGCTCCTCTAGAAGCGAACACGGCCAAAATATACGGGTTTTAATAAAGGATTTGGAGAAAAAAAGGAGACTGGGGAGAGGGGCTGCGAGCAGCCCTCCTCCTGCCCTCTTCCACCTCCCAAAAGGGACCATAAATTGCAGTTACCCTCCCACCTCCCAAAAACCAGTAAAGACATACTTTTGCCCAGGAGACAGCAGGTTCAAGTCCCTGGAAAGTTTACTCAAAGTTTAGCTATGGCTATTTTTTTTTTTCCTCCCCCCTCTGCAGATTTCCCCTCCTTTCTCCAACGGGCAAAAGCCTGCGAGGAGGATGGAGGACGGGTTGGGGAAGGCAGGAATGAAAGGCAGCCAGGCTTCGGCTCCCTACCTGGAGGGTCCATTTCAATGTAAAATATCAGCTCAGTGGAATAGGGCATCATCACTTCCCTCCAGTCCGTGTCATCGCGGTCCATATCCCACACCGTGTTGTACATCGCGACAGGCAAGTCCCGGCAGGTTTATAAATAAGATTGGCTTTCAATGGAGGGGGAAAAAAAAAAAAAAAAAAGGGAGGGGGACAAAAAAGCGAAGAATCCACCCTGTTCTAAAATAACGCTTCTAGCTAAAAAATATTGTTTAAAAAAATCGCAATATTAAGCTTAATTTAAAAAAAAAAAATCCCACCACACGAGCCACCGCAGCAGCTGCCCTGCAGGAACTAAGGTAGGTAGTTACAGATACCAGAGAGAGAGTGCTGCTTTTTGTTTAAAAAGACACCTTTCCACAGAAAAGCCACTTTCCTGAATTCTCTCTAAAAATCGCCATTTTCGGGGTATTTTTAAAACGCCGGGCGGAAAGCGAAACAAACCGCCCGCACAAAAGCGGCTGGGGTGGGAAGAAGCGGGTAAAAAGGGGAGATTTCAGTCTCTGGATGAATTCTTTCCGCCGGCGGAGAAGGAGGAGGAGGGAGGGGGGGCCGGCGGGCAACAATAACGGCGGGCGCGGAGCCCGGGCAGCGCTGGGGGACCCCGCCGGCTCGGCTCAGCGTTGGGCGGGCAGTCCGCCGCGGCGTCGCCCGCCGTGCCCAGCTGGCAGCCCCGCACGGTGCAGGCGGCGGCCCCCGGAGGCTCCGGCGGGTCCCGGGCTCTCTGCGGCGCTGCCGGCCCCGCTCGGTTTCATTTTAAGAGGCTCTGAGGGGCCCAACCGTCGCCAACCGCCTCTTGCCGAGGAGCAGGCCACGCCCACCCCCGGGCGCCGCGCGGGAGGGGGCTCAGGGGCGGGGCTTCGCGCCGGCTTTTTAACCCCTGCGAGGAGGCCGTGCGAACGGGCGCTTCCACGAAGCGGAGGAGGGGGGGTGAGAGAAGAAAAAAAAAAAAAAAAGCAGAAAGGAAACATCCCACCTCTATTCCCAGAAAGAAAGCGTGGGACAAAGCTGTTTTTCCCACTTTCCTAACTTTCCCCTGTCTGCCTTTCGCCACTTCGGCCGCCTGTCTCGCCGCTTTTTTCCTAGCGACCCCCCCCTCCCCCCCCCCTTCTGAGGAGAGCAGGGGAGGTGGTAGGTCCCTCGGCTGGCCTGTCGCCAAGGGGCTGCTGCCGCGGAGCACGCGCAGGGGGCGGGGGGAGTCGAGCCCAGTTGCCAGAGCTGCCGTCTTTGTCTGAGGGAGCAGCGAGCGCCGGGATTGGCAGAGGGCTCCGCGCCGTCCACCCAATCAGTTGGCGGCGAAGCCGACCGGCTCGATGGCGATTGGCTGGGAGCCCCAGTTACTAAGCGGGACAAAGAAAGACGAGCAGAGAGGGGGGACGGGGCTGAGGGGCTGCGCGGGCACCCCGGGTCCCGCGCCCCGGCCGGGGCAGCCCCAGGCCGAGCCGTGCCGAGCCCTGTGACCCCCCGCTACAGCCGGTCCCAAGGGAACTCCCCTCTGCTCACACCGGCGAGGGGCTGAGTCCCCCCGGGTCGGTGCTTCGCGGCGCCGGGCCTACCTGCTACCCTCCAGCCAGGGCCGACCCCCCGGTGGGGATGAGGCCTGTGGCACAGGGCCGCGGCCCTGGAGTCCCTTTGCTGGCAGAGTCGCTGTCCCCATCCCCGGCTGGGGCCTGGGCTGGCCGACCCCACAGCACCACCTCCCAGCTGCCTGCCCTGCTGCTGCCAGAAATGGAGACTCTCCTCTGCTGCCTGACTTCTGCAGGGCTCCGGCAGCTGCCTGCTGTGTATTCCTCAGCGTTTCGGGGGGCATCATAACCATCCACTAACGAGTGTGACCCCCTGCGGAAACCCACCACTCTTCCCAGCGACATAACCAGGGGAAAAACGCAGAGGAAAAGGCACCAAGCTGGATGGCCGCCTCTCCTGAGCTTTAGGATACACGCGAGCTGCAAACACCCCCAAAACTGAACCTCAGCCTGTCTACAAGCCACATCCCGATGGCCAGACCCTGCGCCCACAGCCCGCAAGCCCCGTCGGGAGGCAGAAATGCGGCCAGCTTGGCAGCCAGCCTCGGCCTTAGCACAGCGAAGCATCCTTAAAGAAAGGCAAAATGACAGCTGTTGAGAAATTAAGGAAAAACCCTTTCTGGAGACCTTTAACCAGTGTCGCAGGCACAAGCACGGATGAGCACCTTGATCTGCTGTGGGGATGTCGGGGAATGTTAGAAAATCCAGCACTGAAGTGGCCCACTTTATTTGCAATTTAAAGTGTGGAAGGCTAAGTTATGAATCATTTCTCCTGTCCTAGCACCAGGTAGAAAGCTCCTGAAAACACTCCTGGCTTAGGTGATCGGGAGGGTGGCTGCAACACTGAATAACTGAAGGACGTTAAAGAGTATGAGGGAAGAGCTGGGCGCAGAGGATCTGAAGTTTGCTGATGTATCACAACTTCCACGGCAAGCGATTGAGAGCAGCGCTGCTCCAGTAATAGAGCTCCTTGAGGGATGGGCAGCTGCAGAGGAGCACAGGGCTTTGATTCAAATAACTCACTGTAGATAAATTAATTTTATATCCCCATCCACAAACTCTGATTAATCCACAATAACCAGATACGATTCCTTTTTTTTTTTTCTTTTAATTTTTAAATTAAATTTCTCGGGCTGATACATCAGCTCAAGCCTGCTCAAAGTGAAATGCCCCTTCTGAAGCACCCCCCACCCCCCTCTCCCAGAGACATTTAAGTGGGTACCGTGGGTACAAACCATCTGCTGCCCACGGACAGCAGTGTGCGGGGTAGGGCTGCAGAGCAGCCCCGCAAGGGTCGGGCAGCGGGTGGGTAGAGCCACAGACGCTGCTTTGCAGACCCCACAGAGCTGAGAAAAGGGGCTGCCGCCCCTACCACTGCCCCCAGACTTGGATTAGCAGCTCTGGTGAAGGGGGGAGGAGGAGGCAGGCTTGGGTTGAAATTCATTTTCCCCCATCCTGCACCTCATTATAAGTTCCACCCACATAAGACCTAATTACTTGGCTTTTATGCTGGCAAAGTGGATTTCATCCTTGCTGTTTCCCATGGTGGTTGCCTTCATTTTCATGGCGGCGCTGATGGTTACAGCTTATTGATGTTTTCACTTTAGTGATTTGAAGCAGAATACATTTTGTTATTAGCACTGGTTTCTCTCATTGCCGCTTTAATCAGAGATGCAATTTAAGGCAAAGGATTGTGTGTAATGGTAAACAGTAGGATAATGCCTTGAGAGAACAGAATATTAATGTGTTTTTATTTCTCAAAACTGTGCTTACAATATATCCAGGATTACTTGGCTCCCGATGCGCAGGCATGGGGCGCTCCCTTTCCTACCACACCACCTGCCTTGCAATAGGGGCGAGCGGTTGTGTGCGTGTGTGTGCCGGGGGCGTAGAGAGGGAGGCACATGTGCTGCCTTACACACTGCAAAACCCTCTCTGCCTCTCTCCTCCACAGGCACAAAGTGTCACGGCAGTAGCCTCGGAGAACAGAAACAAAACCGGGAGCACGCCAAGCACTCAGGGATGCTCGAGGTCTGGCTGAGCCCTAGATCACCCCAAATTGTGAAAAGCTACATTCAACCACTGAGATAAAATAACAGCGATAATGACAACGCTCGACCAGGGGGCACAGGGCTCGAGAAAGCGTCCTGGTGCCCCACGCTAAGGCCGAAAGGCAAGAAGCAAGCAGTGTCTGCTGCCTCCCCGACGTCGCCGCGTCGACGGCCGTGCATTAGCTCGCTTTCACTTCCTTGGATCCGACAATTTGCATTGCAAGGCAAGATTAAATATTGAAGTTTTGAGCGCTTCCGTGTGCTTCAGGAGGAGCTGAACGGAGCCGCGTTGGAACGGGCTGAACACAGAAAAGCCAGTTGTGCCAAACTGCTTGGTTTCCTCTTTGCCGAGCCATGATAATGTGATATCCAACAGCTGAATGTAGGCCACAACAGGCTTTTACAGTTGGAGGGGTGGAGGAGGGAAGGGGGGCTGAATCCACAGCGCTGCCAGCCAAACGCACTAAAATGATGAGAGATTTTTTGGGGCGGGCTGGAGACTTCTGGACACTCCCAAGACCCAAATATTAGCTTCACCGTTAGCGCAAGCTCAGGGCCTGCTGGAGGGGAGTTTGTAGAAGATAAGAGCTGCGCTCGCCTCGGAAAGGATGACTCCCTGGCCGGCAGTAAATGCTACACGAAATTACTAGCCTTGCAGTGCGCAGACACCGGGATTTGTGGAGTATCTGCCGTAATTGGTGTCCGGCTTCCCACAGGGGCAGCCGCATCTTGCAAGTAACAGCACGAGAACAACCAGTGGCAACAGTTTGGTTTAGTTAACGGATTATTCCTGCCTGTTTCTCACCGCCTGGTGACGAAAAGATGAGGGAAGGCAGGAGGGTGAGCCTTCTTTGGCTCAGACTCTGCCCCTGGGGTCTCAGCGTGGCTCAGTGCACTGCAAGCTAAACCTGGGGCTCTCTGTCCGGAGAAGACGTGGTGGGAAAGGTTCATCCTGTCTTCCTGAACCACCATGGTGCTGGCAGCATGGGGACAGTGCAAGCACCATCTTTCCCTTGAACTGTACAATCTGAGTCCTGAAAATACGCCAGGACCACAAAGCATTTGCCACCAGATTAAGAGTATTAACCCTTGAGGGGGTGAAGTAGCAGCGGTTTCCCACCCCGCATCCTCCTGCACCTTCATGGGAAATGTAATGGGTGCTTTCAACAAGGACTGTGCTGCCTCCGCTGTGCTTTAGAGTCATTTTATGTCCTAATAGGCTGGAAAACAGTCGCCTCGCTCCACCCCACACGCGGCCGCATTTCTGTGGTGAGGAAAAACTCTGGCAAGTGTGCTGAAGTCGGGTGCTTTGGTTTGAAAATTATACATTGCATTAAAAACCTGTATTAAAGAATAATATGCGGTCTGCAAAAACATTGAAGTGAAACACTTCAGTGTTAGGAAGTGTCTTATTTACAGCTGTGGGAGAAGCCCGTGCCCTCTGCCCTCCCGTGTCCACATGGCAGGGAAAGAGGTTGAACTAGGGGCTCACGTACGTGAAGGTCGTAGCACGATGCACGCACACAGGGTTGAGCTTGCGAAGAATCATACATTAGGCATTTCCTAACTTAAAAGCACTTGGCTTTGCATCGTAAACAACATTCTTTTAACATAGGAAATAGCATTAAAAAAGAAGAAGGGAAAAAAAAAAGATCTTTTAAATAAATGTCTCCAACGGAGGTTATTGCAGCTGGATCTAAGGTATTCCTCAGCAAGGTTTGGACTGGCCTTTCCTTACTGCCTCAGAGGTTTCTGCCCCCAAAACTGCAGGAGTAACGGTCAGGGCTGGAAGCGGAAAGCCGCTCTCCCGCAAGGGGAGAGGTGTGTGTGGCTTTTGCAGCCGGGCAGCATGTGCCAACCCCGTGCTCTGCCCGCTGGTGTCCAGGGTGGACACGTCTGCGCCGTGGGGTGCCCCGGGGATGGGTGTGAGAGGGGGGTGGGCATTGGGGGGGGTGGGGGGTGAGGGAAAGGACACGCCGCGCTGAGCTGTGCTGAATTGCTGCTTTGGCAGACAGCACCGGGCCAGCTCTTTAGAAAGTTCACGTTCAGTTATTGTTTTGACAGGCTGCCAAAGTTTTCCTGAGGAATGCAGGCAGCAGAAGGGAAATGGCGATTTTCAAACTTTTTTTTTTTTTTTTATAACTCAGCCAAACCAGAATGGAATTTCATGGGAAAAGCGAAAGGTACATCTCTAGCCTCAGGGCATCGTCGCTGCCAAATTTCAGAGGCTGGCTGCGAACAATGGAGGTGTCCATCTCCAAAGCAGTGCGCGCTTGCACGCACTCACATGTGCTCACGCACACTCACAGACGCGCTGGAAGCATCTTCCCTAACGGCGGGTGCTCCCACCCGACACCCAGTGCCCCCAGAAGACTGACATTAGCCCGTAGCGCTTATGAAAAAGAGAAGCATCCGCGGTGTGACAGCGGAAGACAAAGCTGGTTTGCAGCTGGTGAAAGGTTTGCGACTTGGCCTTGGGAGGACGCTTAGGTGGGGCTAGCCTGCAGCCAGCTGTGCATGGTGCTCCAGGGACCCTACAGCCGTGGGGAGGACCCCCCCTTTTCCTCACACACACTTCACTATGCCAGTCCCAGAGCGGCAGGGTAGTTTGGCAGGTCTTCCTACCCCTAGGGAGGGCAGGAGGTTGGAAGCTCCCCTTTTCCTCCTCCACAGAGGCGGCAGAGCAGCCGGTGAGAGCGGCACTGCTGAACCCCGGGGTCTGCAGCGCCGAGGAACCGGGCTGGGGAGCTGCCAGTTACCTTATATTTTCCAGTACACTAATTTCTCTTGTCATCTTGCCAGTGACAAACAGAGAGAGTTAAACAGAGCAATCCATTAAAGAAGCAGCCTGACAGACCGATTGTTAAGGGTTTCAACGATCCCCATTTACACTGACTTGAAAAAATTTCGCCTCGAGCAGCTCCAATTACAGAATTATCGGACCACACTCCGGTCCTTTTGTGCGCTTCGCATCTCTGTCATCGTTCCAGGCCTCTCTATTTAGTCGCTTGGAAATGGTGAGCAAAATGGAAGGAGACTTGTAACAAGTGTTGAGAAATTAGAGGGTGGGGGGAAAGAAGAGAGAAAAGAGCCACCCCCCCAGTTCTAATCTCCTAAACCAGGACATTTTTGAAATGCAACCCTGTATAGGAATTTAAAATATTTTTCACTTCCTCTATTCATTGCTTTCATGCACTGGAACTACTTGCTCAGATATTTTTTTTTCCCAAGGAATGTACAATAACCACTCTGTAAATTCCTCAGGTCTGTTTTTAAGAGGAACTGTAGAACTTTATTCTTGGAGGAAAGAAATAATCCCAATCCCTTCCTGCAATAACTCTTTCTTTTTAATAAACATGGCAGTGTATGTTTTGGTCACAGCCAGTGATGCAAGTGGCGGGAAGAGGAAATCAACGGCACGTCTAGGAAAAGCAAGGTCTCGTTCCTGCTCTGCTGCCATCCCACTTGGCTGAATTGCCAGCACCGGTTTGAAGGTGACACCATCCCTGGTAGGAGCAATTCTGGAAAAGCCCCGATGAGTGGTGACTTCTGCAAATGCAAAGTGTGAACTCTGTAGATTTCTTGGCATTAGAAAAAAACCCACCCAACACAATAGTTTTCCTGCTCTAGGATGCAAAGCTAAAGGGTTCCCTAACCTTCACCCGCGGCTGAGCCAGGCACTGTCGCTCATGACGCAGCAGCTACGTGATGTGGACATTACGCGCCCAACCAAGCGTCACCTTGCCTATTCATCTTCCGGCAAACTCTCCCGTTCCTGGCTTCCCGTGAGATTTTACAACCCCATGGCTAGTGTTACTCTAGTACCCTCCTATATCCATAACATGTTATGCCACGGCAAGAAAACACCCAGCCCTCCTTTTCTTGCAGCTGAGATTATCTGGTTTCCCAGGGAGGATAAGTGGGCGAAGCCATCCCTATCCCTGGGTACGGCTGGGGGAGGCTGCTGCGCCTCAAGTTTCAGTGCTCAAGCGCTGGCATCACTCTGGCCCTAAACAGGAAGAAGTTTCTCGTGGCTCAGTCCCCAGTCCTGCCATGGAACTCCCTTGTCCCCATCCCTTTCCCAGGGATGTGGTGGAGCTGACCCATCGCACTGTGGGTCCAGGGAACCTCGCTGCAACGCATCCGTACTCGAAGCTCTGCCCGGCCGCAGTAATGGAGACGCCCACTCAGGGTTTTGGGTGGAGATCGAAAGCGGGAGAAAAAAAAAAACCCCGTAACAACCCAGGGAGCTCTCGGGGGTAATGAAAAGTCATCTCCTTTCTTATTAATCGCTTAGGCCAAGAATTCAAACGTCGGCAGCGTGTTGGCTGGGGTTGTTTTCCTTGCAGTTATCCACATGCAATTCATGCCTTGGAAAATGACCCATTTACCATCATGCATTGTTGCTTAGCTACACGCACTTTCCCTCTAAGTTTTCCCAAATGGAAACATGGCTCTATTTGCTTTGGAGATCATTTTCCCTGGCTTTCTTTGCTTTACAGTAAATAAGCGCAAGAAGAACAGCCTCTGAACGCTAAGCGGGGAAATAGAACAAACAGCGCCGTGTAGGGTAATCATCTGAAAACCAGCACATGAACGTGATGCCTTCCTCGTCCAGCCAAGGTGATGGGCAGGGGGGGCTTTAGCAAAGGCAACCTGCAGATCAGCTTCTTCAAGACCGTTTTTTGTCTGTCCTTGGCATTAAGGTTCTTTCCCTCCTGAAGATTTCCAATCCCAAAGGTGGAATTTGGTTGAATAACACTGAGTTTCCAAGAGAAGGATATTAATTTCCTGGAGGACACGTGGGACTTTAGGGCACCAAGAACTCACTCCATGTCTCTGCTGCCATGCTTGCCTTGGGGAGTCCTCAGCATCCTCCAGAAACAGGCAGAAAAACACCTCCCTCCTCCCTGCAAAGCACCACGCCGCTTTGCACCACCAGACGGGACTTTTATCACCATCAAACCCCAAAATTTCACAGATTCACTAGGTCTCGGCTGCAGCGGCATAGCTGTCAGTGGGCGCACGCTGGCAGATCAGCCACCGCAGCATGAAGTTCAGCTTCCCAGCATGCCAGGTAAATCCTTCAGCCGTTAGCCGGAAGCCTGAGCCCATCAGGACAGCACAGATGTTCTCTAAACCTGCACCAAATCCAGAGCATTTGGAAGGCATCGCCTTTACTGCCCGTGAACAGAGGGACTGCGCAGCACGTGTGAGGCTGGTCCCCTGTCTCCCAGCAGCGTCGGTCTTGCTAAGTACGTGCCTTAGGGCTGAGCTGTGCCAGCATGGTGCTTGCATCCAGGATTTCCAGATGTCCGGCAGTTCTTCGGTTCCTTGATGATCAAACAAAACTTGAAACATCCTCAGATTTCACTGAGGGCAAAGCTTTTGGGTAAAAGGGCGGCCGGGTCTCTCTCACAACACGTAGGTTGGTACAGACTGAAGCGCAAAGACCTTTGTTTCTCGGCGCCACGAACACACGCTGGACGTGAGCTCTTTGCAGAGCGTAGGCAAAGCTGGCAGCCGCCGGAGCGTTGGGTGTCTGCAGCTTCCAGGAGGGGTAGGATGCCCCGAAGGGTGAGCTCTCGCCCTGCCTTCTGCTGACAAAGCATAAAATGTGTATTGTCTCCGAAAAGAAAAAGGGGAGCGACAAAGTAAATAGTGTGATACCGATTACCAGGCCAACCTATTGGTCTAAGGTTTAATACAACAGTTTCCAGGCCAAGAACCTGCCAGAAAGTGGCGAGAGGTATTGTACCTATGCAAATCCCGGCTGGTGCGTTAGCACATCCCAAACACTGCGCGCTTTGTGAGAGCCGCCAGCACCCGAAGAAGCCACCTTTACGGCCCCGCCGCTTGGAAGCTCTTATCTTGCTTTGACCAAACTACACAATACGACGTTGTTTTAGGCGATACCTCCCAGGTGAACAGCCTCTTAAAAGTGCTTTGAGGAATTACATGAGAGAAAACAGAGGGGGAGAGGCAGAGGAAGGAGAGAAAAGCTTGCTGCTGCACTGCAGGAGGGAAAGTTGGTGGATACTAAAACCACTCAGTAAGGGGCTAGGAGCAATGACAGACTGGAAGAAGCAAATGGGTGACCACCCAGAGACAGTGTCTCAGTCCCAAAGCGAGTACCCACTTGTGTCCCTGCAGCAAGGATGGGGATGCTGTCGCCTGCAGATGCCGTCACCTGCGGATGCCGTCTGGGTCTGCAGCGCTCCAGCTAACCTGCTCCCACCTCCACACACACCAAGCTCAGGCACATCGTCCTCATTCTGATGACATGGCCCCATGGCCGCAGCTCCCCACGGAGGGTGGGTTTCAGCACAGGCATTCTGGGGAGCCTGGTGGGTGATGGGATGAGCCAGTGTGTCCTCTCCTTCCCTTTGTCCTTGCATTCCTGCAGTTGAGGCCAAATTCTGCTGCTTGCACTCCCCTCTTGGTTGATGGGGAGATGCCAGGTCTCTTTTGCCCTGGGCAAAGGGGTAGAGAGCCCCTCAGAGGAAGCGTGAGTGGCTCCTCGCCAGATCCACGGGCTCCCGCTGTGGGCAGTGGCAGGGAATGGGACATGGCTGGTGCAGAAGGCAACAGGAGGACCAGCGAAGCCATGCTTACGGGACCACAGAGCTCGGTGCCACCGTGCTGTCTGAGGGAAGGCAGCACGGGTGGCCGAAAGCTGCGGCCGTCAGTCTGGCTCACTGCAGGGCAACCCACCTTAGGTCCTAAAGCTGCATCAGGCCAAGGGCAGTTTTCATGAATGGAAATACCTGGTTTTATTGTCTTTAGAAGCCTGGAAACACCTGCCTGTTGCTCAGAGAAAGAGCAGGCAGGCAGGATAAGGGTCTGGCAGCACCTCCCCTTTGCCCCATGTCCTTCCTGGGCACCCTTTGGGGCCCAGCCCTGATGGCAGCCAGTGCCCCCTGCAGTTGGTTTGGAGTTGGCCCTGTGAAAATGAAACATCAAAAGGGCTCTTTCAGCAAGGGCTGTTTCCAGGCTGAATGCCTACCTCCAGTCCTGAGCCATCGGGGAGAGAGCTCTTCATAAAAGGAGAGGGAAGATTGATATTATTTTTCAAAAGTATAATGGGAGGTTTTCACTCCTTGAGCACTTTAGAGTTGGTTTTTGTACAAAGCCAGAATAATTCCAACCCCATAGGAGGGAGAAAAAGGAAAACACATTGGAGGGGTTACCAATGCCTGAAAATACGGTTGGTCTGAATAGAAACATTCATGTCACCGTCACTTTGGGGACTGGAGGAGGCTGCTGCTGGTAGAGCCTGACTTTCCCATGGGGATACGTGTCCTCCATCCTCACTCCGAGCAGCAGGGTTGTTCTGGATGCCTGCTTGAGTGTGGGGAGCACGGCAAAGTGGGAAGTGCCAGAGATGGGCTGTCGGAGTTGCAAATTGGTGGGATGGTGAAGGAGAGAACAAGAGGTGGAGAGGATGCTGAGAGCACCCTCTTGGGCAAGTGGAGCAGGGGAAACCCTGCTGCCAGGTACAACCCTCCTGCAGCCTCTTGGAGAGAAAGGTGGGACGAATCCAGCCTAACAACTGGTCAGCAATGTGCCCAGACAGTGGCATGGCTCTGCCTTTGAAAGGTACCTGCAGTCTCAACATCTTCCTCTTAAAATCTTGCCACAGCATCACCGGGGAACCCCATCCCAGCAGCCTTGACAGCAAGTTTCTGCTTCATGAGCACGAGCCGTTGGGCCAGATGGGTGTATAAACAATTAGTTGATCATTTCCACTGCAGGAACCAACTTGAAAAATACCTCTGATTCACAAGCTTACAGCCTGCTTCTGAAAAAACAGACTAGAAGCAAGCTCTCACGTTGGAAAATCCCTTGCCTGTGTCTGCTGTGCATCCTTTCTTGTGCCGGGAAGGGTTGGGCCAAATGCAGAAGACGCTGTGGGGCTGGCAGAGGTGTGCCGGGGCAATGTCCATAGGCCGCTGGGTCAGGGGTGGCAGGGCTTAGCACCTGGGAGCTGATCTGTCCCCGGGTGACTTAGTGCCTTGCTTGCTTTCTGCTTCTTGGTCATTCAACAGATGGGGCTGGATCTCTTGCCAGCGTGTACCTCACCTTCCGCTGGACTCGGGGCGCAGATGTGAAGTGAGGCGTGGGACGGTCCTTGCAGCCCCAAGCCTCGCAATCACCAGCATCTTCACCACTTCAATCCCACTTAACCCTTGAAGAAATGCTTGAGTTCATGTTCATCCGCAGCCGGTGGGAGGGCAGCGATGGGAGAAAGAAGCAGCAAGAGGGTGGCCCGGCAGTGGTTTGTGGGACCGTGCTGGCAAGCACCCAGTGCTCCAGCATCCTTCCTCGCTGGCTTTCCTGCACACCCAGAACCAAAGCAAGGGGGGCTGATGGCAGACGCAGCTCCTCTCCCCGACACATCGGCTGCCTCCTGGAAGGTGGGGAAGCCCTGGGAAAGCGGCTTCGTGCTGATGACGGAGGCTGACATGTGCCTGGTCGGTGCTGGGAAAGCCAAGGGGCGCGCTGGAAATGGGAGATGCCTGCGGCAGATGATTGTGCCAGTAGGATACGGCTGGTTTGCTGCCTGCGGGACTGCAAATGCTCTGCCCAAAACAACTTACTCAGATTTACTGTAAGCGGCAGCCGGGCCGTCTATAGCTTGTGGTGAACATACCAGCCCTGCCTGCAGAAAGAGCTGCGGGAGCCAAGCTGGCCCCCTGCCCGGTAGGCTGGAGGAGGGGAGCAGGGGGGCTCTGCAGCCCTGCCCACCTGCCCCGCCCCATGGGAAAAGTGTTTCCCAGAGATCGATGATGTTTGTTTGGGTGAAGGCACTGAAATTTGGTGGGCTGCTTGTAAGGGAGGCACAGGTGAGGAATACAAGTGGCAAAAGCAGGGGTGGTCTCCTGGGTATGTGTAACACACACACACCTTGCACACACACCGGACCCTGCTCACCCACACTGAACCCTGCTCACCCACCACCACGCTGCCTGGAAACCTCCAGCCAGGGCCAGGGCCCACTATTTCTGGGCACTATTTCCCCATCCCCTCTGGATCCCATGGGGCTGCCAGGACTGGGGAGAGGAGCAGGGTGTTCATGGAAGGGGCCCCACAGCTGAGCACAGGACACCCCTCCTGCCTGAAAACCTGCTTCTCTCCATAACCATTAGGGATGGCTAATTTTCTGCTCAGGCCAGGCCTAGATCACCATGAATTTGGGACTGCCAGCGAGGAAGGAAACCTGGCTGGTTTTTCTGACCTGTGGTCCAGCAACAGTCCCCGCTTCCTCTCCTGCTACCCAAGCTGCAGCGCTATTGGTTTCCAAGGGGAAATTCAGGAGGTTTTTTTCCCCTGGGAGGGGATTTCAGGGGAGCTGGTGGCTGGCAGGGATGGCAGAGCACAGCCGGAGTTTCTGGTATTCAGGAACTCCGTGAGTTCAGACAGGAGGGACCCACAGGCATCACTCTGCCAGGCAGCAGCTAACGCAGCGCAGCACAGGCAGGAGCCCTGGGCTTCAATTAGGAAGGCAACAGCCCCGTGATGACATATCTTTCATCACCCAGAAGTTTTGGTGACCATGCTTCTCCAGCAACAACCCCCACCCCAGCATGGAGCTGGTTGCAGTGTCCTCATGCACATGGTGGCATCTGTAGAGCTCAGGAGCGGACGTAGGAGGTGGCCTGAACTCTGCCGAGGTACCTTCAAGGTGCTAAAGAGACCTTTGACATAGGATTTCAGGCAACTTCTGGAAGCTGACGTGCAGGAGGCCAGCGCGTGCCGCTGGAAGGGACCCCCACCTGCCACCCCAGCCCTATGCACATGATCCCTATTGGTCTCCGGTGGCCAGAGCAGCCCCAAGACACGTCCCGAAGCAGGTCCCTGTGCCAAGTTTCATAACACATGCGGTGGATTTGGTGGTTTTTCCTCTTTCCAGGTGCTTTCTGCCGCCCAACAAACCCCTCGATGGCGATGCTGAACCCCAGACGGAGCAGCTACGGCCGCTGCCGTGCCCAGGGGAGCCCCCGGCCCCGCAGGCCAGTTCCAGCAGAGGGAAGGCCGGGAAAACCCCGACCATGGCAGAAACCGCTGGAGCAGCTCAGCGACGGCAGGCAGAGGCCGGGCCAGGCGCCGCTGGCTGCCAGCCGACTCGGCCCTGAGGCACCCGCGGCCGAGCCGGGAAAGCCCCCGGCAGCGCCCGGCTTCCGGCCTTTGTGCGAGGCGCCGGCGCTGGGGCGGTGGCGGCGGCCCGTGTCACCCCGGCTCGGGCCCCGCCGGTGGCTCGCACACCCTCCCGCGCCCCGGTAAGCGCTGCCGGGGGAAGGGAAACCGCGCGAGGCCCGGCCAAGGGGACCGGCCGCCTCATCTGCGCAGCCGAGCCCGGAGGGAAATTTCCGCTGCCGCCCACTTCCCAGAAGTCAGGGCAGGCCTCGGCCCTGGCTCCGCTCACGCTCCCTTCCCGGCGGCTCCAGCCCTTCTCCCGCTTCTCCCGGCCCCCCTCCCAGGCTCCCGGCGGGTAGCACTGATGGGATGCGGGATGCGGGATGCAGGCACTTGTACCGGCACTGTTGCGGCAACCCCACGCTGCCTGACGCCGGCTGGCTGACCTCAGCTCACACCACGACCCCGAGCCCCTGCCCCAAAGTCCCCCACTGAAACCCCGCAATGGGGCGCCGTGGACCCCGGCAGCATGCCGGGAGGTGCCACAGAGCTGTGTCGCAGGTGCAAGGGGCTCTCTCCCGCCTCCCTGGCTTGGTGGCGAAGCATCCCGTGAGGGAATCCTGGTGAAGGGCCCAATCCCGCTGTGGTACCAGTGCCCAGCAGCGGGCATCAGCGCCCTGGGCTCTGAGGAATGATGGGCGTGATCCAGTGCAGGCGATGGAGGATGTGGGTGAGGGAGTAGGGGGAGCCAGGGGACACTGGGTGTTGGGAGCATGGCCAAATCCAGCAGCAACCTCCCCCCTTGCCTGTCCCAGCCACCCAGCGCTGACTGCGGATGTTTTCTGTCCGTGCAAGAAATCCAGCTGAAAACAAGAGGGGCTGCGCCTGCCAGTGGCTCCTTCAGAGCTCTCGCTTCTGCTCTGCGTTTAAGCAGCAGTGATTTTTGCTTGGAAATGTCCACATTTTTGCTCTGCACGGGCTCTGATTTTGAAGCCACCAGCACCGAGCTCCCAGGGACCAAGGGGCTCCTGACACCTACCCCTCTCCTGATTGTCCTGCCTGTGGGATCAGCTTGCCAAGAAACAACTGAGTCTGGGGCTAAAACGTGCAGCCCAAACCTGATGTACCTAAGGGGGAGTGCTGACCCTGGCCCCTGCAGCCCTCCAGCACCAGCTCGGGCTTAACTCTCTCCTCTGTGGGAAGAGTTCAAGCCTTCCAGTTAAATCCGGGAAGGAGTTAGCAAATCTTTGTGGCAGGCGGATTAGAGGCAGAGGTAAATGCTCCTGCTAAGTGTAATCTGGCTGGTTAAAAGCTGAGCGCCCCCTCTATCCCAGCATTGTCTGTGCTGCTTAGAAATATAGGAGACACTTCTGCAAACAGGGGTTTTTCCTTTTGCCTGTTTAGAGACCCAAGAGACTAGGGAGAGCCTGTCACCCTCCTCCTCTCCCCAGGGTGTCATTAGGGTTTATTACCACCCCCCAACCCCCCGGTGCCCTCATCTCGCCGAGATGGGTTTGGCACTGGCAGCCTCTGATCCTGCGGGTGCAGCAGGAGAGGGATTATAGCTCACGGGGCCACGGGTCAGGGCAGGTGAAGGCAGCAGAAGCTCCTGCTGCTGGGGAAATGGGGCTGGGGGCAGAGCCAGGGACCTTTTTTATCCCACAAGACAGGGGTTCCTCCACTTCCATGCCCTGGGGAGTGCCCCTGGATGGGATTGGGCAGGGGTTGGGGGCACGGGAACTGGGAGACTGAGGATTCTGCTCACTGTGAAGCATATAGGAACCCACACCAGAAAATAAAAAAATCCGTAACTGTATAAAAATAGGTAACAGTTATCTGGTTCTCCCTGAAAAACCATATTGCAGAGCTGATGGCACTAAGACAGGTGCAGGAGGGTGGCAGCTCCACCTGTGACCCTTCCTGCCCTGGCCATCCCACCCCACGGCAGGAGCATCCCTGGGAGCCCTGTCCCCACTGTTCTCCGCAGGTGTCAGAGGCTGGGCAAGGCTAACCAGCACCGATGCACCAGCCCCAGGGGCTCATGGGTACCTGGGAGCGGGTCCCTTGTCCCCAGGGCTGGAGGGTCTGGAGATGACCTCTCCCCGTGGATTATGGCTGAAACGGGGGGCTCTTGCAGTGAGCACGAAGCAGGGAGGGATCAGGGGTTTACCAGGGATCAAGGTATTTTCCAGGCATTTAAACTAGTCCTCACAAACCCAGAACTATCTAGGAATGAGTGACCCAGAGCACAGCACCTGGGGTAGAGGGGAGAAGTGGGGGAAGCAGCTAATACCCACTCCAGTCCCCACCCCAGGGATTGTAGGGAGCAGGGAGAAGATGCTCACAGGGGCTTGGAAGCCCCCAAAGCCCAAGGGGTGGCCCGTGGTCCCTGACTCGGGAGAGATGCGCAGCCCTGGCAAGATGCGTGCTGGCGGAGCAGAGCTTGGGGGTTCAGGGGGGGACAGCAGCAAGTCACAGCGGGACAGACAGGGCACTGTGCCCTCTCTGGGGCCAGAACAGGTCCATCCCGGCAGGCATGAGCGCTGGGTGGCTCCAGGAGCTTGTTAACCTTAATCCTCCCTTGGATTAATGCTCAGGGGAGCTGGGGACAGTGGTTAAACCTGCAGGAGTGAGCCCTCGCATTGAGCATGGCACTGCAGCGGGGTCAGGGGGGGACAGGGGGCACAGGTTAAGGGCAGGGAGAGGGGCAGGCAGTCCCATAGCCTAATCTGATATGCGGCCTCGGATTTTGTGGGCATATTCCTGGGCCCTGCCCTCCCTGGCTGCAAAGGGATGGGCAGCATAATGCCCCGCTCCAAGCCGGGGTCATGTCCAGCAACGCTGCCCGGCTCTGAGAGTCTGGTGCTGGGTCTGTCTGCAGGGCCACTGCAGGCTGAACCCCTTGGATCAGAGCAGCCTGGAGGTGTCAGCCCAAGGTGGAAAATATCTGCTCTTGGAGGGATGCTCCTCTTGGGAAATGCCTGCCCAGAGGAAGTCTCTGGGATGAAACCAGATGAGCTGTCTTCCCTGGGGCTGAGCTTTCAGCCCAGCTCAGAGGAGCAGTGTGAGGGTACTCAGGGATGCTCAGACAGCCCATGCTCCTACCCACACAGACCCCAGGCTGCCCCAGGACCCCCTAGCTCATGGCACTATGAGCCACCTCCCTCTGCAGCCACCGGCCATGCTATGGGGCTCGCAAGCTCACGCAGAGGCAGAGCAGCCTGGCTGGCACCCCTGCAGATAGGGCAACCCGTTCTCAGAGCAGCCCCAGCCCTAGCTCGCCCCCCAGCTCAGCTACCAAGGGATGCAGGCAACCCCTGTGACAACCCGTCCCAGCCTGACAGGGACCCACACCGGGTCTCCAGCCCCGGCGGAGCTGTGAATGCCAATGGATGTCCTGTAGGGGAAGTTCCCATCCCTTGGCAGTGCCGATGCAGCTCCCTCCTGGGCGTCCCCTGGTCAGAGCTGTTTTGCTGGGCAGCTGGCTTCCACACAAAGGTGCCACTGAGTTACACCAGTGTCCTCTGGACCCCAAGCACCAGTTACACCTCCTTCACCTCCTCCACAGCCTTGGCCCCTCCTGGGAATACCCTGCCCTGTTGACTAATCCAGCCCGTGGCTCCATGCTCTGGGGCTGGCACCACCCAAACCTTCCACCTGTCCTAGGGAGATGCCACATCCCGATGTGGCCAATGTCACCTTCTGTGCCTCCCTGGTGGGGCAGGGGTGGCCTTGTCGGGGCCGCGGGTGCCATGTGCCTGTCCCCTGGGGCAGCGAGGCAGGATGGGATGTGCTGTCCTAAGTGGCATCTTAACTAGATCTGATCCAGCCTTGCAAAGCCACAGCGCCTTCAATTCCCTTAGCACTCCAAATCTGCTACTGTGCATCTAAGCGGATTATTTTAAATACCCCATGATGGACTGCTCCTTTGTAATATAATCCAGCCTCGTGTGTCCCATTCCCCTCCTATTTGCTGTGATTTAGCTGCAGCTGTGACAGCTAGAAACCTCCCCAGCTCCCCCTGCTCCCTAGGAAACATCCCCTTCCCCAAATCCTGCTCTGCCCTGTGCGGCTGGATCCTGGGAACGCTCCTGCTGCCTTCCATGCACCCTTAGTATGCAGCCTTGGGGGTGAGCGGTGCCCATGGGATGTGCTGCCCCAGAGCTGCTTCGTCTGCACCCAGAGCTGAGCCCCTGCACCACCACTGTCCCCACCTGCACCTCGGGGCCAGCTGCTGCTGCTTTCACCCAGAGAGGGGCCATGCAGGAGCATTTTTGGGTGGGTTTTACCAGTTTGGAGGCCTCTTGCTTGAGCTGACTGGCTTTGACACCTCAGCCCTGTCATGAAGCCAGCCAAGCAAGAAAGCATCCTGCCTCCCACTCCCTCTGGAAAGGGGGCTTTGGGGAGAGCGGGGGCCAGCACGGAGCCCACCCAGTCCCGCTCTCGGCAACGGCAAAGCAGCCGTCGCTTTTCCAAGTGCTTCCCTTTGGGGCTTGTCTGATTAATGAGGGCTTGTTATTTCCAAACTGTTTGAAATCGTGTTTATTTTATCTGCCGCCGGATTCCTCTGACTCAGGGCTCATCGTTAACTGCCAAAGATGAGTGACAGATCCCGCTAATTACAGCTAATGATGGCCTTAAAGGATCTCTGCACGCGCACGTGTGTTTGTGTGCACACATGCCAAGGGCCATTTATAATTTAAAGTGGGGAGACTCGTTAGCATAAATTGTGCCCGGATTAATTGCAGTGAGCGGCCTCTCCGGGGAGGATGCTCACCGAGAGGTTGTGGTTTCGAGCGCTGGATGCTGAGGACCGTACGAGCTGCCTGGGCAGTGGCAGCGTGGTCCCGAGCCGGGTGTCAGCCAAATCAAAGCCCTCACATAGGAAATACTTGGCACAGCATCACCGAGCAGCTGGTGGGGACCAGGGGACCCCGATGTGTGGCACAGGCATGACCGTCTCAGAGCCGTGCAGGGCCATGGGAGCTGATGTCCACCCCATCACAGAGCTCTGCGGGGTATTTTCCAGCTGGGAGCAGCACCTTGATCAAGAACCTGGTTCTCGCCCAGCGTCCGTGGGAATAGGCAGCAGGAGCACTGGGAGATGCTTTTTATGGCCTCCCTGAGGACAAAGTAGCTGCAGGAGCACAACCCCTTACTAGACACTGGAGACTTCACCTGGGGGGCTGGAGTTAGCAGTGCCCCCACCTTGGGGAGAGCCCTTCTACCTTCAGACTGTGGGTGATCCAGCCCTGGCGTTAGCTTCTCTGCTTTCACCTTTCTGCCCAGGGGGGAAAGAGGATGGATGGAGGAGACAAGGCTTTCCCCTCCCTGGACTGGAGGAGAAGGGACAGCTGGCACCGTGAGACGGCTGGCACCATGAGAAGCAGCGATTGCAGCAGCTCACAGCCACTACCCAGCAAGGGGACAGGCAGGCAGCACCTCAGGCAGGGTGGGCACGGCCCACAGAAGGGCTGACCCAGGGACATCCACGACTGGCACAGCAGGGTTTGTTCCAAGCCCATCCCTAAACCAGCTCTCCACTTGCCCAGGCTGACTTTCCCCCACCCCTGCAAAGAGGGTGCACCGGGGCAGATGCACATGTCCCCCAGATCCATCTCCTCGCCCTTCCCTCCCTGGGGGTCTGAGCAATGCCCTTGCCCCTCTCCCGGCCCTGCCAATGTAGGCTGTGGAAGAGGCAACCAGAAGGAAACCAAAAGCTGTTCCAGATGGCAAAAGGCTCAGCAGAGCAGAACAACTGTTCCCCAGCCCTTATCTTTCTGCAAACCAAATCCACCCTTCTTGGAAAAAAGTAATTCAAGCTCCTCAGTCTTCCTCGGAGCTGGTGAGCGGGAAGAGCGGAGCGCTGGCGCCGGCTCCCCTGGGAGGGGAAGCGCCGTCCTGCAAAGTGCTTCTATATCGGTCTCTGCCACGAGAAGGTCTAAATTGGAAGTGACGGCAGCAGCAAGCGTCGGGATGCCAGGATGGGCGCGGGTCAGTGCGAAGGGATTTCAGGGGCTGGATGTGCTTGGCAAAGGGGGATGCCTGCCAGCCAGGACACTGCGGTTCTAATCCCACTAAAACTGGGAGGAAACTACTTGGACGAGGGCTTTTGGCTTCCTCGCTGAAAAGACTAGATTCAGGTCAAGCCTGATGGCTCGTGAACTTGTCTTGGATCTTTTGAGTTGTTCTGTACCCTAAAATACCTAGGCTTCTTTCTGAAACACTCCAGATGTTTCAGTTTAAGGCTCTTGCAGAAACAGCTGTTGGAGCCTGTAGAACAGAGCTCCCCTCAGCAATGTGCAGCCACTTGCAGGTTACAACCTCTCCCAAAACAGCCCAGAGAGGCTGTTTGGGCAGGGCCAGCTCGGGCTGGTGCTTTTTGCATTACCAAAACCCTGTCACAGGGGGTTTCAGTCCTCCAAACCCCTGTCACACAGGGGTCCTGGGGGCTCATGCTCTCCTGACACCACTCTTTTCCCTGGGGTGGCTCCCTTTGCCGTTGTTCCCCGCCAGCACCTTGCAAAGCCTTCTCCAGGCCACCTTCCCATAGCTTTAAATCCCAACGTAGCAGGGTTGGGAGGCAACAGGAGAGAAGCACGAGATGTGGGGTGCGTAACGGGGCCGGCCACTGTGAGGTCCTGGGTCTGGGTACCACTCTGCAAGCTGCTTGCTCAGCAGCACACTGAGCCCTCCCCAAATAACCCCTGCAATCACCATCACCCAGCGAAAGAGCCCGATTGCAAAGAAAACAGGGAAGCAGCTGAAAAAATAAAGGCGCTGCCATGGCACTGTGCATGCCAGGTCGGAAATTTGGGATAGTGCCGAAGCACAGCCCCGGATGCTCCCGCCCCAGGGCATGAAGGGCCAATGCAGGATGGAGAAATTAGGGGAGCCAGAGGTCAGCAGGGGGGCACCCTGCTGATAGCACTGGGGACAGGCAGCCAGGACTCGTGGGTCCTCCAGGTACTTGGAAGAGCTGAGGATGCTCCACAAGGATGCCGCAGCCACATCTGCGTGGCGTGAGGTCGAATGGTCTAGCCCCTGTCCCGTGACTCCTGGGGATGACGCGGTGCCAGGCTGCTCGGTGAGATGCCAGCCTCTGTGGGTACCCCAGCTCCTTCGGCACCTGCACCCCCCCCCAAGTGCCAGAAGAACCCAAAAGATGGAGAAATCTGCTCGGTGACCATGAAACACAGCCACAAGCTCTCAGAGACTTGGTGTAGTCCCTGAGCCCTGGCCCTGGGGCAGTAACTCTTTCAGCTGAAGGCAACAATGAATGGAGATGAACTAGGCAGACACAGCTTTGCTGAGAACTGGAAGGTGACCGAGCCTTGAGGTCAGAATAAGAGGCAATGCCAGTGCCTGCCTCATAACCCTGGATGTACTCCTGGCAGAGACTGAGAACGCCAAACTCATCGCACCTCTGCCTGGGGTTATCTCCAGCATCAGCCAGCCCGGGGGCAGGAGCGGGTCATGGCACAGGGTGTGGGTGGAGGTGTGGGTGGAGGCAGCTGTCCCTGCCCTATCTGGCAGCCTCTGGGATTAGCTGTGCGGCATCGGGAGCAGCTCTAGCAGTGGCAGGGTAGGAACAGATACACACAGATAAGGCAACCTGAACCCTGGGGACAGCAAGCCAGCTTTGTTAATCCTCATGCATCCAGGCACTGAGGAAGAAGCTATCATCCCCTTTCCCTCTCTGGCAGCTCATGTGTGGCCAACAGTCCTGGCTCACCCAAGGACAAAACCTGCTGCTTGCATGGGTGGCCCCTCTCCCTGAGCTGCTAAGTGGCTCCCATGTCCTCCTGGGCACCTACGGACCCAGCTGGTGCAGGGACACACAGCCTGTGTGGAGACAGAGCTGGCACAGGCATCCACAGCCAGTGTGGGACCCCACCACCAGTACGAGTTGCTGAGGGTGGTGCAGGGACATGCAGCCAGGATGGAGACCGCTGACAGCATGGGAACAAGCAGCCAGGGAGAGGGCCCAGGTGGTAGAAGGACACGCAGCCAGATTGGGGACCCAGCCCACATGGGGACACATGCAGGGGGACCCTGCAGAGCCCTGGGGCACAGTGATGCTGCAGAGCAGAGGATGACCAGCAGTCCACACCTCTGATGGCCTGAGCTTCGTCCCCATCTTCACATCCCTCCCCAGGCTCCGACTCTCTGGCTGCAGCAGGCGGGAGGGTCAGGCGCCATGCATGCACTCCCAGATCCCTGCCTGCATCCCCATCGCTGGCATGCCGCTGGCTGCTCAGGGATGACTGCAGCATGGCACTCCCCCGCTGCGGTGGCAGCCGGGCCTGGCCACGATCTCCACTTCCAGGTAAACAGATGAGGCAAGCGGCTTGCCTTCCCTCCCTGCTGGGCAGCCCTGGCCGCACAAACCCACCATTCAGCCCTGCCGCCCCGCACAAACCCCCAGTGTTCAGGAGAGGGCTCACGCTCCTCAGGGCCACTGGGGGGGATGGGCAGTTGACACCCGGCCAGGCTGGAGCGGGGCCAGTGGGTGCAGAAAGAGCCACTGTGTTTTGGCTGGCTCCCACCGTGCCGGGGCAGGGGTAGAAAGGGCCCCTTGTGTGCACAGGACCTGGGGGTGCCCCCAAAGCTTGGCCGCATCCAGGGTTCCCCAAGGCCATGGCGGTGGTCACCGGTGGGTCCATGGGGTGACAAGGGTGAGGGCCCGAAGGGGTGAGGGGGTTGGAGGCGACAGACAGGAGATCTCAGCCAGCGCACAGGCATGCAGTGCTGCTGCCACCATCCAAAAGATTTACAGCCCCAGACTATGGGAGACAAAAGCAGTGGGGGGTTTGACCAGGGACACATGCAAGCAGTGGCAGGAGCAGGAGGCAGCTTTCCCTGGGTGTCACCCTGTGAACATCCACCCCAGATGGTGGGAAGGGTGGGTGTGTTCCTGGCACATTCGTCCCACGTGGCCTCCGCTGACACAGATGGCAGGTCACCCATAGGAAGTGTGCTCCAACCCCTAACCCAGGCTTTCCTTGGCGCTGTCAGGACATCTATCCTGCGGCTGGGCTCCGAGGGCTGTGCATCCCTCGGAGAGCCTGGTACTGAGCTGAGCGCATCCCTGCCTCAGCCACGAGCATCCCTGCAGGGCCAGGCTGGAGGGGAGAGGGGGAAGCTGGAGGCAGAGACATGATGTGCCAACACCCTGGCTGTTCCTCCTGCTGCCTCCATCACCCACAAGTGGCAATCAGTGCCTTTGTTGGGGACGATGTCTCCTCTTCCACGCCTGGCACCTTCCTCCCTTGCTCCTCTCCTCCGAGAAGATGGCTTTCTTCCCCAAGGAGCACAGGGAAAGCATTTTCCACCACGGCAGATGAAAATGGATTCGCAATCCAATTTTACCCTAGTACCACTTCAGTGATTTTGATGGAGCCGCTCTGGATGGGTGCCGGTTTGAGCCAGAGGACAGCTGTCGCGGCTTCACAGACCGGGGGTTTCTTATCTGTGTCACCTTTGATTACTGTAATTGAAATCCTGCTCTGATCTGAGCCATGCCCGAACGTTTCTGCTGCCTGTGTGGCTCTCGGCTCGAACGGCAAAATGACATTAATAGATTTTAAAGCCAGGCAAGGCCTGCGAGACCGTTTCTGCCTGACCTCCCGGATAGCAGCTGACAGTCACCGCTTACCCTAGTCCCACGCTCAACCGCTGGCACAGCCCTGCCGTCTCATTTTCCCTCCTGGAAGCACAAAACCTGCCTTTCCCCAGAGCCGCTCACATGCTGGGCAGCCTGCCTCCTCCCACCCCTTTGGAACAGAGTTGGGATGCTGTGGGGGGATGGCAAGGTCCAGGGGTGCTGGCGGGATCACGGAGGGATCAGCCACATTCCTTCTCCAGCATGAAATCCCCATGGGCAACACTGCCCTTCTCTGGCATCTCCTGACTGAAGGGCAGCGGGGTGACATGCTGCCACCCGTCCGCTGCCCATCTGGCTGCTGGGGACAGAAATGCCACTGCGCAGAAGAGGATTCTCCCAGCTTTGGTGCCAAGCTGGAAAACCGGCTGTGGCTGGTGGCACGACTGGCTTTGTCACCCTCCTCATCTTTTGTGAGGCCGCTGGTGGTGTTTAGCCAGAGTCACTGCAGCAGAAAGAGCGTCTCCAGCCCAGACGGCATCCGAGGGCAGGAGCCGGGAGGACACGTGCCCTGGCACGCATGCTCCTGCAGTTTGGCTCGGCTAGCGGCTGGCTCGAGGAGCAAGCCAGCCCCGGCTGGGTTATGACAGCAAAGCTGGTGGCTCTGGCTGGGATAGGGAGGGTTTGCTCAGCCAGCCTGGCCTCTGGGAGCTGCCCTGCAGAGCAGGCAGGGGTGTCCCAGGTGCAAAGCCCCATTCAGAAAGCCCTGCAAACCCCGAGGGTCAAACCCTGGCCATGCCAGGCAACCTCCCTGAATCCCCGGGTTTTCCGGGCCGGCAGCTTTCACAGCCATACAGCCAAGAGCTGGCCAGCACCTGCTGGCTCAGTGACCTGAACCTGCACCAGTGAGGATCTGATGGAGCCATCCCCAAACTTCGTATGCCAGCAAAAAGAAAGGAGGGCTCGCTCCGAGTGCTGTCCGGCACAGCGGCAGCGTTTCCTCTCCGGCAGCAAAAGCCCTGGCAGGTCATGGGCTGGCGGCACACACAGTGCTTGGGGTTGTCCAGCCTGTTATCAGCTCCGGCCATACGGTGCAGGGAGGAAAAGGGTTTCAATCCCAGCCAGGCCACATTTCCGTCGGGAGCCATTCCCCCTGTCACAGGAGAGATCTGGACCATGCCATGCTTTCCACATCGGTGGAAAAGGAGATCGGTGGAGCAGGGCTGTGGCTGCCATGGGGAGAGAGGGACCATGGGGCTGTCACCCTGTATCCCCATAGCATTGCCAGGGTCCCTCCTGGTGCCAGGGAAACTGCTGGAATCTGAGCAATGCAGCTGCTCCTGTCCCGGTTGTGCCTTGCAGTGCTGTGCCATGTCCTGGGCACAGCCACTGGTAGAGCTTGGGGCTGGGAAGGGGCCAGAGCTGGTGACCTCCAGGAAAGGGGCTGCCACCAGGGTGTGGGGCAGAGGTCTGGGCTGGCTGACACATCGCTCGCTGGGTGTCACTGCTCTCTGTCCCAGGAAGGCATCCTGGAGCCCTGGCATGCCAGGAAAATGCCTGCCTGGAGCAGTACAGGCAACCTGAGAAACCCCACTGGCAAAGGCTGCCTCTGCCAGACAGGAGGGGAAACTGAGTCATGAGGAGATGCTGAGAGAGGCCTCCCATCCCCTAGCCCATAGGCTGCCGTAGGACATCCTTCCTGGGGCTGCCCCGGCTGCTTAAAGCTGTCTGGAGGAAGGAGACTGCAGCACAAGGTCAATCCTGGATCCTCAGCCCAAAAATCACAGGGTGAGGGATGCCCCGGTCCCAGCTCCTCCACACCCTCCCAGCAGAGGCACTGGCAGAGACTGGGCTTGCCGCGATCCCCTCCTGCTCCATGATTAATTGAACACGAGCTAAAATTAGGCACGGAGACAGAACCCCTGGGGTCCCGTGGCAGCATCCCACTGCCCGCTGGCTGCCTGCAAGTGGGTCAGGCAGGAGCTGCCTCCCAGCTGGGCACCCTGGGTGCTTGGGGACACCCATCCTCTGTGTGGATGAGAGCATTGCTCGCCCTTCCACAGCATGGCTCTGCACCCCTCGCCTCCCCACTGCTGCCCATCTTGGAGGCTTTTCCCTCTCTGGATTCACCGGGCTGGGCTGCAATATGGGCAGAGGAGCTGGGGAGGCATAAGGCCGCATCCTGGGATGGCAGGAGTGCAGATCCCTGTCATGTTCCTCCCCGTGCCTTCGGGGATCTGTTATTTTTAGCAGCTCTCCCCATCTCACGTCACTAGCTAGGCTCTGGCTCGCTTTTTTTCCCCCCACCTTCTTCCCCAGCATTAATTCATATTCTCTGTATTATTTGCAGGTTAGAGGAGGCAGAACGAGGTGTCTTGGCACAGGGGTCCATGCAGCCACAACCTCCCCACGCTGCTTTCCACACAGGGGCTTTCTGTTGGGTTTTTTCCTGGCTATTTTTAACCCCCATCAGCAGCCCCAAGGGGTTGGAACACCAAGGGGTAAGGCAAACCGGAGGCACACTGTGGCTGCTGTGCCAGGATGCTCGTGACCGTGCGGGGATGCTCCCATGCAGGCAGGGCAGCACCTGGGCACAGCTCCCAGCATCCCGGACAGGTGGGGGTGGCTGCAACCCCCCGGGGTGGCCCCTCCTGGCAAGCCCTCTGCTCCCTGACCCCCTGCACATCCAAGTCTGACATCTTTGCTGTGACATGGGAGCCAGGGAGAGCGAGGGGATGGGCTTTTCCCTTGGATTCAGAAGAAAGCAAACAGGAAAAAAAGTTAATTAAAAACTTCAAAGCCACATACTTGTAATTTGGTTTAGCACAGCAGTCCTGCACAGTGGTGATGCTGTCACGGACGTGCCTGCATGGGGCTTGGGCTGAGAAGCGCCCAGCGTGTCACATCATGAGTTGTCACATGATGTCACCCACCACCAGCACCCCCACAACACCCTCTCCATCCCTGCTGAGCACTGGGTGTGGGGTGCCAAGGTGTTGGGCTTAGGGCTGGGTGTCTGAGGACTGATGCCCCCCAGGGATCAGATTTTGGAGCTGCTGGGAGAGTGACTCCGTGGGGAAGCCGTGCCTCAGTTTCCCTATGGCACAGGGCAGCTGCCAAGCCTGCTCTTTGGGGAGATGCTTGGGCTGGGTGCTGGAGCCTGATCCCCACCTGCTGGCATTATAGTGCTGCCCCACATAATGCTGGGGGGTCCCAGGGGGCTTCTCGCTTCAGCAAGGTCCAGCCAAAAGCAGCCCCATCCTGAGGTGGCAAGGGAACCCTGGCACGGCTGGTCCTGTTCCCTCCAGCCACTGCTCTGGAGGAGGAAGGGGACATCTCCTTTGCCTGTTTCTCCCTCTTTTCTTCAAAAGGAGCCAAAATCCTCTCATTTTCTCCAGAAACCTACACCACAGGATAGCAATACTCCTGCCCGCAGCGCTCTGCCACCTTTCCCTGCCTCCTGCCCCTGCTTTGGGGTTTTTTTTGGTGGTGGTTTCTTTTTTCTTTGCAGCAGGCTGTGCTGCATGGTGAGTAAAGGCATCCTGCTGTCTGAGGGCTAACGGCTTGCTGGAGAGATAATAAAGCAAAGGGGAGTAAATTAAAGTGGCTATAAATAGCACCAGGAGAGGAAAAGGAGATGAAGTCATCTTCCTTCAGCTGAGCTGGTATTTGCATCACTTCTTCCCTTCGCCTTCCCCTGCCCCCTCACACTGCTCGAGAAACAGCCCCTCCAGGCTCTGGGGTCCTGCTGCAGGTTCTGCGTGACCCCCCCCCCCATCCCCATGGGGCTGAAGAATGTCCCCATGTCCCTGGGCTGGGGCTGGCTGCCCAGTGCCGGGGGCTTGCTGCAGAGCATGGTGAGGTGTCCTGGATGTGGCCACCTGGTCTCAGCTTTGCCACTGACCCATAGCATTGCCCTATGCAAACCAGTGCCTCCAGTGTGATCCGAGTGCTGCATCCCACGGTCACCAGGAAGAGCTGTCAGGAGCCATCACGGATCCATCCCATACCATTCCCCTTCTCAGCCCGTCCCCACCAAGAGCAGTGCCCGCGGGAAGGGATGCCGCAAACTCAAGAGCAGCGAACCCACCCAAGGCAGCCCCTCCAGGAACCAGATTTCATAATTTACATTTTTATTCCTAATTTTCACATTCACCATCAGCCGCAGGACACATGGGAGAAGAGGGACCCCAACCCACAGCCTCCCCTAGGGTTAGCAGCCAGCTTCAGACCTCACCCAAAACACAACCCTCGCTGCCAGGACGGCCACTGGAGCCCCCGAGCAGCCCCAAAGCCCCCCCCCCCCCAGCTGCCCCCTTCGCACGAGGTATATTTACGCCTGAGTCAGAATGAGGTCACACCACCGTTTCCTCCGTGTCAGCTACCGACTCCTATTCCTGTGCTATGCGCACACACCCGGCATGTTATTGCAGGGTATTTATAGCTGTTTTACATGTGTAATTATAAAACCACAACTCCACACGCTCACAGAAATAATCACGGTGCCGGGACACGGGGGCAGCGGGGCTGAGGCGATGGGAGTGGGGCCGGGGCGCGGACCCCACTGCTAATAATAATTCTTTACACTTTATATATATATATATATATCTATAGTGCCTTTCATCCGCAGCTCTCAAAAGTGCTTTGCAGGCATTTAATTAAGTTTCCCAACATCCTAATGTGATGACAGCCGAGTAATAATAGCCTCGCTTTTAGGTACACCTCGCTTTTAGGAGAGGTGGCAGGACTTGTCCAAAGTCCCACAGCGAGGCAGTCTGTGGGGCGGTGAGCCCAGGTGCCCCGTGCCCTCCCTGCCCCACACTGGTAGGGTGTCCATGTCAGGATGTGTCCATAGAGGAGGTTTTTGACCCAGAAAGGGGATGAGGATCCCAGAGTCCTGCCCAACCCCTCTGCTCAGTTTGGGGTGAGGGCAACCAGTGACAGCGCAGTGGATGGCAAGAGGGACTGCTGGGATGCAGCTGCCCAACATCTGGATCAGCGGCTGGAAGATACATATGGATCTCGACAAATTCAAGGGGGAGAGCTAGGGGGAGAGCAATAAATAAGATGACAGGTCTGAAAGGGCTGATTTATGAGGAATATTAAGAGTTGTAATCCTGCCTGGCCCAGCTACCCCTCGGGGAGGCAGGGTGATGACAAGGACCCGGATACATCCCAAGGAGACAGGATTCACCAGGGCCAACGCTGACAAGTCTCCAAGCAGGAGGGTTGGAAGCAGCTGTGCTGCTCTGCGGGCCTGGGCAGCTTGGTGCAGGGATACAGCTGGGTCTCGGCAGCTGCCCAGAGATGGGATCCCACAGGGATGCACCTCTGTGGTCCTCAAGGTCTGCGGTTTGCGCTCCACTGAGCGCCTTCCCTTCCCATCTCTGGATAGAGCGCTCACCTCGGGTCCTTGGAGCGCTGCAGAGGGCACAGGGGGCACATGCTTTGGTTTTGGACACCTATGGGATACGAGATGCCACCGAGCAGGAGAAGGTGGCCAGCAGGGGGCTGGGACTTCAACCCCCAGAGCAGAGGTAGTGAGCAAACTGGTGCCGAAGGCAAATGCTGGTGTGGGTAACAAGAAGGGAATAACTGCAGCCCTGGGGGGTGTGAAGGTTGGGTGGGGTCAATAAGATCAGCAGAAAAACACACATTCCCAGCTCCTTTCCCATGCATGGGGAGGTGGGGGACATGTGCCTGTCCTCATCCCCACCCTGAGGATGTCCCGTGGGGGAAGCAGCAGCTCATCGATGGACGCAGCAGCATGATTCTGCCCACAAGAAAACTAAATGCAAGTCCAAAATCATAAATCTGGATCCAACCCTGTAGCAAGCACCATCCTGCCATTTAACGGTTGTGGTGCTATTGTTTCCCTCCCAGACTGCAGCCAGATCCCTGCTCACCGGAACAGGCCACGCGGCAGGCCCCGACCAAGAGCACCGACACCTACAGCGCCCCCAAAATGGGGAGCGAGACCTGCCTGTGCCACACTGAGACCAAAGAGCAGCGACGTGGACATTGAGCAAGAGCACAGCTGCAAACCTTCCAAGGGGCTGCAAAGAGATGCCCCCAAACCAGCCTCTCTGGGGAGAGGGGAGGGAGGGAAATGGGAACAGCATGTCCGGCCAGGGAGCCAACACAGCCCAGGCACTCCCATCCGAAACTACCCCGGCGACCCGCTGCTATTGCCTTCCCGAACTTCACTCCCGCTGCCCCCCTCCAGCTGCCGGACGGTCATCTCTTACCGGGGACTGTGGGCACCTCCATCGCCTCGCCGGCCACGATGAGGGACTCAAGGATCTTTGCACGGAGCTCAGGGCTCGCCTCAGTGCTACAGGGAGAAGAGGGGGTTTGTGAGGGGGCCAGCAACTCATCCCCCCTCCCACAGACCCCCCACATCCCTGGGATGGGAGCCAGCTGCCCTGAGGGATCTCCTGCAGGACTGGGACAATGCTGCAGTGGGAATGGGTGTGATGTCAGAGCATCACAATTGGGATGAGGGCTCCCAGCTCTGGCCTTCCCCTTTGGAAAACCCCAGGGTTGAGCCACCCATGGGCCATCATCCAGCAAAACCAGCTTGACTGAGGGCTAGTGTGCCCATGCCTGGCTACGGGCACCCGTCTCTCACCTGCCCCATCCCGTCCATGGCAAGGGGCTCTCACCTGGCTGCTGTGGGGCGCAGGAGCAGCTCCCCAAAGAGCTCACCGAGGAGCCGGGGCGAGAGGCGGCTCCTGCGGCCAGCCTGGCAGAGACGGCAGAAGTGGTGGGTGAGCTGGCGCAGGAGCAGTGCCTGGGGCTGCGGCAGGGCCGGGGGGGCCAGCAGGGCTCTGGCTCGCTGGCCACACTCCTCCAGGCCTGGTGTCTCTGCAGCGGAGGAAGAAGTGTTAGTTGGGGAGGTCAGGGCATCCCCTTGTCTCTTGCATGAGCCCGGCACATGTGGCATGAGCTGTGCCAGGGCTCTGCTCCCCGCAGAGCTCAGAAAACCACCTGACCTCAGCCTTTTTCCAAAACCTGTGGCTGTTTCTTTGCAGCCCATCCCTTCCCACAGACAGGCTGCAGGACACATGGGTACCCCAGGGAGCGCAGGGCACATGGAAATGATGGCCTGCCGATCTCAGCTTCCTCTTACTGGAGGCTGCCAGCCCCATTTACCCACTCACACCACCCTAGATCAGAGTGTAGGGTGACATGAGTCCCTTCCCTATCTCAGTACAGCCAAGGAGGGAGCACAGGGGACTGAGCTGCTCACCTGGCAGTGGCTGCAACATCCCTGGCTGCTGCTCCAGAGGAGGGGAAACAGCGAGAGGTCTGCCCTGCCAAGCCATGGAAAAGGCAGAGCAAAGCAGAGTAGGCTAAAAGCAGGCACCAGCTGGAAGACCTGCCAAATTTAAAGGCTCAGCCCTCCCCTGCAGAAAAAGCAAGCTGGGAAGGAAGAGGCTTTTTAGGAGAAAAAAAGGCTGCACCTGGGCTGAGAGGTACAGACACAGCCATAGTGGGGTCCCTGCAGCCCTCCCAGGGTGGCCTCTCACCCCCTAAAGCACAGCAGCAGGGAGGGCTGATCAGGGAGATGGGGACAACTGCTTCCAGTGGTCCTTGAATTGCCCATGTGAATAAAAGCAGGCAGCTAGTGTCATTGCACATCATGAAGGTGCCACCAGGACCCCTGTTGAGGGTGCCTGGAACAGCCTTCAGCGTTCCCACCAGCATCCCCCTCTGTCGCTGGTGCCCTCCGGCAGCCTTGGCTGGGGCTCCCTGGTCTTGTGAGCTATGAGCTCAGCAGCCTGGGACTGTGGTCCTGCCCCGGGCAAGAGCTAGTCCCCAGCCACCCTCCATCCCTGCCTCGGCCTGGCCCTTTCATCTGCTGTGGGCAGGGTGGTCCCCAGGGCTGTGCTGCTCTCAGCTGGCATCAGAGCCTGGCTCAGCCGGGGACTGGCTCAGCTCCCCACGGCTCTTTGCACCAGCGCTGAGGCTTGACCGATGCCCAGATAGTTCCTGGCATTCATCCTTGGGGATGGGATGCACCAGAGCTAGAGGGGTGGGGGGTCTGGCATCCCCTGTGAAGCAGACCCACAACCTGTCTGGGATGGCAATGGGGTGTTTGTGTGCCCCTGTATCCAACAAGCTGCTCCCACAGGATGTTTGGCTTTGCTCCAGGCCTCCCCTATCCCAGTTGGCTGCTTTGTGAACCTTTTTGCACCCAGGGGATGCTGTCCACAGCCAAAGGAAGAATTTGGGGATGTTTTCCACCATCTTTTGCAGGTGGGCAGCTTGCCGCTTTTCCAGCCCGCAGCCTGGAGCGGGGCAGAGGGAGCCTGCTTGCAGGGCACACTGCCAAAATCCAGCACCAGCTCCTGAAAGACTTGTGGGTTTGTTTTTTTTCTAAAGCCCCAGAGAAATCCCCATGGGTTTTGCCTCCGTTCTGCCCCCGTCCCCGCACCCTTTGTGCCAGGAGCAGAACCCGCTCCGGCACAGGCTGCGGGGGGGAAAAGGCGCTTCCCTTTGAAGTCGCTTAACGAGGCAACCCAGCTAATTGCTTCCTAATTACGTTTTTATCCTTGGAAGGGAGGCAGCCTTTGATGTGTCTCCGAGGGGTGAGGGAAAGGCAGCACCTCGGTGCCACTGGCCCCGGGGGTATTTCTGCTGGCTCAGTGTCTCTGTGCAGGGCAGGGAACACAGGGTGTGAGTTATCCCTCATCTCCTCCGTGTGTTCCTTCTGCCTTGCTGGAGGCCACGACGAGCCTCGACATGGTGGGAAAAGGCCACGCTGGCATGGCCACGGGTGATCTTTTAGTGCCTTTTAAGGCAGCCAAGAGCATGATCTGATCAAGCACTAATCTGGCTTAGGATGGGGAGGTGATGCACAGGATGGAGGATACTGCAGTGACCAGCAGTGAGGTGAGAGCTGCTGCGAAAGGGGAAATCCTGGTTTTAAAGGCACCAAGGGTTCAGGTCCCATCTAACCTGGTGGGCAAGGGCTTCATGTATCATGTATCCCTGGTGATGCCTGTGGGGCCTTGGGCTGAGAGGGATGGAGTGGATCTGCCAGGGCTCATTTGAAATGGGTTTTGGTCCAGGCTCCCTGTTGGGATGGACCCTGCTAACCTGCATATGAGCCCTACCCTGTTTATTTGAGAAAAATTCAAATAAAACCAAAACCTTGATGGTCTCATACATTTGCATAGAGGCTGGAAAGCTTGCAGGGACCTAAAGGCACTTCCTAACACCACTAAGCTGAAAAAGCAGAGAATTTTCTATGCCCATATAAAGCCAAGAGTTAATGAGATTACAGTAAAAAATTCCCAGGCAGCAGAGCCAAAATATTATAATAACGCTTTCTTCTGGGGCCAGCATCACCCAGCCTTGGCAGCTGCCCGTCCCGGCAGGCAGCACCTCCTCCTCCAGGCACTGCAGCGGGAGAAGAGGATCATGCTGTGGTAGGGGCAAAGCTGCCCACTGGGTCTCCCCTCACTTTCCTGGAGCATCTCCCAAAAGCTGCTGCACTGTTCCAGCCCAGGGGATACTGGGGAGCCTTTATAGGGGCTTCCCAAAGCTCCTCCAGCCCCACAAAGGTCCCAGGTGTGGGGAAAGCCAGCCGTGCTTACCTTGAGCCATGTGGACCAGGTCGCTGTAGAGAGCTGGAGGGATCAAGGGTGACGGAAGCTCCTGCAGGTACCACTTCAGGGCCTCCGCCAGCGTCTGGGCATCATACAGCTCCATGTCCACAGCCGAGGCGTCTGCAGGGAGAGACACAGCGGGAGCCCTTAGCCCATGGTGCTGCCTCTCCGTCACGGAGTTCGGAGCTCTTCCATCCTCCGGACATGGGTGCTGATTTCTCTGTTCTTGTCCCCATCCCTCAGGTGTGGCAGCCCATGAATTCACTGCCAACGCCCTCCTCCCTCCAGCAAATATTCCTGTCCCTCTCACTGACCCTGATTTCCATGTGTCCATGGAGAGCATGAGGCAGTGGCTCTGCCTCGTGTGAGAGAGACATCCAGTGCATGGAGCAGGGGCTCATGCCATCCCACTGGGGTCCCACTGCAGGATAGCACCCATGGGACTGGCTGAGCAGCTGCCCCAGGCACCCTCAGGCCATCAGGGGCCGGGCACCCTGTGCCAACCCAGCCCTGGAGAGACTGCTTGGAAAAATGCATCCATGGAACGGGGTTATGATCCCCAGGCAACACACGTTGCTGAAGACCCACATCACCCCCAGTGAGCCCAAAATGCTGCAAATGTAGCCCAAAAGCAGCTGCCCTGGGGGAGGTGGTAAAGGATGCTCCAGGGACGAGGACAAAGTGCCTGGGGGAGGCTGAGCCCATCCAGCCTGGGCTTGGGACAGGGGCAATGCTCTGAGCAGAAATGTCCCATGGTCCATCAGGAGACAAAGGGTGGGACATGTCCATCTGAGCCCTGTGGTCGGGCCAACATTGGGACATTGCTTCACCGGTGTCCAGGGTGAAGATCCCTTTCAGCATCCCTTGGTATTGCCTCATGCGTTTTTCTTGGAGGTCTCTCAGCCTGGCCGGGCGATGGCTGCCTGGAGGGTAACGGTCTCTTTTGCAAAGATCTGGAGGTTTCAAAATCCGCCTTTGATTCGAACCGGAGCCAAATACAATGTTTTGAAATTCCCCTCATAGAAGAAATCTTGGGGGGGGGGAGTGTATTAGAAAAGCCCAAGATATTTGGGATCGTTTGAAACGGTTTGTTTGCAAAAACTGAATTTCTCGCTTCTTCTAAATCAGAATATTGAAAAAAGCAAATGCTGCACTTTCTTAAAGATGATGTGTCAGGCCCCAAATGGCCTGGTGTGCTGTGACTGATAAGACAGTGGTGGGCTTGCCCTGCTCTGAGCCCCCTTCCTCTCCTCCCTCTTGGTCTTCACCCCCAAAAGCAGCTTTACTGAAGTTGGTGCCATTTTGGGAGCTGCTCCATCTCCCAGCCCAGCATTTTCCAGCAGTGAATGCTTTGAGTCTTCGACCATGTCAACTGACCACGTGTGGCTGTGCTCCCCTGTGGGGTGATAAGCCCTAAAGAGCAGAATAAAGCTGTTTCCCAGGGCAAGGCTTCGGAGGGGCCCGGCCAGCAGGGCTGGGATGGAGAGCAACTCCCTAATTCCTTGCTAGGGCTGGGTTTGGGCACCTTGACCTTGATCTCTTCTCCTTGGAGCATCCCCACCGTGGGCCAGGCAGCCCGGGAGCCTGCCCGCCTCCCCCTCCACCTGTTTGGGGACAAGAAGCTCTGTCGGGTCCCTTACGGACAGTGCCTGCCATTTGGCTCGGAGACTGGAGGGAAAACAGATTGACCAATGCCCAAAATGAAGCCTTTAACCCAGCCATTGGAGACGCTACCTCATTCTCAGGAGCAGGCACCCGGCCGGGAACTGTGCCCAGGGACAGCATGGGAACGGCTGGGAGAGATGCCACCGCGCCGGGGCAGGCAGCCGTCCAGCGCGGTCAAAAGCAACCCGGGGCAAAGGCAGGCGCAACCTTTCTGACACCTCCCGATGTCACAGCATCACCCCAAGGGCCACTCTGCCCTCAGAATCCTCGAGGTGGGCAGGGCTGTGCCAGTTCTCAACTGCTGCATCCCATGCCCGCTTTGGTCCAGCTGATGCTTCCTACTCCTGGCCACGCTTCTGGACCCTTTCAGCTGGCAGAAGGGTTGTTTCTACTGGGATCTGGGGGGGATGACAGCCAGTTTCCCAGTTTGGCAGCACTTGTGCTGGAGAAGTGAGCTGTAAGGTCAGCTCCAGCCAGGCAGGGGAAGGAGAGCGGGGTGAGGGATCCTGCAAGATGCTCCAACCCCCATTTTGGGCTGAAACCCCTCAGTGTGGGGCTAAAACCCAGGGATGCTGCTGGGAGGTCTCGAAGACTCATTGCTTGGGCTGCATTGCAGAGAACTGCTCCCATCAGCAGGATGCACCAGGCAAACCCCAAGCCCCTTCTCACCTGGGGGGGCCTGGCTGCTCTCCCCTGCCCACCACCGAGGTTCCCGCAGGGACCTGTCACTTGCCTTAAGGATTCTGGTGCGGACTGGGGGGAGCAGCCACAAGCTGTTTCTGCTCCGGGAAGGGGCCACTGCTGGGCGCTGGCCCCAGGCGATCAGCCTTGGGCTCCACCGCGGCCTAATTAGCTTGTTTGCGTCGTTAGGCATTGGCCTGGGGGGGGGCGGTGTTCAAAAGGAAGGCTCAGCCGGTTTCAAAGCAAGACTCAAAACCATCTTTACACCCAGAGAGAGGCATGATGGGGAGACCGGGGGGATTCACACCGGGCTAACAGGGACTGACTGCTGATGGCACCGTTTGCCTTGGCACGTTGGCTACAAATAGCCATTAGCCCCCATCCTCCTGGCGATGCAGTGGCATCCTCCTGCCCTAGCTCCCCTCCTTCCCCCAGACCTGCTGTGGTGAGCTGGGCTCCCCGCCGGGCAGAGACCACGGCCCAGGGGGGGCTCTGAGCTGCTTCCCAGCACCAGCTGTGCCCCAGCAGCTCGGGGAGGCTCGGTCAGCAGCCGTGGAAGGGTTAACCCTGGAGCCTTCCCAGGCAATTACCGCCGGCCTGACCCCACGGATGCTGCTCTCTCCTTATCAGAGTGAGATGATAACCAGCTATAAGAAGTTAATGATGCTGCAGGATGAGTCACAGCTCTCCCGCTGCTCTCCAGATGTTCCCATCCCTTCCCCAGGGGAATGACGGAGGGATTCCATCCGCCTGCCACAAATAGAAGGAAAACACCCCAAAACCCCAACCTCAACCCCATACCCACCCCCTCCAGCACACAACCTGCTTGCTGACCTGCCGCCAGAGCCAGCAAGCGGCTGGGGACCAGCGGAGAGCATCACTTGCTCATGTGGGGTGGAAAAAAGGAACAAATTTGGGGCTGGGGAAGGGGTGCGCGGGGTGACCACTGGCACAGAAGGACAAGCAATGGGATGCTCGCAGCCTCCTCCCGCTGGAATGCCAGACCCCACATCCCAGCAGAGGCAGAGGGGTGCCGGGGCTTTGGGCTGAATCAGGCTGGGCAGGAAATGCCGGGACCTCTCCCGGCAGCTGCAGCCAGTCGGGGAGGTGTGAGTAAGCCTGGAGTTTCGGTAAACGCGGAGGATGTTTAGTCAAGAGGTCTAGGAGGAGGTGTGGGGGAGTTGTTTTGGAGAGGCTTTAGCAGGTCCTGGTAAGTGGCTGTCCCCCACATGCAGACATAGGTGATGGCTGAGCCCCATGTCCCCAGCCAGCGGGTGGGTGATGGGGTGCAGACGCTGCCCAGCACCTGCGGCCCCTCTCGGGTGCAGCAGTGGGTCCTACATGCTAAACTGGACCTCAGCTGCCAATACTGCAGAAGAATGATGCTCCTGGGGGCATGGTCCCCGGGGTAGAGGGGCACCCAAACCACTCATACCTGGGGCTGACTTAAAAACTGACTTGGGAGTTTCCCTACCCCTCGCAGACCTTTTAGGTTTAAGCATCAGCTGGTGCTGCAGGGATGTCCTCGTCCCCCAGTCCTGGGAGCTATACCTTCCCACCCCCACGGATGCTGCCTGCACCAGGACCTGTACACCCTGCAGACCCGACCAGGTGTTTGGGGCTCTGGAGCATCCCACAGTGGGGGTTTAGTGGGGATCAGTGCACTGAAACAGGGAATATTACCCCAGCTTTGATTCAGCATCATTGTAAGATCTCTCACCCAGCCCACTGGTCCCTTTTGCTGGGGACTTGGCAGCTGCCAGGACACCCCTTGCCCATGCATGGGGGCTCCTGGCAGCCCCCAACACCCTACCAGTTTGGGTTTCACCTCAGCATACCCCCAGCTTGCACTCAGCCTGGGCAGGGGTGGTAGGATCCCCTTTCAAGGGCATCTGGTGAGACTGCCTTCCCCTGCCTTGCGTTCCCCAGGGCAGTTCCCTTCCTCAGTTTCCCCAGCAGCTATGGGAGGGCATGACAAAAGCTCACCCCCCAATTTGCCCTGATGTGTCTGGCAGGGATGTCTGCACCACTGCCGTTTATTTACCCTTCTTTCATCACCGCCAAATATAAGAGATGAGCTCATGCCTCTTGCCAGGCTCTGACGGCGCGGGGTTTATTTCCACTGCAGGTATAAATAAAAAGCAGCGTGGCAGGCACCGGGGCGCCTTGTTTTCGAGAGTAAAGTCATTGTGGTGGGGTTAATAGCTTGGCCAAGGGAAAACAGAGCTCCTGGGGACCTCCAACTCCCTCTGGTATCCCAAGGATGAGGATGGGGATGCTCTCCCTCCCTGAGCATCCATGCCATGATGATGTGGGGAGCAGTGCGAGGTCCCCCAGGCTGTTCTTCAGTCTTTTCTGCCCAGCAGCAGCTCCCGGCAGCCCCGGTGAATCCACGGGGCCCACCACCGCTCGCTAATCCCCACTGAGGCCTGACCTAATTCCTGGGCACGTGAGCGCGTCTCCAGGCAGACTGCTCTGCGCCGGGGCCGAGATCAAAGCGGGCAGGATGGCAGCGCAGGCACGGCACGCCTGGAGACACCAGCTCCAATCCGCCTCGCGCTGCTGCCGGATTCTCCCCGGCACCCCAGGGTGCAGGCAGCTCCTGCCTGGCCCTGGCAGCAGCGGAGACTTTTCCCAGTGCTGCCTGTGCACATGGGGAAGGGTCTCGGTATTTGCATCTGCAGCTGGACCCCTGAGCCCCGATCGGGGCACAGGTTAGCCAAAACATGGAGGTTTCTGTGCTTTGCCACCTTGCTGGATGGGTTCAGCCCCATCTGAACCATATGGGGCACCCAGCGAGCCACGGGGTGGGGCGACCCTGCAGGGTATCTATGGCCTGACCCCCCAAGGAAGAGGGATAAGGATACAGACCAACCCTACCCAGCAGTGGCAAAGCACTGCCCAGCCACCCCACGCAGGACTTTGCAGCCACCACCATGCCAAGCCTCCCCCAACTCAGGTCCCTCAGCTCCACAGGGCTCCAGCACCCACCAGCCCACCCACGGCTCTGCTGCTACCAGCCAGAGAAGGTCCCAAGTGTCCACATTCGGTGTCATCTGTGAGGAGAAGGCTGCCTGGCACATCTCAGGGGGAGAGGGGTGCAGGCAGGACCTTGAGCAGGCATGGAGTGAGAAGACATCACCCCTGGGCACTGGAGGGGCTCATACACCTCGTGTCCACAGGCACCAGGGACTCTGCAGGTGATTTGCCCCATTCTCTGTGCTCCAAACAGCCCCCGAGCCACCCAGAGGGGACAGCAGGAGTGCTGGGGGCTGGAAACCCTTGGGGTCAGCATGTAGCCCCTGGCACAATGGGCATCTCCCAGGCCATGAAGCAGCCCCACAGCCAGGGTGAGTCCTGCACTCGATGCTGCCATTTAAAGCTCGCTCTTCTTGTTTTCCTGCCTATAACTCTTTCCCTGCAGCTGCAGCAGGGCTCCTGTCTGGCTCATTGCCCTCAACCCTTTGGCGAGTCCCCCTGGCCCCCTGTGGGGCTGTGGCTTTTCGTTAAGTCCCTTTTCAGTGCGGCCACATGACTCTGACTCCCGTGTTCAGTGGTGTCACACGACCCCTCTTGCCTCTCGGGGCGTAAGTGTCTGAATTGAGCCCTGTGTCCTAAAACCATTAATTCCCCCCTGGAGCCAGCATAAGCCTACTGCAAGCCCAGATGCCCTTTGGTTTGTGGTCCCACTGGCCCCAATGGAATCTCAACTGGATGGCAGCAGGGGGACTTGGTTCACCAACCCTGCTTTATCCATAAGCTCTGTCTTTTCTATCTCTTTTTTTCCCTCTATAAATAATTTTTCTTGCATCATCCAACATGGAAATGCCCAGTTTGGTGCACAGGCTTTAGCCAGCGGTCACATGTCACTGTCCTGCAGGACGTCACCAGCACTAGGAGGGGGACAGGCTCAGCCCAGGCTATAGAGCCATGTGAAGCCACCCTGCATCCAAGTCTGTTGTGCCCAATGCTGCCGCAGCCCCATGAGGATGGGAAACCTTCATCCCAAAGTCTGAGTGATGCTCAGCTTGGGGGCTCCCCATCAGGCTTGGTCCCCCATGGGTAAGGGCTCTGAAAGGGCTCATTTGATAGGACAAGGGGCAATGGCTTTAAATTGAAAATGGGTAGATTTATGTTGGATATCAGGATAAAGTTCTTCCCTGAGAGGGTGTTGAGGCACTGGAGCAGGTTGCCCAGAGAAGCTGTGGATGCCCCATCCCTGGAAGTGTCCAAGGCCAGGCTGGATGAGGCTTTGAGCAACCTGGTCTAGTGGAGGGTGTCCCTGCCCATGGCAGGGGGGTGGAACTGGATGGTCTTTAAGGTCCCTTCCAACCCAAACCATTCCATGTTTCTAGGAATGGGCCAGGGATGGGGAAAGTGTTCTATCCACAGAACTCCAATAGGTGCCCTGTGCTGCTCAGCCCCAGGGACATGTTGCCCACGGGCTCCCCAAAAAAGCCAGGAGTGCTCTGATCTGCATGGCTCCTTGTCCCCAGAGAAACCTCCTCCTCCTTCCCACCAGAAGTTCAGATGTTCTTTCAGTGTAGAAAATACCCTGTTTTCTCTGACCTGTTAAGATTTGGGAGTTAGAAAACCAACACCTGAATTTTTCCAGCCCCTGCTCCTTTTCCCTTGCACTCTCTAGCAGTTTTCCTGCCACCACTGCCAAACAGCAGAATGATTTGGGTATCCACAGGGAACCCCCGGTGGGAACCCAGGTTTACCCACAACCAAGACACGGTTTGGTTCTGGCCACCACCAGCATGGCTCTGACTTCTGCCCGTTGCCCAGGGTGGAGCTGACTTTTGCAGGCAGGCTGCTGGCAGAGATGGGGTGCTGGGGGAATGGACCAGGAGCACAGGAGGAAGAGGAACACAACCCTCACCTCTGCAATCTCGTGCATGGGGCATGCAAACTCCCTTTTTTTGGCAGGGGTGTTTTAGTCTGCCAAATGCAAGGGCCTGTATCAGAACCAAAGCAGAGATGTTCCCCTTCCCAGCCCAGTCTGGGCTCCAGCAGGTCCCTGGGGAAGCACCACTGGATCTCTGGTCCACAGGAGGCTGTGGGGGGAGCAGGCTGCCAAGCCTGGGCTCTGCTGGGATGCTTGGCCCTGGCAGGAACATCATCCCCATCCTGTTTGCAGAGCATCCCTCTGGCAAGGCTGAGCATCAGCCCCTTCAGCTGAGAGCTAGCAAACGCGTGACATGTCCTACCCCATCCATCCAGCCCTGGGGAACTCTGGCTTTGCCCAGCACAGTGTTGCCAAGTACACGGGGCAGCCCCTTCAGTTGCCAAATAGAAAGGCTTATTTAGGTCCTAGGAGAGGGTGTGTGGGGCTTGGGCACATCAAAACACTCAGGGCTGTTGGGGATTTTTCAGGTATTTCAAATGGTTTGAAAACCATGAAGGCATTTTCCTGCCCAGCGCCGGGTCCTAAAAACCTGGATGGACCCAGCAGCTGCTCAGATCTCCAGCCCAGGCTCTGGCAAAGCCGGTGGATCTTGCCTCTGGACTGAGGCACTCTCCCAAGGCAGGGCGAGATTTGGGAAGTGACTGCTGCGGTGCTGCTGGGGGTGCCCTGTGCCTGCTGGGGATGCTGCACTGGCTGCGTGGGGAGGACAAAGGACCCACAACTCCTACATGCTCCGAAAGCAAAGCATCCTGCTTATGCTGCTGTCACTGCCCCTGGCCAGCCTGGGCATCCATGACCAGGGCAGCTGGGGCTGATCTCTGGGTGCCTTCACCTCCTCTGGAGATGAGCCGGGAAGCCTGGGCTGGGGCACAAGGCTGTGAGAAGGGCCCCCAACTGCTCCTGCCTTCCCAGACTGCAGCAGGGGCTTCCTCAGGGAGAGGCAAGCAGAGTGGTGTGGTGCCCCATGCCCCCCCATCACCCCACGGAGCAGAGTCCTCCTTGGGCAGCGGGGATGGAGCAGCCCCAGGACCGCCAGCATCCCCTCTCCTGCATCCCTTTGCTTCCCCGAGACCCTCAGCATCCTCTCTCCTGCATCCCTTTGCTTCCCCAGGACCTTCATCATCCCCTCTCCTGGACCCTCAACCTCCCCTTTCCTGCATCCCTTCCTTCCCCAGGACCCTCAGCATCCACTCTCCTGCATCCCTTCCCCAGGACCCTCATCATCCCCCCTCCTGCATCCCTTCCTTCACCAGGACCCCCGGGACCCCCAGTATCCCCTCTTCTGCATCCACGCTCTTCCCTAGGACCCTCATCATCCCCTCTCCTGCATCCCTTCCTTCACCGGGACCCCCGGGACCCCCAGTATCCCCTCTTCTGCATCCACGCCCTTCCCTAGGACCCTCAGCATCCCCTCTCCTGCATCCCTTCCTTCCCCGCAGCCCGTCCCCCCGCCCGGCGAGGACTCGGCTCCCGGTGCGTGGGGGAAGCGATGAGGTCATGTTACTTAATATAGCGACTTCATCACAGCCCTTCTCCCCAGCAACACGGCCCGGCTGCCGCCGGCTCCCGGCGCTGGCAGAGCCGCCCCCCAGCCCTCCCCCCCCGCCCGGCGGCTCCCGGGATGCTGGGTCCGGGGGCGGCCGCGGGGCCGGGACAGGGCTGCCGGGGCCGGGCCGTGCCCGGTGCCACAGTGCCGCCCTCTGGGCACCGCGGCCGGGAGGATGGAGATGCTCGACGCAGACATTCCCCCCACCCCGGCTCCGATTTGAGCTGTACTCTGGATCCATCACCTCCCCAGCGCCCCCGTGCCATCCCAGCCGTGATTTTAGGAGCAGGGGGAGATGGTTTTTCACTCCTCCCCCAATCCTACAACGCGCTCCCGTTCTAAAAAACAAGCTTTTCCTTCCCCCTTTCCTTTTCCCTATGGCACCCACAAGAGGATTTCTCCCTGCCCCGCATCTCAGATAGAAACCCTAAAGGTTTGCATCCAGAATATTTTTCTCCCCAAAAATAAAGCTTCTAGTGCAGAGCCTTGTGCCTGCATCCCTCTTGGCAGCATCACACCGGGTTACTGAGGCAGCGGAGGAGGGACCGCATGCACGCAGGGCCTTACAGAGCTGTAATTAGGGCCGTAACGAGGTCGTAGCCAGTAACCCATCTGGCAGCATCACCTCCACAGCCCCCTTCCTGCCCAGGGACATGGGGAGGGACGTAGCTCTGGGACGTACCTGCCAGAAGAGCCTGCTTCAGCTCAGCATCGCCCAGCACGCCAGGAGGGGATCTGTAGAGCACCTCGCTGTCAAGACCTGAGGAGCAGCCAGGAGAGAGGGGTCAGTCCTGAGCCCCAAATCCTCCCTCCAACGTGACGGAAGCAGGCAGGGACTGAGATCACTAGGCTTCTTTGCCCTGCCCACACTGTGCGGGTACCAGGGTGCGTGGAGGGAGGTTTGGCTTTAGAGATGCTTTTGGGGCATCTCTGACACGAGCAAAGTGGGTCCACTCACGTACGCCCTGCGGATGGATGCCACGGCCGCCCATACCTTGTTTTTCCAGCGCCTCGATGAGCCTGGCCACGGTCGGCAGTGCCTGCTCGGGGAGGGTGGGGTGTTCGGCGAGCTCTGCCTGTCCAGAGAGTCCTGTGATGGAAAGGTGGGGAGAAGGGGCTTGAAAATTCCTGCCTGTGGAAATTCCAGCCTCTTTCCTTGACTGCCCCAGGACAGGATCAAGCTGCTGCTTTGGCACAGCCACAGCCAACACTTTGGCTCACGCATGTTGAATTTTGGAGAACTTATCCCTTATTTTATTCTCTTTTTGCAGTAAGAGTCACCATCAGGGGCTCAGCTGCTTGCTAAGATGCAATGACTTGCTTAGGCTCGCACCCTGTCTATACAGAGCATCCCACCCTGAGCATGGAGCTCTTCCAGGCTGAAACCCCTTCCCCAAGGCACTGACCCTGTCCCCTCTCATCACCCACAGCCCTTGGCAGCACCAGGCAGGAGCTGGGGGTGCAGATCCATACCTTGCAGCTCTCACCCACTTGGATGCTCTGGTGTCTACAACAGGGTTGAGCACAAGCCCAAGGAGGATGCAGCCACCCGTTGGCTGGCACAGACCTCCACCAGCCTTTGAGGAGCCCTTCAGCCAAACATGGGCTGGGCTTCCCACAGCACAAATAAATCCCCAGGTGCTGCTGGCTCCTGGGTTTTATGCCAAGGACACATCACCCCAGACCCTGCCAGAGAGGAGCAAACCCCATGGCAGGGGTGAGAGTGGCTGTCCTTATCCCAGGACACACTCACTCACTCACTCACTCACTCACTCACTCACTCACTCACTCACTCACTCCATCCATCCATCCATCCATCCATCCATCCATCCATCCATCCATCCATCCATCCATCCATCCATCCCTATCACCCCAGCTGATAAACCCCTCCATCTGTGCAGGTTGTACCCGACAGAGACCCTGAGAGTGTTGGGATTCACCCCCACATTCTCTCATTAGTGGCCTTGAACCAGCTGGGAATGCAGCAGGCAGGAGCAGGCAGGGGACAGGCAGAGGCTGCCACCGTCTGCAGCACGTCAGAGCTGTGTGTGACTGCCAGGGCTCAGATGGCATCTGAAAAGGCTGATGTGTCAAGAGCTCTTCTGCCTGCTTTATGTGGTAAGTGGATCTGTTCTGGTGGAAATACATTTTTTTAAACATTATAGCAAATTAAATAAAGCCTGGGTGTGACTTTTCCCCCCAGCCAGGCACACTCCAGCCCAGCCAACTCCAGCACTGGGGTCATTCTGTCTTTGGTTTTTGCTGCCTGGCAGAGGGCAGGGAGCTCATGTGTGAAGCCAATAAACCCATAATGATTTTAAGGAATGGGAAAAAAAATAACTGGGGCTGTGGACAGGGCCAGGCTGCCTTCAACCTTTTACAAAAACACCACCTGGCTGCAATGGGTGGATCCGGGCTCCCATCTTTGCCGCAGGGATGCGCTGGTGCTCCCTGGAGGAGGGAGAGATGCGAACCTCCTACTCGTAGGTGGCTGATCCAGTCCTTGGGCACGGCTGCGACCCCCGAGCCTGGCAAAAGGGTCCCCTCTGCTGCCCAGTGGGGATGTGCAGGTGTGTCGGGTGGGAATAGGGAAGATTTCAGGGTTTAAAGCAAAGCAGGTGGTTGGGAGTGCATGGAAAATGTCCCCACCACGTGGGTGGGTTTTTTTTTTAATTAGGGAAAACTGGGGTTTGGCCTCCAAGGAAATGGCTTGGGGAAAGGCAGCAATGGCAAAAAAATAACTAACTGCCTCTTTCTCTTTGCTGGAAACAGCAGGAATAGCCCCAAGCTCAGGTTGGAGCTTTAGCCCATCCTCACCCCTCAGGGTGCCAGGCTAGACCCCAGCATCCTTACGCTCCGCTTCACTCCGACCCCGAGTGAAACAGAGGTGATGCCTTGCAGCTGTGATGCCACCCAGGACAGCCAGGCAGGGGCAAAACAGCCACCGAAATCCTGGGAAGTCCCCTGGGGAGTCAGATCCACTGCAGAACCCTTTTTAGGATATTATTTAATTAAAAAAAAAGACCATTCTTCCCCGCAGAGCCAGCCCTGCCTCCGGGGCACAGCTGGGAATGTGTCTCTTTCCTATTCAGGGCTCACCCCTGGGCTTCACCCTGCTCAGGGTGCCCGGCCAGGACCAGGGCGCAGTGGGTACCGAGGGCATGCAGGGCAGCACGCCACTGGGGCAGGAAAATAAGCATTTGGACAAGTCAAAACAAATATTCCTCAAAACCTCCATCTGGGAATGGAAACAGTATGGGAAGAATTTTCCAAAAAAAGTCCCTTCCAAGAGCACGTTGGAGATTTTTACTTGAGGAAAATCCTGCCAGTTGGGAGCTTTGGGTTTAAACTGACATAAAACAGTACACACTGATGCTGCTGAAGGACACGGCTTTGGGCCATGGGTGTCCAAGGTGCCCATGCACCCCAGCATCGTCCCAGGAGAGGCACCCCACGGAGAGGCAGCACTCAGCGTTGCCCTGGACAAGTGGGGCTGGAGACAAGGCCCTGGCCAGAGCATGTCCTGCAGATGGCAGCACTCTCCCCACCTACCCCAAACACTGGTTTTATGGGAGTTTTACCTATTTAATAATCATCTCAATTTAAATTTTTTTTGTTTATGTAATTTTATATCCTCTCACCCAAGCACACACAGGGCCAGGGATCCTGGGCTGAGACCTTCCTATGGACCAGGCTCTCCAGCCAGGCTGTGCTTGTTGCTGGGGACATGCCTGGGTCTGTGGGGCATCGCCATGTCCCTGGCACCTATGGGCAGGGGTCCCTTTGGAGAGGACCCTATACCACCCCTGGTGCAGGGTAGGTGCAAGACAGCAGTGATGGGCAGCAGGGGCAAAAGCAAGAGGGTGGCTCCATGCTCTCCTGTTCTCTGGTGAACAGAGCTGGAGAGCCCTTGGGTCTGCTCCTGCCTGGCTGAAGTTGCCCACACTACAGCACTGAGTTTGCTAGGGCTCTGCACACCAAACAGCCAGGGCAGAGGGCTCCTTGTGGGTGAGCTTGGCTGGGAAGAGGGCTCAGCTCCCCAAAAGTGGCCTTCTCCCCCCTGCAATGGCAGCACATAGCTGCTCACTGACCCAGGACCACATCTGCCTTGGTGCTCTTGGAGCATCATTCAGGGAGAAACACCCCTTTTTTTGGTGAGGAGAGGCAGAGGAGGCTCCCAGCAACCCTGTCTCCCCATCTGGGGCGCACTGAGCAGCAAGATCCACACGGCAAACCCCACGTGTGGTGGTGGATGATGTCAGGGGAAGGAGTTGCCCTGCGCCAGCTAAGCCCCAGGGTGGCCCCCACCCTCTCAAATCACAGTGGCAAGGGGGCCTTGACCCATGCCCTGGAGGCAGACGGACTCCGTGTCAGCGGGTGCCCCTCTAAACCTGAAGTCAACATACCCCCCCCCATGCCCAGCCAGACCAGGAGGGAAACAGCCTCTCCAGTTACCTCACCTGCACCCTGGTCCCAAACCAGGCGAGGAGGGTGCCCGAGGTGCCAGGCCAGCAGGTGGGCAGGTTTTGGGCAGCCACAGCTAAAGGTGGTGCTGCTGTCCCCAGCGATGTCTGCTCCATCGCATCCCCAGGGAGAGCATCACGGCTTTGGCCAGGGCCACTGGATCGTGGTTGGGTGGAAGTGGGGTTCATTATTTGCTGCTTTTTTGGGGTTTTTTTTGGTTTGGTTGTTTTTTTTTTTTTTTAGCCTGGGTACATTATGCAACTGCCGTGAAACCCCTCCCAGCCTCAACGCGCTTGGCCATGGCAAGTGGTGAGGGCAGAGCTGCTCCACAAGCTCAGCATATCCCAGCAGAGAAACGACCAGGGTCCCCATCCCGGGAAGGACCCTACTGAATATTCTCCCCAGTGCCGTGCTGCAGCCCCCAGGGATAGAGGAGCCCCCTGGGGACTGACCCCACTGTGCGCCCAGACCGTCCCCCGTCCCAGCTTGCGCAAAGTGACCGTGAGGCTGGGAGATGGCTGGGTGCCAGCGCTCGCCCGGGCACTGAGCGCAGCCAGAACCGGGTGCCGCAGCAAGGAGGAGAAAGTTCCCCAGGGATTGCCATGGGGCTTTCCACTCCTCTCCGGGGGGACACGAAAGGCTCCTGCATCTTCTCCTGGGCTCTCACAGCCAGGGACCCCCTTGGCCACCCCACACTGGCACTGCAGCCAGCCTGGGATGTTGGAGAGGAGCAATCCCTGCAGCATGTTTCCTTGGGGGAGTGATACCCCAGGCATCCCCTGCCCCTCCTGCAGTCACCCCACTGCACTGGGACAAATAATTCCCAGGGCAGCTCCTCCTTCTGGGTGGAGGTTCCCCACCAAGCCATCCCGAAAGCAAGCATCCACCCAGGCTCCACAGCACCCTCACCATCTTGCAGGGGACACCCACCCACCTTCCCACTCCCCCAGAACTCACCCCAGGGTGCGGAAGTCCCAGCGGGCGGCGGGGGCAAGGGCCGCGGCCTGGCCTTGGCAACAGTGGCGACAACGCGTGCGGGACCCAGGTACTCCACGTAGGTGCCGGGGAAGTCGCCGCGCTCCTTGGTGCGCTCGTTGAGGCCGTGGAGCCAGCCCTGGGGGCTACGCTCGTCCCCCTCCTTGTAGTCAGGGCTGCTGAGCAGCCCGGCTCTGCTGACCGTCAGCACGTCCCCAGGGCACAGTGCCAGGTCCTCTTCCCGGTCCTTCTGGTACTCGTAGAGAGCCCGGTACTGCAGCCCATCCGAGGAGGCCATGGCGATGGCTTGGTGTGGGTCACGCTGCCCGAATCCAGCTGGGCATCAGGGCCCCGGGGTGCCCGCACAGGGCAGGTATGGCTGGGCTGGGGCAACACAGCAAGGATGGGAGAAAAAAATACCAGTTTTGGAAAATCTCTGCGTTGGGGGAGCAGCTCCCGACCCCTCCAGGCCCAAAATCTCTGCAGAGCCACGCTGGTACCCGGGGCTCAGCAGCGTTGGCTCAGCTGTGGGCAGGGAGCCTCTTCATCACTGGGGCAAACGGAGGGGAGCAAGCGAGGCTGATTGGGGTGCTGGGTACAAACATGCCGTCCCCTTCTCAGCTTGGCCTCATCCTCTGGAGACCTCCCTCGCTCTGCCGGAGAGAAAGGCAGCACGTTAATGACCAACCCCCTCTCTCAACCCCCGTACCCCATCCCAGCCACCCGATGTTGGGGAGAGCCCTACGGCTCGCTCAGCCCTGGCTTCCTGGGAAGCTCCTGCCAGCAGGGCTTGGCTGCTGCGTGCAAGGAAAGTACCGGCAAGAGTCTGGAAAGTAGGGCAAGAGATCACGCCACGGGCTTTGAAAATAGACATATGTGCCGAGAAACCTCCCGCCGCACACAGCTCCCCTCCGGCAGCTCCAGCCCAGCATCACTGCACGGAGCTGGTGGATGAAGACATAGAATTTTCGGGTGGATTTTTATTTTTTTTTAATTCTTTCTTCCTATTTTTTTTTTAAATGCATTTTAAAATATTCCACCGAGAGAGAGCTGCTGCCGACCGCTGCCCCCCCAGCTTCCCACAGGGATGGATGGAGGGATGGATGGTGAGCAGCAGCCGCGGGGCTCTCTGTCTATCTGTCCATCCATCCGTCTGTCCATCCATCTTTCTGTCCGTCCACCTCCCCCCACCACCCCCGCCAAGCCTTACCGGGTGCGGCGTCTCCCCCGGTGGGAGCGGAGAACGGGAGCGGAGCCGGTCCAGCCCCACCGATCCGCGCTCCGGTGGTGATGTCAGCGTCCCTCCTCCCCCTCACCGGTTGCCGGGAGCCCCCCCCCGCCGCAACGCGGCGGGGGGGGCTCCCGGCAACCGGTGAGGGAGGGGGGAACTGTAGGAGGAGGTGGATGACTTCATCCCCAGATGCAGCATCTCTGCTCCCAAATTGCCTCCTCTGTAGGTTGGAGACCCACAGATGGGGGGGCTCCATCCATCCTTAGGGATGCTAAAGGACAAGAGAAGACCACCCTACGGGCCCCCCCTCCCCATGCCAGCACCCTACGCACCCACATACCTTAACCAGGCTAAAAACACACGCACCGGACAGGCAGGAGCTGCCATGGAGAATCCCAGCCCAGGGATGCTCCCGTTCTTCGCTCTCCCTTCCTGAGCGTTTGCCTAGAAGTGGTCCCCAGACCTGGGGTGTTTTGTGGGCACCCCCATAAAACATGGCAGTGCAATGATGACAAAGCTCCTGCATGCAGCGATGCTCCTTAAAAATTACGGAGGCAGCAGTTAAAAATATAATGGGGCAGAACTTGGAGGGGGCTGGGAGGGTTTATATGGAAAAGGAAAGCGGTCTCTAGGGAGAGCTTATTGCAGCCTTTCAGCACTTAAAGTGGGCTTATAAGAAAGATGGGGGCAAACTTTTAGCAGGGCCTGTTGTGATAGGACAAGGGGTAATGGTTTTAAACTGAAAGAGGGTAGATTTACATTAGATACAATGAAATTTTTTTACAGTGAGGGTCGTGAAACACTGGCACAGGTTGCCCCAGAGAGGTGGTGGATGCCCCATCCCTGGAAACATTAAAGGTCAGGTTGGACGGGGCTCTGAGCAGCCTGATCTGGTTGAAGATGTCCCTGCTCACTGCAGGGCAGTTGGACTGGATGACCTTTAAGGTCCCTTCCAACCCAAACCATTCTACAGTTCTATGAAAGGGCTGAGCTCAGCCACAGCAGTGACACACACACCAGCCTGTGGCAACAGCAGCGCTGTTGCATGCAACACGAGCATCAGTTCTCAGCTCACTTCCAGCTGGGGATACCCATGCTGGGAGTGCCTCTGCCCTGAGGTGGTTCATGGCTCCGTGAGTCTCCATGGACAAGCTGTCCAAATATTTGATGGTTCGCGAGGCACAGCAAGGTTGACGTGATGTTCTCAGAGATGCAGAGGCTTGGATATGTTTTTTTTTTTAATCCTTGGTTCTCCTGCTGACTTCTCTGAACTGGCAATTGCTCCTTGTCTTTGCTGCAGGTTGGCATCCTAAAAATAGATGGCATCTAAAACATGAGCTCTGGGAAATGCACTCTGGCTGAATCCAGGCCAGCGCTGGAACAGCTCAGGGGTGGCACCCCAGGAGCTGGGGAAGGGCTGGGATTACTGGGGAAACTGAGGGACAGAGGCCAGCAGAGCAACGCAGGAGGCGTACAGCTCTCAACCCAAAGGCACTAATTCCTACCAGCGCCAAGCCCCATTGTCCCCCTCCCTGCTGGGCTAGGCTGAGCATCCCCCCAGCCTGGCCCAGCCCAGCTCCTGTCCAAGCCCCCTCCTCATTGCTTGCCTCCAGACATCCCCCAGCCCTCTGAGCACCCCTTACCCCCCCTTCAGCTGTACTGTAGCAGGGTCACTACCAAACTCCCACCCCAGGCTGCCCCTGTATCACCCCCACACCACTAACCTCTCACCAGCCCAGAGGTGGGTACATCTGCCAGGGTGGGCAGAGAGCCCCCAGGCAGCACCCTGGGAAGAAGGGAAAGGTGTTTCAGGCCCTTGCTACTATTTATTGAGCAAGCAGAGGTGCTGCCTCTGGGCTATGATTAGCTACAGCTCCTTCCTCATTTGCTTAATGAGCAGCACTCTTGGCAGTGAGAGCTTTGCCTCTGACTTGACCGGCCTTGGCTTTTCTGTGGGGTGTGCAGGAGGAGGCATCCTTGCACCCCTTCAAGCACCCCTTTGCTCACCACCTGTACAGCCTGGGGTGGGACACGGGTTGGGAGAGGGACACGGGTTGGGAGAGGGACACGTCTCCTTGCTTGTGTCCCCATGCCTTGCTGCAAGTCCCTCTCCTCTCCTGGCCAGAGGGATGGCTCTTGGTGGGAGTATCTCCAGGGAATTGTGTCAGGCACCCTCCTCAGCTGCCCGCCCCATCCTTCCCAAACTGGCAGGGGTGGACTCACTGCTTCCCACTTTGCTTCAGGGGCTGCCCAGTGCAGTCCCATCCATGGGCCGCCTGGCCCTGAGCTGTGCTGGCCACGCTCGTGCCATGCCTCCCCGCAGCGTCTGGGGGAAGTTAGCCACGTAGCTGTGAATAAATAGAGCATAAATAGAGTTGTTAACGTGCCCCGCTGGAGTAAGTGAGGCTGGAAACCGGGCTGAGCCCTTCCCAGCTGGAGAAATCCGAGAGAAATGATGTTTCATTTCCATTGACATTTCGGAGTCAGCTTTTTTTGTTTCATCTCCATTCCCCACTTTGGAGGGGAAAGTGCTTTGCTTTCTCTTCTCTTTAGGAGCAGGAAAACTCCCTCTCTTGGTTTTCTCCCAGGGTGCCCAGGAGTGAGCTCTGGCCTCTGTGGATTTAGATTTAGGAAGAGTCAAGTGCTTTTCCAAACAACCCCCCAGCACGGTGCCTGCGGGCAGCCAGGAGCTGCTCCCTCCTGCAGCCATGCTCCCGCCGTCGAGCTGCCCGGCTGGGCTGGGGTACCCTCAGCGTGGGGAGGGACGCCCTGGACAAAGCCCGAGGAACATAAGGAAAGGCTCGGGGCACTGCCCGGGGCTGGCACTGGGGCTCTTTCCTGCACCTCTCTGTAGGGTTGAAGCTTCACAGCATGGCAGGTGCCAGGAGCTGCCGGAGCGAGTGCCGGAGGAGAGACTGCCGTATGGGGCATCCCGGCTCGGCACCGGGCACCGAACGGCCCCTCAACGCTGGCACTGAGCCCCAAGCTGGGGCAGGTGCTGCACCCCAGCCCACTGCAGGAGTAAACTCCATCAGCCGGTGGCCCCGGCCATCCTCGCTGGCGAGACGACGGCAAGAAGACGGGGAAGGCTTCTCAGCGTGGCTCTCGCCCGCAGCAGCCCCCAGAGCATCAGCACTCGGCCACGGGGCTGTCCTGACGTGACCCCGCAGTGCAGCCCTCCGCGTCCCCGAACCCACCCGGCTCGGCTCTGCGGCAGCTGGTGCCTCTGCACGGTCCCTGTTAATTAATTTGGGAGGGATTTACCAGCCTGGACACATGGGAGAAACAGGAAAACCTTATCTGGAGGGGTGCTGGCAGGCGGCCAGCATCAAGGCAGGCATGGGGGGACTCGCTGGGTGGGGGGTAAATGCACGGGAGGAAGCTCAGGCCAACGCACAGGCAGGGAGATGTCATCGATCCCTTCTTTAATGGCATTATTAACACACAGAAACAGCATCACGATTAAAACCAGCTACGTAAGGCGCAGGGTTGGATCCTTACCCTGTGGGACTCACACCGGGGGGATGCACCGCTGGGACACGCTCGCAGCCCCCGTTTATCGCCCCCGTATTTACACCCCAGGCTCTGCATGGCACAGATCATGGCATCACATGGGGCAGCTCCCGTTCTGTGGACTCGAGTTGTGGTTTCGCACATAACCATGGAAACGGGGAGGATTCCCCCAAAGTGGGAGCTGCAGCCATGGGGAAATCGTTGTGGTCCCACCCCCTGGTCCCTACCAGGGTGGGGGAATTGGTGATTTCCTCAGTTCTCTGGTGAAAATGCTTTCATTCCTTTTGAAACGGAGAACTGAAATACCTCGTTTTCAAGATGTCAGAAACTTTTGGCTTTTTGCTGCTCCCCAGCAGGATGTGGGAAGTGATGAATTCAGTGCAGATTTGCAACATTCCGAAACTTCCCTCTGCAAATCCGCAGACGGGTTCAGCTCTGGCACGTTGCAGCGTGCCCATCCATCCACCTCTCTGCAGGTGACCGGATGCCAGACAGACATCTGGACAGATGCTGCCAGCCCAAAACACACGTGAAGGCCCTTTGCAAGGGGCTCACCTGGCTGGGGCTGTCCCAAAATCCCATCCAGCCCAGGCTGGGATGGTCCCCATGGCTGGCCCTGCTTGGGACTTGTTACCTGGTGCTTTACCAGGAGGGAAACTGAGGCACGGGGAGGACGCCTCCTGTGCCCAGCTGATTCCCTGTGGATGGCTTCAAGCCAAGCAAGCCCAGCAGGGTGGGAATTCAGCACCTGAATGCTCATAATGCAAACACGAGCTGGAAGAGGGAGCAGAGCTTGCAGCTTTTCCTTGAAGGAAAGCCCAGGGAGGGGTGCTGGGTGCCGGCACCACGGCTGGATCCTGACAACAGACGTGTCTGGCTCCTGTGCTTCCCCGGGGCATGGGCTGGGGACAGAGGACCTTGGGGGTGACCACTTATGGCCACTTTCCTGCTCTCAACTTCCCAGGGCCTGGTCACTCGGGTGGAGCGGTGGTACCCGCATCCTGGTGAGAGGCATCCCTGCTCTCCAGGGAAGGGGATGCTCAGGGTCCAGCTGGAATGTGCAGGGATGGAGACAGTGGAGAGGTGGCAGGGCCCTACAAAGCAAGAGGGACGTGGGAATGTCACCGGGCTTGTCCTGCCATGGTCAGGCCAGGCCATCTTGGAGAGCCAGAAAATCCAGCCCCGGCTTCCTCATGGGGCTCAGAGGGGCGACGATGGGGAGTGGCCAAGTCCCAGGCTGCGGCGCCAGGCGCTCGGGAGGTGAGTGGAGCAACCTGTGGCTCATCCTTTGATTTTCCCTATGGCTGGGAACAATTTGGAATGAGAGCGAGTAGTCATGTATTTGCCAAAAATTACTTTTGGGGTGGTGGGATTGCGTGAGGCTAATAATGTCAGGCTGGGATGGAGCAACTCTTGGGAGAGGGGCAACGTTATAGGGGTCTTCAGTTGCATTTAAAGAGGTAGCCATCCCCTTCGGGAAAGGGATGAAGGCTCAGCCCCTCACTGGAGCGGCTCCATGGCATCTGGGCTCACGCCGCGGGACAGGCAGCTGCTGCAGGGAAGGGGGGAAGGGTTAAAGCCCCCGCCTCCAGCACAGGTTGCATCAATGCCCAGGAGGGTTGAAGGCTTCCCCCAAATGCCACTGGGCTTTGGCTGGAGCCCAGCGGGGCTGACTTCATCCCGCTGAAATGTATCATCATGGCCAGGCAGGGAATTTGCTCTGGGGTTTCGGGGCGCCAGGTGCGGGGCGGAGTGTGCCGAGCACCCGGAGCCTGCTCCCGTGGGATGAGGGCTCCCCAGCCTCCCACGCTGCTCGGCCTCAGTTTGACGACAAGCTGCAGGGACCCACGGTGGGCGCAGAGGGGACCAACCCCAAAGCCATGCTGGGTGGGTGAGGACCACCCCCACGGTCAGGCCTGGGGACGCAGCATCCCCCCTGTGCTCTTTGACTCCCTGCTGCAGCCCCGTTCCAGGGAAACCCACCCTGCTTTGAAACCTCTTTCCAAGGAAGAAACTTTCGGCAGCCCTTGGGCCATGGCTGACCTGCTCAAGCGCTGGCATCTGGCTTGGCCATCACTGTCCTGCTGTCACCCTGCTCTGTCACCCCCAGAAAAAATCTGCCTCCCTCCGCAACTGTTAGGGATGACTTGTAAATCCTTGGCTTTTCCTTTGCCAACTGGCACAGCCCCCATGCCCGCCTCTCCCCTGCTGTTTTGGCCCAGGAGGTTGGAGATTTGGGATTTTGGAGACATCCCTGCCCCGAGTGGTGTCAGCATCCGCCATGGGGTGAAGCCCGCCTGGACCCCCAGTGCCGGGGGTCCCAGCCTCCTGTTCCGTGGGGCTGTGTCGGGTGGGGACACACGTGTGTGCCCCGCGAGGGCTGTCGGCTCACAGCAGCAGGTCGCGGATATCGTGCCCCCCCCCCCCCCCCACCACCCCCCATCTCACGCCAAGAAGCCGCGGTGATGGGCGCCGGCAGCAACCGGCCGGGCTACCGGTGTCCCCACCGGGGCGGCAGAGGGCAGCAAAGCCACCAGGGGCACGCGTGGCTTCGCCACCCCAGGGGCTGGCCCCGGCGGGGGCCGGGCCGGGAGGGGCGGGGGTCCCGCGGCGGAGGCGGCCCCGGGGCCGCTTAAAGGGCGGCGGCGGCGGGGTGAGGGTGGCAGTTGCGGTCGGAGCGGGCTAGGTCGGAGCTCTGGGACCGGTCCTGCACTCAGGTAGGCTGGGCTGGGGGGAGTGGACCCCGTGGGGAACCCCCACGTTCCCTCTGGAGGGCGCTAAGCCCCCCTCGTAGTAGGGCAGTGGCCGGGCCGGGATGGGGGCTCCCCCTGATAACCTCTCTCTGCTCTCCCCAGCGCAAAGATGGGGTGCTTCACCTTTATCAAGGTCATGATGATCCTCTTCAACCTGGCCATATTTGTAAGTGCACCCCAGCTGCTGTCTCTGCACCGGGGTGGGGGGCTAAGCCTGGCAGCTCCCCGCCTGCTGCCCTGGGAAATTGGGATGGAGGGCTGGGGTCTGCGGGAGCAGCTCCTGGGGAGCACCCGGAACCAGGTGTGGGGTGGGTGAAGCCTGTCTGTGTGGGTCCCCTGCCCCTCCATGTCCCTTCAGGGGAGATGGAGAGTGGGATGTTGGGTGTTGGTGGGGTCATGCTCTTGGGAACCCAGGGGGTGTGAGCCCTGGCCCCAAGCTTAACCTCTGGGGGGGTCTCTCGCTCCGGCCAAAGCCCGGGGGAATGTGCTGGCCTTGGGGGATGGTGGTTGCATCCGCCGCCTGTGTCCTTCCCGGTGCTGAAGCTCTGGTGGGGGTGCTGGGCGCCCCAGAGCAGGTGGGCTTGCTGGGTCCCTGTCTCCGTAGGTGTTGGGGCTCTGGGATGTCAGGGGTCTCCAGAGCGCACGCAACCTCTGCTCCCACCCAGGGCAAAGGGTAGTGGAGCTGCTGAGAGCTACCCTGGTGCTGCAGGAGCAATGGAGCCACCTGGAAGGAGGTGTGGTGGGATATAGCCTTGGGATGAGGAGGTGCAGAACCCCCCCACCCCCACCCTGGCTCACCCTGCTGAAGCATGTGGAGGTGGTGGAGGGCAGGCTGGATATGGGGACATCTGGAGCTGGGGCTGCTCAGCCGCTCTGCCGGGTGAGCAGGAAGCTTTCCTGGCTGGAGGAACTCGTGATGCTGGCCACCATCCAAGGCGGCTCTGTGTTGCCCCTCTGGGGTTAGGGAAGTGGCCCATGGTGCTGCTGGCTCAGCTGCCCTGCACGAGGGCTACTGCCCTGGTGCTGGCACCGAAACCCCTTGGGCTGGGGAAGGGGGCAGCTGCGATGCTGCAGCCGGGGATGTGCTGGTGTGGGTGTGTTTTGGGATAGTGACCCATCCGGCTGCCCCAAGCCTGTGGTGGTGACACCCTGACCTGCCCTTGGTGGCCACAAAATCCTGCTTGGCATAGTGAAAACTCGCAGAGGGGAGAAATACCCATGCCAGCACCCTCCCCAAAGCCCAGAGCTCTGCCTGCCTGGGAGCTGATGTTGTCTCTCTCCTCCCAGCTTGGTGGCGGGACACTCCTGGGAGTTGGCGTCTGGGTCACAGTAGATGGACAGTCGTTCCTGGATATATTTGGGGCACTCTCCTCTAGCGTCCTGCAGGTCGTGAATGTGAGCTACTTCCTCATCGTCATTGGGGCCATCCTGATGGTGATCGGCTTCCTCGGGTGCTGTGGTGCCCAGAAGGAGAGCAAATGTCTCCTCATGATGGTACGGACCTGACTTACCTCCTTACCAAGCCTCATGTGAGCTGGGTCTCTGGTGGGGGAGGTCTGAGGGATAGATTTCTTTGAGGAAATGTCCTCCTTGGATGTTCCCACGTGGTGGAAGGCTGGGTAGACCTTGGAAAGGCAGTGCTGGAACCAAAGTCCGCCCTGGGCAAGGGTGAAAGGAAGCGGAAGCTGGTGCTGGGCAGTGGTCTCTCTTGGAGCATGTCCAGAGAGGCCAGCCCCACACAGGTGGAGGGTTGGAGACCCCCAGGGTTGTGCTGCTTCTCCCTTGTAGAACAGCTGAAGGCAATGAGATGGGGTCTGAGCCCTGAGGGGGGGTGGTCCTGCTGGCCCTTGGGAAGCAGATGGGTTCCTGGGGGCCCTGTGGACTCCGGCTGTTGCTTTGACCTCCCTCCCCTTGCTGTATCCTAGTTCTTCTCGGTGGTGCTGATCATCTTCATTGCCGAAGTCGCTGCTGCCGTGGTGGCTCTGGTCTACACAGGTCTTGTGAGTGGCATATCCGTGTCTTGGGCTGGGCTAATCTGGGACCTGTCCTACGCTTTGGGAAAAGGGGAGACACTTGGCCTGGCAGCCCTGCCCATGGATAGGGAAGCTGAGAGGTGCAGGAGGAAGGGATGTCAGTCCCTGCTGGCACCAGCTACATGTGCAGACCGGAGCGACTGGGCTGGGATGAGGGTGGTGGGAACAGGGATTCTCGTTGCCCTAAAGAAATGAGAGTTATGGCACAAGCTTGGCCCACTTCTTTCTTTCAAACCCCTGAGATGGGTACCAGCCTAGGCTTGACCCCTCTCCACCCCTGATGGTAGGAACCACGCAGGAGAGGAAGCCCCTAATGCTTCATGCTGAGCAAACTCAACTCCTTAATAAACACCTGAGAAACCACCTGGGGACAAAGGTGACTTTGCCTCATTACGCACTGGAGAAGTCAACTGCAGGGCAGGCATCGTTCCTAGCTCCCTAGGTGTTATGCTGCTTATCAGATGACTCACTGGTTGTAAGTGCTCTTGGTGCCTGCCATAAGGCACTGGTTAGTGGGGAAGAGGCCAGAGGGACGTGCTGGGTCTGGTTAATCTCCTCCCCATGGGCTCAGACTGGTATGGGAGCTCTCGGCTCTGTGGTGCTCCCCAGAACCTTCTCTGATGGTGTTTCTCTGCTGCTTCCAGGCAGAGACGCTGCTGACGGCTGTGGTGACCCCTCTCCTGAAGGAGAAGTTCGGGGCGGATGACAGTTTCACACACATCTGGAATGTCACTATGAGCGAGGTGCGCTGAGCCCTGTGGGTCAGGATGCTCCCAGCACAGGATGGGTGGTGGACACCTGCCTGGGCCAGCGGGATGGGAATGGGGACACCATCGCAGTCCTGGATGTGCTGAGCTGTCACTAACCCCATCAGCTTCCCAGGTGGCTGGGATCTATCCGACTGGGATCTAGTGGTCCTGTGGCTGGGGTGAGAGCTTTACATGCTGGAGTGTGGGGCAAAATCCTGGTCCCAAGAAGGTCATTGGGCATGTCCCAGAGCTGGGTTATCCCCTCCATGGGGTGCAGGGATGCTCTCCCCATTCCTTCCTCTCCCTCCCCCGTAGGTTCGATGCTGCGGCCTGAATAACTACACAGACTTCACCGACTCCCCTTGGCATAAGGAAAAGGGAACGTACCCGGAGCCCTGCTGTAAGGACCTGGAGCCCTGCAACAGCACGCTCGCCGCAGAAAGCAACGTCACGGTATGGATGTGCCAGTGGCTCCTGCCTTCTGGCACAGTCTGGTTTGGGGTGTGCCCTGGCGTGGGGCGGGAAACTGGTCCTGTAGCTCCCGCCCCAGCTCTAGACATGGTGGTCCCATGGGCTTTGAGTCCTGGGGGATGCTGTGGTGGCCCAGACCTTCTCCATGGCCATGTAGCTCTAGCCTGGAGCACTGTATCTCCCTTTCTGGGGGTGTTGTGCCCCAGCAGTTGGGGGGTCGCTACCCCTTGCTCATCCTCACCTGTCTGGTTGCCTCCTGCAGGGCTGTTTTAACCAGATCTTGGAAGACATCAAGACTAACGCGGGTGTGGTGGGGGGTGTAGCAGCCGGCATCGCTGCCTTGGAGGTGAGTGCCTAAGCATCCCTGGGCTGCCGCCCCCTCCTTGTACCTGGAGGGGAACGGTGGGGCTGGGACTAGCCTGGGTGGCCAAGGAGCTGCTGGGGGCCTGTGCAGCCCCATGGATCACCGTCTGCCCCAGGGTGGCTACTGAGCCTTCTTCCCTAGGCACACCTGGCTCTTCCTCCTTGCGTGCGCTGGGGATGGATGCTCCGGGCTGCGACCCAAGCCCGTGCTGGGGTGGGACACTTGGTGGGGGGGCTGACTCTTCTCTTGCTGCCCACAGATAGCGGCGATGGCAGTTTCCATGTACATCTACTGCGAGTTGGATCAGAAATGACCCTAGGAGGCAGGAGGATGATTTGCCCCCCCACCATGCTGGCGTGCGCCCGTGGCGTACCGTGCTCTCGGGGGGACACACCATCGCTCCCCGGGCCTGATGCTGTCCTGTGCACTGTGATTTATAGCTGTGTTTTGATCTACTGAGCTGGGATCTGTAGAGTTTGTGTATATTTTTGTACCGATGTGGCACACTGAGCCTGTACATAGAGATTTGGGGTGGTTTTGGCATGGGGGGAAGCTGCTTGATCCGTTCAGATGATGGCAGGGGGAGATGAAGCGGCACAGGGGCTGATCAGGGCTGCTGATCTGGCAGTGGCAGTGATGTCTTGATTAAACCCTTGTAGGTGCATACTGTACCTCTCCCACACTGTCCCCATGCAGGGGCTGGCAGTGGGGCTGGCCTGTGCCCCCCTGCATCCCTCCACTGGCCCAGCCAAGGTGTTGTAGGTGGTAGCTACACTCTCACAGGGGAGGGGTATCTGCTCCTACACCTGTTTTCTGCCAGTCCTGACCCTGTCACCGTGTTGTCCCTCAGAAGAGGTAGTGGCTGGTCCCTGCCCTGGCATGAAGACAGCCCTGTTGGACCCTGGCCACGTGGTGGCTGGGGCTGCCCCCTACCCCCTATCATTTTGTGGCTGAGCCCCTCCCTGTGCTGCAAAGAAAAAACAAATAAATTTTTCATCTTGGGTATCAATGACTTTCTGGGTCCTACCTTCAGGGAACAGGCTGGGGGAGTGCAGCAGTGTGGGGTGATGCCTTCCCCCTGTCCTCCCACCTTGAATTGTGGGTTCAGTTTTGGGCCCCTCACTTCAAGAAAGACACTGAGGTGCTGGAGTGTGTCCAAGGAAGGGAATGTAGCTGGAGCAGGGTCTGGAGCACAATTCCTGTGAGGAGTGGCTGAGGGAGCTGGAGGGGTCCAGCCTGGAGAAGAGGAGGCTCAGGGGAGACCTGATTGCTGCCTACAACTACCTGAAAGGAGGGTGCAGAGAGGTGGGGGTTGGTCTCTTCCCAAGTGACAAGTGATGGGACAAGAGGAAACGGCCTCAAGTTGTGCCAGGGGAGGTTTAGATCAGATATGAGGAAAAATTCCTTCACTGAAAGGGCTGTCAGGTATTGGAACGGGCTGCCCAGGGAAGTGGTGGGGTCACCATCCCTGGAGGGATTTAAGAGTTGTGTAGATGTGGTGCTCAGGGACATGGGTTAGTGGGAGACTTGGCAGTGCCAGGCTAATGGTTGGACTTGATCTTTCCCAACCTACAGGACTGTCAGCCCCATGCAGGCAGCACAGCCCTGCCCACACCCTGCCCACACCCTGCATGTTTTCACCACAGCTCCTCACCTGCTTGGTGCTTGGAAAGAGGCAGCTGGGTGTTTGCACAAGAGCTGGGGAGCAGGGAGGCTGCCACTAGCCTTGAAACCTGCCCTGCCCTCGGCAGCAGCCGCCACTCGCTCAGCAACACCAGTTCGTGACCTGAGCCACAGCTGGCTTGAAAGGCAGGGCTGGTGTGGGGGGGTGTACTGGTATCCGTGTCCCCATCAGCCCCAGGAACCCGAAATGGGGTGCTTGAGGTGGCGAGGGGGAGCGAGTCCTGCCAGCCCCATCTCTGAGTATCTCCATCCCCCAGCATTGTCACCCACTACCTATCTGATGCAACCACAGTCCCTCTATATGTGGGGATGGTGGGGGGTCACAAGCAGGTTTGGGGGGTTTCCAGATGCCCCCTTTCCCCAGCATCACTCCCTCCCTGGCTTTGGCACCACCCCACCTTGAGCATCCGCTCGCCGTGCCTTGGTTTCCCCATTTCAAAAGCGAAGCCAAGGCAGGGGGTGGGTGGGTATTGTTGAGGGCTGTTTCACCCCATTTTTGACATGCAGCTCCCCACCTCCCCGTTTGTGGGGCAGAGAGCAAGGGCTATGGGGCAGCAGCGAAGGATGCTGCGATTAGCCACGGGGCAGGTGGCCAGCGGGCAAACAGCCTCCCCGCGCGCCGCCTTGCTCCGTGCCTGACCTTGCAGCCCCTTATCAGCTCTGGCACCAGGTACGGGGCTGCACCAAGGCACCGCTGCGGCCTCTCGGCGTCCGGCATCTCCCTGGCACTATCAGCACCCAGCGTGCTGGTGGGAGCAGCTGGGTGGCAGCGGGACGGGCATGTGGACCTGCTCTCCGCCCCAAGTCACTCAGCCCAAGGGATGTGGGTTCTGGCCCTGCCCCACGGCGAGGCGTGGGGGAAAGCTGCCAGAAAATCGCCTTCTCTTCCTCCTTCTCGCTGGATGGGTGAAGGTCCATGTTCCACCACAAACTGGTGACCTCATGGGTAACATCAGGGCTCTTATTCCTCTTTCCACTCTCTGAGCACACAGGAGCTGCCCAAAGCCCTTCCCGGAGGTGTCAGGGTGCCCGGGAGTCTGTTGGCACCCAGCCAGGCACCACGGGGTGCACCCGGCCTGGCCACGTCCCCCTCTGCTCCCTCTTTTTGGGGCTGCCTTGCCAAGCTGGCTCCTGGCAAACACCATCACCCCCACGGGATGGACCGGGCTCGGGGGCGATGCCTGAGTGGCTGGAGGCTCCCGGTTTCCCACCTCTGCCCAGCCGCGGGGTTTCTCCGGGACAGGGCAGGACGTTTCTCTGGCGCTGAGTTTTGGCAACAACCCTGCAGCCACGGGCTTGGTTCCTCCCCTCTGCCTGCTGGGGAAACTCGAAGGACCAGTTTCTCCTCCCTGGTGCGATTCCTCCCCAGCACCCTTCTTGCCTCCCCTGGCAGCCCAAGGGCAGCGGTGGGACAGTGGGGGGTAAAGCCAGGCTGGTGCAGCCACCCCCGTGCTCCCGCTGTGCCTCTGCCCTCCACTTCCCACTGCCCAGCCACCACCGGGGCTTCTCAGCTCTCCGGAGGAGACCCCATCCCAGCTGGACCCTCACCAGCCTCAGGATGTACCCTAGCCCACCTCCCCATCCCCACCACTCTGCGCAGGTGCCGCCAGGCATCTCTGCACATTGTGACCCCTAGATTTTCCTGGTTCCCACAGACTGGCACCCCGGAGAGCTTGGCAACACCCCAGAAGATGACGGTTGCGCCACGAGGTCAAAAAGTCCCAGAGGCACGTGGTACCAAACAGAAACTTCCTTATTGCTCCTGGGAAGGCATCCTCAGGCTGCTCCCCTGATGGGGGGTGTGCATGGGTGGAGGTTTTTCTTTTCCACCCATGACACAGGGTGGGGGAAAAGCAGGAGGGTGGAGTGTCCCTGGCATGGTCACTCCAGCCACACACCCCCTGGTGCTCCCTGGCGGTGGGTTTGCCCCACCGTGGGCAGTAACCCCCAAGCGGGTGCTGACCAGCCTGGGATGGGCAGAGGCGTCAGGAGTGAAGGGCAGGGTGGCAGGCTTCTCCTCCTGGACCGGGTTTGCCCCTCTCCCAGCTGGGGAGGTGGTGAGGATGGCGGGGAGAGACCCTGTTGAGTGGGGGAACGCTGGGCTGCAGGGCGGGCTCACCATGGTGGCATTTGGTCCCTGTGCTCTGGGGTTTGCTCCGTACAGGGAAACAGGGGTGCACGCAGATCCCCTCCCTCCCTGAGCCCCTGGGAGGTGTAGCATTTCTGGCCTCATCCCATCTGCTGCAGCCGCAGGAGCCCCCTCCATGCGATGGGGAACAGCCTGATGCCACCATATTCCCCCCCTGCAGCAGCCTTGGACGTTTTCCCTGCGGGAAATGGCCACTTTTGGAGCCCACGCGGGGAATTTCCCCCTACTTGGGGAGCGGGATGACTCAAGGCTGAGCTGCTCCCTCGGAAGCGATACGCAAGGGGCCGGTGCGTGGGCTGGAGGCTGGGCTGGGTGGCGTGGATCCGGGCCCCCCCAGCGACCTCCTGCAGTGCGGCATCCCCATGGGCACAGGGTGGGGACAACGAGGGGCTGGAGCCCCGGCAATTCGGGGAAGGCAGATACCCGAAGAGCTGCCTTTCACCCCTGGCAGCCCCATGGGGTGCTGGCTCATACGTTGCCTTGCCATGACGAGTGCCACACACACAGGCCAAAGTCCCCGGAGATTCGCAGGGCGCGTTCGCCACCGGCATCGCCTGGCCCGGGACACAACGGGCAAAACCCTGCGTGGCAGAGGGCTGCGTGCCGGCAGGGAGCGGGCAGCACTCAGCCCTTTAGGAAACACCTTGCCCCCTCCCTCCTGGGAATTAGCTTTGGTGGGGGACAAGGGTGTCCTGAGTGGGAGGAGGAATCACAGCTCTCGGGGTTTGTGCTGATAAAGGGAGCGAACGTGAAGCAAAAGCAAACTCAACCAGCAGCAGCTGCTCCAGCAGTACCCGCTGCAGGGGATTTTCCCCCGCCCTAACTGCCTGGCCAGGACGTTCCTGGAGCAGGGAGAGGACATCCTTGAAGGGCACGGGCTGGCCCCAGGGAGGAAGTAAGGCAATGCTCCCTTTCCCTGGTCCAGCCCTCCTCCTCCCTGCCCCAGAGATAAACCACCCTGGGTGCCCGCCCAGCCCCAGCGCTCCTTTCTGGGAAGCTCCGTGCCCCAGTAATTTGTTGGGATATCAGAGGTGATGGAAGGGCTACTCAAAAGCAGGAGTTGACATTGAACGTGTGGTGTTAATCATTAACGCTTCGCCGGGCAGGACACGGCGTAATAACCATCACAGCAATGATCCCGGTACCCAGTTGAAGATTAATTCGCCACTGGGCTTTGCTGGGTGCAGGTGGAGGAGGTGGCAGCTCCATGCAGGGGATGGGGACACGCAGGGGGGGACCCTCACAGCCAGGACTGAGGGGAGAAACCAAACAGAGCCCCTTCCTGGGAGCGGTTTGGGCACCTTGGTGTCGCAGGGCTCTTCATAAAGCAAAGGGTGCCGAAAATTTGGGATCAGCTTCCTGAGCTGGGATGAAGGTGCCTGTTATCGCGGTGGATGCCGGCTGGAGGGTGCTTCCCTCCATCTGTGGGGCACAGAGAGACTGATGGGTCACGGGAAGGGTCAGCCTGGACTTTATCTCCCACATCGCAGCTCATCACGGGAGCACAGGAACTCCCCACCCCAAACAAACATAACGCATAAACATCACCACCACCAGAAATGATGCAAAATTCCCCTTCCCCCGCCAAGCTCCAGAAAGGTCAAGTTTCATACCAAGGCTGTTTTGCCTTTGTTTAATTATCAGCCAGCTCCCAGGACACGGAGCAGCTCGGACAGGTTCTCCTTTGTACGGCTGCACAAAGCCGGGGGGCCGGGCTGCAGGGGGGCTGCACGGGCTGGGTGAGACCTGGGAACCTGGGCAGCATGTGCGAAAGCTGGTGCTGTGTGGGGCTGAGCCGTGGGGTTGGGCTTCCCAGGGAGGAGGGAGGGTGGGCCAGTCACCCAGCTGGCTCCCAGGCACCTGGGGGTGCTCCAGCATCCAGGAGGTGAGCGGGACCCCAAGAAAACCCCAACAAGCTTCCCAGGACTGAGCTGGTTCAGACAATGAGCGTCCACAACACCATCACCCGGGGAGGGGTGGGCTGAAACTCTCCATCAGCCTGGCGTGGGGGGCACCCCCGCTTTGAGGGGGTTAACCTGCTTTTAGCATCATCCCTCTGTTTCAGGAGGGGATGCTCCTAGAAACGCAGCAGCTTGCAAATGCTAGTCCCCCGAGGTGGGCATGATGTCCAGGGGTCTCAAACCAGAGCCCACGCCACCCTGGGGGGCTCTGCCCATGGGCATTGGACCCAGCAGCCCAATCCTTGTCCTTGGCACGCTGGCAGGGGCTCAGCGCCACAGGGAGGGAGGCGGATGGGGAGGCTCTTAGAAGGGGAGACCCTGCTCCAGCACCTCCAAGCAAAGCTCCTGGAGCTGGGAAAAAACCTCTGGCAATGGGGTGCGCCCCCAAAAGCTGTGCCTGGCCTCGGGGAGAGGCTGGGAGTCACCAAGGAAGAAGCCCAGCCTGGCTGCAGGGAGCGGGCAGGAGGCAGCCGGTGCGGGACGCAGGTTGTGGCTGGTCCGTGCTGGTGGCCAACACCCTCCTGCCGCAGATTTGTTTGGGTCCTGTGGTCTCTGGCCCAGAAACAGGTACACCCCCAGCCCTCCCAGGGCTCCCTGCCCCACGTGGGGCACAGATTTGGAGAGGCTTCCTGCCAAAGGCACCCACAGGGGGCTGGCCCAGAGGTTGCGGCAGTTTTTTCTCGCTGCAGGACCGAGCTGGCTCCTCGCTTGGCTTCGCTTCACCCCTGCCTGCACCCACCCCTGTGGGGAGGAGCGAAGGGGGCTGCGCTGCAGAGGGGGCTGCGCTGCAGAGGGGCTTTGCTGGACGCCCTCCTGCAGCCCCTGCTCTGCCGTGCCTGGCCATAACCAGGCAGGGGCTGAACGGCTCAGGAGCAGCAGGAGATGGGCTGGCCCTACTGTGGCGTGACATGAATTGCCAGGTCTCTGCTCTGGCTGGTTGATGGCAGGGGCCTTGGTCCTCTCCAGCTACAACGTCCCTTCCTTCTGCTGTGACCTCGGGCAGGGGGTCCTTATCCCAGAACCCCATTTCTCTCAAAGGAAAGAAACCCAGATCCACCCATAGAGGCCCAAAATGTAGCCCAGGAGGCGAGGGCCAGGGGCCAGCAGCCGGAGGTGCTGGGGGACACGGGGGCCGGTGACGCCAAGCCAGCGGCCCCAGGCAGCTGGTCCCAGTTTCCATCTGTTACTGAACAGCAGATAAAAGCAATAAAGCTGAAGGAGGAAACAACTCACCCACCTGTGCCAGCCGCTCCGGCACTGCGCGGCACAGATGACCTCTGCTGGTGTGGGAACCACAGGGCAGAGGCCCGGGGCCACTGAGAGCCCACAGAGGACAGGGGTCCGTCCTTCGCAGGTGGCCGGAGCTGGGGACCCCAGCCATGAACACACGAGGCTCAACAGCTTCGCAACGTTTACTCCTGAAAAAATAACCCGATTCAGAAAGCGGCGAGGCCTGGGGATGCCCACACACCCAGCCCCCCCAGCGGCCACCCCCACCCCGGAGCCTTGCTGGAGGAACAGGCGGGGACGGAGAAGAGCATCCAGGGGACCACGCGCAGTGCCGGGGGGGCTTGGAGCCCACCGGTTAAGTCCCGCTGTCACGGAAAGCCACAGCCCTGGTTGCTGCAGTGTCGTGGCAGAGGGGAACTCGTGTTTAAGCCATTCCCCAGCCGTGGGACCACCTTCCCCAGCTCCAGGAGCGAGGAAGAAGCCAAGCCTGAGACCTGCCAGAGAAGGGAAAGGGAGTGCGTTCAGTTTCGGGGAGAAAGGGAACGGGGCCTTGGGACAGAGATGCCAAGGAAAGGGCATCACCGTGAGTGCCGTGGAAGTCTTTCCAAAGGAGGGTATGGGGAGGGAGCTGCTTTCCCTGGGAAGGAGCTGAGTCCCTCTCCCATCACACTGAAAGAACCTGCTTTGCCCCTGAGGACCAGCACAGAGAGGCCACCTGCTCACTGGCTGCCGGAGCCCAGCCAAGGGCAGCGCTGGGGGTGGCAGAGGCCAGGGTTGACCCCAAGCCCTGCAGTCTCAAGGGTGCCACCCTGCACCCCCTTCTTCCTCTCCTGCATCGGTGGCATCCCAGCTGCTAGGACAGGCATGCAAGGGCCGGCGGGGTCAGCGCCCCTGGGGTCAGGCCAGAGCTGCGCTGTGACCACACAGGGCTCGTTTTGGGTGAAGAGGAGCAGGTGCCCCAGGTTCACAACTATTCATTCCTACGCTGGGCAAGGGAGGAAGGAGGGGAACAGAGGATGGAGCCAGGGGGACGAGACAAACCTCCCATGACCGCACCCATGCAGGCTGAGGGCTGCCAGCTCCCCACACTGCTTTCCTGCCATCCTCCCCTGCCCACAGCAATAAATAAATAAGTTAGTGTAGTGTAGACCCTGACGCTCAGTTCACAGTGAGAAAACGAAGGGGAAGAGTCCCTGTGACCACAGGGAAAGGTCTGAGCAGCAAATTCTCCTCCTAGGGGCAGGCCAGGGCATAGCACCCCTGCTCAAGGCTGCGGACCTGGCAGAGAACAGACCTCTTGCTGCGTGGATGAGACAGGGAAGTGCACTGAGCAAGGGACCAGGGCTGCCCCCAGTGCAGGAGGGGCGATGACGACATTAGTACCGAGTGGCTGGGCGTGGGAGGGGGCCCTGGGGTCCTTCCTAAGGCACGGGAAGGGGAATAGGGACCCCCTCCCTCTCCCTCTGCATGAGGGGTGTACCACAGCAGGAGAGCCAGGCTGCCCATCCTGGCTCAGCTCACGGCTTCCGTGCTAGCAACGTACCGGGGGAGGGGTTGAGGATAACAAGCCCCCTCTGCCTTCATCAAGGGCTAAGGGGTTCCTGGCCAGGGAGAAGGGAGAGACAGGGTACAGTACCACAGGCAAGGACCACGCCGGAGCGCAGCATCTCCCACTCCAGAGGACCCTGGACCATCCTGCCCCCTGCAGCTGGGGATGCTCGCTGGCTGCTCTCATCTCGCTCTGCAAGGCACTTTCACCCCCTCCCACGATTCGGGGGACAGGGCTGCTCCCCACAGCGAAGGTGGGTGAGGACGGTCTGAGCCACAGCACACAGCCTGGCCCACTTCCATCTAGTCACCACCAGCTCCCAGAACTGCAGGGAAAGCAACAGGGCACCCGGTGCTGGGTATAGGGTGTCCCCTACACATCCACAGCAGGTTCAGCTCCTCCTTAGCATTCCTTTTTGCTACGTGCTGGGCTGCACCGGTCACTACAGCCTGGGAAGCGAAGCCGGTGCGCGGGGAGATGTCCAACCCAGCAAACAGTCTTCAAGGTGCATCCGTGAGTGGGAAAGATGCCGGAAGATTCCTTCTTCACCTTGTTCATGGGCACGGAGCCAGCCAGGCAAGAGTTAATAAATAACACCCAGCTGGTAGGCTGCAGCGCTTGCATGCTGCTTTCTCAGGACTTGGGCCAAAAAGGGAAGCAGAGGTGTTTGTCGAGGGCCCCCTCTCGCCCCCTGCTGAGCATCCCCTTCCTCCAGCCCTGCCCAGCCAGGGGGCAACGGGAGCAGCATTAGTAAAGAGTCCATGTTAAAAAGCCAAAGTTCCTGGGATGGGTAGTACCCTGTCCCGTGCAAGGGAGAGGGAGACCACAACAGGGGGCTGGAGGGAGCCCGAGGTCTCATTTTGCAGCCTGAAATGGGAGTCTGCGCCCGTCTGTTGTCACCAGCCTCCGAGAGCTGCTGCCAACTCTGTCTCTGCGCCGTGGAGGTCTCCGTCTTCTCCCGGTCCCCCTCGCTTCCCAGCTGCCGGTCTCACGTCTGCTCTGCTGCAGCGACCGCTGGCACTGCCCCCTCCTCCTTGGCAGGGGGCTCCATGTAGATGGGTGTCACCGAAGAGGGCTTCTTGGACCTGCAGGAGAAGAGGCTGGATGGGACCAGGCAGGGATGGTGGTGTCCCTGGGGACCCTAACTCCCAACAGCATTGCATGATCTCCTTCCACTGGGACACCCACCAGCCCCAGGCACATATCCTGTCCCCACTCCCACCACAATGATTCAGAAGGGGGGTTTGATGCCCCAGAAGTGGAAGATGCAGTGCCCCGGGCAGGGGACAGTGCCATAAGAACAGAGGGGGCATGGGGGGAGGGCTGTGCCCCTGACACTCACGAGTAGGGGGAGGCAGGGACCCCCACCACGAGGAAATGGTTCTTCTTGCGGAAGAGTCGCCACAGCCCCTTGTGGTTTCCACGGACATCCAGGTCCCAGATGTGGAGGCACTAGGATGGTGGGGAGGGAGGAAGAGGCATCAGAGCCTGGGGACAGACACCAGGGCCAGGTGTCCCCTGGCAAGGGAAAAGCCACCACACATCCCTCACCAAGACACAGCACCTCGGTTGGGGCAGCACCCCAACAGCCACCGTCAATGAGAGAAGAGGGGGAGCCCATTCCCACCCCTGCCTCAGGACAGGGGGTTTGACCATCACCCTCCACACCAATGATGGAATCATCCGGATCAGCTCAGACCCCGGGGTCCCACGCAGCGGGATCATGACTTACCTCCACAGAGCATCTGCCCTGAATGACCCAGAGCTTCTTAGCTTAAATACCACCCAAGGGCAGCAAGAATCCATTTGCTGAGCTGCCTCCAAGGCCAAGGACAAACCCAGGAACCACCAGACGCTTCCCAGCAATGCCGCGATCAGTGCAGGGGCCTCACCTTGGCGAGCTGGGTCCAGGTGGTGAAATCTGCTTCCTGCTCCATCCTGATGAACATGACGTAGACCTTGCCTTCGGTGTCGGGCACAAAGGAGTCCTCACAGGGGTTCTTGCTGTGGTCCAAGACCTCAGCCTCGCTGTGGAAACAGAACAGGGGGTGAGAGGGGCCCTCACCTGTCCCTGTTCCCACTGCAGAGTGCTCTGGACAGGCAAGCTGGGGCTGCCAGCGCACCTCCACCCTCTTCCTCTGCCCTGATTCATTCACCCAGTGTGCCCCATGGTCTCCCAACCTCCCTGCAGGCACTCACCCCAGGAGCCGATGGATTTCAGTCTCGTAGGCATCCTTCCTCAAGCTGTCGGAGGAGAGAGCACAGAGATCAGGACAGAGTCAGACAGTTTGATAAGCAGGGATCATCCCAAGACGATCCAAACTTGAGACTAGCCCAGCGTAATGCAAAAAGGCCAACGGATAGAGAGCAGGGACAGGCACATATCCTGGAGGATGTGGCAGCAAAACCATGACCCTTCAACACGTCCATGTTGGGCACAGAGTAGCTGCACCCCACCTCATGAAAACCACCGTGAGGATTCCCCAGCGGAGGCCAGCGCGCTGGGGCGGGAGGTCATGGCTGTTCCAGAGGGAGACATCCCCAGCACAACAGGACAAGGCTCAGGTCAAGCAACTGTTTCACCCAAATCTCCTTCAGACCAGCACTCACCTCTCCACATTTTTAAGCTGGACATTCGGAACTGTGTTGAACTTGTGCTTCTTGAAATAGGCTTCCTGTGAGGAAGAGACAGATGAGGGAAGGGAAATGGGGTTAAGTAAGGAGTCAGCAGTACCTGGAAGTCACCTCAAGCATCCTGGCGACCTGGAAAGGTGGCTCAGTCAGAGCTCAGCACCAGGATGGGGCTTGAGGGCTGAGGGAGGGCACTCACATGAAAGTAGCCATTCATGTTGAGCCCCACGATGCCAAAGTGGTAGGAGCGCGAGATGTCAGGGATGATGCACTCCCGGCCCTTCCGCTGCTCGGGCATCCGCATCCACATGTCCCAGTCCCAGAGCTGGGGAGGAGAAAGTGCCACTCACTCAAGTTTGGGAACGTGGTTTGGTAGAGTGGCTGCCCAGGGACCCTTCTGGCTGCCCACAACAGCTCCTTTGGCCCCAGCCTGCCTGAGCTGTTCCAGCCAGCTCCAAGGTCCTCAAGTTACTGTCTGTCCCAAATCCCTTCTGCTTGGGCATCTTTCCCAGCAGAAGCTTAGGGAGAGCCAAGGTCCCTCCAAGAGCTGTACCCACAGGGACTGGGTGATGATCAGGGACCGCTGATGGGCAGAGATGGGGTGCAGAAGACAGGGTCCCTCTAGGATACTCACCTTCTCAGGGGTTGGCCACTTTGGCTCCAGCTCATCCTTGTACAGGCTCTTCCGGAGCACCCACCCCAGGCCTGGCATGGTCTCCACGCGGTACAGGAGCGAGGGGTCCTCAGCCGTGTGCTCATAGCCCTGCGACATTACGGGGAGCATTCAGCACCCTGAATGCACCCCTACCCCTGCCAAATTAGGAGGCATCCTGCTCCACGGATCCAGCACAGGGAGCAGGGGACAGCCGCTGGGAAGCACGCAGCAGGGACAGGATGGCGATTTGCAGTGGCACTTCTGAACAGTCTGGGACTGGGGAGACAGAGCCACTGTGCTGGTTTTAGTCAGGACAGAGTTAATTTTCTTTGCAGTAGCTGGTATGAGCCTGTTTAGGATTTGACCTGAATGCTGATAACGTGTTTTTCAGTTGGTCCTAAGGACTGTTCGCACCAATTCAAGGACTTTTCCAGCTTCTGATACTGCACCTGTGTTCCCAACTTCCTTACTACAAGCAGCTGGGACACACAGGGTTCAGAGAGCTAACCCAAACTACCCGAAGGAGCACATCATTCCACAGCATGTCATGCTCAGTATGTAAGCTGGGGGGTGGACCGGGGGGAGGGGGGCCATAGTTTTGTTTGTTCGTTCGTTAGATCGTTCGCTTGTTAGTTAGCGAGTTGGTGGGTCGGTTGGCTTTCTTGGCTGTGCTTTTTGCTCATGGGACTTGCTCGGACTCTGGTGTGATTATGCTCTGACTCTTGCTACTCGGGACCTGGCTGGGTGTCAGTCGGCAGGTGGTGAGCGACTGTATTATTTGTTTTATGCTGCGTTATTTTCATTATGTTAGTATTAGCAGTATTTCTAGTATTACTGTTTTATTAATGTACATTCAATTATTAATTTGTTTTTATCTCGATCCCCGAGCTTCCTCATCTTTTCCTCCAATTCTCCTCCTCCACGGGAGGAGGGGGCGGTGAGGCAGTAGCTGTGTGGTACTTTATTGCTAGCCAAGGTTAAACCATGACACCCACCCAGGGTGATGGTGGGGACAACACGCTGCTTTACAGACCAAACTCAGATCCCAGCCCAACTTGGGAACAGCACAGGGCAGAGCTCCGCCCTGTCCCTGCTCCACCATCCCCCAGACCCACCTGGTCGTTCCAAGCCGAGATGCAGTACAGGCTCTCATCCTCCTCCAGAAGGTGTATTGACTGGCTCAGAAAGCTGAGGAAAGAGTTGTCCCATCCCTGATCAAACATCCTTCCGCCAGGCAAATTCTCCACCAAGGGATGAGCCACCCCCAACTGCTGGGACTGTTTAACCCATCGCTTGGGCTGAGACGGCAGATGTTGGTGCAAGATGAGGGGAGGACCACGCAAACAAGCTAAGCTGCATCTCACCGTGGGGAGGGGACAGTGCCGTCTCCCATTCCAGAGTTCCTCCTCCTTAAGAAGGAACAGGAGCTAATGGGGATGTCCCTGTCCTCCTGCTACGGAGCAGCCCAAACCATGTGTGCACAGAATGCATCAATGACACCAAAAAGCAAAACAGGAAGAGATCCCAGACCCTGAAGGCACCCTGCACTGAGTGCCAGGACAGTGGATTCAAGACCTGACCTCTGCACAGGCAGAGCTCAGTTATGGAGCTCCTCAGAGGTCGTGAGGCTCAGCCTCAGACAGGTGAGCTACAGCGGGGATCTGGCCCCTCCTGAGCAGCTGGAGCGCTCCTAGGAAACACCCCACCCAAACAGGGGCTCAGGGACCCACAGCTTTACCTGAAGAAGTCAACGGAAATGTCAAGGTCTTCCTCTAGAACCACAGCAAATTTAGCATCCTGAAGGGCAAGGAGAGATGTCAGAGGGGTGGAGAACAGCCAGAGCAGAGACACCAAGCAGTGTCCCCTGCCTGTGCTGTTCAGTCGCAGGACTGATTCCAGCTCCCATGAGATGGGATCACAGACGCCACCCTCCCAGGGAAGCCCAGCGCTGTCTTGCTCCCACAGGCAAGCAGCAAGACAGGGCCCAGGCAGAGGTCTCGCTCACCGGGAACAGGCTGAAAGTTGCAGTCAGACTGGCTTTGTAGTGCTGCAAGGAAAGACAGATTGTTGCCTGTGTCAGCACCAACCCCCAGACCACAGGGAGAAGTAGCCTGGCACAGATGTGCGGCTAAGCCTGCCTCCCTTGACAGCTATCTCAGGTCCCAGGGGATAACTCCCCCAGGATCTGGGAAAGGTCTCTTACCTGGGAGACTCTGGCATTTTTGATGCTGATAGGAGTGTGCTGGATTCCTGAGAGGCCAAACAGCTCCACGACATCCATCGGCTCCTGCAATGGTAAAGTACAAAGCTCACCAAACATGTGGGTCTGGATACATTCTCCCCACCCTCTATCAGCATCAGTTCCCTGGGACACTAAGAACAGGCCTGCGGGGCCTACTGTGTGTGGTTGATCTCCTGGGGGCAAGTGAGGCTCTAAATGATGCTGTGATGAAGACCCCAAAGCAAGAAACTCACCAAACCTTCAGCCCTTAAGTATCACCACAGATTTCTCTTAGCCCTGCTAGTTTGCAGACTCAAAGTTGTATCCAGGCTGCCCCATCGTAGCTGAGGGATGCTGTTCCAGTTGCCATAGCAATGGATGCTGCTATCTTTAACCACTCTGATGTGCTGCAGCAAGAACCTGCATAAACACACCAGCTCCCCCAGCCCCAAAACCTGGCAGAGAGGCCTGCAAGGGAACAAGCCCCACATCCATCACAAGGCAACCAGACAAAGCTCATGGGCTGCTGCAGAGATGAGGGCTAGAAAGCTGCTGAGACCTCCGAGGAAGCCAAAGGCCTGTCCCAGAGCACATCCTGCTGCCAGAGACCAGTGCTTTATCAAGCTGAACTGACTGGGAGGTCTGCAGCTTTCACGAGCCCTGTGAAAACAGGTTGTTTTGGGTCTCTTCACCTCTTACTGAGAGTGGAGCTGTACAGGAGCAGCTGCACTGGTTCGTTTTGCTTCATGCAAGGGAACTGGACAGGCGGTGTTACACCTAGGCTGGTAGTACTTATCAAACAAGAAAGGGGGGATGGGGAGAGCCAAGCATGACCACCTCATTCCTGCACACCAGCCTCTTTCAGACATGGGGCTTTGGGAAAGCCAAACTGGGCTTTGGGAAAGGCCAAGGCAGCTTTATCCACACCCATGGCTCGGCTAAGATGACTGACTTTGTGTAGAAGTGGGCAAGGAGCAGTACGACCCGCAGCAGGAGGGAGGGTGAAGGGGCTCATAGCTTGCTACCCACCCAGGACTGGGCCAGCACCCCATACTCTTGACTGGGGGACCTGGCTACAGGGACCTCTGGGAATGCTCTCACCTCGTAGTACCCATCAATGAAGACTGTGATCATCTGCGGATTGACGCCCTGAGCCGACAGCAAGGAGCGCAGCATCCTGGGGAGAGATCGAGGGGCCTGAGCACACAGTCCCAGTGGGCCCAGGGCACTCAGCAGAGGGTTATGGATCCCTTGGGGTGGATGCACGGTAAGGGAACAGGACCTACTGCCCTTGGGCTCTTCCCCTTCCCATGGCCAAGGCCCCTGAGATCTGTCCAAGCAGGTCTGCCCACATTGCTCGTGCGACCCCAGGAGGAGGCTGGATCCTGCCAGCAGGACAAAGGGGAGGGCTTGGGCCATGCCTGGTCTTGTGGCACAGAGCAGAGAAGCCATGTCCCCTGGAAATGCGTACCTGTATAGGTAGTTGGGGCGGTTCCCTGCGATAACAGCTACAGGCACATCGAACACTTTATTGTCTTTGAGCTGGAAGAGAAAAACGTGTGTGAGTGCGGCTGGGAGAGGCCACGCCACTGAGAGTGGGATCCAAGGGGTAGGGATCAGTCCCTGCTGTTAAACAGCGGAGATCCATAGTCCTAGCCCTTCATTTGGGACCACACTGACCAACCAGGATTCCATCCAGCACTGCTGGAGACCCAGCCAGCTTCCCTCCTTCATCCCAACTCCCAAACCCCAGCTTGCATGCGCATGGAGAGATCTTTGCCTAAACCCTCCAGCACTGCGCAAGGACAGCCCCAAGGCCACCGCAGCTGCTGTGTCTCCAAAGGTACAGGCCCTGCAGCTCACGCTGAGGTCCCCGGAGCCATGGTAACCTGGCAGCTGATGCAGGGCAAGGGAACTCCCCTTCCAAAGCATGGCCTGACCACGTGTATTCCCCATACCTTTGCTGGGGTTAAGGGCTTGCCCAGGGGCAGTTTTCACCACTCGGCTGGTGCTTAAGGACAGGGCTCTGCAGCTGAGCTGCAAACACATCTGGTCTGGTCGGGCCCAGCCCTCCCTCTTGGAGCATTCCCGAAATACTCTGTCCCTGCACTCACGGGATCAGGGTTGAACTCAATGGGCGTGGGGTCTTTGCAGCTGCAAACACTGCCGTAACCTTCTACTTTGCTGCAGAACCTCTTCCGGCGGCGGTTGAGCTCTGTGTCAGGCCAATGGCACTCAGCATCTGGAGACACCAAGGAGGGAAAACAAGTCTGCTCATCGTCATGGCCTCATCTGGTGTGCTCCAGGCTGCACTGCCACACGGACGACTCTCCCTGGGGCTCAGCCACGATCAAGCCAGTCCTTATTACTATGAACAAGCAACACTTCTGTGTGCAGGATGTAACCACAGGAGCCATTCAGAAGCCATCCTCTTCCTATGGCCTCTCTGAGCAGTAATGGGCCACGTTCAGGGCCAACAGTCTGAAAAGACTGGACCAGACCTGGTTTGGAGAGGTGACAAATGACCAGACCTTGTCCCCACTTCTCCATCCTCAACTTTCTCAACATCCATGCCTGGGATTGCCATGGAAGCAGGAAGAAAGGAAGCTGGCCCCATTGTAAAAGTTATCATCCCCACCATCAAACAGAACCACAACTTTGACTCAAAACCACTGAAAGCAGCAGACAGACATCTCCCAGATACTTGGCACTGCAGAGCAGATCTTGCTTCCTACCTTCCACGGATGTCAGATGAACTTCTGTCTTCAGCAGTACTGGATCACCCCACGTTGAGAGGGCGGGCGACTTGGCGTGCTTCTCCCCGTATACTTCCCCTGGAGCAGGGACACAGGGTCAGGACTGTATGGAAGGGCTCATCCCTGTTGTGTCAAGGCATGACCAGGGGTTGTAGCTCAGGGTGGCAGCTTGGCCTCTGGCAGTCTGCTGAAGGGACATGCTTTGCCTCCACCCACTCCCTCACCCCCAGGAACAGAGCTGCCGCTCCTTGAGACTTGTTCCCTGCTCATACGGCATGCTGGGGACGGGCTTGGTTTGTCTTCACTTGACTTCTCCCCAAAAAAGCAGCCATGAACCCCCTCCTGGCCTGTGCTAGACTCACCTCCCTTCTTCCCCACAAATGTCCACATGTCTCTCCAGCTCAGGAACGGTGCAACTTGGCTCCCGAGGCTTTTCAGGACATTCTTGGCTGTGTCCTTGAGGTGAAAGGAGCCTTCATCCTGGAACAAAACACAACCCTGCAGCTGAGGTCTGGCTCCTGATGCAGACAAGGGAAGTCTCCCATCAATACCAAAGAGGCATAGGGCCCACTCCTACCCTTGAACCAGCTGAGCCAGAAGACCTTCAAGAGAAGGTTCCTAGAGTCTCTGTACCACTAAACTGTCCAGTGGCTTCCTCATGACCCAGAGGGAATTCAGGAGTCACAGACTCCTGTTTCCTTGAGACCAAATTGTTCTAAAGCAGGGCCAGGCATTCAGCAACACTTCACGCACCTAAACCTGAAACCTGCTCACAGAGCAGCCCAGAGGCAGCACAGTCCACAGAGCTCCCCTCCAAAGCCTGGAACCGGGACTCAGTTGGTGTCCCACCACATCCTTCTATTTCCTCATGTCTATTCTCCACCTAACCTTTTGTTTATTGCTGCAGGCTCTGACACACCTGCTTTTTGCTCTCCTGCCTTGCTGGGCACACAGCAGTAGCTGTAGTAACTACGGGGAGCAAGAGGATAAGAGGGGTGATCCAGCCAGGGAGGCATAGCCCAGTGGGGATGTGATATTTAGGCCTGGGAATTCCCAATGACATTCAGGAGGCAACTGCCCAGACGAGCTTCAGAGCATCCTGACTCAGGACTCTCTTGACACTAAGGTCACATACCTTAATGGTGAAGATCAGGATCCGGCCCCGCGCAACCATATTGAGGAAAAGTACCATGGCTTCATCTTCATGGGGAGAATAGGTGTCAAAGACCCTCTTGGCCATCACGTGACCCTGTTGGTATTCAAATGTCAGATGCACCTTAAATGCTACACAGCCAGAACACGCATAATTATGGAAATCTGTCCTGGAAACCTCAGTCCCTGAGTAACAGCGGAGTTACTTCTCTGGTATGCCAGGGAGTTAGTCCGCAGGCAAAGTCAGCCCCCGGGCCTTCAGGCAGGACATGAAGTGCACTGAGGTTCATGGGACAGCATTACCCAACCTCACAACTCCCCAGGCACGTGAGAAACACTGCAGGGACCCTCTGGGTGATCATGTCGTGCTCTGGAAACTGCAGGCAAACAGGCATTTAGGGACTTCCCTCCTGGCTGCCCTTTGCCTCACGCACCCAACAGTTAAAAAGCAAGGACAAACGCTGCCCAGTAAGACAGACAAATGCAGACACGCAGGGGTGCTTTACCGTAGCCTGATTCAAGACGATGACGTGGATCCCTCTTCCTTGCTCCCGAGCCTCATCTTCCAGGACCTGTAAGTGGAGAAACAATGAGAACCACATGCCAAGACCTCTTATTCCCTGCCCATTCAGCACAGCAGAGCCCCCAGACAAGGAGCAAATCTCTCTCCTGTGACACTGTTGCTTTGCTCGTGGCAGCGACGGATGCCACAGTAGAAGACAATGTGGGAAAACACCTGCACAGTCCTGCAGGCAGGAGGGGGATTCCCTCCTGACCTTGCCAGCCACAGAAGTGCTCTCACCACGCGCTGCTTGAGGCTTCACCCATTCAGAGCCACCCATCCTCTGCTCACAGGGACAGTCAGTCACTTACGGTTGTCCCATCCACAGCCACGTAGACCTTCGACCGGCTGGAGTACACCTCGACATCCAAGACCTTCTTGTTGCTGACAGGGTGTCTAGGGGCCTCCACATTCAGCATCTCGTCATCTACAGGGGAGAAATGCCCAGTCTCAACCAGTCAGGGCATGTCCTGGCTCAGCATTAGCCCAGCAAAGCACCCAGGCGGTCAGGACAGCCCAGCAAGCCATGGGTCAGATCTATGTGGATGGCAGGCAAGGGAAATCCAAAACAGCAACAGGTCTGGCCCCAGCTACCCCAGCACAGACACTGCAGCCAAACATGAATGGGAACAGCCTTTTCTATTCACTTTAATTAAACCCACATTCACAGACCCGTGTTTTGTGCTGTCAGAAGTTTGCCCTGACTTAAAGAAATGACTTCCCTCCCTCCCGTTTCCTTGCTTTCAGAGAAAAGCAAGATGCTGCCCCTCACCGTAGTCCTGCGCAGACTCCTCTTCCGCCTCATAAGCGGCTCTCCTGGTGTCCAAGATCAGCTTGATGTTCACAATTACAGTCACAAGCAGGAAGAGGACAGCACCTGTCTGCAATGCAGGATGCTTTGTGTTATCAACTTGTAAATAACAGCCTCAAGACCAGGCCACCTCCTTGGTGAAAGCTGCAGGGTACCCCAAGGAGATCCTGCAAGGGATCATAACCACCTGTCATTTCCCATTTCCTTCTTGGAAAAGGGAAAAAGAGAAAGAAGTACAGGTGACCAAGTTTTAGGGTGAAATGCTTCATTATCTGGAGAGCACTGAACTTTTGATACATGAGAATTAACCCACTTCCAATGTGCTGTCCCTGCTTCCAGACCGGCGAGCGGATTGCTGTTAAAATACTGCGTCGAGGCATCTCTGCGTGCAGAGTTTGGTAATTCAGAGTTACAGCTCCCACAGTAAACTTAACCTCCGCCTCTCCTGCGGCATCACTACTCTCGTCTCTCCCTCTGCAACCAGAGGACGTATCCAGGGCATTCAGAGGGAGAGGAGATGCTGTGCAACTGAAGCAAGGCAAAGGCAAGAAGCTAGGGTCTGACTTCAGGAGACTGCACCGTGCCACAGGCTGCAAAGATCAGCCGGCAGCCTTACTGCGGCAAACCACACGCAGCGAGGGAAGGCTTTGCCGTTGGATTTAAGACACAAAGCCCCAGCCAGACATTACCCTCAAAGCTAACACCGCTGCAGGGCTCCCCTACCAGCCTCTGTGCCAGGAAGGACCATCCAGCTCACTGCAGAACCATGATGGAGGCCCAAATCTGATGGCTACGTGCTGCTGACAGATCCAGCCCAGCTGTGCCATGGACACACCAGGTGGTTTCCCTCAGCCACGTGAGCTCAGGGTCCTGCTAACCTCTCAGAACATCCCAAGACTCAGCATGGATGCGTCACAGGAACCAAGGGAGAGGAGGGGAGAGGTTGGTGGAGGCTGCTCATAGCCTGGTCCCCCCACAAAAGGATGCCAAGACAGGTCTTCAGTGCTTTTGAGACTCTTCCCTTGCCCCTCAACCCCACAACAGCTTGCTTCCTAAAAATCTGTGCCTTTTTTCAGCTCTAGGACCCTTGATTCTCTGAGGTCTGGTATGGGGTTGAGATCACACACCAGCCTGCCCTTGTTGAGAAGTGCTAAGAGGATCCCCCTCTACCTGGTCAGCTATTGCCCCAAAGCTACACATTGCTGCTATCTCTGCCAAGCAGCTAAATGGGTGCAAGAAGTAACTGAGGAAGATGAAAAAACAGCAGTAAGACAAGAGCTGGACAGGCAGAAAACATGATTATATAAACATCACTAGGACATTTTTGCTTGTTGATCTGCTGTTGACTTGGGGAGTATAAGTACCTTTCAAGGCCTGTGCACAGAAAGCTTTTAATTAGGCAAGGACAGAGCTTTGGGCGAGGAGCAGGCTGTGCCTGGTGGCCAGCAGCAAGGCCACCTTCCAACTTGCCCAGTCGTTCCACCCTGGTCACTACTGGAGAGGCAGGAAGGCAGGCCCCACAGCCCAGGTGACCAGAGCTAGCACGGCAGCCCCAAGCAGGACCCGCAGCCGAGCCTAGCAAGGCTGGCTCAGTCAGAGCTGTGGACAGAGGCCCAGCCACTGTAGACCTGGCTACTCCATAGCTGCAGCTCTAGTTCACATACTTTAAGCTCAGTTTTCATCTGTGTTTTAAGCCATAGCAGTACCACAGGAGAGATGACAGCAGACAGGCTCATTGCCCCAGCACAATGAACAATGCCTGCCTGAACAACCAGCTCTCTTCCCAAGCCCTGAGCAGTCTCCTTCCCCAAGGAGTCCTCACAAGCCTTCATCCTCCCAGCCACACATAAAACCCTCCCCTACTCCCCTCCCAGAAACCAACTGGCAGATTTCACTGAGCTCTGCTCATCTCAGGAACAGCCCCTTTTCTGCAGGGGCCAAACCCTTCCTGTCATTATGCCCCCAGACACCTCCAGGACACTGGCTCCGCCAAGGATTACCAAGCCTGTGGCTTCCCAGACACCAGCTGCCTCTGGGCCATGAGATCCTGTTACTCAGCCCTATTTCCTCTGTCCACCTGTTGTGCCTTATACCACGTTTGATTTGCAAACCAAGCGGGTCAGGGGTGGTTTCCTACTGCAGGCTGTGCCCTGCTGCGCTCAGCAGAGGTCCAGAACCAGGAAGGCAGGAATCAGTCAGGTCTCTAGCTGAAAGCCTCCAAAGGACACATGGATAATTTTATCTCCTGCTACAGCCAAACAGGCCCATTTGCAGCTGGAAGGAGCTACTAGTCATGGCAGACCCTTCCACACATGGCCACAAAGCCACTAGATGTAGCTTTCTGAGGGACAAGTTATGCATCCCCAGCGTGTCAGGTCAGCCAGAACTGCCAGCAGACCCACCTCTGCCCACGCAGCTGCTCCATAAGCTTGTAAACCCTATAGATTATCCTCCCTAATCCACCACAGGCCTGCTGACGACTTACCTGGCACAGCTTCCGCAACGCACGCTGGTTCATCAGCTTGTACTTCCAGGCGAGGTACCAGCTCCGCTTCTTGTGTGGCTTGACGGCGGGGTTGGGTTTCCACTCGTCCATAGTCACAGGCTGGCACAGGGGCAGCCACGTGGGGCAGGGGTCAGGACGCGCTCTGCTCGGCTCTCCTGTCCATCGGGGCTCCCTGCCAGGAGGGCACAGGGTGAGGGAAGTGAGTGCCTTCAAAGCCCCTCCCCAGCAAAAACAGGGCCTGGCACAAGCCACGCACCACAAGCTGGAGCCCCATAGAGCCTCCCCACCTGTCAGCAACCCTAACTCCGCAAGGAGCGATCCACGAGGCCAGGCTTCACTGGAGAACTGTAAGCTGGGAAACGGGAAACCCTCGATCCCAGGGGCCAGTGAGAACCTTTGCCCCAGACCAACCTGCCCACTCCCACCCTCTGGAAAAGTGGCCAAGAGGCACCAGCCGGTGACAGACCCTGGACCCGCGGCATTATGGAAGTGCCATGACTGGATACATCGGCCTGCAAGGTCCCTGCCCACCTGCAGGGCTGCGAAGCAGCACGCCCCCCCCAACAGGGATGCAGCTGGACTAGCATGGAGACCGCAGCTGGGCCCTGCCGAAGATCCTGGGGCACAGGGGGTGTCCCCAGGTGAGGCCTGGCTGCCCCGCATCCCACTGGAGCCTGGGGCAGAACGCGGAGGCCCGGCAGAGCCGGCTGGAGCACGGGCCTCTCCCAGCGGAGCCGGGCGGGGTGGGGAGCACGCGTTATGGGGTGGGGAGCGCAGAGCAGCCGCTTTGGTAGGGGAGGGGAGGGCTGGGGGACCCAGAGCCCTCAGGGGAAGGGCAACGGGACCCCGGTGATGCCGGAGGGGGTGAACCGTAGAGGCGCTTGAGGGTGGGGGGCCGAGGGCTGCGGGGAGGAGTCGCGAAGGGGGCTCAGGCGCTCCGGGCGGAGGGAGAGAGGAGCCAGGGGCCCAAGGAGGGAGGCGGGAAGGAGTAGCGGCCCTCCCGGAGCAACGGCGGGGGAGGGCAAGCGGGAAGCCCGGGGGGGGGCGGTGCCGGGAGCCGGTGCATCCCAGCGGGTGAGTGCCCCGGCCACGCTACTCACAGTCCGTGCGGGGACGCTGGGGCGGGCCGGGGCCGGGCCCGGCGGTGCCGCCGCCCCGAGAACCCTCGGTGCCAGCGGAGCCGCGCCGCTTCCGGCGCCGCAGGGACGCGGCGGGGAGGGGGGGGGCGGTGCCGGCGCTAGCTCCGCCCCCCCGGCGCCGCTCTGCGCACCCCGGCGGACCTCGCTGATGCGCGACTGCTCCCCCCGCCCAGCCACCGGGTGCGGGCAGGTGGAGGCGGGGGAGGGGGCGGGGATCGGGGCGGGGCCGGCGGGGCTCGGGGCGGGGCCGGGGCTCGGCCGGGGTGACAGCGCGGCCGCCGCCCCGCGCGGCGCCGCCGCCCCACCCGCATGGAGGGCGGCGGGGAGGCGCTGCCCGCCGACCTGCGGGAGCTGGCCAGCAAGGTGGGACGGCGGCCGCCCGCCGGGCTGCTGCGGGGGCTGCGGGCCGAGACCGGCACCGTCCCCGCCTCCGCACCGCCGGCACCACCGCCGGCACCGGCCCGCGGCGCTCTCCCGCCGCTCGCCGACCGCCTCCGGGCGCTCCGCCTCGAGCTGGTGAGTCCCGCGGCACCGGGGGCGCTACCCGCCTCCTCGGGGTAGCTGCCTTCCCCGGGGATAACTGCATCTCCCCCCCGGGAACTGCCCGCCACCCCCCGGGAACAGCCCCCTAAAAGTGCCCCGCGCTCTCCTGGCATTCTGGGGGCACCCCCCTCCCCCTTTTTTGCTCCCCCTCTGTGTGGGTTAACAGCTCCCAGCTTATACACCCACCCTCCACGGCCTTTCCCTGCACCCCGGCCCACGCAGCATCGCCCCCCGGGGTCCCACGGACCCCTCTGCCCACCTCCGTCCTGCTCCCCGCGCACCCCCCCGGCGCTGGCTCCGGCAGGGACCGGGGTGTCCTGGGGATCAGGATTCAGGGCAGGGACCTTCGCCAAGGGCACGGCAGCGAGTCCGGCCCTGTCCTTCCACCACGGGTGTCACCCCCTGGGTGACAAGATACAAAGCATCCCGGCGTTTGCTTCCTGCTGGGGCTTCTCCGGTGGCTAGTATAGGGTTGGGCTCCGGTGGCAGCCCTTCCCCGGGACCGTGGGAGGGCCGGTGGCAGCTTTCTTGCCTCCCTCCCTTCGTGGAGGGAGCGAATACCGGGGATGCCTGCGCCTCCGGGAAACGTGGCGAGATTGGGCAATGGGTTCAAGTGCGGCTGGGGGAAGGGACTCTCCCACGCACACAATCCCGAGCGGGTGGGCGCGAGCATCGTTGCCATAGGGAAACAGGCTAAATCCGCCCGCATCCCCACTGCCACCCGTGGGCTGGGGACCCACCCAGCCTGACCCCGGAGCGCTTTGGCTGGGTCAATATTCCCCATCGGCGTAAAAGCTTTCATCCTCCCTCTGCACCGGCTTCCAGGCTGCACTCTGACCGGGGAGAAAGGTCTGCGGGCCCTGGGTTGCTCGGAGGAGGAGGAGGAGGAGGAGGAGGAAGCAGCCGTGGTGTTTGCCCTGCCCGAGGTGCAGGCAGGGTGAGCCCACGGTCTGCAAGGCCTCTTGCCCCGGCTCTTCTCGACAGCCGATGAAGATGCGGGGTCACCTCTCACCCAGGTCAGCAGCCTGGGAATGGCACCCGGGTACCCAAAACCCACCACGAAGCTCCCCCCGCCTCCCCATCGACAGGAGCTGAAATTCCTCTCCCAGCAGCAGAGGCCAGCAAGCCAGTGCTCAGAGAACTGGCATGGGAGGGGGCGGTGGGAGGAGAAGGCAGCAAATTCTCACTCTCGCCTCCTGATCTGAGGAGGATGTTTATCCCTGGAGCTGGGTGTTTTGAAGGGAGATGGTGCCTGCAGGTTTCTCACGCACTGGGGAAGGGAGCTGGACCGTATCCCCCTGGGGGGACACCCTCCCTGCCTCTGCCTGCCCCTAGAGAGTATGGGGAGGAGCACAGCATCCCTCCAGCTCTGGCGGCCTGTGGGGTCCCCACTGAAAGAGGGTGGCATTTGTGGATGTGAGGGAAGACAGCATTGCGGGATGTGCATGGGGAAACTGAGGCATGGAGCAGCGCAGGGTGTCACATCCCGGAGCAGGGATCCAGGTGGATCTCCTCCACTCTGCCATGCACGCAGATCCATGGTTACCTTCCTCCCCTCCAGATGCTGCTGCAGCCCCGGGTCCAGATGCCGGCGGGCACCATGCGGGCTTTGGGGTGGGTATGGGGTCGGTGCGGTGTACCCATCGCCACATCGAGGAATATAGAGAGCAGCTGGACCTAGGTCTCCTCCTGAGCTAACCTTGCCTTGCTGGAGAGGAGGTTTCTTGGGGTGCAACTGGGGCGTGTCAGGCTGGCCTGAAGTAGCAGCAAATTGATGGCCAACTCTTCCCAGCAAATGATATGGAAAGCGGGGAGCATTTCCCTGACCTCTGCTCTCGGCGTGGCTCCCCTGGCACCTCCAACAGCCACAGCTGAACAAAAAAAATCGGGAAACCCCCCCATCAGGGGTTCCCAGTCTTCCTTCTCCTGCATCTTCTTCTTGCCAAGGCCAGATACTTCAGCAACGCGTGCAGAAAAGCCCATCGGAGGCAGTTTTTGAAATAACTTGCCTAGAAAGGAAGTGTCTGCACTTCAGGCTGGCTCCTGCCCCAATCCGGGCACATCGCTGCCATTTTTTATTTAAATCCAGCTTGAGGACCGTGGGGAGGGGATGGGGGTTGGTGTCAGGTCTCTACAAATCTTTGCTCCTGTTTTTTGTGTCCTCTTGGACTGAGACGTGTCACGTGCTGAAACCCTGGCTGGAGTTTTCCCAGGCTCCTTCCTTGGATGCTGCTGTTGCTGTGCTGGCTGTGGGACCGGAGATGGGGGTCCTGAGAGACTGGCGGGTCGCCCGTGGGCGGAGGGGTGACACTGAGGGCACCGGATGCTGGGGACCGTGCGCTGTGCTTAGAAATCATCCCGGGGGACCCAGTGGATTTCCATCGCAGCTCGCTGGTGCTGGTGCTGGGGTGTGTTTGTGAATGAGTCCATGGGCATCCGCAGCTCCCTGGCTGCCTGTACCTGTCCTGTAAGGGCTTTCTCTCCCTCTCTCCCCCGCCGCCGCCTTATTCCCTTTCCTGGCAAAATATTTGCGTCCCGCGCAGGGGAAATCCAGTGGCTTTCGGCGGCCAGTATCACACAGACAGGAATGTCTTGGCACGCGAGGTTTTCCGTTAGGAAAACAGATGTTTCTGCAGCAACTGAAGTTTTGCAAAGAGCTTCCTCTGGCTTGGAGAGACAGAAGTCGGCAAGGCGAGCGGTGTGATCGGCAGTGCCTGTCCCCGCCACCATCCTCTCCTGTTTTGGGCATGATTTGGGTCTCAGGCTGCAAATCCTGCTGTGTCACATTGTCACCAGCCTTGGATTGGACCCTAGAAGGAGGAAAGTAAATGCACGAAAGGGGTCAGCTGAAACAGTCCGGGGAGGTGCTGATGGTGCAGCCAGATCCGAGCAATGTCCTGGTGCATTCCTGCCTGGTCCCTCCTGCCCTGCCAGCTGCCTCATTGGGGGATGCTCTGGTCTCACATCTGCACCCAGTGCCTGCAGCTCCTTGCTTACCCCTGTCCCCATAGCAGACAGTGACAAGTGCCCTGGATTTATTTCCCCAAGGGGGTTGGTGGCTGGTGGATGCTATAAATGGTTGGTCCTTGATGGTCGTGTCCCCAGGTCTTGGACAGGGTCCCTGCAGGGTGTTCCCTCATGCTGTGCTGTCCATCAAACAGCTTGGCAGACCTGCACCTACCACGGTGACACCTCTGCTGGGTGTGCTGGGACTTGGGTCCCTCGGCTGCCAGGGTCACCTTGGTCCCCCCAGAAAACCCCTTGCTCTCTGTCTCCCTGGCAGGCTTATCTGCGAGCGGTCGACGTGAAGATCCTGCAGCAGCTGGTGGTGGTGAACGAGGGCATCGAGGCGGTGAAGTGGCTGCTGGAGGAGAGGAGCACGCTGACCAGCCGCTGCAGCAGCCTGGCCAGCAGCCAGTACAGCCTGGTGGAGAGCCAGGCGGCCTCACGGCGGGGCAGCTGGGACAGCCTGCAGGACCCCAACGACAGGCTGGACAGCATCTCCGTCGGTAGCTACCTGGACACGTTGGCCGATGACATGGATGAGTATTCCCAAAACGCCGCCGAAACCGCATCTGCACCGGGAAGAGCCTTGGTCAGGGCGGAGCAGGATTGGGTCAGGATTGACCCCGAGAGGGGTCTTGCAAAACAAGAGAAGGGCAAAGTGGAGCACGAGTGGCCCCATGTGGACCTCTCCCCACCTGGGCTGCCCCAGGATCACCGGTTTGCTAAGGAGCCCCAGGTGGCCAACGGGTATTTGGGCCAGCAGCCACCTTCTCTGGAACCAGGCAGAGACACCAAATTGCCGTCGGGGGCCGGGGAGAAGCTGGGGAAGGGGAACCTGGGTGGGAAAGCTCGGAAAGCCGAGGCTGACTTCGAGAACTGCAAACTAAACAGCAAACTGCACCTGGAGTACGATGCCCACTGGCGCTGGCTCCAGTCTCAGGATGACGTGACATTCTTGTAGCCCATGGCTTCACCTTCCCAGTCCAGCCCTCCCATCTGCCCGCTCCGCTTCACTTGTCTCTGCTGGGGAGAGTTGGGGTGGCTGGGGAAGGGGGGCTGGCTGGCTTGGTGGTGTTGCAAGGGGTCCTCTGACCCCCTGGCCAGTGTTCAGTGATGCAGCCCTAAGGGATGGGGTCCCTGCCCTGTGGTGAATTTCAGGGAGAGGAGGAATGAGGTGGGTCCTCGTAAATTTAAACCTTTTCTCTGGGGTGGTGTTTGCAGGTGGCTGGTTACTCCTCTGTTGTCCTTGATACTGGTGGCGAGGAAGGGTTGGTGGGGACACCTGGGACAGCAGGACACCTGCGACCTCTCCCTGGTTCCACCTCCACCCTCTAATCCTCAGCATCCCATCTGCAAAAACTGGGGACCCTTTCCCCCAAACCGGGTACCCCGGAAGGACAGGAGATGCTCCCACACATCCCACAGCCAGTGTGAGGTGTGGGGTAGGACCATCAGCAGGGCATCCCTGTTGGATATGCTCATTTCCATCCTCGTCTACAAGGCCAGTGTCTGTCCAGGGTAGAGCTGTCCTGGGGCACCTGGGGTTTGGTTGCAGCACATGGTGGATGCTCAACTCCCCTTCTTGGTGGGGGAAGCCCTGCCTGGTTTAAACCCCTCTGTGAAGCTGAAGCATGATCAGAGCGGTCACTGTAGCTGCTCCTGTTGGGCTGGGGAGCCTTCATCCATACCCTGCAGAGGAAGAATGATGGTGCAGACTTCCCTTCCCGATGTGATTACATGAGAAGGGCAAAACACTGGGTGGGAGATGGAGATCCAGTTCTCCCAGTGTGTTCTGGACTGTCTCCCCCCTTGGGATCAGGTCCTGCAGAAGCTCCAGGACATGGCAGCGTACGGGCAGGCTGGCAGAGCCTGCAGGGCTCAGACTCAGAAAGGCTTGTGCTTTCCCCTGGCAGAGCATGATGGGGGGGATGGATGGGATTCTCCATCTGTGTGATGAATGGTGCCAGGTCTCTGCCCCCTACCAGCAACCAGAAACATGAGGCTCCTCTGCTGGGCTGGATTTGCAGCAACCCTGCCCTGGAGACATCTCCTCTGTCCTTTTAGCCTTGGCTTCTGCCTGTGCCTTTTACTGTCCACCCACCATGTCTCCCAGCACATTCCTCGCTGGCTTGTAGAGCATGGCTTCCAGCTGGAGCCGTGTGCGAGCTTGGGCAGGACCTGCTGCCTTCCCCAGACAATGCAGGGAAGGACCTGGGCATCCCACAGGCCCCTGCTTCAAGGACAGGGGCTCTTCCACACATGGTGACAAGCCTGGAAGGTCTTGGCTTCACAACCCGTGGATGTGTCTGTCCTCTGATGAGGGTGCAATGGCTTTGCTCTCACAGTGGTGCCGTCATTCCCCTGCCTGCATGGGTCGCAGCCTGTCTCTGTGTCTGATGGGGTGGTGGGAATGGGGACAACACCTCCTGATCTCAATGGGAAGCCAAATGAGAGGGAAGACCTGGCTGTGACTCTTTCTAGATGCGAGAAATGAGCTGGCCGTGGTTAGGAAGGTGGTCGGGTGCACAACAGGTTCAGCTTTGTGTGTCTGAAAGCAGCACCTTCAGTGGGAACTACCCTTTGTGCTGAGACCCCCGAGCATCCTCCCTTCCCCTGCAGATCCTCAGGGCTTCCCTGGATGACACAGAGAGCAGGACAACGTCCAAAATTCCCAGAAACGGCACCTATCAAGGACTTGGCGGAATCCCAGCAAACTGGGACTGGGTTGCCCTACGCAAGCATCCCACCTGTCTGCCCTGGAGCAGCCATGCTTGGCTTGCCATCGCCTGCGAGCAGCTCGTGGCTCCCTGCATAGCTCTGTCACTGAGCCACCACGTCCCCCAAGGCTGGCTGTCCCCTGCTTTCCTTCTAGCCCTGCATGCGATGAATCAGCTGAGGGTCCCTGGGGGAGACAGGTTAAATCCTCCAGCACTGTTAAAACCATTCTTGACAAAAAAAATAGCTGGCTTAATAAATGGTTGCATTTCTCCCAGGCCACGCTGTCAGTGCTTTGCCGAGCTTACGGGGGTTTCTAAGGGAAGGGGAGAGGATCTGGTCTGAAACACCCTGGAGCTGGCGGCGGTTCTGCAGGCAGGGCAGGTTTAGCCCCCAGTCCTGAAACAGACACAGAGAACAAGTCTGGGCATCTGTCCCTTGTCACATCAGGGTGGTGACACCTAAAAGTCTCACCTCCTGGAGCAGCCTGTCTGCTGTGGCAAGGATGCTGGTGAGACTGGATCTCTAGGAGATGGGGCATATGGAGCTCAGCTGATCTATGTCTCCAGCTGCAGATGGCAGCTTTGCTCTTCTTGCCCCAGATTTCCAGGGAAGATCTTTCCAGGTGTTTACCAGCCCCGTTAGCCATGCTGGAGTCTCCATTTGTTTCCCGTGTTCTGCCTCCTCCACCCAGGACGTGCAGGGGGGCGTCTAGGTACAGGACAGAGACTTCTGCAGTCCAGCCTGGGGTGGGAGCAGCCACAGCTCTGATCTCAGGCTGTTGAGACTTGCTCCTGGGTGGGTCCCTTTAAAACCGCTGGAGCCGGTGCTCATGCAAACATCAGCTTTTCCAAAGCAAACGCAAGCGGTTTATCCAGCCCTGCCATCCCACCCTCAGCATCCGTTTCGGCTCCTGGCTTTGAAACTGTGAGCTGCTGCAGATGGAGAGGTGGAGGCTGGAGCCAGCAAGACTCGCCAGGATTTCCCCATTTTCTGCGGGACTGAGGTAAAAAATAAAAAAAAAATGAAGAAAACACAATTCCCAGCCCATTCCTCTTCCGGACCTAGACCCTGGCAGTCGGATGGCTCTGTATCGCCAGAGATGAGCCTTTGCTGAGGCTCCCCTGGGCATGGACTCTTCAGTCTAGTTTGCAGAAGCCTAAGTTGCCCATAGCCCCAAAATCTGGGTAGCCCCCAAATCCCAGCCCTTGGAGCTGGAGGGGTGGATGAGACCTCACAGTTTTCCTGATTCCCCAGATGAGGCGTCACCCACCTCCGGAATTTGCCCAGGCACATGCAGATCCAACATGCCCCAAACCTGCACTGGGGAAACACCTCTGTCTTGCTGAAAGGTGGGTGCAGCAATGGGGTGCAGAGCACCCCTGGGTGGGAAACAGCCCACAGTGCAGGTCTACAGCCTCTCTCCTTGCTGTGATCTGCCTGACTCTGCCTGCTGCTGCCCTTGGGCTGTTCTTGGGCTGTTCAGCACTGGTATCAGTTAAGAAACCAAGCAGATAAAGCAGGCAGGACCCCAGCCGGGGCCAGAAAACACCCACCTCTGTTACAATAAAAACGCCAACAAGCCTTGGTTTTTTTTTTTTTTTCCCAAGATATACACAGAGATTAGACTGTCTTTACAAGGCAGTAAAACACTTTAATATCTCCCCTTGCTAGTTATTAAAAAGTCCCCTGGGCTTTCCCCTCCCTGCGTGCAGCTTGGCTCTGAAAGGGCCTGTCCCCTGAGCGCTGTAGCCATTTAAACAATTTATGGTAGTTCCTGTGGGGAAGCAGTGTGAAAATAACCTTTTCCCAGGGGTGGAAGAGCCTGGTCCCCGTGGTCAGAGGGAACCTCCTCTGACAACCACTGTGACCTTTGGTTTGGCAGTTCTGTCACCCCACACAACCACGTGGACTTGCTGGCATGGGGTGCGTGGCCATGGGGCATCCTGGGGAGAGGGTACGGGGGATATGTGGGTGCAAGTGCAGCCTGTGGGGCTGGATCCTGGCATCTCCACCCTCCTCGGTGCTGGGGATGCTCCCTGTTGTCCCTTGTACCATTCCCCGTGCATTGCTTAGGGAGCAGGTGCTGGGAGGAGAACTGTGTGTTAGGGCTGCTTGGGGCTGCCCTAAAATGCACCCATGGGCTGTGCATAGGCACCAGCGTGTCTCAAGGCTTGTCTCAGCACTCCCTGCTACTGCCCTGCCTCTGGCACCCACTGCTGAGGTGAAAAGATAAGGAAAGGCCCGGGCAAAGCAAGTGTAACCCGGGGCTGATGGCACCCTGCCCGCTGGTTCCCCTGAGCTCAGCACGGGCTGTGTGGCACGGTGACCTGCCTGAAAATCAAACCCCTCAAGAGAAAGTTTTCAGCCCAATCGGTGCGATGAAGTGGCCCAGTGACTCCGGTGGCAGTGTGTGGGGGTGTCCCCCCAGCCACCCCAGCCCCTGGGGAGAGCGTTCAGCCGTGCAGCCCAAGGTTTTCCATAAGCCTTGCCGGGGAGCAGCGCTGTGAGCAGAGCCCTGGGCTTGTGCTGCCTGAGCCATTGCGGGCAGCGTGGGGCAGGAGAGGCCAACAAATGGGGCAGAAGGGACTGGTCATTCCCTCAAGCCCTGCAGTGTTCTGGCAGCAGGGATGGTCTCCTGGGCAAGGCTGAAGTGTTGGTGCCAGTCGAACCAGTGTGGTGAATCCCAGTGATGCCAAAACCACCTCCAATTCAGGATGGTGTTTGGTCCCAGTCCTGGAGAAACTGGCACCCAGGCTGACCCCATCATCCAGCTCTCTTCCGGCCAGCACCTCTCACCCAGCCCACTCCCCACGCCCTGTCCAGGACCTCCCAGTACAGGGTTAACCAGCCCAGTGGGGCTTTCTTGTGTCCTGGGTTTCCAGCCGATTTCCAGCTTTGCCTTCCCACTGCCCCAGGGTTACAGGTCTCCAAGGCAGGAACCTCCTACGGGTTTTGTGCAAAGAGGCAGCCAGGAGGACGAAGAGATGTCAGCTGGTGTCCATCCTCTAAAGAAAGGGCTTGCAGCGTGTGCTCAGCCTCTATTACACACCAGAGAAGCCATACCAGGCAGAGGATGCTCTGACTGCCCAGGGTGGCGCAGGCACCAAACGGGAGTCCTCCTGCCACCTCCCCACCTGTGGGATGCACCCCAAGCTCCCCCTGAGCCTGCTCTTGGTGTTAGCGGCTGAGTGACCATGAGCGTGGTGAACACGGAGACCAAGCTGGAGCGAGCAGACCCTTTGGGAGAGGCCTCCCGGGGCTGTTCCCTGCCCAGGCTGGCAGCTGGCCAGGCCTTTGCTTTGGAGACTAATCCTCTGGCTTTAGAGTTTCCCGGTGCTCCTTGGGAGTGAAAAACAAGCGTGCCTGCTCAGGGCCTCGTGGGTGTGGGGGCATGGCTGGGTGACGAGGACGGGGTTGGGGATGCTGGGTGCCAAGAGGAAGCACAGCTCTCCCCTTCCCCCTCCCTGAATGGCGGGCACCCACCCTGGCCCATCAGGGTCCCAGCTCTGCCACCTTCTCCTTCCCATTTCTGTGACCCATTGCTTGGCAAGAGTCCCCCCACCTCCCATGAGGGGCTGGGACCTGGCGGTACCCCCACTCAGTGCCCAGGGGTGACACCAAAAGCTGCAAGTACCCAGGAGATGGATGTGCTCCTGCTGCTGCCTTCTGCCTGCCAGCCCTGCTTCGGTCCCCGGCGGGGAGGGGAAGAAAAATCTGAATTGATCTTCTGAGAAATTAATCCGCTTTCACCGTCTTAGCACAGCCTGACCTAGAACAACTCTCCTGTTTGGGGTTTTTTGGGTGTTTTTGTTTTCTGTGAGGTGTTTAAAGGGAAATTTTGGCCAGAGAGAAGCAGAAGCTGAGCTGCTTGAGAGAGAAATGGCACAGCAGCTGGGAGGGCAGCAGGGGCTGGCAGGGAGGGCAGGGACACTGCCTGGCCAGGGCTGATGGCCCTGGGCTGCACAGCCACCTCTCAGGGGGATGTGGGGACACGTCCACACTGGGGACACCAATGGGGAAGGATGGGGAGAAGGACCGGAGGAGGATGTCCCCAAATGGGAGAGAGGAAGCTGCAGCCCTCTCTCTCCTCCCTGGACAGCTGTGGTCCAGGGGTGGGGCATGACGGTTTGGGGCTGGATGGAGCGACCACGCTGGACACCGGGACAGGGGTGGGAGGTGAAATATGCCTCTTCCAGGCACCCACTCCTGCCCCATCACACTACTTGCTTCCCCATTTCACATGTCCCCAGCCTGCTCCATCCCTAGGGATGCAGTCTGGATGAACCAAATGTCATCCCTGGCTTAGTGGATGCAGTCTGGGTAAGGGAAACCAGCCACCCCATCACCAAAACAACCCCAATAAAATGCTGAAGCTCAGGTCATGGGGGTCACATCCAGCTGTGGAGCTTCATCAGCCTTGAAAACTCATCAGCTGCCCTGCAAGGGTCTCTGCTCTTGGGCTGCAGGGCCAGGAGCGCTCTGCCCCTGCCCCACTTCCTCTCTGCCTCAGTTTCCCTCTTGTTAAAGATGCGGCGTATTAGAAAGGAAGGAAACCCTCAGCCTCCCTCAGCTCCTCACGGCCGTGCTGTGGGGCTGGTTCCAGCTCTGCAAGACTCAGAGCAGAGTGGAGAGGCTGGGCAGCTGCTCCTGTGCTCATCCATGTGTCTCTCTACATCTGTCTGTCTGTCCCATCCCAGCAGAGTGCTGTGACTGGGATGTGGGTGCAACGCTCATGGCCCTCCAATGCCTTCTACAAGGGGCTTTTGAGCCCAGAACCAGCCCCAGACAGGATCTGTGCCCTGGCAGAGAGGCAATGTTGAGAACCAAGGAGGTTCAAGGCAGTTTTTGGGCAGCAGCCCCTGTTTTGGAAGCTCAACCCCGGACCTCAGGGCAGGAGGGCACAGGCGGCATGAGCAGCGGGGATTATGGCTACTATAAAAAGCATCAGCCTCTCTTGTCCCTGCTCCCTAAGGCGCTTAGAGGAGGAAAGAGGGACTTAAAGAGCAACCTCCTGCACTGAAGAGGTGCAGGGACTGGAGCAGTTGGAGTAGCCTGGCACCCTCATCAGCCCCCTTCCCCCTTGGCATCCTGAAAACCTCACCCAGAAAAACAGACCCCAGCACCTCTTTGCACAGACCCTCTCCCAATGTCCCTGACATCGGATGGCCAGGCCCTCGTCCCCTGCTCGGAAGATGTGGGGGACAAGGAGAGGGCTAGGGTGACCCCCCTGGCGTGGGCGTCCTGGCACGCAAGAAGAGCAGATGAGATTCCTGTACCATTTGACCAGCCCCCAAACAGCTCTCCCTGCCCCATCCTTGCAGCCTCACTCATCCACCTAGTCCTGTCCTCCCAGCCTGCTTCGGAGGTCCTCTGAGGGTGCTGGAGATAGCCTCCAAAATGCAGGCAGTGTGGAGGGACAGGGGCTGCTTTCAGCCAAAAGCCACACTCTGGCTCCAGTGTCTGGAAGCAAATTGGCTCCATGGCTTCTCGGGACTCTCCGACAGGCTCACGGACACCCTTAGAGCTCAGCAGTAGTGCAGTGTGTGGTGACATGTTTGGGGACAAATTAGGGGGAAGAAAGATGCCAGATGATGGCAATGATGCAGGGATGGGGGGATGCAAAGGAAGGTGGCATGGGAAACTGCTGTCCTCTGCAATTTCGCCTAGGTGTGGCAGGTTCCAGTAGAGAAAGCAGCTACAGCCATGGGTCCTGCACAGCTCCGGTGCCAGCCTGGTTCCTGGCTTTGTCCTGGCACCCACCAAGCAGCCCTGCAGCTCACCGAGATGGTTGGTTGTTCCCCACACCACGGTGTACACCGCAACATCACCAGGTCTGGGTCGGTCTTGGGGGTGGACACAGCACCAGGATCCCTCCTTGAATAGCTGCAAAAGGGGGTCCTGGCTCCAGGAGGGCAGGCAGGGCAGTGGGCTGAGGGCTTTTCTCCCCGCCCCCTTCCCAGCCTGGAGCATCCCGGTGGACCCCGGTGCAGGCGGCCACAGGAGGGAGCTTGGCTCCAGCCTTCTGCTCGGAGGCCAGTGGTCTGGGGTGGGTGACAGCCACCCTGGCTCCGGCTGTGAGCTGCTGCTTGGCGCAGGAGCATCTCCCCGGGGTCTAACCACGGCATGTGGGACCCAAGGTGTCTTGAGAAGGTGGCAACAACCCTTCTGGAGCAGAGGTGGCTCCATCCTCGGGGAAGCCTCCACCTTATTTCCAGCAGCTGGTGGGCGATGGGTCCCGATGCGGAAGAGCCACTGAAGCTGTTGCCCAAAGCCATCAGAGGAGCAGTGGTGCCTGGCAAGTGGCATGTCCCTGCAGCAGGGACTGGTTCCTTTGAGTGCAGTGTCTGTGCTGGACACATGGTCTCACCATCCCTCTGCAGCAGTGGTTGGGGGACCTGGGTGACCCCGATGACCAGCCTCTAGATGTTGAAAGGGCAGGGGAACAAAGAAACCAGCTCCTCATCCCATACAATCTCCTGTCCCCCAGGAATCTGGACCTTCCTAGTTTCCCCAGCCCACAGCCAGCTCTGGGCAGCCCCACGCCCAGGGCCAAAAAAATGGGAGAAAAACGATGGTGGCAGCCATGGTGTGCCTGACTGGAGATGGTCAGTTACTGGGCAGAGGTTTGCAGTACTGTCGCTGATGCCTTTGATTGCTGCAAAGCTGACAAAGCCCCAGCGTGGTACCTCTCGTAATGGCTCTCATTAAAAGCCATCAGAGCAGGAGGCTGAAACCATATCCATTTTCCCTAACCGCTTTCAGAAGGGGAAAATGATGCTCTAGCCCCTGCTATTAGGGATGCGCTGGGTTCCTCAGGCAGGGGAAGTCAGGGCTCGTTTCCCTGAATGGCGGCAGAAGTCCTGACCACTTGCCTCTTCTTGGGATCAGGTCACTGGGCCATCAGTACGGACCTTTTTTTTGAGACTAAGGGATCTTCATAAGGAGTTGGTACTGGGACCAAGGAATGAGCTTGGCCCTTGTGCCTCTGCTCTGCTGTACAGAGAAATGATGGATCCTTGTTTAAAACCCCAATTGGGTCAAGAGCTGGCCTTAACATACCAGTGAAACCATCAAGGTGCTCCTTTTCCCTCTTGGTTTGGGAGCTTGCCACTCACCTTGGCTGCTGCTGGCTTCCTCTGAGCCCCTTAAAAAGGGAAGAGCAGGGATCTGCCTGGAGTTAGCAACAGGAAAGGATGCCTTTGGGCAGGGAGAAGTGGCAGGAAGAGAGAAGGGCAGTTTTGGGTGGTGGTGCCCTGGCAGGGAAGAGGAAAGCACCCAGGGAGACAAGGGAAGTCTTCTCATCCATCAGTGCATGCACGTGTGGCTGACCCCAGCAGAGAGTCAGCACCCCTCGTGGTGGCAGCTAGTATGGGGTGACGAGAGGGATGGACACACTGGGGTAAGTCTGAGGGATGCAGCCATATAGGGGCTATTTTCCCCCAGGAAGGGTTGGGATCCTTGCCTCCCCTCCAGCCACGTTCCATGGAGAACAGGGGTTTACTGGGAACTGACAGGGCTGCTCCTGGTCAGGGGATGCTGGGCTCAAGCAGAGCTGGTGGTGGCAGGGAGGTGGTGGCCCTGGCCTGGCCTTGGGGTGGTGGCCCCAGGCTGGTCCTGGGACATTGCCTCTCTGCCCCACAACTGCAGGATGCACCCAGTCAAACAGGCTGGGAGCTGGAGCTGCAAAACTTAGAGGACAATCAGCCCAGGCAGGTCATCAACATACTGGATTTGGGCCCTGTTGACTGTTCAGAGCCTTTCTGCAGCCCCTGCAGCAGCCCCAGCTCCCTGCTGTGTCCTGAGTGTCCCCAGAAGTACAGATACCCCCACTTCTCACACAGCTTCCTCATCTCCCTCGCCCTTTCACCACTGTATCCCCGTGCTGTGGGATAGCCGCATGCCAAAGGACTGCCTGGCTCCTCTCCAGCTCGTTTCTCTTGTGAGCTTTGTTTAGTGGGTGTATTTTGCATTTGCTTTTTTTTGCTATTCACAGGGAAGAAAGGGAAGTCACGAACCCACAGACAGATGTCAGGGCAGGACCAACCAGCCCCGGAGAAGGGGTGATGCTGCCCACCCTGGAGATGTCCTTAGAGGTTAGCAAAACCAGGATGAGGAGGGCTTTGCTCTGTGGTGCCACCTCTGCCCATCCCTTCCTCTTGCCACCCAGTCCCGCAAGGTGGCTGCTGCCCCATCCCACTGCTCCATCCCTCCGCTCCATCCTGCTGCTCCATCCCGCCTGGCACGGCCACCGCGCCGGTCACGTCTGCTGCGGGAGGTGGCAGGTCTCGCTGATGGCAATGACCACATCCTGGGGCTGGTGGTCCCGGTGTCGTGGCACCTCGGGCATCTCGCTCATCTCGTTGACGCTGTTGCTGATGCAGTTGATGTCGCTCTTGTTGCTGTTGTCGTCTGGGCTGGGGCCGAAGATCCAGTCTGCAGGAGGGAAAAGCACAAACCAAACCCCTGGTTACCTCTGGCTGTTCCCAGAGTCAAATGACTGGGAAATCGCTGTCCCCTGATACATCCTACCCCTTGCTCCAGGCGTTTACCCCCCAGGAGGGTCCCAGCCCCCTGATACTGGGGTCTCTGCTCTTCCCAGCTCTGGGCTGGTTTTCTGGCTGCTGGTTTCTGGAAACCCTCCTGGCTTAGGCAAATGAAATCACCCTGCTAATCCCCAGGATGAAAACAAAGTGTCCCCGCGGTGAAGTGCACATCTGCGCTTGCCCGCATGGGAAAGCAATGGATTTCCTACAGCGTGTTTTTGCTGTCAGAAGCGAAGGGGATGATTAAATAACTGTGTGACAACCAAATGGGGCTGGAGGCATGGCTGGGGACATGGCTTCTCTGCCCTGGGAGTGCATGTCTGAACCCTCCATGGGCAGCTTTGAGGCTGTGCTTCTGGCAGGGTAGCGGAGCTCTGGGATGTGGCTCTGAGCTGATCTGGCCACTCTCATGAACCTGGGGGAGACTGATACCCCTCCAAAATACAGTGGGCACTGCTGGATGGCGGTGTGACCGAGACATCCCCCGCAGCACGAGGGGCTGCGGCTCAGCAGAGGCAGGTTCTGCTGCTTCCTAAATATCTATTTTTTTGTAAAATTTGGCTGTTTGGGCAGTGAGAAACCATCCCAGCCATGATGGGAAAGCATCAGTAATGCGGAGAGCAAGGCTGGGGAAACCCAGGCAAGGGGAGAGGAGCCCCTGGCGCCAGCCAGGAGCTGGCGGTGGTGGGTAGCAGAGCACCAGGACCCGTTTTCCTTCAGCCCTGCTCCCAAAATAAAGTGGAGATGGCTATCAGGGGGCCAACAAAAGGAACAGCCTGGTTTTGTTGTTTCTAAAGGACTCCACTTATTCACCAACGAATTGCTCATAAGAAATAACAAATCTTTCCTCTGTGGCATGGTGTATTTCAGGTATTTCTATCCCCACCGGACGTTTTAATTGCAGCTCTTTGGACACAGGCTGCCTGGCGGAGCAGGGATGGAAAACCGCAGTCACAGAGAGATGTTGCCTTTTTCCTGGGCTGCAGAAAAAAGTTATGCAGCAAAAGCGAGGCAAATGATGGCAAATGCCAGGGTGGGAACCTGGGTGTGAAGGGAGATTCAGATCTCATTTCTTGGGTCACCAGTGGTGAGGAGGAGAAACGGGAATGACCTGTGGCCCTCCCTGTGCTCGGTGTGTGCACTGTAGGTTGAATTTTGGGGCTTTTTTGAAAGCTCTACAGCTTTTCCTTCTTTTTTGAAGAAAACCCAGGAATGTTGTCATTTTTGCAATGCAGTATTTGACTTTTTTCTCCAGCCTAAAGCCATTTGGCCACACCATCCCCAAGGGCATGAGGCATGGCTCTTGAGGTGATGCTTATGCTGTGGAGCCAGGGTGAGTGTCCACCCTGCCATGGGGGCTGGGCAGGGAGTGGAGAAGGTTGTGCCCTGTTGCCTGGCATGAGCTGGCTGGAGGTGGGTGCAGGCTCCACCATGCTGGGTGCAGAGAGCTCCCACCATGCTGGGTGCAGACGGCACGTCCAGGGGGCAGATGTCCATCACTGCACCAGGGGCGTCCTGCTGGTGGTGCAATGGGAAGGGCGGGAGAAGAACCACCACAGCGACCACAGCTACCACGGTGCTGGCAAGAGTGATTGAGAAACTCAGAAAAGATATGGTCCAAAGGCTTTTGGGAAGCCCTGGGACTGCTCTGAGCCCCAACCAGGGCACCTAGCTTTCACTTGGCATGGTCCACAGCCCCACCAGAGCCTGGGCTCCCCTTCACAACCCTTCCCCAAGGAAACCAGCCAAGCCCAGAAGGTTCAGTTAGGTCTTTTTTTCCTTTATAGCCTCCATTTTGCTTAGATTTACTGGATTTAGACCAAAGTTAAACACTCCACCGGCTTCTTCTTGGCCTGACCCCATAGACTGGGCTGAGTCCATGCTGTCTGGACACCCTCTCCTGCTCCCAAGACCTCCCAGGCTCGCGCCAGACCCTGCGCAGCTGCTTGGCATGAGGAGGATCCAGAAGGCAATAACAAGATTGCCTCCTACAAATACTATTAAAGGCCTCGGCTTGCTTTCCTTGACGTCAGCCGTGAAACTCCAGTGGGAGCAGGGGCTGCTCTGGCAGGGAAGAAGGGGAATAACCTGTAGAAAGGGGGTGATGGATCCCCAGACATCCCAAGAGCCGTCGGGTGAGGGTTGCTGCGTGCAATGGGACGCAAAAAGCACAACTTCGCCCACCCGTGAGCAAAAGTGGCATTTGGTGGCCAAGCGATGGACCCTTGGGGACAACTGCAGGCAGCAATAGCTGGGCGCAGCACCGCGGCAAGTGGTAAAGGCAGAAGTGCAGAGGATGGGTGTTTTGGGAGGGCGCCAGGTGCTCAGCAAAAGCCATTTTCCATGGGAAAAGGGTCAGGGTGCATCATCACCAAAGGGGATGTGACTGGCCAGGGTGGCCGGGGAAGGTGCTCACATGGGGCTTCCGCAGTCTAATTCCCGGGTAAGAGCGGGCTGGGTTGTACGCGCTAATCCGAACCGCTGCTTCCCTGGGAATTATTTCTGGAGCCTGCTGGATCTAATTACCCAGTAATCTGCAGGAAGATGTAATTAGGCTGTCATTAGAGGGTATTTACTGCGATGCCTTTATGATTTGACTGTGTAAGTAAGGAGTGAAGTAATTACACAATTACAAGTTATTTGTGGCCATTTATGGCCTGTAACTTCAGTGTGTTGCCATGTACGGAAGAAGGGAGCAAGACCCCGTGGAGCTGGCAGAGGATCTCCTGCCAGCAGGACCCTGGAGAAACAACCATAAAAATGTCAGCGCCCTCGTCTCCCCCCCACCTCGTCTCCCCCACCACCAGCAGCCGGCTCTGCCCAGCCACGCACACTTCTCCCCAGCTTCTCCTTCCGTCTCCTCTCAGCCTGTGGGTGAGAAACCAGGGTCCCTCGGGGTCCCCCATGGGATGTCTGGGGAGGGACAAGGGGGAAGAGAGAGGAGACCTGCACGTCTTTGGTCCCAGCGGGATGAAATCTTGTTCTGATGTGGAAGGACCTTTGCAGGGGAAGGGATGCACAACTTCACATCCTTAGATAATGAACCCTGACGGGAGGTGCAATCAAGTGATGAACAGTGGCGAGGGGCTGGGAGCCAGGGGATGAACTGGCCGAAGGCAACTGAAACCCTTAGCAGCATGACAGACATCTCTCTCCATCCCTTACATCTGGCAGGGGTCTGCATGAGTAGCAGAAAATGGACACCACTGCCACCAGGAGGAAAATTAAATCCTCTTTTGGAGCAAAATCCACATTTGTGTTCACACAGGCTCCAGCCAGAAGGCAAGCAAAGTCAGGTGAACCAGCGTACCCAAAAGACCTGGGACACCCAAGGGCAGAACTGGGGTGAGTAGGGGTCCCACAGTGCACTCCTGGGGCAGTGGGATCCCCAGACCCAGCACGGTTACACTTTGGAGGTAAGAAAAAGCATTACCTGCCCCTAGCCATCCCCTGGAAGGAGCTTGTAACACAGACTGCAAAATCAGGGCATGCATGAATACCTCACACGAAAGAGAGGGACAAAGTGCCTTTCTCGGCTGGGCTGGGGGAGCAGCATCTAACTCAGAGCCACCTCTCCACGCTCACCAGGTGCTGCTGAGGCTCAGCACGACCGCTGAGGTCTTGCAGGGCGAAAGGCAAGGTGGAAAGTGCTGTGATGGGGTGAGATCGATACGTAGCGATTGATCCAAAGCAGCTGGGGAGAGGAGATAGGGTAGACTGGGTAAATCCGAAGCTGCGAAATAGCATCTCTCCCTGAAGAGCAGAGTGATGTAGCAAAAAAGTGCCCCCACACTGCCCTGACTCTGCATGAATCTTCAACAACATCCTTGGAAGCAGGACCCTTTGGTTGTGCTGGTTTTGGGGCAGAAAAACACTGTTGTGGGTTGTCCAGATTTCACAGTGTGTTTCACCCCTCCTTGTACCGGCAGCATGAGGGATGGTCCTCACTCAGAAACCCTTTACGGTGCAGGGAGCAGCCTCCTGCTGCCTGTGTGCACAGGGATGCTCTACACCCAGTGTCATCCCAGTGGGGTGGCCAGGTCCCCTGCATTCACTGGGGACAGGGTGGGATGTCTGTGAGGCACTTGAGCCACTGGAAAAGAGATTCTGCAACAAAAGAGCAGAGGGAGGTGGGAGAAAGGGTTGAAATTTAAATGTGACCCAGCGACTGAGACATTCACACTCCCTGCAGAGATGGAAACAAGCAGCAGAAGGGGAAACGTTAGATGAAGCACCGAACTCGTGCTCTAGTTTTACGTGTTTCAAATGGAGCTGGGTGTGAAAACAGCTGCTAAAAAAGCCCCTTTTCCCAGCAGCAGCAGCAGCAGCAACAGAAGCACCTCTCCTTCACTGAAACAGGTCCTGACCCAGCAATTGCTCCCCGCTCTGCAGCAAGGCAGGACCAGCTCTAGCCAAAGCATTCCCGACGGACACGAGTTCAAGGGTATCCCTCATGTGTTTGACATGATGCAGCAGTCCCAGCTGGACATCGTGTCTGTCTCATTTGCAGGACAGACTCTGCTTATTCATTAGCAAAATCAGCAAATATCTCCCAGGTTTGTTCTGCTGGAAAATCTCTGTCTTTCTCTGGCAGTAGTAATTTGTTAGCAAGAAGTGCCCCTTTCCCCCCAAATTCACATCTTTCTAAATTAAATTGCAGTCAGAGTCTGTTCTTCCTTCCCTGTTTTGCAGAAATTTCTTAGGTTAGCCGCATTGGCCAAGTCAAAACTGTCCTGCATCTCAGGCAACATGAGCACACTGCTTTGCTGATGGGCAGGTAAGGACACTGTCCCTCTGCAGAGCTGTCACCGGCATGAAGGGTCTGGTGGGGAAAGGGGGTGACACGGAAAAAGCATCCATTTAATTAGTATATTCTCTTAAAGATAGCTGCTCTGCACCAGTATGACCCTGGACCAAGCCTGCATTTGATCCCAGTCCTATCTGCCGGGCAGCATTGCTGCTCCAGAGAGCGGGTCTCGGAGAGGTGACGCCTCAGGCGTGGTACGTGGGAGGCAGGGATGCTCCTCGGGGTGGTTGGTTGCACTCCACATCCCTCAGCCTTAGGCATTTGCCATGGAGGCAGAGTGAAGGTGGCCAGAGGGTGAAGAGCCGTGCCTGGTCTCAGCTCAAGGAAGACGAGCACTTGCAGAGGAGGAGAAGGGCTTGGTCCTCACCCCAAGGACTGGACGCAGCCCATTGCTGGACACACAATGGCAGGAACGGAAACGCTGCTGTGGGATGGCACATCCCTGAAGCCAGCCTTGCTCCAACCCCGGCAGTGTGTGCTCGGAGCCATCCCACTGCTCGGGCTTTGTGCTTCGAAGGTTTGGCTGCAAAAGCTTCTGTCCTGGAGCGGTGCCACCTCTGCCTGCTTTTTGCAGGGCCAGACCACTGTGGCCACTGGTCCAGCTGACAGCCGCAGCCCACAGTCACGGTGATGCCAAGGTATGGGACATCTGCCTGTTATTACAGTAGCTGGGAGTGGGAATTAACCCGGCGAAAGCCATCCGACAGCAGCCACTGCTAGACAACAGCACCCCTAAACAGTGGATAAGGAACCTCTGTGCACCAAAAGGGAAACTGAGGCCGGGGGGTTTAGTGTCAGAGGTGGGGAAACAGAAGGGAACCTGACACGGTCCCTTCTTTTCCCACAGCTTTTGGAGGCAAATGAATCATCCTCAAAACAGAGCTGGGAAAGAAGTAAGTCCCCTCTGCCGGGCCTGAGATGCTATCTGCAATCCCTGCCACGGGCTGGATTATCCTAAAAGAGCCCTGCGGTTCTGCGTGGGAGCAATTAAAAGCGGGTCCCGAGTCCCTGCAGGATCACCCAGCAGCTATTTTCAGCAATGCTACATTCATCCACAGTTTCTTTGTTCAAGGAGACTGTTTCCTAAAGAAGCCTGAAATGTGGCGGGTGGAGATAAGGCTGAAAAATAAAAATACAGCTGGTGGGTTAAAAGGGCAAAGAAAAGAAAGGCCCCGCTCCAAGAATGGCTTAGGGTTTTGAGCAGAACCGGAGCCATCGACCAGCACAGTCCCGACGGTGTCGGTGAGCCTGCCCTGCCTTCGCCCCGTTGGGCAGGAAAAGTTTCCTGCAGGTCTCCTCTGGAGATCGCAACGCAGAGGAGACCTCAGCGAAAGCGGGTGGCACCGACACAGATCTGCCCGCCAAGCATCAGCTCCCACGCAAACCAACAGACCCTTGCCGTGTGGTTCCCATGCCGGCAGTGAGATGCTTTGTGGGGACCACACGCGCCGCGGTCTCCATGGCAACACCTTTGTTTCCAGTCAAACTTTTCCCCCATTGCTTTTTTTCTCCTTTTTTTATGTTTAAATAAGGGTGATATTCAGTGAACTGCTGGGGATGGAGGAGGGAGGGCAGGCTGATTCCCAAGGATTGCAGTAATTAGGTGCCTCGTATGTTGGTGACTGGCTTGTCATTTGCCAAGCCGGCACTCCACCGCAGCGCCATCTCCAACAGCTCTCCAGAGCTCCCGAGTTAAGCCGCTTTCCCAGTGCTTCGACCCAATTTGTCTTAACTGGTAGCTGGGTTTGAGCTGCGCTCATGCAGGAGCCTTCCTCCTGCCTCGGGGTCTCGCATCCATCCCCAAGCAGAGACGTCTGATGAGTTTTGGAAAGTCACAAACATGAGACTAAGTAAGCTCAGAGCAAGCAGGGAGGGACCGGAGAGAAATTAAGGTATTTTGGGCTCTCCTTGGCCAGGTCTCTCCGTGAAGAGCTGAAAAAGGGGTCTTTCTGAGCCTTCTTATCCATATCCAGGTCTCTGGGGATGTGGACAGACAGGATTCCCACCCTGGCTGGAGGGGAACTCTGCCTGCCTTCTCTCCAGCAATAGATCTTTCCCTCTCCTCCAATGCAGCCCCCCATTTTCTGCTCTTCCCCACCTTGCTGGGCGTCACAGCAGCGTTCATCTCGCCCTGGGGACGCCTGGACAAACTCTGATTAAATTTTTAAGAAGCGGCTGTGAGAGAGGTGTCAGTTCTGAAATACCCGTTCAGATTTCGCAGGGGAAGCGCTCGGCAGCATCGTGAGAGCCCCTCCGCCATCCTGAACCGAGCCCAGTGCCCACTTCTTGTGGTCCCCACGAGCGCACAGGGCTGGGTGATGCTTTGACTCCCCTAGCCGTGTCCTACAAGCTGTTATTGAGGAGAACACATCATCCTTGATGTCTGCGAATGACTGTTTAAAGTAGTGATTAACTATTCACACTTTAATCTCCCCAAAACAGGCTCCAGCCCTTTGGCATCTTATTTCCATCTCTCTCTGTATCCTTCTAAATATGATTAGCGCAGAAACGCTGATAGCGGGGGTTGGAGCTGCTGCTGAGTATATAAATCCAGGCATTGTGTTAAAGCAGCTAATAGACCAGCTTCTTATTTACTATCCCTCGGTCCCTCTGTCCTGTCCCCGAAGTCATTTTATGCAAACTCATTCAAATGAAACCTTCTCTTTAAAGGCTGCTGCTTGGCAGTGTTAACAAACATGGTCTCATCCACCCTCCTCCAAGGACTGGCTCATTTTAAGCATATAAATGGTGTGAAGATGGGCCCGGAGTGCTAAATAGGATGAGCTGGAGGCAGCCTTCGGCACTGAGGGGTGCTGCTGGAGTTTGGGAAAAGCCTTCTCCTCTCTGGATGGGGCAGAAGCTCACATCTGGATTTCTGGTCCTAACTCAGAGAGATGTCACCCCCACCCAGGGCAGGGAGGATGCTCTGCCCGCAGCGAGGGCATTCAGCTGGCAAAGGGCTTCTTCCGATGAGGCAGAAAGCAAGCAGACCCCAGGGCTGTCCCTGTGTCTGTCCAGCCCTGGGATGGCCATGCTGCAGTGAAAGGCTGTGGAAGTCCCTTTGCAAAGGGCTTTGCAAGGGAAGAGACACCCTGCTGACCTCGTCCCACACAGGGCAAAAGCAAAAGGTGCCCAAGGTCACCAGGAAACGTTGGTGATGAGCTGGAAATAGCATGGCAGGGGCACAGCTGCCTCCAACCGCAGCTTCAGCCTCTCTCCCTCCTGACATTTATGTGGACTTTGGCCCTGCTTCGCAGTACCCACCCAAGGGGTCGTTTTCAGCACCCACATCCATGCTGTCCTGCATCAGGGACCCCAGCAATCGGGGCAGGGGTGTCTGCTCCACAGGGGCACTGTCACTGGACTGGCTCCTGCCTCCAGGGTGTTTCTAACCTGGCCTGACCTGGTCCTTTGAGCATCTCGGGGCAGGAGTGTGTATATTTTTAGGTGCTGTCCCTGCTGCCTACCTTTGCTGGGAAGGCAACACTAAATCAGATGAGTGGCAGAGCCGGGAGACGTTACAGCCCCAGCAAGCTGCTGATTAAGTGTTATATTTAACACTTTAAGACAGTATCTGTTCCCTTCCAGCTGGGGTGAAGAAAGACTCCTCAGCAGCAGCTCCTTGCCGTTTTCCTGGCTGAGCCTCACGTGAGACCCTAAACACTACTCCCTGCTAGGAGGTTTGACCTTTCTTGTCCCAAGTACTTCCTTCCCAAATACCCATGTCCCAGATCTGCTAGCCCCTGCCTGCCCGTGACCCCCTGCCCCAGGGACTTGGCTTGCCCTCCCATCAGCAAGGAACGGGTGCTGCCCACCCTGCAGGCACAGGTCGGAGTTTTGGCTGGTATCTCCTGCATCCAACGAGCAGGGAAATAAAGGGGAGTCATGAATGAACACGTGGATTTTGCTCCAGATGAGTGTGATCTCCCTCCCACTGCACAGAGCTTGCAGGGCTTCATCCCGGCTGGGGGGGTAGGCTCAGAGCAAGGGGGTGTGCAAAGGGCTTTCAGCCCTGCTCCCCTGCAGAGGATATTGCTCCCCAGAGCTTTCAGGGGGATATGCACATCTGCAGGTGCCAGGAGCTTAAATCCCTCAGTGGATCTTAAATCCCTCTGACCCCCGGCCCAAGCTGCAAAACTGCCACCAGCTCCCTGCAGCAGGGCCCCTGTCCCCAAAAGGACATGGTGAGCTGGCTGTTGGGGTGTGGGGGCAAAAAGTCACGGGGATTCAGAAGGGAATTGGGCACATTTGCGCTCCCCAGCACCACCAGCTTTACAAATCATGGGGCAAAAAGCAAGGGTATCACAGAGGACTTGCGGCAAGCAGCCAAGCAGCTCTGCCTGCCCACGGCAGCCGCGGCCAGCAGCATTTGCACTCTCGTTCCCGGCGACGAGGGACCTCGTTCATCAGCAACAGGATGAAACGAAAGAGCCGGGAAGCCAAACCTCACAAAGATGTGCACTCCTTGAGCTATCATTGTACAGATTTGTTGCGGATGCTGCGATGGTCATGCTAGGTGCTGTGCAAGGGAGCCAGACTGCTGAGCTGTGTTTCCGAGGAGTTTGGATTCACCGGTGTCTGGTAAGGGGTTAAGCTCATATGGCAGCTTTTCTTTCACAACGCACTAGCGGGATGCTATCCTGCACTCAGGTATCTGTTGCCGTGAAACTTTTGGTTTGGAGACCTTTGATCCAAGCTCAGTTGAAACTGGCTTTTACAAGTTCAGCAGAACACACACATTTACACACACGCACCCACACCCCATTTCTTTGGGAAGGGGGCTAAACCCAAGGATTTTCTCTGGGAAGCTGATGAACATACAGCTCAGTTTGGAGAACCCAGCACATCTGATAAACCAACACTCTCGTAAATGTGAAAGGGTCAAGGCTTGGTCTAACACCCACCCAAATCAAAGGAGAGACGCCAGCCAGCATCCCCAGGCTTTGCGCCAGGCTCTTTTCGGCCACATGCACACAGCGCGTGATGCCTGCACTCACCTATAAAGTCATGAATGAGGTCCTTGATGAGATGCCCGACGATGGCGTACGCCACTGCCACCACCACGAGGGCCGCCATGAGAAGGTAGAGGACAGCCTTGGGCAGAGGAATGGCGTCTCGAGGAGGGGGTTTGTACTCCTTGTAAAGCTGGTCGTTGTCTGAGTACGAGTACTGGAACAAGTGGTCCAGGCCAGCTGTGAAGTTGCTGGAGTTCATGGATTGGCTGTTGAACAGGTAGTTGTCCTGCTCGGGGTCCTGGAGGACACTTACCACCGAGCTGGTGGTGGCTTCCACTTGCTGTACCAAGTTCAGAGTCTTGTTAACGCTGGGGAGGATCTGGGAGAGGAAAGTGCTCCAATCTTTGATGGCACTGATGTTGCAAATAATCATAATTGCAATGAGGAAAGAGACCTCCAAGCCCCAGAAATTTGAAAGGGAGAGAAAGAGGCGAGAATTGCTGTGCTTACACCAAATCATGAACTGCAAACGGGGCAGAGAAGTTGTGCTGGGGCAGGTTTCTCGTTTGCAAATTCTTACATGATCCGGAAGGGATGCGTCTGTGGTATGTCTGATCTTCACTCTTGGAAATGCCCACAGCAAAGCCCTATGGGCATGAAGTTCCTTGGGAAAAAGTCGGTGCTGGAATGATTTTGACTGGTATCATTTTTGTTCCTCAGCCGTCTCTCCCTGATGCTACCCACTGATGGAATCTGGAGAGACGGGATCCTGTAGGTATTTTCAGTCATCTGGAAAAGAAAGATAAATTGCCTTTCTCCAGCTTCTATTCACAGGTGATAGTCTATGGAGCGACAGAAATCCCCTCTTGGTCATCCCCCGGACTCTCTGGGTAACAGCAGGCGCAGTGTGTGCCGTGACTCCCCGTAACGCTGCCTGAAGTGTCCGCAGAGGAGAAATGTATATTCAAACCCCACAAAGTTCAGCTGCTCCCGGTGTGTGTCGGAGCCGGTGGCACACAGCTCCCGGCCACACCAGCCTGGCTTTCAGCAACTTCTTTTGCCGGCATCGATTCCTTCAAAAACAAAATCAGAGTCAGAGACGATGACCGCGACGGCAGTGAGCCCAGCACCCGTGTCCGAAGGGCAGCCCAACACCCGTATCCGAAGCGCAGCCCAGCTCCTGGGTTTTACCTTCAGGACTTTTCAAGCGAACCGATCTCCTCTCCTGATGCTCCGGCTTGTTTTATTCGTCGCTCGGCTCCCTACGGATATCCCTGCGAACAGCAACCGGTGCGGTGCCGCTGCCCGCCGTCTGCGGGGTGTGCATGCGTGCGTGGGTGTGTGTACACCGCTCCCCGGCCTCTCCCCCTCCTGCCCCTTCACCCCACGGCCCCGCTCGCTCTTCCCCGCCGCCCCGGCTGCCAGCAGCGAGGGGGATTAGCCGCGAGGTTGGCTCCACAACTCCCAGGCGTGCTGTGAAGCCAGCGATGGATGCGTGGGAGAGTAGGCTCAGCCTCCACCGCCGCTCCCCGGGGAATTAATCCTTTCGATGCCAAAAGACGTGTCTTGATCCGGCCGCTGGATCTTCGCGGAGAGGTGGAGGGGAAGGTGGGGAGCAGCAGGGGCGTGCGTGTGGGTACCTGCATGCACGAGGGCACGGCAGGTGTGTGCCAGCAGCAGCCCGGGCCCAGGCAGCGCGGGGGACACGTCTGGTGTCCCCTGGGGGACCAGACCCCATCCCCAGCCCGGTCGCCAGCGCTGAGCGCAGCCTTTGTCTGGGAGCTGCGCTGCCGGCAGAGAGAAATCGAATCGCGGGCGCTGCTGGGAGGAGGGCAGACATCATCAATCCCACCGCCGGCATCCCAGGGGAACGATGCTCCCCCCAGCCCCGCTCCCTGCCCCCCAGCTGCTGCCCAGAGAAGTTTTGGCATCAGCGGGATGCTTGATGTGCAGGAAGCCCAGAGGATTTGGGGCTGAACTCCCTCGCCATCTCCCCTCCCTGGGTAACTGTCTGTGTAAACTGGTGAGTGCCAGCCCGTCCCTGCTCACTTTGATGCTGGGTTTAAACTAGTTTGGGTTCCCTACAAACACATCTCACCCACCCTAGCAATGGGGTTTCCCTGGGGGGCTGGGACTTCTTTAAAGAGGAAGAAGGGGAAATTGTCTTTCTATAATTGGGGGGGGGAAATAAGTCATGGCTCCATTTTTCACATCTACTTTTTTTTTTTCTTGGGCAGCTTCCCCATGTAAGAAATAGCTGTCATGAGGGCAGGGAAATCACCACATTGGGCCTGAATGCAGCTAAATGAAGCTTCTGAGAAATAAGAACAAAAGAATAACTTGGGGGGTGGGGGGGTGGGGGTGGGGAGGGGGTATCTATGTTGCCAGCGAGCAGCAATCCTGGAAGTTGCCTGGGGGTTGGAAGGGTATAGAATAAAATGGCAACATCTCTCCCTTACAGTAAAATCACCAGAGCTCAGGTAGGTGCTGGACAGATTGTACAACCCAGGAGCAAAGAAAATGTGGAGGAAAAAGCCTTTCTGTCCCCCTTGGCGTGTGCGTGGACCAGGTCACAGTGACTTCTGTCCCTCAGGACTGTTTTACAGCATCCTAAAATTTCTTCTCAAAAGGGACAGAGCTGTGGCTGGTTACAGAAACACATCTGGGCAGCTGCATGGAGACATATCCTGCAATGGGTCACGTTCTGATGTCCCTCTGCCCCACTGTCATGACGCCTGGAGTTGGAGCTGCTCCTCTGCCTCTGGAGCATGAAACCGCGGGGATGCTTTGAGGGCCAGGGCAGGAGTCAGGAACTAAGGGCAAATGGCTCCTCTCTCAGACTCTGGGTCCTGCCAAGGCAGATTTTATCCTTCCAAGAGAGAAAATGTGGCAAAAATATTTTTTTATAAGAACTTTCCCATGCAAGTTGAGTTTTGAGCTCTGTCCAGGGGTACCACAGTGCAGTCTGGCTTTGTCCCGCTCAGAGGCATGCCCTTTGAAAGACATGTCCCCAGGAGGACAACTACTAGGACATGTCCACTGATCCTTAGGGACTGGAGCTGCTGTGAAGCTGTATTTTCACAGTAGCTGTTTGGTGTTAGCCGTTGCCATGGCACCAGTGCATCAGCCAGAGGGAAAGGGAGAATGTCTGGTCCAGGCTGAGCCATCCCTGTGGCTGGTTCTGGGTGCAACCATCCTGGGTGGGCTCCCACCACACTGTGCCCCTTTATTCCCAGGAGGGGATGTAGCCCAGTGATTTGGGGAAAAGTATTTGCAAAGGTGTATGTGCATCGGGCAATTAATCAGAGGAACTGAGGGCAAAAGGGGATGCTGTGGCTCTGGAGGTCTTAAGGTCCTCACCACCTTCAAGGGCTTTAATCAGACCTGGGCTAGAATCCCTAGGGAGCTGGGCCAGGGTCTCTGCCCCACGTGATATGGGTCAACACACCCCAAACAGAGGAATTCATAAGCCTGAAGGAACAGCTGAAGAGGGTTGCAGGTGGGAGACCGCCTCCCCATCTACAAATCCAGGGTGACAACAGCCTTTTCCTTCCTGTGTACCATCAGCCAACTGTTCTTTTCCTATTTAAAAGCAAAGGGAATATGTAGTGAGACCTGGCTGACACCCTGCCCTCTCCACTGCTTTGCAAGTGCCGGCCAAAGGAGCTGCGGTGCTGGACCATTTCTGAGCTCGTGCACCCACCCAGCTGGGGCTGCCAGGGGTTCCCTGCCTTTGGGCACCCTTGGAAGCTGGGACCCACAGACACCCACTCACAGAGCCTGCCCGGACTGCCCGGTGGCTTGGCAGCGTGCCTGCTGGTGGTCCCTGTCCTTTTCCCGGTGGCCAGGCGTTTGCAGCACAGCTGGCACAGCTGGCAGAGCTCCATCTCCCACGCCTCACGCCGGCTCTCTGGGAAACGCGTGGCTGTGAATCAGCACGTCGGAGGATGAAGCAAGCCATCAACCAGCAGCTCCCTGCTTGCCTGGGGACAGCTGGGGACAGCAGCCCAGACCTCGCTCCAGCAGGATGGAGGGCAGCCCCGCTCAGCGTCCTAGACGAGCACTTCAGGGAAGAGGCTGGAAAGTGCTCGGGGGAGCTCTGAGGTCTGCTGTGGGCACTAAATCCATTAAAGGGGCTCAGGGTAATACCAGAAAACCCCTCCACCTGTTGCATTTTCCTGAAAGTAAAGTTGGCCTCTTTCATTTGCATTAACACCCATATCAATCCAAAGTGACTAAGCAGATGCTTAATTGTTCATTATACCCCTGCACCTCTTGTCTGAAAGGGAGGCTTTATTTCCCCGATTATGGTTTCCATCCCATTACGGAGGGAGAGAGCACAGAGAAATATGAAAGTGTGGATTTTAATAACCTTATATTTCAAGCTCTCTGCTATTAAAAAAAATGTTTGCATTTGCTGTGTTGGGGGGAAGATTAAAAGGATTGCCATGGATTCCACTTAGGGACCATCGCTAATCATTTCGATAAATCACTTTAAATAAAAATCACAATCTTCACAATTCCATCCAAATGCCATTTGGCAGGGGGGTTGATTATGGGAGCAAAATGAATTTCAGAATTAGCTGCTTGTCCTAAAGCAATTGGACAAATCACATTTAGGGATACACACATAGCCAACGGCACACATCTCTCATGCAGAAGAGCAATGTTTTGACCCCTGGGAACAAGAACAAATAACATTTTAGCGGGTCAAGAGAGATCTTGTCCCTCATGATGGATGTTCAGTGTTTGTTTCAGCTATTTTCTTAGTATTTTTATTTTATGGCTTACTCTCTACGTCACTCCAGTCACAGCACCGGTGTTTTATTTCTGTGCAGGCAGGATCAAACTGCTGGGACATGCCTGTGATAATGCTCGCGTCCATGCAGAGCTGAAAAAACCCGCTCTGACACATCGTGAGCGATGCCCTGAGCAGACAGTCTGGTCTCTTCACTGTGACTGGGACCAGATCCCAGGGTTTCTACAGAAGGTGAAGTCCGAGGTTGTCCTACAGCCTGGGCACTGCAGCATGGCCGGAGATCTGACCCTGCTCGCAGCTCCACTGCTGGCTGCTTGGCCTGCTTTGTGACACATAAGGGATAGGGACGTGGATGTGGCAACACCAGAGATGCAGCTCCAGCAGCAATATGTCCATCTGTATTTTTGAGTGAGACATTTGTCTGCTCAAGGATCATTTTTCAGTTTTAAGAGGTTTTTGGCATCTCTCTTCTGCACTGGCTGCCGACACCACAGCCTGATCCCCACCAAAGATACCACCGTGCCTCTTCAACAGAATGAGGAGCACAAAGATTTATGCCCTCATATGGCACAAGGTAAAACAGGTCTTCACAGGATGCCTGGCCCTACAAGAAAGCTGGAGGGGACTTTTTACAAGGGGCTGTAGTGACAGGACAAGGTGCAATGGCTTTAAACTGAGAGAGGGGAGATTTAGGTTGGATGTAAGGAAGAAATCCTTTCCAGAGCGGGCGGTGGGGCACTGGGACAGGTTGCCCAGAGAAGCTGTGGATGCCCCATCCCTGGAAGTGTCCAAGGCCAGGCTGGATGAGGCTTGGAGCAACCTGGTCTAGTGGAGGGTGTCCCTGCCCATGGCAGGGGGGTTGGAACTGGATGGGCTTTAAGGTCCCTTCCAACCCAAACCATTCTGTGATTCTATGGTTCTTCAAAGCATTCAGATTTTAGCTATGCAGGGTGACATCCACATTCATATCCAGACGGTAGCTCGTGGGGGCTGCGCAGCTCATGTCCCAGTCTCCGCAGCCTTCCCAGGGATGAAGCATGCTGACCTTCATCCAACCCTGCATGGGTCAGATGCCTCCCTGCTGGGCTCTGCATGGCTGCTGCACTACACCCCGGAGCAGCGGCCTTCATTTCCAAGCAAATTCCAGACCTGTTCCAACTTTTTGTCAGCAACCTTCCTGCATGACAAGAAGTTGTGGAATATAGGCTTATCCTGGATTTCCATTCCTGGCATTCCTCTTGCCCAGTGATTTCTGCTTGGAAAAAACACAAACAAACAAGGAGCAGCAGCAGTTTTCAGCAGATGAATCAGTGAGCTATCTTTATCTATCTATATATAAAAACACCTTTAAAAAAAAATGTGGGTTTTTTTTTTTTTTGATGCTGTATTATTCATGCTCCCAAAGCTGCTAAAGTCCAGATTATAAAAATAAATGACATCCTGAACATGCCATATTAAGTGCAATGCCTCGGAAGTCTCTTCCCTATCTGCTGTCTCTGGCGAACAAAGTGGGGTTTTAACTCTGCGTGCGGCCCCATCTCAGGGACAGCTTGGCTTATTCAATGGATTTGAGAGGCACAAAAATATCCAGCATGAAAAGCTTGCTTCGTGAAAGAAAGAGCATTTTCCAAGTAAACAAACCCAGGCCAACAGGACTAATGGCAGTGGAGGTGAGGTTGGAAGAGTGAATTAGATGTTCTGTTTGCATCCCTAGAAAGCGCTGCTTGGCCACAGTACAGGTAAAAATAGCTGAAAATTATTTGCAGGGGTTTTCTACGGGAAAATCTGATACCTAAGGGCAAAGCAGAACAGGACGGCTTCATCCCAAGAGGTGGAAAAGTACTGTTTTTTCCATGTCCCACTCTGTTCACAGCTTCACTGTCCTGAAATCCTGTGAGAAGGTGAGCCGGGCTGTTGGCATCCAACACCTCCCAAAGCCCCTCAAAGGGATCTGGAGGGAGAAGCTGGCAGTCTCTACATTTTCCGTCTTCTCCGCTGTCTAAGCTGGATATGTAGAGCTAAAATAAAAAAGTCACCAGCTGTTTCTTTCAAGCAAAATGCAGAAGAAACTTCATGGATGCAATCCCTGTCTGAGCCTTCAGAGAGTTTGGAAGGGCAGGACTGAGGGGTCCATCCACCTGCTGACACCTGGGCTCCAGGAGGAAACTTTAAATGTCACCAGCGGTAGAGGGGAGGTAGAGATGAAGGAACTGAGCAAGGCAAGTAGGAGAACTTACCTGCTTCCCTGAAATACTTCCCCCACGGCAGCTAGAGGTACGGAAATAGAGACCTCCCCGAACGCTAGTCCTCATTCCCCTGCAGACACGCACAGTGGAGGGTGTAGCTGTGCTGTCTCTCTCTGCAAAGCCTTTGCTCCAGTGTTTTCTCCTCCCAGATCAGGACCTGCTTCTAACACGGGACCTAATACTCATGCTGGTACTTCAGGTGTGGAGGAAGAGCCGAGTAGGGTTGAGCGTGTGAAATGCAGCTGGGTTGCCAGGCAGGTTACAAACACACTCTGTGACTCCTGATTAATCTGCCACCGCATCCAAGAGGTGATGCAGTGCTCGCTTCTGCATTGCAGATTGTGCTCCAGCCGTGCCCTTTCCCCATCACCTTTCATAACCCTTACCTGCTGTTTGCCAGGCACTCGCTCAGCTCGGCATCACGCAATGCGTGGCATGCCTGACCCATACCTTGCTGTCTGCCTGGGCTGTAGTTGTGTCTGCAGCCCGTTCCTGTACTCGCAGGTGGGAAACCAACCCCTGGACCACATCCTGGCCATCCCTGCCGCACCAGGCACGCTCACATTAAAGGAGCTGATGGTGGAGGGGGGCTGTAACGTTAGCCGTGTTCGTTTTCCAGTGGGCACCAGCAATGCAGTGACCTGAAAGAAGGTGGGTGACACCCCCTTCCCTGTGCTCCAAAGCAATGTGTGCGAATGGGGGAACAGGGATGAGAACATCCAGCTGCTACAGGTACGTGGGTGCTGGAACGGAAGAGAGATGTGGGCACAGCCCTTCTGGACTGAAGGCTGAAGGTGGATGATCGCACCCCATTTCCCCATTCAGGTCAGGCAAGATCGGCCAGCTTCTTGTGAACTGCAGGAGTCCTGGACTGAGTGACAGGAGCGTGAAGAAGCTCCAGCCTGGACTGAGCTCTGCTGCTTCTCAGCAGGGACATTGCCTCGAGCACCCTGTGGTGCTTCAGCTCCAGTGGCAATGCTTCTCTAGTCAGCAGCAGACAGTTGTGATTAGTAGTGGCAGCAAAACACTTGGTTACTTTGGGATAGGATAAACTCAGGAGCAGAACCAGCAGAAGTCAAAAATATGTATTTAACAAAGATGGAAACCATTCTTAACCCACCTGCAACCAGAGGTGTGATTGCCCTCCTTCCATCTTTCTATTTTGTGATGAAAGCACTACATGTTATATTTTCCAATCTGCCTGCCTGATGCTACCAAAGAGTATTTCAGCCAGGGAAATGTTCCCTTCTAGGAGTTGAAACACCAGGAGAAGGAGGAATTAAGACTAAATGTGACATTTATAATGAGCAGGGCATGATTTTGTTGCATAGGCTGTTAACCACACAGAAACACAGTCCTTAGACTCCTGCACTTTACTGTGAAGGTATTAAATGTCCACTAACGTTACATCAAATAGTCCACAGCTCACCGAAGCTCTCGGCTTTCAGAATGCTGATTGCATTGTATGTTCTTCTGGTGAACCTGCTGTTCCACAGACGATCGTCTCTCATCCGTGGGGAGCTATGCAGTCAGTTCGTGTCCTTCAGTGCTGGGTTATAGCTTTTCCTAGTGAATCCAACTCGTGTCTTCCTCACTGCAGTTGAAATCCACATCTTGCTCAGTCCTATCAAACACAGAGAGCTTCCCACTTCCTTCTTCCCTAGAGCCCTCTTTGATGTTTTTGATGGACAGAGTAACCTACAGATTAGTGTAAAAATCACCTTACACACTTTATTTCTTTTATCAGAGAGAAACTAAGCCACATCCACTAAGTCCACGCACATTTAGACAGTTCAGGAAGAGCAGTGGAGAGATGGAGCAGCATCTGAGCAGATGGAACCCTCTGTTCAAGGTGGTGCTGAGCTTCAGTGAAATTGCACACAGACCTTTTCTCCAGAACAGGACCCTCCTGAAGGCGACCCTGGGATCTGATCAGTGAGAGGGCACAGACACTGAGATTTCTGTCTCAAAACCAGTGGAGTTATGCCCCAAGGAAAGGAAGCCTGACCCTGGCAGTCAGAGTTCATAGGCCTATAGTTCCCATCCTAGACTATACGTGTCTTCACTGTTACCCTATGCAAGTATTGCCTGCTCATGTCACTGAAGCAGAAGCCTCCCTTTCAAACGGCTGAATGCACTCTGCTCTTCTGCGCGTCTCGTCCTATTCCCAGACCTGCCTCCTGCCCCGAGGCATGCTGCACACCGACTTTCTGGCTTTAGATTTGTTTTGCTGTCGTGTTTTGCCTGTGCCAGCCTCCAGGCAGAGAACAGACAAGCGGCCCTCCATCCACCGCTGCTGATGATTTATAACCTTGTCAACAGCTCCAGGGATTCCAGTCACCGGAGGGGTTAATGGCTGCTACCAGAAGACTTGGCAGTTTTAGGCTTTCTTTAACAAGTGTCCAACATGCACCTGAAATATGAGTGGCTTTGTTTGATTATTCTTTTGTTCAGCTCAGTCCAAGGTCAAAGCCAAGAACAATACAGAGGAGCAATAGTAAAACACACAAAAGCCCTCTGCAAACTTCCCTGCAGGGCTCCAAAGCACAAATGAGTTTTTATTCTCCCCATAGCTTTCAGAGGGAAGCTGGGAACAGCATCCCTGGGTTACAGACAGGGAAACTGAGGCACACAGCAGCTGAGCACCAGATCCCAAACTTCTTCAAAACAGGGGCTAGACCCTCCTTGGTTTCAGTTGAATTCAATCCACAGAAAGCCAGGTGAGATGCGCAGTTCATTCCCTGTAAACAAGCTTTCTTAACCAAAATCAAGGCTGTTTTCTTTAATGAAGGAAAGAAGCAGTACTGGGAGGGAAGGAAGCGTGGCAGTGAAGCCGAGCTGCTGAGCCTGTGAGAGAAGAGAGGGGGGAAATAGATCTCATATCTGAGACCCCAGCATTAATTCATATGTTGATGAATGCCATAAATTAGATTGCAATCAGCCTGCATTCTCCAGGGACCTATTCCATGTAACGAGGCAGAGCCAAGTCTGTTCCAAATCCAGAGAAGTTCTGGAGACTCCAAACACGGTTCCTTCCTTCCCCACCTTCAATAAATAAATAGCGTTGGAAAAGAGGAAGGTATTAGCTGTGAATGGATTTTAATTGAAGCAATGGTAAATTCATTTCATAATCTTTAATTAGCAGAGATGCTTACTGGAAGGGTAATTTACAGGAAACTTGCTCTTTCACTTGGAAGTCACTGGAAGGTCCTAGCGATGGGACTGAGAAGAGGCTGTGGTCTCTGCGGTCCATAAATAATGTGTGAAGGCCCAGGATGAAGGCACTTGTCTCTTGGGGTGAAGCAGACAGAATAGGAAAAGGGTCTCAGAGCAGATTCAGATCCTGGCTCCAGGCAAACCTCAGTCCCACTTCTGGCTGCAGCTGAGAATCAAGCAGGAAAACAGGATTAAAGTCAGACAATAGCTGGGTTTGATGGTCTGTGGTTATCCACCCTGCACACATGCAGCCCCCTCCAGCTCCTGACCTGATCCTGAACCTTACTGCTTTCTGCAAGCACTGTGCCCTGTCCTTTTGTTTTAGTCAGTCTCCTGAGATCCTACAGATCCCCTCCTACTGCTGTCCTCCACAAACCCTGGCCCACGCAGGTCCCAGAGTTCACCTCCCGGTACAGCTGGCTTAGTGAAGGTTGGCCTGGGGAGGTTTTTGGAGCAGCAAAGAGAGTAGGCAACTGTTGAAACTACTCTTCCTCCTCCAACACGTTCTCCACTGCAGGGTGCTCTCTTACCTCAGGACACTTTCAAAGCCTATCACTTTGGGAACAGGACAGGTCATGAGGGATCCTGAGCAAATTCTGGGAGCAAATGATGAGTGTTTGAACTGCAGACATCCAGAGGCCCCTTCCATCCAATGTTCCTGTGAGCCTCTGAAACTAAATAGCTCTGTCTGGAGCTCCCAGTGAAAGAAAAGGCTGTGAGTCATGACTGGTGATTAAGGGCAACTTTAGGTGCAGAGACTCAGGATAAAACCACAGCGCTTGCATCTCTGCTCGTCTTCTCTCTGTTCATGCTCCACTTCTTGCCTGCTTATGCTGGGATGAAAGCAAGTTTCCTTTCATCTCAATTCCTAGCAGAGCTAGAGTCGTCCCAGCAAAGGGAATGCAAGCCGGTTCTACTCCTGAAGTCTGCTGACATGTTGCTTAAAAAAAGAAAAACCCAATTACTAGGAGAGAAGGAAGGGAAAGAAAAGAGATTCTGCCTTTCCATGCTGAACACTTTGTGGGGTGTGACTGAGACAGCAAATCTACCTTGGCAAATAATTGGTGCCAGCTGGAAAGAATTAGCTTGATGTGTGAATCATGTTGGGATTGTTAAGCCAGTCATGAGAAATCAAGCTTTTCCCTGGCAATCTGAAGGCACTTTGCAAGGAAACCGTTGGGAGTGTTTCCTGTGCCCTTTAATCAAACATGGTCTTCAGACTTGATGCCAAGTGTGGAGAACACACCTCCCATGCCTCAGTTTCTCCTTGATAAAAAGGGGATGGCGCTGAATTTCTGGGTGTGTAGCCCCTGGAGTGCATGTGGTTGGGGAGGGGGTAGACCCCATGCCTGCACACAAGGCCAGCCTCTGACCACTGGAGTGGGGGCACGGGGAGGTACCGCAAAGATGGGGAGTCCAGCGGGGACTGGGCTCATGGGTCGCTGTCTGCGGGGAGATCTGGGTTTGGGATGGCCTTGGAGCACCCCTCATGAGACCCAGGGACGGGGTAGTATGGGGATGGATGCATCCAGCTTCCCTCACTCCTGTAAATAAGGGGAATGAAGCAAAGCTGGAAAGAGATGCCTTTCTGGACACAGCAGGGAGCTCCTGTTTTCTTTCCCCTTCATTAAATACCATGTTTTCCTCTAATGAAGGGGCCATCCAGAGCAATAATGAAACTCTTCTCACATTTCAGTGTTTGAAATGCCACTTGCCTTCCTGTGCCCAGATGAACTCAGGCTTCAGCAGCTCTGAGGGTGAGCACCTCGCTGCCGCCTCGCTGTTTCTTTAGCAAAATAAAAGCAAAATTAGTTCCCCACCAAGAACTGCAAAGAGCCCATGCAGGGGGTTGTTTCGTTCATCCCTTCTCCCCCTACATCAATAACGCCTTAATCTCCTTCCCGCTGGGCTCTGCCAAGCACTGCCTTGACAGGGGAGAAGGGCAGCATGGTGCTGCCATGGGGCTTTCGGGCTGCCTTCTCTCCACATGGGCTGTCCTGGCACCGTCCATGTTACCCATCAGGGAGTCACCACTGGGACCCAGATACATCTGACCGGTCTGTGCTTTGCCTTAGGTCTTGGGTTTAGGTGTGTTTCTATAGAATATATAATCACGAGGGTGATGATATAGCATCCCCAGGTACCTGGAAATCTCACATTTCTGAGGTTACCTGTGACCCCCAGGCACATCTGAGCCACCCAGGTGTCCACGCTACTAATGAGTGTCCCCTCCCCATGTGAGAAGTGATTAGACAGATAAAGCCTCCCCAAAGCCATGAGCATCCCAACTTCTGTTAAAGGTGCCGGAGCTAGTGCCTGCCTCCTGTGAGAATCTGGGAGCTGCAGGCAGGCCGGTGCCCCGCAGAGCAGCATCATGAGCCAGAGGATGCTTCAGAAGGCAAATATTTGTGCCAGGTATTCCATCGGCTCCGGGCGTCTGTCCCTCAGATCTTCTTGATGTTGCTCAGGATGGGGCAGGCTCTCTGCTGTGAGGATGGGTGGGATGGCAGCAGCTCCAGGGGTGACTGTGCAGGCACAGCGGATGGCCTGTAAGTGTCTCCTCATCTATCATCAATGTGAAGTTCAATTACAGCCTATTGGGGTTTTCTCGATTTGCCAGTTAATTAATAAAATCTGCATCGCAGATGAGCTCTATTTACATAAGAGCTGAAGGAGGCAAGTCTTCATCTTATTTAATAGCAGTGAACATTTGGATGTCAGATTAACTCATTGCTCTCAGTGCCAAATTGTTATTTACTTGGTTGTGCTTTAAAGATACTCTCAATTTCCACTTTCTTATTGTGAAACAGAGGCAGTAACGGGATATTTGTTTTCTTTAGCCCTAGTTGTTTTATTGACACAACTTCCAATAAGCTGCAAAATTGTTTCTGTATGAAGGCAGGTAGTCCCTGGCTAGAACAAGAGGTGCCTAAAGGGGCGATGACAGAGACTTATCACATCATGGACATTACAGAGCTGGAAGGGAAGGATTGCTGCCCTTGCCTTGTAACTAGGTGTTTCTGAAAGCCAGCAAGCCGTAGGTTTGATACAGACACAAGCAAGTACCTTTTCACATGAAGTGCAATTGCGTTGCCCACCCTGTTGCCGCAGGGATTTGTGGAGTTTGGCATGTGTTCAGGGAGGGATCCGGCAGAGTGTGGGTGGATGTTAAACCCTGTAAGCTGAGGAATGGCTTCTAGCTGATGAAGGCCCTTGAACCACAGACCACCAAAGCTGGAAAGACTGGGTCAAGGCCACTTGGATTGTGCCCTGTTTCTGTTGATTTTTATGCATCTGCTACCGCCACTGAACAGGCTGGTTGAGTCGCCGGTCTAAAACCATAAAGCCAATCCTGCGGCAATTTAGCCGATTATTTGGAGAACAGGCAGTACGCGTTCCTTTTCTTCTACTGCTGGTGGGAACCTAGCAGATGCGCCTGAGAAGGCCCAGAGCTCTGCTGGTATGTGGGGAAATATCGAGTGACGATGGGTTTTTATCTGCCTTTGAAGTTATCCACAAGCAACATTTTAAGGTGATGACACCACTAGTCGGTCTACCACATAGAGTAACAGCACAGGAGAGAGCTTCCCTTTGGATATAATCCACATCTGACCTTTGTTTGTTACTGCCTCAGCATTGTCCTTGTCTGACGAGCTTCTTGGAGAACTGAAGAATTAAGAGGCTGTAGAGGTGCCAAAAGAAATTAGGGAATATGATTGGGAAGGAAACCTGGGAAATGAACCTTGCTTTTTAATCAACGTACCAAGCAAAGCAGGGCTAATCAGCATTAATCAAGTAGAGCACTGTTGTTAGATGGAGGCCCTGATTTAGAATGGGGGGGTCTACTAATGACCCAGCAGAAGCAGGAGGGTTTTTCCAGCTAGAATTCCCTTGCCCAAGACAGTGATTGATCTGCTGAACATGTATTGATCTGCTTTCCCCACAGCACAGCAGCTCGCGCTCTGCAATCATTCCTCCGCTTTGCAGCAGAAGTGCTGGGTGGCCTCCCCTGGAAGCCAGTCAGATGGCAGCAGCCAGGCAATAAAACAGCATCCAGAGGGAGCGAGGCGGTTTTGTTTTCATTATTCAGCCAGCAGGTGGGTGTGCATGGCTCTGCCCTAGCAGCAGCTCTCATCTTGTAGGCAGAAACTCGCACCCTGCAAGAGCAGGAATTCCCTTGGGGAGCAGGCACCACCCCACAGAGATGCCCAGTGAGCTCTGCAGGTGGTCTGGGGGAGTGTGAGCATGGGGATGCTGAAACCAATTCCCTGGGAGGTGCCTTCTGCTCAGCTCTTCCTAGGCCCAGATTGGACACCTGCAGCCTGCGCTGCAGGTAAACGGTGTGGACAGAAACGAATGGGTCGTGTGGGGTCTCCTTTTACCCCCACAGGGCAGAGAGTGCCCCAGGGGAGCCGAGGTGGCCGTGTCTGCTCTAGTACCTAAGAGAGCCAGGGCACTGTCCCGCATCGGTCCACATCTCCCATCATTAGCATGCTCCCTAGCACTGCGTTGGGCCACGCCAGTTAACACCCTTCTGGCCAGTGGCAGGGCATAGCTATGGGGACAGGCAGGGCAGGACCTGCTATATGGCAATATGGATGAAGCCACCTGGCTCTGAGGAGAAGAGCTTTGGCTAGACCCTCAGATGTGGGCTGTACCATGGCTACCTGCCAGCGACCAGAACCAGGCCTGCTTTATAGGGGTATCTGGGTGAGATCAAGGGGCTGCTGTGCTGGATACTGTCCTGTGTAGTAGGAACCATTCCCAGTCAAAACATGGGTGAGGTAAGAGGGACTGGTAGAGAAACTGAGGCACAAACCAGTGAAAGGACCTGCCTGGGGTCAATGGCAGAGGTATGAGCTCTGTTTTCCTAGGATGTGTCAGGTCCCTCTCCACACCTAACAGGAGCCTCCAAGAGTGGATTTGACCTTCTGAGGTCACCATCCCATGCTGGCTTTCAGCGGGTGATGTGGGTGCTGCCTCTGTCACTCTCACAATTAATTATCTACAAATAATTACTGTCTGTGCCATGGAGCCTGGGTGTGGAGGTGACAACCTGGAGGCTGAGAACAGCGGGGAGGCTGAGACATGCTCTGCTTTCCAGACAAGGCAGCTGTATTTTTTGGAATTCTTGTTTCATTCCATTAGCCAAATCCTCCCCCTGCCTTGCCGTCCGCAGCGTTTGAAGTGTCAGGCCTGAAATCAAAGGGAAGTCAATCAGATGTGCGAAGGCCTATTGGAGATAATTGCCAGGCTGTCTCCCAGAGTGTTTTTCCTGCTCAGCTGGTTCAGCTGGGGAGGGAAACATCATAAGTGATGCCACCAACCTCTCTGTAATGTTTTCTTCCTCCTGAGCAGAAATGGGCTGAGAAACAGCATCAGAAGAAGGCATGGAAGAAAACTGCTGGTCTCAAGGGAGTTGGGCAGATGGGTCCACCATGTGCCAGAGAGGAATGGAGGGCTGCGTGGGCAGCGTGGCAGCTATGAATGTGCTCAGGAGGCTTTGGCAAGGAGGTTACGGAAAAGACGAAGTCAGGCTCTTCACAGTGGAGCAGTGGGAAAATGAGCAGCAGTAGACATCGTCTGAAACAAGAGAGGTTCAGACTGGTTATATATATCATAGAATCACAGAATGGTTTGGGTTGGAAGGGACCTTAAAGACCATCTAGTTCCAAACCCCCTGCCATGGGCAGGGACACCCTCCACTACACCAGGTTGCTCCCAGCCTCATCCAGCCTGGCCTTGGACACTTCCAGGGATGGGGCACCCACAGCTTCTCTGGGCAACCTGTCCCAGTGCCTCACCACCCTCTCCAGGAAGAATTTCTTCCTTACCTCCAATCTAAATCTACCCTCTTTCAGTTTAAAGCCATTTCCCCTGGTCCTGTCACTACAGGCCCTTGTAAAAAGTCCCCCCTAGCTTTCTTGTTGTCCCCTTCAGGTACTGGAAGGCTGCTGTAAGGTCTCCCTGGGGCCACCTTTTCTCTTTTCTTATATCCTCCTCATATAAAACCTACCCATGTAGGTTTTTCCCCATGAGGACAGTCAGGTTCCCAGAAGGGCTGTGCAGTCTCTTGGAGGATTTTAAGACCTGAGTGGACAACCTGATCTAACCTCAGAGGTGACACTACTTTGGGCAGGAGGTTGAACTTAGAGATCAACTCCCTTCCAACCTGAATTATCCCATGACCCCAGGAACACATCCTTCTCAGTGCCTGAGGGGACAGAGGGAAAGTGAAGGTAGAGAGGTTGAGGCTGAACACCAAAGCAAGTGCCCCCTGAAGTAGGGAGAGGTAAGTTCAGAGATGCCTTAGTGTGGAAAGGGTGTTTATCCATCATTGGAGGTTTCTAGGAACAGGCTAGATCCTTGTGGATCAGGACCAGTGTGGACAGACTTAATGTGACCTTGTGTGCCTTCACGTGTGAACCTGTGGCTCTGAGGTGACATTCCTGCTCCCCAGACATCCCAGCATTGAGTTGGACCTTCCTGAGGATGAGGGCTGCTCCTCTGCCTTTCACCTCCACCACCCTCAGGATCTTTCTCAACCTCCCCTGACCCTCTCTCAGGCTCTGCTGCCAACTTCATGTGTTCTTCCCCGCAAAATCGGCATCGGCACTGCTTTCTAGCAACATCCCAAAGGCGTTGTAGGAATCTCCATATCCCTGTCTCCAAAATTACCCTGGGTGCTTTCCAGGAATTTCCTCCAGGTCTTTCCAGGAATGTCCCAGGACATCTTCCAGGAATGCCCCCTTATTTTCCAGGAATTCTATAGGATGCTTTCTAGGAATTTCCGCTGTGCTTTCTCTGAATGTCCCACGGTGCTTTCCAGGAATACATCACATCTTTTCTCAGAATTTTCCAGAGTACTTTCTAGGAAACTCCATGTTGCTTTCTTGGAATTTCTCAGGTTGCTTTCCAGGAATTTGCTTCTAGCCTTCTAGGATTGTCTTCTGGTGCTTTCCAGGAATTTCACAGGAACTGTTGCTTTCTACAGATTTCCACTATGTTTTCTAGGCATTTCCCCACTGCAGTTGCTTTCCAGGAATCTCCCCTCTGTTTTCTCAGAATGTCCCAGGATGTTTTCCAGGAATATCCCCTTCCCTATCCTGGAATCTTTCCTTTGCTTCTTTTTGAATTTTCACAGAATGCTTCCCAGGAATTTCTCTGGTTTCTTCCAAGGAATATCTCAGTATGATTTCTAGGAATTCTCATATTACTTTCCAGGGCTTTTAAAGTTTCTTCCTAGGAATTTTCACATTGCTGGCTGGAAACTTCCCTTTTCTTTCCAAGAATGTCCTATATTGCTTTCAAGTCATTTCTCATGTTGCTTTCTAGGATGCCCTAGCATGATTTCCAGAAACGTAGCAAATGTTTTCTCAGAATTTTCTAGGATTCTTTGTAGGAATAATTCTTCACTTCCCAGGAAATTATTTGCTTTCTAGGAATTTCAGGTATTTTGCCAGGATTAAATTGAAAGAGGGGAGATTTAGATTAGATGTAAGGAAGAAATTCTTCCTGGAGAGGGTGGTGAGGCACTGGGACAGGTTGCCCAGAGAAGCTGTGGATGTCCCATCCCTGTAAGTGTCCAAGGCCAGGCTGGATGAGGCTTGGAGCAACCTGGTCTAGTGGAGGGTGTCGCTGCCCGTGGCAGGGGGGTTGGAATTAGATGGTCTTTAAGGTACTTTCCAACCCAAACTATTCTGTGATTTTGTCAGGATGCTTTCCAGGAATCCTAGAAACCCCTTTTTGTTGTTTTATTAGACTCCTTTCTGCCTTCATGCAAGTCTTTTTGAGGCTGTTTGTCCAATACTGGCACGGGGAAGTGGCTTCATGAAGACATCTTTCCGTTTTTATCCTCTACTGTCTTTTGTGAGGAAGTGTGTTTGTTATGGCAGCCCTGGGGACTTCTTCCTTGCTGAGTTCTTGTCACTCCTGTCTTTGTGAAGACCTCAGGGATGCAGGCTGCCACTGCTGCTTTTGAGCCTCTCTCCAGCTCCCTTCTTAAGCCAACACTGGTCTGCCGCTTGCTCAGGGATCTGACCGTGCCCGGAGTAATTTTCAGTAACTCGGATGTCAAAGCATCATTTGTTGAAACGGCGCTTATGTCTCCAAGCTGATGTTGTGAAGAGCAGCAATGTCTTCTGCTCTGCCTTCACAATCAATAAACACGGTGCTGAGGAGGTTTCTCTTCTGCCACATGAAACAGAGGTGCTTGCTTACGACTCCAGCCATGTCCCAGCTCCCCAGGTAGAGTGATCATAAAGTGTGCTGAAGAAGGCACCTGGATCAGCTGTCCAAACGATGTGGAAGCCATCAGTTCCTTTGAAATACGGTCCCATTAATCTCCTAAGGGGATAATGTGGTTTGCATGTGATGCCTGGAGATGAAAGATGGGCTGGAGATTTTAAGGCATTAGTGAAATCCAGGTGTGGTGAAAGGCAATAGCAAGGGCCAGTGAGGGATCCAGAATCGGTCCAGGAGTTTCAATCCTTTGATGTGACGGTGATTTAGTGAGTGACCTTGGGTGCGACCTTAGTTTTCCACCAGCTTTGGGCGGTGACTGAGACGGCGAAGGCAGCGTGCTTTCTCTCTGTGTCAGAAGTATAGCAGATCTCTTGAAGCTGAAACTTTTTGTAGGTAAAAAAAGAACAGTTTTGACAAATGTCTCAGTTAAAAAAGAGCCCTCCTATTCTTGAAAAGTCCCACTTTGACAACCAAGATATTTAGTTTCCTAATTTGAAACACCCTTGTTCTGCGATTTAAGCTGATTAACAGCATGCTCAGAAGCTACTGAAACAAAACATTTTAATTGGCCTAAACCAGGTGGTTTTATTTTGATTTTGTTTCATTTTTAATGTACAGAAGCTTGAGATCTGATCTTTCACCTTCACCTGCAACAGCTGAAAAGAGAAATCTCCAGATGCTTTATGAAATAAACCCTTTACCCACACTATGCTTAGCATTAGTGCTTGGAAGAAAGGCTTGTTGCTTTATGCCTTTGCCTGCTGGTGGGATCACTAAACCTCCCTCTCCTCCAGAGAAATAAGAATTACAGCTCTCTGCTGGGTGTTGTTTTGCAAGCATATACACTCAGCTGTGAGCTGGGGTGGCTGAGGGATGGGCAGAGCTCTCTCTCAGCTGCTCCTGTTGGTAGGTGACATCCCAGATAGAAGGCAGGTAGGTGGGTGTAGCAACGTTTTTCCCTGGAAGGCTGCTAACCTGGATTTCTAAGGTTGTCAGTGGTGTTTCCTCTGTAGGAAAAAGAGATGAAAGACTGTATTACCCCTCCTCCCTGAACGTGCATGTCAAGGCTCTCCGTGATGCTCATGCATGAGAGAGTGCTGAGTCTCGGAGCCCTTCAGCAGTGCTCCCCACGAAGCAGGACCAGATGACCTTTCGCTGTACTCATCCAAGTGTGTGCAGTGCAGCTCTCAAGGCAAGCACGACAGATGTAAATATGCAGCTCATTTGAATTCTGAGCCTTCCTTGATGAAGGAAAGCACTTGGGCGTGTTAAGGGGCAGCTATTTGTTTTCCTCAGCCCCCATTGAGCTTTCTAATTAGCCAGAGAGCATGTGACGGAAGGACCTTCTGTTGAAGCAGTCACACAAGATATGTGCAGTCCTGCAACCATCTGCGATGGGGTGGTATGAGAAGGAGCTTTTTCCAGGGAGGAAAACTGCCTAACGCTCTGGAGAGAAAGCTCATCACCCCCAGCCTCTTCACAGACACTTGGCTAATGAAAGTCATTATTCATTGATCTTAGCAGTGGACTGGGGTATTCACTGGGGAAGACCAGGTGGGACCACTCCTTCACGGAGGAGATTCAGCAAGGACTTTGACTTACTATTGAGCACAATGGTTGGTGTAGCAGGTTTGTCAACATGCCAGATTTTTTGCTAAGACAATCCAGAATCTATTTAACATAATTTGGCATTTCAGAACTGTTAAAATTCTCTCCTATGGTTCTCTTAATGGCATGCAAAGCCACAGACTTTGGAAGGAGAAAATAAAAAAAAAAAAAAGGCAAGTTAACAACCTTTTAATAAAAATTATACACGGGGCTTCATGGCAAAGGGAGGCGTTCGTTTCCCAACTGCCTCGCTTAATATGGAAATAAAGGGCAATCAATCAGAGCCAGTTGCACCCGCAGTGCAGAGCAAGAAAAGACCGGGCTGATAGTGTGGGGGAAGACACAACAGGAAGAGTCAGCTCTAAAGGTTTCATTTTAAAGTTCTCCCCCTGTAGCACATTTTGCCTTTTACGTAATGCCTCTTTTCTTCCAGGTCTGCTCAGAAAGCCGGCACTGCTGGGGTGAAAAGCCAGCTGTGGGGAGCTGTGGTGGGCGTGTGAGCCTGCAGCTCGTGAGCTCTTAGAGCTCACAGTCAGAGATGCGGGAATGGGACCACTGCCACAGCAGAAACGAGTGGTCCCCATGGGTCCAGTTCTTCACCTGAGACCAAACTGCCCTGGCCCTAGGAGACCTGGCCTTTGCGCCAGGGGGTTTTCTCCTAGAAGCAGAGATTTGTATTTCATCAGTTGCCGTCAGACAGTTTCTTTCACACTTTTGAGATCCCTCTGTGTGGGGACAACTCGTGGCTCAAGGCCGTATTTTCAAGACCTCAATGTCCCCAGAGGTAATTTTCCAAACCAAATATGACCTTAGTCTTGAGTATCTCCGCTCCAGGGGGGTAGAACTGTAGCCCAGCCAAGGGTCTGTGCTTAGCACAAGCTTGACATCAATTTAAGTAATGGGATTATCTGGGGATGAAGAGGGAGAGGGAAGACGGATGAGAAAGGTGAGTGTCAGGGCAGGAATGAAGAGGAGAGGATGTGTGCCGTCCAAGGAGAAACCTGTCCCCAGTGGTGGGCGGCACCTCAAGTCAGGACACCAGTCCTGTTCTCACCCAGCTTCTCAGTGCTACTGTGGGTCCACTTCTCAGATTCCCTCCCTGTGAAGTGAGCTGCTGGCAGGGAAATGCTTTGCACAGGGCCAGAGGAGCACTGAGATGCTCTAAGCTTGTGTCCTAGAGGTTGCGAGATACAGTCGCAGTCTTGGAAAGACACGTGTCCTGTGGTCCCTTTTCCTCTCTGCCACTGACAGCCCCTGTGACCTCTGGAAACTCACTTTCGCTTTTCCATGTCTTGATTTCCTCGGATTTAAATATACTGCTGATCATTCCACTTCCCTCTGCTTTCCTGGCTGGTTTCTATCCGTTTTCAAGAAGGCCTCTTTGGCAGAAGAAATAAAGACTTTTCTTTGACTGTATGACAGTATCAGGGCAAAGTTTATCTGACTAAGGAGGCCAGGAGGAGGATGACAGGCAGACAGCCGAGCAGAAGCAGGTCAGAGTTTCAAGCTGTGAATGACCCTGAAATTCCCCTTATTCCTTAATCCTGGCTATTAGTTCTTCTGCCTGGCACAGATGATTATTTCCAGATATCACAGTCATCTAGAAAGGAACAAAACATTTCCACCAGACAGGGAAATTCTCTCGAGAGAATGACCAACAGCGCAGAAAACAGTGAAACTATCTCACTGGGCTCAAGCAGGATGAGAGTAACGGGGAGCGGGTTCAGAGGATTTGCTGCTGTGCTTCATGCCTGGGTGCTCAGCTCACATCTGACTTCAAAACCTCCCGCTGCTACCTGCTAAGATCATGACTCCCGCAGCTTGCGCTAGCTCTGAGAACGAGAAGATCTTCGTGTTGGGGGTGATATTAAGTGATGATTTTTTAAAGGTGATGAATGAGGGTGGGCTTGTTTCCATTTTGACTTGGTTGGCAGTAGACCGATGGTGAGTGAAAGGCAACCGGTTGTTGACTGTGGCTGTTGTGGAAATGTTTATCATCTCGGTTGTTCAGGAAGCCCTGGCTGCAGAGCTGACCTCTGCCTTCATTTACGCACAAGCAGCCATTTGGGTCATGCGTGTGAGCAGAATTTGGTGACAACCTTAACCAAGCAGGAGCCCGGTGTGGTCAGGATTCTGAGCAGGGGAGACGTCTTTTTCACTGGAAAATTGATTACGTTTGATCTGAACGCTGGTGGCACGCTGCAGTGTTGTCATGGAAAGGGTTTTCAAATCAGAAGCTCACTTTCATCTCGTTTTTAATATACTTTTGCAAAGGTGGCAGCTCAGGGCAGACTAGAAATCCATCCCGACTCCATCCGGAGAGCGGCTCGTGTAGCCAAATTCCCTTTGAACACCCCATGAGACTGGACCTGGAGGGAAACAAATACTCCAGATGCAAATACGAGGGAAAGCACAAAATTATACAGGGCTCAGTTGAAGATGTGCTGTACGTGTTTCATGGGAAAGCCGACGCACACGTGTGAGCTGGGACATGACAGACCAAGTCCTGACCGCACGGAGGGTGCTGACGTGGCAGGTAGGGGTTAAACAGTCAGTGACCCTCAGAGGGGACTTGCAGGGCTCTGACCATGTCCAGGCTTTGCTTTATGCTCATGGGGAAGGGCAGAGACTATCTCTCAGCAGTTCCTTGGAGGTGTGGCCTGGTTGGTTGGTCTCAGGATGGCTGGGATCAGGAAGTCTTACGGGATGACGTAAATAGGTGAGAAAATCAACCCCACTACAGAAATGGGTGTTCCATGCCTCACCACCACTGTGCTACTGGGATCTTGTGCTTCCAGTGTCTCTTCTAGTTGGACTGTACAGTCCTGCAGGTGCAGTTCAGCTGTGTGATGCTAACACAGCAGGTACCCCGGCTCTAATGCTCACACTATGCAAAATAGCTTCGCTTGCTTGTGTCAGAGGGCCAGCACCTGGTGAGAGTTAGACATCAAGAGCCTGACTAATTTTCGGAGAGATGCAAACCACGGTAGCACTATAGGAAGAGATATGTGCTTGGTGCACGAGCAGATGTGGCCACAGCAACAGCATTGCCATAAACAGGGCTGTAGGGAAACGGGCACTGAGAACTGGTGTCTCTAGGCAGTGCCACGAAGGGAAATGGAGAGGTCAATTACGGCTGTGCAGGAGTGGGCAGAGACAGATGGCGGCAGAGATGTAAATCCAGGCTGCAGGAAGCACTGCCAGGCCCTGGAGATGATTAGTCACTTTGTAGGTGGAAGCATGGAGCTGGTGGGATGGTGATATGTGGCTGTGGGACTGAGAGTGTGGGAGGGCGTCCGACGTGTGCCCCTGAGAAGACGGCAGCCATGTAGGATCACTGAAATGCTGGATGGGCAGGGCCTCCGCAGCCTCCGGCACAGCCTCCTGCCCAGAGCAGGGTTTCCATGGGTAGATCAGGGTAGCTCTGGCCTCCCCTCTGCCTGGAGAAGTGGAGGCCCAATGAGTAGGAGGCCCAGGCAAGTGAAGGACCAGAAAGTGCAGATCCAGTGAGACTGAGACCAGGGATGGGAGACTCAGGGAATAGGAAATCCAGACACTGGGAGGTCTGGAAAGGTAAGATCCAGAGACTGGGAAGCCCATAGAGTTGGAGGTTTGGGAAAGTGGGAGACCCAAGGATTGTGAGGCTCAGAGAGTGAAAGGTCCATGGAGAGGGAGGCCAAGAGAGCAGAGGGCCAGTGAGTGGGAGGCCCACCAAATGGCAGAACTGAGTAGAGGCCCGTGGAGTGGGAACACAGTGTTTGGGTGGTACAAAGTGGGAGGTATAAAAAGCAGAGACCCAGCGAGTGGAAGGCTAGGGTGAGTGGAGACCAACGGAGTGGGAGGCCCAAGGATTTGGAGGCCAAGTCACTGAGAGGCCCAATGAATGGATACACACAGAGTAGAGGCCCAGGAAAGTAGGAGGCCTGGTGTGTAGGAGACCCAGAGAGTGTGTCACTGTGGTGAGTACAGGCCCACAGAGTGGGAGTAAAAGACAGTGGAGGCTTAGGTAATGGGAGGCCAAGGAAGGGGAAGGCTGAAAGACTAGAAGGCAAAAAGAGTAGAGGCCCAGCAAGTGTGGGTCTACACTGAGTTGAGACCAAGTAAATGGGAGACTCAGACAGTTGGAAGGTCAGGGAGTGGGAGAGAAAAGGAGTGGGAGACCCAAATGATGGGAGAACAAGAGAGTTGAGGCTTAGTGAGTGGGAGGCTATGGTGAGTGGAAGATGGGATGCCAAGGTAGTGAAAGGCCAGAAAAAAGGTGAAGGATGAGATACAGTGGGAGGTTGGCAAGAAAGTGGTGAAAAGATGGTGTTTCCTAGGACACTGAGTTAGTGACCATACAGGGAGAAGAGCCCAGGAGTCTGACAGCAGGACAGGTGTGCTGTTGGTGTCCTGGCCGAGCCCTCATCCAGGGGCTGGGTCTTGTGTTCCCCTGAAGTCAGGACCTCTGTGTGGATGAGTGACGCCAGGCAAATGCAGAGAAACCCAGCAGAGCCCTGAATGGGTGCATCAGCATGACCAGAGCCCTGAGCCTGTACCATTACAGGTGGTACCGAGACATGTGGAGAAACCATGGCCATGGGCCAGCGGGAGCCCAGCTGTGGCTCAAGCTAAGCAGTGCTTCCTTGTTTCAAGTGAGGAACAAGGGGTGAGCCAAGTGAAAAGGCTAGCAGGCCAGCTGCACAGAGACAGTCTATCCACAAAGCCATAATGCAGCTTAGTGATGCGATCCCAAAATAGCCTGCTTGTCCGGCAAGAAACCCTCTCTAATTCAGCCTGCATGTTTATTTAAGGAGACAATTCCTTCAGCCCAGCTTCCCTGGCTTCATTGATGGAATAATCACCTGTCAAGTGGCTTACATGGTGACAGACTGGAGGAGAGAGCACAGAGCAATGAGGAATCATTGCTCCAGGTGATTTTTAATATCCAAGAGGCAGTGGCAGACAGGAGAGTGATGGGAAAGTGTGGACACTGGTAACACATCTGCCAGGAGCTGCCTGTCCTGCAGGCAGACAGATGGGCTTTTCAGCACACGTTTCAGCAGAGGAGTAACCTGCAATATAGCATGAAAGGGGAGAGAGGCACTGAAGGGTGAAAGACCTGTCCCAGGGGGACAAGGGGAGAGCAGTGTCCCTACAGGCACCCAGGGCTCAGAGCGGGTATTTGGTCCAGGGTAAGAAGGGATCGGCAGGAGCTGGGCTTGATGGGGCCCAGATCATCGCAGGTTTTAGCCAGGTTTGTCTAAGGAGGGTGAGGGTGGACACTTGGGCAGTGCTTGTGGGCTGGGGTGCACAGCCTCCCTGCCATGTCTGGGGACATCTCTGGTGACAGGGGTTAGCAGGAGGGGATTTTTGCAGAATGTAGACATCTGCTCATGTACATTCGGTTTTTTTGTTAGTGGGACCCTCTTTTCACAGCCAGCAAAAAGATTAGCTGGGATTAGCTTTGTCAGACGTGGGATCAGTAGTATCTTTCTTATCTTCCTGTGGTCCTTTGTGGGCTTTGCTCCAGTTTGCAGGTCTGGGTGACTTCGAGGATCTTGCACCACAAACTCCAGTTCTGAACCGTCATTGCAGAGCAGTGCAAGCTGTTCCCCGGGGCTGTACCTGCTTCTTTTGTCTGTAGCCTCAGCAGGCAAAGTTCCCTAGATATTCCCTGGAGAGATGCTTTGTACCATGCTCCAATTCAGCAGATATGCAGTGTGTTTTGTCTGTACAGACTGTGCAAATTATGGCCCACTGAGAGCATCTGACATTGGCTTTTAATGCAGCTGAGGAATGGTATTGCCCTGAATCCCCAGATCCACTGTATCATTTCAGAGAGTGGCTACACCATGAAGAATCTCCAGTTACTCCATTGCCACAACACCCAGTGGGATGAATTTGCCTGGTGAGTGTTAGCATGTCTAGTCCCATTGATGAATTCTTCCAGAAACACAAACCTCCTTTTTTTTTTTTAATTAACATCTCAACTTCTGCCATGATCTTGGCAGATGGTGGTCATATTTTATTTCTTTTCCTTCTTCTAACCACTCAGGCAAAGATGCTGAGATTTCAGAGCGGAATGTATCTTGGAAACGAATTTTCTATTACCCTACTCAACACCTCTGAGAAGGTATGATAAGAAATGAATTCTTCCCTCATTTTATTGCTGGTTGGCAATAAGCTATTAATGAAAAAAAAAATCTGGAAACACCCCTTGCTACTTTAATTTTTACTTGTCTTTGTGTCTGATTTATCGCTTTTCCTCGCCTGACGCTGTCAATGGACTCACTGTCAGGTGTCATCAGCATCCTGCTCTGTTCCTTGCCTGGCTGTCAGTGGACCTGCCATCAGCACCCTGCTCTGCTCCCCCTGTGTGCTAGTTCTAGTTGGGATGGAGTTCAGGTGCTGGGGCATCCTGTCCCCACCTCTGCTCCCAGGTTCAGGAGCAGCCCTGCTCTTGCTGCTCTCAGACACCCTGTCTGCTTTTGTTTCCAGCTGAGTTGTGGTTGAAATGCTCAAATATAAATGTTAGCTTGAGTATTTACTGAAGAGATTGTCTTTCCACCTCTTTTATTTTTCTTTTATTTCGGTTGCTCCTATCCTATTACCTGATATGGCTCTTGCTGAGCCCCTTTTGCCGGTTAAATGGGTGCTGCACTGCCCCTCCCCTGGCAGCAGGAGTTAGACCTCCAAAGCCTGCTGTTCTTCTTCAGGAGCTGAGAACAAGTGAGGTTTTTATCTTCCTCCTGAGTCAAGTGTGGGATAGGGCCAGCCTGACAGGTCATGGTGTCCCTGGTCTGCTTGCAGTACATGGAAGTGTCCCAGAGCTGCGGAGGTCACGACTCCCAGCCCTCTTGTTTTCTCCACGGAGCCTTAGGCTGGGGCCAAGCATTGCAGCTGGGGCTTGCTTATTCCCACATGCCCTCCCCAAGGCTATGGAGCATCATGCTGTCCCCAAGTGCTATATGCCCCCTAAAGCAAGGGAAAGAGGTTATGGGCTCTACACCTATTGTGCGAATAGTCTCTGCTTCTCTGCTGGCAGCCTGATTGCTGCTTCCCCTGTCCCAAAGCTTGTTATGCTCAGAGGATTTCATACCGTGCTGATTTTTTAGGAGAGATCACTGAAACACAGATTGTCGCCGGGGAAATCACCTACTGTATTGCTCAGTGCTCTTGGGTGTAGCTGCGGTCAGGGCCTCTTTATGCTTGCACACATTTGGGTTGAGTCTTCAGTTTTTCCTTATCCCAGAGAGCCCTGAACATTTCCATACTCCAAACCTAAAACATCACTTTCCTTAACTGCAGCTTGCCAACCTGTCCCCTGTGTAGAATGCAAACTGAGCAGGTCCCAGCTAAGAGGTTCTCCTGGTGCACTGGTACCCATGTGAGAGAGCTGCTTCCATCTGTGTCCTGCTGATGCCATTTCTGGAGGTTTCTCTGCTCTTCAGGCCCTGAGTGCAACAGCCCTTGCCTCCTGTGCTGCAGTTAGCTCATTTTTCTATGAAAAAGACAAATGGAGGAGGGTGGGGATACACCTACCTGTCATTCAGCAGCAGGGTTGAAAAATGCTCTTAATTACAAAAAGGTCATGCGTCCACCCAGGTGGTCTTGCCTGCAGATGGGTGATCCTGGGGAAGGCTACAGTACACCATCCTCTCCAAGGCCCCTGGCACTGAATTCTCTGGGAAAGTGATATGCTTTTCCAAATGCAGAAATTGGGATACGTTTTTCCTTGGAAGTTTGAGGACTGGATGGATCCTTGCTCAGAAGGGAACTGTGCTGTAAGTACCAAACAGCTACAGACCGCTTCAGATGGATGGATGGATGTGTGAGACAGTCAGATAGATGTGGGTAGGAATAAAGGAGTGGAAGAATGGATGGTAGGGATGGATGTGTGAGTAAAGGATGAGTCTGGCATAGACAGACCAAGGCCTTTCAATCAGTTATGGGGTCTTTTGTTCCACTTAAGGGGCTATTGGTTGGGAATTTGTCTAAGACTCCTGAAGTAACAGGAGGAAAAGCTCCTGCTTGACTCCAGCAGGATTTGTTCAGTTATCATCAGTGTTTCTCTGTGTATCTCTGAACCTGCTGTCTGTAACAGGACCTGGTCAAGGGGAGGGTGTCCTGACCCCTAGCAGAGCACACGTTCCTCCCCAAAGCACCTGCCTTTCTCTCAGCTCTATTTCTGTCCTCCAGCGTCCTTTGATTCCCACTTCCAGGGGATGCTGTGACTCTGATTTCTGCTCTTCTTCTTTTCTTGCTGTTAAATAAGCATTTTACTTTAAAGTGAGAAGACAGGGGTGAGCAGAAAGGTTAAACCAGTGACTCCTGCACCTAGTGAGAAACCCATTCCCTATCCACACAGGGGAGTGTGTTGTTTTGACAGTTGGTTTCAGGTTGCTTCTTTTCCTCCTTCCCTTTGGGGATCTGGCAGTATTATTACATGTTGGTTTGCAGATTGTTTTGCATGGCTTCCCTCTGGTGCCTGTCTCATAAGGTCCTTTGCAGCTCCCAGCTGCAACGTGACAGGAGGGACCACGCGCTGTGCTGTGCAGCGGGACAGTCAGTGGGCTCTGACTCACCAACTCCAGGCTCTTTTTGCTGTTGAATGTGTCTAATAGGGAGAAACAAGGCCGCATCCAAAGCACCAGTCCAACACATGAGCTTAGCTCTAAACACCTGAGCAGTGGATCCAAATCCTTTTTGAGGAGACCTAGAGGGTCTCCTGGAAGATGTGTTTGAGTTCAGATCCCACTTATTGGTAGAAACGGGGGATTTGGGGATGATTTCTGCCCCTTCTTTGGGGGACAGCTATGACTTTTGCCAGGGTTTGTCTGACCCAGCTGTTGAGGAAGGCAAATTCTGGCTGCCTGGGAAACAGGCCTGGAGAGAGAGACAAATGACAACATACAAGAGGTGCTGAGGTGCTCAGCTTAGAGTCAGCTGGTTTCTGTGCACCGCAGGGTCAAATTCGTTCAAGTCCTGACTCCAGGGCTGCTTCCCAAGAGGCTCAGAAGGAGCAGATGGCATCTCAGTCCCTGTAATGATCTAATGGCGTCTCCTTGGAGATGGTCTGAGAGATGCTTGAGAGACATGGACCACTGACTGCTACATCTGAGCTCTTCTTGACTTGTGGCGTGGCCCATAGGTGCAGAAAGAGTATCCTGCTCGGGCTGCCGTCACCAAGTTTTAACAGGGCTGGAGCTTTCCTTCCTTGGGTTCTCAGCTGTTCAGGCCACAAAGACCACTGTGAAGATCACTTGCGTGCTCTCGTTCCCAGCCTACCCCTTCAGTAGGCAGGTTAGAGAAGATTTGCAGCTCTTCCCAAGGCAGACTCTCTTTCCACTGTCTCTTATTTGCACCCAGTCGAGTTCATTGCTCACAGGCTTTCTGGTCTGAGACTCCTCTCTGATTTTCTTCTCAGCAACCTCCTCACTGGGTGCATTCAAATGCCTCCCCAGCTCACTCTATAATCAGATCGGCTCCCTGCAGGGATCCATGGAGAGATACTCATCCTCAGTGTCTAACTGATTGGGTTTGTTTCTACACAGGCTGATTGTGAAGAGGTTTTCTCAGGGCTGCATGGTAGCTCTGCCCTTGGAAATGGAAATGCCCTGCTATTTCAGCAGTTAATCAGGGCCTTTTGCTGATGAGCCCTGGCTGAGCTTTGCAGAGGTTTTTCTTTGGAAGGTTTTTTATTTCAGGTGGTGATGGGTTTGGTTTTTGGTTTGTGGGGGTGTTTTTTGTTGTTCTTTGTGTGTGTTCTGTACTTTTTCCCCTTCCTATTTGAGGCTGGTTGCAGGAGCAAACAAGAAAAGGGACAAGCATCAAGCTGCAGCCAAATGTCTTGACTTTACTGCTGTGGTCAGATTCCTTTGGGAAGATGTGCCCCTGGGGCTGACTTACTGTTTTTTTGGTTTGCAGATTGCAATTTGAAATGTCTCTCCCCCGAATCAGAGTCGGTCACCTTTCTAATGATTCTAGTACAGTTCTCTTCATGGCTCTGCCCTAGCTGGTCTGTTGTAACAGGTTTCATTTATCCAGCTTCATCCTGACTCTGCTCCTCTGCATTTTATGTGACCAGTCACACCTCCATCTGCCTCCTCACGGACCACCCAACGGCATTAAAATAGTGGTGAAGTATGAGGCCAAGCTCCAGCTGGGTAACAGCTTTCTGGCAGAGTGGTTGAGCTCAAGAACCTGTTTGGTGGCCAAATCCCACCTCAAGGCTGGAATTGCCTCTTGGTCTTCCCCGTGGACCTTCTTGAACTGGAAACTTTTTGGCCTTCTAGAAGGCTGCAGAAATTCAGCCTCCTACTTTCCCCAAAAGGAGGATGTGTTCATTAAAGCAGACTGTGCTCAGTCTCCAGCCGGATGTATTTCCCCAATGGGCTTTCCTATTGTTTAAACCAATAGAGTCCGGGCCTTCTCCCAGTGAGCTCAATCTCCTATCAGCTGTTTCTATAGCAACCTCTTATCCTGAAAGAGCCTGAAATCCTTTTGTAAACACAGCTTGAGGATATGCCCACAAACACACATGGGAGGGAAGGTGGCAGGTGCCCCAGAGCCCAGAGGGACAACCAGGAGGAAGTCAAGAGTCATCTTGTACCACTCTGGTTTTGCAGACAGATTCGAGAGATTTAGTTGTGCCAGCCCAGCTGGTGCTTTAATAACTCTGCTGCTGTTTTGCCCTCAGAAGAAAAGGGTCAGAAGAGCTGTTGTGCCTGTAAGTGGGTCTGGCTCTGGGCCACTGCTGGACCTTCATGGCCTGGATGGAGGCCCTGGCTCACAGCCCTTGGCCTCCTCCTGGCAGCCTTGCATATAAGGATTCTTGATCCAGCATCCCAGGACAGCAGTGGAGAGATTCCCGAGAGTTTAATGTGGATGGCTCACATGGGTGAGCAGGGCCCTATCTGCTCTCTCTGCAAGACTGCAAGGCCAAGCACAATATGCCATTGGGATAGAAATGGAGTTAATGGACTGAAATAAAAAACCCAGTTGTCAGTCATTGGAACAGGCTGCCCAGGGAGGTGGTTGAGTCATCATCCCTGGAGGGATTCATAAGATGTATAGATGAGGCACTTAGGGACATAGTTTACTGGTGGACTTAGCAGTGTTAGCAGTTGGACTTGATGCTCTTAAAGGTCTTTTCCAACCTAAAAGGCTCTATAAATATGGTCTCATATTTATAATGGACCATAAATCCTTGTAGCTCCCCTGGTTAAATCCAGCACGGATCATGATTCCTCAGAACACAACCGTGCTGTTGCTCCCCTGTTCCCCTGGGACCCTGAAATCCTTCCTCTGGCTGAGACACTGCATCACTAGTGCATGCTGAATGCACTTGCTAATCGTTATTATTCTTTGTCTGTCTGATGATGGCACAGAAATGTTGGTGGCAATACGAACAGCTGATCAGACAGGTCTGCCTTCAGGGATTCATCTTCTCTTTGGCCACGTGTACCTGGTACCTACTGAGGTCCCTGAGTTCCTCAATGGCTGTGTGGGACTTAACGACTCAGGGATATCTTTCTACCCTTGTCTGTGGAATTTTGACCTAAAATTTTCTAGAGGAAATCTCATGGCATAGAGAGCATGTTTTCCTACCTTCTGCCTAGGATAGACAAAGGCATGGCATAAAGCCCACATGAATGCTCTGAAGAAAAACTTGCTGGTCCCCATCATCACTCAGACCAGCAAACAATGGATGGACACCCACAATATGCATCTGGAATGGCTGTAGCGAGGCAGTAGAGAGCGACTGATTTCCCCAGCATACAGGATGTCCAAACCATCTGGAAGCTGAAATGTGTTTGATGGCAACGTTTCCTGCACAGACCAGAAGAGCCATTTGGCCCTCCTCTGCATTCCCTTCTAGCCCATGTGAGGACAGCTGAAAACGTCAGGAAAACACAGCTATGTGTTTTCACACCCATCTGTGTGTCAAATCCTGCTATCCCCAGGTAGGCATGGTTGACCATGCATGTGGGTAAGCTGGTGGGGTCCTTTCAGAGCCACCTCAGAAGAGATGCCCAGCTACAACTTCTTCTCAACAAGTCTTTCCTGGAAGTCGTCAAACACTGATTGTGCTCGACTTTAATGCGCCAATGGCCTTCTGAGGGTGTGCTTCTACCTCTGCCCAGCTCTGTTGCAACACCAGTTTTGTGAATGGTTTTGAGGATATGGAAGTTGTGGTTTAGCACTTAATCGACTTCGCTGAGAGGAGCAGAGAGGTTGGGGAGCAGAGGGGCAGAGAACCTCTGTGGTGTAGAAACACAAAACAGTTGGCATGAAATTATGCTGATTATTCATGAAATAATTTCATGTAATAATTGGGAAAAGGAAAAGCTCTGGAGGAGGCTCAGACTGCTAATTTCCCTCCTGAAACCAGTACAGAAAGGTCTCTTAGAGCAAAATCCCCTCCCTGGGAAGCCCTCCCTCAGCCTAGCAGAGGCAACATTAATAACACAAACCAAGAGAACTTGTCCTGGTGTTAATGTGACTGGTTAAACAGGGTGAGGTGGCAGTGTCTTTTCACATGTTTGTGTTTCACCTCCCCTCCCAGGGCTGGGTCTGGGTGGAAACACAGACCCACCCTGTTGACAATTGGGTGTCAGCACTGACACTGCCACCAGCTTCCCAGCCCTGGAATTGGGCTGGTGATCTTCACAGATGGAGGAGGTCTGAGAGCTGATAGTTAGGAGTAAACCACCCCTGCAGATGAAGAGATCATCCTCCTGCTAGGCTGCAGCATCAGACCTTCCCAGGCAACCCTCGCTGCAGGGAGCCTTGTTTGTTCGTCAGTCTCTGCCAGCTGTGAGAGGCTGGAAGGGGAGCAAGGTGGAGAAGACACCGTGTTGCTGGGAGACAGGGAATGACAATGGTTGAAGTCACCTCCCTGGGTTTTGGTGTGCTTCGTTGTTTTGGGTTTTTTTTCTTCACAGGCTTGTGTCTGTCTGTACCTGTGAAAAACGGACTCTGAAAGCCAATACACAGGGGAGGGAGGTGTGAAAATCCTGACCTTGGAGGTACTGGGAGTGTGACTGTTTCCGTGGCTTCATTTATTTTGCTGCTTTACTTTAAGGGTGTGCTGCTGTGTAGTTTAAACCCTGGCCAGAAGTTCAGCTCCTATTTCTTTTTTTTTATGGTTGTTTATTGCCAGTGTGAAGCGTGTGGTGTTGGGACATGCTTCACACCACCCCTGGGGTGGTTTGGGCACTTGGGGTTTCTCATCGTAAGGCAGTCGATCAATTCTTGAATGACTGTTTGTGCACAACACACAGCACTTGGGTGTGGGTCAGGCATTAAATTGCTGGGTGACACCCTCCCTCCCTGCCCCCTAAGGGGATAGGAGAGCCTAAATTATGACAGTAAGAATGGAGATTTTACTGGAGGAGAGGCAGTTATGGAGGTTTTATCTGCCTCACCCAGGGCAATCTTGCTTTCAGCAAGAAGCAAGTGAAGTAGCAAGAGCAATGCTCCTCTGCTTACTTAAACAGATTGTTTGCCTTATTAATGAAGGAAGAAAATACGAGCAAGAACAAACTGCTCCAGCCCTGCTGTTTAGCTAAGAGCCTGCGTGCGTGTGCTAGTGAACAGTGATCCCACGGTGAGAAGCCTGGTCACAGCTGTGTGGGAGTGGGCTGAAGTGACAGACTAAAACATGCGCGAGCTCCAAGTTGCCAGTGGCAAGATCTCCCAGCTCCTCAGGGTCCTGCAGCATGAGGAGCAAGGTTTCTTGGCTGAATCATGCCCGTGGCTTGGACTGACTTCAGATTTCCATGGGAAACCCTCCCTTGTGCTTGCCAGTCTGGCTGCTTGCCTGGATTAGTGCCGGGGTGATGGATGGTGGTTTGGATGTCACCCAGGCACTGTAACCTTGGTCTTGTGCTCCGGGGCAGGCAGCATCGCCTGCGGTTGTGTGTGGAGGCTCATACTCCCTGCTTTTCCCTGGACTGTTGAAGGAGATTGGCAGCCCTAGCCTCCCCAGGGAAGAGCTAACCTGCTTCCCCAAGCAGCCCAGGGGAAAACCAGCATCCCTTGGGGACAATGAACTGAAGAATATGGAGGGATGAGAGGGAAAGCCTTTCAAACCCAGTGGCCAAACTGGTCTGACAGGGAACTGTGGTGTAGGCAGCAGGGCTGAGTTGTGAGGGGCTGGAAGGATGACCATGAAGGTGGCTGTTTGACTGTTCAGGAGTGGGTCCCTGCAGAGGAGCATTGTGCAGCTGCTGGGATTGGGTTAGGATGACCAGTTATCCTTATTTAGCCAGCCCAGTCTGGAGGTCCTGAAAAAGCCCTCAGGAATCTCTCTGGGGCATGGGATCTCTCAGTACCTACCTCAAACTGAAGCTTTGGGAACTGCTTGCTGCCAGCACTATGGCAGGACAAATGGGGACAGCGGGCTCAGCCCCAGCCCCCCTTGGGTCCTGTAACTTGGTGCTGGCTCCATCCTGGACCAGAGAACCAGCAAGACGTTCCCTGAGCAGCAGGGCTTAAAAAAACTCCTATTTTTATTCTGTTTCCCTGGGGCCTAAAAAGGTATGAGGTGGGGATTGCACACTCTCCCAGGGTGCTCTCTGGTGTCTAGTAAGAGGCTGAGCTCGCAGCCTGTACCAGTGGGACAAGCACAAACTGAGTCTTCTGGCGATCTCCACCTGTTGAGCTACGTGGGTTGAAATTACCTGACTGATTCAAAAGTTACGAGGGTGTGCTGTTGCCTTTCTTGAGAAAACCTGGTTAATAACAGTAATAAAGCCAGCAGCTTTGCGGCTCTGGTGATGTATCAGCATGCTGTCACACTCTGATGGCAAAACACTTCAGTCCAAGCAAGCGGAAGGTGATGGGCCTGCGGAGAGACATATGTTCCTGCTCTATTATTTTTATTGTTAATAGCAGTGTTTTTAAAAGCCCTCCGTTTCCCGGTCACACCTTTAAGTGACAAAAGCTGGTCTCCATAGGGCGAGAGCAGGAGGAGAGACCAAAGGGGGCAAGCGGCAGGGACAGCCTCTCCAGCAGCAGCTGTTTAAGGTCCGTGGCTGCCGACAGAGTGGATTGTGCTGTGGAGATCACGGTGTTCCTGAGGAACCACTTGCTTCGTGTTTAACACTCTCTGGTTGCCAGCAGCAGGGTGTGCTGAGGAACCCCTGCCACGCTTGCTCAGCCCATCGTTGTACCAGCTGTCCTGAAGAGGACCCAGCTCTCAGCAGATTAGCAATGATCCATCTGGATTGATTTACGGGCAGAAAAGGCACCTTGGCTGGTTTCTTCGCTGTCCTCCCTTTGACACTTCTCTCCTGAAGCACTGAGACCTTGGTAGCCAGCTTCATATTGAGCATCATGGACCAGGAGGGGGAGAGGCTGCAATTAATCTTTCCCCCAGCTCCTAATCAAAGCAGCAAAGGGGAGTGCAGCCCCTCCCCAGCAACCTGTTGGACTGGGATGTCTCTGGGAATACAGCTGGGCTTCCCTGTAAAAGTATGTTTTGCTGAGAGTTGACCAATGCCTCCTTGTGAGGGGTGACCAAATGATTTAGCTGAGCCAGGGGCTGGGGTCCCTCCCTGCAGGGTCACACCAGCTCTGACCAGGATCCTCAGTGCTCAAGCATCCTCAGAAGTTGCTAAAGCTGAGATCTTTGGAGAGATCAGAAGGAACCTGTAACTTTGGTGCTGAGACTTCTGGCCTGAAGAGACTTCTGCTTCTAAGCATTAAAGTGCCACCCCGCCACGGCAGCAGAGAGCGCACCCGGCCGTGGGCTGGTGATGGATTGCAAATCACTGGTGTTTTGTAACGGGGCAGCTTCTCGCCCTTCTCTCCACCCGTGGGAAGAGACATCTCTCCTGCGGATCAAAAGAAAATAGATTGAAGGAAAGCGTTCAGGTGGAGAAGCTTGTCCACCCAGGGAACCCTGCAAATTGCTCTGCTGTCTCCCTGGGAGAGCAGGGGGATACACACGCATTTGCTCTCTGTTTCCAAAGAAAATGCGACGTAGGGAGGTTTGGAGGTGGCGAGACAGAGTTCAGGAGAGAGCCGCCTGCGTGGGTGGAAGCGCTGACAACCAGGAAACCTCCAGCCTAATAGAAAATGCAACCCGGCGGAGGCGTTTAACGGTGAAGAGATCTGGGGTTTCAGTGCCTGATCAAACGTGTGTGTGTGTATGGATGGGGACTGCTGATGGAAGAGGGTGCTGCTCCAGCTGCTCCTGTATGCGTGTGTGAGCAGGGCCTGCCCGGGAGTTTAAAGCTAAGCCTGTGTCTAAGTGGTGGTTTGAGCAGAACCGACTGTTGTAACTGGGGGAGATGGCCTAGCCTCCCCCATCAGTGCTTACCCTCCCCCCATAAATTCAGGGTATTCCCTTCCAGTTGTGTTAGTTCAGGGGTCCCTGCCCTGCTGCAGTCCATCCTGATTTGCACCACTACATCCGGGCCAAGCCTATCCGAGCCCAACACGCAGCATCATCTACACAACCTCTCTGACCTTTGCGGGCCACAACCAGGGCATTTTGTCACTGATCAATGGAAAAATGACAGGTCCTTTGCACTGCAAAATGCTCAGAGCACCAGCAGGAAGTGCTGAGGGAAGAAAGAAACCAGTTTTGTCTGAATGGAGCAAGGGGAAAAGGGAGAAAATGAAAGGACGCATCCCTGCCAATCTGCGAGCGGGGTTGGTTTCAGCGATCAAAGGTGACATTAGAGCAATACTGGGAGAGGAGCCGCTTTAAATAAGTGGGTTTCATCTTAATTGCATCTCTCTAAAGCCAGTGTAGCTGTTGTGCAAAGAAACCTTTCTGAGCCAGAGCCTGATTGACAGGATGGAGCCAGGGAGGAAAGGGAAGAGGGAGAGCCATGCCCCCAGCCTTCAGGGAGGAAGACTGGAGGAGGCTGAGGCTGGCCAGGACACGGTGGTGCATGTGTCCCTGGCACTCTGCTGTGCTGGGGTCTCTGTTTTGAGACCTCCCTGGGGAGAGCTGTCAGGATGATGGACGCAAAGGGAAGACCAGTGGCTTCTGCAGGGAGGCCCCAGGGACTGCAGCAGCCCACGGGGATTTCTGTCCCATCTGTGAAGGAGGAGGGATAAGACCTTCTGCCTGCCCAGCAGCTGGCTCTTGAAGCTGCCACATCCATAGGGACCCGGACAGGAGTTGGAGTCTCCTCTGCCTCCAGCACTGAGGGTCTCTGCTCCCTCCAGCCGAGGGGCAGGTCCCTCCAAGCACCCATCCCCAGCCATCTTACAGATCTCCCATGCAAACAGAGGTAGCCTGATCCACTGGTGGCAGGAGCTGGTGTCTGGATCCCCACATTGCAACCAGGCTTTGCACTGCACCAGGCAAATCACCCTTGTCACTGTCCCCTAGTCCCCCCCAAACCTGGTGAGGTCTCTGCTCTCTCCAGGCTCTGCCTGGCAGTTTGCTTTTGAGCTGGCAACCCACAGGTGCTCTCTGTGTGCACGTGCAGAAATATCCCTCTGCCATCTACTGAGATATGAAAGCAGCCGATGGAGCAGCAGTTAATTATCTCCTGTGAATTAGCAGGGGCTGGCAGGACACAGAGGTGCGAAGATAACGGGAAGGACAGCACCTGCAGAGCACAATCCTCTGGCTCAGCCTTCTGTGGGGATACAATTTCATTGCCATAAATGCCCCCTCCCAGCTTCTTCCTGACAGCTAGACTGTTAGACTTGAGGGTGAAACACTCTTGAGCAGGTTAAGTCCACCACAGACCCGGGAAGTCTGGCAGTGGGAAAGGCAAGGAGTTGGCCATATGGACCAGCTGCCCCAGGGCTGCTTAAGCCAAGCTGCCGTGGAGGGAGGTTTCAAAGTGACTGTGAGTGAGGATGGAAATGGGAGAGGAGACAAGACAGAAGCACTCTCTAGAGGTGTGAACCAGGAGATGGGCTGGGAAACGAGGGCTCCATGGACACCTGAAAGGAGTTTTGGACAGGTTATGAAGTATGTGCTGGCTTCTAATTTTTGCCAGCTGGCAACAGTATTGTTTTGCAGCAGCTGCACATTGGCTGGAGGGCTGGACCTAAAGCTGCCATGGAAGCGATGGTGCTCACGCTGCTGTTCCAAAATCACCTGGCTTCCTTGATGGCTGTTCTTGGGGGTTAGAGCTGTTGTCTCCATGGCCATCTACAGCTCAGAGGTTGGGCTGAGGGTCCTCTGGGGAGGCTGTGCTGGTAGGTAAAATAAGTGGCTCTTGTAGACCTCTCTTTGCCTCAGTATGCTGAGATCTGTAGCACCCCCTGCCTGGCTCTCAGCCCTCAGAGGCAGTTGGCGGTCCCCCAGAAGCCCTTCAGGGACTGAAACTCCCTAGCTGAGCCTCAGGGGCACAGTGCTGTGGTGATCAGTCCACAGTCTGAAAGAGGGCTCAGGTCTGCTGGGAGGAGATACGCTTGCCAGACCTCCACAGTGCGCTAGAGAGCCCTTCTCCATCTGTGGGCAAAACCAGGTGGGGATAGCAACAGCGCTGAGGAGCTTCAACATCCCCGGTGGCAGAGGTGGCTGATGTATGATCAGCTGAAGCCAAGTAATGCTAATGAGCAGCTGATTAGTATAATCAGAGCTTCACGTGTTCATCAGGGGAATGGGACATTTCCTAATCAGCTACAGGAGGGGCCCTGGAGAGTGGTCCAAGGTCGAGGAATTTGAGAAGTATCTCAGCAGGCAGGAAGAGGATGCTGGTCTTTGCACGTGTCGGACAGAGTAAGAGCTGCTCCACTTCCTTATTTTTCTTCAAGCACCCTGATAACATTGCTGTGAAATTATTCCCTGGCCTCGGAGAGCTAGCAGAGAGCATGGTGGGACTGCAGAGGAGTGGGGGCTCTTTGGCAGGTTCGTGATGTTTGCTGGGTTGTTGATGGGGTATGAATTTTGAGCTTGGAGCCAGAGATGCTCCACAGATGACCAAGACCATGGTGTTGGCACTTGAGGTTTGTTAGCAGCCTGGGAGCATTCAGTTAGAGAGCACTTGTGCTGCTCTGTAACACACTTTAGCTCAAGATGTAGCTGTAATTTGAAAGGGGAAATGGTTTGCCTGCTGCAGGAATACAACAGTCCCCAGGGAGCAGCACCACATTTCACATCACTGAGCAGTGCTCAAGAATTGCCTTAAGATTCAGGCCACAGCACAGGCTCTGCAGGTCTCCCTCTGCCTCAGTTTCCCCACTGGGTTTGATTACTCCTAGAAGCTGCCCAGATCTGGCCCTTCAGCTGAAACCACCAGACCTCCCATCCCTGGTAGCTGCTGCCCTGGGAGCCCTTAAACTGTGCTCTGCCAAAGCTCAGCTGGAAGGGAAGAGCTGAGCCTTTTCCCCCCAGGAGCAGCTTCCGATGCCTCAAACAGAAATGTCTGCTTTTCCCTTTGTTTTTAACTGTCTTTGGCTTTCAAGTCCACTTCTCCTCTGCTAGCCTGCTCCCCAGCATGCATCCTGCCAGCCCGGCTCTGCCCGACGGAGGAGGACAGGGACAGTTGCATAAGCCACATGCTGTCCTCCAGCCCGCTCCCACATCGGCATTCATGCTGCACAGCCCCTATTATTGGGCTTGCAAATGACACTAATTTCCCTTCCCAAGCCCTCCCTATAATTTAGCAGCAATGTCCTGTACTCAGATATTATTAGCTGTGTCTTACGTGAACAGTTGCCCTGTTTCTGTTGGCGGGGGGAGATAATGAATCTGATAGGGACAGCAGACCCGGACCGAGTGCCTTTGTCTTTATTTTTTAATTGACCTGCCTGGCTGGGGTTGGAATGGCATTAAACAGGCTCTGTTTAAGCCAGTCTCATTCCTCCTCAGCTGTCACCATCAGCTCAGAGGGGATCCCCAGACCTCTGTGCTACAGGAGCAGGGTATCTTAGGAAATGACCCGTGAAGGCGATGGACATAGAGTTTCTCACCTCCAGGTAGCTGTGATCTATTTGGAGACCCATCATGCCTTGAGAGGCTCAAAGCCACCCATCTCTTTTGTTATACCCCATTCCTTTCCGGTCTTATTGTGCTGCGCTGAATACAAAGTGACCTTGAACCTAAGGCACACCACGGATACACCTGCGCATGTTTTGTGAAGAGCAGAGAGGAAAATGAACTGTGAAAAGCTGAGATCCAGAGGCGCTGACCTGCCCCAACCCATGGCTGCCCATGCTGTGAGCGGCTCAGTCTGTGCTGTGCTGCCTTCCTGCCCTTTCCTGCCTGTGTCGCATCTTCCAGCCAGCACACCATTTCCAGCCCAATGTAGGCTGCTATATGGGGAATTTCTGGTGGCTCCACAACCATGTGATATGTAATAAGACTTGGCTTGGCCCACAATTCCTTCATTATAGATCAAACATATCCAAACAGCCAAATGTATTGTCCTCACTTCCCAAGTGACACTTTGCTCTTGTCCCAGCAGGCCAAAGGTGGCCATGAAAGGCTTCTACCCCAGCAGAGTGGTCACTAGGAAGCTCCTCTAGTCCACATCAGGGAAAATCACCTCCAACCAGCAGGCAGGAGGAGGCAGGATTGCCTGCAGTAGGCACAGGATACCCAGGTGAGGAGTCTATACACCAGGCTTCTGTCATACTCTTCCATCTGCTCCTGACCGCACTTGGAGATGGTTTTGCACTCGATGCCATTACTGGTTTTCTGAAGATCACAGATTCGCTGGTCATGGGCAGACTGTGCTGCTGAGTATGGACAAGGGCAAGACTCAAACCCTGGGGATCCAAGGAAAGAGCAGGTCAGGGAAGGAGGGCAGCTAGGAGAGTGAGTGGAGCAGTGAGGTGCTAGACAGGATCTCTTGGTTAAGAAATGGAGAATGCTGCTGGAAAATCGTTTTTGTCTCTCTGGGCACTGGAGAGAGCATTTTCCTTCCTCCCACATAATCACCAGGAGTCTCGTACTGGCAATAGGCGAGGAATTGATGCTCCAGCTTTGTTAATTTTCTGCGCGTACTTGTACTCAGCAGTGCCATGAGTTTCTGAAAAGGATTTGCATCTGGCTAAGTAAACATATTAGAGATTCAGTCTATAGAGGAAGACTTAGGAGATCATCTTCTGTTGACCCCTCTCTTCCTGATTACCAGCCTTACCTCGAGCAGACGCTCGGCTCCACAGCAGGGATCACAGATGCTGGCTGTTTTCTCAGCTCAGTTTCTGCAAGAATGTAATATTCCTGCCGATAATTAAAGATAAAATCCAGGGCTTTGCAACAGGCCATTTCTGCTGGTGACCCAGGAACTTAATCTGAAGCTTAGCAAAGGTTTTGCTAATTTTAAACATTGGGCTGGGCTCAGTAACAATGGGAGGGAGAACCCCCCAGCCAGACTGAGTCAGACCAGCTCGTGCTGTCACTTCTGGCTTTGATTCAGTTCTCCTGGGAAGACACACAGCCGGGCCCTGCTCCTTCTCCATGTCACCTGAGGTTGCTTCACCAGCTGGCTTCAAAGCTTCAGTGTTGGCAGAGACCTCTTTGAAATATCCTCTGTTCTCCTGAGACCACAAAGAAATAAAAGGAGGAGGAGGAAGAAAGCAAGCAGAAGAAAAACTCTATGGGCTTTTGGAAAGGTGTGATGGACATGCACCCTGCCAGCTGTGTGCTGGATCAGCTGTACAAATCCTGAGGGCTTTGGGAAGATCCACTCACCTGCTCTTGAAAGGATTCAGGGTGGGAGGAGAAGGAGGAGGGGGTGGAGAGGACAGCATCAAGCATCAGCATCACCAGAGGACCTGCCAGTCCTTGGGGGGCTCCTGACAATGTGAGAGGGCTCAACTCCCACTCAGTGGAAAGGAGGTAGTCCCACTCATCAATACATCATGGAGCTCTGCTGTAGTCTCCATAGCTATTTCTCGCAGGGGTTAATTAACAGCTTGATTAAGACTTTCGCCTTCCCAGCTCTGGTCTTTGATACGATCAGGCACGACTCATTCTGCCTGGTCCAAATGTAGTGATCCAACCAAATGAATCCAGAGGCCTGGAAAAAGAAACCAGAGCCATGACGATATAGTCCTTGGACATGAAGGAAGTACTAGGGGTGTATCCTGCAGGGCCTTGTCCTCCTCCCTGCCTTCACACTCAGAAAAACACCCAGCCCAGCAGAAGTTCTCAGCAATAATCTTAACCCTGCAGGTGTCAAGGTGCTGATGAGAACCCAGAGGTGTCTGTGCCAAGTGTCAGGGCCTTTCGGTGTCTATGATGATCTCTTACTGATGATGCCACACGGGTGCCTGAGTCAGGACTGAAGACTTTGGCTAGCTTGATAGCTGGGCCATTAGCTCCTTTGTTAGTTCTTGGTGAGGTTGTTAGTGGTGGGGCTGGTTTGTTGTTAGTGGGTTGGGGGGTTGGCTGGCTTCTGTCTCGGTTGGTTTGTCGCCCTGAGGCTCTGGCTCTACGGGCTCTGGGGCTCAGATTCTCGATAGTCTGGGACCTGGCTGTGGGTCAGTTGGCAGGCAGTGAGCAATTGTATCATATGTTCTATTTTCTATTATTTTAATTATGTATTAGTTATTGTTAGTATTAGTATCACTATAATTTTTATTTATATTCTATTATTAAAGAGTTCTTGCCTCAACTTTTACGAGCTTCCTTGTCTTTTCCTCTGATTCTCCTCCTGCACTGGGGGAGGTGAGGGAGGTGAGCAAGCCACTGTGTGGTACTTAATTGTTAGCTAAGGTTAAACCACGACACCATGAAGTATTAGAGCTGATCTCTATAGTGTCTGTCTGGAAGGATGTGGTGGTGGTGACAGCTCCTCTTCCCTGGCCAAGATGCTGCTGGGGGTGGATTAGCACTAGTTTCACTGGCTCTTGGTATATTAAGAATCCTCTGAAATGAAGAAGTGAGTGGGTGGATGAGGTGAGTGCACCACTCCAATCAGAGATACTATAATCGCATCGTCTTTGTGGGAGCTAATGAGGTGATCTTTATCGTTGCTGAAATCAGCTGGGGCGATACGTGGATCCGTGGCAAGCCCTGCTGCCTCCCTCCTGTCTTACCTGCCGGCCGGCAAAGGCAATTTGCACATCGAGTGCCCAGTGTCTGGAGGTGCTGTGCTTTGTCTGGCCCCTTTCCCTGGCAGCAGGGTTCTATCTGCTGGGTCCATGCCTCCTGTTAACCTGCATTTTCCCACCAGTGTGGTGATTATGGTTGTCTTCTATCTCCTGGGGGAAGAGGTGGATGGTCCTTCTCTAAAAGCTTTGGAGCTGGGATATTAGACATGCTGCCATCAGGCATGCATGGGGTGCTGCTGAAGGGCAGGAGATGTTGTAGGTGTCCACTGGAAGTCCCTAGTTTTTATAATTTGATGACAATGTGGCCCTGGCAGGACTTGGTAAACCAGGAGGCAAGATGCCCTGACTCCCAACTCTCTTTCCACCTGAGAGCATGAGAAAAGAAAGGTCCCAGAGACAGTCAGAGCAGGAGGTAGATGAGGACTTCTTCTCCTTCACTTCCATTCCTCCCCCCAGCCCAGCGACAAGGTGCTTCCCCCTTGAGCAAGACTGCTTAGAGAATGAATCCCAGGGACCAGGGATGTAAGGAGACAGATGAAGGGAGTAGTGAGTGCAGAAAGATGAATCCTGGTACCCCAAAGAAGTGGATTTATGCACTGAGGACATGCACACCAGGGAAGGATGGTTAGGGGATCTCTCAGGATGCCTTCTGCTCTTGCTATCTTCAGTGTGCTGACACAAAGATCCTTCCCATGTTCTTCTAATGACCAACGCAATCATGATCAACTGTTAAGAAAGTAATCTGATGACCTGAATTTTTTCAACAGCTATAAACAGGTTTTAAGGTAGCTCCAGGCATTTACAACAGAGTCTGGCCTTCTGTATCTGGAGTGAAAAACAAACAAACAAAAATCCAAGCGTGCAAATAATCACTTTTTCTCTTTCATTCAGCTGGAGGAGAACAACTCATCTCAAGGCAATTGGCACCTTTCTCCTGCCAAAAGACTCAAAGCAGTGTATGGGTCTTGCAGGCTGTCTTCTGATCCACTGGTCCTAATCGCTAAGAAAATATTTTGAGATTGAAAATTAAAGAGAGGCCACAGCATCAAACCATAGGGCTGAAGTGTGTGGAAAGGGACCATTGTGCTGATTCCCAAACCCTGACATCCCATGAGCCTGCCAAGATTTTCTGCAGTCTGGCAGCAGATCATGCCCAGGAATATTGCTAATGAAACAGCTTTGAGAAGTGTAGAAGGATGGGAGCTGCTGCACCTTCCCTGGGGAACTTCTGGCCTTCTGGAGATTACAGAAGCTATGGGGAGATAGTCCTGAAATGTGAGGAGGGCGTTTCTCCTGAAACCTGGATCATGAGCTTGGAACTGGACCTCAGCCCTGCTCCGGGGTCCTGGAGAGCTGTACACATTTGCAAAGCACTCTTGTGACCTCTCCTGTTGCTGCAGGGAGTTATTAGGAATGGACAAAAGAAGAGACCGTGTCTCTGAGCCACTGTATAAATCCACGAACATGAGTCTTGAAGACCGTCTTTCATTCCCTCCCTCAAAGTCCTTCATCCCAAAGACACAGCAAAACTGGGAGAGGCAGCAAGGGTGGCCACTGGTGTGCGACACGCCTGTACAAAGAACAAGGGGGATGGGACTGTTTGGCCTTGGAACATCTTTGCTGCACGAGTGGTCACACCTTGGCTGACCCTGTGAGCACCGTACTCAGCAGACGTGCAGAGTCCACAGTGTTAGACTTCGAGACGGGCAGAAGAGGGTCATTGCAGAGCTGGAGAGGGTAGAAATGGCCACCAGGCAAACAGAACTGGCAGGTTATATATCATCATGGATCCTATTTCAGAGAATAAAAATTCCAGCTTGGGGGAGAAGAGCTGCAAGCGTGGCAGCCCTTGCAAGCACATGCTTCTGTCAGCAGAAACATGCTTCAATGTGTGCCACATTCAGCCTGTGATCTTTTCTCTTTTCACTGAGGAAATGAATCTCTTACAGCCTCCTCATCTGACATCAAAAGTGCCTTCACTGAGCATAACAAGGAGAAAATGGAAAGTGCACGGCACAGGGCTGATGATAGGAAATCTCCCTCTTGCTCTGTCCCAGGGACCTATTTCCCCAACCTTGCCAGGCACCGAGCTCCTCCAGAGAGGTGGTAGATGGTCCCTGTACCAGTCGGACAGGGAGACGTTAGTGCCAGGCACACGGGTGCCACGTAAACAGCTCATGTGGGGTCTCTGAGTTTGTTCCACTTGCAGGATGGTGTCTGCTTTCCCAATCTGCAGCTAGAGAGTTTCAGGCAATAGAGGCCAATTACCTTACACATCGAGCAATTTGGGAGTGATTTCACGCTTCCTGGGCATACCGAAGCCGTGCCTGGAGAACCCGTCCTTTCGGAGCACGGATGCTAAACATCAAACAGGACTTGAAGTTTCCAGCGTTTAATTTCCCATTTAGCCAAGGCAATTAAAAGTATCACCATGTAACGCATCTGATTTTCCCCTGCATTTTTATTTGCCTCTGTCTGTAAGGAGAGTGGCTCGGAAGCAATCACATCCATCCCACAGCAATGTCCTACTGCAGCAGGAACAAGCTCGGCTGCTTGCCCTGCCAAGGGCATCTGAATGTCTTCTCCATAATTACACAGCCCTGAAAGCCTGGACTCTAGGAGGATGCCCTAACCCACCTGGAGAACCACTGTGGAGGCACATCTCCATCCGAGATGGCTGTTCTGATGTTGGTGTAGCCAGCAAGGCAGCAAGGGAAGGAGGATGAAAATTCGTTTTGAGGACAGGACCACTGATTGAGGTGGGACGGCCCTGAGAAGATGGAGCCAGACTTTTCTTGGAGATGTCAAGTGAAGGGAAGAGAGCAATGGATGCAAGTTGTGACCAGTGAAATTCCAATTAGATGTTAGGAAAGAAATTCACCCTCAGGATGGTCAGACATTGACAGAGAGGCCCAGAGAGGTGGAGGAATCTTAGTCCTTATAGATATTCAAGACTTGCTTGGATGAAGCTTTGGGCAACCTGCTCTAAGTTGGCTCTGCTTTAAGTGGTGTTGGACCAGAGACTTCCAAAAAGGTTCCTTCCAAGATAAATTATTCCATGACCCAAAGAACAAGTCATGTCTGGGCATGACACCGGCAAGACTGAGGGATACAGTCCTGGCGTTAATGGTCAAGGCTGTCCAGAATTGGAGGACATCTAGGAATATTTGGCCCAGTGTCACACTGGTGGATACATCCCACTAGAGAGAGTCAGAGGTTCCAGTGCCTGCCTGAGGCTCCTGTGTGGTACCAAACATCTGAGGATGGAGCTGTCACTGAATCTGCTTGGCTGAGGCCATGGGATGCTTGAAGCCTCCCTCACCAGTATGAGAGATGTGATGAGTGCTGGCTGGCCACCTTTGCTGCCAGCTCTCTTGTCCAGAGGGGGAATGGGTCAGACAGCAGCACCAGTCAGAGTTACAGGCACAAAGCTCTGAAGATGGTGGCACTCCTGTTTCAGGCCAGACACAGCAGGAGTGTCTCAAGCCATCAGCTTCCCTCTAGCAAATGGAGAACAGCACAGATGACTCTAAAACAGGTGAGAGGGATCTGAAAGGGATAGTAAAGGTTCTCCTGAAAGCAGGATAGAAAGAACCCAGCTCTAAACCAGTGTGTGAAGTTTGCTCCTGGTGCAGATCATCCCTCCAGCCGGCCATCCCCTGCTCCCTGATGTGTCCCCAGGGCACATCCAGGTATTTACTGCCGGTATTGGCTCTTGGGGGACTTTGAAGTGTGTTTCCTTCCATTCAGTTATCTCTGGGAGCTGTAAAGTGTGGCAGCAGAGGTGGCTGTATCATTCCATTTATTGCTTGGCAGCCGACAGGTTTTTAACCAAGCAATTAAGGGTTGGTTTCACTTGTACCTGAGAATCAACCAGTGAGGCAGAGATAAGGCAATAGCAACACAGCAGGTACTTGGCTATTATTTCTGGCTATGAATTAATCACAGACACTACAGTTCTGCGAACAAGTGCGTTGATCATTTGCTACAACAATAAGTATTTCAGCCAGTTATGCTCTTTTCCTCTCTATAAATACTTTGGAGACCACAGACTTAATGAGTCAGGCTCTTCCTAGAACACTAACAGCATCTATTTAAAAATAAAAACCTCAGCCCTTTACTTTGTGCTTGCTGAAAAGCTTGTCGTTAACTGCCCAAGCCCAGGGTCTACCGAGGGAGACTGTACTCTCCAGTTTACAGGAGGATCCAACCTGTTCCCTGAGAGCCTGGGAAGGATTAAAAGCAGCAGAAAGCAAACCACGCTGGTTTGATGAACAGCATTTGGATGCTGTCATGTTGTGGCTGCTGGCACTGTCTTCCTTGAGAGCTGTAGCATGAGTCTTATGGAAACTGCCACTTTGGGTAAAGCCTCAGGGAGTCATGGGGTGAGCGGAGAATCCCACGTTGCCTTTCTACTTCGGTTTTTACAGCTGCACAGTGATGGGGGGATGAAGCCCCAAGCTGAAACTGAGGTCAGATGGCCCCAAAAGGCTCAGAGGAAGAAAAATGTTGAAGCAAAGTGGATTATTACCTTTTGAAGCCAGGCACGTGTTTTTTGAACCCTTGAAATTCACCCTTTGGAGTGAGGAAAGGGAGGAAACTCAGGATTGGTCATTCCCTTACCCAGAGCAGGATGGTCACCATGGCATGAACGCTGTGGGGACAGGATGACATGAATCCATATGAACCCAGGCTTCGTCACTCCTGCTTTCCAGAAAAGCAGCGCTGATGGTGCTGAGCAAACAGCCTGATGTGCATCCCAACGGGCACTACTCCAACCTGCGCTCAGGACCCCATGCCACCCCAGCCACACACTTGGGATGGGTGGCACAGCTCTCTGAACGAGTGGGAATGGGGACAGTCCCACCAGATCAGGATCATCTCCATATGGCTGCCAAGGAATAAGAGTGATTAAACACAACTGTGGAGGAGACACATTTAACAGTGTGCTTTCCTCACCCCTAAGTATGTACCCAAGGAAAAGGTCCATGATGTCAAGTGATGTTTTGGGCAGGTTTTTCCCTCTTGGAGGAAGAATGATCTACTCAAAGGCACAAATAGATTCAGAAAATTGAAGTTAAGTTCTGTGCAGTCTCCCTAGCCCTCACTGAAATCATTGATTTCCAATTTTTAAGGCTCTGGACTGTATTATGTGTTCAGTTAAAGAGGACTAACAACCTTTGGTGTGTGTATTTGCACCACAAACTCTTCCACGTCAAGACTATCTCCTAGTTTGTCCAGCTGAGAATCAGTGGTCCAATTTTCAGATGGAAACTCTGCACATGCTGTTTTGTAACAGTGAAGAAAATTCCCATGCATCCCTAATGACTCAAATAAGCAGGATTATTCACTCCAGCTTCCACCCAAACAAATACGGGAAACAGCTGTCACAACCAACATACCTTTCAAGAGTTGGAAAAATCTTTCTGAGCATGGACTGGATTGGAAAGCTCAATGTTGACTTTGGTTGCACTCCCAAAGTATTCGACTCTCAGCACGGCTCAGGTAGAACGTTTCCTTTAGATACTCTGATATGTTTTATTTTCTTTTTGGCTAGTTAACCTTTATTTGAACCTATACTTTATGAATGAAATAAATTGCATTAAGAAGATTAAAGATTTAAGTTAAAAAATGCTGGCATATGAAGCTGGATTTTTTTTATTTTTAGAACCATTTGAAATGAAACAGAATGTGGACTGAATCACAGTGGGGTACTTTGAGGTTTTGTTTGGGTTTTTTGTTTGTTTGGGTTGCTGTTGTTTTGATTTCATTTGTTTTGGTTTAGTTTGAGTCAAATAGCTGCCTTCAGCAGGCTTTAGCAATCGTTTGGCAGGGTGACCCACTGTTGACACTCTTCCCACGTGGAGACCCTCACTACAACAGCCTGTGGAGTGGAGGAGAGTGGAGATGGGTTCAGTCATGGTAGAATTTACCTACTTTTTAGTAAACACCCATTACTGATATGAAATTGTTTCCAAGACTTAACCAGGACTCTAACTCGACGCTGAATAAGCTGCCTCATTTGCCAGGCAACACGATCCAGGAAATTTCTTCACATTCAAGTGGTAAATATTTAAATACTGGCTTCACTGGCAAATAGCCCCTGGGCCAAAAAGGGCTTGCTTGGTTTATTTGTTAGAAGCTTTCCTTTATTGACCACAGCTGTACAGAGAAAAAGGAGGAAACACAACAATAATAACGAGGTAGCTGCCCAGACATCCCTGGAGGATCCAGGCTTAGAAACCCTCTCTTATCATAAAACACGAGAGGTTCAGATGAGAAACATAGAAATTAGTGCTGGGAAGTTCTTTTGCTTGAGCTTTGTGTCCATTCTCCCAGAGATGCTGAGGTTAGAAACAGGGCAAATTAAAAAATAAAAAATAAGAATTTTCCCATCTGACCCAAGGTAAGTTGTATTTTCTGGCATACTGTTTATATATACTATCCTCACTCTTTGTACTCCAACTCTGGAGGATGACTATGTCTCTTTTGGGTCTCAGGTGCAGAACAAGACCTCGGTGGGCTGGCTGTGACACATCCGTGATGGAGTGGACATGCTGCTTTGACTGCAGGAGGGGACTGACTCCATCAGGGTACCCTGCCCTAAATATTGAGAAGAGTGGAAAGAAGCCTGGATGATCTTGAATAGTACAAAGAAATGGCAGTTAGTAAGTATATTGTGCTCCTCCCAGCAAAAAAACAGGACACCAGTGAGAGGATCAGAGAATTTGGAACAAGCAAAAGTATGTCCTTTTTCACACACTGCGTTATCACATTATGAATGTCATTGCTCCAAGCAAAAGTGTAACAGCTCCAAAAGCAGTCTGAGAATTTAACGTGAGCAGCATCCTTCAGGGCCTGTTAATAGCTGTGTGTCAACATCCACTTTAGGAGTCCATCAGCCACAAATTGATGGAAAGGAAGAAGAAATTCCACAGAAGGATCACTCTAGATTTGTGTTTTTCCCCCTAAACCCCTGTCAGAGTCCCCTACCAGTGCCAGACAGTGCATGAGGAGATGGACTTCTGGCATATCTTGTTTTGTTGTATTCTCCTGATTGACCGTGCCTTAATTCCTACCCATGGCAGAGCTTTTCCTTCCACTAGGATGGAATTTCTCACCATGATGTGGCCTGTCTGTTGGCAGGAGAAATGGCTCAGACCACCAAGCCTTTGGAAGCCCAGGCCTGCAAGATAATGTTTTGACTTAGAAACCATGAACACTGAGCTGAGCTCTTCCTGGTGACTGAACCAGGTTTTACGCAAAGACTGTGCTCAAACATTTTTCTGCCCCCACAAGAGCAAAGAACTCGGATGTTCTTGTTATTAAGTGACAAAGAAGCGCCAGACAACTTTATACATATACCATGTATCACAGGCTCCTAAACATCACCTTGGAACCAACCCAGCTCCTCTCTGGCTTAAGCCTGTTATTCAACTCCCAGTTGAAGGCACCCAGAGATACCAAGTGCCATTCTCCTTGAGTTTTCTCTTCGCGTTTATCTCCCTCTCTGCTAAAGATATGCTCCCTATGTCTTGCATTTGTCTGGCTTCATCTCTCAGCCATTGCCTCTTGTTCCAGCTTTCTCTGATAGATTAAAAAGCTCTTTAGAAGCTGGTGTTTTCTTCCACTGACGGCACTTATGCACTGTAATCAAATCACCTCTTGACCTCCTTTCTGATAAGCTAAATAGATTCTTTCAAAGTCTCGTTGAAATTTTTTCTCTTGCTCTCATTATTTGCAAGCTCTCTCCTGCACCGCTCAGCCTGTACGCAGCACTCCCGGCCTCCTCCTGGGATAGGGATGAGGGGAAATGGGTTTTTTAAAGAAATGGGAGAAGTTGTCTCATGGCTGAGGCTTTGGGTTAGGGTCTGGCCTTGCTGCAAGACCTGGGCCATGGTCTACCTGGTACCCATAGTCCATGCCCCTTCATCTCCACATGCCAAAGCTCATAAAATCACTTTGCCCTGATATTTAGGGTGCAAATGGTCTGAGCAGACGGCAGCCCTGATTCCCAGGCAGGAATGATTCTCATCAGACGATGGACCAAGACCAATGTATACCCACAAAACAGAGGTGACCTGCTGAAATGTCTCTTGCAGACTTGGGAGCTGTGCTCCAACACACATGGGTGCTTGCTGCTCCTCTCTTTGGCTGTGCCCTTCAAGAGCACATCTTCTTCCTCTCTTCTCCTCCACCCTCTACTACTCCACCCTCTTTATGGACCTGCAGCCCTTCTTGGGCAAACCAGCAGCATTCTTGACTGGGATGTATCCCTTGTAGAGGTATCTCGCCTCCCTCAGAGCCCTTCCTTTGCTGCAGGTTGACCGAGCATCTTCTCCACAGTATTATAAGAACTGCTGGGATGTGGAAGATCCTCCTTTCCACAGCCAGATGTTGTCAGCCTTTAGTTTCTAGCTCTGTCATTATTAGAAATCCACCACTGCTCCCACAGTGTCTGTATTCTTACAGCGATAAAGCAAGAAGCCACGAATCTGAAGCGGTCCCTCAGTGTGTCAGACTTGGAATGACTCCATCATCTTTTCCCACTGCTCAGAGGCATTCAAAAGGTATTTAATTAAACCCACATCAGAGGGCTGTTAGCAAGCTTCCTCCAATTAGCAAGGTGGAGCAGACTGCATGTCGGGGGGGGGGGGGGGGGGGGGGGCGGAATGAGTGAACATGAAATGGTTTTGTTGCTTATGCCTTCCGCAGTGTCGAATTAATTGGCACTTTTCTTCCAATTTATGGCAGAGCTCTGGGCACAGAAAGGTCACAGCAGCACGGTGCAATGCCATCCCATTTTCTAGTTTCCCCTCTCTCTCTTTAAATATGGTTGAAAGTTTGCTTAGATGTGTAGGGCTCTGTCTGCCAGGGTAAACAAAGAATTAGAGACACTCAGATTGCTACTAGATGTAGAGTTCTTTTAGGATCTTCACTCTCCTCTTTCTTAACTGTTCTGTGTGCGTGTGTGTCGGCTTTTTCTCTTGTTTTAACACATGCCCCAAACCATGACTGGCTGTAAATCAAACTCAAATGGGCTTACAGCTGCTCAGGCACTCTCTGTATGGAGTAAGTTGAATTAGTCAGATTCCCCGACTGAGGATCTGCCTCCAGGGATGTGAATTTGCTTGTGGGAAGCCACAGGGATCAGATGAAAGGAGAGATGCCCCTTTGAAAATGTTGACAGGAGGGTTGCTTAGCAGAGGTGCTCCCCCCGCCTCCCCCAAGGACCTTCTGGTTCTCAGGATGTGCATGCAATACTCACTTGAGTCCTTCATATGCACTGTCACAGCCCAGTGCTGTGTCCCAGCTGGGGCTGGCATAACCCTTCGGACACTGTGGGACCTTCTTACTGGTTACAGTTGGTCAGATCTGCAAAGGGTCCCAGCTGTGGCACTGGACATCATAGGCTTCTTTCATGTCTAAACATCTCCAGATACTTACTGCCCCACTCATCCAACATTCACCTATATGCACTTGGGAAACAACGCTTTGGAAGAGTTGCAGGTTTAAGACTTCCACAGCTAAGGCTAGAAACTTTGTGTCTTTTCAGTAGGCTCAATTCCTGAGACATATTTTGTCATGGGCTGTTGGCAGACTGCTGGTTTAGATGTCCTCTAGAAACCCATGTTCCCTTGGACTGTGGTGATACATGAAGACAGGCTTGAAAGGTGCAAGAGCCCTTCCAGACCTCTGTGGCTCCCTACACGTCTCACATGGCAAAGAGCAAATTTAAGTAGCCAACAAGCTGGAGTGTGATCAGGGCAGCGTTACGTGACATCGCATGATGTGACATCACACCCCACAGCCTTGTATCCCACTGAGGACCCAGTCAGTGATCCCAGTGCACGATGCCCGGATGGTTGGTGGTCAGCAGAGACTCAGAGTGAGCTGTGGACCTGTGGCTCAGGGGCTGGAGAGAACCCAAGAGAGAGAACCACGTGCCAGGACTGGTTAAATAACACAAGACCTACTCCATGAGTAATGACACAGCACTGCCAGTGAGTATGCCTCCTTTAGGAGAGGGAACACGACTCTCACTCCAGAGGATACAGAAAGAAATTTAACAGCTCTTTTCTTTGACTCCCCAGATCAAAGTCAAACCTAGGCTGTTTTCATCCTTGGAAATCCTTCCAGGCGTGTCCTAAGGGTGTTGACAATCATCTCCATTTTTCCTCCCACATTTAAATGCAGTCACAATTCCAAAAACACAGCAAATCCTCCTCTATCAAAGCAGGGCACTGGGTTTTGTTTATTATTTGCAAATCACAAACCAGCACGTACAGAAGAGCCCTACCTCAACGCACGAGCCCGCGATGGGGACACGCTGCTATGACAACAACATGAGGCTGAATCATCCAGACAGACAAAACACACATAATTGTGTGATCACCTGTTCCTGCTTGTTCAAAGGAAATTTTATTAGTGCTGCTGAAAGTACATTAGAGAACAAAGCATAAAGCATCCACACATCAGTCAGGGCGCAGCTAATCAATGCAAGCACCGCCTGAGCCCGGTGCCTTACTGTTCAGCCACTCAGCATTTCACAGGCTTCAGGACAGCATTTACAGAAACTTGTGTCTACATGTGAAAGATCAAGAAAAATTCAGTTTCTATTAAACCAAAACATTTATGGCTTTTGGGTCTTGCTGAGAATACCGGAGTTTTGACTGTAGGATGCTTGTGGTCAGTGGAGGGACAGTCTGGATCCAGGATGATGGTTAGCAAATGGACATGACTGACACAAACATGCCTTTTAAAATATTAACAAAAACTCATAATAATTAAGAAGGGCAGGTAGGACAGGAGAGCTGGTCTATCATGTTACAGACAGACAGGAATACGCAGGGTCATCATTCACTCAGCCATATGTATAAATCTGTATGTGTTCATGCTGTGCTGGTGCATTAGCCACATCATCCACTTCCAGCTGGTGAGAGTTCAATCCCACTTGTTTCCTCACTCCTTAGTTTCTCCTAACATGATGGTGCCAGCATCATAACCAATCACAGGACTGCTTCGTATGTCCTTTTTTTAGGCATATAAGCCCTGGGAAGCACACAAATGGCTCAGTGTCAATTCCAGAACATCCCTAAATGCGTGTGTCTGGCATTCTTTTATGCTCTGTCCTTTCTGTATATCTCAGTGGTTTTGCTTCCTGAAGTCTTTCCTACATTAATCCGTTCCCCCAGAAGACTCCAGCAGGTATAAAGTGCTGCTCAAGTGGAAAGAAGCCCTTTGTATTTATTAATCACACTGTTTTTGAAAAGGTGGTCAAAACTTTCCAAAAGGATTATTTTTCCAAGCATTTTGTCAAGATTTCAAGACGCAGTGACAAAAAGAAAAAAGAAAAAGAGCAAAGCAATTTCAATCGGGTATTTACAGCATTTGAAGATTTTCTACCAGAAGCATCAAGGGCATTTTTACACAACTTGGGGACTTTTCTTCCAATGCTCCTTTCTGATACTGCCCAAATAAGTATCAGTCGAGTTCACCCAGAAGCTGACAGGTGGCATTGTTGGCAGCGGCAGTAAGAGCTGAGATGTTTTCCTCTGTAGATATTGCATATGCATGAGTGTCTCACTGAGAACATTTCCATCTGCTCCGTGGGTGAACGGAAGATGTGGGTATTCCATGAGAGCCATGCTGAGACCACTCAATCAACCACTAATAAAACCAGCCCCAGGGTAATCTGAAAACAAGAGGTTTAGATGCATAGACATGAAACGCTGCGGAACAAGCCCACGCTACAAGCCAGGGCTATTCCCTCCAGTGACAGAGAAATCATGGAAAGCATCATCTCTCCCCACTTTCCTCTGTATGTGGCACGAAGGTTTAGCCAGGTGCAAGGAGGGACTGTTTGAAAGTCAGCTTCAAAAGGCAGTGAGGTAGAAAAAAGAAATCCCCAAGGGGAGGCTAGCAAAGCACGACAGCAGATTTGCAGGCAAAAGCAAGACCTCTCCCTTGCTGGGGATGAGCAGGCAGTAAGGTGCACTGGAAAGTGGCTGAATGCCAGCACCTGACCAGAGTATGCTGATCAGCAGCACGATGTCTTGTTGGAGGCCAGTAGCTAGCAGTGTACCCAGAGATCAATATTGGGCCCAGTCTTGTCCAACATCTTTATTAATGCTGGGGCAGAGTGTACCCTCAGCAAGTTTGCTGATGATACAGAACAAGGAGGAGTGGCTGATGCACCAGAAGGTCATGCTGCCATCAGAGGGATCTTGGCAGGCTGGAGAAATGGACTGACAGGACCCTTGTGGAGTTCAAGAAGTGCAAAGTCCTGCACCTGAGGAGGAACCATCCCAGGCACCGTGGTATATCATGGTACATCATGGTGATGTACATGGTACATCATGGTGACTGAGCAGTGGAAGAAGTTGCCCAGAGAGGCTGTAGTCTCCATCCTTGGAGTTACTGAAAAGCCGTCTGGACATGGCCCTGGGAAAACAGCTCGAGGGAGTGGATAAGACGACTCCAGAAGTTCCTGCCAACCTCAACCGTTCTGTGACTTTGTGATTCTGTGAAGGTTTTAAAAGGCAGGTTAAACAAACATATTTTCAGACTGATTTAGCAGGATAGACTAGCCCTTTGAAGGCTTCTCCAGCCCTGGCTGGGGCTGAGAGGACTATCTTCACACCAGACCTAGGTCCACACCAGTTGGCAGTGTCTCAGACTGTCGTTGGAGTAGATCTGGCAGCTACATTTGGTGAATGGCACCGTGCTGTTAACAGGAATCTTCAAGATCAGATGGTGCTATAAGATTTCTGCTTAAGAATGGAGGAAATCTTGATTGCTCTGTTAGTATTTAAACTGAAAGTGACCTGGGGAAAAAAAAAAGGAAAATCCATCCTCTTTCTGATTTTGGATCCCCGCCACAACTCTACCTCCAGCCAGATCATAATCTCGCCGCATGGCTGCAGAAGAGCAGGGGAACCTGTGGGCATGGCTGTCACCTCTTTGCATGTTCTTCGTGCTACAGGTTCTAGTTGGAGACACAAATTGTAAAGCAGGAACCTCAGAGCCTCAAGAAAGACCTCAAAAAGCAGTCCTATGACTTTGCTTAGAAACCTGGGGGTGCCTTTTGATGGGGTCCCCTTGCCACAGGTGAGGAAACCTGATGCATTAGCCTTTAAACTCAGTTTCCTTCCACAGCTTGGCAGATGGATTTCATGGTTTGGAAACGGCTGACTGAGCTGTAGAGAATGGATCTGCCTCAGATCTCTTCCTTGAACCCTTTCCCTGTCAAAGACAGACGGTGAGGGTGAAGGTGATGGACACAGCATGAAGTGTGGGGGTGGCTGCCGTTCTGTTATGTCATCTTATCAGTCAACTCCTCTCCCCCACCAGCCCGACTTTAGAAAGACGGGATCCTTTCTACCTGTCTCAGTGAACAGAGCCAGGGGAACACACATACATACAGCAGAGAACAAAAATAACCTAACCTGGCAGAAAGCAGACACTCTGTCACACCTCCAAGGGGAAAATTGATACAGGCTCTTGCTTCTGTTTCAAAATCAATTTCAAGCTGGTTCCATGAGAGAAATGGCATAAAGGGCATTAGGTCTGGCAACAGAGCCCGCCGTACCCAGGATGATGGATGGGAGATGAGTACAATTACCTGGGTGCCGAGAGCTGGTACACAGCCTTTTCTGTTCAGCAGGCTCTGGCTGTCCTTCCCCATCAGCAGGAAGATCAAAACAAACTCTGCAGAGCCTCTATGGGGCTGGGCTTGTCTCTGCTCCAGCTATCTTGGAGAACAGAACAAGGAGCAGCAGTGGCAGCTGCCCAGAAAGGACCGTCTAATGTAGTATCAAGGATGATTTGCTGCACAGCGATGCAAGGGAACTCAATGCATCAGCAACACAGCGCTGTGGCTGCTCTCCTGCACTCTGGGCCCCTCTCCCCTGAGTTGCTGGGGTGCAGTCCCATACAGGGTCCTGTGCAGAGGAACCCTGCTGGCAGCACTCCCTGAAGCAGCAGTCTGACTTCCCTGGACGAAAGCTGACACCTCCCAAATGGTGTGCCCTGCATCAGCCTTCACCTTGATGGTGTCGATGCCAGTAGCATCAGCCACAAACTCTTCACTGGGATATCTACCGAAAGGTCTTTGTGTGTAAAAGCACAGCGCTGTGTTTACACTAGTTGTAAGAGGTGATGTCAAAGATGTGACCACATCAGTCAAGCATTGGATCTAATTTCTTCTTCCCAATGCCCTGGAGCTGTCCTGCTGCTCATCCCCAAGGCTCAGATACACCAGCACTCCCAAAGGGAAATCCAGTGTGGGCAGTCTGTTGGCAGCAAGCCCACTGCTCCCTACACCTGCCGTCTCATCTCTCCCAAACTCACCATCCCCTTCCCTTCTGCCCCTGATGAGAGGAGCAAAGCAGAAAATACAAGACCAATTCCTACACCTCTTGCAGGTGCCACCTTGGAGGCTCACCTGGAGTTGGCATAGACAGTGGGGCTGTCCTGAGCTTGTGGGGAAAGAGATGCTGAGGTTCTGGCACCGTCCACATGCCCAGTGCTCAGTGGGCCACCCACGGGATGGCAGAATGGGGACACCTGCTTGGGGGTCGTGTGATGCTCATAAAGGTGGCTGTGCAGCAGGGAGAACCAGGTGGCCTTGAAGAGGCCAACATGATAAAACACCTTGAGCCCCTGGATTTCACTTCTGTGGAAGAAGGAGACATAAAGGAGCATGGCACGCAAGGGGTGATGGTTGCTGCTTTCCTCCCTGACTGGCAAGGGCCTTCCACTGTCTTCTTAGCTCTGCTTTTGAGGTCAAATGCAATAGGAAATTCCTGAAACTGGCAATTCAGAAGTCACCAACTGCTGGCTGTGGTTTTTCTCAGGCTGACAAAAGTGCAGGGATGCATAGCCAGCTTTAGGAGAGATGGGGACCATGGCATCTTGTGTTATTTGGTGAAACTAATGAAGTCTAGTCTTTTTTTTTTTTTTCCTTGAAAATTGAAATGCTTTGGGAAAACTGTATCCCCTGTCTCGTGGCTGCAGGCAGCTCTCCTGAATAAGCTATTGTCAGGCCTCAGAAATGTGAGTCAGAGCATCTTTAATCTCTGGGCGGGAGCATTCTCCATGGCTTTCATGCTTTGGAATAAATCTTCAGAGACGTTCCCAAATTAAGCATGATTCTTTTCTAATCTCCTTGCACTTCTTCCTCTCTCCATTTTATCATCCAGGCTCAAACACATTCAGCATGGCCTACTTCGAAGCAAACTGATTAATGCAGTCGCTTCAGGTTTTAGGAGGGATCAGTGCTTACAGCAGGGGAAAGGGCTCCTACTGTTGCTGGCAGCCCCAGCACCACAGCAGCTTGGGAGGCTTATAGAGATCTGCCTGTGAGCAGAGCTGACAGCGGAGGGTGGCAGCAGGGATTACGCGCTCACGTGGGTATCTTCTGAACCCCAGTGGGAGCCTGCTCTGTGTCCAGGCGATTCTCCAAGCTCTCAAGTATCAGAAGTGGTGTCACACTGCTTAACCTGGCTTGTGACTCCTGGACTTGGGGGAGAAGAAGAGAGAGGAGCTGTTGGTCTGCAGAAGGGATGTGCTGTGCTGCTCAGCGGCACCCCTTCCAGCCGGGTACCACAGCTGGATCCTTCAGCCAGGGGCAGATGAGTGGAGGATTGCAGCTCATGCTGCTCGGCTGCAGCTGGCACACATCTGGCATAGGAGAAAGGTTTGGGGTTTGTATCACCACGATGTGGGATTCAAGCCTGGCTGTAGGATGTGAAAAGCTTGAGTCTGAATGTCTGAATGGCAGCTGTCTGACCATCACGTTGCTATGGGACAGAGGTAGAGAGGGATGTTGAAAGAGGGGTGGTGAAATGTTGTGGGAGAAACACTGGTTCTGCATCCATATGTGTGTATTGATGTCGCTTGCCAGAGAGTAAACTGCTCCTCTTGGCTTTTGTGAATCGATTTTTCTGTTAAAAGATGCCATCTCTCACTGCCAACCTTGCCTGCATGCAGCTCATGCAAGTCATCCTCTCCTTGTCTGGTGGAGGGGCTCCTCACACGCAGTGTCCTTGGATAGCCCCTAAGAGCTTAAAGCCTAAGGAGACAAAAGCTGTGCAATGATTAGCTGTGTTTTACAGACGAGAAACTAGAGATGGAAGACTTAGGCAGAAGGGAATCTCTTTCTGTATCTGCAGTTTTGAAGTGACAGGATCCTGATTCCAGCTCCAGCGCTACATTTGCCTGGGGCTGGGAGATATAACAGCAAAGTGCCCTTTGATTTGTCACCAGGCTTCCCAGGACTGGAGTGGATCAGGCTATAGTTTCTGAACATGAAGTGATATAATAATTAAGATGCTGAATTAAGAAGTCAGTGCATTTTGGATGGATAACTGGATTATTGGACACTGCCTACAGAAAGCTGAAGCTCATGGAGCTCCGTGGAGCTCATGAAGCACAGTGGATGTTGATATAGCTGTCTTTGCCTGCTCAAGCAGGGTGGTGAGGAGCCCTACCAGCTCCCACCTTTGCAGGCTGGCCCATGTGTCGACAGTCTTGGTATTTTTCTTGACTGACAAGAGTGGAGGACCCTCGTGCTTTAGTGAGTGTATAATGGCTGCCTTGATGTCATTTATTGAAGCTTTGGAATAGCTGTGCTTTCTAATTACTTCTTCCCGCCTGCCTGAAGAGCACCTTTTGCTTTCAGATTAACTTCTTGCTGTCTCTTTGAACTTGTGCCTCTGTACTCCAGGCACCCTGGGTTTTGTGAGATCAAGGCAGGTTTGGTTAAGGTAAAAGGCAAGTAGTGATCAAGGGGTTCTTTTCCCTTTTCCGCACACAAACGTGCCATGTTTGCTGATGAGACTGTGTGTGGCACCATCATCTGACTTAGGGTCCTTGTGCCTTCAAAAGAGACTCTCCAAGAAGAAAAAGTTACTAGACAGCCTTTGAAGGGGAAAAGCCTTCTTCCCAATATTTAGAAGGGCATTGGTAGTGTCCAGCATGTGCACCCATAAGCACTGCACATATATTTTGGACATAGTCAGTGGCCTCTTTGCTCTGGCAAGCAAGGAGGTTTTCGGTCTGTGTGATAGCTGCTTCCTATGTGACTGCAGCTTTACAGTTCAAGCAGAAAGTGCTGATTTACTCCAGACAGTCAAATGTCCTGGACAGAAATGGCAAAGTGCAGATCCAGACTGAAATTCTCCACTACATAGTGGGATAGTGGTTTGACCAAGTCTAAATTAGTAACAGTCACATTGTTCCTACTGAATTCAGCAGGACTTTTAAAATTCTAATTCACTGTAGTTTAGTTGTAGCATGGAGGAAAGCCCCAAAGTTTTCCTGAATACGGACAGGAAATTCAGGCATGAATCATAATCTGGAATTCGCAGCATCCTTATTGTCCAGAGCAATGGGGCAGGAGTTGTCCTTGGGCTTTGTGCAGCACTGAGCACACCAGGCAAGCTGGTAAACTGTCGTCTTCTCTTCTAAGGTTTGTATCCTGCCCATCTATTTCAGGCAGCACGTGAAGCTGCCAATGGTCTCCTCATGGATGGTTGCTTTCTTATGGAAAACTAGAAATTAGGTCAGGAGGGAGGTCTAGGGGTCACTTCCACCCAAAGCATAAACCCAGCTGAAGGATATATTTCTTGCCCTTAAAAACCACAAAGGTGGAATGCCATCCCTGTCCAGACAGGATTATTTTTCCTCTTGGTAAGGTTTTCCTTAATTTCTAACCCCTATCCCAATGGGATGCAACTGAAGCCTACCACTTCTTCCCTACCTGTTGTGACCACAGAGAAGACTCCCTTCTTCACAAGAACAATTTGCAAATTTGCAGATTGCTCTCAGATTTCCCTTTTCTGAGACTCAAACAAATCTCAGCCTTTTCAGTCCCTTTCTGCGCTGTGTCCAAAGGCTCTGATAATGCTGGTCACTCTTCTCATCTCCTGACACATCAAGAATGGGTACCCAAAACTGGGCACGGAATTGCAGCTGTGTACAGAGGAAGGATGCCTTGATGCATCTGACGGCTGTTGCCTGATGATACACTGCAGGATGCAGCAGGGTCTTTAGCAGCTGCACATGGAGCAGGTCCAGCAGTTCAGGACTAAAGAAGCCCTGAGCACAACCTTGCTTGCACAGAGCAAACTGCAAAACTCTCCTGTAAAGGAGGACAACTTATGTGGGAGGCAGATGGGCTGGACCTGTACAGCCCATTTCCCATGGAGTTATTCCTAGAGGCCAAGCTCTGCTTGGATTCCATGGTGCCCAGAAAATGAGATGTTTCATGCTCCAGTGTGACGGTTGATGGGAGGCACTTTGCACTGGTGGAGTTTCTTTCTCCTCTCCCCAGCTGCCTGTTTACTCCAGACTTGTCAGAACTGCATGTCTGGTCCCCTGTGAAAAATTTGGTGCAAGCAGATGAAGGATTTAAAAGTTATTAGGGGAAAAGAAAAAAAAAGAGAACTGTGGCATAATTCTGCTTCCTTCAGAAATAAAGCTTAAAAAAGATGAAAGGTATTTGCCTTGACTCTGCAGGCTCTGCCTCGGCAGTCAGCTGCAGAGACTTTGGGAAAGCAATTCCAGGAGCCCAGAGCTTTTAGCATCAGTAAAACCTGCTGCTGGGACAGCCGATCCATCTCACTGCCATCCGCTCTCCTCTGCTTTCCAGCAGTTTCAGGTTTTTTCTATTGGCTTTTGGAGCTGAAAGTTCCCCAGTAGCTTGATCCATTTCTTGTGCAAGGTGGGAAATGATTGCCCACAAATGGCAAGCAAATTCCTTGCCTGACAGTCCAGGTTGTGGCATTGATGTTCCTCCTTGTTGCTTTATTGCTGCAGAGACTCATAAATGTTCCCAGAAATGCAATTGCTAGCAGATTACAAGAGGGAGAAAGCGAACAAGGAGGACAAACCAGGTGTCACGGCTTTGGAGTACAGCTTGGAGGCTGGCTTGTGGTGGGGCCAAGTGTCTACAGCGCAGCTGGTTTGTGTGAGGCTGGTTTGGAGAACACCCACACTTGATTACTCATGTCCCTACTGAAGGCTGTGGATAGAGCCTGAAGGTCTCGAAAAGCTTTGGCCCACACTTCTTTCCTTTGGAGGCTCTTGTCCGTGTGACTGTAGATGCCATGGCATAGGCCAAGCCTCCTGGATTTCTTCCATGACAATCCCGGTGCAGTGAGGGACGTTAGGACATTTTTTCATTAGGGCACTGAACCTGGAGGCTGACAGCTTGGGTGCAGTTTGTCTGTGACTGGGATGAAGGTGCTGGAGTGTCCATCCTCAGAGATCCTCAAAGCTCAGCCAGATGGAGCCCAGGCCAAACTGATTTAAGCTTTGAAGTTGGCCCTGCTTGGAGCATGGGGTTGGGCCAGTGATCTCCAGAGGTCCGTCCTCACTAAAATGAGTGTGTGATTGCAGGCACGGTTTGGGATAAGACTCATCTTTCTAGTCCTGGGGTCTCCATCTCTGGAAAAAGGAAAAGTGACCTTCCTAATTCAGCATTATCCAGCCAGCCAAAATCATAAAGCAGAAAGTGAAAAATGAAATGCCCAATCCCTTTTTTCAAAGCTGGGAAGATTGTTGCGCTTGTCAGGCTTTTCATTTTTTATGACATTTTCACCGATTTTTTTTTCTTGAAAATGTTATTGCTTTTTAGCTTGAGTGAAAAGCCTGCTTTCAGAGAAAAGAAATTCTCAATAGCCATCTTGATAACGCTTTCTGGGTTTTTTGTTGTTGTTGGTTTGGGGTTTTTTTAAAATGATTAAAAGCACTCATTACAAATGCTTGAAATCCCTCATGGTTTGCCTGTTTTGAACCCTGCAAAATGAGAACAACAGATATTTCTGTATTTTTCACAAAATAGTTTTTCCCCTTTATTTTTTTAAGTCCTCCCATTCAGGCTGTAAGCTTTTCAGGGCAAAAATTGCTTCTTTAACAATGTCATTTTCCAGCTCCCACTTCACCAAGGTTTTCAATTTGGATGGGAGCTCTAAGGCAGATAATCATTCAAGACCACAATGTCTCTGGTTCAAAGCAATGCTGACCATTTTAGGTCACAACTCCAAACTAAGACTTTCAGTTTATTAAAGAGCTAAGTTTTTGAAGGTGTTGGTTCCCCTTCAGCCCAGTAGCTGAGTTGGCTGGTGCTCTGCTTGTTTTGTAAACTATTATTAAAAAGATAATTATTTTTTTTTCAGGAAGATGCTGTAAGTTCTCTGCTTTTCATCAATTGCAGCTCTCAGAAACTGTTATCTTAGTGCCTAAGAGATCTGTTATGTCTGCCTCTTCTCTTAAAACTTACAAACATGTATCATGTTGATGAATTTAGATGGTCATTTAAAGGCAAATTGCTTGTCCTACTTTTTGCTTCTTATTGATTGTCATGTAATTAACTGATTCATTTCATTAATATAATCCAGGGTGTCTGCAACCCACTTAATCAGCAGAGCCTGAGCAGAAGACTAGGGTTTAATTAGACCGTGCTAATTGCCCCAATGAAATGATGTTTCCTCTGTTCTGAGCCACTACTTATAGGAGCCAGATTATATATCTAATTTTTTTCTATTGGAATTTAATCAGGACAGAGAGAATAACATTTTGCCACCTGCCAGAGGGAGGACTTCTCTAAGCAAAGACAAGTGGCTGGGGAGAGCAGTCACACGCAGATAGGGGTGACACATCTTTTATTACCTGAGGAGTATGACGGACTGTGCACCCAGCAAGAGTAAGTGCGTTCGAGGTTGCATGGTCCATGCTGTGAGCTCCCAAGATGTCCCCAGAGCTCACTGGAGCCATACAGGACCTGGGACAACTTGGTACCATAGTGGGAAGGTCTGGAAAGGACTGTGGACTGCCACAAAAATAATTTGAAGACTCAGTTCCCTGTGTGTTATACTCAACCCCTGCCAGCCTCCTTTTAAATAGAGAAGTGTGCTAATTTTGGTTAGGATGGGGTTAATTCTCTTCACAGTAGCCTATATGAGGCTATGTTCTGGGTCTGTGCTGAGAAGAATGTTGATAACACACTAATGTTCTTAGTATGAGGCTATGTTTTGGGTTTCTTTGAAAAATATTGACAATATACTAATGTTCTTAGGTGTTGCCAAGCAATGTTAATATTAAGTGAAGGACTTTGTCAGTTTCTGATACTGCCTCTGTGTTCGCAGCTTTTTCTCTGCAAGAAGCTGGGAGGGGACACAGCCTGGACAGCTGACCCAAGCTGACCGAAGGGATATTTCATTCCATAAAACGTCATGCTCAGTATGTAAGTTGGGGTTAGTTGGCTGGGGGGTTCTCGTGGGCTCTCTCTCTGGCTCTGGCTGCTTGGGTACTGGCTGGGCATCAGCCAGTGGGTGGTGAGTGGTTGTATAATTTGGAGTTTTTTCCCATTGCTGTTTTCCTTTTCATTACATATTATTAATAGTAGTAGTAGTATTTTATTATTATTATTTTCATTACGTATTATTAGCATTAATAGAATAATTTATTTCATTTACTTTACTTTTAAACTGTTCTTATTTCAAGCCACAAGTTCTCTTATCTTTTTCCTCTGATTCTCTCCCCCATTCCACTTGGGGAGGGGGAAATGAGGGAGCAGCTGTGTGGTGCTTGATGGCTGACTAGTGCTAAACCACAACAAAGAGCTGAAATGTTTGGGGACCAGATGTCTTCCAAGGGATGCATCTCCACCACCCATCAAGAGAGTTTCTTCAAACCCAAATCTCAGTGTAGTGAGCACCTCTGCTGCCAGCCAGCATCACTCCAGGCTCTTGGAGGTTGTTTAAATCACAAAAACCATATGCAGGGGCCAAACTGTTCTTCCCAGGAAACCAGCACTTGACCTCTGCAGAGCTCAGACAGTAGGGAGGGAAGCAATTCCTCCTGCCCTGGAGAAAAACCCATTTGCAGAAAAGTCTTTCTTGGTCATGCAGGCTGATAAGCAAATGTTTTTAAATGTGGTGGAGGGTGCTTGGTAGATTAACTTAGAAAATAAGTGTGTGTGTGTGTGTATATGTATATATATTCTGTATTCATATATATTCTGTCTTTCAGCTTTCACACCCAGGCTAACTATGGTGGGTGCCTCTCCGTGAATCATAAAAGTGATGTGATGGAGGTAGCTGTTATGGGAAGATGGTTGCAATCCTATTTATTTCAGTCCTGGTACTGCAACTGTATTTGCATAAAGGTATATTTGTACCCATGAGCAGCACCCCTGAATGCAGGCCCAGAGAATTCTGGTGGCAGTGCTGGGTGAGCGGTGAGGACCCAGCGGGATCAGGGGCTGTCCCTGGTCCATAGGTCTGAGATCTGCCCTTGGATTTGTTCTGCGGCTCTCTGAGTGCTCTGTAAATGTCTGAGCTTGGCAAGGAAAATTGCAACTGATTGTAAATTTCTTGCAAAAATGGACCTTCAGCAAGGTTAAACCAATTTGCAAAATCAAGCTGAATTTGGGAAGTCATTTCAGCCTCCCCTCCTCCCCTTAAGAAAAGAGGGATGTGTTTTTGGAAGTGCCAACACAGCTTGACTCTGATGTTTCCTAAAACCAAGCTTTTTAATGTTTGCAGGTTGTGTTGTTGGCCTGCCTGTGCTTATAAAGGTGAGGGAGGTAAGACTGGCTAATTAGCTTGTAAGCAGCATGGAACATTTTGCTTTACATCAAATGAAATATTTTGGATTGCTGAATCAAGACTCGTGCATGTTCAAAAACATTTTGGCCAAAAAAATTAAATTAGAAGCAAGGGTGGTGCAGGGGGGAAGTACCCCATGGGGACAGCCTTCCACTTGAATGCAGCACTGGCTTTGATGCTGTCCTGTGGAATGGGAAGCAGAAGAAACACTTAAGTTGCTGACGGTTTTCTTGGAGCAGGGGGCATATCACTTTGTAGGTGAGTGATGCTAAACCCAGGCTGGTGGGTGAGCAGCTTCCGGATACACTTTAGCCAGTGCCATGAGCCTGAAAAGGAATGAGCTGCTTATCAAATTAGGGACAAAGAGACCGTGATTAGTACTGGGTGCAGCAACAAGGTTGAAGGAGAAAGCCCAGGGCTTAGTCCCTGGAGGAAATTGTTGCGTTACCTTGAGGACACCCATCTTCCTGCTTCCCTGCTCATCCCATGTTCTTCGCCTGTCTCTGCACCACTGGTCTCTTCTCCAGCTCACGGCTTTCAAGCCATGGCTTGTGGCTCAGCATGGTGCTGAGCTGGCTTCGAGGGAAGGTTGTCTTCATTTCCAGCGCAGGGTCAAGGAAGTATTTGGAGAGGGAAGTACCAAACCCATGATGAAGCAGGTGGTTGTGCAGCATTTCTGGGCCTCAGAGCTCGCTGGAGTGTCATAGAACCACAGAATGGTTTGGGTTGGAAGGGACCTTAAGGATCATCTAGTTCCAAACCCCCTGCCATGGGCAGGGGCACCCTGCACTAGACCAGGTTGCTCAAAGCCTCATCCAGCCTGGCCTGGAACACTTCCAGGGATGGGGCATCCACAGCTTCTCTGGGCAACCTCTTCCAGTGCCTCCCCACCCTCTCCGGGAAGAATTTCTTCCTGATGTCTCACCTAAATCTCCCTACTTTCAATTTAAACCTGTTACCCCTTGTCCTGTCACTCTCTGCCATAGTAAAAAGTCCCCCACAGCTTTCTTGTAGCCCCCACCCAGGCACTGGAAGGTGCTATAAGGTCTCCCCGGAGCCTTCTCTTCTCCAGGATGAATAAGCCCAACTCTCCCAGCCTGTCCCCATGGCAGAGGTGCTCCAGCCCTCGGAGCACCTTCGTGGCCTCCTCTGGACTCGCTCCAACAGGTTTGTGTCCTTCTGATGTTGGGGGCCCCAGAGCTGGACACAGAACTGCAAGGGGGGGTCTCCCCAGAGCAGAGAATCCCCTCCCTCGCCCTGCTGGCCACGCTGCTCTGGATACAGCCCAGGATACGGTTGGCTTTCTGGGCTGCCAGTGCACACGGCTGGCTCATGTCCAGCTTTTCTTCCACCAGTGCCCCCAAGTCCTTCTCCTCAGGGCTGCTCTAGATCCATTCTCCACCCAACCTGTCCTTGAGCTTGAGATTGCCCCAACCCATGTGCAGGACCTTGCACTTGGCCTTGTTGAGCTCCATGAGGTTGGCAGGGTCCCACCCCTCCAGCCTGTCCAGGTCCCTCTGGATGCCATCCCTTCCCTCCCTTCGACTGCACCACACAGCTTGGTGTCATCAGCAAACTTGCTGAGGGTGCACTCGATCCCACTGTCCGTGTGGCTGACAGAGATGTCAAACAGCACCAGTCCCAGTATGGACCCCTGAGGAACACCACGCATCACTGGTCTCCGCTTGGACATGGAGCCATTGACCACATCTCTCTGAGTGCAACCATCCAGCCAATTCACCAAGCGATCCATCTGTCAAATCCATGTCTCTCCAATTTAGAGACAAGGATGTTGGACAGGACGGTGTCAGATGCTTTGCACAAGCCCAGGTAGATGATGTCAGTTGCTCTTCCCTTATCCACCACAGCCCTGAGCCTGTCGTAAGCGGCCACCATATTCGTCAGGCACGATTTGCCCTTGGTGAAGCCGTGTTGGCTGTCACCAATCCCCTCCTCATTTTCCATGTGCCTTAGTATAGTTTCCAGGAGGATCGCTCCATGATCTTGCTGGGCACAGAGGTGAGACTGACTGGCCTGTAGTTTCCCAGGTCTCCCTTTTTTCCTTTTTAAAGATGGGGTGGTTTTTTCCCCCTTTTCCAGCGGGAACTTCACCAGCCAGCCACAGCTTCTGAAATATGATGGATAGTGGCTTGGCAACTTCATCCATCAGTTTTTTCCTGTTCCTTTTGCCTTTGCTGCTTTAAGGAAATGGGATTTTTTTGGGTCTTTTTTTGTAAATAAACAAGATTAGCAAAGATTTATTTTTTCTTTTCTAACGGTAATATGGATTAGGTACCACTGCGACCAAAGAGACAGCAGTCATAAATGAATCAAAGGAAACTGTGAAATCTAATATGTAATGCGTGATGGCGAAGGGCTCCGAGACCGAAGCGGGCAGCGGCCACCCAGCTGTGCCACCCTGCCGTGGGACACGGGAGCTGTGCCTTTGGGTGTGCTCACCGCACCGCGGGGTTCAGGCTGAAGCGGGTGCTGCGATGCTGGGTGCTGCAGGGATGGCTGGGTGACATGTGGGTCATCCCTTTACCACCGGCACAGCTCTAAGTGCTCGAGCACTGTGGCAGCGCAGCAGCCAGGCAGCCAGGGGTGGGAAGTGTGTCAGCTGCCCGCCTCGCATCAGTCTGGGCTCAGGACTCATTTTCCTTCTGGATGATATTCATACAAACATGCCAAAAGCAGCAGCAGTGCTGGGATTCTTGCTGCTGAACCTCTGCCTCCGTCCAGCCTGCTGCGTGTCGAATGGCACCTGACCTCCAGAAAGGAAAAAAAGGGTTCTCCCTGAAATATGTGTTTTTTAAAGCACTTAATGTTTCCTCTCTCAATAAGTGGCTTTAGGGGAAGGGCAGTTGAGCTGGCTCTGGCAGTGATGAAACGGGATCACTACCTCAGCTGACAGCAACTCAGTATGATCGTATGCAGTTTCCCTCTTGTGGTTTGCAAAGGAATTAACTGGAAGGATATTTAACTAATTCCTTTCCCAGCTGATCATCGCCCATCTATGCTGGTGCGTGGCAGTCCTCATCCTGCATTCCTGGTCCCTTCAGAGCTTCACCTGGGAAGATCCAAGTGGCACCACTGAATTTTGTTAAAGCTCTAGCTCTTCTTACCATGATTACAGATTTTTCACCTCCACTTTTCACTGCAGAACAGCTGAAGCTGTCAGACGAGGTCGGAGGTGTCCTTCCATCAGGAGACATTTTCTCACATTATCTCTCCCTCACGTTGTTTTCTGCCTGCCACAAAGGTCACAAGCTCTCCTGGGCAGGACCTGTCCTTATTCCTGCCTGCGAAGAGCTGGATAGGAGTCTCCGATTCCTCCAGTGCATTTCTTAAAGGTTTCTGTGGGGAACTGGTGAGGGCCTGTGCTCCGCAGCAAAAGGAAGGAGCCTCAAAAAAAGGGGAAAAAGTGTGAAAGAAGGGAGATCCCACAAATCAGAGAGGTCCCTGGAGAGCTACTGGACTGGAGTAGTGGTCCCGCTGAGGTGTGGTGGTGGTTGACACCGAGGGAGTGCCATGAGTTCATACTGCGGTGGTGATGGGAAGACAAGCTCAGTCTGATGATTTTTTAGTTTTTCTTGTACTGTTTGGGGGGGGTTTTTTTGCCTAGTCCTCTAGAGTCCCTGAGGAAGATGTATGGCATCCTCCCCTCTTGTTGCTCATACTGGAGGGACTTGGCATCATGCAGAGATGGCAAGGGAAATCACAGGATTATTCCCCATGGTGATTATCCTGTGATCTCTCAGGGCTGTATAAATGGGAGCTGATTACAGCTAGAAAAGGAGTAAATTGTGCAATTAGCAAGGGGGAAGGTGGGAGGACTTAACCTCTGCCTGCAGGTGCCAGTTTGGAGGGGAGAGTGGAAAAGAGAGCACTGAGCGGTGTCTGTGCTGGGACCCACAGCAGCAGAAAGGGCTATGGCTGGCCTTGTCCCTGGCTGCTCCTGCCTCCTTGGGCAGGACCTTCGGGCTTCCCCTCTAGAGAAGGAATAAACTTATTTCTGCTGTATCTCTTAGCCAGTTTCTTTGGAAAGAAAGGGGATCTCCCCCGTGCATGCCCACCTTGCCCCACGCCTGCAGCACGGGTGGCTTACGAGCGAGCTGGCCACGTTCAGGCGTTAGCATCGCCCCTAATTTCCCTCTGGGACTTTTCATGGGTGGTTAGAAGAGAAAAGCTGTTGCAGGACGGAGTCCTCAGAGGTTCTGTGTTGGGTGTAAGATGACTAAGATATTTCTTGTTGAGACAGAATTTTGCCTACCCTTCCTCTTATTACTGCCCCGGCCTGGCCCAGAAAATGCTGCTGTTCCCATCGCAGGCAAAAAGCACACAGCAGAATTGCTCTCAAAGCCGTGGTGCGGGAGGCTATTAGTGCGAATAGTATTCATGCCAGGGAAAATAGCCAGTTACTTTACCATAGAACCACTCTGCCCAGTGAGCCAGTAATTGCAACATCTAACATTCGTCACTGAGCTCTGAAAGCACTTTGGGAATAAAATACTGACAAATGGATTTGGACTTAGAAGGAAAAGACAGGGGAAAAAGTAAAGTTACTAGGTATTCAGGAGGTGTAAATGACTGCAAGGAATCCACGCTCACTTGTTCCTCACCTCAAATGGAAGAATTTGGCTTTGTCTTACATCAGCTCTATTTTATGGTCTGTGTTTTAAAGGTGCATAAATGTATTAACATAGATGTTTAATGACCTGAGTAGAAAAACAGTATGTAACTTGAGTTGGGGATACTGCCAAAGGGGCTTCTGTGTTCCTTCATGTTTAAGAAGGTCACCTTTGCAACTGGAAGGGACTGAAGTAACTTTTTGCATTTAATTTATTTCCCAAGTTTACCAGTGAAACAACCAACAAAGGGAAAATCCATCTTTCCCTCCTTGGAGGAGGAAGGAAAGGCAATGTAAGAGCTGCAGGGCATTGCACATTGACTGGTTTTCTCCGCTGGACTTGCACCAAAGGTCACATTTCACTCCCTGCCTGTCCCCAGGTGCTCTGTGGATGGCATCTAGAGATTTGACAAGTTTCCCAAGATCTGTTAACGCTGTCATCTACTGAGGCCTCCAGGAACCCACAAGCTCTAGAGGGCATGCTCCGAGTCCTAAGAGAGGCGCATCATGTATCACAGGCTGTGTGAGAATCTCGTCTTGAGGGTGCCTTCCAAGCCCACCAATGGAAGAGTTAACTGTATGGATCAGAGGGCTAATTTCATGGAGTTGTTTGGGGTTTCCCCTGTGTAGCCAGAAGGAAAATTTAGCCGGTTGTCTCCAAAATGCTGTGGTTTTGAAATCTGTAAAAAGCCTGCCCTTTAAATTGCTTGGGGAGGACCAGTCCTCATTTATCATGTCAGCTGTGATCCATGGAATGGGAACAGCCTCGCTCTTTCCCGAGTACTAACCCGCCTTTCTCTTTCAAGAAAAATAAATCTATGCTCGAATTGCTGCTGCTCTGAGTTTGCTTTTCCCCCTGACAAACACACACACCACCCCCAAATGCCCTTTAGGATGTACCAAAGGGATTGTCTTTTTGTTCTGTGAGTGCACAAACTGATGCTGGTCCATAATCAAGGCTTTAGGGTCAACCATACTTTGAACAGGTAAGCACGTAAAATAACATAGAATTGTGCAAAAGTGGCAGTCTATTTTGAAACATAATTGTAAAAGGAAGGCAGTACCCTCTCCACAGCTCTCTCTGCTCCATGTGAGGGATGACCTGCCCGCTTTTGTCACACAGTAATTTCATCCCTGCTACCAGTAGTCACTACAGCCAGGAGGTTCTGCCTTCAGGTGCTATGTCTAACTTAGAATCAGAGTCATTTAGGTTGGAAAAGGCCCTTCAGATCCATTATCCTGGCACTGCCAAGTCCCTCAATAAACCATGTCCCTGAGCACCACATCTACACCTCTCTTAAACCCCTCCAGGGATGGTGACTCCACCACTTCCCTGGGCAGCCCGTTCCCATGCCTGACAGCTCTTTCAGTGAAGGAATTTTCCCTAATATCCAGTCTAAACCTCCCCTGGCACAACTTGAGGCCGTTTCCTCTTGTCCCATCACTTGGGAGAAGAGACCAACCCCCACCTCTCTGCAACCTCCTTTCAGGTAGTTGTAGGGAGTGATCAGGTCTCCCCTGAGCCTCCTCTTCTCCAGGCTGGACACCCCCAGCTCCCTCAGCCGCTCCTCATGGGACTTGTGTTCCAGCCCCTTCCCCAGCTCCGTTCCCTTCTCTGGACACGCTCCAGCCCCTCAGTGTCTTTCTTGCAGTGAGGGGCCCAAAACTGAACGCAGGAATCAAGGTGCGGCCTCACCAGTGCCCAGCACAGGGGGACAATCCCTGCCCTGGTCCTGCTGGCCACACTGTCCCTGATGCAGGCCAGGACGCCATTGGCCGCCTTGGCCACCTGGGCTCCCTGCTGGCTCGTATTCAGCCGCTGTCGACCAACACCCCCAGGTCCTTTTCCACCAGGCAGCTTTCCAGCCCCTTGTCCCCAGGCCTGTAGCGCTGCAGGGGGTTGTTGTGACCCAAGTGCAGGACCCGGCACTTGGCCTTGTTGAAACTCCAACAACTGGCCTCGGCCCATCGATCCGGCCTGTCCAGATCCCTCTGCAGAGCCTTCCTGCCCTCAGGCGGATCAACACCCCCGCCCAGTTGGTGTCGGCCAACTGACTGAGGGTGCGCTCGGTCTCCTCTCTCCCGCAGCGGCACCCCGAGCGAGTCGATGCTGCTCGGCAATCGCTCGGCCATGCCTGCTGCCCTGGGCAAGGGGCGGAGCCCGCCCAACCTCTTTCCCGCCTCCAGCGCGGCGCGCGCGAACGGCCCCGCTGCCAGGACGTTACCGCTCCCCCGCCCGTGAGGCGATGGTGAGTGCGGGGGGGGGGCGCCGGGGCGGGCTGCGGGGCTGAGCGGTGTTCCCCCCGGCCCCGCCGCCCCCTCACGGTGTGTGTGTGCTGTGCCCTTCTTCCAGAGGAGGAGCCTGGCCCCCAGCCAGCTGGCCAAGAGGAAGGCGGGCGAGGAGGAGGAAGACCGGCACCCCCCGACGGTGAGCGCGGGGAGCCCGGGACATGGCCGCCTCGGCCGGGGCGGAGTGAAGGGGAAGGCCTGCGCCCCTCGGTGTCGAGGCCGGCCGCACTCGGGTGGGGTTGGCCCGCAGGGATGCTCGGAGCCTCTCCAGCCAGGGGCGGGGGGATGCGGGGCGGGCTGGCCGCGAACCCGCCGCTGCCCGAGTCAGTCCCCGGTGCCTGGTCGGAGGTTGGTATCGCCCCCGTCTTCTGGGGATCAGGCCCCCAGTTCACGCTGTTTTCCTCTGTTTGAGGCAGATTTGTGTCTGGGCGTGTAGTTCTGTAGGGGAGCATCGTTGTGGGTAGATGATGCTTCGTGGTGGCAGGAAAAAACCCTGTCCCTGGGAGAGCTTCCAAGTGTGTTGTGGGGGCTGGCAACTAGGAATAGGGAGATGCTTCAGATAAAACAGCGTTATGATGCTGTACCCTATGTCATACAGGTCAGAGAGTCTCACCTAGTGCTTGCTGTGTCAAATCCCCTTTTTCTCTGCCAGCAGATGGTTCAAACCATGCCTCAGTCTGAAGAGGCCTGTGTTAAATTAGGAAACAGATCAGTGACTTACCTTCATGCTTTGCTAAGCATCTGAAATGTAGGTTTCAGTGTGAGGCCTTTCACCTGCTTAACAACAGATGCCATGGGAGCCTCTGGGGACTTTCATGTTGTTTGTTACGTGCCATTGACCCTTCCTTTTTTTTGTTTCTGCCTGTTTTTTTGTGGGGGGAGGCAGCACAAATCTCATTACAGACAAGCCAGGTTCTTTACAGGTTGAAAGGTGGTAGCTATTTTTGTAATCAGGAGGATGTTAGTCCTCATTCAGGTTGAACATTAGGGCAGGGAGCCCTTGGTGCTGGCTCTGTCCTTTGGCAGTGAAGGTGAGTAATGCTTGGATCTGTTCAGAGATACTCAGCTGGCTGAGTGATTTGTCTGTGTGGTTAGGTGCTCACTGAGTGTGACAGCGATGTATTTGTCTTCTGGGCTCAGCAGATGCCCCTGAGTTGTTTTGCCTTGATTCTGTTTTGCAGACTCGGAAGAGACAGAAGCCTGTCCGTGAGACAGAGGGTGGAGAATGTTACAGGTCACCTTTCCGGAAACCCTTGGCTCAGTTGACCAATAGACCTCACTGCCTGGATAGCAGTCAACATGTAAGTGGGTGCTGCTAAAGCACACCATACCAGGTGGGTTGCATGTGGAGCTCATTCATCAAGGGAGTCCCGGCAGGGTTAAATCTCCCTACGTTTCCATGGACCCATTTAATCACAGGTGCCACACACAGAGTCTTTAGGGGAGATCTCTTGCTAGGTCCAACCATTTAGTGTTGAAGGTGTGGTGCGGGTACTTTTTATAATGGAGATCCTGAGTAAGAGAGTTCTGTGGAGCCTTTGTGAAGGACAATACCAAGGAGCGTGGGAAGTTTTCGGCACAGATGGCTCAAGTGATGTCTGCCTGGTTCTCTCTGGGCTTCCACTGCTAGAGCCCAGGGGCTGGACTGGCTGGGTGCTCGCTGATCTGGCATGGATGTTTTTATAATGGTAACCCACCTGCTTCACAGGAAATGAATTGCCTGACTGAATTACCAGGGCAGGAGGAAGCAATAGCATTTTAAGTAGTACGTGCTGCCAGTGGACTTAAGAAGATGTGAGTTATGAAAAATCGATTTTGCACGTTAGAAAACCCGAAGGAAAATAGTCTTGAAAAGCAGAGCTGGTAGAGGGAATCGAGCTGGTTTATTACTTCCTTCTTTTGAATATTTTTGAAAATAGTTTGGGTTGAAGCTTGTATAGATTGAATAGAGGGACTTTCAGCACTTGGCAAAATTGAGTTCTCAAAAAATGTCCTGGGCTTGCCTTCTTGAGCAATCTCTAATTTCAGACTACTTAAGCGTGTTTTCTTTCTGAATTCCTAGGAGGCTTTTATCCGCAGTATTTTGTCCAAACCCTTCAAAGTCCCAATTCCAAATTATAAAGGTAAGTTGAGGAGGTTGAAGGATTGGCTGTGTTGACTGACTTGGGTAAAACAGATGATGACTCAGACCTGTCAAGTACATTTGTGGGGATTACTGCTATTTTTTTGCACTGATGCATGTGTTCCAGGAATCTTTATTCCAAAAGAAAAATACTGGCACATTAGCAAGGTCTTCATATTTCTTACTAGTGTTTAGTTTGAATAATCCTGCGTTTCAGAATTGGATTTTGCATTCTTACTGCTATGTATTTGATGTAGTGCCAGAAGATTGTACACCGTATCGCAAATACAAAAGCAAGATGAATTCCAAGCGATGAAGGTTTACAATCTAAATAATACCCTAATGATACTAACAGGCAGAAGGCTGTAGGTGAAAAAGGTAGTGTGTGCCAGTTTTCTTTCTGCTTGGCTTGGTGTGTTGAGTCTCAAGGTGATCTTCAAAGCAAGACATTTTTGAAGTTCAAAGCCTAAGCTGGTTTGAACTAAGGAAACACAAGATCTCGGAAACAAATGGGTCTGTTCTTGTCCCATTCTTCCCCTTCACCCTCCAGCTGAAAAGTTCAAATGCAGATCAACCAGTTTAATTTAAACTTGAGTTATGAAAATGTCTGTAGGCAAACACTATGAAATGACAAGCCCCAAAAGAGTTTAACAAAGTTAGCTTGTGGAGAAGCAGATTTGTCAGGAGGATGAAACAGAACTGTAAGAAGGGAAGCTGCTCTCTGTGGCAGTTACCTTCCTCTTTTAATTGGGAGATGAAGCTGTTTCATATGCTTTTTTCTTGGTGTGCATGCATTGTTGCCTCAGCTTGTGATACACTCTTGTTTTGCAAGGAGCGGGCAGATGGACCTTTCTTGAATCTTTCCCAAGCAAAATCAACCTTGGGAGTGCAGTTGCCTGAATTTTGATGCAAAGAAGGGTTTCTGTGCTTGTTCTTTTTATGTTCACCTCCATTCCAAAACTGTGATATCAAAATGCAATGCTAGGAAAAGGGGCTCATCCTTGGTTTCTGCTTTTCCCAGAAATTGGCTCTGAAGCCAAACATCTACTGCTCAGCAGAGAGAAAATAATACCCTAGAGTAGGTAATGGCAGTATGATGCCAACTATGATACCGTAAAACTTCACCATAGTTAAAGATCACTTTCTGACTTTGCATAGAAGGTGCACCTTTGGCTAAGTCTGGGTTAGGTGATCCAAAAGGAGAATTTGACCCAGTGTATACTATGTACGTGGGAATGTATATATTGAGCTGCTGAGGCGTACATTCTGGATTTCTGCTTGTCTTTCAAAAACTACAACAACCACCTTTGGGTACTGGGAGTAGCTACAATTCCCAGAAATAGCTGAGGGAAACATTGTGCCTGTTTATGGTTGGATGCCTGTCGCACAGGTCTGGGATGAAGCCATCTGTCACCTTGTAAGACGGTTCATACTGTTGCATGCCAGCATATATGGCATCAGCTCTACGCAGTCGTGCCTGTTTTGGTGCACCCGATGTGGCGGGCAGTGCCATTGCTCCATCTTTGCCTCTGGTCCTTCGTTTGGTTCCTTCGTGCTGCAGAGCTACCTGCTGTCTGCTGACAGAGTGCTGCCAAACTGCCCTGCCTGGGTTTGCTGTCTGTACCACCTGTGCCTGCATCGCTGCTCCAGCACCCAATTAATTCACTGTTCCTGAATGTAATCAGAATCTTCTGCAAGGCTCTACTTCCTTGCAGGAAGAAGTTGTTCTTTGAGTTATGCCTTCGTTTGCTTTCAGGGCCACTGGGCTTGCGTGCGCTGGGTATCAAACGGGCAGGGCTGAGGAGTCCTCTCCATGACCCTTTTGAGGAAGGAGCTCTGGTTCTGTATGAGCCCCCGCTGCTGAGTGCCCACGACCAGCTGAAAATAGACAAGTGAGTCATCACCTGGCACAAACGCTTCAGCTCTGATCTTGTACGTGTAGGTTTGTGTGCTTTCTTCCCAAATGTGTCTGAGCCGGGGTCTGAACGTCAGGGGAAGGTTGGTTCCAAGTATTCTGCTTCTGAATTGGTTCAGGTATGGTAACTATGGAACGTACACAGGCTGGATTGTGTTCTTCCACAGGCTGTTCATCTCCCACTCATCAAAAATTTAAGACTGTTGCAGGGAATGAACATGTACACGTGTAGAAGCTGCCTAGAAAATCTTACGGCCTAGTTATTAGTCAGGAAACATCAGCAGCAAGGGACAAGCAAAGGGAGATGACTGGCAGTCAGATGTTAGGCTGCCTGATGGTTTTATTCTGAAGTAGTTCCTTCTGTGCTGCTGTTATAACTTAGAAGGGCTGTCAGCTGGATCTTCGTGGCCAGAGGAGGGTTACTCTCTCCAGTAATGCAGTTACAATGTTGTTATTGAAACAAGGAAAATAACAATGACTTTTTAACTGTGTCTCTGAACCACATTCTGCCCTTGCTTTAACCACAGCCCAAATATGCGGTTTCACTGACGTTTTGGATTGTAGATCAGGCCCCAGTGACTTCATTCTCAAAACTGGATTAATCCATCTCTTACTTTCTTGTCGGCAGTTGCTTCCCTCATGCCACTGGGGAGTCCTCAGTATAGCAGTGAGATTTCAGGAAAACTAAACATATGCTGTGCCGAGTTCATTAATCATGCTCTCTTCTTCCCTGACTGCCTCCTGCAGGGACAAAACACCTGTCCATGTTGTGGTGGATCCTGTCCTCAGCCGTGTTTTACGGCCCCATCAGAGAGAAGTAAGTTTTCCATCGGGACCTGAGGGTATGGCTGGAGGACTTGGTGCATTTCAAAAAGCTGCAGTTCCTCTGCTGGAACTATTAATCCCCAACTGCGAGGTGTACACAGGCCTCACAGACTAACAGTCTGTGACGGTCTAATGGACTCTAGGCTGTTGCAAATGCAAAGTGAAACACTTGTTTTAACTGTCCTCGTAAAGGCCTGAATACTACAAATATTGTCTGACCCTTGTTAAGAAAGAGGACATATTGGGAATATTGCAACAGTCCTGTTTGTCTTAAAAACGGGGAAATTTACTGCTTTCTAGTGGGTAAACACTTGCCTCTGATCTAGCAGGGTCAGAGCACTCCCAGGCTAAACGTGATGCTGCCTAATGCACAGGTGTGTTCCCTGTGGGGTTGTGGTGGAAACTGGGGACTTTGTGACCATTGTGTGCTGGTTGCACAGCTCTGGGCAAGCGCATTGGCTGACTTGTGTCACCAGTGACATCTTAGGAAAAGGCAGGATTCTGCAGGGAGATGGCACCTTGCAGAGTCAGGGCTGAAAGTCCAGCCTTTACTTGCCTTGCAGGCTGGAGTTGTGGCTCTGCTGGGTGGAACTCGGTGTGGAAGCTGATGGGATGTAGTGGCAATAACTTACGTTGCAGCCCAGTGTTGAGTTGGGCAGGGCAGACTGTCCACCGCTGTGTTCTGCTCAGCAGAATTAGTTGGATCTGCAGCCTCTGAGCCAGGAAACACTGAAGCTCTTCTTTCTGGTACCATGGTTCCCAACACAGTGCAGCGTAGATTCCTACTTCATTGTGTTTTATTCGAGTGCTACCCTTTGTAGATGTGAGCTGTGAGCTACGGAGACTTGGAAATTGCCAGTGGAGAGTCCCAAAAGAGATTCTGTTGTAAATGTGTGCAGCGTCGCAATATTGATGGAGTGGGTACTAATCTCCAAATATCTAATGTAGGTATCTGGACCGTTTGAAGTTCATCACAGGTGCAGTATGTTGTCATTTAAGCCTAGAGGCAGTACAGATGGAAGCTGTGATTGCTGATCTTGCAGGCTAAGCAGGTCAGGCTGGGTGTGTCCCTGCAAGGGATGTTCAGATGGCTGAGAGTGCTGTAGGCTGCTCCTAGCTTGTACTTTTGTGTCAGAATTGGTACTGAACCTGTGACGCAGTATAACGCTGGTCTCTGGCTACATAGCTGGAGGCGCTCTGGTTTTGGGTAGGATACTGCCTGCTGGTGCCTTTGTCAAGCAATGGTAGTTATGTTGGTGTCCTAGGCACACTTTTTTGACAGCTAGGTATCTCTGATAAAGCGGGCTCTGTTGTAGTCTGACTAATAAGTCTTTGCCTGCTACGATGCCTGTGCTGCTTTATTCAGGCGATGCTCCCAGGTGGTTGTACAGCTTTGCTCTGTCTTTGTCACATCTTTTGTCCAGTTGCTGGGAGGTTACCTGGCTGCATCCCTGGCCAAATGCACTCTCTTAGTCAGTAATGTATTTCAGAATTGTTCAGCTGGCTTAAATAAACTTCATTAACCTGTTGTTAAGGGCCTAAGAAAGAAAAGGATTCAAAAGTGCATGTGATGGTGCTCCATTGCCCAGTCGGAAACAGTGAAGCACAGAAGGCTGAATCTGACCAGGTGTGTTTAGGTTGTGTCCCTCACTCCCTGCTCTGTTGACACAATGCAGGGAGCTTGTACATTCCCAGGACAATGCCCTGGTTTTCTCTGACTCTGTCATCACATGATAAAAGAACATTTTGCAGATGTTTCCCTTTTTTTCACCCTTTTATCTGTCCTGGTGATGTGTCAGAGCCTAATGCAAGGCTGAGCTCTTCTTCCACCTTGTGATGTGGGCTATAACCTCAGCCCTCTGTCTTTGAAGCTAAATCTGCTTTGGGCCTTGGGTCCCCAGGTGAGTCATTGTGCTCCTAGGCAAAAGTGATAAGGGCTGCTGAGGGTGTTCTGGGAGTTAATCAGGCAGCAAAACCAATTCTGCTCACTGTGTTTCTGTGGTTTTAAAACTGCCTAATTGGGTGGTGTTAAGATGATTAAACTGTTTGCAGTGATTGATGCAAGTCAACTGGTGGCCTGGGCCTATCCAATGCAGCCAAGGGTAGAAATTTCTGGGAATTCATGCCAGGAAGCTGGTTATAATTGTACAGTTAAAATGTAGTAAGATTTTGTTCATGTTATGAGGTACATGTTGGCACCAGTAATGTTGTACCAAACCAGATGTGGCCGCATTTTAACTGTGTCTCGGGTGATTTCCCTCTGTCTCATTAGAACACTGCATGTCCCCAGGGATGTGCTACACAGATTTGTGGTTCGTTGTAGTAACAGTCCTGTGCATTGTGGTAATGAAGCTGTAAAGAAGTTGTCATTCTGCTGATGTCCCCATCCTGCTCTGAGAGAACAATTTTTTGGCAGGGAGTCAGATTCCTCTGGGACTGTGTGACGAGCCGGCGGATCCCCGGGAGTCATGGCTGTATCATGGCAGATGAAATGGGGCTTGGCAAAACCCTGCAGTGCATCACACTCATGTGGACGCTTCTCCGGCAAAGCCCGGACTGCAAGCCTGAAATCGAGAAAGCCATGGTGGTGTCTCCCTCCAGCCTGGTGAGAAACTGGTACAATGAAGTAGAGAAATGGCTGGGGGGAAGGATCCAGCCACTGGCGATTGATGGAGGCTCCAAAGAAGAGATTGACCGTAAACTAGGTACAAAAATGTTTGCAAACGGTGTGGTTGGCTGGCTTAGGTCAAAGTCTTGCCTTGGAAGAAGCCTACAGCAGCTGATGTGAACATCTCTGAGCTGTCACTAGAGCTCTGGAGGCTGACGAAGGTCTCTCTTCTAACATGTTTATGTCAGGCCCTTGCGTGTTTGCTAATGGTTGAGCTTTTGGAATAATCCAAGTCCAGCCATGTGCTTAAGTCAGGACAGTTCTGGTGCCTTCTCCTTGCTCCATCCAGAAGCCAGGAAAGGAGTGGGCAGAGGTGTGAGGGGTTGGAAATGAGGACAGTTGTGGGGAAGGGAGTGTGGGTATATGTGGGTGGAAGGGATGCAACAGACTAATTGAAACAGACAGGTTTTCCTAGATTTTAAAGGCAAAAAGTTTTAACTGCAGAGCTTGAATGAATCCTTTTCTATTTGTTACTCTTATCCCTCTTTTTTTCCCCTCTTCCATCCACAGTCAGCTTTATGAACCAGCGTGGCCTGCGAGTGCCTTCACCCATCCTGATAATCTCCTATGAGACCTTCCGACTCCATGCTGAGGCATTACAGAAGGGCAGTGTTGGGCTGGTCATATGTGATGAGGTACAGGGGAGAATCTGTTCCTGATATTGTCTTGAGATCTGGGCAAAACTGGCTCTGCTTCCTTAAAGGTGGAGAGGGCAGTGGGGAAAAAAGGTTTAGCTGTGGGCAGCACCCATTCTGGTGTTTGAGAGGCCCTGGGTAACTGACTCATCCATACTGCATGAGCCTGAACAAGAGAGGCTGTTTTCAGGAGCTGAGATACAAAGAAAACTCAGGTGATGGTGTCTGTGGCCACTTCACATGTCCCTGACAGGGTGGGGGCACCTATAGGGCCCTGTCAGTGTGAAATCTGTAGCAGAAAGGAAGTCTGCTGCCCATCTAACTCTGAAAGAGGCCTTACTCTGTTGGGATGGTGATGCCCTGGCTCACCCATCTGGCTTTCATTTGTTTGTGTCACTTTGCTGAAGTGAGAAGTACTTTCTGTTTGGCCTGGCCTCATGTTCTGTCCAGTAATTTTTAACTTGGCTCTGTTTTGAGCAAGAGGTTGGTGTACTTGGAGACTCCTGAAGTCTCTCCCAACCTAAATGATTCTGTGATTCAGCGTGTTCTAATGTGCAGTGTTGGCTGCTGTCAGCCACTTTATCTGGCCACCTTATTCTGTGCATGTGGGGGAGTTTGAAGTGCACTCCCACGGCAGGACCCCCCCTTCCCTTCTTTGTAGCCTCCTGCTTGGGGCAGAAGTAGGAGGGCTGGGTGGGAAGTTACCTCAGGTATTTCTTCTTCAAGCAGAGACAGACCTGGCTTGACTCTCTGCTCACTGCTGACTGCTGGATCTAGCTTTGCCAAGCCTGTCTTGTCAAGCTCTGCTTTCACATGACTGAAATAGAGTTATTTTTTTCATTTATTGTTCCCTGTTTGTGGTTATAAGTAGTGAGAGATAGAGATGCTCTGAAGGACAAAATAAGACAAATGCCATCTGCCTCCTTGAAACAACAAAGCTGGGGGCCTCAGCCACTGTCGAGGTGTCCTTGGCTGGCGGTTAGAGAGGATTTGTTAAATAGTGGTGCCACCCGGTGGTTTGGGTTTGTGTTTGCTGGAACAGTGCTGAGAGGAGTTTAAAAAGAGTGAGCATCCTCACCAGTGTAACTCCCACACCTGATGGGGCCAGCAGCTAGGGATGTGGGGAATGCAGGTCCTTGGCCTTGTGTTTTCTGTACATTCCCAATAAATACTCAGCTCTGCAGTGGTCTGGCACTTGTAAAAAACACCTCATCACTTACGCTTTGTCTTACAGCATGGCACTCAGATGCTAATAAAGGTGCTTTTCCCAGGCATGGGAAATGGGCACTGTATTCAGATTATCCATGTAAGAGGTGCAGAACCTCTTATTAGTGTGCAAAGGCCTGGCAGTCCTGGATATAGGTGGTCTGAATGGCTTGTGATATTGACCTTTGATGCAGAGTTACTGGTCCCGAGTTCAGTGCCTTGTGTTGGTAGCCGAAAACATCCCCATCTTTGAACAGGAAACAGTTCTTATAGTTAGACCAGGTGGTGGTTATTTTCATGGTAGGCACTCTTGCCTGGGTGTGACTCAGATGTTCCTAGACTGGGAGGCTTGTAATGTCATGTTTACTCCCACAATGGCTTCAGGTTTCCTGCCAGATTCTTGCCTTTGAGAGAAGTCTGTCACAACAGGTGAATACACATACAGCACTTGGTCTGTACATTCCTGTACCAGGAATGGGAAAAGTGGAGAGATGCCTTGTGAGAGCTAGAGCATGCCAGTGTTGATGAGGATCTCCAAGCTGCTTCTCGTCAGGGCCACTGGATTCATCAGTTTCATTCCTTTTTTCTTTTCTTCAAAGGGCCATAGACTGAAGAACTCTGAAAACCAAACATACCAGGCTCTCAACAGCTTAAATACACCTCGACGAGTCCTTATCTCAGGCACCCCCATTCAGAACGACCTGCTTGAATATTTCAGCCTGGTGCACTTCGTCAATTCAGGCATCCTAGGTAAGACGTGAATCTGAGAGACAGGTGGGCGGGGGAAGTTGCCGGCAAGGCCTCCGCTGGCTACCAGTGCTGGTGAAAGCAGCAACAAGACATTAGTGAGAGGAAAGGTCATGTACAGCTTGGAGACTTGTCCTCCTTCAGTTTGTATCCAGAAAGTCTAGGTCAGTCCCAGTTTTAGAGGCTGTGCATCATCAGAGCTCTGTTTCAAGAAGATTATAATTTAAAGTACACCAGTCAAACCGGTGTTTTGGAAGGGGAGTTAAGGATTAAAGTAAAATGAATATATGACCCAGAGTATTAGGTGGCTGATGGTGTGTATCTATACTGGTCAGTCAAAATGTCCACGTAGGCTAGGAGTTTATCTGACAATAGGCCCTTGGAGATACGGCAGGAGGTGCTGGGCAGGAAGAGCCAGCTCGTAATTGTACTACCCACAACACTCCCAGTCTATAGCAAATTCAGAAATCTAAGCCAGGAATGGTATCTTTGTAGGAGACGTTCTGTGGAGAGGAGGGTTTGACGTAACACGCTCTGTGTTGAGTACACAGGCAGCCTGGGAGACAGTTCTTCCCTGCTCGCTCTCGTATCCACCTGGGACAGGAGGCTGAGGTGACTGGCACAAGGCAGAATGGTGTACCTTGTGCCAGAGTTGGGTAACAAAGCCTGAATTTCTGGCAGTCTGCCATCCCACTTTCAGATAATCGGAGAGGAGGCTGAGGGTGATGCCTGGCATTTGGAGTTAAGACTGCCCTTGGTTTTCTAAGGCAAGGGAGGCCTGTGAATGTGGGGTTAACTTCACCTGTGATAGAAAGCAAAGAGTCTGGAGGAGAGATACTGATTAGTGTGAGTTTTCAGGGGCAAATACCTTCTATAACTGCAGGTAGCAGGCTGAAATATTTTCTTTGACTCCTGTGCTCTGCTGATGTCTGCAAGCTCTGGTTTCATTTTAAAAGCAAAGTAGCCTTAGCATCCTCTCCTGCATCACTGGGTTAGGATTAGATCCACTGCTTTCCAGTGTGGAGCAGCTTGTCTTTGACAGGAGAGGTCACTTTTTTTTCTGTTAAGGAATGAAAATAAACCTATCTGTAAGTAATTTTCTTATTGCTGTAACTCGTCACCCATGTTTGTCTCGAGTTGGGTGTCCACTCCAAGAGGCTTCTCATTAATTCTAGTGCATTCACAACTCTACTTAAACACCATTCATCAGATGCTAGTACCACAAGCGGCATTTGGGCTGTATCCTTTTCTGTTCAGCTCCAGAATGCCTCCAGAATTTCTTAAGGATGGGATGATGTGGTAGAGGTTCTACATGTGCTTTTTCCATCTGCTTCAATTTTGGGTAGTTGTTACAGGGAGTTGGTGTCATTTCCCCTGCGCCTCTTGACCTGTGCTTTGGGCAAGACTCGTTTCCCTGTACTTCCAGTTCGTTCTTTCTGAGATGAGGTTAATACTGTAACTACTGCCAACAAAGCTGCATCTGTGCAGTAGTCATTTTTCCCTCTTTCAGCCTGTGACCAGTAATAAGCAACTGATTACAGATAATTTTGGAACAGGCACACGTAATGCCTGTGCTGTTGTTTGCAAGGACAAAATCGGGGAGAAAAAGTGTAGTTGGAATGTGAGTACAACCAGCACATACCTGACCGTACTTGGGTTTAACTAAAATTGTGTGACCTTTGGCAAAGCATTGTTGTTGGAGTACAAAACGATTTTCTGTTGTACAGATTTGCCTGCTTTGTTTGAATGTTGCCTGGCAAGGAAATGAAATGATACTGATGGGGTGGGAGTGTTTTATCTGCTGAGCCCCATGCTTGTGGTATGATAACTAGGGCTGTGGGGTACTGATCAAAGGTTATTTTGGTAGTAGTTGTCACCTTTTGGCTTCTGTTTTGTACAGGGACAGCACAGGAATTTAAAAGACATTTTGAAATTCCCATCTTGAAAGGCAGAGATGCGGATGCAAGTGAGGCTGAGCGACAAAAAGGAGAAGAGAGGCTTAAAGAGCTGATCAGCATTGTGAACAGGTGAGCTTCATCCCTCTCCTCTCTGCAGAGCTTTTGCATAAACCCTTGGTGTACACTGGTATCTTTCCAAATTACAGTTGTAGCTGTAACGAATTCTCTTGCCAGTTAGGTCTATTCAGTAAGTGATTGTGCCAGTATTTATTGGCTAAGAAATATACATAGCGTGTACTTTAGTCTAAAAAATAGCACAGTTAGCTGCAGTCACTCCCAACCAAATGTACTCAGATACTGAATCATGATTTGATTCTCATGTTTCTGTTTTCTCCTGGGATCTGAACAGTCGGGGACCATCCTTTTATTTGTGTCAACATAACTACAGTGTACATGGGGTCAGACTTGAGATCCATCCGGTCCCGCTGTTGAGTGGGAGACAGAGTATAAGGAATGTCACTCGATTCTGCTGTTGGTTGCCCAAGTCACAAAAGAGTCCAGCTCACATTTTCATAGCAGTGCTGGCTCTGTGGGTTAGTGAGATTAGATTATTAGTGTCAGAAATGTGACTTGATCCCCAAGAAGCACCTCTGCGATGTCAAATGCAGTCTTATTCTCTTTGGTTGATTTTTTGGTATTTGTTTAACCTGTTTTCTTTTTGTGAATGCAGTCAGTTTACCCATATCTGCTGGCAATTGCTTGTCTCTCTATAAGGACTCTTCCGAGACACTCTTTTGAATTCTCAGTGTTACTGATGTCTTCATTTCTTTGTCGTAATCTGAACTCTTGCAACCATCACAAACACAATCCTGCAGTTCATAGTCATGGCAAATTGAGTTTCACACTGAGTAGAGCCTCTCTATAAAGACAGCCCTGACCTTGACTCAGGTCAGCTTGCAGAAGCCTAAGAGGAAGGAAAGGTTGGGAGAAGACCTTATTCCTTCTTGAGGTGCATTTATTTCTTTTTATAACTGATGGAAAAGGTTGAATTTGGTAGGAATTACAAATGAGACAGTGACGCAAAGACATGTGGAATCATAGACGTAAGGCTGGAAGGGCCCTGAAGATGTCTAATCCATCTTGGTGTGCCAAGGTAGAAGGTGTTAGACCTAAACTGTCCCTTAACCCGATCCAGCACTGAAAACCTTATGAATTCCCCAGGACACCTTTCCCAGGGTATTACTGTCTGCAGTTAGAAAATGCTCTTAATGTCTAACACAGATCTCCTGTACTACAGTTTAAGCCTGTTACTTTTTATCCTACTGCTTATGGATTTGGAGACCAGATTATTCCTTTCTTTAACAGCCTTTGACACATTTTGGGGCTGTCATATATCCCTGCTGTCTGACTTCTATAGGTTTTGTAACATCGTATTTTCAGCGTTTCCTGGCAGAACTGGGTTTTTGCACCTCTTTCTCAGGTTGCTCAGTTCAGCACTCTTTCCAGTCCATCCATCTTTTCTACAACGTGGTAGAACCGCTACATGGGGCATTTCTCGAGCCCCCAAGGAGAGGTGCCCTTTGCTGAAATCTTGAGCCAGGCAAGGAACCCATCTTGGCTGAGGGTGGTACTGAGTTAAGTGGGGAGCTGCCTGCTGGTACTTTGGGTTGTGTCCATTGTGTGTGGTTGTTAAATCCTGTCCCAGTTTGCTGTCTGTGTCGCTGGCCTGTTGTAGCTCAAGTTGAGGATCCCATTGGTGTCTGAGGAAGAGCTGAGTTTCTCTTGTAAGGGACTGGGCTCTGTTAGGTGGAATCATGCTTGATCTTTCCAAGTCTCATGAACCAAATTTGGAAGCCTCACAAAGACAGGGGCTTATGCTGGGCTCTGTAATGTGGATGGCGGGTGTCTGGCCTTTGCTATATGTTGGACTGTCACAGACTCTTGGAGATATCAAAGGGACTTTGTGTTCAGCTCCATAGGAATAGTACTGATAAACCAGAGCTTTGATAGCATCCAAGCATCTGTTTTTCGTTTTGCTCCCTGCAGATGTTTAATCCGAAGAACTTCAGACATCCTCTCCAAATACCTGCCCGTGAAGATTGAGCAGGTGGTCTGCTGCAGGTACCAAAACCGTTGTACTGTGCCTGGGAAAAGGGAGGAGCAACAGGAAGGACTGAAAAGTTGCAAAAACCCCTTCAGTGCTTATGGTGACTGCTTCCCTCTAGGAGTGAGATTGTAGCCATCGCCAGTGCGTTGGTTTTCCTCCTGAAGCGGGGATAGACAGCCCACAACTGGTAGTTCAGCCAGCTGGCATGCTCTGGGCAGCTGTGTATGGCAGAGCCCTGGGCTGGGCAAAGTATCCAGCTCTGGGCTGAGGTATCAGTGCTCTACCATCAGCCTTGGAGGCAGTTCTAGGCTGTCCGTGCTGTAGCTAAAAAAACTGGGCGCTGGAGCTAAAAGGAACACAGTTTGTCGATGGAGGAGGAAGGATGGGGTTGGTTTGGGGGCAGGCTGAGCCTGCAGAGCTGTTACTGTGTTTCAGGCTGACACCTCTGCAGGCTGAGCTGTATAAGAACTTCCTGAAGCAAGCCAAGCCAGCGGAGGAGCTGAAGGAGGGCAAAATCAACGTGTCATCTCTCTCTTCCATCACTTCCCTGAAGAAGCTCTGCAATCGTGAGTTGTTCCCCTCATGTAATGGGGGTTTGGGTTTTTGCACTGTTGTGGGGGTTTCTGGGGGTGGTGGTGGGTGGGGTGGTGTCTCACAGTCAAAGCTCTGTTTCTTCTCCAGACCCAGCTCTTATCCATGATAAGTGTGTGGAAGAGGAAGAAGGTTTTATGGGAGCCCTGGACTTGTTCCCTGATGGCTACAGCACCAAATCCGTGGAGCCCCAGCTTTCAGGTACTGTGGAACTCAATAGTACAAATGTGCTGCCTAACACAGGCAACCATGAAACTCTATTTAGCCTCTTACCAAGTGCCCCTCCAAGGTTTGGAATTTGGGAAGTTCTGCTCTAACTTTCTTCTTTCTTTCCTTTTTATCCAGGAAAGATGCTGGTTTTGGACTACATCCTTGCGGTGACAAAAAGTACCAGTAATGACAAGGTGGTTTTAGTGTCTAACTATACTCAAACACTGGACTTATTTGAAAAGCTCTGCAGGAACAGAAGGTTTGTCTTTGGGTTTCATTTGTTTAATCCTGCAAGACTGTACTTGCAGCCTACACCTTAAAACAAACTGGCTACTTTTAAAGCTTCTGTCAGCAGGAACTTGTGATCTGTCTTTCACCTCAGGTGTTCCTGAATTGGAACTAATGTGGCTTGTGCTTTGGCTACTGGGGGGTCACTCAGAAAAATCTCTGGCCCTCTGCAAAAGCTCTCCAAGCCCAGGCCCTTGTTACAAGGCTGTTTGTGAAAGATTTTTCCCTTTCAAGTAGGATGTCCTAAAGGTCGCAGCAGTCTGACTGCAGTAAATGCTGTATACTCTAGGTATTTATACGTCCGGCTGGACGGCACCATGTCCATTAAAAAGAGAGCGAAGATTGTGGAGCGATTCAACAGCCCCTCGGTAAGTAGAACCTGCCAGATGTGAGCGGCTCTCCTGCCAGTTCTGAATGCTGTGAGTAAAAGTAAAATGCTGCCTCTGGTTTAATCCAAGCCTGCCTTTTTCAACAGAGCCCGGAGTTTATCTTCATGTTAAGCAGCAAAGCAGGTGGCTGTGGTTTGAATTTGATCGGGGCTAACAGACTGGTTATGTTCGACCCAGACTGGAACCCAGCTAATGACGAGCAGGCCATGGCCCGTGTGTGGCGGGATGGCCAGAAGAAGACGTGCTACATCTATCGACTGCTTTCAGTGAGTCTTACTCCTCTCACCTCCTCAATGTGGAGTTCTTGGTGCCGGCCCAGCTGCGGCTACTGCGACTGGGACCAGCAGGGGAAGAACCCTTTTGTGTCAGTGACCAGAATTGATTGAAACTTAATTGCTTCCTAGCCTTAGATGTGTTGCTGTAAAAAACTGTGAAGGTTCAAGCTGGAGGGTCATTACTGCAAGCTTTAGTTTCCAGTGCTGACTGGCTTCTAAGAAACAGAAATAACTGTGGCTTTTCAGATAAGATGTTCCTTTGCAGTCACTTAGGCATCTGATGTCTTTAATTTTGTGGGATGTCTGATGCCGAAGTTGCTGTTTTTCAGTCTGGCTGCAGTCTGGTTTGGTTGGGTGTACGTGTACTTAATAAACAGCAAGTACATTCCCAGAATTACAGCAGCATTTGGAATGGGGCTGCTGGTTAGCAGGTGGGGTAGCTGCTCTGTAAAGGAAAACACGAAGGAGACGTCTTTTCAGGCTACCGTAACACTCTGTCCAGCACTGCCAGTAGTGCTGACTGCTCAGACATGTCCCCTCTCTGCCCTTGTTTACCTTCACCCCTCAGTAGCTCAAGCTGTGGGGTTTTTCGGTTTGGTTTGAGGGGTTTTTTTCTGTAAGCTTGTGTTCCTTGATCAATTATTTTACTTTGACAAAGCAAATGTTCTTTGCCCATCTCTTCCATATGGTGTTCCGTGTTTTCTCTGACCTGGCTGCACCTGGAAGCAGGGCTGTCCTTTGCTTTTAGAACTAGCAAACTGATCTGCAAATCATGATGTATCACCCCCCTCCTTTGTGTTACATTTGTTTGAAAAATGAACATTTTGCTCTTAGATTTTTGTCTTAAAAGTGTGGCATGCTGGGCTTTCACGCTTCTGTTCTAGACGTAGTCATCTCCCTCCAGACAGTGGGTGCGATTGATCTGTGTGGGGGTGAACCAGCGACTAGTGCTGATGCTTGTGTCATCCAGGGCTACCCCATCTTGATGGGTTTTTTTGGGGTTGTTGTGTTTGTGTGTGTTAGATTTTTTTTTTTTTAATCAAGGAGTGGCTGTAGCTGCTGAGCTCCTTTCCCTCCAGTCAGCACAACCTGGTGTGGTGTGAGCTCCAGCCATAAGTGGCAGCTCCCCCTCTTCCTCATCCATGTCTCCTTTGGATCCACTACTGTAGCCATGGTGAAAGACAAGAGAAGCAGAGTTGGGTTAGATCAGCAGCCAAATAGGATGCTGCTGGAGTGCAGCTGGCAGAACTCGCCTGTCAGCTGTACTGGGCTGGCAAGGCACTAAGTGGCCCTGACAGCTTGCTGCCGTTTGACTGTGACCCTTTCCCGATGCAGTGCTCCTCTAACACTAGTGTCCCAGCCGTACTGCATCTCTGCCTCTCTCCCGTAGACGGGGACCATAGAGGAGAAGATATTCCAACGCCAGACCCACAAGAAGGCCCTCAGCAGCTGCGTGGTGGATGAAGAGCAGGATGTAGAGAGGCACTTCTCACTCGGGGAGCTGAAGGAGCTCTTCACGTTGAATGAGACGACCACCAGTGACACCCATGACAAGTGAGCATACTGAATGACTAATGGACGGGGTCGGCAAAAAGCCCCTCCACAGTTTGGGCTACTGACTCAGGGGTTCCTCAGGCAGCAGGCGGAAGCTCAGAGAGGGAGGGCCTCAAGTGCCTCTGCTTCTGAAGCTGTTAATCACCTGGAGATCAGCACTTCCTTGCTGTCTTCCCTTCTTGTTGTCTTAGAAAAGCTATGCTGGCAGGACAACTGAGCAAACTGTTCTTGTTGCTGCCTCTGTCTGGAGGCTGTGAAATATTGCAGCTGATGAAAAGAGGAATTGGTCAGAGCTGTTCAGACTTGGAGCCCAACCTGGTCCTTCCTTGCCGTTCTCTTGGTGGTTTGTGATCTCCAAATGCTGAACTGCTTCCACTGCCAGGGCTACTCCATCTGCTACGAATTCACAAGGCCAACCCAAGCGCTGTTCTGGGGACTAAAAGAATCCTCTTCTCCATGGCCTGCCCTTCTCCCCCCACCCCGAGACTGGTGGTATTGTAGCCACCAGAAAGAGGACAGTGCAAGGGAAAAGCTTCGCTGTGAACGTTAAGACTCTTAGTTCAGGCAGGAAGTGAAGAGGATTAGTTTTAAGCTAGCTCCAAGCTTAGCTCTGTGTAGGTATCTTGCCTGCATGGCAACAGGCCTTGCTGGCAGGGCTGCTGCTGCTACTCTTTGACTCTACGTGGCAGCTCAGCAGGGCATCTCCAAAAGAGCCGGAGCACAGCCCGGTGGCCGTGGTGGGAGCCAGCATGGAGCAGCTTGGAGCACGGGGAGCTCTCGAAGTCTGACAGTGCTAGGAAGGTGTGAGCAGTGGGGGTGTTCGCTTGAGATCTGCCCTGAGCAACAGCCCTCACCTTTCAGGGGGGTTCCTCTGGGCCCTGCTGGGCTCTTCCCACTTGGCTGAACAGCGAGTGAATGCCATTGGAATCAGAGCCCCAGGGTTCCCAGAATGTGAGCCGCTCCTGTCACACATGCCAGAAGGTGGTAGTGTGTTTCAGTGTAACGTAGCAATTAATCCAGTTGCCAGTGTTGCAGGTGGAGGGAAGTTAATCCAAATGTCATTGGCTGCGTTTTTAAACAGCCCAGAAGTGGAGGAACCTTACACTGACCTTGGGCTGACTCTGTTCCACAGGATCAAATGTCGTCGCTGTGTGAACGGCCACCAGGTACGGCCCCCTCCTGAAGGGTCTGACTGCACCTCTGACCTCTCCCAGTGGAACCACTGTGCCGATAAGCGAGGGCTGCAGGACTCCGTGCTGAAGGCCGCGTGGGATGCTGCTGTCACCTTCACTTTTCATCATCACTCCCATGAGGAGCAGCGAGGGATTCCCTAACAGGTTACTGTCCCCTGTGGGGGCAACAGCAGGTTGCTGTGGCAGTCCTTCCCACTTTAACCTCTTTCCTTGAAAGGGACAGTGGGTAGCAGTACGTGCTGGACTGCTGTGTGGCCATGGAATAGCAGAACAGTGCGGTTTCTAACAGGCTTGAAGGCCCTTGGCATCAGTCTACTGCAACAGCAAGGAGTCTGGCTTTTTCTTTGCTGTTGTGTGCCTGAAAAACACCCCTTTAGGAACTGGGAATAACTGGACCTTGTGTGCTTGATCAGATTCAGCACTGGTTGTCATGCTCCTGGTGTTTGCCTTTACTCAGCCACGTTTTGTCTTTGGGTTAAAGTTAAGCCTGTGGTTTTATAGCACTTGATGTGCACGGTCATGTGTCTAAGGGAAAACAGCTCTGGCTTACAGCTGGTGACCAGAAACTTGCAGGATCCATTTCTGTTGTGAAATGTGAACTTTGCCAATTACTCAGGAAGAGGATTTGTGTGCTGAAGATCTGGCGGTAGGAAATCAGGCTCTAGTAAGGTAACTCCATTTCTGAAACCACTTGCTTTGTTACGGGCAGGATCCCCTGATCTAGCAGAGTGTTTTAACTAGATCACCTAACAAGACAGTAATAAAATTCACGCTTTGGTACATTATGGGTCTTAATTATATTTTTATTATGAAAAGTGTTACAAAAGAAACTATTCAAAACCTCTGTAAAGTGTCTGCAGACATTGGGGGGGGGGGGGAGGATGTGACTGCAAATAAATAGCAGGCTGTTTGGTACGCAAAGAATTGTGGTGTTGTCCCAAACGTAAAAGGTCAAGGCTGGGGGCTTTTTTTAGCTTGCTTTTTTTCTACTCCCTTTAAGTGGAGGGAGGAGTTGTTATTTCACAGAATGCTTGAAGTTGGATGCGATGTCAAGGTCATATTGTCCAATGCACATGTTCTAGAGCAAGGTGACCCAGAGCTGGTTGCCAAGGACACAACCAGGTGGCTTTTGAGTCTCTCCAGTGATGGAGATTGTCTCATCAATGACTCTGGCTGAAACAACACGAAATCTGTAACAACACCCAGTGAAATAAATAACTGCTTGTCCTGGGAGCTGCGGGAACTCACCACAGCTCGTTTGGTATCTGTCCCACTTAAAATATTCAAACTAAGAAGATGGTAGAGTTAGATCACCTGGAAGTACAGCTGTTCACCCACAGTCTCCCGTGTGTCCCCTCACTGTGGTGTCCCTTCATCAAATGACTTGACAAGTGGCAAGAACAACTTGTCTACACTGCTTGAACCAGGGGAAGAAACCCCCTCCCGTGCTGTGAATTAAATCTTACTGGCCATGGACCGAACCGCTCAGCTCAAGCTGATCATTTTTCTACGGCTCCTGTGTCCATCACATGACACTGATGTAGTCAGCAAAGGCCTGAGAGGAGTCCCACGAGTCGTTGACCACACTGCACACGGCCTTGAGGCGCCGAAGTGCTTCTTGAGCTGTTTCAGCATCCTGGTCCAGCCAATTTTGGAAGAGGCGGAGGTGTGTGAATTGAATCTGTCCACCTCTCTGCTGGATGTGGCCTTCCAGCTTCTTTGTGAATTCCAGGAGCCCGTCAGGTTTGATGCAATTTGAGCTTTCCAGGGAAAGGAAGACCAAAAAAAAAATGTCATTAAGAGTCTAGGCTTTAATTTAAGCAGTTTAAATTACTGTTCCTTCTCGTAACTGCCAGTACAGGCATGTGAGGACGTTTCAATGCAAAGCACAACTTCCTTCAGCAATTCAGAGTGTAAGTGGCCATCAGCTCTGATGAAAACCTAAACTGGAGCACAGCATGTGAAGGGCTGGAAGCTTTTTAAAACTAAGGTGGTAACTACTGACAAGTTAAACTCATTATCTTGGCCAAGCTGCTGGCTAAGCAGTGCCCAGAGCACTCTGGTCTCACAGCAGCTGTCACCTGCCTGGACCAACCTAGAGGTCCCAGTGCTTTGTGAAGGTTACTGCCTATCGACAGCTGTTTGGGCTGAAGAGCAAAGATGATGAAAGGAATGCCAAGGCACTCACAGGACCTGACGGGGGCAAGGATGGCATTCTCTCCCTGTGCAGGGGCAGTGGGAACAGAGCTAGTCACCCTGATACCTACAGCACAGGAAGGGCTTGGAGCAGCCTCCCACAGGAGCAGCAAACCAGAGCTGCTTTTAAGATGTAGCTTGACTCGTTTATAAAAGGGAGGGGTGAGATGCTGGAGGTCCCTGAGGCTGTACATGCCCATTAAAGCATTCTCTAAGCTTTTCTTGGGCACACAGTCCCTTGAGGAAGGAACAAAATCATGCTCGGGCTTCTGCTGTCTGAGCCCAGTTCAGCTCTGTCCCTCCCAGAACAAGACATTTTGGCAGAATACCTGACATCCAGCTGGCAAAGAGAAGAGGAGGAATCTTCAGAGAAGATGTCTGCAAGGGCAACCAGCCTGTGATTCCCTAAGAGGGGAGAAACGTGGGTGTTAGATGCAAACTGGGAACCATCTTTAAATATTTAAAAGGCCACGGGGCTGGGGTAATAGTGCAGGAAGGAGGCCATAAACGTGTACGTGGCACAAAGAGCTCGCCTCCACACCCTCTCTCTGTCCCCCTTGATGGCCTAAAGCGCCCAGGGCAGTGTAAGGCAATGGAAATATTTGCTGACAGGGCAGTTTGTTTCACTAGAAAAATCCTGGTGGTGTTGAGAAGTCAGTATGCAGCTCTGTTTTAAAAACAGCCAAAAGCACAGGGTTACACACAGACCACAGACATGCCACATATTTCAGGTGATCCCAAGTTTTCCCTTTCTTTTCATTAAAAGAACAAAACATTCTGAATTGTTTGAGAAATTAATTTCTCAAATATTTCTGCTTGGCCTGTGGTCCAAAAAGCCTATTATTTCTGTAAACCGAGTTCCGCTGCTTTGACACTAAACCCTTCCTTTACTTGTTTCCAACCCCCCCCCAGTGGCTGCCAAGAGCTTTTAAAGCACAAAATGCCCAAATGTGGGCAAAACCTGTGCCTCTGGATGAAAGGCCCGTCTGCTGTTGGATCTGTTCCCGTTAAAGAGCCTGAAGCAGAGCAGTCAAATCCGGAGTCCTGCCCATACTTGCTGCAGAGAAAAGCAACCGTAATGCCTGCTCCTGGTACACTGCTGACCACAACTGAAATTCTGCCTTTTAAAAATGAACTCGATGCTCCTTATTTTGTACATGAAATCCGCTGTGCTCATGCGCATGCTGCGTTCAGCTCTGAGCTCACCCGCCAGCAATGCTCCTGACTCCAACCCTCAAGTTCCCCCCAGAGCTGGCCTACGTTCAAGGCCCCACAGCAACACTCACTGTACGCACCAAGGCGATTCCCAGGCAGTTTGAGGCTCTTCAAAGATGAATTTCTCTTCACTGTATTGATTATTTCTGACAAAAACTCAGCAGTAGAGCTTTCAAACAGCCGGCAGAAGGAAAACGTGATTTCTACAGAAAAAATGGATTGACAGTACGTTAGTGCTCCCTGTGTGCTTCATTATTCCGTAATTAACATCCTACAGACAGCTCCAGCCCCTAAACCGTACGCAAGAACAAGGCTTCCCCAGCAGTGGATTGCACACAACAGCACCGCCGCTCTGTCACAGGGAGAGAGCGGAGATCACGCCCCGGGAAGTGGCTTCGCCAGCTGACCCAGTTAAAGGCTGATGTGTTCTGCAAGTTAAAAATCTTTGGTTCACAGCCCAGCCTACGGACTCTTCCCTGCAGCCTACACCAGCCTTGCAGCTGCTCCTCTCCGCCCCGCTGGCACAAAGAACCAGACACCTTCCCACTCTGCCAACGGCTACGAATCTGCTTCAGGGACAGTGACACTTGGATAAACCTTACACATCCGTATATCACCTCTTACACATCAGCCAGGCAACAGCAGGCACCTGCAGCATCTTTCCAAGCAATGGCACCCAGGAGTTTGCTGTACCTTGCAGGACGGGATCCTGAAGCAAGAGCAGAACTTCTTTCTGGTGCTCAGCCAGGTTCACATCGTGAAAGCTCAGTTTCTTCAGATTTGGATTACACTCTAAAAACAAAACAAGTTCTCAGGTAAAGTACTGTACATCCTTAGATAAAAAGACCCTGACCCAACTACAGCTAATTCCCACAAACTGTATCGGACTGTGGATAATTTATGCTGGATTGTGGGTAATTACAAAGGAACCATCCTGCTGTGCAGGATCATTCACATGCTCAGCACCAAAAGTGGGGTGGCTGACACCCATTTCCTTTTCTCAGCAGACTTCAATGTCCACACTGAAGAAACGGACCCACCTAAGCTGGCTTCCTGCTAAAGGACGGAAGATCACAGCGCAGAAGCTGCTCAGTGTGTCAGTGATGGTTAGCAGAGTACCTCTGAGTGCCTCCAAAAGGAGCCCGAGCTCCCGAGAGCCGGGCAGCGTGGCGCTGTCGAGGGACAACTGCTGCAGGGACTTGGACACCTTGAGCACTGGCAGCAGGACCGCGGTGTGCAGAGGTTCCCTGGGGAATCGGATCTCCAGCTGCTCCAGGCAGCTCTCTAAGGGAAGAAAAACAATAGTGAAAGAGCTTTGTCTGGAGTGCCCGTCTTCAACGTCGCTAGGTCCCAAAGCGAGCAAGCAGTCTGTGTGCCTACCACTTGGGTTGGTAGAAAATGCCCGTGCAACGCGCCCTGCCTCAGAGCTCTGGGGCAACTCAGCCCTACGGTCATGTCAGTCACGTCAGGTTCATTTCAGGACTCCTGCCAGACCACAGGGCCAACTTCTCCTGTGACCTGGCAGTGAAACAGCTCTTGAGAATCAAGGTGACACTTTACGCACAAACCAGCCAGTATCTTGCCAGAGCACAGCTCTTCACTGGCCCTGCCATACTTCACTTGGCCTTTGCTTACTGCTTTGCACAGAATCAAAGAATGGTTTGGGTTGGAAGGGACCTTAAAGCCCATCCAGTTCCACCCCCCTGCCATGGGCAGGGACACCCTCCACTAGACCAGGTTGCTCCAAGCCTCATCCAGCCTGGCCTTGGACGCTTCCAGGGATGGGGCATCCACAGCTTCTCTGGGCAACCTGTCCCAGTGCCTCACCGCCCTCTGGTCATTCGAGGGCAACAAGACCTGTGAGCCAAGGACACGCTGCTATAGCTCCCAGGCTGTAATCCAGAGGCTTGGGCAGGGCTTTGCCATCACCTGTGCTATTGTGATGATCACAAGATGCTTTCTCCCTGCTTAAGGGTCCATCTAAGGCTTAGAGCCTCACAGCCAAGAGGATGGACAAAGCTCTCCATCTCAACACCATCTAAATCAGAAAGGTGAGGCTGTAATTGCTTAATTACACATCACTAACACCCTAGAGTTCAAATCTGTATGCCACATCCTGGTCATTGCTCAGAATCTGTTTCCTACCTGGGATTTCTGCCTCGCTGCAGCTTGGATTTCCCTCTGGCCTGTTCCCCTCCAGCTGATTTTTGAGGTCGAAGCTGACTGACAGAATGTGGAGGTGGGGAAAGGCGCTCAGGATGCAACGAACAAGCTCCATGCAAGGCATGTGGGAGAAGACGTCGCTCACCCGCATCACGCGGAGGTGGCAATCCGAGTGGCAGGAGAGAGCCCGGAGCCCAGAGAGGATGCAGAAGATGTTGGCACCCAGGCCTAGAACAACAGTGGTACAGAAAGGCGTTAGCTGTGCCTGTCCAGACACCAACACACGCAGCTGGAGCTGCGCCGATGGCTCAGCAACGTGTGGATAAAGCAGTCTGTGAGTTTAGCCTTTGCCTGAAAGGCAAAGGCTAAACTCACAGACTGCTTTATCCACAAATTCTTAAGCTAGACTCTGTATGCCGGACACGGAGACCTAGCTCTTCCCTTCCCCCTCTCTGGACAGCGTTTGAGCACATGGCCACGGGCTGTTCTGCTGTAGAAGAGCCCCGTTCTCTCCCTCAAACAAGTCCTCACGCTCACTAACGCCATTCTCAGGATCAGGTACCAGATACTCTTACAAAACCCATCCAACTGATAGTAAAACCCGAGCATGAAGTCCGACCGCTACACCACGGCTGGAAGGAAACAACCCGTTCGCACCACTAACCGTTGTAAGACAGAACCAAGTTTTCTAAAGAAACCCAGGAGCTCAGCAGGTTACTCAGAGTCCGACACGTCTCCCCGGTCAAAGGAATGGAGAACAACTCCAGCGTGGACACGCTTCGGAAGCGGTGAGCTGCTTTCAGAGAAAAGATCCCAGTACATCCTCCTCTTTTCTTACAGCCAGTATGGCCAGCGCATGGAGACCCTGGGGAGGAACTAGTCCATTTCTCAGCACTTTCTCCCTCCGTGGCGCTGTTTTTGTCGAGTAACCCTGAATTATCCTCTCTAGCAACAGTAAAAACAAAATCATACAGGTCTTCTGGGTCAGCATACGGTGTCCTGCTTCGTCTGAGGCAACGGCCTTTCTTCCCGACGGCAGATTTCAGCCGCCTGCGTGTCTTTCGAAGAACGGGGTGACAGGAGAGCTGGTGTGAGACACAACGAGGGGCAGATCCTCCCTGGATGCTGGTGTGCTCACAGGGCACCTCGCTGCTTGCCTCACCGCACGCTCGGTTTGGCAGTGGCCGACTTCTCGGTCCGGAGAGGGCAGAGCTCAGGCGAGCCTCAGCCCCGCATCCATTCACCTCCGCATCAGCCTCCTCCCGCATCCTGGGGGATCTCTTCCGGTTCTCACCACCGCTCCACTCCCTCTCCGCTCGCTCTTGTGCTGACCCGTGGCTTTGGGCTTTGTCCTCCTCTCTGCAAAGGCCACACGGGCCGCTGTGGTACGTGAGGGCGTTTCCCGAGCGCCAAAACCCAGCACTCATGCTCAAAATGAGAACAAGAAGAACGGTGTCGGGAACAGGCCAGGAATACATGGACACTTGGCTGACAGAGCCGTGGTGAACCAGCCGGTGAAGAAGTAAAACCAGCGAACGCCTGATGGACTGGTCAGAGGAGAGGAGGTGCTGGAATTTCAGGATCCGCAGGGAGCCGGCCAGATTTTCGAGCACTTTCTGGTTGTGCTCAGCCGTGAGCTCCACGGCGCCCTGCAGCATGTTGCAGAGGGTAAGCTGGGATACGTGCGGGGAGCTGTGGAGCAGCGGCGAAAAGTGATGGTCATTGAGACGCCAGTCAGAGGAAACATCCAAGACCCCGTGAAGGACGTTCGAGAAGAATGTTTCGAGGAACTTCTTCCTCCAACAGGTTACGTTCTGCGATTAAACAACAGGGCCGCGTTAACAAAAACTCAACCACAATTTTTCTCGTTCTTTTAAACGACTGCTATCTGCCAACGTGGTCAATGTGGCGTCCAAAAAAACCCTACCACTGGCACAACTGAGGCTACTCTTGTAGTCCTCAACATCCTCCTTCGGTGTATTTGTTGAAAAACTGAGTTACTCCCATCACTTTCTCTTCATCCTGCTGCTGGCCTAATTTAAACATACTCAGTGGTTGGAAGATAAGCCACGTTTTTGCCGACTAAAACCCACATCAGCAGGAATTTTCTTCCCAAGCCATCATCTGTGGGCTGTGTTTGTATTAGATTGTCTGTTAACGATGCTTCCGCGACGCTCAATCAATGGAGCTGCTCCAGTTTTCCCTTGTAAAACCCTTCTTCCCAACTCCTTCTCTTCCCTATTTTTCTAGCGCTTTCTAAGACATTTTATTGCCAGCGTAGGTGTAAGTGTGATATAAGACACTGTTTTTATCCCATTTCCCTGAGAATTGCATCTCTAGGGCAGGACTGACTCTTTCAGCAACCCTGCTGTGAGGCAGAGGGTGCAGCTGCACGCTACGGTTCCTTTTACAAACCCCGTTTCCCAAAGCCATCGTCGGACCGGACCTCTACGGACACCTACAAACAACCGCCAGCCCTCTCTCGGAGGCAGCCAGGAGCTCCAAAACCAAACCTCGCGGAAGATGTCGGAAACAGGGTGCCGGCGTCGTGCCCCTTCTCCCACCGGCAGCGTCCCCTCACCTCCGAGTTGGGCGGCCTGGTTTTCATCACGTCGTCCCACAGCTTGCGCCAGATGGGCTGCGTCGAGAGGCCTGGCAAAGAAAAACAACCAACCGGGCACTTTCACCCCTTCTTCCCGCCTGACAGCCTGGCCCCGGAGGTCCTGGGGGCGCTGGGCAGACGACGGGCAGCGCTGGGGGGCTGCAGACCCGGAGTCCCGAGGAAAAGGACGGTGCTTTGTGGCGAAGGAAAGGCCGCCGCCGTTTAAGGGGTGTGATCTAAAACCGGCAGGTTTGCTGGCCCTCTGTGCTGGGTTCAGTCAGGAAGGGGTTAACTCCCTTTACTGTGGTTACTAAGGAGTTGCTAAGAAAAACATTGACAAGGCCTCAGCTGGGGATGGGGATGGCCTGCACTGGATTCAAGGGTTTTTGTCCGCTTTGCATACTGCAGCTGACCCAGACTGACCAAGGCAGTATTTCACCCCACAGTACGTCATGTTCCGGGTCTTGGGTGGGGAGGGGGTCCGGGAGCCGTTTCTCTCCTCCTTACTCCCTCGCTTGCCTACTCCCGGGCACTTGCTAACCTTCCCTGCGTTAGCTGCTTTGCTCGCTCCTGTGCTGGCTCGTTTGTGAGGGAGTTGGTGGGTTGTTTAGCGTTCCTGGCTGCGCTATCGCTGATAGGGTTCGCTCGGAACCTGCTGTGTTAGCTCCCGGGCTGCATCTCTCGGCCTGCGATCGCCCTCGGGCTCTCTGGGTCTGACTCTCGCTACTCACATCTGGGTGTGCACTGGTCAGTGGGTGGTGGGAAATTCTATCATATTGTACCATATGTTTTATTTTCTACTATTTTAATTATTTATTATTAGTAGTATCTGTACATATTGATTTAGATTTAATTAGTAACTAGTTCCTATCTCAATTTTACGAGCTTACTTCTTTTCCCTCCGATTCTTCCCCTCCGCTGGAGGCGGGGAGGGGGATTTGTGAGAGCGGCTTCGCGGTGTTTTGCTGGCCGGAGTTAACCCACGACACCCTCGGAGGGAGCGGAGTTAGAGCAGGGCCCGCCCCGCCGCGGGAAGCCTGTCTGGGGACGGGGCTCGCGGTTGCGGACACCGGGGGGTGTCCAGGCCCCGGCGGCAGGGACTGTGCTCCGGGTGTCTCCCCGTTCCAGCCCGGAGGGGTTCATCGCTCCAGCCCGGGCTCCTCTCCGCAGCTGGGGGTCCCCCCAGTGTGGGGCTCATCCCCCCGCTCCGTGGGGGGGAGTTGTCCACCCCATCAGTTTCGGGGGGCCCGGGGTCACCCCCAAGGGTTTGTCGCCGTCCCCGCCGGTGTCACCTGCTCTCCGCGCGGCGCCTTCGGCCCGTTCGAGGTGGAAGACGGTGAGAAGCGGCAGGAGCCCCCGCAGGAGGTGCCCGGGCAGCGCTGCGGAGAGCCAGAGGGAGACAGCGGCAAGGTGCGGGCAAGCCTCAGGCCCCGCGCCCTGCCGCCCCGCGCCGCCCGCGCCTTACCCCAGACGTCCCGCTCCAGGCTCCCCATGCTGCGGCTCACCGCCGCCGCGCTCAGCGCGAACAGGCTGCGCGGCCCCTCCGCCGCCATCGCCCCGCTCAGCGCCGCCGCGCCGCCGCCATCTTGGGAAGGGACAGCCCCTTCCCGCCCAACCGCGCGCCGCCGCCGCCATCTTGGGAGGAGGACGGAGTGGGCGGCCATTTTGGGGAGGTCGGCGGCGGGCGGGGTCGGACGGGGCCGCTGGGGATCAGGTAGCCAACCCCCCGGCCGGAGCAGCGTCACCCACAGCAGATCCCACAGGAACAAGTCCAGGCGGCTTTGGAAAGTCTCCAGGGAATGAGACTCCCACACTTCTCTGGGCCCTGTCCCAGGGCTCTGTCACCCTCACAGGACAAAAGGGTTTCCCCACGTTCCGGTTGAACCTTCCATTTCCCAGTTGATGGCCATTGCCCCCAGTCCTGTCACTGGACACCCGTGCGAAGAGCCTGGCCCCATCCTCCTGACACCCACCCTTCAGGTATTGATAAGGCTTGGTAAGATCCCCCTCAGCCTCCCCTTCTCCGAGCGGAACAGCCCCAGCGCTCCCAGCCTTCCCTCACATGGAGGTGCTCTATGTTAAACATTTTTCCCCAGACAAAGCGGGTTGCTCTAGGTGTGCCATTTATTTAACCACAACTCAGTTGGGCCACCACCTCAGGGGGTGGCACACAGCCCAAGCTCTCGCACAGGTTTTATACCATTCAATCAACACTCATTACAGAAGGCCCGAAGTCTTTGTAGATTTCCACTCGGCCTTTCAGCCCCCAGAGTTCATGGTTCATCACAGACCATCCCAATCCCCTGTCCCAGCTGCATTTTCCTGTCCCGGTCCCAGTCCTTGGTTCAGTTGCAGGGTCTCTTCGGGTCGCCGTCTCCGTCACTCTTCTGCCATCTCTGTCTCGCACAGTTCTGAGACAGACTTCGAGATGGACTATGAAGGGTTTACCTTTTGTCTAGCAGAGCACCTGTGCTTAATTAATTAATCACTCGTTGTTCAAACTGTCTCTGCATGATCGGCTTGACGGGGTTTGAAACCAGCCTTGGGTGGGTCTGTGCCAGGAGCAGGTTGAGAACATTCTGGGTCTGCTGAGCAGCATTTCTGCACGTTTACAAGACCCCAGACCTCGGATCTAAACCTGCACTACAGACTAGGAAAGATTCCTTTACACTCCAGGCTCTCTATCACCTCAGTGGCCCTGCGCTGGACCCTCTCCAGCAGCTCCTTGTCCTTCTGGAGCTGAGGAGCCCAGAACTGGACACAGCACTCCAGGGGAGGCCTCACCAGCGTGGAGCAGAGGGGGACGAGAACTTCCCTCGACCTGCTGGCCATGCTCTTCCTAATGGATGTCAGTGGCTTTCTTGGCTGCGAGGGCACACTGTTGGCTCATGGTCGCCCTGCTGTCCACCAGGCCGCCAAGGTCCTTTTCCCCAGGGCTGCCCTCCGACAGATCAGCCCCCAGCCCGTGCTGATCCATGGGGCTGTTCCTCCCCAGACGCAGCGCTTCACGCCTGCCCTTATCGAATGTCATTCGATGTCTCCCCGCCCAGCTCTCCAGCTGCCCAGGTCACGCTGGATGGCAGCACGGCCTCCCGGCGCGGCAGCCAGCCCTCCCGGTTCGGTACCATCACCAGCCTTGCCCACAGCACGTCCTACCCCTTCGTCCAGCCCAGCAATGAACATACTGAACCGGGCTGGACCCAGCACTGACCGCCGGGGGACGCCACTACCCACAGCCCTGCACCTAGCCTCTGCCCCACTGACCACAGCGGTGGCCGGCTCCAAGGCTGGGAACGCCAGGAGGCCGGGCACACCGAAGGCCGGGCACGGCGCACTCACCGCCGCGGCTGGGCGGGAGGCGCCCGAAGCCCCCGGGCAGGGGGGCGGGGCCAGCGCGCCGCGGGTGCGTTTCCGCTTCCGGCGGGTGACCCTGGCGAGTCCTTCTGGGCCGCGGAGCGATGGGGCTGCGAGACACCGTTGTTCACGCCGGGGAGCCCGAGGTGAGCCGGACCGGGCCGAGGTCGCGCCGGAGGCCCGCGGGACGTGGGCGGTCGGTAACGGCTCTGGTTGTTTTTATTTTCCCCAGGAGGAAGAGGAGGAAGAGCTGGTGGTAAGGAGCGGGGCCGCCGCCGCGAGGGGCAGCCGGCAGGCCTTGCCGGCGGCGGGGGAGGCCTGCAGCCGCTCCAGCCGCTCGTTGCTCGCAGGGGGAGGTGCCCGGGGCCTTTCAGCGCTCGTAGTGGCCTGCGTCCGCGTCGCCGCTCCGTGCTGGCGACGCACAGCTTAGCGGGGAGGCAGCTTGAATCCGGGCTGCTGTGTGGATGTGTGGCTCCCCGTTAAAGCAGTGGGTTTCGGGGGTGGGGGTGGGGGCTGTCTCCCTGTTCTCACGGCCGTCTCGTGTCGGCAGGATCCTTTAACCACGGTCCGTGAGCACTGCGAGCAGACGGAGAAATGCGTGAAGGCGCGGGAGCGGCTGGAGCTGTGCGACGCGCGGGTGTCCTCCAGGTCCCAGACAGAGGAGCAGTGCACAGAGGAGCTGTTTGACTTCCTGCACGCCAGGGACCACTGCGTAAGCGAGCGCCTGTGGGTGCCACATCCCCGCTGGTGCTGGGGGCAGAGCCGCCTTCAGCCGCGCTTGTGAGAGGGCAGACGGCTCCGGCGTGAGACGTGGTAGCTGTTCAGCCACAGTGAGCTCTGAAGAACTGTGAGCCTTAATGCTTTTTCCTATTAAACGTGTGTTTCCTCCTTGTTACAACAGTTCCGGCTGGGATTTGGTAGGTTATTAAACAGCAGAATAAGTCAAACACCTTGTTTCAGCCCTGCAAGTGCCACTGGGCTGTTTCAGCGTCGTAGTTGCTGCCGATTTCCAGCCCCCGGCTATGAGTTACCAAGGGCTTTGTCTCTTTCAGGTTGCTCACAAACTCTTCAAGAACCTGAAGTGAAGGCGGGCGTGATAGTCCATCTCCTTCCACAGCCCGTGCCGGCGGTTCCTGGATCCACAGTTCTGCTTCCAGCCCATTCATCGTCCAAGTATAAACGAAACGGCTTCCTGGCAGCGGCCGAGCGTCGGCGCGTCTCTTCCCGTGGAAGATGCGCGGCTACGCAAACCCCCATGTTGATGTTCTGTAATTTTCCATATTAAACATTGAGTTCCCATGGAAGTACCTTCTGTTTATTTCCTAGTTCTTGTGCTTCTGGTTTGTACTGGGTTAAGATGAAACGGAGGGGAGGGTGTCAGAGCCCTGTTTATGGGGCGGACGCTCCTCCTCACCTGTGGGAACGTCCTTTTTGTGCAGCTGTGACGTGCAGCAGCTGGAGCCCGATCCCACAGGTAAGTTGGAGCCACAAAGATGATTTCCCAGTCCCACACGACCACTGTTGTTCCCGCGGCGAGTTCTGACCACGTTAAACTAAAGGGAGTGACCCTTTTCTAGGAGAGAAAAGTTCCTCCCCACACGTCCCTGGGGGAACGCTTATCTGTCCCTCGCTGTCACCTGCTGCTCCAGCGGCTGGAATAGCCTCCCGGCCCGCGGTCAATCATCCCGGCCCGCGGTCAGTCGTCCCGGCCCACGGTCAGTCGTCCCGGCCCGCGGTCAGTCGTCCCGGCCCGCGGTCAGTCCTCCCGGCCCGCGGTCAGTCCTCCCGGCCCGCGGTCAGCCTCCTGGCCCGCGGTCAGTCCTCCTGGCTGCGGTCAGCCTTGCCATGCCCGGAGCGACCGGCCGCAGACGGGCACGGTTGTGGTTGCGCTGGCTCAAACCCGGGGCAGAGCACCAAGTAAAGCCGAGCCGGGACTGGCCTGCAAAGGGTCACGTTCACGCTCTGCCTGGTTTTATTCCGAGTGGGATGTTTAGTAGCAGGAAAACCAGGATATTTCCCAGGGGAGCAAGTTCCGCTATAATTCAAGGTGGGAAAACCGCCACCACCTCTTCAATTTGGCTGTTCTTCCCCAGCGTGGCGGTCCGTAATCATCCTGCCGGTGGGTTTCGAGTGGAATGCCCCGTGGATCGAGGCGGAGCTGCGTCTGGGCAAGCAGCGTCTTAATTTGAGGAGTTTTGGGTGGTTCTGGGGGATACGTTCCACCCGTGTGGGCGCTGCTCCTCCCGCGAAGCCCCTTGTGTCGCTGCATCCTCCTCGGCCGGGGGCAGGGCGCTGGAGCGGTACCGGTACCGCCCCGGAAGGCGCCGGGCGGAGCGCGGGCAATGGCGGCGCTGGGCGGGCGGGCGGCAGCGGCGCTGCTGCGGCGGGGACCGGGACCGGGGCCGCGGCTGGGACCGGCACCGCGCCGGCACCGGCACAAGGAGAAGTGGGTGAGCGGGGACCCGCCGGGGGGGGCTGCACTCCCCTCCCGCACCCCCTTTTCTCCCCGCTGACCCTCTGCGTCCCCTTCCCTACCCGCCCTCACCCCTTTTACCCTCGTTCCGTCACCCCCCGCTGCCCACTGCCTCCTCTTTCCCCTTGCCACCCGGGTTATGCCTCCGCCGCCCCTTCCTATCTCCCCTCTCCCCCCTCCCTTACACCTCGTCGCATCCTTTGCACCCCCTCTACCCCCACATTTTACCCTACTGCTCCCCTCTAATCTCTCCATTTCCCCCCCTTGCGCCTCTCACTGCACCCTGTAGCACCCCCTGTGACACCGCCCCGTGCCCAGCCGTTCCCCAGCCCATCCCGTGCCCCCAGCCCCGCTCGGCCCTTCCCGGTCCTGAACCCTCCCCAGGGGACCACCAGCCCGCAGGTGATGGGGGCACAGGCACTTTTAGAGGCTGCAGAAAGGCCCTCGAGACTCTTGCCAGCACAGAACCCCGCGCTGGATTCTGCTGGAGCAGCACTGAGGCTGGGGGTGGCCAGGAGGGTCGCTGGGATGTCGAGGTATTTTGTCTTTTAACATCTTTGGTGTTTTTCCCCCCTGCAAAGGCTGCCACAGCCCCCCGCATCCCGCCCACGCGCCTGGCTCTGCACCACTTCGACGCGAGCTACAGCCTGCAGCTGAAGGGCCTGTGGCCGTCTGTCCGCGCCGGCCTGCTCTGCGAGCAGAAGTACGGTGCCCTCCTCAACAGCTTCGCTGCTGTCGACCATGTCACCCAGGAGCTGGAGCTGCTGGGTGCCACCGACTTTGTTTCCGAAGCTCACCGAGAGGGTGCGGCTGCCGAGGAAGCGGGGAGAGGGGAAAGCAGGTCCCCGGAGGGGTCTGGCGAGGGCAGGACAGCGGTGCAGGCAGAGACGTTGACGCGGGCAGAGGTGTCACCGCTGCTGCGTGCCTCCGTCAGCTCCAACATCAAGTGTTACACCTTCCCCCGGGGCGACATCGCGCGCTTTCGCCCTGCACGGTGAGACATCCCCGGGACCGGCCGGCCGCGGGGGCTGCACGCCTCTGAGCCCCCACCCTCGCTTCCAACCCCTTTTCTTGTCCCATTGCACGTTTGTCTCGTTCTGTGCGAACTGGTGATTTCCAGGCCGGACGCTCTGGGACTCCTGGACTATTACCTCATGGATGCGGCATCGATCCTGCCCGTCCTGGCGCTCAACGTCCAGCCGAGTGACTTGGTCCTCGACCTCTGTGCGGCTCCGGGTGGCAAGACGCTGGCTCTGCTGCAGTCTGGGGGTTGTGGTGAGTGGAGATGGGTGTTCCTTGTCCCCGTGTGCTGCGCCCATTAACGTCCGACCGTTAATCGCTTCGGGGTATGAGAGTTGGGAATCGGGTCTGGTTTTGCAGGAGTGACATTCCCAGCGTGCCTGTTTTGTCCTCGCAGGGCATCTGGCAGCCAACGACGTCTCCATTTCCCGGACAAAGAGGCTGCACCAGATTCTCCATAGCTATGTTCCCAAGGAAATCAGGGAAACTGTGAGTGTCACATCCCACGACGGAAGGGACTGGGAGCAGCTGGAAGGCAGCACTTTCCATAAGGTAGGTGATCGGGAAGCGGTGAAGATAAACCCATCTAGGTGTCGTTCCTCCTGTTTCAGAGGAAGACAGCAGCTTATCCAACAGTGTAATTGTATAGTTTTCCATAATCTTAAATGCAGAGAGAGAGAGTAAGCCACAGAGGGAGCAATATTTCCTCTTGCTCTACCCTTCCTGCAGGATCTGGTGTGCGTGGGCATCCGGAGATGTACCTTTGGCTATCTGTGTAATAGCCCCTAAAAGATCCTGTTGTAATCCATCCCCTGGGAGGGGTTAAATGTGAAGATTGGATAATTCCTGTTCCTCAGCCAGGTCCAGCCCAGGAGCTGGGTTAGTCACTCCGGGAGGCGTCGCTGCAGGAGCTCTGGCCGCCCGTGGTTGCAGCCGTAGGGGCTGCGGTAACGCCTGCCGGGAGGACGCACGGAGTAGGGGCGTTAAATGAGGCCGCGTGTGAGAGCGTGACGTCACCCACCGTTTCTGTGTCTGTTTGCACATCCCTGACATGCAAAACCAGCCAGAGCAGTGTGTGGCAAGGGCGGAGGAGTTGGGGAGGGGGTGGGTTGCACTGGGAGACTCGCCGAGCTGGGGCTGGGCCCGGTGCTGATGCAGGACCGCTGCTGCTGCAGGTGCTGGTCGATGTGCCCTGCACGACGGACAGGCACTCTGTCACGGAGGAGGACAACAACATCTTCCACAAGAGGCGAACCAAGGAGCGTCAGATGTTGCCCATGCTGCAGCTGCAGCTGCTGATGTGAGTGAGCTCAGCGCCAGGTTTTGGTGCTGTCTGTGTCATGCCAGCACTGACACCTCTTCTTACCCTGGGTGTCCCCAGCTGGGGGGTGTGCAAACTGTGGGTGATTTTGTGGAGTGGCGGTAGTTGAACGCATCAAATCATAGCAGGTCTAAGAAGGGGCAGATGTTGGTCAGATTTAACGGCCTTCCTGTCCCCGGCGGTAGCCACAGGAGGTAGGGAGGAGGGTGTGAGGAACGGGGTGGGTATAGTACTGTCCTTTTGTGTGATGATCTCCCAGCAGTCAGCCCTGGAGCATTCCTGAGTGTCCTCATCTCCCAGCACGTGGGAGGACACGGGGATGCTTCATCACCGCATTACAGTGGGAAGGCTGGACGGGCTGACTGTGAGCTGGGGCAATAAGAAAACAGATTAGTGTCCCGTGGCAGCGCTCAAACCCTGAGAGCCTCTTCCCTTGTACGTACTCTTAGCCCATTCCCTTGGAGGTGAGTGCAGGATTACTCCTTCCAGCTGCTCTCCAGTAGTGCCTCTGCCACCTGAAGTGCTTTATCAGTCTGAACATCTATTTGACACACTGCCCGGGTGTAAACCCATCCCCAGGTTGCAGTGACACAGACTGTTGAGCCCGTGGAGTTCAAAGAGTTTTGTCTCTCGCCTCTTACGAGTTACGTGCTGGCTTCCCAGTTTCGATGGGTGGGAATGCTGGTATCCCATACCATCCTCTTTTTTTTCCCGTGACGGTGCGTGTGTTCATCTTGCCTGCAGGGCTGGGATCCTCGCTACCAGGCCGGGAGGAGAGGTGGTGTATTCTACGTGCTCCCTCTCCCCTCTGCAGAACGAGCACGTGATCGAGAGAGCGATAGAAATTGCAGAAACCCATTTTGACATCAGTATTCACGTTGAGGACTTGAGCCACTTTCGGACACTCTTCCAGGACACGTTTTCCTTCTTCTCGGATTGTCGGCTGGGGGAGCTTGTTCTGCCTCACCTCGCGGCCAACTTTGGGCCTATGTATTTCTGCAAATTAAGTCGGATGTAGAAGGGGTGACAGACTGTGCCTGCTGGCCCCGAATTCCCAGGGCAAGAAAACTGGTCTGTATTTATTTTGGGTTTTAAAATGTCCCAGTGAAGTCTGCTTTTTTACTGCAGAGAGAGAATAAATGAGAAAGACCTGCTGTGGAGTCTCTTGAATATTTATCTGTTTGATACTAAGGCATTTGATCTAGGAAAGAGAGAGAGGTGTTTTCAGAGGGAGCAGTTTATCCACCCATCTCGGGGTCAGGTAAATGACCCTGTGTGGATGCTGCTCTCTGACTGCTTTGATCCTACATGAGCAGGTTTGGGTTAACAAGCACCATCTGGGCATCTCAGCCTTTCCATGCCAGGTCTCACCATCTGCATTACTGGGTTGCATCTGTCTCTGCTTATCTCCTACCTTAGAAAAAGCAGCCTGAGGTCCTGAAATAAGACGTTCCTAAGAATGCCCCAGCTACGAGGTTGGAATTGTGCTTGGGATGCTCGAGATCTGGTGGTGGAGAGCTTGGTGCTGTGGAAAGACCACTGACTGTTGCCATCCCTCACGAACAGGAAAGCCTGTGGCTGAGAGGGAAGGTGTGAACACTCCCGTTTAATGCCCAGTGGGCAGGTGTTTGCATGATTTTGAGCAATAACTGCATTCATACAATCACAGCCATCAGGATTACTGGAGTTCATGGTAAGAGTTGCTCAAGAGCTACATTTTTATTTTTGTGAGGAAGTTACAGTGGTGGGGAGTGTAGACGTGGCTGTATTCCTGACTGGGCAGCCTGTAGTTACATCCGTGCGAGGCTACTCCAGTGCCAGCAAGAAAACACCGTTGGGCTTTTGTTACCCTTTTCTCTCGGCATTTCCACGCTTGTGCAAGCGGCAGCATAGGTGAAGGTGAGTGTGAGCCCCCACCCATGTCCATCCTCCCAGGAAGGTACAGTTAATAGATTTATCATCATTTGAATCCTGCCTAAGCCAGTCCTTCATGGCACCTTGGCTCCTTACAGGATCTGTGCTTCTTGGCAAGGAGGAGGGTCAGGAAACGGCTTTTCCCTCCTCCTTCCCTCCTCGCCATGATCTTCGTGCTTCTAATGGCAACAGAGAAGTCGTGCAGCGCTGTCCCTTTCGCCTCTGGCCCTGCAGGTGTGGGACTGCGGAGGCTACGCTGCGCTCTTCTCCCGGCTGAGGGTCTCCACCTCCTTCATGAACCGGAGGCACAGCTCCTCCCGCCACGGCAAGGCCACGCACTGCACGGCCACCGGCAGCCCCACAGCTCCTGCCACAGCCTGCAGTGGGGGCACAAATGGTGAGAGGGTACCGGGGGATCTCAGATCTCCAGCAGCTCTTGGAAACTTGGTTGAGGCACGTGGCTCATCCCGGACAGCAGCGAGGTTGGAGGTTGAGCCCTGCCCTTCAAGCAGCATTGGCACACTGGGGCAGAGGGTAGGCTCTTGCTGTTCTCATGGCAGAAATGGTTGCCAAATCTTGGGCAGCTTAAGACCCCCAGCCCCACAGCCATCTCTGAGCTGTCTTGCAGCCGGATCTCTTTTCCTGCACCATGCTCACTCCTGATCCATGCTCCGCTGCCGGCCTGGGCCTGGTGAAGGGGTCACGGAGCAGAGGGGAGTGCAGCGCAGTGCTCTGGGCAGGGGCTGTCACAAGGACCTGCTCGAAGAAGCCTTGCTGCATGGCTCCTTCCTGGTTTCAGCCTTTCATCCAGCCTGAGGGTGCTCTCCTCCCAGTCTCTACCCAGCCCTTAACAACATGTTTTTGGGGGCTTGGGAGAAAAGGGATTTGCAAGAGATATATATAGAAGCGGGGGGGAGGGAGGGGGTGTGTTGCCCTGTGCCTGCATTGGTGGGGACACTTAGGAGCCCCTGATTTCAGTGAAACTATCACTTGAACATCCGTCAGCCGTCTTTGCTCCACCGCTTGCCATGTCACGTACCTGTTTCAACGTCCGGTCCCAGGGGTCATCGCAGCATCCTCGGTAAAGCTTCAGCTCTTCCTCATCAGCTTCTGTCACCGTGCTGACGGGTACAACCCCAGCGGGGAAGTTCAAGACATTGTACAGCATCGTGGAGGAGATGGCAGCTGAGGGAAGCAGGAGAGAGAATGCAGGTAGTCACAGCCTCCTGCCGCCCTTCAAACTTACACGTTACGTGTTCACTGAATCCCCGAGAACCAGCTGCTCCTGGGAGGAGAGCTTGCACAGGGCTGGTCATCTGCAAGTCCAAGTTCTGCTGCAAGAAACAACTGCCATCGGATCGCTTCCTCCACGTGTCTGTCTCCATCTGCTCAGGTAGCTTTATGGTGGTCATTTTTCCTTCCTAATGGCCATAAAATGCTTAGTTGGGTGGTGAAGCTCTGTGGTAGTGGACGTTTCTGTCCAGTCTGAACCACTGTGGTCCTCTGCCCTCCCGGAAGGTCCCAGGATCACTTACTGAGGAGTTTTCCAGGATATCCTGGGGTGAAGGCAGGCCCCAGGACAGGGCACAGCACAACGTCCAGCTGGAGTTCCCTCCACCGGGCGATGAACTCAGTGCGGTACGCCTTTGGGGAGGAGAGGGGGGATGACATGGAGGCCACATCCACGCCTGGAGCATCTCAGCTTCTCCAGGGTGCGCACCAGGCTCTGGCATGGCCAAGGAGGCAGCAGCAGGCAGCTGTGCTCGAGGGAAGGGGCAGGGGAGCACGGAAGTGTCTGCCTCCACAGCATGTGGCCAGGAATTGGAAGGGTCCCTCCTTAGCCATCCCCACTCCCAGGACAGCTGTTGTGCTGGGACCGTGGGCATTTGGGCATGAGCACTGTGGACCACCAATAAAAATCCTGGTTGCGTTGACCCAAAAGCCCCTCTACCCCATTCCTATCTCTTTGGTGCGTTTCCCTCCATCTTGTCTCCTCCCCAACACCCCCCTGCACACCCCCTTTCCTAACTGATGACCCTCTGACCTGGCACTTTCCATAAAGCCTCAGCTTGTAGCATGATGCCAGAGAGGAAAGTCCTCAAAACACACCTCTATTTGATGGTGATGATTCCACATCTCCTTCACTGACCTGCAAGGGGAGATCACAGCAACATTTAATCCTCCAGGATGATAAGCCCCAGTGATTTTTAGCAATTACGTAATGCATCTTTCACAATTTGTCTCAAGTTTCCTTCAGCATTTGGCCAAGCAATTAAGTAATGAATGTCTGGAAACGGTAGAGGGAAGGTTTCTCCTGGGAGCCTGGATTTAGTACTCTGCCACAGGCTTCCTGTACGACCTTATCCATCCAGGTCCCCCAATCCTTTCAGGAGAACACCAGGGCCAGTGAAGGCATGTCCAGGATGGAGTGACAGTCCCTGCAGAGAGCAGGGCAAAGCCTGTCATGAATCCAGCCCCTCCCCCCACCCCACCCCTGCCCCCCCACCCCTGCCCTGGACACATAGAGGTACCATTCATTTTCATGGACATCCCTGGGGGCAATGCCATCTTACCTCAATCCCCCCAGGGCGCTCAGATAGTCAGCCAGTCGGGGAAACTGGAAAGGCAAGAGCTTCCTCTTAGGGACATGACATGAGGGTGCAGTAACTGATGCCATCCTGGGAAAGCCCTGGTCCTGGCCTGCCTCTGTCCCTAGGAATGCTGCACTGAGGGTGAATGATGATATTAAAAATGCCCCTCCTGGTTCTAAATTTAGTTTACTTCTAACTTCTGGTTGTTGGCTCCCAATTTGTTTCTTACAGCCCAATATTTCCTGCTCACCTGGGACGCACTGACTCGAACCAAGTTGCCTTTCACTATTTTTGATAAATCAATCATTTTTTAGCTTGGTTTCTCACAGAAACAAGACCTCTACCAGCAGTTTGATTGCCTCCCACTCACTGCTACCTTGTTGATCCTATCAGCTGGGAACAACCCAACCGGCCAGAGAGGCAGAGCAGATGGAGGATGGAAGAGCCCTACAAAAGGATGCTCACCTGGTGAAAAGGCTACAGTGAGGGCCAGCCCTTGCTCATCACCAGGAGTCCCCGTGAAGGTGCAATCTTTGGGAGGCCAACACAGGGACAGGACTTCAACCTCGAGTCCCTCTCCTGCGGTAATCCCAGTGCCTGAATCTGAGGAAACTGGGACTGCTAGGTCTAGCATTTGAAGAACCACTTGCTGTGCGCTCTGCATTAATCTTTTACAGATCTTGGCTGGTCCTTCTTTCATTTCCTTTTGCACTGGATAAACCTCAGCAGGGGTCTAGAAAAGACGTTCCAAAGTGAAAGCACGTGCCTTGGCCTGAAATCCCAGTGTTTCTAGTTAAAAGTGTCTCTCAGTACTGTCATGCTTTCAGGCACCTCAAGGCCTTGCTGACGCCACTCTGCTTTGAGCCTGAGGCCAGGGACTCACCAGAGGTTTAAGAATCAGAGCCAGCAGCTTCTTCCCCAGCCTCGGGATCTTGCAGCAATTCACTTGTGATTTCAGGCTTGGATCTACAATACCTCCTGCGCTGAGAGAAGGGAAGAGGAGGGGATCATGTCAGAGAAGCTGTTTGCCCTTTCTCAGAAACCCGAGTATCTCCTGTTTGGGGTGGGAGAGATGGGCTTCTTTTGCCTGTGCGTTGTGCTCACGGGCGTGGGGATGGAGATGCTCTACAGCACTCCTGCCCGAGGGCTCCTACTTACAACAGGTCCAACCAAGCACCGCCTCCATCAGCAAAAAACGCCTTCAAAAACAGCTCAGTCATGACGTAGTGGATCCGAGGTGGAGAAAAAGGCACCAGCTGCACCAAAACACAAGATTACATGGCAGCCTGGGGATGTGAATAACTCCCAAGGCCTGGCTGTGGATATACTTCAGAGGCTGAGCAGCACCTCCCTGGGCTCCACACACCAACGGAGGCCCTGGCTCAACCCTTTACGAGCCCAGGCATCTCCCTGTGAGGTTATGCCTTCCTGATGGCTGTTTGGCTCAGCTCTGAGATCTCTCCAGAGCTGGTTCCTCCTCCATCCTGCTCCAGGCTAAGCCAGAAACTGCTCCAGTTTCCTGCCTGTCCCAGCAGAATCAACCTTGCAGGTACGAGTTTGCTAATTGCTGGTGCTGTTTCCCCATGAGATACACTGCTACCCCGAGTAGGCATGTGTGTCTGCATTACGTTATGCGGCTGTAGTAACTCATTCTCATACCTCTGCTAGGTCATTTATCCCACAGCCAGGCTTGGGAGCTTACGTCTGGTGTCTGAAGGGTGATTTCAGCAGCGAGGAGCAATGCTGGGGAGAAGAAGGGTGGGCTGGCTGTGCTCACCTGGTGCCCGGCTGCCTGCAGAGCCCCCCTGGTTTCCTGCACCACCCGCCGCATGCAAGGGGGCAGGGGGAAATAGCCATCTGTGTCGTAGTACCCGACCCGCAGGAGAGCAGAGCTGGAGTACGCCTGCAGCAAAGAGCCACCCGTTAGGCATATCCAACCCAGCCGTGCTGGAGCCCACTGTGGAAGGGAATAAAAGCTCCAGGTGTTAGGGAGTAATTAGTTATCTGGTTTGCTGCTTATACTTTCCACATGTTGCCCTTTCCCTCACCTTTTTCTACAGCCTCCTATTCATCCTTCCCTGCAGACAGAGCACAGCAACTCAAAACCAGTAGATTCAACCATTGCTGTGAGGGATTGGGGTGGAAAACCCTCTCTGCACTTCACCTGCTGACCGAGGACGTTTCCTTTCCCTCTGCAAGAGATTTGCTGCAGGATCCTGTCTCAATCTGCCCCTAAAAGTCTCCAGCGTTTTGCTCCTGATGTTGCCTGCCTCCCCACTCTTTCCTGGGGTCTCTCAATCTGATAAACTACATGCCAGCTGAGAAGGCAGACAGAATAACTACTTATTAACCAATTTTTTTCTAATAATTACGAATTTTGCCCTCAGAGACCCAATAAGTTACTAGAAACCAGTACTGTAAAGACAACTGGATCCTTAAGGGATGTATACGTTGAGTGTGCAGCACCCTCAGAAGAACTGGGGCTTGCTGACATAATGACTCACCTCCTCATCGAAGGGGATGGGGGGCACGGTGGGGTCCAGCCGGAACATCTCCTTGCAGAGCAGCGCCTTCATGCACAGCGCCAGGCTGTCCACGTCCCTCGCCATCGGCCCCAGCGCGCAAGGAACTGGAGTGGGACGAAAGCAAACATCCACATTAAACAAACGGGTGCACCGAACACTGGTTCGCCCCTCTGCACGGCCACGTTGGCTGCAAGGAATGATCAGGCAATGAGGTGGGATATTTGAGATGGCCTCCGGACAGGTCTTGGCTGTCTCTGGCTTTCCTCAGGCCTAGAATAGGACTAAGGACTCTTCACAGCATATAGAGAGAAGCAATTAAAAATTCACCTACCTGCCAAGATCCCGCTGAGGGGACCTCTCGCTCCAGACAGGCTGTGGGAAAAGAATAAAAAAAAGGATATTGTTGTTTCGGTAGCTGTGCAATATTCCCAATAGGTCTGAAAAGCATAGTGGGGTCTTCAGTTCAGGACCCAAATGAGAAGAAAATTATTGAAAGTATTCAATTTGAGCTATGTGAAACAGAAAATTTTGGTCAAAATGAAAAAATAAAACCCAAATCCAAACATTTTGGTGTTATTTAACCATTTTAGCCCCCTTTTCCCTTTAACTCCAGGTGAGATGTGCAATGAAAACACTGCCCTTTCCATCCCAAACCTAACAACGCTGCCTCCTGGGAGAGGTTTTGAGCAAAGCAAACCATCCTTTAAGAGACTGCCCTCTCTTTGCCCCCAGGTACTCGCTGCATACCTCACCCCTACTGCTGAGCTGGGCCATTAGCAGGCTCCGTGCAGGGTGGGAAGGAAGGGCAGACCCCAGCACCCACCTGAGCCTGCCGCCTGTGGGTTTGAGCCCACACAGCCCGCAGAAGCTGGATGGCAGCCGGATGCTGCCACCGATGTCCGAGCCGATGCCCAGGATGGAGCCTCCCCCTGCGATCAGAGCTCCCTCCCCTCCTGAGGAGCCCCCGGGGCTTTTCTGGTGATTGAGGGGGTTCAGGGTCTGGCCGAAGATGGGATTGCTGCAGTCATAGCTGGAGAGAAGAAAACCGGCAAGCGGGCTATCAGGAACAGCTTAAAGCCTTGAGTTTGTTGGCTTTCCCTTGCAGTGAGCTTATGTGGCACAGCCAACCTCATCCTTCCATCCCACAAATTCCTCAGGACACAGCTCATTCCCATGAGCCCCCCCTCTCCCTCTCATGCACAAATGCACTTTGAGGGACTCATCCAGGCAGCATCCCAGGAGACAGGAAGGAGCCTTTCCTGGGACCTACAGGATGGATTTTAGCTTCAGAAGCACAACCAGAGAAGAGATTTTTAATAATGTGTGTTACTTGAAGAGGGATTGCGGCACATTGGTCATTGCAAACGGGATGGCCCCCTGTCTCTTCAAAACCTTGACTAGGACGCTGTCCTCCTGCACTGGAGGGCCCAGGCATTGCACAAGCCCACAGGTTGACAGATGCCCCTGCAGAGAGAAGTGACAATGGACAGGGTCAGCGCAATTCCCCTGCAGTTTTGGGAGGATGATCTGGTGTCCCCTTTGAGGGGGGCAGGTACTAACCCACTCCCTTGCAAGCCCTTGCATGAAGGACGCTGCATCTCCTTCCATCCTTGGCAGAGGACCGCCAGGCACTTACAGAGTGAAGGCTTCTCCTGAAGCTCTCCTTGCTCTTTTCCATGCTATTTCTCTCCCCTGACCCAGATGCTACTTCATAGGTGTCCTAGCTCAGGATCAAACCCAGTGTCCTGCCATCCCAGTGAAGCCACCAGTGGATGTTCAGGGAGGCAATATGCATGCCAGTGTGATCCTTTCTCAGTTACTCTCGGTGCTTGGGGCTTGCTTTGGGCTTAGAGCCCTCTTAACTGTGTTGGTAAGTCCAGATGCAGGAGACTGCCTAACAAATTCAGCTCAGGAGCACGTGGTCCTCCTCAGGGCTTGTCTGTGGGGGGTCCCTGGTGTGTCTTATGCACAGGCTCTTTGCCAAGGGGCTCAGTGGCTAGGCTACAGCACAACGGGGATTTGAGGCTAATGGTTCCTGCTGCTAATGACTTTCTAGAAGCTGAGCCATGCTCTTATCCCAGATACTGCAGCCCTCTGAGCAGCTCTGAGTTATGGCCCTAACGACCGTACAGCCCAGCCTGTGCTGTCTCACCGATCAGAGAAGATAGGATTTGGGTGTATAACTATTCATCCCTTGTTTTTTTTCCTGGTGGAGGCTACTAACTGTCAGGGTTGCAGCTGCAATGAGATGTGGGGCCACAGCCTCAGAGCCAGCCAGGCTTGCCGTGGTGTAAGCAGGGAGGGATCAGGCCCCTTCCCCATTCTCTGTGTTCCACCACTTCACCACCCAGCCCGGCTCACAATGGAACACCCCAGAAGCACAAAGGGAAGCACCTTGTGTCCGATGTGGTCCTTGATGCTGACCGGGATGCCATAGAGCAGCCCTTTCTCCTTGTGCCGTTGTATTTCCTGGAGTTGCTCCTCACACTCTGGGATAAAATGTCGCAAGCAGTTTGTCTGCTGGGTCACTTCCAGGGCCTTTGCCAGACACGTGCAGGAATAGGTGTTAGTTGAGAAGGGCATCGTTACACAGCTGCATTCAGTAGCTACTTGGATCTTTGAAACAAGGGCTGGTGGCTTGGCATGACTGGTAACCCCTTCCCCAGAGCACCCCAGCTCAAGCCATCTCAAAGGACTGTCCAGTGATGGGTCTGACCCAGAAGACAGCGAGATCCCTGCTTTTTCATACCTTTCTCCTGATATCCACTATATTAAAGACTTGTCACAATCACCAGCTCCAACAAGCCTTCTCGGCCACCAGCCCACATGCCATGGCAGGGAGAACATAAGTGATTTGCCCCTCACACTGCAGACAGGCACTCACCTTCTCTAAGTAAGTGTAGAGGACGGTCTTAGGGGACAGAGACCCGTCCCGCAGTCTCCAGGTGAGTTCCAGCAGGGGCAGGGACAGGATAGCATCCGTCTGGACACTGGGGACCTGCGTGGGGAAGACGAAGGGTATGCCAGGACACCAGCTCCAACCCTTTGGAGCAGATAGGTGTCTTAAGTATTGCCAACATCATCAACAGAGCTTGCTGGAAAGGAGGACCCTGGCTGTGGGGGTTCAGCCCTGGAGCTGCTGAGTGTTTCATCCTGAGTTTGGATGTCATGAGCTTACCCACTGACCAAGAGGTAACTTCAGCAGAGCAAGCACCAGCGTGGGCAGAAGGTACCACAGTCCTTGCAGACAAATCTCAGGCTGGCCCTTCACCCCTCAGAACGGGTGCAGGCAGGGGGGGTCCGCCCGGCCTGAGGACAAACGTCTAATAGCTCAAGCCCAGCAAACTGCAAAGAAGTCAGTGGCGGCTTACAGGTAGATAAGGCGTACTCAGGTGAAGAACACTGGCAGTTCTTAGTGCCACCAGCTTTTTTTTTAGGTTTTATGTAATATTTATATATATATATTTAAGAAACAAAGGTTGTAAAGATATGTACCACTTGTAGCTGGTACGCTTTATCTCCGGGTACGTTACCTGTGCAAACATGAGCTGGTTCAACCAGCACCTACTCAGAAGCGAAGGATCAGGAAGGAAAGGTGGTCAGAAATCAGTGTTGCAGTAGGAATTCAGCACTACACCCATGCTGGTTGGGTGCCTGCCTCATTCGTCCCCGTGTCGTGTCCCTGTTGCCCCCAGGAGACACAGAATGCCCTGTGCTTCATTAGTGTTAATTAGCATAAGAATATTCTGGGAAGTCTGCTGCTGCAGGAGGTCTCACTTGCTGGGAACCCTCGCAAAAGCTCTTCTGAAGACTCTCCAGGAGCCATCCAGAAGCCAAGTTTTAGAGACAAAGATATAGGGGTGTGGACTGATGTGTAAACAGAGTTAGGAAGAGGAAAAAGCTTTCTTGCTTCTACCGACAGAGGCAAGAGACATTTCTAGATCCCAGGTTTTGGATCAAGGAAGGCCCAGTGCTTCATCACCTGTGTTGTCCAAAACCTCCCTAGCTGTAGACTCCCACAGCAACTCATCCAGCTTGAGGAGAGCAGTGATTTCCCTTCCTCCCAAGGCAGCCTTTCCTCTTGTTGAGGGCTGCTGGCACATCTCCCTGGATTCCTCATTATAAAAGCTATGAAGGGATGAGCTGGAAAGAGGAGCTGAAGAACAACATCAGCAGACACCCCGCTGGGACTCGGACCCCCCAGGAGGATGGGTTACCTGCTCCCTGAACTGCTGGACAGCCTTTGCCATTTTCTTCACACCCTCATCCCGGGTCATCCGAGCCTCTTCCGTTTTCTTCTGGATCTGCCTTTTGCCCAGCCATTTCCAGACCACCAACGCTGCTGCCGAGCTGCAGAGCAGGGCGAGGGCAGCAGAAGGATCCACCTCCCTCTCTGGCAGGAGCTGTCTCAGCTGTTGCTGGATCATAACCTGATCTTCTGGTTTCCAGGGATGGAGTGAGAAAGAAAAGTAAGGCACGAGCAGGAGACCTTCTGTGCCTCCCCAGACCTGTCCCTCCTCCCAGCACCACCACCTCGGGTCAGCAAATAGCTTGTAAGTCCAAAGCTGACCCCTGCAAAGTTGCCTTCGGTGGAGCGTGCAGTGGAGAATGATTGACCAGGAAATGGAAAAGGTGAAGGTTGGCCAGTGAACCTTGGGGAGTTGGGTTTATAGAGGCTTTCTGGACTGCAGGAAGTTCTCTGCTGGGGAGGAAGGGCTGTGGGATCAGCTGAACAAAAGAAGCAAGGAAATAGCTGCTCTCCTGTTTCCTGCATAGCGTGGGAGGACAATGGGGGAAGGGGAAAAAACAGCTTGAAATTACAAGACTTCCCCACACTGGGATGGGGAAAGGTGTGACGAGAGGATGCGCAGGGGTGGAGTACCTACTCACTCACCAAATCCCTTAGCCTGTGCTGCTCCCATGGTGGCCAGAGGCTAGTTCAGGAGGCCTGTGGGATAGGGCTCAGCACTGCTGCGATGTCTGCGTGCACCAGGAGAGGCTGTTCCGCCCAGGACAGAGCGCGTATTGCCTTAGGAATGGAAAATCCCACAGGGCTGCAGGCCAGAAGCACGCTACTTCCAACAGACGTTGGGACAGCTAGTGACAGCTCTTCCCGGCACGGATGCCTCTCGCTGTAAGCACGCAAGAACCATGCACTGAGCTGACGGCAACAACCCAGCCCCAAAACAAATGCCGTGGTCTGTCTGCGATCTTCTCTGCTGGTTTTGGATGGTGAGTCCTCCTACGGGTCCCACCTTGAAAAAGGTTTCTGGGCAACTAGACTGTATGTTACAAAGCTTTGCAAGGTTGCACTTGATGGCCAGAGGCCCAGAACCTGATCCTGCTCCAACAGTGCGGAACTGGATATGGAAAGGAAGGTGAAGACCCTTCTCCCGTCAGGGCTGGGTGGTCCTCTAATGCTTGATTTCTCATCCATTGTCATGTCCATTCTTAGACTGTTGTTTTCTGTAGCAATTTTTGTCAGCAGGGAATGTTCTTCTCTTCCTGCTTAGCTGGGGAATTTGTTGAAGGGCTCCGAACAAAACTGGCTTTGGCATCCTCTAAGAAACAGTCTGGAGCTGACAGCAATTAGCTACACGGTAACAAAGGAAGCTGGCCTCTTACAGTGTTCCCTTCCGGTGGCACCCTTGCTCAGAGGATGCCCCCTCAGCTAAGACACTGCTGGCTTTATGGGAGCAGCGGCATGGGGGCATGCAGCACGCAGCACCACCCAGTCCTTTCCCAGCCTTCGGCAATCCATGCAAGGGCTTCCCGAGGCAGAGGTGCGCCCTTTGCCTGTGTGTCAGCAACACCACATCTGTGATGGGCTGGGCAGATGTGGGAGGGTTTTTCCCGGTGCTGGGATGTGTCAGTGCATTGGCTTCCCACATCCACTCATGCACTGGGACCTGTGTTCCGACCCTGCCCTTTAGACACCCGGCAAATGTTTAACAGAGGCAGAGCCAGCTGTGTCCGGACCGGCTTGGCGTTTCAAAGGGCAGATTTATCCGCAGGCACAGCTGCGTTTCCAGGTGGCCGGATGCTGCTGAGGAAGCACCTTTCCCTATCATCGTGCCAGCATCTCCACCTCCTTCGTGAACCAGAGGTGTGGCTCCTCCCGCAAGGCCACGGACAGCGTGGCCACAGGCACCCCAAGGATCCTGCCACAGCCTGCAGCAGGGACACAGCAGTGGGGGGTGACTGGAGGGAGTGAAGGGGGAACCCACCCTCAGGACTGGGGTGGTTTCAAAATCCAAGCCTGTTTTGCACCCTCTGAGTAGACCTGCTGAAGCATTCCAAGAGCCACAGGAAATTAAAAGGTCCCTGATGTGGAGGGGAGCATGTACACAGAGGCAGATGGGCTGGGTCACGGTGGCTTTTCCACCTAGGAAAAGGGGAGCAAGGGGTGCTTGGAATAAAAGTCTGCCAAGAAAGAGACCACTATCCCCATGGGGAAACTGAGGCAGGGAAGGAAAGGGATGTCCCAAGTCAAATCTCAAGGCCAGAGCAGAGGGTGCAAACCTGCCTGGCTCACAGGTTAGTGTTTCCTCCTCCACATTGCACTGGTGTGAGCTAAATAATCAAGGACAAGTGCAATATTTTTGCAATGCTTTTCCTCCACTGAATCAATCCAGGATCAAGGTAAAACTCATCAGTGGAGTTAAGATGAAAGCCAAGACCTTTTCCACAAGAAGAGTCAGCCTATAGCAGCTTGTCTGGGATTTCACTGTGGCATCCACCACACCTCCTTCACTTTGGACCAATGCAGAAAAAAGGCATTTTTTTTTCTGCTCAGACAGTCCACTCCTGTCCCCAGCAAGAGCTGCACCGTCTTTGCTTGCAAAAGCGAGACTGCACTGGCTTTCTGTCATCACACTCCATCCAACACCTTCAGCTGTCAAGGGGGCAGGGTTTTGACAGAAATTTTCTATAACTATAACTGCCTTTCCTCTAAAATGGTAATATTTACTTTTAAGTCAGCTTTGACTTCGTTTTGACTAAAAGGACAAGGAATAAATCCTGACAGGTGTATCTCATGTTCACGTTTTTGGAGCCAAACACTCTGATGTGCTTTTTCAAAACAATTTCCAAAATAGGGTAGGTTAGCTATGCTGCTCTGAAAGAATTTAAAAAACATTTCAGAAAATGCTGAAATCATAGAGAAAGGGGCTGGTTCTGTCTGGAGAAGTTTTTCCACTTGGCTCAGACGCCTGGATAAATGTTTTCTGGGAACTCTCAACTTTCTGACTCATTTCAGCCTGGAATATCTGACACTTTCCTCAATCCCAGTCCAACTCCACCAACACTCACAGAACATAACAGCTGGTAAGAAACTTGCCACGAAATCTGCGCCTTTCCAACAGCCAAGGACATCAGTTGAGAGGTGAAGGTCTCTTTCTAACAAACCTTTTTCGTGTTGCTCAGCCAGAACCCTGATGGCTCTCCCTGAATAGGATGGAGAGAGAAGCCTCCCATACCAACCCTCACACCTCTGACAGTGGGGGCTGTTTTCTCTCCTGACCCTCCCCACATCTTTCCCACTTCTGTGGGTATTGCGCTATTTACCTTGGGCCTCTCCATAGTGAAGTGGGTTGCACCAATCCTACTTACAACTTCTCCAGCAGGCTAGACACACCATCAGCAAAGATGCTGCAGAGCTGTTAGTTCTTCAGCAGGCCAGGAGCATTCCTACTTCTTCCATCACGCCCGGGGTCTCACACAGGTCTGTCCCCACCGAGTGACAGCGGAGACTTCAGCACCCTAATGCTGAAGGACTGGGACGTTCCCAGCTGCTCCGTGGCTGCGCACAAAGCTTGCAGCCGTCGCGCTTTTCGCTGGTGTCGCCATGAGCGAGCAGGGCAGGGGGGAAGCCAGGTGATTTGAGTGCAGAGTAAGAGAATAGTAACAGAAATAAAAAAAAAGAAAGGAAAAAGAAAAAAAATTAAAAGAACTGATTGAGGCTGTGCTTGGAGAGAGGAGGATTTGTGCAGCTAACAGCTCTTTCAGCGTGAAAGCTGTACCAACCCTAATTCTTGCATTCGTTAGGTGTCAAGAGTGAGCTTTGCAACGTCAAGGCATTTAATTTCACCTACACTTTTTAAACATTTGCTTTTAGCTACTTCAACTACCTCCTCACTTCAAACTTGTTTGAGATAAATGTCTGGGAACCTGGGGACTCGTGTCTCTAACGCCCTCTGCCACTTTCTGTTACGCCAGAGGGCTGCTTGCTTTGGATACTGTATGAGACTGACTGACCTGTCCTAACAACTCATGTTCTGCTGATACCAGTTCTTCTAGAGTTTCATTTGCTCCTGATGTTGTGACTATACAAAGTCTAACCTGCAAACTAAAGAAAGAAACCCTGCAAAATAAAGTAAAACCAAACAAAAAAGCTGGGTTGTCTGATGACTCAGTCTCTCAGCCTTGCTCAGTTATTTATCTGGCTGCAGATGATATGTAGGTTGAGGAAAGAAGGTTTAAATTCTTATTAAAATCAGGAGGAAAAATAATCAAAGCAAAGATCACAGCCAGGATGTGCTGGAGATGAGAGAAACCAGTAGAAACAAAACCCTTTTGGCCCAAGCAGCATTCCTACCTAATTCTCCAAGGCAGACCAAAGCCTGGACTTTGATCAGCGCCAGGCAGCTGGACAAGTGCTCTGCAAACACACGGTGCAGAGCTCTGCGAGGGCTGCGCAGCCTGAGCCAACAGCTCACGGTGCAGGAGCTGCATAACACAGCAGCACGGTGCTGGTGGGTGTGGGAGGGGGCAGACATCCCCACTCCAGCCCGGAGGAGGTCTGGAGGAAGGACTCTCCTGCAAACCTAAAGCTGTGCCCTCCTGAAAGCCTTCCCTCCTTGAGTTTCAATGCCTGAGCTCTCCAGGCTGCTCTCAGCATCACCCTCGCCACTCTTCCCTCACATGCAGCAATGCCAACTGCCATCGTGGACAACCTGTCTTGAGAAGGACCCTGAGTTTTACTCAGGAAGGTCCTTTCCCCTCTCCCAAGCTGAGGCACTTACCTGCTCTTTACATTCCTGAACAGACCCCTACATCTGGTCCAAACCTGTATCTTGTTTTCCCCACACCTCATCCATCTTCTGGACATCTCCACCTCATCCACTTCAGTGCCAGGAGAGCTTTGACTGATCTGCAGGCCAGGGCTAAGAACATCCATGTGAGAACTTCTCTTTGGGTGCTGGGTCCTGGGAAATAATGCTGCAGGATCCGAAGGATCCTGGAGAGGTGTCCCAGGAGAGGGAGAACGGGATGCAACAGTAAATCCCTTCCAGAGACACCCACAAAGAGCAGCTGGAATGCAGAGTGCAAGTATGCTTGGGGAAATTCCTTTTGGAAATAGGATCTTTTCACTTTGTTCAGCCTTGAAAAGATATGGGGGAATAGAGGAACAAAGGATGCTGTCCTTTCCTTGCTAAAAAAGGTCTGTGCATGCTCAGATCTAGCCAGGAGCCTGGGCAGGTTACCTGCTTAACGGTGAGCCCCCATCTTCCCTGTGAGAGGACAGCTAAGAATCCTTTGCTCCGGGCCTGCGGTATCCACGGCCCTTTGGCAGGCTCCCATCAGGCAGGAACTCCGTGGCTGGTGCCACCAGCAGCAGTTCTGCAGCTGCAGGGCATCCTCTGGGAGCAGGGTTGTGCCGTGGGCCTCTCCCTGCTGAATGCAGATGCTGAGCCAGGCTGAGGAGCCAGCACTCACTGTGTGGTGTGACTGTGCAAGGCTGTGGGACGACTGTGCAGCCCCAGGAAGGCCGATAAATAACAAGAGCGGTGGTGTCCCTTGGCCCTGAGGCTCTCTCCTTCTGTTGGGGAAATCACAGTGCCTGGGATATATGTAGGTTAGGAGAAGGCACGGATCATCACTAATGTTGATGCTTTGTTTCAAGGCATGCCTGCTTATTCGGAGCATTTCGGCCTCCTACATCTCTCCCACCTTCCCTTCCAGTTTGAGAGTGAAAGGCAGGTTGGGAAACAGCACACAATTGTCACCCTGAGGTTGGCAGCACCAAACAGCGCGAATGGTCTAAATGCAGCCACGAAAACGCTTCAACCCAGTTTTCCCTCAAGTGCTGACAGGCAATAAAAATCCCCATCCTTCTTTTCCCGTTGCTTCACCGGAAGAAACAACAAGGAACAGGAGTGAAGACAGGCCAGTTACCATTTCTCACAGCCTACACAAAGCAGCTTTCCACTACTCACTGCACAATTCAACTGCAGAGCCCGCTGCCACCGGATGGTGTAGAGATCAAGAGGGTACCTGAGTTCAGGAAGGGATCCAACAAGTTCATGAGGGACAGCTGTCTTGACAGCTACTAAAAATGCTCGGCTGACTGTAAGTCTTTGCTGAAGACTCTTAGCCAACCAACGGCAGAGCCAGAGGGGGAATCCTGCGCTTACCAGGTTATACTCTCCCACAGACATCTGCTCCTGCCCACTGCTGGAAGTCAAATATTGGGGTAAAGAGCTCTTTGGTCTCATATCACGCAACAGGTATTGTTACACTATAGATATTGGGGCTCCTTTGATGCAGCATTAACTCTCATTCCTTTCTTTTGGTTTTATGAGTCAGTTTAACAAAGAAGGACAATTTGGACAGAGATAAGATTTTTGCTAACTATTTTTAAACAGCATTTGTTGCCAGTGTATTGAAACGGTGGTTCGGAGTCTGAGGATCGCTATCTACTTTGCTTTGTGCATCAGGTAGAAGGTGGCTGGAGTGAAAGGCAGGGAATGAAAAGTCATCCTAGTGAAGGCAGGTTCCCAGAAATCACACATTTCTCTTCGTGCCGTGGGCAAGTGTCTCCACCTCCTTCATGAAGCGAAGGCACAGCTCCTCCTGCCATGGCAGAGCCACGCATTGGACGGCCACCGGCAGCCCCACGGCTCCTTCCACAGCCTGCAAAAATTAAGCATGGCACCGAGTCAGGGCGCTTGGGGAGGCACAAGAGAGAACGCTGCTGTCTTTTGTCATTACAGGAAGAGAAGACGAAGGACGACATGCACGGGGACAGTTCTCGGGCTGATGTACACCAGCCTAGCTGCACCACATGCAGGGTAGCTATGTGGTGTATGCAAACTGCATCACTAAACAAGCTCCCACTCTCATCAGGATATGCAGACAAGCCTTGGGACCATGTGCCAGAGGTGGTGTTGTGCCAGTCACAACCTCCTGGTAAGGTTTAAGATCTTTCCCCACTCACCTCTTTCAGCCTCTTATCCCAAGGGTCTCTGTAGTGCCCTCGGTAATTCTTCAGTTCCTCTTCATCGGCTCTGGTGACCGTGCTGACCGGCACCACCCCAGCAGGGAAGTTTAAGACATTGTAGAGGTTGGTATAGGAGGTCGCAGCTGGAAAAGACCACACAGAGCATGCAAAACGGCAAAATATAGTGTGCTGGGGCAGCAATGACTTTTGGATGATAATTTGGGTTGCAGGAATCATAGACTAGAGTTGCTGGACCTGAAAAGACCATGAAAACATGCTGCTTTCAAAGAACCTTGTGATGAAGAGGTTTGAGGGCCACATGGCTGCTAAGACCAGAGAGACCCATGCCTTCCCCTGTCAGTCAGATGGAGGTTAGATCTGCTCTGGGAGAGACAGATATGAGTATCTGATCTGATTCAGAGACTGCATCTATGTCTCCCATACCCCAGGGAAAAACCCCAGCTATCTTTTCAAGATAATCCAGGTGTCCAGTTCTGTTCCAGTTCTTGGGAATTTTGGATCTCAAAGGGCCATTGCTAGAGAGATGGAGGACCATGACTGTTTTCTGGACGCTATAAAAAATTGCCTTTTTCTGCATGTCACAGGCAACGAGCTTTTCTGCTGTTTGCAAAGTCTTGGGAAAGGTAAGATGGTCATCTTCAGAAGAGCCCAGCCTTGTACTAAGGTCTACAATCCCTCTGACAACTAACCTCACAGCCACTCTGCTGCAAGAGTAGCCCTTGAGCTTCCTACAGGACAGACGATGCAGGGGAAACTCACACACAGTGACTGGGACAGATGTGCCACTAATTGCTGCCCCATAATAATCCAAACACCTGCAGCTCAGACAGGGTGGGGTAAGGAGTATGAGAAGACCCAGCTAGAGGAGACCTCCCTTTTGCTCTCTTCCCCAGAGGGAAGACCAAGCACTGCACATGGTTTGGGCAATGTTCAAGAGACCAAAATATCTTGCTCCAGCCCTGCCCACAAATACCGCCATGGGTGCCCCCAGAGATAAATCCCAGATGGATCTCAATGGAGATTACCAAATAACTTCCCAGCGTAGCCGTGGTTAAAAGCTGGCCCCAGCACAGGACAAAGAATCACATCCAGCCTTAGCTTCCTCCATTTAGCGATGAATTCAGTGCGGTAAACCTAGAAGGAAAGACAGAGGAGATGACAAAGAATGCCTGTTGGAGAGCAGTGGCAGAACAACGCCTACATCATGGGTAAAGGAGAAAAAAACCCTTCCTGGTTATAGCTGAAAATCAAATCAAATCCAAGCTGTGCTTTGAAAAAGCCATTGAGTTTTGTTCTTCAGGTTCCTCAGCTTTCCTGTCAGAACACCACGTGCTGCCCAGACCTAGACATCAGTGCTAGGTGGGAATTTCAGTGTTCTTTGCTGAACATCAAGCAACGAATGAATCCACCCCCAAAGACCTGTTCCGCTTTGTCTGGGCAAATAGGCATGGATGGACCACAGTATGGCTGCTGGTTACAAGGACACGTTTGTCCTGTGGTCCAGCCCCTGTTCCGCACAACTCTCTCACTCCAATTTTTCTATACGAGGATCTTCCGCATCTCTCTCCAAAGCCCCAGCCATGAGGCTGTTTTTCAGTCCGATCTCAATTTACATCCGCAGTCCTAGGTCCTTCCTGCTGAAAGTTCAACAAATGAGCTGGGTTTCCAGGAAATACAAAATAAAGGGCAGGTTAGCTGCCCTGACTGTTTCTTTTTCTCCGAGTGAAAAGCTGGTTGCTAGCCAAAAGTTTTGAATAAGCTCTTGTTTGCAGTAGATGAAAATATGTGAATGTGGTTTCACTGAAGAGAAAAATTCAGAATCTGAGGCCAACAAATCTTTCAAGAGTTTTCTTTGTGGTTGTGTGGTAGGGTTTTTTTTGGGTTTTTTTGTTTGGGGTTTTTTTTTTAATTATTATTTTTGGAGGGGTGGTGGTTTGCAGGAAGAGAAAAGGAATCTGCTTTCATTTTAACAATACCCCTAACCCCATTTCCTTCTGAACACTCCCATCAGCACAGTGACCAGGCAGGTTAGTAGGAGTTTTTCCTCCACCCTATAACCTGGCAGACCTGCTGCAAGTCAGCGTGCATGTCACTGGCACTGATGGAGGCTGTGTGGTGCAGGCTGGGGGCATGTTTCTTCCCCGGGAGGGTTGCGAGGGTGTGCCAGGGAACACAGACCCTGCCTTGTGGGAGGACACCAGAACAGCTCAGCTTCTCCAGCCTTACAAAACGCCAGCTGGAAGGGGATACAACTGCTCTCTATAAATACATCAAGGATGAGGGAGACAGTGGAAAATACCAGAGAGGAGAGGTGCTATTTAAACTCAAGGACAGGAATAAAACTGGAGGTGAATAAATAGGCTTATGAAGATTTCCAACCATGAAAGCAGGGAGGAGAGCAGCCAGCCAATAAAACCAAATGCAAGCATAAGACTCAACTGGTTTTAAAGAGGAACCTGACCAGTTTGGTGGCAGCACTGCACTCAGTTGTCAGGGAGAATACTTCTTGTCCTATGTTCATGATCCCAAATGAGTTCATGCAAAATCCACCTAAGCCAAAGAGTTCCCAACCACCATTTTTGACTCCTAAGGTCTCTGCTTGATAGTGCAAGCACGGTCTTAGCTCGTGACAATAGCACCTGATGTCTGAAATGAAGGATTTGCACCAAGAGACAGACAGAACTAAAAATGAGACCTCATCTTTAGTGGCTGTTCTTATGCTATTTCTGCTTCGAAAATGCAGGGCAAAGGATAATCTTTATTCCCTGCCCTCCAGTAAGTAGAGACCTCCACATAAACATCTGTTGCCTTCAGCTCTTATTACTTCATGCAAAGCTTGACTTTCAAAGAAAAGCCTAGCTGCTTTATTTCCACATGATCCATTTCCAGCCCCAAATCCATCACCAAGGTCAAAGCAATTGCTTAGAAACTTTAGGGATCTCTCACTATATTTAGTAAGGAAAAGGAAAAGAAAATCACATTACCGCCACTGCTCCGTGCTGATCCCAGAGGTTTTTGGCAGACCTGGAAAAGTAGCAGAATTAATCAGCTTTGGGACTGTGGCAACAGAAAACAATTAACAAAAGCCTCTTGTTATGGAAACTGCATGACCCTGCTGGGAACAAGCTATAGCATCACCCAGCTGATTCTCCTGGGTTCACAGGTGCTTACAGGTACATCAAAAGAGCTTACTTTAAACACATGCCACCATGTCTAGGTGCTCTGGCAGCTAGACAAAGATCACAGCAGTCTTCTAAATTCACTTGCTCCCAGTTCGGTGTGTCTGTGTCTCTCTCGGACGTACTTCACACCACATTGCGCCTGCGTTAACTTGGCACGTGATTCTCTGGGTACCAGAATCCATCTGATGGGGAAAGTAGCCCGTATCTCCCTGTGCTGATCTCCTAGACCCCAGCTCTGCTACAACAAGGATCCTCGAGCTTTTAAGATAATCTCTGGGTGCACAGCCCTGGATAACACTGTGCTGAACCCAGGTAATGCTGAGGCAGCACACATTCATCTGGCTCCGCCAGTGCTGCACAGCTCTGTGACGGGGCTTTGCACAGCCCTGTGACGGGGCCTTGCACAGCGAGCTGGCGTCTACCTGCATGAACTGTTGGACACATCCACGTGCATCCCCCTTCTCTAGAGCTACTTGAGTGCGTCTTACCCCACTCCACAGAGAGCGCTGAGATCCCGGGCGATTCGTGGGTACTTTTGGAGGGAAGAGAAAAAGTTGGGATTAGTCAACAACAAGGGAGCTGAAATGGCTGGCTACGATGTGACTGCATTTTGGGCACACTTCTTGTCCTAGCAGAAGTGGCTCTGAAGAACAGGTATGGTTTCCAGCGAAGCAGTTTTACTCCCGCATTTATACCTTTAATCACAACAACCCATGCCATTAAGGCTCTAGACCATACTGCTAGCCCTGGAGAGCATCTTGTGGGTGTGGGGATGCTGTTTAGATCCTTGCTGGTGACACCCATTCTCTTGGAACCCGTTGCCAGATGAGCTGTATGGCTCACAGGTTCCCGAGGAGGGATCATATTTTGACGTCCCCATGCAAAACTCCCACAAAAGTCTGTCAGTCTGGGTTTAGGGACTAAGTGTATTTAAATGTATTTCATTATGAAGCCCATCAGAGACTTAACATGAAGCAGCAAAGCACGCCCAAAAGGGAGCAGCCTAAGTCCCTGCACGCAGAAACTTCCCCACCTTCACATTTCCTGTAACACAAACAGCTCCACACACTTACTATGGGTTTCAAAATGATAGCCAAGATCCTTTTCACCAGAGCAGGGAGCCTGTAGGTATTGAACTGGGATTTCAGGTTGGGATCCACGATGTCTTCTTTGCTGGAAAGACAGATAATGAAGGAGAAATCAGGACAAGCCATCTGTGTGGAGCTACAGCAACAGTCCAAAGCAGGGTTTGTCTTAGAGGGGAGTTGCTAGAAGACAAAATCTGCCTGTTTTAATCCAAAACACTGAACAAGAGATGCTCATGTGGGGTTTAGATGCTCAGGTGCAAATGCTCACTGTGAAATTATAGAGAAAACAGTCTTTACTGCCTATTTTGTCAGTGCCATAAAGGCTCTGAGGGGCTTTGCAGCAGTGGGGCCACTTAAAACCCTGGGCATGTTTTACCTCGGAGGGAGCGAGTGGCTGGATGGGTGTTTGGCTACTAGCCAGGGTTAACCCACTGCACCTCCGTAGGAAGTTCAATAATGAGCCATTGACTAATCACACACACAAAACCAGCTGCCACAGCACTGCTGACACATGCTATCTTATTACTGGAGGGCTCACACACACGCCTTACCCATGTGTGTGAGCTGCTTTTGTGAACTAGCTGCTGCTCATGCTAAATTCATCCTTCCAGAAATTGCTCCTCTGCTGCTCCTTGTTCAGTTTGCACCCACAAGAGCGTAAACACTCTCGATGGAACCACGGGCTATAGAGTGGCCAAGCCTCAGGGCTCACACTGAAAGAGGGGGTTTACTCACAAGCAATCCACCAGGTGAGCAGCACCATCTGAGAAAAGGCCTCTGGTGAACAGCTCATCTACCACGTAGTCAATCTTGGGTGGCGCAAAGGGAACAAGCTGCAAGAAACCCGTCCCCGTTCAAGAAACAATAAAGATGAATGATTGACAGAGCCCTCTGTGAACACCCCTGCCTCTACCACTGAGGCGGGTGGGGGGAAGCTTAGGCCCTCCTTGCTGCTGTAGGACAGCAAGACCCCATTTTCAAAGGGACATGGGTTAGCAGCATCTGCCCACTGTCTTTTCCCAACTCCAGGGCATTAACACATATTGTGACCTGGCAGACTCCACTCGTCCACACATTAGAGAAGAATTTTTAGAGGCTGCAAGACACCAAGTATTTTTAATTAATTTGCATAATTGGAGCAGCTCCCACATAGAAATGCCCATTGGTGGAACCACAGAATAATTTAGGCTAGAAGAGGTCCCTGGGGGGGTCAACTGCTCCAAACCTGTTCCCACTTACTTACCGAGAAATCTGTAAACTGTGTTTAGCGCTTGAGGGATTTTGGAAAGCACTGTGAGTTTGGTGTTTATGGAAACACCGAACGTGATGGAAAAAAACGGGGGCTTTAGAAAAGGAGTGACTTGAGATATCAGAAGGTGATTCTCCCATCTGCTAGGAATAGAAGCAAGATCACTTTGGTTTGGGAAACAAACGGATGCATTTGCCTTCCTCTTCATTGATCTTTGCATCAGGGAGGGATGGTCCTTGTTTTATGGGCAGCAAAAGTGGAGATGCGAAGTGATTTTCGCCCAAACTCCGTAAGGAGCAGGATAACAGCTCCAGGCAATCACAGGCATGAAAACCCACCGTGTGCCCTGCATCCTGGAGGAGCTTTCTTGTCTGCTGGACAGCCCGTTTCATGCTGGGCGAGGGCTGGAAGTAGCCGTCTCCTTCATAATACCCAATCCGAAGTGGCTTTGAACTGGTGTAAACCTGTGAGAAGAGGAGCCACCACTTGCACATGAGACATATCAGACTGGACCACTCCCAGGGCTCAGGGAGGCAGCAACTGAGGTCTCCTGGGTTGGAGGAATGATGGAGGCAATAGGGCAGGTGGAAAGCAGTGTTGTTCAGAAGACAGGTCTGCAGCAGTGGTCCTTGGTATGGTTTTTCTGACACTACCTCCTGCCGTGAGAACACGTCCCAGCTTTGAGGCAGCAGGTGCGATGGCACCTGCACAGACCACATGCCTGGTGTGCCTGGCAACGGACAGAGTTCAAGGGTCCGTTCCTCTAGCGTAAGCGACTGGTCTGTGTTGTCTGGGTGTCAGGGACAACTAGGACCTGAGCCAGAAAGACACGATCAGATGGCAAAGGCAGAGAGCTAATGGCAAAGGGCAATGATTTCTTAGATCAGTGACTGTTAAATCAGGATAATTAAAGGTGTGAGGGGTCAATTCCTCTGATCAGTAGAAATCAGGTCCTTTAGGGATTAGGCCAGGATGGAGCCAACAAGCTTGTTTTGGACATTGCCGGGAAGGGCACGGGTCACTGTCTGGCAGGTCTCATCAGGGCAAGCCAACAGGGCCCTGCCAACCCTGGTGTGTGGCTGCTTCTTGTGCTTGCTCATGCTGGGCGTCCTTTGTTCAGGACACTTGCTTCCCTGGGGCCTTCACTACCTTCAGACATGAAATGAGGTAGGAATCTCCCAAGATGGACAAATTGGGCAGATGGGCAAATGGAGCCTCACCTCCTCATCAAAGGGGATGGGGGGCACGGTGGGGTCCAGTCGGAACATCTCCTCGCAGAGCAGCGCCTTCATGCACAGGGCCAGGCTGTCCACGTCCCTCGCCATCGGCCCCAGCATCCCCGCCACTGCAAGCACAGAGGTCCCATCACTGCAGGCAGATGGGCTGGTGCTGTCTCATAGTCACTGGTAGCGGCCCAGCATGGAAAAGTTTCAGTCAGGCCAGGGAAGGGGGAATGGGGAATGAGTGTAACGTGCAAGACGCAAGCAAGGAGGCTCTGCAGGGACAATCTGTAAATCTCGGAGCAGAGGCAAGCTACTGAGGCTGACCTGAGCGAGGACTGCAGCCTTCCTGCCCACAGGAATACCACCTGGCAGCAGTTGAAGGCAGCAGAGTGTCCTGGAAACATCTCCAGCAAAATGTCCCAGGCCTTTGGGATGCACACCTCGCATTTCTCGCTGCTACGCGTTGCATTGCCTGAACAGGCAGTTTCAATTCTGCTCAGGTTCAGCTAAACCATCCAGAACAGAATAAATGGTGCAAAAAGGCCACAGCCCAAGGCAACCCTGGTCTAATAGATCAGCGGTTTTGCCATAACTGAGCAAACACATTTCCTGTGTTTCAGCAGTAGGAGGAGATGTAAGAAGCAAAAGTTTGACAGTAGTAACGTCAAGCAGATGGACTTACCTGATTTCATTCCTATGATAGGAGAAACCACACCCAGGTTGCTAGGAACAGAATGGGAGGAGCAGATTAGCAGCAGCTCTTGCTGTAAAGCAGGTCACCATGCTCAGCTGCAGACTTCTCCTGTGCCCCCAGTCAACATTTAGGAGTTCAAAACATCCTGAAAAGACTTGACACTTTCTAGGCTAGGAAGACTTGCGTAGTCTGTAAGCTGCTAGGGGCTAGAGACAGCTTTTATCATCTCCTTTTCCCAGTGCATCTAATTCCTCACCTGTGAGCAATCCACCTCTGATAAACAGAAAACTCTTACAAGCAAAGCAAGGGCTGAAAAGCATATGAAAAGGGGATGACCCTGCAGTATTTGCTTTCAAGCTTCCCAGCCAGGGCTATTAAAAATTGAAGAAGACTGTGCTGCATTAACAGATGGAGGTCATCACGTGTCGTTAACAGGGCCCTTAGCCCTCTCTGACACAGGAGACAGGCAGGTTAGGGTGCTAACCGAAACCTGGAGAAAACCACACACTGCTGCAAAGTTTGATGCACCGTGAGGGAGGCTTTGCAGTCTCCTTGGCAGGTGGAAGGAAAGGACAGATGTTGGGATGTACCTGATCCTGTTGCTTGTGGGTTTGAGCCCACACAGCCCGCAGAAGCTGGATGGCAGCCGGATGCTGCCAGCTACATCCGAGCCGATGCCCAGAATGGAGCCTCCCCCTGCGATCAGAGCTCCCTCCCCTCCTGAGGAGCCCCCAGGGCTCTTCTGGTGGTTGAGGGGGTTCAGAGTCTGGCCAAAGATGAGGTTACTGCAGTCATAGCTGGGGAGAAGATCAGCAGGTGAGGGAGGTGCTTCTGTCTCTGTAAACCATAAATACAGGGCACAGAGCATCTGTGCAGGGGTGAGGGTGGAATCAAACCCAGCAGGTAGAATCAGCATGAAGTAGATCTGTTGAAACAGCTGAATTTAAGAAGAAAGAGGCATCAAATAATAGAGAAATAATTTCAGACTGAAATGAGGTGGAAATTAATTCAACATGCATGATTAGCTTGGACAAGGGTGAGAGCTTGTGCATGTGGGCCCACCCTCTTTCAGATAGCAAGAGTCACATGTCATAGCATTTTCATGAAGGTGAACATGCAATTACTTTATCATTGTCTGTGGGATGTTGGTTTTCACAAAGGGGATTGCCCCCTGGCTCTTTAGAACTTGGACGATGACACTGTCGTCTTCCTTCACTTGGCCCAGAAACTTCACCATCCCTCCAGAGGAGACGTGGCCCTTGGGGATAGGAAGCAAAGCTCTTTAGCTACCAGAAAAGATGCTGTTTGGAGCTGTGACAGTAACAGACGTGAGTCCTGATGCCTCCTGTGACAAAGTTCCTACCCAGCTATTCTCCCAGGCAGAACAGGACCTGACTACCCCAGGGAAAGCTGGATCAGAGCAGGATAGAAATTTCAGCAGAAAACAAAATTTTCATCAAGAAGAAAGGTTTGCTGGTCCCACCATGTTTGGTCCAGGACATCCTTGTCTGAAGGAACTCTTAGCCCATCCTGACACTGATGGGACATCCTGGACTGTTCCCAGGGCACGAGGCAGAGGAATTAGGGATGTACCTTGCAGTTAATGTGGTCCTTGATGCTGATGGGAATGCCATAGAGCAGACCCTTCTCCTTCTGCTTCTTCAGTTTCTGGAGCTGCTCCTCACAGCCATGAATGAAGTCTATCACACAGTTCACCTCCCGAGTCACCTCCAGAGCCTCTCCAGAACAGGGAAGAGCAGCAAGACAGATGAATGGACAGAAGGAAGGAAATAGTATTTAAATCAAGTTTTCAAGCTGAAAATTCAGTCTCCTCAAACCTCAAGCATTCATTATTCAGACCTTACCTATAAACTAAAGATGTTTCTTGCTGGGATAATTTTCTGCCCTGGAACTTTGTCCTACTTATTTCACCATAAGTCACCCTTCAAACATCACGGTATTGACAAGTTGTAATCCCCAGCATTCCTAGTTCTCTGGTTTTTAATTTGGAAGCCCCCACCACGTAAGAGCCCCGCAGCATCTCTCCCGTGCTGGAGGTATCACTCACTTTGCCCATGTAGGAGTAGAGGACACTTTCTGGGGACAGGGACCCCTCCTTCAGCTTCTCCACCAGCTCCACCATTGTCATTGAGAGGACATGTGCTGTCTGGGTGCCTGGGTTCTGCAAAGGGTAGGAAATTAGGTGTAGAGGGAAGAAAATGACAGAAAAGGCAGGTATTAAGGCTGCAAATACCCAGTTCTAACATCTGCCCAGCAATGACCTTGAATGGAGAATTTTAGGAGACATTCCCTGTGGAAATGCAGACCTCCCACACAGCACTGGATGTGCTGGAGCGGGGAATTTGCTGACGGGAATTTGCTGAGTCTTAGCTCATACAAACAGAACCAAAACAGGCAGAAAACTGCTTCTTAGCCGGAGGCTTGCATGAACCTGTAAGAGAGATTTGACGCGTCCCTGTTTACTCTCATGCAGGCCTTCACCCCCCTTCTAACCCATAGACCGTGTTAAATAGCGGCTCAACCAGCTAAACTTTTACAAAATTTATCATTAACATGGGGAAATATAAAAGCTGTGGGCTGTTTGCAACCTCCCCCACAAGGAAAGAATAGCAGTAGGTATTTATTATGGGTCTAAACAAATCCCACATCCAAGGACCTGACCTTCTAAACTCCAGGTGTTTCTTTACCTGGGCATGGGCAGGAGAAAATGGCTTTCGGTCACTGCTGCGCAGAGGTTGGAGGGATGTGAAGTGTGTGGTGCCCCCTCCCAACTTTCAGGATGATGGGGCAGACAGGCCCCTGTAGAGGGGCAGAGGTAAGGAGGATGGGAGAGGAAAAGCTCGGCAGTAACGATGGATGAGAAGCAAAGGGCTTAGGAAGGGGGTGGGGTGGTGACCTGATTCAGAGGGGCCCAAACTCTGATCCACCTTTCATCCTCAGGACACCCTCAACAGCCCTGCATTAAGAAATACTTCCTTTATGCTGTCTTTAGGAGGGTGAGGACCCTCAAAAAAAAGGGTGATGATCCCAAAGGTGCACATGCCCTAACCACCCTTCAAAGAGGGATTGATCAGCACTCCCCCATTTCTTTGGTTACCCAAAACTCAATCCCTCCCTCCCACACACTTTCACCCAATGTTACCTCTTGCTTAAACCTGGAAGCTGCCTTCTCCATTCGCTCCAGGGCCAGATCCCGTGTCCTCCTCGCCTCCTCCATCTTCTGCTGGATCTGCCTACGTCCCAGCCATTTCAGTAGCACCACGGCTGCAGTTGAACTGCAGAGCAGAACCGAGAGGGTGCGAGGGTCTCTCCACGATGGATCTAAGACCTGCCACAGTCGCTCTTGGGTCATGATTTCTCAGTCCTTCTTGTACTGGTCCAGCTACGGGACACCTGGGTCTCCCACCTTCTCCCAAGGAGGGCTGATGGATGCAGACCATGCAATTGCCTGCTGTACAAGAACAGCTCTGAAGCAGAATTGCATTAACAAAGTCCAGGAATGGACTGTTTAGACCGTGGACTTTGAAAGGGTCTGCCTCCTGAAGGAGCACTGGGGGTTGGGCTGCAAAGCAGTGTGCGCAGCTCACACTGGGTTTGGGGGAGGGGGCGGTGTCCCCCAAGGCTGTGTCCCCCACCAAGCCACTGGCTGCTGCTGTACCTGCCTATGCAAAGGAGATAGAGCTGATGAACAAAGGTAAATGTCTGCAAACCCCAGGTCTGGGCTATCCCTACTATTCCCACATATAATAATTAATTAACTCTTAAGCCCATTAACCAGTGGTGCTCATCCATCACCTCTGTCCCTCAGGCAGCAGCATGTGCAGCCCTTTGAGCCTGGAACAACACAGCTTGTCCTGGGGTGGGGAACCTGGTTCAGGGGGTGAAATTGCAGCTTTTGGAGAAGAGGGAGCTCAGGAGATCCAAGAGTATGAAGGTGTAAGTAGGACAGAGTGACTCTGGAAAGGCAGTGCGGAAGGAACGATCTGAAGATGCCTTCAAGTTTGATTGCTCTGTGTCATTTTCAAGCCAAGCCTCTTTGAAAAGCATTCTGGCAACACCGATCAGTGGGTGAGCACTTTTGGAAACCCCTCTCTGACAGACCCAGTAGCCTATCTGCTCTCCAGTTTCTAAGCCATCTTCCATCCAGCACGAGGCAAAAGAGCTGGACTATGCAGCCTTGCCAGCCCCGGGAGCTGCCCCCTGCCACAGGTGCTCTCCACCCATGGGACTGTCCCCTCCAAGAGTACAGAAAGGAGGGGCTGAAAAATGTAACTCTTCTCAAGCCCCAAGGGTCTGCAAGTCTACAGGGAAGGAGCAGGTATGTCTGACCAGTCAGCGCGAGACGCAAGGCAGCGCTGCCGTAGGTGAAGGGATGCTGGCTCTGCTCCAAGTAGGGAAGCAGAGCTTGTCAGGAGGCTGCATCCAGGGCAATCATTGCTCTCTGGTGATGTCTTGTTTGGGGACCATGCTGCATCCAGGGCAATCATTGCTCTCCGGTGGAGATGTCTTGTTTGGGGACCAAAAGCCAGTGATCATGCTGCTGTCACATTACCTTGCCTGTTCCAGACCCGTCCTGTGGGATTGTTCCTGTGGCAGCAGAGAGGGAGCTCAGGGAAGAGGCAAGACCTCGTAGGGAAATCAGCCGCTGAATGGAAAGGCGAGGAGGATCCTCCCTGTTCAGCCAGGGTGGGGAGTAAAAAGAGCCAGATAACTCAACGTGTGTGTCACAAACCTCTCCCCACCCGTTGGGGGGATGTGGTCTTCATTGTCAGCATGCAGCTGGCCCTTTTTGGCGACCTCAAGTCCCCAGAGCCAGACAGCAGCTTTGGCCCTGCCTGGTGCACTGTCCCAGGGCAGTGGGCACGGCTTGCTGCAGGTCTTGGCTCAGGGCTTCCACCGAGAAGCATTTACTGGTCCAGATCTCTGTTTGGAGTCCTGCACCTTGCCTTGCCAGGGAGAGAGCGGTTAAACTAACAGAGCGATGCCGTGCTTGGCTCTCCGGGAGCATGGGCGCAGGTGGCATTGCCTCTCCTGGGACAAGCTCCTCCAGGCTTGAATTTTAAGATGCAAACAGATAAGCACCTCCAGCACTTTCTGTGTGCAACTGTCAAAAAACCCCACCCAAGCTCTTCTGGGACTTGGCTTTACATAGCATTCAGTTCTGGGATGCCTGGAGCTCACTCCCTCCTTTTCCAAAGTTGGCTGATAGTAAGAGTCCTGGGGCTGCTTTCTCCTAGGCTGGAATAAACCTCTCTGCCCAGCCCTTGGAAAGACCCCATGCTTCTGCATGACCGGTTTAAACAACAATACATGGAAAAGTAAAACAAACATAAATCCTGCCAGATCTTTGTTACAATCTGCTTGTGACACTGCTGCGCTGGGAAAACAGGTTTGCATCGGGGTATCCCTTTCTGGGAAGCATCCAGCACTGTCAATCCCAGCATCAGCAGCTGCCAAACTCCAACTGAAAAACCTGGCACGGTTCCCTCCGCCAAAAGGGAGGGGAGGGTGTGCAGCGCAGACTGTCCATCTACGTGCCGCACTGTGAGCGGAAGCAATTCGTACCTCTGCCCTGGGGAAAGCAGGAGCAGGTGTCTGACGGAGATGGGAGTCAATGATCACTCCAGATTTCCCCTCCATGGCGTGCAGGGTGCCAGCAGCCCTGCACTGCAGGAAGCAGTCCAGCTCTCTCCCTGCATGCCAGAGCCTGCAAGCTTTGACCTCAGATTGCTCTACAGCAGGGAAAACACCAGACTTCATCTTCAGGGAGCTGAGGGTGGAGGGGAAAATCCCTTTTCCTACAGCAGTCCAAGTAGAATTCTGAATGTCCTGGACAAAACCAGTCCCCGTGCCTCAGTTTCCCCATGTGCAAGAGAAAGATCACGTTCTCGCACTTCCAAGGCTGGTGTTGAGAGGGTTATTAAAATGCACCCCAACCCCAGACACAAACACAGACCTGAAAGAGCAGACTTTCAGATAACAAAATTACTGTATTAGGACAATGACTGGAAGTGCTCCACCACCGCGGAGCTCGCCTCGCTTTGCCCCTGCACCCCAAAGCCATCCGCCAGCCCAGCCGCTCCCGCATCCTCACAGAGGGGAACACGAGTTCTGCAGTCGAGTCGGACCAAAGGGTGACCCGCACTGATGTTAGCTGGGATCCTGCTCTGGGCGAGCGCTCAGGACTCAGAAGATCCTGTTTTTCTGCAAGACGAGCGTCTCCACCTCTTTCATGAACCGGAGGCACAGCTCCTCCTGCCACGGCAAGGCCACGCACTGCACGGCCACCGGCAGCCCCACGCTGCCGCGGAAAGCCTGCGGCACAAACAGAGGGGGAGAGGGCAGGGGGATGTCCAGGGGAAGGGATGGGGATGCTCGTGTCCCCCAGGGAACCTGGCGCCACTCACCTTTGCCAGGGTCCGGTCCCACCAGTCCCGAAAGTACCCCTGGTAGCCCTTCAGCTCCTCCTCATCCTTGTCTGTCACCATTGTGACGGGGACTACGCCAACGGGGAAGTCCAAGGTATTGTAGAGCATCGTGTAGCTGACTGCCACTGGGGGAGGGGGGAGCTCTCAGCAGCTGCCTGCCGCCAGGAAAGCCTTCGCCCCACTCCACCTATGTGAGCTCCCACCTAACAAGGAGCTTATGCTGGGAACTCGAGGGCTGTGGGATGGAAACCTGCCCCTTGGCTCCCACAGGCACCAGGGGTTTGTCCTGGGTGTACCCTATGGGCTCGGGCTGCAGCCGCCCCAAGAGCCGAGCTGTTCCCACCGCTTGCCAGAGCCCTGGGGATGTGAGGGGAGGAGAGGGAATGCTCCTCATCCATAGCGGTGGAGTGCCGCAGCAGGGGCACGCCAGAGGCAAAGCTCCCCTGTCAGCAGTCCTACCTGAGAGCTTCTCGGGGTAGCCGATGCCGAAAGCTGGGCTCAGCATGGGACAAAGCATAACGTCCAGATTCAGCTTTTTCCACTGGGAGATGAACTGGTAGCAAAACTCCTGAGGAGGAAATGCACTGGTGGTGAGCGGTGTGGATGTACCGTCCCATGGATGCTGTCTGAGGGTCTCCCTGGGTGCCCAGCCAGGGTCTCGGCCCTTCCCCAGGAGCAGCCATCAGGACACATCAGGCATGATCCTGCTAAAATCCAGCAACCCTTTGCTGCTTGGCCAACAGCCCCCCCAGTGTACAAAGCACGCTCTCCCCTGTTAAAACAGGAGGTGGGGAAAGACTGAGTGTGGGGGCACGTGGCAACCCGGGACATGGGCATGGATCTTGAGGAAAGAATGGAAATAAAGGCAAGTCTGCTGCAGCTGATGGCCTACGTTTTCAAGTGTAGGAGTGAAAAATTCAGGTATGATTCGGCATCATGAGAGTGCATACGCGTCATCCTAATCTTTAAATGTGCTGAGAACTTGCACATCCGAGTGAGATCTGTTGAGCAGTGATGTACGTTCCTACCTCACATCGCCAGTGACTTGATCACCTCCTAACCCTGGTGGGTACTGAATCTGCCTCTTCCCAAAGAGAAATAAACCAAAAACTATCAAAGTCCAAATTGCAATACTTTACCTCCACTTCATGATGAAGACTCCAGACTTCGTCCACTGTGCTGAAAAAGGAAACAAAACCAATCAAAGCCATCAAGAGGTGCTGCAAGGGCAGCCTTAGGGGCAGGGAAGAACATCAAGAAGCAGATGGGCACAGGTTAGCTCTGCTAAGAGAGGACTTTGGCAAAGTCCTGGCTTTCCTCCGAAGGGCTGGGGGCATCTTATTTCTGCCTCTGCCCATGAAGACTAAAGGCAGATTGGTGCAAGTGCTGCTCTGGCCTGACAGGTATCCATCCCTGTCACTGCCGCTGTGCTGAGGAGGTGGAAGCCCAGGCATGACATTTCTCAAAGGCCAGGCTGCGCGAGCTGCACTGATCCTTTGATGTGGGGACTGACATAGTGCCTTGGAGGCACAGCTCAAAATACACCCTCTCTGCTACAGGATTTGAGTCCTTTCTCATCACTAACTGACCAAGACTGACACTGCAGCGAGGAAGAGCAAGCCTCCTTCTCTGTGCATTTACCTTCCTTCTCTCTTACGGGGTCCCTACCTCACAGCATGACGGACAGATTAACCAGTGCTGAAGCCAACACTGTATTTTATTCCCACAAACTTCATCCAGTTCCTAAGCAAGAGTCCATCCTCATTCCCATCCTCAGTACCAGAACAGTTTGCTAAACCCTGCAGGGTTGTGGTGTTGACATAAACTGCCCTCAGTCTGCTCCCACCCTTGTTTTCTCCCTTTTATTTCGTCAGACGCATGCTGCTGGAGCAGTATTCCTAAAGTGGCAAACACTGCTGCCCTCCAGAAGAGAAACCCAAATCCTCACACATTTGCTCAGGCTAAGATTTACTCACTTTGGTCTCATAGCTTTGATGATATTTGAAAGTCGAGGCACCTGAGAAAGTAAAAAAAAAAAAAAAAAAAAAATTTACATTAATCCTAGCCCTGTCTGCGACAGCCTTTGACTCAGTGCTCAGGCAGGACTCATGGATTTTCCCCAAAGGGGGGAGAGGAGAAGCAGAAATAACAACACTCCAGTTTGGAGATGTGTCTAAGCACAGCCAGAAAGCATCACCTGGCTTTTTTTTTTTTTTTTTTTTTTTTTTTAAGATAAAACCTTACTGCAATGGAAAACAAGTTATTCACCACCTACTGCTTAATTCCATCTATGCTAGAAAGAAATGGACCTTACGAAGGGTTTGACAATCCAGGAGAGGGCAGTTTTTAGCCAGTTTGGTGACTTCGCCAACCAGAAGAACAGCCCCATGCTGTTTGCCTCCAGCTCCCCTTTGCTGAAAGGGAAAAGGGTGTTTAGCTGAGCAGTGTTAGGAAGTAAACACAGTAGTACACACAAGGCCAACCGCTCTAAACAGCACATCTAAGTGACAAAAAGAAATTTGCTCCACTCCTCTGATTCTCACACTGCTTTTAGGACATCAGCACCCAGTTTGCTTTCATCTGTCAAGGCTGGTAACAATCCCAGAGACCCAAGGTTCAGCTGAATCACTCGATGGTAAGCTCCCCAGTAAATCCCAGGGGATAGCAGACACTACCTACACCCAGTAGATCTGCTACTTGTAGCCAAACCCTAGAGAGGATTTTCACAGAAAGGCACTGATCACAGCAATCCATTCCAGCCTGTACTTACAATTTCTTGATAAAGGAGGCACCCCCGTCTGCAAACATCCCCCTGACGCAGAAGTTAAAGAACACATAGTCCACGTTCATGAGTTCGAAGGGCACCAGCTGGAAGGAAAACAGAAAAGGAGTCAGTGGCACAAGCAAGCTGTGTGGGAGAAGCCATCGAGGGCTCACAATGGGCTGAGGATTTCCTGACAAGCTCTCAGGAAAGCCTCCAGCATCTGAGGTCACTAAGCCCTCCCCATCCATTCCAGCCCTCCTCAAAACCATCATCTTCCCTTTGAGCAACAACTGATGAGTCAAAAGATACAGGATGACGTTGGCCCCCTGACATTCAAGCAGTCCCCAAGGCACAAAGATGCCTCCAAATCTGGTAATGGGTGACAGAGAGCATGAGTCTCTGTCCCCCACTTCACTCCTCATCCTTGTGCAAGGGTAAGGGGGAGGTGTGCAGCCATGACCAAGCCACATGCACAGGAGATGACTTGCTGAAATGGCAGAGAGGAGGGAGACAACCCCTGCTCAGCACCCCAGAAACAGGTCTGGGTCAATACGGGACTGCTTGGCCAGGGTGTGAGTAAACGCGCCCACAGTACAGACGGATCATACAGCAGTGCTTCTACTCCCCAGCAAGCGTTACGGATCAGGGCGGGCTCCATTTGGTGTTCACCAGCACCTAAAGAGCACTGAGATCCTGCCAAGAGGAGAAATCAAGTTGCAATATAAAGAATTTCTCTTTTCCAGAAGCAGCTATCTAGTTTCAAAGCTGTGGGTAGCTAAGTGGATTCCAGGCCTTCTTTCCTTGCCAAATTTGCTTGATGTTCACCTATGTATCCCAAAGGCACGTTAAGAAGGAAGAATAGGTGCAGCACGACTATTGGGTTCATGCAACATCATACCGTGTGGCCAGCATCCTCCAACAGCTGCTTTGTCTCCCGAACGGCGCGTCTCATGGCAGGGCTTGGCATGGTGAAGAAATCAGTCTCATAGTAGCCTATGCGGAGGGGCTCTGTGCTGGAATACACCTGCAGAGGAAGACAGAGTGCCAGCTGGCAGGATGTCGGTGGCATCAGGAGCGAACGGAACACCCACGCCGCGGGGCGAGTCTGGAAAGCAGTACTTCTCGCCCAACAACAGCACACAGGCAGGTTAGAACAGATCCTGGTGAGCTCCTGTGAGTCACCGGCCCTTTCAGTCTGAGCAACAGCAGCTCTGCTCAGAGACCTTCACCCCCTTTTGGGCCCTTTACCTCTTCATTGAAGGGAAGGGGGGGCACTGTGCTGTCCAGGCTGAACATGTCCTCGCACAGGAGCGCCCGCATGCACAGCGCCAGGCTCTCCACGTCTTTTGCCATCGGCCCCACTGCTGCAATCACTGGAAGAGACCAGAAGAGAGCTTGGAGGTCTTTCAAGGGCATGTCCTGTAAAAGCAGGAACTCTTGGCATCTTTCTGACTTAAGTCTAGCGTGGGCAGCATTTCCTCTTTGAGAACTGGGCTGGGGATGCCTCCAAGTGCCTTCCCACCAGCAGGCCTATCATTATGGACCCAGAGTCGTTAACCATCAATATGTGCCCTGATGACCCCATTTCATGATTTACAAAATTAAACAAAAAGCTTTATCAATCACGACACAACGACAACATAAACACACGCTTGGACTGTTAATCCCACCTCCCACAAAGCACTGGTAGACAATGCAGCCACCTGGGGGTTACAGGGTGTGTTGAGGTTTACGTGTTGCACAAACAGCTCATGCATATTCCAATTTCTCAGGAATCATGTATAGGGGTGACTCTTCAGGTGCCTGAAAGGGAACCTGTTTCCCTCTCTGAACATGTTGGAGAAGGTCCCCCGTAATCAGCTGAGGGTCCTTCTCACCCATGCCCTGTGGCCCTCCTTGGAGGACAACCATCAGTTCCTACCTGCCTTCTGCCCAGTGACACCAGAAATGATTCCTTTTTTACTGCGAAGAAGAGAGACACACAAAATACAGCAGCTCAGCAGTTTTCACAGAAGGTAAAGGCTTCAAGCAGTAGCAAGCGGTAATGAAAACACTGCACTCCCTTTGTAAACGCAGAGGTTGGCAGAAGGAAGGGCCAAGGGGAAGACCCAACCTAGGCCACAATGATTTATGCCCTCTCAGTCCCGTTAGCATGCAGATTGAGAGGTTTCCCCATCTTCGTTCTGGGGGAAATCAATGCTTCCCTCCACACAGGCCCCAGGAAAGGCTGGTCAGGAGGGAGAAACAAGCCCTTCCCAGCTCCCCACAGGTTTCCCCTTGCCCACGGGAGCAGGAGCATCCCAGCACAGCGGTCGGTAGGGTGGTGGGTGGGTCTCACCCAGAGCCATCCCTGCATTACTTGCAGTACCTGAGTCTGTTCCCGGTGGGTTTGAGCGTGCAGATCCCACAGAAGGCAGCAGGGAAACGCAGGCTCCCTCCTACATCCGTCCCAAAGCCCAGGATGGACCCACCTCCACCTACAAGTGCCCCTTCTCCACCAGAGGAGCCTCCAGGGCTTCTGGTGTAGAGCAGAGGGTTGAACGTCTGACCAAAGATTAAGTTCCTGCAGTCATAGCTAAAGAGAGAGAGGGATTGCAAATGAGAGGAACGTAGACATCTGCTGATGTGGACCCCAGTCACTACACAAAAAGACCTTCAGAAAGTTATTAGATAATTCACTGGTTGCTACACTGACATCACTTAGTCTGGGGGAGTTTCCCAAAGCTCCCATGAAGAGCACCTCAGGACCTGGATTCACTGCCAGCTAATTTCTGTGTCATCGAGCCTTCCCCAGACAGAGCCTCTGGCAGCATAAATCCATCAGACCTCCTGGAAAGTCCCCCTGTTAAGGCAGTCCTGAGTAGCACAAGACATCCAAAGCAGCCCATCTGGAGCAGCTCCAGGCCTCTTCACCCTAGGGGTGGGGCATTGCTGAGCCCCTTCTTAGGAACAGGGAAAATGCCAGCTGCAGTGATATTTGAACATCGGGCTCCCCCAGGAACTGGTGCAAAATCTGATAATCCCTGGGACAACCTCTTTGCGTAGCATCTTTCAAACATGGTCACTGCCTTGTTGCCCTGAGGCAGGCATTTCGTACGGCCAGGCAACAGTCATCCCCAAGGAGCTTTGCCAGAGTTCGTTTGGCAGGACACAGGGATGCTAGCAGGGTGGCCGGCCAGCAGGGACACCTGACCTCACCCCAGACCAGTGACGTCCTGAGTGGTACCGCCAGATACAGCAGGAGCTTTGGGGGCAGGATAATCTAAGGTCGTTAGCTTATCTAATTAACTAGCTTCCCCATCCATGAATGTGTGTTTGCACTGTACAGTTAACAGGAGCACCACCGAGGGGTTAATTTAATTAAAATTTTTAAAAAATTGATTTAAAACCAGCCAGCACAGGAAAGAAAGGGAGCGATTTTTCTCCTCTTCTCCTCATCTTTTGCTTATTTCATTTGGAATTAAACACATTTACGCTAAGGATGAAAATTAAGTAAAACTTAAAGATGGTAAGGATGGGGACCAGGTGCCGTCATTTAAAGAGTGGGACATGAGAATTAGACTCATTAGAAACCCTCACGTGGGATGAGGGAGGGAGGAAGAACTGTGCCATGCCGAGGGAAGGGAGCACCCACCTACCTGATGAGGGACTGGGGAACGTTGGTTTTGACAAACGGAATTGCACCCTGTTTCCTGAGCACCTGCACCACCACGCTGTCCTCTGCCGCGGGTTTATTGAGGTTTTTCACAAACCCTAACGTGGAATCGTGGCCCTGGGGACACGGCAGAACACTGTTTCCAAATGGAGGATTGTAATTCCCCATGACATCATATTTTTATCCTTATATATAAGCATGTGCATGCACTTCCAGCATCCCATCCATCAGGCACATGTTGCATAGTATATTGATAGCAAATCTACCCAGCACTCTGTTGGCTCTTATGGGATACAGGCAGCAAACCCCACCACATGCCAGGGCAGGCCATCCCACATCAGTTACAATGAATTCCAGCCAGGTGCTGAGCTCAAACCTCCCCCCGCCACCACAGGGATCTCCGGATGCGCGTGGTATCGCGCTGGGGCTACCTGGCAGTTGATGTTGTCTTTGATGCTGACAGGCACCCCGTAGAGCAAACCCAGCTTCCCTGTCAGCTTCGCTTTCCGGAGCTGGGTCTCACTTTCCTGCAGATACTCCGTGATACAGTTGGTTTCTATGGCGATTTGGAGGGCCTTTGGGAAAGCAAAGCCCGCAGGTGAGACACAAAAGCCTTCTACTTTGCAAAGGACACCTCTCTTCCCCCTTTTCCACCTCCCCACCTGGGCAGTCGGTATCAGGGCAGCCCTTTCTGCTCCTTTCCAAGACATTTTCATGCCAAACTCCAGAACGTTATCTGGACAGGGGAGGACCATGGCACCAGCTGGTGCGTGATGGAGAGGCACTCAGCCCAGCAGAACACCAAAGGCTGTTCTCCTGACTGAGCTTCTGAGGTGGTATAAAACAGTAACACTAAAATGTGAACCCAGGAGACGATCAGGGCATTTTGGCAAAAGCAGAGAATGGAAGTGGACACTGAGGCTTTGAGGTTTACCAACTGATTTGGAGACGGAGGGGAGACAACAGCAGCACTCTGTAATTTCCCTACAGCTAAACCTGTCCCTGGGAAAGTGTGGGCTCCCCTAGGAAGGTATGGACACTCCAGATGCTGAGCTAGCTGCTCTCCTTTGCTCCAAACCAAGCTGAGAGCCATGGCAGCCAGATGCCCAGCTCTGCCCTTGCTCATGGAGAAGTGCAGAAAGGGTCAGCACTAACCAGCGAGCACTGACAGCTCAGCAGTGTTTGAGCCAGCGTTTGAACCTTGTGCAGGGCTTCTCCCAAGAGAGCCAGCCCCACCGTGGGCGAGATGCTGCCCCACCACCCTTGCTCCTCACCTTGCCCACATAAGCGTAGAAGACGTGCTCCGGAGGGAGGGAGCCATCCCGGAGTTTCTTGGAAAGCTCTGGCAAAGGCAGAGTGAGGATGGAGACCACGTTCACGGAAGGATGCTACGGGAAAAGTCGAACAGGCAATGACACCTCTACCTCAGCTGACGGGCTCCTCCTCGCCCCTCGGTGCCCACTGTAACCCACCCTAAAAATATCTGCCATTGGGTGGCCCAAGGCAGATCCTAGCCGGATACCGGTGAGCATGGGGTGAAACCTGCAGGGCCAGCAGCCACCCCAGGGTTTCTGCAGCCTTATCTCCTGGCCAGGCTGGTCTCGCCAAGCGCTGGTGTTTAAGATAAAGCCTGCCGGGCAGCCTTGTTCGGACAGGTCACAGTGAGAATCGGTGGTATGGTTATAGATACTGCTCCAGCAAGAAACAAAACCGGACCTGGTGCCAGCTCTTCTCCTGGCATAGCCAGGATATCCTACAGGGATATCATAAACCAGGGAGACCTTTGGCTGATGCCAGACAGGTCATTTTTGGGTCTGCAGAGATTTCCTCACCACCTACTAAATACCACAGAAAAGAAAGCATCAAACCTCACCCCCCAGGCTGGACTCTGGACCCGAGCGAGCCCACACCAACCACAGGTCGGGCAGAACGACAGCAGGAGCAAGGTCGGGCTGGATTTCTGGGCACCGTGCCCCAGTATCCCGGTGGCCTGGCATCGCTGTGGCCCTGCACCCCGGCCCCGGGGGCAGCGCCCCCGGGCTGCGAGGCCGCACTTTGGCCTCTGCTGATAACACATCGCCTCCCCAGCAGCCGGGCTGAGCCTTCTTCCATGGCGGAAGAGGCCGGGAAGCTTTCAGGCGAGGGGCAGGGATCTCCCTCTCCTCGCTGCCTGTTCGCCTGCGCCGCTGCCCTTTATCCCCCGCTGCACCGGCTGCCCCGGGAAGCGTTTCCTCCCCATCCCCGCTGCAGAGCGGAGCGGTGCATGCACACGTAGAAAGGGGAATAAAAATAAAACCGCCCCCCCCCCCCCGTAGCTCCATATTAGGAGCGAGCAGCCCAGCAGCTGCCCCTTGCACGGACACACACACACATCCCCCCACCCCGGGTCCCCGGAGGTTTGCTACAGGGAAAGGACCAGGGCGAGAGGCCATCGCCGGGCGGGCGGAGGCGACTTTGCCCACCCGGCGCCTCCCTGCCCGCCCCGGGGGTGAAGGGCGGCTTCCCGCACCCACCTGCTCCCGAAAGCGATGTGCAGCCAGCTCCATCTGCACCAAGCTCCGCTCCTGCCTCTGCTGAGCCTGCTTCACCTTCCTCCAGAGCCCCCTCCGCCGCCGCCATCGCAGCAGCAGCACCAGGAGGCTGGCGACCGAGCAGCCGAGCAGGGCGACCCGCATGGCGGGGCTGGCCGACCGGGCGACCCGCTCCTCCCGTTCCCGGCGCCTCCCCGCTCCCGGCCGGCTCCGAGGGCACCGACGGGGAGGTGAGGGAGGCAAAACCTGGGCAGGATTCCCGGGCGGGAGAGGGTTGGGCTCACTGGAAAGGGATTTAACCGGTTAGTTGCTTTGCGAGCAGCAGCACCGGTAGGGAGGAGGAGATCGGGGAGCAGGAAAAGCTCCTGGATGAAAACTCACCCTTCCCTGTGCTGGGAGCTCTCTCTGATAAGGTCTATTTATTTTGCCGTTTCCCCAGCGAGGCTTTGATCTCCCTGTAATTTTTCAGCCTCTCTGGGCATAGTCTTGGCTAGTAGCATCAAAGAAGCAGGGGAGGAGTCCCAAAGATACCCGGCTCCTTTCTGCTTCCTGGAGCCAAGCAACTGCCAGGGGAAAGGGAATAGTGAAGGTCCCAGCCCTGTGCCCACCTCATCGCTGGCAGAGGACGCGTGTGCCTGTGCATTGCTAAGTGCTGCGGCTGCCAGCATAGATATCTGCCATCCCTGCTCAGGAAGGGGAGTGCTTGCTGGGGCCTTACGCTCAGCTTTGAGGGAAACTAACTCCAAAAGCATTTGTCACCAGCCCCACTTGCACTCTGTCCTTAAAAAAAAAAACCCTTCACCGCTTGCGAAAGTTCATCAGCAAATATTTCAAGCTATTCAATTTAGATGCTGCCCATAAGATTGTGAAAAACCTGTTGGGAAAGTTTTGGGGTGTCTTCTCCCTCCTGCTGTATCCCAGCAGGATAAGCCACTCCCAGTCAGATGCTGAGCTAGAAATTGCAGTAGAGTTACCCAGACCTGATTTTCCTGGCATTATTGCTCAGGCCACTGGCCTTACTTCAACATTCAGGCCATCAGGGCTACCCTGGCAGCACCCAAGCGGTTTGTGCCAGAGCCTGGGTCTCCCAGAGGGAAATGCTGCGCTGTACGTACCAGGGTCCTGGGACTGCCTTTGCTGAAGGGTGTTGAAGCCTCGGAAGTATTCAGCTCTCGCTGAGCTTGTGGCCTATGACTTCTCGGTATTTGAGGATGAGCAGCTTCCTGTTAACTGGGTCAAGGAAATAACATGCAAGAACAGCCTTCCTCCCCTCCCCCACTAATTTTTTTGTGGGTTTTTTCTTCTTTTTTCTCACCCCCCACACCAGACTGTGAGGCTCAGAGGATTATACCACAAGGCAACCTTCCACGGGCACTGCAGTCCCGTGCGTGCAGGCTACTTAGGGCACAAGAAACGGAGGGAAGCAGAGTTGATGGGGGTGCCCTTGCAGCGAGCCAAGAGAATGGAGACCTCACACTCTCCTCAGCTGCACTGATCTCACCCCACAGCAGCATGAAATAGGGCTGTTGCCCTGCAGGCTGTAGAACCAGGTGCACCTGAAGCCTATTAACAAGAGAACAAGAAAGGTGGTGAACTTTGCAGAAACAGAAGTTAAAAACTAGTTCCGGTGGAAGACAAAATTACTTCCCCAACCCTCTTCCCCTTAGTTTAAACCCTGCTTAAAAACTCTCATGCAGGAACAATTTTCAAGATCTTCAGTTCAGCTTGTCCATGGGGAAAAAACCAAAATACGAGCTTTATGCCGGGAGCACCTGTGCCTCCAGGAGATGCTGCCAGAGACCCTCCTGCTCCCCTCTCCCGGGCAAGTGTATAAGGGTGAATAAATGGGATTGAGGCATCAGGCAGGACAGTGGGAAGCCTTGGATCTCTGCCAGGGCTGGCCAGCTCCAGGAGGTTAACCCAGAACATGGGAAACCCCAAAATGGAACAGGTGTCTGCTGTGACCCAGCTGCCAGCAGAGATGGGACAAGGCAGAGAACAGGGGGTTCCAGCACGGGCAGGTGGTGGATGAGGACACCCTGTCCAGGAGGATGTGCCTGGGACTGCCTAAGAGAGGTAAAATGCATCTGGCCTTGCTCCCCATGGCCTGGAGTGGGGGCCAGCTGCTGACTTGTAGGGTGAGTCATGCCCTGATGTACCTTTGAGACATTGATGTGCCCTTGCCAGGTGAGCAAGTGGAGCTTTTCTACTGTTAGGTCCATAGGGCTGCCCATATGCTGCACCAAAGGGGGTTTGAATCTTGGGGTGCTGGGAACAAAGATGGATCCTGCCCCTGCCCCTCCTCCACTGCCTGACAGGTCTGGAGCCTGCGGTTAAGGGAGGGTGAAAGGAGCAGCTGGATGGTGAAGGCTTCCTTCACCATTGCCCACACCCCTCTGTGTGTCCACAGACCTGCAACTGGGTGGGTACCACCACACCCCCGAGATGCTGTAACCCTGTGGTTACCAAAGGAGAGGCAGAAAATGTCATCTTCCAGCCGTGACACACCACACATGGTCAGCTGGACTGGCTCAGGCTGAAGAACCAGCTGACACCAGAGCAGATGCCAAGAGTATAACAAACACAGAGCAATGTTTTCCTTAACGCAGTCTCTTGGCATCAGAGAGCTGTGGCTTCTCAAGCCAGAGGTTAGGTTTTAGTGACTAATAGTTGTGTGCTTTCATACAGATATTTCTGGTTTGAAGCAATCCTATTCTGGCACTCACAGTGTCCTGCAGCAGGGAGATCCTGTTCAGTTCAGATCCTGTTCCACAGTTCATCCTCGGGCTACAGGGAAGCGACATCTCCTCTTTGCTGCCCTTGGCTGATTTCATTTGCTTCTCTTTATTTCAGAAGAGGCCTAAGAAATTGTTTGTTTCTCAGCCAGGAATTATATACTTCTTCCATTTCACCCTGCTGCTTTTTGAATGTTTCCCAGAGGTTAACAACCTGCTCCTGCCACCAGCTGCCAGTCACCCCCTTCCTGGGGTCTGGCTCTCTGGAAGAAGATCCACGCTTCATTTACAACAGCCAACAGTCCATCTTGCTTCATTTGTCCTCTCCTTGTAGATTCCTGACTCTCAGTCAGGAATTCAGTCAGGGATTCATCAACATGATCTGCAAGAAGGTGAAGCAGCTCCTCTCAGAGCGGGAGCAAGAAGGTTGTCCAGCAGCTCAGGCAAGAGCCCATGTCATGTGGGAGCGACTCCTTATGCCCCTGTAAGAAAATTGCATGTATCAACCAAGATGTTCACTTGGTGTCACCTTTGCTGTTCACTTTGTAGTCACCTCTGCCTGTATAAGATGCTTGTCCTCCTCACTGTTTGTGCTCCAGGGCTCTGCCAGTGGGAGGTTTGATTGCTCCCAAATCTGCCTCAAGCCGAAGTATCTGAGTTACCGTACGCAGATCGAACACATAGTTTGTGCCAGCTTTGCGGACCCTGTTCTGAAGTGTGTGAAGGGGGTGCTCACACGTGTTCTCCACCAGCAGATCTGAGGAGAAGCTGACCTGGAAGGGGACCAACACTTGCACATACAACTTGCACTCGTACAAACACTTCTGGTGTATCTGGCTCTTGTTGCATGGTAGTTTGGTGGTGAGTAAGGAAAAACTGAAGAGATCATAGCCGTGGGGTCCCTAGGATGTGGGGGGACCCTTTGGGAGAGTGCTGAAGACACCTTAGGCAAATAGCTTCAGTCTCTGAAAACCTCCTTTCTGTACAAATGAGGGAGTGGGGACTTATTTCTAGCAGTGCCTGTGTTACAAAGTCCAAACAGATTTACATTTCATATAAGCATTAAAAAATAAGGAGGGAAGGAAAAAAAAAAAAAAGAGAGAAAGAAAATTTAAGTGGGTAAAATTACTCCTGTAGTTGTTTTCCACAGCTGAATGAAGATAATTGTATTGGCAATTGTGAGTGATTACAGTATTATCTGCCATCAAAAAAGTTATTTTTTTGAACGCTAAAGGAATTAATGATACATAAAACTGTGCTTAGATTGAGTGCATTCATCAGCAGAAATGCTGCGTGCTGGCACTGCTACACTGTAATTACTCCAGCCGCGCAAAGAAAGAGCAGGAGATAGGGGGCTATTGTGGATACTGCCAAAGATTTACATACGTTTACACGCTGAGCAGCTCTAGTGATCAGGGAGGGGAGAGCAGAGCCAGGGCAGCAAAGCTGGAGGGGGAGGGACACACGAGTTTCACTCCTTTTTGCTTATTGTGCATTGCAGGGTGAAGAATGAAGGGTCTGCTCTGTGTTTAAAACTATGTAGGGTGAAGCCAGTATGGAGAAGATGGTTAAATGGTCCTCAGAATAGCAAGGGACGAGCCCAGGCTTTGTAGGATGCCGCCTCATGGTGTCCATGTCCTGGGGTCACAGGCAGACATTGCCCAGCCTTAACTGACTGTGGTGGTGGCAACGGCAGAGCTGGTGTCCTCAAGGGACATCCTGTGCTTTGGGCGAGCCCATCGTGCTGCCACACTGGTGAAGCTGGGAGAATGGTGTGTGTCAATGGGGATGGGGTGAGGAAATCGAGAAGAAATGCTCCCTGGCTTGCTCTGCACCATGAGGCCCTTCAGCAAAGAGACACAATATTGGGGGAGGGTGAGGTGTTTATCATGGAATCAAAGAATCACAGGATGGTTTGGGTTGGAAGGGACCTTAAAGCCCATCCAGTTCCAACCCCCCTGCCATGGGCAGGGACACCCTCCACTACACCAGGGTGCTCAAAGCCTCATCCAGCCTGGCCTTGGACACTCCCAGGGATGGGGCATCCACAGCTTCTCTGGGCAACCTGTCCCAGTGCCTCACCACCCTCTCCAGGAAGAATTTCTTCCTTACATCCAATCTAAATCTACCCTCTTTCAGTTTAAACCCATTTCCCCTTGTCCTGTCACTACAGGCCCTTGTAAAAAGTCCCCCTCAGGTTTCTTGTCGGCCCCTTCAGGCACTGAAGGTGCTATAAGGTCTCCCCAGAGCCTTCTCTTCTCCAGGCTGAACAAGCCCAACTCCCTTACCCTGTCCCCATGGCAGAGGTGCTACAGCCCTCGGAGCATCTCCGTGGCCTCCTCTGGACTCGCTCCAACCAGTTGACATCCTTCTTATGTTGAGGGCTCCAGAGCTGGATGCAGCACTCCAGGTGGGGTCTCACCAGAGCAGAGTAGAGGGGGAGAATCCCCTCTCTTGGCCTGCTGGCCACGCTGCTCTGGATACAATCCAGGATACATGGGACGGGGCTATTGCAGGAAAAGCTGTTGCAGGGGTTGTGAGAAATCTGTGCGGAGCAGAGGAATGCTTTCCATGATGCAAAGAATTTGGAGGGTCTTTTAAAACAGGCCAGTGTGTTGCAGCCCCTTTATGGGGCCCACAGTCCCTCTCCAGTGATGGACCCATGCTCTGCTCAAGCAGAGAATCTTAAAACCTTCCATGATCTCCATTTTCACGTGCACAGCTGCCTTCTGAGCTGTATTTTGAGGTAAATTAAAGAAGAAAGGGGAGCACAGACCCTTTCCGGGCCATGGGCCAGACACGATGTGCATCCATCTCTCGCCGCTTCAAGAAGACACCACCGCTGGGTGTGTGTGGCCTTTCGGGTGTGAGCCACCAGAGAGCAGGATTGAGCTGCTGTCGTGACAGACATCTCATGCTGGGGGGCTTTTGCACCCTGAAACCCTCCACTGTATACCCTGAACTTGTGAGGAGCGTCACGCAAAGCAGAAAGCCATTTTCTGGCTCTTCGGGTGACGGGACAACCCGAGCTTTTGTGGGGAGCAGCACTTTGATTTCAGGCGATTTTAGGTGTTGTTATAAAATGATGGGAGATTTGCTGCTGCTTTTGCTAAGGAGGACATCCCAGCAGGGCTTGATCCAAACGGTCAGTGCTCGGAGACCTGCAGCTCTGCTGCTGCCAGGATTTGTGGTGTCCAGGGCAGGCCGACCGCGCTTTCGGACGAACAAGGGCATCTCTGCCTTCTCTGACCGCATATTGCAGAAAGGGGGAAACAGTATTATTTGTGTCTGAAGCCCCACAGGCCAAGTTTTGGGGCTAAAAGGGGCAGACCCAAGTTTAATCCTCACAGTTTCCACCCAAAGCAATATTATTCTGTAGTTTGGGGTCAAGATTTAAGTGGTGTCCTGAGTCATAGCAGGGTCCCGAGCCCTCGTCCATCTGTGAGTGTGACTGGGCTGAATCCAGACCTCCTTAGCCACGAGTACTGTCATTTTCCTTGCCTGGCAAAAAGCCCACAGAGCCTGAATTTTCTTTTTTTTCCTGAGAGCCCTGCTTTCTGAACAGGCCAGGAGAGGGAGGCAGACAGCCAGTTACTGCTCAGCCCAGATTTCCAGCTCTCCATGTTTGCCGTGGGATGGGAGCAAACACAAGTACCCACATTGATTTTTCCAGAGGGAAGGTTTGATCTGTGCCTGGGTGACCTGCAATTTACATTTATACAAGCAGGATGGGTATTGTGTGGGAGGGGAAACTGAGGCACAGAGCAGGCCCATGCCTTGGTGGCGCTGGTGGTGGTGTCCTCCTTCTCGCAGACCACAACTGCAGGTTGTGATTGCTCTGTGTCCGTTGGTGTAAATGTCCTTGTGGCCTGGGGTGAGCCCACCAGGTGGGCTATGGGGCGCTATTTTAGCATCACCTCGGTTGTCAGCCCTATAGGGACACACAGCTCACCCCTCCCGCCCCATCCATGCTGAGTCTTTGTGCAGTGTCTTGCACACCCAGCAGCTGGTCCCTGGTTCAGACCCCCCGATGGTGAGGCGGTGGGGACCCCCACCTGTGGGCAAGCTGTTGTTGGCGAGCTCACCCCAGCACAAACATGCACAGGTGGCAACGGAGGGGCCCTTGCTCTGTGTCATCTTCCTGGAGCAATCGGAAAGCCACAAAGCATCGCGGCCCGTGCTCACAGCAAACAAGTCGATCGATTGATCGGTCCCTCCCGCTGCCCATGTTTTCCCTCCCCCTCTCATCTCTAGCACTACCAAAAGACTGGTGAGCTCACCCCTGTGTTGAAAAGAAATAAATAAATAACCAAATAAAAATGCTGACGTGGAGAAGTCAATCAGCTTTGTGTGGCCTTGTAATATCTCATTTTATCCGCGCCACGCTTTATTAAATTCTCATAAACCTGTCAATGAGGACAGATACCATTTCAGTTTACCCCATTAGTTCTACACAATGACATCGGGGGAGAGGAAGACGGGGAGGTGAGGGGGAGGCACTCGGCGCCGAGAAAAGAGGAATGAATTTAAAGAAAGGAAAAAAAAAAGAGAAACCCAGAGTCAAACTCGGCTTCGTGACAATAATGTAATAACATCGGCGCCCAGGGAAAGTAATTGAATTAAGTGGCTTTTGTTAATGGGTTTAAGATTTAGAAATGTAAATAATAGTTAGGACTCTTTAATGGGACTCTGGTTTTAGGTAACGGCAGGCCTGAGAATAAGAAACGCTTTGCTGTTTAATATGATGTCAGATAGTTTTGTTACTCCTCCGGTTTCATGCCTGCAAAGCATATTTTGCAGTTTTAAAGCCGGGTATGTTTATCATCTTTCCTTTCTAACTCCAGACGGAGCTTAATTCGGGAGTATTTGCATGAACCCTTCTTAGTCAGTCCCTATCAGTTCTTTGCACCGCCAGGAATAAAGTATTATTTCTCCCGAGCTGCTTTGGAGAACTTCCTGGCTGCAGGGTCACCCTGCTCCGAAGGCTCCCGCCTATTTACATGTTCATTAAAGGCAGGCGGCAGCGGGTGCTCGCTGCGGCAGGGCCGGACTCGGCTCCCGGGAGTAACGCCGCTGGGACCAGGGACGTTACACCGGGCTTAGGCCAGTGGGGATGGAGAATCCAGCCGACAGGTAGGATGAGCCGAGCGATTTAGAAATGACTTTCATGGGAACTCGTTCTGCTTAAAATATTATTGGATTTTCATTTAGGAACCTATCAAAGTGCAAGAATAAAGCCTGAGCTGCCTAACCCACATAGGTCCAAACAAACAGTCCTCCCTTCTGCTCTGGGATCCGACGGCTCGCGGATTGGAAAGGGTCCTTCGTTAAGGCGCAGGCTGAGTCTCAGGGAAACCCACTGTGCCGGGCAGAATAGGGGGCTTTGCATTTATTGAGGCTGAAAATCTCCCCCGTTGCAGGGTGAAGGCGGGTGCTTGTCCTGACGCTCCACGGACTGCACCGCAGGGATGCTGCTTTCCTCGCTTGTCCCCTAAACTCTGCCCGCTGCTTTCCGACAGCTTCTGCTCCAGCCCCGCAGCAAGCGAGCAGCTCTGCACACACCGGGTCACTCAAACACGTCCCCGGGAGAGCTGCCTTCTGGTTTGCTTCACCCCCAACCTGCGGCGATCTCAGCGGTTGATGGCTTCAGCACCGTTTCTGTGGCTGGGGAGCCTGGTGCAGGGCTGCGAGGTCTGCTGCCCATCCAGCGGGATCTCAGGACGTACACAGCCCCAAAAGCCTTCCTCCATCACCCCCATAAGCCTTCTCCCATCCCCTTCATAGGCTTGGCCGGAGAGAGCCTAAAAGCCCTAAGCCCAAGCCAAGCCTGACCCAGCTCACATGGGCAAAGGAGAGAGTTGTCAGATGGTAAATGCAAAAATACAGGGTTCAAGTCACACATTTCCCCAGGGGCTTTCCGAAGGAGGTTGTTTGCAAAAAAAAAAAAAAAAAAAAAAAGAATAGTTCATTTCCTCCTGGAGAATTTGAGACAAGGTTTCTCACTGCTGTCCATTTGCCGTATTGCTGTACTTCAAGCGAAGCTGTGGCAGAACAGAGGGGTTTGTTTCTTCCCTTACGGAAAAGTAAAGTAACAAGAAAGCTATTGCAGTCAAAACAGCAAATCCTTCACTATCCTCCCTGCATTAGAAAAGAAAACCCAACCACCCTAAGATCAGATTCTTAAAACGAGCCCTGACTTAGTGATTTCCCTCTGACGGGTCCCTTTTCTCTGCTGCTGCCACTGTGGCTCTGGTCTGAGCTCCTGCCCTGGGCTGTCCTCCTGCGGGGTGCTGGATCCCAGCACAGCCCCCTTCCCAGGGCAGCTGTAATGCAAACAGGATCAGTGGCTTTCCCTCCTCTCTTTCAATGCAGAAAGAAGATGGGGGTGGATACTTGGAAATTTTGAGGGTTCAGTGTTTTCTGTGTTTCACCATTTCCCAGCAGAGGTGGGCTGCAGGCTCAGCACACACCTCCTGAAAACCCACTGGGATGCCACTGTGTCCTCAAGCAGGACTACAGGATTTTTCTCCCTAAGCCAGAGTCCTGCTGTCGTGTGTCCTTCCAGGGAACAAGTGACCTGCCTTGCGGGAGAAGAGCCAGGGATCTGGGAGAGTGCTCATGACCTCCCTGCTCCTCTGGCTGCCTGCCTGGAGGGACGGGACAGCTGCAGCTGTAGTTCATGGCAAGTTGGGATGCTCACCAACACAGCAGGATAACAGCCAAAAAGAGATTTACACAGCCCTATAGACAGGTAAGAACTATTAAATGCTTGGAGAGCCATTGAATAATTTGCCATAAGACCCAGGCAATGCTATTTTCTGCAGATAAAAAGCAGGTTATTTTTCATTAGCTGTTAAAAAGCTGTTGCTGGCGGTGAAACTTGCCATCGGGTCTGTAGCTTGACACAACATGAGGAGATATGAGCAATATCCTAAAAATAATTGAAATCCACAGAAGGCTGTGTTGAACTGCTTTTTCTAAGTGCATCAGGTGAAGCAACAAAAGGATGGGACCACCCTGATTCAGACAACAGTGCCGATGGATGGGGAGTGTACCTGCATATATGGGGAGTACACCTGCATACGCAGGCACCTTGAATGGGAGATGGGAGCATGCCAGAGCTGCTCCCAATCTGCCCAAACTGCATGGACAGAAGCCTGGCCCTGGCTGCAGCATTTTGTCCAAACAAGGCTGAATTGCAGATTTTTTATGGGACTGTCCTGGGACTGTCTTCACCAACAAGCTCCCTGCACAGCCAGGAGCCTGTTAGAAGCAGACAAGGGAAGAACAGCCCTGCGAGCTAAAGAAATTGGACTCCAGATGATTTACATGGAGCATGAGGGGCACCAGAAGGGCAGCCAGCCCAGAAAACGAGATTGTAAACTATCATCCCCTGTTACACGCTGGGACGTGGCTACAGGGTGGCTGTGTGGCATCATTTGAGGAGTCAGCCATGGTCTAGTGGTGAAAGCAGAAAAGATTTTAGATTGGAAAAACCCTCATCCTGAGGAGTGTCTGAAAATACATTTGGGTTTCTGCCTCCTGCAGCCCTTTCTTGACCTATGTGCTGCACCTCTCACATTTGGAGGCAGCAGACCTGTCCTGACCAGTCACTACCATGTCTTGCTGTCTCCATGGCGTGGCCTGGAGATGTTTGTGAAGTCAACGCGTGAGCCTGGTGGACTGAGATGATGGAAAGGAGGAAACCCTTCCTCCAGCTGGCCAGGTCCTGCGGAGCATGGTGCCTTAAGTGGATCGGCTCCTGCAGTCAAGTTAGAAGCTCTGAGGCCGGTGGTACCCACAGGACATTGTTCTGAAGTAGTGTAAAAATTGCCTCTTTTGAGGAAGGGAGAGAAGAACCTGAGGAGGGGTACAGGAACCCTAATGTGGATACACCAACCTGCTTAAACTGTTTTAAGGTTCAAGCAAGGCCAGTATTGTGTCTGAGCCAAGAATATGCAAAATAGCCCATCTGCTCACGTAAAGGTGAGAGCCGCTGGTAGAGGCTTGGGTTTTTGATGTTCTTCGCCTCTGCCACGTGAACTGGTAGGAGGGGGAAAGAAGGAGTAAAAGGAGACCTCAGAAGAGGCAGAGCCTGGTGTTTAATCTGCGCTGGCATGGAGGTGGTTAATAAGATAATTTCAGGGCCCTCTAACACAAAGAGAAAGTGAGTTTTCTGATCCATAAAGGATCAGTCTGCAGGAAGCCCCATCAGACTCCTCAGCGTGAAATTACACCGCAGCAGGGGGGTACAGTCCTGCTACTGTACAACATTAAAGAGATGAATTAGGACTTGACATTCATGTGCTTAATATGCCTATTCCTGGCATTATCCCACAAGGACCAGTCACCGCCAAGGACTTATGGTCACCGGGTCTAGGAAGGTATTTAGGGTTGCTCATTTGCTTGCTTCCAGAGCCAGGCTATCTGGCTTCCCTATCTAATCTCTCAGTATTAGGAGCAGGGGGGAGCGCAGGGAGTGTAGCCCGGCTCTCCTATCTAGCAGCGATCTGGTCGGGTGAATAAACACTGGGTGCACTCTTGCTGTTTGAATAAATCACAGCGGTCCTCTGGATTGGTGAGTGTCGAAAGAGGGAAAAAACACGATGCACATAAAATCGTGACTTGGTCCGCGAGAGGACGAGAATGGGGTAAAGAGCCAACCCTGAAAGTGTGTCTCTTGGATAGTTGCTGCTAATGAAAAGGGAAATATTTACTGGAAAGGAAAGCCTCCACAGATCTAGAGTAGAAATTATCCGAACTGGGTTAACCTCCCCAGTGTTAAACTGGTTGGAGGTGTGCCTTGGACAAATGTAGGCACTCCGAGTGACTTTACTGAACGGGCTTTGCCAAGAAGCCAGAGCTTTCCAAGCCCCAGGTCTGGGCTGTGTGAATATTCCCGCCTGTTTGAACTCTGAGCCAGGGGAGAGTGCTTTTGGTTAGCTTTTTATCCATGAAATATTTGTTGAGAACAAAATTTTAGGGGGAGGGGGAAAGTCTACTCCAAATTCTGGAAGAAATAAAAAGGAAAATGTTGGCTATGAGGCTGAATAGTTCTGGTTTTGAGCTGATCATTTTCCAAGAGAAAATCCAAAATCTTTTTTTCAGAAAGTAGCTGTCCTACAGGAAATTCCGGATTTCACGGGTGTGCCGCACTTCTGGAAAGAGCACTTTCGATCAAACCGATTGAAAAGCTATTTATTTGTTTTAAGAACCGATTGAAATTTGGCAGAGTTAGTCAGGGGAAGCATGGACAGGCCCAGGAGAAATAAATGAGAAGCAGAGCCCTCCCAGAAGCTGATTTTGCAATTATCTGGCACGGAGAAAGGGCGAGAACTTCCCTGACACGAGGACACCCTTGCAGCTGTGATCACATTGTGTGGCACATGGGCGCTTTGCAGCCCACAAATCCCACCTCTCCGTCAGTCCCCACCTTGGGGAATGGGGAGCGGGAATATGGTGGGATCCTGGGTCTCATCTGGTCATGGATGTGGTGCTCAGCCTGAATGTGCTGAGCGCGAACATGCAGGATCAGTCCTGAGCCTGATACAAAAGCATCTCTTGTGTTGGGACACAGTGGATGCACGGATTTGTAACTACAGCACTTCGAATGCTGACACAGTCTTGCTCACCCCGCTTGAGAAGGGATAGAGCAGAGAGGTCACAGGGCAGATTCATGGAAAAAAGGTGAATCGTGACTTTGACTGCAGATCTGCAGTATTGGTATGGGCACTGTAGCACCGTGCCCCTGTTCTGGTTTCTCCCGCTGTTAAGCTCATGGACACCCATGGGAAAGGAGATGAGGATTTCTAGGAGCTATTTTTTTCCTTAGGCTCAGACTTTGTGGGAATATTTTTCTACTGAAATCAGAGCTATCATTGTTGTGGGTGAAATCCAATAACAACTTATACCCAGATATCTTTACTCTTTTCCACGTGGTGGAAGTTTTGGTGCTGGGCTCATACATCCTGATATCAAGCCAGGCATGGAAGTGCTTCTTGGACATATAGAGCAAGTGTCTGCTGAATGCAGTTGCCATCAGATAAACAACAAATGGAATTAATGATTGAGTACTCCATCTCTGTGGATAGGACGCGCTCCCTCTCCATCGTTTTCTCTGCCTAAAGGCACCATCTAGGCGAGTGATGTGTGGTCACCACCCCATCTCCCAAGCCTTTAACAAACTACTTCTCATGTCCAAATAAACAATTTCAGGATGAAACAAGAAAGGAGCCTTGGATGCTGAAAACTGCCCAACGTTCTGGTTGTCCCATTGTCCAGACGAGGCAGACACGATGCGTTCCCAAACCCGTTCTGTTGATTTAAAATAAGTCCCAAGAAAAACATCCCTAAGTAAACCAATGTGTGGAGGCTGATGGAGCTCTTTGCACCTGAATGATAAATCCCCATTCTCCAAGCGAGTGACAATTTTTTTTTAGCGTGCTTGGCTTTTGTCTCCTATGAAATTAGAAGTCTCCTGCTGAGGGTTGGGTTTCATGTCTGGGTCACAGTTTCTACAGAAAGGAATTTTCATTATGGTCTTGGAAACACTTAAGCCTCCCTGTGCAACCGATCTAGCTGAGCTTTTCATAACCAGCAGGACCATGGATGCCATCAGCAATCAGGGGTGAAATCTCAAGCAACCCGAGAAGGAGGAATGAGTTTTAGGATGAGACAGGATCTCATAGCGAGATTAACATGGACTGTGAGGGTAATTAGCCACAGCAACAGTTAGCTGAAGGTGAGGTGGGGGGTACCTCCTTTTTGGCAAACTTTAGACCAGAGGATGGATTCCCTGTTTGAAGGGGGAGTTAATTCACCAGAGTCCTTTGGCTTGTGACGTGCAGGGTGACAGGCTAGATTATGAAGCTGGAAAAGAGTTTTGAGGACCAGTCTAGCAGTAGCTCAGTCCTGAGGCCACACAAAGTGTGAGAAATAAATAACTATTCCCAACATATCAAATGACGTGGGAGGGAGAGTGTATCCCAAAGAGATATGAGACCCAGGGACTTCTCACAGGGCATAAAGCCCCAGATATACCCTGATCAACAAAATTCAAAGAATATAATTCTTAGCCTGAGGCTTGCCCTGTTTTCTGAGGACATAGTGAAGGGAGTAGCTCCTGCTCTGTATCAGTCCTTTATGCAGTTAAAGCAGACATATATTTAAAACTCCTTTTACTTTTCTCTCTCCAGTTTACACAAAATCAATAGTCTTAATATTTCTTCGTGGATGTTGCTTTCCAGTTAATCTCATCTTTTTCTCTGGACGCTCTTCAGCTAATACACATCTTTCTTGAAGTGGTGCTCAAAACCAGACACGTTTTTCTATCTCAGGTCTACCCACAGGTGAGTAGAGAAAAGATGTATCCCCATGTCCTGTGGGGTCTGTCAGGGTTGTCCATGGTTGTAAAAGTACCTCCTGGCTATTGTTTGGCTTAAATCAAGCAGTCATACCAAAAAATCTGTGACAGCAGCTGTGTAGGCTGAAAATGGCACACTCTTGTGATTCTTCCCTCTCGTTGAGTGTGAAGAAAATGTGGAATGTATCTCTTCCCCCCACGCAGCTTCCTCTGCAGAGGCGAGATGCCAAACCCACAAAATGCATGACAAGGAAGCAAAATAACTGCTATAAGGTGGCCCTCTTCATCAGTGTGTATATTCAAAGGTTTTTCTGCATTGACTGAAATGATTTTTTGACATATAATTGCAAGAGAGAAGAGCTGTAAAGATTCTACCATAGCTCATGCCCTGATAAGGGGTGATGATCCATTGCAATCCAACTGGGCTCTTGAGATTTGGGCTAAATCTGATGAGCTGTGAATCTAGAGCATCAATGAACGTATAAGGATATTCAGCCTCCTTTGACAAACAGGAAAACCAGAACCAAGAATGTGAAGCCTTTTCTCCAAACCACATGTAATGGGGCAGCGGAAACAACAGCAGAGAGACAGGCATCTTTGACTTGCTCAAGGTCAAAGCTGCCCTGTTTCTTAACTGAAATTAATCCTTTTGTGTGGGTGGTGGGAGCTCTATTTTTAAGTTTTTCTCTTCTTTTATAGCTGATTGGATTTTTACCTCCTGGAAGCTGCCACAGTCTCACAATGCTCTTGCAACAGCTTTTTGGGTTTGGTTTTTTTTTTTCAGACTAAAACTGCTTTTTAAACATTTGGCCCATGAGAAAGGTGCTTGAGTGGCATGGGGGCTTCTCTGGGCTCTTCAACCAATCTCCTGCCTGGAACAAGGCTGTTGTCAACACCAAGTCAGGTTGACCACGGCTGTGTCTAGCCAAGTTTTGAAATCCTCCAAGGATGGAGATCACCCACCTCTGGTGTTCTGTCTCAGGGCTGTACCACCGTCATAGTCAGGAATTCCTAATGTTCACTCCAAATCTCCCAAGCTGCAGGGATGGCTTTTGTCCCTTGTCATTCCATCATCTTACAGAAGAAAAGTTTGGCTCTGTCATCTCTGTGCCCTTCTTGAAGCAGTTGTCAGCTGCAGCTGCTAGAAGGGGCTAGGAAGAAAGTGCTGATGGAGCTAATGTGAACTCAACTGTGAACCAGCGCCAGCATGAAAGATGGTCCTGGGAGAGTTAATAAGGCGATACTTTTGTGATGCTGGGGATAACTGAATTATCTGAATTATCTGCATTCTCTTCAAGGACCCAAATTACCTGTGCCTGTTGTAAGGTGGTTCCTCTTGAATCACAATATTGAGAGCAATAATTGGAGTTGGAAGGTGTCTTTGGAGGACATGTGGTCCATACCTCACCTTGGTCATGCTAGACAGCATCGGAGGTTGGGGTTGGTAGGAGCTCATCCTTCTTCATGAGCTGTACGGAAAGCAGAAAGCAGGTCCCTGGTTTCTGGGGGACTAAAGTGAGCCAGGATGGAGAGACTGGCGTTGTCCTCAGAGTCCCACTGTTTCCTTAGCCCTGGAGGTGTAGCACAGGGTGCTGTTTTAATTATACAGCAGAGGAGGCTCTTGGTTGTGAGGTCTGTGTGACAAATATGAATGCTTCTTATGGGCTCAGCTGGAGGCTCCTTCCATGCAGGATTTGCTAACCTATGTTGGGACGATCTTCAGGGCAAGCCATGGGACTTACACATCCCTGGGTGCTGAAGGCTCTGATGGGAATTACTGGAAGATCCCAAATTATATTCACTCATTTCATTTCTAGAACAGTCTTCTTGTGTGCTGCTGGGCATGTCTCTTGGTGTCACCTTGTTTCTGCTTCCTACGAGGAAAATATCCTCTCCTTCTCCCATCTTCTCCACCTAGGTGGTGCACCTCTCTGAGGAGGCTGTTTACACACGATGGCTGTGTACAGCGCTTTGCACCACCGCACTCTCATCCTCCCGAGTTACAAAAAAAAAGCCTCAAGAAGGATAAAACACAAATATACTAAAAATAGCATGCTGCTGAGCAGGTTTGAGGGGCTGCTCCGCGAAGAGCCAGGGAAGCAGCCCTTAGGAATGCAACCAGAAAAAGAATGCGGGGCAAGGGGAGAGACAGCCCTTTCCACCGGCCCCCACCTGCCCCTCTTTCCCCTACTGTGTGAACCTACTGTAGATTTCTTGAGTTTCCCTTTGATCTTTATCTTCCCCCAGTAATTCTATTTGGGGGATTTGCTAAAGCGACGGCTAGAAGAATACAGCCTGGAATAGGGCGGCCGAAGGGCGAAAGAATGTTAGAAACAGGATTAAGATCATATTCTACAAGCGGTTGTCAGCTGCTGAATAGGGCTAAAGTTTCTTATCAGGCCGGGGTGCCAGAATGCCTTTGGATTCTTCTCCCCTCCGCACAGGGCTTTCAGCGTGGCGGGGAAAGCATAATCATCGCCCTGAATGGGGAGGTGGGCTCGCGCGAGCTTCGCCCCACGGCGCAGAAACGGGGAGAGGGGGTCGGGGGATTGCAGTGGGTGTTGTGGGCAGGCAGCCCCGTTGCTTGGGAAAAATCAAAATTAAAAAAAGGCAACGGTGGTTAATGCTGAAGTGGCTGAAGGATTTTATCGTGCAAACCTCTGTATTAAGGGGAGAGTATTCCCTTTTGACAGTCCCAAGCTCGGTTTCCTGATTTTGTGTTTTCATTTTTTGCATGGGATTTCATGGCTTTCACTGGGCTTTTTAGTTGTTGTTGCTGTTTTCTTTTTCTCCTTTTTTTTTAGGTGGGATTGGCGTTTTGGTGGGAACTTAATTGGAAATATTTGGGGCTTGCTTCTGAATGTTCCAGATGATAGGAAACAGAAGTTCCAGAAAAGCAGAAAAATTTGGAAATAAAGAGGGGAAAAAAAAGAAAGTGCATGTTGAAAACCAACAGAGGCAAAAATACTTGTGAAGGAGAAGAAGCTTTGGAAACTTTTGAAGCTACTTACATATAAAACAAAAACACAAACACACTGCGCTCGCCTGAGCAATGGAATCAAATAGTATTAAATTGCCTGGTGCGCTCATTTCAGAAAGCTAGGGACATACAGGCTCTTATGTTTCCACCTGTAAGATGTTTTTGTCTTCTTTCTTTACAGGTTAGGATCTTATAATAGAGAAGATTTGAAGGGGCCAGTGCCCTCACCTTTCCTAACCTGTGACACAACAGATGGACCCATATGAGTCCTTTCAGATGTGTATGTTCCAGGAGAAAGAAGTGTTTCTGGTAAGATATTCAGATTCATCTAGGGAAATCTGGGTTTTGTTTGACTAATGTATTTAGACTATGTGGGCGTGGAATGTTTTTCACTTGTTCTGCACAAAGCAAACAGAATCCTTGCCATCATTTCTGGTTTGTGTTGGAAAAAGAAGTCTTGCAGGTAATATAATTTCTGGGCTGTTCGAACTAGCTGAGGAAAGGAACAAATTAGCTTTTTGGATCATGACTACGCGTAGCTATTCTATAATGAGGGATTGCATTATTCCGTAGCCCTTGACTGATTTAAAGCATCAGGAAAACTTTGTCAAGAGACCCGGTGATGAACATAAGCTCAGCAGAAACAGTGGGAATGCAGCAAGAGGGACGGTTTCCCCAGAGTCTGAAGTATCTGGGGAGCGAGGGTGGTAGAAGCAAAAGGGGTGAAAAACCAGTTCCTGGAGACGTGTGAATATGAAAGCATCCCTTCTTTTAAATGAGTTTCTCCCTTGTGGTTTACAGAAATTTGACAGCCCAATACTGAAGTCAAGGAGTCCTTTATCCACATGACAAAATCTCATTAATTATTTTAGGGACTTGAGAGTAATTCTCTTGATGCTCGTGGTTGGCAATACAGTGAAATCTGAGTGAAACAGGGAGTGAATGACATTACCATGTCCAAAAGCAATGAGGTTTAGGAAAGTTAAATAGCCCACACAAAATGATGTAAAATAAATTAGATTTTTTAAATTCCTCCGTTTTTCATAGTCCTTAACAAATAATGCTTTCAAGCCAAACTACAAGGCTACGTTCTGTAGTTCTTATTGATTTCAACTGGAACTTTGCCTAAATAAAATGTGCTCGATTTTTTTTTTTTTTTTGACTCTTTAAATCCATCATTCCTTGCTATTACTCCTAGACTGTGGCATGTCGCTCCCCACTACAATCAGCCCTTGTTGCATGAGCGCAATCTACTTGCATGCCATAAGATCTCCTGCCCCAAGGAGCTGACGAACTGCTGTATTTTCGCACTTAAAACTCACACTTCCAATAATCCTCAGTCATTTAAAGATCTGGAATATGAAAAATCACTTCTTGTGCAAGGCGAGCGCAAGGAGACGGGGTTATGGGAGCAGAAGGGAGCATCACAAGGGCTGTTTGGGCAAAAGATGCTCTGTGGTCAACGTCCACATGTACCACTCATATTCCTTTTCCCATTCTGCTCCTGGGTCTGTGTTTTTTATGTAACTGAAGGGTTTATACAAATGAAAACATGATGAATAGATTATGCTGGTTAAAGATGTTGTTATTAGCTTCCTCTCACATTTTGGGAACTCTGAGCACCTTCAAAGCCATGTCAAGAAATTGCAGTAACTCCATCGAGGTGAGCCAGGGTACAGGAAACTCCTTTAATGCTCTACCCCCCGAATACTGCTCCTCAGGGTCATGTCCGAGAGCAGCGAGCCTGCTCTTTCCCTCTGGTTTGCCTCGGACTACGGTTGTACCAGTTTTTCCTGAACACTCCCTGCCGGGTGTAACTGGGAGACATTGGGGGCATCTTTCTGAGGAATTTTCCAGACAGCAACACAGCTTTTGGAAGCCAACGGAATGCAAAGCAGGACTTGATCTGGCTCCTTAACACTCACAATCCCAGTGTTGCAGCAGTGCCTCCGCCTTGTGCAAGGGCAGCTTCGTGTCCAGTCCCACCCTGCCTCTCAAGCAGATAAAGCGATACCAAGTATTTATTCTGCAACACCTAATAATCTATATAGTCTGTTTGGCCGTTTTAATTGCCTTTCTTTCTTTAACCGAGGTTGAGACAACATAAAACAAGGGATGGTACCTTTGTAAAAAAGAAAACCTTTTCAAGAAACACTGGGAGATGGGCTGTTACTCCAAATATATAAATTATCATAGAATCACAGAATCACAGAAGGGTTTGGGTTGGAAGGGACCTTAAACATCATCCAGTTCCAACCCCCCTGCCATGGGCAGGGACACCCGCCACTAGACCAGGTTGCTCCAAGCCTCATCCAGCCTGGCCTTGAAATTAGATCAATGATAAATTCTACCTCATAAACTTATGACGCAACTGTCTGCTGTTAGCTCCTGATTGGTTTGGCACCGCCAGCGTGGTGCAAAGGGCTCTTCATTGCATCACTCAAAGTCACCACTAGACTCACACAAGTAGAAACGTAAACATTGGGATTCTTTCTCCATGATGCTGTCCCATACCATAGCCATCCTGGCTAAGGCTGATGAGCTCGGTGGTGGCTACTGGTGGCAGCAAACAGCTCGCCAGCACAGGGTGACAGCTATGGTGACAGCTTGGAGCCTGTGAGAGGGACAGGTGGCTCTAAACACATGCTTAAACACGGCGCTATTTGCCCAATAATCAGTAACATCAAGAGGGCGACATTAAACAAAATAATAAATTGTGTGCTGGGCTTCAAATTGGATCCCTTTTTTATTTGATTTTGCTAGGATTTATTCCATTTGACAAACCATGCTGTTTAGAATACAATAGTGGCATAATCACAGCCCGGGGCCCTCATTCTTCAAGATAATGGGATACTTATTCATCTAAGGCAGGTACAAGTCTGTCCTTGGCTTTCGTTTTACAAGATTACTTGTATTTCTATCTCGTTTGCACTAGGTGATATCTGTCAGAAAGAGATTGTCACCCAGTTTGGGATTCTTAATATTTTGTCTTTAAACTCCTTTTATGTTGATTTTTCCTTCCCCCCACCGCTTGACAAGCATTTGGCAAGCAACCTGCGAATGAGCCACCTCTTTTTTTTTTTTTTTCTCCTTTTAAACAAATCAATAAATAAATAGCATCCCCGGCCCTGTTTACATAACTTGACAATTTATTAGTTAAGCGTGACAGCACAGGAATTTTTCAATGTACAAGACGTCCCGGCTGGTGTGTGTTCCACTTCATCCTCAAGAAAAAGAGAGCTGCGCTCCCTTTTGTTTGGCCTGACAGTCTGAAAGTTCAGCGGAGAGGAGCCCCTCGTACCCCAGAGATGTGCCAAAAAGTGATTGTTTTCAAGTCCAACTGGAGGGGCTGAGCTGAGGTCCCGATTCAAGCTTTGAGGGCTTAACTTCAAGATTTTTTTCAAGTAAAACGGGTTTGTTTTCTTTTTGGCAGGAGCACAGTGATTTTTTTCAGGTACTGTTGGGAAATGAAAAATAATAAAAAATTGTTCGACTAGCAAGGTTCTGCTTACTGCTAAAAAGAAACATTTTTGGTTTTTTCAATTTAAAATAAAGTGAAATGGGGAAAAATATGTGATAATCTGTTGGGACCTAAAAAATATTTAGATAAAATTCTAGCTATTTGGGATTTCAGCCCTTCCAGAATCCCTGTGTGAAAAACTCTCCTCATTTCCCTGCTTTCCCATTTCCCCTTGCTTACCCCTGCAGCCCTCTCTGCTGCTTTTGGGTACCCCAGGTTAATTTGTCCTTAAATTTCGATTCTGAAAATTCAACAGCTCCATCTCAACTGATGCTTCTCTTTTCTTTCCTCTCTTCACCCTCATGCTTGCTGAAAGCTGTGGGAACGTGAGCAGACCTGAAGCCCCTTCCCAGCCCCGACTTTTGTGCTGAGACCTGACGGGGACGTGACACATTCCTGCAGGTGACAGAGCCCTGCAAACAGCCTGGGAGGTGGAGGGATTTAAAAATGCAGGTTGACGCAAAGCAAACAAACAAAATTGGGGAAATGGGGCTGAAATCAAAAGCACATCTCTCGACTCTCTTTGTTTAAGCTGGTTAGATGAGCTCCATGCAAAGAGGAATTACTTTGAGGCGACTCAGACACCTTTCTTTTCTTTGTGGGTGTCTCTGAAGGCAAAACTAATTCACTTCTGCTCCATCAGGTCACCCCTCCATTGTCCCCCGCTAATGTAGTTTTCTTTGTCTTGTTTCAGAAACATTCCTGCCTGAGTAACTGTCTCCAGCACGGAGAGAGAGGAGAGGAAATTAAGATGTTTTTGAGAGTTTGAGAGATATCTCGTGTTTCAGAGTGGATCAGAACGCTTTTTTTTTTTTTTTTCTGTTTCCTTTAAGGTGCTTGTTATGGGGAGGTGAGGCAAACACGTTGGAAGGCTTAGCTGGGGGGAAAGGACTGCGGTGGGGTGGGGCCGGTGTTCAGGAAGCTGTGATGCTTCCCTCTACTCTCGACACAGCAATAAATATGCCCTTAATTCCGCACGTGGGTCTGTCTGCAGCAGATAATCTCTTGGGGGAAGAGTTTCATCTTTGGTGGTCTCCACAGGGCAATCACAAGAAGATATTACTAGATGCTTCCCAATTTTACTTGGGGAAGGGAGGAGACTGGACTACGGGAGGTGTCAGACAAGATATTTTTGGTGACATGAAGCAAAACTGAAGCTGACACATAAGTTTTGAGTAGTTTTTTTGCCTTCAACAACCACAAGCTGGTGGGACCTGAGCCGCTTCCACCAGGTGAGTGGTTTATCTTGTTGTAGGGATGTTCATTTTTTAACTAAAGAACAAGACCATACACATGAAAAACCATCAGCAAAGGTTTGTCCAGGGAAACACAACGGATTTCAGTTTTTCCCACATGCTCCCTGTGGCAGCTCTGGAGACCCTCACAGATATTTTAGGTCAGCTTCAGAACTGTTTTGTTTTAGTGTGCTCCTTTCCATGGGCTCCTTGGAGGGATGGTCTCCTGTCCCTGTCAGCCACCTTGGCCACAGCCACCAAATTGCTGAGATGGGCCTCTTGGCTTAACTCCTAGAACCAATGTGGTACTCATGGTCTATTACTTGACTCCATAAGAAAGAAATAATGGGGAAATTAACATAAATGTTGCAGTTGGGATTAAACTGTGCTTGCAGGTGCCTTTGCGGTAAGGGGTGGCATAAAGTTTGCTGTTCAAAAATAATAGCTCCAAAGTTGGTCTGGGAATAGCAGGTGCCTCATGTGAGCTTCCTGATGGTGATGTCACCCCGTGGGCCACCTCATGAGCATCTTTCCATATGGAATAGCTCCAGTCGCATCCCTTCCACATCCCCAATACCATGTAACATTTAGCCTCCCAATGTCCAGCAGAACTAAGTTCCCCCAGTTAATGATGCACTCAGTAAAACGGGACCTCCTTAGTTTGATTGCAGGTGACAGAGTGACCTTGGGTTTGTTCATTCAACACCCTGGCAAGAGGAACAACCCCATGGTCTGGGGCTTTGCAAATGGCAGGTGAGCTGTGCTGGGAGCTGGACAGTCACAGCGTGTGGTGGAGTGGAAGAGAGTGCTGTGCAAACGGTGTCACCAACACAAAGCCCTTTATGTCAGTTTGTATCACTTTATTCTGGCTGTTATAAACCTACCCAGATTTCTCAGTCATGGCCTAGAGTGGACCAGTCATTCTGTGATGTGTTTTTCCACTACAATTCCCATAAAAAAACATAAGGAGGAAGTTTGATCTCCAAGGAGGTGAAAAATCCTACTAACGACGTCTTTTATTGGACCTTTCACTGTGTTTATTGAAATAACCTCTCACCCCTGCTTATCAGTTTGCCCATGTGTTTTCTTGTGGATATGGTGCAATCCAACACTCTGAAATTTTGCTTTACTAATGCAGAGAGAATGTGTTTGAAAGAAAGCCAAGCTGAAGGAAATCTGTACCTTGCTGGTGGACCGGATATACTTTTTGCCTCTGTGTGTGAGCGAATTAACTTTGCTTTTGTTCCCTGCTCAGCTCTTGTTGGGAAGGGGATATGAAAAACCCTGCAGAGTGGATGCTGCTGAAAGCTCGAAGGTCTCTGGTCTGGTGGCTTCCAGGAAAAGCAAAGTTGAAAAATGGACATGGCTTGTCCCAGCACTGGCCTGCTCCGGGCAGAAAACCAGCTCGGGGCGAAGGTTTGTGAAAGAGGAGGGGTATTGGGGCTGCTAGGGTGCAATACAGGCACCCTGCTTCTGGTTCTGCAGCATGACTGTGAGTCTGGGACTAATCGCAGGTCTTGGCTGATCCGCCCAGATGAACCCTTGGTGAGTCAGGGCTTGGAGAACACTATTTCACTGACTTCTGTTGATTTCTGTGGAAGTCAGATAGCTAAACACCTTCCAGGCTCTGGGTGTAATCTGGTAAACCTAGTGTAGGTGAGAAGCAGTCCCACCACTTCTGCACTTGGACACTATCTTGCCACTACAGGAATGAAATTATTTCCCTCCATCAACTGCAAAAGGCAAAGGATGGGATGCAGTCTGACGGCAGGGAGAATGGGCTTCATCCCACCGGAGAGTCACGCTCACCTGGGAATGCTGGGCTGACCGTACCTGGCGGTGGGAGAGACCAGAGGAATGGAGCTGAAGAATTTCCCAGGGCTGAGCAAAAAGCCAACCCTCATCCAAAAAGAGGCTACAAATCCTGAAGACACCAAGTCAAATGTAAGCAAGAGCCTCAAGTGATACATGGACCAGATCTGCAGGTATTTAAGTCACTTAGGCATTATTAATATTTGCTTTGTCGAAGGTGAGATAGGTTTCTCTGATGTGTGCCTTGCAGCAGGTTAAAATAAAAGGCCGGCGTGGTCCCTTCTGGACTTGCAGCTCCTGAAAACAGCCAGCCCCAGTGTGTAATAGGATCTTCACTGCTATTCCGAGGCTTGAATAACATTATGGTGACTTTGCATAGATTTTTGCCCTTAATGCAAATAGGGAAATGATTTTCTAATCAGGTAAGATGAGGCTGAAACATGATAGATAGAGTTGGGCTCGTTAATGAAATACAAAGAAGTAGCCTGTAGCTCCATGGACTGTTCTTAAAAATAACACTACGTTTAAAAAACATGAGTTTCTTCGGCTAACAGTGATGTGAGAGAGCCTTGATGCAAATCTTTGTAATGAGTGCATTTCGATGAGCGTTTGAAAAATATATATGTATTTATTTGCATTGATATGTTTATATGGCTTTACATATCAACTTAGTCAGGAAAAATTGAATAAAATGTCTCAGGTCTGGGAAATGAGAAGAGATTATGAAAAGCAGATTTAATATAGCACCGTTTTTTGATGTTTGTGGCACATTTCATCACATTGCCAGAGACACCCAATTACACAGCTTGCAGAGTAATCAGCAAATGGGGGATCCGAAGCGGAATATTAACTGTGGTCTTTTTTTTTCCCCTTCCTCCTCCTCCTTCTTTAGCAAATATTATGTTATGCTTTATGGAAATGGATCAAAACGCCACATGTGCAGTTAATACAGAGCTCTGGAGCTCTTTCAAATCGTATTTTTCCCCCTCACATTGTATTTTTCTGGAACAAACCTCCTGATAACTTTAGGGCATGCTCTGTAAGGCCAAAACATCACCTTAAACTTCCTCCGAGTTTGGGTTCCAGTTTTAGCAGGTGGTTGTCTTTACCTCATCAACCTTGTGTGAGGGGGAAAATCAGGTCTTACTGTTACTTGCAGACAACCATGTGCAAGGGCGTGATCATAGCTCAGCCGTTTATTTCCATCTTGGTGGAGGCAGGAATTGACCAAGGTATTTGGTGGCCTTGAAGGTCACAGGCACTCCTTACCCACAGGGGTTTTAATATTCAAAGCAAACATGTAACTGCACTGAAAAAAAGAGATATAGAGATTAATATTCCCCTTATTGTGGAAGAAAATAGCAATGCTTGCAGTCTAGGACAATTGTGGCTGACTGATATTTTGGGTGCACCTGATCAAATGGACCTTGAAAGCACTGATGGAACCAGGTCAAAAAAATCAGAACTAAAAATATCGCAGGCAGGGGTGTTCCTGGCCTCTGCTCATATTCCCACTGTTCCTGGCTCTGTGCCTGGTGTAAGAGAAAATCACTTTTCTTGAGAATGCCAGAAAAATTATTAACCATTATTCTGAGCATTTTCTTTGCCTTCCTGATGAGTTTTTCCCTACTACATTTTTTCCTCTAGAACATTTCTAGAGTTGTGAAAAGAAACTAGGAAGTCATATTGGTGGGGGGTGATATTCTGAAATTAAATAATTTGATTCTTTTTCAAGAGCATCATTATCAGATGACTTCAGGAAAATCTCAATAAATTCAGAAAAGTGGGGTTTTTTTTCCATCAGCTTCATCAGGAATCAAATTAGACTTGTAACCAAGATGGAGAGCCCTTGGCATCGCTACTACTTGCCCAAACGGAAGTTTTGTTATCTAGGTGATGTTCACACTAACCCTGAGGGGAGCAGCACAGTAGAGGAACAGACTTTGTAAAAGCTTCTCTGCCATGTTTGTGAGCACAGCCCACCATGGCTAGACCTAGAAAGGGAGACAGGTCTTCCATCAAAAGAACAGAAACATCCCCAGAATTGTATGAAAGCCCCAATCACTTGAGAATGGTCAAATTTATCCTGCACCGCTGTCTCTAAAGACAAGCTCTCTGCTCAGGTCTTTCCCATCACCACCCACCAGGCATGAATTTGTCTCGTGGCTTGTGCTGGAAGATGATGAGAGAGCAGATCCCTTGTTCTTGCCTTGCACAAGGTGCTGCAGCCATTGTTTTAGCGTCTTGCAGTCAAAGGGGGCTTTTCACCTCCCACCCCAGCTGGAGACAGTGACCCCAGCAGCAAGAAGCTGATACTCTGCACCTTTCCCTGTGATCCCATCCTCCCCTGGCACTGCCGCCATCAGCAGGGACGTGGCGGTGCCTTGGGACCAGACGGGGGAGCACAGGTTTCGGTGTGGGCACTGTTACGTGACCCACACTCCATGCCCAGGTTTTCTGCACTAGAAGACACCTCGCAGCCCACCAGTGGCACGGCTCAGGTACAAAGCAGGTCAGCCCGCTTGCGTTAACACCCCTCCGATCGGCTCAGGTAGTTGTTAATGAAGGATTTGCAGAATAAATTTTCCTTGATTTTTTTTTTTCTTTTTTATTGGTGGAGTATGAAAACAGGCAATAATTTTACAGAAAGCAGGACTGGCACAATTGGTACATAGCATCATGCTGCAGCTTTTTGGAAATGAATATAAACTCTGTTTTTTCTTCTTCTTTTACCTACCAGAATAAATAAATATGATACACATTTGAGTTCCTCGATAGTGAATTCTAAAGCACAAGATCTTACACTACAGCTCAATTTTACAGCGATCTGTACAGTGTATTACTTTGATTTCCTTTTTGTTCTTTAAAAGCCTTTGTTCCTTTGCAAGATAGGTTTGACACACAAACACGGTTACACTTTGGAGCTAACTGTACGCCTTGGGTCAGAAGCTGGGGGAAAAAAACCCAATATTGATTGCCTCCTGGCATGAGAAAATAAACCAAAAAGTTAATTTCCATTGCACAGACACGTTTAAACTTCTCCTGTATGAGATGGCTCTGCTTAATTGCCAGAGCAGTGAGAAAAGGCTTTGGCCATTCGTAGGGCACCAGATCCACTATTTAACTTGCTATGGGTTTAAGCTGTCTTTCTTAGGCAGCTTTTGTGAAGGCCTTTTAGCGTGGAGCCCAGATTATTAAAAAAATAATTGTATGGTTTTGTTAGTTTGTGACAAACATTATATTCTTTACAAGTTAATTCTGGGGCTCAATTTTGTCCATTGCTCCACTGAAATCTGTGCAGTTATTCCACTATGGCATCACAGCAGTGATGAGGGTCTTTACGTAGTGTTTGGGTCTTACTTTACACATCCCAGCAGGTTCCTCGGACACCAGTAAGACTGCGTGACCTGGGCCATATCCAGAGCTCCGTACGGGGTCCTGAGGCCACGCTCAGCACTGGCATCAATGAGAGCCTTCATTCGTGAGACAACCCGTTTACAGAAGGGGCGATGCTAGCATCTCAGCTTTTGCACCCCTTCCCCAGGCAGCCTGAGAGCAGGGGACAGCGCAGACGCTGCTGTCAGTGCAGCGGAACCAAACAGCATCTGCAGCGCCCGTGGAAAACGGGACGTTAAGCATTACTGGGCTGTTGCGTAACACGGTGGGAAAGTCGCGCACACGCACCAGAGCAGAGGATTTTTTTTGTTTGTTTGATCTTGCTTTGCTGGAAATTTGTTTGTTTGGGGTTTTTTTGTTTGTTTGTTTTGTTTGTTTGTTTGCTTATTGCACCAACTTTTTCTTATACCTCTGCTATGAGTTTCGACTGAGAGCAGAACTACTCAGAGAAATAACTTCTTTTTCACTCGGTAGAAAACACAGGAGATATATTGTGTTGCTCTAGAACAGACCATAAAAAAACCAGCAAGGGGCACATAAGGAGGGAGGAAAAGAAAAATCGGCACAGCTTGTAAAAACCAGCAGGAAAGTTCTGTAATTGACTCTTTTTCAAGCTTAATTGAGTTACGTTTCATAGCTACTGTAATTAAACTAATATAATATGTTGGATTTTAATTTGCATTTCCTTTCTACAGAGGTTTGCTTAATCCTTTACGTATGAACTCTTCACAAGTGTCCTGAAGTTGCTCAAAGTTGCCGTCTCAATGGAAGTACCACACGTGGCACACAGGGACAGAAAGAGCTCCAGTTCCCTCCTCTGTGTCCATGTACGTTGGTGTTTCTTCAGCGAAGAGGAGCAGCTCTTTGCCCGGCTGCAGCAGCCACAGAAATCTAGAGCTGGTTAAAATTCTTCACATGGTGAAATACCTAATGAGAAATGAGATGGGGTGGGGGGATCTGCTTGTTGATGGTTATTTTCGTGTTTGGGAGCATTTCTGTGTTTCCTACACAGTAAATGATGATTTTTGGTGGAGGAAATTCAGGCAAAACCTCTCTCTCTCTTTATTCCCCTATTCACCATCAATAATATTTCCACTTGTTTGTCAAAAAATAAAAAAGAGAAAAAGAGAGGCCCCCTTTCTGCCTCCTGGCATCATTACTGGATCTTTTCTCACTGGTAATAAATATTTCATGTTTCTCCTGCACTGTTTAAATACATTCTTTATTTTATTAATACCTATCAGACTTCCCTTGCAGAGTAGAAGAAATTTAACTGCAAACTCTTACCCTGAATATTGTGACCTGTTTTCTCCTGGGCCCTGAGCCTGCAAGGACCATAGCTAAAACCTTTAAAAATTCGGTAAGTAGGCTTTGGAGCTGGAGCTGGTTCACCAAGGAGAGGCAACGTAAGCAAAGCCACAGGAAGGGGAAAAGACCAGCAGAGGAAATCTCCAGACACATAACCTGTTTCAAAATAGGAATTAGGAAGATTTTTTTCCAGTCTCTCCATCACTGTTTTTAAAGGACCGGGCATATCCTTTTCCCAGCCTCCAGGCCATGCTGTGTGTTTATTTGGTATTCCTTTCATACATATAAAACCAACTTGATCGTCTGCATTACGACACACAAAACATTACTTCTCTTTTTACATTTGCTTCCCTGTGGCTGAGACTGAAGCGGGATGCCCTGCCCTGGCACCAGGTTGGCGCAGCATTCGGAGAAGATAAATGGTTTTTTCCCCATAATATGTCTAACTGACGGGGTAGGATCTGGATCTCTGGGTTACACTCCAGGCATTTTATGCCTCTGATGGAACAAATTGTGTTATATCCAACCACGATGTTTGTGAAAATGCATCAGACCTCTGCCTGGACAGTGAGGGAAGGAAAACCTTGATCCATTTTCTTTCTGAGACTCCATTCACAACCTCATTTTCCTAAATATCTGGTGATGATGAAAGGAAAAGGAACAAGCAGACCTCACCTTCTCCATTGCAAATCAGGGGGGACTTGCAGGTGTTCTTCCCACCTGAAAAAATTTTTAGGTTTGTAAAGTTCAAAGAGGAATGATGCAGAATCACTCATCTTCCCACTAGATACACAGGCTTGAACTGGATGGGGAGTTTCTTCCTGCATTTTTTTTTTTTTTTTTTTTCTTTTGGTCAGACAAATCCCCAAAGCCCAGAAGCTTTAAAATAATTTGCAGGAAGAAATCCATTTTGTTAGATAATTCGTTATTAAATTTTCACAAGTCAGGAGCAGAAGAGGATGACACTCAAAGGACAGCCCTAGGAAGTGATGGAGATCCGGATGTCTCCTTTCCCAGGGTTTTCCAGGCTGTGCCTCATCCTGATACCTGTGGTTTTAATGGTGTGCCAGATGCTCTGGCTGGGAAGTTCCTGGTAGCTGCTGTGAGGATGTCAGTGATACCATGGGGGACGAAGGGGGCCAGGCACCAGGGTCAGTCGAGACGTGTGAAGGCGGTGAATGTTAAAATGAATTTTTGCACCAAGGCACAGGGAAGAATTTCCCTCCACGGTGCAGTGGGAAGGTCTCTTCTGCCTCCAGAGGGTCATGGCAAATCTAGTGCTGGATCAAGCGAGCTTATGTCCTGCACTCCGTGTCCCTGCCTTGCAGAAGCAGAGCATAAGTCCATGTGTTTTGGCCTTCCTGTGGCAGATGCCATGGTATCCATCGTGAGCTACAGTAATGCTGTACCTGCCCCAATCCGAGCTGACACCACCCTTTCCAATCCCATGGTACCCAGGCAAAGATGCCCATCTTACCTGGGACGGCAGAAGGGCAACTACGACCCTCGGTTCTCTGCCTGAAATACCCACTGACATGAGTTGCAGTTTCATGGGCATCTTTTATTACTTAAAGAAGAGCTGAAATCCAGATTTGGTCCCACTGCCAATTATCACCCTTGTTTGCTTCATCACTTCAGTCTAGACAGGCACCAGGGAACAACATCAGAAGGGCCATTAATTAAATCTGCAGTTGCTCTGCCCTGGCAAAGCAACTCCATAGCCTACAGATGTGCTGAGGTTAGGAGGAGGGAGAAAAAATGAAGGTGAATATAGCATTTTGAGGAAGGGGGAGGACAAAAATAAAAGCTTTGTTTTGGTGTTCCTGGTTTGGGTGACAGGCTACCAAAAGAAATAAAAAAAGCAAGCCGGGACTTTCAAAGGGTCTTTTTTGAAGGCAGTAAATACACTTTGTTGGTTTTAATTTAATCAGGATCCTTTGAAAGTGGCAGCCAAAAATCTACTTCCTATGAATACATTTGGTTTTGAAAAAGTGGAGAATTCTGCCAGTCACGAGGGCTGATTTGACAGTCAGGGAAAGTAACGCAGGAGAGAAAACCCCAAGACTGAAGTGTTTGGCACAACAGAAGTATTTAAGGAAGATGATCCATTTTCCTTGGAAGCTGGTGCAGTTGATGAACTGCCCTCTCCAGAGATCTGCTCTTGCTATAACTTGATGAAGGATAAAACATCATTTCCCACCAAACTCGGCTATTCTGACGTCTCTATTTGCAGGAGTTAGGCGCTTTTTCAACAGGCGCTAGTGGAGTTGAAAACACTCTTTCCCTCCCTGTTTTACACGGTGATTTACTCCCTGGTTTTAGCCCTGGTGTGAAGCAGGGTGGGAGCGAGAGGGGCCGTAGCCAGTGGGTTTACACTTCATGTTTAAATCAAATATGGACGAGCTGATCGTCTGCAGTGAATTAGCACAGCTCTGCCCAGTGTGTGAGCAGCAGACCTGGCCCACACTCTTGGGATTCAAACCTAGCACCTACCACAGAGTCCGTCTGGATGTTGTGGTCCTACGCAGTATGAGAGATTAGATCTGGATATCATCCCTGACTAATGCTCAGGATAACAGCAGTGAGTTCAAAGGATTTATCTGGTTTGGGGGGGAAAAAAAAGTGATTTGAGTTGGCAGAAACATTGCTTCTCAACAAGGAAAACCATCCCAGGTTGAATGAGGGGTCATTCCAATGAAACGACACTGAAACTGTTCACTGAAATTATTTTGAAACTGGTGAATTTTGGTTACTTGCAAACCCTGTATTTTTGGCAAGTTTACCTTACTCCCCCTCAGCTTCAGCGAATATAAAGAGGATATAAAGCCCCTGCTTATCACCTGCTTTGCCTCCAGCATTGCAGCATTTTTCACTTGTTACATTTTCACTTACTAACCAGTTTCTGAAGTTGCAGGGCTTGAGGGTAGAATTTGGTGATCAGAGTGTTTTTCTAAACACAGCTTGCATTAATCAAGTTTTTGTCAAAGAAGCATATAATTCATGGTGTATGAACACAGCAGGAGTTCATACAAAGTTTTTATTATTCTCTGTTGTCAAAGTTGAACCAAAATGCTCTCCAAAAAGAAAACCCCGTAATTTGTAAATAGAGGAGTTCAGACTTCAGTGAAGATCAAAGAGGAAACAATCTACATCAAAAATAATCCTGTGAATGTGGCTTTCATTTTTCTCCCCAGCCAGCAGCATTTGGCCAATATTTTGCCCTCTCTCTTTGAACAAGTGCTCTTAAAAAGTCAAAAAAAAAAAAAAGCCTGTCTTATAGGAAGTGCTTAAACAGGAAATTCACCTCCCATCATTTCCCAGCTGTTACAAAATCGGCTTTAGCAGAGAAGGGAGAGGTGGAGCGGTGAAGTGCACTGTCGTTTTTGTCATAAACACCTTTAGGACACCGACCCAAGAAGAGCAGCTAGCTACAAGCTGAGGTCAGGAGGAGGGCTGATTTGTAACTTTGATACTAGCTACTAAAATGGAGAAGGAAGGGGGGATAAAAGCAAAGGAGATCACAGTTTTGTAACACTGACAGTAGCACACAGGTGACGGGTGCTGTCAACATTATAAACTATATACAAGACAAAGCAGGACTCTTTCTTTTCCCAAAGAAGGCAACAACAACAAAAAAAAAGATGTATATAACACAGTTGGCACGTTATCGTGGGGATGAGGAAAGGGAGCTTCGTCTGAACGTTGCCGGCTTAACTCATGGCAGTCCAGAGGACGGTTCATCTGTCTAAACATACATCCTCTCCCCCTTCCTCCTGAAATATTTAGCGAAGACCAGGCCACTAGCAATGTCTGATGCAATCGTGGTGCTAATAAGACGTTAATAAATGCAAAGTTTTCCCTGAAAGGGAGCACCTTACTCCAGGACGAGATGAGGGTGGGTGGGGGTTCAAGGAGTGACGTGTCTAGTGCCAACCTCTGGTGCATCTTCCAGCGGGCCATGGTGACTCATCTGGCAGTCAGTTGGGTAGGGTGTCAAGCCCAAGGGACGCCGCGTGCTGCTTCGCCCGGAGCCTTAGGTTCTCAATACTCGTTGTTTTACTGTTCAGGCTTGGAAGGGAGCTGGAGGCCTGCAGGATGGGTGAGGACCAGACCTGCTGAGCGTGGGACAGCGACTGGTAGTACGACTGACAGTGCAGGGAGCTCAGTGGTGCCATGTTGACGTTCATGCCCAAGTAGGGCATGGCAGATGGTGTCCCCATTTCAAAGGAGGAGTAATGGACCAAGTTGTTGGTGGCTGCCATGTGCTGGCGGAATTGCTCCTGCAGACGGAAGAGGCTCAGGGGCGAGGAGGAGTAGGAGTGAGTCTGAGCCAGGGCGCTGCTGGATGAAGGTGTCACAGTCGCGCTGATAGGGGACTCTGTAGCAGGAGACAGAGAGGATGGGGGTTATTTCTACAGGATGGAGGCAGGTGGTGATCTACACACCAGTAGGGTTTGGACTGCCACATGGACTTCTCTCTTGCATTAGAAGGGCAAACGAGAGGGGTTCTGTTAGCTCATGAGAGCTAAACATGGGTCTGTTCCATATTTAACGTCTTACAGCATAGAAATGGGGCTGAGCTCCTTGCTGTGGCTTTCCTGCTGCCACTGGGCACTGTTATCCCCAGGCTCTAACCTACAATAGACATCATGTGCTCTGTGGGTCCCATTCAGTGCTGGGGACAAGAAAACAAGTCTGGGCAGCTTCCCTCCAAACACCCATGCCGTAGGGAATAAGAGACTATACCCAACCACCAGCATCCCCGTTGGAGGCCACAGGTCCTGATACTAACCCCCACCAAGATGCTGCCCCTCACCTGCTTTTGGGCTCGCTCTCTTGCAGTTCAAAGCCTTGCTGTCCACACCAGGGCTCTTGTCCACTTTGACCTCATCCAAGGTGCTCTTAAACTCCTCCTCTCTGTCAGTCTGGTCCTCGGGTGCTGACTCGCTGGCTGACTGCTCCGACAGGGTTAGGTTGAGGTCCGCACCAACCTCACTCGGGAGGCTTTGGACCTTCTCAGTGTCTGGGGTGGTGGCCTGGGTCTCCAGCATGGGCGGCTCCGTCTTTCCTTCACTGTGGCTCCCTTCACAGTCCTTCTGCTTCTGCAGCTGCTCCTTCTGCAGGCTACGCTGCTTCTTCCGGAATTTGGCTCTCCGATTCTTGAACCAAACCTTCAATGCCACAAACAGCAAGGGGTAAAACTAGTGAGAATCCTGCTTAGTGCCAAATTCAGCATCATTCAGCCTGGCAGCTTCAGGGGAACCCCAATCAATGAGGTACTGCAAGCCCTCTGTGACCAAATGTCATTCCACTTTGTGGGATATTAGAGCTCTACCTGTTTTCAGTGCTTCTACAAACAGCACAACAATGAATGTATTTTTTAAAATGTTTTCTTTATGCTGATTCTTTAAGCCACTCCAGTGGTGGGTTTTTTTTGAGTTTTTGGGGGTTTTTTTCCTAAACTGGTCAGGCAGTTGCATCCAACCACAATGTCTTGTAGCTGAGTCTGATATTACATTGTCTTACAGTACAGTGCTCTTAGTTTCTATAACCATTCAGTTATACATGTACCAGAACTATGGTGGCAACACTCAAAATAACTCATTACAGGCATAAGCTGTTATCTGGGAACTGAATTTAGGGAAGGAGGAGAAAATCCATATTTTTTAACCTAGATCAGTAGACATGGATTGGAAAAAAAAAAATACTAGTAAATCTTATTAGTGGTGTTTGATTAGTTGGATGAGAAAACACAAATTTTAAAGATCAAAATGTCTTGACATTTATATAAAAGAACTATATTTTTTACTGCTTGTCAACTTCACACTGAAGAACTTGCTGTTTAGTCTTTTAAAGCCCAGCAGTGCAAGAATCTCCCCACCAACAGGTTATGAAGCACATTGTGCTAGTTGAAATTGGAAAAAAAAAAAAAAAAAAGAAACCAAAAAACCCAAAACCAAACCTTGGATTGAGATGTTACAAATATTAATGCTGGTGGAAAAAAAGCAGCTGATATTGCTTGTGTTTCTGCTCTTCTGAGAAAGCCAGAAAAGTCTTGCGAATAAATAAATAAATAAGCTTCTGTTGATGTTTCTGAAATTTCCCCCAAAGAAATGTGAAAGAACAAATGAAAACCAGTGTACAATTCAGACAATCCCAAATTTAAAAAATGTGCTTGTGGATTAAGAATTTCTTTAGCACATGTGTGACTTTGGATGATTTTATTCCCTTCCTCCCTCCCTGGCCTTTGACAACTTTACTGCCCCGAAATCTCTGGTTACACTGGAAGAATCTTGAAAGGTCAACAGAACTGTCAACCCTCTGGGAACCCCACCACATTCTTTTAAACATCCCCCACTCACAAACCCACAAAGTATCAGTACCTGGACTCTGGCTTCAGGTAGGTTTGTGCACATAGCCAGCCGCTCTCTCATCACCACATCTGGGTAATGAGTCTTCTGGAAGGTCTTCTCCAGTGCCTCCAGCTGTTGGGCAGTGAAGGCCGTGCGACTTCGCCTTTGTTTGCGGTGCTGGGATCCATAACGTGCCTCCAAAATGATGTCTTGAAATGTACAGCCGTTGGAAGACAAGAAAAGTGGCCAATTTAATTATTGGAATTTGTATGCTGACAGGCGAATAAAACACTTGCTAACACCAGCTGTATCTACAAAATGCTTTCTTCGTTACTCTAGAGCTAACAAAACACACACACACACATTTTGATGGTTAATCGACATGTCTGAGGAGATAAAACCTCTGACTAGAAAGCCTGTTCTGGAGAGGGAACCTCCTTCTATGACAGCCGGGGCAATTGTTGAGCCTCCAATGATAAATTTGGTTGAAATAAGCCAATCTGCTCCAACATCAGTGGGGCAGGACACGCAGATGCCCAGACCCTGCTGTGACATAAGCCTCTTTCATTAAGAATGACAATTAGAAACAAGGTGGAGAGATTCACCATTGTAACAGGAGAGGGGCCCAGCATTATGTGTCATGTTCTCCCTGAACCAAGGGCAGAGCTGCAGTAGGCTTCAACGTTGCCACGACGCGCTGTGCCGTCTCTACCTCGTTTTGTTGCCTGCAGCTGCCTTAGAAGACATTCATCTTCCCAGAAACCAGGCTGAGCTGGCTCTTCTTTAGTGTCTCGTATGTAGCTCACTCTAGTCTTCAAGGCATGATATTGGAGAGCTGTTCTGGGCTTCAGTTCAGGAAAGCACTTAAGCTCGTGTGCTTCTGTGTGTTTAGCTTGAAAGCACGTGCTTTACTGAGCACGGACACTCTCCAGCATCTGGGGTGGAAACCAAGCCAGGAACCAAGCCCAGCCCCACTGATTGCAAGCCCAGAGCTCATGTGCAGAGCTCTTCTCAGCAGAGGAGCTACTCAGAAGGTCTGACTTTGCAAACTGTGCTTGCAAAATTGAGGGTAGAGAAGGAATTCAGACTGGGGAAAATCTGAGGCCAACAGTGAAGGGCTTATTATTTTACCAGAGGCGTTGTTATTGCACAACAGCTAGTGGAATTAGAAAGATCTTAAATCAATGAAAATAAGTTACTTTAAAATGAAAAAAAAAAAACTGAAACCCCAACCCACACCATTATTATGCAAGTTGGGACATGCTGTGCTACAGCGCTGGAATGAAATAGTCTGGCAAGAGGTTTGCTCTCAAAGAGGAAATGCAGAAAGAGCTGTGCCTGGTATCATTTTTAATTCAGCTAAGAATGTGACTTCCAGTAGGAGGAAAGAATGAACACACTAGAAAACAACCTAACAGGGAGAAAAGTCGACATTATCAGTGCGCAGAGCCAGATGAACGCTCTTGCTGCTGTTTATTTGTGCTTTTGTCACAAGGATCGTGGCGTGAATGTAAACAATAAAACAAAACCTGCTGTCAGGCCAGCCCCAGAGCCACACAGCCAGGTTCCAAATATGTTAGCTAATGAGCGTAGCAAATCAGCTTTGCACTAGTCAAGCATTCCTGTTCGAAACTTCCAGCTGTTTCATTCTAGGTCAGCACTCACGGCGTCTTTCTGGGCGATTGCCAAAGCTGCGTGGTTTTGACAACCTGAAAAGGATCAGGAGCACGAGCAGTGTTCTCCTCTACCCTTCCAGTGGCAGGGAACGATGAGGGAAGAAACAGGAAGGGCTAGCAGATCAATATGTGGCTTTGAGCCTGGTGTCACCGGCAGAATTTTGGGTTTTTTGATCATGGGTCAGTTTACACAACCCCAGGCCTGCTGGCAACAGATGGGCTACACCTGCCCCAAAGGGGCAAAAGTTTTCAGTTCTTGGAGGAGTAAGGAGGGGGTCAGCAGAACTGCTCCCTTGGACTTCCAGAGGCCAGACTTTGGCCTGTTTAGGAGCCTGGTAGACAGAATCCCCTGGGAGGCAGGTCTGAAGGGCAAAGGAGTCCAGGAAGGCTGGGCATTCTTCAAAAAGGAACTCTTAAAGGTGCAGTAGCAGGCTGTCCCCATGTAGCAAAAGAGAAGCTGGTGGGGAAGAAGGCCAGCCTGGCTGATAAGAGAGTTTTGGCTGGAACTCAGGAAAAAAAGAATAGTTTATGACCTCTGGAAGAAGGGGCAGGCAACTCAGGAGGACTAAAAGGATGTTGTGAGGCTATGCAGGGAGAAAACTATAAGGGACAAAGCCCAGCTAGAGCTTAATCTGGCTACTGACATAAAAGACAACAAAAAATGTTTCTATAAATACATTAGCAACAAAAGGAGGGCTAAGGACAAACTCCATCCTTTATCATATGCAAGTGGAAACATAGTGACAAAGGACGAAGAAAAGGCTGAGGTACTTAATGCCTTCTTTGCCTCAGGACCAGTGTTCTGGGTACCCAGACCCCTGTGATGATAGGCAGGGATGGGGAGGAGAATGAAGGCCCCATAATCCAAGGGAAAATGGTTAGTGACCTGCTGCACCACTTAGACACACACAGGTCTATGGGGCCAGATGGGATCCACCCAAGGGTACTGAGGGAGCTGGTGGAAGTACTCACCAAGCCACTTTCCATCATCCATCAGCAGTCCTGGCTAACGTGGGAGGTCCCAGTTGACTGGAGATTAGCCAACGTGGTGCCTGTTTACAAGAAGGACCAAAAGGAGGATCCAGGGAGCTACAGACCTGTCAGTCTGACCTTGGTGCCAGGGAAGGTTATGGAGCAGATCATCTTGACTGCAATCACACAGCAGATGCAGGACAACCAGGCAATCAGGCCTGGTCAGCATGGGTTTATGGAAGGCAGGTCCTGCTTGACTAACTTCATCTCCTTCTATGGCAATGTGACCCACGTAGTGGATGAGGGAAAGGCTGTGGATATCGTCTACCTGGACTTTAGTAAAGCCTTTGACACCATTTCTCACAAAATTCTCCTGGAGATACTGGCTACTCATGGCTTGGGTGGGCACGCTCTTTGCTGGGTAAAAGGACCTGGGGGTGTTTATTGACAGCGGCTGCATGTGAGCAGCGGTGTGCCCAGGTAGCCAAGAAGGCCAATGGCATCCTGGCTTTTATCAGTAAAAGTGTGGCCAGCAGGACCAGGGAAGGGATCTTCCCCCTGTACTGGGCATTGATGGGGCCACACTTCAAATCCTGCGTTCAGTTTTGGGCCCCTCACTGCAAGAAAGACACTGAGGGGCTGGAGTGTGTCCAGAGAAGGGAACGGAGCTGGGGAAGGGGCTGGAGCACAAGTCCCGTGAGGAGCGGCTGAAGGAGCTGGGCGTGTCCAGCCTGGAGAAGAAGAGGCTCAGGGGAGACCTGATCGCTCCCTACAACTACCTGAAAGGAGGTTGCAGAGAGGTGGGGATTGATCTCTTCCCAAGTGACAAGTGATGGGACAAGAGGAAATGGCCTCAAGTTGTGCCAGGGGATGTTTAGACTTGATATTAGGGAAAATTTCTTCACGGAATGGGCTGTCAGGCATTGGAACGGGCTGCCCAGGGAAGTGGTGGAGTCACCATCCCTGGAGGGGTTTAAGAGAGGTGTAGATGTGGTGCTCAGGGACATGGTTTACTGGGGGACTTGACAGTGCCAGGTTAAGTGTTGGACCTGATGATCTTAAAGGTCTTTTCCAACCTAAATGATTCTGTGAAAAGATTCAGTGAGGCTAAAGGTTTGGCCAAATACAACATAGTGTTGGTTGCGTACAAGAGATCTTTGTGCTTAAGGTACCAGCACTCCTCAGGGAGGTAAAATGCTGATAAGAGCAACCACTTTGGAGGCAAAGAGACCATCCTCAATGCATTCAGACACAGCTCACAGTGCAGCCAGTTGAGGGGGAATGTTCCAAGAGAAATTGAAGCCACCCCAAAACATTTCACAAAGCTAACATTTGTGTTTCAAGTACAAGGAATCAGGAGAAAGGACACTGGTTAAACACCCTACCTGCAGGCTGGAATATTCCTGAATTTCTAGAATAGAGGTTAGACCTACCAGGTCCCCAGAGGTGGCAGCTCATGCATTAAGTTGGGCCACTCCAACGAGAGCCAACCAGCAATTATTTTAATGTTTTAACTATGTTTTCAGGCTTTGTGCAAGGAGGAGAATATAAATTGCAGGTGAGGCTTTGCAGCTACAATCAGAAACCTCTGTTTTCTGACTTAAGGTCATTTGCTTTTGTGCTGCTTTATTCTGACTGTCCCTGGAAGGCAAATGAGATCTATAACCTGCACTGAAAGATATTCAGAAGTAACAGAATGTGAAGCAACTGCAAAGGAACCAGCTCGTAGGTATATAATGCCTACCCTGCCAATGATAAGTAGACAAGGGCACTGTGGGATTTAATTTGGAAAGTTTCCAGGTGCATTATTAATTTTAAAGATGTCAGAAAACCAAATGAATCTCTTGGTCAAGAATATAAGAATAGCTTTTTTATCATTTTTTTTAGATCTCCCTCTGCTTTTAGCCATGTTAGGGTCAAAGACATTAAGTCCTCCATGCTCTACTGTAAAAGATACAGGTGATCACAAAAACCTTTCAAGGGATCCTTGCATCTAGGAAAGGGGCACCTTGACCCAAGGTCTGCAAGGCACATTGCAGAGATCAGGACCACGTGTTCCCATCTGACCACCTACACACTGAAAGGGTGAGGGAAAGAGGCGATGGACAACCAGGACAAGGAAAGTGCCCACATGTCATTACCCTGCAGCCCATCAGTAGAGCCAGGATTGGAGTCCAGCTCTCCTTGATTCCACTTTGGTTCTTTTCTAATGAGGAAAAGAGTGATTACCAGCTCTGCCCTGCAGTCACTCAGAAATCCCATGGGCTACAGTGGTCTGAGGAACAGACTGGGCTACAGTGAGTGGTCTGAGGAACCATGTTAAGGAGGTCACTACTAGCAGCTGGATAAGGGAATAATGCTGACATGAAGATTTGAGAGTCAGTTGTGGTTCACTCATCCGAAGTCTGAGACCTTTACTACCATGCCTTCATGTACCACCCACTTAGGAAGGCCATCCTGAAACTTATGCATACTTATTTTGGCTTAAGACCATGCCTCTTAAATTTAGCCCACTTAAGTTGTCTGAGTAGATAATTCTTTTCACCAATCTAGGTTGGAAGAAGTAACTCCACGTGTGGGTTTTTTTCCTTTACCATCAGACAAGTAGAAAGCTGTGTTAAAGCAGATGTGTAATTTTCAGACAGTCAGGGAAGATCATTCCATTCTGGGAAGGTCTCTGGAATCACATCTATGGTAAATTTTTGCTTTAGCTTCAGTATACTGGTTGTCAGGTCTGCTCTACCACACTACATCCAAGCCCTGACCAAAACGGTGACATTGCAGCTGTTGACCGTTTGCATGGCTGTAGCCTTTGATGACCTCAGCCAGACCTGGGTGCTTTGTGGTAGGCTGAAACATAGAGCAGATATATTTGCCCTACGATACCAAACATTCTCAGTTTTCCATCACTTATTTTTGAACAATTGTCCCTACCAAATCATAAAATATCTGGACGTTGCATTTCCTTCTAATGACGGTACCCCGATGTAGAGCTGTTACACACATGGCTGAACACAGAAAAACAGATGCTCTGGAGCAGCAGCTCCCGTCCCACTCTCCAACCATCAACAATGCTGTGTAAATAACACTCTCTGGGTAAAGTCACATATGACTGAGTCTAAAAAAGCCCATTTATGGAAGACAAAATAAAAAAGAAGAGAGGGAGCCAGCAGAACCAACAAGAAAGCGCCACCCAAGCCAAGGTCTAGGATCCCCAGGAAGAAATAGGTCAAGGTGAGACCTAAAGAAGATCCAAGTGAAGATAATTTTGCAGAGAGAAAGAGTGTTTGGTAGGACAAGAAATGGAAAATAGTTCCAAGAAGGGGTAACGTGGAAGAACAAGTTCTGTCCTGGGATGGCAAGAGATGGCTCTTAGGGGATGTAAGTCCTGAGACCCTCAGTGGGGGAATCCAATTCAATGTGTGCTCGTATTCATTGAGCAGTTATTTACTAACAAGAAAGCAAAAATTTCTGCTATTTTTTTGTTCACTTCTTAAAACATATTTCAGTGTCTTTTTAATTCTCTCTTTTTAATTCCATACAGTGGGGCTGCATCTCATCTCACGCCCAGGCTCCCAGCCATCAGAGGCCAGTCTGCAGCAAGGTGCATCAGTCTGCTGGCAGCGAATACTGGAGGCCATGTGTCACCTGCAGGGCTGGGCCACGTGGCCAGTATTGGGGATCATACCATGCCAGTTGGCTATCATGCTCCCAGGAAGGGGTTCACTTGGTTCAAGCAACAAGGGTTTTTTTTCCCAGGGAACACCAAAAGCCATGAGTTGTCCTTACCAGCCAGTCTCTCTGCCAGAGTGAGGGCATGCACCGAGGGCCTGTAGTCAGGGGCATGCTGGGCTTGCTGAGCTGCCTGCTGATGGAGGTTGTACATGGCACTCAGAGAATTCATGGCATGGAGGGAGTAACCGTTCACTCCATAGTGCTGCATGGCGACATAAACCTGGAAAACAGTAGCCGAAGGAGAGAGGTGCTTAGAAAAGTGATATTCCAGCATCCTGGTGTCTCAGCAGACCTTTGGAAATGCTGAGCTCGAACTTAAGCTGCCGCGTACGTGGCTCAGTTCCAACTTCCCAACTCCAACAGGTGCTGGGACAGGAATCTACCTCCTTGTAGACCTAAAGTACCAGTGACACCAGTCTGGCTTCTGTGCTTAAAGCACATTATATCATCCCACTCATGATACAATGAAGAAAAGATGGAAAAGGATATTTTTTTTTTTTTACATACCATAATAAAATATATCATATTATTGTTACTTCTAACAAACCAACCTGGCTCTATCCCAGAACTAGCTGGGATTTTGTCCCTGTCATTGCCTACAGTGGACTGTTCCATAATCTCATTGCTCTAATGTGAAATAATCTTTCATATCTGAACTCACTCATGTGTAATTTATTTCCATTCATTTTTCTTAAGGTTCTTCTTAACAAAACACAAATGATACAGAAAAAAAAGAAAACCAACATGTGTTGTAAAAGAAAATAAATCTGTAGCATAATAGGACCAAAAATGTTATGGCTAAAGAGGGAATTAAGGTTTGCAATAAATACTGATGTTTCATAGCTCAATAGCAAGGAAATTATTTCAAAAAACAAATGGCTTTTTTTCCTACTCTGGTCTCTGCCTGAAACTTCAAGCTGTTTTTCCTTACAGACCATCTGTAAAACTGAGCTAATATTGATCTCAAAAGCCGAGTGATGCTTCATTCATCCATGTTACAAATGACTGAGGGCCTCCAGGATGCTGTTTCTGTAGTTTGTAAGACGTCAGAAAGGACGTTGTGAAACATTTGCCATAAAAGAAAATTTTAAACACACCATTTACATAAGCAAGTCATCATCTGGGAAGTCAGGCAATTCAGAGAAAGAGGTCCAGCTGGACTGACTCAAGGAAAGCAGACAGGTTATGTAGGAAACCTCTTAGAAAAGATGGGGTTTTATCACTGGAGGAAGGTGGTTCAACTCCCATAATTTTATGAGAAACCTGATGCATTGAACAGCAAAAATTTGGCTGAAAAATTGTGGTTTTTTCTGTACTGAGCAAAGACCTTAATTTTTTCCTGTAGAGCAAGCATCTCTCCATCACGGTTCCCAGGAAGGGAGAAGGGAAGCCACGCAGCTGGACTTTGGTCAAACACCCTACCAGCTCAGATGTGGTCCTCATTAATCTGGGATGCTTTTTTTTGACTGAGAGATTTTGTCTCATGAATGCTGCCTTTGGGATTGTCTTCTCAAAGAGGCTGCACTAATTATAAACAGGTAATTTGGGAACCTAGCACTCAGCCTCGTTCCTGTTTCCCCAAGTCCCATCTGCCCTGCCACCATATCACTTCAGTGCCAAGAGCGCTGGTGAAGTGTGACAGACCTAGGTATGGTTACACCATGAAGAACTGATACACACCCTGACACCACCTTCATCTGCTTTGTGTCTCTTTGTTCGCCCACTCTGGATTCACTCCCTAATTATTCTTTAGTTTTAGACTCAAAAAACCCCACTTGGTGAATATCCAGCACCTACACTGAATCATGGAACATCCCAAGTTGGAAGGGACCCACATCCCACCTTGCTCTGCAAAATGCCAGACACATCCTTATGACCCCTGGAGAATGTTACTAGTCACATCCTTTCCTATGATTGCTATATAAAAGAAAAAACCTACCTCCTGTTTCAAAGTACAAGCAGACAATTTTTATATGAACAAATGTGTTTTTCAATAAACCAGCTGAGAGTGCCTAAGACATTTTGCAGCTAATTGTGGAAAGCAGGGGAAAATCAGATCTTTGGTTTATGGTATGAAGACAATTATATTTGATTAATTTTCAATGTTTCATTTCAAAATTTACTCAAGCTTTATTTTTAGAAAAGCAAAGACATCCCCCAAACAAAATAATAACCTTCATCTGTACTTTACCAAGGCTTTTTGCATTCTAACAGGAGAGAAAGCCAACACTGTTCTGAGCTGAACCACTGTGGAAATGAATATTTTTGGTTCAGATGCTGACCTAAACACAAGAATGCCATAGCTTTGCTTGAATCGAGCTTCAGGAAGACCAAAGCACTGCCAACGTTCTTTGCTGGTTCTCTGACCAAAGAGAGAGATTTCACATGCCAACAGATTTTGTCATTTGTATTTTCCCCACGATGAGTACACAGCAAAATTACAGCAGGGATGCTGCTTTGCTGGACTACACGGCTTTGCTGTTGGTGGCACATGCGAAGCGTCAGGAACATGCCCCAGGGGCATGGGCCATTGACGTGGCCACAGAGGACATCTCCCACCACCTGGGGAGGATTTGCACGTCCCCGACTACCCTGGATGGTTCTGGCAGCATCTGCAGCGCAGCCTCACCCTGTCCTTGACACAATTCGTTTCCAAAGAGCATCATCGCACTGCAGCCTGCGGCAGAGCACAGCATGCCCCAAGCCAGCTCGGCGGGCAGCTGTGCTCAGCCGGTCCCCATCGGCAGCGAGACCACCAGAGCTGTCTGGAGAGCCTTTCGCTGCTTTGCTTTCACAGTCCAAGGGCAGGACGAGTGTTTCTGGCCAATGCAGGCAAGGAAACAGAGGTTTGCATCTTCATTTTCCCTCCACCTTTCTCACTCCCTAACTTGTGAACTGGCTGACTGGTTTCACCAGCTTTGGCTGGTGGGGGTGAAGGTCTCGCAGCTTATTAAGTTCCTGAGCGTTTTGTGAAAACCGTCTGGGGACACAGAACCTACTAACTAAGCCCTCCATCCTTAATAGACACTGGAGAATCCACACTGGGGCTCAGCCTTGCCAGGAAATACGTTGGAGGCCAAGTGTCTTTGACTCCCAACTCACAGAAATGCCTGTTCCTTTCTAATCCCCCTTGCATGCCATTGGTTGTGCACCAAGCTGGCACATTAAGGGAAAAATGAAGAGGGAGAGGAGTGACGTTTTCCCATACTATACAGTTTTCCAAGGACACTGCCGGTGATGTTGTGTCTGGACCCCAGTGTTTCCACTTGTTCCAGGAAGATTTGTTTATTTGATTGTTAAAAGGTGCTTTTGTGTGTACAAGTGTTCCTGAACAAACTCTTCTGGGTGGCCTAGAAGAACGTGTAGCAATTAAAAAATAAAGTAAATTAAAAAAATCATGGGACTTAATGATGGACTCATGACAGGAGTCAATCAATACCCATCACAGCTTCAGTGATAAGTGCCTGGCACGTTCAAGTGCAGATGACAGGCAGAACTTCCTACTCACTTGTGCAGCAAATGTATCATCCCAGATCCAGTATGAAAAAAATGAGGAGAAAGGAGATAGCTCGCATTTACCGAGCAAGGCTGTTCAGCCTAATAAGCAAAGTTAACTGAGACCGCAAACAGCTCCTGTTTAACTGTCAGCTCTGAGCACACTCCAACCCCAATAAATTAAATATTTAAAAGACATCATGCAGCAATTTTTTTTTAATGGAGAAAGCTATTCATCAAGCCACTGCTGTGTTTCACAAGCTGTCGAATAGTGCTTACACTGGTTAAAATAATCTTTATATTTCATTAAGCAACCAAATAAGCTGATCCCTCCCCACTGGCTGTATAGATGGTTTTAATTTTTGAAATCTGCAAATGCATCTTTTATGTCTCCGGGTGGCTGGAGGGCCTCAGGAGCAGCCAGGAAGAGGATGAGAGTAAAGTTTGAGCTCTTGTTTTGTGGAAGAGTAGGGGCTTGAGCAATCACCGATACAGCTGGGAGGGAATGTAGGTTCTATCCTGAAAGACGGAGGATGCCTCACCCTGATCTTGTGCAGAGATCACTGGAGTTGGGAGTGGTGGAGAAAGGAGATGGAAGCTGAGAAAAGGTGCAGGAAAACAAAAGGCAAGAGGAAAATGTCTCTACAGGGTGAGGCTGGCTGGGGTTTGCCCTTGCCGAGAGCCTGCAGGCTGATCTGGCAACATGTGCTCAGCACAAGGGGATGGATACCTGGAGCAAGTGGTACCTGCATGGCCCCTCAGGCCCACATCCATGACTCTTCCATCCCTGGCATCAGCAGACTTACCCGCTCCCAGCTACCCATGTTTTGCAGCACCAGACTGAGGTCTCCAGCCGTGCCCCGTGTCAGACCCTACTAGGGTTTGCATCCCTTCTGACACTGCTACCTCAGTCCCCAAATCCCTCCTACAGCTTTTACCTCTCACTTCACCTTTCCCCATGGAAAACTCGTGGATGCTGTGCCCATTTTATTTCCCAAGCCTACAGACCCCTCAGGCTGCAGGGGCCCAATCCTTCTGCCTTAGCTTTGACTGCTGCTGGCTATGGGAATCCCAGGTTTCCTCCATCCCCTGCTTTACTTAGAGGCCAGGCAATGCATCTGCCCATCTCAGACTAACCTGGAGAGCAGACCACTCTTTATTCAGCTGCTGCTGTTCATTCCAATGCAAAGCAATTTACGGATCTACTAGGCAGGGATGGGAACCCCGTTATCCCAGAGCAGAGCTGCATTGCTCCTGGTGCAATGCAGAGGCTATCTGTCCCTTCCCAACACTGGCCTCAAAAAAATCCAGTTCCTGTTAAGTCATAGCATGAGTGGTGTGATTTATCGTACACCACAGTTGTCTGCAGAGTGCTTTCTAACAAAACATCTGTATTTTCCCTTCTACCAGGCGAAAAAAAACCCCAAAACTCACCCCTGGAGCTGTATTAACTGCAGCCACGAATTTGAGATCGGGGACATTTTCTGCAAGCTCCTCTCCTCATTTCACCCCCTTAACCCCCTCCCAGCATCAGTCTGCACCTGCGTCACCTGCGAGTCACACACACAAGTCCTTCAACAAAAATACAGAACTGACAAAACTCATTAAGGGAGAAACGTATCGATCCCTGCAGCCTGCAAACTCAGGTGTCACTTGTGCTGGCCACAGAGCTCATGTCAACGCTGGAGAGCTTGTCCCTGTGCTGAGCTGTCCTGAATAAGGACATCCACGGCAGCTCCCAGTGCCAACGCTGTTCTGGAGAAAAGCAAATTTAAGCCAAGACAGTGGTTTTGCATTATTCTGAAATAAACACCTGCCCAAATCTAAACTACACTGAGATGGAGGAATTTTCTTCAATAGCTTATTCTGGCCACTTTTCCCAGGTAGAAGTAAAAACCACCCAGAACAAGGCACTTGCCCTTCTCAAACAAACGCTGTTGGGTCAGATGTTTGAGGCTGGATGTAGGGCTCAAAGCTTTGCTCTTTTCCCTTTAGTTGGTTCTTTCCAATAGAGTCATTCCAAACTCAGAAAAGTACTGAGACTAAATTCACTGACCTACAGAAGATGCTCTAGTGCCATCAAGAAGAAACGTAACAAAACTTATGAGGTCAGAGTTAAAAAGACCAAATTTTCTTAGAGTAGACAAGAAGAATACACCAGAGCCTGCTTCTGACTGGTCGGCACTGCGGGGTGTTGCGTTATCAGTTTATTAAATCCTACCAGGAACTGGGGAGGGTTGGTGATGGTCAGGGGGTGTACGAGGCTTTCTTTATGTGAAAAATAAGCTGCATTAAAAAGTTGCATCTGGACTTTGATAACTCATTGGTAGCAGATAATTTCAACACCTTAGTCCATTTCTGATGAGGAGAGATTCACCAGAGAAACGTTTGAAGTTTGGAAGAGCTCGGCACCGCCCCGGGTCTGTGCCCTCATACAAGAGGCAGCTTGAGCATGGGAAAAGCATCAGTCTAAAATAAAGAAATAAGTAAGTCACAGAAGAAAAGTCTGGTGCTCTTGTCTGGTGTTCAGGGTCGGTCCTGCAGGTGACATTAAAAAATAGGAGTGGCCCTGGCAGGGCAAAAGGGAAGTTGTGGTCCTCCAGCCCCAGTGCCTGCTTGGGCGGTACGAACCGCCACTCGCGTTTGTGCAAAGCACAGGAACCCGTTGTTCATTACTAAGGGGAGTAACAGCAAATGGTTTGTGTGAACCACATCCCCCCTTATCACTGCTGGCAATAAACATCATCGAAAATAAAATCACAACAAAATATTTCCCCCCTCCCCTCACGGAGCTGTTCTGCTTTATGATTTTATGCTTTGAGTCCTTATTCAGAAACACTTCAAATCAGTAAGATAAATAATGAATCTCTGTCTCTGCTTAGCTGACAGTCTAGGAAAATAAGCTCACTCTGTATAGAGACATTGGTTTTATAAATATTTGGTACTGAATTAATTACATACCTGGGGGGCTGAATAAATGATCCTTGCAAGAGGTTTTTTCCCATTTTTTGTTTTGTATCCCTAAATCTTTAAGATATATAAAGGTCCAAATTCACATAAGATAATAACCAGCATGTTATAAATCAGTTTTGTTCCTCAAGTGAGATTGTTTCCTTAGACATTCAGCAATCTCACCTTTGTAGTGGATGAAATATAAATTATTTGAAATACTGCAACACATCATATTTCTCATTCAAACGTCAAAGTCTGAGAGCAACATGCACCATGAAAAACATGCTTCCAAAGGCCTTTTCTTATAACTGAAATAAAGGAATTGAGAACAGCTCTCCAAAAAAACCCAAGATTCCACATTTCTGATCTTCCAGCAATATTTTGACACCTGTGTAAATCCCTGTATTTAAATGCAGATAATTTCTTAGTACAGACTGAGATCTTAATTAGACCTAGTCTAGTAGAACAAGTCACAACCCACCGAAAGCAAAACCTGATTGATCACAGCATTTCTTGCAGCTCACGTACTACTACTGACCTTGGTATGAATGGAACGGATCTTTTTCTTAAAACCAGGAGGTTTGCTAGCAGCTGAAATATGGAAATACTTCCAGTTAAGGACAGCCTCACGGTTTTTGGGTAGACCTTGTCAAATAATTGCCTCTGTCAGGGCTGCGTTGTTGAAGAGCACAACACCTGCCTCCGTGATGCTCATTTATTCGTAGCAGAAGCACGGTAGGATGTGAGAGGCTTTGTGAGTTTTATAAATCAAATCTCAGAGCATCCTGCTGAGCTGGGGAAGTTTTATTGTAGGGCTCTACAAACTCAGGCACCAGCCAGCGGCTGAGAGAACATGCCGTGGCTGACAGAGGTAACCCTCATCAGTTGCTGCGAGTTTTATTTAAGGTTTTTGTGAAATCGTTCCCCCCCCGCCATGTCAAAGCCCCAGATAACAGAACCGAGTGATTGATTAGGCAGTTCCCGGCACAAGGCTATCCAGCACCTCTGTTTGCAGAGGTACGCTTCAAAGGGCAGGCTCGCAAGGTCCAGACTAACCCAAAACGTAATAAAGACACCTTTAAAGTCTCTGCTTTTGAGCCAGGCGTAAGTTTTAAGGCTTGGAGCCCAGCGATTTACATTGCAGTGTAGAGCCAGGACTGGGATCACTAAACATCACTGTGGTGCTAAATCTTCTGGTTGCTGTAATTTACACATGACAATCGGTGCTTACAGATCAAATCAATATAATAGCACCTCCCTTCTCCCCTTCGGAGCCGCACCAAACCCTCAGTATAAACACCTGTAATCTATATTGAAGCAGAAACATTTTCCATGGTAAATTAAGAAAAGCTTTTAATATGAACATCACTTGGGCTCAAGTTTCAAGATCTCATTCTGCTTCCAGTTCAGTCAACAGAAAAAAAAAATAGAAAAAATCATGCATTTTTGGTATCTTATGATTAATGTCACAACAGAAACTGAAGCCTGCAGCCCAGACCAGCCCCAGGGAGTTTGAGTACCTACAGCCCGGCTGTGCCCGCGTTGCTGCCGCACGCTCCCTGTTCATAGCTGCGAAATGCAGCAGCGTCCCACTGCAGGTGGGCTCCCGCATACCTGCGCTGCCGTGCGTTCTCACATCTGGAGACCTGACGGCATCTCTGCCTCCGGACTGGCCCTCACTCCGAGTGACCTTAAAGCGCTGTGCAATCAAACTACTGAATCCACGAACAGCTTAAAGTGTTTAACTCCAGTGTTTACATTTCAAAAAAAAAAAAAGGTACTTGTCCGCCTCACACCTTCCAAACCAAGCATGTTTCTGGCTTACTTCTATTTGTATGTGGTTTGCCCGGTTCAGCCTTTCCTTTCACTTTTGCAAAAATGGATTTGCTTGAGAAGCATCATTTCATTTGCCTTAACGCTGGCAAAGGGCATTTTCCAAACCAGATGGCGGGAGAGGTCCAGATTTCCCCAGCTCTGCCCTTCAGGTCTGCTGGCAGCACGAGGGGCGGCTTGCCGCTTGCTCTCTGCCCCCACAAGAGGTTTGCCTGCAGCGGTTTTGGCTGCAGGTTGCTTGCATGAGCAAACCGACTGGCTTGAAGACAGCTCCTTGGGGCTGCTGGTGGGGGTTCAGGAATGTCCAGTGCCACTGGAAGATGGAGCAATACCCTGGAGGATTTTACCCATGGTATGGTCTCGCTAATAAGACAGGGATCTGCAGTTCTGTGATGAAATGTGGTTTTGAGCCTGCGACATTGAACGACCAGGACCTCTGTCTGTCCCGAGCACCACAACCACAGCAGTGATCGTAGAATATAGCCCTGAGCCCTACCAAGGGATCAGCCACTGCAAGAAGCACTGGCAGAAGAGACGCCTGACAGATAAGCTTTGTAAAGCTCTGCTGAGGCAGTTGAGGACATTCACTCCTGCTTCTCTCAGGTGCTGCCAGCCTGGCTGGCAGAAGGGAAGCTGTGCTTGCTCCAGACGCTGCCAGCACGAAGCCTCAGCCAAGATGCTGGGCTCCAAGGGCAGCAACTGAGATGAGGCATGGAGGGAGGGCAATTCCTCCACCCACCATCACTCTTCACCAAGTAAATGCAATTTGGAGCCGTAAGCTCTGGGTGTTAAGCTGAAGGCAGTTGGATGCGCACACAGGGGGGAGAGCAACGCGTCTCTGTGAAACGCGGTGGTTTGCACCGCATCATTGGAGTTTGACCCACTTGGCACAAAGTGTCTTTCCTAGGTGCTCTTTCAGTTGGTCAGCTGAAAAGCTGCAAGGCTGTGACACCAAGTGCAATTTTGCTTGAAGCTGGTTTTGTAGAGATCTGAAGAACAAAAATATTTTGAAGGAGACAGAAGGTGAGAGCCTGAACACAGGATGTTTCTCCAAGTACAGCTGGACACTGGGTCTGCCCCTGCGGATGATGCTAACAGCACTCAAAATTACAGTCACAGAACACATGGTGGCAACTGCTTCCGCTCAGACTAAGATCAGTTATAGGACAAAACAACAGACAAGCCCTACCTCTGTTAATAAGAAAAAAAAATCCTGAGAGACAGCTCTAGCAAGCCATACAATTGTGGAGCATTTCTAATACCTTGGAAGGATAAGATGTAAGTTTGAGTTTTCCTTCTTTACGAGTGATAACACTCATTTTCTTCCTATGATTTAAAAAAAAAAAAATGTTTGAGTTCAACAGCTTTTCCCAGCAGGGGAGAAAACTTGTGCCACCTTAAAACAGGGCCACGTACTGGAGCTAGCAGCAGAGGGGCCAGGGGCTGGGGACCACCGTGGGTGCATGTCATGCTTCCTTTCCTGTAAGCATTTGGATCCATACAGTGAATTAAGCACAGTTGCCAAGGTAAGCAATATATTTTGGCCACCAGCAGGTGATCAGTGCTTTAAAGAGCTGCGTGCTGTAAAGCGGGCAGAGCAGCTAAATGTCCTCTGGGTTTTGCAGGGAGATGTGCTGTCCTTCAGCAGAAGCACGTTAACCCAGCCTGGGCTAACACACACCAAGAGCATGCAGAACTGCTGCCTGTTCGCTCCCCACACCCTAGCACTCGGTAAGGTTGGTGCCAAAGGACTGCAGTCATCAGGTTTCCACAGCTCCCTTTGCAGAAGCATTTTCTGTCCCAAGACCCATCAGCTCCTCTCCCTCAGCCCAACTGTTTTTCTTTTTTTTGGAGGATCCTAGTGGAGTTCCCAAGCATCACCCCACACACTTGAAGTTTTAGCATCTGGACAGTTTTAGAGCAGCATTTCTCCAGTCAATGTTTGCTCTGGCCATACAGAGGTTGCAGTTGGTCCTGTACCAGGAAGAAGTCACATTTGTGTTGTGGTCCACCCACATCTCCTGGCTGTAAATCACCCATTTCCCACTGTTTGGAGAACTGCTGGTCCATCCTGGTCTGACCCCTGCTCCCTCAAAGACTCTCTCCTTCTCAGGAGCTATATCTGCACCAACCCTGCTTTAGAAAAATAAGGAGTCTGATCCAAAACCTGATGAAGTTAAAAGGAGAAAAAAAAAAAAAAAAAAGAAATCTATTTCAGCAGCCTTTGGACTGGAACAAACTGGCAGGAAAACACTCAGGGTCTGGCTAACCCCAGTGCACCATGAATTAATTCCTGGCTATTTAGCTGTATTTCAGAATTCTCAACCCTCTTCACAACACACACATTTTGACGGTCATTCCCCCAAAGTAGGGTAGTTCATCGGTAGCAGGCTGCACAGGATTGGAACATTTGGGCTTTATTGAAACCACGTTCTTCAGCATTTTCCCTACTTGTGTTTTTGCCAAATGAAGCGAGGTAGCTATAAACATTTCTGTTGGGACACGAGCTGTGGAAATCAGCACTGAACCTTTTGAAATGGTTTAAGCCTGATTGACATTCGTCAGCATCTCATCAGAAGCATTTCCAACTTGATCAGCTGAATTTTGGGATGCCCTTGGAAAAAATAAATATCACTGAAAGAATAACTAGTGTCTTAGAAAACACAGACTACTTCTAACAAAGAGGTTTACCCACAGCTCCAGGAGCAAACCTTGTAGTAGCCACATCAGAAGAGCTTGGCCCTGGACCTCCTCTGCAGCACCTTTGTTTTGGCAGGGCTGGTTGTGATGATGACGGAAGGGAGAGAAACTCTGTTCTCTCCGGCTTCTTTTCATCCTATCCCACTCTTTCTCAGCGAAGCATTCTTTTAAAGGATAAAGACACCGGGAACAAAACCCACTGCAGTCACTCCCTCTACGACTATATTGTGCAAAACTTGCCTGGCCAGCCTGCCCTCTCTGACCTGTGGGAAGCTCCTCTGGCTCTGTTCCTTTGATGCAGGTAGCAACCCCGACACTAAAGAGCAGCATCATCTGTACCAGCTCTGTGAAACAGCTGCGTCTTCTGAGCCGGCAATAAGATCAGCGCAGGACCCTGCTGATTCGTGTGAGCACGAGAAGACTATCTCCTTCAGACGTCAAGATCTCTTTAAATTAGCAGGGAAAGCCAATCTAAACGGCCTTCTGTGTAGTGACAGTACAATTTTGGATATATGTTTGCATTGAGTACGTTTGTATAATTTAATTCAACCTCTCATCTGTCACAGGGTAACTCAGAGCTGAAGTCACTCTTACCCTTTGAGGAATTTTCTGCCCTTACGGTTCTTCGTTAGAATGGAAAAACTGAGTTTAGAAACACGATCTGAAAGCTGAAGGGTCGTAGGTCCAGGTCTCTTCAGCTGAGGAAAACGAGGAACCGGGAATTGACTTACATCGATTTACTCATGAGTGTAAAGCAAGAATGGAAGGGAAAAGCTAAACAGTCAGTGTGCCGGTTCTGGGATGTGCCTAAGAGAAACAGGGAGCAGTGACAAGCTGCAGCCCACCCTGTGCCCCCCACTGCACGGGGAGAGGGTGTAGAACCTCTCCTCCTCGGGGTGAGCCCCATCCTGCTGTCCCCAGGACAGGCAGGGCAGTGGGGGGGCAGCCTCCTCTGCACGGGGCACCGCGCTGAACCCCGGCCAGGCTGGGAAGCGGCCCGGCCCCCCTCCCGGCCGGAGGAGGGTCCCCACCGAGCCGGCTAAGAGCAGATTTCCCCTCTCATTCGCTTTGTGTGCCGTGCGGGGGGGTGGGAGGGAGAAAAAGACCCTCCAGCCCTGCCTTTGGGGAAGCGGGAGGCTGCTTCAGACAAAACTGTTATCCATTAACATCCAATTATCACTCGGTCCAAGCCATTAATTATAAATCAGCCTCCTAATTGGGATAATTAGCTCTCTGCTACTTAATGTAGTATGACTGATGCGTTTGGAAAGAAGGTAATCACTCCATTTGTTTAGCGTTAGGCGAACAAATCCAACTCTCATGGTTTAATTTCAGCTTCCCCCGCCGCCCCCCACCCCCCAACCCCCCGAGCAGCATTAAAACCTCTTTGCAGCCCCATTAATTGTTTGAGAATCACGGCGGGATTGGGCACACGCAGACTCCGAGGGGGTTTCGGGAGAGCAGCCCCCCCGGGCAGGGGATGCGATCGGCCCCTTGTCCCCCGCCCTCCGAGGGGGAATCACTGTGATTTTGGGGAGGGGGTTAATTAGAGCGGGCGGGTTTGAGCCCGACCCACAGGTGCGATCGCTCCGGAGGAAGCGGGGGACTCCTCGCATCCCCCTTTCTCCCCCGTCCCGCAGCCGGGCGTCGCTTTTAGAAACCATTCTAGGAAGAGTGGAAAAAACTTCCCTTCTTCCTTGTGATTTTTTTCTTTTTCCTCTCCTTTCCCCACTTCCCCTGGATGTCTCATTAATGCCGGCTGCTCGGCGAGCCGCCGATAGCTGCGGGACATGATTAGATATTTATTACTGTCATTTACATGGAAAACTTGAGCTAACCAAGTGGAACTGGAGGGGGCCGCCCGAGGGTACGGGATGGGGCGGAGGAGTTGCGGGGGGTGGGGGGATATTTCTTTTTTCCCCGGCGCTGGAAGCCGAGCCGGAACGCAGGACACAGCCGGAGCCCGACCGGCTGGAGCGGTGGGTGCCGGTGGAATCTCGCGGATAGCCCCCCACCCAGGGATGGGGTTTTTGGGCCGAGCCCTCCCCTGGGTCCCAGGTTTTGGTGCCGCTTCGCTCCGCCAGCGTTTCGTTTCGACAGGGATCGGGCAGCGCCCGGTGCGCGCATCCCACCGAGAAACGAGGGATGCTCCCCCCTACCTCCCTTCCTGCTGCTGGGATCGTCGAGGCGTCCCTCGGGGACAGCCAGGACTCGGCCCGGGATACGCTGACCCCTGCTCCCTCCTCCCCCCAGTCCCCGCCTGGAAATAAATGAAAAAAAGCAGCCGGGAAAAGCCGCCAGACGCAGGGACCCCCCCAAAAAAGGGGGCAGCCACGGCGGGTCTCTCAGTCAACCCCCATCTCCCTCGGAAGAGAAACTTCCCCGAGAGCCTTGCTTGGAGCTAGAGCATCCTCTGCGTGTGTCCCGAACACCGCAAGACGGGACCTTCGTCCCGGGGAGGTCCCCCCCCGCCCTCTCCTCGCCCCCTGCAATGGGGACGGGTCCCAGCTGTCCCGAGCAGCCGGCACCGAGCGGGGACACGGGCTTCTTTTTCCACTCAAGTGCTGACTGCGACGGACCGCACACCCACACCACACCCCACCCCCCCCCTTCCCTCTCTCCCCATGGCCCGAGGCGCGACTCTGGCGAAGATGTATGAGATCTCTCGCGGTAAAAATATGCATGCTGATCCCCATTTGGGTAGCCCTATAATGGAGGTGTAAATAGGTTTCGACTGCCAAGCCCTTAATTTATCAAGCGAGCCCGACAGCGCAGGTCCGGGATTTATATACCTCTTAAACTAAGGGCAGGGAGCCGGGGGGGGGGGCGGCACAGACCGGCCCCCCATCTCCTTGCAGCCGGATCGCCGTCGGTTTTGCCGTTTAACCTTGCAACGGGGCTGTGATTTTTTCCTTAGAAAGGTTTTCTAGCGCTGCTAGAGCCTTGCCCTTCTTTGCCGTCCCTTCCGCACTCAACTTCTAGCGGCAGCAGGAAAAACCCAACCCCAGAGCCGCCCCCGGACGCGGGGCCATCGCCCGGCCTCCCCCGCTCGGGGTGGTTTCTGCCCCCGGCGAGCTCTCACCGGGCTGCGCGGCGTATTAAAACATCATTATGTAAATGGAGGCGTGGTGGTGGTGTGTAAAGTTGCTCTCTGCCCCCCTCGGAACCCGGCAGACGGAGGCATGAACGTACCCCAAGGGTTGCATCCCATCCGCTTTCCCCGGCAGCTGCCCAAACCCACACCGGAGCGGGCCCGCGGTCCCAGCCCACGCTGGTAACTGGGGTGTGTGTGGGGGTGCCTTTTATTTTAAGTTTTCCTTTTTGGAAAGCGTGGTGTACTCCAAATAAAGTAAAAAAGAAGGACAGGAGGGGATGGGAGTTGTGCTGGAACCCGGGCTGGGCTTCCCCTCCGCGATGCGCGCATCCCTGCCGGCGGCTCCTGCGCGGGCGCGGAGTGCCCCACGGAGAGATTCCCGCTCGTCATAAACAAGCCCCAAACTCGCTGTACTCCCCCCACCCTCACCCCACCCGGAACCGCGCTGCCCGGGGCTGTGCGGGGTTCTTACCTGTCCGCCCGCCGTGGGAGCGGTGACACGCGTGGGAGCGGGCGCGGTGCTGCGCCCCAACCCGCCCTACTCCATCAGCCCGCGCTGCCTGCGCGCTGCCTCCGCGCCCGGCGGAGCTGCCATCTACCGGGAGGCTGTATTGAAGAAGGATTTTTAAAAGGAGCTTCATAGCGACCCGGGAGCTACCCAGCAGGATTTTCAATGGTCCTCCACCCTGTCAATCAAAACGGGGCTGCTGATACACCCCCCTCATCACCCCCCCCCCCACACACACACTTCTTACCAGTCATTTACTCCAAGCCGCGGTGTAAACGCCTAATTAAATCCCTGGGAGCGGATGGGATGCCGGTGGAGGGAGGAGGGCTAGACCCAAGGCCGGGGTGTGTCGGGGGGTGATGGGGTCCGTAAGGCATAGGGGAGGGAAACCATGTCCCCCCCGCCCCCTGCTTAGCACCACGCTGGAGCAAACCCTGAAGTTTCCCTCTCCCCGGATGGTCCCTGTGTGGTGATGCTGGCGGGGGGGATAATCTCCCCGCGTTAATTACAGAGCCGCCGCGGCCCCCCACCCTCCTCCTGCTCCCCTCGCTGTCCCAGTTTAGCCTGCTGTACCTCTGGGCTGCTCTTTAAAACGGGGAGGGGGACGACAAGGCGTGCAGAGATAAAATTAGGAATAAGGAAGGAGCCCAGCGGAGCTGGGGGCGGCGGGTCCGCAGCCCGCCCTGTCGGGAAAGCTCCGCTCCGGCAGCCGGGGCGCGGGGGGACAGGGAGGGCGAGCGGGCAAGGAGGGGAGGCCACGGGGCTCCGGCGGAGAAGGCACGGCCAGTTAACGCATCCCCCGCTTTTCAATTTTCTTTTCCTTTTTCATACTCTGCCCCGAAATAATTATTGTTTTCGGGTTTTAAAAGTAGGAAAACCAGATTTCCTTGTCTTTCCTTCCTTTCTCTCTCTGCGGGGTTTTCGCAGGTACCTTCCCGTCCAGCGGTCGGGCTGGTTATCTGGCAGAGCTCCCTAACTGGAGCGGTGGTTGTGTTTGCTTTTCAGCTTTGCCATGCCTTCGCAGCAGAAAGAGCAGTTTAAAGCCTTTAGAGAGATTGCTAATAGATGCCAGCTCCTTGCCTTTAGATTCTCTCCCAGCCCAGGAGGATTTAGGATGGGATTGGGAGACGAGACGCCATTTCAGGCTCCAAAACACCCTGTTTTAAAATGACTGCGGGTAAGAGGATTAAAACAATAATACCCTTCTCTTCTTGAAGGTTTCCCCCCCCCCCTCTCTCCCTCCTATAGAAAAGATTTCTTCTCCCAGAGCAAAACCGTTTAGACAGGAATTAAAGGAACAAGAAAGAATAAGGGGGTGGGGGGAGAGAGAACCTTTTAATTTGAGCTTGATATTTTGTACAAATTCTGACCAAAAAAAAAAAAAAAGGGGGGGTGGGGGGGGTGGGGGAGGGAAGGAGGGAATCGGTCTGGCTCAGGACACCAGACGGCTCCAAGTGCCACTTTCTTGTATTTATTTTTATTGTGTGTATGTATATATATATATAAACCAGATGTTATGGGGTACCAAGTGATTGTCCCGGGAAGGAGGAGAGGGTGAATCTATTTAAATTCATTCCAATCTATTCCAGCCCTTGCTCCCCAGGAAGGAGGGGAGCCCCCTCACACCGCCTTTCCCCTACACCCTCTAATTAATAACCACCCGCTTTCGGCCGGAAAACAGATTGGGCGCAACTCGGCTCTCTGACTGCCGTTAATAGCTTTTTGGGGTGCCTTTCCCGGGCTGGCCTGGGCACCATCCCGCAAAGTCCACGGAGAATCGCCCTCCCCTCCGCCCCCCTTGCTTTTTTTGGGGTGATTCTGCAAAGGGACTCCCTACCACCCCCGCCCCGAGTTTGCAACCGGCGCCTTCCCTACTCCGCTAATTGCAACGAGTTGAAACGAGGGGCGGCGGGGAGCAGCCAGGCGATGTTTCCGAAAATTCAGAGACCCCCTTGGGAACCCCCCCTCACCCCCTAAAGCCCAGCTGGGAGCATTCTCGCAGACCTGTAGCTCTCAGGAGCTGGGGCACAAACCGCAACCCCGGGGTGCAAATATCTGCTCGAGTAACCGGCAAACTTCGCAGGGCTCCTTCGTTTAATGCAGCGGGGAAGGGTCTCCCCGTGTGCCTGGGAGGGGGGAGCTCTGCCCGTCGGGGTGGGGGCACCGCGTCTCCTCGGTTGTTTCTGAATTGTCGCTTGCAGCCCAGGCACAGCATCCCAACTCCTCCGCCCGCGATTTCACCATTGTCTCGCCTTTCTGCTCGCCGAGCTATTAAACACGGGAGGTTTGCGATTGCTCCGATGAAAAATCCTTAGTTTTAATTCGCCCTTTCCCCCTGAAGAATTAATAAGAGTTTCCCTCTGTCTTCAAAAAAACCTTTCCGAGCTCTCCACCGGCGGAGTTTCTGCTGTTTCACCAGCCCCTATAAATAAATAACTGCGCTTAAATCAGCGCGTCTTTGCAGAAACGAGTAAATAGCGCATTTAGCTCAGCTCGGCGAGGTACCCCCAGTTTGTCTCCGACCTGATTTATCGCGGGTACCCCCGCCCCAAGGTAACGGTGCGGGCAAAGCATCAGGAGATCCCTACGAGTTGTACCGAGTACGGGGTGGGGGGGGTCTTCTCCAAAGCGCGGGGAGCCGAGGGAGGGATGCGGGCTGAGCCGGGGGGAAGGCAGCCCCGGCAAGGGGCCGTTTAAAGCGGGGAGGGGTGTCCCCCACGACCCTCCTCCCGCCGAGCCGCGCGGTCCTCCCCGGGGCTCCGCAAACTTGGGGCCGGCACCGGGTCCGCCACTAAACCTCGGCTTGGCTGGGCGAGAAAGAGCTGTTTCCGCCCCCGCCAATAAAATATTAATATTAATAATATTAATAATAATAATTTAAAAAATAACGGGGGAGAAGGGGGGAAGAAATCGGGCGATTTTTTGTGTGGAAATTTTGCATCGCAGAACAAATTGAAATATGAAAATCCATAATTCTGTCACCCCGACTTATTCCTGCCCTACAAGACGGGGTGGGGGGAATTTGTTCATTCACCAAGTAGAAAGGACATTTCAAGTTTCCATGATATTAATGGTAATATTTTGGCTAGCTGGCTGGGTCTAAACATGTACCAAAAAAATCTCCTTTTATAATAATTTTTGATGTCTTTCCTGAGTGAACCGGGAATTTCAGGTTTCCATGGAGGCTCTAAGCACACCTGCATGACGGGAAGGGCAGCTGCTACTTTAATTTGAAAACTGCTTTTTGGAAAAAAATAAATAGTGGGACCATCAGGGCATAAAGTGGGATAAAATTGTGCTTTCCTCATTTTATTTAGAATTTAGAATTTTCCTATTTCGGGTAATTTACACACACACCCCCGCATCCCCATACACACCGAATTGTGCGTTTGCATTTGCACAGAAATCGTGGCTGTTTCCTTCAGAACAACTAAAATCAAAGCCAGGCTGGTTATGTTTTAAACAGCTAATGCATTAACTCCCTCCTTCTCTCCCTCTTCGTCTTTGGAGAATTTTGTCACACCTCTTGCCAGGACAGTAAACTCTGCTAGAGATGTGGACGATGAATTTTAGGTTGAATAAAGAGAAATAAAACTCCATCCTTGGAAGATGCGCAAGGAAGAAAACTGCAAACACTGACAAACCTCCTTACCCTGAATCTACGGCAGATACAGTGCAAGAGGATTTCTGCTCAAATTATAATGGCAACAGGGTCTTAAAATAGCTACTTAACTAAATCAAGGCCACTTTGCTGGGTTTTGTTTTGGGGTAGGGTTTTTCTTTTTTTTCTTTTTTTTTTTTTTTGGTTTTTTTTTTTTTTTGTATGGGGCATCTTTTGGGGGTTTGAAATGTTCCAGACATTGTCCAGTACTTTGTCCCCGACGCCAACCGCATTCGTGTGAGACCGAAAGGGGATTAACTTGTGAACTTTTAAAAATCAGAACTTAAATGAGAGGCAAATCTAGGCCACAGCTCATTGTGGGAACCGTTTCTTAAGCAATTAAAGCGAGAAGAAATTCCTCGCAGCCTTTTTCCTTAAAGCAGCTTTCTGAAGGATTTAAGGAGGACTAGTGTCCGGTCCATCAAGAAAGATTTAAACTGCACAGTGATATAGAAAATCTCCACTTGCTCTTATTTAAAGGGGCACTATCACCATTTCCATAAGACCCTTGACATTGTTTCTTTAATCTTGTTTATAAACTTAAACAGATTTAAAAAGTTTTTTTTTTCCCCTCTCCCCTGCCTCCTTTTTTTCCATGAATTCATTGAAAATATATTTGATGCAGTATTTGAAAAGAGACCAAAACAGGCTCACTTTTAAGGATTTTCTGTTACTAAAAAGTCTCAAGCCACAGCTTGCTACATTTCTCCTTTTGCTCTTGGAGGTTTGGAGGAAAGCAAGATTAGTAGGAAGAAGAATTTATATTTTTTTTTTCCTCTGAGGTCAACTACACAATAAAAGTCTCTTTCTCCCCAAATTAGGAGGACACAAAGAACCTTTTCTCCCCAAAATCGACCCAAACCTTCATCCAACGGTTGTGGTTTAGCACATTTTCCCTTGGCCAAGAGCAGAATTATATCCCAAGCAGGCTCCTGCAATGTCAGGTTTCTTTCTTTTATTCCCTCCCTTCTCTTTCTTTGCCCGGCTATATTTGTGCTCTCTCCTTAAGTCCTGGCTGTTGTGGCTAGTACCTACTTGTATTTAGAGGTCAGCCAGTATTTCTAATAGTTTTTCCAATGTGAGCTCCTTGGCAAAGTTTTCTGTGCAGCATGAAAAAATACCTGCTAACCTTACTCCAGCAAAACCAGTTGTCCCCCCTTAAGTCTTAAGAAGAGAGAAAGAGAGAAAGAGAGAGAGAAGGAGAGAAAGAGAGAGCGAAAGAAAGAGAGTGAGAGAGAGGAAGGAAGGAAGGAAGGAAGGAAGGAAGGAAGGAAGGAAGGAAGGAAGGAAGGAAGGAAGGAAGGAAGGAAGGAAGGAAGGAAGGAAGGAAGGAAGGAAGGAAGGAAGGAAGGAAGGAAGGAAGGAAGGAAGGAAGGAAGGAAGGAAGGAAGGGAGGGAGGGAGGGAGGGAGGGAGGGAGGGAGGGAGGGAGGGAGGGAGGGAGGGAGGGAGGGAGGGAGGGAGGGAGGAAGGGAGGAAGGGAGGAAGGGAGGAAGGGAGGAAGGAAGGAAGGAAGGAAGGAAGGAAGGAAGGAAGGAAGGAAGGAAGGAAGGAAGGGAGGGAGGGAGGGAGGAAGGGAGGAAGGAAGGAAGGAAGGGAGGAAGGAAGGGAGGGAGGGAGGAAGGAAGGGAGGGAGGGAGGAAGGAAGGAGGGGAGAGAGAGAGAGAGAGAGAGAGAGAGAGAGAGAGAAAGAAAGAAAGAAAGAAAGAAAGAAAGAAAGAAAGAAAGAAAGAAAGAAAGAAAGAAAGAAAGAAAGAAAGAAAGAAAGAAAGAAAGAAAGAAAGAAAGAAAGAAAGAAAGAAAGAAAGAAAGAAAGAAAGAAAGAAAGAAAGAAAGAAAGAAAGAAAGAAAGAAAGAAAGAAAGAAAGAAAGAAAGAAAGAAAGAAAGAAAGAAAGAAAGAAAGAAAGAAAGAAAAGAAAAGAAAAGAAAAGAAAAGAAAAGAAAAGAAAAGAAAAGAAAAGAAAAGAAAAGAAAAGAAAAGAAAAGAAAAGAAAGAAGGAACACCTTGGAGTCACCAAAGCTTTTGGTGCTTATAGCTAATTAATAGCCCTAATGATATATTTCCAAGTCCATGAATACATTATGTTTGCAATCCAAAAAGGCGTTAGCCCCATTCAAGGGTACTTCAACATCTGCTCATTTAAGGGCAATTAATCATTTTGATATATGGTTTAAAATTGACTGCTTCCAAGGGACTTTTTTTTTTTTTTTTGACAAGAATAACAAAGCAATTTGCCAGGAGCCATCTTCTGGACATGTTATTAGCAGAGCCTTCATCTTAAAGAGGGTTTAAAAAAAATCCTCAGATTTAGGTACCTGCTTTAAAGGGAACCCAACACCTTCTCTCTCTCGCTTGCTTTCTTACACCTCCTCCAATTCTTCATCTAGCCTTTCATTCCTCTGCGAAGAGTTAGAGATCTCTTCCATCTTAGACCTAAAGTTTATACCTTGATTACAGAGGCATGTGGGTTTATAATATTTCCCCTCGAGGAGAAGGTGAGCTGAATATCACAAAACACAGAGCAAGCTCAGCTCCTGCTCCTGCTTTGGCTCTTCTTTAATTGTGATAATAACTAGTTTTATATGTTTGAGTGAAAATGCTTTATATTCCCTCATTGGCCCCATCCTTCTCTCAAAAGCAGCCAAGGGAATTCCTTTCATTTGCTATAAACTGCAGTTTGTAACTGTAATAAGCCATTCCTTAGTTTAGCCTATTAAAAAAAAAAAAACAAAAAACAAACAAACCTGTAAGGAATCAAATCTACCAAGAGTATTAGGTGAAAACAGCCAAAGAGATCAATTTTTTCAGCCTCTGGTTCCTGGTAAAAGTATTAGCTGAGAGAATGTAAAGGGGAAGTCTCTCCCATGCAGGGAATTTAAAGTATAGTTATGATGGGCAGATCTACTTATTTATTTATTCAGTGAATCCCAGCTGTACTCAGAGGCTCCTGCCGAACTGGGAGCCTTTTCTAGCCCAGGAGCTGCAGATGAAGTGAGAAACAGGAGGGCATCCAGGGCAAAAAAAGAGATAAACGGGAAAGGTGATGAGAAAAAGGCAAATAAACAGAGTGATGTGCCCAACACCGCCTCCAGCGCCAGGGACAGAGCCAGGAAGAAGCCTCACTTGGCTGTGTCCCTGCTGTCCCAGGAGCCACAGCTTTCGGGGTCCAGCTTCCCACGGGGACGCCCCATGCCTGGACTGCTCTGCCGCAAAGGCATGGGTGGTTTTCTTCCATTCTTTTCACAGGCTGCCTAGAAAGAATCAGCAAAACAGAAAATTTGCAATAATATATCAGAAATGTTCCTATTTGGTTTAAAATGTTATGAATTTTCTTTTCTGACTTGATGCACCAAAAATTCCCTGTGGGTTAGCACCTGGGTTGGATTCAGAGCCTTTTATCCATGGCTTTCCTCTGGTCTGGGACCATGCCGTGCCTAAGCTACTCCTTGTCCTCATCCAATTTTTATCCATCAGTCTAAAGCCAGGGGAAATGTCATTGTTTGCTTATAAAATGCTACCTAAATGAGCGGAGTTGGTTTAAATAACGTCCCCCCCCTACAGAAGATTCGTATTTTGATTAGAAATTTGAAGTTATCCTCAAAACAACTGAATAATGTGGGGAAAAAAGAAGAGCCAAACAGTGAAGAAATGTGGGTGGCTATAATTCGGCATTGCCGTTGTGGTGCACTGCAGTTATAGTTTGGGTACGAGACATCTCCCTTCCCCTCTGAGGATGGAGCGCCATGGGCAGACGGCATCTCCCAGGTCACATGGGGGAGATAGCCTGGACCATCAACCACCTGGTAGCTCCTTGGTTTTGAGATCTTCTCAGAAAAATGTTCTTCGTCCCCAACAAGGCTTGAGAAATGATAATTTTATGTCATTCCAGACCCTTCACCTTTGTATTTTGCTGAAAAATATTGCCCATGGTTCAGGAGGGCTTGAGCACAGGCTGAAGGTTCAGCCCATCTTCTGCTGCCAGAGAAGGAACTGGAGAAGCCTGATCTGCCCAGGCCCTCTGTGAAGGGTGGGCGACATGTTCGTTGGGGTTTTTTTTGCAGCCGTCCCTCCCATGGATTAATTTAGGGGGAAGTAATCTCTTGGGGCTTTACAGTGGTCATACTGAAACCTGGCATGAACAAATCCACCCACCCATCTTCACAGACATCCTTCATGGCCCGGATCTGCTTGCAATTTTAATATTCTCCATGCTCCTTGGATGCACGGTGGGATGTTGCTTCTGTTTCCTCACCAGAAGAGCCTTTCCTCACTTCTTTGGGAGGTGAGGGGCTCTCCACGTGGCCAATGCGCTCCGAGTTGTCATTTAAACCCTGGTGGGACTCGTGGAAAGGCGTGTGAAGGGAGGCTGTAATAGGGATGTTACAGCTCTGCTTCTCCAGCTCCTGGAGTGCTGGAAATGTTATCCAAGTGGAACAGAAACTTCAGAAAGTTGCCTAAATTCAGGTCCTGCCTATGGGCTTGGCATGGAGAGACTCCACTTTTTCTCTCTGGAGCCCCATCCCACGCAAGTAGCAGGGGAAACTCAGCCTCTGCTTTGCTTGCCTTTTCAGCACCCTGTGATTCAGGCAGCTGCCATTAGCCATGAGGATTTTTTATTTTTTCTTTAAGAGCACAAGGTAAGTCCGTAAGAGGACTTGCTTCCTCTGGGAATGACATGATGCGCCTACCTGTGTGGGTACAGGTCATGTGAGAAGTTTCAGGCAAAGGAGTTTCTGACCCTGATTTTCCTGAACCCTTAAACCACTGTAACAGCCCTCTGCTCCCTTAGCTGAGGTCTGACTCTGCACTGTGGGGTGCTGTGTGTCCAGCATCACTGTCTGCTGTGCTTCATCCTCCAGGGCACTGATCCTGCTTATCCTTGGGAGAGACATTGCTCTTGCAGCTTGGTTGCCTCTGAGTGTGAACCCAGGCTCAGTGTATACTGAGGGTTTGGATGTCCCAACCTTCCATCATGAAAACATCAGAGAGCTTTGCCTTTGGGACTAATGATTTGGCCCTTACCTAGCACATCAGCGCCAGAGCTGGACCTCCCCAGCCATCTTTTCAGGAAGAAGCCCAAATATTGTCTCGTGGACATCAGTGCAAGCTCTGCCTGCCCTGGCAGCGAGGCTGGATGCAGTTCAGCTCTGTTTCGCTAGTGTAAATCCAAAGTAATTTATTCAAAAGCGATGATATTTATCTAGATTTACATCATTTAGCACTAAGTTCAGTCCTTCGGTAACGGATGCTCAAATGCATGACTGCATTTATTTTTTACCTACCTCTGAGCAAAATGATAGATATGTTTCCTGGGGGATAAAATCCATCTCCCAGGCACAAAGCTGGGCTAGCCGTGCTTTCCGCAGGAGAAATTTCAAGGACACGAGAGGGCTGGGGAAAACCAGCTCTCCCTCCCAGATGAGGAGGGTGGCCCAGCTGCCACCTCCACCAGCACTTGTTCAATAGCGGTTCCAGCCCTCGCGTTGTGTTTGAGCATTCGGAGGAGGCGTTTCAACCCACTTTCCCCAAGTCCCTGTTGTGGGGGTGCGTTGGCTGCGGGCACCAGTCAGAACAATCCACCATGTGCCACCCGCTGCAGTGGGTTTCTCCAAGGTGGGGACAAAGGAGGGGGAAGGAAAACGAGCCCTGCTTAGTTTTGGGTAATGCATGACATGAAATATGTTAGGTAAACACCTGATTAGAAATGATTTGTCATCCCTCTGCCTCTCTCAGCTGCATGTAACTCTATCTCCAGACTATTATAGTATCAAATATATTTTACAAGAGTTTTACCTACAGGTGACTTGCTCTTTATTACTGGATGTAGGCAAAATCAATACTTTAGTAACCAGAAGATCATTTATTTTGCTTTTTGAAACATTTTTCAACAGTGGGAGAGCAGCTAAACCCCACGAAGCTATGATTAAGAGCCACAAACTCTACCTTCCTTTCTTTTTCTCCCTCCTTACCCATTTATTGACTTAAATAGGTAATTTCCAAACCCAGAGCATCATCCTGAACAGCCACTGCTGGTGCACAGTTTTCTTTTTTTTTTTCCCCTTGCAGACAGATAATTCTTTAAACTTGGGTAATTTCAAGGGGGAATCAACTTAATATAAATGTACCTGTCACTGGTTGAAATAGAAGCAGATTCTGGCCTTTCAATAAGGCCACTTTTGCAGTCCCACACTGGGGAAAAATCAAAAATTGCTGCAACTGATAATGCATTCCTCCAGCTCTGCAGCCCTGATGGAGTTCAGTCAGGCCAAATACCCCGGCTGCTTTTATGTGTTTATTTTACCTTCTGATTTGTTTTGAAGGTCATATGATGCAAAGATGTTGGAGAGAAAATGCTTGTTGTTTAAGGAGGTTTGTCCCTAAGTCACAGCGCTCTTCTGCCGGCGAGTGCTCCACAGGGAAAGGAAAACTCAGCCTTTGGATGTGCAGGAGGGCAGAGAGAGATGACATCTGTATCCCACAGCAGCCTGGGGGTTTGTTCACCCCCCTGCAAGCCGAGGGGAAGGGCATTTCCCCATGCAGCGATGGGCGAGGAGGAAAAGCCTTCCTCCAGAAGCGCAGCTCTCCACCAGCCTTTTGCCCAACCCAGGATGCACTCCCAGCATCCCACCACCTCAGGGCTCTCTGCAAACCGCTGGTCCAACGACACACCGTCACGTGGTCGCTGTGGGGTCAGCCAGCCCTCCCAGGGTCCTGTCCCCATCTCATTCTCCCTTCCAGCAGTGGGAGCAGGATGCCAGCTTTACGGACTCCCAGATCTGTAGGATTTTATCTGCATCTCCCATTCTGTGAGCTGCTGAGACCTTGTGCCTCTGTTTCATCCCAAAACATGGAAGGAAAAGCCCTGGGCAGCTTACAAACTTGCACGTCGAAAGGGAGAAGGAGGGCTTGCTATGAGAACTGATGGACTATTCTTGTGTTTTCCCACTCTTCTAAGTGGAAATGTTTACTTAAGTATTGCCACACTGGGAAAGAAAAAAAAGAAAGAAGCCAAAAGAAAGAGTGGTAGGTTCAGTTTTGGGTTGATCCACTCTGAATTTGAATATTTGGGATTTTTTTAAAGGTTGCAAGTCAAGAAAAATAGAATTGTATTTCCCAGCAAAGCATTGTTGTCAGAGAGCTGTGCTTCTGCTGTGTGGGCCCACACTGATTTGGTGTTTCTGGGACACTACACCTCCCGGAACGTGCTTGAGTCTGGTTGACTTTCTTGGTGCATCAAGGGAACCTGACTGACCTGCAGTCCAGCAGTGGAAATGCAGCCTGGTCAGAAAGCAGGAGCTGCAGGAGAAGCGGTAAACCAGGCTGTAAAGCCCTAAAGGCATCAGAGATACATGGAACTTTCTGTTTAATTTTCTTATGGCAAAGCAAAGGGAAAAGCAAAACAGAACAGATTTTCAGAGCACTGAAATGTTATTATTTTTCCCTAAAAAAATTAGATGCTTTGACTTTTCCAAGTGTACATCTTCTGCCTTAAACAATTGGTATTCTGCAGAAAACATGAATTCTCCAATTTCTTAACTCCATTTTGGACTGAAAAAGTGATGAAACAGCTGGATTTTCCTCAGATGGGTGTTAGGAATCTCACTTGACTCAAAGTGCTGTTGTTATTTCTGATTTCAAGCCTGAGAGATGAAATGGCAAGGGGGCCATTGAGGAGGTAGGAAGATGAAAACATGGCTGTGAGGAGGTAGGTTTGTGACAGGGCTGAGCATGGTCGGACCGGAGCAGTGGGTGATAGACCTTGGCTCAACATCCATGAAATCTTGGGGAAAATCACTGGGAAAATCTTGCCTTGCTCATGTAACACCATTCTCATATTGTTCTTTGCGACACCTGCCTGGGCTCAGCACCCCTTTGGTCTTAACAAAACCTCTCAACCAGCCATTAGGTATCAAGTCAAACAAGAGAAGATGTTTGCTTAAAAATATACATATGCACATATTTGTATATCCATGTTCAAATACACACACAAGTGCGTGTGTGTAACCTACTCTCTCCAGATTGCATTATTTATCATCTGGAATGTCTGTTGACAGTGTCACAGCCATTGAGAATCACTTCATTTCCCAGAAAAATCTGATATAATAGTCTGCTAGTGACACAAGGGATTTTTAGTGTTTCTTTTTAATGGGTATTACCTCTTTTAATAAAATCTAATTCCCTGTTTTGAAGAGAAAAGCCTGATTCCCTCACTCGGTATAAGCAAGGTTACTTCTTCTTTCCTTCTGGCACAGCTACACATGGTCACACCCATGGAGGTTCACAGGGCAAGGAGCCCCCAGACCTTAATGTGGTGCTGCACATTTACTCTCACAGCTCTGCTACAAGGGCTGTGGGTATAGAGGCATGACCCCGTGTCCCCCAGAATAAAAAAAACCAAGGGGAAATAAAAAGATTGCCACAGGATGGAAGTAAGTTGCCTGTTGGGAGTTTTTCCTGGATCTGAGGTGGGGTTTGGGTTTTTTCCTGCCACTCATCCCTGCTTTTGAAATGATCTTGTCATGCAGGAGGGGTTGCCAAGTGCAAAACCGCTTTGTGTTTTGGTTTGGGTTGGTATAAATCTCCCATATGTGTAGAATCTCAGGTTTTTGGAGGTCCTCTGGCTCCTGTCAAATAAACCGGGCTGTCTTCTAACGCTTAGAAGGCCTGCTGGCAGAGGAAATGGTGTGCCATCACCACTTGGAGCCTGCTCTTGATTCCTTTCTATTTTATTTAAAGCTGTTTTGCAAGGATGTCGTTACGTGAGGCTTTTCCACTCCTTGCTCTCAGACTCATGCCAGAGCTGGCCCAGGACGTGGCTCTGGCCAGTGGGGACATCTCATTGGCACGTGCCAAGATCTCCCAAAGGTGGGAAGGCCAAGGACTGCCAGCCACTTGTGTGGCTGACCTGTGTTTGAATAAATTGGATGCCCTTGCCTCCTGATGCTGGGCGCCAGCACGTCCGGAGCAACTCTGTGGCTACTTTTCATCAGGGTTTGCTGATGACGGCCCAGATTTCACCCAGGATAAATGCTGCCCAAGCCACGCCAAGATCTTGCCTTCCCCTTGCCTTTCTTTTGGTCACCTTGGCCAAATTTTGCTCGTTTTGGAGGAAAGTCACCGGCGGGAGGCTGGGAGTTGGCGGTTCAGGCGGTCTCACCCCCTCCGCTCCACCGTCCACCGTTCCCACTAGAGATCTGGCCATCTCGCATTCACGACGTGTCCGGCAAAGTTTGTGTCAGGGGGTATAAACTTTAGATTTGTGTGACCAAGGCATTCCCAATTCTGTTGCATGTGTTCCCCTGTCTCTCCCTCTCCCCCCGTCTTTCTCTTGGCTGTGAAACAGCACAAGGAGACTCTTTGTATGCTCCTAATCCTGAAGCAACACAGCTTTAGCAACATCCAGGGATAAAAGCACCATCAAACCACAACTTTATGGGGGCAAATCTCCTCTAATCCCTCGCTTTAGCTAAACAAAGCTTCTTGCCCTAATCCGCTATCGCTTTAAAAAAAAAAAAAGCTCAGATTTTGTTTTTAGTAAGAAGATGATCCAAAGGACTAATTTTAAGAGAGACTAACCAACTCTGACAGCTTTTAAAATAGACGACAAGAAAATAGATGCAAACTTCCCTCTCAATTCAAGGGTTTTCAGGCTATGCAATAAGAAAAATATCCAGGGTTTAACTGCTTTCCTTTAAGCTCACTCTTATTGTATTAAATGCTCTGACCAACTCAGATTCAAATCACCAGGCCTAAATGCCATTTGATCTTTAAAAAGAGAGTTAAAAAGTGTGCATATTATTCCCAGGAAGGCAGTCCAAGGAAAATCAATTATCATAAACAAGGATTATATTACACACACGGTCAATATGGAAAAACAAACACGATGCTGATAATGGGCTGCTGAAGGGGCTCCCATCTGAAGACACTTGGACGGTGTTAAAGACAGTTCTCTATTAATTTCAGGATGGGTGTAAGTATGGCAGCAGGGAGTTATCGAGCTCTGAAACAGTCAGGCCAAGGTTTCACTCCAAACTTGAACCAAATCTTGACTTTTCCTTCCCTTTTTTTTTTTTTTTTTTTCTTTCTTGCAGGAGGCAGAAGTGTTACAGTTTGGCCTGAAGGCTCCAGTGTGTGTGTGCTGTTTAGGGCTGCTTGGCTTCAGATGTGGGATAAGTTTGGCTATGGGGAGTCACAGGGAACCACTCTGGTCCCCTGTGGACCCCACTGGTTTGGGTCACAGCAAGGAGCTGGTGCCCATCTCACCTCTCCCTGGGTGTTGTGGGAAACAGTTAAACCCATTGGTTTCTTCTGGTTTGTATCTCTACACTTGGCAGGGTGGAGATTTTGGGGGTTCCTTCAGTGTCTAGTCTGGCACCCAGCAATCTGCCTGGAGGATGAGGGGGATGAAGTGTGGGGTTGTTAGAGCATCGTGGTTTCATCCTTGCTCATGCTTTGCTCCAGAGGAGGAGGAGAAATCTGCACTTGCATGTTTCCATCATGCCTGATACAGCCTGAACAACTTGCTGATGAGAGGAAGGGGACATCACCGTGGCTTTGCCCCCTTGGCACGCCTGGACAGGGAGGGAGGGAATGACGGGGTGCCCACCCGTCCGCTCCCATGAAGACCTGCGCACCCTGCCCCAGAGCAGGGATGAGACCTTTTCTCGTCACAGATCCTTCCTCCAAGCTGGCTGGGAAGCAACAACAAAAAAAAGTATTTCTGTCCCCAAGGGGATTCCAGCAGTTTGGAATGTGATTTGGTGCAAATCTCACTGGGAAGTCAGAATTATCTGTGGATAATTTTGGCCTTGTGACGTCAAAGGGCGTGAGTCAATACTGAATGTGGCACGAACAGGGTATTAAATACAACTGAAGCTGCAGGAATATCTTGACATGACATAAAAGTAGAAGTTAAATAAAGTGAGGAAACTCCCCCCACGTGGAAACTTGCTGAAATGAAGCACTTTTGATGCTGAGTGCACTGAGAGAGTCTGGGCAGATTCTTTGGATGTTTTCCCATTATGAAAGGTTGTTGGGCGCGACATGTTTCTGCCACGTGTTGGTTGATCACAGCCAGATGGGGACTGGTTCTGTCTGAGGCATTCGGAGCATCGCCCATGGGCCCAACTCACAGTCCCAAAACCCTCCTTGATCCTCCTCATCCCAGCCTGCACCAATGGCTGTGAACCCCATTTCACCTTTGAGGAAACCCACCGATGACCTCCAAGATGCTCTGCCTGGGGTACCCTCTGCTGGCATTGCACCCCACTGGGCACACTTGACCCACTGTGCATCGGTGGGAAGGAGTGTGTTTCCCTGCAGACCCCGGCTGCCCGGGCACAGGAGCTTTGTCCTCGACCAGAGAGACGTGTATAATCTTTGGCTAAGCTCCCCCAAGACCCCCAGCTTCTCCCTGCTCAGCCACACTGAAAAGGCCCTTTTGAAGTCTGCCTGGCCTTGCGGGGTGTGTTTGCCCGTGCAGGGCACATGAAACTGGTAAACACCGTTTCTGGATGGAAATCTCCAAAGTCCATATTCTTTCAGCCTTAAAGTTTCCCTTTCTCATTGACCTGTGCCCAGAAGTGACTCCTGATTTGAATAGCAAATAGTGGCTGTCTTTCCCTCTGCAGCTAAGCTGTTTTCTTTTCTTCCTCCCAAAGCGAGCTGGGATCTTTCATGACGCCCTTCAGAGCGGCCGTGCCGCTGTGGAGGGGATGGGGAGGCGGCAGAGATGGCAGGTGCTGAGTGGAGCCCCCATCTCGGCTCACACAAGGACCCTTTGGTGGACCTGCTTTTCTCTCTGCAGATCCAGGCAGCGGTGCTTTTCCACCAGGTAATGACAGCCCTGCAGAAATGTCATGGCACAGGGCTGGGTTTTTTGGAAGCAGCCTTTGATTTGTCCAGCACGGCATCGAATTGCTCAGCAGTGGGTTGATTTTACAGCATCTCATGTCACCTGCTGGTTTTGTTGTGTAGTCAGCACCAGACATGGAACAGGGAAACACCAGTGGAGGGGAAGGATGATCAGTAGGAAACTTTAATACTTTGAACCCCAGAGCATCTGCAGAGCAAATATACACCCCCCAGTCCTAGGCCCATGCTGCAGCACAGGGATGAGCCAGGGGGTTGGGGCTAGCAGCCCATGATCACATCCAGGAGATCAAATATCTGGTGGGATGAAACTTTTGAAAGGCAGTAACTGGATTTTTCCCCCAATATGCTTCTCCTCCCCATTGGCCTTTGGGACAGCTGTGGTTGTCACACACCCTGGGCGATTCAGCCCCGAGGCTGGGGGCTCTGCCTTTCCCAAAACAGCTGTGGGAAGGTAAAAGTGGCTCAAAAGAGCTCAGCTGAGAGTTGTGGAGGTAATGGGATGTTTTCTGTCCCTCTGATGGAGCAGCCTGGGAGAGTTTCCACAGGTCACTGGTACTTTGCCTTTTCAGTGCTCTTCCACTGGAGTGGGACAATGGGGAAAGTGCCTTCATTTGCTTTTGTGCTAATCAAGTCAAACAAGCATCAGGGAATTTGCACTGGGGCTCTGTCTTAGGGGGTTGATCTGTATTTTAAAAAAAAAAAAAAAGGACGTTTCTTTGGGTAAAGCTTATCCCAAAAAGCATCTGGTGGACTGCTGCCATCTCCTTTGTTTTCAAGAGTTGGGTAGCAACTGGGTGTGGGGGATATTTGTCCCTAGATTTAGATTTGAATCTATGTTTTTGTCTTGTTCAGGGAGAAGTGGTGGGATGTGGGAATACCCGATTCGAGCTCTTTGCTAGTAATCAATCTGTGCGTTGAAAAATAAGTTGCGAAAGCCTCCAGCCTGGCCAGCAAACCCATTTGTCCTCCACCCTTAAATCTCCAGGTTCAGGAGTCACGTGATGGTGCTAGACTCTTCACTTGGACGTTTAATCAAGTTGCAGAAAGGGATCTATGTATCATTTTAGAAGTTTGAAAACTAGCAAGGAAACCTGGGACATTTTGCTTTATTTTTCTTTCTTATCTCTTGACTTAAAAGTCCACACTCTGGACAAAGACACTGAACAACCTGGTGGAAACATTTAGAGGCTTAATGCAATTATTCAGCATGATGAGATATTTTGTAAGATTGCAAAATCCACTCCTTTGTTGTCTGTATGAATCTAGCTGAAATCTGTGGGGTTTACTGTATCACTACTACTGTGATATCACTCCTGTTTTCTACCCTAACAAAGCGACTGGGAGCAGGGTTTCGGTCCTAGGTTTTAAGTCTGAAGCCCAGAGCAACCAGCTCTATTCTTCAGCCTTTTCTACTCTCTATTGCTTTTCTTAACATTTGATATGAATAGCTCATAAAAACCCCTGCAAACAGCAAGCAAGCAGCAAACCCAAACATGTCCCCATTGCAGCAAATGCTGGAAGAAATAAATTTAGCTGAAAAATCCCTGTCTTACTTTTTTGTTATATTTCTTTCTCTTGGATAAGGCAGAAGAAGGAGGAAAAATTAAAATCCCTTGGTTGCAAAAATGCCTTCAGTCAAGTTCTCTCTCTTACTGACAGCTCAGTTTCAGCTACAGGAGTCTTAATGATATTTTGGCCATAATGCCAAGAGAAGCAAGAAAGCCCCTTCAGACACCATGAGCTTTCACCCGACTGGAGCAGTAAGTAGACAGCTGAAATGTATCTTTGAACTCAGGCAGGGAAAAATAGTTTGTTGTGATGTTCCTCCTCTTCCCCGCATCCTTCTCGCTGCACTGGCACAGCGGGTGCTGCTGGCACGTGTGCCCATGGCTCGGGGCTGACCCTGTGAGGAGGTTAGGAAAGGAGGATGCAGGCCTGGGGGCAGCCGGTGCTCCTCTCGCCGGGTTATATCTCCTTCATCTGGCCTCGAGGTGTCTTGGTAAGACACAGTGGGGGATGCCTTTGGTCTTTTTATTTGTATGGGTTGGGCAGATGTCCCATGGCTGAAAACCTCAGTCAGGTTACCACCAGCATGCAATTCCAAAGGTTCCCATAGAAGGAAAGCGGTTGGACTTCCCCTGGCCAGCAACCAGTGTCACCAGTGCCCATCCCAGTGGGCTGTGACACCTTATGGACTTAAATGTTTGAGGTTTGTATTAAATTGAGGTTGAGTTAAGGTAGAGGGATGTGCTGTCATCTTAAGTGTGGGTCTTCCAGGGCCTCCAGCTCCTGACTGGTCCAGGTGGACTTGTCTCCTGCCCTACATCTTGGATCAACCTTACTAAGCCCTTATCAGTTGTGTCTGGTGAATGTCAATGATCCTGTACCCCAGATTTTGGAGTCAGGGACCTATGGTTTTTTTCAGTTGCTGACACCAAACCTACTGGCCGTTTCTGATGGTGACCTTGTCCTTGGAGCAACCCTAAGGCAAAACAAAAATATCCTCATGGGTGTCCAGCCTTGTGGGGACAAAGGCAAAGGGACATTACTGTGAAGACTGCATGGTCCCTCCTGCCCTAAGAAGACCTGAGGCATCCCCTCCTCTGCCCACCCCTTCGTCGTGTCCCCAGGATTGAAGGCAACGCCAAGCAGTTTGGGAAACATGTTTACAAGTGATGTCCTGGTGCTTCCTGACATCAGTCCTGTGGTGAAGCCCCAGTCTGAAGAGGAATGTGTCGTACTCCCAAGGCTTTGGGCGTTCAGTGAAAGTTATTTTCAAAAATTATCTTTTACTCCTTAATCAAAGTCTTTATCCATATGTTTTATTTGCCTTTAAGCCTCAGCTGGTTTGCAGATCTCTCTAGGCTATTGGCTGATCCTAAGTAATAAGTACTAACATTTGAGCTTCAAAATCACTTGCAAAGTTGCAGTCTGGTAAAGCCATCTGGTTGAAATCTGTCAGTATTTATTATCCACTGGAAGTTTCTCTCTGGGCAGCTCTGATGCTGTCTTTCGTTATCATGGGGAGCTGATCATATTAAACTAATTACAAGGAATAGCTGATGACAAGTTTCTCTTTAATCTGAGAAGTTTCTTTGAATCAGAATTAAGGTCACTCTCCAAGGCCTTGATTTTGGAAACTCCCTGGCAGCAGTTGTTAGCTGGGTTAAAATATTTACAAGTCTGTGTATCTTCTGTTGCTCCTGTTAGGAATGAATAAGCAGGGATTTGTTAGTTGGGCTCAAATTCTCCATTGTTTTAGAGGTATTATGTATTGTTCCCATGTACTGCTTACACCACATGGGGTGGATAAGAGGGGCTTTCACACTTTCAAGCTTGCCAAGTCAATTTTTCTTAGTCAGTGTAAGGTTGCCTTTAAATCAATATAATCTCTTTTCGATCTCTAGACTTGGACATACCGAGAGTATCAGTCTGGTCTGTAGGAACAACCAGATAAGGCTTTCCAGCCTACTAAAGCTTCTTCAGCATCAGGTTGTGAACTGCAAACAGCCTCTGTGCAGACTGGTCCAAAAGGCACCTGTGGGCATGCTGGGGCACCTTGAGAAACTCCTCATCGTGAGGTTTGTGCCACCGCGGTGAACGACAAAGAGACTGGAAGGACTCACCAAGGCTGGGGCCGGCTGGCTTCAGCTCTGCCTCCCTGCTCTGCTTGCGAGGGCATTGCAGGTGAGACGATGTAACCTCTACCTGCCTTAGTTTCCCCTCCCTTATTGGGAGGCAGGAGGGAAATCTTGGTGTTGTCCTTTCAGGTTGGAATCCATTTGCTTGGGATATTTTTTTTTAAGTTGCTACCTGGCTACATCCAAAGTTTGGAGGACACGGGTCTATTGCTTTCCACTGCCGTCAACAGTCTAATGTTATATCATCTGCTCCCATTCTGCTGTGAGACCTGGATGGCAGCTTCTCTGCCATAACAGATTAACTTCTCCCCTGCATTTTTCCTCCTCTGTGGATTTGCAGGAGATGAAGCATTTACTTTTTAATGTTTATAAATCCTGGTGAGGACACTGCTTTCCAATTACCTCCATACTTTAAAAATTATTTTCCTGTAATATGGTGTAATTTATAGCTTGAGCTTAGTGCCAGGTCCCTAGGATGTAACTTGGTATGACTGCCTCCATCCATGCAAACAGGAGCAACTGGAGTCCTTCCCTTAGGGCTTACTCAAATACACTATATTTAATAAGAGTTAATCCCTTTAACACAGTTGCTGGCCTTGCCTTTTAAAATTGGATTAAGACTGATGCACTATAGAGAGTTTTTAATGCCAATGAACTGAACCTGTTCTAGAAAATGGAAGTTGTAAACACGGTACGGATGCTAAGATCAGCCTAACCCTAGGAATTGGCCTTGGGAAGAGCTGCACAATGGCCTTTGTCACACCTTTAACTCGGTGGGACCTGAAGGCAAATCTGCAGACAGACGAGCAAGGCTATGAAGAGTTCAGCTGATTCTCTGCCACTCTCTCAGAGGCGTAATTAAATGGCAGCTAGGCAGAGGAAACACTTCTAGTGCGAGTGTCCTGGGGAGGAAAAGCACTACGAGACTGAAGCCAAGCCCTAGAAGTGACCTTAAGGCTGAGTAAAACTGTTGCAGATCTGAATTATTACAGGAAAGGAAAAGCGAAGCAAATACAGTGTGTGTGTGGTGATTGACAAAGGGTTGTGAGATCTGTGAGTTAAAAAGAGCTGTAGAAAGAATAATTCTTGTTCTCCTAAAAAAGGCTTTGAGAAAAAAACCCAAGCTCCATCCTTTCGGGTTAATTTTCTGAAAAGTTTAGATATTCTGTTATCCCATATTTGGGGACAAGGTGTTTTACCTATACATTTGAAATGTATGTGTTCAGATTTGAGCCTGAAGGGATTAATGAAAGTTTAGCCCTTACTTTTCACTGAGGCTGGTTTCCTGAACTCTAATTTACTCCACTCCACAGCACTGAAGTTTTCTATCCGACCTTTTTTTCAGAACAATGAAGAAAAAGAAAATGAACTAAATGGTTGTCTACATGCCTGGATCTCAGATGCAAATGGGGCAGGATGGAGGCTGTCCCGTGGATAACACCCAGATTCCACAACACAGTCAGGACTTGTGCACGAGGCTGAGCTCCCGGTACTGAGCAAGGCTGTACCGATGGGCAGCCGGGACTTGGCGTGATTTATTTCCTTGGTACCTTTCATGCTATTTCTAATGTCCTTTGCTTTCCAAAGCGGTAAGGGGAGAGAGGTGTTTGCTTAGCCTCCTCCGTTTGCCCCATCATTTGTAATATGAAGCCCTAAAATTAAACCCAGGATATGTCTAGCCTATTGATAGGCATTGGCATTCTCAGATCCCTTCCCCTAAATGGAAGGGGCAGTTCATTGATACAAACAATTGCCAGACTGCAGTGGCATTCAGATGGGGGGAGAGGGCTGGGGGAAGGAGAAAACAGACGAGGGAATGCCAGCTTGACATAAAAAACAATGTGATGGATAGTCCACAGTGACCATTGGCTCCAGTGGCTGGAGGACAAGAGGAAAAAAAAAAAGCAAGCAAGAAAAAAAAAGAAACAGGACAAGCAATCTGCAACCAGCCTAGGAAGATTACTGCCATAAAAGCAATGCTGGAAGGGGCTAGTTATCAAGTGGAAAACAAGAAAGTACAACTAGCTCCCCAGTCACCAGATTTAGGGGACTCTGGTTGGAAGGTTCATACTCTGGTGGGCCATTAGAGCAGAAACAGAAATGGATGCAGTAATCCAGAACATATTGAGTCTCTAGGTTACCATGAAATATAATGCAGGGAGAAATGAATTATTTTCCAAGGGAAGCTGTAGAAAGCACATATATAGACTTTTTTTTTATTGGAACTGTGTTATCCACAGTCTCTCTTAATAGTCGAAAACAGCTTCTTATGTTTTTTATAGAGTTTTAAAGATCCCTCTGGACATGTCTGGAGGGGCTGGACGGGGGGAGCTGCAGGCAGAGGAGGGAACAGGGGAAGAGAAGGGAGGTAAGTGCCGTCAGAGTGAGCACGGTGCTGATTTCCTTGGGCTGTCTCAGCATTTGGTGCTGCATTATGTTAATTTTGCCTCATTCCATGGACAGAATTAATGATACCTGTCGTCTCAGTTGCACGTGAAGCCTAGCTGGCCTGGGTGCTTTCCTTTGCAAGAGGGTGAACCAGCATGTCTCCAAAAATAGATGGAGAACAAATAATGTGCCTTAATGCTGTTTCTACTCACCCTAGAGTACTCACAGGGAATGCTAGAAAAGCAGCTGAAGGAGCCCATGGAGAGTGAAGCTCCTCCTGATTTTGGAGGGTCAGGATCATCTCCTTGTTCTCCTAAGCCCACATTTAAAGGAAGAAAGAATCTCATGAAATCACTCTCATGACATTGATGGGACATTAAATGTTTGTGAGTGAAAATATTAAGGCAAACCTAGGAGGTTCTGATGGTTTTTTTCCATGCACAAAGAGCAGTTTTATACATTCACATCTGTATCTGCTTCTAACACCTCGTGAAAGAGCTGCTGCTGCTGCCGCCCTGAAATTGTCATAAAATGAACCACAAGATTTTAAAAATAATGTGCAGTAAGGTTTCTTTTGCCTTGTCATCTGAACTCCGAGGCTCTGACCTGTGTGTGTCATGTTTGCAAGGCTGTTTGGCAACATGGATAAAACAAAGAGGGCAGGAAAGGGGAAGGAGACAGAGAAAGGACAGGGAAGGGGTAGAGCCCTGGACTGTCTGGCTTGCAGGAGCTGAGGTTTGAAGAGACCAGAGACAGGGATTCAAATCGTGAGAGCTCACAGCAGAGATTTTTAGTCACACCAGAGTCTTTCTAAGAAAAAAAAATGTTGTGTTCCATGGTGGAGAGAGCACGTGAGAGCATGAAAATCACTTTGCTTTGCAATACTCTGAAACTGGGCAGCTGCCTGTAGAAGCAGCCTCTGAAACGTAAAGACTGGTGCATGCAGACACCAATCCACTGGCCAACAGTGCAGGGACATTGTTTCCAAACCACAGAGTTGGACTACTTGAAGTAAGAGAAAAAAAAAAAGGGAAAAATCATTATAAAACTTAGAAAATCCTTGACAAAAAGAATTATCTTAGTGAGGAAATGTGCTTAATGTTCTCTGTCTGCCCACCTAACAACACTGTGGTGTCTTCTCCCTGTTACTCCACAAAGCTGTTCAGCAGAAGAGCTCTTCTATTTGCTTCAATATTAGAGAAAAAGTACTTATCTTAATTGATTTCTTAAAGTCCAGCTGATGCTATACCCAATTAGAATAGAATAGAGTAGAATAGAATAGAACAGAACAGAACACATCAGGACTGTAAACAGAGTCTCACTTCAACCCTTTAGGGAGAGATGCTGATGGCAGGATGCATGTATCTACAAAGCGACTTTTACACTAAATAGAAGACAAAATAGTCTCAGAAACTCAGACAGTGATCTGGCATACCATGAAGTCTAAATTCCCCTTTTTTTTCTTTCTAATAATCTATCTCATCTTAGCATTCACCTCCTCAGTCATCCGCTTGCTGACACATAGTCCTTGACACCAGCTCCCACCTCGAGAACCAGCCCGCAGGCCTATGGATGGATGGGGACCCTGGCAAAAACCCATTTTGTCTCTGTGGGATGCAAAAGCTGCATGTGGCTGGCTGAATGGGTAGGTGGGTGGCTGTGCTGTCTTCCCCGAGGGAAGGGGGCTTCTCCAGACACCGAGGAACAGAGATCCCAGCATGGCACGTGCTGGAATTTCTTTCTCATCGTGCCAATTTCCAGGTCTTGTGTGAGTATTTAGGGTGTCAGTGGGGGCAGATTGGCACAGATTTATATGCCAGGCTTGTCTCTAGCTCTGACTCTGCTGTTCCGCCTGGGCTTCCTTCATTTAGAGCCCTTTGTTACAAAATGTAATGGATATCGCCCTAGGAGCTGTTTTCAATTGCTCGTGACGATGTAAGAAACAATTAGGCAAAGCATATTTTTGTTTATATCTTTACTGCCTCCTTTCCTCAGAGAGATTTAGAGATCCCTGGCTGGTCGAGTTATTAAAATGCTGCTCTTGGAGGCAGGAACTGAATGAACCTCACAGGGTGGATGGGGGTTGCGGCTCCCCCCAGTCTGTGTAGGGGTTGAAGGAGGAAGGTAAGGGGAGAAATCAGACTTGAAAATAACAAAAGAAAAGGAAATTAATTAATTTATTTTTTAAAATTTGCTTAGAAAGGGTTTCCAAAGCCACCTTAAGGGCGGTTTGTAGACTGCTATTGTTCTACTGAAAAAACCTGCATTGGGCACTTCAAACAGTGCCAGGCTTTCACCTGGGATGGAAATCCGTGTTTCAGTGCTGGTGGCTGGGCAGTCAGAGCCATTTGGCAGACAGTCTAGGCAAGGGTGGAAAACACAACGGTGTGGGAGGAAGGGGTGGCAATGCTGGTCCCTGAGCTGCAGGCTGGTGATGCTCAGGGAAGCTCATGACTTGGGCTGTTCATCCCAAGATGGGCTGAAGGCTGAACACAGTGGGATGTGCCTGGACACGGGCTCCTGAGTGGTCCTCTGTGTGTTGTGGAGATGCCGAAAAGGATTGAGAGGGAGGAGGCATCCTTCCGCCTCTCCCACTCCTTTGAGGGATGGGGGATGAGGGCTGCCCTGGATGCTGTGTCACTTGGTCGGGGATGGAAAGGGGTGTTCTCAGTTCAGGTACCCAATGGGAAAGATTTCCAGCCAGGTCCTGAACCTGGTGTGAGCAAGGCCAAGGGAGACCCTAAAAGAGAGAGGTGCTGTTGAACGGGAGGGTGAAAGGGGAGAAAACCCCACCAGTTACTTAGGGCGAGAGGCCACAAAAGGTGACAAACACCTGGGACATCACTAAGAGCAGGGGGATGCAAGTCCATGACCGAGTACAAGGCTTGGTCCCATGGTCTCTGAGCATGCGATCCCATGAGCCGCTCTATTCCAGGGCTTGCCGGACAAAAGCCAAGAAGCAGAGATCGCTGTCAAGTGGGCTGTGGGGACACCAAGCTTGAGCTGACCCGTCTGGTCACTCCATCCTTCTCCTGACACAGAACTGATCTCCACTGGATGTTACTATACGGCCTGTCTCCTTCGAAATGGCCCAAATAATGGGGTTATTGTGGCCATCCTTTGGGAAGAGAGCTTTCCATCTATTAGACATGTTGCTCTGTTTGCCTGAAAATGGACCCTGCATATAAACACAAAAACAGCCCAAAGCAACCAACGCCAGCAGTGAAATACTCTTGCTATCCGCAGGCAGACACAGTGCAGCCCCCATGCCCCCATTAGGGAGGGTAGGCCCCTTCATCAGCTTAACGAGCCCAGCAATCTGCATGCAAACAAGGGCTGGTGTGGGGAAGCATTCATCATTGCAGAAAAGGGCTTGGAGATGCTCACAACACATGGCTTGTCCTTGGGAAATTGTAGCCCGAGGATAACATAGTATTCGGACCTTCATCTGGCACAGGGAATAAACTGGAAGCTGCCTTCCTCAGCCATTTCAAATAAATCTCAGTTACTGATACAAAAGGCTCTCAGGGGGTCATTGATAAACCTCAGTGTGAAACCCAAACAGCACAGCTACCTCCTGGTGAGGAAGGAGCAGGTTTAGAATGGGTTAATTAGAAAGATAATGAGCTAACAAGGCTTCATTTCTGTTCAGTGGCTCAATGAGGAATTCATTAGAAAGGCTTAATCTAACTGAACAATCCCATGGCTTAGAGAGATTGCCCATTGATTGCCAGCCCAAACTGTTTATTTACAGGTTTTTACTGGCTGAAAGGTCTCATTCCTTTATTTCTAAGGCCATTCGGATGTGCCATAAGGAGACGTGTGTCCCCAGCAAAAAGCAGTAGCAATAAAAATCTGGCAGTAAAGCCAGATGGAAAGGGAAAAGGGATCAATGTTCCCAGTATCACCAACCACCTAATTTCAGTGTGTTCCTCCAGCTGAGGATGGGACCAGGGCAGTTTATATGTAGGGTTTGGGTGTTATGGGAAAGAGAGGAGAAATGAAATGTTAGGAGAGAAAAAAAAAATGGAGCAGAAATGCTGAGTAAGTGGGGAGAGGGGCTGGATCTGATCCCTCCAGGCTTATCTCTCTTTCTCACTTCATAGCATAAAATGGGTGTAATTTTGAAAGTCTTTTCCAAGGGCTCTCAAACACCCTGGGGAACTTTACTATCTTGGGAGTGTGAGTTGCCTCCCCAGGGTCAGGAATGTGCCAGTGGAGGAAATCTGGGAACTGAATCTCTGCAGACAGATCCCCTTCCCTCTTAGCCCTCTATCAGCTCTGCTGTTCTCCCTTCACGAGCATTTAAGACGGGCAGTGGGCCTCGGTGCCGGAGCAGCTGGGGGGTGGGCACCTTTCCCACTGCAGGACACGGGTCTGTAGCAGAGCGGGCACCAGCGAGATTCACTGCAGCCCTTCGTGGTTCCCCATGGTTGGGTTTCCACGTTTTTACAAACTGAATCAGTGCTGGCCTGGGTTGTGCAGAAGTCCCAGGAGGATTCCCTTGTTGAGATCAGCCTCTCTCCTGAGAACCAACAATCTGGTAAAATTTCAAGCCAAAACCTCTGCTAATGCAGCCTTTTGATGATCTAGCCTGGTTTCAGAGGGGTTTTCTTTACTGCTATGCTGGGCTGGTGGTTTTGGGGTTTTTTTCATAAGGAAGTGAAGCTGTGCGGTTTGCTCCTGGAGACCAAACCAATGTGGTTTGTGTCCAGGAATCTTGTACCAGAACTTCCACCAAAATGCAATTGCGAGGTCAGGAGTTTGTTCATGACCTCAACCACCCACCAAATGGTTCTTTTTAGCAACACAAGTTGGACTATATTTAGCGGGAAAACTACTGTCCTGGACGAGGGGATGGGCTTTCTAGGAGGGACAGCACCTTTGATAAGGCCTTCTGCCATTGTCAGAAAAATGGTCAGGATGATGAGCCTAGAAACAAGCCAGGTTGAGGGCTGGCAGCTTCCAAAGATCCCTCAGGCACCTTCCAGTGGTTTAAAAGTGAACAAAACGAACGTGTCTTTAAATAAACAGGGGGCCAGTAGCTGATCTGCCTCAAGTCTGTGTAACCTCTCTGCGGTCGGTGAACACGACCTGCTGATCAGGCCCATTATGTTTGCACCACTGAATGAGGCTGGTGGTAATTTCTAGATGGTGTATGTTGGAGTCACATTATATGTGCTGAGCTCTTTAAAATCTTGCTAGATTAATAGCCTTAAAAAAAAAAAAAAAAAATCTATCTTAGTGCCACATTAACCACAAGCCACAGTGTATTAACTGACAAAACCCAAATTGTTCTTTAATATTCCTAAAGCTGGTGTTAAGCACAATAAGAACAATTTTCACTTTCAATAAGAATCTGACCCTGGATTTGCCCTCTGCCCTGACCTGGGTCTTTCTCTACAACCATGAGGGACCATGTGGAGTCGCTTAGCTCTCCCTTGAAATGATGATAATTAAAAAGCATTTGCTTTCAGATTTTTCTTCCATCTGATTATCCCCTCCCCTTTGGTCTCTCTTCCCTCCTGGATGTGCAACTAGACTTTCCATTATTTTTTTCTGCATCATCACTGAATTCCTCTGTTCTTCTGGTGAATCATAGCACACAGAAGTTCAGCTTTTATTTACTGTTACGTTGGACTTCCTGGGGTTTATTTATGGGAGAGAGAAGTGTCACAGCCCATTATTCGATGCGTTATTCTGCTGAGGTGCTTGCTGGCTGTGTGCAGGCCAGCGGCTATCTTTCACCTCAGTTTTCCCATGCTGTAAAGACTGAATAGCAATACCTGTCTGGAAAGCATTGGGTGAGGTTTCAACTGGGTAACGTAATTGTAATTACAAAGATGGATATTGCTAAAGTTGGAAAACATTAAGTGGCAGGGTTTTTACCCCCGTGCAGTGAAAAGAAGAGCTTGACATGTCTCCGGTGCCGATACCTGGACATTTCTGTGGTTAGCCTCAATGCCTGCAGTTAGTGCTTCCAAATGATTTGCAGGGGATATGAAACCTCATGCTCCAGGGTTTAAACTGATCTCCAGGTGTTTGGATATTGCCTTGTAGTCACGGACCATTTGCCACCAAGCAGTGTTATTGCACCTTCTGCTAAAGTCGCTGGTGCTGGTTCCTGGCTGGGATAAGAGAAGCCAGAATACGGTAACTACTGGCTACCTAAATTTGCAGCCAAAAGGGGAATATTTGGAAGGAATAATCAAGCATATATAATGAAGAAGACCTGTAGAAACCCAAGCAACACTGTTGTTTAATGAAAACCCTTCTCCAGCACCATGTTGGCTTGGGAAGCAGACATCTTCCTCCCTGCCTACCCTCCTGCCTCTGCCTGCCCTGTCGACCACTGGGGCACTGCTGTTATTTCAGTGACCCAACAATGAAGCTTAAAAATGCCCTCTTCCTTTGCTTTTTTATTTTTTTTAGGACAGATTTCAGCCCAGATCAATTGGCTGAGGACGGAGAGTCAGATACTTCTTAAGCCAGTCCAAGGAGTGGCTGGGCCTCCCAGATTTAGAGCAAGTGAGAAAATCAGAGCATCTTCTTCTGTCCAGGAAATTTTTCTCTCCTCTTTGGAATCAAAGCAGCTGTTACTCATCTTGGGCAACCATCCCTTAGAAAAAAAAGGACTTGTAGCACCTGATTTGTTTTCCAAAGTGACCGGCAAATGTTCATACTTCAAAAAGAAGTACAGATTGCAGAGATCTGTAAATAGACCAAAGGAAAAAGGGGAAAAATAACTTAATTTGCTGATTTATTAAGAGCAGACAAACAGCTCTACTGTCAATTCGGAGATCTTCTGTAAGGGAAAGAAAACACTCAGATTTCAGCATTTCTGACAGTCTACTTCTTTAAAATCCTTTAAAATCCTGCACCTGGAGCTCCCCTAAGAGCAAGCCTACGTAATTCACTACCTGCAGTGACTGTTGCCGATGTGTGTTTTACGGTTTTGGCTGCTGCGATATAAAATCAGTGTGTGGGTAAATTTTATTATCCTCGATCAGAGGACTTGGTAATGCAGCACTGGTGCAATACTGCAAAATATTTATTAGCTCAGAGAAGAATTGCTGAAAGTAGAATTGATCTTCCTAATTTGCAGTTTTCGTTGCTCTCGGTTTTAGGTACCTGCTCTCGAAGAGAAGTAGTTGGGGGGGTGGTGGAAAGAGAAAAGTGTATTGTCTCTGTGTTTCCCATGCATTGTTCCCTATGAAAGCATCTCCCTGCAACCTTTACCTTCTGTTCAGACGGCCTCAGCCTGCGAAAAGAGAATGGCAGATTTGTGCTTTCTAAGCTCCAGATGGGGCTCCTTTCTTCTTACTCTGTAAGTTAATGGTGTCTTGCTGAGACCAACTGGGCATGTAAAGATTTGGGCAAAACTCACAGCAGTGGTCTCATAACCTCAAGGCTTCACTGTCTCATCCCAATGTGACGGCCGGTCCCCAGCGGAGCTTGCCTGTGGCTCTGATGCGGTGCCAAAGGAGATGGGGAAGGTTATGTTGATTACATCTGTTTACCAATGGTTAAATAAATTAAAAGCCCATTGTAGACCACCAGCAGGCCAGGGTCACACAGCCCCTCTTTCTGCAAAAGACTGTTTGTGCTCTGATACTGCTTTCTGGGAGTCAGTATTGCCAAGATGACTCTGCTTTGGCCAGGATGAACCTTCACAAATAAAAATATATGAGCTTTGAGCTTCCTCCTTCCAGCAACACCAACTGTCTCAGCCAGATCCTCTCATCAGACCAGGTTCATGTCAGCAAAGTCAGTGGGCTGTGCTGATTTGCACCAGAGGGCAGCTGGATCAGGTCCCTCCTTGCCCACATCCTATGTTAAAGGCAAAGATGGGAAGAAACATATGTAGGCTCCCCTCTAAGACCCTGGTAAGCCCTGGAACAGGCTGCAGGTGGGTTTTGTACTTCATTGTTACTGTTGGCACAGCATGGAAAGGATCTGTCCACGATCATGTTCCCTGTATGCTGGGCAGTGTGTAAACTCATTGTAAGGCACAGTCACTGTCCTGAAGAAAATGTAGTTTTAAGAAGTGGGAGAAGAAATGAGGCAGGGAGAGAAATACCCACAGTGGTGTAAGGCTGGGGAAGAGCTGGGAAGAAGATGCAATTTTCACTTTGGGGTCTGATCCAACACTATCTCTTCAGCTCAGCAGGATCCTGATGGAAGGAGGCTTGGAGGGTAAGGGAGACTAAGTGGCCTGATAGGGCTTCTCTGCCTCTAATTTCTTTGATTCTCTGAGCTAAGCCATCAGATCCCTATTTGAGGATTTTTTTATAATTCATTCCTAAGCAGCCAGATTACCAGCCATATGGACAAAGGGTACTAGAGAAAGATTATTAAGATTATTAAAACAGATTATTTTTGCCGTTGGACCAGAAGTTGTGATCAGTGGGTAAGGCTTGAGATTTTCCTCACTCCTCTTGCATGCTGAGATGGTTCCCAGTGCTTCTTCATTTCACTTATGATCGCTCACAACGTCTTGTGCCTTTCAGTAGCATCTTGGGTGCATCTAGAGACACTCCTGGCTCTCCTGGTGCTTGGGGGTGTACTGGTGTTCCATAAGACCTTGTTGATTGAGGTGAAAAATTCATCCCAGCTCTGACAAGAAAGTGCTCAGGGGAGGAATCTGTCAAGGAAGCAAATGTCTTCAGAAATAAGAGCTTGAACAAATGGCAGAAATTGAGACCAAGGTGTTTCATGGGGACTCTGGTCATCTTCTATCAATTGCTGTTTGGCTGTTGGGAAAGCCCTGCCCTGGGCTTCCTGATACTCACACCCAGTACCCACAGGACTTGGGAAATGAATGGAACAACAAGGGTTTCCATACTCTTGTTCACCCAACCTGACCTCAGAGCTGCCAGTGCTTTCTGGAGCAGAGATATGTAATCTGTTCTAGGGACTGGAAGATCTCATTGTGCCTGATATCAGGTGCTACGTGTTTCCAAGGATGGTAAAAGGGACACATCCAAAAATTAAGGTTTACTCATGCATCACTATATGTGTGTGTGTGAAAATCATGTATGTGAGTCCCATTTTCTCTGATGGACACTTATGTTGGAGGAAACTCTCCTATGACAATTATCTGATGAGAGAATCTCATCTCTGCCTGCTTACTCTTTTGGAGAGACAATTTCTCTTCTCTCATGTCATCCATCACTGTATTTGTGATGCCATGAGCGTACCCAGCTCTGTAGCAACAGAAGAACAGAGCACAGCACTGAACCGACAGGGGAGCTTACTGGGGTAGCGAAGCCCCTGGGAAGGCTTGGCCACAAGTCACTACAGAGAGACTTGCAGAGGTACCAGGCACAGACGTTATTTTTGGTATAAGTGCTCTTGTTTCAAGTTTTTTCAGGTGTGAAGTTTCCCTGTTTGACAGCCCATCAATCACATCAGGGACACCATTAATAAATCTGTCCATGCTTCTCCCTTGAGCTTGAAGAAAGAAAAACTCCAACTGTTAACAATTATTATAGAATATTAACTCCATGGCTTTAAACAAAGTCTCATTGCAGGCTATTTTTACATCACACGGAAGGGGAAAAAAGTCATCCTAAGAACTACAATGATATGAATTTAAATTTCTTTGTAAAACACACACACCAGACAAAAAAGTAGCCCTGGAAGTAGAGACAAGTTCAACGTCTTCTCATGGCCTCTTCTTGAATCTGACTCCTTGCTAGCTCCATTTGTTCTCTGAACACTGCAGAATGACATAGTGGGGGTCACCAGCATTACATCTAAAGAGCCTGCTGCAATTTTCTAGGGTCACCCCATAAAAAAGTTTTCCCTCATCTTCTTGAACCCCTCCCAGCATTGGTTGGCCAAGCTTGGCTGTTTCTTTTAGAAAGCCTCTGCTCCTGATTTCCTGGCTGTCAGTGATGAAGAAGGTGAGTGATGAAGAATTCCTTCCAGCTCTTACTAACCCACTTCAATGGCTAATTATCCTGACTGCTAGTGGTTTGCACGCTCTTACTGGTTTGGGTCTTGCTGACTTCAGCTGCCAGACCCTGGATGTTGGTGTGTCTTTGTCTTCTGGATTGGAAAGTGCTTTATACCAGGTGAAGGAACCATAGAGCGTGATCCTCTGTATGGTACATGGGAAGCAGGAAGGGTATATCTATCAATGAAGGTCCTGTCATCCCAGAGCTCCCCTTGGAGAACAGCAGGATCATGCAGGACCATTGCTTGGGTTTTTTGTATGTTTATGCCTGCTCAAGAACCAACCTGTCTTGGCTGGACTGATCAATTTGCACACATCAGGGAGTCAAGATTAGACACCAAGGAGCTGTCATAGGAGTCGTGCCGTTCCCCTCTGCCCAACGCATGTTATGAGTGACCACAGCTCAACGGGCTCCTACTCTGGCCCCATAAACTCGTGCTTACCTCTGTATGGGCACTTAGCAGAAGTCTTCTCTTCCACCCATGTGCTTTCTAGGAGCTCAGTGCAACCTTCCTGTGCGCCTCCTCCTACCAAAGCTCCCTGTGCAGTGTCTTTTGCTTCCCCCTCTCTCTGTCAGAAGCTTTCTCTGGGTTGATGAATCCATGCACCGTAGTAGGTTATATTCATTTGTCTTGTTCTCCAGTTCATTTATCACAATGAGTGCTCTGTTGTGGAGAATCCTGATAGAAAGTCTGCTTATTCTCCTGGTTTGTTGAAATGTGGCATTTCAATCTGCTGATTGCTTATTGCTGCGACCTTGCTGGAAAATCTAGGCAGCACCCAGAAGGGTGGGGAGAGAGGTCTTCCTTTGTCACTCTTCTCATGTGGAAGAATGATAATAGCATTTTCATTTCTCTTCTACTGCCTGCTCTGAAGAGTTTTGCCTTGCCTTTTATTTTCCCATCGCTATTTTCCAATCACTGTATGTGGGATAGAAAGGTTTCATTTTACCACTCTCCCTCAAACAGTTCATTAGCTGGGAGGATGGGGGTTAGCAGCTGTAGGCTGGTGGAGGAGTCCCTGCATATAATAGACACCATAGGATCCGCAGAGGGTCCTTGAGCACTTTAATAGTGTCCAGGGGAATGGATTAGGTAAGGATTTCATAGGTGTGCCTGACCAGTGAGGCGTTACAGAAAGGATTTAGAGGTGTGGAGCAATCCCCTTCCCATCTGTCCCCAGGTCCCACAGGAGAGCTCAGAGGATCCCCAGCAGTTTGCAGTAGGCGTCTGGCACTGCACTGCAGCTGGCCACGCCAGGCCTGGTGTGAGAAGGGGACAATTAGTGCCATCTTGGATGGTGCTGGGCCACCTCTGGGATCTCCAGCCCAATCTCCCATCCAGAGCAGGGCTGTTGCCAGTGATGGGTCAGGCTGGCTGTGGTTGCATCTAGCCATGGCTTGAGCTCCTCCAAGGATGGAGATCCCCCATCTCTGGTGTGCTGCAACACCTGCATGGTATTTAATTGTTCAAGTACAGCAATACAGAGGAGTGCATACTTTTTAAAAAAGAGCTATTCAATAACACATCTCACCATGCCATAAATGTGGACTCTTTAATACTTTCCCCTGCATCTAGCCTTTCAGCAGCAAAAGAGTTAGCAGAGGAATGGGATGCAGCCTGAGCTCTTCCCCATCACCAGTCAGAACAAATGGATTCCAGTAGCAAAACACACCATGGCTTTATCATTCTTTTGACAGGTAGTTTTCTCTCTGGTGAATATATTCAAGGCTTTCGCAAACCACCTCTCAGTGGCTGGAATCAAGTTGTTTCACTCCTGGCAGCAAGGAACAAGCCCTGCAGTGGCGTTGGCTTGTTGCTCTGTGTCTCTCTGATCCCCACGCTCCTGAAAGCCTGGTGAGATTCTTTATTATCCCCCGATTATGTCTTATGTACTCACTTGCCTGTTATGACCATCAGGCATGTTATTTATTACTGTGTTTTTCCACCAACCTGTTATGGTCCCTTCTCTGAGGCATTTCACACATCACTAGGAGATAATATTCTCTCCCAAGAGTTCACAGTAGAAAGGCTTACTCAGCTGCAAACTCGGTTGAGTGCTGCCCCTCACTTCCTAGCAAAACCAAAATTCAGGTGCAAGAAAGGCTGTGGCGTGCTGTTGAAGGCAAAAAAGCAGATACAACCTCCACTACAGGGAGAACCAACACCACAGGTTGAAAACTTGCAAGGAGGAAATTCAGCCAAGGAAATAAGGTGATGGTTATAGACAGAAACTGGGGAAAGAAGTGGAAAGTCCAGCAGAAAAGTTTAGGATACATGGCCAAAATGAGGGGGAGAACCTTTCCAGCTCTCACGTGAATATGGGTGCAAACAGGCTACTGTCACTACGATCCACTGGGAGGTTTCAAATCCTCCAAAAAAATCCCAGCATCCCAGGTCATGGTAGAGAAGTGGTCCTGCCAGGGCAGCTGCAGTCATTTAGCTTTAGGGTTGGTCTCATGGTGCCTTATCAAAGCAAGGACTTGAGCATCATCCTTGGGCTTGACTGCTGAGGAGGAACCCAAAAAACAAGCAGTGGAGTTAAACACAGTGACATTTACCAGTGAAAGAATGTTTTGCTTTTTAAAAACTCTTGGTTTTCTCTCTCTTCTGCCTGCCTTTCTCACCCTGCTTCTAGTTTAATTTTCAGCCAGACCAATTCCTTGAACTGACACAATTTGTCACACATCAGGAGCGTAAGGAAGGGGACAGGAATGCAGAAACACGTAGGGTGGGATGGGAGCAGGGCATAACAGTCCTGATATAAGTAGGCTTCAGCTGGGGCAGAAGTTCAGCTGCTCCTGAACTGTGGAATTTTTCTAGAAAAGACTAATGTTGTTTGTTGGATGTTTAGTCAGCTGGAGTTTTTCCACCGGGATTTCAGTAAATCCCCTTTGGATTCAGGGTCTGGCATGCTGGAAGATCGTATTTCCAGTGAAGCTGAAATGCTGAGGCTGTGCAGAGCTGGGCACATGTTAGTGGAGCCTGATCCTGTCACTTCCAAGGCAGGGTCCCAGGAAACCCGTCACCTCGCTCGCCTCTCTGCATCTCTCTTCAGTCAGTCCAGCTGGGTCTGATAGCATTTGAAAGCTTTCCCCGCTCCAGGCCTTCGTGGGTCAGTGCTCAAGTCTCAGACCTGCTAGTAATGAGCCTTATAAAGCAATAATGAGCTGGAAAGATAGGAAGATAGGGAGGAGAAATTCCTCCAGACATTTGGTTTATTATTACTTTTTTGGAGGGGCAATAGCTGTGATCCAGACTTGCAAAGGCTACTTTTCTGGGAGAGATGCTTTGCCACTTTATAGTCTACCCCACTGGTTCCCTCACGCACTTTGGAAGATTTAATATATCTTAAAATACAGGAGTCCTAATCAATTCAAGGATCTGAATTTCACCACCCGAGCAAAGCCACCAAACCTAGTTATTCCTGGGATGAAGGCAACAACCAGTTATTCCCTGAACAAGTCAAAGAATAGCAAATGTATTCTGGCACTGATCTTCAGGTCCTGGGAAGACAGAGAGAGCAAATGATGCTGGGAAGACCTTGTCAAGTCATTTCTCTTCAGGGTTGCAGGTGGCATGAGGTGCTGGAAGCATCCCATGGTTGGCTCTAGGTCCCTCCCCCTTTACAACAGTATTATATGGGTGCTGGTGGTCACCATGCAAGGCTGGGGGAATATTTCTTCCAGCTGAGAATACTTACTTTGAGACATGATTCTGAACCAGAATCAAGAGAGGAATAAAACTAAAATCTTCCTGAACCGAGAAAGTAAAGTAATTACCTTGGTTCGGATGTAATGAAAAATTCTGCTTTACTTCTCACCATTTTAATTTGAATTACTGGAAGGCAAGTACTTCCCTCAATTTGCTCAAATGCTGACATTAAAAGTTGTAAAGCGAGAAATACAGACTGGAGAACACTTTGAATCAGGAGCGGTGGTGAAGTGCATGATGCAAGTAAGATTTGCATTCTTTCTCTTCTTTTTTTAATGCAAAAAAGACAACATTTCAGCTGAGCCAATCCCCCAAATAGGCAAATGATGAAGTAACTGGGGAGAAGGGCTCTGGGACTGACTGGCAGGAAGCCTTCCCCATGGATTGCCTCCCGTTTTGCAGCGTATTCAGAGCGTGACTTGGCTCATTCTTGCAATGTACAAGTTCATGGCACGGTTTTTCCTCCCCCATCACTTACCAGTGAAGATCTGGCTGTTGTGTTGACAAGAACAAACCAGTGGAGCAAAGTCTTCCTATTTCTGTATCTTACAGATTCAGAGGGATGTGGAGGAGGGTTCAGAGTTACAGCAATCAGGACTTAGAAAGGTTCCTTGTAGACCATAACTCAGCTGAGACCATGATGCACAGCTTTATGCTTACTTGGGGATGCCCCCAAAATTTCTGGGGTGAGTTTGTCAGCCCTGTCATAGATTTCATAGGTAGAGCTGTTTTCTGCTAAGTCCCCTTACTGGGATCTCGGAGCCTTTTTGCTCCACAGCCCAGCAGAGCTCTCTTCTGCAGTGCAAAGATCCCTCCTTTTCTCCCTGCTGATAGACCCAGGAACTGCATCAGCCTTTTTTGGCTCTGGGTTGGCAGTGCAGCCCTGAAACCCGCACCTGGGTCCCCGTTGGACCACTTGTCCTGTCCATGTCCTTGTCTTATAGTCATTTAGCTAAGCAATGAACCCACTGTAGTACGTTGTGGCTGTGGAGGGATCCAGACCCACCAGACTCTTGCTTTTCCACATGGAAGGACTGTGTCTGTCGCCTTAGCAAAGGCAGACTGAAAAGTTGGGCTGTACTTCTGTGACCTGAGTACTAACAAAGGGGCAGCTACCAGAGTTTGCACCATGGAGCTACCGTAGCGATGGAGGGAGTGCCAAATGGGAGGATGACGCCCAAGAGACCAGCTCGGTGAGAGGCGGTGTGTCGCTCTCTGCAGCTTCCAGCTGAGCTGGGCAAGCTGTGCTGGCGGGTCGGTGGTCTGGAGGAGCCTGAGCAGGGGAGTAGGCTGTGCTGTGGCACTGGTCCCCTGCTCCTTGTGCCCCTCTCCCAGGCCTCCCTGAGTCCCTGCTCTCCAGGATACAGCCCCCAGCCCTGCAAGCCCGGCCAGCTCTGCTCAGTTTGAGCAGATCTATTTAAAATTCAGCCGGGAGATGGGCTCCAGCTTGTTACAATGCTGTTGCTGGAAATGGAGTCATCACCGGAGACTATTCCTTTTTACAACTTTAGGTATATAGATTTCCTCTCGATTCAATTTATTTTTATATAGTGTCTTTAATACACTGTCTCTCCAAACGCTTTAGCAGATAGAATTGAACTAATGAGATAACGCTTTGCAGAAGTGTGTGCAGCCGCTCTCAGACGGGCAGCGGGGTAAAGCAATAGATGGAGATGGAGCAGAGAGCACGAGGTGGAGGCAGCATAACTTGGAAGCAGCAGCAATATAAGCAAACATTCACACAGACTATTACGGTGAGCACAAGGACTGATGGATATGAGGAAAAGCTTGTAGTCAGGTGCACTCAAAAAGAAGGAATTAAAGAGCAATTTGAATTGAGGAAAAATGGCTCTAAAGGCGAATGCATTGATGGGAGGGATGTTTTCAGACAAATGGATCAGGTGCGGTGAAAGCAAACCTTGATTCTCTCTGTTCATTGGGAATGGAGGTCTTGTTTGCCTCTCCATCACCGCAAAACGAAACAGAGCCAGGGACAGCGTAGGTACCGCTGCTGCGCTCCAAAGTGCTTAAATCACTGTGTTGCCCTATTGACTTCCCTGGAAATGGCCAAGCGTGCAAAGATGCAAATGCACCCAGCTGGAAATTTCTCTCTGAGCCTATTTTGGCTGGATAATGTTGATGTGAGAAGCACAAAAGGTTTTAGAGGAGAAGAACCAGGTGGAAGGGGAAACTGTGTTTTTGTTTCACTAACACAAGTGAAAAAACAGAAGCTTTTTGTGTTTTTGTTAAAAATAAATATCAAACAAAAACTATTTTGTGAAAAATGGGAACAAGATTGGAAAGGAAAGTTAATTTCATCCACCTCAACTTACTTTTATTTCATAGGAAAAGAGCAGCATTAGAAATTTCAGTGCTTTTTGTTTTCATTACAGTTTGGACTGGCAGGAAAAATGAAATCCTGGGTTTTCCTGTGAAAGGGACAATCCTGTCACCACTCAGGCACAGTGAGTGATGGGAGAGAAGTTGAAAAGCTTTCTTGGACTGGGATTTCTGGTCCTAGACAGTGACGACTGAACCTGAGGGTAGTTTCACTGGGACTTCTTAAGGGACAAATCTTGAGTGACAGGGAAAGCCACGGGCAGACAGAGGCTGCTAGTCAGAGATCAGGCGAGAGGATGGAGCAAGCTCATGATACCGTACGGTAGCAAACGGGTTTGAATCGCATCTGGAAATGAGCGGGGAGCCAGGGGGTGGGATGAGCACAGCATGGTTTGCACAGAAACAGCGTGCCCCTTGCAGCTGTACCGATGCACCTGGGTGTGTAAGTTTGGGAGATGAAATTATCAATGGGGTAACCCACAATAACTTCATCACTGAATTATTTGGGGACCCCCTACTTTCCAATGTGCTTGTGATAGGTCCCTTCCCAATGCTCCCTCCATTTCACAGGAACAAGCTGTCTTTCCTTGGTACTTGGTGGCTCCCAGCTACATCAGGGCGATCTCTGCGTGGAAGTTGCTCATCTGGCTCTGCCTCTGCTCTGTCTGGAAGAGGATGCAGGTCCTTAAATCCTGAGCTGTTCATAGGGAATTTGGCTGGCCAGGGAGGGTAGTGGAGCTACTGACAGGGAGAGGACAGATGATCCAGGGTACTGCCTGGCTAAAGCATCGCCATGGGAGTGATGGGTGCCGGTAGTCTACCAGCTTGGCATGGAGGGAGCAAACCATTACAGCCCAGCGGGCATTATAACTGGGATCTGTCTTGAATATCATGACAGGCCAGCTGAAAAATGTCAAGGAAAGGTTGTGGGGATTGCTCCTTTCCCCAGGGCTTGCAGGAACAGGGGTCAGGAGGGTTCCTGGTTTGCTGGGTGCTTCTTCTCCTTTTCCAGACCTGCCACTGAAAGCTCAGTGAACATCTCATATTTGATTTGAATATGCCGATGTTTTAGGTAATGTGAAAGTGAAGTGGATGTCTCCTGCATGAGGAAACCCCATCTGGATCCCAATTTCCAAGTGTTCTTCAAACCTTGGAATACCTTTATCTTTGCAGAGGATGGGTGGTGGCTCTGAAAGCATAGCTAAGCCAAGGTGTGAGTGTTTGGATCTGGGGTCCTGATTTGGAAATACCTAAAAGAAAAGGTACAGAAATGTGAATTTTGATTATGTTTCATTTAATGAGTTTTGAAAAGATTTGGAGCTGAATTAAAAGTAACGAAAAGCCAGGGAGATGAATGACCCTTATATTAAATTCAATTGGCTTTTGTGCAATTTGTTGCATAGCGAAGCCTCGTTAATACATTTTGCAGGTGGTTGGGTCATTTGTCATCAGAATCACACTTTATGGAAAGCAACTTTCCTCCCTCTTCGGTTATTTTGCTCTGAAATGAGTTTCCCTGGGTCCTGTCTGCTGGCAGGAGCTGCACCGGCTTCAGCAGACACATGTTTTCACAGCAGAGAAGGATCTGGCCTGTTATTTTCTGTATATTTATAAGTTATCCCTACATTGTCTACAGTTAACATCTCAAGTATATGCAGCCATAGCTCTCATCCATTAGAAAGATTCCTGCACTATATTATAGTTAGTAATATTTATTGTTTCCTTTTCATTTTCTCAACAGCCAAGGCAGCTTTCCTCTCCAGAGGGAAGAAAGGCTACCAAAAAAAAAAAAAAAAGAAAAAGCTTATTTCGTTTGCATTTTCCTAATTTGCTTTCCTCTGGTTCAGACATGTGTTGCCTATAAGCTATTAAAACTCTTTCTCTAGGGTTATTCTCCCCTCTCCCTCCCCCATCTGATATTCACAACTTCATTCTGCCTGGATCAATGACTGCAAATTTGCTTTATGACAACTTGAACAAACCCATGATGGATCAGAAAGGACCTCAAAGTAGGCTGAAGCCTACTCAAGTCAAGAGCACCAGACACGTTTGTTAAAGACCTCATTGGCCTCTGATCCTTGGGTTGCTGCAGTATTGATTTTTAGGGTCCGAGCTCAATTGTGCTGGAAGTCGAGTCGTATGGAGTCGCATGCTCGTGGGGGAGACAGGAGCTTTATAATGGGAACGGATCGATGGGGAATGATTTAGCACAGAGGGACCTGGAGGCTTGGCAGGGAAGTTAAGCAATAATCGAGTTTGGGGCTCAGAGCCGTTTCAGGCTGGCGTGCTGCCTGTCTCGCTCGGTTCGCAGAGCTCTGGGGCCATGATGCCGGGTCGGTGCAGGTCCCGGTTGGCTCCCGGCGTGGCAGGCAGCAGCCGTGCCGTGTGTGCATGGGGAGTCACACCGCTGATATTATTAATCTCGAGTGGGTGGGTGTCAACCTGCTTCCCCAGCCCTCCCTAGGTTTAAAATAAAGCATCCTCAGATGCTGTGAACCAAGATCTACCAGTGTTAGTCTGCTGCAACTCCGGGCTAACCCCATAAGTGACTCTAAGGAGGCAGAGGCTGAACACAGACAACAGAGCACCTGCAGAAGCAGCACGTTCTGCACAGGCTTGTAAACATGGTTTTTCTTTTTAAACTGTGACTTTATTGCAAGCAGAAGGTTTCTGTCTTCTCTGACCCCTGCTCCAGCAGTATGGCTGGGGAATGAGAGACACTCGGGCAGGGACTGGCTGTGTGTCAGCACGCAGCATCCGGGGGCCCCAGTCTATACCTGGGTTGCCCCTAACTGATGTGACATAAAAATCCAAGCAATACCATTAAAAAGAAAAGGGGACAGGCTGCAGATGAAGTCCTCAGGCTTCGGGTCCAGCTTACAGTTCTCTCGACACTGCTGTGTGCCTCAGTTTACCTCTATGATGTGTAAGTAAACACTGCTTTGAGACAGAGGTGGTACCTCAATGGTGTTTCCATGCATGACACCCATAGCTTGCTTTCTAAAGGTTTCGAAAAATCCTAGCTGGGCAGTGGTTTATATCTAGGGTGACTGCAAGCAAGGACTACCTCAAGGCCCCTTTCTTTTCTATCTGAGCCCTCAGGTCACCAGCGTGTGACAGCGTGTGACTCTGCCTGGTCTGCGGTGTCCTATCTGACCTCATTTGAGACCTAGTACTTTCAAGGAGTGGGGATTGTCTGAGGTGGAGCTGGAGGGGCAAAATCCAGCCACTGTCCCAGCAAACTTCTCCTTCTTCTGCCTTGTTGGCAGAAAGTCCCTTTAGTTACTGCAGCTCCTGAAGCTGGCTCCAGGAGCATTTCCCAGTGTCCTGTGAGGAGGGCAGGGCTGTTGTGGTCCAGCTGGGAGCCAGGTTCTGTTCACTGTGGTCCTGGCACAGCACAAAACTCATGGGTGGAGTGGGAGATGAAATGTACAACAAGAGCAGAAAAGAGGCTTTTCCTGCTCAGCTCAAGAGCAGTTGATTTCCTTCTCCTGTGAGAAAACTGAGCCAGGATCTAATTAATAAAGCTATATTCCCTAATAGCAGTCCCTCTGCAGCCTGTGCTGCTGCCTGGAGGCAATGAGGTGGAAGAGGACTGGAAGGCAAGACGGAGACTTTACCAAAGGGATGGCAGATGTGGGGTGAGGGAAGCTGATATTTTGGGCTTTCTCCCCTTTTCCTCCCACTCCACTGCCATCCATATGTTAGTATAAAGGCCTACCCAAAAATCCAGCAAAAGATGCCTGTCTCTGCTTTGCCTGGTTTTTTGAGGCCAGTGCAGCTTTGCTCTAGGAAGTCCGTGTACAATGGGGAAGGGTGCACCAGCTGGCAGCGAAGGTGTTCTCAACAGCCAAACTCCTTCTCTGGCCACCTTCTCCCACATCCAGTGGTTTGGGCTTTTGAAGGAGCAGGAGCCCTGCAGAGCTACAGGCTGGGCCCTCCTGGCTCCTCGGGCATCCTTCTTCAAGTGCCAAGCACCACGTTGTGCCATCTGTCGTCAACACTGTAAAAGGGTCCAGAGAGGCTGCGGGATCTCCATCCTTGGACATGCTCAAAGCCCAGCTGGACAAGGCTCTGGGCAACCTGACATAACACTGAAATGGGATCTAACCTCAGAGTGGTCCCTGTTTGGAGCAGGAGGCTGTAGCTGGACAAGTCCCTACCCATCTAAATTATTCTGTTGTCTCTCTCATCATCCCATCATGCTCCACCTGTAGCTTAGTTTGATTGTTTCAGGCCCCTCTGCTCTAACTGTAGAGGGTTAGAGGAGGCTAATTCTGAGACTGAGCCCTCTGTGCCAACATTTCCCACAATTTATGCTGCAAATGAACATATTTCTTTGGTGCATTGTTTCTGACAGTATTTATTTGAGGGGTTCTGCAAAGAAAGCTCTGCCTTTTGCTCTCCGGATAGAAAACTTGTTCCATCCCACAGATGCTATGTGACTGCTGATAATAAATGCAGGCTGAGAGCAGGATAAGTGCAATTAGTAAATCTGTGCTTGACGATTCACAATATTTTTTGGGGAAAAAATAGTGGTGTCTTAGCGCAGTGACAGCTAGGTGCAGCTTGTGCTCTGAGAGGTGGGAAGAGGCGGCCAGGTTTCATATGTACGGGCAGATTATAAAGTGGGGGGATTAGCAAAGAGTAATTACAGCGCCTCCACTGTATATTAAGTGTGTGAAACAATATGTAGGCACTCAGCGCACGGCAGGCATTATGGCTGGGTGTCATAGTTGACGTTTTTAATATCCATTATTCAAAAATTGATTCCATGCCTGACTATCAAGCAGCATCCAGCTATAATATGGGAGTAGTACCACACAACAGCACTGTCATCTGCTAAGAGCTTTACAAACATTAGCTAATTCTGCTTACCCTCTCCATCGGCGACAGGTAAGGGCTGTTATTTCTGACTGTCTGAATCCCCGGAGAGAGCTGGGATTAGATGAAGTGCTCTGGGGAAGCTGCTGTAGGTAGTGAGACCACAGATGTGTGAGCAGCACAGAGAGTGACCATAACTTGGAATGACTCCCAAATTCCCCCAAACCCAAAGAAAAGCACCTCCAGTGCTCAGAGATGCTGAAAAATAGGACCTTTTAAAGATTCTGTGTTTTGTGTTCACTTTTATTTTTTGAAAACATTTTTAGGAAAGCTTTTCACTTTTACCTTCTGTAAACACCTCTAGGAAAGGTTTTGATTTGGGAATTTTTTTTCATCTTTTTTCACTTTGAACCTCAGGAAAGGAAAAACTAAAGGCAAAAGATGGTAGGAAAAGTAATAAGCAGATGAGGAGAAAAAAACCCAAACACAAGAATAAAGATTTTTCTTGTTTAAGTGAAAAAATATACCTTGTCAAAAAGATTACTTTTTTTTTTTTAATTAAAAGTATCTGATTTAGAAAAAAAACTTTTTTCCCCTACTGAAAATACCCATGACTCCAGAGATGAACTGATGTGTGGGTCCTAAGCAAAGGCAGCACTATCTTCTTGGAGAGCCTGGCTGATTTTTGGTGGCTCCATATCTCCTTGCTGGCTGTTGACAAACCAGGTTTCATCCTCTTCTTCAACCCCTGCTTGACTCCAGGAATTTCCATTCCCAAACCTCCGTCTCTTTAGGCAAATCCTCTCTGAAGATTACCTACATTACCTACTTTTCCCCAGAGACAGCCTTCTCTCCTTTGCTATCAATTAACAACAGCTCTCCCAACCCCTCGGCTTAATTGCACCATCTCTAAAAGCAGCCCTGACATTGACGTGCCTTTTTCTTATTTTAATTTATTCCTCTACATTTTTCTGGTGCTTCTGACTGTAAACCCCAGCACTGAGGTCCTGGGGGGTTGATGGGCTCCTGTCCTCCTCCCTTGGCTCCAGGAGTTTCCTCCCCATGCCCATGCGAGCATCACACCTGAGGAGGCATGAGGTCTTCTGGGCTTGTACCTCAAACCCAAGCAGTGCCATGAAAATGAAGAACATGAAGGTATGAAATAGCTGTTTTCCAGGTCATGGAGACCTTTGTGCTGGGGATCTATTTGGAGGTCGTTTTGAAAAGCATATGTGTGCGTGAAGGGTCAGCTCCTAATTATTCCAACAATCTGCACTGAGGATGTAAATGTGAGATGCAGAGCCATTAAAGGATCAGATGGGATATTAATCACAACACCAGCAAGAGGAAACTCAGTGTGGTCTCTCCATAAACTGTTTGTGCCAAACCTAGGGTCAAATTGCCCCTTGTGTCCTTCTGTGTCCTTCCTGGGTTTTTCTTCTTCCCTTTTGGTGCCACAGGAAGACAGAGAATGAGTCTTGCTCAAACTTGGGTACCTCAGTTTTTCCAGGGTCAACCAAACAGCGTTTGTTCCCTGTAAGGATGGATGTAATCCTGATTTCAGAAGTGTTTTCCAGTGGGGAAAAACAATTGGGTTTGCTGAGACCTCTCTGTATCTGCCTGGCTGAAGCAGAAGCAGCACTGAGTGCCCTGGTCCTATGAATATCTCCGCCTCAGTACCTTTTTCCAGTTGGTGGATGCTCTGTGCAGAGTGTTACCCTGCAAAGTGGGGATGGGGCTCACCATACCCATCAGTGGACCCCAAACCCTGCTCCAGCATGGGCACCTCCGGTACAGCAAAGCAAAGAATCACAGACATGCCCTTGGGCCCAGCCTCATTTGGAGGTTAAAAATAACCCAAAGGTGCTTAGAAAAGTAAAAAAAAAAAAAAAAGTAAAAATTAAACCACCCCCATACTTGAAAGAAACCTGCCCCTTTAAGAAAGGATTGAACGTAATCTATTTCCAGCGTACGAGAGATCGGCTAAGGATTGCTGGGACATTTTCACTGACACAAATCTACATAATCGTTTTAAACTTCTCACCATTTCTTCCGATTATTCTCTTTCTGTCACTTTAGGAAGCTCTAAAACTGATTTTCTCTCCGTAATCTTCCAGTATTGCTTAGCACCCAAATCTCTAATATTTTAAGAAGATTATTTCATTTATAATTGATTGAGTGTATTTGCCAGTTTGCTACTTCAAAGATGGTGTGCTTGAAGGGGTTCGGGTAGAGCATTATGAAGTTTCCACCCATTACCCCCCATCCAAAAAAAGAGGCAGGAAAATTTTGCATCCTGCCTGACACTTGATGCATATTTTTTTTATCATTATTACTGGTATTATTTACATTGTCAGCGTGTTGAATAGCTAAAAAACTCCAGATCTCCTGAGATGAAAGGCAAATCGAGCTGTCTCTGGCTTCAGGCTCAGGGCCGTGGTTTCCATCGCAGGGTGCAGTTTGACGAGCAGTGATTGCAAGCAGCCAGCTCAGGCAGCACATCTCCCTGTATACTAGCCTTCCCTCCTGGGGTCTGTCCGCCACTGTTCTCACTGGGAAATGGATTGGAGAACCAATAGGAGTTTAAATAAATTTTATTTTATTTTATTTGCTTTTCAATGGATAGGATGCTCTTCAGCCCGATCCGCTCCCTGGGATTGTTTTCTACATTGAGACAGAAGGGGTTACAAGGGTGGTGGACAGGGGAAGAGGTGGAAGCAAGGGAGAGAAGGCACAGATTAAAGGTCATTTCTGAGACACATTGATGTTGAAAGTGGTCTTCACCCAGCTCAGGACCGGGCTGTGGTAGCTGCTGCCTGCAGGTGAGTGGGCTCCATCACTCAGTGGTGGATGTTGTCTTGTAGAGTGCTGAGAAAGGGGTTGAGGGAGGGAATAAGGGTGCAATAGGTAATAATTACCGAGAGCAAAGGCCTTAGGACACCCGCAAGCAGAGACGTGGAGAGAGGGAGGGAGCCTACCTAATGCAGTGCCACTCCCCACTGCATAACCAAAATGCCTCAGAAATAAGGAGATTTCCAAATTCTCAGCCCTGCTCCACTGTTCATTCTTTATCACCTGTGAACTAGCGAGGAGAGGCATGGCACAATGCTCAAAGGAAAGCTCTGAGCCCTCTTTTAGGGCTGGCAGAGACTTAGTGATGCTCTGTCACAGTCATTTCGGGGAATGGAGCAGCTATCAACTAACAAGAATGAATTTCAAGGCTGATCACCTGCAAGCCAGGGATAATGGGAGGTCTGCACAATCAAACACGTCTCCTGTTATAGTAAAACAAGCAACACTTGAAAAAGACATGGAAACAGGCTTCTTTAAATCCAATTCAGGGATTTGGAATCCCCACTAAACGCTTAATTAATTTTTGATTAGCCGAGAACCCATTAAACAGACTGATTCTTCTAGCTTTATAAGTAACGGCAGCATGCTGCTTTAATTAAATTAATACTAAGAGATGTTCATTTTCAAATCCTTATGTTGGTTATTTGAGAAAAATCATTTCATTCCCTTCCCTAAGAGGTTTACCATATTCTTTTATCCTAGTGCAGTATCTTTTCCCACTCTGTTTGTGTTGCTTTTGGTTCTCCTGGAGGCAGAATCTGTCAGGGCCCTGAAATTGTTCTGCCCAAAGGACATGGGGGTGTCCCCCTAGTTTTAAGAACCTGATCTTTCTATAGGGATTTGCCATATGGGTATGAGTAGTCTGGCTGTTTGGAGTCTCCCAGCCCTGGCTTCTCCCACTCATTCTCCCTGTGGAGCTACAGTCGGCTGTTTCCTACAGCAGGTACTAGATATGAATTGTGATTCCTCATCTACAACACAGCAAGCAACTTGGAATCATCACTCTTTTTTGAGGGTAAGAGCCTGTCCACAGGCAGCTGATGCAAGACAACCTGTCCCAGGCCTCGTGTGTGACACCACTGTGTATCAGAGAACATGCCATGGGTTCTTTGCCCCTCGTTTGCAAACCTTTAGGGCTTTCTCCATTTCCCAGTGAAAATCAGTTGCTGCCCAACCTTGGCTTCTTCTTCAATGATTGATACCTTCCCATGTGTGTTGGATCCTCTGGTGGTGGGAGGCATGGAGTCAACCCTTGGGCCCTTCCTAGATGATGGAGACCTGGCATGGACACAGGCATCACTGGGTGTGACTAGAAAAGGACGTTGGACTCACTCTTGGAGAAACATGTCTCCTGGGGGGATTCAAAACCTCACCTCTGCTTTCCTTCCAGCCACAGCAAGCTGCTTTCATTTGGCAGAAGAATCCCTTTTGCAAAAGCAGCTCACAAGAGCTGTTTTTTTCCCCACTGCTCAGACAAACCACTTGGGAATAACACCAAATCTGGCTCAGTACTGGTGTCATTTTCCTTACATCTCCATGTTGTTTCGGCTTGATGTCCATCCCTCACGCCATTTGCTCTGGGTGCAGCTGTATTAAGCAGAGAATGTGTTTCACTCCTTGATGTATTTGTCCCATCAGACATCAGGAGGGTGAAATAGGGCTTTCAACTCACCAGTGTCCCCTTCACCATTGCCCTTGCATAGCTTGGATATGATCCATATCCTGACAGTGGGAGCAACAAGCAGGTCCTTGCCGGGGTCAATCCCCCAAGGATTTAATCATGGGCATATCAGCAAATGCTGCCATTACACAGGATCTGGAGGTTTGAAGAGAAGCTCCAGCCCCTCACACCTTCACCCTCTTGCAAACCTCCCTTTGCTCTCCCTCTCCCCACTGCCCACCTCTTGTTAGGAGCTGTCGGAGGCAGCTGGCTGCTCGTGCATTAAATTAGCAGATGTTGCGGCTACACAACATTAAGCACAACAATACTGTTAATGTGCCCTCTGGAGCCCTCAGCCTCCCTCCTCACTGGGCCTCACCAGACACAGCCTCTCCAGAGGCAGATTAATTTCAACTCTCTGGATCATAATAAATTAATTTTTATTAGAAAAGGCGGGAGGAGAGAGGGCTGATCTCTTGAGCTGCAGAGATTTAAGCCAGCTGTCGACCATCTCCTGGCATTTGGGTTAGGAAGTAAATACAGAAGGAGGGGATTTTTATAAAACACCCACTAGCCCTCCTCTCTGGGAGGAGCGTGAGGGAGTCTTGGAGACAAATCTGCATTGTGGGGTTAATGCTTTGCCCAGCCTAGCACTAAACAAATTGCAGTGTGAATATTTTCCTTCTTTCTAATGGGGAATGGGCTTTTGTCACCCTACACCCTGAAGACAACCCTCCCCAGGTGTGAGGCGGCAGGCTCTCAAAGCAGGTCCCCACACTCACCAAGTGCTAAGAAACCCCTTTTCCACAAGATTCTCATTGGAATAGGATTTACCAGCTTTGCATTGCGACTACTCTTGGAGGTATGTGGCATGGTCCTGCCAGCCCCCCGGAGCATCCCCACCCCAGCCTCATACTCTGCGCAAAGACCAGCTCCCCAGACATAAAATCAGTGGTAGCTGACTCTGTAGTACTGCAGAGTTTCTGAGCAGAGATTTTGATTTTCAGCCTCGTTCTTTTGGACACCAAGGGCTCACAGCTCCTTTTGGCTTAAGTAGGGGCTGTCTGTACTCAGCACTTATGAAAATCAGCCCTGGGTCTTTGCTCAGGTTAACAATCAGTATCAGAACAGTGGCTGTTGGAAACTCAGATCTTGCATTATCAGTGGGAAGCGCATTGCCACCCATGGATTTGGAGGATGTGGGAGCTGGGCTCCAGACATCCATCGCTGGCTTCACTACTGAGCTGAAAACTTGGACCTGACAGTTTTAGTATCAGTTGGAAAAACTGCTGAGAAATCTGGACTTTGTCAGGGCTGTGGACACCAACATGTTATCTGTTAGTGCTGTGTTAAATGACAGTCCCGTTTCCACCAGAAATTTCAAAGGTCAATAAATGTGGCTAATATCTACACAAGGGCTGGTCCGTCTCAGATCCTCTCTCCAGCCGTGGCCAGCAGTGATTGCTGAGGAAGGAATCTCACACCGTAGACTCATAGTGATGCTTCGCCAGAATACTCTCTCCAACCCCAGATGTGTGGCCAAGGGAATTCTCAGTGTAACCAAAATGAATTTATGTTCTCCCGTTGCCTTTGATCATTCACAATGTCCAGTGGCAAGGAGCTCTGCAGACTAAGCAGGCTTTGGGTGAAAAATTATTCTTCCTTTTCCAGCTGGTCTGAGGTGCCACCTGCAAGTTGCAGCAGCTGCTTCCCAGTCCTTGTACTGGGAGAAAAGCTGATTAACTGTTCTCTTGTTCATCTCTCTCAGCCCATTTTATCTTTATCACTTCTCACATCAATAATTTCTTTTCCAGAGATGAGGAAGCCCAGTCACTGCAGTTGTTCCTCATACTGACACTTTGTTGGTAACTGGCTCAAATACTAATAAATCTCCTGGGTGCCCAGCTAGTCTCTGGATGCTCATTTGATGAATAATTTTGAATTTTTGGATGTTTAACTATGGAATTATCCTGCAGTTACAGGGCAATAGTTTTGAGGGCAATATAAGAACTGTCCTCCCCACCCATTTTTTTTCCTCCACATTTTGACATGCTCTAGGTTAATAATAAGGGTTAATTTTTAACCTGGAGCCATGTGACTACCTGGTTCCCAGCCCTGTCCCAGGAACAGTTGTGCTAGCTGAGCTGGTAGTGAACCGTAGCAAGGGGGGGACGGGGGAAGAAAGTTTCACTGCAGAAACGGTGAAAACACAGATCTAAAGTCAGGGCTGGACCTTGGGAGGTGGTTAGGCTGGAGTGTGGGTGCCCAGCTGAGGTGGTCCTGGCTGGAGGGCAGAGCAGTCCTTGGGCACACAGGGCAAAGACCTGACCGTGTATCTGCTAAAGCCTCTTGAGAGCTGCTGGTGTGCATCGCCTGCGGTCCTCAGCCCCGGAGCACCTTTTTCACTCCATTATGAAATCTGTGCCAAAATCCGACGCTGTGACCCGACATACTTCTGAACTTCCCTTTGACAGGAGTTCTTGAGGGAAGGCGAAAAAGAGAGCAGGGTCTGGAAAGGAAAGTGGTGCTTGTGATAACACAAGATCAGGTTTCACTGAGTCCTTTTTCAAACACCAGTTGAAAACCACTCCTGCCACTTGACAAGTTTCCAAAATCCTCTTTCTTTCCACTATCTATCCATGGCCCTTGAGGAGGGAGAAGAGGCTGTGAAATGAAAGCCCTGTTTGCTCTGTGCAAGAGCTTGACAATGTGTTGAGAGAAAGTGTTACTCACTGCCTTCCAGCATTAAGAAAGGTGTCCATTTATCACCTTTCTTCTTCTTCCCCCCCACCCCCCCCTGCTTCATCTAAGGAATCTCTGGTTGTAATCCCTCTCTGGGATTTTTCACAGCAGTCTGATAATGTTAATGTTTATCCCGACTCAGAAATGCACTGACAGTGTTGTGTTCTCTCCTCTTTCATTTTATCTCTGTACATCTATTAGGTGTTCTGTATGTCTTTAACTTCTTCAGCACCCAGCCTGGGACAATGACAGGTGAAACCAGCCTCCATCACATCTTTTCACCTCTCTCACCTCTGGTGGCTTCTTTTCTTTGTTTGTTTTTTATTAACTTATTTATTAAAAGGCTAAAGATTTTCAATAATGCTAGAAGCAGTTCAGTTCTCAAGGGATTTGGGGTGTCTGAGGATAATTCCTACACTGTTCCTTGCCCTCTGTTAAGAAGTTGATTGCAGATGTTTGACAGAAGGGTTGTGGAGACTTAGAGACAGATGTTTACCGAGAGTTCACCCTTTGAATAAAAGGACCCATGAAGTGGTGGACTTTTCTTCTACTATGATCAGTCTGAAAAGCCCATCAGGGTTTGTGTTACCCTTGGAAGAGATGCCTGCAGAATAACAACAGCCAGACATAATTTGTCGTGGAGACAATCAGAATTTCCCACTCTGGGGTGTAGGACAAGCAAGTGGAAAAGGGCAACAGTGGAGTTTCTTTGTATGGAATTAATTCCTGCCAACACTTGTGATTTTGTTGTGAGTTTTGTGAACAGCTGTATTTATCTTAAAGCCTCCTGCCTGGGAGTCAGATGAATACAGGCAAATGTTGGTTTGCATTTGTATTAAAATGATTTTATAGGTCTCATGTGTGCCAATTACATCCAAGAAACAAATACGAAGGTATCTAAATTGGCTTAAAAACTGTGTAATAGCTAAAGTAATCTCACAATTGTTATTAAGGACCTGACAGAAAATGGGAACGTTTGCAGATGGCTTTATTTCCACAGTGACCTCTGCAGTACCTACAATCCACCCTCATACACTCATGAGGATAATGTGGGAGTGGGGAATGTCCCTGTCACCCACAAGAGGACAGGTGCCCAAAGTAACTGTTTTCAGCTCAAACTTTTATTGATGCAGTGGAGTATGCTCCGTTGAGAGCATAGATAGGAGTTTGCTGGTAACATTTTGGGGATATTGTCTCTAATTTATTACTGTATGGTTAGATGTAGCAATTTGTGAAATCTCATTGACCATATGGAGCACCAGTTTGTGCAGACACAAACACATGCAAACACACCATACTTCTGGGCTTGAAGGATTTTCTTCATCACTTCTACTCCATCCAGAGCTGAGCTCATTTTAACTTCCCAAACCTTCTCTTATACGGGAAGCCTCATCCCAGATCTCTTCCAAACTGCCATTTCTCCTATAAGGAGCTACAGGTTACATCATTTCAGCTATTTTTGATTCATCTCTCATCTTCAGTGGCAAAGAAGAAAGAGGTTGAAGAACCTGGAAGTGTTATGAAGACTTTTCCAGACATTACACCAGAGGCAATGAAGACTAATGACGGTTTTATTCCAAAAGATGAAATAATTACTGTCATCAACAGCTCCTAGGATTATTTCTTCATTCATACGCATTCAGTTTTGATCATCTGTTGGCCCCTGATTGATTGAAAAAACCCTTCTCTGTGAACCACCTTCTTTATAGAGGATAGGCAGGAGGTTCAGCGCCATCTGCAGTCATAAAACAAAGGAAATGTGAAACTACTTTGTAGTTTCAATGAGGTCAAATCCAGCAGCAACAATAAAGATGTTGTGGTGTGACCACTAATTGTTTGTCAATGGCAGCATCCACAGTTCCAAAGCTGGTGACTCCAAAACCCCCCATTTTGGAGAAGCTGCTATATGGCAGGTTTTTAAAAATATGTTAATCACAAATATATAAGAGTAAAAACCTCAAATCAACTCAGAATTTTTGCTGTGCAAAAAGGAATTATTGCTCACCAGTAAACACTGGTTTGTAACGGGATGACCGTTAATTATTACCAGTAATGTTAACAGTAACCCAGCTTGTTGTTACATTCTTAGTCCCAGTGTGAATGTTATTTCGTACCTGATCTGACTTTTTTTGTCATCGCGTGCATTTCTGGCCATAAGCAACCCACAGGCCATGTAGAGTTATCTCGCAAGCTGGGCCAAAGTAGCTGCTGGCCAAATTGATCAAGAAATTTTCAATGAGGCCATTTGTTTTGCTATAGCACAAACTGGCTAAGTGGCTGAGCAAAACATCAACAGATGTGAAGGCCCAGGGTGGTCAGGAGCAGTCTTTCTCTCTCTCCTGATCCAGATACATTGGATCAGGCCCTTTCAATCTGAGACAGAGGGAATCAGGCCAAGAATATTGAAGGGAACAAATCATCTAATGAAAGGCTGCCACTGAAAATATCAATAGCGCAAAGATCAGAGCTTCTTTTTGAGATCTATGCTGCAAGCAGCAACCTCCAGAGAAAATCCAATTCCCTACAGACCGTAGTGTACTGTAGACACACAAACGTGTGTTACTTCACATGTCAGCACACCCATCTGAGTGCTTCTTCCCTCCCCATGAAATCGCTGGATCGTGTAGAGGGGTATCACTGTCTACACAAATTCCATCATGCTGCAGCAGGATTGGCCTAAGAAAACCGCTGCCAAATTATACCATAGCTACATCCACGCTAGGAGGTACTAATCCTACCCTCCTTCAAGAGAAACAAAAATACATACGTCAGTGTTACACCAGAAAATTCGTACTCTCATTAATTATAATTACTTAATTCTTAGATTGCACCCCAGACATTGCCACATCACTGCCTTCTGCTGCAAAACTCCTCCCATCGTCTGACCCGGCTCCGCAGCAAGTTTTCTCAGGCAAACCGATAGGGCTTTTTTCACTTCTTCCGCTAGATCTGCAAAATATATGCAGATTTATACAGTGAGGCACAGACTAAATACTCTGGGGGAAGGAGTAAAATAGACATTAATCAGATATTAAAGGACTTATGAGACAGGGAGAAATATGCATTTGGGCATAGTTAGGGTTGGTTTAAAATGTTACGTATACATACATACAATTACTATGTAGATGTATGTATTATTGTTCTGTTTTAAACAACTGGATTGGACAGGCTAAGAAGGAAAAAGGAAGAGGTAGGAGAAAAATACCTGATAACACTAATGTTAGGGAACTGTGGCTAATTTGCAAATGGATACCAAATGGAAACACGCTTCCTTTAATCTGTGTTGCTTTAAAAAGAGAAAAAAAAAGAGGAGGAGGAGGCGGCTGGGGTTAGTAAGCTATCTGACAGAGTGAGCAGCTCATCTGTTTGCAGGGATTGGGTTGGGAGCAGATATTCCCAAGTGCCTTGAGTATCAAGTGTATTGGGTATGGTTTTTGATCAGAGGGGCAAGGTGCCCCCTTCACATCCCTGGGATGGGTCCCACTGGAGGCAGGTACCTCCTGACAGAGCAAGGAGGGAGGGTTTGGTGGCAGTGAGAGGGACAGGGACAGCCCTGCATTGCGAGTTTACACCAGACCCTGGCCTTTTCCCTGGCTGTGTTTCTTGTAATTTCTGGAAATCAGAAATAAGCTGATGTGATTAGAGAAGAACAGATCTGGCTTAGTGCTCTTCAAGCTTAAAAAGGTGTTAAAGACTTGCCAAATTACAAATACAGAACTAATAGGGATCCAAAATAAGGACAGTTGCTTAATTCCTTTACATGGAGAGACAAAAATGAAGGGTGGCATCACTGTGATTGATGGACAGATAGCAGCTGGGTCAGTGAGAAATACCTAAGAGCTGGGGCACATCTAAAAACATTTTACATTCAGCCCACCCTTGGTCTGGATAAGGACTGAGTTTTGTAGGCTCTTAGCTTTGATGATGGTTTGCTGCTGGTCACCCAGTGGAAGGAGAGTTTTGTGGTTTTCCTTCTCCTAGGGGAGGGGCCAGGCTTGAATTTTCTTTAGGTTACACTTTTTTTTTCCCCTCTCTCTTTTTTCTCTTTTTCAATGCAATCTCTTGAAGTTATCTTGCATTAATTAGCCGTCATCTTAACGACACTGTTGCATGTTAGACGAAGAGATCTCTGAATTCAAATAAGACTTGACCCTAAGAGGGACCAGCTCCCTGGCTTTTTCTTCTCATCTCCTTAAATCTAAAAATTGCTAAGTGATCTCTGAGGCTCAGGCTTTCCTCGGAGATTAGTGTAAGAAAAGCCCCAACATCTGCAAAAGTGACTGCTTTTGACAACCGTACAGATATCTTAAAGAGCAGGAATTTCCCTAATAAAACCCCTTAAAATAAGTCTTCTTAAGATTTCTTAATGCCACAGTGATCAGTTTGCATGTTTCAGAAATTCAAGAATTTTTTATCTGCTTTGGAAAGTTATGAAAAAAAAATGAAGCAGGTTTATTTAAAGGGGAGACGTATTTGAGATGCAGGAGAGACGGGGTAGCAAAGCTTAGGAACTGGTGATAAAACCATAAATTGTATAGCTCAGGGAATTTGTGGACTGACTAAAAATGACAAAGCAAAGCAGCCCAAGTTGGTCATCAGAATAATAACAAAGAGGACTTTTACCAAGGAAAAAAAAAGCACGTGGACCCTCTGGCATTCCGTAGGCAATTTAAATAGCTTAATTCGGCATTGTTGTGATTAGCCATATGCCTGATAGCCTGTGGGACAGATCCTCTGCTGGTGTAAAGCAGAAGCTTTTCCAACTGCCCTATTCAGCAAAGCATCTCTCTTAAAGACAGTGTTTAGGCACCTGCCGAAATGTGTGTGCTTAGATCCCAACAAAGACATTGGGGGTTGAGTATTGCAAGGAAGCTGCTCTGGCACAGGGAGAGATTTAAGTAAATATATCCTGGAGCTGGGGCGTGAGCCCTTCACCCTAATTTACCAGGTATTTCTAGCTTCTTGGATGCTGGCACTAAAGACCAGGCTGACTGTGAGATCCCAAAGCACGGAGAGATGCTGCTGGAGGTATCTGCAGGCCTGATCCTGAGCCCCTTCCCCCTGCCTGGAGGCTGGTGTAAATGCACGGCTCTCCAGTGAGAGAACCCTGAGTACCGTGTTAGTAGGGCTGGGATGGGGTGGGCTGGGATGCCAGGATGTTGCTTCCAGGGGTAAAATTCAGCCCAGCGCTTTCACCATTCAGCTCAGCAGATCTGCATCAGGCTGAGCTGGGGCCGAACATGTCAGAGGAACCCCAAATGAGAGCTGCAGGCACCTGCCCATGCAGAGAGCGGGCAACGGCAGCGTGTACTTAAATTGGTAACACCGTTTACATGAACATACTTGAGGTGGGTTCCTTGAGTTGAGTTTCAGTGAAAAAGTTCCACTGAGGGCAGGATTACTAGAGAATTTGGGTGTTTTGTTGTTGTTGTTGTTGTGGGTTTGTTTTGTTTTGTTTTGGTTTGGTTTGTTTGTTTGTTTGTTTTCCAGTTTGTGGGTCTCCAATAAAATGAGGAGGGCAGAAATTCAGGTATCTGAATTTTGACACCTTTCTTCTTACCTGCTCTTGTACATCATACCCAGAAAAATGAGTAGGTCTCAGCACCACATAGTCTCACGTGAAATGTTGTTTTTTTCCATTTTATTTCATTTTATGTTCTAGAAAGATCAGAAGGAATCCAGACAAGGCACAGGAATTCACCATGGAGATTTCTGTAGCAGCTAGCAAGAAGAATAAAATGGAATTCTACCAGGGATGCACTTAGTTATATTTAATTTGCAGAGAGAGGATGCTGATGATCCATGGCTCCCACTCTACAAGCCCATGACCAACAGGGTGAAGGAACTATTGGAGTACAGCACAGATTTTTGTGCAAGAACTGGCTCTAGGTCCCGGGTATTTGTTGCAGATACATCCCATGCACTTCAGGTGGTGTGGGAAGGGGCAACAGAATTCAGCAGGAAACAAGATATTAAGCCACACACAATTGTTTTTCCTCCTCCTTTCCTTTCATGGGGACACTTTCCAGCTCTGTTTCAGAGCAGAGGAACATACCAGAATTACAGAATAACCCACTGAAACCAAGAAATCTGGTGCATGCCCAGCCCTAGCAAAGGTGTAGCAGGAAACAGATCAGGGATTAGACCCACAGAGGGCCATAGGTTCACAATTACCATATTAAGCCTTTCAGTCCAGCTGTAAAGCCTCTGAACCACCATCCAGCTCCTGCTTGACCCTGAATGCTCCTTAAATCTTTTTGGTGTGTCGGTCTGCAACGCTAAAATTACGAAGTGCTGAAGAAATGTGTTGCAGGGCCTAGTGGGAGCACCCCCATCGTGCCTTGGCTGGGAGATGTTTCTCAGCCTGTCTTACCCATGGTAGGGTAAGTAAGTCCATCTAGTAGGGACTCGCAGTGCCCCGAACAACATATGACAGTAGCAGTGGTGGTAGGGATCAGAGATGGTGGTAGACCTGTCAGCTAGCATCTTTTATCCTCTGTATCTGTGTGTGTATCTTTCTTCTGGCCTAGTGAATTGCTAAGCAATTTTAAGAAGAAATTCAATAGAATAGAATAGAATAGAATAGAATAGAATAGAATAGAATAGAATAGAATAGAATAGAATAGAATAGAATAGAATAGAATAGAAGGTTTTTGTTTGAAATGGGCCTACAATGATCATCTAGTCCATCTATCCGACCACTTCAGGACCAACTAAAAGTTAAAGCAAATCCTAGAGTTCAAGTTATCCTAGAGCTGAATACATAAGTGCTCCGAGGTGGGAGGCATCAGGTCAAATTCCCTCAGACGAGGGTGTAAATAAATACATTGCGGGGCTGTTAAAAAATCTTTTTTTTTTTAAGAAGGAAAACAGGACATTTTGGTGATGGGAGCAGCTCAGACTACAGGCTAGAGAGGGGAAAACCAGACCGGGCAAATTCACCCCTCAAACTCTCCATGTCTCAATTTTCTTACCTGTGAAATGGGCACAAGATTGCCTTTTCCAATGTGCTGCTGCACTGTGTGCAAATTAAGACTCAGGTGTCTTACCCCTCTGTGGTGGTATTAGAAATACTGCTCCAAGCAAGAAAGAAACATACCATCATAAGGCAAGTTTCATTTAGGACACTGCAGGTTCATATTTGCTACCAGCAGCCTAAAACTAACAAGAATTTGGAGCAAAAACAAAGAAAAATCCTTCCTGGTTTTACATCTCAATCAGGAAGAACTGTCTTTTTTAATTCAAACGCCGGGGTCTAGAGTTGTTTTCCCTGCAGATGCTGTGCTGTATTGGGAATATCAGGAGCTGCCAATTGCAATAACGGTTTCTAATTCCAAATTAATTCAGTGTAAATGAACTGTCAAGAGAAGATTGATTTGTTTTGGTAATTGCCCTGATGCAGGCTGCTGGGTGACAGCGGGAAAGAGCAAAGAAGGGAGCTTTGGCAGGGCTGGCTGAGCCTAAGGGTGGATTGAGGAGACGGAGGCCTAGCTGCAAATATCATCTGTCAGGACCACTGCTGAGCCCGATGCTTTTTTCCAGCCTTCAACAATGTCTTCAGGAATGAAGCTGATGCTGCAAAAGGCTCCTTGAGTTAGAGAGGTCAGTGTGTTAAGCAGTTAGGAAGGGAAAAACCCCAAAGACCCCCTCCTTTGAAAGGACTGCTCTGTGTTCAGCCCCCACCTCTGCTTTGCTGCTGTGTCGATGGCCCACCAGCCCTTACGTCCTTCGGGGGGTCAAAGTGACAGTCTCACTCTACCTCATGGTTGGAAAGGGATGAAAATGAAGAATCTAGGGCCAGGCAAGGCTGGGTGCAGGAGGTACAGGGCTCACTGCTAGGGTGCAGAGGGGCACGCAAACATGAGATGCCAAATGGGACCTTTCATGCTACCTGAGGCAGATGGAAGAAGTTTGGATCCCTGAATAGCTCCATGTGAATGTGTCCGATCCGCTGAGCCCTTCTTAAGGGCTTCATTTGCAGCCACAACTTGCAGAGTCCATCTACACACACACCTGCACCAGCACACCCAAGTCCATTCTAATGTTGTAGGGCCCACAGCATGAGCATCAGCTGTATATATAACTCAGAAAGGTGTTTTAGCATGAAATTCAATGTGTTATACTTCCAGCAGTGAGGGAGAAGGCTGAACAGGACATCACGAAGCAACACTATCTGTAACCCATAAGCAGACTTCAGAGGGTAGGCATAAGGCATTAGCTAATTCAGCAACGTGTAGGTGCCTTAAAAGGAGCAATGGCCAGATGATTTTTAATCCACAGTACAGACAAATATGCAAAGTCCATTAAAACTACTCCATAGATATAGCATTCAGGCTATTGCTACATTCTGTAGAACAACAAAGCAAGAAAACTCCCAGAGCAAATGACACAGTAAACTCTCAAATGTTAATGAAGTTGCTTGCTAAAGCACTGCTAAACAAGCTAGTGTTTGCTTGCTGTATTTTTGGGGTTTGTTTTTGTTGGTGTGCTTAAATTTGCTGATCAATACAGGTGCTGTGTGACTGAATTGCTAATGGAGTCTGTAGATTAGTTTATCAATAGCATTTAAATACTTTTCACAGTTGCAGTAGATTTTGAATTATTTATTTGTTTCTGGTCAATTGCTTATGATCTCATTAGCATTAGTCTGTAAAGTGATACTAGACTTGTTGGAATACTTTACAGATTTCATGGCTTCGTATATTTTTCTGGGGAAAGAGGTGTCAGGGTTTAAACTCACAAAATCTGAGTCCTACAGAGTCCTTTTTAAGGCAGGGGATCTGCTAGCAGAAAGGGAGCTCTTGGGATCTTCTCATTTGGGAAAGGAAGGAGGCATAATTATAAATCATCTTTGGATATTGAGAGAGCTGGTTGGTGATTGTCGTTCATCTGTGCCCAGTAGCGTGAAGTGCTGGTGGATGTCACAGCCCTGGTTGTGCTCGGTGCTGCATGTGTAGGTAGGATGCTGCCCTAGAAAGCTCAGCCTTTACAGTGATTCCTGAAAATGGGAGGAAAGGAAACTGCCATCCTCATTCTGAATTTGGGGCACAGAACAGGTCACAGATAAGCCTGGGATCCCACTGAGACCCTATAGCTGAGCTAGAAAATGAACTGGAGCCTTCTGAGACTTTTTCTAGTCTTCACAACAAATCCATTCATCTTCCTAATTAAAAGAGACACAAAAAAGCTGAACAATCTTGTTTCATATGTTTTATTATTCTGATTCGATGGAGAAGGGATTGCATTGTCTTGACACACACTAAATTAGTCTTTTAGTCTTCTGTTATGCCACATGTGGACTCCACATAAAGCTCATTAGAAGACGAATACATCTCAAAAGGGTGGTGGGTGCTTAAAAGCATTGGAGGTATATATAATTTATAAGTACTATCAATGTACTTTAAGAAGGGGAGAGCAGATTAAATGTAAAGCCAGGATAGAAACCAATAGGAAGAGAGAGTAGAAATGTCAGTTGAGGAAGTCATAGAAGGAGGAGACTGTTTAATCCTCAGCAATGTCCTGTGATGCCCCAGTATACATTTGCAAGCAGCAAGAAAGCTGCTACAAAGTTGGAGAACTAAAACAGGCCTTTCTACCTTGGGCTGAAAGCGAAGCATATTGCCCAGGCAGTCTGAAGCAAGACTGCAAAAAGAATTTCCCTCTGGGAATCACCCATGCCATGGCCACTCTCAGGTGGGCAGTGGACTCTCACCACTCATGTCAGGAGCCTGTTGTGAAATGCGAAAACAGCTAAGGACTGCCACACTGTGAAGTGTAACGTACTGTGTTTTTACCATCCTCAAGCTTTGCTCCAACTACTCAGCTACTCTGTGCAGATGTGCTGCTCTTTTCCCAGATCTCATCCCTTGCGTCTTTGAATTGGAGGCAACTGCCTGCACTCAGGTCATGTTGTGAAGCAGCGCTCCAAAGACCTCCAAGACCTTCCTCATGTCTAACAGAGGCATCCACAAGACTTTTTCTACTGGATTTACTGTCAATCCTCACAGTTTGAGGTGTCAACACATACTAATCACACACCCCATCATGTGTTGTGCTATTGCTAGTTTTAGAGACATTGATAGCACTATGGAGAGGTGTCACGTGCTTTTATTGCCGGATTGTCGGCTTCAGAGCATCTTCTGAAGTGGCCTGTACAATTCACCTTAACCAACAGCACAAAGAAAGGAAACGATACCCAGAGCTGTGTTTTCTGTCAGCACTCTGAGCACTTCTGAACTCTGTGGGAAGAGTGAGAAGCCCTGCTTCTCTCCATTTTTGGTGTCAGGATACTTCTTTTTAATTAAAACAGAATGAACAATATTTTTCTAAATATAAGCATAGTTAGGACTCAGCCAGGACCACAAATTGCTGTCAGATATCACTGGTAATGGGCAGGTAAGCAAGGGCTCTTTGGCTGTTCTGGTGAATAACCAGGACCGTAAGTTAAATCTCCTGGAGACCTGGTGAACATCAGTCCTGGGGAGTGAGAAGAGCGAGACAGGGTTCATTCTCTTCTGCTGAACCTGCCTCCCTTGTAGATTCACTGTCCCTCCTCCTTTGTAGCAGAGCCTGTGGCTGCAAACACTTTTATGGTGATAAAAGGGAGAGAAGGGGGGACCTCATGAGTCTCTCATGAACAAGGTGAAGTCTAGCGAAAGTGACCCAAGATGTCCCTGAAAGATGTCCCCAGTTTCCCTGAGGAGTCTTACAACAATTTGCACATGAGAATGGCTGTCCCTGCCTGTACACCACCGGTGGAGAAACCCAGATGCAATTTAGTACCAACCAGCAACACCTCACAAAATCGAGGGCAAGGAGTCCCACTGAACCCATGGGGAAGGGCTGGTGGGACAGTCACAAATAACCTGAACACTGTACGAGAAATAGGGTGTTGGTTTTGGCAGATACACACATTTTCTCCCACCCGAAAGGCTCTGGGACCATACAGGACACTGAGTCAGCTGGATCTCAGATGCAACACTTTTTCCTTTTCTCTCCTCTTCTGTCTTCTTTTCTTTCCTCTCTCTTTCTTTTTCTTTTTCAGTTCAGCCTAAATAATGATCTAGCACAGTGCTGTCTCTTTAAAGGTGGCCTTTTTAAGTGCAACCTAATCTTCTTCTATCCACTTGGACCTTGGATTTAAAAAATTTCACCAATCCGGATTTCCAAATCCTTGCATATTCTGAGGGAGCTTGTTTATGGAAGTATCCTTTAGAAAACGGCTTAGACTTTAAGATGAGGAAACGCAGGGAGCTAATGTGAAGATTTAGGACTTTCTAGGAAGCTTGCAGTGCCTAAGCCCTGCTTGCTTGAGCAGTCTGAAGGTCCTTTTGCAGACTAAGAGGGATTAATACCCCTTTAACCAGCAGGGCTATGCACACATTCATAAATATACCATCTCTCTCTCTCTCTAATCGCTTCGCTCCCTAATCCACAATGATTTCTTAGGAATTATCATTTTATCTCAGCTAAATAAGCACATTCCTTGTGCTTTCCTGTAGAAAAATAGAATCTTTCAGAAGCTTTTCTTTCAAAAGTGGTGCCATGAAAATCAAGCTTTTATTTTAAACCTTGAGTAAATAAAGGAAGCTTTGTTTATTTGCTTCTGAAGAGAAGGGTGATGGGTCACATCTGCCGAGCATCTGCCTGCCTTTCCACCCGCTCCCAGTCCTGGCAACTCACCTGGATTCAGGATCAGGCCTATTTATTTGCCCAAGACCTTGTGAAGTGACATCTTTGTGAATGCACACGAGTCAGGTGGAAAAGGTTTCTGCAAACTACTGTTAATACCAATGTGATGATTGTTGAAAGGGACCGGTTTTGAGAATCTTGTACAGTTTTCCATGGTTTTTGTACAGCTTGCTTTATCTCTTTTGATTTTCAGGTGTTGTGGAGTTTTTATACAGTTTTATTTCTTGCATTTCGCTTGCCCAAGCTCAGCTACCTGGCACGGGACTGTCAGTCTTGGTTTTAGGAAATGTCACCCTTTTATTGCAACGAGCTGCACGCTGGGTTCTCATGCAGCAACATCATACAGGCTCTAAACACAGATGGGTTTATAGGGTTGATCTTGGGGCAGAGAGAAACTACAAGTAATAAGAAATCTGCCTTCTAATAGCATTTAAAAAAGAAAAGAAAATAGTTCTTTTTATTACTAAGAATATTGCACAGAAGTGAGTATTTCTTTGGTAAATCATCCCCCACTTAGGCTTTGGTTTCTAAGATCACTTTCAAATCCAGAAATGAGTTCAGGCAAATTCCAGCTGACCTGAAACACTCAGCTCTGGAAAAGGCTTTGAGTTTAATATAAAAAAGCCTCTGAATTTCCTCTATTTCTAATTCTTACTCATTTTAGTTAAACTCTTGCCTTCTATCACAAAAAATGCACATAACCTTGAGAATCAGTACAGCTGTGCTGCATGGGGAGCTCCAGTACCTATAGATTTTAATGTTCACAGGCCAAAAAAGTCATAATAAAGTATTTATTCTGGTGGATTTTATTTTTTAAATAGAATTAATAGGGACAACATGAATTATAGTTGTAGAAAATCAAAACTTTTTTGGAGTGGTTCTGTTTGTTTGACATCAGAATATTTAAAAAACAATTTGTGATGTGAATTAAAATATGTGTCTCATCCCTTAGTAGATATAACAATGATAAATTAAGAATTAGAGCTATCTCCAAGTACTTCCAGAGTTCAGAGGTATTTGAATCTGTGATTTCTTTTATGTCCCTCTCTACCGAGACCATTCAATTTAATAAGAAATGAAATAGTGTGACAAATCTGCTGCAGCCTTTTATTACTTACAGTCCCTGTAGGCTTTATATTTTTCCTCTCCCAGCCCTTCTTCCTTACCCCTTCCCCATGCACTCAGTGGTCAGAACAGAAATACAGAAGCCATAACATGGACATACAGATGTCCTACAATGAAATCTTTGTCCCACCAGGTGTGTGGGGTACAGCGAGCACCCCAGGCTGGTGGCCATGCTCACTGTGCTGAGGACTGGATCCTGACAAAGGTCCTCTGACAGATTATGTGGAAGAGTCCCATTCCCCTTCCTTGTCCCAGGACATCCTTCAAGATTTGCTGCACCTGCAGCTGGGCTCAATGCAGAGCCAGCTTTCATCCACCCTTGCCTGCACACGGGGACCTGGATTTGTAGCTCACGTGAGCCTGGGGATGGGACTGACTGAACTGAAGCACTATATGAATGAGTTGGATGGCTACCAAATGAAATCCGTTCTCATAACAAACCCATCCTTTGTGCAGAGGTGCCTCCAGCTGGTGTTGGAGAGCGTTTTCCCAACCATAGCTCTGCCACCATGGCATCTGCCACCTTCTTTTGCTGTAGTTGGCAGGTCTTCAAAGTGAACAGACCAATGGAGGGCTGGTATTCCTGGCTCTGGCTTTTAACCTGTGATTGCCTGCTGATTGTAGTGGTTCGCCTCACAGTATTAAGGGAATTGGGGACCTTCTGCCATGGGGATGCTTCCAGTGTTGTCTTCTTGCAACAGCAAAAATATCCATAGTGCTCCTAAGGCTCTCAGTTAAACTTGAGACTGATTCGACTTAAGGGAGATTTGTACCTGGGTTGAGGCCTAGACTTCACATCTTTCCATAACACGCTTCTGCCTTAATGCTCGCTGAAGGCCTGAAAGTGGCTGGGAGGATTAGCTAATGGGTAATTTAAATGGGTCATTTCATAAGAGATGCATATGATAGGCAAGCCTGAAGCCTTGCTTAAACCCTGTAGCTTTGTCTTGTCTCTGTGTGTCTCTTTGTGCCCTTGCCATATGTCTCTTGGCTACTTTTTCTGTTCTCATCTTCCACCCCATCAATTGCGGAGCTCCCTTTCTTTGTCTTCTCAGCCAGTTTCAGCTAAAGCCCATTTTTGTCAATGGGAGTCGTAGATTAGACCTTCAAACTCCATCTGACAATGAATCTTCCACACATGGAAATAGAGGAAAAAAGATTGTTAGGGAAAAGAGCTTTATATGTGCCTGCACATACATACACGGATTTATTCTTTCTTTTCTTATCTTTGTGTTTCTCTTTTAGACTAAAAGATCTAACGGTTAGGAAATTTGTGATAGTGAGCCTAGAAAAATACATATAACGGATGTTAATGCCAAACACAGTTACTGCATACCCATGGCTTAATAATCCTCATTAGGGCTGGAAAAACAAACATATTATGCCTTAAACTGTAAGAATGTCTTTTAATGGAATTTGAGGAATTAAAACATGGAACCAGGGTTTATCAGCCTGTTGCTAGGAGAGCTGATGTCTGTGTTTGCTTAGGGAATCATCATCAATAATCCCTTAATCTAATCGCAAAATATAGAAAGCTGCTGCACCAGACTGACCCTATTGGATGCAAGCAGTAAGCAACAGAAGAAAGTGATGGGGGTTACCCAATAGCAGCTGTTATGACTGTATGCAGGAGAAGGCCATGCATGCAGACACTTCGGAAGCGTATGAGGGGGCTTTTCATCAACCAATGGACCAAATGGAACAGAACAGCCACATTGTAATATTTCCCTGGGAACAAAAGGACCTAAGTCCACAAGAATGGCCATACAGGGCCAGGCCAAAAGTCTGCTGGAAACAATATTGATCCTATTTCTGAAAGTGCCCACATGGAAGGGTATAGGGAAGAACTGGGGATATTTCCCCAGAATACTCTCCTCTCTAGCCTCTGGCACTTCACTGTTCAGTCCTAGAGAGCCAGCGGTGGTATCTTGGAATGGAACATCCCTTGGTGTTTTTCTTCCATTAATTTGTTTGATTGCTTTTTGAAGTAGCACAGACTCTTAACATCCAAACTATCACTCATTGAGGAATTTCATAATTTACAAGCTCTGTTTGTGTTTGTTTTGAATAACTATTTGTTAGTGTCATTAGGTTATGTCTGCTTCTTGTGCTGGAAGAGACAGTGAACAAACATCCCTTATTTGCGGTCTCTGAGCTTCTTGCCACTTTGCAGAGATACAAGTGCTGTTTCAGATCCCTTCCAAGGACTGTATGGCTACAAGGAATGCCAAGAATCTCCCTGAATCTTACATAATTTTGCTTCCATCTCTTTGAAATTATTAAATAGTGAGCTTGCAATCCAGTCACCTAAACAAGAAATATCACAAAAAATGGTGAAATAATTTAAATTAGTGTAAACCTTGATGCATTTGGTGTGTGGGCAACATGCAGTGGTGTTTGTGTGCATGTGAGAGATGGGGTGGCAGAGTGCAGGAGAAAATTGCCACTCAACCTATTGAACAGTTGGCAGTCTTTTTTGGGCAGCCAGAACAGAGCCAAAAATAACCTCCAAAACTAGCTGCACCATTCTACCAATGTTTCTGATAACCCCTTTTTGCTGCTGAAGTCCTCTGAAGAACAGCTCTGGTAGCAAAGCCAGAGACTTCTGTTTCTTTTTATGTGTTGACAGTCCAGAAGGATGAAGGTTATATTTCAAGGTGAGTACACTGGCCCTGGGTCAAATCTCTCATAAATCACTGTCTAACTCTTGTATCTCCCATCCAGTACCTAGGATGAGCACTGTGATTTACTGCTTAATTCCGAACTCGATCCAAAGTCAATTGAAGTCAGGAGGTTGACACCAAGAAGTTCAGCCCCTAAGGCTATTTAAGCAGGACTTATTGAAAGCAGGACTTGTAGGCATGAACATTCTGTCTCCTGCTTTTCACTATTTTTGTATTTTGATCAAAGTCTCTATGTTCCCATCTCACCTCCTGATCTCTCCCATGGCTGCAAAGTCTGCAAAACACTCAATGTCAGTCTTTCTTGTGCCATGAGAGAGGGGGAAGACTGGCAAGAAATGCCTACAGGAACAGGTGAAGCAGACAGTAGGGGCTATTCTCCTTTTGTTGAAGCTGTCTTGAGCTGAATCTGGCCTGAGGAAGATCCAGGATTTCAACCTGCGTATTGTAGTCTGGACATGTACATTTCCTACCCAAGTGGGGGAACTCACGGTAACTGTTGTATTTAATACCCATGAGAGACGTCTACGGTACGGCCCACCCAATCACAGTGTCTACACCCTTCCCAGTTGCTGAGATAATTCAAGGTCCATCCTTCCAACTTGTCCCTGAGACCAGACCCTCCAAGTCTATGGGCTATGAACAAGACCTCAGCACTTTAGGCCCCTAGACAGCACTAGGCCATCCCGAGTGGGAGAGCCATCACAACAAAGACCTGGGGGTCTTTGATGATGTCCTGGGGTGAAGCCAAACTGGTTCTCAAAAAACAGCCAGGGTAAGCATGCAGAGAGATGTTGTTACCATGACGGGTTTGCTGTTCTTCTGAATGCCTCAGCTTTCAGGGAGACCACACATTTTGATCCCACCAAAGGGTAACCAGCAGCCTTATTTCTTCCAGGGTAAAGACCTGGATGCAGCTTTAGGAATCTGGGTTCTGGGAAGCCCTGTTACACCATGAGCTGTAAAGCTTGTTTAGAAGGTGACATCACCGCTGTGCCACTCACCTGTGTGGGGGCTGGGATGGTTAATAAGGTCCCAACCTCTGTTTCCTGCAAGAACAGCCAAGGTCTTTCTGCTCTACCAGGCTACCTGTTTTCCAGAAACTTGCAGAAGTTATCCCTGCTGTCTTGGATAAGCACCTCTTGGAGACATCTGTTAATGTGTTTGACATTGCCAATGCATTCAGAAGAAATTGTGGGCAGGGAAAGGGGGGAAGGAGCTGAGGAGAAGACAGACGAGCACACACACAGAGATTGGCCGATTGCATTGATCTCTTATTCAGGAGACCATGAAAAGGCACAATTACAGCAACACAAGGGTTTTCATGGGCATTCTTCAAAGCCTGTTGCAGACCATCCTGCCCTCAATGGCTCATTTTACCCATCATGGAGGTGGATAATCTTGAGATTCATCTATCTTTGCTTCTCCCCTCACTTAATACCCTTAATACCCTACCAACAGTGCTGCCTGCAGGAAGATGAGGTTCTGCCCACTCCTGGCCACTGCCTGCCCACTATTGGAGGAGCAGCAGCCAATCCAGAGCCAGCTCTTGATTGGTCCAGGACAAATATCTCTGGACTCAAAGGTCCTGCCCAACAGTGACCTACCATGGAAATTGCTGGGGTTGGGACCCACATCACATCAGACCTCCAGCATGCACACCCTGGCCCAGGGCTGCAGCTGCAGGCAGCTCCACCAAGAGGAGGAGAGCCAGGGTAGGAACGAGCCCTGGTGGCCTCCATTCTGACCATATGGTTCCAGCGCTCCCGAATCTTGTCTAACAGTGATTTTCCTTAAATGCAATCTTTTAAGGTGTTAAATCTAGCTTTAACTTATTTGGCTGATCCAACTTAGATCAGATTATGTTTGTATTTATTGGGATTTATGGGTGTATGATTGCCTCTGAGCCCATATGGACAGCTAATTTGTCAATTAGAGCAATGCTGATCATTGCGGAGGCATGGCATAGGCTGTTAAGCACCATTATTGGTTTCAACCAGGTCTGACCTTGAGACACACATTTATTTTTCCTGACAACCTTTTATTCTCACTGCCGGATTACAGATATGTAAATTGGGCTAAAACCTTGAATATTCATCTTAGGTATGTCAAAAAAATCAGAACTTGTTGGAGATGAAGAATATAACAGGGAAAGCTGTTGAGCTGCATGCAGAGAATGGGACCTGCTTAGATCTTGCTTTGTATTGTACTCATGGTGTACTTGCGGTAGGATTTGGGGCCAGGATGTCAGAGTAGTGCCCCAGGAGTCTAATTAAAACCAATGGCCATTTTCCAAGCAGAGAGAAGTCAAGTCTGATTTTTAATTAAAGGCCATTATTCCTATTTTGTAGTACCTATAGGAAGGGAATTTTCCCCCTAAACTAGAGGTAAAGGGTGTTATTTGGTGATTTTGGAACCTGGCAGAAACAGTCAGTTCTTCCAATGCTGGCACCATCCCAGGGACGGGTAGGAAGGCTGGAACAGCCCTATCGTTTGGCCAGGCCTGAATGGGTGGGATGAGATGGTGGATGGCCTCAGAGGTGTGTTAGAAGGCTGGGTGAGGCAATAAAGCTCCTGGAGGGAGCCCAACCCTCCTCTTCTCCTGTCCCATCAGGCTGTTCAGAGATATGGCGGTGAGCTGAGCTGCATGCAAAGGGGAATGTCAGATGGGTTTGGGCCAGCTGATCTATATAGGTCAATTGGATGCCTGCGGATCCATCTCATGTAGAAGTGAGGTGTCAGCATCTCCTATGAGCAAGGGACAGGGTATCTGGTGGTGATGATGTCTGATAGAGGAGAGATGAATCATAATCTGCAGATGATGATCTCCCCACTGAAGTGAGAAGGAACTTCGATCACCAGCTTAAATGAAATGCCTAAATTTTAAACAGCTGCCATCAACTGAGACGAAGGCTACTGTGAGTAGGGGATGCAAATGTGAACCTAGGGAGGGGAGCTAAGTGCTTCTTAACCAGCTTTCTCACCTTCCTCTCAGATTCCCACAACCACATTAGTAAGATACTTCATAAATCATGTGTCTGAAATAGCAACTGTTCCATACACATCTTGGTGATTCTGCGCTCATCACCTTGACTCTGGTGTTTTACTGAGAACAAAAATTATACTTACAACTGTTAAAGGACAAGACTAGGCACTAAGGAAGAGGATTGTTTTAGTAATATGCCCCAGCCTTATTGGCTGTAAGAGACTTCATCATGTGGATGATTTAGAGGATTAAATTTGTCAGTCTGTCATCGGTACTGAATTATATCTATTGCAATCATCAAGTCTAGAATCTAAACCAAGACAGAGTTTGTTTGATTGGTTTGGGTTTTTATTTTCTCTAAGAAAGTACAGATTTGGAGGGATGTGAGCAGTGGGAAATCATATCAGTTTTGCCAAACTGTTTAATAAATCGAAAAAAGGGGAAGAAAGGAATATTTCACTTCAGTCATTCACAACTGGCCATTTATCCCAATGAAGCTCTTTTGTTTCCCTCTAACAGAGAAAGGGAAATATCTTTGATGCTGATTTGCCTGGAGAGACCCATTGGCCAGAGTCCATTAACACCTTGGGGGAAAATATATCCCATGGTGGCAAAATTAGACTCTAAAAATAATAACCATGAGAAAGTATTAACCCTTCAGTGTGAATAATGTGGTTGCTTGTTTACCAAATGGGATGTGTAAACCCATTATATAAAATGGGTTCCTTCATTGCCCATATGTTTTCTAACCTAATCAGCTTTGAATCCTACTAAATCCCAGACTGAGATAACAAATGAACAGCTCAGCTAGCTGGAAGAAAGGCATCCTCTTTCCATTGCGTATTAAAAAGAGGCAAAGGTCAAATATTCCCCTGTGGATCACCCAAAAAAAGAGATCATGCAGATAACACCTATGCTTTCCTGTGCTAAGTATTACTGAAAGTGAAATTCAACAAACACAACTGCAGGGCAAAGCTTCAGATTAAAACTCACGTGATGGCTTTGTACAGGACAGAACATCATAGCCTAAAAGAAGATCTTGCCTTCCCAGTCGTATTGTGATAATATTTATAATTGAGGGATGGAGATGCCATTGACTAGCATGCCAAACTAACACAAATGACAAGCCTTTGGCTTCATCCAGCTTTCTCCTGGGTTGCATTTGGGGTGGCCATTCTGCTGGTCAGCACCAGGTCCAAGCCACTGCCCCTTGCCATGAGATGTGAATTCGTGAGGAGGACCGCAGCAATTTAGAAAGGAGACGGGGCGGCTCACAGTGGGCACGGTCTGCAGGCAGTGTCAGATGGACTGTCTTGGGACATCTGCAAGCCAGCAGTGTGTTCAGTGGAAGTGGATTGTTTGGATGAGCATTTTTATAACTTTCACTTACTGTTGTGTTTCTGTAATATTTCCATTGAAGTTAAGCCAAACCTGACCTCCAAATAAAGCTTTTTTCAAATGCTATTTGCACCTCCTGTGGACAGGCATAATATCTGCTCCATAGGAGTGGGTTTTAGGCTACCTGACAGTGCAAGAAGCCCTTCCTGGCATCATTGCATGGGCTACTAATGAAGTGGGTGCAGAAGACAACCTAAACGGGGCTATTCCTCCAAAAAGTGGGCAAGAGAGATGCCAGGACCTCAGCACTCACCAGCTGGGTTAACACCTGAGGAAATAACACTATCCCTCAACCGAACGTGTGCAAGAGGGTCCAGTTCAGTCCAACAGAAGGATGTTGGGGAGCATCTCCTTTCTAGCCCAAGCTTTGTCCCCGTCACAAACAAACATTAGTCAGGAGCTAAGTACATTTGATCTGAAATTTCTGTGTCAAATAACTTTTTATCCCATCTACTTCTCCCCTCAGAATGGCCCTTTTGGATTCCTGTTCCTTTATTCTTCTTTTTTTTTTTTTCCTTTTCAAAACCCAAATACTTCCTTCCCTCCCCTTTTTTGCTTTTTATTCTTACAGTAAAAACATTTGCTTCTTTGTCAGCTGTCAGTCCCTTAAAAAAAATAGTGTAAGCTCAAAATCTTCAGTAACTGCAAAAAATTGTTGATCAGTCAACAGTTTTCACAGAGGATGGATCTGTGTTTTTCCATAACCCTGTCATATTTATACTGACAAGGGTTCTGTAAGGACTGCCCATGAACATTTGTACCTATGTGTGCCTACAATCAACAGACTCCCTGCCAGAAATTAAAGATGACCAGTCTAGCTAAGATGCCATCTCATCCTATTGTCCATTGTTTATCAAACCATATAAAACTTCAGTATTGTTTTAGGAGCTGAGCAGAGGATATCTCCTTAGGCACTGGGCTGTTAGGTGCCAAGCCCTGTCTTGGATTAGCTCCTCCAGATCACCTGAGCAAGAGCACCTCAGCTGTGCTAAATTTGGGCTTTTCAACCCGAACAAGATGGGTTAAACCCACCCTCAGTGCAATGTTGTTTGCACAGGGCAAATGAGGATCATGCATGGAGATAGGACTGGAATCCAACTCCCAGGTTTGCTCTCAGTGTTGATATACCCTTGATATTTTCTGATTGTTGGAAAAACACAGGTGTTCCTGTTGCTTTAACTTTGGAGCTCCATAGTTTGAAATTTTAGGGAAAGCCTCTGGACAGATCAGTTCTTAGATGCCAAGGAAGACAGCATCACCCATACTCATCATTCCTCTATTGCATAAAAGTGCTCCCAGGTAAGGGCTAGATTAAGCTCATCTATTTGAGTTAATAAAGAGAAGGTTAAATGGTGACTTGATTTTCATCTATGAATACCTTCCCACGAAGCAGTGTTCTGGTAGCAGCAGGTTTTTAATCTAGCAGACAAAAGCTGAACAAAGCCCAATGGCTAGAAGATGAAGCAAATTAATTTAGAGCAGAAATGAGGGACAGACTTTTAGGAGGGAGGTAGATTAACTGTTAATGAACGTTTCCAAAAGAGGTTGGGTTCTCTGCCTTTCCCTTCTGGGTGGCACGACCTTTTTGTTTGCCCAGATCCAAACCATGAGAATCCTGGAAAACAGGTTGGAATGGGACTTTGTGGAAGAACAAAAACATGTATGAACTGCTCTTAGGGTGTCCTTCTACATCATGTCTCTGTTCACCCAAGCTCATGTTTCCACTTAAGCCTCCTTCCCTGCAGATCACAAAATTGTGCTCAGAGAAGATGGACATGAAAACGAAGCTGCCAGATTCATATTGTTGTTTTTCCTTAATTTTGCTTCAGAAACACACCTTTGATTTTAGATTTTCAAATAATTTCTTTGTAGTGGTACTTATTTAAAAAAAAAAAAAAGGTAGACTTGTAAAAATAGCATGTAAAATATAAAATTTCAGGGAACAAAACCAAGAAATCATAAAATGTTTGTAGTTTGAACTAATATCAACATTAGAAATTTTTAATTTCTTAATTTATTTTTTTATTTAAACATTCTAGGGAAGCTTCACATTTGGATGGAAAAAGAGGTGAGGGTGAAAAGCAAATTTCGAAGTCTTAATTTGGGGGTCTTTTCAGTGATATGGAATCATTGGAGAATTAAAAGAGGAAAGAAAGCCCACCAAACTCTGTAACTAGTTTTAGACTTCAGAATAAAATCAAACTCACAGTATTTGGCACCTTGTGTTAAGGCATTTTTTATTGGTGATGCTCTAAACCGTATTCCATCTGGCTAATGAATTTTCAGTTTAGGGAAGGTCTGTTTTTTAACTTTTCTAAAATCATCTCACAAACAAGGTGAGGAGATGAAGACAATAAATTTAAAAACAAGAAAAGATTTAGTTAGGACACCTAATTAGGATTTCTAATCAGAAGTCATCAAGACCTGTAATTAGCAGGGTTGTTCAGACTCATTGCTTTCTCCTTAATGGCCATAGGACATCCAAATGGTTTTAAATTATGTACCATGGGCTCCTAATCAGTTTATTGAACATCATAAATTGTTAAAAGGAGTTAATAGCTTGTGTTTCTCGATAGAAAGTGCTAATACTCGAGGCAGAGAACTCATCAAATGAACCTCGTTAGCGAGGGGAGGAGGGAGATTGCGTCTCAGTGTCTCATTTTGTTTTAGTAATTAGCTTTTACTGGATTATCCGATCCAAATCTTTATTCAGTTTACTCTGTCAAATCTAGTTTGCATTTTAAATGGAAAATTGACACGAGGAACAATTTGTCTCCTGACTGGGTTAACGGGTCCAGCTGGCAGGAGGCACTGGAGGAGAGTGGGGGTTATCGTGAGAGCCGGCAGGGGGACCAACCAGGGGGTTTCCTCAACAGTTGATGTCTCCAGCCTTCAGCCATGGCACAGAGCACCCTGTGCACCAACAGCCATCAGGGAAGCATATCCCCACTCCAGCTCCGGTCCCAGCTGAAGAGCAGCCGCTTGTGAAATTGCCATGATCTGGTTCTGGCTTACCCCTGAGCGGGGGTCAGGGACTGATACACAGGGAGCATGCCTGCATAAAGTCATCATCTGGGAGCCCATCAGCTGGTTCTGAGCTGGATTTTGTCTCCGACAGTAGCCGGTACAAGCTGCTTTAGCAGAAGTTGTAAGAAAGCTCCTGATGGACAATTACAAAAAATTCTCCCTAGAGGGAGAACATTTCTAAAATTAACGCAAGGTCCCTGCTGTGAAGCGAGTGTGTGGGTATTAGCGTCCACCTTATCTGCTGTGACAAGATGTATCAAAATGCAGAGACCCCTGCTGTTTCACTGGCTGCTGTTGTGGCATCTCTCCATGCAGTTTTGTGAACAAGATTTAAAGATTTGGTGCAAAACATTAACTGCTGAAGATGCTCAGTGTAAAGGTGCTGCTGTGAGTCCAATCCAGTTGATTCAGCACCAAGGTATTATTCTTCCCTACAGTGTGATGAAAAGAGCTCAGTGGAAGCCTCAGATGTCCAAATCTCCCATTGCCACCCCATTGCGTGGACCATGACACAGTAGTGACTCCAGCTATTTCCTTGTTGACCAAAAGCTGGAGGGATCACCACAGCATATTTCAGTTTTCAGAGGTCCATTCCCAGGACTCTGGTGGGTTTCAGTTTTATTTTTTAGCTTCACTTGACACCTTTATGGCATATCAGAGACTAGTGATTGACCTCCCAAAGCTGAGTGTGTATGAAAAGGTGGCTGATGCCGGGATGACCAAGGTGTGCTGACTTGTAGCTCTGCAGGTCCAGCACTGAAGATTTTCTTCATAATTTGTTGCATGTTAGACAAAGACCATGCTTTGAGGTAAAAGGACAAAATCCTTTATCCTTCAAAAAATCTGGGATGGATTGCACTTTGCACATTTCTGTGTGGATGCTACCAGCTGCCTTGCATTACAGGGTTGTTCCAGACCATCTGGGACATCCAGTTTCTGGGCGTTTTATGACCTCTGTGATAGGTATTCATCACTTTGGAGCAAGTTCTTGTCTACGTTATCCTTGCTTATGTCCACACTGTGCACTGGGAGAAAATCAGACCCAAGGTAAGCGTTGCTCAGAAACAAAGTGAGAAAGAATCAGGTTTCCATGTAGGATGCAGCATGGCCAGTTGCTGAAATTATTCTTGGGCTGTAGGGCAAATTAATTGAGTTTACCTCCCCCAATTACTAATGTTATTAATCACTTGCATGGGACAGGTCTGCAGCTGGAGGAATGAGGTTCTGTGGCTCCAGTGGAGCAAAGAGCTTGATCCTGACCTGAATGGGCATCCTCTTAGCATTCATTCACCAAGCAGCAGCTGCCTGGGGAGTCAGTGTCTCATCCCGGTGAGGACTGAGTGACATACCCAAAGTCACCTGGGGAACCTCTGGCAGATCAGGGACCCACAGCTTGTTGGTGTCTTTTAATGTCCCCTTCTCCCACTGCACTCCCCACTTCAGGGGAGTGGCTAGGCAACATCTCTCAGGAGTGATGTCCCTGATTCAGACATCGCATCCCCCTCTGGCTTTAGGGAAGGGTACGGAGCCACCGGCAAACGACATTGCAGCAAATGCCACGTCTCTTGCAAGCCTCTCTGAACCCATGGAACAAGACAAAAGAGATTCATCCCCCTCTTCCTGCTTAGGAAGAAGGGTCGGGAAAGTGAGTCTTTCCATGCTAATATCACACAATTACCTCTTAACTGCCAAAACAAATGGCAGAAATAGGAAAAGTGACACCAAATCAAAAATGTCACAGGTGATCGATTCATGTCATCTACCGTCGCCGCAGCCGAGGCTGGCGAGAGAGACACAGTGATAACACAACACTAATATTATATTACAGCCTTCATGGCGCCGAATGCCAAGTGATGAATATGTGTCACTTTATGTGTCGCTCACTCTCCGGGCCTGGGCGGGCGAGCATGGAAAATGGAGTGTTCAGGATTAATGATATCGAAAATGATAGAGAGGAGATTGAAAATTCCTTCCTTCCTGAACCATGCAGATTGAAATGTACCTCAGAGCTATCTCTTGCTGCCCTCCTCCTCCACCCACTTTTTAAAGGTCTTTTCCACAGCATTCTGGAAAAGAAAAGAAAAGAAAAGAAAAGAAAAGAAAAGAAAAGAAAAGAAAAGAAAAGAAAAGAAAAGAAAAGAAAAGAAAAGAAAAGAAAAGAAAAGAAAAGAGAAAAGAAAAAAGAAAAGAAAAGAAAGAAAAAGCTTAACTTTATAGTGTTTTACTTGGAAATTACTTACTATATTTCTCATGGTTTGAACATCAGGTGTATGTTTATTCTCACACAGACAACTACAGCACAGAATATGTCCATGGTTTTAATCCTGCACCAGCACAGCTCAGTTAAAATCCTGATGTGGCCAGAAGCTTGTGGCTGGATGGAGATCAGTGCATGATGTGTTATGAATGACAAGTGATCTTACTGAGACCTCTGAATGAAAAGCGAAGCATTTTAATGATCATAACTTCTATTTTGCAGCCTTCTGAAACTTCAGGTAAAAATCAGAGCCCCACAGCTCTGGTAATTTTCCACATGTAATGAGAAGAACTGATAACAGAGAAGATGATGGATCACAGCTTTAGGGATGAAGTGACCTGGCCAAAGTCACAGGCAGAGCTGAGCTGATACATGGCTCTTCCATTCATATTCCCACACTGTTTATGCATGAATGCTGCAAGATGACCCATCCCCAGAATCCCAGAGACTGCAGACACTGTGGTGAGGCTGGAGGGGGTCACAGATGTGCAGTTACACAGCTGCAGGATTAGCCCCTGCCAGCCCACAGAGACACGGTTCCGTGGAGACACCCCACTTGTCCTGGTCTCCTGCTGGACACCAGTTGTGTGAGCTGCAAGCCCATCTGCAGTGCCTGGAGTTGCTGGCTGAGGTGTTTGCTAGACTTGGTCAGGACCCGGTGAGATGGGGGGCCTGGAGGGAGCTTATCCAGGGGTGATTCACCCTCTGTGTCTGATGGTGGGGGCTTATGACAATCCTGCTTTTCAGGTTACCTCCTCACGGCTGTAGATATAACAGTCCTGGAGCTTCGGTTTGGGTTTCTTCTGGGTTTTGGCATGGAGTCCTCAACGCTTTGATACAGAAAGCAAAGGAAGGAAAGTTTTTAATACCTTGTTTCTATACTTTTTCCTTTACCATTTTTTTAACCTCCCTGTTACTTAATTGGGTCACCTCCCCAGGTGGGATGAGGACTTATTCTTTCCTTCTAGCTACGGTGGGAACCATCTACTGCCTTGCTCTGCCCTCGCCTAATATTACACACGCTGCTCCTCCAGTGGAGCTTGGAGCTTTTTGTCTTTGAGGCACGGTTAATGGGGACAGAGCCTGTTTGGTTAAGCAAGTGTTGCAGCATAATGGAACAGCCTTTTTCTTCCTTTCTTTGTTCTTAACCCATTATGAATCCCAAGAAAAGTGTTTTATACAGAAAAGACAATGAAATCAAATCATAGAAAGCTGAAATGGGGTGCAAAAACCGTTAGAATGTCATGTGGATAGAAAAGTTAGGATGGCTTCCTCACCCTGACTGCCAAACACATGCCTGATGTTATTGGCCTCTGCTGAAGAATGAGCACTAACGGTGAATGATCTCAAGGACTCACAGCCATTAGTTTCATATGACAATAGACTGAGGTTGGAGGAAGAAACCCAGAATCAACTGAGAGTACCTAATTAATTGGATTATAATTACATTTGGAAAGCTAAAAGGTAATAGATCTGTTTGAATTATGATCATCATGGGCTCTTCAGGGACAGACTGTGCAGAGTGAATCACTTGTACGTGATCACCAGAGACATGAAGAATTAAATGACTACAAATATTTTAAATAAGAGCACCTGTTCACTAGTGGGAATATTGGCTGCTGAGCTCGGCTGGCATGAACATGTTTGCTTTGAGATTTCAGTCATTGACCTGCTGTATTACTATTTTTTTAAAGGATACCCGAGCCATAAATATTACCTTTGGCATGGTCCATCACTGGAAGAAAGCTTGAGCCCCAAAGGAAAACGAGGGCGTGGAGATTAAGATTACATGTAGCTGGTGCTTTCTTAAATTGTAACTCAAAGGGCCACACACAATCATTGGACACATATTTCTGACTGTCTTTCCTGACTCTTTTATCTCTCCTTACCGTCCTTTTGAGCATGCAGTGCTGACTTTCCCAGCCTTGAATATAATTTTTCTGCATAAATCCTTCTGACAAAAAAATAAAGGAAAATGGAACAGAAAGACGAGAGGCATTTCAGAGATACAGAGCATTAACAAAAGCCTGTAGATTTCCAGCACAGAGTAACAGGGCAGTGGAAATATTAGATCAGAGCCATAAATCTAATGAGATGGTAATGATATGCAAATTAACAGCACCATGAGCCAAATGGGTAAAGTTTCTTTATGGAGCATATTAAGAGGCATTTTGCCTAAGTGGAATGGTTGGGTGAACAATAAACACTGAGCCACAATCTGCAAGTATTGGTTGACAACAGCAGTAAGATAAATAAAATAGATGAAGACAAGTATTATTCCTCCATTTAAAAGGACAAGCGCTGCAAATAACACCGTACTTCCCTCTTACAGAGGGGAACTGCAGCTATGCAACCTTCATGAAATATCAGGGATTTTTGGTTGTTCTTGTTCAAAGTAATACTCACAGGGAACTTCTGGAAAACACAGTTTTGAACCAGCCTTTATATATTCAGGGATGGACAAGAAAATGTGAAACCTCAGGCCAAATTGTTTCCAAGTGTAAATTAGGTAACCCCCATTAGCTCTACCAGTTTATGCTAGCTTTGGATCTGGATCCCAAACTGTACCTGCCAGCGTCTGACTGTTGATAAATATTGAGTGGTCTCACTATGACATTTTAATTATAGCATTATGGATTTCAGGAGGTGGGGGAGCAAAAGAAGAGAAAGCATTTATTTTTGGTTTTAAGATTAAAGGAAGAAAAAAAAATACAAAGGAGGAAAATAACAGCCCCCCGCAACCCCAGGTCCCACAGGGATTTAGTGGAGATTAGCTAAATCTCAGTTCTTATCATTTTCAAGGGCTCCATCCAACCTTATTCTAACTTCCTTGCCATGGGCATCTACTATGCAATTTGCACAGGGGATAGCTTGAGATCTCCTAGCATTGTCACCTGCCATACAAATGACATGTCTTTTGCCCCAGCATCTGGAGGCCTCTTTGTGCTCAGAGCCTGAGCAGACTTGTGTTTGCATCTCACTCTGAAGACCAGACTCATCCTCCGTCAGCACGGCAAACCTTAAGGTCTGCAACAAACAGCCGCTTCATCTGTAGCTGCAGAGCGACCTGTAGGGAGAAGGGCTGAGCTGGGACCCACACGTGTCCCTTCAGCCTAAATGAATCGGGCACTGACTGAGGTGGAAGTACTGCAGTCCCTCAGCTGTCACCCCAAAATCAGCTATGCCCATTCTTCACTGTGCCAATGGTGAGGGTGGAAAGCAAGTGTCAGGTCTCATGCCCACTGTCCACCTGGAAGTGGGGACACAGCCAGAGACAGACAGACCTCCTGGTCCTTCCCGGTTGAATAAGCAGCGGGAGTCCAGGGTGGGGATGTGATTGCCCTATAATCTCTCTGCAATCCAGGGAGAGATAAGGATGAATCCAGCATGAAGGGGAGACACTGAAAAGTTAATCACTGCAATGCCCAAATCCAGTATTAGTGTGATCCTGTGTGGCCAAGAAAGACAAAAATGATGAAGCGTTTGAGAAACGCTGTTCAACAGATTGCATGTTAATCTAGGAGTTAACCTGGCTTCTGCTCCTCGGTATGATGTCTTTGTAAAGCCCTTTCAGATCTACAGAACAAAAAATGATTCATAGAAGGTAAATCCAGAAGTGTTATAGCAGCGTAAATGTGGGTGCACGGCACTTCCCCTTCCGAGCTTGCTAATAAAATAGCCACCTCCATCTGTGGTCAACTTTAATATCTGACAACATCCATTCTGTTCACCTCTATTTCACAATCTGGACTGCCCTGTCAATTATTAGCATTGTGCTCAACGGAGCCGCCACACAGCTCATTTTTGTGGTTACTAGCTTAGTAAATAAATGTGTCACACTAAACATCATGACTTCTAAGGGGGTTTGAAAACAAGCGGACAAGCTAATAGGTGCAAAACTACATTAAAGCTACCAACGTACTCCCTTAAAACAAAAAAAGCAAAGCTGGTTGTTCTGTGAGTGGCAGAAGGGATTGAGCATCCTTCCCCCTCTCTCTTCCCATCTGAATGTCAGGGTCCCCCCTACACCTGCAGTCGTTGTGTCTCTGATGGTAGCCCCAAATCCTCTGTGTGCTGGCCCAGCACACAGGGCTGCATGTTGTTGATGGGTTTTTTAGGAGATGTGCGTAGCTTTGCCTGCAGGATGCTGCATCCTGGCTGCAGAGAAGGATGTTGACCAGAGCAGCTGAAAGCTGAATTCACTCTGACTTTCTCTCAGCAGCACTGCTGGCTTTTGCTCTACCAGCAATCCCTGCACAGCAGTGTGGTGGCTGCGCTGTCAACATGGCCAGGAGCATCAGAAGTGGGGAAGTGATGGACGGACCAGTACCTTGTTCGTCCAGAGGAGGCTGGTGCATCGTTAGGAGTTAGGTGGAGAGTCACTGCTCCATGTCTTCTAAAATATTTTTAAATTCAAGGTAGGGCCAGAGGTGAAGTTGGGGCTGATGGGTTTGGGTTTTGCTGTTGGTTTTGATATTTTTTGTCAGATGAATGAATCAATCTCATAGCAGAGATAGCCAGCCTGCCCCTCTACCTGCAAGCCTCACCTTCTCTCACTGTCTTCTCCACCAACACTCCACATTAACACTCGCAGTCAGGTCCATGAATGCAGCAAGGGCAGCTTCATCTCTTAAGAGTCAAGGGTCTTCTCCACAATGAAATCCTCACATCCCCTGAGCCCCTTTACGGCACCTGAGGCTGAGATCCCCCGTACAGATTTATCTCTCCATGCTGAGCCAGCATGAAGCCAATTCAGTGCTAAGTGCAATGTTTCCCCCATACATTCTTGCAGATAGAGCAATATTATCCTGTATTAGGGAAGTGGCTGACTATGTCACTTGCGACATGCCAAAAGCCATAAGACTATATTGGTTTTCAGACTCCTGCTGTGTTGGCTTGGGCATTTTCTGTTCTCCCTTGTAAGAGCACTCTGTTTTCGGTGGAAATGTCAGGACGCCAATGAGCCAATGAAAGGAATTTCCTTGGCATTTAGCCTTTAATATTTCCTAGGCTCTTAATCTTGAGATGGGAAATCTAGTGCTGGAGAAGGGAAGTTAAAGGATGGATGATTTTCTTTATTCATTTCCTAAAGAATATGTATCTGGTGTTTCTGTGAACAGTGGCACCGGGATTAAGGTCTTGCACAATTAGTTAAAATGTCAGTGTGATGGGATCTCAGCTTGGGTATTTCTTCTGCTTATTTTCAGCAGTGTGCAAAATGAGAGATGTATAGAAGCAAAATAAAAGCTGAATAACGCTTGGTCCAGAAGGTCTTTGGTAAACAAATTTTGCTTTTGTGTAAGTTTGCTGAGCTGGTGGGTAGCAAAAATAGAGACAGAGCCAAAGGCGAATTCACAGCCAAGCCGCTACCTTGGCACTGACAGGAAAATCAGACTTCCTCAGCAAGTCTCTTGTCCACAGGGAATATTCTGAATAAGCCAGATCTGCCTCTTGTTTGTGCTGGGATAACACCAGGGTAATGTCCTAACCTCAGCGGAGTGACTCCAACTTCAAAGCTGTGTACAAGGATCTCAGTCGAGCCTGGGAGCCAGTGTGAAATTAGGCAACGGTCACATCAAGGCTTGTTACATGGAGATCTGGAGCACCACCTGAGCTGGATGCTGCCGCCCCTAGGACACCCCATGCAGGTGATGTCGCTGTGCACAGGAGACTGCTGCACTCACTGCTCTGTTAACAGAGAGAACAAAAGAGAACTCAAGTTTGGGACCTGGACTCTAAGAAGATCTTAAATAATCCCTCCAGATATGAAGCCCCCAAAAGTCCCAAAGAAGTCATGGAGACGATGTTCTATAGACAGTAACCTTCCTCCTTCCAGCAAGATGGGCAGAGATCCTCCAGCATAAGGTCCAGCGTAAAGAGCTTGACCTTCACAGCAGAGACCCGGCTACAGTATTCACAGCAGACTCCGGTTCCTACCATTCACATCCAGCTCATTAGTCCCACAGGTAATATTTTCTTTAAGCCCACCCTGTTTTACAGGTCTGATTTTGTTCTCCTTAAGGTACAATAGGTACCTTCCTTCCAGAGCTGACTTTAACGGTCCAATTCACAGGAATTGCCTAAGGACATGCAGGTACCAAAGACCTGCAGTGATTGCTGTCTATCACCCTACGGGACCCTCACCACCTGCTCTTACTACTAGGGTCAGCCAATTCCTCCAAACATTTCAACCACCAGCTTCCAGACCTTGTGTGTCTTCTGCCCTGGCCCGTGATTATTGCTATGAGGACACGGCCCAAAGTAAACAAAAGAAGGAGCCTTATTTATCAGGTAACACTCAGCATCTCTCCATTTGAGGCTGCAACACCAGTATTGCTTTTTTTCAATTTATTTCTTTTTGCATTTCTGCTGATCTGTATTTAAAGAACTGGGGCTGGATCAAAAGCCAGTGTGAAACACATCCCACTCCAGCAGCTGGACTGGTTCACAGAAACTTTATGTCTTTTTTATACCCAACCACCTGCCTCCTTCTTGCTAAATTTTCCCAAGGCACTGGACCTTCTCATTTCCACAGTGTGATCATTTTTTTTTCCAATTCTCATTGTTCTCACAGAGGTTTAGGGCTAGCTGTGAACGCCCAGGTGATGTCCTGATGTAAATGTTGCCTCACACCTGAGACGGGGTGCCAAAAAATACTTAACATGCTCTACCAGCGACGCTGAGAAATGCAGCTGGCCTTGGTTCTATTTATTTCTCCCAAATTCCACCTTTTTTTGTCATTCACAAGCAGGAACGTATATCCCAAATCCCCTCCTTCACCCTGCCAGCTCCTAAAGGCTAGAAACCTTAGGAGAGATGTTGGGAAAGAGAAATGACTTGTCTCCTTCATGTGTCCTCAAGGGTGGGGACGGGAGCAGGGGGGGACCATCCCAAAGGGTGAGATGCAAATGAAGGTGTTAAAAGAAAAAAAAAAAAAAAAAAAAGTGGGAAATATAAAGAAGAAGAAAATAAGTCTTCTTGGTGGAACACAAATGGAGTTCTATCTAGGTATCATTTGCCAAGGAAATTGCATTTCTATTTGGGAATAAATGAGTGTAAAACTTGTGTGAGGCCCAGGTAATAATAGAACGGAGGAGGAGGAAATTGAAATTTATGACTTTGCAAACGACTCCTGTAGAAAAGAGAGACACACATCAGAGGTGTCTTTTTATCCCCCCGCCACACACCCCTCCCCTTCCCTCCCTCCTCGTTTTCTCTTCCCGCAGATGAGGAGGACAGGTCTGCAATAAAACAGGTCTAAGCTCTGTCGGTCCCGAGATGCTGCGGGGGGAGGTGGAGTGGGGGGAGCGGGAGGGGGGGCGAGGGGACATTAGCACTTGCTGTAACATTGTCAGCGCCGATGTAAATGGCCGTGCTACATAGTCAACAAGACACACTTGGCTGCCTGCAAGTGGGAAGTACTTAAATCCTGGCACTGATAAATGAAATATTTTTAAGGGAGCTAATCAGTGAAAATGGGGTTTCATCAGCCGCTGACATGTCTCGCTTGCTCCAGCGAGTCCCAGGGAGACAAATGACGGAGCCGGGGAGCGAAGAGCGGCAGGCGGCAGCCGAAGGGGCTGGGGGGGTGGGGGGGGAGGCCGGCGGCACCCCCCCCCTCCGCGCACCCCCGGCCCCGCCGCATCCCCCCGGGGCGCCCGCCCGCGCTCCCCGCCGGCCCCGCTCCGCCCGGGCGTGATGGATGGGCTGGCGCAGAACGGGGCTCGGTGCAAATCCCCAATCTGCAGCCTGCTGGGCTCAGTTGGATCAGCAGCAGGCTAGCTGGTATTTCTGGATAAACACTAATAAATCTTCCTTCTCTTCCCAGCGAGCGGTGCTTCCCCTGCCGCCCCCACACCCCACCACCCCCAGCGTCTTCCCTCCTCTCCCGCTGGTGCGAGGGGAGAGGGAAGAGAGGTGAATTCGGGGTGCAGGGAGCTCGATGGGGGTGGAAGCCAAGCCCTGAGACGGGCAGAGGAAACCCCCCTAAATTAGGGGCTCGCAAAACCTCCCACTGGCCCTGCTACCTCCAGTTCTGCTGCTGGGTGAGTGGGGACAAATCAGTCCCATTCTTGTGCCCCAGTTTCCCCTCTCTGGAGTCATGATGGTCATCCCTTTCCCTGCAGCCCCCAAAGCTGGGGTGAGCTGTGGGGGCGAAGGGGCTCCCAGGAGCTGGGTTTGGCCCTTAGACTCTGGGGGGGGAGATGGGATGGGCTGCAGGGGGTTGTGGTTAGCATTTTCAACTCAGAGCTTCACAGTGGCTCTTGTTGTGGGCTCCAGGGGCATGCCAGGGGCTAGCTGAGAGCCATGTGGGCTAGTGTATATCCATATTGGTGTATTGGTGTACCCTGTAACCCATCCCCTGCACCCAACTAATTAGCCCAGCCATCGGCTCTGGGAGCTTGGGCAACAGACACAAAACAGTCTGGGAAAAAGGTCTCTGACCTGACTCTGCCTCCTGAGCTGGACCCTGATGGCCACAACCCTACGGGGGTTCCCGTGGGACACAGCAGGTAGGTGACCATGGAGATCTCATTAGGACAAGGTAGAGCTTTTACCTATTGCAGCCAAAATCCAGCAGCTGAAGCTGTCCCTGTTACCAACCTACCTATAAGTGACCTCAAAATCCCTGCAAACCAAAATACAATCAGTAAGAGTTGCAGCTCCCAGTGTCCTCGCTCTGCATCAGTGAGGGACGTACCAGGATTTGTTCTCATCCGAAAGGAAAGGTCCGTGCGTGTGAAAATTATCACTGAATGGAATTGTTCCTACAGACTAGCAGAAGGTAGAAATACATAAATTAAAAGATAAAAAAAAAGAGAGAAAGCCTGGTGCTTACATCCTTAAGTCATAAAGGTTCAAAGTAGGATTCCCTCAGTAATCAGGAAATGAAAATGTCCTTCAATTACGGAGCATTTTAAGACATGATTATTTCATGTGCATGCTATTAAGAAAATGACAGTGGAAAATTCATCATGAAATAAATTAATACTTAAACATTTTTAAAAGGCTCCCTGGTGTATTCTTACCCTCCTTCCCTTCTGACACAATAATGTGTTGTTTCTAAAGAAAATTTTACTGGACTAAAGATGATAAAATACACTATGAAAAATACATTTGGAAAGCAAATTCATAACTACTTTTTTTTAAAGGAGGCAGCTTAGCTGAAAATACATAAAAACACATGGACAATTTATTATTTTCTGCTAGTGGAAAAGAGTCTTCTTTTTCCTTCATAAAGTCAAGCATGCCGGTGTTTGAATAATGGCCTCCCAAATTCACACAAACCCAACAGTTTAGACTTATTTTCCTTTTTTTTTATTCCACATTTCTCCACCCTGCCAATGCAGCATACCACTACACGTCACATTACAGCATGAATTTATCACCATCATGGCAAAAGCTGATATTCACTAAAAATGCAGATAGCTACAAGAAGTGTTTGTGCTGATCTGATTCCAAGTGAATTTGGTGCTAGGGAGAGATTAACAATATGTGGCACCAAAGACCTGAGCTCTCCAAATGGGTCTGTTCCAGAATATGCTGAAGCCAATATATTTTTTTTCATGGTTTTCAAAGGAGTTTGGCTTAGGAGGTGTCTTGCAGGAGCCACATGGTATTGCACACACTTACCTCTTGGCTGAGCCATGCTGTGATGATCGGGGATGGCCATGCCCAAACATTCAGCCCAGCCAAGCAGCAGAATGACATCTGTACCCATACACCAGACCACCAACCAGCTCAGAGGCTGGTGCAAACCAGCAAACTATGATGAAAAAAAGTTGAGGTTCAGGAGGTTTAAGTCGAGGTGGGAACCTCATCAGCCATGAGGAAATTGAACTTGCAACCTGAAGCTAGAGAGCAGGTTTCACGTAGGACTCTCGTCTGTCCAACCTGGGCTTATAGGTCTTTAATGCAAGTGGGACGTTCAGGGCTTGTGGGTGCAGTCAGCAGGGCTGAACATCAACTGTTGGGAGACCTTGTCAAAGCTAAAGGCAGAGCCAGGCAAACCTTTCAGCTCCTTGGGACACAGGAAATTGTCTGAGGACTCCCAGGAAAAATGAACTCCACCCCCTGGCACTCCAGCAGCGTGCAGAGTCGTACACAGCCAGGACACGTTTTTGTAGGACTGCATGCAAGATCCTACTTTTAATTTTATCTTTGCTGGTAGCCACCTGAAAATAAAAACTGATGCAAATGCAGCAGTGAAATGAGTACTGCTGTTCAGATCTGTTCCTGCTTAGAGCGTGCAGCTGGAGGGATCACCTTGCTTTGAACAGATAGGCACATCTGTTGGACTCAATGGGAGTTGGACTCGACGGTCCTTATGGGTCCTTTCCAACTTGAGATATTCTATGATTACAAACCTATTCTGCCATTGCGTTTTTGTATTTGACTCGTAGTATTTGGTTGTGGAGCATCTATTTTTCCATTCCTTGGCTTGTGTTTTGAGGGAGGACCATAATTCAGGAGGGGTGCCTGCCTAGATAACTCACAAGTGGGATATACGTGGCTGTCTCTTACTGAAGTGCATTTTGCTGTTAACGTATTATATTTGTACCGTGCCAGAGGGGGTGTCTGCAGGTCTAAAAATGTTGGTTATACCTACAGCTACTCATGCTATTAGTATAGTTGTAGATATTATATGATTTATTGATGTGTTTTTATTTCCCACTGGTATGGTATAAATATATTTATTTCACAAAAGTGGCCAATAAATTTCCCTTATGAATCCTGTTATCTGCACCATTAACCATTGATCATTTTTATGAGGTCACAACTTAAGGTGTACATGAATTTACACCTTAATTTGTGACCCTTTCCAAAATAATACATAGCCACTTCTGAACTATTCACCTCACAAGAGGCACTGCTCATTTTTGCTGCTTCCTACTGCACTCAACATTTGCTTCTCATCAGATAATGTCCTAGTATCATGTGCTATTCAACTATTTCGTCTTCTCAACACACACACACACAAAAGTGGATAAAACATCAAGAAGATGAAACTTTCCTGGACCCAGTTCATTCTTTGTAGCACTCTGGATTTCAACAAGACCGAGTAAGGTGATAAAACAATAATAAATAACCCAAAGATATGCTTTAGCCTTCCTGCTAAAAACACAAAGATTTCCTAAGAGCAGTTAAAGAAGAACAGAAATGCCAGAAATACAGATATTCCCAAGTAGCCCCGTCTATTTTCTTACTTTTCATTGTCTTATAAACAACCTTTAAGATTTTGGACAGCATGGGAACAATTCTCTCTTGTGTCCTTCATCAGTTTGCTCTCTGATTTATTCAAAATATTGAAGCCAGGAGTATTGCACCTGTCTTTGTTAGCACATTCACAGGTGCTCATGTTTTAGGGTGAGAAGTATGGTTGAAAGCCCTGAGTTAGATACAAGACTCCCCTGTTCTGCTGGTGACCTTCACCACTGGGCTTCTCTTCCTCCACTTCTTCACAGGGTGACATAGTGCTATATATACTTGGTGGCTACCTACAAGTGATTGATTTTCAGGCACTTTTTCAACTCTGATCTGCCATTGGTGGGTCCTGGCTGCTCACTCCTATCTCTGGGAGTGCCTAGTCGTAGAATCATAGACCCATAGAATGGTTTGGGTTGGAAGGGACCTTAAAGACCATCCAGTTCCAACCCCCCTGCCATGGGCAGGGACACCCTCCACTAGACCAGGTTGCTCCAAGCCTCATCCAGCCTGGCTTTGAACACTTCCAGGGATGAGGCACCCACAGCTTCTCTGGGCGACCTGTTCCAGTGCCTCACTACCCTCTCCATAAACAATTTCTTCCTGATGTCTAATCTAGTCACAGCATTTGGGATGTTGTCCATCTGCTATATGCTAAAGTAGTACTCCCTGTCTCGCCTCCAGAGCCAACCTTTCATCAAGCTCCTTGCTCAGTCACAGACAATGACTCATTCTTCATGTGTCAAGCAGATCTCTTCCTCCTTCCTTCCTTTCATTTAACAGCTCCTCATCCTGGCAGCTGTGCTTGCTGGTCTATGCCTAACCACCCGCTTGCCTTGGCAAACATCCTGGGTTACCCCACACGTGTCCATTTTGCCTCTAGGGAACACTTTTCCTCTCCTGCATGTAAGCTGAGCAAGCTCTCATTCATAGGTTTGGCAAGTCCATCCCTTCTACTAGGAGTTGCCTGGAGAGAAGATCCAGACTGCTCACTTGGCAAGGCTGTGGGCACTGTACTAACAAGCAATCTCAAATAAGCACCAGAGTTCAAGCACTTTCCCGGGGTTGTAGACTGATGGTCCTGAACACGCTTTGTGACAGACAGCCACACAAAGGACATGTTTATAGACATACCAGGCACAGTGTCCTCAGTCACTGGAGATGCAACCCTTAGTGGCCTGTGTTGAAGAGGGGTGACGGCTTCATATCTTACCTCTCCTACCTGTTGCCCTCTATTCGGCCAACCTGTTTGTTCACTCTTGGTATCCAACTTGGCCACGGACATTTCATCAGACGCTGCAGCAAGGAGCAGGATTCCTTTATTCCTTTAACCACCAATGGACACGGCATGCACCATGTTGCCCCATGCCATGTGTCGCTGTCCAGAAAGGAAATACAGGAAAGCTTTCACCTCCCCTGTATCCCAGCTGTGACTCCAAGTGATCAGAAGCCCCACATCCCTTTGAAATCAGAGGTTGCAGAGAGCCTAAAAACCTTTGATGGTCAGCGTGTGCTGCATCAGAGAGATTAGTCTTAGGTTCTAAACAACATGCACAGCATAAGCCAGAGCCCTCCTTCCCCACGCCCCTTCCACAGCTCTCTTCAACCGGAGTTTGGCTGCACAGACTTTTTATTTGCACACAGTTGTCCTTAAAAATAATAAGTGACTATTTGCCTGTTCAAAGCCAGAAACAAGTTGACCAATTGCTGCTGTGTTTTACTTCAGGGTATCCATCTAAAGGCAGAGAGAGAGAATCAGTCTATAATGGTTTGCCTGGCTCGAAAACTCCATTTTGGGCCGCGGAGAGTCATATTTCAGAGAGTATTGATCACAGTGCAGTTTGTGTTTCCTCACGTCCATGATCCTGTTTGCAGCCCTGTAAAATAATAACAGTACTCATGTCAGTAAGGTAATTACCATTGATCTAACACACTGTGACAAATTTTTCAGTCATGCCACTTGATTCATACTTAAAGTTATGGCACTGCTGACTGCTCCTTAAATAATTGAAGGATGCCCTTTGTAAATCAGCACACTCTAGTCAAAATGTGGCAGTTTCTCCTTTGTTCCAGGCCTTGTTTCTTAGCTTCATCAGGGATTTCAAAATTAAACAGACAGCTTTCCACAGCACACATAGTTTGCACTTGGAGCAAATATCGTCCGAGCTGGCAAATCACTTATGACACCTTTCTTCAAGAAAAGAGGGACAAAAAGAAGAAAAAGGTTAAACTACAGGGAAGATCAGGGACTCTGAAGTGGTGGGGTTTGCTAGCAGGTGGTAACATCAAGAGAGACAAAGCCAAATTTGGTTAATTCAAAACATCCATGAAAGCACATGTCATCCTCTTGCAGCTGGGGTTGCTGAAGGCCAAAGCAGAGCAGTGAGTGGGCCCATGTCAGCAGGGAGGACAGCCCTGGTCCCCTGCTTCTGGACCCACTGGCTGCCCATGTAAGGAGATCTTTGCAGCCTCCATTCTAAGAAAATTGCCTAGGGATCTGCACCTCCACTGCATAAACCTCCAACATGCCAGCTCTCCAACAGCTTCCTGGCCTGGGCTCTCCAGGATGGTGCTCCCAGAAAATACTTGAGTCTGACCTCATAATATGAACATTAAATACCACTGTTGAGATGGTTTTGGGTGGTAGGACCCATTGGTAGCTAACCATGAACCAGCATCTCCCTTGGTGAGATACGCACACGCTTCAGGGTGAGCTTGGACCAGCTCACAACAGTCTTCTGTCAAATCAGCCTCCTTAGTTGTCAAGGAAGTCTAGAAATTATTTTAAACTGAACATCAAACACCATGAAGGAGTCATTTCTCATTGACACTGATGGATAGAAGTCTACTGTGGTTCTGAAGTACCTTCTGGAAGAGCCTTTCCTTTTCTATGAAATATGGAGACAATATAGGGATATCACCTGGTTGTTTTTTGAAGATTCCCTTCAGCTGAGCACTCCATAACAGACAAACATGCTGGTGGAGCAGTCAATAAAATCTTCATCTTCCCTGTCCTGGGATGCTGTTCCCAAGTGCTAGACCTTTCCTTCTCGGCTTTCCTCTTTAGTGACCCTTGTTTGCAATGTATGGAGGACATCGTAGTTGTTAACACAGGAGTTTGAGCTAAGGTTCAAAAACAAATGAGGAAAGACCAAGTCATACAGCTACAAGTCATGTATCATCTCCATGGCTCAAGCACAGTGTCCTTTGTGCAGCAACACCCTGCTGTGAAGTCCCTCTATGGCAAACCTCGAATTTCATCCCCTTGGATAGGGAATCGTGGCTATAGACACCTCCATTGAGTTTGATTTAAGGGCCAAGGTAGCACAAAAATGACTTGCCTCTTGTCATGAAACTTGGTGGGTCTCACAGGACTCCAGTGCTTGGGGAGTGGGCAGCTCAGCAGCAGCTATTGTGGTATTACAGCCTTTGGAGAATAAATTGAAGGAACTGTCCTTCAAGAGAGCCTCCAGCCTGCCCCTTCGGTATTGTTGGGATGTACAAAGCAATAGCTTCAACTTTGATCCACTCTGCTACCTGTAAAGAGTCCTCTTTTGTGGGCATTCTTGTACCTGCTTGAGATGAGGACAGAACAAACAGAAAGCACCTTAAAGGAGCTTACTAAATAAGTCTGGGATTGAGTGAACAGCATTCGAGGGGTCAAATTTAATTCCTTCCTTCCTTTTGTATTCAGATTAGAGGCCAAGGTAGATTTGTGGAAGCCAGGACTCCTCAGCTAATGCTGCTTTTGCACTTAACCTGCAATTTACCTGTCAGTAACAAATACATTAAAGGCCAGCTAAGCTCTTCAAACTTCCAAACAATTTTACCGCACCATCAGGTGAGCTCTTTAGTATCCAAGAGCACAACAGCCTGTTCATGTCTAAGAAAAACATCTGCTGCCTAAAGAAATCCTTCTCAAAAATGCATCTGGTAAAATAAATGTGCATATTTAAAGAAAGTACATGTTTCAAGTCAATCAAACACCTCAAAAATAACAATAAAAAGCCTTCCAAAGAGGCTACTTGCCAGTGATGTATTGGCTTGGTTAAGAAGGGCTGTGTTTTCAAAGCCTCCTAAATTCCTCAACTCAAGTGCTGAGTGGAGGTTTATTAAGTGACCTGTCTGGATGTATATCAGCCTTGTCCCTAGTGGGGGTCCTATGTTAAATTCCATCATTAAAACCTATTACTGAGCTATCAAAACCCGCTGTAATTCCATCTAATGACCTCATTTCCCTAAGCGTAACTCAACGCAAGGTTTGCTGATGCGGTGTTACCTCTTGGTGGGCCACAGCCCCTTAGCAGAGCAGGGGGTGGGGGGAAGAGAGGGAGAAATCAATGTCTGCGGAGATGACAAGGCACACAGCCAGTGACTGGGGACCAAGAAACTATCCAATATCCCATTTCCTATCCAGTCTATTAGCAGCTGAAGTCAGCCAGGGCTCCGGGTTTGATTGAAGGCTGAGCTGAGACCAGATAGAGAAGGAGAAGCCCAGGCAATATGGCCACCAGGCGAGGCTCCTTTCCATCCAGCTGAAATCACTCCTAAAAGTCAGGGTATATAAAAATGGATTATTGCATTAAAAGTTCAAAATGTTCTTTTTATTTTATTTTTAATTTTTTTTTTCTTGCCTTGCTCTGGTTAAGGGGTGGACACAAGGAAAAAGGAAAAAAAAAAAAAACCCAACCCTTTCCCTTCTCCCCCCCTCAATCCCCCTTCCACACACACCTCTACTTGCCATGAAATCATTTCGTAAATACAAAAAAGGCCCCTCAGGCTATTGGTGCCCAGACACTCATTTTTAGAGTGGATAATTGACTCCTTTCAGTTGATAATTCATAGCTTGCATATGCCAGCTAATACATCAGTGCCCAGAGACTCAGCGAGAGCCCCAAGCACAAACGGGAGAGGGGGAAAGGAAAAGGGAAAGAAAGAAAAAAAAAAGAAGAAAAAATATTTCGGATGATAGATGAGTGCATTACGGCTTTATGAATGAATTATGTCCTGCAAATACCTTGAGCAGGAGAGACTGTCGGCCTGTATCTATACTAATCTGGGAGGAATTATGACGATTTTCACATTAAAAAGGGAAAAGGGAAAGAATTAATTGAGCAATTGGGCTATTAAAAATGTATGTCGGCATGTTCTGTATGTCCATTTTTCAATTTATCATACGCCAGGAAGCTTCCTTTCAGGGTGACTGCCATTTTTCTCCTCTTTCTTATGTTTGATCTTTGTTTTTATTTATTGTAAGTTCCTGTCATGTACAACTCGATCACGATCATTGTGACAAGATGAACTCTGGGGTTTTTTGCAGGGAGGTGTTGCCTTGGTGCATGTGCTCCCTGGGAAAAAATACGGGTGGGAGGACCAGAAGGAATTATTTCTTTGCATCCCATGGCTCCTACAGTATTTCTAACTTAATAAAACCAGATTATTCCACAGTGTTTGTGAAGTTTTATTCCATATGGGAAGGTTTCAGATGAGGTTTGGCTCTAGGAGAGTGGATGCAGCGGGGATCTTCTTTTCAAAAGTTATAGGTTGCTAATGCTGTCCCATCCAGAAGCGCTAAGGGTAAGTGCCAGCACATGCACACACCCGCTCTGCACACGTGTGTGAAACGCCACACACCACTGCTTGAAAAATTCACCGACGCAAACGATGCATTGCCCGGCTCCAGCATTCAGCTGTGGATTGTATGCACTGTTGGCCAAAAATATATTCTGAATGATTATAGTGGATTATTATATTCTGCATGTGTACCCTGTAGTATGTGTTAATTATTTTCAGATCCGAGAAATAATTTAGTCGATTAAAACACTTTGCCAGTGGGGAAATATTTTTAGAATAACAGCAATTTAGAAAACAGTTTTCATCTCTATAATTGGTTGGTTTGTTTAAATATCTGAAATAACTGCAAAATATGTTTCCTGCTTTCATATACATGATACGCTCCATTATATTTGTTTGAAGTTGCTTAAAATTTTAGTAGCATTAAAAACAGATCTTAGAGTCTAGCAAAAAAAAAAAAAAGAAATCAACAACTCAGTCAATGTGAAAAAACCAAAATCCTGTTTAAGATCTGACAGCAAATTTCAAGCAGTCAGACCAACACATATTGTTTAACCTGTGTCCTCAATTTTCTAATCCAGGAATTATGCTTCACCTGAACTTCCTCTAATACAATTAGCGTGGTGTGTTTGCTGAAACATAATGCCTTTACAGAATAATGTTTTATGCTGCAAAGCATATCTAATCTCTTCACGCAAGCCACTCTACTGCAAATCATTTTATAATATGCAGGAATTTTTTGATGTTGTTTATGTTCTCATGTTTATGAGGTCTTTAATTGATTGTAAGCTGCTCTTTAAGTACTTAAAGATGTTTTTTTTTTAATCCTATTAATTTTTCCTGTCTTCTTTTTTTCAGACTTGTTAAACATTTGTTACCGCACTGGCTAAAACACAAGGGTGCTGGAGGAGCATTTCAGCGAACTATTGTGTTTGTATTCCAGACCATTATGGAGGATATGTAGGTTTATTGTCTCATTTGAGGTGCAGCAGCACCTAAATTCTCCTTCATCGCTGTGTACATAGGAGTGGGAATTTTGCTGTGGGTTTGATTTAGTTATTCTCTGCTCTTGTACACAACGAAGAGGTAAGCACATCTCAGGGCAAGTGTCACCTTCCTCGATATCAGTGCTTTTTCAGCAGCTATTCTGCTGTACAGAAGCTTTTGGGTGGTCTTAAACAACCTCTGTGAGAAGGCTGATGTATATAAAAGGGATGTGAAACAGACCTGCTCCTGTAAATCTTTCTGAGCTTTGAAAGATTTCTGCATTGCCCAAGACTTTGCAAATATTACAGCGGGGAAAAAACCAGGGACAACCACCGAGCAGCACCCACCAGTCCTGTGCTCAGGGTCCCCGTGACAAGTCCATTTTCAGCTCTTGTTGCCACCTGACAAAGTACTTGGTGCCCAAGGACATCCCCCAGCCCAGGTTATCCCACTCCTCCCACTCAGGTGGGAGCCCTCTTGTCTAGCATGGGGGGTCCTAGAGAGCTCTTATCCCTGTGGAAAGTTTTGTTTTCAGCAAAATGGCCCTTTTCCTCCAAAATAACCACCACATCTTAGCAGTAAATCAAGTCTCAGAGAGAAAATACGAGGGAAGATCAAAAGTTATGTGCCTCCCACCTGATCCTGTCTAGGGCAGCAGGTTCCCCACCATGTCTGGATATGGGATTTGGGGTCCTACATGGATTCAACCTAGTGGGGACCATCTGAGTGACTGCTGGGAGTGGCAGGACACCCCTTGTCCCTCTAGGTTCCCATCAGCAACCTTTAATCCGGTTTGGAGAGCTGAACTGCTCTGCAGTGATGAGTCTGACTCACATCCCCCCTTGCTATGGGAGAGGTCTGAAGGTGCAAGGCACTGTGCAAATACCCTGAGGGACCTGGTAGTTTTGTGCCAGGTCATGTGTGGGTGCTGAACCCTGCACCCCATTTACTAGGCTCCATGTCCTCCTGGGCAATGGGCTGCAGCTTGGGGCCAGCTATGAGTCAGAGTCCCATTGCTCCCCTACATATACCTGGCTCTTCTTGTCCTGACAGCTCCTGGACTGCAGCACAGAAATAATTTCACTGTGTTTTTTACCCGGTGAGGGTAAAATACCCAATAATGTTCACTTCTTACTTGTGGAGATCTTAGTTTTCTAAAACCTACATATCAGAAATTAATCACACACTGGGACATCTCCACGCAGCACCACTGCAGAGTCCTGAGCCCTGTTGCAGCCTCCTTGGCCAGCCACCTCACCTGCCCATGCCTCCATTCCCCAGCCAAACGATGCAGGCAACATGCTGCCTTCCCTGTGTAACCCCCCCTGCACTGGGGTTGGCTCCTTGCTCTGGCTTTGCAGAGGGAATTAGCCCAGCAGGGCCTTCCACACCATGGCAACTGAACATAGTTCATCCAAAAACCAGCACATCAGTCTTGCTGATTACACATGCCTTCTTCTGGTAACACACATCTTGGTAAAGGATTAATGACAGCTAGAATCCCATTAAGAGAGAAACACAAGTTCCCCAGCTTACTTAATATCAGGTTTCTTGCACCTGGGTCACTGAAGTAGAACGTAACCTGCAGAATATAAAATGTCCTGCTATTGCCTTTGCCACTGACACGCACAGAGAGGTGTTGTGAAGAACAGACATTTATAATCCAGGCTCCCTTAGACATGCTAAGGCATGCACAGACCTGAAGGTTGTACATAACCTTTGCAGCAAGGTTGCTGGTATGTTCTCCTTATAACTTAGCAGCTCCAGTTTCGGATGGATATGCAGAAACCTGAATTTTTTCTTGCTGTATCCCGCAAAACGACCGGAATGAATGTTCCCCTGAACAACTCCACCATGAAAACCTTGATTCCTTGTGCAACGCAATTCCTTGGTCAAGGGTGCTGACAAACCCGGAGTTCAGGGTCTGCTGAAGGCCATTTTTCTACAAAAGCTTAACCATTTTGCCAATATCTGTATATTACAGACAAGAAAAACCATGACCAGTTCTACCTACAGCCAACCCCCAGGTGCCGTGCAGACCTGTGGTTTCCAGCATCTTTCCTCTTCTGCTGGCACGCAAGGAGAGCTACCTAAAGCAGGATATTGTTTAAACACAAACCATTCCCATGGCCTGCCTTCCTCCCATGGCCTTCCTCCCATGGCCTTGCAGCAGGATTCGGGTGTCTCTAACCTCAAAGATGTCTCAGACCAGATCAGACGTTTCTGAAAATGTTCCCCAAAATGCAGCCTGAGTGAGGAAAAAGGGAGCAGCCTTGAGAGTCAAAGAGACTTTTTCCTGTCCTGCTTCCCAGAGGATTTTGCCCAGGACAAACTCACCTTCAGAAGACTTTATTGTAGTAATGGATGATTTTATGCCATTTGCCTGTTTATCGTTTTAAGGTTCCACCAAGCAAGAGAAGGGCTAAATAAATATGGAGAAATAAGCCAATATCCTATCAGGATAATAGTTTTTCTTTTTTTTTTTTTTTTCCCTCTGAGATCAAAGAGTTGAATAACAGACTAAAAAAAAAAAAAGAAATTATATGTTGACTTTTGTTTTATTTAAAAATATATCATTTGCTTAAAAAATATCATTGCGTCACTTTTTTAAAGAGTATCTATAAGCAGTTTTAACTGTTGTCTCCCAGAAATGCAGGACAGAGAGGCTCTTTTGAGCTACATTGCAGAAAACTCATGAAGATCACTTCAGGGGAAAAAGTGGAAACTAAGTAAAAGGTAGGATTTTTGGGGAGACACTTGGAATGGGAAGAGGATCTTGTTGGAGCCAACAGCTACACCCTGAATCCAGTGAATCTGGGTCTTGCTGTTTCTCTACCTGAGATGACTCCATACACCTATACGATCCATCCAGCCGCTCCGCAGAATTAAGAACCAATTAGGCTTAATTTGCTTATTTTTTGCCAAACCTCTATCACTGTCAGTGCCTCCGTAGCATTTTTACGATGGTGTCACTGGAACAGAGCAGCCTCAGTGGCCATGTAATGCTGAGATGGTCAGAAAACTCCTGCATGCAGCTATAGAGAAAATGGGTCAGGGATGTGGCGTCTCCCCGAAGACAAGCCACAGCTGAAAGACACCAGAAAAGCACCCGCATCCAATGCCATTTTTCCACTGAGCTTTATACTGGGTCCTTTCTGGGGTGAGAAGTTTTTTGAGAGAAGGATTTGTTATTATTAACGATAATAAAATCAGCCATGCCCTTTTCTCCACCTGCCTTCCCCCAAATCTCTCTGTTTGGTTACCTGCTACTTCTGGGATCCCACACTCAAACTGTGCTGATAACTCGGGGAAGGGACCTTTCTTATTGAACAAGGTGGAAAAAGCAGCTTCAAGTGTCAGGAATTTCTTCCAGACATTCAGCATCTGTATTTAAATTAAGAGGCTTAAAGATCTCCTGAACTTTTCCAGGTTTTTAATTTTAGTTTAACTTCAGGAGTGGAGTTTTGGGCTCAGAATATAATATTTGGAGTGCCATCTACTGCGTCTTCCAGGGACTGCTTTGAAATAACGTTTGAGCTTGGAGGAGCTCTTCCTCTGAATTTCTCCATGTGGTTGTTAGTATGTGGGTAGGGATGGGTGAAACCCAAACATCTGCTCAGAAACACTGGAAATAGCGTGAATCGTGGTTGGTTTTGCCAAAGGAGGTGAGCTAATGTTGTGGGTTAACCCCAGTGGGCAGCGCAGCACCACACAGCCGCTCGCTCACTTCCCCAAGGCAGGATGAGGGAGAGAATTGGAAAGGTAGAAGTGAGAAAACTCATGGCTCAAGATAAAGATTGTTTAATAGCAAAAGCTGTGTGAGCAAGCAAAGCAAAGTAAGGCATTAATTCACTACCTCCCACTGACAGGCAGGTGCTCAGCCATCCCCAGGAAAGCAGAGCTTCATCACATGTAACAGTGACTTGGGAAAACCAACACCATAACTCCAAACATCCCCCTTCTTCTCCCAGCTTTTATTGCTGAGCACAACATATGGCCTAGGATACCCCTTTGGTCAGCTGGACTCAAACTGTCCTGGCTGTGCCCTGTCCCAGCTTCTCGTGCACCCCCAACCCACTCGCTGCTGGGACAGGCTGAGAAGCAGAAAAGCCTGTAACCAGTGCTCAGCAATAGCTACAACATCCCTGTATCTCCGCTGTTTTGGTCACAAATCCAAAACATAGCACCATGAAGAAAATTAACTCTATCCAAGGCAAAACCAGAGTGGTGTTTTCTTGTGCTTCTTGCATCTTGAGGTTAAAGAGTGCAAAGAGAAGTTATATTAAAAAAAAAGTTTTCAAAGTACTGAAAGACTACATAACAGATTATCTTGCTCTTCAAGCTCTAGCCATTTTAGGATGACCTGACACACACACACATAAGTTTTTACATCATTGTTGTCCTTTTCAAATCTCTGTGGAGATCAGTCCTCTTCAAAATCCTAGTGCCCAGCTGCCCTTTCCCACTGGAGAAGTGAGACTCTGGCCAGGGCTCCTCCAGCACTGCACCTCTGTCACTGCCACATCTGTCACCCATAGCCACATCTGTGCCTCTCCTTGAGGGTTGTCCAGAGCATCGGCACCCGCAGGAGGAGGAGTCAAACTGTCACGGTGACATCCACATTGCCTGACACAAGGATCAGCTGCGGAACAACTCAGTGGGACCCTTCGGAACTCCACTTTTAAGCCGCAGAGCTCTAGCTTGTCATTTGGGCCACGTATTTTGGTAGTGGAGTCTCCCCGAGGTCTAGCCTGGAGGATTCTCTCTGGGGCAGGGACTCTCTCTGGCATGTGACATTCGTAGGCAGCATAACCCCATCACAAGAAACAGACGTTAAACACAGAGACGGTTGGCATCTACCCCAGCTGAGAAGGTACAGCTGACGTGGCACACAGCCCCCCACCCGTGGGTAAGCTGGCAGGCTTCCATCCCACCCCGGTGCAGAGAACCCACAACCTCAGGACACTGAAAGCACAGCTCCGGGTGAGGAATTGGTCATTCCAGAGGAGCGAGCTCCCTCTGCTGCCCAAGCCTCTGCTCGCGGCGGGCAGGACCCGGCAGCCTGGTTTTCCTGCATCGTCCTGGAAAATAAAAATGAAGCATTAAAAAGTCATGTTGGCTGGGTCTGGGAGGGAAAACGCGACCGTGGCAGCACCCGCTGCATCTCATAGCCTTCCTACAGACCAGGTCCTGTGGCTTGATCCAAGCTAGACCATAATAATTGGGAGCCAACCGTCATCAGCATCCCCCCTGACAACCCCTGCTGCCCCCCAGCACCAGCCCGGGGGTGATATGGCTCAGCCTGGTCCAGGCAAAGTGCTGGCTGGGTTTCGAGCTGGGTCATAGCACGTCTGTCCACTTGCAGCCAAGTGAAATGTTTACCCTGGCTCGTTGTTGTTGTTGTTGCTGCCAACTGTAATTAATTACAGCAAGAGGGCAAATTGCCTGTCTTTTGAATTATTTATTGCAGTCAAACGCAGGCAGATCGCATGGGTCTGTGTAGCTATGTGGGTCTCCGACGTCTGCTAAAGGATTGGTGTAATCCCTGTAAATTCATTAACATTTATCAGCTCCCTGTTTGTGGCTATACCACTCCATCCCCTCCCTTTTCTTGCCCTTCTCCCTCCATGGAGCAAAGATTTATTGCTGAATTAAAGCCAGAGAGCTCCTGGCCGATGAGCTGGGGAAGGAGGATAATTCTATTACTTGTCAGAGCAGTTCAGGGGGAAATTGTGTGCAATAACCACGGCTCAGAGCACAGGCTCCAGAAGTCCAAGCTTGTGAGATGGCATTGGGGAAAAAAAAGAAAAAAACCAAGACCAGGCAGATGAGGTGGTGCCCAGGGCTGGGGTTTTCCTTGCTGGATGTGCATAGCAAGGAGGCTCAGCAGCAAAGCCACCCCTGCACCCATGGCCCCATCTCTAGCATCGCACTGCACAATCCCATGCCACACTGTCCTATGGGTTTGTAGCAGGGTGCTGAGGAAAAGGATGCTCCTGCGCAGAGCAAAGTCTGCACTGAGGTGGGAAGGTCTCCCATGGCCAGTGCCGTGTTCCCACCATCCTCATCACTGGTGGTAGCAATCGTGGGACAGAGCAGGGAACAGACCCAGCAGGAAGTAAAATTTTTTTGGAGGAGAAAAGGAGGTCAGATCAGATTTTCAGCCAGATCAGGATTCTAGTATTGCTAGAAAGAAGGGGGCAGCTAAATCAGTGGAGGCATGACTGTCCGCTTGGCAGTGGGATGGACTAAGACCAGCTGCAAGCGAGTGCCAGGCCATGGGCCAACTCATGTGAGCTCAGGTTGGGCTGGGTTAGGAGTGTGTCTGTCAGCAGCCCCTCACGATTTGCTGGTAACTCTGCAGGACAACGGTCACATCTGCTTACCCTGGGCTAGTGCTGGTGCTCAGAACACACTGACGCCATCCTTGCCTTTAACAATGCTCTCAACATCAAGCAAATCCCATTTGTGGACAGCAAGTTCCCTTGGAAACCCAGGACAATGCTCTGGGAGACTCTAAATCATGAACCTAACCCAGCTTGTGCAATATCTGTGTTTCCCCTATGTATTGAACTGTGCCAAAAATGAACACCCCAGCCCAGTAGTGAAGGCCTGATATAGAAATCTGAACTGGACGTGCCTGCCCTTCTTTTTTCAACTGTATTTATTGCTAGTGACACCTACCAGCTTCATCTGGTAGCACAGAAAATGAGTACTGCCACGTTTCCTTGCACTCTGCCAAGGATATATGTTTCCTATAGCTCAGGTTGCCCCATCAGCCCTTAGCCAAGCGTACAATTATCTCTGGGGGTCCCTGTTCAGCCCCAGGGTCTTTTCCACAACTGTGGCCATCACACCTCAGGGCCACAGCAAAGCTCTCCAGCTGCTCTGCTTTTTTAGCACCCTGGCTTGGGGGTTTCAGTGGAGGATGCTGCTTTTTGTCAAGGGTGGGAAGGATTCGAAGGATGAGGAAGGAATATGGGGAATAAATGAGCTCCAGGGTTGGTCTGTGAGTCTACAAAGTCCCAGATGCCCCCAGATCTGCACTGCTTTTGGCTAAGCTGTCTCCAGTAAGTTTCCTCCAGCAGCATTTGGCTCGTACTTTGATGCATGAGGATTTTGAGGCATTATGCCTGGTGCCTGGGCATCACTCTCCCAGAGGCTGTTTGCTGGGCGTAGGACTCACCCAGCTGATGGCAGCTCCCACTGCTGTGACCCAGAATATTTTGGCGCTGGCCCATGCAAAATTTAAGAACAAAAATGCCAGTGTGGGATCTCTTCTGGTGTTTGTAAATTGTCAAGTCACAGGCTTTGGTCCGGAGGTTCTCTGCCATGCCTGGGGAGCTTGGCGTAACAGTGGGACGCAATCTGGTTGCCTACCTTCAGCAATTGCTGCTGAAAGGCTGAGAGTATTTATTTCCCAAGGTCTTCTCTTGCAGCCTTGGGTATAAATTTCCTTCCATTTATTCGTGAAAGGCTCCGCTCCTGTGCTGTGTTTGGGCTGTCAGCGGTTGCCGTGGACATTTAGGTCAATCACAGATATTATTTCTGTCTCTGGAGCTGGCAGCTCTCATCCTGGGCCTTCAGCTTTGTGTCTTGCCTATAAATAAAATGCCATTCATTCTCAGCACAGTGGGAAGAGGCAGAGATGAGCTCAAAGTGCTGCTCTCACAGGGAGGAGTGCTCATTTCAAATAGCTCGACCCCTCAAAGAATTATCAAGCCCCATATTAAGCACCCCTATTGCTTTAATAGGAAGCCTGGTGGGAATTAGGGGGATAAAAATAGGCATTAGAGCTGCAGCATAAGGCAACTTGTATTTGCAGCTCATCATTCATGTGCTGGACACTACTCTGTGTGGTGGAGACATGCAGCCAGACTGGAAGCACATGGAGAATGAGGGGAGGCCAAGGCAGAGCTTGAGGGGTGCAGAAACACTTGTATTTTCTTTAGTCCTTGCAGGTGCTTGTTTAACAAATGGCTGATGTTCCTGGTGGGGCTGAGCCCCCAGGAGCAGAAATCTCACTGATCCAAAGGCTTTGGGACCATGGGTCAGGTCAGTCAGTCTTCTTATTGCTGACAAACACCAGTTCCCAGACCCAGTCTGACAATAGGCTACTGCTTCTTTTTCTCTGCAAATGAGTATTTTGATATTTAAAACCAAACAAAACCACTTCTTTTAAATACAATTCCTGAACAGCAGTGTTTACGGGTCGATACTAGGCTGCTCAGCTCAGAGGTTTTTGGAAGCAGCCTTGTTGGCTGTAGAGGCAATAAACTGTTGCTAATTTGGGGGGCCATCATTCTGCAGCCATTCGTTCTCTAATGGCTTTTTGCAGATTTATGCACTGGTAAGTAGAAGAAGGTGTTTTTTCTCATTATTCTGGGAACAAACAAATATGAAGCATTGACTAGGAAAGAGAATTGGGAAAAACTTGCAAAAAAAAAGCTAAAACACACATCAGGCAGGCGTCTATTACTGTAAATTATCCTTACCCCAGAGCAGCAATGACTATAAGCTCTAGGTCTTTGTTTAATCTCTTACTTCCTTAAGAGTGTATGAATATTGTTTTGCCATTTATTGCAGTCATTTTGCAAAGTGGATCTGGGGCGTTTTTGCAGAGAGTTTACATTGTACGTGATTGAGCTGATTCCCTTCCAGACACTCACGTATCCCCCCGCTGCATAAATTAGGGCTGAGCACTTTTTATTTCCTTGCAAGGGAAATGAGCTCTGACGAATGGGGATGAGATGAATATCACATTATTTGGGGGCTGAGACAAGGGTGGGGGGCAAAGAGAAGATATTTCTCTGGCTTTGCCTGGTGCTCTCACTTTTCAACTATCTTTTACCACTTCTCCCCATGGTGGAAAATTTCTTTTCTACACTAAAATAATCTCCCAGACACCTGGTGATTATTGTATTAAGATGTGATGAATTGCAATGCTCAAAACAACTGACAACCCTCTGCCTTTTAGATTTCCAGCCACAACAGTGAAGTATGGGCCAAATTTTTGGCAGGGGGATCCTGAGAAGCTGCTGGGGAGGGCCAAGCATCTGCTGTGCCTGAAGCCAGGTGGGCCGGTCCTGCAGCCACCCTGCATCCCTCTTTTTGCTCCTTGAGCTTTGCCCTTGGCCCCAGCCGAGCCCACTGCAGGGTCTGGTCTGCCACGCTGCTCAGCACTGATTGACTATCCCTGTCCTTCTCAGAAAGGCACAGATTTTCCTATTAGCTGCAGTTCCTACTCACTGATAATAGATCCATCACTGTGAGCTCTGGCTCTTTGTAACCGGTTTGTGTCCCCTCCTTCCATTAAATATGGACATAATTAGTCCATATTTAATCATTACTGAGGACAAAAGGCAGGGACACATTACAGTCATCCTCGCAAATCATCTTTTGTCCAGATGGCCCGCAAAGTACATTGTAAACCTCATTAACAGATTGCACCAATTAATTGTCTGATATGGGAATCACTTTGCTAACCACCGAGGCAGCTGCATCCAGGAGGGAGCGCAGCCAGGGAAGGACCTGCAAAACTCAGCCCCAGCTGCCGGCCAGGGAAGGGATCAGGGTTAGCAACGCTGGACATTGCTACTGTTCATTCCAATTGTAATTGAGCATTTTCCATTATTTAAATATCTGCTTTTTGTGGGAAATGCTGGTTATTTTGCTGAAAGATTTACCCTCATCTGCCCCAAACCGGGACCCGTGTAGATTGAAATGGATCAGCCTTTCAAACCACGCCAGCAACGGGGAGCAGTTTTCTCATGGCCTTAGATGTACCTTCAGCTGTGTGAAGTTGCATTTTGCTTTTTTACCCCAAAGTAAGCAGATTAAAAAACAATTTTTTCTCAGTCTAAGACTCGGTACCTATTGATAAATCCGTAATGAATTTGTACTTCAGGCTATTAATTGCCTTGCAGATGTTTAGCCATAGGATTCCAGTGCAGAAGGAGATCGATAGATGTTGAGATTAAATTATCCAACTGTTTCAAAACCCAAATAATCACTGCTTGAGCTTGTTTAGTTTGGGCCCAGGACAAAAGTCAATTCCTTCCCTGTGGACATTTCTGTAAAGTACAGTTGACATAAGAAATGATGAGACTCTGGAAAACTAGATTGAGCCATAAATATTCAGCTCTGCAGTGGATCCGAGAATAATAATTTAACTTTCTTTAATGCCCAGCTCTCAGAGTGCTTAACAAACTCTCCATTCTTGGCAATCCTCAGCTGATTAACAATTCAGATCTCCTAATCCGTAACTTGGGAGGGAAAAATGAAGATTTGGTTCAAATAAACCCCTAGCTGATGGAGTTAGAAGAGCTTCACTGTGGCATTTGCAACCAGCTAAAAAGAACAGAAAAGGATGGAGAAGAGTGTCCCTGTCTGTAGGTATCTATAGCTATTCCAGATAAGCTGTCCTACCAATATTTTCCTGCTTTTAAATTACTATTTCCTAGGACAAGCATCCTCTATAAGTGTTACCATGCTCTTGCTGGCAGTTTCTACCTCCTCTCCCTCACCTGAGCCCTCCCTGGCTCTTTCCAGCCCAAGGAGCCACAGCAGCCCCTTCCCTGATGCTTCAACGGGCTGTGCTCAGGGGCAGAAGACCTTTCCCAGCAGCTGCAGCTGGAGGGGAACATGGCATCCATTTACCCTTTGAAAGTGCACGGTTTGCCTTGACACCTGATGAAAATCCTTGTCACCTCTCTTCTTCCTGGCCAGGATGGGAATTTTTGCCCTGTGAATGAGTCCTGGGAGCAGCCCAGTAACTGGGGAGGTGAAGCACGGGTGATGCTAAAACCCTTCTGTGCAGAAGCAATGTGCATTTTTTAACCTGAACAGGGCAAATGATCTGCCCTGCATGCACACTGGGGAGGGTCCTACAGCGCAAATGCCTCCTTCCCCTAGAGATGCTCCTTCCTCCTGTTTCTCTGCCTTGTCCCAGGTGGTGCCACATCCTACCCCTCACAGGGAGAATGCAACAGGGGCAGGTCTCTCTGCTGAGCTTCCTCTTGGTCTTCCCAGTACCTTTTTCCTCCATTTCTTGCTGGCAAAGAGCTCAGTTGTTGTTATAGCAACCTCAGTGCAGTTAAGTCTCTAGAGGCGAGGTTTATAGGGAGAGGCAATATCTTTTATTAGACCGACTGATACAGCTGAAAGAGAAAAATAAAGGGGTGGGGGGGAAGAGGGAGAGAGCAGCTCTCTGGCTCACAAGCTCATCACAGGTCCCCAGAGCTGTGGATGGAGGAGAATGAAGCAGGTACGGAAGAGAAAGAGGTGACACGTGGGGATTTGGTGTGGGCACACGGCAAGGGACAGACCCGGCTGGTGCAGGCTTGGCCAGGCTGGTAGGACAGCAGCACAGCAGCACAGGAGTTATGGGGTGCTAATCTGGGCTTGTCTGGTGGAAAGCAGTGATTCAGTGGGAAATGAGACCCATGTTCAATGCTGGCTCTTCCTGCAACACACCATCACGGTGCTGGTTTGCCTTCAAAGCCCTAGAACCATCACAGCATGTCCCAGGTGCTGGTCATCGCAGTCGCTGCTGCAAACACCACTGCATCCAGTGACAAAATAATCCCAGTCCCTCTGATCTGCTGTGCGTGTGCTTTAAACCTCTGATCAAGCTACGCAGAACAAACCTGGGCAGCACCCCCCCTAAGCAGTGGTCTCGGGGTACGCTCCCCACCTGACATAAGGAAGGCGGCAGAAAACACTCTCAAGGAGCTAATCAGCAAGGTATCTCCTGGGTCACCTGCGGGTCTAATCCCCAGCTGAAAACCAATTCCAGCCCCTTGGCTGGGCCCACTGGTTCTTGGCTCTTCTTCCAGTGCATCTCCAGCAGCATCGAAGGTCTCCTTACTCTGGTCCCACCTGACTCGCTCTACTTGCTCCGAATCTGATCTCTGGCATCTATCAAACACGAGCCACCGCTTTCAGGCATCTCATCACTCAAGCAGACAGCGCTTCTGCTGTTGGTACATCCTCATCAATCAGCCTGCTGTTCTGGATAAAACTCACCTCCTAATGCACAGCCGGTACTCACCTGAATGGTATCTTTCATGTGCTGACTGCTGGGAAGTCTGTCATTCAGACTGTCAGCTTTCAGTTAAATTTATGGCTTGATGATAATTTTATATAAACACCAAACTCAGGGTAAAAAGCTTTGCAGACGCTGATGTAAAAGCTCTTCTCTTTCTGTCTGGGGTTTTTAATCTTCAGTATTGCTCAAGTGGAAATTCACCTTGCGTTTTGCATATTCTTTTCTGTTTAACTAGGCCCTTGTAACCTCCTGAACAGAAAAGCAGAACAGGCAATAATTCATAGTCTGTCTGAGGAAGAAAACACAAGCACATAAAAGAAATGTAAATGAATTCAGCATTAAACAGGTGGCTTTGGGGAAGGACGGCCTGTCTGCGGGCTTGCATGGGCCCCAGCAGAACGATGGAGGTTGGAGTCAGCTCCTCTGAGCCAAAACCGAGGTCTGTGGTGGCCAATTTCTTCTTTGCAAGAGGAAAGGAAGTAGCTAAGATAGTGTAAGTCTTCCTTTCCTTTAATAGCTGCGGTACATTTTGTTTTGACACGTCAGATGACCGCGGATGCTCAAGGATGACACCATCGTTTGAGGTGATGCTAGGTGCTGCTGTGCAGCAGCAATGTTGCCCCGCACACTCCAACTATCAAAATGCGGCTTTAATCGCAACCTCTTGTGTTATCTGCTTCCTGTAAGGGTGGTGGATGATCCCTCCCCTTGTTACAGAGTGTGAAACTCAGTTGCTGTCTGAATTATGTTTGTGAAGGGCCAATAAACCTCAACGAGAGGCCAGTTAAGAGCAGAAGGCAAATCCAACTTCTGGGCTTGGGCAAATCTAACCTGCATGGTTAGGCTGGCTCATGAGGCTTGGGCTTGCCTTCAGCACAGCTGTCACAGGCCTGGTACCCACCCGGAGGAAGGGAGGGTAGCTGTGCTTTGTTTAAACCCCACTGGGATTTTTGCTTCTGCCCACAGCAGAGCCTTGCACCCAGACTGGTGGAACTCTTCAAGTCCCCACCACTCCAGTCACAGTACCACCTCCTTCCAAGGCACCCAAGGGTGCCCTTTTGGAGTTTAGGTGAGCAGGGGACCATGAAGGACACGTGTATGGCCCTGCATCTGCTGACTCAGCAGGGCAAGTCCTGGCCTTCATTGATCCTTAAAGCAAGGGCTGCCTGGTGTGCCAAGGAGGGATGCCCCAGCAAAGCTTTGCTCCAGCCCTGTTCCTCACACAAAGTGAAGAAGCTGGTCCATAAATAGTCCCATGTAATCCTGGCTTCTTATCAGTGATGGAAAACAAAGCTGGATTTCACCAGGGCATCTAAAGTCATCCCAGCAGAAGCGTGTCCTATCTCTGTATCTCCCATCTGACCAACCTGGGCCAGCACTGTCTCACTGGGGACCCAGCAGGGGCCACGCCGTCGCCCAGTACAGAGCACTGGCAGCTGAATTTGGCTTGGCCCACACTTCATGTGCATCTTGGAGCACCTCCCATCATGTGTGTTGGCCAAGCTGCTCTCCCTACCATCGGCCTACCAGCCCCCCGAGTCCCCAAGAACCATCCAGGCAGTCTTCCAGCTAGGAGCACAGCTTCTGTAATGAAGGTGAAATTACTGCTGTGAGCAGATGAACTCCCTTGCTGGACGCGTCAGGAGGGATCACACAGCTGGGCCTGTGCAGAGCAAGCTTATTTAGCCTCTCTGGAAACACGTCATGTAACAGGGACACGCTGAAGTTACACAATGGCCCAGAAGAAAGTCTTACCAGGTGCATTGACCATTTTCATAAATTCTCGTTAATATTAAACCACGGTTGAAAACCCGAAAGACCCTTAAGCATCATTTTTGTGCCCAGTCTTCAACCGAGTCTGTGAAGAGCTTACCCAAAAGCAACTGATTTAGCCCTTATTTCACATTAAAAAGACTTTTCATTTAATCCAGGCCATTCAACATTCTCACCCGTGGGGAAGGATACAGTTTTGGGCTGGAGAAAGGGAACAGCGCCCAATAGTGCCATAGTGCAGATGATTTAAGACAAGTTTAGCACGAAATCACTGCTTCCCATTGCAGATTTAGATTCTTTAGCTCCTGTTGAAATCACCAGGGAGTTTACTCTGGACTTCTCCCGGCATAAGGGGATGCAATTTGGCCCTATAAGTTTGTCTTGAGGTGATAGGGACTGGGCTATGGGAAAGGGGCAGGATCCAGACTCAAACCAGCAAAGAGCTCCTGAGCAACAAAATTACAGAGCATGGGATTAAATCTAGATGATTACCCTAATTCACAGATTATTACACATCCCTTCCTCTGCTCCCCATCCATTTCTGTGCAGAGGAGAGCACACAGAAATCAGGGGAAATAGCTGTTTTGCTGGTCCCCTCATGAGCACAATGAGCAGAGCACCACATAACCACAACAGGGAGCATCCACGAGCCCACAAGACCTTCCCACCATCTCTCCTGTGCTCACTGCAGTCTTGCCTGATGAGCAGAAAGTCCTCACCAACTCCCAGGCTGCCCTCCAGATAAATTCTCAAGAGTCAGAAAGGTCAGGAATCATGCTCTTGGGGGGAGAGCACCAGCCTGCCCTTCAGAGCAGAAAGGACTGTGTCCTGGCACCATAAATCCCATTTCAGGTTGGAAAAGACCTCAGGCTTGCCTACATGACATGGAGCAGAGTTATAGGCTCAGCCCTTGATAGATACTGAAGTGCTTTTTGAGGCATCAAGGACTTTCGCCTTAATCCCAGAAACTGAAGGGAGGGTGACCTTGTATCCTAGATGGGAAAGCCCCAGCTTTTCAGCATTGCATCTCCGTGTCCTGAGTGCTGCTGCATGAGGCTGTACAGTGTATCCTGTACCGCTTACTGCCTAATTGAATTAAACTCAATCTGATTACATTTAGGGAGCTGATAAACAGCATACCTGAAAGCCCGTTACAGCCAAAGTGGCTCTTGCTGTACAAGTTAATTAGAGCCAAGACTATAAAGCTTTTTTTGCTGCTGTAGAACTTGGCTTTTGGGGGAAGCTGGAGGCAACAGTCTGAATGGAAACAACCTGAGGAGTCTGCATGGAGTTATTTCCATTTAGAAGCATAGTTATCACTGAAGTCCAAATAAACTCTGAAGCTGAAATGTGAAGTCTTGCTCAGTGCTTGTCAAGAACTTGTCACCAAAGCAGGTCCAATTAGAATATGTTGACTCCTTGACACCAACATATTTGGCAAAAGACCTCGGTTTCTGCTGCATTTTTTTTTCTTCAGGAGTTTCGTAGGTCTAGGATATCAGACACAGAGGGGAAAGGCAAGGGCAGGAAAGGTGCAGAAGAAACTACAAGAGCCCAGCAGAAATATATGGGGAGCTGAGAGCAAAAGCCTCCACCAGCTCTGGCCCTGGGTTGAGGGTCCTGTGGGTACTGAGCCTCGGGCAGAGGAAGGACAGATGCCTGGGAGGGAGTTGATGTACCCTTGTCACCGCAGCTAAGAATCTGACTGTGTGCCTCGGGCAGAAAGCACACCCAGGTAAAAGGGGGGTCTGGTGGGTAAATCACAACAAGGTGCAGTGAATCTAAGCATTTTTCTCCTCTGCCACCAAATCCATATGTGACCTTAGTCGCATCGCTCAATCGCACAGTACGTCCACTGCCCTACCTCCAAAATGGGAATGTTCACTCCTCCCACCCTATTGTCTGTTTATTTCTATGTAGACTCCCAGGTCTTGGTTCCAGCCACAGCTTCTTACCATTCCTGATAAATACAGCTCCTGACACTACTGAGTCCCTACAGCAGCCTGGGCCCAGGGGCATTGGTGTAATTAATCCCAGAGTGCCTGTGCTTTAAGGGTTCTTAAAAATGTGGGGAGCAAGATGTATGCCCTTACTGCTATTCACTGCCTCCACCTGCTGCTGCGTATTTCCCTGTGAAGGCAATAAAGCAAAATATTTCACACCGAATGGTCTTTCTCCCTTTCTCTCCTCGGCAAATGCACTTTGCACCTGCTCATTAACGAACATACACCATCCACATCGACCAGGGCTGGCGCTGAATTGAACTTCGATTGCCTTTTCAGTGCCATAGCCTAGTTAATAATTACTTTTATGACTCACTCCACTCCATGCTGCTGGAGCGCCATTAAGAGAATTGACAGCACAAATAACAGAAACATTAAGCCTAACGATGTCGAGTGCTAGCCCTGCTGAAGTGCTCCTGGTGTCAAGAAAGAAGAGCCTTTCTCCTTAGTGGTTGTCCCTCACAGGGAGGTGTTTTCTTCCCATCCCTGGCATTGCAGAGGAAAGTCAGCTTGCTGCTCCTTTGAGCTGTGGCATTAGGAGTGTGGGGTGCACACATACGCGTACGTATCCCAGTGCCAAGTGTGCTCACGCTGCAATCATCCACATTTCAGAATGTCTTCATTCCCAGTCGGCAAACTCTCAGCATCCTCAGTTTCAGCATGGTCCTGCAGCCCCCCACCTTCCCCTGCACCCTGGCGTGTCCCTCGGCCAGCCGTGCCCTGCGAGCAGCTCACAGGCTAGCACTCTGCCTGCCCAAATCGTTATGGAAAATGTACCAGTTTGAGCCACTTTCCTGGATTTCCCTCCCAGTTGCACAGGGGCAGAGGGACACTCAGTGCCTCGCTGGGGGGTGGATGGTAATTGCCGTCTCCAGATGCTTCTGCCTCTAACAAAACCGTTTTCAAACATGGACCAAACCCTCTGAATCGATATTTCCCAGTGGTCCACCCATCTTTTGGATTGCAAGTAATCCTCCATAGACCTGGGGCCCCCCATCTATTCCCCATGAGGACAAATAACCCTCTGGAAAGGTCTGGCCAGAAATGAGCAGCAGAAGACCACTGTATCTCTGCTGCAGTACTGCTGTGTTACACCAACGGTGCCTTTGACCTCAGCTCCTGCCAGTTTAATGTCATTTTTCCACTCATTTATAATTCACAACACTGGATTTAATACATCCCAAATTAGCTTTAAATAGCATATCTAAGGATCACAAAGCTTTTTGGATGAACAGAATGTGGCAACAAGTCATTAAGACTATTTAAGATTAAGAGACTTTGGTTCAAGCAGGGAGTTTTCCCTGCTGTTATTTCCCGAAAGCAAAACTATTCCTGTGAAATAGCCATTTCCTTTTCTTTTAACAGGAAAATTCAATTTATCTTCCCTTTTTCTCAGGCAGTTGCTCCTCTTTGCCTCCATTGCCACAAATTCCCTAATCTTGTTACTCTTGGGTGTTGGAAGAGCGTAATCATCAGAGCCATGAAATCGAAGACAACAGCAATACTTCCAGGGAGGTGACTTAAGTCAGAGGAATTAATTCTCCCAGCAGACAGCTCTTATTTAGAACAAATGTGATTTCCAGAACTGAAGCCATGTTTTTAACGAGGCTCTATGAAAATATATGTAGCCCAGAGCTTGTGGGAAATTCAGCATTATGCCAGAGAAATGCATCATGTCAGGAAAACAACAGCCAACAAGATCATTCGGTAAGTTCATCGCTCATTTCCCTGCAGAGAAAAGCTGTCTCTGCGTTTCTGACCCTCAGAGATTGCTGCCCTGAACAAGGGAATCTACAGCTATTTATTGAGCATCCGAATCTGACCCACCCAAAAGGTACATTTTGAGGTTTAACTGAGAAAACAGATGGTTTTCCCTCCCCCTCGAATGAAGCCAGAGGTGGGTGAGGAGGTGGGTCTCCGCACAACACAGCGTTAAGGCATGGAAGTCCGTGCCTCAGGATGCTACAGATGCTGAGCTGCGTTGTTTACCTTTTGGGAAAAGCATGATTAATGCTTTGACCTGAGACCCCTTTTCCAGCTCTGTGCCTCAGTTTCCTTTCTCACCAGCACTTTCTCTTTACCCAGGGCAGGGACTGCCTTACGTGCGCCTACACGGCGAAGCACCAAAGGTGTGGATATGACCACTGGTCATCACTGGGGTGTAAGACCACATCAGAGGGATTTCCAGGGATTCATGGCCATGAAAAAGGGTTTATCCAGCAAGGACGCAGCAAAAATTTACCTTGGCTTTGGGGTTGGTCAGTGTTTTCAGATGGAGGATAAGAAAGAAAAGCCATTTGGAGACCATCACGCAGCATGTAAGCGGGAGGGGGACCTCGGGGAGCTTTCCATGCTCCCTACCTGGGTTCACCTCCCCGGAGCAAACAGCCCTGGTGCCAGGTGCAGTTGTAATTGCCAGCCAAAGGTTATTTTTCTCCAGTGAACTCAGTGGCCTTGTGAAAGGTTCGCAGCCCAGAAACCAAAGCTGGCTGCTTATTTGCACAACAGCCATGGGGTGCAGGCAGCAGTGATGTGTGTCCCCCGAGGAGGCTGCAGAAGCCAGACCCCTTGGGTTTGCCAGCAGCGCATCCTTCCCACATGCAAAATCTGCCTCCGAATGGAGAGTGCGGAGCCCCAGAGACAGCAAACGGGATAAAGCAGCAATGGGAGAGGGCGGATCATCTCCTAATGATGGCATCATGTTTCCCTGGCTCAGGCAGAGATAAAAAGATGAACCATAGATCATACTGATTTCTCCTACCAAGATAACAACAGAGGAAGATTTGTCTCCAGAAGAAGCATCTTTTCTGCCTGCGTGCCAGCAAAAGAAATCATTATTCTATATCTGACTTCATAGCAAACATCATCAAGTATCCAGGCCCGAGAGCTACATATGAAGCTGTGCTCACCGTCACAGCACACTGATGCCAGAAACTCCAGCAAAGATTTCAGCAGGAGGGTCTTCCCGCGATGGTTCTGGGAGGGTACGCAGCTCTCGGGAGACACAGCTTGTTAACAGCACCACTGCGGAGAGATCTGGGTTTTTGGGCTTGACTGAAAGCAGGGGGTCTGGTAAGGGACTGTGACCCAAAGCTGCCTTTAAAGTTTGGTCCTTATGTGGAGACAGAGCGCAGCAATATATTTTAGGGGTGCTTGGATGATTGAATAACAGAGCAATTCTCAAGTGTTCGGATGGGAAATTTCATCTGGAACGTGGGAAGTTTTTTCCTGGCAAAAGCATCATGAGAACCAGTGTCTTCTCAGGACAGGACAATTTCAAAAAATCAGAATTTCCTGATGAATGTGTGCTTCCTGGAAAAACTCCTGGGGACTCTTTGTATGCAAGGATGCCTTGAAAATCATAATCTGTCCTCCCAGGCCTGACCCCCTCTGCGCTCTGAGAATTCAAAGCCATATCAGTGTGTGCAGATCCCACAGAGAGAGGCTGAGAGTGATTACAAGTAGCAGGAGATCTGCTGATGGAAACGGCAAAATCTCCTCTCCACAGTCTTTGTAAATTAGACTGAGCCAAGCCATGGAAACGAGCCCGTATGGAGCAAACCTCGTTGGCCAGCCCTGATGGTCCAGCTGTCTTCTGCAGCTGGTGGGTCACTGTGAGCCTGGGTGAGCAGTGGTCCCCTCCTTGCCAGAGCTATTCGGGTCAGCAGCGGGGGCAGCTGGGACAGCAGAAGCCCCTAGACTGGCCACTGCTGCACAGAGACAGTCTCCAAGAGTTTTAAATTGATATTAAAATGAAAAAAAAGGTCAAGCTCCCACCTTCCCTAGGAAGTGTAAGAGAGCAAACAGCGTAAGACAACTCCAGGGGAGATGCTCCATATCCTAGATCTATCTAGAGTGGTGTGCTGCTGCAGAAGATGAGCATCTGCTGTAGTTTCACATCATCCATGTGATGTGGCATGTGATGAACACGGGCAGGGTGTCACTCTGAGGCCACCCCAACCAAGGAGTTCTTTGGCATCATCAGTCTGATAGCCGGGAGTTTTAGAAAACAAATATACAAACCTCCCCTAGAGCATGTTGTAGTGAGGCAGCCGACAGTGTCTGAGGGTCTCTCCCATGGATGCTGAAAGCTCAGCTGAGCTGACAGCATCTGACAGTTGGAGAAAGCCAGCCTTTCAACCTCTAAGTTGAGCACATTTGCTATGGACTGACTGCAAACTAATGGCATAAAAGTTTTTTAGGTTTTTTTACAGAGGGACTTTGCAAATGGAAATTTCACATGTGCATGGATATTTTTGCTCTTTCATGGATATTTTTTTCCTCTTCCAGGACTTGACCAGGGAAAAAATACCTCATTTCTTGCACAAAAGAAACCTGGAATGTTTGTACCTTTACTGTGGACTTGTGAGTCCTGCAAAAGAATGGCAGTTCATGAGCATTCACAGAATCACAGAATCAGTTGTTTAGGTTGGAAAAGACCTTTAAGATCATCAGGTCCAACCATTACCCTGGTACTGCCAAGTCCCCCACTAAACCATGTCCCTGAGCACGTCTCTCAAATCCCTTCAGGGATGGTGACTCCACCACTTCCCTGGGCAGCCCATTCCAATGCCCAACAGCCCTTTCAGTGAAGGAATTTTTCCTCATATCCAGTCTAAACCTCCGCTGGCACAACTTGAGGCTGTTTCCTCTTGACCTATTGCCTGTCACTTGGGAGAAGAAACCAACCACTCTCCTTTCAGGTAGTTGTAGAGAGCAATAAGGTCTCCCCTGAGCCTCTTCTTCTCTAGGCTGGACACCCTCAGCCCCCTCAGCTGGTCCTCATGGGACTTGTGCTCCTGACCCTTCCCCAGCTCCATTCCCTTGTCTAGGCACACTCCAGCCCCCCAGTGTTCATGGAGCTCCTGAGTCAAAATCAGAGCAATAGCCTAGAGAGGGAGATGAAGGCTCCTGGGGAAGGGTGAGCACTTTCCAGGAGGGAAGGATGGAAGGGGTCAGCCAGCTCAGCCTAATGGAAGGTAAACTCTAGGAAATCTGCAACAAATCTAAAATGTTTCAGGAATACAAATTTCCAGGAGGCAAAAATGGTTAAAAGCCATAGTTGGTATAAGGATAAAAGGAAATAAACCAGCCACAAATAAATTTGGGCTGGAAATTAGAAAAAGCTAATTACATTGCATGTAATGTTTCTGGTTTATTCTTCCAGATGGAAAGAGAAGCTCATGGTCCAAGTTAGGGCTGCCATGGCAGGAATGCTACAGGCTGCAAGTCCAGGAGGGCAGCAGTGATGCTCAGCAAACCCTCCTCTGTGCCCTTCTCTCTGGTCCCAGTTTTAAGAAAGAAAAACCAACCCAGGGAGTTCTTCCTAATGGCCAAAATAAATCCTTTCTGAAGGGAGCAGGTTTTCATTTTACACACGTTGTCGGTGGAGCCTTCTTAGCCAGCTCATTTCCCAGGTCTTTAACCAGCCAGCCTGCCTGGAATGGCGAGATTTCCTCTTGTCTCAAATCACTTGGCTGCACATGGGAGAGAAGACCTTTGATGAGAGGAATTTGCAAGGCTCTCAAATCCTCTTTATTCTTGCTGTGCTATCCCTCCTTGACTCATCTCCAAGAGACCATGCTGGGCTAAACACAGAAGTAGTACAGAAAGGTGACGGCACCAATCCCAGCCACACACAGACAGAGATTCCACCCCTTCCCTGCATCATCTATACCCAGGACTGGGGAGGATCAGCTACAATAATCCAGTCCAGTCCTCTGTCATCAAACAGCCTGAATTCAGAGTAGCCCACAGTCATCACCCACCGCAGCCCACAAACCTGCTCCTCCCGTGTCCCTAATAAGCTGGAAGCCCACAGTTCACATCTGGCCTGTTCAGGTACACAGTTGGGGTTAACACACACATGCAGAGGAAAAAAAAAAAGGGCTAAATGGGGCTTTCCCTGTGTTAGCCAAAGCAATGATGCTTGGAGTCTGTGGTGGGACTAGTGTTTAGGCAACCAAGGCTTCAAGGAGCAATGGCATTCAAGAGGCAACATGAACTCTTAGGGATGCTTTTTCCTTCCGCACTGTCTAGAAAATCAAGCAGGAGAGAGAGGAGCACAAGGCACAATGAATACAGACAGCCTTGGGGCAAGGGAGAAGGTGGTTGGTAAAGAGAAGGTGGGACAAATGCTTACAGAGTGCAATTATTTTAATGTGTCTGTCTTTTCTAAATTCCACATTGCACACATGTAAATAGTAATTTTAAAAAATACTCACACCAGAAACTCTGACTTGGAGGACAAGAAATTCTCCCTGTCTCCTGCTACACAAGGAGGCACAAGATTCACAACAACATTAGTCGCGGCTGATCACGGAGGTGGACGGACAGACAGAGAGACATGGAAATCCCAAAAGACAGAAAAAGGCAAAAGCAGGGCATTCACGCTTCGGAAGGCAGCAGATGTTCCCATGCCCAACCTGCTGTGCAGGCAGGCAGCTGGGGTCACGGCTTGGCATAGAGATCCACCACACCAGGGGATCAGCATCTCACTGGTACTACACCTCTGCCTGCCCAGGTGCCATCTCTGTTGGTTGGCGTCTCTGGGGTTCCAAGGGCGTCAGCTCCCACAGCAACACCGGCTTTACAGTGACCTGCGTCTGCAGCACAGGATGCGCCACGTCCCTGGGCTGTGTTGGGGCTCCCTGTGTGGTACTGGCAGGGATACCACAATGCAAGTGTGAACCACACTAATCTCCTGTCTGGCCCTCTAAGTCCTGCTTCTTCCCCCATTTCTGACCAAGTGGCCTTTGCCTTCGACTTGTATGAGATCTGCCATTATATTATCCATCACTGGCAGCATTTCACGGTGCAACTGCAATAAAGAGTGATTCCAGTACACACAACCCAGGTGGTTTTAAGGCCTTTAGCAAGTAGAGAAAGGAGTTGTATGGTTATCATTTGATTTTACTTTTTTTTTTTTTTTTGGCTCCACGTGTACAAAGAGAATTGCTGCAGTAACCACATTCATCTGGGCAATGCCTCTAAAGCACTTCCAGCCTGTTGTGTGTTATTCCGAAAGGTTGGTGAGCCAGCAAGCTGGGAATCAAACGTACATCAGCAAGCTGTTCTGTTTAATTGCTACAGCAATCACCGGCAGGCAAAAATCACGGGAGCCTATTGTTCGGCACAGCAGTTCCCGCGTGCCAAAGGGCAGCCGGTGCTGGAGGCAGAGCTCACCCAGAAAAATGAGCTCTAAAGGAGATCATACAGAGATCAGCCCATACAGACTCATTCACCTCCAAGCAATCTCCAGGCTCAGGTGTGCTAATACCAACCCTGCTGCTTGGCAACGTGTTCATCTCTAAAGCAGCTTTAAGCGGAGCTGGGAGCAGGTATTTTCTCTTGCACAGGCAGGGAGCTGAGCAGTAGCACAACTACATGATTTTCCCAGGATCTGGAGGCTGTACCCAAGACTTGAATCTACATCTTCCCAGGCCCACACAAACATCCTTTTCCCAAGCCTGCTTCTGCCCCTCCAACCAGTAGGCCAGCCCTGCTAAAATCACAGCCATTCATTCCCTGATGTAGAAGGATCTGTTCTCGGCAGCAAACTGTTGGAGCACTCAAAGAGGAGCCACATTAAGACAGAGTGTTTGGTTACCTCCCATCAAGGAACGAAATTCAACCTCACCCTATCCGAGCTCATGAAGTGGCCAGCAGCTACACAGCAACTCCCCAGAGCAACCGGGACACCTCATGCGTGGGCTGTACAGCGCCGTGGCTCTTCTCGCCAGCTCCCCCACGACTCCTCATGCCAGCACTTAACCCAGCACACCAGCTGTATGGCTCCCACAGCCTGCCCACGCAGAGATCTGCTGGTGGCCCAGGGGAGCCATCGCCACGTCACAACCTCTCCCTCTCCTCCAGCGTTTCCCCTTCAGCCCTCCTGCCTCTGCATACACCCATTTCTGCTGGCTAACGCCTCAGAGCTGTGTTGTCCTGAGCCTAGCAAACTGCTGATGCTGGGCTGAATGGGAAGCATCACCTGCCTCTGGCTACGACAGATGTGAAGTACCTTCAGAAAGAGATGACTGCAAGATACATAAAAGAGGGCCCAGGAAACCTGAGTGCTGTGGGGGGCATGGACTCTTGGCTGGCCCTTCTAATCTGAGAAACTTGGGGCATCAAAGGGAATTAATAGAGTGCAGGATGAAAATAAGCCAAGGATAGAGAAGTTTATGGCCTCTCCCCGCTGCAGGATCACAAATGATGAAAGCTGACAGACATTTGAGGTGCAAATGGATTATTTCACAAAGAAGAAATCCATTCAGGGCTACTAAACACAGGCACTGCTTCCAGCTCAGGAAGCTCCTAAGCGATAGTGCATTGAAGGCTGGGAGAGCATTTTGGGCAAGCAACATCCTGGTTTTGCCCTGTCCTTATACTCTTCCCCAGAGCTTGTTCTTGGCCTTGTCACAAATGGGACGCTGGGCTAGCTGGGCCTTTGGATGTAGTATGGTCACTCTCGTGTCCATATGACTTCCTAGTCACTTAAAGTCCCAAGACCCCCATTTCACATATAGGATTTCCATAAAGAAAGAATCTATGCAGCCATTCCTACTCAAAATCCACTCTCCTGCTGCTGCTTTCCCACATGCTGGTCCTGCTTAGCATAGCTGTCCTTCCACACACTAGTCCCATATCTCATAAAACAAGGGAACAGACCCTACAGGAGTCAGAGCAAAGCCCCATTAGCCCAGCACCATCTTCCCAGCCAGGGCTGCCCAGGGAAGAGCACAAAGCCTTTGCAGCATTAATCCATCAGATCAGGCTCTTTCCAAGGTGGTGTCTTTGCGCCGAACAGCTCTTGATAACTTCCCTTCTGCAAACTCCCCCCATTGCCCTGCAAGCCCATGAGCACGTTGAGCAGCCAGTTCCCTCCAGCAAGGAGATCCACTCCTGATTGCCCGCTGTGTGTAATGGCTCTCGCAGCTGCTTCAGGGAAGGAGATACAGTCACCGTCTTCCAGCACAGCTGTACTGAAGCCCATACAGTTAACTTGCCCCTTGTCCCAAGCTGATGTGTGTCCCAGCCAGCCTTCCACACACAAAAAAAAAAAAAAAGATGGAAAGGATGCTGCCTAGCACCCAGTGCATAATCATTGCCCAAAGATTTCATTTGCAGGCTCCTGCCAATCTCTGGTTACTCCAAGACCTTGTCCCCAAGGATTCAGCCTGGTTGACCTTCCAAGTTACGTACCGCAGTGCACAGCTGCAGCCCAACCTCATTAAAACAAGGGGAAAACACCGGTGCTAATTGCGAGCCTTGTGATTTAGTGTCTCTTACGACGAGTGGTAAAGTCACCCCAAAGAAGCAAGACAGGGCAAGGATTTTCAAGGGAGGGGAGATTGTTCCACGCTGCATTTTCAATAGCAAACACGTAGATTTGTCCCTACTGCCAAAAAGCCTGGCACTAAAAACACTGAAATCTTCTTGTGACTGAGTGGCAGCAAGCTGTAATTTACTGCATTCCGGCTTCTTTTACATTCAAGAATTGCTTCACTTCTGAGAAGAAAGAGCTGTCATTTGTCAGCCCCGTGTAGCCCCACCTTCCAGCCATCACATTTCCATGTTATGCTAGACAAATTAATTCATTCCTGTCTTCCTATCTGCTCTCCCAAAAAGCTGGTGTATTCCCAGGAACTGAGAGTCATCCATTCACAGCCACATCGTTAGCAATTCTCACTTTAAAGCCATGTAATGGGCATGTTCCTTGCAGCAAAAATAGGGATTTTTTCCACTGTTGCATCCACCTTCCTTAAATTGATTCAGAGACCTGTCCGTCTCCTGGCTTTTCAGAAGCACCTTCCCCACACCTCTGACCAATGGTAGATCATGGATTTCTAGCCCATCCATCGCAGCATCTGCCTGGCTGCTAACAAAAGCTCTGCCTGGCTTTAGGATGCAGCCAGGTCCCTGGGCAAGTTGAGCTGTATCGCCTCTCCTCCCGTGGTGTACTTGGCCACCGGCCCGTTGCCTTCCATGGTGAAGAGCTTGCAAGTCTTCGCGTTCTCGTGAACCGGTGTGGACTTTTTCGAGGAGATGGGGGAATTTGTGGGGCTCAGCTGAACAGCGGTGGTATCCTGTACCGTGTGCTCACTAGTTTCAATTTCAAAGGCTGTGTTGCCAGGTTTAATGAGCCCAATGTTGGAACCTGGCTTGGATTTCCTGGCCCCATGAGCTGGGGGCCTCCGGCTGCAGATGCAGCAGGCACCGAAGAATGTGAAGGCCACCACCAGCAAGATGGGTCCGATGATGATGGGAGGGTTGTTCACAGGGAGGAAGGTCCCAAAGGCAAACGCTCCCACTAAAGTGATGTTGATCCCCGCTAGCATGATGCAAAGTCCACAAGCGCAGCAGAGAGCAGGGGAGGGGAGACCCTGAGGTCGTGTCTTTTTCTGGATGGGTTTCTGGGACAAAGAGGCGCTGCTCTTTTCACTGAACATGTTGAGGGGAGTCTCTGAGATCACTTCGGTCCTCACAGGGTGTATACTGTGTTGAGGAGGCCAGCTCTGGTCTCCTGCTGCCTTGAAATCCCTGGAGAGGAACAGAAAAGCATGCTGTTAGAGAAATGAGCCAAAGGCACCTTTTCACCACCACTCATGGTGACCAGCATCTTCTCAGGTTTGCTGGTACCAACAATAAATACAAATGCAATCCTGCTCCAAGTCTTGGCTCTCCCTGTCCATGGTGGTTACATGCAGTCAGCCTCAGGCTGGAGCACTGAGCCCAGTGTGCTCAGTGCCCTCTGCCATCCAGATGGATGACACCCAAGTGAATCCAAGCATGCGATGGCCCGGAGTCTGTGCTTGGCTTTGTCTGGAGCCTGAGACACAGTGCAGCATTGCACCAGTCTGGCTGGAGCTCACGTGTTTCTCCTGTGGGTTTGAGACCTGCTGCATACATCTCTCGATGCTCCCTCTACTCCATTCACCCTTCCCTTAAAATAGAGGTCCTACTGCCCATTTGGGCAGTAGCTAGTCTCAGAGTGTTTGTCATCACCCTCACAACACCCACCCAAAATAACAACAGATCCCAGTACTGCTCTGAACATCCCTCACTGCAAGGTGAGTGCAATATGTTCTTGGACAGGTAAAGGTGCCAAATTGTAACAGAAAGTGGAACTCTGCTCCACATCTCAGTTGTCTGGTAGTTGAAACTAGTCATCCAGGTCGCCTTTCAAGTCAGTGGAGAATAAATGTCCCAGAAGATCATCCAAAAATACATCCACAATGTGAGGACTGAGCTGATTAGAGAGGGAAGCTTATGGAAACTGAGATGATGAAGCTGGAAAAGAACCTGTGTGAGGATTTGTCTAGGACCCCAGGCAGGAACACACAGCGCTGACTGACAACAGCAGCTTCTCCATGGAGATTATTGGATGTGATAAGAGTTGGCATTGTGCTCACTGTACTTTGCTGGGAAGCCAAATTGCCAGAAGCCAAATTGCCAGCAGTTTGCTGGTGATGCCTTTGATTTTGCAGGCAGGAGAGCATTTCTCTTCCCAGCCTGATTGCAAACAATAGCAGTCTGCTCTCTCCTACTCTCCTGCCTGGCTCCCTAGCTTCTTCCCTCCTCTGCTGTCAAATCACTTTCAAAAGGAGTGCTGGGGGAATACCAATACCACACAGGTTTCTGCTGCAAGAGCCAAGAATCGCTGTTGTGCTATTAACACTCTGCAGCCACTAAATTAAAAAAAAAAAAAAATCACCCATCATCCTGAAACGCGCCAGTGGGATCAGCCGGGCATTTTCAACATGTTTCCTAGGTTATAAAATCTTCCTGCACCTCCAGCTGAGGCAAAGCTCTCTGCTGCTCTATCTGGTGTCATATCTCATTCCCCTCACTTGGGCTTCTGTTCAGACCTGAATGAAGCGCAGCAGTGAACCTCCAGAGAAGTTTCTATTCAGTGAGACATCAGCTGAAGCTGACAGGGACAGGCACATGGAATGATTAATTCCTTCCTCATCTGGGGATGCCTGACTGGGGAGGACTCGCTCCGCAGGCAAAGATTTTTCAGGAGAACTGAGAGTGTTCAAGCAGGGGCATTTTCTCCATTAGCCAGACTAACATCTATGCATGTTTCTCCAGCAACATCCTTGTGTTCTGCCTGGCACCCTGGCACACTGCTGTGAGCTGGAGCCCTGATCCTGCCTCATTCACCAGCCCTGGACCAGCAGCAAAACATCTTCCTGTTAAAGACACACTGTTCTCACCCCAGCCCTTATGGATGCCAGTCTGAATCTTTGGCACACAGAGGCTGCAGACACCCCAGCGTGGGTCTTCCTCTCGGTCTGCCCTGCATCTTCCCACTCAAAGTGCTCAGCAGGGAACTGCATGTCTTCTCGTGGTTAAATCACATCACAGATTCATCCCACCAGGTTTCTCTCTCTCAACTCTTTAGCACTTACCTGTTGCCACTCTGCAAGGATTCCCACTCCTGGGAGAGCCAGGCAGCTATTACAGCTGCTGGGCTCTAGCAGGATGCACAAACAAGCTGGCTGCCTCTGCTCCTAGGCAAGGCAGAGACCACAGGTCATCCTCCCACTAAGATTTTCCAGAGGAGCCACAATCTGTTGCCCATCACATCTGTCAGCCATCACCTGGAGTCACTCCAAACAGACCTTGCTGGTCTCTGGCTGCTTTCAAGGCTGCAGTGGTATCACTCAGCATGGTCCCTGGTAGCTCATTTTGTCTGCCGGACAATTTTTGTTCATCGTTCCAGCTCCGTGAGTGTAGGGGGTTAAGCTTGGGCAAAATCCTCACTGACCTCGCCAGGCTGTACAGGGGAGGAGGTGGACAAGAGGGCTTGGTCAGCCACCATTGGCAATGATAAATCAGTGCAGCCCACCCAAGGACAGCTCACCCCAGCAGGTAAAAGAGAACCACAGATCCCCCCTGGAAGGGTAGGTGACATGAAAAAATGATCCAGCTGGGCTCAGAGTGGGTACAGTCACCATCAGCTCCCCAGGCATTCATGGCCGCTTCCCAGGAGGAGAGGGGACCAGATACAGAAATGGGGATGTGGCCATGAGGACAGAGACCTCTCACCCTGCATCTTGACCTGGCCAGACACCAGCCGCTCCTTCCGCCACCCTAGGACAAGCAGACAGTTCCCAGGTTGTGACTGGTCAGGCAACAGCAGCTACCCGCCTCCTGGCAAGTGAAGAGAGAAGAAGGGAAGGTTGCAAATAAAGGGCAGTGATGAGTAGCTTGCCAGAACTCATCGTCCTAGGAGGCCTGTTGGGTTGGGTGACTGGGAACACATCAGTATCAGCCTGCACAAAGGTCAGAGATTATAGCAGTCAAGTGACAAAACCCAGGGTCCTGGAGCTCCTCAAATACATCTGCGACTGTAAAACAGGCACCTGTCAGTTCAAAGGGCCGGCTGTAACACAAGGGCCGTGGCACTGCCTGAAGCTGTAACACCATGGATCCAAGGGTTTGTGTTGCACACCCTTAGGTGGGGATAAAAGTACCTGTGGGGGTGACTCAGGGAGCAAGCCACCAAGTCTGCTGAGATAGCATCAAAGAGAGGCACAGGGAGCCAAATCTGGCTCCTTCACATTATGGATATGGCAGTGTACCCAGAACCACGGGGCAGAGATAGCTGGAGCTGTCAAAAATAGACCCAGAGGTGAGATCTCATTTAACCTGCGTGAGCAATTCTGGGGCTTGTCACACACTTTCTATAGCTGCACCATAAGGGTTCTGGCCATGCTATGTCCAAGACAAAACTTCTATCCCATCCTCTGCTTGGAGCACCTACATGAGGCAACAGACGTTTCCCAGCAGAAAGCAATGGAATCACTGGAGAATCTAGGGGGAACTTTGCCTGGAGTGGGGACCTCTCCCACCAGCCTGGGTACAGAAGACCTCGGAAGACAGCACCATCACAGGGCTCGGACATGACCTGCACACACAGCACAGGGTCACATCAAAGACAGCATGTTCGGACTGGGAATATTTAGAAAGTGGATCACCATTTAGTCTTCTCTTGATCTCCATATAAAACAGCAAGGATTATACACAGGGCATTCCTCTGGGGAAACCAGATGAAATGGGGATGAGAAAGCCAGCAGAGCAGTGGAGGATATAGCAAAAAGCAAATCAAAGGCACAGAATGCCTTACACCACCCTCTACCTGATAAGACCCTGTAACAACACAAAGTCCGTCTTTATTCTGATTGCCATGTACAACAGAAGCATCTTCATCCTCCTGTCATCTCCTAGAGCACAGGCTGATGCTGTGGGGAGAAGGGTCCCTCCTCCATCCCCTTTGCAGTCACAAGAACTCCCTGATGTGGGTCAGATCCCACTGCTGACCTGCCTGAAGACATCTGGCAACCTTTACTTTCCACCTCAGCCATGTTAATGGATTAAAAAATGACCAACTTTCCAGCCAAATTACCTGTCCAAAATGACCAACTTGCTTTCCAAAAGGAGTGGAAAAAGTTCTCTTTGGTCTCTCTGTGTGAAACAGGTTCTTTACTCATGGTTTAGAGTCTAGGTTTCTTCTCCAAACAACATTTCAGCTTGAAATGCATTACTGCCGGGCACTGCTACGTAAAAAAGCTGCATATCCAAGCTGGAATGATGGAAACCCAGAGGCTACACCAATTCATTCCAGGGTAATATCCATCCCTCCCTGTATCCTCAGGGGGACAAAGAGAGACTTTCATTCACAGCTCAGAGTTCCCAGAGCTCGAAGGGCACACTGACATATTCAGCCAGCATTTTAGGAGCATCTTTCAAAGCCACACCAACAGAATGCACAGCTAAGCGCGCTTCTCTCAGTCGTAGCGAGGGCTCGAGCTGTCATCCTTCCACACCGTCTCACCGCAGCAGCACAGCTGAAATATTGTATAGACCCCAGATGAGTCTCCTTTCTAGAGGTGTGATGGCACAGTGAAACGATGACAGTGATCGGCAAACCGAAATCAGTCAGACAGCTATAACCACCCCACGCACGCAGACAGGCTCACAAACCCACACACACGCATCCTTCAGCTATCAGGAGAAGCACAAGACTTTTTCCCTAGGCAAAGTGTTGGGAAACTCTCCGGCAGGACAAGGGAGAACCTCGGGGTCTGGAAATGGAAGACACTTACCGGGGCTGGAGCGTGGAGCCGGGGAAGGCGATGGGAGAGCGGGTACACCAGGCTCCCCCCTTCACCCGGGGATGACAAAGCCGTGCCCGGTCCCAGCAGGGCCGGGGCTGGAAGCCCAGCTGTGCACTGGGAGAAGGATCTCACACGTCTCCTCCTCTCTCTTCACCGAGCTCGGGAAACTTTGCTCGGGTACCAGGCGAGCCCCGGGCAGTCCCCGGGAGAGCTCAGCAGGCTCTGTGAGAGCTTGGCCGCCTGCTCCCCACTTTCCTCCTTCCCCTCGGAGGATGCTGTCTTTCTCCTCAGGCAGAAGCGGGTTCGGGCGCAGCATCGCTGTCCCGCCGCATCCTCTCCCCCTCCAGCCCGCGGTCCCGGCGAGGCTCAGCCCCGCCGCTTCCCCCGCAGCCGGGCAGGCTCTCCCCCTCTCCCCGCTCCTTCTTTTTCTTCTTCCTTTTCTACTTCAAGGCTGCAGCTCCCGCCCCCTTCAGCTGACACAGCTGCCCGGAGCAGAACAGCCCCTTTTTTAACCCCCGGAGAGAGGAGAAATGAACCCCTTGGCGCGTCCCCGCCGAGGGGCAGCCCCAGCCCCGCTCCGGCGCTCCCGGGGCGGAGAACAAAGCGGCCGCCGCCGCCGCTCGGGAAGAGGAGGAGGAGGAAACCACCGCCAGATGCCAAGGAATACGATGCAGGCGCTCCACTTGCTGCAGGGGCAGGGAGCTCGATCGCCAGGGGGTTGCGAATGGAAGAAAATAACGGGTGTCCGGGTGGCTTTGGCGCCTGGGAGGGTGCGGGAGTGACCCCTCGCTGGAGGAGGGGGTGCCGAGACGGGACCTCCCGGAGGGTATAGGAGCTGGAAAATCCCCCCCAAAAAACCCCGTCCTCAGATGCAAAACTAACGTTGTAACGTGGCAAGCAGATCTCAGGTAGGCTGAAAGGTACTTGCTATAAAAACTGGCATGATGCTAGACCCTGCTGCAAGTGTAGAATCCCGTAGAGCAGCATCTCAGCTCCCGTGTGAAGAAGCCAATCCCTCTCTGTAGAGTTGGTGACCGCAAGGCAAACGGCAAGCTAGGCACTGGATGGAGCCTAGGTAATCCTTCTGCAGCCGAAGCCGTGCTGACACTCATGCCCTCACCTGCTCTCCATGCCCACGCTGCTGTAACCAGCCTGGATGCTGCCAGCGACAACTGAACAGGAGCCCGTCTCCAGCTTACTGCAGAAGAGTCCTTATGAATCGGGCTGGAGCGAATCAAACATGAATCACGATCCCCTCACTTTTAAAATGATTTCTTTCTAGATCTCTAGAGAGGGAGAAGGAGAAAGGTAACAGAGATGGTGAAAAACAAAGGTCAAAGAGAGAAATCGCTGAAGAGGAATGAACCCTTAACTTCTCTCTATTCTCCAGGCACTACTCCAGCCTGAGTATTCTTAATACAGCAGCATCCTCTACCGCATTGTATTGCTTTTCACTTTACAGGTCATCCTAGAACTACAGGCAAAAACCAGCTTTTTGTATTTGCCTAGAAATACAGGCAAAAACAAACAAGAAAGGGCTTCGGCCCCTGCTGAGGAAGACAATTCTGTTTTAGCTTGGGTAAATGCTAACAGCACACGGCATGACTTGAGCAAGAAAAGCAGTGCTGCTCAGACATGTTGACAGGCTGGGCTTCTAGAAAGAAATAGCTGGGAAATCTCATTTCAGACCTTTCTAGAGACGCAGCGTCTCCTGTACGGATTCCCTGGCCCTGTAACTGAGGTTCAAAGTGGCTCAGTGTACTCATCCTTACCAGAAAAGTGATGGGAGAGTGCACGATGGAAGACTTTTTGGAGAAAATTTCCACGTGGCACATCTGAGAGAGAGAGTTTCACATGTGTCAGAATGGGTGTTTAGTGTTTGCTGACTGTTGCTGGTAGAAACTGGCTGAACTCATTCTTGGTGTTGGCTCCATAAGGCTCTACAGAGTTCTCTATGAGCCCTATTTATGTAGGAATAGTGCCTGTCAGAAGGAAAGAGACTGCCAGGGTCATTGATTTGAGCCTCCTGCTATCACACTGTATAATAGCATTCATAAAGCCCTCAAGCTCCAAAGGGGGCCAATTAGTACCGAATGACCTGTAAGCAGTTTGCTAATTGCACAAGGCAGTGATGAAGAAGGCTGCGCCCACTTCAGGTTGGCTGTTGCATGAGTCTCTATCACACTTGCTGCTTAATGGTCCATAAACCCGATAAAAAGGCTTTTACTGAAACATTACATATTTAGGGATCCACTGAAGTTTTGCATACGTGGCCCTGACAACCTGGCAGGCTGCATTCACGTGATTAAAACAACCTCTAATTCAAGAACTAAAATTAAAGGCTAGATTTCCCACTGGTATAAATCAGAGCAGATTCATTGCCTCGCAGAGCTTTGATAGCTCACAAGCATTCATGATTTGCCAAGGGGATTTTGCCAGACTGATGGCTCCTAATTTCAAACTTGCCAAGAACTGGGAAGCCTTGCCTTCTTCAGAGGCAAGATCCCAACCCCCAGCTGACTAGAGACAGTATCTCTGGGAGAAGCCGTTTGTTCTGCCAAGTTCAGAAATTAGCTTAAGTCAGAAATTTCTGAATGAGAGGCAAAATTGCCTGCCTGCTTTTTCCCATTGTGAGCTTCCGACTCTGGTTTACTTTACTTTGAAATCCAGCTCGAGCACTCTTGCACCCATAAAGGGCTGGGCTTTAGTGTGACCACGTCCGGGTCTGAGGATGCTCAGGATGGTGACAACCACAGGTGAAACCCTTAGATACCACACCGGTTGTGTGGGGTTTCTCTCTGCAAGAATAACTGAAAAAAGTGGGAAGGATAAGGATGATCCCTGCTTTTACAGAGATTTCAAAGGATTTCAATTGAGCCTAACACTGGAGTGAAAGTACACAAGCAGCATCCATGCTTCTGCGGACAGCAGCATGCCAACAGCTCAGTTCCTCAGCACAACAGGACAGAAAAGCAGCAGCCCATGATGCTGCCTGCTGAACCATACCCATCACACGAGGACCATGTGGGAGACAGAGGATTCCTGGAAGTTTATGGTCCAGTAAGATCATTAGACAAAGATCATGACAGAAACATTCCCCTGCAGATTTCCATGAGGTCTCCAGAACTGGCACCTCTCTGTGCATTTACATTTTAATTGCCTCTTAAGGGAAGGAAACGCCAGACTGAAACTGCTGTTTCTCAAAACCAATTCTAAATGTCACCATGTCTGTCTGAAAGTTTGCACTACAGCAGGATCTGGCTCTGTGCTCTGTGCTGTCTCTGGCAATTCAGAAGAGGGCAAGGCCAATTTCTGCAGCAATGTTTACCTGTCTATAACATCAAGGTCAGAAAGAAGGAGGTAAAAAATAAATTATTCTTTGTCATTCCTAGAGGCAGCTGTGAAATTATTGTGCAGGATAATTAAACCCATGAAGGAGACACCTCCTTGTACAGTGTGTAATTAAAATCACAGGACTTTGCCATAGAGAACAACAGTATTTATGTGCTCAGGCCCAGAACACAGGCACAACTGGACCTGTCAAACACAACAGAGCAGCCGCAGCTTCTGGCTCACAATGTCCCTATGTTTCTGATCAATGGGAATGGCCTGATGGGGAAAGCTTGCTGTAGGTTTGCCACGATCCTCCTAATCTAAGCCTCTGCTATTGAGGCAGAATAATAGATAAGGTAGGTTTTTTTTACCTGGTCCCACATGACTCTTCTCATGTCAGAGATTAAGCTTTTGTCATTTCTGCACGTAGACCAAGCCTGGCTTTTCTGATCAGAGCGGCTTGGCAGCCACCCTTCATTCCTAGCCTCCCTCAGGAGGGCTGCAATATCCAGCGCACTTCCTGCATCACAGGAGCGAGAGTTTCTACTTTTACTCTGCTCTTCCTGGGAGCTCCCTTACCATGCACAGCACTGTCTTCATGACCTAAAGCATCTGGTCCAGCTGTTCCCAGATTAATAGCCAATGCTCCCATCCTATCTCTCATGCTGTACACCAAACCCCTTCAGAGCAGGGGTCAATTAACCCCCAATTAACCATTTTAGTTGAAGACTGTAGGCAAAATACCTGTATTACCTCATCAGGTTGAATGTCCTCAGGGTGCTGGCAGCTTCCCACCATGTCCCCGTAGAGCACTCAGCCCAGCTGAACCCACCGAACCCCTCTGGTCAAAGAGCTGTGACCTGGCATGGCCCAACCACGCCTGCATGACCCACTCATGCCAGGACTCCTGCAGAGTCTTGAGAAAGCTGAAAACAGAAGAGGACACTGGTGGGAGATAGACTGGGAAAGATATGAAGTGTTGTCTTCATGCCACACTGCTTGGGCTCTGGGCCCCGGACAGAACGGGGATCTCAGCTAGGCAGGCAGCACGTACCATAACCCTGGCTTCCAGCATCATTAAAGCTATGCCTCTACCCTCAGATCAGATGATCTACTTCCATCGCATCTTTGTGGTTTGTTTTAGGTTTTGTTTTTGGTTTTTTTTAATAATCTAGAGATCGTGTCTCCCCTTCACACAAATAATGGGAAAAAGAAAAAAAAAAAGGCTTCCAGATGTTGAAGCAAGTTTCTCCTTCCTGTGACATCCTCTGAAAATACTGAGCCAAAGAAAGTTAGCAGACAGGAAACATCTGTGTGAGTGGCCATCCTGTTACACAAACAGTACAGTAATTTTTAATGAAGCTTTCTCAAACTGGAGGAAATTAGCAGGTCAGTTATCAGCAAGGGGCAAATATTTTTAATTACCTTGCAGGGAGGATTATGTCGCCTGTGTTTAACTCTCAAAGGTTCCCACTGGCAAACTAATTAGCGAGCAGCTTCACTGGAAGAGCAGGCCTGAAGTTATGTGGCTTTATTCACCCAGGAGGCAAACACGCAGTTTGTTCTCCTCTGTCACACCGTGATCATCTCTGCCAGCCAGAGCAGACCAAAGGACAGTTGATCTGGAAGAGACAAAAACACACAGTGTGCCCATCGGCAACTCTACATCGTGATTTCAAAAATGCAGTTCATCAGGGAACTCAGTGTTACATCTTCTTTATAAGTGCTGGTAGAGATTTTAGTTAAAGGGCTGTTGGCTCCCCATAAACTGAAACCTGTGTGGGCATTATATACAGTGTATAAAGTATAAGATGTTACATATTACATATGATCATATTTTTTCATCTCTTCCCCTTCTTCTCCAGGAAGAATACACAAATACATCTGATCCGCATTTGAGCTGCCAAAGTAATTAACCGCCTTCACGGTGCAGGAGTCTTGATAGTGAGGACAGGATCCAGCAGAGCACTTAAATACCTGGGTTTTTAGGTATTGATATATTGACTCCAGCGGGACTACTCACGAGCCTTAAGGTAATGCGCTGGGTTTAGTCAGGAAGGTGTTAACTCTGTTTACAGTGGCTGGTATGAAGCTGTGTTCCTGGATTTACGTACTTTCTACAGTCAGCACCTTCTCCAGGTAAAGCAGAGGTAATACACAATGCTCTCAGGTGCAAATACATTCATCTTCACAGGGAAAAGCACCCACATGATGACTTAGACCATCAAAACCAGTTCCCCAGTGGAGGCAGGCTAAGCTAGTTACTATGGGTAAAATAATGGATTATAGCTTTCCACATCTTGATCATTTCAAGATCTTCAGGGGTGTCCCCATTTAACCTGCCCCTGGACATGGAGACCAAAACCCCTTTGGAACACATCTGATGTTGCTCTGTGAGCCAGCAAGGGGAGACTTAATTTGTGCCTGTTACATCCACCTGATGGTCAGCTTGTATCACGCCAGACCACAAGAGAAACTAATCACCATCAGCATAAATCACATTACTCTAGCCAGTTTGGATTCCTGGAAAAGCTAGCTTTGAGGGATGTTAGACTCAACATTATCAACAGATGGTGTTTCTGTCTGATGACATGTCCTCACTCAGACTGCCACTGCTCAGGGCACTGATGCTCTTTTTTCTCACCCAACATTCTTCACCCAAGGGCTGAGGCTTTACACGGCAACACACAGTCTACAGTGATGATTAAGACCTGGAAATACAGCTAGTGCCGAAAAGCAGGGCCAGGGTGATGTGGTTCATGTCTCTTCAAAATGTCTAACTCCTGGGACACAGATGAGATCTCTTGAAAGTTTTTGTGACTTGCAAAAAACTGTTGGGTCCCTCACGGCTCAATCTGCAGTACAACAGTAGGACACTTCACAAGCTGAGTCCTTAACTCTTCAGAGCAGCAAAATAAACACAACTTCAGTGAAAATTAAAGGTCAGAACTGGGAGTCATTCTCTGTCCTTATGTGAAGGTCTGGAAACCTTTTCAATGGGCATCCTACCTCCTTAACTGCAGGGTGCAGGGACAACCAGACTGGTTGGGTCCTTCTGTCGTTTAGCCAGGTTCCACGTAACTTCACGAAAGTTGTTGCAGTCACTTCAGTGAGCTGTGAACAAGGTCTGCAGGATGCTGCCTGGTGAATATTTACCCTCTGGTAGAGAGCAGATGTCTGTGGCCTCCATATGGGATATCAAGTTATAACATGGCTAAGCACAGATCATTAATCACATCCTTAAATGAAGTGATTATAAGGTCATCACGTCAAACATTACCTAGCATCATTGTGCCTGCACAAGTTTTATTTTACACAGAGCCGGAGGAAGCATCTGGTTGAAACACTTGACTCCAACTCGTTAGCTCTGCTGCAAAGCCTCTCTCCTAATACACTTAATCTTTCTGCCTCTCGGTTCCTACAACATCCTCGCAGTGTCATCGCCAAACGCAGTGAACAGTACCTCAAGGTACCTGCTGTCAGGACAAATTCAGCTCTCAGACACCACAGACCAGAGGAGCTCCACTTTCCTATACCAGACACAGACATGCACATACCCCGCACCAGACCCTGTAACTACCCACTGGTCCACGTGGAGCAACAGGTTTGAGATTACCTGCATGTGATAGACATCTTCTTGCCTTCAGTAGCAGGATAAAACCAGCGAATTAGGAAACGTGCCTCTCTTTTGCAGCACACCCCATTCCAGAGGCATGCCAGGGGGTGTTGGTGTAGGTGAGTTCAGAGCACTAGGATCTAGATGAGCACCACCACGCAACTCTGACAGAAGGTAAGGGAAAGCCCTGCTCGCCTGCTACAACTGGGCAGGACAGGAGCTAGCGAGTCGCCGTTCCATAGACAGCTTTCAGTGCTCTTAAATTTCAGAATCCACTGAAATCGCACTATTTCCCATTCCCTGTTGCACATGCAGACAGTGTAGGTGCAGGGAAAAGCTGCCTTGACCATTGATGAGACCCTGCTAACTCCTCCACCCGGCAGACTGATTAAGACCAGGTAAAAATTAAGCGCAGGGCTCTCAGCTATCATCACTACCAATGTGAAATTCTGATTAAATCTCGCATCCTTTTTAGCAAGACTTGTAGAGCTGAGAAATCATAAAGTGTCTTTAGAAGCAGATGTTGGTTTACAGGAGCACTTTTCCTGTACCACAGATGTGGTCAAAGTTGGATACCCCTTCCCTCATCACCTTTCAATATATGTTTGACCATGGTCAAGACCTGCCTCCCCCAGTCTGGAAGGTAAAAGGGAGATGCTTTCCAGGGTTTGTGCAGCACCCAGAGACACAGCACAACTGCAACGATGCTGTGAGCATCCCGTCCCGCTGCCCAGGGGACCGGCAGCAATCAGCTGAGCATTCGGTCCCTCTAAGGTCTGCAGAAGATGAAGGCTTCACAGTTTTTGTCTTCTAATCATTTGTAAAAAGAGAGTAAGGACACTTGCTCTCATGGTTTGCCTATTCCTTATGCGATAGAGGCAATGCCTAGAATTAATCACCACTATTTTAAGCAAACAGGAGAAAAACAGTCTGTGTATCCAACATCCTGAAGATCAAACTGTGCAATAAACAAAGCAGCAGCTCAGGATGAAGGGAAGAAACAGAGACCAGAAGAAAAGTCCTGGCCAGTGCTGATTTGACCGGGGGACGTGGTTATGGCTACAGCAAACTGCTGGCGAATGGTCTGCAGGAGCTAATGAAGCCAGAGTTGATTTGCAACCGTTTTCTCATGCTCAGCAAGCAAGAGACTGCCCCAAAAATACTGCAGTGTGGTTTGATATAGGGTGAACACATCAGCTGTTTTCTGAAAAGCCTGAGATGCTGCAAACATAATTAAGGAAGAGAAAGAAAAAACAAATAAACCAAACCACTGGAAAGACATTGGGTGTTTCTGTGCCTGTTTAAAAGGTGTCAAATGGTCTCCTCTGAACACAAGGTTCCCCCTCGTTGCTCACATCTGCTCTTTAATTGAGCATTAATTTCTCTATAAAAGGAGAAGCAGTTACCAGGAGGTATAGAGGCATTCCCCCTGCTTTCTGGTCAGACGAAAACCGAACTTTCCCTACTTCCTCAGAGAAAAGGAGTGAGATCAGAGCTTCTGTTCAGCCTTCATTTGCAATTCTGACCTGTTGCTAATTGCACTCTGGCGATGCACTCCCTGCCCGGCCAGCACAGAGCTTAACTCCACTGAAGAAACCTGCTTGTTAACAACCATCGCTGAATTCCCTGCGGATTTGGATTTCTCAGCTCTTCTCAGCATCTGGGAAAGATGTTCACAAGTGATGAGCCCACGGCGTAACCGCTCAGCAGCCATCAGCCTAGCTGCAGCTGCTGACTGCACGCTCTCCCTTCCAATTACGAACGGAACTGTGTTGGCAGCACCACACAGTCAATTTTACCGTGCCGTCGGAGCAGGCTGGCAGCATACACAGAGCCAGCTCTAGAGATTCAGTTAACGAGGGGCACCTCATTAAATACCTCAGGGAGAGCTTTCAGCTAATGTGTTTTCCTTTGCACTCAAGATGGGTCTGGAGCATTCACACCAACCGCTGAAAGGAGCCACTCACTCATTAAGTGCAGCAACACAATGACTTGCTTAATTATTTAGAGACCATCAGATACAGCATGTCCCTCATTGCTCCCTTAGCAAGTTTTCTAGCCATCACCTTGCTGTCATCTTTCCTCCAATGGAATTACTAGGGGGTACTTGTTGTAAGTGCCCCCAGCCTCCCCTCTCTGCTACCCCAGCTGTCAGGCTACCTACAGAAGAAACTGGTACCGCTCATCCACCAGTCTCCAGCATCTTCATCCCCCTTACAAGATCCACTTTATCAAGGGTACCCCATCATCTCTACCTCCAGGTTTTTACCATCAGCTCACCAAGGAGGAAGCTGATCCCTTACCTATGCCAGGGCACTGAATTGCCCTCAAAGAGGGATGGCATCGCCGCACCATCAAACTGCCAGTGAAACTGGCAGCAATGCCAGCATCATCCCTCTGCTCACGGCATCCCTGGGCACAGAAGGTTCGCTGGCTCAGCTGGTTAAACGTTTGTCATGTTTAACCCCATTTTGTAAAGATTGGAAGCAAATGTTCCCCCCATCTCACCCAGGAGAAACCTTCTGTTGGCTCTTCCGTGTGTTCGAATGGGTGTATTTTGATGCTGGGTGGATTCAAAGTGCGCTTGTACTTCCCTGTGAGACTTTCTGCTCACTGCTGGGGCTTGTACAACACCTACTCATCTCAGTGGGAAACAGTTTATGCTTCATAGAAAGAGCAAGAAGAACTGCAGATATTCCTGATTCAATAACATGGTGATCCCAGCTTCTGGAGAGATGGATTAAATCAATGATTAAAGTAATTTATACATTTTAACCATTCAACCACATTTCCCAAGCCTGACACCTGCAAGCCACACTGGATCGATGCCTGGAAACTGTGAGTGTTATTTGAGGTGTAAGTATTTATCCCGGGTAGCACAACATCCTCACCTCTAAGGAAACAGTTCACCCCTCCACTCAGCCAGAGTGTCGTTTTCTGGCAGTTTGGGTCCTGTTTGCTCATTTTCTCCCTCCAGAGATCATCCAACAGGTCTGGGGATGCACAAGTGCAGACAGAGAGATGTTTTTCTCATCTAACTTCCCCCTGTGGTTCCTCTGTAGCTGCTCCTGTGCAGCCTTAGCCCACTCTCGACAGGGGGCCAAGGACCAGTGCCCCAGAGGCCCACACCTGCACACAAGAGGCTCCTGGAGCAGCCCAGAGAACAACAGGCACTTTGCAAACTCAAGCCCTCCTATGTTTGTTATCCATCAGAGTTTTGGTTATGTTTTGCTGACCGGATTTTGCTCAGCTGCTGGTGACTGCCATCCCACCCCTGACACAGGAACAGGGATTCCTGCACCAGACAGGCACTGAGAAAAGGTTGTTGTGACTTTGGAAATGAGACATGCCCTTTCCTTCCTACCTCTGCCCTGACTCCCACGTGGCACTTCAGTATGTCACAGTCCCTCTGCACCTTGCTCACCCCTTCTGCAAAACATGGTTAATTATGTCTTGGGCATCTCGGTCTCCCTGGCTCATCTGTTCAGCCATAAACTCTCCTGCTCTGCACCTTGCTCCAAGACTCCAGCCCTCTGAATGACCAGAGAAATAGAAATAGCAGCAGAGGGGCTGAGTTGTCAATGACTCGGTTTTATAGACAACATAAAGTTGACTCTAATACTCAAGTGGCACAAGTGTCCACGTGGGGAGGAAGTAGCAGAAGACCTGACTGCAGAAGAAATAAAAATAAAAAAAATTAATGCAATAAAATTTCCCCTGATAGCGCTTGACTGGCTAGTTATACCACAAGTGGCATGCTTGTTAGAAAGCACTAATAAAACCTGCAGTATAATCCTGGAGGATTCATTGGAAACATTAAACAGGAATTTATGGGTTTGTTGCAAAGTTTTATGCTCTCAGGACTGAGCCTCAGTTCCAGAAGACTGACTCTGGGGCAGGCTGGAAGCTCTCCCTACTCTCCGAAACAGGGAGAAGGGGAAAGCTCAGGGGAAGAGAAGCATCTTTTGCAGTGGGAGGAATCTCTGTGGGACTTTGGCATTATGACAGTAAGGTATCAGAGCATCTGAATTGGCTGTTGGTCCCTCCGAGGCAGAAGGAATTGCTCCACACATTGCTGCAGAGACTGCATGCCCATTGATTCAGGTTTTGATCTGACCTTATCATTTGCCAGAGCAAAAGCCAAATGGACATTTGATTTTAGCCCTCCCGACCGTACCCCCAGTCCTTGCGAGAGCAGGAGGCAAGGCGGAGGAAGGGCAAGAGCAGGACATATCTCAGCCCAGAGATGAACAGGTAAACATGAGCAGGGAGAGAAGATGCACCAAGACACACACACAAACAGCACCACATGAGCCTCACTTCTGAGGGAAACCTGGCCAAAAACTAACAAAGACCAATTCCAACCCTTGCCAGTTGGAGCCAGCAACAGGCACGTGCATCTGCCCATGCATTTCAGAGCGCTGCTTCTGCAGCATCACGGCTACAGGTTTGCAGCGAGGAGCAGCCGGGGCCAGGCTTACCATGCTGGGGATGAGGTGTGGGAGAGGTGATGCTGCAAGCCTCCACCTCGCTGTGCAGCGAGCAGTGGTCACGCAGGAACCTGCCCATGCCATGGCCGCAGCCAGCTGGGATCCCTGCAGCCGGGTAGAGAGAAGGGGTCAGTGTAAAGGATGGAGAAAAACAGCAGCCTCTATGGAGTCAGCCAAGAATTAAATACTCTGATCTCTCAGAGAAAGTGCCAGCAACCATCTCTTCCACTTGTTATCATTCCTTTTCCACTTGCTTTTAATTTGCTCAACCTATAATTTGTTAAACAGGCTGCCCAGTAGGTATCATCTCAGAGCTGACTATTTTGCAGGTGCTGCTTTTAGCCTGGAGCAGAGAGAAACAGATCAGCATCAAGACTGGGGAAACAGCCAGGAAAGCTGCTGATTTCACCAAGAAAATACTAAACATAAATTGCATCCTTCTTCTGTCCTGTAACACTTTGAGCTCCTTGCAACAGCGGCATTAAAAAAAAAAATCACAGTGCAACCAGGACATTACACAAACCAAAGATGAACCACCATGGGAACAATGCAGGAACATAGATCACGTGGGGGGTCCACGTGAAAAGTCATCAGAAAGTCCCAATTTTTCAAGGCAAGGAGCTGTCTCTGCTCTGCTTTTGCAGTGCTACACGAGGTACCACGGTTTCTTGAGTGGAGATGTGGGTAGCAGAACTAGGCAGAGCTGGTCAGAAGAGTTTCAAACTTTCGTTTCACCAAGAAAACTATGCAAGGTTTCACCCAAAACAACTCAGGTTCATGAATCTAAGCTGATTTCTTGCAAAGGTTGGATGCCTGCTTTCCTCCTAGTCTGACCAAGGCTAGCACCAGGTCCCACAGCCTGCTGATACATGGATTAAGCAGGGTTGAAATCCCAGCTTTGCAGCAGAGACCTTGGAGCCTTGAGGTGGCTACAGGGATCCCACAGAGCCTGGGGCCCACAGCAGTGTGCTGGGCCAAAGCCACCGATCCCCAAAGCCTCCTGCAGCTACTGAAAGAAACCAAAGTCAGTGCAAACCCACCGACATCCTGGAGGAGCTTCCAGATGCTAGAGCATCTAGCTCACACGAAAACATGGCTCTAAACCAGGGTCTTCTATCCTGCAGAAAAATTGGATTTTTCAGCCTGCTTTAGACACTCAAGGACAGCTACAATCCCCAAGCATAAATAATAAAAGCTATTTAGCTGCTTAGATGTTTTGTGATGGGAGGAACATGGCATGACTTAGACCAGAGCAGGCTTCATTTCATCTGGAAAAGGAATCCACTGTAATTTATTGGCTTCTGACAACTGCTAAAGACTTATTTGCCCCGCCGAGCACCTGTGGACACCCAGTAAACATTACAGGTTAGACAGCCCTTGCCTGAGGGCAATTCATTTGGGTGTGAAGGACACAGATTGACTTCGGGCCAGTTTGCAAAATGACGCCAAGCTCCCACTTCCCTCCGTCTTCTTCAGCTTTCTGTATAATTCCCTTGGGTAGGCAGCACCACTGCCAGGCAAGCTGTATTTTAGATGCTTCTCAAAACATTATTTCTAGCTATTTTTGATGCTTTTTGGAGCGGAGCCCCGCAGCCCCAGCACTGCAGGCTCTAAGCCCCCACTGGGTTAATGTCCTGCTGTATGAGGCACTTACACAGGTCTTCCGGGTCCAGTCGAGGACAAATACTGACCCCAGTACATCAAGAGTAATTTCTGGCAAACACCACACGGCAAACCCACAGAAAATAAAGGAGTAAAGGCAACATATGGTCTGTTTGCAAGGCCTTTACCTAAACCTGTAATGTTCCCATAGCCCAGGTACTGCCAGGTGCGTTCCCCAGAGACTGGGACTTCAAAGATGGGTGAGAAATGCTGTTTGTCTACACCTTCTCTCTGATTTTCAGTGACACTTGACAATTTTGTGGCCAGCGGTTTCCATCATCTCCAGCCAGAACAACCCCTTTGACCGAAGGTGCGGGGATGGGAGAAGTTCTGGCGTTAAATGTTCACCCCAGAACAGCATCCCACCCCATCCTGCCAGACCTGAGCGCCCTCAGAGGCTCATCACCCTTTTGTCCTGGTATGATTTCCTCCTCTTCCTGCCCACCCACAGCCTCCTTTATCCCTTATCCCAGCACAGGTCTCCTCCTCCTCCTCTTCACTTCATATGTGGTCACCACCACCCTGGGCCCCCAGGGCTGCACGAGCAGAGCAAGGCAGCCTTGGAGAAATGTGCCATTAGGGCGAGGAAGGCTTTGTGACTGGTTTTGGTGGAGATCTGGCACTAGAAAGCAGAAGATGGAAATGGATACTCATCCCCTGCTGTACTGGACCATTTGGTCACTGATTCAGAAGGCAGGAACTCTTCCCAAGATTGCAGCTGACACATCCCACCTGGAAAGCTCTGACTTTGCAAGTGACTATTTCAGGATGAAGATGAGCTGCTGTTTCTCTCTGTAGGTCTTATGAGAGCAGTGTGACCCAGTGTTTTTCACCCACCCTCCTCCTGTTTTCATCCGTCAGAGGAAGCGAACATCAGCTCTCCGAGGCCAGACAACCTCCACTCAGGTTTCACCACCCACTAATTACTACAAAGGGGTAGGAAATACAAACCACCTTGGGATCATACCAGCCGCACGCTAGGAAAATCCTGAACTACTTCTGCGGTTAAGCTGCCTGTTACAAGCTGAACAAGAAAGATGATTAAAGATAGTTGTTATTGCAGTTTCGAGCCAACAGAGACAGCTTGTACTGGGAAGCACAACACATTGTGCCTGAGAAAGCCCGCTGTAAGCATTAGATTACGTTTGCTCGGAAAAGTATCAGGCTGAAAGACTGAAATCTTGGGGTCACTGAACATCAGCAAAACAAAGAGAAAGCTGAACGTTATTTGAAATGGGGAAGATTAGGCCAAGAGATAGGGAGTGTGGCTGCACTAAGATAGCCTTTCAGATGCTGCTCAAACAGTGGTGCTGTAGGAGGTGAAGCAAGGGGCTGCAGCAGTGAGGGATAATGTGTACAGTAACAAAAATAACTTGCTACCTTCTCCCTTGCTTCTTCTGAGCAAGGTCAGCATCTGCTGACACTCAGGTCTGGCAAGCCCACTAGGGTGGGCATGACCACCGTGGTCAGTGCAACTGCATCTGCTCCTCGGGACAGGATCGAGCCTGTACAAAAAGATGCTGACAGGCAACTCAGATGTGCCACAAAGGAAATCCTTCTGGCCCTTTTTTACATGTTGAGGTGAAGTGGCTTGCATTGGATCACACCACAAGGCTTCAGTAGGGCTGAGGACTAAAACTGCTCTTTTTCTAACCATTTTGCCTCACCCACATCATGCTGATAAAGTCTTTGTCCTCATTCGCTCTTTCTGTAGTAAACCATATACCAGCTGAGCACAGAGCTCTGGATCTGCACCTTGTAAAGAGACATAACAGTTATTGCAGCTAATGATGTATAAAAATACATGTACTGACCCTATTAATGTACCACCTTGGGACAGCAGGAAAGTCTTCTCAAAGCCTTCTCCAGTCACAAAATCTATGATTTCCACTCACAGATGGATGGATGGGATGCAGCTGGACAGGTTCTCTTAATCTAGCGAGGCAAAGATGCAACAGCAATGCCAAGGTCAGGCGCTGAAGACAGCAGGCAAACACGAGCATTGCTGACCTGCACACAGCACACACATCCTCCTTCCTCCATCAGCTTTTGCTAATTTTACAAATGGCACTTTACTAAACAGAGATTTTATTCCAGGTTTTACTAGAACTGGCCCCTCCCCTTGTTCCACCTTTGGCATTAAGGATGAGGATGCTCAGAGCAGAAGAGGACGTGGTTCTGTAATAGCTTATGAGCCTCCCAGGCAGGCAGGGAGGGAGGTTGTGTTCATACAAGTTTTTAAGAAAGTAGGCTGCTAAGCAGAGAGGGAGAAATGCTCTTGTTGAAGGAAAGGCAACAGTTAGCTACTGTCAAGTGAATCTAGATAGAAAATGAGAAGGTCTAGACCAGGGCAGACTGGAGCTGCCCTGCAGATGCTCAGTGCTAAGATAGCCAAGGCAATTGCCTCGATACAAAACCCAAACTGGCACAGGTACACCCGCATTTCCTACAGTCTCCATCCCACAGTAGCTTGCTTTGGTAATAAGCCACAAGCAGAAGAGACCATGCTTTCTGCAGCTTCCATAAGGAGGCATCCAGAACTCCGCATTATTGTGGGAGTCCTTAACAGCCCATAAATAGAGCACTTGTGCAAAGAGACAGCCCATTCCTCCCACTTACGGCAGCAGCAGGCTACCCTCTCCGAGCCATGGCGAGAAAACTGTGGAATAAAGGACCTTGCCCCTTCAGCGCTGGTGCCTTATTTTAGTTATCAGCGGCGAGGCCCTGGTGACTGGAAAGGAAGAAAAGAGAACAAAACAGCGGCGAGAGCTTTACGAAGGTACCAGAAAGCAAAGCGCCAGGAAACCTACAGCAATGCTTCCCAGGAAACGGTTTGAGCCAAGAAGCAGGAGTTGGAAGGAGAAACAGCAAGCTCAGGAAACAGTCCAGCTCATCCCTGAAGCCAGAGGGGTTTCTCCACAGTCCAAGGCTCCTCCCAGGCCATATAGTGAAGCACATCTTTAGTACTGGCATTGCTTTGTTACAATCAGAGCGAAAAAGAGACAGTCCTGTAACATTAGGCTATGTGAGGATACAGGCTACGGTCATGAAGGCCAGATGTCCCACATAAACCAAGGAGACAGAGGAAACGTAGTTATCCCATTTCCTTTCTTGAAACTGGAGGTAAACTGAGGCATAAAGCAGTTCCTAGGATAGGCAACTGTGTGCATGACTCAAGTCAGGGATGCTAGAGAAAGAAAACCTGTATTTCATGCATCAAAATCTCTAGGGAATCAATCTAAAAAGGAAGAATATTGCTTTCAGTGGCTGCATTTTTAGAATACATTGAGTATTTTATATATTTGAGGAATCATAGCACGCATGTTCTTGTGTTGCGCAGACTTGTCCTCTGTCAGGCCTCCAGCTTCTTTTCAGAAATAAAACAATGGGAAAAATCTGTATTCCTCTCTGGAAACATTCACACAAACAGTAGCACAACTTTAATTAATATAATTAGCACTCATATTTATTTCTGTTCTTACAGCTGTGACAACACTGACACCTCAAACTATACTGCTGCCTCTCCAGTGTGAGTTGGGATATTTTCTCTCAGCATGTTAAGTCACTTCCACAAAGGAAGTTCTTCCTAATGGGTTTTCCATGTGAAAATCAGGATGACAGATGATTTGATGTTTCACAAGAGCCTATGGTTCCCCAACTTTGGAAACAACCTAGTTAGATCCAGTCCTGACCATGCTGCTGAGAAGCTCCAAGCTGCTTCCAGCTCCCTGAAGGTCTGTGGTTTGTTCAGTCTGTGGCTGGACTGGATACCTAATGCACTGAAATAAGGAGGTTTTCCTGGAGGTGGGGGCTTTAAATACATTTGTTTGGGAGCTGGAGACAAAAAGCAGCAGGGAACAATGGGTAAGAAGTGATGCAGGAAGACTGGGGGGACAGGCATCCCCCAGACCTTCCTTTCTCAGCCCTTCGTTACCTGTGGGCTCACAACTGTGTCCTTCATGCTTCAAGATAAAACTTTGGAACTGGTGATAGCTCTGGAATAAATTCTGAGAAGGGACCAAGGATGCAGATTGAAAGACAATATGGATCTGTGCCTGATGGGCAAGAATCAAAAAGACCTGTTATCCCTGTAAAATACAGGGGCACACAGCAGCAATCATTAACTGCGGTCAAGCGTATTACCTCTTCATGCGCTCTTCTCCTGCAGACCCGATAATCTCTCTCATCCTACACCTTAAAAGATCTGATAGCTGGGAGATGTAACAAGTGAGAACTCACACCACAAGACATCATCAGTCTCACTACATCTACTCAAGGCTGTTTATTTTTCTCCAATAAAAAGCAGAAGCATTTAAAACCTTGATGTACAGTCATGAGAGCAAACGAACCGAGCACCTAGCAAATCTGACAGTTACGCTCTCTGTGTGCTTCTTGGCTAATTCGTGGCTGCTGATGTTATGTGACAATATTCCTCCTCGTTAGCGATTACTTATTAGCCATATAACTCCATCCACGCACAGCCTCTGCACTGATGCCCTGTGGTGCGCTGGCTGTTTCCTTTCCCAAGGGGGCAAATAAACCTCTCACAGCCCCGCTATCCCCCAACTACTTTTTATCATCATCCTCCCACACTTTTGTTTTAAGAAACTGAAATGAAGATGAGATTCTATCTACCAAGAGATGGTGTCAACAGCTCTGAAGCTCTTATGAATTACAAAAAGACAAAGGAGATAAGCCTGCTGAGTAAAAACAGGGAGATATCGCTTGCTGTCATCAGAGGACCTCCTGGGAAGAGCTGAACCCTGAGTGTCCCAAAAATTAAGAGTGTAAATTGATATGTGCTCCTTCGCTTCACAGAATCTGTGCGTCATATGAGGCAGGGGTAGCTGTTACCATGGCAACTAATCTAATCTTTATTTTAATTTTTGTTGTAGTCAGATCACAACAGATAGGAAATAGCCATGCTCAGAATTAGAGCAATTGTATGTGTGAACACATGCACAGAAAACATACGTAATTAAGTGTAAAAAAAAAGTTTTATATGGGGAATACACTTAAGGAAATAGAACCAAATTGGACTTGATCTCAGAGACACACAGAACAGAGAAAACTACGCACAGCCATTGTGCTGAGTGTAACTGAGCCTATCACCATCCTAGGGAAAAGAACAGCATACACTTCAGACCTTGCATTTGGAGAAGTACCTTATCCCATCCCAAACTGCCTGCCAGCCCATCCTCCTTCCCATGAAGGCTCCTTCTGGAGAAGGAACACAGGGACCTTTTGGCCATTTCCTAACACCAAGGCCCTGCTACCATACCATAGTCCAGGCAGCAATACGCCATCAGCACAGTAACATCACCATCCCAAAATCATACATCTCAGGAAGGGAAATGCTTACGATCTCCCTTTCTTGACTCACCACATGGCTGGCAACCATTGCTGCCCATTCCCAGGGCACAGAGCCAAAGTGCAAACAGGCCAAAAGCAGGAACCCAGTTTGAAAGCCTTCAAATGTCAGGTGTCAAAATGCTTGAAGCTCTGAGCAGGGAAGTGTGCAATGCCTAAGGCACGATATCTGTCCCTCACAGATGGAGCTGGTGTGCCAATCATCCCTTAATGCCAGGTGGCAGACAGGGAAGCCTTAAGCGCAGTCCCAGGGATTCAGGTAGTTGGGTGATGACCAGCCAGGTACTACCTTAGGCCACTGCCATCACCACAGGCTTCCAAATGTGACAAGCCAGATCCTCTCCTGCTCTGAACTGGGATAGTTCTCATGACATCATCAACAGAGCTAACTTTTATGTCAACTTTGTTTCATCAAAGGGTCTTTTTACAGGGACTCTTTTTGAGTTGGTTTAGTTTTGTTGTTGTTTCCTTCTACCTGGAGAGCAGGGTTTGCCATGAAGACACAGCAAAACTGGACCTACAGGAGCCACTGAAACATCCTGAATCAAGAACTGCAGCTAAAATTCTGAGCCAGGAGGGTGTAGGAGCCCAAGGGTGAATCAGACAGGAAAGAAACATGGAAGAGCAAGTCTTCTTTAAGCTTTGTAATAACAAACACCTCTGCCTTTTGCTGACCACACAGCACACCTCCAGGGCATGAAGTGCTAAAGCTGCTGATGGCCAAATGCTGGGGGTTTGGGGCAGGGGAAGGATACTAATTATGTCTCCCTTCATCATCTCCTCCTGGCCACTGATAGAAACGTGACACAGAGTTAGGATTTAGCTTGACTCAAAACAGCCCTTCTAATTCTCAGCAGGAGGTCAAGACATTCCTACCTCCAACTTAGAAGATGACAGGATTATCAACCCTTCCCTTCAGCTATTACCAAACGAGACCCCTACCTTGAGTGCCAGATCTCTCCTTAGTGCAGGAGGAGACCAGCCAGGATTACAGAATAACAGGTTCCCTAACAGTGAAGTTCTGCTTCGAAGCAGTGACTTAATTTGGGCAGATGAGATAGGTGTTTAGAGAGATGGATGTTTGTGCCTGGAACTAGAACAAGCAGAGGAAGCAGCTCAGTAAGTGATATGGGTTTAGGTATTCTTAGTAATGTCATGCAGCAGTGAGAGAAAAACAAAAAAGGAAGAGCAAGAAACAACGAAAATCAGTTCAGCCTCAACCAAACACAACAGGATCACACTGGTGTGTCAAAGCGGGCTCCTGGCCATCACCTTTAGGAGCAGGCTGGCATAAATCCATCCCTATGATCCCACTGTCCGACAGAAGGCCTAAGCCCAGAGCAGTGCTGAGCACACCCCGTCCCCAAGGATTTTTAATCACACACCACCAAGACATATCCCTCTTTGCCCATCTGCTCCTGGCTGCTGCTGGGAACCCTCCCATCACCTCCGACCGTGAAAACAGCAGCTGCAATTAATAACGTGCAGACACTCTCAATTGCTCATCTTGGCAGCCATCTGGCTTCACATCACATATATCCCTGCTATGCAAAACAAAAGGGTATTTTATCTCCTGCCACCAAGAGCTGAAGGATGGACTAAGAAACAAGGAAGACTGCTATGGAGCAGGATAGATTATAAACAAGCAAGAGGCAGAGAGGAGGGTGCTCAGCGATGCATCCAAGCAAAGGAAAGGGGAGCCACCTTTCCGAAGCAACAATTGTGAGTTTGCAATCCCTGAGGACCCATTTTGAGCAATGCTGCATGACATCTCAGTCATTCATTTTGTCTGTTTTCCTTTGTTTTTCTACTGTCATCATTTTTGTTCATCTCAATTCCCCTTCTCCAGGCTTTGAGTGCAAACAAACATAACAAGTCAGATCTTTAACCACTCTAATTTGGTGCAGTTCCCTGGATGTCCGTATAGCAAGGTTGATTTAATTCAGCCTTGTGTCTTTCAAAGGATCCTTTAATAGCAATTACAGGCCAGATGAGTGGGAATTTAATTTCCAATTAAACAAGCTTAGCTCAATTCAGAGGTGCCAAATTTTGCCCAGCTCTGCCATTCAGCTCAATGTTCTGCATTTTGTGTAAACGCTGGCAAGACATCAAGAAAGAAATTAGAAAACACACTTCCTGGGATCAGAAAAATCTCTTGGAGCCTTTTTTGTACAGCATCTACCAAAACAGGGACGTTTGCCATATGTGAGGTTCTTAGATCTACATTTTTAAAGTCAATATTTGAGATAAGAGTCTATTGCATTAAGCATCCTGTCCCATATCCACTACTGAGAATTTGGCCCCAAGACCAAAGACGAGTATCTTTCCTGCATTGCAGAAAACATCACACAGTAAAGATAATGAAGTTGAACTCAGATGCAGCACTTGGTGTAATTTTAGTTGAGCTGCAGAATTCCACTGGGCAGAGATTCAAGATGAGAAATTTGGTCTCGGGCTGGGTTGCAAGAGGACTTGTCTGAGCCACATCAGCTTCTCAAGTCTGTTTCCTCAGCCCTGAAACGTGAATGACATCGACATCTCTGGATGAAAAGCTTTATTTATTTCATTTTCTCACCTGTTGGCTGCTCCCTTCATGAACACAAATCTTTGCTTCAAAAACTTTAAGTGTTGATGTTGTTTCCCCTTTCCCTACCACTGAACTGCTGCTTAAGAAGAAAATAGCTATTCCTTAAGCACATGTTAAGAAATACACCATTACTAGGCATCCAGCCAGTTCCCAAAGGGATTCACTGTCAGATCCTTGAGGGAATAGAAGCCTCTTGGACATCCTGACCAGTGTCTCGGTAGGTGTGTGTCTTTGGTGGAAGACAACAGTCTATTCCCAAGCCTCTGTTTCTGTTTGTGCTTTGCCAGCTCCCATGTTCTATCACAACAGGGCAATGCTAACGCTTCAACTTCTGCCCAGAGTGATAAAAGCTTTCAGCACCGATCTAACACAAAAACAAAGAGCATTTGCTACTGAAGTAATGTTCAGGTATTATTCTTTGGCAGTACTTCAGCTACATATTTAGCACCTACCACCAAAGTGAGATTCATGCCGAGTTTAGGGACCTGCTCCCAGAACATCATTTAGTCTAACGCGAAGCGGGCCCAGAGCACGATCTGACCATCCTTACCTTGTGCACGTGGGGACTCCTCACTTTATCTAGGTTCCTGCTTCTCATCCAGCTTGAGCTTCTGCCCACTTCCCAAGTTACAGCAGTTATTGTCCTGCAAAGGGGACGAGAGACCTTGCAAACGTCCGCACTGGCTCGGAGGACAAATGGGACGCTTTGGGTACCCAGAGCTGGTGAACCCTGCTCTGGTAAGCAGAGGTGGGGGTCCAGGACAGAACAAATGCAGGGAGCAAAGACTAAACATTCTTTGGAAACCTGTCAGTGTGAATCTTGATCTGAACCGACTCGAGCCAGTATGACCTTAATGCTGCTTTAAAGGGGACTAAGCAGTGTGCAAAAAGGCATCATACGTGTTTTTTTTAAACCCCATCTGTGTCACATGGACTGTAAAACATTCAGCTTTAAAAAAATCAAAAGTGGCAAAGAAAAACCCAGCTGTCTATAAAAACACTTGTTCATGTAAACATGGACAGTAGAACTGCCAAGAGATACACCTACACCCACCCCCTGAATTAGTGTAACTATGTCTCTTCAGCAAGCTGACATCCTTTTGGCCACACAGCTTTCCTACTTGCAGATATCGAGACCACGAAAGGATGCAAAGAGATTCCTATTATCATAATTTCCTTCCACACTCCACTTTTGTACTTTATTTTCCTGTGTAGGACTTGGGTTTCTTTCATTCTGTTTATTTTTTCTTCCTTACCCACTTAAGACAACATTTTATTCCATATTTTCACAGCTATTCCATGGGGATTTGTTAACAATGTTGGGTTTGCAGTCAAACGACTGGAAAGATAAAAAGCTGGCAAGCTGCTTCCCTCATTTGGGAACGCAGCTCTTAAATGCTCAAGCACCAGCCTATTAGCTAAATTATTCAACAGAAGAAGAAAATACATGACCCCAGCAAAAAAGCTACAATGAGAGCAGGGAGGGAAGGGAAGCTTATTGACTTTGGTGCTGTTGGAAAAGTTTGGCAGCACTCCTCAAAACTTTGTGGGATTAAACCCACCTGAGGGACTCAGGCAAGGCTGAGCGGCTGCAGAGAAGCAGACAAAAGATGGCATTCATAATTCAGATACTGGACTGTACTAGTGCTGTCTTGAACTGATAATGAAGAAGCCCGAGGGGGGAATATTTCCAAAACCATAATGTAAGGGATCTGTTTATGTGCAGTTTGTGAGTAACTGGTGGTGCTGGAAGTCTTCCATACCCAGCTAGAGGCTTTAAGCATTAGAACAACTCACCATGAGGATCCACAGTAATTGTGTGTGTGTTCCTGTTGTGTAATAAATACCGTGTAATTCAGAAGAGCTTAACCAGCCATGAACGGAGTGGGTTGCCTCGCATGTGCCAATGGCAAGAGGAGTTGACACGTGGCATCTTGTGCCCTTAAAGCTACAAACTGGACCAAAAACTCCAAAGGGAAAGTCAGGGTTGTCTGGCTTCTGTTCTCATGTAGCCTGAAAAGTGCTCGATTCAGCACAAAATGAAGCAGGGCGTTCAAGACCTTGAGAAGCCTCGTACCGCTGGGGAACAACGTACAAGCAGGCAAACCCAGGATCAGTCTTAACTCCTGAGGGAGGTGACTAAGGACACAGCCTCTGGTGAGAGATTTCATCCACCTGAGAAGTAAAACAGAGCTGGTATCTTGGAGACGCCTCAGGATTATGGAGCAAAGTCCTCCACTCTGCACACCAACATCTCAAGTGGACTGCAGAGAAGGGCACAGACAATGGCCCATACTGCAGAAACAGCGTGAACAGGAGAGAAGGGTGGCATTTGAAGGGTTCAGAAACAGGGATTGTGTGATTTAGACACCAACTGGTAATCAAAGCTAGAAGAAATTTGGACTTGTCAAAGCATTTTTGGCCACTCCAAGAATACTCAGAAACAGGGAAGAAAACAGACAAAAATGCATGAGATCTCTGCTTAGTTTCTTACAGCTGTGTATTTCCTGTGCTGAAGCAAGAGGCAACACAGTTTTTGAAATTTTTTAAGTTATAGGTATCTGCTTATTTGAATTGTCATGACATCAGAAAGATCAAACCTGAATCTGGAGGTCTGGGAAGCATATCCTTTAGGTGCTGCAGCGCCTGAAAGAGCAGTGCTGCTTCTGCAGCAGGCTACCACCCACTCCTTCGTTCCCAGGCAGGTTCGTTCTTTCACCCAGAAACACTGCACAAGCAGGTTTTGTACATTTTTGTGAAGAGATCGGTTACACATACATCTCATATGTAAGAGTAACTTCAGCAATGTTAGCCCCTGAGAGGGACTGGCACAGAAGACAGAATTTTTATGCCACAGTCGTGCTGACAGAAGATCTAACGAATGAGAACACTGCAACAATGGAATTCATCAAGTAATTAAGGGATTTTAGTTGATGACCCAGACAGAAAGAGAAGTCAAACAGTGATATCTGCTGATGACACTGAGCCAACCACTTAGAAGAGGACCAGAATACTACAAGCACAGTGCTGAGCACCTCAGTAATGTCAGAGGGCTGAAATTCAATAGCAGACAGCAGTGCCATTAGGGAGCAATCAGAATTTTTGCTGTAAGAGCGAAGACTTGACCTCTGGTCTATCGTTCTCAGAGGAGAGGGAAGGACTGGGTATGAGGAAGCAAGCTGGCAGCTGCAAATACCAAGTCACCAAAGCAATCTTCATGTAATGGGGTGAGAGATTTCTGGGGAGCAGGGAAGCATCAGTGCTAGTGTGAAGCAGTGACATACCTCAGAGCACACAGCTGAAGTCAGAATGGGAGGCTTTTCCCACCCAAAAAGCTCAGTGTACTACCTGGACATGCAAAGGCTGATGAGGAATGTGATTACAAAGAATAATGTTTAGAAAAGTAGAGATAGTGACACTGAAAGATAATGTCAGTGCATGAACTAACAGGTAGAGAGTGGGTCCAGATGTGCCCAGATGTTCCCTTCAGGCTCTCCTGTGGCCTTCACAACCACTCAGACCTCTCATGGCATCTGTACGTGGCTCCAGCAGGCAAACTGAGCTCAAGGGCTTACATCACCTCCAGCCCTTCAAAATGCTCCAGGGAAGCCAGGAGACACAGGCTAAACAGGTGGAGCAACTCTTCTTGGAGCAGCTCCAGTACCTTCCCCAGAGACCCCCTAGATCCATCATCCTTTGGGATAACATGTGTGGAGGGAAAGCACAAAACCAAAACACTAACAGGATCACTTTCAGATGAGAGTGTTTGGTGTTGCAACGCTACGCTGAGGATAACCGATATAACCATATTGAGAGGACCAACACAAATTGCCATCTGATTTCCTAAAAATCCCATCACCCCATTTTTTTTTTTAGAATCAAAAGCAAATTGGCAAAAATGGCTTCAAATACTTTGCTGTGGATTTGGCAAATTCCTCCACAAAACCAAGGCAGTAGGGGAGGAACTACTAGTCTGGAGGCATGTTTGGCTTTGCCACTGGTGAAAGCAAAGGCCTGGCTGCTCCACAGGCCTCAGGCAATGCTTTTGGCACTAGCAGGTGTGCAGTGGTCCAACAAAGGGTAATTAATCAGAAGCCAGGGTAATTGAACACTCCCACTGCTGCTCAATTAATCTGATCACTTCCCTTATAGATTCATCATCACAGCCCATGACTGCAGCAGATGTTATTTATATGCCAGAGAGGTTTCCAGTTCTGAAAGCCTCACAGGTGTCTGGGACAGAGCTGGGCAGGAGCAAAGTCGGTTATACAACAAAGCACTCTGCAAAGCTGCCTCCTTCCCTCCCCCAGACACTCAGTTCCACAAGAAGCAGGAGGAGAGAAGGAAAAACAACACAGGAGAGGAGGGGAACACTAAGAAATTAAACCTGCCAAAGACAGTAAGAGGCAAACAGCAGTGATTAAAGGGCGGGGGATAAGAAAAGCAAATTCCAGTGACATCTCTCCTAATGCTGGATATGGGATGATTGCAAACAACTCCATACCCTTTTCCTCTCTCTCCCCACTCTGAAGGATTCCTTTGTTATCCCACTAATTTTTCCCCAAAGTTGGATGTTGTTATATTAATAAATAATTTTACAATGCCACAGCGATTGCAGGCCCTGAAATCCAGAGATGGACAGTCACAGGAATATGCCCGGGTTTCTAGAGCGAGGGAGAGGTATGGTGGACCACTTTCTGCTCACAGCAGGGGCACTCCTGGATCATTCCAACAGTGCTTAGTGCAGCCGTTTCTGCCCATGCCCCTCCAGCACCACTTGTCTCAGCCCAATGCAACCTTCTCACTGCAGCTTCCCCCTGCTAGAGGAGAAAAGCCAACCTGTTTCATGCACTATCACCAAAGCAACCAGATTGTCGGTGTCACCAACAAAAGCTCCCGGCAAAGCTTGGTGATGAGCAGAACCATCCACACAGGTCTCCAGCAAACAACTCTCTCTGCTCCTAACAAAAGGATGCTGCAGCTCTTCCACCCCCAAAGCTAGCAGGTAGGACCCCCAAAAGCAATTCTAATTTCTAATACAAAGCAGCAGGCACAGCAATCACAAGCCAGCCCTGTGTACTGGTCAAGCCAGCTGCAATTAAGCCACAGAGAGACACAGATAAACCTTTCAATTGCCCTCCGTAACTCTTTCACAGCTGGAACAGTTTGTATTGGGATTGTTCTTATTACCCAGGTCTCCGGCTGAAGAGGACAGGACTTGACTCCACGTTCCCAGTTCACCAGCTTGTCTCACAGTCTGTGTCTGCTCTCCTCCTACACGTTTCCCTCTGTTTTGTTTCCCCACGGTCCGCAGAGGCCACGGCAGCCCACAGAATCACCTCACAGCTAAGCAAGCGGACCTAAAGCTGCTGCAAGGGGAACACCTGGATGAAGAATAGGGTGAAATCAGTGGGCAGAAAAAAAAAGGCAGGAAATGAGGCAATTGCTTTCCCCCATGAGCAGCCTGGAGCTGGGTGCAGGCAATACGATTCTCAAGCAGCTAACTTGAAAAAGTCTGTGATGTCTAAAGAATGATGATTTAGGGTCAGGGAACAGCAGGGCAGAAGAGATCCACCACCCCCTCCACACACCCCATGTTGTCTGATAACTGGCTGCGAGACGTTGATCTGATGTAGCGCCAAGTTAGGTCACGAGCTTGGCTCTGGGTCAAAGAGAAAGCAAAGACACAAAGCACCAAGCTCCTCTGCACCCTCTGCCACACAGAGGCCTTGCCCTCGCCCTGCTTAGCAAAACATTTCGGGAGGCCCCAGTGAAACGCTATCATCGCTGCTACAACTGGGTTTCTTTTCTTCCCAGAGAAATGTGTTTCTGTGCTTGTAGATTTTTAAATACACTGATCGAATCTGGCAGGGGTACCCGAACACACACACCACATGGGAAACGGAATGAAGGAGGGAAGGGAGGGTACCAGCAAACATTTCTTCTGGATTGTTAGGCCTTTCAGTTACCATGGCAGTATGTTTCCATGGAAGCCAAATTTGAAGCCTGTTGCTGCCACAGGAGTGGCCCAAAGAAAATTATTAGTTTTGAAAATTAACCAAGGCGCTCTCTGCCTGGAAAGCCAGCCCACCCACAGCCCTCAAAAAATAACGGTATCTTTCCATCCCTGATGAAGGGCTCAATAAGCACATGGGGAAGGAAGAGAGAGCAGAAGAAAATACCACACAATGACAAACAGGAGCTTCCTTTCACACAACCAACCATGCAGAAACCCCACTGGATGGGCACAAGGCTGCACATGTTTGATGAAGTATCACACATACAGGTCAGCGCAGCCCTACAGAGCATCCTGTGCCCCCAGCTGCCGAGGGGACAGAGCAGGGGTACACTGACACTAGTGCCATTGGGTTGCCATTTGTTTGAAATTATCCCCCCTTAATCACGTGGAGGGCCTACAAGGAAGCTGGGGGGACTTTTTACAAGGGCCTGTAGTGATAGGACAAGGGGTAATAGGTTTAAATCGAAAGCGGGGAGATTTAGATTGATATCAGGAAGAAATTCTTCCTGGAGAGGGTGGTGAGGCACTGGGACAGGTTGCCCAGAGAAGCTGTGGGTGCCTCATCCCTGGAAGTGTCCAAGGCCAGGCTGGATGAGGCTTGGAGCAACCTGGTCTAGTGGAGAGTATCCGGGCTGTCGTGGTTTAATTCTGGCTAGCAAAATACCACAAAGCCGCTCTCACAAATCCCCCTCCCCTCCTCCAGTAGAGGGGAAGAATTGGAGGGAAAAGAAATAAGGAAGCTCGTAAAATTGAGATAAGAACTATTTACTAATTAAATCTAAATCAACATATACAGATACTACTAATAATAAATACTTAAAATAGTAGAAAATGAAATATATTGTATCATATTGTATATATTGTACCATATGATCCAATTTCCCACCATCCACTGATCAATGCACACCCAGATGTTGAGTGATGAAAATCAGACCCCGAGAGCGATCACAGCCCGAGAGCAATCGCAGCCGGAGAGCCGTGGCCTGAAGGCCGGAGCCCAGGAGCCTACGCAGCAGATTCTGAGCAAACCTTATCACTGATAACACGGCCAGAAAACTCAAAACAACCCGCCAGCTCCCACACAAAGGAGCCAGCAGAGGAGTTGGCAAAGCAGCTAACACAGGAGGGTTAGCAAGTTTCCAGAGAGACGAGCAAGGGAGTAAAGGAGAGAGAGAGAAGGGCAGAGTAATGGCTACCGGACCCCCTTCCCCACCCCCAGAGACCGGAACATGACGTACTATGGGATGAAATACTTCCTTGGCTAGTCTGGGTCAGCTACAGTATCCGAAGCAGACAAAAGACCTTGAGTTCAGTACAGGCCATCCCCAGCACCAGCTGAGGCCTTATCAATGTTTTCACTTACTGTCCAGCAACACAGTTCCCTGGCAACCAGCGTAAAGGAAGTTAACCCTTTCCTGACTGAACCCAGCACACCTGCCCATGGCAGGGGGGTTGGAACTGGATGGTCTTTAAGGTCCCTTCCAACCCAAACCACTCTGTGAGTCTATGCTGATGCATCTCCCTTGGTTTGCTCACCCACCTCCCAGGAAAAGCTTGGGGAGGGGAAGGAGAATTTTCCTGGGAGCCACTTTAGTCAACATTAGAGATCAGCTTAACTGCTCTCCTTGCTGGTCAGAACTTTTTTTTTTTTTAATTCTTGAAAGTCACCTTTTTCTTTATTCACCCCCTTTCCCACCAAAACCCAGACATCTTCTGCAGCCCCTTTCATTTTTCAGAAGCCAGGGAGCCTACAGCAGCTGCCTGCTCTATTTTATTACCCATACCTGAAAAAGCGTGGCAGGGATTCAGTCTACTCCAAAGGGGAGACGGTGGGATTCAGCCATGAAGTGGGGTCATGTCCTACAGGCTGCTCGAGCATGAGACATTCGGGTGATGAGAGCAAACCCAGCACGAATTCAGAAGGACAGATCTCCAAGTCTCTGGATTTGCTGGCTTCCACCTAGAAACAAGAGCCTCTTCCCCACTGCCACAAAACAAGTATCACAAAGGCCTACCAAATGAGGCCTTCTGGGGATGTAACACCTAAAGACAGCTGAGAGCTCATTGGAAGATCAGAGGGAAGGAGGTACCTGTGATGCAGAGACTGTTGGACCATCAGCTGGGTCTGAATTCTCATTCTGAGGAATAAGAGCAGCATTGTTGATGTCCCTTTTTCACACTTCCATGCCAACGCTGCTGCTTGGACTTCCAAAGGCTCCAGGGCTCCATCCGAGACTAGTTTGCATCATACCACCACTCCTGGCCAAACTTCAGGATTTTTGCTTCATATAGAAATCAAAGGGAAGAACATGAAAAGTGCAGACAAGTTCCTGAACTCACTGGCGCTCAGTTGTCTGACCTCTTGTGAGGGTTAGAAGGAGCACAGGATCCCTTCCAGCCCTGCCTGTGCAGTCGTAGCCTTGTTTTAAGACGACCGAGATTAGAGACTCCAGAGATTGATAAAGCAATACAGCCATAGAAGAGGGAGGTGTGCTTAGTCTTCAGGGACTTAAGTTGTCTTAAATCCAATATCACACAGAGAAGTAAGCAATTATCTGTTTTTCAATGTCACCAAAAATCAAGAGGAACAAAGCACACAGAACCCCCAAATGTGTTAAATCCATAACTTAGAGCATTTTAATAAAAGTCAAGCACATTTCATAATCTGTCCACTGGCACAATGTATAAATTGTTTTAAATAACTTTAATATTAGTCACAAAACACAGTATGTTGTATAAAAATAGCTGTATGCGCGCTGCTAAAATATAATGTAAAACTGCTCTGAATAGGCCACGCAAAGACATTCGGCTTTGACCTTTCAATTTCCTAGCGCTTGCTGGATCTGCTACTTTATTCCTTCCCATCCTGCTTGGGAGAGTTTTGTGCTGGCACCCGGGGGCCTCCTCCTTCCCCCCTCTGCCCTGCACACAATGCCCTGGCAAAGGGTTTCAGAAATGGCCAACACATTTAAGGTGCGTCATGTCAGGCATCTTAGTGGCCCAAGTTTCACAGCTTATATCTCAGAAAGTGCTCAACATTCGTGTCCTTCTCCATGGACACCTCACCTTGGTCACTCAAACTCTTCAAGCTTTTCAGCCAGTACCCTTCTAAATTACTCCTCACCCCTGGCGCACCAGAGTACTAAAATTGGAAGCGAAAATCTAGACATTCAGCCTGAGCTCACTGCAGGAGGCAGAACACAACAGCTGCAGCACCATTTTTGCACAGATGTACCTCTGCATTTGATAACCCTAAAAATATTCACACGCTAGAAGTCACTGAAGCCTGTTGTGCTGGACGACACCTGTCTGTTCACATTAGGAACTCCAGGTAACACACACAAAAGGACTTGGAGAAATAGGAGTTTGCAGGAAGGAAGGTACAACTGAGGATAGCATTAATATAGAAAAAACTAGATACTAAATATAAATAGTCTGTTATACTGTGCTTATCAGACTTAAGAATGTAACTGCCAGAGGAGATGACACACTGGACGCAAAAAAAAGAGATGGAGTACATTTTAGTTAAGAACAAAAAGATGTCAGATAAAGAAATAACAACCCCCTGCTTTTATACCACATGCTGACACACAGACTATCAACAGGATAAAAAAGCAACCTGCTCCTCTTCATCTCTACAAGCCTGAGCAACCCTTGTCCCTTTACAGGATCATTCTCATACAATTTAAGCCCAAGGAAGGCCATGGAGACATAGATTCACCCAGTCATTATCTTCATTTCCTGAGTGTAGAGAGAAGGGCACTGCTGGTTGAAAATAGTCCCTGCTGCCGACACTCGCAGCAGCACCTTGCAAGATGTGCCACGATGGAGAGCAGCCACGGGTAGGCAGAGACTTGATGCTTTTCCAGGCAAAGCAAGAAAGCGAGGATTTTTTTTTTCCTGATGTTTTCAAGTTTACAGTTTAAAACATGCTCTTCTAAGAAGAGCATGAGGAAAGCTTAGTGATTTATCACCTCAGATAATACAGCAGCAAACCCATCTTCTCTAGTTTAAAAAGATCAGTTAAATTATCTTAATGCACCAAATCTGACAGGCAAAAACACCATTCCCATAAAAAGCTGTCCCCTTAAAGTTACAAGTCACATCACAAGAGCAAGCTTCTAATCAAAGAGTCAGAGGCAGAGAAGCTTTTATCAGCACTGGCAATCCAAATAAGAACACAGGCTGATCTTGTCAATCCATAGCAGGAAAGAAGTTTAAAAGGCTTTATGGGGAACTGGCTGAAAGTCACTGGTTTTGGTGGTGTGTGTCATTGCTCTGCGTTTGGCGAGGCGGGATTTGGACGGAGGAGAAAGCTTCATGGAGCACACAGCATGGGCAACATTCTCCTGCTCCGTGCTGAGCTCGTTCTCGTGCTGAGACAGCTGGCGGTTGAGGGCTATAGCCTCAGCAGCAAAAAGTGTCAGGTCCTTTGTGCTACTGTTCCTTTCAAGGGAAAGGGAGAAAGTCATTACTACGCATGCAGAGAGTCACCTCACCTGGTCACTCTCACAACACAATACCCATTTCCAGGCAGTTTTATTTCTTCTATCAAAACATCAACACATCAGGAAAAGCAATCAGTTAATATCTGCATCTCTCCTCATTGCTGGGACCAACAATACATAACAAACATGTCTCAGGGATTTTGGAAACTGCCACAGTTCTGGTCCTTGTTCTGCCAAGGACTCCCCATGTAAACCTGGGAAGCCACCTGAGATGCCATATTTAATTTCGGCATGTAACAAAAGGATGGGCATATGGGGCAACACTGTTGTCTTTCTTCAGAGAACTGCAATCCCACTGTAAATGCACATCTGGCTTAAAGAAACGCATTTCTGATGGGAAGAACCACCTGGAATCACCATCATCAGGCACGGAAATAGAAATGGAGATGTGTGACTCAGGCGCTCTGGTATACAGAACCTGCCATCAAATCACTTCAAATGAGGCTTGTCCTGCTCACAGACAAATTGATACTGTGATTACCACCAACTACAATGGAAGTCAGATCCGACTCCGTGTGTATGATGATTATTCACCCAACAGAACATAGTCTCTTCGGATAACGCACACCTTTATGCCTTTTCCCCCCCTTCCTGGGCAGTCAACTGCCAAAACCATCATTATTTCCCATCTAAGATTAGCATTGCCCTGCAGGAACCTTCTCCAATGCCTTTCCCACAAACAAGCAAGGATTAGATCATAAAGGAAAGTCAGAGCTTCAATATTTCTGGTGTTCTTAACAAAATTAGTGCTGCACATTTATCAAGTTCCACTCTCAACCAGGGATCTTACCCTCTGACTTGTCACCACCCATCTCTCCACGTTCTTTTAGAAATTATTCCTGGCCAAGTTTATAGACATTTAAAAACCCCAAAGTATTACCTTTGAAGAACTTGAGGAGTAGGTAATCCCCGCTCAGGAGCCTGCTAGAAGCAGCAGGTAAGAAAAGTTAGTTATGCATTAGGAGCTGGGAACCAAGCTTTCCCAAGAGAGAGTAGTAAAAAGCAGACAACTCCCCCAAATCTTTACAACTGATGGATATTGCAAGTGAACTAATTCACTGTGGGTTTACAGATCACATTACATAATCCATCTCCCCTAACAAGAAGATACCTCGCTTTGCAGGTATGAGACTAAAGCTTTGGAAGCTCTCCAGAGGGTCTATCCTTTCTTTCTTGAACTGGGAACACTAATACAAAAGCGAACACTGCTGTTTTTAAAATCCTATCTACCAGCATTCTGCATTACTGTATTAAAGAGTAACATAATTCGTGTACTGAAGCGTTTGGTATCCACAACAAAGCCATTTAAAATGCATAAAGCAATAATTAAAGCAAAAAACCCAAGCACAAAGCTTGACAGATGGATCCAAATATTTACCACACAGAGGTCCACAACACATAAAGCCACTGTGTATCACTTAATTAATCAAGATAAGAGCACTAAAACACTCAATGACTCAAAAGTTCAGAGAGAGAGAACAGCTTGTTTGACACTTTGGAAGAATAACCCTTAGAAGTTAAATATGTACAAGGGGGATACATACTCCTTGAACCCACGAATGTTGCAAAACTTGAGCAGCGCTAAGTCGTTCTTTGGCATCACGAACCAGCAACTTTGAGATGAGATCTTTGGCCTCAGAGGATATATGCGACCAGTCCTTGTCAGGAAATTCATACTTGCCTTCCTGAATGCTCTCAAAAAGCTTGTTCTAGTAAAGAAAAATTTTTTTAATTTAAATAGCAAGTAGAGTGCAATCAGAAGACTTCTCGGGGGGATTGTTCTCACTCAATTTTATACACCTAACGTGGCGGGTGACAAGTGAAACCATCCAGTCTCCTTATGGAGTCAATGGAGAGTGACAGGCAGCTCCACAGCACGATTCAACACATCCTGAGATGGACACAACACACTGTCTGTTGACATCTTCCACCCACACCCTCCTTGTAACAGGGAGGCCAGTGTACCCCATTTTTAGAAAGAGAAAATTCGGACCCTGCACAGAGACTCTCCTAGGGCTCAACTTTTATCTCGGGAATTGTGGCAACTACCATAAACCAGATCAAGAATTACAGAGAACAGCAGGATGCAGGGTGGGATGGAGAGGACGAGCAGCAGCTCTGAGATCTCACACTGGGAGGAGAAAGAGGCAGTTACCAAACCTTAATTTAAAAAGGGATATTATTACTCAACTGTTATACTCCCGCCCTCACTTCTCTGACAGCTTACCCTCCCAGATAGCTGGGATGTTACACACTGGGTTACAGACACAGCCCTTAACTGCTGGCTTTATGGCAGGTCTCACACCTTCAGATCCCGGGGCAAACTACACCCCCACATCAGCCCAGGCCACCCGCATTCACCTGGCAAACTCTGCAGACTTCTCCTCTGTCCCAGCCGCAGTCCGCGCCACAGTTGCCCACAAAAGGAGGGTAACCACTGAGCATGATGTACAGAATCACTCCCAGGCTCCAAAGATCACACCGCTTATCGTAGAACGTGGCCTCCTCTGTGAAGACTTCAACCACTTCGGGTGCCATGTATTCTGCAGACCCACACTAGAAAACCGAATTCAAGCAAGTTTTCAAAGGGAAGATCAAATCAAAGCAAGACTCAGGTTCATTACTCTCCTCTCTTTAGAGTAGGCAGCTTGGTCTAACAGCAGAATCGGGCATCAGGGACTACTGAAGTGTAGTGCTGGCTTTCACTGCAGCTCTCGTTTTGTGAAATCAAATCACAACTGCTGCATCCCTCAAAGGTTAAATGGAATTACCAAGAGCACTGAAACGTTTTGTGAGTGTACTGCACAGGAAAAAACTGACACGTTTTGGGTGCAAGGACTAGAGACCTATATAGAAGACATCCTACTGTTCTTTGGCAGAATCATAAGCTGATCCATATGAAACTGATCTTTCCTACAGGGTCAAAATATTAATGTACATATTCCTCTTTTTTAAGTCTTACCCATTAGTTATCAGGCTTTTCAGAAAATAAACTGAAAAGTTTATCATGGGAGGCGATTTCTAGAACAGATTCCTGCAAAACAGTCAGATTTTATTTTGATGGTAATGCCAGGAACATAGCACTGTAGTTTTTCAGACTAATGTGTATTATAAAGGCACACACAGAATGAGCTTGCATTGCTCTTAGCTCATGGATCTCAGCCACACAACCCAAATACAGGGAAACAAACACACCGCTAAGGTTCTAACTCACAAGCACACAGAAAACCTCCATGAAAAGCTTCCTCATTTGACTGGGTAAGAGAACAGGATCCAGGTGTTACTTGCCAATGGTAGAATTTACACAACGAGCTCCTGTGCATTTGTATATCTGTTCTATGACAGGGAAACCAAGAGCATATTTACTACCCATACACCCACTTTAAATGAACTATCCACCACTGGGTGCAGTTGCAGCGAGCCCTTCGGAAGCTCTCCTCTGGAGATAAGAAAAATTGGTTTATGGTAGAAGAGAAAGGGCACGAAGCCACAGTAGGTCTCTTACCGGCGTTGTTAATTCAGGAGTAGTTATTGGAGTACACGCGCTGTTCAGCTTCACCCCACTACCAAGATCAAAGTCACATATTTTTACTGGCGATACCTAAAACCAAGGACAAAACAGTAAGAGGTCCAGTAAGACTGGGACTAATACGACATGTACAACATGTACGAGTACAGCGCCACATTGAAAATCCCCAGACAAAAGTTGTTCTACCAGGAGGACCAGTGAAACCCAGTCTCCTACAGGTATATTCCACTCTTTGCATTTGCCCCCTCTGCCCCAGTTGCTCCCCCATCCCCTGCATCTGACCCTATTAATATTTTTATTTGGCTTGGCAAGGGCCAGCACACACTGGGGTAAGTTTGGGAGCTACACATAACATGACCAGCTGGCCTGTAAACATTACTTGTCTGTCTGGGTACAGCCTCAGAACAGACGAGCTGCTAAGCTGTCATCGCCATGCCCTCTCTAAAAACAGTTGGCTTTATCTCCTAGCCAGATGCTCACATTTGTACAGCCTGCAGAAGAATTTAGTCTTTTTTGGGCTTCAGTTCTATTAAAGTTAGTTGAAGATCACTAATGGCTTCAGAAGTCTTCAAGAAGAGAAAAAGAATCTGAGGGCTGTCTTTGGAAACCAAGTTAAAAAACACACTTCAGAAGGTTAAGAGACTAGAATAGTACCTTCTCTGGAGATTCACACAGGATGTTTTCAGGCTTCAGGTCCCTGTGAGCAATACCTAAATGAAAAGTACAAATGTTCATTAGAGAAGATGCTCTGTCTTCTTTCTCCTTAGCTCTCTAATATCTTTTGTCCAGCACATTCCACAAGACGTGATTTAAAGTACAATGTCAATAGCATAGCACTGATCTGAAGGAATCAGAGCTTTCATAATGATGCAGTTCGCACTGCTTACGCATGGAAGATGGGAAACTTGACAAATGAAGATGGCCCGTGCTGACACCCACAGCAAGGCTGACAAAACTCCCAACAGTCAGCCTGGCTTGCAGTGTGAAATCCAACAGCACTTCTGTATTACAGTTCGAAGTCAAACGTCTGATTATGTAACATTTTATTTCGCAGTTGCACACAATGCTAAGATGACAACTGTCTTTAAACACTCCTCCAGTGGATTATTAGCAATAAAGCACACATAGCCCAAGTGGGTGTAAGGCAGCATTATCATCCAGCTGAGCTTTAAACTACTCCTGGCAAAAGAATTAGTTGTTCTCATTCAATTTTTTTTCAAAAAGCATCTCGCTATAGCACTTCACCATTAAGCTGTGCAATAAAGCTGCTTTAATTTCCTGTTTACTTTAGTGTTGTGTATGCTACTTACTAATTATTTTAATGTCACACAGAAGAGCCATAAAGAGAACAATAAAATAGAAGGCGATGATGTTATAGCTGATTCTGCAAGCCATGTCCCCACTGTACCAATTCACAGCAAACAACAAGAAAAAGGGGATTGCTGCTCCAAAGCCATTTTAATGAATCACTCCCCTCTTGTTTGGGGAAAGGGGAATTAAAACTAGAAGCTGAGAGAGAACTACAGAAAGATATTAGCTGAGTCAATGTTAAACTTCCTTGAACAGTGTTCCTAGACTTTCAGCTGTTAAGCAACCTACTACAGCCCCAACACATCAAATTAGTATTTCTCTGCATGTTCAGCCTAAGTTTTTGGTTCCTTATTTGCTCCGAATCTCAGAGTCAAACTGCTGTAAGCACAGGTATTCAAAGAGTACATTCTCTGTGGCTTTAAAGTTGAGTTATCACATAGACAGGCTATGAAGATCACCAAGAAACTTAATCCAAACTAAGTTTGTTTCCACATTCAATTTAGCTTCTCATAACACAGTCACAACACATGACAAGATCCATATTCCTCAGGTTTACCACTGTGTTCCCTACACACTGCTACACTTTGTAACTGGTCCAACCTATCGAGGTACCAGTGCTGTGATTCCAACTCAAGCACATAAGCAGTCCTGTGACTTACAAGTAAAGCCTACACTTAAACGTTTATTGAACCAGGGCCAGCACTAACCCACTTAGACAGCAAAGGTAGAGCTGCTGAGACCTACCTGACTAATCAGAATGGCAAAATAAATGGAAAAAGAATTATCAAAATAACTAATAAACTACATACCATTCTATTCAGAGGCAGTCACTGTAATGTTAATTGAAGCTGCTTAATCTATGCAAGACCAGATAATCATGACATAGTAAAGATTTTAAAGGTATCAGTCACATTCAACACAAACATATATTCTGGGATGACCATAATGCACACAGGTATTTTGAAATTAAACGGAAGTACTGCCAAGCAGAAAAAGCAGCAGGCAGACATTTTAACATAAAAGAACTCTCTACAAATAGAACTGCTTTTGAATCTGAGCAAATCCCTAATGCAATGAGGAAACCTTCAAACAAGGACTACAGTTCACTTGTAGGTGTCTCAGCCCCGCAGTGAGGGGTTTAAATGTGGAGACCAAAAGCTACTGCAAAAAAAAAGACATCTTGTAACCAGCAGAAATTCTGGGTAAATACAGAAAAGCATCTCTCTACACCTGACAGAAGAAGAAATTAAGAATATTAGCTCCCTTCTGAGTAACCTTTACATGGTGGCTTAAGTAACAAGAACAAGCAGATTCAACCCTAATGTTAATTCTTCCTGGATGCCCATTTAACTTCTTCAAAAGGCTAGACTACCTGAACACAGCTGATTAAACTACCACATTATGGGAACAGTATTATAGAGGGAAATGTCGTAAGTCACCTGTCATGGCTGTAAACAGGAAGGCTAGCAAAGGCTGACTACTTAGAGATAAAGTGTCTCCCACAATCTAAGTGTACAATACCAGCTGGTGAAGATGGAGACAGCCTTCTCTCACCTTTTGTATGAAGAAAATCCAGAGCACACGCAATATCTCTCACCACTTTGCTAGCCTCTCGTTCATTGAAGTGCTTCCGCTTCTGTATGTGGGCCAGGATTGAACCTGTAAGAGCAACACGTGAAAGGGAAAACCTTAGTCTAAATGCTGCCTGGGCTGAGAAAAGACTTTGTCACTACAAGGATAAAAATGCAACAGCCACTACCGCTCTGCCATAAAGGGAGCGCTGATCTCTGTGTGAACAGGGCCAGAAGTAACGTAGAGTAGTTATTTGCAACTAACACGCTGTCCTAGTACGTTTTACACAGCAGAAACCAAGGTGTCAATCCTGTGGTTTTATATTAAAATAGCCTCAGAAAATAATGACGAGCTAGAACCAAGTGTCATGAATCCATAACCTCATTTCTCATGTCTTATAACAGCCTTTCACAGCAGGCAACTTCCGTGGACCGAACAGGGGAATAACTAAGAAAAAGGTACAACTGAGCAGCTTCAATACTTAAGCACATTAGAACATAATTTTCAAACACTGCAGCCCTCTAGCTGAAGCACAGCATGAGGCAATCATTTTTTTACTGCCCCAGCACGACTGGTCTGTTTTCCACACACTGTGAACAGTAGAGACTTGCTAATGGTACTAGTAAAACCCAAACATCAGCTAAGGATTTCCACAGCACTTCAGCAAAACCCACCCCCTCCCAGGCCACAGGTGGCCACGCTCTAAACAAACTCTCCTCATTTTGTGGAACATGACAACTGAAATCCTGCACTGAAAGTCAAGTATACACTTTTTTTTTTTTTGCCTTAACACCATCAAAATAAAGCGACATTCTACCTTTAAATATACTTTAAAATTCCCACTGACATCAAGGTAAAGCTCATACACTGACTTAAGGCAAAATTTGCCCATGGACATGAAATGTAACAAAAGACCTCAAATATGAACATACTGAAGGACTGGCAGCTTGCAGACAGAACTCCACTGGTGTCCTTTAACAAAGGATAAAGGGAGGTTTGATTCCTTACCTTCTTTAAGCAAATTTCATCCATCTGCTCAAAAGAATAAAATGTCTTCAAAAAAAAAACCCAAATGTAGTCCACAGAGATCCAAACCCACTAAACAGCCTTACTATTTCTCTTCCATTTTCTTACTCAGAGAGGTATATTTGTATATTTATAAAAGCAATCAGCCCATTTCCTACTGCAGTAATTCCTACTCTTATACCATCAACGCTGCTGCCATTCCTCTACAGCCAGGACTCAGAAAGGAAACAGGAAAACACTCTAGAAGGATGGACAAAAGGCTCTTCAGATATGCATGGATATGGTGTGTCAGATGGGTGGAGGGAGGCCTCTTTGGACCAGCTTATCAGATTTCAAATACAGGCATCCCTTGCCAAAACCACCGTTTCCTAGCTTGCTACAGATTTCTTAAGGGCACAGAGTCCAAAGGGTTTCCCCGGTGTAGTTGTTCTTCACACCTTTAGAAAGTAGTAACAGCTCTTGAATGCTTTCATCCCTGCAGAAAAGACCCCAGACTTTGCAGGAAACAATACTGAGCCACCTGAAATGCTCATTTCACTCCGCAGGTTTATTTCAGATTACTCTGCTGAATAGTGCTGATGTTCCAAACTCCCTCAGATAAGAATGTTATCAATATCAATGAAATAAAGTCTGTAGAGTATTTTTTTTCAGCCCACCTAGAGGAATTCCACAAAAAATAGCAGGGCACTCCTGTCACAGTTGTTACCACCTCTTCAGTATTCAGAGGGAAAGCATCACATAGCACCTCCCAAAATGCATTTCAGAGGCAACGGATAAAAAAGGAAAGGACTCAGTTCAGGCAAGCGCAGTATAATGAGCTGAATTTTAATGCTTTGAGTTATAAAATGCTGTCAGGCAAGGACATTAAACGGCTTCTGCATGTAGAGGTGCACTGAACACAGTTAAAAGAGGAGCAGAGCTCCTTCAGTTACCACAGCTACAGGAAAGCAAAGCTGAACGTGGAAAGCTCAAGTTAGGCCCCAGCATCGCATGGAACATCGGTCTCAAACCAGAGTTGCCCAAGTAAGGCTTGCATCAAAGACCAATGTCCTCATTCCTGCCAGCCACACTGCCTGTAACAGAATCTGTAGCGCATCAGAAGCTGGTCCGACCCCTAATTCTCATTATTTCTTTGATAATTGTTCAAACCCACATACCCAACACTTCAAATACTGAAGTTTTTCAGAGAGGAAACTAGCCCCAGCCCTAGCTGACCACTGTAAAACCAGCAGCTGAGAGAGAAAAAGGTGGAGCATTATTATCCTCTCAGCAGCCGTTCAGGTACCCTGGCCATCGTAGTCTGACGGTGAAAGGTGGTGGTTAACTACTGGAAGGACATGGAGATGGGAAAGATACAAATGCAGACCCATCAAGCTCTATTACAGCAAATTTCTCAGCGAAGTCTGTACATTAACAACAGTGTTAGAGGAAACCACAATGAAATGACGCAGTGATGTTCAGGGAAGGTAAACGAGTTATTAAAGAAAAAAGGCATCCTTCTCTTTCTAAGAAGTTCTGCATCTGCACCAGAAGAATCTGCATTTCTTGCACGTACAGTTTGCTACTGAAACCCTTCTTGACTGGTGACAGCAGATAATCTAGGGAGAGAAGTACACTCCTTCAGAAACTGTTTTTCTTGGAAGGGTGGGCCACACTTCATTCATGGTTTTGCACAGCCATGCAATTAATGGATATTGTAATTATGCTCAACGCAGACAAACGTGAGAAAGTCCAAAGAGTGTTCAGTGTTGATGATCTTAAAGGTCTTTTCCAACCTAAATGATTTATGTGGCCTTCCCCCAGTGACTGTTAAGTGCTGGAAACCAGTGAGCACCCATGCTCGCCTCAGTGGCCCTCAAACAGCCACAAGCAGACCGTTTCACCAGTACAGCAGCCCCAGGCAGAAGGAAGATGTTTTTCGCAACAGCGCTCTGAGTTCCAGGAAACGAAGTCAACCCTACGTCAAGGGAAAATGCTCCCAGAGCATACAGAAGCGGTACTAAGATCATGCGCAATACCTGACATACTGTGACCTACCAACTATGCTCCAAAGGTCTCACTTTACTAGAGCTGACATTTCCATCGCTTAACTACAGAAAGGGATAGCAAATGTATGGCCAGACCCATCACTATCAAAGAATAACCGTATGTCACGGTTTGTATATTATTTCCTCTATTACCTCATCTTAAAATTCTCAAGCATTTAAAACAAGCTCTTCATTTTCTACTTTAAAACACTGAGACAAACAGGACCAAGACAATTCAATGAATAAAGGCACAGTCACTGCACAGTACCTCCTCGCAGCTTCTCAAAGACCAGGTAGTATCTTGTGTCATCTTCAAAGAATTCTATTAACTCCAAAATGTTCCTTAAAAAAAAAAGGGGGGGGGGGGGGGGGGGAGGGAATAGAAGAAACAGGCACAGAGCATAAACAGAGCAATGAAGAGTTTCAGCATGGATAATCAGGAAATGCCAGAAGTAATTAAAAATAACAGTTTCAATTAAACAAGTTGCTTTGGTTGCCTACAGCATTAAAACCACATTTCCAACTCACACTGAAATTTAAGCGGGGAAACAGGCCAAACACCAAAATCAGACAGGACTGTGAAAGAGTTCTGCTACTGCTCAATTGACAGGAAAATAACTGATAAGCGGTTGTATTCCATAATTTAAACATTGCATTTGTGCCGAAGGCAACAACAACAAAACCAAACTGGCATTCTTTTTCTCTGGAAATCACAAGGCAGAACACACAACGCTTGAAGGAGACAGGCATCTGTCAACATGACATTAATTCCAGCACCCTAGTTACCATTTTTAGACTAACCAACTCCTGTTTAGTCAGTGTACAGTCTTTGCAGCACAACACAAACACCCCACGATGCCTTGAGAACGTCAAGCGTGTAAGTCAGATTTTTCTATAGTTAGAGCACACACAAAACCCAAATTCTGCATGTGGTCATGAGAGCTTGAGTTTTCCACCAGATATGGACTGGAAGACCATATGTTCTTTAACACACACAGAACAAAACCATAATCTGCTTCTCTGTAACACAACTTAAGCCCGTGAGTTTAGTAAACAAGTCTGGTTTTAAATTATCTTTGTGTTGTACTAAAAATATGATTAATGTAAGCTGCACTACTGTCGTGTAGATAATCTAGAGTGTATACAACAGCTGTAACAGAGACCTCCAAAGGACTAGTTTCAGAGATGGTTTAAACCCTTCACAGCTCGCTGCTGCTGGCTGCACAGCCTGTCTTCCCTCCTTTTCAGGCACAAGTAGCAGCTTTAAAGTTGCTTCATCCTGTGGCTGTGGGAAGTCAGCACACATCCAAATGAAAACTAAATTAGCTTTTGGCTGACCTAAGAGTTCCAGTGCAAAAGCAGGAAGGAAGACACAGAGGAGGACAAACCACACATTAAGGAAAGGAAAGGCAAGACTGTTCTTTCAACAGCAGCTGGTACCAGGTCAGGTTTTGCTGATGGTGAAATCACAGGGGAGTGTCAAAATGTAAATTTGGACAAAAGCCATGCATCACTGAAAGCACATCCAGGCTACACTGACCTGGTTGCTAATTGAGTTATGTAATTTTTCACTTGTAAATACTTCCCTAAATTTCACAGGTAAGAGAAGGGGAAATTCTTATTTTTGATAGGTCAAGTCTAAATTTCAACTGGTTTTAAGGAGACTTCTGCGAAGGTCCTAACGTAGTCATACATAAGAGGCTTAAAAATTTGAAAAAATATTCAAGATACTCTAAACAAACACACACAAGACTCTACTTACTTGTTACCCTGGCACTGGTACAGTGTTTCTATTTCACGAAACACCCGACTCCGACTATGCCCGGCATTTTTTTCAACAATCTGTGGAAAGAGTTAGAGCTGATATTTGAAAAAGATTACTGCAGGAACTGTGCATGTCGCTCTGGAATTAGATAACTGATTTAAGGCTTGAATCTCTGACATGCCCAGCAGAAAAACACTCCACCTTTGTTTGTGTAATTTCTCATGCATCATTTATTTATAGTGTTAGCAGAGCTCTGGAAGCATAAGGACAGGAAGAGAAGGAGGGAACTAAATCCACGTGTTACACAGCCACTGACCAGTTACCACAAGCTTTTTCTTGCATCACTTTAACTCTGCAATGCACAGAAAAGGATATCCTTTTGAGTTCTAACAAGAATAGATTTGAGTCACGTCAGACACTCAGCAGTCAAAAAGGAGATTTGTCATTATGAGCATTTAAGTAACAAGTACTAAATTCACCACAAAAACAGAGTTTGGTTCATAGTCCAAACTTCATGGAGACCCAGTAACAGGACATAACGTATTAAAGAAAATGTACATCCAATCTCAGAGCCCTTCTGTTCTGCATCAGAAGTCACCTTCCTTCACACACTCCTCAGACTGAAAGGGGACAAGGGTTTTCCACAGAGGATGAGACTGAATGACTGCTACGTGAACAGAAAGCTCATTACATCACTGCAAATTCTACCACTGTCTGTATCCAGTACCTGTTTCCAGATATTCTCTGGTGCAGAATGGACAACCATTCACCAGAACTACATGGGACTCAGTATCTGATCACACCTAATTCATAATGTGGCAGTTTATTCTGGGCTTTCAATTTCAACAATTCTATGAAGTACACACAAAATTGTAGCGTATACAGGAATAGATTTTTAAAGGGGCTTCACATTTTGTGCCTATGGTTTTTGCAAAAGAATCAAGCATAAAGCTTGTTTATTACTATTATTTGTGTTTGCACTTAAATGGGGGACTCAGGATAAACACAAATCTGTAAGTGGGCCCTAATGCTTACTATAATGACATCACAGAGGATTCATCTCTATCAAAAAATCAGAGACAGTTTTCCATGAACAGTAACCGATGCTCTCTGAACTCTGAGCAGCATTCTCAAAAGCTTGTATATTTGGTAGGCCATGCTAGAGAATGACTCAGCCCCTTCTTTCATAAGAAGATATGAAAACTGGTAAGACTACAATCAAATCAGGACATGAGAGGAAAGCTCGTCCTGCATTCTAACCATCAAAGTCATTTGCTGTTGGTGAATTCTGTCTGCTTCTGAAACACCAGTTCACTACAGAGGCACAATACCTAAGACAACAGATATCTCAGTGGTTATGAAGCAGGGTCATTTCAGGCATCAAAGATTTTACAAAAGATTTTGCTATTGCCCACTCTAATACAGGTTTTCACTGCGATACTCGGAGGGAGAGGATATGTTACAAACACAAGTGATACTGCTTTTATTCTATACTTACTTTTACTGCATATTCTTTCCCAGTTTGGAGGCTGACAGCACCCTGAACTTTGGCATATGCTCCCTCTCCAAGAAGCTCAGCAGTCAGCTTGTACAAGTCTGCCAAAGAAATCCAACAGAAAGGACACGTTAGCCAAAGCATTTCAGGGAGGAACATCAACACAAGCTTATTTATCTGAGGAGCATCCCCTGTGGGACAGCAACTGAGAATTCCCTTGGTAATGAAGAAGCCTCCAGGCCTTACAGCTGAAAGCCTCCTACCATCTCGATTTGCAGTGTACCTTACAATGCCACTTGCCCACTAAGAAGTTTTATGCCTGTCATCTTAAAATAGACTGAACTGTGTTTTACCCCAAACACTTCACAGTGTTTGTGCTCACATCTATTCAATCAAAACATTTTGACATCAGCATTGTTTCTACAAACAAAACCACCACACACCAAACCAAAACACACCAACAGATTATGAATAGGACTCAGATTTCACTCCGAAGAAAAGAGAGAGACTGAAGATCAAAACATGGGGGATAAATAAAAACAGAAACATTGTTACAGTGTTTGCATGTTTGTCAAAAAGTAACATTTAGCTAAGAAAACTGAGAACAACAGAGGGAAAAGAGACACTACAATTAGAAGCTTAGAAGTTGCCACCAACCTTCAAATTTCCCAGGGACGTGATCTGTGGCTCTGGTTCTTTTTTTCTTTTTCCTTTTCCCACTGTCTGCTATGGGGAGAGGCTGACTGCTGACCATCTCTGTGTGGCAGAACATAAACATGCCTTTAACAAACAGCTTCAGTAGAAAATGAACATGCTCTTATGTGTTTATGTTCTTAGGCTATTCCAAAGTTTCTCTGCTCGTCTTCATCACAGGCTGCCATCTCTCCCCCAAATACCAGAGGAAATCTAAGATGACAATTTGCATGCTAATTAACAGCTCTGGGGAGGTTTGATAAACAAATGGAAAACCAGAAGAAATTAAATATGCGTCTATACCAAATCCTCCTCTCCTAACACAGGAAGGCAAAGCATGGGAATAACCACCACAAGCTACCCACAACGTAACACACGCCCTGATGCAAGACAGGATGATTTACAGCCCTCACAACAGCACTATTCATTGAGCTATTCTGCTGATTTACAAGCAGGGTTTTTTTTCAAGTCAGCCTAAGAAAATGAGCTTCCAAAACAGGAGTAAGGTGTGGGGAAATTTCAAACGACCCAGTGAAACAAAGCAACCACAGGAGTTAACAGGTCATAGGAGCAATCTAGGTCATTTTATGCTGTCAAAAGACTAGAAAACCACCATTTCTCACAGAATCGTGATGTGCCTTTCTAAACCACAGATCAGTGGATAACTTAGGCTCCAAAACAAGCAGTGTTTATGGCATTTAGATGCTTTTTTCCTGAATTACTAGCTGCAGATGTTACAAGAGCTTAGTCAGAGATAACAATTCACTGATGCAAGATAATATGGCAGAAAAAGAAAAGACATTCACATATTCTTACCAAAAGCCTAAATAAAATCATTGCCATATGCTTTCCTCTAGCAGCGGCTGCTTCATGCAGCTAACCTATCTCCAAAATGGTTAAATGACTCCACACCGTACTCACATGAGCACTTCTCCATAACACCAGTCACATCCTACCAGGCTGGCCCTAACAAAAATCACAGCTCAAGGTCTCCACAGCAGTAGCAAAGCACTTTTAAGACACTTCACAGCCAGGAGGATTTCTAAGTAGATTCACAATTAAAGATCATCTACTACAGAAAGAAACCCAAATCCCTAGAAATAGTGTAATTATGAAAACACTATGAATGAAAGAACAAGCCCTAAGAACACCAACAAAGTTTTCCAGCAATCCTCCCTTAACAGAGCACCTTTGCAAACAGCGTGTTTTCCGCATTTCACTGTTTCAAAAATACTCTTAAAACACAGAAGCTCCGAGGCACAAAATTATTACACAAGACACTACCAACACATTAGATTTTTTTTCTTTGCTTTGTTGCATTTTTCTTGTCACTATCTGTCAGTACTATTACAAGTGTCACTTAGAACGCACAGGTTTGAAAATTTAAGACAAGTGTCATTTTGAAAGACCTTTCTCTCTAACAGCTTACTGAAACACTTCAAATGTATTATTCAAAGCCTCAAGACAATAGTAAACCCTGATTTTCAAGTCTTCAGCAGAATGTGTTAAAAAAATCATCACAATGGATGACATGCAAGTTCTTAAATACAACAAGAAACACAAAAGCATACATTTTACCAACTTCTGAAGCAACAGCTTCTTTTTAACTCAAACTGACACCCGTACAGATTTGAATTTTAACATGAAGAGAAGGCTAGCCTTTGTTAGCAAGTGCCAGCTCTTCCTGATTTCAATTCAGCCTGCATTAGAAGTTATTCAGAACTGGGATCGAAATTACGCAGATGAAGCTGCTCAGAGAGAGAGCTGGTGTGTTTGAAGGAGGTGCTTGATTTCCAGCAGGTGTCAAACAAGTCATTTTGAAGACTTAACCTTCTGCAAGTCAACAAGTCATACCAAGACAGGTTCTATTCCATTTCAAATACCACATGGCTTCAAAGCTTGTAACAGAAACTAAAAATTATGCAAAAAGATGGGAGATGAATCCTACGCCTTTGCACTGTTGATGTATTTCTTCATAACCCTCCCCTGCACTCTACCAGATGGCTATGATATTTAGAGTCTGGTGTTTAATAACTCACTACATTATTTCAATTCCCTTTAGTCTGACTCAATTCCTAAATGACAAAGAACTGCTTCCTTGAAACCAGGAAGCTTACTAGTCATGTATACAGAAACCAAATTACTAAAAAGCTTATGTTTTCAACCTATAGTCAACCAAATTTGCTATCAGACAGGCACAAAATGTTTGATGTATTAGATTCTTATCACCCTTCTAGTCTACCATTTCACATTGTTGTGTAGTTTACTTCTGCCAACACAGCTTTCCCTTTAAAGATAGGACAGCTTCGTTCTCATTATTCACTTTGTTATAATGAGCCAGTACTTGAGTAACAGCTGGTATGACAGAAAAATGCCTTCAGCCCAGCCAAATGCTTGAGAGGCTTTTCAAGCTTTTGAAGAACTGTGTTTCTGTGACCATATACCAAAGAGTTTCCGATGACACTGCAAGTGTGCCTCAACCACCCAAGCCATGCTGAGGCATTTTGCATGTTGCAGGACTACCTCTGGTGACAAGGACACTGTGGTTCAGAGGAAACTCACCCTGCCAGACAGTAAGCTGAGACTGGATGAACTGCTCTGGAAGGAAACGGCCCATGGACACGTCAGGTCCAAGATGAACGTCTAACCATTGTCATTAAGGTCATTTTTACAATGTGGCCTGAAGCATTCAGGCCCTGCTTCCACCAAGTCAACTTGTCTACCCACTTTGTGATCTATTCTGGCTGAGCGGTGCGAGTAGAACACTGCTGTGTTGAGAGCAGTCTGGCTAAACCTTTGACAAAGAGGACTTCCTACATCCCTCTCGACCATAAGGGAGTCGGGCTGTTCTCTCAGAGAATACCAACTGACTAGCAGTCCAACAGAAGCTGAAGAAATAGGGAACAGTTTAAATTCCAATTTGTCCTTTGCCTCTATTCAGGTTAGGATTATTGCTTACAGATAATGTAACCCAGCAAAATCCATACAGCAAGCAAAAAGAGAGCAAGTTTCTGTCTTAGCTGTCATCTTGTTGAAGTCCTGTATTTCATTACCCTTGTAATCCAGTGTTGAGGCAATATTTAACACAGGCATTATTCAGAGCCTGCGTGGGAAGGTATAGTTACAGCCTTTCCCTTTTGCTATTGTGGCCTCTACAACTATCTTCAAAAGGATGAAGAAAAGCACTTATCATAAAGATGACTTGCAAACAATGCCAACTGAAGAAAAGGAACAATTACCACAAGTTTCACTTCATCCAGATCTTAAATCACCCTTCATTGCTTCCTAATACTCCATATACAAACATGCCAAAATTCAATATCCAGACATCACTCCCCTCATTCTAATCTGCTTCCCAAAGGAAGGAAGGGTATATTTAGAAAACAAGCATACACATGTACAGGAAGCCCTTGGAGAACACAGTACAGATGCCTTTCTCTATTGAAAAGAGGGTACCTTGTTTGTGTGTCCAAATTCAATGGAAGAAAGCAGTTTGAGCAGACAGTGCGGGTACCGCCACCTGCTTCAAAGCCGGGTCTTTCTGCAGCTGAAAAGGAATACAGTCACATTTACATTCAGAAATCGCATAAACATTGTTACATACATTTGGGTAGTACCCAGATTCTCAAGAGATTTGAGGAACCTGTTGTGCCAGGCTTCATGTGAGCACACAGCAAGAGCACACCCCTGCATCAAAGGCTTTGTAACTCTTAAGTGCAGAATACTAAACACAGCTATTTCCAGCATTCCAGTCATTCCACTGAAGAGGAGACCTCTTCATTACGGTCTTGCAGAAACAATGGAGGGATTTATGGTGTTCATTAGTCCTTGCTGTTAAGCCATTGGAGAACTGTAACATGTTTAGATACAGAATTACTCTTAAGGGACAAGAAGTATCATACTCCTAACCTGGATCAAGACTCTGCCAAGGCAGAGCACCACAACGACAGCCGAAACAGCCCCAAGTTAAAGCATACCTTGAAATTGGTCTTGAAGGCAGCCAAACAGGCTCCAACAGACCAGGAGCATGAGAAAGCACTTTCCACAGCTGCAAGAACCGGTACCACTAGTACCGAATTCACTCCTAGCAAGAGGCAAACAAGGCGATGATGCTCAGGTAACACCAACTGAGGAAAATGGGGAGCCTCAAATAAAGCCTTCTGTGGATTCACAGAGAGCAGCCACAACCCAGAATTCAACAGATGAAACCAACTCAAAGTTGATGTGCTGGCACAGGATGTTTTTGGACCACTGAGGTTCTACCTACACAGCTGCAATTACAAAAACACTACTGTCCCACAGATACCGCAAAAGTAAAGGGGTTTTATTCCGACCAAATGAAAGACCACTGAGATCTTTGATAAGGCTTCTCTGAGATTTAAAAAATGTTATTTTTTACTAACTGAACAACAACAGGCAGACCAGTTTGCACCTTCTGAACAGCATGCCACTTCTCTGTTGATTTACACTTATTTTCAAAGACTGTTTACTTGTTCAAACAGCTACTGACAGACTCAATAAAATAGTTAAGCATGAGTAAGTCCTTTGATTCCACAAGCATGACATACCTCTGACTCCCAGACCTCAAATGTCAAAATGTGTGCTCAAAACTCAAAAAAGTTAAGCCACTTTAAAGTTTCAGACATCCACCGTTTTGGATAAAGAAACAAAAAGGAGAACAGAATTCAGTCTCATTTTCCTCACAACTCAGTTGCTCACATATTTCTTGGACCCTCCCTTCTCCAGCAACACTTTTGATTCCCGTCAACACAGCTCATAATGAAATCAGCAGCTGCTGATTCTGCCAAAACCTGCTAGTTGCAGGAAGATCAGGATAATCAGTGTTACCTTTGTAAAGTGACTACACAGTGATTAATTGTGCTTGTAATGTTACAGATCAAGAGAAACACAACTTGAAAAGGAAGGATGCCCGATTCTTTAGGACAGGCCTGTGTCAAATACAGAGACAGATTATTTTAACACTAATTCCATATTGCATTAAGATTATTAACTTCAAATTGTAAGAAGAGTATTCTTACAGGTCGTGCATCTTTAAAGTAGTTTGCCATAATTCATTCTTAGCTGTCAGTTATCTTCTCATCCCACCTACAAGAACACTTTTGATATCATTTAATTCATTAATCTGAATTACCCATGAAGGAAGACGAACATAAAAACTTTCCAACATCTTTCCAAGAAGATAGAGGAGCATTAACATTTTAAAATGAACACCCAAAAGTCCACAGTAAGCCGGAGCGATATGATTTCATAGAAGGACAAGAAAAACTATCAATTTTGCCTTATCGCAGGCACGACTAACACCCACACAGTGTAACAGCTGACACCATCCTTCCGAAATCCTACACTCCGTAGAAAAAGGTTAGAGCAACCTTTTTGTTTACCTCTACACCTCTCTCTGATTCCCTTCTGTCACTTTTAGAAGAGTCATGTTATCTTCTGTGTAAGCAAGTTGCAGAGTCAAACTTCTCATACTCTCAGCTAGCCACTTCCCCTGCAAGCTAAGCATGGCGGTTGTGAGGTTGAGTCAAACCCCCCAGCAACGGGTGCATCTCACCTTGCAGGACAGCACAGAAAGTTATTTCCAATAGATCCCTCCCATCCTAATGTATTACTTCACCATGATTACTACTGGGGAAGCAGGGAGAACCTTAACGGAGAGCACGCAGCATTCCATTCCCTCTCTCGCTGGGAGAGAACTGTGTATTTTAGCACACATGCTGGAGACACGAGATCTTCTGTTGTGGTCTGCCTATGTTTACACAGACACACATGCACCTCTTTAAAAGCATTAGTTATCAATCAGAATAACAGCAAAAGAACTGTTATCATTCCTACTGGAAAGACAGAGGCAAACAAGACAAGCGTGCTGACCCTGCTACGAGTTAACAAGTAACGGTAACAAATGGGTCTGAAGGTGGCTTAAAAACACACCGTAATCTTTATAATTTCTTGTTCTAGGACAACATGCCGCTGAGGCAGCCACGTGGATAAGAGGACATAGTAGGGTAAATGTCATTGGGCTAATAAATAAATGCAGACAGTAAGCCTTGTCAGGAACAACATGGCATACACATTGGTTACTGCACTGAGGACCATCTTCCCTCCCTCCATATAAGCCAAACAAGATATTTAATGCTACTGGCCACAGGCAAACCATTTGGCTATCAGAGCTTCCATCACAGCGCAGTAGGAACTTAGCTATTTGAAACTCCAGATGACACGTATTCTAAGTTTAGAGGAAAGTCCTTGCGATAGTACTTTGAATCAACTACTCACGGATTCTCTAACCCTTAAAGCACTTTCAAATAAAGGAGATACACAGGGCAAGTAAGTTCCGAGTGCCACTTACTAAACAGTGTGCTGCTTACTCTCTTCTATGTCTGATGGCATCAACAACTCCCAGAAGACTGTCTGTGCATCGCCAATTAGCTCCTCTAACTCCACTCAGCTCCCTTGCTAGTTTTCAAGTCTAAACCATAAACTTCTTAGAAGACAACTTTTAATTTCATACAGATACAAGATAAGCATTTCCTGCTCTTACTCCACACCCCAAAAGTGATCAGATAATGGTATTTGTCACTGGAAAAAAGCTACACGACATACTCCCGTATTAGCAAGCAGCCTTATATGGAGAGGCTATCTAAAGGTGTTTTTCAAGTCTGAAGCAAGACTGATTTTTCTTCTTTCTCCCCCTCTGTACTTTAAAATGAATAGTGATTAAACTCCATTGCATTTTCACATTTGATGTCACATAAAACTTGCATCAGTGTTTCAACATCTGCTACCAAGGAAATACTGGAAGGTAATAGAAACTTTCTCCAAGCAGTAAATAGCTTTTTTGAAAGTGTTAGGGAGTACTGCTACAGCATTCATACCATGAAATACTGTCATGATGGACGATACACAATGTCAAGAAACACTGAAGTGTTCAAGGTACCCAAATCCACTTTAACTGGAAGGTTGCCAATACCAAACCCAATTACCTTTACAACCGCAGTGAAAGAGGCTCAGCTCTCCAAGTGTATTTTGCCTTGCTTCCATCCAGCTCCTGGAAGGCATGAAGAGGAGCTCTGTTTTGGAAAAAAAAAAATGCCAACCTGTAATTCTTCAGTTATCAGAACACAGGTCAACCTTTCCAAACTAGTCATGGGGCATAAATTTGTATGAAAAGAAGGTTTTAGAAGCAACAAGCTCATAAAACGGAAAAGAAGATACCTACGGGGTGGTTTACTTCTAAACAAATCGGACACTCCACAGACAAGTGCCAGTGGTGTCAGGGCAACGGGCTAACTTCTGGCTATCACATGCACTGCTCAAGCCAGCAGGCGAGCTGTCACCAGGGCTGCACCGCTGCCTTGCCTTCTCTTCCCTCTGCTCTGCCTCAGGTCACCCTGGTCAGGCTAACAAAGGACAGACTGCATCCAGACACATTTTCAGTGCTCCCAGGTCTCACCGTTTTATGACGGATGAAAAATACAGAAATAAACCGTTGTGACCAAACCTATGAACAGGTTCGTTTGCCTTTGCCCACTCTTCCACTCCGGCAACTGTTTTTAATAGAAAGCAGCCACCATAGGCATTTCTAGACTTACCACTCTCTATTAAACAACGCGCTGTGAGTGAAACAGCAGTTAAAGCCTCCGGGCGGTGACCAGCCCCAAGCAATAGGGAACTCCCAAGCCCGTAGGGAAGCGCCCCGAGAGCCGAAGCTGCCGGCCGGCGGGCTGGAGGCATCTCACCGCCTTCCAGCTCTCCCCAGCCACCGGCACCGCTCCCAGACACCAGCGCTGCCGCCGCTCAAGGGCTTTTACCTCCGCAAGCCCCCTGCCTCGGAGGAGCCCGCACAAGCCCCCCTGAGGGGACCCGCGCTCGCAGCCGGGGGAGCCCAGCGGCTCCCGCAGGCACGGGCCGCTCCCCACACACACCTCCCCTCAGCTGACCGAGGCGGGGAGGGCAGCGAGACGCCCCACACGCCTGAGGGAGCGCCGCAACCCCGCGCCCGCGCCCGCGCCCACCCCCTCCCTCACCTCCATGGCGGCCTCCGGCGTCCCTGGGGGGGGAAAAAGGGGGGGGGGGGGGGGGGCGGTGCCGCAGCACGCGAACACCCGCCCCCCACTGCTCTTCTGTGTGCGGAGAGCGCGCATGCGTGCCAGGCTAAGCCCCACTCCGCCGGTCGCCGTCCATCGGGCACGCATGCGTAGTGCGGGCGGCCGCCGGGGGAAAGCGAGGGGAGCTGCGCGCAGGCGCAGTGCTGGCGGATGGCTCCTAAGGCGCGAGGGAAGGGGGTGTTGGAGGGGCTCTCGGCTGGGGCATTGCTCACAGGCTGGCCTGGCACCTTGCAGTCTTCCCCCAGCGGGGATATGCATCTGACCATTTCCCTGTTCGTGGCAGAACGTTGCAGGGCCTCTCAGGGCAGGTGGCTCACGAGGGGACCCCCTGAGGCCAAGAGCCAGGTGGCTGCCATGTTGTATTGCTGCCCCCCCCATCCCTCTGCGGGGTTGCCAACAAGCGCTTGTGGAAAAAAATCCACAGTAATTAACAACCAAGATTCAGCATGTGCAATTCGGGCGATACCTTTGCAGAAAAAGACCGTAGTGAGTTCAAAAAGCCAGCAAGGCTTTCCCGTCTGCCTGCCCCAAGTGCTGTCTCACACAACTGTTGGGGTGCAGGAGGGGTGACAAGGGTAACTTCTGGGAGCCTCTTGATTTAGGAAAATCTCTTCTTGTCTCAGCTTTACAAGTTGATATGTAGTGCCAGCAGCATAGCATTTGGAAGTTTGTTTCCTTGTCCGCTTTCCCTGCTTGCTGTGCTCCCCACAAACGTTTCGTATGAGCTCTATAACTGCCTCACTTGCTCCTAGCCCCTTTGGGATAAATCGCAGTCCTTCTACACTGGGATGCATGTTCTCATTTCTTCACACTCTCTTGAATAACTTAGACAGCCGCCGTAATTCCTGCAGCTGCTTCCTTACACCCCCAGAGCTGCTGCCCCTTTTTCTCCGGCAGTCCCCTCCTGTGTGGCCAATACAGCTACACAAGGGGGGCAGCAGTGGAAAAGCAGCGGGACAAAGACAAACCTGCTACTCAAATTAATCTTTTATAATAATTTCTATTGAACAAAGTTTTTAATTTTGCCAGTTTTATCCCTTTTTAGGTTGGTTATATTGCCTGCAAATATATTTGACTGGAGAAACAATCAGGTTTTCTCAGCAGAGGCACAAAGGTGCCAGCTCTGCACAAGAGCTCCAAGAGAAAAAAGGCTCACTAATAGCAGAAATCTTGCTTTGAATTTTGCAGATGAGTCCCTTCCTTTTTTAGTTTTATAAAGAGAAGCTCTGATCTACTTCTCCGGTGTTAAAAAGGCCCAGGAAGAGACAGTTATCAGTGCTATTTCCCACCATAACACTGAGCGGGGAGGTGGATTCATTTGCAGAGAAGTATTCCTGGCAAGAAACAGATCTTTTCTATGTCAGCTCAGATTGACATTTTATAAGGTTATCCTCATTTTGGGTGACATTTCAATCCTCTGCTCATTGTAGTAGACTAAATGATGTCAACTTGGTAAATTTGGAGTTTGTATTAACAAAAAAAAAAAGTAAATTGAGAACAAGTCTAAGAAGAAGTCCTGTGAGACACTACTCCCTACCTCATTTGTGACACAGTGTCTTCTCCATAAGGATTTCAAATGTCAGTGGAGATAGCTTTGCTGGGAAGTGTGAGATGTTCATGCCTAGAGACTGCAAGCTTTGCTGCACTCTGTGTGTGTGTGTGTGCACAGCTTTGCTGCACTGCGTGGCTACAGATGTCACCTAGATAATGGGAAACTCTGAAGAGGAACCCAAGTATGCCTGGAAAAATCAAAGCAAATTACAAGTTGTCAAGTTAGCAGGACTTTAACAGTCACCATACAGATGTTTCAACTCATTTTATTTTGCATTTGGAAAGATCTGCGAATTTGCACGCACAGTTACACATTTCAACTGGGAGATGGTAACAGCCGGATGGCAAAGAGATACAGCCCTTCCCACCCCCAGAGCACCATGAACCGTCTCCAAGTTGCCATAGAGGGAGAACAACATTTTAGGTATACTGGCCCAAAACTTTCAACTCTGCCAATAACTTGTTGTCGATAACAGTATTTTTCACACAAAGCTGTTCAATCCCGCTAGTGCTGGCTATCGATAAAATGGCTCAAGGGAACCCCCAAATTCAGGTTAGTTAGCGAATTACAGCTTTAACCCATTAGCATCCCAGCACTGTGTGATTTCAGTCTGGACATGGAGCTTGGTACTCACAATGCTCAAAGCCACAAGCTCAGCAAATCTAAGGCAAGTTAAGACATTTGCTCCTTGCTCTTGCTGCCTTCTCTGCCAAGGGGCCAGGAGGATGCAGCACAGTTTGAGAGAGCTGCCAGTTCCTCACCTGAGCTCAAAGGAAACGGCCCAGAAGCAGAGCAGTGCCCGAGACAACTGAAGCCTGCAGGTCCCAGGATGTGGTTACTGAACATCAGTGCTATTTTTGTGGTATCCTCTCCTGGGATGAAAGCATGCATTGTTCTTTCCACCGAGCTGGTGTGGAAGAGCGTGTCCTATAAAGAGCAGAAGCACCGAAGCCTGGTTTCCTAGGGATGCACTCGTGTGTGTGTTGGTGCAGTCCTCTGATGTCTGAGAAGGTACAAGCCCAAGGTTTCTCCACAGCAAAGCCACTCCCAGCAGCTCTTCCCCACGTGAATGTCTGGTGGCCCATCCAGGTTGAGGATGCTCCTGTTTCCCTCTCCCCTCAAGGAGAGCATTAGTACTCTTTGCTCTTTTCTAGCTGCCCACCTATTTCCACAACACATCAAAAACTTTATCCTTGAAGGGTTCCAGACTAATATATATCTCAGCTTGAGCAGAAGTAAAGGGTAGTCTGCGAGAGTACCTCAAATCCATGCAAGTGCGTTCAGACTCTCAACATCTAGGACTGTAGCAGTTCAGGGGAGATCATCTCAAGCTTTTGTAGACTGTATTCAACTTGAATTAATCATGGTTTTTAATTCCCATCCGTTTCTTCTTGTTACACCTTTCTCTGCTGGGTTAAAGGGCTCTGACACAACACAGCATCTTCTGCGTGTGACAGCAGGCATCCGTTCTCAAAGCAAGATGTATGTACTTGAATCTTTGGTTTTCTGACTCTTTTGTTACTTGCAAGATAATCCAGCTGCACAACACACTTAACCGGAGGGCAGATCTTAATTTTCAATCATCTAGCTCTTCTAAAGCAGAAGGAAACAAAAAGAAAAAAAAATCTGTTGTTTTTCATAGAATAAGCATGGTATTTCTAGGACATGGTTATGCTAATATTTCAGGGCGACGTCCCATGAAAAGTGAAGAAGAAAGCACCTCCTCAAACAGTATAATTGGTTTATGAAGCACAGTAAAATAAGTCGTTCTTCCACATGACTTTTCCTTTCATTTTTTAGTAGCTTTTCAGGTACACGCCTGCTTTTTACTCAGGCAGCACACAGCAGAGAAGATAAGGAGCCACCTATGCTGGCTGTTAGGCAAATAAGAAGTAATTACCAAAGCTAGTTTTGATTTAGCAGTGTTACAATTGGATCACAGTACTTTGGCCTATGTTTTACTACTAAAATTATTTCAAGCCTTGGCTAGAATTATTGCTCTCTTATCTACCCACAGCCAAACACCTAAATCTCTATTTAAGCACCTGCAATCTAGTCTAGTCTGATTTTCAGGACACAGAGCATGTACCGTTCCCTCTGCTGTTCCAGACATTTGTACAGGCTCAGTTTCTCTGAAAATTATACTTCTCATTTAGGTGATTAAACCCAGAGACAGGCTTATGCAATCACATTTGGTAGGATAAAGCTTCTGTGTCATTCTTTTCTTGCAAATGTCCCTTCCTTACCCCCAGGAAAGAAAAAAGAAGAGAAAGTGCTCTTTCTTTGAGCCAGCCTTATGGCTCATGTGTAGTGTTACGGGTAGCACAGGATATCTCTACCCCTAGAGACCATGTTCCAGTGTCCCATCTGGCAAAGCTTTCCACCGCAGGGGACAAGGAAAGGTTCTCAAAGTGGACCTTAGAAGTGCTCGTATGGATGCGAATGCCAGGCTGAAACCTGCTTTTCCTATAGCCAGACTCCTGAGGAGTACTCGCACCTCCACACGGTGCCACCCCACTGCCCACCAGGACAGAGACCCTCAATGGACTCCGTTTATCGGAAAGGCCAGGTAACACGGGCCCTGGAAAACAAGCAGTCGGGTGGTGACCAACACACCAGACGGGCTGGAAACAAGCAGAAAAATGCTTGTGTCCACTGCACAAGCTGACCATCAGGGGCTGTTACTGCACACCCCTGAACTCCCCCATCGCCCCAAACAGCTGCTCCGCAGCAGCGAAGTCACTGCTACCAGCCCAGATGGCTCTTCCTCCTCACTTTTCTGCCGGACACAGCAGGACCCGTTACAAATCCTTCCAGCCCATCTCCTATGGTGTCCTGCTTAGGAGAGCGAGGGGGAAGGCAGACTGTGTGCTATCCTAACTGCTATGCCCCTGGACAGGCACTGGAGACCCGCGAGGCTGTGTCCGAGGAGTCTGGCTGAAGTGTTCCAACTCAGTGTTGATTGTTTAGGTGGTGCCTATGCCATCACTGGCAATGCAACATGGACAAGAGGGGTGAAATCTGGTGGTGTTTTGGTGATATATTCTTATTAAAATGAACTAAGCTGTCTCATGCTCTTGGGTTCCTCGGGATATTACCCAGATGAGTAACAGCCTCTTTGGCCAAAGTTTGGATGCCGCAGTTTTATCCTACGACACTGTGCGTGCTACGAGTATCTGCGCTGCCTGGAGGTTTAGACAGTATTTGTATGTGGGTAAAACAAAAGTCTTGGGGCCAGGGATGAGCAAAACTATCAGAATGTGCATCTGACAAGCAAGGGTTGGTATCTTCATCCTACCCAGATGGGTTCCTAGATATGAGAGGTGCTGCTGTAGAAGTGATCAGCACCAAAGAGGGAGGCTCTTAAAGTCTTCTGTTATTTGCTTCTGCAGGAGAAGGGGCTTTTTTAATCCTCCTGTTGCTATGGGCTGGTTACAAGACAGTATATGAGTTTTAAAGAATTTGCAAGTCAAAGCACAAAAAGGGTGTCTTGGGGAAGAAATGATTGTAACTGCTAGGAACAGAAAGGGGAAAATTGTTTTCCTTCTGACTGGCAACATTTTTAAATGCAGCATCCAAGTTTCGTTTCACTGCATTCCTGTCCTATTTAGGTGTTTATTTTTGTATCAGAGAGCAGTAATATAGAGCAGATTGCAAAGTCAAGCAAGAAGGACTTTGACAAGATGCTAGGGCCCCTGCTTCCAGCACAGAGAAGACATTAGCTGAGTTCCTAACACAGCCAGTTATGGGTTACAGAAGCAATCCAAGGACTGAAAGAAAACAAGTCCTCAGAAATGAGCACAGTCACCAAAACAGCAGAACATTTTGCCACAGCATTAGAAATAAAGGCCTTCCATAACATTATCTCCACCTATGTGTAGCTACCAAAACCAGCACATCCACCCTGCCAGTTTAGGCTGGAACTGACACCTTGTGTACATCTCAGCTCTTATTTCCCCCAGTGAAAATAAGTGGAGAATCCTGGCATTACTGAAAAACTGTGAGATGAGTAAAACCCAGGGGAGGGAGACCATGAGTGCGGTGCTGGTCCTGGCCTCCAGCCCAGGACGCCTGCAGCAAGTTGCTCTGAGACTACCAGCTCTTGCATACGTTCACCTGACAGCCACATGAACGATGGCAAAATGCTTGCCTCAGTCAGTGGGCATAGCCCAAAGCAATCGGTAACTGGCCCAGTGGATGTAAAATATTAAATGACAAAGGAGAGGTCTGCTCCAGTACGGCAACTCACAGGTGGTAGAGCTTCATTAAAGTTAATAATGTAATTAGCCTCTGGAGGATTACCCAAATGGCGGTGGAGCTTCACCTTCCAGCACAGGCTGAAGAGTCATACAAGTTGAAGAATCCTGAAAATATGCATCCTCTTCTGCCCCATCATGGTTATTGTTCCTGGAAGGAGGACGTTGAATGCATACCACCATTTGCTGAGTATGGAGCAGCCCTGTGCCCCAGCAGCCAGCACCTGGACCCAACTGCTCTGCAAGAGAAGCCTTACAGTCCAGGGTTCCTGCAAAGTCCCAAACTTCCTTCAGGTTTTCCTCCAAAACACATGATTTGGGAGAACAAGTGCCAGATACTTTTTAAGAAGCAGAAGTCATGGAGCTGCTGGACTGATTTAGGATCCTATGGGTATCATCTGAACACTGCTATCCTAATTATCCTTACTGCTGCCGAGGAACCTGTGTCTGGCCTCAGCGGCGAGCCAGCTTGGATGGGGGAAGGGTTGGGTGGGCTCAGATATGGAACAGATTGGAGACCCTGGGGCAGTCAAAGTGTGGCCAGCACTGAGTGACTACACAGGTAGCAAGTCCTGCCCTACGGATGTCAGTAGCAGATGGTATCACCCAGTATCTCAAAGCATCAAAGTAAGGTGCCTCATTGGAGCTGAATGGATTGTGTTCCACTGAGACCTTCAAGAAATTTGCAGGCAGACTGTGCTTTTGTTTCCACCACAGCCATCTCTACAGAAAGAGACTCTCTCGTGTAAGAGACCTCATTTGCTGTTGCTATGTTCTACACCTGTGCGGACGTGCAGTCGTTCCCCACGCACCGCTGGCATTTCAGCTCTGACTCAGGGTCTCTTCAGCAGGGAGCTGAATGCCACACTCTTGCTTCAAGGTTTTCTTGACACGTATGAGCCATTTGCCCTTCCCTGAGCTGCACGAGGGAGTTTGGCCGACCGGGCTGCGCTAGCAAAGCCATCAGCCTTCAGAAAGTAAAAGCTGCACACATTCATAGAATCATAGAATAGTTTGGGTTGGAAGGGACCTTAAAGACCATCTGGTTCCAACCCCCCTGCCATGGGCAGGGACACCCTCCACTAGACCAGGTTGCTCCAAGCCTCATCCAGCCTGGCCTTGGACACTGCCAGGGATGGGGCATCCACAGCTTCTCTGGGCAGAAGAACTCGAAACACTCTTGCCCCTAGCTGTGAAGCTGTCTGCTAGAATCAGCATCTTAGCCCAACTCCAAGAAAGTGATCAAGGAATAGATCAAGTGTTACTAACACATCTCATCCCTTTCTGATCCCAAGTGGATTCATGGTCATTTCCCAGTATGGACATATTTTTAACCCTTGAAAACAAGAGCTTCTCCTTGATTCCTTTTTCTCTCTTCCCAAGTTTTCTCTTTTCACAAGCTTTCAGCAAGAGAGGAGGAATATCTCAGACCAGATCACGTCATGGTTATTGTCAGCGTTCACCCAGGACTGTCCAGCCTTAGCACCAGCAGGCTTACACCCAGGAGCCGCCCCTCAGACCAGCAAACCCTCCCACCTCCCCGTGGTCGAGCCCCACTGGGCGGCCAGTGGGGCTGCTGCCAGGGTAGGTCAGCCTTGACCCCTGCCTGTGCCTGGCTGAAGGCAGTAGGCTTCACTGGCTGACCCAAGCCCTCTCCACGTCCCATCCCTATGGCACTGGGATAGGAGCCATTATGCTCCACAAAGCCCATTTTTCCCCCATCCAAGGCTATTTCTCAATTCCCCAATGTCTGCAGACATTGCATAGAACAACATCTCTCCCATGCTAGCTTCTGTCTGATCTGGTGACCGGTGCCACAGCCTTTTGTTCGATCCTGAAGGACATGGTGGCTGCAGAGAAGGGAAATAAAATCCTCACAGCAGCAGAGCTCCTCTTCATCAGGAGAACCCAGGGATTTTGCAAAGAGACAAATGAGTCCCAGGCACCTGGCAGGCAGCCGAGCAGATGAGTCATTTGGGGAGCTGGGGCTAACAAGGGCTATGTGTATATTTAACGCATCCCAGGGTTTCTGCCTGCTTTCAAATTGTGCAGGGATGTTTGTTGAAGCTCTGGGGATGTTTGAGCCTCATAGGCACAATTCAGCCTCCTGGAGGGAGGGGAAGTTTGACTTGCACACTTATCTCAGCACTTTCTGCTTCATAACCTTCTCTGTTGTGCTCAGGCATTAAACTCTCCAGGCTGGGAGGCACTCGGATGAGGACCAGGGGAATAGCTCAGTGTCTTGAGGAGAGACAGAAAGACCTTTCTGGCAGCAAATGAACTCCCTGTCTCCCCTTCCTATACTGCTTCCAGAGTTACTAAAGATGCAGTCATCACAGCACAGTCATGAGCTTTTTCCCTTGGGTAAACAAGATTAAAAAGAAAAGGGGGGAAAATAAAAGGTTAAAAAAAGGCCTTTGAAATTATTTTTTAAATTGCAGCTTGAGATGAGCCTGTGGGTTGGTCTTTCAGAAGTAGTGCTTTCTGTTCCACAGGAATCTGTAGGAGCTTCCACTGCTGAGAAGACGTGGATTCTGTCATCTCTGTGCCTCACCTTGAAGTAGCTGTAGGCGGCTCTCAGTTCATCCCTTAGACTCCACTGGTGAGACAGCGTCTCCGTAAGTCCCTGCTCTCAGTGTCCTGTGCATTGAGCCCAGCCAGGCCTCACTCCTCAGGAAGGCAGAAGGTTCCCGGTAGAGTTGCTGTCATCTCCTGCCTCTGCACCACACCACAGTTTGTGCCCACGGTCCTGAGTTACATGAAGGGGCTGGAACATGGAACCCAGGAACCACACACCTTTGCAAAAAGTAGTGAGTAAACCTCACCACCATTGCTGGAAACGTACCTTACCTTCAGGTGGGATGCTGGTGAAAGGTCTGCAAGGGGAGGATGCAGACCAGCAACGTTAGCCTGTGTCAAGCTGCTGAGATACAAGCTGAGGTCTCAACATGGCACTGACATCCATCAGTGCTGTAGCTCTCAGGGAAAATCCACTTCTCCGGTTATCCTGGGTGCTTTTTCATTATGTCTGTCTTACTACAGATGAATCGGGGAAGAATGGAGTGCACCAGGCTTATTGACATTTCTTTAATTAGTAACAGAACAAAAATGTTTGGACTTTTACCCATTATTTTATACAGAAAATATTGGAGTGATGTATCGGGTGGTTTTGTGTCCATTTTGCTCTGTTTTATTTCCATGTAAAAATATACATCTGGTACAGAAGATTAAAAAAAATAGATTTTTCACAACAAAAGAAGTGCTTTGAGCACAAAAAAAATTCACTTATGCGCTTTAATGTTGGCCTAAATGTTTACATTTTCTAGCCATATGCCCTCCCTAGCCCAAACATGGACAAACCCCAGAGTATAAATATCAGCTGTGTCTGGTATATAAAACTTTCCCAGAAAAAGGGGCAGGAAACACAAACATAACAATGCTGTGGCTCAGACAATTTGATTTTAACCCCTCAAAAACATTGCAAAAAACCCCCAAACTTCAACTCTTGTCAAAATTAAAATGGCACAGAGAACAGAATGCTAGTTATCAGGCACTGCAAGACATTCTGAGATGTGATACCTTCCAGGGGAATAACGGCTCACACCAGCTAGCAACAGTATGCTTTCAAAAGCTCCAGAGGGTTTAAGAAGGACTGATCTTGTCTTTTTGGAAGAACAGGGTAGATTAGGTGTCTCTCAAAGTCCTTCTCCACCTGATTTACTATACTGTAGGGTTGGATAATGGAAAACCAACAATTTCTACAGCCACCATCTGCTGATGTGGAGCCAAGACAACATGGCAGGATACGCTGGCATGCTGAAAATGTTGTTTTCTGCAATGGTTTCTTTCCACCACTGTCTGAGTCTTTCTCAGGTAGACTGTGCTGGTCACACTGAAAAGCAGCCTGGTTCACCTCCTCTGTCACGGGCCACCTTGCCATTAGTCCAAGCAGCGTTGGATGCATCTCAGAACATCGTGAAGTCCCCTCTGCCAAGCGTGAAAAATCTCTTGCAGGGAAAAATGGGCCCTTTGGTAAAGCATGAATTAGCACAGGAGGAGAGACACTCATAGCTCACGGTTAAAAACGGTACATCAGCGACTAACCACAGGAAGGCAGCTGGGATCAAACGTCACCAGCTTTGCAGCGCTGATCGTGGCTGTTATCACAATCCCACTGCGTGTGGGAAAGGTAACAGGCTTCACTCGGTAGCTGAGGTCACACTTGCGCACAGGGCAGGAATCACTAATAAAACGTGGAGATCAGTGTAGCTGAGGACAAAACAAGAGGAAAGGTAGCTGAGGGATGTTATCAGATATGGGATAGAGTCTGAGAAACCAGAGTGCAAAAGTCAACCGAACTTGCCTCGTTCTCCAGGAAGTCAGTGGCTTGCTAAGACAGGAGGATACAACAGAGGCTGGGATCTATTGAAAAGAAAATCTGTCCAGAGCTGCTTGGCGAGCTTAGGATGCAGCCCTGGCCTGAAGAGGCTCTTCTGCAGTGGCCATAGTTCATTGAGTTGAAATGCCCAGAGTATCCTTGGGAAGAGGTCTCCCACCACAGGGCGTCTTCTCCCATTGGACTCCAAATGAGCCCGCTGAGATCACTGCCAAAAGGCTTCAGTGGCAAATTCGTTCTGTCATTTCTTTCTGCATTGAAGGGGGAGAGAAAATAGAGAAACAGTAAGTGCGAAATACAGGTTCTAGTAGAGTGACATGTCAGGCAGGCATCCAAAAACAACCTGAGGAAGCGACTGCGGGAGGCTAGGCAACATTTCTCTATTTCCCATGCCAGCCCTCCTGGGAACTGCTCTGCCTCAGCAGCTCCTTCCTGGCATCTCCTCAGTCTCTGTGGCCCAGGGTGGTTTTGGCCACGCCTAGCTTTGAGCACAGTCCAAGGAAAGAGCATGGGTTGAGATGTTGGAAGATGCAGGTCCTGCTCCTGACTCAGCCGCGGAGCAGCCAGACAAGGCGGTGCCACTCTCAGAGCCTCCGTCTTCAGCCGCCTAGGGAGACGGGACACGAAGCTGCTCCCGGCTCTTGCGCCGGGCGCTGACAACAGCATGCCCAAAGAACCTGTGGTTTTGGCCAGGGAGCCCGCGGGCACACGGCAATGCAAGTGAGTGCTAATAACAGAGGGCCACAGGAAACCCCCTGTGGGCACGAGCTCTGCTTAGGCTAACAGACTGTTTTCTTTAGCCATGATGGCATCGTATCAACTGCATTAGGAAGGTGCACGGCTTTCAGCTGGTGGAAGATGGTATTTGTCCTTGCCTTAAGGAGCTCAGCTAATAGCTTGCAAATCATGTACACTGCTGCAGCGAGGAGAGTCTGGGATTCTCTCTGGCTCAGCAGGTTCATAGCTTGTGAATCTGCGTGTGCACACAGACCCCCTCACACACCCCAGAGAAAGGTTTGCCATTAAAATGCCCTCCCAAACTAGATCTGAAGTAGGACCGGTCTGCGGAGAAGGAAGGATGCAACTCTGAAAAAAGGAGAACTAGGACAGTAGGTTGACCCTCAAGTAACTCTATAAAAGGCCCTTTAGTGATATAATCAAAGGACACAGAACCTGCCATCTCAGCTCTTCAGTTCTGAGCGCTTTGTTTTTAAAATCCATTGGGCGAGAGTGGCAAAGAAAAGGCTTCTCTGTAAGAGTAACATGCAAAAGCACTCAGGAGCGGAACCCTGCCATCAAATGAAAAGCTGATGCTCTGCCACAAAACCATGTTGCAAACGGGAAGTGTTTGCCAACATCTTGAAAGGAGAAAGAAGAGGGGGCTGAGACAACTGTGAACATCCTCTTGCAACAGCATCCAGCCCACCCCACCAGCACAGCACCACGCACAAAAGCAGCTTTGAACGGGATGGGTTGGAGCAGCCTGAGGACTGTCAAGCCATCTGCGAGCTCCTCAGGCTGGCCCCAAATTTCCAAGGCATTTGTCACACTCTGGAAATCCCCACAGCTCTGCCCTAGTACGTAACCAACTGGACCTCTGCCAGCGCTGCTGTCCAGCACCGTGACCTGCCCCCGTCGAGGAAGCAAGTGCACGGCTTCTCTCTGCTCCCGTATTTCTTGATTTGTTAAGAGTGAATCACTGCCTTTCGCCAGCTCTGCCTGTACAAAGGATCTATCTCATTCTTGGCTCCCAAGATTTGCTGCTAAGAAATCATGCCCCATAGAAGCTCGGCAAAAGGGAAACTGGGGCAGCAAGGGGAGATTCAGCCAGAGGCAGACTTTGAAACCAAGAACTCCCTCATCCCACAATCCCTGTAATTTTTCTAAGCTATTTGGGTCTAATGGGACATTTTCTGGCTGGGGAGGGGCTTTATTTTCCTTTTTTACTCTTAAATTTGAAAACTGTGGCTCCTCAGTAAAAAGCCCGCATCTGGAAAGCTCCAACCATAATACAGCACTCAGACCTGCTGTCCTGCTCCAGATGTGCTCCCTCCACATGCTTGGTGCCCTTCCATAGTCACGTGCAGGGAACAGGCACCTCTGCAGGCAGCAGTCTCCTCTGTCACGGGATTCATGTGGACTAACTCTGGCCATCTAAATGCAAGGCTAGGGCAGATGTCTGGGCTCATGAAGACGTCAGGAGAGACTGAACTTCTCAAGGACAGTTCACCTCATCCCTCCTGACAGATTATCACCTTTTCACAAACATGGAGAACTTGCCAGAGCTAAACCCTGCGGTCTCACCTAACCTGAAAGCAGATGCAACACACTGTCTGTCCTTGCTTAAGTGTCAAACCAGCTGATGAATCCTTCAGGTCTTAAAAACACTTAGCAGCGGGGCAACAGCTATGGTGGAGCCCAGTGAGGAGGAGAACAAGCAAAGCAAGTCACTGGTGCTTTGCCCTGGGCTGGGGAGAGTAATCAGCCACAGGAAGGTGGACTGAGGTTGTGTAAAGTGCCGCAGAGGTGGCGTGTCACTGCGTGTGCATCTTCAGATGCCAGAGCAGCATGAATGCCGGGCTCCCCACACGCCTCGCAGCACGATGAACCAGAGCCACACCAGGCTCCTGGGGGCTCATTGGAAAGCCCCTGGGATGGGCATGAAGAAACTTCCCATTATTGCTTTCCCTGCCTCCAGCAGACAGAAATGCTGTCGGAAGCTACTGGATCAATCCTACCCCATGCAGACTTTGGGACTGATGGCAGTGTCAAGCTGCAGCCTCCCTGGGGTAACAGCATGGACAGAAGGACCACTTTCAGTTCTGAAGGACCACTTTTGAAAGCCTGCTTAACAATATCAGCCTCTGCTTTGGCTCTTAGGTGCTCATTATTTACATTAGCAAGCAGCAGTCAAGGGAGATGACACCATTATGGGCTGTATATCAATGCGAAAGGAGTTTGTCATGAGAAGCGGTGGTGAGGAAGAACAACAGAGGACAGAGTGACGCTGAGCTGTCATTGTTTGGAGCTGAGGGTCGTTGTGATAATACAGGTCACAATCAAACTCTACGAAAAAATTAATGTAGATGCTGTTGTCATTTGAGCCTCCCCTGATTAGATCATCATCTCTCCATCCCCCCACATCACGATCAGAGCAGACAGGCAGCAAATCCACTGAGACAGATGAAAGCAGAGAAGGAGTAAAGCGCTTAGCACTGAGGGGCAGGGGCATCCCCCCTTGCTCCCAGATAGTCCTAAACACACAGCTCACGCTGGGACTTCCCTCAGCTCTTTCTCTCTCTGGGATTAAATCCTCTTGCTCTTCCCTGGCTCTCTGCTGCTGGATACAGCCTTTTCTGCAACCTAGCCCTTATGACAGCATGCTAACTCCTGGGTTCCCTGTTAATTCTTCTCCCCATGTAAGATATCCTCCCTAGGTCAGGCCACACTCAGCCTTGCCTATGACACACTTGCTTCTCTTATAAAAGCATATTCTAGTTCATGAGCGCAGGCTGTCTGGCCTCTGCTTCTCACCAGTCCTGCTGCTTCCAAGGACTCTCACTCTCTGCCTGGCTAATTGCTTCCCAAGGGAGGCTGCACAGAAACCTGGAGCTCCAGCTTGGCCTCTATAGCTGTGGTCGGGAGCTGCGTGTCCCATCAGGGCTCTCCTTCCTGTGGCCTCATTGTAATTCACACCAGGATCTCAAGCAGGGACCAGGTTAGCTAACAGAAAAAAATCAGGGCTTTGGAGCGGAGACTTGGGTGGGAACGTGACCCCTGAAAGCCACGTGGCTACAACTGGCTGGAAACCCTTTGATGTGCAAAGTGCATTGGAGCTACCAGGACACTATGTTACGGTGGTCCTGAGGGTACCAAAGAGCGCTTCATAGACACGGCAGCAGAGGCAACGTTTAAGGAGCATTCTCAAAGCTCTCCCTCAGGGCACTAAGGCTAACGGTTACAGGACAGAAAACATGGGTGTGCTTCTGAGGTAGGTGGCTGAAAGAGCCCAGAGAGGGTGGCTGCTCAAAGTCCAGCCCCCACCTGAATCCACCAGTGCTGCGTCCAGCCCAGGCCACTCTCACCCCCTCCTCCTCCCCATCCCTGGGGCATCCTTACCAGAGGCTCCAGCTCCCGATGGTCAACGAGGCTGAACTCCCTGATGAAGTAGTAAAAGTGCTTGTAGCAGGTGTTGACGTGAGCCTCGGCACCCATGCTGATGATGCTGTCAAAGTGGTGGATGTAGACATGGACAAAGACTCGGAAGAGGCGGGTGAGGATCTTAGTGCAAACTTGCTGGAACTGCTTGGGGAAGGGAACACCTGCGAAGCAGAAGCAAGTTGGAAGCCATTTGACCATTTTTAAAAAAAACAGCTAATATTTAAATGTCTCTGTCACACTTAACAGGCAGTCGTGGATGATGAGGAAGGACTCCCTTGGCTAATGTCAGAAGTGACAGCTACACCGGGGCAATGTGCTCTCCCCACATACTTCCTCATTGCCCAACTAACAATTTCACACAGGCATGGTCTGAGGATTTGGGGAGGTGCTGTAGGAGAGAAGATTTCTTACCCAGTGGAGGAGGCCACATCTCTCCCCACCTGTCTCTATCCAGAGCAAGCTGGCAGAGGATCCCCCTGCCCTCTCTCCCTGCCTTTCCCCTACAAGCCTGTGCAGGCACAGGATAACTCAAATGGTATTTGCTCAGGTCCATGAACAAAACTAAACCTCCTCCCAGCAGAAAAGATACTTTCCTTGATCCTCTGAATCAACACCATGGTGCATACTGTTTTTTTTTCCTCCACACACCCTCAAACATACCTTCTGATGCATCAACAGAAACAGGTGGCGGTTCTACCTTTTTTCCTGGTCCTTGTTTCAAACAAATGTCTCATTAAAACAGGAAGAAAACTTCCCATCTTAGTGATGCTTAGGTTGTTTCACTGCACCTGTACAGTGCTCCCCCCTGAGATGTCCTCCCAGGCTGCTCAAGAACAGGATTCCCCACACTCTTAGCATTGTCCCACACCAGGACACAATTTTGTACTCCACATTTCCATCCTTGTCTACATGCACCGCTATCACAGCGACAATCTCAGCGGTGTGATACAGGCGGTGTCAGCAAGCTCGGGGTAAATCTCTGAAGGAAAGATGACCTTGAAACCCCGAACGTATTTTTTGGGAGGAGGAAAATGAAACAGCTGGAATTTGTTTTCCTGAAGCTTCTTCCTCCCCCCTGAGCAATTCAATGCAAATTTGCAAAGAACAAAATAAAAACCTTCCTTCCCACAGTTGTACCAACCTCCTCCCTTATTAATGCAGCACATAACCCCTTAAAATATTTCCAAATAATCTCCGCCCAGCCATGGCCAGCTCACACATTTTACACCATGGAAAGCATCAGCAAATCTCTCAGCTAAAAAAACTAAATACAGTAATTTTATCTTTGAATCTTTCTCATGAGCCTCGCTAGGCAATTAAACTGTTTTTCCCAGAGTCCTGGCAGTTCTGTTTCCCAGCAGCAGTGCCATGCCCCTCTCCTCCGGGGGTGGCAAACATCACGCGTGGCGCCTGCGTTTCCAAACGCCAGGGTTCAGCGGGCGCTGGCTTCAGTATCGCATCACTCGTGACAGAAAATGATCTCTGGTCCAAACCAAAGTCACGCTCAGCCCATCCCCATCTCGCTTTGCTTCGCACCCCGCACGGGTGCGTGGGCAGGGCAGAAGCGCGCGTGCGCGTGCCGCAGGTCCCAGCCACCCCTCGGAGGAGGACACGTATCCCAGCTCAGCGTCACACGGACCTCTGGGTTTCCTGCAGTCAGGAGGGACACGCTGCTTTATCAACGGCTTCATTTGAGCGTTTTGCACCGAGTGAGAATTTGCTGAGCAAATAAAAGCTGTAATCACCCAGCTGGGGACTCAGAGATGCCGTTAGGGTGGCCCCTGCAGACCAGCTTTGAAGAACCAGTCAAGAAACGTATCTTTTAATAAAGAAAATTCATCACGGCAAGTAATTCTTGATGAGCGCACATTCCCAGGCGCTGGCTGGGGAATGCACGCTGTTCTGAACAGCCTGTCTCCCTGTGACCAGGGGCGAGCAGTCACTGCCGGGAGCTCAGCAAGGTGCCAGCAGGCAGACAACGACGCCTTTGTTGCCTCCGGTTTGTCACCCGTCCTACTTGCCCAGTGCCTCTTCCAGTCAAAGCAGGCAGCAAGGAAGAAACCAGACCTCATCAAGCACCGGGACTTTATCACCAAACTGCGAAGAGAGATAATGAAGGAAAGCAGCAAACCACAACCCAGTCCTGAGCTGAGAAAGAACTAAAGAACTAAGATCAGGCGGTGAACAGCAGATCAGAAGGATCTCAGACTCCCAGGGCTGATAGCATCTATGGTCCAGATACTGCTGCTAGAGAAGCCACCTCCAGAGCTGGCAGGTGGTGGCAAGTGGCTTCCTACCACTTTTGTCCCCAGGCTAGCCAGGAACCCTGTTGTCCTATAAATCAGGTATCAGCAGGTCTTCGTAGACATGCTGGCAGGTGACAGACTCAGAGGGGAGACACCTCCAGCTACCTCCTGGGCTCCCCAAAAGCAGATCAGAGAACACAGACAACATAAACCATAGAATCATAGAATGGTTTGGGTGGAAGGGACCTTTAAAGGTCATCTAGTCCAAATCTCGTGGCCGTCGGCAGCTATGGAAACTGCTGAGCTATCCTATACCTAATGATGCCTGGAAAGATATCATCAAGCTGCCAGGACCTACAAGTACCCCTCTGGGCCACCCCCACACAAACCCGGCAGCAGCAGCAGCTCCCAGGAGGTGAAGCTGCGCTGCTCTTCTTTGTGTCCATCACAAGGTGTCAGTGTGTGGCCATCCCCTCCAGGCATGGCCAGGCTGGCTGGCTGTCACTACTGGACTTCCACATGCCACGCCTCATCCTACCATGTCACGACACCACCCCCCACGATGGTCCTTCGGGTCCAGGGGTCACTGGGGTCCGGATCTGGCTCTTTCTTCCCGCATCACCCCTCTCACTCGCACACGTGCCCGGGGTGGCATGGTCAGTCCCAGCAGTACAGGACACAACCCTGGGCCATTGGTCCTAGTTCCTCTCCCCATGCTGCAGCCACATCTGCTCCTCCTGTGCCAGGACCCTCCACACAGGCTACGAATGCTGGACTGGACTGGACCCTGTGTCTGGCACAAGGGTCTGCACCAGTTGATCAAAGCACTTCCTCGTGGGAAGGAAGCGGGGCGGATACCAGATAAGCAGGCTGCCTTCGCCAGCAGCAGTCATGCCTTGCTGCTGATCTCCAGTGACTTGGAAAGCCACCCACAGCAGCCCCAGCAGGCACTGGCCACACTGGTGAGGGGCTGTAGAAAGCCCCCATCCCCTCGCCCAGAGCTGAAAGGAGAGCCCTCTCCAGTAAAGGCAGCATCCAACCAACCTGGGGAGAGCAGCAGGAAGATCTGGCATAAACAGGGTTTGCCCTGGGTCACGGCTGCTGGCGCAGCGGATGTCCAGCAGACACGCATGTGACATCCTCTCCAGCATGCAAGGGGACACATCGAGAGCAGGCTGTGCCTCCTCCCAGCAGCCAGGCAGGCATTGCAGCCACCCCGTCCCAGCAAGGAGAAAGCCCTGGGACAGGGATCTCGGCACTGGTCATGCACCCATCCTGCCCTTGCAGATGTTTGGCTTTACGCCGAGCAGCCAGCCCCCCATACGGTCATGTCAGAGCCATCCTGGCTGCTAGGAGGGGTCACCGTGACAGCAAGCGGGGAGCAGTGGGGCCAGTTCCCCAAGGACAGATGGAGGCAGGCGGCTTCCACGTCCCTGCCAGGCTGGACCAGGCAGATCAGTGTTACAGGCGGTGGCAGAGACACCCCATTAGAGGCCAATGTGCCGACAAGCAGCACTTGGGAGTGGGGCAGTGGTGGCCCTTGCTTGGAGGACTTCAGAGGTAGTGCATGTTGGCACAAACTAGCAGGAGCAGAGGGGATGAGGCTGGTGGGATTGACTCTGTGTGGTGACATGTTAGCAGAGGTATGGAGGCCAGGGCAAAGTCAGGATGGAGCCCCAAGTTTTGGTAAACCACCCTGGCAGGGTGACGCTGCTTGGGTTTGCTTCACCCTCCTCAGCCCTACACACATACAGGAACCCAGCAATACCATCCCAGTGCATCCCACTGTTGTTGATCCCAGCTGCCCAAGGGACAGACAAACACCACAAAACCCACCTGGGCTGAATTAAGGGCATGGAAATTATCTTTACCCGTAATTCACTGGTGCTTACAATCCAGCAACCTTGGAGAAAGCAGCAGCAAACCTGCAATCTGGCAGGCCGTAGCCTCCCTCTGACTCTTACTGCATGATGAGTGACGAGGAGGGAACCGCAGGATGCGGTGTGAGCTCGCTCAGATGCCAGGAAAAAGATTTATATGCAAGGTCAGCTCTTCTCCACCCGTGAGCATGGGCATGTGCTAGCCTGATGCTGCACACAGACCAGACAGCTGGCAGCATCCCCTGTCCCAGAGCAGAAACACAGCCCAGTCCCAGGAGGAGTGGAGCAGAGCAGCCATCCACGGCAGCGGAAAAGGGAGAACCTTACGCACGCTCCAAGCCAGGGCAAAAGCTTTAAGTACAGCAGGTACAATTTCACTCACTGCACTGCAGCGAGGGAGCTGGCGAGCGGCGTGACTCACAGCCCTGAAATGAATTAGCACCTTCAGTTTATCCTGGATGTTTTGCCTGAAACCCCCAAGGTGTGATTTAATGCTCCGAGATATCTGTTTTCCCCACTCTGCGCTGATTGCTTCAAAACATAAAGAAACCATGTGGGACCATGTGTAAAAGGAAATCAAAATGAGAGGTATCAAAGTGCCTGCGCTTACGGTGTGGGACTGCAAACGGCTCTTGGATCTCTCCTGCCATCTCTCTCATCCCCAACCCTTGTGCTCCAGCCAATTTAATTTTTTCATGATGAATCAGTACTGGGAACCTATTTTGCTTCTTGGCAATTGTATTTTTTTCCCTCTGCAAAAGCAGTAAATTCGATGAACTAAGCAATGAATTATTGTTGTTATTTCTCAATTCCATTTTGGCCATCATGGTGCTCGGCGATTCATTTTTTCCTAAAAATAAGTCTTTAAAGCCTCATTTAAAACTAATGGCATGATGGCAACTGCAAGCTGGTGTGGTGTTAATTTTGGAAGAAAATAGGCAGGGGAAAAAAAGGACAAATCATGTAAAAAATAGCTAGCTGAGACAACAGCAATAATTAGCTGCATTCTGAACATTTTTCTCCTGTTGTCATGGGGAGAAAGTCTCGGAGAATTTCGCACCAAGTTTTCTCTGGTTTTGTAATTGTTTTGGGACCACGTTTGAAAGGCAGAGCTGGAGTTCTGAATAGCTTTCCAAGAACTTCTCCAGCATCTCCTGTGACTGATGCTCTTTAGAGCTGCAGGCACATTTGGCAGAGAGCGCGGGGTGTTTCCGGTGCTGGGTCTGGTCCAAACCCTGCGTCTGAGCTGATTTAATAATGGAGAGGTTTCCGCAGCCACGATGGTGCTGATGCAGGACGCGCGGCCTTGTGCAACTGGCAGCCTGATGCTGAGTTGACTAGTGCAGACACAGCCGACTGCCCTGCAAAGCCCACTCAACCCTCCTCCCCAGCCTGCTACCACCCAGCAGCAGCTCCCTAAAAGCAGGCACCACCAGGCAGAACGATTACCGGAAGGACCCAGTATTTTCCAGGTGGTAATTTGTTCATGTGGCCATTCACTGAAGAAATCTACTGATACAGTTTTACCAGCTGGTAAAACTACAGCTGTAGAATCATTTATTCTTCTCCCTGCATGGGAACAATGCTTATTCTCCATTTAAATGTATTTTTCAGAACAGTTAAGTTGGTTGGAAGAGTGGAACCAGAGCGCTAGCACATGCAAACTGATAGGGGTCGTCTGGGAAAGCTGCTGCTGCTGTTGTAGATTTATAGCGACCAGGCTGGCATAGCTCAGCCCATGCAGGGATTTGTCTCATCTTGACTGGCAGACAAACAGGTTTCCGCCCCAGAGGATTATACAGCAAAGCCTTTAAGTGGGACCGAGCCCTGCAGATGGATTTCCCTGGGGATAGGGAAGATGTAGTATGTCCCCCCGACCCTTGCTGTGATACACTGAGGGCTTGGCAGACCCTCTGGCCCCATTAAAGCACGGCAGGGGTTTTCTACAGGCGCAAGCGTGCCGTCCGAGGGCTGCGGTCCTGCTGGTTAACTCTGCCAGGCTACAGGCTCTCCTGCTGCTGTTGCAGACATCACCTGCCCCTCTGGCCTCGCTGCAGAGCCTGCACAAGCTCCGTGTCAGCAGCTTGGCTAAACCAAAGGTGTTGGTCATCCAGGTTGCCCTGCTCCTCTCCCACCCTGAGACGTGCTGCAGGACCAGATGCTTTAGCAGTGCACATCAGCCCAGCTCTGCTCCCATCGCTGGCGTCATGCCCATTTACCCCAGCCAGGGTCTCCCCTGCAATGCCAAAGGACCCTGTGAGCTCACAAGCCTGTGAACCATCTCTGCTCATTTCCAGCTGAGCCTCTCACCCCAGGGTGAAGGATTTCCCCCTCTGACCCATGAGATAACCTCTCCCTTAACTGTCAGTCCAGCCACAAGCGAGCCCCACTGAATCACGTGCTGCTTCAGGCTTTGTAGCTTTTGGAGGGAGAAGGAAGCTGAGGTTAGCCCCAGGCAACATGAGCAAGTTTGGGGAACACTTGCTGTTTCTGAAAAAAAGGAAAGAAAAAGGTCTGCTTTGTCTGTGGTCAGGTGGCTGTAGCCAGGGAAATCGTTGTGCTGGGACAGTTTTATTGCACATGGCAGAGAGGGGTCAGGAGGGAAAGCTGAGATGGACACAGCTCACCAAACACCCGCTGGGATGCTGGTCAGCCTTTCTGGTACAAGCAGGAGTGGAACAAACCTTCATGCTAAATCCCATCTCTGTAGCTAATATCGAAGACACTCACCCCCACTCCAAAGTGTGACATTTTCAATTCCTCCCCATCACCTCAACAGCCTCCTTTTCCCTCCTTAAAACAGCTCACATCTCCCCTGTGTCCTCTTGGTGTCTTATTTCCCTTGTCCTGTTTTTTTTTCCCAAGGGTCTGGCTCTTTAGGAGGCTGAGCATCTCTGTTTGCTCACCCTGGATGCTGTCCCCAAGCCCCGCGTCCCTCCCCGCTTCGCATCCCCCAGCCTCCCCCGTCATCCCGCGCAGCGACGGAGCAGCCTGTCAGGAACGGGCAGATGTGACATTTCCCTTCAGCCAAACACCTCCATCTTCTGAAATGCCAGAGCTGCCGAGCAATTACCCAGCACACACGACAGGCCAGCGGAAGGCGGTTAATTGGGGATACGCTGACGACAAAATGCCACCGTCTCGCTCCCCCCCCCGCCTCCCACAACAGCCTGTCATGCGTTTTAAAGTGTGATCTCAGGCCAAATTCCCCTTCATGTGCGTGAGGCCAGAACCACCGAAACACACCGACAAGGGGACACAGTCACTCAGGGACACAAGGGTCCCCCTAACAAAGAGGGACCCCAGGAATGGCTTTGGAAGAGAAACAAACAGGTTTGTCCCATGACCGCCTGCAGCCAGCCCCGGTCTCAACCCAAACTGCCCCTGCGGCAAAAGGGAAGAAGTAGAAACCAGCCGTCCCTCCCTACGTCAGGACGTGTTACACCTCAGAGGCAGAAGTGCCAGAAACGGTGTGAAAACCAGCAGGGACACAACTGTACGTGGCTTTTGTGCCTCAGAGGGAGAGCTGGAAGAGTGGAGGGTGCAGTGATGCCGTCAGCCCTCCGTGCCTGCCGGCCTTCCGCACTGCTAAGACTCCCCAGAGCAGCTTTCAAGCAGCATCACATCCAAAATCCCACCTGAAAGGCATGAAATTGGACCAGGACGCCCTCCCTTCTGGCAGAAGGGAAAATGGAGTAAATCCACTTCTGCATCCCTGCTTTTAATGGCATGCAGAGCTTCTCCTTGGGAACAAGCCACCTTGGGAAGAGGAAGACCCAAGCTGTACCCTGTGGCTGCCATTTCACCCCCTGGCAGCAGCGAGCCTGTGCCTGGCAGCAGTCAGAATTAACGGGGACTTCGTTGTCCCCCAGCAGAGCTGGGACTGCCAGCATGGAGCATCCCGCACCAACACCGTCAGCCAGCCACACTTCCAGCCTCCTCCATCCGCCGGCGTTCAGCAATACCAACCCTGAGGTTCACCAGCGGCTTGGGAACGTGCACCAGTTACCACCCAGCCTTCCAAGAAAGAACCAGAGCACACTCACCTATCCTGGTGGGGAAGATGTCCTCGTTGTTAATGAGCATCTCGATCCAGTCCATCAGCATACACATGTACTGCGGGGCCGACAGCTTGGTCGGCTTCTTGTATTTGCTATCGTCCTGCCACCTGTACTCATACTTGAGCCCGCCTGACATGATGGGGCAGCTCTTCTCCGTGCAGTACTCCGACATGGTGCCGTAGATGAGGTTGATGCGGTTGAAGAAGTCCACCACGTGCACGGCGATCCAGTCGTTGATGCTCTCGCCGGGAGGCAGCTGCACCACCGCTTTCAGGTCCAGCCCGGACTTGAGGGAGGCCTGAGCTTTCTTGTACAGCTCGAAGCGCTGGGTGCCTGGCTCAAACTTCTTTCGGGGGCGAAACGTCTTGTCTTTGTTGAAGACTTGCTTGAGACACAACGCCATCGTGGGCAGGGCTGGCCAGGGCGAGGGCAGAGGCTCGGCGCAACATGAAACCCAAGGCTGGGGTCTTCAGGGGTGGAGGTTTCTGCGAAGAGAAAGAGAAATCTCGGTCACCTATGGAGGCGGCTGCATGTGCGGGCACGTTTGCAGGGACGAATTCGCACGAGGACGCTGGCTGGCCCCCGCTGCTGTGGCAGCGCATGAGGGCAGAGATTTGGGGTGAGCCCCTGGCCCTTCGACACTCACCGAGGTGACCTGGAGCAGCTGCTGCCACCTCACACAGCAGCTCCCGGCACCAGAGAGGGCAAGCAGCGCTGCACCTGCCCCATGCAAAGCTCGATGGCAGACAGAGCCCTTCCTCCCTCCTGAGCGCACCAGCAGCCCATCGGGCTCCAGCCAGACTCTCGCCTCCGGGGCTTTCATCAACACCTGCTCCAGTAAAGCAGAGCCACCGTACCAGTGGAGCTCACCAGCTCGCACAGTCCCAGTCTGGTGGCCCTTTCCTCTTCCAGCAGAGGGGAAGCGTCTCTTTCCCAGGGATTCCTCAGTATGAATAACCCCTGACCCTGCCGTGGCGGCTGGCAAGCGATACCCCCGGGGATTTTGCTGCGACCGCAGCTGGCTGCTGGTTCACACAGCCCCAGCGCCGACATCAATGGGAAAAGAGGGGATTATTTTTGTTGTTCTGCCCCGTGTGTTTGTTCAAAAGAACAAAACATGCATCCGAAGGAGGGAAACGGCAGCCCAGTACAGCAGCACGACGTGCCAGGATGCGGCCGGCCCTCCAGGCGCACACAATGCACACAGGAGCAGTTGGGGTGGCGAGCCCGATGCTCCTGATGACTCCCTCTGGAAGTCATGGCTCAGCACAGTGCTGAGCTCACCCCTTCCTGCCCGAGGTTAGCAGCACAGACAAGGGCCGTGGTATTTCCCTTTTTTTTTCTTTTCCTCCCCAAAGCTCCGGTGGAAATCCCATCCACCCCAGACTGTCCAGCTGAAATACACTTGTGCGTTCAGTCACCTGCGCTCATCACCGGTGGTGTTAACGTGAGATCAAGGCCCCCTTGTGCTAAATGCTTTGCTGGGGCTTAGGGAAGAGAAAATCCTCCAACAGCCTCCCCCTGATGGGAGGAGATGGAGGAAGAGTTTAAAAAAAGGAAGAAAAAGATTCACAGGAAGGAGAAGTGACTTACCCAAAGTCACGAGCAGGAAGAAATGGTGCCCAAACCAAGCCTGGATGCACATTCATCATCAAAAAGACAGCTTTCAGCCAAAAGCTTGCTATATAAACTGTTTCCTAAACTTAGTCCTGAGCCACAAGCAGATCCTATTTTGCCCAGCAGAGACCTGCTAAACACCTTGCAAAGGAATCCTCATGCTCCCCTCAAAGTCCATCACTAGGAAGCAGCAGGACCCAGTGATCACCCCAAACATCAGCAGGATCTGCCCTGTGGGGGTTTCTCCACCACAGCCAGCATGGGGGAAACCCTGGCGTGCGTACAAACGCTGGCGTGGGTGCAAACCCTGGTGCAGGTGCAAACCCTGGTGCAGGTGCCATTAGTGCACTAAGCACAGCTTTTCCCGCAGGCTGGGGTGATGCTTTGCCACTGTTAGATAGCTCACAGCATGGTGGTACCAAACCCCAGGTACAACCAGACCCGAAACGGCTTGGTTTTAGGTGGTTTTTGCCCCATGCAGGGGGTCACAGCCATCACACAATGTTTTGCAGAATGACTGTAATACCGGGGTATCTGCACACCGGCAGATACGTGGCTGGGTGGGATTTTAACAGCTCCAGCCCTGTTATCCTCATTTATTGCCAAAGGGAAATAACTGGAAGATATTTTTTGGGTGTTTTTTCCTCCCCTGCCCCGAGCAGCCAGCTCCAGCCATGTCAAAGAGCTTGTTCCCCACCTCCAAAAAAGAGCATGAGCTCTCCAAAATGCCAACTGATGGAGGGAGCCGGCACCCTGTCATGACTCCTACCTATCCCGAAGGGAAGGGTGCTTGGTACGGCAGCTCCGAGGGAGCCCAAGGGAGCCCAGGGGACTCGGCACAGCAAGGCTGTAAAGAAAAGCCCTTATCCGGGGCTTCCCACCCATCTGTCGCATATTCAAGGCACATCCTGTTGATACCACCTCTAAAAAAAGCCTCCCGGGGAATCTGCTAATGCACAACCGTTTCTAAAACACATATATAACTATATATATGTGTGCATATGTACAGCTACTGCAGTGGGGATCCTAACCCAGTAACGGGGGAAGGGGCGGGATGCCCTGCGGGATGAGGTGTGCAGCAGGGTCTGCCCGTACAGAGGGAGGTGCCCCCGGGCTGAGCAGTGCCCGGCCCTGCAGCCAGCGTGGGATGGAGGGGGCCAGCAGCACCTCTGGTGCTCCCCCCCCCTCAAAGCACTTGTCACTGACTGGCTCTGCCACCAAGACAGGACGTGGGGCTGCCACCACCGAACCGGGACGTGGGGCTGTCCCTGCCTTGCTGCTGTCCACACCCTCAGACATGGATCATTTATCCTCTCTCTCCCCTCTGTCACCAGCCAGCGGCACTGGGCTCTGGCTGAAACATAAAGGCCATTAAAATGAGCAAAAATAAACAATCACACACCTAAGGTGAAGTCAGGATTTTCCCATCTGACACTTGGCAGCTTCCCAGGATGGGAATGATGCAGCACCCACTAATCCCCATCCCCAGCCAGCCCGTGACTCCCACCAAAGCCAAGCAGCCCCTTTGCCCAGCACCCAACTAGAGCCCAGTGACCACCACCCCACAGGGCTGGACAAGCATCGCACGGCCCCACGCCAAGCCCATCTCCTCAGTCTCTGCTGTGTGGACGGAGGATGGACAACCCTGTTATTCCTGTGCTGGACCAGACCAATCCCACAGGCCACAGCCCCTCCAGGTTAGCATCAATACAGGCAGGGACTGAGACCTAACCCAGGAGGTTTCCCGAGGATTTCAGCAAGGCAGGTTGTGCCAGCAGACGTTTCTCTGTGTTGCCGTTTCTGCTGGCCTCAGCTCCGCTCGCTCTGCTCCAGGAGCTTCTGCCGTTTGCAGGTTTCTCCACGCAGAGACTGGGTTGTTGTGTGGCGATGAGAAGCCTCCCTGGCAATGACATCCCATCAAAAACATCACTTGCAGGCCATCAGCAGTGAAATCTGCTCTCCACGAGCACGGGCCGGTTCCCGTGTTCCTGTACTCTGCAAATACTGAGCCACTCACTGGGACATAAACTCTGCATCTCATCTCCCGGAGGCATCCTACTGCCCCGTCCCGCATCCCACAACTGCATCTCTGTCCTCCACAGCTGGATCTGTGTTACCCGGCAAGCTGCTCTCACTTGGCAGGCAGGTGGGAACATCCTTCATGCTTCAGTACCATCCTAATAAACCACCCATTAAAAAAAAAAAGAGCAATAAACCTGCTAAACATCTGCCAGGCGTTTTCCTACCAGGCAACTGTTGGAGATTCCCAGGAAGGGGGGAGCAAAACCTGTTGCTGTCCAAGAGCTTGGAGCAGACCTGTCCCCTGAGCCCAGGGGATGCCAGCATGGCACCACAGCCTTTCTGCTCCCTGGGAAGCAGCACACGCCGGAGTAAAGCAAGCAGCTTTGCTTTCAGGATCCTCGCCAGCATCACCACCAAATCACCAAGTCATTAAAATGCTTTGGGAATCTTTACTAGAGAAAAATGTTCTCCAGAAGTTAAATTTAACACAAAGCCAAAAACACATCCTGGGATTTACAACACAAAGAAGCAGGGAGAGGCACCGGGCCAAACCCAAGATTTGTTCTACACCTCACTCCAAAGCTTTCACTGCCCAGAGAGATCAACGTGCAGGGAAGGACGTGAGTGGTGCAGGGAGGGAGCTGTACAAAGGGGCTGTGGTCCCTGTGGTGCCGAGATGGGACACACCAGCTCAGAGCAAGCAGGCTCTGCAAAGTCACCGATGCCTCAGTTTCCCCTTGGGCAGGGACCCAGCACCCACCTGTGCTTTCTGGGAAGAAAGGCAAAGTCCTTTGGGAATGGACCCAGATGCATCCTGAGTCTAACTGGCAGAAAAGAGCATCAGCAGTGAATGCAAGACCAAATTTTCCCAGTGTCCACCTTTATACATCCAACTCAGCCCATGCTCTTCCATCACCAGCCAAGAATTTGGGACAGGTCCAGATAAAGAGGCGGAAAATGGGAGATCTTCCAAGGCTTAGTTGTAGTGCAGAGTTCAGTTGAGCCTGACACTCCAGGCTGTGGCGTTCCTGGAAATCAGGCTGTGGTCCACTGGAGCTTAGGGTGAGACAGGAGACCTGTCCAAATCCAAAACCCTGCTCGCACTACCCATTTTGGGAAATCCGAAGGGCGAGCTGCCATTCAACAAGCTTAGGCAGCAGCTTCCTACAACATGACCGTACACATCCCACTGCCGGCCTGTGCTGGCGGGGCCTGGACCGGTGCCGTGGCGGCAGCCTGCAGGTCTCTGCCTTCAGTTCCCACGGGCAAAATCAAAGCTTCTCAGAGAGGAGCCTTGGCAAGGGCTGCAGTCCCACTTCGCCGAGCGGCAGTTCCCATCACGAGGTGGTGCTGGCATCCTGGGGGCTCACACATCCCTTCCTGAAGCATCGGCAAACCCCCACAGCAAACCTCATTCTGCTCCCTGGAGCAAACATGGAGTGAAGCAGGCAGCCATGGAGGCAGAGACTTTCCCCGCTGTCACCCCGTGTCCCTTCTGAGGACGGTTGGAGGAAGATGAGCGTAGCTCCCGGATGGAAAGAAGCCACAGCTTCCCATGGGACATCCACGCCATGGAGTGCTCGGTGCTTACCCCATCCACACACCCAAAATAGCCTCTGCTGTGCAGAGGGTTGGCTTCAAACCCAGCAGAGTGGCCACAAAACCCCGTCCACAGCTGCGACGCTGCTGGCTTCAGTCCTGCCCCTACTGTTACCAGCAGCAGCAGAAGCCACGCTCAGGTGGGTTTAGCAAGAACCGAGTGAGTGCGGGGTTAAGCAAGGCAGAGCGGCTCTCAAGGCAGAGCTGCTGCCGGGGATGTAGCTGGCAGAGACACATGAAACACTGATTTCCTAGATTGCTGGCAGCTCCAGAGATGAAAGGAAATGAACTGGATGGGGGGGTTGTAAATTCAGGGTCTAACTAAGTCGCTAATTTCAGATTTGAGAATTGTTTTGGTTTTTTACTTAAGCCTTTTTTTTTTTTTTTGTCTCTTTTTATCATTTGAAAACCACAGAGGAACAGGGCAAGGCAAGGCTTCGTTGTGAATTAAAAACAACACTGAAAGGTCAGTTTAGAAACTGGCAAAACAAAAGGGAAAAGCAGGCAGAGCGGAGAGTGGCGGGAGGGGGCCTTCCTCCCTCCCAGTTCTGCAGGCACAAGGCAAGGTCACCAACAAAAACCTCCGGTTTTCACCCCAAATAGGGTTTAGTCAGAAACCCAGCAGGAACGATCGGACACACCACCAGTCTCCAGGGTGATGGGCACCGGGGAGAGCCCTGCACTCCCTGCCTCAGTTTCCCCAATTTCAAAACTCCTCTCCATCTCCAGGCTGCTTTTATACTAAAGGCTGCAAAAGCAAAGTCTTCAGGGGCAAAAGTGCTTTGTGAGCGCTCCAGAAAGCATTAATGGTGAGTAAGGAGAGGGGAAGGCTCTGACACCAGCACCTCCTGAGACTCCGATGCCAAGCGCATCGTCTCTGGATCCAGCCCGAGACAGTTACACACTCTCAGAAGCATCTGCCTGGAAACCGCTGGCAGCCGCTTCAACAGCTCACTCCAACCCTCGCCGGCGGTGTAACAGCCGGGGAGCACAAGAGGGGTCCAACGCCGCGGGCAATCCGCAGGGAGACTCTGGCTCCCACTGCTTTAGGAAGAGGCCATGGAGGGGGACCCTGCAGATCCATGCAGCTCCGGGCACCACACAGCAAGGTGTAGGTTAAATACCACCAGCTCACCAAATGCCCCTCGGGCTTCCCCAGAGCATCTCACCTCATCTAGCCCAGATGTCTACTTCTGCTTCCCTGATTTAGGGGATTCCCTTCTCCCCACCACAGGCAGCGTAGAAATCCCGTCCTCAGCAGAGGAGGAGGGCAGGCATCAGCTTAGGCACTGTCTGCCGGAGCCTGAAACAGCCAGCCAGGCTCTAGATGGACAGTCTGAGCCCAAACCTGCTGGCCCTGGGCCTCAGCTGGCTTTTTGTTGTGCTGGGAAGCATTCCTGTCTGGCTGCTGACTCGGCAGTCCTGTCTCTGAGCTTCCCTTCCAGCCCTAGAGATGTCCCGTTGCAAAGTTTGATCTTCAACCTGTCCCGGAGGATCTTTGCTGCTTCTGGGTGGACTCGGAAGTGTACCAGAAGAGCCCCAAAGGCCAAAGCTGCCTCCCCTGAGCATCCTCAGCAAGGCAGTCCACTCAGCCCCAATCCAGCCAGGGGCTGTGGGCATACGGACCTCCTAAGGAGGGGAGTGTACCCCCTCTTTTCCAGCCTCTGCAATAGCCACATCTGGTTTTAATCATCCGAGGAAGAGGGGTTTCAGAAGGATGATGCTGGGGAGTACAGACTCGGGGCGCTGGCCCCACTCCCTCTCTTCTTCCTGCTGGAGCCAAGCCCCAGCTGGGCTGTCCGTGAGAAACGGGGTTATTGGCTGCCGATCCCAAATATAACCCAAACGATGGAAAATTCCAGGAAACAAGCCAAGATGCTGGGAGGGGGATCAAGGCCCAACACGCAGGCTGGGGGAGCTGCAGAGAAACCCTGAGCTCTCAGCAGCAACTCCCTGATACCAAACCCTCCTTGTGCAAACCCCCCCGGTGCCGTGGAGACCCACGAGAGGTGCGAGCATCCTCCAAGGCAGCCCCCAAGCTCCCATCTCCAGAGCAGCAGCAGGACTCGGCCCCCCATGCCCTGGCCAGGGTCAGCTGCCAGCACGAAGCCACGCTGGTGCTTCCCCCGGCTCTCCTAGTGCTCCGAAATCCCCAGCTCGTGCAAAATGGACCCAGCGTGACTTCCCAGAACCATGCCTTGGCCCCCAGCAGGCCCCGCTGTCCCCCCAGCTCTGCCCTGCCCCTTGCCCTGTCTCCCTGCTGTGACCCTGACAAAGCAGCAGCTCCCTGGGGACCACAGAGTGGCCCAAAGGCACCCAAAAAGTTTTCCCCGAGTCACCCAAGATGCCTCCAAGCAGGACAGCAAAGCCTCATCTCTCCTGGCCACAGGCAGCATGCCCAGTTCATTTTGGGGGTGATACCCCTTGGGGCTGGGGGCTCTTTGGGGGTACCTCATTCCTGGGGGCTGGGATCTCGCTGTCGCCACCAGTGACTTGCTGGAAGCCCTGCAAAGAGGTGTCCGATGGCCTCCGCAGCACCCGACTGCTCTGGGTGAATCCCAAGGGTGATTACTGCGCTGTCAGAGCTGTAATCCCAAACTCCGGGAGCTCCAGGCCTGCGAGCTCAGGGAAAAAGACAAGGGGAGATAAGCCAGTGGCTGAAAACCCATCTCCACCGCCCGTCTCTCCCGGTTCCCCCCGCCCACAACTTTCCGCCCTCCCTCTGACACCAGCAAAGCCTCTGCCGGGACTGTCCCACTCAGGAAACGGGTGTCAGTCCGAACCGCGTCCCCCCTTCCCTGCGTGTCCCCCCTTCCCTGCCCACTGCCGGCCATCTGCACTGATCCCCTGCCCTCCCAGGCCCTTCCGCGTCCCCGAAACAGGCTCCCTCAGTATTTACACACTGGCAGCTGAGCCAAGACACGATGGAGGAAGGGGAAGAGCCTTCTGCAGGCGTCCGTGCCCCAGCTGGGGGAAGGATTCCTCCTTCCCAGGCTAACCCCAACCAAGTCTTGCCCAACCCGTGCTTAAAAGCACCCCAGACGTATTCCTGGGGATGCAGAGGGACGCAGCACCGGCTTTTTCCACCCCCAGCACTCACCTCATCCAGGCCCAAATCCCTCCGCTGCACTTTCTGCTCTTACTGGGGAAAAAAAAACAAAAAGCAAAACTAAGAAGAAAGAAAGTCCGAGCAAAGCTGCTGGTCGGGACTGCGGACGCTTTGGGGACGGCAGCGGCAGGGAGAGCCCCCGGCGCGCTCCGATGCTCGCTGGGGTTTCGTTACAGAAACGCCGGGGCCGAGGGTTTTTCTCCAGCTGGTGATGTCACATCCTGACCCGCCAGCAACTCCAGCTGTCCCTGGAAAACGCACCGGGAAGCTGGCCGGCCGACGGGCACAAACACCCACACCCACGCACAGGTCCTTTCTGGCACGCGGTCCCACACCTCCGCCCGGCTCCAAGCTTCCACGGGAGAGCAGCGCGCTGGGGGAAAGACGAAATCCCGCAGTATTTCCCTCCCCTCCATCTTACACACAGTCCCTCTCCCTTCTTCCTTCCCCCTCTGCGTGCAGACACAAGTCAGCCGGAGGTTTCAGTGCCAGGCCAAGCTGGATGCCATCCAAAACAAGAAAAGCGCAGAGAGAGGGGAAAGGAAAACCCAGAAGAACTCTCCCTGCGCAGAGCAGACTTACCACCTGTCGGTCTCGGCGGTGGGTGAGCTCTGAAGCACGCTGCGGTATTTAAATACTGCTGGGGAGAAGCAAGCCTGCGCCAGCACGCTCGGCAACGAGAGCGGCCAGCCGGCGTGGGATGGCTCGGTGTGGGCCGGGACGCTGCGTCGGGGTCAGACCCCCGGGGGGGGGATGTGAATCCAGCGGTGCACCCCACGTGCGATGCTTACGGGTGTCGCGGTGAGGTGGGAGGCAGCAGCACGGTCCCGTGTCTTTCCCGAGGGAGCAGCCCTGGCGAGATGAGGTGCAAGCGTTGCTGGAAACGTCTGCGAATTGTTTGGCACCGGGACAGTTCCAGCGAGGGAAACGTTTCTAGGCTTTGCCTAAATGCGTGTTAAACTCAGGTTTGGCGAAGCACGTGCAGGTGGTGGGGCGAGGGGGGGGGTAAGGAGCGGCAGGAGTGTGAGAAAGGAAACCGCAAACCCAGCAGCCCGAGGCGATGGGAGGATCTGGCTGCTGGGTTGGTCTGGAGGAAGCAGGAGGGTTTAGGGTGAGGGGTTGGCTCCCTGAACCCCACCTGGCTTCCCCTGCTGCTGCAGCCGTGGATTTACCTTCCGACCCCATGCCCCCAGTAGGACACATCCCTGTGGGATGGGGACTCCTACCCCGTAACGGGGCTTCTCAGCTACCGGCGATGCCGGGGGTTGCCCTTGAGGCACGATGTTCAGAGACAGCCTTTAAAAATGAAGTGACCTGCCTGGCAGTGGCAAACATCCTCAATTATCCAGCACCATCCCAGCGCAGATGGCCGTGAGGGAGCTCAGCCTGGGCCTTACAAGGCATCTGCTCCCCCTCCCTGTGCTGGTGCGGGGCCCAGCACAGCACTGGTTTGGTGCAGGTGCGATAGAAACTATTTGCCACCTGCAGCAGCATCTTATTTGGAGAAAAGAAGACAACGAAGGGCCCATAGCATCTGGCAGCAGCCGCTGGCAGATTGCTTTTCGATGGAGCCGGAGGGAATCAGGGCTGAACGTCTGCTGACGGGGGTCTTACACCCCCCAGCAGCCCCTTGCTTTCCTACCTGTCCCCGTTTGGGATGTGATGAAGGGCAGGTCGTGGGCCAGGCGATGGGAGAAGGATGCACGGAGGATTCACCCACACTTGGCACCCATCGCAACATGAGACAGCTGAGGTGCCTCGCGCCTGCAGAAAAGGGAAAACCTGGAGGCAAAGCACCCTGCACGCTTGGCTCTTAGGGCAGGAGAGAAGCATGAGCTGAGGAATTCCACTATCTGGCTGCTTCCCAAGATGACCAGCAGCTGATTCAGTCCAACAGCCGCTACCCCAAAAGCTGGGCTCTGTGTGTACATCCTCCCCAGGACCTGCAGGCTGCTTCACAGGGGCAGAGCCTTTTCCACATCAGCCTGGCCCCCGCTCCTCTCACGATCACTGCAGATGGTCTCAGGCTGAAGTATCACCCCTACAACCAGGATCTGGCCCAAGGAGCTCAGCAGGCTCCTCCTGGCTGCTGGCGACCCAGCCCTGAGCCCAGCTGCAGCAGGTTCAGGCACTGGCAGCAGCTCTGCCAAATCTTTTTCGGCACCTGGGGAAGCATCCCCAACACGGGATGCTCCTTGCTCGCACATCGCAGCCGCCCTGCGTCCTGGGAAGGGCTGAGCAACCCTGCTGTCCTTCACCCTGGGGACCCAGCGGGCATCAGCATCCGTGCTCCTCCCCAAGGGATACAGGAAACTTCAAAATGTCCTCGCACCTTGTGAGCGGGAGGTCTGCAGAGCAGATGTAACTCCTGACAGCTAATGCCAAGCCAGGAGGAAAGTTTCAGCTGAAACCCCAGCAAAAAACAGGCACAAGTCCAAAACTGAGGGGCTTGGCTGTATAACAAAGATCCCAGAGGGAACTCATGGCCGGGATTTACATCCAGGCGAGACGAAGCCAAAATACTTCCAGGCAAGTAGGGTCCTCCCACCCTCAGCGATCTGGAGCCAGAGGAGAGGGGCCAGGAAAACAGCACCAGGACTGAGTTTGCATCAGCTGCAGCCCTGCAAGTCCACGGAGGGAGCAGCCCCTCACGTAGTTCTCCCCTCACACTGCACTTCAGGTCCTGGAAACCTTCCAGAGCAGGTCCCGGAACCACACAGGGTCCCACCTGTGGGGAGGGAGGGCGGGAGTGGCTTGGGAGAGAGGAAAAGGTCTGAGAAACAGGTCTGGGCAGGAGGGATGTGTTATTGTGAAAAGGGCATTTGTCTGCCCCGGAGGAAGGAAGAGGGGGGTTGGCCCTGCTCCTGCAGGCAGGTGCATGGTTGAATTTATCCAGGCGGAAGGAAGCAGGGAAGGAAGTCCGGAGCGCTGGATGGCTCCATCGGTCTTTGGTGGTCATGGGAAGAGGCCCAACAGTGTTGTGACTTCGCACAACTTGGCAGGACACGCTGCGCCAGTGGGTAGGGGTGCCGTGAGCCCCCCAAGAGCTGCAGTGCCAGGCCAGGCTCCCCCTGGCCACGCAATGCCTGGGATAGCGGGCACCACGGCACCCCACCGCCACGGAAGTGCATGTTCCCAAGCAGGGTCTGAAGGCTCCGCGTGCCGCTGCAGACCACAGGACACAGCAAAAGGGAGCAGTGGGTGTGCTCTGGTTATTCCCAGAGAGACAAAGGGAAGGCCCAAGGAAGTTTGCCACAGTGCAAACTCAGAGACAGGGAGTGGGAACTTCCTCAGCCCTCATCAGAGGGGACTGGAGTCTTGCACAGGGAAAAAAACAGGCACAGATAAAAAAGCACTGGAGTAAGCATTTTAAGCGAGGCCAAGAACATCACCCTTCAATCGGCACTTCCCTGATTGCTGCAGCAGCTGCCTTTCACAAGCCAGGGTGTCTCCCCGGGGAGCAGGACAGGCTCTGGGCTTCCTGCTGACGCGGGGGTACATCTCCCTGGGGCAACAGGAGTGGGTGGGCAAGCCAGGGGTTTGAGATGCTGATAACGAAGAGCTGCTGGCTGCAAAACATGCTCCACCACTCCTAGCAGGAACTGCTGCCACATCCCTGGCCCTGGGTTCTCTGCCAGCCAGAGGCAGACCACAGGGAGCAGGGAGCGAAGGAGGTGGGTCCTGCAGCACCTGGTTCAGCCGTGAAGTCCTGGCTGCAGGGTGCTTACAGGGCTGAAGCCTGCACGGGGGGACTTGGGTTTCTCCTCCATCAATGTGCCACTGGAGAGCTAAAGATGCAGTGATGCATCGAGCTTGGGAAGACCCTGGCCTACAAATGGCTGGAAATCAGTAGTGACCTGGAAAACTATTGCGGGATGTTTGCTCCCCATCAGGCTAGGGGAGCTGTTGGTCTAACTCAGTGTAGCCCAACGCAATATTAACCATGGAGGCGTCGCTTGGGCATCTACATAAATCACAGAAACACAGAATGGTTTGGGTTGGAAGGGACCTTAAAGATCACCAGTTCCAACCCCCTGCCATGGGCAGGGACACCCTCCACTAGACCAGGTCGCTCAAAGCCTCATCCAGCCTGGCCTTGAACACTTCCAGGGATGGGGCATCCAGAGTGTTTTTTAGCACAAAGGTCACCTGAGCTCACACAGCTGAGCAGACAGGTTCCTGCATGCTGTGTGTGGGCCGGTAGCTCAGAACAGACCTTCCCTCTAGCAGCTGTACGGCATGCAAGGCTCACAGTTACCGTCTCACCCCACGCCAAGATTAAGGGTGATTATTTTCACTAGGTCTTAGGCTCAGCGTGGATCCCAAGTAGATCAGAGGTCTGACAAATGCTGAGGCTACGCCAGGCAGCTGGCAGCGCAGCTCACACACGCTGCATCCCGGGCACCGGCAAAGCCACGCAGCCACGAGACACCGCTGGCCTATTTCTGCAGCAAGGAGGGTTTGTGGGGCCAGTTCTTCAGCTGAGTTACCCTCCCTTACAGCAAACATTCAGTAGGACTGACAATCAGGTCTAGAGTTTCTCCTGCACCTTGTTATTTTTGGGGGTTTGTCCCAGTTTCAGCCTCATCTCCACCACAGCAGCAGTCAGCAGAGATCTGACTGTGCTGTTCAAGTCCGAACGGTAGCACAAGCACACACGTCAGCCCATACGTTTCCAAAAGGAGTTTCTACTTTTCAACGCAGAATTTGGCTTATCTCAAACCTGCATCCTACAGCCGGGGCACAGAACGTTGAAATGACTGTTGTCCATGACCAAGGTGCAGCAGCATGTCAGTGGCACAGTCCGTCTGAGCGGCTTCCTGGAGAAAACACAGTGGGAACGCTCTCCACGGCTGCAGCCAACGCTGTCCTCAGTGGCAGATCTGGGAATTCCTCGCAGGAGGGTGTGCGACTTTCAGCTTCCCGAGCCCTCCGCTCTCTCCCTGCCGTTGCGCACTCATGATCCAGCCAGTTGGCTGCTCCTGGGGCAGACGCAAACAGCACCAGGCCACTGACGCCAAGTCAGTCCTTTCTGCGCCACGTGGTCTCACCCCGGCACAAGGAAACGTGTTGCAGCGTGCGCTCCAAGGCACAGGAATACACCTGCGGAAAACAGCCCTTGTTCCCTCCATCTGCCCATTCCACCTCTGCCAGAGCCAGGAAACGCAGTCTCTTGCGATCTGACTGCAGGTAGTGTGATCAACTTTCCCTCTCCCGTTGGGGTGTTGGTGAAAACGACGTTCCAACGCATGCAACGCAAGAAATGCTTTCTCCTCTTGACTTTGACTTTCCTCTCCATCTTAAACTCTTGGAGAAGTTCTTAGCTTGTGATTAATCACGTGACGGGTTGAGAAAAACGATTCAAAATTACAGGGAGCGACTGCTACAGCCTTTACTAGAGACTTCAGTCTTTTAAGCTCAGAAAGAGGCTCAGGTGTAGATTTGGGAGCTTTGAATTTCACTCCTGCCGCCCGTTACGCTTCCAGAGATGTCGTATTACAGCTACATTAAGAACAAATACAGCAACTTTGACTCCTTCAAAGCGGGAAGTGAATAATGGATCCAAACTGCCCTATTTCAGCGAAGGGAAAATGACAGATGGAGCAGGAACGCTGTAGAAGCAGAAAGGCTCTTTAATAAAGGTGATTTGCTGTTCAGATTGTAACAGCCCCATCCACATCTCCGATTGTTCCCCCGCAACGCGCACACTCGCAGACCCAATGCAACGGAAACAAAGACATTACCAGGGAGCTAAGACCACGCAGCGTCTACGGGTCGCTGCTAAACCAGACCCCAACAATAAAACCGCCCCATCTACCGTTAGTGCTTCACTGAACACACTGTTCACGTCCAAAGAACAGGCTGAGAAGGTAGGGAGTGACAGTGAGAATTACAGCACCAATTACAATTACACTAGCAGATCGTTAAGAGCCCTTTCTAACTAATAAAACCTCCGTATCGGGTCACGGTTAAGTGCAGCCCAGGAAATCTGTTACTGGCTGTGCTGGTTTTGGCAGGGATAGAGTTAATTTCTTCCCAGTAGCTGGCATGGAGCTGTGTTTTGGATTTGTGCTGGAAAACATCCCTGTGTTATCCACACAGTTTCATTATTGCTGAGCAGTGCTTACACGGGGGCAAGGCCTTTGTGCTGCTCACACCCCTCCACCAGCGAGTGGGCTGGGGGTGCACAAGGAGCTGGGAGGGGACAGAGCCAGGACAGCTGACCCCAGCTGACCAAAGGGACATTCCAGACCATGTGGTGTCATGCTCAGCATGCAAAGCTGGGGGAAGGAGGAGAAAGGGGGGGGGTGTTTGGAGTGATGGCGTTTGCCTTCCCAGGTAACCGTTACACATGATGGAGCCCTGCTTCCCTGGAGATGGCTGAACCCCTGCCTGCCCATGGGAGGTGGAGAATGAATTCCTCGTTTTGTTTTGCTTGTGTGGGTGCCTTTTTCTTTACCCATTAAAATGCTTTTATCTCAACCCATGAGTTTTCCCACTTTTCCGACTCTCTCCCCCATCCCACCGCGGGGGAGTGAGCGAGCGGCTGTGTGGGGCTCAGCTGCCGGCTGGAGTTAAGCCATGACACCGTCCCTGCCCCACAGAATTGTCTTCCTCTGACACAGAGACAAGCTGCATACCCTCCTTGCCTCCATTTCTTCGGCGAAGGAGGGAAGGCTTACCCGCTTCTGCGGGCTGATGGGAAGATGCAATGTGGCCTGGACATACCGGATAATCAGTGCTAAGGGCAAGTGAGTGCCAGGGATTTGATGTGGATATCGGAAATAGCGTTGCTCCTGCAAAGCTCTGGACTGTCTTCCGCCTCCTTGTCTACCTGTGCAGTGGTGTTACACTGATAATCCACGCAGGTGGAGCCGCGTGCAGGCCGCACATCACGCTGCTGCGGTCTGCTCTTGTCCACAGGCGCCCTGGCTGCCTCTGCTGGGAATGAAAACAAGAGAAGCTCAAAGCGCAAACGCTTTGGGATGCTTTTGTGGAAGGCAGGTCTGAAAAACCAAACCAGCTTAGTCCTCAAAAGCTGGATTCTTCCCAGCACTGCCCTGCATATTCACACCAATGCAGTTTTTCCATGAGTTGTCACTTGGAGATGGAGGAGCCAGTTGGTGGCTCCCGCTCTGTGACTGTGCCATTCCATCTTGCTTTTATGACGGACAGTGCCTTCCCGAGATGGGAACAAGAGCTATTTTCTGTCCCTTCAAATACCATTTGTAGAGCTGGCTGACAATGCCAGTCTGAGAAAAAATTATTTCTCTAAAGCATGCAATAATTCCTCTACTCTATTCAAAAATAAACTCATAATACCCTGACTCCTCAAGAGAAACATCTCTAAGAGAGAAACATAGCAACAGGGTAAAATTAACGTATCAATTAAGCAGCACAAAATTCCCAGAACAAATCTAGTCACCCTACTTTTTAATCCTGAGCAAAACACAGGCCACAATACACATCTGCGCAAGGAAGCTCACACACAAAGTAATGAAGGGGAGTCTGGTTCAGACCATCGGCCTTATTCTCTTTTCCTGATGGACAAAAGACTGTATAAATTCCACAGGTGAAAAAGCATCAGACCATGCAATTTTAATGGCGGAAGGCATTTAAAATACATTTACTGCGACAAAACATCGATTGTTATCCCTTTCCTGATGTCCATATAGTCCATTACATAGCTCCCCTTCTGTTGCTATTTCAGATTTCAAAAATACAACCTCCAGCAGTGAGTTACAGGACAGGAAAACAGCTCTTTCTGATCAAGTTACACATAAGTACAGGGCTCCATCTTGGCAATTAGTTGTTGTCATTCAAATGGCCCAAGTCCTCATCTGGCACCAGCGCCAGACACGCTCCCAGGATGACTCCAGATCCTTCCTGTAGCCAAACCGAATTCATAAAGCAGAAGAGACAGGACCACCCCATCTAGGAACCCCCTGCCCGCTGCTGATTCTCCTCACCCTCTATGGCTTGTCAGAAACCCGAGCAGGTCTCAGTGCTCGTCCAAGTCCGCTTTGCTCAAGCTCCGCTATAACTGACATATATTTAAATTCACTAGATCTGTGGTTGAAGGTCTCCACTAGTTCGTAGGTCTCGGAACGATCCGTTGCATAGAAAAGCTGCACCTGATTCGCCAAGCACTGTGCTTCCTGGACCACCTGCGAGTTAAAACAAAGCATTTGTTACCCCTGGGTTTTGCTGTATCCGAGTATCCTGCTGCCAAAGACTCTGGAGGAGCTGAAAGGCTGCAGTCCTACTCATCAAATGACTCAATTCCAAGTCACCTTCATCTTAACGAACCATCTCCCTCTTGTTCCTACTACTGCAGCACTACGTCTACACACTAGTCTCCTGTTGAGCATCGGCCTCAAGAGGTCAAAAACGTCTTTTCTGATCCCTGCTCACTCTAAGGCACTGGAGATGCACCAAAATCTCATCTTCCCTGTTTTCCGGCTGACCTATTTGCAAAAATTGATTGTTTGCCCTGAGACACAACAGGGCACACGCGTTACCAATGACTCCTCTGCGCATCGTTTCGGAACTGGTGTCGAGTAGGTCAGTTAGAGGTGGGATGCTTTAGTTACCCTGTTCCACCAGTACAATCAATCCCTGGTGCTGTGAGTCCTGGCACCGTACTGTTACAGATATGCAAATAACAGCACACCCACACGGGGGAAAGAGCAAAGGCACGCAGAATCCTAACGCGAAGCTCTGGAGGTCTCCTGACTTCACAGCCAGTATTAAGCTTCGCTGTTTTCATTTGTTGACAGGAAGCAACGGCTTTCATTTAAATTTGTTTAATTTAAGTAAGAAAATAAGAAGCATTATTTCTTATTATAATAAGAAAATAAGAAGAACAGAAATAATAATTAGCTAATAAGAAAAGTAGAAGCATTTCTATTTTTTTACCACAATAAACTATAATACCCAGAGTAAGGAGGAAAAGAAATAAAGAGAATGAGTGAGCTGAAATCACCAGACGGCTAAAGACCGATGATTTCCCTCTAGCTTTCCCCAGTATTAAGTAGATTAGGTTAAAGAAATCCAGTAAGATCACTCTTTGGGAAAGGGTCTTTTAAAGACCTTTAATTTGGATTTAATTCAGAACTATAGGAGGAGTCGCAGCACAAAATGAAGAAAGCCGATGAATAGGTTTCTCTTACCAAAAACTTTGAGTCCATTTCTGCTGTCATTAGTACTATCCCTTTTTCCTCCTGCAGCTCAGGATAATGATACAGGACCAACTGGCTAGGAGCAGTTTCACCTTGGGTCTGAAGGAGATAAATACCCCGTTAGTATCCCATAAAGAATGTCAGCTCTATTGAAGAGCTGAAGACTTGATTACAAAACTTGTGTTAACTGCTATGGAAGCAGTCATTTTTTCCAGGCTTATGGGCCAGTTCTTAAAAGTTCATTATTCCTCGTATTTACAGAAAACAAGGGATACGCAGAGTAAGGTTGAGCTTTTTCTTGACAAAAGATCATTTTCATTTAAACAAACCCACAATTTCCAGAAAGACATTTTATCTCATAGCATCTACTGGTATTTTAAGTAGCTTGCACAAACAGTTCTAAGAAGTTTGGCTCTTACTTCTATTTTCAGACTGTTTGACTTCTACCTCATTGTCCTTTAGATCAGAGACACTTAATACCCATAGATTTACTAAGTACCCATAATTAATGGCAGTTTTTCCCTGACAATTATTTTCAAGTTAAGCTAGACCACCTGTTCCTTAAACCATTTACAAAATCAGATATATTGCAATATGCTGATATTATTTATTTCTGGATCCTAAGCCATTTTTGGACTTATTTCAACCACTCACCTGAACATTTATTAGGGAAGTGAAATGCAATTCTGCTCCTGACCACTGCCCCACAAAGAACTCGTAGCCTTCTTTTCTTGGCAAAGCATATAGAAACTGCAGAGAAATGAGAAAAAAGAAACAATTCTCCCTTTCATGGAACAAAATGATGCCCGTTGTCATAGTGGCCTCCAGCATAATTGCTTTAGCGAGAGAACCAACCAGAGAAAGGGGTTTTCTTTGCAACACCGGGAGCGATAGGACAGCAGGAATCAGATCCCCAAACAGACAATAAACCAGCATTACCTTATCAGTACTATTTCACTAACAAATATGCCAGCACATATTTTTATCAGTATTAGGAGAGACAGTCAAAGGAAAGGACAGGATGGTGGAGAACATTCAGACTCTGACCTTTCCTCTCACTTTTAGAAAATTAGCAGCAGAAATGATCAAATATAAGGTGAGAAGCATGCAGGGGTTTTAGCCCTGTAATTTCACCAACTGGTCCAGAACAGGCAGCAAGTATTTTCTCTCTAGAGATTTACAGTCTGTTCAGCTCCATAGGCTAAGGACTCGCTCATTTTCCCACACCAAGGAAAAGGACAACATGGGAGCAGAGAAACAAGCAGGATATCCAACTAAATGCCAACGCACTGTACAGAAATGCACTTAAGGCTAGAAATAACTTTCCAAGCTCCCAGCAGCTCAGGAAGTCAGATCTATTTGATCTTGTTCTTGGAAAGCGAAATATACAAGACCAATCCATCAATCCAGTAAAGTTTCCCATGCAGAACTACAAAAGCACTCAATGCAGTGAATTCTAGCTGCTTCGTTTTCGTAAAGGAGTGAAGGATTTCATGTCTGTCTCAGCACAGCAAGAGCCGCACAAATCCCACATCAGTGCACAGGTGACTGTAAACACACATTCCTTTCACCAGAAAACACCACTACCCCAGCAGCACGTGGTACGAAACTGCAGAACGTCTTTATCTCGTGAGCAGTTCTGCTCTTTTGCAGTTTAACTTCTTCAAAGCAACCTCCTGTTCATTTACACAGGAGTCTCCTAACTGAAGCTTCCAAAATACCCACCAACCCAGGTGAGAAACAGTAGACCCGAATCTTGGGAATCCACTCATTTCTGGAATAACCATATTAAGCATTCTCAGTATTTTATGCTTTGGCGTGCTGGCATACACCTAAGACACAACCCACAGAGTATTTGCTCTGTATCTGTAATACAGGGTTCAACTACACCCAATTCCCCCCCTTCCTTCCCCTGTCACCACTGCTGAATTGCAATGCTCTGCAACAGAACTTACACTACTGAGTTCTGCAGTGCCATAGAGTCTTTTCTGACAGCTCACCCCCCCACGGAGACAGAGGTGCATTACTTACACAGCATACTGCCTGCCCCTTTTGGCTTCCAGCCATACTCACTTACCAATATTCACCTATCACAGATCACCAGGGCGGTGAAGAAAGCACAGCTACGCACATTTATGATCAGAAAACACAAGCCAATAGATGACAAGGCTCAGCTCATTCTGTGGACAGAACGCCAACATACTGATTTATCATCTCTTTCCCTTTCAGATACTCCTGCCTGTCCTCACTGCTGCTAAACGAACATCAAAAGCGAGAGGAGCAGCTCACACCAACCCTAAGACAAGGGAATTCACTTTCTCCGTGTACACACAAGGTAACGCCAATAGCTACACACTAACAGTTCCTCCAGGTTAAAGCCAGGGTGCTTTAAGCAATAAGGAAAGATACACAGGAACATGAATTAAGCGGCCTACGGGGCTTGGCTCTCCGCAACACGGCATGGAAGAGATTTAACCACAAGACATCAATTAATGGAAACCGGAGGCGTGTAGCTAAATCCATTCCCTGGGAGACTGTGTGCACTCGTTACTAAAGCCCATCTCTCATTTCTAGATATCTGATACCTGGATCAAACTTAATACATGTGAATATCTGCTGCTTTTATCTGAACACTGAGACAAGTATTTGAACACCTGGATTTTACTAATCGAGCTGATACAATGAGTCTGAATACGGCAGGGTCAAAAGTTTATGAATTAGGCTTGAGAGGGGAGACATGCATTACAGTTACACACCCATGCATTGCGAGTCTCTGCCATACGTACCGATGGACATTTCTGGGCTCTCTTCCATATTAAATCAAACTTCTCTGCCTTTGGGGAAGGAGAAAGAGAAATTCAATTTTCATAACACAAACGGGGATGCAGAGTTACTCAGAATCGTCTCATTCACCTTTACAGGGTACAGTTTCCATCTACAGAAGGTCTCACTGCAGGAACGGCTAACAGTGACTGCATGGAAAACTCTATTTAGTTCTTAGTTACCTAAATGTCTTTGGTGCCCTGTTTGAACAATGCTGGCTCTAAGACGCAGCAGCAAATAAAGCTTTATTTGTTGGAAGTGGGAGACCCATACATCAGGCTTACATTATGTCCTTTTTCAGTAATAGCTCCACTGCATCATGTGCTGTCAAGAGTTGAGCGAGATGACATATCCCTGGCCTCAATTTGTAGATTTTATATCACAGGCATCTGTTCTTCAGTATTAAAATGCAGCCTAGATATTTACTCAAATAACGTATTTATTGCTGAGGTTTATATTAAAACCACAAACTTATTTGGTCATCCTTGATGAAACCTGGCAACCTCATTCACGTGTCCTCTGCGTTCCCCCAAATCTTTTGCCTGCTCTTCTCTTCCCATCACCATGTATGAATAGCTACCCCAAGGTGTTCATGAAAGAAAACACATGCCATTCATCAACACAAAATTCCCCTGTGTGTGCTTTTGAGCACTCAAGAATTATGCAAAGCCTTTCTTCCAGCCAACAAAAAGCTTCTGGCAAAAGACACAGGGGTTTTTTTCCCCTGATGACACCATGAGCTGCTTCCTAACGTGCCTAGGATCTGGTCTGCATTAAACCTTAAAAGCTTCCAAAGCTCCTCTATGTGCAAAGAACAGTGCCAGCCCCACTAATGAAAGAGCTACACCATCTGAACTGGAGTCCCTGGCTTTGGCCCTCTGCTACAGTAAATGTGCAATTCGGACTATTTTCACAACATCCACATGTTGGGAAAACTGAAACACAGAGCTGCTTGACTTCAAACCCCACGTTGCCTTTGTCAGAGCATGCAGCACTTCATACATTTAGAATACAGCCTCCCACCGACTTCGGCTGCAGCTGGAAGGGACACGAACAACTGCAAATCAGAGCCCAGATCTAAATGAGGTTTCAAGAACTCAAGGAACACATGGGTCTGTGAAAAGACAGATTTAAAAGATCACAATCACACAGAGACTCTGAAGCAAAGAATAAAAAGAAACCCCAAAAGCAACAACCGCTCCTTCAGCCTAATGCAAATTAACAATTAACATCTGGTAAAGTTATCAGGAATAAGAAATACAATCTTATCACAGGAAGCACCGTGCGGTCTCAGCGAAAGACAGCACTGCCAATAATTTCCAATGTATGAAAGGAAAGTAAGTCCTAAGTGATTAGCCACGTGCAAGTTACTAGCCAAGTGTTCTAACACTGCCATATGGAACTTGAGTTGGCAGTCCGTGCTGCTGGGAAGAGGGGAAAGAAATGAGCAACTCTGAGGACAGAATGATGTGAAAATATAAATGCTACTTTATTAGATATTAGGGCACTATGAAGAGTATTACTCATTAAAAAACTGCCTGGAAATTCAAGCAGGGTGTACAGAAAAAAAAAAGTACCAGCATCACTGAGACTGATGTGAGGGAAAAAAAGGGATACACATTTTTTTGAAACAAAAGCCTTTATTTGAGGCAATAAGACCACCCAATCCGGAAAGAAAGTTTGTTCTTGAAACCTCATTTTCATTCAACGATTGCTTTTAAAAGCAACGGGTTCGCGATTAGAAAGGAAAGCTTTGCACACCGGCGTTTCAAGTGTGTAACTACAGGGGAACTACTTACAGGAATAACAGCATAAACCGTATCTTTTGCAGAAAAATACTGATTCCAAATCTGTAGGAAACAAAGGAGATGAGCTACAGTTAAAATCAAGCATCTAGCAGTAATACTAAGTGCTTTAAAAAGAACTCCATTTCTCAACTAACCTGTGTAAGCACTCTGAGAAGTCATTTTCCAATCAAGCCTGATTTTCCTGCTAATGCAATAACCTTCTAAGGTTCCAGAGCACTTGTACCAAACTACAGATTTCAACCAGCTAACAGAAATAAGCAGTGGGCTCAGAGGTAGCTCAAGTGCTTCTTACATTTTTACCATCAATAACGCTAATGATTTCTAGAGGGTTTGAGTGTCTGTGTGTGTTTGTTAATAAAGAGCATTGAAAACGTTTTCAACAGAAGACCAGACTTTGTGTAATGCTCCTCTGTGTTCACAACCTTTTTCTTCACCACACATGGGTGGCAACACCTACCTAAAAGCCCCAGGTCCTCCATAAATGAACAATTACAAGAAAAAGCACAGAATCCAGGACTCGTTCCGTTTCTCTTCCCCAGTCCTACACAACTACAGAGAATTATCAGTAAAATGAAACAGAAAGAGGAACTCAAAGGAAACTCCTGAGTTATCAAATCCATTCCCTGCTATAACCGGTCACACACCATCCCCTGCAGAGCACATAACCACTTCCATAATGTTCTCAAGCTACCAGGAAAGCAGCTAGGTTTCTGCTCTCGTCAGTTGTGCTGCTCCCCTTAAATGACCATGCCGATGTGAAGTTTCTTGGCGTACAGCCTGATTAGGAAGAAAATAGCAGATCCAACTCAAGCAACAACAGAAATGTGGAACAGATTGTGACTTGTAACTAGATAAAAGGGAATACACTGCAAAGCCAAGCAGTTACTAGGGAAAGTAACTTGATTCACGCTGTTCTTCAAACAGACCCACCCAGCTCCTCCTTACCCTAACAAGCTTTGCATGAGTACAGACTCCTGAGCGACAGATAACATCAAGCAAAGACAGAAGATGGCAAAACCTTTGGTTTTACTCCTGGAAAACAGACGTAGCATAATCCACATAAGCTATTGTTAGGGTTTCCCCTTACCTGGCTTCAAACCTGACAGGAGCTTGCTGATGCCATTTGAACTGCTACACGTTAAACAGCAACAGTAAGAACTATAACAGAGGCAGTTTTAGAGTGACCAAGATGTATTATTTAGCAAGCAGGTGCATCCTAGGTGGACTTACCTATATGGACAAAATTTTTTCTACTACTGATATGCATGTGTGAACGTGCTAATTATAAATACACAGTCATGGTTTATTTTTCAGTCTAAGCAAAATTTCCAACCTCACGTGTGGATTACTACTAAGCACAGATGTGGAGCAAACTTTATTCTATTTAAATCCATCACCTGTTTTATCTCCTCTGCTGATTTTTCTTTCACCATCTCAATGTTAAGAATCGATTCAAGTGTCTGCAAGAGAAAGCATATGGAATTTTGACATGATGACCGTTCTCCAATTCAAGTGATAATCCAGAATGAATGGATGCAATTACAGGGAACAAAATCAAGCTGGAGCAACTTAATGCAATTTACAATGTGACTTAGTTCTCCCAACTGCCAAAGGAACTAGTAAATCATAAGCAGTGACGCGCAGAAGTGGATCCGCACACTGAGGCAGTGTAGAAGAAATTCTGTCAGGACGCAGAACAGGCTTTGCTCAAGTTGTGCAGATCTCGACTGAAGCTGCAAGAGGAGCTGCAGCCTCTCCCCTTCAGACATCTCAGACACACGTTCAGTTGGCAGATTTACACAGAAAGTTTGCCAAAACACATGAATGTGAAAAAACAAACCCATTCTCTCATCCCTCTGCTGGCTGATGTTTGGAAATGCATTTACATGCTGTAAAGGCAGCTTAACCCTTTCAATTTATTACTGTCAGCATTCCGTGCAGATCCCCTGACCATCAGGAACTTCCAAGATGTCAAGAAAGGACTGGATAATAAAATAACCAGACTGCCGAGAATTTTAAGACTTGGACATGATCCCAACAGTAAACGAGTATCATACGCTCAAGTGCAGCATAAGCAGCATCAGTTTTAGCCAAAGAAGCTCTTGGCTGAAGCACTGATGTTAGCAACACAAGTTAATCTACATCCGTGATTTGCCAGCATCTCCTCTCCTAACGCTTAGGTTCGCTTCCCTTACCTTGTCTTTCGTGAAACCTCCCTTTGATGTCTTTGTGCCCGAGCCTTCTCCCTAGAAGAAAAGTAATTCTTTAGTTTTTAATGCAGATGCTTTAATACCATTTGTTTGCCCTCCCTGTCACGCATAACATGCCTGCTGACAAGATCTCCTGAGTGTGAGCTCAAATTTAACATACTTAGAGACTGCTGCAGTTCATTTTATTAAAATAAAATATTGATTAGGAGAACAGAAGATGAGCAACTAGATGTGAATTATGAATTTCGTGTTCAGAAAGGATTAAAGCAAACTACTATGCATTTCGGATCCAATGTTACTGAACAGCTTGCTTTCACTCGCTACAACAGGATAAAGGCAAGATCACGTCACTCCATCTGGCCAAACCGATCTGGGTAAATAAGGCCTCAAGCATGGAATTTACAGCCTAAAAATCAGCAAAATAATACACTGGAATACAGAATAATATTTTTAGCCAACAGAGAGTGATATTCTAGGGCTCCTTACTAACAGGAATGCTGTATGTTTGTAGCATTACACTGGTCCTATATACATGACATTATAGCTTTAATATACGTTAATTAGAGAGAAAATTGGCCTTGCCTTTTCCTCCATACATCTGATAAATTCTCCTTGCTTGGAATATCCCAGGGGCTGCTTTTTCACTTCATGTCTTTTTTCCATGCGGGATTCAAACACATCGGGACTGGATCTGAACGAGAAAAGGGACTATTAACAGTACTGGGTGATTATCATCATTTGGCCTTTTAAAATATTTACTGTGGTACCGGTTCATGACTTAAAATTTTGCCTTCGGGTTGGCAAACCAATCTCCTATCAAACTGATGCTGTTGGGAGACGACTCTCATCGCCTCGGTGGCGACAACGTAAGGGAATTCCAAGGTGGCATCCGGCCTAAACTAACTGATTTTCTCATGAGGGGACAAAGCTGAAAATTTCGGGGAGCAGGCAGGACAACAGCAGGTCCCCAAGCGCCCCGTCTGCCCCCCCTCCCCCGCCGCCCCCTTCCTTCCCCTCAGGGCCCGGCACCTTCCCCTCAGGCCGCGGCGCCCCCCGCACCTCCGCAGCTCCTGGATCTTGTGTCGGTACTTCCCGTAGAAGGGGTTGTCCTCCAGCTCCGCCGACCCCGGCCCCGGCCCCGCCAGCTCCCGGCTCGGCGGGGCCAGCAGCCCCAGCGGGCGTAGCGCGGCGCGGCTCCGCAGGGCCGCCCCCAGCCCCCAGGCCTGCAGCAGCGGCGCCGCCATGGCGCCCGCTCCCCCTTCACGGTCCGTCCGCCTCAGCGCTCCGCCCGCCGCGCCGCCCCGCCGAGCCGTTCCGTCCCCGCAATGAAACGGCCGGACGCGCGGGCTGGAAACGAGCTTTTTATTTCGATAAATTACAAGTCACGTTACAAGATAAACGGCGCAAAGTGGCGGAGCTCAAACGCAGCGGGGCAGAGCAGCGCGGTGCGGCTCCGCTCCTCGTACAGGTCAGCGACTAAGACACAGCGGTCCCTACACTGGAGTCACCCCAAAAACCCACAAATACAGCCAGAAAACGAACCCAAGAACCACAGCATTAACAGCACATCTCAGCAGCGCGTCGCCCCATTCCCGCTACAGCCCAGACCCATCGCTGGTTCATTTCTTTTGATCTCAGACATCACCATTTCCATGGGATTCGCACCCCAAAGCGGCGAGCAACCTCCCCAGGCTGGCTTTCCCGCTGGAAACCTGCGGCCTGCAGGCAGGAGCTACAGTAGACACTGGATCCGGACTCGTATTTACTACAGCTGTGGCTTCTAGGCCCTCTGCAGCGTGAATAAAACAAGGGGGAGGCAGCCTGCCAACAGCCATCATCGGGGCTTTGGGAAGCACGCAGAGCGGCACAGCAAGACTCGCACGGATGGGAGAGGCTGGCCAGGGTCCGGGGCTCCCAGCCTGCGGCACACCGCTGCCAGCCACCCTAGGCCAAACACTACTCAGGGATGATGGGATTTTGTTAAACTGATAGCACACGTCCACCCTAACGGCAGCGACTGCAAGCGATCCACTAAGCTCCTGACACGCAGACTAAGCAGCGCCACTGGAGAGCTGTGCCCCGGTGCCGGTTACTGACCAGCTCGGCTCCTTGGCCACAGGCAGAGGACGCGGGCGGCTGGAGCAGCGCACACAGCCTCTAGCTGACAGCTTTGCTGTTGCTGCTGAAGAGCCTTCTGAAAGTAAAACAGACTGCAAAACAAGACACTAATAGTTTCACATGGCGATACAATAATCCCTTGAATTTTAAGATAAATTCCGTACAAATCAAACTTCCAAAAATAGTTTGCAAACTCTGGCATATGGCTATGATACAGTATGTACAAATAAAATACCAGAATGGTTACATTCTATTGCTTTTTATTATTATTATTTGGTTAAGGAATTATACAGTCGCGTATAAAAGGGTGTGGGAAGCAGCAAGAAGCAAGTATTGGCTTCTTGTCCTCTCAAAAGCCAAGGTTGATGGGTTTTGGTTTAAAATACTGTGTTTTCAAATGCCACATCAAAAGCATCTCTGTATTGGGTCACATCTGCGTAACCCAAGCAGGACAGAAGAGCAACAGTGAAAGAAGCCTAGGCAATGGGTAACAGGGCCCCATTTTGTACATGCCTTCACTGATTCATACTTCCAGAATACAATTAGTCATAAAACATCCAGTCTAAAGTTATATGTAAGTCAACAATTATGAACTGGCTTCCACATAAACTGATGGTTCAGTGAGGTGAGCAACTTCAATTCACTAATCATGCAAAAAACTCCCAACAAGATCAGTGATATCTGTGAGCAAAATCATCCAACTTGGCCCTGATCTATCCTGCAAGAGAATCCCTTCCACACAAGTCATCTTCCGTGTTCCAGAAACGCTCCGTGTTTACATCCACTAGTATAAACAAACCCTTAAGTCCCTCTATAGTAAGGAAACCTCACTTACAAAGCGTGTGAGTAGAGAACGCTGCTGCGACCGCGTGCTCCTATCCTGCTTTTTGTATCCTTCTGTTGGTGAGAACACAAAGGTTCAGGTACCAAGAAGCCATCATGTTCATGTGAGCCAGGAAAGAGCCCACAAGTCTTCTCTGGGCCTTCCCCACCTGCTCACACTCCTAGTGACCAGAAACTTTACTCAGGACACTTCAGAGTGACCCCAACAAGAAGAAACTAGGAGCATCAGCAACCCTGTTCAAAAGATCTCCAGTGACTACTCAGCGAGACCATCAGCACATCGCTGATAGTACCCGAGGCATGAACTATCCAGGTGCTACGCAGCAGGCTGCATTGTAGACCTTCACCTCTTAAGCATGTGTTGAAGTTCTTCAATACTTGCTGGTTTTTAGCAACAGCTAGACTCATCTCACAAATGTAATCTGGAAGCAATGCAGCAAAGCTAAAGAATGCTGAAGTGAAAACCCAAGCACTTGTAGGCAATTACTCCTGTAGGCTCATGATATAAAAACACTTGTAACTCTCCCCTCTAAAAATAAATCCTGCTACAGATGGGCATGATTTACCACTCCTCCGAGTCCAAACTCATTCATGGATGTACTTGGACCAAATTAGAAGTTTAGTTGAAGCTCTTAACCACCCCTTTTAGGCTCAGTCAGTCTCTCATTATAAACAGCTTACTACCAACACAGCCCCTTAAAACTTCCCCTTAAATATGCATAATTTACTCTATCTCAAATATTTACAAGCAGAAGAAGCCCATCTTTACAAGACAGTTTCTTTCTGCTCTACATAAAGTGCACCTCTCTAATTTAAGGCAAATTTCAGTGAAATATAAAACCATAGTTTTATTTTAGTATGTACACATTTAAAATTAAAAACAAGAACTCCTTTGAAAAGGAAAGAATGAGAGGAAAATGTTTCCAAGTTTGGGAATTTTCTGGGTTTTAACACAGTCCCAATATGATGTCCCTTCGACATCTAAAATGGTAAATTTCTTTTCAACAAACACAAAAAGAAAAAAGAGGTGGCAATGTGTACAGCAATTTAGCTCCAAAGGTCAGTAAAACACTGGGAAAGTGCAGATGTAGTTTTTCATGTCCCGTAGTTTCCTTTAGCTACAGTAGCATCCATCAATATCACATTTCTAAATATATCTCCTATACACCTAAAGCTAATCTCAGTTCTTGTAATGAGTATTTCTCATCTCCATCTGTGTCAAATTGCTTAAAGCTCTCTGACTCCTGGGCTGCAGAGCCAAGCAACTTTTGAAGATCTTCATGCGACAGTTTCCCATCAGCATCTTCACTTGCTTTTTCAAACAAATTCTGAAGATCTGCAAAGAGAACAAGGATTCAAAAGTAGCTCCTTGAAGTACACAGGAATATCCTAGAAACTGCTCTTCCAGTTTTGCTGCACTATGTCATACTACCTAGTAATTAAAGCATCCCCAGGTATGCAGTTTGCTTTTTCTGCATTGTCGCAAGCTGTCAGTGAGAGTTTAGGAGGGAAAAGCATGAACATTTCTGGATTAAATTACATTACATCTGAGAAACAAAATAAATCCCTATTTCTGTCCAGGACTAACGGCCCATTCTACAACCACTCGCTGCATACAGATGCAGTTACCCTCTGCAAGAGCAAGCGCTGAGTGACTGTTGCTATACCAACAGCACAGATGATATAAAGGGAAAAGTGTCTATTCATTCCCTGATGCAAAGCACTGCCCTTTCAGTAGCTGAAGAGACTGAACAGCAAGACCCAGACACCATTCATTTGACCAGGCAGCGTTCTCCTAAAGTAAAGAGGAAAAGAAAAAAAAAGCCAAAACGTACACTCACACCTACTTCATTTTCCTTCAGCACCCTAATTCCGCCCTTGACTTCTCCCACAATCTGAGGCACTTGGTGTAATACTCTGGCACTCAAAACAATTACAATTCACTTATAATGCACACTCCTGCTTAAATCCTGGTTTCTTTTACATGCTATTCTTCTAAAAAAAGATAATTTTAAAAAACCCTAAAACTCCACAGTGCTCTAAGCTTTTAAAATCGACATCACTTCTCCCAGAAAGCCCAGACCTACTACCATAATTCTAGTTACACTTATCTCCTAAACACTGACATGAAGTATTCAGGAAAAGAAAAGGTCAGTCTGGAAAGGACATACCTCCAATGCTGGAAATTCCCGGTAAGGACAGATGTCCCAGCTGTCCATTACTCTTTGTGTTGTCATCAGCTGACCTTGAAGCCAGCCTTGAAAGGTCTGTGGGCTTTGCTGTAGTACTCAGACTACTTTCAACTGTTACAAAACAATTTATATTAGTCTTACTAATTCCACAGAACTACAGTGAGCAGAAACACAGCAAAAAAAAAAATCCAATTAAACCTTTTTTTTTTTTCTCATCACAGATGCTGTATGGGATAAAAACGCTGCAAAATCACTTCAGAATACAGCAGTATTGTCTGCTTTTACCAATAACCAGAAGAACAGAAGGAAAGAAACCTTTTGGGGCAGTTACGCAGCTTCAACCTTTCATGCTGTTCTAGGTGACGTGTATTTATAAATCCCATAAAAAGAATGACGTGGAATTGCTTTCTACTTCCCAGGCTGAAAGTGCTGAACAAGCTTTATTAAGCAAATTACATCTGCCCACCTGGGTTGTTTTCACCTTGTCAGTGCAGGTATCTATCCTCCCCCACAGGAAGGTCTAAACTTCCAAGAGGCAGCTTAGCAAACGAACAACAAGCACAGTTCTGTTGTAACAAAGTACTTCAAATCTTGTCTTCAGCACTACCTGAATATATACAGCAAACGTGCAGAACCGAGACAAGTCAGCAGAGACACAGCCCTTTCCCCTGTGTCACGCTTAGATGTTACTGGGTATAAATTTCTACTAGTTGAATCACCGTATGCCCTCAAATACAAGCTCTGCACAAGCCTGTGAATCCTGCCATAACCATGGAAAGTCATCCTTAAACTTTTCTGGTTTACAGCCATCAGTGTCCTACCACTTTAACTGAAAATCTTCACCAAAAATCTTAACGAACAGTCTAAATTATCCACCTTCATTCTTTGGATTACACAAGGAACCTTCAGGTTTATGGATTACTATTATATGCCGTTCTTACCATTCTTTGATGTCTCAATGGGTCTGTCATTTTCTGGCTTGCTTGTGAGAGCACTGATCAGCTGAAGCTTCTCTCTTAGTTTTGATACCTGAGAATCCCTAATTCCTGTTTCCTGCATAAGTAGAAAAAAAAAAGAAGTCTTATAAAGCCCCCTTCAATAGATGGAGATGACCAGGAAAAGAAGTAATTTAAAATATGTAAGTATTTTTGGGTGACTTGGAGGTCTCCAGGCTGATCATGTTTAAAATGATAAAACAACATTTAAAAATAAAAATATCTATGGAAAGATGTAAGGAATAAATTCACATGGTCTGTAAAAAAAAAAAAAACCAGTAAGTACCCTAACCTGAAAAATAAGTAACTATTTTACAGATGACAATTTCAAAAGAACTTGGCATTTAATTTCCATATTTCTTATATAAATGAGCAAGACTGAACCATCGTAAGCCAGTTAAATGCACTTGGAGCTAACACTTATACATTAATTGAATCACAGAATTGTTTTAAATGTCTGTCTGCAGTACTGACTACCTTAGTGCTGGAGTCGCTATATCCCTGTCAAAGTAGAACTGCCACGTTTTAATCTGGAGCTCCAGGTTCCCGATTAGACTGAGTCACATCAAGCCCAGAACAGAGAGCGTAGCCGGTTCACTCGCCTGCCTTACGGAAACTAACCTCATCAGCGCCACCCCTTATCCCACAATTTGGCCATTCAGGTCGTTAAACTCGCTCACAGCCCGTCATCAGATCATGACCGAGGGGCAGTTTTCATCAATTCCTAGACTCTACTAGTGTAGAGGTTCTCTAAGCCAACCCAAGAAACTTTTTAAACGTGGATAAATGCCGTAACCCCCTGTGCAGTGTGAACCAACAACAGCTGGGCTAGCTTTCCTGAGAGTGTGGCAATGGCTACTCAGATGAGCTGGCTGCCAGTCCCCTCTTTCACTGGGCCATGGGCTGAACCTCCGAAGACCCTTCCACCGGCGCGGAGGGATACTACAGCAGCTCTGCTATCTTAGCCCATACGTAGTCAGTATGGCAAGACTTTAAACTATTACAACTTTTCTTCCCTTCTTATTGGCTTCCTGTCCCCAGAATGGGGCAGATAAGGTGTCATTCTGCTCTGGACTTTTGAAAGAAACTGGATCAGATTAGCCTGCTTGCAGATCTTTCCTCAATTAAGTCTCATTTAAAACATGATTATAAAGACAATGACATGCTCTATTAATCCAGTGTAATTTGTGTTTCCTTACTTTACCTTCAGTTGTTTATTTGAATGAGTTTCATCATCTAGCTGATCTTCATTTTCCACTTTTAGAGAGGTAGTTGCATCATTCCCCTACAGGAACAATGGAGGAGAGACGAGTTTAACCACGTGCTTACTATTTTCTACAATAGTGTGTCTTTCCTCCAAACCTGGCAGGCATGAAGCAGAAAAAAAAAAAAACCAGAACCCAGAACAAATACATACTAGAATAAACATGAGGACAGTGGGTTCTGTAATTTACCACAGCAACATCAGCACGTTCTTGATTGTTAAATACACAGAACACATTCTCAGAGACTGGCCCCAGTATGGCACATGGAAAGCACTGGAAGGATTTACAAACATATTCAGTATTAACTTCAATTTTTTTAAGCATTTAAGCGCCACTGAACAACGCAGAGGCCCACCTAGATCCTCAGTGGTCTTCACTTACAAGCCAGAAGGCCTTCCTAAAACATTGTCAAAGAGGTCTGTGAATCCTGCCCCAGTTAAGCAGTCACCCAAATCTTAAATGCCAGTGTTTTGGACATTTTCCTGTAGATTCTGCAGGAAAGAAATTACTATTTCTGAACAGATAACCAATGTTAAGAGTACCTCTGAAATATGGAACAAATTCCAGCCTTTTAAAATTAAATCCTGGTGTCTCCAGTTTCATTCTGACATTTTTTTTAGTTCAGTTTGAAAAGCTGTATCTGCCGTGTATAGGAAGCATTGAAACTACTAGCCTGAGTAGTCACCCTTAGCAATCAAACACTTACCACACTGGCAGACAAGTTCTGTCTTTTGTCCGGATTATTCACAGCAAGGGGAGAGTTTTCCAACAGCATAACCCTCCGGCTAAGGTTACCAATGGCCGAATCCACATTTAGAAGCTTGATGTCATTCAGCTTTTGGTACGCCACTACGGTGTTATTTAGTTCCTCCAAAGCCGCACGCAGCGACTGGCTTTCCTGAAATATAAAAATGGAACATGTCGGTTTACTCAACCTCTGAAGAAACTCTTGCTATTAACAACGTGGTGAATGACCCAGTTTAACTAGGCAGACTTCAGACTGGCTCTCCACTGACACTGCTGAGAATATCCAACTGGAAGATTCCAGAAAGTTATTCCAGCTTTCAAATTTTGAAACTGAGATTTTCCTCAGGGCTAAGCTTTTAGCTGCTGGTGTAATCACTTCAGCTGGGCCAGCAAACACAGAAAGCCTACTCATCGAGTTTTCCAGGGCAAGCTTAGAAACCACACCAACTGTTTTTCCCAAGAAAGCACGTACTAGGCATATCTACACACAAGATTCATTTTTGAGGAAGATATGGACTGTATTAAGCACAAGTAAACGCAGTCATCGCCCAAGACATTGAGCTGAACACCCACACATTATGTCTTTTTGTTGCTGAATCCCCACTTTCCACACCTCATTACACTGAGAGTGACTCATTACATGCCACTCCCAAATTTGCTCAGATTGGCAAGTACCTGCCATGAAATCCATTTGATGAAAAGCCTTTAACTCATTTCCACTTACATGAGCAAAGTACACCTATAATTTGTTTGATAGTCCTTTCAGCCTTTCTTACTCCTCACCCAGTCAGAACACAGAAAATATTCTCAGACTAGGATACTTCCCTGTTTGCATACACGGAGAAACAAACCACAGCAAAACTGTATTTTGTTTTGAAGGATGCTATCTGTATTGTCTTGATAAAGACCGTACTTTTTCGTACGCTACAGTACTGCAAAACACACAATAAAGTGAGGTACCGGTGATACGTGTACCAATATTCCTTATGCAAGGGAGAAAAATACCTGTGTGCAAACTTCTGTCTGATTTCTCTCAATCCTTGGCACAACAGTGGAGGGAAGAGAAGGTATCTGTTTTAATTCCCTCTAAGGAAAGAAGGAAAAAACTATGTCACCACACTGCTGTAAAACCAACACTAAGCTTTTAATAACTGGCAGGCTGCAGCTAAGAATGTTTTGCTACAGTTATAGTCACTCGTGTCTGTTGTGCATGCAGCATTTTAACCAGGCCAATACAGTTTTCTCTTTCAAACGCACACAGCCCACATTTATTTTTATTAAACTCCCCCCTTTAATGAAGTATCACAATACTCATTTCACTGCTACCATACACAGTCATATCTGCAATGTTTTCATAGCACTCACTGACCGAATCAAGTTTTATAAAGTGTCTCATTTCAGTTTGTATCTGCGAGTATTCTTAAAGCAATGCTGTATTGCAGTTTGGCTGAAAAACTGTTTATTGACTCAGTTATACTGACCTCTCACCTAGGGTTAAATACAGTGAGCAGTCTGTGGTAAAGATGGTCAGAAATTTCATCCTTACGTACATCCTTAATTCAACCAACCAACAATCTCAACGCTTTCACCATCCCCAATTCCTACGACAGTGCAGACAGCTACACTGAACAGTAACCTGCATCACACAGAGATTCAAAAGGCTCCACATCTGACTAGTAGGAAGGAAAAATCTGCAGGATAGGAAGTACAGAAGCAACCAACAATTCTAGCTATAGAAAAATACATACTTGATACCATCCAGGAGATGCCACACAGGGATTGCGAGATTAGCACTGTAATGATGTACCGACCAGCACTTACTAACACTTCAAAAGTAATTTGAAGGCATAAGGCAAAACTCCACACAGTTCTTAAACCTGCTTCGTATTAGACTGGAAACTTAGAGTGTTAAATCAGTACATTTTTCTTACCACACCGTTCTGGAGTATTTCTATGGATTTCTTGTATTCTTCAAGAGCTGTCTGTATATTTTCAACATCGTGAGAAACACTTGTAAGCGTGCTACCTATGTTTGCTACAGTCTGGAATAAAGAAGAGGACAAAAAAAGTCTCAGCCTTCCTCAAACCGCACTGTCGCAAAGTTTCAATCTGCTAAACGCAACGTTTTGTTGGTCAAACTGCAGGCCGACTGCCGCAAAAACACGCACGCGAATTTGAAGTATTCAGAGCTTTCTGTGCAAGAAGAAACTGCAAATTATACCCATGGCATCTCCAGGCCAATAAACAAAGGCGCGTTCTGCACCATGACAGCTTAAGCTGGATAACAAAAATCACGGGTTTGCTACTCCCACTCCCAAAACAACGCAAAGGTTCTGGCATTAATTAAAAAAAAGGAAGTCCTGATATGAAGACATCTTACCTCCTCTCTACATGGAGTACTTGTATTGAATACAAGGATGCTGACATCACTCATTTATCCTGCCTTAACTGTCTTTCAGGGCTACTCATCAGACACATCACACACTGCAAAACTAGCCTCCCAAAGGTTGCAGATTAGATTTTCAAGAAAGTATTGCTTTTTTAAAAATGATAGAATAGCTCTGAAGCATCAGGAAAGCCCCCTTGAATTCTACAGGTACAGTCAGCATGCTGTGACCTTTGCTTCTGACTACTCCCATCTCACCCTTCCCTTACCTCCTCCTATGTGAGCTCCCCCTTGTCCCCAGCTCCAGCTTCAGAAAGTCGCTGTTCTGTAAAGCTGCACTGGTGTCCTGCAGCTGACCGCACAGCACCAGTCAGACTGCCAGCTAGGACAGCCACGAGCTAGGGGAAGTTAAGTAATGCGACAGAGCGTGCCCCTGTGCTTCTCATTCCATTTTTAATACCTTGTTCAATCATTAAAACAAACAGAACCTAAAAATCCCCTTTTCCTATGACCCTGTCAGGCTCCTAAGCTCTTACAGCACTGCAGTAACCCTCTAGCTACCCAGATTATAGTCACAATATCCACACAAATCTTCCTCCAGCTCTTCATTTTGCAAGCCTGAACACGGGTTCAGTAAGCGATCTCTCTGCCCCAGAGGACCTAAGGACACCTTTCTCATCAGTCTAACCCTGTTCAAGAACTCCCTCAGGAATCCTTCAGGACACTAACACCAGCAGGCAGCTCCCCATTTTCAGGGACTGTACCTAGAGGGAGAAAGGCTAAAAAGTAAACCAAAATCCTATTCTAAGAATAGCAGCCTTTTTTCCAAGGCAGCAGGTAATTCCAAAAACAGCTGGATGCAACGGACAGTTGAGCAGGCGATTTTTCACCAGGGCTATCAAAAGCCAGGCTACCAACCTACACCCACGGCAGCGCTGCTGTGTGACAGGAGGCAGCGCAGCACGCACATGGGTCAGAAAGACCTCCAAGTCTTGAAGCTTTTCACTAACATGACACTTACAGACCATGTAAACTGTTGTATTTAAATGTCTGAATAGTTTTTCTGCACTCAACACCTCCCAACATATTCCTGGAAGGATTCCAGCTCTGGTTTTATTATATCAATCTTCCAAAACACAAATGTAAGCAAGATGGCATCAAGGGCGCAGTGGGAACAGATGTCATATCTAACACCTTACTTAGACTCAACAGCAGAACTGGGAAGAGCTCAAAAGTTCCCGAGATCTCAGATTTTTGCAAACATGTGACCAAGGAAGGACTTATTTCAATGTGAAAAGGCCTGGCTGTTCAGCAGATCGCTGCAAGCTAAAACCTGCTGGCCCTAACACTTTGTCCTGACAGTACTGAAGGCAGCAAGATAACAACAAGGTTTTCTATATTATAAAGTAGGTGCAGGTTCCAGACTCTAGGTACTGCCTTAAGACTTACCTCTGACATGACACAGTGAAAATCCAGCATGCTCATAACAGCAAAAGAGAAGCTTAGGAAATAGCTTTGTACTCCTCCCAGAAAAAGAAATCGTAGCAGCCTAATCAGCCAAACCACACTAACTGCTTTGCCTACGGCCAGCTTGTTGATCCTGCATTAAATTTTGCAGGGAAGGGAAATGAGAATTGGAAACCCACAAGAGCCACCAAGAAGACTGGACTGACATCGGGTGTTAGCCCACTATAAATGTTTATTGCTAAATAAACAGCACTGCCATGGGAGAACAGAGGAAGTGTCAACAAGCCATTCCTCTTACCAAAATAAACAGGCCAGTCCTTTGGTAAAGAATGTTCAGCTAAGGCACATGGTAAGACACTTCACAAAAGTCACTTCAGAAGTCATCTTGTGCCACCCAGAAGGGCCCATGTTTCAAGGGATTGTCAGAAAACCATCCCAGTACATTTCGTGTTTCACTGTGCACATAACGAACACCAGGAAAGCTCCAGCTACTGTTCCAGGCCTGCTGCTCCGAGTTAGACCCCTACCCATCTCACGACTGTAAATCCAGAGCCAAATGTAGAACTATACACTGCTCAAGATGAGGAAGTTTTCCAGAAAGCAATCCATTTCCAATTAAAAAAGCTAAACAACAGACAGACTTTTTGCAAGTGTCTTAAATGATACTAAGATTAGCAGCAAGGAAAGCAACCAGAAAGATCAGCTCCAAAGTAAAGAAGTGGCAACGTAATACAAATACATCTCCAGAAAGGGACAGCCAGGTGCTTCACATTTTCTACCTGCCACACATTATTACAGGGACCACTCAACATCAAGTTTATGAAGGGCAATTTAAAAATTGGACAATCACTGCTGTCCCCAGGAACCCAGCTGCAGCTTCGCCACACAGAACATGTTTAGCAATAGCCACGTTTACAGTACTTGCCTTCTGAAGCTTCTCCACTGTGATGGGAAGAGAAATCAGATCAGAAGCAGACTTGATGTTGTTTTTGAGATGACTGACTGTTGAGGTCAATAGTGATACCTAAAAACAAAGAGGAATATTTAAAATTAGTCAACAGAATCCTGATTCTGACCTTCCACAATACTAATGACTTAACTCATAACATTAAAACACAAGGCAAGACAAAAATACATCCACACACACACAAAACACCCCTAGCTCTAGGTTAAAAGTCCTGCGTAGGCCACATTAAAAATATTTTGCCTCTTGCAACAGGGCAAGATTTTTTTTTAAACCAAATGAAAGCCGCAGAAGCCCTTTCTTTTCAATAAGGTACCTTCTGTCTGTTTTACATTCATCCCTTTAGAGAGAAGCTGTTGCCCAAGAAAGATTTTAAAAATTGTGCAAGAAGCCTCTGCGTGGAGGAAAGAGTCATCTACTTCTGTATGTAGCAATCAAACCTGCCTAGACAAGCGCTACGCAACTTCTTGGCCCATCACTCAGTTAGAGAAGTTGCACATATCACTCAAACCTTCTGCTACAGAAGTGACAATCTAGGTGCAGCGGGTTAGCTCACTTTCTGTCAACTGTTTGACCCAGACAGCAAGTTATTCAATGGGTCTTCGAGATGATTTCTTCACTCCAACTGAGAGGCTGTCAAAGAAATTAAAACCAACAATACGCTGGTCATTAATTGCTAATGCTATCACTTTACGATCAATTGGTAGCCATCAGTAGTCAAAACAAAGAAAAATATTTTCTTCTTACATATGACAACACAAAAGTAGAGCGAGTAAGCCCTACTTTAGTCTGGATTAAAAAGAAAATAATACATTGTTTCGCAAGCAGAGGAAACAGGCAAGATTATGATTTTACATGAGGCCAACCTTGACCAGCTGGCTTGCAGAGTCTCTGGTTCCACAGCTGTGGGTATTGGCTGAAGTAATTCCCAACAGCACATCACAACAATTTACAGAAAAAAACCCCAGTAACTAAATTCTGATCCCTGGAACAGCTGGCTCAGACTGCAACCAGGCCCTGAAGTAACTTGAGGGCCTGCATGAACCATGTGCCAGTACCTTTAACGTCCAGGTGCAGATGATAGTGTTTTAGAACTCCAGTGAAGCACCTAAATATCTGTACGTAATGCATACGCCAGTATGCATTTGGGTCTGATGCCAAAGAAAGCAAGTCAAATTTTCAAACGTATTTATGCACCCCATTAAGCGCTTAACCACTGCGTGGGACTGAAGAAAAACCCATCTGAGCAGACACCTCAATACTCTTAAAAAATCAAACCCAAAGCACCAGTGTCAGGGAGGGTTCCACACACACACCTCCTGATACCACTGTGAGCAGCTCTTAACTTTTACCCTCTGAGGCAAGAATTTCAGTAAGGGCCTTGCTGGATGCTTTGTTTGAAGCATGAGCTAATATATCAGCTGAGGAAGCAGCTTTCCATTAAGCGGCTTAGTTCTAGCCACGTAAACAGAGCCAAGATTTACACCAGCTCGGATTCTGAGTGTGTATTAACAGATTTTATATTCACGAGACTGCCGTAATTCATTTGTAGCAACGTGAACTTGCACTGAATCTGGTAACTTCTTTCCATGCTCATGAAGTGTCTGCAGACACTCTCAAAAATTTGAAGTGCCAAATCTCTCATCATAAACATCACCATTATTTGGCAGGAAAACTAAGAACTGCAGAGTTCTCAGGTTCTTTTAATTCTGCCTGAAGTCTTTCCAACAGTTGCATAATTCCTCCTCTTTGTGATCAGTCTCCAGTGCAGCTGGATGCTCAACCTTTTTTTGCTTGTTTAATAACGAGTCTTATACTCCATTTTAACTTCAAAAATAAAAGTTTAAGCATATGGTCATGAAAGTCCTTGGAGAAAAGCTCAGCACTGCACCTGAAATTAGCTTCTGTAAAAATAAACTTGAATGGAATATTTTATTATTTCTCAAAACCAAACACTGATCCCTCTCACCTGTTTATTGATCTCTGTGATGTTTATCCAAATTTTATTTAGCCCCAGTTCTCCAGTCTCAATTTGTTCTAGCTGCTTTTGCTTCTGCACCAAATCTTCATTCAGTTTAGGAATTTCTTGGAATGATGTCTTTTGATTAGATTCCACTAAAAAATAAAAAATATTAAATATGTTTAAAAAAAAAAAAAGTCCAAGTAAACAACACTGAAAGGCAAAAGACAAATTACAAGCAGCAACACCTACAGCAATAACAGTTTCCGCACATGGGTTTATGGCCAGTTCAGAATTAAGTGTTTCTTCCGAATGACAGCTCTTTTTCGTTTTAAGAGTACTAATGTTGGCAGAGAGAACCCAGAGAGACCATACTAAATTTAACACTTTGCAATAGTACTGTCATTCTGGCAAGCCTCAGCAGGTCTTTACTTAGTGCATTTGTTTTTACATTACTTTCACAGAGGGACATGAAATAGTAATGGGACTGTAAATAAGAACTGCCAGCAGTACCACGGCAAAGGAGGCACGTGAAATGAACCTCAGTGTCCTTTTTCAAGCCTGCAAAGGGGCTGCTGACGATGGAGTGACTTCCAAAGAGATTAAAGTGATAACAGTTGTTCTGTGTGACAGAATGACGACTGAAAAAAAAAAACCGCATAAGCTTACATACGAACATCTGTTGATAACCAAATCAGTAAACAACATCCCTGAAAACAGTTATTACTGCAGTTAATCCTCCAGGAAGGAGGAAACGTGTAGCTCAAACCAATTCAACTGAACCTCAGAAATGCAGCTCTGCCAGGTCTGCAGTGACTAAGTTGTTTAGCTGGAAGTGCTATTAGGCAATCCTAAATCCCTAAGCCTGGAAAATAAATAAGCAAAGGTTTTGCCATGGAGATGACAGTTCTCCAAAACCTGCACCTCCACCCTGTAACACAGCTCTGGAATGCTCCAGAACAAACCACCACTGTTCGGACCACAGTCTGCCAAGAGCAGTGGGACCTGTAGGTAGGTAGGTAGCTGGCAGCTCCCAGAACAAATTTCCTTGAGTGACTCATCCAGAGAAAAGGGGAAACGTTCAGGAGTACTGGATGCCCAAACACACAACTGGAAAGTCAGGCATCTTCAAAAACCCACCTCGCTTTTCTTGAAGCAAGTCCTAAAAGCCACTTCTAGGTACAGAGCAGCCCACATCGATCACTCAAGATCCAAACAACATCTTCGGTTACGCAAGACCCTGAAAGGGGTATTTTGGCCAAAACAGACTGAGAGCTACTTGTGCGTTTGACACAAGCAGTTCACACCGAATCTGATGTTTCAGAGGCTCTTGTAGACAAATCATTTTCTGTTTTGTCACACTCACTGTGTACAGTGAGACTCCACTTAAGAGTGTTTTGCAGTGCTAGGAAGTTTAAGTACTATTTGCATTCTCAGCATCGTTATTAACAACTGAAGGCAGACACCACAGTGACTTCCCCCTACTCCAAACATACTAGAGACATAAAGATGCCTTATTTTTAAAAAGCTCCAAGACCATACTCAGATTGTTCAAAGGACAGCAGAACATTAACAAATACTGCCAAGGGAATCTGCTCTTATGGGGGTAAAAATCTGGACGAAGATTCAGAAGAGGAAGATTCTTTTTCCAAACCTTCTGCAGGACAGACTGATCCCCTTGTTTCTCTACCCACCCACCCACATGCAAATGACAAAATTTGAACAAGAACGGGTCAATGCAAGCAAGATAAACAATCAGAAGATACAAAACAAAAAAACATAATACTAAAGCAACACCACAGCGAGTATTAGAGGTTTTAAGAGAGCTCAAGAACATTGTTTTCCAATAAATTTTTGAAGAGAAGCATTAGAATCCCCTAGACTGCTTTTATAGAGCTGATCAGAACTCTGTCTTTTTAAACAGTAGCTTCTTTTGGAAGAGCGCACTCCCAAACCCAACATCTGGAATTTTAGAAATGTATATGCAAGCAACTACAGGTCCACCTAGCCTAGCATCCCAGCTCCTCAGGAGATACAGAGCAGGCAAGAATATACAGCACTTGCGTTAGATTCCCCCAGCCTCCGTGCATTTTCGGCTCAGGACTCCTCAAGTCAGGGGCAGTTTGTCCACTCAATACTTTCACGCTCTGAAGAAGCAGGGAGGCAACTAAAGCTCTTCATGCTGCTCAAAGCAATTGTGAAATATCTAGCCACATTGATACTTACTAGTTCGAAATTTCTCCTTTATTGCATCCAAATCCTCCTTGAGAGCCACCTGCATCCAGACTAAGCCAACGCATGCTACCACACAAGCGGCGAGAATGACGAACGCACATAGGGGGTAACAGAATTTGCAGCATCGTAGATAGTCTCCCCTGGGTAAAACAGAACACTTTGTGAACACACAACGGGACCTAGAGAAGCTTTATTTTAAATGTTGATCTACCAATGTAAGGAACAGCACACACGTTTTGGCTGAAGAAGCTAACAAATAGCTTTTCCAAGAATAAAGAAGGCTAGACAGTGAAATCAGGGCTATTACTTTCTCTTCAGTTTATCCTCAGGAGGCACATCTAGCATATTTAAGAGCAGCTGCCTTACCAAAATTTCCTGTTCTGCTCACATAAATTTGTGTTAGGAACATCTGCTTGAGAGCTTGGAAAGCAGGCTTCAAGAACGGGTATTACCATAATGTTGTGACAAGTACTTCGACATTATCCTAAACTGCAAAAGCCCAAGTTTCTCTGCAACATGCCTACTTGGCACTGGTTGGAGCGAGTCCAGAGGAGGCCATGGAGATGCTCCGAGGGCTGGAGCACCTCTGCTGTGGGGACAGGCTGAGGGAGTTGGGCTTGTTCAGCCTGAAGAGACCTTATAGCACCTTCCAGTGCCTGAAGGGGCCTACAAGAAAGTTGGGGGGACTCTTTACACGGGCCTGTAGTGACAGGACAAGGGGTAACGGGTTTAAATTGAAAGTGGGGAGATTTAGATTGATATCAGGAAAAATTCTTCCTGGAGAGGGTGGTGAGGCACTGGGACAGGTTGCCCAGAGAAGCTGTGGGTGCCCCATCCCTGGAAGTGTCTAAGGCCAGGCTGGATGAGGCTTGGAGCAACCTGGTCTAGTGGAGGGCTGACCATGGCATGGGGGTGGAACTGGATGGGCTTTAAGGTCCCTTCCAGCCCAAACCATCCTGTGATACTTTTAGTTAATCTTAGAGGCCCAGCGCTGCGTCAGCTGGCAGAGGCCGGACAGTGCCATGCTGAACACACAGAGATAACTGTGCACAACGTTGTAAACAACTGCTCCCGAGCTGCCGTGAGCGTAAAACGGGGGGGGGTGGGGGGTGGGAATCCCAAGAAGCCGACAGAGGATGGTTCCGATCTACTTCTACCCCCAGCCAGGAGACCTGTTGGGCCAGACACGCTCCGGGCAGCCTCAGTTCTTCCCTGGCTGCCCCCAGCGCCCCGCCAGCTGCAAGCAGACCCGCGGACGGCAGCGCAGCACCGCCCCGCAGACCGGGCAGGACCGGGCCGGGGGTGGCAGTGACAGCCCCGGGGACTCACTTGCCGCAGCGGCCCCGCGCCCCCGCCGCCGCGAACTCGTCCTCCTCGGAGCTGGACTCGGAGTCGGAGTCGGGCGGCTCAGTACGCAGCAGCCGGTGGCCCGAGCCCTTCTTGGCGGACTTCTTGCGACGGCCGTCGGTGGCCAGGCCGATGAGAGCGTTCAGCTCCTTCCGCTTCTTCATCCTCTTGTGCGGTGTCGGCGGCGGCGCGGCCGGCGGCTGGCTCCCGCCTCCCTCCTCCTCCTCCCCCGCCGCCGCCGCGGCGGCCGCCGCCAGCACGCCCCGACTCGCCAGCCTGCGGCCCGGCCGCGGTTACAGGCGCTCCGCGGGGCCGCGGCCGCTGCTCCCCCGCCGGCCCCGCGGTGGCACACCCGGCCCCGCTACCGCCACCCGCCCCGCCCGCGCCATGGCTGCTCCCGGGGCCGCCGCGTCCCGCCCCCCCCTACCTGCCAGCAAGCCGCGCTCCTACTGGACAGCGCCGCACCGCCCCACTCGGGGCTTAAAGGCCCAGGCGCGCCCTCCGCCTGCGACGGGAAACGCGCGGAGGGACCGCGGGTTCGAGTCCCGCGCCCCGCGGCTGGGACGAGGGTGAAGGAGGCTGGTGACTGCCGAGCGGAGAGGCATGGCCCGGCTGGTGCCTCCCCTCCTCGTTTCTCTCCGTCTGCCAGACTCGGCAGGGACCCTTGATCCCTGAGATAACAGGGACGGGGAAGCGGTGTTGCCTGGCAGCTGCCCGCCTTCTGCCTGCCCCAAAGCGGTACCAAACATTACACGGCATCACAAAACCAGCCCGGTGAAGACCTCGAGGGGGGAGGAAGCCCAGGGTACGCCTACCTTCTCCTGCAGGCTTGTGTGCTTTAAAATCCTAAAGCCTAAAGACGCATGTAAATTCCCAAACACCGGCTGCCCACGCGCGGTGGGATGGTCGTTGCACACGCTCAGCCCCCGTCATACGCGCTCCCTGCAGTTTTCCCCGCCGGTAGTGCAGGCAGGCCAGCAGCCGGGGCTGGGGGAGGTGGGATGCGAACGCCCCCTGGGTGGGTGTGTACAGGCGGGGGGGAACGCGGGGCCGGCAGCCGGCCAGGTCCCGCTCAGCCGGGGATGCTCGGAGTGCGCCCTCCACCCCCGCGGGCTGCAGCTCTGCCGCCGGCACAGCCCGACAGCTCTTTGCCTCCCTCGGTCCACATCCCTCCTGGCGCCTGCGGTCCCCGTTGCGGGCAAGCGGTACATTTGCCCAGGGGATGCTTTGCCTCCCAACAAGCGCTGTCGTGATTTGGCAGCCGCTCGGACTCTGAACCTGCCTCCCCGCCCTGCATTGGCTGAGCGCGGCCGGTGCCCGCCGGGGCTCCCGGGCGGTGATAGCGGCCTCCTCCCGAGCCGGCCGGCAGCGGCGGGCGGGCGGTCGCTGCGGCGGGGGGATGAAGCTCTCCTGGCTGGGCGTGGATGTCTTCCGGGTGCTGCACTTGGCTGCCGTTTTCTGCCTGACCTGCGTGCTGCTGAAAGCCATCCAGCTGTACCACCGCCGGCGGGAGCTGCTCAGGGCGCTGGCCGACTTCCCCGGCCACCCGACCCACTGGCTCTTCGGCCACGTCCACGAGGTAGGGTGTGCGGGGAGCAGTTTTTCCGAGCAGCGGTGGGAGGGGGATGATGCTGGTGGGACTTGTCGCTGTGGTCCAGGAGAATTGCTTCCCTTAGTCCTCGGGGTAAGGAAAAGGTGGGCATCCTTCTTCCCAGCCGTGAAAGCTGCTTTCTCTGCTTGCGATGCCAGGAGAACAGCACCCGCAAGGTGCTGCAAAACGCAGGGTGGAAAGAGGTGGTAGCTGGGTCAGAAATAAAAAAAGCAAAAATATAATGCGGTGTGGGCAAGGTGTAACCCAGCATTGATGCTGGAGGCAGCAGAGCCTCCTGCTCTGGCCCGGGGCAGGCTCCGCTGTCACCTCTCCGCGGCTGTCCCTGCGAGTATGGGCAGATGCACCCTGCTCCCAGCGTCCGGAGGCACCTTCTCTCCGTCACCAGCTCGCATCAGCTTCACGACCAGCTGAGCCAGAAAGGCCGTTGATCATTTTGAGTCACGTTTAAGTGACAAAACACATCCCAGGTATAGCACCCGGCACAGGGACCATGGAACTTTTCAAGGTTGCATGAAAGCCATGACTAACTAAACCCGCGTACATAAGCAAGCCTTGTTCTGCGCGCTCGTGGTGTGGGTGACTATTGCCTGAGGTATGTGCTTGCCCGCACAGATCAGCGTGGCTGCCTTGGCAAACAGATTGCCACGACTCATCGGCAGCTTCACTGAGCTGCCCGGTGCAAAAGGCTTTTCCATGCATGCTAAAGACTGCTTAAAATCCCCCTGACTTCTCCTGGGACCTGCTGATGCCCTGCCCTGGCCAAATCTGTGACACACTGAATAACTGGCACCCTGAAAAGTAGCTGGGAAATCTGGAAGGGACCTCCTAAGGCTTGTCTCTGTGCCGTGACAGCCCCAGTTCTGCTGTGCTGGACGGGACAGTCAGTCTTTTGGCAACGTAAGCATGAAGATGGGCCAGTTCAGGGCTTTGTTGCGCTGCCAGTTAGACTTTAAAACTGCAATTAAATAATGTTCGCCTGTTTGTTAGTTGGGACTATTTATCCTGGAATGGAGTTCAACCGTTTGTGCTCATTCCCATTGTGGCTAGGTTGTTCACGGCTCAACTTTTACCTCAGACCGTATTTTTGGAAGAATTCCTGTTTTGCAAATTCAGTCATTTGCTGATTAAATGCTGCAGAATTCCCCAGAGCCCAACAGATCATTGAGCCAGGGAGGAAAGCAGCAGTGCTCTGGGCACATGCTGAATACAAAGTTTACACGCGCTTTGGAGGAGGACCGGAGAGCTGTATTGAGGGAGAGCACTGACATTTCCTGTTCTGTTGATTTCAAGTGATTAATTGCCAGTTTTGATTCAGATCAGTTTAGTACCTCAAATATATTTGTCGTGCTTTGGGTGGGGCTCCTGGGAATGCATCACTTGGGTTTAAAATGTTCTTAGGTATTAGCCTCTGCTTATCCAAATCACCTGGTAGAAATTACATTAGAATATTAGGAGAGGTTGTGTAGAGCTGTTCAGTCTCACTGCAGCAGCGCGACTTAGTTGAAACCTGGCGTGCGAGCTCTGAGCTGGCCAAACCAACTTCCCAAGGCCACAGTTGGTGGGAGCAGAGGAGAGTAGGGAGCTGCCCCATGGGTGCTGGGGGCTGTGGGGTCCGTCGACAGCTCTTTGCCTGCATCTGCCCTGTGCAGGTGGCTGGTGGAGGGGAGCCAGCCTGGTTTTGAGTGAGCACGGAGCAGTTCTGTGCTCAGATTTCAGCTCCTGTGTTCTCTGTGTCATTTGCTATGGATGTGTGGTCATTAAAAGAGCCTTTACACGCCTCTTCTGAGATGCTTTTAGTGTTGGATCCATTCCAAAACTTGCATTTCCGCATGAGATCAGGCTTTTACCTTCCTCCCTTAGACCCGAGCGGGGATTATACTTTTCAAGCCCTCAAGGGAGGAAGAAGAAGAAGAAATGATGATCTTTCATCCAGAGTCTGGTAGCAGGAGCCCTGGTTAAGAAGTAGGAGCTTTCCATTCCTTTTCCTCTCCAGCCCACAGGGCTTCTTTACACCGTCTATGTCCTGGAGTGCTCGGCACAGCAGGTGGAGGTTACCCACCTTGGGGGTAACCTCCCAGATAAACCCATCCCACCCTCTGCCAGCACAGGGCTGGTTCTTGATAGCACAAACCAAGGCCAGCGCTCCAAACCCAAGGTTGGCTGCAAAGGCTTCTAGTGTTAGGACTTCAGCCAGCGAGGCTTGCTCAGCGTCTCCCCTTTACTTCCATGGTTGCTTTCCATGATGTCATGACAGGAGGAATCACAAGCAGATGCATCAAAGGGACTTTCACATGTTCAAGTGTCACCTGGCTAAAGGCACCGTGCCTAGCCCTGCTTCTGCTGGCGTTGCCCAAGGGGTGGACGCTGGGGAGGACTGCCTTCTTTTACCCCAAAACTTGATCCCTGCAACCAGACAAATTGACTCTTTAATAAGTCCAAAATCTTGAACCTGAGCAGGAGAAGCTGAACGACAACTCTCTGTCGTCAGTGATAACTGGATGTAGTTTGTCATTCTGTGGAACACAGGAGACACAGGGGACGTGCTGCAGGGAACCCTCCCCCCAGCTTGCAGGGAACCCTCCCCCCAGCTTGCAGGGAAGGGTGCTTAGCCTGGGTGCACAGAGCCTGTCTGTGCCCCCACACAGCCTGTGCAGTCCCTGGCAGATGCCCTGCAGCTGAGAATCCTCTCCGTGACAGGCCTGACATGGGTGGTTATTTGAGTACAAGCCATCTCCCAGGTTGCGAAACACTAGTCAAATGAAAAACTGAGCTAACTCAGCACCAAAGTGATTGAGCAAATAGTCCCTTGGTCAGTCAATAGGGTGACTTTGTGGCTGATTTCTACACCAGTATGCAGATGCACTTGAACTTCAAGCTACAAGCAGCAGCAGCTACGTCAGCCCTAGTTCACTAAAATCCTTCTCCCTGACAGAGTAGTTTCTGTTCAAAGAAAAGGGAATTCTTACACGGTTTTGTCTCGATGATCTATTTTTCTCTGCCTGTGACTTTGGATCTTTCCACTGGTCTTTCCACTTACTTGTTCTTTGTCTATTGCCTGTTTAATATACAACAACACTGGCTATAAAAGCCATAAAATGGTATCACTTTCCAAGAGCAAACCCGCCAGTGTTGCTGATACGAATGCTGGTGCTCACTCTACTCCTCAGTGTGCAGCTTCCGAGGGCCAGAGATTAACCTTTCTAGGAGCACCAGCTCTTTATCGCCTATTAAATTCAATTCCTGGAAATCAATAAAATCTTAATGTGATGTTATTAACCAAAGTCCTCTCCTCTGTAACCTCCATTGGTGACTGTGGACTCACTCTGTTGGATTTTACCTGGATACTGGCCTTCTTCACGTAAATGGCTGGAGGAACCTGTGGGTTAGGAGGCATCATTGCACTGGGGCAGACACAGCAGCGATGCCGTTGGCTGCTGTGAAAGTGCTGCTGTATTTTCTCACAACTGCAGGGTGCTAATTGCTCAGCCATGTGCAAGTGAGAACATATTTGCACGCCACAAAATGCAGATGCTGTCAGGGCAAATCTGAGTCTTCTTTGGGATGGCCATGGAAAAAGAACACGTAACGCACATGCACCGATAGGCACCACCACTGTCCCTAAGGATGTTCTCTGTTGCTAGGGTCAATTTATAAGGAAGAATTATTTTATATGAGGTTTAGAAGTAACAAGAATCTCTACTTGATGCTCTGCAAATCCAGAGGGACACCACCTTGTTTGCCATTACCTGGTTTTGTGATGCAGAAAGACCTTGAGCTTTTTAAGGCAGTGTATTGAGAGATTTATTTTTTCTTCTCCAAATCTATGTATTCTCTCTCTTTTTACTTCTCCACAACTAGTTTCTCAAGGAGGAAGAGGTGCTGGACAAGGTGGAAATCTGGGCACAGAAGTACCCATACGCTCACCCCCTCTGGTTTGGGAGTTTCTCGGCATTCCTGGTTGTCACTGATCCCGACTATGCCAAGGCTCTGTTGGCCAGAGGAGGTGAGGAGATGATGCCTTCAGCTGTGGAGCAACAACCACAGCCTGCAGATTTCCTATGCCAGCCTAAAAATTCATAGCAAGGCAGGGTTTCACAGAGAGGTTGCCGTGCAGAATTCATCTAAAGGCATGGAGAGATACCCCTCCCTCGTGCCATGCTCTGGGTGCTTCAGGCACAGGGCTATAGAGCTGACTGGGGGGGCCCCTCCAAATCAATTGCTGCAAATCACACCTCCTGAGGTGCTCCTTGAAAAATTATTTTCTAAGTGCCTGGCCCCAGCAAGGAAAAGACAGCTGGGAGCTGTTTTTCTCAGCTCAGAGCCCTGGCTCCTACTGCAGAGCCTTATATTTAGTGCATCAAGAGAGAAAAGTGCTAAAGAGTGCTGTCAGGGCGGGTTAATCATTTGTCACACAGCACAGACTTTGGACTACCAATATTCTTGTTTATTCCAGTCTGGGCATCTGTTTCTATATGTGTTTCTTGCAGCTGGGCCAAACAGTGGGTTTTTGTTGTGAAATACTGTTGAATTCTGCAGGGATGCCACCAATTCTGCTTCATACCCAACCAAAAGTGAGAGCCCAGAGGGAGCTTTGAGGTGCAAACCAGTAGGTTGGTGCTTGTGAAACACCATTTCCTTTTCTCTTTCTTGATGATTTTTTTTTTTTTTTTTTGCAGATCCCAAGGATAACATCAGTTATACACACCTTGTCCCGTGGATCGGTATGTATTCCCAGGGCTTTGCCTACCAGGAATGATTCTGATTAGTTAAGAATGTGCTATAAATAAGCAGCATTGTGCTTGTTCCTTGATGCAGTTATACCTAAAGGCTTCCTGATATTACTGAATTTATTTAAAAAGCTACTAAATAATGCTATTTTTTGTTATTTGAGAAAAGAAATTTCAGACATGGTCACGCATACAAATGAGGACCACTTACACATCCATAGGTAGTAAAGGGCGGTGGTGGGAGAAGCTCAGGTTCAGTGGAGGACCGGTGGAAAAAGCATCTGCTGATCTGAACTGCTCAGCTCCATCAGAGCTGGTGTTTCTGCTCGGAGGCAGCGCTGTGTGGTTTCAGTGAGCAGGGCAGGTCCTGGGGCTGACAGCAGCATTTGGAAACACTCTCTCATAGCAGCTCAGGTTTAATCATGCTCCTTGCGGGCGGAGGCTGTGTCCACAGGCGGGTGGAAGCAGCCTGGTTGTGCCCAGCAAAACATGCCTTGCCTGTGTTTTCTCCAGGAAATGGGTTACTGATCCTACATGGGCCAAAATGGCACCAGCATCGAAAACTCCTGACGCCGGGGTTTCATTACGACATCTTGAAACCGTACGTGGCCCTGATGGCAGAGTCTACTAACGTGATGCTGGTACGACCCATCTCTGATGCTCCTCTCTCTGCCCTGTTTTCCCTTCCCTGATCCTGACGGGTTAGGAGGTAGATGCTGGAGCAGGGTTTTCTTGCAGTGCCCTTACTCACAGTCTGGTAAGTGTAAGGACAGGCGGTGGTGGGTCAAGGTTGCCGGGCCACCACAAATCCCTGCCCGTGGGCTGGAAGGACCGAGGAGGTTGAACTTCCCTGCTGGGACTATGTCTCTGGTACTGCTTTGGGCTCTATCGTTAAGAATTGAGGATTAATATTACTGCTGTCCCCAAACTGTGCATGATCTCAATCCCAACTGCAACTACTTGTAAGGCATTTTTGTAAATGAAAAACTGAAGTAAATAAAGGTTCATAATAAATCCCAAAAATACAGTGTTTGGAGCAGAGCTACACTGTGACCTAAGGTTAAAGGGTATCATTTGGTGTCAACACACCCTTGACTGGATTGCAATCCCTGCCGTGTCTAATACACAGTGAGACCACACTGTTCTTCTGTCCATCCATGCTGGGCACGATGGAAACGGGTGTGAATTACCTATGAGGGACACCAGGCTCTGTGCATGTGGACAGAAGGAATAGTCTGGGTGCCAGACCTATTCCTTCTTCCTTGCATCCAGCCTCCCCAGCAGCTCCACATGGATCCTAGCTGCCCTCCCTCCCACCGGCCCAGGGAGCATCCAGAAGCCGGGGGCTGGAGCCAGGAGGGCTTTTGCTGTGCACACAAGTGCCTGGCAGGTTACAACTCCTTGCAGGCAGTGCAAAGGGCCTGGAAGTTATGGGAGCCCCTGCCACCAGGTGGCAATCTTGGTCCGTGCTAAGGACTAACGTGTGCCCGTATAAGCCCTGCTCTCCAGCCTGGTTTCATGCCTTGGGAGCTCAGATGAGACCCTGCTCCTCCATCTCCTCCCTTTCTCAGCCTTTGAGCCCACTGGTTCCTTACAGCCACGAAGGGACAGAGGACTTGACATAATTTCATGTCTGCCAGGCAAGAGAGACACTATAGTTTCTCTAGGGATGCCCTATGGGAAGAGTTGAGCATAAGCTCCTATATTACATGCTGGAAAAACACAGTGGGGGAAAAATTGTGAGATAGAAGCTTGTGTCTTAGAGACCAAGGGCACCAAAGTCATATGTGCTTGCAGGAGAGAGACAGCAAACACAGACGCAGTGAGGCCCAATGCTGACACACGCTGCTCTTGTGTGGGAAATACACTGCACCCTAAGAAGGACTTTGGTAACGTGCCCCCTCACCCAGCAGTGCACCCATCCTGGGCTCCTCCGGGTGCCTTTGCCCCAGGGTAGGGTGTACCAGGGCTCAGGGCTGCCAGGACCTGAGGGTAACAGCTGCCTGAGGTAAATCTCACGTTAACCATCCTGCTCTTGGCTTCTGGGTTTTTGATGGCAACTAAGAGATCCTCTTCTTTTTTTCCATTTCTCTGGGATGTATCCCTAGATGAGCACTCAGAAAGTGAATGCAGGTCATACAAAACTGTCCCTTGCCTTCTCATTTCTGTCTCCTTTGAACCCTAGGATAAATGGGAGCAGCTGATCACAGATGGGAAACCCGTGGAGCTCTTTGAGCACGTCAGCTTGATGACTCTCGATAGCATCATGAAATGTGCCTTCAGTTGTCACAGCAACTGCCAGACCAACAGGTCAGTGCTGGCTGCCCCAAACCCTGGCAGGAAGTTTGCAGCTCCAAGGGGAAGTGGGCACATTGCATGTCGTGGTAATCCCAAATTTAAAAACTTCCACCATTCCGCTCTCAACAGGAAAAACACCTACATCCAGGCTGTCTATGACCTATGCCTTATGGTGCACCAACGCCTCCGCATCTTCCCCTACCATAACGACATCATTTACTGGCTCAGCCCCCATGGATATCGGTTCAGGAAGGTCTGCCAGCTCGCTCACGAGCACACAGGTATTCCCTGCCTTCATCTTCTCCCAAAGCTTTCGAGCAGGGTGGGTGATGGCTGACCAGAGGCAGTTGTGTTACCTTCTTGCAGTGATCCTGCCCAGAGACTTGGAGCTGGGATCCAAGCAGAGCATCAGCCCGCAGCAGTGGTGTGATCTAGGCATGAAGCAAGGGGGTCTCACAGGTCCTGGGTTATTAAACTGGACTAACAGAGGAATTCCCCTCTGGGAATACTCCTGTTAAATGATCAGAGACCACTGAGACAAGGGATGGGTGCTACAGACAATACCGATGCAAGGAATGGTTTTCCTTTCCAGGCCAGGTGTGATTTTAATGCAGGAGGGGTGGGTAAAATAGGCTGAGGAGTCTGTGGTGGACAAAGAATTTTGCAGAAAAGGCTGGTAATGTGCACGGCATTTGCTGCTGAAAAAGCCAAACTGCCTGGGATGCAGAAGCACACATCAAATGCATTGTGAACTGAGCTGCGGGCACCCCCATGGGTGCGCTCTGCATTGACAGGACCATTTTGCAGCTCAACATCTCCTGCCCCGATGAACCTTTAACTATTTCTTCCCCAGACAAGGTGATCCGTGAGCGAAAGGAGTCCCTTAAAGATGAACGGGAATTTGAAAAGATCCAGAAGAAGAGACATTTGGACTTCTTAGACATTCTGCTGTGTGCCAGAGTGAGTGGCAAGGGGTGACGTTCGTAGCCTCTGTTGGGGAACACAACACGCAGAGGGTTTTCATAGTCTTGATGGTTTAACATGTGAAGGGAATAAAGGGATTTATAAGCAAAGGAAAAGAGGCCCTGAATTCGGTCTAAATGGAGATAGATTTTGTTTATACATATGCCAGGGGAATCATCACCCCCCTTTGCAGTAGCTGAAAGAATATAATGTCATCTTCTGGGATATTATATTTTATATGTATATCTGGGCCACTATAATAAATGTATTTTATATCTCTGTGTATATATGGGCCACTGAAAGTGTCTCTGGGCTGTTAGGATGAGAACGGAGCTGGACTGTCCGATGAGGACCTGCGTGCCGAGGTGGACACGTTCATGTTTGAGGGCCACGATACGACAGCCAGCGGGATCTCCTGGCTCTTGTACTGCCTGGCATCACATCCTGAGCACCAGACAAGGTGCCGGGAAGAGATCCAGGGGATCCTGGGGGACCGGAAGACACTTCAGTGGTAAGGTTACGCATTTCCTCGGCTGGTAACATTTTTTCCCATTGCCGGTATTTCTAAATGAGCAACGTCTTCAAGGCTTGAAAGCGGGGTGCTAAAGGACTGATTTGTAAGGTTGCTGCGTGCACAGGGACTTCATAGGATGGGGCAGATGCTGCATCCTTCAGCTAAATCTGCCTCCCTGCCCTTCAGGGCTTCAGGGCTCCTATTTCCAGGGCAGACATGAGAAAAAACCATCCCAGACCAGGAGGACATGCTGGATGCCATGCCAAGACCTGGGCCACCAACGTTGCCCTTTGCTCTCTCCTCTTTTCTATCCACAGGACATTGTAATTGTGGCTTTTCACTTTCCACTGTGACTTTGTGCTTGAGCTTGTTCAGAGGTTGTTAAGGTTGATCAGAGGTGTCTTGGAGTCCTCAGCTTGTGGCAGCCCATAGTTGGACGTTGTGGGTCCCTCCATAAACCCCATCTGTTGCAAGAGGGTCTTCCCAGGGTGATAGCCATGGGGCAAGGGGCCTCTGGGCACGGGGTAGTGGGGGCAGCACGCAGCTCAGCCTGTCTCTGTCCCGGCAGGGAGGACCTGGGGAAGATGACTTACAGCACCATGTGCATCAGGGAGAGCCTTCGCCTTTACCCACCAGTGCCCGGCGTGTCCCGGCAGCTCAGCAAACCCATCACCTTCTCCGACGGACGCACCTTGCCAGAAGGTCTGTAAGCCTCGTTCCCCTTCACAAAATTGTGCTCTTGGACATCTCGCTGCCTGCTGCAGATCAAAGGCGACAGCCTGCCTCTTTCTCCTTGCCAGCACAGACGTTCAGATAGGATTGTGCAGACCTTGGCATCTCATTGATAGACCGAGGTCTGGGCTTACAGCAGCATCTCCATGACATCCCTCCCACCACCACCGCTATAGGGCAGCCGTGCCTGTGCCAAAGCCCCTTCTCTTCCTGGCCATGGTCCACCCATTTCGGCAAACTGCAGGCACGGGGGGATGGGGACTGGTCCCGTTCTGACTTGCAGCATGGGAACTGCCCTGTGCTGCTGCTTTCCTTCCCTGATGTAGCGCACAAGTGGGCAGTGTCGGTGAGGGCGTGATCTTCCTATGGTCCCAGTGCCTTCCTCATTTCCACTGTTTGGCTGCTGACAACTAAACAAATGGAAAATGTTTAGTTTTCTCTGAAGCCAATGATAAAACCCTCATTGGTTCCCAGTTGACAGAAGAGACCATGATAGTTTAGACAGACCTTTGTGTGAGCAGGCTGCAACTTCTCCTTTAGTTTCTTTGTCACTGAGCCCTTTTCTCCTCCTGAATTGCTTTACAGGCAGCGTCGCTGCGATAAGCATTTATCTCATTCACAGAAACCCCGCGGTATGGAAAGACCCTTTGGTAAGTTTTCTTCTGCCCTTCTCATATTTTTTCCCCTTTATGATATGCCTCTTCGAATGCCTTCTTCTCCTGTTAGCAGGAAAGCAGAGCCCCCCTTGATGCTGAGCCTCTTTGGCCATGGGAATCAGGCTAAGACGTGGCTGTCTTGGCCAGCTGCAGCACGCGGTGGTCAGACGGCATCGTTAGGGCTGCCCAAACAGTAAGACAAAGTGCTCTGAAGGGCTTGTTGTGTTAACAGGCAAAAAGGTGATTTTTTGCTCAGCCCACAGGTGGAGAATTGGGTCCTGGCTCCCCGGTTTTCATCATATCTGTGTCTGGTTTGTCTTGGCGACACCATTGCAAGGCTCAGTAGATGGCAAGGGAGCCTGGTGTATGAGTTGCAGTCCATCTCAAAATGAATTCTCTCTCCAATGGGGTTGTTCAGAAATTATGGGGTGTTGTGTTTCTGAAGGTATCATTCAGTACTGTGTTCCTTAAATAATCTCCTTTTCTTGCTGCGTATTCTTCATTTCCAGGTATTTGACCCCTTGCGGTTTTCCCCGGAGAACATCGCTGGCAGACACTCTCACGCCTTTCTGCCTTTTTCTGCTGGAATGAGGTAAAGTGTATTGAATGCTGAAGGAGTAGTGGGAAGAGAAATCGTGTGTCCCTGGAAACTGCTCAGCCCAAGAAGGGTGTGCTGCTGTTATAATGGCTATCGGGGAAGCACTCGCAGAGTGCTTTCAGAGACCGCTGCCACAAGTCCTGGCCCTGCAGCGTTAAATGGTTCATGAGCATACAACAGGCGTTTGTGCCACAGAGGAGTTCTGATACCAGCAGGCAAAATGGGAAGGAAACATTCTTGGGCCCCTCTTTGGGATGGGGAATGGGGTCCCAAAGCTGCTGAGCATCCTGCTGGCATCGTGTGTGGAGCCTGCAGTTCTCTTCCTCTCTTTGATGCAGACACCCCATCCCCTGCTCAGCCCACGGCCCTGCTCTTACCACCCAAAACGCTGCCTGGGGCCCCCAGAGCTGCAGAGGGGAAGGGTTGTGTGTGGGTATGAGCAGGCTGGGATCTAGCCGTGGGGGTTTGTCTGTGCCCAGCACTGAGATGGGGTGGCTGAGCTGCTCTGTTTTACCCCAGGAACTGCATCGGGCAGCAGTTCGCCATGAACGAGCTGAAGATAGCACTGGCCCTGACCCTGCTCCGCTTTGAGCTCTCACCCGATCCTGCCAGGCCTCCCTACAAAATACCTCAGATCATCCTTCGCTCCAAGAATGGGATTCACCTCTATCTAAAGAAAACCCACTGATGCTGGAAAATGCCATGCCTTTGCTGGAGGGAGGGACCAAGCAGATGATGGGACAATGTTTCAGTTCAGGGCAGGATTTAGGGATGAGGATTCCTCATTTATGTGCTTCTTCCACCAGCTGAAAGCCCTTTCTGGCCTGGGCCCAGGTAGTCTGGATCTTGGAGCAGCCAGGCATGGCCATGCCTCGTTGCTGGCTTTCCCCTCACCCATCCGCAGAGCCCAGCCGAAGCTGAGGTCTGTCCTCCCACCGCAAGGGGCCTGGGAACATCTGCAGGTCCCACCAGCTTCCTCCTCACCAAATCCTGCCTTCACCCTCAAGTCCTGGCTGAATCCGTGACCATTCCCAGCCCTGCTGCGTCGTCAGCACCTTCCTCAGTGCCTAGAGGTCAGCCCTGCTCTCCTGCAGCGGGACAGCCCGTGGCAGATCTCTGTCTCTCTTCTCACACTCAGTGTGTCTCTGTTTTGTTGAAAGCACTGATTCCAGTTTGGACTCGGAAATTCTGCCTCAACTGCAAAATATTCTGTAATTTTTGTGTTAATAAACCAATAATTATTGCTGTAACAGCAGCTGCCTAGGGTTTTATTGCTGATGCTTTCCTGCTTCGTCACAAACACAGGGTAAAACCCCTTTAGAAACTGGAGGTGGGGAGGAAACCTGTAAGCAGCAAGAGACGACCCTGGGGGTGTCCATCTGGGCCCCTACCCGCAGGTTTCCAGCCTCAGCCAATGCAGCATCTCCTTCCGTGGGTTTCCTTAACAGGGTTCCAATGTGCAATCTTCATTTAAAGCTGCAAGGGAGGAGTTCTGACAGGTAGAAAGGGTTTTTTTTCTCTCTTTTTATATTTTCCTAAGCTGATGAAGTTCTGAGAGTTGTACACTTGAGGTGCACTGGAGGACACTAGCGAGCTGTCCCTCTGCCTCCGCGGGAATTGTTATTGGGGTAGAAAGCATCAAATTGGAAATCCCAAATGCTGCCGTTGCAATTAGCATCGCGGTGACGTTGACTGCGGATCTGGCATTGTGAGCAGGCTGCTGTGCAGTAGGACAGCGGCTGACTTCATACCGCTCTCATCTGCGGAGATAAGGCGGATAGAAAGCAGCAGGAGAAACAGGAGGAGCTTTTTTGGGATACACTGTGCTTCACTGTCAACACCACGAGCCCATTCCCTGGGGAGTCCCATTAACGGAAGGTTATATCACAGAACGTGATAACAAAACGGAAGGTTTTGTCCAATTTTAATTTTAAACACGCAAAGGGTGCCCATAATAAATGAGATAATGCAAATAGCTTGTGTCGTATCTCACTCTGAGCATATTACCAACCCATGGCAAATGTCACACCAGAGGTGTCCTCAGCTGCCAACAGCAGGCCAGCACGTTGTGCAAACAGGGTTGCCCATGCACCTGCTTTGCCACATCGCCTGTACCACAGCTGTATCCCTAGCCTCCACCAAGCTACCACAAACCCCTCCTGTGTCCTCTCCACCTACCCCTGCGCCAGCACACCCAGCTGCCGTCGATAAAACCTGCCTGCCGTGGGGTGTTCGCTCAGCCAAGCAGCCGCGGGAAGACACATCCATCAGCCAGCTTCACCTCCGATCTCCATACCTCATGGTGCTCCAGGCACCCAAGCCACAAATTGATCCCTCCTGTGAGCAAAACCTCCAGGGTGACCTGAAGCAACTGCTATGATCCAGTAATATTCCGTTTCAGAAGAAATGGTGAAAGAAAGAAATCACCTGCGTGCATGGGTGACATGAAGGACATGGCTGCATCAGCCAGCTTCACCCTGAATTCAATTACAACTCTGTTAAGCCTGAGTACACAAAAAATACTCAAAGATTCCCACCCTACTGTGCATTTGCATCCATAGTTTGCGAGGAGAAAAACTTGGGTCGCTCCATATCCTGGAATAAGTTAAAGCAAAGCAGTGATTTATCTCCTCCTGATGAGGCTCTGGTTCAGGAGGGAAGCAGCCCCTGGCTGAAAGCTGCTCCGTCACAGCCTCTAGTGCCATGTCAAGCTGACAAAAGCCAGTTTCTTCAGTTCTGTTCAAACATATTTCGAGGTCACTGGGTAAAAGCTGCAAACTGACCTCACCGCCTTTCCTCCGTCTTTCTACCTCTACCAGGAAAAGCAAATCCCAGTTCCACTTACTTTCGTTTCTGAGTTAATCCAATTTATTTTGGTCTGAGCCAGTTCCTCTCAAAGAAGTGGGACATCAGCACGATGGTACAGCACCCGCTTCGTGGGGGACACTCACTGCGGCTGCAGCTGCTGCACAGGGGCAGCCCGGGTCAGCGCCTGCACGCTCCAGCTGCCTGTCCCCTCGTTGGACGTGAGGTCTGGAGTCGAAATCAGAGATGTCCCCGCAATGGAGAGAGACAGAGTATGCTTATTAAAATGTAAAATGTTATACAACCCTCAGAAGCCGCAAGCACTTTGGAGGGCAGTATTAGGATTCAAAAATATCTTGATAAATTGAAAAAATGCTCAAGTGAATAGGGCGCCGGCACAGCCATTGCACAAAACCAAGAGGGGAACTGACTGATGGGCAGCAATCTCTCCAAAAGGTATTTTGTAGATGCAGAGGCTCACAAAGGAAATGCGAATTGATAATATCCGGCTGTTGTAATCAAAGCAGACATCGTACTTGGATACATAAATGCAAATATTTCTCAAAAATTTTTCACTTGCATCTCCTTTCACCAGATGAAATGAGACAGTGTCCTTCAACCCTGTCTGGAGATTCACGTATATAAAGGCTACTGCATTTACTCCAAAATGTACCTTGCCTACATACCCTAAAGTGTAAAATGAGAAAAATTTTAATCAAAATAGCTGAAGTCACTAGAAGCAAATGACATGCATCTCTATGTTGGATTCTATTTTCTATTAAATACAAGATTTGAAAAAAATACCATCTAAAAAGGACCGGATGAACCTTGACATGCAAATGTGAAAGAAAACATGAGCATCTTGATGAGCAAGAGCGCAAGGTGGAAATCATGGTGTATCCACTGAAGGGGAGTAGGTAAAAGGATCAGATTTGGGGAACCTGGCATAACAGTCCTCATGTAAATACCTGGCAGCTGTATTGCATTTAGGTAGATACAGATTCCATAGCATAAAGCACTTCCTAAGGTTTCTTAAGCCCTGACACCAGCATTCCCACCCTCCCCTCTGTGTTGTGATCCTGGCTTCTTGGCACAGGAGAGGAGCAGAGCCCTGTTCCTCCTGCAGTTGCATACCTAAGCCCAACAGCAGACCTGTGCACAAAGCTCTTCTTGATGCGAACACACTCCAAGGCCAGGAGCTAGAGACAGGGTCTTCTAAATAATGCCACGCATGGCAGCCCAGCTCCCAATCCAACCGAGCCACAGGGACCAGGCCAGCCAGCCTGCATCCTGCATCCCGCATCCCGCATCCTGCATCCCGCATCCTACATGTCATATCCTGCATCCTGCACCATCCCACGTCCTGCATCCTGAATACAACATCTTCCGCGGTTGCTCTGCTTTTGAACAGGAGAGCTGGCTGAGGCTGTGACAGGGCTCCCGGGTAACTGCATCCCAGTGCCAGAGTGAGACAGATCTTTCCAGAATGTAATTTCTGAGAGCTCTTCCCCCCAATTACCTTTCCCCTCCTAGATATTAGAGACACGGTACTAATAAGTAGACCTAGTCACATGGGAAGTATAACTCTGAGCAATAAAGACAGACAAGGACTAGATGCAGAGAGGTTACCTCTTTCTTTAATCCCTCCCTACTTTCTGCAGAAAGGGTAATTGCAAAGATGATGAGCTGACCTTGGACTGCCTGATTCAGACCTTCAGAGAAGTAATTTAACAAGAATTCTTGAGAGGAGCTATGCGGGGTGCAACAGGATAAGTCTTTGTTTTGGTTAAAAACATCTCGGATTTTCTCGTTGCTACAGCTCGATCCTTCAGGAACGGCAAAGCAAAGGCACCATCTACTCGCGTAGTTACTCCTTTCCCCATGGAATCTGTCGTAATAGCCGCACAGCCACATCCTGGTCACGCAAAGGGTACCCATCCGTCGCGGTGTGGTAGTGGTGCTTTCTCGCACGCTGCCAAGCACGACAGTGGCAGCAGAACCAGTGGCGAGAGCAGCTTGCTCGCACTGCTGAGGGATGCGATCCCTACATCAGACCCGTGCTGCTCTCTGGGCAAACTCACTATCAGGTGGTACCAGCAATTTCCGTCTGAACCCCACCGGGATTTTACACTGGAAGCAGCCTTTAAATTAAATAAGTATTGCAACATATTTGTAAGACAGCTGTATTAAATGCTTCCAGATATAAATTCATCCTCAAGACATGTGTGGTCAGATGGGATTCAGGCAGCTCACATTACTCGGCAACACTTGCTGGGCTCTTGCCGTGATTTCCTCATATGTTGTGTTTGGAAGCCTGAAACATTATTATTTTTTTTGGCATTACAACTACATTTCATCTGTCAGCACTAAGCACTGCAGGAACACACAGGGACAGATGGGCCTGGACTCTTCTTCCTATCCGAATAAACACAGGCACGCTCAGGAAAGCAGCTGCTGCAAGGTCACGCTCTGGGGCAAAGTACTGATGTGACACCTAAATTTCACCTGCTCAGTAAACCAGTCCTGCAATGAATGCCAACAGTACGAGTTAAACCAGTGAGGATGATCTTCTTCTGTTTAAGCGTCTAAATGCAGTGGAGAAATTCCAAATACCTTGAAAGCAACTTCCACAGCCTGTCGTGTCCATGGTTGTGATAAGGGATGGGAATTCTTCAGTGTAACTTTTTTTCCCTACATTTACGCGCTGCCATGGCATGCACTGCCATCATGTGGACATCCACCACATCGAGCCAATCCTGCAGAGGCGCTCTGCAAATATTTGACGACCTTCCAAGTGTCCTTTAACATCCAACTGTAGTTTTGCCAGACTTGGGTGTCCAGAAGGTCAAGCGGAGACTCTGCTCACCCTGCCAACCTCCCCAGAGCATTCTGACTATCAGGAGACTTGTAGATGCTTCATCATGCAGAGATCTTCTTGCAGAGGCTCTTTGCTTCAGTTGGGATACCTGGGCACAACAGGGCTGTAGGTTCTACTGGCAATAAGCAGACTGTTGCTGGCCTTGCCCCAGTCTCTTATGATGACCAGACCAATGCTGTCCCCTGTCACTTTTCTCTGTGTCCCCTGTCATTTTTCTCTGTGGCCACTTTGCTTTCTCTTTTGAACTTCCATGGTTTCTTCCCCGAAAAAAAATACAGAGTTATCAACCCTGTGCTGTGCTAAAGAACATCATCAGACCAAAACGTTCATGGCACCTCTTGCCATGAAATCTCTGAAATACGTGAGAATGGCGCTTCTCTCCCCTCCGCCAGTGACCAGAAAATGCAGAGCCTGGAGGCTGAATTAGGCACCCGGTTTTGCTATTATCCAAGCTCAGATTTTTGTTCCAAATTCCTCTAACTATGAGTTTAGCTACTTTGTCCCCTGTGTCTTTTCCCTATCAGCTCAACACTTTTGACCTTCAAGGCTACCCATATCCTCTTGGCTCCACGCTCAGCTGTTGGTATTGGTTATTAAATAACTATCAGGGCGCCAGATGGGTAAACATCCACGCTACTCGATAACCCATGGTCAAACCCATTGTCCAGGGACTTTGTCAACAATGAGAATTTCTGTGTTGTTATAAAAGTTTAATCTGATGTTGTGGCAGCAGGTCCACTGGCCGGGCCCCTCCACCTGTGGGTCTTGCGGTATTTCTGAGTTATTTTGGAGGTGATTGATTGCTGAAAGGTGCCGGCCGGGTCCAGATCAGACGATCTAATAACCAGGTAAATGCCATAGGCCACCCCAAAACAGCTCCGTTTGTGCTGACCAAAGGCTCAGCCCCTAGCTTACCCTGTGTTCCTTACGTGGACTTTGCATGACACTCAACTACACAGCACTGCTGGATCTGCAAGCGTGCTGCAGGTCTTCACATGAGGGACCTACAGTGGCAATCCCACCTTCCAATGTCCTCAGCCCCGTGGAGCTCCCCTTCTCCTCCCTCCCACCCACAGTCACAGGCCAGCCCAGACAAGAACCTGGTTGTTTATGGACTGTTTCCTAGAAGGGGGTCTCTGAAAGAACCTAAAGGCCATTTTAGAGCTTGTTGAGAGGAAAGAAAGCCTGGAAGACAGACAGCTTTTGAGCAGAGTCCATTGGAGACGGGGAATGGAGTCTCTTGTAGCATACACCACTTGAACCTAAGCATACACCACTTTAACCTAACTCCAAGGCTAATCCCATGCATTGTGGCAGACCTCTCCAAACTCCCTCTGTGGCCTCATCTGATAATGAGAGAAAGTGCATGTAACATTGCTCTCCTCACACCATTCCCCTGCCCAGGCTATTTAGGTCAGCTCCACATTTCAAAGACAGCTTGCAGAGCCATAGATCTGGCTCAGGCAGCCAAAAAGTGGGTCTTTGTGCTGCTTGTTCATCCTTCTCCTCATCAGGTAGGCAAGAGGCATCATAAGGAGCCTCCTGACCAACTGCAGATGCTTCTCAGCCAGCTGGCCAACCCATCTACCAGCCAGCTGGCCAAACAGCCTGCACTGCCCCCTCTCCTGATAGGAAGCCCATTAATCATGGTGCTGCAGGTGGAGGTTCATAGAGCGAGCTAGAGGTACTAGATGGGTCTCTACACCTTCCATGGCCATGGGGTCCCTGGAGTCAGTGCTCCTGCTCAGGAGTGAGAAGTTGCCACGGCAGATCAGGTCCCGCTTGCTCTGGCTACAGCCAAAGCCTTCCCTAAGAAATGCCTAACTTGACAGACTGCAGCCTTCTGCCTGCTAAAGGGCAACTTTTAACTCCCATTTGAACCTTCTCACAGATCCAGCTGTCCCAGCGTAAGGAGATACCATTGGCCTTATGAAGATGGCCAAGTGTGTGAAAAGTTAATGCTGCTCAGTGCCTGCCAGGGATGTTCTCCGAGGCAACACAGACTCAGTGTGTTCCTTAAATTTTAAAATTGTTGATGGATGTGGCTCTAATGACTTACCAGGCTCTGGCCCAAAGGAAGCAGCATGTCAGCAATGGTGATGGGGAAAAAGCAGGATGACAAATGCCAGCCAGAGAGTATAACTCCTCCTTCCCCTTCTTCCCAGTCTGAAGAACCAGAAGCACCATCTTAAACCAGGTTACAGATGTCCAATTCAGGGGACAGTCACAGTGGGGAGATGAAGACATATGCTCATGCAGCCAAAGCACCTGAGTCTGAGGAGTTAGAAGAGATTTTCAGCTGTTGTCATTGGCTTTTGCAGTACATCTTCCTGCCATGCTATCAAAAGCCCAGTGCCATGCGGAGACCTGTAGTACTGAGTGGGTCACCTTAGCCCAGCTGCAGACCTTATGCAATCATGATTTCTAGGGAAATGCCAAAGAAACAGTGTTACAGACAACACTGGAAAATTAGCAAAAGGCTATTTGCAGCCCAGGAATGGACTAAGAGTAGAATGCATGCAGAAACAACAAGCACCTGGACACGCATGGTAGGAGCAGGCTGTTAGCCAGCTGACATGCCCAGTGCCTTTTGTGTCCTGGGTACCCACGATGGCAGGTGTCCCTGTGTCAGCATTCTCATCCCATCTTATGTGGAAATGTCCAGGCCACCAACCTCAGGATGCAAACCCAGGAGGGAGTGAGAAGTTCTGGAGACACCGTCACTGCTGGAGCTGAAGACCAGCACATCATGCCCAAGCACTTGCAAAATTTGTTATCACCACCTGAGAACTAGGTGAAGATGCACATGACAGAGACCACATGCCACACTAGCTAACGTCAGTGAGGGGATCGGTGTTCACCCAGAAAATCCACAGCTGAGCTTCCAAGAGGAGACAGAAGCAGTGGGATGTATAGTCAAACATCCCTCTGAGGGATGCGAACGTGAAGCCACCCAAACCCACCAGGTCCCTCTGTGAACCATTCGCCTGTGAGGCTGAGTCTGTACAGCACTCAGCATCCTCCAGCTGCGTGGCAGGGAGGACAAATCCTCTCCCTTGCAAAGAACTGTGCGTGATATGGCAGTGTCTGTGCTGGAAAGAGAGTCAGGCTGAGCCTTCCTGCTCTGTGCACTGGTGTGCCCACCCATAAATAGAAAAAAAAGCCATGCTGAATTAGGTTGTGTATTTCAGCAAGGGAATCCGCACAGACCCAAAGTAAAACTGTCCCAAGTGCCCTCAGTTATGGGAGTTTATACTGTGAGTTCCCAAGAAGGGTTGAGAGCTCAAAGAAGTTGCATAGGAAGATTTCAGGTGGAAAGGGAGCTGCTTTAATAATATTTCTTGACTGCTGTGATCCACACCTAAGCTTTTCTGCAGCCAGTTGATTTGTCTCGCAAAGAGCACAGGATGTATCCGGCTCTCGCAGTTCAGCACCTTCCCCTGCTACACCCAAACTGGCACACACCACGACCTGCAGCCTGTTGGCAATGATCAACCCATCACGGCGGACAAGCAATGTATCTACAATCCTGCGTGTGGGTTCGTAGCAGCCAGACACTTTAAATCTCCCCAAGGCTGATATATAAATGATACAGCCTGTACCTACGGCTTCATCTTTGTGATCATTAATTAACTAACAGGCCGCTAGCCAGCTGAGGGAAGTTACTCACTTCACTAACTTTCAGACATTTTTGTGGAGTCAGGTAATTCCCAGACAATGGGTCTTGTAAGATTGTTTTTTCATATATTCTTTCTGTCTAAAATGTTTAAATATTTTCACGGGGGCTGTGCAGTTTCGCTTCAGCCAGCAATCTCCATGTCTCTGTCGTTATAAAAAGGATACATCTGGACAGTGAATACCCAATAAACAGTAGGTTTTTTTCAGTAAAATGGCTCCACTAGCAGAAAACATGGGTTTCAATTGGCCATGGCATAATTTAGAGTAAAAGCTAAACAAAAGTTTAGGTTTTGGTGGACTTCGCACTGTTAGAGTAATGGTTAGACTTGATGATCTTAAAGGTCCAACAAAAAACATTCTATGATTCCATGATTCCATGAAAGTGCCCAAACATCAGAAAACCCTCATCTCAGAGACGTGTTAAGTTGAAGAGAAACACCCACAAAGTTCAGCAGCCCCTGTGTAGCACATCAGACTACCGGATTCAGCAGCTGATGACTCGTTTGACCCTCACAATACCCCGACACCCAAATGGGAAATTAATTCAGCCCATCTGGAGATCCTCCTCTTTGCAATATGCCTACATGCAGCAGACTTGCAGCTCAAGTCTTCCACCAACCCCGCCATTCCCTCCAAGCCATTCCAGGCTTCTGCACCTACGGGACGTGAGCCCAGGTAACCAGCGGGATCTGCTCAGGGATTGCTGGAAAGGGTCCTACCTGAGGCCCAACCAAGCACTGTGTTGGAGAGGTACATGCGGTGATGTGGAGCCTTTGTCGGAAGATGGTGAGATGCCAGGTAGACATGGGAAGGAGGCCTCACCGGGATTGTAGAGGGAACATGACCTTACCATCACCTAACTCTTACCAGGTTAGACATGTCCTCAGTCTAATGCAGCCCATTTTACTGCCCTGCTGCTCTCCCTCTCATGTTTTACCTACTGACCATGGTAATTCTGGGCAGCAGTTTTGCCACCTGGCTTGCCTATGGTTGAACCTCTCGGAGAACAGGGCTGATGTGCTGATGGGGTTTATGTCCGTTCTCTTGATTACAGTCCAGTGCTGCTGTGTGATGTTTCAGACACAGAGCACTGCTTTTACAGCTGGAGACAGCTGGATCCATCCAGCCCGTGTGTTTGGCAGACGTGGCCTGTTTGTTCCACACTTCACATGAGTGGATGAATGGCCTCCAGACCTGAATTTGTCTGAGGACATCATGGAGCTCAGCTAGAGCCCAAGCGTGGCTACCTCTTGCCTCCTCCCTCCTACAGCTTTGTCCACCTGGGCACGGATGACTGCGAGTGTTTTCCCTTGCTGCTGGGGTGCATGGGACTTCAGAGAAAGCAGCAAACATGTACAGGGTTGTTTGTTAACAAGCCAACTCCATCCCCAGGTCACTGGAAGCAGGTCAAAGGTTGTGTAGGAGCAGCAGGCAATCAGGCTGCCGGCCAAGCTGACGCACTGCTTACCATCATGTTCCTGTTGCTATAAATGGCTGCCAGCAGTGCTTCACCAGGCTCAGCTCCAGCAGAGCAGAAGGGAAAGGATTTTTACCTGCACCTAGCTCTCTGTCAGGTGCACGCATAGGAGGACCAGAAGAGGAGCAGGCAGGAGAAGGCAGTGTCAGACATTCCGGATACAGGGCCAGCATGGGGTCTCTGCTAGACAACATAGCCAGACCTTCTGCTGTTGTTCTGCAGCTGTCTGTGGTGCTTGGTGTCATCTTCGTGCTGCTGAAGGTGGTCCAGTTCTACCAGACGAGGAAGAAACTCATCAGAGCTCTGGAGGCATTCCCTGGTCCCCCAAAACACTGGCTTTATGGCCACAATTGTCAGGTAAGAAGGGAACTGGACTCAGTCAGGGTTTGTCCCAACAACTGTGGAAGATACTGGTCAGGATGAGAGCATGCACCAAGTGGGGTGTGCATGTCCCCTGCTCGTGTCTCTTCCTACAGGAGAGGATGTCTGTACAGGGAGTGCCAAGGCCTTTGCAGGGCAGGCAGAAAGTGTGTCTGCATATGAGATGGGCATATTTTTGGTTAAAAAACGAGCCATGTTGTTTTTGATCATGTGCTTAAAGTGGAGTTAGGTGATTTCTGGGGCTTTCATGGAGTTATTTAAATATGAGCAATAACATGTCTCTCCTCTGCATTAAACCTTCTACCAATTAGAGTCGCTCCACCTATAGCCACTTCAGAAGACATGACCATGAAAGTAGGGCATTTTATTGCAGTCATTTTCACCCTTCTACAGTGAAGATATTTTTGCTTTCACGTTGTATGCCCACCTTGCACCGCTGAATTTAGACAGCAGGGGTGTAACAGCCTTGGTCCCCCTGGCCTCTTCAACAGGCATCCTGGCATTGCCTGTGCCAGCTGTAGCTCCTGAGTGCAATACCAAGCTGCTCCAAGCCCAGGCTGTCCTAATGTGGCTTGACTACAGCTGCGCACCAGCTAAGGTCTCTCCATGGACCCCTATTGTGCTGCAGGACACTTTTGCCACCATGCATGGTCCCTTTGCCATGTCCAGCAACTTCTCCACCTGCAGCATGGAAGACACGCGAGGCAAGTCTGCCCACTCTCCTCTTGTTTTCTAGGAGAGGACATCTTGTGTGTCCTTCCCATGAGAGGGCAAGTTTAGCCTCTGCTCTCCCTGGCACGTTCCTCTATTTCTGCCTGAGTCCAGTCTCCCTGCTTAACTGTCATTGCAGATAACTACCGAAAATATGTTAGATCAGTTGATCTCATGGGGAGAACAATACCCCTATGCCTTTCCCAGATGGTTTGGACCAGTCCTGCCTTCTCTAATAATCCACCATCCTGAATATGCCAAAATCATACTTGGCCACACAGGTAAGTCTCTACCTCTGGTTTTGGGAAGTCACGTCCTTGACACTATCAAGGAAGTCATGGGAACCTTGCCTGGAATCATCCCCTCTGCCAGCTTCCTTCACAGCTATAGCAATTCCTCCTTTGCTCCCCTTCTCGAACTCCTAGCCCACCCCAGGTTTCATGGAGCAGTTTGTATTCTCACGCAAAACAGTGACCATGTGCCTGTTCCTCCAGTCTACTGTTTCTATTACCACTGCTATTACTGTCTTCTATGGCATCTTCCACCACAATATCTGTGCTTCCCAGTAAACCCAGTAATGTGGGTGAGCTGTCATGGCAAAGGCTCTCAGAAGACATCTCAGTTCTTCCCCTCTGCTCCTTTCTGTGGGGCATGATGCCTGTGAGTGGTACCTACATGGGTATCTCCAGTAACTCCCATTCACTGCTCTCAACTTTGAGATTTGCAACGGCCATTTCTTCACACACAAATTTTGTTACACCTTTCTCTGGTTTTCTCAAGTCCATTAAGGACATATTTGTAGAAGACCACTTTTAAACTCTACCTCTAGTGTTAGAGTATTTTACACATTGAATTGAAACTTATTCCACATTGTGATTTAGAGGACAAACTCCCATGTTAATTTATCCTGAATTTTCCTTTTTTGTTATATGGAATTCATCAGACATTCATACCGTTCTGGTGCCTATTCCTTTACAGATCGCAAGTCCAACATACCCTACAAATTCTTAGTTCCCTGGATCGGTAAGTCATCCTCTTCCATTATCTTTCAGCCATATTGCACATTTCAGAGGCTTCTCTCATCTTCCTTCATTTTGTTTTCTTCCGTTCTAAAACCAGAGCTTGCAAATGAGAGGGTTTGTTTGAGTGTGAGCATTAGTACCGGTGGTGCCCACCTAGTTGTGGAGCTTTGCCTTGGATCACACACCAGGGCCACCACAAAGCAGCCTTCAGTTTGCTCAGGGACTGAATGCTACCATGGATAACTGGGGTGACACACCAAGGATCGGGGGGTTCATGGCTTGCACGCAGCTTTGAGGTAGCCCTCCGGGGTCCTGCTAGCAAGTGTTAGGGTGTGCTGCAAGAAGCAGCCACGTATTTAATTTAGGGCAGAAAAATCCATCTGAGAGCAAATCCTGTGCCTCTGCCATCAAGGCTTTGTTTTCAGGGTAGAGCAGGTATGCTCAGCCGGTTGCAGTGAAGGACGCGTGGGCATGCTTCTCCTCCATCCAAAGAGCACTGCTGGGATCAGCCTCAGACAAGCTGGAGAAAAGGCTCCACCACCAATTCTTCCTCCACCCAGACCATGCACCTTAGCCTGCGCTCGGCCAAAAGCAGCAGTGAGGCGCAGGGTCTGGAGGAGCTGAGAGTGCCTTTGCTGATTGTGTCTCCAGGGCAGGGACTGTTGATCTTGGATGGAACCAAATGGTTCCAGCATCGGAAGCTGCTCACCCCAGCCTTTCATTACGACGTGCTGAAATCTTACGTGACCCTGATGTCAGATTCAGTCAAGGTGATGCTGGTAAGAATCACCACTCCTGCTACTTTTACGTTTCAGCTGTGCACCAGTGAATATAATCATGGGGGAAAGAGACTGGAATTAGATGGTTCCTAGAGTTTCAATGAACTGTTTGGGTAGTTTTGAAGTTCTGAAATTGCTCCCTTGACCTTCCTCTGGCCATTCCACTTATCCTCTCTTTCATCTGCTTTCCAATAAAATCAACTATTGCTAGAATATCCTTTCCTAGCACAGTAATGATAAACCTGGAAAAAGAAATGCACAGAAGAGTTTGATTAGCTCCACAGACTGTATAGTGAACTAGGACCTCTGCTTCCAGACAAGAAAGTCATGAGTAGTGTGGGCCTGGGAAGAGGGACAGGAAAACGTGACCTGATTGTAGGTGGTTGTCTGTCCCTCCTTACCCCTCTCTCCACCACTAGGATAAATGGGAAAGGAAGATCACAGAGAGGAAGTCAGTGGAGCTCTTTCAAGACGTCAGCTTGATGACACTAGACAGCATCATGAAATGCGCCTTCAGCTATAATAACAACTGTCAGACTCAGAGGTCAGTGCCTGAACTTCCAGATTCTGGGAAAGCAAGTGCTCCTGTCTCCCCACTCGTGTGACTAACACCAGCTGTAACCTTGGTCACCTTACAGCAACTCAGACTATTATATCAGAGCTGTTTATGACCTGAGCCATCTTGTGAGCAATAGACTCCAGACTTTTTCTTACAAGGATATCTTCTATGACTTGACTCGCAACGGCCGTGACTTTCACAATGCCTGCAAGCTGGCCCATACCCACACAGGTACTTCTCCCCCTTTTTCCCCAGCCCTGTCTCCCAGCTGGACCTCTCCCCTACTTGTATCTGGAGCAGCTCGGAGAGGGGTTGCAGCATGCACTGGCCAGAGGGTTACACATTAAACAGAGTCCGAGCTGTGACCAAGCGGACAAGTACATGAGGTCTCTGAAGGGGCGGGACGCCTCTAACTGGCCATTCTTCTATGCAGATAAGGTAATAAAGGAAAGAAAGATGTTGCTCTCCAGTGAGAAGGAACTTGACAAGATCCAGAAGAAGAGACACCTGGATTTTCTGGACATTCTTCTTTGTACCAAGGTGAATGTTTGAAATAATCGTATCAAATGCCAAAGAACACACCTGGATGGCACCGAGGATGAATCAGCAGGGAGCTTATCATCCCTGGCTGGGTTTGCTGGCAACGGCTTCCCCACCTCAGAATTCCTAGCTCAGGGGAAGGTGAATTGAAAGGGAAGGCAATATAAATGTGTGACAGAACATGAGAAGCTCAGACAGACTTTCGTCTTCCTTGTTCGTTTTCATTGAGCACATTAGTAGTTTAAAATAAGTGAGCCATCAGAAAGCAGAGAAGAATGAGATCCCCGGAAAGGTTACAAGGAGGCCACCATGGCTGTAATCCTCTTAAGAGGTTTTGTTTCTTCTCTTCTGTAGTTTTACCTTCACACACATCTTCAGATACTCTGGACAGAAGCTGTCATTTTGGAGTTCAGGAAGGAGATAGTGCTGTGCTCACTTTGTCCTGCTTTCTTTTCTGTCTTTATCTGAAACTAAAGTCGTCAAAATCAAACTACTGAAAAACCTAACAGGGACCCTGGGCAGGGTATCAAATTGGTTGTCCTTCTGAAGGACCAGGAACTGGTATCCCACCAAAGCCCACCTGTGTAGCTCTGTTGACTGCAGAGTCAGCAATCAGCAGGTCTGACCTCACATATATTGGATATATTTTGTACTGGCTTGCTTCCTGATGTACAAGGATATACAACAGACACTAAAATGGGCCCCCTTCTTTGTCATCATGAAAGGTTATTTTTATACCCAAAGGTCCAGGTCCAATTAGTGTGTGCTTAAGAACGATATACTCTCCTCTTTGTTAGGATGAGAACGGAGCTGGACTGTCCGATGAGGACCTGCGTGCCGAGGTGGACACATTCATGTTTGAGGGTCATGATACCACAGCCAGTGGGATCTCCTGGCTCTTGTACTGCCTGTCATTACATCCAGAGTACCAGCAACGGTGCAGGGAGGAGATCCAGGGGATCCTGGGAGACCGAGATACCATTGAGTGGTGAGCTAGGACTTCTTACTCCTTTACTTTGAACACTTTCCACTTATCCTTTAAAGTCTTTCACAACATCCTTCTCTCTAAATTAGAGAGATACGGATCTGATGGGTGAACGGTTCAGTGGATGAGGAATTGGTTGAATGGTTTCACCCAGAGGGTAGTGGTCAACAGCTCACTGACCAAAAGGATATTGGTGACAAGTGATGTCCCGCAGGGATCTGTACTGGGACCAGTATCGTTTAATATCTTCATTAATTACATAGAAAGTGGGATCAAGTGCACTCTCAGCAGATTTGCAGGAGACACCAGGCTGAGTGGTGAGGTTGACATGCCTGAGGGACAGGATGCCATCCAAAGTGACCTGAACAAGCTTGAGAAGTGGGCCTGTATGAACCTCATGAGGTTCAGCAAGGCTCAGTGTGAGGTCCCACACCCAGCTTGGGGCAGTCCCTGCTATCAATACAGGCTGGGGCACGAAGGGATTGAGAGCAGCCCTGCAGAGAAGGACTTGGGGTTACTAGTGGATGAAAAATTGGACGTGAGCCATCAATGTGCGCTCACAACCCAGAAGGTGAATTGTACCTTGGGCTGCATCAAAAGAAGCATGGCCAGCAGGTTGAGGAAGGTGATTCTCCCCCTCTAAACTGCTCTAGTGAGACCAGACCTGGAGTCCTATGACCAGATCTGAAGTCCTCAGTACAGGAAATACATGGACCTGTTGGAGCAGGTCCATAGGAGGGCCACAAAAATTGCCAGATTGCTGGAGCACCTCTCCTATGAAGAAAGCCTGAGACAGTTGGGGTTGTTCAGCCTGGAGAAGAGAAGGTTCCAGGGAGATCTTATAGCAGCCTTTCAGCACTTAAAGTGGGCTTAAAACAAAGATGGGGACAAACTTTTTAGCAGGGCCTGTTGTGATAGGACAAGGGGCAATGGTTTTAAACTGAGAGAGGGTAGATTAGGCTAGATATAAGGAAGACATATTTGACAGTGGGGGTGGTGAAACACTGAACAGGTTGCCCAGAAAGGTGGTGGATGCCCCACCCCTGGAAACATTAAAGGTCAGGTTGGACAGGGCTCTGAGCTACCTGGTCTAGTGGAGGGTGTCCCTGCTCACTGCAGGAGGGTTGGACTAGATGACCTTTAAGGTTCCTTCCAACCCAAACCATTCTACAATTCAATGATCCTGAGAAGGAAATTTCATCCACCTTATGAGGCATCTGCACTGGGGCATTTTTCTTTTCATGTAGCAATGCTGGCAGCAAGGGGAGGACTAGAAGGAGAAACCCCAACAGGAGACAGGAGACATGGCAGTCCAGCCCATTCACTGTGTAGCACTGTGTCCCTGTTGCTGCCACTCAAACACAGCCTAACCCCCCAGTTTGCTTGCAGGGAGGACCTTGGGAAGATGACTTACACCACAATGTGCATCAAAGAGAGCTTGCGCGTGTTCCCACCAGTTCCTTCTGTGTCCCGACAACTCTCTAAACCTGTCACATTTCCTGACGGACGCAGCTTGCCAGCAGGTCTGTTGAGTTCATTCATCTTCATGCTGCTGTCCGTGACAAGTGGGGCATCCTCACTAGAGCTGCTGGCGGGGAGGGGCTGATAGGGCTTCCAGCCTTTCTTCTCTCTCCAGAGGTCTGTACAGGGCCACCACAGCTTGCCGTCACAGAAGGGTTCTCCAGGGCACTGGGGTGTTCACAGAGCTCAAAGTGAACTTGCAGAGTGTTGTTCCTGGCCAAGACCAAAAGTTAATCCCCTGGTACCAAGCTCTGAGGCCACTGTTTCTTCCATGTCAGGGTTTCAGGAGGTGACCTGCCTGGATAGGCTGGCCATCGTCCCTGACAGGTCTCCTGCAACAGCCCCTGCAGAGCCCAGGGAAGGGGAGTATCCCACAAACACTTCACCTGGGGTTTCACTCTGAGATGTCAGGAGCTTTTTCTCTCTTTTCTTTTACAGGCTGCCAGGTGGCACTGAACATATTTGCTATTCACAGGAACCGGGATGTGTGGGAGGACCCTGAGGTATTTCACAATAACAGTATAACAAGAATATATTTCACAATCACAACATAACAAGAAGGGGAAGATGATCTGTGAGCGCAGGCATCCACTCCTCTTGCACAATGTGACCTGTGCATCCCTGCCATGATGTCATAGGATTTTTTTTTTCCCCTCTTATTCCAACAATCCATATCTAAATGCAAAGTTCAATGAAGTTACAAACACCCCAAAGGCTTTGAACATGACAAAGTGCTGGGAAAGGGTGTTGAATAGTCAGTCTTCATGCATGGTGACACAGATACGCAGACTGCTCTCATCTGCCCTGGAAAGACTTAGATCCCAGCATGGTAGAAGTCCCAAGCCCCTTGAGCAGTGTGTGATTCGAAGCTGGTATCTTAGAGACTTCAAGGAAAGAAATAGCTGGGAAACTTGAAGGAGGGTGCACAGCAGCTGTCTGGAGAGCCAGGATCAGGCATCTCTGGACCGAAGGGAATCTGACTTGATCATTGCTGCCATGGACGAGAAAACACCTGCAGGCATCTTGGGCACTGTAGAGGGTGATCTGCATAACTCCAAGGGAAGGTCCACACAGACACAGGTGTCCTCTCCTCATCCACCCAGTGGCTTTCCAAAAAGATGCCTGTCAGCTGCAGCTCTCCCAGGAACAGCAGAGGCCACATCCAGCCCTGCCATGGGAATAATGAAAGAACCCAGTGCTGCTCATATCAGACCAAACACTGACCAAATGGCCTTTGTTGTTCCCACAGATTTATGATCCTCTGAGGTTTTCTCCAGAGAACTCAGCACAGAGGCACTCCCACGCTTTCCTGCCTTTCTCTGCTGGATCCAGGTGGGAGATCCTTCATCCCTCTCTTTCCCCATAGGCTTCCTTGCATGGGAGACCTAGCTCAGAGACAAGCTCCTGAAGCTAATCCTCCCTCACTGCCCATGAGCCAAGTTGGCTTGGCCAACTCAAGCAGGTTTTCCATTACAGAATCTCCACCATGCTCCATCAGCTCCAAAGCATTTCCCATGTCTCAAGCTCTGTTGTCATTGTGGGGTTTTGCATATTCTTCTTGTGGATTTGGGGAGATGTTTACATTTTCTGTTGCTTTAATTGGGAACACGGGATACCTTGTTTAGGAGTCAATTCCCAGTGCACCTCAAAGCCAAGCTGGGTCTAAGTGTCTGTTGTTCCCATGCTGTATCAATAGTCAGATGCAGGATACTGAGGTCTCAGTAAATTACAAAAGGAGATAAGCCACACAGAGCCAAAAAGTAACATTTCTGAGGTGTCTGGGGGTTTAGCTATATGCATGCATCAATTTATAGTGAAGACCCAGTTCTCTCAATTTCATATCTTTTATCAATGCTTATTAATAAAAAAGAGCAGTACCCCACCGGGAGCATTGTGGTGTGGTATCAGGGGATTCCTAGGTAAGCTGTGGCATCATCCTTGCAGCAGCTGGAGGTCTTCCAGAACATGCATGGGCTGAGCCAAGCTTGGGGGTGGTCGGGGAAGAAGACTGCAACCAGAGCCTGTATCATCCTCTCCCCAGGAACTGCATCGGGCAGCAGTTCGCCATGAACGAGATGAAGGTGGCTCTGGCCCTCACCCTGCTCCGCTTCAAGCTCTACCCCAACCCATCCAAGCCTCCCACACTGACATCACAGGTCATCCTCAGGTCCAGAAACGGGATCCACCTGCATCTGAAGAAGATTCATTGACTTCATGGGGTACCACAGCGGGGTGCAGGCTCCTTCCCAAGGATCACCCTCCACCCAGAAGAGGGGGACACCAAACAGACTCACCTTGAACATCCACATTAACCTCTCCCCTGCTGCTGTCCAGGGGGGCACACTGAGCCCCCTCGCACACACACTGAACCCAGCAGGTCCAGGTCCCATCCTTGCACGAGGAACAGCTCTGCCAGGGGGATTTTGCAGCGCGGCTGTGGCTCAGCCCTCACCTCCACTGACATCCTCCATGTCCCACACACCTCCTCCTCTCCAACCTGCCCTTGCATGCTGTCTGGCAGGACTTCTGTCCCCTGCCTGTGTATTTGCACCCTTGCCAGTTCCCTGCTCGGGCACGGCAGTGAACAATGCTGACGTGGCTTGCTGAGATGTCTAAAGCCTGGACATTGCCTGCAAACGTCCCTCCCCTGCCTCCAGTCCGGGTGTCCTGGGGCAAGAGAATTCCTCCCTGCAGCCACACAGCATCCCCACACACCACCCTCCAAATTATTCCCCCTAACCCATTCTGGGGCTGGCAACATTCCTGCCGTTAGAGAGAAGAATGCCAGCGGGTTTTTCTGCCCTGACACTGAACTTCCTTGAGCTGCGGGTGCTCAGGAGCCAGTGCAGAGACCGGTCACCAGCTAACCTGGAGAAAACAACTCTCCAGCCCCAAAACAATGTGTGATCAGCCTTGTCTTCCTCTCCTCTCTGAAACGAGAATAACACCTCATGGAGGTGCTCTCCAAGTGTGGTTTTGGCTTCCTTTGAATTTGGGGGCCAAGGAGAGTGCAGGATGGGTCCTGGCAGGCCAAAGGCAAGGCTGGGCCCAAGGGTGCAGCCCTGCAAGTGTTTTCTCCAGCCACAAGGGTTGGTCCAGTGGGTTTGCCCACCCTGGTTGAGCCTGAAGAGCCTGTTTCCACCCCTCCCACATTGTGGGTCACCAATCCCTCGCCTCTGCCTCTAAGAGTTTCCATGGTAAGGAAACAACTGAAATTATCTGGGGTCAAACAAAGCACAACAGAAATCATCACATGCTGGTGGCAAGAACAAAATCAACTTGCAAATAAAAAAATTCCTAGAGGGAGCACAAGTCTGTCTAAAGCCCTTTCCTGCAGAGGCTGAGAACTGACCGCTCAGTACATGAGTGAGGTGCCCAAGGAGTGTAGGTGAGCACTGGCCATGGGGATGACCTCTTTCAGGGGAGTGAAGGGACCCAATGCAGGGCCTCCCACCCCAGGACCTACCATAGGTGGGCTCCCAGATCATGAGGGACCTGCTGGGTGAGCTGCAGGTCTGGGGTGAGAAATGGATCACTAGGTGGCAGTGGGAGACCCAGAAAAACCCAAAGTCCTCCCTGGTCCCTGGCAAAACCCCTTGGTTTGGGCAGGGAGCATGGACAGGCCCAGAAGAGCAGCTGATGAGCCCCATCCCTGAGGGTATACCTGTCCCATCCCCACGCTCAGCTGTGTGGGGCAGCAGAGCAGGAATTGCTTCATTACAGTCCTCAGCACAATGGTGGTGTTACCCAGAGCACAGAGAACGTTTGTCACTGCAAGTGCCCAGGCAGTCAGCAGGCATCAGGGGAAACTGAGGCACAGAGAGCTGCACACATGCCATGCCATGGTGAGAGACAAGACTGTCCAGCTCTCACCTATGACAATAGCATCACTAGCATCACTGTAGGCATTAATATAGCCAAACCACGTCTGGGCAGCTGAACTCTGCTTGTGGCCAGATCAGGACAGCCAAATCTGAGTGTCTCCACATCTGCACAAACCCCTGCAGCCTGCTGATCCCCCTCTCTGCTGCCTGCTGCATCCTTAGTTTGAGAAACAAAACCCTCTAGGGCTGAATCTGAACCTTTGTTTTGGCTGTCTCAATACCTAATGGGACAGGAATGCTGCAAATAACCAGCAAGGTGCAGCTTGTATTTATTCTGTAAGGCAGCTGGAGCCAGAGTTCCTCTTCTCCCCATTCTGACCCCTTCTCACCTCAGGTGCAGGTTGTGTAGGTGCCGATGCCACCACCCTTGCACATCGACAGACTCAGGCTGGTCTCAAAGGTCACAGTCCAGCTCTCCTCCTCCTCAGCTCCAGCACAGCGAGGCCGTTGGAGGGCAGCAGTTTGATGCAGCTTTTCACTACCGGCCCTATTTATCAGACATTTCAGCCACCTACCCAGGAAAAAGCAAGGCACATTGCAGCTCTGCTCATCCACCCTCCGGCTTGTGGTCCAAGCAATGAGCCTGGGGAGCACTTGGCCACAAACAACCAGCCCAGTCTCCTTCGTGGGGGGTTGCACAGGAAACTAGGTGGCATCTGAAGATGTCCCTGTGGCATCCTCTGGTTTGGGCATCTGGGGATAAGGCCAGAACAGGAAAAGTTAGATCTGATGAGGACCCACAGCTGCTGTGTACATACAGTGCCCTGCTTGGCCTCCCAGCCCTGTGTTTTGAGGCCATCACCCTACTCACTGCCATGAAGGAGGCTGCTCTTTTGGTTTCCAAGAGTCTTCCTGACTGTTAGGAATGGCCAAATCCCAACCACTTCCAGCAGAGACCTTCCCTGGGGAAATTGCACTGAGAAAGCTGCTCAGGAAAGAGACAGCTGCCATTTTTTATGCAAAAGAAGGATCATTATTCCAGGCATTTCTGACAACAATTGGAGTAACCTCTGCCAAACACTTTAAAGTCCCTCCCTGTTAAGAATCACACTTAACCTGGTTTTGCAGTTTGAAGGACCAAAGCTTTAGGGGGAACATCTCGCAGCATTGATGCATCATGGAGCCATAATGCAGAGGCAACCAGGAGAAAATTCTTCTGCTTTTCAGCTTATCCAGGTCAAACCAGGCAACCCAAACATCCCCCCCGCCTTCACACGCTGGCGGTTTCTGGACAGCAGCGTGTTCAAGATAACCTCCTCTGCCAAGTCAAGCTAAACGGCTTTGAGAGCAGCAAAAAGCAGTGTGAGGAGGCAGGCTGCACGCAGTGACACAGGTCTCATCGCCCGAGCCTTTGCCCCAAATGTCTCTCTGCCAGGCGGTGACATTTCTGCGCTGTCTCGGCTCTCTCCCTCCATCACCATGGCTACAGCAGCCGCCAATCCACAGGCGAGTCCTTCCAGGGTACCACCAAACCCTCTGGGAGATGCTACCAGAGCCAGCCCCTTTGGCAGGGAGACACTTTGGGGACCCTGAGACAGCCCATAGCTCCAAAAATTCCCCTTTTTCTTCTTTCCCTCCTCCTTTGTATTTTTGTCTTTCTCTTTTTTTTTTTTTTCTTCTTTTTTTGAAGCACAAACAATGGAGCTAAAAGGTTGGGTATCAGGCCGATAATCATGAATGACGTGTCGTTATTACACACCACACATTCATTATCTCCCACTCCAGCCATGTCACAGGCGGCTGGAGGAGGGCAGATAACGGGGTGCCTTCATGCAGATGGCTTATTATCAGGATGTTCCAGGAGGGGCTTTAAGACAGTTAGTGATGCTGTTTGCCAGTTAAAGATTAGAGACCCCAGAGAATAATTAACAATCCCAAAACCCAGTTTTTCTGCTGGATTCTTCTGCTTTCTCCCCCCTCCCCCATCCTCTTTAATCTATTCACTCTAGCAGGTGTAATAAAGTGATAAGGACAGGCTCCGGGGATGTTTGTTTGGCTACTGCGGGTGTATAAACCAACAATGGATGGTATTTTACTTCTGGCTTTCAGTGGCTTGAATCGAGACCAAAAACTTTGCAGCCCCCTTGCCCACACACACACACTCGCTGCGCTCTCGGCTCCCACCTGGGTGGCTGAGATCCTTCCCCAGCCCAAAGGACCACGATGGTGGGACAGGCTTCCTCTTTGCTTCTGGAGGTCCGAATTTCATCGCTTGGGTGTTAAGGTGCCCAATGCCAGGACATAAACCCCAGACCACACTGCTCAGGGCCAGGGCTGAAGCTGGTGGTCCTGGCTGAAGCAGTGATTTACCTACATACGGCAAGTCTTTAATTAAACCACCCTGAAATAATTTATATGGTAGGTGTCCACCTGCTCAAGCTGCCTCAGGGTTGTAGTCACAGCTGGAAAAGAAACATCTTGGTCAACCTGGAGAAGAGAAGGCTCTGGGGAGACCTTATAGCACCTTCCAGTACCTGAAGGGGCCAACAAGAAAGTTGGGGGGACTCTTTACAAGGGCCTGTAGTGACAGGACAAGGGGTAACGGGTTTAAATTGAAAGCGGGGAGATTTAGATTGATATCAGGAAAAAATTCTTCCTGGAGAGGGTGGGGAGGCACTGGGACAGGTTGCCCAGAGAAGCTGTGGGTGCCCCATCCCTGGAAGTGTCCAAGGCCAGGCTGGGTGAGGCTTGGAGCAACCTGGTCTAGTGGAGGGTGTCCCTGCCCATGGCAGGGGAGTTGGAATTGGATGGTCTTTAAGGTCCCTTCCAACCCAAACCATTCTCTGTTTCTATGATCTGAAACCTCCATAGCTAAAGAGCCATGTAGAGATTGGGGTAGCAACAGAGAAAAGGTGGCTTTCAACAAGATGTCCAGTTATCTGGGGGTCCCAGAGATGAGTTGCACCCTCCTAGGCTACAAAGGAAAGCTGTGTTACATCTTGTAACAAGGTGGTAGTGCAAAAAGGCCACCCTGAATATGTTCTGCCCTAAAAGGAGACTGTCCTATCCACAGCAGGTCACCACCCTGAACTTCTTCCTGAAGCCCAAACTTTGCAGATACTGGCATTGCAGAGTGAGGGGTAGGATGGGACACCCACGGGTGTCTTTCCACTTCATCAGTGGGCATGGGGTGACTTATGGAGGACACAGTCACCCCCCATGTGCTGGGGAGGATTTGTCCCCCAGGCAAGTTGGCTCAGGGGCCTTTGGAGACACCATGGAGGCTGCTGAAGGTGCCCATCACCTGGGGGCTATCAGGTACAGCCCTGGCTCTGAAGAGCATCCTCCAGCTCACAGGGTCAACCCGGTGGGCACAAGCACCGAGGCGTCAGAAGTTGCCTTCCCGATCACGCTCATCCTACCAGGGAGGGATGAGACAGCATTGTGCTTTAAAGAGCATCCCCGACCCTATCAGTGAGAGATGAGATATCCTAATTATGGCAGTACAGGCAAGGATCCGGGCCGTATCAGCCAGCACAGAAAGGTAAACAAGAAATATAACAATGGACCCTTAACACTCATTAGCTGTGTCAGATAATACCTCACTTTTCTCCCTTTGGGGCTTAAAATCTAATTAAGATTTTCCAACAATAAATTTCATGTATCTCGCTCTCTTTTGTTCTTTTTAGGATCACACCGAGAAGCAGCCATGAGCCGGCTGCACAGCTCACGGGAAGGCAGCCTGCTTCGCACAGCCAGCCTCGGGTTGTGCTTGATGGACAAGGGAAACTGAGGCAGGACAGCATCATGGACTGTGTGGAGGTGAGGTACCACCAGGGAGGTAACACAGTGGCTCTTGCAAAAGATGTTTTCCCCAGGAAAGTGAACTGTCTGGGATAAAACCAAGCATCAAGGTTCCTGGGCTAATTCAGAACTTGCAAAGGCAAAGCCCCATCCCTCTGCTTGCTTGGACTTAAAACCAGAGGAGGGATCCATGGGGAAAGGGACCCACCAAGCACCCAGCACAAACCCACAGCCAGGCACTTTCAGGGGAATGGCTAAGGCATTCGTCACATCTTCAGGGTGTGCGCAGGGCAGGGAATAAACTCCCGCTGTTACTCATTATAGGGATGCCGTTTCTACCTCCTTTTGCAACCGAGAGGTAAAAATTAATGGGTTCCCCTCCTCTCTCCACACCCCCAGCCCCCAGCCCGAGTGCTGACACGACAGGAACAGCAATGGCTAATCCTCCTTAAACCCTGCTGAGCGCAGCATTACTGCTGAACTCCGGGAGCCTGTTTTTGACAAACCCGTGACGTTTGGCACCTGCAAGAGAAAACTCAGGGGAGAAGCACCCAGCCGGGACACGAGTGGGGAGATCCAGGACCCAGCCTGGGGCTGGCTCAGCCTCCAGCTGCCGAGGGAAGGTGGTAGAAGGGAACAGCTCTGACATGATGCTGGGTGGGGATGCCAGCTGTCATGTCTCCGCTTGACCCCTCCAACCCTTCTGACTATTTTCTTCTACCCTCATGCAATTTCTCAACTGGAGCTGGGATTTCTCAATGCCAAGTCTTGAGGGCGTTTTCAAAAAGCCTGCCTACGTGAGGCTTTCAGGGTAGGTCTGTTACTGGAAGGCTCCTGGTTTACTCCCATGCCTGAATTTTTGTCTCATCACCTGCTAGGGACATCGACAGCTTCACCAGCAGCAAGCGAGAGTGGCTGACGGCAAGCGGTGGCACCCGGGTCCAGCTTCCTGTTCCATCCTGGAGGGTTCCCAGGCGTGGAAAGTGACCCATTTGGGGCTGAGCTTCCCACCAAGACTGTCACATCTTCACTTCAGGGAATACCCATCAGGGTTTGGTGCTGTAGGAAAACAGGATGTTTTGCAAGCCCCTGCCTGGGGAAGAAGCCCAGCATGGCATGGGCAGCACCTCCTCCAGAGCAGGCTTGGGGCTTTTAAGGTCACTGGCAAGCACAGAGGAGCAGAGAGCAGCCCTTGCAGCAGGAAAGCCTGTTCAGGGTTGAAACACACGGAGCAGGAGCTTTGCTAGCGAGAGGCAAAGAGGCACAACCCCAACACCCCCCTCTGCCTGTTTCTGGCATCGCTGCCTGCAAATGGGCCTCCAAAGCACCTCCTGAATGGAGGCCAGGGCTCCTCCCAGATCCAAACCCACCACAGCTGCCATTTCACACCAGGTCTAACATTTCCCCTTGCCCTGATGCTCAGCAGACAGCAAGAGGTGGCTCAGGCACCCAATGCCCTCCTGCAACATCCTCCCCCTCTGTTTGAGGAGCCCCAAAACTACCCTGCTCCCCCCCAAACTCAGGTTGACAACAATGCCCCTCTTATAACCCTGCAGCCCTCCCAGCCCACCTGCAGCCCTTGGGCTGCCCTTGATTGTAGTCCCTTAACCCTTCCTTTGCTGGCCAAGGGAAGGACCCTGCACTCCGCCTGGGCAACTGATGTCCCAGGGAAGGCCAAGGTGCTACAGGGTGCTTGGTTCAATCTGCCAACACCATGGCTTGGGAGCATACATTGCTCCCACAGTGGCCCCAGCGCTGTCCCCACCACAGCAAAAAACAGACCCTGGTTAATGAACAGCCTGGCAGGAGCAGGCTGCACTGTGGCCAGCTGCCCTGGGAGAACCAGCACTGCCCCGAGCACCCCCCAACCACATCCTGGCAACTGTAAGTGATTGCCACTCACAGCCTCCAACCCTGGGAATGGTCCCCAGTTGGCTGTGTGTCTGTGCGCTGTGGGATTCAGGGAGCACAGCCTTGCACCCATTAAGCAATGCTGCAAAGTGCTGGGTTGGTGCCGTGCCTCAGTTTCACCACCTGGAAAATGGAGAGGAGTGATGCTTACCTCCCCATGGGGCCCTTTGCAGCTCTAGGGCAGTCCAAATGCTGAGCAAAAAAAATGCTTCACCGTTTTCTCTCCCCTGTTGACACAGAGACACACACAAAAGTGCTCTTGGCTTCATCCAAGAGGAGAAATAAGAGATAGATGCTACCTAGGGGAGATTGAGGGAGACTGGGGTGCTGACCTCTGTCTAAGCACCCTTCCCACCCCCACACCTCCTTCCTCAGTTTCCTTTCCTTCCCGAACTGCCTGAAGGCTGAGAGCACTTTGAGATGCCAGAAAGTCCTTTGGGTGATTAGCAAAATGACCCTCTTTGCTGTCCTGTGGGCAACAATTCTCTTTATTGCTCACAGGAAAGATATGTACAGGGGAGGAGGTTTGTTCTGACATTAAAATTCATGGTGTAGGTCATAAAACGGTGGATGAAATGGGGAGAAGAGAGCAGGTTTTCCATCAACATCATGGAGGGTGACTGGGGATGCAGGGAGGTCCCAGGCACCCAGCGGGAACCCCTCCATGTCTGGAGCAGGTCAGCAGCCCCTGGGACTGGGGCCATCAGCCTCGCCAACCAGGTGGGGTGACCGCCAGGTGGGAGAGGTGGCACATCCAAACCTCTCCTGGGGCCCGATGCTCATTCAGACACCGGCACCTGAGACAGAAGAGTATGTCCAGCAGGTAGAAAGGGAAAAGATCAGGAGATGGTGGTTCCATGGTGAGGTCGGGGAGCCACCACATACAGGCGATGTCGGTGCAAAGGGTCCCTGCGAAAATGCCGGTTGCGACAGCGGGAAGTAAAGGGAGAGGAAGAAGGAGGACAGCCAGCTGGAGTGCCTGCTACATGGCGGTGGTGATCACCCTCTCCTCGGGCTCCACAGTGTTCTCGTAGGCGTGATGGCTCTCTTTGGACCTGCATCGGGAGGGAGAATCACAGCAGTTAGCTCACCCACAGCAAGACCAGCCCCCCCAAAACCATTGCCATGGCCCTGACCTTGCTGGCGCCGGGTGTGCGTTGAGCAAGGGGTGAGATGGGGAGGGCGGGAAGGGTCGCCTTGTGAGGAGGAGAGCCAAGCACAGGGTGGGAATTGCTTTAATTTCTAGCCAAGACTCTTTTGACAGTCAGCATCTGTCAAAGGGCGTGTGAGACCCTGAATGTGAGAGACTGTGGGTCTGTATGTCTGAGCTGTCCCCAGGGGGATGGAGCAGAGCCTGGGAGACGTGGGTAGGAGGTCTGAGCAAGTCCTTCACCTGAAGTCGGCTGCAGCAGTTAGGTATCTCCCTTCGTGGCCATTAGAGGTGACAGCATCCTGCTTGTCCTCGATGCTCACCACTGTGTCAACGTTTTCCCTGGAGAGGGAAAAGAGAGGATCTGAGAGACGGCAATGGAGGGGCTGTGCCAGGGAGTAGTTCATGATGGTGATGGCAGAGACGAAAGGACTGCTCCGACACTTATAGAGACAATAAGGGACCTGGATGTGTGATCCTGGCCTTGGACACCCAGCTCAGTCCCCTTCCCAGCAGGACTTGGGTGAGGAGAGACGCCCTCGCAGCAGATTCGCAGGGGCTGTGCCCGGACACCGAGTGCCAACCCCTGGCTCTGGAGCTGATACTCCGAGTGCCGGGCTGGCAGTCAGCAAGGCTCATTTGTCAATACGTGGGATTGTTTTCTGCTGCTAACTGGTTTTTCCAGTCTTCTTCTATGTAATCTGTTGCAAAATAATCCCCTACGGTCCCAACCTGCACCGAGAGAAATGCCAAGGCTCTGCGGGCGCCACAGCCCTGCTGCGAGATGGGTGCACGCTGCAGGTGCAAGGCCAAGCTGTTTCCTCTTGGATGCGAGTCTGGATCGCAGAAGGAACCATAGGGCAGGGCCCGGGTGTTCCACCTCAGCCGGAGCCTAAAAGCTCAGCACTGGAGCAAGCCTGTGGAATGAAGGGCTTTGAGGGGGGTTTAGCTGTGGAGGGTGGGTGCACGCCCACCCTGCCTGCACATCCCTGCCTCCTCCAGCTCTCACCCAAGGCTGGTTTCAGAGGCTTTTCCAAGGAACAGACTGGCATAAACAGGCAGTGGCTTGAGCTGATAACTGCTGTCACTGTGACAGTGTGGAGCTGGCAGCAGGCCAGGCTGCCGAGCCTCACTGCTGGCTCTTCTGAAGAGAGGCCAGATTAATTAAAACAAGCAGCCGTCCCCCCTCAAGCCCTCCTCAGCATTCTCTGCCTCCGGGCTGGGAAGAGGCAACCCGACTCAGACAGAGGTGGGAAACACCATCCCTGCCTCCTGCTCCATGGGCTGGGAGCAAATCCAGTTTGAGGACAACAGTTCCTCGTTATTGAAACAAAGACTGCGTTTGCAAATCAGACCGTATAAATATATATATACACACTTTGCATTATGCATTGGCTCTGAATGCATCCCAAAGGGCCCACTTTAAATGCCTCTGGGGCAGAAGCCGACCTGCTGAGCATCAGCGCGAACGGAGGGTGCATGCTCACATCTGGCAATAAGTAACAGGGAGCGGAGACCAGGACAGGGAGTCTTTGCTCTCCTCACCCGGTTCCCGGCACAGCGATCACAGTGTTCCCAGCCCTGGCACGGGAACGGAGGCATCTGGAAGTGACCCTGTGCAGAGGCAACTAAGCCCAACCCAGAACAAGCCCCAAGGTTCCCACACTTACACTTTCTCCTTACACCAGAACCTATTGACCATAAAAGCGATGGCCACCAGGACTAGAAACACAACCACTGCGATCACACCCTGCAACCACGGCTGGATGTTGCCCCGGGCTGCAAAATAAAAAAAAGAGGACACGTGTTAGAAAGACATCCTCAAGCTTTATCTGCTTGGCTGAGCTTGGCCTGTTCAGCTTCACCAACGTCCAGCCAAGAGCTCAGTCCTGCAAAGACGCGCAGAGCACGTTGCTGTTAATCAAGGCAGGCTTACCTGGGCGATTGCAATGAAATAAACTGTAAATAACAGCAGTTTTACCGGCGTTTGCATGTGTAGCGTGCTGCCTGGCAGCTTTGGGCTCGTGTATATACATGTATACTACACAGATGACTTTGGGATGGGAGGACAGAGGGCTGGGGGCCATGGAGTGAGGGAAGAGGTTTGCCCAAAGTGTCAGGGGAAAGAAGGCAAAGGGGTTTCAGCAAACTGTTTATTCTCCATCCTCAGATGCCACAGACATCATTCCCGGGTTATTTTCCAAATACTGCCTGGTAAAATAGGGACCTTGCAACAGGTACGGTGTAAAATTCAGTTGTCCCTCTTACAGCAAACAGTTGCCAGCATGGATTTCGGTAAAATGCACCATTCAACAAGTTTCCAGAGCAGCAAACTGATTTATGACGGGAAATTGAAGGCTGAAGCATTCAGAGAAGCAGCCTCCAGCACAAAGGCCAGGCAGGGCTGGCGGGGGGCCAGGCAGCGGGGGGGGTGGGGTGGCCAGAAGCTGGCCACAGCATCCCTGCCCCCCGCCTCCTGGGGTGGGACAGCCTCATTAATTCCTTTTTTTCTAGCCAAAACTGAGCAGTGATGCGGTCACGGGTGGGAAAGCTGCAAGATGTATTCCTGGATGTGGGAGGAACTCAAGGGTAGGGCAATGAGAAGAAGAAACCTTGTCCTGTTGCTTGCTGGATGACTGTTCCTCACCTCACATGGGCTTTTGGGCAGCAGAGCACTCAGATGTGGCCAAACCTAAGTGTTGTCCTGAATATCAGCATTGAAAGGGGACCTTGTGCATGCAGACATATCCTTTCACTATTTAATTACTCATTTATTAAGGCTTTCTCTTTTGCTGCTGATCAAAACACCGAGGTCCCTCTGCGTGGGACGATGGGGAAGGAGAAAGATGCTCCCCGCCAGCCCCAGCATCAGCCTCCAACCACTCGGACCCAGCCCCTGCCACCAGGACCTGCAAGGCTGAGCTGTCTCAGGACAAGTGCGTTGGTACTTCATTCTGACTCATGAGCTTTACACTAGCTGAACACTTCATCTGTTTCACGGGAGAAAAATCTCTGCTATGAGCCGCAAATAATCTTTACTAGTGGCAATAAAAGTGGGCTGTGTTCTCCACGTGTGCCAACTCCTCATCCGCTCTGCTGCTGACAGCCCTCATCTCCTTCCTCTGGTTTTGGGGAGGGGGAGTGTCCTTTGTTAAGACCTCCAGCTCCTTGAATCCTTACTGCAAGAGGCTTTTATTAAAAACAAACCAACTGATCTCTTTCTTCCTCTTGGAAGTGAAATCAACCTGGCTGACTGATTCACCGCCTGTGCCAGTCCGGAAAGCAGTGGTACCCTCGGTCAAGTGGCTGCAAGGGCAGCCCCAAACAACAGCCTTCAGTCCCCCCACCTCCCCGCAGAGACACTTGCCGTGTTTACTGCCGGGTTCCGAGGCCAAAATTCAAGTGTAAGGAATTCAGGCGGAAATTCCCTCTTGTATCAGTGTGTTTTGGCTGAAATCCCATTGTATCAGCAGGCTGCTGGTGGGGGTACCAGCGGGTGGTGACTGTGAGGAAGAGCAGGGTTTGGTCCCCTCCTGACGGGCAGGAGCATCTCCTGGGCTCCCCACCACCCCGTGGGTGCAGCCCTGAACACACCTAGTGCCGCCAGACTGAGCTTTGGCCCGCTTGCCTTCCTCCCTCGCTCTGCCCTTGGCTGTTATCTCAGCCACATTTATTTATTAGTTCTGGTTTATTTTTCCTGCCGGGGTCAGGGTTTCCAGCCTAAACCTAGGAGGAGATGGTCAGGTCCAGCCCTTGGTGAGGCTTCTGCTGGGGTTAAGGGAGTCCAAGGGCAACCAGGGAATGAAGTCAGCTATGACTAAAATCACCAAATTTGCATCTTGTGATCTTCAGGCAAAGAAGGAGAGAAGATAAGTGGTAGGAAACCTCCTCCAAGCCGCCGTGCTCAGGAGGTAGTGGATGTTTTTGCAGGTGAAGCTTCACTCAGATGGCTGTTTCCACCAGATTTCAGTACATCCAAAGCCAAAAGGAAAATTACCAAACCAAAATCAAGCAGTTCTGGCTTTGAGAGACCACACAGAGCCCAGCTGCAAGGGGAGGATGGCCGAGAGAATAGCAAATGCCTCTGCATCAGGCTGCAATACCCCCAGGGGTGCAGGGAACTTGCATGGGCATAAGAAAGGAGGAACAGGAACCAGGCAGAGGCAAGACCTTGATAGCATCTTCTATGAGGATGGCAGCCCTGGGGGGCACCGCCTAGCTGGAGCCCCACCGGAGCGCACCTCCCTGCCCTGCCAGGAGAGGTGTCCAAAAGGATAAGTCTTGTCTGTGGAAATGGGATTGTGTTCCTGGAAGAATGCTTTCCCAGGGATATCCCTCCTGGGACAGCCTGTCCCTCCGCGTTCTGCCACCTCCTCTCTGTTTCGCCCCACGGCAATGATGGGGTTTTCCCTCCGGTCTTTTCTAAGCCGAACTAAGGAATGTGGGAGCTGCACCCCTGGCATACGTATCCGCTAGGAATGAGACCAAGGGAAGTGCCGATGACAGTATAAGCCCTTGCACGTGTTGTAACTCCGTCTCCATACTCAACAGCTGGTTTGAAGACACAGATCTTCAAACCAGAAAACACAGACACAGAGGGGGTTTTTTAACCCTTTCCAGGCAACAGCAAAACTGTCAGTCCTGCTGACAATGGAGACCCCAAGCTGTTAAATCCTCAGCAAGTGGTAAACAAATACAGGAAGAGCAGTCAGGGCTGGGGCATCAGAAGGAGAAAAGGGGAGGGAATTTTCCAGGACTTTGGCAGCATCAGTTGACTTTTAATTACTCATTATTATTTCTAGCATTAGACAAGTCCTTCCATGAATTTACTAAAAATAATGCCCTAGACATAGGAAGCTTCTCTGTTAAGTCTTTGGGAAGAGAACGAGAGGGCTATTTGCAGAGGAAAATATTTGCTCCCCCACCTCAGCAATGATCAAAATTACAGATTAACAGGAAAACCTGCGAGCTCCGGGAGTGACCCAGCACAACACTCGCCCAGGGAGCAAGAAGACAGAAAGAAAATTAAAAAAAAAGCCTTAAGAAAACAGATTACTCATCTCGGTGCACAGTCCTGCCCAAGGTAAATCAGAGCTGCTTTATCTCCGTGTAAGCAAGAGAAATAAACCTTGGACGGCAGTTTCAGCCTTCAGCAAAACAGGTAGAAAGTCTCCATGCCCTGACTCCGGCAAAACCTCCCAACCCACCGGACACCCACCCGTTCCCATCACCCTCGAAGCCAGAGCTGAAGCTTGGGTGGGAGCTGGGATTTTTTTTCTCTTCGGAAGAAGCCCTTTCGCAGTTGTCCCTTGTCCCCAAAGCCACTCCACCGAGCAGCTCTCGCTGCCCAAGGCTCGGCACGCCTTCCTAACTTCCCTTTGCCTCAGTTTCCCCTGGAAGCGAGGCTGCCTGCACTTACCTTGCTGGCAGCAGACAGGCTCCAGCTCCAGGAACAACCCGAGGAGGAGGAAGAGGAGGCAGTGGGCAGGCATGGCGGCAGGCAGGGCCGCGGGCTCTCGGGGTGCGGAGGAGCAGCTGAACGCGGCCCCTCCTCGCAGGGCACTGCGCTTGGGCACGCCGCCCTCCCACAAGAATGAGCGCTTGGTCAATTATCAAACGTATTAACGAGGGAGGCTGATGCTCACACCTGGTTATTCAAATCCTGCTGCAGGAAGGGGTGGAAGGAGGTGCCTCTTTCTCTCTTCCCGAGGAGGCTGGCGGGGAATTTGGTGACTTGAACCTGACAGTCCCCTTAGGGCGTGGAAGGGGACTCAGGCAGAAAACATTTACATCGTCCCAGGAGGAAGAAAGACACCCAGATGGGCAAATCTGTCTCCCAGAGCGTCTGCAGCACATGGGGAACGTGGCTGAACAGGACCTGGTGTTCCCCAAAATCCCCCTGCCCGCAGCCAGAAAGCCGGGGTGCAGGGATGCCCCAGCCCTGACACGACATCCCTGATGACGTGGGGAGCTGCCCAGCACGGCCTCCGCTCGCTTTCTTGCTCTCTTCTTTTTAGCAAGTGTCATTAACAGCAAAACACATTTGCACCTTAATAACATCTGTTTAATAAGTCAGACTTGATGCAGAGTACTGCATCCCACCTCCCACACCTTCTTTAATTGGGAGATTGTTAAACTGAGCAAACCTGGCCTTCATTTTAGTGAGCCTTCAGGGCTGTTTCCAAAATTTCTTCAACACCAGAACACGTAGAAACCTGGTAGAAACTTCCGACACCATGAAAATGTAAAAACATTTGATGCTATGAAGATCCACAGCAGATAGCGAGGCTGGCCACTCTTCTCATCACTGCTCAGATGCTGCAGGATGGGGAAGGTTGCAGGTACCCAGTTAAGCAACTTCCCAGCCTATGCCAGGTCTGGATGGCTGACAAACCCGCTGCACAAGAAGAATCAAAGCTATTTGGGTTCCCAGCCATGCAACCTCACTTACTCCCGAAGAAAATTTTAAAATTGTAAAGCCAGTAGTTTCATCATCACCCTTTCCACTGTGTGTCACAGCATCTCCAGAAGCCCAGCCCTGAAAGGCTGCTGAGCATCCCCCTTGGCAGCATCTAAGCTCCCAGCCTCTGGGTCTGGTGGCATTTCCTGCCAAGGACCCTGCCTGGGTGCCAGGTCCACGCACAGGTACCCACAAGGGACCTACACTCAAGAACATGCAGCATCCTCAGGAATACGTACCCACCAGTGCAGGATTTCCCCCTCTTTCCTATGGATGTAAAATAATGTCATTTATCCTGAAAACAAGCCGGAACTGGCTTGAGCTGTACAAGACTGAAGGCCAGTTCCTGGCTCTCCCAAATTCCTTTCCATGGCCAAATCCCCCCCTGCAGTGTGTGATAATCCCATTCCCAACCCTGCTAGTTTTTGCTTACGAACCCCTTGGGGCAGAGACTCTCCCACTGCACCCGCAAGGAAGTGATGCGACAAGGACCTGCCCATAATAAGGCCCTATAAAAGCAATCTAATCCAGTTACAGAGAAAAAGGAATGGCTTGTGAAGAAATCAAAATGAGAGTGAACTTTGGGTTCCCCATGACTTGCTTCCACGTTATCTATCTGGGAAAGCACGCAGAGCTTACAGTCTTTGCTGTCGGCTTGTTGCTTTTCTCTAAACTAAAGCCCAGAAAAAAAAAATGCTGTTTAGAGCAGGCGGCTTTATCAGCAGATCAGAAGTCCTAGAGAAGCCGGTCCTGCTGCTGCCCTTAGAAAATTCAAGGTCTGAGACATCTCCCTGCTATCGCTATCCACCCCCCAGTCACGCCTGGGGCTGCAGTACACTGCTCACAAGGTTCCTCCTGGTCCTCCTCCACGCATACTCCAGGTTGTCTTCTCGCCTCAGGGCCCTGCCCAGCCCAGCTCCATGGACCCTGAGCTGATTTTCCAAGGATAGGGATGTTTTAAGGATCGACCCACACCCTACAGTGTATTGCAGGGAGGGAACATGTCAGACCAGACCCTGACATGAAGTCAGGGTTGCTGTGTGTTATGGACATGGGTCTTACTGTCGGCTCCCTCCCAAGGAGAAATAACACTTCACCATTGCACATTCCCACATTTAGAAGAAATTTAAGGAAATTTAATTGTTCTGGGCTTGCTGATGAGGCCAGGGAATGGCTATCTCAAAGCTCCCCTGTGCCCCAGCTCATCTCCTTTAGGCCATGGCAGCTATTAGGAAAGTATGTGCAATTGTGGCCAAAAGCACCTGTGGCACTTGCTGGTTTGCATATCGCTGGGTCTGGCCTGGGGGGATGAGAAATAACAGGTCACTGTAATGGCAACTGCCTTGTTGTGGGGGCAAAGTTAGAAATTTCAGCAAATAGTTTGCCACCTGGGTCATCCTTTTGTTGTTCTGGCCGTGACTTGGGACCTGCAGAGGTGAGAAGCTGCGTGCTCCTGCCACAGCTGGTTGGAGACTTTGCCATCTCTCACGCTGATGCCTTCAGCATCACTAAGACATGGTGAGGCAAAGCCCTACAGGTCCATTTTACAGGCGAGGGAAACTGAGGCACAGGGGGCAAAGCACCTTGGCAGCAGTTGGTCAAACCCAACTGGAGTTTGGGTTGGAGCCAGACCCAGCTCAGTTCTCTCTCAGGGACTCATGTAAGCAGTTGCCCATACAACATGTCTTGCACAAAGCAGGTCTTGGAATTTCAGGATTTATGCTGATATCCTCCAGAAATTGGCATTTTTTTCTCTGAAGAAATATGTCGGGTTTAGCCAAAATTAACATTCGCTCTAAGCAACATTCCTGAGCCTAAAATGTGTTCCTGGGTGATATGGCTCAGAGCACAGATGCCAGTTCCTCTTCAAAAAATGCTGTGGGGCTCCGTGTTTTAATGGAGGTTGTTTTTCTTTCTCCTTCACTTCCTTCCTTCCTCCCTTCCTTCCTCCCTTCTTCCTTCCATCCTTCATCCTCTCCCTCTCCTCCCCCTCTATCTGAAAGAGCAATAAAAATAAAGAAAATAGATGAGGGCAAGCCTGAGCCGTCCCTAAAGAAGAGATTGTATTTTTCATAGGAAAAAAAAAAAAAAAAGTAATGATGAATTTGTTACATTTCAATAGCTGCTCCAAAAAGCAAAGAAAAGGAAAAAAAAAAAACCATACCACAAGCCCAATTTTTAATTGCTTTTTTCTTTTAACGTTTTCCATCAAAACCAAAAATTCCCTCATTTCCCACCGACACTGGCTTTCAACTCCAGCCTGGGATGGGTGCTGCCAGGGGACAGCCAGGAGCTACAGCTGCTATAAAAAGGACATTTTCTTGACCCAGCGTGCCGGTGTGGATAAACGGCAGCAAGAAAAGGCTTTTCATCCATCACAGCTCTGCGTCTCCACCTTCCCTCTGTAAAAATGCCTTTGCACAGCAATATATTTTCTTATTTATGTGCTGATGAAAACCCCAGCAGCAGTGGAACGGCAATGGGGTACGGCCCCATGCTGTCCCTCTCCTCCCCCCACCAGCCGGGGTTCAGCTGGGCTGTCTGCTCCCACCAGCCAAGGGAAAAAACACCTCTTGGCATTTTATTAGACTTCTCCTCCCAGAACAGCCTGGATGCTACGGTGGGGTCAGTCAGGACCACTCCCAGCAGCACACTCGCTGGGAGCTGGTACCCAGCAGCGGTCTGAGATAGTGCACAGGCGTGGCACCAGCATCGGGCACCAGCTATACCCTTCATTTTCCCTCGAGATCTGCTCAGTAGCATCACTGTGGCCCACGTGTATTTCATGGGACCCTCGGGTTGATATTTTTGACGCCAGTTGATTTTTAGCACGGATCTCTGGGCAACATTCATGCCAACTGCCATCTGTGCCTGATGGCTGCTGCTGCTCCGTACATCTAAGGGCAGCAATGGGCTCTCTCCTCTATCCAGCTACCCGTTTGCACACAACTGCCAGGATTTGTCCTCTCTGAGCTCCCTGCCTCTCTGTCCCTGGGGTCAGTCGCTGCCAGCATGTTCACATGAGCCTTGGACCCCGCAAACTTGGAAAATTAGGCTACATTTAATTTTCATGAAATTAAATGTAATTAATTTAATAATTGATTAATTAAAACAATTATTTAGTTGATAATTAAATAATTATCAATTATTTATTCAAATATATCAATTATGTTTTAGGTGAGAAAACACTTACCTGATCTCTCCCACCTTGCCCTGGGCTGGGAGGAATCAAACTAAAAATTCCTGAAACAAGGAGAAAATCCACTTGCCTCTGGTCTGCCTTATTGCTGGGGGATGAACCTTCATCCGTGATTCCCCCTCGGCTTTCCCATCTGTTCAGAGGGCATATTGCAGCCCTAATCATCTCCGAGCACAGGGGAAAGTGCCGCTGCATAGCTGGAGTGGCAGATAGCTGGGATCGCAATACGCGGTGCTCAGAAAGGGAGAAGGGAGCTGACTTTGCTCTGGATATTCCCTCCTGCCCCAAGATATCAAATGGAATGAATAATTCACTATCTGATCATCTCTAATCTTCATCCCATAAAATCAGTAGCAAGCTGGGAGGGTTTTTGAAGCCTCCAGCTGCATTCACTGATAAGACATGAGGCAGGAAAGATTGGAAGCCCATAAAAATGATAATCTCAGGCTTCAGTGTAACTTGGTGGAAGGGTTTTCTCCTGTCCTTTCATTAAGGATGGATTTCATGATCTTCCTTAAATAACAACAAGCCTTCTTACGAGGCATCTCCCATCTGAAAACTGATTTCATCACCATTAGGAAACAGGAGGCCAAGCAGCTAGAAAAAAAATAGCTGGACCACAGGGTAGCACAAGGGCCAAGGCCCTGCAGAGCAAACAGCACCTTATGGGGTGGGGGGAAACGGAGCAATCAGAGGCAATTTCTAAACACAGAAGAAAAGCTTTAGGTATAGGGAGTCTTCCTGGTCACCAGCACCATGCCAAGCTGCTGGCCACAAGCTGGATGGAGCAAAGCCCTGTCCTCCTCATCCTGTACCTCCTTGGGGCGAAGAGGAACATCACGTCTCATTTCAGTCTGGCTTGGTACAGCATCCTCCTCTCCATCCCCAAATATGATGAATCTGGTTATTGCCTGGGAGAAGAAGGGAAAGGAAAAGACCCAATTAATCAACCATTTCCACGTGAGTCTCAGCCAAGGTGGCCAAGAGGAAGAGAAGAAGGATAGTTTCAGGAAATAATTATCCCATATGCCAGAATAGGAGAAAATTAAAAGTGTAAACTATAATCAGATGTTAAGTTGCTTTTCTTCTGCTAATTGAAATAATGTTTTCTCTGCTACCCACCACTCTACCCCTTTCAGATGCTAATCCCTATCAAACATGGACTTACAATTACAAATTCATAGGCATCTTTCCCAGGAGCAGAAATTGCTTTGCCCTGTAACCTCTAAGATGAGGTCTTAATAGGAATTCACGAGCAGTCACTGGTAAAGCTTCATTAGCTGGAGAGAATAGACAAGGGCAAGTTGCAGTGCTCCCTAACCACTCCAGGGAAAAATTAATTTAAATTACTTTGTAAAGTAACAAGGCCAGATAATGTGTTTCCTTCTCAGATTATTGTTTTCCGACACCCTAATGCGTTCATAGATTAGGTTGCTTTGCCTGTCCTGATGGTGGTCCATGCTAGGTTGTGATTTATGGAGAACAGAAGCCTTTGGATGGGTAGACATCGACCCCTCGGGCCAGCGCTGGGTGGAGACAGGTTGAGGATCTGGCTGTTTCTCACCAGCTTCAATTTCTCAGAGGTTGTTGGGGACACTGAGGCAAGTAGCAGCCACCTCCAGCACAACTTCAACACAGCCTAGAAGAGAAACCTGGCTACTGATGGTGACTTCAGTGTTTTCCTGGTTGAAAACTGGACCAAAGCCAGCGGAAGGAGCCCTGCTGATTTGGGGTAGCTCTGGATTTGTTTCCTGGAGGACAGATCCTGAGCAATCTGAGTGCCCTGCTCCCAAGGGCTGGACCAGCATGGGAAACATCTTCCAGAAGCCGCCATCCCTCAGCAAATGGACTGGCATGGGGCTGATTCCCAACCAGCTAAAACCTAAAATGCACTAAAATATGCTAAAACCCAAGCCTGCACACTCAGGATAGGGGGGCTGTGATTTCTCCCCCCTCTCCAACCCTTGCCGAGGCTCCCAAAGGAAACATAATTCTCCTCCCCTGGCACCAGGCTGGATGCTCTTCATGCTGGGTTTGCAATGTGGTGTGATTTTATGGGGCTTTGCAGCGAGCCAAGAGAGGGGCCATGGGAAGATGCAGCGATAAGGGCTTGGCAGAGCGGCTGCGACTCTTCCCAGCGCCCTGGGCTCAAAGCTGGACTTCGGTGGGTGCTGCCAGCACCCGGCATTATTAACCTGAGACTTGTCACACAGAATGGGACAATCTGGCTAAACCCTCAGGGGATGCGGGCATCATTCAACCAAGAGACAAAGAGTTCAAAGGGCCTTTCGGCAGCAAACAGCAGCTGATCATCTCAGCTGATTAAATACGTTCCCAACTGATCCAGGAGTCCTAGGAGACCAAACTGAGGCTAGGAAGATTTATGGGAAGCTACCTGAATTGGAGAGGGAATATATTGATTTTATTCCTGGCTTCTGAAAGGGGTTGCTGGGGTTTTCTCAGAGCAAAGATAGGACTGGTGAGAGACGCATCGAGACAGAGGGGTAGATAGGTAGGTAGAGGGATGGATGGATGGGCAGACTCCCAACCCATCTAATAATTTTCTTGTCCCCACTTACTTGGGGAAGATAAGAACCTCATGACTGTCAGACCTACCTTCTGTTATCCTCCCATCCAAAACTGCAACACTGAAATGGGATTATAACCCCCAAGGATGAGGTTTTATGTCACCCCAGCTCCTGCAGTCACTTGAATTTCTTATATTGCCCATCAGCAACCCCATTGCCCTCCAAACCCTGACAAATTCTGGACCACCTTTGCTAGTGACAAGCCCTGTGTTTTGATAGCTCCAAGCACGATGAAGGGCACCGTTGAACCCTGCTTGACTTTGGTGTGTCACAGCAGGGAGGACTCAGCCTCCTGAAATGCAGAGGAGCGTCAGGGAAGGCCATGTCCCATGAGGAGGACACCCCTGCCTGGCCCTCTAGGTCACCAATGGGTAGAGAAGAGCCGGATTTCAGTAGGACCCCCCAACTCAACACCATCTGGGGAAGGTATTTTCCTCCCTCCAAACCCCACAACCTTCCCAGGACTAAGGAAGGGCCCCGGGCAGAGTGATGAGCACCCCTAAGATCAGCCTGAGCATCCTAGAATCATGGTATCCAACCTGCCAGAGCCCTGCCAGCGGGTACCCACCCTATTTACTTCCACACTCATCAGCAAAAGCAGCACACTTTCAGGTGTCGTCTCTCTCCTCTTCCTTCTCAGCACCAGAGCTTTTGCCTGACATCCAAAGGGAAAAAAATAGTGGGGCCATCGACAGCTAGTGAAACACATCTAATAACCTCCACTTCTTTTCAATGAGCTCCAGTTGTTGCTTTACAAGTGTACTCCAACCCCGGCAAGTGCCAAACAAAAGCTCCCCTCTCCTCCTCCGTGCCTGTTAAACACCCTTATTATTTCAGTGAGCTGCATCTGCTGGGTGGCAGCCGGGATTACCATAACACAGGGGCAGGATTTGGCCTGTCTGCTTCACCCTCCATCCTGCAACAGGCAAGAGCTTTTGGCTGACTGAGAAATAGAATGAAGAATAAAGGGGGAGAGGCTGGTGTTTGAATATATGAAGTCACTTTTCTGGCTGCCACCCAAGCAAACAGATGCAGGTAGAGGAAGAGATGGGGAAAAATCACATCATCTTCTGCTCTGTGCTGCTGTTCAGTGGCTTCTGTTGCTGGGGAAGGGGACAGGACGGACATGGAAAGTCCAGAGAGAGTTCATGTGAATCGAGGGGGGAAAGAAGTATTTCTCAGGGTATGCTGAAGTTGGGGGAGCTTTTCGAGAACCTCAACCCATTCCTGAAGCCTTGGAGGCTGCTGGCCCTGGCAGTTTGCTCCAGCAGCCGAGCTGAGTGCCGTGAGACGGGGACAAGGAGCTGGGGCTCCCACGGGAGGGACGGGATGGATAGGAAAGGGCTGAACAACGCTGAGCTGTGCCATTGTGCCACGGCGGCTGAGAACAGACTGCCCTTGAATCCAGCCCACATAGGTTTTGAGGACAAAAGGTGAAGACCCCTGAGAGATGCCTTTGCCTGGGACTGAGGAGAAGAGGCTGTTTCCAGGACTGGGCAGGCTACTAATTAAAACTCAATAAATAGCAGAGCAGCGGCACAGCCACCAGCATTCCCACCGGGAAGCGCAAGCCTTTGCAGGGTTGTCTCACCCCTGCCACAATCCCCGGTGGACTCTGCAGCCTGCACTCCCCTGGCAGAGCCAACAGGGAACCAGTGACCACAGGCACAGAACCCATTGACCCCACGTCCTGGGGAGAGGGGACCTGCGTGACAGCATCAAGACCTCCAGGATCTGGCTGAGCCGGAGGGAACACTTGAGCTGCTGGCAGAGCAGCTGCCCCAGTTTGTCTATGCCTTCCTGCCCCAAAATTCCAGACTGGAGGAAAATAGTTGCACTGTTTAAATATAGTTGTTTTAACATAATGATTGTCAGTCTGTGGTAACCTCGTGAAGACCTGGAGAGCTGATCAGTGTGTGTGGAAGAGGGGGAAAGGAGAGGGAGGAAGGGAGAAGGGGAGAAAGGGGGAAGAGGGGAATTGGAGAGGAGAGGAGAGGAGAGGAGAGGAGAGGAGAGGAGAGGAGAGGAGAGGAGAGGAGAGGAGAGGAGAGGAGAGGAGAGGAGAGGAGAGGAGAGGAGAGGAGAGGAGAGGAGGGAAGGGAAGGGAAGGGAAGGGAAGGGAAGGGAAGGGAAGGGAAGGGAAGGGAAGGGAAGGGAAGGGAAGGGAAGGGAAGGGAAGGGAAGGGAAGGGAAGGGAAGGGAAGGGAAGGGAAGGGAAGGGAAGGGAAGGGAAGGGAAGGGAAGGGAAGGGAAGGGAAGGGAAGGGAAGGGAAGGGAAGGGAAGGGAAGGGAAGGGAAGGGAAGGGAGAAGAGAAAAGAGAAGAGAAGAGAAGAGAAGAGAAGAGAAGAGAAGAGAAGAGAAGAGAAGAGAAGAGAAGAGAAGAGAAGAGAAGAGAAGAGAAGAGAAGAGAAGAGAAGAGAAGAGAAGAGAAGAGAAGAGAAGAGAAGAGAAAGAAGAGAGGAGAGGAGAGAAGAGAAGGAAAAAGGAGGAAAAAAGGGAAAAAAAGGGGGAAAAAAGGGGAAAAAAAAAGGAAAAAGAGAAAAAGAGAAAAGTGCAGCCTCTAAATACTTTATTGGGGAAAACACGACGGAAACATTAAGCCCTCCTGAACAAGTCCGGTCTCCTTAGGCCCCCCCGACCCCGGCCGCTGCGCTCGCGCGGGGGCCCGCAAGGCACGAGGCGGGGGCCGCACGGCGGCGCCCTCTGGCGGCCGTGGGGTGGCGCGGGGGGCTCCGGGCCAGCGGGCGCGGCGGGCGGCCGGGGCCGGCGGTGGCGTCGGGGAGGGGAGGGCGGGGGGTGCGGCAGCGGCCCCGCGGGCTCCGGCTCCTGCTTTGGCGGCGCTGCGCTGGCAGGAAGCGCTCGTGCTGCGGTCGGCTTTGATCTGCCGTTTATCTGCGACGAGGGGTTCCCCGAGAGCTGTTCAAAGGAGGCGATCGCCCGGAGGTGGCTGCCTGGGGAGCGCCAGCGGCCGCGTGGGCTGGGTGCAGGGGCTCCGGTGGGACCCCCGTGTGGGACAGCACTGGGTGGGGACACCACGGCACGGTGAAGACATCGACTGTGACCTGCTGCTGGAGAGCAGAGCCAAGCGTGCAGGCTGGTGGCCGTGGTATTGGGCATTGGGCATCGTCACCGTTGGGCATCGTCACCGTTGGGCATCGTCACCATTGGGCATCGGCATTCGTCGGGCACCGTCACCGTTGGGCATCGCCACCGTTGGGCAATGTCACCATTGGAAGGGACAAAACATGCTCCTGCTCACACCCACCCGTTGTGCCTGTCCCGGGGGGCCGCAGCACTTCATCCCCAGTCCCCTATCAGCAAGTCCCCTATCAGTGCCCACGCAGCAAGATAGAGAGGGGCAGCTCAGAGTGGGGACAGAGCCAGCTGGAGGGTGGCCCCTGGGGGACCAGGCAGACAGCCCTCCTGCCCAGCACCTGCCAAGACAGGAGCAACGGCTGCCACCTCTGGCACGCTGGGAAAGCTGAGCCATTCCTGCCACCCCCAGATAACCCCCTGGGGAAAGCATCCGGTACTTGCATGGGACGGTTTGGTGCTGCCTGACGTAGAAGAAGGGAAAAAGCAGCTCAGAGTTTGGTAGGGAGCAGCTTGGGAGTGTTTGGTGCAACCCAAAAGAAAACCACCCTGGTGTTTTATATAGTGGAAACAAACAGCGGGGCAGCGTGCAAGGGCGAGGGGACACACGTGTGAGCGTGTCGTGGACTTGAGTGGCTTGAAGACACATGCAGGACTGCGTGTTCACATCCACCCCAAATACACGTATTTAGGACTATGTCCTCAGAGGTGCATCCACGGAAGTGCCCAGAGGTGTGGGGTGTGCGAAAATGAGTGTGGGCGCTTGTGAACATGTTTGTGCATCATCACACGTGTAAGGGCACGTGGGCTGTGCGTGTGAGCAAGTCATTGTGCATGCTTACCTGTGCATGAGCTCGTGCACAGACAGGTTTTTGTGGGGTGCATGTTAGTGACTCCTTGCGCACACGAGCATCTCTGCTGGTGGCTGACTGCGGTCACACCTCCCGTGATGCCCCACGCCGGGGCCACTCTAGGCTTGTTCCTTGCCTGCTCCCTGGCCTAGCATCTGCAGGGCACCAGTTCACCAGCCGCACAACCGCCAAGCACAGAGCCTTCCCCACCCCGAGCAGCAGCTTCCAACCCGCAGCAGCACACCACTAATTGTCGCCAGCTGCACCCCCAGCCACCCCCCCATGGCCTCCAGCTCCCATTTCAACACTGTTCCCAGGGACGGGGCTGACAGGGTGCTCAGAGGAGCCATGCTGTGTTCCTGGATGGTTGCAAGGCACACGACTGGGAGGGTGTTGATGTGTTTTATTTCAGCACCAGCAGTGCATGAAGGGATGTATCGCTGGCGGGGTGCAAGTGAAGTGCTCTGGAGATGGGACAGCTGCTGTAAAGCGTCGCCTTGTTCGCGTGCCCCAGGCGACTGGACCCTTTGCACATGCGGGAGGACCTTGGCACTGGTTTTGGTGGGCTCTGGGCAAGCCCTGGGGCAGCAGGGTGCTATTCCTGCCCAGGGGCTGTGCTGTGGGTGGTGGCAGTGGTCGGAGCAGGACGGATGTGGGGCAGAGCTGGCCCCACTCCTTTCCCCAGGGCTTGGCCTTCTCCCCAGCTAAACCTCTGGGGTCGGACAGTCTGGTGCTCCCGACCATGGACGCAGGGTGAACAGGGCACACGGGCAGCCACACTCTCATAGCTACTCTCCAGGCTGTGCTGCTTGGCAGCCCAGGGCACTTTGGAGCCACTCAACCTCCAAGCCCAGCTCAGGGTCCCACATCAGGGAGGACAGCAGATCGACAGCACGTCGCACAAAAACACACCGCCCCTGCTGTCAACCTGCTCATTTCACATGATGCAGCCCAGGATGCTCTGCCACAGCTTTCCCAGACATCCTTGGGCATGTCCCTGAGCCTCTCCCAGTCCAGTCAGAAAATTGCTTCCTCCCCTTGTTTCCAGTATCCCTTAAGCAGTGGGATTTTTCATTTTGCACCCTGCGTGCACTGAGGAGCACAGTACCCATGGCTTTGCTGGCCGCTTTGCCAAAAGCCCTTTGCTGCCAGGACCCCTTCTCACCTGGGCACAGCTGGATTAAGCTGGTGCCATGCAGGATTTACCAGAGGGATGGGCAGGGAGCAAATCCCCCAGCCCCACCACATGCTGCTGGCTGGGCTCAGCCCTGGCACATCAAAGTGCCGGGGCAGTTTTAACCGTGCTCCAGACGCTCCCTCCCATTTCCTGCTGGATTCCCGTCTCAATCCCTGCGCCCGCATCAGCAAAACAGAGTGTAAAAATAGAGGCTGGGCTTCACCAAAACACAATAGTAAATTGTTCCCCGGAAAGGTCACCGGGGCGGCTGAGAATAGCTCTAAGAGCAGGGGAAAAAGGAATGTCTACCGGGGAGAACAAGTTTGAAAGTACCTGCTGGAACCCCAAGGGAGGTTTCCTGCATGGATCCCCCCCTCTTCAGCCCCTAAGGTGTCAGAGCATCCCCATCTTCTCCCATGCACTCCAGCACCCCCAAGCCATGACATTCTCCCAGCTCCACCATCACTCCATCACCAATGTTTGGATGGAAACTGAAAAAAAAAAATAACAGGGAACAAGAAACGAGGTGAAAGGAGAGGCAGGAGGATGGGAGAACAAGAAAAGGGCTGGGAAGAGAAAGTGGATCCTGCTTGCTGCTCGTCTCCTCGCTGTGTGTGACAGCGCAGTGTCCCCTGGGCACCGCTGGCTGGCTGCAGCCTTTGTGCGGTGGTGGGAACGTCGGGGACCAGCCCCGGGATGAGGAGCGTATCAAGCAGTCCCAGAGAGCCATAAATCACTCCCTCCTGTTGTCACTGGCCTGTAAGAGCGAAGAGGCGAAGCTTTCTCATCATCTGCTGGGGTGGGAACGTTTGGGGCAGGTCGTTTCTGTGAGCAAATTTAATTCAGTAATGTGGGAATCCCGCTAATGAAGCAGGTACTTGCTCTTGGCTTCGGCGGTGTTCCCAGGCAGGGGTGCCAGTGCAGGCTGCCCTCAGCATGTATTTGCCAGAAAGGCTGAAATTAAAACCAGATATTGAGGATTGAAAATAAGAGCTGTCCAAAATTTTGGGTGATTTGGGTTTTTTTTTGTGTGTGTTTCTTGTTTCATTGCCTCAGACATACACATCCCTCCCTCCTTCTCTTTTTTTTTTTTAATTCAATTTTATCTCGCCACTTCCCCTCGACTCTTGCTCCCCAGTGTCATCCATGGAATGGATTTTCTGCCACCAGGAGCCTGAATGTCGCCAGGTTCCTCTGACACATTAGAAATGCGGGCAACCAAACTCCCTCTAAATGCACCTGCTTTGAGTTTGGGAAAAAAATGCTATTTGCCAGAAAATTTCCCACAGTAGGAGACAGACAAAAAGAAAACAGGCTGGGTTGGGGTTTTTTCCCCATATATTGGAATTCACCAAGCAGTGATCATCACCACTTGCAATGCAGCATGACTGTAAAAAACAAATAATTATCATTTATGGGAGATGAATGAAAATTCCATTGGAAGACAAGGGTGGGAAGAGCTTTAAAAATTACTTTTAAAAAGGAAACCAAAAAAAAAAAGAAGGTGCCTGCTGCCTTCTGCAACACGTGCATCTTGGTGGCTGAGCAGCAGCGAGACCCGGAGGGTGATGGAAGGAGAATGGTCCTTCCAGCACCACCAACATGAAGCCACCAACTACCCAGGTGGGGACACGTCCCCAGAGCCTGTCCCAGCACGGCAGCTCCCAGGGTGTCCCCAATACCAGAGTCCATCAGGAGAATCATCCTTTGGCTGTTCCACTGCAGAGCAGGTCACATCGGCACCCTCCCAGCCCTTTCTGTAGACTGTGAAACTATATACTAAATATCTAGATATAGATATATGTGCAGGGGGTGGTTTGACAACTTCACTGTGAGGATGTTCTTCCCTTTACTGGTGGCATGAAGGATGTTTTAACTGAAGAAAGAAAGAAAAGCAGAAGGGGGAGGTGGAAGGAGAATTGTCCTGGCAATGGCAGGAAGGAGGGCGAGGGCTGGGAGGTGGGAGGGAGAGATAAACAGTGGGTGAGCTATCAGCTCTCCCCGGGCTGGCAGCAGGATGGGGGACAGGGGTTAAACCAGCTGTACAACCATGATCACCCAGCCCCAGATAAACACCCACCGGCCACACGCTGCCCCACGCCCACCCACCACCTTGTCTCAGCGCCACGGAATGGAAACCAGCCAGGCCTCAGCTGCAAGGGTTCCCTAGCGTGGGGTTGTGACTGGACAGGGATCCTCACACGCCCTGGGTTGGAGCCGGAGAAGGGTCTCCCTCTTACACCCCACGGAGAAATGTCACCCAGAAACTTGGAAAGCAAGTGATAGCTGCTGGGCTGTTGGGTTGGGGGTGGGGTTAGCAGCTAAGCTTCTGAGGGGATGCTTTAAAAAAGCAAAGGATGCTCTAAAAGACCCTGTTTAAGTAAGTAACTCTGAAAATCATAGAAATTAAAGACAAAATACCTGCGGTGCTGTTCCTGTTCTCCTGCTCCATGCTATGGGTGTGGCATTGGTCAGCAGCATGGTGCTGCAGCTGTATATCTACACACACATATATATAAAAAAATATGATTATACAGACATTCAATGGACTTCTTAGCCTGTAAACACTCCCTAACTCATGGTACCAGCTCAACTGGTTTTTTTTAAGTATTTGTGCACATGGTTGTGACAACAACTTCTTCTTTTTTAAAAAAAAAAAAGGAATTACTGTCGTTGCCTATGAAATCGTGGCCGAACGCTTGCCAGGGTGTGAAGGAAAGGAGCATTGACCCTGACAGCCCCCTCCCTGCACTCTCCCCTTCACCAAAAGAGGGGGAAAGACTGTCAGAGCCTTTGAGGGACCTGCAAATAATGTGCTGGGGGTAAGACGGCAGCTGGTGGTGCTCGCCTGCAGCGGGGGGATTGCTTCACCACCCGCCTTCCTTCCTGCCGGCCCCGCACGCTCTTCCTCCCGTTTGCTCTCTCTGCAAAAGCCCAGCCCAGGCTGGATGGCGTGAGCCGGGCAAGAAAACAAATCAGCAGATCCTTTTGTGAGGTTTTTGCTGCCTGTTTATGACTTTTGATGGCTGGGGATGGACCGTCCTGGTATCCTTGTCCCAAAATGCAGTACCAGAATCGCAATGGATCTGAGTGATGAGGTGGGAGAGAAGCAGACAGCGAGTGGAAGCTGCTTTGTAAAACTTTATTTAGAAATATTCTTGATATATTCATTATATATATATATTTATATATACACACACATTACAACAAATGTGTTTTCTAAATAGCACATCCACAGTGGGTTGAGACTCAGGGTACCAGGTCTGGTTACTTCGTTTCTGCAGAAAAAATGCAGAAATCCAAAGGGAGGGTGGCAGAGAAAGGGATGGGGCTGAAAAACCCAAAAAATCGTAAGGCGGGAATTCACTCACACGGTACGACATTGCCCCAAAGTGCTGTTTCCAACAGAAACAGGGGGCGATGGTCCACACAGCAAGAGATGAAGCAGGCAGGAGGAGAGGTGGGCAGAGGAAATGTACCATTCAAATCACAATTAAAGTACAACTGTACATACCCCGGGAGACCTACGGCGTGCTCTGCTCAGGGCTATGAGCAGACGCGCGTGTGCGTGGGGGTGTTGGGGGTGCTGCCAAGGTTGTACCATTTTCCCCAACTGTTCAGCTACCAAAAAGATTTAAAGAAAAAGAGTTAGTTGTGGGGAATGAGAAAATTCTGTGTGGCAGTGGTTTTCTTCTTGCAATAGTTGAATAAAAAGGGTGTAAAACCCCCACCGACCCCACCCCGGGGTTATTTTAAATGCCAAAAGCCAAGAACGGTTTTACCTGTGTGACAGCATCCCCCTCCCTTCCCGCAGGGCCCCCGCCTGCCAGCCCCCACCTCTCCTATCCTGGCACCAGGAGCAGCCCAAACCTCTTCCTCAGCATTGCTCCATCACCTTGGCCCTGGCCCAGCCCTGCAGGACACCCTCTTTAATAAAAACCCCCATGCAAGGGTGATCCGGACTCAGGAAGGAGTTTTCCTCCTTTTCCCCAATTTCAGATGGGGGAGGTTGGTGGTTCTGGAGGATTTGAGGTCTATGCTGGAATCCCTGTCTTTGGGCCACAAGCCCTTCCCAGGCAGCTAATTCCACCTAACCCACGTGCCAGCCTCCCACCTATTATTTACAAAGAAGCATTAAAACCAAGCGGGGAGGGAAATGATGGGGCTCTGAATTAAGCCTGGAGGGGCTTGCAGACACCCGTCCAAATCCTCTGTGTTTCCTTGTACCTCAGCATCCTTGAAAAGGAATGAGTGCGGTGGAAAGCGTCCCTATCAGAGGACTTTTTCCCTTCCAAAGGATGTATGTGGGTGGTTTGGTTTTGGGTTTTTTTTACTGTAGCATGGTAGAGATTTCTGTGCCTTGACATCCCTGCAGAGGGAGAGGATGGGCTTGGGGCAATTGCTCCGTCAAGCATCAGGCGGTGGGTGAGAGATGGGCCTGATGCAGCAGTGATGGCACGATGCGGTTCTCAGCTCCCAGCCGCTGCCGCAGCCTCCTGCTCCCCAGTCCTGTTTCCCAAACGCCCTCCTGGGCAGCAGCAGGGATCCGAGGATCAGCTTAAGTCACAGCCATCAATTTTGCAGTGATATGAGAGTTTGGGAATGGAGGCTAATCCCATTGCTGCTTTCAGGGCTTCCCCCCAGGATTCGCAGAGGCTGTGGGCTCCTACCAGCCTCAGGAAGGCAAGGACCCTCCTAACGCTGGATTAAATCCAGTGCTGTAGTCCAGCCTGTGGGCATTGGCACAGCTGAACCACCACCATTTTCACACAATAAAACCAAAAATTCAAAGCATACTATTAAAACCCTTTTATACCCTATGTACACACACACTGTTGATGCATCATCGACTCCTTTTGCCTTTTTGTTGCTTTTTGAATTTAAAAATCCCCCAGTCCAAGAGGATACTTCAGCAGAATTTTTCTTTTTTTCCCCTTACCAATTGTGAAATTCATCTTCCTTGAGAGAAGCTCTGGCTCTACAGACACCACTGGGAAAACGCGAGGAGAACACAACAGGCTTGGAGCTCACCTGCCAAGCATTACCAGCAGAAAAATCAGGGACTGGGAGGGCGTCAGAAAACACCTATGTACCTTTTCGTTCAGTGGATACTGCATGACAGCGTTAAACAGAAGTGATCCCACGTCATAAATACAACGACCCCAAACAATCCAAAGTTAGGTAGAAGGGAAAGGAAGAAAGAAAAAAAAAAAAAGGAGAGAAAAGAAAAAGTCTTAATCCTTTTAATAGTTCTTTTGCTGAGGGTGTTTTATCACCTCTTTAAAAAGATACAGTCAAAAGCTCTCGGACAACAGGAACACGTGGCCCCAGCTTCTGCTCAGACGAATTGTGTATGCCACAGGCTGGAGAAATGCTGTAGCACTGGCAGGTTTCAGCGCCACATGGAGCTGGAAAGCTTCGGTGGCCTCCACCAACAGTGAAAGAGGAGTTTCATGTCTCAGCCGGGCAACTGTTTAAAAAGTGACGGTTGCCAAACAGTCCGAGAGCCCTCTAAATGCTGGAGAGGTGTTTGCCACGTCTCCTTCCCCTCCACAGAGTCACATCACGAGCAGTATGTACAATGAAGATGACTTCAATGCTTTTCTTCTTTGTACGATCACGTACCTAAATGCCGAACGTCCATCTGGCCTGGTCTTGTCCTTGGCCAACACATTGACCGCTCCGTCCCGGGCTGAGGAGGATGGGGAGCCCGAGCCCCCGGGGAAAGGCAGAATCACGAATCCCACGGGCACAAGTTCCAGCATCCGCATGCTCGGGTCTCGCCTCCCGCCTTGGTGCTTCGGGAGCGATGCGGAAGGTCATCACCGCTGCGCGTTGCCTTCTACGGGGAGAATGGCGTGGTGCAGGCTCCGCGTGTGCTTCGAATCTAGTGTTTCGTGCTCTTCCGTGAAGCTGTCCGGGCTTGCCGCTCCGTCTAAAGAACTTCCACAGCTAGAGTTAGGAGACAACATGTCCTGCAGGAGGTCTTCCTGGACTATCCCAGAGTCTTTGTTCACTTTGCCCCTTTGGTTTCCTTCTTCCTCTTGGTCGTTGAGCAGCTTGGCCAGGAAGTTGATGTATTTCATAGCCAGGCGCAAAATCTCGTTCTTGCTCAGTTTTTTGTCGGGCGGGTGCGTGGGGATGAGCTTGCGAAGCTCTGCAAAGGCTCCGTTGACGTTCTGCTGCCTCCACCGCTCCCGGCTATTGGTAAAAATGCGGCGAACCACTTTCGTATGAGGACCTGCAATTGTAACCATGCAGAATTAGGAGCGGGGCGTAACATGTCATTTATTACTTGGCTGAATAGGTCACCGTTTCCCAAATGAACTGATTTATTTTAGTCACATCAGCAAGACAGCAAAACAGGAGTTTCCAGCTAACTGGAAGCTAACCTGATGAGCTGAGGTAGCCATAGCTTCTGTTCAATGCAGTGGAAGGGAAAAATGGGCTTGCATCTTTTTAGATGTCTCCCAAGATGCCTAAATGTACCTCTCCAAGGAGGAAGGCTTAGGCCATGACACATCCAGAAGTCTGCTATATTTTTAGGGTATCTTCAGCAACAAAGGTCCTATTAGAACTTTATCTCACTAAACAGTTTTATTTTCTATCCCAAAAAAGTCTTAAGGACATACCATTGGGACAGGGGAAATTAGCTTGAGCAGAGGCTTTGACAACTCTAAGATGCAGAGATCTTCCCTGTTGTAGGCAGGATCCAGAGCCGATAAAGACGGCAGGACTGCCACCAGCCCTCTGGGAGGTTTATATGAAACGGGGTGGCAGGATTCACCCTGTAGCAATGCAGACAGGCAGCAATGTGACACACAGAGTGAAAGCAGCATCCTTGCTAGAAGGCTGACCGTGGGTGGAGGGTGAAGCAGTTTCACAGCTGACCTGAGGACTGCCTGCTCTCTCTGAACATGACACCAAAGACTCCCTATCTGGCAGTAATTGGAGAAGGGAGTCTAAATTGCTAGAGGTGCTCATTTGGCTCAGTTACACGTGAACTCCAGTTAAATCCCTGTAATTTTACAGCCATACTCCTGATGGGGCATGTTACACAGGATGGACACACAGAATGCATCAATTCTCCCTCCAGATCATCAGGGTGACTCCTCTGGGCATGAGTGAGACATTGCCTCTGTGCTAGGGGAGACCTAAAAGCACTGTGCTGCAGGAATAGCAACACTGGAAACCAGGACTGCAGGACCTTGTGTCCACGGAAGTCAGTGCATGTAAGGAGACACTACCATTAACAGGCTTTAATTATTATACCTTTTCCATCCTCACTTTCAGGAGACACCAATAGTAGAAGGACAAAACAGTCTCACGAAACTATGGGAGAATGGCCATGGCAGAAATTCCCATAGGATGGGATGCATCACATACAGTGAAAACCATCACAAAGTATAAAGCCATATCGGTGAGTCTTACCCCAAAGGACAGGTTGTGGATATTCCCATCCACACCCTCTCTCCCCTTTGGCCCCCACTCTGAGGCACTTGCCTAACTACTCCCTCCTGGTGGGAGCAAGTCCCTGGCCGTGGTGAGCAGTTTAAGCCAGCAGCTCTGCCATCACCCACTGAAACCAGCATCCTGGGGGCCATTTATACATCTTCATATAGCAAAACTCACAGCTGCTCTGACTGCAGCAGGGCGGGCAGACAGAAGTGAATTTCAAGGCGTTCTAGTGAGGCTGCACCTTGACAGATCCCACCTGACATGTTGTGAAAAGAGGAATCACACATTCCAGTTGATTAAACACCAGCACACTTTCCTCCCTTCAGGGGAGACCAAGCCCCTTTGGTCCAGCACATCACATGAAAGACCCCCACCGCAGAGTTTGCCTGGGGACACACTCCCAAGCAGCCAGATTAAAGCTACCGGCTTCTCCGGTGTGTGAGCAGCTATACAACTCACTTCTCCTCGCAGCACGCTCAGGAGCAAGGAGTTCCTCAAAATCACAAAGAGCCCCTGGGATAAGCTGGGGGATGCCAGAATGAGAAACTCACCCCTGATCCCTAAGATCCCGGTCTGATGCTTTAATAAAGGCAATTTTCCACTCCCAAACAGCATGTGAATGCCCTTCGTATGAAATAATGTGCAAGAGCTCATGGAAAGAGATGGTTTCTTGTCCCTGACGCACACAACCCTCTGTACCACGGGGTCATGGAGAAAGTGGTCGGGACTAAGGGGACCTCAACAACACTGAGCTGCCCAGCACTGCCAACAGGGCAGTGGAGAATGTGCTACAACCTGCTACAATAACACAATGGTTTCAACACTTAAATGCTCTTTCCAGCAAAGCCACCAGCCTTGAATCTTACGGAGACAGAGCTGAAAATCTTTTTACTCCCACAAGGTACGAGAAAAAACCACCTCGAATACTATTTATTTTACAAAAATCTCAAGACACTTCCAGTCTTCACAAGCTTCAAGCCTGTGTCTCTATTCACTGAAAGTTGCCGACTAAGAGGCATCTATTCCTAAAATTTTGAAATCAGAAAAAAAGACCCCTTCATCTTCATCTGAGGACACACAGATCGAGCTCCACTGTGTAACACAAATTCTGACACCACTCAGAGTCTTAATTCCTGCATCAGTGGAATTGCACGTGTCTTTCAGTAAGACATCAGGTTTTGGCCAAAACATGTCAAGCAATGGAGAAATTTAAAATGCCCCATAGCTGTGTTATAATAAAAGAGATTCATTTCCCATAAAGAAACTCGCCTTGTAATTAATACAAGCAGTCGGCTGAGAATTTTTGCCAGGATTTTGTTCCAATTGTTTGACTGATGCATTTTTAATTGTAATTAGAATTCTGAGGAAATTCAGTAAAAAGGTGAGCCTCCAAAGTTACAGCATATCCTTGCAGATAATTTTTACATTTTCATCTCCATTTATATGTAATTTTTAAGAAGATATGCAACAGACCAAACTTTCCCAAAAAGGGATAGAGAAATAGTTGCCAAAAAAAAACCCCAAAACACCACTCGTTTCCTTGCAGAGGAAACCAACCACCAAGCACCCGGTAAGATTCTCCTGTCCTTCTGCACCTCCCGAAGGCTGAGGACCCGCAGGAGCGATGCTCTGATGTGCCGCAAATGCTACCTGGCAGGTGACCATCAGAGCGATGAGCAAAGCCCAGCAGAGCACAGGGATGCCTCAGCATAGGATGCACGTCCCTACAAATTGCTCCTTTTTAGACAGCATCATCCTGTACCTATTTTTCCCCAAAACATTCTGAGCCCAGCCTTGCAAATTCACGTGAGCCGGGACCTGAAGGATTGGGCCGAATGTAGACACCTGCATTAAAGCACCAATCCAAAAACTTGGTTATAGCCAAGCGTCTCTGTAATCCTTAATATCTAATTTCGCAGCAAATCGAAGGCTTTAGTCAGACACCGTGATTTGACGGACTTTCGGCGTAGCCGCTAAGCCCCTGAATCGAAACGCAGACAAAAGCCTTCTTGTGCCGGGGGCTGAGACCCCACGGGGATGCGCTTGAAAAGGACCAGGCAGGCGGGGGAGGGCGGAGAGAGGGACTGATACACGCAGATAATGCCCCGAGCCCATCATCTCGTTCCGTATCATTTTAGAGCGACGTGGATTATGATTCGATCTGATTTTAGCTTAGCCGGGCAGAAGGAAAGGGGCAGGTAGCGAGAAAGAAGGGAAATTAATTGCCTGGCGCTTGAAACAGAGCGTTTACAATCCCTAAAGAGAAAACGCATTTCCATGGGTCTCGTTTGTACGGGCTGTTAACTCTGCCGATGAACGTGTCAGCCTTCCACGTGCTGCCCTCGCCAACAGCCCTTTGCCCGCCCGCAGCCTCCCGCAACCCACGCCGGCTGCCTGGCAGCGGGATGCCGCCCTGCCTCCTCGCTGCCTGCCCTCCTCCCAGCGCATCCTGCAGATCCCGTGGTGATCCCCTCCCTCACTTCTCCCCTTTGCTTCCAGGCAGTCTGAAGGCGGGTGGGATCTTTCTGCTCGGGGTTAGGAATGTTTGCGAGCACGACGTGTCACTGCAGCGGCCCTTGATCCAGCCTCTGCGCTTCAACAGGGACTTAAATTTAGTGGCTTCCTTCGCATTTAATCTCTAAGCAATTTGCAGAACAGGGATGTAATTAACCAACTGCTTTGCAGCGTGAAAGCAAATCCACCGAGCAGGCTGCTGGTCATTAGTTGGGACGGACCTGGGCTCTGTCGCACGGAGCCTTACCGGGGGGAGCGGAGCCTTACCGGGGGGAGCAGAGCCTTACCGGGGGGAGCGGAGCCTTACCGGGGGGAGCAGAGCCTTACCGGGGGGGAGCTACCTATTTGCCCTTTACGATTTGGGGTTTTAATCCCAGCATGTGGCACCGTGTAGCAGCTTGCCCCCTTCGACAGACGGGGAACCCCCCAAAGAGCCAGCGCCGGGCGACACGCTCTCACCGTCGGTGATCTCCATCTCGTAGGGAGAGGGTCTCCTCTTCACCCGGTTGCTGCCGTACATGGAGAAAGAGTCCGGTTCGCCGAAAAACCCGCTGCAAACGAAAGGCAGAGAGGCCGTGAGGACACACCGGCACCCCCCCCCGGCACGGCACGGCCCCCGCGGGGCGGGGCGGGGGGAGCCGAGCAGCTCCGTGACCTCGGAGGGAGCTCACGAAGCCGAGCCCGGGGGTCGTGCGGCGACACGACACGCGGCCGCCCGGGGGACACGCACCGAGGAACGCCAGCCTGGCGTGGGCAGGGGGGGCACCCAAGCCGGCGGCTCCCAGGCAAAACCCACTCCCAGGGACGCAGCCTGCCCGGGGTGGGGGGCGGACAGCGGGGTGCGGGCGGGATGCGCTCTGTCCCTGCCACCGCGTTTGCTGTCCCTTGTGCTTATCTGGGAGGACAGAGCGAGCCCCGGGGAGCGCCGAGGGTCTCAACCAGCTCTCGACAAGTACCGCGCTTACTGGCAGAGACCCCTTTGCTGCACCTCGGCCCGGGATGGCTGCCCAAACCCTGCCCCTCGGCCCGGGATCGCCACCCAATTCCAGCTCTGCCCGGCGCCTTTCTACCCCGAATTACGGTTTGTTTTTTTTTTTTTTTTCCCTAGGAACGGCAGTTTTTCGTTTCGGGTTATTTTTTCCCCCCCTTTCTTCCTTCGCAAAGTTGCATGCAAACCCGCGATGACTAAGCCCCGAGCCCCGCGAGGAGGAAGGGATGCTGCTGCTGCCACCCCCCTCCCTCTCCCCCCACCCCTCCAGCGCCGAGCCCCGCAGCCGAGCGGGGCTCCCCTCGGGGATCCGCTCCGAGGGTGCCCCCCATCCCGGGGGTTCGGGGGAGACACGGACCTGTTGATGGTGGCCAGCGGCTGGCCCAGGTTGTAGAGCATGGCCCTGCCGGGGGGCTGCAGCGGGAGCGCGGGGGGGCTCAGCTGCACCATGCGGGCCTCGCAGACGGCCTCGGCGGCGCGGCACGGCTCGGCACCCGGCGCTCTCTGCATCGCCTCCCCCGCCGCCTCCCGGCTTTTTATGTCCAGGGAGCCCCCCCGGCGCACCAGCTCGATGACGGGCACGGGGGCGGCGGGGGGCCCGGGGGAGGGCCGACCCGCCTCCTTGGACGCCCCGTTGAGCAGCAGCTGGGGGTCGGCCGGTGCCTCCATGCCCCCGCGGCTGCTCTCCGGCTCGCTCGTGGTCTCCGCTTCCGAGTCGTGCCGCCGGGGGGGGCGGGCATCGCGGGGGTCACTGGGGGGCGGCGGGGCGGTCGGCCTGTCCATCGTCCTGCGGAGAGAAGCAGCGGTGAGGGCCGGCCCTGGCTGGGGTGGGGGTGCGCACCAAATCACCCCAAATCCGTTAGAGTTGGCCGGCGGGACGGGCCCCGGCACCGCTGAGAGAGGGACCCGGGGGTCCGCGGGGCCACGCCGCCGAACCGTGCGGCGCTGTGACGTCACGGAGCGCCCCGATCCTGCCGTGACGTCACGGAGCCCGGGGCTGCGCTGTGACGGCCCGACCCGGCACGAGGCACCGCGCAGGGGGTGTGGGCAGGGCCGGACACCCCCCCACCCCCACCCCCCCATATCCCACCCTACGCGCAGAGCGCTGAGACCGTCAAGGCGGCTGATGCAGCGGGTGGGGGGCGCTCGGCCAGCACCCGGCGGTTGGGTGGTCCATTACGCAGCCAAATAACGGTTCAGCTTCCCCCCACCCCTTCGGGGGGATTTCTCCCCGTTTCGGGGGGCCCCAGCGGTATTCGCCGCCCCGCGGAGCCAGCCCCATCGCGGCCCGGCCCGCCGGCACCGGCCACCGGTTCTGCTCCCGTTTGTATGATCTATTATTCGTTTCAAAACAGCGAAATACACCTGAAGCCACTTTTGGGGGGGCGAGGGGGTCACAGCAGCCCCTAACGGCGTCCGCCCCCCCCGCGCACCCGCTGCCGCAGGAAGGAGGAAGGGGCCCGGCACGGAGCAGCCCACCACCCGCGGCCGCACACCGTCATTGTCCCGACGGAACGAATACTGTCGCGACAGGGCACCTCGCGCCGAGGGCAAGCAGGGATATAGCGATTATTGCCACGCTGTTTTCTCTCACACCCCTCCTCGTTCGGGTCGGATTTTCTTTTTTTTTGAGGGTTTTATTTTATTTTCCCCTATAAATAAGGGGTTCGCGGAGCAGAGAGCAGCCGGGTCTTCTCCCCATCCTTTCCGCTCCTTTGCTTTGGGTAATTTTTTTGTTTTCGTTTCTGCTGGGATGGATTGTGAAAGAAAATCCCTTTTTTTTTTTTTTTGTGGCCGTATCTCACCATTTCTCTCTCTCCAAAAAAAAAACCACCAAAACCCACCCAACCTAAAGCACAGGCTCTCTGCCTTCCCTCCAGCCCCCTCCCGGCCAGCCCTCTGGAAAGAAAAATCTAATTGCCTATTCCGATATTGTATAGGAAGAGATTACTCACATGTGTCATATTTAAGTAGGGACACCGCAAGTCTCTCCTGTTTCAACAAAAGCGCTCTCAGTGTCAGGCTGAATTTACTCCTCCCACCTCAAGGTACTTACGACTTTACAGAGAGGAAGGACACCCGCATCGGGATAAAACTGCTAAATCCTGGGAGGAAGAGAAGGGGGGGGGAAGAGAAAAATAGGAGAGGGTGGATCTCGTGGGTCCGGATTGCCAGAGAACAGTGAAAAACGGGGTGTAAAGGAAAGGGACGGCAGGGGACAGGCGGCCACCCCCGGGTCACCCCCTCCCACGCCCCGGCCGGGCGGCTCGTCCCCGCCGCGCAACCGGGAGCCGCCGCCTCGCACACGGGGCCACGGCCTGGCGTGGAAAAGATAAACAGGTTAAAAAATTAGAGCGGGGGAAAAAAAAAAAAAAAAGCGCAGCCCTGTATTTGGGGGCGAATTGTGCGTTTTTTAGGACACATCGCAAGCCCAGTCTCGCCGGGAGGAAATCCCAGACCGGGCCGGAGACGGGGTTGTTTTTCTCCCGGTGGGCTCGCGAATAGCGGCGGCGGCGCCTCTCCCCCACCCGGCTGGAAAATTTAATTCCTAAAGGAGTAAATTTAACTCCTGAAGGGGCCGGTTACCGGCAGCGCTCCCTCCCGAGCAGCCGCGACGGCCGGGGCCGGGCCGCCGGCGGGGTGAGCTCGCTCCCGGCCCGCATCAACAGGAAGGCGAGGACGGTCCGTGCCCCCACCCTCGCCATGCTCCCCCCCCCCGCCAGCAAAATCACGAAAAATAAGATTTTCTCCTCGTAAAAAATCGAAACAATCCCGGTGGCGCCTCTTCCCGCTTTCGTTAAAAACGAAATACACAAAACTGCAAAAATACCCGCAGCGTTTTCCCTTCATTTAAGGCTGATTTCGTTTAGAAAAATACCGGGGGGGGAGGCATTAATTCCCCGCCCGCTGGTTTCTGCTCCGCAAAATCCTTTTGTTTTCCAGCCGCGGATCGGCAGGAAATTTCCAGCCCAGAAACTCACCTTTCCCGTGGGCCTTTTGTCGGGAAATTGCCCCAAAGCGGAGGGGTGGGAGGGAGCGGTATATAGGGGGGAGCCCCCCCCGGGAACAAGCCAACAGGCCCCGGCCATCGGCCGGGTCCCCATCCTCCCCCCCACCCCCACCCCACACCGGGAGAGGCTGGGGGATGCCAGGCCCGGGAGGGGGGCTTCGCCCCCGGCTCCCCCGCGGCCGGTCCCACCCGGCTCCTCGCTAGCGCAGCCCGAGGGTCCCAGGGAAGGGGGGGACACACCGCACCCCACATTTTCAAAAGAGAAAGCGTCTCCTCCTCACCCACCCCGCATCAAAGGGAAAACAAAGATTAAAACCCAACCGCAGAGAAGACTTGGTGGGTTTTTTTTGCCCCTTCGCCCATCTCTTACAGGGGGCAGAAGCCCCCCAAGCGCCCCTCGCTGCCCCCCCAAACCCTCGCCCGCTGCAGGGCCGGGTTCCTCTTTACTCACCATTTGCTTTTCATTGGGAAAAGTGAGTGGAGCCATTTTGTGGCCTACGCATCGCGGCTATATTTGTAGTAAGTGTTGGGTGGCTTCAGCTGGGTAGGCTCTAATTCCACATCACGTCCAGTTTCCTATTTAGTATGGAGAGCGGAACACTACTGCAATGTGGCCGAGAGAGATAAAACCCCAGCAGTGGCCCGCCTGCCCTGATAAGGTTCTAAACCCATTATTTATGAAATGATTCATTATTATTTGGCAATTTTATCGAAGGAAAGCGGAAAATTATTGCAGGGATATGCATAGGAATAACTCCGGAATGCATGCCTTCTAGCTTTTTATGTGTGTGTGCTTAGATGCTCTTAAAAAGACACGGCAAAAAAAAAAAAAAAAAAAAAAAAAGAGTAATAAAAAATTGCACTGTGGCTGCCCACATCTGAATAGCAATTCTTTATTTTAGTCCTCTTGGAGGTTATTATGCCTCTGGTGGGGTTTTTTTTATTTATTTTTGCCTTTTTTTTTTTTTTTTTCTTAAATATGGAACACCTACTCCGTTCTTAATTAAATTTAATGAGCCAAAATAAATCGTTGGAGATGCTGAGAGAGAGGGAAGGGGTGTGGGCTGCTTTGGGACGAGAGGAGGTAAATAAAGCACATGGAGAGGAGATGTTTTGGAGACAAGTGGCCCCATCCCCAGCCTTCCTCCCCCCACAGTGTGTTTTCGCTGAAGGGCTGAACTGGGGCGAGCTCCCCGTCTCACCTCCCGCGCTGGGGTGGGGGGAGGCCGAGCATCCTTGCCGCTGCTGGGGGTCTCCCTCGCCCTTGGGAAATTTGGGATGTGACAGGAGAGCTCAGGGCCAAGCCTGGAGGAGAGGGGCCTGGGGAGAGGGAGAAAGGGTCCTTGACCCGCCCTGGGGCAGCCAGCGGGGCCCGGGGCCGGGACCGGCTGTGCGCCCCGTCGGGGCTGGGGCTCAGCCCGGCCGCGACGGGCTCTGGGCTCGGGTGGGGGAAAAGGGGACACCCCTGGCCTTCCCCAAAGCCGCCGTGTAAACGGGGCGGACAGGGGGCACGGGGAGACGGGCGGGGGCCCTAGGCGGCACTTGGAGGCGACGGGACGCGTCTGACACCCTCCGTAATTTGCCAGAGGGTCCCGGCAGAGGAAGGGGGGAGAGGCGGGGATCGCCGGAGGGTCCGGATCTGCTCCCCCGGACACCCACAGGTAAAGCGCCCCTAAGGACGGTGCCGGGGAGCCGTTTCCGACAGCCCTGAAGGGGGATCGGCCTGCCCGCGCAGCCGAAAATCAACGAAATCCCTTCTGGAGCGGGGCGGGGAGGAGGGAGCCGGGGATGAGCATCTCCCGGGACACCCCCCGGTCCCTGCTGCGGGGCTGGGGCGAGGCCGCGACCCCCGGCCCAGCGCGGAGCCCGGGGCGAGGGGCAGCAGCCGCCGGCGCGGCGATGCGGACCGGCCGCACCTGCCCGGCGGCGGGACTGGGGGTTGGGGGTGTGCGGGGGTCGCTATTGTCTCCCCACCACCTGCACGCCCTCCCGCAAGGGGGAAATGCCGGAGCTGTTATTCTTCCTTTCACTCCTTCCCCTCTACCTCCCGCTCTGGACTGAGGCCGTGGGAGAGGTTTCCACGAACCCTCCCCGCTCCCCCCACGCGGGCGCGGCCGAGGGTCGGGTCCCGGCGGGCAGGAGCCCGCACGATGCCGGCGGCGTGCGTGGGGCGGTGGGGCAGGGAGAGTCACGACGCGGTGCAGAGCCCGCCGTGCCTCCCGCCAGGAAACACGACCATTTTTCAAGCCGGCTCCTCTAAGCAACAGGAAGCGTTAAAGATAGAACAGCCGGGGCTGGGCGGGGGAGATTAGGAAGCCGAGCATCTTCTGTGCACCCAGAACCGCTGCGGGGCCATTCCCGGCCCGTGCTCGGCCCACTGGCCGTGGTCAACCCACCGTCACCCGCACGGCTGCCCCCCGCCAGCAGAAGGGACCCTGAGGTGGTGGGTAACGGGCCCCTTTCTGCCCCAGGCTGGTGGGGTCCCCGGTCACACCGAGCCACCCGGGGCTCACTCCCTCTCCACGCTTGCACGAGGCGAAGAGGTAGGAAGCCCTGCGGTGGGAGTAGGGAGCACCAACATTATACAGAATAAAGGGGTCAGCGATGCTCCGAGCAGGCCCAAGGCCTTTTGAGCAAATACTATAAATATCTTTAATTATAATAACAGATAGTTAGAGACAGCAGAAGCAACAAAAGAATAAGGCCATCAGTAAAGCCTTAAACCCAGCTATCATGGAATCACAGGATGGTTTGGGCTGGAAGGGACCTTAAAGCCCACCCAGTTCCACCCCCCTGCCATGGGCAGGGACACCCTCCACTAGACCAGGTTGCTCCAAGCCTCATCCAGCCTGGCCTTGGACACTGCCAGGGATGGGGCACCCACAGCTTCTCTGGGCAGCCTGTCCCAGTGCCTCACCACTCTCTCCGGGAAGGATTTTTTCCTGATGTCCAATCTGAATCTACCCGCTTTCAATGCGTCCCTGCACACGTGGCATCACCTGAGCAGCCCGGCCAGCCCTCGACTGCGGTCCGACTGCGCAGGGTTAACAAAGCCAGGCCTGGCTTTCCACGTGCTCCCGACTCCAAGCTGCCGTAGATGCTTCAGGAAGAAAAAAAAAAAAAAATCCAGGCGTCTTGAAATTACTCAGCACTACACCATGAAAGGAAAAACTGCTTTAGGGAAGGGTGGGTTTTTTTGTTGTTTCGGTCAAGTAAATTCGTGTTTGAGGTTGCCGTCCAGGGCCGGTATGATTTGTGTAACTTCACGTAACACCACGCCCTTGTCCTGCGCTGCGTGCGAGTCGTTGGGTTTTTGTTTTCAAACCGTTTCTAGCCCTTGAACATTTGAAGAAAGTCTTTAAAATATTAACCGATACAACTGTCACCTTCCTGTGTTTCCAGACGTTTTACAATAGGAAACAAAGAACAAAACCCTACAACAATGGCTCAGAGGTATGAATTGCCTCATTCATCTCGCTGGAATGTTCAAAAACATTAACTATTTTTTGACTGATTCAGCAGAAAAAGTGCTGCCAGATAATAAGCTCGTGGCTGATCCAGGGGATATTCAGGCACTGAGAAAGATTTTACGTTTCAGCACAAAGTAGCACCTTTCCTGAAAGGAAGCAAATATTGTTGATGGAAGAGGCTGTGTGGGAGAAGTTGTGACACGGCTTGAAGGGAGCTGCTGCTTTCCCCTCCCCGTACTCGCTCTGAAACGGCAAATGGCTTATTTCACCCCCAATCCTTACTAGAAAAAGGCCCACGACATCGGAAACGAGCCTCGTGTCATTGTAATGAATTAATTGGCTCTTAGTGCCCACTCAAACATACCCTGAGCGAGCAGGGTTTGACCGGGAAAAGGCCAGGACTGTGGTGTGGGGTGTTTTAGTCTCTAGTTTAACACTCTTGGAGCAGGAAAGATGGGTCAGCAGCGCAGGCTGAACTTCAGCTGGGACAATGCCATCGTTAAAACACTCTGTTCAAGCTGCCGTTAAAGCATGTTGATGTGCTACAGGCAGGGAGAAAACAGCTGGCTCGACCGTCATTCCACACTGTCCTCCCGTCAGGAACGGTGGGAATGGGAATGAACTGCCGCTTCCAGCGCCGCTGTCTCGCTGCCAAGACCAAGAGGTCAGGACAGAGGCGCGCTACCCTATGGCCATGCTCGCCGAGGCCTGTCCTCGGAGGTAGCGGCCAAAGGAGGGCAGAGCCCTCGTGGCCAGCGCTGGGCACCTGGGGGGCTTCCAGCACCAGCAGGTCCTGCGCAGCACAAGGCAAGGGACAATAACCACAGAAACACCTACTCCCCCTCCAAACTGAACAGCACAGTCTGAACAGAAGCGGAATCATTAATAAAGAACTGAATTCCTCAACTTTCGGAATGTTACCATCACAGAGCGATGGAAAAGGGCTGATTCATTAATAGGCTGCAGTGCTCGGTGACAGAATACCTGGGTGTCAATAGGGAACAAAGCAAAACAATTGATTTTTGCTCCCCCCACCACCCCATACGGGAATTCTTGGAGAGTGCAGCAGCGAGTGACATCCTCACGCTTCCAGTTAGCCATTCCAAACAACAGCTGGGAAGTGCAAATGCCTTAAATAAAGGCTACATCAGCCAACTGAAGGTTGTTACTTTTAATGGAATCTTAGACCTTTATGAGCAATACATACTGCTTAAATAAATAGCAAACATTCATTTAGAAAAAAAAATAATCACAAAAGTCTAAAAGTGCTAGTTTTTCCAATTTCCTTCCAAGATTTCACAATTCAGAGTTACATTTGCCATTTGGGCTGAATTAAAAATAATTTTATCCAAAGTAAAGGCACAGTTATACTTCCCTTTCCACCAGGCACAACCCCCCTGTCCCCAGTAATCCAGCCATTTCCGCAAATTTCTAGGAATTAGTGCTTTAGCTCTGTTATCCCTGCTCTGCCACACACAAAAATCAACAGCTCACAGTGGGCACAAACACGTAAAAAGTGTTTTTAAAGAAAAAGTCAACAGAAAACCATTTAAATAAGCATCATTGTTAAAAGTACATCAGGTCAACATCTCGGGTTCAAGTCAATTCACCTTTCAGATACGTTAAAATCACACCTAACTGGAAACAAAAGTGCACACGTAGTTCAACGCTGCTCAGCACTGACTCAACCAGGCATTTAGAGCTGGCTGTCCCCAAAACGGGCTGAAAACTCAGTTCTACAAGTTTTAAGTTGCTAAAACAGAATGATTTCTTCAAAGAGAGCTTAATCCTATGTTTCCTGCAGCCTTTTCCAGAGGCATCCCTCCCTGATGTGACAAGTGGTTGCCAGCCATCTCGGGGGAATGTTCAGAACAACTTTGGCAACTGCCTGAGTTGTTTCACATCAAGAATGGTGCCAACAGAATTTATGCTGTTCGACTGGTTTAACGTCTCAAGGGCTGGAGTGTGCACGTTTCCAGGGAAGACCTGAACATCTCCTTCGTCTTTCCTGCCGGGTTGTTCAGTGAATTCAACCCTTCCAGGTAACAGTTTGGTTTTTGATTTGAAATCCTTTAAAACCGGAACTGAGTTTTCATCTGCTTGATCTGCTCTGGGGGGAAAAATTTCATTTGTAATATTTCTTAACACAGGGCTGTTTAATTCTGGTGGAGAAACATCAGTCGTCAACTCTCTGCTGTGACTTTTCAGATGAAGTCTTCCATCAATTTTTTTGGATAACTTGGTCCAGTGGTTGAAGCCATCCAACACAGGGGTACAGTTTTTGTCCAGCACGCTTTCGCTTTTGGCAGTGCCAGAATCGCCACCTTGAACCTGCAGGTCCTCTTCATCTTCACTGCTGTCATCGCCCTGTATCAGCCCATACCGCTTCATGTACTTCTTGGTTGCAAAAGACATGTTGTTTGGTGAAATTAAGCTAAGACCCACCATGCTCTTGTCCATATTTGTATGCAACAGGTCTTGGAAAGAGAAATCCGTGGGAGGATTTTGGCCTGAGCGACTGAGAGAAAGTCGAGATAACTGATTTTCACTGAGGTACTTGAGTGCTATTGCGTTTGCTTCCATGCTCAGATCAACAACATTAGGAGTTAAACCACACATGCTGACGTTGGCAAACGACATGTAATTTAGTCCAGGAACCACTGCTTCAGGATTTATGCACGCCAAGATGCTGAAATAAAGAAGCGAAGAGTTAGCTTAGCGTTACAGGGAAAGCACGCACTTCCCGATACACCCTGACACATTCTGCTCGCCGTAGTGATCTTCCTTCCTTCTCAACACCGCTGCTTCGTCAGGCTCCCGCGTGCCGCGCTCGCACGTTCCGCACACGCTGAAAAGCGGCTCTCCAGCTACTCACGCTGCCAGTATCTAAATATTATGTCAGAGAACTGATGATATGGCCTTCTGATTCAATGCCAACCACAACCCTCGAATGAAGAGGAGCCTGTCTCTAGCGGGTTTCAAAGCTGGTTTTGTTTCCTAAGCAGGTTGGGGCTCTTGGTCTATTCCCACCAACGAATGATCAAATGTCTCTGGCCTCTAGATGCTGCCACCCAACCCAAAATGCCTATTTAGATAGGAGATACAAGCCCAGTGACAAAGGGCACAAACACCTCTTTCCCAATGCAAGCTAATTCCAGGACCTTTACAGCAACTCTGACACAGTACCTGTTTCCAGAAGCCTCCAACGTTCTAGCTCTGGAAGGCATCCTTCAGTGAGGGAAACATTCATTTGTTCCGTTGCTTGGTACACCCTTTTCTTGTGTGCATGAGGTGTTTAAAGACCGAAAGGACAAGCTCTGATACACTGGCAGCGGTTGTAAACCAGTGCATTTAGTACACACGTCAAAGTTCATAAACCCAAACTCCTTGTGTTGAGAGTTTCCCCATTTCAGTGAGCACAGATTCTGAAGTTTGCTCAGGGAGCATAAACTCCTGGCTCAGATGAAGAGCCACTAATTACACTGTGGGGTTGCAGTGTTTCCTTTCCTACTGACCTTTCCTCAGGATTGTTTATCAGTCATGAAAGTAGCAGGAAAAAAATATCACATCACGCTCCCCAGGTTTGAAGAAGAAAACCCCAAGAAATCCAGTTTTGTCTTAGGGCATCACTTATTAGCATATTATTGACATCAAAAAGAACACTGACAGGCTCTCCAGCCAGGGAGGCAGCCTAGAAATTCTAGAAAAACACCTGATGAAACTGAAGCGAAAAGGAGAAAAACCAAGCTTAGAAATTATATGACTGGAAACAGCTTTGATACACAGGTGAAGAGAAGGTTAACTAGGGGATGGCTAGACTTTTGGTTCACCTAACAGTTATACACTAGTATGAAGACTACAATAGGGTGAAAGTGAAGCCCTACCAGGCAGTCAGCCTATGCATAAGCAGCTATACAAGTAAATTCCTGTGCCTCAAACACTTTTTCAGAAATTACTTCTGCTCCTTCCTGTTTCATCAAGGCTGATTCCCTCCCCAGCCACCGCAGTCTCCCTGCTTCGACTCAAAGCACTCTCAATAACAAGCGATTAGAACAGAACCAGTTTTGATTATATGCCGGAGCCACGATAACCGTTTCACTCATGCTGGTGAAATGCAGGATCAGGGCTAAGAAGTAGTGACAAAAATCATACAGCTGCTTAACGTTTAGCCTCCCAAATCCAGTGTTTCTCTGGAATACTTTGACATAGCCCAAAGGATTGAAATTACCCAAGCAGTTTGATTGTTATTCTAGGGAACTGTGTGCTACTGCGTGCACAACAGTTTGAGAATCACCAAATGCTCTAACAGCTAGAGCTACTTGTGTTATACTTCAGTAATCTGAGTCTTGCTAGCAGAGCTTTTCAAGCTATCTGAAATACCCCTAGCACGAGCCAGTGTTTCATCTTTGTAGGAAATGCGGATTGAGTGGCCAAACCAATCCCCAGTGGCAGTGGACACACTCCCTTCTCTTTGCTCAGCGAGCCAATCTTCATTTTTGGTTGGATCTACAAACTACTACTTGACACAACCAGTATTTTACCTGGCATTCTCCACTTTGTGTGTATGTTTCTTCACTTTGCCGGGAGAGTCAATTGTCACTCCAAGACTCTTCAGTTGTTTGAGCGTAGCGCTGATGACACTCTCTTTATTCACCGCTCCCTTGTCAGTCTCTGAAGCCATTTCCGTTGTACCATCAATGTTCTGATACTTAGGACCATCATCATTATCAAATCCTGCTTTAACAGGCAAGGGATCTTGCTCTTCCGAGGACTTTAAGAGGTGGTTCACTTGGCCCTACAGAAAATGGGAGTAGGGGAGAGACCACATGCGCAAAACCCATCATGATATGCAGGAGTTGTCAAAAATCAAAGTCCTGGTTTATTCTTATGCAACTAAAACTACAACAAGATGGGTTAACGGCTTCCTCTGACAAACAAGCCAAATTCAGACTCAGTTCAGGTGCAATCACGTAAACTCACAGCAGCGTAGTCAAATGCTGGGATATCTCACATTTCAAGCCTTCTGTGAGAGCATGCTCGGAACTGAAACACATCCCATACTAATCTTGAACATCAAAGTATCTGCCCTTTAAGGAACTTGAAGGTAAAACGCTGTGCTATTTTAAAGGGCACTAATTGGGCAAGTTATCGACTGACATGATCTTTGAATGAAAAGATGATTATTTATGAGGTAGCAGACAGCAACCCATGTATGCATGGAGGAGTGACATACAGAATAACCGCTTCAACCTTAGAAGGTGAAGAGTCAAACTTGGAACATTCCTGTGAACTCGAAAACCGCACGCAGCGTTCATTCGCGCCAATACCACACCCCAGCTTCAGCAGCGTGCTCTTTTGACCGTTGCACTCAGTGCAGAATATCTACTTTACACGAATTACCAGTAAGTCCTGGTAAAGCTTCTGATCCTCTGATGGATGCCGAGGCAGGAAGGAGGCGGGTGGCTCCGAATTCTGCTCCCTTGTTACCACCACGTGGTTGCTGGCTCCCTCTGATGGTTCTTTCTGTAGAGACACGCTAACACTGTCCTCCAAGGACGAATTGCGAACCAGCGCTTGGGAAACGTTTCCATCCCTGAAAGAGAACACCCAGATAGCTAGGTATTTCCTGGACACAGAGCGCACAAGCATCACTGTGGGTACCTTATCTTTCCATGAACACCAGTAGAAGGGAAAAATCAAGTACTGGAAACAGCTCCTAACACTTCTTGGTCTGCCTTCCGCTTGAGGCTTTGCTCCTTTCTGCAGTCATTTTCTTTCAAAAGCCACTGGAGGACTGAAGAAATACACCCCACTGTGTGAAACTACAACAGCCTGACGTTCTTCAAAAGACGATTTGGAAATGGCAATGGCTTCTCTGGACTAGTCAAAACTCGATGACCCTCTACGGCTTAATTTCAACTGCTTTAAGGTTAATGTTATTAACCATTGGGAGTTTGTCTTACCTTTTCAGCATTTTTATGGACACTTAAAAGCAACGTATCTTCCATATGTTCTGAAACACGACTTAAGCAAAAAGCTGTTTTTACCACAGCAATTGATAGCAAGATTCCTGTGGCAGTTTAAATGCACTTTAAAAACTTCAAAACCACCATTACAAGTACACACATACACAACGCACAGTGAGTATCATGAACTCAGAACCAGCACCTACTTGGAAATATTTCTCAATAGCAGATGTGAAAGAGGAACCATAACCTACCCTGAAGTTTCCCGAAAGAAAAAGGGTAAATATTCTAGAGTGAGTTACGTCGCAGTGCTCTGCATCCCCTTCAGCTAGTGTGTGCATCGCATAAACCTTCCGAGACCAGACTTATCAATACTACTATCATCCCAAGGAGATCCTTAGGCGACCCTCCTCCCCCTTCCTGTTCCTCCTGAGGAGACAAGTGTAAGATAAGGGAATTTCAGAACTCAACTGATCAATCGCCTCTGTTGAAAGCGATAAGATTTAAATCACGTGACATACTAGATAGTCAATGTAGGTTATCAGTTACCGTTACACTAGCAATTATTCACCATTCCCAAAAATGTGTCTTGTCCCGTGTGTCATGTGTGTTGTCCCCCCCGCCAGCAGAAATCTGGGTGATGCTCTACATTCTTACTAGAAGATATTTATACAGCTGTTTTACAGGCTTATGAATTCAAGCTAAAGAGAACCTTAAGATGGCATCTCTCTGAAATACAATGTTCAAAAGACTGATTTGAATCAGTAACATTTACGGTAGTAGTATATGTTTGCAGATAATACTTTAATCAAGGACTATGAATATTTATGATATAGCTTAATTATCATCATCTTTCCCAATATGATTATTTTGGAAACCTAATTTAACTGGAAGGGTATTCCCCCTCCTTTGGCTTTTTCTACTCAGAGAATATTAGATCATTAAGTGCTAAATTGTTGAGCTATTCCCTGTGTAAAATAACATCTATCTAGATAATTAAAAATATTTTTTAAATCGCTTCCCAAATTAGTCTGAGATCAGTCATTGCACTATAAAGAATCTGAGCTTAAAAATAATTAAACAGCAGTGAAGTTGGTACCTGCATTCACTACACACAGAGTAATTGGGTGTAAAGCAGAAATTCAGGGAACAGTCATATAAACATAACCCCCCTCGTCCTAAGCCTCTTGGAACTGAAAGGGTTCTGAATGCTGACAGGGAAAAGCCACTGTACGAACACAACCGAGTACAGCAGCGTCCCCTTTCCCGCTCAGGATTTAAGGTAAGAAAGGGAATGCTGCCAGCACGGTACGGGCTTTTCCAAGTGAAAGGCTTTTGCCATCAGCTGCTGCTGACAGGTAGGCTAGCCAGACCTGCATGACTGATAAACACCGTTGCCTTTAGAGTCGGCGTTTCGGCAAGCTGTACAGTTCAAAGCATAATTAAAAAACGAAGGGAAAGAACAGAATAGCTGAAGTCATGTGACTATCTATAATTCCAGAAAATAGTAAAGGAGTAACTTTTCAAAGGCAGTTCAGCTTATTACGTGAACACGCGATATTTCTGGTTACTTACCGCAGAGTGTTCTGATTAGCTCCTTCTTCCACAAGATGAACACTGTCTACAAAGCTGGGCATGTCAACCACCTTCAAGGAAGAAGCAATACTTGTATTACTTGCATCTTGTTCAGCATTAATTGAAATGCTTATGTCTTCCTTAGAAATCTCTTCATTCTCCTTTTTTCCTTGAGGAATGGAGTCCTCTCGTTCTTCTGAAGCTGTATTCCAAAATAAGCTAGCACCTAGAAGAGAATTAGAGTTTTATCTGTTTAAGGAAAGTCATCACTATCTTCTGAGACCCTTTGGCTTTGTAAAGGGGTCTTTCCTTTGTAGAGGAAGCATTTCCTCACATTCAGGGTTTTTTCACCATTTTAAAAGCGATTTAGGGTTTAGAACAGCTAAGAGTTGCCAAACATCATTAGAGTCTTAGTTTCTTCTAAAGCATGCCTGATGAAAACAAGTGGTTGTATAAAAAAAATATAGTGCATTGACCTTGAGCCAGATTTAAAATTTACTCTGGACTAACCACAACACTTCTATAGATTTAACAATATATATTAATATGTAATTTTACAGACACAGCTGCATAACTTGCTAAAATTAAAGCAAATACAGTCTCCTCTCCATTCATGTAGATGCATGCTTTACAGAACCCATCAATAATATATTTAACCAGACAGGACAGAAGCTATTACTTTTCAGAACAGTGTATTAATTCAAAAACAGGTGTGGATTTTTCTTTTCAATAAGACAATTTAAAACAGAAGACCTTGCTACAGCTATTGGAAAAATAATTCTTCCAGTGATGGCAATCACTGCCACTGCAGCCCAAAACCAGTCTAAACTTGCAGCTAACATCTAGAAAAAACTAACTGGTATACGTCCAGTATGTCTGCAAAACATTCCCTCCATGCCCCAACAAATCACAGAAACATCCAGAAAAAGTGATGCCAGCCTGTTTTTAAAGAATAAAGCATTACCTGTGCTCACAGCAATGCTCACACTTTTTCTCATGTGCGAACCTGGTGAGGAGGGCTGTGTTTCCATAGAAACAAGGTCCCCTTGCTTCTCAGGCTGCACAGCGTGGCTAACTGCAGCCGCTTCAGAGGAACAAGCCTGACGAGCCTGTGCTTCCAATAGGCGCTGGATCTGTAATGGTTATCAGAAAGTTATAATTTGTACAATAAAACATGAAATGAATTACTAAATTGGTCTCCTCTATGGTCTGGATTCAAATCCAGGCTGCACTGCCACAGGAGGCCAATAACCTTCCAGCTCTCAGCAGTGCATGCAGCATAAATCAACGCATCAATTCGATGTTGGCAGAGCTAGCAAAGAAGAGGTTTTAAGCACGCTGGCAGGACTACACCATGACAACTTGAGTAAAGCCCATTTGCACTACACTTGTTGGAAGTATTCTCTGCTCCTTTCATCCACACACAAAGCCTATTACAGATTTACCAGCCAAGCATTTATATGCCAACTGTCCCTACACCGTGCACAACCAACTCTGTATTAATTACAAAGCTAAGCACTTAAATGATAAAATTGAGGTTGCCCAGGCAATCTTTGGTCTAGTATTTGCATCCACCCATTCACTGATTAGTTCACAGCTCCATGGAGAAATATCGTATCAGCGAAGGCGGCATTTATGCAATAATGAGGGGGTTCCCTCCCTCATCCTCATGCACAACCCATGCTTTGAGAGCTTGATTTGACCTACAGCAACCACATCTAAAGCATATTTCAGTTGCAATTTTCTGGTGGAAGCAGGAAAAAAAAAAAAAAGGAAAAGTATTGTGAGCAATTGTACCAACTTTCCTATTCTTATCCTTCCTTGCCAGCAACAAAATTTAAACTCTGGCTCTTCAGCCCCAGATCACACCCTGTAAAATACAGGGCCAACAGTGTAACTCAGGAGACTGATATTTTGGAGAAACGTGACCTGGTATCGAAACAGAACTTGGGGAGACCAGCAAAACCCAATTTTTTCAGCCTGGCAACGCACACCTGATGAATCCTGCCAGTCTGCTGCGAACAGGCAACCAAAGTTTTCTAAGCAACAGCCTCAAGAGCCCAGGAAGCTGTAGGCTTGAAGGCAGGCAAAGCAACACATGACAAAGTTCTGCGCCTCACGTGTACGCTTACAGTAACTCCAAAGTCTATAGCCTATGCAGTAATTTTTATTTTTTTCACTTAGACAAGAATATATCCAGGAAAGCATTTACATATAAGGCGTCTCAGTTTGCATTATAAAACAGTCTGCTAAAAGGGAAACCCTCATGTTACGGAATAAAGTAAAAATAAATGCAAAATCTAATCAGAAGTCAAAGTTTTCATTGGTTTTAAGGGACACCAATTAGCAAAGCTAATCAGGACCCTCCTTCCTGCCCAAATTGGACCTAGTATGACAGGCTCCCTCATTTCAACAAGGACAGACAATTGGCAGAGGAACTGTCAAAGGGTAATCACTAAGAGGGCAGGGGAGAAAGCTGCCATTTCCACAAACCTGAGCTTGAAGTAATTTGAGTTGTCTATCTTGCTCTGTAAGAAGGTGGTAGGCATCCAGAGATAATCCCATCATTCCTTTATCTGATCCCGCTATAGAAGCAGGCATGTGCAGGCACGGTGAGTGGGTTGCACAAAACTGCAGACTAGCGGGGTTTGCGCTTAAAGGCAGTCTTACTCCAGGCGATAAGCCATTGTCAAGTGAGCTGTTCCCCATTTTCCCATGATATCCCATGCTTACAGGGCTGCTTGTGGTATATCCTGGATTGCAGCAGATATTTGGACAAAAGACGTTTTGATGGAGCACTGTACACGGATTCTGTTGAGCCACCTCTGATGGGGTTTCTGGTCCATATTTGGGGCTCATTTTACCAATTCCTTGCCATGAGTTTATGGGATTATACTGGACAGAAGCGGGAAATGGACAATTGCAGGCACTGGCTGGACAGCAAGGCGCCACTTGAACTGGCACCTGCAGTTCTGGTGGTCTTCTGCAGCTCTGCGGTGAAAAAGCAGAGGTGCAGTGGGCTGGCTGCGTAACCGCAGGAAGCTGCTTGGAACTGGACGTAGGTGTTCTCATAGGATGCTCTCCCTGCTGTGTGACTCCGTCAGGGTTTAATAGCAGTCTTTCTGGCGGCCTCCTGGGGTGATCCACAGATGTATCTGGGGAAGGCCCACTGCAAGGGGTTGAAGGCGAAGAAGATCCAGAACTTTTCCTTGATTGCAGGCAAGCTTTCTTACAGTGCAACTGTTGCTGTAGTAGAGCTTGCTTTCCTCTGGAAGGCCTTGACGTTGGCATTCTCTGGCTTAAATGGTTTGGTAATTGCCTCAAAGAGGGATCTCTCACATTAGTAGAAAATTTTTGCTTGTCTTCAGAGTGCTGGCTGGGATAATATGTAGATCCCAAGCACCACTTCTTTTGAATAGGCTGGTGTAGCGCTGAGGGTAGACTTTTAGCATTTAAAGTCCCCACAGGCTTAGACAATTGTCCTGATTCTGTGAAGCTCCCATCCAAAACAAGTGACAGTTCAGGAACTGAAGGGAAGATCCTGGTAACCTGAAGGGGCAATTACACAAGCAAGTTGAAGACAGTTTTCAAATACTGACCTTCTGCTCTTCACATCCAGGATTTCAAAGAAAATGTTTTCATTTAAAAACACTATGTGACCATTACCAGCTCCAAAACAGCTATACATTGAATACTTCTCTAAAGATTTGAGAATCCAGATACAGAAAAAGCAGCAAGGTCTCCAGGATCGTTCTTAGAAGACAGAATTGTTTTCATACAGCACAATAGCCACATCTACCAAATGAATGCTCCATGTCATCATGGAGCACACTTCAGAGTATGGTCCTTTCCCTTTCAAGAAGTGGAATAAAAATTCCTTTTCATTATTCTTGGAGCCAGTAGACAGCAGCCCCCAGGCAGCACAGGTCTAGAAGTATGCAACAGTTGTGGATTATCAAATATGTTCTGTTGCAGCTATTATATCTGTATATGCTTCAGTAAAAAAAAATTGGATCTTTTTTCTTTCACCAAGAAATACATAAGAAAGGGAGTTTGTGTCCTCACTCTTTGCCTCAGACACCATAGCACTTCCACTGATAGTAGCAAGAGTACCAAAGTAGAAGCTCTTCCCAAATCCTGGCATACACAGAAATTAAAGTGTCTATAATCCTGGCACAAAGGCAGGTTGACTAGAGCAGGACCTGGGACTCTTGGTCCATTTCTTCAGTTCTGTTTTTCCATGCTAGCACTTTGGGACAGAAGTTTTATACTTGTCAGTCTCCTTACAATGAGTTTTGCTGCCCTAAGTGTCACATCTTCTCAGATCTGAGAAGCCTACAGCAATTATTTACTCAATTACCTGTTGACTCGCTGGATGAGGACTTGGAATTGGTCTGGGGGATAAATCTTCATCTTCTACACCAGAGTCGTGATCGCTCGCTGACAGCTTGCTGGGTGAACAGCCTTTGGGAGGACTAAAACCAACACAAAACAAAGTAAAATGGTTTGCTTGTCAGATTTGGCAGCAGCAACACGAATCTTCCTGTTTTTCACTGTGCCATCTACAGCGCAGTATCAGCATAATTTTTTTATACATCTCCTCCTCCCTGGTTAGCTAGGGAGTTCACGTAGCAAACAGTACTAAGACCAAACAGTGCAAATATAAATGCTGCTATATGTAAAAGATACTAACCCTTCCCTGCCACGCCCTCAGACACACACTCCTTAAGTGACATTCTAACAGCAAAGCACTGGTTTGTATTAGAAAGATGGGCAGTGCTACAGTAATATTGTTTAAAGGAAAATAAAGGCCATCTTACAGCCAGATTAAAAATTTGACAGATAAGTCAGGTTCTCAAAAATTCCCAAGTTTTAACCTGTCCAGGTCTCGCAGCTGTGAAAAGTCAGAGGGGAGAAAGGGATTTTTCCCAACGCACACAGATTTCAATTAGAGATTTACTTTAAAGGACAGATCTCACGGAAAGCTCACAGTGAACTAAGTGCCATCAGTAAGGAAGCCTTCTTAGAAACATCCACTGTGTAAGTTATGAGTGTCAGTATCAAGAGTAGAACTACCAGTAGTTTCTCTAGGAACATAGTCAGCTTGACCATCTTACTTGAAGAATTTTAACTCTAGGAATAAACAAAAGGCTGCTCAGATTTTAATGCCAGATCGCTATATGCACAGCTAATCTGACACCCTGCGCAGCAGAGGTCAAAAAACCTCATCCAGTAAGTTTTTATTTTTTTGCATATAAATGACATCTGAAAGATTTACCTTCCGATAGGAATTTTCTTGCAAACTCTCTCGAAGAACTCAGTTTCTGCATTCTGGTTTTCTACACTCAACTCAAACTGGATAGGACTCTTGTCTGAAGGTTCAACATTCTGAAATGAAATTTCCTGTATTTGTGAATCATGAAACTTTCACCTTTTAATCACTGAGGTACTACTCTCAAAGAAATAGTTTTAAGTACGTTTATATGTGATTATTTGCTGCTTGTTGTCTACTTTCAATTCTCAATTTGTTCACCACTACAAGGAGGCAGGCAACTTCCCTTCCTGTTTAACAGTGTTCCGCCTGCTGCTCTAAAGTAGTTGGCCTAATTATAGGCATGAGCAGATGCTTCCTTGCTGTAACTGCTTAGATACTCTTCCACAAGCCTTCACCGCTATAGGAAACAGTAATTCTTCCTACACTGTTTCACACACCATAGCTGGGCAGGTCCTGGAGACAACACAAGTGAGCCTGTTACCTTGTAAGCTGTACCCAGGCGAAAGGTGGAAGGCAGCCCTAAACAGGGAAATGGAATTGGAAAGAGAACAGCACAGGACACACACCACACTAGCTGTTTCTTTACCAGAGCACAGGCATGCCTATCAAGCAGATTAACAATTCAACTTCAGGTTCTGCACAAGCCTAGGAAAACACGTAAGGACTGAGACTTCCTAGAATTTCCTCAAACCTTCTTAGTTATCTCCCAGAGACTGTATCATCAAAATTTTTCAAAGATTTACTCGGAACAAAGATAAAAATCATTCCTGCTTTGTTACTGTAACACGGCAATAGATCTGCAGATTAGTAACTACTGAATTCAGCTTCAAGCAAAGCACAAGTACCCAGCTTTGCTCTCCAGGAAGCCCTGATATGCATCACCCATCGCAGATCTCAGATGCATCCAGCATGCATACAGCATCCCAGATTAATAAGTGCTATAGGAAATCAGAATCTCTGCTCATAAAGCCAAAAGCTCACTAGTAAGAAGGAGCACTAACCAACTCCAACACAGCATGCTACATTTTAAAAGACAGATTCTTAATGCTATTAGAAAAGTGAGTAGTTGCTGTCTTTGGAGGTCATCTCCCAATCTGAGAGTCAAACTCTGAATTTACAGTAATCGCTGTAAAAAGGTAGCTTTATAGAGCTACATGATTTTCAAACACTGCAGTTCCATTTGGGTCACATTATAGTGATTCCTCCTTTAAGTATTTATGCTAAAAGTCAAATTTTAACATACCACGATGCAGTAGGAAACCAAGTCACTTACCCTGAAAAGGTGTACTGTTTCATTGCAAGTTAAGATCTGAAACCCTAGTTCAGTCTGTCCGCTGCACGGAATGCACTCATAAAACTCAGGTTCCTTGTGTGTCAGTGAATAAAGCACAATAAGAAAACTCCCAGACTCTGAAAAAACCCTAAAAGAGAAAAACACACATCATAAAAACAGGAAGGCAGCCCTTAGTTTCTCAATATACTGAGCAAACTATCACACAGTTTAGCAAATCGATGAATCACTGCATTTTGAGTGGCATTGAGCTACTGACAGAGCAGATGGACTTGTGACTAATGGCACATGCAAGGCTCAAAGTAAAGAAATAGGAATAATTCATCTACTTTCTACTTCAAACCTTTTAGTACTTCAAATGAATTCCTGGAAGACTTCAATTACAGCATAGAAAACATCTGTAAAAATGATATTGTGGTTTTCATTTTTTTAAATAATTCAATTGAAGATGTATTATAAAGACATTTAGTGTTTCAGTTATCCACAAACATTCCAAGAATGCTCATTAGCAAACAGATATTTTAAAGAAAAATTATATTGATTTTTTTCCCACAGGTTGAGAACCGTGAGTACCAAGTCAACATTTAACACAAAAGATCAAGGATAATGAAAATAATGTGCATTTGCAGGAAAATGTAGTACTTTCAGAACAATTTCCTTTATATAGCACTTGTAATACACTTCTTTGCGGGAGGGGGATGTTTGGTTTTTCTTTAAATAATAAATGTGCTAGAGAAAGCAGTAGGAACAAGATACTTAAAAATCGCATTCACACACAACATTAAATTTATACCTGAGTTTAAGAGTTAGAAATGTATGATGCATAGATTAAGCTGTTCATCTGCAGAGGTTAATTGTTTGCACGGTTCATCAAATCTGCCTAATCCACTTCCAAGACGGAATCAGTGAAAGTTAATGAGAGACAAGCATCTAACTTGCCTATCTAATAATCTAATTGGGCTCTTATCTCTATTTGGGCATATTTAAATCGTTAAGGGGAAAAAGTCTATTCTGTAATTACAGACACATCTGTTCAAGTGTGGGTTTATTTCATAATTTAAAAGCAAGTGTGGTCGAGCAGAAGAAATTCTTATGCATACAGCATATTTTAAATTTTCATTCACCTGAAGAGCCGTTTTAAACTACAAACACCTGAACTCCCAGCTTCCACAGAGACAGGACTCAGCAAAATGTTACGAGTGAAAAGATGTAGAGAATGATGAATGATTATCTACTAACATCACAATGGGGAAAAAAAAAATCAGAATGCAAAAAACCAATAAACAAATATTTAGCAGGAACTCAAAAGAGCAGTAGCTGCAAATCAATGTTTCCATGTATTGGTCAGATACAACCAGGGAGAAAGCCTATGTCAAAGAAAAAAAAGACATAAGAAAAGTTCTAAGCCAAAACATCACCACTGCTTAAACTACATTTTCCTGCTTGCTGGTTCTTATTTAAACTAAAATGCAGTCACCTTAATGACACTAATGTTTACCCTCTTCTGTCTTTGAGATAGCAGCCCAGCTTTCCAACACTTCAGGCATAGAAAATTTGTGAGGCCGGAGTCAAAACCAGAAAGAACGATGAAAAGAGACAGCCTTACCTCCTACGCAACACACAAATCACAGAATTCCCTCAACAGAGCCCATATTGCCATGCATTTCTGTGGAAAGCATTTTTGGCAGCCAACAACTTCTATGTTTTAGAAGACTTGCCTTTCTTGAATTGAAGAACTGAATAAATATCGCAAGCAACAGGCCCAAACTTGAGGACTACAAATATGAGTAACTCCACTCAGCCAGCTAGAAGTAAGGAGAAATATCCAATTAGAGACAGTTGCATTACCAAGTTTCCTGTATGTAATTCCTCAAATACATCTCCAATCAATGTGTGTATTAATCTGTACAAACAGAGCCAAACACTTACACTCCAACTAATGGCAGAGCATAAGCCTTGGGATCAGACTCAAGTAGCAAGAGCAATTTTCGTGTCTGGTCCATCGTAAGGTAGCTGAAAGAAAGCAGAAGTTGGTTTTTTTTTTCAGTATTTTGGAAGGCAGCCATTCATAAAAAAACATGAAGAGACAAATACAAGCTCAGAAAGTATTATAAGAAAACAGTTCAGGGAGAGAAAAAAAAAACCAAACCCATTTTCCTCCACACTTAGAACAACCCTCAGCTTTTCATCTATTCCCTGTGCATCAAAGAATTAAGGACAAAATTTGCTTTGTTTTATGATATTCACCGCAAATCCAGAAGTGCAAGTCATGTTAGATTTGAAGAGTAACTTTCACAGAGGCATTCACAGGTGTCTCCCCAAATAAAATTAGATTCAATTGCTTCTAGTTATTTCCCTGATCTATCCTTAGTTCACCCTACTAAATCAATCAGTCAGAATGATGATTCCCCAATACCATCCTGTAAGCATCATGAACAGAAAAAGATTTGGTCCACATTTTCATGCTAGGGCAAGCACTGATATTGCTCAGAAAGCTGGATGCTGCTTGTATTTATGTTAACCAGAGGAGTGTCCCTGCATCCGTGAGAAGATCCTTCTACCAAAGTCAAAAGAAAGAGCAGCTCCTCTGAGCCAGTTTGGATTTTTGCCCCACCGCGTTTCCTGTTTCTTGTTTATAACATTTTAAATTTCTCCAAGTCCAAGAAGTTATGGTCTTTTTATCCCAGTTACTTTACTAAAAAGCACAGCACTGGTTGAGATCCTCCCTAACTAGCTGCTTTACGAAATGCAACAAGCTGCAAGGCAACTTTGATAACTCATCACCTTTCACTCACCCACATTTATACGTTCCTTGAACTTGTGCAATATTCATAGGACTGTTCAAATTTCTTGCTAGTGCTGTGGGAATTATTGGGACAGACTTCACAGGGGTGTATTCCAAGATATTTGCTGCAGTAATAGAAGCCCAGTGAAAATTAAAATGTAGATTATCCAGGTTTTCTGTGAAAACAATGTGAGCTCTCACAGTGAGCAGTTTAGAAAGATCCAGCGATTCTTTACTGCAGAGACTGTGCTGCAGACCCTAGAAGGAGGGAAAAGAGAAAAAAGTTACATGCACAAAACTGTCTTCATATGACTACCATGATTCAAGTTGTATTACACTAGGAACTCAAAACATTCACCAGCGCTACTGCTGCAGGAGGCACTGTATACGAAGCCGTTAACTCAGGTCTCCAAAGCTCATGGATACAATGAATTTAGGGAATAAATGTAAAAGATACTGGAAATAAAGCAATGCTAAGACATGCATAGCTTAATGATGTATACAAAAACCTGGGGTTATGTTATTGATTTTTATACAATTTAAGCAACAAGCCATGAGAAGGCTCAAGATGATCTGCTGGCATTTTCTTACTTGCATTCAAGAAATTTGTATTTTAACATCTGATGTGTCCTCACCAGAAAGTTTAGATGTGACGTGCTATTTGTATGCTAAAATACACACAACTACAGGCAAACGTTTACAGGAATGGAAGGTGTATTTACTAGATTATATGTCTACAGCAGAGCACACAAGTGACAGGCACATGCTGGACCTACAACTACTAACTTACCCAGACTTTTCTTGCAAGTCACTTGCCTGGAAATACTTTTTATTACTAATTGCACAAATACTGCAACACATTCATGATAGATTCGAAAGAAAAAGCTGTGTTTTTTTCTTAAGTGTTTGTTGCAATCACTGTTGTCTTGCTGGCTTTGGTGGTCAGACCAGCTAAAAAAACTTGGGTCACACAGCGAGATTTTAGTCCCAGATTAAAGACTGTGTGACCCTTAAACACCTGTGAAGACTAACTGACTTTAATAGTTTCCAATACACTTTTCAGTGACACTCAAGCAGCTCCTTTCACATAACCAACTAGAGAGTCCCACCTCAGCCTCAATTTTGCTATGTTTGAAATCAAACCCTGTGCATAACTGTTTTCTAGGCAGAACACTGGACTAAGAGACCCAAAAGTTGCCAAGAGCTGCCTACCTTGAAAGCCAAGCTGATATCTTCAGCACTGTGCACTATGATATTATCTGAAGAAGGTCCCCAGGCATTAACTGTACACGGAATCAAGAAGTCTCCAGGAAGAGATGTAGTTGGAATTTTGCCCGATCCACCAGCAACTTCTCGACCAGGATCAAAGCGGTCTATTGTTAACGTTATGCCTTCCCCGGCTTTGAAATAAATAAATAAAGTTAGAGTCCAAGAGCAACAATTCAGGTTCCTTGATAATAGCTTACTCTGATACTGTCTGTCTACCTGATGTTTAAAGTTACCTTCATCTACTGCAAGAGTCCCAAGCAAAAAACAGGAAAACGATCTCTTTTCATTCTGCTTAGCGTGGCGATAGGCGAGTCGCAAGGTTTTCTCCATCAGAGATATCTTCGGGTTTCTAAAAAGAGACAACAAGCAAGTTTAAGACCTCAATTATTTTTAATGCTTTTTTTAAATAAGTATTATATTCCAGTAGCTTCCACATTCTTTTTTTTTGGCCTTTAAAAAGAAAACAGACAGAAACAGCCCAAAGTCCTAAACAACAAAAAGGTAAAAAATTATCAACACTGTATAAAATGCCAGTGGAATTTCAGCTCAGCACCCCAACTATTCATATTCAGGAAAGCCCTATTGTAACTGGAGCAGCTCCACAGAATGCTCCGTATGATCACTTCAACAAGAATATTTTGGCTTGACTAGACCAGAAAACAACATTTTTTCTCCTATGGAGAATAGATAGGATGGAGACACAAGAGCTTCTTTCTATCAAGAATAAGGAGAGAAAAGTTTTTTCATCTGAAGGGCAACATTGTGTTCACCTCTAGTTCTTGTGACAAGTGAATTATTTTAACAGAAGACTAAAGAAGTTAGAAACACTTAGACCAAAACACAAAACCTCTAAAAAGTCGCCTAAATTTAAAAGATAGGACAGACCAAAAAGCTTAACTAACGTTGACATGATGTTCTCTTGTTTTAGCACAATATTTAGCGTGGATGCTTAAAGCAGCAGCAAACTGGGCTCAGTGACACGTGAATGTAAGTATGGAGAAAGATTACTTGATTAAAAAATTACTTTTTAGTAAAAAAAGTAATGAGTTTGGACTCTAGGGCAGTAAATACATCAACATCATTTTTGCTTGAGACAGTTTATACGATTCTGACTTGGAAAGAGGTCAAAGTTGAAAGTCAAGTTACCAGTTTGTGTGAATACCGTGATGATGGCTCATCTCCTGCCTGCTCAAGATTAACTAAGTGGTAATTTGTTTCAAACTTTGTTAAAACTCGGAGGTTTTAATTATAACTCAAAGAGCGTTATGTGGCAAAGAGAAGCAAAGGCCCCCTGACCTTATGTAAGGGCTGTCCCTTACACGCGCATACTTGCTTTAATAACTACAGTAAGATAACATCTATATAAAAATTACCCAGTTTAATAATAAGAATCCATTTTTACCCTCCATTTGTTTTACAAATCAACGTCCTACCCTAGAAATTCACAGGTGCTTCAGATTTGCCTTCAGACTCATTCTAAGCAACAACAGCCACCAGAACTTTTGGCATTTTAATCCAGAGTCCTGCAGCAAGCAAAATGCTTAGCTTTGCGTTTCCTCTGAAGAATGCTGTCTCTATCCAGCTTGACAGAAATACTATTTTTTCTCTGTAAATATTTAGAGACAAGGAAAAACACATTAAGGAAAACTACAAGTATGCAGTTACTTTTACAGCTTTCCACGTGGGAAGGAAACAAAAGGAAATTTTAAGTTACTGCAGATTGAGGCATCTCTGACCCACTTGGTGCGATACACCACAGAAACAGAAACCCAAACCTTTCCACTGAAAAACCCTATATGCTCACAACAAACACACTAGTTGTTTCTTTATCCCTTGTGACTTGTCATACACTAGACTCAGAAGATAGAGTGACCTGTGCATCACATAATTCAGAATTTATTTTAACTTTTGGCTGCTTAAAGAAAGGTTATTCATACCTGTAATAGGTGATATGTGAGCCAATGACATCACCCATAGGGACTGGGTCCCAAAGTGCACACTTTGACAGAGGGAAACTGAAAGGGACCATCCTCTCAGGGACAAATCTGGGAAGATGATCACAGAGGTAAGAAATTAAAATGGATTAATACTTTCAAACAGTGTTTATCAGAATGAACAAAAGTGACGCTAAGAAAAACAACAAACGCTACATAAGCTGTTGGTTAAAATATGGTTAATATATGGTTAAAACATTTTTGTTTCAAGTCCGGGCCAATGAAGCAGAAACTTTGTCCTACAAAACTGTCAAGGATATGAACTAAAAAGTCAACACAAAACTTTCATTTTCCACCTGTATGTAACCTCAGAAGACACGTGGGTCTAAATACAAGTTTGCACATGAAGTTCAAGAAAAAGCTGCTCTGAATATATTGTGAGAAAGGAAAAGATTATCAGTCATTACAAACCCCCACGGCACAAAGAAAATCTTGATTTAGCAAACAACATTAGATCAGCTGCCTGGTTTAGTCACCTTTAAAAGCCAGCATTAAATCCACTTAGTTTTTAAAGACTTGTAAAATAAAGCCTTGGCTTAACTCAAACAATATGATGTAGAATTCGCAATCTACTCCAGAGGCCTGAAGAAATTCGCATGCAACCACGTAAACTTCCTTACACAAGCAGCGTTACGTCCTTTAAGCGTTGCTTAAACCAAGCATGTTAAGTAAAATAGAAAACATTCGACAACCCACATCGTTTGGCAAATATCTCAACACTTTTTAACCAATAAAGGCCTTGCTCTGTAGGTGTTCGGACCGTCAAGCTTTGCCAAGGTGCTTTCTTCGCATTTCCTCAAGCTCCCAGGAAAGGGCTCTCTCTGTTTTGAAGGTGGCCCGCTAAGCAACACGCCTACCTCTCATGGTTTAGTGACAGCCAACCGATTCTCATTAAAAGCTAAATGCCATCAAAATAAGTCCTAATTTAGGTTTGTAATAGGGGAATTTTTTTTAAAGCCACGCTGTTTTCACTCGTTTTCGGCAAGCAGGGATCAGGAACACACCCCCACAGGTATTTATAACCAAACCAGCGCTCGCAGAGCATCGCCGAGCCCAGCGGGTATCCCGAAGGGCCGGGGGCGATGGACCCCCTTCTCCCCCGCGCTAGGAAGGGCCGTCCCAGAGCGGGTTTCCCGACGCGGAGCGGGTACCTCGGGTCCGAGCCAGGCAGGACAGGGCGCATGCGAAGCGGCCGCAGCTCTGTTCCCTCTTCTCCCAGCCGCGGGGCACTGGCGTGGGGCCTGCCCGCGACAGCCCCTCCCTCAGCCGGGCGCCAGCGGGGGTCTGCCAGGGTCCCCTGAGGGAAGAGGGGAGCGGCCCCCTGCCCAAGGCCTAACTACCGTCGCGCTCCCTGCAGGGAGGCGCCAGGAACCGCCTCAGCTCCCGCCGCTGCAGGACCCGTCCCGCCCTGCTCCGGCACCTTCCTCAACCCACAACCGACCCCTCTCCTTCCCCGCCACCAACAACCGCCAGCCAACCAAAAGGCACAACCGGCCGTTATCCCGCCCCCGCTACCTGCTTCGATCCAATCGGCGCGCGGTAGGGAAACAGTTCGGCCAATCAAAGCCTATCCCGGGGAACCAACTGCCAGCGCGCGCGCAGGGGGTTTAAAAACGCCACCGGACTAAGAAACGGTCAGCGGGAGGGCGGGGAGCGCGCAGGCGCATTGCGGCGCGGTTGCTATGGCAGCACGCCGCGCCGCTATCGCCGGGTCGGAAAGGACCGTGGCGGTTGACGTGGTCAACCAAAATAAACGGACAACCATCCGGCTGGAGCGTGTGTCCGGCCTTTCCTAGTCGGGTATTCCCGGGCACGAGCCACTCAGAGCGCCCGCGGCTGGGTTACGGCCTGCACCCGGGCGCGCGCTTGTGACAACCGTGGAAGGGGGGCTTGGTGACCGGTTGGGGATGCGCCAGGTCCCTCAAGGGGCAGCCCCCTAGGGCAGCGCTACGGCCCCGCCGCCCCAGCGGTCACCGGAGGGGGCGGTGCGTCACGGGCCGCGCGGGGCTGGCCGGGCGGCGAACCGGAGGGCGCTGCACGCACCGGATGGGAGAGGCGCAGCCGCCGCCGGCCCTGCGCGCACGTGCCCGCCCCGCCCCTCCCGGTCGGCGCGCGCCGCCGGGCACCCGGAAGGACTTTCCCTCGGTGGGGACAGCTCAGCAGCGGGTGCGCGGCGGCGGCTCTGTCTCAGCCCCGTTCACAGCCCTCGGTACCCGCCGCTCCACGGCCGCCCCCTGGCAGCCCCCCCCCCCCCGCCGCTGTCCTGCTGCTGCTCCGCCGCCGCCTCCTTCTCCTCATGAAGCCCGTCGTCGTCTTCGTCCTCGGCGGGCCCGGTGCGGGCAAGGGGACGCAGTGCGCTCGGATCGTGGAGGTGAGGGCAGCAGGCCCGCCGTCGGTGGGTGAGGGATGGCGTGTGGGGGGGTGTGTGCCGCGGGCCTCCGGCTGCGGGGGGCTCTGCGGTCGCGGGGCGCGCTGGGAGTTGTACACCCCCCTCGCAGCCCCCCGTGGGGTCTGTGCCGCTCCTTGGGGGAGCGTGTCTCCCTCGCGCTCTGGGCCCTTGTCCAACCTCGATCTAGGCAATAAAATACAAATAGCCGACCCACATCTCCCTGCTACCCGCTCCGGTGCTGGGGGCAGCCCCCCTCCAGCCCCTCCACTCCCTTTCCAGCCCTCAGCCAGGGGCCAGCCTTTTCCCTTCTCCTGCTTTGTCTTCCCTCAGCTCCCCTCCCGCGAGGTCCCGCTTCGCCGGTGGCTCTGCCGGTGTTGGCGTCCGCCCCGAGCGGCGGGATAACGGCCCCACCGCGGCGTTAAGGACAGCGGTCGGGGCGGGAGCACCGGGCCCTCCCTGCGCCTGGGCGGAGGAGCAGGACCGCGGCCCTGGGGCGGCTCCTCGGGCGGTTCCTGGCTGCCTGGGCCGTGGTGGCTCTGTACACAGTCTGCGTGGCCACCTCGGTGGCTGCGGGGTTGCCACCTGCTCGGGCTGCCGGTGTTGTGGCCTGTGAGTGGAGGCAGAAGGTGGTTTACAGGGGTTGGGAATGCATTGGCTTGAAATGTGTGGGGTCAAAGTCCGTGTCTTCTGAAGCCTGTCCCGTAAATGTAAGGGCTGGTACAGTAGACGTTGCAGGGTGTTGGCTTTCTGACCCGGTGCCATCTCCGCAAGTTGTGGAAGTCAAATGTTAAAAATAGAGCCAAAACTTTGTTCTGTAACAGAACATGATAGACGTCAAAGGATGTTTTCATTTTTCCAAATACATTTTTACAACCCTTTGGGATAGAACAAGTAGCTAAGAAAGAATGGTGAATACTACATGGTACTGCCCTTTCAAAAAACAGAAAGACCTGGGGATAATTGCGTTGTGTTCAGGTGTATAATTATAGGAGTAGTTAAAGCTGAATGGTTCCCAGTGTGTGTGTGTTGGAACTGAAGCAGCGCTTTTTTGTTTTTCTTCTGAGCGGTTGTATATGTTTTTCTACTGAAAGCCATGTAGGATCAAAGTTTATCCATACTTGCACTGAAAGAAATGTCCAAGAACTGTGGAAATCCCTGTGTTTCTCACACTATTGGTAGGGAAAAAAAAAAGCTGCATCTCCTGGCACAGACACATTTTGTCTGTTGTCTGTTCTGGTGGTGTCCTGGCTGTGCTGTTACAGTTTATCCATGCTGCCATTACATCCCAGTCTTCAGCTTTGTATAACTAAGTTACGCAAATTTGGGCCAGACTGAAAAACGCCGTTACGGCATTAGTTCTGAAGGATTTTTAACCTCAAATTACAGACTGGCTTATTCATGAAATTAAATTGTGGAATGAAAGGTTCATAGTGCTCGTAAAGCTTTTTTTGGTAAGGTTGGATTCTGCCCCTGGCACGTAGCAAGCTCGTGGATGTGAACTGTAGGGGAATCTTGTAGGCTGTCATTAATGGCTTTCACCAAACCATTAATGTAGCCTCAGGGCTGAAGTACCTTGTGTGCCTGCTGGCCTATGTTTAAAAGTATGAATGCCTTTGGCTTGATGGGCTGATATAATTGGATAAAGACCACTTTGTTAGGAGGAGTTCAGATGAGTCATTGCTACTCAAATTGCCTTTGCAGCTACACATGAAAGAAGAAAGTTTGCTTGTACTGTATTTATTTTCTTTTCTAAGCCTGGAAAGGGAAGTCAAAATACTATACATGTAAATTTCCTCTAATTCTCCTAATCCCACTGATGGCATGGAAAGAAGTTAATTGAAGTCAGTGGGCTGCCACTAGAAAGCGCTCGGACCCACTGACTCCAATGGAAGCGTTGGTGTTCCTGCTCGCTTGGACACCTCTACGGGAGCCGTTGACTAAACTGTGAGGGAGAGAGGGTCCGAGGTGGTTGAAGGGAGAGTTGGACTGATGGGAGCCTGCTGGAAAACTTTAGGAAAAGGCGGCATGAGCGGGGAAACGCGGTGGAAACTCAGCAGAGGTACTAGAGCAGCACCCTTTTCTAAGCACACATCCTTGGCCTGGCCCCTGGCAGCCCCCCAGAGAACCCTGGTGAGGCGGATGAATAGCCTGTATGCAGTCAATGCTGCCTTTACGTTGAAAGTGTATTTTTGCTGGGATTTTAATCCCTGTCGGCAGCTTGCCACAGAAAAGAGGGGCTCTAGCTGTAGCTGAGTAATAATAAACCTCATTCATCCTTGTTGTAAATGGACTGGATAATATTAGCTTACATTTGAGATGAATCTGATCCAGTATCTTGCTGTAAATCTGAAGTTTGTGCTGAACAGAAAGTCAGTATGAGCTATAAATACTTCTTGGTTGCTGTTCATAGTAGAGATTTGGGACGGAGCACATCACATGTGGAAGAAGTCTCACTGTGCTGAGGTGAGATCACCTCTGACTTTAACATTAAAAGATTCTATTAAAAAAACCAAGCTGAGTGTTTTGTAGAGTAAAGGGGCTATTATGTACTACCTGGGAATGACTTCTCAAAGAAGCGTTCGAATTGTTTTGCTGACTATGCCTTACGTTCCCAGAGAACGGAGATGGCTGTCACACATTGTAGGGAAAATATGTATTTGTTAAGTACTACCCTAAATCAAAACTGCTCGATATGTGCTGGAGTCCCTCATTCTGGAGAAGGCGTGTATTCATGCCAAATTTGGAGCAAAATGGAGAAAGGATTTGGGGGAAGATTATGCAATAACAAGCGGAAATGGGTATTGACACAGTGTATGAAAGGGAACAGCAGGTAAGCGATTAGGTTTCTTTATCTTCGCAGATAAGGTTGGAGGAGACAGCTGAATCAGGCTGGTTTTCTCTGATACGGAGGGAAGACTCATGTATATGTTCCACAAACAGAAGCGTCAGTGAAATGCAAATGCAGCAGAACTGCTGCTCTGGACCAGTTCCTCCTATTTAGGAAGGGGTGAAGCAGAATTCCCTCCTAAGTTCCCATCCTCTCCCTTCCAGCTCTGCAGATTAACTCGGGAAACCATCCGCAGCTCTGTTAGGTGGAGTTCGCCATCACCTGGGACTGTTGAATTGTTTGTTGTATGAGGCAGAATATTTGAACAGGTAGCTGAGTGATGTCATCTGAATGCAGGTTCTTGCAGTAACCATCATGCTTTCCACAGTGTTCTTATCTTCTGTGACTGTTGGATTATTATGTGTAGGACAAAATGAGTGTGTTTTATTGATGACTTCTGAACTTGGCTTCTATATCTGAACTTTGGTTATGATAAGGAAAAAAAAAAGTTCTTTAAAACTGAGAAAAAGATGTTTTCATGTACTTACGTTTGAAATCCTCACAACCTCTGCCCGAAATGCAAACTGCTTGGGAAGGGAAGAATAATAGCTAAATCATTTGTCTTTATTCCAAGCAAGATTTGAGTGGCGTTGTTTGTTTGTTTTGGCAAGGCGATTCTGTAGGGATTTGGGGTGCACAAGATACCCCTCTCTGTGTACCCAAAATACAGTTCACTGCTATCGCATGTGCTGTATGTCTGTGGTTAAATCTAAAATTAATCCCGCAAGGTGGGATGCTGAGCCTTCTCTTTTTACAGGAGCATGAGTTAGTATCCAAGTGAAAAATGGATGTTGAGTTGCTTTGGGATATATGATAAGATTTTCCAGGGTGAAGAAAACAATGCAAAGAAGAATTTATTATATCTGAAAGTAGCGGTGAATTTAGGTTTTGCTGTCGTGTGGAATTGTCTTCTGGAAGTCTGCTGCGAGACAGCGTTAACTTCTTGAAATAAAATGGTTTCAAAATTGTTTGCTTTAAACTCAACTTCTGAGGTCTCTTTCCCGAGTGCCAAGTATTAGCAGGCTGCTTAGCATTAAGTTCTCATGGTTGTTTTTTTGGAATATGTTTATGTTTCTGAACTGTGGAGCTTTTTTAAAACCAGGCGAGTGATCATATAAATCAGCCCCCCGCTGAAGATTTATCCCTAAATGCTTCCGTTTTGCAGAACACAGGCTCGCTCCCTGGGCATTGGATTTTGGACTTTCCCAAACGTACTGGGTGCCTTTTATTGAGCTGAGTGTTCCTGAAGCACTGGGGTGCTCTGTTTGCTCCCCCTTTCCCTGGGAGCACTGTCAGTGGGATCTCCTTTGTGTGTTTTGTTTTGTTAATGAGGGGTTTTTTTACTTTGTTTCCCCCTCCCCTTCCCGAGGCAAAAACATGTTTCAAACCAAGAAAATGTCTTCAAAATTCTTTTTTATTGGATTAAGCAGGCAGAAGGTCTATTGCTGCATTACAGTTTATACCCTAAAGTTATAATTCCATGTGCTAATTGCTGATGGGACAGCCGAAAGAGCTTTTTAGGTTAAAAAAAAAAAAAAAGGCAAAGGCTTCATTCTTCACACGGTTCTATTTTTATTTTAACTAGTTCTTGAGTGGTGTGTCTGAGAACATGGGGCAAATTTTGGTTGTTTGTCAAGATTGCCCAAGATATGACAGGTCAGGACTAGGGCAATAAAAGTTTGTATTTTATTTGTTTAGATCTTACACCCTGTGACTTTCACTTTCAGAGTAACAACGATAAGCCAAGATAGGAGTCAAGGTCAAAGTGGTAATTTGTGTTTCTCTTGCTTTTTCTTGGCTTCTGCTCGCTTAAGGAAGTCTCAAGCTGTGTGTGTAGTGGAGGGACGTGTCGCTGGACTGCACAGGGCTAAATCAGAAATAAGGCGGGTGCGTAAGGAGCCCCCGCAGCCGCTCCTCCTTTCTCACTGCCTCCCAGATGAGTAGGGCAGACTCTGCCGTATTCAAGCGTGGCACAGATATGACTCATGTATTTTCAGTTTTATTCATCTATTTATTAAAAAAACATGTTCTGCCTGTGGAGTGGATGCTGCAAATCCTGGCTGCCGGAAGAAAGCTAGAAGTGGGTGTAGGGCAGGTCTGGGGGAAGCTGCAGTCTTGGGTTGTAATTTGGAGATGTGGAAGGTACCTGATTGCCTTGCCGGAAGGGGACTGATTTACCAGGCCACTGTGAGACAGAGATGCGAGCAATGTTTTGCTTTGCACTGCTGAGTAACACCTCTGGGTGGGACTGATGGAAACGAGCGTGTCGTTCCGGGGCACTGGGATTATTTATTTTTTTTAAGCAAAGGAGGAAGATGTCTGCAGTGATGCTGAACACAGTTGATTTTTATATTTATATTATTTTACTTATGTCTCACAATTAATTTTTGTAAGAGATTTGGATTATGGCTCTCCAAATATAAAAATAGTTTTAAAAATAATGACAACTTGTGTATCAGGAATTTACTGGTTTAACCTCGATTTCTTGCAGAATAGCACACCAGTCAGCTTGCATAGCAGAAAACATTATCTCTGAAATAAGTTTTAGAATAGTTAATTCTATCTTTTCTTTTCTCTGTAATCTAAAAATCTGCCCAGATTTTAGGTGCTTGGCATCCAAGTATTTGGAAGGGTTTTTTAACCTAGTTTCTATTACAAGACTTCCTTTCAGTGTGACATTATGAATCCTTCAAGAACTGGAGAAACTGCTTTTTCATTGTTTGGCAGCCACAGTCCTGCAGCCTTTCTGACTTCGGAGGCGAAGAATTAGGCAGTAGTTGCAACAGGTCACGTCCTGAGGATTGCATCAAGATGTACTTGGCGCTGCTGGAAAGTCGTGCTGGCGCAATGCAAACTTCAGCGAGACGCTGCTCTCTTTGCCCCAGGTTTTGTGGAGTTACATCGCAGTCTCTTTTGCAAGCTCTTGGGGATGTGATGATTTTCTCCAATTGAGGACACTTGCTGAGGGTTTTTTCTCGCCTGAGATGAAAGAAAACTTTGTGCCCTGTACGCACGGATTAAAACTGGCAAGAGGAGCGTGAGCACCGCATCTCTGAAGCCGTCCGTGTACAGAGAGAGCAGCAGCCAAGCCTTTCTCCCTGCTTGTTTGCATTGTTTAAACTGGCTTGTTGTCTTTGGCTCTTGACTCAGTACAGTTAACAAATAGATGTTTTTCCCCTGAAGGAGAGGTTTGTTTTTCTTATTGCCTGGTTAATCCATTCTGAAGGTTACTCTAGAATACAATTTGCTGTTATCTAAAACAAGTCTATTTATGCAACAGCACTTTAAAACACTTTTATCTTTTAGTTTCTTGTTCAGCCATTAAAAACTATTTTCATTTGCTGTTGCAAAGGATAGAGAATTCCAAAAATTGTCTGACTCAATTTCATTTTCGTGAAGGAAGAGGGGAAATGCCAAGAAAAATTAAATGGTATGGTAATCCTCTAAAACCGAAGGGATTATATTTGCCTCCTGTTTTCTCCTTTGTAGAAACTTAAGTTAAAGAATGATGATATTTTGACATTTAGCAAGAAGAACTACATGTTAATTTAGAGTTCAGCAGAGTTAGGTTTCTTGCTTATAAGGAAAGATTTATTCTGGTTCATAGTAAATATTTAGATTTGCAATTAAATGGGCATATCCAAACGCAGTGCACATTAAAGCAGGAGTACAGTGAGCTTCTAGAGGATGTCTGTGGAGCTTTTTCTTCATAGTTATTTACAGCGGCATCTTGCTTCCTTTTTTTTTTTCACCAGCTGTATAGAGTTTTGGAGATTTAGGTAATTATATCCCTTCTTAAATTATGACTATGGCAGAACTAACTTTCCATGCTTTTGTGGGTGAAATTGGAAAGCAACTGAAATGTTTTTAAAGTCACTTAGTGGGTTGTGTAATATTTCTGTTGTACTTAGCCCACTAGCCAAGTTTTTAAATCCCTAGTTCACAGCCTTAAGAAGTGTGTAGTGACAGTATTATGCTGCTCAGACACCTTTGTTTTGAAATTTGCTTTGGATGTTGCTGCAGCCAGGCTGATAACCCTGTATTTCTGCTGCTGCTGCTTTTGTTTTGTGTAAAAACTTGGGGATGAGTACATATAGGTGTACTCTGTTTTGGATGTGTAGCTAGCTTGGGTAGATACCCAGGAGATGTCTTTATTGCCTGATTTTATGGACTGTATTTGGTCAAGGAGCATAGTATGCTTAGTTTTCCTGTGGTGTTAAATGAGCTGAGAACATGATTGTTGTGTGCTCTGCAATGTCCTGTATAACAATGCTTTTCTTTTTGTTAAGAATGTATTTGCATTTTTGCACCAGCTGTCTATTTATGATAGTAAATACCCACAGAATTTGAGTGTAATAAATAACTTGGTGGTATCTGGCATTAGCAACTGTTTTTTAGATGTGGTTTGAGGTGAAAGAAAAGAGCAGTGGTGTTGTCTGTTTTCCTGCATACTGATGGATTTGGACCTGATCTCCGCTCTCTTTGTTTACTGTACGTGGCGTGACATAGGTGTAGCTGTTTACCTTCATCTGCCACATCATCCTTAGGAGAAGGCACTAGCCTGCGTTTGTCATGTTCGCCCCAGGGAGGGAGGCAGCAGGGGCAGGCGCGCGGGGCTGGGGTTGGAGGGTTGCGTGTGCAGGACTGTATGTGCACCTGCGGTGTTAGGTGCAGCGTTATAAGTGATTTGACCAAGGCAGAGGAGGAAATTGGTGCCAGAACCACGAGAACGAAAGGATTTGACTCGTGCTGTGCTTGAAATATTCCTCCAGCTCCGAAGGACCTGGAATCACCTTGTGTGCTTTTCTTTAGTAAAAGCAGGTAATTAGATAAAATTACAAACGTGTTGTGTAAACACAGCAAGGCACTGTCTCAGCTTTTTAATATTGTAAATCAAGACTTGACCCAGCAACTGCTAACCACTTACAGTGTTTAAGTTGTTCATAGAATCACAGAATGGTTGGAGGAGACCTTAAAGACCACCTGGTCCCACGCCCCCTGCCATGGGCAGGGGCACCCTCCACTAGACCAGGTTGCTCCAAGCCTCATCCAGCCTGGCATAGCTGAACTGTTAGGTTGTACAGGTGTAGCTTGTATCGGGTCTGGTGACCGTTAAATGTCTCGCTGCACAGTGTTACAAGTCAGGAAGTGATTTGGGGATGTGGAGACAGTCTGGTTTCCACATGCAACAAACTCACCTGTGAAAACAGGACACTAGTGCCTGACCGAAGGCCTGTTGAACATTTTGCCCAAGAATCTTATGGAGTGTGCGGCACTGTCAGATGACACACGAAGGTGGAATGGATCTGGCACTAGCGAGTTGCTGTTCCTGTGTTTTTCTGTTGTAATGCAAAGATAAACGGGGTTGACGCTGTCAGCTGATGTTAGCTGTGCACGTGTGCTAATTCGAGGGAGTCCATGCCTGTTTGTTTTGCACGTTTCAGAAGTACGGCTACACGCACCTTTCTGCTGGTGACCTCCTTCGAGATGAACGGAAAAGGCCAGGCTCGCAGTATGGAGAACTCATTGAGAACTACATTAAGGAGGGGGAAATTGTACCGGTTGAAATCACCATCAGCCTGCTGAAGAGGGTAAGGAAGGGGCTGTTTCATGGCTGGTTCATTCTTGCAGATTAAACAACAAAGTGGCCGTATTTTGGAAGAATTGCCCTTCCTCAGGTGAGAACAGTAGGAGATGGCAGATATAGGTGCACACTGGACATCTCTTGGCAACCATCTGTGCTTCTTTCTGGCTGGTTGGAGGGCAGGAGGTGATGGCCTCTGATAACTGGGCACCTGTGAGAATGAGTTCATTTTATTTTATGTTTTTTAGTAGCTCTAGGGAAGTAGTGAAACTGGATTTCTTATTCCACTTAATTAGATTTTGGACCTCTTGATCAGCTCGGTAATACTTGGCTGGAGGGCAGAGGCCTCCAAGGCACTAAGTTTCTGTAAGTTTTATCAAAATAGACAGCCAGGTGGAGGAGAAGAGCACTTGCTAACATTCTTGTGGAAATAAAAACTACTGCCTTTATTAGAGGTCCAGGAAAATAACTAGTGTATCGCCTTTAAGACAGAGAGGGCTTCTGTTGCTCATGGAACTAAATTTATCTGGAGTTTTTCCATTAGAGTTCACTCTAGATCAGGGATGTTTTGGCATCTTGTGTAAAAGCACTTCCCAGTGTCTTGCAGAAAACCAAATTTTAAAGCTGGGATTGTATGTTAGGAGATTTTGAGCTTTATCATAGAATCACAGAATGGTTTGGGTTGGAAGGGACCTTAAAGACCATCCAGTTCCAACCCCCCTGCCATGGGCAGGGACACCCTGCACTAGACCAGGTTGCTCAAAGCCTTATCCAGCCTGGCCTTGGACACTGCCAGGGATGGGGCATCCACAGCTTCTCTGGGCAACCTGTCCCAGTGCCTCACCGCCCTCTCCAGGAAGAAGTTCTTCCTGATATCTAATCTAAATATCATCTTTATGATAATATATCTTTACGAAAGAGTGAATTCAGTTTGAAAGAAGGCTATATTGGTGCAGCAGTGAATTTATTAGCGTGCACTGACGGTGAAACAAAAGTACGTTTTGTAAATCTGCAATAGTCTGAAGTAAATGCGTCTCAGCTTATCATGTGAACATTTTGGGGGTAATCTAATAAGCAGTTAAATGCTTGTATGTGCAGGAGATCATGAATTGCATTCTCTTCTATCAGGCTATGGATCAAACAATGGCTGCCAATTCCCAGAAGAACAAGTTCTTGATTGATGGATTTCCCAGGAATGAAGATAATCTTCAAGGCTGGAATAAGACTATGGATGGAAAGGCGGATGTTTCTTTTGTTCTCTTTTTCGATTGTGACAATGAGGTAATGAAGTATGTTCTGTAACTTCCTTTCTTCCTGCGCTGTGAGAATCATTCAAGAGCAATTGACTCTGTCAGGTAGTGAATGGGTGAGTGGAAGTGTAGGAGGAAAACTTGTGAATTTCAAGGATTTCTTGGCAACTTGCTTTTGCAGATGAGAAGCTGCATGATTTTGAAATAGCAGGCAGCTAATTGGTATAATAGTGCAAATAAATTGTATTGAAGTACTGCTTCAGGCAATTCCATTATGAAGGAAAATGTATAAAAAACTTTGAATGCATTATACAAGATTATTTGGATAATTTTCAGAAAACATTACCCTGTTTACTCTTAGCAACTGTTGTTTAGTCCAAAATGAACTTGATAGCAATGTCTGCTTTAATTCTAAAGTACATCAGCAGTAGTTTTGATTTTCGTAGTTGAGCTGTGCTCAACCAGCCAGTAATCAACGTTTTATTCAGCAACTCATTAGATTACAAGGGCATTTTGACAGTGACACATTATATTCATTTAACAAGTGCCATGATATGCTGTCTTTTTAATATGTCAGCGCCCTTGAGGTGTAAAAACTGATATGAGAATCCCAGCACCTTAAGATGACTTTCTTTCTCTTACCCTTTTCCCTGGTTTCCTGAGAAATTTTATTACTTTTTCTTTACATAATTGCACTTTTTTAATCTCAGAGAATGAGGAGGGGTTATATTTTTTTTATTTAAAAACTTAGATAAGATTGATTTTTTCACTTGGTGGAGTGCTAATTTTGGGGTTCTAATGTTTTTTACTTGATCTAAAAATAGACAACAATGCCTACGTGATCTTCTGATTTATTTTTTTTTTTAACTATGGGTGTACTTTGTAGGAAGAAATTTTTAGCCGTTGTCCCCTTGCATGAGTAGGATAAATGTATTCATGAGGTGTACGTGTGTCAGCATAAGTTTTGTTTCAAAACTTAGTTCATTGGGCAGCTTCTAACTATGGTTAGTTCTTCAGTTTTCACTTAGATTCTGACTTTTAAGTCTTCATTATGGCAATGCCAAGTTAAGAACATTTTAACTTAGAATAACGTAGTATGTAGCCTTACAAAAATCTTGGGAGAACGTGCAGTGACTTTTTTCAGTGCAGGCTTTACATCAGTGGTCTAATTTGACATGCTGCTTTTCAGAAAGTCTGAACACATCCTTGAAAATCAGGTAGTTTTCCTCTTTAAATGTCTCGTGTTGGAGACCTAGTCGAACCACAGAGCTTCATGTTGCTTTTACTTCCCCTGAGCCCATTTTTTAAGAGCTCTCATTTTAATAAACCGATGAAGTGTAACGCTGTCGTAATTTTCTCTGGAAGAATCTAACTTTCCATGTGAATTCTGGTTATGTCCCCCAGATCCAGACAGTATTTTGTGTGTCAGGCCTGTTTAGGTTCTCAGGGTTTTTGTTTTGTTCCTGCTTTCAAGAGAGCACCTTGTGTTGTTGGTTGTGATCATCTCTCTGATGTTTTTTTTGTAGATATGCGTTGGCCGCTGTCTTGAAAGAGGCAAGAGCAGTGGTAGGAGCGATGATAATCGGGAGAGTCTGGAAAAGAGGTACTATCTCCCCAACATTTCCCTTCCCTTCTGTTTATATTTTACTATGTAATGCTTTTTTTTTCTGCCCTGTGCTTTCTCCTAGAATTCATACATATTTGCAGTCTACTAAGCCTATAATAGATTTGTACGAGAGAATGGGAAAAGTCAGGAAAGTGGATGCCTCTAAATCTGTTGATGAGGTAAGTACATAAGCCATAAAACCGTGGGGATGACAGCGGCAGGGTAGATTTTTTTGGCATTCTTCCGAGATGTGTGTATGTGTGGTTAGTGTGCTAATTAAGCACTGATGTGTATTACTGGGGGAGGTTGCAGGACTCTTGAACGACTGATTAAGATGTGAATAATTTGAAGAAATCAGCTAGTTCTGCTTGAAAGTAAACTGGACTAAAGACATTTTTAGTCTTTCTGTGTTTAACAGTGTCTGGTTTTTTTGCTTTCATGAGCTTTTGTTTTTCTGAAGTACTGTTGCTCTTCTGTCTGTTTCCCAGAATTGATACCAATTTCACTATTAAAGAATTACTATGAATATTCTAAAGAAAAACATACATAGTTTTTTAAATACTGTCAATTATTGTGTGTGCTGGTTTAACTAACACTTTATAAAATGAATATTCTTCTCTTTTTAGGTTTTTGAAAAAGTTGTACAAATTTTCGACAAAGAAGGCTAATTCCCTGCTTGAAAGTTCATTTAAACTTGTGCTTGAATCTTGCTCGATTAGCTGCTACTGCAGTCCACTCTTTGTAATTGTTTTTAAAAGTTTTATTTTTAATTGTTTTTCACATATCTAATGATGATTGGAAAAGCAGTTAATTACAAATGGATCTGTTTTTTAAATAGGAAATAATTTCTTGTGGCTATGGTATACAAATTTCAGGGTTCTCCATTAGTACAAGTTCAGTTACATGCAAAACCACAGTTAAAACATCTCTCTGAAGAGACTATTTGTCACCATACTGTGTCTGTCATGGGCAGCCCTACTTATTCCTTATTGCCATACACCTTTTTGTTTCTTAAGGATCAACTAAACAGCAGCATTAAACAGTGAGGGACACCTGTGCCCTTGTCTGTTTTTCACATGCTTGGACCAAATTTAGCATACTTTTTCAGAGTCTAATCTTGTCGTGAACTTCCCTGTTATCCCCAAACCTGAATTCTGTAAGTCAAGCTACAGCTAGTATGAGAATCTGTTTCAGCAGTTCTCACAAAACTATTTCATATGCTGTTCAGCAGTAGACATACAAAGTACTTTATGGAATGTGGTGCTTTCTTATGACTCTGGATGTAAACTGTCTTGTAAGTTCTTGAGTACCTGGATGACAGGGCCCTGGGCTTTGCCTTGCCTTCATTTGCAAAAGGGTAAGGATATAACTTCAAAGTCAGGTCAGTATTTCTGTACTCATTTATTTTAATTGGTAGTTATATTCGTAATTACAGCATGATCTCCACAACATGGCAAAACTCTTAAATAGTGTACAATAAATTTTATAACATTTCTGTATTGTGACAAGTGGAAGGGATTTTCTGTATTGTTATTATTATTATTATTGTTGAAATACTGTGTTACTGAATGCTTTAAGGTTTGTTACCCGGGGAAATATTTTTATGGTTAAACTAGTGAATTTGTTTCCCTAAAATTGTATAATTTTAAAAAACGTTTGTTTGAAAAGTTTGTAAATTATTGCACTTCTGTTATGATGTGTTCAGATGAGGGGAAGATACCTGCAGGGGAAAAAAGTTCCATTCCCTTAAAACAAATCGGGTCCTGCTTCATCATGTTCTCTTGAATTAGCCAAGTACGGTCAGCGGTAATAGCTGGGGTAAGCAGATAACTGGTTGAAACAAACTGGTTTAAATGTTTGCACAGATGTGGTGTAATTCTGTCTCTTGTAACCTTTTCTCTCCCCTATATAGTATGCGTAGGTCTGTGGGGGCCCAACCACGCATTCCTTGCATGCCCTAAGCTTTCACTGAAGAAGGCTCCAGAAGACTTGAAGATGAGTGTTTCAATTAGTGAGACTGGTTCTTCCTGCATTAACTGACACTGTAATTGATTTGTGATACGCTAATAGATGTTACAAATTACAGGGAATTGCAGTTTGGAAATCTTGGGGTTCAGCTTTTCTTTATTGATGACTTTCTCTGTGTTGGAAAAGCTTTAAATTAAGCCTAGCTTCTAATTAGAATCAGACATGTTGGTCCTCGTCCTGCAATCTGATCTGTGCAGGCAGATTTCTGTTTGCATGAATCTCAATCTCACTGAGGCTCTTGAGGCTGCTGGACTGGGGAAGAGATGGGTACAGAAACAAAGGGTGAACTACCGTCTCTTTCCAGTTTGGGAGCGTTCAAACGATGGACTGAGCACAAATAGCTGTTTACTACTGCAGAATATATGGACCATGACTACTTCTGTGAGCCTGGGAGGCTCGTGCTTTCGCTTTATGAATTTCCCTTTAGAAAAAGAAAAGGTAATTTAATTCTTACTGTATAAGTATGCTGACATAGGATACGATCCAGCAAAACTGCATGTTTTGATATGAAGGTTAGAATCAGGATTTTTCTAAAAAGACTTCAAACAGAGTTCTTTAATCTAATTAGATTTAATTATCCTTTGTTTCTAAGTTACTGTTTTTTACAAGTTCTGTTCAGAATAGAGTATCTGTTTTCTCTCATCATATACTTTTCTGTGTATTTAAGTGCTGAAACAAACAAAAAACCCTTTGGAGCAAGTTTTTAGAGAAAACCCAATGTTTTGGCAATATTGAATTTGGAGTGGATTGTAATGTGTCTGTGCAAGGACTAGATTTTTTTTTTTTTTGTCATTTTATTTATTGAAGATGCCATTAAATATGTTACCAACCTTTCAAGTTGGACTTATGACTGAAATAAAGATTAAAGGCAGTACGCTAATGCGTTGTGTCTGTTTAGCAGCAAAACTGTACAAAGAATTTGAGGAGATCCAATAAACTTTGTTCTGTGGCTTCATGTGACTGTTTGGCTTAGTTACCTGTCACAAGGGATATTTTTCATATATATTTTCCTATGTAAATTGTGTGTGTATTAGTTGTATGTATTTTGCGAGCCTGCGTACGCACAAGTGTGTGTATAAAAGTTCAGTTTTCACCATCAGAGCTGACGTTCTGAGGGCACTTAGGCACAGGATAAGAAAGGGCAAATGCCTGTGGGATTGGTACCTTTTCTTGATGGTACAGGTTTGCCACGTGACTCGCTTTGGATAGTTGTGCAGTGATAACTTCTGGCACTGAGTTGGGAAGTGGGCTAGGAAGCGCAGACCTATTGCACAGCTGCTGTTGGAGACTCTTTTTCCTCCCCCTTGATTTCTCATGCTTCCTTCCTCAATTTTAGCTGATTTCTTGGATGCCATTCCACCACTTTACAGCGCGTGTCTGCGTGCTGTACTGGGGACCGTGCTCTTAAAGGAGGTGGGCACAGTTTAACGTTCTGTAGACAACAAACAGGTTTCCAGGCTGACTTTTGAAATAAGTCTTCACATTTTGCATAAAGTTTTGTCACAAAATAGGTTGTTTATTCGCAGGGAGGTCTTCAGGAAACACCGTGTTGAACTTAAAACCTTCCTCGGGAAAGGTTTGCAGAGCTGGCCTGCAAAGGGGTGAGAAACGCGGGGGGTTTCCAGCAGTGTAGGTATCTTTCTGCTGGTGAAACTACATAGATCAGGTGTCTCTTTAAAACTTTTGCTCAAACCTCATCCTGAGGCTGTAGTATCCTTGGAGACTTCCCACTGCAGCAATTGGGACACTTGAACTGAAAGTCCCTGCCTAAAAGGTGCCAATTTTTTGGAGCGGGGGTAGGCAGAGGAAAACACCATAGCCATGCAGGTGAGGATTGCCTCGGGATGAGATATTCCCCGCTGGTACTGTCTGTCGTTAATCAGGAGAGATGGTTCACGAGAGAGTTCCAAGCTCTTGTGCAAAAGGCTGTCTTACAGCAGTGGGCACATCTGTCTGCTGCTACCCAGGCTGAACTGGGGAGAATGGGAGGGTTAAACGGAAAATCCCTCTGATCAGACTGGCTGCCAGCCTTCAGGAAAGTTGCAGCTTTAGCGGATCACTTTTCTACTTAGCTTGAAGTTCAGTGCCAGTTGGGTCCCCGTTGTGACACAGATGTCTCTGAAAGCTATGGTCTGTGACTATGCAGCTGGCCTTCTGCTTGGGGGGGCACAACCCTTGGCAAGATCAGGTTATTTCTTCGAGACACAGTGCAGCAGGACTTGGAGACGGGGTGCCTGCGGCTCTGCGCTTGCCACAGTCCAAAGATCCCAGGGTTAACAGCTAATAATGCAAACTGCAAGAGGATGCAAAGAGGATTCAGCTAATCAGGTAACAAAGGAGACAGTAACAAAAATATTAAGACTCATGGTTTCTTACAGCAGCAGTTCTCTTTTGATCTGCAGACCTTTATAAATCTTCTGGTGGTGATAGGGGAGCATAGATGAACTTAATCTTGCTGCTCTCTGCTATTTTTCATGGATGGCTTAGTTTAAGATGGTGGTTTCAGTCTGTGGTCTGTAGAGTATTTCTGTTGGTAACAATAAGCGTTTTTACTGAGTCTTCTAATCTGCTCAGCTGATGTGTTCTCTATCCTCTTTGCTTTCTGCCTTTTAATGTGTTTTCCTTACCTTTCTGAATTGCAGATGCTCAAGGGGATGGGGAAGGGGATGCTCTTACCAAACTATGTGCCTTGCAGGAGAAACAAAATCTTTCAAGTTCCCTCAGCTGGAGCAATCAGAACCTACTGCCAACAAGCTTGGTACATAATCTGTTCCCAAACTGACATAAAGCTATTTTTTTCAGCGACAGAAAATCTGTGTGGTACCTCCGCTCTTTTCTCCTGTATGAGAGATCGGATGTGCCTTGCTTCGGCACAATGCTAAGCAGCAGCTGCATGAAAAAAACCTCGATTACTAGATGTTAAACTAGCAATGACCTGTTACGCTTCAGTGGGAGCAAGTGAGATGGTTGAGGGAGGGAGAAAAGACGCTTAAGGAAGCTCGGTTGCTTCTGCTCCACTAGTCAGTACGTCTGTTCTGTGCAGCAGCGATGCTTGTATTCAGTCTAGCTATTTCATGATTATGCTGGATAGAAATTCATACAAAAGCACTCCCTGCCTTGAAGTTGCCCAACTCCCCTCATCATTTCTGCCACCTTGAACTCCAGAGGTTATAGGAGGCAGGAATTTGTCTTCAGGTTAAAGATGTAGAAGCTAAACTGGGCAGGATAAATACAAATTCAGCCATGCTTGTGAAGAACTAGCTTATTTCGCTGTGGGTAGGAATGCCAGGCTGTTTGGTCATCCTGGTTTGTAACTACGTTCAGACAGCGAAGCAGAAATTTTCTCTTCTCCCTCAAACGTTTGGCAGAAAGCTTGCTTTTGTCTAAAATGCCTCTCAAGCACTGCACGAACCATTCAGTCCCAAACCAAATACCAGTGTGAGTTGTGCTTTTTCTTTCTAATTTACAAATAGGAGGGTTTGGTTTAGTTTCTTGTAATAACTGCTGCAGCGAGACAACTCTTGGAAAATAGGAGGCACCATCCCAAAAGATATTATCTGCTGTGTTCTGGAGGGGTTTTTAGCACAATGCAGTTTCTCCATGGTATGAAACAGCAAAGATTGCAGTGCAACTACCCAAGTGTAAAGACACGTGGATGGCGCGTGGGAATGGTGTCTTGTACGGCTGTTGTGCCCAGCACACGCTTTTATTAGGTGCCATGAGATGTGAAAAGAGAGTTTAGGATTCTCAGCTGGAAGGGAAGCTTAATGTATTGCGGAGGTCTTCAGGGATCATCAGGATCTATCAAGGTATTTGGAGGATGTAGTATGTGGTGATCCTCTTTCCTGACTGAGCGTAGAGCTATCCCGTTAGGCGCTGTTCAGGGTGTCATTACTGTCATTAAACCAGCACCAGCTGAAGTCCCCCGCTGTGGACACCGAGTATCCCGAGGTCCACGTTCTAACCCCAATACCTGTGTCCTTGTCTGAATACCTCCTCTGGTTTCCTTTGGCTATGATGGAAATCGTCAGTGCCCTTATTTCAGGGGAAGGACTGGCACAGCCTGAAGGTAAGCTGCTGTCCCACCTCACACTCCGCACACACAAACTCCTGTGAGAAAGAGGTGCTCCCTGGGAGCTGTTCCATTTTCCTTTCCAGGCCATGCATCCCGGATGGACAAGATTTCCCAAGGTATAGTAGTATCTCCCCACCCCAAGAGGGGAGGTAGTAGCTGGACCATGGGATAAACCCTTGGGCATAGAAGACAACAATGGGATGAAACATCCTGGATGCATTTTCCAAATGTAAGTATAATCAGCGGCCATGCTTTTGCAGCGTAATCAAAATCTCCGTGGCAAATAGAAACAGGGATAATTTTACCGTGTTCTTTCTAATTTAAAATTTTCTGCGGGAAGAAAGCGCATTTGACCGCTTCCTTGCGACAGAGAGCTCAGGATTTGAAGTGCTGTTCCTGAAGCAAGCATCGCATTTGGCTTACCATGTGTGACTTCTTGTGAAGCTTCCCTGGGCTCTTGGATGCTGTTCTTGCCAGCGAGAGCAGATTGCCTCCAGCAATAAACATCCCACAAAATTATGTATGTTCTTTAAGAAAAGTACCGAGATTTTCTGCTAATTGCAAAAACACATAATGGATGCCTTCGGCATCTGTTATTTATTCTCTAACCAGCTTTCATCCAAAAGTAACCTTTACACAAACATTAAGATTGGGTAGCGTAACCGTTCCAATGTGTCGCACACATCTACACCCTCCGGTTTAATGATGTTGGAAACACATGCTTATCGCTGACTTCTGCTGAGAGGGAGAAGTTGTTTATATCTCTAGCTGGGAGACCTTCACAACCTGGAGAAGGCGATGCTGGGTGCCGGAGCTGAAAGCAGGTCTCATGTGTTCAGCTGTGCTCTTCTGGGGAGCCGGAGCCCCGCAGAGAGGGTTTGGCTCGCACGACAATTGCCTCCATCTACCACAAGGAGGGGTGCGAGGCTCGCCCAGGAGAGGATGCAGCTTGCAAGCGGCGTTCATAGGCTGGACAGTATTCCCTGTACCTTAAAAGACCTAACTTTTTCAAAAATAGTGTAACTTAAAAAAAAAAAAAATCCGCATGAAGAAACAGATATTGGATGGATTTAAATTTTTTTTGTTGTACTGAGATCTGCTATATTGGTAATTTGGTGACAGCGAACGTCGTGCTTTTTGTCAGTTTATTTAATTGCATCTGATGAGAGCAACTAGCTGAGGCCCACTTAATTATGGTGCCACTACACTCGTGATAGGTTGGTCATTCCCATTCTGAACCTACTAGGCAAATTCCCCAGATTGGCTTGGGTGAGAACTTTCCATTAGGGAAGAAGTCACGTACCTGGTACCACGGCAGAGAACTATTCCTGGTGTCTCTCCATCCTGGAGTGCCTCAGGAGTGAGATCTGTCCTGGGCTGGCAGAGGGAGCACCAAAACTGAAGTTGCTGGGAAAAGCTGAGTTGTAAGCACACAATTCCCTTTCACAGGGGAATTTTAGAGGGAAACAACTGTAGCTACACAGTCCAAACCCTAAATTGTCTGTTGATCGATGTTTTTTGGCAAAACCTCCTAGCTGCCCTTCCATCTTTATATTCCATCCAAAGGTCTATGGTGGAAGAGCGTGGACTAGTTTACTTCTTCAGTCATGGCCAGGAAGATACTACCTGGGCATCCTTCAGCAATAGTAGCCCTGTGCTTCCCAAAAGGACATGAGACTAGGGAAACGTGAAGAGGCAGGGTGGAGTTGGCATCTTGGCTGGCGGAGAGCAGAGAAAAGGAATCCGGAGATGCTGGCAGGGTTACACTGACCCACTGCCTTCTGCTGGGCCATGGCCAGTAGCTCTGAGAGGAATTTTCAGGGAAATTCATCAGTGCAATTTTTTAGGGCACCTGCTGATGCTGGAAGGTGAGTGCCTCAAGAACAAATTAACACAGTTGTAGGCAGAGTCTGAGAACCAAAATCACTTGGGGAGTCCAGTCCCCTTTGCGGAATATAACATCTCTCAGCAGTTGAGTCTAACCTACTCATGTCTAACTCTGCTGCAGAATAAAAGGCTAGATAATTATGCTTCAGATAACATGTGTTTTTAAAAGTTAATAAGAACATCAGTTAATTAAAATGATAAGGCACAAGTGACCCTAATAATAAAAGGTGATAACCTTAATTTTGAAAATTAGTGGAAAAATGACTCATCCGTTAACTGACACTGCGATGGGGATTACTCTGGAGAAGGGAGATTTTGAGTCTCTTTGGGAGAGCAGGTAGGTTTCTGCTGTCTGAGTAGGCACAGGGTCACCACAGCAGCTAACGACAGTAGACAGGAGACGTATGAGCATTAATTAGCTTGGTTGTTATTCTTCCATCACTAGCAATTCATTAACTCCTGCCTTATCTACCCTGCTGTCCCCTCTCTGAACTGCACGGTCCCATAAAAATATGAACTCTGGGAGGAAAGGATGAAAGTGTGGAGATGAGAGCCCCCCTAAACAGTCAAGGAGATGCTGAAAGGTGCAGAAATGGGTTAGGTCATTGGCAAAACCCCACATGTGACAGCACTTGGTACAAACGCAGGGTGACCCTGATGTGCTACTAATTAGTGTGATTGGTTCCAGCAGGGAGCACAGCCCAGGCGGGTGAGGACAGGCTCTTGCTAACTGGGCTCCTGCTGGTCCCCAGAAGTTAGTTTGGAATTGTAAACTGGAGCCCAGGATGTTGTACCTGGAGAGCGGAGCACTGGACCTGCAGCCTCTGATTTGGGACCCAGGGAAGGAGCAGAGGTGAGAGCTCTGGGTTTGGTTATTACCGAATTGGTCTGCTCAGGGCAAAGCTCCTGGTTCCTTTGGACTGTCTGAATGGGGCTGGGCTACGCGAGGGGAAGGTGCTGGCAATGGTTTTGGGCAGTGCCAAGGACGTGGCTGAATAGCCTTCGTGTTTTTCATCGTGCGTTGCTGGAGGCAGAGTGGGGGCTGGAGCACAAACCCTTGGGCAGAGATCTCCAGCGACCGTGGGGTTTTGCTGTGCTTGCTGCCTGTGGGTCCTTTTGCCCACTAGTAAATGCCCCAAAGCTCCCAAGTTGCTGAGGAGTTTGATGTTACTGAAGGGGACTTTGGTGCCCCAAAGCCTGCGTGACTGGAAAGCCTGCCAGGCCCTCAGAGAGCATGAAATTTGGTTAGAAATCATCTGAAGCTTGTATTTTTTTCTTTGCTTTCTGATTTCCTTTTTTTTTTTTTTGGTTTGTTTGTTTCTGTCCCATAACCACAAGGAGTAGGAAAGTTGTTTTTCCTTTTTAAAGCAGACTCAGATTTCTGTATCATCTCTTGAAGCTTTGTTTAAAGAAAAATAAAAAAACTCCTACCCAAGTGCCTCTAACTCCAGTACTGCCAGCCTTAAGGAAGCATTGCTAACTAAACTGAAACTGAGAAAATAAGCAAAGGATGAGAGATGAAAGAGAAATGCTGAAGCTTAAATGCGTTGCCCGACACCTGCAGCAAGCCAGTGACCCTTGCCTGCTGGAGGAGCTGCCCTGGTTCACGAGGCTGGTGGCAAGCTCTGCCTGCCGGTGCTCAGCCCTGCCTGCATCTCAGGGTTATTTGCTCTTTTTTCAGCTCAGTTTTAAGTCAGAGCAAGCTCTAAATAACGAGCAAGTGAGCTGCAGGAGCAAACCTTGTCTCTTACTCTGCAGGGCTGTGGCACATGCAATGGAGATGAGACAGAAAGACCATAACTCATATTGCCCCCTGCCCGCAGCAGCACCAGCCCTGCTCTGTCTCCTGTGTGGGTGATGCCGTTATGGCTTTTCTGCCTCAAAAAGGTGTTTTTAACGCCTGAGAGGTGTGACAGAGATGAGAACTGTTTGCCACAGTGCTGAGCTGCTGCTGTGGTCCTGCTGGCTCCCTGCTCTGCTGCTGTACCCAGCCATGGGGACAGACCCTGCATTCTCCAGCAAATTTGCAACCCCAGGCTTGATCCTTGGTGCTTTTAAATCGGTGGTGGTGTGAGCAGAGGAAATGGACTGTTTGTCTGCTTAGAAATTGGGTGTCCACAGGTAGATGGAGCTGGAAGGGGGAGGGGTTGCTTCGCTGTGGGAGGAGAGTCTGCGTCAGCCTGACCTGCTGTTGGACATGTACAAGGGAGACAGGACACTAGTGGGGTGGCAGCTCTGAGCTGTGTGTTGTAGGAATGAGAGCCTGTTTGGGAAAAGGGTTCATTAGGTGGGCGTCCATGGGGATGTGGGACAGCTCTGCACACCTGGCTTTCCCCCCTCTCCCTGCACATCTAGACACTGGTGGTGCCAAAAACCCTTTAAGGGTGACACTACCAGCACCCCAGAAGGTCTCTGGGTGTGAAGTCGCTGCCCGCAAAGAAAGCTTTTCTGAAGGTAAATAAATCCCCAAGCTGTCCTATTATTTTAAGAGGAGCTGCCTTCATCGTGTGACCTTGGGGTGTGTGTTGATGGGTACATGCTGCAAGGGTTTAGTGTGAATCCGGATCCCCCCGCCTTTCTCCCTCGAAATGGGAGCTGTCATCATGCTGCTCAGTCTTTTAAGACAGCCTGAACGCTGGTTGTCTCTCTTCTTTAATAAAAAGTCTCTGGGATGCTGCGTGAGGTGGTTGCTCTGGTTTAAGATGTGCTCTCGCTCACTCTTTAGCATTTGCCTGGTCCCCTCTGCCTTGTGACTCAGGTGAAGGTGTGTTCCCGACAAGAGGTTTATTTTAGTGAAAGTGGGGGAGATGGCAGAGCCTGCAGGTCTGTGAATAGACCTGTTGTTGAGGTCTTCTAAATGATGGGTTTTCTTTGAATAGGTATCAGTCGGTTGTGAGGAGAGGAATGATGGGCACCCGGGATGGCTGCGGGTCCCCCTCGCTCTGCAGGCAAGACCCTGTGGTCACCCCTTCCCTCCTCAGTGAGAGCATGGATTTGGGCTGGATGAGGGTGAGGCAGGTGGAAATTGGGCTCTTGCTGCCCTGATAGAAAACAAAACCATGAAACTGCTTGAAATAAGTAACACAAACCTATCAGCAGCTGCCAGTAAGGTGTTGGGGATGGGCCAGCAGTGGGATGTCTGCTGCTGAGCCCTGACTGGACAGCATCGGGCTGGTCTGATGGGGAGACCCATATCTCAGGTGAGACATGATCCCTCTGCCCAGGATGAAATAAGCTCTCACAGCAGGTATTTTTCCCTGCTGACCTGACCTTTTTGGCTGCATATCACAACCTACTTAATGGGGATGTCTTTAAGCAAGTCAATTGAAGGGTGGTGGTGGTGAAGGCAAACAGGAAGGGCACAGTGGAAGGGTGAGTTTCAGAGTGACCTGATGCTGGGGTGGGGATGCAAATCGTTGGAGCGTGTGTGAAATAAATGGCTCCAGCAGTGACATGGTCAGTCTTTAAGTGAACATGAGGAGGGGGAGACCGTCTGGCTCCAGGACAATACCTGGCAACTTGTGTAGAGGAAAAGCCCTGGCACCAACCAGTGCATGAGGCTGACAAGAGGTGATCTGGGCAGGTCATTCAGAAAATCTGGTTTGGTGGCCCGGGGGAGGGACATAATCGCTTTGTCCTGATGTTATCTGGGAGGCTGTGTGTGAAGGAGGGGAGGAGGCAGTGAAACAGCCAGGCAAGCCGGAGCCTCTGGCTCAGAGTCAAGCCCTGGGGTCCCAAGGAGGGGTGGTGCCTGGTGGGAGATGGGATGTGCTTTGCTGGCCCTGGAGAGGGATGGAGGGGTCAGAGGAGAGCTGGTGTGAGGCTGAGTCTGGTGTAAGCCAACTCAACTTCATCTGTCCTCTCTGATGCTGGGTGCAACAGTTTTCAGACCTGGATCTAAACACGTTGTTCTAAAGTAGTTGGTGCTTGAGTCACCCCAACAATGAAATTTCAGTAAAATCTGTAATTTTTAAGAGAAGTTTCTGGTTTTATCTGTATGCGTGCCTTTGAAACTAGGGATTAACACAGCACGGATCCTGGCTGGGCAAGGGTGTGGGCTCTGGACATCACTCTGTGCTGAGGTGGTCCCAGATCCCACAAGATCACAAAATGTGCCTCTCTCCAGGAGTTAGGCATCCATCTCCTGGTGAGTTGAGCTCAAGTGGCTTTCCCAAGGGTTCTGAGAAACAAAAGTTAGAGGACCGTGCATCTCCCAGCCAACAATAAACTACCAAAGCATCTTGTCTCCCTCTTTAGTCTACCTTAACAGACAGGAAGCTAAGGAGCCAATTAGGTACCAATTAACATAAAACTTTGTTCGTATGGGTTGTTTTAAAACTGAAATTACTGTATTTCTAGGGTAATCACAAAAATGCGTTGGTTTATCATTATTTTCCGTGACATTCTTATTTTCACATGGCAACGTCATGAATAGAAGGGACCTGCTGAATAAACAGCCATTGCCTTTCTTTGTGATGAGATTATGTTTTGTTGTGCTTGCAGAAATGACTTCTGCTGCCATGCATTGCCTTTTAAAAGCAAAAGAATAATAAGTAAGCAACAAAAAGCATCTCTCTTAGATACAGTGCCTATTTGGAAGGAAAAATCAGGTTTGGTATCGTATGCGTTGTTCAATTTATTTTATATTCATTTGATTTTTTTTTTTTGTCAGTACAGCCTGATTAATTCCACATGTTTTCCCCCAAGGTTTGGACAGTAAAACTGCTTGTATGAGTCATCAACTAGATAAATAATTGGCAACTTCAAGGGCCCATCTCCTAAATCATTCCACAGTTGCTTGTGGCCCTAACAGAGCTTGGTTGCTTGTGTGTTCGAGTCAGCTGTAAAGTCTAATCTGGGCTTTCACTGGCCCCAGGAGACCAACAAATTGCCGATTACGGAGCCTCATGTCGGCTTGTCTTGGCACGTCTGCTGGAAGAACGCAGCAAGCCATTGGGGAACATGCGGTCGGGGCTGGTATTTACAGCCAGGGCAGAGGAAAAACAGGCACCCTGGGGTGCACACCTGGTACCCACATCACCCCTTCTGCGACCCAGGGCGTCTCCTGAATCCATGGCTCAGGAGGTGCTGACCTGTCATGCAGGGATGCCATGCTGGCCTCTGCAATTTAACAGGCTGATCCTGAAATGGGCCATCCAAGCGTCTTTCTCTTCTCCAAAGGCAGATATTGGTCCCAGGTCCAGCTGGCCTATGTATAACTCTCGCCCATGGGTCCTGCAGAGTAGCCCACGTGGTGGGAACCAAGGAGCACAGCCATGTGGGCTGCATGAATACGGCTCTGTACAGCCACCTCCTTGCAGGGTCCAGCCACGTGTGAAGGTCGGGAGATTTGAGACGGACATGTACCCGCTGCTTCATGCGTGGTGGTTTGGTTTCTGGGAGGCACGAGTCCCTCTGCTTGAGTAAGAGAGATGTTGGACATCAGCTTTTCTGTCCTAGTGGGTTATTTTTGACTTGGCTTGCTTTTTAGAGGTGCCACTTGGGTCTTGTGGAAGTCGGGTCCTACGTGTAACCCCACCATGGTTAGAGAAGTCGTGCTGCTGTACTGGGAATGTAAGAGGAGCTGAACTGGATGCTCCCTTGCCTGGATATGGGTTTTTTTGGGGGGGGATATGATTGCAGTTCAAAATGAAAGTAGGTGCCAAAAGCAGGATGAGAGACAGCTCGGCGATGATCTCTGAGCTTAAGGAAAAACGGTGTAAATGTGGAACAGACTCATCGTCTTCAGAGACGGCTCCAGGCTTCTCAGCAGGAGAGGCACAGCTTCTGCTGGATTGGAAGAGCAGAGCAGCCCAAATGCCTCCTGTGAGAGGTCCTGGCCCTTTTGCTTGTATCAGGGGTGTTTGGAGCAAGCCTGGCGTGCTGGGAGGGATACCACTGAGTCCCAAGGAGGTCACAGAGGGTGGTGTGCATGGGGGAAGCAGAGCCCTCCCCTCCTTCGGATGGCATCGTGGAGTTAAAGGTCAGTGAAACTGAAGGAGAATGAATGGATTATGCTTTACTGGGAATAAAGGTCAAGTTAACACGCTGCAATGTGTGACAGTGACACCCATGAATGTTAAATCAGCTCATTGAGTTAAAGCTGAGCAAATCAGTGTGCTTTGGTGTACATGTCCCCACCATGATTTGAGCTACATTGGCTTTTGTGGTGGCAGTGTTGGACATGGGCATCCAAAGCCCACGTGAGTCCACGTTTGAGTGGTGCCTGATTCAGATGCTGGGTGCAGACACTGCCAATGGCAGGGACACCAGCTCGGCTGGGGAGGTGACTAAGATCTTGTGCTGGTGCTAAGCAGGAACCATAGCATAATCCTCCTGTTTCATGCCTAGATTATCCTAATTAAATCCATGATGAGAAACTCGATGGGCGCTTTCCTGCTGGGACTAACCCCTGGTCTGTGATGGTCTGCCTTAGGTCCCCTCCATGCTTCCTCTGTTTTCTCAGGGAGATAATTGTTTGTGCAGCTAAGTGGGGGTGTTTTGGTAGGCCTTACTCTCCTTTTTCTCAACAAGATTTTGCTGCTTAAGGAATGGTTTCCAAAGAGAGCACGCTGTGTGTCCATGTACAGCGTGTGCCATGGGGTGTCAGCACGGAGCTTCACCCAAATCCTGAGGGTGTCTGGGGGCTCCCAAGAGCTCATCAGTCATTCTGAGCAAGTGGAAAGGAGCTTGAGACAGCCCCATCGGTGATGGATATTTCCCATGCAAATGGTTAACTCCCCTGTCCAGCCAACTCAGAGGCAACCACCAGGTCTCATTTTCTTCCCTAACTATGCTCTTGTACTTAATTGAGGCTTTCTTCCCTCTCCCCACCCTCTTAACATTTGGATTTGGGTCTAGGTCTAGCTTTTGCAGAAAACAGCTTTCTCCTCCATGGCTGCTCAGCCCCTTCTCCTCTTCCTCTCCCAGCGCAGGAAAGACTGGGCTGATTCCTGATCCCTCTGTGCGATTAAAGGGTCCCTCCATGTACAGTGAACGTTTGGTGGTGGAGAAGGGTAAAAAGAAGCAGAGGACTGGAATGAGCATTTTGGCAGTCAATGCAACTGGCTGAGTTGAATTACGTGTTGAAGTTTGCCAGTCGTCGGTGTGTTGAGTATTTTGTACCATTATAAGATTTTAGGCATTCCAGTACAGATTTTCTATAATTCGTTTGTCGAGATTTGCGTGTTTTTATTGTCGAAAGAAAACTTGCCCGGCAATTTGATGCTTTTTTTATTTTTTTTTAAATGTACAGTGGAAACAAGCATCTGAAATCATTCTTATCCTTCTGACAGCAACATCTGTAAAACCTTAACGCTGCAAGGAGGCAGGAACCAAGAGATTTATAGCCCCCCGCTGAAATATTGGAACGACCTTATTTCCCGGCAATTAGCTTTGCTCAAAACATTTTTGTTTCCTATTAGAAGCAATCTACTAACATTTACGTTGATGAGTTTAATAGTTGTTGGCCATCTCTGAATTCAAGCAGGCAAGGCAGGAGGAGAGGGGAGGAACATGCTTTGTAAACCATGAGAGCGTTTGTGTTGCGTCGTGTGTTGTGTTTGTTGATAGTGGTGAAAACATCCATCATGCTACGCTCCAGAATGGGGAACGACATCTTTTGGGAAAGGGAAGAGAACTGGTATTCAGCCAAAGCTGCTCTACCACTGCAGTGTATCAGGACTAGCTCCAGTGTCTTTGCTGGAGAGCAGACCTTGATTCAGCTGAAGCTCATGAAGAGTGGAGAGGTGAGAAGAGGATGGAGTGGCACCTACACGTAAGCTGCTGTAGGAACGAGTAAGGGCTCTGACGGTCAAGTGGTGATGAGTTAGTGGGTGGCTGGGTAGATCATTCCCCTTCTTCAGTGAATGCAGCGAGGAGCTGGTGACAGCAGCTCCTGAGATCTCTCTGGGGCAATCTGGAAGAGAGTTTCTCACAGCCTTCAGCAAGAAGTCGATTTTTGGTTAGATGGCTGAGTTTTGGGTTTTTTTTGGTGTGTTTCTTGTTTTGTTTTGGGGTTGGGGTTTTTTTGGATGTTAAGCGCGTGATGTAATGGGATGAAACTGAGAATCAGATATTTTAAGCTGAGTTGCAACGTGAGGAAAGCCTAATGTCTGAACACACTGATAGCCTGGCTTGGAAGCGGCAGCAAATGTTGTGACAGTATTGTCTTGTAGGAGCAGAAAAAAGAAATGCCTATTTTCTCCTTGGCTCTGAGATCAGGAAGATGAATATTGTATCTAGAGAAGGTCCTGAGTGGATCTGAAAAAGATTAATGGCTTAATTGTTGAAAAAAAAACCACTGTTCTAGGGATGTTGAAACATAGTTGAACTTGAAATAATTGGGGATGTTTAAGGACAGTGTCTTGTTTCTTTGTTTTGAAATTATTAACGTGCCCTGAAAATTGAAAGGACAACAAAAATGAGGATTTTTGAGGTTGTTAACTGGCTGTGGGATGTCCCTGTGATGGACAGCATGGAGGAGAAGCTTTCTGGGGAAACGCAGTTGCCCTGCAGGTGATGGATGGTCACCCTTGGCATTCTGCAGGGTTTTGTTGTCTATTTGCTCTCCAGAGGTTGCTTTCACCATGAGATATCATTTTGGAAGTTTGCTCCAGGATGGGCAGCAGATGGTGTCAACTCAATTTCATTTAAGTTGTTGATGATTCACTTAATTTGGCTGAAGATGAGCTTTTCCTGTCCCAACTGCTCTTCCAGCTATGCCACAGTTCCCGTCCCCTATTCTGTGCCGTTGGAATTGTTTTATAAGGCTGAGCAGTTAGCTGGATAACCAAATGGTCCGAGTTAAAAACTAATCCCTTTTGGAGGTGTGTCAGGGAACTGTAGTGTGGAGCTGCAGGCATCAAGTATGATAATTTCTTGACCTGGTTTTGCCTTGGGAGCCAAGGCTTTATATGGTTATATGTGAACTTTCAGCCATTCAGATGATCTCTCCCTGTGAATCACCCGGTGGCTGAGATGCTTTCCTCAGTTGTGTATGTGCTGAAATAGTCGCTTGCTAGCAAACCCTAGAGATGCACAGCAGGTGAACAGAGTGTTTTGGCAACCTTGGAGACCAAAGGTGTGTGCCCCAAAGATGCAGTGGCTACCCACCCTCTCTGCAGCCCTGGGGACACTGGCTGGGTTCTCTGTAGGGTTTGGGGCACCTCTGCTGAATCTGGAGTTTGATATATCTCTTTGAGGTATCAGCGAAGTGCACCTGGTCCATTAGTCTCCATGGGTGGCTGGAGCATGACCACACAAGCTGAGGATGGGACGACAGCCTCCACCAGTCTGTGGAGACACCAGGGGCCAAGATGAATGTGCCTCTCCTGCTCTTTGCCACAGGCTCCCCACAGCTCCTGCCGTGGAGGGAGAGTGCTGCTGTCAGTCATCAGCCTGTCTCACTCCAGGCATTTCTGGCACAAGTCTCTTCAGGTTCGCCTCTTTGTGCACAGTCTGGTAATTCCTCCTCCGAGGAGCTTATTTGTCTTTTCTTTTACTTCCTGTGAGGCTGGAGCAGCTCCCTGCTCCCTATCCTTCCCTCCTGATACAGGGGCCGAAAAATTCCCCTCCTCTTCAGCAGCAGGCAGGGTCCCAGGCACATGCCTTTGGCTGCCCTGGATGGTCCCTGCTGAGCCAGCCCCTGCAACAGCAGGAACACCACATCCAAGCACCATCTGTGGCTGAACACCAAGGGAGAGGAGGAGGAGGAGGGCCGTTTAGGAACGATGTTGGTTCCCCCAGGAAGGGATAAACTGGCCACAGATTGACTTATGCTGCTTTTAGCGGCAGAAGCTGAAGTGCTGACGCCTGTTAACACAGGAGCTGGTGGGAGGCAAAAGCTCAAGTGAGTTTTATGCTGGAGGTTGGTGCATTTTTTGAAAGGGATGAGCTGCCCTAAGAGTCCCTTTAATATCTCTCTCCCGGTGGACTTATTTCCACAGTATCCACCCCAGACAGACTACTTCCCCCCCCCATTAAATGGTGTTATGGTTAGAGGAGCACCATGGACACCTTTTTCTTGAGGCCCATGTCTGTGCTTTCCCTTTCATCCCCCAGACTGTGGATGTTATCCCTGTGATGTGTTGGTGGTGGGAGGGCCAAGCCAAGGTCGGACTGGACTCTGGCGAGTGGTTTGGTTTGGTCCTTGTTCCCAGAGCATCATTTGGTCATGAGTGATGTGTAGCTGGGAGAAAGGATGCAGAGAGCCAGCTGGTCCCTGCGCTTAAATGGTTGGTGGGCTTTGGGGAAGATGATGCATTCATTTCACACGTGGCACCAAGGATTCATGTCATGCAAAGCTGTTTTCCTCACAGCTGGCCTGGGACAGCTTCCATGTGTTGCCTTGAGGTGGAGGGTGCCCTGTCTTATTCCCCATCTGCTGGACAAAGAGGCTTTTCCACAGTGGATTATTCTGGAGGAGATATCGTAATTCAGTTGTGTATTTTAACTGAAATACACTGTTCTTATGGGGATTCTTTTGTGCCAGAAGCTGTCACACAATGTGTGGGAGCATCCCTTTTTTCATGAAGGACAGGTTTCTTTTCACCTCCCAGCTGCAGGCAGGCTCAGCACACGGATTTATTTGGGGCTGGGGATGTGTATGTGCACGTGCTTATTTTTGATTTTTTTTTTTTTTTGAAAGAACAATGTTGTGGCAGCTGACAACTAATCCTAAATTTGGGATACCTGACATAATAATGAGAACACAAACCTTCCTGCACTTAAAGTGAGTGACAGGCCAGGTTTGGCCCCAGCAACCTTCAGAACTGGTTTGACCTTGCAACCAGACCTCCTGGGCTGACTGACAGCTTTTTACAGCCGCATTAGAGCTGAGCTGACCTTGTTTATCTGGGGATTCACCTGGGAGACAGCAGACATGTCCAGGGATATTAAGTCTCAAGCTGAAAATGTTTGCTCAGGTATTAGGGGGAGAGTTAATTTAGACTGAATACCTCCTATATGGCACCAGCCACTGCTCCGAGGGACAATGCGCTCCTCTGCTGATGACAGTTGGTTTAGACTTTCTTTAGAAACTGGAGTCTCCTTCAAGTGGAGCTGTGCAGAGTCCTTCAACTTGCTCTGCATTTAATAACTGGGGGGTTTTGGTATGAAAGAGTCTGGGTGAAGGTGCAGGTTCATCTCCCTGCAGAAGGGTCTTGCTGCTGGCACCAGTTGTGTGTTGGACTGGGTGGATTCACTTTTACCTCATCAAATATGACACAAATGAGCCAACATCTGTCCCAAGCAGCTGTGTGGCCTGTGTCCCCTTTCCCCAATACCAACCAAGCCCCTCCTTCCCATGCAGGGGGATGCTTCCCCTGCCGCAGTGACTCACGAGAGGGCTGGGGATCAGCAGTTCTTCCCCTTGTGTGGACCCAGAACGAGAGGACCCAAGCCCTGGAGCTGCCTTCTTTCTGCACACTGAGGATGGGCAAAAAGGGGCACCTAGCAGTCAGTGCTTGCGCTGTGTGCCCTTATCTACACAGATGGGAGCATCCAAGGGATGCTGCCTGAAGCCTGATCCCCTCTGATGTCACCCGGGGAACAAAGTCATCTCAGCAGAATTATTTTATCTGTTGTGCAGGTGGTTGCAACCTCTGATTTACAATAGCGTGCATGTGCTCTGGGCAGGTGGTACAGCCCTCCTGCAGCATCTCCATGCTCCAGGGAAGGCAATTCTGGATGCAGGGAAACCTTGGGATTTTACTTTTTGAATTCTTTCTTTGGGCTTGCAGATAACTATAGCTCTCAACGTGAGTATGACTGCATGGGTGGTCCTGGCTGCATCCCATCCCCAGGGGGGACCAAGTATTGCTGTTTCCTGGGGTCAGGCAGGCACCTTCGCTGCTCAGCTTCCCCAGGCTTTCATCAGCTCATTTTTGTGTTGAATCACTATCAATCCCTCCCTTTTCAGAATTCCTCTGAAAAGCTGCTTTTCCTCCACTGGGACTATAATCGCTTTTCAGGAGTGAAGGTTTCATGCTGGGATCCCACATGTGGGTGTCTGGCCTCTGCTGGAGGGGGCTGGGCTCATGGGAGAGAGGCAGAGGGTAGCTTGGGGGAAATTTGAAGATGATTCTTGGTGACAACACGCATGTCCATGGTGTGACATCCCTCACGGACAGAATCCCATCCCTGGTGTTGAAGGAAAGATTTTATTTAGATAATACCTTCCTACTTTCCCTGCTGGTATGCCCTGGTATCATCCCATTCTGCTGGTATGCCCTGGTATCATCCCATTCTGCTGGTATGCCCTGGTATCATCCCATTCTTCTCCTTTTCTGCTCAGGTTCTAGCCTCTACCCTCCCTTTCCCCTCAAAGGTGCCTGTTTGGAAATGGTGGAGTAATTGTTAGCTCTCTATATTGCTCACTTTCATCTTGGCACTAGATTTTTGGGCCCCAGCCAAGGTGAGAAGTTGAAATGCCTGACTGTTGTGGGAGAGACAACCTTGTTAGGATCCTCACAGAAGCAGGAGAAGCTGAAATCTCCAGGGAGGACAGCCTGAAAGCAGCTTTCTCTGCAGTTTCCAAAGGCATGGCAAGGGATGCTTTTCTTTGACTGTCTCATACTTTCACAGAAATTTTGAGACCAAATGGGATGATTTGAAATCCCTCTTTATAGGCTTGACTTCATTCAAATATCACTCATTGTGCTTAAGGATGGAGTTAGTTGCTGCTCTGCAAAGGGACAGCCAGCAGCCAGCCACTGAACTTCCTGCATGGGGCACAGCAGGAGAGGTGTGTCCCTTCCCCCTGCACTGCTTCTGTCTAGCTCAGGGTGTCAGTTCCCCGAGAAGCCTTCCCTGGGATACCCAAAGACCCTCTCCTGAGGTCCCCAGTGCCCCCACAGTCGCAGATGCTGCCCAGATGGAGGAGAAAGGAAGGCACAGATGAAAAGCTCCTAGGGAGGATGAGGAGGTGGTGGTGCATCCCACAACTGAAAAAAGAGCAAGAGGCCCATTGAGTTATGCAAGTGCCCCAAATCCTGAATATGTTTCTCTTCCTGACCCACCCTACATTGCCTACCTCTGCGTCAAGGTCCAGCAGGTCTCCAAAGGCAGTAAGTTCCCAAGGGCAGAAAAACCCCTTCATACCAATCTGGGAAGGATGCCCGTGCTAACTGATGTTCCTGCACCTCCCTCCTGGGGGCTGGTGAGAAACATAAGCTGAAAATGCCCTCCAGATGCGTGGATCCTCAGCACAGCATGGGCACTGCTGTCGGTCCCTCCTGAGCCCGTCCACCCTTGGTAATGAGCCTAGCAAAGAGGGGAAGCGGTTTGGCCTGGAGGGCTGGAAATGCGGCTGCTGCAGTGTGAAGCCTCCCTGTGCCGGGGGAGGCTGGGATCCTGCTGCTGAGCTATTTATTTAAGAAAAAAAATATTATCATTTCAGGCGTTGGCAGCATGGGGTGTATCAGCCATTGTATCAAAGATGTGGTTTTAATGCACTTTCCTCCGCTTAAATGCTATTTGCCTTCTCCTTCAGGCAATTGAATTTAAGAAAACTCTGGTTGCCCAGGTTTTGTTGAACAAATTGGCCCCTCCGCACACAATTCCCAGGAGGAGCCAGCTCTGCAGAAACTCTGGGAGCTGTCACTTCAGTGCATGGCTGGGACCGGCTGAACGGATTACCCAGCTCTGCATCGTCTGCTCTTTTATCTGTCTCAAAGCAATGGGAAGCCAGGAATAACCCCCCCTCCGGGGGTTCCTCTGAGCCCAGCGGTTTCTGGAGCCTGGGGTCAGATGACTGTTATTGTAGCTAAAGGTGTTTAACCCCAATTGATTTTGACAAGCCCTATTAGCAGATCCCCCAATTACTTATCGGGTTTTGAGAGGAACGTTGTCGATTTAAGGCTGGATGCTCTAACCTGAGTGCTGCTGACAGGACGCAACAGGTACCAAAGCCGCTTCTCCAGGAGTCGATGGAAAAACTCCCCATCAATACTAAGGGCCAAATTCTGACCCTTCACCAGGGCCTGGCAGCTCCCAAGGGTGTCAGACTCAGCCCTGGAGAGCAACAGGTTGGAGTAGGACATATGAAGCCTCCTACCCTGCAAAGCACCGAGCATCCTCGGAGCAGCCCTGGGCTGGGCTTAGAGCCCTGGAGACTTGTTTGCAGGGCAGCTCCTTGCTCCTGACACTGAGGAAGGGTGCAGGGGCCATGGGACCTGGTACAAAGCATAGGAGAGTCCCTGGAAGACTGTTCAGAACAGGCCAAGGGTTGTTCCTGCTCCCCTTCAAAACTGGTCTGTCCCCTAGCTGGGTCCCAGCTGATGGAGAAGGTAGTCGAGGACATCTGGTACCAGTGGTGACTGCAGGAGAGAAGGGAGGTTGCTCTGCATCTTTGCATGCTCAGAACCACTGTTTATCCCATGGGGTTGAACTTAGAGCCCCAAAACCCTGCAGGCTGGGGCTGATGCTGGGCAGGCAGGGAAACTGCCTGGAGACTTGTGTCTGCAAGGAATATCGAGTGATGAGCTCTCTAAGGCTCGTATCCCAAAGACAGCTGAGATCATCTGGACATGAATGGGAGTTATGTGCCCAAGTAATCTCAGAGGATCTGGGCATAACAGCATTGCTGAATTCTTTATTTTTTCATACTGCAGCAACTGGGAAATAAAAGCATCGTCTGAGGAAGGAAACCACTGCACTAGATGAATACTTTAATGAAGTGCTGTGTTACTGTGCAGGTTGGATGTAGGTGTTTGTAGGTGGCAGGCGGCAGCCTGCTTGTCACCCATCCTGGGGCAGGGAAATGTGGCCGTTACACGTGCAAATACAATTTAGCCTGAAAATTGCTTTTGGGCAGCAAAACAAACAAGGCTCTTGGAAGGCCTGCAAGTTTCACACTTGCTTTTGCATCTTGGTTGCTTAGGGAGAGGAGTCACCCGCTCAGGGAAAACAAACAGCCGGCATCGCCTGCTTGGCTGGGGGCTCGCATGGGTTTTACTCGAGCCCAGCGAGCAACTGGAGCGGCTGTGAGCCTGCGCCAAGTCCTCCGGGAGGTTTTGTAACAAACACCTTGTAAAATGCAAATATTTGAATAGCAACGTCCACAAGTAAGGTGCCAGGCCGAGGAACAACCGCTCACGTTTTTTGCTGGCTGTTTGAGACTTAAGGATGAACTTAAGGGTTTTGCAGAGACAAAAGCGTTGAGTACGCTGTTTACAACCAATGCACTCCTCCTTCGGTTAGTGGACAGGTTTATGAGCTGTTTATTTGAAAGTGAAGAGACTCTGGTTAATCAGCAGTGTATTTATTGTTTCTTCATTGTTTGACAACAGTTCATAACTGTTTCTTGTTTTCTGTTACGGGCACAATTGCATTAAGTGTGCTCACGTGCTATCTCTGAAAACAATTTTCACTTTGAAAACTGCTCATATTTTCCCAAATAAAGGATCATATTTAAATGGAAAATATTTCTTTCAGATGATTGTTTTCAAAAGAACCAGTTCCTTGCCCTGTTTTGCGTTATTAAAGTAGGTTTGGGTTTATTGCAGGTATTTTTAGCTCAGTCTCCAGAAAGCTGGGCAATGGAGGAGGCTGCGGTAGGTGTTGGAAAATGCTTGGGGTGACTTTGGTGATCGATGGCCCGTGTAACCTTTGCATAACTGCATAACAGTAATGAGGCCCTTTATGCTGGTTTTGGGGTGTTATCGTTCAGTATGTCTCTGGTCCCTCTGCCTGACTATGGGGTGTGAATAAAGGCTGAAGGACTTGTGTTGCTCCCAGCCCCAGTAGCCTGCTCTGTGCTCTGGTGGGGCCCAAGTCTGACCACAGGGACTGGCCAATTTCCTTTCCATACTGGAAGAGGACTCATTGGCTGCCAGTACAGGAGATATCATGCTCCAACCTGCACGGCTCGCATTGTGCCTTCAACCCAAAGATCCCAAACCACCAAGGTGCTCATGTCACTCCATGGGTGCAGAGGCCGCTTCTCCTTCTCCAGACACTTGGCTGACCTCACGACTCTTGCTTTATAGCTGTGCAAGGAGAATAGGGCTTTGCCTACACCCGCTGCCAAGCAGGCAACAGAGCCGAGGCAGTGGCACGGCCAAGGAGCTGTTTATGGGATGCTCACCTCCACTTTTTGGGGGCTCAGCACCAGCTTGAACTGGGCCATTGAAGTGACCTGTGAATCTTTGTCTTAAGTGTTATCTCTTCTTCCACCAACTGCAATGTTCAGGGGAATGCTGATATTGATGAGAAACCTCCTGGCAACGCAGGGGCAGAAATAAATAACGTTCCCACTAGGAAAAGGTCATCCGTGAAATTTCGCGGACAGTCCCCACATTCGCTAAACACCCCCTTCCCCTGGCTTTTTAAAAATTTTATTATTATTATTTTTTTGTGTGTGTAATTGCGTGTCAGACCAAGTGCACTCAGAATGTGAGCAGGGTCTGATACAAGGAGGGTGAAATGAGATAATCCATGTTTTCATCATCCATAGGCCTCTCTTTTCACAGGCCGTGGGCCGTACTTTATTAGGCTGAGCAGCTCTGGGCCTGCAAGAAAGAGGAGCCCTTTCTCATCCCGATGAGAATAGTGCAGTGAATGGATTCCAAGTGTTTACTCAGCATTTGTCTCGTGGTTTATCAAAGGAATGAGGAGGAGGTGCCGACAGACCTTTTGTCCCGCTGATGTGTTATGACAATGTTCCATGAATATGCAGAATGGCAGAAGGGATTAGAGCCAGTACAATTCCCCTCCGGGCTTTTTTCTTTTTTTTTTTCCCTTTTTTTTTTTTTTTTTTTTTTTTTTTTTTTTTTTTGCCTGGGATGTTCAGGGGTTTAAGAGTGACCTGCTCACAGTCAGGGCACTAAACATCAGATTTTCCTGCAGATAGGGGTGTAAAAATCCCACACTTGTCCAAAGCTGTTAGCATCTGACTTGAAGGTTGGGCTGTCTTAGTCACTAGCTGCTCTTTATGAAATTTCAGCTGGCAGGAACTGCCTGGCTGAAAGCTTTGTGTCCTGGGGGATGTGGAGATATTGGGACATAATTAAAATTTGAGTCAATCAGTGACACGTGAAGCCCAGGCCAATGGTGATGTGACTGCTGCTCGCTGGTCTGCTGCTGTTGGCATAGGCTGGCAGCGGTACCTCACTGTGTTTTTCCTGTTGCTTCCCAGAGTCCTGGTCCAGGAGTTTGGGTGTGATTCAGTAAACGGTACTGACATTAGGCACGGATGCGCTTTGTGCTCCGTCTGCCATTTTGGATGGACAGGTTAATGAGTTAACCCTTGCACACGCCTCTGGGACAGGCGATGAACATCATCTCTGTTTTCAATATGGGGGACTGCAGTAGGATAGCAAGTGTAAATCCAGCCTTTCTTCTTGTGTTTATGGCCCTTCATCTCCAAGTAACTCTGCAGAACAATGGTTAGCAGCTATTGACCCATTATCGAGGCTGGTAATGCATTTTTTTCTATGTAGTTGATCAAAGATATCCCACCTGAGAAATTACCTTCCATTGGTTTCTTACATCCCAAGAATCTTTTCTGTCCTGGTCTTTAAATGGTCTCTGCACTAGCTCCCCAGATACATAAGGGGAACAATGCCTTTGTGTGCTGGTTGGGTCTTACCCTGGGAAGAAGGGTGTTGGACATGCTCAGCACTGGTCTGATGCTGCTCCCATCCAAGTCAACAAATCAAAGTGCTGCTGAGAGCTGTTAAATCCACCTGAAATCTCCACCACCCCAACCAGAAAGATGAAACTAGCCTGGGGCCACCATTGCCACTGTTTTTCCCCAGAAGAGGTAGGAATGGGGGTGTTTCTTCACAAGCATCAGCCTGAATGAACCTGTGAGTCCCTCTGGGGTATCAGGTCTTTGCAGAATGAGGCACTTGCTGAGAGTAAGGTTGCCAAGTTTGTAATTGGGTGTATGTAGGGGAAATAGTGAAGAAAGAGCCAGAGCTTTATTGCAAGTTCTGTCACACGCCATGCGGAGGTACCGCCTACTATTGTGGCATGCTTATTCTGCTTGCTGGAGTCCTTCTCTGCCCACCCGGGAACACAAGCAATAATTAGTTTAATGAATTTTGATGCAGTTATCCCGAGTCCAGCTCTTGGCCGGTGGCCCCATGAGAGTGGTTGGCAATGGCTCCTGCTGACAGAGGGCGCGTGCTGTGATTTGTTCTCCAGGCAGGTTCTTAGTCTTAGCTTTGGTGGACAAGTGACTTCTTATCTCCAGAGGACAAGGACCATTTCCCAGCTGGTGTTGACATCCCCTCCATGGGGTCTGCTCAGCACTGGGATGTGTTCCTGGCAGCTGATGATGGGGGATCTGAAACACCTTGGGCTTGATGTTTGGGCCAGCCAAATTTTTGAGACTTAAAAAGGTGTGTGTGTGTGAAATTCCTTATCTGCTTGCTTTCACCACCACCAGCAACACTGGATCTTTCTTTGCCCTCTGGGGGTTTGCATGAAGGATCATGATTTTTATGTTATCCTTTGTAATCGGGACTGCTCAGCTGTGGTGTGAGGAAAAAACAAAACAAACTTAAATGGGAATAAATCCTTCTCACTCTGAGACACCTGTGATGAAAACACAAGGGTCAGCAGCCCTGGAAAGGAGGACAAGCTTGGTCCCACAGGACACTCACAGCACAGACACCTGACTGTTGAAAAGGGCTTCCATCCTCCTTTGCTCATCTTTTATCCTCTGGGATTTTGTTGACTGCTGGAGGCTGTGGCTGGCCGCTTTTTCCTTAGGGAAGGCTAAGAAGCGGAAGAACTAGCCCATGGCAGCTGCCAGCCGCTGGATTTTGTGGCTCTATGAGGCAAAGCCATTAGGACCTGTTTGCAACCTGCTGATTCTGTGGTGGTAGCTGCTGAGCTCTATGGTGGCTGCTGGCATGCTGCTGGCTGCTCCTCTTTACCCCTTCTCAATTATCACAGATATCAGGGACTTGAGACAGTTCTTTTGGCTTCCACTCTGCTTGAACATGTTTGTGACTCTTAGAACTGCTTTTTGGTACTGTTGATTCCCTCCCCCTTTAAAAACTTTATGACAGGATGCAAGTGCCCTGTTCTCATTGGTTTGGATGGGAGTTGGGTTCCTAAATTGCCCTTACAAACCTCTCCCAGACTCTTTATGCTGGAAGAATGATAACTAGATCCTGACTTTTTCCTTTTTTGACCCTCTCCCAGGCTTGTTCCATGTTTTCTGTATGTTTCCTTCTGCCTCGGTTTCCCTCTCTGTGTTGTGTGGGACAAGCTTCCCATTTTTGATCATCTAGGTCTTTGAAATTATGCCATACCTACTGAGAGAGACACAAGGCAGGAAAACTTGTGCAAAGTTTGTGTACTCCAAGTTGCTAGAAAGAAAATAGATAATTTTCAGTCGTCTGAGCGTCTTCCAAAGAAGAGCATGTAGTACAGCAAACTGACCAAGACAGGGGAAGAGGGCAGTTGATGCTCAGTTTTGTCTCCTGACTTCTCCTGGGCCTGCGGAAATCTTTATCAGGCCTGCCCCTCTTACCTCTCCTGGAGACCCTCGACTATTGTTTCTGGTTGATGACTTCATGCCGTTTTGAAGAGCTTTTCTTCCCGTAGCACTAAGGGATGCCACCTCCCAGCCTGGCTCCCATTCCAAAGCTCTGCTGAAGTATTTCATTCAATGTTTCTTCTGCAAGAATAAAGCCTACTCTTAGTCATCCCTGGGAGAGAAATCCCTTCCTTCTCCTGACATCTCAGCATCTCTGGTCTCAGCAGGCCTGCCATGCTTTGCAGGTGGTCACCTCACCACTGACCCCTCTCCTCTCAAACCCATCAGATGGAGCAAAGAGAGGAAGAGGTGAGACAGATACTGAAGTTGTGGCTGCAGTGGAAAAAGAAGGATTTTGTGCTCTTTTACCACAGGTTTTTCATTCAGAAAACTACACCACAGAGTCTATTATTCATCCATTCCTATTCAAAAGCTAAATTATGAAGGTTCAGCGGGAACAACCTGTACAGTTAAGCTATCAGCTCCATCCTATAGAGTCATGGTAAAAATGTATTTCATGCAAACAAACACTAAATGCATGCAATATATGCCGTGTAACTCAAACAACACGATGTATATGGGAAAAGCATCCAGAGATGCTAATTAGATGCATCTGCAAAGTCAACATGACTAAGATTCTTGGTTCCATCCGAGAGTATTTGGACTGTGGTCCTGATTATCCTGCTGGCTTGCTGCTTTACTCCAGATAAGTCAGTCCTTTATGCTCTACTTGCTATCCCTGTTGAGAAATGGGCAAAATAATTTCTGATGTTTTCCCAGGGATATACTGTATTGGATGTTTTTTAAGAAGGGTGTTTCAGGTTGACATCATGGTCTCTGATCCATGCCCATGGACCCTCCTTGAGGCTGAGATGTAATGCAGGCTGAGCTCTCTTCCATGCTCAACTGGTACAGGAGGTCACTGTCCTGTTTTGCACCTATCCTGTTGGGTAACCAGGATCCAAGCCAGGTTTCAAGTCCAAATCCATCTTCCTCATTGTTTATACTCAAGGTGGCACTCCCAGATGCAATTGACCTTGTCACCAACCTTCTAGATGAACCCTGAGACCTCTTCAGCCTACTATGGCATCAAAAGCTGCAGTTCCTCTCAAGCATCATATTGACCCTTCTGGTCCAGGCTACAGTGTGGCTTTGAGCTGGCAACATGAACAGAGACAGGAAGGGGCAGGGTGCTTTGGACCTCTCTCAAGCTCAACTTGTGAACCAGTTAGATTTCCAGCCACAAGATGGGCAAACCAGTGACCTGTGTCATAGTGCCTGGGATGAGGACTGTGAGCAGGGACAGTGAGTTGCAGGACAGCCCTGGGAGATGCAGGCACGAAGACAAAAAGCCAACAGAAGTAGGTATGAGAGGGGTTTGGAGCCCAGGCCAGGGTCCCCATAGCTCACACTGCTTGGATAGGCTGGGGAGATACGACTGTTGCTTGTGGGAGAACCAGCCCCCCTGGGTGACAGAGCTGGCCCAAATATGCTGCTGGCTGGCATCAACTGTTTCTCATCGAAACAGAAGTAATTCACCAAAGCCCACATCTTGACTAGCCAGGATACAGCTGGGGTACCACTGCAGAAACAGAAGTGATGTGGTCTGGTCCTCCAGAACAGCTACTCCAGAGCAAGGGCTGATGGATGAACCACAGACACTCTCCCCAGGCACTCAGCTCTGACAGAAACTGCCTAGGACCTGGATGCTGGTACCAGCTGCCTACCTGCATCAAACACTGCTGTGATTTCTATCCCAGCTGGAGGACCCTGGTGTCCCCAGCACTTCAGAAGTGGCAGATGGAAATTAGTTGACTGGATCTTTGTGGACCCCTAAAATAAAAAAATGTCTGGGTTGATTGTCCCAGCACCAAGCAGAACCAGGCAAGGATGGTTTTGGCTAGAAGGAATGTGAGACAAACCCTGTGATTCATACTTGTCTGGTCTGATTTGAGTCTGAATCATCTCTTGCATTCTCACGAGGAAATGATGTGATGAGCACTGGCCTGTCATGGCTGGAGACCCTTTTCCTGCACCACATGCACTTTGAAGTCATTGTATGAAATTTTAGTTATTGGTCACTTGTGGAGTGGTCTCAAAGGCAGATTCACAACCATAGCCAAGTTGTCTCCTCTCCAGAGAGCCGGATTCTCTACCAACACAGACACGTGATGAGATGGCCCCATCTGGGGCAGAAGGGCTAGGTAGTGGCCAGGCCACCCTCGCTCTGTCTGTGGGACATGAAGGTAGGTATCTTGCTCCTGGACTTGCCTCTTCCCTTGCCAGGGTTTAGGATGCCCATCAGAGGTGGTGTGCTCAGCTGCCAGACCCTGTCTCCTCATCTCTGCTGTGGGCCTTGGAGACCCCTCTCCAGGCTAGTAAGCAAGCATGTGGGCTGGGTGGGAGGATCCCTGCTCTTCCCCACCCCCACCCCCCCAACTCCCAGATCACCATCATCACCTTGTGGCTTCACTTCTGTGTCCTGCCTGGGTTGCTCTCCCTGCTCCCAGCCCTGCTCCCACCGTTTCAGGAGACCCTGTGACCTTACCCAGCTTCCATCCACCTGGTCCCACCAGCTCATGGGGTACCCTGTACCTTCTTCTGAGGTTTGTGCTCCCCTGCACTACCGGGAGGAGACAGACAGAGGTGCCTGGCTAGGCTGGGGGGATTAAAGAGCCTTTGTTGCAAAAGCATTTTAAGCGGTGAGAAAAAAACAACCTGCCAGCCCGGCTGCTGGCAGATGGGGCTGAAGGTACAAGACAGAGGGAAATTTTCCATGACAGAGGTGTGCTCCTGGCCTAAGGGGAAGGAAAAGGCTATTATGGTTGGAGTGAATGAAATCGCTGCTGGCAGGAGCATTAAGCAGAGGAAAAAGAAAGCAGATAGTGAGCTGGCAAGGTGGGATTTTAACCGTCTGCCTGGGCTTGCAGCTATTTGGTCTGGTAGTTCTAAGAGCAGCAAGTGGACAAGGGAAATTTTGCAGTGAAGTCCTTGCCTGGGAGCCCTGGTGTGCAGCATCTGGGGCACTTGGGCATCAGCTCCTTGATTTCGTTACAAACCATATGGCTCAGCAGTTTTGGGGGGCTAGCTGGAGCTGTGGTGTAGAAAGGGTCTCGCAGCTAGCAAGGACTGAGGTGAAGGCAGGGCTTCCTGGCATGGGGAGGGCTCGGGCCAGCGTGTAGGGTCAAGGAGAAGGAAATAACGTGGGAATGCATAAAAACCACTCCTGCTGTGGCGCCCGTGTCCAGGCTAAGATTTTCTGCCTGTTCCTGTGACCCTCAGATGGATTTGCAGAGGCTTGTGGCAGGCCCAATGGGCCAGGTTATCCCGTGGACCTGTCTGCCTATTTATATGGTGAAAGCACCAAAATTTCTGGTGAGGGGCCACGAATGAGCCTTGTAGAATGACCCTGCAGGGCACTGAGCTTTAACCACTTACCTCACATCCTCTGAACAAAACCTGGGAAACCTCATCAGTGTGCATCAGCATTTTATTGGGAAGGGACAATTTTTAAAGCAGAATTGGAGGTAGCTGGAAAGCAGGACACCGAGGTTTCTTGTGAAGATCTGCTCTTGTAGGGATTATCCTCAGTGATTTTGTGTGATGATTTCTTCCACTACCTCTGGGTGCTGTATAACCTGAATCCTTCCAGGATACAGGGATGATCAGAGGACAGTCAAGGCTGTGCCTTGCTCGGAGCAACTTGTTGGTAGGGCACCAAGAGGTATTACAAAGATCATAACAGCCCCTCTGAGTTTCTAGATTTATTAATATTGCTTTATAAAAACAAATATTTAAATGCTCCTTACTAACCCTGTGCATGACCAGGGCTTTGCCCTTCTCAGTGTGTTGAAGCCACCAGACAGGATGGCTGAGCCACGACGAAGAGAGACCAGCTCAGCCTGGCCCTTGTGCTTGGCCTTTTCTTAGGCTTGGATTTTGGCCATGAGGTACAGACCTGGAGCAGGAATTTTGGGTTTTTTTTTCATTCCAGGAAAAGGGAAAATCAAATATTTATTCACCCCACATATTGAGGTTTGTCTTGAACAAAGAAAGCACCAAAGTTTATAGAAGCCAAGTCTCCAAGACTCCAAACCAAATTCTGCCACTGAATCGTGGTTTTCAATAGCTCAAGCCCCTTAGAATCAGTTTTATTTCAAGTTTAAACAAATAGATGCTTCTGTTAAAAACATTATTTTTTTGTAAACAGGCAACAAAATGGGAAAGTGGTTTTTTTCCTCACATCCGCTTTATTTCCATAGGAGTAAAAGAAAACTTCACAATTTTTATACCAAATTAATTTGAGAGAGAAAATCTGGACTGGTTGTAGTGGAGGAAAAAAAACCAAACCAGAAAGACCCAAACTTCCCCACAAAGGCAAAGAATAGGTTGCAAGTTTCTTTCTGATGTTCCCTAGTTTGGTAAAGGCTTTACCTATACTTTTTGTGAATAAATGATTTTGCCTGCACCTTGCTGCACAATTAATGACTCAAAGAGTTAGTTCTCAGGAATAATTTATTTGCTTTGGTTGTCTACTTCCTGCACCCTGAAGAAATGGAACCGCTCAGGAAAGGTATTTAATTGTGGCTCTGTTGACCCCAGGCTGTCATTGCCTGGTGTCCTCGGCTGCTTTTTGCATGGCTGCTGATCCTGTAGCTTGAGCAGTGTGGTGTTTTGACTCCTGCACGTGTGCTAGTTGTGGTTACAAGCCACAGAGCTGACCCTCTGGATCTCCTGTTTCGCTGTTCTCCATCACACATTCCTCCTCTGAGAGGTGGCATGCCATGAGGGAAATCTCCCAGGAGGAAAGGATTTCCCCCCCACCCCCCTTGCTGTAGTCACCTCATCCTAAGGTACTGAGCCCTTATGTGAGCAACATGACTCACCTTCTGGTGGCAGAGCCTTCCTACCACGCAGAGTAGCTGTGCTGGGAGGGTCTCAAGCTTCTTCTGAGGGTCTCCATCTGGGAATTTGGAGTCTAGGTGTATTCAGACAGGGATGTGCTGAGGGTGAGAACGGGCCCAACTGCTGTTATTTCATGGTCGTGGTACTCATGCAGCTTTCAGCCAAGGAAGTCCCTGAATGTTTGGTTGTTAGTAAGTGATGGGGTATTTCATCATGACATCAGCAGGTCATGTATCATTGAAGCTTCCTCCTGAAGCTTCAGGATCTGAGGCTGGAGGATGCTTTGGGCTGCTCGCTGCGGCAGTCCTTGGGAGAGGAACCAGAGACGTCCTTCCTCCTCCTTGCACATCCCAGAGTGGCTGAGATACGGATGACTGCTTCACGACTAAGGGAAGGTCTCTGCAAACAGGGATGCTCCAAAAGCAACTCTGCCCAGTGCAGATATCTAGGCTACTCAGGGCAAAACCACCGGTCCCTCAGCATGGCCACATCAAGGAATATGAACATCCTGCCCAGTTACCTCCATACTGCATGTGGTTTAGCAGAAGACTGCTTTGTTTTGGAGAAAGCAAATGCATGGGGTTTTAACCCACGTGGTTGCAAACAGCAGCTTGGAAATGTGGCCTGGGATTCACTAGTGCAATACCTGCCTGGGCGCATGGGGTGCTTGAAACAGCAGCTTTCTGAGGGTGCACAGCCCTGTTCCTCTGCAGTGAAGCAAGTTCACCCATGCTGTAAAGGGATTTGTGTGTGCAATACTTATAAAGGAGACAGCAGCTCTAGTGCAAACAGGTTGGGGGCTGGAGGTAAAAGAGTAGTTGAACTCACGCTGCATACTCAGGATGAACTGATACAGAAGGCAGCAGATGCTGGCAAAGCTTACACATGCTTTGTAAATGTGATTTATTCCCTCCTCATCACCTCATTTTAAAGAAAGATCCAGATTGCATTTTTTTGGTAACTATATAATCGTCTTCCACCTTTTTATAAAAGATCTGGGCCAGGAAGAGAGCACCTTGAGTGATAAAGCATATGTGAGAATCATAGTCTCTCTGTTTCGGCTTTCCTTATTCAGTGTAAAATACAGTTTGTTTCCTGCCTGTGTGCTCCTGCCTGCTTCTGTCCTGCTGTTTTATCCCTTTGTCAAAACTAGTTTGACATCTGGGTCCTAACCCAGTGGAGTTGAGAGCAATTTGAATGGTCCCAGCAGCTTTAAAGTAACTACTCACCAGCTGGAGCGTCAGCTAGCCCGCAGCCCAAGACGGGGCCAAGGGCTTCTCCCACCATGTGTAAGATGACATAAGATCAGGGCCTGGGACTGTAAACACTTCACACAGTTGGGTCTTCATATCCTGTTGTCCAGAGATGTCTCTTCCTTCGCTAGATGTGATCTCAGGGGCAAGCAGCTCCAGACCCAGCCGTACTGTTGGGTTTTCATTTCCAACTTCTTTTCTGATGTTTAGACCAATAAAAGGAGGAAGTGAATGATAAGCAGGGGCTGTTTGATATGGCTGAATGAGAAAAGCTGTTCCTTCTTCGCACCCCATAACCCTTTCCTCTCCCAAACCCATTCTGGCGACATTAAAACCCTTGCGCCGACATGAGAATCTCACCAAAGCTGATGTCTGCAGAGCTGAAGGTTTCCATCTCCCCAGGGGGGTAATTTTCTTTGTGCATCCTGGAGTGATCTTTACTGACTCCCTTCTTGGGCATCTGTCCTGCCACCCTCTCCAGTGACTGGAAAGTCAGATCCTCTGACTGAAATTAACTGGCCGCATTCAGATACTCGCTTGATACACGCAGATAGCGTGCTTGATAAATGCACGCTCAGGGAGAAATATGAATCTTCCATCCTTTTTCCCCTCGGCTCTCCTAAGGTGTGTGAATGGCCCCTGCTGTGCCCCTGATTTGCTTTCCTTCCTGAAGGTCTCTGTCTTCTGTGGAGAAAGGCCACAGAAGATCTCTAAGGCTGCATTTCACCTTTTCTCACCTGCTCTCTGTCCTCCAGCCAGCATCTACACTCCACTTGTTATCCTCATTTGGCAAAGGGGAAATTGAGGCACTTTACCCCCAACACCAGCTGGTCTGTGGCAGACCAGGACTGGACCCGACACAGCTCTATTAGACCCACACATCCCTGCCTGAGCCATGGAAGGAGCGGAAGAAGAGCTACAAATATCTGCAGGAAAAATAAAGCAGGAATAAACCCACATGCAGACACAAGCAGGGGAATGAGTGACGATGGGAAATAACCTAGTTGGTGAATTTTCACTTGAAACATAGAATAAAACCACAAAGAAATGCTTGAAGGGCTGAAGAATCTTTTTCCAAAAGTCTGGGTGGTGTTTAAGTTTAAAAAGGGAAAGAGGAGGAGGATGTGACCTGGTTGAGATAACTTGCTTCTGTGGAAAAGCCTTTCATCCCGTTCTGCTTTTGGAAGTACTTTTAACCAAGTTACAAAGGTGAAGGCAGTGATTTTCACTCTGCTGTGAGATATGTGGAGGGATCTGCCACTGCATTAATGTCATGGACTTTTCCACCTGCCTTTCTCAGGACATGGACACCTAGCTACTAAACAGCCGTGATCTGGCTATAAAAGCCCCCCCAGCGTGCCCAGCCCACCCTGCCACAGTGCCTCCCTTACCTGCTCTGGGCCAGGCTCTCCACGGGCGAGCACCTGGCTTAGAGGTGATGCTCAGCAGTGATGAGAGAGGATGGTGTGAAAGCCCACAGCTCTTTTGGTGCCGATAAAGCAGCCAACAGTCCCCCAGCTCCGGTACTGGCGTATGCCGTGGCTGGGGGCCTGCGGTTCTGCCCAGCCAGCTCTGGACTGCAGGATGAGACCCGAAGCGGTTTTCCCTGAAACCCAGCAAGGTTTTCTGAGTCCAGTGTCTTTTTCTTCAGCTTCAGCCGTGGGGTCAGCCCCTCTGCAGTGATAGAGAGACCCCATTGCTTTCCCCGTCCACCCCCAAAATGCCATCCCTGTCCCGCATCCCTTGCCCACCCCACGGGAGGTACCTGCGGGCAACACCGAGCTCTGCAGACCATTTTCCTTTCTCCCAAGGGAAAAGGTAAAAAACCCCAACGTTTCCCAGGATTTCCTTACCCAGGAGGTCTCACCACGCTGCAAAGTAACGAAACCGAGGGGCTCGGTTTTGGGGAGAAACCCCCGGCTATTGCCGCCGCTGCGTCTGGGGCCGCCTCGGAGCGCTTTTCCCATGGAAAAAAAAGAAAACCACAACGAAATCCAAGCGTGGGGGGCGTCCCGGCGGGAGGTTACCTGCTCTGCTGCTGGGGACTGGCTGCGGCACCAAACTCGCCCTGGTCTGGCCATCGGGATTCGTTTCGTTCACTTGTTCTCCCGGGAGGAAACCCCAGTTACCAGGAAAGCCAAGCGCCGCGGGGAATGGCCCGGGAGCGGAGCCGCGCTGGCACCCGGGACCCCCGGGGGAGGGACCGCTCGAGGGCATGGCTGCGAAATAAAACCCTGGCGAAAGGCTGCGGGATTTAGCCGTGGGAGCCAGGACCCCTCCCCAGGGGCCTCCTCCTCCCGCAGGGGGAGAGGGGCCGGGCACCGCACTCCCCTCCGGGGGGGGCCGCTGCCCTATATATTGCAAAGCGTCTCAGGACCGACCTCCCCATCGCCGGGAGCTGCCGCGACGCCTGGCCCCCCTTCCCCTTCCCCTCCCCCCTTCCCCTCCCCTTGGGGGGACTCTGCCGCCGCCCCCCCCGCCCCCATCCTCCGCGGAGGAGCAAGGCGAGGGCCGTATATGAACGCGGCCGGTTTCCCGTGCCTGCGCGGGATGTGCACGCTGCCGGCGCCCAGCCCCGCCGCCAGCCCCGGCTCCCCCGGGCCGCCCCGGGGGTCTCCACCCGCCGGTCAGGCGCCGCCGGTGAAGCCGGAGCCGCGGGGCGGTGGGAGCAGCCCGCCGCCGCCGCCGCCCCCCGAGGAACCGCCGCCCCCCACCGGGGGCCGTCGGAGGAAGCGGCCGGTGCAACGGGGCAAACCCCCTTACTCCTACATCGCCCTCATCGCCATGGCCATCGCCAACGCCGCCGAGAGGAAGCTCACTTTGGGGGGCATCTACAAGTTCATCACCGACCGCTTCCCCTTCTACAGGGAGAACCCCAAGAAGTGGCAGAACAGCATCCGCCACAACCTCACCCTCAACGACTGCTTCGTCAAGATCCCCAGGGAGCCTGGCCATCCTGGCAAGGGCAACTACTGGACGCTGGACCCGGCCGCTGAGGACATGTTCGACAACGGGAGCTTCCTGCGCCGGAGGAAGCGCTTCAAGCGCACCGATATCACCACCTACCCTGGCTACATGCAAAACTCCAGCGCCTTCACACCCCCGCCTGCCGGTCGCCCCACGGCACCAACAGCACCCTACCCCAACGCCCTCTGCTCTCCTGGCTACGGACCCCAGCTCTCCAGCACCGTCTTCCACCCCTATGCGGCTGGGGCAGCGCCTCCGGCACAGCATCCCAGGATGTTCAGCATTGACAGCCTCATCAGTGGGCAGCAGGCCTTGCAGCCCTCGCCACCCACCGAGCTGGGCCACCCATCGCTGGGCTTGTCCGGAGCTGAGCTGGCTCCCTCCTGCTCCGCCAGCAGCTCCGAGCCTTCCTGCTTCCAGGCACAGCCAGTCAGCCCCGGCTTGTTGAGCCGGGCAGGCCCTAACACCCTCGCTTACCCCTACGCTGCTTCACCCCCCCACCTGCCCGTGGCACAGGGCAGCTACTCGCCCAGCAGCCCACAGCTCTATGGGGCTCCCAACAGACTGGCCCTGCCAGCCATGCGGCCACCAGCCTGCACCGAGCATGGCGAGCAGCTCCTGGGGCTCTCGGCATCGCCGCTCGGCCAGTTCGGCTCCAGCAATACCTACATGAGGCAGCCCAATTTCCCCGCCGGCCTGGAGCGGTACATGTGATGGGGTCAGAGCGGACTTGGCTGGACATCTCCAGGCTCCCACGAGCATTTCTGGACACATGGACTTGTCCCCGTTTTGGGGATCGGCTGGGGTGGGGTTGGGGGTCCCTGGCCTCTGGCTGTGTGCAGACACACACCTGCGGGGGACCTAATTCCTCTCTTTCTCAGCTTATTTTTAACTGCAGGCAAGGAGATCTATTTTTCTGCCCCATCCCCACCTGGAAAAGTTGCTCCCTGGCTGAATCCGCCAGCCAGGGCTTCCCGTGCCCGTGGGGTGTCCCTTCCGCATAGCCCAGCCCTGGGGATGCTCTCTGCGGCATGGCACCCTGGGGCACCCCGGGACATCCCCGGGGTGAGGAGGAGCACACCCATGGGGTGGGTGCGTGGTGTAACTTGCAGGAACTGTCTCATAAATGGGCTTTCTCCTGTCTTCCCTGGGTGCCTCCTGTGTAACTGGAATGAAAATTATAAAAACACCACCACTGAACAAATTCACTGGATTTTAAATTACTATTTAAGATGTTTATAATTTCTTTCCCCTGTAGAAAAAAACCCCAAACCCAATAACAGAAAAAAACCCAAACACTGATGACTTCTTTTTACTATTTTTAAAAATATCTTTTATTGTTAGAAAGGACTTTTTTAAAATAAAGCTTTTCCTTCCAACATGTCCAGTGTTGCTGTTCCTCTGGCTCTGGCCGGACCTTGGCGAGAGGAAATGATCAGTCTTGTAACCAGCGGGAGACAGACTCGTGCTGCTGTTGTGACCCTGTCACGTCTTACATTTTTAGTGACATTTTCTAAAGCTGTCCATTACGATTTTTGAAAAAGCAAATGGTAACTAACCACTGCTGAGCGACGCGAAGGCTGCAGTAACTTCTCCATCACCTGCAAGGTTTGCCCACGCAGCTCTTACAGGACCCGACGGTTTCCGCTTGCATAGCAGGGAATGCGTCTTCCCTCGGAGGAATCCGTTGCAGGTGAAATTCTGCTTTAGCACGTCAAATTAGGAGATTGTAACTTTCCTTCCTAACAACAAACTCAATTAAAATTCCGACCTGTTCACTGGCCGGGCTGCTGCTCTTTATTTACAGGACGGCCAGCCAGACTGTCTCTCCAGGTTTGAAGGCAGAATTCCCCACCCCCAGATTTAGCTTTTTTTTTTTTTTTTTTTTTAATTTAAACATCCTCTAGGTAAAAGTGTCGAGCTAGGATTTCTCTCCTGGTTTTCAAGGTGTTCTCTGAAGCAGAGCAGTTTCTCAGAGTCCCTGTTGCACCTCCCTCCTGCTTAAGGAGGAGTTGGATGGCAGTTGAGCTTTGATGTAAATCTGAGCATCTCATTCCCTGGCTGCTGGTCATGACCAAAAGCTGGGTGTATAGTCGGGTACCCCAGGAGTCAGCTTTTGCCCACAGCTTGGGAGAGTGTGGCTTTTCATTCTTTTATCCCATGTACTCCGTAGAAACTGAGAGTGGGGTTAGTATGAGAGAGGAGGGAGGAAAATGCTTCTTGCCTCTTGGCCTCCTTAAAATCGAGGCTTCATCTGTCTCTGAAAGCTGGGCTAGCTCTGGTCTGCTGCCTTCGGCTGAGCTGGGCTCTGGGTCTGGTCCCTTCAGCTTCACCTTTTCAGCTTTCACACTGCTCCCAGCAGCAGCAGCAGCTTTTGTGCTTTTCCCTTAGTAATAGACCTGCTTGGAAAGGGCATTGTGAGAAAACTTATCCCTTAAAATACTTCAGCCCTCTACAGAAGATACCTATAGACAGAGATCTATCTAATGAACGCTTGCAAAGTGCCACTCCTGTCCGTAACACACTGTCTGTATAGATGGACTGGGGGGATGCTGGAGTAGCTGCTTGCAGAAAGGACACTTGTCACAGCTCACGTGCATTGCCAGGGCCTGATCCTGCAAAGTTCTGCAAGCAACAAGCACTTCTGAAGTCTCGCCTAAGTATCCAGGTGCCAGATCCAGACACGTGCCCAAAGAGCTGTGCCTGCCGGTTTCCCTCCGGCATCGCTGGGCTCTGGGCTGGGACTCTGCTGGGTTTGCACGGCAAGCAGGCGGGCTGCTGAGGTCGGGGAGAACCGATACCGGCTTGAAAGGAAAACAATGTTGGGTGGAGGGGTGGGCAGGAGATGCTGGGGTTCTGCCTGGGTGGAACAGAAGCCCATGGTGCTTCCACTGGGAAGAGGTGGCTGAGCCAGCACATCTCAGACTGGGCTGAGCCTGCTCCTCCCCAGTCACCCTGGAGCCCTGCAGTAGCAGGAATCCAGTGTTGGATTCCTGACATCTCTGGGTGATAACTCAAGTGCTGCTGGAGGCAGGGAGGCTCAGGGTGCCTGAAAGGCTGGGCTGTGGCTTGCTTCTGTCCCACAGCCAACTGTGCCATCCTGCCACGGAGGCAGGCTGCTCTGGAGAGCAGCACCCAGCTCCAGATCTGGGGGGTCTGAAGGACACCCATCCCACCCCAGTGCCTGTGCAAGAGGGGTCTTTTCAACCATGGAGACTCTGGCGTGAAGCAAGAGTCACTGCAGTGGGCTGGATCCCTGAAAACCTGTCCTGGAGAGGGTGGATGACCCCAGCCCGGTGTGTCAGGACAAACCCTGGTGTGCAGCATTGCATGTCTTCCCAGGGCTCCCTATGTCCCTGTCTGCCAGACAGCCCCAGCCCCAAGCCCCCTGCAAGCAGCAATAAACCACCCTCACAATGGCCCTTACGCTGCCAAACAAGCTGGAAAGCACAGGGAACAAACCCCTTTTCTTCTATAGATAGAATAAACCCCTTCTCCTATAGATATTAATCCCCACATGCACAAACCTCTGGCACTTGTATTGTGATTGTCATTAAACTAATGCCTTAAGAGTGTCTTCTTGGTTAACTTAATGTATCCCAACTAGGCTTTTAAGCTTTCATTTCAAAGCTTTGTTTACAGTCAGGGTGAATCTAGCAAATGAGTAGGATTACAGTGTCATGTAAAGCATGAGTCTTGCTGGGACAGAGTAGTTTTAAGCTTTGTAAAGTTTATACCTGTGCCCTTCATCTGTTTTAGTGTCTTTTCAATGTCCCTGTTTAGTGAATAAGAGGGATTTGAATGAAACAGGAGTAATTATCACCCAGGTTTCAGCTGTGAAACCAAGTCTCCTTTGAAATCCTCCTCTCTTTATTTAGCAATACCCAGGGAGTTTAGGGAACATTAAGTAATGACAGTCATAACTATCTTGATCTTGCTCATACAAAAGCGAGAGGCAAAACTTTCTTTGCTCTCCAAGACCCTGGAATGAACGTCATCCTTCAGGTTTATGGCAAGAGATCCTCTGGACATCCCATGGTGGGGAGAGCCCTGTCTCGAGCCCACCAGACGCAGAGGGGAGGTTTGGAGTTGATCCCAAGCACGGAAGAGATTTGGGTGGCGATCTGGCCTATCGCCAAGACAGTCTGACGTCTCAGGGAATGGCCCTTTGCAAATCAGGCTGAATTCTGCACTCTCAGGCTGAACGTTCCAAAACAACCAAAATGAGCTGCTGCTTTGAAAAGGGTGCTTGTTTTTCTCTGGGAAGTACCGGCTGCCCAGGGAGGACCAGGAGAGCTGCCACATCTGCCTGTGTACGAGAGCGTTCTTTGTGTTTAATGCGTGTACTACCTTCTTGCTACTTCCCTGCAGGTCAAAGCAAGCTGTAAGAAATCCTCTTTCCAGCTGATATTCCCAAGCTATAAATAGTGTTTTCCATCCTGTTGCAAACAGACACAGCATTAGCTGAAATTTCAGTCAAAGCACATTTCCTGAAGACTTTGTTGGTCCCTCTGGTAGTGTCAGATTGTGTCTGGATGCTGCCAGTTGTCCAGTATCGGAAATTTTATACCATACTAGCTTTTATCTATTTTATACCATACTATCTTTTATTCTATTTTATACCATACTGGTTTTATTCTGTTTTATACCATAACTAGCTTTTATTCTATGCAATGCTTTGCCCTTGGCAAATACACAGCTTGAATGCAGCCAGTGGCATCTATTTGAGGTCGAGTCAGTAAAGTCAGCCAGTGATGGGGAGATGGGCAGTGGGTGTGGTGGGATCGGCTTTGCCAGATGATAATGAGTTTTTAACAAATTAGTGTCCATGCTATCCAAGCTCTGAGCTACATCTCGGGGTACAGGCGTCTGTCACTGCCTCTGCTACGTTGGTCCTTTATATTTGGTCCTATTTGGTTCCTTTATATTGGATTTCTTCCTAGTCGGGCAGGAGCGGGTGATGCAGCCGCTGTGTTTGAGCAGGGCCAGGGCAACACTGCCCTGCTCTCCGCCGCTTTACCCCACGGGTGTAACGCCGCGGCGGGGGGCGGGGGGGGGCAGGGGGCAAGTGGTCCAGGGTGCCAGCCGCCGTGCTCAGGCCAACACTGACCTCCAGTGGAAAGCCCTGGGAAGCCGCTCCCGGCCCCCGCCACAGGCCCAGGGACCGGGGGAGGGGGGCTCGGCGTGTACCGGCAGCATCCCGGCCTTCGGGGTCGGTCCTGTTCACGGCTGCGTGCGGAAGGGCAGGACGTCGTGGAAGCTTGGGGTACGGTCAGGGTGAGAATGAGGATGGGCTGAGGCTCGTTGGGGGAGGGTCGTTATTAAACACAATGGGTTGGATGCAACCTCCAGGCTGGGGATCTCTGAAACAGCAATTACTGACCCCAGGAAGGTTTCAGAGAGGAAGGATTTATCTGGCTATACCCTCTTTTACCCTTGTCCTAAGCATCCTCTGCAGGCCATCACTGGGAACAGGATACAGGGCTGGATGGTGCTGTCGCCTGCAGCCCTTCTCCCTAGAGTGAAAACAGGGAAACAAGTGGAAACATAGTGAGAGTCCAGGCCCCTGGCCGAAGGTGAGGGGACAGCGATGCAGGAGCACTTTGCAGCAGCCAGCCTTGCTGGCAGCCCGGCTTTGTGTTAGAAATGTGCTACATGGCAGAGCTGCGGGCTGGACTGACCCTTACAACACCCAAGAAGCAAAGCTGTAGTTAGGCAGCAAGGCGGTGGAGCCCAAGCTTTGGCAGCAGAACACCTACAAGCTCTTGGGAGAGCATCCAAGGTCCATTCATTTCACAATCTTTGTACTGGGACTGCTGAAGTGGTTGCACTGCAACAGCTGGATTTATGCACGTATTGAATCAACTGTGCCTGTCCCAAAGCCAACAAGCAGCCCTGGCTCGTGGCACCTCGGAGTGCTGCATGGAGGAAGGATGCACCTGAGCCAGTTACGCACACGCCCGGGAAAAGTTGGTTTTCAATTTGTTGGCTCTGGTCAGTCGCAGGAAGCAGCGTATGATGTCTGCAGAGAATGGGCCCAACTGTCTCAGACACCTGCACCACCGACATCTCTATTTGGTTTTAATATCCCTTCAGCTCACTAGGTGTTAGAATCCAAACCCAGCCAGCCTGTAGATCTATTTTCAGGAGGCCTCAAGCAGCACAACCTGGCTGGAGGAAACAAATCTCAGAAAGCACAAATCTGTCCACGCCCACTGCCACTGTCTGTCCTGGCTCTTTACTCAGACCAAGCCATGGATTTCAGCAGATGAATTAACTCACCAGTGCAGGTCAAGCCAACCCAGGCTCTTGGTTACATCCTTTTCAGATGTTCCCTGCTTGAAAGAGTCTGAGTAATGCTAAGGGGACTCTCTCTTTCACCACACTATTTTAGTTTTCAAAAAGATGCTTCACATGGAGCTGTAACTCCTCTGAGCATCCCATCCGGCACTCATCCACAGCAAAGATGTGTTTGCCAGTGGGAAAACAGGAGGCTGCAGAACCACTCTCATCATCTGGAGTCCTTACCCTCAGGAAATCACAAGTTTCACCATCCCAAAGACACGGTTAAGGAACATTTTGCTGCCAGACCCCAAATACTTCCCAGTGCAGCTACGCATTCCCTAAATTGTATGGAGATGGCAAGACTAGCCAATTGGCCATGGTGCTGACTTCAAGTCACCATGGAAGTAATGGAAGTGGAGTATGGTTTTGCCTCCCTGCACCGTAGCCAGCACCCACGAGGTGGCAGCCAGGTGACACCCAGGCCAAGACCCCGCAGCCCACCCTCAGATCTCCTGCCCAGACCCCACCAGCCACAGGCCCTCTCCAAGCAACATTTACTCCTCCCTGTTTACTTATTGTTGGGTTTTCCACAGGGTTGATTTAAGCGTGTACCCACCTTCCCCCAGCTCGAAGCCCTTTCTTTCCAGGCTGTTTGCTGCTTGGATTCTCCCCGAGCTGATGCTCACCCTCTAAGTATAATTGCAATACAAAGTAGTTTCAGAATAGCATGCAATAGTGGCTAATTATTTGGAACAATTATACATAACAAAGACAGAGCCAAGCAGCAAGAGGGCTTAATTGTCTGGCCAAGCATGAAATAGCACAGGATTATCACTAACAGGGGGAGGGGAGGCAACGGAGGAGAATTGCCCCATAGAATAGGCAAGAATCCAGGCTGCTCAGGAAGGCAAATTTTATTGAAGAACTTGAAAATTCCCCTTTGAAGCATCTTCTGAGATGCCAGAGAAGACATGAAAAGGATAATGACCCAGAATATGGGCTTAAGGCACAAATCCCTGCCCTGACAGACTCCAGGCCTACAGACGCTTAAGCACATGCTTAAATTTTAAGCACATGAATAGTCCCCTTTGACGGCTCACGTGCTTGGAGTTAAGCTCAGGCATAAGTGTTTGTAGGATCGGAGCCCAGATTTTTATTACAACTGGGTTCTTCTCGGCAATGACAGGAAATAAGAGACCTATAAAGTGCACAAGTTCCTCGGGCAATGTCACGAAGCCCTTTGCTCCACATGAGGAGTAAGAACTTGGGATGAGCGGTGGGGATATCTATGCCTTCCCTCTCTGCCATGGAGCAGGGGGAACAACAACGGTGCAGGTGGTGAGAGCAGCATGTGTAATGGCCAAGACATGGGTTAGGAGTTGGGCTTGGGAGCCCGTGGTTGTGGGAAAGAAGAAGGTGAGGAGGGCACAAAATGGAAACAAGATCACCATTAAAAGCAAAAAGGTGCTGCAGATGTTGCAGGGGTTCAGCCTGGCTTGGGAGAACCAGACAGCAGTATCTAGGAGAGCATCTGGGCTGGTGGGAAAAAGCAGGCATAATCTTCATTGAAAAAAAATGAAGAAAATATTTAAAAAATCCTGCAGAATATGAGCGAATCAAAGCAGTAGCAGCTCTCTCCAAACGTTCTCCACTTAAGCATGCACCTGCTTTTTCTTCAGAATAAGGTTTCTCACATGTAACATCTTCCCTATTCTTTCTCCATCTCTGAAGTCGTCTTCTTTTTTGCAAGTCTTCCCATTTTTACAAGGCAGCTACCTACAGGGCAGTAGCACTTGCCCTTCTGCTTGGACCTAGATCACTGTTTTTCGATTATCTTTAGGGCTGGAAGGATTTGGTTTTCCTAGTGAGACGAGAGCCTTGTGCTGGTGACTGCAGATGTGCTGTTCACTGTTGGAGCGGTAGAGAGACAAAGAGTGGAAGGTGTGGCGTTCGGATGCTGTGGGCCGATGCTGGCCACAGGAGGGTACAAGACCTATGGTACCTGCTGTCCCACGTGCTCCCACATCGCATGTCCCAGACCTACAACTATGCCTTAAGGTCTGTGTGAGGCTGCCTGTGGCAGCAGTGGTGTATGAGAGCAGTTCAGCCTGGGAAGTTAGCCGTGAAGGAGATTTTTTTCCTTGGAAAAAAAGGGCGGACATAGGGATCTGCCCCATGGGAGGCTAGAGCCCCATCCCCACCACCAGCCTGTACCCCACAGACCCGTATCAGCACTCCAAGAGCTCTGCAGTCCTCAGGGTAGGAGCTGCTGTGGAGGCGGTGACCCTGCCATTGCCTCTGTTAGTGCACCTGGGCCCTCACCTATAGCTCAGGCATTGGCACCCATAGGTCCAGGACTGCTAGCAGCCACTGGAGGGCATTATATGTCATATACAGCCCTCTTACCCTGCAGTATGTGCAGCTGCCTTACCTCTCTCAGAGGCAGACATGGTAGTGAGCATGTGCTATGGAAAGACATTGCCTTCTCCTCCTTTACATCCAAATATAGCAGGCCTGGAAAGCTGACATTGCCTATGGGGATGGGACAGACTAGTACATGCCAGCATGGGCTGTTATGGCCCTCAAGCACTCAGGACCTTCCCGAGCCACCCCGATGTCTTGGTGCATTGCCAGCCCGCTGAGCCTGTGCAGCAGCCCAGAGCAGCAGGGCACGGATGGAGGATTTTCTCTGAAGCCAGAGGTTAATTATGCTTTATTGGATAATTTTCAGCTGCCAGTCCTGGCAATAAAAGGGATTTCCTCTAGATGGCACGCTTATCTCTGTGCTAGGAGGGAAGGTCCACCAGCCTGCTTCCCCCATAGGACCCCCGCCACGTATTTTCGTGGAGCAGATAACGTACCCCAATGCCTCGTGCCCTCTTAAAGCACGGTTTTAACGCTGAGCACACAGACTATGCAAAAGCCTGGAAAATGATGATTAAAAAAGACATTTCAAAATGAGCTGTGGTGGGATTCAGTTAGCTGAGCGATGCCAAGTATCCATCCTGCAGGAATCAGGTCTTTCCAAGTAACATAAACCCAGACGTCAGCCCTTGGTGTCACTGCTTCTGTCTGAGCGCTGCAGCTTCCTGTGCCCAGCAAGCATGAGCGGAGGCTCACTTGCAGTGAAAGAAAGGGGGAAGGGTGTGTCTGTGAAGTTTCAACACCCCTAGAGTGTCTGGATCAATTTTAATCTGTGTGTTGGCAGGCTTGCCCTCTCTTTCCTCTGTGCAGCTCAGGACAGCAGTTTGCTTGGAAAAAAAAGGGGTAGAAGTTCACACGAACCTGGAGATGCTCGGGATGGGTTTCTTGTGTGTCCTTTTTACCTACTGCACACTGAAAGCACCTGTTTTATAGAGGTGGAGAAATGTCCCTTGCAGCCACACACGAAGTCAGCCTGGGATGCGCTAGGGCTGTGTGTCCCAGCCCCCAAAGCAGGGATTAGCTCTGGGTCCTGGGCACGAGGGAAGGAGCTGCCAGACTGTGGAACTTCCCCAGCCGGGCTGTGGGGTGAAGCTGTGACCTGGTGGAGATGCAGTGGAGGAATCGGCATCCGAAGCCATACACTGGCAGGGCAACGGAGCTGAGATTCACCTTTCTGTGCAGATTCAGCCCCAAACTATTACAGTGATGCTTGGTTTGATATTTTTGCTTGTTGTTAGTGACCCTGATGAAATGCCTGATGTCTGTCCCTCCCCTTTCTACCTGGCTCTCCTTTGCTGGGTTAAGATGCTTGGCTCTGACTCTGCTTCTCTGCATGGGTGAGATTCTTCATCTCACTCCACATATTTTAGATTGCAAATTTTTCCCTCTGTTGATTCAGCTCCTTCCCAAATTGGGAGCAGAGGAAAGGAGCCCTGTGCTACACTCCTGTGCAGTAGGAACATTGCAGCCCCTGGCTGACTGAAGCATAGTCTTATTTGAGGTCAAGAGGCAAAATATATCTGTGAACCTGTGTGCAATGCAGATCTGTAGATACCAGCAGGTGTGCGCCGGGCTGATTTCGTACGAGATTACAGCAGATTCACCACAACCTGATCTGCAGCTGGAGATTGTTGGACACTGCTAGGCAGAAAGAACCCTATCCACAGCCATTAACCACACGCAGAAAAAAATAAAACAATCAAATACTTTTTGTCCCAATCAAGCTATATTCCAATAATTTTCCACCTTCTCTGTAGTTTCCTCCTCTAAAGGCCCTCTCTCTGTATTGCTCCAGCCCCCCAAGTTGAGGGTCCTCAGCTGGTGTTTCTGGCAGAAGTGGACTTTTGCCAAGTGAGTGGGTGAGGTGAGCATGAGGGCTGCTGAACTGCTGAATGCAGGCAACCCGGCAGCAGGGATTTCCTGGGCACGTTTGGCATGACCAGATGATAGCGTGGAAAACCGGGATTCAGAAACCTGATCATGGGTTTCTACATTTCTAATAGGTTTATACATCTTTGTGAATCTGGCCATTTATTTAGGTTCTCGTGCTGGTGCACCCACTTTTGGAAAATCTCATTCCCTCCCACATATATTCCCTCCCCCACACCAAAAAAAAAAAAAAAAAAAAGAGAAAATTAAAAACTACCCTCTCTTTTATTTTCAGGGGATTCAGGGAAGAATGAAGTGATTTAGCTGGCTTGTTTTCACAGGAATATTTTTCCTTGTGTGGTAGGCACAGTTACCAGGCTGTTCTATACACGTTGCCCTGTGCCAAAACATAATTGCCTTCCACATGCATCGGCCTTTGGCTAATGTGTTTTTTATGGCAACCAGGAGAGTTGGATTTGGTGAGTCTCAAAAGAGCACCTGGTGGTTTATGGCTTGAAATCACTGCGTTCCTCTGAGTCATGTAAGTGCGTGTGTGTATCCAACTCTTTTTCATGTTGGATTGCTGAAAAACAGTATGAAAAAGCTTACACCAAGCCAGAGTTAATCAGTTGAGCGTTAAGAAGCATATGAGCTTGCCTGGTGGGCTTCGAGTCCATGTGGGATGGGATCAGCTATGAACGGTGAGCAGCAGAAAAAGTTTTTGAACTATGAATCGAAAACCAAGGTCCTAAACTCAGAAGACAGCACCTAAATAAATGCATATGTATGGGGGGAGAGGCGTTTCCCAGTCCTGTGAAGAGCAGGAAAGACAGGGAGACTTGTTCTCCAGAGGTTCATGGGGTGTCTGGGAAAAACCTCCCTTGAAATCCAGGCCTTTTTTGGGACACCTGCTTTTGAAAATACAAGTCAATAAACCCAAGATGTCCGACATCTGAGCCCTGCAGGGTTGGCTATAGGCACTTGGCTCCGATGGCTTCCAAACTGGGAATTTCACGCATCTCACGCTCTTTGGCACCATCATTCCCGCTTACCTCCCTGCGCTGGGAGCTCTCGGGGTGCAGGCTGCAAACTGATTTTTGCAAGCTGGGAGCTGGCAGTACGAGGCTGGAAAAAAGGTTGAACTGCAGGGAGCACTGAAGGTCTGAGCCTTGGATATGGAAAGGAGAGAAATAATATCAAAGGAAATCACATAAGTGGAAAAAGAGCCCCCTGGGACAGCCCGGGCAGCAGCAGGTCTGTCTTGTTCATGTTTTCAGAGAAGTTAGAGGTCAGCCAAGCTTGATAACGAGGTAATACAGAAAAATCCATCACTGAGCCTTGGGGGACTTGTAGATGCCGTTCTCATCAGAATAAACGAATTTAGATGCTGCTCGGCAGAGGAAACATGAACGACTCTGTATTGCAAAACCAACAGATCATCTGGAAGGATCTGGGGCCAAGGTCGGCTGGGCTGGAGCTAAACCCCCCGCACTGCCCGAGGCAGCGGATGGAACGGCTGCGGGGCCCGATGCTGCTCTGCCTCGGGCACAGAGGTGCGGGACCAGGGCTTTGCCCCCCGCTAAACCCCAGCGCCGGGGGCTGCTCCGGCCAGGACCGGCTCCCTTAGGCCCCCGGGGGCATGGCCAGCGCCGGGGCAGGAGCCGCGATCGCACCCCGCGGTGCTTCGGGGATGTTCTCCCTGCTCTACCCTACACACACGCGCGGCAAATAACAGTCTCGGTGGAAAAAAAAAACCCCAAAACCAAATAATCGTGCCTGGTCGTTGTGTCCGTTTTGCAGCTCGCAGGGGCTCCGACCCACTCCCAGGGAGCTGCCCGGGCGGCGGCACTGGCAGCCCCGGAGGGGAAACCTGGACCAGAGGGATCCACCTGCTAAAGAGGTTTGAGGGGCATCAAAACGCCGACCCACCATGCCTCGACCAAACGCTTCATTAAAACAGGAGAGACAGAGGGTGAAAGTCAATTTAAAGGAGAAAAAAAAAAAAAAATCTGATCGGCTGATGGGCTTTTTTTTTTTTTATCCATAGTTTTGAGACTTTTTGAAGACTCTCCCTAACCCGCCAGCTCTCAGCTCCGGGCACGTTTGGTAGCGCAACTTAAGGTGAAATGTAAAGCAGAAACGGATAAAAACGGGAGATGGGAAGGGAGGCTGTCTGGAATGAAATACTTCAGAGAGAAGAGCAGAAAAATTAAAAAACTGCTCAAGGAAAAATGCTTCCCTCCCAGCCCTGCACTCAGTGGGACGATGACAAGGCGATCTCTTCGGGCAGATGGATAGGGTTTCTGTTTCGGGGTGACCGCGTCATTTCTTACCTCGGCGCGCAAAGCCGTGATTAAAACTCTCCCCGCGCTCCGTGTGTGGATGCACGGCCGGGAGCGTGTGTGCGTGTGTACATACGGGTCTGGGCTCCCACCATCTGGTTTGCTTCAGTCCAGGGTTTCCCTTTTCTAAACCATCTCGGGACGGGTGTAGTTTAGGTACTTTTTCTCGGTTTGATTTGTTTCTGCAGCCGATCTTGCCTGGCAAAGCAAGGAGCCGTTCGCAGATGGAGGGAGCGGGACTCCTTCACTGTCGTTTCCTTTCGGGTCGTTCCCCGACTTTAACGGGGACGATATGTTGCCATGAAACAGGCAGGAATCGTGTCGATGGTGGCCGATCGGGACATGCTATTTCTCGAGCTGCGGTGGCTCTGGATGCGCGATGCTGGAGCGGGAGGTCCCGGGGGGAGCGGGACAAGGCACCGGCAGCATCCCATCAGCAGCCGCCTCCGATCGACCTTTCTCCCCACCCCTCCCTATATTTTCCGGCTCCTCGGGGTCCCGATGCCCAGGAGCACAGCGGCAAACGGCTCCCCCCCCCCCCCCCCCCCCCGAGCCCCCCGCTGCCGGGGGCTGCCCCCGCGGGCTGCCCGACGGGGCGGGGGGGGGGGGGGGAGTGGGCAAGCAGCAAATACCCACATCTCTTTCACTTCGAGCCGTGCGGGACCAGCCTCAAGGCAGAAGGATGTGGAGGCGGGCCGCCCCGAGACCGGGCACGGTGGAGGGGCACGGAGGGGCATCTCCCCATCCCCGCCCCCCACGCTGCCCTCGGCCGCTCGCATTTTGTTGCCCCCCTGCCCTCCCCTTCGCTGCCGTGCAGAGGCACAAGGCTTCAGCTCCCGGCGGTTCCTCGCTGCCATGAAATGCACCGAGTGGAAATTCAATCGCCCCGTTGTGTGTGTGGTCGAAATCTCTGGCAGCTGCTTCGGAATTTTTTATGACACTTTCGTTTATGTAGGGGAGGCATAACTATTATTTTACTTCATAAAAATGGAAAGCGGCTCGGGTCTTTTCCCTCCCCGCTCTCTTCCATTTGTTCTTCCCATCGCCTTTCCGCGGGGCTGACGAACGGAGTTTGTTGAAGTCGGTAGGAAAGATGCGGCGTCTCTGAAGCATTTCCCCGTGTTAGCTGACTCTTTTATATAAGAAAAAAAATATATCAGAAAAAATATACATGAATATAAATATATATAGTTAAATATAGATACAGACATATGAGAAGGAGATGTATACGGATGTGTTGCAAACTCAGGTTATCGGCATCGGAGTATAAAAGTGAAAGCTCAGGAAAGCTCCCCCAGCCCTAGCGCGGACACACGCCCGCCGGACAGACTTCCCACCTTCCCGAGAAACTCTCAGCACAGTTATCCATCTATTTTCCCCTCGGATCGAGAAATCCTCCCCGATCGCAGCGTTGGCGGCGAGGGAGGAGGATGCGACCGAGTCCGCGCAGAGGCTCCGGCTCTGTAATAGCTGCTTCCACGGGAGAAGTGCGGGACAAGCGCCGCCCGCTCCTACCCGCTCCTCGGGGTCCCCCCAAGCGCGGCGAGCCTGTGCACCGAGTCGTTAGGGCTTGAGTAATTGTGACCGGCATTTGGAATCGGGGCCGCGCAGCTGTTTGGCCCGGCTCCCCAGTATTAGTGCTGGAGATTTTATCACCAAATGCTCGCACCTGTTAACGGCAGCGACTGGCAATTTATCACCGCGGATTCTCACACTACTGAACGCGGCCCTGGGGTGGGGGAGAGATCTCCCACTGGCATCCCCTTGGAGAAAACCATCCCCTTCCTCCCTCCACAGGCATCCTCCTCCACGGGAAAGAGGCTGTGTGTTTGCAGAGCCTCTAAAGGAAAGAAAAAAAAGAAACCAACCACAAACCAACAAAAAACAACGTGCGAACGTGGCTCGGTGTGTCCATGGCAGGGACACCGGGCTGCTTACAGCCACCCACGCGGCGTGGGGTGGGCGGCTGCAGCACCCGTGGCCGTGTCCCTCGCGCTGCGCTGCGGTGGCCGCCCCGGCCTTGCTCTAGAAAGGGGCGGCCGCAGACGGGGAAGTGGGGTCTGTCCCCCACGGGGACACCGCTGCGGCTCCGGGGATGTCTCTGGTCACAGGGAAATCCTCCCGCTTCGGCTACAGCCGCGGCAAGGTGGGTGTCCGCTCCCTCCTCCCTGCCAGCCGTCGGGGGATGCTGCGCCTCGGCGGGAGCGGTGGCAGGAGAGCGGCGGACGAGAGATCCCGAGGGCGGAGGAGAGAGATTCCCCGTCCAGAGGGTGCCTGGGGCCTGGCCAGGATGCGGGTGGGCCACCGCGGAAACCAGTACCAGCCCCGTCGGGCGGGAATGTGGGACTCGGGTGCCATCCCAGCATCCCGCGGACACGCACAGCCTTCGCTCTGGTTATTTCTCGCGTGGGGGGAGGCCTGCCTGAGCGTTGCTCCTTCCGCCCGGCACCTGCCGGGCATCTCTTCCGCGGGTGCGGGGCCCGTAGGAGCCCTCGGGGAAGGTGGGTTTCCACGCAGGGTGCTCCGGGCTCGGTGACGTGTCGGTGACGTGAGTCTGTGCAAAAGGGGCACGGGGATCCCCAAATTCACACACACCTTCCCCAGGGGGCCTCGGCCCAGGCGGATCGAGGGTCCCCGTCGCAAAGCTGCTGGAGGGCGGTAGCTCAGCCCCGTGGGTGGGCAGCCCTCGGAGGGAGAAGGGACCCTCCGCGGCGTCCGGGCGAGGGGAGGCGGCCGTCGCATCCCGCAGGAACGGACCCTGCGAACCTCCAGCACCGCGGGGCTTTTGGGGCGGGGCGGGGCGGCTTTATCCAGCACCTACCCCCCTCCCGCACCAGCCAACTCCGTCCGCAGCCGGGGGCATCGGAGCGCCGGGGGAGCGGGCAGCGCCTTTCCTCGAAAGCATCCCCACCGGGGGCGGGGGCCGCGCTCCCCGGGCACCAGAGCCGGGCCGGGCAGACCCCCGGGGGGCTGCGGCGGGCGCCACGTGATGCCGGGGCGGCCGTATAAAGGCCTGGGGAACGCTAGCAGGAGGCGCAGAGTAGGAACGTTTCCACCGGGTCCCAGCTCGGGCGGGGTGGGGAGGGGGGAGCCGCCTTCCCAACTTCTGCCCTCCCCCCTCCCTCTTCCCCCGCCCCTCCCTCCCCCTCGCCCAGCCAAGGAGCCGCCGCACCCCCCGCCTCCCGCTTTTTCTCGCTCTCCTTTTATTATCATTATTACTATTATTTATTATCGCTGCTTCGAAGCTCCCTGCCCAACCTCCGGGCGTCCCGTCCCTCCGCCCCCGCCCCGCGCCCCCTCCTCCGCCGCCCCTCCCTCCGCAGCCACCACCCCGCAGCCCTGCCGCGGCCCCGCCAGCAGCGGCGCGGCGAGCGGGGCGCGGAGCGGCGGCGCCGGGGCGCGGAGTCCCAGCGGCGGCCGCAGCCCTCCGGCACGGCCCCGGGCCCATCCCGGGAGCCGCCGCTAGGTGGGGGGGGGAGCCCGGCCCCGGCCGCACAACAATGACTTTGGGCAGCAGCGGCGGCGGCGGCTGCGGGATCATGTCCGAGCGCTCCCCGGAGGAAGAGCCGCTCTCCGAGGTGGAGGACGCGGATATCGACGTGGTGGGCCCGCCCCAGGATGGGGGCAAGTACAGCGAGGACGAGGAGGAGGAGGACGACGACGACGACGAGGAGGAGGACGAGGAGGACGGCGGGGATCCGTTGGGGCTCGCCCTGCCGCGGAGCGGGGCCGCCAAGGCGCGCATGGGGGGGTCCCCGGAGCGGCTCTCCCCCGCCGGCGGCTCGGAGCCGGCGTGCGCCCGCGGCGCCGCGCCCGGGGAGAAGGCGCCGGCGGGCGGCGGCAGCGGCGGCGCGGGGGGGAAGAACCCGCTGGTGAAGCCGCCCTACTCCTACATCGCCCTCATCACCATGGCCATCCTGCAGAGCCCCAAGAAGCGGCTGACGCTGAGCGAGATCTGCGAGTTCATCAGCGGGCGCTTCCCCTACTACCGGGAGAAGTTCCCCGCCTGGCAGAACAGCATCCGCCACAACCTTTCCCTCAACGACTGCTTCGTCAAGATCCCCCGGGAGCCCGGCAACCCGGGCAAGGGCAACTACTGGACGCTGGACCCCGAGTCCGCCGACATGTTCGACAACGGGAGCTTCCTGCGCCGGAGGAAGCGCTTCAAGCGGCAGCAGCAGCTGCACCCGCCGCACCCCGAGCTGCTGCTGCGGGCCGGGGCCGCCGACCCCGCCGCCTTCCTGCCCGGCTTCGCCTACGGACCCTACGGCTACAACTACGGCCTGCAGCTCCAAGGCTACCCCCACCACCACCACCACCACCCCGGCGGCGGAGGCGGCGGCGCCGCGGGCGCCTTCCCCTTCCCGGCGCCGCACTGCCCGTTACCGGCTCCGCCGCCTCCCGCCGCCGCCTCCGTCTTCTCCGCCGCCTCGGGGCTGCCCTCCTTCCTGGGCGGCGAGCTGAACTGCAGGAAGTCCTTCTACCACCCCCAGCTGAGCCCCACCGCCCTGCCCGCCGCCCTCCTCCAGACCCTGAAGCCGGACCCCACGCCCGCCGGCGGCGGCAGCGGCGGCGGCGGCACCACCAACCACCCCTCCCGGCCCTCTTTTTCCATAGACAACATCATCGGGGGGGCCGTGCCCCCGCCGCCCAGCACCAACCCCAGCGCCGCGCCCGCCGCGCCCTACCCCGCCGGCCAGGCGGGCCCCCCGGCGCAGGTCCTGGCCGTGCTCAGCCCCGCCTTGGCCCCGGCACAGCCCCAGGTCAGCCTGGCACACGAGCCGCTCCTGCAGCCGGCCCAGAACTTTTCCAGTAAAATCACAACCCTGAGCAGCTGTCATTTTTAAAGTGTGCTGGGGGGGGGGGGAGGGAGGGGGGGAGAGTCGCGAAGCAAACGGCCCCTTCCCAGCTCTCTCCCCTCCTCCGAAACTGCTCCCCTTCCCTCTCCCCCGTCCCCCCCATCTCCTCCTGTTGTGTTTTAAGGTAGGAAATATTTTTTTTTTAAATTTTTATTTTATTTCCAGGCTCTGTGGCATCCAGATCCGTTTGTTGTCTCTTTGCTCGGGAGAAAAAAAAAAAAAAAAGAGAGAGATGGGGTGGGGGGAAAGAATAACACGATTTCGTCCTGCAAGAGCCAAAGCGTATTTATAAAGCGGCCGTAACAGAAGCTGGGACCTGGGGCTGGTTGAACACGCAACGTCTTGCAGGGGGCGAGGAGAGTGTGTGTGTGCGGAGGGGGGGTGTTCGGAAAGAAGCGGTTTTAGGGTCGGAAATGTTTCCTTTGAGAGGTGCGGGTTTTGCCGCGGGGGTTCCCCTCAAATGGCCTGGGAAAACGGCCGGGGGAGTTGCAGGCGGCCCCGGTCGCAGCGAGCCCGTTTTTCATTCCTGCGAGTCTCTCTCCCGGGCGGTTTTGCCATGTGTGTCTGTCTCTCCCCGCTCTCAAAGAAAATGTTTTAATGGTTCGATCTTATTTTTAGTTTCTTTGAAGCTTCGGGTTTGGCTTTAAAAGGCACTGTTTAGGGTTTCTTTATTTTTAAGAAGAAGAAAAGTCGGTGAAACTCAGGACTGCGGTTTATATTTTTCTTTTTTTTTTTTTCTTTTTCCAATGAGACATGCAAATGCACGTTTAAAAGAAAATCCGATCCGTCAGGAAGTTTGGAGAATTCCCGTACTGTTTATTTGTTTTTGGTTTTGTTGTTTTTTTTTTTTTTTTTTTTTTAATCCCCGTTTTCCCACCCTCTCCGTGCGTGGGTTTTTTGGTGTAATGATAATTATTTGTATATAGATTATTCGGGAGCTAATGAGCGGAGTCCAGTTAACTCTTCACTGGTTGTGCATCCGTCATATCTATTTTATTGAGAGAATCTGTGAATAATTTGATGTGGAAAAGGCAACAGAATTTTGTCCACCGTTGGTGTAAATTAATAAATGTTTGTGACCTGGTTAAAAAAAAATAGTAATAATCCAAATCGTTCTTTGCGATGTCCTTTGTCAGGCTGAGAGCCGAGAGCCCCGCTCGGGCCTCGGGACAGCGAGTATTTCCCACCCTCGGGCCGGCGACACTCGGCCGGTCGCGGAGTTTCGCCGCCCGAAGCCGGCGGGGCTGAGCCTTTCCCTCCGCGGCCGGGCGCGCAGCTTTGCGCGGGGCTGCTCCGCGCCTCCTCCCCTGCCCACCGCTGCAGGCTGCCACAGGTGGGGGGGGGGGGGGGGGGCCCCGAGGGCCGGCAAGGGAAAGGACCCCCCGGATTTTTGTTGTTGTTAATTTTAATTTTTGTATTTGTTTTTTGGTGTGTCCCCCCCTAAAAAAAAAAAAACAAAAAACCAAAACAACCAAAACAACCCAACACCAAACTGCCTGTTTCCAGAGGGAGGGAAGTGGGGGCCGGGAGAAAGGTTCTCCTTTCTCTCCCTCCTCCGCCTCCTTTTATTTTGTTTGGAAAAGTTGACACATGAGAAAATAAGTTGGAGGGTTTCCCCCCCCCCTCCGCACACACGTTCCCCTTGGGCCTGAAGCATTTGAATGACCGAATGAAACTTGATCTCCGCCTAAATTTTGCAACAACTTACAAAGTAAATAAACATCTTTAAGCGCTCCCTTCTTCTCCAAACTTCTCCCTCCCCTTCTATTTATTTATTTCAGGGACCAAACGCGGCTCTTCGGTTTGTTCGTTGGCAGGGACACTGATCTAAGGAATCGAGGCCTTTCTGCCCGTGCTGAAGAAGAAAAAGACACCCACCCACCCACCCCCCCCCAAAAAAAAACCAACCCCAAGAGGCTTACGAGGCAGGGAGCGGGGGACGGAGCCGGTCCCCGAGCGAGCAGGGCTTTGTGCGGGGCCCGCCGGGGCGCGGGCAGGAGCCGGGCGGTGTGCGCCGGGGGGGTGGTGATGGTGTCGGCCTTTCTTTTCTCTTCCTCCCCCCTCCCTTTTTATCCCACTCCTTCTCCTCTGCCCCAGTCTGTGCCACCTCGAACCTCCGCGCAGTTTGTTGATGTTGTTCCTGAACGTGCCGCCTCCCCGCAGCGAGCGGTCTCACATCTCGCCTTCACACACATTTGCTTTTGAAAAGCGATCTTCGTGTCCGGCACTTGGTTGTCTCCCTTTCATGTCCAGCTCCTACAAAAGGGGCTACAAGACTCGACATGGGAGAAGAGAGGAGGCCAATGAATCTATTTTCCAGATTGCCAAGCACATGGTTGGAAATTGAAGGGGCTTTTGTAGCATTTCCCCTTCCTCCCTCCCTCCCCGCTCCTTTTCTTTTGCTTGTGTGCAAATTGTTCAATTGCTCTGGCAGGGGTGTTCCTGACAAGCTCATTACTAGAAGGTGCCAGACCCCTCCTCTCCCTCTCCCCCGAAGTCTTTGATGAAGTTAAAATGCGCTGATAGCTGCTCTCGGGGCTATCTTTGTTCAGCCTCCTTTAATAACCCAGCCTGCTTTGAGGAGACGGCATCCCAAGGAAGAAAGCGATGTGCAGCGAGGCTGGGTGGTGGTTGTGTGCCTGGAATAAGCGGTGGGGGACGGGTTATTTTAATATAAAGTAGCGATTTTTAATTTTTTTGGGGGGAGGGGGAGCTTGTTTGTTTGCGAAGTGCGGGAGAAAAATGATCCAAAGATGCCAGGAGCCGATAGGAACCAGCAGCCGGTGCCCGCGGGGGTGAACTAGTGCGTCTGGCCCCTGCAGCCCCCGCGGGGAGCAGGGGGTTCTCCAAGTTGGTGGTCTCAGGGTTTGGAGGGATGGAGGGGGGGGTGGTCCTCTCTGCAGGGAAGCAGTGTTTCTTTGCAGAGATCCCTTCCCCCACGCGCTCAGGGGAGGGGGCTCGGGGCTTTCTGGGGCTGGGACAGAGCCCCGGCTCCGTTCCCCTTCTTTTGCCTTGCGAGGTTTTAAGACGCGGTCGCCGGTCGGGATTGAAGCTGAGCTGATTTGGGAGCCGGGGGGATTTGCCCCTCTTAGCCGCGGTACCCCCCCGCAGGAAGGGCCGGGCGGGCTGGGCTCGGCTCTCCCGGGCCTGCGAGCGCCGGCGCCGCTGGTCATTTTGGGGGCAAGACCCCCGAGCGGCACTAAGTCGAGATTTTTCCCATCCCTTAAATTCCCTTCAAGCACCCGAGCTCTTGCAGTGTCCCGGTCGAACTCACGCCGCCTGCAAATATCTGCGTCGCTTGGGGATCATCGGCGGAGACCCCCCCGGGAACCGGCTCCCTCCCACCGGGGCGGGGGGCTCCTCTAGGGTCGGGAACCCCTGGCCCGGGCTCGGCTCGGGGGGTTAACGCGGAATCTTGGCGAGGGAGGACGGATAATGGCTCCTAATTACGGGGCTGGCTGGCTCCGCAGCCCCGATCTTCACGGGACATTATTTTTAAGCGTTCAGCGAGGATAATTTTTCACGCTTCGCTGCCTAAAGGAGGGTTTTATTTATTTATTGGGGGGTGGGGGAGGCGGGGAGGACACCAGCAATAACCGAGCACTGAAAGGAAAATAATTAGCTGTTGCAGTCGCTGCTTGGGAGTCCCTGGCCAAAAAGGCGACCCGGCATTTCCCTTCCCTCTCGTCCGTAGGCGAATCCTCCTGGTTCTCGGGGTTGGTTTCAGTGGTTGTTTTACCAGCGGTACACCCCGGGCAAAGCCGGGCGGGCGACCACCCCGCTCCGGCCACGGGCCCGATCCTTTGGCGTTTTTTGTCCCTTCTCCCTTTCGCGCCGGGGCTGGGCTCGGCGGCTGATTCCGAGGGGGTCGGGGGGATGCGGATTTCTCCGCCTTACTTTGGCTTTGGTCAGACATCTGTGGAGCTGATTTTTTTTTTTTAACGTGCCCCCACTCCTCTCCTTCCTATATGTCAGATGAAGGGATTGTTAGCAAAAACGTGGAGCGCTCGGAGTATTTACACCGCGGCGGTTTTCCGTGTGTGCACAGCCCGGGTGAGGCGGAAAACGGGGTTTTCTCCTCGGATTTTATCGGAGCGGGATAAAACGATCCCCGCTACGGAATATCCCCGTCGGGACCGCGGCGGGTGGGAGCGGGGACGGACACAATTCCTTTTTCTCTGTTTTCGTTTAACTAAGCCCCTGTTAAGCAGAGAGGGTTCCGAGGAAGGGACCGAGTGGCCCTTCTCTCTCCAGCCGGGCTCCGACCCGCCGGCTGCGGGGTGTGGGATGCGTGACTCCGGCCCGGCCGGCCCCGCTGCACCGCCCGCTCGGCCCTCGCCTCCTTCTTTCTCCCCTGGCACTTTCTGCTTTCCATTACTGCCGATTTGGAGAATTAGGAAAGGTCAAGATCTTATTCCTTTCTCCGGTAGCTTTTTGGTTTTCTCTTTCTAGTTCCGCGCAGCCCCACACAAAAATAAATCAACCTGGATTATAGAAACCACCTTTAAACATCAAGAGCATCTTTTTCAATACCTCGGCCCTTCCCCCGGGCCTGCTCTGGCCCTTCCCTGTGACTGCGCAGAAACTCCCGTTTTCACGGTGGATTTAGGTTTCAATAATAACGCCCAGTTTCCCTGTGCCCCAGTGTCCGACCTGAAAACACTTTCCTGCCTTGTAACTTTGGAAAATAACTACGCGCCAGCATCTTCTTTCCCTCCCCATTTTCCCTTTCGTTTCTTTCCTTTCCCGGCACGGAGTGTAGAGAAACGAGTTTAAAAAACAAAACAAAACAAAAAAACCCAAACCAACATTTTCCGAGGGCGGGAGGAGCTGTCGCAGCCGACTCAGCTGCAGGAAAATTGCCTTGGAAATTAATTTGGTGCTTTTTGAAATCCTCCTCGAGATGTTCGCGGTAGGTCAGGGCCCTGCACTCGCTCCTCCGTCTGTCTGTCTGGCGAGATGAGGGGCCGGACCCGCGCTCTCTCCTCGCCTCCCGGGCCAGCACTCATCTCTCCTTTTTCCTTCTCTTCCTCGCTTCTTCTCTTTCTCGTCCTCTTTCTTTCTCTATTTTCCTTTCTCTTTTCTCATTCTCTCTCTTTTCTTTCTTGCTTTCCTTTCTAGCTTTCTTTCTTGTTTTCTTCCCTGCTTTTGTTCTTTCTTTTTCTCCGTCCTTTCTCTCCCTTTCACTCTTCTATTTACCTGTTTCTTTTTCCCTTTATCCCTCTTTGTTTTTCTCCCTTTTCTCTCTTATTCTCTCCCTCCTTAGCTTTACCTCTCTTTCTCCCTCTTTTCTGCTTTCTTTTTCTCTCTTCTATTTTTCTCTTCTTTCTTCTTCTATTTAATTTCTCTCTCTCTCCCCCTATTTTAATCGTTCTTTTTCTCTCTTTTTTATTTTCTTTCTTTTTTTTTTTTTTTCCTCTTCTTCTTTCCCTCTTCCTCCCTCCCTCCCTTTTTCTCTCCTTGTCGGTCCCTCCACTCTCACCCGCTTCGCCTCGGCTCCATCAAGGGCTGCTCTCCCGCTCTCTCCAGGAGGTTTCCAGTTCTGTCCAGCCCTGGGGCCCGGCTCGTCCGGCCGCAACGTGTGGGAGGTCTCCCCTCCTTTGAACCACGGGAGACACCGGCCGTGTCCCCGTGTCCCCCCCGCTCGGCGCTTCCCCTGCTTGTGCCTGGTGGGCTGCAGGGCAGCCTGGTGGGCTGCAGGGCAGCTCAGGGCGCGTTTCCCGGAGCCCAGTACCCCGGCCTGCAGCGCATCCCTGTACACCCCGCTTTTCACCGACACGTCGGTGCGTTTACCGGGGGTTCCGTGCGGGAGGCGGCGTCCCTTGCCCACGCAGGGTTGTAGGGGCGAGCGTGTGCCGGTCCCCACTCCCCCCCGGGCGCAGATGGGGCCCGGCTCCCGTGCGGGACCCGTCCACATTTTATTATTTTATTAAATAAGATGCGACTTGGTGCCCCAAGCCCGCGGCAGCAACAGGTGACGCTGCGATCCACGACGGCAGAAAAAAACCCCAACCTCTCGCGGCAGGGTTTGATCGCAACTTTCCAACCATTCCTCATCATTCACATGCTAATGACCTCCTCGGGTGGACCGTCCCGGGATTCGGCCGCCGGGAAGGGGCTCTCCCTCCCGGTCCGGTCCCGCTGGGCAGCCGGCCCCGAGCATCCCGGAGTCCGGCCCGGCGGGGAAAGGCTCGGGATGCCTCGCTTCCTGGCTGCCCGCATCCCTCCCCCCAATTGGGGGATCCCGGTAGATTAGATACGTGGATATGGATGTGGAGTGACTTGTCATCGTTCATTGCTCCGTGTGCCAAATCAGGTCTCCTCAACCCGAACGAAAACCTGCAAGGGAGATAATGTCCCCGCGGAGAGGTCGGGCGGGAGCCCGGGGGGTGTAGGGAGTTCGTGTGGTGGTTCCCGCAGGGAAGGCTTCGCGGTCGTGCATCGGGATCTTTCAATTTACCGATTCGCTGGTGTTTTTCCCCCAACCCCCCGATCCTTTCTGGGTATCGAAGGTCGGGCTCCATATCGCAGGGTGCCAGGGAAGCTTTTTTTCGGGGCAGTCCTTGCCCGTTTCGGCGAGATTTCGATTTCCCCGCTTTCGCTCTCTTTTTAAGTGAAATTAATTCCTCTCTCGTTAGCACCGGGGCTTTGAGGCGGGTTAAACCAACACCGGCCGATTCCTTTAACTCTTGCAAAAATTCCCAGGTACTCCACGTTTCCTCACCGGCGGAGGGGAGCGGAGAGTGCCCGTAAAGCCCGTGTAACCTAAACGAGCCCCCACTCCCCCCCCGCCCTCCCCCCATTCCTCGGCAGCGAGAGCCGTCTGCGGGGCACACGATCGCCTTTAATTCCAGCCAGATTCCTTGCAAAATCCGTGGGAATTTTTCCCCCGACCGGGACGAGATCACCTGGGGTCCCCCCCATGGTGCCTCCCCATCAACCCTGAGCGAGGGGGGGCGTGGAACACAGGACAAGAACCCGGGTGTAGGAAACCCTACACGCGTTGGGAGCGGAACGGTGTTAGGCCCCCCCCCCTCCCCCGGCTTCAGCGGGCCGGACCCCGCAAAATAAGTGGAAAAGGAAAAAATTCCCCCTTCTGGGGATGGGGTTAAAAAATGCCGGGGTCCAGCCAGACCCCCCTCGCCTCGGACTGCGGCTCCCCCCTTCCGCGGCAGGTCCTGGCAGGGTGCGTGGGGGCGAGAGGAGGGAGATGGGAAGCGGCTGGCTGGGGCAGTGCTCCCCCCTCTTCCCACTTGGGATCTCCTCTTCCCAGGAGAGAGTCGTGGCCACAAAATAGAGGCCACAAAAGGAGCGGGCAGGGCTCGGCCGAGAGCCGAGGCCGGGCGGGAGCTCTCCGAGCCCACACGGGGTGCAGCACAGCCCAGAAGGGATGTGGGGGGCAGCCCCTTCCCTAGGCGAGCAGGGTCTCCTTGGGGCGCTCTCCTGGATCTGTGTCCCCCAAATGCATCTTCCCACCGCTAACTCCCTGAGGTCTTAGGGGGATTGTTTCTGAAATGCCCTTTCCCCCCACTTTTTCCCCCTTTTTTCCTATTTAATTCCTTCTCTTGCAAAACCCGAGGCCGCGGCCACCTAACGCGGATCCCGGCACTGAAATCCACGTCTCCTCTGTGACTTACAACCCAAATCCCAGTCCCATGACCTTTCTCTTTCCCCCTCCCGCCCGGGTCCCCCACCCTCGGTCATGTGGGACACGAGTAAATTTATCCACCCTGGTGGAAAGGCCTCCCTTCTGCAGTTGCTCCGGAGAAGCCCGACGCGTTTCACAAGGAGGATAATTTCTTTCCCCACCTTTCTCTCTCTTCCCCTCTTCTGTTCAGTTCGGTTTTAATTTAATTTTCTCCCCTGCCCCACAACGCTCCCATGTCTTCTAGGGCATGCTCCAGCTCTGTGTATCTCTTTCAATAAGCCCCCGCCAAGAGGATCACTTCAGAAAGACGTTTCTGACGGCTCTTGAGCCCGGGACATGCTCGAAAAGGGCATTTCTGGCCTCCCGGCAGCTGCGGCGAGTTGAGACCCGGCTGCACCCCCGGCAGCGTCCCCTCGCCCCGGGGCTCCCCTCCCGCCGCACCGCGAAGGGTCCCACCCTCTCTATGCTCTGCCCCAAGGAGCTGGAGTTGTGGTTGGGGGCCGGGACCCCCCCTTAGCCCTGCGGGATGGGGAGACCCACCCGCGGCCGCCTCTCCGTCTCTCCCGCGGCTCCGACCGGTCCTTCTCCCTATCCCGGCCGCTCTTCCCCGCCCCAGCTCCTGGGGGGAGACCTCACCCTCGGGTTCCCTCGGGGAACCGCAGCTGGCGAAACCGCCCACCCCGGCTGTCGTGCCCCCCACCCCCTGCCAGCCCAAGTGCGTTTGCCAGCGGTACCCGGAGGTGGGGAACTTGCGGCCAGGCTGCGGGGTAGGGAGTGCCGTGTTCCCCTCTCTCCATTTCTCCTGAGAGGTGGGTGGCACAAGGAATAGGGTGTTCCCCCTCCCGGGGGCAGCACCGCGGTTGCAGAGGTTATGTGCGAGGGGCTCCGGAGGGTCGCGCAGCCCCTCAGGGAGGCCGGTGCCAAGCGGTGCCCCCAGACCCAGCATCCCCAGAGCGCCGGGCCCCGCCGTCTGTATCGCAGCGCGTCTGGCCCCTTCCCGCGACGGGTGCTCCGTTTGGGATGCCCGGCCTCCCCCCCTCAGTCTGGCCCGGGTCTCTCGGAGGATTTTCGTCGTGGACAGTCCGGTGCGGATGTCGGAGCCGCCAGCTCCGCCGTCTGGAGGAAACCGCTCCGCCGCCGCAAACCGCGTGTGAACCGGCTGCGGGCGGCTCCGGTTCGGGTTGTGCCGAATCCTTCCCCCACCCCTTTTTTTAATTTATTTTTTGGCGCTGCCAGCCGTGGGCACCTGGGGGTTCTGTCCGGAGTGGGGATTTATCCCTGCCGCAGGCAGGTGTCGGGCACGTTTTGGTGGAGGAAACGAAACCACGTCTCTGAGCGGAGCTGTCTGCTCTTTCCCCTCCGCTCTTGCCCGAGGGACCAGTTCGCATTTTATTATTTTATTAAATAAGATACAACTTGGCGCCCCAAGCCCGTGGGCTCCCGTGGAAGAAAAAAATGGCGAGAAATTGATAGAAATGACTCGTTTTCTGGCTGCGCTTAGAAATCGGGAAATAGATTCAGGAAAGCATCGCTGAAATCCCGGAGAGCCCAATTTCAGGCACTGCTACCGGCTGCCGGCGACTAAAGACGGGCAGTACGTTCTCCCATATGGAAAACACACACATTGGAGCCCCTTCGCCAGATCCAGTTGATATTACAGTCGATGGCCCCAGAATTTTCTTTTTGCTTTTCACAGTATTCTTTGGATGCAGCTTTTTTTTTTTTTTCTTTTTAATGTGCACAGAACAGATGGGAAATACTCATCGAGAGTGAAGGGTGTCTTGTGATAATAGGAAACACGGGTCCCTTTTTAAAACACCTTTTGTCTTCCCAAGTTTCGAGGGGAAAAATAAAAATGCTGAAAGCGGCGTAGCAGCGCCGATGAGAAATGCTGAAGGCAAATCAATCGGAAACGAGCGTTTTCCCGAAAACCAAGTGGCGAGAAGCTGCTTTCCAGCGCGGGGCCGGGCCGAGGGAGGAGGTCTCACCGCCCAACCCACAGGTGCCTCGGCGGGGGCTTTATAACTCAGAGCTTTGTCCCGTTTTCCCTGCTCCCGGCAGGGATCGACTCTCGCTCCTTCCCTCTCCCGCAGCCCGGCCGCCTGCGCCCTTTTCCCGCGGGCCCGGCCTGGAAACTGACCAGAATTGGTCAATTTCACCTTCCGCGGGAGCGGGGGGCAGCTCCGCGCTGCTCCCACCGCGTTTGGGGCGTTATCCCCTGGCCGCTTTCCCCGGGAAAGTTTAAATAAAACACCACCATCACCCCCCCACACACTGTGTTGGCACCTGGGTACCGGTGTTATTTCCCGGGCTGCCCCGACGGGAAAGGTGCGGGGGTTTGCCAGGCTGCTGATTTTAAGGAAGGATGAAGCACGAGGGGAGGGAGGGCTGGGCCCGGGGATGGGGGGCGGCGGCTGCCGCCTCTATTTTAATGTCATTATAGTTGCCGTGGCAACCCATTGGATCACTCCTCCTGGAGTGAACCTTGTGACAATGGTTGGTTTCAGAGAAATCGGTAAATGTGCAACCGAGGGACACAGCTACATTACCGCGAACAACAGCGAGGGTTTAACATGTGACCCTTCCAATTATACTGATGATACCTCGGTGCAGCTGCCTCCGCCGCGCTGCGAAGATGTGGCTGTTTAGGGGGTTTGGGGAGGGGGTCCTGGGGCTGTCTGGGGGCACAGCCTGGTGGGGATGGGGCCGCAACCCGCACGCCTCTGCCCTCCCCGGGAGCCCGAAGAGGGGAAGAGCATCTCTGAGCCGGTATCGCGATTGTGGTCCCAACCCCTCTAAAAAGGAAGAAAAAGCCTCTCCGGGGGAGCGTGGAGGGACCTGAACATGCGGAGGGGCTGTGGCTGCGGGGATGGGGAATAAGTACCTGCCTGGGGGATGGGCAGGGACCCCCCCCGGCCCGGCCCGCCGCCCCCGGAGCACACTGTACCGGCGGCACATCTGTAGCACGGCTGTTGGGAGAAACGAATAAAATCCGCCCCCACCACGAAAAAAAGAAAGAAAAAAAAAAAGTTTGAAGTCTTAAAATATGGTTCAGAGAATTACAAGTAATCAGAGCTGCGGGGGTCAGCAGTGCAAACTTTTTAAGACTAATGTTTATTTAGAAAAGTGAGTGGTGTCTGCGTTGCTTTTCTAGTGCCCCAGCACAAAAGTCCTAATGGCTTTTGCAGACTTTCCCATCACGAACTCCTGCACAGGGCGCGGGGACCACCGCCGAAAGCAACCGTGGGCTGCCCCCTTCCAAAGGGACCGTTGGCACAGGGTTTTACACCCCTTCGCCCCTCCCTCCCCCCCCCCCCCCCCGGTCTTTCTAGGACCGGTGACAATATTTTCTGCATCCCCTCGCCAAATTCTACTGCGCTTTCGCGTTTGTTTGATGTAACCTGAACCCTCGATAAAACTGGGGAGGAGAAATCAGGGGATGGGGACGGCGATTTCCCCCCTCCCCAGCCCCGTTCAGTCCTGGACGGTTGCAGTCCTGAAAGCAACGCAGGGGTTCAGCCGAGCTGGAAACCTCGTTAGGAGGAACCCGGGGGCAGAGGCAGGAACTGGCGTGGGGAGGGCTGACCGGTGTCCATCGGGAGGACATTGCTGGCAAATGCATTTTCCCCCATCTCACCCCCTCTGTGTTGCCACCTTCCAGCTGCTCTCCTGAAAGCCCAGCCACACTGCCCATCCCTGAGTGGTTCTGGGGGTCTCTACTAAGCACACCCCCAAATTTGGGGGATTTGACGCAAGTCTCCATCTCAGGATGCTCCTTTTGTTCCTAGGACTGGACGAATCCAGCAACCCTCAAAACTTCACATGCCTTTTGGGGCAGTCACCCCTCTACTTTAAACGGGAGGTGGATCCAGGGGAAACCCAGTGGGATTCCATTGGAAACCAGCATCACCAGCGCTAGGTGCCTCATAGCAGGGCTGGGAGAACTCAGCTGAGTTTAGTTCCTTCCCAATTCACCCTCCTCCACCCTTCACAGGTGACAGAAGCTGGAGGGGAAGGGGAGGAAGGCAGGGGACTCAGCTCCCTTTCTAATGTAGAACAGCAGTTGCAGCCTGGATGTTGACTGCAACCAGCAGCAAACTCATCTCCTGCCCAGGGGCCCCAAGGGGAGTATTTGGGCTGTTCAGGAAAACTCCTGTGTTTACCCCTCTCATCAGTCTGTGAGAAAGAGCCCTAGGAGCTTTCTGTTTACCCTCTTTCTCAATACAGACCCTTTTACCAGCCGGGAGCCCAGCCAGCAGAAGGTGGTGTGCTGCTAAAATCCTCCTGTTCCTTGCAAAGGTGAGACCAGGTCTAACCCACCCCTTAATCTGTGGGGGCTCACTGGCCACCCTGGGACACCCCATCCCCTTTCCCACCCTCTGTAAGTCTCGGCAGGTTTGAGTGTGCCACAGCAGAGGGATGGTGTTAGCCTGGCTGTGCTGGGTGAGCAGGTCTGTGGGGGGCTGCATCGCCCTGGGGGTTCCCACTCAGCAGAGCATCAGCTGGGAAAGGGCTGGGTGGGCATGGGGAGCGGAGACCTGGGAAGAGCCCCATCTCTTCTGGGGTATGAGGCTACTGAACCCACTCTGTGTGTTTGGTCTCCAGTATGGATGCACTGGGGAGCCCACAGTGTGGCTGGGATCAGCCCCCAGGGTTTGATGCCGTTGTCCCCTCTCCCGTTATTAGGGTTCACAGCTCAGCTCATCTCCGGGGAGCCTCTGCAGCAAGACAGCGCTCTCAGCAGTGGGATGTGCAGGAGAGAAACAGGGAGGGGGAGAGGAAGGGGCTGGATTCTGCTCCCTTTCCAGCCAAGTGACTGCCTTGTCCTGCTCCTGGAAAGGTGGGCTCTTTAATGCCTTCTTTGGTCTGTGCAGGGAAAAAACCTGTAGCTCAATCCTGAGAAGGCTGAACCAAGCAATGGCAGCTGAAGATGCCTCTAGAAACACCCCCTCCCCCCTCCCAGGTCTGATCCTGCCTTCCCCTGGCCAAGTCAAGCTCAGGCACCCAGCTCTGACAGGACTGGGTCTGAGGACGCAGCTGGGCTGTTGGTGCTGCGAGGCCGAGCGCGGCAGAAGGAAGACATCAGTGTTTATAAACTGCTGAAATGCGCCTGACACTTGAGGGAAGATCCTCTCCACTCCCTCAAGGGCTTTCATTTCAAGGGCTTGACTCTGCCCTCCAAGAAGTTGATAAGACCTTCTGGCTCCCGTTATCTCCCCGAGGGCCCTGCATCACCCTCCTCGCTGCATGCTGAAGCACCCAGATCATGTCACCTTAATTGCTTGGGGAGTGGAGGGCCCCGGGGCACCTCCCTGCAGGATTTGGCCTCCTGGTGCAAAGCTGGGCCATATATCACCAGCTCTTTGCTGTTCTGCATCCCTCCATCCCACTTACAAAGCACAAATGCTGAGAATGCTGCTTTCAACCCCAAATTGAGGACATTTGGGCTGAGCTCTTTTGAATGCACTTGAAAAGGGGAGGCAGGGAGGGAGGGTGGGGAGAGGGACATGGGAAGGGGAAAGAGTTACAGCCTTGCTGGCACAAAGTTGATTTGGCTGGATCCTGTCCCTTTGAGGCTGTCATCCATCGCTGTACCCAGGAGATGCTGCAAACCATGTGCAGATGAGGCTCAGGCACACAAGAAGCATTCCCACATCAGGATATCATGACACTCCATCCACCTTGCCCCCCAATTTACATCAGAGCTGTACTTCTCCATGACAGGGAGGAGGTGGGAATTTCAACCAGCTCGCCTTGTACCTGCATCTTACTCCCCAGGACCTTGCTGGGGCAGAGGTGTGTGTGACAGTGTGGGTGATGGTGTGGGTGCCAATGGGTGGCCCAGGGAGACCAGGGGCGTGGGGTCAGCCTGATGCTCCAGTGAGGTTTTTCATCTGCTTCCACGATGTCAGCAGAGCACAAAGGCAGGGGAGAGGTGAACCCCTCTGTTAATACACGTGTTTTAAATAACTGGTATTTTTATTTCTTCCCTTCGGTGAGGTGGGCTTGGCACGCATCTTTGTTTGCACAATTGTCCTGCCTATATGCTCTGTTGCCCAAGTAAGGAGAAAAAGATCCCGTGCGTGATCTGGAGGTGTGCTTTGCTGGTTCTGACATGTAAATATTAATCAAGAAACTCCACTGAAGAAACAACCCGCTCCCCCCCCCCCCCGTCCTTGAACCCCTTCAGATCCCTTTATTGTCCTGGCAGTTGTTGCACTTGGACTGGCTTTTTGCTTTCTCCTCTCAGAGCGCCTGGCTCCAGCAACGGTCCCCAGATTCCTCAGCTACGTCCTACTGAGGGAAAACATTTATTGAAGTTTTCAGATTATTGGGGAAATACATATTTCTGCTTCTTTTCCAAACTTCACCAACATCTTTTCTAAGCCGTCCCTGCAAGTCAGCCTGGGGGCAGGAGCGGCATCCACTCGCTCTCATCTCGCAGCTGATGCCTTCTGCGTGAACTTTGGGTACCCAGGAACACCACAGAATGGGGTTCCTACAACCACCATATGCTTCATTAGTGGGCAATATCGGTGAGTATGTGTGTAGTTTATTTTCTTCCATAGAGCTGCACTCAGTTCACTCATGCCTCTGAAGAAACAGAATGTGTGGACACACATCCAGCTCTTCAGAGAACCACGTTTCAGATGACCTTTGCTGAGGCAGCATCGATGCCTTGGTGCCGCGTGGGGTGGAGCAGAGGGGCGGGGGCTATTGAAAGCGAGGGGCTCGGAGAAGGAAAAAGCTCTGGTATAAAGCTGCCCTCACCTTGTCGGTGCACACACCCACAATTGAACGGTGGGTACGCACGTGGGGTTGGGCCACGTCCTTGACTGCAGCATCCTTATCATTCCTCCCCCACAATTGTGAGCTGGCAGGACCCACTGCCTGGTGTCCCCTTTGAGCACAGAACATGCCCAGCGCTCACCTCCTGCCTCCCAGCACTCTGAACCAGGGTGCTCAGCACCCCCAGGAAAGCACCATTGCCAGCACAGTGTTTTAAAACAGCAGCAGGTTGCTTGCTTCCGTTGGTCCGACTGCAGGCTCTGCTCTGCGTGTGCGCAGGTGTGTATGTGTTTGTGCAGGTGTGTGTGTGTGCACAGGCATGTGCGTGTGTGTGTGCAGGTGTGTGTGTGCACAGGTGTGCATGTGCATGTGCGGACAGGTGTGTACATGTACAGGTGTGTGCAGGTGTGCAGGTGCGTGTGTGCATGCATGCGGGAGCTCTCCCTTGGCAGCACAGTGGAAGAGCAAAGTGTAGAGTAGTTCTGTCTTGGTGGATAAATTGTCTCCAAAGGGCTCTTCAACCCGAACGCATGCTGCAGGGGCACATGGCAGGCAAACAACGGCTGGGGCTGAGTCACAGCGCTGCTGAGAAGCACCCCAGCACTGCCTGTCAAGGGAAGGGGGCTTGTGTTTTATCCCGGAGACAGCTTTTATTAATGGATTCACGAGATCACTGCGGGATCAGGGACACAGGGAAGAAGACAAAAGGGGGACGGGTGATGAAACGCTCGGGCTCTCTGTATTATGTGGGTTGGATGCAATGCTCACAGCGCAAAGCAGGTCTACAAGTGATTCTGGTTCCTTTCCAGTATCCACTCCAGGAGTTGGGGCTGGGCACAGGGAGGTGCACGGTGAAAGGACCAGCCTGTTTCACATGAAGAAGAGGAAATACCTTTCCCCAGGGCACCCTGTAAAACTCACTCTGCTGTGGCTCTCACTCCACTGGCAGCTTCTCAGATGGTAACGACTAAACGCTCGGGTTTGGATGTGGCCTTTAGCATCAGGTGTCCTTGAAACTTCAGCTGCCAGAGGTTGGCAGGGAGCAGATCGTTCTGTGCTCACTGCTTCTGGTATTTTCTTTCTAAGCGTCCATCCCCAGACACCACTGGAGAGGAGATACTGGAGCTTTGGATGAAATCCCACAAATTTTCATGGAAGCAGAACGGCAGGAAGGCAAACAGGAAAGAAGAGGAGTAATATACTATTCTCAGGGGCACTGGTTGCGTTTCTCTGTTTGCTTTTCTGTGTCGTTTCCTTTTCCTCCAGCCACAGACTACAGGATTATGGCAAATGAATTAAGGGATTAAATCATAAGGGAGATTTAGGATCCTGCTGATTTAGAAGCAGAAGCCCAGATGGACTTATTGAATTCTAGATGATGCAAGAGCATCTTGGGTAGTGCTGTGGATGTAGGTCACAGGATAATTTAGGTTGGCAGGAACCTCTGGATGTCTCTGGTCCAACAGCTCTCAAGGCAGAGCTAATTTAGACCAACCAGGTTGCCCAGGGCTTTTTCAGCCAAGTTTTGAATGTCTTCAAAGATGGAGATTCCCCCACCTCTCTGGTCTCCTGTGTTTAACCATTCTCAGGATGAATTTTTCCCCTAATATCTGATCAAAGCTTTCCCTTCTGCAACTTGTGTTCGGTGCCTCTCCTTCTGTCCTTGTGCACCTTGGGTGGACGTCCAGGTGCAGGCCCTGTTGTACCTGCCTTGCAAGCCAGATTGTTGGGCACAAAATTCAGAGAAGATCCCAGCTTAGACAGCAGGTTCTGGGTCTCCTGACTCCCTTGGACTCTTGCCCTGTGAGCAGGCCTGGATGGGAGATCTCACCTCTCCAAGGTATGTCAGTACTGCTGTTGAATCAGTCTCACTTGTATGAGCACAGGGTGAGGATTTGCTCTTGCTGTGACTGGAGACACCCCAAACAATGTCCAAAGATTGCTCCCACAGCACATTTTCAGGTTTGTCCGGGAGACGGTGGATTTGGGGGAAAAAGGACATACAGTGGCCTTTGGTCTGCTGCATTCACCTGGGGAAACAAAGGCAGAGATAGAGATGATCATCTGCCCACCTTCACTGCTGGCAATGCAGCCAAGGAATTCCTTCTCTCCGGTGCCCTAAGCACTCCTTTGTGCTGCCTGGGGTCACATAGTATGAGGCCATGCTCAGCCACAGCTTTTGGTGACAGACTCACACGCAGGTGGACCTCTTCCAGTACATTTTGGCAGCTGAGAATGTATGGAACTGTGACATGTTTGTCTCTTCTCTTGGAGAAGAAGGGAAGGGAAAAGGAAAGGGAAAGGGAAAAAGAAAAGGAGGAGAAGTTGTCTACAACATCCCAGTCTGCCTCTGCCACTGGGAATGGATGTTGGTGCTTGTTCAAGGGGGAGGTAGCCTGACCTTATGCAGCGAGGAAGGGAGAGGCAGAAGTCGTGAAACAGGGCTCTGTTTGGACCCAAATTTGATTTGCATGGTTAAAACTTGTTGATCCCATACAAGGTTTTCCTGGCTGGGAGCTAAACTTGGTTCCACAGCCAAGCTTTTGTCTTTTCCAGAGTGTTCAGCATAAATCAGACTTTCACAGCCGCCTTTGAGTGGAAGGAGCAAGAAATCATGTTTTGTCTCCCGTCCAGGAGCTCTGAGAGAAAGTAGCTGTCAGGAACCAGCCCAGATCCTCTGACACGTGCTCTGTGTGTCCTCACTGCTTGGCTCTGCCTTCCCTGGTCTGGTGTAACGGCTCCATCAGCTCCTGTGCGCTGCCTTCTCCAGCCGAGATCCCAGCCAGGCTTCTGACATCCAGGTTGAGCTGTGCCCCAGGCAAGGGGTACTGTAACACTTTTTGGGCCAGGTTATGCTCTCCCCTGCCTCTCACCCAAGCCAGTAAGTGGGTTTTAACACAGATCCAGCTCTGGTATGGTGCCCTGCTGAGACCACTTGCAGCCGCCCTGGGTGTCACATCTTTAGGCTCTTCTTTGCTCTAGAGAATTGGCCCAGGGAAGTCACCCTTCCATGTGCTTTTCTCTTGTCACTAGTCTCACTAAGAATTATTTTCCTAGTATTTGGGTGGAATTTCTCTTGCTGTGCCTGGTGTCCATTGTTTCCCATGCACCTCCAGGAGAGTGTGGCTCCGTTTTAACCGCAACCACCCGTTAGCCTTCTCTGGCCGAACAAGCCCAGCTCCCTCCACATCTTCCAATTTGGCAAAGAAGTGCTAATTTTTCTTGTACCACTTCATAAGCACTTGAGGGAGAGGGTTGACTTCCCACAAACACTAAATGGGGCACCTACGGTGTGGCATCTCCCGGCAGGTAGGAAAGGCTTTGGTGAAGGTGGCTGCAGAAATGCTACCAGCACCTGCAGTGGAGCCGAGCAAGGGACCAAAAACTCCATCGCGGATCCTGTTGAAACAGGAAGTCAAAACCTCTCTGCTGGAGCCTGCTAGTGAGATCCATACAGCCCATTAAAATTAGGGATCTTATTATGGGCTATATATAAAAGGTAAAGAGGAAATGAGAACCTTATGAAGGGTTTCGTATGCGTGCAGATGTCAAGGGCATCTGAGGCAAAGAAAGCCTCTCCAACAAGCTTTTTCCAAACAGAACTGCTCACTTTACATGTTTTCCTCTCTTTCAAAAAGAGATAAATAGATGCAGGATTATTTTATCTACACAGCTCACTCCTGCTGACATGCCACACTGTCCTTGGGATGGAGAAACAGACCCTAAAAATGTGTCATGCTCTCAGGAGCAGTCTCCTTCCCTCCTGCAGCAAATTCAGCCTTCAAATGCACTTACAGGTCATACTCAGGTCTCTCCCAAACACCAAAGAGCTGTGTTCACTGCCTCCCCCGGCCTGGTTGAGCACTGGTGAGACATTCTTTGTCCATCAGCACAGAGGAGATATTTGAGTCTATTGAGTAGCATCAGGAGATGCTGAGAGCCAGCCCAAACTGGGAACTCAGCCCTCCAACAGTAGCACCAGGCCACTGCTCTGCCTCTCTTTCAAGACAGCAGAAACCATGGACCTCAAATATGGGACAAACCTTGGGTCCGTAGCAGAACCAGAGATCCTGGGAGCCTGGGCATCCATTTTCTTGCTATGAACACCTGCTGGGGTGTTTTTTCCCTTTCTCCTCCTGTCCCCACCATCTGTGAGTGGTTGTGCTGTTCCGTGGCAGTGCCAGATTGGGAGAAGGTCCCAGAGCTGCTCTCTGAACCTGTAGGATCCTGTGGGATCCCTTGGTCACTCCCTTGGGTTCCCAAAAGGACTGCAGAGGCTGGAAGTGTCTGTGGAGCATGATCCTCATTTATACAGAAGTATAATCTCTCTGTAGAGCTGTAGAGGAGTGGGGTTTGTGCTCCAGTGCAGGCTAAGAGCTGAAGCATGGTGAGGTTAAGTGACATGACCAAGGTTGTGCAGACAACCTGTGGCAGAGCAAGAACAGCAGCCCAGCAATGTCGTCACCACTGCTAGGCAGCAGAGCTCTGGCTGCCTCTCCTCCTGGCTGCCCAGCCAGCCAGCCTGTTCCTTTCTCCTTCAGACTCTTAAAATAAGACTTGCAAAGGCTCAAGCATGGTTTCGTTTTCACTAATAAATCCCTGCTTGCACTTGAAGCTGCTGTGCCTTTTAAAACATTATCCGTGGCTCTGATTACACTCCTGATGAAAGCAGGCATGGCCCTATTAGTTTTCACAGCAAGCAGTGCTGCCACGTCCTGCTATCCTTTACGCACTCAGTGTAACCCAAGTTTTGCAGGAAAGGGAGGGAGCAAAAAAGACATCTTGTAAAAGCAGTGTCTGTCTCCATCTTCACTTCAGACTGAGGACATTACACACTCAAAATCCCCCCTATTTTAATTTTAAAATATTTTACATTTAAAAAATATTCTAATTTTTATTAATGTTTAATTTAATTGTATAATTGAATAATTATAATTTTTAAAATTGCTGCCAGCAATCAATTCCTGCTTTGCAACTCCAATGCAATACCTCTACCTCTCCAGGCCCTGCAAGGGGCTGCTCTGAGGTGTGGTAATGGGCACAGTGTGGGGAGGAGAGAAACGGGCTACTTAAGCAGTGATGAGCAACAGCTGCTCTAGTGATGTCTCCTCTTCATGACTCAGAGAGGAGGTGGATTTTTGGGGAGCAGAATTAAATGCTCACAGCCAATCAGTGTGAAAAACCCACCACATGGCAACAGGTTTGCTGTGGGTCATTAATCTAGATATACAGATGGGTAAACTGAGGCACAAAGGGTTTAATGCTCTTTAGTAGGAGGATCTGGGGAAGAAGGGGAAGCCTCTTCAAAAACTGCTGAGGTGAGCTTTTCCAACTCTTTCAGCTTTGTTATGTCCCTTAGGCAATGCTTGGAGAGCATTTTGGAAACGGGTTTGCAGTGAAAGCTGAGAGGCTGTGCTCAAACAGCCCTGCAGGCACCAAGCACAGGGGCATGGGACTGTGGCAGCAGGGACAGCAAAGGAAATAGAAAGAGAAGAGAAGAGAGAAGAGATAAAAAGGGAAAAAGGTGAGAATAAGGAAGAGGGAAGAAGGTGAGAAATCCCCTCCACAGCTCCCAGGGCTTTGTCCCACGCTGGATTGCCCACCACCACCTGTGTCCAAGCAGATTTCCTCCCTTGCAAAAGGGCTGGCTGCCCTGCCCACCCCAAACCCAAGTCCATCAGCTGTCAGAGGGGAAGGGTCCTGCCCCAGCTGGGGAAGGGCTGACTTGGCTCAGCCGCTGCCCACACCCAGCAGCCGGGAGAGGGTGGCAGGTGAGCAAGGCACAGTCATTACTACAACAGATGGGAGAGGCATGACATTACATGGCAGGGCTATTATTTACTGAGCGCTCGTGTTTGTCATGGCTGAAGATGACATCTTATTAAGGAGTCATGACACTGGGGGATTTTTTAAGCCTGGGGGCCAAGAAGGCTAATGAACAGGGATAGCTCTAGGAATAGATGGAGGGTAGTGCCATTTTCAGGTCTCAGGCAAAGCTGACTAATGCTTCACTGACCTGATTTCTGAGAGATTTCCAGGCTGTGGCACATCTCCCTCCTGCTGTTTAGGGATGGATGTTCCTTGTTGTGGCCTGACTGTGCTGGTTCAGGTGGAAGCGGTTGTCTCAAGGGACCCTGTGGCAGGGAGCAAAGCCTGAGCTGTGTTAGCAAAATTCTCCCACCTGTACCTAATATCCACAGACAGCCAAACACCGGTAGTCCCTCAAACAAGGGCATGTGGCAGGGAATGGCTTTTAGACAGGTTTCCCCAAATCCCACCTTGCAGGGGGTTTGGAGGAGGGAGCTCTCAGGGTGCATGGGTCAGCTGGCGGAGCGTGAGAAGCCTGACCCTGCTGTCAGTGTGGCACTGTCACCCCAGTGTGATGCTTGTCAGGACAGCTAGACCAAGAATGGGGCTGCCTGGTCCATTTTGGGCCCCCTCAGCCTGCCCCGTCACCGTCTCCACGAGCCTTGCTCTCCTTCGCCTGAAACAAGAGCTGTCTCCCAGCAGCTCCCATGCGCTGGCTCCTTATCGCTGACCCGCTCTGTCAGTGTGGATGCTTGACTAATGTTCCCTTGTAAAATGTTGTGTTAAGCACATTCCAGCCGCTGACATTAAATACTTGGGCCGGAGCAGCGCTCACCCTTCGGATGGAGAGCTGAGCCAGCCCCGGCCGCACGCCCCGTGCTGCTGCAGCCAAAACATTTGCTCTTCTCTGCCCCATCTCCACCTCTCCCCTGCCCTCCCTCCGGCACAGGCAGCATGGGCAGGGGAGGAAGGAGGCAGCGGGCAGGACCACGGCTATCTGGCAGATGAAATAATAATTACCCCGGCCGCCTCCCTGCCTCCCTTGCATTCCTCTGCGCTAACAGCTCGGCTTATTTTGTTTTCATCCACAAATATTGACTTGCTGGGTTCTTTTCACCTCGTGCCTATTAGAAAGGCATTGCTCATAGTATTGTTATTGAATTTGTTCTGCAGCTGCGAGAAGCATCCAGCGGCTTCAAGGAATTCACCAGCACCACTAGTGTGGGCCCTGAGGGCTCTGTGCCCTCGGTCCCCTCCGAAACTGCTTTGCCTGCTGCTGTCTGAGGGACAGGACCCTGCTCAGCAAGAGCATTGCCCAGCCTTTCTACTGAGGGGGAGATCAGGGTGGTCTTGGGGATGAGGCTGCAGAGATAATGGTGTGCTTGTGGGGGATGCTGCTGTGCTGCTCTGTGCCTCAGTTTCCCTGTTCTGCCTTGTGATTCCTGACCATTTTTGTAATGCACTGTGTTAATGAAAAGCTGTGTGGTTCCACAGTCTGATCTTTTGCTGCTGCAACTTGTCCTTCTAAGCTCAGTTCAGCGTGAAAATGTGGGAGTCATTTCCAGATGCTTTAACCTGGCTGGGGCAATAACCAGAAAAACAAACCCCTTCGTTTTGCACTGAGCTGAATTACCTGGGTAATTAATGAGTGTGACGGGGATGCTCACACAGCCACAGCCCTGAGGGTTTGGGATCGGGGTTGTGACAGGGGGATTGATGCCTCTCCCCCATGCTGAGGGAGGTTAGGGTGCAGGGGAGGGATGTGCAGTCTCTTCCACTTTCCCTGCAATGTTAAACTGAGGGCAGGGGCAGTGGGACAGCAGCTTGCTCATGGGGAAACCCCCTGTTTCGGCAGCTGTGCTCAGCTTTGGCATCTCTCCCAGAATAAAATCGACTGGCACTGCATTCCCAGGGACTCCCCTCTGTCCCCAGCCATGGAAATCCCAGGGATGCCAGAGCTCTGTCAGCTGATCTTACCTGATTCCCAAATCCTGAGTTAGGATGAGAATCGGGAATTGGGACAGGTAAGAAAGGCTGCAGCGTCAGCGAGCTGCTGAGGGTGGGTGTTCTCAACGAAACCGCTCTCTGTCCCTTGTGAAGTGTCCTGATGACCCTCCATCAGAGGTTTTCTGTTCCTGTGAATGGGCTGGGATGTGGGCAGCCATGGGATCCTCTATGTTCACGTCTCCTATGGTCTCAGGCAGAGGGAAGGAGCTGGGGTGGCAGGGGTGAGATCTGCACACATAACCAGTGGCAGGGCTGCCTCTTCTCCCAGCTGGTCTTGGACAACTGAGCAGCAAATCTGCAGGAAAGGACTTTCCATGCTCATGTGATGGATAGACCTTCCTGTCCTCCTGCAGAATCCTTGGCTCATCTTCTTCACCCCTCTAACCTCCCTCCAGTTTTGAACCTTCCCCAGCATGAAAAGAGCCAGCAGGTGACCCCAGTTATAGCCACCAGCCAAGTGTGGGGGGCTGCTGGTGTCACCAGCATCGGGCAGAGCTGGAACACTCTGTTCTTTTGGGGGAAGAGATGGGCTGCATGCCATCTTCCTGTCCCCTGCCTGATGGGGCCATACCTGTCTGAACCTTTCCACTTGTGGGGCTGCTGCCCTGGGAACCTCTCTGGCCCTGGCATGGAGACAGCAAAGTGTAGCAAGAGATGTTTAACCCTGCAGAGACATCCAGGAGCATCGCCAAGGCTCAGGATATGGCCACGAGCTCAGCGCGGGATGAAGTTCATGTGGAGGGGTCAGCTGGGATGGCCGCAAAGTCATGAGAGCAGATGCCATCCCAAACGCCCTGTGTTGAGCAAGTTGTCTCCTGCCTCGTGACCAGCCTGCAAAAAATAACGCCTCCTCCTCCTTCTCTGAGTGCCTGTTTGCAGAAAGCAAATGTCAGTGTTGGCATGCCCAAGTGTTTATTTTGGCAACGGTGGGGGGCCTGGCCAGCGGGCATGGGGGATGTGGTGAGGTGGATTAGCTGCCTGGTGGCAGCTCCCACCATGCCCCATTGAGGATGTGCCGTGGCCAGCGAGCACTTTTCTCCTGGCTTCAGGCTGCACTACATCAGGTCTGTCGTAAATACCGACTGGCCTCAGGAAGGGCATCATGCCGGGCTCCGGTGGCAGCCGAAACCTTGAGGAGAACAAGGACCTGCCTGTGGGTACCACTGAACCCTGGGGACCCATGAAGGCACTGGCTCTGGCCCATGCCTGGGCTCATTCCAGCCACAGAAGCCCCACGCCCCTACTGTGGGGGTGGGAAGAAAGTCATCCTCGAGGAGTGTCCTGTTCTCCTGACCTTTGCTCTCCAAATATTTAGGATCCCACAGCGCACAGTCACAGGCCTTGTTCAGCTTCAGCGCGATGCCATTTGCCTCCTGTCTCAGCTGTCCTCAGTAATTCATCTCCGACTTGCTCCAGGGAAGACGTGCTCGCACTACTGGGCTCCCACAGGGTGAGTGGGGGCACCAGAGCACCTTCCCAAACCCCGTCTGTTCCTTATTCCTGGGCTCCCCCCTTGTCCTAGGCCCATAGTCACCTGGGATGGAGGGGAGCATCCATGGGAGGGCAGTCCCTGGCAGGGCTCACTCTTCACTCCCTGGTCTGCATCTTTCAAACAGGCGGTGGCGAGGGAGAGCCCAGATGTGGGCAGTGACCAAACCCCCGCAAAGACTTTGTATTAGGGAGGTTGCTGTGAGAGAGCGGTCAGGGAGAGTTGGGGTAATAAGCAGGAGGAGAAAACTGAGGTGCTGTGAGCCACAGGCTAGCCAGAGAGGCAATCCCAGACCCCAGTATAGCCTGGTGTTTTTTGGTCAAAGGCCTGAGCTGGTGGTCATATGAACCTGTATTGCCTGTGCTGCATTTCCCAGCCTGTGTACATGGCCCTGGGCAGCATTTGCAGGGTCTGAGCTTGCTGTCTGGAGGTGGCATAAATGAAGGAGGGTGCTTTTCTCTCCTCCAATGGCTGTGGACATACAGCTCCTGCTGCCTGAGTTTCTTGGAAGAGGTGCCTGGCTGGAGAAGTCTGGGTGGAGGCTGGGATCTTCAGAAGAGTCCCCAGGAGGAGGAACCTCATTTGAGCAAGATCATCCCCTTGGTGAAGGAGGGGGAGTGCTCAGGTGGCAAGTTCTTGGGTGGTGTGGACTGTCATTGAGCATTAGGGAACTGAGGGTGCAAAGGAAGAAGAGCCCAGGAGGAGGATGCTGAAAGCAGGAGTGACATTTTGAAAGCGGCAATGGTGGATGTTGGATTATCTCTGCTCTGACCATAGGTATGGCTTATTATATATGCTAAAATCCAGGGGTTGGCCATGCTTTTTCTCCCCTTGGTTGAACATCCCCAGAGGACTTTCCCTGGGGAAAGTATTTCCCTGCATACCTGACAGGGTGCAAGAAGAATAAGGACTGCTTTAATGAAGACACCACATAACAGTCGATGCTTTAAATGAGACAAAGCCATAGGGATGTGTCCATCACAGACCAGTGAGCCAGAAGGCCCAGATGGACCCTGCCATTCAGAAGACGCTATGCTGCTGGCTCCTTGGGCTGAGAACAGCAAACCCACCAAACCACAGCATGAACAGTTTTATGATGAACTTAAAGTTTAAAGTGCTTCACAGGCAAAAAGCTTTTTTTAAAGTAAGTTCTTTTAAAATGAATCTTTATGAAACTATATTAGCACTAATTATATTTTCATACTTTTTAATGAGATTAGTCATGATTTTTCACTATGCTCATTGAAATCCTGATAATAATCCTTTTATTGGCCAGACACTACATTTTCTTATCGAAAGCTGTATTTCCGATGGCTTCCAAAACCACCAATAATTTCAACAGTGTACTGCTGAAAAATCATAGAAAAGATGCCGGTTTCAAAACATGTGAATGGGAAAAAAAAAAAAGAAAATTTTTTCTTTTTTATTTCCAGACAGATTTTTTTCCATTTCCAGCCAACTTTTGGTCATCCAATAATGATATTTTCTTGAGAGAAAAGAAACCCCAAGTGACCACAGCAACACAGCTTAGATTTTAAGCTGATGCAAGCCAGCTTCTCTCCACAGGGGCTGGTGCTGTGTTGCACTGAGGGATTCACACCCCTCCCTTTCCTGCAGAAACCAGTAGCAGCACTCCTGCCCAGATCAACAGGGCTGTGATTGAACAGTGTAGAGCAAAAAAAACCCCTATGGAGATAGAGAGAAAATCATAAGCAAATGAGAAATGGAAGTTAAAAGGTGAGGTTTGTTGAGGGGAAGTGACTCATGTGTTGGGAATGAGGGATGGGGTCTCAGGGAGGCTCGGCAGCTTGAGCTTCAGTGATCCCCAACTGTGAGGAGTTGTGGAGAGGATGGAGGAGAGGCCAAGCATGGAGCAATGAAAGGAATGGTTGAGTCCGGGGAGAGCTATGAAACCCAGGAAAACAAGCCCATGGCGGTCATGCAGAAAGTGGAGGAATATCCAGCGTTTCCAGACTGTCTGTACTGTTTATCATTCACTTAACTTTGACCGGGGGCTGCGTGAGACATGATGAAGGAGAGACCTGAGGGAAACCGGTAAAGCTGATGCACCTACAGCAATGGTTTAAAGCTGCGTTCAAGCTCCTGAATCTGCATGTGCTGTGCTGTGTAGGGAAAGGGCAGTGGTATTTCCTAAGCTACTGTAGCATAAGGAAAGGGGGTAGTATGTTCTAAATAATTTAGTTGTCCTCAAATGAACCCCCGATCTTCTCCTGCAGTGGCCACCAGAAGCCAGCAGAGCCATTGTATCCGCAGCCAGGTCTGGGTGAGCTGGGGAAGATTGTATAGATGTTGCAGTGGCAAATATGGGGTTGAGTCAGGTCCTCTTCCCACCACCCTCCAGTAAATCTGCATGTGGTGAGGCTTGGTGTGTTTTGCATCTGATTGTAAATATAGCTGTTTGGACCCTGGCTGTGTGGTAGCAAATCACCCGAATTAACTTAGTCTGGACATGGTCTTCAGAGGGGTGCAATGCTGACAGGGGAACTGGGAAGAAAAGTGGCTTTTCCCACCCTTCTAGGAAAGGAACAACAGATAGATAGATAGATAGATAGATAGATAGATAGATAGATAGATGGATGGATGGATGATATCTGCTTTTTAAATAAAGCTTTTTATTTCACCTCATTGTAATGAAAATAGATTTTAGCTTTAGTTATAGCACTGGTTGGTGTCCTTTCATTTCTCAACACCCCAGCTACACCTCTATCATTCATGCATGGTTTTGCTGGACTATTTCCAGGGGTAAAGCAGACTGGAGAAGTTTCTTTCTCAGGGCATTCAGCAGTTATCTGGAAACCCTGTTGATGCCTGAGCTGCCATGTGCCAGGACACCAAAAATAGTCAGTTTTCAGGGTCTGTTCCCCCAGGGTTATACAGGACAACCTCAGGGAGGTGGAGCTGAAGGAGATGTCTTTGGTCTCTTCATCCTTCTACCTTCATATCTGATCATTGCTTCTGGGGACAGAGGAGGCAGAACCTTGATAGCGGGAACATGAAATTATTAGGTGAGATATTGCAGCTCGGAGATGCTCTATTTCCCAGTTTCTAGCACAGATGCCGAAAAGCACAGCTTTTAATGGTCCCTTCGTGGTGGAAAGCCCCAGAAATACCACACAGAGCCTACCAAAGCCCTGGCCAGGCTTCAGCTGCCATGAAGTGGTTTCCACGCTTGCATCCCGAAGGCTTGAGGCCAACCTAGTTTAAACTCAGTGTGCGGCAGAGCTCAGGGTGGAAGGGAGCATCCGTCAAGGTATGCTCGTTGCTTCCCATCTCTTCTGATAAATATGCAGCACTCATGAACCAAACCTGAGCATTTGCAGACAGGGGAATTTCTCTCCCGCTTTCCTAGGCCAGCACTTGGATGAGGCTCGGCAGAAGTTTTAGCGGGATTCTACTGGGCATAATACTGAAGCCTTTAGTTGTTGTAGGAGTTGGCTTGGAGTCCTCTATTTCTTGAACGCCGTTGAGACTAACATTCCGGCCAGCGAACCAACCCAGGCATCCCCTAACTCGGAGGGAATAAATTGCGCCAAGTATTGCTGTGACGCACTGAGGAGTGCTCCAGCAGCCAGCCTGGCTTTGCCTTCAACACAGAAGGCAGCAGGTGCCATCAGTATGCACCATGCCCTTACAGAAGGTCATTTAAAGAACCCACACGCTGTGAAGCAGCGCTGCTCCGGAGTCAGGGCAACGATGTCCTTGATGCCATGTATCATGGTGGCCACCCTTGGGGTGTGTGTTAGCCTCATCACATCATAGCAGGTCTCGCCTGGTCACAATGGGCCCCGCCCAGTCAGCACAAGCCCCGCCCACAGGGTCACCTGTAAGTAGCCCTGCACCAGCCTCTGCAGTGTAAGGTGTTGAGCTTCAGGTGAGGATGGAGGTGTCTGCTCTGCTTGGAGGGGAGGATTAGGGAATGTAGGCTGCTGGCAAACCCTGTGCAAGTTTTTCTTCTGCTTGTCCTCCAATTAGGCAAGCAATCTCACTCTGCTGCTTGGAAAATAATCTCTGTGATATTCACAAGTGATGGATTTGTTGATTGTAAAATTAAGGGAGGTTTTGGGATTAGGGATCCTGACCTCAGATCTAGCTCTTCTGAGGCTGTGGATCCAGACTGGTGTTTTAGCTGGAAAGCAGTAATTTTTGAGCTAGTAAGTAGCAATGGGAGAGCTTAATGTCGGTTTGTTATGCCTCTGCTAGAAGGGCTTTAAATGCGGAGCCCTGATTGTAGAGAGAGCCAGGTTAATACTGAGTAAGTGAAGCTGGTTGGAGGATTTTTTTAATTTTGTTTTGGAAAGACTTGAGTTTTTTTTGTGGGAGGAAAATGTTTTATTTGCTTTCTGAAGCTATTTTTAATGGATTTAAACAAACATGAGCTGAACTTTTTGTGTATAACTGGCATTTCCTCTTTTTCCATACTAAAATGGTAGGGGAAGATAATGGAGCTGGGAGAGAAAAAAAATTATAGAAAAATATTAGCCACTCTCCCCATGTCTTTTTGACAAAAGTATTTATAATTTTTTTTTTTTTTTAAGAATAAACATTGTTCCTTGAAGTATATGGAATGGAAATAGTTGTATTGGGGTGGAATGAACCTTTCACTTTTTAAAAACTAACTTTGGCAAAGTATCTGTAATTTAAAATAACAATTTTAAAATCTTAAAATGCATTCACCTTATGTGCTCAGAAGTCTGTCCATTACCTTCAGAAATCTGACATTACTTTTTAATTTTAGGCAGAGCAGCGGAGAGATGTTGCTGAAGAGACATGACTCTTTTTTTCTGATGATCCTCCAAACCTGCCTGTGCTGTAAGTCAATGATGAACTAACTGTAGTCTGGATAAAGCTTTTAGTGCTAAGCATGAAAAAGTAAGCAACAGCAACAGAGTTAATTTGTCTCTCCCCTCAGAGAAGGAGGACTCTTGTGGCCCAGTTGCCATAGTGTCAGCCAAAACTGACTTCTAAATGAAGGGTCTGCAACTCCTGTTGCTCCAAGAGTTCATCCATAATTTCCTCTGTGCTTTTGTCTGCTTCATTGCTCGGGGGTATGGCCAGGTGCCAGCAATATGACAGCAAGGGGTGAGCACTGCCAGCAGATCCATTTTGGGCTTAGCTACGGGTATCCCAGGTGAAAAGTGTTAGCTAACAAAAATCTGCCTGAAATGTTAACCTCCATCTCCAGGAGGTGGCTCCATCTGGGATGTCCTTAGAGAAAGGGAAGAACCTGCACTGGATTCTTCTATCCATTTGCAAGGAGATGTTGGCTGCAGCCAGGGCAATCCATGTTCTGCATACTCTCCAGGACTGGCTTTATGAAGACGTTAGTGACTGACAGAATTGGATTACTGGGAGCTGGGTGGGGAGGAACATCTTGGGCAGCTTGTGATGGGTCCCTATCTTCTGCCCAGAATCCCTGAGGTGCTAGCAGCTGGGATCAGTTGTCAAACAGGACAGCAGTGACTGGCCATGAACATGCATCTGGATTTTAAGGTAAGGACACAGAGGCATGTTTTATTGCAAAGGAAGAGCAGAAGCTCCACCAGCTATGCCAAGCATCCAGCTTGTCCTCTTGGCCTTGTCTCCAGCTGTCATGGGCTCCCAGGTAAGAAATATTTACTGTTCTTGGAGAGAGGAGTCGAAATGTGAAGCTGATTGTTGCACTGTATTTATTGTTGTTGCTTTGTTGTGCTCATGTTGAACTTATCACAGCTGTACCCTGTTCCTATCTGTGCCCAGTTCCACTGTGGCATTTCACAAATTCATTCTGGTTCTTTGTGATGCTGCTTAGGGCTAACTTTGTCCCTGTCTGAACAGGGCTTCTCTTGTACGTTTTGAGGACTGAGATATGACATGGTTGGCCCCTTTATTTATTTTGTCAAAGGGAAGTTTAAGAAATGGTTTTGATGTATGTTTTGTATTCAAAAGCAAATCGTATTGTGATTGTGGATTTTCTTGCTGCAAAGAAATGTTATTTTGCTTTGTTACATTGTGTGGACCTTTTAAAACAGCATTTGGAAGATTTCTGGAGACAGGGAACTTGGATGTATTTGTGTTGTCTGCTAAGTTGTCTCATGTAGTCATGCAAGCTGGTGGGATGGCAGAAGGTCACCTACAGGATCTGAGGTTTTGTGTTGCTCAGTAGGTTTGTTCACCATATGTGAGGCTTTGATTTGCTTGCAATGGTCTAGGGTAGGAGTTTCAGTAGTATGTGAAACTGCTTTTGAAGTTGGATTCTTCTGTTTTTCTTATCCAGCCATGTTATTTTAGGACAGGTGGGGTGATTTACTACAGGTGTTTCTCAGGGGGTGGTGAATGAACTGTGAGGAGATCAGGTGTAGCTGGGAGTGTAATCAAACACTAATTCAACAAACCAGCTCTCTGGATCTGTGAAACCATGTTGAAAATATTTTTTTTCTCTTGGGGAAGGATGTGTTTGCAGCATCTGGGATTTCTGGGAATTCTTCCTTTTGGATGGGCTCAGCCATAAACAGAGCAGAAGCTGTGCTCATCTAACATACCTGTCCATGCAGCTCCAGCTGGAGACTTTACTGGGTGATCCTCGCATCTGGCACAAAGCCCTGGGGCTGAGCAGTGTGTAATGGCACAGAAAGAAAATCAACTTTAAACTGACACTACTAAATGTCGGGGAATGCATCTGTCCCTCTCGTTAACTTCATGGTCTGCTGAGATTTCCTAGCATGTTCTTGCTCAGTTGTTTATCCAGGGCTCTGGATGAGTCATCGGTTATTTTGTTTGATAAGGAATGGAGAGGTGTCAGTGGGACTCAAGTGGGTCCAGGAGGAATTTGGGACTGACATTTTATCTAGGTGGTTTGACTTATTGGCTAATGGTGAGTGTCCAGGTAGCAGTCTGTTCAGCTTTAGGTTGTCCAAACTTTAGATGGTTTTTGGGGATCACTTTGGCCTGTGTAATATCTTATTTTATATGGTAATATCTTATTCTATATACAAAATAGACATTCTTTGTGTGTAAACAGGTTTTATGTCAGTACAGAGATAGTAATACAAACAAATCCCTTTTACTTTAGTTAGCAGTTAAAACAGATTATAAAATCCTCAGTGACTGGGAAAAGAACTTTCTGCAGATACTTCTTGACCCTGCTTTATGTCCTGGTGTCTGTTACCCATCTTTGGTACAAAGAGCTTCAGTGCAGCAGCTGAAACCAGAGTCTCTAAAATGTTAGGGTGGTATGTTTGACCTGGTGTTAATTATATGTGTCAGTGATATTTAAGTGGTAGAGAGGGGAGATGTGCCAAAGTGTGTGTGTGTGTGTTTTTTTTTTTTTTTTTACTGGGCCAGCATTCAGTAGCAAAACAGGACATGGCTTTTACAAAGAGAATTGCAGTCTCTGGCAACATCAGTTCCGGATCCTGGAAGCCAGAGCCCACAGAAATGGGCAATATCCAGTTTGCTTTGCTTTGAATCAGAGGGCAGCAGTACATCTGGTGTTATGGGGCTGGGGAGGGGCTGAGCACCTGATGTCTTTGGCTTTGGAGCAGAAGAGCTGAGATGATGCCTTGTACTTGGGCAGGATGTCGTCTTCTGGGAATGAGACCAGCTGCTTCATAATTTCTTGACCAGCTATTTGACTTGTGAGCCTCAGAGTTGTATCCTGGAAATATGTGGCTTAAATGGCAAGGCTGTTTTTGACACTTTTCCTGAAATGTAAGAAAATTGTGTTTTAAAGGAAAATAAGGCTTTCCTGAGCAATGAATCCAGTGAAATCATCACTGCAACCTTCACTTTGTTCTTGTCCAGAATGTTCTCGTTTCCCTGATCTAATGATTCTCTGTGCAGCAATGTGCCCAAGATGAATCTGATTCTGAGCTCTTTGTGGTGTTCAGCTGTTTGTATTTCCATGTTCGTGGGGCAGCTGAGCTGTCTTTATTTCCTTTGTCTTGAGGGACATAAACTAGGCTTTCTTTTTTATTTTCCTCTTTGTTTCTGCCCCCTCCCTGCCTAATTCACAGTAGTTTAAGTTCAATAAAGACTGGTCAAGGTGTAGAAAAAGAGGAGAGAATGGGTTCAACATTTTTAGAGGGAATGGAGAAATCTAAAGAATCACTGCATTGGTGTCTTTAGTATTAGCTCACAAGGATAAGAGAAATATTTTAAGCTCAAAGATGAAACTGATATGACTTTGTTAGTATGTGGACTGCTATCACCAGGAGAAAATGTATTAAACCCCTTGAGGTGGGGGTTGGAGGGAAAACTGGACACGAGCCCTGTATTCAAAGTAGAATTACAGCACACTAATGGTGAGGAGCAATATGCAAAAAGAAATAGTGAAATCTTAGGTATTAAAATCAGTATGAATGTCGTCACCAGTTAGAAGTTACTGGTCTCAATGGAGAGGTAACTGAGTTCTGTTCTAGATGTTACTTTGAGGAGGGTCTTGCCTGCCCCATCATGTCTCACAATTGCCACCCAAAACCCAGGAGACTTTACAATAGCACATTATATGGGGCATGTTCCTGTAGAGGCTGGTATAATAATCTGCATGTATTAGCAATCCAAAAACATATCAGGGAAACAAAAGGACCTCATTCAGGCTGTACCTGTCTGGAAAAAGTGAATTTGCAGTTACTGGGACCAATACCAATTTATATATGAGAGTCTCTGCCTGCTGGATTAATGGCAGGGTTAGAAGTTGGCTGCAGTGGGTGTAGGGATGGCTTGAGCTTCTTGGGTTTCCTTTCAGATTCTCTAAGATTTTGGTTTTGTTCTGTAGGCTCTTCACACTGTATTTTGCCAGTCAGTAGTGAAGCTTTCAAGAAAAGGTATATCAGAAAGAACATGATGTACAAGCCTGGTTCTTGCACTATTTCTGATTCTTCTGTGGTCCTGTGGCAACTATGGGCCAACAGGTAGTAGTTTGTAGCTGCTCCAGCATCAAAGCTGGCTTACAGACTGAACTGGACCTTTCATTTGGCTTGCCTTTGGTTTTAGTGGGGTAGGTGTTTACCCCGTGTTTGCTCTGAACCCTATGTATAACTTAAAGTTCTAGATTCCTTGCTGACCACAAGTTCCTCCTGACAAATGGAATGGGACACCTTTTTGGCTGCCTTGAAACCATGGAAATTCTGCTGAGATTTTCTATGAAAGAGGAACAATACAGCCTCAACAGAAGTTAATTATAGCAATGGAAATTTTTCTTAAAGACTTTCTGACGTGAGACTGGTATTGCTTTTCAGCAGGATAGAAGTCTCAGAAATGCCACTTTTAATGAAAAATGTTTTAATGGCAAATACTTTCCACAGTGTAATGGTTATTCTTGGGTTAGTCTGAAGCCTATTGAACCTCTGTATTTCTTTGTGGAGTTACATGTAACATGGTTTGGCTCTGCCTTTTTACTCTTGCTGAAATGTAGTCCTGGTCTATGTGAGGTGGATGCCAGGGGAGTCATGGGAACTGAATATGATAATTGTACAACTATTTTTAATATTGTACTTAGATTGTGATTTGTGTTGAACTGCTGTGTGAAGTGAGACTATTCTGAACCTTGGACTCATGGACATTTGTTTATGCTGCTCTGGTCCCCCTAAAATCATAATCCTTATTCTCATCTTGATCTTAAGCTGCATCCAGCTTGAGCTATTCCTTATTTATCTGGGTTTAAATGTGGGAGAATTCTTCTAAGAATTGATCCTGTAGGCTGATTGTCAGGGAAAGACTACTTTGGATGTCAACAACAGGTATCATCTTTCATAGATACAATCCTAAAGTAAGGTTCTGACAACAGAACAGAATTTTTCTCTGTAATGATGATTTTCTTGAGGAGGAGAAGGCAGAAATTTTCATACAGCTGAGATATCCCACCTGTTTTTATCCTGTTCCATCTCTGGACAGTCTGAACTGAGTTTGTGGTGCCAGACTTCTGAGTTCCCCTTCTCTGGAAATCTCTGCAACTGTGATTAAGGACAGCTTATGCTAGCTGGGAAGGTGTGAAGCAAGTGGCCAGGCTGGGACATGGTATCAGATTGCCACTGGCACTAATAAAAGAAAAGGACTGATAATCTAGTCATGTTTTTGAATAGTAAAGCAACTTCGATGGCCTTAATATGGAGAAGGGACTGGCCACAAAAAAATTCACCTGTAAATCTGTGAAATTAAAATAAAAAAAAGCAAGAACTTTGTAGGTCATAGTGATCTCTTTGCATCTCAGAGTGGTATAGTCAGAATAGGATATTGTGGCCAGAGCTGACACAACTCCTCCAGCACCACACTGTGCCCTGGCAGGTACCTGACTTTGCAGGCAATAATGTGGTGGGATCCTGCTGTCTGATGCCATAGGGTGACCTTAAGTGCAAGTGGGATGAAAAGGGAATTGGATAAAGTCCAGGAAGGATGAGCTCATCTGTGGCTGTTAATCACAGAAAATCTTTACCTCACAGGAAATGTTTCAGAAAGATTCTGCACTTGGATGGACCTTTGCTTTTAAGTATTGGGGCACCTGAAGTTTGGGTCCTACTACAGCACCCGAGGCAGCATACTTCTGGTAAAGCCGAGACCTCATCCCATAGGTGGGTTTTGGGCAAGGGTAGTAAGTTTCTCACGTGTGCGTCTCCTGAAGGACTGGTAGGTCTTCTAAGGTCACTCTCTTGGCATTGAATACAGCCTCTCAAGGGTGTTGAGTGGACTAATGGCTAGACATGTACGTGAGACACCTGGGGTCTTGGTGGCCTGTGACTTCTACATCTAATGTTACTTTTCCATGTTAAGTAGCTACCTTGGATGCAAAATAAGTCATTAGCCATAGAATTAGAGTTCATCACTTCTCAGATCACAGGAGAAAATCTGGTTCCTGCTTGCTTTTCTCTTTTTGGCCCTGTAAATCTAATATGGTAACATGGTCAGAGGGAGAACTTTGTCTCTGGAGGGTGTGGATGGAGAGTACAGGCTGCAGTCCCTCCTGGTTGTGCAGTTCTCCAGGTAGGGTGCTTGCCATCAGGTGACTGTTCAAGGTCTTTGGGATGCCTCCCTTTCTGCTGAGCTTTGGAAGAAAGCAGCTGGGTATCTGTGCCCAAAGAAATGTGTTAAATTTCTACTGCAGGAACAAATTTAGGGTGAATCCCAGTTTCTGAAGCACTAGTGGAGGCCTATTGTGACAGAGGCCTCTGTCTATTGTCTGAATACTAATATACTCAGCAATATGAATTATGGAGCCTTGTCTAGCACCCATAAATCTTGGAGGAGAATCAGTCTTCAACCATGTACCCACCCAGACTAATACCACTTCTTGCAGCTGGAATTAATCATGGCATTAGGCAAACAACAGGGGTTCATTAGGACCAAAGGTGACTTTAATTTAATTGAAATATAACTTGGCAAGTAAAGAGGTGATCCAGTTCACAACACCTAATGGGAGGTCTGGGTTATATATGGAAAAGTTAATGGCCGTAAAAATATCCAAACAACATATTTGTGCACGTGTTCCAGTAAAAGTTTGAGCCAACTACTTTTTAATGGTTTAGGTTTTCAAATGTATATATTAATGTTCTTAAAATAAGAACGGGACTATATGAGCACACACAGCATAGAAATATGAGGTGGGTGGGGGTGTGAGGGAGGGGGAGCCTCATGGTCAGGACAGCATCGGTGGGAACCATGTTCCTCCTTGTGCTGGAGAAGGATGCTAAACCTCTCTGTTTCCCAGCACAGGTGTCTGTGCAATGGATGTTTCATCCTTGCCCTAACAGGTTGAGGAATAAAGGTTCTTATCTGTTTCTTGTGGTATTTTTGGTAAAGGTGCTACACAAATGTACCTAAGAAGGATGTTTTGGGTTTTTTGGCAGTTTCATACAATTACATGATCCCATGAAATAAATGAAAAGCTTTCAAATGATGATATTGGCATTCCCTTGTGAACGACCACCCACAGCCCCCAAAATAATCATATTCAAGTACTAACTAAATCAGGCAGCCTGTAAATCAGTGCAACAACGCAGCCCTTTTAACCTCCCCTCGCTCCTGTAGAACAGGCCCTCCCATTTCTGCATAAACACTGCCTCATAAATGGACTCCTACATAAAATATTATTTATATTTTAGTAGGTAAACATATGACAGTATGCACACATCAGTGGGCTGTGACATCATAGGACCAGCCTGCAGAGTATGTGGCTTTATACTATTTTATTCCCCAACATGTTTTTTTGTAGAGAAGGGGCCATCTAGGTTTTCATGGGGATGCAATCTCTGCATCCAGTGGTGAAAGTTAATTTCTACTTTAAAACAGACCATTGAAAATAGAACTGAAAACTCACAATTTCTCCCCACCTGCTTCCCACTGATGTTTTTCCTTCTAGGTTTCTTGTGCATATTGGTGAAAGGGCTCATCTGACGGGCCATGATGGAACATCATCTTGTCATTGATTTCACAGGGAATCGGTTGGTGCTGGTAGTGTGATGCCAACATTGTGAAAGCTTGTAAGATGCTCGATCTGCAGTGCTTTGATCGAGAATAGTAGGTGAAAGCAAAGAGTCTTAGGTGATGAGTTAGCTGTGAATATGGAAGAACGTAAAGAAAAAGGGGGAGGGGGGAGAAAAATCAAGGTAGAGGGCCAGGAAGGAAAGAGGGTCATGTAGGAGGCTGAATGGGTTGTTTGGTGTTATCGCTTTGGGGAGGTCACTTGGGATGTCTCTGTGCTGAAAGAGGGACTGCTACGAGGTGCTTGCAGAGCATGCTAGCAGGCGCCGGGTAGGAATACATCTCTTGATGGCTCGGCCAAAATTGCCATATGGTTTTGCTTAGAGGGTGCCTCTTGGGGCCTGCTCTGTATTTTGGTGGCCTGTGTGCCTGTTTTCTCGTTTCAGCAGCTTCTCTGATGGTTTTATCTCCATGTCCTTTGGGTTTTGGACCACTGGGGAAGGAGACAGTCTTTTCACCAGCTGACTTGAGCCTTTGACAGTGCTCACCTTACAGCTGAGCTGGCTTTAAGCATTTCCTTTTCAGTAAAGCAGCTGTCTCGGAAGCTTTGTGCCCATGGTTTGGGAGGAGGAAAAGAAAAATGAGATAAAGTGGTAAATGAAAAACTGCTGCTGCAGACAGGAGGTGGTGGACTTCCAGGCCCCAAGGGGAGGAGTGTGATTGAATGTTAATAGTGAACCCCTTTCATTAGCTCCACAGCAGATGAGAGATAAGAGCAGAAATTATTGCCAATCTCTGGTTTTAGCACGGAAATGTGTCTGCCAGACACCACCTCCCTGTGCCGGAGCTGTCTCCAAAGGGATCTCCCCAAAAGGGGGAGCTTTTAGCCCACCGTATGGTGTGTCCCCAACTGGCTGGCCTGTTTCACTGGGGTGGAGATCCCATTGGACAGAAAGCTTATTTTGCACCTTGCAGTCATCCCCTGAAACTCAGCCATTCTCTGTGCTGTGTGTGGAAATGAGGTGTGAAAATAGCCACACTACACTGAGAAAGCCGTGGCTTGGGTTGCTGCTTATCAGAGCTTTGCCAACCCCTAAGACCTGCAATATCCTCCCCCAGAGGAAGTCACTTGCCTTCTGTTATTGTAGGGGAAGCAGCATAGGGAGAAGAAATGATTTTTTGAGGTGTCTGTAGGGGCTGACAGCAGATCCCTCTCTGACAGCTCTTCCCACAACCTCTTCTCTCCTCCTACAGACATCTGCCAGTATCCCTGCCTGTATGGTACCTCAAAAGGCCAACATGTCAAAAGATGGGGGTTTGTTTTTAACTGGTGATGGTATGTTTGACCTTCCCCAGCACTTCTGTCACCTGGTGTCTTGACTAATTTTGCACACGTGACCCTGCATCTCTGAAGCGACCCTAAAGGACTTGGCTTCAGATAGCTGTCAGCCAGTGTGCGGGAGCATCATATTGTCGCCTTTTCGGCCAGACTCCAGCCTGGCGTTACCCGTGCCAGCTCTGGCCCTTGTACCTGCCACTGGCTGGTGCCCAGCATAGCCCACCTTTGCAGCATGCTGACCCCGTTCTCCCTTCACACTTGTTGTGTAACAAAGTAGTGCAAGCAGAATAGCCAACCTGCACGAAACTTCTGTGGTGGGTGTATTTGTTCAGCACTAAGGTAGCCTCATGTTGGCTTGGTGCCCTTCAGTTTGACCAAGAAGCTAGGCAGAATGAAAGCGAGCTGGCTAGTCCTCTTTAGAAATGTTCTTGGAAGAAATCTAGGTTGGGCTCAGCCCTACTTCCCTCCACCAGATCTTCTTGGTGCCTTGCATGGAAAGTATGACTCTCTCCGCCACCACTGCTCTGACTCCCTGCAGCCTCCTGGGCTAAACTGCTGTTGCTTTTTCCTGCTCCATTGGGCACAGGAGGCTGTGTGAGGCACCGCAGGCAGGGACGGTGTGGGCAGTGGAATGAACAAGATGCTGGGAGGACGGACACCCTGGCTTCTCCATAGCTTCACCCTCAACCTTCTCCCAAGGCTGGATGTGATGATTGTTGCAAGTTTGTTTCTATCCAAACCTGGGGGCTTTCTGGGGTGTTAGGCTTACCTTAGGGTGAGCTTGCACTTGAGAGTGTTAAGCACAAGCTCCTGCTCACGTGCTGGGGGCTGGATGTTTCTCCTAACCCCTCCCTTGCTTCCTAGCTTGGACTTGCTGGTCGCTGTGCAAAGCCAGCAGTGTGGGCAAAACCCAAGGAGTTGATGGGGCTCAATTTACTCTTGTGGGCTTCTGTGCAAAGAAGCATTTGTCAGAAGGTAAATGAGGTAAACTAGTTCCTAATTAGTCTGTACAAAGGGTCTAATGCTATAAACGTAGAGTGAGCACTATAAATCCAGCCCGTAGCTCGCTGCGCAGTAATTTCCCTGCATAGACAAGCCTCAAGTCACAATTCATTACGGCTCTGCTTCGTAGACCCTCCGACATTGTGTTTCCCCTTTGCTGAGGGCAGATTGTCAAGCTGTGACCCTGCCTTAGTTAATTAACCTTCAAATGGGATTTATTTTCCCTTAGTTACTTGTGCGTGCACACATTTGGTAATAATGACTGTCCGCTTCCCTCGCATTTGCTAAAAGGGGAATAAGTCATTTGTTAGTGTTTTACCAGGGGTAAAAAAATAAGATAAAAAAAAATATCCAGGCCTCAACTTTCATGGAAAATTGATAGCTTTATGCCAGAAAGAGACAGTTCCATCACAGCCACTTCTTCAGCTGTCTGCAAATATTTGAAACCCTGAGATATTTAATGTTTTTCAGATGGCGATAAATCTGCAATAGCGTGGGCTCGCTTGAGCTCGGTGAGAGATGAAGTGAGATAGGAGAAAACGCATGAGCCGGCACGGGAGAGGTATTGCTGCTCACACTTCTGCCGATGTCAGGACAGGTTTTCAGGACCTTGTACATACCAGCTGGCTTCTCTTCGCCAGGGAGAAATATACACAAATGCAAGCTTCCAGTTCATTTCCCATCCAGTTGTGAGCTAAATGTTTGCTTTTTTTTTTTTTGCTTTCTCCCCCCCTTTTTTATTATTCTTGCAATCTGACATTAAAAATATGAACCTACAGCTGGGGAAGGAGAAATGTCACTGGCTGAAAGCTTTTTTTTTTTTTTGCATCTGGCAAGCCTGAGACATTGCTCAGGGCTTGTTTGTTTAACCTTTTGTTTGCTGTGCAGAACCTTGGTGGAAAGTTGCAGAATGTGGTTTGGTTGCAGATGCATTGGTGTTTGTTTTTTTTTTTTTTAAGGAGGAAAAAATAGTCACATCATCTCCATGTTGTTTGCTAGCAGCAGTGCCTCTGCCTGGGGTAAGCCTTGGATATCTTCCTCTGTTACTCTGGTGCACCTGATGTGACCTGGGGCTGGTCTGCAGGGAGATGTGTGGTGCGAAGGAAAGCCTGTGGGATGGGCAGGGATCTCGAGGGCAGGTGTGTTGGGCAGGAATGAAGTCTCACCTGCACCATGTGTTACCTGGTCAGGGATGAGGGAGGGACAGGAGGGGTTTCTGGCTGGCTTTTAAGACACTTGGGCTTTGCAGGTCTCACAAGCAGAGCAGCAAGGTGACAAGCTGGGGAAATATAGTTCAGCTGTGGTGGGGGGGCAAGGTGCCGATGCTCAACTGAGTAAATTGACACCATCTGCTGAAATATGGATGATGAGCTGTGGCAGAGCCTGGTGGCACTGCAGCAAGAGGGGACCTGGAAGTTTTCTGATTTATTTTCCTTCGGAAGTAAGGAGTGAAATATTTTTTGCAGAAAACGCTGGTTTATTTGTTGGGAGGAATCAAAGAGCAATTCCAAGCGAAGGAGTTGTGGATGGTGCCAGTGGGGTTGTGTGCGGCTATGAGCCCCTGGGATGGCAGAGTGTCATGGCTATATCTCTGTTGGTTTCTTGCCTTCAGCCTGCCATGGTTAAATTGAATCCCCCCACTGCAGCTGTGATTTGCTGATGGTTTTTGTCCAAGTGTCTGTTTATGAAGTTTTAAAGAGACAGAAACACCTCAGCAATTTGATTTTGGCAAACAGCTGTGAGCCAAGTGTGGAACAACAACAAAAAAAATCCCTGTAAAAATTGGGGAAAATGCCTGCGAATTTCCACACATTTCACAGAGGCGGTGTGGTCTCGGAGGCAGCAGGGTGGTCTGGATGCTTTAGCACTGGCGTAGAAAACAGGCGCTCCTGTGCTCGAATGCCAGCTCCGCCACTGATGTGCTGTTTAGCCTTGGCGAAGACACTTCACCTTTCCATGTCTTGGTTGCTCTCCTCTTCCCTTCTCCTTTTTTTACTTAAAAATGAGAATTGGTGGCCCCAAATCTGGGTGGTGGCCAGCCTGAGCTTGGCACAGCCAGGGAAGGTGGGGCAAAGGTGGCTATGTTCCCAGGTTTCAAGGGCAGCCAGGGACTGGAGATGTTCCAGGAATAAAGAGCGTCTTTGACCTCGATGGAGGCCTGATCCTGTAGCACAAGCTGTTAACACTTAACTGCCTCCCACCTCCCTGCTCTGCTCAAGTATCCTGGAGAAGTGAAGAGGTTTTTCCAGGAGTCTGGAATCTCGAATGGGACTTTACTAGCACCCAGGCAGTCTGATTTTGGCAAGGACTGTGCAGTCTCCACACCCCGTTTTACGTATTCACGCATATCCAAAATGTTCCCTTCTGGGCTGGACTTTCCCAGGCTTCATCTCTGGTGTCTGAGCTTGTGGACTGGGGGGCGGGAAACCCTTTTGAAAAGGGTGAATTTTGGGCAGAGCTGCAGCAAGTAAAATGACTGAACGCTGCCCTCAAAGATAGGGTGAAGGGGGAACAGTTGTGGGGGGAAGGTGCAGGGTGGGCTGTGAGTTTGGGGACAGGGATGGGAAAGCAACCCAGGCATCTTGACTGCCCACTCTCCCAGGCAGCTGCCCTCCCTTCTCTCCTTTACTGACCATCCTGATCCCTCTGCTGCTGAATGAATGGAAAAGCTCCAATGGGAATTGATTCAGGCTCTAAATTTTGAGTGCTCTGAGGATGTCCAGAGCCTGTTGCCAAGTTCAGTGAAGCTTTGTAAAATGTGCAATTGAGTTACTGTCACTTTTTTTATCTTCTGGCATTTCAAGAACAGGATTAGGAATTGAGGTGAAGCAAACAGGGAGAAATAAGAATAATTGGTAGATCAGGTGTGCCAAAGCTGAGGATATTCCCCATCTGCCACCTGCTTTGGGAAGTTGAATATTTGTTTCTCCTGTTTGTTGTCCTTCTGGTGACTATGGCACACAACGTGCAGTTTGCTAGCTCAGAGAGACCTCCTGTGCTTATCCCATTTCTGCCTGTGAGCATCCCTGAGCAGCCGCTGGCATGGAGCTGCCTGGGCACCTGAACCTGCTGTTTCTCAGGGCAGTCCCAGCCCTGCTCCCAGAGTGTATGTGTGCTTTTGACCCCTGTGCAACCTCCCAGGTTCTTCCTTCCACCTCTATGGGTTTTTCTCTGAGGATGTTGCTAAGCATCCCTGTGAGAGGCAATTGTAAACCAGAGTCCCTCTGGGGCAGTTCAAACTTGCATCCAGAGCTGTCTCAGTGACTGAGTCCAAAGGATGCGAGATGCTCTCTGTTCCTCCTCTTTTCTCCGGGGTTTACACCCATTAACAATTACAGTAAAACAAACAGGATATGTGATGTGGTTGAGTTAACATTGCACTTTTGACCGAGATCATCTGAGATGGAAGCACTGACATCACTTAAAGCCTTTTTTTTTTTTTTAATCTTGTATTGGTGGTATTCTGGACTTAAACTGAATAATGGGAGGAGAGAAAATTAACAGGGACCTAGCCACAAGTCAAGCTGCCTTACTTCTGTGCTAGCTCCTGCCAACACTCTGCTAAAAAGTGATTAATTAGAGAGCTACCTAGCAGAATAGTCAATGAATGCTCCATGTAGCTCTTTTGGTGACAAATACTGTTTGCTTTCCCAGATCCACCTGAATATTGTTGTTCTGCATAATTGACTTAAAATGAACTAACTGTGTATCATCTTACTTTAAGAACATTTTCATAATATTAACTATGGAAAGTTCTTGCCCGGTGGATACAGGGTATAACCTGCATGACTTGCATTTTAATAATCACCTTTGCTCAGCAAAAGTTCCTTTCTTTCTGAGGAATCCAACACCTCCTTATATTCCAATTAATGCACTTAACTCCCTGACAGTTCATAGTTTCTTGTAGCTAGCTGTTCTAGGGTAGTTAAGCAGAAAGCAGTAACGAAGTATTTCATTGTGAGATGTTATTTTCACAGGCTATAGTACAATGCTTTTACTGACATTTGATGATATATTATCAAAAGCAGTGGGAACAAATACTTTTGCCAAGGACTGATGTTATTCTAATATGTTTTGTAGTGTGTTGTCCGTACATTTTTAGCCTTTCTCTAATTTCTTTGCATCCAGATCCAACAAAGCACTTAAAGCACCACAAGAATTCTTTTGACAACCCATTTCCCGCCTGCTGTCTCTCTAACCCCTGTTTGGAAATCGCAGTTTTTGTCCAAAATGAAACTTTAAAGGAAGAAACTTTAAAGGAAACTTCCTGTGTTCCTTGCAGTTTCTGTAGGGACTCACTCCTCCCAGCAGCCCTTAGGTTAAGGCAGGAAAATGGGACATGGGGTGGCTCCAGACTGTACTCTGTGTGTAGGGTTTGGGCCAAGGCATCCCATACCCCCTGGGAGCGGGTTGGTGAGTAGGTAGGAGTGGGGGATCTGGTGCTCTTGCCAGCCTTGCTGTGGGCTGTTAAGGCTTTTCTGAAGAGTTCAGGAGTGGGTTGAGTGAGGATGTAGCACTAAGTCCTTCTGACCCTGTATGGAGTGTAAAACATGGTGCTCCAGGTATGCTTTGATAAGCATTGTGTCCTCACACAGAGCTATTGTGCCATATTGGTTCCCCTAGTGTGGTCCTGGGGCTCTCCCTCATGCAATGCTCCACAGTGTCTGTAAACCAGTGGCTGAGACCACCGTGGGGCCAGGATCTGCTTGTTGCTCCTGCTTGCAGAGCGGGCAAGGACTGGCATGTCTCTTCTGTAGCCCTGGCTCTTCCCTGTTTGGTGCAGGAAGAAATTTCCAAAAGACATAAAAAATACCCTTGAGATGAGAAAAGGACTGGAGGTCCAGCTTTTCTACATAAGCACAGATTTAGTTTTCAGTCCCCCTGGACTCACTGCTGAGGTCTGATTCACTCCACCCTTTATAGCAGCCTACTGGTAGGTGTTTGTACCTCCTCTTTGCCATGCTTGAAAGTGGTCAGTAGCAAATGTATTTCAATCCACACAGCACCTCTCATGTCCCTTGGGTACAGGGGAAACCCCACTATCTATCAAGTTTTATAGGCTCATTGCTCATTTTTGCCTGAGTTAGTTCTTCTAGCTCCTCTGACCTACAAGACTTTCCTTCCTGGAGAGGGGCACCAAGTGCCAATGCTATTTAAGATGAGAAATTCATGTTTTGGGTTCAGGTGTTTAAATGAGCGACCGAGCCTGGTAGCACTGCTTAGGGACCAGGAACCTTGTGCTGGAGAGGCAAAGACAGCTTCCATCTGAAAGCTGTGCTGGACAGCCACCCTGCTGTCTCGTGGAGCTGCAGCGCTCTGGTGATGTTTCCTTTTGTTACACGTGAACTTCTTGGCTTCTTGTGCACAGCCAAGTGAAGTGCAGGCAGGGCCATATATATATTTTGACAACTTTCAATTAACATACCATAACTTCTTAAGTGTTATGACAATGTTCTGTGATCACATGTCTCGAGGCATTTTTAATGCTTTGGAACAAACCAGTCTCTGGCCTCAAGTGTCTCAGGTTAGCTGGAGTTGCACCACTGACGGATTTGGCCCCTTGAGTTCAGCGGCTCCGACAGGCTGTTTGCAAAAGCCAAACTCTGGCAAATGATCGACTCTGAGCTCAGTTGGAAAAGGTTGTGAAATGAAATCACAGTGCTTTGCCCATTAGGCTTGGGATGAAAAGCAAGCCTTAGAGCTGCCAGTGGTTCATATTTCATGCACAGAGATTTACTTGTGTTAGTTAAGATTGTGATGAGTTTGAGAAAAAAAGAGGGAGACAATTTGTAAGCCAATGCAGAAATAATACTTCCCTATAGTAAGTGTATAATGAGAACTGTTGCTTTTATTGGATTGAATAAGTTTAGAACATTTGATATGCAGGTTTTGAATGGTGAACTGTACTGTGAGGTGATTGACCTCCTGTGTTATTTTTACATCACTTCTTATTTCTTGACATCCTGAGTTTCTTCTGAGATTTTCGTTCCTATTCCTCTGTTCTTTTCCTTTCACACTTCTTTCCTTAATCTTTTCTGCTCTGGCTTTGGAAGCCTCTTTTGCTTTTAATAGACATCTAATATTTGTCATAGACAGCATAAACTTTGCAGAAATTAGGTTTCTAGATACGATTACAGCACACGTAAGCAAATATGAGCTGGTTTTAATCAGAAAACTATTTAACCATGGCATCAAAGAGCCTTAAAGAGCTTTGCTCATGCTGTGGTTTGCGGCACTTACATTGGTCACTTTAGAAGCATCTTTCATTGCCTTGTGCTTTCTATGGTAGCTCAGGTCTTCTGGCAATCAGATCTTGTAGAAAGAGCAAATTCATCTGTGATGCTGAGTCTGGCACAAAGGACCCCACCGCAGTTGCATGCCGCAGTCCTGCCTGATTACTGACAGACTTCCCTGTAACTTGGAAGTCTCGGCTTTTGGATCCAATGACAGAGGTCAAGAATTTAATTGAACTTTGGATTGAAGAAGGCTGCCCATCTTCTGAGTCCCTTCCAGAGCAAGTGAGTGCTCTCACAGTAAGCAAGGGAGGATATTTTGGCTAATTTCATGTTCCTTGGCTTTGGATATTACTTCTTTGGTTTGGGATTTTATTTTTTCCATGCTCTGCATTTGGTGACCTCCAGAGCAAGCTACACACCCTGCCAGTTTCTTTGGGAAACTGTAGATGTGTCTTAAAGCAGTGAGCCAGCTGCAGGGCTTGGACAGGTGATTTAAGGACTGTTGCCTGAGAAATCAGTGGTTGGGTGCCTGACCTTGTTGGACTTCCAGGGGCCTGGTTTTCCAGCCAGGCTGAGGAATGATCTGCCTTCTGAACATCTAATGCTCTCAACAGAGCACCCTCCACTGTAACAGCCAGGGGGAATGGGGATGTGGTATGATTTATTAACTTACCTGTGCTTCCACTGATCTGTTGGGTCATCTCTGCTCTAGCATGCTCTAGTTCTGATCTGTCTTCCTCAGCTCACGTATGTAACAGCAACTGTTAAGGAATAGTGGAGGCAACGAACAAATGTGGTGGTCCAGAGGTTGCACAGCATTTTAAAATGAGATAAATGCATTAATATATATATACAAATTATACTTTCTGCAATTTCACTGGTGCCTCACTGATTCATCCATATCTATATTGGACGTACTGGTAGCATGCACATATGAGGAGCATTGAGACCAGAAAATTTCTTAAATCTCATTTACAGCAGGACTAGATATCAAACTGGTTTTAAAAAAAGTTATATTGAAACTGTTGAAAATCTGTTGGAGACCTTCTGACAGAAAACTGGGATTTCAACCAAGAGGATTTGGTTCCCCTGAGTAATTTCTGCTTTTCATCAGACTCCGATCACATAGTCTAGCTTTCCGCATACCTTCATTGTTCATTAAAACCGGTCAAGCATGGAATATTTTTTGCCCCAATACCTTATGCCAGAATGTCTGTTTACATATATAAAAAAGGAAAGCTGATGATTATTTTTACCAGCTCTCACTTTTTTCCATTTGTGTTATAGGAGCTTTATGCACACATCTTGTCCAGCTAGGATGTCTCAAGGTGGGCTCATTCCTGTGCTGCATAATCATGTGAGGAAAACAGTGGTGTGTCCTTCTCACAGTGTAACTCTGGCCCCCTCCAAGGCTTTCCAGAACAGTTAAGAAACAATAAGCTGTAGGAGAAATGAAGGATAGTGGAAAGTGTTTGGCTCCAATAGCGGCTGGAACAGCAAAGCCACGTACTCTCAAGCCTGTTCTGGGTGTTCTGCTTGTGCTTGCTGCTGGTGTGCACATCACGATGCTGTTCAAGGACAAGGCATTGGGTTCAGCCCACCTGTCTTCAGTGAAGACAAAGCTGGGAAAGTCCAGTGGGTAGAAGGCATCAAGATGCCTGGCTCGCTTTCAGCACTGTGGGTTCATGGGCTGGCAGCAGCAAAAGCTGTGTTGCCGACTGCTGGTACCCCAGGAGCACGGGAATGAGGAGGGCTGCCAGCCAGTGAGCTGCTGCTGAGAGGTGAAGATAAAGTGGAATGAAACTCCCCGCAAGGAGCAGAGCTGCTGGGACCAGAGCGGTACAAGGCAGAGACTGTGATTGCTTGTGCTTGGGCCACACTTGGTGGCTCTTGAATAGTTCGCATCCCACTGCTTGAGTTGCAGGGGTTTCCTGCGATGGGGTGGGAGTATCCTCTGCTCTGCCTGAATCTGGAGGTTAGGTGGTCCTGTGAGATCATACCTGGATATTTTAAGTTTAGCTCTTCACTAGGAATCTGTTTCATACACATCTACTGCAGGCTGTTTTCAGACAAAAATCCTGCCAGGAGTTTGTGGTGCAGGTCACTCCACACCCGGTGATGTTGCCCTTGCCCCTTGCCCCTCGCTTTGCAAGTGTTTTTTTCATTTGTTCCACTGTGACTTTTGAACTGCCCCTGTTTTAAGACTAAAATGAGAGAGATAAAATGTTCTTAATTTTAATTAAAACAAAGTTTATTTTGTTATTTCATTAGCCAGCCGTGTTATTTCAGGGCTTGACAGTAAAGTTATATGTTACCCTATGGGTACTTCTAATTGTGTTACAGGGTTTCTCGTTTGCTCTGTCCAGAACAGTCCGACTCCTGTGCTGAGCTCCATCCTCCCGCAGCCTGGAACCAGCACAGCTAATGAAAAACACTCCAGTAATAACAGGGGGCTCTCAAGGGCTCCAGATAATTAGGGAAAGGCACTATTAACTTTACTGGAAGGCAAGCCGGCTGAGCTTTAAGAGCCTACTGCTAAAGAGACCAAGAAATAGGGCCTGATCATTTTAGAGGTAAGATAAGAATGTGGAAAATGGTCAAAGTAAACCAACAGATCTAGGAAAAGTACTCTGTCAGTAAATGTCCGTGTAGGGACAAGTCAGACCCAGCCAGCCCCCGGTCTAGTGAATCCCTGTGAGTGAGGCAGGAGATGAGGTCCTTTCCTGACATGCCGCTGGAAAAGATGTGTTCCTGATGGTGTCGCTTGGAAGGGACCAGTGGGAAAATCTCCTGCTCCAGGTGGAAACCTGTTAAGGCTTTTTTTCTGGATGCAGGAATAGTTCTTGCTCTATTCTGGGACCGTTTGGACCAGTCCTGAACACCTGGTCCTTCTGCCTCTTGCAGCATCAGCACAATAATACACTTTGAAAAGAGATAGGAAACCAAGTGGAGGCTGCTGGGGGTCATGCTCCCTGCACACAAAACCTTTTCCCATTCATTAGCAGTTACAGACTTGCTAAAATACCAATCGTAAATCGTGATATCTTGTGCGGTGTGAACCCAGGGTGGCTATAAAATGCTTTTGCAGGGGAACCTGAATAGAGAATTATGCTGATTTAGAGGTGTTTTATCTGCTGTTCCTGGTGTAACTACAACCGTTGCTGCTGGAGTTTTGATGCCTGGAATTTGTTTGCTCCAGCAGAGAAGGTGCAAGGGGAGAGGTGTGACAGTTTAATTCTTCTCTTGTGTTCCTTGTGCAGTTCTAATGTTTTCAAGAAAATATTTAATAGGCATTTAAGGCAAAATGAATCATGTGGAATGAAGGGGTGTTTTGAGGATAGTGGTAAAGCATGATGGAGAAGGTTTAGGCTCAGCTCCCTACACAACCCAGGGATCAGGCCTACAGAAGGTAGATAGGTGCCTATTTCCAGTGAGCCAGACATGTTCCTCTGAATTAATGGGTTGAATCTCTTCATGCCTCTTTTTTTCTCTCCTATTTGATGGTGTGTGGGGAGGTGTTATCTCAAACTTGGGTAGTACATAAGCTGTCTTGCTAATCTTCCTCCCCATTTCTCTTGTTGGTTGGCATTGTAGGCTTACGTAATTCTGTGAAAATATGAACTTAAGTTGTTTGATCCAGACCTTGGACTTCCAACAGGATTGCACTGTATTTAACCTTCAGTATGTTATTATTTGAGTAGTTTAGTCCAACATGAATAACACCTTATACCATAACATCCTTGGTGGATGTAGAAAGATGTTCCAGAAAGAACTGAAGAGGTTTCCAGGAAAGTCAAACTATATGGCTAGGATTTTTTTTAAATGTTCAGCCTGTTAAAGAAGCCAGAGAAGGGGGAATAAAAACATTGCAAAGGATACATTGCTGGATAAAAGATATTCCGTTACAAACCCTGTCAACATTAATAACTCGCATCTCTTCAACAGTGCTCTGAGCTGTCAATAAGAAACAGGAATGAACCAAGATAAAACCGATCTGTCAGAAAGCAGATCATATCGGAAAGATAATAGAATCAAATTAATTTATGACGAGGAGATTTCACAACAGACAACGAAGCAATACTGAAAACCACAGTCCAATGTAATCCCTTTGAAGCAATGTTGTACTTATTACAGCTGTGATGATTACAAATGTTTGGTTTAAAAGACTGTGTTGCAGTCTGGAGGAAAAAAACAGGCTATGGTCTCCAGATTTTAAAGATGGGAGCTAAAGAAAATAAGCCTGTAGACTTGTGAGCTGAAGCTTAATATTTCCATCTTCATTTAAGAAGGGGTGGCAAGAAAACAGACCTGTCAGCTGGAAGAAATTTGGTTGTGTCATCTTTTTGTTGGGCTTTTGAAATTTTTGGTGCCCCAGTTAAGGTGAAAAAGTCAAAATAACCTGTTTCCACTGAATAAGAAGTTCCGATTCAATAGTGTCAAAAAGTTTAACTCTCATTCTCCTCTTGAGGTTAAACTGCTAAAACCAAATAATTGCATTTGGAATGTCCATTTTGACTTGGAAAAGCATGATTTTAAACTCAGTTTGGTCTGGAATACTTCAAAGTAAAATGTGAAACCTTACATTTGGAAAAGAGGCTTTAGTGTTCCTGGACTAGCTCTACCTTCCTAGAATTTGACATCTTCTTGTTTGGGGAATGGGAGGAGGAAGAAAATACCTGGATTAAACTAGTTTCTGGTGGAGGAAAGAAAACTTCCTGCAATGCAAAATTAGGACCATACCTATACAAGTTTAATATTCTTATTAGCTAATGCACACAAAGCTGTGAATCTCCCATGTTTTAAGATCTCCCCCTACTCCCTGTGATCCTGCTCATCCTTTCCCAATCTGTGACTCTGGATAGGACACACAGCTGTGCTGCCTTTGGAGTGGGAGCAAATTGGTGTTGTCCAGCATGATCTGGGGGACCTATGGCTCTCCCTTTTGTTGGTCCTGGTCTTGCCTTCATAAACCTGACCCAAGAAGGGTCTGTATTAGGTGGCTTGCGTGGTGATAAAGTCCTCATCTCTGAACCAAAGCAAGTGAGGAGCAACCAAAGCAAGTGAGGAGCAACCAAAGCAGGCTCTGTGTGCCTTGTCTCTGTGCTTGTGTCCTGCATCATCCTGTTTGGCAGAGGGCAAATATCCCCTTTGCTGTATCCAAGTGGGGATGCTGAGATCTCAAACAACCTAATACTGGCTTTTTAAGCCTGTGAGATGCCAGCACTGTCTTCTGCCAAAGGGGAAGGGGCTGGGTGCTGTTTAAGAGCTGTGGCAAGGGTTGTTTACCCCTCTGCATACCTGATGGCAGGTAGGAAGCAGGCGGGGTATGTGTGTCGTGTGAAGACAGGCAGCAGGTTGCAGGGGTGAAGTGTTTCTGCTCTGGCTGGTACTGTGTCCCAAGGGAGCCTGAACCCATGGTTTAGGGAGCTGCCCTTCCCATGCCAGGGACTGCATGTACGTTGTTATTGGAAGCATTGCTGGTTGTTTTGGAGTGGGCATTGTGTATGTGGGAGGCATTGCTCCTTCCCCTTCCTCCTCCACCCTGTTTCATCACCCCCAAAGGGACCTGTGCTCCAGCTGAATTGAGCTTCCTGCAGTGGCTCCAGATGTGTTTGAGGAGTTTTCTGTCCCTGTCTCTTTTCACCATCCCCTTTTTGCTGGAAGTTTCTGTCCTCTGTGTTGCTGGATGTGGAATTCTGTGGCTGCAATCAAACTGAGGGGGTGGGAATATTCAGCAGAGAAATTGTAAAGGATAGAAGTCCCTACCATCAGTCTCCCCCGTTCCCTGTATTGCTCACAAGTCAATATAAATGATCTGAATCTAAACTATGTGTTTTCAAAGGGATGAGTCCCTTGGTTCCTTCTTGCTGTCAGGGCCGCCCATGCCTGCCAGCCCTGTGTGTGGGCATCGTCCGCAAGCGCAGTTAGCACTGACTCCCCCCGGCTTAATGACAAGTTCTCACTTTGTTTGTTGTTGTTTGTTTTTGTTTTGTTTTTTCCCCTTCCAGCCAAGCTGACATTTAAGTCTCCTCGGACAGTTTAAATATAACCCCAAAACCTGCGGGTGAGAAAATGTGGCTCTGTCACGCTCATTTCAGAGGAGCCAATTAGCAACGGTGATCCTTGGGACTTGGCAGCCTCTTCCAGGGCACCCGGCAGCCCTGGCCCTGCCTGTCATTCTTGGGATAATGTGCGAGGAAATGGTCTTGTGGTTTACTAAGAAAAGCAAAACAAACAAACTTGCTCTCCTCCACCCTTGCAACCCAACAACCTGTGGGCATAATTGATTTGCAAGGTTTACAGCTGGGAGGTGGCTTTGTTGCAGATGGAAGTTGGTGAAGAGCCTGTTCCTCTCTGGCTCTTTGCCCAGTTCCCTCAGGTCCAGCAGTTTTCTGCATCCAAGGGCATCTGGTGTGGAGACACTGGTGGGACAAGGCTCCTTTTCTACCTCACCCCTTCTTTTACCACCTCAATTCCTTGTCCTGTTTTCCCTGCTGAGGTGCTGGTACCACTCCTATTCCCACTTCCAGGCTGTGGTTTCTCCTATGGGAGTGGGAGGCTGGCTGACCAGGCTGTGGGCTCACTGGGGTGCCTTCTGTGCCTGTGACCTGCTTGAAGGCTGATGGAAACCTCTGTGCCAGGGACTGCCATCCTTCCAGGTGCACATGTACCCAGCACAGTGCTGGCTCAGTCCAGAGTGTGTCTAACCCAGGGCTGTGCCTGTGGCTGGGTCTGCTTGCTGATAATTGGGGAAAAATGAGGTGAGAGTAGAGTAATTCTTCCCCTGACACATCCTCCACATTGGAAGTTCAGCAACACGGTGGGGAGGAGGGTCTGTTTTGTCTGAGTCAGTGATGGGTCTGGCATTGAATTTGTCTTGTCCTCTTTTGGTGTGGTAGTTGTTAGGGGGTGTGTGTGTGTTTGTTTTTTTTAAATTCAGCTATGGAAGTCATCTTGGTCTCCACAATGCCCTGGTAAAGGCTTCTGCTGCTAATTCTCCTCTCTTTGCAGTGGTGTAAGAAACGGTGGTTAACTTTGTTCCGTGGTGTCCTATTTGGTTTATCCTCTCTTTGTGTGGAAAGCATCAGAAGCTGTATTGCTGCAAAAGCACCTTTCAGAGTTTGCAGGTGATGTGCTTAAAACAAGCAGCAAACCTGGGCTTTTAAGTTTAAACCACTTATGGCTGGTTTACTCTGATCCCTGTTGTCTGAGCCAAGGCTCCAGCTTCTTCCCAGAATTGCTCCTCCCTGTCTCCCTTGTGCTTTTAGGACCTGCATTTTCATTTGCCATGAGGTTTCTCATTCTGGCTTGACTCCTGGCCTTCTGCCCTTGTGCCAAGCTGGGTGTGGTGCAAGGTGAACCTCCATGGTGAGAGACATCTGTGTTGGGGAATGGGACCAGCTGAGGCTGCCATCAGCCCCCTGACCTGTGTGGGGTTAGCTCCTGGTTGTGAGTAAGTCCTGGTGATCATAGAGCAGGGAACACAACAGCAATACAGCAAACAGATGGGCATATGATATTCATAAAAACAGGGGTGATTCCCTATCCACTACAGAAGAAATCTGGGATTAACCCTGTACTGGTCTCTGGGGTTTAGTTGCTGTCTGCTATCGCTTCTTATCTGTCAGTTCCATGTGCTGCCATGTAATGTCTGTTCTTGTAATAGTTTGTACCTCACTTCAGAGCGGTGTTGCCCAAAGTCACCTGTGGGCAAGGGTGATGGAAATGCTGCCCAGAACACCCCTGGCCACATGCTGCCTGATGCCCATGGGCATGTGTTAGTATGGGAACAAAGAAATGGTTTTCTGAAACCTCTGTGAACCCAACTCCAGTTATTAACTAGTGTCTGGTGAACGGCCCAACTTTGATTTGCTGAGTTAATCTCAAGCATGATAGATGTCTGTGCATGGTGCTCGGACATCATCGTCACTTCTGTATTCTACATCTGGTTGTAGCTTATCTTCAAAACATTTGCAGTGATATAGCTCCTCAAAACAATGTTTCCTCTTAGTGTTGAGACTTATTTTCCTTGTGCTCCTTTGAATTTATCTTCTCCACATTTTCTGTACATCACCCTAACAAGCTGTAGAGGCTGGACAGTGTCCATATCCCATCAATACTGAATTTCATTATATACAAACATCAATCTGGCTCTGGGCTGCCTTTTTAAACTGTCATCCAACCTGGTGGTGTTTAGTTTCTGTTTAGGTCTGACGGTGAAAAAGCATTGGTTCAAAGCTTGTTCCCCATAATGTTCAGATCAAAACAGTTCATCTGCGTGTTTATAATAAAAATATATTTTCACCAGCTCTTGGGAACATTGACATTTTCATCAAGGCAATTTTCTGTGGCCCCAATCCATCACAACACATGAGCTGTTCCATTGGTTCCAGTATGACTACTCATTGCTTAAAAGTAAATTGTTTGCTTAAAAGCTTGTTGGATCAGGGCCTATAAGTGAGAAAAGATTGCTGATTAGAAAGCACATTTGTTCCTGTTGTGGGATTTGATGGCAAATTAAGGACATTAGGAGGATTCCATGATTAATGCCTCTATATTTTGGGAAAGAAATATTTTAATACTTTCACATTATCAAGAGGCCCTATAATAAACAGAGCTTATGCAAATGGGACACTAAAGACTAAATCCCAGACATTAATGGGGTTTGATGAGAGTAAACTGAAGGCAGAATTAATCTCCAAGAGAACTAAATGGCTATTTTCATGCTTATGAACTTAACATACTTTCAACTCCACCTTAATGAAAGACACACTCAGTTCTCTGTTAAAAGAGGCACTTAAAAGGTATTAGAGGCATAAGTCCAGCTGTTACAAACTCCAATAAATTTGGATTAGGTCTCCACTGTTTGAGTTGTGTGTGTGGGTGCCTGACCTCAAAGCAAGTTGTTGGTTTTTTAACTTATTGATATATAGCATTACATCAGGTTAATTACACATCGCTGTATTTCATGTCGTCTCTGCACAAACCTGCATGCATCACGGCATGGCGTTGGAGAGTGGGGCATCGGGAGCCTCTTGGAGGGCTGGGGTGGCCTGGCCGCCCGCCCACCACCCAGCCCTCCCCTGAGATGGATGCTGGAGCAGGGGTGGCTGCTTGCTTTTACAGTACACAGCTGGCTCCCTGCCCTCCCCTCTCCACCCCACCCCATCCCATTTTTTCATTCCCTGGGGTAACTTCCCAACCTTCACCTCGCTTGATAAGAAAGCATATTTTTAAACTCTTATTTTGGTGCGTTGGAGCAAAATGCCCAGTGTTGTAGGGCAGAATTAAGAGCCTGAACTGATGGGGTTTTTATGTGAATCTTCTCGCTGGCTCTGGTCAAATATCTAGTCCCTGAACTGTTTTGTTAAGAATTCCTGGCCACCCGTGGAAGGGATCACGCATGGGCAGAGCGTGTTCAGATTTATGGCTGCATCTGTGTAGATGGGTCTAGATAACAGCAAATCTTTTGCTCTGAAGGCAGTGCAGCCGCCACAACAAAAGAGATGGCTTAAAACTGCATTTCCATTTAAAGTAACGCCAAGTGCCGTGGCCAGCCCAGCCATGTGAGGGAAATATAAAGCTCCGCTATAGGGAGCAAAGGAGGAGAGGGGAAAAAATCTGGGTAGCAAGTAACTAAAATAGATGAAGTGGAACAGTTGGAAATCTCAACTTGAGTGACAAGGGAGAAAGAAGAGATCCAAAGTCAGCAGCAGATGACTCTGGTCTCACGTCCCTCTCCCTGCTCCCTCCCCGCCGCCGCATTCCCAGCAAAGGCAAGAAAAAAACAGAACGTCTTTTCCAGATTGGGGGCTGAGTGGCCTCACATGTTGACACAGCAATAATTTTTAATGAGAAATTTTTAGTATTTGTGTGGGAGAAGTTAGCGTTGTGTACACAGATGCCTCTACGGCCACCGCGCCGTGGTCCGGGCTCGGCCGCGTCCCCCTCCGGCACGGCCCGCGGGGTCCCAAAGCAGATTCCTTTCAGGCGAAGGGAAACATTTAGGCTTGCTCACCTTTGAACTGCATGCGATGGTGTTTACCTTGGCAAGACAAAGTGGCAGTTTTACAGATATTAAAAACAGTCCTGAGGGGAATCTGGAGGCCTTCCTATATTTTAATCACCCAATTTAGCCAGCCTGAGGAGTCGGCTAGAGGGAAAATGTGCGGCAAAGCATGGTTTGTGTGGTGGTTTTTATTTTTATTTTTAAAAGGTGGATTTAACAGAAAATAGCCCAGTGCAAAAACAAGAAGGGAGAAGAAGGAAAAAGAATGTACATTTTATTTTTGATGCCCTCCCCTCTGGCGAAGAAAAAAAAATAGTGGGAATTCTCATATTAATCCATAACACCTCCACGCTCCATATGGTTTCTTTTTTGGCATTTCCTGCTGGGCTGTGCTCTACCTCAGCTAACCCTGCTCTCTGTGCGCGTTCCACTTCTAATTTGATTTCTACCTGTCAGGAAAAATGGGTGCAAACGGGTTTTGCCCAGTCTTGAGGCTAGACCTCACCTCCCTGCCAGCACTCCCTCTGGTGTGCATGATTGTAAAGAAAATTGAGTTTTTGTGGGGGAAGAGATTCAAAGGAGTTGTGAGTGATGTCTGAAGTTATGCTGAGGTCAGGACCTTGCTTATTGATTTTCTAACACAGCAGAACCATGTACAAAAGGAAGAGACCTCCTCGTCTCCCCCATGATCCAAGATACTCCTACAGCTTGTTAAAAAAAAAAAAAGAAAAAATCTGGCTGCAAGCAGTCAGGCTTCAACCAGCCTGTCAGACGGCTCTCTGCAGGAACACAATCCATGTTGATTTTACAGAGAAGGTTGTTATCCACATTTCACCACTGATTTATTGTTTTTTAACCAGCTCCTTATGCTAGACTTTTTTTTTAAAAAAAGGGTCCTTTTGCACTTTGCAAGTGGGGAGACTTGCTGGCGGTGGGATGACGGCGGAGGTGCCCTTCTTCTGCTGGGCTGGGGAGGAACAGGGACAAGTACTGCCATCTTCCAGCCCCCATCGCTGGCCACCTGTGATGCTTTCCTTAATATTTGTCAGAATTTATGAAGGCTGTGGCTAATGCCTGATAACATGCTCATGTGTCCGCTCTGCCCCGGGCTGCAGTGGGGCAGCCCGGCTTCAGGAGTGCTGAAACCTCTTCCCGGAGAGGGTGGTGAGGCACTGGGACAGGTTGCCCAGAGAAGCTGTGGATGCCCCATCCCTGGAAGTGTTCAGGGCCAGGCTGGATGAGGCTTAGAGCAACCTGGTCTAGTGGAGGGTGTCCCTGCCCATGGCAGGGGGGTTGGAATGAGATGATATCTAACCCAAACCATTCTGTGGGTCTATGAGACCTCTTTGGTTGCTTAAAGAGTAAGATGGGTATGTCAGAGGCAGGTTTGATGAAGCCCCGCAGAATTAAAATGGCCAAACACGTCTCATCGCCTACATCTGCAGAATTCATTAGGCAAGCTTGATTGGCCTTTGTTAAACAAAGATGGGATAAGGTTTCATACTTTTTCTGTGGGAGTCAAGCTAAAGTTTCAGGCTGATGATTTAGTCAGGTGTAAGCATGAAGTTTCCAATTTAGAGAAATAAATCTAAAGTGATTTTATTATCCTCTGTTTTACCCTGACACCCTGCTTCACCCCGACTCCCTGTCAGAGCACACATGATGTGTTTATACAGGCTGCACCGTAATCGACTGGCAGGCAATATAACATGAGACACAAAATGCATCTTCTACCTAACACCAGCTTCAGTAGCTTCTATATTTCATCATCTTCCCATTCCTCTGCTGGCAACTCTTCCTTTCTCTGAATCTCTTCTATTCTGCCCGGCAAGAAGTGTGTTCCCTGGCTCCGCAGAAAGACTTGATGTGCCGAGATGCAGCGTTTTGGCTCTCTGTGTGCTGCAGCTTTGTTTTGATTCATTCCATGCATCTTCCAGGGAGATCCTTGGATCAGACTAGGAATCCTCTGGCTGGAGTAATTTTAACAAACGTGTGTCTAAAACATTCACAAAACTTTTTGTTTGTAGGAATCAGTAAAATTTTAAATGTTTAAAATAGAAATATTTAGTTTTATTTCTTAGTTTCTGCTTCAGAAACAAATATTTTATGAAAATTGTATGTCAAGACTTTGGCAATATACTAATGAAATGATGTGATTAAATTGGCTGAAAATACCTGTTTTCCAGAGTTACTTAAAGGCAAAGCAACATGAAAGTACAGATAGCGATGCTGTGGGGAAGAAAGCAAGCAGCTTTGGCCAGGTTTTCAAATTCCATTGATTAAAAGTCTGTACAACTTACTTATTAGCTAGAACACAAGAACACAGAACGCAATAGGTCAAATTCATTTCTTCATCTCAGATATATCCCTGTTGACTTCAGTGAAGTTCCTTTAATGATGAATTTGTCCCGCTGGCTCAAAGATAAAAAGAGAAGTTATTTTTGTTTAATATTTCAACAAGGGGAAGAGGTTAGCGAGGGAATTCAGTTTGCACAAGTTGTGTTTTTCCATGAAGTTTAACAAGGGCAGCCACCACCTAGCCAGCCCTGTTGTATATTTGTCTTTTTGAGGGCTGAGCGCTTTCTCTATAGACTCTCCCAAACCCTTGCAAGGCAATTTTTGCCAGATGCAACCTGTGAAGGACGCTCGCAGACATGGTTTGTTTGTGTTTCTGTAGGCAGTGACAGAAGCTGCTCTCAGTCAGGTGCCTGCTGATTTGATTTTGTTTTGAGGGTTGGTTTTTGGAGGTAGACCTGTGCCCTGTCTCTGTTGCCCCTGGTACCGCAGCATCTGAGTGCCACCTGGTGCTCTCAGCAGCGTGCCTAACCCTGTCACATTGGGGTTGTGCTTCTCCTGGGGGATTCTCTGGCTGCCAGGCTCAGGTTTTCCTTGATGCAATTTTGCCCAGTGTGATGTCCTTTGCTTTCTCATGCCTTTCTCTTGTTGTGCATTAGCAGGGCTGAGTTCAGGCTTTCTTCCACCTCCATCAGGCCCTTCTGGCTGAGGGCAGAGCAGTGAGAGAGGCCAGGATGCCACAGAACCTGGTGATGCCTTTGGAGACCTTGCAAGGCAAATGTCAGCTCCAGCTGAGCTGTTTCCTGCTATATCTAGACTGCATGGAAGAGTGGAATTCCATATTCCCAGTTTGAGCCAGATCAGAAGTCAGCATGTGTGATGTGCAGATGGCTGAGGAAGCTTGGTTTTCTTGTGGGATCAAGTTCTGGGTGATGTGGGAATCCTTGCCATGAACCTGTCTTGGAGTGGACAACTTGTGCTGTGGTGTTGCTGTTGCTGTGGTGTGGCTGTTCAGCATGGGCTGGGTTTGTGGGTGTTGCGCAGATATGCACAGAGGGTTGTTTCACTGCCCTGTTCTTGCTCCAGAGAAAAAGGTCTCTTGCCTGGCCAAGTAGCTGAATTTCACTGGTCACTCTCCATTCTGGAGTCCAAGGCATCTGGCAAGTTTCTGTAAGCCATGGCTAAAAAGCAGCCTTCTACTGTGAGTAGTATTGCTCTCGAACCTGGGAACAAAAGGTTTTGATGAAAGAGGAGTAAAGATTTCCCATGCTCTTCTCATCCTTGTATCCCTGGGTTCTTTCTGGAGTAATTCAAAACTATTGCAAGTGGACAAACGGAGGCACCGAACAGTGCAGCGTGTGATTCAGCAAACCCCTCTGTCTAGGGCAACTTCTATGGAGACTGTAGGAAGTCTATGGAGACTCAAGGGAAGAAGAATCTTAAAACAGAACCTTTTCTGGAAAATGACTAATATTTTGAGATACTAAACTGACTGTGGTTAGTAACACAGTGGTGTGGCTTTATTTCCCTCTTGACTTGCTGTCCCTTGTGTTGGCTATCATGATCATCCATGGCTACCTGTGAGAAGGTCCTCAGTGGTGTGGGAACTGGGAGAAACTGGAAGAAAGCGTTAACCAACTTCACAGAAGTATAGCCCTTGGTCTTGGCTGTGTTTGTGCTCACCTGTGATGAATGCTGCTGTTCATCCCTCAGTCCAGATACCCTGTGAAAATCTGGAGCTAGGATGAGGGCACACAAACAATGCAGTTGGCTTGTGCCCAGGCACTCTTCCTGGATGTGAGGATTGGGAACCATTCCTGCGGTCCCTAGTTGTGTGGGTCCCATGGTTATCTCTGCCCAAGATGTAAGACTTTTGGGACAGAGAGAGGCAGGAAGAAAAGCTACAGAAAATGGCTGTTGGAAGTTGAATGAAAAGTTAAAAGCTAAAACTTTGACATAGTCAGAAGGCTGTGAGGAAGAGGGCAGAGGCAGGAGCTGGCAGCATCTCCATGTGGTGCTCCCCTGCACTGACCCAATGATGTTGCCCTCGGCGTCTCCTGCTGTCCCACTTCCTCCCAGCTTACCCAGTAGCTCTCTTGCCAGCATGTCCCTGCTGCCACTCAAGTGGATGAACGTTGGCCCGGGAGACCACACGTGAACTTCTTGTGAGGTACAGATGTTGCAGAGTCAAAGCTTGGCCACCCTTGGTCTAGGAGGGACTTGGGTTTCCAGTGCCCCGGAGAAGCAGGAAGTGCAGGAGACACGGATATCATGAGAAAAGAATCGATAGTCCCCCCTCAGCCTGACCAAATATTGATTTTGCCGTTCGGTTCGTATCGTTTTTCACTGCCTTGCTGGCCCTTGGAGTGGAGGCTCCCGCTTGCAGCCCCACGAGGGGTCTTTTGGGGAGGGAGGCAGGCAGAGGGGACCAGATCTCTTGCTGAACAGGGTGAAGATGAGGTTCAGTCACCTGTTAAACTGAGCCTGGTCGGGGGAATGGCAGTGCTGAGGAGGGGGGCTTTTTGAGATCCAATCCTCCCTAAAGCCTCCAGCATTGTCCCGTTAACTAATACTGCAGAGAGAGCTTACGTTGGAAGAGGTTTGCTGCCTTGCGTTCCCTGTCAGTGCTCCCCACTGTGCTATGACTCGACTCTATGTTTAAGGTTTGATATAAAATCTAGGGAATGCAAAGGATCCTCCTGACTTTCATCGGTTTTGGAGTACACGCTTAATTTTCAGATCCAATCATTAATAAATGCAGCGATCGGCAACCACAATTCAGCCTTCCCCAGCAATTCCTGCTACCACAACTTTGCAGGAGCACTGCTATCCAAACACTCACAAATTATGTTTTTTGACTCAAATTTGTATGTGTTGCTGCTGGAGGTAAAACTATTAATATATAAATAAGGTCTAATTCTGTCTGGGTTGTTTTTCTTCATGAGGTCACTAGTCCCTCAGGAATTATAAGCAAAACAGCAGAGTGCCTCACAAGAAATAGAAAAAATCATCTCTCATAGCATGAAAAAGAAGGATGTTTGGAATGTTTTTAAAGGATGTTCTCTAGCTTTCTTTGGTTGTAGTTTCTACCGCATATACCATGTTTTTACTGGGATTGAAAACGATGGTGTTTTCTTCACGACGCTATTGCTAGAAGCTAGACTTGCTGGGAATTGTGGCCAGTTCTTTATTTTGAAAATGTGTAGCTGTTTTATATATTGAGGTAATGATGCAAACCCACTTTGTATCCCTATTAAAACAATAATTTTCAACAATTCTCTGGTCTCAAGGCAATCTTGCCTTGCTGTCTTCACAAATCTTTGGTTTAATTATAAGTTATATTACCTGATGGGAAAATAATCTTTAAACCCGGAAGAAATTGTGTAGGCATTTCCACCCCACCCCACCCCAGCTATTTTGGGCAGTGTTTCTCAGCCTGTGTAAACCAAAGAAATAACCAGCCTTAAAAAAAGCCAATATGTATCAAAGAGTTGTGTGTTCTTGTGTGATGTGAGCCACCTGCTGCAATGAAAATTAGGCTAATCTTCAAATGCACGTTTTTACTTTCATTTTTTCCCCATTGTACTTTGCACATGTGGGTGCGTTGGTCTTTTCTTGTCAATCTTGCATGTTAAGACAAGATGCTTCACTCGGGAGGGGGTGCGGTGCTGGAGCAGGTACTCAGGAAGGTTGTGGGATCACCAGCTCTGGAGGGTTTTGAGACTCTGCTAGTGGCTGACCTGCTTTGGTGCTGGCAACAATCCTGCTACAAGTGGGAAGTTGGGCTGGGCGATATCCAGGTGCCCTTCCCAGCAAACACATCCATGCTTCTACGGCTCTTTTGCACCTTTGCAAGTATTGCATCTTCTGGTGTGCTCTAGGCCTCAAGCAGGGCAGTATTGACCTGATGCAGCTGCAGATTGATGTGCAGCGCCAGGGATGGCGGAGCATCCCATGCAGAGTGTGGATTTCTTACATGCAGAAGATTTGTACATGTGAGCTTGCAGGCAAAGCTGTTCTAAAATCTTGAATTTTCCCCATATACTCATCTTGCTGTGGCATCTTAGTTGGAAGAGGTTGGGCCTCCTCTATAGACAGCAAAGAAAAACCCTCCAGAGAGCATTTCAGTCTTCAAAATTAGCTTCAGCTATGAATGGGGAGCTTGAGCTGCCTTTGGGCACCGCTTCTCTCTGGCCATAGCTTAGAAAGCACCTATAGTGGCTGTTGCTGTGTTTCATGTGACTGTGGAAGAAAATCAGAGGATGAGTCCTGGCCTTAGTATTTTTACTTACATCAATCTTCTCACATCATGCCCCTCTGGCATGTAGACTGGCAGAGTAAGCAGCAGTGAAGTCCTAACCTACACCGTCCTTGGGTAGCACAGCACTCATGACTGGGCATGGAGACAACCAAACTGCACCAGATCTTATGATATGCCTGTATTTACCTGCCCAGGCTATTAGCCCGGTGTAGATAGAGCCTGTATTTCAGGATAATCCTCAACATCATAAATTCACCTGTGCAGATGGGACCCAAAGGGAATATTAGAACAAGGAAGAAAAAAAACAAGGAAAAATGTACCTGTTAGGCAATCTGACCCTTTGTGCAGCCTTCATTAGTACCAGCAGGGTTATAGTTACTTTTAATCATTCAACTAACTCTACTAGTTAAAACTTTCAACTTTCAGCCATTTAAATTGGAAAGGTCTTTAAAATATTTATTGTTACTGTAAATCATGCCATTTAAGGTCAAAGCAAAAGCATTTGTTGGATTTGAGCAGGATCCCAAGATGTTTTCTTACCTGGAGGTTGAGTCCTGGTGGAAAGGTCTGTGTTTCTAATTTTGCTGTGCTATTTTGTTACTATGAGATGATGGGAACACCATTATGCTGTGCTATTTTCTATTTTTTAATTGGTCGTTCATACACAGGTCTGGCTGGAGTTGAAAATCTCAGGGAAAAAGCCATTAACACCTGCATGTTTGACCTGCAGTTTATAAATCAGAACATATGTTTTCATATTTCTAACCCCTAAAAAACAGAAAAAATGTGTTAGTGGATATTTGCAACAAAGTCAGATGCACATTGTCTTTCCAGTGTCAGCAGACCAGAGTGTCAAAAGGTATAAATCATTGCAATTACATGGATTTTGCCTGAGGTCTAACCTTGATTGATGTCTCTCCTAAATAAGATATTACTGGACATGTGGAACATGCACACTTTTTAACCTGCTGAATTAAGATTGAAAAATGCCACTCTTGCTCTCTGTACATATATAGGGCATCTAAAATTCTTGGTGGATTTCTCCTCCTTATTTGTGTGGCATCTTAGATGGTTTATTTAGCTTGCTATTATGGAAAACACTTAAGCACAGGCTTGCATCCTACTGCAATCACGGCTGAAATCAGCAAGACTGACTTTTGCACTTGCAGTTCATCACAATTTAGCTGAATAGGATCATTAACAAAGCGTGTGTGGAGTGGCTTATATTGACATAATGATGCAAGCGTGGTGGGAAAAATGCTCTCCTTTCTTAATCCTGCAGCACTGCTCTGAGTTGCCTAACTCATCCCATCCTTCCTGCTTTTGATAAGCGCACCTTCAGCAAATACACTGTCTGTACCCCTTCTTATGATCTTGGCCTGGCTCCTGCTGCTGACAGTACTATTCAGACCATGCTGGGTGCTGTGGGGTGATGTGGGCTGGGAAGAAACCCAAACACCCCCACAGATTTTGAATCCTCTTAACATTTGTGTTTTGCTTTAGTAAATGGCATGAGGCAAACGTGCTTGGAGGGCTGGTGTAGTGGGATGATGTTTTGAAGGTAATGTCTAACATATCACTGACTTCCACAGAAGAAAAATTGGACCTAATTAAATCCCTGAGCTGCGAACTTTAATCTGCAAGAAAATAGCAGTTTGCTTTATACTCAGATTTCTTTTTGAATTTAGAGTGTATATTAAAAATAAATTAAAAAAAAAAAAACAAAACAGATAGGTCAGTGGGTCAGGATGGAAAAAAAAATGTGTATGAAAGAAAAAGAAATCAATGAATCTGAGAACATTACATCTTTAAAAAGTTCCTACAGCTGCTGTCCTGTCATTTTAGGTGACAAAGACGTATCTATTCTTTGTTTGTGGACAAGGAATTAAACAGAAGGAAAAAAGGAGAAACTTTAGGGTTTGTAATTTTTTTTTTTTTCTTTCCTAGAGTAATGGCACTTACTTGGAAATTGTTTTAATGGTTACCTTACCCTTTAAGACCAAAAGTTCTAACTTGAGTAGATGTACTTTGCTAAAAATCCCTGTAGAGATTCAGGTTTCTCGCTCGGGCTGCCTGGAGTGGTGGGTTCAGGCCTTTGCAGTGATTGTCAGCTTGGAGAACATTAATGGAGTATTAGAAAAATGAAGTCCCCGACCCCTCCTCCCTTCTGGCTGGTTGTTTCTACATGGTGGGAAGGAAAACATTTTCCCCGTCAGCCATTTACTGTGCAACAGGGGGAAACTGTCAGTTTGCTACGAGCAAACCCCTGCAAGATAAGTCAGAATGATTTACCCTGTAAATAAAGTGGGCTGTTTTCTTTACTTGGAAGAATTGCCCATGTGGTGAGACTTCCTATGGGAGGGGATGTGGTTGGCCCTTCGCATTTATCCACTGTGTTTGTCTTTTTTGAAAAAGCAACATTGGAAAGATTAACAAGTCTGTCACTGAAGGAACTGATATATCAAAGCTGTGGAGACAAAGCAGACCATTCATTCCTTACGTTTCTGAAATCTCACTTCCAGTGCAAACCAGGTCTTCCCATTTAGGTCCAGATGAAAGGAGGGATTTCCCTCTTCCTCCCTCTTTCCAAAGTCTTGAGGGTTTTTGCATATATGTGTGTGTACATGTATATAAAAATGTGTGTATGCGCACTCTGTACATTGCACTTGGACCCCTCCCAGGCTGGTGAGCGATTTGCCACCCGGGGAGAGGCCATGGTGGTACAAGGAGATGGGAGTCACCTGAGCTACTACGAGACACCAGGAACTGCTGTTCCCATGAACACCCCCAGAAATTTAGGATGAGTCTCTCGTCGTTTCTATTTTATCTCATTGTTAAAGCTTGAAGAACTTTGGTGGTGTTTTTTTAATCTAACCAAGAGGGGACTTGGGGGTGAGAAGGGGGAGAAGATAGGGACACTGCTGTAGAGGGGACTGGATGTCTTGAGATCTCTTCCAGCTGTGTGGCTGTGACTTAGTGATTACTAGGGTTTTCCTCTATGCAGAAAATCCTGTACAGAAATACCCATATGTATAGTATGTCTGACAGGTACCGGCTATGCAGGATTTACGGTGCACAGAACATATGCACATAGATCATATTGATTAGCATGTATGCACTGGAGAGGAAACAAATTCATTTATCTCCTCAGGCTGCAGGATGTTCTGAAATTTCTGATGTTGTGATATTGGGTCCGTGTTATCATTTCTAGGGAGGAAAAAACCCCACAGTGTACAAAGGACAACCCAGGTATGTGGCAGTCCCAGCTTGCAGCAATTGCTTGGCAGATAGAAAAGCTTTCTAGTCACATGTTTCACTTTATCTAGGTCCCTTAATTTGTCTACTTTAGCTGGTCACCTGTATGTATATGTTCTTCCTTCTAAGGCAAAGAAACATGTACTACATTCTTGCTCCTGATGCCAGAAGTGCTGTTTTATAAATCCTCTTGTGCATAAACAGCTGGTGTCCAGATAAGGATCCCAGCATTTAAAAAAGAAAATCATCACCACTGTTTAAAACTGCTGTCTGTGGATGTGCCATATGCTTCCGAGCACATTCAGCAGAGAGGCAGAAGAGGCGAGCAGCAGGCTTTCCAGGGTGTCACTTCCGTAGCGCTCTGGCGCAGAGGAAAAGCCCTTCTGCAGAGAGGTGCTGCCTCCCCAGATGTGCTCCACTCCATCTGGAAAGCAAAACCCTGCTTTTCTGGGACTCCTTTTCACGTTGGCCTGCAGAACTTCAGCCACCTGCCCCTTACACCCTTGTTTATTCCTCAGGCAGGGAAATGCACATGTCCCTGGCTGTGGAGGTGCTTCCTTGCTGGCTACGGCTGCTGGAGGAGCACGTTACCGGAGCAGGCATGGCAGTGTGGTGTACCACACCAGGCACTGGTCCCCAGTGCTGTACTGATGGGGTGGGATTGCCCTCCCTGCTGTGAAAGCTGGGCCCATATGGATGGGGTGACCAAGATCACCCCTGTGCTGGCCAAGGGCTAAAGGGCAGCCCTGGTCTTTGGTGAGCACTGGGCTTCTCACAGCAGTGAAATCTGCCCATCACGCATGTGCTGGTGATGGAGGACAAGGAGCAGCAAACCCTGCCAGGGTCCTGCTTTCCCTTCCTTCCCCAGATCACTTACCAGAAGAAAACAGCTCTTCTCTTAGTGCTGTTATACAAAGGTTTTTAAGAATTGTCTTGCGTCTTTCCCTTTTCCTACACACTTCTATCCAAAGTACCCTTGGAAAGAAGGGGATAAAGATGAGAGACACATGTATAATTCACCCAGCTGGTAAGAAAGCTCTGTGCCTGCATTGGAGATGCAGTGTGAGGGGCAGTGTGGTGGTTAAGGACCTTTTCTTAGACGAAGAGGATTAAAAACTTAAATCCTTGCTGTGGAAGGAACAGATTCTGGGTTTCTTACATCCCAGGAGATGCCTCAGGGCTCTCCTTTCCTTTCCTACCTTTTCTTTTGTAAAGATTTTGGGTTGAGCCTGTCACAAAGCACAAAAATATTCAATGTTGTGTTAAACTGGACCTTTATTTATTGCACCATAGTCAGTGCAAACTTCAGTGACAAGCTTTTGTATGACCTTGGGCTATATTCTTACCTGAATAAATGGAAGGTGTTTCTCTTCTGAACACCTGGGTTGTATTTTGTTTAAAATATGTACATTCTGGAGAAAACAGTAAATATGACCATGAACTCCTGAGCTCAAGTTTCTTCATCAAATATCCACCACTTCCCAAGGTAAAAAATAAAAAAAAGGCAAAAAAAAAAAAAAAAAAAGAAAGCCTAGAAAATGCTGGAGCTTCCCTGTACAAATGACAATAAAATAAGATTGCCAGGCACAATTTCATCAAGTTTTACAACAATTGCTTTTGAGCTGTTAAGTATGTTGTGCTTTAGTCAAGGATCTTGTGCTTTTGTACACAAACCTCATGTTTGGTGACATTGAACCTTCGCATGCAGATACGGATTATTCAAAAAGGGGGAAAGAAAGAAAACTCGGGAAAGCTATTTTACATTTGTACTGTGGATTGTTCCCTTTAATCTGCAATCAGAACAAAGACTCACTCAGTTTTTATTACGTCCTCTTGGAGGCTGTTAGCTACAGTGTGAACCCCTCTGGGGTTAAAGTGTAGAAAAATTGGGAGATGCTTGTGGTTTTGATGGAGAAGTGGAAGATTCCAGTGAGAGAGTGGTTGGTGACTCTGTTGGAGAGTAACAGGAGGCAATGTTAAGTGAAAGATGTTAGCTCATTTACAATCACTTTAGTTCAATTTACTTGCTGAGGTCACCATCCTGTAGATTTCTGTGCAGGCTTTATGCTTTCAGATCTGAATAGTTTCACTGAAGTCCTTAGCTTAATCATCTAGCAAGAATGAGCCATGGGCAGGGTGATGGAGGTGATGCTATTGTTAGCCAGGTATACATAATACATACCCTGCTTGCATTGTCCAGAGCCATGACTGATTACCACAGCTTTCACTTGGAAGTACTTCTGTTTTCTTTCTCAGCTTTTCCATCAGAATCTCTTGTATTTCCATCTGAATTCAGCATTTTGGCATCTGCCTGTGACAGCAGGCTTCTGGAACAGGTGACACTTGGTCAAGACAGCTGTGGTTTTGGCCAGAACACCTGCTGATGAGTCAGGAAAAAGGACACAGAACTGATTTTTAATTGCTGGGTTTGCTTTAATTTTCTGGCTCCGAGAAGTTTTTTTTTCTCTCATGAGAAGTCATTGCTGGATGCTATTCCTGTCTGGAGAGGCAGATGAGCTCTGTGTCACTCAGCAGAGCAAGTGGGCACAAAGCAGGGTTGCACATCCTTGTGAAGCCTAGCTGTGTGGTAGGGAGAGGAGAACAGTCATCTTCCAGGTGGTGCTGCTCTTGCAGGGCTGGAGGACTGGACATTATTCATTCCTGCATCCCACTTCCCAACATGGCTTGTGAGGAGAACATGGACCTGGAATAAATACTGTGGGAGTCTGGGTGTCTGAGAGAGTTCTGAGAAAGGCTGGTGTTGGCTGAGGAACAACTGAAGCTATTATGGCCACATGTAAATCCAAACTGGACATAAGAAAAGAGTATCTATCCATGATAAATGGGACCTTCCAGACCAGGCTGAGAGCTGAAGAGGTAGGGACCAGCTGAGGACCCAAGGGTTTAAGTGGCAGGGTTACTTTGAATGACAAGGCTGAGGCATCTCTTCCAATTCTCTGTTCCTGTATTGTAACTCAGGCTGCCAAAACATTCATGAACCAGCCCCATTTGCTTCCCATCAGCTATTTTAGTGAGGATGACTGTAAAATAGCTAAAACAGTGGTGCTTTCGAGCTCTTCTCTATTAAGCTGTAGGACTCAATAGGGACAACTGGTGAATGATGACTGACAAAGTTAGAGGCAGGAGGGGGCAGAGGATAAGCAATTATTTTTCTTACCATACCTTGGTTTCTCTTGATAATATGTTTAACGTGCACGTACTTCCCCATCTGGTGCTTGGGGTCTGAAGACATTGTTCATTAGTCCCACATTTTATGGTGCTGCTTCATGTACCATTTTTCAGAAAAGGGTCGCTAACAATCAGCAGTGGACCTTCGTTAACTAACGAGCTGCAGCATGTGTCAAGAAGGGGTTAAAGCAATCCAGAAAAAAAAATCACCTCCTTTGTAACCTTTGTTTCAAAATCTTGACAACCCAAGGATGTTTGCTTTTCTCCCTGAAGGTTAAGTTGTCCTAACAGGTGCTAATTTTGTGTTTTCCTATGGAGATCTGTCCATATTAGAAGCAACTGTGAGCAAACAAAAAAGCCAATTAGAGTGCAAGGGTATTCTTCCTCCTCCTCGTTTCTGTGTAGTCCCAGCTATCTCTATCAGTCACCTTAAGCCATAGACTTATCCTTTCAAACCTTCTTGAGAATCTGTAGATTTGTGTCCTCTCTGGTGAAAAAAACCATCCTCTTAATGTCATGGGAAAAATACTGTCATGGACAAGTAGATGATCCATGCTAACTGGGGTTTGTCATCAGCTTTTGGCAATCTGTGTAGCTGGGTTTGAGATTAATGGAGCCAAAGACTTTAAGCAAATATTGTTGGCGTGTAGTTAAACTGTCAAGAGAGCAAGAAAAAGACTTGCTCTGCAGCCACTAAATAAAGATTTGTATTCACCAAACACAGTGAACCTTTTATTAGCAATTATTTGCAGCTCACTACCTTCCAAAAAGGAAACAACTTGGTGTAACTTATTGTCAAGGGTTTATTTGCAGTTTGGGGCTCTTTTTTTTTTTTTTTTTTTTTCTTCCTCTGTGTTTTGAGGGTTTAATTTGAACGGGAATTAAGCTCTGCCATCTCCACTTCTGTCAAGACCTTATGTGCCAAATCTTTGTGCCGTAAATAGTTTCATTTTATTTCAGAGATTTGAGTCTTTGGCCAAATTTGTACAGGCTGTTAAAATAATAAAATCCTCCAAAACCGAACCCCCAACAAACAAAAAACCTCACTGAAATTCCCCAAATCCAAATAATGGCTATTATTATTACAATGTTAACACAAGGTCCAAAATGTTTTCTTCCATGTAATCAACTATCTATTTTGTGAGATGTAAAAACCAGAGCAGCACATCAATTATAATATTTTATGATTATTTTATACCCTTGCCAAAATGCATGTGCTGTTATCTCAAACCCTATTAAAGCTCAGCTGATTAGAGGTTGAAGTTTTTACATAAGTTATTGATGGTGCTTCTTTTATTCAAACATTTTCATAACAAACTAGCTGGAAAAATATTTTTCTTGGCTGGAGTCTTAAGATGAGAGACTTATGTTGTAGGTAAGAGTATGCAACTGTTTGTTTGGATTAAGGACACTGAACAAACAGTTCTCTGCATCTGTCTTGGAAAGAGTTCTGTAGGACAACACATTTATTTTTTTCTAAAATGAGACTAGTATATTGTGCTCAGAAAAAGGGTTATTTAAAAATGACCTGTGTAGACTGCATATGACTCCTTGGTTATTCTGTGACCGCCCAGCTCTCTAGCTCCCCTTTCATAGAAGTTTCTGATGTACCTATTGCCTTAAAATCCAGTAGCATTGGTCTTTGCTAGAAGAATTAGATTATCCTCTGTGATTTAAAAGGAAACTATTTCTGTGGTTATATTGTGGTGCGGGAAGGAGATCCATGCTTGCATACTGGTGCAGCAATACATTTAAGGCAGTCAATGAGCTCCAGAGCAGTAGAATGAAACTTCCAAGGTTGAGATGCAATCACATAAAACCATAGGGATTGCAACATACTCCACCTCCAGGCATCCTTTCTGTTCCTCTCCTCTGGCTCCCTCAGCAGCCTGGTGAGGCATCTGCATCTTAAGCAGAAGAGTACTGCAGGTAGCTGAGATGACTCATGCTGCAGCCTGGAAGGTCAGAGTAGTCCAGGTGCATCATTTTAGAACTCTCATTGTATGTGAGAAGTATCGTCTCTCCAGTTGTGCTGCTTGCACTCCTGCAGCTTGGTTTGTCTGCTTTGCACTGCAGTTTCCCTGCTCCCACTTACCTATCTGGGGTAAGAGGGTGCTTATCCTGCTTTACAGGTGATGGAGAAATGAGTCTTTAGGAATGTCACGTAACCTTCCTAAAGCCTTACAAGCATCTTGTGACAAAAGGGAATTGGACCTAGGTCTCCTGAACATCTCGACCACCCTCTCAGGAGTGCTTGGGCTGTTGGTAGTGCAGAGAAAAGCAAAAGAAAACTGCTGGAAAACCTTGGTGATTGGGGAGCTACAAGAATTGGCATCAAGGCTCTGCAAGGAAAGACATCCTTCATGTGAACAGAATTTATAAAGCTCTGTGTGCCCAAAGCTTGTTTTCTTTAGCTGTATCAGCTGATCCAAGAAAAGATTATTGTCTAGAAACCTCGACCCTCTATTTTCGGACCATCATAGCTACAACACTACTCACTTGGAGAAAGTACCCACTGGAGAATTATTTTTAGGTCAGTATGTACATTACTGTTTCTACCTTTGAATGTTTCCCCCGATTCTGGGAAGAAAGTCTAGAGGCAGTTTATTACAGAAATGCCACTTAATTTTCCTTTGCCCTTTTGACATAGAAAATGCATATCTGATGGAGGTTATTTGTTTTCACTTGCCATGTGCTAAGAAAGTTTATACATTGCAAGCATTACCAATCTAAACAACACAGGCTAATTGGTGTTCTTGTAAAAATAAAACAACATAGTTGTTTGAAGGATTGTCATGTGTTCTGGAGTAGAAAAGTTTAAATGTCAAAGGGATTCAGTGTGTGTGATTGAGCCTTCATCTATCTTCTGAGTTTATAGCTATAGGAAGCTCTTCATCTTCGTGCCATCTTCAAACATGACTTTAATGTAGAGTTGCATTCTGCACACTTAAATGATTGTTTTTTAATAGACAAAGGGTCTTTGTATATAGGCATTAATGATCCTGGTCACACATGTAGTGATCTGTACTTGACAAAGTGATGGAGGAGATCTGAAAAGTGTTTCTTAACACTTCAAAGGGAAGTCACAGCAGCAGAAGTGAAGAAAGATGAATGGCTGTTGGGAACAGCCTCCTACAGCCCACTGATGTGTTGTGTATTAAGCATGTCCTTGTAAGGAGCTTAGCTCTGTGGAAGTTACCATGTGTCAGCTTTTCCACAATAACATGCTTAACAGCTAATAGATCTGCTGTCAGTACCTTGATGGCACATAGATTAACTCTCTGGTAGTCTAAGGGTTTGACTGCACCAATAAGTTATCTCTGCAGCCCAACTGAGTCTTTAAGGTAGTGTTGCACCCTGCTTATGGCTGTGCTAATACTGGGATAAAGGTGTTTCTGTTGTCATGGGCTGTTGTCAGGCTGGAGCAGCTGTGCTGCCATAAGGTATCACTAAGGTGAGCAGTGAACCAGACACTCGTGGTCGAGCTGTGTCCTGGACTTGTGCTATATACTTCTGGTGTGGAAAAGGCATCTTGAGGATAAATACTAAGTCATTTCACATCCCTCTGCACCACTGGCCACTGAAACTGGTATACACAAAGACCATTAGTCAAAGATGCTGAATCCTTAGCATGGAAAAGAGATTCTTTACCCATGCTTCTCATGGCATATCTTGGGCCCTTTGGAAACCCTGGACAGTTAAGGTCCAATGGCATGAGGAAGCATAGCCCTGTTGTGCTCGCACAGCATACCTGGAGATTTTGGTTTGATAGTCAGCACATGGAATAGGTCTTCCTGAATGTGAGGCACCCCAGCTAGAGATGTCTGATCAGTTAGAAGCTCCTAAGCGATCGTACAGAGGTTTGGGCAGCAGTGATGATAGTCTGCAGATCTCTGCTGTATCTTTCTCCTTTATCATGGGATTTTTCCCTTGTCTAAAGGGAAGGAGATTGTGGTTGTACCCGTCATCTTGCTGATATTCTCCCTAAGATCTCTCCTAAAGGAGAAGGAAGACCAAGAGCACCAGAAATGTTCTGGAAAATGTTCTGTCTGAAGGTGCAACTGGATGGTTAGATTACTTAAAAGGCTGTCTGGAATTGGAATAAAGATTTACATGAGTTTAGCTTCCAGGAAAAGATGCTTCTGAGGGAGTTAGGTCCTGACCGATGCAATTCAGGGAGTGAAATAAAGGATTCTGGTCTTAAGCACTGGCCAGGGCTCCTGGAGGACTCAAGCTCAGGTGCTGGACTCAGCTTTAAGAACTCCAGAGACCTTCATGTGTGTTTATCAGTTATGCCTGAAGCTCTTCTTTGAGTTCAGTATTGTGTAAAGCTACATGTGGAAATGTCATGTGTATTTATACCTTGAGGAGCTGTGACCCAGCTCTCTTTGAGCTGGGTGAAGTTGGGTAGCAGTTGTAGCTGTGAATAACTATGAGCTTACCCCCGCCAGCAGTGGTGCTGGGTGGAGGTGCGGTCGCGGCTGGCTTCAGGGGTCCTCTTTGACAGTGCCTTGCTGTATGTGGGAGCATCTGCAGAAAGGGGTGACTCAGGGTGGTGGGCGAGTGGAGGGAGAAGGCTGTGGTGGTTCCCAGCAGAAGCTCATGTCACATAAGCTATTTCCTCTCCAGCCCATCTCAGGACACTCCTTGTTGACATACGTGTTTCCATTTACACTGCAGTATGTTTGCCAGAGGGCAATTGCTCCTTTAACCCCAACCCTTCTCTTCATGCCTTCTCTGTTTGCTCATTTTAACCCTTTTCCCTTTATCACTACCCATCCCTTCTCTTCTCTCTCCTCCACCTCTGATTCCTATTTCTTAATTTGCCTTGTATTTTCACTCTTCTTTTTTTGTCTCCTACCTCTCTCTGAATTTACATGCCATCTGTTCCCCCCATCTTGATTGTTATCTTCCATCATTCCCCCTCATCCCTTCTCTCTCTCTTTTTTTTCTTCACTCACACTGAGCTAAAGGTCATCCTCAAATGGAAAGAGATGCCCTCTTTGGGGTCACATCTCTGTCTTTGATTTCATTTCATCATATTTGGGGGCCCAGGAGCCTTGAATTTTTTTTTTTCTTTGTAGCAGTTGAATGTGCTGTAGGAGTGTCCAGAGACAGCAGGTAGCCTCCACCCAAATTTCAAAACAAGCCCTAAGAATGGGAAATTTTCAGGGTTGTTGTACGCGATATACCATGGCTGAATCTGGTGGAGCTACGCCAGTCACACCAGCTGAGGACCTAGTTCAGGACTGAGTTACTTTGTTCAAAGAAGTGGTTCGCAACATTTGCAACATTTTCCTGGATTGTGTACATGCTTGGAGTTTGACTTTCAGCATTTCCTATTTTCAATTACTTCTACAGAGCTTGGAGCCAGTCCCTGGTCTCGTATAATAATGCCTTTTGTATCTGCACTCTGTGCTCCAAGCCAAATCTGTGCAAAGAATCATTGTCAGTGGAATAGCATTGCAGAGAGGCATGGCTTTTCATAAAATTTTTTGCAAATATATATATATGTGTTGGCAAATGTTGCGTAAATGTTATAGCTTATCCTGGCAAAACAGCACTTTTGCTGTTACAGTGGATTTCCTTAGGGAAACTGGTATAAATTATCCCAGCGGAAGCATCCTTTTTGCCAGTTATGAGGAAGGTAGGCTCGAGAGCGCTGCCAGTAAGGCATTACTAACGCAGCTTCGGCCTTGGAACTGAATCGGCATTGTTCAAACTCGTGCCGATGAGGTTAGCATGTTGAAAATTTGAGCTAGAGCATCTGTGTAGCTTTATTCGTCTGTGTTTTTCCGTAACGGCAATCTGCTCGTTTTATTTTTGTATTAGCATCTTTTTCAGAGAGAAAAATAAATAGCCCCTGTGAGTAAATTTATGTTAAAATTAAAGGATCTAAGATTGAGTCTGACAGAGCCCTGGGCTCTTTTTCACTTTTTCCCAGTGCCTGGGAATTTAGGGATCAGTATCACTCCTTGTCCCAAAAGACACTTTGGTATCAGTTGCCTTTTGTGCTGTTCAACTATTACATTTCAAAGACTTCGTCGCATCCATGAGTTCTAGAAAATCATGTTATAAAAGAGGTGAAAGGACGAGGTCTGCATTCCCGTGAGTCCAGGATCGGAGTGGAAAAGGCCTGGTGGAAAAGTTCCTTGTGCTGCAGAGCCGCTCATTCTGCTGTGCAAAGTCGTTGTAGTGTAAGAATTGGTCCCTGTGGGTTATGGCTGCAGAGGTCAAAGTCATCGTCCATTGTGGAAGGTGGGGTTTTAGATTGCGTGTGTCCTGGGTTTGCACTTTGGACCCCAATCTGCTTGTGTTGTATCAGGGTTATGTAAACCCCAAGTAAAAATAATTTGAGCCGCGGATTACAGGCTCGTTGTGCCTTAATAGGGAGAACAACACCACATTCACTCATCACACTTTGAAATTAAAGTTGTAATGTCATAAAAGAGAATTTTTATTGTTTTCAGAGAACATAAAAGCCCTTGGAGCAAAGTCAGAAGGGTATTTTGATGAATAAGGTCAAAGTCTGGTGTACATAAAGCAAGCATTGTACAGCATTATAGGTTGTACTGAGTGTCAGCAAGTTACCAGAAGCCCTGTCCTGTCAACGCTAGTACGTGTGCGTGAGTTTACCCTTGTAACTACCCTCATTTGAATGCAACTGCAGTAAAGTTATGCACAAACTTAAGTGTTGGAAGAATCAACATTTTCTTAATAAAATGGTAAGGAATCAACATTTTGAAATAGCAGATTGGCCTCAGGGAGCTTAAATGTGGATTTTTCAAATGAAACTGGATTTTCAAAACGATGAAAGCTTCTGTTTTAGACAAGCTGGAGCATTTAATCTTGACGTTCATGTTTGGTTTTCTTTTTATAAAGTCCAACATCCTTTTGAAATAACAAATATTGTAACTATAAAACCAAAAAGTGTAAGGACACTACAGAAATATTTTCTTTGGATCTGCCCCCTCCCCCCCACCCCCCCCTTCCTTTGGTAAAATTTGCATATGGATCACCAAGTTTACAGAGAGACAATTTTGAAACCTATGTCCTTTCTCAATACTTTCATGACGAGCTCTAATATTGAGGTTAGTCAGAAATCTATTTTCCTGACAAAAACTTGAAACAGTAAAATGTTTTCCAAGCACTTTCTAGGGAGACTAAAATGATTTTCTTTAAATACTTTTTAAATTGCTTTCTGTGTTTTGCTAAAAGAAAAACACAAACTCCTTCCAGTTCATCCTATAACTTGAAGGTTTGGCATATACTAAATCTTTTTGTAGCTATTTTGGTATCTTTTCCAAAGGTATTTTGAAATTAAAATAAAGTAGAATAGCACCCCTATGGAAGAAGAGGCAATTCAGTAATGAGAAAATACTGATTGATGAAGGGGGAAAAAAACCCCCCATTTAATTACCCAAATTTCAGCAATGACGGATATTCAGACCTCAGAAATGTGAGTCCCCTTTGCACATCGTTGCACTGCAGTGGCTGGGTGCTGTGCACCTCTGTTCCTTCCAGCACTTACAGATATCCCTGTCCTCTGAATACGCAGTAGTATTTAACTAATGGTACCTCACCATGGACCGGTTTTCCAGCCAAAGAAAGGATGATCCTGGGCAAAGATTCTCTCTGTTCAGGTGACCTGAGAGGCAGGAGAAGGGGAGAGGGAGAGGTTGGCAGCCCTGCTCCTTGCCAGCTCATTTGACACTTTAAACAATTTGAATAATGCCTCTGAAAGGTGAATAAAAAGTGGTGAGGAAAGCTTGTCGAAACAAATTTTTTCTTCTTTTTAATTTTTTCCACATGAGAAAAGGCAGACAATGACTTGCAATGAGTGGTGTGACTCACTGCGACAGGAAAAAAAACCCCACCAAGCCACAGCATGTTTGCTTGTACGATGGCTGTGTTGCTGTCCTCCATCCCTTCCCTATTTGGCTCCTGAGCCCACATGGCAGAGGTTACACCGATCTATTCTTGAACTGTCCCTGGTTTCTTTTTGTTACCAGCCGCAGGGAAGCAGCGTCACACAGGTAAAGGCAGTATATTTTGTGGCTCTGCCAGCCTTGCTGCCCCAAAGTCTGAGCAAACCCAGTGCACATCACCTGCAAAATGTACGAGCAGCCTCATTCATGAGCTTTTTCAGCTCCTACCAAAGTGGATTTGTCTGCATTTGTCCCTGGATGGAAAAAAAAGAAAAGGGGAAGAAAAAGAAAGGATCAAAGTGTTAATTGTAAAACATCTTGCTGTGCCAGGTGGAAATGAAAGCACGGTGATCAGTGAAATAACCAACAGGGATGGAACCAAAGTGCTTTTTCCAGCAGCTCATTAGAATAATGAGGAACCCACAAAGGATATGGGAGATGCAAACAAGCTTCGTTGCTCTGTCATTATTTTTAGGAGCAATGTGATACCACTAAGGACTGGGTTAATAACAGATAATTGCCTGGGTTTACTCTTAATTTTATCTTCTATTTCTTTCTTCCCCCCCTCCCTCTCTTCCCTGAATGGTTTTATGGGATGTGGACTTAGTAATGTTGTGGCAAAGTGTCATTTCCTCTTTTATTGGAATGACTCAAGTCTGCACCTTGCGGTGGAGGTCAGGAGCACGTTTATGAAGTTTGCACTGTGGTTAATCAGTAGAAGCATCGAAGTTTCCTCCTCTCTTTCTGTCTCTTCACTTCTGTGGGGGGATGGAACAAACTCACCATAAATTTTCTGGATCATATTGTTCTGGCACAGGCTTGATCCTGACATCCACTGAATCAGACTATGACTAGTCCCCAGATCCCCTACACCTATGTATGGCTATGGTCACTCCCTGCAGGGGTTGCAAATCTGTTTGCATGAAGCTTAGGGAAGCCCTGAGGTTTTGGACTATGGAGGGGTCTGGGCTACTGGTTGCTTTTCTTTCTTTGTCCAGGCCTGTTTCTGACTAATTTAGCTCACTAGAGGTTTTCAAGAAAACCTCTGTGCAATTATATAATATATAACATGATATAACTTTCTAAAAATTACTATAAGGCCAGCTTTTGACCTTTTACTATGGCCTTGATGTAGCTGTTGGACTTCCTGGATCTGCAGGGAGATTCTTAGTTATCATCAGAGCTCCAAATCGCTCATGAGTTTGCAATTGCTGAGGCTCAGGGACTATTTGTAAGGAACTGTAGTCATGGTCAGCTCGCCCCCATCCAGGTCCATCATGCCCTCTCTGAAGTGACGCAGCAGTGAAGGAGGGAAACAAATGGGAACAAATACAGCCATGCATGGCCATTGGGTAGACCTGCTAACTGGGACCTGGAAAGGGAAGTAGTCAGCAGCATAGTTAATTAGAGTGTAAAGCTGCTTGCAAAAGAACCAAAAATGCTTAAATTTGGTGAAGATGAAATAAGAAAACATCAGCAGAATGATCAAGAAGATTTCCCCAAAATGAGAGGCTCATTAGGTTAGAAAGACTTTCATCTTTTTGGTCAGTGATTTCTAAGAGACTTGTGTGCAGGGAAACTGAGGCAGAGTTTTATGTTATTTTAAAATGCTCTGACTTGCCCTGGACCTATGTAACTTAAAGCTGAAAATGAGAAATCAATTTTTGTTGTACTTCAGTGTCCTGCCTCTTTAAGAAAAATTCAAAGTATGGATAACCAAATGCCTCTGGGAATACTATTGTTCAAATCCAATCTGAGTTATACTAGTGGAAAATCTAGAATATAGTCATAAAATGTTTTAATGCCCATCAAAGCAAAATAATGTGCATCTTTTAGTGAAGAGATTTGCTCTTTCTGTAATAAAATACATAATGGAGAAAATTTTATACCAAGGAGGAAGGAAGCACCCAGTTTAACTTGATAGTAACTTGTCTGTGTAGGTAAAGAATTTATAGTTGTAACACGGGACAGCAAAATGTGTAATTTAAGGCCAGGAGTTAATCCTTTATGTTGGCCCACTACAGTCTGATGGCGTCAGACAAAACAGATATTAGATCTCCGTTCAGACCGTGTGGTCAGAGATGTGGACCCTGCATGTTTCAGGGGGTGGTTGTGATGGGATGTCTAGCCCCATGGTGGGCTTTCTCATGCCCTTCAGAGCAATGCTGCGGGCAATGAAGATATCGAGGAACTGATGTGTCTGAGACTGCAGGTTTGGGAAGAAGCAGAGAGGGGTCATCTGAAGTGATGCAGATGGGGAGAGTGACATGGAAATGTCAAGGAGATATTTGGACCAGCAGAAAGTCAACAAAGCTGATGCTAGCTTGGCTGTGTTCAGACTCCTTTGAGATAAATTGTTGGTGGAACAGAGACAGTGTTTGCCTGCTGCAACCCTACAGCTTTCCTCATCCTTTTATGCCATATTTGATTTATAGAGGCACTTAGTGGCCAGATGTGAGGGTATAAGCTGCAGTCAGGGCAATGTTAATGTAGTCTCTTCTTGATCTGTTTCTAATGAATGTTCAACCATTTAGTCTCACTTTCTTAGCTGTATATTGTGCATGTGGGTTAAATAAATCAGTAACTGGTCAGCAGAGATGTTCAGAGGAAGCCTAAAAAACAAAAAAGCAACCAATGTTCAAGTCATGTTAAGAGTGGGATGAAACCATCAAAAGGAAGGAAATTAAAATTGAAAGCAATCTTAACTTGTGCAATTAGAGATGAGGGGGGCGGGGACCTGGAAATACAATATGTCTGAAAGTGACCTTAAGGTGATAGCGAACAGCAGATGAAATCCAAGTTCTTAATACAGTGCCAAAGGCAGGGAACAAAATAGCCGTTTTAAGACCTCCCATCACTGAGCTTAGAGTGGCAGCCTTCGCTATGCATGAGTACGACAAGCACTGACATCTTGGTGTTGTACAAAGGTACCAGCAAGTCAGGTTTTAGAGAGCAGCAGATCATGTTTAAAAAGCTTGAAGGACTGAACCATGGGGAAAGCGGAGAGGCAGTGCTTATGAAGAGAATTAGTACCCCAGGGAAAATCACCGCTATTGAAAAACATTGGATGAATTACAAACAAAGGAAGAAAAGGAATCATTAAAGGTTAATTTAGTGCAGGTTTAAGGGATGAAACTCCTATGGATGCAGCTATATGAAAGGATAAAGAGGAATCTTTTGGAGCAGGGAAGAGCATAAGCACTAGATGAATTTAACTGGGAGACCCTGCCAAAACCACTGGCGGCACTCAGTGAGGCACAAGCTTGCATCAAGGGTCTAACTGGGTACTGTTCTTTGGTCATACTGTACAATGGACCTGAAATGAGATTTCAGACTCTTGGGAAAATCCAGATCACTTGCAGATTTGGGTGTCAGCATTACAACTCTAGGGTCATATCTGGTTTTGAAAACAAGGAATGTTTGCAGAGAGCGACTACGGGGATGTTGTGATGGCAGATGGGCACCAGAGTGGGAGCACTAGCATGGGAAGAAAACACAGGCTATGGACTTATGTGCAATATTCTCTGAGTACCCAGCTTATGGTAGGTGGTCCAGGTTTCTTCACACCCCCGGCACAGTTGAGTTTCCCAGAAAAAAATTTAAAAAATTGTTTGTGCCTTTAATAACTGAGCCACCCTTGGTGGTACATGAGGGAGAGCATGCATTTTAAATTACAGGAAAAAAAAAAAGTGGTTCACAATCTTATCCCAGTTTGCAAACCCACCAAAGCATCTGAGAGCCTTGAAAAGCCTCCAGCACCACGAGGTTTGCCTATCCCAACTTTGTCTCATTATTTTCCTTCCCCCGTACCTCTGTGTGTCTGGAGCCCAGCTGAGAATGGAATGAGCAGTGCCGAAGGACTGTGAGAAAGACGATTTGTGTGGTAAACCCAGCACAGCCAGAAGCAGGAAGTACCAGATTTATCATGGGAAATCCTCTTGTTGTTAGATGTTTCCAGCCTACTTCTTCAGGCTTAAGCTATCTCAATGCTGTGTGTAGGCCCTGGTTTGACAGGGATGCTCAGTACTTGCCTGGTTTGGAATGCACGAAGTTAATTAGCACCCTGTTAAATCAGGGCTCTGTCACTGTCTCAGACAACCCCCATTGACCAAGAGCTGCTTGAAAATTTCCTGTGTCTCCAGGAACACTATAATAACGCTATAGAGGGAGTTTAAGTTACTCAAGGTGGGGTTGGATTCCCCACGCTCTCCTTTGGAAATGCCTGTCCCAGTCCTGCTCTGGTCCTGTGTCACATATGTGGCTTTGGGGCTGCAGGTCCTCTGCCTGCCATCACTGTGGCAGCTCTGCAGTCAGCTGCATCCTCTCTGAGGCTGATCCTCACTTTTTCCATCACATCCAGTTTTGGGAGCCAATTTTCTTGCTGCCCTCATGCAGATGAAGGCACTACTGATGCTGCACTATTCAGACACAGAACCAGGCTGTGGATGATACCTTTGTGTATCCATTTTTTTTTTTTTTTGCTGTTGTGGAGGAAGAGAAGCCCAGTCCTCCATACGAATCTTCTGCTCTGTTTGCCCTTGGCCCAGGAGATGAACATGAAGCCCTTAGAAGCTTTCTGTATGTGCAGTCCCTGGCAACTGGGAGTTGCACAGCTTCCCTATGCATTGTGTGGAGAACAATGTTTGTTTTCCCTTTATTCTGCTTCCTGTTGTCTCCCTTTGATTATTAAATAGGAAGAGATGGGTCGATCATTACCTATGTGCTTTCTCTATGCTACTCAGGATTTATGCATCACTCACTTCCCTGGCATGTCTCCCATCATAACACATCCATTTGCCTTTGTATTTGTACCTTCCTTTCTCTGGAGGAGCCTCCATCACTGCTGCACTGGTCTGAGTTGTATGCAAATGGGCACTAATCAGGAGGAATAAGCCAACCAACAGCTAGGACATAGCAGGGCATCATGAATGATTTATAATTATTTCCTCCTGGAACCACTTGACATTTGCCATTACTTGAAGTCTGTTTGCTGTGCTTGAATCAGGCAGAAACATATCTCCCGTTGAACATAATGGGGGTCACTCCAGTAAGCAAAACTGTATGTACTGTTGATGGCTACAGTATAATTTTATTGATTTAAAGTGTTTTAAGTAAAGGCATGATTTCAAGCCTGGAGATAAAGGTGGCTCGTTGGTGTAATTGCACAGTAATCTTGTTCAGTGCCCCAAATAACACTGTGATGTCTCCTAATTTATGGACAGTGTGTACATCAAGTGATTAGGGGTCTGGGATGATGAGGCTGCAGTGTGGAGGGCATGAATGAGTGGGAGGAGATGACAGAGTCCTAGGCAGAGGCACTTCATGAGGGCAGCCAGCTCCGCTTTGCACTTAGCTGCTGTTCTGCTCATGTACCCCACTCATCACAGGGGAGCAGAGGTCAAAAGCGAGGACTATAAGGTATGCAGCTTGGATGCGAGTCACTGGGGAGGTTTCACAAAAATTTTGGCAGTGTCTAGAAAACCAGAGTTTTTAGTCAGGCTTATCTCCAGGCCCTTTATAATAAAAATCCCTGTATATGTTTATAATATAGCAGTCTGTTTTCATTGAGGATAGTGCATAACTTCTTTGCTGTAGCTGCCCTTCATGCCAGAATAAAACCAAAGGGAGGCGGAAGGTTGTTGTAAATATTAAGCTAATGCGTAAGAAACTTAAGCTTTGATGATTGTCTGTTCAAATGAAGAACATTTACAATGTTGCTTCTCAAAGCATCCGCCTGTCTGGAGCCTCAGGGAAATGATGTACTTCATCCTTTGGGAGCCAAGCAAGTCATCATGCTGACTATAGGTCTCTCATAGCTATGAGATCCCAACTCTTGGGAGAGAGCAAAAGGGAAGTGCTGAAGGTCAGGACTGCAGTCTTGGTCAGCCAAGACATTTCTAACTGCGTGAGCTGAGCGTGAGGGGACCCAGGACAGCAGGTTGAGGATGCTGAGCGGGAGCAAGACAGCCTGTGACCCCGAGTTTCCATACTGTTGTGTTTTGCTTTGATGCTATAGTGACTATACAAAAAAAAAAGTGAGAAGTGGCAGATTACAGCAGAATGCATGCAAATCTTCCTTGTTATTTTAGCAAGTTAATATATGCCTAGCACATCCCAGTGGGATGCCAGTGGCTTCCATGGAATTTTACTGGAAATGAACTGGGTACATCTGGTCAGAAGGAAGCCTCAGGCTGCCAGCAAACTTTTGCTCCCTCTCTGATTGTTTTATTTAGATACATGTATGTGTGTGTGTGTGTGTATATATATATATATATATATAAATTTAAGGCTAAGACTGTTGTACTGGCTACCATTTTCAAAAGGCTTTGAAAGAAAACAGGAGGTCTGTTGCCTCACAACTGAGCTAGGAAAGCCTAGCTGGAGTGAATCTTCTCTACCATGACTGTAAGGATGGCTTGAGATAAAACTCAGAGACTGATCATCTTAATTTTGTTGTCAAATTTTTACACTACATGCTGGGGAATTCTGAGGGCTTGGTGCTGGACTCATTGCTCTATAATTCTTTCCTTACTACGTGGGATGATGGAAGGGAGAAGATATCTACTAATTTTGAGGCTGTCCCTGAAGAGCTGCTGAGGCCAGGCTTAAAAACTAAGTAAGCTTTGCAAAGTATGATCTTAGAGGAGGAATTTTGGTAAAGGCAAGGGAAAGGTTTAGTAGGAGAAATCAGCTGCATGAATATAAAAGACTGTAGGTAAGTAGCTCTATAGAAAAGATTCCGGGAGTGAGAGTCTAGCACAAGCTTAAGTTCGAGTCAGTTAAGGTGTGCTGATGGAGGAAAAAAACAGCTAACATCCTGGTGGGATGTGTGTCACATCAGGCACATGCAGGACTCCTTCAGTTGGCTTGCACGCAGTGAAGGCCTTTCAAGAGGGTCTAGAATAACACCACTGGCTGGAGGCTAAAACCATAGGACTTCTGCAGAAGGGTTAAAGGAAGTGGGTTGCTCAGTTTAGAGAGGAAAACAAAAAGGTATAGAAGCATTCCAGTATGTTAAAGTTGCTGTAGGGACAAGAAATAATCTGTTGTCCACATCCATTAGGGTTCAGAGAGAGGATCATGTTTTTAAATACAATCAGGGGAAGCCAGTGGAGCAGTTAATCAGGTTTTGATTGGTCATGTTATCTGTTAAGCAAGGAGACTTGTGGCTTCTGGGGTAGGAGGTTTGAAGATATCTATTTGTAAAAGTGTGTTTGCTACCTGTCATGTCATAGGTAAGAAAGTAAGGATCATATCTCTGCTGAGGGACTGGGATGTAGGTGGTGGAATGGGTTTTGGCAGACCTCTAATGCTTATTTTTCAGGTTTGAAGGGTGAGTGTAGTAACACAAAAGTGAAACTGAGGCCTCATCTACTTGGTGCTTTAGACAGATGTGAGAATTGGCTGAACGGGAAGGTCTTGTGCACTATTGCTGACTCAGCACCACATTGTAGAGCATCTGCTCAGCACCAAACATGGGCAGAATACGCTTCCATTTACGTGGAAATTACCGAGAAGGTACCGCCTGAGATGGCAGTTGTGCTTGCATGCACTGCTCGTTTGAAAGAAGGACGACATACCTTGATGGGATTTGCCCTGCCATGGGATCAGAGCCCAAATTTACTGGTTGATCCAGGCCACAGGGTCATAATCCTTTCCTGATGATCACATCCTTGCTATGAATGACTAGAACCATTGTGGCCTTCTCCCTCTCATTTTCTGTGACAGTGATGAGGCAGTAAAAGCAGTCCTCTCTTTAGGATTTGATTTTATAACATTTTGGTTTTGGAAGATTTTTGGGATCTGACTAGCCAGAAATAGAAAGACAAGCCTTTAGAGTGGCATGCAGAGCATGTGGAAATGTCCATCAATTCCTCTCCACTTGGGTGTGGGCTTCAAGGGCAAGGATGGCTGTGGTAAAAGCAAAATTGATTATGAGAGCTTAATTGCTTTTGAAATGACCATGATCTTTTTATTACCATAGCAGAACGTGCTTTGGACTCCACTGTGGCCAGTGTTTAGACTGAGGCAGACCACAGGAGGAAGAGCGTGACCCTGCTACTCAGTTCCCCACGCTCCTGTCTAAAAACAGATAGATTAAAAAAAAGTTTCCGCGTATTCTGGTTCTCAGAGCTGTGCAAGCTGCATCTAGCTGTAGGCTGCAGTGTTTGGGGTCCTGTGCTATTAATTTTGTAGAGCGGGGGGACTTGCATTTCCCTTCTCATTCATGCAGTCTGGAGACTGCTCACTGGTCAGTCTCCGTCCTCAGAGAATTTTCTTGGCCATATCTTCAACAGGAGGGAGCTTTTCAGCCTATTTCAGGCAGAGTCCAGGACCAAAACAAAGTCTTCACATGGAACAGTTGATGTTGGAGACCCCCATGCGGATCATCTAGTCCAGGGTAAACTAGAGCAGGCTGCTCAGGACATTGCCCAGCTGGGTGTTGAATGTCTCCAGGGATGGACACTCTGCAATCTTTCTGGTCAACCTGTTTCAGTGTCTGACCACCCTCAACATAAAAAAGTTTTTTTTCCTTTTCTCTTTGGATTTACTTGAAGAGGGTGAAATGTGGACTCTGTTTTTGACTTGTATAGCTCCACGCACTGTCCAGATTGCACACCTTGGCCTCTCTTTGTGGAGGCCAGAAGGAAAGTGACAGTCTCAGACTTTTGTGGCTGACGTTAATGCTTGAAATTGTGCTTCTATGGGACCCAGGTTTTGACTTACTCCTTGCATTTCAGATATCTCAGGTTCCTTATTCTCCAAGTGCTTCTAGCCTCAACTGGGCTGGTTTCACAGCCAGCAACTTTACAGCAGAGATGAATTGTTCCCATATCACCTCACCTGAGGGGTGGGCCAGTTGTTTTATGAGACTACAACAAATCTGTATGTGGTAGAGAGTGTTTGCAGGCCCAGCCTAAGCCATTCGTATTGCCTAGGAGGAGTTTTCTCCTCTACTCGCTCCCTTTTTCTCTATCATGCTCTAGGGAATTCAGTGAGACTTGTGGAAAGGGAATGGTCAGCAGAGCCTGGCTACAGAGGGTTCCACTTGTGAAATATCTTCATTTTAATCCACATGTTTGTTCCAGCTAGACTATTTTCACAGCTGCTTAAGGGGGGGGTGGGGGGTGGGGAAAGGGACACTAACAAATCTTGTGAGAGACCTCTCCAGTGCTTCAGTTTCTCATTTCCAAACATCCTTGAAAAAGAAATCACATCCACTTACTTACACAAATGCCCCAAATAGATTTTTCTGTAAACTGAGGGAGAAAAAAAAATATTCAGTCTCTAGTTGGAATTTAATTCAACAAAGGACTGAATCCTCCCAGCACTGGAGCTGTTCCACGTTTGCATCCGTTGAGGATGTGACCCCCAGCCCTCAGCCCTAACTGAACTTTCTCAGTAGTTTTATCCAGCAATAGGACACACACGCTAAAAAATAAATGTAGATTTCAATGGGAAGCATTTACAAGCCTATATTGTTTCCATAGTTTCACTGCAACTATAATTCTAACCCTAATGATAAAAGCTATAGTATTACTAAGATATAGGGCTTTTTTTTCCTTTTCTGGTCTTGGGTGGTCCAGAATGTGCAGTAATTCGTGTTCTCAGCTGGGTTTCCACCACATTTCTGATTGACCTGATTACTTTCCCAATGACAGAATCCAAAATTGAAACCACATCAGAACTCACTGGAGTTGGTTCTGTTTTTGATGTTCCTGGAGCTTCTCTGGTGGCTCAGCAGGATATGTGTCTTCATGAGCTGCTTTTTCCCCGCCTTTTTTTTTTTTTCTTTTTTTCTTCTCATGGTGGGCTTACAGTTTGGGACATTACTAACGGGCTTTGGACTTTTACCTCCACAGCCTGAACTGGTTAGGGAAGTCCTGGAGGGAGGGCAGCAAGGGAGGAGAGAATTCCATAGAGATGGTATATTTCAGGACCTAATTCTGGACATGAACACATACAGCTTGAAGGGGCTGTGCAGAGGAAAGGGCTTTTTCTGCAGGAAAAAGGATCTCTCATGACAATTCATGTTGTTGCACTGACCCCCCTAACCTTCTTCCTCCTCCCAGTCCTCTGGAAGGATGGGTGCTTGTTAAGGGAGTCAAGAACTTCATTTTTCATCACCGTTGCTATGATGGGACAAGCTGAGATGAATTTATAGGGAAGATTCCTCTGAAATTTGAGGTGCTTCACTGGAAGTCCTGAATCTGACAGTAATTGACTTGGGAGGTTTGTCTTAACTTATTTTCTGTCCTGCCCCAGCTTCTCATAGTCACCTCACCAGAGCAAAGAGTAATGTGCGCTTCCCTCACGCAGTGACTGGGTCTACTACTCTCTCTCTCTCTCTCTCTCCTTCCCAACTAGACATCAAGTCATTAGGGCAGTATGTGATGTGGTGTTGGAGCTAGTCCAACTCACACCGAGGACTTCCTCATGCCCCTGCACCCACACCTTTGAACAGTTAATATCCATGTTTGTGTGACTCAGGTTGTGTCTAGGGGAATATGTTCCATATTAGGTAGTGTTAATGGTAGTGGTACCTTCTCCTGTTACCTCCCTAAAAGAGTTTGGAGGTGGGAGAGCAAAGCTGCATTTGCTGTATTTCCATGCAGTCATAGACAACAGGGATCCAGAGAGGACATCTAGTTTGTGCTCAGCTCATTAGCTCCTCCTAGCAGAAAATCTTCACTCTGAGGTGTATTGTTTTCAAGACTCCTTTTAAGAAGGTGGAAAAAGCATTTTGCAAAACAATAGGAAGTGGAGAGTGTCGTGAAAACACACTCCAGCTGAGTTTTGGCACCAGCAACAGAAAGCTTAAAGAATCTTGTCCAACGCTTCATGGCTTTCAAAATGAACATCGCGATGCTGTAAGTCAAATAACATTGTCCAACCCGTTTCATCCTGTTTGTAATTCCACTAGGGACATCATTACATTAACCAGCTGCTCTGGGATTCTCTAATGAAAACTTTGTTTCTGAATAGAATAATTAAAGCTTCATATTCAATTGTCAAACAGCTCCGTCTTTGCTCAGTGCATGGATGTGATTAGCCACAGCAAACCCTTCTGCAGCTTAAACACACAATTGCATCTAGTATAAAAATGATTAATTAGGCGACGTGCTGTTTGGGAAGTTTACAAGCAGATCAATGCATAATGTTTAAGTGAAAATTTTATAGAGACGTTACGGGCACTGCAGGTTGTGTGAAAGCCTTGTTGACGGCTTACAAATGCGTGTGTTTGTGTCCTGTGAAGAAATTCTATGCCATGAAGACAGGTTCAGCAGTTATACATGGCATGGGAAAGTCTGAGGTTTTTGGGGTTTTCTCTGTATAAATATTTTTGACGGAAAATCATTTCTTTTCCCCCTCTCAAAACAAAGTTCAATGGATAGTTTCTACTTTTAGCAATATTTTCCTAGTTCTGTTAAAAAATGTCTATTGTAATTTCTTTTTTATCTGTTGAGGATGAGGAACAAAAGGGAAAGATTGTGTATGTCTGGGAAAATTTCCAGAAAACTGTGAAAAAATCCACTATCAGTAATTTTGAGGTATTAAGTATAATCAATCAATTTAAACAAAGTGACTCCCACCCTTAATTTTCATTACATTTTCTTTGCATGTGAAGAGAAATGTGTAGTTGTATTTTGGTGTTTTTACAACTGATTTTATTACATAATCCATAAAATTATCCAGCCTCTCTTGAAATGTATGCGTCCTGTGCCCATAGTCTTTGTGGCTTACTGATTTCTGATAGCAGAGGTGAATCAGGGCTTTTAACTATCATCATGTCGTGTTCTCGATAGCTGTTTGGGGTAATTTCTTTAGGAAAAAGTATGAGCGCCTTTAATTCAGTAGAGCAGTCTGCTGCCGTGTAGGAGTATCACAGTGAAGCAGTTCTTGAGATGTCTTTGTCACCCTGCATTTCTGGTTCCCATCAGAGGATCACAGTTGTCTTCTACTCTTTGCAGCAGGAGCCACTCCTTCAGCTCTGTGGACATGGAGATTGTTGGGTTTGATAGGTTTCCTGAGCACTTTTCCTAGGAAAAGCTCAGAAAGGGACTTAGTGTGGAGGCAAAAAATGAATCTACAGAGAAAGATTAATTCTGCCTTGCTTTACGTGGCCCACAGATGTCCCCTAAGTAAAGGCTTTTGATTTGTACCTGAGTGGCCTTTACATCGACACTCACAGGCTTTCTCTGAAGTTACTTGTAATATATCTTTCTCCTTGTTTGAAGCCTTTGGGATGAAGACAAATAAACGCGAGCGAGCGCATTTCTGTCCTGTACTGTATGCTGCCAAAAATAGTAGTCAGATGGAAAAGATTTTTCCAGAAGTCTTCTGCTGCATAATCTGTTTCAAATAAAGATAATAAAATAAACAACTGTTTATAAAGAGAATGCGAACGAGCAGGGCTCCCCCACTGTCTGTTGCGAGGGCGCTCTGTGCAGGCGTTGTCTGCGAGAATTCCTGATCTGGCATACGAAGCTCTGGTTTTTATCTCCAAACCCCCCACCCTGAAACATTAGGGAGAGATTTCAAGAAACCTATGTTAAATATAGAACCCCAGGAAACTGATGTGAACAGAGAAGGTTTGGGATCCAAACCCCTGGGTCCCCATCTCCATCAGCAGCATGCAAGGTACTCCAGTGGTCCCTGTCTGGCTGGCTCAGTAGTGGGAAATCTGTTGCATGAATTGGGAGAGTTGTCAGCTAGCACGGCTAAGGGGCATTGCAGAGCAAGAAGTGATCTGTGTAAATGCTGATCCAGCCAGAAAGGCATCACTTTGATGGAGCTCCTGCTCAGTTCCCCTCTACCATGAATGTTCACAAGCTCCCGGAGATGTGAGTATGGCCATTTTCCAGAGCTCTTTATTTCCCCTCCAGCATTGCTGTGAGAGACTTTGAGAATCAGCTCTATTTGGAGATTTCCAACTTGTCTTGCACGGACAGTGGTGGCCAGAAATCCTTCCAGAGCAGCCTTTCACACCACAATATGTTTAAGAAAGTCTGCCTCTGATCCTGGCCAGATAGCTTGAAATGCAGAAGAGCAACAAATGAACAAGAGCCAGGGAATGTGGGAAAGGAAAAAGTGACCCAAAGTTGGGGTTGGTTTTTCTTTCTTTGGTGTTTTTTTTTTTTTTTTTTAAGATTTGATTCAAATTTTGGCCTTTGCTTTGGACTGATTCTCCTATTAAAATGAGGGGGAAAAAAAAAAAGCTAAACCCCAAACCTAAATACACAGAGAAATAGATTTCCCGTTACAGGAAAAGAGGAGCGGACCTATATGGCAAGCACGTGGGAGAAAATTGCCAGAGGTGGAAATTTTCTGGGATCTGTGAGTTGGGTTCAGCTGGTTACGAGTAAGAGGGGCTAGATGTGAATATTGGATCCCTCTCTAATTTGATTCTTATGGCAGTGATTATATTTATATACAGCCTGCAGACTCCAACCAAGTGTGGTGTCTCCAGGGATGGCACAGCCACACGCAAAAGTGTTCCTACCCTAAACTGTCTGTAGTCTAAGCCAACAACAACTGAGAAGGGAAATGGAAGAAGAGAAAAAGGGGTGGTCACCAGGAAAGTCTGGACGTGAGGTTTTGATTCAGGCTTTCCTCCTGTCCGAGATTCTGCCTCGATCTCTGCAAATCTCATCCCTTTTTCACCTTTCCCTTGGCTCTGCTGCCTCTGTGCTCATCCTGCTGCCTGGCGTCCAGGCGCTTGCTGAGATTTGGGGTGGCCAGACCTTGACAGCACCCCACAATGTTGTGGGGTGGGGATGGTGCAGCAGCAGAGGGACAGACAACTGTCTTTCCTCCTGGAAACCCACAACCTGGGCCCCTTGCCTGGATAAGGGCCTGAAAATGTGGATCTCTTTATAAACTTGGGTTATCCAGTTTATAGCACAATTCCCTGGCAATGTATTTTTTGATGGGCTTTTCTTTCTTCTGTTTATCACAACCTTTTGCTTTATTCATTGTATAGCTCTTTTATTAGTGTAACTTTACATGTTATGGGCAGCATAAGGTTGGATGAAGCATATAAAAAGGGCTGATGCTAGAGTAATTAAAAAATTACTGTCTGAACTCACTGATCTTGTCAGACCAGAATTTGCCTATTCCTGGAGTCCTCTGAATTGTTAATTTTGGAATTAAGATAGGATTTGTTCTCCCTCCTCCCTCTCCGCCCTCTCACCAGCATGTGCTTGTGCACTTCTAAACATTTTATTTATCTGAGGAGCAGCTCTGCAAACTGGTTCCTGTCTCACCCATCCACTTTAATTGCAGCCAAGGTTTCCATATAAGAATGAGGAGTGGAGGCAGGCTTGGCTTCTCCTTTCTCATCCAGCTATTTCTGGGCTTTATTTAATTTTTGACTTTTATTTAAATGTTCATAAATTTGGGGCCTAAGCCAGGCCCAAGAGTGCGCTGGGAAAGCGTTAAAAACCCGTGTCTTGAGCCAGGCTGAGAAGAATAAGTTGATGCCAGGGCAATGTGTATTTGATAAACATATGGATTCGAAAGCAGATAGGAGCAAGGAGGCACTTCGCCTGCATATAGCTGTATTATTTATGGATGTCTTTGCTGCACAGTGAGAACCAGGTTCTGTTTAGCTCTCTCTTTGGGTGGTCCGCGAGAGATTCTGAGTAGCCTTCAGTAGCCTTCAGGCATAATTGCCAGGCATGCTCTTGTATCTGAGATAGCTTAATAAAGCATTACATATCTTACTGCTTCTATATTTTATTACCTAACCCAGTGCATGCGGTCAGCGGGTAATTAAATTCAGCTGTGTTTTTACTCTCTGTTTTAAGGTCGAAGTATGAATTTCTCCACGAATTCTTTGAAACGGACTAATACGATGCATGCATGATAAAGGCAAGGCTAATCAGAGCCAGACTGTTAGTGCAATATAAGGTTGCCCCAGGTGTAATTTATTTTCATATTATTGGTGGTTTTACTGTCGAACATATTAGAAGACGAAGAAGAAATAATAATTCTTTTCCGTGTATGGCCAGAAAGCTACAGGCTTGGTTGAGCAACTGGGTTTTCTTTTCATTTCTATTTTATGCCACGTTTTGGCTCAACCGCTTGTGCTTCATACTGAAGTCAATTTCAATTAACCTATTCCTTCATTAACTCACTCTCTAAGTGCATGAGGATATTGCTAGATTGCTCTGTGCCATTATGAAAAGGATTGTGGTGCAGCCTTTATTAAAAGCAATGTCTGCAGTAAAATGCACGCTGGAAAAAGCTAAACCAAATCTTTTTCTTGAATTTGAGCAGCTGGGACTGGACTGGCGTGGGCTACAGGAGGAGGAGTATTTTCACTGGGGGTGAGAGTGAGTTGGGTGCTGGGGGGTGGCTGTGGGGTGAGGAGGAGGAAAAGGGGCAGTTGACCCTTGTCTTCCTCACACCAGTGAGTTTGAGGAAGGACGTTTGTGTTTGAGACTCTGTGGTGATTGTGTCAGGAGTGAAGGTTGACAAGGTGGAATGGAGAGGTAACAAAATCATGAATGCAGGACCCAAACCCGCCGCTGTCAGGGAATTGTCTGTGGGACTCATTGCAGGAGGGAAAGTGGGAGTTTGTACAGCTCTTTGGGAATATCCAGAGTTAGGACGAAGCTGCTGTGCTTATTCCCCACCCTCGGTTAAACCTATTTCACAAATGATATTCGCTCTCCCTTCAAAACTGGCCTTGCTGATCTTCTTAGACCACCATATGCATGACTTTGCTGTTGCTGCAGTGTACCGGTTGTCACTGACAGAAAATTGGTTCATGAGCTACAAAACCAGTGACACCTAAAGTCCTAGAGGCTGTTGCCCCAGGGCCAGTGCCCAAGAGGTATCTCTGTTGCCTGCTGGTGGCTGAGCCTTAACGTTGCAGGGGCCCTCTCCTTCCTCCAAGAAGACTTTTAGAACATTTACAGGAACCCAAGGTGTGATTCGTCTCTGAAGTTAGTTGATTACAAGGAAAACAAGTCTCTGGAGCTAGTCAACACCACCTCTTTTGGCACAGGGTGTTTATGTTAACTGATTAAAAACAGTCGAGGAGAAGACATCACGTTAGTCCTGATGAACCTTTATGGTCTCCTTTTCTGGCCACACAGACCTCACGAAAGGTTCTAAAAACCTTTGACTTTCAAAGGGGGAGGATTCAAGTCACCCATGGCCAAGCTTGTGGCAAATTTGCCAGATGAAGTTCTGCAGTATACTGCAATGTTACCCTTGTTCACACCTGCCTTATGGCCCAGTACATTAGATTAAATCCTCCTTTGGTGAAGTCCTATTCCAGAGCAGGAGGGAACTATTCTGCCTGTAAATGGTCCCTCACACACCGCTTCCAGGGCATTTCTTTGTGCATCATACTTTCAGACAGGTGGTTCTCGGCCCTGGTCAGGGGCAGGAGGATGGACAAAGTGCAGCTGCTTCATGAATCTGCCTTTGCGATTGCCATGATCACTTGGGCACTGTGTGGGCTGAAATCCATCATTGCTCAGGTGAGGTCCAGCAGTAGAGAAGCCTGGCTTAGCAGATGTGAACTGAGGTGGTTGTTTGACCCTTGCTTCTGCTTCCCCAGCTGTGAAACAGTGAAAGAAATGTCCCCTCTCTCACAGTTGACTTTTTCCGCTGAATTAATATTTGCAAAATACTCAGAGCTCCCTAGCTGATGGTGCTGGAAACCACACAGCTTGACTCTGCTGTCACCAGTTGGAGCGAGCCATGCTGGGTTCAGGATTTAGTCCTATAGAAGTAAGATTATTTTATTGTTCTAGGAACGATAGGGTGGTCTGGCTGCTAAATTACAGCACTCCCTAGGCTGGGCCAGTGCTTTCCCTGCCTGCTTGGGGTCAGGATTTGGCCCTTTCTGGTTTCATGTTTTCCTACTGAACTCATGAACCTGTATCGAATGTCGAAGCAACAAGAACTTGATGGTGATGCTCTGCCAGCAAGAAAGGGCTTCCCAAAAATCAGAGCTCTCCTTCCACTGAACTCAATCCCCTTCCTCCCCCCTTTCCTTGCTTTCCCTCCATCCCATCTCTGTTGCCCCAGTAGAAAACCACCCCTTGAACCTGGTGAGCCCAAGTACTGCCTGAGATCCAGGAAAACTTGATAGTGTGCAGATGCTGTTCTGTCTCTCGGCAATATTTACTTTTCGGATGGGTCTGAAGTAAGCATGAGGCCGGGAGATGCTGGAGCATTTCTTGATGTGATGAAACGGTCATCGCCTCCTCCAGCTGGAGGTGGGAAGTCCTTCCCTAACTTTTCTCACCCTCCTTGGCCTTGCTTGGGGAGCGGGTGGAGCTGGACCAGCACCCCCCCTTCCCTGACCCCTGACTCACTCTGTGACCTGGGTGTGGAGGAGAAAAAACAGGCTGTTTCTCCCCTCCACCCTCCTCCCCAGTCTGGGACTACTCAGGCATTGTGATATTGGGATGAGCTTTGCTCTGTCTCCTCTTCAGCCTGCATCCCACAGCCAGCACTGGGGGCTTGGAAATGCCTGTCCGCTGCTGGAACGAGCAAAGAGGGATGCTCTTGGGGGACTGAAGGGGATGGATTCGGGGATATAGAGAGCCAAAGGGCTCCCTGTGCTTCCCAGGCATGGCTCCGGGGGTGTGCGCAGCCTGGAGCCCCGGCAGGCTCTTGGGGGATTTGAGGTTTTCTCCAAGCCCATCTCTGATGTTGAGATCTGACTCGAACACATGCGGCAAGCTAATCGTGTGCATCTGTGCCTTTTAAAAACGCGGTCGCCTGCTGATTGGGTTTAATTCTTTATCTTATTCCTGCTAATCCGTTTTCCAATCTGGTTCCCATTTGGAGACAAATTCCCCCAAACCCCAGCCACTGGTGGGATGGATGTGCGGCAGCGGGGGTAAGGGTGGGAGAGAACAGAGCGGTGCTTTCTGTGGGGCAGTTACAGGCCGAGGAGAGGACATGCTACCCCCTCAGAGGCCGGATAACAAAACCCCACCCTGGCTTGTGCCACAAATGTATAACAGCCTCATAACTGTCTCCACTTGGAATCCCACCTCCCGCAGGCTGCTATTGCCATGAAAACGTGACAGCAGCGTGCTGCCAAGCATCCGAGGAATAACGGCCTGAGGGTTTTATTGCGTGGAAAGATTCCCTTCAAACACACCACGGAGCTGGCCTGGTGGTCCAGCAGTAGCGTAACAACCTGGGAATTTTGTGGCCAGCATTGGCTGGAAGGTGACAGCACCCATGAGTTTGCTGTAGGGCTGGCCAGTCCCGGGGGACCACGCTGGCCCCTTGGCTGCAGCCAGTGATTCCCAGCCAGGGAAAGATATACTGGATGCACGAACTCTCCTTCCTTCTCTTGTTCCATTTCCTTGCCCAAGCCTCCAGTTTTTCCATGCTTGGAAGCTGCCAACAAGGGGGAAAATGTGCCCCAGCACTGTGCATTGTCTGCAGCTCTGCTGTGAGGGTGCTTTTCCCCTCTGCCAGGCAAGAGAGGTCTGTGGTTGAGGGCTGGGAAACCCTGGCCCTGCCACCTCGCTGGTTTTTGGGAAATCATTAACCGTTGCTTCTCTGTTTCTGCCCCCCTGTTTCCTCTTGGTTGTCCTCTCTTCCACCAACCCAACCCCCCCCCCCGTATTGCTGCAGAACTTTTCTCCTCAATTGCAAATCCTGTTTGGTCTGTGGAGATGGCGCAGACGTGCTTCTCCTGTGGAGTGTTTCTCAGGTCTCACAGGGCTGGTTTTACCTTGGGAAAAGCATGTGTTGTTCATGTGACTGACTTAGCACTGTGGAAAGTCTGGGAGAAGACCGGGTGAGCTTTAGCAGGATGACTGTGAGACCCCCATGTGTCCAGGTCTTCAGCTTGTCTTGGTACCTTGATCCAAATTCACATTTTTCTGTCTTTGCTAGGCTTTTAGCCCAGGTGTGTAACCTTCAGGGCTGTTTTCTAGTAAAGATCTACCTTCCAGTTTCTGTGTGGTAAAAATAAGCAAAAACTGAGATTCACTTAAAAAAAATTAGTCAAGTTGTGTAAACAAGGAATTGGTGTCTGATTTCATGACAGTTTGGACCTGTGCTTCCCCAGGTGTATGTGTTAACCCTGGTTCCTTGCTGAGTGTCCGAGGGATGGGCTGTGTCCTCCCCGCTCCTCCAGGACACCCAGCCATTCCCAGGTCCCCTAACCACCCACAAGGCAACAAGCAGATTTATTTGCCTCAAAAAATACACCCCTCTGTAAAAATACTTTGTAATTTGCTGAAAGATTCAAGAGTTACGGGCTGGAATTAACAGGCCTGGAATTATCAGTACAGGAGGCAGATGAGAAATGGCTGATTTATTCTGTTGTGATAAAGGTTCAGAAGAAGTGGCTCCTGTTCCCAGATTTATCACTGGTTTGCTCTGTGGCCTTGAATGAGCCATTTCACTTCCTTGTGTCTCTGCTTCTCCTCCTGCTCTTTGGCCCTGGAGCTTATTAGCTCTCCAAGGTGAGAGGGCTCTACTGTGTGCTTACGCAGCAGGATCTGCTCCTCCAGTCCTGAGCGCCAGTTTGTGTGACCCATATGTTGGTGCAGCAGAGCTGGGGTCCTCGAGTGCTGGGTAACAAATAATGGGTTTAAAAAAAAAAAAGCACAAACAACTAAAAGAAATGAAGGGAAATAACAATTTCTAAGCTCTCAGAGGACTGAGAAACTAGCAAGCTTACAGGTTTTTTTTTTTTTCTTGATCCTGCAACATTAGCTAATTATGGTATTGAAGGACAATGAGTCCGAAAGAACCGTGCGTTTGAAATCTGTTTTCAGGCATGTGTGTGTGCACACGCATAAAATCCACAGTGCATTTTATAGGCTGGCCAAAAGGCACATGAGTGAAAACTGCACGTGATGCAGCCGTCGAAAGAACCCGTCACCCGGCCCAGGAAAAAATTATGACTGTAGCTCTAACTATTTTTTATCGTTTCCATCTCTATTGACTGACATGTATTTTCTTCCTTCCCTGACCCAGAACACCAGGACTCTGAAACTACTGAAATGTTTGCACAATCTTGAAGCATTTATTTAAAAGTTGCTTTTCCCTGAAGGGTAGGTACTACAGCCAGATTCAAAGTCAGATCAAAAAAAACAAACAAATACTATCTTTACAAGCCCTTCATATCGGTATGTACCAAAGGACCTATCAGCTTCCTTTTCCTTTTGGCATGCTGACAACAGCCCAGCGCCTCAGGCAGAGAGCTGGAGTACGTGTTTACAACCCTTTCAAATTCACAGGCCAAACAGGAAAAGAAGGAAAATGTCAAAAATTACAAATAAAACAGTTGATCTTCAAAAGCAACGAGGCCTGCAAATGAATAATTTTTAGGCATGCTGTATCGGATTTCTTAAATATTTGTCACAGCTGTGAGTTGCATAGTGCAGTGTTTGTTAACCTTAGAACTTGTCTTAAGTGCTCTCACGAATAAATTTATTTATACTGAAAACTCCAAGTGTCTTAATATCTAAAATGGTTTTCAGAGGAGTTTTTTCTTTTTTTTTTTTCCAATGCTTCTGCAGAGAATTCCTCCCCATGTGCTCAACATATTGCAGCTTTGCTTCAGCAAGTAGCAGAAGTGATGATAGAAACAGTGAGAACAGAAAAAAGAGGATGTGCAAGCAAGAGGTGGAAAAATGATGGGACTTGCTTATGTCTTGGGTTTTTGGCATGGACCCACCATTATGTGATGGCCTTTGGGTTATGGGTACATCACTGCCTTGGATGGCTTGCTTTTCTAAACCTTTCTGGTCTTCACGGAGATCTTGTCTGAGGAACTGAGGCACAGAAGGTTTTGCAGGGGGAATGGTCTCCTGAACGTTTTAGAGACTTCTTAACTAGGTGCATCTGGTCCTGGTTAGCTTAGTTTTCCCCTGTAGTCAGTGGGGAGCGGCTGTACCTCCACAGGGTGATCCTTCTTATCCTAGGATAAGTACTGAAGTTGCTGTGAGGGACATATTTCTCTCCACTGGCTATTGTGGGATCCCGAATGACTAGTTTGGATTAGACACCTCTGTTTTGGATGGCTGGAGTCAGTTGAGATGAATCCCACTTTCTCCGCTTTCTTGAGGAAAATGATGGAAAGCAGATGGATCTGAGCCCGAGCGCTCGGTCAGGTACTGCGCTCCTGAAGGCAGCGTGTGTGAGTGTGGTTTGGGTTTACCCCAGAGTCCCTAAAGACTGTTTGCAGAGATGAGTCTACAATTTGGCAATCTGCCCTGGGTGAAGGAAAACACTGATGCTTTCTACGTGGCCCGGGCAGACAGACGTGATTTGAGCAAGTCACTTCTTAGCTCCATGCATCTGTGTCATTTTGAAGGGAGAAAGAAACTGTTCCAGCCTATGCAGGCTATCAGATATTGCTTGATAAACCAGCATAGCTTATTTACCCAAGAAAATGCAGAAAGAGGCTGAAAGCTGAGTATGACTAGTACTTGCCAGAATGGCTTGCTTGGAGAAGAGATGGAATGGCCAACACTGGAGGTCTTCAAGAATGAAATAAGAGTTTTCTATTTTTTCCTGCTTTTTAGTGATGAGATGCTAAACCAGCTTCCCGTTCATATGCTCTGGATCTGCGCATCTCAGTGTACCCCACAGCTGACAATTTCTGGTCCAGGGAGAGGATGCAATTCCAATGAGGGATCACTCTGTCATCTGCTGCCGCGATACTGCTGCTCTGGCCTAGCCCAGCCGCCAGCGTATCAGCGTGGTATTGATTAAGCAATCCCTACTGTGATGCACAGAGTAAAGAGAGATGTATTTAAAACCGCTATTTTGGCAGTACTTGCAAACTTTTTTGTTTTGTTGAGAAAAGCAATTCAACGTGAATAATCTTTTCCTGTAAATGCGTAGAAAACCTTTAATCAAATACAAATTAGTTCTAGGCATGAGAAATAAATGTTTGATGAAAATGTATCTTAGTCATGGCACATAAATAGCTCTTCACAGTCAATATATAATCTTGCATCATTATGAAAGGAAGTGATCATTAAAAATATAATTTGGAGTGCAATATTTTACCTCCTAGTTGTCACAAGACGCCCCCTTTCTGCACACAGTTCTGGACAGGGTTAATCCCCAAATGACTTGCACCATTGTAAATCAGGGGTAACAAACCCTGACTTCAGGCAAAGGCTCTTGGTGTAAATCACAGGAGGATCTAATCCTGTTGCCTGAGAAAAAAATGAAAATGTCTTAGGAAAATACAACTGCTTTGGCACTGAGGAGAGAAAAAATAAAGCAAAGTACTTTAAACTTCTAAAGTAATATTTCTTTTCAGCTTCACCTGTGCTTTTAGTCCTCTAAATCAGTAAGCTGCTATAAAGGAAAATTATATGTTCCAATCTCCTGATGAATTGTATAGTGAGATTTTGCATTAGTAACCATGAGTATTTACACTTTCCTAAGATTAAAGGCAGTTTTCCAAAGCTGTGCTGCTTATTAATTAGTGTCTGATGAAGACAGATTGCAGACAGAAATAGTGGTAAGAAAATGGAGCTAACCTTTAAGACTAAATTAATCTCAGGTTTAATGGGTTTTAGTATGATTTACAGGTTTTGTATGTTTTCTGGTAAATTTCCAATAGAAATGGAAGTGGGTACAAGCACAAAAAAGAAGGCTGAGTAAACATGGTGAGAGCAGATCCTTAAGAACTGCAGATCCACTGTAATTTGCTAGAACGGGCTTGTAAATTTTTGCAAGTGCACGATGAGGTTGAGGGGTTTTGAGAGACCAGATCCTCAGCCTAGCACCACCTGGAGAGAGGGTCTGTTGTACCCCTGGAGCGATCCTGGCTGGTGCCAATATGGACCAAGCTCTTGTGGCAACAGTCTCCAAGAAGACGGGAACAGGACTAAGGTTGAATGCGTGTGCAGCCTTAGGGGTATCCTCAGGGATACCTTCGTAAGGGGAATTCTCTTCCTAACCACTAACCTCATTTTGGGGGTGGTGCTGCCTTGGAGATGTACCTGGAGCAATGGGGTAGGACTTCTGGGGCTGGGGAAAAGTGAAAGCTGAGTCAACAGCAACGTGACCCCACTGCTGTATCTTAAACAGAGGCCATGGAGGTGGTTTTGTGTGGTTTGTTTTTGTTTTTTTTTTTTCTTTCAGAGGTCTCCTCAGATTAGCATCTGGATTATTTTCTGGCATTCCATTTTTGTATTGTGCTGGCCGGTGTCGTGCTGTTAAAAGTAATGACAACAAAGCATGAGTTAGAGTTGGCTTGGGGAGAAACCTAGTCTTGTACAACTAGTTAACATGTGTTTTCATAAATCTGCTAGTCTACTTCAGTGTGCTTTGAACATAATCTGGGCCTAGTAAAATACAGTTAATTATATACCCATTTTAATTGTAAACCAAGTTTCAGGATGCCTGTATTGTTACGTAAGTGCTTATAATTCTCCTATTTCTATCATATTTCCCTGGCACCTCATTTGAATTTACGTGTATCTGAGGTCATAACTGGAGTTGAAGTTCTGCTTTTGGTTAACTCTGGAGCATAGATCAGCTATTGTGAGTTTAATGAAAACATTGTCATCTTAGTGGCTTACTAAAAAAGGAAAAGCCTAGAAAAGCAGTGCCACGTTTGGTGAATGTACACTTCTGTCAGCACAGGACTGCTGTGTCACAACGCACCATGGAGTAACCACCACCGCAGATAAATGTATTCGTTACCCTAAATCCACACGATTTCATGGGTGCATATGACGCTGCTCTCATTTACACTCCTTAAGGAACTGGCCACCAGAGACAGGGAGCTAGGGTTTGCTTTGAGGTGTGTGGAAAAAAAGGTGGTATTGCAATGGGGAAGAAGGTTAGAAATGTGCACCAGCTTTGGGATATCCAGCTTTATGAGCGCATTTACACTTATGGTTTTGACATTCTGGTTCCATTCAACATCAGTTATTTCTGATTTACGGTGAGGTCGATCTAAACTCTGTATCTGGAGAGCGGGTAAAGTCAACTCCAAATGTCCCCACAGGTGATGGTTGGAAGCCTGTTTTTCAGTCTGTGCTTTCCCAGCCTCTGGCACCTCCGGCAATTGTGTAGACAGCATAAACTGCAAATAAGGGCTCCGAATTGCACTCTATTTCCAGCCGTGGAAACATGCTAAAAGACAAACTGCTCTGGTCTTTTCTTTCACCATGATTGATTTGATGGTGCTGCCAGAGGAAACAAGTGTCATTTTTTCATTCATTAAAATAAAATCTCCTTTAAATTATTTTAGAGTTCTGAGATAACAAACAGCAAGACAAAGATCACAGCTGAAGACTTTTATACCATCAAAATCTTTAGTCATTGTCTTTGAGCTTCATATAAATAAATGATCAATGCCTCAAAACAAGACCCTTGAAGGTGTTTTTATAAGGCCACAAATGTGTCAAGCAGACTTATTAGATGTGAAGGGAATGATTATTTGTACAAAGTGAAATGAACATGTGCAATAATATTGTAAAATGTTTATTAGTCTAGAGTGTGCTGAATTTTCCTAAAATATATCAGGTTCTCAGTTTGCATTTAATGTAGTGTTAGGTATGACGCTATATCCTTCCTAGGCTATTTTCAGTTAGTGTTATGCTTTTTGCAGAGTAAATCATGGGTTTGTGTCTTTTATAACACGGGTATTATCAAACGTGAGGCAATGCTACCTGTCTAGAAATCCAGTGTGAAAGAAAGCACACACTGATCCTTGGTTCAAAGGGTGGTTGATTGGACCATGTCTTTGGAGAGCAAGTGGGATGCAAAGGTCTGAGAACATTCTGAGGGCTTGAGCATCTCTGCTCTCCAGTGGCTGTCGATGCACCCTGTGCACCAAGGTATGAGCTCCCTTGCTGGTAACTCGGTTCACGTGTGGCTCTAGCATCAGATTTTACATTTCCAACCAAAAGACTGCCAGACTGATGGTTGTGGGGTGAGCAGAGCTGTAAAGTCATGTTTAGTCCCACAACTCTCCTCCAAGTTATCCCCTTTGTTCTTGTGCTCCTCCATGAAGGCTTGCTCTGTTAGAAGGGGAAGAGCAGCGATGCAATGACTTTGTTCAGCCTGAACCCTGCTGACCTATGGCCCCTCTTCTGCAGGGTTGCAGGGATAAGGGTACACCTGTGTGGATTGTGGAGGTTTGGAATTAACTGAGGACCTGGACTTAGGCACTTGGTGATGCTCTGTGACACTCTGTGTGCCCCAGCTGAGCTAGAAGTCTAGTGGGAGGGTGAGCAGTCTGCTGCACCTGCTCTTAGGACTGGTGAATTTTGCTGCATTTTATTCTGGTCCCTCTTCAATCAGGATATTGCCCCAGCAGTTGAATTTATTTTGGTTCCGTGCTGTGCATTTGGACTCATTTAATTGTTTAAAGATGTGTTGTGGGTGGTAAGTCAAGATCTATGCAGATCCATTTTGTCTTCTCTTCAGACATAGTTAATGGGCTTCAACTAGGCAGGACCTTCCAGTCTTGTATAAAACACCTTTAAGAAATCTTTGCTAGCAGACAATCTGAAATAGTTGTTCATATTAATGGTACACAGACTACTCCAGATTTGGATATTCCTATGGTAGGGAAGCCCTTCTGCAGACCAGCACTGTGCTGGTGGGACTAGCTTTCAAGATGATTGATGGCTGCACTAACTACTGTTATCTTCCCTTATAGTTCCCTGCCCAGGGATACAACTCCAAGGTGCTGTTGGTTGTGGAAACCTTTACATGAAAACCTAGCATAGGGTTTTATACTTTAAATTTTTTTGAGGCACAAGGTTTTGAAACAGTGTGTCTTGAAAATTCCTTAGGGAATTCAATGGAAAGGTATGCACTCTGAGCTCCTATTCACACACAAAATTTAATGCGTTTCAGGTAATTGTCACCAGGTTACTCTTCGGCTCTCCTAGTTCAAAGAACTGGTTGAATTTAACAAAGAAATTAAGGCATCACACCTAGGGAATAAAGCTTGCTGTGAAATGTTTTCTGTGAAAGCCAGAACCAGGTGAAAATCACTTAGTTTCAGGTTTCATTACAAATTTGAAAACCATATCTCAGGTTCACTGAAAGGTTGGTTAAGGGTCATGCTGCAGGGCCTGGTTTGGAATGAATGTGGCTGATTTATGTCGTTTGCAGCAGAACTGGGTATCGTTCATTGCTTTGACCTAGGTTCAGGGGTCTGCTCCTCTAAGCTCTCCTTGTGTGTTAAAGTCAATGGGAATTCCCTCCATGGAGACCTTGGAGGATCCATCTCCATGAGCATCTCAGGTTTTTCATTGCTTTAAATACCAGCCTTATTTCAATCCCTCAGCACCTCCTCTGGTGTGTGTTAGCCTGATTCCATGTTAGCCGCCTGAACCGCTCTGTTGCCCTCAGGTGAAGATCCAACCTGTCTTAGAAAACCCAGGAGTCAAGTAATCTAATAAGTAGTTTGCACAAATCCATCTGTGCTGAAATCACTCCCACACAACCCTGCTAGAGGGTCCCGTTGCCATTTTGCAGGCAGCCAAACCCAAAGGTTAAAAGCTAGACCAGCATGTTATTGGTTGAATGCTTGCCACATCTTTGCCTAATGAGCATCTGGTTCCTCTTACAATTAAGAAGATCTGTGTGACTCACAGGCAAGGTCTTGCAGACCTGGCCATTGATACAGAAGGTTCAATCACTTGATCTACCCTCCCCAGGGCTGATCTTTCCCCCTGCTGCATCCAGGCTGTTCTTCACATCCATATTCTGGAAAGGCAGGCAAATAGTGATAAGACTGAATATCATCTTAACACTCCTGACACTCTAGGAGCATCCACTGGAGCCTCATCACCAACTGGAACCTTTCTGTCTTGTTCTTTCCTAGTTATTAATCACTTGCAGATGCTTACATAGCATCATTCTCATGGGAGATTATCAATGTCAGCATGGATTCCTTGCAGCAGTGTTACCAGAGCAAGAAGAAAGGCTACCCTGAAGTTCTGGAAGAGGGTCTTATTAATCCCTCAAAAGCAGAAACATTTACTCTTCTAGCAAACCTGGAAAGCTGGGCTAGCAGTAGGCCTTCAAGAAGTGGCTGGAGCAATGCTGAGCATTCATCTTGAAACCAGAGGTTATGTTCACTGTGAACTTGGGGACTGGACTGGGATCTGTAAACATTAAGCTGGAAATTAACCTGGAAAGCTAAGCTGCTGGTTTTGCCCAGACACCAAGGTGAAACTGAATCGCTTCACCTGATTTCTGCTTTTACCTCCCAGGGAAAATCTTTGCTTCCCGAACCAGTAGTATGGCCAAGACCTGAATCAGTCAGAACCTCATCAGCATTGACTGGGATACCTCTGTGATCTCTTGGCTGGAAGGTATGCCCCAAAGACCAGGTTGTGACTGAAACATTGTCGGTTTGGTGGGTTCTGTGGGAGTCTCAAAGAGATAAGCAAGTCCAGACATAAAGTTGTCCTCAGAGGCTAGAGTGAACTGTGGTGTGCAGTCACTGGTCAGTGCTGTGGGGCTCAGCAGTACCTTGGCTCCTGAGGGCTAGTGTGAGATAACTTTGTGCATACATGTTTTGGCCACTGGCAACTGTGAGATGATTCAGCTGAGCTTAAATCTCCTTCTGGGTGGGTTAAATTAATCCAAATTACCTCATGTTTGCTGTGGGCTAGGAACACACACAAGCAGTTTGTGGTAGTTCACAAAATGTAAGACTGGTTATACCTGGTAGTGCCAAAGGTCTATCTGACCTCATACCCTGCCATTGGTGGTGATCAACAGGTTATGCCGAAGAAAAACTACAATAGGGCAAGAATCTGGTGACGCAGGGGGTTGGAACTTGATGATCTTTAAGGTCCCTCCCAGCCCAAACCATTCTACGATTCTATGTTTTTCCAGCATCACTCTTTTAACCTTCAGCATTTTATGGCTCAAAGACACATCAGACAAAGGTGATATTTTGTATTTAAGGAGGTTTTTTTTTTTCTAATGAATTTGGCTGATTGCATTTGAACTCGCATATGTTTCATAGCTTCCCAAGCAAGGAGTTCCTTAGCTTCACCAGGTGCTTGTGGTAGACCTGTTTGCTTTCGTTTGTTCTCAGTCTCCTCCTTGCTGTTTTCTTCTCTTTCCCAAGCCTTGTGCTGGAAAGGGGAATAAACAACTCATGGCTACTCACTGTGGCCAGGGTCCCGTTGATCTCTAGCACATCCCATCACAGTCATCTCTTCCAATTTGAGGAGTCCTCCTCTATTGAATGCAGCATTTATTCATTCAGCCATTCAAGACCTTGGATCATTCTTGTCATGTTGTGGGTCCAAATGTGGATGCATGCAAAGACTGTTGCTTTTTATTCAGAACTCTTTACACTCAGGACTTTGAAGGAGAAATCATGTGGAAAAAATAGAGCAGCCGACATCTAAGACCAGCAGAATGCTTGGTTTCACACTGGTGCCCTCTCCATCCCTTCCTTTCCTTGTGAGTCAGGGCGTCGTCAGTAATGTTCTTTGTTACTGATCCCCCTCTGCTCCCCCTGTATGTGAGCCCTGGGACTTAAAGACAGGGTGAGAAAAGGTGAGATTAAAAAGATCTGGACAAGGCTAACAGAGGAAATGGGATCATTTGTTCTTTCGGAAAAGGTTGGATTTTGCCTTTTATCAGAAATAATCTGTGATCATTTGTTTAAAAGGCTTGGCCTATTTGGCTCTTGAGGCTTTCAGGGTGGGGTAGTGAAGATGTTCAGTATGTATGTACCATGATTTTAAGACACATTGAGCAGTAACCTGACGCCCAACCTCTGTGTGGCCTTTCTGTTTTACATGCTACGGACAAGTACATTACTGTTTTAACAGTCGACTTCCTGTGAAATGAAAAGCTGGATTTTTATTGATCTTGTGCTGTTTCAAATCCACCTACTCTCAGCTGCATGGTGTTTGCTTGGAAAGCATCTGACGGGATGTTCCTGGAAAAACCTCACTCCGCGGAACAATACAATGCTTCTTTGTTTGTCGTCTTCTCACTGAGGGCAGTCAGCCCTATTGAATGAACCTCAGATGTTTTGATTTGTTCTTTGGTGAAAGTTTATATGACTTAAGCTGTCTTTTTACCCTTCCCGCCTTCCCCTTTAGGCTTCTTCTAAAGAACAAAGCCGCTTGAATTAAATTGCTCTGTATTGGGATTTCTAACATTAATGAATGTTGTTTCAAAGTGTTATCTCATTTGGAGCCTGAAATGACTAAGGGCCACCATTCTTGTGCCAATAGAAGAGTCTCTGTGGCTTTGGGATTGTTTGCTATTTCTTTTAACAGATGGGCACTTTGAAAGGTTTGTTTATTTCCATACATTTCTTATTATAAAAACAACAATAATGAACAGTTAGGCCAACATAAAGTGGCTGTATTATTCGTGCAGGGAGATGCAATGTGTAGTCTAGCTATTGAAACAGTAAACTGAGGATTATTAAAAAAAGAACCCTTAGTACTATTTCTGAGACCTACGGGCATTGAAACTGTTTATTTTATGTAGGTAAGAAGCCAAATTCTTTGCAGTGCAGCTCCTGCACTTCCCTGGAACCACAGAGATGGAGATGGCCTTCTGACATGGTATATTAAAGATCTTCATTTAAAGAATGTGTCCCCAGATAACAACCTTGGACTGAGCCTTTCAGGCTTCCTCTGAAATGACAGCACAAAGGCTGTGCGTAAACCAGATGTTTGCAGCGTATGTATTTCCAGTGGAGTTCAGTGGTAACAAATACTGTGTTAAAAAAGGACTTTTTTTTTTAATAAAGAAGCTGTTGAGTAGCATTCATGGTAATGGGTGACTATGATCAAGTCAGGTTCTTTCTTGATAATAATCCCTGGTCCCTGTGTCATTGAGAACAGTTTCTATAGGTACAAATGAGCTGGTATAAAGGAAGCCAGTATAATACATCAGGGCTGGGTGGGAGGTTACTTCATTTAACTTCCGCCTTCCTTTCTTTGAGTTCCTATTAAGCTAAATAATGGCAGTCTACAAAATGAAGGAGCGATTGAAGTGTGCCTGCAAACCAATTATATCATTCTGGACATGGTCTCCAGGACTCTTTGTATATGTACGTGTATGTGTGTCTTGTCTTTCTTGTCTGGGGCTCTGACTCTCTTGAAACTGCTGTTTTATGGACATTGTGAGAGCCTTTGGTTTTCAGAATTGTTGCTTTTATTCTTTCACCCCTCCTTAGTCGCTGGTTGTATTTTTGTGTCACAAAAGGTTTTGTGAAGGGCTCCGCTTTGAGTATGGAGTTTAGAACGTGAACTTGCATTTTGGTTCTCCAGCAAAATCTCTATAAGCTCTGTCTAAAAAGGGGTGGGGGTGGGGAAGACATTTTGACAAATGTGTGTAAAACAGATCTTACATTGATTACCTCTCTGGGAATGTCATCAGAGAAGGGAATATGTGAGGTCAGGCCTGGGAGGGAAAACACGGAGAGATACTTCACACTAAAGCCAAATACAGATTTCCTGCATGTGAGAGGGTGGGTTGGTGGCACCCACTGTATCAGGTCATGACCCATTTAGTCCCTCCGTTGACTGAGAGCAATAGTAGAGGCAAGGTTCAAAAATCCATAGCAGATAATTTTCTATCAAGATGCCAGAGAAAAATTTCTTGCTCACATACATTAGATATTGCTTTGCAGAAGACTGAAGAATATATATATATATTATTGTGCCTCTTCTATATCATGGAGAAGGTTTTACAGTTTCCATCAGAAGGTCATCCTTTTTCATAGCCAGTGGGACTTTTGGACTTGGTGATGTCATGGCAGAGGAAGTCCCACGGGTTAGTGGAGTAAGGAGTTAAGCAATAAAGCATCTTGCAGACTTGTACACTGATCACTTGCCCTTCTTTGAAGGTGTGGTGGAAAAGAGTAAATGCAAAGTCAACTTTTCCTTCCATGAAGTCCCTCTCTGTTGGTCTAGGTGAGAAGTTTAGGCTGGCTGTGTTAAGTTCAAGATGGGTGAAGCTAGGGAAGATCAGACGCACACCAAATGACTTATAAACTCTCACCAAGTCTGAACGTCATCATGATGAGCTTTAGATGAAAGTAGTATCTCTGGTCCTGCATGAAACACGACATAATGACAGGGTTATGCCTTAGTAAACAACTTCTAGCCTCCTAAATGCAAACAATGTATGTAACGGATTAAGCAAGACCAACAGGGTTGCGTAAATTATTAGAGGTTTAGCACAATAAGACCAAACTGGGAATAAACTATCCAAATAGGTGCACCATGACACCCATAATCAAATGTGATCAAATGTAAAAAATCAAATAAGGCTACATAGTATGGGGCTTGGCTCCTTGCTTGCTTTATGCTACCATCAATGACAGTCTCACACAGAATCCCAAGACTGTATGTGTATGTTGCTGCTTATGAAAAATCCACTTATAAGTGTTTGCTACGGATTAGCAGGTGATTAATAAATGTTTTAAAAGAGATTATAAATTGTTATGGAAGCCAACAGGTTGTGTAGAATTATGACTTGGAGCTACCTTTTACTAAGGGCTTTGTGTGTACCTCAGTGCTCATGTTCACCATCATGTTAGTACATCTATTAATAATCTCTTGGCTCCTTTTAAAAAGGTTGTAAGTGTAAGCCTTGCAGGAAGTGAGATAGACATGGCTGTGTATCTGTTTTATAACAGTAATGTTGCTGTAGCTGTGAAGATATAAAAATATATTAGAGTTAAAGCCACCCTGTTGTATTTTATAGTAGTATATTACGGGAGTAGTGAGATTGTAGCTGAGATGAAGTGGGAACTTGCATTTAAATCTGTGTTTTGGTTCACTTAAAACTTGAGTTTAAAATGGTCTTTAGAGGCCAAATTTTTCTGTATTTTCTTTTTTTTTTTTTTTTTTTTAAAGCATCTAAGGTGATTTCATGTCCAGACATTCCTTTGTCTGACAGAGGGTTAGGTCAGTTTTCGGTGGTCTTGTCATCTGGGAGAAGTCTAGCGGCAAATGCAACTGAACGTACACTGTCTCAAAGTAATTGCTGTTAGGGTTCGTAGGTACTGTAAATCTGCTGGATTGGGGTGCACAGATCTCTCTTCCTTTATTTCATCCCCTTCCCTGTTACAGCTTATTTTCCCTTTGTATGTGTAAAGATGCACTTTGCATTCTGTATTTGGTTTCTTTAATCAATAAGAAAGCATTTTCTACTTGTCAGCTGATCTGAACTTGGAAATGCCATAAAAGTACACAATATTCCTGTTACCAAAAAGGAAAAAAAAAAGAAAAGCTTTTTTTCTTCCTTTCATTTATCTCCAGAACATCATAGCTATTGATAACTTTTTTCAGCAGAGTGTTCGTGTGCATGTGTGCAAGAAAGCACACACTAGAACTTACTGAGGAACTTTTGTCCATGGAAGAGTTGCCAGAAATCTCCCCAGTAAAACCCTTGCTTTGATTGCCTTCAACTTTCCTAAACTTCCTCTTTTTAGCCTGAAGTTTTTCATGCTGATTGGAATTGTCCCCCAAGAAAATTACATCCTGAATGATACCATCATTGGAGAGTAGAGGAAAGTGCTACTCCAAGGGACATTACGGCTCCCTAGGGAACAGTCCAAACTGTTCCCTGCTTGCGAGAAAGTGGGAAGGATTTTACTGTATATTCAAGAGACCATGAGGATTTGGCCAGGAAAAAGCCCCTGAAAAGTGAAAATCAAAAGTTTTCATGCACTCAGTAGAAATTTGATAAATAGGGAATGATTTTTGCCCTGCACGCCTGTATTTATAAAAATGATTCCCCAAAGGGGAGTATGAGCACTTTCCCTCCCCAGTGTCGAAGCTGGACACTTTCTGTGGTTACTGTACTTCTGGACTTAGGGACTGAGACCGAAGGGTCTCCCCTGGCTGTTGGTACCCCCACACCAGGCTGAGAAGGCAGTGAAAAGGGAGGCAGCCAGGCTTTTGTAGGGAGAGGGAAGCATAGGTGAGGAGGTGAAGTGGGGGCAGTTTAGGTGGTCCATTTTCCTGAGCATCTGCAACCAGCTCGTTGGAGGCTGGTGGGCTTTTGGTTCCTGCAGCACCTAGGGTTAATTGAATGCCTTTACAATTTAACTGTCTAAACTTACCAAAAAACTGTAGTGTCAGTAATGTGCCTTTGCTCTTGGGACAGTTGAGCAGGTGAAATGACAGTGTTTCCATGTCTATGCCTGCATGGCTGTCTTCAAAACATTCTGCAACTCATCGCTCTCGGCAATTCGTGTGTGCTGGGGCGTCTTCAGTCTCACCTCCTCTGTGGCCTTGTACCTACCTTGCTCTCTTCCCTGATGCCATATGGACTTGTTCCCAGGGTCCCCCCATGCTTCTGCACCTTATTTGACACAGATTGAAGCTAAAGTATTATCCCTGATTTAGGGTTATTTTAAGTTTTTCTGTAGTGCAAGCCAAATGTGTGAGAAGTGGGTTTGCAGTCCCTCTTGGATGCCAGGTTTGGGAAGTACATTGTAAAGGAGGCTTGGGCCAAGCACCAGGTCTGGAAGATTATAAAGACACATTGAGCAAAACTGTATTCAGCATACACCATCCATCCTGGTCAGTGACCAAAGCAGCAGCTGTGTGAAGAAAACAAACAGTGTGCTGTATTTAAAGACTCTTGCATAACATAAACAGCCAAGGAGCTGTGCCAAAGTTACACAGACATTCTCAATTCTGGCATTTCCTGACTTTAGATTGCTTGCCCTGTGCAGGTTTAATGTTTTTCTATATGTAAGTTATTTCTGAGTGCAATACATGCTTATATTCTTGATTGCATAACTCATAAAAATTTCCATGCTGGTATCTGTATTTATACACAGAGATAGCTGTTGCTACGGTTATGTGGTGTCCTGAAAATGCTCGGTGTTTTCCTATTTATGTTTTAAACAGGGCTTGGTCAGGTAAAGTAAATATCTTGCCTTAATTTAGGTTTTATGTTTGCTGTAAAACTTGTTTAAAAAAAAAAAAAAGAAAAAACATTAAGCATTTCACAGTAGAAACACAAAAATTTCACATTACGAGGCAAGTCGACTTTGGCATTTTTCCTTTCAGTCAGTTTGTTTTTCTAATATAAAACTAATATGACATAATGTATAATCTAATTTGGAAATTACAATTTACTTGGAAGGATTATGCTGCCAGCCAATACCAACAAAGAAAGAAATTATTTGAGAATGTTTCTTTCCTTCTTAACGTGGTCGATAATTTATTTTTCCTTGAGAAGATTACTTTTTTCTTTACGACATTTCCTGCTGGTGTGATTTGCATTAGGATTAAATAATATGTTCCATGCTTAACTTATGCACTGAAGAAAGTGGATTTTTCCTCAAATTAAAAAAAAAAAGGTGCAAATTACTATCTTGTTATGGACTTTGCTTATTTCACAGCAAAGCTTGTTGATCATTTTCAGATGGTTTGAGAGCAATTGCTTTATTTGTACTGACAGTATTTACACGAAGGGGCAATTTGAAATGGGTAGATCTCTGTCTTTTATGAATCAAGGCCACTAAGATGGCTTAGAACAGGAGAAGCTGAAAAACGGGTAATCCAACCGTGGTAATTCTGACTAACACCAAATTATCATGTTGACTCTCGTTAACCGCATGAGTTTAAGTGTTCATCCAATGTGTTGCATTATAAGGCTGTGGCATTTGTTCAGGAGCTTCCCGTTCACAGCAGCGCGCCAGGAACGTGTTAGTTGTGTTAAATGTTCCCGTATCTCCCGCAGATGCTGCGGAGGGAGCACGAGGGGAGCAGGTTTGTTAGCCTGGAGCATGTAAAGGAGCATTAGGGAGAAGGGGGGTGCCCAGTTGCTGGAACAAGCTTGTGTCTGGCACAGCACCTAAAAATGCAGCCTCTAGGTTAAGTGGAGAAAATTAGACACAAAGGATCCATTTTATGAAGAATTTACAGTCCTGCGCAAAATGTGGTGTGGACTAAATAAGAGTGCTCTTGAAAATAAGAGCAAGAAATGTGTATCCGCTTCTGATTTCTCCAGTTGGACTGCAAGTGAGATCCAACCATAATGTTATTAGGGCTGATTTAAAGGCAACTCTGCTACTGGATTTGGATGGTATTGGAATTGGATTTGGAAAATCTGGGCTCAGTTATGTCTCTGCCACAGGACTCTTATTGCAGCCTCTGGAATGTCACTTATCCTTTGTATTCCTCAGTTTCCCATCTGTAAAAGCAGGGGTCACTTAATTTCCACCCCTTCTTTCCCTCTTGCGTATTTAGTCTTGAACTTCTTTAGGGGGTGGTTTTTTTTTTTTTACAAGTGCCCAGCACAATGAGACCTTAGTCTCAGCTGGGATCTCTGCTGTAATACAGATAATATTATTGTTGACAGCTGTTGTTGTATCTGTGTAATGTAGTAGCATAAAGCAATAAAGCTTCCTCCCCTCCTGGTATTTAAAACTTAGAGAACAGTTTTGTTGACTCTTCTTCTTGTTTGTTCTTTAATAAAGTTAGCTCAAAGCTATTTTCTGCAAGGCTGATTGGAGTACTCAGGGTAGTAAACTAGGACTTCGAATGAAATCAGGGTGCTTCCATCCTGCTGTAAATGTCTACCTTGCATTGTAGTTTCTTATCTTGAAACCTTGAAGATATGCTGATATCATAGGTCATCTATAGAGTAGGTAATTGGCATCATCATTTTAAACAGCTTGAGTTTTTAAAGCATTTTTTTCCTGCTGTAGGTAATTCTGTTCTTCCAAAGTTGAAAATTAAGCTGTGTGAATTTTTGGTTTGTTTCCCTTATGCAAGCATGCAGTCTATCTGTTTGTCTTCATTTCCACTGACCTGTTAGATTTGATGGAAAAACTGGCACAGGGCTGGAGGTCTTAAAAAGACTAACTGCTTACCAGACTCAAGAAAATCTGAAGCTGGGTGAAGGAAATTGATTCTGTTAACCTCCCCAGAAGATCCTCAGCTAGATGTCAGCCGGAGTATTAGACACTAGAGAATCTAAACCACAAACCTCCCAGGACACCAGTTTTCATAAGCTCTGCCACTCACGAAACTTCTAGCACAGCAGTGTGCTGTAAGTGCAGCAAAACCTGGTGTATCTTCACAAACAAAAAATGCCTTTGACTGTGTTGAAGGTGCCCTCTCCATGTAACCCAACCCAGGTGCCCACTGCTCCTCTACCTTAGGGGGCTGCAGGCAGGCAGAGGGTGAAGTTAGCCCCAGGACATGGCTGTGCCAGGCACCATGCAAACATTTTCCTTCCCCAAAGGACCTGGGGGGGGTGGGGGTGGCAAATAGGTGCAGAAACCCCAAATCATCTTGGAATATCTGCAATTCCACTACAGTAAGCACAGAAACAAACTTTTGTTTGGACATAAATAATATCATCCTTCTACTGGTGTTGCTGATGTCAAGATAGTGCAAAGTCCAGGACCAGCCATCGGTTTATATGGCAGCGGTGGGCAGCGAAGTTTGGGGGCAGGCTGTAAAGATCTGCATGTCATTGCTACCATTTCCAGTCTTGAAGACAGAAAAAAACATGGAGATAAAGCAAAGTGATCTCACTTCTATTGTGTTTGGCCTTAAGGATTGTCCACCCCACAGCTTCATCTAAAAGTCTCTGAGAGATACAGAAAGGCTTAATGAAGCTGTGCAATATATTTGGAAAATGAGTATGGACGCGCTGAAACGCCCTCCAGTATATCCCACCATAAAAGATACATATCAGGTTCCTTGTGTGGCATTTGAGGACTATAAACATGTTGCCATGATTTGCTATGTTTCCTGAGGGTTTACAGAAAAAGCGGCTTTTTTAGGGGACTGCCATATTGAGATTGACAATTTGATGTAAACCATGGCCCAGCATCCAATGTTCTGTTTAATGCAATTCTGTGTTTGTCAGCTGTAACCAATTATGCTTTTCATTGTGTTAAATGACACCAACATGGCTCCCTTCTACCACGTTGTTGCTAATACTGCTTTATATGCCTTCCACGGCTGAGCCCTGTTGGAAGCTGTGTCATATATGAGCTGTTGCTCCTCTCCCTGTGTGCTGGGCAAAGCATGAGATACCCAGATCAGTGCTGAGTGCTAGGAAATGTTTTGTGTGGCTTGAGGAAAGCACTGGGATCTGGAGCAGAGTAGAAATGGGATATAATATGAAGCTTAAAATGGCATCTGAGGTGCTTCTGAGGGATTGTGCTGGTCGTCTGTACACTAAGGCTGCTAATCCTGGTTTGTAATTGCAGTAGGAAAGCTTAAACTGGAAAGAAGTCAAAGCTTTAATCTCATCTGCTTCTCCCCCAATCCATACACTCAAAGGCTGTGAAAACCTTAATCCTCATGATCCCCAGTGTGGTCCTGCACAGTTTCATAGTGAAGTCTAGAACCTGAAGGGACCCTGGAGGGCCAAAGATGTGTACCTGTGGAAAGGGTTTTCTAGCAGAGAGTGGTCCCGTGGGCTGGGTGTCATCTTCACACACAGGGCTGTTTTCTTACTGCCCTTCCAAAAAACGAAAATAAATAATCCCCTTCTGCTATGGGGAAAGTTCAGTGGTTGGTTGGTTCATTAAATGGTTTGTTGATTGTGAAACGGTCAGTCAGGAAACTGGTGGCTGGCTCTGTGCAGGTCCACGTCTGCCAGAGAAGTAGGCCGTGGCAGCTGTATGCCTTCAACGCGCCAGCTCTCTGTCACACTTTGTTTGGAGTTGGGCAGCTTCTCTGGAAGTGGTGGGAGGATCTCTAGGTGGGAGAGCAGCTGAGGGCATTTCAGGATTTGACCTCAGAAAATGGAAGTGGCCACCCTGAGGGATCCATCTGAACCAGGACCTTGTCTCTGCCTGAGGCGGCGAGTGGGGCAGGAAGAGAAGAGGAAAGGTGTAGGGCAAGCACGTAGGATATTTCTAATTACTCTCCATCCTCCAAGTCCTCTACAAAAGACCTCCTGAACTAGACGTGCTTTAATATTTTTCTAATGACCCTCAGTGTTTGAGTTTTTTGGTTGTTTCCTGAACTTGTGCAGTTGTCCCTTTAACCTGTATTATCTGTTAATTATGCATTCTGTGGTAGTCCCACAGCTTAACTCCAGGTTGCATTTGAACCATTCAACCTGTTTCCTTGCATTTGCTTTGAACCTGGCCCAGGCTAATTGCATTTGATGCTCCCACGCCAACTCCAGTTCTGGTGTTGGAAGAGTTCACAAACAACTGGTTCTTGCCCAAGCCCAGGATTTTGTGCAATCAAGAGCATCACTTTTCCAGCTGTGGACCTGCTTGGTCACTCCTTGTAGTGAAATCATTGGCTGTTTTACTCTCCTTGGTGTTTGGGCAAAACAGGAAGTAGGAGCCCAGATCAAGTCCCTGAAGCTCAGAGGTGCTTTGCATGAAGCAGCTGGGATTTCCTCACCCACACAAAACCTGGGAATGTCTTAGGTCTCCCTCCTCCATTTTATTTGTCCAGTGTTAGCCAGCAGCCATGCTAGACATTAAATAACATTGCAACTGGGAGTTGGGATTACTCTGCTTTCAGGAGGTCTTGTTGCAGCTCCCCATTTGTTCATAGTCGGCTTGCAAATTCCATGAGGCAGTGGGTTTGGAGATCAGGGCCCAGAGATGCTGCAGCTGGAAATGAGATACAAACTGGAAAATGCTTTTAATTTTTGACCTTCAGGTCTACCCTGACATTGGGTGTTGATTTCCCCAAGGTGGCTGGATGGGTGTCTTCACCCTGACATTGTTGCAGAGAACCTGGGACTATGGGGCAAAACTTGTTCCAGTCTGCTCAAGTAATCCTTGGAAGAGCTGAGAAGAAATCAGGTTACCTTCACTCTGTAGCCAAGACTTTGCTTGTCATGAGAGAAAGCGAAAGTACTTCACTCCTTCGAATCATAAATAAACCGTTAAATCCAAGTTCGGGGAGAGGAAGCAGAATAGCACTTTTCAAAAGTGGTGTTGTTTCCTCTGAGATCGTCTATCAGCTGGCTTCAAAACCAGGATTGAGCTGCTGCTTGTTTAAAACCAAAGCCATCCCTGCCGTGGTGCCATAAATGTTCAGAAAATTGGAAAGACCCCTCATGATATGAGTGAGATTTTTATTTTTGCTGTGTTTCTAGCAAATCCATGAAAAGATTGGTTGAGTAACTGCAAAATTGTTTTTCATTTTTATCACCTTCCCAGCATAAAGTTATTTTCCAGCAAAGTAAATAACAGGGGAAAAAAATTTGCAGTGAAAATTTTGGTTTTAAAAAGCTGAAAAAACACTCTTTGCTTCCATTGCTTTTGGCAACGAAAACCTTAAAATGTCTGGTTTCTAGAAATGTAACATAACATTTTTGGCAGTATGATATAAATTGACAAAAATATTAAAATAAGAGTAATTTTGTTTTCATTCAGGAAGAAAAAAGTCCAACCCCCATTTTTTTTTTTAAATCCATATTTTTCACCAAGAAAGATTCCTCAGCTGAGACTCAGACTTATGTAGCAGTGGCATGGAGGTTCCTACTTTCCTATCATGGCCTGTGCTCTTTAAGCCCTGCATTGCTGGCTGTGAAATGATGTTTCAAATCCATTAATACCAAAAAAGCAGGGTGCTCTCTACACCCCAAAACTAACCAGTTGCTTCAGCCAGATGGTTTCCCAGGGCAGCAAACAGCCCTGGCTTACGGCAGAGCCTGTCAGGAGCACACCCATTGCCCCCACCGCCACCAGCTCAGTCCTCCTGGCTCCCTGAGATGTGGTTGGGTGAGATCTCTGTCCTGTGGAGGCATCTCAGGTTGTTTGCGGTGCTCAGGTTGGAGGTTCGCCTGACATGCGGTGGGTGCATGCTCCTCGTCTCTCCGTGCCGCTACGTGCTGTCAACCAGCCGGGCTCTGCTGTTCCTCTCAGGCAGCTGCTGCAGGATTTCCCAAGTGCTCTTAGGAAAAAAAGGAAGAAAATAAGCATGGAGTTTTACCAAGTGTGACTTGTAACAGACCATTAGCTGAAAGCCAATTTTCTGGATAATGGACGTTGCTTTAAAGATTACTGCTGGAAGCTGATGCTTGCCCATAAAAAACGTCAAGATTACACTTTATGATGATAATGCTTTGTCTCTCTGAAAGTGTCCTTCACCCCGTTTCTTCTAGACCTTTCAAAAGTTCATTGAAGCTTTGAACAAGCCTGTAGAGTAGGTGTTTTTCTTTTTTTTTTTTTTTTTTAAAGAAGCATATAGACCCAAACTGAGACATACTGAAGTATGGACATTAATTTTCAAGGCTTGCAACAGAGCTTATGGCAGAATTGAACTATGGCTTCTTCCACCCTTAGCTTTTAACTGTGCCAGTACTGCCTTTGGAGGGTGTCATTTGTAGTAGGAAGGCAGTTGGGTGTCACCCACAAGCTTGACCTATGTTTCTCTCCTGTAATTGTTTACATCTCTCTTCTCTTCTACTTCTGCTGCTTTTATTCCTCTTTTGTAGGGAAAGGAAAATAGAGAAAACAGCAGATAGCAAGTTTTCCTTGACCAGTGGTCAGCCTGCTTTCTGGAGAATGGCTGCACAGGAGAGAAAAGCTTTCTGTTGGGAAGGAGGGTGAAGCTGTATTGTGTGGAGTCTCCAGTCTAGGAGGGTTCTGAAAGCAGATCAGGCAAGTATCTGTCACATGCTCTTTGCCTGCGCTCAAAGGGATAGATCAGCTAACCTTGCAAAATCTTCTATTTCTGTGGTATTTTTGCACATGTTCAGAAGTGACCAGGCACAAGCCTACGGGGAAGGGTAGGGGGGGGTGTGTGTGTGTGTGTGAGGGTGTGCAAAATGTTACTTCTATTCTTCTGCCAGCAGGGAATGTGTTTTAAGGCTGGTAGTCTGTTTTTCAAGTGAGGGAAAAGAAAATCATTGATATAAGATTTTATAGGGCAACTTTGCTTACAAAACCAACTGATAAGACAGAAGTGATTGAAACCAGTGGTCAGGGAGAAAAAACACCAACAAAGAACAAGCCAAGATTTCCTCCCAAATCTTGGCTTGAGTTGAACTTCTGGTTCCTGGATAGCATCTCTGCTCTGCAAGGGATGGTAGGAATTCATGGACTCCAGATTGTCAGGCCTGTTTCCAGAGCTATGGCAGCCTGGCATGTCTTTGCAGACTCCCATTGCCCATTGTTATGTGTCACGCTGCTGTTAGCTGATGGTACTGCCCTGACCCACAAATGCCCAGCCTCTGCCCACCCTGCATGGGGTAAATGTCTCTCCAGGAGAGAAATGTCCAGCCCCTGATTGTTTGCCTAATGGGAATTGCTCTGAATCACCAACTTTTAGGGACAAAATCAGGTTAAGTGGCTGGGTTAATCTGGCACAAACTCATATTTCCTTGGGAAGTGGTGGTCCTACCTGTTCCACACTATTGAGTATCTGCTCCAACTCCCTGCAACTTCTGTGCTTATCCAGGTCAGGGAGTTGACCCATCTGAAATCCCACAGAAAAGAAAAGCTAGTTTGAAGTGAGTGCAGCTCCTGTAGTATCCCCTCTTCTGTCTCTCCTAGCAGTCCTGGCTGGGCTGCCATACTCGGTGTTTGAACAAAATGCAGCTCTGACGAACTCAAGGAGACCTCAAAGCAGGGAGCAGCAAAATACCATCCTCTTCACCTGCCTGCTGGCCTTCTCAGGACTGTGGACCTCAAACAATTGGCAAAAGGATTTAAGTGACATGATCCCTGCCCAGAGCTTGGATGGCTGGGCTGAAATATCCATATGCACCTTACAAGCTGGGCTTTCTGATCCCTGTTGTAACAAATTAATCAGTAAGCTACACTTCATACAGTTCTGGCCCAGCATCACACAGTTTAAATCCCATCTGAATCCTTTTGCCACTTGGTGTGATCCCAGAAGCAGCCTGTGAGAAACCTCAAGGCGCAGGGACGTCAGTAGAGTTTAGGCTGCATCAACCCAGGCCTTTTACTCCTAGCCAAACAGACAGGAAAAACATAGGGGAAAAAAATAAACCTGATCACACCTACAACTCCTCAGTGACTCATAAGAGGAGATGGAAAAGCTCCAGCTACAATTTCAGAGCACCTTCAACCTGTTCCTACCTGCGCCCAGGAGAGCACTCGGCTTGGGAGCAAAGGGGTGATATTGTTCTCTGAGCAATTTCCAACATGTTTGGGGCCTGGGTTGGGATGCTGGTACCCATGGCACATTCCAGGGTAAGCTTCTACTCTGTACAAATGAAAGTGTCCCAGGCTGGCCATCAGTAACTTGAGCTGATGGCCTGGAAAAATCCACTGCAAGTGATGAGTGGGTGTGACCATAATGCAAAGACTCAGGTGACCAGCCTGGCTGGGACACTCCTGCCATCAGCATCTTGTCCTCGCCATCCCGGTTGGTCCAGGGCTTTCTTCGGTTTTCCTCCTCAAAGAAGCCTTGGAAAGGGAGGTCCCTGTGCTGTGGCAGACAGTGTTGTGAAACACTCTCCCTGTCTTCCTTTGGCAAACGCTGTTGGGGTTTGAATTCTGCCTTATGTTTGCAGAGCCTCACAGTGTACGAGTAAACTTCAGCGGTGCAGTTTGTGGGACTAATGAAGTAATGTGACACTTCATCCTCTCTCCATTAAACTGTAGAGCAGGAGGCAGAGAGAGTGTGTGTAATATGCTCTTATGAGCATAAATAATAGATGTGCAGGAGCCTGTCTGCTGTATTTTTGCTGTATCTGGTGGTCTAAGGGGTTTGAAATAGCACCTATTTTCTTTTTCCTTGTTTTTTGTTTTATCTTCTAGTAGTGATTATATTCTTGGGAAAGGATTTTCCGTTTCCTGAATGTCTTTTATCACCCACAGTGCATATGTAAGCAAAACAGCACTAATCAGAAGAGCAACCAGAGAGTAACGTTAAGTCAGGCAATGGGGAAGAAACTCTGCTTATTTGTTAAAGGAGTCGCTTCTGTGTGCGCAAAGATGGAGCATTGTTGGAGACCATCTGAAAATAGTAGTTGTTAATGAAGCACGGAAATACATGGCAAAGTTTATGCTTTTCTGCAGCACCTGTGAACTGTAGAGTGCATAGAAAAATCTTTGTTAGCCTCTTAAAACAAACTCCTTATTTAAGAGAAACTCTTTGTTTTTATTAAGTGAGATAAATGCTTTTCTTGTTCAGACACATGGTAGAAATGATTCTTAGCCATGGTTTTTTCCCTTTTTTCTAAAAATAAGCTGTGACTCTCAAATCATCTGCCCCCAATTTACTCCTGTGTGACCCTAAGACCCTGATCTGTCAGATCTGTCCACATCTGTGCCCACCACTGAAGAATGTGGCAGATTCAACACAACATATGGCTGGAGCTGTGCATATGATATTCATGGGAAATGGACAAAACATCACCATTTCCTTCGTACCAAACACCTCCTTGAGCTATTTGTACCCCACGCTCGCAGAGATTTCAGGGTTTCGCTCTGCCGTGAATTACATCCAGCAGCAATTGAAGTTTCAGTGCAACTGTTTGCAGATGCCTTTCTAGGGATTTCTTTAAGACATACTTTAGTTGCTCAGTTTTCCTAGCAAATAAATGAGCTTAGAAAACAAGGCATGTTTTCAAGCCGTGACACCATACTGAGGATGTGGCAAGACCCTTCTGGTTAGGGAATTCATTTTGCATGCTATGAGGTTTAACTTATTTCCCTTTAAATCCTCACTTTCTCTTCTCTACTTCTTTGGACGAGAGCTGGGAAATCCTAGAGACTTACGCTTTCACAAGGCTCTAGTTCAAGCCAAGATTGAAAAGTAACTTAGTGCTGTGTGTTTCAAGCTTGGGGGTACCTGACCCTCAACACCAGCTGTGATTTTTCAGTTTGACGTCACAAAAATGTAAACAGGCTTTGAAACTTGTAGGGGCTGCTCTGCTCCCCAGAATTGCCCCATCTGGGCTATTGTGAGCATAGTTTGAGCTGTGCCAGCCTTTCTTTGGCTAGCACTTTTTGGGGGGAGCTCTGAGCAGGTCAGTGCATCATCACACCTTCCCACCCACCCAGGTAGTTGTGTGCAGAGTTGTAGCCCATCTCGAAGCAAGCCAGACCATAAAAAGAGCTGAGGGCAAGTAATTTTGGCTCATCTCATGTGAAGGACACACACATAGCTGTTTATTGTCATTCAGTTGACACATGGTAGTCTGTTAAAATGAGGAAATTCAAATGTGTTTTTAAACTTGGGGTGCAAGGAAGCTTTTTACTAGTTTCCCAAGAAGAGTTGTCATGGTGTAGTGTAACTGTATCCCCATGAAGGGTTGTCATGAGTAGAAGGTATTGCTTAAAAAAAACCCATTATCTTTAATGGAAATAAGTTTAGTGCTAAAAATGTGTAGGTTAAACTCTACAAAGTAAGGGTCAGGAGTCTGCAACTCTAATCCCAGGATAGAGAATTGTTTTGTACTTTGCTTAGGTAAGTTTGGTGTGATTCATGGCTCTCATTTATTGTCCCCATGGGGAAAAAGCCTTGTATAGTTACAACAAATGCCTTAAAATAGAAAAGAATGACTTAACAATTTATTTTTTCAGCTTTTTTTTTTTTTTTTTTTTAGTAAATGAGAAAGGTAGTGCTGCCAGGACAAGTGGAATGAAACACTGTCAAACCATTTTTCAGTTCTGCAGGCTGCCTTTTACTCAGGAAGAATGCAAATTGCTGCTGAACTGTTGACAAAACAAATGGTTTTGTGGACTTCAGGTGGGAGGGAATCTGCTAACGTAACTCTTTGGGCCTCTCTTGGAATATGAAGAGTTTATGGGGACCATTGTGTCCCATTTGGGATACAAGGGTGAGCTCAGTGTTGGAGTGCCTGAACTGATGGTGTTTTATAGATAGAAGTAGACTCAGCCTGTGAGGGGAGTGATTTGCACAACTTAAATCTCGATGTAGGCCTGGCTTGGTAGTTTCATATGGCTGATATCAATCCTGAGCAGAGAAATCTGGGTGTCAGGGCCTGAGCAGGTCATCTCCACCCAGGACTGAGGGCTGATGGATGTGATCACATGCAGTTCCTGAGGCTTGCTCCCTCCCAGGAGGGCTCTGGACTGATGTTTTAAGAAAGGCTCAGACATGTCTCTCTGCTTCTCTGTTCTGTAGAAGAGATAGGCCTCTGGGCACAGGTTTACCATGCCCCAGCCCTCGCCTGCTTTGTATACTGCTCTCCAAGCAGAGATAATGGGACTGATCAGCAGCCAGCTCCGAGGCAATTGCAAGTCTTTCCTTTGTCTTCAGTGGGGTTTGGATCAGGCCCAAAGCTCATAAGCAGTTTTCCACCAAGAGTTCCCGGCACTTATGTCAGTCACTGGCAAAAAGGGAAGGGATAAATCCAGCATCGGCTGCTTCGGATGCCAGGCACATTCTGTGTGTGTGTGTGTGTCTCACAGGGGTATATATACTCACAGAGTCTGTCTTGGTTGCTCCTAAATTACATGACAGCTTGCAAAGGGCAGACTGCTACTAGTCTGCTTCCAGGACCAACCTCTAAAGATTTCCCTCTGAAAAGAGCTGGGAGGATCCGCACGGTGCCCAAGAAAGCCTTTTTTTGGGAGCGGCTGCCCAGGCACGCGGAAGGAGCTAGGGTGGCTGCCTAGTTGGGCTGGCACACGATGGCGAGGATTTCATCAGCATCCCAGCAAGCAGGGTAGCGGGAAGGTAAGCCCAGGAGAGATGCTTCTCCTCCCACGGGGTTCCCAGCACTCATCCAAACCTATTCCCTTTCTCTACAGGGCAATAAAACTGCTTTCCATCCCGGGGCGGGTGGTCTGTGGGGGGCACCCACGTCAGTGGGAGTCTCTCAACAGCCTCCGGCAGCTTTTGGATGGCGTCCCGGGTATGTTTTAGGACTGGGTGTTCATTTAACACCAACCTTAGCCAGCCCCAACTGTGTGTGGGGGGAAGAGCTGCAGGGGGGATGAGGAGGGAGAGGGGAAGGTGTTTTTCTTAGGAAAAAGGCAAGCAGAAATAGACACCCCTTGTCATTTTTTTTGGCAGGCACGGGGAGTTTCGGGAGGGCTAGAGGTCAGAGGAGCTAGTTCTTTGCCTGGGTCTTTAATTGTTTTTTTGTCAACCCAATTGTTTTAATCTCCCCTTCCCGGGAGGGGAGTGGAGCCCTCCTGCCCCCTTGCTGTGCTGGGAGCAGGGCAGGAGCTCTGCTGTCACCTGCAGAGCCATTTTCGGAGCAAGGTGCGGGCAGCTGGGATTTCCTGATGCAAAATGCAGCAGGAAAGCTGGGCTCCCCAGGCCAAGGAATTAATGATACTGTTAGGGGGGAATTTGAGTTTCCACATCAGTAAGAAAAGGAACTGGATACCCGAGGCAATAGACCAAAGTCAAGCTATAAAGTAATTACATTTCTCCCTGTGTTTCATGTGTTTGTTTAATTTTAGTGTTTAAAGGGAAAGGTTTCCTGAGAGCACTGTGCCAGCAACTCTAAAAAATAATTGTGTGTCTTTCTTTAACATATATTCTGGCAGAAATGTCCTGCCTGTATTTTTGGCAGAGGCTTTTGCTTTATCATTAGTCTTTAGGCTATGGTTTTAAGTCTGACTTGGGGCTGGTAGAATGGCAAACCCACCATTTCAGGGAAGTCACCTTCCTCTCTCACCCTTCACCTGAGGGCTCTGGGGCAGTTTGGTAGCCCATGCTGTGCTAATCCCAGTTCCTCCGTACATCAGGCAAGAGGATTTTGCACAGCCATCTTTTGGCATTGCTGCCTGCCTGGCTGGGTTGGAGTGTAAAAAACGGCAGACCTTTAAAACAAAACTTGTCAAGACATCAGGCCAGCACTTTGCTCCCTCCTCTGACCCTGTTCCTGTGTTGAGCCAGTGCTGCACCTGCAGCTGGTTTGGGATGCTGGGGGCAGTTCCTCCTGCAGACCCACTCCGTGCCTGAAACAAGGGCGCTGGGTGTGAAGTGGGGGTAGCCCTGATCCCCCACAGGGCTCCCTGCAGCAGCAGCTGCTTCCAGCTGCTTTCACTGCTGAGGGTGAGAGAAGGTAGCATGGAAAGGTGCTGGTGCTTGCTGGCATTACCTCCAGGCACTTTGCAGGTTCCGGGGAGCCTGCCCTGGAAACTGGCCCTGTAGAACTGCCCGGTTCCCTTCTCACGCTGTTTACCAGCATAGGTAAGCTGTGGTCTAGCTCTGGTGCCGTGGTGCAAGCCCACCATGCGCCTTGAAGTGCGGGTGAGGTATTCTCTAAGTTTTGCAGGTTTTTCGGTGTTCCTTTCTATGATTTTTTTTTTTTTTTTTTAATGATCCATGAAGGGGCTGTGATGCCAAGAGAGCAACCCACTGCAGGACCTCCTCTCACCAAGTGACACCTTTGTAAGGGCGCTTTGCAGTGACACCCTTGTTCTGCTGGAGCAGACCTGGATGTGGCTGCGTGCGTCTCTTCTGGCAGTTATTTACTTCTCTGGTAAATATTTCATAATCCTGTCACTCTGCCTTTTGTCAGAGCTCTCCACTGACTTCACAGATTTGTGACAACCACAGCCTGATGCTGGGCTCAGAGACGTCAGGTGAACCACTCCAAATTGCCAAAGCCTCAGCCTGTGGCAGAAGGAAGGGAATGTGTGCCTGGAGCAGCCTGTGGCTGGGGATGGGGCAAGTCATCTCTCACCCTGTCATAATGAGAAGCACGTGGTCTGCATAGCTTGCAGGGTGAGCAATTCCTATTCTCATATGCAAAACCATGCATAAATTCCAGCACATTGGAAATATGCTGACACCCTGCGCATGTTACCACACCCCTCAGTGAAGTGGGTAGCACAGGGAAGAGGAAAGGTCATTAAATAGGGAAAATAAAAGGAGTATGGTAGAAAGTGCTCATACTTTAATGTAAGAGTGTTTTTTTTGTCTTTTACATTACAGATATATTTTATTTGGTGTAACAGCTAGCAAACCAGGAGAAAATATATGCAGGGCTATAATGATATGGAACCATTGCAAAAACACATGGCTGAGTGGAACGACATCGAAAAATGGCACAGCTGTTGTCATGCTCCCTGTGTGTTTGTAAAGTAAGCTGAAGACATGGGTTACTGTGCAGAGCCCTGTGCAGATAGAGATACAGCCTACGTCTTTTTTACAGGGGTCTGATTCTTTGTACCTCGGGAAGGAGCGAACGTTTTTGTGTCATGGTCAATTCTGTATGGTGGAAAGGCTTGTACCAGCATCTCAGAAGATGGAAATCCTGTACTCGTAGAGCTGCATGGTTAATTGGGGATATTTGGGGATATAAGGAAGCTGCTTAATTCATGCAATTGAAACAATTTAGAGCCAGTCGCTTCTCCCAGCTAAACCCGCACACCAATGGGGACCTCTGTGCAGCTGGGAGATGTGGAAAACTCCCCCTCAAGAATGGGAAGCGCTTATCTAAATCAGGGAGCAGGGAAGCTGCGTAATGAAAAACGGGCTGTCACGCCTGCTTTTGCGTAGATTTGCAGATCATCTGGAAGTGTTATTGAGATAATTGGGGCAGACTGAACCAGAGTGTATTGCTAAAGGCACGTCTTTGTATTTCTGGTGTAGCTGCAGATACCTTTGTCAGGGAGATCTAGAAACAAAGAGCCCCTGCAAGATTTCCACAGTCTTTGACACCCACTATTAATTAACCTGCTGCCTCCAAAAGAAACTAGAGATGCGTTTGTCCTAACAAAAGGTTTTGTTACTGAATATTGACTGTTGAATATTGTTGCTGAATACTGTTACTGAATATTGTGAATCTTCCCACAGAAAAGTGTGAATCTTGCTACTCTCTGTGCCCTGCTCCAAGTACTGTGATTCTTTACAAAAGCAGAGTTTTCAGTTTTTCAAATATCATTTGCCACAAAATTCAAATGAAAAACTGCTTGAGCTGCCGGCTTGGTGTTTGTCAGCTGGGTTTTTGACAAACCATGCCCCAATGTCTTTGTGCTGTGACCCTAGAGGAAGGTAAGGAGAGGTGTAAGGCAAAGGAGGGAAGATCAGAGACTCACACTGATGTTTTAACATCGTTACAAGTGTGTGTGTGGGGAGTGGAGGGGCTCAGGTTTGTGATTTTGGTATATTTCTTTAGAGATTACTGGAAACTTCTAATACCATGCAGAATTTTGTTGATGTTAAAGCATAACCACAGAGAATTTGAGTATTCAGTAATGTGCTAGTGTTTTTCCCACAAAGCTGCTCAGTCCATTCTGTTGTCCATGGTGTAGTTGTTCTTGTGTGGTTATCCTACAGAAGTCAGCTTCACCTTCTCCCCTGGTTTACACAGGGTAGAGAAAAACAGTTTTCTGAAGCTGTTGAGAGGATGCAATAACATTTTAATGCCTTTCATGTTTTAAGAAGACATGTAGTTCCCTTAAATCATATGTTCAGTCATGACTAATGCAAATAAACACAAAGCAGGTGACTCGTGCAGTAACAAGCCTGTCTCCTCTGAAAGTTTTGGCACTAGGGCTGTATGTGATAAAACACATTGATTTTCCATGATAGAAAATTATAGAATTAGGAGGTAAACCTGCTGCAATGAGCCTTTAGCAGCATCCTGATGGTGAAATTGTACTGTTTCCTCTCATTTGCATGACATACCCTAAAAGAATTGTTGTCTTTGCTAATGAAGTCTTTCTCCTTTTTTCTTCCCCTTTCCCTTGGTCAATTATCGCTGCGTGGAATTTAAGATAATTCCTGATCTCTTGTCTAGACAGTGGGTTTTAATTTTCTGAGGTGAAAGGAGTTTTCTGACCCTTCCGCATGCTATTTTGCCTGCGGTCATGAGCTTTGCTGTACTCGTAGGAGAGGTACATTGGGATTACAGCTGCATTCTCTGAGGCTGTATTTGTGCTGGGTGATACCACAGATGATATGGGGGGGTCAAATACATCCCCAAACCAGAGCAGTTGAGGTGTTTCAGGGAAGTAGTGGCTGTTCTTCCTGCACAGGCAGGTAAATCCTTGCATGACCTTTGGTAATGGCACATGTGAGTTGTGGCTCCTAAGAGCTAAAGGTTGGTCACCCTAGATCCGGGCTGTGACTTGGAGCTCAGGTCACAAGGGTGGGCAGACCCTCTAGACAGGAGGAAAACTGCCCTGATGGAGAGGTCCATCTACCCTGGACCCAGTTGCTGGCAATAGTCCTCCAGCATCATCCAGCAATTGCTCATGATGTGGTTTGTGCTTGGTACTTTGTATTTATGAGTTGCAGATAGAGCTATTCTCTCTGAATGTGTCCTATAGTGTCTTGAAGCCATTTATACTCCCAGGCTCTGCCACATGCACAGGAATGCGTACGGCCAGTTTATGAAGTGTTGGTAATGCCCATGACTTTAGCTAGAGTTTCTCCAGGTTGGATTTCTTTTCTGAAAGCCTCAGCCTCTGAGATGTTCAGTCCAGTGGGCAAGGACAAATTTCAGTAATAGAAAACTAGAATTTCTGCTGCTCAGTGTTGCCAGGAACAGTGATTCTTAAGGGCTAAAAATTTCCTAGATATCACATGGTTAAAATCACATGAGTATTTATGTCACACTCTTGATTTTGCGTGGAACTGATTTCTAGCCAGAGGATCTCTGCATAAGAGCCATGTGAGAGTTTTGGGAGCAACTTCAATTTACTACACCTCTTGTGTACCATCAGTGTACGCAGCATTATGGCACTGTCTAGTCCAGCTATCTCTGCCGTCTCATTACATCTTTCTGCTCTGCCTTTTTAGCCTGTCAGTTGTTTTGGTGGGTAGTTGATGTACCAGTGGGATGCTTTGCTGTTTGGTGTTCTGGTCTGGTGGAGAGCTCAGGGTGCTCCAGAAATGGCAACAGGTAGAAACCGTTACGCCAGAGAAATTTAAGGCTGAAGCTCAAAAGCCTTGAAACATCAGAATTAAGGCTGTATCTGTGGCCTTCATCCACTTACTCATGCATATGTTTTATCTATCCTTTTATTAGATATCGTTGCCAGACTATCCTGCCTCACTTTTCTGCCAGTTCCCAACACCTTATGTCGTACAAAGTGTGTCCCCCCTGGGCTCAGTCTCTCCCCAAGGTGTTTGCTCGTGGCTTCTCCCTGCTCCTTCCCCCATTTTTCATGCTTTGTGGTTCTTTTGCTTTCCTCTTCAAGTGACATGGGCAGTGAGGGACTACGGGGGGGAGCCCAGGGGCAGAGATGGCAGGGATGGCTCTATGGCGCTCTCTTCTTGTGACTGGAGCCGCAGCCGTGTCTGCCAGCCAAGAAGGGAGTCATAGCAAGGGAAGTCCTGAGCAAGCCCCAGAAGCCCCAAAATGGAGTGAGATCAAGGCAGACAGAATCTGTGGAGGTTTTTCTCCCCAAGGCTAATAAATCTTCAGTGGGATGCTTTCAAAGGCTTTTCACTTTGCCAAATCTGGATGCAAAAGGCATATCCCTGTTCCCAGGGTGACACCAAATTTCCAGTTCCCTTTCCAGAGGATGGAGGTGTGAGAGAGTCTCAAAAAAAAAAAAAAAAAAAAAAAAAAAAAAAAAAAAAAAAAAAAAATTGTTAGAATTTGTTTTTACATCGACTAAGCACTTTTCTCTAATCTCATGTTGGAAAACTGCCAGGCCTTCCCCTCTCCCACCCTCCTTGTAATTTCCTAGAAAATTCTGCTGGAGGCAGACACCTGGCAAAGGAGAATTTCAGCCCCAATGGTTTTAATGTGTTGAATATAACTGGGAACAGGGATTCTTGATGGCACATATTAGGGTATCTCTGCTGAGTGCTAACAGCCTTTGGTATCCCGGTACTGTGCTGCACTGACTGCATCTTCCACCAGCTTGAGCTCAGGGCCTCGTGCTAGGAAATCCATTGCTTGTCACTTTGTGCAGGACAAACAGGAGATGTAAAACCCCTTTGTGATGGTCTGGGAGCATCAGGCATGAGTGCCAATGGAAGGACCATAGCAAGCGATCCCTGCCTGTACTTCGAGGTAACCCCGCCAGCACACGCCTCCTTCTTGCAAATGCCATGCAGCGTTTTTCACTGCTGGAAGAAAAAGCTGCCCTAAGAAAAGCAGAATGAGGGCTGATGTTTTGAAAGGTGTCCAAGAGTAACAAAACTCAACTCTCCAGGGCTGAGTTTTGCCTCTTGTGTTTCTCAACCAGGGTGGCTGAATGTGTTACAGACCTATCAGAAATTTTGCTACAAATGCACAAATATTAATCTACAGCCATTTCCTTTGCTTTCTTAAACATGAATGAGGATTTTTGTCTCTTTCTCCCTCCATAAATTGTTCATGGTCAGAGGGGGCATGTTCCGTGTCAAAGTCTTGACCGCCAGGATCAAACAAAAAACCCTTGTGAACTCAAAAGTGGAGACAAATAAATGACTATTACTTTTTTTTTTTCCTTTTGCCTGGAGTTAAACCTTTTCTCTGTCAACAATATTGACTTTGTTCACTTGGAAGGAAACGGAGAGAGAGAGAGGGAGATTTCTCTAGATGCTGTGCAGAAAAAAACATTTTGGAAGGAGGAATGAAAAAAGACAGAGGTTACAGGAAATGGTAGACATTTTTTGTTGAATTAAACCATTAGGAGTGACCCAAAAACCAACGGGAAAGAAAGGAAACAACTGGATACATTTAGGTCACAAGAACCAGCCAAACGGGGAGCTGAAACCAATTATCATAAATGAATGTTTCTCTTTTATTCATGACCACCGTGTATGCTCCCATGATGCTCTTTGTCTTATTATAAAAACAGATGAAACTACTTCGTTTTGTTCTTATACTTATTAGCTAATGCAACTTTTGGGCAATTTATCAAACACTAACACATGTTGTGATTAATAAGCTCAGAGAATTAATCACGGCTAAAGCCCCTTAAAAAACAGAGGATGTAGAGTCCTTCTTAAATATATGTTTGTGCAGGATTATGTAACTTAAGCGGTGACATCTAGTTATGATGCATATTCATGCATTTTACACGCCGAAAGATTCTTGAAACCATATGTTCAGGCAGGCTGTAATTACAGTAACTTCCATTTCTATGGGACTTTGCCCTGTAGCGTGGGCAGAGCGAGTGCCTAAGAGGTGGGTGATGGGGAGCAGGAGGTGATACACACAGCCTGCTCCCCCACTGGGGTCAGGACCGGGCAGGAGCATTTGGGGTTTGGACTATCGCTGCTGGGCTTTGAAGAGGTGGTGTCACGGTTGCTGTGGACCAGTGAAAAACCCTGGCTGCTCCTTTTTGTGTTCTTTCCCCAGGGGGTATTGCAGCCCCCTTGAATCCAGGTACCGTCAGGGGCAAGCAAAATGCCATTAAACCTTGCCGTAGCAACTCCTGGTGTCTTCTTGCTCCCACCAGCCTAGCACAGCTTCTAATGAGCCATAACTGGCTCTTAAGTGCCCCTAACCACTTCACTGAGGTTAGAATAAATTTCTAAATGGAGAGGAGGAAAGGCAGAGGCAGCCAGCATGTCCTGCAGCCTCACTGAGGCACAGAGAAGCCTGATCCGTGCTGTAGGAGGCAGTTCAGGGGCTGGGGGAGCCTCTGTGGGGGTGACAGGGTGAAGACCTGGAGCTTTGCTTTAGGGTGGTCTGCTTGATAGCAAGACAACCACGGTTTGACATGCTGGAGACCAGGGGGAATATTTTCCACTGGAGCAGTTTAATGTTGTGGAAGCAGATGTCGTGGGAATTTGGGTGCCCTTTGCCATGGGCAGTTCTGTGTGTCTGGTGTGTGAGGGGTCAGGGGAAGTGGTCACTTTGGCACTGGCATGGGCTGCTTGTGTATGTATATATATCTCCCAACAGAAGCATTGAAAAGGCTTGCTCTGGCCTGGCTGAGGTACACTGTTAAAAGTGACATGAAATGTTTGAGAATATATGTGCTCTGTTAAAAATATATACATATATATATATATATATTTGAAATTGCACTCCAGCTCCAGGCAAGAACAAACCTTAATGTCCTCAAAAGTCACATGGGATTAAAAAAATCATTTAATTGATTGCTAAGAATGAAGATATGCATCCCCAATTCTGAGTTCCAAAGTACAGTAACGCAGTTTGCTGAGGCTCCCTGTTAGCAGTCTGTTTTGCTCAGTGAGCTACTTGCTGTGTCAACATTCAGTTGACTTCAGCAGGAACAAAGTATGTGTTTAAGTGCTTTTATTGACTAGGGAGGGACTTAAGCATGTGTTTAAATGCTTTCTAGAACTAAGGCATAAATGCTTGATTCTCAAAGCCCAGCAAAATAATGGGGCTGGTCTTCAGTCGATCATAAATTCTAGGATACAGGAGCAGCCGAGTGAAATTCTATAGTATGTGTCAGGCCAGATTTTCATAATGATTCTAAACCCTCTGCATCTCTCCGTAGACTTCAATGAGATTTAGATCTCGCCTTTAAAAAAGAAAAAGGGAAAAGAAAAGCATAGCTATTATCCTCTCTGGTCAAGGCATCTGAATAAACCCTTGCTTGCTCATGAATAGCTGGGCAATGGAATTCATGCAAGTTTATGCAGCTAATTTGTCAACTGTTCAACAAAATATGCAAAAGGATGCTGCCAGGACTTCGTATGTGGAAGCACTCTGGCATTTAGAAGGAAAAAAAAACCCAACCCTAGACAACACCTGTTGGCATTTTCCACAAGGACAAGATATTTTGCTATGCCTCTCACATGTCAGCAAATTTAAATTTTTTTTCTCCCAACCTAATCCCAGTGAAGTGTATTTTTTTTTTTTTCTAAAATAGACACATGCCACCAAAATACTTTCAGTGTGTGTTAACAACACATTGGCCCTATGGGCTACATGTCTTCTGGGGAAGATAGACGACCTTCTTTTACTTTGAGTTTCCAACTGAGATCTCCAGAAAAAGAAAATTAAAAAGCAGGGTTTTCGTCTTTCGGCAACCCTGATGTGGTTGCCGAGGCATTGCTTAGAAACACAAACATTACAGCACATATGGAAGTCTACTGTCGAGTGGAACAGAGTCCTAAAGCAACATGTGAAGTCGGAAAAATTTATGTTCATGCTAAAGCGGCAGTGTAGTAATCGGTTTCAATGGAAGTAAGAGGAATGCATCACTGATGGCAATGGCTTGCTCCCTTGGATGCAAGTGCAGGAATTTAGACCTACAGTCTGGGATGGTTGTATGAAGAGGAAGTTGCTTTTATCAGTGAGAACAAATCAGGCTTGCGGCAACGGTACTTTTCTGTGTGCTTGTCATCTGTCTGCGTAGAAGCAGCTTTATTTCATGTGCCCATATACGCACATTCCAAATACCCATTTTTGCCCATGGTTGCCATGGTTGGATGTAAATGAGGTAGTTCCAGGCTTGCTGAGGGCAATGGATGTGCAAGTCCAAATTTTTGCTTTGCCAAGACAAGCCATTCAATTCTCTTCAGAGGACTTATCAGGGTTGCTTATTTAGGTGCCTTCTGTAATCAGAAAAAGAGAGATAAGCATGTCTGGGCAGTGTTTCATCTTGGCTGTTTTAGGATGGTCTGAGTCATCTCATGAATGTGACTTCTTCAGTTAATTCAAAAGAGAGCCTGCAAAACTCACTTAGACAAGATACGTTACCTTAAAGCAAACAAATCTGTATTATATGGTTCCTCCCTTTGCACTCCAGTTCACAGAAAGCTCTTGGCATCTTGTTTGTATGTCCAATTAGGTATCTAAATACCTTCGAAAAGCCTGAAATACCCCTAGTTCCTCAAAATTACATGCCTCAGTGTCTCATTTGTGAATTTGAATCTCCTTATCTGATGAGAACAATGTAAGGCTAAACAGTGCAGACTGCCAATTTTTAGATATTAGGAAAATTCATGGGTTTTGAAGTCTAGGGGGATACTTTGTAGGTTGTGGGCCCAGGATCAAGTGTGATGGTCAAATGCAAGTTTGACGGTGGAAGGCACTGGGGTAAGGCACTAGTCCTGCTCCTCACCAGCTCCCATCCCTCAAGCACCCATGACCACCACTGCAATACCCAGGGCAGGATAAAATGCACAGCACCGGCTGCTCCTCATCCCTATGGCATCATGTGCCTGGCCCCAGTGGAGCTGAAAGTGTGTGGTACCTGGGTTAGACTTGCCAGGTAGCCCAAGCCTTGGCTAAGTCCAAGACAGGGCAGTGGGTGTCTTGTGGGAGAGAAGGAGGTTTTGGGGACCTAGCATGCAAATCTTTTGAATCCTGGTTTTATTAGCTTGCATGATCAGGGAATAGTTTGCTTTTTAAGTTGCTTATTGTTTCAGGCCTACAGCTAATCCTCTAAGAAAGTAATTTCTGTTGCTCGTGGCTAATACTCCATCCTGTGCTGAGAGTTATATCAGAGTAGAATTGCTGCTTAGTCAGTGGCTGCTTTTCAGCTAAAGAAACATCATGGGTTCTGGATTATTGTGATTTTTTTTTATACTTTTTAAAAAATCCAGATGAATATTTAGATGTCATTTTCGATGTTCAATTCCTTGATTTTGCCCAATTGAAAAAGCCACCTATTTATTTGAAAAATATTTTTGGAAGCCTGAAGATAACCACGTCGCTCCCATGGTTAAAATGTTTTATATAAAACTTGTTATTACCATAGATCAATGGGATATGTACAGAATATGTTACAATGGAGCCTGTGTTAAGGATTTGTCAAGATTTCCATTATAAACCACTATTTTCGAGGGTTTATAACTCAGTCATAAAAATTCATTCCAAGCTGAAACTTGGCAAACAAAATGTCAACCCAGGAGAGATTTTCTTTTACCAGATTTGTTTTAATGCTTTAAACTGATTTGTCTATTTTAAAATTATACGAGTGCCCTGTTTTATAGACTTTCTGTGTATACAGGGAGCGTGTGTGCATGTGCACCAATATAACAACCATACCGGGGAAAAAACAATGTTTAAAAGCACATTAGCGCAGCAAAGCAGAGCTCCAGAAACTCTCACAACCTTAAAAATGGGGTTGGATTTGCTATTTGTGGAACGTTAAACGTTGGGATGCCAACTCCGGGCTAAGTCTTCAATTGGTGACTTTAGCCGATCAGGGCTGGTCTACTCCAGCTGAGCTTCTTGTCCCTTCATGCACCACCCAATGCATGACATCTCCAGGCATCTGAAAAGGCTGATGTTGAAAGTCGGTGCAGTTATTGACATTAAGGTGGAGTCTGCCTAGATCCTACCTAGGACCGTCTCAGGGCACCTGGTGTGAGAAAGAGATGTTCAGCTGATCGCTCAGGATCCTGGATCCTGGCTGTTCTTGATGGTCAAGGGGGAGAGGTAGGTGTGACAATTAGATACCAGTATTAGTTGACTGAAGCACAGGGCTCTGTCTCTTCCCTGTGGGTAAGGAGTCAGGATATGGCATCACTGGGTAGTAGGTGGCCTGAGCTGCTCATCACTCTTGAATATGGGTGTCATCACCAACACCTACATTTGTCCTAGATGCTGTGGTAGGGGGTGCAAATATTCTTTCCTTGGTGCACTGGCTTTGGCTGTGATAGGTGAAGTCTGGCTCATCCCACTCCCAGCCCAAAGCCCTGGAATTGCAGCTGTGCCTGGGGGAGAGGAGGACATGCAGCTGGCTTGCAAACACCCAGCCTGAGCCCAGGCAGTTGGACAGGCAGAAGTAGATGTTTTGGGCATGGTCTAAGGCCTTAAACTAGCCCCTGAGGGAGCTGATTTCTGTCCTTTGACCACGGAGGGAGTCTCAGGTGACCGTGTTCCCAGCTTGTGTGCCCAAAAGCTAGAGGAGATGAATCCAAGTCTTGGCTCTTTGCAGGACTGAGTTTCAGCCTGGCTCACCTCTCTCTGGAGGGAGATGCATGAGTCTTGAGTCTGGCATCCTTCCCTGGTGCACTGGCTCCCTTTCCCCTGAAATCCTGGGGTGTGATCTCATTCTCCTGATAAGACTGGGGTGCTTGTCATCTCCAAGTGTTACACTCTCCTCTGGCAGCTCCCTCCTGGTTCTTGTGTGGAGCTTGGTGTTGAGTCCTGTTTGCTCACGCGTTTCCTTAATTGAGGGCAGAAGTAGGTTCCCCTTTCTGCCATAAATCCAGCGTACACACAAACACACTTGTAAGATATTTAGAAAAGCTCTACTCTACGTATCTTAAACGTGTGTGTGTGGGGAGTAAAGAAAAGCAATAAAGAGCCTACATTATACCACATGTGTGAGCAAAGGGCTGTGGTTAACTCCCTTCAGATAGATTTCAACCAGGGCCCCTTTGTAACAGCCCCCAGAAGACTACTGAAAAGTCGGCATCCATAGTTTTAAATAGGTTCATTTAAAAAATAAATTGTATTAGAGCCTTCTCCTCCCCGCCTCTGCAAACCAAATACACAAGTGACACAAATAAGAAAAACTGCAGCTGGTCGTGGCTTATGCAGTGTAGCTTGTCCTGGCACGCCGGGGACGTCTGCAGCGGAGCAGGTCTCCTGCAATTAAGGTGCTTGTGGGAGGATTGCCATGGGGGCGTCTGCCTAGCAGTGCTGGCAGAAACAAATGGTAATTTTGTGGTCAATGCACTGGAGAGGGATGATGTTGAGTAGATTGGTGAACGTGTCTTGGCTGGGTATGGGATAAATAGGGGAGAGGGGAATACTACAACCCCTGTACCCTTTCTCCTCCCTGCCCTGCTGCATCTTCACTTTGGAGGGATGACATGCTATTGCCTTCTCTGCCCCTCACATTGCTGAAGATGATGGGGTCTGGGCACGGGTCTTGGCTGCCTCTCCCAGTGAGCTTGTGCCGCAACCAGTCCCATGTATCTCTGTGGTGCGTCTGCAGACGTCCGTGCCCCAGCTACACACATCGCTGCAACGCATCCAGCTCTGAGCACGCAGGAGATTAAGGGACATTAATAAGAATCAGGTTGAGAATCAAGTGAGCTGACAACTGGGCTTTGGTTTTCCAAAGTGCTTTATGGACGAAAAATGGCTACTCCTTTTTTTGGGGGTGGGGGATGAAGTTTTGCACAAAGGATGAGACTATTTGCATTGGCACCTTTTCCAGATCAGCCCCCAAAACACTTCAAGTCTAGGATTGTCGATTTTTCACTTGTCAAAGAAACAAAACAAACCAGAGTAGAAATGATGGGTTTGGCTTTTGCTTCATGTGTTGTGAAAAACAAATAAACAAAACAAATATTTTTCTAAGTTTTTAATGGAAAATCAAATTCCCATTCTTACCACAGTCACTAATTAAGCAAGCTAAGAGGAGGATGCTACGCCCAGGGACATGCTGCCTTTCCTTGTAGCTGGTCAGACTGTTTATGGGGATGAGAAATGTACTTCCAACATGTCTCCGTGGCATTTTATTCATTGTCAATGCCAACGAATTAAACTATTGGATCAGTGGAAGTGAGATCTCACTTTTCTGTTGAGCTCAAAGTCAGAAATAAAACAGCTTTGCAGAGAACAATACAGCCACAGTGGAAGGAGCCGGGTCACCTTTTGATGAATTTAAATGAGTTCTTAATGAAAAGGGGAATAAATTTTTCACACATTCCTCTGCATTAAAGAGGGGTCAGAGACTAGCATCAAGGTGAGCCTAAACTCAGGAAAGACACAAAGGGAATTCCTGAGCTGCCGACAGAAATGTCTCTCCAGTCTGCCAGGAGCCAAAACGCTACTGCTGGAAAAACAGCAGGCAGGGTGGAAATCTGGGTCCAATGAAGGACCAGCAAGGGAAGCTCTGGAGTGGGGGTCGTGGGGAGGGGAAAGATAAACAGCATCCCCCATCAGAGCGGTCAAGCTTATTACAGAGATGAGGCCAGTGGTGAGCATGAATAGGTTTAACTGGATAGCAGGGACTAGCAATCCTGTCCCCCGCCACAGAAACATTGCAGCATCCAGTCCTTATTGTAAAGATGTGGTGTTTTTGAACACTGGATGTCAGGATTTAGAAAAAAAAAATATGTGACCTTGGGCAAATTACCAAGTCCTCCATGTCTCAGTTTTGCTACCTGTAAAATGGGCTGTTACTCAAAGGGAATTGCTGTGAGAATTAGAAATGGGTGTGGACAGGGCAGCTTGTCTTATCTGAGAGCTAATTTTTATTTATCTGTCTGATGGAAATACTAAATGCTAATTCAATGTATTTTTAAATATATATTAGGTTTTGTTAAAGCAGTAATACACAGCTGCCGTGTGTATAGCACTTTTCTGATTTGCAGTGTTCCTCATGATGTTGCTGCGCAGATTTAAGCAATGATCTTGCAAAATGTGGACCTAAGCCGTGGCTTTACTCAGGTGGGAAGGCTGTGGGAGGACTTGGGGCTCAGCTGTGCTGCTCACTGCAGTGCTCATCCCTGAATCACAGCTCCTTCTCACGGTACAGGTACTGGGAGCTACTGGGCTGCCCTGGGGAGGGGTCCAACACCACTGCAGCCACACCTACAGTAGCCAAATTCTCTGCTACGGAACGGTCCCCTCCCTGGGTGATCGTGGGGTCTCTCTGCTCCTCTCCGTGAGTGCAGGACTGAATTGCAGTGTCATGAGTGGCTGGGAGCTGAAGCGCTGCTGCCAGCAGATCCAGGTTGGATCTGTGGCGTGATGATGTCCTTTTGCACAGCCCTGATGCCTCTCGGTTGGACCTGTGGTACCCCTGACACTGTGGTGGGAAGCTGAGCCCCATGTGTGGTGGCAGAAGTGTGGGCAGGGTGTGGTGAGCAGCCTTCCTGGTACTACAGTGAGGAGTGGTGGTGGGTACCGAGAAAGGAGGCATCTCCAGGAATAGTGCCTGGGTTTGTTTTGTGTCTTGTTCCTAAATTAGGCACGTAATTACGCTAGGCTCTTTCCAGCATTACTAAGGGACAGGCATCTCTAGAGGGCAATTCAGACTCGAGTTGTCTATAGCCCTCACTTGGTGGGGAAGGGGGCTCGGTTAGGTTCCTAATTTTGGCTTCTTGGCTGAGAACCTCTCATATGGTTATCCTCTGCAGGATAGGCAACTGACCTCTTTCCCCACTGTGTTCATGGGGGGAAATCAGGGGTCTGCGGAGGTGAATGGTGCTGAGCTGCTTTCCCTGTCTGAGGACCTGGTTCCTTTTCTATTATAACATTATTTAAAAGGGGGGGCAGGGAGCAGTGGGGAGACAAGGAAAATATTTGTGTAAGAAAACTACACTTTAAAAGACAGCTTAAAACTGGGATTAATAAGTCTGCTTTTATGGAAGCATTTCTACATGTTATAAAACATTTTTAAAAACATTGTAAAAACTACAGAGTTTCATGTTAAATATGGCTGATTTTCTTTATAGAGCTGACCTGCTTCCCAGAGGTGATGTATACACACCATATGACACAGGGGTTGCTAGGGTAGGCAGTGTTTTTACATTGATTACTGTAGTAAATAATAATGTAAAACCATGTATAAATAGGGAGTTCAATCCAGAGCTGCCCCTGGGGTCTGCACTTCTTTACACATGGCCCATTTTTCATCACTTGTGTGATTATTTTATTTTTTTGGAGGAAGAGGAAAAGGGGGAGGGAATGTGCTGGGTGCTTTTCTTCTTTTTTCTTTTTTTTTTTTTTTTTGTCTCAAAAGAACATCTCCTCTTGGGCCAGCTGTTGAACAGAGGCCAAAAATACTGGTTAACGCTACAGGGAATTTGTTCCCTCGGCAATTCAGGAGTCCAGAGAAAAGCAAGAAGGAGCTGAGGTTTCCAGAGGTGGTCAAAGAAGAGTGGACAGATGAAGTGTGGTCTGTACTTTAGAGACAGGAGGAGATGTGAGAAAATTATTTAAATATCCTGAAGGAGTGGCAGCCAAGGGAACAAGCTCTGCTCCCTGCCTGCAGTGGGTAACATATGGAGTGGCAGGCTTGGACTGCGGAAAGGTGGCTTTGTATCCCTCGGAAAAACATCTTAGCTGTGGGTGGATGGTGAAGTGCTGGGAGCAGGCTCATGGGTGTCTGTCTGCGCGTGGGTGAGCCCTGCTGCTGGGATATGCCTGTTGCCGTGAGCAGCTCTGGGCAGACGGTGGTTTAGGCTCGCCTTTAATGGAGACGCAAGTAATTGCCTCCTAAAAATACGCTCTAACTGTGTTGCCCCTTAAACAGGGCTTATCCAAGCTGGAGGAGGGTGGAGTGGAGACGATGACCTTCCCGGCTGGTCTAATAGCCTCTGTCCCTGGTGAAATTATTGGCCACCACTTAGCGCAATTTGTTTCATTTTACAATTATTCTTCAGGGGAATTTTTATAAGCTCCTGTAATAAGTCACTTCTGCTGGGATCCGGAGAGGAAGTGAAGTGCATTAGAGGCAGAGGCATTATGCAGCCTCCCCTCCACGCTGCCCTGGGATCTTAACAGGGTGTTTTCCATAGTCCCACACACACGTGCGTGGAAGACTGTAGGTGTACATTTGTATGAATACATGTATAGTCCCATATATGGTTTGTTATATCTAGATATCTGTGTGTGCTGCATATGGAAGTAGAGTTCCTCAGGTTTTGGGGCTGAGGCACACAAAATACATCTGAGCTCTCCAACGTTTCTGCTGTGGAGAGATGTGCCAGTAGAAACCAGTTACTTGCTGGCTCTCCTTGGTCATGGCTGGACACGTAGCCTGGTGTTGCCTGTCTGTAAGCCTTTTAGAGGTGTAACCCTGGTCTGTGCCACGCTGCTGTCGCTTCATGCAGGAGCAGAGGTGCTTAAGCACAGGTGCTCATCTTTCCAAATTCATGTCTGTGGCTGAGATCCTGCTCTCTGGTCTGCATCTGCCACCGAGATGCTGTGCTTTCCTGGGAGGAGGCTCGCAGGTTACTGCGGCAGAGCTGGTTGATCCTTAGCGCGTATCACTGTCGGCCGCTCTCTCAGACTTTCCCGCAGATAGAAGTGTCAGACTCAGCCAGCTCCATGCAGATGTAACGCAGACACAGGCAACTCGTGGGCCATAAACAATGCGCCGCGCCATTTCCACGTGAGCAAAAACAACACACGTGCACACACACACAATAAACATGTCATCCTATTTCCATACAAACACAGCGCGCGCCTATATAGCCCCACATGCAGAGACGCACACACGCTCCTCTTCCCGATTCCATCGGGGCTGTGATTTTTAACTATCTAAATTAAAAACAGATACAATCCTCTGGTGGGGAGCTGCCAGAAACTCACCCCCCCACTCCCTCTCCATCTTGCCTCTCCCAAATGCATTGGGGAAAAAATATGTGTGGATCTCCAAAGGGGCAAATGGTTTCTCAGCATGCAGCAAGGTTGGGAATGGGCTAGGGGGACACAGGGCAGACAGGAAAAGGGAACACACAGAATTGCTTTCTAGTGGCAGAAGAACAAACAGCTTAAGTTAATAAAGTTGAGGCCGAGGAGAACTATTTGGAGAGTGTGGAGGAAGTCAGGGATTAAGGAGAAAATAGGAGCCCAGCAGCAGGAAATGGTATGGCAGCGCAGCGGACCTGAAGGGAGAGTGGAGGATGGAGGACGGACGGAGGGGAGACATGGCCAGCGCGGCAGGGGAGAAAGCGAGGAAGGGGAGGGCTGTGCAGCTCTAAATCACAGCCCTGCTGAAAGCAAGCCACCTCGCATTCGTCAAAATCTGCCGCGGGAGCCAAAATCCCTTCCGATAACGATGCAACCTCTTTTAGGAGAGGGTTTACCGATGGAGATCCCTTCCTTGTTTTGGGGTATGTGTATCAGAAATTAAAAAGGGGGGGAGGGGGAAAAAGCGGGAGAAGAAAGGGGAGCTGTGGGGTGCAAGGGCATTGCCAGTTTTCCAGGGGGGCACCGATTTCCCGCATCCCCGCAGTCCTTGCCCGCGCACAAACCCCATCCGCCAGCGCTGCTGTCCCAGCAGCCATGGGCAGCCTCTTTGAGTGACAGCCGCGGGCGCTGAGCGCGTTGCTGACTTGATGACTTTTTGCAACTGTCGAAGAAGCTTAGCAGATAAGCGCACAACAGTTTTTATTATTCCAAGAGGCAGAAGACTCGCCTTAGCGAGTGGTAACAAATACGGACATTCACGACCAGGATTAGAACAAACTGCACTGGTGGGCAAGGGCCAAAGGCAGCACGGAGCTGCAGTGTAACCCAAAACCTCCACAGCTGTTTTCATTTTCCTCCCTTCAACACAGTCCCTGTGTGGTACTTCAGGGAGAATTATGAAAGTGGCGTGTAATTCAGAGAAGTAATGTCTTTTTTTTTTTTTTGTCCTTTTTTTTTTCTCCCTTCTCTCTTGCTCTCTTTTTCTTGGAGTATTGAAAATTGCTGTGGTAGATCGTTTTGGATTCAAGGGAAATATTGGACTCTCTTTTCCATGGGTGAGTTAGATAACAACAGATTGGTCTGGGCACTGTGTTTGAAAGGCCCTGCTGCTCTCGCCGCCGCTCTCCATTGCTCCCCAGCCCCTGCACAGTGACGGATGGGCTGTGGAGTGGCATTTTCCACCTCAGCAGTTTAAATCATAATTTTAAGAGAATAAAGCCAAAATTAGAAAGGAAGAGGGGAACAGCTTAGAAATCCTGGGCATTGTGCAAACGAGTGCAGTGACTTCAGGGACTTTGGTGGCCTGAAAGGGACTTGTTGCATTCCTTCCAGCACAAAGCCTAGTCTGTACACATCCCTGTGTTGGAGAAGGGCTCTGCTGCCACGAAGCCCTTGCTGGCGTTTTGATGGGAATTGTTTAAAAAGCATGAGGCCACATCCTCTGCGGCGTCTTGGTGATTCACACCAGCCTGGAGGATGCTCTACCTAGAAGAAGAAAAGATGATTTTTCTTTCTGGAGGACAAATCCTCTCCTGATCTAATGCTTTCTGCTTCACTAGTATTAGTCCAGCAGTGAATTTAGCCCTCTCGTTTTTGAACAGAAGTGATCGCATCATGGTTCCTCTGTCCTGTGAATATTGCTGGCATAGTTTTCCAAGATGCTAGGCAATTTCTTATTAAAAGATTTTAATTTCACATGTATAAAAAATCTGAAAAAAATTCTTTTGTTCAGTCAACTAAAATATTTTGCTTAAAGTTTTTTGAAGCCTTTCTTTTCAATTTTGCTGTTTTATTGTTCTTTTAAAAAAATTTAAATTTAAGATATTTTAAACTGGGAAAAATGAATCTTATTTGTCAAATTATTTTGTTCCAGCATTATTAAAGATCTTATTTAAAATACAATAGAACAAATACTGAAATGTTTTCATCTTCCCTTGATCTTAATCTGTAAAAAAACCCTACCCTAAGATAATACAGTAACATTAAAAAAAACCCAAAAAAACAACAAACCAACCAGCCAACCCCCCAAAAAGCCCTCAGTTCCACCCCAGGGAATACTTCACCCCTACTGAATATGAGGAAGAAGTGCTGAAAAGTTATATTTCTTACTGAAATTGTTGGGATTGTTCACAAACCTTAGATAGCTGTTGCATCTTGTTATCAAATTCTGTTGGTCTTTCCTTTAATGGGTTTCACATTATTTTTATTCAACAAGAAAATAACTCAGTGAGTGACTGGAAACACTTAACGTGTGTACCCTGACACATCTGCACATACCATAATAGACACATGAATTTAATGCTCAGTTGATTCAATGTGGGGAGTGGAATTTAGTGTCAAGTCAATTAAAATATCCTGTTCCCACCCCCCCTCTTTGCCCCCACTGCCCGAAGTATTTATCAGGATCGCTGCATGGGAGGTATGTGGTGTGGAAGTTGTGGGAGTCCTCTGCGTGCTCTGCTCATGACGTGGTGTTTGTGCAGCACAGCAGTAAACGTACTCGTTCTCCGGCGGTGCCCGTATTAAAATTACCGCAACCATGCTAGCGCAACAAGGCTGCCAGAGAGCTCCGCTGTGCCACGGAAAAGAGAAATAGGGCTGATAAAAGGATGACCGCACGCGGTGGTCCCTGCACTGTCCTGGCTGGGCTTGGGCCAGGAGGTGAAGCAGCAAACCTGATGGCGTGTGTGCACGGCAGACGCGCTCGCTGCAAACCCCGGCTCGCTTCCCCGTGTAAGTCTGGAAGGCTACCGTAGCTAAACAAAAAAGCGATATAAACCAAACTGTTGTGAGCGGCAGATAAATATAGCGTGATAAAGATGAATGGTTAGGCAGCTGGAGTGTAGAAACACACTGCTTTCCGTCTTGATGTGAGTTGTTTTGGTTTTTTTCCTAGGAGCTTATCCGTAGGTCCGTTGACACCCATTTGAGGTTTTATACCCACGTCGCAAGGACTTTGGGATGAGGGCTGTGTGTATCTCGCTGTCGATAGTGTACCTAGCACTGTTCTGGGGCTGGCAGGCACTGAGCAATATGAGAAATACACAGAATACACAAATCCTTTATTTGCTGTTGATAAGGGGGTTTAATGCCAGAGTTGCTAAAAAGACAACATCATCGCTGCAGTAATTTTAAAATCAGTTTTGGTTTCAATTTGGAAGATCGGCAGAGCTGGTTTCCTGGGCTGCTACAATGCCCCCTTGAATTCAGTGGATTTTTCTCTACTGATGTGTGTGAATTTTTGGGTACAGAAATTTATTATTAACATCTGCGTCCAGCCCATCAGAAAAATGGACAAAAATCTAAGTGTATTTATAAGGCGAATGTGTTTGGATGCTTACATCATTTTTTTTAACCAAGAGGATAAACAGTTGTGATGTTTTCTATTGTTTTAGTATTTCTTCTAGTGTAGGCAACCTTTGCAGAACAAAGCGCTCTTTGTAAAACTAAGTCCTTCAGCATGTGAATACTTACACATGTCCTTTGTTGTTTAACTGGAGGCAGGAGGAGCTTAAACCTTGGAGATAAGCATGTACACGGAACTGGACATGATCCTGCACTGTGCCAGTGCAGTGATCCCAGCACACCAAACCGTGTCTGGTTCACGTTTGGGGCCAGTCCTGACGTATAATTCATACACGACATGTTATTAACTGGCAAATTTCCCCCCTAGCCCGCCCCCGCAAATTCTCTAGACTGTAAGGAAGGAATTTGTTGTGCGGTGGCCTCTTCCCCCTCTCCTTGCCCATTTTTTTTATGACTGAGGAAACCCTTTTATTGTATGCGAAATAAAAGCTTAATGTGGTCTGCCATATTTTAATTAACCGTGGTATTAAATACAAAACGTACCCGCTAACAGAAGGTGGGTCACGGATTGTGGTCTGGGGTTGATCCAGCGCCTGTTGTGACTGGGTGTAGAGGCGCAGGGGAGAAGGTAAGGGTTTCTCCAAGGTCTAAGCAGAAATTGGTGGGGTGAAGGTGTGAGAGACCTTACTCATCCCCCATTGCAGAGTTTATCATCCCTGCAATTTTCCTTGTCCTGTGCAGTCGCTGCCTCGTAGTGCTGCAGGATTAATGTTGTTCTCCAGGGCTGAGGGTGAGAAAGTGAGCATGGGTACCAGCAAGAAGTGAAAATGCCAGGGCAAATTCTGCTCTTAGAGCTGAATAAAATGCAAAAACCCAAACCAACTGCAGCGGTGGGTTGGAAGAATGTGATGCGGATGACTGCAAGGATGCAGCACAACTGGCCTTTTGGTAATAAAGCAGCCTGTAGTTCCCCCAAGGGAGGAAGGGTACAGGAGCGGCTGGGTGCTTGTGTGAGGTTTTTGAAGACATAGGCTCGTTTTTATGCAGTGCTGTTGTGCCTCTGCGTTTCGGTTTCTCATTTGCTAAACGTCGTGGGCTTGTGGTACAATGCTAACGAAAATCGGATGAAGGGGTCTGGAGAGCCTGAGTGCTGATGGGTCTGTCTCCATAAAGTGCTATAAATAATGTTTGGGGCTTTGAATACAAAGATCTCTGACTCCAGAAAGCAGAATAAAAGACATGAAAGCATCTGAAATGCAAAATATTAAGGCCCTTGCTTTTGAATTATCTTCCTTAATATGTATCCATTGTCATGAAGAAACCCCTTTCTGACCATGGTTGGATAGTGTTAGGGATGGTGCAACTGCCTTTTCTGGGAAAAGAAGAAATTTTAATGAAGACAGATTGGGGTTGTTTCTGCTACTGTTATTGCTGGAGTCTGATTCTGCTTTCTGGAAGGAGAAAGCAAAACCAAGTCCCAAAGACAAACTCATATGAAAAGGAGAGAGAAAAGAAGAGCAAAGCTAGAAAACAGCTTCTGGAGCTGAGTCACAGCGAGGCCTCCGCGCTGGAGACATGCCGGAGAGGGGCAGCACCCTGCCTTGTCAGCACCGGGCAAGTTCCACCACGGGCAGGCTATTTAAGGCACTGCTTTTTGTTGCCTTTTTGGTCACAGGCTCACAGAAATACAGATACATAAATAAATAGAAGAAGTAATGTAATCTTGGCTGGTGACATCAGATGGGTTCTTTTAAATATATAACAGGGTAGAGAGAGAGAAATAAATTACAGAAGGAAGAGAAGACATGGGAGAGAAAGGGAGAGCAGACATGGAAATCAGGGCAGCACCTGACATGTACCTGGAGGTTGATGGAGAAGGAAATATCATCTGATCCTTTCCAGGGCAGGTCTGGTCTCGGGATTGGTGGGGGGGGAGGGGAGGCCCTGAAGTGGTGGGATCTCAGGAGAAGACTTCAGGAAGCAGTAGCACTTGCTCTGAGCAGTCTCCACATCACTGTTGAGTGATGGGCTTTGCAAAGGAAAGGGTAGACAAAGCAGGGTCTTTACATTGTCCATAATGTAATCTTGATTACACTTATTTTTATCCAGCTCTGAAATTGGTTATTTATTCCAGAAAAAGAGAATCCCACTCCAGAGTTTACACTGACATAATCACTCTAAAGTAACTAGCCCACAGTCAGGATTTTCATTAAGTTCTTATATATGAACAATCTTCAAAATAGATATTCTGGCACAGATCAATTATCTTGTCTGAGTAAATTAATAAGTTTAGCACTAAACCATTTCTCTGTTAGTTAGAAATGTGTTTCAAGCAGCACAGGCAGTCTCTACTCTCCACCTGAGGAAAGTGCTCCAAAACTTTCACCAAGACATTGAGATAAATAGAGAGTGCTGAGGCCATCTCCTCTTTGCTGAAATACTTTGAAGCAACAATCAGGTAAAGAAGATCAAGAGTTGATGGGAAATAATTAGAAGCTGTTAAGCTGGCTGTTACCTGGCTCATGGATGCTATGCTGTTCATGTCATTTCACTTTGGAAGGTCAGACTCACCAAAATAATTGCAAGCCAATCTCAGGGGCAATTATTGTTGTAACAAAATATCAGGCCTGCAATTTTCTTCACGAAGGGAAAGAAAAAAAATATCATTTTGACTTTTTGCTGGTAACAGCATTTAATGGCACACAGGCAGTTTTTGAGGCAGTTTCTCCCTCCCCCTCCAGCCTTTCACCCCGCAGTTTCACAGAACGTGTGGCCTCCAGGACTTGTCCTCAGCTGGCTGAGGTCCATGGCAGAGACCAGCCCAAAAACGTAATCATTCTGGCCATGAACTTAGGTGTGCCCCTCGTTCACCTAAGATAAGCTGGTCCAAATGCTCACCTAGATGAAGGTCTGGCACTCCTGTTGGGGAGCAGGGCACTGTCTCATCAACCAACCCATCCTGGACTGCGAAGAGGGATCAAAGCTTACTTTTTCAACAACAGGTGGAGCATGAGCTGAGAATGGGGGACGTGGAAGTGTCCTTCCACCCCCTCCTTGAGACCCTAGTGCCCCATCCTGCATATCTTGTTTGGAGCTATCCCCTCTTTGGGGGTAGCCTGTACCCCAGAGGTGACATGGGGTTGTGAGGAGTGAGCTCAGGCCACAGGAACAACCGCCTCATCCACGTCACTGTTGTTGTATCTCCTTACCCACATCACAGGGAAAGTTTTAAAAGCTGAGCATTTGCTCTGCGTGTGCAGGAGTTGTTTCTAAAACATAAATAGCATGGCGATTAACTGAGGCTTTTCCTTTTTTTGTTGTTGTTGCTTAAAGACAGTTCAGATTATGTACTCAGTGTTTTTCAAATTAAACCATTATTTATCCAGAGGTAGCCAAAAATGTAGCCAAAAAAACCACCTCTGATTATTTTTGACCTCTCTAAGGCTAATAATCTGCTAAAACGTCTTTAAACCATCTTAAAGAAAACAGAAACACCACTGCTGACAACTCACATACCTACTTTTTAATGCAGTGTTATTTTAAATGGCTGCGTTTATAAACCTCTAAAGACTGAGGTTTGTAATAGAAATGCTGACAGATCCTTAACACTCCATCCCATAATAACAAAGTTTTGAGAAAGAATGGGGCTGTGGACACCACTGTCCCTGTTACAGCGCTGGGAATTTCTTCCCGTCTTGCTGATTTAAGTCGTGTAGCCAGAAAACTGATTTTCCATCAGATTTAGGGAGGCTACTGAACCAAGCTGGCAGGACCTAGACACTGTTATGGGGTGGCCAAGAAGTTCTGCTCTGCCCGCACCATGGGCTGGCCTCCCCTGCTTCCAGCACATGCTTACCCCATGCCTGCTGCCCACAGAGGAGCGCTGAAACCAGGGGATGTCTCCAGGAAGGAGGAACCGGGCAGAAATTTTCCTTCTACGGAAAGGAAAAAATTTCCTTGTAAAAAAACCCAAGGAAACAGGAATGTGTTGAAGAGTGGGTGGTTTGAGGGGTCTGCACAAGAGGGACCGCATTCCCAGCTGGTGCACATTGACCTCCGTCATCTTCTGCCAGGCTACAGCCTGACACGGGGTGTTTAGGGAGAGGTATTAAGCATGCAGAACTGCAGCATCTCTCAGGGACGGGTGGCTTTTCAGACTCACAACCCACATAAGAAACTCCTTATGCTCATCCGGGTGGATATCTTTTTCCTTCTCTTTGGCCTGTAAAACTCCCTGAAGGGGAAGAAATGCTAAATGAGATTTATGTCCTCAGAAAGCAATGTGATAATTTGTGCTGTGCAGCAAAGAGGGGATGCTGCCATATCATCATTAAATTAAGATGTGCAGGCCAGATGTGGAACCTTGATAATGAGCTTTATAGGGCAACGCAGCTCAGCTTACGATTAGCTTCACAGGCAGAGCAAGGGGCGCGAGCTGCAGGCAGCGCAAAATGCCTCCGTGTCCTCAAGTCATTATCTGTCTCTGATCGTGGATGTATTTGATCTTTGCACCCTGTGATCTCCCCCTTGCTCATCCAGGTCTCCCATAAAGAGCACCCACGTACTGTGGAAAGTCCAGGCTGCTTAGAAACATGGAGGGTGTGTTTATGTCCGTCCCACCGTGGGCAGGCTCTGTTTCTGAGTGTGTTCCTTGGGAAGAAAGGGTTTGAATATTATTTTTCTTAGATTTTATTTTAAAATCTGATTGTCGGGTTCTTCCTCTTTTTCCCGGACCAAACTGATGTACATACTCTGAATTCTTGTTGGCTTTACCAGGGCTTTCAGCATCACAAAAAATAAAGGCAGTAGCTCAGGAAATGCAAGCAGGAATCTTCACAGACCTTGTGCTTCGCTGCATCAGTCTCCTTATTTTTGGTACTTTTGAAAGGAGAGCCAGATACTTTTGCAGCGCACCACTTTTTCTACGTAAAATCCCAGGAAAAGGGGTAAAGTTTCACAGACCCTGGGCTGCTCCTCCTGCAGTGTGCCCAGGTCTTGGCTCACCTTTGGGAACCAGTCCTTGCCGCTGTGTCTGGTGACTCTCAAGCCTGGTGTCCTGGGTGCTTCCACCAAGGACCTTGGGTTTTGATGAACAGCGTGGCGTGGATCAGGACAGACCAAATGCCTTGGGTACGCAGGGTTTTTTACCCCTTTGAAGATCATAGCTCCAGCTTTCCCTGTGTTTTCCCGTGAAATGTGAAGCAGCCCCTGAGGGCTGCAAACAAGCCCTTGGGTTTGTTTGTTTTGGGCTTTACAATGAAGGGAGTGGCAAAAGATAATGAATTAACTGCCAAGAAAATAAAAAAAAAAAAAAAAGAGGGTTAAGGCACTGGAAGAGTTCATTCAGATGTTAACTCCTGTCATTCTCCTACCTGCAGAGAAAGCACAGCATCACCAGACTTGCTTATGAAAACCTCAACCTTGGGCCAAATCAGGAGCAAATCTATACGTTGACAGTGTTTACATACAAGTTTTCCCTTTAGCATAACCCTTTAAGCACCGAAGAGCAGGGAATTGCTTTCAGCTTGTTTTCTTGTAAGCAGTGTTATCATCAGGGTTGTTGGCGTATGATGCCAAGCTAGTTTTAAGGATCGTGTTTGTAATTTTACGAAGTTTTCAGCGGCAGGGCTGTATTTTCGTGGATGTTTTTGGCTTGGCTCGCCACATTCAACCAGCTGGGATCACTGTGTATGCGTGTGTGGTCAAATTTACTGTGAACTGATTAGGATATTAAATACAATGAAATAAACATGTAAATCTTAAAAAACATCTTGGAGTTGAGGTTTACTTCTATAGAAAGAATACAGATGGAAAAAGTAACATGAAATTAAACACGTTTCTAATGGCAGGCGCTTTTTTTTTGTTGTTGTCACTGTTTTATTTTCAAGGAAAATAAACAGAAGGAAGATAATTTCAAGGAAAATAAACCGAAATGACATTTTTTGTAGACAAGTTCCACATCTCTGAAGAAAATGTGGCAGGGTAGAAAAGCTTTTTAAAAATAATTATATTGTTACATGTATTTGTGTTCTTCAACATGTGATTGAATATATTGAGGCAGGCAGAGAAAGAGAAGGAGGCTTTTACGGATCTTTATTTAAACTTTTTTGGTACCAAAATTCATCAGCTACAGTCTTAGCTGGCCAAGAGGGAAAGCACTCCATAGATTTCAGCAGACTGACAGGGATCTGATATGATCTAATCTAATCGATCTATGGATGAGAAAAGCTTTTCTTTTCATGCCAGTTTGTTTGTTTAGCAAAAAATGAGTCTCTAAGAATGGCAGAGACCACCAGGACTAAAGGAAATATCCTTGGAAAGTCAAGTCCAGTTTTCTTTTGCTTTCTTGGGTGGCCTGTTAATGATTCAGATTTAATGAAGGGATTGGATTTTTAGTAGGACAACTCTATCAGAACTGTAATTATTTGTGACTCTTGGTGCTCTGTAGAGGACAGATCTGCTCAACAAAAATTTTAAACTCAAAGTCTGGATTTATTCTGCTTCTGAAAAAGAAGTCCTCAACTTTCAGATTTTTCACTAAAGGAGGTTTCTAAATCCCTTTTAAGCTTGTTGCCACTTTCTAGCTTATTTTAAATAAAAAAACCCCCAACAACCCAAAACAAAACACCCCCCCACCCCAAATGAAACTAAAACATGCTGTTTGATTTGATTTTTTTCAGAATGATTTGTTATATTGCATATTAACTAATAAGTAGTTATAATTCAAAAAGAGAAATAGAGTTTCTCCAAAAGAAAAATCAAAGTATTGTATTAAAAATTACTGAAATGAAGGTTTACAGTTTTCTCAGCTTTTAGTATTTTAGCTTACCCAAAATAGCATTCCAGCTAGGTTTGTTAGAAGGCAGATACTTTCCTCCTTACAGTTTCTCTATCCATGGATTAAGACTTTCTGGAAATTGATAAAGGCCGACCCTTCTCTCTTTGATAGCATGTTTTTCTCTGTCTGCTATGGCCCTCAGGGATCTCAAATTTCTTCCAAGATGTGGCTTTCCAAGGAAGCCAGTGCTTTCTGTTCTCCCTTGACAGTTTTCTGGGACGTGGATTTTCCTTGCTTCCCCCTTCATGCATCATCTTCCAGTTATGTTGTATTTTGACATATTTCTGCTGCTCTTCTTCCTCCTTTTCCATTTTTCCATTTGTAACAGACATTTCTTGGGACTTTAAACAAAATCTTTTGGCCTAGAAATGCCAGTGACGGGGTCAGAATAAAACTTTGGCTCTCGTCTACTGCTTTTTTCTTTTCATCTACATGAAAAGCCCTCACTTACTTGTTGCCACTGAATAAAAGTGGGGATACCTTTATTAATATGAAGGTATGATGACATTAGAAAAGACTAGACTGTTTTGGTCATATATCAAATAACACATTAAAAGTTCCTAGTGGTTTTGTTTTTTTGTTTTTTTAGGAAAAAAGAAAAGATTACATTTTTTAATTTTTAACCACTGTTAATGTTGGATCCTGAAAATGTCTGTAAGAAAAATGCAGAAAACAGGTATTAAATTTCATCTTACTGGTTATGGACTTGTTTATATGAGTTACCAAATTCTTTGAAGAGAATCTATGAATCTCCAGCTACTAAGCTGGATCCTTTTATGTTCTTGCCATGTACTGTCTTACGTAGGTGGTTTGGGTCAAAAGGTCAACAATTCTGGTGTGTATGTGTTACTAAATAAGTTGCACTGGATTTGAATTTTCTGGTGAGTGAAAATATGCAGACCAAATTGTTATTGCAGTTTTGATACAGGTTTTTAATATGAACACCTAAAAATAGGGAGAATATAAAATTTCTCTTGCTATTCTAGTCTGATGGAAAATAGCCTGGTGTGTCAAATATGTGTGTGAATTCTCTTTGAGTTATCTTGGACCTCATACCCAGCCTTTGGTGGTTCTTTTGCCTTTCTCATTTTCTTTAAAAAAATATTTTAACACCTGACATTTCGGCTTCTTAGCCACTGAGACGGTGGTAACTTTTGAAGCTTTTGATATGCTAGACGAAGGGAATTCCTTGAATTTCTTCAATCTTCAAGTAATTTCATTGCTGCTGTCTGTCCATCTCAGAAAGATCTTAAGTCTCAGCTGTAGCAGTCAGAGTCCAGGGAAATGAAAGCAGGGAAAGCCTGCACACAGGGCTTGAAGCACACCGATGTCTTAATAGGTCTGAATCCCATTTTCACTCTGGTATTGATCCAGCCTCTTTTCCATAATGTCCCTTTCACACATGTTTTTTCAAGAGGAATATTTTGAATATGCAGTATGCAGTCATCGGCAACACTTGCAAATGAAAAATTCAGAATGGAATAATACAGAGAAAGGACAACATTTTTTCTGGAGAAAATTAGCTCCCCCTTTCTTCAGCCTGGTATATGAATTCTGCGATCTCGCAACAGTTTGTGAGTTATTTAAAACAGTTTCATTCAATTATTTGGTTTTGTTTTCTTTCCTCCTTTTTCATAACATCTGTGCTGCTTTGTTCTCCGAGAACCAATTGCGCTACAGTGACTTCTTCATGAAAAATCAAACACAGGCTTTAATGGGAAAAAATGATAAAACATATTTTAACAACCGAGGGAATCTCTTGGGGAACATGATCTTCTGAAATTTCCAGGTTAAACCAATCTGGATACATTTGTACAAGCATCCATCCATCTCTCCAATGAGTCGCATCCCCCGGGGAAGTTTCAAGAAGTGTAGCATGTACTCTGCGAGCTGTTTTTGCCAGAACCTGAAGCCCAGTGATGCTAGTTTAGGATTTTGTTACAAATTCCAACGCAGGTGCGCAGGTCAGCAGATGCTGACAAATGGATTAATTTATCCTCGGTCAATGTTATGGTTTTTCATGGGAACACAACAAGCAGAGTGCTAATGGCTGTGTTTGGACTTGGTGCAAGGCGTGAGGAACAAGGCTATTATGTCTAAAATCGGTTTTTATATTTTAACATTTTGGGAAGCTGAAATTTTCACTGACATCCTGGGTGGTTCAGGGCCACCTAGATCAAAATAAGGGATTTCTTCCCCAAAGGCCATGTCTATGATCTGTGAATGCCCCAGTTTTATGCTGTTCTCTCATGGGTTCCTCACTTGTCAGGTCTGCTCTAGGAGAGGGATTTAGAAATGAGGCCTTTGAAATCATAAGCATCAAGAGGATGGTTTGGGTTGTTTGTTTGTTTTAAATAAACCAAGTGGTGTTTTCATGCTGGTTATGTCGATTAACAATATATTTGGTATTCTCCATTACATACTCAGTGTCTAGTGGTCCAAGCGGTCCCCACAGGTCTAGATAGAAATTAAACACTTGAAGGCTTTCCAATAAACTGTATTAGTAAACAATAATGCAGTAATAGTTATTTCATGCAGGGATGAGCCATGTCAGTCATTTTAATTGGGTCCAAGCAACTTATTTTATTTCGTTATTTATCTGTCCTCTTATCTCCCAGACTTGTGTTCCCACAGAAGATAATTCTCTGATAAACAACAGACCTAAATATACATAAATACATACGTCCTTACCCCAAGAGAGATCAGACTGTCTTTAACCTCAAACAGATCTCTTTCCTCTTTCTCTCCCCAGCTATCCATTCAAATAGATGGATGTGGGAGAACTTAAAATGAGTTTATTGTCCTGCAGGAAATACTGAGAATTGTGAAAAACACTCTCCTTGTAATAAAACCCAATGTTTTCTCTCAGCCATAAGTGTATGAAAGTGTGTATTAGGTTATATTAGAAAATGGCAAAATGGATGAGCCAATGCAGAGAATACAAGTTCCCACTTCTGCAAATCCAGACTCAGCCATGTGTGGTGTTGGTTAGATGCAAGATAGGTTTGGTCCACATCTATTAACAATTTTATTAAAAAGAATAACAACAGGTAATAATGATAACAGAAGCAAGAACACTTCTCTGTTTTCATAGTCACCTTGTTTAATCCAGGAGGATGCAATGCCATTCTCTCCTGCAGCACAGAAGCAAAGCTGAGCTGCAGCAAAGGAAAATGCACGCTGAAAATATCTATTTTACTGTTCCACTTTGTACCTTGCGACCCCGCCGCGTACCAGACTCCCGTGGCCTCCATTGTCTCCTTCTCTGCTCCCCATTGTTCTCCTGCAATCTGAGATGGTGCACACAGCATGGGTTGATACTGTTCACTGCATGACATAATTTAGGTTAATCAGCATCAGTTACACCATCTGGAAAGGGAATAGCTTCTTAATACTTCATCACTGGAGGTCTCAGCTCTCTGCATAAAGTGGTCTTCCTTCAGTGAGGTCTACTGCTGGCGTAGCAAACGCCTAGCAGGAAGCTGGTAGCTGTGTTTCAGGGTCGGTTTGGCGAGCTTAGAAAAGTTCAGCAGCCCCAAAGAACCACCTTCCTGATCAATGACCATTCTCTTTTCCTGGACTTCATATTTTCAATGTGCTCCCGCTGCCCTGCCTCATTGAGCATGAACCTTTCCTTCCTTTTTCTCTCCCGCCCTTGCAGAATTTATTTGACAGTCCTTGTGTCACGTCATTTCATTAGTAGAATGGGATGGAAAGTTTATAAGACAGCAATAAAAGCAAACAGATTATTTCTTTCAGGCAGAATGGGACTTTAGGTGATTTAAGTGAGGAGGGATCTAGACCCTGGCTCATGCACGTTATGCAGATGCTAAAATCATTATCACCACGTAAAAATATATCTATAAGTTTCCACTTTTGCATTTCCTCGCTGCAGTGTACTGTGGGCCACAATGCCATTTTCCACCGCATAGGAAACCCAGCAGCTGTTTCGTCTCGCCCCGTGCTCCCTCCCCCCCAGTTTCCTGCTGACTCTTGCGCTGGGTGTCCGCAGGACGCCTGGCTGGCCTTCCCTCTTGAGCTCTGTCAGCAGCTCAACACACTGCCCAGAGCCGAGTTGTCCCTGCAGAAATAATCCCTGGTCATCCCCGCTTTCCTCTCCCTATCTTCATGGTGTTTTCCTAGCAGTGTCGCTTAAGCAACAGAACAAATTAAGGGGAGCTGTGCAGCACGCGCCGTGGTGCCATCACTAGTTATGGCCATCGTGGTGTGAAAACTGCTCATTGGGAGGAGAGGGATGGTCTGCCAGCTGGAGCAGGCACAGCTGAGGGGCCTTGATGAAGCCTTGAATAACTGGTTGGAAAATGATGATGTTTTGTACAGGCAATTATTTGCTTAGGGTTGCTTTTTTGGGATGGGAGTATTAAAAATATCCTGCTCTTTCTCGCTTGGTTTTCCCTTCATCTTGTGTCTTTACTTTTCAATGGTGTAGAAGACAGGAGAGAAAAAAATCCTACTCGGTCCTCTTCCCTCCTCTGATTTATTTATTTTTCTTTTTTCCCTCCAAAAATTAAAGAGACAAAAGACAAAACAGTATTAAGAGTGAAGGGGCATTCAGAGAACAAAATATTGGGATGAGAAATGCAAGCAGTTTAATAGTAATGCTGGAACAGTAACACTAAACAGAATTGTCTCTGTAGTGTCCTTCAGCTCTGGTCTCATAATTCTGGGTTTGATACAAAAGGTGTAACTGGGTTTGCTTTTCTATAGGTAAGATCACCTTAAGTTCAGTTTTCATTGCTCCTGTTTACCTATAAAGTAACATACGCTGTTAGCTTGTAAGATGCTTAGATCAGGAGCAAGGTGGTGGTGCCCCTGAGGAACTGAAATGTGTTAGAACTGTGTTGAATTGGAAAGGATGACAGTACTTTAAAAACCTTTTGTAAATAAAAATGCAGTATATCTTGGTGCGAGTTCACTGCCTTGGAAAACTGGTATTTTGTGGCGCTCTAAAGAATCCTCCTACCGTAGCCTATCAAAATCTATGGTAAAAAAACCCAAACACATACAGTTTATCTCTCTAAAGAGAAATGATGCCTGGTAAATTGTGATTTTAAAGATGGTTTTAATTACCTGGGCAAACATCCATTTAAAAGCTGGTTTATCACCTAACAGTATCATTGAGGAAAATGCTGTCACACATCTGCAAAGTTGCTGGTGAAACATCTTGCTAAGCACAGATTTGTGATTTGCACTCATGCATGACGTGCAGGGATATTCTTCTATAAAGACATGAAGTAAAACAAGAGAAATGCATTGTCACGCACGGATTTGTGGCAGATGTATGATATACCTCTTCGCCACACCTAAAGTAGTACCTTAGGAGTTACTAAAATCAGATCAACTTTTATTTTTCATTTACTAACTCTGTATTTCATTGAACAGAAGCTTTCTGTTAAACTGAAACAGATGATGTTTTAAACTAATACTAATTGATTCCATTCCTGGAGTTCACAGTGGTAGCAAGTAAAATAGCTCTCTGACCCTGCCGGTAAATTCAGATTTCAGACTGTGCAGTGCGTTTTGGCTTCTCTTTTTCCTTTGCAATGTCCACACAACCCTGTGTTGTCTCCCAGCATCACTCCCTGAAATACCATGCTGCTTAAAGCAGAGCAGGTTGGGGTGGGATGCAGGAGGTGCAGGTCAGGTTCCCAGCCCTGCTTGGGAGCCCTTGGGGGAGTTACTTCATCAGTGCTGGAATTCCCCCGGGGTGTAGTAAGAATTAATATTCGCTGCCTTGTATACGAGCAGGATGAAATCTACTGGTGATTATGAGAGTCTTTGTTACAGTGGGGCCTGTATAAGAGTCACCTCATATATCTCATTAATAACTGAGGTTCCTTGTTCTACAAGGAAAGGAATCAGGTGCTATTTCTTCTTTTCTCTGCTTCTGGTAATACACCCTATGGTCAAAAGTCAAAAAACACCACCCAAACCCTCTCAAAGTATGTGTTTTGGGGATGCTTGCCTTGGTCTGGGGAAAAGACCTACAATTCCATTTTCCATCATGTCATAAAAATGTGAATGATAACATTGGGAACAAAATCTCCTTGTATTATTAAGGCAGGAAAGCCGAAAGTCTCATGCTGAGAGCAAGTGCTCTAGGTGCTGGGCACTTATGATGCAGTCTTTAAATCAGCATCCCTCCAAAAGTAGCCGTTCTGGTGTGTGGGGCAGGCAGTCCTTCCACTGACCCCTCATTCCCAGTCTGGCTATGGACTAACAGGGGACATCTATCCACCATCCCTCTGCAGTGCATTTAGGGTGTTGCTGGGCCACCCTGTGTTGAACAGCTTCTCTTGAAGGAGAAGCTAGTCATGATCTGGGACAGTAGGAGCCAATATAGGACTTTACACTGCAGAAGCTGATGGTTTACTAGGAGCTGTGTGTATCCATGTATTTGCATCCAAACTGGTAGTAACATGTCTGCCTTCTGTTGCAAGCCACATGCTCTCAAAGCTGTTGATACACCCAGCTCTTCAAGCAGAACTCTCTAATGGAAATGTTGACAGCTTACTAGGAGCTCTGATGTCAAAACACATGCCTCTGGAATTGTGCTGGGTATTTTTTTTAAATCTATGCAGATTGAAACAGTTAAATGCTGGAATGAAGAACCATTGGCTATTTGTGACAAATATAAAGCAGATCTTAGCCAAGGGGATCTCTTTGAAAAGCCCTGGGTTTGTTACTGTTACAAAACAATTCCCAAATTATTCTTTTATACCCCCAAAAAGGCAAACCCACCTTTCCTTCATGTCCTCTACTTCACTCTGTTTCCATACACACTTTGTAACTCACAACCTCAGGATCCACGCTAACTGATTTCTACATCAAAGACCAAGGGTTTCAATTAGAGATGTTTGATAAAAGAAGAAAAAAGACCCCATGGCCTTTATTTAAGACAGGTTTGAAAGAAAGGCATGAAAATGTAGGGACCATGACAGGATCATCTATTGTTGCAGGTATTGCATGTGTGTGGTTATTTCTTCTACTCAAGGAGTACGTGGGGGCAAGAAGACACTTTGCCTCTTAGAAATGCAAAGTGGCTCATCTTTGGCTGTGAAGGGGTTGTGTTCTGTTAGTTAGATGAATGAAGCACCTTTCTCCAGGGAAACAAGTGACCAAATGAGCTATTCTATCCTTGTGGGTCCACAGGGGTGGGGTGCTGCTGGGCAAGTCTTGGAGGGCAGCACCATGGGAATCAGGCAAGGAAGCACCAGGACATGCAGTCACAGTGCAGAGCTGCTTGGTTTTGTGCAATCCAACACCAGCCTCATCACTCAGAGACCTCCTTTAGCCTCATGGCTGCCTGAGCTCCCACCACAGAGAAGGGGAAGAGCCTTTCTACCAGGTAATGAGGGAGCTTGGATGATTACAGCCCCATCAGCTGTGTCCACAGCTGGGTGGCACAAATCCTATTGCAAGTGTCCTAATTATATTACAGCGTTACAGGCAATTAACGTCCCCTGTTCCACATGCTGAGTCTTCATTGACAAGCCATTTCTATTTCTTTGACGCTTCCTTGGTGTTTGCTTTTGTTCTCTTTCCAGGATGGGGCCTGCATCAGGCCCTTTTGTATTAAGTATGTCTGGCTAGAAAGTCCCCAAATGTATCAAAACAATCTTGATCAGTGGAAAGTTTTTGACCTGGAGCTGGGTTTTATGGTGAGCATGTGTGCCTGAGGTGTTTCTTCTGTGCAATGTTCAAATAGAGGGTTCATTTCACTTTAAGATCATAAAAAATTGAGTTATTTAATAGGGCCCTTGGTTGGGTAATTACGAAGCAAAGGAAAAGCAGACAATCCGCCCAGGGGGTGTGTGTGTTTTTTCTTCAGTGGTGTTAAATACTATTTGGATTATTCACTGAATAAACATTAAATAATGTAATTTGGAAACCAGGTCCCATTAGGGATTTAAATGTGTAGTCTGTCACTGGTAAAGGATTAAGATATTAGTGTATTAATGTAATATCAAAAGCTGTGGATTCCTTCTGTGTTGCTTAAGTGCTTTCTGATCAAACATGTCCAAGTAGTTTTTTTTTTTTTTTAATTGATTGTTTCATGTTGTAATGAAAGAGAGGACGGATATAGCACAGTGTTTTGGTTTGCCTGTTTAGCCTGAAACTCTGCAAAACAGAACCTGTAGGTCTAATCTGCCATAGACTGAGATTGGAGGAACTTGGCAGACCCAGACCTTCACCTTTGTTTGCAAAGAGCCCATTGTGTTATCCTTGTAAATCTCTCTCGCGCTGAGTCTCCCACCTCCCCTCCCACTCCTTCCCCCAGTGCCACGTAAACAACACTTCATGCTTTTGACATTTCTGCTGCGTTTCATCTCGGCAGTTTCTTGGGACAAGATGCTTCTACGAGGCACAAACAATGATGACTAGATGTGGCTTTTTAGAGATTCAAAGGCTTTTGAGTTTGACTCAATCCTATATCAAGGCCAAGATTGGAAGGGAAATTGAGGGGCCCTGGATGACACTTTGGAAGTTTTAGGACCTTTTTCACCTACAGCCCATTTTGGAAAAGGGTCTTGTATGAGTGCAAAGTGTGAGGCTATTTCTATCCCTGTGCAGAGGTCTACAACAGGTTGTCTGTGTTTATGCTGTTAGAGGTGGAAAATACAGCTTGATTTGCAGTAACTCCTAACATTTACACCCTGGAGAGTTTGTAGATGTCGATTTCCTTTGACCAGCATCACTAGCACTTCAGCAAGTCCTACGTGTCTATAACAGAGTCAGCAGAAACAGGCTTTGCTAAAGTGAGCTCCTGAATTTAAAAATGCTTTCTTGTATTTGTGTTTAATCTGTTCACCTGAAGTGGTCATTCCTGTCTGCGAGTAAAACCCCAGTAGCAGACGTTTTGGAGAGCAGTCCAGAGACAGGAGTACATCAAACCTTCCTTCAGCAATCTCTTAACGATTTGAGCACTTTGGATTCCTTCTCAAGTGACAGTCCTGCTGAAGGAGCATGAAAGCGTGGGTTTGGCAAGTTTGGATTGGCTTTCATCCACTCAGGACCCGAGATGAAGAGTGTATTACCGGGGCAAATATAAAAGAGTATATGAGAAGAGGGAATATAAAATTATACTAGAAAAAGGATCAAGACACTGATCTCATTGTAGACTCTAAATGAGTTGTAATGGTTATATTTTGTGAAACAGAGAGAAGGTACTAGGATTTCTTCAGCTACCTTTTTTAGTAAAGACATCTAAGCACAAAATGTGTCCATCACAGAAGCATTTCCTTGTGCAATTGCTTTTGTTCTGAACTGAGCACATCCTATTGGCTTCTGAAGAATTGCAAGGCTTAAAATGAAATTTATGTGTTTGTTTAAGCTATGTTAGTGGTGAATCTAACTCGACAGTTCATCCAAGACAAAAATGTGCTCTAAATCTGTAGACAATCAAGCATTTTATTTTTGATAACCAGTTACTGTTTATTGTAATATACAGTAATGTTTTAAAAGGAACAAATGTTTTCCTGCTCACTGGGTCAATTCCAAGTACCGCATTTCACAAATGAAGCAGGAACTCAAGTTGATGAAATTTGCAAACAAATCCCCATGGAACCCTGTCCATTAAAAATTAGCTCTGAATTAGATATTACGAACAGTACTGAAAAATAGTCTGTAGCTATTGTCTTGAAAGTCCTTGGTGTAATAAAAATTTCACATTTTCTATAAACGAGCGGAAAAAAACAGAGTTGCTGGAAAACACTTCAGTTCACCTAATTGGAAAATATAATTCAAATATTCATAGTGATTCCTCTTAAAAATGGACAAAAAGAACATTCTTGAATATTATTTTGGAAGCAAGCCAAAATATGCACTTGTCGTTACCATGGCAATAAGCAAAAAGCAGAGAAAAAAACACCAACAGGAAAAAAAATAATCCAGGTTTGAAAGCAACTTGCCATGTATGAATTATTTTTATGATCACAAGCCCCTCGCAGCAACCAATTTACTGAGTATAAGTGATCTAATTGAGGGCAATCGTTGTCAGAGGGACCAAAAATATACTAGGCCTCCATTTTCATATTAAAATGCCATGCCTTGGTTTAACATTTCCAAGTGGTTATTTTAGTCCTTTTTTAAAAAACAAAAGCCTGTTGAGGATAGGGTAACTCTGTTGACCAGTATATTATTGAACTTGTTTATCTCTGGGAAATGGGACCACCTGATCTCAATAGAGTTTTTCTTTTTTTGTTTTTTTTTTCCTCCCTCCCCATCCCCCTCAACCTCCCTTCCCACCTCCCCCCCTTCCCTCCAATTGCTTGAAACATTTCACAATTAAAGCAGAAGAGGCTTGTTCTGCGGTTCTCACCTTTTGTCCTGAATAGCCTGGAAACAGAGGGACACTTTCCCCGTTGAAGTCTGGTGTAATTTCCCCTTGAATGGGCTCTCATGATAAGAACAGGGGTCACTGGATGGGATGGTATGCAATAAAGCTTGTGATTGCATGGTTCTTCATCATCACAAAACAGCCCAACACTCTGCTTTATGATAGCACAATTGGCGCACACAATGGCTTGGGTAGAAAGCTAGAGAAACAGAGAGACGGGTATAGATACTACGATGGAGATATCAGTCAAGCGATTGTCCCTCTTGGTGTGTTTCAAGTGCTGAAATGTACAAGTGGCTGAGAACAGGGTCCCTAAACATTACACTGAAAAGCAGTGAATGAATAAAAAGGGATGGCAGGAGTGGATGAATCTTGCCTATAGAATGCACCTTTGTGGTCAAATGTATAAGATAATATATAGCAGCTGTGTTATAAGCCAGCAAAGGGAATTGAACTTACAAAGAACAGGCTTTCAATAGCTTCCCTTGTGGGAACACCAAAAGTTTAAGAGGTGGAGGAGGGCTTATTGCTGACTAATGCCCACGCTTAATAATAGTTGTCTTGCCTGCTGTGGAACCTATCCATTGGGCCAGTTCCTAAAGTCCTTATTTACTGCCCCAAAGTGGGGTCTTTGATTGAGTAAAGGCTGAGTAAAACATGGATAAAGACTTGGGAATTGGCTGTATGTGAAGTCGGTTACAGCCAGCCAGCATTTAGAGGGTCCAGTCCTGGAATGGCTCACGGTTCCCATGGACTTAAATGAGAGTCGCAAGGGCTGAGTGTCAGACGTGGTTTTAACAAATACTGAAAGTTTTTAAAGTTAATACAAAAAATCAGGAACAGTTGCCCCCATGTCTTCTTTCCAAAATTTTATTAAAACCAAACCTAAGCACTAAAAAGCAGGTCTTAATTTTTTTTTTCTTTCAGGGAAAATCTCTCCCACCTCCAAATATCAGTGATAAATACTTTTTATGAACTCAGTCAGTAGTGTGTGCATCTGGCCCCACTAATATTTAGGAATTGCCATCTAGTAATGCAGAATGAAAATCTTACATAATTTTTGTTTTGCAAATCTCCCTTCTAACCATCCTGGAAATCATCTGTAGGTGGCAAGGGGTGGGAGTGAGGTCAAGGGAAGGGTCTGTTAGAAGAGGAGTTACAATAACTCCCGAAGGGAGTTAAAATACTCTGCCTTTGAGTCAAATAGTGAGATATTCATAAAGGACCAGCTGCTTTTCAAGATAAACAATAGAGGAGAAAAAATAGCAATGGAGCATACGGCTTTCACATCAAGGCCATTGACAAAAAGAGCTTTTAAAGTAAATATGGTATATTGGCTTTTGTTCTCAGCAACTTTGATTGCAATAGATTCTACAGAGATTAGCTGAAAACTTCACTTTCAGCGGTGAGCTGATAGAAAGGGTTTGTCCTGGACTAATCTCAAGACCAAAGACAAGGTCTTGCAGATAAGCATTGAATAATAAAGTTGCTCCAGCCTGCTGAGAGCCATACATAAAAAAGGATTGCAGGTGTTTGAAGGTGTCTCCTTTATGTAAAATCTGGCCATGTACTAGTAAAGATGTTCTGTGTTCAGTGATCTACCCAACCTGCCAATATCTGGTTGAATCTCCCAATTTGTCTTACAACAGTGGTAGCTGTAGCTCTTCTACATATCCACGAGTGGCCACAGCTGTAACAACATATTTCTAGCTCCTAGTCCTCTTTTCTCGCATTTAGGAGAAAATATCTTGGTGGTATATGACTTATGGACTACAGTTTTGCTGCTATAATTTTTGATTGAGTGAAAGTTTCATGGATGCACAGAAATTGTTGAAGGTTGGTCAGTCTGAAGAGGTTGATTTTGTTCTGTGTGTGCTGAGGTCCTTCAGTAGTTGTTCACCCTGGTGGAGAGGAATTTCAGGGGTTATCTTTGTTCTAGTCAACACCTTTTGTCTAGCTGAACTTTGAGATGGCAAGATGTCACGATAAGAAAAGTGTTGCCGCAAGTAGAAAAGAGCATTTCCAATACGAAATTATCATCAGCCAGCATGAAGAGACTTCTTCTGGGGCAATGCCTAGTTGCAACAAATGAGCCTTAAGTTCCAGAATCTGCAGGCATTCCGGGAGTAGAAGAGAAAAGGTTAACTATGTTCTTCACCATGTCTGTAGCAGGCTCTGCTTACAATACGGCTCCTAGTTTGCTGCTGGAGTGTAGGTTCTGGAGAGTCCCTCCCAGATATCGACAGTTCTCATGCTGAGCTGGGAAGAAACTCTCCGTGTCCCTCCTCATGACATTGTGGGACCGTGGTGAAGTGGGGTAGAACTTAATGGGCCTTTTGGTCTTAGTGGGTCTCTAATGGGGCCTAACGTGCATTTCCCAGGCAAAATCTTACTATGGAGGAGTGCATGGAATGTGCAAGCACAGGTTCCTTGTGCCCAGATGCTGGGAGCTTCTAGGAGAGGTGGACATGAAGTGAATGGAGTGCATGATTTGTCAAACTCAGACTTTGGCTTTCTCTAGGATACCTGGGAGAACATGGCAATGGATTTTTTTAAGAGATGGTCATGTGGTCAAGGATCTTGTCATTTATTAATGCTTTTTCCTTTATAATAATGAAGGGACATATAAATTGCAACAGTTATACAGTGTGTTTGGATGACTATAATTGTAAGTAAACGTAAATATATGTATGATGGATATATGCTATAGTCTGTGTCTCCAAGAATAAATATCCCAGTCTGAAGTCTGATAGGGCAAATGTTACACATCACAAAGGCAGATTACTTTTCTAGTTTCTGCTGTTTTCTTCCAGCAACGATTATATGACTAAGGTAAATGAAATAAGGACTCGAACATACGTAATTTCCAGGATTCTCACGTTCTTGGAAGACTTCAAATATAGGGAAATAATTTGTGATGTAAAGATATGTGCAACTTCCTATTGGAAGTTGTTGGCTATCAAGTTAAATGCAGGTTTTCAGGAAAATATATAAATTTACCTCAATTACATATATTTAAAAAAAAAGTTAAAGGAATAAGAATAATCCATGATTTCTGTTGGTTGAGGAGGGAATTCTTAGACTGCCCGATGTTGTTTACCTGTTGTTTTGCAGCTGGAGAAAAATAATTAGTTCTTTTGGCAAACGGAAGAGTCTCTTCTAATATGAGTGCGAAGTGTTACAGAAAACACTTCTTTAGAGGAGGGATACGTTTTTATGATAAAACATAATCATTTTCCTAGTACACATTTCATTGGGAAGCAGTCATTTGCAGCTATTTTTCTGCAATCACAGTTAATTTAAATATATTTCTGAAAACATACTCAAGTAAAAAGAAACAATAATGTTCCACAACACATACAGTGTCTTAGGGTTTGAAAAATACTGAGTTACTGAGAACTTGTGTTCTTACATATTTCCATACATTTAATCTCTGTGGACCTGATCCAGGCCTGACAGGGGCCTGTTGACTCCCACCACACGGGTTGCATTTGCAGCATCTTGTGAAGTCAGAGCACATTACGCTGATCCCTGTACCTCAGAGGGGTGTTGTCAAAGCAAATTTCTACCAGTGCAGTATTCTGAAAATGAACAGTTCTGAAAAATTTGCTTTTCAAGAGTTTGTGGCCAACCTAAGCCAGAAAAGCTTCCTACTTCCTCAATACACAGAAGGACTTTGGCCCAGAATCTGAGTAAGATTCAATGCTACTGGATATGAATCACTGCTCATTTATATTTTCTAGATATTTATATCGGCCCCAAATCAGTGTCTGATTTTGCTCAAGTTTTTTATCATTGCTATCATGGTAGAAATTAATTGGGACAGGAGGACTTTGATCTTGTGGAAGACAATCCTTAAACAACATCAGTGTGATGATATATCTAGTCAGTGGGCATGCTGCAAAATCAGAGAATAAATACAGATGAACATATATGCATACAAACAGCATATTTTGTTTCTTGTATCACACATAATTTGTATTCAGAATATGTGTCTAAACTTGAATCTTAGATAAAACGAAAGCCACGAAAATAAGTTCCTCAAAAATACTTGGTTTCAACCAAGCCATTTGTCTAGAACAATTAGGACAAGCAACAGAAAGGTACTTTGACCTACATGGACTGAACACAAGAGAAACCATTACCGGAGAAAGCAATTTGAGTGGAAGATTTTGGGGGCTGATATAAGAGTAGAGGAAGAAAATATGGAACAAACCAAATGAAAATGTCCGCTTGGGAGAGCAGTGTGCTGCCAGCCAGACCACACTGCTGGCCAGACATCCTCTTAAATAGATTATTCAAACAAATATTAATTTGAGTTGCTAGGATGGAATATCTGGTTTAACTGTTAGAAAGCACCGTATTAATGTGCAAGCCAGTGATTAATAACAAATGTACTCCCACAGAACAAAATGTAAAATGAAGGAATGTCGTATGAAATGCTTGCAAGGGGTGGGATGTGCTTGTTCCAAAGGGTTCCAAAGCCAGCCCAGGACTCACAGACTGTGTGGTCACACTGGGTTCACCTCAGTGTTGGCAACCTGTCCGAGGCTGGGAGCATCACCAAAATAGCCATTTTAACTGGCCTTGTGACAAGGAAATCCAGGCTTCTGCCTTCCTACCTTGTCAGCATCTCAAAATGTGAGACTGCAGGGGGAACAAAGGGAAGCAAGAGCGAAAGACATGGCAAGGTGTGTGAGAAAGATGCTGTATGACAGAAGCCGAGTGTGAAGGGCAAAACCAGGCAAATATTGACTTTTCACTGACCTTCCAGGAGCTGGCTTTTGAACACCAGTTCATGTTCAGAGGATGCAGAATTAGCTTAAATCAGGGGATAAGGTCACATTGTTGGTAGCACTAGAGGCTTCGCTCAGCCATCGCTCTCTAGGTATCAAAATTTGCTAGAGGTGACTCTCTTAATCCTCATGAGTGATATAAACTACTTGAAGAAGCTAAGCTCTCCAGGGAGGTGATTGAAGTTACTATGTCACACCTGCTCTTGACTCCTAAATGCAAATTACCAGGTATCCTTTCCCAGTAGGGTTAATTTGGAACATCTTGTAGGATAAAATCCAAGTGGGGGTCCAGTTGGTACCTTTAGACCTGTACTAAATGCCCTCAACGGCTCTGCCACTCTCCTTCCTTGTTGGGAAGAAGAAAAAGCACCACTGGGCTGTTCTTACCTACCTGAAACCTCAGACTGGGTGGCAGCATCTAGTGGGAACCCATCAAATCCTTCTCCAGCCTTGTGATATGGACTTCTCCCTCCTGTTCCAGCCATTGAATCTCCTGTGTGTTTTGTGAGGGAAACAGATAATTGTTGTCATTAAGGTGGAGCCATCAAGTAGCTGGCAAGTACCAGGTCAAGAAAAATAAAGCATCACCTAAATTACCAAATCTGTGCAACAACAAGGAAAATCCTCTTTACTAGCAGAGGTCCCCTTTCAAAGCAAAATCCCTCAGCAGGAGCATCCAGTATGAAAAGAGCATTTTAGGCAATGGTCCTGAGGGGGAAATGTGTCTGGTTTAAAGTTGAGCATCCCCTCTGGGGTTTCCTGATGCTTCCAATTTTTCTTCTTCTTCCTAATAAAAGATCTGAGCAGCTTCACATGTAAGTTTAAAAGAAGGGGGCTCGTAGAATAAGCTGAAGAGACACCATGTTGTTTTTTTACATGATGTTTTATCTGAATAGTCCAAAATAGATATCCAAGGTTTTGGTTTTTAAAAAAAAATAAATTCATTTTTTTTACTCTGGAAAGAAACCTTGATTGTATTTCAGTTCCTTTAATTATTTTGTCTAGCAGGGAGATCAAAGGCCTAGGTCTCAAAAGGAATCAAACCTGGGCCAAGCACTCCAAAGAGGGTGCTCCAAGTTCATCAAAAAATACCATATTTAGTCATCTAACTTAGTCTGTTATTCAGAAATGCTTGGGCCTGCTGTTCCCTAGCCAGACAGTGTAAGCTGCCCCAAGATTATCAGATGACATGTACTGAATAAGTACCAAGTATTTAGAAGCCTTTTTTCTCTGGGTTTATTTGGGGTAGTCCTAGATAATTCTGTGGGCTTGTTTTTTTTTTTTCAGTATCAACTTAGTCTTTCTCTGATCAGGTCTGTAGGGGTGGATGTGAGTGAAGGATTGGAGGGAGGCAGGGGAAACAACAATTTCCTCTGCCTCCTCTGATAAAGCTCCACTTGCCAGTGTGGTGATGCAGTTTTCAGATAATGCTTTTATCTGGCTCACTTTTCCATACCTCCTCTGTCCCAGCATTTGTTATTCTTTGTGAGCATGAATAAATGGATCCTCTGGAAGGACCTTGAGGAAGCAACGGTTTAGGAAACAGAGGCTCACAGAATTGGGGCCAACTTCCCAACTTACAAAGTAGGCCTTATAAGTCACTGTGGGGCCAACCATGGGATTGTGTACCAAACTTCAGGTTGCTACACATGAAAAGTTGGGTCTGTACAGCTCACTGAAGTTATTCAGGTAATTGATAGCAGAATCAAGATAAAAAAATCCAGACCTGCAGACTCCCATTCCTGTAAACAGGCTATAAATTTAATGCCAAAATCACATATATCACAGAGGGCTCATCTCTTGAGTTGCGCAGGTTTTGAGGAGGACTGTCCTAGAAACCTCTTGCTTGAGATCCAGCATTCCTCTCTCCTTCCCATTCCAGATCTATTCCAACTGGGCTGGGTATTTCCCAGCTCCATATTCTTTTGTGTCTGTCACTGGCCTCAGTAATTTCCATTTCATATCTGTTCCTACAGGGTTGCTGTGGCTTCTACAGTCCATACTGCTCCTTAACCATATATGTCATGTCAAGGTCCTTCTGGAAACCCCATGGGCTTTGCAATACTTAGGCATCAGCCCATAGTGTAATGAATCCTCTGAAGCACTTCTTTCCCTAAGAAACGGTCTACAAATCCACCATATTTGCCCTATATCTTAAGACTTAAAGTGGAGGCAGGAAGGCTCTAGTCTATATGATGGGATTGACACTGGTAATGCTCAATAGTGGCTGAAAGGAGCACTTTCTCTGCACATCCTCTCCGGGCTGTGAGGGAGGGCTAGATGAAACTGAAATGATGAGCCTGACTGTAAAAAAGCTGTCCCCTGGAGAGGCCTGTTTGCTGTGGTGAGGGAAACCATCTTGATTTGCCAACTGCAGAGCTGAGGTTGCCTCTACACTCTGACCGTACAGAGCAAGAGGGAAAACACAGTTCTATAAGCTTCAAACTTTCTTTAGCTTCCTTCTTGTGTGCCTCAAAACCCATCACAATATGGGTATGATCTGGGTCTGGGAAGTGATGACTTCCAAAGTCTATGGTGGCATGAGGAGCTGTGGGTGCAGATCTGTCCTGCTGCAGCTTCCAGCCTCAGGTATTAATTAAAATCCACTTTGTTGACATTACAGTGTGAGCAACAAGCTTTGGAAGTGTAAAAGCAAACAGGTCTCCTGTCCATTGACCTCTACTGGAAGGAGCACAGCTTCAGGGAAGGGCTGGGACCAGAACTTGGGTCTAGGTACCTGGGCAGGTGACAGAGCCTTCTGCCTGCCCTAGTGCCAGTGTAAGAAGCCTTGGCTTAGACTTGACACTGACTTTCTTTACTCCCTTGGAGCACTTTCTTCTCAGACACCCTTCATGCTACGTGCTGTGCTATGTGCAAAGAATGTCCTTGTGGTTTTAACTCCAGGTTGGGACACGGAGGATCTGCTGCATCTGGGTGACTTTGGAAAACTCTTCCACTATGCCACACTCTGCTAGTTTCTGAAGTTTCTTCTCTTCTGATTTGTAAGACTGAATGAGTATTTTCTTCTCTGTTTTTCCCATCCCAGCTGTTTCTGCATCTGTTTAGTCTGCAAGCTCTTCAGGTCAGGTCTACTTCTCACAAAGACACAGTGGTGTTTTGAGTTTGCCTGGGTCACCTCAGGTCTCCTGTGTTACTCTTTGATGATGATGGACTGGGTTTTGATGTAGCCTGTGACACTGAGAATCTGAGATAATCCAGCTCCTGTGCTAAGCAACTATTTCTGTTCTCTGTTCCCCTGGGTGCAACAGTAAATTAGAAGTTCTTTGAGGCAAGGACAGTCTTTCAAATAAACATCAGTAAAATACCCAGCACATGGGTCTCTGATAGACAGAGAGTGAGTCTGTCTATCAGCATCTGTCCAGTCGTTTTTCTTCATTTAAGCCCATTAGGCTTTAATGGATACAAGTATTTTTATTAATACTGGCAATAACAAGAGTATAATAATAATAATAATAATAATAATAATAATAATAATAATAATAATAATAATAATAATTACAGCCACAACCTAACATAAAACCACTTTCTGTCATGTTGAAGCCAAAAGATTTTTTAAAAATCCTCTCCTAATATTTATTTGAAATATGTTACAATTCTGTTATACTGCAGTTTATTTAGATTTCAGGAATCTCATATTATTATTTCAAAATTTTGTAGATTGAAAGTTTGAAAAAATTATGAAGAAATGTGAATGCTTTATTTTCAAAATCTAAAATTTCACTAAAATCTGGAAAGAGGATGGCCAGTTCTGTTCTCTGCTTGAACTTTCTTATGTGTAGGATTTGAATGCCATGTGCTTAGTGTGAGAGCTAACATTATAAATGCTAAAAAATTTCTCTTTATTACAGAATGTATATTCTCAGTCCATTTCTTTCTATGATAACTGCACCCCAGGGTTTTTCTTAAGAAAGTTAAGACCCCCACACGCACACAGATTTCATTTACTAGCAGAAGGAGAGCATGGTCATGCGTATGTGACTTTTTCAGGATCGCCGTGATTGAATACGTGTGCTCTAATACATTAAGTGATGCAAGAGTTAGCATCTGTCCGGTCATTTTTCTTCAGGCACTAGAGTTGTGCTCTGTATCTCAATTGTATCAGGGTAGTGGCTTATGTTATTGCCGTGCTGTTTTGTCCTGAGCTGTAACTCATGCCTAAACTTCCCAGATGGCCCGGGACAGACTTCTGCTTCTTGGGTGTTTCAACCACAGCTTGCACAGCAGGGACCTGGTCTATGACTGAAGCCTCTCATCACGTAAAGAAATACCGTTGTAGGTAACAAAAAAGGAAGGAATTATCCCAAAGAGGTTGGGAACATTCATGGGAACCTACAATATTCAATGGCTAGTTGTGTGGAAGTGTTACTGCTCTCGTTACCTACTGGCACCTTCTGAACCACTCACATAAGCACCAGTGTAGAGATTATAACCTAGTTAAGGTGTGTTGCTGTAGTGCTCATTGCTACAATAACTGCTGAACCTTCAACGGCTTCCAGAACGTGTTCTTTCTCCTGTTGGTTTGCTACGAACATAGGAAGCTAAGACTCGATGTTAACATAAGCGTGCTTCCACATTGGGGGATGTCTTTTCTCCATCCTCTTGTGTTCTTGAGGGAGCTTTAATCATCTATTCTCTCTGCGTTCCTTTTCTTTTGGTGTAATTATTTAAGTAAATTGCTTACTGCAAGTAAATATATTCCTCTCAAGGTCTTGAGCTGTAAATTTTTTATGTGGAGGGCAATGGATTTCCACATTACTAGCTCAAAGTAAGGGTACATCTAATTTAAATCTGTGATGCTGTGTATTCATTTTCCTTCAGGACCCATTGACCAAAACTTGTTGAAAATAATTGTGCAGCACCAATTTGATGTCACTGAAATATGAAGGAAAAATATTAATCAGTTTATTAAAAATCCAGCAAATGTCAGAGTGTTACCAGTCCTAATTAATATGTGTTTAAATTCGCTGCCCTGGGCCCTCCAGTCTCTTATTTTGTTTAAACTGAAGCTTGACATTTTCAGTCAGCGCATTATTGTCTAACAGCGGGAGAGTGAAAGCTATACCCCTTTCCCTTAAACACGCCAGGCTGTGGAATGTGCTCCGTCTTGCTCCCATTCCCCTTCTATTTGTTATATACTGGACACAAGCCCCTGACTCTGTTTGAGAGATGGCTTTCCTTTGGACTAAAAGGAAAGAGTCAAGCTTCAAACCCTCCCTGTAGCTGGAGTCCAGAAGCTGTATTTCAGGGATTCAGGAACAGCAATGGGTAAATGCGTTAGTGATATCGGGAAGGAGTTTTTTCTGTACCAAAACACCAACACCATCTATTTATTGGTTTGGAGTTTTGAAACTTACTTCATAAATTGTAACTAAAAAACCTGAACAAAATTCCCAGGTGTGCTGGGTTCAGTCAGGAAAAAAAGTTAACTCCCTTTACTGTGGTTGTTAGGAAGCTGTGTTCCTGATAAGTTCTTAGCGGGCGTGGGACTGTATCGAATTCAAGGTCTTTCTCCACTTCTGATGCTGCAGCTGCGTTCCCAGCTCTCACTGTCTCGCGAGCAGTGTAGGGGACACAGTCCAGAGAGCTGACCCAAACTGATCAAGGAAGTATTTAATTCCACAGTACGTCATGTTCCAGTTCTTGGGTGGGGAGGGGGTCCAGTAGCCACTACTCTCTCCCCCTTACTCCCTCGCTTGCCTACTCCCGGGCACTTGTTAACTCTCCCTGCGTTAGCTGCTTTGCTAACTCCTGTGCTGGCTCATTTGTGAGTGTGTTGGTGGGTTGTTTAGAGTTCCTGGCCGTGCTATCGCTGACAGGGTTCGTTCAGAATCTGCTGTGTTAGCTCCTGGGCTCTGGTCCTTGGGCTGCGGCTCTCGGGCTGTGGTTCTCGGGCTCTCTGGGTCTGACTCTCATTACTCAGCATCTGGTTGTGCATTGGTCAGTGGATGGTGAGAAATTGTATCATATTGTATTATATTGTATCGTATGTTTTATTTTCTATTATTTTAATTTTTTATTATTAGTAGTAAATAGTTCTTATCTCAATTTTATGAGCTTCCTTACTTCTCTTTCCTTCAGTTCTTCCCCTCCACTGGAGGGGAGAGGGGATTTGTGAGAGCGACTTTGTGGTATTTTGCTAGCTGGAGTAAACCATGACACCAGGTGATAACAGCTGATGGTTCCATCAATAAAAATGGACACAAGCCAGAAGGAGTATTTTCATACCATTCATAAAATATTTTTGCTAGGAGAAATTTGGCTTTCTCTAAAATAGTCCTAACCACAGTGCTGTACAGTCCTCTTCTAGCATCTCTATTATCATTTTCTTTCTCCTTCAGTTCTTCCAGATAGTCTCAAAATTGTGAAGCAGTGGTCTCAGTTCTGGCACCAGGCCCTCCCTGTAGAAGGATGCCACTAGGGTTGCCTCACCCTTTCAATAGCTGATTTATTGGGGGGATATCTCACTAATATGTCCTTGACTTAGATCTTATTTGCATCCTGTCTACTGAATAGGCACAGAATCCAGAGTGCTTTTGGGCAGGACCTTATTGGTAATGATAAAAGCTCCTGAGAGTGGGAAAGACCTTCAGGAACACCTAAATTAGTCCCATTTTCACAGGTGATTTAGGAATCCCATTTACTTTCCCTCTAGAGTCTGTGTACAATGAGACAGTCCTCAACAGCGCAGAATAACTGTGAGACCAGACCTCAACAGCTGGCACAGCGTAACTGTTGATAGCAGTTGTTCTGCACCAGCTCCCCATGAGGACATACGTTTCTGTCCTAAGCCTGCTCTCAAATGGTTTAGCTTAATCCTGCTTTGAAGATGGGTTAGCCTAAACCAGAAGAGAGAATATTCTGCCTGGGGCATTGGTGTAGAGTATTTACTGAGCCTGCAGTCATATCCTAACTCTGTGGTATTAACTTCTGGTGATTCTCCTGGAGATATGTGTGTGTGGCATTTGCCAAGGTGAAATGTAAAATACATGTTGAATATAAGGCATATATTGGAAACAGGACAAAGGAAAGCAGGTGCATTAAACCTGTGACTTAATATTCTTCTCTTTTGGATAGTCCTCATTTTCATCAACTGTTTTATTTACCCTCACCAGTTGGTCTACCTTCATTTTCCTTTGAGGAACTATGGAATAATCCTGCCAAACACTCCACAGCTCACCTCCTGCAACCCCATGCTTCAGTGCTGCATTCAGGCATGTTCCAGCTGGAATAAACCATTGTAACAGCTGTATATGGATAGGTGATTGTGAACCTGGGTCTATGTATGTCAGTAGCTTGGTCCTTTCTGGTTGGATGGGCCATAAAAGTTACACCTGGCTCTCCAGTCATCAGTTGAACCTGCCTCCCAGCCTCCCTGCTGTCATTTACCTCTTTTTCTGCTGCAGTAGCACACAGGTTCAGTTTGGAAAGTGCCTTCTCCCTCTTTTCCTTACAACTTGTGCATACTCAGTCCCAGAAAGATCCTGTATCCATAACTTGCACTGTTCTCCATCTTCACCTTCCAACCTTGGTTTTTGCTGGCTTCTTTTCCAGCACTGGGTGATGTTGGAAGAAGAGATCTCCACTGCTTCTAGCTAGCTGGAGATGGTTCACATAACTAAAATGTGTTCAAGCTTCTTCCCCTCCTGGGATGAGTACTTTTAACCCAGTGTTATTAAACCTCCCCTGTTGCTTTCTGGCATTGCTGTAGCAAAATCCATTCCCTTCTGTCTAACCTGGCTCTAACAAGGTGAAATTTGATGAGATTTTTGCCTTTTCTCTGTCCATCTTCCCGTCTGTCTCCCCATGCATCACACCTATATAGTTCCCACCAACACAGCACTGAACTACCTCGTGCTCTCAGTGCCTTCAAGCCACATTAAAGGACTTGCTTCTGATAAAGCAAAAAATGTTGTGTGTGGAGACTGATTTTCTGGGCCGTGGGCGAACCACATAACCACAAAACCACCCTTCCTGACACTCTGTTGTGTCTCTGCTTATCATCACACAGACGAGCACGGATCACATCCGCTGTGGCCCTTCCTAGCGTGCTCCACCCCACATCAAGTACTCCACAGTGTCAGGGGGCGGCAGCAAGTGGAAAGGAACTCTGGGCCATGTAGCATCAGCCTGTTCAGCGAGCAGGGGAGCTTCGGGAGTCATATGTCCTACAGCCTTGTGTCTTGTGGTTGGATTCACTGTTGAGCAAGGTTGGGGCTCTGTGGGCTTCTTTCGTGCCACAGTGTCTCTTGAGAGTCTTGGTTTTTTTGGGGGGGGGGTGGGGGTGGATATCGGACAGATTGAAAAACTTAGTCTATCCAGTCATTTTGTATTTCTGGGAAACCTAGTAAACGTGGTAGAGTGTCACACTTGTTCAGAGAGCAGTCATCTAAAAGGTTCAGTGCTGGTTTAAAGAGTGGGACACAGTTCCTTGCTTACACTCAGACAGCTTTGCAGATTTTTTATTTTAAAGGGAAGGAGTATTTTTCTTATGCTAATGGTCTCATCTACGTAGTTTACTTGTACTCTGTGGTTCCTGGAAGCAATATACTGTGTTATGTTTCCCTAGCAGTGTAAGGTACTAAATAAAAAAAAAAAAAAAAAGAGGAACCCAGTCTGAAATGCTGAGTTTTGAGGTGCTTGAAATCCAGATATAAATTTATGATCTTGTGATCCTTTTTAGGAACAAACCATAAGTGTTGAAAGATTACCTTTACAGTTAAAGTCATCCCCTCTATCAGTTCTGCATGTGTGCATTGCTTCCTTGGATGGGTGGCTCTTTGATCATGACAGGAAATCAGCTCCTCCATGCTCGGCAGTGCTTAGCAATACAGGACTCCCAACCTGAAAGCAGCCTCTAAGACCATCCCAAAAGAGAAACACAGTTTAAATATTCATCTTCTCTAGAGGGTTTGATTAAGTCAGCCCTGGGAAAACCCAGCTTGTTCCCTTCTCTGCTAATGTTGGGTTGGGTTGGGTTGTTTCTCTTCCTTCTCTTCTCTTGGATGAAGAATGACCTCCTTTCCCCCAGGACCTGGGACATCCCAGATCTTGCTTTCCCAGACAATGTGAAGCCTGTGAGACCAGAAAAGTGCTTCTTACAGAGCATTGCTCAGGAGCAAAAAAAGGAAATATAAGTACCCAGCTGTCAACCTCACATTCCGTCAGCCTGTACACAGGCTAATAAATGTTTTCAGGAGACACAGTGTCCTTGTTGAGATCTACTGCTACTCTGAGTACTTAAATCAAGACTTGTAAGCAAACGTCACCAATGGTTTCACTGCAAAAACTATCTTGAGAAACCCACTTAATATTTGGTTAATATGGCAGACCGAAAATCTCCCCCAGGCTTAGCTGAGAGATGAGTCATTTCCACCACTGCCTGGGACAGAAGGAGCGTTTACTTAGTGTAGCCCCACTTGACAGTTTTCTGCTTTGTGAGTCATTGGGGTTTTCTTTTCCGATGGTCACCAACAGAGAGATGTCCCTTGCCATGAGCGGTTGGCTTTCTCCTCTGTCTCCTTGGAGCAGAGGAGTCTTAGCTAGAAAGCCCTGTGCAATAGTCTTGTGACACATCTGGTGGTATATATGGGATTTATGGAGGGATGGCAACTTGCTTATTTAAGTTAACCATGGTTTTAAGACATGTAATCCCTCTGTGCTGTGATTGGTCTCCCTCCAGCTCCATCTGGTTCTACAGCATGCAGACCTGAACGGCACATGGGGGAATAGCCTGTAAACCAGATGCTTAACATTTATTTTTAGTGATGAATAAACTTTGTAAGCATCTCATTATATAGTCGCCTGGCTTAATTAGTAACATTCAGACAAGCATTAATCTGCAAAAATGCTTAGCAGTGCTGGCAGTACTCAATGGAGCTCTGAGGAGAGATCTTCTTTGTGGAGGGAGGGGAGGACATTAGTGGAAACTAATGAATGGCTGGGGCTTTGGCTGGATCTACTTAGGTGTTCCAGGCGTTTTCAATGAGATTGGTCCTCCTGAATGACTTAAGTGCAACTCTGCTGATCTGTATCCCACTTCAAGTGAATTCACATACAAAAGCAAATTTGATTTTGACCTTATGATTTGAATCATCATCCTGAAAAGAACAGGCCATGAAACAAATCAATTAATCTACAGTGATGTTTGTGCCTCCTTCTGCTGCCTTCATCCCACTGCTTTGAAAGCACTAACAGGGCATGAAGGCGTAGGCTTGCTGGGTCTTCAGGCTTTTGGTTCAAGCCCAAACTCGGCAGTCCCTCACACCTAGATCTCATTGCATCATTTCTGGTGCCTGTAAATGAAACCTGGAACCCGTGAGGAGCTCCGTGCTGACAAAGCCCTGGTGTCGCCACGAAACCACTTTTTCAGGATGGTGTCCCTCTTGAATATCCACCAAACTGAACGTTTCCCATGCTGTTGAAGATGACTACATTGTTATCTCTTGCTGAAGGAAAGCCTATATTACAGCGGATCCACAGTTCCACAATGTACACAGCCAGAGCTATTCTGAGAGGTAGGGCAATAACTCTAATGCAAGACAGAAGACATAACAAGCAAGTGGAAATTTTTACATAAAAGAAAATATCTGAGACTACAACAGATATTAATGAACTGAGAAAAGAGACAGATGCACATTAGGGATTTGAGTGATACCTGGGAGCATATTTTATTTTATTTTGTTCATATTTTTACATCTGGCACTTTCACCATATTAATGATTTAAGGAATAATTATTGTAAGGTTGAGTTTCCTTTTAAAAACTTTCAGTGTTCCATCCTGGAATTCATTCCAGATGCTGGTAACTAAAACTGAAGAAACATGCTTCAAAATTATAGTCTTCTCCAAGTCAGGATGACAGCAAAATATGTAAACGACCAATGGCTCTTCTAGCTGCTTGGTTCTTTATGAGCTATCTGATTCCCTTCCAGTTTGTTTAAAATTTTTACCATGCAGATGTTCCTTCGGGTGACCAATTTTTATAGTTTTGAAAAGATTATATCAGTTTTCCATGGTATTGTGTTACTGTATTTCTTGGATTTTTTTATAGCACTTGAAAGGCTAATTTCTTAATCAGACATTACTAGTGGAATGTAGAAAGAAAGGTTAAAAAGCCAAACTGGCACTGAGAATTAAACACAGGTTCGTAATAATATGAAAGGAAAACAAAAAGCATCAACTCGAGGATGTTGTTATTGAATGAAAGTTGAGAAAACTGCTAGGAACATGCATTTTTTATTATTATCAAAGGTGTTAAAATATATACATAGCATATGTTTGGCACTGAATTGTTGTTACACAGTTCTGTAGTATTCAGCTGTCTTGGATAAAAACTATCACTTTGATACTGGAAAATTATTATGAAAATGTTAGTTTTGGGCCTACTAGTAAAAAGCAAAGATTGTCTTGCATGCCAGTAAGGTTTCAGCGAAGGGTTTGCACTGTTTCCAGAAACCATCTTTGGCAACCACTGAGTTTCACCTCCATCAAAAAGTCTGCATAACATTTTGTCCTTCTTTATCCTTGTCAGGACAGCTGATGGGGAGACAAGAGATTCGAGTTGGCTTCACACCCTGAAATTCAGAGACAGATTTCAAACACCACATTAGGATTATAAGTAGCAGCTGAAACAGAATTTAAGAAACGTTGGTACAAACATTTAGAAGTACTCAGAAAGAAAGAAGAAAACCTCCCACTATAAGATTACTCCTTTTTTTCCAAGATAACCATGAATGCTTTTTATATTGGTGCACAGCTTATGTAGATGCACGGTTTGCGTTCGGTCCAGTGCTACCATGATTGAAACAGTCAGATCAGATGCAGTATCTTTTTTTCCCAAGTGTTCCCAAACTCCAGGTTTCTTCAGCTCTAGGTTTTGAGATGGGTTCATCCCACCAACAGGTATGCTGTTTCCAATTTCTTTTCAATGGTATCTTATTTCTGGAAGCTTAAGATTCAAAATGTGCTGCCTCTTTCCCGCAGCGTAGTTTCCATTGAGTCATATCATGTTCATGGGAACAAAAAAACAAACCAGAACTGTGTTAGTTTATAATATTGTGTAAATGTTACGTAACTTGGCTTCTGAGAGTTTTCTTTGCCTTCTTCTGGAGCACTGGAAATTGGCCACAGCTAGAGGCAGGACGCTGAGCTGGTTTTGTTGACCCTCCAGCTGGTGTTAGCAATTTCTCTGGAGCCTAGTCAGGGAGTCCTGCTCACATGACTGGCATTAAATCATCAAGTTTAGGGTCAGGCATAAGGTTTTCATCAGATGACAGAGGCTGGGACCTGCCACCTCTTCTCTGTCTTCAGCTGCAGCACAGAGCACAGCCCGCTGCTAAGCATCACCTGAGAATTAGCACCTAACAAATTCCCGTGCTGTTTGCAGGACCCCTAGGCATCTCAGTGTCTGTAATCTTTCCTCCTCTCCTCCTGTTTTATGTTGTAATTTGTGGCTTTTGGTCTTTTCTACAGCTTGTTTTAGGCTTGTTACAAGTTTAGGGGAAATGTTTTGCAGCTTCCTCTGTGTGTATGAGAGGGGAAACAGGAGCAGAAGTGCTGTATATCCTACATCTCCATCATTTTTGCAATTGCAGGGGACTTGATCTCATTCTGTACCTCTGTTCCTAGGTAGAAATGTGCTTTGCAGCAGAAAATGAATTGGTGTGATACAGAAACATTGATCTTTGTTGTCCTGGGGGCTTAATGCCTGATGCATATGAAAATACATGTGAAAAACACACTCTGCTCATTGGATTCGGAATGAGAACAAGTCCTCAGGCATGACTGTTTTCTAAATCAGTGGAAAACAGCTTTACCAACTTATTTCTGTCCCCTGCTTTTCAAAACACTCCTTAGTGTTTTGTTGCCCAAATATCTCTGCCTGCAATTCCATACAAAGTATTTTGGAACAGAGGTGGTTGGACGGAGCAGACATGAGACTTCCTGGGAGAGCATCTGCCCAGAGAAAGGCTAGGACTTGCCAAGGTTACCAAGTGCCTTATTTCCACCTCCATGAAATCCATGTACAAAACCCACTGTAAGCCAAACCACAGGCTGCAAAGCAGATTTTCCTCTAAAAATCATTAGCAACCCAAGTTAGGGGTTTCTTTTTCACGCATTTTATTTTTCAAACTCTTGGGGAGGTGGCTATCTTGACTTCAGCTCAGTAGCCTTTGGAGCCAGAGTGGCTGCCTGACCTCAGATGCATGTCCCAAAGGCTGTACCTGCATAGATTTGCGTCCTGAGAGGGAGCGATGCCGAGAAGGCAGTTAAGAGCTGAACTGTATCCCATACAATGAGGAATAAATCAAGCGCTTCTGAGCCTTCCAAGGAGCTTGATAAAAATGTAACACATCTCTTTCCTCAGCTGTTTCCTTCCCTTCCTTTTTCTCTCCCTCAGCCTGAATTAAGTGAAGCCATTCATCGGTTCACATGAGGAGGAGGGCTGTGCAATTTCCATGCCAGACATACGGTCTCTCACTAGATTTACCTGGAACTGGCTTGTGCGGTATGAAAAACTACTGTTAATATTATGATCAATATTAAGTGAAATAAATAGACTGTAAAGAACTCAAAACCTGGGAGCTCTGCCACTGCAGGAAGAGGATGCTCCAACCAGACATGCTGTAGCAGAAGGGCAACGTATCCTCTGATCTCTCTGAATTTGGGGACGGTGGTATCTTGATAGATTAGGGATAGGTCTAACTCTCTGAAAAGTATATACAAATACTAGAATGGTATTTCTGGTTGCTGGGACTATACCTTAGACCTGGCACTTCCATCCTGTTCTCTGCTATTAAGATTCCCATGCATTTATCCTGACAGAATTGACCTTTTGCTGTGCTCATCTGCATTGCAAGCACGCTGCTCTCTGAGGGAAGAGAAATGGAGATGCTTTAGGTGGCATTTTTTTTCCTACACAAACAGCCATTTAAGTGAGAAATCAAGGAGTTGACTTAAAAAATGGCAGTGAAGAAATATGGGTATTTATATAAATGTGAAGTATCTTGCAATAAAATAATAATTGGAAATTAATGTAATTTTCTAAAAAATCCAAAATAATTTGTATTGAAAGGGTTATTAGGGTTGAGAAAATAAACATTTCCTGTTGTGGTTTCTGCAAAATATCTCCAGTGGCACTTGGGTATTACCTTAGAGTCATCTGTAATTTGTGTTCTCTAGGGAAATATTTCTGTGATTACATATAGGTCTGGAAGTTACACTAAGTATGTCTCTCCTGAATCAATGCGCCCTGAAAGTCTTTATCTTCGTTAGTTATAGCCTCCATCATTCCAGTGCTCTGAAGAATACATTTCAAGTATCAAGTGTAGTCATTATAATGCAATAGGATATAGTCTAATAAATTATCTGTCCCGTTATTGTTTCTAGGACAAATATTGGATGTAGGAGAGATTTATTAGACGGATATATTTGTGAATTTATATTATAAATTAAATTTTTTGGAAACTGGGTCTGTTCTTCACACCAAGACCCCACAAGGATTTAATTAAAGGCCTATTAGTCAAACTAATTCTTGACATGACATAGGTTTGTATTACACAAACATGTCTGACTTTCCAAATATGCTTGTAAGATTTGGCATTTTGCTGAAAGATACCTATTGATAAACATAATTGGGAGAAATTAATGAAAATGAATGCTGGCTTCCACTGGACATATGAATTACCTCGTGCCACTGGTTCCTGAGAAAAAAACCTATGTAATTTAGAATAATATAGAGCTGTAATACAATCACTTCACCTGAGATAGATGCAGAATATTGGAAATGACCCTTTATTTAGAAAGCAAAAAGATAACATCCACACACACTTCAAAACCAGAGCCACATTTTTAAGATATAACATAAGCATGAACAATAAGTCCATGCTGTAACCCAGTTAAAACAAAACAATGAGAGAAGGTGCGGCACCACCAGCCACGGTGCAGACCTGGGAGTTGGGACATCGGAGCTCCTTTCCTGTTTCCGTCACAGATTTCTGGATGACATTGGGATCTAAGCTGGGGTCTTATTTGGGCCTTGCTTAGGACCTTGTGATGGCAATTTTCTAGGGTGGTAGAGAAACTAGGCTTGGTCTGAATCTTTCATTGTTCTCTTAAACGGAGACTGCATTGGTTGTGATATCTCTGTGCATATACAATTGCAGGGCTAATTGTGCCACTTCACCCTCACCCGTAGCATAGGGATAACAGTATTTCTACTAGCTTTTCTCTGCGTAGTTTTTAGAACAGAGACCAGGGAAAGGTAAAGTCATAGTGGGATTTTGGTCTCAGCTTTGCTTCTGTACCAATAACAGCAGCCGTGGATACAGTTGGACGGGGGACGGGTAACTGCGAATGAGCCTGCCGCTGGAATTCAGACCTGGAAGAGGTTAAGAGGAACAGATGTAATCACGGCACTTCTTTCAGTCTAGGAGTCTGTATAGTGTGACTGGACATTGCTGAGCCTGGTTTGGGTTTAGGCACAGCTGATCTGCCTTGGGGTCTATTCCAGTGCTGGTTTCTTTGACTGTTAGATGTTTTCACACGGAGATTTTACGGTGACTGCTGATATATCATCTCAGCTAATTCAGCAGACACCTTTGTACAATTAGTAAGAAGATATTCCCCTATCATATCTAAAATGAAGCTTATTTTACAGCTTCTTGGCACAGAAAGTATTTTGCTAACCTCTTCCTCCAGAGCCATGGAGGTAGAATTCATCAGATTAACATTTTAGCTTTGCGGCTTCATCAGAAGAGTCTTTTGCTGTCTGCATCTCCCGAAAGGAACAGAGATCCCCTTTGAACACACGTGCATTAGCTCACAAACACATCAGTCAGATTTTAAAGGCAGCCTTGCTCTTACCAAGACAGTAAGTAAAGAAGGACTCCTTCATCAGTTCCCATCTACAACCCGAGACCATATCTGAGTCAGCCGGCTCCTGCGGGTTTAAATCACGCTGGTTCAGTTTTGGCAAGTACGACACAGGCAGAAGAAACAAACCTCACCCTCCCACCATAGATGTGGGCAAAGGTGCCACATGTCACTTGTGGTGTGATTCAGGCCTGCCCAGGTAACAAATTGCTTGTGGAAGAGGATGGCTCTGAGCCAGCATGTTTGACTGGGTGGTTTGCAATGAAGGTTTAATTAATGAAAAAGCTTTCTGCAACCATTCTGGGATCAGTAAAATTACAGCTAGGATTTTTAAAAGTTTATCTAAAGATATTTTAAAAAACCTCACATTTTTATGCAAACTAATTTTTTTTCTTTACCAAGATCTATATTTTGGAAAACTAAATGTAATTTTGAGATTTTTTGGTGGACAAAGTGTTGTGGTTTAACCCCATCTGGCAGCTAATCACCACACAGCCACACACTCGCTCAATCCTCCTCTCCTGTGGGATGGGGAGGAAAATTGGAAAAAGAAGGTAAAACTCATGGGTTGAGATAAAAACAGTTTAATAGGCCAGAAAGGGAAGAGAAAATAATAATGATAAAAGAATATAAAAAACAAGTGATGCACAATACAGTTGCTCACCACCAACTGACTGATGTCCAGCCAAGTTTCTGAGCTGCAGTCTCTGCCCTGTGGCCAGCTCTCCCTAGCTTATATACTGAGCTTGACATCACATGGTATGGAATATCCCTTTGGCCAGTTCGGGTCAGCTATCCCAGCTGTGCCCCCTCCCACCTTCTTGTGCATCTCCTTGCTGACAGAGGATGGGAAGCTGAAAAGCCCTTGACTTAGTGTAAGTACTGCTTAGTAACTACTAAAACATCAGTGTGTTATCACATTAATCTCATGCTAAATCCAAAACACAGCACTATACCAGCTGCTAGGAGGAAAATAAACTCTATTCCAGCCAAAATCAGGACACACAGAAACCAAAGCCCTGCTGTTGTTCTGTATCCCTACAGCCCCAATCTCAACACCTATGGGATTTTGTATTTTTGTTTTTCTATTCACACTTGTTTTGTTTTAAAGGTCCATACTGTTTCAACCAAACAAAAAACAAACAAAAAAACACGCGCCAAAATATAGGCTGAACTTATGCCTGGGACGTTACAAAACCTGTTGGTGAGCCTTCAGTATAGAAAATGTATGGGAAGCGGTGTGGAAACTGGAAAGAAGTATCATCACCTTAGAGAGCTACAGGGATGAATAAAGTCATTGACCATGGTCTTAGCCCTTCACTGGACAAAATAATTCCAGTAAACTCCCCCATCAGATGAAGAGATTAGCCTCATCTCCTTAAGTAAGGCCAATTATATGAAGGCCACTCCATATATTTTGAAATAAGTGAGGGCTGGAATACGACTATCACGGGTGGTTTGGGTAGATGAGAAATAGAAGGACAACTAATGGCACATTTGTGCCTAGAAATGGGGAACTCAGTGGTTTTTTCAGGCCTGATTTAAGACAGAAGAGGGAAGCAGATGATGTTGGCTCTTGTCCTGGCGGCAGTGGTGAAAGTGGAGGCTGTTTCAAGCCCTGCAGTGCTCTGTGAGAAACTAAAGGAAATTTCTCTGCAGACTTTAATGGAAAATGTTCTCTGCTTTTCAGGCTCATTCTTCCTAAAAGTGGAAAATTATTCTAGAAATTAAACTTCAATGGAAAACAGGATTTTTGAAACTTTGAACTCGACTGTTTTCCAGGAAACCCTTCATTAATAGCCAACATTATTAGAGAGGACAGATGAGTCATGAAAACCTCAAGACATTTTGAGCATGAACTAGTGAAAAATGAGAAAGAAACGAATTGTGTAAGAAATAGATAGAATTTGTTTTTCCTATCTGCTCTCTGAATGGCAATAATATGAGCATTTGAGGCAATATGAATCACCTATTTCAACCCAGAAAGGGAGACTAAATTCTCCTCCCAGCCCACTGGGTGACACTCCTTTGCCGTCACCTGCACCAGGGCAGTTTACACCAGCCTGCAATTTTGTCCTAAATCTTGTCTTAATGTGGTGTTTGACTTTAATCTCGCCCTACACCCTGGCCAGTTTAAGAGCAGGACTTCAGGAGATTATAGTGATTGCAAAATCAAGTCAGAATTCATACTGTGTGGCTGCAGTGCAAGTTGACCTACAGTGTACTGGAAAGAAAATTATACCTTAGTAAACCTAATAAAAGCAAAAGAGCTTATCCATTTCTTTATTTTAAACTGGCTTCAGCTTGGGGACTAAAATTCATTTCTGGCAAATGCATATAACTACAATTCATCCTCCTAATCTCTTTTCTGAAGGGTTATTAAGTCCTCAGTGAAAAGCCCAAGAAGAGCACTAAATATCAGTACTGTTGCAGCCGTAGGTGCTACTGTCCTGTCCATGAATTGTGGGTTTTTCATCCTGAGACTTGCAGAGGTTAAGATGCTGCTGCAAAACAAGAGAGGTCTTCACACCTGCAGCCCTGGTGACTCAAAGTGCTAAGGGAAGTACACTGATTTCAGAAGGCAGTCGTGCATCTTTAAGAGCACAGCATTTTGTCATCTTCAATGGTCTTCATCCCTTCCTAGAGATTGATTTTTGGGGATTCAAATATTTCTTCGTCCTTTGCCAGATAGTTGTGTCATAAATGTTAATTTATTTTTTTTTCCCTGGGAATAATCTGCTGAATCGGAAGGTTGTGTAATGACTTCCACCTTTCCTCCTCATTTTTACTGTCATAAATATTGTCAAAGGTATTGCCTTTTCCTGCCACAGCCCGTGGTCTTGAGGGCAGCACTGTTGCAAGTCTGTATTGAAGACCGATCCCCGTATCCCAGAGAAAGATTGTTCTTTCCAAATTCCTTTAGAAATACCAATCAATGTTGCCATCTGGAGGACACACGGCTTTACAGTAGACCCCGTTTCCATTTTATACTGCTGCTGTGATACCCCCATCATGAAAGCCCAGCTCACCACAAACAGTTGTTACTCTGCTTTTCATGTCCCAGATTTTCTTCTATTCCTTCTGCAACTGATTATATTTGTTAGTCTTTTTTTTGTATGTTCCATGAAGCCTATCATTATTGTATTACTTTTACATCTGAGAAATTGTTACTATTATTATTAAATAATAACAACCATATCTGGTACCTCGATTAGACAGAAATACAATAAACCCAACCCAAACTCTGTGTTTCATTTACCAAAGACTTCTGGTGTCTTGGAAAAAGCTTTTCCCCTCAAAGCAAGGACCATGCAGCGCTGCAGTCTCGGAGCAGGCAGAACTCTGGCTCGCTCTTTGTAGGAAAGTCAAATAGCAGATTTCTCATAAAACTGGATCATGGATATTAAGCACTGAGATAGGAAGGGCTTTTACAAGAATCGATTTAACCTATTCATTTGAAATATCCTTAAAGATAGGTTATTACCTCTTGTCAGATGCATGGACATTAGCTGTCGAATATCATCTAGACTGCTTCTGTAACCTGTATGGTGAGTGCGCTGTCTCTACGGGATGGTTCATCTGACCTAGCTAGACATCTGCTGTGGGAAGGAATGAAGAGCTCTCCAGAGAGGTGAGCCCACCTCCATTGGCTTTAGAAGAAGGGTCCAGAAGAGTCTTTTCAACTAGACGTTTAATTTTTAGATAGCTGAAGGTAAATGAGATGAACATAGGTGTCTGCCAAAGTTGGGTTAATACATTTATATGTCTTGATACGCTGACATCACTAATGTAGACCAAGGTATGTCCTCGTTTGTTCTGGGTTGAGATAGTGAATTCTTTGTGATATGAAGTTAATGTTAACCGTTAGAATTCCAGAATTTCTGTAATTAGTTTTGTAATGATTTTATAAACAGCCACAAGTATGAAAGAGGTAATCCTGGCATGTCTGTGTTTCATCATACGTCACGTGATTCTGCAGCTGTCCCTGAACATGCACCTCATATTCCAATTTATGCTGAAACCTAGCACAATAGTTAAAATTTACCCTTCTGGATTTTCTGCTTCTGAGCTGCTTTCTCTTCACTCGGGCTATTTCATGTCTGACATGAAGTCCTTTGTTCCAGAGAAGCTTTCTTCTGACCTCCATGAACCTTGGACATAGGCCTGTTTCCCTTTCTTGTGCTTTGGTTGAGATTGGGTGGAGCAGGCATGGTTGGTGTGACTATTCCGGACCCTTGGGTCTGAATTAATTAGCTCTGGACAGCATTTTGAGTAAGTACCTTTCAGAAAGACATTCAACCTAAAGCACTACAGGTTACTTGAGCATTATTAGGAATGGATAACAGTGCTGGAAATCACCATCAGAGGTCATCTTTATCCAATTCCCGCCCTAAGCATGGTCCAACTCTGCATAAGCCTCTTGGTCAGATGTTTTTTTAACCTGTTCTTAATGGCCTTTACTTTCCAAGATCCCACCACCTCCCCAGACAACCTCTCCCAGGCTTTTGCAGTCTTTCCTGTTTAAAAGAGCTATTCTTTTTCCCTAATATTTTATCCAAACTCTTTTCCTGCAGTATCAGCCCTATCACTCCTCATCTTATCCTCCACAGACACAAAGTTAGAAATTGCACAGTCAAGAAAACAGAACAGCGATTTTTCTTTACCGGTTGAGACAGAGACATCAAACACAGTTGTCGACATCAGTTTGGGCAGCACAGATGGCCCCTCTTCAACCATCAGTCAGCCCAGAAAGTGATTTCTGTTTCTCAGTGGAAACAACATCCCCAAGTTGTTGTATCCCGTGAGCTCCCTGGGATAATAGCTTCCAGCAACGTACACCACCATGTGCATACTTCAGTGTGTCAAAGCTCCCATGACCTGAGGGTAATAACTCGAGTAGACAGTGGCAGAGGATGGATATTGCAAGGTTCAGCGGGAGTGGTCCTTGTAAAAATTAATTGATTTTAGAACAGATTACACCCCAGAAGATCTTGACAGTAGGATCCCAGGAGGAAATGGGCAACCATCCATTCCGTAACCTCCACAGTTTTTTGTCAGCTTGCGAGTTAGGTTCCCTGCTCCATAGGGTATTTATAAATCGTATGCAGGAGCCTGTATGGACACATATAGAGACATATGGAGACCTCGTGTTCCCTGGCCCAGGCTCTCCTATACTCCTTCTAATTCGAAGAAATGCCTCTCTTTCTTGCTGGCCTTTTGGTGATTCATGGCGTGTTCCCTTAGTATGGTTGTTGCAAAATTGGAATGCAAGTTTAGTAGGGGCAGTTTTGTAAGCAGAATGACAGTAATTTCATAGAGTTGAAGATTTTATTTTAAATGCAATATAATTTCTTATTTGGTATATTTTCAATTGGTCTTTTAAATAATTTTATTCTTTACTGGTATGGTGGGCTTGAGTACAGTGTTCGTTAAGCGTTTCAGTTTCTACTTTTATCTGTTATCATCCTTCTTAGTAATAACAGTTTGTAAATAGTATGAAGTTGGAAACTGGGGTGTGCTCACGTATGCTCAGCCACGTTGTGATACAATGCTACCTGCAAATCTCAAGTCATGCTGTAAAAGGTTTTTCCCATGGCTTGCTCAGAGGGCTGATGGAAACTGAGGCACAGAGCAGTGATGTGATTTGGTCCAAGAGGTCTCTTCAAGCTGTGGGGGAGCCACAAAGACCCCCAAAATCCTCCTGTGCCTCTCTCTGTGCCAGTGTCCTTGCCCATGGTGCTTCTACCCATTTTGTGACTTTGTCTCCCTCACTAAATCATGTGTTAAATTCAGTTGAAATTTTCCAGTGGTCTTGAAGGCTATGGAGAGGGTCTTTGTCTGCATCTCCAGGTCTGGACAGGCTGGCACACACTGCCATCGCATTAACAAAACCCTTGGTGGAACCACTTCCTGCTGCCTTGGAAATTGCAATGTTAAAGGCAATAATTTTGCTATCAACACTGTTTTCTTTTGTGTCCCTCCCCCAACATAGAGCAATATTTCACCCTAAATGAAATGGGCTGTCACGTTCAGAACAGTACATTTGACTCCTCTGTGTGACTTTGCCATTTCTGTCTTGTTGAATACTCCATGTTGGGGGATGATGAATGATTACAGAGCAGAGTAAAAAAAAAACCAAAACACGGCTGAAATCAAAATGTTTCAGCTTTGTTGAAAAAACACATTCCAATTGAGCCAAAGTGGGTTTTTTAAGGAAGTTTCCTAATGGGGAAATTGTAATTGTGAGCAGAGGGAATTGTAAGCAGCTCCAGGGATTTAGTAAAAATATTTATTTTTGCAAAGGATCTTGCAGGAACTTTTTCCATAAACGACCCCCAACAGAGATGCACTAACCCCTCTCCTCATCCCTGTGGGGATCAGAATATTTCTTGAGACTTTTGGGATTGGGGTTCGGGTTGGGAGCCTTTGGAGATGTGTGTGCAGTTGTCACTATGCTCTGCCACAATATATTGCATTTATCCCACTTCAGTGTGGAAATTGTGTCTTTAATTTCCAGTGAACAAAGATTTGGTTTCCAGTTCTGCCTTGTTTTCACCATATATTTTCCAAACACACTTTTTTTTTTTTCATTAATGTTCACCTTTAACCTATTGATTTGCTATAAAAACAAGCCCTTTTATAAAGGAAAGGTAAAAGGAAATGAGGGAAAACATAAACACATTGCAAAAGTAAGGATTTCCCAGAATAAACCCACATATAACGCAAATATATGATGTAGCTTCTTTTATTAGCACTGTAAAAAAGAAGGCAGGGAAAAATGTGAAAATACATTAGGGGTTTTAAAGCCAAGCAAATCAATTAGTCATTACTGACATAAATTTCCCTTTCTTGGGGACGTTCAACCTTCTCATATCCCGTGGATGAACTCTAAAGCACCTGTAGTAGATCTGTTTTCAGTAAAGAGATTTAAACTACTGTAGATGTTTTTCCAAGGAAAATACAATGTTGACAGAATAATGCGTGGAAGAAGAGGCTACTAAGGCAGCTGCTATAAATTGCCAGCGTTGTAATCCCTCTTGCAACACGCCCAACTTCACAGGATGTGCATTTGTTGATGCTCTACATATGGTTTTGAGTAAAAGTAATTTCCCCCCCGCAACACGACGAAAACTAAGCATGCTCTGCAATTGAAAAAAGGAGGGTCCTCCCCTGGCTTCCCTCCCTGAGCACTGGAACAATGATGCTTATTTTGAAAAGCAGCGTCAGGTTTTCACAAGTGTCTCCATAACCTGGACAAATAGCTGCAGCACTGGCATGGGTTAGGAATGAATGTTCCCAGCTGTTTTGGCAAGTCCCGGCCCTGTGCTGGGGGCTCAGGTGGTCCCCTCAGAATGCCCACCTTTCCTTGTGCTGCCAGTGGAGGTGGGTCTGTGGTACTGTGGTACATGGTGCTTTTTGTGTCCCCAAGGTCTGCCAGGGCAGGGGAGCAACCACCTGAGCAAGATGGTGGGAACCTCTTCCACTGTCCTAGTGTAGTTTGGCTGTTGAGCCTTCCCACTCTCACATCCCTTTCCCCAAAGCAATTTTAGGATCTTAACCTTGGATACAGTAAGGCACTTATAAACTCTTCTGCAGAGTCAAAGCTAATTCTGTGCTATTATGGTGGTGTTTTGTTGATTTTTTTTTTTTTTTTTTTTTTTTTTAGCAAAGATGCTAGTTTCAGTATTCCCAGCCCCTCCTCCTGGTGGATGCACCCCTAAACCCCTCTTTTGGTAGCTGGATTCATTTTCTGCTGGATCAGTTCCCCATCTGCTTCACCACGTGGCTACAGAAACAGCTGCCCATGACTGGTTCAGCCCAACCACGGCTGCTTGGGAAATCACTGCCTGGGGTTTCCCTAGTTGGGGTGAGTTTTAAACCCCTTGGGGGTGATCCTGAGGACATGGGTGCTCTGGTTCCCTGAGCTCACAAAAATAACCACCGAGCAGAACTGGAAAACAGGCAGGGGAAAGCATTTTGTAGCAGAGCCCATTTGTTGGGTGTGTAGTGGGAGTGTAAGGAGACAACCACCACGCTCCCCTTTCCCAAATGTTGTCCTTTGCAGGAGCCTTGCACCGGCTCCTTCTCCATTATTCTGGTCTCAGCTCTAAGGAATGTTTCTACTCTGACTTGTAATCCAGTAACTTTTCCATTAGCAATTGCAGCAATAATCAGCACCCAGGACTCTTCTCCAGCACCCTTGAGCAGATGCAGCCAAACCAAACTCCCTCATTAATCTCTTATCCCAGCAGCTCTCCTATATGGCCACGTCCGAGGGGCTGGGCACGCTCCCACCCTGTCCCTGCCTTTGGGGGCCGTGGGGCTGAGCCTGGCAAGGTGGGAGCTGAACCCCCAGTCTCCCTCGAGTGGTGTAAGTGTCCAAACCATGAAGCGGATGTGAGAGATCAGGGCTGTGCAACTCACAGGAGCTGTACAGGATTAGCTCCCACACCAGTGCTGCTGCGTGGGGGAAGCTGAATCCCGGCTGTCGCAATAGGTGATCAGTCAGGGCTCTGCAGCCGTGGCATCCGGCTGCACGCCAGCCTGGTGCACTGCTGGGCACTGCTGCACCACAGGAGAGGAGTGAGAACAGGGTGGGTAAATAAACGGCCACTGGCATCAGACATCAAGAGGGTTTCAGTGCTTGGCAGGGGAATTTGCATTTTTTAACCAGGGAATCAATTTTTTTTTCTGTTTGTGGGTTTGGGGTTTTTTTTTTTTATTCTCTCTAAATAAATGAGGATTATTTCCTATAGAAAAGAATTTCTGTAGATAAAAAAATAGGCACATTTTATAGACACAAACCACGTAGTTATTGAGAATCCCAACTGCCTGTGGAAAAGCAATTTCGATGGATGTTTCTGGCTCCCAAGCCAATGGCTCTCATCTGGCCTTCCCCAGCATGAAAGTCTTGGGAGAACAAGGTGTCCCCGCTCTGTTCCTTTTTGGAGATGCTGCTCCCTCCACGGGAGCCTTTCTGGGGACTGTGGGATGCCAGTGGGAAGGGACAAAAAGCTGGCAGGACCTGGGCACGGGAACTGGAGGACCAAACACTCTTTAGACAGACAACCGATGTGTGGCTGGGCTGCGTATGGCCGTGAGGCTCCTGCCCGATGCCGTTTGGCCCACGGTCTGATATTCAGCAGTTCGCACTTGCTGTATGGGTCTGTGACCTTTTTTTGAAACTTTTTCTTTACGAGTTTATTTTGGCTGGGCTCAGGCATTCATAAAATTCCTAGGGAACGGGAGGTTTGAAGCATGGCTTGTAAAAGGAGGAGAAGGGAGGTGGGAGAATGGATTGAGGAGGAGAGTTTTCCATTACCCTGTCATAGCCTCCCTAACTCAGGTCTTACGCCTCTGAGCTCCCCTCCAAAACTGTGGGCTTCTGAAAAGAGGAGAGATAAAGGGAGGAGGGAGGGGGAGAAGCTTGCAGCGCCCTTCCTTTCCTGTTTGGGAGGCAGGATCTGTCCCTAAGTAGATAGGTCTTTCTCCAGTTTCCCTTGTCAGTCATCCTTCTGCAGCTTTTGGTCTTCGCAGCAGGTCAGCAGAGTTGGTGAATAGCTCGGCAAGCACAAGGCATCTGAAACAAATTAGATCTCTTATAGCCACCCAGAGACTGATGATGGATGGAGGTCTGTATTTACAGCAAAACTAATTGGCAACATACACAGACATCCAAAAAAGTATATTATTTTGCCAGACTTTGGAGTCGCTAGGCCCTTTATTTTTTATTGTAGAACATTATACAGCTAGAGATAAAAAAGAACAGTGAAAGTTTTAAATCTAATAAAAGCATTTGACTGCAGAGTAAAAATAACATACACAGAGAAGTTTGATTTGGAATCGAATTTTATTAATGGTCTTTTCTCCGCAAAATGTTTCCAATTAAAAAACAATTCTGAAGTGATGCATTAATAAACTGCTTCCCCCCCCTCCTTTGGAGGGACTGAGACTTTTAAAGGCTGAGGTGGATAAAAAAAAGCCATTGGATGTTATTAAAACATAATTTAATATAACCTAAATATAGTGCTTGCATACCACGGAGAGAAAGACGGCTGTATAATTAAATTCAAAACAATGATAGTATGTTGACTTTTCAAAGAGAAATATTATCAGATTGTGAGCTGCTGTTCAAAAGACGGGTCTTCTTTAAACACCAAGGCATGTAAGAAGCAATAAAGAGCAAAATCAGCCAGGTTTCCCTGGACAACATGTGGCAGATTTAGATTTCTCAAAGGCACGAATAGATGTGAAATTGGGAGCATGCGGTAGAGGAACAGCCTGGGTTCCAACAAGTTGTTTGATTTTTAAATGAATGGCATTTTTGCTGAAAGGGGGAAAAAAAAAAGAGAGAGAAGGGAGAACATATAGAGAGACAAAATGTATGTTGCAGGTTTGGTCTCCAAAAAGTGTTTGACAAAACTGTATTTCTGTCTGTCTCATTTGTCGGAGCCTGGCTATGAGTGATGAGAGCATGAGTAAAGTGTTTTCCCTGGGCTGATAGCTTTGTTCCCTGATATACATATTTGCATGAGAAGTAGGTGAGCTCTAGAGAAGGTCAAATGCGTGATGAGAAGGGAGGAGGGGGCTTTGGAGTGAGGAGGGGGCTCTGATTCCCCTGACCACCTAAGCTTCTGCCCCTTTCCTTATTTTTGCTGCGAAACGGGAATGAGCACAGACCGATGAGATGATCTCCGTTATTGTTTTCCCTTGCTACAAATCCAACTTTCTCTTTGCTCACCTGAAAGACAAAAACCCAAGTTCCCTTCCCTTACCCCAAGCACCATCACCCAAATCACGAGGAACCCTCCTCCCCAAAACAGGCAAAAACCAGGGGCTGCGGTGGGACTGGTGAGCCCTCGCACCCTGCGGCACCTCTGCCAGCACAGAGCCAGGGAAAGGGGTTGTCCTCGTCCCCCAGGGCCTCGTCCCACCCCGGCAGGATGAAGACCTCCCTACACACAACCCTACCATTTGCATCCACTTCAACGCCCCTTTCCCCAGCAGCACCGTGTGAAGGGGTCGTAGTGGAAATGAGAATTAGACCTGTGATCTTCCTCCGAAGGATTATCCCTGATCGCCCATTATTACTATTATTACTCTGTTTGCCAGGGCGGGTTTTCTTATTCTAAGCTTCTCTCTCTTTTCTTTTTGGCTGCATCTGGGAAGCCGTCCTCTGTGTAAACAGTTATCAGAGTGAGCAGGGGTATGTGATCCATTAGCTCTGCTGAAAACACAATCATTGTGTTATTCCAAGCTGATGAAAATGCCCTCTGTAGTTTTCTCTCCCAATGTCCACATGCCAATCAGCGTTTGTCAGTGATATAATTTTCTCGCATAAACACATCCGTTGTGCAACTTCCACCCCGGGTAAATAGATATAATTCCAAAACCAAATAACGCACTTGGAGGGAAACAGGAGATTAGACAGACAAGGAGGTGGAGGGGGAGCGGAGGGGAGAGAAGCTGCAAGGAGAGATCGGCTTTAATTGCAAAGTGGGAAGATGGAAAAATCTTGGGAACAGGCAACACGGCTGGTTTATTTCTTCATATGGCAAGAAAGTCTGGGAAGGGGAATAGGGCTATTTTTTTATGAACATTTGTGAACGCGGACCACCATGAATTGCTGAAAGAAGGATGGCTGTTGTTTATGGAATTGAGAAAATATTTTTTTTTCCCAATCTGAAACAGAATAGACAATATGCTGAGTGGGGAGGTGTCATTTCTCCTTTTTCACCAGAAGGCCTGCTCAGACATACTACATTTTTTCCCCCCTCCCTGTTCAAAGCTTACATAACCTCCGGGTAATTGTATCTTTGAATCCAATGTTGGAGACTTATGCAGAAGAATGTTTTCCATCCCATATGTTTCCAGTGTGTTTGTGTGTGTGCAAGAAAATTTGTAAAATAAATCCTTTATTTAAATGAGTCCCCAGACTTGGCAGAACATGGCTGTGCCATGTGCATTCATACAGTGTTTGTACGTGACTGTATTTAGTGTATATTTAAATATATATCCTGCCTACATACTGTACAAAAAGAATATGTGTACATCAAAAAACATTACATGAGTGTTGGAAATATGTTTTTCCTTTAGAGGAATGTTTTATATATATGATCCTATAGGAGAATCATTCAAGGAAATAGGCTGGTGCTGAAGGAGGGAAAAAACCCAGCTACACTTGTGTGTGTTTGTGTGTGTATAAACACACATTTGTGCTTTGCTGGGTCACAGGCTTTGAAAAACTGTAATCTAAAAGGGCTCTCCTCCATGAGACCTGTCTCTTGTCTTGAGACAGAATCATTTCACATTGCCAAAAACATGCTTCTCCGTTCATATTCGTGTGTGCACTTCGCTCCAAACACAGTAATTCTAGATACTTCCCCACCTTGGAAAACCAGCTGGGGTGATTGCAGAGGTATCCTGAGCCTGGAGGCCAGCAGCGCAGCCCCATGCCTCCCTCCTGGGACAGGCAGGTTGCGGGCAGCTGCCTGAGCACACAACCCTGGAAGACCGGAGATGATTTCTGCTTCCTGGGATGCATGCCATCCTCTCCGCCCTGGGAACATGCTGTGAGGTCAGCCCACGCAGCCTGGGAGTTTGCTGCAGGACATGGGCTGAGCATCTCCCTGCATGGGAGGGGGAGAGGGGCTACATCAGGGTCCCAGCAAGGTTTTCCAAAGCTTGGCAACATCTCCAAATGCCTCCTGGCTGCAACCGTGACCGCTGCTCCTGCCAAAAGCAATACTGGCTGTCACCCTTCTTGTCCGGAGCACCCATCCCAAACCCACTCACGCCCTCCCTCCACTGCCAGTGCCCTGTGCAGGGGGCTGCCCCCCTGCTCTTCGTGGGGGGACTTTTGTGTGATCCCATGGGAACCGATCTGGTTTCAGACACAAGCGTTGGGTCACCTGATTTGCATTTCTCCCCATTTGAGGGTCCCCGGGAGGGGAGAGGAGAACTGAAACCCTAAACCGCTTCGTGCTTATTTGTTTTATGATCCTGTTGGGTGCAGTGTTTACTCAAATCCGGCAAGCATCTGGATTAGATAATTTGTTGGAAATTAGCGGCGTTTGATGGTTATCGGCCCTTGCATGATTAAAACCCGTCTGTCAGCGCTGTGTTTGGGGGGAGCAGGGACACTGGCTTCACAAATCCCCATGCTCAGAGCTGTGGGGGGGAGCATTAGGGCTCACACTGGATCAGTCCAGGAGCCTCCTGCACTGGTGTGGGACTTTCCAGGAGAGGCAGAGGTGCAAAACTACTGAAAAAGAAACCCCTTCAGCCCCCAAGTGACATAGATGAGGAGGGAGGGAGGGAGGGGGTGCAGGCTGCTGTGGGCTGTGTTTTCCATCTCATGCTATTCAGCTGCTTCTCCCAGGTCTATGCTTTGCTCCCTGTATTTACACCACAGATGGGCACAGCAGGAATACAGAAGGGCTTTGCTCACCTTCCACACTTTGTTTTATTTCCCTTATCCAGGGAAGAAGAATTTGGGCATCCCTTCCCATCCCTGCAACCCCCGTTCTGAGCACAATTGCATGTTGACAAACAGTATTCACCCTCCTTCCTCCTCTTGCCTCCACCCTTTATTTTGGGGTTGGATCTTGCTCAGTTTAAACTGACTGGGGTTTTAAAGCTGGGTTAAATGGCAACAAGCCCAAACCCTGCAGGAGGGGTTTCATCATCACTGTGTTAATATGCACATTTGTTACAAGGCTGCACTGAGCATTTCAGCAAAACACCCATGGCATAGCAGGTTTTGCTGGTCACAGCGGGAGGAAAGGATTTAAGGACAGTGCTTCATCCATTCGTGTCCAGTGAGGGTCAGCAAGTGAAGTACCCAAGTGATTTATGTAGAAGAGAATCAGGCATGTTTGTACCCTGTGTGGGGGAGAACCAGGATGGCTCTATGCCAGGGCAACCTGATGGGTGCCCTATGTGTATGCTCTGCCTGCTGGGGTATTCAACAGCAGGAGAAGCCAGGGAAAGAGCTCAGGAAATTGGATAATTACAGAGCGATCCTTTCTCAGATATATCAGCACATAAATGTTTGAAGAGCAAACTTTATGTATATTTTGCAGGCTAGGGAAAGACGTTCATTTATAAATATGCATTTTGTGTAATATATAGGCATTTAAAGTATGTTTCCTCACATGCAGATTCTCAAGAATTAGTATTTCCAACTTTGCATGTACAGACATATTTGATGTATAGTATACAACAACATAAGGTTGACTCTGTATGTGCTATATGCATTCGAAGAAGGGAGCCAGATCCTTCTTAAAGCCATAAGGGAATGGCTTTGAAAGTATAAAAGTTATGTACTATATGAACTTGAAAACTCTGCTGTTTTTTAATACACTATCATAGTTAAATGAGCAAAGCTGAAATAGAAAGGTTTTATTGTTTTTATTTATTTATTTCATTTTAATAAAATGTAATGAGCTCTCCTGAGAAAGGACTCCAAATAATGAATGATCGCTGCAGTTAAGTTCTGAAAGCTTGTTTTTCGTATGTGAGTACACAGCTGTGTTCATGCAAGGGCTATGGGAAGCTCACACAATCCTCCAAATGCCCTATTATAATGCTGGCAACAGCATTTGTTTGTTGTTTACCATCCTTTTCTAATGCCAGTATTTCAGTATGATGGTATACTTTGCCAACAGATAGGATCAGTAGGTAAGAAAAATCGTGAAGATACTTTTTATAAAAAAATAATGTACATTTGTCTCTCCTGAAGGCAATCTTTGCACTGAGATGAATTTTGAGTTCATGTGGCTTCAGCCTGGAATGTGGCAGAATGTCCCTGAAATCCCTGTGTGCTGTGCACACCCTATGCAAGAAGAGCAAAACCAAGGCTTTGAGGTGACTGAGGGCCATAAGACTTGGTCTGTATACTCAGGGGAGTCAGGTAGAGGTTGAACTTCAGCGCGGTTTGGAGGCAGGAGGTGAGAGAAGATTCTCATCAGTTCTCTGTGGGAATCAGAACAGAGTTGGAGGGGCACCACTTGCTCCCAACAGTGTCTTCTGCAGTTGTGCCTGTCAGCTGCTCCTTACATGAAGGGGGTGATAGGTCATTCGGTCATCTTTGCTCAGGCACAGCTACATGGCCAGGGATGTGCCAGTGGGGAACTCACACCGGTGAACCTCACGCAGACCTGCAGCCTGATCCCACCGGGGCTATGAGTCTTGTCCAAGCAGGACCTGAACATTATTAATTTATCAAGGCAAACCCAGAAGGAGATGTATTATCACCTAGTGATGGGCATTATCTTTCGTTCCCTCCCCTCACAAAAGGAAATGGCCTCAAGTTGTGCCAGGGGAGGTTTAGATTGGGTATTAGGAAAAATTTCTTCCCCAGAGGGGTTGTCAGGCATTGCAATGGGCTGCCCAGGGTATTGGTGGAGTCACCATCCTGGGAGGGAATTGAGATGTGTAGATGTGGTGCTTAGGGACTTGGTTTAATGGTGGACCTAGAGGTGTGAGATTTATGGTTGGACTCAATGATCTGAAAGTTATTGTCCAACCTAAATAATTCTATGATTTTCAAACTGCTGTTGTGTATTTAAGACCTATTTCATCTAGTTTTTGGTAGCCAGTTGTGGGACGCCCATGGGCCAAACAGGCCTTGAACAGACACATCCCATTACATGGGTCTGTCTGCAGATAGTCCTGTCTGGGATGCTCCTAAGTGGGTCCATACAGACCAGTGCATGGCCCTGCAGTACCTGCATCCAGGTCAGTTGTGATATGGGACAGCCCTAGACCAGACTGTGCATGTGTGTGTTCTCTGCAGGCTTCTGGACTAGGGAAATTATCAAATCATCACCCTCTAAACCTTTCCAATCACTACCCGCCCACAACTTGATTTCTGGGGCCTTCAGATCTCCAGGCACGTTTGCTGCCTTGCACTAATGAATACCGCACGCTGAGTGAAAACTCTATCTGTACATCTTTAAATTAAACCAAACCACATACACGCACACACAAAAATCATTTCAGCCTACCCAGTGGGTTTTTGCCTTGCTGCATGTGCAGAGTTTCTTATTGATGTGGGAACCGTGCAGCAGAAGAAACTCCTTAAATGTGCATCAGGACTAGTAATTTCTCTCTGTCGCCTGCAGCATGGGTTCAGATGATATGATCATGAAAAAGGGAATGATTTCCTGCCCCGTGGAATTTAATTTTATGAATGGAGCCACGTAACACGGCATAGTAGCTTTAAAAAACACCATAAAAGACATGACAGGAGAAACCGAGTTATACACTACTCCGCTGTATGGAAAACAAAGCTAACTCGTACAGTTTGGCTTCCTTGTTTGCCCTTTCATTGTTCCTTGATGGTAAAACTCTTGCGTTATGATTTTCAGAAGCACATAGCACAGAATGGTTTATGATGTTTACTTAGCATATAGGACAATAGATGGAAAAGCGCCATCATTTGTGACGCTGACTGCAAAATAAACCTATCATCATTCACACAGAGCGCTGTTCCTTTGGATAAACAGCCACGTTGCTGGTTGGCAGGAACAGATTGTCGCCTCCCGGGTCCTCCTCGCTAGAGCTGCACATCTTCGGGCCTTGCACCTTTTGACTCCAGTGGGGCAGCACTGGCGCTGCACAACCTCTTTGTCCTTTTTTAGGTAAAATAAAGATCCCTGAAAGGCTTCCCAGCACAAAAAAACCCCTCATGCGGTGCTTCACAATAGCTGCCGACGTGGGAAAGTTGCAGAGAGGCCCCCAACCAACAGCTTACATGCTGGGGGTAGTTCAGATATGAAGCCAGGTCCACATTGTACCCCTGGTCCCCAACTCTCCTAGGCCTTCCTGGACCCCCAGCTGTCAGCATGCCCATGCTTGATTTACCAGGGTAAGAAATCTGTTCATCCCCACCTCGATTTATGAAGCCATCTTCAGTGCATCAGGGTGGTTGTAGGTTGCAGTGACCAAACTTTCTGGTGGTTTTACCATAAGACCTTGGGTAAGGCCTTCCCTGAAGAGCAGAAGTTGTAGCTAATGAACTGAACTGTGAACGTGTCTGAGGAAGTGTGCCCAGTGAATTTTACATATGCTTGATTTACTAAATCCTAGAAAACAGAGTAGGAAGGAGCCTTGAGAAGGTCTTGATTTGTTTTCCTCATCCAGGACCTAAACTTTCAGACCTGACCTATTCCTGGCACATGTCAAACCTCTTCTTAAAACTCGCTTACGATGGAGGTACCACAACCTCCCTTGGCAACCTCTTCTAGCGCTCTCAGCCTCACCTTGAACAGCTTTTCCTGTAATGTCCAGTGCTGTCTTCCCTTTCCTGCAGCTCAAGGGAAAGTTGCTCCATGCCTGTCTCAGGGACCTCCTCACAGGTCTGACTACCCCTGGATTTGATCAGCTCTGATCAAAAGTTGGTTATGGACCATCTTCATGGTTCTGAGTTTAACTGGATCCAAAGCAAACAAATCCCATGCCATTTTTTCCCTTTGGTCCCTTGGGAGGTGGCAGTTTTAAGGCAGTAGCAGAAGACAAACACAGTGAAGACCTTCCTGGTAGTGAGCAGTGGGACAGGCTTAGCTCATGTGTCTTGCACAAAATGCCCTGCTTAATAATTTCAGCATGATGCTGAGTTGTTTTTTATTTTTTCTTGGACATGGCACACTGGATTTTGATCAGCCGGGAGCAGTGGAACAGAGGTGGGGGTGGGACCGTACAAGGGTTGAACTTTGCCCATAGCCTTAGTAGAATAGCATCCCTCCTGGTTTGCTTTGTCACGCATCATCCAGCTCGAGAACAGCAATTTGCCAGGCTCCAGGTACACTTTTGCAAAACCCTGTTCAGTATCTCCTGTTTGACAGGGGTCTGCCAGTGTCCACTCTGGAAGAGCTTTTTAGCTGGTTGTAGCATAAATAACAGGTTATCAGGCAAACTGCTTGCACACACATGGTTGATAAGGACAAAACAGCATGGATTTATCCAATCTCATGTCAAATCAGTCTAGATTTTCCTCCTGACAGGGTAATAAGCTCTTGAGGGCAGGGGAGCTGCAGCTGGGGTCATTTATCTTGACTTCAGCATCAGCCCACGTGATGCTCCCATAAACATAACAGTTCAGTCAATACTAGTTCAGCTGTCCTGTTGTACTGGGTGTGGAGAGAAGTGCAGCTAAGCTGACTGTTTTATAAAAACCGTTTTGAGAAAAACAGACACTGTTTGCCTTTTCCTGGCTATTTGATTATTATTATTCAAAGAGCCTGTCTTCTGAGGGTAGGAACTTTCTAGTTGCACTTCAGTAAAAAAAAAAAAAAAAAAAAAGAAAGTTAAAAAACCCCAACACCTCTAATAAAATAACCAGGAAAGTTTCCTCTAAGAGCATGTCATTATGTCAACTCTGTTCAGCGGAGAAGCATTGCATTCAGTAAATATATATTCGGGAGCTACTTTGTGATCGTTGACATTTGACATTGTTCTTACATCTCTCCCTATTAGCATGTTTCTGTTTGGAGTGTACTTGACCTATTTCAGAAATATTCCTCATCTTTTCCCATTATTTACTGAGCAGCAATAACCCTGGAAAGAACTACTGCATTTTACAGGCTGCAAACTTTCATGGAAACAAGAGGCCCCTCTTGTGTTGCTTAAGTAGCTTATCTGTGAAGGTAAATATATTCCTGGATTTAATTAGGAGTTGCATTATTAATATTTATGCAGATAAAACTAGGTGGGGAGGGAGGAGAAAGAAGAGAGAAATGGCGTAGTTGTCATTGCTGAAATGAACTGACCAACTCATTCTTCACGAGGGACACTGCAGCCAAATCTCTGCATGAAAATACTATTTTACTCCTAATAGAAAGCTGGGACTAATTCAGGGGTCCAAAGACCCAGCTTGCACCAAAGGCTTGATGTTTTAATATTGTTTTTCACACAAAGACAAATTTGAAGGCCAAATGACAGTGTTTTGAATACAGTTCCTCCAGGGAGTATGGAGAAGGGAATTTCAGACACAGGAGCAACAGGAGAGATCTGAGCTATTCTATTCTGTCTCATGTTGGATATGATTTTTATGCACTGCAATACTGCATATTAGTATTTGTTTAGTTATGAGGTGAAAAGTCAAAATCTTCCACTATTTTGTGACTAATAATGGAAGATAAAAATTCACCCATAATGTTTGGTATTAAGATTTTGAAGCTGTAAGATTTTTTAGTATTTCCTCAATATAGTTTTCAGATGCCTTTTCGTCTCTGAAGTGTTGAGCTGCAGTATATTGTCCATTTTCAAATTCTCACACACAGCAAAAAGAATTGAGTCTGCACCAACCCTTGTTCATGTCTTTCTGATCTTGTGTTTTCACACCCAGATGAGATTGTAGTAACCTCCCATCTTGGACCTGACCTGTTTTATCCTTGCTCTGACCTCGCACCCCTCAGTGCAAAACTTGGTTGGGAGAGGTTTGGACGTACATAAAACAAGGGAACTCAGCATCTGACCTTCATGAGTGGTGTCACTGTGAGCTTAAATATGAGCACAAAGAGTTCAAAGGTGGCATCTCCCATATTCATATGATGTGCGATGGAGAGTCCTGGCACATCAGAAGTTAGAGATCACTTGAGAACACAAAGCTGTGTCAAAGGCAACAGGGAAAATGTGCTCTTTCTCCCTCAAAGAGCAGTTCACCTCTTTGTTCCCCCCTTTGTACCCAGGCTGCACCTGGCCCTCTTTGATTTTAATTATCAGGTACACTTCTCTGGGCGAGCTCGGGGCAGACTGTGGTAGAAAGCATCACCTTCCCTTCAGGCACAGCTTCAGCTCTTTGTTCTGCTCTTGTAGGGTAATTGGATGATAATAAATCAGCTCTCCGGTTCACCATATTTAAAATGCTTCTAGTGACTGGGAAGAAAAAATTACACTCTTTTTATTCCCTTTCCTTGGTTTGCTCTGTGCTTTTCTTCCATTCTTTCTGTCAAGATCAACACCCTGTTACCTCCATTCTGGAGATCAGCTTTTGCTTGTGCACATTTCAGTGACTTTGTTGGATGGAAAAGGAGAAAGACGCTTTGGCCCCAGCTGTTTGCTTCTGTTTTGTGCTTTCACCCAGTGCGGCATGTCTTTCCCATTCCAAAGTCCTACGTGCCAGACGTAGGAAGCTGGAGAGAATCAGCATCTCTGCTCCAGCCTCAAAACAGTCCCATACCCCATGCCTGCCAAGTGACATGGGGTGTCCTTCCTTCACGTGTCAGAACGCAGGGCATGTTGCACAATCATTCGCTCCCTTCTACACACTGACTTAGGGGTCGCAGCTATTGCGTTGCAATAAAATAGACCATAGTATCTTCCTACCATTCTTCAAAAACTGATGTCGGTAGAGTTACCTGCCTTGTGCTGTGACTGTAGCTGGGGAGAATGAAGTTGTGTCCATCCTTAAGAATAGACCAAGCCAGGATGATCCAGATCTCTGGAGGGGGCAGCCTTGACTCCATGGGAATGGCTGAATCTGGCCATAAATAGTGTGCACCATAAAGACACGCAGGGAAAAAAAAATCACACCACTTAGCAACAACAGCAACAGTTGCCACTGCAATTATTCTAGCAAATGACAGTAATTTGTGCTGACCACACTGTGGTCTGCCTATACCTTGCCAACTTGTTCCTGCTCCAGCCATTAATATCAGTTTATTTTGCACACAAAGAAAATAGTTCTCATTTACAGCTCCCTGCGCACTTTGTGAGTCATTAATGAAGTCTCATGATATCTATGACCTAAAAAGAGCACTGTGAGCTATTTTCTTGAGTAAGAACCATGATCCACTGGTTGTCAGAGGAACTCATTTATCACTTCTTGTCCCCCGTATTTGTGGCCCTGCTCTTTGGAATAATAAGAGCTTGGCTTGAGGAATGGGCATGAAATGTGGTTGTGTTTAAAATTTGTTTATTTTCATTGTTTTTCTTTAGCTTTGTTCTTGGAGCTTGTACCAAAAAGGCAAATAATTTAAAGGACACAGAGGGCTGGAGTTTGGTTTTATACAGAGTGGGAGGCTGACAGAAAAGCTATAGCCAAGTGAGGGGGGACCGTATTCAGTGAGGCTGAGGTGAACTGAAGTATTTAAAGACTCTGGAGGACTTAGAGTTGGAATAACTTCCATCTTCCCTCTCAGCTTGTAACTCACACCCGCCTCACACCCAGGCTGAACTCGCACCCGGCTACTGCTGGGGAAGTTGCACCTCTTAAGTCATCGGCTGCAAAACTGGCTCAAGCGGCCAAAATGAGCTCAAGTTGGGCAAACTCACCTGTTGAAAATCATGGGGCCAGAAAGCAACAAGGAAGAGACACTAAGCCGGTATGAATCACTGCTAATCACTCTCCCGAGCTAATTGACACATTCCTAAAATTCCTTTCCAGGTTCTTGGCAGTCTGAGCTCCATCGTTTTCTTCAGCCGTCAGCAAAGGCACACAGCTATGTCAGAAAGTCTTATTTTTTGTAAATAAACAGACAGCAGTGCTGCATGTGAGGGCTCCAAGGGTTGCGGGAGAATAGGCCTATCCCAGATCGCATTTGTGAGACCTGGGGGTGCTCCTCCACTCTCCCAAGCTGCTCCTACCCAACCCACTTGTTTCAGTGCCACTGCAACTGCTTCAATGCACTTAAACCCAGTTCCCTCAGGGAAGATCCCAGAGCAACATCAGTCCTGCTTACCACCCAACCTCCACTGGGTGGTGAGCAGGAGGAAGGCACTGGATGTCCTTTACTTTGTAAAACTGGTCCCCTACAGCCCAGAGCCCTCTCAGGTGGATTCTGCTGAATCTGTGGTACAGTACCTCAACCACTGGCTGCTTCCAAGCTGCTTGTTAGCATGGACTTTGCACCACTGCTGGCATTCAGCTCACCTGTAGGGTTGGTTAATGGAAAGATGACAGCCAGCAAGTGCCAGGAGTGTCCTTGGCTCAGGGTATGCGGTGTGAAACCTTTGGCTGCTGCAGAGCCAGAACAGACCATGTCTTCTGGGGAAAGAGTCAGCTTTCGTGTCGTTCTTGGCCTAAAGTGTGAAGATCCAAGAAGCTACTTTTTGGTGCTTTCAAAAGCCACCTGAGAGAGGCTAGTCCATCCTCATGAGGTTTGAAATTATTGTCCTGTCAATATGCAGGTTCAAAATACATTAGCAACTGCTTGATTAGCATCAGTTAGTTCGTTTGGCCCCTCTAGAGTCAGTGGTGTCACAATCTCCTCTGCAATGCTAAGGACATCTTGAAATACTGTCCCCCTAAGTCAGCCCACTGAGTAGCGGGTCATGAAATGAGCATGCAGACCCTGGTGATATTAGGGTCGTACCTGTGATCCTCTGCTGTTTTCTGCCTTGGGGTCTTACACGCTGCTTCTAGGAGGGATGGCCCCCTGGAAAACAGACTGAGACCTGCTTTTGGCAGTAGGTGGTGATCACCACCTAGAAGGTGAGTTTTATGTGGCCAGGCAGAGGATCACTCCTTGCTATTGAAACACATCCAGGGAACAGGGAGAAAGCATGTCTTCATCCTCTGTTTTTATGTGGTATGTGGGTAGTGACTGCATTTGCCAGTGATGGGGACAGCTGGGGTTCAGTCCTTACTGCTTTCTATGTGTGTCCAAAGGGACTGCTAGCTAGGGGCTGCTTAGAGGCACACACCAAAAACTACTGAATATCTACTTAATTTTTGAACTCCTCTCCATGCTTGTGTCGGTGAGCTCTACGGTTTAACAACCCACCTTGTGAAATGCTTTCATTGTTTGGTCTTAAACCTGCTGAATCATTGTTTCTTTGGCTAGTCTCTAATTCTTGCAAATGGCAAAAGAGTTCAGTGTTCCCTGTTCACCTTCCCTTTGAGGTCTGAGGAAGAGTTCTAGTGTAAGCATGCAGGAAAAGCCAATTGCTACTAATAGTTTTAAATTGGTATTCTTCCTTCCCTTCCATCACATATGCTCCACACACATGTATACGTAGATTGACCCTTTTCTGTCTTCACTAGCATATTACTTTACAAATTCATCTTGGTTATTTTATTAAGATAAATGAATTACGAGAGATAGGAAATGGTGTAAGTAAATTTGTAAGAAACCACTGTTTATTAAGGTCTATCTAGATTTACTGCATGGGGTTCAAGCTGATTGTAATTCATACTATCAGCTGAAAAATTAGGTTACATCGAGTGTCCTCCTTCTAAAGCAATGGACAAATTAAAGCTGCTATATCCACTTAGTTTTTTCTAACAACATATTTCTCTCAATGAAACAATTGCTATGACCACACTGCAGTTGAATGAGTTCCGTATTGTCCTTTGTAAAAAGCGCTGAGCTCAGCACAAGGCACTGCAAAGTTGCTTGGTTTGTTTTTGTCTCATTTCAGTTTAGACATATGGCTAATCATGCCTGAAAACCACGTAATCTTATCCAGGGCAAAATTCATATCATTATGTAGGGAGAGTTCAAGTGTTTCCCCCTTATTTTAAAATAATGTTAAACTGGGATTACGCTGTATTATGTTCCTTTTGGACCTTAAATGTCCATGTGCATTTATATCAGCTGTCTGGCTGTCACATCCGTACTTACTGCCTCAGTGAGTAACAGTGAAGGAAACCAGCATATTAGCTCCTGGAACAAATGGGGTCTTTTCTTTATAAGAAGATAGCTGGGACATAACTTAATATAACTGCTCCCTGTTCTTCTTAATGGAAAGCTAAGTGACATGACAGATGTCATGTCAGGTGACAGATAAATGAGTATTAATGATCTCCCAGGCTGCTGAAGTTTTCGAATATAAAAACACATCCCACACGCTTAAGGCAATTTTCACTGCACGTTTTTGAGTAAAAAGATAATACTTTTGAGCAGCACGTTAGTGTGATGTTTTTATTAGATGTAGAAGTAGCCCGTATACCACGATAATAAACGCACGGCCATCTGTGCCTGCTGCATCCAGAATCGATTGCACATTTTTGCAACTGCAATATGTGCACAGCACTGTCTGAATATATAACACGGACATCTAAACACAGAGATTTATTTTGTCAGACGTGCAGAACTACATGTGACGCACACGCACGTATCTTGTGCATTCAGCGCTATCACTGTGCCCATAAACTCACACGTCTCTGTAGGTAAACTTGTGTAATTATCCGCATCGGGGTCTCATGTCAGAGCTCCGAATTTTTTGATCTCATTCTCTGCGGAGGGAATTACTGGCGTGTATCTTTGTGGTGCATATCTACTTACAGATCGTGCGGCGCACACGGTGGGTTTGCGCGCTGGACTTTGCCCGCGCGCACACCTACGTCGGGCAGCGCCGGTAGGGCAGGTACAGGAATATCTATCTAATATAGTGTATATCTATCTAATATCAGTGTATTATGAGCAGCTCACTGAGTTTGGCGTGGTACTCCTTCTGCTGCTTTTGTGCAGTTCATTATAGAAACATACTTGAGTTTGCTCAGTTGCTTATCCCAAAGGCCAACTTTTGATCTTCTCTTGGGAACCTGTCGCACTGCCTTGGTTTCTAGGTACCACAGCCAATGTGTTTACCAACTCTTTTTCTCTTCCTCGCCCTTTCTATTATGCGTCCCCTTTTTTCTGCCACACAAAAGCTCTGTGCGGTGCTTGTGTGTGGTCCCCAAGAGATGCGGGCCCGGCGAGGAGCCAGTTCTCGGTGAGGCTCTGGGCTGGAGGATCTGTGAACCCGTGCAATTAGCAGTTTAGATCCGGGACCCCACGTGTGGGAGCGGGGCCCGCGGTTGTGCCGGAGCGATGGGGACAGCCGCCCTCCGGGCGAGTGCACCGACCCCTGGCAGAAGGGTCACGCTGTACCGCAGACAGCCCCCGAGCTCAGGAAAAACCCAGAGATCAGAGCCGCAATCTGTAGCGGGGTGTCCTCCCCCCCGCCACCCCGTGCACAACACATGGATTCAGAAAGGGATCATTTGGAAAGCATTTGCAAACATATGGGTCGTTTTTAAGTCAAGACTTCTTTAATTCACTGTGTTTCCTAGGATTTTGTGGAGGGAGGAGTTTGATGGTGGTTTTGACGAGGGGTGTGCGTATGTTTTGTTTTGTTTGGGGGGGGGTGGGGGGGTGCAAAAAGCCTGGCTAGGGAAAAAAAAAAAAACCAGAGGAGGGTTGAGTGGTGGAATAAAGAGCGCAGCAAAGCTACCCCAAAGCAGCTTGTTCCCAACTCATGTCCCTTACACAGAGATTAAAAGAACAAACACTCCGCTCTTCTTAATGATGGCATTACCAAGTATAATTAATTAGAAGGGTAGCAAAAGGAATCAGATCCCTGATGCTAATTACTTTCCTAAAAGGATAATACGCTCTTATGTTACCGGTCTAGATCTGACAGAAATATGTCTATTACTGCTACCACTGCTAATAATCAAGTGGTAAAATAAAACACCCAAGGGACGTACGTGCCTTTATTTATATGCGTGTATGTGCCTATAATGGTACACTCACTATGTATAAGCATGATGTGTACAAATGCACATGCGTTATCACTTCATGTTTATGTATTTATAGTCAGAGAGTTTTTTTAGACATATATGTTGACAGACAGGCAGAAAGACAAATATTTATAACACCACTTCTCTGCAGTGCTACCGCCAAAGGAGGGGAGCGGTAAACAAAAGCTCCCCCACCTTTGCCACCCTTGGCCTGTGCAATTAGGTCTGGGGTAGGAGCAGGGCTGTGTTTTCCTATTCTTGGATGGAGATGTGATGGCCCATTAGGCTGGTTCATGAAGAACTAATGACTGGATGGCATTGATTTGCAGAGGAATTTTAGCTGCAGAAAATGATCAATGTCCTTCAGCCAAAGATTCGTCTTGGCACGCTGGACATATTTTGCCTAGCCTGCTCTGCTTACTGTGAAGGACTGCTGAATAAATGGTAGCTTAGCAGTTAAAACACACAGGCTTTGGGTGTGGGAGACCTACATTGTGGAGTTATCATCATCACTTAAAGAATTTGGAAGGGATGTATAACATAGCCCAAGTAAAATTTTGACTCTCAAATGAGTTTACTTATATACACATACAGCGCAGGGGTCTATGGCTGTTACAAGTGTGTCTATCTGTTCATCTATATCCTTTCCCCACCTCCCTGTGTGTATGAGCACACACACGTGGTGGTCCTGTGGATGTGCATACGCACATGTGAGTGGGAACACACCTATGCACATCCCTCTGCGCATGCTGGTACCCGCTGCATGTGTGTAATACCTGTGTGTACAGACGCGTTTCAGTCTGCGAGCGTATCTGTGCTCAGGCTGCACGTGTGCGTGCATGTATATGCGTGTAGGTGCACATACATATATCCCCATACGTTTTGCTAGCAGGAGAAAACCCACATATGCAGATCTCTGTGTGTGTATGCAGGTGTGTGCCACATGCATGAGCATAGACTTGACATGTTATTTTTAGTTCTTTCCCATCCTTCCAGACAGCTTCCCAAAATATCACTCTTTCTGCCCATTCCTGCTTCCCAACCCTACCATTCCCTCAGACTGTGAATTTTCTTTGGGATTTGAGGCCTTTGCCCAGTGCTCCTCGGTGAGCAGAAAGCAGTAAGTGCAATTTAATGTATTATTTATGAGTGGTGGGAAAGTCTAAGGGGGTTTTAATCTCTGCTTCTCCACTTCCTTCCCAGCTGAAAACCATTTCACCTCCCTTCCCAGATATTCAGCTTCACTGTGCTCCCCCACCCCACTCCCATCTGCGCCTTATTTGTACAAATGTTCCTGTGTCTTTAGAAATCATCTTCAAAAAAAAAAAAGAGGGGAAAAAAAAAAAAAAGAAAAGAAACCCCCTCGCCAAACCCATATTGTACTTAAACATTTGTGAAGATTTTGTTTCTCTCAATATGGAAGCGAGAGGGGGCTTTGGGAGGGGCTTTGGTGCAGAAATGTCTCATTCAGTCTGCTGAGCCCCCTCCTTGAAGTTTCTTTTCAAGGCTGTTGGAAAGTTGGGCAAACTGAAAAGCAAAACAATAATTAGAGATAATTGCTTGTGTCCAAACACAGGCATCAAAGCCTCGGGGGTCTCATTTGTGATGGGCCTTGGTGTGTGATCCAAAAAAAAAAAAAAAAAAGTACAAAAAAAAAAGGTGACCCTTATTTTATTTATTGAGTGGGGGAACAGAGAGAAAGTGCCAGATGGAAGGACCTCAGAGCAATCTCCAACGGCTCAGCCCTGCCTGCTTGGGCGAACAGGCACTGAGGCCAGGATAAAAGGGATAGAAAGCAGGGTCAGGAGAGGTTGCATAATTACTGGGGTGGAGGTAAAAGGGGTGAGGGGGTAGACAAGGGTCTCTCTGGCCCCACCATGGGGATCCGTGCAGCCCCCCAACTCTGTGTAGCTGGTGAGATCCCTGGTACCCAGGATAGATACCAGGGATGCTGCAGGATGGGTGCCACGTCAGGGGTGGTACAGGAATCCTGATTTTCAGGGGGCTGAGTCACCCCCCTTCCCTTCCTCCAAGCTGGATCCCTAGTGTGGATCCAAGTGGATGCAGACCCTAGAGGCTCTGCCCCAGGTTCCTCCCTGATGAGATGCACTGTGTGAACACAGCCAGGTTCTTCACAGCACAAGCAGCACTGAATCCCTGGTGTTTTTGCTGAAAACATGGTAGTGAAGGGGACTGGGAAAAGAAGTAAGGGGAAACAGCTGTAAAAGGCAGGGGTGGTATAAAAAAAATCCACCCAAACCAGCTCTTGTCCCCTTGGCCTTACTGGGAAGGATGTGTTGCCCTGGCTGCAAATGATGCAGGAAGGGGTCTGGGCAAGGGTGGGGGTATCAGATTTAGGTAGACTGGACCCCTTTCGAGGGGGCCACAAGTGGCTAAAGGAAAGCGCAGGTGGGAGCAAACAAGCAGGGGGGCATCCCTGTAGGAGAGGGATAAAGGGGGACTGCAGGGACCCCTTGTCTTTTCTCCGGTGTTCAAAGGCGCTGGTTCACACGGAAAGACGTGTCCAAGGTTTCTGCTCGCCCCGCCTGTCCCTCGGTAATGGGCTTGTAATGACCTAAACGATTTGCTGATTAGGGACAATAAATCTGCCTTTCCATGGGGGGGTGTTGTGGCAGCGGGGAGGGCCGGGGGGGCTCTCCCGTCCCGAAGCAGGAAGGTGACTGTGTTTGTTTATTCGGGCTGCAGAGGCTGGAGAAGTTTATCTCAGCCCCTGCCCCCCACCATTCCGGGGGCGGGGGGCGCACTACCGGCGCTCAGACGTTGCGGGAGGGGTGACTGCTGGGGTGGGTTTCCCGGCGGGAAATGCATGGGGCGGCTTTGTTCCAGGGTCACGTTAAAAAGAAAAAAGGGGGGGGGGGGGGGGGGGGGGGGGGGAAGAAAGAGGAAAGAAACCACGAGTAAAATCCCCGACGACTCTTCTTCACCCCCCGCCCCCTCGATCCGGCCCGTGGCGCCGCACGGTCCCGCTGCACCCCCTGCGCCCCGCCGAGGGAAATGCACCGGCTCCGCGCGCTGGGGGAACCGTGCTGGGCAAACCCCCCAAATAGCTCAAAAAACTAGGGAAAACAAACGTCTCGCTTCGTTAGCCTAAAAGGGCCGGATCCTGCAGGCCCTTCCCAAGCGCAACGCGGTGTCAGGATGGGGTACTGGTTTGGGAAGGAAGGGGAGGGTGTTTGCCCCCCCAGCCCCCCGGTGCAGGTGCATGCGGGGAGGTGGCTCCCGCGGCGGGGCCGGCAGAGATGCTCTGGGCGGGGTGGTCTCCCGGCCGTGCGCTAAGACGCCGGCAGATCCAGGCACGTCTAATTAGCAAATAAAGATGTTGATCATTAGCCAGTAATAAACCTCCAAGACAGGCGAGCTCTCCCCGGGGCGCCTCGGAGCCGGGCTGCGGGGAGGGGGCTGCGTCCTGCCCGCCGTCCCGGGCCGCTTCCCGGCCGCCGTCACCCGGCGCACAGAGCAGGTCCCTGGGAAGTTCTTCCCTTTTCTCCCCCCCCCCCCCCCCCGCCCCCCCTCCGTAGGGTTCCTGTAGTTGAGGCGAAATCCGCCTCATCCCTGAGCCCCCCTCAACACCCCGACCCTTCCCACAGCACAGCCCCTCTCTAACCCGTCGTTCTCGTAATTAACCATCTCTCAGCCTTCCTCCATCTTTCCGGATAGCAACACCCCGCACACCGTTTGTAATTTTTCCGTCCCCAGCTCGGCCGACCCCTCCCCTCGCTCCGGCGGCAGAGACTCACAGCCGTTCGCGGGCTGCCTCCCGAGGGGTTTTGGTTTTTTTTACACAATCACATCGGCTGGTGCAAAACCATTTAACGAAAACGTCGAAAAAACCTTTGTCCCGAGTCAAACCAAACCAGCATGTTTATCCCTCCCCCGATTGATTTTTGCTGCAAACGAGTGGGTTGGGCTCGGGCTGGCTCCGCCGGGGTAGGCGTCCGTTTCGCTTCGATTTTTATTTAGGGATTTTTCTGTTTTTTTCGGGTTTTTTCGTTGTTGTTGCACCTTTATTTTAAGTTCTTCGCAGAGGTTTGTTTGCAGATATCCGCGCTTCCTCCTCCCGAGAACAAACGTGTGGAAACACAGGGTTTTGCAGCCCCGCAATCATCGTTCCCTGCCCCGGGGCAGTTGCGCCAGGGGCTGGCGGGGACCCTCCTCCCCCTCCGCGCCCCAGGCCGGGGCTTGCTCCGCCGCTTCGAAATGACATTGTTGCCGCTGAGCCGAGCCAGGCTCCGAAACAAAATCAGCGTGTTTATGTCCCCCGGGTGGGGTTTTTTTTTTTTGATAGATGGCTGCCCGGGGCTTCTGCCTCCTACTTCGGCCCCTCGTAATTTACAAGTTTAGCGCGCACACGCACACAATTAAACCTGTGTATATATATATGACACACGAGACAAATTCGTAATCCATTACACCATACCTTTATGAAACATGCGATGTTTCATAATGCGCGTATGAGGCACATTATATACACATTACTCGTAATTCGAAATCGTTGTGTATACAGTTCTACGTACTGTAGAAAATATTTCGAAGTGAATTTGTGTAGATCCTTAATTTAAGTATATCCCTCAACTCAATTTAGTACATATATTTATGTGAATTATGCTCGTAAATGAGAATTAGAATAATAACTTCCAGACGTTCGTATGATACACGCCGTTACAGCTATCTGTAAACAGAACTACGGCACAGGTGAACACACGCACGGTATGTGCAGGAAGACTTTATCAAATATACGGCCGTTTACACGTGTACGGCCATATATATAGAAATAGATATACGTATATTTTTACCTCTAAACGACCTTGGAGCTGTACGTAACTACCGAAACGGGCATTTAGATGCAGATATGGACACATCCTTAAACGCTCCGTCCGCAGGCGTGTGCGCGCGCACACCCCCTCATACACGCGTGGTGCACCGTGGGCAGCCGATGGGGGCCGGAGGGAGAGGAGGGGACCCCGACCCCCTCCCGCCGTGCTCCCGCGCTGATTGCCGACCTGCCCGCGCCTCTTCGTCCTCCTCCTCCTGCTCCTCGCCCGCCGGCGCGATGTGCCGGGTCGCCGGGGAGCGGAGCCGCTCAGCTCCCGGGGGTCGCGGTCAGAGTGGGCTCCCCGGTGTTCTCGGCTCTCGTGTCCCCGCCCGATGCTCCCCCCATCCCCGGTGCTTTCCCCTCCCCGAGGCTCCCGGTCGCGGCGAGGAGATGCCGGTGTCAGCCCGGCGCGGTGAGGTCCGTCCCCGGTTAGTGCCACCCGGACCCCGGGTTGTGCATACACCCCCGGTACCTGCCCCCGCAGGGGGACGCCGCGTTGGAGGAGGAGGAGGAAAAAACGAGTAAAGCAGAGCTCCAAGGCTAACTACGGGCGGCCATGCGCCTTAAGCAAACGTTATTTTAGGAAAGGGGGTCGGCTCCAGACCCAGAGACGCCGCTTCGCCTTTTACTTGCGACCAGAAACGCGGGAGCACGTGTGCGCTGCGGGCTTGCTTCTGCTTCTTGGTCCCCAGAGCCCCTCGTGAAATCAGGAAACCGTCAGAAATACACACCCACTCCCCCCCCTTTTCTCCCTCCCCAAGGACTTAAACGCGGAGTCCGTGATTTACACTGAATTCAGGTGCTTTAGTGTCAATCAGCGCGGCAGAAAGTTCCCACTCGGCTGCCACCCGCGCTGGCTGTTGCAGCAGCGACAACTCTGTTTGACAGAGGGAGGCAAAACAAGTTACGTTCTGCTGCTAAATACGCTTTAAGCCGAGCCCGGAGGGGGCAGGCTGCCTGCTGCAGGGCGGAGGGGTGGGCAAAAGGCTGTCCCTGCCCGCACCCGGCTGCTTTCTGCTCTTGGACACGCTTTGCCTGCCCACCTTGTGTCTCCCCACTCTGGAGGCTCAGATACTGTTTGGAGCAGAGGACAAAGCCACTTGTTGGTTTTGTTTTAACACATCCATGGATGAAATTCAGAAATTTTGAAGCGTGATCTGTGGATAGCCAAATGACCTAGCCAGAAAGCCACATCATCTCCCCGCTTTCTCCTTCTGCAGACAGGGAAAATAGCCCCGACTCCGTTTAGCAGCATCATGCTGCTAAACGCCTCCCCCCGCACGCGGTACCTGTCACACTGCTGGACTTCAGCATTTCTGCTTTTAACAGATATTGCACGCTTGTTGTCAATATAGTTTGCCATCCAGCCCTTGTTTCTGTACATATTTACATAAATTTAATGTAAAATATGTATCACACAATATGTAATATATATAAGAAACACTACACAGCATAAACATCGGTATATTCCACGTAATATTGATTCTGCAATAATGGGAGGCATACAGTTATGTGCGGGATGTTGCAAGATGCTGTCTTGTAGGTAAAGCTCCTATTACAAGCTATTAGTTAGGTTGTTTGGTGATCTTAAGATCATTCATAGTCAATTAACCCTTGGGACTAAATTATCCCACACTACTCCTACCTCAGGTCGATATCTACATAATCTTTCAGCCCTAATACATCATCTGTCTCTGGTGCTGCGGCACAGGAAAATGCTGTGTCTTGTCCCTAATCTATATATATGTGTGCGTGCATGTAGTCACAATATATAGTGACTGTTTCTTTGTAAAGCTGTGTTGTGTGTGTATAGTCACTACGTATGTGTATGTATAATATTCCTTTGTAAAACTAAAATTTCAAGGTTGAGAATGTCTTTTTGTTAGGAATGTGCATGATTTTGACATAAACCCGAAGTTGCCCAAGCTAAAATGCCAGGGAGGGAAGGAAAAGGGGTGCGGAGGTTAGCTGCAGCTGAGGCCGAGGAAGGCTGGCTTGCTGGGTGCCCTTCGGGGCTATGATGCCCATGCTAGGACTGGGCAACAAGCTGGAGGCTTCGTTTTGGTTCCTTTAGTGACCTAGCCCACATGGAGGAGACAGCTAGGAGAGCTAAGCCAGCAAAGGGAAGAGCTAGCGTGTCTTTTGGCGTGTTGCTAAAGCTGCTGTGATCTGAAGCCAGGGATGTACGTTACAATTGTCCTTAGGAGCCCGGTCTTCTCTGTTGTAGCTGTTCAGGACTGTAGGAAGAAAAAGTCTTTTAACTAACATAATGGGGTGCTGCTTTAGAGAACTATTTTCTTCTCATCTCTGCTAGCGTTTCGTATGCGATTTTTGAAGAAATCATTTAAACTTAAGATTTCCAACAAGAATAATACTAAGTGCACATGAGTCTGCATGTGCGTGTTTGTAAGTCACAAACACCCACATGGATCCCACAGCCGTCAATAGGAAACATGTGTACGTCCACAGCAAATCAGTTTGCATTTTAGGGAGGATATCTGTGTTTGAGAGGAACAGAGAAAAATAGAGTACGGATAGACACAGGCACATCAGCTGGCCACAGCTCTTAAAAAACTAATTTGAGCAGACTTTAAGGGAGTTTTTTCTCAAAGGTTGATCTATGCAGTATGATAGAAAAACCTATTAATGGACTATCAAGCTGTAAAAACACATGCAGAGTGCAGTTTATTCTCTGCATTAGTTATACGGTATAATCTTTCGATTGCTAACTCTGTAATTATTTGGTCACTAAAGAGCTTTGTTTATTGCTTGGCCATGACTTAGAGTTTACATTATGATCTCTGATGCTGGAAGCTTATCGTTCTCTTCTGATCGCTGGTAACATTGCATGCTTCAGAAAATGTGTGAATTATTTTCTAATCTTTTCTGCCTCCTCTATATTTAAAACCAGATTTCCAGTTTTTGTGGTTAGTTTGTACTGAAAGTGACTCATACGCATCAGACCAGGCTTATTAATTTACTTAAATTGTTTTTGAAAGGAAAGAAAATAAGTTTCTTTAAAGTACCATCAAGTGTGTTTTTTTCCCCCTCCGTGGTGAAATAAGACACATTTTTTTTGCCTTGTGATCTGTGTGCAACATAATCAGAAACAAACTGGTGGGGGGAGAGGGGAGGGAATCAGAAAGTTGTTCCAACCTTTGACTTTGACTTGTCTGTCTTACAAAGAGGGTTTGTGAGGAGGTTTGGGCAGCACCTTGGCTGCCGGTTCACACACTTTGTGGGTTATTTTCTGCTGTGTAGTGATCCCCCAAGGGGCTACAGTTCAGCTACACACGGTAAAGTATTCAATGCTTATCTGTCTGATGAGCTCAGGAGCAAGGGACTTATGATAAAAACACTTCTTGAATTACCACCTTCTAGTCATTTAATGGCTTAAAGAGTAGGATCAGAAAGCCTGATTTATCCTCCAGCCTGTTGTCATCTAAGTGTTTGGAGATCTCCTCTTTGCCAGGTTCAAGCCATAGTCTCTGCCCTACAGTGATTTCTGTTTCTGGTTTCCAGCACCATGTAGTGGGGAAACTGCTCCTTTGCCCTTGAGCTTGATAGAGGAAAATGTGCATACCTATTCTGTATTAATTACCCCTCATGTCCCCCAACTCCTTCTGAGGGGGAAAACACCCAGGGTTATATAACAGCCAGAATTAAAGAACATTTACTTGCATTCATCTTGGGGTTTTGGGGCTCAGCTCTGCCTGGAGAGTCTTGAGGTTCAGCTCTACAAGGTTGGGGAATCTCTATGGAGGCAAGATGGCCACATTGCAATGACATTGTTAATATTCCAGCATGATATAGCCTCATCTGAGGTTGAAATACTGCTGTAACCACGTATCCATCAGATGTGGTAGATGTGGTGCTTAGGGATACGGTGTAGTAGTGAATTTGGCAGTGTGAGGTTAACAGTTGGACTTGGACCTTGCGGGGTCTTTTCCAACTTAGCGATTCTATGATATTATGTTGCAGGTCAATGACCTTTCTGAAAGGCAGAGACCTGTAATTCGCTTACCTTTGGTCACAACTTAATGGTCACCAGATCAGATAGGGCACAACAGATAGTGCTGGAGTCTACTTTGACATCACAAATACATTCCCCATGTCTCTGTCCAACATCATTCATTACTGCTAGGGACCAGTGAGCACCACAAAAATGTCCTCAGGGGCTGGGCCTTTCCCTAGGGTGGTGGCAGTTCCCCTGGTTGGAGTTTGACTCCTGCCTCCCTCCAGCCCTAACAGCATTGCTACTGAGCCCTATCTGGCATTGAAGTGCCACCAGCCAATCTCTTCCGCAGTTGCTAATCCCAGGGAAATGCCCTGCACCTCCACCCTGTCTGTTTAAACCCAGCCTCTGCAGATTTATTTCCTAAATCCAAGTTAAGCAGAGTGGCTGGCTGAAGCAGCAGCTACTCACACAGCTATTAGCTGAGCGGAGCCCCAGGGAAGCCAGTGACCTCCTGGGCTTTGCTGCTCAATTCTCTGGGAAGTGGGTTTTATTTCTGCATCTGGAGCATCGCTTCCCTCAACCTTTTCTTCCTTCATGGGTATGGCTGCTGGCAAAAGCACAGTTGGCAAATGCATCCTCCTGGCCCCAGCAGCTTCCCATTCTGCTCTGGAGTAAGTACCCCCTTGTAATGTACTGCAAAGGGGGTGTGCGCACCCTGGATTGGGACATCCCTGATTTAGAACCTTCCCAAGCTTCCAGCAGTGTCACCTGCTGACTTCAGTGAAAGTATGGGACTAGTTCCCAAGAAACTAAGGGATCCTGCATTGCTCTGTGGCTTCTGGGAAGGATTTGAATCAATGTCTGAAATTAGAAGGCTGCCTGGAGTGAGTTGGTTTCACTCCCATCCCATCCTAATTTTATATTTTCATATAGAATCTCATTTTAGTTGTGATTATATATTATATATAATCACAATCTATTTGACAAGATGAGGTTTTGACTTCAAGCTCTGCTGCCAAAGAGCCATGGATGGAAATAACCAAATAACCTTATGTACCTCCAGCACAATGTAGCGTGCAAACATTGCACAAACACCCCAAATCTGTTGTTCTGTCTTTGATTTTGATTGACTTCGAAGAAACATTAAAAATAATAATGAGAAGCTGATGACATTGCAGCCTGGGGAATGCACCACTGCTAGAGAACAGATGGTGCAAAGACATTTTTTGGAAACTCTTAAAAAAATTAGCTTGGCACCTGGTTCTTTCTTAGGATAAATGCTCAAACTTGGAGCAACTGCAGCACTTGGCAGTTGGGATCTGTTGAAAACCATCGATTTTGCTGCAGAGGAATGCAGCTGTAGCAAGATGCAGATTTCTTTCTCGGTGATCAGTAATATTTCTTCTTTCATGTTTGAGAGGGCTCATCTCTTTTCCTGCATTATAATTGGAAGGAAATTAACAGAATTTAGATTCACAGCTCTAAAAATGTGATTTCAGGGTTAACTCACTGGGCTTTAAAGTAAATACATAATTATGCAGAGAAGGGATCATTAGTTTGTCCTTCAGTTCTGTATTTTATCAAGTCCAGTGCTTTCTGCTCTGATTTTTCACTTCGCAGTCCCACAAGCATTTTCAAGTGGAAGTTAAATCAATCTGCAGTGAATTTAACCATATTGATAGTACAGTGGCTTTTCTCAGTCTTAATTCACTGGCTTCTTATAAACAGTCACAGCCTCTTAGATAACTTCAGATTCAACAGCTGATGTTGTTACTGTTATATCGAACCCAACAAGTTATGCTAGACAATAGAACGTCGTGAAGAAAAGCATCTGACCTTGGTCTGAAGACTTTCAGTGGTAGAGCCTGCCTTATCCTTTGATCGATGATTCTGTGTTAAAAAACAAACAATAAATCTATGCTTTATTGCTTATTCTAATTTGCCTGGCATTTACCTCCAAGCAATGAGTCTTGCTTGGCATTTCTCAGCTAAAGAACTCTTCCATACCTGGTGTTTCTCTTTCCAGTTGTACTGGACATCCTAGTGAAGTCACCTCTTCATCTTCTTTGTGATAGACTAATCAGATTGAGCTGCATCAGTGACTCACTAGAAGGCATGGTGGTGTTTGGTTTTTTTTTTTAACAACCCTCAAATCATACGGATTTCCATATGGTTTGACATCAGCGGAGATTTATGCTAGCTTGGAATTTGGCTGTATATTTCAATTATTGTGAACATTTTGTGGCCTGGGGTGGAACGCGCCTAAGAGCATGACAAATTATTTGTAACATGCATATCTGTTGAACTTGGTTTAGCAATCAAATGGAGTAAAATTCAGCCGCATGCAGATGATCAGCAGAAAGCCCATGTCCCATTAAACTGTTTTCATGGGTTTATGTTCATCTTAAGTGCAGTTGAGGCCATGGGAGCAAAGATAAACATCAGCCGTAGAGACAGATGCTTAACTTATGCACCTCATTTTTCATGGTCTCAGTGGAGTTGTGCTGATTTACACCAGCTGAAGGCCTTGGCCCACAGTAAGCAACAGAAACTGATAAAAGAGTCCAATCCTCAGCTGGCTGCTTATAGGAGAGCTTGAATGCAACCTCAGAGCTTGGTAATATCCCATTAGAGCCTGAGTCAATATGGCAATGGAACATAGTTATAATAGGGCAAAGCTGCAGCAACTTCACAGAATCCTAATTGCTGTAGTGCTTCTGAGAGGGAATCTGCTCCATCATTTTGGATATTAGCTCCAGGCAGTAGTTTTCCCCATAAAATTGATACGGGACAGAGGTAACTAAAATCCAAGTGTTCAGCTGATGGAAGTGGTTTGGATCCCATCCAAAGGCTTTCCCTGGGTTATGGAAGCCATCCAGCAAGGTCCTGAGCAGCCATGGGACATGGTGGCATGTGTTAGCACCCTTTGCAGTCCTGGTTTTCCACATATGTGCATTTTCACATAAACATGTACATGTAGGATTGTTTAAACTGATGCACACACAAATCATAGCCATTTATAGTCATATATGTTGTAAATTTGTACATCTACACGCAGGAATGTATACGTTTATATTTTACGCAGAGGGCTATAGATAAGAGCGATGCTATGGATAGGAATGGGTGTGTGTTTGTGTTAAGCTGATGTCTGGTTGTGTACACCAGTATGATCAAGAGAATGTGAATAGAAGCGTGTGTGTTTATGTATGCGTGTGTGGAGCTGGTGTGGGGAAGGGCCACAGGGAAATAAATGATACGAAACGTCTGTACATTCCAGGGAAATGTTCGGATCCCTAAGGTTAAGGGATATGCTCTAGTCATAAAAATAAACACACTGGTGTAGCTTGCTATTGATATGTGGATAAACTCACTAAGGACGGGTAAAGTTTCAGCTTTCACCTCCTTCTGATGGTAAGCTAGCTGCTTCCCTCGCCTCTTTTGACAGTTCAAAGTAAAATGATATTTTAAATAAGAGGTTAAAGAGCAGAGGAAAACAGAGGTTTTCTGCTTGAACAGGGGGAAATTTGATAAACCAGTCTTCCAGAGATGCCAGCGATTTCAAAAGGCTCCATTTCCTTTTGATAAGGTTTTTGAGAGAGTATTCAGAGTAGGATCTGTTAGCCAGAGCTTTTAGCTGCTAAAATGTCAGATCAGAGGCTGAGCTATTTCCCCAAGACTAACGGTTAGTTGTTGCAATGTATAGCCTATTGTGCTAAGCCCTTTACAGAATCTTTGCACCACCGCTTCTATCCTGCCTTTAAAAATAGCATGTAGGTTTGCAAGAAGAATGGTCAGAGGGTTTTAATTAGGCAAAACCTGAAGAAAAGCTCATGTGCTTTAAAGCTTGACCTACTTTTTCCAACTATGTGTGTTCGAATAAAAGATACTACCTCCCCTTGTAAACATCGCCTTGTTCATACCCTCAGACCACAGAGTGGCTGCACCAACAGTACCCCAAGAAGAACATGAAACGCAGAAGCACCAAGGACTGTAGAGGGTGGAAGTTCTGACCTGTCACCACTGGTTGTGCTGGAAGTTCAACTGCCCACCATTTATCAAGTTTCCACTGATAAAAGTGGCTAATCAGTGGTAGAGAGATCCTATAATCCTGTTCAGATACGAGTAATGTGTTAAATCACGATAACAGGAATGGTTATAGATTGTGAAAGATAGTGTTAAATATGTAGAAAGGGTATTAAACCCATCCTACTAGTGTGTGTGAAACAAGACCGTTCTAGACTTACACTAGCTCACATTAATGTATATTAGATCAAATTCTGCTTCTAGGTGCACTGCAAGGAAATTTGTCAGATTGGGACTAACTCACATTTGCATTCAGGTCTAACAATGATGTAGGTACACTGGTTCAAGCCATTTTCATCTGGGCACTGACACCTGCAGTGCCAACCCTGTGTTGTCAGTGTGAGCTGAGCTTACCTTTCCAAATCAGCAGTGGGCAAACACTGAATACTGTTCAACTGCACCATGGCTTAAAAACTACCTTTCCAAATAACTTAGAAACTCAGCAGCACCTGGGATCTGATTAGCTCTACCGAAGCCACAAAGTCAAGTTTTATAGCTGAATCCAAAATCATCTGGAGTCTTCTCCTTGACCATGAGAGGTTTCAGTCAGGGTTTTGTGGCCATCTACCTACTTTGCTTTGAAACCTGGAGACAGATGTTCTCTTTTAGCGATAACTGCAAGCCCATGAGGCTTCGGGAAAGGGAATGTAGAAATAAGACCTTAGTAGCTCTCTCTTGTAATGCTGGGAGGAATTACTGGATATATATGAATATTCCACAAGCCAACATATGGATGCTGTGACCATCAGATGTCTAATGAGTAACTTTTTGGACATAACTCTGGGCAGACAAGAGCATTAGGACTGTAGACCTTCTCATACAGTCAACCTTGTGAAAGAACACCTTGGAAGCCTCTTTCATTGATCTTGTTTCGGTCTCTAGAAAAAAGAGGACAGCAGTGGGAATTTGAACAGAATATGATTTGCTGGTTCAGACAGGCTGTAGGTTTGGAGAAGGAGGAAAGCTGAGCTTCCTCACGCTGTGATGCTGACTGACTTGAGGTCACTGTTGTGTCAGTGTTAAAAGGAGTGGCAAGTTACATTGCTGTGTGCTTTTATGCACTTTCTCTAGGATCAAAAGGTGATAATGGGGTTGTTGAAACACCAGTGGGTTGCTCTGAGTGACAAAGGAGTTATGGCATGGCTGCAACAGCCGAACTTTTGACGATAATGGTCTAGCTTACTCCATCTGAAGAGAGTAGAAGACCAGATACACCAGTCCTTCCTCCATCAGTTGTCTGGAAATGTGACCAAACATTTGCGCAAACTTCAGATGAGCAGATTTCAGGCACTCCCATCCTTCGATGAGGTTAGCAGGGGTCTTCATCAGATCATTCTGCACTAGCTGAAGCTGAGGTACCTGACAGTTCTGAGCTCCTGCCTGGGTTCACGTGGGACCCACGAGGAGACCCTTACCTGTTTTGTCCCTGTGCTGAAGGAGGAAGTGCAGAACCTCTGGGAGAGGCAGCAGTGGGAATGGTAGCTGAAGCACTCCATGGGTTGGTGGGTCCAGCCTTGTTACCTGAGGACTTTCCTTGGAAGACAGCATCATGGTCCATTGTGTTGCTCTGGTGGAGCACGCCTGGGCTGAGGGGCAGAATTTGGACAGCTTTGCTGTCAGGTGAAGAGTGGAGCTTGTAGGATGGAAAATACATGTCCCATTGGCTGACCTCTCCCAGGTTTCCTGCATTACACAAGCTCTCTATCCCTGTCTTTATTAAGCTGTTGGGTGCTCAAATGATGGCTGAGAAACTTGATTGTGTGTGAAAGTGGGGAGAGTACAACTAGGACACCCAAAACGCTGTCACGAAGGAGTCAATCAAACACATACACCCTGAATACACTGAATCTATCCTTGGCTTGTGTAAGTTGCTAAAAATATTAATAGGACTGTGCTGATTCACATCACCTGAAAATTTGGCGCACCACTCTCTTGTATGAACTGTGTGGAGTAAGAGATGTAGGCTTTATAAACATGCATCCTGTAGATGTGCATGTGTGCATATAGCGTAGATAGAAAGATAGGAGACAGAAACAAGTACCTGGCTAGGGAAAAATGTATAGCCTCTTTCTGTAACAGACTGGAGTGTGACACCCTGTTATGGGTGCGATGTACAGCAAACCCCTGATTTTCATTCAGGTTTTCGCAATCACTGCTATCTTAACTCCAAGCCTCGTTAAATCAACCTTGGCTGAACTGTGGTACAATGTTACAGTGCAGATCCTCCTGTTCCCCAGTGGGAAACTAACTTGGACTCAGGAGCCATCATTTAACCTTGGAGTCTCTGAATCAACAAGCCAGTTGCTGCAGAGACACCTGGCAGCACACGCATTTTATGCTTTAACATGGCTGGTAAATCCTGGGTGGTTAAGTAAACTTAACCTTCATTTATGAAACTTGCGAACCAAAGGGTAAAATGTGCCTTATGCAAGTAATTACGTAAAGGTCTTAGAGAGTGGAGTTATCACTTAAAGACGCCGGGCATTGCTAATGAGTTGACTGAGAATTGATCTCTCTGTAATTTAGTTATTTATATGCAGTTCCTGTTTTCCATGCTCAGCTATAGGTCAAGCCCACTTTGAACTGCTCAGAGACCCCCAAGTTTGTCAAGCAAAGTCCCAAAGCCATGGCACAATGATATTTTAGAAAGGTAAATATTGTCCTGAGGGGCTTTAAAAAGGAGGCAAAGCTGTTTGCTTTCTAGCTGGTTCTTTAAACCAGACAACTGCTTCCTGTTACTAAGGGGTGTCTCAGCAATGTGACTTTGCTTCTGTTAAATAGAAAAGAGCTTCAGGAAAAATGTCAGTACCACCTTTCCGGTATTTTCATATCCCAGCGAGCTGGGTAGGAACAGCTTTGGGTTTCTGAATAGAAATACGTCTGCATTATTCTGCAAAAGATGTAGCATGGGGTATGAGGGATCCTGGGTTGGAGGAAGCAATGGGAAAACTCAGGCTGCTAAACATTACCCTCAGGGCTGATTTGATGCCAAACGGCTGCGATCCATGTTCAGAAACCTGTTTGCTGCCCTATATATTCATGTTGGGGCATATATTGACACATCGCCAGGTGCATGTGTTAGCCCACGCTTGTGGGCTCAGGTGTGGACTTCCTGGTGCTGCTGCTGTTCATGCAGGTGGGCTTCCATTTTCACGAGGGTATCTCATGGGGAGGAAGAGGTGATGCTGCACTGTGTAAAGGCACGTTCCGAATGCCTGAGCTGCTAACTGTACACCATGAACACCACACACGCTGGAACTGGGCGCCTGTGGGAGTGCACACACGCTCTGTCCTTTCTGCAGACTTCAGCCGCAGGTTCATACAGTCTGGGCAGGCAAAGCACATATGGATTCGAGCTCACCTGGCCCCAAGTAGTCAGCACCATCCAGAACTCTAGCTGAGCTGAGATTTTTGAGCCCAGTATAGCCAAAACCTGCAGGATGCTGCTTGTGCTTAAAAGTGTCTGTTTGGGAACTGAGCTACAGGCTGGCTCTGGCCAAAGTAAAGCCAGGAATGCAGATGGGAGGCCTGAAAATTACAGGGCTGAACTTGTTTCAGTCAGTTCTTCAGCTGACAACACACATCTGGTAGAGAGCTTTCTTCCTCCTCGTACTGGTGTTACTGAAAATACTGGCACTCGTGGGCGAGGAGCTGTTTGCAAATAGCAGAGGCTGTGTAAGGGACTCTGGCTGCAACGGTGCAAAACTTGCCTTGTAAACAGTGATGACTTGCAAGAGCAGGACATTCCCGGGAGTCAGCTGCTGCTGAAAATGGGGCTGAAATTATCCTCCTCTAACTCACTTCCATAGCTGCTGTGTTGGTTTATGACTCACTAGTGCAGATGAACACTTTCAAAACAGTCTTGCTTGGCTCACAGCTTCGTCTCACTCAAGGTTTGGTGTTTGGTTTTTTTGTTTGTTTGTTTGGTTTTTTTATGTATTTGGTTTGGTTGTGGTTTTTTTGTTGTTTTTGTTTTTTTGAATGATATCTTTGGCTTGTAGCCAAGTACCCTAGAGCACTGTCCTTGCTCATGCTGCCTTAGTTGTGGCTGAGAGACTGAAGGTACCAGGGGCAGCCAAGTCTCAAAACTGGCAAATCATGAGGTTTCTTTAGTTTTAACAAACACAGCCTCTGTGAAAGGACCTAAATCCGACTCTGCCATGCTCCTGTCCTTGCCATTGCAATACCACATCTGCCGAGCACCCCAGGACAGCAAAGGAAGAGTGCCATGAGGGTGGCACACTGGCACGCAGCTTTCTGCGTGGACAGGGCTGCCTATGGCAGCAGCAGGAGCCTTGCACTGAGACTTCTTGTGGCTGAGAGACTTTGTCATGGAGCATCTCTGTTAGATACCTGTCACCTCTAAAGGGTGATTTTTGCCCCAAGAGCACTTCAGGGACTCAGGACGGACTAATCCCAGTCTGTGTCACCCTGTATCCTCCCTAGATAGATTTGAGGGGCAAACGGGTGTCACATCAGCTTTATCCCACTGGTGAAAAGACAGGGAGACTCCTGAAGGTTGGAGGACGTCTGCAGAAGAGGCTCACTGGGATATCTCTTTCCCCACCAGTTCTTGGTAGCTGACACTTAAAGGTCTGTTTCAAATCAGGTGAAGAGGGAGATTCTCAAACATGTGGCACCACCTCTTCAAGGAGAACCTTACCACCATTTGAACCTTAATAACCCACCTTCCCTTCCCCTGTGCCTTTAGCAGACCCCACATGTCTTCCCCAAATCTTCCCCCAGTGATGCAAGCCCTTTTCTCCATCCCCAGCAGCATCCCTGGCTGCTGCTGCGGGAGCCGGTGTGCCGGGAGGAAGGCAGCCCTCGCCACCTAGTGAGCAAGGCACACCATCGCCGGCAGCTGCAGGAGGGGCTGGTCCATGGCTCTCATGGAAAACCCTTTTCCTCACCTCTGGAAGAACGTGCTAACATACCAAGCTGGAACCTGTATCATACTCCCCTACCCGGCACCATGAGCATCTTGCTGACAAGCCTTTGTAGACAGCAAGTCAGTCTTACCTAGAATTTAAGTGTTTCACCTCGCGGGAGGACCGCTGCTGCTAAAGCATGTGTTTTCTCCCCTGTTCTGCTTGGGATTGCAGTCAGAGCAGTGGTAGCACCAAGGGAACGGGGAGGCGGATCGCTGTGACATGGGCATTTAGCTATACATGCAGCACGAAGTCTACGGGTGGTCTGTGGCTGTATTGAGAACAGAAACGAAATTCACTCTGGTATACAAGGCATGCACTCAGAAGAGGTTTTATTTCTTATTTTGCTCCTATTTTCCTGGGATGCCCATAAACGTACAGGGTCCAAATTCCCTCTGTCTCAATTTAAGTAATGTCTGATAAATGAACACTTCTTTGGAGGGTTTCTAAAGGTCACATGACATCTGCCAGGAGACCCTAATGAGCAGGAAACAGGGCAGGAGTGGGGGCTATCGGTAAATCCATTTCTTCTTTCCTGTCTGCTTTTTACTGCCTGTCCCCTATTTTTAGCCTGGTTTCCAAAGGAAGCAGGGGGTTGTGTGATTGCTCTGCCCACATCGGTCTATCAGTCCCTGCCTAATCACTCAAACAGGCAGGTTTCATCCAGGTTTGTGTGTGGAGTAGGATCCTCTTAAACGTCTTTGTGTTTTGTGGAAATAAATAGTCAGGGGAGTGGGAAAGACCCCAGCTCGCTGCTCAGGTTCTTGAATGAGCCCAGCACTTTATCAAGTTCCAGTCAAGCCACATACAAATGAGGTTCAGATAATGGGGTTTCATAAATTCAGCTATAAAGTTACTTGTTGTTATCATGACTAATTAGTATGCTAAATATATAAAGCATTTCATATAATGTTGCATTCTTAATTGTGTTGCAACAATGTCTTAACAACCCCTGATTAGAAGATTCAGTGTGTCAGGAGCTGTACAAGTGTGTCACCCACAGATGATCCCAGCCTCTCCAGCTTGGTGTTTCTTCAGACATCACGTCACAGCTGCTGCACTGGTTCATGATGCTCCCAGACTCAGGAGCTAGAAGCTACTTTAGAAGGCTTATTTTAGAAAAATAAGGAAGGATTTTCTTCAGTTTTTATTAAATCTGAGGGACATAATGAATTAGAGCTTTGGCAGAACTAGAGAAAATCTCATTTCAGCTGAGAATGATGGTATGATACTGATCCAAATATCTGTCACTCAGTGTTGTGGAGACCCTTCGGAAAGCTGTTGCAAAGTGATGTGTTGGGCTTAACCCTCCAACTGCTGTAAACCAGCTTTTAAGTGAATCGCTGTGACCCTTTCCTGCATTTATCCTGCGTTTCAGGGATCAGGGAAGAGGTCAAGGGCTATCTTGAAGGTTAGGGGATGTGCTCACAGCCAAGGGCTATTCCTGAACAGTGTCAATATTTGATCTTACACAGAAGATATGAGAAGGAGATAAGAGGGCACTGAGACACATCCGTTGGGAAGGTGAGGCCAGGCATCTGATGAGGAGGATGAAGTGGGACCGATGATTGCCCCATGTCGCAATGGTGGCACTGCTTTGCAGCTCACTGCAGTTTCTCTTTTCCAGGTCACATATAGGTGGAGGAGCCTTGTCGCTCCTTAAAGGAAGGAACAAGGAGCTTGATCAAGGTCAAAGAACAAATCCTTGCTAAAACAGAGTCCCTGAACTTCAAACCCAAGTGCAACCCATTTCCTCCCAGTGTTCTAATAGGGAGCCCATGTATCCAGCTGAAAAGCACAGTGCTCTTTGGGATGCAGTGTGGCAGCTCGTTGCCCATGTACCCTGCAAAGCAAAGGCATGTGATGGTTTTGGGCCTAATAGATGCTATGGGTGCAGTGAACACTATGGGAAGGAGGGCTCAGTTCCCGTAGTTTGAGCAATCTCAGGACTGTTGCACTGGGAGCTGGAGGAGAGCTCAGAGGGCATGGAGGATAGGGTGTAATCTTGAGTGTTAATATGGGGTTAAAATCCTGATCAATTTTAACTCAAAGGGAAAAAACTCTCTTGGCTCTTCCTTTATTCCCAGCAGACTCAGCCTGATGCCTATTAAATACCTATTATGTAATTACAGTATATATTGCCTGCTTAAATCCCTTCTGACATCTGATTTACATGATTGGGCTATTCATTTTTCCATTTTCCACCTGTTTCTTCGCGCTCCAGAGCACTAGTAAATAGCCTGCGAGCTTCGCTGAAGGAATGACTGCAGCCCCATGTCTGCAAGGGGTTTTAAGGTGTTCAGTGGCTTGCAGTGAAACCTGGGCTTGGGGAGCCCAGCTCCTCCTGAAGCCAAAGTTCAATGTACTGGAAAACCTTGCTAAGGTGTGTTGACAAAGAAATCCTGTCCCCACACCTTGGCTCTGACTCAGCTGGTACTGGAGTCCGATGCGCAACGGCTTAGTCTCTCGCACAAAGAAGCAAGTGGGCTGGAAAACTCCTTTTACAGTTCAAACGGATGTTTCCCCAGGCTCGTAAAATACACAGTTTAAGTAGTAGCTATATTTCTAAGGCTGGTCCCACACCTGCAACAACCTTGTAAATAGTGCTGGGATATATGGCTTTAAGACTCCTTGTAAAAAGTAAGATCAACACAAGATTTACACAGTTTTATGGAATTGTTTTATAAGCTATTTTGACAATGAATCCTGCTATCAAAATCACCTCTGGTGTTAATCATGGAAGGAAGCATTTAGCAGGAGCCAACAAAGATGAATTTAAACCCCTTTCCTAGCTAGCCATGGGACTGAGCTGTGTGTCTCTCAAAACCTGGGGCATCACTCATGCAGCAGTGCGTAAAGGCTCCGGGGTGGTGGGACAGGTCTTCAAACCCTGGCAGGTGGATGTGTTTTGGGATGTTTCACTGTGCTCAGAAGGGGATGGGGACCGGATGAGGACTACAGGAGGTAAAACCAGAGTTCAGCTGTCCATCCTCCCCTGCCCAGGGATGGGGGACCTCAGAATGGGGGTCCATGCAGGCAAGGGAGCAGGAGTGGATACTTCATAGCATGCCAAGATGAAGCAACATGTTACTGGGCTAAGTCGGCATCAGTGCCAGTGCATTGACTTATATCAGGAGTGTTTCCCTTAGAGGTGTACACTGGCATGCCAAATCCTGCGTATTTCTATCCTGCTTGCTGCAGGAAGCAATGGTTTCGGCTAAGGTCCAACAGATGGTTGTTGAGTTGAAGCATGTACAGCCAAAACAGTGAAGCCATGGGGAGCAGGTCTGCCTTGCCGTCAGCTGCAGAGCTGGGGAGGTGTACAAGGGTCTCCTGGTGTCCAGCCCCCTCTTCCTGCCTCTGTCAATGTGTTGGCACTCCTAAAATAATCTCAATTTGATGTTCAAGAGTGTTCCAGCAACAGTGGAAGCTGTTCCTTGTGGCATATTGATTGAAAGCCTCTGGGACGTTTGAGACTATTTCAAACATTTAATCCTCCTCACCTTAGTGCTGGCTGTGGGGTGAAGGACATTAAAGGGTTATAGCTGAGAGGAGAGTAGTAGGACTGGCAGTGGGAAGAAGCAGGAGTGATGCATGGCAGTATCTCAGACCTACAATGGCAAGTGTCCCTGGGAGCTCCAGACACAGGATGCAGCCCCAGCTAGCCACCAGCACTCTTGTAGGGAGTGATGTGCAATGATGTTTCCATTGCATAACTGTCACAAGCCACAGACTAACCAGAGCCTCACCAGCCACTGCTGATGAGTTGGAGCATCCTCCCAGCTGGTCCAGGCAGCCCTTTGGCTTCCTCCTTTGAGAGGCTCTTTTCCCAGTTCACTTGAATTCACCTGGTGCTGAGTCCTTACCCACATTAAATTGAAAGCTAGGGATCCCTGCTGCTGTTGTGCTCTCACTGCTCACCTTCCCTATCAGCAATCAAAGAGATCTCAAAGATCGTTATCAAACTAGCACTTGCTCCATGCTTCCAGGATGTTCTCAGTTTTCCCTGTAGCTTTAGGTGTGAGTATAAAACCAGCTGTGCGGGCTCAGACCCAGGTCTGCCTAGTGCCATATGCAGGGCTCCTGCGGTAGCCATGGACAAATGCTTCGGAAAAAGCAGCAGCAAGGCAAGGACAGTGTATTTCCCCCAAGTGCTTCCCAGAATAAATGTCTGCAGCACAGGGGATTTCCAGGCGCTGCTGTGGTTTCTCTGCTCAGTTGCCCTCAGTGGAGCTCTGTTTTCCTGTTGTTCATCCAATCTTTCCTTCAACCCTTGTGGACTTTCTACATCTCCAGCATTCTTTGGCAAGGACTTTCTTGGATCCTTGGCTGCTCAGGAAGAACTACCTCCTCCTCCTGCTTGAACATGGCTTCCAAAATCTTCACCTGGCATCACCACATCCTGTGCTGGGAGATGGGGAGCAGCTACTCCCTTTCTGGCCTCTCCTAGTGACTTGGGATTTTGTAGTGGTCTGCCATTCACTGCCAAGCTGTTTTTCTTACATATTTACAAGTCCGCAGGTACGTAACACGTCCGTATTTCCAATGTCTTCACACTCTGAAGGCACCCAGAGAGAATGGCTGGAGGCTGAATTAGGTGTATTTTGGCATCCTCTGCTGTTTCGCCCAATGTGCTCAGTTGTTACACTTTAGCGCACACAAGAGCTGTTTAATACACAAAATAACTCCTTTGCAGTATATGATGTGGCCACGAGATGTCTCTTTGAGCCATATGTGACTCCAGCCCGGTGAACAGGGACCCACACTGATCCGCAAGCTGTGCAACAGCTCCTGGGCCCAGCAGTTGCCACCATCCCTGGTAAACACCCCCACCACTGCAGTTAACAGGATTGGAGAGTCAAGCCGTTTGTGTAGGCAGAGGTGATACCTTTTATCAGGTCTATCGGTATAGGTGGGAGAGAAAAAAACTGCCACAAACCCAAACAGCTAAGCTCTCAAACACACAAGGTCTTGTTCACTCCAAAAATCAGAACCACTATCTTCAAACTAAATCTTAGCTGAGAACAATTGCTTGATTCTAATTGGATTTTCTTAGTTAATCAGGTGGATGGGGAGAAAAGTCTGATTGATACCTGGGGAGAAATGGCAATGGCATTAGCAAGGAGGGAAGTGGTAAGATAGTCAGCCGAGGAGAAAAGAGAGATGGATAGTTTCTGGCTGTGAGATAATGAAGACTTTACTGCTGCTGGTTTTAGGGAAATATATATATATGCCATAAACCCCAGGGAATCTATGCGTTCTAATATGTAGCAGATCTGAGAATTTAAATTTATCTTTTAATAGTACCTTGTAGGTTTCCCATGAGGCTCTGGACCAGAAAGCCAGAGATGGTGTGATTGTTTTGTGAAAAATGTTCTCCAGCTGAGTGCATCAGAGGGATGGTGATACCATGTAACGTTCAAATAATAATTTCCAGCAGATTACCTCTAGCATCATAAATTGGCAGCAACTTCCCAGCACAAAACTGACCTTGATCAAAAACTTGCCTCTTGCACTGGACACTACCAAATGACTGTGTTCCAGCTGAGAAAGTGCTGATGGCCATGCCAAGGAAGAAATACTCATCAGCCAGTCTTTAGCTGGTTACCATCCCAACTCGGGACCAGAACCATTTCTGCAAATAAGTGGCAAAACGTTTGTTTGATCTGATAGCTGGAGCCCTTTGTGGGGAGCTCACAATGTGTGGGGGAAAAAAAAAAAAGAGAAGAAAAGCTCTGGCTGTAATGCAGCTGGAATGAATGCTTTCCTTGCCTGCCGATCAGAGCAGATTATAGTTCACCTGCTGTGAACTAATCTTTCGGGGAGAGGGTCAGTTGTTTGGATAGTGTTGCTAATGGAAGGCAAAACCTTTCTCCACATTCCCTCCTTCAGCGCTCGATCTGTTCAGGAGATGAGTCAGTCCTGGGTTATTCATCAACTTAGTTAGGAGCTATCCACCCAAGCTCACAAGGACCGCTAAAGCGCTTTACAATTACAGGAAATTATACTTAGGAGCTAATGTTAAAACACAGCTCTCCTCTCACTTCTCCAGCACGAGAGGCAGAGTGTCAGATTCGTGGCCCACATTATTTCATTGTGCTGGAGGAAATACGTGGGAGGAATTTATTCCCTACAGCAACACTCCTCTCTGTGGACCTGAACCCTGCTGGTGCTGAGGGACGTTTCCCAGGGGGAGGCGAGGCAGCACCGTGGGGAGCCTTTCTGATGGTTGCACCAGGACCTTGGCTTGCTGCAGAAGGCCGTGTCAGAGCAGTGCTGTGGGCAGGGGTTTCTGGCAGCCCACCTGGCTCCCCAGAGTGCAGTGGGACATATCTCATGACCAGAGCTCAGCCCCCTTAGGAGAGAGGATGGTGACAGCCCTCTGTGGGGTCTTGACTCCCTCCTGGTCCCTCATACTCAGCCTTGGGCTTTTCACCCCAGAGGAGTCCATGGGCAAGTACCTTTTGCTTGTTTTCTCCATAGCCCTGCTCATGAATATACAGGATTCAGCCCCAAAAGTCCCTGTGTTAGGGCAGGGGCTCTCCATGCCCCATCAGTTCCTCTGGCCCATGTCAAGGTCATGCTCTGGATTCTTCTTGAGGGTCAGATCCTCGACTCCACCTCTCCAATTTGGGGTAGATCAGCAGTGGGATGTGCCTCATAGGTTTGTTGCTATTTAGGAACTCTTCTCTGCAGATTACCCATCTGCACGTGGGGATGTATCGTTCAGTTTGTTTCTTATTTTCGTTTCATTTGTAATGGGGGTTTTGGAACAAAGTCAAGAAATGCACACATGAATGTCAATTACTCACATTTTTGTCTCAGAGACAGACCCTCTGTTTAGACAGTGATTTTAAACCACACTTTAACCCACATAGTCCTAAGAAAATGGTAAATTAAAGTCTTCTGTATGGTCTTTGTAACTGCTTAGTAGATGGTTAGTACTACCAAATTTTAGCGAGAGATGTTTGGAAAAAGTGTTTCTCTTCAACGGTGACTTGCAAGACGTAGTTAAAATGACAAAAATGTTCAATATCAAAGTATGTACTACTATTCCTTTTAGCCCTTTATTGGTTTACTGCTGGACTCTGCAACACCAGCGCTACTGGGCAAGGGCTCTCAGGAAGGTAATTTGCCAGTATGAGACCCACACACCTTCAACTACCCAGCTTTGAATGCTCAAGATGCCCATCTACAGCAGCATCCACCCATGTAAGCCTCACAGGAAAAAGCAGGCTCAAAAATCATACCTCCAGATGCTTCCCCCATGTTTCCATGTACTTTGACCTACAGAGGTATTTAGTTGTGGATCTATATTTAGTAGACAAGACAATGGTTGTAGAACAATGAAGCTTTTTCTCTTCTGCAGCAATATCAGCCCATCAGTGGGATTTTGATTATGATGTTATTGTCTTTTCTTTCCAAGTGACCAAAAAGGTATTTTCCATTCAAACCCTTCTTATAGGAAAATTTATAACCACGGGTAAGGATAAATCTTTTAGGGATGTATGAAAGATGCATATTTTGCTCTTGGGCAGCTGTTGAGTGAGAGCTGTATTTTATTACCTTCTGTTTAATCCAGCTTTCTCCTTGGGACACCCAGCTTCAGTGGAACATAGATATCTTGCCATCTGAGGCCACTGGCCTTATGATTAAGAGGAGGTGTTTCAGTGCTTGCAAGGTGATAATCTATTTTATCTCGTGTAATTTCTCTGTCCTTAACTTTACAATGTTTCCATAATTTGCCTTTGACTTAGCTTAAAATTGTCTGTAAATCTTTTCTCCTGGGAGTGTAAGAAAACATCAGCTTTAAATCATTCTTATATGGAGAGACAGTTGTAATATTTTTTATTAATATTATTCATTACTTTTGTGATGGTGCAAGCCATGGCTGAGGTACTGAGCAGCCACACGGTGATCTGAAAAGAAAGGAGGAAAAAAATTGAGATAAAGAGAGTGGAGGAGTTATTGTCACTTTCTGCATAGTAAACAGGGAAACTAAGGCACAAATGCCTCAGGTCCTGCAGTATCTGTGCTACAGATGGAAACCTGAAATTAAACCTTTATCTTCTCTACCAGGGCAGTGTTTTAAATGTCAGCATGCTATTTTTCCCTCCAATGTGACTAAATTTTTACTTTTGTGAAATCCCTATTTATTTTTTTTTTTTACCCTTAAAAATACTTGTTTTGCTTCCTGTTGTCACAGGGACATGATGATGCTAAAATACCAGAATAAGTAGCAAGTGCTTGCGTTCTCTCCCCCTCTGTCTGCGTGGGGTTTTAGGGGAAGTTCATAGTAATTCTGGTAGTGTAACGTTAGTTTCGCGGTTCAGGTACCACTGTCCCTGAAGTCACGCACACAGGTGTCTGAAGCTGTTTGCTGCGGTGGGTTCTTGGTTAGTACTTCTGTGTTAATAAAGAGCTAACCACGATGAGATTCCCCATCCCGTGGAAGCAGGATGAGACTGATCCTGACAGTCTTAAATCCAACAGATGAACTTGCCTTGGTAGGGCTTGGTATCAAACCGTTGGAGCACAGTGTCAAAATCAAGGGCTGCTGGACGAGTAAGCAATAATAATCTCTGGGGTGTGACCATATAAACCCCCAAACACAGCTAAAAGCTGTCCTGAACAACCACCCCTTTAATTTCTGTAGCCGTCTCTAGATGGCACTATGGCAGTAGGAGTTTTCCAAGGAGACATATGAAGGGAAGGAGCCGGGAGGCTGCCGGCCCCTGCCCTCTGCTGCCAGCTGCCTGGGCTGGAGGGGAAAGGGACCCTGTCGTTTATTTGAGTGCTCCACAAGACATCAATCACAACAAGTAAACTATTTTTCTCAGGGGTTAAAACTAGTTTTATGATCCAGAGGAGATTAATTTCTTAGAGCATCTCTGTGTGCTTCACAGGTGGGAGTAGGGCGGAGGTGGACCCGTTTCAGCTTTATCATCCTTTATAAATTTTCTATAAACCCTTCCCCATGGGGAAGGCGTCATTTTTGTGTACTTCCCACCCTACATCAGGTTTTTGGGTGTTATTTTTTCTCCTGGTATCAGGTGCTTCTCTGTGACTTTCCCACTTAAACCGTCAAGAGTGTGGAAATATAACTGAAGCTTGAATTCCCCACATTAAAAATTGGCTTCATCAGAGTCATGGTGGGAGAAAATATCCTTCTTCAAGACAAAAAAATTGGTGGCAATTCACGCTAATGAAGTATTTAAAAACCTAAGAGAAACAATACTTAAAGGGCTAACAATAAGAGGATGACAGTGGAACAGGGAGTGTACAAATAGCAGGGTGGTATTGCATTTTCAGTTTACATATTGTTTTATTAATTGCAGCGTTGCTATTGCATCTACCAGAAAATCACTTGTGCTCCTGCCAGAGCAATTCTAATGCTCTGAGTGCAAGCTAGCCTTATTGTCATTGTCTTGCTTTTCAAATGCTGTTTGATTTTTCAGTGGTTAGGCTCAAGGGATATTTTCTCCACAGAACAATGAATTGGTTTGCTTATTTCCTAATAATTAAAAATAAATAAATAAGTAAATACACAAATAAATAGATAATTAAGGAAGCAGTCGACTTCTCGGCTGCTAACCTCAGCGCTGGGATGAAGCAAGCAGCTGAAGCACAGCCCTGTCTTTGGGCAGACAAGCAGACCTGTCTCTGTGCATTTGTTGCCCTGGTCCCTTTCCCTGCGGAGGAATCACTGGCATTGTGGATGTAACAGCCACAGGATTCACCACTGCAGCAGCAGAGCTGGGTTTAGTTTCAGTATCCTGTGATGAGCTTTGGATCGCTGAACTTTTCCCAAGGTGTTCTCACAGTCCAGTTTTAGGAATGTAATTGAAGCGTGGACATCAATGTCTGCAAGCAGCTTCTTACAGACAGTGGGTGAAAGCATCCAAGTTCGGTGTTTTAAGGTAGAAATGGCTCATCCTTCTTCCTAAGTTTAGCTCATGCTAAATGATTTCAGTGCCTGCTCTCCCTTGTGCTTCAGTGGGATCTATGGTCCTGGATCGACCTGAGGATGTGAGCCTTGGCCAAGGAAGGGTTGTGCCCATAAATTTAATTTCAGCTGAGCCTGAAGAAGTCAATAGCCAAATTGGAAGTGGACATGAAACCCATGACTAGTGGAGCAAAGAAGCAGGAGCATTTCTTTATAGGGAACTTTAGTGGAAGATATGAACTCAGTTAACTTCCAGGGCTTTTCTTTCCACAAACTTCTTGATTTCAGATTTTAAAAGGCATTTTCTTTCCATAGTGAAACACAGGCAATATGCAGCTTTCCTTTCCAGATGTGTTACTTGAATTTCCCAAGGAGAATGTGGTTCTCCATCCCCCCTTTCAGGGGTGTTGCACTTCCGACATTCAGTTGCCCCTTCAGATCAATGATGCTTCTGCTACAATGGGGACAGCTGAGGAAAATTAAGAAGACAGCCCCAAACAATTGGAGACCATGTGCATAGCATGTGTGGAAGTGGTTGACACTGTGGGACGTGTGTCCTTGTAAGCCCCCAGTCTGTCCCCACCACCACCCCGCTCTGGGCCCTGCTGTATGTCAGTTCCTAGGAGCTGTGTTGATGCACTACAGGTTGTGTCTATAGCATCTCTTTGTGCAGTTAAGGTTTGGGGTGTCTTCAATTTTTGTTCTCATGGAGATGTCCTAGAGCACCCAAATCCTCTGCTTCCCCCGCTTTACATTCAGACCTTACAGCTGCTGCTCCTCAACCTTTGGAGGCCATCACCCCAGGGCATAGCTAAGATCCAATAAGGATCTTGGCTGCTTTTCACCCTTGCTGTGGCCTCAGTGCACCAATGTTCTCCATGCCCAAACATGTGTTTTTCTTGGTATAATCAGCCTGCTGGGAGTCACCATCCAGGTTGTGGGCATCACAAGTGCCTAATGCACAGAATCATTATTATTATTTATTATTTTTATTCTGCAGTGCTATAAAGCAATCTGTTCTCAATTCCACTGCCTGGGACATGAGCAGAACATTGCAGAGATCAATACATGAGGGGGCCTTTCCATTAAGTGACGAGTGAAACCAAAGGAGGAATTATGCTTTGTACTAAAAATCCATTTACCCGTCAGATCACAGTATCGAAAGCATAAAGGAAGGGTTATTTTAGCTTTCAGCTGGCCAGAAAATGCCAGTTGGAAGACAACAGGAGGCTCCCTTTCACAATGTAAGAGCCCTTTCTTCTCTGGATGAAGGGAGCATTTCTGGCTATGCCCTCCTGCTGCTTGTTTCGTTCTTCTTACTCTGGGCTCAAACACTCCTGTCAAAAGGTGGAAAACAAATCTAATTGCATATGACATAAATAAAGTCTAAACAATATCAGCGCGGTATTTATCTCGAATAATTTTGGAGTGCTTATTTCGTTGCTTTTGCTGTAACCTAAAGCAATTTGCTTGCAACAGCCAAATCCCTTCCTTGCACAAAGCACACCATTTATAGGGAAAATGAATATCATGCCAACCTCTGGTAGCCAAAAGGATAAATAATGTGTCACAGGCCATGATACAGATCACATCTGGGTCTGACCTGCTCCAGCTTCGGCGCTAGACCCGGGGAACGCAGATGCTGATATCTGCTGTCCGAGTGCTGCTGCACTATTATAGCACAAGTGAAAAATGAGAGATGCAGCAGTTAAAGGCTACCTGCAGGGCAGCACAGTGGGCATTCAACCTTACTACCTGGGCTGGGGATCCATGTGCTTTGTGGTCCCTGTCAGCTCCCACCACTCACTCTGTGCCTCGAGGACCCAAATTCCCTGGCAGCCCCTGAGGCAACCCCTCTCCTGCTCCTGTGCCACAGCCCTGCACAGCAGCAGTTCTTGACCTGCCTTTGAGCAACATGTGCTTAAAGAGCAGCACTTGGGCTGCCCTCCGGAATCAGGCTTGAGGAATGTTGTGGTTTTGGGGTGGAGAATTACCAATTTTCTATTATTTTTGCAAAGGACAATGTGGTTTTGGGATAGCTCTTCTTACAATCTTCAGCTCTGGATTTGGCATGAATTCGCCTCCAAGCCACCCACCTACGCAAATCTCTGATGCCAGAAGGCATTTGTGTGAGGATATTTAGTCTGCAGGGCAGAGCTGCACAGTGTAACCCTTAATCTAGAAGAAGGGTGATTTAACTGAGGACTAACTACATTTGTTTTGGAGTTGCAATACCTGAAAGCAATTATGGACCCAGTATAAGGCTTCCAAGCAAACTTTCAGTGATGCAGAAATATTTCCCAGTATGATTTTGAAATCCTGATGTTCCTGAAGGCTGTGTTGGTTGTGTGAGGTTTTCTTCACTTGCTCATCTCGTACCGGAGCTCGGAGTCTGCCCTTAAAAATCTGAGAGCTGATAGGTGCCAGCAGGAGGATTTCAACAGGGGCTGAGTTGACTCATGTCAGAGTCTTCTCTCAAGCCCTTTTAGTCACCAATGTGTTTCCTAAGATAAAGATGTTACATGTTAAGTATTTAACGTGTACCAGCACCACAGGTTCTTGGTTTAAACTGTAACTATTCTGCATATTGCACTGTCCCCTTTGTTGTCCCCAGTGTCCTTCAGGTGAAAGAAGGGACCAGCCATTGCTCTCTGGGGAGCTAGTCCCGGGGTAGGAGTGAAACAGCAGATCCCCATACACATGATACCATGTGCCTGAGGTACCCCCGGTCCCTTGAATTTGGTGGAAAGGACCCATCAGGACTGGTGCTCCTCACCTGCACCACACTCTTCCAAGTTTGCTGTTCGTCATGTCTGCAGCTCATCCCATTTCACACACTCACAGGAGTGCTCCTTCTCCACAGCAGCACCTCTAGGACTAATTGGGTAATGATGTTGCTGGGAGTGTGTTTCCCTTTTCGCAAAACAGCTAAACAATTACTGCTTTTCATTGCTGCAGTCTGGAACCACCACCATATCCCTCCACTGACTGTGGGTTTGGCAGTTGGGAGACTTTTCATTTGTTCTTAAACCTAGCACCTCCTGTTTTTAATCCTACCTTTCTTCCATTGTCGTGTTCTGGCTGGCAGCATCAGTGAGTTAATTCAAGGGCAGGCATTTAATTCAGAGCTGTGTGCATGATGAAGCTTTCATTTGTCATTCATGGAAAGGGAAGGATCCCCATGGCACTGAAACAGAAAAAATTGGGGTCTGGCAACCTGATGATGTAGCTCCAGACAGGAATCTGTTTGTTTGTTTTAAATGAAATCTCTTCCCTCCTCCCTGCGTATATCTGTAAGACAATAATGGGGTTTTGCAGCAAAAAATTTCCATCATTTTTTTTGTCAGAATTTTGAGTGCAGCTCCAGTGTCACAGAGCATCTGTGCGACTTGCTGCCTCACAATTGTCTCAACAAGTTGGGAATCCTCTGTGTTTTGTAAGATTTCCAGACCTCCAAGCCTAGTCAGTATGATTTTTACTCTCTCTTAGCCTGTCCCAACTGGCATCAGAAAGTTTTCCCAGGGGCAGCAGGTAGTAGAAACAGAACTGAGTTCTGTCTTGTCATGCTTCAATTCCACCCACCCACAAAAAGTCTAACCTACATTGACTTTGCAAAACTCGCAGGTTTTTAAAGGACTCTTTTACTAATGAGTTTGTTCAACCTCAATAGAAACTACTCTGCAGAGCTGGGGACTAGCTTTTATCTGCCCTTCGAGCCCACCAGCAAAGCACACAATCACTCCCAAAGCAAACACATTCCAGCGTGGCTACCAGCAGATGAAACAGCAGACTCTGTTGGCATGGATGAGATTATTGCTTGAGAAAAAATTGCAGGATTGGACCCCTAAGGAGTGAAAGCCGAGTAGAAGACGGAGCTGACAGGATGTTATGTGTACTCTGCAATTCCACTGTGTCCACTACCCGCTGCATGGCCTGCTAACATCTCACCCTTGCTTTTTTATGAAACAATCCATATGTTTTCAGCTCAGAAATAGATTTCTTTTGAAGTTTAAAAGCAGTTATGTCATAGCTGAAACAGCTGTTCAGCAACCACCCAAGCAAGAGGCACTTCACTGCGCTGCCTTTTCAGCGCTGAGCTGGCTTTGTGCATCTGCGTGTCCTGGCACGGTGGAGAAGCAGGAGAAAGTAGGACCGGTTGAAATGGTACCTCAGGGAGCACCTGTGGATGGGTTTAAGCTTCAAAACATGTCACTGTCTGAAAGCTGGTGTACAGTGGACATTGCCAGCCTGTGCTGCCCTGTGGTCAGCAGAGGCAGACCAGACCTGGGCTCTCCCCTGCTCCTCAGAGGCCTCTTTCAAGGTGGGAAGAACCATTCCATGGATTTCAGAACATTGTTTCAACACAAGCACGCAACCCCCAAACCTCTGCACGTGTGCACTCAGGGGATTTAGGATGAGGTTACTTGCCTTGCTAGTGTTATCCATGGTGTGGGCTGAGCAACCCTGATGAGGGCAGTAGGACAGTGTGGCCATCCATAGGCCTTTGCACCGCTCACCAGAAAGCTCAGTCTCAGCGCACAGAGACCTCAGAGTAGAACAGGACCCTTACAGAGATCTCCTACAGCTGGTAGGTCCCTATCACAGCTCAGCACCCACTGGTTCTGTGCCAGACTTCATTTCCAGATGAGAGGCTGGTACCTGGACTGTCTTTGCACAAGTCAGGCTGTCTTTTCTGTACCTTTAGCCCATGTTAGAAGAGCCTTGTAACTTCAACCAATGTGGTGGTTTAAGCATGACTTCAGACTACTGTCGTGGAAGAAGTAATGGGTAAAAGAGAGCAAAATTTATTGAAATGAAGCTGGAGATGGTGCCTTATTTCTCCTAATAAAAAGAACTGAGGGCTGCAGATGTCTTCATCTTCAAACACTGGGTCTTACTCATGAACCCTGTTTTTCAGAGCAAACCACAAGCTGATGACCTCTGGCGTGTGGGGTGTGTGCCACAAGATGTGAATGAATACATTCCTGTCAGCCTTCTTATGGCCATTTCTCATAATATCTCGGAACAGCACAGAAGACCACACTGAATATGAAGTTTCCATGATTAACCAATGTTTTCCAGCCCTGTGATTATGGTTTAACCAAAGATTATTACTTTGTGCAGCCCAGCACTTGGGCATCATCATCATCAAATTATCACATTGCAGTGACGTTTTGCCTCACAGTGATTGCATTCAAGACAATGTTTGCCAAGAGAGGGAACTGAGTTGTGGTCTTCAGCAGTCTGAAGTACAGGAGGATTACAAGAAGTTTGATTTGGTTAAAGCCCATTCATTAGCAATTATTCTTAATAACAAGCCTTATAAGCTCAGAAGGAAGGGGTACTTAAAAAGCCCTGGTTACAGATACCTGTATAAAAGCTAAGCCAAGTCCAATTCCTAGCCTCAAAACCAGGATGAAGAGGGGAATGATGCTGCTGGGAGAGCGGGGAGGTATAAATCAGCAATGAAACTGTAATATCAACAGTGTAAGCAACATTTTCATCTAGAGAAGAAATGTTGATTTTTCCATTCACTGACATTTAAACATCGCTGTTTATCAATGACAGATGTATTATTATTTTGGCACTTAAAAATGAAAAACAAAATTGAAAATAGGGTTATTTCATGTAAGGCTATTTATTTTGTACAAAGCCAAACCATGTTGCTTTTTTCATTCTGAACTTACAGTATGGAAGCACATTATAACAAAAAGTCATTCCAAGCCAAAGTTAAAAAATACATGTTTCTGTCTCATAGTGGGCCATTTTGAGTTTACCTAAGATATATATGTATTTAACAAAAATGTTGGGCAAGGTTAGGGGCATTCGCTGAATGTCTCAGCAGCACCCAGTGCTGCCGTTCTGACCAAAATATGTTACGCCAAAGCTGAGGGTGCGATCTAATTCTAGGAAACGGTAAGTTTTGACAAGGTCAAGCTCTGGGCAGATCCTGCAGTGGAAGTGGTTTAGGTGGAGATTACAGCTCATTTTGCACCTTGTTCAGTTCTTGGCTTGCCTGGCAAGTTCTGTACTAACACATCCCAGCCACATCAGAGAGATTTTATATGGTCACAGCAAACAGTGGAGCTGCACAAACATTGAGTCAACAATAGCTGAGTTTTGGTTTTGTTTTGCTTTGTTTGTTTGTTTGTTTTAAGGATTTTGAAGTTGCTCACCCTTAATAGGAGACAAACTGCAATGCCTTTGTAAACATTGCACATATAAGTGAATTCTCAGGGCAGAAGCTGGCTGGAACCAAGCGCAACAGCATCTGTTAGAATAGCTGACAGCAAGTCACACACGCTAGGAATATTTCTGTAAGGGAAGAGTCAGCCTGGGCAGCACCGTCAAAGGAAGCAAGCTTGGGTGACAGCTTTCAGACAGTGCATGGGGCACTAACTGAATCCCAGCCCGCATGTTTTTGAGGAGAGAAAATGAGGAGGCAGCGGACTACATGCATTAGCTTTATGCTGTCTAAAGAATTTCATCTCATGTGGTCGGAGAAACCCATAATCCTGCAATGCGTGAGTGAATGTTGTGACAGGAACCAGTCCCTGGTTGAACCACTTGACTGGTATTACACAGAAAGACCACTCCAGAGCTGAACTGTCAGGTCAGCCTTGCCTAAGAAAAGACTTTTTAAGACATTTATTTTTTGTTCTAATCCTCTAGGTTATTCCTACGTTTACTCTTTTTTTGAAAATATCACGTATTCTGCTTTTATGGAAACAGCTTCTTTAAACACTAAATGAAAATGATGCCTTTTGGTGCTTTTAATTCACTGTCTTTGCAGTAATTCATGCCAAAAAAAGGAGGCAGGGGAGCCCTTATAAAGCTCTATTAATTGAAATAAATGAGCCATGCTTCTGAGAACAGTGTACCATAGAGGAATGGCTGCCTATTGAATCCTGCTCCCACAGCTGTCTCCTGTGATTTCAGGCATGTCATAAAGCCCACTGTCCACCTCATTTTCCCACCTTATTAAGACGGGGCTAAGGTGGTTCTTTACCTGACACCTCTGGGTGTTGTGAAGTCTAACCCAGTGCTTCAGAAGTACTTGGAGGAACCAGTGTTTTATTTTGAAAACCATAGCAAGTGCTAGCCTTTCCCAAAGAGTGGCATTTATGAGCATACTTTCATTAGTCCCTTAGTTTTTCCTTTTTCTCTTTGAGTCTGGAAAAATGTGTTGAAAATCATTTCACCGAGGCCTCTGGGAGAAATCAAGCTTCTTGCACAGTGGAAGCCCTTGGAGATCACAGAGCAGTGAGGTCAGCTGCCTGAACCCACCAGGCAGCAATGGAAATCCCCCCCCCCGGCTTTAGATTAGACCCAAACACTAGACATTTCCCCAGCTCTTTCATTTGTACGTTCGGACTTGGAGAAAGGGGAAGGTGAGAAAGGCACACAGAGAAGTACATGTCTGCTCCCTTCCTCCTCTCCTTCTCCCCGAAGATCATTTCCATGCATCCAACTTTTTTCCCAGATATGGTATCATTTGCTTCTGTGACTAATCTCTGGGCAGGAGAGAAAAACTATTTTGAAAGTTCAAGAGGAACATAAGCCAGCACATTTATGAGTGTTTTTCTCCTCTTCCCTGCCTCTGAATGACTCAAGTTTTATTATTCCTCTTGACTGCATGCTGAGATAGGTACTTTCCTTTCAAGCAGAGCCTGTTGCTGGCAGCAGGCTACAGAGGCTCCAAAGCTGGTGTACACTTTTGTGCTCATGTCTGAGTCTTCCATTAACATCAACACTTTAGCCTTCCCCCCCCCTTGCCTTAGCATTAATGATTTTGGGTAAAGATGGCCCAGGAACGTTGAGGTTTCCAGGAAAGCTAAGTATTATGAAGAGAAACCAACCAGAATTTTACTCTCTCCACATGCATCATGATCTCACTTTGCATGTCTTTTGACAGGCTAGCTCAGCCGCAGGGGAAGACCTGGATGTTGGTGTGTCACCATTAAGCCTGCAGTGCTGGGAAACCAGGCCTTATCTCTAGCCCCAGGCTCTGCATGGAGACATGTCTCCATCTGCCCTCCTTCATCAGCTCTGTAGTGGCAGATCAGACTGAATGCACACAACAGGGTCAATGGTCACAAACCGGGTCAAGAAGTGATGTTTGGCTCCTCATGAACTGCTTGCATGTCCCTTGGAGGAAAAGGCAGCAGCAGGATAAAGTAATTGTTTGGGTCGGATCCTCCCCTCAGGGCCATGCTTGGCCCACGCACATCCAGAGAACACAACCGGCATTGTCCACCCTACAACCACCACCACTGTGTTTGCAGTGCACGTGCTATTTGAACTAACGTGTTTTCAAGAGGATCCTTCTGGTTGAGAGGTGAAATCACTGACTGTGTCCACTTTTGGTCTGGACCGTTGCTAAGAGAAAAACAATTCTTGGCAAATTCCTCAAAGTGCTTTCTTCTTACAGCTTGGATGAAGACAGTTTGTTCAAGAAAGATGGGTAGGTGTGAGATTCTGTCTCTTCCCCTTTTGAGAATTACTTCTGCCAGTGCAAAATAGAAGATAATAATGCTCCCATTAAAAATGAGGTGAGTGCTCAGGCTAACTTGAGTGGGTGGAAAGGACTTCACAAAGGATGAAGCTGGGGACAAACCGACCCTTGCCAAGACAAACACCTGCAGAGATCTCTGGAAAGAAAAAGGGCCCTACTGCACTGCTGTTTAAATAATTCGGCCACGTAGGGCTGGTTGGGGCTGTGCATCCATCACGTTGTAATTAAAACCAATGGCTTTCATATGAAAGAAGAAAAGGTGCATCCTAAGTCACGCAAGAGGACTGGAGAACTGATGTTGTTAGGACAACAAACTGATGTTCCTTAGGACAATAAGGGTACAGAACCTGTGCAAATCAAAGCAGAAACCTCCCACTTTCCTTACTACATCTGTCTTTCATTTGCTTTGCCTCTATCTGCCTGTTGTTGATGTTTTCTCACATTATCTTGGTCCCTTTGTTCAAACTCCATTTTGTTCCAAGAAGGCAGGGAGCTCCAGGTGTGAATTGAGGGCTGTTAGTGTGAACTCACTGACACAGTTGTTATTGTTATCATTCCTCTGAAGATCAGCTCGATGGAGGTTTGGCTCCATGTAATTTGTTCTGTCGTTTTAACCGTATCCTTGTTAAATGTGAAACATGGAATGAAGTGCAGCACTTTGGATGATGCCTTGTACCCAAAGGGGCAACCTAGTGAAGTGCTGGCATGCTGTGGAGCAAGGTGTTTGAGACTGTGGGATCAGGGCCTGCTGCTGGAATGATTTGGGTGTTCAGGACATAATGCAAAGCCCAGGACACTCTGTGGAAGGCTTTTTGCTGGATGTTGGCTCAAAAATCTCACCAAAACCGCATGTGTAGTGTGGTTTACCAGGTGTTACACCTAGGGAGAAGGCAGAGTGGTTTGTTAGGTATATGGACTGTTAATAGGTTAACTTAGAGATGTACCTGTTGGGATTATGAATCCTAATTCCTTTTTTTACATCTGCAAAAGTACGGCGGCAATGCCAGGACCCTGGTCATGAGGTCTGTCCCATCATGCTGAAGTCCTGGCATTTAAACCTCACGCATCGGTGCTCTCTAGACATCCTTGTGCTGACACAAAGAGCATCCTTTGGTGCATGAAATGGCATGGGCTGGTATAGGTGTAGCTCGTGTGGCTGCTGGGCACCATTTTATCCCAGCTGGTGCATGTTTGCACCGCTGTTGCTGTCTCCTTCCCTAAACCCACACCTGAAGCTTACTCACTGAATGTACAGGAAGGTATTAAAAGGCTTTTCTTTGTAGTGGGAGAAACTTTATGTTAAAAAAACTGATACAGAATTTGTAATGCTCAATAAAATGTTTCAGTGTTTCATATTTTAAGAAGACCCCAGTGAAATTAAGTAATCATATTCCCACCATCCCACTAGTTAGCAATCTAAACACATGCTATTTTTTTCCATTACTATTGTTTCCATTACTGGCAGCAGACTTGTGGGTGTCTGGTTATTTTTGTCTTTGGACATCCTCTGTGAGTTTTGGAGTTCTTCTGACTCCACCTGTACATCCAACTGGGCCCTGACCTTCAATTATATATTTCTCAGTGGTGCCCTCTGCTCCTTTTGAGCCCCTAGAGGTCCTGTGGAGCTCCTCTGTGTGGCTGCATGAGATGGGCACATCTTTGGGATGAGTCGGGAGCTGGAGGCTCAGACTGCCATAACGTTAAGCTAAACTCCAGCTTCACCAGCTTGGTACGACACGTTCAGTTCCTCCACAAACCAGCTGCAGTAGGAACAGCTCTGCCCTGATCCAGTGGTGATTAAGTGCACAAGGAATGATGTGTTTTCCTTCAGATATGCTGTCGTAAATACATTTGCCTCTAAGTCATACTGCAGCCTCATTTCTAAAATGATGGTTATGTGATCACAGTGTGCTGGAACTGCCCGTTGGCTAGCAATTTTTGAAACTGCTCACATGGGGTTGGAGGTCTCAAATATAATAATTGCTAGGAGTTTTGTGAGAATAGACAGCAGGCAATAGGTAACAGGGAAGCTCTATTAGTACGTCTGCTCAGGGAGAGGTACTGAGTTCAAGTGTTAATAAATGCTGGCAAATCTGCAGCAGGGTGAAGGGAAGACACATGTTAAAAACTCCAAAACCTTCATTAGGTTTGTTGCTCACAGCACAATATGCTTAAAAAAAAAAAAGTGACCTGCTGAAAGAGGAAGACACACAGGCATTTACGCTTGGGATCTCTGCTAGAAAACACACCTCCCTCCCAAAAGGCAGAAGTTCTCCTGAATATTTCCCTCCATTTAAATGCTCATCAGGAGGAGAGGACCAGCATTACTCTGCGTTTTAATTTGAACCCCAACTGGTTAAAATAAGAATAAATGAATAAACAACCAAATACGGTGGCAGACTGCAGTTGGGTGCTTTGGTACTGAGCTGCTCTGCAGAAGCCATCCATCCTCAGCCTGGACCAAAGATGGGTGCGGAACAGTGGTGCAAACCTCTGCCCAGGGACACCTGACTGTTCCACAGGTCCTTGGGGATCCCTGGCCTAATTCTGCCTTCGCAATAGCCTGAGGAGAGGCGTTATACACGTTACAAGCGCAGCCAGGGCTCTGCACTCAGTGCAATACTAGAAGGTCACAAGCTGAAACAATTGGAAACCACTGAGCAGACTGAAACATGGGGAGCACGCAGAGACTTCATTTAACTAAATACTCCTTCCGGCCTGCTCAGCGTGAGGAGCACTTGTGGGTGGCACTCGGGCGGTTTGGGATCTGGAAAGCACTGATCCAAAAAGGAGCTAGGCTGCTGGATGGCAGCGCAAGTACTAAGCTATTCCACAAGAAACCCAATCTTCTGTCCTGAACTTTTCTCATCACCGCTTCCACTCTTTCCGGTGCAAATCTATAAACAGGAAAATCTCAAGTTAGGGTAGAAAGCTGCAATTACAGGCTAGGAGTACAGAAAGAGGTCAGGGGAAGGAGAAGATTAAGCAAACGGCACCACTGAGCCAGTATCTGGCTCTGCTGGTGGAAGGTTTATATTGTTTTCAGAACAGTAAGAGCAAAAGGACTTGGCAAGACTGGGACTGGCCAGGGCAGGAACAGCTGGCAATGCAGGACTGATCGGGGCAAGGAGTATGGGGAAGGGTTAAGGTCATGGCTGGACCCCATGGACTCTCCAGATTGGCTGCAAGTCAGTCTGGAGACAGAGATGGCAAGCAGCTTTGACTGTCCGGTTGGTATTTCAATAGATGGGCTCTTTTTAAAGTGTGTTTTTAGCGAGGGTCCCCTCTGTGTTGCAAAAGCATTGCCTTCCTGTGCCATGCTTAGCTCGGTTCAAACCAGCTCAAGTATTTGTACCTCCCCCACATTGCCTACTGCGGGTATTTCTAAAACAGCTTTGCTGGTGGAGTTCTCTCAGAACAGTGTGTTAAAGAGCAAATGATTTAGCACATAATTAAGGAGCAAACAATGATGCTGCCATCAGCAAGAAGTCTGCAATGTCAGCTACAAGGCAGGATTTGGATGCAAGGAAGGTATGCTAAGAACAGTGAGTAAATCTCTGTGTCTCTGTATCTTGGTGTGGAGAGGTAGCTTCTGCTCTGTCCCCAACAGGGACATAGTTCCAGGGTTTTATTTGCCAGCAGGAACAACAGTTGTTCAAAGGACACCAGCTGTTTGCCCTGGAGAAAGCCACTACTCCCAGGAGTGAATGCAGATGCTTCAGCTGGCCTTTTCCACTAACTCCAGGCACTTTGTGCCGAAGGGCTGGCTTCCCGGCTCTGCTGCCCTGTGCCCCACAGGAGAGCTGATTCCGTGCTTCCTGGGGACAGTGCTGGAGGACTAACAGCAGTAACTAATGGGGCTGGTGTAGCTCTATGGCTTGCAATGGCGTTTTACAACCCTAAGTATGCAGGCAAATGGATTTAGTAGCGAGGGAAGGGAGTTGTCGAAAGGGCTCGGTTCTGCTTTCACTCAGGCTGACAAAGGGCCAGTGACTGCAGAAAATACCATCCTGCTGAGGCTGTCATGGTGTTCTCCTGCCTGTTCCTTGCTGCCTGGGGTAGGAACGTGGCACAGAGTGGGCTACTGGTGCTAAGCCTTGGCAGGTTGTCAACACCACTCTCAGCCCCATGGAGCACTTTCTGGTTTGTCCATGTGATTGTCCCACTCCACCCTCCAGCTGTGGTCCCACGTGCCACTGTCTGGCCCAAAGGCTGTGAGACACACTGTGCAGTAGCCTGGGCAGTGTGAAAGTGAGCAGATCTAAGAATGAAACACCCCAAACCTCTCCCTCTGCCCCAGGCTCATCCATACACCAGAGTTTTCCCTCAGAATTCAGGTCAATGTCCTGTAAGATCCCTGCTCCTGCATTCCCCACCCCTCCACATCCCCAAAAAGGCATTTGTGGGGGTTTTTTGTGCTTTCCCACTGAGTGATATGGTAGAGGCAAGCTCAGCTCCCAGGTCCTGCATCTGATATCTGGAGTCGTTCCCTCTCCCGCAGCCCCACTCAAAACACGCCATGAGGTTAATTAACCCAGTGGCTTCTCTCGAGTGACATGGATCAGAGGCTGAGGCTGCTCCAGTCTGACTCATTACACCCCAGAGGCAATAATTTCTCTCCAATAGAAAGGTACCTAGAGAGATTCTCCAAATCTTTGCAGGAATGGACTTGGAAAATGCACATCGGTTCATAAAGAACCTTCCCAGAGTATGATTTCCTCCATCCCATGTCTTGGGCATAAGGAAAACAGCGAACATAAGGTCTACAAATGGAATGTTCCCCCTTTTCAGTGATGCCAGAGCTTGTAGCACAAAGGAAAGAACCTAGACATACGAGATTCTTGTGCTATGGATTTATAATAACATTTTATTAATATATTATGCTACAAAAATATTTTGACAAAATAATATTAGAAAGCATCTTTTTATTACACTCTTCAAAACAGTTCACAAAAGCAGGTGGCGGAACAGGAAAAAATATTTGAAATACATTTGAATTGAAAACTGACAAACATGCAAGTTAAAATTCAGTGTGAGCATGGATCTGCAGGACGGTTTGTCATCGTTCCTGTGGAAGAACAGTATTGACTACTTATGGGAAAGACTTCTCTGCCTTCAGCTAGGTTAAGGTGCCTCCTGCAAAGCTAATCACCGGAGAGGTTGCATTTGGGTTGGGACAAAAGACATGCAGATAACACGCATGTGCGCGCACATACGTGCACACAACCCCACCCTGTGATCTCAAAATTAGGCAAATATCCTTTAGCTTCAGTTAAGCTGAAACAGGCTTAAATTGAAGCTGAACTCTAGCACACTCCATGGAACGCTGCTCACTCCAGAGCTCTGACAAGCCCATATGCTTTTTGGATATAATATAGAAATATCTTATAGTACTAAGCAAAGTTTGGAATGACAACATTTATGCTGAGATAGTAACTTCGGCACTTTGGTTTCTCTAACATAAATATATGACGGGAAATGCCTCCCTAACAGTGGTATATGGTAATGACTGGGTCGTATCATTTGACTAATCAATGCACTAAACACAGATTAAATTCTCCCTCTTTCCATCTCTCTCCTTCTCCACATCTGTATATTGAAGAACTTAGATAAATATACAACTCTGTACCTTGGGTGTTCCTAAATTACAGTGGAGCTTGGAGGAATGGGAAGGGAAGTTCAACAGAGTGGATTTTGACACCTGTATAAAGCATAGTTATCATAAATCATGTCCATCATTTATTGCCTGAAGAGTTATTGCATTACTCAACAGCCTGAAGGATTGCACAGAAACTCCATCAGTCATAAAATATAAAATACCTTCTCTCCCAGCTTACTAACTGGTTCTCCAAGTGGCAATGCATGTTAATATAGCAGCCGTAGTTAAACATAGGCAAGAAAAGCATTAAAACAATGAAAGAGTGGAAGTTAGACGTGTTGCTGGTGGTATGGGATAGTTATTCCGCCAGGGCACTAGCTTGGCAGATAATTAGCACTGGTTTATAAAGCTACAGTTACATATAACGTGAATGGCATTGCCATCAGTTGTAGCTGCATTGAAAAGATGAATCTTATAACCATTCAGCTTTGGACTCATCCAAAATCATGTCCTTGATTGCTAAACATGGTGTGACTATTTGTGTTTCTTAGGGGTAAACAGTATCACCGGTGTTTGCTGTTATATATAGAGGGCGTGAGTATTTTTGTTAAACCTCCTGCTCCTGGAGTCTTGTGCTTGCTTAGGAATCGGAGTTTTCCTTCAGAAGAAAGCAAGCAGTTGGTTCCTAGTTTTCTGAGAAAGCCACAGAGAAAACTGAAGTCCCATGCCTGGTAGTCCGTGTTACTTCAAGCGCATGTATCAAAGCTGACGCACGCGGTTTGAACTCACGGTGAGTACAACCGCGCTCCACTGCGATGGATGTGCACAGATCTGCGCTAACCAGTATTACTGTATTTTAGTTAATATTGGGCTGTTGCAGCTGATTAATAAATAACCTATTTTATCAATCACAGTGAGGGTCTCATTTTCTAGTATTGCTATGCTTACGTGCCACGGACTGAGAAAAGTTACTGTAAGTCGAACTTTCGGGTAAGACAACCGAATAACGTAAAAACTGTGCTGAAGTCCTTCATGTGAGGTCCCTGAGCTCAGATCTATGGGAAGCTACTTAATCTTAGCTTTGTTGTAAGAAGTCGTGTCTTCTCCCCTAGCCAGAGGAAGCTCAGGTGACCAGGTCAGCTACACGCTTTTAGGTGGCAGCTGTGGTGCGTGTGGAGCCCAGAGCCAGGAGACACCCTGCGCTGCGACAGGACACACGCAGGGCACCAGCACAAGAGAAGTTCGGTGAGCTCCAGCAAGAGTCGTTCATTTCACAGGGATTACGGACAAAATGCCAGGAAATGCCAATACCTTAAAACATACGTAGATATCCAAGCTACTTACATACTGCACTACCCAAACATACCGTGATATCTGAGCTAATAATACTGAATATTACTGAATATTACTGTCCAGTGGAAGGGTGACTCCGAAAAAAACTCATCAGTGATGAACGGAGTGACTACTCTGTGGGATATAATGACAGCTGTGAGTGTGGAGAGATCTGTGTGCTCCTAATGTTAAAAAAAACCTCCAGAGGCTTATGGAGAAAGCCACAGGTTGGGAAACTGTAGAACTCTCATTTCTAGTCTCAGGCCTGTTGGTGGTTTTCCTTACAGACAAGTTGTTTTGTTTTGAGCTTTTTTCTCTCTCCCTTATCTTTATGTGGTCTTGTCTATTTATACTGTACATTTTCCAATACCTGGAAATATTTCTTGGATGGTACCACAGAATCATTTCTGGATTTGATCAGATTACAACAAATAATATTCAATGGGTTTTGGTTCGTTGGTTGTTCACTTTTACTATGTAACTTATCATCACCCTTAAGATTTGCCTACCTTATTTCCAGCTCAATTTTTGTGAATTATACATTATAATTCAGCTCTGATCTCTGTCTTGAATACAGTAGAATAACCAAGCATCTTTTTAAAATGCATTAAGGTTGAATATGAAAGTCTGTTAAGCCATTATATTCAAATGAAGGCATTTCTAAGGTAGTAGCTCAAATAAATAGACCCAAAATGAAAGTTCCCAAAATATGTTTCCAATATCCAGTCCCGTGCAATAAATATTATGCAAGGTGACTGGCTTCTGTCCAAAACTAACAACATCTCTAATCTTCTGCTAGCCAAAATACACAATACAGAAGTATGCACAGGGCGTGCTTGAAGCTCACATTTGGGGTAAAGCTCAAAGTTTTCCATTCAGCCTTATCAACCTGGAAAAAACAAGGGTACCTTTTAGCATGGTCTGCTGTACCCGCTTGAACTGACCACAGATCTACACAGCCTTCTGTCAAAAACAGAGCAAAGGCTGAAGGTTGCGGTGAGCAGTGACTCAAAAAGAAGTTAGCTGTTTTCTTCCTGGCCTTTGCAAGGCATTGGGTTGGGATGCATGATGGAAAGGCTCAGTATGTCATCATGGTTTCAAATAAAACCATGTCTGTCTGTAGTCTAATTATTTTCTAACCTACTTTCCTGAATTAACTGGGTCTGATGAGAAACAAACCGAATCCTAAACTCTCTGTCACTGCAGAGACTTGAAGATTGCATAGAATCATCAGCAGTCCTGGAGACCATGCTGCAGGGCTGGTGGGAAAATGACAGGACTGTTTTCAGCCAGGCTTTTATCTGTATTATTATAATAATCATAATAAATCATCTGTTATTTTTTCAAGGTGAAAAAGCACGGCTTTTTCATAAAGGCAAGTTTGCATTGTATTTTTCTCTTTTTCGAGTCTTCTTTTTTAACTGTTTTCATCACATATTTTGGATTTTTGGTTTCTAGATGACTTCTAAAGAAAAACTATTATTTCAAACAAAATTAATTTGCTGGTTGAAACTCGTGTCCAAAGGAATTTTTCATCACATTTTGTTGGGGGGAAAAAATGAATATGCCTTATTGAGTATAATAGTTTTTAAGATGGACATGGTTTTTTCTCCCATAGATGTTCATCGCGTTCAGGAAAAGTAGCTGCTGGCATAGGGAGCGCATTTTTTCAGTGTTTAAGGTGTCGTAACTTTTCCATCTAAGCCAACAAAGGCACCATAGTCTACAAATGTAGTAACGTTCTGTACGTCTCCATGACACAGGGGTTAATTTGGTCTCCATGGTCTTGAACAGATTTTGGACACATCAAAATTCAGCATGGAGATACAGGCTCTATGCATCATAATAGCAGGATGAAGAGAAATTTGTAGATGTTTTTTACCCTCCAGGTTGTCCATCTGCATTAACACACCTGGTACAAAGAAGTTCTATAAATTAACAGGATACTGCATCTTTATAGGCCTACAGACAGACCAAATTCTGTTCTCAGAACAGAACTGCGTAAGGTTGTAGGCTTGTGTTTGTATAAAATGAGGGAGAGAAGAAAATAATTCCAGTGGGATTATTCCAGACTTTAAAAGCAATTTTTTATTAAGAAAAAGCTGTCTTAATTTGCGTTAGCTAATGAATTAATCCCAGGGCAAAGAGGGAAATTGGTAATTTCCAAAGAAGTTAAATAGTTTAGTTAAAGACAACAGGGGTACTTAGAGGGTTATCTTGACTAATGACTTCCTAAATCTTATAAAAATAACTGGAATTTTAGGTTGTAGCAGCTAACGAGTTAAGAACGCGCCTATTTTTGTAATGGGCATAGGCCACAGAGAGCAGGATCTGCTTTATTCAGTGTAAGCTATGGCAGTGAAATAAAGTAAAATAAAGAAGTTCAGCAGAAATGTACTTATTGGACAGTTGCTGTAGAAAGTAATGGTTAAAGAAACAAAGATGGCATTCATTTGGTGTCAGTTCAGACATTTGCAGAGTTGTCAGTTAGAAAACAAATATAGAAAATATTAATTTATCTGTTTCACCATCGCTACTGATTAATAGGGATGTTATTAACATATACAACATGAAAAATAAGTTTACCAGTCGAATAAATACATTTTTTCTTTTTTTTTTTCTTTATATGAACATGTATATTTTACAAAACCCCATAGCACTATGGGAAATAAAGATCCTTCTACAAAAAGAAGATGTAAGTCAGTGTTACAATAAAGCTTTAGAGTTTCAAAATGTATCTGGGCAAAGAGACAAAATCAGCTAGAAGGCACTACTGATTCACTGAGAAGGTCCAGCTTGTAACTGTTGTTGTCTTAACCTCCAATTCATTCATAAATTATCTCTCTTCTCTTTTCCAAGGGATTGCACATAATACTAATGTGGTCAGGAAGGCTGCAGTAGATTCAGGAGAAAAGAAACTATGGCCACGCAGAGAGAAGTTATTGATGGCCATAAAAGGCTGGCTGAAGCTGAGCTCGTAGGCTGAGGCTGGGATGGGTCATCTGAATGCAGTCTCTGATCCAGCCGGTTTGAAATCCAAATGGGAGGTTTGACTGTGATGTAGCCATTGGTAATCCTGATATAGGAAGGCAACGTGGTGGTGCTAAAATGAAACACAAGAGAAGAAAATTAAACAGGAGAACCCTTATCCCTACTCTGTGAGCTGTCATTCTATGTGGCAGTAACAACAACGACTATTATTATTGTTTGCATGCATTAGACATGCAGTGAGAGCCCCAGGGGCTGACAAAACAGCTCTGATTCAGCACGTCCCTCAGCTTCTGGCTGCTGGTAGAATACAGCCAAAGGAGGAGGGATCAGTCTTGATATAACTAATTCACTGCACTCATTTTTTTAAACATCCATTATTGGCCAGCATCAGAGACTGTTACAGATGTATCTTCATGCTGACCCAGGATGACCTCATTCTTAGGTGCGTTCTTGCCATCAAAGGTCTCCAGATTTGTCACATTTCAGAGACATGCCTTACTCACCACGGACTGGGTACCAAGTCCAGGAGGGGCCACCAACCACGTTCTCCCAGTATTTTGCAAGCCATAAAGGATTTCCCAGGATCCCCTTACACAACTGATAACCTTGAGCACAAGAGACCAAGCAGCTCTGTTTCTTTTCCTGGCTTTAAGCAATTTTGGATCAAATCACAATGCCAAAACCAGATTCATTGTGAAGCTTCCCCATCTGTGGATTTGCCTCAATGGTGATGTGACTGTTTATTGATTGTAGCTTGAGTTAGTTAGTACTTTGATCTGAATGGGCAGATTGGAATTCATCAAGATTCCCATGACACTGAAGGTCAAAAAGGTCCATTTACAATTGATTTAGAAGTTTCAAGTTGCAATCTCCATTTCATAAAATGCTTCCATTGCATCCATTATTGGATGATCCATAATCCACCAGTTGTCACAGAGCAGCACAACTGAGCATGCCGACTGCGCAAGATGGATTCTGAACTTAAACCCAAGGCATTCTGCTCTGGAGCAAGGAGAAAAAAGACAAGTTCCCCCGAAAACAAGATGTGACACTAACACCTGCAGATTCCCTGTCTTATTTTTAAAATCATTCATTAAGGGGATTTGGAGATACAGAAAATGTCCATCAAATAATTTTTTTATGGGGTAAGGAGCTATGCAGTCCTATAAATATTTAGCTACAGTATCGGAGATCTTGACCTTGTAAGAAAAAGCCTGTGTCTTGCATAATATCAGGTAAAAGGAACAATACCTTGTGCCAGATTCATGCACAGAAATAGAATTAAGTAGCACTGAAGGCTTTTGTCTTTCTGTCTAAGCAATAACAAGACAGCTTTCAGCTCAGGTGCTTCAAGCGCATTGAGTCAACCACAGACTGAGAAGATCAGAGTCCAGCCAGAAGAGGGCATTGGTTAACACACGCGCAGGTCAGCATCAAATCCAATAGACAATCACTGCATATTGTGTTTCACCCTGGGTTTTGGGATAATTCTTTTCATTCCTCCCCTCATCCTTTATACTGTCACCACATCTTCTGGGTGGGATAGTTTTGCAGCTAGAAGTGATCTTAACTAATGTGCAATGCATTAGAGTAAGGAGCAGTCTAGAATTAAAGACATGGGAACTGCTTTGTGGAAGCAGATAATCCATCTAACCAGTATTAGGTCTCTGACAGTGAGAAGCAGCGATCATTCCAAAAGAACAAATGGCTGTAAACAGAAAATTCTGAAATCAAGCCTTGCCGGAGAAAGCTCTTATCTAAATTCCCATGGTGAGAGGCTGGTTTAAGTCTCGAACTGACGATACAATGCACGTAGCTTTAGAGCTTCTGCTATGTTGCATCAAAACCGCTGCAGTCACTTAATACAAAGAGTTGGTCTGGGATAAGCTAATGCCACTGTTTCAAATTTGTCCAGAAGTTAGTTAATTTAGTGCTGCCAAGAATGATACCTGATTAGGCACTGTCTATCCAAACTCCGGCAATACACATAACAACAACCCTGAATGGCCTTCCCACAGCAAATACAAAGCGTCGTTAGAGCATACTTCTGACAAAACTACGTACGACGCTCTGAGTATTCAATGGAAATGCAGTCATGCTCCAACTTCTGATCCAGATCTCGTTTCTCCTGGTTAGTGATGCTGTGTTGCATGGATTTGGCAATAATGACAGCGCATTCACAATTTCGGGGGGTTTACCCTGTACCAGTGTTCCCTAAGGTAAATATGGGTACATGCTTGTACCCATCTTTTGGTTACTATTTGTCAATTTGCACAATTACACAATTTAGCCGTAAATTAAATTTCAAACTTCAAGGGGAGGATGTCTGGTTTTCAATTGCAATTTAAAAAAAAACAGCGCCCAGATGCCATTTAGCCTTGCAGTTTGGGTGTATCCTGCTCCTGATCCATTCTATGGGCTTGGTCCTCCAGTGAGACTGAAATGTCCCTTGCACAAACTGTCTCTCTGCACCTCAGGGATGTATTGTCTGAGACATCCGATGGGGGACACAGGCTGGCCGGGAAACCCATAAAAGAGTCATCAGCCCATTCATCAGCCAACTACATCTAAGGATTTACTAAAGCAGCCTTAAATCAACATACATTTCTGTAAGATGTTCTATTTTCTAGTCAACTACCAGAAGTGTTTCATTGGGGTTTTTTTTTGTGATTTTTTTTTCTCCCTTGAAAACAGGTGTGGTTTTTTTTTTTTTTTTTTTAAAAAAAACCCCACAACAACCCTCTGCAATTTACTTAAAAACCTGGGCCTTCCTGTAAAAATAGCTAAGAAGTTTTGACCACTCTTTTCCTCAGTCAATGAGGTAATTTTCTGTTTTCAAGACATTAGATTTCTAGAAAGGCTTCCTTGTTAAGATAAATATTGTAAGGTGGGGTAGTTTGTTTTGAAAAAATCCCTAAGTGCTTTACAAGAGACCAGTGTGTTTCCGTTAATGTGTACAAAGCATGCTATATCAAATGAACCACAGTGCATCCATACAAGACATTTTCTGAAATGCAACTCTACTTCCAGCTGGCTGCTAAGATGGGTTAGAGGGATTTAAAGAGAATGATTCCTTTTACCACAGGGGGAGAGAAACATCTCCCGAAGGTGGTCCACCTCATTTCAGTGCAGGTTTCTAGGGGGTCTTTCTCTTCCTAAGGATTACAGAGTGAGTCTGGACAACCAAGACAGATCACAAGCTGATCTCAGAGGGGGCCCTGGTGTCAGGAGCTGACTTCTCCAAACTCCCTCTGAGCATGTGCACATCAGATCTCACTGACCCTCAGACCTTCCCTAAGGATGAAAGCAGCAGCAGAGACCCCTGAACTCAACTGGAAATTTTCCACTGTCCTCAGAGAGGTTTTGATCATTCCTGAAATGCACACAGAGAATAATAAAAACGAATCACAGATCTGAGGGATAATAATCTAAATTATTATTGCACCTTCTCCTGCCAGCCCAGGATATTCTGTATTTGATTCTTCTGTGTCTGATAAAAATGTCTTTAAGAAAACATTCCACACAATCTGTGGTGAACAGGCAACCACTGGCTCCACTGTTCATACCTCTAGTTTTTGCTTCTGTGTATGGGATCATTTTAAAAATTTGGAAGACTCCAGGTATCTTCTAGCCAAATGACCCGCGGTGTCATATTCATGAGCTTGTACTTTCAATCAGATAATAGGGCAGTTTTTCAAATCAGTGCATTAGTCATACATTGTCTTACCATCATTAGAACGTGTAAAACTTTCCCGAAAAATAGGGCCCCAGGCACAGGCTTTGTGAACAGACCCTACTGAATCCAATTAGATGATTCAAAGTCCTCTGCACTGGGGGCATGTTGAAGCACCTTGATGATTTGGGAGCATTTTAAAACTGAAAAATAAACCAAGCACACATGCAACCCTTTGGGGGAATTTCTGTTCTGGTTCAGCTGGCAAGGACTTTGCAAGGAGCTCACAAACTAATTTTTAGCGTGACTTGGTTTATCCATCTAAACAGGGCTGATCTGACCACGTGACACCACTGCAGAATCACGGAAGGTAGGACCAGGAGGGTCCAAAGACAGGAACAAGATCAAAACCTCTCCTGACATTTATGTCTCATCCAATCCCAAAGAAACCCTACAATGATAGCAATTCCAGAGTCTCTGCAGACAACTATTCCAGCATTTCACCATTCCTGACATTCAGAATTGTTGCCTGGTGTCTCACCAAATCTCTCCTGCTGCAGCACAAGCTCATGACTTCTCCTGTCCCCATGGGCAGGTTTATTCCTTTCCTCTTCTCAGCAGCCTTTCACGTGTTTTGAAGACTTAACCATGCTTCACCTCAGCCTTCTCTCTTTTAACCAAACCATTTACTCCACTTTTCTCTGCCAGTCCGCAGGTGCTTTCCCTCCATCCTTTGCTCTGCTCTGCCTGGCTGATCAGGGTCTTCCCTGCAGCGAGATGCACAGAAGTGGAAACAGTAGGTCCAGCTGAGATACTGCCAGTCCGATGCTTTGTGCAGTGGGTACCACTGCTGCTTTATTGCAAAGCAGAAGAAAGTGCATGAAAAACATGCAATCTCCAGGAACATGGTCTTTTCACTACTTCTTGCCCCCAAAGTCCAAACCAACTTTATCGTTCCAGTAACTGTTCTGAAGCTGATGGAAAATTGATGGTGCTCTGAGGGGGTGAGGACCAAATAACGGTGAGATTTCTATGCATTTTTAATCTGCTGCCTTCGTCCCAACACAGATTCTGTTCAGGGCGGAGGAAATGACCCTTTTTAGCATAACTTACAATGTGGGGATTTTTCTGGATCGAAGGAGCTATACAGACACATGACAACTATTTTTAATAAATGTAAACAAATGCAGACTCTGCCAGCCTTTCTTACAATAGCATCTGATGAAAGACGCTTATCAAGACACTGTGCCAGCATAGATGGAACCCTGAAAAATGGCATATTTCAACTGAAAACCTAAAGAGCAAGTAAACGGAAAGAAAATTTTTGAATAAATACAATAATGGCTGTTTTGCATTTGTGATTTGATGTTAACCTTATGAAGGCTATGGTGTTTTTAAGTGATATTAAGCACATGCTTCCTGTTTCTTTTCAAACAAATTTTGCCCATTTTTTTTTTCCTTTTCATTTAATGAACAGATGTGAAGGGAGTTGATCACATTATTTTGCTGGTGATCAGAAATAATGTTCTGCTAGTGAATACAATTATTCTTGGAACTAACCAGACCTATTTATGCCATCAAAATTTATTAATCAAGATTTGAAAAATACATCTGCTCAAAGCACTGGGGCCAAGCCGTTGCAGTATGTAAACAAGCTGGCTGGCAAGAAGTCTGACCACACGTTTAAAAGAAAGAATAGGTGCTCAACCAAGAAGAAAAAAAAGAGTACACTGGGGGGGGGAAAAATCACATTAGAAATAAATCATAAGGATTTAACTGTGAAGACCACTACAATAACCTCTTAAAGGGAATGTGAAGTCGAAATTTTCAGGTTAATATTTGATGTGTTTATGGAAGAGATTCTTTAGGTCAGCATAGGCTCTGTTCCCCAAAAGCTTCATCACCTTTGGCTTCATCGCTGCCTGACACTGTTCTTGCAGCCTGAGGGATAAATCCTGCAAGATACTGAGTCTTCTGGTCCCAAACTAGCAGGATGCTAAGTACTGCAAGCACACAAGCACTGCCAGTAAGGCTAGTATTCACATACCTACAACTCAGCACATCCTAAAGCCCTCTGTGGGACCAAGGCCAAGAGGCTCATGCTTTTGCAAGGTTCTATTCATTAGAAAAAAATAATAATCCAACCTGGATCTGATTAAGGAATCCAGTTTCGGTCCAGAGGAGGCCACTACTTATTTGCAGTAGTGTAGTAAACTGCCTTTGCATGTCTGAATGAGTAAGCAATATCACACGCTGGTTTGTGGCCAACAGAGAAGATGGGATGAGCCAAAGAGCCTTATCTCTACTATGTTCCCTTCACCCCAGGGTTACTGGGAGCCCAGAACTTTGGCCATTTTCCACTCTGCAAGCACCCACCCTCTCTGTGAGCAGCACAGCCGCAGAGTATCGATAGAGGGGTCAGGCAACCACATCGGGAGCCTTTCAACAACCTGTCACTGTCGATCTGAGCTTTCCTTCTGACGAGACTCAAATGGGAACCATCTTTCCACCTGAGAGGAATGTCAAGCTCTGATCCAGTCTTATTTCCACGCTCTGGCTCCTCTGAGACTGACAGCAAGCGATTCCCCCCTTGAAGCAGGCCCCTGTGCAGAGGCAAAAGGCAGTGCATGTCCTCTGAGAGTGGTCTATTCCCCCAGCTCTGCTTGTTATGAGGACCATGTCTGCCATGGCCTATACCTAGGAGAAGGAAGAGGGCATGGAGGGAAAAGATGGAAGGAGAAGCCTGGGTGTCCCCAGGCAATGCCTCTGAAAGGACAGAAAGCTGTGAACAAGCCTGCCAGGACCCCGAGCCCCTCTGTCACCATGTGCTGAAGCGCAGGAAGGATGGTGGTGGGGAGCAGGGCACTGCGCACAAGGATGGGATGTTTAGTGGGGTAAAGGGAAGTAATGTGAGACACCTTCACCTCCTGAACACGTGGGACCAAGGCTGTCAGCAGCACCTGCAGAAGGTGATATCAAGGAGAATCACAGGCAGTCCTTCAGATGCCTTGGCCTGTAGTAGGATTTAAAGGGTGGGATTAACTGTAGCTAAGTCAGATACAGGCTTATAGTCAGAGCTATTCAGCTGTGTTCCCTCTATAGTTTGTGGAGAACAAGATGTCTCCAGAGGACAATCCATCCCCCCAAAGGCATGTCTCTAAGACAGGTGAGATATGAGAAGCTTCTGAAGATCTCTATCTCAGGAATTCAGGTCTCCTGAATCCCAGCCAAGATCTAGTCCCAGTGATGGCTTCGACTGGTAAGGATGGATTCCTAAACTGGGATGGGGCTGTAGGGAAAAGGAAAACTGCTGTTGCTGTACCACAAAAAAGCATCAGCTGGCAGGGATGCAGCTCCCTTCCTTGGTCCCATAGACGCTCCTCATCAATGGGCATGGCAAGGCTGCAGCCCAGTGTCCCTTTTTGGGGGTCTTGGCTCTTAGGGAGCTCTAAGGTTTGACATGAAGAAGGAGAAGGTGGCTCACTTGGTAAGGCTGGTGTAAGCAGGAGGAAGCTCAACGTTGAAAGCAGCTCAAATGCCTCTGGTGCAGTTTTGACCCCCTCCCTCAATGGGCCATGGGCTGCAAGCCAGGAGATTTGGGTTTTGTCCCCATGTCACTCATTGAGGAACTATCAAAACCTTGTTATATCACTACTTCTATCACTCCCCTGACTCTGATCTGAGTCAAGACCTTGAAGTGCTAGTGTGACGCCCCTGGCATTAACCTGATGTGAAGCGTTTGGCAGGCTCTCACTGTGACTTGCGGGTCCCAATTGCCTGGGCCACCTGCAGAATACCTCTGTGATGACAAATTCAGTGCTGGAGTGACACTGACTGTCACTGCAGCGAGACTCAGTGTTTTCAGGGGCATCCTAAAGCTGCAGGTGGGTCACGTTGTTAAGGCAAAGTGTATTAGGGCCAGAGGAGGGGACGCGGATGGGGCAGGAAGGGAGAGAGGAGTTTGCTGTCACAAGGGTACAGCCTGAGGGTCCCTCAGGCATGGAGGCACAGTGATGCAAAGGTAGACATGAGGATGTATCTAGCAGGTAGGGAAGGAACAGGTGAGAGACAACTCCAGCACAGACCGAGGGCCCTTTCCTGAAGTGAACTGCCCTTTTCTGAAGTGAACTTTCAGCGTTTCCTGCACGTTGCAGTCAGGTTTAGCTTTTCCCCGTCCCCAGAGGAGACTGGAGACCCTCTTTTCAACCTCCCACCCTGAAGTCCTTCAGGAAAACCCTGCAAATACAAAGCCTGCACCCACATATGTGGTGGCAGCAGAATCAGGCCCACCCCTCCTTTCCAGACAACTGCAGAACGGTGTAAAAACACAGAACGCTGTAAAAACCAATAACCTTTGAAGCACACCCTCTGAGTAATTACCCCATTCCCATCTAATGACTTAAAGATGTTATATTCCTCTCTGATTTGGCAACAACAAAGATTTCGACCTTATTAAAACCAGCCCGTCAGGAAACTACATGTCATCCTTTAAAAAAAGGAAAAAAAGAGGGGAAAAAAATAGAAATGAAGTTCTTTAAAATCCCTGTGAACAATAATTCAAGATACTGTAGCTGAAGACCCATGATTTGTTGTAGAGTGTCTGGGTGGTCCCAAGGCAGGAGATGACAACATTAGCTCTTTCCTTTGCCCTTCTAAGAAATGCTTTGATGATTCTCTAATATCCTAAGAATATCCCCCTGTGATTCTGCACTGGGACAAGGCAATCACAGAGCCGGGATAATGCATCCCAGTTTCACCCAAGGCCTGGCCCTTGCGAAGAGGGAATAGCTCAGCGCCCTTTGTTTCACCAGTTCTGCACAGACATCTGAGCCAGGATGTGTTTATGATAGTCTAAATAGTGACGTGGGCTCACCCCCACGCACTGCACACATCTGGCTGGGTACCTGATTTGTATGTGCAATTAAGGCACTCATCATCACGGCTCAAATAACCAAGTACTTGTTTCACTGGGCCTTGGGCAGATAATAATGACAGTTTTTACAGCCAAAGTAAGCAAGAACATGAAAGGTGCATACACAGATGGGCTCAGTATTGTAAAAATCCTGCCAGTGACACAATCCGTGAAGATTTTTGGGCAACTTGCTGATACATAAGAAGTAAAGAGTTAATTTGATGATGTTGCAATCAGGTGGTTTTGAACCAAATCTCAAGCAGGAGCAGAATATCTCTCTTTTGTCTGTATTTTGCAAACTGCCTGCTCTCACCAATAGAGCCCCACACGCAAAACAAATTACGTTTTTGGGGTGGTCAAAATCATAATCCATATTTTATGTCCTGGTCTTAACCTTTCAAGTAATTAGAACCAGAGCGACTCGGTCTGCCCTCTCCTATGTGCACTCCAGTGTTTGTTTGGCATTGTGTGGGCCCTATGGCTCAAATATTTTTTGCAGATGCACAGAATTAACCATGCATGTTTAGATGTGCTTAGGGAACACATACATTCATAGAGATGTATATATTTGACCCTGTCACTTTCTTGTTAAACACTGTAAAAGATATCGACTTTCCCCTCCAGATTTTAAAATGATTTAGAATAGGCAGTAGTGGGGAAATACCTAAAATATCCTGTCAAAATAAGTATTTTCTCCAAGACTGTTCTCTAAGACACACAATTATTTCAGCTAAGAAGATGCCTGTGCAATGTATTAAGGAACAGAACGAACAACCAAAATATAAAGTGGTTTAAATGGATGTCCAATATACTGCATTTTTCCATTTGATTTTAATTTTCTTTTTCCATCTCCACCTAACAGTTTTTCTCTCCGCTTAGTCTGTACCATATTTTTCTCTCTAATTCACTGGGCTCACTTTCCTGCTCACTGCTTGTATTTTTCCAGAGTCTCTCTTTGTAAGAATAATTAAGGTTAGGTCAGATCTTTGAACCTGTTATTCGGAGCAGTATTGAATTCAAGCTTGTACCCTGAACAAAAGCATCGTTTTCTTTTTCTTTCCAACAGGCTCACTCTCAAAATAATAATTAAAAAAAGGTTCATAGGGCCTTATCTATCAGGCAGAAATGCCAAGGACATTAAACCACTGCATTGCCCACAAGGTTTGGGTTCCTCCTGCTGCTTGCAAAGCAACTACAGTGATACCAGCCACAGCATAAACTCCTTCTCCTCCCCAGGTGCTTCCAGAGCCTCTGAAAGCCCATGGATGACACCAGTGGCTCACAGAAAGCAGCTTGCTGGCCTGCGGGGCTGGGGAGGCCGCAAGAGCTTTCCCTGCCGGGTGTCATAACCCACACCCTCAATATCTCTGCAGAACGGAGCTTTTGTGAGCACGGCGCAGTACGTCTCTCCATGTGAGGCACCCCCGGCACCCAGCAGCTCACAGGCAATGGGCTTGGCTCCCTCGCCTTCCAGCGCCCCGGGATCCGGCCGTGGGTATAATGCTTACTTTGTTCACTTAAGTTATTCAGGAATTGTAAAGAGGAGATCTGAGTGAAATCGGAATTTGGGCTGGCATTTTCATAATTGCAGGAACCTGGCTTTTATAGCATTAAAACCATATGAATTTAAATAAAACCTACTTCTTCATCCCAGTAACTGGACTGGGACCACAGCTGCCCGTTCGGGTCCTGCTGAATTTTCAGCACGCAGTGCAGCCTGCACTGCTGGGAGAGTCAGGAAATCAGATTTCCTCCCATTTCACTCTGCGATGAATCTGTCTCCTTAGATAAACCTGCTACTGCAGTTTAACTGTGGCTAACCCCCTCTTATAAACCAACTGCCCAACACAACAGTAATGCTGTCTTACTCCCTGTCACACTTTTCTTCACTTAATTTCACAGGGAGTGAAGCTCACCAGTCAGAAGGGGAATAGCAGAACCAGAAATAAACTCCATACCCCTCGCCCTTTTCCTTTGGGCTAACATTGACAGTGTTGTGTGTTTGCATTGCCACTGAGTTTTAAAGACATTTTTCTTTATGGTAACTCAAATGCCTTCACTGGAAGATGAAGTTTTTTCACATTTTAGGGATTTTATGTAGCTCTCCTATGTCTGGAGCTTTACCTTGAGGAACAGCAGATTTACAATCTTCTGGGGCTTAGAAACTGCTAGACACAAAGATCACTCAAAATACATAAGTCCAACTTAGGGCTGCAGCATTTGAGAAGGTGGCTTGTTCGCGATTTTAGATGGTAAGTGATCTCTTCAACACATCTGCATATCCTTGGGGCAGAGAGGCAGCCAGCCATTAATGCAGCAAACGGTGTCTTTTCAGAGGTTCCATTTCCAACCCAAACCCAGCTTTTGAGACAACTGCATTAACTTTCCTCCCTGATGGGTGCAGTACAAGGAGCAGAGCCATGGCACGGACAGGTCTCTGCTGCTTCCATAGTCTGAGCAGTGGGGAAACGTCTTGCTCCTGACCCCAACAGCTCCAAACCTCATGTGCACAGAGGTCCAACCTCCCCACAGGGTCAGTGCTGGCTGTAGCAGTTAGAAGTCTGGATGTGGAGCTGGCCAATCCCCACTCAACAGGGAAAACACAACACTTGTGAAGGAAAAGCCTTTGTATCATCAAGAACTGCAATTTAGGGAGCACAGGTGCTGTACTACCCACTTCTGTGTTTAAGGAATCCAACTCACCCCGGGCATGAGCCCACTCAGCACTTCTTACAGTGTTTGCAACTGCAGTCAGCCTTGCAAGTTTAACACAAACCACACTCTTCACCCACCCCAAACAGCAGGGTAGGAGCGCTACTGTGTATGGAATTTTCTCTGCCTGTTAAACCAGACAGCTTGTTTTTCAGCTGAGTGAACGTAAAGAGTTTTGTGTTAAAATGCATTTCAGATTTAGAGGAATTCCCTTTACCTGAGGGTACTCTCTGCATTTTCTCTTCTTATCTGTTTGATAGGAGCCAGAAATACAGTTTCATTTTTTGTGTGTGCAAAAGACAATATGCCATGAGGAGTCATAGTTAAAGGCTTCAACCCTCAGAACATCTGGCTAGTGAAAGCCCTGGATATGGAAAACATAAACGACAAGGCTCATATTTATAAATTGGAAGGGCCATGACGACATCTGCTAACAAGCTTTCTTCCAGAGCCCATTTGCTGTACATGGTTATTCACAGGCAACAATAAACATGTGCATGGATCACATGCGCGGTCTGCCCTTCCTTTCAGTTGCCGAAGGAACACACGCTCCAATAACACACAAACGCTCTGTTCTCACAACACAGAAATACAAGTGTTTGCAAACCTCTTGCATACCAGACCACAGTGGGATACACTACTGGAACAGACTAAAAATAGCTGGAGAAAAAGCCTTGCATTAACACAGAAGACAGTCAAACTCACTTAGTGTTAACTCTTTCGGGGGAATAAGCGCCCTCCTTTTTTGCCTCGCTCCACAGGAGACGCTTTGTACTATATGTCCAGTTCTGAAAACTTATTTTTATGACTGAGTAGTTGTGGATGGGAATCTCAAGACTTAGAGTCTAGCCTGTTTAACCACGGTAGCTTAATATTAACATTAAAACAAGCTGTAGATAAAATAAACCTGCTTCTACAGGCACCTTTTCTTCAGCTTAATGCCAACTATAAATGCACTTCTGATGCCTGAGAAATAAAAGGCTGATGCATAAGCATAAAGGTTTTGCTAAAGACTTCTTACTGTAGGTGTCTACATCGCAGTGTGCCCCCAACAGGTCCCCAACACTCCTGGCACTGGCCAACATCACAGAGACTGCCCAAGAGGCTGCCAGGAGAAGGAAAAGCATCAGCAGAAGGAGCCTGGACTGCTTATCCATGTCCACGAATTTACCAAAGAATTAATGGAACTAATGCTGACTGTCCTGGCATCACATAGATTTGTGTGAAAATAGTAGGAAAAGCAAAGAAGATGAAATAACTTGGAGGAGATCTACCTCCTGGCAAAAAAACGAAGAAGGAGGATGCCTATGCCTATGCCTCCTACCTACTGCAGTCTGCAGTATTGCCAGATGATACGGACATGCTAGCTGCAAGAGAGACATGCCTCCATCTCAAAGAGGTTCTGCTGATGGCTGTAGGCTCCAAAAGCCCTCCCTTTCACTGGCATGGAGTGACTCTGAAGTGTTTGTAGGCCCACAGCCCCCTGCAAGGTGAGCTCAGAGAGGTGGAGGTGAGTGTGGAGGTCTGGGGGTGAAGGTGCAGATGCTGCAGAGGTCCCTTCCTACTCCTCGCTCCAGGGTCCATGGCAAGCGCATGCAGCCAGAGTTAAAAAGGGCAGGTGAAAACAGAAAATTTAAGCAGAAAATGGAGAACCATGGAACTGAAAAGTTAACAGGTTGTCCAAAATCGAGTCCTGGCAGTGTGTTAGGAAACGAGATTGCGCTGGCTGAGAAACAGCGGAACAAGTGGGGATGTGCATCATGGAGGAAGAGATTATCATAACTCAGCAGCTGCTCCTTCTTGAAATTGAATCCTAAGCAAACATCTTGTTTGTGATGCATCAGACAGATCTTGGGCAGCTTAACAAAACTAGCAATGGTAGGGCTACGCTCAGCCCAAGCCAGGAATACACCAAACTGGGGCAGATATAAATATATAACACACACTATCTTTACTTAACACATCCCAAATGAAAAGTAGAGAACAAGAACGGAAGAGAAAGCTCTTAATGGGTTCCATAAAACATCTTGCATTGTATTTTCAGTGTTAATCAGCACTGAAGGGGGAAGGAGCAGAAAGCACTTTTGCCTACCCAGTGCTGAAAAACACCTCACTGTTCAAAAATCCCAGCTTTTATGTGCTCCAATTTTGTTACTTGCTCGCCTTCAAAAATATGGATTTAATATTCATGACTGATTTAAATTTCATGAAAATAAAATACCTAATGCATTACCAATAAAGAATTTAGTTTCATGAAATAAAATTGAAATCTATACACAAATTATGTCTCTATTTCCGAGAGACTTGTGTGTTCTTTATCTCTAATGATTTTATTTTCAGGTATTTATAGCTTTCATTAAAACAGGGTTTGCATACTGCTTCACATTAATTGTTCATGCTGGTGGTGAGACACCTAAGCAATATTGAAAGTGAAAAATGCAAGGCTTTTGCTTATATTTTTTTAAAGTTATCTGTGTTTGTTTCATCACACAGTGGCAGCACGTTATAGAGAACAGCAGCAGAACAAAGTAAAACTTACAGATCTTTGTGAATGTCTAGCAGGTGAAAGTGCTGCTGCACATCTTTTCCGCCCCAGCCAGGGGATAACAAATTAACTCTTCGACTTTACAAGGGGAAAGAAGTTATCACTCCTGGCCAGCTGACGGGGAGGGTCTGTTAGCATGGAGATGCTGGAGTTCAGGACACAAATGTCTGGACTTCCCATCAGTTACTGCGATGCACAAGAGTTGTGTGCTGAGCAGGGGTTGCACAGCTTTAATTAATACGTTCTGTGCACTCTGACCAACCTGATAATCCAAGAAGCCTCAATAAAATCCATCTAGGGAGGGAAGATATGTCATCACTGTATCATATGTTACAGTCAGGAAATTTACCTCTTATACTGCACTGAGTTGCAGCGCGCTGTAATTTTACTCCCACTAGCAGGCTTTGGTACCTGGGACTGTGCAAAGGGCATGATGGAAGAATGGCCAATAACAATGTTTGTTTGAAAGAGGCATCAAGCCATCTACTCATCTTAAAGGGGGATCAAATGGAAACACCAAGGAACTAAGAAGGAGAAAATGCAGTATTCCCCATGCTTTGCTCTCTGCTCAGGAGGAGCTGAGGATGCCTTCACAGAAGCAAGATAGCATGTTTGAGAGAGACAACATGAGGAGAGAGAAGGACCAACTGACGCACTGATTCACTGCCCAAAACGTCATCTTCTGGCCACTGTGTATCCACCAGTTTTCCAAGAAGGAAACCAGGGGAACAGTGAAGGAAATAGTAGACAGAAGTGCTGGGGGGGGGGAGGGGGGGAGCCAAGGGGCCACACAACACAGCTAAGCCCCAAACAGCACTGAGGTGTGACAAGGGAGAGAGTCCAACACACCTACCCTCCCACTGTTGCCGGTTGCTGGAGCGGTCCCTTTGGGAGACAGCCTCACTACAACAAGCTAGAAAGGTTCGGAAGCTGCATCCTCACTCTTGGTTGAACACAGGGCAAATAAATGCAATGGTGGCAACTGCTTACTCGGCGGCATGGAAACAGGCTGGAGGAGGGAGTGATTCCCCCCCCCAGTGAGTACCAGTAGGCATGCACTCTCTGAGCAGTGTCCTTACCAGGGAGGTGGATAAAGTAATTTAAACAAACAAGGCCCCAGTGATGGAAATTTCAAGCTCAAAGCTACCATATGGGGGGAAATCATCTGACCACAATTTACCTGTTAGACTTCAAAAGTGCCTAGGTCTCCTCTAAAGAAAAGCAGTCTTTTCTTTAATGAAGTTAAGTACTGTATTTCAGCACCGTGTGTTGTGAAAAGGAAGCAATTTGGATTCATTTACTGAAATTTACCTTTCAGATGCAGTTAAGTGAAATTAAAAGTTTGTCTGAGTTGACAGCGTTCTGTTTTCCATCACTGCATTGTCTTGAAAGAAAGGATAACAGTCTAAGTGCTTAAATTCCATCCAAACTGATAAGGTTCACTCTATACAGGCACACTTAGTGCAGTTTATTACACATTGTCTCCCTTCATCCATCACTGGTATAACTTTTTTTTTTCTTTCTTAAAAATAACTGTTGCTTCCAAAAGAAATTGCTATTTGTGATGTTATTGCATTCATCTGGGGTTGAATAGTCAGCACTGGGCTATCAGAGAAATGCCATTTCCAATTACAGGGGGAATTAATTTCATTTCCCACTCATGGCAGGTTTTGCAGGGCCGAGTTTACATCTGGGAGAAAAATTCCTTTTTCTCTCTTTTGATCACAGTTCTTTTACTTTAATTTCTTTCTTGTGCAAGTGAAGCATCTGCGAGTCCTCAGTGTCTTTCCAAACACCATCTTCACCCAGATCTCTACCTTGGCAGTGGGAATGAACCTCTGAAATTGCCCATTACATCCTCTCTAGTTCTTTCTTCCTCCAACTATATTTCTCTTTCCCATCTCCCAGCTGCCATCGTTCCTTCAAAACCTCATACCTTCTGAAACACCATCCCAGCTCCAAACTACTCTCCCTCCTTTTTTCAGGAGCTTTCCTCCTGCCCTGCCTTTGGGCTCCAGGAGCTGTAACGCTCCCACCCCAGATGGGAGAGGTTCTCTGTTCTCTTGGGCTGCTTCTGTTTGTAGCCTTAAACCCTCTGCCCACTAGAACAAGGGTGCAAACCTGACCTGGCCTCCACTGACTACCCTGAAACGTCACAGACATTTCTCTGCTCCTTCAATTAACTGAGTAGCTCATCGTGAAAAGCCAGTGAATGATCTGTAATTAATTATTTATATGACAAGGGAAAGCTTAGCTAACACAGTGTCAGCAGGAACAATAACACACTCTGTACGCCAAACTGCAGCCTTCCTGCCCAAGGGTTTTGCCTCCCTTCCCTGCTGCCTCCGCTGGCTTTTGGCTATGGGAGCCAGCTAGGGTTTAAGTTTTGTCTAAGTTCAAATTTCTCCCAAAGACGGACTTTAGACCTGCACATTTCTGCAAAATGAAGTAGTTAAAGAAAAAATCCTGCTACTCAAAAATCTCCATTTCATTTTGATTCTTGACAAACAATTTCAAACACAAACTGCAGCCAGGCAGGACTTTTTCATTTTGTTTAGATTTTGGGGGAAGGAGGCAGAAGGGAGAGGAAACCACACATTTCATCAGCATTTTTTATTTTTAATAGCCTTCAGTGTAGCCAATTACCCAGGAGATCAGCAAATCTTAGCTCTGTCAAAGACAGGGCAGAAGCTTTCTCATCCTCCACAGCAGTACTAACCCTCCAACACACAAATCTAAACACGGTCCACTCAGGGGTGCCAACTCAAATGCCTCAGCTGTTAAGACAGAACAAAAAGGAAAGGACGATCTCCAAGGTATAACTGAAAGTAAATACTAATAATGATGTGTGACGTTAAATGATGACTCATTTTTCACAAGGCCATTTCAGATTGTAGCTATAACCTCAGATCAGACCCAAACAACTGTGTGAGCTGAAGTCTTAGTGGAACCATTAATTGTGGATTTCCTGGCTTTTATAGGTTGGAGTCAGACCTTTGATGTTCCTTTAAGATTGTTCTCCTGTGTTCATTTCCTTTGTTTCTGTGTTGGTAGCTTAAAAAAACACCCCAACAGTTCCATGGAAGTGTATGAGAGAGCCTAGAAATGCATAGTCCATAAAAGCCCTGCAATTCATGGCTCATAAAGCCTTCTAATCCATGGTCAATAAAGCTTTGGAAAAGAGCTGTATGAACCACAGTCATTTCATAGTTCAATGAGGTTCATACAAGAATCAATAATCTGGTTTAAATTCACCTGGATTTGTCCTCCACCTGTATATTTCTCTTTGACTTTTCAGGTTGAAAGGCAGCTGAATTCTGGAGATCTCCATGGAAACAATGAGTTGTATGCAGCTTTCACCCAAAAGCTGTAACAATGACCTAAATCCCTCTACTTTGTCTCAAAGGCAAACAAGTTTCAGATGACAACAGCTGTCTTAGGAAACAAACTGGAAGAAGAACCATTTGGAAATATGAGGCCATAGCTCAAGGTAATTCTATATGCAGAGATGACATAGAATATGCGGGGGCTCCAATGTGCAATGGATCTATGCGGCAGGCCAGAGAGTGAACTTCTAGTACACTAATTATCGTCCAAACCCGAATATTAACAGTCTCACTGTTGAATGCTGGACATTACTGAGGCAACACAAAGTAAGTTCACATGCGTCTCTCCTGCATAGGTAGGCCTCCCTTGCCCATATTATTAGCCATCCTAGCTGTTTCTTCCCAAGGATGATCGTGCTACAAAGTCTGGTGACAGGCACACATTTCTGCTCTTTTCTTGCCAATCAGAAAGGAACCAGTTAGAGAGAACTCACTGTTTATTGCCTTGTGCAAGGTTCAGCTTGCAATTAATGCTGATGAAACCCAACTGCCAAAAGGACAATATGCAGCAGCTGGTTTATGAACACTGAGACCCCATCCAGTTTCTGGGGAAACCAGAGCTGGTTGTGAGTCTCTGATTTAGCTGAACAGTTTGTATTATTTTGTTTGTTTTGTTTCCAGGAAAACACCAGAAGTTACTCCAGAGCTATAGAAGCAGTAAAACCATCTGAAAACACTAAGGCAGACTTCCCTTCTTCCAGCCTTTCCTCATTTCTAGGGCTGTGATCTCCACTAATATCTCCCTGGGATCTTTCAGCAAGGCAGGCAACACATGGTGTCTAGTTCATCACCAGCTTGGTGGGAGCAGAGCTTTATGTTTCCTTATCCCAACATCCATCCTTATGAAATGGAAGTAGAGGGATAAAAGGTTTTGATTCAGATGAAATCTTGCAGGAGCACGGAATGAATAATTTAACCCTAACCTGGGGAACTACCCTTTTAAATACTTTCCCTAGGAACACTTCTTACTGAAATAAAACCAGCAAAAGGCACAGAAGTCCACCAGAGCTGTGCAAGCACCACTGCTTTAAGCCCCCAGCTGCAGAATTTTCATAGCCATATCAGGCCCAATATCTAATATCCCTCCTGGATAGATAGGACAGGGACAGGAGATTGTGCCTAACCACCAGGATCCCACCAGATCTGACTGTTTAAGCACCTCCCCTGTAGGACACATATGGTGACCTGGACCAGACACACTTATGAAATTCTGGGACACCACGACTCGGCATGACCTGGGCCATGGCAGGGAGGTTGGAACTTGATGATCTTTAAGGTCCCTTACAACCCAAACCATTCTGTGATTCAATAATTCCCCAGGCAGAAGAAAGACAGAAAAGTTCCTTGTCCTCAAGGCAATCAACTATGTAGGACAAAATGCCTTTTAGCTCATGCTTCAGCATCCTCTGTGGAGAGGATCCAACAACTGAACACATTTTGAGAACAAAACACATGAATTCAGGTCTGATCCTTCTCACCAAGGCTGGCATTAACCTCAGAAATAGTCTTACTTTCTTACGATTAATATGCACCACCTTAATAACAACCCTTACCTCACTCATCCCAAGAATACAATAAACTACAACACAAATGAGGAAACTGCTCCATTAAAAAGAATGAATAAGAATGAAAAAGAAATCTCAGAACACAATGATGCAGTTTTTTTCCTTAGCAATGGGAGAAGCCTCTGAGATACTCTGACTCATTTTCCTTGCAACGCATTTAGGTGCTATGAAAATGGGAATAAGAGTAATGCTCACAGACAGACAATCATTACATGTATAGGCGAGCAGCCAGTTCCCAACAGATTATTTCATTCCTTTTACTTGTTAGCAAATCTATAAACATTGTGGCTCTTCATCTGCCCATGACGTGGCCTGGATAAAGGCACTAAAGAACTTTCCCAGTTTTAGAAGTGGGAGAATAAATTGCCCAGGAATCCTAAACACACACATTGAGCTGCTCTGGTCAAACACAAAGGCCCAGATTCAACCTCTTATTCAAACACCAAATGGCAGTTTTTAATGTTAAATACCATGGAGATATGCCTAACTCCATTATCTTCACATAGAGGCCTTAGTTAAGTACTTCATTTTGCCTCAGTTTGCTGTTTTCAAGGCAATCTGAATGTTAAAACATTTCAACCCCAGAACACAGTTAAGAAGATTGAAAGTCAGATATGTCAGATTCTTAAAAACTCCCACGAATATTCTGAATTGTTGGAAAATGGGTGAGTCTTTGCTCTGAAAGCTGACAGTAAAGACTGGAAAATAATTATTGGAAGAAAGAGGGCAAACACAGAGTATTTTCCACCATCATTTTTTTCCTGTTTTTACTCTGACAAGCCTTTGTTTCTGTATATTTTAAATATTCTAAGCATTAACTATTTCTCTTTACTTTTAAATCAAATGTGATTATGAGCCTTCCTCCTAGTTCTTAAAACTATCACCTCACTCCCTGTCTCTGCCATTTAGCTTTCCTCCAACCCTCCTTACAATCTAATCAACAGGAGTTGGGATTGGAAGAGCAGCTAGTTTGGAGACAGCAGGAAGGGACCATAAAAGTTATGACTCACCTGTCTTCTATCCGAACCCAGAGGTCATTGAACTGTCTCTGGCGATGGTGTTTGTGCTGCTTCTTGTGCCATTTCTTCTGCCTGCCAAACTCTTCCAACTGGCTGATGCTGTCTGGCAATAGGAGGTGAGGAGATAGGCTGTCGTCTTCGTCCATCTGCAGGGGCTTCAGGGAAGGAGATGTCAGTGGGACCTGCTCGGAAAGTGGGACAGCAGGCAGGGCTGTTGCTGAGGACCCTTCTAAGGCTGGGCTTGTCTTTGTTGTCCTTGAACTGCAAAACACAACATTTAAACATTGGATGAATAAGTGAGGGATCGTGTCAAGAAAAAGTGAAAGCAGAGGACTACACTACTTGGTGGGTGCTCCTAGCTGCTAAGAAGGCGTACAGGGCTTTGTTCTGGGGCAGCAAGTAGGGACAGCAGTGGCATTTCCTAGCAAACTACCAAATAATCACTAAACTGCAAAAAGATGAAAAGGCAGTTGCTATGCTATTGCTGTTTTCTGGCATATTAATTACTTCTTACAGCCTTTTGAGCCTGCGGTAGGGGTCAACATCGCCTCCCCTGCTGGGCTGAAGGTTAAATGGCAAGACTGTGACTCACCCTGCAGAAAACAGATACCTTAACAGAAGCTGATCTTAAATTAACGAGATAGCACTACTTCCCTTCTTTTTTTTTTTTTTCCAACTTTGGATATCATCTGTGGAAAACAAATCCTTGTTTTGACTACAATAATGTTTGTTCACCTGAGTTAGGAGTGGTGACAGGGAAGCTCTGGCTGATGACAGAAGCATGGTCTAGTAGCCAGGCTGCTGGGATGGGATGAGAGACCTGAACTCCAGCAGTTTGTGTGTAATGGAGAGATGAAGCAAGAAAAGGGGTAAATGGCCTGTCCAAAGCCACCGTGAAACACTACTGCCAGAGCTCTTCACTCTGGTTTGAAATACTATCACCTCTGGAACTCTGCAGAAAAGGATCTTTCATTGTTTTCATCTTCTAGAATTTCACTAATTTTAGAAAAAAGTCAATACAAACTCTCTCCTTTGATATGTGGCCATGTCAACTTACATTGTGAGCTAAGATATCTGAAACAAAAATCTAATAAATGAGTACTGACACAAAGTGTTATTTTTTTTCCCCAAACTTCAGTAGAAACTCCTGCTTGGTCTTAATTGCAAGAGAGGAACTTTTTTTGTCTCTGGGATGGCCCAATGAGTTGTAGGTACAGAAAGTGGAAGAGAATTAATAGGCAATATGAAGCTGTGGTCTGCGAAACTATTTCTATTACATGGATGCTATGACTTTTATGACAGAAACAATTAAAGCCACGTGAAAAGTTTTGCCTCCTGAGTGAAACCAGTAAGACATTTTAATGAAAAAGTAATAAAAAATCCTAAACTTCATTGGTGACAATGTACAAAATGTGCTGCAAGTGAAAACACATGTTTCATTTATGGAACATTTTGTTCTCTTCCAAAAAAGTCACATATACTGTTAATAGCAGCTTTTTTTCTTTTTGATTTTTTTGAGGTACATTACAATAGCAGTCAAGATGGTCATCTCTATTTCCACTGCATCACGTTTCTCCCAAAGGTCCTTTCAATAGCTATGAGAATTAATTGTTGCTACTATGAGACTCACCGGCAAAAACTACAGTAACTTTGTCGCTAGTAGCCAATGTTCTTCAGAGATCATATCACAGATACAGGAAAGAGGGACACTTGCTTAAAGTAATTCTAAAATTCTCCAAGGTTGCTTTCATTAATAAAAGACACAATAAAATCCTGTATTTTTCTTCTTTTCCCAAGCATTCAGACTCTCAATCAGTCCTTTTCAAACTCATTCATACTCACTCCATGCTGTGTTTCACATCACAGAGAGATCTGCTGGTTCTGGATTTTTTTTCCCCCGTTAAGACTTTCTTGCATGATTCAAGTTGAGGATGAGTTTTCATCACTGCAGCAACTTTCTTTGAGAGAACTTGGAGCTCTCCAAAGACTTCAAGACTTAGGCTGTGACAGAGGCTCATGGCTGAAGGAAACCCATCTCCAGACCCATGTAAAAGGAAAGGCTGTCATAGGTTTGCACTGGGTGGTTCCCTCAGGCCCCAGCAGACAGCTCCTAATTTTTATCCAACCATGATGGTGGATCAGTGAAGTACCAACAAGCACATGCAGCCATATAGCAGCTCGGAAGGGGACGCAGCGTGAACTTGGATGGGAATGGTTAGGCAGGTAGGAAGGACCTGGACCAAGCATCTATAAACACCATGTTGGTGACTGCAGTGGCAGCAATGGGTGGCAAGAAAGCCCTCGTCTCTTCATCTGCCCTTACGCCAAAGCAATGGGAATACAAGTTGGTGGGTACTGTTTAAAGGCAATTCATGCTGGTACTGCTCTGGATACCTCTGCTCTGCACTGAGGGGTGTGAGTTCACCCATGTCTTCCTGCCACTAAGCCATCCATCTGCACACCAGGGAGAAGAGTGCTACCTAGGTCACAGAAACACGTTATGAAGCCAAGAGCACAGGGCAGATGTGAAAGCACAAAGTCAACAGGCAATCTGATGATCACAGCTGGAACTGAGCCGTTCCAAGATTTCTGTTGCCATTGACTTTCTCCTTCTTGCCACCGAAACTGTGCCTCATGTTTGGATTAGTCAGTAACTCCATGAGATGCCAAAGGCAGGAGCAGCCCCCATGTCAGCCCCCATCTGCTAGCTCAAGGCTGGGGCTGCCATTTGGTTCCTTGAATGGGCTGAGAGACACCTGAGCATATACTTTCCACCTTTTAACACCTATTTTGTTACACGTGTTTACCTTGCTCTGAGCTCCTAGTAAACTGGAACCAGTAGAGAGGTGGTTTTATGGGTTGAGATTTTAGAAACCACTTAAGACGACTGGCAACTCACTTCTTATTAAAATTAATGAGTTTGGGCATCAAAATCCCAGTGGTGGCTTTGAAAGCTTCTAGCTTAATTGTTTCCACTGCCATCACATGAGCCACAGGTTGTAAACTCGATATTTCAGAACATTCTTTGGGAAGAGAATAAATAAACACTGAAGAAACATTAAAATGTTGTAACCTAAAGAGGGTTATAAACTAACCACTTGTACTTTAGAGTTGGCGCACGGGGAATAGCTGCACTGTGGCAATTGCACGTTACATTTGGTCAATACTCGTTCCATTATTCCTGTACTATTACTAATTACCCCAAGACCTAGGAGGGGCTGAAGGCTGTATGTTGATGCAAGCTTGCTTCTCTCAAAAAATCGATTTTTTTTAAAAACTGATTTAATAAATATAGAAACCCTGTTGTTTTCAAATCTGATCATCATCCTACAGACATTCAATCAGAAGTAAAATCAAAACTTTAAATCCCACAGAATACAGATATTTAATCCAAACATATTGTAAGAATATTTAAAGATTTCAAATCAAAGTAAGGTAGACTTCCTATCAGAAGATAATTTTCACACTTATTTCGGTTAAAATTTTATTAATAAAAAATCATTAATATTCTGTATTTTTTTCCTTCTAAAAAAAAAAAAAAACCCAAAACACCAAAACCCTGCCATCTGCAATAGGATAGCTGGACAATAGATCTCCCTGCTGCATGAAGCTTTAGTGTTAGATTCAACTGATCATTTCATGGACTATTTCATGCCTTTCCTTTCGTCTCGGTCTCAATGCACTCTGTTAGCACAGCTGCACTGTATGAAACCATAGGGATATAATACACGTTTTTTTTTCCACTCCTTCACTACTGCTGAGACAGCTTTTCAAGATACATAGTTATTTTTAAAGCCAGAGAGAAAGCAGGGCTAGTTTTCAGATTGTGAGGCCACCGTGCCTTTTCTGAAGAAAGAGTGAGAAAGTACCACCCAAATATCTTGGTCCACACAAAGATGTCAGAGATTTTTCATAAATGACTTGACACAACTCCAGGCTTAGAGGTTCCACCCATTTTTAAATCTATCATTCCCACACCGGGTGGTCTTTGAGAAACCAAAAGTATTTCAGGCCCTTAGGTGGGTTTTTCTCATCTCTGACCTTAATTTCCTTCCCTGGGATGGGATGCACAGTTCTGCAAAATAAGTTCTCTAAAATAACGGAGTCCAAGTAAGAAAACTTGGGGGTCTCCACAAGTATCCTACGTGGCTTAAGGTACAGAAACCAGAGTGAAAACAGAAAAAAGTTTATTCTTTCTAGTTCTTGAAAACTCTTAATCCACAAAGACTCCTGTGGTTTTGTTACACTTTTGGTGAAATCTGACATCCTTTTCTAATACTTTTCAAGGATTAAAAGAACAAAACCAAACACACAAGTAGTTTAGGCTGGGTGGTACACACCATTAGCCTGTCTCAGCTTTTCTCTCTCTGCCTTCTGGTCTCTAAGTGTCGCTCTGTGCTCACACTGACAATAGCAAATTGACTCATCACCGCGATTTGCTAGGGTTATAGAATGGATCTGGTCAGAAAAAGGACATTAACATCGTGAGGTCCGGTAATAGCTTTTTTGCATAACTCCCAGGCTTAAAACTGCCCAGGCCCCACTTCATTCAACCCCAAGACACCTGGGAGGCTGGCTGTGCCTTTCTCCCTGCCCAGACAAGTGTCTTCCTACCCCTCACATCAAGTATCCAATTTCTGGAACAAAAAAGGGCCGTGACCACTTCCGGGCTTGATAACCTCCTCTGTAGGGCAAATCAGAACATCCACATTTTGCTCCTGCTCTGAACTGCCCTTGCGAACAGCCCACCTTTCTCCACTGGTGGAGGCAACGTGGTGTTAACCCCTCACCTTGCATTGCGCCTCATCCCTACCCACAGGGATTTTCCCAACCACTGATTCACCAACAAGTATCTGAGGGGCGCATCAGGCAGATCCCACTAACACCTCTGCCCCCTGACCTTGCCACAGTAATGCCAATAACTTTTGGGGTGGGTCCCATCAAGCATCCCCTGGGCTTCAGCAGGGACAGGAATTTGCCCTTGCTGCAGCTCATGAGAACGGACATGCCTTTCTGACCATACACATCTTCCGCACAACTAAATCGCCAATCTATTTTTTCAGCAATCTTGCGGTAACGTTTCTGTTCCCTCAGATATGTGCAGAATCTTCTACAATGCACGTTTGCCAATTCGTTATTTGCGTCTTGTCTGTGTCGCGCGAGCAATGGAAAAGTTTTGCTCAGAAGGCTGCCATGCTTTGCACGCGCTTCCAAGTACAGCAACACCGCCGAGGTTTTCTTGGTTCAGTTTTCAGAGCTGTCAGACAAGGAAAGATTTTGTTTCGAGAGAGCAGCTGTGGTGATAGCAAGGAATGCGTGATGTGGCAGCTTTATCCTTATGCCACCGTTCTCGGGACGCATCCGGATGACAGCCAGACACTAGGTTTTTTTGTTACAGACAGATTCTCATAAATTCCAGTTTGGGAGTCTTTGTCGAGGCAGGAATTTGTCAGTCCCTCACAGGCACCCTTGCTCCCCTTGCCACAGGCCACAGAGACATCTGCTTCTGGCTTTTTTTCCTTACGCATCTCTCGGAGAGAGCAGTCATGCACACCCACAAGACGGGCACCAGAATGTCCTGTCCCACGAGAAGTTGTATGGTTTTTTTCTCTTCCACGCTAGGATGAAACTCAGATTTTCAAAGCTCTTGGGAGAGTAGCAAACAAAAGGAGAACAGAAAACCAGACAGAAATCCTACCCTGCTCCTGCATAGCTCACAGGGCCTCTTACTAGTGATGTGAAGTATGGATTTAGACCATCGTCTCCCACATAACCAGGTCACTCCAGTGCATACCACCATGGAGTTCATCTCCTTCAAGATGAAAGTGTGTGTGTGTGTGTGTATATATATATATATATATTTATACATTTTTTTTTTTTACTGCAAAAGAGCACAACTCCAAAGAACAGATTGGAGAACTAGATTCTCCCCACACCTAACTTATCTGAGCTGCTTCAGGTAAGTGTCATAAATTACTGAGGATGAATTTGGGCTCAAGAGACAGCAAAAGAAAATACCTGTGAAAACCCTGATTATTCACTCACCAGACTGGCTTAATTATAAAGAGGTCATTTTATTTAGGATGCAGTTGCCTTAGGCCCTGAAGTTAAAGCATTTCCATTTCTTAACAGAATTTGGAAAAGCAGTTGTTTTTGCATTTTTGCCACAGAGTGAACTACATCTCACAAGCAGTTAAATTAGTTTAAGTAGTTAAATTAGATTACAGTCAACCCCAAACTTGGATGGTATCTCTGGACTCAGAATCCACGTCAGACTATTTCTCTGGGAAGAATCACGTTGTTCAAGAACTGTTGCTTTAGTTTGAAAGGGAATTTTGTCCTCAGCATGCACACATGTATATACGCAAACCCTCAATTTTGTGCATAAACAAAGTGAAACGCTTGTGAGGACAAGATATTCCCATGGATGGTGATGATTTCTTTCCTAGTTTGAGAAACTATAGAATAAAAGAAGTTAGCAAAACTTTTGTTATCTATTCCATTTCATTAAAAGTGAAGCTGATCTAGGGCACAGGAGCAGAAATACAAGCTTTCTGCAACTTGAGTGGCTGAATTCACTGAAAAAAGAAAGGAGAACTGAAACATTTGTAATGTGCCATTTCCACATTTTCATATGAACTCTCTTATTTCAGAATCACAGAATCTTAGAATGGTTTGGGTTTGAAGGGACCTTTAAAGATCATCTAGTTCAAAATGTTTCATTTCAGCACTTTCTGAACAAAGCTTTTAATTTTTTTTTTTTAGTCTTCTGTTTTCAAAGACTTAAAAACTACAAAGTGGCCTTTTTTGTTTCAAAATTGATCTCTATTAAAAAGAAAAACCCAACTAATAAATAAAAATGACAAAAAACCCCAACAAAACCCAACCCTTGTCTTCAAAAATGTCCTCAAAATGCTCCCTTCAGATTGCTCTGAATTTATTTCCCCTTCTCAACTTTTTGATTCAATTCTTGAACTGAATAATCCTTTGTTCATGCATATTTAGTGTAAACTGTGTAAGCTGCACACTCCAGCTTCAGAAGATGGGCTGTGCCCACAGAGGAAGAATGGGTTGACCCTACAGTCTTGATTCCATCTCCCACATCAATAGCAATTCTCTTCTTGTGGCACACAAAGCCTCACCTCTGACTCTACTCCCTAAAGCTTCACTGTCTTACGATCAACATACGAACATAGTGCTAAGCTATTTGTACCTGGGTAGTTTGCTTTAAGCAAAATATGAATCATACAGCTGCCTTTGGAACCTCAATGTCTTGTGGATGCTGTACTTAAAGCTCCTCGGACAGACTACCTATCCCATAGATCAAAGTGGGCTCTTTTCTGCTCAAGAATCCTGGTTCAACATGGCAGCACATAGCTACACAATTGGCCTGGGACATCGGGTTCATTCTGGAAATCTACTTCAAAGAGGAGAGAAAGGGCTTTACGTTCAAATTACGACTTCTGTGTGTCTATGCACCACTGAAAGACTTGCCACATAAAGTTAACTGTAATGTTTCATTGCCTTCTAATAAATTTTTGAGTGATGACTTCGCAATGAATTTTCAAGATTTCTTCCTTTCCTCCCTGATTTTGGACAGAAACAAATGTTGGACTATCAGCATTATCTCTGGATTGGAAATTCTGACTTCTGTCCAAAGTTGCCAAGAATACACAGGCTTTCTGATGAATCTAAAGTGATGGTATTACACCCCAAAAAAATTTAGGGTTGCATTGTTACTGAACTGTAATATTTTCAAGCTTTATTCCCCATATTTTTTTTCTGTTAATGCTTGAAAATCATTAGTAAGAGTAAATATATTGCTCTTTTAATAAACACATATATATAACCTTTATAAAGAACCATGGTGGACTTATTGGGCAATGTAAACTATGTTTCTTCGAGGTGATGTCATATTAATTATACGCAGAAGATTTTTCAGGTGATGGAAAGTAACTTCCATCATTCAACAGGTTCTGCAAAACATAATATTCTTATCCACTTCAGCCCAATCTGCAACACCAAGTTTCTTCAGGTCTAATTGTGACATTTCCACAGTTTTGGTCTGGGCTTTGGTATTGGGCCAGTTCTGATTCTACAGCATATTTATGATGGTTTGGGCAGTGTCTAAGAACCTGGACAATAGTGACCAACTGTCACCGTCTCATCTCAGCAGTTATGATCTCAGACTCCAGCGACTGGGAAGCAAGTCAAAGGCTGAACAAATTTTTCCTTCTCCTCCAGCTGCCCCAATCAAACTAGAAATACTCACCAAAACTCGTCTCCTATCTCCATTTTAAGTCAAGGGAGTTTCTGATGTCTATGGCTCTCTGCTCCTCTCTAGTCATCGTCAGCTTTTGTGACCCTGAGCTGCATAGCCATGCGTAAAGGCACGTTTGCTAACTCAGCTGCAAAACTATTCTCATCTCGTGCGTTGCTATTCCCAAACCATTCCTGATCTTGGTTTAAGCATAGAAAATAAAATGAGGATGCATTTGTTCCATCCCAGTAGTTGTCATCCAAACAGGTTTCAAGATGAAGCAGCTGACTGACAAAACCGCCCTTGCCTCGCCCCACACCCCCCAACCAAACTGGCTCCTTGATTCTGATTCCTCAGTAGAATTACAACTAATACACAATTGTTGTCTGTATCTTACTTGATTGTAGTCCAAATTGAATACTGCTCCCAGATTGTCTCCTTTGGGAATTGACTCCCCTTCTCTGCTGGATCCTCCAGAGAGAAAAAACATCTGCAGGAGTCCTTATTTTCCACCTCATCTTAAAAATTTTCTTCAGAGACATCAACTGAGCAAGTTACCAAAAGCCTAGCTTGAGGGGCTCAAACATTTTCACTGACTTCAGCCTTAAACTAAGGGCAGATTATTCAGTGTATGCTTGGTGCTGCTTCCTGCATTTCCCTCTGATGCTCCTGAAGCTGGGCCCTGGCAGAGATGGGATGCTGGGTGGATCACAAAACTGTACAAGCATGGCAACCTGTCTTCCTTAAGTCCCTTCTTCAGTCCAGGCTCTCACAATTGCAAGACGACAGATAATGTAGGCACATAAGTAGCTGCTATCACTAGAAGGAGAGAGACATGGACCACTTAAACTGAGCAGCAGGCAGAAGTGTGGAACCAAAGAGCCATAAGAAGACTGTGCCTGCAAGAGATCCCACATCATGTTACGCTGAATCCACTTTTCCTCTCTGTAGCTGACACTGTAAAACATCTGATCTGCTTAGCCATTGATGGCTGCTGAGCTAAAAAAAGGAACACAGAGCCAGTCTGCCTTTCTCCAAAATACTGTTACAGCCCATCAGCATTGTTTTTATCACAGGGCATGAGTGTTTCCAAGAAAAGAACAAACCAGTTGTCAGAAACCCTATTCAGACAACACTTCAGCCTGTCTGTGGGCTTTTTTACTGCGCGGTAATGGACAGAGCCCTTGAAACACGATGAAGGCAGGAGAGATCTTCCTCCCAACTCCACTTCCTTTAATGTCTAATGCCATTCTATCAACTCTCATGTTAACAGACTTGACGCAAGGTCTCTGTACATATTAGCCTGGTTTCACCTGGGTTTCCTCTCTATATTAACCCATGCAGATGAAAATGCTTGTATCAAATACTTATTTCTGTCTGGCAAAGCCATCCTTCATTAAAATTCTTCATTAATGAAGCATGCGCATTGCTGCTGAAACCTTAAGGAAGAAAAGAAACTTTTATATTATCATTTTTGGTTGTTAATTGAAACCTAGATTAGACCTTGAACTACAGCTTGAATACCTGGGAGGCATCTGAGGCTACAAGGAAGATTGATTTTTAATGAATTCAGGCAAATCTCACTGACTAGTTACAGACAACAGGGCCCAGGTCTTCTCCCTTTAAACAGGAAAAGTTGTCCTGACCCCAGAGAATCTCTCTCCTTCACTGCAGTCTCTATTATTATTTGCATTGGTACATTCAAGAATCCCAGAAATAAACTGCACGCAAAATAAAGAGCTCCATCTCAGCAAGCTGACAAATGAAGGGTATGAGATGATGACAGACAGATCCAGCCAGAGCATCACGAGGACACAAGGACACAGCACTCACCTGTACAAAAATGAGAGCCTTTACAGCCTCCCTCCCTGAACTCTGCTCTAGACCCCATCACAAAGGAGCTTTGGGGGCTCTGCTGCTCCAAGGAGTTACCAACACAGCTAAAAACACAGGAGGAGAAGGGTCCACGTAAAGGCAGTGCTTCCTTCCTCCTGCCTCTAACTGGTTAGCAGTGGCCACCATGAGCCATGGTGGTCTACTTAGGTCCCCTAACAGCCTCTGTTGAAAAACCGGGGAAGAAAGTGATGGGTCTTTGGAGCAATTCTGGTGCCAGTCATCATCCAATGGAGGAAAGGGAAAGAATGTCCATGCATGGATACTGGGGGGCTTTCTGCTGGCCCAGCAGAAGAATTAGGCCAACTAGCTTCCTTGACCAGAGAGATATCAAGATCCTCAGGTGCCCTTTGTGTAATCTCTGCAGATTTAATTTGTCAAGGAAATACAATAAATTAGACTAGGGATTGGCAGTAGTTGAAACCTTCACTGGGGGTGCTTTGTGAACACAAATGACAAATGGCTCTTGTCACAAGCCTGAGCAGACCCAGTTTCTATATAAACTATTTATACACACACACAAACATACACAAAACCAGCGATTAAGCCCAGCTCTGCTCCCATGAAGAGAACCCCAAGTGGCAGTAAGTGAAACACCAGGAAAATGAAAACCACTTGTTCTGCTGCTCCCCAGAGCACAGTAAGTCAGTGGAGAAGCCTCCTCCCTCCATTGTATGTGCATGTGTTTTCTTAGTCTGTGTTTATTTATTTGTTTGTTTGCCTGGAAATGCTTTATCTAAGTGCCAGTTGTTTGAGAGGGTATCACAGCCTAGTATTTGTGGCACTGCCTAGCTACTGAAAAGCATGGAATATCACAAGTCTAACAGACGTCAGAGACTCATCTAAACTATGCCTGGCATCTGGCACGGGTTCTAGCAGTCACGTTAGCTTCTTATCACCACGCAAAGCTGAAACACTTTGAGAGTGACCCAACTAGGACTTCCCCTGAGGTGGTACTGTAATCCAGCTCAAACTACAGAAAAAAACCAGTATTTCTTTGCTAGCAGAGGGCTTTTTATCTCAAAATCACTCTTCTATTCTCAGAGTAATTTGGTAATTTAAAGTTCGGTTTGGTTTTTTTTTTTTGGTATGCATTATTAAAGTGAACTGCCTTCTCTACCCCACGGAGAGTGTGCCCAACTCATGGAATTAGGTTCTCTCTACACTGGAATACACACTTCATTTTCCAAGGGTCTAGAGAAGCAAGGGTTCAATTTCTGTGCTTGCAACCTTCATTCAGCTTCTGCCACTGCTTCTTAATCCACACTGAATATCGTTCCTTGCTACTTCCCCTGTAAGGACTTCATCTTTTAGTAAGTGAGGACGCCTCTCTGTCCCAGAGCACCTTCCACTGTAAGTGCTGGATTCACAGCACAGGTCAGGGATGCTGCCTTAGCCGAAAGGGCCCCAAGGGACCATCATTTTCTACTACCCTGTCTGCACAGTAGAGCTGAATTGATGGTGGTGTCAGACACAGAAAACCATTGACCTTTTTTTTCTGCTGTTGCGCTCCACCCTGGCAGCTAAGATCAACCGTGGATAGGAGATGTCTCCATACCACAAATGTGAGATCGACAGGCATGTACCGGGCAGTGCTAAGCCCAGAAAGAGACAGCCCATACAAATCTTCTAGTTTCACCGGAAGCAGGTCCACACATGCAGCATCTGTTCAATTGCTTCCTGCTGAGAGGAGTGGGTGGGTCTCAGGCACTGGAAAGGAGACTCAGATGACCCCCGTGTCATGTTCTGTGGTGGCCAAGATCTGTCTCATATTTATTCAGAGCAGCACAGCACTGTCAGTGCTTTCACAGCTCTCCTGGCCTGAGGACTGCCCATCAAATCCCAACTGGGGAGGGATCGCCCAGTGGTTTAGGGGTTAACTAACCCTAAACTAGCTGTGCTGTCATAGTTCAGCTCAGGGAGTTAAAAAACTCTTTATGTGCCAGTTTTCCATCCACCCATAGAGATAACTCCCCACCTTACATGAAGATAGTGAGAAGAAACACAGCAAAGGTTCAGGGAGGTTGTGCTGGTGGGGCCGCGTGAGCATTGCGGGCAGATAAGCGTGGGCCAGAGTGCAGAACTGCCAGCTCGTGCTGTTGAAATGCTGCCTACACAAGATGTTTTAATTAAAACCGCAGACTGATTCATCTGACTCATCTCGCAGTGATGGGGCTGCCCCACCAGGCCCACTGAGATGGAGATGTTAATTCTGGGCAGAAGCACAGGCTACTCAAGCAATGTTCTTTTCCTGAGCAAATGATGACACTCTGCACACACATCTGTCCCTGTCTCCTCCCTTCTCTACTAAGACTCAGTCTGACAGCCAGTTGTAACTGAATTATGCCAAGTTGGACAGAGATTAAAAAAGAGCTTATGTCCTTATTTATATGAAAATAAGCAGGAAGGAGTCAGGCTTTATGGGGAAAGGCTCAGGTATCAGCTCAGTCCTTTCCTAGGTACCAGAGTCCAATAATTAGAAAACCCATAGGACTCCTGGACCTCACCAGGTCTGTTATACACTTACTGACCAGGGTTTTCTTGGAAAAGCAGGGAAGTTAAGAGGGAGTTGGACAGTGTACCCCAATAGTGAAAGAAGAAGAAAATAAAATTAGTCTCCTGCTCCATCATCTCATTTAAAACACTGCTGGTTCCGTGTGCATTTCATCTGCTGCCTTTCCCTGGTTTGAGTGGGAACTGTTGGCCATTCAGCAATGATCACTATCAGTATGAATGCTTGAATACATCGAAATTGCCCTAAATTCATGGCTGCATTTATAAAACAAGCAAACAAACCCCCTGTTAACTCTGCTTTCTTTCAAGTAAAAGTCCTATCTCCTCCAGGGGGATTTTTCTAAAATTGCCTCAGGGATTTAAAATCTCAATGCCTGCTAAATGTCAATGGAAGTTGCGCTTCCCAGTTTCATTTGCAACCTGAAACCTAATCTATATTGTTTGATACACGTGCACAATTTTCATTAGTAAAAATCACATGCTTCTAAGGTAAGAAAGATGATTCCTTTGTCACAAATGCGAAGCAACATTTGCTTTGAGAAAATAGGGGCAAACCCCAAATCTGTGCATCTATTTCATCCATTAACTGTAGGTCAATGAGTGGAATAACCCACTGTTCTTGGGGAGATCTTCAGCCTGCATGGCACCACCGAGGAAGGAAGGAGGCACCCAACAAAATCATGTGTGTGCCCAAACTGGAGTCAGAGGTGGGGACACAACAGTCCTTCAGATCTGCATCTGCCAGGATGGGGTAAGCAGAGGAAGAGCCCCGCACTGACCTGCGCCAAACCACCGCCAGTCCCTGGTGCTAGACCGCCTTGACTCTTAGCACTGCCGATTTCAGCAATCAGCTTTTTCTTTCCAGAGTTCATGCAGGGACTTCTGGATCCTCCTTGTGCTAGAATATAATGCCTTGACTCTGTGGGTGTTAGGAATAATTCCTTAAAATGACTTAAAATGCCACAAATGCAGCCAATGTTACAACCTAAACCCAGCAGAGCAGCAGAGGTTTACTGCTTTCCTTGTAGAGAACCATGTGAATTTATTTCAGCTAGCAATGTTTTCGTTCCCCTTCAGAAATCAGGAGGAGACAATACCACAAAAGCATTTGAGATCCATGTGAACCTTGTTTAGCCACTGTGGATTGGGATTTACATTCCAGGGGTATAATGAACCCAGAGACGCAAAGATGTGGGCACACAACGTTATTAAACCCTTGAAGATTATCCCAGTCTCACTAAATAACATAGCATTTTCTTAACGATGCTGACACGTATATGAACTGTATAGCCTTCAGGAAAGCCCAGTGCCAACAGAAACCAGCCACTTTGCAGAGGCTGAGCAGTGCCAACGTAGTCCTCTGTGTTAGAGCTCCGGACAGGCTGTATCATTTTTCTTCAATGGAGGGAGAAAGTGTTTATCTGGGAAGCATTTCACATCAAGGACAATAGGGAACTGTTTAGCTTTCCACAAATAGGCTGGTATGCAACTTCCGAGCTCTCTCCAAGGAAAACTTTGGAACACTGGCCACGTCTTTCCAGCAGGGATTTCATGTAAAGTAGTTAATGCCCTACATCCTTCATCCTGATTTATTCCTGCTTCATCCTTGTTTCAAAGTGCTGCGCTCACTTCAAACACAACATGGGGCTCATCTCCGAATATGCACTTTGATCGCTGGGGACTCTAGATTCGTATCGGCCGTTCAAACATAAACAGGGATGTGCTGTCTCGACAGAGGTATTTCTGTGGCTGCCTTTATTTTTGCAAGACTAATTTGGAAATGTGAAGCTGGGGTCAGATGACAGGAGATTCAAATCCAGTGGCCAGACAGGGCACTGGTACCAAAATGCTCAGAGCTTTGACTTTGCTGCTGAGTTGCTGCAGTTTTACAGGAAAATCTTAGTATCCTTGACTTGACATGTGTCCTGGGAGTCAGTGGAGAAAAGCTTCAGAGTGCTCTTACCCACAAATGAGAGCCCCAAATTAGATCTCAATTCCTCTGTGAGCTGCCACGAGCAGCTGGTCTGACATCCCACAGAGCAGTAAAAAGGGGATATATCCCCAAACCTATCCCTTTTGTGAACGCTGGTCCCCTGCGGGACCAACTGTTTTCTCGCTGAAGTCGACAGGAGTTATGCCCATGCTGGGTGTAAATTTAGGCTGATTTGTGGTGCTGATGAGCAATTCTGTGCCATGGTGGGGCTACAGATGAGGCAGAGAGTTGGGCATAGCCAGATCCACATCCACAGTGGCCACGACAGGGTGAATCCTCCAGGTGCTTCTCCTGACCAACTGGAGTCGCAGAGGTCTGTGACAGTGGCAAAGGATCCAATCTTCACAAGCAGAACAAATGTTGTCCATGCAGACACCTGCCTGAACAAGAGGTCACGGTGGAGGCCCAAACACATGATTCAGTTCTGTCAGACACTCCTTGTTCCCTAATCCCTCTCTGTAAATTTTCATGTATTATTTCTGAAATTGGATCACTGTAGTAGCGTATTTTTAGCAATCATGGTTGTGGGAAATTGTCTTCATTCAGGATGTTCTTCCATCATATCAATTGACAGCCACTGTATCTATATCCATACACAGCATCTGATCCATTTTTCCTCCCTCCTGTTTCTATTCACAGGTCCATTTTTCATTCTCCCTGGAATGCCGAGCATTTGGGAGTGTAGGTGGAAAGCCAGTCTTTCAACACCCACTAATAGAAATTTGTTTTATTAATTAACTTTGTGGGAAGGAAAAAAAAAAAAAAGAAAGAGCACGCTGATCCTCTGCTCTGAAATCATGAATCACTGTGCAAGAGAAGACATGTCCTCTGAGACAACAGAGACCGCTTAAGACACAGTGAGTGACTGAGCTGCTTTCTTGGGAAGTCCTGAGTCATCAAACACAGCAATTTAATCCCCAGGAAATGGGAAACATGTCAGTATGACGTTCACTTGCATGGAGCATGAGTTCCAGAGGAGGGTGAACCTCCAAAGGTTCTGTAGACCAGTTTAGCTTGTGGAAGGATTTTAAAATCTTAAAGCTTCTCTGAAGTATATCTGATCTGGAGCTGGGTACAGTATTCCCAACACATGATTTACTGAATGAATTAAACTCTCTACATACTTTACAGATTACATACAAATTTACTTTGACTTCTCATAAAAATGATTCAATGATTATGACATGAAAACGTATTCTGGCTTCTAAGTTATTTACTGTGACAAGTGCTACATATATTCCTCATTTCTAATTTACTAGACCTGTTATAAGAACTTACTTTTTTCCCCGCATTCCTGCTCCTACTATCGGCACTTAACTAGGAGGAGCAGCTGATATACATGCTTCTCAGTCTGACCCTTCACTACGGTTCTCCTAAAGGGACATCCGCACAGTCATTTCAGATCCAAAGCTGGGTTGCAGCCAGTGTGAAGCCACCTAGCTTGGCTGAGATACCATGAGCTGTTAAAAGGGAGACTATTCTGCACTGAAGTGGACAAGAAATGGCACAAGATGACATTGCATATATACATTAAAGTGACCTTCTACTTGTAGGGGCAATTGAGAAAGGTTTCAGTAAATTTCACAGCTTGCCACAACAAGATCCACCCACAAGGAGTGTGGATTTGGCCATGCCACCAACCACACAATGTTGTTTTGAGGGTCTTCTAACCTCATTTAAACTGTGAAGAATGTCTCTATGAACACCTGATTGCTCATGAAAGATGGAAAATGCACTTGTCAGTGTATTCCTATGTAGAAAACTATCCCTAACCATCTTCTTTTAAGGCACTGTTCTTGAAAGGATTTTAAATGGAAACATCAATGAAAAAAGTCATTGACTCCCTTTCTTCCCGCTCCTTTTTTAGGAACTCATGCAGGTTAAAGAGCTCCCTGCAAGCAAAATTACTATTAATTACACTCATGCTGAATCAAGAAGCTCTACTGATTGCAACACAACCCACAGACCTCTTGTTGAAGGAAAAGAAGTCAGCTCTGGAAGTGGAAAAGCTGTCTGTCCTAACGTGTGAGGTCTCTTTGCCTGACAACATGATAGTGAAGGTAAAGGAAGTCGGTGCTGCAAAGAGAGAGTGACAGCAAACAGACCACAAACTTCCTTAGATAAACGACATCTTTCAAAGCACACAATACCACTTGATACCTTGGTGCCCCTTGAGCTGTTACAAAGTGCAGCTGCACTTCAGCCCAGATTGAGATCACTTGGGACAGAGGCCATCAATCCACAGGACAAGTGCGGGCTGAATACACAAACACAAACCTCACAATCTCCCTGTTTCAGTATAATACTGGAGGGGGGGATGGTGCAATTTTTCCACAAAAATGGGTCCAGTGACACTGTCCAACATGAACATGTGGCCCAAGTCCTTCAAATAGGAGGGAATTCATCTCACAAAATGATTAGTCATCTAAAACTAGCCAGACGCGTACTGCAAGCAAGTTGAGCTGGCTAAGACACTCGTGAGCAGTCCTCTGGAAAAGGACCCTTTTTTTACACTGACTATAGTAAGCATCTGCACAACTGTGTGAACACTCTTAGTTTTCTACCAATTCCCTCATAGCTCCTCACAACCAAAGACAAGAGAGAATCAGCAACAATCTCATGTTAACCATGACCTCTAAAGCTACTGGCACCGATGGAAGCCTTGTTGTTGACTTCCATGAAGCTTGGATCAGTTTTATCTCTAGTAATTATAGACCAGAATTTTTCACCTTATACTAGCGACCTTAGGTGAAAAGATCTGCATTAGAATTGGCTGGAAGCAGAAAGAGGATGAAAAATCAGCTTCTCCTGTGGAAACAATAACTCCAAAATTTGGCTAGAAAATAAAGTAAGAACTAGCTCTGAACTTTTGAAATCTCCAAGGCTCTGTAAGTTCACTATTAGATAGTTTACGGAGTATGAGATAGAGATCTCCTAAAACTGATGGGCTGCAGAGCAGCAAAACCCCTAGAAACCTTAGCACTGGCTTCAGGACAGCTCAGCGAGCAAAGTGCCCCTGAGCAAAAAGAAGCCAGCCCAGACTCCCCACTGGCCCTGTGTGCAAGTTCCCAAGGAACAGGAGGATATGGAATACAAAACAGCTTTTTCAAAAGAAACCAGAAATTTTGCCAAGGATAAAATCTGATTATAGAGAAAAGCGAATGTCCCACTGGGAGAACTAGTCAAGCACAAAATTCCAGAGAAGTTTTGTTCCATATTCTTTCACCAACACCATGAATTATCTCACTCTTTCCCAGATCCTTTCTGTAGAGAGTTGCTAAATTCCACTCTTTCAGGTGGTGTTCAGAATTTAAAGGTGGCCTAAACATGCAGATGCACTGGCCCTAAGGAATATGTTGCTCGGGAAGTGACAGGATAATTAAGTTTCTATAGCTGAGAACCTCTAAGTTACCTTTGCTTCCCCACCAACTCTTGGAGATTTTCTTCAATTTTTTTCCCTCTAAGAGTTACTTCGAGCGGCTCAAACTTTGTTGTTGTAAGGTAATTATAGACACAAAGACAATTAAATTGCAAAGGAGGATATTTTACAGGCACGTGGGAATTGCTTGAAAATTTAATGTGCATATTTTCATGTCTAAATATTTTCAGCATTAAGTAGTCATATTCTCCGATGTTAGGTGAGGCAATAAATTTGCCAATGCATGCAGATGAACCCCACTGAATCCCTGTACACCTCTTACTGCAAATTATGCTGTCAGAGAAACCCCCCTAAATAATGGGTTTGCTTTTCTTCTGAGGGAAGGAAGCTAGTGAAGGGAGTATGATCTTCAGGCTCAGATCAAGTGAAAGGTCCAATGGTTTATAATAGGATTAAGAAGAACTGCAGCATCCCAGCAGGGTGATTATTCCACCCACAGAAAAAAAAGTAGTGCACTTTTCCCTGTCTCAAAAGAGATGGGATCCAGAATAGGCTAACATCTCCCCAACTCTCCTTTTTTCCTCAGTTAATTCAGTTGTTTCCATTGAAAGTGTCACAGCTCTCATTTTTTTTTCACTCATCTCTTTTATAAATAAAATGTTACTTATTCCACTACAGCTTTAACATTCTCCCAAACACATTCCGAACATTAACAGCTAAGAAGAGTGGAGTAACCTTGCCAGGCTGACACCAGAAAGCCAAAGTTGCTTGGGCATCCTAAGGAAGTTGGCAACTACTGGGAGACTCCTGATGGCTCTGATAGCATCCATAAGTTTCTGGGATATAACCTACTGAACTGGCACTTTTATCAATCTGGGGCTGTGGAGAAACATTTTCCCATCTCTGTATATCACCTCGTGAAGGTTAGAGATCCTGATGGAGTGAAATGTCTTCATTACTGAGCGAATCAGGTATACTTTCATCCCATGGGGAAGAAGAAAGCATTCACAGTGGAGCAAAGACTTCCACCATGAGACAGCGCTGAGTAGGAGAGCCTGGGTCACACCTGTAGGATGCTATAGGAAAAGGTGAAGGAGCAAGCTCTTTACTGCAGAAAGAAGAAAAGGAATAAGCTACAACAGCAAAGACATGTTGCTTTGACTGCGCCAGGAAGTTCAAACATACAGAGGAAGGGTAATTAATTTCTACAGCAGAACTCAGAGTTTGTAATAAACTCTCAGATGGGCAGAAATGAAAGCTTGTCCTGAATTGTCTCATTCTGAAAGAAGGTAGCGTTGAGCATAATATCTGCAAGAGCAGTCTGATGGAAACAAGCGCCACTGCATGTTTTTCTGGCCGCGAGAACAGTGTGCAGCACATCAGGGCTTGGCGCGTGGCAGAAGGTCAGAGCTGATTCTGAGAACCCAGTAACAATAGAGTCATCATGGACACAGGTGCTTCCGGGATTGATCTTGCAATTTGGCTGTTTCCAATTAAATGTGAAGCAGCTGTGGCCTTTTATCTGCTCAAGCCACTGGAATCCATGTGAGGGAAAACTTTCTCCCATCTCCTCCTCTCTCCCCACCCCAAGCATGCAGCTCTGCTTTCTGAAGATAGAGAGGGGTAGGGACAGCCAGTTGGCAGAAGACCCACAAAAAAAGAAGTTGCCTTCCTTATCTCAGAGCAAAGCAATGAGATACTGATTCAGCCATTCACTTTCCAATACCTTTATTTGGGGACAAGGAGGACAGCCAGCAAAATAAGAAGCAAACATGAATTCTGTCGAAGGTTGTCAGGCAAATGGATTTGGGATGCTTTCCCTCAGGCAACAAAATAAACAAATGAAGCCAATGTGAGTATAAGTTCTCAAGTGTTTACAGCACCATTCTGCATGCAGAGTGCAGCAGGGCTTCTTTTACAGAAAGGGGTCGAGCTTTAAAGAAGGTATTTTCAATAATCAGCTGGTGGGATTCTAGAATAGGCTCAGGAAGGTCAACAGTGGGCCATCAGGCAGATGAACAGAGCTGGGGGATTTCAGAAATCAAGCCGGTGAGAGCTCCCAAAGAGCTCCACACCAGCTAAATGTACTTTAGATGATCTTTTCTTCGCCATTTCATTGATTCTGGAGCTATCAAACCCCTCCATGTCTTGACTTTCTCTTCTAGCCTGCCAAGGTCCTTCTTTACTTTTCCCCTATACCTTAAAGAAAGGGAGAACTTGGCTCAAATCTCTGTTTGTCACTAGACAACAGAAATGTAAGACTCTATGTGTTTGGTTTGGTTGGCTTAAAAAGCAGCCATTTCACACGCCATGCTTAGCTTTTTGGATAGAGGAAGCCAACATTCTTCTTGCTTTACCCAGCCTGCATGTAACTGAAAGCATAAACAGCTTTGGTCTTTGTCCTGTTTCACTCTTCCCAAGGCTTTTCTGATACACAGGAACAGTACTAGCTGTTTTCTAAAAATGTGTTCTCATCCTTTCTGAAGCTGAAATGGATGGCAGAGCTTAAATGACTTAGACTACCCTACCTATTTATGGTACCACTGCTTCATTATTATTGAACAGTGAAGATCAGACTACTAATAATTTTATTAATAATAATCAGACTGTTCTAGAAGGAGAGATATTAAAGAAAAACAGTATTTGCTTTTTTGGCAAGGCAGCTTTGGTAGTAAGTAGGATGTAGCATGCATGTTTTGGTAAAATTACTTTCATAGTTTCAAATAATGGGGCTTCTGACTTAACCTGAGAAAGAATGTCCTGCAAATTACTGTCAAAAAAATCACTGATATTCAGCCAAAACCACCCTCAGTTTCAATACGATATACCTCCAAATGCTCCTGTGTGCCAGCTCAAATTGTTCCTCTTTGTCCTGCTGTGCATAATCCATCCACAACAATCCTTTTTTGAATTCCCTTGGCCAAAACGTAAGCATGCAGCTGCTTCAGCTTTTCCCAACCCTTGCATTTTTTCCATGTGTTGTCCACCCCCACCAATCTCTACATTAGAGCCCACCTGATCTTCCCTGACCACTATCCAGTTTTTCAACTGTCAGTGCCAGAATGCAATGCAGTGGGCTTGACTCCCTTATACAACTTTTTGTGAAGTAAAGCAGAATTGTCTCTTTTGGGTTTCATCAGAGGAGAGAAATACTCTCATGAATGGCTTCACAAGAATCAAGATGAATACACCTGCATCTCTATAACCCATAAAGCAATTTCTGCTTGCAGAAACCTGTTTATTTTATGTATACATGTAATTAATACAGCCACTATCTTGAAACGCTTCCTCTTCTGGGCATTTCTGTTTCCAAAAGTCTTTATCTTTTAAAAAGGAAAGAGGAGAGCAAAAAAAGAAGAGCAGACAAAAATTCAAGGTTCTTCAAGATTCTCAATTACAGCAACACAACCCCAACATCACAACAATTAACTGGCTATGCTTTTTGAATATGCTGTCACATTTTGACACAACTGTGTTTGACTAGACTGCCTTTTACAGCTTGCCCAAAAATCATAAAATACAATCTATTCTAAAAATGGAGAGACAAAATGTTTTGCAGCAGCCTCCTTGTTCCTAAGGGGGAGCCCCAAGCACTTCTGATGGCTACAGCCCCAGCTGTAGGACAGTGAAAATACAGTCCCTGATGTGCAGATCTGGGACTCTCTTTTTTCCTAACGACAGCAAGCTGTTTCCTGTGAATATATTTAAATTCTCTTTATTTAAACTTTCTGTAATCTTCTACTGTTTCTGCACCTTGAGTAATGCAATTTAGCAGCAATTCTGAATTTCTTTACCACACCATTTATTTTTCTTTCTGTATTCTCATCTAAGTCTGGCTGATCTGCTTGGATCATCAGACCATAGGAAAACATACAGAGCATCTAATCTTTATAGAGTACAACCATATGCTCCCTCTCAACTCAATCCAGTGCACACGCACAACATCACATGCTTTAATAAAGTTTCGTATGTTTGATGTTCAGAACAGACCCCACTGGAATTAGGGTACAGACAAAGGGACCAACCTGCCCAGTGCTGGACATGGGAGCAGAAGCTACCAAGTGTAGGATAATTCAACTAAGGACATACACGTTGTTCTAGGCTGCAGTCCAAGTCCACTTGTTTTCAAGTGCATTTCCCCTAGGGACTGACAATTTTAGGGAAGGCATCATGAACAAGAGACACCTCTGCCAAGGTAGGGGAACACACACACAGAGGTGCCCCATATTGGCAGTAAGTCAACATTAAGCAGTGGCTTTGTTTGAAATTTCACAGATTCACAGAGTGTTAGGAGTTTCAAGGGATCTCTAGGGGTCTTCTAGTCCAGTGCCCCTGCCAGAGCAGGATCACCTAGAGCAGAGTAGATTTCCTGCCCCATCACCTTATTTCAAATCTACAATGACGTGTATAGACATATCCCAAGACCATAAAGAGCAAAGACTATTCTTGGACATCTCTTACACTACTGTATCTTTCTTTGTTCTGATGGGCTTGCAAACAGCCAATAAATTAATAGTTTCACAATTTCCAGTTGGAATACTCTTCATGGGAAGACGATACTTTCAACTAAATGAAAAGTGCTGAGGAAAGTGCCTGCTTCCCTGAAGGTTTCTTTGTTAGAAACCTAGGCACAGTATACCACAGCTGTTTTGGTACAGTTTGCTTGGTTTTTCTGCTATGCTGTATTTTTAGACAAAAGCATTTTTGTTGATTTTAGCCAAAATTTCCAGCTCCAGTCACTTACAGTGTTTACTGCTCTTCCCTGTGCCATGTTGACTTTTCTCCCTCTGCCAAAGTGCTTCTTAAAGTTCCTCTGAATATGTGTTCTTCCTTGTGTTTGACAGCTTTTGCTTCCTCTTTTGCCCACTGTTATTTAAGACTGCGCTTTTATTGCCCAACATACTCCAAGAAGTGTTTAGGCTAAATGCTTTGTCAAAGACACTTATGTGCAGTTGAGCCATATTATATTCTATATGAATTATTGCGGATGTTGCACAAACAAGGTTTGATCAGCCAGATTTTCCCACTATATTAAACGTAGCTTTTTCAGACATGGACTACTAAGCCTGCAATTAATCCTCCATATTGAAACTCACCTCACATTTGGACCATGTCACGTCTGCCCACAGGGACAGGAGCATGCCGCTAACACTTTCGCCTAACAAGGATAACAGTCCTGTGACAGCAATCTCAGCCAATTTTTATCTGCAGAATGCAAGGGAAAGTCTAACTTTGAACAGCTAGACGGTCTCTCACCATCCCTCCCAGTTTTATTGTCTAGGATGTCTTCAGACAGAGACCTCATCTAAATGGCAAGGAAAGAGAAAAGTCTAGGGGATTTTTCACCAACTGAGGACAATTTTGTGCCATACTTTATCTTATACTAACGAAGATTGCCAAGAGCCTGGTAATCAATCCTTCTTGTCTGCTTTATTTCATCAGATAGCTGGAGAAGCTCAGGGAATACTGAATTGCTTTTTACCTACCCACCACACTTTCCAAGGCGCATCTGCTACATTAAATCTGGTCCTTCAGGCAAAACTGAAATTCCACCTGGAGAAGAGCAGCCTGACAGAGAGGCCTGAAAAATGAAGTTGGTGGCAGTCTATTGCCCTGAAATAGAGAAGGAACTAAAACCCCATGGAGAGAAAAAGACAAAACAGCCATGGGGGAAAATGAACTGGACTAGATGTTTCTTGAAAACAAAGAAACTGGCATTTTTGATCTGGTATAGTGAGGCAGCTGTGACATGAACAATGTCCCCAAGTGAAAAAAGCAGCCACTGAGGCTCCATATGTTTCCAAACTGACACAACGGATGCTTTACAATGCACTCTTTGTCTGGAACTTGGGTGGGAAACAGAGGTTCCTCACATCCTCACCCACCTCCTGTACTAATGCAATGATCTTGCTTGTCACAGAAAAAAGGGAGAAAAAGAAAGAAAATGAGAGAAAGTGATTAATAATCTGTGGGCAGCTGCTTACTTTCCAATTGGTTGTCCAGGAGGGGTGTGCTCCACTTCAAATCCTGCTTGTCTCAGAACATCAATCACAGTGTTGTTACCCAGGAAGTGACCTAAAATACAGGTAGAAAATAGCACTGTCAATCAAACTGCTCCTCTTACTCGAGTTTCTCCTGTTGGAACAACAGGTCTGGGAGGCGAAGTTACCAGAAGTCAGACCAGCTCCAAAAGCAAGAAAGGCATGTTATGCAATCTGTTGTAATTCAGACTCAGCTATTCACCACATAGCCCACTGCAGCCTTCGGCACTGGCCAGAGGAAGAGACAGTGCACAGCTCGATACAGTCTTCTTCCATCCTTTTTACCCCTCCCTCCCCTCACAGGGCCAAGGGATTGGGTGGATAGAAGAAAACCTAGATGAATCGCAAGTCTCTCCTTCCACCGTGGCCATTTTTAGTGTGTGCATGGACTAAATAAACTTCTAATATGGATATCAGAATGACCTGTCAGTGGCAAAAAGAATATTATTAGGGCTTGACTCATGAATTGGAACAACTTACAAACCCAGATGTCCGCCCTGCCCACCATCGTTCATCGACATCTGCTTAAGAAGAAGCTCTAACGCTGCTGTACTGCATGCTCAGCGTTTATGTACCTAAAACGTCAGTGATTCAGGAATTGCTTCATCAACCGCTCAGCCATCTGCACAACAGGGTTGGGAGGAGCTGGGATGGTAACCTTATCTCTCCCAAAACATGAAGACTTAGTCCTGTAAATCAGGGGTCTTCGCTAGAAGTGTAAAGGTCGCATTCCTATTCACAGAAGTAACAAAGAGCCCTGTAAGTACCGCAGCATGTACAGGCCTTGAAAGAGTTTGCTTAAGGGAGTCCTATATACTTGAGGGCTGAACCAAATACCACTGGAGTCACTGGGAGTCCTCAAGGGGCTTTGGGTACAGACTCAATAAGGCAGTGTAATCCCTCCAAAGCTTTCAACTTATTGTCAGTCTCACATTATTTTCAGGATGGGTTAGATGTGAAAAGTAAGGAGGCAAGAAGTCCACTAACAGGCTTATGAAGATCCACGCAGCCCAGTAATCTGTCTCCAACTGTAGCTCACGGTGAATGATAAAAGGTATATAAATATATACATGAATGACGCTAAGAAAGGACAGAATGATCCTCCTCCATCATGTCCATTTTATTCCAGCTCTGCATGTCCAGGTGACCCCCATTTACACCCAGGTCATCGCGTCTTGCTGCCAGCTCTGAATAGACCAATTGACCACAAACGTGCTCAAGCCTCTACCTCCGTGTGCTATTTGCCACATTACATCTTGCAGCAGGGAGTTCCACCATGCATGAAAACACTTGCTTTGCTGCTGCTCGGATAATGGGTGCTTGCCTTAAGCACAGTGTGAGTGCTTGCAGGAGATGTTTGTACATGCCCGGCCCCTTAGCAGAGCCAAATGCTTTGCACAGAAAAATCAAGGCAGGCAGGACATGCCTGAGTCTCTCTCCGCGCACATTGCTGTGTGAGGAGCTGGTGTAACCGTCACCAGAGTCACCCGCAGGACACTTCACCACAAAGTCACTATGAATTTGAGAGTAATCCAGTCGCGAGTGTTCACTAAGCCTCCATCTCCCTGCTCACGCTGCCAACAACGGCGCTAATTCGCATCAGTTGTGGGAATGATGTAGCTGTATTGGGTTTTAGTGCAACTTGCAAGAACTGGTAAGAGCTTTTAGCCAAAATACATTTCTTTAAATGATTAAACGTACATTTGCAGAGCCCTAGTGTGTTCCAGGATTCCTCCACTTCCTTTTAAGAAAACTCAAAACTTGATTTTCCCCTGAATAGCTTCCTTATAACAAAAGCCAAAGGAGCAGACAGCAGTCCCAAAAATGTGTTACACACCCTCAGAGATTCAAGAAATGAGACATTTGTGAGTGATTAACTGGATTTGATCATATCCTGGCTTTTTATGCAGTGGCCAAGGCAAACAAAGGTCCCCATTCTGTCACTGGCAAAGTGACACTGGAACCAAAGTCAAAGGTGTCAAAGTCAGGGACATTTCTGAGTCCATGGTACAATGCTCTACTTTCCCTAACTGGAGTCTTCCATGCCAAGAGATCTCCTAATATAAACAATCACCCTGAATCCAGCAAATCTTTGACATCATGTCAAAAGAACCCAATTTTAAGTGCTTTAAACCCAGGAAAAAAAGTAACTATGCAACAGCCCTGATTCGTCATCCACAAAATGGTAGGAACATCAACAACATCAGATCTTCAGTAAAGTCCACGAGCCCCTTCAAGTGATGAATGAAAACCAAAAGGTGATTCCTCCTGGACTTCCCATTCCTTCCCTCTGTGTGGATACCACGATGAAGGTTCGAGGAAGAAGGTAGCACTTGAGATGTCCAGTTTAGGAGGGTTAAGTGAAACATGAAAACACCCTCATGTCATTGCTGTGCTTCCAAGGTTAAGGAATTCCTGAAAGAAACGTCTTGGCTTGCCTCCTGATTCTAAGTTCATCATAATTATTCTTCCCAGTTTTGAAATCCAGGGAAATTTTCTATATGAGAAATTTCTTATATAAAATGACCCTCCTTGGTCACATACAACCTGAGGTAAACTTTCACTTGTTAGATATTGACAACGATGTAACACTTTTGACAGCTTATGGCACATAGTGAACACCAGTTCATCACTATTCCCCCTTCAGTCTAAACCTCAAAAAACTATTCTTGCAGCATTAACCAAATTTACCCTGACAGCTGATGAAAACGGGATCCAAGAGTTTACCAACTGCCTCAGGAAATGCATGCAAGTATGGGAAGAGGAGAGAAAGCAGACATGAAAGATTTTCTAGATAGGGACTTGAAGTGAAGGTCTGTACTTGAACACAGAGATACACAGTACAGCCTCTCCTAATGGTTTAAGATTAAAAAAAATTTAAAAAATGATGCGGATGAAGTCCTTCCATCCTCTAAGGATAAGGAGATACTCATGGGATTTGCTTAAGGACAAGACTCAGTGCTAAACAGAGTCATTTCATAGTTTGAACACAAGCACAGTGGGGCTAGTGAGGCCCACTGTGCTTGTGGGGGGTGTTTCTTCATTAAATTTGATGAGGCCAAGATTATTCTCCTTTCACTCTTGTTTTGTCGAGACAGGGGATCTGGAGACAGTGGAAGAACACGTTGTACAGCATGGTTGATAACATGAATCAAGCACCTTCCATCCCTGGTTTGCCTTTTTATTTTTAATTAAGAACTGTGCTTTGGACTACACAAAGCAGATGCATGTAACGCATTTCCTTATCTCCCCAAGGTTTCATTTTTCAGTGGAAGAAAGAAAGAATAATAATTTCTTTCTTATAGTTTTTTACTATAAAGGTGGAAATTACATGGTTTTCTTAAAGCATGCACATGCACGCACCACTGAAAAAATGCATTTTCTTTCTTCCTTAGTGGAATATCCTGAGGCAGAGGAAAAAAAACCACTTCTCAGCCAACTCCAAAAGTAACAGCCACGTATTCTCTAATTGACCACACAAACTAAAGCTCTCCTTTACTATTTCAGACATGCTGGTGACCCCCAGCCATAGCATACCTATGCATAAGGTTGCATCCCTCAAAAGTTAAATGAACTTGCGTGTTCCTACACATAAAAATACAACCTTGTTTTGATGACAGAAGCAGAAAAATGTTTTTAAGCAAATGTACTTTATCTAGGTCTAGAGATCTACTACAAATTACTTTGTCTCTTCGTTTCACAATTCTTTGTTCCACGGCTTAGAAGGATGAAGAGGTACAAAGGAGCAGGAGATAATTCCCTCACAAAGGACCTCCATTGCCAGAGCCTTTGAAGTTGTGCTAAAAAAGCCTTGCTAGCCCATTAGCTGACACACAGCAGAAACCTGAACAGTTTCCATGCACACTACAAGCAGAGCTATTTTCTGCACAATTAGTCATAAAAAGGGCCAATGTAAACTGTGTCGGGAGGTCTCAATTCTTTACATTCTCCACACAGTGAATCAGATGTTATGTGTAACGTTTTGTTGCCATTTAGACCTCGGGGTGCTTTGCAATCAGGAGGCGGCAGTCTCTATTCCTCCTTCTCTCCCAGTGCTGATTTTCAAGCCTCTTGGCACCACCACAGTGTTTATGGTATTTAGGCTTCACCAGAATTAGTGTAGGCAAAAATGCAAATGACAAGAGCTGCACGTTCACAGTTAGGGCAAATACTTACTGGATCCTTCGCTTGCTGTCTCCAAAAATGTGCCTCCTTTTCTCTTATTCTGAGAATGGTATTACTGAATATTTTGGAAGCTGAATGATGAACGTATCAAGAGCACCCTGTAGTAATGAGCCACAGCAAAATGTTCAGGCAATGAATTTTATCTGAATTTGCTAATTTCTCCACTACAGCATTCCACTCTAACCCAAAGGTCTCTGGGTGAAGAGCATGAATTTATTGGGGGGAACGCCCATGACATCCAACGTTACTGTTTCCTGCCATGGCAGATGTCCCAGACCCATTATGGGAAATCAGTTTTGTGGATAAACCCTCCAAATTTGTAATTCCTTTCCACTCCACAGCACCATAGCTGCTTCCATCCCTGCACCCAGCCATTCTTTGCTAATGAATATCATCCTTTAAAAATTGGAGGCTCTCTCACCCTTTCTCATGATGACTCAGATTTAGACCACTATCGCTGCCAGATGATTGCTCCTCCCTCTTCCTAAACCACTTACTTTCCTGAAATCTCACTCTAGTGGTAGGGATTGCCTCGAATCAGTACGTGAAGTGCACTTCGACAAGGAGCAAACGTTTGATTTCCGCACAGATCTTGCTTGTGCAAGTTGGAGTTAGATGTATCTAAACCTTTCCTCCAGCCTGAGTACCCTTCTAATGTGAAAAGTCTTATCTGAGGATAAAGAAAGACACTGGGTCACTTAGGTGGGTGATATGCAGCATCTCATGATGAGCAGGATGTTAGGACTGCCTGAAAATTTTGATTTTAGATTTTACTGATAACACAAAATTCATGCTTGCGGGAATCTGTCAGGTTAATTTTCTGGGAATAGCTGGAAGGACCCCAGTGTCCCCCTCCCTCCCCTACTCAGTATGAAACAATGTGAGCCATAGTCCATGCCACAGGATGAGACATTCAGTGTCTCAGCATTCCAAATGCATCCCGACCCATGCCTCAGACAGGCCAGATAGAACAAAAGCTTCCTAGAATCTGGTATTCAGGTTCAATCAAGAGCTGTGCGTGGGCTTTCCAAAGAGAAAGTGAGTTTCAAAGATATAGCACAGAACTGAGAGTACCCTGGGGCAACTCTTGCGTAGTAACAGCACCCAAATACAAGGGACCATGGAGGCAATGAGACATGAGCTCATGGCTGAGTGAACTGGCACCCAACAGAAACTCAGCAGCCTCCGAGCCCACCCCACTAGATCTGTTGATGCCAGCCCAAGCATCCTTGCCATAGAGGGTTTGGTGCTCAGACAAAGCTGGGAACTCTGCACCCCACCTTTCAGAAAAGTCTGTCACCCCAGGTTGCTGGCTTTTGCTCCACTGCAGGACACAGTTTTGCCCTTGGAAATTTCAGCATTATGCAAAAAGCTGGGGAGGAGAGCTGGAGACACAGAACGAGCTTTCTTCCTCCCTGTTTGGCAGGAGTATTGAAGCCCAAAACACGCCTTAAAAAATACTTTTGTACAAGCCACGTGCAATAGCCTTGTAAAGCAGGCTTTCATCATAGCCTCCTTACATCATGCTATCCCTTCTCCAAGGCAGATGGAGAAATCATTTTCCCTCTCTTGTTTGATGTTGTTACACTCCGCAGTTGTGAGGAACTGACTCATAGCCACTTTTGGACAGTCACAGGAAGCAAAGCAATAAAGCACGAAAGGCCAAAGCGTGCAGCACTTTGAACCTCCAGCAATCGTCCCATGACTCTCCTTCATTCTTTCCTTGCATGTAATCACCTCTCTCCCCTCTCACCCATGAACACTTACAGAATACGCTTCTGGAGAAAGGCCACACCACAGCCACGGGGGGAACGGAGCGATGAGGGGCCAAAAGTTGAGGGGGTTGTTCCAGATTGACGCCAGGGTAATGGAGCACAGATTTGTGTTTCCCTGGGGTGTCTTTGAGATCTGCAGCGCAATATTATACTCAGAGCATCTCAGTCTGAAAGACAGACAGAATCCCACAGATGCCTTCTATTTTCTTGCTTCTATTTGATATAGTAAACACCTCTCATATCTCTCCCCTTCTGTTCCTCTTCTCTGCTTAGCCACTCTAAGCATCCCTCCTGTTGAGGGCATGGAGCTATTCTGGAGGCACACAAATAACACATACTGGAAATCCTTCTCTGGAAGTGGCCTGAAGTACAATGCACAGAGCCTTCATCAGGCTCAGCACGATGGGATGGAGCTTACCAGTTTGGGACTGGTGCCATGCTGGCATAGCTCTCTGCTGTCAGACCCCATACAGTGCAATCACTCACTTCTGCACTACCTCCAAAGTCTTTGCACACTTTCCCTAAATATGTGGTGAGGAAAATAATACAATTACTTTTTCTTAACATAAAGCTCAATTTTCTTCAAGTCTAAACCAGCTGTTTCACTTAGGTTAAGAAAAACAACAAAAGTGAGAGCTGAAGTTAGGTTGCCTCCCAGGCATCTCCTCTGGCCTCTGTGGCAGACCACAGCAACAACTGAGCTGTGTCAGACCAGCACAACAACAAGGTTCATAGCTGCTTCAGACATGTTAAACGAAGTGACTAGTCTAAGCTGGCACCTCCACAGAGCAAATCATTCCAACATCTCAAATGCCAGGTTTGGGAACAATGTAAACCCTCTGCACAATTCTCTCTCCATTGACCATGTGAGTTTAAATAGCTCCTTTAGCATCTATTAGACGTGGCATGATGGTCCACCAAGCTAGCCTGCCACTGCCCAGAAGCTCCTGAACACTGCACAGAGCCCATCCTTCCTCTCCATCCTTTTCTGCTCTGTCCCCCACCTTTCTTGCTCTTCAAGAGTTTGCAAGAGAGGGGGAGCTGTGTTGGTCTGTGCTGGACAACGTGCTCTGATTGGTTATGGGGCCTTTTGGGCTGTTTCATATTCTAACTTTATCTACATGGCATTAGAGGAGTTTTCCAGAGACAGAAGGTCCAAAAGACAATGACCATTTCAGTATATATGCTTAACGAAACATCAAGGATCCAATTTTAAAGACTGAGGGAGGTGGATGAGTAACTCACAATATAGCCTATTACCTCAGCTCAGTATGTTCGAGACACGATGAACTCAATCCCTTCCTGAGTATGCTAAGGAAAAGGTCCCTTGGGAGGTAAACAACAAAGCCTACAGATTTGAAGTATTTCTTTTCTAAAATGTATTTGTTGTGTTTGCTGGTATTAGCTGGAACAACTTACCAGGACAAGAATTCTGTAGGAGGAAAATGATGTGGATAGGGCTGAAAAGTAAGGGTTTGCCTGTTATTTTGTCCCCAGATTTTACTGCGAGTGAAGACATGGCTTGCTTGTTCTGAGATATTGCATAGGGGATGGTTATTGACATTTTCCCCTATAGCAGAATGCCATGATTGAGGGTTTTTGGGTTTTTAAGGTGCAAGCTCCTCACTGAATCATGTTGTTGGGAACACACTTTTCTACACAAAGATGTGATGTAAGATGTGACTGGAGGTCTGTGCCAGCCATGGAGCTATGCGACAGGGAACACATCTCTGTGTCCCTCATGTGATCCTCTCCAACGGACAGAGCCAATAGACAAAACCTTGGGAACTTCACCCATCCCCAGCACTGCAGCAGGAGGCAAGAAGATGAGTGTGAGGAAGATTTACAGAAACCCCAGCATCTCTGAGCATCTTCTCAGGGTGCTGAGACCTACCTCTGAGACTGGCCAACCAGTTAGGACCATCAGGTCACCTAAGTGCAGATGGTCTGGTATGAAACACACTGACTTTATGTACAATATTGTTTGCCAATTGTCATCGACACCTCAAGCAGTGAGGAAATTGGTAAGGAAATGCAGACTCTTTTTGCCCAAGGTGCCTCATTAGTGTGCTTGCGGCCTTGCCAAAGTAGATAACGTGCTCCCATCTGAACCAAAGTTATCAGCTCTTTTCACGTAAGCCGCTGCTGGCCCCCCGGACAGGCGCCACAGTAAAGACCTGACAGCTGGTGCTAGGCAGGTAGCCTCCGAGCGAAGTGTTTCATATCCCATCGCAAATCCCCCGAGCCATCCTGAACTAGTCTGGAATGCATATGGACCTATTTGCCAAAGTCAGGTACTGGTTGGAGTAGGGGGGATAAAACTTGTTTCTGTACCTCCCTGCTCCATGCTCCTAGTCTGCAAAGAAGGTAACAGTGAATGTGTTACTAAAACACCCACAACAACTTGGTGGAGTCTGAGCTCAGGGCAGCTTCAAGCCTTGGAAACCTCCTTGGTCAGCAAAACAGCTTTTTGCATGCAGAGCATCTCATTGACCCTGTGGAGACATTTCTGAGGCATGGCCCAGCAAAGACCAGATCCAGTAGGACCTCTGCTCTTCCTAGGACACAGCCAGTACTATGAAATGCAGCATCTTTGCCTGCCTTAGGCAAAGGCTTGTGTCTGGTAATAAGGATGTACTTAGCAGCTTGCTGTAGGAAATCAGTAATGGTGAGGATCCTGGTATGCCGTTGCAGGCTCTAGGAATCAGAAGTTTAGTGACTTCCAGAGCTGGACTGTTGAGTTTGTCTAATCCCTTTTTGGCCTTATGGATACATTTGGCTTCCACAACATCCTGTGGCCGCAAGGTAATTATGCATGGTGTGAAACAGCACTTCCCCATGTTTATTTTGCACCTACTCACTGATCATTTCATTAAGGCTCCCCCCAGTTCCTCCAGTTAGCACAAGCACAGATCTAAACTGAATAAAAAAAGATTTGTAATCTTGCTCTAGTGTGAGATTAAACCATGTCAGGGAAGTTAGATGGGGACAACATCTGTCACATCTGTGAAATTACTTTAAAAGGCTACAAGACAGGCTGTCATTTTCTGTTTGAAAATGAGTTTGAAACCCACAAATCAAAACTCCCGGTTGACAGGACACGGATCCTTGCTTGTTCTTTCTGGTTTTAACCTGACAGTCAACTATTTTACAGACTACACTGGTTTCTTCATCTTTTCCAGGAGCCCCTTTCTAGTGGTTTATTTGGATTGTGGATGTCTCAAGTGAAAAATGTGGTGATGCCATAGTATAAAACACTGATTCCTCAGCAAATTTCTGGCCCCCTGAAGTTTATGGACACAGGAGAAACTCTGTGCTGGAGCAGATGCTTTCTAGCTTGCTTCTTGAGCAGTGCCCTGCTAGCATAGGAAATTAGAAGCCACTTAACCATGCTTTTTTTTAAAAGGAAGTTCTTCAAGAAAAGCAAAATTTAGCTTCCCTTAATCAGTATCCTTTTAAACAGAAAAGCTTCACGCTGTTAAGACCATTGATTGTTCATGCTTTCCCCAGAAAAATCCAGCTGACCACTGGATGTCACTGTTGTTGCAGAAAAACACACCAGAAAGTTCAGAAATCGGGCTGTGAATAAGGTGAAATGAAGTCACTCAAACCTGGAAATGGCTTTTTTTTTTTTTTGGTTAACTAGCACAATGTCGGTGGCACTGGGAGGTTGCCCTACCAGTGGGAACAACTGGGGCAAGGTGCACTCAATGGCGCTGAGCTCCCACTCACTATCTGAGGGCAAGTCCTCCATGGAGCTCATGGACCCTGGATCACCCCTGCCCAGATGTGTCCCCTCTTCTTGCTAGCTCTCACCTGGTTTTGCTGAAATGTGCCCTGCTGAGCCCCTGGGTCTGCATGACATATCCAACCTGGTCTCCAGTTCGGACTCAGCCCTTTCTCTTTGGCCATATAGCAGAGCGTGCTGCAGCAAGTTTCCAAGCTCATCCTTGATCGTGGATTAAAAACAATTACACATAGTTGTGGCTCTGTGGTTTTAGCTGGTGCTGCTGAAAGGGCAGTTTGGCATTGTTGCATGAATTTCAAGGTCTGAGAGAACATCTCCATCGAAAACAGCTTTGTGTTATATAGAGCATTTGCCTCCTCTGAATTACACCAGGCATCTCCAAATCCACTCAACCACACAGATGAAACCTGCCTTAAACGACTTTCCTGAGCCTTTTAATTCAGCTAAGGATGCCTTTGCACCATCGTGGTGAGCCTCGCTAGCGCAGGCAATGGACTTTTTCAAGGAGAACTTTGAGGCTATGGGCTGAGGCCCTTCCCTCTGTGAAAGCAGGAGAAACAAGGCCCATGAGTCTCCAAAACTCTTTCAGATAGGGACCACCAAGTGTGGATGGTGCTGCTGTGGCATTTCAGGAGGTGTAAACTGGGACCTGCTTCCCACTTTACACTCCAAGCTCAAGGCTTGCTACTTGGTTCATGCCTGCTCTAACACCAGGAAGCAAACCCACAAAACAAAGCAGATCAAAACAGCGAACTATTGTCCCTGAGGAGAGAAGGAAGGCAGGAACACTGCAGACATTTCTTAAGCTGCTGACTATGGTGTTGCAAGACCCTCAGATACATGTGGTGTGGGAAGAGATCTAGAGTACCTACCTCTGGAGATCTGTCTCTTTTGAAGTGCAAAGCATGCCCAAGGCTGTGGAATAATAGAAAACCGGTCTAGAAAGTACCCATTTTAGTCCATCTAAATGTCATAAACCAGGATCAACTCTGCTTGGGCATGATGGATCAGATCAGCTTGGACCCTAAGGATGCTGGTATAAGTTAGAAAAGGGATGTCCATAGGACACTTTGAATGCAGCATTTTTAAAGTACTAGAAGATTCCTTGGTTGTGTCTTTTCTCTACTATTTTTTTTTCTTTAAAAGCAAAACAGAAGACAAATGTTTTGGGAAGGATAGACAGTCCTTTGGCCAAAAGTCCTGCAGTGGAAGGAGTGGGGGTTTCTAGCCAGCAGTGGCAAAGACTCTGCCAGGAGGGTCAGTAAATCTTATCTGTCCAAGAGACCACTATGTAGTGGGAAAAGAAAATCGTCTTGTGGTATTTAAAGATTCTCAGCCGTAAAGGTGCTTGTGCTGTCTGAATACAAACATTGACTACTAGCAAACTCATATGCCTTCTCTCCTGACAACGCCTGTCACAACCCAACACTGATGAGCTCCATCCTGCTAATACTTCCATTTGTAAGCTACTTTGTGCATGCAAACAGTCGTATCAAGCCTTCACATCCCTGTGCACAAAGGATACCTTGCTCACAGGTGTTAAATTTAATTGAGCAAAAGTCATGGAAAACTGTACTCCTGAAGTACTAATTTGTACATGCTATGCCTGGGGAGAAGTTCTTTTTATTACAAATTCATTCCTAATTAGACTATCGAATGTGTATCTACATTCCACTCATTACTATTTATCTTTGTGAATTCCACCCACACAGATCTCAGCCACATGGCCAAACATCCTGACTAATTTAAATTTAGGTTTTTCCTGTATAAACACACAGATTTTCTATACACATCCATGTTTCCAGAAAGCAGAAATACTTGATTTGAATCATCACTGCATTCTCTGGTTTTACACTGGTGTAAACATTAGTGGTTTTAACTGTTATCTCCTGCTGCCCAGCTGTGAACATGGGGGAAAAGAAGCAACAATGAAGATAAGCACAATTTATCTGAGTATCTCTCTCATAATATTGACCCAGTGAGCAGACTTCTAGGGAAACTAAAAAGAGGGAGATTCAGTGATCCCGCTAGTTTTCCATGACATGGCTGTCCACACTGACACATGGTCACATCCAGAAGTTGAGCAAGTTTTTAATGGAAGTTTAGAAACCTCAAAATACACACAACACATTTTGAAAAACATTGTGGTTACGTGGGTTCAAGCTTGCTTGAGGAATATGTTAAAATCCAAGCAAACAATCTATGCCTTCGCCCCTCTCTGTTAAGGCGTGAGCGTGCGCACACATCACCAAGCTTGCATTGCAATTTGTAGCTCTGTTATTCATAGCCTTTCATTAAAGAATAACAGCCCCTGTTTGAGTATCACGAGGCAAAATTGTTCGCACATGTGGTCCAAATAGGCACACTAAGGCTGCACCCTTATGGTTTGTGAGTGACAAGCTTAATAAGATTACGCTTGATCTTTCTCTTAATAAAGCTGGATGACATTCAAGCAAAGCCTGGGTTTTGTTTTAATGTTACATTAAGGGAACCCAGAGTTTGGCACAGCTGGAGGCCTGAACCATAGAACAAAACTTGGCACTGCCACCATTCCCTTATGATCTCAGACATCACATAATGAATATTTATATCTATATATACACACATGCACATATATTAAATACCTATCATTAGCTGGTCAAGGTCAATGCTCTGGGTAACAGAACTGGATGTAATACCATGAACGATGATGGTTCTTTTTAACTTGTGTTATGAATCACACAAATTAAGCAACCCACAGTTTATAGAGTCTGCAGCATGATGGACTCCTTTTAAACCACACATACCAAAAGGAAGGAGAAGAACTCCAACAAATAACAAAGGCAAGAGAAGTGCCATCACCTTACTGTTTAAACCTGAACACAGCAGAACATGAAGACTCCTGCTTAACTTTAATAACACCAGCAGCCTTGGCCGGCTCCTGGGGAAGCAGTCATTTGCTTGAGATAAGTCAGGGCTGGCATGGTTTGAAGCATTATGGGTTAGAAGCTAAATAGTGTTAGCTGAGTCACACTGATTTAAACCATCATTGCAACTGGCCCAAAGATTACAGAAGACAGAATGCAAAGAAATAACTTAGAGGAACAGGGAAGATGCAATACCAATTTTTAAATTAAAAAAAAAAAAAATCATTAAAAACCCCACCACTAAACCCTCCCAAATTAAGACTTCACTTTTGGAAAGCTTCCTTAAGGACAAACTGAGCAGTCCCATCATCTTTCCCTCATCGCTGTGAGCTGTTATCCTAAGGGCATGCTCAGGCTGGGTGTCTGTCTACGTGTACCAGTCCCACAGACTAGTCAACATGTCTCAGGCTTAAACAGGCAATTCATGATGGAACAGGGAACTGGATGAACATGGGGTGGGGAAGGTTTAGACTGTGTAATTTATCTGCCAAAAAAATCATTTTTGGGATAACCAAAACAGTTCCCAAATTACATTTGCTAAGGAATACTGATGAGGAATTTAAGAGCACTGAAATACTGTCTTTTGCTGTTTCCAAAACAAAAAAATCATGGTTTTATTTCAAAGCATCCAGAAATCATTTACTGAAATGTAATATACGTACATTTCATTTCAAAAAGAACACAAACATGGACATTAAATTAAACAATTAAACACTTTGCATAGCCTGAATTTTCTTTCAGGCTTTTGTTTTGGTGAGAAAATGAAAACATTTTTGTTCAGCATTGACCCAATATAACTTTTCCTTCAATCATCTGGTTCAGCCGACAAAACATGACAAATGATTTCCACTGCTCTAGACTGAGCCCAGGTCTCTGTTAATACAGATGAATTCCTGATCCTCAGCCTCTCTCTCCTCCTGGAGATCTCTGGGTACTACCTTAAAGCCTGAGCACTGGGGTGGGACCATCCCTGGCTGTTAAGGGCATATCCTTGGACAAGTGGTTCACACTAAAGCCAGCTCGATGACTGCCTACGGAGATGTGGGCCAGGATGGGTCCTTGGCAGAGCCAAAAAAAAAAAATTTCTTCTTCCCTTAAAGTAAGTACTGAGACTCCCACTGAATTCAAGGGAGCTGATCAGAGCTTTAAGCTACAGAAAAGTACATGAGGAAACTGTGCTCCCTTCTGTCGTCAACTCAAAGCACTCAAATGCCCTTTTGGGGCTACACACCTGTTTATCCCAGCTCTTTATTCTTATTTACAACAATTAAAATTTGCCCTTTGTGCCCAATCCGACCAGAAGCTCACTGAAATCAGCAGAAAACTGCCCAGAAGGCCTCTCCTGTGCAACCTGTCATCCTGACTTTCAGCTGGTTTGGAGATGACAGAGCTCCAGAGCACCAACCACATGCATGTTGAAGTGAGCAGAACGTGAACAGGAGACAAGATCTTCTTGCCTAAACAGAGGCCCACGTTAGTAAGTAAAAGCAGTAAGAGAATATGCATTCTTGAAGGAATTCAGCCAATAATTATCTGTTTCAATAATTATCTGCTGCCTTCACTGGATGAAATTGAGATCCTCCTTGACTGAAATATGACATTCGCTGCCAGCCCTATTGGCATTTTTGTGTCCAAACCCTGCAGTACTTTTCATCCTACCGAACTCCACCTATAAAGCTCTCACACTATAATTTGGCTAACTATTCTGGGCTATTATATAAGCCCTTTGGCAGTGGCCTGTCCCAGATTTCTTCTAACCTCCACACTTTTTCTCACAGCCAAGTTTCTGCAGGAAACAAAACACTTTTCACTGAGGCCAATTAGCTCAAGAACGTCAAAAGGCTTTGGGTCAGTGACAAGAGCAATAGAGAGGCCAAGAAAATGAAAGGGACTTGTTCTGAAAATGTTTTTTACTATGTCAGAGCCAATTCCCAATGGAATGAAACAAGAAAAACATTCCTAGAGAGATTCGAGATCCGTTGTTAATTCCCGAGGCACATTAAGAAGTCTCACTTTCCCCTCTTTCTCATTCCTTTCCAAGGTACATCATGGGGCTCCAGATAGAGGATGATAAGTCAAGAGATCTGTACAGTGGTCCCAGGCATTCAAAGTTAAAATGAACCAAGGTTTGGGGAATCCTACAGTAATGCTCCAAAGTTTCTTTCATTTTTGAAGAAAGAAAAGAAAAATAGAACTCAAAACTCTATTTGAAAATATTTTCTTTATGATTGAGATACTGGGACTGCTTCTCTCAAGAAACACTCACTTGATTTCCTTGCAGATTAACTGGTCTGTGCCCCTGCTGCCCCATCTTTAAAAGAAGCATAATCCACCTTCTCCCAGGAGGACATATTTGTCCCATTACGTGCCTGTATACTGATAAAATTACTGATGACTGCACTTTTGAATGACCTTCAGGACTGCTGCCTTTCCCACCATTGCCACAATGCTCATCATTGACTCCGTGTCCAGGGTGAGGAGCCCCACCAGCACAGCAGACGTCATTTTTTCCCATGCTGGTAGAGGTCAGACCCACAGACTTGCTGGTACTAGAACTGAAGCTCACCTTCCAAATTTTTTTAAGTATTAATTTAAAGGATTATTAAATATCAGTCTTAGAGGGCCCAAGGCTGCATCAGGGGGAAAACACTGTTTTCCAGCCGAGCTTTACTTAATGATGGACTTTGCACTTCCTAATCTCTTTGGAAAATAAATGCCACATGGCATCAGAATATACTGATAGTCAGGTCCCCCGCAAATAACGCATAACCACACCTTTTGAGTTAGTTTTTATGATGCTCTTTGTAGGACAATGCCGTGAGTTGATCTTGAATATTTCATCATGAGAACAAAATATTTCTCCTGACATCTAGCTCTCTGTTCACAGGTTCATTTTTTCTGATGATTAATTCTGAGTTCATGCAGAGTGTGTTCAAGATTACATGGATTCATATTCAGTTGACCATATTTGAGAGGATTATTTTAGTGTGCCCCGGTTTATGGCCCATGAAACATGATCCCTCGTCTCTCTGTTTCTCTCTGCCAGCACTATTATTCTAACAACCAGTACTGGGAACTGGAATTATCAGTGTAACCGTGGAAAACAGGTATTTTTCTCTATGAAAACCAGCTCTCATTCAGTGCCTTACACTTGCTCTGGTCTCAGTGTCAACTGCCAAACAGAACCCATCAAAATGTCTAAAGGTTTAGCCTTTTAGACTAAATTGACATTTTATGTTTGCCACAAACAATCATTTTTGGTGTATCTAGCACATACTACTGCTGACAGTAGTGATACTACCCTGAACAAACCAAAGCATAGTAGAAACACCCTGATGTAACTGAAACCACTGCTTGTGTCTCTCTGAAGAGCTGTGACCCACCTTACCTACACTGGAAGGTATTTCCATCTCTACCCAGGAGACCAGTACTGGCAGCACAGTTTTGATGCTGGCATACAGCAGACACATGTGCTCTCTGACAGTTTTGGCAACGTCCGACCATCTTTCCTATCATGGTATCACCATCCTGAGCCAACTGCCAGTTGGCCTGAATGGTGCTTGATGAACCAAGAGCAGAGAAGCTTTCAACTGACAACACCCTGTAAATTATACAGAGCAATACAATTTCATGTGCAGCCCCCAGAGATCTCAAAGCAGTTTAAGGACAGAAATTAAGGTCCAGTGTTGTGACCCTTACTCAACACAAGTGTGAGCTAATTAGAAAGCTGCCCCATTGAAATAAGCAGAGTTGCTTGCAGAAGTATGTTTAATGTGCAGTCACACAACACCAGAAACATTTTAAAAATTAATTATACTGTGATTGTTCCTCAAAGCCACAGCCCAACCATATCTCCTGGTGCTGTACTAAAGTAACTGAAACATGCAGCATTTCTGTTCCAGAAAACCCCGTCTCTGGTCAGTAGCACAGTTACTTTGGAACCAATAACTGTTTTTTCCAGATTTGCACGCAACCTACAATATACTCATGTTTTGATAAAGGGCCTAAAATCCTACAACTTAATGGATGAACCAAGAGCTTTTGCTGCATAATGCAACTTGCTCATAAGAAAGAGGAGGATTTGAAGTATAACCTTAGGCATAAAATCCCTATAGCACTGAACTGTATTAAGCTACAGTTTCTCAGTATCAGTACTGCTGTGATCAGAGTCGCTGGGATTTTCTTTTGGTATTATCATCCATCCCTTCCACCCTGTGTCACTGCGACTGCATGCAGAAAGCAGAGGTTATATACACGGTTTTATTTCAGCACAGAGCACCTTTCACAACCCCTCAGCAATTTTCTACACAGTGTCAATCGCACCGGACTGGGTAGAATGTTATTTTTCTTTGACTGATGCTGTCAACACGTTATCTGAAGTCTACCTCTGAGTGCAAGAGCTCGGTGAGAGTGTTTGCATTGCACTTGTGCGTTACGCTACACCCATGCTTGGGCACTCTCTGCCCCATCACTCACCGATCCCACTTTCTGATCACTTGACTGCCATTTGGATGGAGCCCAACGCCAGCTCTCTCTGAGTGCAGAACACAGTCAAGCAGGGAAGATACTTCTTTCAGCTCAGTTTTCAGCTGAGATTCAATGGGTTGTGTGTTTATTGCTTTTTTTCTTGAAAACAGAGCTTTCCTGTAATGCTGTACTTATGGGAAAGCTCAGATCCTGCAATTTTTTTCACTCTTTTTGGGAAACAGCAACATACTCTCTGCAGCATGCTCCTCTTCCAAATTAAGACAGGAGTGAGACTATCTTTCTGTAAGTAATAAATGCAACACGCTTTCCTTATCAACAAATCGTGAGCACAGTTCTACTATGCAGTAGCAAACTAAGTTTCCTTTCCATTATCATCTCTAAAAATTACTGTTATAGTTGATGTATTCAGGGAATCCTTGAGCTGACCGTCGAAAGGCAGCATACCTTAACCTTAACTAGCTGGCAGCCTGTGATGGCGAGCAGCAAGGAATACTCTATGCATCTGGAACTGCAGGGGAAAAGCATCCCATGCAATTTTCCCGGAAAGAATTTGGCTGAGACATCAGAGTAAAGGAGTCTTTGCAATGCGTGCTACCGAACCATTTGTCACTGCAAGGCCTGCCCCAGGCTCCTGAGTCACCGCAAAGGAGAAGACCTCACCGTCTCCCACTGGCCTGTGGGACAATGGCCAGTGCTGATGCATGAGGTACAGAATTTCTGTGAGCTGCCAACAACTCCCCAGCACCTGGTTTTCTCTGCTGTGGCTTTCTTCCATCCCTGGCCCGTGCCAGCTGACAGCAGCTAAAAACCACTACTGCCCCAGTGCCATGGGTTGGCAAGAAGTAAGACACGAGGACATGATTTCCACAGCAGGGATTGATTCCCTTTCCAATGCTGAGCTCCTTTTCCTAACGCTGTTCTGCTATATTCAGCATCCAGTACCTTGATCCTGAAAACTCATAATATTAACAATTCCACATCCACACAAATGCAGATGTACTATACACACAGATACACAAGTATGTATGTATTTTCCTGTAGAGGAAATATGATATTTAGGCTTTATAAGATGAACAAGGAGAACAGAAAACCAAGAATTCTGGGCTTGCGCCCAAACCACACAGCTTTGAAATCAGCGGCGCGTTGAAAAAAGTACACAACAGAGAAACCCTTACGCTTCTTTCCAAGAAAAGTGTCTAAGTTTTCCAATCTGTTTACGACTGATGTCTAAACACAAGAGACTAAAATCTGGGCTGGATGAGACTGGACTGGCATACAGCATCAAAAACCTCTCCTTCCTGAACCAAGGAACAATACCGTAAGTGTCTGGACACAGATGCAGACCTGGTGTTGAAGAACTTTTCCCCAAAACTTTTGTATCTGCTTTTAATTTCCAATGAGTCAGTGAACACATCTGTGTGCTACTACTCTTCCAGACCAATCCTCTTTTTTATTCTCAGAACTCATCTCTCTTTTGCCCAACACCTGCTCACTGCTCCCTCTGAAATACAGTTCAGGAGTATTCAAACACTCAGAAATATTCAAATTGCTTTCTCTGGAAGAGCCTCTCCTTAGCTCTGGCTTTAATTAAATTGTAGTATACTTATATACTACAGGTGTAGTAGAAACAGGTGTATTAAAAATACAGTAACAAAGGCAACTATGAGCCTCTAACAGAGAAAGTGAGGATGCACAGTGATCTTTAAAGGCTGGAGGCAGCTGAGGAATGTGATAAACAGTTCTGCATAGAAACATTATCCAGATAATACAAGTGCAACCGCAAAATATCTCTGACCCAATCTTAGCTAAGCAGTATCTAGCCCTGAATCACTACTAATATTAGTGTCATTTCTCTGGAAAGCTCAGTTACTGCCTACCGCAGTGGATGTTATTCCTCAGTATCAGCTAGACCTCTCTACACGTGCAGCTCTGAGACAAGGAATCCTCACTACACCACAGATCCAGCAAGGCATTAGAAATGGAAATGACATCACTTCCCACTTCCAGAGTGCAGGCAGAAACACAGAGGCCAGTTTTGGAGCAAGTCTGGTCTGAACCGCAGGAGCCCTGAGGGAACATCATCTGCTCCTCAGGTCCCACTACTGTTTTCAAAGCCACCGTGGAGCTGGTTTTCCTCTGTGATAAGGCAGAGCCAACACTGCAGGTGTGCTGTGACATCTGGGCAGAGACCAAACCCCCACTATCAGCTTGGTCTTTCACCTCTGCTGGACTGATGATGCTACTTCAAACACTTTGGTCAGGATGCAAGGCTGGGTCTGCACAAAGAAACAAACTGTTTCACCTACCAGTCCTCACTGGAGTGATCGCCCAAGCCCCGGCAGCCTCCAGGATAGAGCTAGGACCTGCTAGTGGGGAGATGTCCATGGGGTGACAACACTACTGCTTAGCTCCCTGCCACCCTCCTTAATGCAGTCTCCAAACATTAGTGTGGCGTTTGTGTTCTTTGCAGCAGAGGAGGGAATTGTGCCATCCTTACTTTCCAATGGGACTCCAAAGCACAGTGAAGCTAACCACCTGTCCCAAGACCAACAGGCATCCAGTAGCAGGGCAGGAAGATGAATACAGATCTCCTGAGACTGACGGTCACGTCTTGGGCTCTCGGAGCATGCTTTGCACACTCAGCTGAAGCACAGCCTGATAACATTATGTAGGCCCATCTCACTACTTATACTGCGGCCTTTCATCGATGAGACTTCACAGCTCTTGCTGTCCTGTGTTTAACCTTGTGGTAAGCAGATAATTTATGACCATACCAATTCCAAAAAAGAAAAGGAAAAGCTGCAGTACTGTATTTGAAGTGAAGTCTGGCAAGATGTCCTGCTCTCTCTCTCCACAAGTACTTTATGGCAAAGCCTGAAATGGTTTCCCAGGATGTAGCATATCTGGCATGAATCCTGCCAGGCGAAATCTTGTCTCGTTTAATTAGCCCTCAGAAATTTTCACTGTCCTGCGTTCTCACTGAGGTCTGAACCACAGCTCCTGCTGTCCAGACACCATGGGGAGCGAGACACCACGTCCAAGGCCACTGCTGGTGGCCCAGTTGTGAAAGCTCCTGACGGAAACTCATCTCATTAAACTTTTGAAAGATGGATGCTCTGGCACTGGAGCAGCTCCGAGATCTCAGCTGGAGTTTCTGCTGGCCTCCGATTCTGTCTTTGTAATATTTTAGGTTTTGCGTGCTGGAAAATGACTTGTAAGAATGCTCTTGAGCGCCAGTGTTTGGAACCAGATCGGTTTCCAGCATTCCCAAATCCTGGGATACTCAGACCTGATGTGCTGACTCAGATCACTTGAGACAAGCAAGTTAGTGAAAAGTTCAATCCGGTGGTAATGAGATCTGGTGGAATTAGACCTCCGTATGATTTATTCAGCGTTTTGTAATCAGTGTAGAGTGTTAATGTCATCCATTTGCTCCCAAACCTCTGCTTAGAAAAGAGCAAGGCGAGTCAAAGCGAATGCCTCCCAACCTTACTTACAGTGTCAGCCTCTTTTCTTTGCAAATGAATGGTTGCAGATCTCTGCAGAGGTGCCTGGCAGTTCAACTGAATCCTCTGAATTAGCATTTTTACCCCTATCGATTATTAATTGGTTCAGCCACAAGATACTTCCCAGATCCCTGCTAGAGAGACTGAAATCTTTTATAAAGCCTAATAACAAAAGTCCCTTGTCAAATGTTGAGATAAAAGCTATTATCATGCAATAACTAAACTTTATGAAAAATTCCCAGATTTCAGACTGTTTTTAAGATTCACTCATAATAAATTATAGGATTTGGTGAATCCAAATCATGGCAAATTATCAGGGTTTCCCAGGACTTATTACCCCCTCAGTTGCCTTCTGTACACTAGTTTTTACCAATAATCCATGGAAGACGTGTTCTTGTCTCCTGAGCCCTGTGATCTCCATTAGATAGCTTTTGTCAGGGCCCACTTTGTCACATTTAAAACCCAGAGGGAATATGCTATGGAGTGATAATGCTGATGGCTGTGGTAACTGGGAAAGCCCTTCGGCACACAGCAAAAAACCCAGGAACTGTAAGGGAGCACCAGGATGTGTCTGAGGATCGGTAGTCAAAAGTCTGTCGGTAGTCAAAAGTCTGTCAGTAGCCAAAATTTTGTCTACTTTGCTTTGTTTCTCACAGCTCAATCAAAAGAAGAGCTCTTCAAAAGATACCTTCTTTCTCTGCAGTTTTCATAGGAAGGCAGACTTAGCGCTGAACAACAATCCCTCTTACTATTCAACAGGCTTGTCTCATCCATGAAGTCAAAGATTTGGGTCTTCTGAGGTGAACTATCTTATTTCTTCAGTTGAATCCTCTGTATCATGTCCCAATTTTTTTAATGCAAGATTTAATTTTTTTCCCCACAGTGCTCACGATCAAGTTGGTATCTTTTTCCTTGCTCCTGCCTGTATTGCTAGATGTTTTCCTTGTTGTTTTGGGCTGTTTTTTTTTTTTTTTTCTTTCCTTTTTTTAATCTGTGTCCTGCACTTTCATAGGAAAAGAACTACTGCTAAAAAATCCATTAACATGGTTTGGCCAGAGTCCAAGATTTCAGCTACCAAGAATGTTAAATCCTCCATCTGTTTGCTAGTTAGATAATGTTACCTTTGAGCTTTCCTTTGGCTGCTAAAGACACTTTATCTGCCTTAAATGTTGCAGAAAATTACACTTTAGGTCAAAGCCTGTGTGCCATTAAATAAGGGGTGGGTGGAGGGAAAGGTTCTTGCTATAAATTTCCACCTTTAGCCCCTCCTAGTTCTTGGTACGTTCAGATACAGGGAAGTCCTGAGCTGAGTGTAATTGTATTAATGACCTGGATAATTGATGGTGAATGATGGATATGTTGAGCTAGACTCTAATCCACTCTTAAATATTTGCTTGACTTTTTAAAAATCAAGGGAATACCCTAAAGGGAAGGAAGTTCTCTCACAGAGGAGAAGCTAAATAGCTACAGCTATGGTGTGCTCGAGTGAACATTTGGCTAAGACATTACTTCGTGCCTCCGCAGAGGATGCAGACCAGGCAGCGAGACCCAACTCCCCCTTCAGTGCCAAGACCTGGCTGTAACATCCACCAGACACGTCCAGGGAAAGGTGGCTCAACTGCTTTCATTGACATGGTGCCACAGAGGGCATGCCAGGAGGTGACCTTACACCACCCCCACCCCATTCATCTGCTCACTTCTCATTAAAGCTGATGGGACACACAGTTGGCCACCTTCTCCTTGAGGAAAGCATCAGACATGAAGTTTGCACAATTGACATCCATGGGAGTTTTCCTCATGGCTTCAACCGCAACATCTTTACATCTGGGAGTTCACCAGAGAGCACAGGTTGCTCTCAAGTCACATCGTAACTCTCCACCCGCCCTGACCCCACTCTGCTCCACCCGCCCGGCACAGCAGGTGCTTTCCAGATGAGCATTGGAGATGAAAAACTCCAGCTGCTCAAGCTGTCTCCTGTGCTCCCCAAGGAGGGAGCAGCCCCTGCTGAGAAAAGCTAACAAGGAACCACTAAGCGTAACTGCATGGGACACTGACAGCTACTTATCAGGAAGGATTAGAACAAGGTCCCAAACCCACAGAAATTCTGGCATTGCATTTAGCAGAGCAAACCCACATCTGCCTCTACTTAGTCCTATTACGTACTCTCCAGGGGTGGATGGCTGGACAGGATTGGTCAGAAACAGCAACAAGTGACCGGCCAGAACACAAAAAGCTGTCACAGGATTGGCTGAGATCAGAGGCAACCTGGTGGAGGTCAGCACAGAGAACCTTGCATCACACCATCAGCAGGACAGCAGCATGAGGCTGGTCTCACCAGCTGACCTCGGCTGGGAGAGGGATGAGCACCCTCCTGGGCAGCGAGAGACATGGGGATGGGGCTCTGGTACAGACCAGCCTGCTCTCTCTCTGCAGCTGGGAGGAAGGTTTCCTTCCAGCCCTGTTATGAGAGAGTTTCCCAGCATCCAGCCAAGTTTCCTTAGCGGCAGCTGAGGGACTTAATTTTTAGGGCTAGAAAGAGATTTCTAGGCACAGAGCCTCATCTGCAGCAAAGTCAAACTGAACCCGACAGCAACTGTGGGAGGTCAAGAGAAAAACGACTATGAAATAGATGGGGTTGTCACTTCATTAAGGAATAGGGAAAGCGCTGATGTAAGCATGAAAGGCAGAGAGGTGGGAGAAACCAGAAAGATAGTGAAAAGGTCATCCTTCAGCTCAAAGTGGCTGGTTCAAATCTGGCCAGATTTGAATAACCAGAATTCATTAGTAATTGAAGTAGCTTGTGACTGCATTAGGGAAAAGTCCCTGAATAATTTCTCATGGAGGAAATTTTCATGTGTAGAAGCACAGTTGTGCAAGGAAAGTAGCTGCCCAGCCTGACTGATTCCAGGGTAAACACAGGGTCTTGGTGATTAACTGTCCACTTGAGTATATCAAATGCGTGAAAAGAAGAGCAAAGAGAACACGTGCCTGGACTGTTCAAATTATTTCCTCAATGATAGACCAGCATCATGTAAATGACCACAATCAGTCCTGCTCATTACACAGGGAAACCAAGCACGGCTGCTACCATTGACCTAGGAAGTGTGAATGAACAGTTTGTTTGGAGAGAGATGAAAGGATCTGTGCAAATGAAGCCTTTCTCCATCAGCACGACAGATTTACTTCTTCATGTGGCCTCAAGTAGCCTTGGAAAGGAAATCTGGAATGTTGTAACATTCATAAATATTTGACTGTTCTGTCTTACCTTGAAAACAGGCAGAAACCCTATCCTAAAGAAAGCACTCCTAGATTGAAAAGTCATTTTGTTAAGCAGGCCATGACCCGGGGAACTAGGTATCGGTGATGTTTAATCTGTATCTGTATCTATGCACATGTACAAACACACACAATAAAATGCAGGGTTTGTCCCAAGGAAAGCTTGGGAAGCATTCAAAAACAAAGCTAAATTGAAGCTTAGTTACTTAGATTAATAAATGAGGTTTTGTAATGTTTGGAAGTGAAACAGAAATATTTTACCATGTTAGTGAAGATAAAGTATTTTAGCTTTCTGGGGATAACTAAAAGAAAGGAGAAATAATGATTTATTATTTTCATTAGAGTACAATGGCCAGTTTCTTTGCTGTATCCTGTCTGCTCTAACACCAGTCAGGCAGTTATGGCAAACTCCAACCTTTCATTCAGACTTTCCACGTAGCTCCCACTGTCAACTTTGAGAAGAAACAAACAAAAAGTGCTTGCAGAGTGGAAGGGTGAACAGGTAATTTAAGACACACCCTGCAACATGACCTGCAACTTAAAATTTGCACCACAGTGCAGATCCAACTCAAAGCCCTTCTGCTCTGGTTGAGATGTGCAATTCTGTACCTGCAGTGCTGCTGGCCCCTACAGAACAGGAGAATGAATGAATGAAAAATAAATAAAGATTAGGCAGTATTCTTAAGAGATGAAGCATCAAAACACACTCATCCAATACAAAACTCCCTGCTTTTGATGTGTATGAACTGCGTTTAAAACTGCCACTGTTTAGTTGCTCAGCTAATGAAAGATGCTTATTCTTTAACTGAAAAAAAAAGTAATTTGGATCCACAGGAGATTTTCTCTACCAGCTGGTTTTGAATGCTGTGGTACTCTCTCCTCTGGGTATAATTAGATTGCTATAACCTAAACAGCCCTTCCAGTCCCATCATTTTAATGTTCCCCAAGGTGGTAAACAGCATTAGGGCCTCATTCCTGCAGCCTCTAGGTCAAGAAATATGTATGATTATATGTGTACCTTAAATGGTTTTCCTTGTGACCACGGAATGAGCCACAATTACTGAAAGGCATTGTAAAATCTGACACACTCTGGTGTAAGTCTTTCAAAAACGTATTAGCGCAGGACCCACGTTTTACTCTACATGGTATGGCACTGAATGCAATGGAGCCATGAGTTCATTTAGCCTTCATGCCAAGGAATAAGTATAACAAAAAGAAATTACAAAAAAAGAAAATCATTTCCCCTACCCTAATTGCTTCTTTTTTGAGGAAATACACTGTGCATTGAGTATCTAGACAGATGTGCAGAGATAGAGTCTTCTTTTTCCAGTTCACAAAGTATTTTAGTAAATCAATCAAAAAATAAAGAAAAATATTTGGGTTTTTTGTCCGGGAAAAATGTTTTAAAATATATTTGCAGAATTATTATGGATCAGCCAATGTTATATGTGCTCCCAAATACAATACTTCGTTCTTGGGTTTCTAGCCTCTTCTTGTCATATATTAAACAAATTCCTTTTGAAAAATAATTAAAAAAAGCAAGGTTTTTAATTTTGAATACCTCAGAACAAAATCCTGGATTTTTTGAGGTACATACCTTCTCCAGTGTTTTCTGTATTTCCACTATTTGTTTGCCACCCTTGCCCTAAGTTACTGTGTAGATTTGCATCAAACCAAGATTTTTAGGCAAGAGAACTAGTTGTACTTTTAGCATAATTATGTTTGAGTAGCACTGGCGTTGAATATCATTACGCTTAGGAATTCTCTCTAGACTAAAGGAAAAACATAAGTTATCTGAAATACTGACATTGTGTACCAAGAAAAAAAAAATGAGCACCTTAAATCTGCAGCTAATGGGAATAATTTAAAGACACTATGAAATAAAAAAGCAACACATTAAAAATTGGATAACCACACTATTACTTCAGGAATGTCAAAAGGTTTCCCTGAGAATGTTAGGATAATGTTTTGCTGTTCTGCAGAAAGGCTTTGTTACTGCTTTCCATTTGAGAGGAAAGCAGCAAAGCTTTTCACATGTTTTTGAAAAGGAGCAAATTTGGAGAGAAATGAGCAGAAAATATAAGAACTCTTTCCTTGAAGAGGTTTTTTTTTTTTTTTTCTGTGTGGGGTGCATGACATAATTGAAAAGGTCAAAATATATGAATGTGGAAAAACATACATTCTGCAACTGTTTGTGCATATATATTTCATTTACACAAACAATTTATATATAGGTATACACACACATATATTGTGTACATGTATATACACACAGAATAGACAGAAAAGGTCAGGCGATGTGAAGACTGCCTCTGAATTTTAACAGCTATTTTACAAATATTTTCCTTTCCTAAAATTTCACTACTGAAAGAGACAACCAACTCCTCATCTGTTATTTGTGAGATACGTAGGCATCAAAGGAAGGTGGAGAACGCTGAAGAAGAGGTGGAAAAGCTTCAGCTGAAGGCTAGAGAATGCTGTACACATTTAGGTGACATGGGAAAGATGCTTTCCCACCAAGAAAAAAACATAACAGTGCTGATTCAGCAAGCAGTAAATTGAGGAAAAACAGCAGGAGGTCTAAATAAGAAATACAGCGCTAGGGTAGGATGCATCCGATGATGAAAATTCTCCAACTTAACAAAAGAAATTAAGAAAAATATCAGTACCTGAAGATTCAATCCATGTTGGTCATACTGTTTGTCACTAACAGCATTCTGTTCTCTAGTCAAACCTAAAAATAATTTACTTTCATATGTGTTTCAGATGAAGACTGAAGTTTGCTGTTCTGCCTTCCTAGCCTCAGCCTCATTTATAAACAACTCTGTTTGGAGGTGCTAAGTTGGAGCAATTTGTCCTCCTTCCATTGCCCTAGCAAGAGCTCCAGCCCATAGTGGAGATGATGGATGATATCTGGACTGTTTTCTTTTTAGCTACAGGGGAACACAAGATTTATGAATAACGCTATTGATGGGACGTACAGTAAATTTCACATGGGATGAAAGAACGTTGGTTCATTAACTAGATTTAGAGAGAGAGAAAACCAAAATGATTAATCAATGGAAGACAAAAAGGAAATCATATTTAACCAAGGGAACACATATATCCTGAAGGCATATGTTCTCTCACTTCAGTAATTTTAATAACACTCACAATTTAATTGAACAAGTCAGAGATTCTGCCATGAATTAGGCACGGACTCAGAAATGAAGATCAAATCTGGATCTGAAAAAAGGAAACGCATTTAAGTTTCAGTTTTCTTGTACTGTTAAAGTATTTGATATTGCAAATTCTCACGGTTTTTTTTCTCCATTGCCACCTACAGTATTATAGGGTTCAGGAAAGCCAACAAACTGTGCTGATGATACAGGGGAAACAAAGAAATTCAAATTTAATTCAGTTTTCATATCAGTTTGACTTTGATTGAATGAAATAGTTTGGAATAAATCCTTGAAAAATAACAGGGACATGGGGTAGAGTACTCACTGAGCAGCTAAGATCCTTACAAAAGAAGTAAGATAACTTTGGTGGTCAATAAGACATTCGAGAAAAATGGAATGTAAAAAAAAATTCCTTCTCTTTTCGAGATTATTCAGCATTGGTTGGTAAAACTGCACCAGTCTACAGTAGTAAGCCAAAGAAGATTAAGTTTCTGGTTATAGAACTAGAAATATGCAATATTCATAGAAAGCACCTCCGTTTGAAAACTGACTACTGAAAGATTTCAAAAAACAGTTGCAAAAATGGAGAATCATCTGTGATGGGAGCTTTAGCTAGCAAAAAATTTATAGGGATTGGTAACGAGCCCAACACCAGTCAACATTTTTGTACATGACTTGGAAGTTCTTCTCAAAACACTGCCAATAAAATCCACACGCACGAGACAGACTGTCAGTGTGGTGAAATATGAGGATATAGAGCCATCTGAACAGATCTGCCTCTTGAAACACATCAGGCAGGAACACATCCAGCACCGAGATTTTTGCGAATGGGGGATACCAGCTAGAACTTTCAAATGACGTGTGTGGATGCTCATCAGTGACCACAGACCCTGGTTCTCGGCACGCTGCTCTCCTGGGCTGGATGTATGTGGCACTTGGTTCGGTATCTGAGTACGGTGAGACCAAACTATGACCATCACACACAGCTCCAGCAACCAGCCTTTAAAAAAGCATCATCAGGAGCAGCATAACTGAAGAAAATGAGTTTTGGCAGTTCAGTCCAGTATGGATATTCAGATGTTTAACAGTGACTGAGCACAAAGTCTCCAGATTGTCCCTCATTAGAGCACTAACAGGATTTCCCATTTCTTCAGGTAACATGTGCGCCCTAGAGGTCTTTAAGAGTCTTCCTGCCTTTGTGAAATTAGTCAAGGGTTAATGGGGAGGGGAAAGGAGGGGAGCAGGTGGACACATAAATCCACTCTCAGCCTACCCACATAAGCCATGTTTTCTTAAGAAACCACAAATACAAAGAAGATCAACAGAATAATTCAAGGTCCAGGAAACAGGCCTCACAGTAGGAGATTTAAGTAGCTTGGTCAATTTAGCCTAAGATGGAGATCTACTGATGGAAGTTATACATGTCTTTCCTAGGAAAACTTGTGAATGTGGAAAGATTCCTCAGTTTAGCAGAAAGAGGCACAACCCAGTCAGGCAGAAATTATTATGAGACACATTCAAAAGAGAAAGAGGTACCTTATCTATTTATTTATTTTGTCAGTTGCCAGTAAAGACTTCTGGAAAAGCTTATCCAAGGGAAGCGGAAAGATATCCCTCAATGTCCTTAAAATAATGCCAGATGTCATGAAGATAGATAACCAGTAACATGGTGTCCATTAAAATATGCAGGGCAAGAGCGAGTGACAGTGCCCTGCCTGGTTCTGGTATTTTTTTCATGACATTTAGCATTAGGGCCACACTCCAACTTGCACAGGATGTAACACTCCAGAGGGGACTCCCAGGGACTCTTACAGGTCTCCTCGCAGGACGGGACAGAGGTGGTGCAATGTATGTTTGAAAAGGGAAGATGGGACAAGCTCTATAACCGCCCTCTCAACAGGCCTGTTCTGTGAGTTGGATTTTCTATGGACCTGAAGGCATCCAGCAACTCTTAAGATTTGATCTTTGACCCCTTGCTAAATCTTCCTATCCTCCTCCCTTCATCCTCCCATCAACCCAACCAGTGAAGCAACAGCCTGGGGATGGAAGACGGCCAGGAAACTGCCCCATTCCCATACACAGAGCTCTGTTAATACTCAGTACCGCTCCTGTCGATACCATTAGCTCTTTTTATATTGTTTCAGTGGGAGGAAGATGCAGTCTACATAATTTTCCCAGGGTAACTGTGACTCTTCTGTAACATTGCAGAAACACTACTCTCCTAGAGAATGGCTTTGTCACAGAAAAGGCCTCTCAAACTGTCAGTTTTCGTCTGATTTTCTCTGGGCAGTGGGGGAAGGAACATATTTTCTCCTCCAAAAGCATTCAGCAAATTTGTACTGCAGTCAGCTAATTTTATTACTTCTCATAAATGTCCATTCCTGTAATGCTCTCAAGGTATTTTCATAATTCTACCTTGGGAATTACAAATCAACTTTCTCTTTGATAAAGTAACCTGCAATATTTTATTTTATTTTTTATGTTATGAACAGCCGAAAATGTATGACATCCCATAAAATGTCTGGGTTAGGCCTTTGAATATTGCTTCTTTTAAGAAGTCTTTTAGCATTGAAGCAGAGAAATACAATCCTAGGATTGGAGTCTATTAGGCAAAAAGAAGGAAGGAAATCCTTAAAGCCAGTGTCTAGAGTGTCTTTAAAGTTGCTTTTCTGTATTCCAAAGGGATTTAACTTCCATTTAATTAAATTTTTGTTTAAGAAAAAGGAACCTGGATTATTTTATTTATTTATACATTTTTGCAGAAGTTTATGATGAAGTATGTTAGGGAGGGGAGAGGAGAGAGGTGCTCCCCAAAGACAGTGCATATTTAAGTAATGAAGTATTTTACTAGAGAGCCTAAAAATTGGCTTCATGGCCTCAGAGACAGAGCAGCAGCTTTGCTCACATAGCAACAACCGCACACAGAGGAAAGAGTCCTCTGTACTTAAACAAGCCAGGCCGCGTTTTCATTTAGTCGCCTCTCCAAATCACAGGCTGGGGAGCATCGCTGAGGTACTCGGCCAGTTTTCTGTCATGCAATCGTTATGGGAATTTTACAAGGCTAATTTTGGAAAGAGGTTTTTTTTTTTTGATCAATTTATACCAAATCCCCAGTTAAGGCAGTAACACATCTGTTTGTAAACAGGAGAGGTTACAGTACAGAGATAGCCAGCAATTCTTTCACTACAATTAGGGATATAAAAGACACTCGGAGGATTTTTTATTTTAAAATCAACAAGCAAGCCATTTTCCCAGCAGCCACTCTAGCCCAGGATCTACACAGTACCGCTGTGCTTAGAGAAATAGTAGGAAACACACATATGTCATAGATGAGCATTTCTCAGCATATCCTTCCACTCTCTCTGCTTTAGGGAATTGCTGAACCAGGGGTTATGCCTCAGTCATAACTTTAATGAGCCACTGGTGAACTTGTCTTCTACAAATGTGTCAAAACTTTTTGTGTATCCACTAAAAAGAGAGCAATTAATAGAAAATGGTTCACCAGCGCCCTGCTTCGCCGACACAGCTGTCCCAGAGCAGTGATGGCCAGCGACCGCACATCCTTTTCTTTTGCTGAGGTTTGCATATACAGCACAAGAAGTAAAACTTCAAGTTCCCATAAAAGACTGCTCTTCCATTTAGGACTCCAGAAGTTTCACAGTATCAGTGCTAGCAATTGTTCCCTCTTTTTGTTACCCACAACAAGAAGTATTTATACCTCAATCTTAGCATTTCTGGTGCAGGACCTACGTTATTTAAAGGCTCTCAACTTCCTAAGAAAAATTACCTTTAAAAAGGCCATAGATCCATCCAAACCTCCTTGGTTTAGCATCACTAAAATGCTCTGATCTGGAGTGCAAAACATACTGAGGTCTCTGGCATTGCCCCTGGGTCTGCACACCTACAGCTGGAGCAAATGGCCCTCACCTTTAGTACATGTCCGGAGTGAATGCCAAAGCCAGCCCCCGACATTTATAGCAAAATACTGTGAACACTCACACGTCTTGGGAAATCATTGCCAACAACCCAAGTGAAATAATGTCAAGCCTGCATGAAATACCTGAAGCCCCATTTGACCTGTGGAACCAACCATGCAGAAGGGCTTTGTACTCAGCGATCCGCTGGGTTATGCCATGCTTCCAACAACACCCTTCATGCCAAGCACAAACACCCCTGTTTCACCAGTCAGTGGGGTTCCTCATATGTTCAGCATTAGGCATGGTAGGGAATGCTTTGCTGAATCAAATCCTCATTGATTACATGAAAAATCAGACAGCACAAATGATAGGCAAATACCAAGATTGGTGGGTTTTTTATACTTTTTTTATCTTGAATTCCAAGGAGCACTTTGAGAATTATTGCTGATCACTATGCTTTTGTCAAATACGTATTTCATGAAACTTCTGATGGTCCTTTCCAATACACCCATGCTTGGGGAAGCTAACATTACAACAGAGCACGTGCTGCATCTGCTCTGCCTGTGCTTGCAAATACAAGTATTTGGAGCTGCTGCTGCACTGCTGCATGCAGGGGGTGAGCGAACTGGCCTTGCAGTCCATAGCGAGGACAAGTCAACTGTGGGGCTATTTTTCAGTCTGACTTCCCATGGAAATGAAGGTTCTGTGATAATGTTCTCCTCTGGTTTTTGTTAGGGACCTTCAAGCGGTGTGGGCACTTCAGCAAAGTATAAAATCAGAGTAGAAGTCTTGGTAACTACAAATATTGACAGTACTCATCAAAACAGGCACATGAGTAAAGAAGACCAGACTAATCAGTTCTCCCACTAACTGCCGGCAAAGAAGAGCCAACCCCTTCTTCAGCATCAGAGAAATCGCTACAGCTGCAAACATATCTTCAGTAATCACTCTTTTCACAGTAAGACTTCTTGTAGCATATAGATTACATTTGAAATGCTCAGAGATGTTGCCAACTGCTGATTTACTTAACCTAAAGACCCTAGCCACATTTATCCTGCTTTCCGCACTAGTCCCTTGTTAAAGTGTATAAAAAATACCGGTAAGGCAATTCTGAAAATTGATGACACACAGAAGAGTGTCCTTTCTTACCAGGGAATCACATCAACCATATTAGGAGGGAAAAAAAAAAGCCCATTAGTAAAAGGTTGAGAACAGAGACACTCTGCCATCAAGCAGATTTTAGATCAAGGGATGATCAGAAAATTTTTGAAAGCCAAAGAACTTTGTGCTAAGGGAATTCTTGGGACATGACAGAGAGATCTACAAAAAGCCAGAGTGACTACCGTGGGAACAAACCAGGTAGGATCTATGTGGGATAAAGGATAACTCCATGCTTGTGGAATTAGGCTATTAATTTGGAACAGTAAGTCACGGAAGAGTTGTGAGCTATGAACAGCCACAGCTGACTTTTCACCCTGGACAAAACGCCCTGTATGGCCCTGAACGCATGCCAAGGGTAGCACCAGCTACCTACCTCACACCTCCAACTACAGTCCAAGTCAGCCAGTCAGTCTCCCTCCAGAGGACAGAACCTCCTCTGAAGGCAATTCAGAGCATCCAAGGTCATCCAGGAACACACATTTGTCTCCTCTGCCTAATAAAGCAGCCTATGCCTCATCCTTAGTCTTTGGACTAAAAGGGCAAATTAAGGATACGTGCATGTTACATTTTGAGTAAAGGCAGGAGAATGCTTTCAACACCCCTGCGTGGAGGCTTCCTACTGGAGGATGCAGACGCATGCTTGCGTGTGCCAGGGGGGTCAGCAGAGCAGTTAACGTGACATCAGGTACTCAGCACCCAGACATGTGGGTGGGGGGGCCTCAGTGTAGATGAGCATGGAGCTGAGAAGCCAACGTGCTTTCTGCTTCTCTCAAACTTGCTTTTTAAGAATGATGTAGACATAGCCTATAAATCTAAGTTAACCCTATAAGCCTGGGGAGCCAGAGTCCCAGACTCATTTCAGGACTAGGAAGGGCTTTGCAGTATTAGCTCATTCTAAACAATCAAACCTGTTTCTTGAAACATTTGCATAGATTTATGAGGCTCTGGAGGGTGGGAACCTGAAATAGATACTGTGCTCTTCTCTTCAGTGCAAGAATGATTTATACTGCCAGGCAGCTCTCTGGCACAAAGCCAGAAGAGATCTATCAGATGAGAGTAACAAATGTTGTAAAACTGAGTAAACCAACTGCAACATGAGCATTGGGTTCTCTAAGCACGTGGGCCCCAATGGGGAACAACAGGTGCATAATGTAATTGCAAGCAAGAATAAAAACAAGAGCTATGTACAGAGACAAGCCTTGCAAAGTTGCATCCATTCACATAAATCACCATGACAAATACAGTATTGACCAGGAAAAAGGAAAAAAAAAAAAAGGAAAATAAAAAAGATGAGATCTGTACCTGAACAAAAGTCACAGCACATCGAACAACAGAATTGGAAGCAGCCGTGTTAATCCCTTGTGGACTATCTCACCATAACGATTATTTATTCGTTACAAATGGGAATTCTAATCTGCTGATTTTGTGGTTGCATTTTTGTGGCTTAACATTCCACATGTCACAAGAAACACAGGCCTCCCCACCCTGCCTAAATCCTCCCCTGGTTAAATTGATCACATGTGTGGCACACAAACGGAATGGCCACATGCAAACATATCACATCGGATGGGCTGAATCCTGCTTATCCTCAAAATACAAGGGAGTCTGATAATTCTATCTTCATTGCTGCAGTGAGACTTCCTTCATAAAATGCCACTGGAATAATTTTGTCCACCACAAAAAAACCCAAAGAAAACACCATAATATTATCCTGGATCCCAGCAGCTATTTACTAAACATTCCTGTATCTAACTAAATAGTAACACCCCTGTCCCACCCCCGCCCCCCCAAAGAGAAGTGGATGTGATTTGAGTTTAGGGGTGATTCACTGCCCACTGCTTTGTAGCCAAGGACAGCATCCAGGCAAACGGGGCCCAGGAGCTCAGTCTACTTCAATGAATCCAGAATTTGCCTGCCTACAATTAGACAAGTGGTTTATCACACTACAAAATGACCACAATCAGCACTATTCAAAACATTTCTAGTGACTCATGATACCAAGCTACAAACCCCATCAAACTCTCCAAGTCCTACAATGCCCAGATTACTCCATGGCAAGTTCTCCTACCCACATTAGCCAGGCTTGACGACGATGCTCAATGCCTTGAAAGGGACCTTACATATAAATTACACTTCTGTGGAGCTTGCTTGGCAGGGGAAGGTTCCAAGTGAGAAATCCATATGATTTGCTCTTGAAGATGCTCACTTGGATATCCTGCTGCTGGAGATGCGACTTGCCTTTCTGTGATGAGTAGCAGAATGTCTGGCTCACGTCTTCTAAAGTATGAAGGGAAAATCTCTCTATTTCTCTCAGGTTTGGCAAACTAGCATAATAAAACCCAGTTTAATAAAAAGCAGTCTCCCAGAATCACAGAAGATCTATGAACAGACTCCCTTAGACATGCTGCTCACACTTCTGGTCTTTACCACATGAGTCTGGTAGCTTTTCCTAAGCTTTGAGGCATGTGGGTTGCACAAAGCTCTGAAGCCACAGCAAAGCTATTGCTCTGAGCTTCTCAGCCAGGCTCTCTTCTCCAACGGTCCATGTGCACTGCTCCCCAGAAAGCAGCCAAGCAGCTCTCCTGAGCACCATGCACCCGGACACCCATGACAGGCACCAGTCAGCTCGCCCTGCTTTACACTGACCCACGTATGTACGGCACATGGGTGTGGTCTGGGGAACTGCTCCCAAAAAGCCGTATGGATACAGCACTTGGCTCCGCTGTTCTGCAACGCTATCGCAGCAGGCGCTGCATCTTGGACAACCCAAAACCCAGGACAGATGTGGATACCACCATGCGACCAGAGGTCCCCAAAGACCCACACCCATTCTGTAACCTCCATCCACTGAGCACTCAGCCCGGCATCCAGACCTGCCTCTCCGGCATGGCCCCTGGCACCTTGCATACCCACATTCCCACAAACAAAAGGATCTGCCAAGCTGTGATGGAGAGGGCTGACAAAATTGGCAGCAAACACCTCCTCCCCCCAAGTCAACTAGGAGAAACCAATGGGATAGCTATCCTGTGACGTCCTACAGCTGGAGGCTCCATCAGCGTGTGATATTAAAGGACATGTGCTGATAAGATGGGTGTGCCAAATCACTAAATTGTAGCCTTCTTCTAACATACCAAATAACAAGGCCAACTCAAGCTAAATTAGAAGGCAAACAGTGGATTAAGTAATATAGCAATTGTCATATGTATTGAATTTGATCTTTTACTACAGCAGGATGTTAGTAATGAAAACAAACCTTTAGCTACTCAACCTCATAAACCCACAAAAGAAAGTGTGTTCGTCAGATCTTTGTCCTACCATCTAGGGGATGGTTTGTAGCAGGAGGAAAGCAAAAAAAGAGAGTAAAGATAAAGACAAGTACAAAGTAGGTTAAAACACTACCAAACTAGCTGTCTGTATTCAGTTATAATGACGAGAACATTTCCAATCCAGCTGGTACTCAGCTGCTACAGGAGATGGAGGAAGATGGTGAACCTGAATCACAGTAATTTATTGATTAAAAGATGTACTTCATTAGACCATTCTGCTATTAAATTCCACATCACTTTTATCTTAAAAACCTAAACAACTATTAATTTTCATAACATGCATTATTGAATCTGCCTAATTAACTATATTTTTAAAGCAGCATTTTTCCCCTGGGAGGTGCTTTCTCAGCTCCAAAACAATTTGCAGAAGACATCAGTGTTGACAAAATTACTGAAAGGGAGAACTTGGGTTCGATCATTTGGACACTGTCATAGCAAGAAATGATGGAAATTCTAACAATGATAATAGCATGAATTTACGTTTTGAACGGCATTCACTTTTGACTGCCATGTTATGCTGAAATATTAATGTCAACGACAAAATGATTCCACAGATCATAGCTGTGCATGCTGGCTAATCTGCTGTCTACAGTTCTCAGCAGTTTGGTCATCCTCAAGAGAGAAAGACAGTAAGGTTTCTACTGAGCTTCATTTTGGGGCAGGCTGGAATTTCTGTTTCAAAACCTTTTAAACATTGCTTTTTTGGATTCAACTTAGAGTACAAACATATTTCTTTCCTTGGAAGAGAAATCCTGCTTTTCAACATCCCACGTGTGTGGCGATGATAACGGCATTCATTTCCCCTGATTTTCAACTGCTGTCTTGGAAGGAGTTTAGGAACGCAAGAAGAGAATTTTTATCTGGTGGCACAGCAGTAGAGACCCCTCCAGAATACACACCAAAGCTAATGGACACCTGCAGTTTTAAGTCCTTTAATAAAACTGCTTATAAAGGCACAGCACATCTCCTGTACTGTGAACTTATATATATAATTGCAGCCTTTTAATTATTACTCTGCTACACCACAGCAATTCCTTGAAACACAAGCTACAACTCTGGATTACAACTACAAATGCATGTTCATATGCTGAAGCCAAGGCAGAAGAAAATATATCAACCCTTCTGACAAGAGGAACAGCCAATGGGTTTGCCTAAAACCAACAGAGGCACCTTCCCCTCGTCTCCTGCTAACTACACCAGCTCTCTATGGAAGAGCATCCCCTTCAGGGCATGCTCCTGCAGTCAGGCATGGGGATCCCAGCACCAGGCGCACGGGAACTGTGATACCTTATTCAGGTTATTCACACTGAATTTTTGCTCCTCAGGCTTCCCAGCCAACGAAGAAGAGTTCAGCCATGGGCAGTCCTGCTAGCCAGGTCCAGATCCAGGCAGTGAAGAGCAAGCATAAAGAAGAATAAGGCTTTGCCTCTCGACGAAGCAGTTTCCCTTCATGTCTTACTGATAGTCATCCAGGTCATGAACCCTCTTCTAGCTTTGAAGCTGAGGAAAAGCATGGTGTCTCTCTCAAAGTTTGGGGTAGTATGGAGTAAGTTAAGACAGACAGCATTTATTCAGTCAAGGATAGAGCTACCCAACTATCCAAGCTGGAAAACCAAGCAAGAGAGAGTTTAGCAATTTCTTTATTTGCCATAACATGCTTTTCTACCATTTCACATGGTAGAACTGTCTTATAAATGCGAAGAAAGGGTCTGTCAATGAATCTGAAAGCTGCTACCCTGACAGTCAGCAGACAAGTAACCTCCAGAGAAGCTCCAAGAGGTCTTTTTATGGTAATGTTGCCTTCATGATGCAAATGCATCAATCACAGTAATCATACTTTGACATGTCACCTGCTATATTATCTTTATATTGCATCTCTTTTCAATAATTCATATCACTGGCAGGAAAGAAATATCCCCTGAACAACCTACCCACTGCGAAAACACACTGTTTGATTATGCAGGAGGAAAATACATGTAGAGAATATAGCAAAAATAAGGACCAAGCCACAAATGGCTTCTTTGAGAGGTAAAATGGGGATAAAATTTATTATCAGCCATACCATCATGAGAAAAAAAAAATACAGTAAGAGGCCTACGTTTCAAAATGAGAACTGTGGGAGGAGGACTAGGTGCAGAATTAGTACACAGCAAAGCGTAATGCTGGGTTACAAGTGAAGACTAGATACTTGCAGAGGGTAATTTAATACAGCTACAGACAGCTATATCCCAGAGACTCAAAGCTGAATAAACAAGCCTATCTGGATTATTAGTAACTTTTTTTCTTAGCCCAGATTTTTTTTTTTGTTCACTCATTCAGCCTCCAGCAATCAGGCAAGAAAAACCTTTAAAAAAAAAAATAAATCAGGTAGTCAAAAATCATTCCAAAATTAGGAAGATGTCCAGGGAGTTCACAGGGTTCATGGGAAAAAAAAAGGTGAAACAAATGTAAGGGTCACTGTGGAGATCTGCAGAAGCAAACTGGGCATCACCCTCCAAAACTAGGCACCGGCAGCTTGCACTGCAGAACCTTCTGCAGGTAAAGGGAGGAACACAGTGTGCAGTAATAAGAGAGAAGCTGCGGAAAGGAAAAGGAGTCTACAGCAAACAAACAGCAAAACTGACAGGAAAAACACCCCAAACAACCCCAAATTAAACCAAACCAAAAAATCCAAACAATGAAACCCACAAAACCCAAACATCCCAAAATGTAACTCCCCCAAACCCCAACCTTTAATCTGCAGCTGGCCCGAAAATGAATTCCCAAGCACTCTTTTAAACAAACAAACAAACAAACATTATTTGTTTTTAATTCCAGGCACAGGTGTTTTCCAGGAAAAGATTTAAAAGGTATTCCCTTCCCCACCCCATGAAACCTTTCCCAAGAATCTTCCCCCCAAATTTCTGTATTAATGAGGTATTAGACTTTTAATTTTCCTTTTCAGAAAATGGAACGGGGAAAAAATTATCTAAAACATTGGGGAGAACAGCTCTTTGTTACTAATTTAGAAGAAAATTATAATACTTTTTTTTTTTTGACAAAATGGGCAACTTTCTCTTTTTCTTTCCTGACTTGTTATAGGTTCAAGACATCAGCCGATAGCAGAGGAATGCTGCTGTGTACTTTCCAGAGAAAGCGATGGTTTCATACCAATGGGTCCCAGAAACAGGTAGCCCAGAACAAGATAAAGTACCTGGTCAGTGTCTCACATTCCTATAACAGGCTGTCTAGCAGGTAAGTGACTTCTTCAAGCAAATCATGCACATGCCTGATAGTAGAAAAAAATGTCACAGCAAACATTTTTGTTTACGATGCCTGAGAAAACAGCATTAAAGTTCTTCTTTCATAAGATGTCCAAGCACCTATCTGTTGTATATTAGATTGTGAGAGGTTGAAGTTACTCATGGCATACTCAATTAAAGACCATCAAGGTAGACTAACGGGATTTGGGCCAATAACTATCAGCACAAGGGCAATAACACAAGGCTGGCATTGCATGTTTGAGCTGTACGTGTACAATGTAACTGCTGTCAAGGATGCAGTCCTTCATCTGATCTAACAGTCAGCGTAGAGGTGGGCATTCGGAAGATCTAGGCTTCAGCAAGCCCTGCAAACCCCAAGCATGTGTCTGCAAGCCACTACAGGGCTTCCCATCCCCTCTACAAGGAGCTGCCAAACACCATTGCAACAGCCCCTCTGACCCCAGGATGTCTGTGCCCAGCTGAGCTCAGGCTTTTCAGCCTGCTGAAAACGGAGCCCACTAACTGCTGCTGGAGATAGAGTATAATCCATGTTCAAGTACGGTTAAGACATTTGTTCCTGGCAGGATTTGCTCCTGGATTTTCACACAGCAGGACAGACAAACTCAGAGAAACTTGAGGCACTGGTGATTAAGTACATAACACAGGTGAAAATCCAGACCCGATGAATGCTATGTACGATGAAGTTGGGACTTTTTCCCCTCTGCCCAGGTAACGGCTTGTGCAATGGGGCAGGGCTGAGACATGCAGTGGCACCCATGTCCTTGCTGGAGCCCTGCTCAGTGGGGAGTGGAAACACCTTTCTGCAGCAGTGCACATGGGGTCAGGGGCTCACAAACGACAGCAGGCCCAAAACACAGTCTACAAAAGATTTCAGTCCCCCCAGCCCAACTCCCTGATTTTCACCAAACTCCCATTTTCAATGGTAAGGAAGGAATGGAGAATTAAAAACACGCAAGAACTCTATTAACACATGCAAATGTCGGTAAGCTAATGAGATTCCAAAACTACCTTGGGCCCAGAAATTACCCAAATCAGGTCAATCCGAATAATAATGAGATGGCATTTTCTCCTCACAGGAGGCCACAGCTGAAGCACACGAAGCTGCTTACAGCCCTCTTGTCTGAATGACCACATCAACCTAATAAACTTCTGTTACATCAATATTGTTCCTGTCACAGCACTTAGCATAATTAATTCAGATGCAATCAGGTTGGAGAGCAAAACACTCTCTGCAAGTGCCCCCCCGGGGCTGCAGTCGTGCTGGCATTTTAAAAGTGGATTTAATCAAATGTTAATCAGGAGAGAGAAAGTTCAAGCAGGTGCAGCCACAAATAATCCAACCAGATTAAGGATGTCTCAGTGTCTGATTATCCTGCAGCACAGGAAATGCACAGCGTGAGGAGGATGACAATATGTTTCCACCTCCTCCTTTAACAAGGGGCATTATAATTGCCTGAATATTTATTTTTTTTTTTTTCCAACTGGAAGCATCTGAAGCATTTTGCTACACATGACCTACCACCTGTCTTCTCCTGGTCTGCACAAAACAACCTGAAGTTAGAGTGACCCGGTCAAAATGAATTTGTATGAGTATTTTTCCGTGCAATAACCTATTTGCATTATAATTTAATGCATTTTTATTGTTAAATATACGTTATTTACCCTTTCAGTAACTTTCTATGAATAATGTTAAGGTATAGCCACATCAAGAGCTTCCATGCAAGACCGGTGTTCCAGGGAACACCATGGATACTGCCACACTTTTCTAGCACCGAGAGAGGAGTTTTTAACACGTCTGAGCGCCTACAGCGACCAGGGCAAGCAGAGTGGTACATACAGAGCCCGACATGCAGGTTTCAGGCAGTCCCTGGGTCCCTGGCCAATGTTTATCTGCTGCACAAACCAGGGCTTGGGGACCTTTTAGCTCCTGGACATTATTAGGGCTGGTATATGTCACCAGCTTTACAGCCCGCTCCTTCGCCTTGTTATCAGTCCAAGAGGGAAATACCAATGGAATAACTCTGGGTTGAGCTGGGGCTGAGCAAGAAAGGCTTATTTAGCAAAAGCACTGAGGGAGGAAAGGAGTGGGGCTGGTGGGGGCACACAGACAAGTGTTTCCATTCACATGCCAAAACACATGTAAACAGACAATTTATTTACATTAGCCATTTTTTGGAAACAAAAATGGGAAGGGGGAGAGGCTGGGTCCACTGTGGATTCTCATGTTCTGTCTCAGCAGATGGGAACGCAGCCATAGGAGGCTGCAGCACATTCACTGAATGGGAAGTCCCAGGCTTGAAACGGTATCAGCAACCCCACCGGCCACACAACCTGCACCTGAACGAGTACCTACAAACAGCCCCAAACTCACACCCGGACCTCCGTTCCAGACACTTCCCTTCCTACAGAGCAACGAGACAATGCAGTTACAACCTGGAGTAGTCACTGCATCCCTCAGGGACCACCTATGAAAATAGGAGCTGCCTTCAGTCTCAAGCTTCTCTCAGCTTGTGGGTGCTCAGGTTTGGACTCCGGATTGCCTGGGATGAAGAAAGCAAAGCTACGTCACAGATCACCCTACCAGAGCTCACGGACTCTTTCACAGGGAAGCAGAGCCAGAAGGCACGTCTTCAAATGTGATCTGTACAAAAGCACAGTAGCTATATTTATTGGAAAAACTCCTTCAGTGAACTCCCAGGGCACTGCCCTGTTGACCCAAGACAGGTCCAGCCTAGAAGAACAAGTTGCATTTCAAAGATGGTGGGAATTTGTGCAATTTTGCTTCTCCAAGGAATGAGCTTATCTTGGATGTATCGCAGGAGGGAGCAGCTGACTAAACAGTGCCATGTGGCTGATAACGAAGAGCCAAGAAACCAGACTCATGTCTAGATGCCAAAGGCATCTCATAGGCCCAGAGGGATTAAAATAGCTTTTGCTGTGCACTTGTGAACTAATGTTTTAAATGTGATGTTGTAAAATTGAAGTTCAAGACAAAAGATCCTTCTGTAACTGCAAACTAGAAATGCCTACGTTGGTGTCCCAGAAAAGAAATGTAAAACTTCCAATCAAATTTCCTTCACAAAGCATAATCTTGCCAGATTAAATCTATGAATAATTTTCATTTTAAGCAAATGACATTTTCAGAGATAAAATGATTACCTGGGACTTTATGCACCAGCTCTTATTTTCAGTTTGCAAAAAAATAGAACTCTTTGGCAATCAAAAAAAAAAAAATCCCCAAGTTCCCCATCAGACTTTAAATTTAGTATTTGAAACAAATTCAGGACTTCATGCTCCCTGTTTGATCTTACAAACTGCTGAACCAGCCCCATAAAAAGCAGGATGTCTTGTCTTGGGAGAACTCCTTGTAAATCCTTAGACATACTGGGTTCCGCACAGGTGAGGTAAGTAATGAGTATATATTTTTCATGTGCTTTTCCCCATATTTCCAAACTCAAAATACCTTAGGGCTCACAGTCCTAGTTAGTTCACACGCTGAAACTGCAGAAACAGCTGACTGGAGGCAAAGGGAACCAGAACAAATTGAACTGGGAACCAATGCCATGAGAAATCCCATCATCCACGATGTGGCAAACCTTGTGAGTGTCCCCATTGCCCAGTGACCTGGGCCCAATACTGGCTCACCCCACACCAAGCCTCCCACTACAGCCAACTATACATCTGCTGGCTAAGAACTGGTCCCCTGCACTAATGCATGTCATAGACACGGAATAGTCACGAGGGTGACCAGGCAGAGAAGGGTCTACACTTCCAGCAACTCCAAGCACACTCAGATCCTTATAAAATCAAGATCAGCGAGTCTGATAGCTCTCTTGCACCACTCTTAAACTACTTAGAAGAGCAATTTAAGAAAAGGTTTAGGCACACACCTAAGTTCACCTTTATCCAGCAAAGCCCATGTGGACATTAAGCTTTAAGCAGTGTTTGTGTCAGAATGAAGCCAAGTTGAAGGTAAGCATATGTCTAAAGCGCAGCAGGTGTTGAGGAGAGTCGGAAAGGACATCTGTCCTGGGAGTGGAACATGTTTCTCATTTTGTAGTCCTTCCCGACCTCCAGACTAGCAGGTCTTGCCTCTGATTCTAGCTACTCCTCTGCTACAGTTTATAAATGAGCAATTTTTAGTGAAGTAGAACTGCTGATTTTCTTTTTTTTAAACACGTTTCTTAGCCACAGCTGCATCTATTGCCCCAGTGTACAAACACTTTGTTAACAAGATCACCTGACATAGCTCTGGTTTTTATCACAGCAAATGTGCTACGGATCTATAATCAGAACCATGACTCTCAATATGATCTGTGGGACTCTGTTAAGTGTTTATGCTAAAAATAGTCTTATTCTTTTAAATTTAGCAGCATCACAGTATCCCACGAGATTGTCAGTGTTGGATTCTCGACCATCCATGGCACTGTAGTCACTGGAAAGTTGAACAGAAGTTTGAATTCATGCTCCTTGATATGCTCAAGAACCCACTCAGGCTCTTGCTCTTTCTGGGCTAAGTTGTGCTGTCAAGTTGCAGCTGATCTCTGGGACACGAGCAAGGTCCACCAGGATTAGGACAAGCCCACTAGAGAATAAATATCTGCCATAACAAGCTGAGAGCAGAAGTACTGGATCACACTAAAGGTCCACCATCCCACCACTGCCAATGGCCAGCACAGATGTCTGGTGAGGAGCACGAACAGCAGCACAGCTCTGCAGGGATCCTTTCCCCTGACACACTCCAGCCTTTCGCAGCTCAGGGACTTCCTGAGCCAGCTGAGGTCTTTGGATTCAGAAATTCTCAGTGGATTTACTCTCAGTCCAACATCAGCCAAAGCTGCATTGGACCTAACAGCCTTTCTGTGAAAAACTGTACATTTCAGTAACACCTAGTAACTACGGCATCATGAAATGCAGGTTCATCCTAACAGAAATTTTATATATATATAAATATACAGATGTCTTAACAATATCTTAGAAATATGTATTTTATTTGGAGGGGCGTACAACATCAGCTGTGTGCAGTGGCAATGGCATGCAAACAGTTAAGGCCATAACTGGACTTCAGAACACCCACAAACAGTTCCTAAATCTGCCACAGACTTTCTCTTTTGCTTTGGGCACGTTAGTACAGTCTCTTGCCTGTCAGTCAGGAAGAAATACGCTGTTTGTTCCCCTAGTAAGGTCCTTGGGATGTGCCAATTCCCAACCCAGATTTTACCTAACTGTAGGTATTTAACCACAGCTCTTTACTTAGGCTCCATTACAGTTAATGGAGAGAGACAAACGCTTTGAGAGTGAGATCAATCTCTTAGAGTTGTAGCTTGCTTTGGAGAGGTTTACTTCCTACCCTTGGGATATACACGAAAAATCCTATAATGACTAAATAACTAATATAATTGTCTTGCTGAAGTACCTGGTGTCAGCTACCATGAATATCCAGGTCTTCACACTTAAACCGATGCGCTAACATAAAGAATACTTCTAATAACAGCACTGAACAACTACATCCTATCTGCTCAGCTACAGACAAGGGTAACTAACTCAAAAATGCATTCATGGCAATAGTTGAGGATAGCAGATGTGAAACCCAAAGGCCAAATGCATCTGGATGCAAAGCAGTGGCCTTTCTAGCATCACTCTGACTTTCCCATCGATATTCTCATCCAACTTCTGCTCTGCACATCAGTTACAGCCCACAGCTTCCACATCAGTTACATTTGTAAGAACTCAACTTCTGACAGATTTCATTGGTTTAACAGCACTTATCAATAAGCACTTGGGTGCAGTTTACATTCATTCCAGCTTATCTACACAGATGCTATACATACACTCTAGGTGTTTGTTTTCTTTTAAATTCACCTTTTTGGGGGCTGGGGGATGTGAAGGCAGAAAAGAAACGGGCAGGGAAGGCAAGGAGAATGATGGAATCTAAAATTAGTTATTTAAACATTCAGTATGTAACTGAATAAAGGTTTGACAGGGCTGTCAAACCAGACTTCCTCCTGAACCCTGAGCAAATAAATAAGGACATAAAGGAACTAAAGGAAGGCCCAGCACAGCTGGGCAGCACAGCAGCTACGTCATGGCAAGAATATATTGTAAGAAGTCCTGAGACAGTTTCTGAGCAACACAGCAGCTACGACACTGGCAGGGGAGTTTGGCACTGGGCTAACTGCCTTTGATCCAAGCCCAAATTGCACACAGTGACTTGCAGACTGGAAAGTTAGGGACAACTATGAGTACAGAAGAAACTCAGATTAGAGGGTATTTTTGGAGAGATTAATCCCACCCACCATTAGCCATCTAAACTTTAGATGCCTAATTTAAGATAGTAATATAGGCTTCCTCTATTGTCAAAGGAAGCAGTGAAATCCAAAGAGAGAAATTCAGTTTTGACATCTTAAATAACTGTACTAGAAAGGGTGAAGTAACCCTGGAGGTGCCCATTTCTGCTGGATATTGATGAATTGCCATTGCCCGCTGTCCTTTCAGTCACTGTGTTCTGCCAGGTGGAGAGAGGACAGGGAATCCTCTGAATCAGGGCCCTGTCCCAGGGAAGGAAGAGTGTGATTCCAGTCATCTCTCTTGCACTGCCTGATACTCCTCAACCTACTCACCCCTCCTGGAGCTCAGACACTAAGCAGAGGAGCTCCTCTACCACAGGTGAGCTCACTGCTGCTGTCCAGTCCCGGCATCAGAGCAAGGCTCAGCCTGTAGCCTGGGTGACAGCATGTTCCCACTGGCACTCTGTCTGGGAGGCTGTGTCTGTCGTGATGGGTGCAGAGCTTAGAGAGGCCATGGCTTTCTGCGGGTGGGCACCATTACTTCCTAGTCGAGCTGGCATAGCTTCAGTGCCCTTCCTGCATGCCCTGGCCACTCCACACTCTTTTTGTGGTGCTCCCTGAGGGCTGCTTTCATAGATGTGGGGGGCTCCTGGCCTCTGCCTAGGTCCTGTCAGACACTGTGGTGTGAGCTGTGGGCTCCCAGCAGGTCTCTGCTCCCCCTGAGGTTCCCCTAGTTCAGGAACCCCCTCTGCACCATGCTGAAGTGCCCTGCTCCAGATCCTGCCAGCACCACAGCTGCTTGCCTCAGTGCTAATTTTGGTTACACCACTTCTGCATTAGCTCAGCTACTCATAGCAAAGTGAGTCATCTCCCCGCTCAGTGGAAACAAGGATCCGTTCAGAAGCTATCGTCAAGCCGTCAGTTCAAGAGCCATCCCGCAGTCTCAGGGCTCCCACACTAAGGGTGGTGCTAACACATAGCTGTGGCCAAAAGTCATGGCTACAGAACAAAGACATGCCTCTGGTTGCTCGGACTAATATCCTGGACATGACTTCATCCCAGACCTTGACCCTGGACTCACACAGTGAAGCTACATAATGAGCAGACCATAGGAATGATTTGTTCGTGAGTGCTACTGAGACATTTTGACTGGCAACAGTTTTACCTAAGCTGGAGATTTGTTTGGGTGCATCAGTCTCACTCCCCAGACTGAGCTGTACTGGAGACACCTGGGATGTCATTGTATCCCACTCACTGTGGCCAGTTCAGTGCCAGACTGGAAGATGCACAGTCCGAGTTGGAGGTGGGAAGAGCAAGAGTCTTGCCCAGCTGATACTTGCTCACACCAGTTTTTAATGCAATGAGGAAATAGCACTGAACTAACAGCACTTAGAGCCTTTACATGTTAGCTCAATTCACGATAAAATGCAGCTCTGGGGTGGAGTGTTTTGATTTTTTCCCATGTGTGAGATATTTTATGCACCTGCTCCATGTCTAGAAGCACTGAAATAAAGGGTGGCCAGATCCTAATCTCAAAGAGGAGAAAATTAGGAATGACTTCATTTAATACATTTGAACAACACGCAGCTGGTAAAAGACATCAGAAACAAGCTGTCTGCCTCTTTTACCATGAGATGAATATTCATTGCCCTATTCAGCCTAGATCCATGCTGCTCTGGCAAAGAGCCCAGCTACTTTCTGTAAAGACCACAGCTAAGGCACAGATTTACTTTATGTTCTCTGCCCCGCTGTTCATCTGCAGCATAGCTTGTTTATCTTCCAGTATATGTTTTGCTACAGCCATAGACCTGACCTCAGCAAGAAGCATCTGAGCACTGCTTGGATGGGGAATCGTAAGCAGGCATGGCAAACAGCAGCCACCTGGCTCACATCCCAGTACTATTCCATTCGAGCAGCTCTGTTCTTTGGTGGCCACTTAGTGTTGTATTTTGTTTATTTAGTGTTGCTAAACCTCATCTTTATTTGTTCATGTAAATTGCCTGAGTGGCCCAGGACTTGGAAGGGAAACACATTTTCTTCCCTAACAAAGAAACAGATGATCTCACTGGCAAATGAGACACATACGGCATTGTGTTTACTTTAGAGTAAGTTCACTTATGAATCAAGCCACTTGACTTACCAAGCTTCCCCCCCCCCCCCTTTTTCTATTATGGGGAAATCTCTGTCAATGAGAAGAGGATGTGCCTTCTTCACCTCATGCCACTTCCCATTTCCCTGCCTTTGGGGTTGCTGCCCTTGTTGCCATGGCAGTGTTTTTAAGGATGATGCTAACAGGTCACACGCTGAAGAGGTCTGATCCAGCCATAATGCATGCCGAAATCAATAGGATTTGGCTCCTCCTAATGAAGGCATGAACTTACGAGACAGCCTGTCCCTTTGTGCTCAAAGAAGATATAAAGGTTTCTAAAAGCAGTCTCTCACTGAAATTCAGCCAGGTTTTAAAAACTGCTGTCTAAGGGCTCAGGCCTTTTGAAAATCCAGCCCTCAGTAGAGGCTCTGGTTACCCAGCACTTAACTTCTGTTTGACTAAAGAGTCAAATTGTCTTAAGATTTTGGGTACTTGGTAATCCAGTCCCTGGATCTGCATGTGCCGAATCCTAAGAGCAGCAATGCCATCCAATTAAATTGACCATGATAGGTAATTTGCAATAAACTGCTAGGCAATAACACTTCTGGACTAGCTCTTGAGTATGCTCCGTCCATTGTCATCTTCACCCTGTAATTCCTCCAAAAGAAAAATCAAACACTCAATTCCTTGTGTAAACTCAGGAATGGACATGAACTACTGTTTCCCACATCCCAAACAAATCTAGCAACCAGGCAAACAGCTATTTGCGAAGGAAAAAGTGAAAAGTCTCACTGCATAAAATCCTAATTCTATGGCATTGTTGTTTCTCCTCTCTCCAAAAAACCTGTGCCTTATATTTCTACAAAGAGCCACCATGAACTGGCATTCTGGAGTGAAGGACCATTTTGTCACAAGGTTGTCATCCAGCTCTTCCCAGAAAACTCTGGCTCACCTCTAGATAAGAGACAAATCACGACTCCTGGTCTGCTGGAAGGCTCATCCAGCCATTTAAATCCATAACTTTTCCCAGCAACTTTGTTCAACATTCAGACAATCTTTCCAGCCTGCAAAACATAAGGTGAATTTCCAAGTTTTTTTCCTAAATTTTCTCTTTGTTGCAGCTGATGCTCTTCTGACTTACAAAGGACACAGAACAAACCAGTCAAGTGACAGAGTGGTAGAAATGAAAGACTTATCACTAGTTCGTGCATTAAACAGCTGATTTTCCAAACTGCCTGAGCACAGTTACATAGAGAATTGTCTCAAAAATAATTCTCTGCATACAGAAGACGTGACCACGAATGCTCCTCTCCTAATTCATGACCTGTCGCTGTGACACTCCCCATAACCTCTGTTTGTAGCTGTTATTAATTACCAGGACATTTTTCAGCCCGGAGACTGCTGCCATGAGTGTTAACACAGCTATGAGCTAACACATTTGTAGACTCATAGTTAAATGAATTGCACATGCTACCTGGTAGTGCCATTAAGAGTTTGGGGCTTTTTACTGGGGTATTCCACACCCCCCGCTACTTTTCCTTCTTCTTTAAGGGTCTTTCTGGCATTCGTAGGTCTGTTGATAAATCCATGTGAAACCTGTTCCCGTGGAGGGGTGCAGAAAGGCACCCATTTATATGAGTTTGCACAGTTGCACACAAAACGTTATCTCCACCTATGTGCTGCTTCACTTGTTCATCTGGGCTATCCCAGGCATAAAAGTATCCGGGAGCACACGGGAATCTCACACTTGTTTGCATGGAAGCACAAGAAGCCTCCTAGCAGAGGGGACAGGACCCGTGCTCTCCAAAGTGCACAGCACAAGCCAGCTCTCATGCGGGCACTGAAAATACTCCCGCAGATCTAAACAAACCCTAACACAAAATCCGCCCCTGCAGCGCTTGTTCTGCAAACCTTTCTGGCAGACAATGTTATGGTCCCTGTAATTCATCCCACTGCCCTTTGTCACACCACAGTAGTTAATAGAAAACAAAATGAGCCAAACTCCCTGCTCGCTTGCTGATGAGTTACTGTACAATCTTGGAGGCAGAGCTTTTAGGCTTAAGCTGAGGCAGATGTATGTTTCTGGGGTTATCTGCACGCTGCAGTGAGGAGCAGCGTGAAAACAGCTATGAGATACAGTTGGGTGCATGGGGGTGAAGGATGCCTTTCCATGGCGTGATGACCAAATCATATTATAACTGTGCATGCGCCCTGGTCAAAGCTAATTAAAGCCAACAGCCACCTCTTCTCAACCACGCAGTTCACCTACAAAATCAAAAGAGCAATCAACTGGGAAAACACTCTGCTGCACTATTTCAGTTGCATGGTCCAAAAATCCTGACTGATCTTCCACTCGGGGGGAAAAAAAAAAAAAAGGAGAAAAAAAGGAGTAAGAAATTCCTGCAACATCTGAACTGAATATATAGCTATTGGCAGCTTTTGGTTTTGTATTTCACCCTGAGCTTTCACTGGCAGGAGACAGCAAATTCACGAGCTTTTTCCAAGGAACCCAAGAGAGGAGGGAGTCTGCTTGACAGAGTTATATCTCTGGCGAGGAGCAGCACTGATAATCACTTTCACTGGAGATGCTGTAAAGTGGCTCATAACTCATTCCTTTTCTACAATAAATGCAGGACAATTAAATCCAGCTCTCTTCGATACTATCCACAGAACTCTGGGACAATCCATCATTGCCTGCTTATGCACAACAGTGCAGAATTAACAAAAAAAAAAAAAAAAAGCCGAAAATGTGCTTGGGTACACTGTCTCATCACATTTTCCCACAGTTAGGTTGATCCAAGGCTGTAACTAGACTGCACTTAACAAAGCCCCTTCCCTTTTAAGACTCAAGCTTTATTTTCCTGTATTCATTTCCCTTTTTCACTCAGCAGGAAGAGATTTTCAACACAACTGTGTTTGTATTTTGTTAATACCAAACTGGTGCCTGTGCCATACTGGACTGGTACCCAACCTCCTCTCTGCTGGCCCCTTGGTGAGGCTCAAAAGTACCTCTGTCGTTTTAGCAGACTTTTGGCAAAGCCTCCTTATTTCATTCTCTGGATCCAATGGAAGCAGTTGAGGAGCAGAGAGTCTGCAGAATCCCAAACCCTTAAGTTTAGTAGAAAATAGCATTAAAACACAAGGTTTTTCCTGAGCAGTGGAACCAGCAAAGTGTGTTTTCCTCCAGATTTGTGTATGGTGAATGAGATCCTTTTCTGATACGTACTAAAGAGTGAGTCTGAATTTACAAAATTAACCTTTACCTGAATGGGAACATTAACAGAAACTTCCTCCACTTGCCATAGCCACCTCTTTCCAAAGAGGAACATAACCACATGAACTTCCACCTTCTGTCAGATTCACGGGAAATTAGCCCATGGGTTCAAACGTTCTTAGCAGAGATGCACAGAGCTAGGCTAGTCCTGCTGATGGGAAATGGTGACTAGTTTCCTTCCTTACTACACACTGCCACCAAATTTCAGAGTTTTTACCTCCCTGTTGTTACACTTCTCAGCTTGTCATTGCTGGCCTCTTGGGAAGCTGGCCAGAGCACTTGGGTACCCAGGTCTGCACAAGAAGCCTCTGTATATTAACATACAGTCTCCTAATGGCTCTTTGAAGAACTGGAAGATTTTAACAAGAAGTCAGTGTAAGGCAGTAGTCCTTGTCCAGGCTAAGAGCCTGTTGCCTTGGTTAACATTGTCAAAGGCAAAGATCTACAAAAAGATCTCAAACCTGACCTTTATAAGAGACACATTTTTGTCAGACCCAAAGAGATGAACATAGATGTAAGGCTCTGGGCCACATGTCTGAAACCAGGCTGACAGGACTCAGCATCTGGGGATGAAAAGCAGTAATGGGAAACTTGCAGTATTCCTGCTCACAAGCATTAAAGAAAAATAGTTTTATGTGAACATATTTCAGTCTATGACTTGTTTGCAAGCTGTCAGCTTTAGGCTATTTGCCGTTCTTGGGATGTAATTAGTCATCAGCATCACTTGGCTTCTTGATACAGAGACTAAGTTTAATAACAAAACCAAAAAGAATAACAAATAGGACAGGAGGAAATGAGGAATAAAAGCACATACCACAAGCCAGTATCTTTAGAATCAGTGTTCTAAGGAATGCAAAGAACAATAGCTTTCCTCCAAATTGACATAATCGTACTCTTTTTATGGATAGCAAACAGCAAAACAAATAGTTTTCCATGTTATTTCTTACACAAAAGCAATTCCTCAAGATGTGTTCCCATCTCTAACCTATAAAAATGGACTTACAGATCATTTGAGAAAGCCAGATTTTTTTAATTAACTCCTCTACAAGAAGAAATTGCTAAACAAATCATCAAAACCATTTGGTGTCCTAAAGTTGTGCAATATTTACATTGCATAAATACGACAACTTCATTTTAACCTTCTATCCAAAGAACACGAGGCTTACAAGATCCTGCTGTCCCTTTGCGCATATGTTTTTGTTTTTATGATCTCTCTTGAAACATTCTGAACCCACGGTCAGGTTTCAAATCTATTAGACAGAAGAGTATGTCTCCAAGATTGTCCTTTCCTCTATATTTTTGAAAACAGATGGCTGGATAGAGACTCACCAGTCTCTCCCGTGGAAAGAAAAGTTGCAGGGTGAGCCTTATTAGGGACATCAGAGACCCATAAAGATAATACAAATGCCCTAATTAACAGAAATGCCTCAGCTACAGTTCAAATCTTATTAGACTGCTGGGAATCCAAGCAAATGACCTAAACCCATAGGAAACCAAGCTTCATTAATGTCACTGCATATGGAAAGTGTAAGTGTTTGAGGATCAGAGCTTCAAGTCCAAACGGCTCCACATGGACAGACCTTGTTTAGGTAGTTAATTCCTCCAGCCTGGGATCTCACTTAACTCTGTGCACCTACTGCATCCAACACAACTAAGCTGTACCTGAAGGTCCCTCTTGGGACTTCTCCGTGTCATGTGTGTCACCTTCCTAACATGGTGCAGCCTTGGCTGAACAACATGAGAGTTCAGTGTTCTCATGGGCAGTACACCGGCTCTTCTTTCACATAATTTATTAGGGCCCTCCTGCAAACTGTGCTTTAAAAGAAAATGTTCAAGGCAAAACCGAGGGCTTTTCTGGAAGGGCAAAAAGCAGATTCCTCCAGACATCTTCCAACTTCAGCAAAACCCAAACAAACACTAATAAAACCTGCACTTTCATTACCTAACTTTTTAATATTTTGTGTTCTAGTACTTTATTTCCTGTGCCCACACAGGAAAAGAAATAAAATTGTTACCTGTGGCTCAAGCTCAGAGTTAAATGCCCATTATTAGGGTCCACAGAAGAACAGGATGAAATTCCAGGAGAACAGATTGATCAATCTAATGGTCTGTTCTGGGCTTAAAAGTTTTGAAGTCAGCTCCTGGGGTTTTTAATCGATCGAAACAAACTTATAACCATCTAAAATATTATTCATTTTTCTCCTTTTATTAAAAGAGCAAGTGAGTGTAGGAGTAAGGAAGTTAATCCTGGATTCTACTAAAATATCAAGGGGAATTTTACCAAATATCAGGCTCCTCAAGCTGCGTGTATTTATTTAAAACGTTTTGGTTAACAGCAGACTGAGGGGGCAACTTTCAGGCTAGAAGTTTTGCAAATATTTTAAGTAGAGTTTTAATTGACCCAGTTTGACATTAAAAGCACTTTTTAAACTCTTGATATTGTTAGCCATTTAAGATAAGTGGCAATAAATACAGATTAATTGTAACACATGAAATGAAATCTTCGAGCTGTGGTGGGCCAGTGAAAAGGCCCTTTGTGTGCTGGGGAGGTGGAAGATCGTGTGTTAGGGTTAGGCTAACAGAATACCCTGTCAGGCTCAGCGAGGTTTTTGGTAGCTCATGCTGTGACCAACTGCAAAGACAACAAACTTTGGGCAAAGGCAAGGGGGGTGATTGGCAGGTATTAAGAAAAACAAAAGTGCTAGGAGGAAGGGCTCCCTTTTGATGGGAGCGCTACGCAGAGCAGAAGTTAAAGGCGAGCCAACACTGAAGCTTTTATTGTGTGGGAGATGATTGAACTGGGAATGTAAATTCAGGAAGACAGCTTCTAAGATACTGGTGTTTCAGTGAGATGCTGAATAAATACTACAGACGGTGAGTGGCCCCACAGGGGAGACTGGTGAGTCTTCTCCATAATACTATAAAAAACCCAAAACAAAACAGCCACCCCCAGACCTTCTTGTTTTTCTCTGTCTTGCCTGTGAAAAGACAGGTTTTATCAAAAGGCTGTTTCAAAGGGTCTCCAGGTCTCATGGACAGCACTTAAAGCAGTAACCAGGCCAAATGTGTAAGAAATCAGTGAAAAAGCAGACACATGGTATTTCAAAACACTTTTTTGTTTCAATTGCTTGTTTCTTCCCTTGCAAAGGGGATAATTGTCTCTGATGAGCAGAAACAAGAGCCTGCTGTTACATCAGCAGTTCTGTTTCCCTTGCATTGCTCCAGGCAGGTCAGTCCTACGAATGACTGTGCTTGCACCAAAGCGGCTTTCTGTCCCTCCAACCAAGAGGCAAGGAAAGATAGAAATGCCTTACACATCTGCGTGTCTGAATCCATCCCTTCTGTGCAACACAAAGGTGGAGAGCTTGCTCTCAGAGCAGGGGCTCACAAGGGGAACTGAACAGTGAACAAAATGGTTGGTCAGCCTTGAGCTTCAGCCGTATCACACAGTAGGATGCAGAAATTGTGCACTGCTATAGGGAGGGGGGTGGATTACAGCTCTCTCCCACAACAAGGACACCTAGGCCTGGATGAGTTTTCCAGGGCTTGTGGCAGAGGGCTTTCCTTTTCACTTAGAGTCCATGCCAAGATGCTCTCCAAGGCATGATGGAAAGCAATCCTGTGTCAGTCTTCTGCTTGCAATTTTTCCTCAGGACTAGGAAGGCTCTGCCATTGGCAGCAATGCAAAATGATGCTCAGGGAGCTCTTCGTACACTGAGCAGCTTGCTCAAGGTCAGGTAGAGGTAAGGACGAAACACCCTGAATTCTTGACTCCTGCTCTCAGAGTTCAATTAATCCCACTCATCTGAAAGCCAGGCATCTGTTGGAGGCCAGTTTTCTAGGTTTCCTCTGTAGTCAGTGGAAAGATGTCTCCAGAGGACAATTCCTTTCCTCTTAAAATATGCATCCGAGATAAGCATGAGGATTGGTCCTCTGGGGCTTGAAAGGAACCTGATGATCTTACATAGAAGATGCACTGAACTTTCAGACACCTATAGTTCAAGAGGGAGAGTCCCACCCCAACAGTTGTCACTGTTACCAAGATACTAGATACATAATTTTCCATCTCAGGGAAAAAAAAAAAATAAAATTAAGAACTAAGTCTGGCTTGGCTTTTCAGATACCCATCTGTATTTTGCTCTGGAAAGGTTTCAAGTGCTGTCTTCATCACAATGTTTTCTAAGCAACTTCATCTGCTAAGTGACAAACATCCCCTTGTCTGAGAAGCTTATGTTGCAAAACTGCTTCCCTCCAGGTCACTCTTTACTCTTTCCTTTATTTCTTAATTTTGTTCCCCATTGCCAGTGAGCTGTTTCAGCTCCCAAGGGAATGACCTTCATTCTGGGGAAAGTGTTCCTGAACTCTGCACACAGGAATGCTGCCCCAGGCTGCCTCCTGGACTCCTAAGAATTTCTGATGCTCTTTTCACCCCTGGGCTACTTAAGAACATTTCTGGGCATGGTTGATGGCACACTTGGCCAATTAGCAGTAGTAAGGCTGCACAGTTTGAGTGCCCACGACTCATTAGGTTTATAGTCCTGGAGCCATGCCTCGGTCACATTTACAAACCTGCTCCTTGATATTACTCTGGCCTTGAGAACAAACACCTCATTAGTGGGCAGCCTAGAGGTAACACGTGGCTCCTGAGATACTCTGGTTAACAACTATTTACTCTAAACATCATTGTTCTGTCCAAATGATGCCATGACTGTACGTGGACTATACACCACATCTTCCTGCTGCAGAGGAACCAATAAAGTGCAGTTGCCTATGGAGATGGATCTCAAGCCCCTCTCCCACAGGGATTTCCTCAGATCTAATAAAAGCAGAGCCTGTACTGCGTTCTTTCAGTGGAGGAGCACTATGAATTTCTTCCTTCTATCCAATCACTTATTTTCATGAAGCATGCAAGAACTTACTATCTCAGAGGCTCTAGCCATCTGTCAAGTTTGGTTATAATCACCCAACAGATGAAAAATTTACGAAGGGGAAAGGAATATTCACACACACCTATATACACACACACATACTCACAAACACCGTGATTGCTTAAGTCTCATTTCCTTAGGAAACCAGATTAAAAATAGCCTTGATGTCAATAATGAAGTCTTTATTTCTTTGGCAGATTTCTGTTCCTTTTAAACCAATCCTCCCAGTGAGAGGTACTGCAAAATTTCAACTGGAACCAGACCAGATCGCTAAGTGATAAGAACCTCACAGCAGTTTCACTGTACCTCAAACACCTCAAGGAAAAATGCAGAGTGAATGTGAATTCTGTATAAATACTGAAAACCGGTGCTGAATTTCATACTGAGTTAACCCATTTGATTTTTCTCTCCAGTTACCTTCAGCGTATAAATACAATTTTAAAAAATTTGCAAACCTCAGTATTTAAGGTATTTCCCATAATAAAGTACAGAAAAATACTAAAAATACTCAAGTTATTTATTTTAGGTACAAGTCACATAGGCTTCAGTCCTGCAACATTATTCCAGCAAAACAATGGAGATTTTGCTTTTCTACCAGGGATAGATCCAAATTTGAACTCCAGCAAAATGTTTGTCTAGATTAAAAAAGTATTTGGAAGTTCTCTGGCAGAATTATTTTCAGTTGATGAGTAAAAGTTCATAAAAATCAAAGTATTTGGTAGGTCTCACTGAATCTCTCTTGAAAAACAAGTTCCAAGACAGATCCATCTGGCTTTCTGCTTATTCATCTGACTCCTCTCTCCCACTGCTTGCCTGGAAGTTGATAAGAGTAAAGCCTGGTAGTTCTGAAATCACATTTTGCCATGTTTCAGTTCACAATTCTTTAGCAAACTGTCCTACCAAGAACTAGACCTCTAGGGCTACCTACATCCAAGCCAGTCACCTGGGGGCTTCCAGCAGCCACCGCTCTAGAGCTTCAGTCAAAAGCAGCACCCCAGTACCAGTGCACCACTGTTCATTTTTGCTAAGGATTCCCATATTTTCAAATTTTCTTACTTATATTTAAAAAAACCCCAATTTGAAACAGCAACATTTTCAACAGATGAGGGAAGTGAAAAGCAACTACAGTATGTCAAGCCCAGACTCAGGGTTTCTTGCAGTCCATTGCAGAGCAGAAAGGGAGCTGAGGTTCAGGCATGAACCCAAACTTTTCCAATTTCAAATGGCAGCTTAGCTGTTGGATTTGGGATTGAGCCCAGTTGCCACCAGAGCAATTTTGTCCCACAGGCCTCTGCTGCTTTCTACAGGCCTCTAAAATGGCTGAACAGTGGCAGAGTTTGCATTTTAAATGCCTATGAGAGGTGAGTAACTAAAGTTTACGACATCTCTTCTTGCTGGTTGGAGCTCTAATTATTTCCCTTCTGCCTCTCTAAGTAATTCTATCTTCACTTTACATTTCTGATATTTAAATATTTTTTTGGGCAGAGGTATATTGCACACACATTTTCTTTTCCTTGACACCTCTCTTCTGATCTACCAGAGAAAATAACAATGGAACTGGGATTTAATAGGCTTATAAAGAAGGTATTGATGTTTTCCAGTAATGTGAAAGCAGCAGCCTAAAGAAGTGGAATGACAAATTGTCTCATCCAGGTGCACACGCCAGTCACCTTGATGTCAGTTGCAGAACTACCATTAATTCAGTGAGAATAGGATCTGATCCCAAATCCATAAATCCTTTTACAGTGAGTTTGCTCTGATGGTATTCCTGGCATAACCATGACCAAGAAAACCTGGAACTCTCACAAGAACGCCCACTTTAATGAGATTTCCAGTCCCAGTTTCCATACCAGTAAAAATCCTCAAGAAATCCACGTAAATCACAGCCAGGCTTTTTAAAGCTTTCAGTTTCACATCTACTTTTGCAAAACAACTATCTCCAGCCAGCAGTCATGCCCTGCCTTTCCAGTACATGAAGATCATTACTGGTTCTACATAGAGTGTCCACCCGCATCTCGGCCCTAAAACCGCTCAGAAGTGGCTTGAACCCGTAGAAGCCCAAAACCACCGACAGCACAAACCAATCCCTTGCACTACTAAATTTCCTTCCCAGTTCCGGCTCTAAATAGCCTGAGGCTCTGACTGCTGGGGACAGAGCTATGGGGGTCTAGGACATCCCTGGTGCAAGTACCCAGGCAGGAGGGGGAGCAGAAAGGAACACGAACCCATGTCATCCTCATCAGCTTGCGTTAACGTGAAACACTACAGACAGATTTGTGCTGACATCCCAGGCTCTGGATTTAAGCAAATAGAGCAGTCAAATGTCCTCCTGCCCCAGGACAACACCACACAGCAGGTGACTGCAAGTACACTTGCGTGTGCAGACACCTTATCCACTGCAGGTATCACACACATATATCCCAGCTGAGATCCTTGGATCCTTTGCAGCCTGTATCCTGTTTGCCTTTTCACACAAGCATCCCACAGAAACCTCAGTGTTAGAGGAACATTGCCAGATGTAGGGTGCTCCATGTTGCCCTTTTAAAATCTTTCCAATAGCACTGTTAGAGCTGGTTGGAAATTTTCTGATGAGACAGTTTTGGGATGAAAAGTGATGAATTATCTGGCATCCATATATTGATTTCAACACTCCTTTTATGAAATCTGGAGTTATATGGGACCTCTGCCTGGTCTCCTGAGAGCTCGCAGGGTGGCCTGTGGATCCACAGCGAGTTCTTGCGTGTGTGTGGGGGTGAAAGAGTATTTCATCCCATGTTTAAGCCCATTCCTGTTTAGCAGAATGCTTAAGCCTGGGTGTAAATCTCTCATGATTCTTTGCAGTTCTGAAAAGAGAAAATTTCTTGAATTATGTCTACATTTTTACATCTCAAATGTTGAAGAGAAATACAGCAAGGGCATAGCCAAAATCTCTATATTATAGGACAGGAGGGGCCAATATAGCTTTCTTTTCTTTGAAAGCAGGCAGGCAGAATTAGACTTATACAGTAGAACTTGGCACAGGCGTAATAATAAATACGATATGAAAATGTCAGGGACCCAGAGGGGCTGACATTAAGGTATGCGTTTCTTTAAACCAAAATCCTACTGCGCACAGGCAACTTTCCCCATTCATCATGGGAAGAATTACACCAGGGAGGGTAAACATATACACTGCGGTTCGCAAGGCCCATTTTATTTGCTTTTAACATTTACTTGAATACCTGCAGTTAGCAAAAATAAAGGCCTGGATTTGGGACTGTACGTGACTTCAGTGAAGCAAGGATGAAAGCAACAGTGAGAAGTGGCCAGGAAGTACTGCTAGCTGAGCACGATGAATTCGCCACCAGACCAATTGGATTCCAGGCTTGTACAGTTTCCTGCAACAGTTCAGGAGGTGACAAGTGCAAGCCCAATTACACGAGTGTCCTTTCACTTGCTACATCTCGTCTTCCTTGGCTGGTACACAAGACAGCAGCCTCAAGATACCTCTCACGCTGCACATGCTTTACCATGTTTCTACAATTAATGTCTTGTTATTGTACAACAGGAGTTTTTCCTCAAATCAGAATCACATGACTGAGCCTTCAGAATGGTAATTCCCTTTCAACAATAGGGTAGCGCAGGCAGGTTTATTTTGGCCTAACTCAAGCGCTCTCTCTTTGATGATTTAAGTTTCAGGTGAAAAGCAAACAGTCTGAGGCTTCCAAACCTCTATATGATACAAGATCAATGTACATTAAAAAATAAAAAAAAAATCAGGGGAACTTTTTAAAATTTATTTCTATTTTAAAAGGCTACAGACTGCATTTGCACTTGGAACAAGCTTTTCCCCAGTGGAGTATCTCCTGATTTACAACAGAGTGTCTGAAAAGAGACTCAGGCCTTGCCTGTTTAATGCAGACTTTTAAATGAATCAATTACATGGCTTTGGTCAGAATTAGCACGCAAGTATATTTTTAAAAGCAAAGTGATACTTTGCCTTAAAAACTAATAGTAAAAAGTTCATACACAAAACAGGCCGACCTCACTATAAGCATCTGGATGCCCAAATAAACATGAGCAGAGGGAATTCTAGCATCTGCAAACTGTTAATTCTTACCCTTTTCTTCTCTTTTGTAGGCCCGCCAAGTTCAATCTCCTGGTCGCCAACTTCTTGCTCCACTGAGACAACCCGTTGATGAACTGCGCTAGTGATGTCAGTAGCACCACTAATCAGTGTTGGACCAGGATGCCTGACCCATGGGACAAAGTCTCTTTATATTCCAGCCTGCAAGTGTTTCAAGTGTTTCCTCACCACCCCCCACCCCCCCACCCCCCCCCCCTGCCCCTTTTATGTTCTACAGAGGATCCAAGAAGTACAATGGAAACGGGAAAGAGCTACGCAGTTCTGGAAGACAGAGGACCGGACTTCCGATGCCAGGTGGAATTGGTTCTCGGCAGCACAACACTGGGTATAACTTTGTGCCCAATTTGCACACAAGATTGCATCAGCTGGGAGTGCAAACCCGCTATTTACATATTTAACATCTGTAAATCCCGAGTCCTTAGGGTGCAGTTGGATGGCAGCCTCAAGGAATTTCCCTTTTGAAAAAACACTTTCAAGTAACATATGTGAACCCCAGTGCCAGATCTGGTGGCAGGTGCTAATGGCTTTCACAAAGGCTCTCTGGATTTTAATTACTTGCATTTAAGTTGTGTATAGTATCTATTACTTCCTTTCCTTTCCCAATCTACCAAGTAGAAATACGGTTTCCAGTAAAATAAAAAAAAAATCCTCCCCTTTTATCTCCCCACAAATTCAACAGCCATCATGTCCTATCTCAGTTGTGGTCAATCCCTTAGCAATGGATAAAGCATATTCATCATCTAGGTGTGGTATCCAGGTGCTCTTCAGTTTATAGAGGAAAAACAAGCACATCTCAGTGGTAATCAAGACTATGTAAGACCTGAGTCACCTTGGAGATGTCTGTCACTCCAGAAGGTGAAGGGTGAGACTGCTCCTATCTTTGGTATCTCCAGTATCTAAAATGATGTGTTCTGAAATTCCCTCTGGGAATCCTTTGTAGAGAGGACAAAAGGGAAAAAGCTGAAGCTGAGGACTAGGAAAAGGAGATTTTATAGTCTCGCTGTGGTCTCACACCAACCCCATCCTATAGAAAAGTCACGCAATTCTCTCCTTCCCAAGTGAAAACAGCGTAACTTGCTTCTGAGTCCCACTGTGAAGAACCATCAGATAACATTTAGAAAGACTTTGGAAACAATACATAACATTATTGGCTGGGAGGTCAGACTAGTTGATTTTTAAAGGTCCCTTCCAACTAAGACCATCAGAACCATTACTGATGATGCTGCCTGGCCGACAATGGCTGAGAAAACTCCGCAGGATAGGGAGGGAATTCACCTGTTCTGAGGATAGAAGTGATCAGAATCTACTTCTGCTGTTCCCACAGACTGTACAACAGACGCTGTATCTTCTTGTTCTTGCAGAGTTTCCCAGAAATCTAAATGTAATCCATCAACAAGTAGATGCCTAATCTCAGCCACCTAAGCCTACAGCTGAGCAAGAGAGGCCACACATCAATCCCTGGTAACACACCAACTTCATTAGGAGCTGTGGTCACCAGCCACCCTGACTTCCACCATGCCATGGACAACAGCCTGGGGCTTCTCTGAGCTCTCAGATGCAGGGGGCTGCCTGGACCTGATCAGGGACACACACGTGCTGCCCTCCCATCCGCAGGACTGGGATCCTGAGACAGTTTGATTTCCATCTTGCTGTGGGAGATTTTATGGCACTTGCATTTCAACTCTCTCTGACTACTAAAAGAATATTCTCCATGATATATTTATTATTTTAAATAACCCAAACCACTGTCTTAAAGCCTACTGATTTGGCTGCTAATAAACATCATGAACTGGAGCAGCATCCGAATTCCTGAGGCAGTAAATGCAGCTCTCAGCTACAAAACTGATAGCTCTCATAAAAGAAAAAGAAAGAAGAAGAAATGCAAGCAAGTACAGCATCCTAAGGAAATTATTGTTCAAATTAACTGCAGACATAAATTTATCCATCTGTTACCATAAGTGTTACTCAAAAATTATTTGCCCATAAAAATGAAATAAACCAGATTGACTTTTTTCTTAAACATTGACTTCACGTGCATATTCTTGGTTGCCAGAATATTAACTCTTTTTAACAGCCCGCATGCTCTGGCTGTGTCTCTCTTGACTGTAAATGGACCTTTATAAATTACCTGTATACATCAGGTACTTCACTTACTATGGATCAATTATTCCTAGCAATCCAGGATGGATTTTCAAAACACAAAAACCAAGCAAACCCCCATATTTTACTTGCAAGTAGTCTATTTAGCTACCTTTATTCATCCAAATGGAAAAATTGCCATGTCTGTTACCTGAAAAGTATCGTTTAACTGCACAAACAATAAATGCTGTTTCATTACTAGAGTATAGTTACTGTGAATATGGGTATAGTGAGATTTTCACATTAATTCTGAATACGGTAAACCCTGGCAGGAGAAGAATGAAGTGTACAGAGCACGGTCCCGTTTTACCAGAGCCTGTATTTTTCTTGGAGCAGAGAAAGAAATGAAAGTAAAAAGAATAAATGGCTATTTTCACTTCTACATGTTTTATAAAGGAACAAATTAAAAGTCTGAACAGCTCCACTGCATTTAAGTTGTGAGTAATGCAGTGGAAGGCAGCAAAGGGGGAAATCTACTGGAAAGTCTACTTTTTATTTTTAAAAATGGCAGAAAACTGAGGAAATCTATTTAGAATTGTGTAATGCTTTTGTTTTAATACTTCTGACTGGAACAACAATAAAAAAAAAGTATCTTTCAACAGCATAAGAACGCCTTGCTTCGCTTTGTGGATGTAAAACCTGTTTTGTCTCAGACTGTATGGATATTCAATTGTCAGTCCCCTCACCACTCCTCTGTACTCTGTTACAGACCAGACACTGAGCCACCTCTCCTACAATACATCATGATGTCTTTGCAGCTCAGCTCTAAATGGCACATAGCAACACAGTTTAACTGGGAACCCCAGCTTACAGAGGAGAACGACGACAGCCAAGCATTCGTGATTTTGACTGATGTCTGTTAGAAGCAGACTTGCTTTTTCAGAAGCAAACAGAAAAATTCAGTTTTCCCCAAATGCCCAATTTTCTACCAAAAAAACCTAATCAGCAGAAAGAATTTGATGAGCCTTCATTTAAAAGCAAGGCAGGATGAAAAATTGCTGCAGTTTATCCCCAGTCAGCAACTAAGCACCACAGAGCCACAAGGTAAGAGAACTTGTGGCTTGAGATAAGAACAGTTTAATAATTGGAAAATAAATGAAAAAATAATTTACTACTAATATGTCGTGAAAATACTATTACTAGTACTACTGATGATAATATGTCATGGAAAGAAAAAAAAACACAGGGGGGTGGGTGGTGGAAATTACAACCACTCACCACCAGTCAGTAACACCCAGCCAGTCCCTGAGCAGCAACTGCCCCCCCCCAGGCAACTCCTCCAGCTTACGTACCAAGCATGACATTTGTTGGCAGGAAATGTCCCTTTGGTCAGTTTAGTCAGCTGTCCAGGCTGTGTCCCACTCCCAGCTTCTTGCAGAGAAGAAGCTGGGAACACAGGGGCAGTATCAGAAACTGACCAAGTCCTTCACTTAATATTAACATTGCTTGGCAACACCTAAAAACATCAGCATGTTTCAGATTTGTGCTGAGAACATCAATAACACGGCCTCATACTAGCTACTGTGAGAAAAATTAACTCTATCCCAGTTAAAACCAGCACAAGAATGTAGAAATTCTATGTATAAAATAACTAATAACCATAAATATGCAGAGTTGCACAGGCAACTGAATTACACCTGCAAATTACAGGATGTCACTGAGTCCAAATGAATCTTCGTGCAGGGCTTGGGAATCCTTATAGCAGCCCTGCTCTGCAACATTGTATTTGGTGAAGTTTTTCCAAGGTACTTTTGTCATAACAGGCTTATTTTCTTATTTAGGAAAATATTTATTTTCCTAATTTTATTTGCCAGCACAGGTTTATCCAATTCTTCCCTTCCCAAAAAAAAGGAGAGAGATTATGAAATTTGGAAACCAATTAATAATATACATATATAATTGAATTATTCTTTCATTAGTTCCAATATCTTCAAGATAAATGGTTCACTGCAGAGATCATGCTTAACTTAAGAGCAATACCTGTTGGAATACATTATCCAGAATATTTTTTCCAAAGGATTTCCCCACCATTATGTTAGTCTTAAATATGTAGAATCTCAAATGAACTTTTGCACTGTTCTTAGAGAAAATGCACTCCTGCAGACTATCATACCTGTGCTAACCAAAGATGCATTCCTAATACTTTGCACTTCAGAATTCATGGGAACACGTGAAAGCCTCAACTTTCATCAAAAACACCCTTCAATTTATAAGAAGCAAAACCAAACCCTCAAGGTTTTAGAAAGCAATTTGAATGCATGACCCAAACACATCCCAGAAAAAACCCTTATAATTCAAGAACTAGGTGTAAGAATGCAGAATACAAAATGTATCAATAAAAGCCACTCTTCTAATTCAGTGTGTGAAAAAAAAAAAAACCAACCACCAAAACCAACAAAACAACACCAAGAAAAACCTTCAGGAGAAAAACTGCGTTTCAGTCATAAGAGAAAATGAACTCGCTTGCACTTCAACCACATAAAAGTTTTGGCATTGAAAAATTAGTAATTTTCTCAGTACTTACTACACAAAGAAAAAAAAACACCCCAGAGAAGAGAGGAGGAATTAATTGTACTTAAAGTAGGGATTGCCTGCAGGGATGGCCTGCTTTAGTGAGAAAGGCCAAAGGGATGCTGGAACAAAGAACCCAAGAGAAAAAGCTTTCCTCGGAATCTCCCGCGCCCTGGTTTTCAATAAATCCTGCTGCATGTGTCTGTTCTGTGCTGCTACAGTCAGTGCTGGGGAAGAAAAAAAATAACCCAGCAACAAAGGCTGTTTTCAACATCATCAAAAACAGAAAGGACAAAATGAGACTTGCTCTTTATGAGCCAGGTTTCCCAAGCGATGCTGCCCAGGAGTTCCAGGTAGATGTTCTCCAACAGGGATAGGGAATGAAAGCTCAAACCTCCCACAGCTGAGGTGCAGTTTACTATGGAAAGCAACAAGTAATTAGCATCCACTTGCTTAATTTCATTTCTGTTACTAGCACATACAAAAAGCTGCAGTGGATAGGATCCATGACCCATCTAAGTCCAGGATCCAGTCTCAAGCTGTGGTCTGTAACTGATACCCAGGAAAAGCGTGTATGGAGCAGGGCAAGTAGGCAACTATGCCCAGTTTATCCTCCCAGCTCCAGTATATACTAGTTAAGGAACTTCAAAACTGGAGACTACATCAAACCATGATACTCGATAATCTCTGATAAACCTTGCCCCATATGGGTTAGGCAAGCTGTTCTTTATGAACCCCAGTTCAATTACAAACGACCACGACAAATTTTCCTACTGTAAAAACAGTTAAGAAAAATTCCTCAGACAGGAATACCAGGCAAGCTTGAAATCAATAAGCTTGGGAAAATTCAGTCTGGATACACTCAAAAAATAAATACATCGAAACGCGTGTATCTCTGCTAAACCCCACAGTCTTTAATCAAAATTCCCACCGAAACAAGTAGCGAAAGGTGAGTTGTTGCCAAAGTTCATAGCAAGAGCCGTGGGATGAGAAGCAAAGTTCTGTCAAAAATGAGAAATTGTTAAGAAGAGGGAGCAGGAGGGGTGGATCGGTTCTCGGCACGACAATCTCAGGCTGCCTTGATGTCCAGCGAACTCAAAGAGCCACTTAAGATGGTGCTCAGGATTCTGCTGAGCAGTTACTATTTATACTTTTATCATACAGAAATGTGAATTCCATTGAAAAGCAGGAAAAAACAGAAAAGGCAGAGAAAAAGGACAGTAGCACACACTGCCACAGACTCACTGAAGTACTATAGACATCTTTGTTCACAAAGAGAATTAAAACACACAGAGGGACGCATTGGCTTTTTACTTAATGATGTAAGACATTGGCATTTAGTTACACACATAACTCACACACTTGTGCAGGGTCCCAAACCAGCCAGTCTGTACAGACACACCACCGAAGTATTTAAGTCACCCATCAAGACTGACTCTGACTACAGCAACCCCAACACATCTGAAACCACAGGCCAGCACCTTGAGCCACACACAGGTGCCTATGCCACAGCCAGGTTTGTCACCGCTCTCACTACCTGGGCTTACAAATTCAAAGGGACTTCAACCACCTCCTACAACCACCACAAACACAACTGGGACACAAATATAACTGAAGCAACCCACAGGTTGGGCTGGGAAAGGCACAAACACAACCACGTGCAAAGCATTAACAGCTTCATGTTTCCACAGTCAGACAGAAGGTAAAGGAGTGCAGCCTGTCCACAGCCCACCTAGACTCAGACCCACCTCTTACACCAACTCACTCCATTTTAGAAACAGGTATAAACAAAAGCCTTTCTCCTTCTAAGGGAAGTCCCCTAAGGAACTTTCCCTCAGGACCAAAGACAAAATCCTGAAGCATTCAAAGCACTTTAATTCCAATCATGGTAACCAAGTAAACCAGAAAAATGCATGCCATACCTGCTCCAAAGGCAAAGAAGAAGCTCTTGTCCGTGTTCTCCCTTAAAAGCGCCATCACTCTCTTCCCCATCCTCTCGTTCCTCTTGTAGATGAGCTCCTGCCTGAAGTAGCTATCTATCTCCTGAGCCGTCACCTGCTCGTGGGGTGGGAGCGTGGTGTTGATGAAGTTGGGGACCTGAAATGGAGAGAGAGAAACTGCAGCTCAGGTGGCAGCAGTTAAGTAATCCCCCAAACACTGGCTGTTTGAATCTGGCCTTATCTGAACCACCTGAGCATCACTGTCATACAAGAAAACCCCACCACGCCAGAGGAAAAGAGCTTGTGAGGCTGCTGGGAACGCCACAAGGAAAAACAAATCACCAACCAACACCTTTTTTTTTTTCTTAAAGTGAAACTAGTATTCTACTAAATGAAACTTCACTATGACTTTTCTCTGTTACTTCAGCAGAATGTAGCTTTAAGTGCTACATTTGGGTGAGTTACCAAGACCTTTACTCTCTGCTTGTTCAATACAGTTCATTGGCTATTTCATACCAGAACAAGACCTGTAATCTATTCTCAGCCAAGGTCATGAAATTGAGTAAGGACTCCAAAATTTGGATTGTATATGCTCCTTTTTAATAACCTAACAGTTACAAAAGTAGGAAAGGGTAGCAAATCCAGACAGGAAGATTAAACAAGGTAAACTCCCTCATCTTTCTTGCAGCTTTTGGTGCTACTACAACTCAGTACAGAAGACCATACATTGCAACACATAAATCCCTGGAACATTCCTGGTGTTTCCAAGGAAGGGATTTCCACAAGAACTGTTCCTTCAGTCCCTGCTTTTGTGAGGAGAGACGTTCATAGGGATGGAAGGAAGGTTGAAACCCCAAGGACTGTTCTAGTCAGTGCAGCAGACGCAGGAACGAGCCAAGACCCAAGCTACAATGGACAGAGAAGCCAGAAGTCTCTGATTACTAGGACAGGCAACCGGTTTTGACAGGGTGAGGGTCCACTCTTCCATGAGTGTTGGGAGCCCATGGGCCCTGCAGTGAGGAGTGTTGTAGGTGGGCAGTATTTGACAACTGCTAACAGGACCCAGGCACCTTCCGGCGATTTTCTGTGCCTCACCACGGGAAAGCAGCTTAAGCTGCAAAATCCAGGTTCAGATTTCTGAGTCCCCGAGTACATGTAAAGCTGCCAGGATTTCCAGTGTTAATCTGAGTCAGTGGAAAGGATATTGCATGCACAGCCCATAAGGGGAACATCCCTCATTCCCTGTGCTGAAATACTTGATGCAAGGACTCTTACTTGGTTTCATTCTTTCTCTGGTTTTCTACTATACCAAATTCCTGTACTCATTTTCTAATACTTGCCTTTAGTCTTTGTTTTTCAGTCCACCTCTTACTCTCCCACTTGGCCATATGATTTTATTGCAAGAATTTTTCTCTCTTCCCACCCTCTTCACTCGCACAGCCTCTCCAAAAGCATTCAGCAGGTCTTAGGGAAAGAACTGATTTCCATCTTCCCAGTGGTTCTCCTTAAAGCTTTTTCATCGCAGCTACAGCCCTCCTAATGTGTGGGGGACCACCCAGCAGAGATTTCTCACCATGCATTATGCAAATGGACAAGTCCTGGCCTTGCTCTGGATTCCCATCAAAGGCTGTACCCAGCTGGGTGAGACAATGGGCAGCACATCTCCTGAGCTGGGGAATCCCATATGGCTGGATTTAACAATGCTGCCAAGAGCAACCTGTTGGTCCAGGTGGACCTTTGATTTTCCAAACAACTTCCCACCCTGCTTTGGCAAACCACCATACTTCTCACAACATGTCCCTCCTTAGGGGTTTAGCTGCACTACCCTGAATCATTCCTTCCTTCAGGCTTTCCAGCGTGGCTTGCCTGCTCCAGTGTATCTTGTGCACTCCTCAGAGCACGCAATTACTTTGCACCTTGTTCTCAGTTTAGCCCTTTGCCAGCACTCATCAAATAATAAGTCCCATTAAGCCAGACCTATCGGAGACACCAGTTTCCTGTTAATACACAAGGAAGTTGCTCCCATGTCTGGTAAGAACATGCGTTTGTCTCCAAGGGGTGAAGAAGCAGCCTGCCAATGTCAGAGGGGTAAGCTGCTCCTGGTTATGGCAGCAAAGGATGTAGTGGCTTCAATTCCTTGTGAAAGGCAGGGAGAGATTTTTACTGTAGGAATGGTCTGAGGAACAAGTAGCCATGTCACACTTGCAATGGCCTCTGCAATGCAAAGCTATAAAGCAGTTGGTCCACACAGATCTCACAAGCCAGGAGTCAGGGGAGCCTTCAGAGACTGAAATGGAAGGTGAAGTTTTTTGGGAACATCGGAAGGCTCAACACACACATAAGAGAAGTCTCTTCTTCCCTGCTTTTGGCTGAAGGAGGTAAAGGCCAGGCTGGATGAGGCTTGGAGCAACCTGGTCTAGTGGAGGGTGTCCCTGCCCATGGCAGGGGGGTTGGAACTACATGGTCTTTAAGGTCCCTTCCAACCCAAACCATTCTATGGTTCTGTGAAGGCTGGGAACGGATGGTACTTGAATCCCCTGCGATGCTTTGGGGAAAGCAAGGTACGTCATTGCCTGTGAGGTTAACCTGCCCTTAATAAAGCAGAAGTAGCAACAATGGGGGATCGAATGGCTTTGTGCACCCAACTCCAGCCAGGGGAAAGCTCTGACGCTGGAGGTCTTGACAGCCCAAGGACATAAGTCTTGATCAGACCTTGACCACAGGGGTCTTTGCCAAGAAGGAATGCACCTTCCTTTGGCTTGCACAACTCCATCGCTTGCAATCCTGTGCCTGCATTCAACCCACAGTTTGTTCCTCCTCTTTATCTAACCTAAAATACAGTCCACAAAATGGAGCCATTTCCTTGACATTTTTCTTCTCTTCCCTTCTTTCTTTCTCTTCTCTGGGAAAAAGTTTGCCAATGGCAGAGATAAATTTAAAACCAAGCACTGGGTTTTGTCAGCATTTCTCATGCTTGTCCAAAGAACAAAACACAGGCAGGCATCACCTCCAGAGGCACATCACCACCTACAGATCCTCAGCACCTTGTGCATACCTGTATTTCTAATGACTGCTCCATCAATGGAAAAATAAAACATGCACGTATGTTTGTGTGTGTGTGTGGCAGAGGACAGAAGATAAATGATTGAAGTAAGCATGCCTTACACAGTAGTGCAGCCACACTCTGAGCTATGACACTGGCACCATTAATCACCTCCACTCCTCCCCATATCGCAGTTCCTTTCCACAGTCGGTGACATACACCATGCCTGGCTTCACAGAGGCAGCTGCTCCTGCTGGTTTAAGAACCCTTTGGATTCTTAACCACCAGACAGGGATCAGGATGTCAAGACATAGTCACATACAATTAGGAAGCTGTTAACTGCAGCCAGGATTTAAGAGTTTGGATTTATTAAGGAAAATTTTTTGTTTTAAAAGGATGGACTACAGAATGCACCAGAGGGATGCACCTTCCCTCTTCAACTATATCAAATGTTTTTGTTTCCATCCAATGTAAAAAATTATTTTACCATTTTGATGATAGGTATTTGTTGTTTTAAACTGAGAGTGAATGGATGAAACATTTGCTGTGCCAATGGGTGAGGGACTGACCTCCTGATAACAGCTGAAAAATACTGCTAGTATTTAAATCTGTAACAGGTGAATGATGTGACTGTTGAAAAATCCTAATTTTGCTGTTCATCTAGAAGAGTAGCAGTGGGATCAGCAGAAAAACACAGTGCTACCCATCACCTGGGGCACGCTCACTTTGTAGTGCATATGCATGACAAGAGATAAATACATTCTTTTTGTCCAGAGGTGTTCAAAAGAAAGAATATTTTGTTTGACTGAACCAGCTACAACTCTTCCTTTTTTCTATATTTACTTCGGGTTATGGTTCTCCTATGGACAGTATAGACATACCCCAAACTCAGTCATTAGGTACGACCTACATTTCTTAGGTAAGCTTTTGAGGTTAAAGGAAGAGAATACAAGTACAAAAAAGAAGTTAAGTTCCAGCCTTGCAGAAATTTCTTCCCCTCCACACTGCTTGTGTAATTTTACTTGAGTCAGTATCCCTGATGGAATATATGTATGGGTAAAGCTCTGCACACACATCCAAGCTCACAGTGCTGTGGGATGCAGGCCATAATTCTTCACCTTTGAAGTCAGTGGGAGCTTTAGGAAGAAGAAAGAGGAAAGATTGTGGAGTGGTTATGACACTACCCTAAAAAAATGGTCCTGTTCCCACTGGTGATACAAATCTCTTGCATGATCACAAGCATGTCATTTGGGTTTAGACCTTCAAAGGAAGCTCAGCATTTAACCTCCATTAAGTATCTTTGAAGCATTTGGCTTTATTCCTCCTGTCTCTCAAAAGGCCATCTGTAAAATGGGGACAGCAAGACTTTCTGACTTGAGAACAGATGTTACATGCAAGGCACTGGCTGAATCTCGCTGCTGGGGGACACAAAGGAAGATCCAAAGTCCAATATGATGCTCAGTGGTAACCTCTCTTCCCACAAATACTTTGTAGAAGGAGGCTGGGATTCTGCTGCAATCATTACCACAAGAGCTAACAACATACTTTAGCTTAGAAGAATGTATCAGCCATATCTCAAAATCTGTGCTACGCTGTCAGCTTTGACTATAGAGACAAAGAAATAATAAAAAAAAGGAAAGGAAAATAGATTGGTGCAGAGTATTTTATCACATTTAGGGCTTACTGCCAAAGTTCAGCCGAAAATTCATAAACGCTGGACTACATTTAAGTACATTTTCTTATTTATTATTTTGTAATATTTGGACAAATTTTTTGGGCAGAGGCACGATGCCAGAGTTGTGCATATCTATCTGCAAATAAATTTTTTTGGACACACGTAAGGACCATCAACTTTGGTTAACAACTTTTTCCCAGCTTTGGATCCATTTGCCACGGTGGAACTGCTCTAGATTCAGCCCAGTATCAAATCACAATCAGATGTGGAGGAACAGTGTTAACAGTGTTATCATTCCTACTCCTATACACTACATTTCCCAATCCTCTGATAACATTTGTTAGCCTCGTTCTGTTCCAGTGATCCTAGCCTATTTCTGGAATGTGCGTTCAAATGGTAAGATTACGTCAAGGAAAGTCCAACACTACCAACATCAGAATGAAGGGCTGATATTGCCCACGTACAGGCAGAGGTGGTCTTTGTAAGTCTATCTGCAGAGGGAGAAGAGGAAGGTGAGATAGGGAAACAGGAAGCCCACCCCTGCCATGGAAAATACAGTGAGCCTAAAAACCTCTCCTGCTATTATGTTCCTACGTCTTGGTCAACTTTTTTAGCTTCTGAGACTCCTCTCTCCTCCTGTTTCCTAATCAGCAGATAACGAATGGCTTTCCAGTTTTACCTCCTGTGCAATGATCCAACTCCAGACTGCCACAAGTACAGCGTCATCGCTAATCCTTGAAGGGGGATGTCTTAACAACAATGCCTTATGTCTCTGCTCTCTCCTCAGAGCTTTCACAGACTAAACAGAGAAAATGGGAGGAGGCACCCCCAAGGTCACAAGGGATGTCTATGGCAAGGCGGAGAGTTGGCCATCAGCTTCCCAAGTTCCAGTCCAGCACTTCAATACAAAACCCATCCATCCTTCCCTGACAGGAAAGCTCAGCCTCCACGCTAGTAATCCTTACTTCCAGTTGTTAGCAGGGAGTTGCTCCCAGATCGCACTGACTGCATTATTTTTTTTTAAGATGATAAAGATAGGGTTCTCTTTATTACTCTTCTGGTTTATGTGCTTTACATGGGCAGAGGCCAGAAGCACGGGATCATGCTTTGAAGGATTTTCCCTGTACCACACAGGTCAGGAACTTTTATACGATCGACAACACTATGCAAGATAAGGATCTCAAGAGCTGACAGCATGGCTTACGGGGGCTGCCAGGGAGCCAAAGCAGCATCCCAAAACCCGCTGGCTCCTCCGACAAACTGAATGGCCCTAAATTCACACCAGCCCTTCTTGGGTCAGAGGCTGACATATGAGCTCAAGTTATCATTTGTTTATGAAGGGAGGATACCCTGCCGTTAAGCAGCCTTGACAGGGCATTGTGGATTTTACTGCAGTGCTGCAAAATATACTGCTCTCGACTTGGAAGACACCTGTTTCCCTCTGATTTATGGACCCTTCTGGCATCTGGGAGAGCAACAGCCGCTTATTACAGCCGCTGATACGGAGGATTCAAATAGTGCAAACTGAACGCGCTGCAAGAGCAAGCATCTCTTGATGGAGGAGGATGCGGATGACAAAGAAACAGCCAGTCGACTGATTTTCCTCCAGCACTACTATGTTTCTATCCTGATGGAGACCTTTATTAGCCAAGGCAGGGGGAGGGGTGTGTGTGTGTCTGGTTAGTCTGATCAAGCCCAAAGCTGGCAGCTGCCAAGAACATGAGCTTCCAGATTGTTACTGAAAAGGGAAACCAGGAAGGAGCTGTGCAAAATGGTGTCCAGTTCAAGAACGTTGTGATTAACCCGTTATTACTTTCTTTTAAGCATCAAAATTTAAAGTAATATATTAGAGGCCTGAGTGGACTGTAAAAGGAGATTTTGATCTTCAGGATAAGTCAGTTCCATCACTCCTTTCCCAGGGAAAACACCTACCCTAGATAGGACGGGAGAAGATATTACTGGCATATCTAGTGGTCAGGATAGGTATGTCAGTTTGGTGGATTTGGGGCTGCCAAAATGGTTTATTAGAAGCATACCCTGACACCAGACTCAGACACAGACTGAAGTCACAGAAGACTAAACACATCCCCAGTCTGTGCTCATCCAGTTTTGTTCCCAGACCTTTCAGGAAATCACAGAATGGTTTGGTTTGAAAGGGACCTTAAAGACCGTCTAGTTCCACACCCCCTGCCATGGGCAGGGACACCCTCCACTAGACCAGGTTGCTCCAAGCCTCATCCAGCCTGGCCTTGGACACTTTCAGGGATGGAACATCCACAGCTTCTCTGTTCCAGTGCTTCACCACCCTCTCTGTGAATAATTTTTTCCTGATATCTAATCTGAATCTCCCCACTTTCAACTTAAACCCGTTACCCCTTGTCCTGTCAATACAGGCCCTTGTAAAAAGTCCCCCCCCAGCTTTCTTGTCAGCCCCTTCAGGTACTGGAAGGTCTCCCCGGAGCCTTCTCTTCTCCAGGCTGAAGAGCTTTGCAGAAAGTGGAGCAGTTCCCCAGGGACAACTGGCACGGCAGCCGGAGGCTTGCAAGTTTTGAGTGCACATCAACAAACCAGTTGCACTTCTCCCACCCACATTCTCCCACCAGCCATGCTGACCAGCCACAGCCGTCCCCCAACCATGGAGCCCTCTGGGAAACACTGCTGGGGTTTGGACCAACTCAGCATTTTCACAGCAGGAACAGATTTTCCATCACATCCCTTGGCTTAGAAGGATTATGTAGTGTCCCAAACCTCCAAAAGCAGATAACAGCCCTGAAAAACAGCAAGGCAAAGGGACAGCCAGCTCTGCCTCAGTGGGAAGTGCAGTCCTGTGAACTGGGGGTTGACCAGAGTGGGGCTTCATGAACCCTAAACTATTTTCTGGCTTCAATTCATTGCAACTGGGATGTATTACTGCAGCTTCCAGCATTTCTGCTCTGCTTGAGCACATCTAACCTGAGCTAAGGGCTGACGACTCCTTTCATTAGGCTGTGCTGAACTGATAAGGGCCCCATTCCCATCCCACAGGGGGTATTCAGGCTCTGGGGGCAGCGGCCAAGGTTGGCATCTCACATCACCATGCCAGCGAGCCCAACTTTTCTAGCACGTTGTTTCCTCCGTCTGCTTGGAGGAAAGAGGCACAAGGCTAGAGGCCCTGGCAGCCCACGTGCACCCTTTTCCCTGGAAATCACGGTGAAGAGGAGTCATCTCCTCTCACAAACCCAATATTGTAGGGCTGTCCTGCGACTGCTGTTCTCCCAGGCAGCAACCAGCCAAATAACAGTTGTGTGCCCTGCCTGGTATTACCTTCTCCTCCCACACATTTGGGTTGAAGAAAAGCATGCTTAAAAAAAAAAAGAAAAGAAAAAGGGAAGGGCCACACATCTCATAATCAGCTTAGGGGGGTGATATTTTTATCCCTGTTAAAAAATAAAAAAATAAAAGTCTTTCAACAAATCCCTGAGAAGTCACAACCTCCATGTATGTTTTCTATTTGTTTTTCCACACCAGTTAAGAAGTTGCTTTCCAAGCACTTAGGAAAAAATATGAAAGTACAAGTACAAGCAACCCCAACCCCTCCCCCAAGGCCTCCCTCCCCACCCCAACCCCGTCACTGCTCCCCTTGGTAGCGATGCCAAAATATGCAGCCGGCCTCTCTATCTGAATGAATGTTTTGATTAAGGAAGTCTTAACAAAACACAGTCAGAACAATGATCCCGGCCCCCTTTCTGCAAGCTTCACCCAGCTATGCAGTGTATATTTAGGACCAGATTACAGGGACCTGTTCATTAATTGAAGAAGGATGACAAGCCCACAGTGTATGCAAATAAAGGTTTGGGTTTCAGTGGGGAGGGTAAATCTTGACTACCTAATAATACTCCCACACCATTTAAAACCCCTTTAACATTAGGATTTTTTCGAGGCCAGCTTTCACAAGCTTGAAAACATATGGAAAAGTTCAAGTTTTTCTATTTCACTTCCAAAAGCTTTGTTTCCTTTGACAAAGAATATTTTTTTTCCTGTTCTGACACTAAAACCGTCACCTATTATATTGCCATGACACCCAAGTAAAGATACTGATCAAAGGGCAAAGCAGGGCAATAAAGTGAGAAAACTGGGGCCAGAAGGTTTGTTTTTTTGGGGTTGGTTTATTAAAGTATTGAAATTCTTTTTCCAATGGTATTTTTCATTTTGTCTTCTGTTACCTAGCGGGAGAACAGCTACTCAGTAGCAGGTACAAACTCGGGATTGGTTGTCTTGAATGTATATGGTTCAGGGCTCTTCAATGAGCTTCTTCCCATCCCTGTTCAGTGAGATGCTAGGGAAAGCCTGAATGTTTCCATGAAGTTTTCAACATGATTTTAACCCAAGGCAAATGTGATCCAAAAGATATGGTTTGCAAAATGTCACACAACTTAGCAAAGAGCAAAAAGCACACCAGGAGGAAACTCTGGTGAACTACACACCAGTGGCTGGGCTGGACATGAGAGCTCCAGGACTGACACCACAAGACAGGCTGTTCCCAGTGCAACCAGCTGACGCTTTCTAGCCATGCCGGCATCTGGAACAAACTGGATGATGAATTTTGAATTATTTTCAATTTTTTTTTTTTTAAGGAGGGGTTGTTTGAGAGGTCCAGTATAGGACGTAAAGATGCAGAACATCTTCAAGAAAGCATTTTGAAACAGGATGGGGATCAGTCAGGAGAAAAATAAAGAATAACAGATAAAGTTAGTGAAGTGGACACAAAGCAACTTAGACTTGCAACTGATTTCTTTGCATCTAAGCTGGTAGAACTTTTTGGGCCTTGACTTTGTGTTTATCAGCAAACATGTCTCTCATAGGAGAGAAGATAAGATCCAGGTCTGAAGACATCAAAAGAAAGCACAACCAGTTTACACCGGAAAAACTGATCTATAGTGTTCACTGTTAGGTAATGCTCAATAATAGTGTCAGACCAAGAAATGTTGTGCCAGGGAGTACCCAAGAACACGGTATTTTCAGCTAATGTCTAATACTAATCCTGCTAAGTCAGTCAGGACAATCAAGCTGCCCCCTTGTCCTGCTTTTTTCCCCTCTCTGTCATAATGAGGTGACAAATCCATGATAAAACACTCATAGGAAAAAAGCATTTTTTACATTCAACCCACAAGATATTGTTTAAAAAACTAACAAGTCTTTCCCGTTTCTTTTGAACAAATCTTTCCAAGAAACACTTCATAAACCAGTTCTTTAAAAAGAAGGGATAGTAAATGCTTTACAGCAAACACAGCAATGCACAGAGCAGCATGCTACTACCTCGAACTCCAAATGTTTTTACCAATCACTCTTTCATACACTTTTATAGTTTATTCCCTCACTAATAAATACAGGTAGTCAACAGTCCTTAAACGTTTTTAATGTAAATCAGCCCTTTTCTGTAGGTGAATATGTTCCTTTTCTAATAATGCAGCAGTCTTTGAAATCTTTGCCTTTAAATATCTTGTTCCAATTCTTCTCCAACTTCCTCTCTCACTGCTTTCTCCACAGAAACTGGAAAGAGGAAGGAAGGAAGGAACTTTCAAGGTAAGAGAACTCTAAATGCAAACGTGTAATGAAAAATTTCAAGCAAGAACCTATTTTCAAAACCTGTAGTATGAAAGTTATCTGGGCATGTTCCAGATTATTAAAAAAACCCCAAAACCCTCCAGTGTTTTCCCCAGCACTGTCATCAACAAGTAGACTTAACTCACAATCTGGATCTGTAACCAATTTTCTGGAACACATAAGCCAAAACATAATATTGCTCCAATCTGGAATCCTGTTCTGACATAATATGAAAATTGGACTCCAAAAATTTTGGCTGAACTTCTGGGGTTTTTTTAACTTCCAAACACTCACGATATACCAAGACACAAAACTGTAGCTCAGGTGGAAATGGAAAGAAAGTACAGCCCCACAACAGCAGATCAGGAGCTCTTTGAAACTATTGGAAGGTGACATCTCTCCAGCAGCATCCTGTGCTGCAGTCCAAAGCAGGGAAGCTGGGAGACATCCTCTGCTTGCTGTCAGGGCACATGTGTCACCAAACACCCAGGCAGCACCGGGACTGCCATCAATGTCATTTTAACAAACACTCCTGGAAGCGTTACTGACCCTTTGCCTGGAACTTGAACAAGAAACTCGTGGGACCGGCTCCCTTGGCCCTCAGGACAACTTTGCACTTGCTTCCCTGGGAAGCCTATCACTATTTTCCCTGGAAGAACGAGAGGCTCTGCCAGTTCGCCTGCACTTTGTTAGAGCTGAAAACGATAAGATGCTTCCAAAGCGCTGTGTTACAATAGCTCTGCTTTTGGTTTATGGATTTATCTTCCTTTGCTCTAGATAAAACTCCATTCCTTGGACAAATTAGGTGTGCTTGTCATTCAACACTCTATCTAATGGTCTCAGCTGTGTGTTTCTGCAGTTATTGAAGCTGGGGCATTCCACAGATAGTTTTCATTGATTTGAGAAGTGAGCCAGAAACTCAGTTGCATTTTATCCAGAATGAGAACAGGGCAAGTTAATGATGTAATTAGAATTATCAGGGCCCTTAAATCTTAAACAAAAGGTTTAAATGAAGGACGATAACATTTTTAAAGGAGTACATATCACAACCTGGCCATTTATAAACAGCAAATACATTACGAAGTGATGCACTAAACCTTTTCTTCTTTAGTTTAGGGAGGCTGACTACTGACACGGTGTTAGCGTATGGATCTCTAATGTTGTCTTACCAGGACCATCGTATGCTTTTGAGAAGGCAACACCCACTGCCCAAACACTGTGTTTTAGCATGAATCCACGGCATTTTGAACGACAGAGGCAACTCAAGATATGGGTAACGTGACTCCAGCAGGTATACAAAAAGCTCAGCTGTTGCTGATGGGCACAGCTTGAAGGAGGCAGCACAGCGAGCCCTGAGCACCCAAAAGGGGTTGAGACTTGTCCGCGCATGGTGACCAGCAAGCAACTTCATTGTGTAGCTTGCGTAGGATGAAGCCAAGACCTCACCTCTCCTGGCCACAAGAAGATCATTACACTGAGATGTACATAAAGCCTGTAAATTGGTTATTCACTGGTCTAACTGGATTTCTTCATTTTGATACTCGAATTACGGCTGGGCCCACTGCAACTCACACAAAACCTGCCAGAGACAGGGAAATACTCAGCAGTATGTCCATGGGCTTTCAAAACACATGCAAAACAAAGGCTTTCTAGATGAAAGATGCTTTGTAAGTGGCTGTATGCCTCTTGAATTGTACCACTAGCCCGAAATGGGACAGGCAAAGAACAAGTATTCAAGCAGTAGGACCTGGCCTGAAGAAAACTGTTGGTAAAGGGAGCAGTGTATCTGTGTGCCTCTGATACACCAGATCAGCAACAAGAGAGGAGAAACCATCTTCTCCTGGACAGAAGCGCCTCTCCTCAGGTCAGGAGAATGTCTGAGGACAGAAGAGAAGAAACATGAGCTGGAGACCAGGTACAGTTTTTAGGAAGGGTTGAAGGAGAAAAATCTCAGTCTTGCCTTTTCAATTTCCCTTGTAATAACATGTAGTTAGGAATACAAGGCAACACAGAACCAGCTAATTCCAGGCTGGCAAAGATGAATCTGCTTTATAGAATTGTTGTTAAAAAACTGAACATCTCAAAACTAACCACAGGAAGTAACTCGTGCAAGACACCCCTGAACCCCAAACTCTAGATGCATCAGTTCAAAAAGTTTAAATAAAGATTTTCACATCAGTTTTATCGAACAAAATACAGGTTAAATTGTTCTGCACCCTGCTTTTTTCTCACCAAGGCTTCAGGTCATTAGGCAATTTCTTAAACTGCCTCAGGTAAGAAAAAGTATCCTCTGGAGGTAGATTTTCTCATTTTGCCCTAACATATTTTTTGCATTTTAATGTATCTGGACATAGTGATCTCAGTTACCTTGTGAGAGCATCAGAATGAATATAGAGGTTAAAGCTGCTGATCTAATCTGATGCCTCTTCACTTGTAGAGAAGGTGGGTTTTTTTCCCAAAAGGAAAGAAAGAAACCATGACTTATTTAGGGGAAAAAGTCTGAAGAAAAAGCAGAAAATATGCCTACCCTATCTTTAACTAAGAATACTTTCCCTTCAGTTATCATTTTGACTCTCTGCCCAGTAACTCCAGTGTAAGCCTCTTGATTGCAGGAGTCACAAGAGAATCAAGTGTTTGCAGAAGGCTGGAGAAGCAGAAGAGATGTTTCCTACTCCACTTTTGGGTCATAGTCTAACTGAATAAACTCAGCCCCTTAAAATTTTATTAAGTTTAAATAAGGATTTATACATTTGGAAATATGGTGCTTGGAAACAAAATTTAAGAAAAAGAGAGAGAGAAAGGAATGAAGAATGTAATATAACCACAGGAAAGCAGAGGTGTTTCTCCCTGTCACTCTTCTTGTTAAAATTAAAAAAAACCCCAACCCTGAAACTGAGAAGGATTTGTTTAATCCTCCACTGTCATCAGTGCTGATGGCTCTGGGACAGGAAAACGGCAGGGATTTGGGGGCCTGCTCACAACTCTCCATTTCAAGCACTTTACTCTGGCTAAGCCGGGCTTTCTCAACCCAAGGCAGGCAGCAACTCCCTGGGGAGGTCCTGTCCCTGTCCCGAGGGTGCCAAAGGAGTTATTCTCTGACCTGGTGCCCAAACTCCTGCTTTAGCCTAGGAAATAACTTTCCTTGCATTCTCCCTCCTGGCACTGTCCTGTCTGTGCACCTCTTCGGCATAGGCTCAGCCCCGGGAGCTCTGCCCTCACTTCCCAAACGCTGCAGGAGTCAACAAGACTGGTGCTGAGAAACTGCTGATTTCCCAAACTCCCTTGGGAAGGCTGACGAGGCTCAAGAAACTCACCCGTAACACCTCAAGTCAACAGTATTAGTATTTCCACCTCTGGTCCCTCTTTCTGCTCCAGGACGAGTTTTGTTCTAAAGGCATCTCAGCATCTTGCAGATGCTACTGAAGATGCTCCGTCTCCCAAGATTCACGATAGAGGAATTTAGGAAGTTACTGCACCTATATATATATATATATATATATATATATATTCACCACCAGCACCATCCCAGCAGCTGTGTTAGACTTTTTCAGCTACTTCCCAGTTCATTACAGTGATATAAACCCTTGGGTCTGAACTGAGGCAATGGATGGACAGGTTCACCTACATTCTGCAGCTCCTGCTAATCTTCAAGGGACAAGCAGGCATTAGTCACCTTATAAACAGCCCCCAAACAAAACCTCAAAGAGTGAGAGCCACAGCCTTCTGCAGGACTCCATGCCCCTGTGGGATGGAGCTGAATTCCTGGCCTCCGATACTGATATAAGCGTTGGGTCTTACAGCTCCATTCCTGATCTTCTGTTCCTGTCGATGTGATATTTCAAAGTCGCGTTAACGATACCAGCTGCATGGACTTACCAGACCTCTGAAGTGCCAGGACAGCAGCTGGATATCATGGATGAATGGGCGCACCTTCTAAAAACAACATGACACTCTTGTCTCCCAGGACTGGCATGGGTACCGCCCCTGAAGTTTAAGTGATGATACATCTCACTTGGGATATTTATAGTTTTTCTGCACTCGCAGGCTTACTGTCTGCTGTCACCTGATGAGACCTGAAATAACCCTCAGACCATGATAAAACCCTCTGCCAACATTTTATGTCTCAAGAGAAAGATCCCATAGGGGATGCTTCATGTGTAATATTCAATCCAGGCTAATCTAATTTGGTAAACAAATGGCAAAGACTCACTATGGCACAGAGGGTCTATCATCCTTGCAAAAAACCACATAGAATATACGTTGGAATTACCACAACTGGCAAAAGTTGACCTGAATGGGGAATTTGAGGTTTTAATTTTCTGGTTTGTACTCCTTGCAATTAAAAATAAATGGTATAAAGCTGGTTTATAAAAACACTACCAAACAAAAAACCTCTTTACCCAAATTAAAAACAACAACCCATGAGAGGAAAATACTCCACAACATTTAGAGTTCTGCAGGGACTAGTATACATACAGGGATTCTAATTTTCCATGGGCTGTAAGTGTTATAATCTCTATCAGCTGCCTGCACTGTGGGACCATGACTAACACCAGTGCTTGAACTCTGATTGGTTGCTGGCTTCTTTCTTCAGCACTGTTTTAAACTCACATTTGATCCAAGAATTTGCAGGGATAAAGATGTTTTTACAGCACTCTGTTGCTCTTAAGTTTAACCTCCAGATCTGTTACAGGACATTGTGTCAACAGATCACAGATGTCTGCGAGTCAATGCATCCAGTGTGAACGGCCACAGCCTGCCACAGGGACCAGGGCATTACTGCTGGAAAAACTACATTGATAGGGATTAAGAGTCCTGGCATCTGAATATCCCGAGTCACATCTTCATGATTTTACTACTAGTATTGCTTTCTCTGCATCCATGGTAAATATACCACTGCACCTTGCAAGAGTTCTATCTCCAGATTTTGTGTTTATCTCATGTGCTCTGCCTCAACACTGCAGGAATAGTTACAACCATTGACTTCTCCAGGATCCTCTGGAGTCGTGAGTTCTCTGCCTTTTCCAACTCACACACCCCATCTTTAGAGATGAATTCCTAACCGAGTTGCTTTCTCCCTTTACTTTGCAGTGCCAGACTGTCCAGAATGAACAGCTTTGGTACTACACCAACTTCTGTTTCGGTGCTGCTACGTTAACCACCCTCTTATGTCCTGCTTAGTCACCATACAACAATGCTTCACTTTCCAGTGAAATCCAGGCCTGGATTAAGTGGGGCAGTAAAGGGGTTTTATCCCATTCGTTACCATCAACCACCCTTTCTACTATTTGAAAATGATAACCAGATAGGGAAAAAGAGTCCAGGTTGGGGCCATCCTCGTGTTCTCTGAGTTTCGCAGAGCCCTGTGCAACTCAAGATAGCGATGGCAAGATAAGATGCCTCAGAGACTTCTGCCTCAATTGACAGACTGAGCTTACCCTATCTCAGTTCTCTCTTGAAGTCACATAGCTATCCTTGATTTGCATTTGCTAATGGTGGGACGCTTTCATGATTTAATAGACTTTCATTGTCAAAGCATACATAATACTGTGGCTGCCAGAGAGGTCCCATCTGCACTCAAGAACATTTATCACACCAAGGAGAGGTAGGAGATGACACCCGAAGGCCAAGTTTCCATAAATTAACAGGAAAAGGAAAAAGAGGAACCTATGCATTAATCTCAGAGTTTGCCATGAACCATCAAACTGGTCTGGAAAGCAGATTTCTGCTCCGTTGAGAGTTTTTAATAGCATTGGATAACTAAGATAAACAGAGACTAAAGGGCTGCCTGAGACACATACAAAATTATTGAATTATTACATGTTTGAGAAGTTATTTACTTTATAGAGTATTTACATAAGGTTCACTTCCTTTTCATATATAAGCTCAAATACTACAAAGATCCCCTCCACCCCCTTAATGAGGGGACTACATTCAACAGCCTTACAAACATCCATAATTAACTTTTTTCAGGCACATTCCTAGGAAAGCTTTCCAGGCTGCACCTTCCCCAGAGCCCAAGAAATACCAAGGAACTACCCCCCTCTCACCAGGCAAGCGAGAATTCAGGGCATCGAAAGGAGGAGGGTAAAGAGGAGATAGAGTATAAAGCAATGACCCTAAGACGAAAGCTTTACTTATTGCTGTGCTATAGGCACCTGATAAGCTTTATACCAGGCTCTGAATCCCTCTGAACCTCAATTCACCTCAGTTTTAACGAATACAGAACATTATACCTGGTGTAGAAATTTCAGATCAGGGTTTTGGTAGGAGACACTTCTGGCTCTGTGAGGGACACTGCTATTGAAACAGCTGATTTTTCTCATTTTGCTGGCCTATCCACAATGCTTTTGCTTACCTGAGAAGTGTCATGGTTGAATATGACAGCATTCAGGTCTCCACAGTTGTAATGCTTGATGAGATCTTCAGTGGTGTACGGGGCCTGCAAACTACCTGCTCGGAGGCTTTCGTGTTGGAGGAGGGTTTGGTTTAGAGCAAACAGCACCTGTAGAAACACACACAGGAAAACCAGGGAGGAGTTAAAGATATTAGGAAACAAAGCAGCAAAGCCTAAAAGGCCAAACTTTGAAAAAATTCTCTTGAGCCTGAAGTACATCAACCCATCCTGGCCCACAGTAACAAGGACAGGTCTTTAGGCATTCCCAACTGGAAAAAGGATTGGACGAAAAGTCATCTAAGTAGTAGAAGACTTTATTATAAGAGCTTTGATATTCCTTATGAAGAGGAACTTTACAACACGTACAGATATTGCCCCGAGATCATGGTCTGAGGACTTTTAGGCTATCTTTGCTGACTACTTGGCTACATAAGAGACTTTAAAACAAAAAAGCACCTACATTAGGAAACTTTTGTTGCCTCTGACTTTGTTTCCTGTCTGCTTGCTTAAATCCAAATCCCAAACTCAACCAGAAGGTTTTTGATAAAAATCAAGATCTTCCAAACTTCTGAAGCCACAGTTGTAGTACTGAGACTCTCTGCATGTTTCTAGTAGCAGAAACTTTAGGAAATTCTTTATTAGTCTCCCTCCTTTAGTCTTTCCCCCCTTCACTCACCCTTTTGCAAAGTGAACAGATTCTGAACTGTGACACTGTCCCAGCAGACTAGTTGAATGTCCCCATCCCAAACCGGAAAGTACCAAGAAAGCAGAAGCACTCCTCACTATGTAAATTTAGGTAACAACAACAACAACAAAGTCCTTAAAGATGGTCTTTTTTCCTCACCTTACCAAAAAGGCTACTAAATTTCACATAAATTACCATAAATCTTTTTATATTTGTGATAGATGGTGGGACTAATTTATACCAGTTACTGAACCACCAAGTCTGGGCTTTTCATGTTCAGCTTTCTAACAACCTTCCAAAGAAACTTGATAAGTTTAGATGAATAAATCAAAAGAACAGCAGTTAAGACAGTTTGTCACAAATTATATAAAAAGAAAACACATTTTTCCTAATCTTAAGTGAGATGTAGTGACTGCAAATTCAGAGTTCTGAAAAGTTATATTGATGCGTCATTTTTCATGACAAGACTCCTGCATCCCTCAGCCTCGCGTTTCACCACATTTTCAGCTTCTCTCATTTATAACAGCAGTGCCCTCTCCATCCTAAAGACTAACCATCGTCTCAAAACCTGGGTAAAGTAACGCATGCTGGGCTCCAGCTGGCCCAGCCAGGCTGCAGTCTGTCACATACACTGCCCTCCTAACTTCAAGCAACTGAACCCCCCATTAAGGAGCGAACCCCACAGGATTTTAAAATTAACAATGTACGTACGTATATGCAAGATGGAAGTTCTCATTAGTTTAAAATTATGATTCCCATTGAAGTTTATCTATAGTAAAGGAAACAGTCAATTGGATTTACTCCTGCAAAACCTCAGGTATATAACAAATATGATCTGAGATTTTTTAAAAATAATAAAAAGTATCTCCAGGGCATTAACAGCCTCTTAATACAAAGTTGTTACATGCTAACTAACGTACACGAATTGGTTGAGGAAAAGCAAATGTTTGTTTTAATTTACTTTTAAAAACTATAAAGATGGTCTTTCACCTGAACCTGTCATACTTCAATTTGGCAATCGGTTCCCCATTAAGATCCAAGCCTAAAAGATTTCCTTGCCCAGATTTAAGAGTCTCTTCAGGCTTTTCTACAGAGATCAATCTTTCCCAGGACCACAGCCTGAAGTTAAGCATCTTCCTAACTCAGTTTTTCTCTAATTTAAAAAATCTGCAAAAAATATGGTTTGAAAAATTTCTAACCTTTGAAAGGATCTGAGCGTTTTCTTTTTCCCCTAAGGGCTACAGCTCAAAGAGGAAATGGTTCATCCCAGGATTTCCTGGGGATTCTAAACATTTTGGCTAATAAAAATAAAAGCTTAGAAAAACGTTGACAGGAAAACCAAGAGCAGAGGTTTTCCCAAAATGCTTTTAGTAAAATCCTTCTCATTTTTGATTTTTTAAACAAGGAACGTTGCTGGATTTTTATATAAAAAAACATGTACACACACAGGCACACACATACACAAACCACCAACAAACCCTGAGGATCAGACAGTGTGTTTTATGATAAAATACTAAGAAGGCAGTAAACAAACCCGTACTTCCCAATGCCTTTTGGTTTTTTGTATTATTCTGGCTTCCTGGGTAAACCAGTCTGGTGCATTAATGCTCTGGGTCTGTCTGTCTCCTCATAATAAATTTGGGGCCTATTAGCTGATTTCAGTCACATTTGCAGGAGGTTAGAGGTCTTAAATAAAATTACCTATATGTTCCCTGCAAATGAGTGCCGGGCTGCAGAAAAGCCCACGGTACCAGTTCACTTCTCATAAGACATCAAAGACTCCACATGAGATAAAAATGAGCTATTTTGGGTTTATAACAGTAGATGGACCCCCATTCACCAGACCCCAGATTTCATTAGCGTCAGGACGTTGGTGTCCCTGCTCTGTGTCCCCAAGCAGATTTGGGACCTAGGGCTGATGCTGACCATCAGCTGATGTCCAGCAGCTGCTACCACTGCCAGCGAGCTCATTGTTGGGTCCAGGCTACTGCCTGGAAAACAATTAAAGAGATTTTATTTTAGGAGGGAAGTTAAAATTAGAAACTCAAACACTTGAATATGCTAAAGGCAAGCTGTAACCACTTAAACAAATTTCTAGAGAAGTCTTGCTTAATCAAGCCATAACCACCATGGTTTTTGGTCAGGCGGCTCAAAACAAACTCAAAGGGAAGTGGGGTCTTGTCGCAGCTGCCTGCTTGTTGACTGGATTTGTGGACCATTTCCTTCAGAGTCAGGTTAAAGCCATCTTAAAACCTGAATTTATTTTTCCTTACTGTTCAGATAATGACACAAAAACAATGCTGTTTTCTTTCCTTCTCCCTGTCTGAATATCAGTGACCCCACGATCTCCAGCCTAAACCTCTATCTGAGTCAAATCTCCCAGAGGTGCCTGAGATTACTGAACGACTGATGACTTCAAAATAAACACTCTTAGGGCGACTGCCTATACACAATCCCACCTAATAAATACAGCAGACAGTATTTGTTCTGGGAAGTGATGGGAAGTTACGGCTCTGGCTCTGGGAAAGTGCATTTTTATTCACGCAATTTACGGTCCTCACATCGACACACTTTGAAAGCCATTTTGCACGGCTGTCTCTGGCCCCTGTTTGCAACCAATCAACCATGGACAGCAGAAAGGGATTTTCACCCTGCCAGGAGGAGGCCTTTTTGTTCGAGTGGTGTCATTCTCCTCTGCAAAGCAGTAACCCAACGCACAGATATTGGGCGTTTGGAGACACCAGCTCAGTCCTTACGGCAGACCTGAGGCGCAGAGTGGGTACAACCAGTTCCACACAGCACCAGGAACCACCAGGCCAGACTTTTTCGGCAGCTCTTTTGCACAGACTATGGCCATCTTAAGGCTAAGGGGGCTGGACCGGTCATTTTTGCCACAGGAAGGTCAGAGGGGATGCAGCAGTGCTGGGCAAGGTGCTCTTGCATCACTGGTGACTTCAACTGAAGGATCCCCAGGAGGGGGTAGGTCTACAGAAACCCCAAATTTCATTTATTGGGGAACAAGACTGGGCCATTTCTTATGTTCCTGCCAACTGTCTAGTCCAACACGGTTGGAATACATGACCTTAGAGGTCTTTTCCAACCTTAGTGATTCTGTTCTCACCATCACCCCACAGCATCCATGCTGCTGCCATCTCACCTTTGCTCTTTTGCCTCTGATATCTTGGGCACTTCAGTTGCAACCAAATCTACACACACCAGCCTTTGCCACCATGAGCAAGCTCACCCTGGGCCTCGATAAACAAGCTCAATGAAGACCAATAAAGCAAACAGCATTTCTCCCCCCTCAAGCCTCTGGATTAAAGAGCCAGGAGTCACATGTTAGTGGAAGTCATGGGTTACAAAATACACATATAAACCAACTTAACTGTTTAAGCTATTTAACTTTCAACTTCAAAAGATGAAATATTAGAAAACCTCCAAACCCCTCATATGAAGCAAGCAAACAAAACTGCATTGGGTCTCCAGGTTTCAAAGGGGCTGTCATTGCACAGAAGTGTTGGTATATGCACAACAGCATTAGCCGATGGGACAGTTTGAACTTCGTCCTGCGAGCCCATGGGAGTAGATGGTTTGATTTTATGTGAGAATTTAATGAGATCTGGCCTTTAGGTAAGTAAACCAAATCCACAGAAACAGATCTAAGAAAACATTGTCACCTTTTCAAATAGGCAGGGGAAGTGAATAGACAGGTAACCTGGACTGGGCTTAGGAACACCTGAGGCTTTCCACCAGAAACCATGTTCTTCATTGTATGTGGTTTTGGGAGCAAAGCTAGATAAAAATCCGACTTGTTCCGAGGTACTCTCGCAAACCTTCACGTGTCGTGTTTTATTGTGTCACAAGTCTGCAACTTCAGACTGGAAGTTTGAGGCTCCAGAAGCCAGCACCATGTTAGTGCTGTATGTAGTAGCTAAAGAGGAGAAATCACGGCCTTTGTAACAGGACACCTTACCCATCTTAAGTGCTTTCGGCTCTGCCTGAGAAGAGTATAAACAGCCCAGAAAACAAAAAAACAAGTTACCCTTCGTCAAATAGAGTATCATGTCTGGTTTATGTCAGCTGCTAGTAAGGTCTTTTAGTCATAAAGTCCCAAATGGCATAAAAGAAGAAAGATGATGTTCACTTTTCTAAAAAGATGCTATTCAGTACATGGATTCTTTGCCATGATCATCACTGAACATCAGCTCAAGGACGCAGAGTTGGCTGTATCCTTTCAGTGCCACATTTTTAATACATTTGCATAGGTGATTGAGTTGACTTTGGTTGATTACAGTGAATGCTCGCATGTTTTGTCAGAAACCAATTGCTGACAAGCTGACAGCAGCTTGGCTCTGTGCCTATCACCTGGTCCAGGAGGCAATACTATGGATTTCTAACCAAATGGAAAGGTTGTCGGGGCCACCTCTTCAGTTTGTCTGCCTATGGTCCAAAATGATGCCACAATGGAAGAACAGCTTTGTGGGGGCATCTGAGAGGCCATTGTAAAATAAGACACAGAAACGTTATTATCAGATAAAACACTTGAGTGGTCCCAAACTTTCTTATGAACTCTGTTGTTAATAAAATAGACAACAAATCCAGGAATTACAAGAGAAGAAACAGATTTTGTGTTAAGCTGAAGAGAAACGGACCTGTGCTTTGCTGGAGTGTTTGCTCTACAGGTGATTCGAGAACAAAAGGCAATCTGGAGAAAACTCTCGGATCAAACTTTGGTGCTCAGAAAAATTTCACTGTTAGGTGACAGGGGAGAAATGACTTTCCAGTCCTAAACTTACCACGGCTGAATTACAAGCATTGCACTCACAGGACTCCAGTAGCTGGAGTTACAGGATGACCCCTGCATAGAACCATGATTAATAACAATACCACAAAAACAAGTACTTAAATTTCACACTATGATGTCAGCTCTTGAGCAGGCAACTATTGTTTTCCTTTGCTCTCTCTTTTGGCCATGTGCCACCACAATGCAAATACTAAATAAGCATTACGGGAAGCATTTAAGTGACTATATCCTGTCCATGCCCAAATTGCAACTCCGAAAAAAGAAATGCCCACTCTCCTGCTTGGTTCAAAGCAAACCAAAACAGAAATATTGAGATATATGGTTCTTCAGGAGTTGTTCTTTTGTAGTTATCTTTCTCTGTGCTCAAGTAGAAAAATCAAATATACAGTTTCAGGTCAAAATAATGGCTTGGGGAATGGGGTGAGGGGTGTGTGGGGAAATCCAACTCCCTGATTTTCCAGATTAATGAAAAGCAATAAAAGTGTTTGCCCAAATCTGTTCAGTTCCATTGGTTTCCAGAAGACGGGTTTCCCCTTTCCTTGAATCTCCTGTGCTGTTGCTAGGAATTAGTGAGCTGTGAAACTCACCTAATGAGGTCAGCATCAGGAAATAGCTCCAAAAAAACAGGTCCTGAGGGATCTACTAAAGGAATCCCCCAGTGTCCAAACCAAATCTTGGATGCATCGGCACATTGTACAGCCGGGGCTGCGGGAGGAACGCGCCCGACTTTGTTGTTGTTATTCCTGTAAAGGGACAGCTAAGGAAAGTGAAACTATTAACTCATCCACTGGAATTTCTGCTCACAAAACCGTGCCCCCTGTTAAAGCTCCTCATAAAAGCCTTTCGGCTAGTTGGTTCCATATGTTCCCCAAACCCGCAGTTACTGCTTCTGAAAGGCAGGAGTAGTTAACAGTCTGCGGCTTGGCACTGACCAGGGAGACCTAAGGACCTCACTTTTTCTCTCCTCCCTTTCAAACTGCCAATTAACCAGTTTAATAAAACAGTTTGAATCTGACAGAGGTGCTGGGAGAAACCTCTAGCCACCACCTATCCTACCAGCTTAGTATGATGGAGACACACGAGCATGGCCCGTTGCGCGGCAGTCACGCTGCTGATGGGCAGCCCGGGACTAAGACTGGTTTGCCTGATGCTGAGAAGGCTGCAGGGACATTAGGGCTCCAGCATTCAGCCCTGCACACCCAAAGCTGCTGCTGAGGTTGACTTCCAACAGCTTGACTTCTTTCTGCAAAGTTTCTACAATGAATTTACTAATGAAAAATTCAAAATTTGGGGTTTTGGTATTTTGAGTTTGATTAAATCAACAGAAACAATTCCTAGACAAAAAAACACTGCAATGGGCACGAGATCCCTGTTTCCTCAGCCCCAAGACCTCCAAGACAGAGAAGGACCATCCTGGTTGATAGTAGCTCTCATGCATTCCCTTGACTAGCTATAGGCTGTGCTCTTAGATATAAGTCTCTCCTTGCACAAGGCCATTAAAACAAAGACCATGGAGTGAAAAGCTAATCTCACTTAATTTCTGTCTTGATGGCACTTTAGAAACACTGTATTATTCCTAGTACATATACTGCAACTAGTACACCCATATTAAAAAGGTCAAAACACCCTGAAACAAGGTGTTAAATATATAAGCTGAAGTCAACAGCCGCTGTACCACAGGCACTACTGGAAGAAGGATAAAACTTGAAACCTTTTCTTCTACATGTAACGAATGTGTTAGTTTCTAAAGGAACTTAGAGTCCAGATTAATTTAGCAGAAAGGGGGGGGGGGGGGGGGGGGGGGGGGGGAAGAGCTTTGATATGGAATTTCCATCCTTCAGTAATAATACTGATGACTAAACCTACTTAAAAGGATAAATGTTTGCAGAAGAAGAGTTACTCTTTGACCAGTCCATTTCCACAAGTGTTTTTTTGGTTGAAGTACAACAAATTCCCATAACAACACCTTGCCCAGCAGTGATGACTTGCAGGTCCAAGTGCCACCAGTTAGATCATGTCAGCAAAAAGGTAAAGAGACAGTAAAATCAAGTCATACTGCTGGCATGAGACTGCACTCTTGAGGGGAGACAGGTGTTGTGGTTGGTTTTTTCCCCTTTCTTATTTATAGCTGAACTAGGAGTGGTTGAGAAGAAAATGGCTTCTCCCCAGAACTCACCTCAGCTATTCAGTTATAGGACTTAGAAGCTTGTTAACTTGCTAGACAACAAAACACTGTGTATGAAACCAATGCCCATGCCTACCAGCAACCTAAACATCCCATACCAGATTTTAATCAAGTCATGATGGTGTGAATTGCTTCCTTCTACCTCTTTCTTCACTCCCTTCACTTTAAACTGTTCTTCCTCTGTCACAGATTAAACAGACTCATTCCGTTTTTGAATAAAAGATATTGGAAAGACCATTATGGGGAGAAAATGCTGGGGTGCTCAATGGACATGAATGGACCCAACCCCACAAAATCCATCTCCTATTGACATCTCACCCACAGGATGCTAGCCAATTCTCTATATTCAGAAACCAAATCCTGCCTGAATGCCAAGGAAACCCCTCTCCCCATGTAAGTGAGGAGTCTTGTGGGCACTAGAAGTTGGCGAGAGTGTTTGTGGAGAACAGCAGCGCTCCAGGAGAGGTGCTGCGGGGGCTGTAGCATGTTGCTCCAAAGGTGTCATTGAAACAAGAGCAGCCATCCCAGACAAGTCCAGCAACCCCCAAAAGTGCCCAGTAACATACTTTAGGAAAGAATGTAAGAAGCGAGGGGAGCTGAGGGTGAGCCTGTTTCAGACAACACTCTCCATCTTCTGGAAACCTGCCAGCTGGGGAGGTTGTGGTTGAAAATACCTCTTCTCCTATCGCTCCTTCCCACACACTTCCCTGCTCCCCCCCCCCCCCCCCCCCCCCCCCCCCACTTCCCTGCTCCCCAGGACTTTACCTCAAAATTATCACAGTGCTCGGCTGCACCACTCCATTTAAAAGTAGCCAGCTGCCTGATCTACATATAGAGAAGGTCACAGCCTGCTACTTTGCTCAGCAGTTGCATTCCCCCAAATTGATGCCTGGTAGGACACCTGAAGGGCAGTGCCCACAATCACTTTGCTCCACCTTAAATGGGCACATTGTCCTCACTTTTGGGATCATCACCTTTAAAAGGGGCATGTGAAATCCTTCCCAAGAACCTGAAACTACATTTGTGCTCTTGACTCGCAAATAAAATTGTTACCGGGCCCATCTGGGGTTTCGATTTTGCTTTTTTGTCTTCACCGTAACAGGAGGAATGTGGGAACATGCCCCGAGCGGAGCGTACCAGTCAGTCCTGGTGACGAGTGAGATGCAATGAAAGGGGCACCCTCACAGCAAAAAGCAAAGCTCTAAGGGAGCTTGGGGAGCTCACAGTTTTAGGCACCCAGCCTGAGATTTTTTTTTACAAAAGCATGGTTTCAGGACATGCTAAGCATCCACCCGTTGAAAAATGCAACCTGTCCTGGGTGTATTTAATTTGGGGTTTTATTCATATTACCGTTTAATTTTGAACTGTTTCTTTTTAATTACCAGCTGAAGCTACATAGTAAAATGGACTAGCCCCACAGGCATGTTTTTCTTTCTATTATATTACAGCGAGGCAGCAGATTAACTCCTTCAGCCATCCCAGCTTAACACCTCACGATGCCAGCAATGGCCCTTTTCCAGACTGCTGCTCCTGCAGCAAGAACGGCTGAAGGGAACATAAAGATACACATCCTGAATTTCCAACTCCCAGCCCTGGGTATCAGCACAAACAGGTGCCAATTGCCATGTACGTCAGCATGCTGGAGTGTAAACCACAGCCCATCAGGACGGGGAGCACTTTCCGGCAGCCGGATGGAACTACAACCTCTGGCCAAGGACAAACACTTTGGGGCAACAACTGTCTCGGTTTTCCAGTCTCCACGTGAGCGTGATAGAGTGGGCAGCTGTAGGAAAGGGAATGCTTCCTAAGCCTGAGGGTGACTGCGTCCTCATGAGGTCAGCAGGGAAAGAAAAATACAAAAGGAAAAGCCGAGATTTGGAACAGCACAAGACAAGGAAACCTTCAAGAGGAAGCAGAGAGCTGAACTCAGCAGGGCTAAGTGCTTGTTCTGTGTTGGTTTTGGGTATTTTTAGCTTAGCATTATCTTAAGTTTGAATTAATTTTACAATGCAAAAGGGTATTACCATTGGGGGAACTGGTGAACAAGCATGAGGCAGCCCATGTCTGTTAATAAACACAGGGCTTGATCTGCAGTCTTCCTCACTTAAAAAAAACCCCCATGTCACCAATTGGGACAGGTGGTAGGATCTCACCCGTGCCAGCTGTTAGAGAGCACGGCAATCCCCCAGCAGCCTCACCAGGGCAACCCCTCCTTCCTGCTAGAAATTCCATTATATCCCCAGGATCAGCTGGAGAGATACAATGCAGACCTTGTGAAGCACATAATTTGGGGAGTACTGGAAGCAGCTCCAGCCCTTGCTGATTTGATGCAGCAGCTCTGGGAGAGGGAGCCCGCACAAGGGACACGTAGCGCACTGCCTGTCACAGCAAAAAGCTCATTTCCTTGAAAGTATCAGGGGAAAGGGCCTAGCACAAGCAGCATGATTTTTGTGAAGAGGGATGCTGCATTGACCCAAGCATCTCTAGGCCCAAAAATGAGGGTTCACCCTGATGGTCCCGCTGATGGCAAGAGGGTTTTCGGGTGCAGAAGCAGCATGTAAGTGAAGAGCCCACACCCCAGGCCACCTCCTCCTCTGGCAAATCCTGTGCAATTAGGCAGTGACACTACAGTCCTGGTTAACAACAGATGGCCACAGAAATCCTACAGACAACTGCTTGGAGGCGCATTTTATCAAAGCCTGGGAAAGGGCACCAAAGGTGATCAATCATAATTCACCAGGAAGACAAGCAGGCACTTTGTGGGAGGGTGAGACTGGAGCTACACCATGGTGATCCTCAAAGGCAGCCCGCCAGGGTCCCTCTGCGGGGCCCGAAAACAGACCCTTTAAAACACTCTTTCCAATCCACACACCGTGCTGATGCGTGGGTGTTTCACCACGGAGCTGCTGCCCTTGCTGCAAGCAACCAGGGACCTCACGCCCAGGTCCTCTGTCCAAGGGATCAGATGGGAAAACAAGAGTTTAATAAACCCCTTGTTAAAGGAGTTTAACAAGAAATAAATGCAGAAACCCCTGCTTCAGCTGCCTGAGGGAAATGCAGCAAAGGACAAATATAGAGGCAGAGATACTCAAGTCAAAAGAAGAAGTGACTTCAGAGCTCAGGGCACACAGGCAAGGCTGCCCAGGGGAAGAGGAGGCAACATCAGATCCAAACACTGCTGCCCTTACAGCCCGGGGAGTGCTGATATGCCCTGTGTAGTGTTACGGTCCTGTTGCAGCCTACAACATTTTTGCCTGGAGGAAGCGAGTTGCATAAAGATTATTCAATACTCAGCTAGCCAGGGAAAGAAGGTGACCTACCCATCAAATCACAGCAGCTCAAATTTGTAATATCATCTACTTGTAGCCAAGCGCTCGCCTTCAAACTAGATGGAGGCCAAGAATAATTACTTACTATTCACTGAGTTATTTACATCAATTATTCAGCAAATACATCCAACTAACAAACAGCTTCAAGGAAACAGCAATCTATTCACAGTCAAGTTGCCAAGATAGAAGAAATTTATAAAATTAATTATTTGTAACAAACTACTCCATTAGCTTTCAAGGTCAGAATGATAAATTCAGGCACTTTATTTTGTACTATATATTAGGCTCCTCAATGTAATCCTGTTGTTTATGAATTATGGGAGGTTATCTTTCAAGAGACAGCTATAACTGCTATATTTTCATCATCACTGGGACTAAGAGACCAGATTGCCTGAACCTTTTTCAAGTCTAGGCTAAATAGTCTCCACTCCAGTCAAAACCAGGGAGGACATGCTGCTAAGGAATCAGGTAAGGGGTTCACAGATTTTTGGTCTCCTGGCTAGAACCAAAAATCAGATGTTGCTGTAAAACAGCGATATAAATTATGAAGAAAGTACTTCATTTAAGTTATACTGTGTTTTACTTTTTTTTCCTTCTAACTAGGAAGAAAGGACCTAAGGGAATATTCTTTGCACAGCTTTAAGTATTCCTGAAGGTAGGATATTTCCCCATATGAATAAATAATAATAATAAAAGAGATACTTAATACTGTTTTCAGGTGCCATTCTGATCCACACAAACAGCAGAGAAAATACATGAAAAAGAGATAAACCTCAGGTTCACCTTCTGTCCCTTTAGCCACCTCTCCTCACTCCTTAGATGCACTCGCAGAAACAGAACTGAAAACATCCTTCCCTCCTCCCCTCTTTTTCCTTGCCTGGTTAATACCGTTGCTCTGTACATACACCCAACATGTAAGCAAGTACACACTGCCGTCCCCTGAAACGCTCTATAAGATTCGGCAGGTTGTTCCCTTTACAGCTGTGCTTCACCAGGAAAGTTCCCAGAAATTCTACAGCCAATGAAGACATTGTATGTGGGGACACAGCTCAGACCAGTCCTGGAGACCCCAAGGTGAAAAAAGGCAGCTCCCCAAAGCAAATCTCTTTGCTGTATCCCTGGAATAACATAGATGAATATCAGCCTTTTGCACAATTGAGACCGTAGAGCTTGAGCTCAGAGGCTTCAGCCCACTCTTCTACCTCAGGACATCAGGGAAGGCATCCAACAAGGAACCCCAAAGCAGCAGTGTGGGTACTAAGCAGAGCACAGAGGATCACTTCCAGCCTTGACTTAACTTCTTCAGCCTAACTCCTAGGGGCACACAGAGTTTCAGAGCCAGTCTCAGTTGGTGTAATTTAGCATCGTTCTGATGATTTACAGCCCTGAAACCCTGCCTGCATGCCCCAGAGGAGAAGGGGATGATGCAGGGGGTAGGAAATGACATCCTCCACAAACCTGTGGGGGATCAGCTCATTTGGAAGATAACATCTGTTCTGCATTTCTTCCCTGCTCACGATCTTTTTACCTTCCCTAAAGTAGGTGCGAAAGGGAGTAGGCTCAGGTGGTTTGATAGACCAGGTTCTGTGCAGATGTAAGTTGGTCAGTGTAGTTTGCCCCAACCATCCTTTGCTAAGTCACTTGACAGGGAATTTAGCCCCAGTTTTATATTTTGTACAAGGGCTTGTCATTTAATTGCTCCTCAGTTTTTGAGATATAATTATCAAATTCTAAGAAACTCAGCTTGGAATTTTAATAGCAAATGCTCAGGACCACTTAGAAATGAGCTGCAGGTCTGGAATTATTCAGTAAATTACTCCAAACCATGAATACATCTGACAAAAATGTCAGACAGTTAATATAGACATGCAGAAATTGAATAGATTGCAAAAGAAGTTACCCAGGAAACATTGCTCACTGAGTTCTGGTAACTAGAAGTTACTGGATTCAAAGCATTAGGATACAAACATTATTAAGACAAAGGCTTCATGGAGTCTTGTTTAAACTGCAAATTCTGGCTTTTATTTTCTGATGGGGTGACCTCTCCTCTTTGCTTTTAGGAAGCTAAATTACATTTTAGTTCGCTTGTTTTCATCACATTTTGCTTTGGGCACAAATGACTGAGAGAACAAGCTCTGCTCTTTCTATGCTGATAGAAACTGAAAAGGGATTAACCAAAAAGCAATAAACTATTCCCTCTGAACTGCTAGCTCTAAATTTTCTTATTAGTGTCTACCCACACTAATTTGAAACTTAGCAATGCTGGTTTTCTCCAAAGCTGTCAGCTGAAATAAGCTAGTTCTGTTCCTTGCAGGCTGCATTTGCCAAAGATCTTTCTGCTTTCAAAACACAACCCCTCCACCAAATATATCAAGATTGCTGCCCTTTTCAGAATTTCCCATGGGTCCATGGCAACGTTAAAGAAGAAGTAAAACTAGCATGGTATTTTTCAGGTTATTATCATGGGAATTCTTTGTACACCAGAATGTCAAAGCCAAGCCAAGCCCCGTGCGCAGTGGTGAAGGTAGATGGATGAATGCGTGAGTCAGTTACTCACAAGGATTGCAGACCTAAGCCATTCAAGAGTCTTGGGAGGGGGGAGCGGGGAAGGGCTCCTGATGCAAGAAGACACTAGTTCTGCGAAAGTTCCACAAAATCTCTTTCAGTAACAATGGGAGTTGCTCAAGAAAAGCAGTCACATTGTCTTCTCTTTGGACTTGTCATAAGAACATTGGGAATGGCAGAGCAGAAGTCCCTGTAGCATCATATCAAGTATTCAGTCCATCCATAGCCATCTTAAGGCAATTTGACAGTCTCCTCTCTAATACATTCAGAAGCCCTGTCACCTAAAAGTTTCCAGGTGATATTGCAAGCACCTATTCAGGACTAGCTTGGATGCCCTTGCCTCAGCTGTATTGCATGACCAAGAGACCAATTTCCAGCTGGCACTAGCATTTCTCAGAACTGGTCCTGCTGCCCACCATGCAGTCTTGGCAATAGTTTTAGCCTTTGCATTCACAACTAAATGCTACCAGATGGATGTATCAGTTCAAAGGCTGGTGGAAACAATTAAGATTACAGGAAGCCACATTTATCCTTCCACCTATAGCACTGAATTAATCACGGCTGATAGGGATCTTAACAGAGTAGCAAGGTCTTGCCTTCGTGTCCCGCTCAAGTCCCTGATTTATATCACTACCTGTCAAGAGCTGGCAAAAGATTGCCCAGTAGCTGCTGAGTGCTTCTCTCCCACCCTCTCCCGGGGAGACAAATATAAGCCAGGACATTCCTGCTCTGCTCAGGATGCCATGAAACCTAACCTCATGTTGACACAAGCATTAGGCCCCAGGACTGTATAACAGGTCACTGACAGAAAGATAGAAGATAGAGCTTCCAAATTTGGCTGGCCACACACAGGCAGGCCCTGCAGTACGAGTATTGCTGGCTCCCAGAGCTTGCATACCTGTGAGAGGGACTTGGGAGCTAACGGACACCCACAGGCACAGCACTCCTACTCGTCAACTCATTTTCCAGTTGTGTCTTCTGGTAGGTTCAGTGGCTGATGCTGCTTGAGATTTTTATGGGGTTTCTATTAGGTATTTCCTTACTAGGCTCAGGGACCGCCGGACAGCTGTATCCTCATAGCTGCTATTAACAGCATGATGAAGGGAGTGCCAGAACCCATCTGTACTGGATGGGACTGGGAGTTTGAATGCCCACATATGAATTTGAATACTTGTGCTGAAATGAGTTAAACCTTCAGTGCTCATTTGCTTATCAAAATCCTATGTCAAGAGTGCAAAGAGAAGTCTTGGTAACTGTGAGTTCAGTGCTTTCTTTGGAAGCAGATTTCCCAAAATCTGGTTCCTTCCTCTTCCAGGGATACACAGATGCCCGCATCTCATGTCAACCATGAAATGGGAATGGATCTGTTACCATATGCTAAGCTTTTCTCCATCCATGGGAGTCAAAGCAAAGATAAACAAGGAGGCCTGAGTCAACACAAGGGTTAATTTAAGAATTGAGCTCGCTTAAAATAAAAGTTGTCACCAACCAAGAAGAACAAGTAGCCATTGAACAGAAAACTGTTGAGATTTATGGGCCCCATTCTAGAGACATAAAAGGGGAGTCAATCATCATTTGAAGTTTATTTTTTTAATAAGAGCTCCTCAAACATTCCCTCCACTTTTCATTGCCAGAAACTTAAGCTTGTGGCTGTTAAAAAGTTAAAACTTAGGGGTTTCCTAAGTGGGAGTAGAATGCATGGTTGCTCTGTATGACCCCGGCTACTCTAACAGCTACTGCTAATTCCCAGTGGAAGCATCAATGGCTTGTGAAATAAACTCCTTTCTTTTCTTGTACAAATTATTCCTTTATATTTTTGAACTTCTGAACCTCTGGGCTTAATAACAACTCCACAAGAAAGAAGGAAAATGATTGAGTGTTTATAACAACACGCATCTTTGTTGATTATCATTCCAGGCTGTGGCACTTTCAGTTTAGCAAAGCCTTAGTCATAGCCGCCCTGCAAACCCATTCAGAAATGGGGCGAGGAGAGGGACGGGAAGGACATCTCCTCCTACACAAGAACTGTGGTCATTGGACGTTTTGAAAAATTCCCAAACATTTAGTTTTACTGTTTGCCTCCTACTCCATAAACTATAACCTACCCACTTACTACCTGTTTGAGTTATAAGCAGAATTAACCACTGCCCACCATCGTGCACTCCAGCCTCGCAGCCTCCAGATGAGCTGTAACACATCAGAATGAGCCATAAAAAATTGCAAAATGAAGCAAGACAAAACGTTTAAAAAACCCACCCACACATGCAAGCACAGAAAGAAACAAATCAAGGGAAAATAATAGGAATAAACAGTCTTCAGACTCTTTCTTTTTTTCAATGGTAAATGGAAACCAATGTGACAGTGCTGCAACAGATGACAAAGTTTATTTATTTTCTCTAAAAGAGCTACAGTTGTTGGACTCTCCACTACCTCCCAAAAGGCTTATATGGCTTTCAATTAAAAAAGACAAACACTAGGAAATGTGTTTCACTCAATAGAAAATGGCAAGGCCAGGCTCAGGAAGTGCTCATCTTCCTCCAACAGTTGATTTAACAAGCACTAAACAACCGATTATTACATTCTAGATCCTCTGCTGCCCAGTACCATCACTTTGTTGATTAATATCACGCTAAGTCACAATAATGACAGATTCCTAATAGCAAACTTGGCAATTCACATCCCAAACTAGACTCTCAGCCAGGCTACAGTCTTGTACCCTTTGAGGTCAGTGGCGCAGCACAATCTGACCCTTTCAGAGGAAGATTACGTCAAACCTTAGAACCAGAAGAGCTTTGCAAGGACCCGGTCCATATAACCTAGTAGCACTCAGCATTTCCTTGAAGAGGCTCAAGTAAAGAATGTCACCACTTACACACAGAGCCTACCACTCAGAGACACATTGCTTCACTGTCAGCAAGGAGAAATGAAGCCGGATTCACCGCAGCAGCTTCATGTCAATAAAACTCGTCTCAGACCAATACTGGCTTGGCTGAAATTGAGCTGTGCTAAATCAGAACTCTGCCTCCTTGAGGTTTCCAAACATCTGCCTTTACAGCAGTTATTTACAGGTGATATTTTTTCAGGTTCTCACTATTATCTAGCAGTAACTCTTTCAAGCCGATGGATTTGCACTAAGCTAGAGCACACCATCAATTACACCGTGAAAGTGAGGGACTCCGACATTCTTTGCCTACACATTACAAAAACTGACTGAAGGTACAAACTGAGAAGTACCAATTTTAACAGCTTTTCATGGGTGATGGAGGTATTTCCTTCAGAGTGTCACATTTACTTAGACACCTTTCCTTTCTCCATAGTGGGGGTTCTTAAATGTAGCTTCAGAAATCCCAGAGGCTAGGCTAAACCCCTACTAAACTTGCCTCATTAACTGAGGTCCACTGTGGCTGGAACATGTAGATGCTGTAGGATTTGACTTGCAGCCGCCGCCTGCTGCTACCCCAACCACTGGCATTTAAACTGAAGCCCATTCAACACATGCTTATGGTCAGATCTTACCCTAAATGAGCCGCTCCCACTTTTTTCTAAAATATTTATTACTTCTGAGTTAGTACATTAAGATGGAAGAGAAAAAGCCAAACCCCAAATCCAAGACAAGAAACACCATAGTTGTACCCCCACAAAAGGCTGGGCAGGAGGGTCCCGGGCTACTTTTGACATATGTACAGGATATGTAAAGGATCGCTCTCATTTCCTTTAGTGGATATTTATCCTGCAGGCTGTACAAAGTTATTAGTACAAGCTGTCAAAAATATGATGCAAGCTACAAGCTTGATTAACTAAATAAGGTTTAAAGAAAAAAAAAAAACCCACAAGGGAAAAAAAAAAAGGAAAAAGAAGGAACACTCCTGAGTTTATTTCATTTTTGTCTTTGCTGAAGTGAATGATTTCTGCCAAAGAAAGTGGATGATTTCCACCATATTTCATTACTCTTGAAATAAAGTGTATAAGGCACTGGAAGCCTGAAGAGACAAGAATGCATTTGTCCCTGTGTTAGTTTTGCAGCCTTCTTGTTTAAGGCTACTGAATTTATTGCCTGTTCTTGCAACAGGTGATGGACAGGGTACAGGTCTCTAAGCAATTATGCTCTTACAAGTCCTGTGAAAAAAGGTGATGAGGCAGAGAGGACATGAAGGGAAGGCTGACCAGTAAACTCAACCCTGAAGGAATCCACGTAGGACTTCATCCTAGAGACACAAAGGCTGGCGAGACAATGCTTGCCCTTGCCCAGGCAGTGTTTGGGCTTCAGAGCTGGGGCTGACTGTGAAACGTGGCCAGGCAGGCTGCGACCAGGTGGCATGTTTTGCACAAACTCCCCACATGTAATATTGCAACCAGACCCCAACATGCAACATCGCTCGAAAGTGCACAGGTGGCCCAGAGCTGCAGTGGGTGCTGAGGACCCGTGGTGCTGAAGGCTGTGAAAATCCCAGTAGACCGCAAGACACTGAATGCCAGAGGTTTACAGATGCAGATAACAAACACTTATTACCTCAGCTCAACCACTCATACAATTTTTCTGCTATTCCAGCATAATTCATATGAGAGCTCTGTCAACGTGTCTCACTTGCAATGGAGCTAGAAAGAAAGGAAGTTCATGCCCCGTGGTAAAGGCACTAACTTGTGTTTAGAAGATGTGGGTTAGCTTTCCTGATGTGGGTTTGGATAAATCCCTTTTGGTAAGAGGAGACAGAGACACAATGTGTTTCCTTCTTGTGAAGGGGTGACAGGAAGACAGAGATGAATCATTTGGTACAGCCTCATGAATCCATGTCCCAAAGGGCTGTGATGCACGGAGGTGGGAAGAACCAGTCACGGAGAGGAGCTGTGTTCAATTAGCATGGTATTTTCTGCCACAGCATTGCTGCTTTCCGAGCCAAAGCCTCAGACACTGCACAGTAATTGGTCATCAAACACCGGACATTGCATTTCTTCTGAGTACCCAAATGGAGCATCTTTCACACCAACCTCCTCACTTTCAAGTTGACTGAGAAAACTCATTTTAGCAAGTATTTGAGTATCTTTTCATTCTTATGTCCCGGTAAAACAATAAAAAAGTCAGATCCATCATTTCTCAGTCAGTAACGGTAAGGAAAGAACATTAAGCAAAAAAATCCAAACACAGAGAAACACAACAAAAGTGGTTTGTTTCTCATGACATAAATTGTTCTTTTAAATTGAGTGGGCAAAAGTCCACAGAAATGAGCCAGAGGAATAGGAAACTTTTGCAATTTGGTCCAATTTCTATGAAAGTATATGGCAAATTTAAGAATAATTTCTATGGATTTTGGATCAGGCCCACACAAAGAGAATTCACCGCTTTCCAGGTTAGAACAGAAGCTCTACAAAACCACCTTCCTGTAGTTCATACCACGTTTTAGTTTCAGAGACGTGATTGAGAAGGTTTTAAACAATGTTGAAATTCCCATCCTGAAGACCAAAGGGAAAATGAAAAGGTGCTCAAACAATTCCAAGTGAAAAAGCTGGCAAAGTTGCTGAATCAGCTGTCTATGTGCCTCTCCCATGCACTCCAGCCCAGATTTGTATGGGAGTTGTGTCCATAAAACCAAGCTCTGTTTGGTACAGCTCTGCTGAAGTCAAAGGGTCAGGCCTGCGACAGAAACATAGATCCTTAGTTTATTTTCAATATTGCCTTCTCTCCAGGGTTTGTTCCCCGTAGGCCTTGTCTTTTTCTCTCTTTGGGCAACTAAACACAAACCTCATTCTTGTGACTCTGCCATGGCTGACTCAAGGCCACCTCCTGCTTCCTGGGCCTCGTTCGTGGAGTGCTCTCATTCTTTCAGACCTTACATCTGTACAAGTTCTTATTTCTCTTCTGTGCTGCTTTCTGGGCTATGACTGAATGTGTCACGAGACTGGCCCACAGACTGCATCACGTTGATTTCTGTCTCTCTGGGTGGGTGGGATTTTTGAGGAGCACTCAGCGTTGGCCTCACAGGGAGCTGAAGTGATCGACAGTGGTGGAGAAGAAGCTGTTGGTTAAGACCACCAGAGAGATATTTGGGACACTCTACTCATCCTGTTTCTCAGTTTTAAGACGTGCTTGTATAAAAAACGCTATCAAGAAACCCAATGCACATAAAACTCCACAACCAGTCAGGGTTATCACTACCACCATTCCTGAACAGCATAGAGAGAAAACTTTGAATGCAACTTCCAAAAAACTTGTTAGGAGCTTTGTACTGTTATTTTCCTACTGTCAAACTCAGCCCCACGAACGCCTCCACCCCCAGCTTTTCAAAGACCACAAGGCATCTCGTAACCCCTTAGTTTCAATTTATATCATTGCCTTAACCCTGGCTGTTATTAGAGCCACGGTGTCTGGCTATGAACAGCACAGTATTAAACAATACATCACCGGCTCCTTGCAAAACCCTCCTTCCCTCCCCTCCACCTCCCACCCCTTCCAAGTGCCACTTCTACTTGACCTTATCGCAGCAAAGCACGGCTGACCCAGCGCACTCCGTCACGCAGCACAGGGAGACCAGCTCCAGCCAGCTGTACACGCTGGGGTTTTCCTGACTTCCTGACACTTTTGATCTGATGGATTTTGTAGTGGTCTTGTAAATGGGAATTAGTCATGCCTGGAGGGTCAAGGTTGTCAGACCTCATGCTGAAGTGCACATGTACTCCTGAAAGGAAAACTAACAAATGCAGATTCTGTGCCAGGCTAGGAGAGGAAGAAGATACCAGCAAATTGACAGAAAACAGCTTCTGTGACTTTCCAGCCCAGTAAGGACCAGACAGCAGGGCTGGGGGAGAAAAAAACAGAAAGTAAAATGGAAAAGAGAAAAGGGGAAAGGGAGGAAAGGGAGAGGGAGAGGAAAAGAGAGGAAAAAGGAAGAAGATGGAAGAAAAGAAGAAAAACAAGAAGAAGGGGAGGGGAAGAGAAGAAGAAGGAGGAGAAGGAGAAGGAAAGAAGAAGAAAAAGAGTAAAAAGAAGAAAAAAGGAAAAGGGAAAATGGAAATGGAGAGGGAGAGGAAGTGAAAAAGTAAGAAAAAAGAAAAAGAATAAGAAAAAGAAAAATAAAGGAAAAAGCTCTACCACCACTCAGACAGTCTGGACAATATAATCCTATGCCCTTGAAATAATGCTGTTAGCACAAAATACATTGATAGATAATTAGGAGTGAAGATGAAAATGCAGCTAACGAAGTAACAATAGACTTGGGGCAAGTCAGCCTCGGTCAGCCTGAAACAGCCAAAAGACTCAACAATAACAATTTTCCATAGCTCAAGGGCCACATCTTACCCAAGGCACTCACTCAAGTGAGTAAACCCTTCCCTGTGAGGCGCACTGATTCACACCGACGGCAGTGAAACTATGAAAAGGGTTTCTTGTAATGTGTGAGATGGAGGAGGGGTTGGGGGAAGCTGTTAAAAATCAAAGTCTGAATTGCTAAATTGGCAAGTAGTGTGGCCCGACAGGAACGGATCAGGGGAGAGGTGAGGCCTGATACAAACATTATATACATTTTGGGAGGTTTATTTTGGCTTAGCAGGAGGCTGGTCCCATGGACTGAATGCCTGTTGAATCCGCAATAAGCACCAAGGTGCAACAGGGGTAAGACTGAGGGATATATTTCAAAAGCAAACTCCTAATCCAAACTAAATGCTGATGTGCACAACCCCAAATTTATTTTCATGTGGAGACTGGCTTAACTCTCCCTACGGTTTATAAGCGTTTTGGGGAGGGATGGGGTAGTAAGGAGCCTCAAGTGCTAAGAAAGCAAACCGCAGTTGAAGTTACTGTGATGGAGCAAGTGAGTGTGTCAGATAAAGTGTAAATAGCCATCCATATGCCAACTTCAGCCTGCCACAACTGCATGGGAAGGTAACTTGACTTAATCACGATTTAAGAGCACTCGTGCAGCCTGTTAGGGTAGCTCTGCAGGCAGGCAGCAACTTACTGAGTTCCCGAAGGTCCCATGTACCTGAACTCCTAGATTTTACTTTTGAGTGGGTTGCTAGTGCTGGAGGGAAAGATTAATATGAGAGATCCTGACCCTGCAATAAACACTCAACAATACCCCTTCCTATTAGGACTTGTTTAAACCTACGCTGGTTTATCTGCTGAGCCACCACATTTGGTGGGTCTCCTCTGAGTGAGAAGATCAAGTTTGATCATGATAGAAGATATCAGAAGTTTTTCCAGATGTATGTCAATTATTCACTCAGGGACAGCAAGCTGGAGAAACCACTAAAACCCGAGACCTCTTCCACCCAGAGAGCTACTCCAGCATTCAGGGAGGGCTGCGATGCCCTCCCTGTACAAACGGTGCAGCAGAATCACAGTGCTGACATTCAGCCAGGGAAATGGTAACAGGACACGAGCTCTTATCTGGTAAAATTCAGAACAAACCCACACTGCAGAAGCTCAGGCTGCCCGGCACTGTTGGTCTGTGGTGCTTATATGACTGTACTACCAGGGTTTCTGCTCAGTGCACCAGCAAGCACGGCTGGGAAGACCTTGAGGGGCTTCGCTGGCCGGTGCCCACTGCATTAGTTATGGATTGCATGCATGAGCCCATTGCAATGTGCAAACTGTCCCATCAGCTGTTCCATCCACCCTTCTAGTGACAATACAAGGATGAAAAGATGGTCTGGAGTCCTTCCTTGGAGAAGAGAGACATGCTTTAACCCATTTACCCAAAGCCACATAGGATGTGTGGTTCAGGCAATGACTCATTCAGGAGAGAGCTGGCATGTCATTCTTTTCACATTACAACAAACTACAGTCTTGCTGTATCTGATGATTAGTTTACTGAGGGTTTTCCTTGTGCATGAGAAATTACTGGCTTCATCCTGGGAGACAGTACCACTTCTCTGTGAGATTATCTGTATAATGGGAGGATGAGGCCATTCCTGGACAGAACAGGTTTTCAAAGAGGAGCCAATGCTATTCAGGGACCTGATGCTTCAGTGATAACAGCAGGGTACTCAGCTGTCTGAGGTTGCTTTGAACGCCTTCCCAGTCCTGAACCACCCAAAGAGCTGTCAGAAAAAAGGCGTTGTGTCCTGAGAGAAATCCCAGTCCTGACACTTGCTTTCATGCTGATATGAGCCCAAAAAGTTGAAAGAGCAAAATTTTCCACTCCCAGGTGTTACAAAACACAGAACATCACCTTTTCTGGTGGCAACAAAAGGGGCAGACTCAGAACAGTCTCCTGACAGTTCTCATGCAGATCTGCCCTGGAGAAACAGCATCTCTGTTTCCTGGAGTATTACTTTTACCCTGGAAAAAGTTCAGCCTGATCTAAAATTGGCCCCAACAAGCAGAACACAACACACTGGAGGAAGGAGATGGAGGTACACATGGGACACTCACAATCATAATAGTAATTACACACTACACCAGAAAGCACCAACCTGCCCTGCTGAGATGCCCCTCTCCCCTTCCCTCTGCTCACAACCAGACCGAGAGGCTGCCCTGGGACAAGCAATAATCCCAAGCAGAGAGATCCCAAATGCAGGGGGGCCCACCTGTGCCTATAAACTATATTGAGTTGCTTGTGCTTATCAGTGGTGATAGTCAGAAGGACCCTGAATGGCACAAGGGTTCCTGCTTCAGTCACAAAGACATAATTTCCCTGTGTTTTATTTTATTTATAGGTATGCTTTTATTTTAATAGCCTTTTTTTTAAGACCGTAGGCTAAGATGGCCTTGCTTCCCCAGGGGTCTCACTAAAAGCCAAACTGCACCCGCCTCACCATTGTAACTTAAAAAGTTAAGCAGTGGTTAGGGACAAGCCACCTCATTTTTTCCAGCCCTGGAATCTTAGTGCGTATGAATTTTGGATACTGCTGCAAAAGTGGCACATTACAAATTAGCAACAGTTTAGTTTATTAGTCCCCAAGTGGATTTATTTATGGCACAGAAAATATTGCTATAGGTTCCCTGAGACCGGGAATGTGACGTCACTGAAATTAAAAGGGATTTCATGTGGAACGCTGTGCCAAAATGGACTTACTCCTATTGTGCTTTCAACATGTGGTATTGTTTTACCATATCCTTCTTCAGCCTGATGCCTTCACACCTTACAAAGATCTCCCCTTGCAGCAGCTGACAGTGGATTCTGCTGAGGTTACAGCCACAGGCATGGAGGGAGCCAAGAATAATGAGAACCTGGAGTCTTCAGCCCTCCTTCCACCTCTCCAGGGGACAGGCCGATACACCTTAACACTCTAGAAAAACAATATGGTGGGACCACCTTTTGCTTCACCCAGTTGCTTCTCCAGGCAAGAGGAGTAGACTCCTTCCTATATCATGTGGGCAAACACAGGAATTGCCCCACTTGGTTCCTCACTTGAGACCTCCATCCTTACGGAGACATGAGCACCATCTGCTATTCACAGCAAGGATTCAGGACTTCAGGTGCCCTCGACCGCTCAGAAACAATAGGGTCACATAGGTTTGTGAGAGGTAAGGCAGATGGAAAGAGGTTCTCATCCAGGGATTTACCTTTGGCCATGTCTCAGCTACAGGAATTCATTCCCTCTTCTTAGAGCAATGAAAGAAAATCCCTCCCCTTTTACAGCTGGGGAAACTGAGGCACACAACTCTGCATATGCAGCCCTACATGAAACCATGCTGTCTCTGATTAAGGAGTATGTTCAGAGGCTGTCTCAACAAAGTGTAGTTTCCCTGAGTTTTCTAAATAAGGGAGCAGCTAGATTCTAATACCATTCTCCACAACACTACAACGAGCAGCTCCAACACTGAAGAGTCAGATCAGGGTCCTTCACCATGATGGAACATGTACCCAGCAACAGAATCAGCTCTGGGCAAAGTTAGGACCTCAAGCACATTAACCTCCAAGCACAGCTCCTGAGTATTGCAGAGGGAGGAAAGGGGAACCGAGGAGCTTCATCCACCTTCATCCCCACACTCCCATGCAGCATCCTTTTATTAATGCAACTCTTTTCTATCGGTTAGACCAGGTCCATGCTTGCCTTAAAAGAAGTAAGCCAGTATGAGACCTTTCAGTAGCTGGTGCAATCTAATGATCTACCTTCTTTTCAAAGAATTGGCAAAGACCCATGAACTCAGCATCTTCGTTCCTGGGACAGAAAGTTAACTGCTGCAGGATTCACATGTTAACGCCCTTTAGTTTAATGTCTTCCCTTTTTGCTGCTAGTACAAGAGGTTATACTCATTATCAAGACACTACTGTTTATCCCAGCTGTGGCTTGGCCCTTCGGCAACGCAGGTGTCACTTCCCTATCCCACAGTAGGAAAAACTGCCGAGCAGCAGAGCTAAGTGAGTCTTCCAAGGCCACACACCGAGCAAATGGCAGCGCCAGGACTAGAAAACAGGAATCCTGAGCGCCCGACCACAAACACAATCCGCCGAGACCACAGCCGCCTGACATAGCCAATGCCCACTCTCACGGACTGTAATAAAATAAGTAAAAAAGCAGAGTTTGGTTTTAGCGCTGGCTGGCCTTGCTGGACCAGCTCCCGGCTCCCAGGGAGGGGGTGGAGAGGACATCAGTGCTTGCAGGGGACAGAGGGAAGGTGTTGTCTCTGGGTGATGGCAGCCCCAATTCGCCCCACACCCATCCTTGCCTGTGGGGACTGAGCCTGTGCATGGACCCAGTGGCAGGAGAAATACAGGGATGGGTTACCATGGGAGACCATCAAGATTTGGGTCCCTTTGTAGGCTTCCCTGCAGGAGTGACATGTGTACAGGGCTGGCTGTTGTGGATTGCTGTGGCTGAAGATGTTTTGGGGCTGCCTGACTTGTGTCCCTGTCCTTGTCATCCCATCAAGGAGGGAGAAGGTGCTGAGCAGGATGGGAAGGTGGAGATTGTACTCCTTCCTTTGCTCTCTCCCCACAGAGTGTGAGGCTGATGTCAGTCTGGCTTTCTCTCATGGAAAACAAAACCTCCTTAGAGCTTCCTCACCCGCTGCTGAACTGCAGAAGAGTTAAAGGAAAAATGACTTTAAGAGCAGAAAGCAGCTTGCACTGTGTGTGCCAGGGTTTGGGCTGTGTACTAAGGCTTGGTTCATCTCCATGGGCAGAGTTCAGGGACATGATCTTGATCTCCATCACAAGATGTTACTCATAAGATTTCAGGCCAAATCGTGGCAAAGTTCACACAACCTGCTGCCTCATAAAATTTCAGGCCAAGTCATGGCAAAGTTCACACAACCTGTTACCTTCTGCCTGGGACAGCAGACAACAAGACTTGACTGAAATGTTGGGCTTCATCCCTTCCCACATGAGTCAACTGGAGCACTGAATTCAACAGAGTTGCCTCAGTACAGGTCCTCACCATCGGTCTCTGTTGGTTTTGAAATAACTTTTGGCATTATTTAGTACATTTGTTTCTAGCACCCAAAGCCAAGATGCTGATTACCAAATTGCTAATGTTAATTACTACCTGGCACGTAGAAAACAAACCCATCTACATCTGCCATTACCACAAGGAGAAAAGAAAAAAATAAATCAAAACTAAACAACAAAACTGAAAACGCAGTCTTGGGAGAGAAATCAAACCTCCCTCTAACAAAACAGTTTCTGCGGCATTCCTCCCTTCCTGTGTTTGTGTTTCTCTTTTTCCTAAGGGCTATAAAATTTAGCATACTAGGAATTGTGGGTTTCTTTATGGAGCAAACCATTGGGTTTGCTAGAAGAATTTGGCTTGAAAGGAGTACTTCTTCCTGAAGTACCTGGCTACCCTAACTAATTTGACACCTGCAATTTATTCATCTCTTTCTTCCCAGAACACATGCAAGACAAAAGCAGCAAAGCCAATTCCTCTGAAAATTTGTGCCTGAACACGCACTTCTCTCTGTTGAAAGAAACATGACAATAAAGCTCTGCAACCTTCAGCACCTGCCACGGAACATCAACTCCTGACCTTTTCTGAGTAATTTCAAACCAACACTCTCTCTCTCCCATATTGATAACAGCGATGTTTTAGATGTTGCCAAGCAATGTTTACATTAAGCCATCAGTTTCTCATACGGCACCTCTACAAGAAGCTGGGAGGAGACACAGCCAGGACAGCTGGCCCCAACTGGCCAAAGGGATATTTCACACCATGACACATTATGCTCAGTATATAAGTTGGGGAGAGTTGGCATGAGGGCCAACTGTTTGGGGACTGGCTGGGCGTTGGTTGGGGGGTGGTGAGTGGTTGAATCACTTTTTTGTTGTTCTTTTTTTCCTTTTCATTACATATTATTATCATTATTAGTAGTATTCTTAGCATCATTAGTTTCTTTATTTTCAATTATTAAATTGTTCTTATCTCAACACAGGAGCTTTATTACCTTTTTCCTCTGATTCTCTCACCCATCCCACTGGGAGAGGGGGAAGGTGAGCAAGCGGCTCTGTGGTGCTTAGTTGCTGATTGGGGTTAAAACATGACATGAACTGACCTCAGAAATCAGTGCTGTTTTCTCTCCCAGTTACCAAAACTGCAGAGCTATAACGTACACCTGCCTGCCTCCTCAGCTCTGCTCTTTACCTCTTTAGTGGCACTGAGTGAAGCAAAAACTTGACATGAGCCGGCAGTGTGTGCTGGCAGCCTAGAAAGCCAACTGTAACCTGGGCTGTATCAGGAGAAACACAGCCAGCAGGTCGAGGGAGGGGATTCTCTAATCTGCTCTCATGAGACCCCACCTGCAGTATTGTATCCAGCTCTGGAGCCCTCAACATAAGAAGGATATCTACTGGTTGGAGTGATTCCAGAAGTGGCCACGAAGATGGTCAGAGGGCTGGAGCACCTCTGCTATGGGGACAGGCTGAGAGAGTGGGATTATTCGGCCTGGAGAAATCTTTAGAGAGACCTTATTGCAGCCTTCCAGTACCTGAAGGGGGGGCTACAAAGATGCTGGGGGCAGACTTTTTACAAGGACCTGTAGTGACAGGACAAGGGGTAATGGGTTTAAATTGAAAGTGGGGAGATTTAGATCAGACATCAAGAAGAAATTCTTCCTGGAGAGGGTGGTGAGACACTGGAACAGGTTGCCCAGAGAAGCTGTGGATACCCCATCCCTGGAAGTGTTCAAGGCCAGGCTGGATGAGGCTTGGAGCAACCTGGTCTAGTGGAGGGTGTCCCTGCCCATGGCAGGGGGTTGGAACTGGATGGGCTTTAAGGTCCCTTCCAGCCCAAACCATTCTATGGTTCTATGAAAAGGAATGGGCAACAGCAGGCTGCTGCTTCAAAACACAGTGGTTTTGGTAATTTTTTTTGTAACCAGACATGGATCAAATGGATTTGAATTCTAATTCCCACTCCGAGCATGTTGTTTTTTCCAGCTTTTAAAATCTGTTCATCTGGAGGGCTTTTTCTCCAGAGATGTCAGCATCATTTTATTGTTTGTTCTCCCTCTGCAATGCAAGGAAGCCACATTTCTACTCAGCTGGAGACCAAACACAAAGCCTGTCTTCATTCCAAATGGAGAACAAAAAAGGCAAGTTTTCAAAATTTCTCCTGGAGCAAAACTTGGGGAATAAAAAGAAACACAACGAACAATGCATTTTGAACCTGCTGAAGCATTTCATGACAGTAACAGCAAAATTGTTTCCTTTGATAGACTAACAGCATCTAATTCTAATTCTGGAGTATAACAGATGAAGATATTTTATGTCAAAATGAATACAGACCAATCAAATCAATAAAGCTAAGCTATATCAAAGAATTAGTGAAATGAAATATGAAGTAATTCATTTGCCATCAAAATCAACACAGGCCAGTGACTCATTCTCAAAGTCAATGAATCTGCCTTATTTTTAAGAAAAACTGTTTGGTCAAGAATCAATTTATCAGTTCTCATCACTTCTCAGATTCCACTTGTGCTGACCTATTTGTGTCTTAATGAAATAATGCTAGCATTAATCTTCTCTAACATTGCAAAACTACATGGAGGGTTTATAAACAGGAAAAGTTTTGTTGGAAGAGGCAGTATCTTTTCACTACAACAGCTGCAGTATTATTTAAAAATAAGCAAAGCATTTGGGTACCCAAGCTCTTCTGTGGGGATACCTCCTTCCTCCCATACTCACAGACTTAAAGCCAGAAGTGATTATCAGATTATTTGATCTGACCTCCCCTCAGATGCTTAAACCTGAAATAACCTACACATAAAATATCACAAGTTCTAGGACTGTTGGCATTGCTTTACTATGTCCTTGAGGCCAATTGCCCATAGGAGATACAGAGGATGTCTCCTCCCAAAGGCACTGGGTGGAATATGAAAATCACACCCACTCTAAAACTAACCAGGAGTTTGAGAACCCAGCCCTGCCTCTGGGGACTTGTCTCAGAGCAGGGACTCACAATGGCGGTCAGAAAGAGTGCCCCTCTTTTTAATAAGAGTTTTCCAGCATCTGTTTCCTGCTGCTCATGCTAGTTATGTCTTTCTTGGGTACACGCAAGTGCCACTTGGCACTGAGTACTTGTACTTGGCCATGGAATCAAGGTACCCCCTCATCTTCAACTCAGCACACTAAACAGATGGAGTTCTTCATCTACCAGTGTAAGAAATTTTCCAAGTTTCAGTTGTTTTTAAACGTCTGCTTTTTGCCATCTTCAAATGTTCAACCTCTTTTTTTCAACAGAGATGATGCACATCAGAAAAACCTTCAAATGAAATCCACACCTCTAAGTAAGTCATCAGTGCACATGTCTTGTGCTCAACCTTGGCATAAAGGGCAGTTTCATCTCTAGAGCAGGACTTCAACAACCCTGCTGCAACAATGTCCTATAGGACCCCCACAATTCCAGAGAGATTATGAATTAATTAATCCTCTGGATTGGAAGCCATAATTAGTTATATACTGAGTAGCACATAAAATTTCTGGTTCAAACCTTGCTGTTCTAACGAAGGTGGGGACTGAGGTTCATCACAGCTCAGTTGCTCAACATCACTGCTCATTATCTACAACATTAGGCTTCATTTCAGCTCCTTTCCTGGCCATGAGTTTCACGAGAGAGCAGACTGGGGATGTTAGTTGTACTGAGCTTAACAGGTCTACCCAGATGATGGAGGAATGACAGGATCTGTCATCAAACAGGCAAAATTCCCAGTGGTGGCATAGAAATGTCAGGACTATATCATACTCTAAATATCACTCGTTTCCGCCAACATATTTTTATTTGCATTGTTTCTAGTATAAATATTCTTTTCTAAAAATGTCAGCGAGAAATGCCAGTTAGTTTCTGACAATGATGACAAAGAGAAGATACATGGGAAGCTAAGTACTAGAGTTTCCCAGAAAGCCGTTGGGGATCTTTCTAATGGAAAATATCGCACTTTTGTTGAAAAATCTCTAATCCTTTGGCCACCCACCAAAGACTCCTGGAATGAACAATATTAGGTTTGGCCAATAGGCTTTCAATATGGACCCAACTCCTCACAGAAAACAGACATATTTGGGTAAAAAGAGAAACCCCCAACAAGTTATACTGTCAAGAACTCAGCTGTCCACCATAAGAGTTTTGACAGCATTTTTAAAATGAGCTATATCGAGTGTGTCACCAGTATTGACACTAGAGTCAATGGACTCACCCCATCATAAAGCATTTAGCACAGAGAACACCAGGGATTTTCTCTGATCTATAATTCAGCCTGGCATTCTGCTGATGAGGATTTTCCAGGGAAAGCTGTAATCTATACTGCTTTGTTCTAATGTTGCTGATTTATATATATATATATATATATATATGTCTGTAGATACATATTACATATATATATATTCTGTAGTTTTATTTCCTTTATATTTTTTAAAGAAATGTCCCAGAAACTGCTTAATATGGTTATAAATTTTCATTGAGGATTTCCCTTTTATAAGCAACTGTATATGAGATTAGCGCTTTAGAGAATGAAAGGAAGCTTTATGAAGAGCTGAATCATCCCTGGTCACTGCAAAGTCTGAACTATGCAGTTTCCAGTATTTCCCACCTGTGGTAATTAAAGATGCAACACTAAATTTACATGAATTTTAAAAATTAATTTTATTCTTCAGGGAATCACAGAATGGTTTGGGTTGGAAGGGACCTTAAAGATCATCCAGTTCCAACCTCCTGCCATGGGCAGGGACACCCTCCACTAGACCAGGTTGCTCCAAGCCACATCCAGCCTGGCCTTGAACACTTCCAGGGATGGGGTATCCACAGCTTCTCTGGGCAACCTGTCCCAGTGCCTCAACACCCCCTCCAGGAAGAATTTCTTTCTGATGTTCAATCAAAATCTTCAATTTAAATTTAGCTTCAATTTAAAAATTAAATTGAATTAATTTAAATCTTCAATTTAAAAGCTTTCAATCTAAACCTGTTACCCCTTGTCCTGTCACTACATGCCCTTGTAGAAAGTCCTCCTCCAGGTTTCTTGCAGGCAAAGAACGTCTTCTTATCCCATATTGTCTTATTTTGACAAAAATAGGCACATTTCTGATGATTTTTTAACTGCAAAGCCTAATTTTCTACCTATATTAACTGCAGCAGTAGTCTATGGATTCGCAGCACTAACAGTGAGCTATGCTGTTTCTGCAGTTACATAGTTTTCACACAGCGAGAAGTAAATGTTGTATCAAGTCCTACAATGATGCGTATGTCATATGATATCTGTCGTGTGTGGTATGCCAACCCAAAAAAGAGTTTACATAAATTGAATATTGCTTGTCACATTTATGGAAATCTAAATGTAGAAAGCAAATTCTTTAAGACCTAACTTTCTCTTTCAGGGATATACTCCAAAACTGGGTAGAAAGGAAAAAACTTTAAACTGTATTTACAAAGTACTTGATCTTGAAGATGTTTCTTTTTGCCTGTTTCCGTTAGGGCTGAGAGTAGTTGACGGTAATATAGCCTGAAGATCAGGTGGGCAGAAGCAGAGTCAGAACAAGTTCTTTGTGGTCCCAGAAACCCCATAGAACTCATCCCTACAAATTTTGGCACCATGTAAGGAGCTATTCTGGAAATAAACTCTTGCAAGGTACAATCCAAAGTGTAAATGTATCTCAGCTCCTGTAAGGAAAACAACTGCTCCTAGATTTTACCCAAGCATGGATCTGAAAGCCAACAGACAGGGATTATACTCAAAAACCCTCTCCACTTCTCAAAATCCCCAGTGTTGTCTTTGAAATATCGCCATTTATTTGGAAAAAGGCACACAACTGTGTCCAGCTCAGTCTCAGTAGCACCTCCTAAAGTACCGCACCTCCTAGGAAAAGCATGCTTCACTTTCCAAAAACACCACGCCTACTTTATTTCAGGCTCTGAATCTGGCAAAAAAAGGGGATGCCTATGCTTCCCAGGGCGAGGTGGAGGCGCTGCACCCTCGCTGCTGTACTGCCGAGCTGAAGGAAGCCTCCAGCACACGGGATCACCTCCCACGTTGAGGTTCCTCTCCTTCCGCGCTGAGTGGAGCTGACCCCACGTGAAACTTAAACAGAACTGAACATCCCACCGAGGGTAGGTAACTCTGACCAGGTGAGAGCTTCAATTCCCGCTGCCGGAAAAGCTGTGCTGTCCGCACCTGCCAATTAAGCTGCAGGCATGTCGCGATACCATATTCCCTTGGCTTGCATGCCTGCCAGGCTTTGACACAACCATGCTCCAAAACCAACTCTTCACCAAAGATGTCTTATATTTAGCTGAAATCAAAGAGCCTGAGCAGATGTCTCTAAATACATTTCCCCCCTGTAATGATGGCAAATAAAAGCGGTGTCCTCTCACACGTTCTGTACAGCATCTGTAATGCTAGTGCCGCAAAGGGAAATCAAAAGAAACGGGGTAGGATGTTATGTATGCTGTGTGCTTGGAGAATATTTTAAACTCCCTTAGCCTCTGTAATGAAAACCACACTGTCTGAGAGTGAAACACTGCTGATTGTTAACCATGGGTCTGTTGGAAATAAAGTGAGGGACACAGGGAAAGGGAATTTCACGTAAATCTAATTTCTTCTGTGTCAAACAGTGCTACTGTATTTCCTTCCATCTGCAAGGATACCCTATGAAATGTGGATGAATGTTATTACAGTCTGCAATAAGCAGAGTTCAAAGAGGGGAAAATTTGGTTCAGATTTGGATTCGGCAGTTCAGAAGTTTTTTCACACTTTCTTCAAACAACTCAGAAAAAAAGAAAAACTCAAGCTCTGACTTGCCAATCTTATGTAAAAACTTTTACATGAACCAGGTTGCTATGCAAAGTAGCTAGGATTTAAACAAATATTTATAAATTTTGCTTTTTCAGCAGGACTAAAATGGATTATTTTGTGGGTAAGATACTGACTGGGATGAAAGAGAGCTACATCAGTTCCCAGCTCTGTCTGTGACTCCCTGGGTGACTTTGCACAAGTTATTGCTTCTCTGTGTTCCATCCCTTCTTTGTAAAACAAAGAGCCCACTTTTCTTGCACCCTTTCTTTCCCTTAACTAGACAGGAGTAGCCTGTGCTACGTGAGTGAGCAGCAGAAACCACAGAAGGATGGTGGGCTAGGAAGCTCTGATCTCTGCTGGGACCTCTTGGTGCTGTTTGGGTGGACATTAATAACAGAAGCAGCATAAAAGAAGCTTCTTATAATAATTTCCACCTGATTCTGACTCTCCTAGGAGATAAGGTGAAAGCTAATGTTTCAGAGTTTGAAATGGCTTTTACTTTCTGAAATACAAGCTATTCTGCCCATCTCTTAACAGCCAGGCCATCTGTAATGCTGCCTGATGCTCTTGACATCACAGCTGCTTTCACACTTCACGACTCTGGGCTCTTTCTCCTTGGATGGATCCTTCTCCTCTCTGGATGCCCAGTGGCAAAGTCCAAATAAACACCCCAAAAGGTGCATCACTAACACTCAAAGCCAAACCCTGACACACCTCCTGGAGATTCCTTCCTCTTAACAGTCCCATCAGCTTTCCAGACTCCTTCCCCCTTCTGGCATAAAAAGTAAAACATAAGCTGTTAGACATCTCTCCACCAAAAAAAACCTGCCAGGGTTTTGGAGCCAGCCTCCTGTCCTTGCTCCCAGATGTGGAGGTCCCACCAGACCTGTCGCCTGCGGCTCGCAGGAGATCTCTGCTCCCCCCACCTCCACCTCCTACCTTGGACGTTGGACCTACTCGCTGCTTGAGTTCCCTCCAAGGACTGTCAGCTTTTCTTGCAGTTCTTATTTCCTTTGTGAGACGTGTGGAATAAAGACCCCCAACACACATACAGATCTGTTCAGTCCTGAAGGGACTTGGAGCTCCCTGCTCAGTCTTCAAGGGACCAACATATCCCGTTACAAAGTCCCAGACTAAATTCACTCTCAACAAAAAGTCATCTCCCCTTGGACGGGTAAAGACTACCTTTTGAAATGTCCACATGTTGTCTCAGCAACTCTCCTTTACGGCTGTTTATATTGGATAAGAAGTGGAACACAAAGCAACATTCAGATGAAGAAAGTGCTCAGAAGTAGTAAAATATTGGGTTATCTATTTTTTTAGCTGAATAAATTGAGCTTGCTTTGCATTATTGCTGGCTGTCTTAGCCCAGCTCTGAAAGTGAGAGAGAAAGAGAAAGGGAATCTTTAAAGGCAACTCCTGGGAGGACACTAATATTTTTAATAGTTTGTGGGTTATGAAACAAATCTGTGTTAGCAGTATTATATATCTCAGCCCGAACCACTGGGGTGTTTCCAGGCTCTTTAATGAAACTAAAGCACTAACGCAGCATTGCCAAGAAAGTAGATTTATTCACAAAGAAATGTTTGCTAGCAGAAATGAAAGCATAGGCATGAGTGGGGCCGTTGCATACTAATGCACAGTCTTGTCACTCATGTTGCCCCTTATCACACCAGCTTAACTCCGTTGTCACTGCTGGATCACAGGTCGCACCTTCCCCCCTGTTCTGCCATCTCATCTCACCTTCTCCCTGGTTTTCGCAGCCCACAGCACAGCGACGCATCAATACGGGCCGAAACCTGTGCTAACAGCAAAACTTGATCTATAGCTGAGGAGAACTGAACATAAAAAGAAAAACATACACAAACACTGGGGACTTTTTTTTTTTTTTTCATTTTACAGTGTGAAATAGGACCCAAACTAATCAATGGAGCTCAGTGGGAGTGCATAATTATTAATAGGCCCTACATGGGGCCTCTGAAAATATGCAGTTCTCTTGGAAGTTTAAAAGGTCAGTGTGAATAACTAAAACATACTTTTCTTGGTAGTTATTATGCAGTAAAAAAATAATACATAAGGAAATCAGTTTAGGAAAAAAAAGAATTCTCATGTTCTAGCAGGGTGGCTTAGGAGTCGTTCCTATGTCTTCCATGTATCTTTTCTGGCAGGTTAACAGACCATGTTTTATTCTCTGCCTTACTTCCTCAAGCTCACAAAGCCCAGTCCTTTTTCACTGTTTGTTATTACAGAACTTAACTGCGTGCTGCCCGGCTGAGAGCAGGAATGAAGAATGGTGTGCCCCTGGAACAACCCACATGGGTGGAGAGGAAAGGCCAGGCGGAACACCTCTGCACGGTGCTACTCGTTAGTCTCATTTACTAATTGCACAGCAGCCCGAGAGCTCCAGTCATGCACAGGCGGCTCTTCAGACTGATCTCTGGCAGCTTGTGAAACAGAGGACATGATGGGCACCACTAAGGGCTCCTTTGAAGGAGCTCTGCGTCATGCCTAGGCACAGGAAGATAATGAAACATGCTGAACAAGCCCCAGGTCCTCCTCCTAAAAGCCCAGCTGTGTTTAGTGCTGAAACCAAAGAAGCTATGCTCTTTTAAGAAACCTTGGGAGGTTGTGATGAGGCAGCAGGAGACTGGCACTACTCCTGGGATGCACATCAGATGCACAAGGTGACCGCTATGAGAAAAGCCTCCTGGGAAGACGGATGCTGACACAGAAAGATCCCACACTGGATAGTTTAAACATGCAGCAAGGTAGCAACTACAGCAAAAATCCTGATGGAAGCAATAGCTGCCTGGCATGAGGCAGAGCCCAGGTAACAGCCCAGACCCAAGCCAATATTCTCCAGGACCATGCAGCCCAGGTGAAAATCCACACTGGGAGAAAGACTGGCATGAACCTCATAGGGCATGGAGGACAGGTGCAGCCTTAGAACTGGGATATAGGTTTTTCCCTCACTTCCTGAATTAATTACCTTCAGGCATCCTCATGCCTTTTTCTGGATTCAGTTCCAACATCTACAGGAAGCATGCTGGAATACAACATCCATGTGAGGGATGTTGGAATACAACATACAAAGTTCTGTAAATGTGAATTCTGAATTTGTATGAATTTCAAACAGCAGAAGAAACTGCACCAGCCTGAGGGGACAGTGGATGGGGTCATATAGGATGGATAAAACAGGTTTACCCTTACCTCATCCCAAGAAATGACAGCTGAGCCATGCCAGAGGGCTTCAACCACACATGGATTGCGTGGAACACGTGGACAGCTGAACACAACACCACAATGCAGTGGTGGAGCACAGTGTCAGCGTGGGCTGGGAAGCTGAGAAAACAGATCTCTTAACTCTAAGACCTAAGGGGAAAAGCCAGCAAGTGATATTCAGTACAAGCATGGCCTTTGTCTGAGGTGAGCCGCACACTGTCAGAAGGCAGGTGGGGATGGGGACGTCTGCGTATCTGCCCCTAGAACTGCTTCTAGCCACTGGATGCGCTTCTGGCCACTGGGTGCTAAACTAGCCAGATCCCTGCCCAGACCTGGCTTGATAATTTGAATATCATGTTTATGTTGTCATCTGCTCTGCTGGGCAGGGTTAGGAGATGCCCACAGCAAATGCTGTGACTTGGTACAGAAACACCCCCTGAACTGGCCAGGTTTCAATATGAGCATTCTTCTCAGGAGTGAAGTCGTTTTATTACTGTGTGCTCTACCCAGGCATGTGCAGCATCTGGTTAATATATTTCTGGGTAGTTCCTAGCTCTCCAAATGCTCCATCCCTGCCATACTGCAAGACACACAAAAGGCAAACTTTCCAACATGTTGCCTGGGTACCTGTTCCAGGCACTTAGAGACCTGGTTAGGAGTATTTTCCAAGGAGCCAACCTGCATTTTCCCATGCTTAATTTAGTTATTGGAATGTCTGCCATTTATATGTGTTCTCCTTGGCTCCTACACAGGTCAGCTACTATAAATCAGCCCAGTATCGCTCACTGTAATGGAGCTACAGTAACTTACAACAGCTGAGTATCTGGTTTATGAATGCAGTTCCCAGAGCTTCATGTTAAATACAGCCCAAGGCTGGGGCATTTAAACAAAATGAAGAGGTTATGAAAGGTATGTAAGCGTCTTCCAGTTCAATATTGTTTGTCCTAGATACTTACTAGGTGATGAAAGGATAAATAAACAGACCCCAGGCACGGTGATGTCAGATGCTGGTTTTGCCAGTGATATTTTCTCTGCAAAAGGAGTGCGTGTGAAACAAATGAAGAAACAGGTGAGACCGAAGGTTTGGCTGCCAAACTTGGCCATAGATAAAACACAATGAAGATATTAACCCTGTGGACTGGAATGTGCATGGAAGAATACCTGGGGAGAGAAAGGAAATCACTGTGGCCATCGAGAGCTGTGCTTAAGTACCTGCTGGCAGCTAATGAGGAGGTGCCTGATTCCTAATGAGGAATCAGGCATGATCCCTAATGCCCTGATCCCACCTGGTGAGGCAAGGAATTTCCTTCTCAAATTCAGTTTGCTATTCTCTTCCCTGATCCTGCTCTTCTCCAGTTCTGTGTAGACACAGAACAGCATCCAAGTCAGACTGCCAAACTGCAGGCACCTACACTGCAGGGGCTTCATACTCTTCATTCAAAACGCTTTTCCTCCAGCAAGAACAGAAAGTAAAAAGGAGCAGGTTGACTCCCACTGAAATTAAAATCGTGTGGAAAACATCTCCGTTTGAGTTTTGGTAGCGTTTGGTTTTGCTTTGGGGTGTGTGTGTGCTCTTCAAACAATGAAAACAAGCATTTTGGATTTCTTGAAAGTACATAATTCTACCCAAACTCAAACACTTTCAGAGCTGGGGCAGGAGCACCTATCGTACTTGCTCCACCTTTTTACCTTTGCTACAGCCACAAGCGTGAAGGGCTGAGCTTTCGAACTTTGGGTCTGAACTCGAGATAAAAGCATAAAGTCCACAACTTGTGAGAGCACGATCTGAAATTAGCCATGGGATTTGACACAGTTGAGAGAGACCCCAGCTGGCAGCTCTGCCCATCCCTCCAGTGCAGGAGTGAGGTCTCTGCTCCAGGTGCCTCTCTCCATCCATCAATTAGAGAGGGAAACCAAATGGCCAGCTTAGACCAGACATCTCACTGCAGCGAGCAGGGCAACTCCCATGGGCATGGAAAACACTGTGCTAGCTTTCTTCAGACGCAGTGGCAAGCGGTCTCTTCCCGCGGAATTTACTATATATTAATTAGACAGCGAGTTGACATATGTCTGGCTAGCACACGTTAAAACAACTCCACAAGTATTTACCAGCTGATGTCTAGAAAGACGGGGACCAGAAAGAAACCTAAAAGATTAAAGAAGAATTTAGCTAAGTGGAGCCATGGCAAACTGCCCTACCGAGCACAGCTATCCCGAGCAGAAGCTCTGTCTCTCTTCTCCCCCCTGCAGGGCTTCCCACCACTCACAAAGGTGCAAAGGGCAAACTGTGTCAACCGATTCCAGTCTAGAGTAAAGCCAAATAGGGAAAAGACACCCTTGAGCTTGTGATCAAAAGGGAAAATGTTGATACGCGTGGCTAAAATACCTCCCATCCTGCAGGCCTTTGGTTATTCTGGTACCTGACATTTTGGGACCAAAGAAAGGGATTTGAAGAGAAACAAAATCAGCTGGTTCTCGCCTATTAAAGTAACGTCAGCAGCGATTTCACTTCCTATCTTGCTATTTCTCTCATTGTCATAACATACGGAGAGCATCTGGCAAACTTTGCTTATGCATTTCCCAGAAAAGAAAATGCCAAAGTTACTTTGGCAAATGTAACCACAAACATTCTGTGTTTTAATAAGGATCGGAAGAAAAAGTTCTTTTCTAAATCAGATGACTTTGCTTTAAAAGGCAAGTAAGAAAGAGTCTAATTTAGAGCTACTTATTTTCAGGCATCAAGAAAAACTCCTAAAATAATCTTCTGGTTATTATTTACAGTCTCCTCTCTCCCCCTTCTTCTTCTTTCTTGTTTTCAAAAAGGACTCTAATAATGGTGAAAAACCAGCAGCATTTATTGACAGATCAAGAATAAGCAATACAGAAGACAGCTGACGGTGTATTTAAGGGATTGTGTTTCTGCGTGGCTTGGGCACACGACCTAGGGATGCATTTCCTACCGGGTTTTCCCAGCCGTGCTGGCACAAACCTGCTTCTGGAGTCACCAACCTAATTTACAGCACAGCCCCAATGCAGGCACGGCAGGATGAGCCAGGAGTGATGCTCCCCAGTGCAGAGGGAGAGGGCAGGGATGCCAACAGCGAGCGTGTGGTCGCAGCCTGGCCTCCACCATATCACAACATTGCCATTCCCAGGTTATTTAAAAGGTTCGTCCCTTGATACATCTGAACAGTTATGCATTATTTCTGCAAAGAGGGTGATAAATTATAGAGGTTGATTGATTTACTACATCAAGGTAGCAGCAAGTGATTTCCCCCAGAGCAGCTGCTCTGCTGAAGGCGCCAGCAGAGCCAGTGGAAAGGCACACCTCTTTCGCAGGCGGCAGAGCACCAGAGGCTCCTTTTCCAGAGCTATTTCAGTCTCCTGATGACTGTATAATAGAGGCAGAACCGAAGTCATCTGCTTTCCTATTTTATGCAAGGTGACTAAGAAAGTCTTATTTGGTTTGAATAGGTTTCAAAAGTGTGCATATATATATATATATATATGTGAATAAGCCTCTTTCATAAGAAAGACTTCATGAATATTTCATGGCTCTCCCCTTGGGTTTGTAGGTATCTGGTTTGCATGCTTTACGAAGTACAATTTACTGCCACCTGGGCTGAGGATCAGCAGATTTCCAGTGGATTCTGCTGCGTTCATCAGTAGACACAATGTAAGGGATACGTAAACAGCTCCATCATCCTCTCCAGTGACATCAGAGCCATCTTCAGATTTTGTCAAGTGATCAAACAACCTCCTGAAATTGCATAGCAACAGTCAGTGTTACCTGGTGGGTTTTTTCTTTTCTCAATTGGCTTTTAAAGAATGCTTTCTTTACCGCTGGCACTTGGAAGACGCTGTTCAATGGGAAAAAAAAAAAAAGGTACAGGGTGACCCATGAAACTCATCTCTCATTGCATCCCACCACTTCCCACACATTTTTAAAAAACGAAGTTTGGATAGACAGTCCAGTTTGCTGTCGCTTCTCCCCCTTGCAACTGCTGACAGTCAGATGCTCTTGTTTATTTTAGGGTTTGATTTATTGTCTGCAATTAGTCTAAAAATGGGTATTTCAAAAAATGTCAAGGAAATCTATTATTAGTTATCAACTGGAAGCAAAAATATGAGACAGGATAAACTTTTTCTTTATCCAGCTTGCCAGGCATGAACTTGTTTGTGTTTTCATCTCTGTGAACCTCCTGGAGGGCTCTCCCTACTCATGTAAGGGGTGCTCGTCATCCTGCGCATCCCACCAAGATTAATGAATTTCAGCTCAAACCACCATGAACTGAAGCTTCTACTGATCACTGCCCACACTGGGAACTCCCTCAACTCTAACCGCTTCATTTAAAATGCTGGCAAAAGTTTGGTGGGTTTGACAGGGCTTGAATTTGGCTGAAATCTAGGTCTCGAGTACAACGCTAACAAGATTAACCTAAGAAGTGTGGCATGGACAACCATGAAAATGAGAATTCAGTGTTACAGAGCCACCTGCTAAGAAATCATAGAATCATCGATGCAGCCAGATCCAGAGGGATATGAAGGCAAGCCAAAAGCTGGGATGGGATCACTCCAGGTTCCACCCTTTCATCAACTGTATCTCAGTCTCCACCTGAACTACACACTCCATGCTCTCCAGGAGTACAGGACATCGTACATGAACCAAAAAGGTGTTCCTGTGCAATCAGTGTCTGATTTATTCGGAGGCAGCAGATGAATCCAATGTAGCCACCTTCCTTGGAGAAATTCAAAGCACATTCCAGCAGAGCAACAATGAGCATGAACACGGTCTTGTGTAATGCAGCTCACGGCCTTAGCATGCTCCACCTGCCTAAGTGCTTGGCAAGGCTGAGGCTGAAACGCGAAAGGGTTTCAGTGCATAAAGGCTTTCTAAAAATGAGGTTGGGTTTAAGTAGCCAAGCAAAACCCTCACATATAATAAGGGGCATGAGAAAGGTTATGCCTACTTCATGAAGCAGATTCCAGCACACAGATCCCTTTTCTTGGCCACCAAAGATGCAGAACTCTGTGTAGTTTGGTGTTTATTTATACGAAAATAGCCTTCATTTTTGTTCCATGCCTTGGGGCTGTGCAAACTACTATGTGAGAGGCATGTTTCCAGCAGTGATAAGCAGCGGACAAGGGGCAGTATTCTGTCCAGCATCTGTTATCACACCCCTTCCAACCTGAGCACAGCAAATTAAAATTAGCAAGACATTAAAGAATTAACACTATAAGCATTTATGACCGGTGTCAATCATTTACTCTCTTCTGGAGCATGCAGCAGGGTGAACAAGTAATGCTGTGCTCCAGGGATTAATGGTACATGAGTGAAGTCATGATTGCTGAGGGCTGTTTAGTGGTGAGGCACATTTGCCCTCAGCCAGACAAAAGGAAGTAATGAGCTGAAATAAAGAAATGGGAAATATGCTTTGGATAGGAGGAGAAAACATCCTAACAAGCTGCCAGGGGAAGTGCTGGTTCACCGCTTGGGTCATTTCAAATTGGACTGGATAATGCATTGGAAAGCATCCTAGTTCCTGTGAGGATGTGTGCTGAATGCGAAGGATGAAGGTGTAGAGTCGGTACATTTCTGCCTCTTTGACTTGGTGTCTTCCATCCCCTGCTCTGCAAACAGAACCATAGAACCACAGAACGGTTTGGGTTGGAAGCGACCTTAAAGATCATCTAGTTCCAACCCCCTGCAGTGAGCAGGAACATGTTCGACGAGATCAGGCTGCTCAGATGCCACCCAATCCGGTCTTGAATGCCTGGGGCATTTCTTAGTCCTCTAAAACAGTTCAAACTAACACACTTCAATCTTCACTTGACATGGACTGGTGATACCAATGAGTAGTAAGAGCTCTCAGTCACTGGTGGCCACATGAACAACACCAAAGACCTACTCAAGGCTTCTCCACAGGCTCTGCTGCCTCTAAGATTTTCTCTCCAAACTGCTCAACCTATTCTTTAGGTCAGCAATACCCAAACGAGAGCTGGGACCCCACGGAGAGCTAGCACAGTTATTAATGGTGTTATGAGCCTCGCAGAAATGTAATTCCTTGGACAGGTATTCAAGGATCACACATATTTTCTACTTGGAGGTCGTCTGGCAATCAGAAAAAAAATGTGGGGGGTGTCCTGCTATTTTATATCCCTTTTCCCCCACGGAGAACAAGGAGGTAATATCCAGGCAAGGTAAGGCCCACCCAGCCTCCGCAGGCGATGAGAACTCATTTATTTCTATGCTGATAGAGGGAACGGTGGTGATTTGGAAATGAAACTCAGCCAGCTTGTTACATTACATGCCCTTTTCAAACAGGAGCGATACTGCTTTCACATCTGACATGCATCATTAAAAAGCAATCACTTCAAGCAAGGCTTGTTTTATTTATCACAAAAAGAAAAGGAATGGGAAAAAGCGAGAGATAATCATCACTCAACCTTTTCCCTGCTGAAAAGCAAAAGCCTGTGTCCAACAAGCAAGACCACCCATCTCGAAAGGGTTTTGTAAGATTTACTCTTGGCCGGCGTTTTAAGAAGCAGCCGTCGCTGTGCCTTGCGCACACATTCAGGGCAATAGTCCTGACAGCCCGACATCCTATCTCGGAGAGTAACAAAAATCAGATGCTTCTACCTAATAGATAATGATATAACAGTATGTCTACTGAGAGTGCTCTGTCCTACCTGTAGACAGTTGGGATTTGGCTTATATCCTGGACAAAGAGCGTTCATACCACTCACAAACGTTTACGCAATGGCATCTCAGTGAGCAGAGCTACGTAAATCTCCAATTTCCTCATCTTTTCTCATGTTTCTGGGAGGAAAAAAATCCTGGATACCTCAGAAAGTAATCTTTATGTTAACGTGATACGTGAATTGCATTTCTGCTCAGGTGAAAGGGATAAGTTAATGCGGTATCAGGGAAAAACTCCCTCATAGAAGAGCCTAAAGATAATTTTTCCATGATCAGTTAGGAATAATCTGCTTTTGCAGATTAGCTGTTTTAACAGCAGCGATGCAGATGCAGTTACAGATCTGGGTGCGGGGAATGAAAAGAACTCTCCCTGTTCAGCCTATGTCCAGTGCTTCTCCCTCCTCTTTGCTGCCTGATGCCTGGGGCCTGAGTCCCGTGAGCCCCAAGGCATCTACACCGCATGCTAACAGGGAGCAGCACAGCAGTGCCGAGAGGTGGCTGACAGGAGCTTCCAAAGGACTTCAGCAACATCTCATGGATCTGCGTTTGTTTCCAGATGTAAAACTAGAGGTTCAAAGATGGCAATCAATTTTCTAGGTGCGGTGTGAACCAACTTCACAAGCAAAAGGATTTGTTTATATCAAAGAGATCAAAATGAACAAATTGGAAATCCCAGCAAAAGGGCTGATCTTGACGATGAGACTGAAAACATCCTCCTTTGTACTGCTCCCAAAAAAGCTCCAATCCTATGTTGCACGCTGAAATAAGCCCACCACCTTCGCCGGGGAGATTCCTGGTCCAAAGGTGAAAGCGAACTGTCAAACAGGAGAGTGATGCTGAGGTCTGGTGCAGCTCTCAGCTGGAGCAGTAGCAGGGTCCTAAATTCAATGGCTTAGTTTGACCTATTCAAATAGCATTTTCTCTGCCCAAATAACTGATCCTTAATGAAGCTATTTATGTAAGGAAATTAAATTAAAAAGGAATGCTTGTCACCTGGGTGTTGCCACACGGCTGTAATGCGTGTCTGGGAGACCTGAGACTCATAAATTGTATACAACCCACTGAATGGAGGTCTTTAGCTTCTATAATTAAGTGGCAACTAGTTTCATATTAAAGATATTACACATACACAGAGGCACAAACAAAATGTCATATTCTTGGTTTCCTGTGTATAAATCTCTGCTCACAGCAAAGCCAGAGAGCAGGGGGTAGAAGCGAGGGGGCTGTGATATCAAGGGGAAAGGTTTGGGACTGAAAAGTGACCAAAGAGTGCACCCGCAGCTTTCGGGGCTGGAGGTAAGAGGCAGACACCAATCCAGAGGCACAAGACACTGTGGCCACAGCTAGAGCTTGAGCCTTCAGAGACTCAGGATGAAGCAGGGCACTCAGCATCGCTGAAAAACAACTCATCCATTGCCCAGTGTTAAAGAGTACAGACCATCGTATTAACAGGGAAGGTAGAATTCAAGGCCAGGTTATCTCTCTTTCCAAAACCTGTGGCCAAAGACACAACAAGTGCAGGATGAGAAGGCAAAGAGCTGCTGACTGTCAGATCATGTTTGACACTGAGCTGTCTGCTACAACCAGAGCTCAAGGTACACGTGGCTTGCCTGGGAAACACATGTTCACACCATCTTCCCTAAAGCACAGAAGCAAAATCCGCTATCAGAGCAGCTCTGATACCTCAGAAAACGTGTCTGTGTACCACAGAGCTTCCACGCGGCTCTGCAAATGCATCTTGACTTCAGACTGGGGTAGCTACGAAGCAAGTAAACCCACACAGCCAGTTCCCGAGCACAGGAATATGCAGCCAGGTAGGAGTGCTTTTGAATCACAGGTAGATGACCTCAGCTTGGCTCTGCCTAAACACAACATGAACACACAGAATCAGACATCCAGCCCCCCGGACCCCATTCAGCAAAAAGCAAACGCATCCTCAACGTGTCTCAGACACATGGACTACTGCCTCCGCCTGTCACTGCCCACCGAGGAAGCCGATTCAACATATTAGCTCCTAAACGGCTGAAGTTGGGTGAGATACAGTCCTATTTCTCCCCACCTTGAATTCCAAACTACAGCAAGGCTTCCGGGCACCCCTGTGACCAGCAAACTGAGCCCACGGTTTTCCCTCCTTCAGCACTGAGGGAGCTGCTCCTCACCCAGCCAACAGCCACAGCTATTACTAATCTGCAGGAGGATGCACCTCACTTAGCAACCTGTCATCAGTTTACACAGGATCACATCTTGACTTGACCCCCGCAAACACAGCAGTGCCGGGCTCCAAGCACCTCGGGAAACACAGTTCTGGTGCAAAAAGGTTTGTAAGACACAGGACAGCACCAACCCATTCGCCTTTCCCAGCGCTCTGCTGGCACGTGGAGCTATGGCTTAATTATTGTGAGTGATTTATTAACTTATAAAGTCAGATTAAATGGGTATTTGGAGCTGAGCGGCTGAGAGGCTTTGAAAGGGGAAAGTGATTCATGCTATTTATCCAGCTGAGACACGAGTCACGTGGCGTGAACCCGCAATACAAATTTCTCCAGATTAAAAGTAGCACGTTTCTAGGGAAAGGACGTCATTAGCATCTGGTAGATGTATCGATTAGGAGGAATGTCCGATTCATACGGGCACACAGTCCACTTCAATTTCTAAACAGAGCAGAGGTGATTACTTAAGACTATTTTCTCTAAGGCAGTTTTGCTTTTACTCACACAGGGTCCGTGGGGGCCTCAGACCCACTCGGGCAGAACCGAAGTTCCAGTGGCTTCCAGAGCAGATTGCTGTCACTATGCAACTGCATCCATGCCCAAAACATGGTCCTAATCAACGTGCAATTTCTCTCTAATTTAATAACCTAATAGCCAGATCCTGGGTAAGTCTTGCCTCTTCCAAAAGGTGACTTCGGAAATAATACATATATCCAGTCACCAGGACATGGGAGTTGTACAGAGAAATACATGATATGATGCTCTTCAAATTTATTTTCAGCTTAACCGTATGTAGGGAAGTTTATCAAATAAAGAGAGAAAGAAAAAAAGCAAACTCTCAGGCTGACCTTGGGCCCATGGTGGAGGTGATCCTACAGGGACATGAAGGACACGGTTGGACTTGATGATCTTAAAGGTCTTTTCCAAACTAAACAATTCCATGACATAGATCAAAGGATTTATGAAACTGGTGTCCCTTAAGCCAGGTGTTCCCTATTCCCCACCTGCCTCTTCCCCCTTCCACTTGATCCCCCAGCAACCTCCCGCCCAAGGATGGAGCACACAGAAACGCTTGTTCAGGTTGCAAATGCAAACAGGTGGAAATGAAAAGTGGGTTTTGGTTCAACCTAGGCTGGCTTTGGAGGAGGTTTACGAGGGAGCCTCAATGAAATTAAAACATAAGCAAAACTTTCATTTGGCTCAAACAACGCTTTTTGTTCAAGCCTAAAATCAAGTACTCCAGTGTTTAAAGTTTTCCTTTTCTAACCTTGCTTGAACTAAAACTCCTCCTAAATTACTAACTTCCAACTGAAAACAGAAACCAGAAGGATTTTGTCTAGAAATGGTTGAAACACGTTTGGGGGGCTTTCCCCCTCTTTTCTGTTTCTTTTTCTCCGCGGAGCAAAGGATGTCCTTTGACCACCAGCTGACCTTTAACAGCAAAATTGTCTCGCCTGTCTAGAAATGTCAGGTTTGTACCCCTTGGCTCCAAGATGCTCACAGGTGATGCTGAACAGAGAAAGCAGTTTGCTCCCTGCAGCAGGTACGCAGTCCTCCCCACCCACCCTGTCCAGCACCTGGCTCCTGTATTAGCAGGACCCAGCGAAGTGACACTGCAAACAACATATCCAACCCCCTTTTAATACGCAGCTGCTTTTACAGCTTATTTTTATCTTTGACAGGAGACGGAGTCCAGCTTGAGACCAGGGCACGTACTCATGCTTCTGGCTCTGCACTAAGCCTTTCTAACCACTTCATCAACACACCCTCAGATTGGCTTAAACCAGGAGTAAATTTCTATTCCTCCCCGTTGGCCAGTGAATAGGCCAAGGTAGTCAAGCTCCCCCTTTCCTCCTGGCCCACCGATCCCCACGTCCCCGTCTCCGCCAGCAAACAGCAACGCCTTGCTCCTGGTGTGAAAGGCTGCGTGGTGTGAAGGTGGTTGGAAATGCAGGTTGCTGGCTCCTGGCATGGTCCAAAATCCAAGGCACAATCAAACCCACAGAGAGTCACTAGCAAATCGCTCGAGCTGTTTTTTTATGAGACACTTTAGCCAGCCCTCTTTTCATATCCTTTACGAGGCTGCCTTCAGCCCCAGCCACAGTAAAAACTCCGAGTTATGGAAATCATAAGAAAGAAATTATGTATGGAAAAATCATTACTTTATAAATTGGTTCCACTGTTCAAAACATGTAGGAAATGGGGCATATAAAACTCAGATGGTGTTGCAGACTTTGATACAAGGTTCATTATTACACCGTGACACAAGTGAAATACGTGCTAACACGCTGCCAGCTAATTTGCCTTTATTTACAATGCAGACCCATCACTGGGCAACTTCATAAATTTCATCGACCTGGATGACTTCTCTGACTGAATGCGGCAGCCAGCACAGAAACACGCACGCGGAAAAGTGCGGATCTTGTATCTCCAGGGCTGCGCAGTTCCGAATGGGTCCCCTGCCTTGTTCAAAAATACAGCTCTCCCTGTTTTCTCCTCATCTTTTTCAGTTTTTCATCCCTTTGCTAGACTACCGAAGTGCTGTTATCCCGTTACACAAGTATTATTTGTGTCTGTGCTTCTAAAGAACTAATTGAGGTAGGAGGCAGGAAAACTGGACAGGAATTTTTTTGACAAAATGTTCCTTGTTCGAAAATACCAACCAGTTAAAATTGGAAAATTTCCATGGAAACGCATCAGTTTTCATTAAACTTTCATCATAAAATAGTCTGAAGCTGTCCCCTGGGAAAAGGGACATCTGAGGATTTCCTCTTAATTGTGGTGGCTATGCAGGATGTTTCCTTAGGAAAAAAGGAAAACCAAAGGATTAAACGTAGCCACGGTGGTGAATTAGATCTCCTAAGATGGGGAATAACCTGTGAAGCCAAGAAACGGACGGAGCTGACACAAGGTATCCATTGGATGTCCAGTTTTCTTTAGAAAAACTCTTGTTTTAATTAAACCATTTAAAAATAAAATCAGAGTCATTATGAAAACATTTCTTTACTGGAAAAAATCAGGGAAATATTTTCTTAAGATTCAAATGGGCTGTTTCCATACTTCCACAGAGAAGTTTGGTTTCTTCCTGCAAAATTACTTTCTTTAAAATAGCCTCCACTTTCTATTAAATTATAAGGGGTTGAAATCTGAATGAAGTGCTTTGAATATATTGAAAACGTTTCAAATGACCCAAAACAATTCTGCTTTTTTTGTTCCAACACAGAACAAAATTTCTTTTGCTTGCTTCCCGAAACCTCAACAAATTGGAAAATCCATTTGCCATGTAGTTCTACTCGCAGCAAGGATGTGAAGAGGTCTCATTTGTTAATGCCTAGATGGTGTCTGAGTTGAAGAAGTGCTGTCAAAAATGTAAAGCATTATGAACTTTGTCAAATCTCCACTTTGGTTTTGGAGAACGAAAGAGCTTGGTTCTTGGTTGGGGCCAAGATGTCAGTGCTGCCATCGTCAGGGCGTGTTCCTCTTAGTAAACCTTGGACCTCCATCCAAGCTTCTCTCTGCCTACCAAAGCTAACCCCTAATTGAAGATACTGAATCTGTCAATTCTCAGGTTACAATTCTCCTGCTGTGATGGTCTTTTTTTTTCCTTTTTACCTCTCAGGCATGCTGACAGACTGGAGGGCTTTACATCTTGCTGTGTGTATCTTCTTTCACATCTTTCACCGTCTTTTTAAATGAAATCACGTACCGAATGAGAAGGGGGGGGGTGTGGGGGGTGGGGTGGGGGGGGGGGGGTGGGTGGGCAGCGCAGGGTGGTTGAGGAAACCCTGCTAGCCTCAGACGACACGTGAGTATATGACGGATTTGTATGCTAAATGATGTTTCATGGGGTCCTGTAGTGAAGGACTGACAAAATCACCACTGACAGTCTGTACATTGGTGGGCTAAGTCTGTAAGACCCCAGGCTTACATGCGTTAGGGGGCCTCCATGGCAGACTAAAGATGCAAAATCGCAGCTGAAGATATGCGGGATTAGAGTTTGAGGAATTTTGCTCCTCAGGGAATTTGAGGCCCCACTCACGCATAAAGAAGCCAAGATGCCTGGCTACTACAGAGGTAAAAATAAAGCATCCTGCATTGCTAACACCATGGGAAGGACTTCCCTAAAGTGAAGGTACTTCTCAACACCTCTTCTCATCCGCTTACTGTCTGGCCTGCCACAGCCAGGAACTCAAAGCCGGCTCAGTCGTCAAGCCAGTGCGCAGCCTGCAGCCTGGGGCTGGATGGAGAGGTGGCTATTGGTCTGTCCTTACAGACTGGGTTTGCACCTACCAAGGACAACCTGTCAGGCAAAACAGCTCCCCTGCCATTTGAATTAGTGCTCAGCACAGTCCCACCTTGGGCCCCTGGTAACTACTCCGCTCCCGTACCCATACTGGTACCTGGCTGCTGCTGCCATGAGCACTGCAGGTATTCTTCATGGGGCACATCGCACCCTAATCCCTCCTTCGCTTGCTTGCCTTACAGCAGTACAAGTCTAGCAAGCTTTGCAGTGAGCACATTGCCCTGAATTCATACGATTCCCTTATATTTCTAACTTAGCTTTTACAGCACCATTTAAATTATAATTTTTTTTTAAATAAGGAAATTGCATCTTTAACGGAAATTAATCTCCCAGTCCCCCTCAATAAACCTTTTGAAGCTCTGCATGACTATGACAGAGGTAGGTATTTTTAGAAGGACCGTGTGGTAATTTTCTCTGCAGCATTCAATAAATTTACAATATCGTAGCCAAAGGTAAAGATTTCCCTTAAGCATAATTTGGCATTAGTCGGGCTTTCACAGGCATATGTATTGCAGACAGGGCACCAGCCTAGAACACAACTTTACCCTGAGGATCGCTGGGGAGCTGCTGAACCGAATAATACAGCTTTATGCAAATTCACAGCCAAGTAAAGCCTGGACAAAGACACACATCTCAGACAGAGAAAGCACTCCCCACAGTCCAGCCTCTCTCCCCAGGTGCGCCCCGACAACATGGGGAGATGTGCGCAAGCAAGGAAGAGCCACACTCTCACCCCAAGCTGGCATCAGCGCTAAAAGCATCCTTCCTGGTAGAGGGGCACAGGGAGGAACTGGTCCACAGTGCAGCAAATGCAGCTGGGGATAGCGAACCAAAATGATCCGTGACACACAGATTTATGAGGTTCTTTAACGATGTCTCCTGGACCCTCCCTTCTCTTCCCATATTATTAAAGGATGATATTTTGCAATAAGACTGAGAGGGCTTAAATGAAACCATTGCAAGGCTGTGTACTGGATCACGGTAAGAACAAAAGCGTTTATAGGCTACAAAAGATGTGCAGGGCAGAAGATACCTAGTTTACAGACTGCTCCTAAAATGCATGCGCTATCCAGGTTCTAACAGGCTTCGTCACCAGAATGACTTTCTCAAGGTGAATGCTCCCCAGTACTTTAAAGAAAAAACACCTGGGTCACACCACCACACTCACAAGGGAGTAACTATTTTACTATCTGGGCATTATGTCCCAGCAGCTTTTTTCTCTTTAAAGTTGAATTCAATATAGATGTATACAAGTGATGCACAGAATTAGTCTTTATTTTTCCTGTGCGTCAGTTCCTGGCGATGGCATGTGGAGTTTCTCTTTTAAATTTTAAAGAAATAATTTATTTACAAGTTAAAGAATGAATTTTAAATAGCAGCAAACAATCTGACAAAGGGACAAAAAGACCAACAAAACTCCTCAATGAAAAAACCAACAGACATCACTGTAAAGAGAGGAGGCTGAAGCTGGCTCTTCCCACCTGATCCCTTACTCCCACGTACAGCGTTAGCAGTCCTGGACGCGTCTAGTGGCTATCACTAAAAACTGCCAGAACAGCGAGTTGTGTGGGAAATGTCAACATCTTGGAGCCTGTGTTCCCAGGAACCAAAATTTCTCAAGAACAGCAGTTCTGTAAGGTTTTTTTTGTTACAAATGTGTATAGAATTACAGGCTGTTACAACATACAATAAAACATTACCAGTAGAGAAATACATTAAAAATATATAGAAAATAATTAAAAATGAATAATTTGTTAAACTTGATATTTTAAAATGAACTTTTCTTTTTTCAGAACCAAAGGTCACAATTGCTCTGCTGTGAAAATTTCCCAACTGGCTTTTCTCCTTCTGAGAAATCTTGTCAAAATGGGCATGGCGTGGAGGAAGAAACTTGGTTTTATTTAAACGAAAAAAGCAGCAAACCATGAAATAATGCTTAGCGTTTGGCTCCGTCTGAGCTGCCAGGAGACAGGCTGCTGTTTATTATGGACACACACAGACCCGCAGAGCTGTGATCCCATGTTCCCCCTGCTCACCCAGCTCTTTTCCAACCACAGAGAGCATCTTAAACCAGCCAATATCCTCCTGCTTTCATTTTACACTTGTATAACTTAATGCATATTACAAGAAGATTTAAATTAACGATGTCTGGACCCAGAAGACCTTGGATGGTGACTGGCAAGCATCCAGGCAGAAAACATGGAAATAGCGGGCTCCTAAACCTGTGACGGTGGGCGCATATGTGGTGGAAATGCTCCCACCTCTCCTGCCCCCATCTGCTCAGGATCTCATCACAAAGACTGTCGTTATAATAACTTTATTATGGACCTTCTGGGGAAAGCAAGCTCCCAGCAAGGGTTTTGTACCGCAGACAGGAAACTCGTTTGCTCCCCGGTAGAGTAAAGCCCTTTATAATTAATGCTGGGTAAATAAAGCGCTCATCTGTAAACACTTTTAATTAGAAATTGGTTAAAGCTAAACCCCCATGACCACACTGGCCGGGGGGATTAGACTCACGTCAAGCTTTGCCTGATCAGCAAATAAGAGGCCCTTTAGTATCCTCAATTCCTGCACTGTGGGACCTCTTTCAGCTCCTGCCACACGTCACTGCGTTGCTCCAGCCTGCTCTCCAGGCTCAATGGAGGATCAATATTTGCCTGTACGTTCCGAGCAAAAAGCCTCCTTGACACAGGCAGCATCTGTGTTTGAACAGTCACTTGCTAACACATAGCAGACTTGCACCAAAGAGATCTCAAGCCCGGCAGGTCAAGCCGGAGCGAGGGTCACCGAGCACTGCCGGTGCCTTCTGTTTGCTTAGTGTGATGCTCAGAGCACTGCTACCAGAAAGGGCTTGCATCAGTGCTGCTCCGCTCCTGGGCAGAATGTACATGTCAGAAATACAGTACAGGGATAGAAAAACATAAATAAAAATCCCCAAGCCCCTATATTACCATTTTCTGTCCCTGTAGATGACCTGTGCCTGATGTCTCTAGTCTCGTAACATTGCAGGTTTTCTATCAGCGTGCCTGACAACATGCCATCAGATTTCAGGAACCTTCTCTCCTGATTGCAGCCACTCCTTGTAGTCCCAGGTGCCACTTGTGTTTAGGGACTACAGCAGAAGCATGCAGGGATGAGGGAAGTGCTTCCAGCAGAGATGGTTCGTGCTCTGACCAGATGGTGCCAGCCTGACAAAAGGTGTTCATTGCAATGGTTTGTCTCCATTATGGGAAAGCAACCCGCGGGCTCTGCTGAGAGCACAGACCTGTGCTTCCCAAGACAAGCAGCACAGCACTGACCAGCAGAAACGTGTCCTCTCCTCTCCACCTACAGGAATTTTTGCCTTCAAAGATGTTCCTCATGGAGGGAAACTCCCGTCCATGCCTTCATTCAGCTGTATCGCTGCTGATCTCCATCTGACAGCTGAGCCACCAAGTGTAAATCAACACCAAGCTTTATTAAATCCTTCTCTTGGCTCTTCCCAACAAAGGTTTGAATTGCAGGAGAGCCAAGAGGTTCCAAATGCCATGAAATGCGAGGTCCCAGCACAGCATGAGTGGGCACACACAGGCATTACATCTGGGTGTCACTTTCAGAGATGGGGAAACTGAGGCACAGGAGGTCAAGGCGATGTGCCCATGCCCAGCCAGCATCAGAAACCACTTCTGCTGAGCCCCAGCCCAGTGCTGCCCCAAGTAATGCTCTTTCATGCCTCCCATTTTGTTCAATCTTATTAGCCTCTTCCTAAAAAAACAAGGAAGAACCTTTTTGGGGGTAAGATGGGATTTCTCCAGCAGAAAGGCCTCCTCTTTCCCTGGAGATCCCTGGACTGAAGCTATCAAGCTGTGTGCTGGGCATGTGGAAGCAGGACATCAGGGCAGCACTCTGGAGAACAGACTGGCCAGAGCATGCCACATGAGAGAAGCGACCTTGCCTGCTATGTAATTCCTGGCCCATGACTCCCAAAACCTGTTCTTCTTTTATATTCCCAGCTCTTGCATGGACTTTGTGCACGTTGACTTCTCTTTTCCCCTTCCACGTTTTCCTTCTGTGTCAGTGGTTTAACTCCAGTTGCTGGAGGGCAAGGCTTGGTCCCAATGGCTATGCTCACTTCTTCCCTTTCAGCTGCAGCTGCTCCAGCCCAGAAAGGATCTCCTGGCAGAGGGACAGCAGTGCTGCTGGAGATGGTGCTGGGACCGGCCAGCTCAGCTGTGCCTAAAGCACTCCCACCGCCCTCCAAATGCACGGAGCTAGCACGCATCCACTGCTCAAAAGAACACGGCTGACTTGGCCTGAGATGGACTCAGATGCTGAGGGGAGCACGTAGAGGGGTTGTAACTTAAAAGCTGGCCCTGCTTTCACTGACGGATCCGATTAGAGACCCCTGAAGATGCCTTCCAAGCGGAATTCGGCTGCAATGCTGAGGGAATTTCCACCTTTGCCTTACACATGCATCCTCTCCAGCCAGCCTGGCTGCAGCCCAAGCGAGACCCAAGCTCAAGCCTTTGCTGCGTTGGTAGCTGACCAGCAGCTCTCTCCAAGGAAATCCTGTCCTGACATAAATTCTGTCTTGTCACCATCGTCACCTGTGTTTTTGCTTTCTCCCACGTCCAGCTGGAAGCAAGGTCCAGCTCTAGCAAGAGCCAGGGTTGTTGTTAATGATGCCTTAGAAAATAAAGCCAAAACTACTCTACAGATCCCCAGCTGGCTTCTGATCAGAAGGCACTTGGTGGCAGCACATCAAATACACCCACATGCAGTATAGCTGCCTGGACAGACATCCCTCTCACCCAGTGATCCACTAGGAGTTGGTAAGTGGTGTTAGCTACAGGTATCTTGTGGGAAGAAGAGAATTTTGGAGAGATGGAATATGCCAGTCTTCCATCAGATACCCCATCAGAGTTCCCAAGAATTTTTTTCCAGACAAGAAGCCTGGCAACCAGCGCAAAGGAGCCTGAAATGCCAATGTCACTCTACTCCCCATCAACACCGAGGTTAGATCTCCCCCTGGGTCTAAGCCTTGTCTTTGAAACAACCGAACTTCCTGAAGTATAAGCTTCAGACATTCCCAAATTCAGGCCAATATCATCTGTCTTCCCCAAGTGGCCTGAATGTAAATGGGCATGTGTGACATGTGGCTGCTGGGGCTACTTTCATCTGTGAGGTGGAGCCCACCACTATGTGCAGGACCAATAGTCCATCCAAGCATGATACCCCCAGCTTCTTACAGAGTTCCAGTAATGCAGGATTTAGCTCTTTGTTTGGAAATGGCCTAAAACAACTTCCTAAGTGGGCTAGCAGCATGGACATGGCTTTTTCCAGGAATGGCTTCAAGTCCTCCTCCCAGCCAGAAGTGACATTTGGGGGTTTAACAGATGACCACCCCTTGCTGCAGGAAAGGGAAGGATAAGGAACTGGGATGCTTGTGGTTTCCACACTCCTCTCTCCTAGCAGGAAGTATTTTAATTTTTATTTCAAATGTATAAACTATCATCTGATGAAGAACGGCAACAGAGAAATTTTCACATGGACAAGAGCCCCACTCCAAAGGCATTTGTTCCCTTAATTTATGGCATACTTTCCAGATGTACTATTAGTATGGCTATTATTAGTTCTTTTAAAAATCTTTTTGTACTCCCAGTGCAGTAAAATAACTGAGTGTTGGTCCCCTCAGAGGCCTGTTGGTGAACAAAAGGGAACGGTGCCCATATGGATCACCTTAACCCAAGAAAAGAAAACTTTGATTTAATACCCCAGTCCCAAAGCTCCCAGCCGCCGTGCTGCTGCCCTGGGATACAGTGTCATCGCTGCTCCCTGTTAGAGGGATCACGGGCTTAACAGGATTTAGGGTGGAAAATTCAAACTCAGCCTGAGGTGTCTGCAGCACAGGACTTTGCAGTGGAAGGGGAAGAGAGCCGGGTTTCTTCTTTCCCTCCTTCCTCATTCAGGACCTGCCTCATTTCTCTTGCCTGGGTGCGGGAGAGGAGAAGGTATATAAATTTATAGTTTGTGTTATTATTGTCATTATTATCCTAATTGCATAAGTATGTATCGTACATGCTTAAATGACAATAATACCTTTAGTAGCAATTATGAAAACATAATTAGTCTCTTTGCTAAAGAAAGCAGGAGCCTGGATGCAGTGACGGAGATCTCTGCTGGTCCTGTCTGCCACAGTCCTGCCCCAGGAAGGTGAACCATGGAAGAGGAAGATGTGGTCACCCACAGTAGGAATTGAGCACCTCGAGGGACTAGGCCTACATGGATGGTGACTTCAAGACCTGCTAAGACTCAACCCTGCAAACTGCTGAGTCATCCCTCCCAGAACTGCTGAGCTGCCCTGCCCTGGCTCAGCAAGTCCCAGCTTTGCCACTTCCCAAGTCTCAAGTGGGCAGGCTGCAAGGGGCAGGTTGTTCCCCCGAGCTCCGAAGCCAGCCCTGCTCCCGTTCCAATGTGCACATTCTCCCCCCACGCCCATCAGGTCCTGGGGTCCAATACGAGCCCCCACTTTATCAAGGAGAGGGGAAACCAAGCAGAATTTCAAAGAATGAAACAAACACAGCATGAACTAGCCTAGCCACTGCTGCATCGTGTGTCCCAGGCCCTGGTAGCACTGTGGGCTGAGCTAACCCGGCAGGAAGGGGAAGGAAGGAAGTATTAATCCTTCATGCCCCATCCCCAGAACCACTGAAATCATTCCTTTTACACACAGGAGTGAAATTCGGAGGGGAGAAGCCCTTCTTTTTACCACTCAATATTCATGCTGCATCTTGTACAAGGAGCAAAGATTGCACAGAGCACACCCAACATTCATTATTTCCCTGAAGTGCTGGCTTCAGCGTTCATCCAAAGGCAAAATCTAATGCTTCTGATCTGACCGTATTTTTACAGCTCTGCAAATACACAGGAGAGCTTGTACTAAAATTAATTACCATGAAAGCCACACAAGTTCAGAGGCAAACCTCCCTTGTCAAACAGACGTTCAGGATGTCAAGCATCCTTCCCAAAGTCACAGACTGAGGTTTGGGTGGGAGAGAGATGAAGTTTTAAGACCTTTGCTGGCAACACTTTCCAAATTCAATGATAGCCCCAAGTTGCAGAATCCCATTCCCATTTGTGTTATTCAAAGAAGAAACTTGATGTGCAGATGACAGGCACCAAAGCCAGAGTCAGATTCCTCACAGGAGCGATCACAGGGGTGATTCTGGAGCATGACAGTTAAAGACAGCATGACTCATGGACTATAAAGGCTAACACTTTGGGAGAAAATGGCTCAAGTCTGCATTCTTTACGAAACATGCAGCTAATCTGAATGGCCAGAGAGTTACTGTCTTGTGTATTTAACATCAAAAAATAAATCCAGGGAGCAATTATCTTCTTGAGAAAACACATTTTAAACCAGCTTCAGTGCATCAGGATGGATTATCATCATGGCTCCTCTTGCAACTAAAATGACTGTGTTTTCCTTCTCGTCTTTCAGGGCTTAAGGAGACAGGGATTATTTGGATTCACTCTGACATACTCTGTCTTAATCCTGGCCCTGCTTGCAGGGAATGGATATAACAAACCCCTTCTGTTTCAGGAGTTTAGATGTCTTCAGGATCAGGAAGGATTTCCTCCCCCCTACACATGCACACAAGTGCTTAGAGGTTATTTTCGCTCTAGACCTTCTTCAGAAGCACCAGATGCTCTCAAGGTTGGAAGGGGAGGGCTTGAGCAGCCTAGATCGGTGGCTATAGACTGAGTATCGAAAACTGATGCCTGACTGGTGTGCATCATTTAAGTGTTCGGATATAACGACCTCAACTCTACCCCATCTCACCCAAATAGGTTGGGATGGTAGCAGCTGGTCTGTTGGGGTTATCTAGGTGTGTTTCACCTAAGCAGTCTGCTGCTGTTGTGGGAACCATCACCATGATGTCTGCCATCAGCCTACAGTTTCATAGAATCATAGAATGGTTTGGGTTGGAAGGAACCTTAAAGCCCATCTAGTTCCAACTCCCCCGCCACGGGCAGGGACACCCTCCACTAGACCAGGTTGCTCCAAGCCTCATCCAGCCTGGCCTTGAAGACAGCCAGGGATGGGGCACCGTCGCAGGAGTTTAGTCTCCTGTGATCTGTAATGCAGATATCTTTAGGTGTAACATGGAATCACAGAAAATAAGCCAGTTCTTGATAGGTGGACACCTAACCTCCCCTAAAAAATCTTCTGCAGTGGAAAGTCAACACCTTGCCCAATTTCTTCCCCCTCTCCTTCTAGGAAAGACCTCACCAAGATCAAACCTGGCTGTACCTAAACCTAGCACTTCAAAACCTGAACAAATAGCAGAAATTCGCCTCCTGTACTTTCATTCTTTTTCACATTTGAAAACGGATATACTCAGAAAGACGTTTATCTCGGCAGAACACTCCAAGAGGCGACTGCTGTCTTCTCCCTGCTCTGCGCTTCTCTCTCCAGCTCAGGGCATGAACTAGATGGAGGCTTGAAGGAGCTCATCTGTTCACCCCACTTTCACATCTCTATCTCCCCTTGTGCTATGTTGCTCCTGACCTGAAGCATTTCTTGCTTCTCCCAAATTCCCATCTTCTTCTGCCCTTTGCTCCCTGGCCAGACCTGTGCTGCAGTATTACAGGAATAGTGTGATGAGCTGCCAAGAGCACTAACAAGGGACTCATATAAACTTTCCCTCTCAGCCAGGAATAATACCTCAGGACTAGGAGTCCACTTGAATTGCAGACAGGAGGAGGGAAGAAATGGGGAACCTATTCGCTTGTTTTGCTGTTTAAATAAAAACATGTTCTCTTAGCTATATCCATGCACTGCTTGGCAAGCACAGGAATATTAACCGACTGTTGGAAACACTGACAGCACGACCCTGCAAGACATTCCTGAGCATGTGAGGCATGCAAGACAGGGATCTGGAAATGTGCATGTGTGTCTTTATGTCTGTACATGAAGAGATGCCCTTTGGGAACTTTTGGTAAGGCACAAGCACAGCTTCGGGCTCCCCTCTCACTTCCCCTTGAGAACACTCAAGGTGAAAGTGGTGGCTCAGCAGCGTCCAGAAAGCAAGACGTTCATGCCTCTCTTCGAGGCTTATGATATTCCCATCTTGCCTTCCCTGTTTGTGTTCACTTCTCTCCTTTGCCTGTCCCCCCTTCCAGGACGGAGCTTTCGGAGGCTCCATTCCAGCTGGAACAATGTTCATCTGAGCTCTGCGGTTTCTCGACCAGGCAGAAGCCCGGTCCAAGAGGACTAAGGGCTTTCCTCTAAGCCATTACCAAAGTGTTAAAATTACCACCCAGAAACTCTTAGATCCAGTTTTTGCTGCTGGATGCTCATTAGACCTGTAACCTTCTCTCCTTGGGGGAAGCAATGGGTTCACAGCAGCACACAGCTGGCTGCTCCATTAAGTCCAGGTTCCTTGTACTCTCTCCCCAGAGGAGAAGACAGAGGGCATCAGTGTCTTGCTCAGGCAGTTTAATGTATCAACTTTTCATGGTGGCCATGAGAGCAGGGAATCTGCAGGATCATTACTGTTCCACAGAGGGAGGCATGTGGAAACAGAGAACCATATAAATATATACAAGTAAACATATACACACTCAACCCCCAAATCTCAAGTGTCCTAGAGTCTTGGCATTCCTTTAAAGAGATTTATTTCATCCATAAAATTGCCTGCAAGGTTGTGTTCTTGTAAGGCTGTAACACAGACTGTCAAGTCCTTTCTACGTGATAAAGGGAAGGCAGTCTCCCAATGTCATCCAAGGGCAGCCATCAGAGGCGGGCAGAGCCTCGTGAGTCCACCTGGCTTTGACCAAGAGGAGAAGCCTCTGGCATGGCTGATGGTGCACTGATGCTTCTCCTGGCCGTGGCACAACCTGTCAGGACATAAGGTTGGGAGAGGAAGAGGCATGGTTCCCTCCCTGCAATAAGCCAAACAAACCACACTATGTCACCCCTAAGGAGAGTACCAGTGTAACAAGCTTCAGTAGTTTTCAACTAGAGATCTCAATGTACTGAGTAAAACAAAAGAAGGGCCATCAGGCTTTCTATTAAGTGGGGAAACTGAGGCAGAAATTTGCTCAAAGCTTCACAGAGGAAAACACAAGCATTAGGAAATCCTCACTTTTCGGCTACACGGTCCAGGAAATCCGTGCACTGGGACACACATTGAACCGTTCATCTGCCACCCATGCAAAGCCCTCTGGGCTGCTCTCATAAAAACGGCTTTTCCTTTGTGAGACAGACAGCTGGGCTTGGCTCTCTTGCCTATGACTAGGGTAAGGCAGCTGGGTTTTTACTTCTGGCTCTGCCACACATTTCTTGTGTGATCTACTCTTGCTACAACTGCCCGCATAGCCAAGAATGAAAAGTAATCGGTGCCAATCACGTAGGCTTAGTTTCACAGGGAAGGAATACAAAGTGGACAGCACAACAATACTCTGTAGTGGAAAAGCCTCATAAAGACCTGCTTTTGATCACAACAGGATTTGGCCTAGCAGGGCTGTTATCCTGCTTCCAGCACTTGCCGCTTCCAGATGCTACGGGAGAAGGTGTCAAAGCCTCAATTTGTGAGTGGTGTGATTCCTTCCTGACCTCAAACGTGAGCTTATGCCTGAAGCATGGGAACCAATGGCCCATGTGATTTTATTTTCACTAGTGTAACTGCAGATGGTATTTGCCTTGCTAAAAAATAATTGACCACAATATGAGAGATGTGTTGAAAGCCAAAGGTTAGCATGGCTAAAATGTGTCAAATTCAATTACCTGGGACAGAAAGAACTATTGCTACAGGAAGAAAAGGCGAGTTGCTTATGGCAGCAATAGACAGTGGGTTTCTATTCTCTCTCCATTCTCTCCTTTCGGGTTTCATTGCTTTCAGGTGGTGTAATTTGACTAGCAGCTGCTGGGAAAGCCAACCTAGGCTACTCAGAGACGCTTTGGATGAAGTTGTCTTTTTTACTGTCGGGAGTGGTCTGAGCTCTCTGTGGCAGATATACCCTCTGACTCAGAAAGTTCCCAAAATGCCTGTCTGGCCCAAACTGGTCAGAAACACAAGGGAAGAGATCACTGCACTTACATGCTGAGGATTTACCACCAGCTCCTATCTGATGGCTGGGTGGGATGTGACCCACATCTCACAGACCAACACCATGATAGTGGCAACATACCCATTTACGGGAAGCAGCTCTGGATTAATGAGACATGGTTCGCTCAAGGGGCAAGGGGTTATCTGCAGGGTGAGTGCAGGATGGTCCCACAACTAAAGATGTGAGGCTGAATAATGAAGGTGCATGACATAGCACTTGTGTTTTATGGCAAACAGCTTCACTTGCTCCTCTCCTGGAACTTCAGAAGGATGCTCTGAGGCACAGAAACACAGCAGAAAAAAACGTTACACTCACTGGTACAGGCTGCCGACTGCTCCTGAACTAGTTCTCAGCGTGATGAATGTTAAAAGAGAAAAAAAGAAATGTTTCAGGAACTGACCAAGGAAATGAAGGAATTAAAGAAGGAAAACACCTCAGATAGGAAAACACACTCTATGCAAACTTCAGAGGATTATGTAATGCACAATCTAAGCCAAATTCAGCCTCAGCTGGTTCACTGCCATCAAGGATCTGTATGGCCCAATAAAAGTGCCTGTAATCAGTCCATTTCACCATAAAAATCATCCCAAATACTGCAAAATACCTTGCGTTGTTCCCTTTGAGTTCCCTTATCTGTCACTTCATCATTTCCCCTGCTCATAGAAGAACACGGTTCCCCTTCAAATCTATTAGTCACGTGGCAAGGGTGCCTGGGCTGCGTCTGCGCTGTGGCATTTTTGTATGTATTGGCTGATGTGGAGGGATTGTATTTCTGTTTCTTCAGCTATGTGAACCATACCCAGAACCAACTGCTCCATCAAAATCCTAAATTCACTTCGAACCATTAGGAAATTTCTTTCCTGGCCTTGTTAGTGGTGGCCTTGTTTCAACCCAAAAATCAGATTTTTGATTGAAACAAAGATGGCACTTACGCAACTTCAGCATTGTGGGGAGCATTCCTCAGCAAATACCAGCGCTTTTTTCCTTCCTATTTTGTTTTCATTTCAAACCTGTCTTTCTCCTTCCTTCCCACTCCACACAGGAGAGGCTCACAAGGTCTGTAGACATGGAGCACGCTGAAACCACTGCAGCCCTCCTGGTCACAAAACAAGAATAATAATAAAAATAAAATAAAATAAACCCTGGAATGGATGTGGCTAACCAGCTGTTGAAACCTGAGGTTGTGCTTCCCTAAGCCATGATAGGAAAAAGACCCCAGCTACTGAGCACGCTAAACAGCTCCACATCCACCCTGCCTTTCCCCAGCATCCCCGTCCCACATCCCCATTCACAAAACATGAGCAGCAGATCATTAGCCCAGGGGCTGTTTGTTTTCACTGGGATTTTCTTGTGCTTGTAAAGCCTCACCCACAGCGTTAAGAGGTTCTCCGCAGTGTTGTGGTTGCTCCCCTCACAGCCACTGTGGATGAAGCAATGCTTTCCCAGCCTGTGTGCACACACATGCACACACACGGATCGTTAGCACACTCCCATCCTGGCTCTAGACGATGTTCCCTGGCTCTGGATGATGTTCACATACCACCAGTTTCAAGCTGAAAGGAAAGTCTGGCTGAACACCCAAAGGATGCACTGGGTATGGGCACACATTGCCCAAACCTCCAAAGGGCCACCCCAGTGGATAAATCCATTGTAAGCAACCATGTCCCCAGCCAGGATCCAAATACAAGCACTTTGTCTTGGGGAGCAGCAACTCCTCAACTCCAGCTAAACTGCAAATAATTAATGTGCAATTATGGGTACCTGGAAGCACTCATGTCAGGAAAGCACTTGGATTTCCATCCTAAAATCTCAGTTTAGGAAGGCGCTGATCATCCTCACCTCCTGCAGATTCACTGCACAAGTGAATCCTACTTCTGAGGAGTAAAAACAAGGCCCAGGAAAAGTTAATCACATGTGGTTTGGTTGTGTATTTGTATGTCTGGCCACAACCGCTCAGGTGGAAGATGGGTTGGGACTTTATTAGAGTCACTAATGTTTGTGAGGAGAAAAGCTGGTCCCATCAGCAGCCATGCTACTGTCCCAGCACTACCTGTTTCTCCATTTCACTTGGGTTTCATGAGCTTTTGCACCGTTTCCATTGACTATGAACACAATCAGTTCTCCTGGGGAGACTCAAGTATTGCAGACTTCCCTGGCTTTAACATATATTACCAAGAGGAGCAAAGCACTGATCCTGCCACAGTATGAGACTAAGACCCACTGCAATCCCCACCAGCACACAGGAGCCCCTCTCAGCTCCTTTCAGTGCTCAGACAAGCGCACCTCTATCAAGTTCATCTTCCCACACAAGCGTCTGCAGCTCCCACAGTACCTTGTTTCGGGTACAGACTCCCAGTCATGCCCACTCCTGCCCACATTGTTGTACACTGGGATAAAGACTACAGCAGCAGCCTCTCCCTCTTTACCCAAGATGGATTTCATTAGAGTCCTTCTACTAGCCACGGGTCTTGCAAGTCCCTCTGAATTATGAAAAAGAGATGTTTCAACAGACAGTAAGTGAAAGTGAATCAGATTTGGAGCGGAAAACGCATTCTTCAATAGTGCAATAAAACATATATTGACTAGGGATTTGGTTTACAAGGGGAACTATTGTGCCTTGGGTTGGAAGTCTTGTGAACACTTACTATGGCCTACGGGGCTTTGCTTACATATCATACACCTCAGTGCTTCTCAATAAACAGCGTGTGCACGTGTGTGACCATGTAAATAACCGTGTGCACAACCGCGTGCAGAATGTAGTTTAGACACTTAAATGTAGTCTTAGAAGTCCCCAGAACAATAGGCCGAACCAGATGGCAGTGTCGTCCCACAGGAGAACCTCAGGCAGTAATGCAGAATTTATGGCAGAAGCAGCACAGTTCTAAGGGAAGGATAAATCTCTTACATTTAGGCATGATGCCGAGGCATTAACTTTCCTTTCTTAAGTGAATAGCTTAAGTAATATTTATTTTGTGAGGTAATCTTCTTGTTTCCTCTCACAAACCTAGGCCTAGCGCTGCTATTATCATTATATTCTCCCAGACTGCTTTCTCCAGTCTGTCGTCCTCCTTCATTCAGAGGCACTGGACCTGGTAGTGGCCGGCACCGCCCTATAATCAATCACCTGTAAAATTTGCACTCTTTGGCCTCGCAGAGGCTGAAGATGCCCCTTCCAACCCTACTATGGATTTGTCTTGTGCTAACTCCTGAGTAGAGCTTGTGAGAAGAAACTCCGGTCCCTTTCCACCCAACTTCAGATGGTGGAATATCTCAGGAACACTCCCTTCTGCACTGGGTCAGGCCATCATATCTTCAGCTTATTTACGCCTTTCCTTTGATCACCTGCATGAGGGGGAAGACCCCAGCTTGCACCACCTGAGCTGCAACAAGGGTGCACAATGTATGGATCATGTTTCCACTTCATAGTCTCTGAGCTATTCAGGGGTATATGGATTTTATTAAAGCCTATTTTATGTCATCTCCTGCTCAAATCTACTCAATGAATTTTGTCATTCCAAGGAAAAATTACAAGTAACATGTCAGAAGGAGTTTTCAAAAATGCAATCTCTTGGTCTAAGCTTTTATATAGTTTCTAGTAAATAAGAAAAAAATTCATGCTTCTGCGCCTGCTGTCTAGAAATCTGAGAAACTGTGAACATGGCATATGTTGTACTGATCTATTTAAACTATCTTTATTTAAATTATTAACACATAAAAATATAAATAAATTTAGAATATTCACTGAAGTGTGTCTGTCAATGGAAAAAGTAAAATAATTTAAAACATTTTACCACAGAGGTTCCAGAATAAATTATTATACATTTTCACTTCTCAGATCGACACATCTTAATAACAGGTTGAGTTTTCAAAATACTCTACAACTGTAGAGGAAAAAAACACTTTATTTTTACCCTTTCATGAGTATCTGTAGCCAGGCTCTGGGAAGTGCTGCATGGCCTTGAAGGCACTTATTGCTCATAATAATGACACCAAATGCCGGTGGATCCCAAATCAGCCACAGACATCGTACAATGAAGGTGTTGCACATATATTAAATTTGCTAAATATTCTCCCCAAAGTATTTTATTAAGCATATCCTGTAACATACTTGGTGAGGTAATAATAAAACATGTGACAAGCTCTGGCCAGTGTTGTAGACACAAGATGTGTTTTCAGGTGATGGATGCCCCACGGAGGATGATCGAGGGGATCACTGGGGTGTGGTATTGCTACAGTCTCACCAAGCTCATTTTCTAAGGACCACAGTGTTATTTTACTGGGGTTTAGTGATCCCTGGCGCAGTCTTACACTGATCAAGCTGGACTCTGTAATCTTCCCTTTGGGTGCTGCTCAGTACTACAGGAAAAATAATGCCTTATTCTTTGATACACAGCTACGGGGAGGTATTTCGGCACTGGTGAAGTTTGGAAACACATGTGCCCTAACAGACTCTCTCCAGACCTGTTCAACAGCCACAAAGTTGCTGAACTTCACATCACGTTATTTGCAAACATGGAAAAAGGGTCTCCTGCCAGCTTTCCTAGTGTTCCCTGTAAAACACGTCTGATTTTCACTTACGGCATCGCAGCCTGCTGACAATAATCAACACCTCTGCCGCAGTGCAAGGGAGCACTCGTGTAAATGTGCATCAGGCCCCCAGGCTTTGCTAAACCGAACCGAGAAGCCGTCCTGTCCTTCCAGACATGGTATTGCCATAACATCCCTTGCACAGCAAACTGCGCCTGGACTTATTCCAGCCCTGCAGAACAGCACAAGACCCTTAGCTCATTCTCTGCTGCTTAAAGCATTTAAATCCACTGCGATTCCTTAACCTAAATTAATTGTAGGTTTCCAGTTCCTAAATCCTTGGAACCTCCAGACTGTCCCACACCTTTTCCCAGTGCTATACTGAAATATGTAATAAACTAAACACATCTATGCAGAAGGAAACTGGAGAAAGAAAAGTTCACAATGCAGTCAAACTCTGGGATGTGTTTTATTTTGCCTAAGACTGCTTTCCCAGTACTGCGTACACCAGTAACTCCTGATGACTGTTATAGACATGGAAGTGATTTCCAGCATTGCAGAAGAAGGGATACACGCCATCTCTCTGCACTTGCTCCTGGTACCGCTAGTCTCCTTCTACCTGGGACATCCCACAGCCACCAACGGCACCTGCTCTGGACCAATTCTGTGTCTGGTGCCCTCAGGGCTAGAAATAAGGCTGGTGAATTATACAAACCAACAGAGGATCCAACCCTTCTTTTAATTTTAAGTACAAACTGCTTTGAAAGAAAGTCAAGGATTATAGGTTGAACTTTAGAAGGGGCTGGTACATATACCATAATCAATCTCATACCATGTAGTCATCTAAACAGTATCTTTTTGCAGACAACCCAGTAAAATTTAACAAGCTCTCTGTCTTCAGTCTGTCTCAGAATGCCAAGTGCAGTGAGTAACGCCTCTGCACACTTCAGGTTTTGTTTAGGCCTTTGACATCTGCTTGCTCAAAAACAGCTTTGGCACAGGCTTCCTCCACAGCAAATCTACTTACACTTAAGAAAACATGTTGTTTGTTGTTACGGTGCATTACAAGTATAATTCACAAATATTCACAGTGAAAAAAGAGAATGATTTAGTTCTGGTTTTCTGGCATCTAGTCTCCCTCTCGCCCTCTTTTTTTTAACCACAACATTTTTCTAAGCAGGTTTATCTTGATGGAAAACCCTGCGTACACATACACACACACAGAGCCTGCACACTGCAGACACGCAAAAATAATTAATAACTGTATTATCTTTTTTAAGATTTTCTTTAACCCCTGCACAAAAAGCCCACATCAGCAAACAAGGGAAGTTAACATCAAGGAGTAAAACAAGAAAGGCCAGAGGAACTCTGCAGTAATTTTCTTTTTGACATTTATGCTTTAATAGATTCCAGAGCCTCATAATTTCTAGGCAGTCTGAAATGGCCATTTGACAGATTTTCACCCTGATGAAAATGTCCTATACTTCAGAGAAAAAATGCAAAATAAAAACAACCGACCTTCCCCACACACAACAGAGTGCCCCTGAAGCATGCAAAATAAAGACTGAAAACACCAAATGCAACTCACAACCACCGACAGCTTTCTCCGTGCTCCAGGGTTGTTAGGTGAAGAGGAAAAACTGGGCAGGAGCTTTGATCCTGTGTTCTCAACAGCGTTAATTGCCTGGCTCCCTGTGGTTGGGAGCCGAGGGACTATGTAGCGCTGCCCTTGCTCCCATCCAGGCCTGTGCCAGTGGAAGGACATGGCCTGGCTCCCATGCGACCCGGAGCGACGGCTCACTCCCACATGCTGGCAGCGTCGAGGGCGGGTGGCATCTGCCGAGTGCATTCATTCCACAAGGCAGGCATCAACTTCGGTGCTTCGTGGGTTTACGCCAAGTCTCATTTTATATATTCATGCTATACCCGTGCACTAGGCCGTGCCGCCTCGCTACGGACAGTGAGATCCTGTATCTGTGTAAATCAGCACTAACCAGCTCTTAACGCAGAGGTGTTGAGCCCCGGAGCCTGGAAGCGAAGATTTCCAAGCTCTCGGGCTTTCAGGTCAAAACTCAGCTTCTTCCTGCGCAAGGCAGGGTCATCTCTACAGAAACCAGAAATGACGCCAACCCTCTCAAGACAGTTTCCCTCGGGATCCCCATCCATTTCTGTCGCAGGGAATTGCTGACAGCCTGCTCGGTGACTTAAACGACTTCTTAATGAGCATAAACCTCCTCATTTTGGCCTTCTTCCCCTCTCCCTTACTCCAGGCTCCCCTTGGCAGAGCAGCTCGGCAACAAGAATGACACAGAGAAACTGAAAGGCACAACTGACTTTTAAGGCCTTCAGCACTGGCCGGCACTTGTGCCCCCTGAAACACCCTCGGGTAAGTACCAGGGCAGAGTGCCCGTCCTCTGCCAAACGACTTGCAAGGATTTCTTTGGATCTCAGGGAGGCATTTCACATTAATCCTGACTGTGTCACATCTGCATTCCGGATTAAGAGAGGCTTTTATTTTCCAGAGCTGTCAATCTGGTATTTTTCCATGCTCAATAAATTCACTTTTCCTATAAACAAAAAAATAACAAAGAAAGAAGATGACAAACTACAAGACGATTCAGTCCTGAAATTTCTGGCTGCTATTCCTTTCCTACTGAGGGATCAAGACATACTGCTACAGCTTCATTCAGCAAGGTCTTATGGAAATCTCATTTTGATTCTAAAATGATGTTTCCAAATGTATGTTTTGCTCGTTGAAGAACTCACCCTCATTTATCTCTCCTATTGGACAGAAAAGGAACAATAAATTATTCCAGTCCAGAAAGCAAATAACCAGTGACAAAAAAATAAAAGGAGCAGCTTGCCACTTGCTTTTCACTTATCTGCCTAAATATTTCAAAATATCTTCTTATTATGTAAAATATGTCTGGCTGAGCTTTGGATGGGAGCCTACTGTGGCTGCATCTCCATGGCAATGGTAACGAGAGATGGATGCCAGAACTGTGCAGCCTCACATCTTCCTTCTTTTCTCATAATTTCAGTGAAGAGGTGCGGGTTTCTCCTGCCACAAGACTTGATAACGGAGTGGTAGTAGGTGACCCGTTCTGTTTCTCAAGTGTTGGTTAAAGCTAGAGTTTTTCTTCCTTTGGATGAAGCTGGTAACCAAGGATTCATATAAAAATCCAGGAAGCACTTCAAAACTTCATTAGAATAAAGCTGGCACAAGCAATGCCAACTGGGGGCTAAAAAAGCTTTTTCAGGCTATCGGCCAGACAAACAGACTTGCAGAGGGTAGTGCAAGCACTACAAAAAGCAAAACCATGCTTTTTGTTTTGCAAACATTTTTTCAGCAAGTACAGAGGATGCTCTTCACATTGGTGCACTGGCTGATATACCCTGTGAGGGGGTATGATGTGACTTGGCAGCGTAGATGAAAAAAGACACCAGAGGAAGGGAAACCAGGACAAGGGATTTGTAATGGAGACTGGCAAGTTCCAGGGACTCAATTTTTAATGACATAATTTTAAGGAAATTCCACACTGGATATCATAAGATGACAGAAATGCTGGTTGGAAGCGATCTCTAAAAGTCTTCAGTCCAACCTTCCACTCATACCAAGACTATTGCTGACAGTAGGTCAGGTCAGCCAACGGTTTGTCTAGCCAAGTCCTGAAAGCCTCCAAGGACAGAGATACCATGATGGCTTGGGTAACCAGGAGTGCTTCCAGCACTGCTCCACCCTCCTCAAGAAAAACTTTTCTTTATGTCTAATTTAAACCCCCAAAGCTGTAATTTGTTGTTGCTCCCTGTTCATTGTTTTATCATCCAGCATTCCTTGGAGTTTGACACTGACATCTTCGTAAGTGACCTTCAAATAGCTGGAGGAGTATATTTGATCACCCCCACACCTCTTTTTCACCAGTCTAAAACAGCCTGCACCCCTCACCCCTCTCCAAAAAGACATGCTCAAGGCTCTTGAATATTTCAGCTGCAAACGCGGATGGCTCTGAGCATGACATCTTTTGTGGAAAAGGCAATTCTCTTCATTATTTTTCAATCCAGTTTTGCTTTCCCTGAATATTTCTAGGGCTTGGAGCAAGGAGACAGAGCAGATCTTTACTAACCTCCATTCTTGGGTATATATTTCACTGTATTTCATCATGACTTCTCTTGCTCATCTAAGATATGTATCGGTAAAATAAACATTTATTTAAGGCAAAGATCTGAAACACTGGCTTTTTGGTTTTGTTTTTTGCTTTGTTTTTAATTCACTGCATCCTTTTGATATTAAGCAGAAACAGCAGATTACTCACGATCACAGAGGGAACATGCCACCCCCGAGAACCGGGCTGACTCAGTGGCTCAGCGCTGACTCAGAGGAAGAAAATCCACCTCGCAAACTCACCATTCATTCTCCTGGCACCCTGGATTCTCGCTGGCAATCCCCCATGCCAAGACTGATCATGCCTGAGCTTGATGAGCTGGTGAGATAAGGCGAGCACGCCACCCAAGCAATGATGGCTCTAGGCCAGCAAGAAGTCACACATGCTGGCAAAACCAACTCAAGTGATTTCAAGAAAAAAATAAAGCAACGGAATGTGTTATTCCTTAAGAATAGCCCAAGTAAGTGTCTGCAAACTGCACGTCAAGGTTCCTTCTTAGAGCTGTGTAATGACTTCAGGTAATAATGTTATTTAGGACTGAAACCTCTACTCCTGACTTGTCCTGCAAGAGGGAGAACCGAGCAGCAAATGAGGAGAAAGTCCTGGTCTGGGCTCTCCCGCTGATTAACAGAGCAAACCTTTGCATGTCACTAAGCTTGCTTTCTCCTAATAGCAGCTCTTTATTTAGCAGTCTCCATGCTCTTTAGGAGACAACCCTTACCATGTACATATATCATATCCTCTACAGTGAGTCCTACCTCATTTCAGAACTTGATACTGCTGCCAATCAAAGGAATTCTCAGCATGGCAGTATTTTCACACTATTTGTAAATGCTGAAGATTTGTCCATGTCCTGTTCTCCTCCTTATGCATTTGGGACTAATTGGTTTTTGGATTAAAAGAGAAAGTGCTACATTCATTATTTTTTTCTATTATGCTTGTGATTATTCAAATTAAACTTCCGGTTTTGATTCTCTATGATAGTCTCGATGACCTTCGAGCGCCAAGTAATTCAGCCGAGACTTTCATGCGCTAAGAATACCCTAAGAGAGCTGCACAGGGATCAGCAGAGTGCGACTGATTTCATCTGATGTCAGCTATCTGACAGTTAGCTGCCTCTTCTCTACCATTTGGCTCTTTCCACCATACTGAGCCAAGAGAGGTGGGAGCATCGGAGAAAGACAGCCAGAGCCAGCAGTGCGAGACAGCTGAGCTGAACTGCCTCCCAAAGGTGTCCATGCTGTCCTCTGATGAAAACGTGACCCTAAATGGTGAGATACCAACCCTGAGCGTGGTAACATAGGATGAGATGAATATCACCACATCGGTCTGATTGGAAGCCTAACAAGGAAATTCCTGTCAAATGGCAGGAATCAGGTTCCACCCTGCAGGAGGATTATTAGCTAGTACATGAAACTGTCTCTGGGTCTGGTCCAAAGCCCACTGGAGGCAACAGCATCTCGCTAACCAATGTTAATAGGCACGGGATTAGGGCTTTGCTGGCATGTCAATAGCATACTAGAGCAATATCTTTTACATTAAACACGTCTGGGTTTGTTTGTTCCAAGCTCAAGATACAGCGAACAAAATAACTTTACCCTTTGGAAAATGAACCCGAAGGCCCACAGCCTAAGCAGGGTCTGGCTCTTTTCTTCTTTTCTCTTTTACCAAATAAACGCTAACAGTGCTGTGTAATGGAATTTATTTGGAAGACAATTGCTCACAATCAAATTAATTATTCCTACTCTCTTTACTTACAAATGCATATGCTTAAAAGTAATTCCAAGCAGCTTGGATTTCACTAGTGATGGAGAGGCACTGGGAAGTGAGGATGCTTTTCTGCTATATTGTTACACAGCAAATGTGATTTATTCCTTTACCATCATTTCTTATTTTAATGTAATAGTATTTTTCTTAGGGAGACATCTTTTTCTTTTCATCAACAGATAATAAAGAGAAAACCACTGTGTTTAATGTGGTGCAGAACCATTTGATTTAAACAATAAGTCTTTTCCTAGTTGTACATTCGTAAAGTATTTATTGGGAAAATGACAGTAGCTAAGTGAGTTATAGAAGCCATAGCGGAGCTGAAGATGAGTTGATTGCTCTTCCTATTGGCTAAAACCAAGGGTATAATGTTGCTCTTGTTATGCTGTTTTCCCAGTCCCCACGTTTGTCTTACCCATGGTCCCACATTCAGAAACAAATGGGCTTTCACAACTAAAGCAATTATGGGCTGTCTGCTGAGCTGCGTGCATGCTCTTAGCATGACTGGGAAGGCAAGGTATGATGGTTCAAAACCATTTCTGGCCATCAGACCTTCCTGGTGGCAATGGGGGTATCATAGTTCAACGTACTGGTGGCTACTGGGTCCTTTTGACCGCACACATTGCCTGCCAGGCTCCTCCAAGGCAGCAGGGTTCACTAGTTATTCCAGTATCTCCCACTCCTTGGGCAGTATGACCTACCTACCAAGACTGTAATGACTTTAGCTGTCCAGCAGTCACATGAACCTGTCAAGTACAGCAACACAGAACTGCCGTCATCCCCCCCGAGTCATCAGGAACCAGGAGAGGTTGGTGGTGGAGGAGACGTGACTGACAAGCTTGAGCTTCTGCAGCTCCAGTCACCCACATGCACCTTTCCTCACTGCATCCAGCAGCAAAATGTGCCATGAAAACTGCCACCTCTCCCACGCAGAGGACACGGGGGAATTTAACGGCTGTTAGGCGCTGATCAAAGGCTCTCAGTGAGGCTGACTCAGTGCCGAGTGAAGTCAATGGAAAGCCCTCCCATAGACTTGAGTGGGATGTGGATGAGACGTTATATTCATGGACTATTATTATTGTAATTGATTTATATGAATGCCATGTGTGCTAAAACAATACAAAAGAGCAGAGCATTCAAAAAATAAATAAATCTTAATTACTTCTTTTCCAAGTAACATGTCACAAATTTCTGGTAATCTGAAAAACTGCTGGTCCAGATGTGCGCTCTCTCCCTCTCCCGTGCGTCAGTCTCACTCCATACAATATTGGGGTGTAACTAGAGGGAAATTATTGCATTATTCACCGTCCCTCTCCACAAATGTATCTTTTTCGCTTTACTTCCCTTTTCTGTCAGTGCTATTTTTTTTCCTGAATCACTGGAGTAACTTAATAAAGACAGCAAAGCAGCCAGATGTTTCTGTTGTAAAGAGAAGCTCAGTACCTGTAAGTCATGGAGGGGCCTTAATAAACATGAAGTGCCTATTCCTTAAAATGTTCCAGAGTTTTGCATTCAATTTTCATTTCAAAATCTGCCAGACCTCTTCAAAGATTTTGTTACTTTTCAACATCATAATGTTCCTAACAAAGCAGGAACTCATCAAATCGATTCAGTAACAAAGCTACTAATCCCAACCTTTTCTTCCAAGACTTTTTTTTTCCATGTAATTTCATAGCATCAGGATGTCCTGCCACAGTTTAAGAAAGCAAGCCAAAAATTCCATGGGATATAGCTTTTTCTAAGTATGCTTTACCCCAGCTTGCCAGTTACAGAAAGATCAATTGATTTCTAGCCATTGAAAAATAAAATAAAATTAAAAAAAAAAAAAAAAGAAACCAGAAACAACACATAATTCTAAAAACAGTCACCTTTTTAGGGATCTGTAAGAACTTTGCCAGACCAGCATATTCATAGAATAGCAAAAACACATGGAACTTGAGTATAATAAAGATGAATAAATAGCAGTTTCATGACAGATATTGTTGACTGGCTTGAACCCTCCCCTGCATTGCTGGCCAACCAGTGGATACTAAGAATATTTTGCTGTCTGCACTGCTTTGGGTGTGCATCGCCCAACTAAAGAATCCAACTGCTACTTTCACATCAAGTGGTGTTTCCTAGGACAAACACCTGTCTTTCCATTGTAGGCACTGCGAGATCTATACCTAACATCTACCTTATCACACATCCTTAGGTATAGGATGAAAGTTAACAAAGATGGAAAGCCTTCGTGACATTTGACTTCATACACCTGTGCATTATCAGCAACAAGCTGCCTGTTGCCCAGAAGGACATCAGTGGCTTTAATTTTCTGTCATTTGAAACAAAACTGGCTGTATACCAACAGCATCAACAAATTCCCAAACAACAGCCCCCACTCTCCCTTAGTCAAGACACCCATAATCGACGTTATCAACCTGCAGACATCAGTTCCAACACACCGCCCTTCAGAGAGCGATCGTGCTTCCCCTAAGTGTGAGTAATTCTGCCCAACCCTCAGTACCACAGCCTGGGTTGGGGGTGAGGGGTTCTCACCTGTTGGATCTCTCTGTAGGCCTTCACATCCAGCTTAGGTCAAAGTCTTCCACATTTTTCCAGCAAATATTCGTATGACATGGCCTTCTATTCCATCCAGACACTTAAAAACTCTGCCTCTCTTCATCTCCTGTGTGAGTCTACATGACACCTCTTTTCCTGAGCTTGGGATACAGTTATTCTGGGCACATATCCCTCCGGAATGTTGCTACAAATCATTTTGATGATCTCACACATACCTCTATTTTGCTACCTTCTTCTCTTTGGCTACTTAGCCAAAACTATTTGTCTTCACCTCCAGGACTCTTCGAGGACAACCTCTTTCTACTGATATCTCTCATTTGGTATCAAAGGGTTAATATACCTTTCCAGTTGTTCCGTAATGCCTTCCACACCCCTGTCTACATTTGCAAAGCAATTCACTCACCAAGTCTCTCCTGTTATCTCCTACACCTCAGTGCCTTCGGTGATTGTGTCTTAAAACTCTCCTTCACTCAAAATAAAGCTGGTGAGAGGTTTGGCTGCCAGGACACCAAGAGCACCAGCTACAGTGGTCAGGTCCACTCTCCTCACCTTTTTCTGCGTGCACTCATCATCTCGGCAGATGCTTAGCTGGAAGACCTCTGGGGCGATGATTGCCTTTCTCACTGACAAATGCTGCTGTGCATTTGTGATGGCTGCTACGACATTACAAATCTGAATTTACAATTCATTCTTCTCCTATTCATCTCACTTCTGTTGTCCAATCTAAACCCAGAGTCAACATTAGATGACTCAAGCAACTAATCACAAATTAATAAATAATGAAAAGCGTGTGCTAGCAGTTTATAAATTAACCTGTGGCATGGCCTGTATTCCCATAAATTGTCCACTGAACAGTTGTGAGGAGAATTACTGTTGTTATGAAACAATATTTTTTGTAATGAATAATTTGACCAGCTTAAGACAACAGTTATGTCTGGGCATTTATTACATCAAATACACTCATTTAGAAAGCAGACATCCAAAACCACTTCATAATTTGCACTATGGCAGAGAGGAGTTAGTGGTTATCCATCCAAACAAAACAATTTCTTTCAGCAGAAGAGGGAGTTTATTAAAAAAGAGAACTTGGAGAGCTCTTATGCATTGATAACATACATTAGTTTCATATTTCCTAAATACACAAAGTGAAAAAATATGATCATATACTAAAAAAAAAATCTGTCCTACGCAGTGACTTTCAGAAAATGAGATATCTGGTTTCTGAGGACACATCCCGGATATTTGAGGATTTTGTTAACTTGGACTGTTAACTCAAACGTGTGACTATGGATGAGTTTTATAGGACCAGTGCCTATCCGTACATTTCAATATTTTCTTTAATTCTTTTTTGATGTACATTAGAAAAAATCTTTAAGCATATTACAAGGATTTTAAGTGGATTCGAACAATAAAAGAAGAATGTTTACTGCCTGCCTGGGAAGCCTACCATTGTGTCTTCAAAAGGAAAAACACAAAAAGCTGAGCAGAAAGCAGTAAGAAAATACTACCAAAGAGTGATAAACGGCTGGTATTTTAACTTGCTTGGCTGTGAGGGGTGACTGAACACAGCAAGATAAAAGCAAGAAGGGACAAGCTGGAAAGAAATACTGAAATGACAGTAGAATGAAACTGAGATGGAACAGAAATAGCTCTTCTAGACTTGATCTGAGAAACACCGCATGGACTATAAGATAAATAATGCAAAAAGGATGCAAATCTTCTAAGAGGCAGAACTAACAAAAATGTTTAAAATATTAACATCCAACGTGTTTTTGCGCTTTTTTTAAAGATGAGTATTATCAGTTCTAAGAAGCATGGGTAAATATTTCTAGTGCAAAAAATGTTTGTTTAATCAGTTCCGGGAAATTTTAAACCCCCAAATTTTAAAAAAACTCTGCTAGGGAAGAAGAAAAGGGCCATTCAATAACTGTCCTGTCAGCTCTTCAGATAATCATCCTTCTGTATTCCCAGAGTGCCATAAAACATTATAAGGAACTGTGTCCTGAACTCTGGTGTGGATCTAGGTGGTAATATGAAGGGTAGGATACATCAATGGGAATACATGCTTAGGATCCCAGGAATGTTCATATTTTAATTACTAACCCAAACCTTCCTGGTGAATGTTAGCCATGAGGTTGTCCTCCCTCACGGTGACTTTAGTGAAACGTCAGGTAGGATAAGACCACTCTCTTGGGCAATAAAGATGGGCAACCCTTGCTCAGAGACCGTGCGCTCCCAAGGCAGGGCTTATTTTTTAGGTTTTAGCTTGTACAGGAGCTAGGCCATTTGGATCTTGGCGCATGATTGCCTCGGCAATTTGTTAACACGAATAAATAGTAACAGTGAGGTACTACACAGCAATGTTTTCAGTCAGCATCTTGTGAGCTTGGTAGCACCACACCAGGTTTTAGAAATATTAGTGATGCTACTTCCTACTCAGCGTAATTTCTACAAGCACAGTAACCTCCCCTCCTCTTCTTCCAAATTCACACCATCCTTCAGACCCTCACTCTTGTAGAAGAAAGTCCAGGGGAGTTTTTTCCCTTTATCAGACTGAGTCTGGATCAGGCCTAACCTTGGCAAGGGAAACACGGTACACACACAAAAAATGTACATTTGGGAAGAATCTTGAGTTGTTTTCTTAAAGAAGAAAATTCTGCAGAGCACAGGACAGGAAATAATGTTTTCATGGGTGGTTTCCTCCTCCAAAGCAGCTCATACGCTGCAGCTGAGACAACACACATGGTAGCATGGAGTGGAGTTTCCCCAGATCCCTCAAACGCGGTTTTGCAGTGCTAAGAGAGCTGCAGCTGGAGGTAAAGATGGTTTTTCGAGGTGTGTCTGCTGAAGGTGGAAGTCAGTACTCTTCTTCATAAGCTGGAGCTGGTTTTCTCAGTGGGATGTGCTACTGCTTTGGGAAGTGATAAGTCTGCTTTTTCAGTAGGCTATTAGACGTATTTTCATTCTCTGTGGTTTCCTCACAGAAACCAGACCCAGTGATGGATAGCCCCACACCAGAAGGCCATTTCAGCAGCCTACACGGCATTGCCATACAGGGAGGAGGATGCCCAGCCCATGAAGTCAAACACAGCGCTGAAGATTGATCTCTTCTGGAATTCCTGTCTGATGCACTGACTATTAAGTTATGCAAACATGCTAATTCGCAATGCAGAATAAAGCAACTGCCTCCTGCCTTTCCAGGAATGTGTAATTTGGGGCCCAGCAGGGAGAAGACTTTCTGTTAACATGAACATTTTGTTCGTTTTAGCAACAGGGAATGTAAACTACAATGGAAAAAGTAATGAATGACTATTGAGAAGGAAGCTGAAGGTTAAAATTCGTGTCCTCCAATAAATCAAAATGTGTCCGAGGGGTTAGAAACACAGGCAGACAGACTTTAAAGGTAAGAATTATTGTATTCTTTTGCAAAAGTCTGAAGTGTGCCAGGAGGATTATTTGTGCTCAGTTGTGTCTTTAGTCCAGATCTCCAAAGTAAGCAGGAACTCCTACTGAACAGGAATTAGGCACCTAAGTACCCTGGAAGATCCAAGCCTCTGCTCACAACTCCCTATGGCATTGTACCTGTTGGCAGGTACTTCACAAACCCAGCCAGAAAACAATACCTGCTCAGAAGATCTGATAATTTAAATAAAGAGTGGATGAAAGGATGTGTTTGCACTTCCTTGGGGCTGCACTCAAACCGCTGAAGGTGGGCCAAGATGATGTGGGAATTTCCAAAGGTCATATGGAGACACTGTGGCAGACCTTGGAAAAACTCCTAGATGTTTAATCACCATTTTCCTTACACTCACTTCTTTCCCTGGCTCAGTATCTTTAGCACTTTGTCCACTTAAGAAGGTCTTGTCCCTAAAAGCAGCAAACTTATCGCAAGATTACAGCTCTTATCCTGGCATCTGATTTGATTCTCAGAGGAAAAGCAGAGGAGAGAACACAGCAAGAGAAGGGACACTGGTGTCCACACAACAGAAGTACCAGGACATCCATCACACCTTTAGCTTTCCGTGAGCACAACCCACTCCTTGTCTCCTGTGCTTCTCAAATCTACATTGCTATGAACACTTCATTTGCCCAATCATTTGCTGGTGTGCCTCCATGCCCCCAACATCCTTTCATTTCCCAGAACCAGCCTGCAACAAAGCTCACTCACAGAAATAGAGAATCACAAAATGGTTTGGGTTGGAAGGGACCTTAAAGACCATGTAGTTCCAAACCCCCTGCCATGGGCAGGGACACCCTCCACTAGATCAGGTTGCTCAAAGCCTCATCCAGCCTGGCCTTGAACACTTCCAGGGATGGGGCAGCTACAGCTTCTCTGGGCAACCTGCTCCAATGCCTCCCCACCCTCTCCAAAAAGAATTTCTTCCTCACATCCAATCTGAATCTCCCCTCTTTCAATTTAAACCTGTTGCCCCCTGTGCTGTCACTCCCTGCCCTTGTAAAAAGTCCCCCCCCAGCTTTCTTGGAAACCCCTTCAGGTACTGGAAGGTGCTATAAGGTCTCCCCAGAGCCTTCTCTTCTTCAGGCTGAACAAGCCCAACTCTCCCAGCCTGTCCCCATAGCAGAGGTGCTCCAGCCCTCGGAGCATCTTCATGGCCTCCTCTGGACTCGCTCCAACCGGTAGATACCCTTCTTATGTTGAGGGCCCCAAAACTGGACACAGAACTGCAGACGGGGTCTCATGAGAGCAGATTAGAGGGGGAGAATCACCTCCCTCGACCTGCTGGCCATGCTGGCATTCATCCCACTCTCTGGACTAGCACCCCATTTTTTCTCCAGCTGCATATCCCAGCACTGATCCCTGCTCAAAAGGCCGTATCTGGTTCTGTTCTTAACTCTCTTTGTCCCTGCCAAGATGCACACTGCCAACACAGCCCACAGCACTCTGCTTACACTGCACAACTGAGGTGAGAGGGGTTTTCCCTTCTTCCCTCCTCCAAAATTGTCAAGTGCTTTCTGCTAGATCAAAGGAGAAGCAAATTAGTCAATCACAGCATTAACGCAGCAGCGGCACGTCAGCTTCCCAGAAGGGCCGCGCGCAGGCTGCCAGCTAACCGCAGGTGTAACCTACTTCTACAAGCAGAGCTATCCATCATGCCTGACACAAACCATCGAGCTTGGACAGAGAGGCCCCTCCAGGCTAGCGCTGTTGTCGCTGGAACAGAAAAGCCACAGGAGACATCATACCCCAACACCACATTTGTTGGCTTAGCCCTGCCTGGGGCAGGGAACAGGCTGGAGCACACAGCAGTCACCAGCTCCCTTCGGATATCCTGTGCTGCAGTGACGCAGCTCAGTGTTATCACACGTATGCTGTGCTGGGCAACTTTGCTCAACAGTGCGCGGCATCCTTGTCCCCTTTCCCATCATACCTGGACATCTGGTTTACTGGGAGTGATGACAACCATGCTGTCACCTGGGGCAGCTGCTCTGGGTGGCAGCACAGCCAGTAAATGCCGGCGCTGCTGCTGCTGCTCAGCCCTGTGACCACATACCAGCAAGGGCACTAATTCCACAGGTCTGCGTACACCTCTCCAGACAAGAATACCTTCCTCACTCTCCCCTTATCTCCTTCTAAAGCTTCACTGGCTTGATCAGTTGTTTTCAGTTAAACTTTATAAATCATGTTGTTATTTCTCTGCCATGTGTGTTAACACAGAAATAAAGTGATGTGAGGGGCAGGAAATTCTTTGGTTTACGTCTTCGGTGTTCAGCTGGATGTGCAAAGTGGTTGAGAAGGAACTTAATCACAGTGGTTTTGAGGTTTTGAGACTATGGGGAATGGACTAAACTGCTCCTTGACCCTGATTTACATTAAGAGTTGAATCTAATGGTACAAATATCCGTGTAGCAATGAACCTCCTCTGGCTACACCAACAATCAATTTGGCATCTCCTTCTCTCCTTTCCCCAACAGCTCTTATAGCAAAGACACAGTAACAAAACAGACATCTTTTTTTAATAAACAGACCTAACTCCTTGTTCTTACATGATAACCAGCCCCAGGATGTTATCAAAACAGAGCACCACGTGTTGCTAGCAGCAGGCACACCATCTCTAGCCCCGCGCTCGAACACTGGCAAACACCCTTCTTCGGAGGGAGCAAAGAGCACGAAACTTTGGATCGGCCTGTGTCCCCAGCTCACATCGGCATGCCTAAAAATAAACATGTTGTGGCCTGACAAGCAATTATTTCTCATTGGTGCCCAGCACTGTTCTCTCAGGGCAGAGGCAGGAGGCCAAGGCGAGGGGATCTGCTACCAGTCCATCCTCCCGCAGCTTCCCAGCAGCAAGGCGGGAGCCGGCGGAGAGGAGGAGTACGCCACACTATGCCAAAGCTGAGCAGTAATTCTTAGCTCCCTGCTTGCACTCAGCGTGAGTTAAAACAACTCTTTGTCATCTTTGCTCATTGCTGGAAGACAAGTGTTGTGCAGAGGCCAAGCGAGCCCCTGAAAGTGCGCTCTGGTGAGGATCTGTCCCTGCTCATCCTGAACTTTCTGGGCACTTAGAGACCAGCTCACAGTGCCTGAAACGTTAGGTGTGAAGGAAAAACAATCCCCCGTGGCCCCCGGTTCTTTCAGAAGCAGTTCAGGCCAGTACTACTGAGGGATGCTCGGGTTGCTTTCTGCAGAGTACAGCTCAGGTGACAGAGTTCGTGTCTCAAGAGCAGAGCAGCGTAAAAAAATGAGAAGTCTCCCACAAACAGACCTCTACTGCATGACATCGATTCCTCTCGGCCAGGAATTATTGTGAGTGGAAAGCTCAAGTGGAGTTTGGTTCAAGTTTAATGAATTATGTTCATTTTCCAGCACATTGTTTTGGCTGATAAATCACAGCTTCATGCACCATTAGCATGTAATGATTGGAATATTTAATCAAAGGCCAACTTTTTGTATCGTTTACCTTCGAGAAAGCAGATTTGCTCGCTGACACAGTTTTGAACCATTACGCACGGTTATCAGCAAAAATCTTTGCTTTATGTCAAGTGTTGCAATATTTAAAGCCCTTACAGCCAAGCAACGTTTGTGAAAAATGAGTGGCTCACTTAGCTTGACAAATGCAAAATGATTTGTGATGTTATTTGAAAGGACTGCAGGAAAATCAAAGGAAAATTAGAAGGAGAACAAAAAATTCTGCATTTACAAGCAATTCTTATAAATGCTCATTTGCTCTGGGTTTGGATCTCCAAGTAAAATCAAGTCCCTTTTGTTCTAGAAGCTCTAAGACAGTTTTGAAGAAGGTTTTTTGATGTTTTTTTTTCTCAGAGGATGCCTCCCTGACAGTGGCCTCCTCTTCAACCCAGAGCCACGTCTTGGAGCCCTGGGGTCCACACTACAGGGCTGCCCTTGATGCAGGAGGAGCTCTCTAGGCAGTTTTTTGGTGGCTGACGAGAAACCCAATCCTCGGCTGAGTGATCAGGATGGGTCGATGTGGAGAGGTTCAGGTGCTCTGCAGCATGCTCCACTGGCCAGCACCCTACACTCAGCCCTGCCCAAGGGCAGCAGTGGACGGAGAGCATCCTCCCATGCCCTCTTTAACTCACTGTGTAGGCAGCCATGAAACCGTTGGCAAGAAAGCTTGCTGCACTTGAACCTGTTTTCCTCTTGTATCTATTTACACTTGACAAAGGGAAAAAAAAATCCCTCTCTTGTTTCTGCCTCATGTTCTCATAACCCTGAGGAAGAACTCTCTGGAAACGGTTTGTCAACAAAAATATAGAGCTATCAAAGGCTAAAAATTAAAAACACCTCCTACAGAAGGGTGAATCAAAGGTATGTAAAACTGAATACAAATCTGAACTTAAACAGTGTTTCATAACTCCCTCTCGAGTACAATTTGTGCTCCTGGACAGGAATGAAGTCTCATATTTCCAGAGCAGTGGGTGCTTTTGTTTGCTTCTTGAAATGCTTGGTTGAACAGCAGTGCAGAGCTGTAAAAATAGGTTTGTTTTAATGTGCTTTATGGGTCTGATTGTTAACAGAAAAGGCCCGAGGGCTGTGTGAGTCTGTGCTTGTGCACTTCTGCACTAAACTTTTATGTGTGTGATCTCCCACACTGTGTAAATGGTGTATGTGGCCACAGGAACCACTTGTTATGCCCTAGACAAGCTTCTGTTCAGGCACAGCGACAACAGCCACAGCATCAGTGTGATGGCCATCCGCACCCATGTGCTAGTGATCTTCTTCACCTTCCAACACCCAGGCACGAGGGACCTAGAAGCTCGGTTGAGGTTGTACACATGCAGAATGCATAGGTACAACTAAAAAAACGTTGGGCAAGGAAAGGGTGAATGTTTCTACCTGTCACTTCCCTTGTCAGTTGTGTTTTCCTTGATCTCCTCTTCCCCTGACAGCTGAACAGCCCCTTCTCTCCTATTTTTCCTGCCTTTAAACCTATGGTGAGAATCCCAGACGTGAATTCCCAAACTTTTGGGGTTTCCAAATCCATATACAGATCCCATCTGTGTCCAATTAAGTCCAGTCTTCTGCAGTGAGTCAAAACAAGAAAGACAGTGCTCAGCTTTCTGATGACAGCAGTGCTGTTAATCTGGCCCTGGCCCTGATTTCTCTGCTTCAGTCCACTCTGCTTACGAACATTTGCCTTCCCAGGCAGATGCAAACATCCTTCTCCCCAGATGGAGAAAAGGAGATGAGTCCACTTGAAATAGCAGAAATTGCAATGCCAGACCATGTGCCTTCAGCCCACAGCTGCATGTTGCAGCTTCGAAAGGCTGTCATCCCTGGGGTCTGCAGGGCTCTGCAAACCCCCTCACGTGGCTCCAGAGACATCAACGGAGTAGTCAAGAGCTAGCAGGCATCTCATGCCTTCTTGGCACTTTACATCCACGTTACCATGCTTAGCACCGTAAACAGATTTGTTTGAAATAAATGGGGCTTGGCACACGGACGAGAAATAAAAATACAATTCATTTCATTTTTTCCATGGTGACAGTTCTCCAGCTCACCCAAGCTGAGTTTTCCAGAAAGCTGAGTACTTTCTACCATAACTGTTCTGCTTGGACTAAGATGGCAATATCTTTCTTTTCTTATTCAAAGAAGAATGAATGGATTAAGTTTGCTAAAGGCTTCCAGTCCTAGAGGGCAGGCATGCTGATAAGCTTTCTAGACCTCGGCATGCTCTCCTTCTACTTTCCCTGGAAAATGTTTTCACCTGACAAAATCTCCTGGTTTTGAACGCTTGTAGAGTAGAACCCAGAAGCCACTTACAGACGGCAGACATCTGACTTGCACTTCACGCTCAAAAAACTGTGGAAATCCAGACACATCCACGGGCAGACATATCTCCAGAGTTTCTGATCACAAAGTCTAGGAGACGTTTTCTTAACTGTCTGCCTTCCTCTCTCAAGGAGCCAACCATCTTTGCCTATCTGGTCAGTTGGTTCTTTCTTCCAAATCCCCTACCAAGGACACTGCAGGCAGAGGCTAGACAGAAAGCAGATGATGGCACAGCCTCACGTATAAGATACTCAGTGTGATAGCCCAAATGAGGTTCATGTTTTACTGAATTTGGCAATCTCTCTCTGCATTGGTTTTGATAACAGTTCTATTGGGAGGCTTCCTCAGGGCAGGACAAAGGTTTTCTTCACAGTCAGAGATAGGGGACCCCCTCCTTCAGGATACGGACAAAATCAGTGACTTTGGTTCAAATCCTCCTAGCTCAAAGGAGGTATCAAAAAAGCCCTACAACTGTGTGTTGCTCCCTGAACTTGGGCAGGATGGATGGCTTTTCCTTCCTACTGATCAAACATTTCATCCCGAACCAAAGTGCTCTTCCCAGAGCTTTATCAAAACCAATATACTTTTCCCCAAAGCTTCCCTGTCAAAGAATGATCCTTTTCCAGGAACATCCATGAAAACATTCTTTCAGCAAGTTCCCTCCCATCCCTCTGACGTTACGTGCATTTCGCTCCCACGTTCCCATGAGCAAAGCAATGGGGTTTGCGTCTCATTCTGCGGGTGGATGGAGGAGCTCAGGCAGATTGCTCTGCGACCTGCTTGGTGGCAGTCACAAAGAATGTGTGTCCTGACTTCACATCCCTCGCTCTGAGTCCTTAGATGTACTCGTTCCCTAGGGAACGTTAGCCTGAAACGTCTAACCACAGACCTGGAAGTGATTTTAAAGACATTATAACAAATGTTGTTAATCACTCCCACTCCCTTATAGCATGGGCTGTAAAACAAGAATAGAGAGTGAGGACTTCCTGCTTCCCGAACACTGGCAGCAAAAGGGTTTCCTGTGGCACAGAGCTATACATTTCACTGGGAAGGGATGCTCTCTAGTGGCTACAGCATGAGACTGGGAAAATGAGATCTTAAAAATGGCCCTTCCTGTGCTCCCATCGGTGTGTTACTATCCAGAGGCTGTCACCCCCTCTGCTTGGACCCTGGTTTCCCTACAGCCATCTCTGTGCCTCGCCATAACCCCTCCGCTCTGTGGGCAAGGCTTACATGATGTCTGCAAAGGTTTGGAGGGGAGGGCTTAGGTGGAAGCTGAGCACCTTCACCAAGTTGCATGAGGTCAGAGTAGAGATGGGAAAAGGTGAAAACTGGTACAAAGAGGGAGAGAAAGGTCTGAAATGCTCCTGTCAGGTCTTGCCCTCCTTTTCATTTTAAGACACAGAAACGGCTCTTTAACTTGATTGTTTCTTATCTTCACCAAAGGCATCACAGATTTTTATATAATTAAAATTTCCTTGACAATTGCCAAGGATTTACAATGTGAAATGTTTCAATTTTTCTTATATTATGTCTTGGCATCAAAGAATCTGCTCTCGTTTCCTAAGTATGGGATAAAGATGATTTCTAGGGGGAGACAAATGAATCAAGATCTTGACACCCCTATTTTTTTTTCTTTCTCTCTCTTTTCCTTTCCTTGTGGTTTTTTTTTTTCTTTTTTTTTAATACATCTGGTTATTATTGAACAGAGGCTTTCATGTTTTAATGATAAATTGTCTTCTCCCGCTGTAACAATGTCCCCAGACGGCTTGTCTTGGCTGAAACGTCTTCTAAGAGCATCTGCTTTTGATCTATAGGGGTTTTAAATCTTTGGATCTAATCTCTAGCCTGACTGACTTGAAAGCTGATTTCCACAAAAGCAGAGTGTGAAACTTGTAGAAACCCTTTAGTGGAATCACTTGAAATTGTTTAAAAGACTGTATTGACAATAGTCAGTATGTCCTCACAACTTTTTTATGCATATTTACATATATACACATGCATATAAAAAATGTAAGAAAGAGACATAAGAAAGGAATCTCTTAACAAATGCTTCAGTGGTATTTCCATGTAATCTGCATATGTTGTGGCTTAATACTCTAATAAAGAAGTACGGGAAGCTTTCCAGAGCACAGTATTTATGCCATGTATAACAATTAAGATAATTACCAATTATATTGATATGTCAATTAAAGTCAAGTGACTTTTAAAAGAGTTATGCCTGCTATTAATTTAGTTATATGCACACACTCTAAGTGTATTTATAAGGGCTGATCTTAAATTTCTCAATATTGTTCACATCCAGCACATCCAGCATATAATCACCATGTTCATTTTGCTCTTTCTGGTCCACTTCAGGCGGCAGCTCACCCAGTGCTCTAAAGGCAGAGCAGACAAAATCCAGCACAGAGCTCTCTCCCTTGGTGGCATGGTGTTGGCACGCTGTCTGCCTTCATTTGAAGCATGCTGAGTAGATTTTGATTTCACCCCAGCACAAATGAAAATAGGAGCTGGCTAGTATATGCATGAGATTTCTGTGGCTAAGTAGAAACCACTGTGGTCAAATGAAAGAGAACCTCGTAATACTCCAATATATATACACGTTTGTGTGCATGGATGATAAATATCCTCCAAGAATTCATTTGTCTATCAAACCCTACACAGTATATTGTAACGCATTAACAGCAGTGACAGACAGACCCTAAAGGGCTGAGAGTTTAGGTTTTGCTGGGATTAAACTGAAGTTAGGATAGGACAAATCCAGGATATTTTGAGCAGAAAATCTCTTCTCCATGAACTTTCTGGTGGAACATAATGAAAGCCAGACCCCAACCTCCCTGGCTTGAGGTTTGCCAAACTAAATCATAACAACTGAGGAGGTTCTGCTAAACCAAAGCACCCCCTGTTTTCTCATCACAAAGATGAGATAAAATGGGAATCTTTATCAACCTTTTACTCCTTGCACCTTAGCAGCAGTGCTGAAACAGAACCATGAAGATACATCTCCATATGTCCCATTTAGAGTCTACATTTCCAAAGAGATAATCTTGCTAGTCAGCTTCAGAAGCCCCCGAGCGCAGCCTCTCCCAGGCCATCCGTAGATTTCCCCAAAGTTCATGGCTGAAAATGAATTTTTAGAGGCTCCACCAAAACTTCTAACTATTTCTGTGGCTGACTGGGCCAGAGACATGACGGAAACAACCACTTCATAACCTTTCAGCATTGCCGATTCTATCCAAACCCGAACTCCAAAGTAGGGATGGGATGTGAGAAGCAATCAGAAACAATATTGGAAGAACACAAATCCACCCTAGTAGTAAGGTTCAGCTTGGCTTTGGGTTTGGTCCCAGGCATGAAGAAATATTCAGGGAAAGTGGGGTTATTTCCTTAGATTCATTTGCCCATTTCTCATTAGCAAAGCATTTTGATACTCTGCAATCCAATGCCTAGCCATGGTTTCTGACTGAAAGAAAATTCAGTGAATTATTTCTAGGATGTTATAAAACTGAACTGATAGAATAAATATGTGGGATGGAAATAGGCAAGAAGTCTTAAGCTGAGCCAAGAGGCTCACTTACTCTAGGAAGTAAGCACTGCGTAGCACAGAATTTCTCTCTCTCTTACAAGCTGATCAACAAGTGATAAGATTCTCCCTGGACTTGAGTGTTAACTGAAGCATCTTGCATGAAGTGAATATTTTATGGGGAACCTACCGAACTGAACTGTTACCTACAAGTTCTTCCGTAGCCTCAGTTCTTGTTGTTGCTTTGATCCAAGGAATGTAATGTCTGAGCTAATGGGAGAGCCAAGAGTTCAGCTTAGGATCTCCTCCCAAGACACATTTTCTATCATTTGTGCTACAGCTGCTACTAAAGGGTTTGGTTGGTGGGGTGATGAAGGAACCAATATGAAGAAACTCCAGTTGCCAAACAGAAACGACAACACAACCCAGCTTTCCTGAGCTAGTTTCTGGCACAGACATTAGGAACTGCTACTTGTTGCTTTGCTCTAGTCAACCCTAATCAAAGGGGAAATTCAACTGCACGTGACCCTAAACTTTCTCTAAATTCAAATTTGAGACACTGAGTTGTCAGTTTAATTGCTTTGCTGTGGATGTCGCTACTTTTATCTGACTGTAAATCTCCGTGTCACTTAGGGTATCATGTAAAACATTTTTGATGGTGCGTGCAGAGTGTTGGCTCTTAAATACTAAAGCAGAGAAGAGGCCCAAGCGTCTAAGATTACCCCAGTGACAGGCAGCGCACACAGAGATCAAGAATGATGAAGGAAGATGCAAGGGTGCTCCCTGGGATGCAGGGACAGCAGAGCATGAGACACTTCGTGTTTCCTCCAGACAAAACTATTGCAAGGGAATGTCTGGATAGCCTGTCCATGACATCACGGAGAAAGAGCCCAGTGCCTTCCTTACTCTGCCAGATGCGTTTAGGACCATCTCTAGCCCTTCCACCCTAAGGACAGGTCAACCAGAGCAGGCGTCCACAGCCACATGGCACCAGGAGGTCTCTGGCTGCTGCACTGGGTCAGCAGGGAGGCACCCATTGCTGCATCGAGTCAGCATGGAGTCACCCATCGCTGCACCGGGTCAGTGGGGAGGCACCCATCGCTTCAGCAGGCAGCGTGAAGCCGAAGAGCCAGCCACAGCTGGCAGCATGCTTATCCCCGCTGCGCTGCGGTATCACTCTGCAGATTTGCTAACTCTCCTGTTGAGTGCAGTTACGCATTAGAACTGCTAATACGCGGTGATTTTGCCTTAAGCTTGAAAGCACCAGAGGTTAAACAGATTTTGATATAAGAGCCTACAAGGAACACTCTATTTAAAAAGCCTATGCATCACTGGCTACAACTGAAAGGATGATGAGTGGTAGGAGGAGATGAAAGGTGGTTCAGACATGGGTATGATGACAACAGTAAAGGGAAATTAAATACACTGCAGGGAAATAGAAGTCATAATCATCTTGGGTTTGCAGCTTATGAACAGTGAAAAGCTTATGTGATGAAACAGCAGGTAGAAGTGCCTTGAGACTCCAGTTTTAAGGCCCCAAGAGTTTAAACTTGACATTCAAGCCTTTTAAAGTTTTATGAGGGCATCCAATAATTCCTTCTGCTCAGCCCCCACCCCCCTGTCTGATGTGCTGGTTGTTTGATTTACACACCTTCCTGAATGTACAATGAATTCCAGGGAGAGCATGCAGAAACCATTGTAGGTCTGTAATTAAATAGCCTTCATGCAGCTTAACCTCTCCAATAATGAATGTCCAGACGCAATTCAAAAGGCTCCTGCACCTCTGACTGGTGAAAACTGACACAGCTGTGCCAGACTACAGGATCCAGGACAGTTTTTATCTGGAGAAGTACAATATGCCTGTTCTCAAAATGTGCTGTGTGCTGGATGCAGGCAGGAAAATCTTGCTGATCCACATAGGGCCAATTTATACACTTGAGAATCCTCCCATGGAAATTATTAGGCCAACAACACATTCTGCCAGCAAAGATTTCACAGCAGAGAACTACAGTCACAGCATTTCCACTGCCACCCTCCAATGGCTTCTCTGCCATGCAATGACATGAGCTACCCGCCAGAAGCCACCTGAAACGCAAAATGATGATGATGATAGCTTTTCTGACCACATCAGATTAACCAATAGTACAACAGATCCTATACTTAAAATACCTCTGTGCTAATTTTATACATGTTCTAATTATACTAATGGCTTTTCTAATTACAGCATACTAATTATACTGAAATTAGACATGATTATGTTAATTATCTAGCTCTGCACTAATGCCACTTTTATTAGACACAACTATGTGTTTTTTAGTTTAAATAAAACTGATGACTTTTAAAAAATTATTGAAAGAAATGAGTGACCCTTCTTTCCCCACTGTAACCATTGTTTCCTCTGTTGTAAACTCAGAAAATATGGATGGTCAGTGATTTCCATCATGGCCATCAGTTTGAGATCCTCGATCTGACCAGCACAGTTTGAGAGACCTAGCAGCTAACTCTAGACCACATCAAGCAGCTTCAGGACTGGCAATAAACCCAGCACACACGTCCTGTTCCTTCCTTACTGTCTTCACTCACAGGACCAGGTCAGAAAGACTCTGGGACACGACTGCAATCTATACAAACATTCTGAGACCATCTGGTAACACACAGCCTACAGTTCCACCAAATACAAGCTTCTGCGACCTTTGGAGAACATGCCCACGATCATGAAAGACAAAATTCAGTCTTCAGATAAGACACAGGAGAGCTGTCACTTTTCAAACAGTGAATACAGACTCAAGAAATAATACTGTGTTTGAGGCGTTACGGAAAAGGGAAGTTGTCTGTGTCAAGATCCCATTCATTTGGCAAAAATCAAGGGAAGGTTGCTTTATGCAAAAGGATAATTCAGGACTAAACATCCTTTGGAGCAGGCTTGACATTTGGATGAACAGGAAGACGGGCAGCAGATCTCATCCATTATGGGATACTAGCATGTGGGGTTAGGAAGAGAAACCTCAGTTCTGGAAGGGGACAGAAAAGGAATACTTTGTAAAATAATTTATGAAACATGGGGATGTTTGAAATTAATATGTACAGATTATTAGGTAGAAAGAGGTGAAGTGCACATTGGACCTGAATTCCTAAAACACTTTACATACATTGCATCAGCCTATAGTCAACAGTCAACATTGTCAGACACATCTCAGCATAAGACCTTGATTGTCTTTTGGCAATGCTTTGCCAACTTTTAACAAATCATACTGGAATTTTTTGTGCAAGTCTTCTTCCCAGACAACTTGGAACTTCTCATTCAATGCTCTTTATAGCCTCATTTCCTTTGTCCTACCTAACTGTGGATCTACCTGCCTCAGTACCTCTCTGGTAACCCTAGGCCATTTTCGATCAAAATGACGGGAGAGTAAGACCACTAACTTCTACATCTTTCATGATGAGAAATAACCAAACAAGGGAGAAAAATCTTCTAAAAGTCACTAAAGAAACACCATGGCTGCAGCACAATATCAACCCTTTCTAGACACTGAGGATCCAGCCAAAAATAACTTCCAGTAGAAATTTGGTCACAGTGGGTCAAACCTTCAAAGAGCAACAACAATTTGACACAGAACAAAAAGGTGATAAGGATTCTGCTCAGCATCTACAAACATAATCCTGTATGGCTGTGTATAAGATACACTACTCCCAGGGGAGAGACTTTAACAACCTATGATAGCCATATGGCTCCGAATATCAGCTCTGATTCCATATGACCCATTGAAACTATACTTTTTTTTGCAGATGTATCCTTGTCACAGCTCCAGGCACTCAGGACGTCCCTATAAACCCATTTCTGATATCTCAGCAGCCTAACAGCCTTGCTGCACCCATGAGACGCAGGTTTTGCCTTCCAGTGTCAACACACCCTTAACATGCCCATGAGCTCAAGTGCTTCAAGCACGCAAACTTGGAGAAAGTCAACAAACAATAAGGGCCATGCTTCTGCTCTTCCAAGTGTGAGCCAGCTCTGCCTTTGATGCTATACACAAAGTTTCCTTGTTCTTGTTTTTCTAATTCCTGCACATCTGATTGCAACATATGGCCAGTTTCAGCAATTGACAAAATATTTCCTTTTCTGTGCTATTTACAGCACAGCTTTCTGGAGCCACAGATCGCTACGACCTAGCAAATGACAATTGAGAAGCAGTGACATGCCCTCTGCCTTTAAAACCAAAACACAACAGCAACAGCAGAAACACAGCTTCTCTCACCCACAAATTTCCATCACTTCATGCTGGATGGCTGCTGTGATGTTTTACTCTGGTTTTGATGATCCCCTTTTTACTCGTGATCTGGCCAAGATACAGACAGACAGATACTGCAGCATCTGAAAAAGTTTACCACTGTCTGCTGCTCTACGAGAGGTTCCACATAACTGACAGGGCAGAGGAAAGGAGCTGAAAAGACACATCACTCATTAATAGCTTGAATACCCTCAGGGCTGTGTATTTAAACCAAAGCGTGTTAAAATTTGGTGTTCACTCCTCAACAGACCTATCCCTAAAACTCCCCAGTGAGAGGTCCTCGCTCCTCAACTCCTACTGCAATTATTATCATAATTTCCTATTCTCTCATATTATACTTTCCTCAGTAGATCTCACAGCTCTTTTAGGAAGAAAGTCGGTGTTTTTTTCCCCATTTCAGAGGAGAGGTGATTTACCCAGGGCCACCAAAGAACATCAGTGGCAGGACTGCAAACACACCACCCGGGTCTTTTGGGACACACATTAGATGTGACCTGGGACACCTCACATACCAAGAACAAGATGCACCAACTGGCTGCCGCCTCTTACAAGACCATAAATATGTGTTTTGTAGACACACACGGATGTTACACATCAGTGGGATCACCAGCAGCACTGAGAGGCTCTGTAGGAACCAGCTCCTGAAGAACAAACTGGAGACTTGAGGGAACTTCATTTTTTTGAACCGGGACAATTTGCCAGCACAAGATGGAATACTCTTGCTTTAGAAACCAACATGATCCCATTGACCTTAGTCACTTATTTCATGTACAAACAAGAGGCAAAACACAGTTGTAGTGGCCTGGGCATCAAATAGAGGAAAAGAATGTTAATCCCATATAGAGTTAATTGGAAAAGACTCTTCCTGCAAAATTAAAAAGAAAATTTAAAAAAATCTCATTGCGATGACTGCTTGGGTGTGTTGTGTTCCCTTTTACTCTAGAGACCAAATTCCCTGCTTAAATCTTCCCCAAAGCACCAGGGTGGTGGTTTCATGAGGCTCTCTGGCCAGCAAGCCCAAGGAGAGGTTTCTGTAGCTGTGAGCGCGACCCACAGAGGTTAACCAAACTACAGTTCCAAAGGGGATATTATATAAACGAACCCACATTGAAACATCACACTTTTTTATTTTCCTTTTTCCTGAATCTTCCTTTTTGGGATTTTTAAGACAAACTTCCCCTCCCCCCACCTTCAAGCAGCAGACCCTAAAAGCAACCGAAAGCATGTTTACTTTTGCCATTTTTGAGGCCTCTCGCTGGCTCTGGGGATAGAGAGCAGCCCCCCTGCCCCGGACCCGGGCTCGCCACCACACACCACCTCCAGAGCACCAGCCACAGCTATGCTGGCCCGTGCCCAGGCCGGGGAAGCCAAAGATGCTGCTCCTCTGAGCTCCCCGTCCCATCCAGCGCTGCCCACGTGCACGGGCTGAGGAATGCAGCAGCTCTGTGGACTCTCAGTGCGGGTTGCCCGCACTAGTTTGGCACACCGTTCCAGCAGCACACTTACACAGGAATCCCTTTTTTTTTCCGCTTTTTCATAATTCACAGAAAAATATAGAAAATTTTATTTGACAGAGCTGCCAGCTTGAACATTGCAGAAGCTTTATTTTTCTTACTCTTATAATTTTTCCCCTGCTGTGGCAGTAGGTGGGGGGAAAGGAAGGAGAAAGTTACTTTTCGAATTGCAGTGAGATCTTTCCAGATTCTATCACTCCATTTATTCCCCTGGCATCCTGAAAATAAGACAGTGTGCAAAGGGTTTGCCTTGCAGGAAGGAATTCAATTGGATTTGCTAGTAAAATCTACAGAAGTTTCTTAGATGGGGATCAAAAGTGATTTTTCCATTGTCCTTGACCTTTTGGGGTTTTTTTCTCTTTAGTTTGGAACAGTAAAACCTTACTTATTCTCAAGAAATTCACTGAGACTTGTTGAGATATAAAAGACTGACTGAAAGGAACACAGAGGCATTAGGCCTCTGTTCATAAAGCACAGAAAGAAAGAAACAGCAACTCATTGGAGAAATGCATTGTAATAATCTCATCCCAAAACCCTGGGGACTCTTTTCCCCTGTGATTTTGTTTTCTGTTTGGAAAGTACCATGTCCAGGGATTTTCCAGATCCAGTTGCAAGGAAGCAGATTTCATCAGGATAGTCTAGAATTCAGTGGAATTTTAGGAGCTGCCAATGATTTCTTGTCAGAATCTTTTAAAAGATTTTGTAATTTTTTTTTTTTTTTTGCTTCTGTCAGACAGAATTGCCTACTTTTTTCTTACACTATTTTTTCCTTGTCACCTAAAAGACAGATGTGTTTTTTCCAAATATTTTATTTAAAATGTCTTTCTCCCTCCCAGAGAAATAGTAATAGTCTAAATTTTTCTACCAGCTGCAATAAGCACAGCCCACATCAAACTTGCAGAGTTCAAATCTCAGCTGACATTGTTGAAATTCAAAGTCATTTTTCAACAGGATAAATCTTCACTGATTTCATACATGCAACATTAAGTCAGATATAAAGCTGTATCGAGAAACTTGCTGCCTTTAAGGTATTGTTACTCAGGAATACTAGTTCTACACCATTAAAACCCAAAGAAACTACCTCCTCTAGTATCTAGGGCTTTTATTTTCATAGCCAGCTCATAACACTGTGTTACATAAGCTGTCACTATTCCCTTCACCTTGGACGACTTTGTATTTTGGCTGAGACTCACTCCAGGTAACTATTGCTGCCTAGCACTTTGGTCTTAAATCTAAGGGGAACATCTACGTTCTTCCCAGGTTCACTGGAGAAAGACAGACTTTGCCAGAAATTATTCAGGCCAAGGGTTGTCTCAGCCACCTTCCTTTAGATGAAAGAAATCCCATCAGGAGACTGTATTTCTGTCCTTTGATGACTGGAGAAAGACAAAATTACTGTGACTAGACTCTGCCTTTCTACAGCTCAAGTTAAGACAGATGCATGTAGAAGTGTCACTCCTACTACAGTCACTGGAAAGTCCCCATGGAGGAACAGACAGAGACACAGCAAAGTTCACACCCATGGAGATTTTCAGAGCTGAACTGGGCAAAGCCCTCTGCAATCTGACCTGTCTTTGAAGTCAGCCGTGCCTGGAGCGGGGTGTTGGGCTGGAGATCTGCAGAGCTCCCTGCCAACCTAAATGATTCCACACATGTATGAAAGAAGCTTTACAGGAGCTGGCATTACAGAGAGATGTGCACAAAGTGCCCCATCACAACATTTTCCAAACCACATAAAACCAGTACCCTTACAGAATTCGCAGAAAAGCGCATGAGTTGCCAGATCAGGCCCTTCCAGGTAGTCAATCAAACTCATTATCCCCTTCCTGCAGTGGCCAGTGGCAGAGGCTTCAGAGAGGTGTGTGGAGCCCCACAATAAATGGCTTTAGAATAACACAACCAAAGGATAAATTCCTTCATAATTCCAGGCAGCCACTAATGGGTTGATGCCCTGAAGCACATGGGTTATTATCCCCATTAGATTTACACCTATGCAGCATCACTGGGGATGTTCTCATTGCCCATGCCAAGGACGTGTTTTCTTGGCGCTCATCTGAGGTGATACAGAGCTTACTCAGGCCTTTGCTACTCAAGCTAAGCTACTGCATGCCAATAAAATCTTTACACCACACCATCTTGCATTAGGCAATATATATTTGTACAGTCTGTGTGGTAACAGTAAGGGTTGGGTTTTTTTTTTCTAAAGGCAGAAGTATGTAATAAATGACATCCCTTCAAACACACACAGACTTTACATTTCAGCACCTTCTGCCTTACAGTCCTCCTACAACCTCAGCTCCTATATTTTGTTATGAAATTTATGGGTTTATGCATACCAAAATTGTGTGTGTGTGGACTGTTACCACCAGGGTGGTCTTGGAGAAAAGCAGCAAATAAGATGCTCAAATTTGATTACAGGATATAATAAAAGTCAAGACTTCTTCCAGCTCATTCTCATATAGCCCCTTGGAAGAAGAAGAAGAAAAAAAGCCTTTCCTTTTTTTTTTTTTTTCCTTTTTCTATAAAGGAACTGCTTTCTCCCCACCCAACAGAGCTGGCAGCGATAGCCAATTTTCCTGTGTTTGAACCTTTGAGTATGCACTTCAGAACCTCACGTGGTGAAAACTAACCCCAAAATACCCAGGAGACAGCTGAAAAACCCATTTCAAGGGCAATGCTTTGATTTCTTCACATACACAAATTGGACGACTTTTTTTTTTTTTTTCAGTCAGGGAAAATCTCCAGTCTCTGAGTGAAGGGAAAACTGCAGCGATTACTCCTGCCTTTAGCTGGCTGGATAAATATTTACCCTATAAGACCGTATATTAAGGAATGAGCTTTTTCTTTTTTTTTTTTTTTCCTCCCCAAAATACTGTTTCACTGTCTCGGCAACTGTGAATGGTCCTGGTGTCTCTCCTAGTGTGGGCGGCCATTTTGCTGATGCATCATCTCGCCTTCACTGGAAAGGGATTAGAGACCAACACCATTAGCATCAGTGGCAAAATTCCCAGGAGTTGCTTCACTGTGCCCTACATCTTGTGTTGTCACATATGTCTGGGCAAAATAAACATGGAGTGGTCAAAATACACCATTAGTACAAAATGAGAACTTTCTACACCCACCTTGCCCTTATTTTTCGCAGTTATTATAAATGACTCACCAAGGGGCCAGGGTATGATGTCTGGGACTTGGCCAACTTCGTTTGTGTAGGACCTAACACACAAGGGGCTTCCCAGACCAGGTCCTAAGCTGGTCCATCACCCTCCCTCCATCTCATCAGCTTTGGAGTCAGTCCAGGAAACCCCACATCCCGATCAAAACACGTACGTGCATATAGGAAAAGACATTTCAAAGCTGTTATTTAGCAGATTCTCTAATTCGCTTGGTCCCTGGAGGAGTGGACGTTTAATATCTCTTTGCACAGGGAGGGCCAGATTGTCCTAACTTCACTGGTATTGTATAGTATTTTACCCCCCCAAGAGGTCCCATTGGAAGCAGTGAGTAAGAAATCCATCTGGTCCGAGGAAAACAAAAGAAAAAAAGAGTGAGCTGCCAAATCACGCTGCTTGGCTGCCCCCAAGTTTTTTCCAACCCCCAAAAAAGGTCCTCCATTGCAACAAAACTCTTTTGCGATAGTATTGTCTGGTGGCTGCTGAAATAAATAACTAGATAGAATACATGCAATATCTATAAGAAAAATGCAAAGCCGTGAATTAAGCATTGTTTTCTTGGGGAAGATTGCTGTGTGGAAAAAAAAATACAAAAAGCATATGTAATAGTGACAGCTTGAAGTAATTTAGATAAAAATACAAACTTTCAAAACGCAAAGTCCAAAGAGGAAATAAAAATTTGCAAGGAAAGAAAATATACAGTAGATGCTGCCATTTCTGCAAGCTTTTGAAAAGGAAACTGAAGTTTAATTGAGATGTTGTACAACTAATCTTGCGGTATTTACTTCTTCCATAACAAGTTCCCTGACACAAGTGGATACAACGTCATACAACACTGTCCTGAGAGGCCATTTCCACAACAATCTTTACTGGTAAGAACTACTGCTGGTGCATAAGATATGATGAATCACCAAAAAACAAAATAAAGAAATGACAAACTGTTTAATCAGAGAACTGTTACTACAGTGCTAAAGTAGTGCCAACAAAAGCATTGGTTGATGATGAAATTATTTCTATTACAAGAGAAGTTATACATTGTGCATGAAAAAGCAGATTCTTCCATTTGTGGGAATTAAATTATGTTTTCCTATACCATAAGCTTTATTTAGAAAGCACTATGGATTTCAGCACAGCCACTCTCTTTTGCATTCATTCAAGTGACATTGGGTGACAGAATGGCACATATATGGGTTACTGGAATGACAGAGAGGGAATTTCACCCATGCTTTCTTTCAGTTTTCCTTTCTCCAATATACTCTGCATTCCTGCACTGAGCAGAAAGGGTGTAAGCACAGACAGACAGAGTATTTTTCCTTGTTTTGGCCAACAAAGTTCCTGCAACGTGTGTTGTCCTCAGCATAACATCTTCTGCTCATTAAGGAAACCTGGGTTTTCTCAAGGTGAATTTCCCGTCTCTCCTTGCTTTCACCCTCCCCACCCACCTCAATTCCAGCGTCATTCATCAAATGAGGGAAAAATTAAGCAACTTTGGTTCACCATTACGTGCCACAGGTCTCCAGTCAGAATATAGTATAGCTACTATGTTCAGAAAGAGGGAGTGAGAGAGAGACGACAGAGCGATCCAGTTCCTTCCAAGCACAACAAACATGACGTTGAGAAATGCGGTTGGAATAACTCTGGATAAGCCTCACCTCCGCACGGCAACCAGCTCCCCATAATTTCAGGATAACGAATACAGCATTGGATTAGTAGATAGGGCCGGAGGTTTCTCATCCCTTTCGTCTGAACTCTTCCCTCCAGCTGCTAAGCCAGCATTTTGGCCTCTAGACCTTGCGTCAGAAACAGTCATTGATCAGCCCAAAGGACACGCAACATCCAAAATAATTACATCAAAGACGCAGATTGTGCCCATCTTGAAAAGGGGCAGTCACCCATAACACGCCAGGGATGCAACACCTTCAAAATAAGGGAATCTAAAATGGGAATATTTTGGGGCAATCCAACATCTCAGATTCCTATGTGCTTGGGACTGATGGCAAGGCAAATTGCTGAGTGAAAAAAGCGTTGCAGAAGTCCATTAACCTGCGCTCTGTTATGCCAACAGAGGTGTTATTCTCATAATCTAGTCATGTGTGAGCTGGTTTTGAACCCCTCACACCTTGCCTGATGCCAGTTCCCAGCAAGTTTGCTACAACCACATACAGAGAAGGTAATGTACTCCCCCAGGGACCTGTCGCCATGTGCTATCAGCACCCTTCCACATAATACCATGCTTCTCCCTGCATTCTATGGCATATGTGCACGGTATTTGAAAGTAAAATAAAGTTATTGGGTGGTTACAGTTATACCACAGAATTCGTTTTCAGAGAAGATATCTAAAGCCCATTGCACCATAATGCAGGGAACACAGGATAGCTTTATAGGCCTCCCCCTGCCCCCACAGGAGCTGAGGATCTCTGAGAGTCTCTGCATCTGTCAAGGGTGATGTTTATTTCCTCTGTGGAACAAGCTATCTTTATGAAATGAAATGACTGCCCTTCATATATTAAAATAACACCTCCTTAGGAGAGGCTTCCATGGGTATTGGCTATAGCCCACTTCATAAAGGGAACATTTACACTGCAGAAAACTTACAAGTCAGCTCAGGATTGGAGCAAGACCAGTTAGGAAGCACGGGACCGACACACTTCGTCTTTGCTATGAAATTACGTACCAAGCAAGGGCTGGCTTTTGGTTTTTCATTGTCAGGGATTTTTTAACCGACCTTTCCATGTTTCAAAGCCTCATTGCTAGCAACACAGCAAGCTTAAATGTGGATTTTTAATAGTGCTGTTAAATTTAATAGACATTTTGTGCAGCTTTGTGCTGAAATTGTTTAATGGTTTATATACATGGCTAGCTTCATACCCTGGTGCTTTCACTTCATGCTCAACTGTGTAAACCTTCTGCTGGAAACACAACTACTTTTGTATCCAAGAGGCAGGGCTTTGAAGCATAATGTGTAAAAGTGAGTGGGTTTTCAACACACGATACTTAAATGCCATTCTTCTCCACATACGGACAATGTATTTCTTGTCAGTGCAAGGAGGTTTGCAGAGAAAACAAGCAGAAAACTTCTTTAGATATTAGTCACCTAGTAAAAGCCCAAACTCTGGAGCACTGCATTAGGTAATCAGCTGTATAAAATGAAAGCATTTGGGTGCTTTTCTCAAACCTTCCGTATACATCATAAATTTTTTCCCCAGTGCATTCAGATCAAAACACCTATTTTTTCATACGCTCCTTCTCTTTCAACTTGGTGTCCTACCACTGAATACTCCCTTTACCCATGTAGAGATGATGCTACCAACTTTTAAACTAATCTAGATTAGCCTAGTTTTCCAACTCCTTTGTTAAATCACTTACACAATTTGGGTTAGAGTCGTAATTGTGGGGCCGCACACCAGGATACAAGAAACTGGTTTAATTCTTGGCTTTGCCAAATAATACCTTGGCAAGCGAAGCAAACAACTTCAACATTGAAGCTAACTCTGAATCCATCCATCCTGACTGGTTATTTGGACTTGATGACATCCAGAGGTGCCTTCTAACCTAAATTGTTCTATCATATTATGATTAGACTTTGCCTATTGGCATACCGTAAGGATTACAATTCCCTGCTGCCATGAACATTGCAGAGGAGAAACATAGTGTTACTGAGAAGAGTTTGCACTTCATGATGATAGAATCCATAGAAATAAATGTCAAAATTTCTCACTCTTCTCTTCTTGATTCTCCCTGTGCATGTAACTGAAACTTGAAACACCACAGAGCTTTTGCTGAAGTGTTTTTGACCTCATCAACGCAACAAAACCTGAATATCTCATGAGCAATATACATTGAAAATAAGTAGTACCCTCTAAGCCTCTGGATGTTTTAAGATCGTCTCAAAATATGACATAAAAGCACCGATCGATTCTGAAAAAGCTTGACTGTGACAAAAAAATATGTTCCTCAAGATTCTCTCACCCTCTTTTGCAGACTCAAGGAGCTTTGTTATATCAGGACTGAGTTCTGGTCCCACCAATGTTCCTCTTTGCTGCTTGTATTTGCTAGGATAGAACTGGTGAGTACATTAAGAACACAAAAACAGGAGAGAATTTTGAATTTCTTCAGTGCAGTGCTAGTAATCAGTGTATCCGCAAAAGAGCACTTTCTCAAGGTAATGATCCATTCGAGCATAGCACGTAATCTCTTCAAACGACAATAGCCTCCATCTTTAGTGAAAAACTGGGGGTTGATAGATCCTTCCACAGCTACAGGCATGAACGCATGAAGTTGAGTTAAGGAGTCATAAGCCCCCTAAACTGAAATTGCTTACTCAAAGGTTATTTACACATACGGACAGAACAAATCCCAAGTGAAAAAATGAAGAGTACGGCAGGGTGGTAAAAATCCTTATGTCTCATACCAATCATGTACTTGCAAAGCATCCTCTTGATGTGATGAGAGCTTTGTGCTCTACACATACCGCTGGGATTGCCCATGCTATTTCTAAAATATCTGCTATTAAATCATTCTTAATATTCTTAGTATCATGAAGGTGTCTGAGAAATTTTCCCCCACTTCTATCAAGTGACAAGACACTCAGCCCTGGTAAGTCTCTTTCTTCCCTTACTGAATGGGCCAGTCATTTTAGAAATTTTTTTTCCCTTCTTATATGTGGAGATACTAAAATTTACACATTTATAAAGTGAATAAATCCTCTTCTTAAGTATACCATGTCGCATCCAGAACAAGATACATCAAAGGATTTACATCTTCAGCTTCCTCCTGGAAAAAACCCACACACAAACAGAAAACAAAACCTCAAAGCAATTTCTTAGCTAGTTTTTTGAAGATAGATTAAACACTGTGAGAGCTGTTATCATGTTTGGGCCCACATGCAAGGGAAACTCAGGCAAAGAGTTCTTGTAGGTACAAGCATCTCCTCAGAGCCACGTATTCACACAGAGTGCGGCAAGCACTTTGCCATTGCTGTCGCATGGGAAAATTCAGCCCCTTTAAGGACAGCCCGCAGCATCCCGCTGGCAGATCAGCAGGCAAATGGATGGACAGGTGTCTGGTTCTTCAGACCTTCTCTAAGAGACGTGATGAACTGTTTTCTGCACAGCAACCTTGCAGAACGCCATCACCTATCTGCTTTCAGCCATTCCACTAAAATCATATCAACATTCCTACATACCTACCCATACTTTAACCTTTCCCTTATAGCCATAGGATCACTTACACATTACCAATACAAGCTCAGGGTAAGAGTTTGTAAAATACTTCTTCATTTCCTGGTACGAAATGTGGAAAAACCTCAGTATTATAATCCCATATCTTAGAGAGAACATTTTACCCAAGAAGTTCAGAGAGCACTGAACCCATAAATTAGGACTTTTAGTTCATAAGTTCCCAGAAATTCCAAAAGCAAGTGTAGGATAAAAAGAAAAAATATATATACATCCAAGAACAGGCTTTCAGTAAAATTCAGTTTGTCAGAATGTAAGCACCTAACATGGGTTTTGACCAAGCCAAAGCAGCCCACCCTCTCTCCAAGGAAAGGGAGAGATATTGAACTAGCCCACAACCATCTTCTCAGTTCTTCCAGCCATGATGCTCACTCCCCATTCCACCCGGCCCACTATGCTAGCATGCACTCCTTTTGCATTTTGCTTTGCGTGGAAAAGCCAAGAATCACCATTTCACTGAAGACCATGAAACCTATGTCTTGCCTAGAAACTTCTGCATTCCCGTACCTAAAAGAATTAACCAATTCCCTTGGGATTCCTATCTTACACTCCTATCTTATACCTACCTCTTTCCACCCATAGCACAGAATATACCATTCTTCTCCTAATTCAGTGTTGGAAATTTGATTTCTTTCTGAAATCCATTGCAGCCAGTTTGGCAAGGAGAATCGAAGCTAGATTTCACAAGCTGACCCTGTGCGTTCAAGGGTTTCAAAGCTTCAGTTTCCTGCTCATAGAAGAAACATTTTCTTTTTAACTCACTCTCAAGAATGCTAGAGAAAGCCAGGGCTATCTGACATATTTTGGCTTGTTGTAACTAATACTTCATGGTCTGATGATAAACATAATAGGCCATAAGCTGGGTATTGTGCTGAAATTGTGTGTAAAGCATTAATTGTTGGGAGGTGGAATTGGAATCAGATGGCTCACTTCAGATTGACATAACCCAACGGGTTGTTCTTCACACCTAGTGGCAAATAAATCAGTGTCAACCTGAGAACATGTGACGTGGGGCTGCTCATTACGGCACTGGCGCAAACGGATTGGGAAAAAAAACGCATGTGTGGGCACACACACATACATAAATACAGGGAAATTATTCAGGCTCCGTGTTGCTGCAGCAAATACACGGAAATTTTTCAGGCTCTGTGTTGCTGCAGCTGCTAAGCTTTTACATTACAGACTATTTTAAAGCTCTTTATAAAGAAACATTTTGTCTCAGCTTTAATGTGACCGAGCAATTGCACTTTTCCTTGTGTGCCAACTCACTTTTCCTTTCCCAGGACGTCTCCCTGAGCTAAGCAGAGCATTTCCAAACCCTGTTGTACAGCTCAGGAGCTTTGCTAACACAATCAGAACAATACCACCCTGTCAAACGTCAGGGCCTCTATGCGAGTGCTTCACTAGGACAACTAAGGAAACCAGTACTGGCTGGATGAGCGCACAGCTTGGGGATGAGGACACGAAAGTTAAAGGACTGGAAGGGAGCAGGAGCAGAGAGAACTGTTGCTGAAAATTATTTTTGGTAGGAACAGGTTTGCTACAACAGAGTTTCAGTGTTAGAAAAGGCATCATTAAGTGGAACATACTTTTGAAAGCAAAGAAATTTGGGCAATTAAGATGGTTGTATTAGTTCAAATGGTGTGTGGGAGAAGGTATCATTTGATTGACATTAATGGCTTCTATTAGGGCTGTGTGTACTATACTTCAGCCAGGCACCAATAGAGACATACAATCCACGGATTAAACAGAGGACAGTGGCTCTTTTGTAGCTCCTGTAGTGCATTTGGAGCTGAATGACAGTCCTCGAAGCATGGAGCTGGACTGCAAAGAAATCCCAATGGAGCTTAACATCACAGGTGGAAATATTCTCCCGAAAGGTCTTGCCACCTGCTCTAATTGCTGAGTTTAAATGTTTCAAGGCTTCTGCATCTGTACACAACCTCTCTCTTAGATGTAGTCACAGAGAAAGGTCCATCTGAGCCTCTCTGGCCTACTGGTCACCTTAGCAAATGTCTCCCAGCCAAAGACTCATGGAGACAGTATGTGGTTGGGTTCCCTTCCAGCACTCATGACTCCCCAGCCTCATTAACCATATAGCCACTAAAAGCAGATGGCCAACGCAGCAGCATTTCTCACAGCACAAAGTCCAAATTCACATCTCCGAAGACACTTGGAGCACTCACTACCATAGAAGAAATAAATCGATTCCTCTGTTTTCTTCCTCCCCTGATAATACGGCTCAGACATTTCCTAAAGGCAGAAACAGCCTCCCTGCCCACATTCCACAACCCTGATGAGAAGATCTAACAGTGGGAGAAAGTCAACTGCAGCGAGGCTCTAGACAAGCAGCTTAGACAAGATGTCTAATTTTTAGATAACTACAATTAGATGAGACAAATCAGTCTCTCATCATTTTCCCATGGAAACAATGGAGGTATTAGCACTTCCTTGTGCGCACATTCTGATGAAAGCATTGCGAAATGCTCAGATGCATTGTCATAGTGAGACATGAAAGGGTCTCAGAAGTTCTTCAGGGAATAGATCTATAATTGCAGGAGTTGAGGAAAGACCTTGACAAAGCTGCCAAAGAGCTCATCCCAAGGTGGGGGAAGAGCTGATTATTTATTTTTAACTCATAGTCAGCAGTCATGGGAAATATTCCTTTAGGTTGTCTTGAGAAGACTTTTTTTTCCTCCCAGGTTTCTTAGTTTTAGTCAAGTAAAAGTTTTTGTTTCAGGATTCTCAAATTAAAGTGTTTCACTTCATGTCTCAGACACTTCCCATCCCCTAAACAAAACCCTTTTAAAGACATGTAGGTATATAAAGCTTCTCAACAAATTTCACAGTTAATTTCATGTTGAAATAAGAAATCTAAATGTTTCTTTCCAAAAAGATTAAAAAGGCACCTATTGCCAGGAGTGCAGCATATGAGGGGAGGGCAGGGACATCACCACTTGGCATAGATTTCCAAACACTCTCAATTAACTCAAAAATGTCTTTTCCCAGGAAACAATCTATTTTCCCCCATATGTCTGACCTCTATTAGGGGGCAGGAGCACCCCAGGCCTGATCCTATTCCTCTGTGTGGTGAGAGCCCTGTGCTGGATGTACTGTCCCTCTGTCACGGAGATGGTTTTAACTGCCTGTCCCATAATGCTCACGGACAATCATAAAAAGAGAAGTGTAATTCTTGCAATTACATTTGAGGAGCAGTTTTAATGAATATTAAACAGCTTTAAACATCAAAGTATTGACTGAAGTGGAAAAATAGTATCTTTACTACCAGCCCTTTCCCCTTGCTAAAAGAAGATGCAGGGAGGAAGGCAGAGCATGGGTTTTATCGGGGATGTCAGGAACAATTTATAGGAGCTCAGTGATCTGCCCTTTGAACTGGGCTCTCCACCTACGGTCTGGAGCATCCTATAAAAAGATATGCCCTTATCTCCTTTGCTGCAGCCAGCCATCCTGACAGGAAGGGCAGGCTGCCTGCCATGCCTGAGGAAACACTTGGACTATTAAAGGCAGACAAAGGTCCTCCTTTTTATTTTTTATTTTGTGTGCACCGTTCAACACACAGGAATTCTTTACAGTAGCTCAGGAATAGCAACTTGGGCCTTTTGAAAGTCAGAGCTAGCTGTAAAAGCTATCCAGAGGAAAACGTGAAAAGAACTGTCAGCACTGATGCAGTGATTTATTCTGGTCTTTATAAATGAGAGCAGAAAAATGCCACGGTCAATCTTCACAGCCATAACCTATTTAAGGTCCTGAACCACAGGCAGCGTCGAACGCACACCTCCCATAAGCCTTTAAGCATGAGGGCTGCTTAAAGCATGCAAATCACGGGAAAGGATACAGCACGGCAGCAAGGGTCAGCGCGTCTGAGCCACGGTGGGGTCCCAGGGCACTCACATCCCTTCCCCAGTGCTCTCCATCTTGGGGGGGTGCCCAGAGAAACGCTGCCTCTGCCTGCTGCTGAGCCAGCCCTGCAGCTGCTCCTTCGCTCAGGTCTCTGAGATATGCAACATGTCCTGCGGCTCATGGCCATGTACAGAATTTGGGGATCCTGCAGGAAGACTGGCCACTCATACCTCTAACCCTGACCTAAGCCATGGGCAAAATTGCCATCAGTAATAGGGTCATCTGTGCAACTGGCAATAGGTCATCACTGCGGCTAGATCGTGACACCCTTGTGAGATCAAGACTCCTTCTGTACATGATTACTATTTATTTCTAGCATGCAATAAAAATTTACAGTAACACAGGGAGGCTAGAGCTGAGAGCAGGATAGGAACTGTAAAAACATCACTGAAAAAAGTCAGTTTTGCATAAGGAGCAGTTTTATATGAGAAAATACTGATACAAGAATGTTTCTAAGAAGTATGCTGACATTGGCAACATTTCTAGCAAGGAAAATTATCAAAATCTTTGATTTCAGAAAAGCCAAAGTACTTTATTCCAACGCCTTACGGACAAGAAGAAAGCGAGACAGCGCAAGAGGTGAGCCAGTCTTAAACAATTTGATGTCACGGAAATGGACCTCACAAGTTCACTTCTCAATTTCCTGAATGCATTCCTCCAATTTTTTGTTTCAATGAAAATTTAGGCATTTCAATTTTCACTCTGACTAGCAAGGAAAAGCCCGGCTTCGCAGTGGGAGAGCGGTCAGACCCCTGGACATGCTTCATCTGCTACGCCTATACATGGGTGAGACTGATGGTGGGGAGCAGATTAAAGCAGTTCACCCCCACGAGTCCAACCTTTCCACCCAGACCATCCCCAGCCTCAATCCAGGGAGTGATAGCAACCTCCAAATGAAGAAATGTGCCAGGTGAGCTGAGCAACCAGCCTGCACCTCTCTGCAGACTCCTGGTAGGAGCTGAAGCCCTGGCCACGGGCCGGCTGCTCTGAACTGTGTGTGCTCACACCAGCATCTCTTTGCCTGTAGTAAATGTATGTTTGGCTCAAGGAGGAAACCATTCTGCATGTTTCATGGGTTTTGCTGTTTGGTTCCTCATTTCCCCCTATAAAATCTACGATAAAAGAACATAAATAACCAAACTGGAAACAGCTTCTCTAGAAATTATCCAGACTATTTCTGAGCCATAAATCTTCTGTCACTGTTGATTTAATTTCTAGTACTCAGGAAAATGCAATTACTAGAGACAAATGGTGATGAATGCTGAAACCAAGGGTATGTTTTCGACAATGGGAGACAGGACCGGCTCTCTGTGAGTTGGCATCAGAGGCGTGCCAATAGCCGTCCATGTCCTAGCATAGCCAGCTTTCGAAACGCCACGACTGCGCTGAATGCTGCCGTCGCCTGCAAGACATAAATTAATGTGACAGCTCTACTCAGTCACTGCGCTGCCGCCTGAAAGGGCAGATGTCAGAAGCCCAAACGCTGCGACAACATTTATAAAGAATCTCATCAGTTAATTTGTTAAGAACAAAAGCAGGGTTTTTGGGGTAGTCTTAATTCACGAAAGCACCCAATTTTGGGTTTCCCTCTGAACCCATCACATGCTCAAGTACGACTGATGAAAGCAATCATGTCACACAATCTGAACAGCTCACAAGATCCCAGCGCTGCAGAAAGACAGACTGTGGTTTACTTGTCCCATATGAGAGAAGCTGGGGACCACGAGGAACCCCACACTGCCCTCCTCCCCCGAGGCCTGGCTCCATGCACTGGAACAGCTCTGGGTGGCAGAGGATGCTGTGCAAGACCTTGGGGGCTGTGCTGCAGCCATACCCACAGCACAGCAACCTCACAGCCCACCTTCTTGGTCGACCCTTCAATTTGCATGACGCTACCTTTTGGTGTTTAGATCAGCAAACTGACTCTCTAACGAAAATCCAAAAGGATGGTAAAAAAATGGTGACATTTCAAACCGACCCCTTAAGCTAAAAGCTTTCTCTTAGCATTTCCTCTGGGAGAAGTCTCACTGAGTCTTTACCATGCCATTTCTTTCCTGTCAGACACCTTACACTGTGTATTTAGGCCATACAGAACACCTTGCTATGTTAATCGGAAACTCAGGGCTCTGCGCTTACCCAGAGATCACGTTCCTTGGCTCACGTGAGCCTGTACCCAGCGTAACGGCACCGTCAATACTTGCTGACGGCGCACAGCACTGATAAAATCCCTCCTTCCCACAACACCTGGAACCTGGAACGGCGGGCACTTGGGTTAGAGACTCATCCCACCACTGATCTATCTCCCCTCAGGGGATGGAGCCACTAATTAATGAGCAAATAACCAGACTCTGCTCTTTTGTGTTCCTGTGTGCTGAAACCCAACATAAACTCCTTACGGGACCTGATCCAAAACCAACCTGATTCCACAGACGGTGAACCAGGCGGGCCACGAACAGCTCCCCACACACCTCCCAGAAGCCAGTGGCACGCGGGGCAGGTAACCAGAAGGAGAGTCGCCCTGCACACATTCAAGAGGGCAGCAACCTGGAGAGAAACCCTTCATGTGCAGATTTCAAGACGTTTGTGTCTCTTCTCTCCTGGGGCTGAGCCAGTGCCGTGGTTTGTCCCATGACAGAGGCCCTGCCTGGTGCACCATCAGCTGGGACAAGGAGGGACAAGGGCTGCTCTTGGAGAACGTGACTTTTGGAGGTGTTTTTCTGAGTGGCGACTACCCAGAGGAGGAACCTCTGACTCGCCTCCGAGTCCCAGTTTCTGGTGGGAAAGGGGCTGAGAAACCAGAGCTGTGTGAGAGCCAGGAAGCGTGTGAGGGAGCTTGAAGTGGGAGAGCGCTGGCAAGTGTTGTGATTGACAGGTGGGTCACGTCCAACCTTAGCCAGAGGAGCTGGCTGAGATCACAGCCTCGGGGCCACCACGGAGAGATGGAGCCCATGCCGTTGTCCCTCAGGAGGAATCACTCGCACCGTGGCTGTCCTCACTGTGCGGCAGAGGTGGGACCAGCTACCCAGGGCTGTGCTGCAACATGCTGCACCAAGAACCCAGGAACCCCCTTTTCCTTGAGCTTCACCATGACGGCCCACAGGCTGGTCCACAACAGAAATCCCAGGGAGGACAGAGGACCTCAGGAAACTTGGGAGAAAATGTTCTGCCGAGACCCCACACACTGTCTTTCCCCTAGATTAATTCAATCTGCCTCAGCTTCCAGCCAAATCAAGATATGGGCTCATCTTGCTAAATATAGCTCTCAAGTAATTTCCTGCATATTGGGACCAAGTCATTTGGCAACTGCTAGACAATGTGTAACGAAAACACAGGGCAGTGGCGGACGCCTGTGGCTGCCCATAAACCATTAGCGGCAAGGTCAGCAGCCTCCGACCCTGATTGTGTAACCCCAAGCATTACCATTCCTCGGTTTATTTTCTCTTCCTCTCATGAGGACGGTAGAAATTTTAGGAACAGGGAAAGGGCATCCAGCACGATCCGCCTGCCATTTCCCAGCAATCTTCTTAATCCTACTCCTTTCCGTAAGGCTGCTCTTTTCCCAAGACCCTCCTCAAAAGAGAGATGGAGGTGTCCCTTGAACTTAGAATGTATCGCCTTAAAGTATCATCTTAAAGTCTTAGTATAATGTCTTTACATTGCTTGCCATTCCCCAGTAACTTATTCCATATGCTTAAGTACTCTTTGAGCATAATATGTCTGCCTTATTCCCATCTAGCTTCCCAGGGTTTTCAGACTATCCTCCGATTTCTGAACCCCTTGCCAACGTGATTCATCTGCCCTTCAGGAACTTCTAAGTCCTCCTAAGTATATAAACATAAAAACCAAAAGAAGAACCAGAGTCTACATCTGCCTAATTAACTATTCTGTCTTTCACGGTGACTGAAAGGGAAGGAGTATAATAGAAAAAGTCACATCGAAAATGGTCACTATCCATGGCACGTCCTCACGGGGTCTGGAAATCATCAATTCAAGGACTGCCTGGACTGGAGGTCGCATCAGGACTAGGAGCTACTCAAAGACTTACCTTCCATGGGCGTGTCTTCTCCCTTCCAAATCCATCTGTACTCTTGGCCTCCACAATATCCTGTAGCAATGAGCTATTTAATTACGTGATATGTGTCCCAGTTCTGCAGTCCCTTCTCACTAGGTGAGATTAACATCCTTTAAGAATTCCTCATGGAGACTGTCTATCACCTCATTATCCCAGACAACTGCTTCCAAAAGTAATAATGTCTGTCTGTGGTCCAGTGGCCCCCGGTTGGAAGAATGTTCCTTACGAGGACAGACCGAGAGCCAGACGCCTTGCAAGCACCACCCAGGGATACTGCATCACATCAGTAGTCCACCTTGTCCCATGTTGTGCCTGACTCCTGGTGATGCCAGCACTTCCTGAGAAACACCGCAAGCAGTAAGCAGTCCGAGTATCCTTCTCAGAAGAACAGAGTATTAACCCTGACAAGGCAGAGGTGAATTTATGCACTGAAGCAGAACTGTTGACAAAACTGGATATTCTTGTTATCCATGGAAATATCACAGGTTTGGGGGTTTTGTGTTTGTTTATTTTAACTCCTGCTAAGTTCCTGATCTCAAAGACACCTTGAAGCAATGAGCTCCCCTTTTTAATTACGTACCCTGTGAAGAAGTACTCTTTTATTAGAATTTCTTTCATCACCTTTCTATTTTAATCACATGTCCCCTTCTCCTTCCATTATGAGGCAGCGCAAACACAAGTTTCAGATCTCCAAACTATGTATTTTCTCCTGCTTACTCATTCCAGCTCTCACAATTTACCCTAGGAGGTCAGCAACCATTTCTGTTCTGCAGCTTTGCCCTGGGCTGTTTCAACAACAATTTCCAGATTCATTTCCTGAAGACTGTTGCTTTTAGCCCACGTTTCCTATGCTGGCTCCCACATAGCTTCAGCCCTGCCTCCGTTACACTGCATGTTTACCACCTGCAGCTTCGCTTATCTCCGTGATCTGTGACACTTCAAACACCATCGCGCTTACTATCTGCTCTGTCTCCACTTGGAGATGCGGATGGGCTTTTGTTCCATCCACAGACAGCGCAGATACTCACATGAATACTGTGCACAGGACCAGAAGGGTTGCAACACAGCAGAAATGCACACTGACTGACTTCCACCAAGGGCATGTCAGGTTTACCCACTCTCACCTGCCTGAGCTGGGGAACTCTACGTACAGGATCACCTATTCTTCTGATTTATTACTGCAACCCCCAAGGGAGGTTAACTCTGGTTAAATTCAGTCACATTACTCAAACTGACTTCCAGCAAATGAAATTGTATCAAATTATATCAAACTGAATCTCTGTTCTTCATTAAGGTCACTTATTTACCGCATTAAGAGCTGTTAGCCCTAAACAGTGATGGATGAGCTCCAGGAAGAACTGGAAGGTGGTTTGGAGGAAACATTCACATCTTCAGTTGCTGGTATCAGCCTAAGCAATCCTGCTGGGATTAGGGTCATATCTAGCCATATGAAACCATCATGCTTCGCATGGTTTCCAGCTGGAGACGTAACTCATTCCAGGCCAACTGCAGGTCAAGCTCACTCCAGCGTTCATGCATCCAAATGGGCTCAGCTTTGCTGGGAGGTTCATGGGACCCCGAGGAATCTTGCCTGAGATTCATGCTTGCAAGAGAGGATTTCCCTTCTGGAAGGCACCTAAAATATCCTTAACTACTTAAATGAGAAGTGAATGTTTCCTCATTTCTTGACCAAGCAGATTTTTCTTTTCCTACGGTTGTTTTGGATATTTTTGTCTAATTTTGGATCAGGAAGCCCTCTTTGTGCAACACAAGCACCTTTCCAGTAGAAGTAAATCACGGCTACATCCCTCCCACCAAGTGTCAAAATAAAGTGCAGGGAAACTGATGTGTATGCTTCCAAAGTCCACATTTTTCTCATTAATTTCACGGAAGTTGAGTAACAAACTCCCTAGTAGCTTTAAAAAAAAAATCACAATCCACTTATCTTAGCTATCTAGCAATCTTGCTATCATTAAATTACACCTGGCACAAACACAGATGAGCCCAAGAGGAGCTATGCAATGTATTTGCACTGAAATATTTCAATGAAATGGGGCATTTCTCTCCAAAACCTCACACAGTGTGAAAAATTTACTGTGACAATTAAAATCAGTAATGAAAAACAAATTTTCTAAACAAAAAGGTTAAGATTTTCATCTTTAGAAATCCGATTATTTTAGAAGAAAAGAAAGTAGAAGGCTCTTTTTTAACTGAAAAGATAGATGGAAATCCAAAACAATTCCTCAAGCAGCAACATTTTAGAGTAAATTCAAATGATACAATATCTTTCACAATAAGTAAATGAGCTTTTTTCGGTCATCTGTACTCCCAGCAAACATGGCATCAACTTTTGCCATTTTCAAGATGAAGTATAGAACTTGTCCCTTCCACTCCCTCTGAGCGCTTCTTCACACGTACAGGATACGTTTTTCATACGCAGTTCTCAAGTGCTGTATGCCAACTAAGGCTTTCCCCACAATATGGGATAGCAATGATAAAAATTTTACCCTTCAACAGACCGTGATACTATATTAAGGTATGTTGAGATTTTTTAAGATAATACGTATCTCTGCAAAACCCTAACCTAAGGCCAGGCCGTTTGCCATTTTCCCCTGTGAGATGATGAGTTCTGTACTCTGTGCATCCCTGTCTGATCTTGGGGAGTTACACTGCTGCAACACACTGCTGTATTTTTATTGCACATAACTACAATGTGTGAGTTACCACTGAGTAGAAACACGTCCCATTATGCTAGTGAAGACACAGCAAAAAATACTGTCATACCACTCTTAGGGTGAGAAATTAAAATGGGCCTGAGAAGACTGAGTTTGCAACCCCACCCTCAAAAACTTGGAAAGAGTTCAGATACTACAAACATGGAGCCAGACAGATTTTCCTTCGATATTTCAATAAACAAAATTCCCAGGCCAAATCCCTGGTCTTAAACAAATGAAAGAGAATAAAACTTCCCCTTCAGTGTTTTGGTGGAACATTGTTTTTCAATGAACACTGTGTTTCAGTGAATGGCAAAACTGCTTCAGTAAACTTGGAGGGATTCCTCTCCAGATACTCAGCCCAGACCAGACCTCAAGCTCGGCTTGAAACTACTTCTTGTACTCTTCCTTCAGGGAGGGATTTAGGAGTTTGTCAGTACTTGTGTGGGACCAGAAGGTCTGAGGAGCTCAAGGATGTGAAGACCACCTTAAGCAGAAAAGGACTTTTGAAAGGTATTGCTAAACAGTTCTGGGGTATTATAAAACTTCCCAGATGAATTCAACAGCGATTACTCATCGGGCTTCTCTGCTGAATTCCTTTTTGTTGCTTAAGTTGATGTGAAGTTACCAGGCACTGTTTTCCACCTCCAGCAGCACTGCGAACCTCTCCTTCTATAGCACTCGGTAGGCTTGCTCTTCAGGAACTTCTGCCACTGTTGTAGAATGTTTATTTAGCAGTTTGAGAAAGGAGACTGCAAGACGCAACAGCAAAAGGAAAAAGAGGCAAGGCAAGGGCTGCAAATTAAACAGTGGCAGAACAGGTGAACATCTTTCTCGCAAAGAATGCCGCAAGAGAGCCCACAGATCTGGGGACTGGTCCTCCAGGATCCTCTTGGGGTGCCTAAAATAAATGCCTAGTTTGTGGAACTGTTGGTCCAACTCCCCCAATGCAGAGATTACGTGACAGCCAGTCGATCTAGCCTGAATGACTGGCAGAGACCCATCGGAGGCAGCAGAAGTCAATTAAGTCTCTGCTTACACACAGCCTTTCTGAGCCAAGCTAAATTTTTATAACCCCAAATGTTCTGTTTCAAATTCTAAACTCACACTTTCACATCCCTTCCAGTAGAAAATATGTGAATTAAACACATGTGTAACAGACACACACACACATACACACACACACATACACACACACACCGAGCACCTTAGGAGACCCTGACAGTTATGGAGGGGGTGGAGGGGTGAACTGTTTTTTCGGGGGCAAGGAGGCACGTTTCGGTTTTTTACAATGAGGAAGTAGAAGCACTTGATGTGACGCGCTGTGTCATGTACCTGAAAGCTCAACGGGAAAGGGAGAAGTGGCTGCCCTTTCAAAAAGCCAGAGGTCAAATCAATGCAAGGACTCTTCTGATCTTCAGGAGTTAAGCAGGGTTGCAATCATCCCATCGCAGCTCTCCAGGGCCCCATCCTGAGCAACTGCCTTAGCTCACGTTTCACCTTTTCTAGGCATCGCTTTGCATTTCTTCCTATTAACTACTTGTGGTTGGCCCCAGCACAGAAATGTGGGGATCCACCTGGTAACAGCTACCCTCCGAAAAGTTCAGGCTTCAGGCTCTTTTTCCATAAGCAGGCAAATGTTCAAATACTTATCCAAAAACACAGGTACAATCTGGCAGTGCAGCTCACAGGAAACATCCCTCACATGAGAGTTTCAGCACTTGCTGTTTCTAGAGGTGCCAGAAATACTAGGGGTGAGGGGAGTGCTTTTCTAATACTATTTGGAATATTTCTCACATCATTATGACTGTAGCTGGGAGAATAATTTATAATGAATCATTTTATTTTAATTAATTTCCCTGTTTATTCTTTAGCTGACTAACAGACACCCTCAACTGCCTTATGTGTATTTCAAATTCATTCCTTAGTAATTAGGCCCAGTAATACTGGGGGGAGAGGCTTGATTACACACAGTTTTGGGGTTCATTTTCAGTTTGAAAATTGAGATTTTTCAATGGGTACATCTTGTGACTCACTGACGGTGATTCTTCACAATGAAATGATTGTCACATTTTGGCTTGAATTTCTACACCAGCAGGTGTCACTTCAAATCTGGAAGCGGTTATCCACAAGCAACCTGTAACCGTCACAAACTTTGCTATTATAACAAAGAGACTTGCTGGTAATCACCGTGAACCCTGAAGTGGTTCACACACTCAGAAGAGTTAATCTTCAACTGTAACAAGAGCACACGTATTTTTACAGTCTCACAAAAGCAATGCATAAAAGAAAAAATATTTCCTCGTAAATGTGGTTTATTTTGCTGTGTGTGTTTATGAAGGAGGCTGTTTCACACCAAGAAACGGGGATCTGAAGACATCCACAGCCAATTCTTCCTTCACGAAACTCAGTGACGACAGACAGATTTCAATAAGTTGAAATACCTGCCCTATATCTATGCAATGTAAGGACAAATCCTTTACGGCTAAGGTGTTCAGGATCTCTAATTACGAGCTGTTTTCCTTAAAAAACACATCAGCTCTGCTCATCTGTTGTCATCAGAGTGCTTGGATCTGCATTCTGCTTCAAGAGAACACTCAGCCCTGTCGCAGCCTTCTGAATGTTTCACCGGGGTGGTGACAAGCCTTTGTGCTGTTTTCTCAGAAGAGGACCATGATACTTGAACCATATGTCATCACTTGAAGCCCACATGAGTTGTAGGACTTCCTCTCTGTGTTAAGTGGAAGATATATTCTTTAGCAAAGTCTTTTATCTGCTTGAATGCAATTCAGCCAGCCTGAATTTCTTCTAAATGCCTTCCATCTGCTTTCGATTTGACGCTAGCAGACTTTCAAGGTAAATATATTCTTCTGGTTTTTTTAATTACTTCATCCACACAGAGATAGCGTGCTGTGCCAGGTCTACTCTGCCTGCTCAGAGGCAGAGGTAGGTACAAGCTGAGTACCCGCTTTTTCCAAGTTTCATGAATTTGACTAGTCTCTACCCATCTTACTGTGTTCAACAGATGCTGATGTGCAGGGCATACCTTGTCTGTATGAGGCTGACTCCCAGAAGACAGCATTTCAGCAAGCTACAAAGAACAATTTGGAGGCACCAGAGTTTGCCAGAAGGGAATTATTTCTGAGTCTGCATACACTGGAGGAGAGGACTGTGGTTTTCTTCTAACCTGTGGAAACACAGGAATTTGACAGATCATAGCACAAGAGTGGTGCCTCTAAATCCAGCATCTTGTCACAGGCAGTATCAGCTGCTCCGGAGGAAAAAGGGAGGATTTCTGTGGCGCTCAGTTAACAGAGAGTAGGATCTGAATCAAAACGATAATTCTCCAACAGCCTACTGCCTTCCTCCAAACCCAGGTCACAAGCATGATGCCACAGCAGCTGATGGATGCTTTAATCTTGCAGAAGGGGGAGATTTATGTTTCCCCCCCAAAAAAATTATATCAGTTTGATACCTTGATCTCATCCTTCAAACCCTATCCCAGCACTGTGGATTTAAAGGATTTCCATGAACTAAGACACTATTTTTGTTCAAACTCTCTGCATGTCTCCCATATGCAACAAAACTATTCCTCTTCTCCATCATGCTACCCCTACCTATCACAGTTTGCTGTGCTGTGCATTCAGCTCAATTTCTCACGTTTTCAACTCACTAAATGAGATCTGCCAGTTGGTATAAATGGAAAACACACTGAAAACCTTGGACCTCTGCCCTTATACATTAGTTGGGTTCTTTTTAATTTGGGAGGAAAACTGGATGGACCTTGACATCATTAAAGGTGCACTGTGTGAAAGAGATTCTTGAAATCCAGGAAAAACAGATAGGAACACTTTATGTGGAGGAAAACCAATCTCATGGTCAAGAGCTGCTCTACAAAATAGAAAGGTTCCTGTGAGGCCCAGGTCCAAGAGAGTTGGAGAACAGTTGTCGTGGATGAAGAGTGACCACTAAAGAAAAATATGCTTTGCCCATAGCTGTTTATGGGCAACTTCTGCTGATAAGCATCATCTAGCCAAAAAAGAAGGTGCCCTAAAGCTATATCCAAAGATTATCACTAAACAACACAGGCACCATAAATCAAGCCTGGCAAGTGCATCTAAAAAAAACCCCCCATCTCTTAATCAACACTTTTCTCCCCTGCCACAACATGTAAGCCAATCTATCTAGTTAGAAAAACATGGCTTATTGCAATATAAGTAATTTTTATTTCTCTATATACCACAAGATGTAAACTAATCTAGTTAGAGAAACATGGTTTCACTGCATTCTGAGTAATAGCCCCTGCTTTTCTACACTCTGATATGTTTTTTTGTGACCTTTTTACCACTTTCTCTGCAAGCCTAATGGGTTTCACATCGCCTCAAAAACTCTTGGCCACTCCCTTCTGGAGACCACTTGGATTTCAGAGCATATATTGGGGGTGGCACGAAAAACCCTCAACACACTGCAGTGGAAAAACAATTTGTAACAACATTTCCTGAAGCAATAGGTTCCAACCCATTGAAACTCTATTTACCATATGCTTGAAAGACTCCAGGAACAACAGAAAGTCGTGCATGGATGCCTCTGTGCAAACACAAGTCATGTAAAAATAGATCCTTCTGACCACCATCCAGCTGCACTCGAGGAGGCCATTTTTAGCTTTTCTGAGTACCCAAGCACTACTTAATGCTCATAATTTTATACCTCAGAAGGAGTTACTCTTACCCCATGGAAAGACAATGGAAAACATTTGGGTAAATTCCCAGCTTGGGGCTTGTAGGCACATATACCAGCGGTGGAACTGCACCTGAGCGCTCAGGGCAGCAGGGCAAAGCCCACATAGAGAAGACACACACATAAAAATACAGACATAGTGCAGTACCACATGCCAAGCACGTAAACATCCCGCCCACCAACCTCCCACATCTGTGCAAGTGTCTGGCAGGGCTGGTTAGTTCCCCTTGCTGGAGCAATCTCACAAGTGCTTGAGTGCCATACATATTTTCCATACACAGACCCAAGTGTGTGTTTGGTTTCTGCAAGTTTGTCCCCAGAAGAAGGGGAAGGTTGACTTCCAAAAGCTCTCGTTTTGTTGTCATTCATAAGACAGCAACTCAAGCAAGTTTCCTGAAACCAAAGCTGTCTAAGAGGGAGATGCGGCCGACGTCTGCACAGCCGACTGACCACTAACGTTTACCAATGCCTAGCATCTCTGGTCAGACAGTTTTGTTCTGCAAATATTGCCCTTAGAGGTCACAGCTTAGACAGGTCAGAATTTCTATTTGGTTAGGATGAGTATTAGGGAGCATTTAACCTTTTTTTTTTTTGGTTTGGAAAGTGCATTAAAAACATGAGGGAATGGACTCATGAAAGGATTTAGTATTGGGCTAACTCTGCTCTCCTGGAACTTACTGGTAAAACTGCCAGTGTTGCTTAATAAACTGTGTTTGGTTTTGTGTTTGTTTGTTTTTTAACCAAAACAAGGTACTTCAGTGAGATTTTATAAATATTTCTTAGTTGAGCATGCAGAAGCAAAGGCAGAGAGTTAACCACTGCCTAGAAAGGGGTTATAGAGAAGATGGAATTGAGCTCTTTTCGGGGCTGCCTGGAAAAAATAACAACAGGCAATGGACACAAATAGCACGATTTAGGTTGCAACTGGGTATCAGGAAACAAAAATGTTCACAGGGAGAGTGGTCCAGCACTGGAACAGGGCTCCAGAGAGGTTCTTGTCAAATCTCTCCTTGCAGATTTCCAAACCTCAACTGGACCAGACTGAGCATCCAGACCTGACTCTGAACTTAGCCCTGCTTTGAGCAAGAAGTTGGATTAGAGACCTCCAGCGTCCTCCTCCAACCCAACTCATGCTCCAGGAGAAAACTAGTCATATGTTTTACACTGTCACTGTAAATGTTCTTTGTACCTTCCCTCTTTAACTCCTTGGGTGTGTCTGGTCTTAATTCTGAGGAAAAGCAAAAAAACCCCCCACAATTGCACTTTATTTTTTTAAGATGTTTGTCCAAGATTACAATATTCATGCGCATTTCAGCATATTCTGCCAGTAGGAGTTTTCATTTGCTCAGAAAACTTTCAATATTTTAAAAGTAAATATAGCCAAACTTGAGTAACTCACAGGATATGGACCCTCTGGTTCCAGATACCGTGGTCGGATGCAGGTCACATCACTAGTGCTCGAAGGTTTTTCCATCTGATGCCCGTTCAAAAGATTCCAGGAACTAAGCTGCTGTGCATACACATTCATGCCACAATTTATAGCATTTAGCATCTGTGCCTGGAGTCTTGACAGTAGCGATAGCTGAAATGTTTTTAATCAAAATATGTTTGATGAAAAGTGGGGGCTTTATCAAAATTTAACACTTCATGGGATTAAAATTAATCGCTTGCATCAGAACTGGCCAATCCATAAAAAAAGGGACTGAAACCAGAATATTTATTGCAAAATAAATGGGGCAAGGAGGGTGTAGAATGGAAGCTTCTGAGTATTTACTGTATAATAGATATACACAGAACACACCCAGCATATATTTTTTACTTTTTAATAAATAAAACTATCTTTTTCTATGAGTATAACTACTCTTATTTCAGTTTTCTGTGAAAAAAATTGTGTTCTTGGCCCAGTCCTCCTTAACGGAAAGGCTGAGGAGAGAGATACGTGGGAAAAGAAAGACCTCTTTTCAGAGGTGACCTTCCAGGTAAGAACTGAAGCTTCTTATACTGTTGCCAATGAGTTGCTTGATCTATGAATAACGAATGAGAGAACATGAATGTCTAAGGCTGCCTGGTGACTTAGCACCTCTGGACAGTTTGAATTCCCCATAAATATAACCATTAAGGCAGGTTTTGAAAGAAAGTGCAGTAAAATTTACTTGTGTGTGCCCAAACGAATGAAGAAGCCAAAGAACCCCTGTACTCGAACAGAAATCTCCTGGTTCATCACATGCAGCCCCGCGCAGTCAATGTGTAACAACATTTATTCAGGAAAGGTCCACCAAACTTGCCTCCACATAGCTCCACACACCACAAGCCACAAAGCACTTCCCCGTAATCTATAACAACTTAAAATCTTTAATTTGAAAAAACCAAAAGCCACAAAAAAATACAATGCGCTACAGGCGGAAAGAAGAAACCCTAAGCCCCTGCAAGAACAGGTAATTTGTTAGGCGATAATGCCTGCTGGTCAGAGAAAGTGGCCCATACCCCATGCCACTTAGGAAACACACAGAAAGAAAAAGGAAAGAACAGCTTCTCTCAATCTAACGTAGGAAAAACTTCTTCCTGACCCTAAGTCAAATGCTGGGCTTACCCCGAGTGCATGAGCAAGATATGACCACAAGGCACACGAGCATTTTTATGACACCAAAGGGAGCATCAGATGGGGTCACTCCTCATCTCCAGGGATTCAAGAGAAAGAGGGGAAAAAAACCCAAGACCAACGAAACATGCAAGGTTAGAAGGGAAGATGAAAAAGAGTAAAAAACAAATAAATAAAGTCCTCCCCTTTGTATGCAACTGTAGAACCAAGGTGCATGAGACAAGGGCAGGTACCATGAGCCTACAGTCCTGTCCCCAAAAGCAACTGTTAACTGATGAAAGCGAGAGCCACATGCCCTGGCCTATCTGCCCCTTCTAGTAGAGTTAGGGGGCACTTGCCTTCTCAGCGAGCTGCCAAGCACCCCTACCTGAATTTGTGGTTTCTCAGGTAGTGACTACAATGAGAAATGAACACATAACCAGACTCGTTTCTGAAAAAGAAAGAAGGTGTGGGAACCTAAAAGCCTAAGGTGTTTCACTTGTCTTCAAGTAGGTTCTTGCTGCTCTGCTGGAAGTGGAGAAGAAAAAGGTGGGTGTAATCTCCATTGCTAAAGGCAAAGTCACGTACAGCCAAGATGGATAGATGTTGAAAGGCTAGGTTTGGATAAGCACTCGGGAGTTGGGGTGCTTATCTGCGTCTTAGCTTATCTGGAGCACTTCGATCAGCAGCACTGAGCCAGGAATTCTGTCACAGTGTGATCTTTTGGCTCTTCCCAGAAGGTTCCCAGGACCGACTCTCACCATACTGGCCAAGTCAGGGATGTTCAGAGATGAGATGCTCTGAGAGCAACCCAAGGCTCCTGCATCCTCATCCCTGTGTAAAACGAAGAGAAGGTTGCTTGTGTGGAGAGCAAGAGTTAGATATAGTTTTGAGAGTGAAGGGGATTTTCATTGAATCCAAAAGAAGATTCTGTTCAAGTCTGGGCAGGAGATTCAGAAATGTTCAGATTTTTATCTAATTGATTTGCATGCCCCTGTTTATAAGGAGATTCCAGACGTGGAACTACAGACTGTTTATTATTGCTTGCACAACTGTCATTTTCAGACAGCTTAAATTCCACCCAAAGTTCCTGAGGGTGAAATTCGCCTCCCATACCATTAGCTGCCTAAAACTTAGGCGCCTGGTCTAAACTCTTTGGCTAGGCTCCATTGACAGCCAGTGGAGAGAGGCTGGCACCTCCAGGGAGCGATTCATCCCACGTATCTCAGACACCTATCTTCCATGGAGATGAATCACCCACCAGAAGGGCATGTCCCTCCCCAGCGACCATAGAGAGAGGCTGGGTGCTTGCTAAGACTAGCCCCACTGTCTGGAGCCCCAGACAAACGCCCTCGTGCTCCCACCAAAGCAGGCAAGCATCGTACTCAGTTTCCCAATAAGCCAAGGGAAGAATGAAGTGGGAAGTGCTTTATCATAAAGACCTTCAGATGTCTGACTCCGCAGGGAAAGCAGGGCACCTAAGCAGGAATAAGAGGCTTAAATCAACTTGTGGATTTGGGCCTAAGTGACTTCCCCCAAGCTTTCATACTAATTTAAAACACTACTTTTCCACTCATGCTTATGATTTTCCCCTGGCTGTGGTCCCCTTTGAAGATTCTCTCATGAATCCTTTACTGAAAACATCTCTAAACTCCTGGATAACCAGAAAAAAAAATTTATAAAAGACAGAAACAGAAATTAGCATGAAGGAAAGCCTCAGCAGCACTCACAAGGCATCTTGCTGCATACCGTTTTGCCAACAAAGCGAACAAAAGCTGCGAGGCCTTGTCTCAGCCGCAGGTTGGAGAAACCACTGCTTGCACCAACTTTCTGTCCGCAACCCCTGAGTCCCACCTGGTGACCCTGGAGGAGAAAGCAAATCCATCCTGCCCTGCGTGCCGAGGCCCCGCAGCACCCCTCCCCATCGCGCCCCGTGTAACGCAGCACAGTAGCCCATCAGAATTGCTGGGTTTATTCTTATGTTCCTTGCTGAGAATGAAACATTTTTATTGACATGGAAAGATTGCGCCATGTGCATAATTGCTGCATACAACAAGATGGAAACCACAAGCAATAAAATACTCCATGGGTGATGACTCGTGTTTACAGTAAATAGGAACGATGCTGCCAGATGTCAGCAGCACCAAATCATGTGTTGCTTATCCCAGGTCTCCAGAAGACGGAAATAAAACCCCACGATGGATATTTATATTTCTGGCGAGGGGATGACTGCTGGGTTGACTGCATTGGGTAAGTGGCAGAGACAGGAACTTATTTTTGTTTCAAGAATGCTTGTACATTATAGTGGGAAAATGACTTTAATAGTTTTTCAAATCCCAAAATTTAGAAATACCATGTTCTTTTGTCTAGATCTGCTAGTGTGCTGAGCCTGCATTGAAGCCCAGGGGTGCAATTGAATGCAGAACATTTGTTCCATATGCCACCCCTCCCCCAGGCCACAAAACAGCTCCCAAAAACCTATAGTTTGAGACTCTGGTGAGACACCAAATGTCACAACTTCAACTTGCCAAGAGAACGAAGTAGAGGAGATCAAAGGCGTTACTGCTGTCCCTGGAACCAGGGTATATCCTCCTTCTAGCAAAGTCTTTCAAATCAGGGCTGTGCTCTTTCCAAATGCTCTGCTACAGCCCAAAAAGAAGCAACAGGCCTAATTCCTGAGTACGGCTCACCAGTTATGAAGAAGGCTGAACCAGAGAGCTCTTTATGGATTATAAAACCTATGAATCTGTGTGGCTCCAGCAATGCATTCAGGACCAACAGGATGGATTTTAGGACTACATTCCTGGAAAGAGTCTAGCCATTTTGAATTGCTGCTTTCAGAATGCCTTAGAAGTCCTGATTTGAAAGAAGTGACAGGAATCAGCCTTAAAAAAAAAAAAAAAAAATCATTGGGGCTTCTCTGAAAAGGATTCAAGTTGTCATTACAGATGAAACAGACACTACAACTGGCCATTTCTGGCAGGTTTTGCTTCAACTGCCTAAGCTGGGTCATCAAATTTTCAGCCTCCCTGCTCTGGTCTGCTATCCTCTCTATGCCTGGTATGAAGTATAAATCCCAAACACTATTTTTCAGACTGCAGTGTCACAATCTATGAAATACAGCTGTCTCTGGGTATGCCTAGATGGAATTCAACAGCGCATGTGGTCTTGCACTTCCTTTATACTCCAAATTGGCTAGAAATGAGCCAGCTCCAAAACAAATGCTGGCTCTGAGTATAGAGCTGGGCATACCATGCTGAAAGCCATCACGTTGTCTCAAGCTCACAGTGGAGTCGATAAGTTCTGCTGGTTTTGGCAGGGATAGAGTTAATTTTCTTCACAGTAGCTGGCATGGGGCTGTGTTTTAGATTTGTGCTAGAAACTGTGCATAACACAGGGATGTTCTAGTCGTTGCTGAGCAGTGCTTACATAGGGTCAAGGCCTTTTCTGCTCCTTATCCCACCCCATCAGCAACTGGGCTAGCGGGGCACAAGGACTTTGGAGAGGACATAGCCAGGACAGCTGACCCCAGCTGACCAAAGGGACATTCCAGACCATATGGCATCATGGTCCACATGTAAAGCTGGGGGAAGGAGGAGGAAGGGGTGCACATTTGGAATGACGGCATTTGTCTTCCCAGGTAACCATTACACGTGATGGAGCCCTGCATTCCTGGAGATGGCTGAACCCCTGCCTGCCCATGGGAAGTGGGGAATGAATTCCTTGTTTTGTTTTGCTTGTGTGCAGGGTTTTTGCTTTACCTATTAAACTGTCTTTATCTCAATCCATGAGTTTTCTCACTTCTACCCTCACAATTCTCTCCCCCATCTCATCGGGGGGGAGTGAGCAAGCGGCTGTGTGGGGCTTAGTTGTTGGCTGGGTTAAACCACAACACAGGCAGATACAAAGTCTGTTCAGGATGAATGCAGGCAGATGCATCTGTTGAGCAGTGACAAAGTGGGTTTGCCTGCCTCTAGACATACCCCAGTGATGACAAATATGTAAGTGAAAATTTTAAAACATGAAATTGTCTCAGGACCAAAACTGTTTGTCTTAAATGAACAGCATCCAATTAAACCAGTTGGATTTGATCCTTAATGTCAGTATCAGAGATAGGTGCATTTGGAAATTAGGCAATTAAAAGAAACGGATATAGCAAACATACCAGAAATGGGATGTCTGTAGGCCATCATTTTTTAACTAGAATGATAGCCCACTGACTGCAAAATCTATGCCTGTCCATCACAGGGTTCAAGCTGTCCTCTGAGCCTTCCTTGTCAATTCACATAACTCCTGGTAATGGTCTCTTGGCAGCTTCACACTGGAAACTATTAAGCAGGCAAATTACAGAGTCTTGGACTTATTTCAGAAATACAAGTACCTGATCTCATTCAATAATGCATGACGCTAACAGTCCTTCTTGCAGATGTGATTATCCTGGTAATGATGTATTGTGGAGACCACAATCTGGCGTATGACCTCATCCTTATCTGCAGCTGCAAAGCACTACTGGATTCAAGGTTTAGGCTGGAAGTGGCCTCAATTCAAATATGTCCAGTACTCTGAGACACTCAGTCCTAAATCCCCCATAAGACCAGACAGTGATCTGCTGTCTGAGCCAAACTCTCACCTAGTGTAAGTAAGCAGAAGAAACATAAATTTCCAAATTGCATTTTTTTTAATCTATTTTTCCTATCCACAGCACTGAAACTAACATAGTTCCAAATCTGCCAGTCTCAGCAGACTGGCATGTTTCATTAGGAATTTTTGTCCATGTAAGAATAATGATGTTCTGTCAAATCTAAGTGTTTTACTTAGGCTGAATACACTGAATGCAACTTTTCTAATTCAGAACTCTCCTGAATTTTCATTTCATTGCATCTTCCACCTCCTTGGCAAGTATTTTGATTTCCTGCCTCTATTAATAAAGTTACTTAGAAATACTGATATTCCCCGTTCAAGGAAAAAAACAGTTGTGAAGCAGTGCAGCACAAAGCACCCATAACTAGCCAAAATTATTTGGTGGGTAGGACGCAGCGCACTGAAAAAATCATGACCCCAAATGCTCACACCCAAAGAAGCCCTTCTAAACATCCTCACTCTATAGCTTTTTTTGGCTCAAGATCAGGCCCATGTCCACTACATAACTCCCTGCACGTGTTCCCACTGCACGACCCCTGGATGCCCCAGGTGAATACCCCACATCATGTGGCTTGAACCTTTGGCTTCTTCCAGAGCAGCAATCTGTTTTCCTGCTGCTTCCTACAGACCCAGAAACTCGTCTTCTATCGGTTCACAATGTTCAGAAAACATGTCCTCCCAGTTGCCTCCTTCGTTGCTTAGGTCTGAGGAGCACCTGCTATGCATCAGAAAAGCTTCTCATATCACTGGCAGCCTTTCCCTGTTTGCAAATGGCTCATTCCATAAACAAACACGCTGGGTTTGGTTTCATAGTGCCAGAAAACATGTGTTTTTTCCTCCTGTACACAGTATTTGCCTTGTATTTCACTGACCTTCACTGACTGTCCTGTCTAACCACAATTTTGATACAATGGGGTTTTCTCCACATGTCTGTGGCTTCAGGGTGACATTTTAGCACACTCATGAGCTCCAAGCTGGTTACAGCAAAACCTCAGTTGCTCCACATTTCACATACCTATAGCACTCTGCTGCTCTAAAGGGCCTTGTGTTCCCTCAAGGTCAGCGAACAACACTGGGCATTCCCTCAATTGGCCCAGACCTTGGCAGAGCAACATGTTTACAGCTGAAGTTCACAGGGGTGGCAGCACCCGAGTTTACCTCTACTAAAGGAACATTTCTCCTTGAAAGTCAGCCGCCTGTGTTTTTCCACATTCAAGGAAATTCTCCATGCCATCAGCTGCTCTCATCCTGACTTTGCCTGCCTGAGTTCCCCTTGAGAAGCCAACCCATAGCTTCTAATGCCTGCAACATCTGGACAAGCGTCAGAGGTGCAAATTTGAAAAGGAGAGTGTGATTAACCACTCAGCTCCCAAGAGAAAAGGTGAATTTCTTCACAGAAAGGGTTGTCAGTCATTGGAATGAGCTGCCCAGGGAAGTGGTTGAGTCACCACCCCTGGAGGTATTCAAGAGACATGTAGATAGGACGCTTAGAGACATGGTTTAGTGTGGGCTTGGCAGTATTAGGTTTACAGTTGGACTCAATGATCTTAAAGGTCTTTTCCAACCTAAGTGATTCTATGATCATCTTTTCACTCCTGCAAAAATCAAGACTGGTCAACTCTCTGGAAAAATATGCTTTGGCCACCCAACCACTACGGATCTCTCCACTGGAATAATGAACTGCAATTCTCAATGACCTGTGACAAACAAGGGATTGGACTTGTTGATTAATGGTCCTTTGGGCTGAATGTAGAAACCTTCCCACACACAAAGACCTGTAACCAGAGCTCCTCACACCTCCAAATATCCATGCCCAGTCAGAAGAGTACCACTCATAATGGCAAAAACCTTTCCTGCAAGTTCCAGCTGACCTACATCTCATTCACATGCATCCCCATCACTTCCTCTTAGCACTGGCTAATTAATACAGCCCTGAATACCAGTCAATGCCACAGCAATGCTTTCTCCTACATTTTTTTCCCTTTATCTTGATTTCCTTAACTCCCCATCTCACTACATATTTTATGCCTGCTCATCCATACATATAAATGCTCCCTATTTTCCCTTCTTCCTGTCAAGATATATGTGCATGTGCATCTAGAGCCAAACCAGTCCAATTTGGTCTTCCAGCTGTTCCGCAGAAGCCATTTACTCAACGGAAACTCCTACAATAACGCAAGAGCTGACTCCTGTATTGGTTTGATTTCTCTGCCTTAGCCAACCACAATAAGATTTTCATACCCCCTCCTCAATCTGTAATGGCATGTTCATTGTACACAATGGGAAAGACAGACTGTCAGGTCATAGAGGGTTTTTCTGGGGGCTTTTCTGAGAATAAAAATCCAAATCCTTACCTAAATTACAATTAAATGAACAACAGCACTCTCTGGCTGTATTTCCTGGGCACAGCATGCACCAAGGGTGTGATGCATCCGTAGCTCTGATTCAGGTCCCCTGAACCAGCTCAGCCCTCGCAAGACCGGCTCACAGATCAAATCAGCACATCACGGATGAGCCACCTTCTGCCTTGCGCCTGAGCTGCTGTGTTTGGAAATCTGCTCCTGTCACTCCTAACCAGGAACAGCATCAGCCAAGAGGGAGGCAACCTGGACACTGGGAACACTGGTCATGGAAGTGAGCTTGAGGCTGGATGAGTCCCATGTGGTCATCCCGGACAGAAATAACTCTGACTTTTGAGAACCAGAACGGCTGGCTTTGAGGAGAATTCGAAGGTGGCTCCTTGGGGAAGATGCCCTTAATTTAATAGTTGTAGCCTTTGTGAAATGTGTGTCTCCTGAATCCAGACTGCCAGCAAAAGGATCCTGCACTTCTGTCCTCTCGCCAGCTCCCTGAGGAGGATCCATCCCTCCACAAGAAGCCTGTCTGCACAAGATCCCACTGAACAAGGCAACAGCCTGTTCTGCCCGTCACTCACAGCCAGCGGGGAAGCCCGGAGTCACTGCCGAGGCTTGTGTCAATAAGCACCAGCAGAATGTCCTCTCTGTTTCCCTTTAGCACAATAAACTGTGCCTCCCTCCTCCCCTCTTCTCTTTCCTCCCCATCCAGACGTGTGCACCACAGGGATGGACCCCTGCTCCTTCTCGCCACCCCCAGGCCCTCCCCCATTTTCCTGTCTCCACTCCTGAGGAAGTGTCTCTTATACAGCAGGGCAGTACGCAAGTAACTGATTTTGCATGGGCAACAGATAACCGTGGTATGAAATCCCAGCAATATCCCAGTGAGGGCCAGCAAAGGACCCCTGCGGCTGCTGAAGTGGAAGATGTTGTGAGCCCCGCTTACAGACCCCAAAGCCAGCTAAAGAAATAGGGAAGGGACAACACATTAACCCAGAAATATGGATTTCATATCCAGAAAAACATCAGATACGAAGAAGGATGAAAATTAAACATCTTAGTCTTGGAGTAAGGATTTGTGAAGTACTAAAAAGAAGTCTTAGGTTTTAGACCAGGATGTGAGAAAGACATCAGAATCTCAAACTAAATTTTTACCACAGCTTCTATAGCTAACATCCTCTTTACATAAATCAAATCATGCTCTATAGCCTACACAGTTCAAGCATATATACCTATTTCTCTTCCTGGTGCAGCGTTTTTCATGCTATCTCCCACTATCCTTATGTTCTGCATTTTACCCAGTATGGCAGACTATCTCTGTAACAGAAAACCAAGTATTATGAAGCCATTTTTGGAGAAAGCAAGCAGAATACCTCTCCTCCTTATGCTTCTGATGGCTCACGTAGCAAGAATTATTAAGCCAATTAAACTGGCTTAATTATGGGGCTATTAATTAAGCCCCATACAGGCGTTCATCTTCAGTGAAGATGCAAAGGCTGTCTGTGAGGAAGGTGTATTTCAATCCTTGCCTGAGGTGAATTGCTCATCCAGAGGAAGTATGAAAATTAATGGCTGTGATTTGCTTGGGCTTTGGTGTCAGACTCAGCTCAGGGAGTGGGAAGTGAGTACTTACTCATGGGAGGTGCTTTACGTGGCTCTGTGTGAGTGCTGGCTGGGGATAGGCTTTGGGGTTAGCCTCTTTGTCAGCTTCTCTGATTAGATGGAATATGTAATTTTTTCCTCCTCTATTTACATTATTCTTTCTCTAGTTATTCTCTTTTGTGTGCTTTGTTTACCTGTTGCACAGAGATTTCTTAGCTAGCTCTCTACCCTGAGTATTCATCTACTCATCTGATAAATGACAGAGGGAAGGTATGGAGGGCTAATGAGAGGAAGTTAGCCTTAGAGCTCCTAAGAGAGTACTGGGTGGGAAAAAAAGTCTTATTAAGTCCTAAACTGGGTTAGGTATATAAATGAGCCAGGACTCTCCAGAACTAGAGCAAATATCGAGGGGAGGAACCAAGAGTCTCTTCTTCTGGGCTTTAAAGTTCTCCTCGTGTTCTCAAGGAAACGCAGGCAGCAGCTGTGAGAAGAGACTGTGGAACCACCTGCTTGGCTCCTTCTTCCTTGTCCTACACTTAATCTTATCTGACTTGAAAGGAAGATACAAAGCTCCCTTCCTACTGGGCATTAAGGTTAAGCTTCTTGGATGAAAGGTGTGGGGAAGCCCAGAGAAGATGAAGATTACCAAGGGTGCTGCTTGTCCCGATCTGAAATCAAATGGCCCTGGGCTATTTTTTTATAACAAACAAGCAGCTTGTTATAATGTGCAACAAACAGCGATGTTCAGGGCTTTCCCTGCCCACGTGACATGGTTGCTATACTGTTCCTACTCTTGGAGTACAAGGCTGCTTCTTACATGGAGTAGAAAATCCTTGCTCTCCAGTATTCTTCATGTGCTTTCCTCTGAAAGAGGAAAAAGTGGGATGAGAAAGGACTTGATCCTTGGTCCTGAATTTCTGGACACAAGCCTGTAGAGATCCTTCTTTTCCCCAATATGTTCAGCACATTTAGGTCCCTTTCTTGCCTAAACAAAAGGCAACCTACAGTAGGATGTTGGCCCCTGGGCTTACCAGCTGTGAGCTGAGGCTGCCAGCAGCCAAGTGGTGAACAGGGGATGGCTGCTGCTATGGCCACATCCCAGCAGAGAGGGGAAACTACGGCGCCCTTGGCTTCCCCAGTAATCATTCTCTACCTGACTCTTCTCCAACACACCAGCAAGGCATCGTATGACTTGTTTCAGCTCAGTTTTGTCAGGACTGCAGGATTCACCGTGGCTCAAGACAACCTCAGCTGGACCACATCTCTGGGCTTGTCTAATGGCCACAGGCTCATGAGAGGTGACCTTCTGGTGGCCCCGTGAGACAGGCTGGCCTGCCCACTGCACAGCTCAGTTGTCTCACCACACACAACAAAGCACTTGCTGCTCCCAAGGCATGGCTAGATGAAGAGATTGGCTGATGAAGTCATGACATAATACTCTACTGTTATTGAGGGCAAGGGGCTTGCTCTTCCCTATAAACCTGTGAGGATGTTTAAATTGGTGGGCCTAAAGCTACAGCCTTCCTGAGGTCCTCAGACAAACTGTTCTGAAGCTTTTTATATACCTTTATACACTACATAAACCTTATACCCTTTATACAAAAGGAATTCCCCTGAATAAAATCCCATTCTGTAGCTGACCTCAAGTGTCAGACAGCTTGAGATCAGACAGGATTAATGGACTGAGGCTTGCACTTTCTTGTTTGGTGTCTTCCTTAAGAGATTTTTTCAGTGAGCTAGGGAAGCCTGTAACAAAAAGACTCTAAAGAAAAAAAGATCTGAAGCTCCTTCCAAATTTCAGCTGAATAATGAGACCAGGAATAACTTAGTTCTCTAAAGCCAAGGGAGATGTAATGTGAATCCTGAAATACCAAACATGGAAGCAAATGGACAATGAATATCTAACACTAACAAACTCAAAGAATAGTTTTTAAAGTAGATATAAAAGTAACATGAAAAATAGCTATGGAAACTAGAGCATATATAAAGCTTAAAGATGAAACTAGATTTTAGTTGGGCTGTCCGAAACTTGCACTTGCTTTCTGAAGTGCAACCTTATGCCCGCTGGATGTTTTATAACTCTCTAAAGAGAAAAATAAAATGAGATACTTTGATTTGTGACACAGTGTCTGGAACTAAAATCTCAAGTAACAGCCCTGACCATTTATGCTGCATTTTTTAAAAAATCTGTGGATCACAAAGCATTTTAATGTTCCTAACTAACACCACGTGCATCAACATAGAGAAGCACAACTCGCCTCTGATGTAGGCGGTATTATTCCCATCAGACAGGTGAGTAAACAAAGTCACAAAGAATTAAGTGTTAGGGTCCGAAAGGAAGTCTGAGGCTGAGCTGGGAATAGAACTTGTCCCTTGATACAATCCTCTTCCTTAACTGCAGGGTAATCCTTCCCTGACCTATGCATGCAACAGTAGATCACAACTGGGATATTTTTTCCTATCCAAAACATGTGGGGTTTCAATTTTTTCTCTTCTTCCACATCTCCCCATGACAGCAAGCTGAGCCCCTTCCTTCAACAAGCAACTGCCTTGTGGCACATGGCTAAAGTCTGGCAAGGTGAAAAGGGAAACTGAGCACAACTGGCCCAAGGCTACATGGCCTGTTCGTAGCCAAGAGCAGCTGGATTTCTTTCCTCAACCACTTTTCACCCACTGGCTTGCTCAGCACTAACTGCCAGGACAGACAGTTTTAGATAGTCCCTCGCTGAACAGCAACAGGAATCTTAATTTTACATAATGGTATAGCTCTGTAATGCTAACATGCAAGGAAAAAACCTAAATGTCTAAATAATCCTAGTGCAGAAATGCCTTTCAGGCTTTCTGAAACCTTAGGAATAGTAGCATGAGGTTGTCCAGCTTATGTGTGATGCCTCCTTTCAGTTGCCGCAGCTTCATCTCTGGGAAGTGGAGGAAGCATCTGTGACACCAACCTTCATCAGCTCCAATCTTTGATCACTGATGAAGTTCTTAGTCAACCTCTGTTTTTACTGTAGATCATCCAGAGAACAAGACCCATCCTATTATTTTTGGCAGTTGCTATGAATGGTTGTAATCCATGCGATGCATTTCAGATTTTGTTTTTCTCTGTCCCACCACTCCAACCTCCAAAACAACCTGACCCACAGTACAAGAAAGTCTACATCAAATTGCCTTGAGGTCTCCAACACTATGAATGAAGAGGAAGGACCAGCCGTGGTTACCTGGCTATCAGACAGCTTTACAGTACAGAGCTGCCTCCGTGCTTCTCGTCAGACTACTTGCTTCCTCCAAGCCTTTCCCAACCAGAGGCAGTGCAGCCTTGAAGATACCAAGAAGGGGATGCTCACACCAGGCCACCACGGTCACTAGAACAGGAGAGGGAAGGATGGAGGCTTTCAGCCCTCTGTTAGAGCCATGCCTGCACCCAGCTGTACTACGCAAGCTGATTCTCAAGCTGAGCCAAGCCGCCACTGGCAGATATGGGGTACTGGATTTATAGGGATAAGTGATCTGATCCGTTATGACAAACCTTTATGTTCTTTGGCAAATCTTGTGAAAAGACTTTCTTTAAAAAAAAAAAATTGTAATAAATGCGGGTATTAAAAAACAAACCCCAGTAAATTGTACTTAAGAGCAATTCTCAGCTACGAAGCTCATTCATCCCTCAGATTACTGAGAGATTTAAGAAAGTGAAACAGTTGTTATCACTTGGTCTGTGGGATTTTGTTGGCTTTTGCAGGCTGATCGCTGTATTTAAGGTAGAGCTGCTGTGCTGAGCTCCCTGTGGGCCAAGAACAATATATTCAAATTATTGACATCCCAAATGTATCTTTTTTGAGGGATAGGATATCTCAACTAGCGTCAAAGAGAGAAGAGGCACAGTACCCTGAAGATCTTAGCAAATCTGGCAGGCATTGCACTGCAGAGGCACTTGGGTGGAAGTGATTTGAAGCTCTGATCTCCTTGCCCACTCTCTCCCCACATAATGGGGGTATAAATACCATCCATAACAGTTCAAGTAAGCAGTTAAAATTTGGAAGAGTTGAAATGACTTGCCCTAGTCAGCCAGCATGCCAAGGACAACGATGAACCACTGATGAAACAGTGAAGTCCCAAGCCAGCCCTCGATGCAGCAGACCCACAACATCTCCATCCAAGACAATATTACATACAAAGTAAGGTCCACAAATATAGTGGTCTTCTACAATGGGGTCACAACCTTGGTGGATAAAGGAAGGGCAACCGATGTCATCTACCTGGACTCGTGCAAATCCTTTAACACTATCCTGCATGACATCCTTGTCTCTAAATTGGAGATACATGGATTTGACGAATAGACCACTCGGTGGATAAGGAACTGGCTCGATGGCTGTACTCAGAGAGTGCTGGTCAATGGCTCAGTGTCTGAGTGGAGACCAGTGACGAGCGGCGTTCCTCAGGGGTTGGTGTCAGGATCAGTGCTGTTTAACATCTTTGTCAGTGACATGGACAGTGGGATCGAGTGCACCCTCCGCAAGTTTGTCGATGAAACCAAGCTGTGTGGTTCGGTCGACATACTGGAGGGAAGGGATGCCATTCAGAGGGACTGGACAGGCTGGAGAGGTGGGCCCCTGCAAACTGCATGATGTTCAACAAAGCCAAGTTCAAGGTCCTGCACCTGGGTCGAGGGAATCCCAAGCACAAATCCAGGCGGGGCAGAGAATGGCTTGAGAGCAGCCCTGAGGAGAAGGAGTTGGGGGTAGTGGTGGATGAAAAGCTGGACGTGAGCCAGCAGTGTGCACTGGCAGCCCAGAAAGCCAACCCTATTCTGGGTTGTATCCAGATAAGTGTGGCCATCAGGTTGAGGGAAGGGACTCTACCTCTCTACTCTGCTTTTGTGAGACCCCCACCTGCAGTTCTGTGTCCAGTTCTGAGGCGCCCCACATAAGGACATGGACTGGTTGGACCGAGTCCAGAGGAGGCCACAAAGATGCTCAGAGGGCTGGAGCACCTCTGCCATGGGGACAGGCTGAGAGAGTTGGGCTTGTTCAGCCTGGAGAAGAGAAGGCTCTGGGGAGACCTTATAGCACCTTCCAGTACCTGAAGGGGCTACAAGAAAGCTGGGGGAAGGGCGGGGGTGGATTTTTTTACGAGGGCCTGTAGTGACAGGACAAAGGGCAACAGGTTTAAATTGAAAGTTGGGAGATTTAGATTAGTTATCAGGGAAAAAATCTTTCAGGAGAGGGTGGTGAAGCACTGGGACAGGTTGCCCAGAGAAGCTGTGGATGTCCCATCCCTGGAAGTGTTCAAGGCCAGGCTGGATGAGACTTTGAGCAACCTGGTCTAGTGGAAGATGTCCCTGCCCATGCAGGGGGGTTGGAACTAGATGATCTTTAAGGTCCCTTCCAACCCAAACCATTCTGTGATTCTATTAATCTAATATTCTGACTTGTCGTAGATGATAATCAGCAGATCTCTGAACTGCAACTCTCTAGGTTTCATGTACTCACCACCTCTTTGTAAGTTCCTCTCCAAATCGGAGTATTATCCCTAATGCTTACAGAAATTATCTGTAATAACAAAACAGCTTCTAGCTTTGCCGTGTTTCATAAGCTACCCTCCAACAACTGTCTTGCCTAACAGGCTCCTTACAACAATAGCTCTTCCTCAGTGCTTAACAGCTGGCACTGACCTTTCTTCTTAATGAAGAAACATTAAGTACCAAAATACTTCAGAAAACAAACATCAGCCCCAAACCCATCCTAGTAATGCCCAGAAGCTCTTGAAATACATCACAGAACATGAAGCCAAGCCAAATACTGGGCTTCCCATCCTGGACATGCTTTTAAATTGCAAAGAACAAAAGCCTTTAATTTATACTTGGGTTTAAAAGTCTAAGAGCAACAATAAATTAGGCAAATAAACCTGTTGCCCAGGATCAAATAAGCTCTGAGAGTGCCTAACTGAGAACATGGCTGGCAGTTAATCTTCTAATGATCAGTAGAAAATGGGCCACTGAAACTCCCCCCTCTCAGAAGAGGCTTTCTTTAGTTCCTTTCTTCTGCCATTTTCCTTAGCCGAATCACTTACGGAGCCTCATTTTGTCATGTTGTGAGGTCAGTCCAGCTCTGCTCCTCACACCGAGTTACCTCTGTGGAGGAGTCATGATCCAAACTCCCGTCTTGCCTTCAGCAGAAGGCTCTGCATGAACTGTCTGCCCCCTTGCAAACACCCAACCGAGCAAGATTCCCAGCTGTGCTCACACGCCAAAGGAGGAAAACAAAGAAAGGATAAATAGCTTCTTTTGTAGATCTGTTTTTCTAGTTTCCCTCAGCATGTGTGTTTCTGTGTGTACATATGCAATCAAGCTGTAGCTGTTAGTAGCTGACTTCTGAATTTCGTATCATCCAAAACTAAAACCTGGCAGAGGCCTGACATATCTTAGGGATGTGAAATGCAGAACATTGAAAGAACCTGCACGTTTGAAGCAACCCATCTACCTCGTGAGCTATGACTTAAATACACCATGCCCAAATCCTGAGTCAAGATTATACTTTTACTCACGTAGCTGTGATAACCTCATCTCTTAAAAGTAGATACGCACATATGCACAGGATCTTTCACCAGAAATTCCTTTCTGAAGCATGTGTGCCTTGTAATTAGTCTCCCTTATTAATTTTGCAATGCCCTGGCCAAGCGTTGACAGCACTTGGGACAGATGTGCAGCTTGCTCTGGTCCAAGCGATGCCGTGTAAACCCGTGATCACCCCGGTGTGCACACAGGATGGGGATAAGCAGCAGCTGAAATGCAGAGAGGCATCTGCTCACTGCCAAAACCAGCTTTGTTTCCCAAAGGTAAGTTATCTTAAAATGAATGGTAAAATACAAGAGGAAAAGCCAATATTGAGCTAAAGCAAGTAGGTTTCCCATGGAAAGACTTGGAGTAACTGGTAACTTTTCATGTTCAAATGCTGATCCGAGGTTAGCTCAGAGGTTAAGAGCGTACCAGTGTGAAAAGACCCGGGACCAGCAACATTCCCTGGCCTGTGTATGGACTTAGATAGTCAAAGCACTGTTCAAGTACAGCCAAAAAATATCTGTCATTCACAGTTGGTCTTTCTGTCCCTTTTTAGGAAGGCTCACTGATCAGATGAGAGGTGTCCCTACTATGATTGGCTACCAATTACACACCACTAATTACAGCAGAAATTAAACATTTTCTGAATGAGCTCCAAATGCAAAAAAATGTTCTCCTAAATAGAATTCACAAGTCACAGAAATCAGGTTAACTTTCTTTTTTTTAGATCTCAAGCTGGGCAGGAAAACAGGGCTGAAGCTCCCCATAAACACTCTTTTCAACCAGCAGTTGACACACAAGACCGTACTAGGGATATCTAAATACTGGGTAAAGGCAGGCCAGTTAAGATCACATAGAAACTCACCTCAATTTGTGCTTAAACTGCTGAGAGAAGTGCAGCCATCAACTTAAATCCCCTCCTGACAGCAACAGTCAGTATCTGAATGCTACAGACTAAGACAATGTTTTCTTAACTTTTATAAGCACAGCAATGTCGTGGTTCAGACTGAGCTTGGCTCACAGGGCTTGTGCAGTACTTCCCAAGGGGCTTCTCTTGTCCCAGGGAAGCAGTGCATGATCAGGGGCTTGAATTTTAAACTTCACACTTGTAGCTATACACAGGCATGAAATCCCCCTGTGCCTCTGCCATACAAACGCCTCTAAACCCTACTAGTTTGACCAAAGATATTAAAGCTAATACATGTCTAGACATGGTTTGTTTTCCTCTTATTCAGGCATACCTGAAACCAAAATCCTAGGAGAGCCTATTGGGATGGTGCAGAGGACATGAATTTGGGAATGTACAACTCTAAAAAGGACCAGTTTCCCAGCTCTACACTGTTGGTGTCTTTTGTAGAATATGACAACTGCTGGCACATCTTTAGGCTTTGGCTGTTTTTTCCTCACCACCCTCATTTGTAGGGGATGCACAGTACTGTCACCACTCACTGCTGATCACTTCTTTTAAGAGCAGGGATTGTAAAAAAGGGAGAGATACTTGCTTCAAGAGAGACACACACAAGAAGGGAAGTATCTCTCTTTTGCCTATCTATACATATTCCCAGTTTATTCAGATTAACAAACTATTCACAAATCTCCCCCCGTTGCCTCCAACCATTAACGCAATGGTATTCCCTATACTTCTCCACGTCTGACACAGGAGTTTACAAACCCAGATAAGCATAATTCCAGAAGCCACACCTCATTCCTGCATATATGAAGCAGAGTTTAACCCAAATCTCATTCTCCCCACGCAATAAAGTTCTAAATAAAATTGCATTTGTATTTAGTTAACCCAATGCTGTGGGTTAAACATGGGAGTTTACACCAGGTCTTGAGAAGAGAGACAGAACTCTGTAGCACTGCAAGCTCTTTCCTCATGGTGTGAGATGGATGAAGAGAGTCTAAAAGCACACAACCCATAATGAAAACACACAAACCCTTGTCCTGAAAAGGACAGCGAGATCAGTTTGCTCCCCATTTTGAGGAGACTCTCTCCTTCACAACCTCTGTCCTGTCCAACTCCGGGGCTCTACATCAAGCAAGGACTGGGTCTTCACACAGTCCTCCATACTGGCATAAAGTAACAGCATCATCTTAGATGACAGTAGTTTACGTGCTCCGTGACTGTATCTCTCCATGACGTGCCCTTGTGGCACTGGACATGTCACAGGTCAACCTCTGCAGGGGAGACTGAGTCACAGCTCTGCAGTGTTGGCTATTCTCTGCTTCAGATGAGCATGGGCAGGGTCGGAACTAGAGCATCCCTGCAGGAGCTCTAAGCAATGATAGGTCCCTCACAAGAACCCAGGCAGCTGCAGATTACAGGAAAATGAAAACATCTCTCCCTTTTACTCAATTAACCTATAAATGACATGAGTTTGCCCCACTCCTCTCTTAGCCCTGGGCAGCACAAGCTGTCTCTGTGTCTGCACAAGCAGGCCATTGTCAGTAAGCGCCTTCTGTTCTCCGTGTAGACACGGAGCACTCCAGTAGCTGCGAAGGATGGTGGTTCCTACCTTTCATAAATGAGGTAGAATCAGCACCCCTCTTCTTTACCTCAAATCAAGCATCCACGCAAACCCAGCAGTTTGTCTGTATCATTAAATCAATCTCAACCAGGGCAGTATATTGAAAACCTACCAAAATTACACATTTTGATATTCTTCTCTTTTTAACTTCCTTTCATGTTTAGAAAATGGAAGGGGTGGATGAATTCTTCCATAGCTCATCTCCAGATTCCTCCATACCCCTGTGGAATGAGAGGATGGTGTCTCTCCTCTCAGCAGAAAGCAGCAATAAAGAAGCATCTCAGGTCACTGTGTTACTCCTCTGGCATTTCCACTGTGTCTACATCCACTACTTTAGGACCATCCAGTGGTCTGCCTGTTGGCTAGCTCCAGCCAAGGGACATGCAAACACAGACAGAAGCTTTTAAAGTCATCCTCAGGCTTGTCTTTTTGGAGGTGTTTGTACCTTCTGGTTTTTGGAAGGTTAAGTGACTTGAAAAGTTCAGCCCAGGTGCACACAGCGAAATGCCAACAGGGTTTAGGTCTTATTTTGCTTTCCAAGGCTAGATGCCTCTTTCTGAATGACTAAATGGAATAATCCTGTCTCAATTTTTGCACTCAAAATATATCCACTGTGTGACAGGAGAGCCAGCAGTGCAGTTCAGGAGAGTATTAATCTTCATCTGTTGACTGCAAACTACAAACCAAGATGCTTTGAGAGAACTGCTGTTCTCTAATGGCCACTGAGCGACCCACCAAGCTCAACCTCCATCCCCCATGTCTCCCCATGACTGGGAAAACTGGTTTGCATGCCAATGCGAGGGTGCAGAGGCTGGGTAGAGCTGGCGCAGCACTGCCTCCGTTTGTGGGACAGAGGCTGTGCTCAGGGTGCTTTTCTAGGCAATGCTTTCCTGTGATCCCAACACACCCTAACTCTCCTCCTCATGCTACCAACATCAAGTCAAGAGTGAGCTGGGCTGTATTTAACATCCTGAGAGATAAAAGAAAATAACCCAGAAATTAAATTTGACCTAGTCTCTGATGGACTGGAACTGGCCCTTGCTGTACTAAGTCCCAGCTTAAAGTCTAACCACTACACCATTCTTTCCCTCTGGTGTGCCTGCCATTCAGCTAGCTGGGAAGAAGGGGATTTTTGTCCTGCACAACTCCAAGAAGCCCCTCTGAGCCCTCGCCCCACCTTCCCCGTGTGTAATCAGTGTACTCAAGCCTTGCAGGTTGGTTCCTGAATTTGGGCCTTTATGAATAGATCACTATGCTGGCTGCTCCCAGACGTACACAGCCAGTTGTATGTGGGGGAGAATCGTAAGCAAGGGCAGGAATGCTTGTTTGGCAGCCTTTCCCAGCCTCCGAGTGTCTGCTGACTTCTCTCTTTTGCTTTTTCCTTTCTTTTTTTTTTTTTTTTTTTTTTTTTTGTCTCTGCCACCTAATTTTTAAGCCAGGTTTTGATCTTCTCTGCCAGTGTAAATCAGGAGAGTCACTCCAGACTGACATCAAGTGGACACATGCATGCTTCAGGGTGCTGCTATCTAACTATCTGGACATCTTGCAGCAGATGGGAGTTGGGAATGGTGACTGCACATCCCTACCTGCTGTCTTATCCCCACTCTGGATCAGCTGGGGCCTGTTTGGTCTCTGTTTAGTCAGCAGTCAGCTGAGAGAAGACAGGGCAATGGTGAAGAAAAGAAACAGCTAGCAAGCCCTGCTATTTTATATACAATCTTCATGCTTTCACCCACTCTTTCCATATATATTATATCTTGCTTCTGCAATTAAAAAACATTACTTAAGAAGAAGATAATATTTCAAGCTGAAAAGTAAATTGGAAAGCTGTGTTTTCATTTACATGAGTTAAACACACAAGGGACAGCTGGAATGGCAGTTACAATTAGACTGCCCATTAGGATGCATTAGATGACATTAACCCAAGACCTCTCAGGTCCACTGCAAAGCTGTTGGGCTGCAAGGCGGTTTTAAAAGCAACCTAGAGCTTTAAAGTGACACTCATGTTCAGTGCAAACACTGAAAGGGGTTTTTTTTCTTCTTCGTGACATGGCACACGATCAGTGTTGCTGCTTCCAGACTACAGGAGCTTGGCACTTCTTTTAAAGCCTTTATATGGTTGAAATCAAATGCTGCAATAACCCTTTCACTACTGCAAAAGTATTCCAGAAATGCCATGCAAAAGGCACCAGCAAGCACAGCCAGACGAGGGTGTGACCAATCAGACACCCTTCCCAAATGCTGCTTATTCATCTTCCCCATGCATGGTCGTTAAGACTGGAAATTATGCATCTTCCTGGTAAAGAAAGAAAAAAATACTGAGGCATCAAGCCACTGATGCTACAGAAGCTACAGATGGATACTATCTAGGCTGTGATTTTTCACCTGGGATCCAACTTCATGAGTCGCCAAAGACAGACCATGAAACACCTTTCAAATATTAAGAGACTCAAAGGAAGCTTGAAATGAACTTAAACTCTCGAGTGCCTGCAACTCCAAGTACCTCCTGAGATTTCACTCACATAATAACTGAATTATTAACTAAAAAAAAAAGAGTGGTGTGTGGAAAAATGAAGCCACTAGCTTGTATGGGGCTACAGATCCACAGGGATTAAGAAGACATCTAAAAATACCGACCTTTTTCCAAATGCCTCCTCAGTTATGAGAAGAAACTTGCCAATGGGAGATCATGAATGCTTAAGGGAAAACAATCATTCACAACCAGATGCACTGCTGAAACGTGTTTGAAGTCCCAGAGACCCTACCCAATCTCATGTGCATGGAACTACCTGATCCTCTTGAAATCACTAGCAAGCTCCTGTTTGTAAAGCTGCAGAAAATCAGTCATAGCTTTTCACAAAAATGCTGAGTTGTCCATGTCAAGAAAATTACAGAAAGTCAGGCTATGGGCAGGAGGGGGAGAGGGTTAGAAAAAGAGAGCATTGTTTATGGAACATGAAAAGTTCCAGCGACACAATATATGGAATTCGGAGGGAAACAGGCCCTCCTTTCTTTCTGTACAATTCAAATAATTCCAATGGCAGACTGGATATTCCCCGAAACGAGTTAGAAAAGCACAGGGCTGTCAAAGCAATTTAGAAAGGGAAAGTTGAAGTAAACATGGTGACTTTTTTTTTTAAGCATGGAAGACCTGACCGTTACCCTACATAGTGTATGCTTTTCATAGAATAGAAAGAAGTATTAGCTGGATGTCCAGCCCAATGCCAGGAGACTACATGGATGTTGAAAGAAAATGCATGGAATACTTCCAGATATGGTCCCAGCTCAAGCCCAATACTCAACATGCACACCTAGCTCTAACCTTTTTAGGAAGTCTGAGGTTCTCATTAAGGAAAAAAACCCCTATGCAATCCTTCTACTGACTCAGAGTTGTCATCTTCTGTAATGGCATGCTCCTACTCCCCCGAGATGCTCTAGAGATCAGAAAGTCAGATACTTCTTATTGCTGTCATGTTTATATGTTCACGAAGATGGGGATTGAACATTAAGAGCAAAATACCCTGAATTCATACTTTCCATAACTGTCCTCCTTGCTACTTTTTTGTCTCCTTGCTCCAGCTGTAAGTAGGAACTAACCCCTGATCTTGAGGGACTCCTTGGGCTTTTTGACTAATTTCTCCAGGAAAAGCCTCTTTCAGCCTTGGGCAAAGCACATGAAGGACTTTATTCTCTTTTGTTATGGAAAGACGGTTTCCAGCATTTTGCATGATTCAGTTTTCTCTGATAAAAGGAGAAGTAACAGAAATGACAAATAGTTAATGACTATTTCCACTTCCCTACCGGTCCTTTTGATTTATACACATATATAAAATTGTGATTTGATTATGACATGATATGATTTCGAATAATTGGATCTAAACATATAAGACTAATGAAATCACAAGGTCTCTATTCAGCTAGGTCTAGAGCAATTATATGCAGTAAAACTGCTTGGTTATATACTTTATTCCTCTAAGGGCTTCTGTTCTTTAAAATACCACTTTCATGGAAGAGTTTCTATCAAAGAGAAGAAAAGCTGCACACTTTGCCAACTCAGGGAGATAGCGGATTCAAAGTCTTGCTCACTTACCATTTAAAAGACTTATTGCCTGGTGAGCAATCTTACCAGAACTCACTTGTTTAAATTATCTACATTAATGGATGACCTGAAACCTAAAGAAGTCAGTCTGGCTTTCTCTTGAATAAAGCTTACTGTCTAATTCACTCCTGACTTGTGTGTCTGAAGGGAATGGGGCTTGGGTTTTTGCTCTCATGACACTGACTAGTATGGCTTTTGACTGAGAAGCCAAGAATCACACCGACAAACTGCACTCACACAGTCTGAGCTGCCTACATTACTTCTGCAGAACAGGGAGAGTGCAAACTGAAGTATGGGAATCTAGGAACTAACTGAAATTTTTTAATTGTTAAATAGAAAATTTCCCTTGATAGTTTGAATGACACTCAGGCAGACAACATGCTGCTGTTGTTTTGGGGGGGGAGTGTAATTCCACTTTAGAACAGATTTGCTTACTTGTTTTAATTAGCGGGTTGGCAGCCTCCCTCGTAACTCTTTCACAAATTCCTCTGGATGTTCTGGCTTACTATAAATCAATCCGACACGACTGGGATGCGCTCTGTAGAGCCCCTGACAGCCACGAGGTGTCTCACGGACTGGCCCAGAAAGGGTGTGAGCCTTGGGCAACAAGACAAAAACAAAACCCCAGCTCTGCAGAAGCCTGTTTGTTTGCCTGTAGTCGTAAAAATTTTCTTTAATAGATGACTCCTAAAAGAGAGAGCATGTTCTTGTGTATCATGACAGCTCTATCCAAATAACTGAGCAGTCCTAATACCAGAGAAAATATATTTACGGAGTCAAAGAATGGTAAAACAAGAGACTACATCTGGAAGTAGTAAAAGAAAACCTTAAATATGTTAGGAAAAAGTTCCAACAGTGGAAGTCACTTAGACAAAGGAATACGTTGCTAGTTGAGAATGCATGAGGCAACGCTAGCAAGAGGTGCTTCAGAGATGAATTTTGAATTTTATCATAACAACACTACTTGGCTGTGTCATCAGGAGCATTAAAACCCATGCTGGTTCTCAGAACTTCAAATTTCATAATCCAAAACCTACATCTGCATTCGGGCAGCAGAAAAGCATGCAGTAAATGCTCTCTGCACAGAGCAAGTGGTTAGGACCTAGAATACTGTTGAAATATAGGAAACAGAGCCTATGCCAGGGAGACATCATTGTCCTAATAGTCACTGCATCCAAGGAATTATCCGACATGGACTTTTACTGCCTGACTCTTTTAAACCTTACTCTGCACTTCCCAATCAAATAAAACTATGCATAAATGAAACAGAATGGGGATCAGATAAAGACATTGCTTTAAATCCAAGAAGCAAAGACAAACCAGCAGTGCAAGCAAGAAGGCTTTGCCTCAAAAGCTGAACTAGGCAGCTCATCTCCTTAGTGACGGAAAGAAGACATGTCTTGGGAGCAAAGAAAAAGATGAGGGACTGAAAGTCCAAACCATGACCACCTTTTCAATGTCTCTTCAAGTGAAAGGATAAGTTGGTTGTCTGTAGTCAAAGGGTAAAAGGCAAGAGAACTGGGTCATCTGAGCTACAAAGAATGAAGTTCTGGATCTGCAAGAGATGCAAGTTCTGTAATTATACTAAAGCTGATGTGACTTCCATGTACGTGATTTTTATTTCTGAAACAAACTTCAAGCTAAGACAATCTAGGAGAGACCTCCTCGATGAAATGTCGAGGTGAAACTGTCATGTCCTGACCCTCATTTTGATTCAAAACTACTTCAACAATAACTGCTCACAGCATGACACTGCTAAATGTCAGCAGAGATCTGACCCACTGAAAATGAGATGAAAATACATATAAGTCTCCTATGGGCAAGAATAACTCATAACTATAACTTCCCTGATGTCTGCAAAGAACATACTCTATACAGGTAAAGTCATACTGCCTCACAAAAAGGGAGCACCCGAGGATTTTCTCCTCTGTTAACATATTAATCCAAAGCTGCTAAGAGACTTTCACCTCCGCTGCTTTCCACAATTCATCAGGGAACAACAATTGTATCTCAATAAAAAGAAGTTAAGAATTCAGTCTTTTCTGTCTTTAATGCAATGTTATGAACTAACAGCACAAAAATGTCCATTTGGGTCCATCACCAGACAGTTGTTTGCTCATGAGACTCCTGGGTTTTTCTAACTTCACTTTAAATTTGAAATTGAGACATTTCAATGAACAATTTTTTTCCCCTCAAATACAGATAATTACATGAGTGCTGTTTCTGTTTAAAAAAAGGCATTTTCCAAAAATAAATAGCTCTAATATCTTGCCCATCTTGGATGTAGAGAACTAAACCACAAAGGGCCATGTCAGGATTGTCTCTGAGGCCCCAGATAAGTCTTGCCTCCTGCTAATAGAGCTCGCCTGCAAGCACAGCCCTTGATAAGCTTGGAGCAGTGCATGTAGAGCTCATGGGATCCAGGTGGCCTAGCATGCTTTATGGATCATGTGAGGTATATCCTGTATATGGAGAATGAGCAGGAGAAAAAGTGATGGGCTACTGCTCTTTCAAAGCCTCATACACTTACCGAGGCTTTGACTCATCCCATAACATTTTTATACACTCCAAGTTTAACCTTCCTGGACTCTGCATACTGTTACTGATCACCCATTCTGCAGGTCACATCCAGCTGGTGCTATAGCAGCTTTGCAGCTAGTCTACTGCAGCCTGGGCAGAGCAGTCACAGGAGGTGACATGAGTCTGGCATAACTGTCCCTGTTTTCCGCTCCGTCTGCCTTGCAGCATTGCCCGTTGCATCCCACTCCTAAATCCTGGGCTGTCACAGGAGTCCTTGCCCTGAGCTTGCAGCTCTCCACTGCAGCAGACTCCAGTCTCCTTGGTCCTACCTTGCTGCAGGTGGAATGGAGGCACTTCTGGATGAGCAGATACCAGTACTGTGCAAGGCACAGGTAACAGAGCAGGGAACCACAGATCCTTAGTGGGACACACTGGCCATGCCAAACACTAACCTCCCTGTAGTGATGAAGGCTCCCAAGAAAGGGCTGCAGGCAAACTCTTCTTTACAGGACTTAAGGGACTGCTTTGGCTTTACATTGTCTAGAACTAGCCTCATTTTCCAGGGTTGGAAATGACTTAGACACATTTAAATGTTTATCAGGAGCTCACTCTTTTTCTAAATTGGAGTTCAAATCTGATAATGGCCAACGCAGGATATTAAAAAGTGACAACAGGTAAACGGTATCACTGCTGGATAATTCTTTACAGCCTGTAGCCTGAAGTGTGAATCAATGGTACCTCTTGCATTTGGACAAGCTGAGGTAACCCAAGTTAGCTTCAAACATCTCACTCACTTCAATCCTCTGTGTCTTACACTTGGACAACCCTTTCCTGTCCATAGACTACTCATAAAGTGTCATGATTGACACTACAAATGCACAAGGCAGATGGGGGCCAACATTACTCTCTCCTTACAAACTCAGGGTCCTAGTCAGGGATGCTTGCCAAGCTGGTGGATGAACCCGGTCAGCCTTGAGGCAGGTGAGTTCTCGTGAAGAGAAGGAGAACTAGACATACAAGACCACGGACATACTCTTCCATTGATCCCAAATATGCTGGGGAAGTCAAAGGGCTTCCAACAAGAGGAAAGGTACATTTGCTGAAATAAAAAAAGTATTTTTACTGTTTTGATAAGGGCGATGAATGATAAAAGGTCTTGGAAGGCATTTACTCTGATTCACACTGGAAGGCTGCTAAAGCCAGCATGGCAAGAGACTATAACCCTGTAAACATATGTTGTGTATTAGATTCTGATCTGGCAGCTTGCCTTAATTTTGTTTTTTTTAAGGCTCTAGCGAGTTCCAAATACACTTCCATGTTTGTGTTCCAGCAAATGAGCAAAAGGCAGAATGCTTGAGCGACGGGGACCCTGGAATGCACTGGACTATAAATTAGAAAAAAGAAAAAAAAGCCTCCATTAGTGTTGGCACATCAAGCAGAGGATGACAAAAATATCAGCAAATTCTTGTTTCTGTCCCTTTCTCCCAGCTTTCTCTTTTTCCAGCGCGCCCTTCACAGCTGCTGAGAACTGTAACAACTTCAGTCTCCTCTGTTTTAACTACTGACATGGACAGAAGTGACAACGGAACACCTTCCTAGCCAATTTTGTTACACCAAAGTCCCCACCAAAGCAGCACCCCACAGAGCACCCTCTCAATAGCAATTAGTCTGCTCCCTGTAGACGCAGACAATTAAATTCTTTCGAGAGGCGTTTTAGACTTCTCAGGATTGAGAGTTCCGGCTCATATAAACAAATACTGTTACAAGAGGCAAAGTTGATATGGATATATGCAAGGAATGTATAGACTGAATAAGCAATTTGATAATTAATGGAGTTGACAGGCACTTTCTAATAGCACACAAGTATGTGCAGACTGAATGGTTTCATATACATGCTGAACCAAAGACATTATTAATTTTAACCCATTTTATACCTAATCACTCAGATGAAGGAAACACATTTTTTTCCTCTTGGGTATTAATCTTGACCTCTCAAAGCCTGATTATTGGGAAATAAATCCTTTGCACTTAGTACTGTTGCAGACAACAAACCCGCAGATGTCTTGTACAGGATGATTTTTTTCTTAGAATGTCTGAAGAATTAATTTTTGATTACTTTCTAGGCATTGATTACTTCTTTTATGTCCCATAGCTTAAATACAGCATTTTTGCTCTTAATGAAGAACTGAGAGCTTAGTTGCATGGGTTTGGGGAATCTCTGAAGAGACCCGCTTGGCTAATACGGAGTTTCTTTTATTACTGGCTTCCAAGCAAGCCAAACCACTGCTCCTACAAGCCCAGCTGCAGAAACTAAAGACTCTTAGTAAGGTCTTGAGCAAAGCACTGTCCCACCTGGCAGGAGATCATGACAATTCATTGTGCATGAAAGATATTGTCACATTTTGAACTGCATGGGGAGAAAGCAGTGTTGTAACTGCTCCCACACAGGAATGAGATAATGTTTTCTCAGTCTGGAGCAGGTTGAGAGATGAAGCCTTTATATACTTCACAATTTCAGCTGTCTTACGTTCAGGAAACAGGCAGCTAACACATTTGTTTTATGGCCTTATATCGTACACAATATAAAAATATTCTACAGGTTTCTCACGCAGTAACTACCCATGGAAATAAGATTTGGTCAGTCTTTCCTTACCCATGTCCCCCTCTCCTCTAATGAGGATGCCAAAAGCCAGACCAAGCTGCCCTCTTTCTAGGGCCTATGTCCTCCATAAAATCATTGAGAGAATGGAAGGAGTTAGTGTTCTCCAGCAAGAGGCAGATGAACAGCCATATGGAGATAGATCTGAGGTGTTTCAGGCTCATTATTCCATCTAGCCAATAGCCAAAAGCAGATGCCTACGGAAGAACATATTAAATACATACCCTATTAAAAGCCTTGTAGATGGGTCACAGTTCTGCCATCCTGTTGGGAACCCAGTGGCAGGTCAACCTGCTACGATTAATCAAACATCAGACGACACACTGCTGTGTGCTAACTGCCTCCTAGCCCAACCCCAGCTGCAGCTGCCTTTGAAGAAAGGTGCAATGCCTTCTGCATGGATGTACACGCTGAATAAAGTCTTTTAAAGCATGTGAGAATGAAAGCTGTCATCAAAATGTACTGATGTACAATTATGGGTTGAAGGTTGAACTATTATTACTTCATGCCCTCCCATTCCCCTCCCCTCCAGGGTGGGAAGAAGGGGGGAGGATTATTCATTTGTATTCAAGCACTTCATTAATGTTTATAAGAGAATCCAAACATGCAAGCAAAACAAGGACGAAACACTCGCACCAGACGTGTGATGCGATAAATGTCAGTGGAGCAAATATTTTGATCTGTTTACAGAGAGGCCTATTAAGTCCTTTTTGAAAAGCTGTGCAGAGTTGTGGCTTGGTCTTTGCCTAGCAGCTCCAGCGTAAACAAATGGAAGATGGCTAAGTCTCTCCCTCTCATTTTGTTATGACATCTGGAAACCTAAGGAGGTTGGGAGAAGTCAACTGACCGCCCTACTGAGATGTCTAGCAACAGGGTCTGCTTGTTGAATGATGGCAGGACATGCAAAGTGGAACTGCTGAGTTCTCCAGCCTGTGTCAGAATCAGTGGATTTTCAACACAATAATGCCTCAACAAAAGTTGTTGCAACACAAAAGCCTTTGGTTCACTGCTAATGATGCAATTCTATGCTCTCTGCCATTTTTAAAGATCATTTGGGTTTGAAAAAATCAGTTTCATTAGGGACTAAAATAGGGTATAAAGATGGGTGGAACTGCTATATTCACCAAGGGATGGAGATGTGTCCCATAATCCCTCGCCTGAAGAACTGCTGGTTCTGGAGTTTGCAATCAGCCTAGACTTCCATAGATGTTCCCTTCACACCACCATCTAATCTCTTCCAGTCCCTCCACCTACAAGTATTTCTTTTTGTAAGACAAATAAGTTGGAAGGGATAAAAGAAATTTATAGACAGATAAACTACAGTTTTATCCTCAGATATAATAACACATTTGGGCTATTTCAGCTTATGAAGTCATGCCTCAGTTTCCAGCACGTTATGTAAGGCCTATAGGTATAAAATTGTCCTATATGTAAATATTAAGGACCAGGGTTTCTTACCCAGATGCCCAGCTTGCATCCTTTCTGTTCAGAAGGAATGGTGTTTAGACCATACAGATTTACAGTGAACTCCAGGAAAGGGAAAGCTGAATCAAAACAATTTTCAGATTGAAACTCTCCTTCTGACTTAGTCACTTCACTTTTTTCATGGCATCAAGAATTCAACATGAAACCACAAGTAACTCCACTCAGTCTGCTTTTTCAGCCTACTGAAATCACAAATAAATTAGAAGAATACTGACTTTTTCTTTGTAATTCTCTTCATGAATTATTTGGCTACACAAAACTCCCTTCTACATAAACCAGTAGGAAAGATACCTTGCCCAGTTTCGAGGACTACAAGGATGCTGGTTTGGGTTCCAGGTTCAAGGACTGCATACTTGCTGAATTTGTTTTAACAGGAACTACACTGAGTTTTACCCCAGAGAACAGAAGAACGGATGTCAAGTCTTTTGGGATTCTCCCATTGGTATCTTCAAAGCTATACTCTCAAGCCTAAGTGATCTCAACAAAACACACCCCTTCCTTCCCTGACTGACTGGGATGATGGATTGCTAGACATGGCAGTTGCCAAACTTGTTATTCTCTTAAAAAAATGTAAGAAGGCTCTGATACTTTAGTGTGTTGGAACAACGGGAAAATGCATCTGACCACCCAATCGAACAGTAAACAAACATTGGTCATCCTTGTGTAACAGGGATCAACCTTTACAGACATAAACTTCCAAGAGGAAAATATTTTCTGGCTGACTTTTCCTTTTTAATTAGTCTCCCTGACTAATTCTTGCAGAAAATGCGTGACAGCTTACTGGCTTGGTCTTGAGCCACAGTCCCTTCCACGATGCTATGTTCAGCTGCACTCTCTGCTCTGGGTGTGTTTTACACCAGACTCCTTAGGAGTGTCAGGCCTTGAAACCTTGTCAGCATGCTGAACATCCACAGGGAAGAGAGAGAGGAATCCCTTCCCCTATTTTTGTTTAGCTACCTCCTGCTCCTCTGCTTCAGAGCTAACCCTTGGGGTTATTTATGTTGCATGACCTTGAGATAAATGGCATTTGGCAGGCTGCCGGATGACTTTGTGTTTCAAATCAAACATTCTCAGTTTCCCCCACTAACAATGGGAATAATTCCTGAATGCCTTTTTGGGGGTATTTCTTCCCATCTCATTGCCTGACATGAGTTCTTTGGTAACTACGTCAGGGTTGGTGAACTTTAGCTTGACTTTCTTGTTAGATGCAAGTACCAAGTGGTGTGTGTGGTTTTATTCTGTGGTTTGGTGTGTGTGTGTGTTTTCTCTTTGTCCCAGAGTGTCTGCACTGCTGGTATTAGAGCTACAATTGTTCTATATAAAGCAAAGATCCCTTGAATGATTTGCCAAAGGCTTTATCTCTGAACAATCTTTGTCTGTACTTGCTTTGCCGTTAACCAGTTTTGACTCTACTCCATAATGGCTGGAGTTGCTTTGCCTTAACTGATATATATCAAAGAGAACTGCTAAAATTAACTGCTCATGAGCTGTGTCCAGGATGTTAGATTAACTCATCTAGAATCTTTTAGAGAACAAACTGATTTACGATGTGTTATGACATTGTTACTTGATGTGTTGCACAACAACTCAATTTTAAAAAATGAAGAGCGCTCCATTAATAAGAGATAAATCTTTCCAGTGTAATTCAAATGAATCTGCAACAGCTTTAGAGAAAGCATGATAAGGGATCTTGTGTGGGTTTTGGTGATTGTGTTTTGCATTCCTAAGGTTATCTTCCACTGGGATCTCTTTGTCAGTAATGACAAAATCCATCCAAAATACACCCAAATATGACACCTTTTGGGAGATCATAGCTCTTGGTACTTCACAAGACACAAAAGGGTACTACTTGTGTAAGTGATTCTCAACAACTAATACTTACAGGTTTGAGAATGTACACCAAGTGTTCTAACTATGCTTTCTTTCAGTTCCAGAGCCATACTTTGCTGAAGTCTCTACATGGTATGCCCCTTACAGGCTTATCCAGTCATAGTTAACACACAGCAAGTGCTCAAAGCAGTCAGCTTCTTTCTCAGAAAAAACACACCTTTATACATTAAGATATAAATAGAGCATTTTTTTAAAGCAAGCACTATTCCATTACTGGAACATGAACCAGTGTAAATGCTGACCTTAAATTACGAAGTTTCTAGAGTGTTTCAGATGACTACGTTAAAGGCTCAGGTCTCTCTGGATACCCAGCTTCAACAAAAATGCCTTTGAAAGTGAGCTTGAATTATATACTGTACAGTATGTCTCATTTCACAGCCAAGCCACTTGAGTTAATAACAAAAATCCTCCCTGGCCTCACACAATTAGCTGGGTAAAAAGCTAGTCAGTGCAAGCCTGCATACGGCGACAAGCCAATCCATAAAGTCGAACAGTGTTTCATGCCTGTGGATGCCTGCTGCCTTGACCCTCTGAACTTCATCTCGCCACCAAGATGCGGCTTATTTCAGTATGTTACAATCTGGTCTCGCGGCATGATGTCACATGGGGGAGAAAACATCTCCCTGGCATTCTGCAAATGGAAAGGAGACATGCTGAAGGAACTGAATTTCAGTTCGTTACTGTCTACCAACAGAGCATCCCAGTTGTTTGAAGGCCAGGCCATATTAGAATTGGTTTGGCCATAACTTGGTACTAGAAACTTGACTTTGTTCGACACTATGTCTCAGTGAGTTACCTCCTTCAGCAAGCAAATAACGGGCTTGTCTGAGAACGCTTTTTCTAGCATTTTCCAGCTTTTTCCTGTATTAATCAGAAAATAATTACAAAAAAGGTCTTTCTGTATAGTTACCTCTCAGGAAAACAAACCTTTTGAGACCCTTTAGCATACTTGCACCTCTCTTACTCCTGTAATATCCCAAAAACAAGGAACCACCTTAGCTTGAAAGCAAACTACAATTTAGCATCCCAGTTGGCTGCCAGTATGTCAGGACCAGCACTTCACATGCTGTAAGGCTTAGCTCTTTTGCAATTAATAGTGCTATGATGATTTTACGAGTGTTTTAGAACCAATGGGACACACTGGGACATGCCCCATCACACTTCTCTACTGGAATAACATTAATCTCAATGATCATTTCTAAAACAGTAAATCAATCACATGCCAGGAATACAAAGACCTTCAAAAAGTTGGGCATGTTTCTTAAATCTCCCTTTTGCCCTCTCCCCCTCTGCTGACTCTGCAAACTCTTACACTGTGAGCATTTTGTCTCACATTTAAATAAATATTCCCCATCACTATTATGCTGTCACCTGTAATAGGAAAAGCCTGCAAGAAATCAAAGGAAAGCAAAATTTGTGCGATGGCAGAAAGTGTACAGAGAATAATCAGTCTTCATTGTGACTGTTAACAAAAGTGAGGGAGCCTAACAGAAACCTTGGATTTAATACAGTCTCTAGGATATTGAGGGCATACTTTAAAGACACAGAATCTCCTACTTTAAAGAAATATATTCCCTGTGTTCCTCATAAGTTGGCTTTTATTAAAATAGAACGAGGTTTGAAAATAAGTTGAAGATTTGTTTCCTTTTTCTCATTCCTTGGCTCATGAACAGAGTCTGATGAATATCACTTTGCTCTATGAAGGCAGCTTCTTCTCTATGTATGGGGGATATCAGTGTCCCAGTGGGTGCCCCAGCACAAGAGCTAGGGTAGAAGAATGAAGTTTGATGCAATTGTGGGAAAATGTATAAAGCATTTAGTGTTATTCCGTTGATTGTGTTGTTACAGCTAACACGTTGGCTGTGACTGAACTGCCAGCTTTTCCCCGTGCCCGTCTCAATGAACTCTGTGATTTTGCAGGGATACCCTAGCATGAAGAACCTCTGGACTGGAATTCATTTGAAAAGTTTTGTAACTTCCATGTTAACTGAGCCTGGGAAGCAAAGAAATCAGAACACGCTCTCTTTTTTTACAATCCTTTCTCTATTTGCCAGTAGGAGCTTCTGGGAACGGTTCAGTGTTATCCCCAGCTTCAGGGGATACCCTGGAATGAGAACAATGTATAGGATTTGATTCATACCAATAGTCTTTCATATCTAACACTGCTGCCCACTGGCATGGGCTGCCATCCTGGTTTTGAAGAAGTCAGTAATAAAACGCCCTTTTGACATCTGCAAGGCTCTTCAGCCCTCAGAGTTGTTGTGGTGCCTGGACAGAGGTGATCAGCAGTGGCCCACTGATAATAAATCTAATTACAGTATTTCAGGGATGATGATTTCTTCAGGCATAACCGACCTATGGGAGTCTATGTACAATGAGAAATGGGGTGTCTAGGCCTATGTTAAATGACCCTCAGAGTGGAAAATCAAGGGTCTTTGATGTCATTCAAACCAAAAATACTTTTGCTAATGAGCCTCAAGTCATACAACATCCATCCCAAAATGCTGAACACATGGTTTTAATTTACAGCTTTTAGCAACTTTCATTTATATTGTGCTAGAAGTCCTGAAATGACTTGCAGCAGAAGCTCTAAAAATTGGAAATCCAAATGGTAGGGACTGCTGTTGGAATAACCAGTGATATAAGCAGCAGTCCTCTGTGCTAATTCCTGTCTGAGCTTCTGACACAGGTATTAACCATGTCACTTCTAATTCTCTGCACACTGAAATGACAACTACATCCAATAAACAACAACAATAACACAAGGCAGCTATAACGTTTTCTTGAGCACCACAAAAAGCAAATTCACGGAGATGAAGGAGACCCCATAACTACGAACTTCTGTGACAGATACAACCAACCACTCATGCATTTTACTCCCATACCTGCTCCCACCCTGCAGAGATCATAGCCTTGTTCCAGTTCCAGTCCAAGAACTGAGATATCAGTTCAAACACTGATATTGGCAGTTTTAAGCTCTGCAGTCAGCAATTTAATTTCTGGTGTCTCAAGCGAGCTGGAAACCGTAATGCTTTATGGGTTACAGAAAGAATATTAGGTTCACAAATTGTTACGATGTTCAGAAAAATGTCTTAGGGACTGCAACCTATAAATAATTTGAGAGGTTCAGAAAGATACTGAAGTTTGTGATCAACCCACAGTGCAGATTTTAAGTCTGGTAGCATCTAGGATCTCAATAGCTTCTCAGCTTGAAAGACGGATTTGGGAAATTGTGTGGACACGAGGCAGATATGTTTCACTGCCAAATAGGGCTCTTCTAATGCTGCCTCTTGAAGGTTAAAAAATTGAAGTTCCCAAAAGGCTGGTCATTACTTAAAATCTCCATTTTTGTTCTGTTCTAAACACTGTGCTCTGGGGAAGTCATTTTACAGTCCCTCATCCAAGCATGCAGGGAACTTCTCTAATGGGACCAGAAGATGAAAGAAATCACACCAATTTCACGTGGCTCAAGCAATAACTGTGATTTCTTCTGCCTTTTACCTGTCTCATCAACTTCTAATGACAGTGAAGAGATTAATAAGGGTTTGCAGTGTAAAGCCCAGCACAGGGGAAACCTGTTATTTTATAGGATGTCCCTCTGAAGTTCCCAAATACGCTTTGCCAGGAGCCCTGCTGCCTATCTCCGTCTCCACAGGAGTGCAAGGCGAATGAGTGCCCTTGCTTAAGATCATTTCTGGCCTTTTCAATACAGGAACCTCTGGCTAGCCTGAATGATGTGGGCTGGCTTTATAATGTGGATTGCTACTCACTAGGGAGCTGAGGGGAGGCTGTTAAAGACTTTCTGAGGACTGTAGGTTGCACTAAACTTGAGGTTTTTAAGGTCAATGGTTCGTTCTGTTTATAAGCAAAGCACTCTGGGCCCAGGGCAGGATCCTGACTGCCTGTTGCAACAACATCAGAAACTGACAGCAGACAACAAACAGAGAGAAAAATCTTTGCTGTGGAAACATCATTTACTGAAGCTGGGGGGGTGGGGGAGGGTATTCTGCACTTAGTAGGTGAGCAGCTCAGAGGTGGCAAACAGCTCCAGGGGAGATCCCACAGGGATTTGAAAGCAACATTAATGCCTAAGTAAGGGAATGGATTTGGGTCATCTGTCCTTCTGATCCCCTTCCCTGAAGCAGAGCTCAGGGAGTGAATCTCCTCCAGGGAGCAAAGCATGTGCCCGGGGGCTCCCCGCACCCCTCACAGTGCAATGGTACCAGGGCTCCAGGCTGCTGGGACCAGGCACTGATGGAGCCAGAGACCATGCTCTGACCCCAACCCACCGCTTGCCACACATGCAGGAGAAAAAGGCTCAAATCTGCTCTTTGACTTCTACACATCAGTGATGCTCAGCTGCCTCAGATACAGCAGGGACTCCCTTCAGGGGCAGCCTTGTTCATCACTGTTTTCTGGGGGTTTGTTCCTTCCAAAGCCCACTTTATAAAAATGTAATTTCTGCCTAAAAATGACCACAAGCAGCACCCACAATTTTGCAAACAAATAGGCTAGCAGAATCTTCTTCAGATCTGCTTGCAAAAGGCAGGTACACCTGTTTTGGGCTTGGATCTTAGCAAGGGAGGTGTGAAACATCAGAGGGAAAGGAAGGGCTTACATCTAAACTGTTCTACAAACACTTGCAGTTATATACACAATAAACACAATAGACAAATAGCCAGCTACCCCTCAAGCCACCATTAACTGACTGGCTTTTTTCTTAATAGGCATCAAATGCCAGGGTGGGCCTTTCAAGGGGGCTGGCGTGAAGAAGCACAACAGTAACTGGCGGTAAAGAGCAACACGTACAGTTAGTTACAGCTATAAAACGTCAGCTGCTGACCCTTCCAGGTGTTACTGTGACTACTGTAGTTTTAATATCTGCATAGTTTCACCCTCGACAGTTCCCCTGGTAAAGATGTAAAGCAGCTACACTAGTATTCACAGGGAGTTAAATAGAAGGATTTTTGTTTCTGCTGTATGAATTTCTACCCCAAGTTTAATTTTACTAAGGGATTTTTTTTTTTTACCCTGGGGTGCAAGGGGGGTGAAGGGGGTGATAGTTTAATTGAACCAGCAAGCTGAAAACTATGTGTACTATGTATAACTATGTATAATCAAACCTTTTAGCATTTCTTTCAACAACATTCAGCTATCAAAACAGATGATACTAAGCTATATTTGATGACTCTTGCCCTTTTCATGAAGCCTGAAATATTTTAAAAGCAAAAAGGGACAATATCTATTAGGCAAAACCCACTTTTCCTATTAAAAAACTAAAAAAAGAAAAAATAAATCAATGATACTTCCTCAAATAAACTACACAGACTGTCAGAAGTCAACTAGGGCTGAAACTGAGCCCTTTAATGCAGTTTGAAAAACTTGGAGCCTGGATCTTTCATTAGTATAAACAGGCAAACTTCACTCAAAGTCAGCTATACCAAGCTATACTGTCATCTCCGAGAATCCCAGCTTTGTGATCACAGAAATGTTTAATTTTTCAAGGGGACAGGGGAGACGGAATCGCAAGCCCAGGCCGTGGCCCTGTCTATGTATTACTGTGTCGTGCTGTTTTGCCACTGAAGGTCCAAGACTGCAGATCTGTCAGTGACCAAACGTGATGGACCACCCATCGGTCCTTTATTAAACAGCACTTGTTCCCCTTCTAATCCTATCACTAGAGTAATCAAAGCTGCCATGTCCCATGGTTTGATGGAACAGCAGGACCTGGGAAATGAAGACTGATTTTGTTAACAAAGTCATTCCTGCCCCCTGAATGCTGTCTCATTGGTAGAAAGCAGGGAGACGAGGTTTATTTGTGCAGAGAATGAGGCAGCAAAGAAATGAAAGGGGAAGAATGGTGAAGTGTGAAGTTTAATCTGGCACAGCCTGAGGTTTCTTTCTTTGAGGCCGTCTCTGATCCAATCAACACCGGTTTGATATTTAACATCTCCCCCTGCAGTTGGAAATGATACAGGCCAGAGGAGACCGGAGCCAGGGCTTCGCAAGCCCTAGCAGCAGAGGGAGAGAAAAGGGGGTGCTGGCAGCTGCCTTCCCCTGACAGCTTCCCCCACCGACAGAGCAGGATGGAGTCCGGCCCTGACACAAAATTCCCCTCACAAACCTTGGGACTCAGGACATCTGGCATAGGCTGAGGGCTGCTTCTCCCTCAAGACAGTGAGCTCAGGATGGGATGGGAGAGGGATTTTATTTCTGACTTGTAGGAAGGGATAGCAACACTACCTCAGTCCAGAGATCCGGCTGACAGATGGGATCAAATACAAGCAAGAGCTACCATCCACCTCCCCAGGGCAGAGCGGTTTGGGTAGAGGAGTAAGACCTTCCTTTGCTGTCCCCTTCGCTGGGGACACGATGCTGCCCAAAGGCACTCACCCCTGGGGCTGAGCCAGGGTCCCACCACAGCCCTGGGTGATCAGGGTGGACACAGACAGACCACAGCAGCTGTAGGAGTCACCGTCACCATCCTACTTACTCCAACGACAGTCTACGTCAGCCTGGGGAGAGCTTCTTTACACCACAGACCTGCGTGAGGGTCCCAAAGAGGGTGGGAAAGCTTAACCCTCTCCTGAGCTGGCCCTCAGAGGACACGTGGACAAGTCCTCACAGCCCATCATGGCACTGGCTGCAGTGCCTCTGCTGGGATCGCAACAAGAGAAGGCCCTGAATGCCATCTGCCCCTCACCAGCTCTTCTCAGTCCTGGACCACTTGATTATGCACTTTTCTGGTCACTCTGTAAATAAACATCTACACTGTCGGGCAGAAAAGTTGTCTACTTCCTCTTCTTTGCGTGCCTCTCAGCTCTTTCCATCCCACGTTCAGCGAAAGCCCTGAAACTCCATATACCAAGGAGCGAGGACATTTCAGCCTGACCCAGACCCCATCCGAATGTCCCTGTTCCAGGCTCCCAACTCTTTTTTGGTCTGAACAGCCTTTTGCTGCTGTTCAGACACCTTGCCACCAGCTATACAATACGCAGGGCCCGGATTTGTGTGACCAGCAGCTGCTGGAGTCCCAGGGGAGTGAGGATGCTCCAGAAGCCATACAGGGAAGCAGCCAGTCAGTGGGAAAGGAGGGTGGATCGAGCGATGCCGGTTGGGAGAGCGGCACGAAACACGGAGCAGAGCATCAGACTACGAAGTTTCTTGGGTTACAACAGAAAACAATGTGCTGCGCTCTACCTGCAGGAGCTGGCAGTCCAGGAAGCAGCCAATTATATGAGCCACCTTAATCTTTTCATCCGGCTAAGACAATCAACATTTCAAAGCCACACACAGAACGTTTCAAGGATCATTCCTGGTCAAAAATGCAAGTGTATCCGCTTTCTTTCAGAGCAGATCAAAACCAAGTACCACACCGGGACCACTCCTAGATTTCCTCCTCCTCAGCGTATCAGATTAACAGATTTGGTGCATGCAGTCAGATTAAATATTTGCAGTAGCACAAAGCTGCCTTTGAGGGGAAGAAGTAAAAAAAAAAAGTTTTTTTTCTTTTTTAATTTGCTTAGGGTAAAAATACTGGACTTTGGAGATGGCAGAAACAAAAGCATTTACATGATTCAGCAAGGCAGAGTTTTAAAACTCGAATTCTGAATACAGAAATTACGTGCAGTATTCCCGTAACAGTAATGCCGAAAACAGGTAAAAACCGCTGATGCCCTTAGCAGGTTTGGGACCATAATTTATCACAGATGTTCTCATCAAACTGTGCAAACACCCTACAAGACAAAAGCTGCTCAATTTCTGATTTCCATTTTAGTGTGTTTTAATTACATGCTGCTTGAGGAAGGCTGCAAAACCTGAAATTGGGAGGCAAAACCTAGAAATAGTAATCCACTCTGCTAAATTAGCACAGTAATACACCAAGCAGTAGGACTGCCAGACGGTGTGATAACATTACAAATTACTATTGTTAAACAACTAGCCAGGTGTCAGGATGCATGAAATCTAAAGGAAGCAAGAAAATAAATATCTGGTTTGTTTTGTTTAATTTTGTCTCGTGTTGTTCTGGTGACCTTGTTCCCAAAAAAAGCTTCAGACTAGGAAAAATCATCCTGAACACTGAACTGTTTTAGCAGAAATGTCAATTCTCTGTAATAATTACAATGTAATGTATTTTTATAATCAGCGCAAACTTTTTGCATAAATGATTGTCCTTCACTTGCCAACAGCAGTGATACCTTTGCTGTTCTTATTCAGATTATTATTGTAGCAAAATGAAGGGGAAATTTTTGTTTCTATTTAAAATTTAGAGAATGACAGAAAGTCAGAATTGTGGTAAGAGCAGCAGTGAGTTTTGTACTGTCCCTTTTCCTTTCTCTGTCGCACACTCGCTCTCTCTAAAAAGAAAAAAAAAGTAGTATGATTCATGTTTAAAAGGCTTCCAAGCGGTACATTTTTAACCAAGTGCTTTCATGCACTTGATTCTAACTGCCGTTTTTGACCTAATACAACCAAATGCTATTGGATGTCTGGAATGGTTAATTATTTTTACCTCACCTTAAAGAAGGGGTTCAGAAGAGAGGATAAGTACTTAAACCTTTCAAACAACAGAGTAAAACAAATTCCTTGTTTTGCGTGTGTGTTAATTAATGCACACTGAGTCCTGAAGGGCCTTCTTTTAATTATTTTTGTTGATAAACAAGAAAATCCTTCCAAAAGCGTATACAACCAATCTTCTCCTCTGAAGGCTGTATGCAGAGTTAGACTTCTAGCTGAAATATCATATGAACCAAATGTTAGTGAAAGCCAGACTTTTTGCCCTTAAAACAGTTCCCACTAGGCTTCAGGGGACAAGGGGGTAAAAGCACTCTAAGGACATTTTAATCAGACCAAAGATCAGCCCTTTAATCCTTATTCCCACATCACCAAGAATTTTTTTTTCTCAAACTAGGACAGTAAGATGAAGCTGGAAATATGCTGATCCAAAACTAATGACAAAAAGCAGGTTAAAATGAAATATTGTCACAGTAACTGACACCACCATAAATTTCCCTGAATTATTTGTTTTCTTCCACACACATTCATTTCCTGAATTTCTAGTAAATCTGATTTCATATAAACAGTTTCACAAAGCAAAGTCAATAGCTGTGACTGTGTTCCTGATTAATCCACCGAAATGAAATAGGTTGCAATGGCTTAGTATTTGGTTGTTTAAAGCTAAATCCACTGAAAGAATTCTGGAGTTCAGTTACACCAATAACCTTGTTTCTTCATCTACATCCTTTTCTTTTTGCTGAACTTTACCTGTTCTAAAATGAAAAAAAAAAATCTATGCAGATTTCTAGATTTCTACACAATTTCCCCCAGTACATGAGGGCAACGTGAGCCAGTTTGTTTTGACCTGGAGTGACCACTAAAAAGACGACCGACAGTTTGCACGTACTTAAATCTATTTGTACAATGTTGAAATTTATTTTCTCATTGTTCATGCTTCATCTTCTTCCTGACAAGTACCAAAGAGCTGCTTTGCTTGAAAACATGCAAACAAAAAAAAAAAAGCACTTTATACCCTGCTCCAGGACAGGACGGGAGGCGTGGAAGCTTTCCTCACAAGTGGCAAGCCAACAGACACACATTCACACCCTGGACATTTGCCTCTCAAATAAATAATACACATGATGAACGAGCAGCACTCACTGGCTGTATCGCAGGGCTTTTGCGGGCAGCATGGATCAGTGCAATGGAGAACAGGCAGCCTGACGCAAAGGCCGCTGGAGCCCACAAGCGACCCATCCCACTGCAACAGGGTTGGGGTTTGCACCCCTAAAACCGACCAAAACAACCAAATCCCACCTCCTGGGATGAGCCACAAGGCCCAGAAGCTTCCTTACCTGGGAGAAGTTGAGCCCATTCAGTGGGTGACACTGCTCCTCCACCCTCTCCACCGCACCCGTCCTCTTCTTCATCCTCTCGGCCTCCTGGGCGAGGTAGAGATCAAGCACCGGCACCCCTCTGGAGCGGATGTCCGTCTCTGTCAAGGAGTTCACCATGAGCATCACCCAGACAGGCCTCTTGCGCTCCCAGTTGCCAGCAATAGCATTGAAGAGGTAGTCAGCGTAGAGTCCTTTGCCTCGCTGGTCCGGGGTCATCCAGTGGGGCAGCATCAGCTTGATGTAGTCCAGGTGGCGTTTGAGGCGGCGATACAGCTCCCGGGGCAGCACATCCTGCAGGTTCTCCCCGTGGGGCAGCATCTGGCAGCTGGCCAGCCCCGAGATGGTGTAGGGGTCGGTGAGGTCCAACTCAAAGTAGACGCTGGAGCTGGTGTGGAAGGCGGCCTTGGAGTTATCGGGGATGAAGTCCCACACCCGCGTGTAGGGCACGTGGATGGTGCCGAAGAGATAAGCAGGGGGGTCACGGCGGATGGTCCAGAGGAAGGAGTTGAGCTCTCCTTGCTGGGGAGAGGACAGTGGGGCAAGTCAGTGGTGGTGGCTCAGGAGGGCAAGAGACAACCCATGGGGAGTGGGGGGGTAACACCGCCTTCAGGGGGTCCCCCTCCCCATCTCCCTGCGCAAGCCCTAGCCAGGCTTGGAGCGAGCAAAGCCCATGGGCACAAAGGGGTCTGCGTAGGGCAGAGTGCCGCGGTGCTCCTCGCTCTCCCCCACGGGCACCCACCCAGCTGCTGCATCCCTCCGGCCCCGCACCCGGGGTGGGGGGGGGAGACACGCGGGGCAGCGCCACACCTGCGGGGCCACGCGCGCCTGAGTGGGCCGCGCGCCCACGCACGGACGGACGGGAGACAATCCCCCCCCCCTACGCGCGCCCCCGCTCCACGCACCACCACCCACCCCCCCTCCCCGCACCCTCCGCGCCCCGCGGGCTCCCGCGGAGCGCCGCGGTGAGCCGCGCATCCCCCATCGGCCGCTCCCCCCGGCCCAGCCCAGCCCAGCCCGGCCCGGCTCACCGAGCGGGGCAGGTCGCACTGCCCCGTGTCCATCTGCTCCCGCCGGGCCGCGGCGTCGGGCAGGAACCCCCCGAAGACGAAGCAGATCAGCGTCAGGTTGAGTTGCATCCCGCTTCCTCTCGCTCTCCTCTCTCTCCTTCCCAGATGAGCCTTTTTGGATTTCTAGGACCTTTTTTTTTTCCCTCCCCCTCCTCCTGCTCTTCCCCCTTTTCTTTTTTTTTTTTTTGGCGTTTTTTTTTTTTATTCAAACAAACTTTGCCAGTCCCATCTGCATCTGACAAGTGCAGGGGGAAGGACTGGCCGCCCCCTCCCTCCCATACTCTCCCCCCTCCCGCCCTTTCCCACCCCCACCCCCTCTGGCTCCGGGCTTGTCAGAGGCGCTGGATGCTTTGGGGAGGACGGTTCTCATCGCCAGCCTCCGCCATGCTTTGATTTTGCAGACCGGAGAAGCTCCCTGCCCGCCCCGCCGGTTCGGGAGGAGGTGAAGCGGGTGGGGGTGGGGGGGGGGGCGGGAGAAATAGCCAGAAAATAAAAAAAGTTAAAAACCCAAGAATTTTTAAAGTTTTTTTCTTAAATTGGGCGGCCAAGAGGGGCTCCCGCGGCGCCCCGGGAGAGGCGGGCGCTGCTGCGCGGGGCGGCGGCGCACACCGCACCGGGAGGCCGAACTCGGGCTCCGGCGGAAAGTTTCGCGCAGCCGCCCCGGCCCATCCGCGCCTCCCGCTGCCACGGGCCGCCGCCAGGGGGCGATGGTGCCCCAGCGCAGCCGCGCGGTGGCGGAGGGGAGGCGGTGTTCCCGCCTCGCCAGCTGCCCCTCAGCCGCGCCGGCACCTGCGTGGCGCTTCCTTTACTTTAAAAGCAGAAAATGGAAAAGTTTCGACATTCCCGCGGTCAAAAAATTGACAAAATCGCACAGAAAGGGCTTGTCCCGGGGAGGAACTGAAAACAGCCGGCTCCTGAAGGGATGCCCTGAGGCGCGCCGCCCTCCCCCGCCGCCCTTAGCCGGCTGCTCTGACCCCGCTCGGCTCCCAGGCGTGAGGCGACATGTCCTCACAGGCACCGCCTTCCCCTGGCCGCTCAGAAACCAGGGGCAGCGAGGACTCGCTGAGCGCCAGGGTGGAGGGCAGGTCAAGGACGTGGGCCCTGCATGGCTCTGCCGGCACCATACCCAGTGCCCCAGCTGCCCTGGCCGGGATGGCTGCCGCAGGTGTGGTCCCTGCCTCCTCAGCCTCCCAGGAGGGTGGAAGGAGACCTCTCTGAGCGTTTTCACAACGTGCATCAGTTCTGCTCACACTGTTAGACACTCAGCTTCCACTCGGACCAGAAGCCTTGGGAGAAAGCACCTTCTTCCAACGTGGTCCTTGGTGACAGACCCTCATCCAGACCCCTGAGGATCTGGAGCTTGCTTGGGAGGCTGTTGCAGCAGGTGCTCGAGTTCTGCAGCTGCAATTCCAGCCTCCTGCCGAGTGCCCACCTCTGAAAACGTTACAGCTGTGTGGTTTCAGAGGAGAGGACAGGCTGACAATGCCTGTTGCTGCTGCCTGCAGAATCTTCTGCTTCTGGATCCATTCAAGGCAGGGAAGGGGTCGGTGGTGCCGGATGTAGCCCCTTCTCCCTGCAGGACACCACCCAGCCTGCTGTGTGCAGTGTACACAGCAGAGCGGATCTGGATCCCAACTTTTCCACCACCTCTGCGATTGTAAACCCTTTCCATAATTGGGAAGTTCCTTGCTGTATTGATAAGAATCAAAACTGCCAAAGTTTGCTTGATGAAATACCTTAATTACCAGGATGAGGCAGGGTCTTTGCCCTGCCAAAACTCAGAATGGAGCCAGCGGGGGTTTTGCCAAGGACAGTGGCAGGCTCAGGCCTCGCTGGCTATAAACGTGGTTTCCCAGCTGCCCTGTGAAGACTGCGAGGGACACCACTTGCTGTGGTTACTGATGAACAAATGCATCACACAGGCCACTAAAGGGCTCTCCAACTACTGTGTGCATGTCCTGTGGACTCAGCTCCCGGTCTCCAGAGGCAGGAGAGCATTCTCCTAACCACGGCGTGGGGACCAGCAACTCTTTTCTAAGTGAGGACTCTCATCCTCTTCTCTCTCCTCCCAGATCATACAGACAGGTAAAAAACATTCAAAGGCGCAGGGGATCAATTTTCCTCATGATGTTTTTAGCTTCTGCAAAGAGATATTTAATATTCTGGTTCTACCCTGAGTGATAAGGGTCAGATAAGGGAAAAATGCAGAGGGACAGAAGGAGACAGAATGTGTTTTAGCCCACAGTGTCCCATCACTGCGGCACAGAATGGTCCAGTGGGGCAAGCGAGTCATGGCTGCACGGGGTACAGGTGGCCTGGAGTCACCCTTGGCCCTTTGCTGTTGGGATGTGGTGTGGCAGCTCTGTAGGCAGCAGAGTTCTTACGTGCCCTCCCCGCCCCGTCTGCCCTTGGGGGACACGACTCTGGGGCCTCTCAACTTGCCTCCCAGGCATTGCTGGTGTGACAACACAGCCCCGTGAGGACGGGGAGGGCAGGGTTGGGCTGCACGTGCCCACGCCACCTCTCTCTCAAGCAGCCCCACCTTTCTCCCAAATGTGCCTTGGCACTGACTCCCAGCCCACCCATAAGCATGCAGGGTGCTGGATGGTCACTGTAGGTGGCTGAGCCCCCACCTGAAATGAAGTCTGGAGTAGGAACGACGGTGGCAGCCCGTGTCCCAGCAGATGATACCTCAAGGTCTAATTCCATTCACAACACTGTATCCTGTTGTTTTTCCCTAAGCTGCCACAAATAAGTTAAAAGCTACAGGCTTGATGCCAGTGTGACATTGTAGCATGAGTATGGTACCACTGCATTTGCTCAGAGCTGGAGCAAACTGTGTCCTTTGTTCAGCAGGTGCCGCTTCCAAAGCCTGCCTGAGTGGCTTTGACTTGGCCCACCCTCTTTCCACCTCCTTCCCAAATCTCTTCCAAATTAGTGAAAAAACAGAGGGCCCTCATCAGAAGGCTGGTAGGGACATCTCCAGTGACATGACCCAACATCTCACACGCTGAAGAAGATCCCTGGGAGGTCTATAAGGTGACGTGAGGCCCTATTCAGTCATGGGTGCCATGCTGGGGGGTAGGGTGATTACCCTCATCGATGGCGTACATATCAAAGCACCCGGGCCAAGAATAAACAAACATCTTTGGCACTGTGCTCAGCTTCCATTAGCCAAAAGGCAGGTGGGGGGTTGTGTGTGTGTGTGTGTGTGTGTGTGTGTGTGTGTGTATAGCAAGTTTTCCAGCCGTTTCCCTGAACTCAGCCCCGATGTTGCAAGAACTGCCTAGCTGTGAAAACACAGCCTCGCCTTCATTTATGCCGCTTGTGGGTAAGATGACTAAGAAGGGTGAGGGGGGGTGAGGGGGGAGAGCAGTACAGGAACAGAAATCCCAGTGGGAGCGTGATGCGGGTGTGTACCAATTTGGTGGGACGGTCAGGTTGAGGAAACTGCAGCCAGAGCTTCGGGCGGTCAGAAGAAGAGACCACAAACCACATGATACATATCACGATGTTCCACCTAAGATACAAAAGCATGCCACAAGCTTTTATGAAGACAACTCTTTGGTAACAGCAAGGGAAATTAATTCTTTTGTGTAATTGTAACATTTTTTTTCTCCTTCAGATGAGTTCCATATGTCCCCGTGATTTTTTTCCTTTAAACACAGCAGTTTAGAAAGAATCTTAAGTAACGTTTAGCCTGATTCTAAAGTAAATATTTACAAAAACATTAAATAATGGTTCTGATCTTTGGAAAATGTATATTGCTCCCTACCTGCTACTGTTTTGTGCCTATGTGGAGTAATGGAGCAGCTCTGTAATAACCCCAAGGCTGTAAAAGCAGTATAACAATGTGATTAGCAGTAATCAGATGGGAAATACTGACTATTAAAAACTGTGAAGAGATAAGAGGGATAAACTGCAAAGGGAAGGTTACGTTATTTTGTTTATCAAATTTCACGAAATCTAATGGGGGAATAGGCTTTTAATCTTACAAAAGCTGTATTGTTTTTTGGAAGAATAATAGTGTTAGATGATATTTATGTCATGTATCCTCTTCAAAGAGCTTTACTAAATAAATATTAATCATTTCACCAACCACTTAAAGGCAACCACTTCAGGGGTGAGGTGAGGCAACAACAGGAAGTGAACACAGCCAGATCCAATGAGGAGTCCTTGTGGGTACAAAAAATATTTGTGGAGGCTTTAACAATATCTTTAATCAGGCAAAACAAAACCCCATGAAATAGAGGGCAGATTTCTTTGTTAATGAGAAGCTGGCATTGGAACTTGCAATTACAGTGCATTTCCAACAGGTAAAGATTATTAGATCTGAGAGGGAACAGCTTGTGAGGGACCAGTATTGGCACACAGGGAAGCGTAACATGTTTTTTATCAGAACATGCTCCTTACAGGCCTAACTACCCTTTTGTCTCTACCTCTCCTTTCACTTTCCTCCCAAGAAAAATAACATACTGTTGACCTGTGCTGTATCAGTATTTCCCTGTCTCTGCCATGGTGGACTTACTCTTGAAGAATTTCAAAGCACCCAGTGGATTTCAGTCTCTTCATTTCTTACACCTTTTCTGTAACAAAGAACTCTGGCTGACACACTGAATCTCCCAAAAGCTGTCCTGTGTCAAAACTGGAAGAGTAAGGACCAGCTGTTCCTTTCTCCATCTATGAAGCTGAATGTGTCTTCTGCTCTTGCCAGAGATGGCAGACAAGTTTCAATCTTTTTGTATGCTACAGATCCTAATTTAGGTTGGAAGGGACTTCTTGAGGTCTCTTGTCCAACCACCTTCGCTCTGAGCAGCATTAAATTTGATCAGGTTGCTTAGGTCCAATTAAGGATCCTAATTAGATTTCTCTCTTCTGCACAGGTGGCATCATGTGTACCTGTCCTGGACTCAAAAAAATAATGAGCCTAAAGCAGTTGCACTGCTAGCTGTCATGCTATGACTTGCTATTTGCCCTGACACCTGTGCTCTGATGTGTCTAGCAAATACAGATTTTGTTGCAGAAGATTGATTTTGATGTTAGCAGTTGTATTCACATGTAACATAATTTTTCAGTCTTGCAATTCATGATTTGAAACACGCAGTTGTCAGAGGAACATGCCTCTGCTACTTAAGGCTGACACACGGAAACTGCTGAATTATCACAACTGTTTCAATGTTTCACATCTCCTGTGTGTTGCAACCAACACGATGCAGTCACTGTAGTCAGTCTTACATTTCCTCGCCTGCTTGTCCTCCCATGTCCAACTCAGTCTTTTGTCCCAGCGTTCCAGAAACAATCCATCTAGTTCTTGAAGAAAATCCCCTCTCAGTCCTAACATCCTCCCTTCTAAGGTCTAGGTATGAATTTTGCAGACCAACCAGCATTAATAGCTTGTATTACATTTTGCAGTCTCACCTTGTGCTGTGGCCTCTGCAATGACAGACCACATCCTGCCTGAGACTAGGCATGTAAATATGCTGAAGAAAACCTTTCCCAGTGTCAGACTCTGGTATGCATTCTCCCTCTGTATAAAGTTTAGTCTGCGTTTGTATATGTATATAATATTACATATGCACACACCTAGGAAGGTGTATGTATCTCTCTGTGTTTATATATATTACTGTGTTTATATATACATATATATGTATGCACCCATACACATGCACACACCATGATAGGATAGGTGAGTGCTATTACTGCTCCTTTATATGCTTTTCAGCTCTTTTTCCCATCCTCTCAAAGATATTCTGGATTTGAACCCATGGAGGCAGAAGCCTGTCCTTCTCTGCTGTCCTACTACTACAAGTACGGTGGACTTTATGAAATCTTCTGTCTGCAAATTAAGCAGGTACATTACCATACCCTTCCTAAAATACATTCAGTCAGAGGGAGGGTGAAAAAAGGGTCTGAAAGCAACTCATCCACTGAACAGGAGTAATCTCCCTGCTGCATAGCAAAAGCTGTAGCTGTTTCTTTAGTACAATAGATTTATCTTCTTGAGGCCTAATAAGCAAAGAGATTTCTTCCTGTTCAGCATAGTTCAGTGTGCAGTTCCAGAAGCACGACTAAATTTTGTAAGCAGTTCAAACTTCTTTTGTTTTCAGAGAACGACTGGGAGTTCAGCTGCTCGAGAGGCCTTTAAATGTTCCACTCTTTACTGTCATTCACTGTGCTTTCTTTTCCTGGTTTCTAGATTGCCATTGGCTTCTACAACCTTGGTATCATATTATGTTCATTGGCATTTATTAATGAGAAGGCTGAGATGGGTTTTATAAGTGGGATGATCTTATAATAAAACAGCTAAGTGAGCCCTCCAAGACATCACTTCTCTTACAGAGAAGTCTATATGTGACTGTCTTTCTCCTAACCTGGAACAGAATATTCCAAGCAAAGGCAGTAACTTGGTGCATATGTCTGACGTAGCTGATTTACCAACAGCATTCCCCTTCCGGGAACTTTGAACACACATAACAGACATGAAAAATGTGCCAATATTTTGGTAACTTGGTTTAAAAACTGCTGCTTTTTTTCTTTTGGGGGTGGTGGAATATGGCTCCCATTTGTTGCATGTTGCCTGCTCCTTATTAAACTCATGGCCCTTTTTTCCAGTAACCACTTCAGTGCTGTGAATCAACATAACCGGTTCAGAAAAACACCATCTGTCGATTGGATAAACAAAAGTCTAGTTAGCTGGAAGTTTAATAGATCACAAAGTCTCACCAAGTCCATTTTTATGTTAATAAATTCCTCCATGGAATATTTTCTGATGTCACATGGCAAAACTGCCCTAAATAAATAGCAGCTGAAGCATTTTCCATTATTTATCTTAGTGTTTTGTGAGCTTAACGATAGAAATTGGCCAGGATCTGAACTTCCCTAGTCTTGAAATACCATATGGGTCTGTATGTTGGGTTTCATGAATCTGAGACAAGTAGGTTTAGAAGGGATCTCATCTAGCCTGGCCAGAGCTGGGTTGGATGGACCTCCGCTATTCCAAACACATGTCCATCTCACATAGGAGTGGGGTGTGGGGCTAGCGCCCAGTAATAGCCAGTGAACTCAAATTATTCTTTCCCATGTTATTCCTGGATAGTGCTATGGTGTGAGATGTCTCATCTGCCACCCATGCTTGGAAAGACCTCCTCTCAAAGTCAGCTATTTCTTTCCCTGCCTAGTTTGTTTTTAAAAATTTCCTGAGGTGTGGATTTAATGCATCAGCAAGTATAGCTCAGGTGGCTCCTTCATGTCCTGTCCTCATTTTCCGGAGCGGAAGATTGGGCCTACAGGTGGATTCTAGGAAAGTTCTTCCAGCAATAGCCGTTTTACCTTTCTGAGTGATGGAGTTTGTCAGAGATGATCTAGGTGATCTCCCCAGGAAGGCAATTAGACTCTTCAGCTGCCAGGTTTCACTAGGAAGCTTTCATGTCTTCAGAGAAGGGTCATTCAGACTCCCTCTTGTTTCAAATCAAGCACATGCATCACTTTCAAGAGTATATTCAAGTCCAAAACTCTTCGTGAGTGAGACTGTGGTCAAGACTGTACGAGCTTACTAGTTAGTTGAGGAAAGAGTGATATTGCCTGGCTGCCTTTTGTGTGGCTACCAGATGCCTTTTTGGTTCTGGTCATCTGCATACTGTTTCTTAATAGTAGTGAGGAACAAAACATACTCTTGCTCCTCTGGACCTGTATGAAAACACTTGGTGAGACCTTCCAAGTCATCCTAAGCCCATTAAAAAGGGTGAATAACAGATTTTCCTAAGAAGTTATAAAATTAGAGAGATCACTAGCCTGAGAAGGAGGATCTGCTTTCAACAGAACTGCTACTGGTGCTGAGAGACCCTGAGGCTGGAAGTTTATGCCAGCCCTGCAGCAATGCTTTTACAGGGTCATCACAGGGATGGTATTCTCTCTTGATGTCAACACAGGATGTGACAATGCTTCCTGATAAATGGGCTACTGGAGTTGCTGCAGCCAGCATGCACTATCCTCTCCATACATAGACATCCAGGGCACCTGCTGCAGGAAAAATATTGCTGCCTTCCTTTCTGAGGAAAGCTGGTATCCCTTCTCCTCTCTCATAGGAGGAAAGTGACAGGGAGCTTTTTTAATAGCTATAATTTTCCTGTAACGCTGCCAATTCTCTGTCCAAATCACCAAACATGATTTTGCACTAATTTTATGATCCTCAGGTGAGGAGCAGGACATATGTATGTTGTACACCCACACACATCGTGTGGACTTCTACTTGTTTCTTTCTGTTCCCTGGAAACAACTTCTGCTGCTTTGAGTAAAACATGTAAATGTACTTAATCATGAGAAAGAAGCTTTAACATTTCAGATCATAGTGATCTTCCTCTTTCCTTCCTCTTGTGTAACCCAAAGTGGCTTATATATTTGAGATCCAGCTGTGCATGCTTGGATCTGTGATACTCAGATTGTATTTTGAAGCTACTCCTGCCCTGAAATCACACTGTGTATATCCATTACAAGCTGTAGGGAAGAATTAATCAAATAAAACCTGATGCTATGCTGTGCTAAAGCACACCACAACTTACCTAGCTCTTCTTACATTTATTCTGATTATTGCAGAATTGTAAAGCTCTTCTTTTGTTTCTTTGAAGCAAATTCACAATAGCCCCAGTAATCCTTTTGCACTTGAGAAAAAGTAAACCTTTCACACTATTACAAGTCCTTAGAATGACTACAGGGGCTCCTCTGCTGAGCTCTGTCTTTACAGGTATCAAATGTTAGCTGGGAACTGCAAGACTGTTTGTGGCCGGGTCATCTTTTACCTCTGTGGTAGGATCCCCATATCAGTTTATCACAGAAGTTACTATTTTCAGGGTTTTTTTCAATGCACTGTGTTTTTCAAAACATTTTCAGCAGACAAAGAAAAAATACTGGTTTGAAAGTGTGTTTATAGCGTACCATTGGTCCCAATTTGTGTCTAATCACTCTTAGTCTGCCTGCATGAGGAGTTAGGCTAGTCTCTCCTGTTGTTAGCACTGGTCATGTGGAGAGCACCAAGAAAGCAAGGAAAAAAGAACAGAATAAGAAAAATGTAATAATTTGGCAAGAAGAATGGGCTCTCCCCACTTTTCCAGAAACTAGCTGTGTTTTCATGTGGAAGTCGATCTTGCAGGCATTGTAAAATCTGAGCTGTGCTTTCTGAGCACATCCTTTTGTTGAACCTCTATCTATCAATGCCTAGTCTTATGATGATAGCTATTCTATAAACATGAAACAAAAGGATGGCTTATGTATGTATTTTTGTCAAGAGCAGACAAATAAACCCACAATAAACCCAGAAGTTTGCAGGATGAAGTAAAAAAAGAGACTCTTTTCAGAAGCAAAATGTTACGACTAGTTGAATCTCACTGGGATGATGTTTATTGGGCTCATCAGTCATACTTTTTGTTGTGGTTGCTAACTTACACATACACACAGAAACTACCTTTCGGGGTGAAAAATGTCTTGCTTATTCACAAGCCTTGTAGAAATAAACATTATTTTATATCTATATATACTGCTGGCAGTGAGGATTTTATTTTTCATGCCATGTGCCAAGCTTTCATTAGTCAAAGTGTGAAAAATCCCATTTGCTGTGTTTGGGAGAGTTCATGTTGGAAGCATTGAGAAAGCAATTCACTGATCTTTCAATTGCTGGAGCAGGGATCACCCTGGGAGCTGGTCAGCCACATGGGACTCAGGGGTTGTGCTTTAATCCCCAGCTTTGTAACCCACCCTTTTTTTGACTTTGGGCAAATTGCTTAATCTGTCCACATCTTGGATCCCCAGTGACAAGGATCAGACTTTCAAGTCATAAATTTGTTCAGTAGTATAAACCTAATATATCTCAGATACTAATATGGTGGTAGCCACATGCTCAGACTCTTCAAGCTAAATAAGCTTGATAAATGAAGGCAAGTCTGGGGCTGAGCATAAGTTTTGGAGACGCTCCAGAGCACAAACAGTGTGAATCCTTGATTTCACTCAACACCATCACACAAAACCAAGCACACTTTTCTGCACACTTAAATCTCTCCCTGATGGAGCCGAGGTCATCCCAAGCCTACCTCATTTTGGGGTTGATACATAGAGATAAGATCCCTGAAGTGTCCTTTCTAAATGAGGTCACTGTGGAGACAGTAAAGGATCATGTAATAAGTAGAGCTGCCCAGGGAATAGCTGTATCTTGATGGATTTAACTCCATGAAGCTGTGTATGTAAACTGAACATGAGTTTGAGGTCCTGTTCCTACCTGTGCTGCTGAATTGTCTCTACTGTCCTTATTCCTCTGTGTAAAATAGGAAGAGCATTAAGAGCCAACATGAGTAAGATCAAACCCTCTGCTTATTCAGATGGAAAGTATTGCTTAAGTCCCCAGGGTTACGTGAACGAAACCTATGAGTTTGCTTTCATTCTCAGAAGTGATGCTGCCAAGTTCTGGACAGAATTTACAGAACAAATCTCTTGGCATTGTAATTCATTGCAAAGGAGACCTAAGTTTATCAACTGAATTATAGATGATGGAACCTTAATCAATTCTTTAAGTGTCTTTTTTTGGCTTATTTTTGTGTTCCTTTTCTGCCCCCATCAAGATGCCCAATGAAAGACTTAAATCCATTTTCACCTTCTTTAGAGGCACCGACGATAAAGCAAATGAAATATTATTCTGTCTTGAGTAGTAAATTTATAGCAGGCAATAACAAATCCATGAGAATTTATATGGCTTTTTGCCAAAGCAACCAAGGATTTGAATCCATATACTGTAAAATACACGCATATCTATTCTGGTATTTAAGGAGCTGTGGGAAATCCATTTTTTTTAAAGTGAAATGAGAGAAAAATACCCAAATCACCTATGACCCTCCTTTTAAAGCCTGAGTGTCATCAGAAGGTTAAAGCTTTATTAAGACTTTCTCATACCTTTAGCTCCCTGACACATCTAAGGGGATGAAGGTATAAGGATGAAGGTATCAGACCATCAAACAGCCGAGTTTCCCAGTATCCATGCATGGAACAATGGGATTGAAGGCTCAGTGTCAGTGTCTGCCAACTGAATTCAGGAGTAAAGCCATACCAGATCTTGCCCTGAAGGAGCCATGGAGGATGGTATGATACTCTCATTGAACTGAAGCAGCATATATCAAACTGCAGCTGAGCTCCTGCAACCTCTGTTCATTGTCTTTTGATGGTTATCAGCTTGCTGCCCTTCTCTTGGCTAACTCCCCACAAAAGGCAACGTGTTATCCTTCTGGTAAGCTGCACGTTCCCTGGCTGACCACTCTGCTAGATTTCTTTTACTCCTCCCATTCTCCTCTGTGGCTTGTATTGTGCTTTGGTGATGTTGGTAGTAGGACTAATGAGATATCAATATCAAACCAACCTGGAGCCCACTAAGATTTCCTCCTCCAGTGTGAGACTTGGAGTTCCTGTTCTGAGAACCCTCTTGAGAATAACTGGCTACCACATCATCTTTTTCCCTTGTATGGCTCAGGCAGCTCAGGTCTCCATGGCTCAGTGGTTAAGGGAATCTGCCAGATCTCTAGATGGGCATTTCCCAGGCTGCCTCCTACCAGTTCGCATTTGTGGATCATGTCTCCTTCAGAGCTTGCTTTAATATTTTTGGCAAATCTCACCATGTCCTCACCAGTCTTCGTTTGGCTATGCATGTGGAAGTCTTTAGACATGTCTGCAGTCGGATGCTAGCCGTGTTTTCAATCAACACAATTCAGTTTTAAATTATAGCTGTAAGAGCTTTTCAGGCTGTGCTGACAAGCCTGGTCCTTAAAAAAAACCCAAGCTCCAAACCAATGTGCTTTGGGGATAAGAAGGGAGGGAAAGTGACATCCATTCTGGGAAGGAAGAAGCAAGAATAACAAAATCTGACACCCTGGTCCGTGTTTGCTTTAATGCTGCATCTCCATGTGCTTTTTGTCCTTTGGTAACACTGCCCTTTCCATGCCACGTCGTGGATCGTCAGATGAGGAAGCTTGGCCCAAAATAAACGCCAGGCTGCTTTTCATCTCAGGGGTTTGTTTGTGCCAAGTGAACAAAGTGGCTTCTTTGTGGCTGTTTGCATTTGTCGTTCCAAGTTGTCTGAGCACTAGGTTATAAATACACGCCACCGACTGATAGCCTCAATATGTCCAGCCGGACAAGCTTCACGTGCTGGCAAGGAAAGGATTTGGCTTGCCTTAATTATTTTTGTTTTAATACATTTTTAAATGTTTTATATAAATCAAAGATACTGTAAATACAACCGAGGAGGAGAGGGTTCCTTCCTTACCCGTTTTGTAGACTTGGTTTCTGACCAATAATTTTAGGTAAACTTTCTCTCTCGTGTTTGTATACTTTACAGTCATGTATGCAAAGGGATGCTGCCAAGTTAGGTATGTAATTTAATGTCATCAACATCTTTAGATTGTTTTTAATGTCAAAATAAAATTAAGTCAGAATTCTACTGATTTGCCTCATCTTAGAGGAGATCCAAGGTATGAGTGGATTGTGAAAGGCTCAGTGTTCTGCCGTAAGAGCGCTAATGGTAAACCAAGACTCCGCTGTCCCGAGCCTGTGTCAAGAAGACCTGTTAATCAGCAGCGACTCTGAGCAGTCTGAGCTAAACCCTGAGTCTTGGGGACTGTTAGCCAAATCGTGACTACTTCACAGGGGAATGTTCAACCTTCTAGACTTGATTTTTTTCTGCTCCCACCCAAGCCCCCACCACTGAAAAACAATGCTAGTGAAAAATACCTCTTTGGGAATTTAATTTGTATGGAAAACATTTCATTTTTGAATCCAAATTTTCTATTCCGTGTAGGGTTTTCCATTGCTTTTAGTGAAGACTATTTTTCACATCCAAAATTCTTATTAAGAAACGGAATGCTTTTACCAAAAATGGGTATATTTTGCTTCCCCTTCACCCCCTTCTCCATTCACATCTCCCAGACTCCTGAAAACAAGGTAATTGAAAGAAAGCACATTTCTTTAAAAAATTTCCCATGGAAATGATTTTGTTGTGGTTAATGTCTGCTCTGTCTCTCTTCTGTCTGGGGCTGGAAGAAAATTCCTCAAAAACTTTATCAGCCAGTGCATCTCTAGAGCCCAAGTGAGGCTCTAAACATCTCATTTAATCATTTATATGGTAATCCAGTAACCATAATTGTGGTCACTGGCTTATTTGTGTTTTCTTTTTACTGAAACAGTAATTTCAAAATTGGATCCTTATTCAAAGATCTCACAGCTTCAGACATTTCAGGAAGGATGCAGCGATACACTGTGTGTTGTATGTACACCCCCCCCCCCCCTTATTTTTACATTAATATACATATATATATTTATAAATATATACATATGTTTGAAAGTGAAAGATCATGAGATGAGCTTTCTGTGCCTGATTTTAACTTTGCTTTGACATAAGGTTTTCCAGGGTGACCTGGAAATAATGTCCATCCAGAGCAGGAGGCAGATGGACCAGCTGAGTTTTACACAGAGGTTTATCAGTTTCTTTACCTGATTGTGTTGTAAAAAGAGAATATGGTGCCTGCATATGCATGACAGCATGGGGATGTACGTGCTGTATCTGCGTGGTCTGAACTGGCCAGCCTCAGTGTGCTCCAGGCATTCCGATACAGAGTGAATGAGCCTTCATAAAGTCTGATCCATGTGTAAAAAGCATGAAAGAAAATAACGTGTATATCTGTGTCCTTTTGTAAATCTGTTTTGCCGGAATGGGCTTCTTACTTGCACTTATTCCTATGTGTGTAAGTAAGAAGGAGTGTAATATAAATTGAAGCCTAATTTTTTCTTTGAAGCCATTAACACCCACCCACAAGCAACAGGAAACAGACTTCAACTTTAATTAGTACCAACACATTCAAAATTTACCCTATATTTGCCTTCAAGTGCGGCAAAGCAGCTTCAAAGCTAAAAGCTTCTTCACTTTCTAAGTAATAATGAGGTATTAATGAGGCAATTAGGGGCTTGTAAACATGGTGTCAAAGAGATATGAACTAATCACCAGCTACAGGAAAAAGATCCCTCTGACTTCAGTGCTCTGCGCTCTCCCTAGCCCCCTGAGGCATTCTGGGCTTGTAAACTAATCCGCAAAAATGTTCTAGATTAATTCAAAACACTATCCTCTTTTTTAATTCCCTGACTGTCTTCGGGCTTGTTTCTGAATAGATGCTCTGTGTGAAGGCTTTTAAATACGCACTTTTGTTATTGCAATAAAACCCATATTGAAGTTCCCTTGCACTAAGCTGTCAATTTATATTTGGCTCCCTTCTTAGATACATATGAAATACTTCTAAATAATTTGTTAGAGTATTTCTTCCAGTTTATTTCCTTTTAGGCTATTTAATTAAAAAATAAAGCATGTAATTTAATTAGAACTGATGAACACCACTTTTTTTTTTTTTTCCTTAAATGTAAAATGTTAGTCTTGAAAATTAGGGATTAAATACACCATTTAAATCTTGGAGTGATGCAGATATGGCAGGCACAAACATTTCCCCCCACAGATTTGTTAGCTGGAGTGTTGGACTAGGATTAGTGCGATCTGATTACACTAATTTGCTGCATGATTTTATGAGAGTTGCTTTTATGATTCTTGTTTCCTTGTAGCAATACAGTTCAGATCTGATCTAACCAGTGCCTGAAATCAACCTGTCATGCTGCTTTCTGTTGCTAAAGTCACAGCAGGTTTACCCACAGTAGGACATTAAAAGTGGTCCCACCTTCATAACGCATTTTGAAGTTGTTCCTAGTAGAAAATATGATTCCAAAGAACTTTTGATTTTTAACTGAAAGTAGAGGGAAAAAAGGGCAATAGAAAAAAATATCTCAGATATTCACGAAACTCCAGGTGACAAGGCTTTAGGAAAAGCATAGACTGTAGAATTTCCTAAACTGGGAGCAAACATATAAGCTGGGAGTAAACATACAGCACCCATGATACATGCACTCCAGATCTTCATGTGAAAGTTGAAATTCTGACCTCGCTCCTTCCTTTGACTTATCTCCACAGATGGTATTTCTCTGCAAGTGAAAGTACCACCAGTTTGAGAGAGGATACTTGGATATGACCTGGTGTCTCCTGGAGATTAGGGTGAAACTCCATATCCTTTCTCTGCATGATCTCATTACAGTCGGCTCTCCAGGGGTGAAAAGTGAGTTCACTAAACTAACTTATTGTGAAAAAATATTTTGAAACAAAACACATTGTGGTTTGATCCTACGTTCTCACAGGTATATGTTGGAAATCGCTCAGTTGAAGTCAGTAACATGTGTGTTAAGCCCTCAGAAGTGAAAACAGAACAGAGGCCCTAATAGTTTTTCCTACATCAGGAATTTGATCTAATCCAAAGGAAAATTGTACATGAGTTCAACAATCCAGCACTTTGCCTAGTAGTGTGCTGTTGATTATAACTCTGGAATTGCCCCACAACAGAATAGTTAAAAATGGTCTCCAAACATTTCTGAGAAGAATTCTCATGTGGTTGTGGTGGTGAATCTTGTCAGCAAATGTGAAAGCCAGTGCTGCCCACTCCAGAAATTCAGCTTATTGCTCAAATTTTCAGCAGTACTTTATTCTGGATGGGAAATACCTCTCATAGCAGCTGGTTGTGCAGGTTATACTTGAACTTTATGTGTTGCAGTAGAGATTTGTGAGTGTTCAATGCTATCACAAATGGCTCTCCGTTAGAGGTTAGCTAGCACAACCTCATTGAGTGTCTCCTTCATCTAAGCTCATTTAATTCGTGGCTGATTCAGAAAATTTCAGTGTTTATTAAAACCTCTGGACTATGAAGAATCAGGCACACTCCGTGCAGACTAATAATGTCTCTCCCCTCAGTATTAATACTTGCAAAGCTTTAGCCTGTACTTGGATATGACTGATTCTTTTGTCTGAACATGAGGATTTGTTACGGCATCACTGGCAAAGTGAAGCATCTCTTGGGTATCCCACTGTGTTTGTGGTGGCAGGCTTTGGGGAAGATACCACCCATTTCATGTTGCATGTAAATTCCCAGACCACAAGCACACACCTTGTTTTCACCCAGAGCTTTGTAACTGACAGTTCATAGCCTCGTGAGGATTTTGGTGTGTGGTTATAGGGCTAGGGAGGTTGACTTTTTGGTGGAGATTTCACTAGCTCTCATTCAGCAAACACACATAGGCCAATGTCACAATCTTTCCAGTATTTCTTTCCCCAGGCATAAGAGACAATATCTCTGATCGTTTTAGGAAGAGGCCACAGCTACAGTCATCAGCTGCAAACACATCTTGGGTGGTTCCTTCCAAGCAGGCAAAGTGCCGGATACCCCTGACTCCTACTGGGAATTTAAAGGAGTTGTTTGAGACTGGTGACCCTAAATCACAGGTCCGGCCCACCGAGTCCCAGAGAGGAGGGGAGCTCTGGCATCCTGCCGTGAGTGCATGAAGCAGAGACCGAGGTGTGGGAAGGGGTGCAGCCAGAGCATCCCCATTTCAATGTGTGAGACACAACAGACCTGTCTTGTTAGCTCAGAGCTCTCTAGTGCTAGGGACATTACCTTCCCTTCACCCCTTTCCTTCCTCTCCCCTTGTGTTAATCCTACATAAGTCTCTCTGCTCTTTCCATCTGGGTGGGGATCTTAAAGACCCCTACAGTTCTGCAGGGCCTCTCCTGTTTGTGTGTAATAATACAGGATGGCTGGACCATTAACACCTTCTCTGAACACAGCATGTTGGAGTTGCAACACTTTCCGGCCTGGGCTCCTTTGCCAAAGGGTATTGTGTGTGCATGCTCAACTCTTCTTTTAAAATCCCAAATAGGGTTTTCTTTTCTCTTTTTCTTCCAATTTGTGTGTGTTTTTGCCATTGGTATCCATGGGACTTTTCCTCTTGTGGTTCCTTCAGAGGTAACAGATACTGGGGTTGGTTTTGTTTGTTGTTCTTCTTCCCTTCTTCCTACCATACCTTGGTTTCTGGGAGGCTGGTGACCGAGGAGAGGCTGAGTGAGTCTGTGGAGTAGCAGCTAAACATGGAGCTCTTACCTTTGAGGTCGCTAGTTGAAACAGAGTTGGAGTAACCAACATCTGCAGGGTTTTGCCATCTGAGAGCTGGTAGCTGGATTTCCATCACAAATACATAATGCAGGCAGGTTACTTGGGATTTATAACTGAGTTGGATTCTCTGGGATATAATGAGTTCGCCACTGAAACCTTTCCCAAGATTGAGATATTCCTAGTATCTCTCATGTAAATACTTTTGGGCATCTAATAAGGGCCAGCTCAAATCACAGCTGTGCATCCTGGGTTGTTCTGCAGCTGCCTTTTGGAACTATGAAGGCCAAGGTGCAATAGCTTTGCAGAGAAGGACTAAGGCAAGTAAAGAAAATGATGTTTCATCTATTTACCACAAGAACACCGCTTCATGCATTCACACATAGGTATTGTAAACACTTAAACAAATCTGATTAAGATCTGTGACATTATGGAAATGGGGACCCAAAGATAGATGATCTGTAAATGCATGTGAGGTTCATGTGAAATCTAGGTAAGCAGTGAGCGAAAAGCATTGAGGAGGAGGTATCCCTACACCAGAGGTGTCTGCTACCTCCCTTCATGTTAATCCCCTGCCAGTTAGTCACAGCAAAACCAGGGGGGAGGAACTTCAGATTGGCAAGGATGTGTCTTTTGGTTAGTGTCAACACAGCTCCTTTTCTAAGTAGATGGACACATCTTCATAAGAGTCGAAATTTGATTGCATGCCTGTAGCTTTCTGAGTCAAATTTCTCTCCATCAAAGCTCAGTCTTCCTCTTCACTTGGGCGGGTACAGGAGTTCTGTCTCCTCCCTTAAATAAGGGAAGTGATACAAATCACCATCTGGGATAGGCCAAAAGAATCTGTAATATAACATTTGCAAGAGAGAACATTTGCCATGAATCATAGAATCTTTTAGGTCATCAAGTCCAACTGTTAACCTGGCACTGCCAAGTCCACCACTAAATTATGTCCCTAAGCAGCACATCTGTGTTAAATCCCTCCAGGGATGGTGACCTAACCACTTCCCTGAGCAGCCCGTTCCAATGCCTGACAGCCCTTTCAGTGAAGAAATTTTTCCTCATATTCTATTTAAACCTTCCCTGGCACAACTTGAGGCCATTTCCTCTTGTCCCATCACTTGTCACTTGGGACAAGAGACCAACCCCCACCTCTCTGCACCCTCCTTTCAGGTAGTTGTAGAGAATGATCAGGTCTCCCCTGAACCCCCTCTTCTCCAGACTGAACACTCCCAGCTCCCTCAGCCGCTCCTCACGGGATTTGTGCTCCAGACCCTTCTCCAGCTCCGTTCCCTTCCCTGGACACGCTCTAGCCCCCCAGTGTCTTTCTTGCACTGAGGGCCCCAAAACTGAATGCAGGAATCAGGGTGCGGCCTCACCAGTGCCCAGTAGAGGGGGACAATCCCTGCCCTGGTCCTGCTGGCCACAGTGTTCCTGATGCAGGTCAGAATGCCGCTGGCCTTCTTGACTACCTGGACACACTGCTGGCTCATATTCAGCTGCTGTCGACCAACAGCCCCAGGTCCTTTTCCACCAGGCAGCTTTCCAGCCACTCGACCCCAGGCCTGTAGCGTTGCAGGGGGTTGTTCTGACCCTAGTGCAGGACTTGGCACTTGTCCTTGTTGAACTTTATACAGTTGGTCTTGACCAATCAATCCAGCCTGTCGAGACCTTGTAACCTGCACTGCAGAGTGGTGTAGATGATGTGCCCAGAAAGAGGGTTAAATGTTTTTAGTGACTCAGGAGCAGCAGTGTAGTCTTCTGTTGAAAGGCAGCATTGCGCTGTCTATCCTGATGCGCAGGATTGACAGTTCCCAGCAGGGTGAATCTGCCTTGTTCAGGTCAGTAACCTTCCACCTGAACTATGGCCTGCCCTAAATCATGTAGATGGCTATTTGAGCTCTAAACCTTGAGCACTGGTTGGCTGTGATGTTTATCAATGAGCTAAACTGCAGAACACCATCGATGACTCTTCTGCAGGTGAATAGTCGCTCAAGGATTTCTTCATGTGGCAGAAAGGTTACCTGAAACACTGTGAGAAATGACCAGGCTGTTCTCTTTAGCATCACTTAAGAGCTTTGTTCCCTTTCTGACCCAGGCTCCCACAGTGGCTGTTGCTAAACTGCTTGAGTTGCCTGTGCTGCAGTAACCCTGGAATGGGTTAACGGTCTGTTTAGCTGGTCTTTTTTAGACTACAAACTCTGTGTATGCATCTGCTGTGAGGGATTTGTCAGAACGTTTACTAGAATGGGGTGCTGATTAGCCTGGGCCTCTTGAGAGCTTGTAATGGTAATCAATACAATGATTGTAATAGCTAATGATAACAAAGTCAAGAATGACTTCAGAGTACGGCATCCTTTGATTTTGAGGCTTTTGAAGGAGAGCAGAAAAGAATGATTTGGAGACATATAAAGGACCCTCCCTCCCTTTCATAGATTTCCTCCTGGGAAAAATATTTTATTGAGAGAGGGTATGTTAGCCAAAGCAAGACATAAATATTTTACTTATTAGAGCACAGGCTGTTTCTCTTCTCATTGGCTCCATTGCCCAGGCTGGCCTCAGACAAAAATTTGCAGTGTCCATTTCTGTACTGTGTGGTGGGGGAGCTGGGGGGCATGTAGACTCAGGCTGTGGATTGAAAGCCTGCCAAAAAATAAAGAAGAAAAAAACCCTTCTTACAGCAGTTGTCTTGCTCGTAAAATATGACATTTGCATGGCAGCTATCAAGTCCCAGTTTTTGTCTTCATAAACAGGGCTTTGGAGCAAAGATGTGGAAAGCCCAGTGTGGATTGAATTGGGCAAACAAACCAGGTCTTAGAAGCCAGCTTGACAATAAAACCAATTACCCTGTGAAAGCAAAACACCTACTGCCACCTTTCCAATACGCACCACCGTGTGTAAGTTCTCTGATGTCTAATAGGGCTTAGGCTGAGCATGCTTTCTCTCCCTGGGAGAGCTAATAAGATTTCATTCCCCTTTACCTGACTGTTTCCACAAGATGTGGAGAAATGTAACATCGCTGAACTCTCCATCTCTGTTGTGCTTCATTGAATCAGACAGTGCTTCAGAAAGGAGATAGACAGGAAGGCAGGGATGCTCAGGCAGCTGAACTCATGTAAAGACTGAAATCATAGGTGGATTTCCCTCCCATTAGAGTTGTTCAATCACTTTTATATCTATCAATGTAAATAAGCATCCATACCCAGTTTCTGGCTCAGAATGTCCTTACATTGCAGATTGTGGGAACCTGAGTGGCAGGAATTGTTGCTGAGAGAAGCAGGGCTGTGCTTCTTTCTCATGCTCCCTCCTTTAGCGTGAGCAAGTGTCTGGTTCTGAACACAGACGGATCTTTGGCCTGACCCAGGGTGACAGCTCTTATGTTCTTATACCCAGTTTCTTAAGGATCCTGTCCACACTGGTAGTTTATGGCAGATGTCCAGGGAAAAGTATAAAGACAAAGCAGATTATATCAATACTTCCCCAAGGTGTTCTCTCTCAGCCTCTGGAAAATTGGTTCAGAGGCTTTGAGAGACAGTTGTATCTGTTGTGTTTTAATACCTCTGCAATTAATTTTTCTTCCATGCTTTTGTCTAACTAACCTTTGAGCCCATGTAAACAGTTGATGTGGCAGGGAGCTTCATAGGTTAACTGGAAGTACAATTGCATAAAGACTTATCTTCCCCCTTCTGCTCTGTACCCACCTCCAGTGCTGATGTCCTGCACCCATTGGAGTTGATGTCCTGCAGCTCTCAGAACATTCAAGGTACCGTTCATCCCTCATTGCTCACTCAATGTTCCCCGTAGTTTTACACACCTTGAGCATATCTGTCTTCTTTCTTACCTTCAAGCATCTTAGTCCATTCTCATGCAGAAGTTCTCCAGCCATTCTCTTACATACTTATTCCTATTTTACTATATTTTACTATAACATATTTTACTATATGTTCAGTGAAAAACTGGATGAAAACTGCCTGTTTCCTGGGCCCAAGACAAGGATTATTTGGCTTGTAACATGACTTAGAGCAGTTTAGGGTTTGTTCCCTGCTTAAATTCCTACTGGTGAGCAGAAAGAGGGCAAGAAAAGGTGATCCAGAACCAGATATGGTTGGTTCCTGCTCTGTTCTATCAGGTTAACTCTCCAGCTGCAGTATCTGGAATGAGAGCAGGTTTGATTGAATTAGAAGTGGAGAAAGATTGTCAGTGAGTTGGCAGATGAATTTTGCTTTACACCATGGAAACGGATATGGTAGTAGAAATCATTGCCAGTCAGTGTACGTTCCCTCAAGCTCTATTTGCCAGTGAGAAGGTACAGCAAAAGCCAACTTTGTTCTTGCCTAGTATTGCATTATGAATCTGCTTAACCACATATGCATTCCCTGATCCGTGAATACTTTTCAAATTGGATATCTGTTGGTGTAAGTAGTTCAGAGGTGACTGGTTTCTTTTAACCCCTGGAAACTGCTTTCAAAAGCTTTTTGCAAATGCTGCATTTTGTAGTCCTCTTTCTTCCCACCCAGGAATTCAGTCTGGGCACAAGGGTATCTGCTAGGGGCTTGCAAAAGGTTATGCTCCAATGTTGAGCATGTGTTTTATGAAACGTATGAATAGCTTTGACCACACTGGGGGAAAATGCACTCTGTAAAACTGAAGCCTTTGCAAGGCAAGCTGTGAAGCTGGAAATGTTGTCCTGTCAAGCAAAGACAGTCCTTCAGCCTTCCAAGGTGAAATCGTAGCCTTCATCGAACTATATGAAGCTGGTGGCAAATTTCCTGGATTTCAACAGGCCAGGATTTTGCCTACAGTTGTTAAGCACTGCAGCAGTTGTAATGGGCTGGAGAGAGTTAACTCTGATGTCATCCAGGCAGTGGGATTTTTCCCAGTGTTTTCTGTGTGTGGGTCCAGGAACTTGCTATTGAATAGGAATCTGTCTAGGAGGAGCGCTGGTAATTGCAGAAACAAATCCCAGGGGTTGCCATTTAATCTACAAGCTCAGTTTTGTTTCAATTAGCTGTAAAGTTGGCAATGAGCACAAATGGGGAACGATGAAATGAAAGCTCCTCCAGTGAACACTGTGTCCACAAACTCTTCAAATTGCTGACTCTCATTAGAGAGCCAAGGGAGGGGAGAAAATAAAACCACAAACAGTGAGATCCAATTATGATCTTTCTCCTTTGTTCTTCCACCATCTGGAAATGGCTGGTTTATATTCTAGAAAAGGAGAATGTTCTAGAGCTGTTTGTGCAGTTGCTCTGCAGCCATGTATTCTGTTGGGATTGAGAGAGAGGGAGTGCTTAGGTTTCATTTACATAGGACAGAGGAGCTCTCCTGTTTCGTTGCCCAGGATTTCTGTGACCACTCGGACATAATGACAGATCATGCTCTTTCTGCATGGAGAATCAACTTCCAAACAGAACTTAAACTAGTTAATATTGTGTCCAGATTCCTCCAAAGAGCAGAATATAACCTCAGCATATTTGAAGATGTAGGATCTGAGAACTTTTCCCCAGTGGCATTTACTTGTAGAGCCAAACTGAATGTTTAATAAAAATGGAAACTTATCACCCAATTTCTCTGCACATAACTCCTGGGCTGTCACATGCTGTTTGTCCCTAATATCTGTGTGAGCCCAGCGAACGGAGTACAGGCAGGCTGGGCTCAGAGCCCTGTGTATGGAAGTGACTATCCTTGCTATAGTCCAGCTTTCAAGAAGTACCTCTGATTTAAAACTGGAATTTTTCAAGACTGGTAGAATTCAGGTAAATAAATCAATGCAAGCTAAAAATGCTGCTTCCCTAGCAACTTTCAGCTGACTTTGTTCCAAGAAAAAGTTATGTTTTCCCGGCTTTTCATATTAAGCATCCAGTCATTCAAGCAGGACTAAGTATACTCCCAATTAATATAATAACTTGTATTTTCTGAGTTCTCACATATGGGTTTTCATCAGTACATCTCAAAGGACATTTTGAAGATGTGGGGAAAAAGAGGACAGAACTAGAGTAAATTGTCTGAGGTGACAGGGCAAGCCAGTGTCAGAGGTGGAATCAGGATTCCTGACTCCTGGGAAGTCTTTTATCAACTAGACAAAGCTCTTTATTACTGCTGCTGAAGATGATGATAGGCAATTCAGAAAGAACAATTGTTCTATTCAGTGTTATACAGCAAGAGAATGTATACTGAAAACAGAGGGAAGATCTGGCTGTTAATTCCTTGTTCCCAACCCACTGGATATTGCTGCCTTATGAAGACACCTTTTTAAATTTCCCTAACAGAAATAGCAATAAAACTACCCTAATCATCAAAGATGTTGCTGTTATAGTTCCAAAAGCTGTTATCTCCATCGTATTGTCTTGCCTTTTCCTCCAGACAGATCCTGGAGGAACCCATAGAAGTCTTGTGGCATGGGTTGGACCAGAGACCTTCAAAAGTGCCGTGCAGTTTAACTTATTCTATAATTTTATAGGTCATTAAATCAGACTCTGTGAGAAAGGTCCTGTGCCAGAAAATATATGTTTGGGAACACTGAAGTCTGCAGGGGTAAGGTTTATCTACAATGTGATGGCCAGAAACTTGGCTGGAAACAGTTCACCACTATGGCTTTTTAAAAAGTTTTCCCAGGATCCTTTGCAATCATAAGCACTGTTTGGTTTGGGTTTTTTTTAATTCCGTTTGTAGGCTGTTTATCCAGTGCAAAAGTGGTGGGTGAGCTCATGTCATTCCCACACCAGGTTTTCAGAATGAGAAAGCTGTGTGTTACCTCATGTTCCTGTGGCTTTGACCAAAGCAGCAGAATCTGACAGATGTTAGTTCAGAGATCACAGGGTACAGAGTGACTGAAAAAATATGGTTCTGGGTAGATTTACTATGTAATATCTCAGATGTAGCAACAAGACATTGGGGCAAAGAACAAGTGGCAGGATTTGAGAGACTGGTAAAAATTAGTACATCTTTTGTGTGTCTTCACCTATTAATGCAGATAGTGCTCAGAAAGAAATAAAGAAACACAGAGAATTCCCAGAGTCTTGTTTCAATTGATTATAAGCTCTTATGACTTCCATGGTATCTTATCTTTACCAGGACATTAAAGACAACCTAGTCTCTAACACTTTCTTCTTGCTGCATTCCTGAGTAGGAACGCTGTGATATCCTGCCCATTTTACAAATGAAACACTGCAGGGTTGAAGGACTGCCTCAGGGTCATGCAGGGAACCAGTCTGGGAGTAGAGAATCAAACAAGGTCTCCCAAATCCTGATGAGTGCCTTAACAATTTTTGCCTCCCTACGTGACATGCTTCGGCACAGAAAGCGAATTTTAATTTGATGCTGAGATAGACACATGCACCTCAGGCACTGTATAAAGTGGAGCATGGGAGTCCGAAGTCTTCCTCTGGTGAATAGTTACTCTTTCAAACACATTGACTTCCAAAAGTCTCTGGTGTCAAGAGTGGCTCAGCATTGGCTTTTTTCCATAAGCAGTGTCATCGGTCAAGAAGACCATTGAAGTCAAAATGCTCTGGAGGTTAAGTCACAGGATCAGAATCTGGCCCAAGAAAAGAGAGAAAGTGTGTCAGCACTTGTCAGGGAATCTCATCTGAACACCTCTAGCAATTTAAGGAAAGTCCTACAGACAAGCCAGCAACACACTTCACTGGTTTCCATTAAATAGTTATCACAGATCCTGCTTGCAAGCAGATCCAGTTCTTAATATATAAAGCAGTTTAGCCACAGCCATTATGTATTAAAAAATTAAAAATAAAAAAAAATGCTGGGAGTTCAGGAGCACTTGAGCAAAGCAATACATTCTCCTTGAGCCATTACAATTTTTGTTAGGCAACATAATAGTGTGAACATTGACTTGTCTTCTGACAATGGATTAGTCCCCCAAGCCCTCCTATGTTCTTCAGGTCACTAATGAGCTATTCAGCCCTCGGTAAATAAACTGTGTGCCAGTCCTCACCCAAGAACCTCCATGCCTCTTTCAGACACATAAATACCTTTATTCCTATTTTATAAGTGTGATAACACAGGTCAAGCTGGAAATAGGATTCTAGCTTCATTAATCTAATTGGACAGCAAGGTGGATTAAAGGATTAAACTAATAAATGGAGATAACGGACTTCTCGGCTGTTATGGACTGGCGGAGCAAGTTCATTCTAACATGGCTTAACCCTGTAAGCCACATTTTTTACCACCTTGCACCCCCCTGAGCTGGTGGTTCTCTGACATCCTGCAATGCCATCTCGGGATAGCTCTGCTAATTCCCATGCCAAAACATTAGCTGCCATACTTTACCCTCTGCAAGTCACTGAGTCTGAGCCAAGAATCTGTCAGCATAATAGAAGCAAAATCAGATGGTGCAAGCCTGATTACAGTCCATTGCTGTCTCACCCAGCCCTCCCACTGGTCGTTTCTCAGCAAACTCACTGCTCCGCCAGATTGTTCTGCTGCCAGTTCATCAGTCGACGACATTAATAAATGGTTATAAAGATAAGTTCTGTCTTATCCTGAAGGCCTGCAGGTGATGGAAAAGTTCCCTGTGAAAAGAAAGAGTTGTAAGAGGTGGTCTCAGCTTGGGACTTTTTTGGTAGAGCAAAGGTAGTCAGGACCTCACTGAGAAGCAGTATGTTCCCCAGAGTCAGAAGCAGTGAGTGAGACTGTGCTGTGTGATCTCAGTAAAATCCCTCCATCTCCGATTTTTCTTTAATCCCAGTACCTGCATCCAGTAAAAGAAGACTGTCACATACTACACAGCTTACCATTTCCCTTTTGAGATCTTTGCTACAGCAGAAAGAGAGATCTGGAGCAGACCCAATTACCTTTTTTACTTTGCCACATACAAGTGTCCTTGGTAAACATGGCTTTGGCAAGATGCAGCCAAAGTTATTTACATATCATCACGTTTACACAGGTTTTTAAGGTCTTCATCCTTTGAGTGGGGTCCCTGTGTGTGAAAGTTTCTGAGATACTTCCAGGGTAAAAGGTAATGGGGTCCTTGGGTTACACAAGCACCATCACACAGTTTCCCTCTAAAACAGGACTCTGCTTAACCTTTACTGGCTGAGGTAAAAGGGTAAAGAATATTGCTGAAAACCTGGCTTTTCATCACAAGCTTTTTGGTGTATGGACGATCTTTTTATAGCATACAAGTAGCAATAAGTTAACCACGAAATTCCCACAGAACCCCTTCCTCCTCCTACCCCCTCTAATTTGCTCTGGATAAAATCAATTTCATCTCCCACTTTGGCCTTTCTCCCCTGTTCCTAGGAGAACTCCTAGGCTCACACTGCCCTTCCTGACTGAATGTTCATCCTTAGCATAAGAGTCAACATTTTTGCCCATGGACCAATTTCATCTGGGCTCCTGGAGCAAAGAGTGTGCCTTGTAGCATTCTCCCTTTCTGCATATCCAGCCACTGGGTTTGGGAATGTGAGAGGAAAGATGCTGTTTCTGTGTCACATGACATACAGCTCCACATTCCCTCTGCTCTTATGTTGGGCCAGTGGCCAATCCTCCTCATAACTGCCTGATCTTGTAAGCCAAAGAGTCTTGGATCTGTCTTGTTTCTGGGTGGGACCAGATATTGAAGATACCAGCCAAGGTGTCATGTCCTAATGCCAGACCACAGGCATAGAGTAAGGCTTAATTTAGTCCGATTGTCATCACAGAGCTGTCAGACTAGGAACAGCTCATACAGGCCACACGTGGGAATCTTCCTCTGAATCCATATGGGAAATATTCTTCTAGACAGGACCTGTTTCAGCCAAGTTGTTTTGAGATGAGTGCCTCAGGAAGAGGTTGTGGTCAAAGACAGAACCCCCCTGTCTCACCATAAGACTGGGGAGGTCTAGGCAGAGACAGCAGAAAGACTTTTCCCCCCTGCTGGCGGAGACACCATCATGAATTTCCCTACAGCTCCTGGAGCAGAGTTAAGAACGGGAGCCAGAACATGGTGGATGTGAACCCTCCCTGGGACCTTGGAAGAAAAGACATGCTACTTTGTCAAATTATCAGAATTTGTGGTGGAAATGACCTATTAAACCTCTTTGCTCTTCCCACTGTCATCACCCTGGGTTCTTCCTTTCATAGATCTGTTAATGCTTTGTCAAAAGGCTTTGACATAAAAAGCTGCTGTTTACAGTTGACGGAAAGCTTACATTAGACTGGGCCACCTGAACCCCCTCACCCAACATAAACAAAATCTATCAGCACTGCTTAAGCCATTAACCCTGACAACTGAGGCTTTCCAGGGAAAGCCCTTATCAAAAGGGGGCTGCAAATGAAACCCGATGAGAAAAATCCTCATTGCCCCAAATGTACTCAAATAACTTCCATGAGAAGATGCGGATGAGCCTTGTTAGGCTCACCCTAATCCTTTTGACAAGCCAGGGATTCCTTCAGGTTGGAACAGAAATCCTCCAGGAATTTGAGTCTTCAGCTTCCCCTGCTCTCCATTGCGATGGCAGTTATAATTTTTTAAAGATCGTTATCTGATCAACATGGGATAGGAATGCTTGGGGTTGAGCATCTGAGTCATTAGTGGAGAGAGGCCCTTCCATACCCAGTGAAGTCTGTTCAGAGAAAGGTCCCTCTGAGAATTCCCCACAAGGTTTGTGACCCCTCTTGCGGATGAGCCCGGACACCAATAATTTTGTGGAGATGGCTTGAGAAAGAACTGTCTGAGGGAACCCACATGGAGAATATCTCCTTCTCATGAGTATTTAGAGCAAAGGGTGAGGCAAAGGGAGGAAGTCTGTAAAGAATGAGCTTCACAGGGGCTTTCTAGATGTGATTAAACTCCTGTTACCTTAAACGTTTGGCCCTTGTTTGGAACACAGAAGACTTGTGGAGAAAAACATTTTCCACCACAATGCTGGCTTTCTGTCTCCAAATTGAGATGCTAGAAAAAGCTGAAAATTAGAGACAACAAATAAAGGGTAATAGGAACTTTTTCAGTTTTGTGATGAGTTTTTAACTGTATCCACACAGGGTTTCTCAAGGATTCAGGGTAGACAAGGTATTTGCACATTCCAAATGCAGACATCTTTTTCCTCTTCATTCCCTCAACTGTGTCGAGAAGGAAACAAAAGTGAGTCATAAATAAAGGGAAACCATAGATCATACAGCAAATACTGCAGACAGTTCTTCAGATGCATGCAGAATGGCTTTTTGAGCTATATATCTCACTTCTTTTCCCAAAGGAAATCTGGCACACATCTAACTCCACCTGCTGGAAGAAGATAAAAAATGTTAACCATTATGATCTTCAGATTCCAGACTGAAGATCTACATATTTTGTGAAGTTTGTGAAGGGGAAAAGGCAACTTCTTATAGTGAAGGGAAACTGTACCAATGCCACAGTTTCTGTACTGAGCAAGACTTCAGTACATGGTAATAGTTAAATGTTGAGCATTGCAGGGTGGGGAGAGACTTGGTTTTGAGTACATTTTTGACTGACTTTTCTCTGTGTTGGATGGATATTTAGGGAACAGTATTGGCCTCACTGGACAGTGGTGGAAATCCAATGGAATTTAGCTAAAGGCAGAACCAGGCCATTGGTATGTGAACTGTGCAAAGCAACTGAGCCTTTTCCTCTCTGCAGATGGTAAATTCACAGACATTCAGGACAGAAATATTCTCATTCTAATGCTTTCACTGCTGGCTGCAAAAATGCCATGTGTTTAAATCACAGAGCAATCTTTTTGATCTAGGTCTGAAAACCAAAATATTTGCCTTTTGTAATTTTAAAGAATGTTGGAATTTTCCTGCTTTTTTTTCCCACTTTTATGGTAGTTGTAAAGAATATCTGATTGGTCATGAGGAAGGATTCTTCATGACAGTATGCTATCCTGGACTTTGGAAGAATCGGTTTTGGGTCTGTATTTCCCCACTGATTTCCCTTGTGGTGGCGTTGGTGGCTGTAAGCATTTTGTGAGATCAGTGACTCTTTTTAGCAGAAACATCTCCTCCCAAATTTTGCACAGGCATTTGCGCTGAAGATGCAGAACAACAAAAACATTATCCAAATGATGACTGAAATAGTCTAAAAAGAGTTTTGCTAACACCATCCCCAAAATTGGGATTTTACAACTCCAAGTACATGTTTTTAGCCTTCTGTATTTATTCTGAACCAAGTGAGAAGGCAGGCAGGCTGGAATACCTAAATTGGTAAAAATGGGGACTATCACAGGATTCTTTGACTGTATGTCTTTTATCTTGGCAATAACCCTTTGCTGGTAACCCCAGCAATAAGAAAATACAGACCCCGAGGGAGAAGGGGAAGGGGCTGGCAGTATAACAGAGCTGACAAGTATCATTTTAAAAACTTATCTCTGCCCGGTCGGCTAGACATTTCCAAGCACATTGCCAATGGAATGCTACATTTTTGCACAAAACATCCGTGGGTCGTTAACATCTTCTTTCCCCATCCCAGGAGGACACATGGAGAAACCAGAAATCTGACAGATCCTCCTAAATCTAAGGACTATCCTACCAGATGGCTGGTCCACAAGGCACGGTGTCCCACCACAGACGCTGAGCAATTCAGAAGGCGTGACAATGGAATGCTGATATTTTATTGCTGCCACATCCCACTCTGCCATTTTCTTCCCAATCATTTAAACTGAGCTTAGGTGACCTTGAGTATCCATTTGAAACTGAGGCTTAAAAATAGTAGAAAGTGTGCATATTTTTCCTTTTTTTTTTTCTTGCAAGTCTCCAGAGAATCTTCCACAAACCGAAGTGTGTTTTCTATTATGGTTTACATCAACAAGCTGATCTTGGGGACTTCTGTCTGAGTGTGTTTCTGTTACTGATTTTTGTATGTGTGTGTGTGTCTGTCTGTCTATCGTGGCCCTTGTTTCCTCTGGAGAAAGGAGACAGTAAAACCCACTTGAAAATTTATACACACAGTGTCAGGAGCCCAGTTCATTCATCTGAAGACGCTCCTGCTGTGTTGGGTAAAATGCCCAGAAATATTCAGAGCTGTGTTAACCACAATTCTCCGCTTCCACGTTGTGTCTGATGCCATATTTGGAAGCTGTGATTCCTTTGCTCCATGTGGCTGACTCAGAATTTGCATTTACTTGATACCAGCATTGATTTCCTGTCCCTTTGGGTAGCTGTAATGGATGGAGTGGCCACAAAAAGTTCAGCAGGACAAGTAGAGAGAGTTAGTGAGCTCAGTGGAACAGTATCAAATGTCAGCCAGTGGCTGCTCAGATGTCGGTGATGCAGATTCAAATGCTGGAGTCTGGCAGACGCGTGACCCACGGGTTGCGATGTGTTGTTAAAGAAATGAAACCTACCCAAGTTATTCATACTTACTGTGACATATTGCTATTGGCAGCCTCACGCTGGGCCTACCCTAATCACTTGCCAGCATAAATTAAGAATGTGATTTCACTTATAATGATACTTCTAGACTAGCAAAGGACTTCTTTGAGGGAGTGGCCTACTTTCCCAACCTTCTCTGCCTCACAGCAAAATCTTCGTGTAGCCAAGAGACACAAGACTCAAAGTAGACCTCTCAGAAAACAGGATTGCTTCTCAGCGAGAGACTGTGGCTCTCCTCAGAGTCCCACTGGGAAGTGACTTAAAGTAACCCATCTTTTTCAGACTCAGCTGTCCTCGCTGGCTCATTTCCTGCCACAGCTAGGAATTTGGATTAGCCAGCAGCTCTCACATGGAAAGTTGCACTTGGACTGCTTACACCCTCGAAGCTTCTTGAGTCACAGGATACCATCCTGGTCCTGAGACAGGACTTGCAGCAAGCTTTTACCCATTTTGGGGAAGGAGTATTTAATTCAGGGTAGAAGTTCTAAGGCATGCTGGTGCTGAAGATAATTTGCCATCATAGTAATACTTGTAACTACATCAGAAATGTTTTCCAGGGCAGGCTAAGTAGATAACCAAGGTGAAAGCTGTGATTTTGGAAGCCATTGAAGCATTGGTGCTTGCCGGCAGCTACCACATTGCTCATACCATTTTGACTGCTTTCAGCCCTTCTAAGGGCTTGTGTGTGCTGGTGGGTGCAGCATGTAGTACAGAAGCCAGAGGTGCTAGGAGAGAGGGGTCACATGTAATTTTAGTTTGCATTAGAACTCTCAGAAGTCCTTGTCCTAGAGAAAAGCTAGCTGCTGGTGTGACATGATGAAGGTAATGGGCAAAAAGGCAGTCCCTGCTGAAGCGTGAGATGAAGAAATGTCACCTCTGTGGCTTCATGGGGATGCCCTAGCATGATGGCGACACACTGAAAAAACAAAGTTCATATTCGGTGGGTTACAAAGGCAAAGACCTATGCCACTGAGTACAGAGAAGGGTGCAAATGGGACATGGAAAGACAGAAAACTGTGTGTAAACTAGCAAGACAGAGTAGGGCACCACAGGAACACAAAGAAGAGGGCTACATGTTGTAAAAACATGTGCTAAGAAAATGGTTGTGTCTGTCAGACTGCTACCCATAGGGCTCATAATTCTCTTCCACTCTAGGACAAGTTTGGATGTTCAATTTCAAGCCATGTTTTTCCTGCTGCCTTTCTGTACCACAAAACTATACATAAGCTGTACTCATCACCCAAGTTTCTTCCCCTTGACACCCACAACCTATATTCCATTTAGTAAGATTTAATACAAGTTGCCATGGCAATCTGCTTCCAGATCCCATTCTGGGTCTCAAAATAGATGGGAAAAACTATGAACATGTCATAACATTATCAGACTCACCCAAGATTGGAAAGAGCCTCTGGGAAAGAAATCCTGAAACAAAGGGAAAAGCAACATTTTATCACTCTTGGCAGAGACACTTCCTGTTGTACAATAGCCTGTTGGGTTTTAGTTAGGCTTTTTGGTGTTTTTTTTTTTTGTTTGTTTGTTTGTTTGTTTATCTTTCGCAAAGCAGCCGTGTGATAAAGAAGAGAGCAGGAGATGAAGAGAATGGCTAGTATGTCATCAACACCTCTGCTGGAGATGCAGAAAACCTTCTGGAGCCAGTGGTCTTGAAAACTTCTCACTGCATTTTGCATGAGCTTCAAAACTGTTAGCTGCTCTGCTGCATTTGCCTCTTCTATATAATATATAAAGCATTTTTGTTTTAATTAATGAAAATATCTTTCCATCCCACACTTAAATAAGGCTAACCAGCCATCCTATAATGTGTGATAAAATTCAGGCTCTGCTGTACTAGGCAGATGCAAATGTTTGCAGCCATGCTGATGAATGTCTCTCCAGATAGTCTTCAAGAGCAGTGTCTAGACTTGAAGAATGAGCACAGTGCACTTCTGACTCTGTCGGAATAACTGCATAGATTTTCATAGAGACTCCCTTCTCTCTGCAAGGGGACAGCAGGACAGTCAGCAAACGTACCTGCTTCTTCTGTAACTCTGCACAGGGCTTTAGGTCAAAGGTTGTGTAGGAAGAAAAGGTTGCATAGGAAGAAGTAACCATCAGAAGAGGGAGGAAAGTGTTTGAAAGCTGTTAGGAACTGCCTCTTCCACCCAGCTGTCAAATTTGCAGCTCTTTGTCTCACTTTGCCTTTGCAATTTAGTAAGTTCAATGGGTTCTTTCTTTTTTTTCAGTATTCCTGTACAGCTTCAGACTATGAGGGTGGAGCTAAGCTGAGTAATTGACAGCTAGCAGAAGAAATTGTGTTTCTGTCAATATCTGTAAAGGTCGTAAGGCATAAAAATTCATGTGTGTTTCTTGCAGAACAGTCAAGACTTCCAAGAAATCTGCATTATAGATCCTTCCAAACCTGAGCAAACTGTATCAAATATTAGCCAAGCTTTGAAACACCATAAAGAAATAGCTCTTCCCTGAGAGAAAAACTTTGTCTTTATGTGAAGAGCAGAGATAAAGCATGCCACACTGACAGTCCTCATATGGTTTAAGAATTCAACCTCAATAGCAGATAAATGTCTCAATGCTTCTGAAAAACATCACTGAACTGAGAGAGAAATGGGCCTTTTCAGAGTGCAGTTTATCCCATCCTTACACAGACAGCCAAAATAGCTCAGGGAAGTCACAGCTATAAGTTCTTCTTTCACCTTGTGGAAAAAGTGCAGTTAAGTATCTTGCATTTTTGATATTTTATTCTCTAGCTCTCTGTAGCTGAAAGAGACAGATCTGATTCTTGGTGTTCTTCATTATCATTAAGTATTTAAATACCACTACAAGTCTGATTCAACTTTTTAGGTGAAGAGAGCAAAGGGGTGTTTTGACAATCTGACTTCTGAGCCATCACAGTCTTTGTTTCAATTCTTAAAAAAAAAAAAAAAAAAGGAGGACATTCATCAAAAAAGAACAAACTTTATATGCGAAGATTTGCACAGCCTAATGCCAGCCAGCCACATCCTGGTTCTGCAGTAGATGTAGATTCCTGGCCTTGAAATCAAAGAGATTGCTCCATTTAATTAGGGACAACAGGAAGAGTAGTTGACCTTGGTGGTTTGTGCAGCAGTGCAAGCCTTCAGTCCTTGTTCTTCTATTCCCTATGGAAGTCCAGATAGTCATCAATAGGACTGAGGTGCCTGGGTGTCACCTGAGCTTTCTCACTGTAGCAGTCTTTTAAAATCAACATACCCATGCCATTTAAATCATCTTGGATTCTTGCCCAAACAGTTGATAAGCACAATGTTTTCTTTATCTTATATTTCCTAATGTATTCTTTGTGGTCGATTTGCTGTCATACCTGAACTGCAGAAGGAAGAGCTATGGACAAGAGACCTGCTTTTTTAAGTCAAGCCCCATAAAGGAAAGCCTGGGTGATCCTTTCCAAATAGCAGCTGGGAAAGCAGGACCAGAAATGTCTGTCAGGTTCCTGCTAGCTGAGAGCAGGGCTTGTCCTCTCCGACTCTTTAATTCCAGTCTGCCAGAGGAATACTACAGAGAAATGTCTTATTCCAGAAGCTGTACATGCATTTAATGAGAGGCAACCACAGTCCCAGTAGCCAGGGCTGCCTTTCTTGAGGTGATACCCTGGCAGGTTTCCCATGGTAGTTCAGTAGCTTAGTGATTTCTTTTCTAAATTTACAAGCAATCTCCTCTTACATAGTGGGGCCAGCTTCTGGAATATCAAGTGGTATTTCAGGTATTGTATTACAGTGGGCCGCAAGCTTTTAATTCACCAGGCTATGCATGTAACCAGTGCATGTGCAAATAACTGTGTCTCCAGTGTTTCTTTCTGACCTAATTCATTGCTCAGCCTGGCATCTTCCATTGCCCCTGTCTCTACTTCAGGTTTCCACCTATATAAAAAAAAAAGTATGTGTGTGGAAATAAGGTTTAACTCAAGGAAGTGGTGTCCCACTTAATCACAAGTCCCATGAGCTCCTCAAAGGGACAGTGTTGCAGAAGGTTTTAAAACTGGTGGCACATCCAAGGTCCAATTTATAACAAGGAAACTCAAAGTGTAAATGTAGTTCCCAGGACTGTGGATCATGACTGGTCCAGGGTGATGAAGAGATTCTGACTCTAAAATGTTTAGGACTGTTCTTGTGTTGTTAGTATCTGTCTAACTGCTTAGCTGAATTAAACAAAACATCTGAAAATGATCAGTCCTCCCATAAACGTCACTGTTTCACAAAAGAAGACGCTGACTTACCAAAGATTATAATATATACACATGTGTTTTATCTCTGCAAGATGTTTTCAAGAGGTTGAATAAGCCAGTCTATGTGCTGACGTGAACTGTAAGCAGAAGATCAGCTTGAAATATTAGGCCAATAATATGGATAATATACATCCAGTTGCACTGCAATCCATCTCACTAGGTGACTTGGGTCGTGGTTTTGCCAACTGAAGTTAAAGTGCACCATCTGGGATAATCCCACATTTCACATATTCTTGCTTTGTTTTTTCAGTGCTCTGGAGTTCTTTTGTAACCCCAAACTTTGACAAAGCTGTACCACCACTGTCTTTGAGAGGAAGACATTAACTGGGCTTTATCCCAGCTTGGTCATTCCCATGTTATCTAAGGGTCAAGAACAGCTGCAGAAAGCAAGCTCTACCTAGAGCTCTGTCTCCACACGGGTGGCAGAGATTCCTCTGCTGTGAGGGTCAGCTGGCTATCGCAGCGTGTGGCTTGTGTTTACCGAGTCATTGTTTAAAAAAGACAATGTGTTTCAAAGGCCAGTTCATTTAAGACATGTAGGGGTTCTACCCTGCAGGTACGGCTCACCATTCCTGTCATCCTGCTTTCATTCTGCCACAATCATGCAGGATGAATACTGAGCCCCACGCTACCCTCATTCTCGTTTACAAGAGAGATCAGATAAATCAGTGTAGACTGGACTTCATCCTTGGGAACTCTTGAAGATAAGGCTAATTGTGCATTACATTTTTTTTTCGCATGAGTTCATGACAGCAGGCCTGTGAAATAGTTCATGATCTGGCATCCGCTTTCAGTGTATCTATGGTACAGAGAAAAATGAAGTGTTATACCCATGACCTCTAACATGGTAGATAATTCAGATAAAACTTGTAGTGAGCAGAAAATTCTCATTTGTCATAACTCTGGCACAGGATCCATAGCAGCAGAGAGGCTGATGGGTACAACACGAACACATTTAAAATCTAATAAATTATAGCAAGGAAATAGTTGAGTCATGTGTAATTTCCCCCCCTTCACTGTCAGGAACAGTCTTTATTTCTTAAGCATATCTTATTAACGTGATGTTCAGCAACCCGTTGCATTAGGGACTTCTAGTTTGACCAGAAAAGCAGGGAGCATTGTAGCATCTTTCCTTCAGAGCATCTTACCGTTGCTCAAGCTTTCAAGCTACTCTTGTTTTCTAGCAAAGCTCACTACAGAACTGGACAAGGTGTTTTTGACAAAACTATAGGCTATTTGCAGCCACTTAATGGTTGTTGGTCTGCAATCAACACCCAGCTGATTGAATTAAAGGTATGATTATTACCCTAATGGTTTTACTGTAAAGCTTGTGTAGAGTTACATAAATATATTTCTGGTAATACATATTTTAAATGGTTAGGAAAAGGTTTAAGATCAACAAAAGTAAATTTTAATTTAACTAAGCATTTTATGTGGTTTTCTGCTCATTTAATAAGCCAGCTTAAGAACTCAAATGAAACTCAAGTGATTTCTGTATGGACAGGCTCCATTTGGAGCAGGGAGGTAGCATTAGCTGCTGGATAATCCAGAAAACTGCTTTGCTTCTGATGTCCCCACAGAGGAGAGGTTTGGGAAAGGCAAGATACTTTTTAGCATCGTCAGTGTAAAATATGTATCTCATTTAAATACATTGCTCCTTCTGTTGAGTTTTCTAGTCAGAATGTTTTGGGACTGTGCTGGTTTTAGTTGGGACAGAGTTAATTTTCTTCACAGTAGCTAGTATGGGGCTATGTTTTGGGTTTGTCCTGAGAAAAGTGTTGGTAATGCTGGTGTTTTCAATTGTTGCTAAGGAATGTTTGTACCAATTCCAAGCCTTTTTCAGTTTCTGATACTGCACCTATGTTCCCAATTTTTTTTGCTACAAGCAGCTGGGAGGGTACACAGTTCAGACAGCTAACCAAACTGAACAAAGGGGTATTTCATTCCATGAAATGTCATGCTCAGTTGGGGATGGGCTGAGGACCATGTTGGTTGGGCTGGCTCTCTTGTTCACTCTCTCTTACACTGGTCAGGGCTCGCTCTGGCTCTAGTATGGTCTGTCCCATGCTCTGCCTATCGCTACTTGGGACCTGGCTGGGCACCACTTGGTGGATGGTGAAAAATTGTATCATTGGTTTTATTTTCCATTATTTTAATTTCATATTATTAGTAGTAGTGGTAGTATTGTTTTCATTGCATATTATTATTAGCAATAGTGGTATTATTAGTATCACTATTTTATTAATTTATATTCAATTATTAATTTGTTCTTATTTCAACCCATGAGCTTCCTTGTCTTTCCTTCCAATTCTTCTCCTCCACTGGAGGAAGGGGGAGGTAAGCGAGAGGCTGTGTGTTGCTTAGTTGCTGGCTGGGATTATACCACGACAAGGACATAATTAGGCAGTGCAGCTCCTGGGAAAGTCACTCTGCAGTAACTCAACCTCCTGCTCCAGCTCCTCAGTCAGGACTTTTCCTGGATTGTTTGTCCATAGAAACATTTGATAGTCAAACTGAGAGGTGGCGTCTCTTCAGCTTGGACTATCATCTGTTCTTTAGTGAGCATCTTTAGAGAAGCCGTATCCTTCCCTTGCTGAGATGATTGTATTTCACTATTTTACACTAATAGACTGGGAAGTAAAACAGTCCTCACATCTTCCCTGGCAAGTCCGACTGGAACTTCATGGGAAAATAACGTACTTGAAGGAATTTCCTACCTCAGTTTTAAAAACATGGGTGAAGTTACAGGTTGAATCTTACCAGTTTTATAACTTAGTGGCGTGAAGAATAACCACTCATGCCAACTGTGTTACTGCAGGACCAGGAGGACTTAGCCAGCATGAAGTCTTTATTGTACTATACGTTACGTACAGTGACTGAACACAGACCCTGGTCAGCCACTTATTTTCAGGTACCTCGATAACGGGGGACATACCTGAGTAAACCAGATAGACCCAGGTATGGGAAGAAAACAATTCTGGCCAAAGCCACAGCGCAGGCCAGTTGCAGAAGTAAGGTGAGAACTGTAAGTCACCAAATTCCTATGTCAGTGGCATAGTTCCTAGGACAGACGCTCTCATAACCATCCAGCATGAAATAATATAAACCTTTTGGGACCTCTCATGGACAGACAGGGATAAGAAACCAACGCACCAAGGATTCCTCTGTATTAAAATTAACCTAGGATAAACATAGGTTAAAAGGATGTGTGCTATTTATGTTGATGTGCTTCAGCACTGGTGTCATCCGTGGATTGGTTGGCAGGAGGAACCTTTTTTCCTTTGGACACAGTAATATTTGGGAGTCCTGTATGGCTGTGAAGCTGACACCAGTGCTGTTGTCAGAAGTAAAAGAAGACTGTAATAGGTATTATTCGTATGGTTTCAAGGAGGATGTTCTGTAGGAAATGCTAATGAAGTCCCATCACTGGTGGCAATGGTGAAGGGGGAGAGCCCTAAGCCTGTTCATCTCTCTGTCACTCAGAATGAACAGTCATGCAGGCAGCTAACTGTAAGCACGGGCTGAGCAATTCTTTCCCTTGCAGACTTTTTCAGCAGAGGTCACTTTTTGGTTAATAGCTGCAGATGGATCCCTCTTCCATGAATTTGTCCAGTCACTTCCTGAACCTGTTTGTGTTCGGATCAGACCCTCTGCTGCAGTCTGGGCTTCTGTCCTGTGCCCTAAAGGTGAATTTTCTGACGCTGCATCACTGCTCTTCCGCAGGGACCCAAATTTTCAATTCCAGGAGCTGCCACAGTAGCATTAGCCTCCAAGGGGGAAAATAAAACAAAATAAGAAGGGAGGAGGAAGAGTAAGAAACTTGAACTGGAGAAGCAATGAAATTATTTAACAATCAGCAGCTTTTTCCTACTTGGTGTCCCAAAATTTTAGGAGTAGATGAAAACCACGGCATGCAGGTGATCAAATGGAGTACTTTCCCTCCTAAACCAGCGTAGGGAAGAGGGACTAGCTGGCATTTGTCACTCCCGCCAATTTGGTTGAAGTGGAATTTGAACCATGCTGCTGGAGATATTAGACAATTTTCTTTCATCTGGCTGTGGGTCGTGTCACATGGTCACCATATGTGTTGTTCCCCGGCACGCACACACACACCTCTCACTCTATGCAGCTGTCAAAACAAACATCAGCTGCCTTTTTTCCATCCAGGAGCATTTCAGCTCTGGAAGCAGTGGAGACCCATAGACATTTCTAACAGGATTTCACATTGCAGATTAGCTTTAATCCAATTCCTCTATGACTGATACAGTTTTTGGAAGCCTGTGACCCATCTGCAGAGTTTGCTAGATGGAAACTTCTGTCAGCTGTGCTGAAACCGCTTTCTATACTGGGCTGTAATAACAAGGAAAATCCTGTAATGATCTTCCTCAACTATCGAAGGGCTTTGTTGTGGTGGTGAACAAGTCTGAATTTACAGCAACAGCATTAGATTGTATACAAGGAATAGATTTTACTTGACCTCTTGAAGTCTTGCATATTAAATTGGGATCTTCTCAGTTCTTCTAGAAATTAATGCCAGAAAAATACATTATTTTGTTTTTAAAGTAGTGCTTAGCCTTAGGATTGCACCGAAGACCCAGAAAGCCCAAGGCAAAATATTCTGTCACAATGCAAAAAACATGTAGAACTTTCTTTCTAATCTTTCAGGATAGAAAAATCAGTCACAATCTCTTGTCTTGTCCTAACATCTCTAGGAAAGGGACCAGTACCACAGTACAGCATTGAGAGAAGGGCTAGGATGCTGGAGGATGCTGTTCTGATTCAGGACACTCTGTGATTCAGGCCAGGTAGCCGGGCACGGTCAGCTACCTCAAAAAGAAACCTGACCCACAAAGTAAATTTCCAGTCACGTTGTGGTCAAAGCAAGGGGCTAATGGACAAGGTAAGATGCTGCTGGGCAGAAACAAAAGTGATCTGTGCTTCAGTGTGGTGGCCACACTGACTCTGTTTTGAGTCCTAGCACACTGACTGAGTTCAGAGACAGGGTTTCTCTGGGGCTTGCTTCATTTCTTGCTGGTTATTTCCAGACTGAGTACAGGATTCCCCCTACCTCTAGTAGGCCTGTAAGCAAAACCACAGTGGTTGTAGGAGTGCCAAGGGAAGGGAGATTTAAACAGTGCCAGTAAATGACACACTCCCTTCTGCCTGAAGCCCCACCTCCTGTTTTCCAGTAGAGCATTGAAGGAGAAGGCAGGGAAGACAGAAGCGTTTGTCCTGAGATGCTACAGTCTCCTTCAGATCCTCTAAAGGCCAGAATTTTCCTTATGTTTTTTCCCCTGTTGCCATTTAATATCACCTGTTCCCTCCTTAGCCACAATCACCATGAAAACACCCAAGCTTCCAAATGCTTCTTGTTCCTTTATAGCTATGTGTTCATGCCACCCTCACCACCACAAAGTTAGACTTCTGGTAGCAGAGGTGACTTGTGTCTATGATACTGTTTGTTCTCTTCATCTTCTTGTGTGGGTAAATTAACTGAAAGCAGTGGTCTGCTTGTTTTGGTATGGGTTTGTCATACAAGTGATGTATGTGGTTTGTGTGTGCAGTGGGGTGTATATATATGTGCTGGTCTGAGTTTATTTCAGAAGAGGCTCCCAGTTCATAACAACCCAAAACTGCTGACCACCAAGATGTGGTGTATAACTGATGAATTTCCTCAGGGTTCGGAAGGGATGAGGAGTAGCTGGTTCTATGAAGCTTCTTTCTTGGCAGCAGGGCTGAACCCATGCTGCTGGATTTTATATTAAGTCTGCTGGTTTTGTCTAAAAGTGAAGCCCACAAACCTTAGACAAGCTCAAGTACTACCTGTAGCATTTAGACAAGCTCTAGTACTGTGCAGGTGCTGGACAAAACCATCCCAAGAAGGGATAACTGTGCCTGAATGAGCTGGAAAAATTATAGCCACAGTTACCTTTTTATTAGTTCATTGTATTTTGACTTCAGAGATTTTCCTGACAGCCAAGATCATATTTCTACTTAAATCTTTCTTAGTTTTTAGAATGATATAATATAGCAGCCGGTAAAACCAGCTACCATTTTTTAAAGGAAAATGTGTTTTGGAAGTGTTCTGCCATATAAAAACATACTGAAAAGTCTTAACAGTTGCAAGGAAAGACGAGAATAATGGCATAAATTAATTCAGCAGTTTATTATAGAACTGTGCTAACAAGGTCAGAATTCAATTTCTAACAGTCACAACATTTAGACTTGCAAGAGAGACTCCTGGTGTGATTATTCATCTTACTCCTTACAATCTCAGGGACTATGGGAACCTTCTAGAGGGTAAAAGTTTTCCCTACAGAGTAAATCACAGACAAGGTGGGTAATTACATTTATACAGGAGAAGCAGAAGCTCAGAGACATTAAAGGTGAGACATCTGAAAGTGCTCAAACAATGCCCCTTTGAAACATTCTTTGACACCATCAGAGTTAGGACAAGTAACATACCCTTTGAAGACACCACTTAAAAAGCTTTCCAAAATCTGTCAGTAATTTGAACCTCTTCTGCCCTCTCTCAGACCACAGAATCTACCCTTTCTCCCTCTGGCAGTGTTAGCAGCGTAGGAGCCACTTTCTGTCTCCTATTCACATGGCCATGACCCACAGCACTATGGTCAGTGTGCAGTTCCTGCGCTGTAACAAGCCCAGTAAGTGCTTTTTGAGCAAGGTTTAGGGTTCTCTGTGTGGGACGGGAGATGTCTCATCACTTTGACAGCATCAGGTAGGAAGTCCAGGGTGGTGGCTGCAGAGTGGTGGGGCTGGGCCCCGCTGACACAGAGGCGGCTGGCTGGAAGCCATTCAGAACCAACATTGTTGGCTTTTGTGTAATTACCCCTTCATTCCTGGGATATCTCCCAACTGGAATGGCATGAGAAGCCTTCTTTCCCCAGCTGCCTCCCTCCCCCAGCCCATCCAAGAAGAGTTCTGCATTCTTTGGTTGCTACAGTGGTGTGGGTATGTGCGTGTGCATGTGGGTATGTATTCCTGTGCTAACAGATATGTTGGGAAAAGAACCTCCTATTAAGTTAAAATGCAACCGAGAGAGGCTTCCCTGCAAGATCGCATACGTTTTCCTCAAGATAAGATATTAGAGGGATAATATCATTCCCCACAAAAAGATTTGTCAGTTCCCATGACACCTGAAGCAAACAAATGTCTTGTGGCCCAGCACTGGTAGATGCAACATTAAAAGCAATTTGATATCCTTTCCAAGACTAGAAGGAAAGAGCTTTCTCACATGCTGTACCAAGGGATTCGTGATGAGGGAGTTTTGTTCTTCCAGCCCTGAGATTCATCCTGCTCTTTTCCATTAACATGTTTGTTGATGTGAAGGGAGTTACATCACTGAGAACATGAAGAGAATGAAGCTTTCTGTGGTGACAAGACCTGGAGGAATGGGATATGAAAAATATTCCCTGAAAGAATTGAAAATCTCCTTTAGACACCGAGAAATCGCTTCCATGTCAGCCTTCTGCTCCTGTTTCCCTCATTGAATGATATTAGTTCCCCACACCCATTTACCTCATGTTTTTGTCTCAGCCTCTCAGCCACTCCATGCTCCCAAGATTGACTTGTTGCTCCTGTATGGGAGGAGGGCCTTAGGCAGAGATTCTTCTCCAGCCTCAGCTCATATCAACTACTGCATTTTCAGATGTGGTCTCATGCCAATTAATCTATTTCCTTATATATAGGATTTGCCTGAAAATGGCTTTCAACTCCTAAAAGCATTGCTTGTGTACTCTGCTCCCTACACTGCTCTTGTTCCTATCACCACAAAGAACTTCTGTTTCCCTGAGCTTTCCAGCACCTGAAGTCTCTGTGACCCGTTTTTATCAGTTATCCACACTCAAAGCTTCATTGTGTGATCGGTACTCTCAGACAATCCCCAAGCTCTTCCTGCATTGCAGGGTCTGTTCAAAGCACCATTCCTGGGAGAAGCAATACCTCTCTGAAAGGGTGGCATGTTTCATAGTTAATTAAATAATGGAACTCCTTGCCATGTGAAGCTATAGTATCAGAAAGTTCATATGGGGGTCAAAAAATTAGACAAATTCATGGAAGAAAAAAATCCATCAAGTCCTTTTAGATCCAAAGGAACTGTCACTGGCTCCAGAATTGCCTGGTATGATTTCTGAAATGTGGAGAAATAGAGCAGCAGGACTATCTTTGCTGCAGTCCTAGACCGCCCTGTAGCAACCTACACCTGGGTTCCCCAGGGGAAAGCATACGGACCTGACTGGCTCCAGGTGTTGCTATATCCACCTGGAGTTTCCTTTGCACAACCCTCCCAAACCCACCTCTCGCTCTCTTTACCCCACTGACTTTCAGTTTCCTCTCCCAGTCTGCTCCAAGGACCTTCTTCCCTACAGCCTCCTTCCAGCCTTCTGCTCTCTAGCTCTCAGAGATCTCTCCCCCACGCCGTGCTTAATAGCTGGGGGAGAAAACAATTACTTATCCTGTAAATCTGCAAAACCTCTTAGGGTTCAAGACAACATTTACATCACAAAGGCCGTGCACCTTAAAGCAATACCGATCCCTCCGGGGGAGCTCACGGAGGAAGTTACTCATTTTGTGGTTCAGTCAGCTTGCCCAGTGATTTCACATTTCAATCCGCAGTTTGTAACCTCTCCCTTGGAAATGCTGATGAAAATCTTGCGGAGTTCAGTTTGAGGTTTCTGGATTGCAGTCCCTGCAGGTGACTTTTACTTTTCAGTCTGTTTGGCTACTCCTTTTCCCCGGGGGCTGTGTTCCTCCCTCCCCACCAGCCAGTTGTGCAACAGTCTGCAGTTCCCTGCTGTCTCCCTTGGCTCTGACTCACTCAGTCCCTGGGTTCGGGGCCGGTGGGTCAGGACACTCCTCGCGGTTTGCCAGGGAAGCCCATCCTTCACCACAGTGGCAATGCCTTCGAGGGAGGGCTGATAAAGTCACTGCGTTGTTCTTCCCTGGGATCCCTAAGGATAGTATTTTGGGGAGGAGCTCCTGAAGGTAACTTTTACTAAGGAGCAAAGCAATAAAATAAAAAAGCCATAGATGATTCTGCCTAGAACTCAAATTCATGCTTGCTTTCCCCCCTGTGCCTTATTTTGGAGGCAATTAAACATTTCCTTTGTGTTTCTTGCTGTTCAGCATGCTGGGGGGATAAGGAGAGAGGGGTCAATCAGTTAAATACACACTTGAGCCCTTTTTATTCCCTTTTTATTTTTTTTAGCTCTCCTTGTCTGCCTAACTCAGGATGGGAGCTTTCTAGAACTGGATTTCTCCTCCTTTTTCTCAGTATACAGACAGGACCTCTAAAGTTTTCTCAGAGCAGCTAATAGCTATTGATGTATATTCAACCCTACCAACTTTTGAAAGTTCACCAGTTCTTAGTGGATATTCAGTTATACTCCTACTTACAAATACAGTTCATTTCCTTTCAGATGATTAAAAAACAAATCAGACATACTGGTTTCAGTAACTACATTTAGATCATCCTTCACCTGAAAAATCTTGCAGCCAGAGTTCAGGATACACGTATCTGCTGCTGATGTGCATCTTAGGTCTACCAGAAAGTCTACCAGGAACTCAGCTACTATAATGATAAACATTTAAGAAGTGCAATATGGCATTAGGTAATCATTTTGACAGTAGCGAATTCATAGAGAAGATCTGGAACACCTTTCTGGGGACAGTTACGCTTGCTAAACACCTACAGGGGCTCAAAGGATGACTGGACATGTCTATGGGGAAAAAAAGACCTATCAAGGACTGTTAAATACAAAGTAACCAAATCTGACTCAGGAAGCCCTTGGAGGCTGGGGGTTTTCAGAAGTGTTCCTGCATATTTTCTTTGTTCTTATGCTTTGCACAAGACATCCATTGTTCCTGTTTGTCTTCCCCTTAGAACTGTCATCAACCCATCCCTAAAAAAACATAAGAGCAATGCTTTACAAGGGGAGGTTAAAGAAGAAAATGAGGAGAAACCAAACAATTTTAGAGATAATAAATTAAAGAATAGGGCAAAATACTAACTAAAAAAATCAAACAAATACCCTAAGAACAGTGGTGCAGAGAGGGATGCTGAAGGGGACAATTCTTATGCAGCACCAGCCACTCCCTGAAGCTGTCCAAGGAGCCAGGGCAGCAATCCAGGGCTGGAGATGGGTGGGAGTTGGCAGAAAACACTGGTCTGACAGGTCAGCTCTTCTCATGTCCATCTCACTGAGCTTGTCTTCCCAGGTATATCATGACACTCCAGACTCCAAACCCATTTTACTGGAGGGGAAATGAGGCTGCAGGACGTAGTGATCGAATAACCTATTTCAACCTGATGACTCATAGGTTGTTTTTTGGAGGTAGTTTTTTTGTTTCCTTCTGCTTTTCCTACAAGACCAGCTTTGTGGAAAACATCTTTTCATCTGACACCACTTCAAATTTAATTTAATTTTAGTTTTGCTAAGACTGACCTCATCCCATGCTTCTCCAGCACTACTTGCTGATTTAAAGCCCTGTTATCCTGAACACATTAATACGTGATATGCACTGCACACATCTTGTAGCCTAGAGCAGGAACCTCATTAATGACAGGAAAAGCCTATAGGCTTCCAGGGAGCCGTTTTCATAAGAGATGTTTGCCTAAAACTTATTATCTGCTTATTGTCTTTTTTGTCCATCTGTCTGTCTCCTGCATTTGAAAACATATCCGTGAATGTAGGTCTTTATGTGGTCCTTTTGATGTGTGCTGGTGACCTGTGAGCCTCACCTCTTGGAAATGAAGGGGTGTCCGTGCCTGCACACCTGGCAGACCTGTTCAGTAGGTGAGGGAAGTCAAAGGCAAAGCACCAGACCTTGCAAACGCAACCGGTTTATGCAGGCACTGGTTCAGTCTTGTGGCTTTTCAGGCAGCAGGGAGATGACTTGGCTGAAGAGACCTACAGCTCCTGCAAAGATGGGAGAAGGACACAGCATTGTTTCTTGCACTCAGTGGAGCCAGCTGCTGGAGAAGAACTGTGTGTGTGTGAGCACTGGGGAAGCCAGTTGGGTCACACTGGTTTGTAGGCAGCAGCTGTGGTTCTGGTGGACTGGATGGGAAGAAAAGGGTGTGCTGAGGATGGGTAAATCAGAAAAGCATGCCTACCTGCTTACCTTTCCACTTATGCTTAAGGCTCTGCAGCTGAGCAAAAAGGTAAACACTCCTGACTGAGGCCAAAGCAGGAAGAGTAGAAACAGGGAAGGCCGTGGAAGAAGGATGAGTCACCTCTTTTGGGGGATGTCATAGTGCAGTAGTTCCCAACTTCAGGAGTACCTGAGGGGAGTTAAGTTGGAATAAGTCCTGCGCACCATAAATCTAAGGTTTTTATGACTGTAAAGTGTCCCGGGGTGTGCAGAGAGCATGCTGCAGGAGGGGATGATGTCCACATCCTAGTACTCACTCCCTGTCTGGGCACCTAAGCGTAAGTCAGAAGAGGATGTAAGTGCCAGTTCACTGCTGCTTTAAAAGGTAGGATTCCTGTGCTGTTTCCAATTGTCCTCAGCCAACCCTCTAAGCAAAAAAAAAAAAAAAAAAATTTGAGCTATTGGAGGGGACAGATAGGGACAGCTTAAATGGAAAAGAAGTTGAGGAAGCCAAATAAGAAATAGAGAGCTTAGGAAACTCAGCCAAGTTCCAGAGAAATCCCTGGCAGATGGTTTGGTATTGACTCTTTTGGAAAGGTCTGAACATCCTGAAGTTGAAGAGTCTGAAAAAGTCATCCAGAATATCTTGGTGCAGAGCAAGGTGGCAAAATGAAGGATGCATCACTCTGTGATGACCTCATCAAAGAGGTTTCAGATGACTGTGACCGTAGTTTCACTTTCAGACCCAAAGGAGAGATTAGGACCTTGTATATTTGGAGTTTGTGCAACAGCGAGAGGCTTTGCCCTGTAGATCCACTTTCTGGAGACCAAACTTTTATAGGAGGGCTGAGCAAAGATCAGGCAGATGCCAGGAAAGGCTTCCCCACCATCAGGAGTAGAACCAAACACCCTCCTGGGAGAAGCTAGGTTATGCAACAGGGACCCTTGAGGAGATCTTAAAATCAAATCTACAGGACTTTTGCTCATCAGCCTTAGAAAAAACTACTGTTAGAAGGCTCTGCATTTAATTGCTGGGGAAACCTGATCAGAGCAGAAAGGAGATTCCCAGCCTCTGGCTAAGCTGTTGGCTTTGCTCAGTGGTTTCTATCAACCATGTGCTTCTCAGAAAGTTCCTTTCAGGTGCATCTTTCCTGAAAGATTAAATGCCTCTGTGCAGATTACAGTGCTGGGGATTAATTGCCCCCTGAGGCTGAACAACTGATCTCTTAGGCCATGTACACAGGATGCAAACCACGAATAAAGCAGGAAGTAGAGAGGGTTTGCCACACGAAACAGTTGGGAAACATATTATTTAAGGATAATCTAATCTTTTACTTAAGGAAGAGAAATGGGGGAGGAGTACAGAGCAAAGTCTCTCCTAGGCAGTATGAAATATTTGGTCCTAGAAAGACACCCAAATTCTAGTTGCTGCAGGAAACTGGGGTTTAATCCAATTCCAGTAAAGTTGATGAAAACCTTGCAAGGGTTGCATCCTCTGTGCTGCAAGACGTGAAGAGATGTTTGAAAGACGGGAGACAAGGGGGAGTAAAGGTTGCTGAAAACAAGAGAGAAGCCTGAACCAAGAAATTCACAGAAGGAAGCACTTTTCAAACCTGGGGAGACTTGGACAGTCTGAAATTGAGGATACTAGTTTGGACAGTTACTAAGAGAGAGGAACTGCCTCAGTATTTTGATCATCATCTTGCTTCCAAATCTGGTGTTCCTGCCCTCCCTTTCCCAAATTTATGTCAGTTTACTGAGAGCGACTTCCTAGATACTGTTTACCTAGCTACATCCATGTTGATGTAATGATAAGTCCTTATGCAGCTCTCTGTGTAGTATTTCAGTCTTGGAAGGTACTTGAGATGCCCTGGATCATAGGGCGCATCAGGCTGTTGCTGGTGTGGGACTGCCTGAGCTACTTTACCCTATCAAATGTGGAAATGAGTGTTGAAAAGGCTCTGCCGGCAGGACAGAGATCCACGGGCTGCAAGATGGGAGAAGATGATGTCTAGAGTTCACTCACAGATTAAATAAACCATTGTGATAATATACCAGGACATGTGGTTACAGCAGACAGCACACTTCTCACATGAGAGTGAGTCACACAGTGGGTTTGTTTTCTTCCCATTCGTTTACCTCTCGTTTATCGCTGACAGAGGGTAAATAGTGAAATGGGTTTCTCGGAGTGTGATCTTTACAAATGCCACTGAAACACTTCCTCTGGAGACCACTGATTTGAGACAATTGGGGCTAGAGGGGGAGGAAATATCCTCTTTGAACTTTTTTTTGTGAAAAATGCAGATTCAATAACACCAAACTGAAAATTAATTTAATTTTCTGTTGTATAAGGGGGGGTGTGGGGAAGAGAAGTTATTTTTGATGTTTTCCAAATTAAATGCTTGGACTTTTACATGTGAAGAGAGTTTTTGTGTCACGGATTAGTTTTTGCTTCTTGTTTGAATTTTTGAAATGGAAAAGAAAATATTTTAGTTGATTCCCCCCCCCCCCCCCCCCCCCCCCCCCCCTTTCATCAGATACTTGAGAAAGAATTTTCAGATCGAGCCAACATTTTATTTTAATATTTAATTTGGAAATGGCAGGAAATAGAAATACCCATCATTCCAGCAGTTCAGACTAGAATTCAAATTTTGTATTTCTTTGGAGCTCCCTCCCACTCCTCATCCCAGGAGTCCCCAACGCTCTGCGCGTTACTGGTAGGACAAAACAAGCACCTGGCCAGTGCACTGAAAAATGAGTCTCTGGTGCCCTCTATGGGTCCACGCAAAACGATGGGGCTGAGCCTGACCCCCGCAGGCCGGCTTCATGCCTGAAAACAAGCTTTAGGAGAATGGGAAAGGAGCACGTTGCCCCTCTGACCAAGGCAACATTGATGAATAACTTGCAAGTTCTTTTTAAAAATAAATATGAAAATAAGCTTTAAAAATGTGGGTTTTGCCCCAGGAAACATGATTTTTTTTGAAGACAAGTGCTGAAATTAAAAGAAAGAAAAAGGTTTATTGGCTCTCAATCAGGTCTAATATGGCATGAATGAAATGTGAGACAAGTCACATCCAGGGACGCAGGACCTTTCCCTCAAACTAAACCTGTACTGTGGTAAAGGTGCAAGTCTCCATATCTGCATCCCTGAGCTGGCTTAATTTGCTCTTCTGGGGTAGTGCTAGTGACAAAGCTGACTTTTGGAACAGCCCCAGGGGCAGCCTTTCTTAGCAACTGGAGCCAATGTGTCTGTGTTGGCTGCAGTGTCCCCCAAGAGGTGCTTCAACCTGCCAGTTTAGGAACAGCCCTTATTTTCAGTAAAATGCTCAAGGTGGAGGGAGCTGAGAGGTACAGTCTGCTGCGGGACTCCCAAGGCTTTTTTGCAAACCAATTTACAAAGGTGCCAGAAATAACGTGGAGTGCTGGCTGGGATGAGAGCGGTTTTTGGTCTCGAGACTTCCTGTGCAGTGCTGATAAAATAAACTCTATTTACCTTTCCTGCTTTCCTACACTGATGTGGCTTGTTACAGAGTTCATCTCTCCCACCCCTTCTTTCTCCTTTATTTCCTCCAGTGAATATGAAGCTGGCATGGGAAACTGGATTGGCAGACTCGAATACTGAAGGTCTCTATGCTCAGAACTGGCCATGTCCAAATTACGAGCAAGTCTGAAATATCTCTTCAGCTCAGAGAAGTCTCTCAAAGGTGGTCTGTGCATCTCACTGGTACCCCGTCTCTCTCAGGGTGTGTGGGTCAACCAGGCTCTTCCAAAATGTAGGTTGTGACAAGAACAGAATGCCAAGCTCTGGCAGAAGCGACAAGAGAGCAGTGGTGCTGGGACCAGCATCCCTACCAGACACATTTCCTACAGTGGCTGCTGCTTCTAGAGTGAGTTGTAGCAAACTTGACTGCTGCACCCTGCCTCTCAGAGCAGTGACCCAAATCCCCAAACTCTTCAATGGCACCTAAGCTCTGTCAGCATGTGGCCGTCCCGTTGAATTTCTGTGGCCACAGCCCATCTCTGTGTTGCCAGCAGCAACTTTCCCATCATCCCGTGCTTTGCCAGCACCAGTCCTGAATGGAAGAGATTGTATATTCACATAGAATCGAATTTTTTTCTTTGACAGAAGGCAAGAGTGGTGCATATATAGTCACACTTACAGGGCCTGATTGATTTGAAAAGAGAGGGAAGGGAAAAAAAGTCTTAGGTGCGGTTTACCTTGTAAAGTATGTGTTTCCCTGCTGGTAAGGTATGTATATGAGTTTCCTTCCAATTCAAAGCAAGCTCTGTTCATCTCTTAAGCTCCTGTGTTGCCAGGATGGGCACTTCATGAGGGAGCAATCCATTCTGTGAGTGGGAGCAAGGAGGAGTGAGGTTGCAATATGCAGCTGACAAGGGACGTTTTCCTGCCGCAGGTTACTGGGTCAGATGGTGTGGCTTATTGCTGGGTTTCTTCAGCAGTACAGGGAACCTAATGCCAGAAGCGGGTTGCAAATGATTTAATCAGATCCCTTGTGTGTCACCGACTGATGGATCCCACCTTGTGTTGAACTGAATAGTATGAGAATTCACCACGTCCCCTGGTAGTTTGACCTAAAATTAATCATCCTCTCTGTTCAAAATGTGTCTTTTACTTCTCAGTTTCTGGCTCTGCCTTTCAGGCACAGACTGTAATGTTGCCTTTCTCTGCTGCTGAAAGAGTCCATTCACCTGTGTGGTGTTTTCACTGGGTGAAGATATTTTTATTTCTGCTAATCAACTTCTCTCTATCCACTTTGATAACCAATCAAGCTCTAAATTAGTTGTTAACCAGTGTTTTGTCTATCCCTTACTTCTGGTTTTGTGTTTTTTTGTTTTTTTTTTTCCTCCCCCTAAACCCCTCCAAACTTTGGCATGTATTTTAATTATTCACACAAGAGCTGGTGGTGGTATTGTACCAAGGCTACACAAAGAGAGAGAACCACTGGCTGTGTTGGTCTAGTCAAGGCAAAGTCATATATTTAGTTCCCTTCCATTTTGTCAGTGTCCTCTCTAGAGCCTTCTGCAGATCTCAAATAACTAAGCTTTGCCTCAAACATGCCCTTATTGATTTGTTATAACGCCAGTTCATATGCAGAGTGTTGCATTGTGTACAGTCAAATAAATACCCGGGTGTCACACGTTACACTTACCAACAATCTATCCAATTGATATCAGGTTTGCATATAAAACTCTATTTTCCATAAAACTTTCTGATGGGTATTAGTTTTATTTTCAGCCTTGCATTCTTTCTTTACCTTTCAGCTGAATCATGTATCAAATTTTAAATTATTTTTTTCTGTGCTGATTTCAGGATCACTGGATTAAAACTGGCAGGATAAAAATGCTTTCTTTGCAAAACTCACTCTGTATTTACCATGTGTCAGTCCTCTTGAAATTTTCAGCTTTTTAGGAAGTGCTAATAATCTACTGACATTTAGCTAAGCCTTTGGGAGCTTGCATATGCACATAGACCAGACTGTCTTCTCCATATTGCTATCCATAAATATTTGAAATCCAGAGCAAAAATACTTGCTGAACATTTTTTCTTTTCTCAGTTGTGTTTTATCATCAATTTTACACTCTCCAGTTAGGCAACAGGCAGCGGTAATTGTTAGAATTTTTGTTATTACATCCTTGCTTAAGCACTTGTCTTTGGCTTTCACTCTGCCAGTAGTAATTTTCCTTCTATCTTTTGCCTCTTTTATCAGTCACCTGCAGTTCATAGTTTCTAACTGATATTTAATGCTATATATTCCTTCTTTAAAGAAAAGGTTTCATGTTGTCTTTGTGTCTGAGTTCAGATTTTAGCCAAAGCTGTCATTGTTCCTTGATTGGGAAATCAGTGGCTTATTAAAATACGAATAAATAAAGAGGAGGGGGTTGTTAATGATGCAAAAGTTGGCTGAAATAGTGATCTCCTTTAAAAATAAGTCCTGTTCCAAGAAAAATATGCGAAGTCAAGTCAGAAGGACCCAGCCTCACTAACTGTGCTAGGGGAACATGTGAACATGCAGCGATAAGAAGTTATTATGCATCCTAGGCTGTTTAGGGAACAGCTTAATAAACTTAAGCCTTTGATGGGGGGGTAGTGAAATAGCAGAGGAAATCAGCACAGTCCATTTTCAAGTTCAGAAAAAGAATTGTAAATGTTGCCATTGCTTTTCGAGTGATCTGTTCTGGGGCTGCCATACCTGCAGGGGAGCCTCTTGTCAGACTGGATTTTTACTTGTATTTTAATAATGGACATCAGCAGTATAGGTTTATATAAAGTTAATCTTGCCTCAAAAACCTGTATTTTTTTTAACAGATTACTTGGATTTTAGGAAAAGATATAGTTACAGTGTCTTGCAATGAAAGTTACGTAGGTAATCAATGCAAAGTCATCTTGGAGAGAGGTACTTTCTGGGCTGAAAATGCTCCCTAAGAGAGTAATGAAAACAGACAGCTGTAAGATGCAAGAAGGTGGAGTATTTTTAGTGGGTCACTGAAGAGATCAGTATAGATCTAGGTTCTTGACTTTCAGAACTGATTTTAAATGAAACAAAATGCACCCTTGAGGAGAAGGACTTGGGGGTGCTGGTGGATGAGAAGCTCAACATGACCCAGCATTGTGCACTTGCAGCCCAGAAAGCCAACTGTATCCTGGACTGCATCAGTAGCAGTGTGACCAGCAGGTCGAGGGAGAGGATTCTCCCTCTCTACTCTGCTCTCGTGAGACCTCACCTGGAGTGCTGCATCCAGCTCTGGGGCCCTCAACACCAGAAGGATATCAAGTGGTTGGAGCGAGTCCAGAGGAGGGCCACAAAGTTGATCAGAGGGCTGGAGTACCTCTGCTGTGGGGACACACTGAGAGAGTTGGGCTTGTTCAGCCTGGAGAAGAGAAGGCTCTGGGGAGACCTTATTGCAGCCTTCCAGCACCTGAAGGGGTTTCCAAGAAAGCTGGCGGGGGGACTTTTTACATGGGCCTATAGTGATAGGACAAGGGGTAACAGGTTTAAATTGAAAGCGGGGAGATTCAGATTGGATGTAAGGAAGAAATTCTTCCCGGAGAGGGTGGTGAGGCACTGGGACAGGTTGTCCAGAGAAGCTGTGGATGCCCCATCCCTGGAAATGTCCAAGGCCAGTCTGGATGCGGCTTTGAGCAACCTGGTCTAGTGAAGGGTGTCCCTGCCCATGGCAGGGGGTTTGGAACTAGATGATCTTTAAGGTCCCTTCCAACACATACCATTCTGTGGTTCTGTGGTTCTGTGATTCTATGAAAACAAATTTTCAAGAGCATTGTATGTTCTTGGTCATAAAATCTGATGCGATCTGTAACTGAGAGATGGGATGATGGCTGATAAAGACAGTGATGGCTTACTAAAAGGAAGGATAATGCAGGAGGGATAGAAGCAAGGAAGCAAGTAAGAAGGTTGTGGAGAAAATAAATCTGAAACTAACCTATTTACTAGGAAAAGGAAGCTTATGCAGCAGCAAGACTGGTAGAAACAGGGGTGTTTCTGGAGACATCATTCTGGCACATACATAAAATAATTCAATTGGATGCAAAAAACACCCATAACTGAAGTTTTGAGGCTGCATACGCAAAAGGCATCACCTTACAGAGCAAGGATGTAATAGCTCCTCTGTTGTGGCTGTACCTGGCATGTGGGGCCAAGCACCGGATTCCTAATACTGAAAAATTGGAGGCAGTTCAGAGAAGAGCAAGAAAAAACCCCAAAAGATTAAAGTAGCTAACTTTGTTGTTTTACATGACTAATAGCCTATGCTGAGTCCAGTGGAGTTACTGTGCATTCACATCAGAGGGAGTGAGACCAGAGTCCAGGGATCTCCTCTCTGCATGAGCCTTCTTTATTTCCATGCGCAGAAGACATTTTAAGGTCCATTTGGTTGTTCTTATCTGTCCTGGGCCTGTGTTTCAGTCCGCTTCTCTTTGACATCAGTGCTATAGAAACCTCCACAAAACTGCCTACCCATGGGAAAACAGCCATTCTCCATGCACAGATCCAGAATATAGCCCCAGCTGCTGCAGGACATGTGAAAGTCATCACTGAATGCGACATCAGCCTGCAAAGGAGCACATATAGTTGCTTTGACCCTTGTCATCACACCCCTGTGTTGGACCTGCTCTGTAGGACCTGATCAATTGCATAAAAATTTTGGGACTTGCTAGAACTAGTAGGATACAACTCCTGATTGCCAAGCAGCCAGCACAGTTAGGAAATGATATTAAAAGCAGCAACATTTCACCAGAGCTACACTAGTTTGCAGCTGTTGAAGAAGTATGCTTTGTACAGCTCTTACTGCCTGAGTAATGGCAGTGAAATAACTCCTGTGAGGAGCAAAATGGTATTTGAAGTGCAAGAGGACGGTAGATCCCAGGGGAGCACAGTGTGCTTCAGAATATGTCACAGCATTACAGAAATATAGGCAGCAAAGGCTATTCCATAGGAAAAGTTCCTGGTAATGTGATGTATTCAGGGGATTTTAGGAAATAAGGGAGTAAGATGTAAATAGCATCGTTAAAGCTGCATGATAAGGATCCTGAGTAACCAGGATAGGTTAATGGAGCCTTCCCATCTACTTCTGTAAGCCATGCCTTGGCACCACTGTTGGCAGGCTCCTAAAGAGGATGGCATGTTGTACTTACTGACTGTCTAGTGTGCAAGGGCTTGAGAGTAAGCACTGAGTAGCCTTTAGGTGAGAAACAAGGCTGAATTTTATAATCCCCCAAGATAGCAAATGCTGCAGATTTCTGACTGTCTTATGCCTGCTTGCCCATGTCACTGTTCATACTGCACCCTATCCTTACTCTTCTTAGCCTGGGACAACTCCGGATGTCAGCACTGTGCCCCATGGCTAATGATCTGCCTTAAACAGGGGTTGATGGTGTTTCTTCAGAGTCTTTCAACTCTTTACCATGTCAGAGTGGGCCATCAGAGATGGCTTTGAACTTGCTGTTAACTGACAAGCATCCCTGATTTTCTGAAGAGCAGAGGAGGATTTGGCAATACTCCGAGATCCCAGCTGTGGAGATCAGTGCCCTTCTGTACCAGCCAAGACTTGGAGGCATTGCGTGAAGAATTGACTAGGCCACTTACCATGACAGCTATAAATTGTCCTGTCTTCTCAGGCATGGAAAAGAGTAATGACAACTGTGTTGTAGACACTTGTTTTTGTGTGCAGTCAGATGTTGCCTTCATTGCAGACACGCTGCATTAATCTCCCCAGGGCTAGCCTGGCTTGTGTTTGGCAGTCATGCCTTTCCAAGACATTGCCAGGGTAGCTGAGTTTCTTTACCGATGTCAGTACTGCATTGTCAACTGCCTTTATATGCTTCCCACTGACCTTCCTAAGTAACTAGTAATGATCAGAATATTCCTCAGGGTGTGTACAACCAACAAATGATTTTTAGAAAATGACAGATCACAGGCCAGCAGCTCTGTGATTTTTTGCCATGGACAGCCCTGTGAGAATCGCCGTAATGGACCAGACCACACTTCCATCAAACTCAGGATCCTGTTTCCAGCTGTGGCTGAGAGTAGGGAATTAGCAAAGGGTATGAGAAAAGGGTAAGCACATATTATGGCTCTCCCTCATGCCTTCCTGACCTCTAACTGTTATCATCTTGAGCTTGCTAAGGCAGATACAGGCTGGTGGCAACCTCAGTGGATTTCTCTTCCATGAACTTGTCCACCCTTCCCTTGAGTTTGTGTAAATTCCTAGCACCCACATGCCTTGTATCCAGGGGTTTAGCAGCTTGTCTATCTGGAGAATGCAGAAACACCTCTTTTATCACTTTTTGGTTTTGCTCCTAATAATGACATTCAGTGTCCTTCAGTGTTTGTAGCGATGAACTGGGCAGTGAGTCAGATTGACTCAGTCACTTGCAGAAACCTACTCTGGGGTGTCAGTATTTACTTCCCAGCTCACCCCCCTAGGATAAAAGATTACTGACTTCATATTTGCTAACTGAGATTTGATGGCTATAATAGTTCTGCAAGGACCATGTGTAGCACTGTTCTAGTGACTACAGTCATAAGGTAGGCGGTATCTAATTCTCAAGTCTCACATATTCCTCAGATATTCACATTGCCTTCTTGGCTGATTCTCTCTCCAATGTGCACAACATCATTCTGCAAGGGAATAAATCTGAAGTGTCCCTTAGGGTTGTGCTGAAACACCATAACTGCACAAGGCATTATATATATTTTTTTCATAATCTTGAGAAGATTTCGTAATTCTCTTTCAAATAAACATGGGCAAAGGAATGGGAATTGTGCATATGGTGTTAAATATTTCCTCCATTCAGGCATTCATGGCAAGTGATGGGAGTTATAAGTACTGTGCTCTTTTCAGAAGAAAATTTTCACTAGCAGTTTGCTGAATCAGTTTCCTGACTTATCTTTATAGAAACCAGAGAGCACCAGATCTTTACCTTAGCTATGCGGCTGCTGTTGGATCTCTGCCAGACTATGCCAGTTGAGAATCTAGGCCAGCCCTTTTTACCTTCAGGCATCATTTTCTTATGTTCCTGAATGTCGCGTAGTGACAGGACAAGGGGTAACAGGTTTAAACTGAAAGAGGGAAAATTTAGATTGAGACATAAGGAAGAAATTCTTCATGGAGAGGGTGGGGAGGCACTGGCACAAGTTGCTCAGAGAAGCTGTGGATGCCCCATCCCTGGAAATGTCCAAGGCCAGGCTGGATGAGCAACCTGGTCTAGTGGAGGGTGTCCCTGCCCATTGCAGGGGGGTTGGAACTGGATGGTCTTTAAGGTCCCTTCCAACCCAACCTGTTCTACAATTCTGTGTATGAACAGGTCAAAGTAGAAGCACACCTTTTTCAAGAAGAAAATGACCTTTTTTTTCATAGCCTGCAGAGATGATATACTAGTCCGTTCAGTGAGCCCTTACAAGTAGTTTGAAGAAGTACAGTACAACACATGCAATAGAAGCAGTGTCAGGACTGACATTTATCTTCAAATTCTATCAGATGACAGTGAAGATCTGTCTGTAGGGGGGTCACGGAAACAGCTTTTTCTAGTCTATAGCTAAACATGTCCGCTGATGATCTAGCTGGGGACTATGGAGCTCAGTCCAAGGTACACTATCTCTCTTACTTTCACAATCACAGTGTAGCTATACTGTGTGCATGTGTATACTGTGTGCATGTGCAATGCCTCATTATATTTTTCTAGAAAGAAATAGTTCATTTAATGAATGTCATCATCATCTTCTTCATAGGCAGTATCCTCATGTTTTGCTCAGATGTTTTCTTCAGTGCTGAAGATTTTATTTGTGCACTCAGCTGGATTACTCCTGGCAGTACAATATTTGAAATTTGAGTTGTGCTGTCATAAGCATATGATGTCACTTCTCTTCCCTGATTAAAGGAGTGTAATTCTCAAGATTTGGTTTCTGGAATGCATAACACATTTAAAATTCACTCTTAGGGTCAAAGTCTTAGCTGGTCTAAATTGATGCTATCTTAAATATATGATAAACAGACAGGATATATACGAGATAAATACAGCACTGTCAACTAAAATAACAATAGTTCCGTGAGTTTTGGGCCTTCTTTTAATCCACAACACTAGTTCAACATTTTGCTGTGATATTTTGAAAACCATGTGGGTCTCATTTTCTCCTCACATATATTGCTTATATACAGATGCAACACCACTGAGTTCAATGGAGTTATGTTTTGATTTAAACAGGTGTCAGGTCTCAGTCTAGCAAAGCACTTAAGCATGTGCTTAATCTGAAAGCAGGAAAGTGCTAAGACAACTTCTGATTTTGACCTTGAAAATGTTCACTATCTGCTTGAATGCATACTAGCGTAAATGAAAATCAGGAAAATAATTACTCTGTTTCAGCCCTCAAGAAATCAAGTAATTGCTCTAAAATCATTGCCATTGATTCACAAGGAAAACTGTTGTTCCACAAAAAAATAGTAATATTTGAGGTTATTATAAACTGTTCTATAACAATTTAAAAAAGAACAATTCTCTTCAGGAAGGAGGAAATGGACTCAACCTGGGCAATTTTTTGAATGGCATGTTTTACCTTTTTTATTCTTTTGGAAATGACATTTCAGTTTGAATTTTAATGAACCTTATAATTTTTCAGATTGTGTTTCTCTCCCTCTCTGGCAAATTAGTGTACTGTGTGATACTAGAAGTTACAGATTGTTCTGGTAAGATTTTAAACTTACCTGGGTAGTGTAATATGACACAGCTAGCATAGAGTACTACTGATATGGGTTCTCTTCTGAGCACTTCCAGAAAATTTAGCAATAACTAGCCAAAACCTGCATTTTGTTGGGAATTTATAAATTAGCCATTCAAAATATGTCTTCCTTTTACTTAATTCAAGAACTTCCTATATGCAGGGTGCAGGGTAAAGGTATTTGGTGATTCAGTCTCCACATACTATTAGCAAAACCTCTGTGCCAATATAAATGTAAAATATTGAACAAATATAAAATACAGTAATTACATAAATCCATAAAGCATTGTTGAATTCCACCATAAAATTCAAAACTGAGGTAGATCTTCTCAACATTTCAGAGAGAAGATCTATTAGACAGTCAAAATAAATCTTTTACCTTCTCTTTTTCCTGGAAAATATACCTAAGGAGAAAAAAAATCCTAAAAAATGTTTTCAATATCTCTAAAATTTAACCATTAATGGTTTTATAGGGTGAGTTTTTTGAAACCTTTTATTAGTGGAGTTCCTCTTTGGATAAAGATGGGATGGTTTTGTTAAGTTTAGCATTCTTTTGTGTGGTGAAGGTTGGTTTCAAGCTAGTAATGTCACCCTGTTGTTCTACAAAGCTTTCCATGAAGGTCAGCTTTCCCAGTTGTCTCTCTCCCCTGGCAAGCTATTTTGCTCCTTGTTTTCTTCCAGGGTCTTCTTTGCCCAGACAGTCACACTGCATACACATTAGCTTGCTCCCAGATCCACACCCAGAAGGATCTGAGTGGTGCCCTTGTTGAAGATAGCCAGAGAAGCAATAGATGCTGGTTTGCTCAAGTGCCATGCTCTGTATTGTTTGGAGACATTTGTACCAACAGTTTTATCATCACATCAACAGGGAGGATAAAAAATTCTCCAAATTCTTCAGCTATTTTGGCTTAGGCTGCCTTGTTTTTCAAGGCTTTAGAAACATCTTTTCTCTGTGAGGGCTCTATACCAAAATGTTCAGGGATCCTTCTTTCAAATCTATAGTTGATGGGCATTGGCATTTGCAGAAACACAAGGATTTCTATATGTGAAAATAGGTAAGGGAATATCAAGTTGTGTCTGCAAATCCTTGCTTCAGTTGGTCTGGTGCCAGCTATTGCTCTGCACTCAGCAATATTTCATGTAATGCTGATTGTCCAACAAAACAGCTTTGTCTGAGCCCACGAAGCTGGACAACATATAATGCCAATTCAAAGTTTTGATAAAAGTGTTAGAAGCATGTTCAGTCCCCTAGTTCATCATCAGGAACTTTATAACGGTGATCTGCCAGTTTATAGTCCTGACCATAAATCTACAGAGAAAGCAAAATGAGCTCCTGCCCTGGAAGACACTGAATATCCTCAGATCATGACTATCACTAAGGTTTCGCCTTGAGTTCTGTGGGTGAGGAAGCTCCTAGTGTCCCATAGCATTTTGGTGTGGGATGAAATATAAGGGAGGAGGACAATTCAGGGGACTCAAACACATCACCACATTTAGGGAGCTTGTTTACATAGGTGCTGCCTTTAATCACTGAAGAGGGAAGAGTTAAAGACAGCAATAATTTAAATATTTAACATTGCTTACCAGAGCTCTCTCCTAGGAGGATTAAAAGGGAAACTGTAGAGATGTCACATTAGGGGCTACCTTTTGCTGATGGGAATATCCCCTGCAGTTAAAAAGGCACACCAAAATTACTAATGTAAAACCTTTGTGCTTTACTGTGGCAGGTGTATTTTTGAGCTTCTAGAAGACAATTTGCTAACTGGGGGATGAAGACTGGATGCCAGTCACTGCCATACTGTAGGAACCAGGTCTGATGTGTCCTTGCAGGAGGAAATCCTAATGCAATCCTAACCCCTGTGCTCCAGAGGCTGAGTAGCAGACTCTGGGTGGCAGTAGCAGCTACTCAGTGGGCACAATAGCAACTACAAGCATCATTATGTCTTGGTCTACTTATGTCTACTTCTTTCTCAAGTGCTGTAAACCCAGCTGTGCTCATCTGGCTTCGGAAGTCCTCTTCTTTTACGTGTGGCAATTCATATCATAGAACATGGGAAAGCATATTGGAGGGTGTCCCTGCCCACGGCAGGGGGGGTTGGAACTAGATGATCTTTAAGGTCCCTTCCAACCCGGACAATTCTGTGATTCTATTTGTGTAGTTTGCGTGTGGTCACAAGGCAGATGGACTTTGGTTTTCATACTGTGCTCCTTGCTGTATGAACCCCTATCAACAGACATGTCCTGCTTCCCTTATAGTCCAAATGAGACAGCGTAAGGAATATTTTCAGGGGTGGCTTGTTGCTGTTTTCACGTTTGGGACTGTCTTGTTGGTTTCTGCCACTCCTGACTTATTGCCCAGCCCATCGTGTCTGCTCTTTGGTTTCTCCCCACAAGAAAGGCAGCTCCATGTGCCAGGCATTAACCTGTGAACCTGACCTGAGGAAAACATGTCCTTTTTGTGCAGTTCAGTGTAACAGGAAAACATCTGTCCATCATGTCATGTGAGATAAGGTGATTTGTGAGTCCATTTACCTCAGGTGGATTCAATTTTTGATCTTGGAAGGAGCCCAAGCCAGAGAAAGCTGTCTGCATACTGTGCTGTCCAGCCCGCAGAGCAGGATCTGAGCAACTGGCTGCTGGAGAGATCCTGTCTCCTGGATGCTTTCTGGAGTCGCTTTGAGACTCCCAGCCCCTCCCCACCCTTCTCTCATCACTAACAATAACCAGATACCACTGTTTGCCTGCAGCATCTAAAAGAAGAGACCTCAATTAAACTGAATGTTTCCCATTATTTAGGCTGATAGGGAAGTTTCTGCTGTTTCGACCTCATTATGAATCATCTGTGCAGTATTTTGTTTCTCATCATGCATTTGTTTGGGTTTTTTTTTTATCTGCAAAACTTTTGTAAATTCTGTAATAGTACTCTGTTTTAAGGGAAGCTATATGGAAAAAGTGAGTCAGAGTAAAACCAGTTCCAACCCCAGCCTCACACATGGCAACCAGACAGGGGTGAAGTGCTGCCATATACTCTTGATGGCCAGAAGACCTTGCAGGTGAAATTTTCAAGTGCGCCTTGCTCCCTGCTTTGGCCTGAGTTAGCTTCTGTGGAAGCCAATGATGGTTTTATCACTGACTTCATGCCAGCAGAATTAGGCAGCTCTGTGGAATAGCACAGGCTCATAAACCCAAAATGTGAGTTTCTGGACTTTGCTTGACAGAGAAGCACTTACAGTCTTTCAAGTCCTGACCCAGAATTTCTTGAAGAGCAACAGAAATAGGAGAGGTGAAAGAGGATTGTAGTGTTGCTGAGGGCAGCCAAACATCTTCTCTGGAGGATGCACATTAGGTCTGAGATGTGCTGGAGGCTCTCTATGAAGGACTGCTGAGGGGCAGAAGCAGGAATAAATGTGTTTAGGTCTGTACATAAAATGTGTATTCGTCTACCTGGAAAGGAGTTCTTAAAACAGAAGCCTGTAATACTCAGCACCTTCATTCATCTAGAGACAGCTTTCCTTTGACTGCTTAATGGCCTGGCTTGCCGTGGTGAAAGGAGATAACTGAAAGAGGGACACAGATTGTGACATACACAATTTTAGAAATATGTCTTTATGAGTGGAAGAGTAGGAAATTCAGCCAATAGAGCAGAAAATTTGGTGCAGTTCATAGACCTGGTGTACTGAGTGTTACCTGCATGTGAACAACTATATGATGGGGCTTTCCATTCCCTGTTACAAACTTCAACCTCTCTCTTAAACATGCCAAACTCATTAACAATTAAATAGTCTTCTGTATCTGCTCCAATGCCAGAGTGTTGGACCACGGCTTAATGAGTGAGAAGGGGAAATCTAATTTTGTCTCACTGTCTGCAGATGACAGGATTTCACTGATAGAACTCAAATTTGCTGACCTGAAAGGATAAAAAAACCCCCTGAAAACACCAATATCTTCAGCTGCAGACAGCTACCTTCCCTATGGTGCTCCTGTCTGAAAGATGCAGCTCATAATCCACCAAAACAGAAGGAATACAGCAATACCCAGTGATAAATGTTTGCAGCCACCAGGTTTTGGAGGTCTGAAGTACTATTTGGCATAGTTTTCACCCATCAAAGTGATGCTCAGTCCACTTCCAACAATAGAAATTGATGTCTTGGCATCACACTCCATAGGATGGTACAGGCTTGAACCTTGAGGGTTTGTGCCATGTAGGTCAGCGATTTTTGACCTGTGAAGCAAAAAAACCCTAAAAAAACGCAGAGCAAAATCAAGCTGTACCTTGTGATACAGGACCCCACACGTGAATTTTCTAAACATTCTTCGTCCTTACTGGAAAAATGTTCAGGGTCCTCAAACAGAAGAGGTTGAAAGCTTCTGTCTAATAAAAAAGAAACAATACATATCTCTGTCCCTGTTCCTACCAAGCCAGAGCAGAGCTACTTCTACAGCAATAATAATTTAAATTGCATTTGGTCATGGTAATGCTTTAGTCTAAGTAATGGGTAAAGATTCGCGATTATTCTGAATTTGCATTGTTAATTAAAGTAAGATGCTATGGTGCCGATGAGACAGTCTACCAAAGCGCCTTTTATTTTGCCTTTTTATTACAGAGAGGAAAAGGAAAGCCCTGTTTATATCATAGAGAATAGAGAAGTAGAAAGTAGGGTTAGCAAAAAGACATCTGAAAATTGATTTCAAATGCAGGTTCAGTTATCATCCTGCCATCAAAGGAACTCAGAACTTCTTTAAACTTCAACTACCCCACAACTTAACCTTCCGTGTAGGTATATTAAGCCCTTGAGAAGCTAAGGTACAGTCAGTGGGTGAATTTTCACCTAAGGTTATCCTGTGTGTCAGGGACAGGGATAGGCAGACTATTCTGTACATGCTGTATGCTTTGAAGAGGCATTTGGCTACCATGGTAATGCATGTGGGAGAGGAGAGAGGCTGGACATCTATGAAATTCATCAGAAGAAAGGACCCCAGCATCATGGGACCCCAGGCAACACAAACCAAATTCCTGATCCAACACAAAAGAAGAGAAATACTGAATCATGAGGTTATCTTGTATTAACATTGTGTTGTTTCCTCCCATATGTTCACTCCATGTATCATTCATTCTGATTTGTCCGAGCTTATAGAGCATTATTTGGGTTTGATTTTTAATGAAATATTTTTTCTTTCTTTCCTCCTGTATCTCTCTTTCAAACACCATGGAACATATTTGTGAAATGACAACATGAGTTACAATGGGGAACACTATTGTCACAGTGGTACTATAAAAAATGGGCAAGTTCAGATGGACATCTTAAAAAGTGGGCTAATGATTTCAGATAATTAACATCAACTCCACTGATATCTCTGAAACTGGGCAACCTGGAAATCAGGCACCTTCACTTCTAGTGGCATGAAAATTTACCTGGCATTTACTTTTTATGAGAAAGCATGAGAAAATGTTCATTTATGTCCAGATCCCCTGTAAAAATAAAAGAAGCAGTGCCAGTGCTGAAACATCTTCAAAGCTGAAATGTATGTTTGAAGTTTAAAAATAATTACAAAGGCCTGAATTCAGCCACTGTTTTTCAATAAAAACACTTACTAAATATTTTCTTTTTTACAAGTATTTAGAGAAAATCCATGTGTTTGGAATGAAAAATGCCAGTGAGTTCTAGACAAAATTAGAAGCCACTTCTGATAGACGGGAGATGAGGGTCTTTGCAAGGTAGAGAAAGACCATGTGGCCACTGCTGGAAGAGATTTTGGCTATCTGAGGTCCCAAGCATACAGTGCCTTCATCAGAAGAGAGTAATTTTTCACACTGGAAGATAAAGGGTATATATCCCATCGCACTAGCACATTCTCTCCCTCCCACCAAGAATTTATTGTGTTGCCAATTACATGCCTGCAATTAAAATTTGCAATGCAGAAAGTGATTATATGTGCATCCAATTTAACAAAAGCAGCTTTTCTTAAAAAAAAAAAATTAGAAGGGTTTCACATTTTGGCTTATGCTCGTAACTTGCATTAAAAAACCCCAAACACTAACATATGTAGAAAACAATTGCTTTATGACCTTCTCCTTATCTTCATTGCACACATAACACCGCTTTTGATGAGTCATGCAAAGGATTCAGCACTCGGGGCAGCAGTACAGTTCCAGGGGTGTAATGTTTTCTGTTCACCTGCACATCAGAGAACATGGTGTACTTATTTTCAGAGTTATCAACCTGCCGAAGAATGGCATTTCCTCAGCACACGCTGACGCTGCTGAAGAAGGCTGAGACTTGCCCACAACATGTGGAGGGTGAAGCAGAGTAATTCTAATCTTTGACTGCCTTCAGGGAGTGTTGTGAAAGGGAATTATTCTCGCTTTCCCTCCAAATGGGCTCCCCACCCATGCTCCTAACTGACAGCTCAACTTGAAAGAGTTCACCCGCAGGAAACTATTAAACTGATGATAATTCTTGTGGTTTATGCATTGATACAAGAATGTTTCATTTCAAAAAGGAAAAAATGCTGTGGTAATTTTCATAATAACTTTTCCCTTCTCTTAAATAAACTTGGGCAGGATCCCAACGAAGGTGGTTTACTGCACTGGATAATTAAAGGATAGATCTTTTTCAGCATAACAGTTTTGTGAACATTGTGTAAATATGCATTTAGTCAATTGAAGGATTGTGCTTCACAGCACAGTCAAATTCATGGACAGCTGCTTCAGGATAAGGCCTAGCTCAGGCAAAATGAGTGTTACAAGTCAATGCAGAACGCTTTCTGCCCGTGCTTCACCGATGTCAAACACAGCTGGGGCATTTTCATAGCATCATAGAATGGGTTGGATTGGAAAGGACCTTAAAGACCTTCCAGTTAGAACCCCCCTGCCATGGGCAGGGACTCCCTTCACTAGACCAGGTTGCTCAAAGACTCATCCAGCCTGGCCTTGAACACTTCCAGGGATGGGGCATCCACAACTTCTCTGGGCAACCTGTCCCAGTGCCTCACTACTCTCTCTGTGAAGAATTTCTTCCTTACATCTGATCTAAATCTTCCCTCTTTCAAATTAAACCCATTACCCCTTGTCCTGTCACTATAGGCACTTGTAAAAAGCCCCCCCCAGCTTTCTTGGAAACCCCTTCAGGTGCTGGAAGGCTGCAATAAGGTCTCCCCAGAGCCTTCTCTTCTCCAGGCTGAACAAGCCCAACTCTCTCAGCGTGTCCCCACAGCAGAGGTACTCCAGCCCTCTGATCACCTTCATGGCATCCTCTGGAATCACTCCAACCATCGATAAACTGAGATTTTGTTGAAATCTCCCTGGAACCAAAATTATCTCACCTCATCAGAAGGCTGTGCATGGTTGCTGCTTTCCCAAGCTCTTTCTAAGGGAATAGGAAAACAGTAAGGTTGAGCTGAACAATTGGGAACTTCTCCCAGGAGGACAGAAGATGGAAGAAGTTGATATTTGAGAATGTATTTGATTGTATTTGAAGTGTGGCAGTGGCACAGAGCCAGCAGCAGGATTCTCTGTGAGAGGGGAAAGATGGTCCTATAACCAAGTATATTTAACTTAAAAAAGGCTGATTCCTAACCAGACATCTTTGCTCTAAGAAATGAGCTAGGCAGTCCCAGGAATTTCCCTGGAAGACCCCCACCTACCTCTGAGCCATGGCCAGGTCAGAGCAAGCAAATGTCTTTCCTTATCAGTCAGTACCTCACTCTTGCTCCTATTTCCTCGTTCATCCCCTTATAGCTCTTTTTGTCTTTTCTTTCTGTTAGGGAGTGAATTGGCTGTGAGACAGGATCCAGACTGGTTCAGATGGCAGCTGAAAGGGCACTTAACAACATTGGAAAAAGTGTGCAACACACAGACTCTGAATATAGTCCACATGTTGGTTGTTGACTGTAATGCTGATCTTTGCTTTCCTTCTGCTCCTCTTGATGTATAGACCCTGCAGGGGTTAGTACAAGGCTGATACCAAGACGTCAGTGGCATAAGTGATCCGCTGCTGACAACAAATAGTGGTGAGGTAGGCACTGCAAGGAGAGCTGGCTGACACAGGAGCTGGGGATGGTGGTTTCTGTGGAAATGAAACCTCCTGGCAGGAGTTTGTGATTCCTGCAGAGGCTGATCAAAGCATCATTTAAGTGATAAATAATAACAGGCAGGAGCACATCTGTTTTGCTACCAGCCCTGTCCCCTTGCACACTGACTAACTCTTCCAAGGACTTCCCAGGAAAGGATGAAACAGTGTGGTAATTTGCCTTTCTTGTAATACGTAATCATATTGATGTTTTGAGGTTAAAGTGCTAGTGTGTACAAGGTCCACGTGAAACCTTTCTGTGTTGGTTTCCTTTTTTTCAGTGCCAAGCTTCGTCCTTTGATTAGGGAAAGAAAATGCTTAAGAAGTTGCAGGGTCAGGATTGACCTTGGGGATAAGCAGTTGAACCATGAGGAGGTAGAGCTAGGCAAGCTCTTCTGTAGCATCAGTGCTCAAAAGAATCCCTGAGATTCAGTGGTTCACCCAGACTAGAGTCTTAAAAGAAAAGAGACTTAAAAATCAGACAGAACCCTACAGCAAGTTCTCCTAAATATCATGTGAATGTCCAGCATTCCCAGGCAGATACCATAAAATGTTAAAAGAAAGAAATAAATGATGTGAAGAAAATTATGGAACCATTGTTGTGCTTGACCAATTAATACTTAGCAATCCACACCTCACATCAAGCTAAGAATTGTTTTGCGATGTCAGGAATAATTTCTTGTTCTTGATGTCTTCTTTTGCTTTATTTGAGGAAATGTAGTCCTTGAAAAAAAATTTGCAAATTCAGCCTGGTCTTTAGGTCCCATCCTAATTTCACTGAGCTAGTTAACAAGCCTCTGATATATAACTTATTGTTACCTTATTGATAAAAACCTCACTGTTTGAGGGAGTGCGTGGTTTTGGGATTTTTTTTCTCACCAAACCAAAATGCTCCCTAGGAAAGCATTGCCAGGTAAATTACTGATGTGTGTCTTGCGATGACAGTTTCAGGAATATTCCGACTCCCGTATTCCTTTTCTCTACTTTCAGTAGGTTACTCAAAAGATGCTTTGAAGAGGTGGAGTCTGAGATGAAAGAGAACATAAATCAGATTATGAAAGTATATGCAAGAACCTTTCCTTAACTGTTCCAATTCTCTAATATGTTTAACCCCAGGAAGTTACTTGATGGATAAACCTTAGATCATACTCAGAACCACTAATTTTGCCTGAATCCAGTGTTGAAAAGGGGAATTATCCACTCTAAAACTTTATCCTCATCATCTGACTTGCATCTTAAGAAGTAATTCATCTTTTTCTTATTCCACCTCCAACAAAGGTGTTAGTTGTTGTCTAGTTTAAAGGGCTGGATAGAGATGACTCATGAAGAGCAATAAGCTGTTTTCCTTACTTTTCTTTAGTAAGGGGATTTTCTTGACATCCAGCTCGCCAATTAAAACTCCACTCGAGCAGAATGTGGTAGGGCTCTGCCATCTTTATCTTTTGGGACTGGGTTCCTAAGGAAGTGAGAAACATGTCGTTACATGCTCCATATGGCTGTTTCTCTCTGTCATCCCCCCTCCTCCCTCCTGCCCCAACAGTGTTAAAATCTGCTGATTTATTTTAACCACAAGTATGACAGAGGAGTGCAGTTTCCAAAAATATATAGCTGCTAGAAATGTCATGGAAATCAGAGCCTGGGTAACATGAGACAATTTACAGCACAAACCTACTCTTGTTAGACAGCAAAGAAATTTACCCTTAGACATTCATCTGTAGGAAACCAAGATTCATTAGTTCTGTTACTCCTAGAAATACATGTTAATTTCTTTGGTTCTGAAGAACAGGTGTGGCCGGAGATCACATTTTCATATCATGCATATTTTTAAAAGTGAACTCAAACTGTTGATGCTTCAATCAGCATCCAGAGAGCCGGAGTTGAGACCTCCTCTGCACAGCAATCTACTCAAATTCCTGGTGGCTGTTTCTTCTCATTTTTGACTACAACACTATGCAGATTTTTGTACAGCTTTCTTCATTCACAACCTTAGACTAGTCCTCAAAGAGCCATTTTGCCTTCTCATCCACTGCTTTGGATAACTAACTTGGCCAAAGGAAGGTTTTTAATGCCTTCTCAATAACAGCAGATAAGTGTATTGTATTAGGCTATTTGTCATAGCTACAGAAACTTAGACTTATCTTGTTCAAGTACTTGAGCTGAATTCCAAGTTTTAAAAGGTTGTTCTTTCAGCCATGTCTCAGAAAGACACTGAAGATGGCTTTTGAATGCTTAGTTCAAGATCAGAAACATCCTGGGCTTTACCTGTCATGTAGAGCACTGAAATGATTCAGATTCTCCCTGTTAATTCAAAGAAATTCAGAGAAAGGATTTTGTCCAGGCAGATACTATGACAACATGGAGCACACAAATCATGTTAGACCCTATCTAACATCACTCTGATTCAGGCTTTCTCTATCTTCTTGCAGCTGGTGTACTGCCAGGTTAAACATCATATTGCATGCCCATGCAACTGTGAACTTGTATCTGTTCTCCATCAGGGAGTTGTTTCTGGGAAATCCAGTAGTAGGCACCAAAACTGGTGGAATCACGGTCCTACTAGGCTTTTTGTCAGCTACATGTCTGCTTCTAAAAACCTCCATTCCAAGGAGTGACTCCGGGCTCTACATAAAGTGGTTTGCATTCACAAAGTTCAAAGTCAGCCTTCTCCAAAGTGAGTGGACTTTGTCCTGTGCTTCACAGTACTTTTCTTGGTCCCTTCTGAGACACATGTAACATCTCTATGGCTTTGAGATATAAGAAGCATTTTTTTCTAAATTTATTTCAGATAGTTTTGCATGGAAAAAGCTGCAGGCTGTGCCATAGCCTGTGGCAGTAGCCATGTTTCTGTATTAAGGATATGTTTCACATCATGGGGATTGAAATGAGGGATAATGTTTCACTGTGATAGTGTTCAGAGAGCTGGACAGCATGCTCCTACCTTCTTAATGGCAGGGGTTGCTGGAACAAGCTGCTTCTAGAGAGGCACTGAGATTTCTCTGAAGGAATTAGCTAGTTCATTCCCAAAGGGATCCCAAGGGAAACAGCAGAGACAGTTGAGGAATCATGATCTGACAATGAACCAGGGAGCTCAGCTATTTGGCAGCATAGATGTTCTTACTGCTGTTATTTTCAAACCAAATCTGTTCTTTGTTGTGAAGCAGTGAGAGTTGACTCTGGGCATGCTGCTCCTGTTTACAGCAGGACTGTCTCATAAGTGCAGTGAGGGGAATTTTAAGTGATCTCCTGTAGGATTATTCTGTTAATTGTTAGTGAGGACAGCTGGGTGACTTAGGTCCTCTCAGCAGGGAGCAATGTATGGTTTCACTGTGCTAGTAAGCCAGACACTTTGCTCTGTCCTCATGGTGAGAGTCTGCAGCAATACTGTGACTATTTTCCAAGAGACTGCAGAAAATGATAGGAAATACAAGATTTCCTGCAGTAACGCAGGGGATGTACAGATGGGCCTTTTAGTGAGATCAGGGCAAAATATTCCTTGGGACCTGAACCCAAATTAGACACCATGATGGAGAGGTCTTCATCAGTTGCCTCTAAACTTCAGGCTTGAACTGAAGTGGTTATTAAGTCCAAAGTGCACTGGTTCACAAAGAAATTGTACAGGTAATGTCTTAAACACCATCAGGCAGTTGTCACTGGAAGCCACAGTAAGTGGACTTCACAGAATCACAGAGACCATTTCCTCTTGTCCTGTCACCAGTTACCTGGGAGAACAGACCAGCATCCGCCTTCCTACAACCTTCTTTTAGGTAGCCGTAGAGAGCAATCAGGTCTGCCCTCAGACTCCTTTTCTTTAGGCTAAACAACCCCAGCTCCCTCAGCCACTCCTCATAAGACTTGTTCTCTAGACCCTTCACCAGCTTTCCAGACTTCTACCCTGCAAACTTCTAAGCCTCTCATACAATGACCTGCCCTCTCCATCCAGTCTTAGGGGAGACTGATCCTGGCTGAGCTCCCTTTTGATTGAGTGTGTAATGGACCAAAAGGCTGGAATTAGGACATTAGGATGCTCAGAACCAGCATGACACAGTGGCAGATTCAATTGCAGCTTCATGCCAAACCCTTCAGACTTGCTCCCTCAGTCCAAGTCAACTCATGACATAACAAAGGGCATGCCCTTATCTTTTATTTGGAGGGGTGAGGGTGAAAAAACATACCCTGCTGTCTCAAACAGCTATATGAATGCCATGAAAGCTTACTGAACCCTGATGTTATACATTAAAGCCAGCATAAACCTCGCAGAAGAATTCCAGCCTCATGGGAAATATTATATACAAGGATGTTTGAGAACTAGGGCTGAATGGTTTAGTTTGATGTCTTAATTGGGACCTGATGCACAGCTGCCACTGGGTTTCTTTGCTCCCTAATCTTCATTTCTTTTGCTTGGCAGACACCCTGCAGACAAGCAAGCCATCAAAAGCTGAAGAAATGTGTTCTAGGTGAGGGTCTAACAGGTTATAGCCCAGAAACCTCTGCAGGATGTGCACAGTTAAACAGACTTTCCCACTGAGCTATTAGCAGTGTAAAGCCAGGAAGGGTTTTCTTTGGATAAGGCATATATTTCTGTCTCTCTCCTGACCTCCAGGCCCAGTCCAAGAACACTTGGGTAAATTTTTTTCCTTTTAGAGTCTTGTGTCCTGCAGGAGATTTATAGCTGCTGCAGAGAAACAGAATGACCATGGTATATTGTGAAATTCCATTCCAGTGAGAAAGTCCAGATCCAGGAGATGGTTAGAGCTGGTCCAGGGCTTTGAAGAGAGCACAGGCAACATCCATGCCAACTTCTTTATTTTCTCTCCCTCTTTTTTTTTTTTTTCTTTTTAATTTTTTTTCCAGAAAGTCTAGGAATTGGTTTGCAGGGTTCCTTATGTTTAAGTGGTGATGACATGGGAAGGAATACAGGGGACCCCTTGTTTTCTGCTAATAGTGAAAAATTATTTGCATCATGAATGATCGACAGCTGTCTTGTAAGAGAGGTTTGTCCAAGGCTGGATACAATCTTTCTTCAAAATGCCTGCCCTTGGCTGGTTCACCACTGAGCCCAGCACCACCTGCATGTCTGAATGATAAATATGGAAAGTGGAAATTCACCTGTTCCAAACTCGCTGTGTCTAGGTGCCACGTAAGTGCAAAAGGAGAGGTTGTCAGACAGAATAAACCTCAAAAATGGAAAAGCAAAGCAAGAAGTTTAGAGGAAAGATTCTTTGCCTATGAGCTAGACTTATCCTAGAGAGATTCTCTGCTTGCAGACCCAACATCTGGCTGCTCTAAAATGCTGGTTTTGGGCCATTTTAGAAGTTGTCATGCTCACATTGTGTATTCCTAATTTCCCCAGGAACATTCTTCTGCCTTGACTGTTTTGGTTTTACCACTTCCGCGGGTCATATTTGCCCATATGTCTTGTGGACTTGTCTCCTCCTAGTTCCCCAGTGTCAAAAAGGAGATCAGAAGCTCGAGCATACGCTGCATCACCCCACAGTACTGTTGGCTCTGTGTCCCCTGGAGCTGTTTCATTCATCCAAGAGGTAGTGATATTTGCTTCTGTCTTTCCTGCCGCAAAAATGACCACCCCAGAGTCAGATTCTTCTCCAAACCAACCAGACTGCTTTATGAGGTCCTAGAAATCTGGGCCAGAAAATGCTAGTTGGCTCAATCAGCTGGGGTTTTCTCTAATTCTAATTTGTTCTCCTATACCATATCTACAGCAATGTGTCTGCCCTCAGTTCTCTATTCATTGGCCTCCTGTTATACTGGGGAAAAGAAATATAACAGAACACACTCTCTGATGGACGGAACTACTTTTAAATTTATTCTTTTAATAAAGTTGCAGTTGAAAATTTGCAGAAACAATGGTGAAACATGTCCAAAATATTAAACCGTGGAGCAGAATGAGATGCTGAGATCCAGCTGTGAAATTCCACAATGGATCTCCTCTCAGAGATCTGTCAGAGAGGAACAGGGCTGTGCTACTTGCAGCTTTAAGTTAACTCTACACTGAAAGTTGGCACAAAGAGGAAAAATGTCCCTTTTTCTTGTACTTCTAGCAATTTCCCAGCAGGGACCAGTGGCCAGTAGCCAGGTTTCAAAGAGAACTATGATTGATGGGTGAATATGTAATGGGGAAAATATCTTGCTGCTTCCACATGTCTAATTCTTACTGCTTTTGGAGACTGTATCCCAAAACACTGCTGGGAGTAAACAAGCGAGTTTCCTTTCTTGGACATCTTGAAGCTTATGAGATGGACAGTTCAATGTGAAATCAGTTCATGCTCATTAAGTGATGATTTGTCATTTGTATACAAAGGTACATACAGACCTCCCCAGATAATCAGAATTAATAAAGACTCACTGTTAATGGGGGAAAATATGGCTTCCAGTGATCAGATCTCCCATGGGTGGAGATCAGTATGTCCTATACAGTCCTCCTAATGTCACTGAAAGTGGGTCTTTCATTCCCGTTGTGTCTGGCTCCAAATTAAAGTCACTAACATCCTCCTTGCAGAATGCCAGATGGGTATTTAAATAGTTTTTGCCAGTGACAAAAAGTCATTGAGATATAAAGGAAGGTTTTGTTGCATTTTGTTGTGTGGTAAAGAATTCCATCATACTGGATGGTATTTTCTATGCTGGGTTTTGGGAAAACCTGTACATCTTTTACAAGGGATGGCATCAGAATACATGCATGAAATGTCTGAGTAGTTGAATGAGTGGTAAAAGATGAAACCCCGAAGTATAGGCACCACACAAATGAAAACCTTTTCAACGTTCATCTAGAAGAGTTTGCTGTGCATTTTTTGAGGGCATATTTTTGACTGGCACTCTCTTGCAAAAAGGAACACATTTTGATGGATTCCCCTCAAATCATTGCATCTTCCATTACTCATAAAGAAATGTCAAGACCCCATGAATACGTGAAAAAATATACCAGTGGCAGGAAGTATCTACTAAGGGTTCCCCCATCCGCCTTCTGATTTCACTGTCTCTGCAGTGATTATTTGCCCATGCAATTTCTTTTTAACCTTCAGATTCATGGAGTGCCAATGATTAGTTGTAAAGGAAAAAAATCTTCAGATGCCTAGATAGTGTTCTGCAGATGTCATCCACTGTAGGTGATTCTGTCTGGAGGTTAACTACAAAACAATAAAACCCCCAACCTCAGAGAGAGTCAGAGAGCTCTTGGGAGTGGTAATGCAGTACAGAGCCTTTCACCTTGGGGTCAGCAGGTCAAACCCATTCCAGATCAGGAGTGACCAGCAGTTATTACATGTCTGCTTTCAGATTCACAGAGAGGATTTGCAGTGTTGTGTTTATTAGTGCCACTGGAAGGCCGTTCATGCTCCTATATGACCTGCCAATCTATGTCACTCTTCCTAGGCAACGTGGTAATGAATACTTTATAAATGTTCTGAAACATGGTCTTATTTACAGTACAAAAATCATCAGAGTTGTCATCATTTGCCCTTTTGTGGGCCAGCACAGTAGAAAGATCAAAGAAGCAATTGACCACAATTAAGGACTTAATTCTTTTACTTCTAGATGTGGCCCCCGGGGTCAAACTCAGAACACTAATAGCTCCCACTACAAAGCTAAGTCATTCTTCCTGGGAATTTCACTAGAGATGTTTATCATCAATATGTGTCCAAGAATCTTAAATCAGTGCAAATGAAGCTGTGTGCAGATTGAAAGAGCAAATGCAATAAATGGATTAAAAGAGAAAAGCAAGAAATAGCAATTAAAAAAAGCAAAAGCAAAAGCTGAGAACATAAGAAAAACTCATCAGTCTCTAAGTCTGTTAGGGGCAGTGCTGACACACACACACTCACCTTCCACAAGAAACATAGCTGCAAGCAGTACATTAGACATGTGGAAGGAGTACTGCATGAAGTCAAAGAAAATCTAAGCTTTTCCTCTGCCATAAATCATAGTGCATGTTTTTTTTTCCAAAGGCAAGGTGAAAGATTGATTTTTGCACAGTGTAGGGCTGCATGTATTAGCTTCTGATTTTCAAGGAAATGGCACCATTTCTGAATTACGTGACATGCATTATATTGTCAGCTTCAACATGTGCAGTAATACCTGAACCTACTCTATTCTGTAACCCTGTTCTCTTCTCTGGTGGACTGTCCTTCCTCCATGATGGCTGCTTTTCAAACAATTTCTCTTAACCAGCTTTTCTTCTTGCTTTTCAACTGAAATTTGAAGCTGTGAAAGATACTGGCTTCTCTGAGGCAGCAGATGAATGATATCCACCCCCATCCCTGCCATAGATTTAGGAGGACAAGTCCTTTGAGTGAAGAAATCAGTGTATCCACACCATACAAAGCAACACTATATGGATGTACTCAGGGTGGCACTGGCATTCTAATAAACAGTGTAACTGGATCAGATTAAACAATCCATCTAGAAGCTAAGCATGATGTCCACTTTGCATTGCAGCAAAATCTGGTTTTGGGGATTGTGCATTGCTCATTACCTGTGGTGAACAATGCAGAAGGATAAGGGAGAAATGAGTCTGGATGAACAAAAAATAAAGAATAACTTAGAGTTGAGGATGTGAGTTTTATGAGGAAAAGGAGTGAGACTGGAAGACCACAGAGGACATCCTAGGCTTAGTTAACCCTTGAACGGGGAGTCATTGGGCTTTCTGTTATAGAACTGGGGGTGCTGATAGGCCACACCGTATGGCCCATTCCCTCTTTGCCAATGTTACTGTAGGGGCCCAGAACCGTAGCAGCTTTATAACAACTTACACACTGGTGTTTGTGATCTCTTCCTATAGCACATCTTGCCCAAATGTGGAGCACAAACTTTCCTTTGTTATAGCAGGACAAGGATGGAATTGCTTTCTAAAGTAATTTTAATTGGAAAGTAAATAGAAACCATCTTTCTCCATCCCAAGGGTTAAAGTATTTCCCCTGAAGTTAGTGGTGCTCTAACAGTAGGGGCTTGAGCCTGTGCCTAAACCACCTGCCTTTATTAATTATGATCATCTATCACAACTATGAGGATAGTCTCTACAAGCAAAATTTGTGTTGGGTACAGACTGATACTGTTACTGGGAATCTCCAACCCAAGCAGTGGAACTCTCCCAAGTTAATTTCATCCATTTCTCCACCTCTGCAGAAATCCCCCTGTAAGCCAAGCTTCACTATTGCCTGTAGTTTGCACCAGGCAATGGTCTGAAACATTTAGAGACTTTCAAGCAGTTTCATTCCAAGCTGGCTTTCTCTGAATCCGCATCAGTTGGGAGCTGGCTGTGCCACAAGGATGGTACAAAAAGAATCGTTTAATAGTAATCTAATTTCCTAGCTGGTCTCAAGTAAATCTGGGTTCTTCAGATCTATTTTTTCCTCCAGATTAGTGGACCAGTTTCTGCCACAAAACTGGGCAGAACCCAGTGTGCAGGGAGTCTGGCATCCTACATTTAGTCTGAAATTTCTTTCTCTCCCTGCTTCCTGTCCCACCCAACCTGCAGCTCTGCTGAGTCGGCTGTGGAAAGCTGCCCCTTCTCTCATGCACTGTGGACCCGTGCTGCCTCTGAAAACCTGGCAGAATAAAATGGATGTGCTCGTACGCCCATTCTGCTGCTCCAGCCTCAGCTTTGCTCACCCTCCCTCCTGCTGCTGCTGAACAGCCAGTTGACTAAAAAGCTTTTTAAATCGTGAATTTAAAAAAACACAGACAAGGTAGAAACAAGATTATGAGGTCACAGAGGTGAGGGGAATTGACCCCATCTGAGAATGAAGGAAATGTGAGCACAGAATAGAAGTGATGTGTGCTGTGGGCAGTGACCCTGCCCCATGAACTGTCTGATACGAGGCTGCCCAAGAGCATGCCATTTCAGCTGGTTCCATTTCCCAGCTCTTGGGTGCCAGTGCTGTGAAGAAGTACGTATTTACTTACAACGTTACTCAACCCCTCGGTTCCTCGCTTTCTCATAACGGGCTCCTATGAGCGCTAGTAAATGTGGAACGCCGTATTTTTGTGAGACCTGATTCTTTGTGTCTGTTTACTGTAACAGGTGGTTTTTTTCCTTAGAACTGGAACTGTACAGTGTGGCAATGGTTGTATTTGGTTGTTGTGTTGTAATGGTTTTTTTTTCCTGTGAAACTTGGAAACAGAGCAAGGAATATTTAAATACCCCTTAGCAAGAAAACCTGATCTACTTGGGTGGGAATCCCATGAAAACATTTCTGTTTACACAAAGGGGGGACAAGGGTAAGCCTTAATTTTTGTCTCAGCGAATGATGAATTTCATCTGAACTTAGAATTTCTTGTTAAGTGATGACTAGTTGCTGTGGTGACTTTCTCCACAGTAGTGAATTCTCCCCTAACTACCCATTGGATTAGACTCTTCACAAGCAGAAAGGTTTAATTTAGAAGAAACACAATCCTCCAAGAAGTAGAATTCATATTTTCCTTTAAATCTTCATGAGATCTGCAGAAAGAAGTCCTTCTGAGCCCAATATGGAGAAGAAATCATTAGAGAAATGAAAATTTGTAGGAGTGTCACAATAAACCTACATTATGTAGAGATGGACTACAATGCTGCTATATCTGTTCGAAGGCTCTCACCCTATCCTAGGACTCTTTCAAAGGGAAGATATTCAATTAAATGAAGGTTACTTCCATTATTCCAGCTATGTACTACTCTTCCCACTCTGATTCCATTAATCTTGCTTCAGAAGGGGGTTAGAGAAATTAATTCTTGATACAGTGGTAGAGAGGAAATCTTGTGCTGTAGTTGAGGGCAGGGTGACCTGCAGAGCTCCTTCCCCCACCAAATAAACATATTTCTTATGGTCAAAGGGAATTAAGTCTTGGGTGGATCCCAAACATGCAAATGTCAAACAACCCCCCAGCTCCTCAGGCTGGGCCCTTGGGAGACCTTTATGGTTTAAAACCAAAAGAACTTCCTTCCCAGTGGCGAGCTTTGAGAGAGCATATCTGTTTGCAATGTATTTCCCTGGGCAACCCGAGATCTCCATTACTTAATTTCTGTTCGTGGGTGGATAAAGCTGGCATCTACTGAGTGTATTTCAAGACCCTAAACTAACTGTTTTAGTGATACAGATGTCCTTTTCAAAGCTTACTAGTTGGTTAAAACACTTTCTTGGCTGTGGACTGGGGTAGGCAATATTATATCCTACTCTACTGCTCTAGTTTATCTGGTAGTGACAGCTCCATTCCTCCTCACTGCAAATTGGTAGATGTCCTCTCCTTATAGAGGAAACTATGTGAGATGGTCCTTTTTGTGTCTTTGGATGATCAGCTCTTCATCTTTTCCCCTTTTTCCAAACACATACTTTTTCACATTTAACCTCTGAGCTATTGTTCCTCTGCTTTACACTGATACTGAAGGCCAGCGCTTTTCAGCTTGTAAGGATTTCCATTCCTCGCCCCCCCCCCCCCCCCCCAGATATTTGGCTAAATTGGGCCAGAAGCTATTCTCCTTTTAATTCTTAATTTACCAGAAGTTCCCCAGACGGTACAAGTGCTCTGGGTAACATCATCTTTTTAGTTTCTAAGCAAATGGCAGCAGCACTGCTGAACGAAGTATAATTTCACAGAGCAACCTCTTTGAGGCTTTCCTGGTCTGCTGTCTGAAGGAGGCACCCATCAACAAAAGTACTACAGCCAAGGATCTTCACATCTAAGGTCTCCAGCCTCAACAGAGACCCCCAGGAATCTGAGCAGGTTTCCATTGGAAGCTTGTCTTGGAATCAATAAAATTTCATTAAATCCCTGTTGTGCCAAATGTAGTCTATAAGGCTCAATGAAAAAAATTCACTGGCTCTCATGTTTTCCCAATACAATTTTCTGGTCTGTGCTTTCTATGTCTACTGCCTCTTTGCCCTTCATAGTAAAATTTGCTGTTGTAGACAACAGCCATAAACAGAAGGACAGCTAAACTATTAGCGGAAGGCCACTAACTACTGCAGAGAATCAAAGCAATCCATAAATAACTGAAAAACTTACAGCTCAAACAGATTTTACCATAGGTGTGAGCTATCTGTTGTTGACTTCTCTGTAGTACTTTTTTAGGATGTATCAGCCTATGCCAGTTTTCCTTTTGTGACTTAAGTGCCGGAAGGGGTTGTGGAATATGCTGTCTTCAAAATATGGCTACTACTTTGGGACAACCCATCGCAGCCCCAGTGTTTCTCAGCAACCTTAGTCAAACTGATGGAGCTGCAAATATTAATAGCAGAATGCAGTTATAGAAGACTGGAAAATATACGAGAAAGAGCAATGTTGGTCTGAATCTAGAGAACATTCATTACAAAGGGAGAGAAAGGGTTGGCCCCTCTCTGAAATCTTTTCCCCAAATAGCTGACTTGATCTATAAGTTACCCAAACCTTCTTTTTGGTCAACTACATAGAATAACTGCTTCATTCTACACCAGTACCACCAAAACCCCTTGCTAGAGCCCATGATTACAAGCTGCAGCTTGTCAAATTTTGTCTAAAAATAAAATGTAGAATTTCCATTTTGCAGATAACTGCAGACCTGGAATAATGTACCTGAAAGCATTGGGAATTGTCTCTAGTTTGCTGTCTGGATGTCAGGATTTGTATCTTGCAATTTTTGTTTGTTTGTTTGTTTTTTCCAGTGCAGAGAGAAATTGCCATTGTAGTGCAAGAATTCTTGAGTGACATGGGATTTTTGTTTGTCTAGTGCTTTGTAGAAGGGGCAATTAGAACAGTCTCTTCTAATTTGAGACTTTGAGCAACCTGGTCTAGTGGAGGGTGTCTCTGCCCATGGCAGGGGGTTTGGAACTGGATGATCTTTAAGGTCCCTTCCAACCCAAACCATTCTATGATTCTGTGATTCTATGAAATTAAAGATATAAAGTCTATGAAGTGTTTGCAGCACCCATGTTATGCAACCTATTTCATTCTTACATATACCAAAGCCCTGGGGAAATTCAATCCTAACATTTCCTTACCTTTTTACTTAGAGGAACACCATGATCACATCAAGAGACATACACAGGAATAATAATAAAGAAGGTACAATCCATAAGAAGAAGCTGTAATTAATTTCCCTTTTAGTTTATCAGAATAAAAGCAGTGAAACGTTTTATTTTTACCAGTAGATTTTTACAAATGGACTTAAAATATTTCTCTTTAAATTTGTGGCTCCAACAGCTGCAGCTGAAACCACCCATCAGCAAAGCCCCTTGTTTTTATTGGAGCTGAAGTGGCTTGTTGAAAATGGATTGGATTACGGGGATCAATCAGCAGCAGGTTGAGGATGCAGAGGGAACTCTGCCAATGCAGCGTGCTGCCAGGAGCAGCGAAAATCCTTGGGTTAGTGGCAAGTCCTAATGTACCGGAAAATCCATTGTTTTACAAAGAGCTTTGGAGATAGGAAGTAGATTGAGTTGCAGAAGAAGGCAAAAATAACAATAATTTTCTCCCAAGTTCCTTTTGTTACTTTGCACATGACTGAAAGGAAAACAAACTCCATGGAGATGCTGCCCGAGTGCGTGTCCAGCCAGAGCCAGAGGATGATCAAAAATAGGACAGATGCTAAAGCATGATCTTCCCTGACTCATAATTTAGGAAATGGAACATTTCTGAATTTCAATAGCTGTCTTAGTAGAGATGTGAAAGCTGCCGTATGGTTCTGTCCTGTGCAGTTCTGGATTGTCCCAGAATGGTGATGATTGCTGTTGCTTTCCATTAAATTAGAGTTGAATAATCTTGTCATTGTTCTGGAGATGGTCAGTTCTCTAAGTATTAAGCCTTGGTAATGTCAGGATGAGCTGACACCCCTTTGTGTCCCCAGTTACACAGCAGATTCATTGCACAACTTGCTGGGAATATCACTAAATAGACAAAAAAAAGAAAAGAGTAATTAATAACTTCTGCGTTCAACTGATTTAGACTTCAGTGATGGTTCTTTAATTGTCATTTATGAATTAGCCCCCTCATTCAGTTGGAGCTGTCTCATAGCCATCTGAAGTCTGAAACCGCAGATGGCAGAGAGACAGTCATGAATCCTGTCTGGCCTTGTTGACACAGGAATCAGAGTTTCTAGACAAAAGTCAGGCATTTGCTGATCCACACTTATGAGTATTTGGGAATATCAACCTCCAGCTGGATGCTGAATAGAACAGTAGTTCACAATTCCAAGAAATGTTTGCAGTGAGTGGCTCATTCTCTTGAACTCTAGTCACATGGCAAAGTAACACAGATGTTTTCCTCAAATATGGCCATTATTAAAACCAGGTAGCTCTGCTAGAGGCACAGAGGTGGAATGGATCTGTCTGATGACAATGTCTATTCCTGTGTCAGTGTCAGGATATGGTTCCCATGAGACCGTGCGTCAGTTATTAAACTGATACTACGCTTGAACTTAGCCAAATGTCTGGCATGAAAGGGTTAGAAAATCCACTTCACGAGCAGAGTTTATAACAATAATAAAAATGCTCTAAACTTGGGAGCCTAATGAAAATTCACATAACAGTCCAAGAAAAGCTGAACAGTGGAAAAAGTGAGGCATTTGCATATTCTGCCTCTTTCTGTGCTGGGCTCTGGTACCCTTCTTGGGACTGACTCTTAGGTGTTGAAGAGCTACAGTTCCCCTCAGAGGACTGTTCTGCTCATCTGCTTGCAAGAGATCAGGTTTTACATCATGAATCAGGCAGAGAAGAGACAGTGTCCGAGATTTGTTAATTCTGATGTGAAATAGCATTTGTTAATTCTTTGTGAAACAATTTGGAGAGTGAGGTTTTTTGGGACAGATGGAAGTATTCCATTCTGAGGGAATCAGCATGTCTGATTTCACTGCTGACTCTTAAAACTTTGTGGGATGCGAGATTTTTAAAATGTCAAAACAACATGGCACTTTGAAAGGAAGATATGAAATGTTTCTTTCTCAAACTTGAAGGTTCTGAACATATCCCTCTCCAGAATAAAATGCCAGCAAAATGGAAGACCTTTTTTCCTTCTTTTACTTATTTTTTCCGCAACTTTTCCCTACTGCTTGTTATTCTATACTTGGGACACAGATGATTTGGGAAAGGAATGTCTAATTCTTCTTGCTCAGTGGAATGTCTGAAACACTTTTAAATATTTTTGGACAGTACAATATAATAATGAAGTTTAGGAATCTTGGTTTTAAAGTGTAAGGGATTATTTCTGTTTCATGTAATGCTAATTTTCCACGGCTGTGACATCAGTACATCTCCCAAAGTATAAAATATACATGAATAGGTAAGAGGGCTATGTTCTGTTGCTTGTTAAGCTGAGGAGAATCAGAAACTTTTCCAAAGTTTTGTGGTAATACTGCCAGAAAGAATGGCGTTCTAAGGGAGCTGTATCCCCTTTTTTTGAGGGCTGTGTCTCATTTGAACTGCTTTCTCATCCCAAAAGCTCAGGGGTATCTTCTGGAAGGAAGTGAAGTGTTTGGAAGGTACTTCCAAACAGTGAAGTACCTCACATATCCTCCTACCATCAGTGCACAGTGAACTGCCTGCTGCCAGGACTGGCTGGTCATTTATTTTTCACATTCCTAATATGAAAAATGTGGACATCACTGGCTGTCTGAGAATGTACCAGGACCTCCCAGATCAAAGCTAAAATCTTTGTTACTTGAGCTGACAAAAGTGCTGAACTGTTATCCTGAGGTAAGGAGTCAGGAGTACAGAGCACATTCTATTTTAGGCCCTGAGTGAGCCATCTGTAAGGTTGCATGTATACTGCCAAACCCTGTTTACACCTGCTGATGCCAAAGCATCATGTACCTGTACCCCATTTAGAAGGCTGTAACCAGTATATGTGGATTTCATCAGTAAATATTCCCTTTGCATTTCAGGCCTAAACAGCTGAACAGCAGAGTGGGTTAAGCCATCCTTCTGCAAAAGTCTGTGAACATGTAAAACACATATAAGTATTATTTTAATTTTGCAAACAAAGCCCACTTTATGTTGAAAGATTTAATTCATGCAGCAAAGCTTTGAATTGAAACCCAGCTTGCCTATGTGTGGAAGGATGAATAGCATTTACAGTGACTCTTCAATGGCTCCCATGACATCCTCTTAAACAATCAGAGGCACAATAAACTGGTGATTTAGATGAAGAAGCTTCTTGGTGGAGAAAGAGATCAATAGAATTTAATGGAAAAAGTCACTAATTTTTACTCCAGAGTAAACACTGATGATGTGACTGGAAACTGAATAGTTCCTAGGTTGGATTCTCAAGCATCTGACATGTTCATGTGCAAGATATTATTTAACTTTGCTCTGACAAGGATCTTCCTTTCTGCATTTCCTCTATCTCTCCTAGGAATCAGGTTTGGCTAGCAGTCATCTACCTAACTTGCATTCCATATTTATCTCACTCCAAAGTAAGACTCAGCTTTGTTTACAGTGGCCAATTGATAAAACATGTTTATCTGTGCCTTTGCCAAAGAATAAAGATCCTGGAGATTTCATGATGGTGATACTTTGTGTGATAGTTAGGAGTCTACCCACCTGCTCCAACATCTTTCCCTAGGCAATGGAAGCCTCTGAGTTTTCAAAGAGAATGAAAATAAACAGAGTACAACTATGTATATGTCTTTGCACTAGTCTCTACTCAGTCCTCTTACAACTTATCTTACCAGCTCTCCAGAGCTCCTGAATCTTTCTCCTTTACCTGCATGAGCTCTGGGGATTTTCTGGGGCTGTTTGCTAAGTCCCATCACCTGGTGGTATGCACTGCATGTGTTACACCAGAGGGATGTAAACCCCTCATTCTCTGGCCCGGACAGCAATGATGTTCTTTGCAGCCACTTTGGAAAGTACAACAGCACAGGCAAGGTGTAAGTAGCCTCAGCTGTGGCTGCCTGTGCCAGGCCTGGCTCGTGCCTCTGCACAGTCGTGTTGGTGCACTTCAGGCTTTGCTGAGCCTGAGTCTCCTCCATCCACCTCCTGTTCCCTGCCCAGCACCAATAAGGCAGTCGCTCACCCCGGGATCAGCTCCTTCTTGCAGCAAACCAACCCGCCACAGGGGAGGAGATCTCTGTGTTGGAAGGACATGATACTGTAACACTTCTTGCAACAGTTGCTACAGTTGAGAACAGTGTCTGCTGTTTGCCCTCTTGGATTTAACAGTTGTATCAGCCAATCTATTTATGTTTTTAGGACTTCAGCCTAGCATGATTTTGGCTGCTAAATTTCTGTAGAAGCCACGAACAAGCATACAGGGAATCTGCATGTTGTTCTGGATCTGGGTGATATTCCACATCTGCGGGGAACTCAGAGACCCTGTGTCCTTAGCAGGATTTACTACATGACAGGCTGAAACAGCAGGAGAGTAGATTGTCCGTGTTTGCCCTGCAAGGCTGAAAGAGAGCTCGAGAGGGGTGATAAACATGCTCAGCTGTGATCTCTGTGCTCTCTCTTGCACTGCTGAGTGCTGGTCTGGCTGCAGCATGGGCTCAAAGCAGGCACAACTGCGTGAAAGCTGCTACCTTTGGGCTGTCTCCTCTGAGCCTGCTTTAAGGTTCTAAGGGTGGTCAGGTCTTTTATAGAGAACTCTGCAGCTCAGGCTGCATCCTGAGTTCATGTTTTATGTTATGAATATCAAGCTGGGGCACAGAGAAGGCATAAAACTGGATCTGGATAAAGGCTCCGTCCTTTTCCATTTTTTTCCCTTGAAGAATTGAAGGCATTGAGTTAATGAGGTCAGTGCTGGGTTGGTGACACAGGAGCTTAGGACCTGAGCAGTTCAGTTTGCAGTCCTACCTGACCTGAGCCTCTCCAGCAGGAATGACAAGACTTTGGTTGCTGTTCCTTGCAGGTGAGCTTTGTTGGTTCCTTTTCACTCAGCAGATAAGGGACCTCTGAGGTTCCCAGATTTTACATTTTAAGAGGTATGTTTTAACTGCTTGCTTACATAAAGCACAAACCTGCCTGGAAAGAAAAACATTACAATCTATTATTTGCTTTGTTAATTGATTCAGATGGCCAGCAGAGAACTCATGTATGGAGAGAAACACTGTAAATCACTTTTATGAGCAGAGATAGTTGGTAGGGAATTTTGTTTTCACTGTGCTGCAGTTGGATATTTGGTATCAGGCTTCCTAAATAGACTTAATCTCGAGATTATAGTTCTCTATGGAGCCATTGGGGTCACTTTGTAATTGCCCAGCTTTCCACACTTTAGGTGATGAGAAGGACATGCATGGGAATGGCATTCTTGTACTTATTTCATTACAGGAGGGACCTTTCCAGAAATGGATGAGGTGCCCATTTACAATGACTGGGGTGAGGAAAAAAGACCAAAATACACATATACATGCATTTTTAGAAGTCCTGATAATTAACCCTGGGAGCAGTGTGTGTGCGCTCTAAAATTATTTTTTGTGTGGATATATAACTGTGCTGTGGTTGGATTAATTACAACTGTGATTTCCTCCTTTAAAGCCATCACTTCTAAGCCATGCACAGGAGGCCTAGGATGGATAGAAAATTTTTAGCTGAGTGTGATCAGCTAACCTCAAAACTTACCCCTGAGAAAGAATGCCAGCAAGTTAGACTGCATCCAGAAGGGACATCTAGACATCAGCTTTGCCATATAGCATTATTTATATGTCTTAGAAACTTTGCTACATCCTGAAGTAGCCTTTTGGAGAATAAACAAACAAAAAAAGCCCAAAAAAGCAAACCTAGAAAAACAAAATACAAACCTGAAATAACAGTGGAAAAAACAAAGCAGCGCTTGGATCATGGTTTCCAGTAAAATATGCAAACAACATGAAAGTTCAGTGATACAGGCAGAAGTTAATAAGACAGAAACCCTTTTACTCTCACAAACCAGATGAAAAATGCACATGGAGTAATTTTAAGGATCTAGCTTTCCAAATGCTCAGGCTTCCTTTCATTTTCCTTTTCTTGGGTCCCATGGTGTCCATGAATGTGAGAAATACTGTGGAAGCACTACTGATCTTGGATTTACCTTCACATGGACCAAAATAGACCAAGGAAAAGAACTAAACAAACTTGCCCTTTCCAGAAGTAGAGAGGCTTCTCCTTGATGTTCAGCTGCAGCCCTCTCTGTTTTGTTGGCACTGGGTATGGGCATCATACAACATAATTGCCTGGGAATTTAATTGGGTGAGGCAAAAAACACAGGAACCAAAGGTGAATGGTGATCTAACAGCCTGCTTCTGCCCTGCATCGTTCACCTGGCTGTAGATGCACCGTGCTCAAGGCTAGACATCTTACAAAGGGTTTGGGCACATTGGCGGGAAGCTCAGCACAGACTGTTAAGCGTGATTTATCTAAAGGCAACTCTTGATTAAGAAGATCATGAACTGCTCCTTACTGAGAGCTTGAACGGGTAGAGGGGAAACTTGACAGTAGTTGTCTCTTTCTGCTTCTTTGCACACTGTCTACTGGCAGCTATAAAAGGCAGCATAATGACTCAAAGGACTTCTTCTTGTGACTCAGTATAGCTGCTCATGTCCTCTGTATTTGGTCTTTGTAAGATTTTCTAGCAGGGTTAGGAAGCTGAACTTCTGAGGAACAGAGCATATATGGGTGTGTTTCTTCTTGTTTAACAAGGCATTCATATCAGCAAGAAGAACAAAATTTCAGTTAATTTCAGTGTAATCTTTTCTAAGTGAAACTTTTCTGTTGACTCTGAATATGTTCAAATTAAATTTGAGTTGAATATTAGAAAAATAATATGGAAGAAAATCGATGTCTGGGATGAATTAAATACATTGTTCATTGTGAGCCTTCTCAACAAAATTAAAAAGCAGTTAGCACTCTCTCCTCTGCTATGTACATATGAAATATTTAGGTACTATATGTAATATAATTAAACATTCATGAAGGTTTATCTGTTAATACATATGCATTTTATACATATATATGTATAAATATGTTATACGTATATTTAATATATGTTAATACATGTTAAAATGTAATACACAAGTTAAAAATATATTTACATAGCTAAATCAAAACATTAACTGCATGGTTTAGTCCTGTGTAAAGAGAGCCCTGGGACTAGACAGAACTTCAGGCTGTGGAAGGGCATGTAGCTGCATGGCTTTCTCCAGTTTTACACTGGAGGTGTTCCTATACTTCTGATAAGTGATCTATATTTTTGGAGTGAGCATTTGAGTTTTATCCTTATCGGTGACTCTGAAATTTGTGCAACTGTGGAATTGCTGAAAAGTTAAAATCACCATTTCTGATATGTAACCTCCTAGTCCAAGTCAAGGGGAATCTTTCAGGACCTCACTTGAAAGGCAAACAGTACTCAGCTTCTCCCAGGAGATGGAAACAGGACAAAATAATCAGAGGCGATGGAAGTTACCGCTCCAGTTTTCAAAGGGTGATGCTCACTTTGGTGTGTAATATGGTATATTCCCACTGAGTTGAGGAGAGCTCCATTGAAGGCTGTTAAACTTGCTGTTAAAATGCAACCTCTCCAGATTTACTAGTCTGAAAACCAAGAACTGAGAGGTGATGCGAGGGGAAGGATTATTGTATACTTGCCTTATTACACTCTTTGCTAAGCATCCATTGCTGACTACTGCCAGATGCATCTTATGCTAGATGGACCTTTGGTCTGACCCAGTATGGTTGTCTATGTGCTCTGCTGCGATCTATGAAAAGCATGATTACAAGTGAGGTACTGTTGTTACTAAACAGTTCTTGGAATGGCAAGCCTGTCAGCAATTTTTAGAGCAAAATTTTTACAGAAACCTTTTGAGTTTTGTTCTGTTTTGGAAGAAAATTAGTCCCCAGGTCAGTCTGTGAGGTCACTCAATCACTCAGCACTTCGATGCAGATAGGCTTCCAGAACACATTGTGAAAAGCACTAGCAGAAAGCTGGCTATTCGTTCGTGTTTCACACCTCCTTAATTACCCACCTGTGTTCCTTTTATTATCAAAGCTTGAATAGGATTGCTCATAAAACAGAGGCCGAAAGGAAATTGCTGGTTTGGTCAGATTGCATCAGCAGTGTAAAATGGAATAATTTAATATCTGAACACTCTGACTCTTTCATTTTCATTTGTTCCTTCCATGCCACTATGAATCCTTCCCAGCCCACACCTATGAAACACAGAGCAGCACATGCCTGTTAGGAAGAGGGAGACATACTTTTGCAGTTGTATACCTTTTTTTTTTTTCCCTCCATATAACACCTAGATTTCACAGAAATCACTACTTTAGTCAAATGAGTTACTGGAAAAGTGTTGTCAGGTATCCTCAGCTGTAAGGAACTGCTTGCACATCCATTTCCAGTCAAGCTGTTCTATGGGAGGTGTTTGAACAAACCAACAACTTGGATTGGGCAGTGTGTAGTGTCCTGGTAACAAGTGGCTTTGTTCTTAGCCATTCGTTTCTAGAAGCAGAAGAGTTTGTAAGATGTGTAGAGTTTTTAACCAGTAGGCTGTGTACCTGTAACCTGGGTGTGTGAATGTGTGCAATCTGATCCTGCATGGCTTCCCACGCTACAAAACCTGGTGCAGTTTTATAATCCAGGTACATAGGACTGAAATGATGCATGTTTTCCCACTGTACATGTTTTAGTCGGTTTGTGGGATTTGCATGCTTGTCTTCCCTGATTTGGAGGATTTACTTGTAAACCCTTCTGACATTTCTGTTGGGTTTTCCTTTACGCAGCTTCCCTTCTGAAAGTGGTGCTTCAGATATTTTGTGTTAGTTTGGAGGTACAGTCAGTGGTGCCTTCCTGTTTCCTGAGCTCAGTTTCCGCCAGGGACCTCCTAGTTCTGAGAGCTGTGTGTTGACTGCACACTTGACCCACCTCATCCAAACCTTTTTATCATGCCGTTCCCCTTCTTCATACTGGAATTTTGCTCTTGTTCCAATTTTCCCTAGGAGCTACAGGTCCTAACTTTAACATTTCTTCCAAGTAGAACAGACACGGTTTCTGTGTATGGCTGAGGGATATGCAAAAAGATACTAGAGATATGAAAGTATCTGCTTTAATATTTCTTAATCCATGCCTCTGCCAACCTAGTGCAGCAGTCCCAGCAGCATGATCTCACCATCTGCGTCTGTGACAGGACAGCAACAGGTACCTTTAGAACATAGTAGCTGTTTGTGAATCTGGCTCTGGATGTTAAATCAGGGTTAGCTTCAACAGCAAGTAGTTCCTTGTGCAATGGCTTCTCTAACAATGGGCTTTGGAGAAATTTCCCCCAGAGGAACAGGAAATAGGAGGGTTTTTTTCAGAAAGAAAAGAAAAAAAAACAAACATGCTTTACTGGCACAGTAATTGCTGAGCTTGTAGCCTGTGGCAGTGACCTTAGGGTTTTGCCTAGTTCCGTCTTTGTTCCTGCTCTTGCCCAGGCCTTGCATCAGACGGTAGGTCAGAAAAGGAACATAGAGGTTCAGGCTGTTCCTCCACTATGAGAAAACACCGTGTTCCTCTTTGGGGTTCATGGTCATGAGGCACCTGGCCTGAGGTGAAAACCTAGTGGAGACAAGATTTTGTGTGAACAAGTGTGAGCAGGCCATGATAAAGGCTATGGGGAGAGGCCAGCATTTACCTCTCACCACATACTTTTACAACTGCTGCTCCATCTTCACAGGCTTTGTTGTTTTACTTGCCATGCTGGCAACACAAGAAGATATATATGCCTCTTCCCTCGGTGAAAAAAAGCCTCCATGGCTTCGAGAAAACACTTGTGTAACATAAATCCTTCCAATTCTGCCCTTTACTATGACGTTTGCTATGGGTTAATCCAATGCGTTCCGCTCAGCCGAGGGCCTCTCAGAATGATGTGAGGTGCAACCTAAGAGCCAAAACCAGCGACTGTTTCCCAGCACAATGACATAAATGCCAAATTACATTTGTCTAGGTGGCAGCAGGTCCAAAAGAGGTCAAGTCTCTCAACACTCCTTTCAGGTATAGGATGTAAGGGACGAAAGTCAGAGTGCTGTGTCTGGCAAACTATGAAGGACAAAACTCTGGTAATGGAAGGTGGAGATAAGAATCTGGCTCTGTGCAGGTTTTGGTAGCTTTCTGTCACTTTATCCATGCAAGGTGAAGGAAGAAAATCACAAAGGAGACATGCAGCAACAGGGAAAAACTGTTTTCCCTTTCAGACTCTTCCCGTGCTACTCTTCCTGTCCATTTTAACCTCCCACCTTCATGAAACAAAAATGATGGAAGCAGATAAGTGAATTCAATTAAGGCTGATTCTTTCTTCCCCTTAAAGAGGAATCCAGAAAGCTCTCCACAGACTTGTTTCTCTCTTCGAAGTGTTGACTTATCATCCTCCTCCTATTAAAATATAATGGGCTAGCAGTGGGTGTGCTGGGATTTGACACCCAGTGGGGAACCGCACCTTATCCTACACCATCACCTGATCCGGTTTGGCTTATTTTCGAAAGCCACTGACCCCATCTTCACCATTCAAAGCAGAAGAGGGGGAGGACTAGAGAGTTATTGTGGAGGACTTAGCCCAAGCCAGCCGGTCTCCACATGAGTGTCACAGAAGAGAGTTTCAACCACGGCCATGTAAACAGATGCCTGCAGTAGGGAGTGCCTGCCTCCTCTCCTCCCTGAGGAGAAGAGGGGGAAGGAGGATTTTATCAGGTGTCTGGGTGCATTTGATCACACGGTGTTTCAGATACTGCCTTTATCTTCCCAATACGGTTTGTTGTGGTGACTCACCAGTCACTTAGTGGAATGGAAACAGCTTATGGGTCACAGCAGCAGAAAAGAAAGGGAGCCAGGGAGAGAGAAGACATCTGCTCTAACACCATCAGCCTTATCTCTGTCAATGGGCTGCATGCACAGCCCCTCATGTCTAGTCATTTCAGTCCTGTAGGTAGCAAAGATTTGTCAGAGCTGCCATGAAGCTGGGTGTGCAGGAGGGAAGGATATGGAGGGAAGATGGGCTTTATGCTTTTGTGAATGGCTATGGCTTCCTTAGGAGACAGACAGCTGTTACTGCCTCTAGAAACCTCTCTATTTCCCAACCAAAGAGAGTGTCTTGAATGATCTTGTCTGATAGTTTTTCAATCTGAGCTATGAACAACACCTGAGTACAGATTCACCTTTGGTTTCAGACCTTTCTTTCTTCACCAGTGGAGAGACAACATGAACTGGGGTTGTCACACTATACACAGATGCACTCTGTGCATCTCTTCTGGCATGGCAAAACTAACCATATCACAGTGCTCACAGAGGGTTGTCCTCTAAGTGTATCCCATATACAGGAAAGCTGCTCCTCCTTTTTACCTGCTATGTGGTGGGCAATATATTTTACAGCCCCATCTAGGGGAACAGATCTCAAATATTACACAGGAGAGAATCTGCAGAGGAAGACATCTGCTTCACTGATCGTGACCCACTGCCTGCCTTGTCGCATCATCCATACACTTGTTCGAATGGCTGCAAAAGGCTCAGATAAGGCTGGGACTGAAGTTGTTCCCTGGAAGCGTGAGAGTAAGAATAAAGAAGATAAGGAGGATTTTTTTGAGCAATGGCTGTTTCCCCCTCTTCCCTCTCCTCCTGCTTAGTTTTGTTGGTTTGGGAACATTTTTTTCACAAAAATATTTAGGAACATTTTTTCCAGATTAATAACTCCAGGCATTGCAGTCACTCGTCACTACTTGTTCAGATGGCAAAAGGAAGAGCAGAGGCAGGTAACAGCAGGCATTTGGCATACCTGGGCTTTTCCCAGGCCTGTTTCTTCTCTCTGCTTTTCTCTCTTTGTCCAGTTAAAAACAAGGCTGTGCTATTCACTCAACACTGCCTCGATTTTTATGATTACGGAAACAGCAACAGGCAGAAGTTTCCAAGAAGAGCACAGTCGCGTGCACGCCTGTCTTGTATGTGAGATAATCTGTAATGATTTTGGCTTCTGACAGTGGCTGTCTGCAGTTGCAGAGATCAAAGTCCATAAAGAAACTGTACCTAAATATACAAGACTGACTGGTAAGTAACACCAACACCTCATGAAAATCAAAGTAAAATGTTTGGATTCTTCGTTTTTTGCAAGACTTCATTTCAAATCCAAGCTAAGATAACCAGAAGACAAAACATAATGTATGGATCATAAGGCTTGGTCAAAAAACGTAACTGAATTGAGGGAAGAAATTCCAACTGGTTCTAGCTAGCATGATTAAGGTGCACCAGCCTCCCTACCAAGCCCTAAACAAGGCATGACTAGCATTTGTACTGGGCTGCCTCTGGCTTCCCAAAAGGAATGACCTGGTATCTTGCACACCTCTGTTAACAGGGGACAGCTTTTCATAGCAGTCCAGAGCAAGGCACAAACTTGTACCTTTTGAGATATGGCAAGATGTTGGGGTGACTCTTTGAGGAGTGTTTTGGCTCTATGTCTGGGTTGTATTGTCACCACTCACCTCAATGTCTGGAAGGTGACATCCCAAGCTCCTCTTTACCTTTTTTTTTTTTTTTTTGATCAAAACCAAGAAAAACTCAAGTCCAAGCACAGTGACTTAGGTACACCAGCAGCCAGAACTGAGGTGGAAAATCAGATCCAAACACCATTTCTGTCAGGCTGACCTTTCTTATTTTTATCTTTTGGTCATTTCAAGGGAGTGTTTGCCACCTACAGGTTGTTTCTTGGTTGATTATTAGTTGTGTTTTCTCCCTAATTAGTTGATCAAAGGTTTCTAAATGGAAGACTTGCTACAAGTGATCATGAAATTTCCTATCAAGTTTTTACCGAATAACCATTTATGCCAAAGTCTTTAAAGCTTTCAGAAATTATTATTTTTTACACAAATAATGGTGGATTTCCTAATAACTTCAGCTAACATGACATGGTGAATAACAGGGAACTGAAATCATCAAGGAAATAAATGTGTTATGGACCCAAACCAGTCATTTTTCCAGTTGAGTGCTGGTTCAGCTACAGAGAAAGTTTTGCACTGTGGTTGGGTTTTTTTAAGTCCCACATAGTCTTCAAAGTAAGAGTGTAGGTTCAGTTCTGGGTTTGAAAAGAAATAACAATTCGAATCAGTTTTCAATTTGGGTTTGGGTTGGATTCAAAGCTGTCAACTATATTCACAGAGCGATTAAAACCGTTCCAAAAGCTCTGGCCATGAGGAAGCTAAGGCAAACCCAGAGGACATGCAGATCTGGACAAGTACTCTTGCTATTAGCTAAATTTTTCTGTTAACTAAATGATCACACAGACCAAAGCCTCATTGTTTTAAGCAGGGTAAGAAACAGGTAGTACGAAATTACCCTGGCCTGAAAAATCTTCCGGTCTATAGACACAAAGCTGGTACAAGATGAGAAAAAAGAAGTGATATCTTCTTTCTCAGATGAGGAACTGAGGCATGTAGAGGTGAAGTGACTTGGCAAAGACAGTGCAGGAAGGCTGCAGCAGAGCTGGGAGGTGCACCCGAGTGCTGCGAGCCCCTTGCCACAACCGCAGGCTGTCCTTCCTGCCTCACCCTCTGCATCTGCTCGGCCGGCTTGTACGGCACCCGTTCAGATCTCCATAAAACAAGACAGAACAGTGACCCAAGCAGCTGGGGAAAGAGGGGAGAAAGAAAGACCGTTTATTATTCTTTCTGCTACTTTATCTCACTTCAATGGGAGCAGTTGAAAATGTCGAGGATAAATGAAAACAACTGTTGGGCATCAGTCCAAGTGGCTAACAAAGAACCCCAAACTCTTTTAAGTCCTACAACTAAAAGGTGCTGGCATAAAAAGAATAGCATTTTTCTTTGTAGAAATCATTTGTTGAACTCTCTAGTTCTGAATAGGACTCTTGCCTTCTCCCCCTTCACTTCTCCCACACTCTAAAAACAAATTACACCAAAAAATAATATTCCCCCCCCTTATATGTTACATTAGATGTTTCCTGGGAAATACTGTGTTGTCATCTACATGTGACATCAGCCTAAGGCCCTGCCTTAGATGGCATTTGTTAAAAACCCAGTATGAGGGTCCCCCTCCCAAAATCATGTTACCCTGGAGTTGGGGTTGAATGCCGGGGCAGGTAACTACATTCATCCTCAACTGGACAGAAGATTTCCTGCTTTTTTTGGTCTGTAGTACATAAAAAAGCACCTGTCCATCCCTGACAGGTAGGAATGCAGCACCAGCAGGGGAAAATGGGTGGGTTCAGTACGAAGTTTCTCCTGATAGCAAATGCTATCAGGAAAATACTTCGGAAAATTAAATAAGAAGCCAAGATTGGACTTTTGAAAGGGAATTGCCAATTCAATAAAGAAGAACAGACAACCAGAATAGGTTTAGTAACCCCATAAAGAGGTTGACCTGTGTAATTTGGGCTGTAGAAGAGGTTTGCTTGGTGAGAGAGACTGCAGTCTGCTGAACTGGAGCATATTGGTGCCAGGGCAGAAGCATGCAGGAAAAATTTAGCCTTAAGACTTTGATGCCTGCTGTGGGGAGATTCTTAAAAAGAGGAGGCAGTTGTCTATTCTATCATGGTCTGCATGGCCAGGCTGAAGCTGTGTTTGTACATTCAATATTATTTGAGGAAGGCAGTCTTTCACCTCCCCTGTTGGTTAGTAGAGGTCAGTGGGCAATCTTTCACTTACCCTGTGGTTAGCAGAGGTCAGTGGAGGAGAGTGCAGCTGTATTACTAGAGCAGGTCAGACCCTGTTACAAAACTGTTTTCACCTGTTTGTAACGTAGTTGAACTTTGGGTTGAAATCTAAGTTGGATGTCAGCATTGACCTTATTACAATTAATAATTTTACAGTTCACTTGTGTAAAACTCACAAATACTCATCTCAAAAAATCTGAAAAGTATAAACTTGGGAGACATTGGTTGGAGCTTGCACATTATGGCCTATGGATACCTCTGCCATCTCTTCCCTTGGCCTAAAGCTTTCCCCTTCTAGTTATAGCATGGTGAAAGATAGTGAAATAACTAATTTGACATTTCCAATTCCTCTTTTGTACTGAATTTCTGTCAGGGAGAACAGAATGAGGAAAATGAAGACCTCTGGAAAGAACAGGAGACCACTTATACCACCTCACTCATGTGCAAGCTTAGAACAGGGCCTGTAACACCTGGCTTTTCCCATTCCTCAGCTGCCAGCAGACACCTCGGGTCCCAGGGGCAAACTGCCTCTATCAGTGTGGTCTGCAGAGATGACAACTCATGGAGCTGGCTGAGCCGGCCGTTGTTCAGATGGATGAACTCTGTCCCAGCCAGATAATGCAATCTCTGTACTTCTTTTGTTAGCTGTTTAATAATGAAGCCAAATGCCCCTGAAAACATTAATTCAGCCTGTTTTAATGACAGAACTTACTGTCTCAGATGATTATATGCATGATGTTCCCAACCCCAAACTCTAGTCCTTTTTTCAGTACACAGGAAAATCTCACTCTGCAGATTGAAGTTACATTCTGGACACATCTGCCTCTGCTGCCAGCAAAGCCCTAACTGGGAAGTCAGAAAACCTTTCAAAACTACAATTTGGTTCTCTACATGCTGCCAGGCACCACTTGCATTAGAAGGAAAAAGTAGTGAAAGAGAAAGAAAACTCCAAGGTGTTCATGAGGTCAAAGATTCAGGGTGGGATTTCCATAGCATGGGAACCTGGACCATGCTGGTCACAGGTCTTGTAAGACTTGAGGTGCAAATGTGAGAAGGGGGTGAGGAAGCTGCAGACAGAAGCTTAGCCTGATGTTCTGGAGGAGGCAGAACTTTCCACCATGTTGTGATCTGGCTCTAGGCAAATCTTTACTTCAGTTTCTCACAAGGAGTTATTTAGATGAATCCTGGTTTTGCAAAGCTTGGGTTTATGGAATTTCTGAGCTTTCAGAGTTTCCTCTGTGGTAAAGGTAGTCAGAACATATGCAGTGAACCAGGATGTGCTATCAGCTGAAAAATCAAATCACAGCCTATTTGAATTTCTCATGTTTGGGAAAAACATAGATTTTAATCCATCTGTGCATCCATTACCCATCTATAAAGCAGCAGTGACACGAGGCAAAGTAAGTCCTCGGCAGCAAGCTGTGAAAATAAACCCATTATCATCATCATTTATGAAATGCTTGGTTTCCTTTGTGATAAATGACATAGAAGAGGCCACAAGGAAATGAATAATCCCAACTTCAGAGCAGGGTTTGAGTAGTGTGCTGAAAAGAGATGACTTGGGACTACATGTTGATCATAGACATTAAAGTGAAATATTCAGCATGTGCATGTTAAACTAGCACTCCTTGCAGGCTGTCAAATGGGGAAACGATACTACCAAAACTAAATAAACAAGGGTATCTCTCAGCCCTTGGCAATTACATAGCTGCAAGAATATCCTTCCTCAAGGTTTCTGGACTGACATGTGTCTAAGCAGGGAATGGATAGAGTCAGGAACTAAGAGGGTGAGCAAACAGGCCCAAACGAAGATTTACATGATAATAGTGTCGGGGTAGTAAAGCCCACACATTCAGTAGCTTCTCTCTTGCTCCCTTCTGTGTTCAGAACTAGAACATCTCATCCCTTTATTGGTCTGAGTGGTTGGTTTTTTTTTCCACACTGCTGTGCAGGAGGAAGGGGAAGAAGAAACATCAAAATCAGCTGGCCTGATTTCCCTTTCTGATTTTTCACACCAGAGTCATTTCACCAAAGTGAAATAAATTCAGAAAAACAGTGGGCAAGATCAGAATTGGTCTCAAAACATTTATTTAGAATTCCCTCAGGATGACAGAAGGGAAAAACTGGGGATGTGCTGAAACATTACCCCAGGCACATTCAGCAGTTATTAAAAAGAATTCACTTCCATGCAAATTGTATTTCATCAGCTAATTAAGAAGGTATTTATCCTCTACTTTAATTAATATCTTGTATCTTCCTTCCGAAATACTTAATCATGGAATGAAATCATCACAGAAATATTGCCCTGAAGTTAGCATTGGCATCTTATATCTCAGCAAATCTTGTGTGTGTGTGTGTGTATGCATATATATATATATATATATATATATATATATATATATATGCGTGTGTGTGTATATTTTAATAGCAGTAATTATAAACTGCTCTGCCAGCTTACAGGGCTGCTTTACATTTCTGGCTTGCTTCCAGGCTTTTTTTTTTTTTTTTCCCCAGCGCCTGATGAATAGCAACTGTTGTGTACGCTAGGTCTGTGCTCCATTTAAGCAATAACCCCAAAGAAATAGGTCTTCTTAGCCGTTAAGCACAACCTTATTAGGCAGGGCCTGGGGCAATTGACAAAACCCATTTGTTAACTAAAAACTGTAATCAGTGGTTTGTATATCAGCAACATACACTTTCAGTAAGGCCACATTATAATAGATGGAAAATCAGTTATTTCCTGAGCATTAACAACCAATTTTCCACCGGTTAAGCTAAAGATGTATATCCCAGAGGTATGTAGGAAACAGAATTAACTGGTGTCAGTTTAAGCAGGAGAGAGATACTAGCAAAACACATGGTAGTAGACCTTCTGAACAAATAAACCATGCTGGAATATTGTTATTGCTACTTGTAATTCAAGTGCGAGTTTTGAATCTTGCTGGACTACTAATGTTTCATTGAAATGAAACAAATTTTCTGGAAGACGCACTCTCTGTCACTTGGAATGTCTCAATCCAGTTTCCTTGCAGGCCTAAGAGAGGTGTTACAATTCAAATAGAAATTAAAGTCTTGAGGCAGATGCTGCTGAACCTTTGCCACATAGGAGACCAATTTGAGAATAATAATCCCATGTGGGGGTTTAAATATAAATCTATGAATTTGAGATGAAGCCTCACTTCCTTAAGCAAACCTTACTTTTTCTATTAAATCCATAGGCAATGTTCAGTCCGTTCTGCCAGAGGAGCATCACTCAGACAAACACTGTCTTCCCATTCATCTCAGATATGTTCCTTGCCCAGAATCCTTGATTCAGCTCAGCGAATCCATTAATATAAATATAAACAAACATCCACAGGATGTATCTTATCAGTTATTTCTGAAATGTTCTTATCTCTAGAGTTTCTCACTGGGATATAATCATAGAATGGTTTGGGTTGGAAGGGACCTTAAAGATCATCTAGTTCCAACCCCCCTGCCCAATTTCTGGGCTTTATGACTTGTACGTTAAGGGATGTCAATAGGTTGCACAGGGTGGACTGTAGAGTCCCCCAAGCAAGAATGCAGGCCTGAATAGCATAGTTTTATCAGGTATACAGGCATGACAGAATTTGTCATGTGATCTTTAGTGAGGCCCCAGCTGTGATTATTGTTAGTGGTCAAGAAGGAACTTAATCATAGAATCACAGAATGGGTTGGAAGGGACCTTAAAGACCATCCGGTTCCAACCCCCCTGCCATGGGCAGGGACACCCTCCACTAGACCAGGTTGCTCCAAGCCCCATCCAGCCTGGCCTTGGACACTTCCAGGGATGGGGCATCCACAGCTTCTCTGGGCAACCTGTCCCAGTGCCTCACCATCCTCTCTGTGAAGAATTTTTTCCTGATATCTAAACTAAATCTTCCCTCTTTCAGTTTAAACCCATTACCCCTTGTCCTGTCACTACAGGCCCTGTAAAAAAATCCCCCTCCAGCTTTCTTGTAGGCCCCTGCCATGTATTGGGAAGATGCTATAAGGTCTCCCCAGAGCCACCTCCTCCAGAGAGCAGAGTAGAGTGGGAGAATCGCCTCCCTTGACACGCTGCTCTGGATACAGCCCAGGATATGGTTGGCTTTTTGGCCTGCAAGTGCACATTGCTGGGTCATGTTGAGCTTTTCATCCACCATTGCCCCCAAGTCCTTCTCCTCAGGTTTGCTCTCGGTCCATTCTGCACACAGCCTGTACTTGTGCTTGCGATTGCTCTGGCCCCCGTGCAGGACCTTGTGCTTCACCTTGTTGAACTTCATGAGGTTTTGCATAATGTGCAGACTGTTTTTTTTCCCCTTCCCTTTGTGTCAAATGTGTGGCAGTAGTGAGTTTACAATTGGTAAATTGCAAACCAACAGTCATAAGTCTACTTGGGGCAATTCACTCACTTCAGGAATCTCAGAGATTTTGGGGGTTTGAAGTTTCCCTTTTGATTCAAGAGTTAGAAAATCAAGTCCCAGATTCAAGTGATTACATGTGTCATCAGCCAATGGCACAGAGAGGTCGCAGGACCCAGGTTTCAAACTTTAAGTGTGTGGGGGAAATCTCCTTGTGTTAACAATTTCCTTCTTTATTTCCCTTCTTAACATAATAAATTATTAGAACATTATTAAGTCAACCCTTTGTTAGAGACCATGACAAATCCCTAAGTGAAAGCAGGATGCTGTAACACCAAGTGGCCTGTGGTTCTTGCTGTTACAAAGAGAATGATTGCAATTCCTTGTGACATTTTTTGCTGAAAAGATGGATTAGGCAGGCATGTGCTGGAGCTGTAAGTTACAACTTATCTCAGAAAGTTTTAACTTTATGCCTTTGCATGCCTAGAGAAGTCATTGTTAAAGGCAGCTTTAGCCTTTACGAGTCCCTGTGGATCACTGCACAAATCTGTAGCTGCAAAAACTGTCCAGGCTCTTTGATGAGGGCTCAGGAGTTCAGACAGGACAAGAGGAACCATGGCTCAGTTTCTGCTCTTGTGTGTCACTGACACTGACCATGTCACTAAAGTTCTCCATGTTCCAGCTTTCCATATGAAACAGGCATAGGAAGACCTGGAGTATTTTAATGTTTTGTTAATACTTAAGAGAAATGGTTGGCCAAATGGCATCATCAGGAAGTACAAAGAAGGGTTTTGAATCAGTACTGAGTTATGGGATGCCTGTGTCCACACCTTTGTCTTTCCCTCAGGCTTGTTGCTGAAAACAACACTGTAAAGGGCTTGAAGTCCTGGTGGGGTTGGAATGAAGTCTGGTGCCAGGAAACTAAGGGCCCACTGTCTAATCCATCCATGTTGTTGACTTGTCCCTCTTCTTCCTCCTTTTCAGAGCTCAGTCCATGGTGTCTTCTGGTCAGTGGGTACCACACCTCTAATGCTGACTAAACACTTAAGAAATTCATGCCTCTAATTCTGTGCCCATTAATTCAATTTTCAGTCAATATGGTCAGGTTGACTTTAATTCCTGTACCTAGGAATTGGCATTTTTACACAGGAACAGTATGAACAGCCAGAGGTTCATCTCCTTGTTTAGGACAGATGGGAACTGTCCAAACATTTTCATCTGCTGAACTTAGGAGGGAAAAAAGAAAAAAAAAAAAAGGCCAAAATTAAGAATTCTTGGGATTTATCATGGGGACCCTATTGACAGATCACAGGGATAAGCCCAGCACCTCCCAGCCCTGGAGCAGTAGAGTACTTCAGATATTTTAAAGGCTTTCTTGATTTGTTCAGGAGTCTTTTCAGATTTGTCTCATTTCTTGTATTATCTGATCTGCTTCACCCCATCAGTCCCCTCATTAAGCAGTGGAGATGGATGCTGTTGGGAATTTTAGTAGGAACTTAGGGTATGGCAGACATTGATTGCTTTGCTTTTCCTTTTTCAGTCACAAAAATGACATTCAAGTTCCAAAGAAGAAAAGACATGAATGTTCAGCTGTGTGATTAGAAGGGCTGAAGCAGAATATGCATGTGTATACACAATATATCTGCAAACCGTGCTGTGATTTACTGCTAGGCTTAAAAATGCTTTAAAGACTTTTAAGCACAGGAAGAAATATGCTGTTAGTAAAGCTTCTGTGTTATCAGCCCAGCTAAATAATGATGTGCAATGTGTCATGTGTAAAGAATATATTAATGCTTGGATAAATATTTTCCTAATGTCTCCTTGGTTGATATCTCCTTGGCATATAACCAGCAGATACTAAATAACACTCACAACTCTGTTTACTTAAGGTCTATTTTCTCTCTTGTCTTTTACACTGGCAATAATTTTGGGGGCTACAGGGGAGGAAAAGGCAGAGAGGACTGGAACCGTATAAAATGTTTGTTTTCCTTACAAATTTAATGAGAAACAAACAGTTTATGCTTTAGTGTGTCACTGCCATGGAAATTTTAGATGATTTTGTGTGACCGTCAAAGTGCTTAATGTATAGCCAATCAGTAGCATTATAGAGTGGGAGGAGAGGAAAATGAGAAGCTGAAGGAACACAATGAAAAAAAAAACTTTACCTCGTAGCTCCTAACATGTTGTTTTCCCTTGCTTGTGGGCATGACTTAATGCTAGTTACTCCCCTTGGCTTCAAACTGCATTCATTTTAATCATCTGTTTTGACAACCTCTTTCCCCCTCAGGCTCATCTCTAATTGAATTTGTCATGCAATCCTCACCTCCCCTGAAATCATTTGTATGGGAGGAGGGAGGCAGGGAGGCAGCTGGACCCAGGTTGGTTTCTGTAGTGTTACCTCCAGAAATCAGCCTGTCCCAGTCCTACCTTTGGAGCTGAGAGGCTTGGCATTGTCTGGTATCCACAAATGTGGCTGTTGTAATTCCAGGTCTAATCTGACACCTTCACAGAGGCCTCAGTGGACTTCCGGTTCAGATCCCAACCAACTCCTGCCCTTCTCTGCTGTCTTCCATGTCACAGGGTAGATGTGCTCTTAAAGAACTATTAATTTTGAGATTAATTTTCTCCCTGTGCTCCCAAAAATGCAGGTTTCCAGCTAATTTCTGGGCTTTATGACTTGTACGTTAAGGGATGTCAATAGGTTGCACAGGGTGGACTGTAGAGTCCCCCAAGCAAGAATGCAGGCCTGAATAGCATAGTTTTATCAGGTATACAGGCATGACAGAATTTGTCATGTGATCTTTAGTGAGGCCCCAGCTGTGATTATTGTTAGTGGTCAAGAAGGAACTTAATCATAGAATCACAGAATGGGTTGGAAGGGACCTTAAAGACCATCCGGTTCCAACCCCCCTGCCATGGGCAGGGACACCCTCCACTAGACCAGGTTGCTCCAAGCCCCATCCAGCCTGGCCTTGGACACTTCCAGGGATGGGGCATCCACAGCTTCTCTGGGCAACCTGTCCCAGTGCCTCACCATCCTCTCTGTGAAGAATTTTTTCCTGATATCCAATCTAAATCTCCCCGCTTTCAGTTTAAACCCATTACCCCTTGTCCTGTCACTACAGGTCCTTGTAAAAAGTCTGTCTGTCCCCCCTCCCCCCAGCTTTCTTGGAAACCCCTTCAGGTGCTGGAAGGCTGCAATAAGGTCTCTCTGGAGCCTTCTCTTTTCCAGGCTGAACACCCCCAATTCTGTCATCCTCCCCCATAGCAGAGGTGCTCCAGCCCTCTGAGCATCTTTGTGGCATCCTCTGGACTTACTCCAAGAGGTCTGTGTCCTTCTTATGTTTAGGGTCCCAGAGCTGGATGCAGAAATCTAGATGGAGTCTCACAAGAGCAGAGTAGACGGAAAGAATCACCTCCCTTTCCCTGCTGGCCACGCTTCTCTGGATACAGCCCAGGGTACGACTGGCTTTCTGGGCTGCCAGCGCACATGGCTGGCTCACGTCCAGCTTTCATCCCCCAGTACCCCCAAGTCCTTCTCCTCAGGGCTGCTCTCAAGCCATTCTCTGCCCAGCCTCTACTTGTGCCTGGGATTGCCCTGACCCAGGTGCAGGACCTTGCACTTGGCCTTGTTGAACTCCATGAGGTCAGCAGTGGCCTACCTCTCCAGCCTGTCCAGGTCCCTCTGAATGGCATCCCTTCCCTCCAGTATGTCGACTGCACCACACAGCTTGGTGTCATCAGCAAACTTGCTGAGAGTGCACTTGATCCCACTGTCCATGTCACTGACAAGGATGTTAAACAGCTCCGGTCTCAATACCCACCTGACTATTAGGAACAGTATTTCTTAATTTTTCTCACTCCAAGTGTCCTTAAGTCGTTCAGTTTCAAATACTGTGCTTTTTTTCTTAACAAAAGAAAAGAACATTTTAAAAAAAAAAACAACAACCAGAAGGCAAGTTCCCATGCAGGTACATGTCTTCTGTATAAAAGAACTGGCTACCTTTTTCTCTCTTCTTCTCATACCCAAAATAACTTTTGTTTGTTTTTTTAGCATTTTTATTGCTGAATTCATTTGAGCAGTTTCACCCTGCAAGCTCAAGCTGATAGTTCTAGGCATGGCATGGGGGATTAATGTAAGAACATTCATCTTGTTCCTTAGCATAAGTGGAGCCGTCATGTTGCCTTCATCCACTCAAAAGCACTGTGTCAACATGTCCCTGCATCAACAGTGTTCGTGGTATCTAGATAATGCATGTCACGTGGTTGACACACCACCATGGTATCTCAACTGACCAAACACTGAAGATAAACCGTGTCATGGAATTGCACACGTGCTTTAGACAAGGTTTGTGATCAACTCAAATTTACAACCTTTATATCTGACTGCAGCATAAACAAAAATGTGACAGACTTATATTGTCTACGTTGGAAAGATAACCTGGAGGAAAAGTTGCATTATGAAATCAGAAGTGTTACATTTAGGAAGTCAGAATGTTTCTCAGCAGAATCTACAGAATTTCCTACCTCTTCCTACTGGGTGCATAAGTGCAAAAGAGGTACTTACTAGTATTTTAACTAAATACTTGCTCAGTATTTGTTTTGCTTTCTAAAGGCACACACTTTTGCAAGTGTATGTCTAAAAATCATCAAAGTAAATTTATTCTATTGTTTCCAATAGATCTTTTCTTTGAACAGCAAAACTCTCCCTGTCCCCTTTGGCCCCTCCTGAGCAACAACTCCATTTTTTCTTTGTATTGTCAGACTAGAAAGGAAACACTTTGAACTGTCCAAACCCTGTTGTTTCACTGATGAATCACAGAATTCAGTGGTGGGCTAAAGAGTTTACTTCTCCTAAAGCAGTACAATCTGGAGTAGTTGAGAAATCAAACTACTTATGGCAATGCCATTGTGAAGTGGATAAATATTTCCATATAGTGGATTCCAATATGATACCGTATTTTCTTTCTCTTTCTTATATGGAGATGATGTGAGAGCCTTGCAAATAAAGAATGTAATGTCAGGGGGACGGAGGTAAAAAAAGAAGATTAGTTTCCTTTTCTTCTATCTTCACCTCCCAGGGAGAAGTTAATTTTGGCTATGTTCAGTCTGAGTTCACAGAAGGCAGAACACTAAAAAGCTTACTTCTTGTAAAAGCCGACTGCCAAATGAAATGGAGAAAAGAAGCAAAAATAATAATAGTAAAGTCCAAATTTGAATTGGGTTGTGGGGGGAGAGGAAGAAGCTAATATCCTCTCCAGAGTTCAGCTCTCACCCCTTTGGCATCTTTATTTGCCAGCTCATTAGGAAACATCTTCTCAATATTTTGCTCTAAGTTGACAGATGCTGTTTCTCCACAAAAGGAAGTGGTATGAAGAAAGCCTTCAGAGTTAGTTTGGCATTTTCTTTTGTTGCGTTTTATATTTATTGACCATTTTTTTCCTTCCCACAAATAAACTCAATAAGGTAGACATGAGTCCTTGGCAACAAAGAAACAGAAATCATGCTTGCAGGCATATGCCCTGGTCTACAGTCTCAGAAGGCTTTGCCATGGTCCAGGTTTGACAGAGCAGTGTTACATATATCTTTTACATGCTGGCAATGGTCCTTTTTATTTAGGATAAACTGAGTACTGAGTAGGCAGAAATATTTGGCCTTAACCAAGATACAGCATGGAAAAGCATGGCCAAAGGATATTATATGTACACCATGGTGCAAAACATCTGAAACCCGTGGGGTCCCATGGTTGCAGTTGGCAAGAAGTCCAGTAGAATGCCAGCCAGCCCTGCTCTGAAGACCTAGCCTCACTTCCCTCATCTTCTTGGCCCACTGGCAGGAAATTGTGGGTGAGGTTTATGGACTCTGTCTTGCAGGCAGTCAACTGAGAGGCTTCTAAGTCCCTGATGGCCTCAAAATCCAATAGAGCAGGACTGGAACTGGTTCCCATGCCTCTGCTTACTGGCTGTTGTGAAAATTAAGGCCAGAAGCTTCCAGAGCAGTGTAAACAATAGATGTCTCTTACTCACTCAGAGGCTTGCATTCACCACAGCCCCCAGCTCCAGATCCCAGGTACACCTGCATCCAGGTGGAAACCCATCAGGATGTCCCCATGCAGAGGAGCAGGGAGGGTGTCCAGTACACACTGAATCCCACATTGCTGATGTATCTTATTACCCCCAAAGTCACTCTCTGTCTATCTATTCCTTGTCACTTTGATTCGACCTCTTTGCTAACACTGCCTTGTGTGCCTGAGTGCAGCCTTGCTGAGATCATTGTTCTGCATTAGCAGGCTGCTGGAGTGTAGCGGTCCCATCTGAAGTCCATCTAAATCAATGTATGGTTCCCCATGGGCTCACTGGGGCTTTGCAGTGACTTCTAAACATATGGCCCACTTTTCCCTCTGCAACCAGCTCACTCAGTAAAGCAACATGATGGAGCTGATATGGAAATTGCAGGTAGCAATGACTGACATGAGCTCACCTTAGTCAAGGATCAAGGTAATTGCCAGAATCCCTGCTGCAAACTTCACCGGCTGATTCCTGCCAAGGCAAGCTGTTAACCTGAAATGTCACCCCTGCGCCTTCATACACACTGTTTTATTCTGTTATGTAAAACAGCAGTTAAATAAACAGCCCTCACTTGCTCCGTGTAAAAGAAGAGCAGTCCTTCTCAGGAGAGGAGCGCCACAGGTTTGCCCCTTACAAGGTTATGCTTAGTCTCAAAAATGTTGGTATATCATTTGGTGAAACACAGCTCCAAAAAGCGGCAGCGGAATGTGGTGGAAGCGGGCATTTCTTTCTCGGAAAAATGCATGGTGGTGTTCCTATGGGATTCCCAGCTTTAGGCGCAAGGAGCAGAGCCTGCAGCTCCCTGTGCGTCACGGCCTGCTGGGAACAGCAACACGGGGCATCAGCACAGCAGTTCTGTGTGCGTGTGCCCAGAATGGGTGTGCGGAGCCAGAGTTAAGGCAGTGCACACACTGTGGGGTGTAATGAGGTGATTTGGAGCAAATAAAGCGTAATTAGTGCACAGTGACCCCTACCAGTAATTTTCTCTGTGCTGAAATACCCACCGCCAGTGATCAAAACTTGTCACTTAATCACATAGTATTTTTCTTGGAAATTTACATTTACTTTGAGCTTTCATGTTGGGTTTTCTCCTCAGGGAAGTGGTAAAACATACCTTTAACCCAGACTTAAAGCTGCAGTCCCCCTCTCTGCTCTTAATCCTCATGGCCAGTGCTGTTTTTCCCCTCTCTGATTTTCAGGCTTGGCCCTGAGAAGTATTGCAGTGCTGTGGGGAGAGAGCAGGGCTCGGCTCTGATTCAAATGAATCATTGATAAGGATTGGGCATCAGTAAAGTGTGTTGTGCTCTTCAGCACATCTGTCTGAGGGACCAAGTGGGGACCCCTCTAGCCCCCCAGGGCAGTGAATCTGGTGACCCTTGGAGAGTGATTCCCAAAGAAAGAGGTACCCCACAGTGGAGATCAGAAATGAGGCTCTAGAGTAAGACAGGGGAATTGCTTTCAGCTTTTGTGTCTTTCCTTCTCTGCTTTCCACCTTCATAACATGCTGAACCAACAGGCCCAGGGTCCATAATGCAGAACATGTAGGCATGAACAAAAATGGGGCTGTCTCTCCCTTTCCATCCCCACTGTGAAGTGGGATTGCAAGCTAAGATGGGAGAAAAGGGAGAGGGCAACGTGTGTTAGTGCTGCTGCTTCACAAGGGAGAGAAGTCGTCACTGGTTAAAGCAAGATAGTAACAGGCCTCAGTGAGAGGGGGAAGAGGAGACATCTCTGTGTGGGTGTTGGCAGGATAAAGGGGTTTGAGGGCAGGCCTTGGTGACATCTGGCATGCAGAAGCTTCTGGAAGAGGGACTTAGGCAAGGAGTGCAGTGAAGTCCACCAGGCAGTGTGGTCAGACAAGGAGACCTTGCCTGGAGGTAAAGTGTCAAATCTGGGATGGAGAAAGTTAGCTAGGGAAGACTGGATCTGGTTTTACAGGAAGAGGTGGGCAGGAGGATGATGTTTAGTATGGATCCTTATATTCCAGGTGACCCCATATTTAATTGGAGAGGCAGATATTTAGAGAGAGTCAGGGAGTAAAGTTGTGCTTAGGTATGGGAGCAGGCACAAATTATTGAGAAAACTAATTTAGCAGGTGACACGATCACAATATTTTTTAAGTGCTTCTATGCTGAATCATCCCAGAGTGTGGTGACAGTCTTGTCAAACACATCTCCTTTCTTGTCCTGTATCGCTAGGGCTGATTAATGAAACACATATATCCTCTCAGCAATGTCCTCAGCCGTTTTCGCTTTCCCTCAACTGCCAGTGTGCTCTGGCCCATGTCTCCTTTCAGATTATAACTCTGGAGCAGAAACTGTCTTTCAGTGCAAAGACTCCTGTGTTGGATCTGGGTTCAGCCCCAAGCCCTAGTCAAATGAAAAACCACAGCAATCCTAACACACCAGGAGCCTGGGACTCTGGGTCCTGACACTGGCTTCTCTGATGTTTCTAATAAGATGCAAAGTCAAGTGTTTTTGCAATTGAGGCACTTGGATTCCTCTCAGGATATAGATGTGTCTCAGGTACATAAGAGCTGAGATTGCACTGAAAGTATTCTCCCATCAGGGGCATTAGGCACTCTCTTCTATTCGTACACCCTGTTTTTGTGAGATGTAGGAACATAATATGCACAAGACTTCTCCCTTGTCTGCAGTTTTGTTGAAATTGGCCCATGTGTTCAGAAGTTTTAAGGGATGGGGTGGAGTCACAGAAAGACAGGCTGTATGGATTCATTAAAAACTCAGCTGCAAAATAATGCTAATTCCATGGTCCCTTACTGCCATAAGAATTGGGGTTTCCGTTAGCAAATTAAATACACTCCCAGATGAGATACACCACAGATGAGATTCAGCCACAGGTCTGCTCTCTCTCTCGAAAGCTTTTTGAATATTGCCCTTTTCATTTCCCTTGCTGACAGGGCCTCAAACGACAAGGGCTGCAATTGCAGAAGACGCTGCAAGAGCCCGCTGACAGGTGATTAACAGTTCCTGGATGCTGTGAGCCTGACCACACTTCTGACCACGGGAGCAGTTAAATAAATTATCAGCAGAGCAGTTTTGTGGTTAACTAACCCTTTTCTCCAAACGAGTCTGCTAATGGTGTTCCCAGGCCTGGCACCCCTATGCACTTGTAAACCAGGCACTGCGTGCTGAGACGTGCTGCTTCTCATATCTAACAGACTCCTTCAACACGCAACAGTAACAACAGCAAAGACCAAACTGGAAGGCAGAAAGAAATCTGGACTCTCAGTAACATGCACGGCAAAAGCTGAATCAGGGAGTGCATTTTAATAGCTAAGATCTTTGGGGAGTTTTCCAGCCAGATGAGGAAACTAGACATTTTTGGGCCCATTTATTTCAGGGCAGTCATTAACCAGAGCTTTCTGTCAGAGACAATACAGAGCTCTCCATCCCAGCCAGGGCCTGAGAGAGTGGGGCAAAACCCTAACATTTTGGAAGACTCAGGAGTCAGAATCCTAGAAGTTGGCTGAGATCCTAAACATGAGCAGCAGTTGAGACAACACTTACCCTTGCTGGTTGTCCAAAGACATTGTTGGAACTGACGCAAGGGGCGAAGGGACAGTGCAGTCACATTGTGGGATGAGAGGGAGAGGAATCCCCTGTCAGCACTGTGAGGTGTTGACTGTATGGAAGAAGGAAGGAGGGATCTCTCTAGGGTTGCTCTGGGCTCTGTAGAGAAGTGGGTGCAAAGAACTTCACAGTATGTCACTCAGATAGAATTTAGTCACAAACACAACTCACTGTTCTGAAGTGGGAGGTGGCATATGTAGACCTATGGTCTAGAGACTCTCAGAGAGGAAGACTTCACCTGGAGTAGCAGGGTGCTCTAGAGCTGCTTCTGCCTGCTGCTTGAAATATGCTCATGATCTGGCACGAACTCACACTTTTATTCCTGAAAATTATTTAATTCTCAAGCCAAAAGTCTTCTCCAGGTTACTTGAGCTGCAGCTGTCCTGATGGATGCCCCACTGAGGTGGTCTTAGCTCTGCACACTGGGTGTTTGTCTGCCATTCCCCAGATGCTTAATGAACTTGGTATGTCACAGCGTTTTTTTCTATCACTTCACCTTCCCTCACACATGAAAGCATGTCACTGAGCCTCCAGCACTGCTTGTAGCAGTATGGAGACAGACTACTGTTTACCCTGGATGACTCCCTGGTGTATCTTACTCAAAGTTATATTTCATCAGTGGAGCTCAGGGTGGAAGGGAGCTGAGGAGATTCCACACCATGGGGTGGTTCAGCTCATCATGTGGACATCATCTTCATGACTTTTCAGAGGCTTTGGGTTCTTGACACCTGTGTATCTATGACTGGGAGTTTAATCTCTGCAGAAAAGGGGTGCTAATCTGTCTTCAGTCTTCATTGGGGGTATCTGGGGGAAATTGAACACACAAGGATGGAGGACACAAGAATAGCCTTCTGGCTTCAATCTTTTAGTTAAGAATATGATGTGGTGTTTGGGGAGATTCCTGTCATATAGCGTGTCTTTGAGCCGGTTCTTAGGAAGTTGTAGTGACCTAAGGTATAGAAACAGCTCTTATCCTAGCTCTGCTGAAGATCCAAGTAGGTTTCAAGAAGCCAGGAGCTCCAGGACTGCCACTGATTTGGACCTCATGCTTCCTGGGCTTGCCTTTTCCTGAGACCAATAGGGGAAGAGGATGTTCCAGAGATAATCAGATCATGCCGCGAGGGCACAGTGGGGAACATGCTGGGTTCCACCCTGACTGTTTGGGTTTGAGGAGACAGGAGTTATCTGAGAGATGGAAAGTTGTAGTAGTGCAGGTAGTGTATCTGTTTTAGTCATAGGCTCTCCTCTTTGGTCTTTCCTCCTCTTTTGTTACGATGTAGGCAAGGAACTTATGTCATGACAATGAATTTAGTAGCTCTCCAAGGAATAAAAGCAGATGATTTCACACCCTTACACAGTGAATTGTGTGAGAGAAGAGTCATTAAGTGCAATCACTGGCGAGAGGTTTCCAGCTTTGGTAATTCACTGAGGTGTGTGCAGAGAGCACAGACAGTGAGTACGTGCCCTGTTTAGGCAGAGAGTGTTTGCAGTGAAAAACATCGTGCGAACTTGCCTTTTTCCCCCCTTATAGCTAACAGAGGCAGGTTGCTGTGCAAACTTCAAGCCTGAAGTACTTTTTCACCTTGAAGGCTTCAGGATATGCTTTCTTTTTCTCCTTGATGCATGAATGAGAAGTTAGGTCTGCTCCTAACCTGGCCCAGTGTCTGCATACTTAACCCTGTTGAAAATACCGACTGTATTTGTTCAGAATTCAGAGGGAGGAAGAAAGAAAAGCTGATGTTATATTCAGGCTCTTCTGATCCTCTTCTGCTGTGTTCTGCCATCTTCATTTCAGAGAAAAAGTGTTATGCCTTCAAATAAGGCAAATAATGTGATTTTGAAATCATGCCGAGGCTTATGCAATTTATATAACAACTCAAATAACAATTTCTTTAAACAACAGCTACTACCATTTCTTTAAGTAGCTTTTTTGTTCTGAAAACAGTGATGAAGAATAAAAAAACTCAACCTGAGGGGAAATTGCAAGTAGCTTTTTTTGCTTGACCTCAGTAGCTGATCCTACTTCAGGAGTAATGTCCAGAATAAGCTGGAGCAGCTGCAGTGTCTTCCCTACCGGAAAGAACATATCAGAAGCCTTCTCTGATTTATCTAGGTGAAATGCTGACATGGGGAGCAAGTGTAGCATCTGTTTCTTCAGGCATTTTGAAAGACAAAATCCTCACTCTGCCATAAGGTGTACTTGGGGCTTCCAGCTGCCCTTCAGATAAATGTGGATCTCCCTTAGGTCTTTGTGATATCTGCCTGCCCCATAAAGATGCTTTAGATACCATGGGAAATCTAAAATGTTGTGTTATTTGCATTAATCAAATCTGTTTTGGTTCTTTTTCTTTTCACCACAACATTGTTTCAAAGTGTCCCCTAGTTTTGGAACGCAACCTAGTATTTACACACAAATCATCCTGAAAGAGGCCAGTGTGTCCACAGGCAGGATTCACTGTGGAGGGCACTGCTAGATGATGAGGGATTTTTTCAAGAGACAAATTTTACAAGGGCCCTTGGTTTCCAAAATGAAAACTTGACCAATCGGAGGCCTCCGTTCCTGAGATAAGAAGGGTAACAACCCTTCGTTTGCTCTATAGCCCCTAAAGTCAAATGTTTGCTTTCTCTAAGACAAAGCCAATGCAAAAATCCACTAATGACTGATGGTAATTTTAAGTAATGGATGTGCTTTTTTTTGTTAATGGTGTTCTTTATAAGTGTTTAAATGAAGAATAATGTGCAAATGAATAAATAATAGTATGCTTTCTAAGTAAGAATTTTTAAAGAAATAAATAATTTTAAGACATGAAAGATTTTTTTCTGAATTTTCCTGCCCTCTGTTATGTTGTTATGACTTTTGTTTTCACTATGTCAGAGCCATTGGTTAGTTTTGCCAAGAAAAATCTACATGTTCCTGTGTGTCTATACAGCAGTCAGAGCAAGTTTCTAGGATGTTGCTTGCTTTTGCAGAGATCTCTTAGCAAAATCTGTCTCTGTGCACTATAGAAGGACCATGAACAAACAGCATTTCTGGATTAAACACATGTTGCTCTCAAATCAGCCATAGAAAGTTGAGGTCCTTTGCACCTAGCAGTCAGACCTCCATGAAGGATTGGTTTTTTCCCTCCCAGTGGTCACAAGGAGGAATTAGGGAGGGGAGAGAGAGAATTGTGTTTTGTCAGACCAAATCATAGGGTTGTGGGTCATTTGGTGAGACTAGGAAAATAAAATCAGTCAATTTGGGCCAGTCTATTACACTTTCAGTTTATTTAACTCTGAAGTTAATGACAATAGTTTTCAAAGAATGATCTCAGAACTAGCAGAGCAGATATAAAACTTCAAAAATGCATAGATACAGAGGGGAAAAAAAAACCCCTGCATTGTCAGTTCACAGTTGTGTGTTGGAGAGACATCATGATCTAAGGATTAAGTTTTTCTCAAAGTATTTAACGCCAAACTTCCTTCAAAAAAAGGTGAGAGCATGGGCCCTCTCCCCTGAATATGTAAATTCAGCAAAGGCTGGGCCAGCAGCTTATGTAGCACGTCATGATGGCCTTCCTTTTATGCCTGAAGTGGTGAAACCAATAAAGAACAAGCCCTGAGGGCAAGGAGGGATTTGGAGCTACTGTTTCATGCTCCCTGAAAACTCAGTGTACCATTGCTGCTTTATTATTGCTACATCTATTACAGGTTTTTCCTACCACATAAACTACAGCAGTGTTAAAACTCTGTAGGATCAATACAAGCCAATATGCAATATCTATAGCATCATGGATTATGCGCTCCTTTTCGAGTTTATCTTCATAAAGTTATTAGCTAGGGCCTTGGGTGCTTTGCTTTAGGTGTGTGTAGACAGACACGTTTCTGAAGATCTGAGACCAGGACTCTCTAAAGGAGCTTGTAAGTGGCCTTCCTGTTTTCACCCATTCCTCTAACCACCCCACACCTAGAATCGTGGAGCATTCAGGGAAGTACGGAGTTACAATGCTTATGTCAGGTGCTTGTGTTTCAGATCCAGCACTGCTCCTGATCCCCTTGTGACTCTTTACTACACAGTCCCCTGTGTTTACTCATTTTGGATAACTAATAATGAAGACCCTCACCCCGTACTTGCCACAGCAGCTAACTGACCGCTGATGAGGTGCTTGGACCAGTGGCAACGGAAAGCAATGCTGAGAGAAAAGGCTTATTTGATCAGTGCGCAGCTGTGAGATCTGTGTGTGGCACAGAAGCTGTATTACCCATTAACACCTAAAAGAAGCCTTTACTGGAGAGGAACTCCCCAGTCGATCTATTGAACCTCTGCACTTTGTATTTCTAGTTCCACAGACTGTCAGAAGCATCTCCCTTGAATTTCCTGTTTTACAATTACTTGTAAAACGAATGATGTGCCTTATAGGCAGCTGTCAAATGTGTTTAAACTCCACTCCTTGCTCCCAGGCAGCACTGGTGGTGTGTTGGCAAGCAGCATGAATCTATTTGTATGTAGTTTTGCAGTCATGAGGGGCCGTCTCACAGGGACCAGCTTCTGCGGTACTTGCTCCCATCTCTGAAAGGGCGAAGACAAGCCTTTAACACTTGTGCTAACCATCACTCCCAATTAGGCTGGGAAGGGCTTATGAGCCTGGGAAGGAATAAAAAGTCCTTCCTGGTACTGTGAAACCAGGAAGGTTCAAGCTGGTGTGCTTTCCGAAGGATGCTCTCTAGGGTCATGGCCCCTTCCCACTTCTATTCACACACCAAACCCACCAGACTTTTTCTCTGGAGCACTGAGTTGTTATGATAGAAGCTCCTGAATTGCCATACCAATGTGGAAAGTATAGGAGCTACAGCCCAGGTGCTTTTTACCCCCACATAATTTAGGCTCATCCGTATTACATGCTTATTCCCATTTTACACACAATAAGACCATGAGAAACATTTCCTCCATTTGGCTACTCTCTGTCCAACAAGCCACAGCCAGTCTGTTTTCCCATATATGGTTTCTAGGCATTCTCTTCCCTTCCCAAGTCCCAACACCCCTGAAGCCTTCGCAAAATATTCCTTTTTGGCTTTTGACAATCTCGGTTTCAGATTCCTTTCGCTGGCTAAAGGATTTCTGGGGAAGTTGAGAGACATAACATCTCCTTCTTTGAAAAACAGTCCATAGACTGAAGTGATGGGCTGGGAGCTGTGTTTGTCTTAACTCGAATTTCAGAACTATCGCTCAAGCTGGAAGATCTCCCTCTCTCAGCTCTTTCTGAAAGTGAAGACCACCTGCCTTCATCTCTGTCCAGGTTACTTCAAAGTTGTTTCTGCATTTGTCAGGAGCTTCTTTGGATGTATAAGAGAGCCTTACCATGAAAAGTGACTTTTATAAAACCCACTGATGGCAAAGAAGTAAAAAAAAGAATCACTGAGAGAGAATCTTTATAGGCCTTGAGTCAGCAGGGTCACCTTTCTGGGTGACTTGATTTGAGCTAAAGTGTGTTACTTTGCAACTGCAAGGAGATTTTTGTTACTTTCTGGGTAGGTTGAAGCAGTCTGAAAGGCCTGGTAGATATTGCATATGGTTGTGCATGAAGCATTTAATTAATCCTTAACACTTTAAGCAAAATAGTTAGCACCAGGGATGGGATACCAGAAGCGCTTTGTTTCCACTTACTGTAAATAATCATAAATTCTACTGCTACTTTATTGTGGTGACTGTAGTTCTTGGAAGAGTAAAAGGGGTGGGGACCCAGTTCCCAGTCAGTTTTATAAAGTACAAGGTTGCTTGTATTGGTACCAAGTCCAAAGTGCAATATTTCAACTTTGAATGATTGGACACTTTCCCAGATTCCTATAAAGTCATTAAACACAGTGTAAAGGGTCACCCATAACATTACCAAAAAATCAGTGCATACAGAACTCGAGCAGATTGTCAAGACAGCCTGGTTTTCACAGAGTTGAATACACACTTTCAATGGTATAGCCTTGGAGGTATGGAAATTTCCAGTGTGGAAATGGGCCTTGTAAAGTGTACTCTGGTAAGGTCTCTTACAGCTCACCGTGGCCTGTCCAGACACATCTCATAAAAACAACAGCCAGGAGCCAAGAGCTCTTCCATCCCTAGAGAACTCATCTCATGTGGAACCCTTTGGAGAAATCTTCCCTTACATGAGATCATAGACCAATTACCACTGAGCTTCCAAAACTCAGGAAACATTAACTCTCCTGTTTATTTTCTGGAATGCTTTTGTAGCAAAGTATCATCTAAAAGAATAAGGATGATGCCCAGAGGATCTACCTATGTTATTGTAGGCCTATCCATAGAAGTAACAGGGAATTGGGTTGTCACCTATGTTTATTGGACCATGCTGCAGAATTTAATAGCTGTAATGTGACTTTTCTATTAAACTGTAGGACTGTTCAGTAAACTAGTGAGGAAATCATTATTTTCTAGTCCATTCTGGTAGGTGAGAGCATACCATTGGCAACAGCTGGAGGTGTTCTGCCGGCAAAAACAGTGCTCCTACAGGAAAAGCTGTCCAAGAAAAACCGAGGAGACACATCATCAGCAAGAGGGGACACTGCTAAACACTGGGATGTGCACAGCAGCTCAGCAGACAACTGAAGTTACAGCTTTCTGAACAACTTCACCAGTGGAAGGTCTCCCTCAGTGTCCCAGAGGTCCAAGCCTGCTGCCTCAGCAGAACGCTTGGCTTCCAGTGGCGTGGGAAGGAAAAGAAGAGATTGGGAATCAGCTCCTGGTTTCTCTCAGCAATACAAAGAATTACCGGCAGAGCAGCGGAGGTCACCGTACAGGTTTAAGTGTTCACAAAGAGTTTGTTTTTCTCAGGAAGTACTCAGTCCAGGATGGAAAATAAACTTCTTACATTTTGCTTTTGACATCTGCTATAGAGACAGCTCGTTATGGAGCTCCAACAAAAGCCACTTCCAAACTGAAGCAGACAACATTGGTCTGCCTGTGACACACAAAAAGTCCATGCAGCCCATTTCATGCTTGCTTAAGGCAGCAACAGCCATGGAAGCAGAGACTGGATGAAGGGTTGAACTTTTTGCAGTCCTGGGTGTGTTTGGGTAAAGGCTTTGGCTCAGTCTGTTGTGCCAAAATACAATCAGGCCATGAATCTTTTCCCAAAGTTCAAACGCAGTCAGATTCAGACTCCTCCGGCCCTTGCTTATTTGGAGTGTTGTGACATTTACACACACACAGAGGGACTCATTTAAACCATCCAACTCAAATCCTCCTACAGCCACAAACGCATAAAATTTGAATGCTTTTTTTTTCAGACATTTTGGCTGAAACGAAACTTTTTTACAGTAATAAATAACAGAATAATTATTTTTACTTCCTACACAGGAACTCAAATGTTTGATTGATTTTGCTCTTTTTGGCAAAGCCGATAGGTCTGAAATAGTTTTCCCTGGCATCTCAGCAATAACGGTTCCCATTAACCCTGAAGATTCCTGGTGACCTAAACTCAACTTCAGGAGATTTGATTTCTCCTTCTCCCTCCTGCCCACATGGGAGTGTAAGAGCAAACATAGCACAGCATAGTAGCGATTAGATTAGATTAGATAATCTAATTAATCTAATCTAATTAGATTAAACTTTTCTTTTTGCTGTCCCTAGTGTCTGTGCAACAGCTTAAGGTAACTTTATATCTGCCTTTCCATAGACACCTGCTTCTTTTGTACTTGGTCATTTTTGGTGGAATCTGAGAATTTCTGATATTTGTCTATAGTATCCAATGGGAAGAGCAGAGAGCTACATGAAGGAAATCAACTGCCTGTACCCACATTACACCTGAAAATCCCAACCATTTCTGGTGCCCACAGCTCAGTGCTTCCTGGAAGCTCTGGACCAGCCATGCCCACACTGTACAAAATATTCTTCAGTGTGCAGTAAGCCACATGCAAAGCAAAAATGTTGGTCTTAAGGACCTGCACCAAGTAGCTGTATGGCTAGATGCTTCCCAGAAACCTCAGGCTGAGTGTGTGTGTGTGCAGCACACACTGTCTGTGCACATACTTCTGTCTGGGAAGTGCCAGGTTCCACTCACCATTGACAAATGCTTATGTTTAATGAGAACTTCTGTGCTGACAGATCTTTGGCTGCTTCAATTACATGGGAACGGTAAAGACATTGTTCTTGCTAGTGTGACTAGACCCACACGCTTGCCTGCCCTGGCTTGTTCCAAGCCACTCGAGTTTTGGTGGCCTGTATGGCACACATTTGTCTTATCATTCATCTGAGCTAATTCGGCCACCACCAAGCAAAGCCAGCCCATACCCACCCAGTTTGATCTCTCAGGCACTGGACAGTTTTATAGTTCATTCACCCCAAATAATACAGTAGTTTCCTTTAACCTTCTGGTTACATGGAACATGGAATTAGAAGAGTAGACTTGTATTAGTTTAACCTAATATAATAATTTGTGAAGAGTTGAGAAATCAGGGACCTTCACATGAAAGAGACAGTGGGGTGAAGCACAACACTAGTGGCTTTTCCCCATGAACACCTGTGTGATTATGCCAGCTTTGAACTACAGAAACTAACAGGGAACAGACCAACATGCTGGAATAATGTTTGGAATATGTTTGGTGTCTCTACATCACTGATGGAGGACTCTTGGATCCATCATTCTGGCAGCAAATTGTTCCAGTTTTTGTGGTCTGAAATACTTAAAAAGCAAAGGATTTTCTTCATGGTGGAGAATGCCCCTCTTCCCGCTGCACTGAAACATAGAGTAGAATGGGTTTGAGGCTAAATTATTGTTCCATCAGTGGCTGTGCTTCCCTGGATGCCATCCTGTCAGCCAACAGAGTCCCTCTCCTACCTTAATCTTTCCAGTTTAAATCCTCTTTTTTGTTTTGTTTTGTTTTGTTTTGTTTTGTTTCAAGCTGTAGACACCTTTCCCTTGTCTTCTCAAGTGCTCTGGAGAAGTTTCATGGAATAACGCAACAGCAGACATGTGTTCCCTAGTACAAACCAGACTTGTAGATGGGGGATCCTTTCAGAGAAATCATGACACAAGGAAGTCTGAAAGATAAATACGTTTATAGTGGTGACTTTAACTTTGTCTGGACGTAGATGTATCAACATCAGATGCTGAAACTCTTGTGGTTTACTGGTTCTGCAGCGAATCAGTAAAGATTTCAGGAAGTTCCTGCCTCTCACAGGCAGTTCAGGACTTCAGAGGGCTTAGACACCTTCTGAACATACTAGTTTGTCTTCACTGACCACAGGGATCAGGGAAACACTTAACTGTAGGTGCCATCTGCATCTAGGCCATTGTGTCTGTGCATCAATCTGTTATGGGTAGACTGTCACTGGTTTACCCATATGGTGGCTGTACAGATAAATATGTTATCGGAGATATTCAGAAGAGGAGGGCTGGAAAAGCATACATGATAGAGTGGCTGTTGTGTACAAGTAAGAGATTGTCTCTGTGTGTGTGTGCATAATTTCATTCAAATTATACAGGCGGGATCCAGCAACTGAGAGTTATTTTCTCTAAGGATCATAATTGTAAAGTTTAACCAAATAAATAGTGAAAGACTTTATATAAAAGTCCCACACAGGGCTCTGCAACCTGAAACATAAAATATACATACAGCAGATTCTGCTTGCCACAAAACTATGCCAGGAATATAAGAGTATCTTTTTATACAGATTGACCTACATCCCATTCCAGGGTCAGAGACATGATGTCCCAATAAGCATTCATGGATCGCTTGGAAATCACAGGCATCTATGAGCTGTCTTGCCTGCTCTCCCTTTTTCAGCTGAACATTTAGTGCTGCGTCAATAAAACCCCTCACTGCTTACTCATTATTCTCCTCTCTTTAACTCCACCAAGTAATTCATATGACACAGTTTCACCAGCTAAATCATTTTTAAATAGTTAAGCCCCTTTTGAGGCTTTTAAAACAGCTGGCTGTAGGACTGACTCAAAGTCTAGGCTATATCTCTCCTGAGAGGATACCTTTTTCCTGCCTCCCACTTTCTTGATGACTACAGGACCCAATAAATACAATGCTTTCAACTGTTCTAGTTCCTTGCTTGCCTTCTTTCTCAAAGAGAGTACCACTATGCTGAGAAAACAGCAATAAGAAAACTCTATAAAATCGGTCTTACACATTCAGGGCCCTGTAAAACCAAGGCATGAATTCCCACAGGCACTGTGTTCCTCTGTAGCGGAGGGCATAATAAAGCACCCACCATCTGAAAACTCAACCCATGAGACGTGTGCTGGCAGGCCGCTAGTAGCACCGAAAAGTAGCTTTGGCCTTTCTTGGTTAGGAAATTAATGTGAATTTCTATTCTGTCCCAGTTAGTGAGCAGAGTGGGGATACAACAGCTACAACTAGTTGCCTACAAATTTCACGATGGTAGTGGGTTGGCAGTTGCCAAGGCCAGGCACGAGACGGCACGGATGTAGTCTTTAGGACTCCTAACTTCAAGAGGTTGCTGGCAATCTTTTGATGTCACAAAAGTATACACGCATTTCTGCAAATTTCTACGATTTGTGTGTCCCATAAACAGAGATACATAAGTTTCTCTGATATTGCTGCCTCCCCAGCATTCCTATTCGGAACCCAGGGGGGCCGTGGCCAGAAACCACGGACCCTAAACATTAGGGTTAGGGTTAGGGTCTGGAGAACCAGAAAGCCCACAGCTCCAGGGATAACTGGGATTGCAAAGGCCTGCCAAGAGGAGGACGACACTGCACCGACATGGCTCCCTCCCCAGCTTTCCAAGCCAGAACGCGGGGGGGGCGTGGCGGGAAACCGCGGTCGGCAACTTCTAGGGTTAGGGTTAGGGTTAGGGTCTGGAGAACCAGAAAGCCCACAGCTCCAGGGATAATTGGGATTGCAAAGGCCTGCCAAGAGGAGCACGACACTGCACCGACATGGCTCCCTCCCCAGCTTTCCTAGCCAGAACCCGGGGGGGGCGTGGCCGGAAACCGCGGTCGGCAACTTCTAGGGTTAGGGTTAGGGTTAGGGTCTGGAGAACCAGAAAGCCCACAGCTCCAGGGATAATTGGGATTGCAAAGTCCTGCCAAGAGGAGCACGACACTGCACCGACACAGCTCCCTCCCCAGCTTTCCAAGCCAGAACCCGGCGGGGGCGTGGCCGGAAACCGTGGTCGGCAACCCCTAGGGTTAGGGTTAGGGTTAGGGTCTGGAGAACCAGAAAGCCCACAGCTCCAGGGATAATTGGCATTGCAAAGGCCTGCCAAGAGGAGCACGACACTGCACCGACATGGCTCCCTCCCCAGATTTCTTAGACAGAACGCGCGGGGGTCGTGGCCGGAAACCGCAGTCGGCAACTTCTAGGGTTAGGGTTAGGGTTAGGGTCTGGAGAACCAGAAAGCCCACAGCTCCAGGGATAATTGGGATTGCAAAGGCCTGCCAAGAGGAGCACGACACTGCACCGACATGGCTCCCTCCCCAGCTTTCCTAGCCAGAACCCAGGGGGGGCGTGGCCGGAAACCGCGGTCGGTAACCCCTAGGGTTAGGGTTAGGGTTAGGGTCTGGAGAACCAGAAAGCCCACAGCTCCAGGGATAATTGGGATTGCAAAGGCCTGCCAAGAGGAGCACGACACTGCACCGACATGGCTCCCTCCCCAGCTTTCCTAGCAAGAACGCGGGGGGGGCGTGGCCGGAAACTGTGGTCCGCAACCCCTAGGGTTAGGGTTAGGGTTAGGGTCTGGAGAACCAGAAAGCCCACAGCTCCAGGGATAATTGGCATTGCAAAGGCCTGCCAAGAGGAGCACGACACTGCACCGACATGGCTCCCTCCCCAGCTTTCCTAGCCAGAACGCGGGGGGGGCGTGGCCGGAAACCGCGGTCGGCAACTTCTAGGGTTAGGGTTAGGGTTAGGGTCTGGAGAACCAGAAAGCCCACAGCTCCAGGGATAATTGGGATGGCAAAGGCCTGCCAAGAGGAGCACGACACTGCACCGACATGGCTCCCTCCCCAGCTTTCCTAGCCAGAACCCGGGGGGGGCGTGGCCGGAAACGGCGGTCGGCAACTTCTAGGGTTAGGGTTAGGGTCTGGAGAACCAGAAAGCCCACAGCTCCAGGGATAATTGGCATTGCAAAGGCCTGCCAAGAGGAGCACGACACTGCACCGACATGGCTCCCTCCCCAGCTTTCCTAGCCAGAATGCGGGGGGGGCGTGGCCGGAAACCGCGGTCGGCAACTTCTAGGGTTAGGGTTAGGGTTAGGGTCTGGAGAACCAGAAAGCCCACAGCTCCAGGGATAATTGGGATGGCAAAGGCCTGCCAAGAGGAGCACGACACTGCACCGGCATGGCTCCATCTCCAGATTTCCAAGCCAGAACGCGGGGGGGGCGTGGCTGGAAACCGCGGTCGGCAACTTCTAGGGTTAGGGTTAGGGTTAGGGTCTGGAGAACCAGAAAGCCCACAGCTCCAGGGATAATTGGGATTGCAAAGGCCTGCCAAGAGGAGCACGACACTGCACCGACATGGCTCCCTCCCCAGCTTTCCTAGCCAGAACGCGGGGGGGGCGTGGCCGGAAAGCGCGGTCGGCAACTTCTAGGGTTAGGGTTAGGGTTAGGGTCTGGAGAACCAGAAAGCCCACAGCTCCAGGGATAATTGGGATGGCAAAGGCCTGCCAAGAGGAGCACGACACTGCACCGACATGGCTCCCTCCCCAGCTTTCCTAGCCAGAACGCGGGGGGGGCGTGGCCGGAAACCGTGGTCGGCAACTTCTAGGGTTAGGGTTAGGGTTAGGGTCTGGAGAACCAGAAAGCCCACAGCTCCAGGGATAATTGGCATTGCAAAGGCCTGCCAAGAGGAGCACGACACTGCACCGACATGGCTCCCTCCCCAGCTTTCCTAGCCAGAACGCGGGGGGGTGTGGGTAGTTAGGATCTGGCGGCCGGAAGATTACGTGCTGTACGGAAAGACAGGGACCCTCCCCTGATAGCCAGTAGCGTGTAGTTTGCAATGTAAACAGACGGAAGTGACGTGACAAACCTAAGCCATATAATGCGGTGTTACACATCAATAAACGCCATTTGCCGTCCACCACATTGGTGTCTGTGAGCAGATGGCCCGAGCGGCCCGGGGGGGGTCGCCGTGCCGTTCCTGAACCAGGTCGCCACGCCTTGCGAAGGCAACAAGTGGTGCCGAAACCCGGGAAAACTCGCCTGGATTCGGGTGAACGGCGGCCGGAGCGGCTGGACCAGCCCGGCGGGGAGGACGCTCCCGGACCAACAAGGAGGATGGAAGCCCTTGTGAAGGTCGTATTGTTATTATATGAGCAGTGGGGTATTGATTGTAAACCCAAAGATTTTACTCTCGCAGTTGCGAGGCCTTTTAAAACTGGGGTCATTGACCAGCCAGTGGATATTTTCCACCCTGAGGTGTGGGATAAATACACTAAAGCGTTAGCCGAGGAGACTATGTCCTCGGGCTGTGGGAAAAACCTTAAGTCGTGGGGGAGAGTCGTACAGGCACTGCAGAAGACTTTAAAAGAACAGGAGACCTGGAGGGTGGCAAAGGACCGTTTGTTGGCCGCCCCGAAAACGGCAGTCGGGGCAGCCACACAGACTTTGCACCCCCCAGACGGTAATGATTCTGCTGAGCCTAAAGACCGGCAAGAGGGCGACACGCCCCCTCAACTCCCGAACCCCGACCCGCCTACGGAAGCGCAGAAACAAGCTAAATCTTTCTGGGGTGGGCTAGCCGAGGAAGCCAGGGGCGCGGCGGAGAGACCAGAGTCGGAGGAGGGTTGGGTTAAACCGCCGCCCTATACGCCCCAAAATGGCGCCGGACAGAAAGAAGAAGGGCGGGGCGAAGATGCCAGTGGTGGAGATAAGGAGGAAGCGTCAGCACTAACAAACGCGCGAGAACAAGAAAGGGACGAGAACGGGAAAGAGAAAGAGGGCGGGGGCGATAGGGGGAAGGAGGGGAGCGTGATCAAAGGGCAGAAAGCCAATCACAGCGGCCATCTGGAGAAACGCCCCAGTAGGGCGAACACCCCGCCGCGCAGAGGGCGGGGCGACACAGGAAGGAGGGCCGAGTCAAGAGGGAGGGAACGACCCGCCCACAGAAGAAGCGGGCGGGGCCGGGTCCCAACAAAAAGGTACGGAAAACCGGAAGTACCCGGTCAGTCGAGCTCCGGCTCTGAGTCAGACACTAGCTGGGACGAGCGGCTCGCAACCGATTCAAACTCAGAGGAGGAGGAAATGAGACTAGATACATTCAAAAGCCAAAATACTCCCATCCAAAATAAAAAGGGACCCCGAGAGGAAAATATTCCTCTCACTGATTGGAGGAAAATAAAAATTGCGTGTGCCGATTGGGCCCCATCAGCCACGCTAGCGTTCCCGGTCCGGGTGACAGACAGGGGACAGAGGGTCCACTCGCCAATAAACCCTAAGGATATACAAGCGATTGTTAAGGCAATTGCAGATAAAGGGCTTAATTCTGCCATGGTCTGCACCCTCATAGATGGTATTTTCGGGGGAGACGATCTGCTCCCGTTTGATATAAAACAAATGTGTAGATTGATCTTTGATGGGGCAGGAATGATTGTTTTTAAACAAGAATGGGAGGACAACTGTATGAGGCAACTAGCCCAAGTAACTGGGGCGGATCACCCGTTATATGGGTCTGGCGTGCAGCGACTGATAGGTACAGACCCAACAATGATTACCCCCCAGGCGCAGGCCCAGGGCCTGGGGGCCTATGAAATTGTGACAACTACTCGCGCGGCTAGAGAAGCTATTCGCACCGCTTCTAGAGTTATTGTCAAGCCATCACCATGGTCCACAATTAAGCAAAATGAAAGCGAGAGCTTTACGCAGTTTGTGGATCGCCTTCAAGCAGCGGTCGACTCCTCGACCCTGCCCGCGGAAGCGAAAGGCCCGGTCGTTGCAGATTGTTTACGCCAGCAGTGTAATTCGGCAACCAAAGAAATCCTGCGATCACTGCCAGCAGGGTCAAGTATCACAGCCATGATCAAGCATGTCGCAAAGGAAGAGCATTTAGCCCCAATTCAGGTAGCTGTTCGCACCGCAATAGCTAATGTGATGGTATGTTTTAAATGTGGTCAGGCAGGCCACATAGTGGCAAACTGCCCTTACTTTGGGGACCCACCCACAGCGCCCCCCCCGCGTCAAAATCGACCGAGGGGACCGTGTTGGGCCTGTGGAAAGACAGGACATTTCGCTAAAGAATGCAAATTTAAAAACCAGGGAAACGTATGGGGGAGGGGGCACCCGGGCCGCGCACAGCCCTCTCCCGCTTGGGACATAAGGCGGCCCAGTTATGCCAACCCCGGATGGAACCTACTGCCCCCTCGAGAACCAACCAATTTTATGACTCCACCAACGAACCATCCAAACCAGTCCCTACCTCAGGAGCAGCAACAACCAGCTCCTGGGGACGAGACCTTAGGGTGGCCCTGGCAGTAAAATGCGATAGTCCACCAGTTGTATGGGGGATTTGTTCCCTCTATAATACCTTAAATGACACTACTATTAGTATCCCCTTTTTGATTGACACCGGAGCAGATGTTACAGTTATCCCTGAAACGAATTGGCCCCCCCATTGGAAATTGGAAAACGCCCCCATGGTAGGTGGAGTCGGAGGACTAACCCGAGCTCGGAAGAGTACTCAATTGGTAGCAATAACGCTTCACACTGAAAAGGGACCAGAAAAAACCATTACCCTCTTTCCATATGTCATGTCAGGAACCCCACCCCTATTGGGAAGGGACGCTCTATCCCTTTTGAAAGCCAGGGTGACAAGTTTATCATGAGGGCCACTGCCGCACACCCACTTCCACCTATTAAACTCACGTGGAAATCGTCCGACCCGGTGTGGGTCGAGCAGTGGCCCCTATCAAAGCCTTGAATGGACGCTCTTCTTGAGCTAGTCGACCGTGAACTACAGCGAGGTCATATAGAGCCTTCCACTAGCCCGTGGAACACACCAGTTTTTGTAATACCCAAACGAACCAACGAAGGGTTTCGTCTCCTTCATGACCTGCGTGAAGTAAATAAGATAATTCAACCAATGGGTCCCGTTCAAACACTGCTGCCCATAAACTCCATGATACCAGAAGGGCAACCGTGTGCCGTCCTTGATATTAAAGACTGTTTCTTTTCAATACCATTACATGAGGAAGACAAGGAGCGGTTTGCTTTTTCTGTCGTGTTCACAAACAGCCACAACCCAATCAAAGGGTTTTTCCAAACCGGCAACGACAAGGCAGACGCCGCTGCAAAAGGACTGTGGACGTTAAGAGATGCTCGTCAGCTACATGAGTCTCTCCACATCGGAGCTAAAGCGCTAGCAAAAAAAAAAAAAAAAAAGAAATGCGAGATCTCAATTACTGACGCAAAACACATAGTAGCCACGTGTCCCCACTGTCAGAAAACACCATTGTGGTCTAGCGGAGTCAACCCCAGAGGTCTTAAGGCCTCCGAGGTGTGGCAAACAGATTTCACGCTCTGTCAATTGCTGAAACCTCGAGCGTGGCTAGCGGTGACCGTAGACACATACAGTGGAGTGATCGTAGCCACACAACACCTTAAGGCCGACTCGAAAGCGACCATCCAACATTGGCTGACGGCCATGGCGTGGCTTGGCGTCCCCAATCAGATTAAAACAGATAATGGCCCAAGTTTCGTCTCTAGATCTGTCCAGGCATTTACATTGAAATGGGGTATCACCCTAACACACGGCATCCCGTATAATAGCACTGGACAAGCTATAGTCGAACGGGCGAACCAAACCCTGAAAGCTAAATTAGAGGTGTTAGCAAAAACAGAAGGTTTTACCAATGCTGTTCCCCCAAAAGACCGAGCACGCCTGCTAGCGACTGCTCTGTTAGCACTGAATCAATTCCCTAGGGGGGAAGAGGTGAATAGCCCCACCCAGAAACATTGGGCTACTCGAGCGCTAGAAGAAGGCCCGCTGGTCATAATTAGAAACAAGCTAGGGGAATGGGAACAAGGGTGGAGGCTAGTTCTTACAGGACGAGGGTATGCTGCGGTTAAAAAAGATGGAAAAGTTAAGTGGTGTCCGCTTAAATCGATCAAACCAAATCTTCAGAATGAAACTAACAAAAATTGTGAGTTTTTATCCACAGAACCGGTTTATCAGACGCCCTTATAACCCGTACGCACTGGTAGCAGGAGAAGACTGCAAGTCAACAAGCATCCTGTCCACACCTGAAAGTGCGAGAAGGATTGGAGAAGCGAAAAAAGAAGAACGAGAAGCACAACAAAACTGGTTTGCATCATGGTTTAACCATTCACCATGGCTGACCTCCCTGATATCTACCCTGATAGGGCCAATTATAATAATTGTAATAGCACTGATTTTTGGACCCCGTGTATTGAATAAGTTCATGTCATTTTTTAAAAGCCGGCTAGAAACAGTTAATATCATGATGATAGAATACCGACAATTGCTATAAAAATGTTCTTGTTCAGAATTGTTTAGCTATCTCCAGTCATACCCTGTTATTCCCAGTAACACCCCTGTTGCCTCTCACCTAGCGTGCCTTATATTTTTTATTCAAGTTCATGATATGTGTCAAAATTGTTGTAAAGCATAGCTTAAGAACGGGATACAATTCCAAGATTGCGATATACGTATTTTCGAGATTGTTACATTTTAGTCAATTTACTTACGCATAGGGAGGGGGGAAATGTGGGTAGTTAGGATCTGGCGGCCGGAAGATTACGTGCTGTACGGAAAGACAGGGACCCTCCCCTGATAGCCAGTAGCGTGTAGTTTGCAATGTAAACAGACGGAAGTGACGTGACAAACCTAAGCCATATAATGCGGTGTTACACATCAATAAACGCCATTTGCCGTCCACCACATTGGTGTCTGTGAGCAGATGGCCCGAGCGGCCCGGGGGGGGTCGCCGTGCCGTTCCTGAACCAGGTCGCCACGCCTTGCGAAGGCAACAGGGGGGCGTTGCCGGAAACCGCGGTTGGCAACTTCTAGGGTTAGGGTTAGGGTCTGGAGAACCAGAAAGCCCACAGCTCCAGGGATAATTGGGATGGCAAAGGCCTGCCAAGAGGAGCACGACACTGCACCGACATGGCTCCCTCACCAGCTTTCCTAGCCAGAACGCGGGGGGGGCGTGGCTGGAAACCGCGGTCGGCAACTTCTAGGGTTAGGGTTAGGGTCTGGAGAACCAGAAAGCCCACAGCTCCAGGGATAATTGGCATTGCAAAGGCCTGCCAAGAGGAGCATGACACTGCACCGACATGGCTCCCTCCCCAGCTTTCCTAGCCAGAACGCGGGGGGGGCGTGGCCGGAAACCGCGGTCGGCAACTTCTAGGGTTAGGGTTAGGGTTAGGGTCTGGAGAACCAGAAAGCCCACAGCTCCAGGGATAATTGGCATTGCAAAGGCCTGCCAAGAGGAGCACGACACTGCACCGACATGGCTCCCTCCCCAGCTTTCTAAGCCAGAACCCGGCGGGGGCGTGGCCGGAAACCGCGGTCGGCAATTTCTAGGGTTAGGGTTAGGGTTAGGGTCTGGAGAACCAGAAAGCCCACAGCTCCAGGGATAATTGGGATTGCAAAGGCCTGCCAAGAGGAGCACGACACTGCACCGACATGGCTCCCTCCCCAGCTTTCCTAGCCAGAACACAGGGGGGGCGTGGCCGGAAACCGCGGTCGGCAACTTCTAGGGTTAGGGTTAGGGTTAGGGTCTGGAGAACCAGAAAGCCCACAGCTCCAGGGATAATTGGCATTGCAAAGGCCTGCCAAGAGGAGCACGACACTGCACCGACATGGCTCCCTCCCCAGCTTTCTAAGCCAGAACCCGGGGGGGGCATGGCCGGAAACCGCGGTCGGCAACCCCTAGGGTTAGGGTTAGGGTTAGGGTCTGGAGAACCAGAAAGCCCACAGCTCCAGGGATAATTGGCATTGCAAAGGCCTGCCAAGAGGAGCACGACACTGCACCGACATGGCTCCCTCCCCAGCTTTCCTAGCCAGAACGCAGGGGGGGCGTGGCCGGAAACCGCGGTCGGCAACCCCTGGGGTTAGGGTTAGGGTTAGGGTCTGGAGAACCAGAAAGCCCACAGCTCCAGGGATAATTGGGATTGCAAAGGCCTGCCAAGAGGAGCACGACACTGCACCGACATGGCTCCCTCCCCAGCTTTCCTAGCCAGAACGCGGGGGGGGCGTGGCCGGAAACCGCGGTCGGCAACTTCTAGGGTTAGGGTTAGGGTTAGGGTCTGGAGAACCAGAAAGCCCACAGCTCCAGGGATAATTGGGATTGCAAAGGCCTGCCAAGAGGAGCACGACACTGCACCGACATGGCTCCCTCCCCAGCATTCCTAGCCAGAACGCGGGGGGGGCGTGGCCGGAAACCGTCGTCGGCAACTTCTAGGGTTAGGGTTAGGGTTAGGGTCTGGAGAACCAGAAAGCCCACAGCTCCAGGGATAATTGGGATTGCAAAGGCCTGCCAAGAGGAGCACGACACTGCACCGACATGGCTCCCTCCCCAGCTTTCCTAGCCAGAACGCGGGGGGGGCGTGGCCGGAAACCGTCGTCGGCAACTTCTAGGGTTAGGGTTAGGGTTAGGGTCTGGAGAACCAGAAAGCCCACAGCTCCAGGGATAATTGGCATTGCAAAGGCCTGCCAAGAGGAGCACGACACTGCACCGACATGGCTCCCTCCCCAGCTTTCCCGGCTAGAACCCGGGGGGGGCGTGGCCGGAAACCACGGTCGGCAACTTCTAGGGTTAGGGTTAGGGTTAGGGTCTGGAGAACCAGAAAGCCCACAGCTCCAGGGATAATTGGCATTGCAAAGGCCTGCCAAGAGGAGCACGACACTGCACCGACATGGCTCCCTCCCCAGCTTTCCTAGCCAGAATGCGGGGGGGGCGTGGCCGGAAACCGCGGTCGGCAACTTCTAGGGTTAGGGTTAGGGTTAGGGTCTGGAGAACCAGAAAGCCCACAGCTCCAGGGATAATTGGCATTGCAAAGGCCTGCCAAGAGGAGCACGACACTGCACCGACATGGCTCCCTCCCCAGCTTTCCTAGCCAGAACGCGGGGGGGGCGTGGCCGGAAAGCGCAGTCGGCAACTTCTAGGGTTAGGGTTAGGGTTAGGGTCTGGAGAACCAGAAAGCCCACAGCTCCAGGGATAATTGGCATTGCAAAGGCCTGCCAAGAGGAGCACGACACTGCACCGACATGGCTCCCTCCCCAGCTTTCCTAGCCAGAACGCGGGGGGGGCGTGGCCGGAAACCGCGGTCGGCAACTTCTAGGGTTAGGGTTAGGGTTAGGGTCTGGAGAACCAGAAAGCCCACAGCTCCAGGGATAATTGGCATTGCAAAGGCCTGCCAAGAGGAGCACGACACTGCACCGACATGGCTCCCTCCCCAGCTTCCCTAGCCAGAACGCGGGGGGGGCGTGGCCGGAAAGCGCAGTCGGCAACTTCTAGGGTTAGGGTTAGGGTCTGGAGAACCAGAAAGCCCACAGCTCCAGGGATAATTGGGATTGCAAAGGCCTGCCAAGAGGAGCACGACACTGCACCGACATGGCTCCCTCCCCAGCTTTCCTAGCCAGAATGCGGGGGGGGCGCGGCCGGAAAGCGCGGTCGGCAACTTCTAGGGTTAGGGTTAGGGTTAGCGTCTGGAGAACCAGAAAGCCCACAGCTCCAGGGATAATTGGCATTGCAAAGGCCTGCCAAGAGGAGCACGACACTGCACCGACATGGCTCCCTCCCCAGATTTCCTAGCCAGAACGCAGGGGGGGCGTGGCCGGAAACCGCCGTCGGCAACTTCTAGGGTTAGGGTTAGGGTTAGGGTCTGGAGAACCAGAAAGCCCACAGCTCCAGGGATAATTGGGATGGCAAAGGCCTGCCAAGAGGAGCACGACACTGCACCGGCATGGCTCCATCTCCAGCTTTCCAAGCCAGAACGCGGGGGGGGCGTGGCTGGAAACCGCGGTCGGCAACTTCTAGGGTTAGGGTTAGGGTTAGGGTCTGGAGAACCAGAAAGCCCACAGCTCCAGGGATAATTGGGATTGCAAAGGCCTGCCAAGAGGAGCACGACACTGCACCGACATGGCTCCCTCCCCAGCATTCCTAGCCAGAACGCGGGGGGGGCGTGGCCGGAAACCGCAGTCGGCAACTTCTAGGGTTAGCGTTAGGGTTAGGGTCTGGAGAACCAGAAAGCCCACAGCTCCAGGGATAATTGGGATTGCAAAGGCCTGCCAAGAGGAGCACGACACTGCACCGACATGGCTCCCTCCCCAGCTTTCCTAGCCAGAACGCGGGGGGGGCGTGGCCGGAAACCGCGGTCGGCAACTTCTAGGGTTAGGGTTAGGGTTAGGGTCTGGAGAACCAGAAAGCCCACAGCTCCAGGGATAATTGGGATTGCAAAGGCCTGCCAAGAGGAGCACGACACTGCACCGACATGGCTCCCTCCCCAGCTTTCCTAGCCAGAATGCGGGGGGGGCGTGGCCGGAAACCGCGGTCGGCAACTTCTAGGGTTAGGGTTAGGGTTAGGGTCTGGAGAACCAGAAAGCCCACAGCTCCAGGGATAATTGGCATTGCAAAGGCCTGCCAAGAGGAGCACGACACTGCACCGACATGGCTCCCTCCCCAGCTTTCCTAGCCAGAACGCGGGGGGGGGCGTGGCCGGAAACCGCGGTCGGCAACTTCTAGGGTTAGGGTTAGGGTTAGGGTCTGGAGAACCAGAAAGCCCACAGCTCCAGGGATAATTGGGATTGCAAAGCCTGCCAAGAGGAGCACGACACTGCACCGACATGGCTCCCTCCCCAGCTTTCCTAGCCAGAACGCGGGGGGGGCGTGGCCGGAAACCGCGGTCGGCAACTTCTAGGGTTAGGGTTAGGGTTAGGGTCTGGAGAACCAGAAAGCCCACAGCTCCAGGGATAATTGGCATTGCAAAGGCCTGCCAAGAGGAGCACGACACTGCACCGACATGGCTCCCTCCCCAGCTTTCCTAGCCAGAACGCGGGGGGGGCGTGGCCGGAAACCGCGGTCGGCAACTTCTAGGGTTAGGGTTAGGGTTAGGGTCTGGAGAACCAGAAAGCCCACAGCTCCAGGGATAATTGGCATTGCAAAGGCCTGCCAAGAGGAGCACGACACTGCACCGACATGGCTCCCTCCCCAGCTTTCCTAGCCAGAACGCGGGGGGGGCGTGGCCGGAAACCGCGGTCGGCAACTTCTAGGGTTAGGGTTAGGGTTAGGGTCTGGAGAACCAGAAAGCCCACAGCTCCAGGGATAATTGGCATTGCAAAGGCCTGCCAAGAGGAGCACGACACTGCACCGACATGGCTCCCTCCCCAGCTTTCCTAGCCAGAACGCGGGGGGGGCGTGGCCGGAAACCGCGGTCGGCAACTTCTAGGGTTAGGGTTAGGGTTAGGGTCTGGAGAACCAGAAAGCCCACAGCTCCAGGGATAATTGGCATTGCAAAGGCCTGCCAAGAGGAGCACGACACTGCACCGACATGGCTCCCTCCCCAGCTTTCCTAGCCAGAACGCGGGGGGGGCGTGGCCGGAAACCGCGGTCGGCAACTTCTAGGGTTAGGGTTAGGGTTAGGGTCTGGAGAACCAGAAAGCCCACAGCTCCAGGGATAATTGGCATTGCAAAGGCCTGCCAAGAGGAGCACGACACTGCACCGACATGGCTCCCTCCCCAGCTTTCCTAGCCAGAACCCGGCGGGGGCGTGGCCGGAAAGCGCAGTCGGCAATTTCTAGGGTTAGGGTTAGGGTTAGGGTCTGGAGAACCAGAAAGCTCACAGCTCCAGGGATAATTGGCATTGCAAAGGCCTGCCAAGAGGAGCACGACACTGCACCGACATGGCTCCCTCCCCAGCTTTCCTAGCCAGAACGCGGGGGGGGCGTGGCCGGAAACCGCGGTCGGCAACTTCTAGGGTTAGGGTTAGGGTTAGGGTCTGGAGAACCAGAAAGCCCACAGCTCCAGGGATAATTGGCATTGCAAAGGCCTGCCAAGAGGAGCACGACACTGCACCGACATGGCTCCCTCCCCAGCTTTCCTAGCCAGAACGCGAGGGGGGCGTGGCCGGAAACCGCGGTCGGCAACTTCTAGGGTTAGGGTTAGGGTTAGGGTCTGGAGAACCAGAAAGCCCACAGCTCCAGGGATAATTGGCATTGCAAAGGCCTGCCAAGAGGAGCACGACACTGCACCGACATGGCTCCCTCCCCAGCTTTCCTAGCCAGAACGCGAGGGGGGCGTGGCCGGAAACCGCGGTCGGCAACTTCTAGGGTTAGGGTTAGGGTTAGGGTCTGGAGAACCAGAAAGCCCACAGCTCCAGGGATAATTGGCATTGCAAAGGCCTGCCAAGAGGAGCACGACACTGCACCGACATGGCTCTCTCCCCAGCTTTCCTAGCCAGAACCCGGGGGGGGCGTGGCCGGAAACCGCGGTCGGCAACTTCTGGGGTTAGGGTTAGGGTTAGGGTCTGGAGAACCAGAAAGCCCACAGCTCCAGGGATAATTGGGATTGCAAAGGCCTGCCAAGAGGAGCACGACACTGCACCGACATGGCTCCCTCCCCAGCTTTCCTAGCCAGAACGCGGGGGGGGCGTTTCCAGAAACCGCGGTCGGCAACTTCTAGGGTTAGGGTTAGGGTTAGGGTCTGGAGAACCAGAAAGCCCACAGCTCCAGGGATAATTGGCATTGCAAAGGCCTGCCAAGAGGAGCACGACACTGCACCGACATGGCTCCCTCCCCAGCTTTCCTAGCCAGAACGCGGGGGGGGTGTGGCCGGAAACGGCGGTCGGCAATTTCTAGGGTTAGGGTTAGGGTCTGGAGAACCAGAAAGCCCACAGCTCCAGGGATAATTGGCATTGCAAAGGCCTGCCAAGAGGAGCACGACACTGCACCGACATGGCTCCCTCCCCAGCTTTCCTAGCCAGAACGCGGGGGGGGCGTGGCCGGAAACCGCAGTCGGCAACTTCTAGGGTTAGGGTTAGGGTTAGCGTCTGGAGAACCAGAAAGCCCACAGCTCCAGGGATAATTGGGATTGCAAAGGCCTGCCAAGAGGAGCACGACACTGCACCGACATGGCTCCCTCCCCAGCTTTCCTAGCCAGAACGCGGGGGGGGCGTGGCCGGAAACCGCGGTCGGCAACTTCTAGGGTTAGGGTTAGGATTAGGGTCTGGAGAACCAGAAAGCCCACAGCTCCAGGGATAATTGGGATTGCAAAGGCCTGCCAAGAGCAGCACGACACTGCACCGACATGGCTCCCTCCCCAGCTTTCCTAGCCAGAACACGAAGGGGGCGTGGCCGGAAACGGCGGTCGGCAACTTCTAGGGTTAGGGTTAGGGTTAGGGTCTGGAGAACCAGAAAGCCCACAGCTCCAGGGATAATTGGGATTGCAAAGGCCTGCCAAGAGGAGCACGACACTGCACCGACATGGCTCACTCCCCAGCTTTCCTAGCCAGAACGCGGGGGGGGCGTGGCCGGAAACCGCGGTCGGCAACTTCTAGGGTTAGGGTTAGGGTTAGCGTCTGGAGAACCAGAAAGCCCACAGCTCCAGGGATAATTGGCATTGCAAAGGCCTGCCAAGAGGAGCACGACACTGCACCGACATGGCTCCCTCCCCAGCTTTCCTAGCCAGAACGCGGGGGGGGCGTGGCCGGAAACCGCGGTCGGCAACTTCTAGGGTTAGGGTTAGGGTTAGGGTCTGGAGAACCAGAAAGCCCACAGCTCCAGGGATAATTGGCATTGCAAAGGCCTGCCAAGAGGAGCACGACACTGCACCGACATGGCTCCCTCCCCAGCTTTCCTAGCCAGAACCCACGGGGGGCGTTTCCAGAAACCGCGGTCGGCAACTTCTAGGGTTAGGGTTAGGGTTAGCGTCTGGAGAACCAGAAAGCCCACAGCTCCAGGGATAATTGGCATTGCAAAGGCCTGCCAAGAGGAGCACGACACTGCACCGACATGGCTCCCTCCCCAGCTTTCCTAGCCAGAACGCGGGGGGGGGGCGTGGCCGGAAACCGCGGTCGGCAACTTCTAGGGTTAGGGTTAGGGTCTGGAGAACCAGAAAGCCCACAGCTCCAGGGATAATTGGGATTGCAAAGGCCTGCCAAGAGGAGCACGACACTGCACTGACATGGCTCCCTCCCCAGCTTTCCCGGCTAGAACCCAGGGGGGGCGTGGCCGGAAAGCGCAGTCGGCAATTTCTAGGGTTATGGTTAGGGTTAGGGTCTGGAGAACCAGAAAGCCTACAGCTCCAGGGATAATTGGGATTGCAAAGGCCTGCCAAGAGGAGCACGACACTGCACCGACATGGCTCCCTCCCCAGCTTTCCTAGCCAGAACGCGGGGGGGGCGTGGCCGGAAACCGCCGTCGGCAACTTCTAGGGTTAGGGTTAGGGTTAGCGTCTGGAGAACCAGAAAGCCCACAGCTCCAGGGATAATTGGGATTGCAAAGGCCTGCCAAGAGGAGCACGACACTGCACCGACATGGCTCCCTCCCCAGCTTTCCTAGCCAGAACGCGGGGGGGGCGTGGCCGGAAACCGCGGTTGGCAACTTCTAGGGTTAGGGTTAGGATTAGGGTCTGGAGAACCAGAAAGCCCACAGCTCCAGGGACAATTGGCATTGCAAAGGCCTGCCAAGAGGAGCACGACACTGCACCGACATGGCTCCCTCCCCAGCTTTCCTAGCCAGAACGCGGGGGGGGCGTGGCCGGAAACCGCGGTCGGCAACTTCTAGGGTTAGGGTTAGGGTTAGGGTCTGGAGAACCAGAAAGCCCACAGCTCCAGGGATAATTGGCATTGCAAAGGCCTGCCAAGAGGAGCACGACACTGCACCGACATGGCTCCCTCCCCAGCTTTCCTAGCCAGAACGCGGGGGGGGCGTGGCCGGAAACCGCGGTCGGCAACTTCTAGGGTTAGGGTTAGGGTTAGGGTCTGGAGAACCAGAAAGCCCACAGCTCCAGGGATAATTGGGATTGCAAAGGCCTGCCAAGAGCAGCACGACACTGCACCGACATGGCTCCCTCCCCAGCTTTCCTAGCCAGAACACGGAGGGGGCGTGGCCGGAAAGCGCGGTCGGCAACTTCTAGGGTTAGGGTTAGGGTTAGCGTCTGGAGAACCAGAAAGCCCACAGCTCCAGGGATAATTGGGATTGCAAAGGCCTGCCAAGAGGAGCACGACACTGCACCGACATGGCTCCCTCCCCAGCTTTCCTAGCCAGAACGCGGGGGGGGGCGTGGCCGGAAACCGCGGTCGGCAACTTCTAGGGTTAGGGTTAGGGTTAGGGTCTGGAGAACCAGAAAGCCCACAGCTCCAGGGATAATTGGCATTGCAAATGCCTGCCAAGAGCAGCACGACACTGCACCGACATGGCTCCCTCCCCAGCTTTCCAAGCCAGAATGCGGGGGGGGCGTGGCCGGAAACCGCGGTCGGCAACTTCTAGGATTAGGGTTAGGGTTAGGGTCTGGAGAACCAGAAAGCCCACAGCTCCAGGGATAATTGGCATTGCAAAGGCCTGCCAAGAGGAGCACGACACTGCACCGACATGGCTCCCTCCCCAGCTTTCCTAGCCAGAACGCGGGGGGGGCGTGGCCGGAAACCCCGGTCGGCAACTTCTAGGGTTAGGGTTAGGGTTAGGGTCTGGAGAACCAGAAAGCCCACAGCTCCAGGGATAATTGGCATTGCAAAGGCCTGCCAAGAGGAGCACGACACTGCACCGACATGGCTCTCTCCCCAGCTTTCCTAGCCAGAACCCGGGGGGGGCGTGGCCGGAAACCGCGGTCGGCAACTTCTAGGGTTAGGGTTAGGGTTAGGGTCTGGAGAACCAGAAAGCCCACAGCTCCAGGGATAATTGGCATTGCAAAGGCCTGCCAAGAGGAGCACGACACTGCACCGACATGGCTCCCTCCCCAGCTTTCCTAGCCAGAACGCGGGGGGGGCGTTTCCAGAAACCGCGGTCGGCAACTTCTAGGGTTAGGGTTAGGGTTAGGGTCTGGAGAACCAGAAAGCCCACAGCTCCAGGGATAATTGGGATTGCAAAGGCCTGCCAAGAGGAGCACGACACTGCACCGACATGGCTCCCTCCCCAGCTTTCCTAGCCAGAACGCGGGGGGGGCGTGGCCGGAAACGGCGGTCGGCAATTTCTAGGGTTAGGGTTAGGGTCTGGAGAACCAGAAAGCCCACAGCTCCAGGGATAATTGGCATTGCAAAGGCCTGCCAAGAGGAGCACGACACTGCACCGACATGGCTCCCTCCCCAGCTTTCCTAGCCAGAACGCGGGGGGGGCGTGGCCGGAAAGCGCAGTCGGCAATTTCTAGGGTTAGGGTTAGGGTTAGCGTCTGGAGAACCAGAAAGCCCACAGCTCCAGGGATAATTGGCATTGCAAAGGCCTGCCAAGAGCAGCACGACACTGCACCGACATGGCTCCCTCCCCAGCTTTCCTAGCCAGAACGCGGGGGGGGCGTGGCCGGAAACCGCAGTCGGCAACTTCTAGGGTTAGGGTTAGGGTTAGCGTCTGGAGAACCAGAAAGCCCACAGCTCCAGGGATAATTGGGATTGCAAAGGCCTGCCAAGAGGAGCACGACACTGCACCGACATGGCTCCCCCCCAGCTTTCCTAGCCAGAACGCGGGGGGGGCGTGGCCGGAAACCGCGGTCGGCAACTTCTAGGGTTAGGGTTAGGATTAGGGTCTGGAGAACCAGAAAGCCCACAGCTCCAGGGATAATTGGGATTGCAAAGGCCTGCCAAGAGGAGCACGACACTGCACCGACATGGCTCCCTCCCCAGCTTTCCTAGCCAGAACACGGAGGGGGCGTGGCCGGAAACCGCGGTCGGCAACTTCTAGGGTTAGGGTTAGGGTTAGGGTCTGGAGAACCAGAAAGCCCACAGCTCCAGGGATAATTGGGATTGCAAAGGCCTGCCAAGAGGAGCACGACACTGCACCGACATGGCTCCCTCCCCAGCTTTCCTAGCCAGAACGCGGGGGGGGCGTGGCCGGAAACCGCGGTCGGCAACTTCTAGGGTTAGGGTTAGGGTTAGCGTCTGGAGAACCAGAAGGCCCACAGCTCCAGGGATAATTGGCATTGCAAAGGCCTGCCAAGAGGAGCACGACACTGCACCGACATGGCTCCCTCCCCAGCTTTCCTAGCCAGAACGCGGGGGGGGCGTGGCCGGAAACCGCGGTCGGCAACTTCTAGGGTTAGGGTTAGGGTTAGGGTCTGGAGAACCAGAAAGCCCACAGCTCCAGGGATAATTGGCATTGCAAAGGCCTGCCAAGAGGAGCACGACACTGCACCGACATGGCTCCCTCCCCAGCTTTCCTAGCCAGAACCCACGGGGGGCGTTTCCAGAAACCGCGGTCGGCAACTTCTAGGGTTAGGGTTAGGGTTAGGGTCTGGAGAACCAGAAAGCCCACAGCTCCAGGGATAATTGGGATTGCAAAGGCCTGCCAAGAGGAGCACGACACTGCACCGACATGGCTCCCTCCCCAGCTTTCCTAGCCAGAACGCGGGGGGGGGGCGTGGCCGGAAACCGCGGTCGGCAACTTCTAGGGTTAGGGTTAGGGTCTGGAAAACCAGAAAGCCCACAGCTCCAGGGATAATTGGGATTGCAAAGGCCTGCCAAGAGGAGTACGACACTGCACTGACATGGCTCCCTCCCCAGCTTTCCCGGCTAGAACCCAGGGGGGGCGTGGCCGGAAAGCGCAGTCGGCAATTTCTAGGGTTAGGGTTCGGGTTAGCGTCTGGAGAACCAGAAAGCCCACAGCTCCAGGGATAATTGGCATTGCAAAGGCCTGCCAAGAGGAGCACGACACTGCACCGACATGGCTCCCTCCCCAGCTTTCCTAGCCAGAACACGGAGGGGGCGTGGCCGGAAACCGCGGTCGGCAACTTCTAGGGTTAGGGTTAGGGTTAGGGTCTGGAGAACCAGAAAGCCCACAGCTCCAGGGATAATTGGGATTGTAAAGGCCTGCCAAGAGGAGCACGACACTGCACCGACATGGCTCCCTCCCCAGCTTTCCTAGCCAGAACGCGGGGGGGGCGTGGCCGGAAACCGCGGTCGGCAACTTCTAGGGTTAGGGTTAGGGTTAGGGTCTGGAGAACCAGAAAGCCCACAGCTCCAGGGATAATTGGCATTGCAAAGGCCTGCCAAGAGGAGCACTACACTGCACCGACATGGCTCCCTCCCCAGCTTTCCTAGCCAGAACCTGGGGGGGGCGTGGCCGGAAAGCGCTGTCGGCAACTTCTAGGGTTAGGGTTAGGGTTAGCGTCTGGAGAACCAGAAAGCCCACAGCTCCAGGGATAATTGGGATTGCAAATGCCTGCCAAGAGGAGCACGACACTGCACCGACATGGCTCCCTCCCCAGCTTTCCTAGCCAGAACGCGGGGGGGGCGTGGCCGGAAAGCGCAGTCGGCAATTTCTAGGGTTAGGGTTAGGGTTAGGGTCTGGAGAACCAGAAAGCCCACAGCTCCAGGGATAATTGGGATTGCAAAGGCCTGCCAAGAGGAGCACGACACTGCACCGACATGGCTCCCTCCCCAGCTTTCCTAGCCAGAACGCGGGGGGGGCGTGGCCGGAAACCGCAGTCGGCAACTTCTAGGGTTAGGGTTAGGGTTAGGGTCTGGAGAACCAGAAAGCCCACAGCTCCAGGGATAATTGGCATTGCAAAGGCCTGCCAAGAGGAGCACGACACTGCACCGACATGGCTCACTCCCCAGCTTTCCTAGCCAGAACGCGGGGGGGGCGTGGCCGGAAAGCGCGGTCGGCAACTTCTAGGGATAGGGTTAGGGTTAGGGTCTGGAGAACCAGAAAGCCCACAGCTCCAGGGATAATTGGCATTGCAAAGGCCTGCCAAGAGGAGCACGACACTGCACCGACATGGCTCCCTCCCCAGCTTTCCTAGCCAGAACGCGGGGGGGGCGTGGCCGGAAACCGCGGTCGGCAACTTCTAGGGTTAGTGTTAGGATTAGGGTCTGGAGAACCAGAAAGCCCACAGCTCCAGGGATAATTGGGATTGCAAAGGCCTGCCAAGAGCAGCACGACACTGCACCGACATGGCTCCCTCCCCAGCTTTCCTAGCCAGAACACGGAGGGGGCGTGGCCGGAAACCGCGGTCGGCAACTTCTAGGGTTAGGGTTAGGGTTAGGGTCTGGAGAACCAGAAAGCCCACAGCTCCAGGGATAATTGGCATTGCAAAGGCCTGCCAAGAGGAGCACGACACTGCACCGACATGGCTCCCTCCCCAGCTTTCCTAGCCAGAACGCGGGGGGCGCGTGGCCGGAAACCGCGGTCGGCAACTTCTAGGGTTAGGGTTAGGATTAGGGTCTGGAGAACCAGAAAGCCCACAGCTCCAGGGATAATTGGGATTGCAAAAGCCTGCCAAGAGCAGCACGACACTGCACCGACATGGCTCCCTCCCCAGCTTTCCTAGCCAGAACACGGAGGGGGCGTGGACGGAAACCGCGGTCGGCAACTTCTAGGGTTAGGGTTAGGGTTAGGGTCTGGAGAACCAGAAAGCCCACAGCTCCAGGGATAATTGGCATTGCAAAGGCCTGCCAAGAGGAGCACGACACTGCACCGACATGGCTCCCTCCCCAGCTTTCCTAGCCAGAACGCGGGGGGGGCGTGGCCGGAAACCGCGGTCGGCAACTTCTAGGGTTAGGGTTAGGGTTAGGGTCTGGAGAACCAGAAAGCCCACAGCTCCAGGGATAATTGGCATTGCAAAGGCCTGCCAAGAGGAGCACGACACTGCACCGACATGGCTCCCTCCCCAGCTTTCCTAGAGAGAATGCGGGGGGGGCGTGGCCGGAAACCGCGGTCGGCAACTTCTAGGGTTAGGGTTAGGGTTAGGGTCTGGAGAACCAGAAAGCCCACAGCTCCAGGGATAATTGGCATTGCAAAGGCCTGCCAAGAGGAGCACGACACTGCACCGACATGGCTCCCTCCCCAGCTTTCCTAGCCAGAACGCGGGGGGGGCGTGGCCGGAAACCGCGGTCGGCAACTTCTAGGGTTAGGGTTAGGGTTAGGGTCTGGAGAACCAGAAAGCCCACAGCTCCAGGGATAATTGGCATTGCAAAGGCCTGCCAAGAGGAGCACGACACTGCACCGACATGGCTCCCTCCCCAGCTTTCCTAGCCAGAACGCGGAGGGGGCGTGGCCGGAAACCGCGGTCGGCAACTTCTAGGGTTAGGGTTAGGGTTAGGGTCTGGAGAACCAGAAAGCCCACAGCTCCAGGGATAATTGGCATTGCAAAGGCCTGCCAAGAGGAGCACGACACTGCACCGACATGGCTCCCTCCCCAGCTTTCCTAGCCAGAACGCGGGGGGGGCGTGGCCGGAAACCGCCGTCGGCAACTTCTAGGGTTAGGGTTAGGGTTAGGGTCTGGAGAACCAGAAAGCCCACAGCTCCAGGGATAATTGGCATTGCAAAGGCCTGCCAAGAGCAGCACGACACTGCACCGACATGGCTCCCTCCCCAGCTTTCCTAGCCAGAACGCGGGGGGGGCGTGGCCGGAAACGGCGGTCGGCAACTTCTAGGGTTAGGGTTAGGGTTAGGGTCTGGAGAACCAGAAAGCCCACAGCTCCAGGGACAATTGGCATTGCAAAGGCCTGCCAAGAGGAGCACGACACTGCACCGACATGGCTCCCTCCCCAGCTTTCCTAGCCAGAATGCGGGGGGGGCGTGGCCGGAAACCGCGGTCGGCAACTTCTAGGGTTAGGGTTAGGGTTAGGGTCTGGAGAACCAGAAAGCCCACAGCTCCAGGGATAATTGGCATTGCAAAGGCCTGCCAAGAGGAGCACGACACTGCACCGACATGGCTCCCTCCCCAGCTTTCCTAGCCAGAACGCGGGGGGGGCGTGGCCGGAAACCGCGGTCGGCAACTTCTAGGGTTAGGGTTAGGGTTAGGGTCTGGAGAACCAGAAAGCCCACAGCTCCAGGGATAATTGGGATTGCAAAGGCCTGCCAAGAGCAGCACGACACTGCACCGACATGGCTCCCTCCCCAGCTTTCCTAGCCAGAACACGGAGGGGGCGTGGCCGGAAAGCGCCGTCGGCAACTTCTAGGGTTAGGGTTAGGGTTAGCGTCTGGAGAACCAGAAAGCCCACAGCTCCAGGGATAATTGGGATTGCAAAGGCCTGCCAAGAGGAGCACGACACTGCACCGACATGGCTCCCTCCCCAGCTTTCCCGGCTAGAACCCGGGGGGGGCGTGGCTGGAAACCGCGGTCGGCAACTTCTAGGGTTAGGGTTAGGGTTAGGGTCTGGAGAACCAGAAAGCCCACAGCTCCAGGGATAATTGGCATTGCAAAGGCCTGCCAAGAGGAGCACGACACTGCACCGACATGGCTCCCTCCCCAGCTTTCCTAGCCAGAACGCGGGGGGGGCGTGGCCGGAAACCGCGGTCGGCAACTTCTAGGGTTAGGGTTAGGGTTAGGGTCTGGAGAACCAGAAAGCCCACAGCTCCAGGGATAATTGGCATTGCAAAGGCCTGCCAAGAGGAGCACGACACTGCACCGACATGGCTCCCTCCCCAGCTTTCCTAGCCAGAACGCGGGGGGGGCGTGGCCGGAAACCGCGGTCGGCAACTTCTAGGGTTAGGGTTAGGGTTAGGGTCTGGAGAACCAGAAAGCCCACAGCTCCAGGGATAATTGGCATTGCAAAGGCCTGCCAAGAGGAGCACGACACTGCACCGACATGGCTCTCTCCCCAGCTTTCCTAGCCAGAACCCGAGGGGGCGTGGCCGGAAACCGCGGTCGGCAACTTCTAGGGTTAGGGTTAGGGTTAGGGTCTGGAGAACCAGAAAGCCCACAGCTCCAGGGATAATTGGCATTGCAAAGGCCTGCCAAGAGGAGCACGACACTGCACCGACATGGCTCCCTCCCCAGCTTTCCTAGCTCGAACGCGGGAGGGGCGTGGCCGGAAAGCGCCGTCGGCAACTTCTAGGGTTAGGGTTAGGGTTAGGGTCTGGAGAACCAGAAAGCCCACAGCTCCAGGGATAATTGGGATTGCAAAGGCCTGCCAAGAGGAGCACGACACTGCACCGACATGGCTCCCTCCCCAGCTTTCCTAGCCAGAACGTGGGGGGGGCGTGGCCGGAAAGCGCAGTCGGCAACTTCTAGGGTTAGGGTTAGGGTTAGCGTCTGGAGAACCAGAAAGCCCACAGCTCCAGGGATAATTGGGATTGCAAAGGCCTGCCAAGAGGAGCACGACACTGCACCGACATGGCTCCCTCCCCAGCTTTCCCGGCTTGAACCCGGGGGGGGCGTGGCCGGAAAGCGCAGTCGGCAATTTCTAGGGTTAGGGTTAGGGTTAGGGTCTGGAGAACCAGAAAGCCCACAGCTCCAGGGATAATTGGCATTGCAAAGGCCTGCCAAGAGGAGCACGACACTGCACCGACATGGCTCCCTCCCCAGCTTTCCTAGCCAGAACGCGGGGGGGGCGTGGCCGGAAACCGCGGTCGGCAACTTCTAGGGTTAGGGTTAGGGTTAGCGTCTGGAGAACCAGAAAGCCCACAGCTCCAGGGATAATTGGCATTGCAAAGGCCTGCCAAGAGGAGCACGACACTGCACCGACATGGCTCCCTCCCCAGCTTTCCTAGCCAGAACGCGGGGGGCGCGTGGCCGGAAACCGCGGTCGGCAACTTCTAGGGTTAGGGTTAGGATTAGGGTCTGGAGAACCAGAAAGCCCACAGCTCCAGGGATAATTGGGATTGCAAAGGCCTGCCAAGAGCAGCACGACACTGCACCGACATGGCTCCCTCCCCAGCTTTCCTAGCCAGAACACGGAGGGGGCGTGGACGGAAACCGCGGTCGGCAACTTCTAGGGTTAGGGTTAGGGTTAGGGTCTGGAGAACCAGAAAGCCCACAGCTCCAGGGATAATTGGGATTGCAAAGGCCTGCCAAGAGGAGCACGACACTGCACCGACATGGCTCCCTCCCCAGCTTTCCTAGCCAGAACGCGGGGGGGGCGTGGCCGGAAACCGCGGTCGGCAACTTCTAGGGTTAGGGTTAGGGTTAGGGTCTGGAGAACCAGAAAGCCCACAGCTCCAGGGATAATTGGCATTGCAAAGGCCTGCCAAGAGGAGCACGACACTGCACCGACATGGCTCCCTCCCCAGCTTTCCTAGCCAGAACGCGGGGGGGGCGTGGACGGAAACCGCGGTCGGCAACTTCTAGGGTTAGGGTTAGGGTTAGGGTCTGGAGAACCAGAAAGCCCACAGCTCCAGGGATAATTGGCATTGCAAAGGCCTGCCAAGAGGAGCACGACACTGCACCGACATGGCTCCCTCCCCAGCTTTCCAAGCCAGAGTGCGGGGGGGGCGTGGCCGGAAACCGCGGTCGGCAACTTCTAGGGTTAGGGTTAGGGTTAGGGTCTGGAGAACCAGAAAGCCCACAGCTCCAGGGATAATTGGCATTGCAAAGGCCTGCCAAGAGGAGCACGACACTGCACCGACATGGCTCCCTCCCCAGCTTTCCTAGCCAGAACGCGGGGGGGGCGTGGCCGGAAACCGCGGTCGGCAACTTCTAGGGTTAGGGTTAGGGTTAGGGTCTGGAGAACCAGAAAGCCCACAGCTCCAGGGATAATTGGCATTGCAAAGGCCTGCCAAGAGGAGCACGACACTGCACCGACATGGCTCCCTCCCCAGCTTTCCTAGCCAGAACGCGGGGGGGGCGTGGCCGGAAACCGCCGTCGGCAACTTCTAGGGTTAGGGTTAGGGTTAGGGTCTGGAGAACCAGAAAGCCCACAGCTCCAGGGATAATTGGCATTGCAAAGGCCTGCCAAGAGGAGCACGACACTGCACCGACATGGCTCCCTCCCCAGCTTTCCTAGCCAGAACGCGGGGGGGGCGTGGCCGGAAACGGCGGTCGGCAACTTCTAGGGTTAGGGTTAGGGTTAGGGTCTGGAGAACCAGAAAGCCCACAGCTCCAGGGACAATTGGCATTGCAAAGGCCTGCCAAGAGGAGCACGACACTGCACCGACATGGCTCCCTCCCCAGCTTTCCTAGCCAGAATGCGGGGGGGGCGTGGCCGGAAACCGCGGTCGGCAACTTCTAGGGTTAGGGTTAGGGTTAGGGTCTGGAGAACCAGAAAGCCCACAGCTCCAGGGATAATTGGCATTGCAAAGGCCTGCCAAGAGGAGCACGACACTGCACCGACATGGCTCCCTCCCCAGCTTTCCTAGCCAGAACGCGGGGGGGGCGTGGCCGGAAACCGCGGTCGGCAACTTCTAGGGTTAGGGTTAGGGTTAGGGTCTGGAGAACCAGAAAGCCCACAGCTCCAGGGATAATTGGCATTGCAAAGGCCTGCCAAGAGGAGCACGACACTGCACCGACATGGCTCCCTCCCCAGCTTTCCTAGCCAGAACCCGGCGGGGGCGTGGCCGGAAACCGCGGTCGGCAACTTCTAGGGTTAGGGTTAGGGTTAGGGTCTGGAGAACCAGAAAGCCCACAGCTCCAGGGATAATTGGCATTGCAAAGGCCTGCCAAGAGGAGCACGACACTGCACCGACATGGCTCCCTCCCCAGCTTTCCTAGCCAGAACGCGGGGGGGGCGTGGCCGGAAACCGCGGTCGTCAACTTCTAGGGTTAGGGTTAGGGTTAGGGTCTGGAGAACCAGAAAGCCCACAGCTCCAGGGATAATTGGCATTGCAAAGGCCTGCCAAGAGGAGCACGACACTGCACCGACATGGCTCCCTCCCCAGCTTTCCCGGCTAGAACCCGGGGGGGGCGTGGCCGGAAAGCGCCGTCGGCAATTTCTAGGGTTAGGGTTAGGGTTAGGGTCTGGAGAACCAGAAAGCCCACAGCTCCAGGGATAATTGGCATTGCAAAGGCCTGCCAAGAGGAGCACGACACTGCACCGACATGGCTCCCTCCCCAGCTTTCCTAGCCAGAACGCGGGGGGGGCGTGGCCGGAAACCGCGGTCGGCAACTTCTAGGGTTAGGGTTAGGGTTAGCGTCTGGAGAACCAGAAAGCCCACAGCTCCAGGGATAATTGGCATTGCAAAGGCCTGCCAAGAGGAGCACGACACTGCACCGACATGGCTCCCTCCCCAGCTTTCCTAGCAAGAACGCGGGGGGGGCGTGGCCGGAAACCGCGGTCGGCAACTTCTAGGGTTAGGGTTAGGGTTAGGGTCTGGAGAACCAGAAAGCCCACAGCTCCAGGGATAATTGGGATTGCAAAGGCCTGCCAAGAGGAGCACGACACTGCACCGACATGGCTCCCTCCCCAGCTTTCCTAGCCAGAACGCGGGGGGGGCGTGGCCGGAAACCGCGGTCGTCAACTTCTAGGGTTAGGGTTAGGGTTAGGGTCTGGAGAACCAGAAAGCCCACAGCTCCAGGGACAATTGGCATTGCAAAGGCCTGCCAAGAGGAGCACGACACTGCACCAACATGGCTCCCTCCCCAGCTTTCCTAGCCAGAACGCGGGGGGGGCGTGGCCGGAAACCGCGGTCGGCAACTTCTAGGGTTAGGGTTAGGGTTAGGGTCTGGAGAACCAGAAAGCCCACAGCTCCAGGGATAATTGGCATTGCAAAGGCCTGCCAAGAGGAGCACGACACTGCACCGACATGGCTCCCTCCCCAGCTTTCCTAGCCAGAACGCGGGGGGGGCGTGGCCGGAAACCGCCGTCGGCAACTTCTAGGGTTAGGGTTAGGGTTAGGGTCTGGAGAACCAGAAAGCCCACAGCTCCAGGGATAATTGGCATTGCAAAGGCCTGCCAAGAGGAGCACGACACTGCACCGACATGGCTCCCTCCCCAGCTTTCCTAGCCAGAACGCGGGGGGGGCGTGGCCGGAAACCGCGGTCGGCAACTTCTAGGGTTAGGGTTAGGGTTAGGGTCTGGAGAACCAGAAAGCCCACAGCTCCAGGGATAATTGGCATTGCAAAGGCCTGCCAAGAGGAGCACGACACTGCACCGACATGGCTCCCTCCCCAGCTTTCCTAGCCAGAATGCGGGGGGGGCGTGGCCGGAAACCGCGGTCGTCAACTTCTAGGGTTAGGGTTAGGGTTAGGGTCTGGAGAACCAGAAAGCCCACAGCTCCAGGGATAATTGGCATTGCAAAGGCCTGCCAAGAGGAGAACGACACTGCACTGACATGGCTCCCTCCCCAGCTTTCCTAGCCAGAACGCGGGGGGGGCGTGGCCGGAAACCGCGGTCGGCAACTTCTAGGGTTAGGGTTAGGGTTAGGGTCTGGAGAACCAGAAAGCCCACAGCTCCAGGGATAATTGGCATTGCAAAGGCCTGCCAAGAGGAGCACGACACTGCACCGACATGGCTCCCTCCCCAGCTTTCCTAGCCAGAACGCGGGGGGGGCGTGGCCGGAAACCGCGGTCGGCAACTTCTAGGGTTAGGGTTAGGGTTAGGGTCTGGAGAACCAGAAAGCCCACAGCTCCAGGGATAATTGGGATGGCAAAGGCCTGCCAAGAGGAGCACGACACTGCACCGACATGGCTCTCTCCCCAGCTTTCCTAGCCAGAACGCGGGGGGGGCGTGGCCGGAAACCGCGGTCGGCAACTTCTAGGGTTAGGGTTAGGGTTAGCGTCTGGAGAACCAGAAAGCCCACAGCTCCAGGGATAATTGGGATTGCAAAGGCCTGCCAAGAGGAGCACGACACTGCACCGACATGGCTCCCTCCCCAGCTTTCCTAGCCAGAACGCGGGGGGGGCGTGGCCGGAAACCGCGGTCGGCAACTTCTAGGGTTAGGGTTAGGGTTAGGGTCTGGAGAACCAGAAAGCCCACAGCTCCAGGGATAATTGGCATTGCAAAGGCCTGCCAAGAGGAGCACGACACTGCACCGACATGGCTCCCTCCCCAGCTTTCCTAGCCAGAACGCGGGGGGGGGCGTGGCCGGAAACCGCGGTCGGCAACTTCTAGGGTTAGGGTTAGGGTTAGGGTCTGGAGAACCAGAAAGCCCACAGCTCCAGGGATAATTGGCATTGCAAAGGCCTGCCAAGAGGAGCACGACACTGCACCGACATGGCTCCCTCCCCAGCTTTCCTAGCCAGAATGCGGGGGGGGCGTGGCCGGAAACCGCGGTCGGCAACTTCTAGGGTTAGGGTTAGGGTTAGGGTCTGGAGAACCAGAAAGCCCACAGCTCCAGGGATAATTGGGATTGCAAAGGCCTGCCAAGAGGAGCACGACACTGCACCGACATGGCTCCCTCCCCAGCTTTCCTAGCCAGAACCCGGCGGGGGCGTGGCCGGAAACCGCGGTCGGCAACTTCTAGGGTTAGGGTTAGGGTTAGGGTCTGGAGAACCAGAAAGCCCACAGCTCCAGGGATAATTGGCATTGCAAAGGCCTGCCAAGAGGAGCACGACACTGCACCGACATGGCTCCCTCCCCAGCTTTCCTAGCCAGAACGCGGGGCGGGGCGTGGCCAGAAACCGCGGTCGGCAACTTCTAGAGTTAGGGTTAGGGTTAGGGTCTGGAGAACCAGAAAGCCCACAGCTCCAGGGATAATTGGCATTGCAAAGGCCTGCCAAGAGGAGCACGACACTGCACCGACATGGCTCCCTCCCCAGCTTTCCTAGCCAGAACGCGGGGGGGGCGTGGCCGGAAACCGCGGTCGGCAACTTCTAGGGTTAGGGTTAGGGTTAGGGTCTGGAGAACCAGAAAGCCCACAGCTCCAGGGATAATTGGCATTGCAAAGGCCTGCCAAGAGGAGCACGACACTGCACCGACATGGCTCTCTCCCCAGCTTTCCTAGCCAGAACTCGGGGGGGGCGTGGCCGGAAACCGCGGTCGGCAACTTCTAGGGTTAGGGTTAGGGTTAGGGTCTGGAGAACCAGAAAGCCCACAGCTCCAGGGATAATTGGGATTGCAAAGGCCTGCCAAGAGCAGCACGACACTGCACCGACATGGCTCCCTCCCCAGCTTTCCTAGCCAGAACACGGAGGGGGCGTGGCCGGAAACCGCGGTCGGCAACTTCTAGGGTTAGGGTTAGGGTTAGGGTCTGGAGAACCAGAAAGCCCACAGCTCCAGGGATAATTGGCATTGCAAAGGCCTGCCAAGAGGAGCACGACACTGCACCGACATGGCTCCCTCCCCAGCTTTCCTAGCCAGAACGCGGGGGGGGCGTGGCCGGAAACCGCGGTCGGCAACTTCTAGGGTTAGGGTTAGGGTTAGGGTCTGGAGAACCAGAAAGCCCACAGCTCCAGGGATAATTGGCATTGCAAATGCCTGCCAAGAGGAGCACGACACTGCACCGACATGGCTCCCTCCCCAGCTTTCCTAGCCAGAACGCGGGGGGGGCGTGGCCGGAAACCGCGGTCGGCAACTTCTAGGGTTAGGGTTAGGGTTAGGGTCTGGAGAACCAGAAAGCCCACAGCTCCAGGGATAATTGGCATTGCAAAGGCCTGCCAAGAGGAGCACGACACTGCACCGACATGGCTCCCTCCCCAGCTTTCCTAGCCAGAACGCGGGGGGGGCGTGGCCGGAAACGGCGGTCGGCAACTTCTAGGGTTAGGGTTAGGGTTAGGGTCTGGAGAACCAGAAAGCCCACAGCTCCAGGGATAATTGGCATTGCAAAGGCCTGCCAAGAGCAGCACGACACTGCACCGACATGGCTCCCTCCCCAGCTTTCCTAGCCAGAACGCGGGGGGGGCGTGGCCGGAAACCGCGGTCGGCAACTTCTAGGGATAGGGTTAGGGTTAGCGTCTGGAGAACCAGAAAGCCCACAGCTCCAGGGATAATTGGGATTGCAAAGGCCTGCCAAGAGGAGCACGACACTGCACCGACATGGCTCCCTCCCCAGCTTTCCTAGCCAGAACCCGGCGGGGGTGTGGCCGGAAACCGCGGTCGGCAACTTCTAGGGTTAGGGTTAGGGTTAGGGTCTGGAGAACCAGAAAGCCCACAGCTCCAGGGATAATTGGCATTGCAAAGGCCTGCCAAGAGGAGCACGACACTGCACCAACATGGCTCCCTCCCCAGCTTTCCTAGCCAGAACGCGGGGGGGGCGTGGCCGGAAAGCGCGGTCGGCAACTTCTAGGGTTAGGGTTAGGGTTAGGGTCTGGAGAACCAGAAAGCCCACAGCTCCAGGGATAATTGGCATTGCAAAGGCCTGCCAAGAGGAGCACGACACTGCACCGACATGGCTCCCTCCCCAGCTTTCCTAGCCAGAACGCGGGGGGGGGCGTGGCCGGAAAGCGCGGTCGGCAACTTCTAGGGTTAGGGTTAGGGTTAGGGTATGGAGAACCAGAAAGCCCACAGCTCCAGGGACAATTGGCATTGCAAAGGCCTGCCAAGAGGAGCACGACACTGCACCGACATGGCTCCCTTCCCAGCTTTCAAAGCCAGAACGCGGGGGGGGCGTGGCCGGAAACCGCGGTCGGCAACTTCTAGGGTTAGGGTTAGGGTTAGGGTCTGGAGAACCAGAAAGCCCACAGCTCCAGGGATAATTGGCATTGCAAAGGCCTGCCAAGAGGAGCACGACACTGCACCGACATGGCTCCCTCCCCAGCTTTCCTAGCCAGAACCCGGGGGGGGCGTGGCCGGAAAGCGCGGTCGGCAACTTCTAGGGTTAGGGTTAGGGTTAGGGTCTGGAGAACCAGAAAGCCCACAGCTCCAGGGATAATTGGGATTGCAAAGGCCTGCCAAGAGGAGCACGACACTGCACCGACATGGCTCCCTCCCCAGCTTTCCTAGCCAGAACGCGGGGGGGGCGTGGCCGGAAAGCGCAGTCGGCAACTTCTAGGGTTAGGGTTAGGGTTAGCGTCTGGAGAACCAGAAAGCCCACAGCTCCAGGGATAATTGGCATTGCAAAGGCCTGCCAAGAGGAGCACGACACTGCACCGACATGGCTCCCTCCCCAGCTTTCCTAGTCAGAACCTGGGGGGGGCGTGGCCGGAAAGCGCTGTCGGCAACTTCTAGGGTTAGGGTTAGGGTCTGGAGAACCAGAAAGCCCACAGCTCCAGGGATAATTGGCATTGCAAAGGCCTGCCAAGAGGAGCACGACACTGCACCGACATGGCTCCCTCCCCAGCTTTCCTAGCCAGAACCCGGCGGGGGTGTGGTCGGAAACCGCGGTCGGCAACTTCTAGGGTTAGGGTTAGGGTTAGGGTCTGGAGAACCAGAAAGCCCACAGCTCCAGGGATAATTGGCATTGCAAAGGCCTGCCAAGAGGAGCACGACACTGCACCGACATGGCTCCCTCCCCAGCTTTCCTAGCCAGAACGCGGGGGGGGCGTGGCCGGAAAGCGCGGTCGGCAACTTCTAGGGTTAGGGTTAGGGTTAGGGTCTGGAGAACCAGAAAGCCCACAGCTCCAGGGATAATTGGCATTGCAAAGGCCTGCCAAGAGGAGCACGACACTGCACCGACATGGCTCCCTCCCCAGCTTTCCTAGCCAGAACCCACGGGGGGCGTGGCCGGAAACCACGGTCGGCAACTTCTAGGGTTAGGGTTAGGGTTAGGGTCTGGAGAACCAGAAAGCCCACAGCTCCAGGGACAATTGGGATTGCAAAGGCCTGCCAAGAGGAGCACGACACTGCAACGACATGCTCCCTCCCCAGCTTTCCAAGCCAGAACGCGGGGAGGGCGTGGCCGGAAACCGCGGTCGGCAACTTCTAGGGTTAGGGTTAGGGTTAGGGTCTGGAGAACCAGAAAGCCCACAGCTCCAGGGATAATTGGCATTGCAAAGGCCTGCCAAGAGGAGCACGACACTGCACCGACATGGCTCCCTCCCCAGCTTTCCTAGCCAGAACGCGGGGGGGGCGTGGCCGGAAACCGCGGTCGGCAACTTCTAGGGTTAGGGTTAGGGTCTGGAGAACCAGAAAGCCCACAGCTCCAGGGATAATTGGGATTGCAAAGGCCTGCCAAGAGGAGCACGACACTGCACCGACATGGCTCCCTCCCCAGCTTTCCTAGCCAGAACGCGGGGGGGGCGTGGCCGGAAAGCGCAGTCGGCAACTTCTAGGGTTAGGGTTAGGGTTAGGGTCTGGAGAACCAGAAAGCCCACAGCTCCAGGGATAATTGGCATTGCAAAGGCCTGCCAAGAGGAGCACGACACTGCACCGACATGGCTCCCTCCCCAGCTTTCCTAGCCAGAACCCACGGGGGGCGTGGACGGAAACCACGGTCGGCAACTTCTAGGGTTAGGGTTAGGGTTAGGGTCTGGAGAACCAGAAAGCCCACAGCTCCAGGGATAATTGGGATTGCAAAGGCCTGCCAAGAGGAGCACGACACTGCACCGACATGGCTCCCTCCCCAGCTTTCCCGGCTAGAACCCGGGGGGGGCGTGGCCGGAAAGCGCAGTCGGCAATTTCTAGGGTTAGGGTTAGGGTTAGGGTCTGGAGAACCAGAAAGCCCACAGCTCCAGGGATAATTGGGATTGCAAAGGCCTGCCAAGAGGAGCACGACACTGCACCGACATGGCTCCCTCCCCAGCTTTCCCGGCTAGAACCCGGGGGGGGGCGTGGCCGGAAAGCGCAGTCGGCAATTTCTAGGGTTAGGGTTAGGGTTAGGGTCTGGAGAACCAGAAAGCCCACAGCTCCAGGGATAATTGGGATTGCAAAGGCCTGCCAAGAGGAGCACGACACTGCACCGACATGGCTCCCTCCCCAGCTTTCCTAGCCAGAACCCACGGGGGGCGTGGCCGGAAACCACGGTCGGCAACTTCTAGGGTTAGGGTTAGGGTTAGGGTCTGGAGAACCAGAAAGCCCACAGCTCCAGGGATAATTGGGATTGCAAAGGCCTGCCAAGAGGAGCACGACACTGCACCGACATGGCTCCCTCCCCAGCTTTCCTAGCCAGAACGCGGGGGGGGCGTGGCCGGAAACCGCGGTCGGCAACTTCTAGGGTTAGGGTTAGGGTTAGGGTCTGGAGAACCAGAAAGCCCACAGCTCCAGGGATAATTGGCATTGCAAAGGCCTGCCAAGAGGAGCACGACACTGCACCGACATGGCTCTCTCCCCAGCTTTCCTAGCCAGAACCCGAGGGGGCGTGGCCGGAAACCGCGGTCGGCAACTTCTAGGGTTAGGGTTAGGGTTAGGGTCTGGAGAACCAGAAAGCCCACAGCTCCAGGGATAATTGGCATTGCAAAGGCCTGCCAAGAGGAGCACGACACTGCACCAACATGGCTCCCTCCCCAGCTTTCCTAGCCAGAACGCGGGGGGGGCGTGGCCGGAAACCGCGGTCGGCAACTTCTAGGGTTAGGGTTAGGGTTAGGGTCTGGAGAACCAGAAAGCCCACAGCTCCAGGGATAATTGGCATTGCAAAGGCCTGCCAAGAGGAGCACGACACTGCACCGACATGGCTCCCTCCCCAGCTTTCCTAGCCAGAATGCGGGGGGGGCGTGGCCGGAAACCGCGGTCGTCAACTTCTAGGGTTAGGGTTAGGGTTAGGGTCTGGAGAACCAGAAAGCCCACAGCTCCAGGGATAATTGGCATTGCAAAGGCCTGCCAAGAGGAGCACGACACTGCACCAACATGGCTCCCTCCCCAGCTTTCCTAGCCAGAATGCGGGGGGGGCGCGGCCGGAAAGCGCCGTCGGCAACTTCTAGGGTTAGGGTTAGGGTTAGGGTCTGGAGAACCAGAAAGCCCACAGCTCCAGGGATAATTGGGATTGCAAAGGCCTGCCAAGAGGAGCACGACACTGCACCGACATGGCTCCCTCCCCAGCTTTCCTAGCCAGAACGTGGGGGGGGCGTGGCCGGAAAGCGCAGTCGGCAACTTCTAGGGTTAGGGTTAGGGTTAGCGTCTGGAGAACCAGAAAGCCCACAGCTCCAGGGATAATTGGGATTGCAAAGGCCTGCCAAGAGGAGCACGACACTGCACCGACATGGCTCCCTCCCCAGCTTTCCCGGCTAGAACCCGGGGGGGGCGTGGCCGGAAAGCGCAGTCGGCAATTTCTAGGGTTAGGGTTAGGGTTAGGGTCTGGAGAACCAGAAAGCCCACAGCTCCAGGGATAATTGGCATTGCAAAGGCCTGCCAAGAGGAGCACGACACTGCACCGACATGGCTCCCTCCCCAGCTTTCCTAGCCAGAACGCGGGGGGGGCGTGGCCGGAAACCGCGGTCGGCAACTTCTAGGGTTAGGGTTAGGGTTAGCGTCTGGAGAACCAGAAAGCCCACAGCTCCAGGGATAATTGGCATTGCAAAGGCCTGCCAAGAGGAGCACGACACTGCACCGACATGGCTCCCTCCCCAGCTTTCCTAGCCAGAACGCGGGGGGCGCGTGGCCGGAAACCGCGGTCGGCAACTTCTAGGGTTAGGGTTAGGATTAGGGTCTGGAGAACCAGAAAGCCCACAGCTCCAGGGATAATTGGGATTGCAAAGGCCTGCCAAGAGCAGCACGACACTGCACCGACATGGCCCCCTCCCCAGCTTTCCTAGCCAGAACACGGAGGGGGCGTGGACGGAAACCGCGGTCGGCAACTTCTAGGGTTAGGGTTAGGGTTAGGGTCTGGAGAACCAGAAAGCCCACAGCTCCAGGGATAATTGGGATTGCAAAGGCCTGCCAAGAGGAGCACGACACTGCACCGACATGGCTCCCTCCCCAGCTTTCCTAGCCAGAACGCGGGGGGGGCGTGGCCGGAAACCGCGGTCGGCAACTTCTAGGGTTAGGGTTAGGGTTAGGGTCTGGAGAACCAGAAAGCCCACAGCTCCAGGGATAATTGGCATTGCAAAGGCCTGCCAAGAGGAGCACGACACTGCACCGACATGGCTCTCTCCCCAGCTTTCCTAGCCAGAACCCGAGGGGGCGTGGCCGGAAACCGCGGTCGGCAACTTCTAGGGTTAGGGTTAGGGTTAGGGTCTGGAGAACCAGAAAGCCCACAGCTCCAGGGATAATTGGCATTGCAAAGGCCTGCCAAGAGGAGCACGACACTGCACCGACATGGCTCCCTCCCCAGCTTTCCTAGCCAGAACCCGGCGGGGGCGTGGCCGGAAACCGCGGTCGGCAACTTCTAGGGTTAGGGTTAGGGTTAGGGTCTGGAGAACCAGAAAGCCCACAGCTCCAGGGATAATTGGCATTGCAAAGGCCTGCCAAGAGGAGCACGACACTGCACCGACATGGCTCCCTCCCCAGCTTTCCTAGCCAGAACGCGGGGGGGGCGTGGCCGGAAACCGCGGTCGTCAACTTCTAGGGTTAGGGTTAGGGTTAGGGTCTGGAGAACCAGAAAGCCCACAGCTCCAGGGATAATTGGCATTGCAAAGGCCTGCCAAGAGGAGCACGACACTGCACCGACATGGCTCCCTCCCCAGCTTTCCTAGCTCGAACGCGGGGGGGGCGTGGCCGGAAAGCGCCGTCGGCAATTTCTAGGGTTAGGGTTAGGGTTAGGGTCTGGAGAACCAGAAAGCCCACAGCTCCAGGGATAATTGGCATTGCAAAGGCCTGCCAAGAGGAGCACGACACTGCACCGACATGGCTCCCTCCCCAGCTTTCCTAGCAAGAACGCGGGGGGGGCGTGGCCGGAAACCGCGGTCGGCAACTTCTAGGGTTAGGGTTAGGGTTAGGGTCTGGAGAACCAGAAAGCCCACAGCTCCAGGGATAATTGGCATTGCAAAGGCCTGCCAAGAGGAGCACGACACTGCACCGACATGGCTCCCTCCCCAGCTTTCCTAGCCAGAACGCGGGGGGGGCGTGGCCGGAAACCGCGGTCGTCAACTTCTAGGGTTAGGGTTAGGGTTAGGGTCTGGAGAACCAGAAAGCCCACAGCTCCAGGGATAATTGGCATTGCAAAGGCCTGCCAAGAGGAGAACGACACTGCACTGACATGGCTCCCTCCCCAGCTTTCCTAGCCAGAACGCGGGGGGGGCGTGGCCGGAAACCGCAGTCGGCAACTTCTAGGGTTAGGGTTAGGGTTAGGGTCTGGAGAACCAGAAAGCCCACAGCTCCAGGGATAATTGGCATTGCAAAGGCCTGCCAAGAGGAGCACGACACTGCACCGACATGGCTCTCTCCCCAGCTTTCCTAGCCAGAACCCGAGGGGGCGTGGCCGGAAACCGCGGTCGGCAACTTCTAGGGTTAGGGTTAGGGTTAGGGTCTGGAGAACCAGAAAGCCCACAGCTCCAGGGATAATTGGCATTGCAAAGGCCTGCCAAGAGGAGCACGACACTGCACCGACATGGCTCCCTCCCCAGCTTTCCTAGCCAGAATGCGGGGGGGGCGTGGCCGGAAACCGCGGTCGTCAACTTCTAGGGTTAGGGTTAGGGTTAGGGTCTGGAGAACCAGAAAGCCCACAGCTCCAGGGATAATTGGCATTGCAAAGGCCTGCCAAGAGGAGAACGACACTGCACTGACATGGCTCCCTCCCCAGCTTTCCTAGCCAGAACGCAAGGGGGGGGCGTGGCCGGAAACCGCGGTCGGCAACTTCTAGGGTTAGGGTTAGGGTTAGGGTCTGGAGAACCAGAAAGCCCACAGCTCCAGGGATAATTGGCATTGCAAAGGCCTGCCAAGAGGAGCACGACACTGCACCGACATGGCTCCCTCCCCAGCTTTCCTAGCCAGAACGCGGGGGGGGCGTGGCCGGAAACCGCGGTCGGCAACTTCTAGGGTTAGGGTTAGGGTTAGGGTCTGGAGAACCAGAAAGCCCACAGCTCCAGGGATAATTGGGATTGCAAAGGCCTGCCAAGAGGAGCACGACACTGCACCGACATGGCTCCCTCCCCAGCTTTCCTAGCCAGAACGCGGGGGGGGCGTGGCCGGAAACCGCGGTCGGCAACTTCTAGGGTTAGGGTTAGGGTTAGGGTCTGGAGAACCAGAAAGCCCACAGCTCCAGGGATAATTGGCATTGCAAAGGCCTGCCAAGAGGAGCACGACACTGCACCGACATGGCTCCCTCCCCAGCTTTCCTAGCCAGAACCCGGGGGGGGGCGTGGCCGGAAACCGCGGTCGGCAACTTCTAGGGTTAGGGTTAGGGTTAGGGTCTGGAGAACCAGAAAGCCCACAGCTCCAGGGATAATTGGCATTGCAAAGGCCTGCCAAGAGGAGCACGACACTGCACCGACATGGCTCCCTCCCCAGCTTTCCTAGCCAGAATGCGGGGGGGGCGTGGCCGGAAACCGCGGTCGGCAACTTCTAGGGTTAGGGTTAGGGTTAGGGTCTGGAGAACCAGAAAGCCCACAGCTCCAGGGATAATTGGGATTGCAAAGGCCTGCCAAGAGGAGCACGACACTGCACCGACATGGCTCCCTCCCCAGCTTTCCTAGCCAGAACCCGGCGGGGGCGTGGCCGGAAACCGCGGTCGGCAACTTCTAGGGTTAGGGTTAGGGTTAGGGTCTGGAGAACCAGAAAGCCCACAGCTCCAGGGATAATTGGCATTGCAAAGGCCTGCCAAGAGGAGCACGACACTGCACCGACATGGCTCCCTCCCCAGCTTTCCTAGCCAGAATGCGGGGGGGGCGTGGCCGGAAACCGCGGTCGGCAACTTCTAGGGTTAGGGTTAGGGTTAGGGTCTGGAGAACCAGAAAGCCCACAGCTCCAGGGATAATTGGCATTGCAAAGGCCTGCCAAGAGGAGCATGACACTGCACCGACATGGCTCCCTCCCCAGCTTTCCTAGCCAGAACGCGGGGGGGGCGTGGCCGGAAACCGCGGTCGGCAACTTCTAGGGTTAGGGTTAGGGTTAGGGTCTGGAGAACCAGAAAGCCCACAGCTCCAGGGATAATTGGGATGGCAAAGGCCTGCCAAGAGGAGCACGACACTGCACCGACATGGCTCTCTCCCCAGCTTTCCTAGCCAGAACGTGGGGGGGGCGTGGCCGGAAACCGCGGTCGGCAACTTCTAGGGTTAGGGTTAGGGTTAGGGTCTGGAGAACCAGAAAGCCCACAGCTCCAGGGATAATTGGGATTGCAAAGGCCTGCCAAGAGGAGCACGACACTGCACCGACATGGCTCCCTCCCCAGCTTTCCTAGCCAGAACGCGGGGGGGGCGTGGCCGGAAACCGCGGTCGGCAACTTCTAGGGTTAGGGTTAGGGTTAGGGTCTGGAGAACCAGAAAGCCCACAGCTCCAGGGATAATTGGCATTGCAAAGGCCTGCCAAGAGGAGCACGACACTGCACCGACATGGCTCCCTCCCCAGCTTTCCTAGCCAGAACGCGGGGGGGGGCGTGGCCGGAAACCGCGGTCGGCAACTTCTAGGGTTAGGGTTAGGGTTAGGGTCTGGAGAACCAGAAAGCCCACAGCTCCAGGGATAATTGGCATTGCAAAGGCCTGCCAAGAGGAGCACGACACTGCACCGACATGGCTCCCTCCCCAGCTTTCCTAGCCAGAATGCGGGGGGGGCGTGGCCGGAAACCGCGGTCGGCAACTTCTAGGGTTAGGGTTAGGGTTAGGGTCTGGAGAACCAGAAAGCCCACAGCTCCAGGGATAATTGGGATTGCAAAGGCCTGCCAAGAGGAGCACGACACTGCACCGACATGGCTCCCTCCCCAGCTTTCCTAGCCAGAACCCGGCGGGGGCGTGGCCGGAAACCGCGGTCGGCAACTTCTAGGGTTAGGGTTAGGGTTAGGGTCTGGAGAACCAGAAAGCCCACAGCTCCAGGGATAATTGGCATTGCAAAGGCCTGCCAAGAGGAGCACGACACTGCACCGACATGGCTCCCTCCCCAGCTTTCCTAGCCAGAACGCGGGGCGGGGCGTGGCCAGAAACCGCGGTCGGCAACTTCTAGAGTTAGGGTTAGGGTTAGGGTCTGGAGAACCAGAAAGCCCACAGCTCCAGGGATAATTGGCATTGCAAAGGCCTGCCAAGAGGAGCACGACACTGCACCGACATGGCTCCCTCCCCAGCTTTCCTAGCCAGAACCCGGCGGGGGCGTGGCCGGAAACCGCGGTCGTCAACTTCTAGGGTTAGGGTTAGGGTTAGGGTCTGGAGAACCAGAAAGCCCACAGCTCCAGGGATAATTGGCATTGCAAATGCCTGCCAAGAGGAGCACGACACTGCACCGACATGGCTCCCTCCCCAGATTTCCTAGCCAGAATGCGGGGGGGGCGTGGCCGGAAACCGCGGTCGGCAACTTCTAGGGTTAGGGTTAGGGTTAGGGTCTGGAGAACCAGAAAGCCCACAGCTCCAGGGATAATTGGCATTGCAAAGGCCTGCCAAGAGGAGCACGACACTGCACCGACATGGCTCCCTCCCCAGCTTTCCTAGCCAGAACGCGGGGGGGGCGTGGCCGGAAACCGCGGTCGGCAACTTCTAGGGTTAGGGTTAGGGTTAGGGTCTGGAGAACCAGAAAGCCCACAGCTCCAGGGATAATTGGCATTGCAAAGGCCTGCCAAGAGGAGCACGACACTGCACCGACATGGCTCCCTCCCCAGCTTTCCTAGCCAGAACGCGGGGGGGGCGTGGCCGGAAACCGCGGTCGGCAACTTCTAGGGTTAGGGTTAGGGTTAGGGTCTGGAGAACCAGAAAGCCCACAGCTCCAGGGATAATTGGCATTGCAAAGGCCTGCCAAGAGGAGCACGACACTGCACCGACATGGCTCCCTCCCCAGCTTTCCTAGCCAGAACCCGGCGGGGGTGTGGCCGGAAACCGCGGTCGGCAACTTCTAGGGTTAGGGTTAGGGTTAGGGTCTGGAGAACCAGAAAGCCCACAGCTCCAGGGATAATTGGCATTGCAAAGGCCTGCCAAGAGGAGCACGACACTGCACCGACATGGCTCCCTCCCCAGCTTTCCTAGCCAGAACGCGGGGGGGGCGTGGCCGGAAACCGCGGTCGGCAACTTCTAGGGTTAGGGTTAGGGTTAGGGTCTGGAGAACCAGAAAGCCCACAGCTCCAGGGATAATTGGCATTGCAAAGGCCTGCCAAGAGGAGCACGACACTGCACCGACATGGCTCCCTCCCCAGCTTTCCTAGCCAGAACGCGGGGGGGGGCGTGGCCGGAAAGCGCGGTCGGCAACTTCTAGGGTTAGGGTTAGGGTTAGGGTATGGAGAACCAGAAAGCCCACAGCTCCAGGGACAATTGGCATTGCAAAGGCCTGCCAAGAGGAGCACGACACTGCACCGACATGGCTCCCTTCCCAGCTTTCAAAGCCAGAACGCGGGGGGGGCGTGGCCGGAAACCGCGGTCGGCAACTTCTAGGGTTAGGGTTAGGGTTAGGGTCTGGAGAACCAGAAAGCCCACAGCTCCAGGGATAATTGGCATTGCAAAGGCCTGCCAAGAGGAGAACGACACTGCACCGACATGGCTCCCTCCCCAGCTTTCCTAGCCAGAACCCGGGGGGGGCGTGGCCGGAAAGCGCGGTCGGCAACTTCTAGGGTTAGGGTTAGGGTTAGGGTCTGGAGAACCAGAAAGCCCACAGCTCCAGGGATAATTGGGATTGCAAAGGCCTGCCAAGAGGAGCACGACACTGCACCGACATGGCTCCCTCCCCAGCTTTCCTAGCCAGAACGCGGGGGGGGCGTGGCCGGAAAGCGCAGTCGGCAACTTCTAGGGTTAGGGTTAGGGTTAGCGTCTGGAGAACCAGAAAGCCCACAGCTCCAGGGATAATTGGCATTGCAAAGGCCTGCCAAGAGGAGCACGACACTGCACCGACATGGCTCCCTCCCCAGCTTTCCTAGCCAGAACCCGGCGGGGGTGTGGCCGGAAACCGCGGTCGGCAACTTCTAGGGTTAGGGTTAGGGTTAGGGTCTGGAGAACCAGAAAGCCCACAGCTCCAGGGATAATTGGCATTGCAAAGGCCTGCCAAGAGGAGCACGACACTGCACCGACATGGCTCCCTCCCCAGCTTTCCTAGCCAGAACGCGGGGGGGGCGTGGCCGGAAAGCGCGGTCGGCAACTTCTAGGGTTAGGGTTAGGGTTAGGGTCTGGAGAACCAGAAAGCCCACAGCTCCAGGGATAATTGGCATTGCAAAGGCCTGCCAAGAGGAGCACGACACTGCACCGACATGGCTCCCTCCCCAGCTTTCCTAGCCAGAACGCGGGGGGGGCGTGGCCGGAAACCGCGGTCGGCAACTTCTAGGGTTAGGGTTAGGGTTAGGGTATGGAGAACCAGAAAGCCCACAGCTCCAGGGACAATTGGCATTGCAAAGGCCTGCCAAGAGGAGCACGACACTGCACCGACATGGCTCCCTCCCCAGCTTTCAAAGCCAGAACGCGGGGGGGGCGTGGCCGGAAAGCTCGGTCGGCAACTTCTAGGGTTAGGGTTAGGGTTAGGGTCTGGAGAACCAGAAAGCCCACAGCTCCAGGGATAATTGGCATTGCAAAGGCCTGCCAAGAGGAGCACGACACTGCACCGACATGGCTCCCTCCCCAGCTTTCCTAGCCAGAACCCACGGGGGGCGTGGCCGGAAACCACGGTCGGCAACTTCTAGGGTTAGGGTTAGGGTTAGGGTCTGGAGAACCAGAAAGCCCACAGCTCCAGGGACAATTGGGATTGCAAAGGCCTGCCAAGAGGAGCACGACACTGCACCGACATGCTCCCTCCCCAGCTTTCCAAGCCAGAACGCGGGGAGGGCGTGGCCGGAAACCGCGGTCGGCAACTTCTAGGGTTAGGGTTAGGGTTAGGGTCTGGAGAACCAGAAAGCCCACAGCTCCAGGGATAATTGGCATTGCAAAGGCCTGCCAAGAGGAGCACGACACTGCACCGACATGCTCCCTCCCCAGCTTTCCAAGCCAGAACGCGGGGAGGGCGTGGCCGGAAACCGCGGTCGGCAACTTCTAGGGTTAGGGTTAGGGTTAGGGTCTGGAGAACCAGAAAGCCCACAGCTCCAGGGATAATTGGGATTGCAAAGGCCTGCCAAGAGGAGCACGACACTGCACCGACATGGCTCTCTCCCCAGCTTTCCTAGCCAGAACTCGGGGGGGGCGTGGCCGGAAACCGCGGTCGGCAACTTCTAGGGTTAGGGTTAGGGTTAGGGTCTGGAGAACCAGAAAGCCCACAGCTCCAGGGATAATTGGGATTGCAAAGGCCTGCCAAGAGCAGCACGACACTGCACCGACATGGCTCCCTCCCCAGCTTTCCTAGTCAGAACCTGGGGGGGGCGTGGCCGGAAAGCGCTGTCGGCAACTTCTAGGGTTAGGGTTAGCGTCTGGAGAACCAGAAAGCCCACAGCTCCAGGGATAATTGGGATGGCAAAGGCCTGCCAAGAGGAGCACGACACTGCACCGACATGGCTCCCTCCCCAGCTTTCCTAGCCAGAACCCGGCGGGGGTGTGGCCGGAAACCGCGGTCGGCAACTTCTAGGGTTAGGGTTAGGGTTAGGGTCTGGAGAACCAGAAAGCCCACAGCTCCAGGGATAATTGGCATTGCAAAGGCCTGCCAAGAGGAGCACGACACTGCACCGACATGGCTCCCTCCCCAGCTTTCCTAGCCAGAACACGGGGGGGGCGTGGCCGGAAAGCGCGGTCGGCAACTTCTAGGGTTAGGGTTAGGGTTAGGGTCTGGAGAACCAGAAAGCCCACAGCTCCAGGGATAATTGGCATTGCAAAGGCCTGCCAAGAGGAGCACGACACTGCACCGACATGGCTCCCTCCCCAGCTTTCCTAGCCAGAACGCGGGGGGGGCGTGGCCGGAAAGCGCGGTCGGCAACTTCTAGGGTTAGGGTTAGGGTTAGGGTATGGAGAACCAGAAAGCCCACAGCTCCAGGGACAATTGGCATTGCAAAGGCCTGCCAAGAGGAGCACGACACTGCACCGACATGGCTCCCTCCCCAGCTTTCAAAGCCAGAACGCGGGGGGGGCGTGGCCGGAAAGCTCGGTCGGCAACTTCTAGGGTTAGGGTTAGGGTTAGGGTCTGGAGAACCAGAAAGCCCACAGCTCCAGGGATAATTGGCATTGCAAAGGCCTGCCAAGAGGAGCACGACACTGCACCGACATGGCTCCCTCCCCAGCTTTCCTAGCCAGAACCCACGGGGGGCGTGGCCGGAAACCACGGTCGGCAACTTCTAGGGTTAGGGTTAGGGTTAGGGTCTGGAGAACCAGAAAGCCCACAGCTCCAGGGACAATTGGGATTGCAAAGGCCTGCCAAGAGGAGCACGACACTGCACCGACATGCTCCCTCCCCAGCTTTCCAAGCCAGAACGCGGGGAGGGCGTGGCCGGAAACCGCGGTCGGCAACTTCTAGGGTTAGGGTTAGGGTTAGGGTCTGGAGAACCAGAAAGCCCACAGCTCCAGGGATAATTGGCATTGCAAAGGCCTGCCAAGAGGAGCACGACACTGCACCGACATGCTCCCTCCCCAGCTTTCCAAGCCAGAACGCGGGGAGGGCGTGGCCGGAAACCGCGGTCGGCAACTTCTAGGGTTAGGGTTAGGGTTAGGGTCTGGAGAACCAGAAAGCCCACAGCTCCAGGGATAATTGGCATTGCAAAGGCCTGCCAAGAGGAGCACGACACTGCACCGACATGGCTCTCTCCCCAGCTTTCCTAGCCAGAACTCGGGGGGGGCGTGGCCGGAAACCGCGGTCGGCAACTTCTAGGGTTAGGGTTAGGGTTAGGGTCTGGAGAACCAGAAAGCCCACAGCTCCAGGGATAATTGGGATTGCAAAGGCCTGCCAAGAGCAGCACGACACTGCACCGACATGGCTCCCTCCCCAGCTTTCCTAGCCAGAACACGGAGGGGGCGTGGCCGGAAACCGCGGTCGGCAACTTCTAGGGTTAGGGTTAGGGTTAGGGTATGGAGAACCAGAAAGCCCACAGCTCCAGGGATAATTGGCATTGCAAAGGCCTGCCAAGAGGAGCACGACACTGCACCGACATGGCTCCCTCCCCAGCTTTCCTAGCCAGAACCCGGCGGGGGCGTGGCCGGAAACCGCGGTCGGCAACTTCTAGGGTTAGGGTTAGGGTTAGGGTCTGGAGAACCAGAAAGCCCACAGCTCCAGGGATAATTGGCATTGCAAATGCCTGCCAAGAGGAGCACGACACTGCACCGACATGGCTCCCTCCCCAGATTTCCTAGCCAGAATGCGGGGGGGGCGTGGCCGGAAACCGCGGTCGGCAACTTCTAGGGTTAGGGTTAGGGTTAGGGTCTGGAGAACCAGAAAGCCCACAGCTCCAGGGATAATTGGCATTGCAAAGGCCTGCCAAGAGGAGCACGACACTGCACCGACATGGCTCCCTCCCCAGCTTTCCTAGCCAGAACGCGGCGGGGGCGTGGCCGGAAACCGCGGTCGGCAACTTCTAGGGTTAGGGTTAGGGTTAGCGTCTGGAGAACCGGAAAGCCCACAGCTCCAGGGATAATTGGCATTGCAAAGGCCTGCCAAGAGGAGCACGACACTGCACCGACATGGCTCCCTCCCCAGCTTTCCTAGTCAGAACCTGGGGGGGGCGTGGCCGGAAAGCGCTGTCGGCAACTTCTAGGGTTAGGGTTAGCGTCTGGAGAACCAGAAAGCCCACAGCTCCAGGGATAATTGGCATTGCAAAGGCCTGCCAAGAGGAGCACGACACTGCACCGACATGGCTCCCTCCCCAGCTTTCCTAGCCAGAACGCGGGGGGGGCGTGGCCGGAAACCGCAGTCGGCAACTTCTAGGGTTAGGGTTAGGGTTAGGGTCTGGAGAACCAGAAAGCCCACAGCTCCAGGGATAATTGGGATTGCAAAGGCCTGCCAAGAGGAGCACGACACTGCACCGACATGGCTCCCTCCCCAGCTTTCCTAGCCAGAACGCGGGGGGGGCGTGGCCGGAAACCGCGGTCGGCAACTTCTAGGGTTAGGGTTAGGGTTAGGGTCTGGAGAACCAGAAAGCCCACAGCTCCAGGGATAATTGGGATTGCAAAGGCCTGCCAAGAGGAGCACGACACTGCACCGACATGGCTCCCTCCCCAGCTTTCCTAGCCAGAACCCGGCGGGGGTGTGGCCGGAAACCGCGGTCGGCAACTTCTAGGGTTAGGGTTAGGGTTAGGGTCTGGAGAACCAGAAAGCCCACAGCTCCAGGGATAATTGGCATTGCAAAGGCCTGCCAAGAGGAGCACGACACTGCACCGACATGGCTCCCTCCCCAGCTTTCCTAGCCAGAACGCGGGGGGGGCGTGGCCGGAAAGCGCGGTCGGCAACTTCTAGGGTTAGGGTTAGGGTTAGGGTCTGGAGAACCAGAAAGCCCACAGCTCCAGGGATAATTGGCATTGCAAAGGCCTGCCAAGAGGAGCACGACACTGCACCGACATGGCTCCCTCCCCAGCTTTCCTAGCCAGAACGCGGGGGGGGCGTGGCCGGAAAGCGCGGTCGGCAACTTCTAGGGTTAGGGTTAGGGTTAGGGTATGGAGAACCAGAAAGCCCACAGCTCCAGGGACAATTGGCATTGCAAAGGCCTGCCAAGAGGAGCACGACACTGCACCGACATGGCTCCCTCCCCAGCTTTCCCGGCTAGAACCCGGGGGGGGGCGTGGCCGGAAAGCGCAGTCGGCAATTTCTAGGGTTAGGGTTAGGGTTAGGGTCTGGAGAACCAGAAAGCCCACAGCTCCAGGGATAATTGGGATTGCAAAGGCCTGCCAAGAGGAGCACGACACTGCACCGACATGGCTCCCTCCCCAGCTTTCCTAGCCAGAACCCACGGGGGGCGTGGCCGGAAACCACGGTCGGCAACTTCTAGGGTTAGGGTTAGGGTTAGGGTCTGGAGAACCAGAAAGCCCACAGCTCCAGGGATAATTGGGATTGCAAAGGCCTGCCAAGAGCAGCACGACACTGCACCGACATGGCTCCCTCCCCAGCTTTCCCGGCTAGAACCCGGGGGGGGGCGTGGCCGGAAAGCGCAGTCGGCAACTTCTAGGGTTAGGGTTAGGGTTAGGGTCTGGAGAACCAGAAAGCCCACAGCTCCAGGGATAATTGGGATTGCAAAGGCCTGCCAAGAGGAGCACGACACTGCACCGACATGGCTCCCTCCCCAGCTTTCCTAGCCAGAACCCACGGGGGGCGTGGCCGGAAACCGCCGTCGGCAACTTCTAGGGTTAGGGTTAGGGTTAGGGTATGGAGAACCAGAAAGCCCACAGCTCCAGGGACAATTGGCATTGCAAAGGCCTGCCAAGAGGAGCATGACACTGCACCGACATGGCTCCCTCCCCAGCTTTCCAAGCCAGAACGCGGGGGGGGCGTGGCCGGAAACCGCGGTCGGCAACTTCTAGGGTTAGGGTTAGGGTTAGGGTCTGGAGAACCAGAAAGCCCACAGCTCCAGGGATAATTGGCATTGCAAAGGCCTGCCAAGAGGAGCACGACACTGCACCGACATGGCTCCCTCCCCAGCTTTCCTAGCCAGAACGCGGGGGGGGGGCGTGGCCGGAAACCGCGGTCGGCAACTTCTAGGGTTAGGGTTAGGGTTAGGGTCTGGAGAACCAGAAAGCCCACAGCTCCAGGGATAATTGGCATTGCAAAGGCCTGCCAAGAGGAGCACGACACTGCACCGACATGGCTCCCTCCCCAGCTTTCCTAGCCAGAACGCGGGGGGGGGCGTGGCCGGAAACCGCGGTCGGCAACTTCTAGGGTTAGGGTTAGGGTTAGGGTCTGGAGAACCAGAAAGCCCACAGCTCCAGGGATAATTGGCATTGCAAAGGCCTGCCAAGAGGAGCACGACACTGCACCGACATGGCTCCCTCCCCAGCTTTCCTAGCCAGAACGCGGGGGGGGCGTGGCCGGAAACGGCGGTCGGCAACTTCTAGGGTTAGGGTTAGGGTTAGGGTCTGGAGAACCAGAAAGCCCACAGCTCCAGGGATAATTGGGATTGCAAAGGCCTGCCAAGAGGAGCACGACACTGCACCGACATGGCTCCCTCCCCAGCTTTCCTAGCCAGAACGCGGGGGGGGCGTGGCCGGAAAGCGCGGTCGGCAACTTCTAGGGTTAGGGTTAGGGTTAGGGTCTGGAGAACCAGAAAGCCCACAGCTCCAGGGATAATTGGCATTGCAAAGGCCTGCCAAGAGCAGCACGACACTGCACCGACATGGCTCCCTCCCCAGCTTTCCTAGCCAGAACGCGGGGGGGGCGTGGCCGGAAAGCGCGGTCGGCAACTTCTAGGGTTAGGGTTAGGGTTAGGGTCTGGAGAACCAGAAAGCCCACAGCTCCAGGGATAATTGGGATTGCAAAGGCCTGCCAAGAGCAGCACGACACTGCACCGACATGGCTCCCTCCCCAGCTTTCCTAGCCAGAATGCGGGGGGGGTGTGGCCGGAAACGGCGGTCGGCAACTTCTAGGGTTAGGGTTAGGGTTAGGGTCTGGAGAACCAGAAAGCCCACAGCTCCAGGGATAATTGGGATTGCAAAGGCCTGCCAAGAGGAGCACGACACTGCACCGACATGGCTCCCTCCCCAGCTTTCCTAGCCAGAACGCGGGGGGGGCGTGGCCGGAAACCGCGGTCGGCAACTTCTAGGGTTAGGGTTAGGGTTAGGGTCTGGAGAACCAGAAAGCCCACAGCTCCAGGGATAATTGGCATTGCAAAGGCCTGCCAAGAGGAGCACGACACTGCACCGACATGGCTCCCTCCCCAGCTTTCCTAGCCAGAACGCGGGGGGGGCGTGGCCGGAAACCGCAGTCGGCAACTTCTAGGGTTAGGGTTAGGGTTAGGGTCTGGAGAACCAGAAAGCCCACAGCTCCAGGGATAATTGGCATTGCAAAGGCCTGCCAAGAGGAGCACTACACTGCACCGACATGGCTCCCTCCCCAGCTTTCCTAGCCAGAACCCACGGGGGGCGTGGCCGGAAACCACGGTCGGCAACTTCTAGGGTTAGGGTTAGGGTTAGGGTCTGGAGAACCAGAAAGCCCACAGCTCCAGGGATAATTGGCATTGCAAAGGCCTGCCAAGAGGAGCACGACACTGCACCGACATGGCTCCCTCCCCAGCTTTCCTAGCCAGAACCCGGGGGGGGCGTGGCCGGAAAGCGCGGTCGGCAACTTCTAGGGTTAGGGTTAGGGTTAGGGTCTGGAGAACCAGAAAGCCCACAGCTCCAGGGATAATTGGGATTGCAAAGGCCTGCCAAGAGGAGCACGACACTGCACCGACATGGCTCCCTCCCCAGCTTTCCTAGCCAGAACGCGGGGGGGGCGTGGCCGGAAAGCGCAGTCGGCAACTTCTAGGGTTAGGGTTAGGGTTAGCGTCTGGAGAACCAGAAAGCCCACAGCTCCAGGGATAATTGGCATTGCAAAGGCCTGCCAAGAGGAGCACGACACTGCACCGACATGGCTCCCTCCCCAGCTTTCCTAGTCAGAACCTGGGGGGGGCGTGGCCGGAAAGCGCTGTCGGCAACTTCTAGGGTTAGGGTTAGGGTTAGGGTCTGGAGAACCAGAAAGCCCACAGCTCCAGGGATAATTGGCATTGCAAATGCCTGCCAAGAGGAGCACGACACTGCACCGACATGGCTCCCTCCCCAGCTTTCCTAGCCAGAACCCGGGGGGGGCGTGGCCGGAAAGCGCGGTCGGCAACTTCTAGGGTTAGGGTTAGGGTTAGGGTCTGGAGAACCAGAAAGCCCACAGCTCCAGGGATAATTGGCATTGCAAAGGCCTGCCAAGAGGAGCACGACACTGCACCGACATGGCTCCCTCCCCAGCTTTCCTAGCCAGAACCCACGGGGGGCGTGGCCGGAAACCACGGTCGGCAACTTCTAGGGTTAGGGTTAGGGTTAGGGTCTGGAGAACCAGAAAGCCCACAGCTCCAGGGATAATTGGCATTGCAAAGGCCTGCCAAGAGGAGCACGACACTGCACCGACATGGCTCCCTCCCCAGCTTTCCCGGCTAGAACCCGGGGGGGGCGTGGCCGGAAAGCGCAGTCGGCAATTTCTAGGGTTAGGGTTAGGGTTAGGGTCTGGAGAACCAGAAAGCCCACAGCTCCAGGGATAATTGGGATTGCAAAGGCCTGCCAAGAGGAGCACGACACTGCACCGACATGGCTCCCTCCCCAGCTTTCCCGGCTAGAACCCGGGGGGGGGCGTGGCCGGAAAGCGCAGTCGGCAATTTCTAGGGTTAGGGTTAGGGTTAGGGTCTGGAGAACCAGAAAGCCCACAGCTCCAGGGATAATTGGGATTGCAAAGGCCTGCCAAGAGGAGCACGACACTGCACCGACATGGCTCCCTCCCCAGCTTTCCTAGCCAGAACGCAGGGGGGGCGTGGCCGGAAACGGCGGTCGGCAACTTCTAGGGTTAGGGTTAGGGTTAGGGTCTGGAGAACCAGAAAGCCCACAGCTCCAGGGATAATTGGCATTGCAAAGGCCTGCCAAGAGGAGCACGACACTGCACCGACATGGCTCCCTCCCCAGCTTTCCTAGCCAGAACCCACGGGGGGCGTGGCCGGAAACCACGGTCGGCAACTTCTAGGGTTAGGGTTAGGGTTAGGGTCTGGAGAACCAGAAAGCCCACAGCTCCAGGGATAATTGGCATTGCAAAGGCCTGCCAAGAGGAGCACGACACTGCACCGACATGGCTCCCTCCCCAGCTTTCCCGGCTAGAACCCGGGGGGGGCGTGGCCGGAAAGCGCAGTCGGCAATTTCTAGGGTTAGGGTTAGGGTTAGGGTCTGGAGAACCAGAAAGCCCACAGCTCCAGGGATAATTGGGATTGCAAAGGCCTGCCAAGAGGAGCACGACACTGCACCGACATGGCTCCCTCCCCAGCTTTCCCGGCTAGAACCCGGGGGGGGGCGTGGCCGGAAAGCGCAGTCGGCAATTTCTAGGGTTAGGGTTAGGGTTAGGGTCTGGAGAACCAGAAAGCCCACAGCTCCAGGGATAATTGGGATTGCAAAGGCCTGCCAAGAGGAGCACGACACTGCACCGACATGGCTCCCTCCCCAGCTTTCCTAGCCAGAACGCAGGGGGGGCGTGGCCGGAAACGGCGGTCGGCAACTTCTAGGGTTAGGGTTAGGGTTAGGGTCTGGAGAACCAGAAAGCCCACAGCTCCAGGGATAATTGGCATTGCAAAGGCCTGCCAAGAGCAGCACGACACTGCACCGACATGGCTCCCTCCCCAGCTTTCCCGGCTAGAACCCGGGGGGGGCGTGGCCGGAAAGCGCAGTCGGCAATTTCTAGGGTTAGGGTTAGGGTTAGGGTCTGGAGAACCAGAAAGCCCACAGCTCCAGGGATAATTGGGATTGCAAAGGCCTGCCAAGAGGAGCACGACACTGCACCGACATGGCTCCCTCCCCAGCTTTCCTAGCCAGAACCCACGGGGGGCGTGGCCGGAAACCACGGTCGGCAACTTCTAGGGTTAGGGTTAGGGTTAGGGTCTGGAGAACCAGAAAGCCCACAGCTCCAGGGACAATTGGCATTGCAAAGGCCTGCCAAGAGGAGCACGACACTGCACCGACATGGCTCCCTCCCCAGCTTTCCAAGCCAGAACGCGGGGGGGGCGTGGCCGGAAACCGCGGTCGGCAACTTCTAGGGTTAGGGTTAGGGTTAGGGTCTGGAGAACCAGAAAGCCCACAGCTCCAGGGATAATTGGCATTGCAAAGGCCTGCCAAGAGGAGCACGACACTGCACCGACATGGCTCCCTCCCCAGCTTTCCTAGCCAGAATGCGGGGGGGGCGTGGCCGGAAACGGCGGTCGGCAACTTCTAGGGTTAGGGTTAGGGTTAGGGTCTGGAGAACCAGAAAGCCCACAGCTCCAGGGATAATTGGCATTGCAAAGGCCTGCCAAGAGGAGCACGACACTGCACCGACATGGCTCCCTCCCCAGCTTTCCTAGCCAGAACGCGGGGGGGGCGTGGCCGGAAACCGCGGTCGGCAACTTCTAGGGTTAGGGTTAGGGTTAGGGTCTGGAGAACCAGAAAGCCCACAGCTCCAGGGATAATTGGCATTGCAAAGGCCTGCCAAGAGGAGCACGACACTGCACCGACATGGCTCCCTCCCCAGCTTTCCTAGCCAGAACCCGGGGGGGGCGTGGCCGGAAAGCGCGGTCGGCAACTTCTAGGGTTAGGGTTAGGGTTAGGGTCTGGAGAACCAGAAAGCCCACAGCTCCAGGGATAATTGGCATTGCAAAGGCCTGCCACGAGGAGCACGACACTGCACCGACATGGCTCCCTCCCCAGCTTTCCTAGCCAGAACCCACGGGGGGCGTGGCCGGAAACCACGGTCGGCAACTTCTAGGGTTAGGGTTAGGGTTAGGGTCTGGAGAACCAGAAAGCCCACAGCTCCAGGGATAATTGGGATGGCAAAGGCCTGCCAAGAGGAGCACGACACTGCACCGACATGGCTCCCTCCCCAGCTTTCCCGGCTAGAACCCGGGGGGGGCGTGGCCGGAAAGCGCAGTCGGCAATTTCTAGGGTTAGGGTTAGGGTTAGGGTCTGGAGAACCAGAAAGCCCACAGCTCCAGGGATAATTGGGATTGCAAAGGCCTGCCAAGAGGAGCACGACACTGCACCGACATGGCTCCCTCCCCAGCTTTCCCGGCTAGAACCCGGGGGGGGGCGTGGCCGGAAAGCGCAGTCGGCAATTTCTAGGGTTAGGGTTAGGGTTAGGGTCTGGAGAACCAGAAAGCCCACAGCTCCAGGGATAATTGGGATTGCAAAGGCCTGCCAAGAGGAGCACGACACTGCACCGACATGGCTCCCTCCCCAGCTTTCCTAGCCAGAACCCACGGGGGGCGTGGCCGGAAACCACGGTCGGCAACTTCTAGGGTTAGGGTTAGGGTTAGGGTCTGGAGAACCAGAAAGCCCACAGCTCCAGGGATAATTGGGATTGCAAAGGCCTGCCAAGAGCAGCACGACACTGCACCGACATGGCTCCCTCCCCAGCTTTCCCGGCTAGAACCCGGGGGGGGCGTGGCCGGAAAGCGCAGTCGGCAATTTCTAGGGTTAGGGTTAGGGTTAGGGTCTGGAGAACCAGAAAGCCCACAGCTCCAGGGATAATTGGGATTGCAAAGGCCTGCCAAGAGCAGCACGACACTGCACCGACATGGCTCCCTCCCCAGCTTTCCTAGCCAGAACCCACGGGGGGCGTGGCCGGAAACCACGGTCGGCAACTTCTAGGGTTAGGGTTAGGGTTAGGGTCTGGAGAACCAGAAAGCCCACAGCTCCAGGGACAATTGGCATTGCAAAGGCCTGCCAAGAGGAGCACGACACTGCACCGACATGGCTCCCTCCCCAGCTTTCCAAGCCAGAACGCGGGGGGGGCGTGGCCGGAAACCGCGGTCGGCAACTTCTAGGGTTAGGGTTAGGGTTAGGGTCTGGAGAACCAGAAAGCCCACAGCTCCAGGGATAATTGGCATTGCAAAGGCCTGCCAAGAGGAGCACGACACTGCACCGACATGGCTCCCTCCCCAGCTTTCCTAGCCAGAATGCGGGGGGGGCGTGGCCGGAAACGGCGGTCGGCAACTTCTAGGGTTAGGGTTAGGGTTAGGGTCTGGAGAACCAGAAAGCCCACAGCTCCAGGGATAATTGGCATTGCAAAGGCCTGCCAAGAGGAGCACGACACTGCACCGACATGGCTCCCTCCCCAGCTTTCCTAGCCAGAACGCGGGGGGGGCGTGGCCGGAAACCGCGGTCGGCAACTTCTAGGGTTAGGGTTAGGGTTAGGGTCTGGAGAACCAGAAAGCCCACAGCTCCAGGGATAATTGGGATTGCAAAGGCCTGCCAAGAGGAGCACGACACTGCACCGACATGGCTCCCTCCCCAGCTTTCCCGGCTAGAACCCGGGGGGGGGCGTGGCCGGAAAGCGCAGTCGGCAATTTCTAGGGTTAGGGTTAGGGTTAGGGTCTGGAGAACCAGAAAGCCCACAGCTCCAGGGATAATTGGGATTGCAAAGGCCTGCCAAGAGGAGCACGACACTGCACCGACATGGCTCCCTCCCCAGCTTTCCTAGCCAGAACCCACGGGGGGCGTGGCCGGAAACCACGGTCGGCAACTTCTAGGGTTAGGGTTAGGGTTAGGGTCTGGAGAACCAGAAAGCCCACAGCTCCAGGGATAATTGGCATTGCAAAGGCCTGCCAAGAGCAGCACGACACTGCACCGACATGGCTCCCTTCCCAGCTTTCCCGGCTAGAACCCGGGGGGGGCGTGGCCGGAAAGCGCAGTCGGCAATTTCTAGGGTTAGGGTTAGGGTTAGGGTCTGGAGAACCAGAAAGCCCACAGCTCCAGGGATAATTGGGATTGCAAAGGCCTGCCAAGAGGAGCACGACACTGCACCGACATGGCTCCCTCCCCAGCTTTCCTAGCCAGAACCCACGGGGGGCGTGGCCGGAAACCGCGGTCGGCAACTTCTAGGGTTAGGGTTAGGGTTAGGGTCTGGAGAACCAGAAAGCCCACAGCTCCAGGGACAATTGGCATTGCAAAGGCCTGCCAAGAGGAGCACGACACTGCACCGACATGGCTCCCTCCCCAGCTTTCCAAGCCAGAACCCGGCGGGGGCGTGGCCGGAAACCGCGGTCGGCAACTTCTAGGGTTAGGGTTAGGGTTAGGGTCTGGAGAACCAGAAAGCCCACAGCTCCAGGGATAATTGGCATTGCAAAGGCCTGCCAAGAGGAGCACGACACTGCACCGACATGGCTCCCTCCCCAGCTTTCCTAGCCAGAATGCGGGGGGGGCGTGGCCAGAAACGGCGGTCGGCAACTTCTAGGGTTAGGGTTAGGGTTAGGGTCTGGAGAACCAGAAAGCCCACAGCTCCAGGGATAATTGGCATTGCAAAGGCCTGCCAAGAGCAGCACGACACTGCACCGACATGGCTCCCTCCCCAGCTTTCCTAGCCAGAACGCGGGGGGGGCGTGTCCGGAAACCGCGGTCGGCAACTTCTAGGGTTAGGGTTAGGGTTAGGGTCTGGAGAACCAGAAAGCCCACAGCTCCAGGGATAATTGGCATTGCAAAGGCCTGCCAAGAGGAGCACGACACTGCACCGACATGGCTCCCTCCCCAGCTTTCCTAGCCAGAACGCGGGGGGGGCGTGGCCGGAAACCGCCGTCGGCAACTTCTAGGGTTAGGGTTAGGGTTAGGGTCTGGAGAACCAGAAAGCCCACAGCTCCAGGGATAATTGGCATTGCAAAGGCCTGCCAAGAGGAGCACGACACTGCACCGACATGGCTCCCTCCCCAGCTTTCCTAGCCAGAACGCGGGGGGGGCGTGGCCGGAAACGGCGGTCGGCAACTTCTAGGGTTAGGGTTAGGGTTAGGGTCTGGAGAACCAGAAAGCCCACAGCTCCAGGGATAATTGGCATTGCAAAGGCCTGCCAAGAGGAGCACGACACTGCACCGACATGGCTCCCTCCCCAGCTTTCCTAGCCAGAACGCGGGGGGGGGCGTGGCCGGAAAGCGCGGTCGGCAACTTCTAGGGTTAGGGTTAGGGTTAGGGTCTGGAGAACCAGAAAGCCCACAGCTCCAGGGATAATTGGCATTGCAAAGGCCTGCCAAGAGGAGCACGACACTGCACCGACATGGCTCCCTCCCCAGCTTTCCTAGCCAGAACGCGGGGGGGGGCGTGGCCGGAAACCGCGGTCGGCAACTTCTAGGGTTAGGGTTAGGGTTAGGGTCTGGAGAACCAGAAAGCCCACAGCTCCAGGGATAATTGGGATTGCAAAGGCCTGCCAAGAGGAGCACGACACTGCACCGACATGGCTCCCTCCCCAGCTTTCCTAGCCAGAACGCGGGGGGGGCGTGGCCGGAAACCGCGGTCGGCAACTTCTAGGGTTAGGGTTAGGGTTAGGGTCTGGAGAACCAGAAAGCCCACAGCTCCAGGGATAATTGGCATTGCAAAGGCCTGCCAAGAGGAGCACGACACTGCACCGACATGGCTCCCTCCCCAGCTTTCCTAGCCAGAACCCACGGGGGGGGCGTGGCCGGAAACCGCGGTCGGCAACTTCTAGGGTTAGGGTTAGGGTTAGGGTCTGGAGAACCAGAAAGCCCACAGCTCCAGGGATAATTGGCATTGCAAAGGCCTGCCAAGAGGAGCACGACACTGCACCGACATGGCTCCCTCCCCAGCTTTCCTAGCCAGAAGCCGGGGGGGGCTGGGCCAGAAACCGCGGTCGGCAACTTCTAGGGTTAGGGTTAGGGTTAGCGTCTGGAGAACCAGAAAGCCCACAGCTCCAGGGATAATTGGGATTGCAAAGGCCTGCCAAGAGCAGCACGACACTGCACCGACATGGCTCCCTCCCCAGCTTTCCTAGCCAGAATGCGGGGGGGGCGTGGCCGGAAACCGCGGTCGGCAACTTCTAGGGTTAGGGTTAGGGTTAGCGTCTGGAGAACCAGAAAGCCCACAGCTCCAGGGATAATTGGGATTGCAAAGGCCTGCCAAGAGGAGCACGACACTGCACCGACATGGCTCCCTCCCCAGCTTTCCCGGCTAGAACCCGGGGGGGGCGTGGCCGGAAAGCGCAGTCGGCAATTTCTAGGGTTAGGGTTAGGGTTAGGGTCTGGAGAACCAGAAAGCCCACAGCTCCAGGGATAATTGGCATTGCAAAGGCCTGCCAAGAGGAGCACGACACTGCACCGACATGGCTCCCTCCCCAGCTTTCCTAGCCAGAATGCGGGGGGGGGCGTGGCCGGAAACCGCGGTCGGCAACTTCTAGGGTTAGGGTTAGGGTTAGGGTCTGGAGAACCAGAAAGCCCACAGCTCCAGGGATAATTGGGATGGCAAAGGCCTGCCAAGAGGAGCACGACACTGCACCGACATGGCTCTATCCCTAGCTTTCCTAGCCAGAACGCGGGGGGGGCGTGGCCGGAAACCGCCGTCGGCAACTTCTAGGGTTAGGGTTAGGGTTAGGGTCTGGAGAACCAGAAAGCCCACAGCTCCAGGGATAATTGGCATTGCAAAGGCCTGCCAAGAGGAGCACGACACTGCACCGACATGGCTCCCTCCCCAGCTTTCCTAGCCAGAACGCGGGGGGGGCGTGGCCGGAAACCGCGGTCGGCAACTTCTAGGGTTAGGGTTAGGGTTAGGGTCTGGAGAACCAGAAAGCCCACAGCTCCAGGGATAATTGGCATTGCAAAGGCCTGCCAAGAGGAGCACGACACTGCACCGACATGGCTCCCTCCCCAGCTTTCCTAGCCAGAACCCGGCGGGGGTGTGGCTGGAAAGCGCGGTCGGCAACTTCTAGGGTTAGGGTTAGGGTTAGCGTCTGGAGAACCAGAAAGCCCACAGCTCCAGGGATAATTGGCATTGCAAAGGCCTGCCAAGAGGAGCACGACACTGCACCGACATGGCTCCCTCCCCAGCTTTCCTAGCCAGAATGCGGGGGGGGCGTGGCCGGAAGCCACGGTCGGCAACTTCTAGGGTTAGGGTTAGGGTTAGGATCTGGAGAACCAGAAAGCCCACAGCTCCAGGGATAATTGGCATTGCAAAGGCCTGCCAAGAGGAGCACGACACTGCACCGACATGGCTCCCTCCCCAGCTTTCCTAGCCAGAACGCGGGGGGGGGCGTGGCCGGAAAGCGCGGTCGGCAACTTCTAGGGTTAGGGTTAGGGTTAGGGTCTGGAGAACCAGAAAGCCCACAGCTCCAGGGATAATTGGCATTGCAAAGGCCTGCCAAGAGGAGCACGACACTGCACCGACATGGCTCCCTCCCCAGCTTTCCTAGCCAGAACGCGGGGGGGGCGTGGCCGGAAACGGCGGTCGGCAACTTCTAGGGTTAGGGTTAGGGTTAGGGTCTGGAGAACCAGAAAGCCCACAGCTCCAGGGATAATTGGGATTGTAAAGGCCTGCCAAGAGGAGCACGACACTGCACCGACATGGCTCCCTCCCCAGCTTTCCTAGCCAGAACGCGGGGGGGGCGTGGCCGGAAACCGCGGTCGGCAACTTCTAGGGTTAGGGTTAGGGTTAGGGTCTGGAGAACCAGAAAGCCCACAGCTCCAGGGATAATTGGCATTGCAAAGGCCTGCCAAGAGGAGCACGACACTGCACCGACATGGCTCCCTCCCCAGCTTTCCTAGCCAGAACGCGGGGGGGGGCGTGGCCGGAAACCGCGGTCGGCAACTTCTAGGGTTAGGGTTAGGGTTAGGGTCTGGAGAACCAGAAAGCCCACAGCTCCAGGGATAATTGGGATGGCAAAGGCCTGCCAAGAGGAGCACGACACTGCACCGACATGGCTCCCTCCCCAGCTTTCCTAGCCAGAACCCGGCGGGGGCGTGGCCGGAAACCGCGGTCGTCAACTTCTAGGGTTAGGGTTAGGGTTAGGGTCTGGAGAACCAGAAAGCCCACAGCTCCAGGGATAATTGGCATTGCAAAGGCCTGCCAAGAGGAGCACGACACTGCACCGACATGGCTCCCTCCCCAGCTTTCCTAGCCAGAACGCGGGGGGGGCGTGGCCGGAAACCACGGTCGTCAACTTCTAGGGTTAGGGTTAGGGTTAGGGTCTGGAGAACCAGAAAGCCCACAGCTCCAGGGATAATTGGGATGGCAAAGGCCTGCCAAGAGGAGCACGACACTGCACCGACATGGCTCCCTCCCCAGCTTTCCTAGCCAGAAGCCGGGGGGGGCGTGGCCGGAAAGCGCGGTCGGCAACTTCTAGGGTTAGGGTTAGGGTTAGGGTCTGGAGAACCAGAAAGCCCACAGCTCCAGGGATAATTGGCATTGCAAAGGCCTGCCAAGAGGAGCACGACACTGCACCGACATGGCTCCCTCCCCAGCTTTCCTAGCCAGAATGCGGGGGGGGCGTGGCCGGAAACCGCGGTCGGCAACTTCTAGGGTTAGGGTTAGGGTTAGGGTCTGGAGAACCAGAAAGCCCACAGCTCCAGGGATAATTGGCATTGCAAAGGCCTGCCAAGAGGAGCACGACACTGCACCGACATGGCTCCCTCCCCAGCTTTCCCGGCTAGAACCCGGGGGGGGCGTGGCCGGAAACCGCGGTCGGCAACTTCTAGGGTTAGGGTTAGGGTTAGGGTCTGGAGAACCAGAAAGCCCACAGCTCCAGGGATAATTGGCATTGCAAAGGCCTGCCAAGAGGAGCACGACACTGCACCGACATGGCTCCCTCCCCAGCTTTCCTAGCCAGAACCCGGCGGGGGTGTGGCTGGAAAGCGCGGTCGGCAACTTCTAGGGTTAGGGTTAGGGTTAGCGTCTGGAGAACCAGAAAGCCCACAGCTCCAGGGATAATTGGCATTGCAAAGGCCTGCCAAGAGGAGCACGACACTGCACCGACATGGCTCCCTCCCCAGCTTTCCTAGCCAGAACGCGGGGGGGGCGTGGCCGGAAACCACGGTCGGCAACTTCTAGGGTTAGGGTTAGGGTTAGGATCTGGAGAACCAGAAAGCCCACAGCTCCAGGGATAATTGGCATTGCAAAGGCCTGCCAAGAGGAGCACGACACTGCACCGACATGGCTCCCTCCCCAGCTTTCCTAGCCAGAACGCGGGGGGGGGCGTGGCCGGAAACCGCGGTCGGCAACTTCTAGGGTTAGGGTTAGGGTTAGGGTCTGGAGAACCAGAAAGCCCACAGCTCCAGGGATAATTGGCATTGCAAAGGCCTGCCAAGAGGAGCACGACACTGCACCGACATGGCTCCCTCCCCAGCTTTCCTAGCCAGAACGCGGGGGGGGCGTGGCCGGAAACGGCGGTCGGCAACTTCTAGGGTTAGGGTTAGGGTTAGGGTCTGGAGAACCAGAAAGCCCACAGCTCCAGGGATAATTGGCATTGCAAAGGCCTGCCAAGAGGAGCACGACACTGCACCGACATGGCTCCCTCCCCAGCTTTCCTAGCCAGAACGCGGGGGGGGCGTGGCCGGAAACCGCGGTCGGCAACTTCTAGGGTTAGGGTTAGGGTTAGGGTCTGGAGAACCAGAAAGCCCACAGCTCCAGGGATAATTGGGATTGTAAAGGCCTGCCAAGAGGAGCACGACACTGCACCGACATGGCTCCCTCCCCAGCTTTCCTAGCCAGAACGCGGGGGGGGCGTGGCCGGAAACCGCGGTCGGCAACTTCTAGGGTTAGGGTTAGGGTTAGGGTCTGGAGAACCAGAAAGCCCACAGCTCCAGGGATAATTGGGATGGCAAAGGCCTGCCAAGAGGAGCACGACACTGCACCGACATGGCTCCCTCCCCAGCTTTCCTAGCCAGAACGCGGGGGGGGCGTGGCCGGAAACCGCGGTCGGCAACTTCTAGGGTTAGGGTTAGGGTTAGGGTCTGGAGAACCAGAAAGCCCACAGCTCCAGGGATAATTGGCATTGCAAAGGCCTGCCAAGAGGAGCACGACACTGCACCGACATGGCTCTCTCCCCAGCTTTCCTAGCCAGAACCCGGGGGGGGCGTGGCCGGAAACCGCGGTCGGCAACTTCTAGGGTTAGGGTTAGGGTTAGGGTCTGGAGAACCAGAAAGCCCACAGCTCCAGGGATAATTGGCATTGCAAAGGCCTGCCAAGAGGAGCACGACACTGCACCGACATGGCTCCCTCCCCAGCTTTCCTAGCCAGAACGCGGGGGGGGCGTGGCCGGAAACCGCGGTCGGCAACTTCTAGGGTTAGGGTTAGGGTTAGGGTCTGGAGAACCAGAAAGCCCACAGCTCCAGGGATAATTGGCATTGCAAAGGCCTGCCAAGAGGAGCACGACACTGCACCGACATGGCTCTCTCCCCAGCTTTCCTAGCCAGAACGCTGGGGGGGCGTGGCCGGAAACCGCGGTCGGCAACTTCTAGGGTTAGGGTTAGGGTTAGGGTCTGGAGAACCAGAAAGCCCACAGCTCCAGGGATAATTGGCATTGCAAAGGCCTGCCAAGAGGAGCACGACACTGCACCGACATGGCTCCCTCCCCAGCTTTCCCGGCTAGAACGCGGGGGGGGCGTGGCCGGAAACCGCGGTCGGCAATTTCTAGGGTTAGGGTTAGGGTTATGGTCTGGAGAACCAGAAAGCCCACAGCTCCAGGGATAATTGGCATTGCAAAGGCCTGCCAAGAGGAGCACGACACTGCACCGACATGGCTCCCTCCCCAGCTTTCCTAGCCAGAACGCGGGGGGTGGGCGTGGCCGGAAACTGCGGTCGGCAACTTCTAGGGTTAGGGTTAGGGTTAGGGTCTGGAGAACCAGAAAGCCCACAGCTCCAGGGATAATTGGGATGGCAAAGGCCTGCCAAGAGGAGCACGACACTGCACCGACATGGCTCCCTCCCCAGCTTTCCTAGCCAGAACGCGGGGGGGGCGTTTCCAGAAACCGCGGTCGGCAACTTCTAGGGTTAGGGTTAGGGTTAGCGTCTGGAGAACCAGAAAGCCCACAGCTCCAGGGATAATTGGCATTGCAAAGGCCTGCCAAGAGGAGCACGACACTGCACCGACATGGCTCCCTCCCCAGCTTTCCTAGCCAGAACGCGGGGGGGGCGTGGCCGGAAACCGCGGTCGGCAACTTCTAGGGTTAGGGTTAGGGTTAGGGTCTGGAGAACCAGAAAGCCCACAGCTCCAGGGATAATCGGCATTGCAAAGGCCTGCCAAGAGGAGCACGACACTGCACCGACATGGCTCCCTCCCCAGCTTTCCTAGCCAGAACCCGGCGGGGGGGGCGTGGCCGGAAACCGCGGTCGGCAACTTCTAGGGTTAGGGTTAGGGTTAGGGTCTGGAGAACCAGAAAGCCCACAGCTCCAGGGATAATTGGCATTGCAAAGGCCTGCCAAGAGGAGCACGACACTGCACCGACATGGCTCCCTCCCCAGCTTTCCTAGCCAGAACCCACGGGGGGCGTGGCCGGAAACTGCGGTCGGCAACTTCTAGGGTTAGGGTTAGGGTTAGGGTCTGGAGAACCAGAAAGCCCACAGCTCCAGGGATAATTGGCATTGCAAAGGCCTGCCAAGAGGAGCACGACACTGCACCGACATGGCTCCCTCCCCAGCTTTCCTAGCCAGAACGCGGGGGGGGCGTGGCCGGAAACCGCGGTCGGCAACTTCTAGGGTTAGGGTTAGGGTTAGGGTCTGGAGAACCAGAAAGCCCACAGCTCCAGGGATAATTGGCATTGCAAAGGCCTGCCAAGGGGAGCACGACACTGCACCGACATGGCTCCCTCCCCAGCTTTCCTAGCCAGAACGCGGGGGGGGCGTGACCAGAAACCGCGGTCGACAACTTCTAGGGTTAGGGTTAGGGTTAGGGTCTGGAGAACCAGAAAGCCCACAGCTCCAGGGATAATTGGCATTGCAAAGGCCTGCCAAGAGGAGCACGACACTGCACCGACATGGCTCCCTCCCCAGCATTCCTAGCCAGAACGCGGGGGAGGCGTGGCCGGAAACCGCGGTCGGCAACTTCTAGGGTTAGGGTTAGGGTTAGGGTCTGGAGAACCAGAAAGCCCACAGCTCCAGGGATAATTGGCATTGCAAAGGCCTGTCAAGAGGAGCACGACACTGCACCGACATGGCTCCCTCCCCAGCTTTCCTAGCCAGAACCCGGCGGGGGCGTGGCCGGAAAGCGCGGTCGGAAACTTCTAGGGTTAGGGTTAGGGTTAGGGTCTGGAGAACCAGAAAGCCCACAGCTCCAGGGATAATTGGCATTGCAAAGGCCTGCCAAGGGGAGCACGACACTGCACCGACATGGCTCCCTCCCCAGCTTTCCTAGCCAGAACGCGGGGGGGGCGTGACCAGAAACCGCGGTCGACAACTTCTAGGGTTAGGGTTAGGGTTAGGGTCTGGAGAACCAGAAAGCCCACAGCTCCAGGGATAATTGGCATTGCAAAGGCCTGCCAAAAGGAGCACGACACTGCACCGACATGGCTCCCTCCCCAGCATTCCTAGCCAGAACGCGGGGGGGGCGTGGCCGGAAACCGCGGTCGGCAACTTCTAGGTTTAGGGTTAGGGTTAGGGTCTGGAGAACCAGAAAGCCCACAGCTCCAGGGATAATTGGGATGGCAAAGGCCTGCCAAGAGGAGCACGACACTGCACCGACATGGCTCCCTCCCCAGCTTTCCTAGCCAGAACGCGGGGGGGGCGTGGCCGGAAACCGCGGTCGGCAACTTCTAGGGTTAGGGTTAGGGTTAGGGTCTGGAGAACCAGAAAGCCCACAGCTCCAGGGATAATTGGCATTGCAAAGGCCTGCCAAGAGGAGCACGACACTGCACCGACATGGCTCCCTCCCCAGCTTTCCTAGCCAGAACCCGGCGGGGGCGTGGCCGGAAAGCGCGGTCGGCAACTTCTAGGGTTAGGGTTAGGGTTAGGGTCTGGAGAACCAGAAAGCCCACAGCTCCAGGGATAATTGGCATTGCAAAGGCCTGCCAAGAGGAGCACGACACTGCACCGACATGGCTCCCTCCCCAGCTTTCCTAGCCAGAACGCGGGGTGGGGCGTGGCCGGAAACGACGGTCGGCAACTTCTAGGGTTAGGGTTAGGGTTAGGGTCTGGAGAACCAGAAAGCCCACAGCTCCAGGGATAATTGGCATTGCAAAGGCCTGCCAAGAGGAGCACGACACTGCACCGACATGGCTCCCTCCCCAGCTTTCCTAGCCAGAACCCGGCGGGGGCGTGGCCGGAAACCGCGGTCGGCAACTTCTAGGGTTAGGGTTAGGGTTAGGGTCTGGAGAACCAGAAAGCCCACAGCTCCAGGGATAATTGGCATTGTAAAGGCCTGCCAAGAGGAGCACGACACTGCACCGACATGGCTCCCTCCCCAGCTTTCCTAGCCAGAACGCGGGGGGGGCGTGGCCGGAAACCGTGGTCGGCAACTTCTAGGGTTAGGGTTAGGGTTAGGGTCTGGAGAACCAGAAAGCCCACAGCTCCAGGGATAATTGGCATTGCAAAGGCCTGCCAAGGGGAGCACGACACTGCACCGACATGGCTCCCTCCCCAGCTTTCCTAGCCAGAACGCGGGGGGGGCGTGACCAGAAACCGCGGTCGACAACTTCTAGGGTTAGGGTTAGGGTTAGGGTCTGGAGAACCAGAAAGCCCACAGCTCCAGGGATAATTGGCATTGCAAAGGCCTGCCAAGAGGAGCACGACACTGCACCGACATGGCTCCCTCCCCAGCATTCCTAGCCAGAACGCGGGGGGGGCGTGGCCGGAAACCGCGGTCGGCAACTTCTAGGTTTAGGGTTAGGGTTAGGGTCTGGAGAACCAGAAAGCCCACAGCTCCAGGGATAATTGGGATGGCAAAGGCCTGCCAAGAGGAGCACGACACTGCACCGACATGGCTCCCTCCCCAGCTTTCCTAGCCAGAACGCGGGGGGGGCGTGGCCGGAAACCGCGGTCGGCAACTTCTAGGGTTAGGGTTAGGGTTAGGGTCTGGAGAACCAGAAAGCCCACAGCTCCAGGGATAATTGGCATTGCAAAGGCCTGCCAAGAGGAGCACGACACTGCACCGACATGGCTCCCTCCCCAGCTTTCCTAGCCAGAACCCGGCGGGGGCGTGGCCGGAAAGCGCGGTCGGCAACTTCTAGGGTTAGGGTTAGGGTTAGGGTCTGGAGAACCAGAAAGCCCACAGCTCCAGGGATAATTGGCATTGCAAAGGCCTGCCAAGAGGAGCACGACACTGCACCGACATGGCTCCCTCCCCAGCTTTCCTAGCCAGAACGCGGGGTGGGGCGTGGCCGGAAACCACGGTCGGCAACTTCTAGGGTTAGGGTTAGGGTTAGGGTCTGGAGAACCAGAAAGCCCACAGCTCCAGGGATAATTGGCATTGCAAAGGCCTGCCAAGAGCAGCACGACACTGCACCGACATGGCTCTCTCCCCAGCTTTCCTAGCCAGAACGCTGGGGGGGCGTGGCCGGAAACCGCGGTCGGCAACTTCTAGGGTTAGGGTTAGGGTTAGGGTCTGGAGAACCAGAAAGCCCACAGCTCCAGGGATAATTGGCATTGCAAAGGCCTGCCAAGAGCAGCACGACACTGCACCGACATGGCTCCCTCCCCAGCTTTCCCGGCTAGAACGCGGGGGGGCCGTGGCCGGAAACCGCGGTCGGCAATTTCTAGGGTTAGGGTTAGGGTTAGGGTCTGGAGAACCAGAAAGCCCACAGCTCCAGGGATAATTGGCATTGCAAAGGCCTGCCAAGAGGAGCACGACACTGCACCGACATGGCTCCCTCCCCAGCTTTCCTAGCCAGAACGCGGGGGGGGCGTGGCCGGAAACCGCGGTCGGCAACTTCTAGGGTTAGGGTTAGGGTTAGGGTCTGGAGAACCAGAAAGCCCACAGCTCCAGGGATAATTGGGATTGTAAAGGCCTGCCAAGAGGAGCACGACACTGCACCGACATGGCTCCCTCCCCAGCTTTCCTAGCCAGAACGCGGGGGGGGCGTGGCCGGAAACCGCGGTCGGCAACTTCTAGGGTTAGGGTTAGGGTTAGGGTCTGGAGAACCAGAAAGCCCACAGCTCCAGGGATAATTGGGATGGCAAAGGCCTGCCAAGAGGAGCACGACACTGCACCGACATGGCTCCCTCCCCAGCTTTCCTAGCCAGAACGCGGGGGGGGCGTGGCCGGAAACCGCGGTCGGCAACTTCTAGGGTTAGGGTTAGGGTTAGGGTCTGGAGAACCAGAAAGCCCACAGCTCCAGGGATAATTGGCATTGCAAAGGCCTGCCAAGAGGAGCACGACACTGCACCGACATGGCTCTCTCCCCAGCTTTCCTAGCCAGAACCCGGGGGGGGCGTGGCCGGAAACCGCGGTCGGCAACTTCTAGGGTTAGGGTTAGGGTTAGGGTCTGGAGAACCAGAAAGCCCACAGCTCCAGGGATAATTGGCATTGCAAAGGCCTGCCAAGAGGAGCACGACACTGCACCGACATGGCTCCCTCCCCAGCTTTCCTAGCCAGAACGCGGGGGGGGCGTGGCCGGAAACCGCGGTCGGCAACTTCTAGGGTTAGGGTTAGGGTTAGGGTCTGGAGAACCAGAAAGCCCACAGCTCCAGGGATAATTGGCATTGCAAAGGCCTGCCAAGAGGAGCACGACACTGCACCGACATGGCTCCCTCCCCAGCTTTCCTAGCCAGAACGCGGGGGGGGCGTGGCCGGAAACCGCGGTCGGCAACTTCTAGGGTTAGGGTTAGGGTTAGGGTCTGGAGAACCAGAAAGCCCACAGCTCCAGGGATAATTGGCATTGCAAAGGCCTGCCAAGAGGAGCACGACACTGCACCGACATGGCTCCCTCCCCAGCTTTCCTAGCCAGAACCCACGGGGGGCGTGGCCGGAAACTGCGGTCGGCAACTTCTAGGGTTAGGGTTAGGGTTAGGGTCTGGAGAACCAGAAAGCCCACAGCTCCAGGGATAATTGGCATTGCAAAGGCCTGCCAAGAGGAGCACGACACTGCACCGACATGGCTCCCTCCCCAGCTTTCCTAGCCAGAACCCGGCGGGGGCGTGGCCGGAAAGCGCGGTCGGCAACTTCTAGGGTTAGGGTTAGGGTTAGGGTCTGGAGAACCAGAAAGCCCACAGCTCCAGGGATAATTGGCATTGCAAAGGCCTGCCAAGAGGAGCACGACACTGCACCGACATGGCTCCCTCCCCAGCTTTCCTAGCCAGAACGCGGGGTGGGGCGTGGCCGGAAACCACGGTCGGCAACTTCTAGGGTTAGGGTTAGGGTTAGGGTCTGGAGAACCAGAAAGCCCACAGCTCCAGGGATAATTGGCATTGCAAAGGCCTGCCAAGAGCAGCACGACACTGCACCGACATGGCTCTCTCCCCAGCTTTCCTAGCCAGAACGCTGGGGGGGCGTGGCCGGAAACCGCGGTCGGCAACTTCTAGGGTTAGGGTTAGGGTTAGGGTCTGGAGAACCAGAAAGCCCACAGCTCCAGGGATAATTGGCATTGCAAAGGCCTGCCAAGAGCAGCACGACACTGCACCGACATGGCTCCCTCCCCAGCTTTCCCGGCTAGAACGCGGGGGGGCCGTGGCCGGAAACCGCGGTCGGCAATTTCTAGGGTTAGGGTTAGGGTTAGGGTCTGGAGAACCAGAAAGCCCACAGCTCCAGGGATAATTGGCATTGCAAAGGCCTGCCAAGAGGAGCACGACACTGCACCGACATGGCTCCCTCCCCAGCTTTCCTAGCCAGAACGCGGGGGGGGCGTGGCCGGAAACCGCGGTCGGCAACTTCTAGGGTTAGGGTTAGGGTTAGGGTCTGGAGAACCAGAAAGCCCACAGCTCCAGGGATAATTGGGATTGTAAAGGCCTGCCAAGAGGAGCACGACACTGCACCGACATGGCTCCCTCCCCAGCTTTCCTAGCCAGAACGCGGGGGGGGCGTGGCCGGAAACCGCGGTCGGCAACTTCTAGGGTTAGGGTTAGGGTTAGGGTCTGGAGAACCAGAAAGCCCACAGCTCCAGGGATAATTGGGATGGCAAAGGCCTGCCAAGAGGAGCACGACACTGCACCGACATGGCTCCCTCCCCAGCTTTCCTAGCCAGAACGCGGGGGGGGCGTGGCCGGAAACCGCGGTCGGCAACTTCTAGGGTTAGGGTTAGGGTTAGGGTCTGGAGAACCAGAAAGCCCACAGCTCCAGGGATAATTGGCATTGCAAAGGCCTGCCAAGAGGAGCACGACACTGCACCGACATGGCTCTCTCCCCAGCTTTCCTAGCCAGAACCCGGGGGGGGCGTGGCCGGAAACCGCGGTCGGCAACTTCTAGGGTTAGGGTTAGGGTTAGGGTCTGGAGAACCAGAAAGCCCACAGCTCCAGGGATAATTGGCATTGCAAAGGCCTGCCAAGAGGAGCACGACACTGCACCGACATGGCTCCCTCCCCAGCTTTCCTAGCCAGAACGCGGGGGGGGCGTGGCCGGAAACCGCGGTCGGCAACTTCTAGGGTTAGGGTTAGGGTTAGGGTCTGGAGAACCAGAAAGCCCACAGCTCCAGGGATAATTGGCATTGCAAAGGCCTGCCAAGAGGAGCACGACACTGCACCGACATGGCTCCCTCCCCAGCTTTCCTAGCCAGAACGCGGGGGGGGCGTGGCCGGAAACCGCGGTCGGCAACTTCTAGGGTTAGGGTTAGGGTTAGGGTCTGGAGAACCAGAAAGCCCACAGCTCCAGGGATAATTGGCATTGCAAAGGCCTGCCAAGAGGAGCACGACACTGCACCGACATGGCTCCCTCCCCAGCTTTCCTAGCCAGAACCCACGGGGGGCGTGGCCGGAAACTGCGGTCGGCAACTTCTAGGGTTAGGGTTAGGGTTAGGGTCTGGAGAACCAGAAAGCCCACAGCTCCAGGGATAATTGGCATTGCAAAGGCCTGCCAAGAGGAGCACGACACTGCACCGACATGGCTCCCTCCCCAGCTTTCCTAGCCAGAACGCGGGGGGGGCGTGGCCGGAAACCGCGGTCGGCAACTTCTAGGGTTAGGGTTAGGGTTAGGGTCTGGAGAACCAGAAAGCCCACAGCTCCAGGGATAATTGGCATTGCAAAGGCCTGCCAAGGGGAGCACGACACTGCACCGACATGGCTCCCTCCCCAGCTTTCCTAGCCAGAACGCGGGGGGGGCGTGACCAGAAACCGCGGTCGACAACTTCTAGGGTTAGGGTTAGGGTTAGGGTCTGGAGAACCAGAAAGCCCACAGCTCCAGGGATAATTGGCATTGCAAAGGCCTGCCAAGAGGAGCACGACACTGCACCGACATGGCTCCCTCCCCAGCATTCCTAGCCAGAACGCGGGGGGGGCGTGGCCGGAAACCGCGGTCGGCAACTTCTAGGGTTAGGGTTAGGGTTAGGGTCTGGAGAACCAGAAAGCCCACAGCTCCAGGGATAATTGGGATGGCAAAGGCCTGCCAAGAGGAGCACGACACTGCACCGACATGGCTCCCTCCCCAGCTTTCCTAGCCAGAACGCGGGGGGGGCGTGGCCGGAAACCGCGGTCGGCAACTTCTAGGGTTAGGGTTAGGGTTAGGGTCTGGAGAACCAGAAAGCCCACAGCTCCAGGGATAATTGGCATTGCAAAGGCCTGCCAAGAGCAGCACGACACTGCACCGACATGGCTCCCTCCCCAGCTTTCCTAGCCAGAACCCGGCGGGGGCGTGGCCGGAAAGCGCGGTCGGCAACTTCTAGGGTTAGGGTTAGGGTTAGGGTCTGGAGAACCAGAAAGCCCACAGCTCCAGGGATAATTGGCATTGCAAAGGCCTGCCAAGAGGAGCACGACACTGCACCGACATGGCTCCCTCCCCAGCTTTCCTAGCCAGAACGCGGGGTGGGGCGTGGCCGGAAACCACGGTCGGCAACTTCTAGGGTTAGGGTTAGGGTTAGGGTCTGGAGAACCAGAAAGCCCACAGCTCCAGGGATAATTGGGATTGCAAAGGCCTGCCAAGAGGAGCACGACACTGCACCGACATGGCTCCCTCCCCAGCTTTCCTAGCCAGAACCCGGCGGGGGCGTGGCCGGAAAGCGCGGTCGGCAACTTCTAGGGTTAGGGTTAGGGTTAGGGTCTGGAGAACCAGAAAGCCCACAGCTCCAGGGATAATTGGCATTGCAAAGGCCTGCCAAGAGCAGCACGACACTGCACCGACATGGCTCTCTCCCCAGCTTTCCTAGACAGAACGCTGGGGGGGCGTGGCCGGAAACCGCGGTCGGCAACTTCTAGGGTTAGGGTTAGGGTTAGGGTCTGGAGAACCAGAAAGCCCACAGCTCCAGGGATAATTGGCATTGCAAAGGCCTGCCAAGAGCAGCACGACACTGCACCGACATGGCTCCCTCCCCAGCTTTCCCGGCTAGAACCCGGGGGGGCGTGGCCGGAAACCGCGGTCGGCAATTTCTAGGGTTAGGGTTAGGGTTATGGTCTGGAGAACCAGAAAGCCCACAGCTCCAGGGATAATTGGCATTGCAAAGGCCTGCCAAGAGGAGCACGACACTGCACCGACATGGCTCCCTCCCCAGCTTTCCTAGCCAGAACGCGGGGGGGGGGCGTGGCCGGAAACCGCGGTCGGCAACTTCTAGGGTTAGGGTTAGGGTTAGGGTCTGGAGAACCAGAAAGCCCACAGCTCCAGGGATAATTGGCATTGCAAAGACCTGCCAAGAGGAGCACGACACTGCACCGACATGGCTCCCTCCCCAGCTTTCCTAGCCAGAACGCGGGGGGGGCGTTTCCAGAAACCGCGGTCGGCAACTTCTAGGGTTAGGGTTAGGGTTAGCGTCTGGAGAACCAGAAAGCCCACAGCTCCAGGGATAATTGGCATTGCAAAGGCCTGCCAAGAGGAGCACGACACTGCACCGACATGGCTCCCTCCCCAGCTTTCCTAGCCAGAACGCGGGGGGGGCGTGGCCGGAAACCGCGGTCGGCAACTTCTAGGGTTAGGGTTAGGGTTAGGGTCTGGAGAACCAGAAAGCCCACAGCTCCAGGGATAATTGGCATTGCAAAGGCCTGCCAAGAGGAGCACGACACTGCACCGACATGGCTCCCTCCCCAGCTTTCCTAGCCAGAACGCGGTGGGGGCGTGTCCGGAAACCGCGGTCGGCAACTTCTAGGGTTAGGGTTAGGGTTAGGGTCTGGAGAACCAGAAAGCCCACAGCTCCAGGGATAATTGGGATTGCAAAGGCCTGCCAAGAGGAGCACGACACTGCACCGACATGGCTCCCTCCCCAGCTTTCCTAGGCAGAAACCACGGGGGGCGTGGCCGGAAACTGCGGTCGGCAACTTCTAGGGTTAGGGTTAGGGTTAGGGTTAGGGTCTGGAGAACCAGAAAGCCCACAGCTCCAGGGATAATTGGCATTGCAAAGGCCTGCCAAGAGGAGCACGACACTGCACCGACATGGCTCCCTCTCCAGCTTTCCTAGCCAGAACGCTTGGGGGGCGTGGCCGGAAAGCGCGGTCGGCAACTTCTAGGGTTAGGGTTAGGGTTAGGGTCTGGAGAACCAGAAAGCCCACAGCTCCAGGGATAATTGGCATTGCAAAGGCCTGCCAAGAGGAGCACGACACTGCACCGACATGGCTCTCTCCCCAGCTTTCCTAGCCAGGACCCGGCGGGGGCGTGGCCTTAAAGCGCGGTCGGCAACTTCTAGGGTTAGGGTTAGGGTTAGGGTCTGGAGAACCAGAAAGCCCACAGCTCCAGGGATAATTGGCATTGCAAAGGCCTGCCAAGAGGAGCACGACACTGCACCGACATGGCTCCCTCCCCAGCTTTCCTAGCCAGAACGCGGGGGGGGCGTGGCCGGAAACCGCGGTCGGCAACTTCTAGGGTTAGGGTTAGGGTTAGGGTCTGGAGAACCAGAAAGCCCACAGCTCCAGGGATAATTGGCATTGCAAAGGCCTGCCAAGAGGAGCACGACACTGCACCGACATGGCTCCCTCCCCAGCTTTCCTAGCCAGAACGCGGGGGGGGCGTGACCAGAAACCGCGGTCGACAACTTCTAGGGTTAGGGTTAGGGTTAGGGTCTGGAGAACCAGAAAGCCCACAGCTCCAGGGATAATTGGCATTGCAAAGGCCTGCCAAGAGGAGCACGACACTGCACCGACATGGCTCCCTCCCCAGCTTTCCTAGCCAGAACCCGGCGGGGGCGTGGCCGGAAAGCGCGGTCGGCAACTTCTAGGGTTAGGGTTAGGGTTAGGGTCTGGAGAACCAGAAAGCCCACAGCTCCAGGGATAATTGGCATTGCAAAGGCCTGCCAAGAGGAGCACGACACTGCACCGACATGGCTCCCTCCCCAGCTTTCCTAGCCAGAACGCGGGGTGGGGCGTGGCCGGAAACCACGGTCGGCAACTTCTAGGGTTAGGGTTAGGGTTAGGGTCTGGAGAACCAGAAAGCCCACAGCTCCAGGGATAATTGGCATTGCAAAGGCCTGCCAAGAGGAGCACGACACTGCACCGACATGGCTCCCTCCCCAGCTTTCCTAGCCAGAACCCGGCGGGGGCGTGGCCGGAAAGCGCGGTCGGCAACTTCTAGGGTTAGGGTTAGGGTTAGGGTCTGGAGAACCAGAAAGCCCACAGCTCCAGGGATAATTGGCATTGCAAAGGCCTGCCAAGAGCAGCACGACACTGCACCGACATGGCTCCCTCCCCAGCTTTCCCGGCTAGAACCCGGGGGGGCGTGGCCGGAAACCGCGGTCGGCAATTTCTAGGGTTAGGGTTAGGGTTATGGTCTGGAGAACCAGAAAGCCCACAGCTCCAGGGATAATTGGCATTGCAAAGGCCTGCCAAGAGGAGCACGACACTGCACCGACATGGCTCCCTCCCCAGCTTTCCTAGCCAGAACGCGGGGGGGGGGCGTGGCCGGAAACCGCGGTCGGCAACTTCTAGGGTTAGGGTTAGGGTTAGGGTCTGGAGAACCAGAAAGCCCACAGCTCCAGGGATAATTGGCATTGCAAAGACCTGCCAAGAGGAGCACGACACTGCACCGACATGGCTCCCTCCCCAGCTTTCCTAGCCAGAACGCGGGGGGGGCGTTTCCAGAAACCGCGGTCGGCAACTTCTAGGGTTAGGGTTAGGGTTAGCGTCTGGAGAACCAGAAAGCCCACAGCTCCAGGGATAATTGGCATTGCAAAGGCCTGCCAAGAGGAGCACGACACTGCACCGACATGGCTCCCTCCCCAGCTTTCCTAGCCAGAACGCGGGGGGGGCGTGGCCGGAAACCGCGGTCGGCAACTTCTAGGGTTAGGGTTAGGGTTAGGGTCTGGAGAACCAGAAAGCCCACAGCTCCAGGGATAATTGGCATTGCAAAGGCCTGCCAAGAGGAGCACGACACTGCACCGACATGGCTCCCTCCCCAGCTTTCCTAGCCAGAACGCGGGGGGGGCGTGTCCGGAAACCGCGGTCGGCAACTTCTAGGGTTAGGGTTAGGGTTAGGGTCTGGAGAACCAGAAAGCCCACAGCTCCAGGGATAATTGGGATTGCAAAGGCCTGCCAAGAGGAGCACGACACTGCACCGACATGGCTCCCTCCCCAGCTTTCCTAGCCAGAAACCACGGGGGGCGTGGCCGGAAACTGCGGTCGGCAACTTCTAGGGTTAGGGTTAGGGTTAGGGTTAGGGTCTGGAGAACCAGAAAGCCCACAGCTCCAGGGATAATTGGCATTGCAAAGGCCTGCCAAGAGGAGCACGACACTGCACCGACATGGCTCCCTCTCCAGCTTTCCTAGCCAGAACGCTTGGGGGGCGTGGCCGGAAAGCGCGGTCGGCAACTTCTAGGGTTAGGGTTAGGGTTAGGGTCTGGAGAACCAGAAAGCCCACAGCTCCAGGGATAATTGGCATTGCAAAGGCCTGCCAAGAGGAGCACGACACTGCACCGACATGGCTCTCTCCCCAGCTTTCCTAGCCAGGACCCGGCGGGGGCGTGGCCTTAAAGCGCGGTCGGCAACTTCTAGGGTTAGGGTTAGGGTTAGGGTCTGGAGAACCAGAAAGCCCACAGCTCCAGGGATAATTGGCATTGCAAAGGCCTGCCAAGAGGAGCACGACACTGCACCGACATGGCTCCCTCCCCAGCTTTCCTAGCCAGAACGCGGGGGGGGCGTGGCCGGAAACCGCGGTCGGCAACTTCTAGGGTTAGGGTTAGGGTTAGGGTCTGGAGAACCAGAAAGCCCACAGCTCCAGGGATAATTGGCATTGCAAAGGCCTGCCAAGAGGAGCACGACACTGCACCGACATGGCTCCCTCCCCAGCTTTCCTAGCCAGAACGCGGGGGGGGCGTGACCAGAAACCGCGGTCGACAACTTCTAGGGTTAGGGTTAGGGTTAGGGTCTGGAGAACCAGAAAGCCCACAGCTCCAGGGATAATTGGCATTGCAAAGGCCTGCCAAGAGGAGCACGACACTGCACCGACATGGCTCCCTCCCCAGCTTTCCTAGCCAGAACGCGGGGGGGGCGTGGCCGGAAACCGCGGTCGGCAACTTCTAGGGTTAGGGTTAGGGTTAGGGTCTGGAGAACCAGAAAGCCCACAGCTCCAGGGATAATTGGGATGGCAAAGGCCTGCCAAGAGGAGCACGACACTGCACCGACATGGCTCCCTCCCCAGCTTTCCTAGCCAGAACGCGGGGGGGGCGTGGCCGGAAACCGCGGTCGGCAACTTCTAGGGTTAGGGTTAGGGTTAGGGTCTGGAGAACCAGAAAGCCCACAGCTCCAGGGATAATTGGCATTGCAAAGGCCTGCCAAGAGGAGCACGACACTGCACCGACATGGCTCCCTCCCCAGCTTTCCTAGCCAGAACGCGGGGGGGGCGTGGCTGGAAACCGCGGTCGGCAACTTCTAGGGTTAGGGTTAGGGTTAGGGTCTGGAGAACCAGAAAGCCCACAGCTCCAGGGATAATTGGCATTGCAAAGGCCTGCCAAGAGGAGCACGACACTGCACCGACATGGCTCCCTCCCCAGCTTTCCCGGCCAGAACCCGGCGGGGGCGTGGCCGGAAAGCGCGGTCGGCAATTTCTAGGGTTAGGGTTAGGGTTAGGGTCTGGAGAACCAGAAAGCCCACAGCTCCAGGGATAATTGGCATTGCAAAGGCCTGCCAAGAGGAGCACGACACTGCACCGACATGGCTCCCTCCCCAGCTTTCCTAGCCAGAACGCGGGGGGGGCGTGGCCGGAAAGCGCGGTCGGCAACTTCTAGGGTTAGGGTTAGGGTTAGGGTCTGGAGAACCAGAAAGCCCACAGCCCCAGGGATAATTGGCATTGCAAAGGCCTGCCAAGAGGAGCACGACACTGCACCGACATGGCTCCCTCCCCAGCTTTCCTAGCCAGAACCCGGGGGGGGCGTGGCCGGAAACCGCGGTCGGCAACTTCTAGGGTTAGGGTTAGGGTTAGGGTCTGGAGAACCAGAAAGCCCACAGCTCCAGGGATAATTGGCATTGCAAAGGCCTGCCAAGAGGAGCACGACACTGCACCGACATGGCTCCCTCCCCAGCTTTCCTAGCCAGAACGCGGGGGGGGTGTGGCCGGAAACCGCGGTCGGCAACTTCTAGTGTTAGGGTTAGGGTTAGCGTCTGGAGAACCAGAAAGCCCACAGCTCCAGGGATAATTGGCATTGCAAAGGCCTGCCAAGAGGAGCACGACACTGCACCGACATGGCTCTCTCCCCAGCTTTCCTAGCCAGAACGCGGGGGGGGCGTGGCCGGAAACGGCGGTCGGCAACTTCTAGGGTTAGGGTTAGGGTTAGGGTCTGGAGAACCAGAAAGCCCACAGCTCCAGGGATAATTGGCATTGCAAAGGCCTGCCAAGAGGAGCACGACACTGCACCGACATGGCTCCCTCCAAAGCTTTCGTAGCCAGAACGCGGGGGGGGCGTGGCCGGAAACCGCGGTCGGCAACTTCTAGGGTTAGGGTTAGTGTAAGGGTCTGGAGAACCGGAAAGCCCACAGCTCCAGGGATAATTGGCATTGCAAAGGCCTGCCAAGAGGAGCACGACACTGCACCGACATGGCTCCCTCCCCAGCATTCCTAGCCAGAACGCGGGGGGGGGCGTGGCCGGAAACCGCGGTCGGCAACTTCTAGGGTTAGGGTTAGGGTTAGGGTCTGGAGAACCAGAAAGCCCACAGCTCCAGGGACAATTGACATTGCAAAGGCCTGCCAAGAGGAGCACGACACTGCACCGACATGGCTCCCTCCCCAGCTTTCCTAGCCAGAACGCGGGGGGGGCGTGGCCAGAAACCGCGGTCGGCAACTTCTAGGGTTAGGGTTAGGGTTAGGGTCTGGAGAACCAGAAAGCCCACAGCTTCAGGGATAATTGGCATTGCAAAGGCCTGCCAAGAGGAGCACGACACTGCACCGACATGGCTCCCTCCCCAGCTTTCCTAGCCAGAACGCGGGGGGGGCGTGGCCGGAAAGCGCGGTCGGCAACTTCTAGGGTTAGGGTTAGGGTTAGCGTCTGGAGAACCAGAAAGACCACAGCTCCAGGGATAATTGGCATTGCAAAGGCCTGCCAAGAGGAGCACGACACTGCACCGACATGGCTCCCTCCCCAGCTTTCCTAGCCAGAACGCGGGGGGGGCGTGGCCGGAAAGCGCGGTCGGCAACTTCTAGGGTTAGGGTTAGGGTTAGGGTCTGGAGAACCAGAAAGCCCACAGCTCCAGGGATAATTGGCATTGCAAAGGCCTGCCAAGAGGAGCACGACACTGCACCGACATGGCTCCCTCCCCAGCTTTCCTAGCCAGAACGCGGGGGGGGCGTGACCAGAAACCGCGGTCGACAACTTCTAGGGTTAGGGTTAGGGTTAGGGTCTGGAGAACCAGAAAGCCCACAGCTCCAGGGATAATTGGCATTGCAAAGGCCTGCCAAGAGGAGCACGACACTGCACCGACATGGCTCTCTCCCCAGCTTTCCTAGCCAGAACGCGGGGGGGGCGTGGCCGGAAACCGCGGTCGGCAACTTCTAGGGTTAGGGTTAGGGTTAGCGTCTGGAGAACCAGAAAGCCCACAGCTCCAGGGATAATTGGCACTGCAAAGGCCTGCCAAGAGGAGCACGACACTGCACCGACATGGCTCCCTCCCCAGCTTTCCCGGCCAGAACCCGGCGGGGGCGTGGCCGGAAAGCGCGGTCGGCAATTTCTAGGGTTAGGGTTAGGGTTAGGGTCTGGAGAACCAGAAAGCCCACAGCTCCAGGGATAATTGGCATTGCAAAGGCCTGCCAAGAGGAGCACGACACTGCACCGACATGGCTCCCTCCCCAGCTTTCCTAGCCAGAACGCGGGGGGGGCGTGGCCGGAAAGCGCGGTCGGCAACTTCTAGGGTTAGGGTTAGGGTTAGGGTCTGGAGAACCAGAAAGCCCACAGCCCCAGGGATAATTGGCATTGCAAAGGCCTGCCAAGAGGAGCACGACACTGCACCGACATGGCTCCCTCCCCAGCTTTCCTAGCCAGAACCCGGGGGGGGCGTGGCCGGAAACCGCGGTCGGCAACTTCTAGGGTTAGGGTTAGGGTTAGGGTCTGGAGAACCAGAAAGCCCACAGCTCCAGGGATAATTGGCATTGCAAAGGCCTGCCAAGAGGAGCACGACACTGCACCGACATGGCTCCCTCCCCAGCTTTCCTAGCCAGAACGCGGGGGGGGTGTGGCCGGAAACCGCGGTCGGCAACTTCTAGTGTTAGGGTTAGGGTTAGCGTCTGGAGAACCAGAAAGCCCACAGCTCCAGGGATAATTGGCATTGCAAAGGCCTGCCAAGAGGAGCACGACACTGCACCGACATGGCTCTCTCCCCAGCTTTCCTAGCCAGAACGCGGGGGGGGCGTGGCCGGAAAGCGCGGTCGGCAACTTCTAGGGTTAGGGTTAGGGTTAGGGTCTGGAGAACCAGAAAGCCCACAGCTCCAGGGATAATTGGCATTGCAAAGGCCTGCCAAGAGGAGCACGACACTGCACCGACATGGCTCCCTCCAAAGCTTTCGTAGCCAGAACCCGGGGGGGGCGTGGCCGGAAACCGCGGTCGGCAACTTCTAGGGTTAGGGTTAGTGTAAGGGTCTGGAGAACCAGAAAGCCCACAGCTCCAGGGATAATTGGCATTGCAAAGGCCTGCCAAGAGGAGCACGACACTGCACCGACATGGCTCCCTCCCCAGCATTCCTAGCCAGAACGCGGGGGGGGGCGTGGCCGGAAACCGCGGTCGGCAACTTCTAGGGTTAGGGTTAGGGTTAGGGTCTGGAGAACCAGAAAGCCCACAGCTCCAGGGACAATTGACATTGCAAAGGCCTGCCAAGAGGAGCACGACACTGCACCGACATGGCTCCCTCCCCAGCTTTCCTAGCCAGAACGCGGGGGGGGCGTGGCCAGAAACCGCGGTCGGCAACTTCTAGGGTTAGGGTTAGGGTTAGGGTCTGGAGAACCAGAAAGCCCACAGCTTCAGGGATAATTGGCATTGCAAAGGCCTGCCAAGAGGAGCACGACACTGCACCGACATGGCTCCCTCCCCAGCTTTCCTAGCCAGAACGCGGGGGGGGCGTGACCAGAAACCGCGGTCGACAACTTCTAGGGTTAGGGTTAGGGTTAGGGTCTGGAGAACCAGAAAGCCCACAGCTCCAGGGATAATTGGCATTGCAAAGGCCTGCCAAGAGGAGCACGACACTGCACCGACATGGCTCTCTCCCCAGCTTTCCTAGCCAGAACGCGGGGGGGGCGTGGCCGGAAACCGCGGTCGGCAACTTCTAGGGTTAGGGTTAGGGTTAGCGTCTGGAGAACCAGAAAGCCCACAGCTCCAGGGATAATTGGCACTGCAAAGGCCTGCCAAGAGGAGCACGACACTGCACCGACATGGCTCCCTCCAAAGCTTTCGTAGCCAGAACGCGGGGGGGGCGTGGCCGGAAAGCGCGGTCGGCAACTTCTAGGGTTAGGGTTAGGGTTAGCGTCTGGAGAACCAGAAAGCCCACAGCTCCAGGGATAATTGGCATTGCAAAGGCCTGCCAAGAGGAGCACGACACTGCACCGACATGGCTCCCTCCCCAGCATTCCTAGCCAGAACGCGGGGGGGGGCGTGGCCGGAAACCGCGGTCGGCAACTTCTAGGGTTAGGGTTAGGGTTAGGGTCTGGAGAACCAGAAAGCCCACAGCTCCAGGGACAATTGACATTGCAAAGGCCTGCCAAGAGGAGCACGACACTGCACCGACATGGCTCCCTCCCCAGCTTTCCTAGCCAGAACGCGGGGGGGGCGTGGCCGGAAACCGCGGTCGGCAACTTCTAGGGTTAGGGTTAGGGTTAGGGTCTGGAGAACCAGAAAGCCCACAGCTTCAGGGATAATTGGCATTGCAAAGGCCTGCCAAGAGGAGCACGACACTGCACCGACATGGCTCCCTCCCCAGCTTTCCTAGCCAGAACGCGGGGGGGGCGTGGCCGGAAAGCGCGGTCGGCAACTTCTAGGGTTAGGGTTAGGGTTAGCGTCTGGAGAACCAGAAAGACCACAGCTCCAGGGATAATTGGCATTGCAAAGGCCTGCCAAGAGGAGCACGACACTGCACCGACATGGCTCCCTCCCCAGCTTTCCTAGCCAGAACGCGGGGGGGGCGTGACCAGAAACCGCGGTCGACAACTTCTAGGGTTAGGGTTAGGGTTAGGGTCTGGAGAACCAGAAAGCCCACAGCTCCAGGGATAATTGGCATTGCAAAGGCCTGCCAAGAGTAGCACGACACTGCACCGACATGGCTCCCTCCCCAGCTTTCCTAGCCAGAACGCGGGGGGGGCGTGGCCGGAAACCGCGGTCGGCAACTTCTAGGGTTAGGGTTAGGGTTAGGGTCTGGAGAACCAGAAAGCCCACAGCTCCAGGGATAATTGGGATGGCAAAGGCCTGCCAAGAGGAGCACGACACTGCACCGACATGGCTCCCTCCCCAGCTTTCCTAGCCAGAACGCGGGGGGGGCGTGGCCGGAAAGCGCGGTCGGCAACTTCTAGGGTTAGGGTTAGGGTTAGGGTCTGGAGAACCAGAAAGCCCACAGCTCCAGGGATAATTGGGATTGCAAAGGCCTGCCAAGAGGAGCACGACACTGCACCGACATGGCTCCCTCCCCAGCTTTCCTAGCCAGAACGCGGGGGGGGCGTGGCTGGAAACCGCGGTCGGCAACTTCTAGGGTTAGGGTTAGGGTTAGGGTCTGGAGAACCAGAAAGCCCACAGCTCCAGGGATAATTGAGATTGTAAAGGCCTGCGAAGAGGAACACGACACTGCACCGACATGGCTCCCTCCCCAGCTTTCCCGGCTAGAACCCGGGGGGGGCGAGGCCAGAAACCGCGGTCGGCAATTTCTAGGGTTAGGGTTAGGGTTAGGGTCTGGAGAACCAGAAAGCCCACAGCTCCAGGGATAATTGGAATTGCAAAGGCCTGCCAAGAGGAGCACGACACTGCACCGACATGGCTCCCTCCCCAGCTTTCCTAGCCAGAACCCACGGGGGGCGTGGCCGGAAAGCGCGGTCGGTAACTTCTAGGGTTAGGGTTAGGGTTAGGGTCTGGAGAACCAGAAAGCCCACAGCCCCAGGGATAATTGGCATTGCAAAGGCCTGCCAAGAGGAGCACGACACTGCACCGACATGGCTCCCTCCCCAGCTTTCCTAGCCAGAACCCGGGGGGGGCGTGGCCGGAAACCGCGGTCGGCAACTTCTAGGGTTAGGGTTAGGGTTAGGGTCTGGAGAACCAGAAAGCCCACAGCTCCAGGGATAATTGGCATTGCAAAGGCCTGCCAAGAGGAGCACGACACTGCACCGACATGGCTCCCTCCCCAGCTTTCCTAGCCAGAACGCGGGGGGGGCGTGGCCGGAAACGGCGGTCGGCAACTTCTAGGGTTAGGGTTAGGGTTAGCGTCTGGAGAACCAGAAAGCCCACAGCTCCAGGGATAATTGGGATTGCAAAGGCCTGCCAAGAGGAGCACGACACTGCACCGACATGGCTCTCTCCCCAGCTTTCCTAGCCAGAAACCACGGGGGGGCGTGGCCGGAAATGGCGGTCGGCAACTTCTAGGGTTAGGGTTAGGGTTAGGGTCTGGAGAACCAGAAAGCCCACAGCTCCAGGGATAATTGGCATTGCAAAGGCCTGCCAAGAGGAGCACGACACTGCACCGACATGGCTCCCTCCAAAGCTTTCCTAGCCAGAACGCAAGGGGGGGGGCGTGGCCGGAAAGCGCGGTCGGCAACTTCTAGGGTTAGGGTTAGGGTTAGGGTCTGGAGAACCAGAAAGCCCACAGCTCCAGGGATAATTGGCATTGCAAAGGCCTGCCAAGAGGAGCACGACACTGCACCGACATGGCTCCCTCCCCAGCTTTCCTAGCCAGAACGCGGGGGGGGGGCGTGGCCGGAAACCGCGGTCGGCAACTTCTAGGGTTAGGGTTAGGGTTAGGGTCTGGAGAACCAGAAATCCCACAGCTCCAGGGATAATTGGCATTGCAAAGGCCTGCCAAGAGGAGCACGACACTGCACCGACATGGCTCTCTCCCCAGCTTTCCTAGCCAGAACGCGGGGGGGGCGTGGCCGGAAACCGCGGTCGGCAACTTCTAGGGTTAGGGTTAGGGTTAGGGTCTGGAGAACCAGAAAGCCCACAGCTCCAGGGATAATTGGCATTGCAAAGGCCTGCCAAGAGGAGCACGACACTGCACCGACATGGCTCCCTCCAAAGCTTTCCTAGCCAGAACGCGGGGGGGGCGTGGCCGGAAACTGTGGTCGGCAACTTCTAGGGTTAGGGTTAGTGTAAGGGTCTGGAGAACCAGAAAGCCCACAGCTCCAGGGATAATTGGCATTGCAAAGGCCTGCCAAGAGGAGCACGACACTGCACCGACATGGCTCCCTCCCCAGCTTTCCTAGCCAGAACGCGGGGGGGGGCGTGGCCGGAAACCGCGGTCGGCAACTTCTAGGGTTAGGGTTAGGGTTAGGGTCTGGAGAACCAGAAAGCCCACAGCTCCAGGGATAATTGGCATTGCAAAGGCCTGCCAAGAGGAGCACGACACTGCACCGACATGGCTCCCTCCCCAGCTTTCCTAGCCAGAACGCGGGGGGGGCGTGGCCGGAAACCGCAGTCGGCAACTTCTAGGGTTAGGGTTAGGGTTAGGGTCTGGAGAACCAGAAAGCCCACAGCTCCAGGGATAATTGGCATTGCAAAGGCCTGCCAAGAGGAGCACGACACTGCACCGACATGGCTCCCTCCCCAGCTTTCCTAGCCAGAACGCGGGGGGGGGGCGTGGCCGGAAACCGCGGTCGGCAACTTCTAGGGTTAGGGTTAGGGTTAGGGTCTGGAGAACCAGAAAGCCCACAGCTCCAGGGATAATTGGCATTGCAAAGGCCTGCCAAGAGGAGCACGACACTGCACCGACATGGCTCCCTCCCCAGCTTTCCTAGCCAGAACGCGGGGGGGGCGTTTCCAGAAACCGCGGTCGGCAACTTCTAGGGTTAGGGTTAGGGTTAGCGTCTGGAGAACCAGAAAGCCCACAGCTCCAGGGATAATTGGCATTGCAAAGGCCTGCCAAGAGGAGCACGACACTGCACCGACATGGCTCCCTCCCCAGCTTTCCTAGCCAGAACGCGGGGGGGGCGTGGCCGGAAACGGCGGTCGGCAACTTCTAGGGTTAGGGTTAGGGTTAGGGTCTGGAGAACCAGAAAGCCCACAGCTCCAGGGATAATTGGCATTGCAAAGGCCTGCCAAGAGGAGCACGACACTGCACCGACATGGCTCCCTCCCCAGCTTTCCTAGCCAGAACGCGGTGGGGGCGTGTCCGGAAACCGCGGTCGGCAACTTCTAGGGTTAGGGTTAGGGTTAGGGTCTGGAGAACCAGAAAGCCCACAGCTCCAGGGATAATTGGCATTGCAAAGGCCTGCCAAGAGGAGCACGACACTGCACCGACATGGCTCCCTCCCCAGCTTTCCTAGCCAGAATCCACGGGGGGCGTGGCCGGAAACTGCGGTCGGCAACTTCTAGGGTTAGGGTTAGGGTTAGGGTCTGGAGAACCAGAAAGCCCACAGCTCCAGGGATAATTGAGATTGTAAAGGCCTGCCAAGAGGAACACGACACTGCACCGACATGGCTCCCTCCCCAGCTTTCCCGGCTAGAACCCGGGGGGGGCGTGGCCAGAAACCGCGGTCGGCAACTTCTAGGGTTAGGGTTAGGGTTAGGGTCTGGAGAACCAGAAAGCCCACAGCTCCAGGGATAATTGGCATTGCAAAGGCCTGCCAAGAGGAGCACGACACTGCACCGACATGGCTCCCTCCAAAGCTTTCCTAGCCAGAACGCGGGGGGGGCGTGGCCGGAAACCGCGGTCGGCAACTTCTAGGGTTAGGGTTAGGGTTAGGGTCTGGAGAACCAGAAAGCCCACAGCTCCAGGGATAATTGGGATTGCAAAGGCCTGCCAAGAGGAGCACGACACTGCACCGACATGGCTCCCTCCCCAGCTTTCCTAGCCAGAACCCGGGGGGGGCGTGGCCGGAAACCGCCGTCGGCAACTTCTAGGGTTACGGTTAGGGTTAGGGTCTGGAGAACCAGAAAGCCCACAGCTCCAGGGATAATTGGCATTGCAAAGGCCTGCCAAGAGGAGCACGACACTGCACCGACATGGCTCCCTCCAAAGCTTTCCTAGCCAGAACGCAAGGGGGGGGGCGTGGCCGGAAAGCGCGGTCGGCAACTTCTAGGGTTAGGGTTAGGGTTAGGGTCTGGAGAACCAGAAAGCCCACAGCTCCAGGGATAATTGGCATTGCAAAGGCCTGCCAAGAGGAGCACGACACTGCACCGACATGGCTCCCTCCCCAGCTTTCCTAGCCAGAACGCGGGGGGCGGGCGTGGCCGGAAACCGCGGTCGGCAACTTCTAGGGTTAGGGTTAGGGTTAGGGTCTGGAGAACCAGAAAGCCCACAGCTCCAGGGATAATTGGCATTGCAAAGACCTGCCAAGAGGAGCACGACACTGCACCGACATGGCTCCCTCCCCAGCTTTCCTAGCCAGAACGCGGGGGGGGCGTGGCCGGAAACCGCGGTCGGCAACTTCTAGGGTTAGGGTTAGGGTTAGGGTCTGGAGAACCAGAAAGCCCACAGCTCCAGGGATAATTGGGATTGCAAAGGCCTGCCAAGAGGAGCACGACACTGCACCGACATGGCTCCCTCCCCAGCTTTCCTAGCCAGAACGCGGGGGGGGCGTGGCCGGAAACCGCGGTCGGCAACTTCTAGGGTTAGGGTTAGGGTTAGGGTCTGGAGAACCAGAAAGCCCACAGCTCCAGGGATAATTGGCATTGCAAAGGCCTGCCAAGAGGAGCACGACACTGCACCGACATGGCTCCCTCCAAAGCTTTCCTAGCCAGAACGCGGGGGGGGCGTGGCCGGAAACCGCGGTCGGCAACTTCTAGGGTTAGGGTTAGGGTTAGGGTCTGGAGAACCAGAAAGCCCACAGCTCCAGGGATAATTGGCATTGCAAAGGCCTGCCAAGAGGAGCACGACACTGCACCGACATGGCTCCCTCCCCAGCTTTCCTAGCCAGAACGCGGGGTGGGGCGTGGCCGGAAACCACGGTCGGCAACTTCTAGGGTTAGGGTTAGGGTTAGGGTCTGGAGAACCAGAAAGCCCACAGCTCCAGGGATAATTGGCATTGCAAAGGCCTGCCAAGAGGAGCACGACACTGCACCGACATGGCTCCCTCCCCAGCTTTCCTAGCCAGAACCCGGCGGGGGCGTGGCCGGAAAGCGCGGTCGGCAACTTCTAGGGTTAGGGTTAGGGTTAGGGTCTGGAGAACCAGAAAGCCCACAGCTCCAGGGATAATTGGCATTGTAAAGGCCTGCCAAGAGGAGCACGACACTGCACCGACATGGCTCCCTCCCCAGCTTTCCTAGCCAGAACGCGGGGGGGGCGTGGCCGGAAAGCGCGGTCGGCAACTTCTAGGGTTAGGGTTAGGGTTAGGGTCTGGAGAACCAGAAAGCCCACAGCTCCAGGGATAATTGGCATTGCAAAGGCCTGCCAAGAGCAGCACGACACTGCACCGACATGGCTCTCTCCCCAGCTTTCCTAGCCAGAACGCTGGGGGGGCGTGGCCGGAAACCGCGGTCGGCAACTTCTAGGGTTAGGGTTAGGGTTAGGGTCTGGAGAACCAGAAAGCCCACAGCTCCAGGGATAATTGGCATTGCAAAGGCCTGCCAAGAGCAGCACGACACTGCACCGACATGGCTCCCTCCCCAGCTTTCCCGGCTAGAACCCGGGGGGGCGTGGCCGGAAACCGCGGTCGGCAATTTCTAGGGTTAGGGTTAGGGTTATGGTCTGGAGAACCAGAAAGCCCACAGCTCCAGGGATAATTGGCATTGCAAAGGCCTGCCAAGAGGAGCACGACACTGCACCGACATGGCTCCCTCCCCAGCTTTCCTAGCCAGAACGCGGGGGGGGGGCGTGGCCGGAAACCGCGGTCGGCAACTTCTAGGGTTAGGGTTAGGGTTAGGGTCTGGAGAACCAGAAAGCCCACAGCTCCAGGGATAATTGGCATTGCAAAGACCTGCCAAGAGGAGCACGACACTGCACCGACATGGCTCCCTCCCCAGCTTTCCTAGCCAGAACGCGGGGGGGGCGTTTCCAGAAACCGCGGTCGGCAACTTCTAGGGTTAGGGTTAGGGTTAGCGTCTGGAGAACCAGAAAGCCCACAGCTCCAGGGATAATTGGCATTGCAAAGGCCTGCCAAGAGGAGCACGACACTGCACCGACATGGCTCCCTCCCCAGCTTTCCTAGCCAGAACGCGGGGGGGGCGTGGCCGGAAACCGCGGTCGGCAACTTCTAGGGTTAGGGTTAGGGTTAGGGTCTGGAGAACCAGAAAGCCCACAGCTCCAGGGATAATTGGCATTGCAAAGGCCTGCCAAGAGGAGCACGACACTGCACCGACATGGCTCCCTCCCCAGCTTTCCTAGCCAGAACGCGGTGGGGGCGTGGCCAGAAACCGCGGTCGGCAACTTCTAGTGTTAGGGTTAGGGTTAGGGTCTGGAGAACCAGAAAGCCCACAGCTCCAGGGATAATTGGGATTGCAAAGGCCTGCCAAGAGGAGCACGACACTGCACCGACATGGCTCCCTCCCCAGCTTTCCTAGCCAGAACCCACGGGGGGCGTGGCCGGAAACTGCGGTCGGCAACTTCTAGGGTTAGGGTTAGGGTTAGGGTTAGGGTCTGGAGAACCAGAAAGCCCACAGCTCCAGGGATAATTGGCATTGCAAAGGCCTGCCAAGAGGAGCACGACACTGCACCGACATGGCTCCCTCTCCAGCTTTCCTAGCCAGAACGCTTGGGGGGCGTGGCCGGAAAGCGCGGTCGGCAACTTCTAGGGTTAGGGTTAGGGTTAGGGTCTGGAGAACCAGAAAGCCCACAGCTCCAGGGATAATTGGCATTGCAAAGGCCTGCCAAGAGGAGCACGACACTGCACCGACATGGCTCTCTCCCCAGCTTTCCTAGCCAGGACCCGGCGGGGGCGTGGCCTTAAAGCGCGGTCGGCAACTTCTAGGGTTAGGGTTAGGGTTAGGGTCTGGAGAACCAGAAAGCCCACAGCTCCAGGGATAATTGGCATTGCAAAGGCCTGCCAAGAGGAGCACGACACTGCACCGACATGGCTCCCTCCCCAGCTTTCCTAGCCAGAACGCGGGGGGGGCGTGGCCGGAAACCGCGGTCGGCAACTTCTAGGGTTAGGGTTAGGGTTAGGGTCTGGAGAACCAGAAAGCCCACAGCTCCAGGGATAATTGGCATTGCAAAGGCCTGCCAAGAGGAGCACGACACTGCACCGACATGGCTCCCTCCCCAGCTTTCCTAGCCAGAACGCGGGGGGGGCGTGACCAGAAACCGCGGTCGACAACTTCTAGGGTTAGGGTTAGGGTTAGGGTCTGGAGAACCAGAAAGCCCACAGCTCCAGGGATAATTGGCATTGCAAAGGCCTGCCAAGAGGAGCACGACACTGCACCGACATGGCTCCCTCCCCAGCTTTCCTAGCCAGAACGCGGGGGGGGCGTGGCCGGAAAGCGCGGTCGGCAACTTCTAGGGTTAGGGTTAGGGTTAGGGTCTGGAGAACCAGAAAGCCCACAGCTCCAGGGATAATTGGGATGGCAAAGGCCTGCCAAGAGGAGCACGACACTGCACCGACATGGCTCCCTCCCCAGCTTTCCTAGCCAGAACGCGGGGGGGGCGTGGCCGGAAACCGCGGTCGGCAACTTCTAGGGTTAGGGTTAGGGTTAGGGTCTGGAGAACCAGAAAGCCCACAGCTCCAGGGATAATTGGGATTGCAAAGGCCTGCCAAGAGGAGCACGACACTGCACCGACATGGCTCCCTCCCCAGCTTTCCTAGCCAGAACGCGGGGGGGGCGTGGCTGGAAACCGCGGTCGGCAACTTCTAGGGTTAGGGTTAGGGTTAGGGTCTGGAGAACCAGAAAGCCCACAGCTCCAGGGATAATTGGCATTGCAAAGGCCTGCCAAGAGGAGCACGACACTGCACCGACATGGCTCCCTCCCCAGCTTTCCCGGCCAGAACCCGGCGGGGGCGTGGCCGGAAAGCGCGGTCGGCAATTTCTAGGGTTAGGGTTAGGGTTAGGGTCTGGAGAACCAGAAAGCCCACAGCTCCAGGGATAATTGGCATTGCAAAGGCCTGCCAAGAGGAGCACGACACTGCACCGACATGGCTCCCTCCCCAGCTTTCCTAGCCAGAACGCGGGGGGGGCGTGGCCGGAAACCGCGGTCGGCAACTTCTAGGGTTAGGGTTAGGGTTAGGGTCTGGAGAACCAGAAAGCCCACAGCCCCAGGGATAATTGGCATTGCAAAGGCCTGCCAAGAGGAGCACGACACTGCACCGACATGGCTCCCTCCCCAGCTTTCCTAGCCAGAACCCGGGGGGGGCGTGGCCGGAAACCGCGGTCGGCAACTTCTAGGGTTAGGGTTAGGGTTAGGGTCTGGAGAACCAGAAAGCCCACAGCTCCAGGGATAATTGGCATTGCAAAGGCCTGCCAAGAGGAGCACGACACTGCACCGACATGGCTCCCTCCCCAGCTTTCCTAGCCAGAACGCGGGGGGGGTGTGGCCGGAAACCGCGGTCGGCAACTTCTAGTGTTAGGGTTAGGGTTAGCGTCTGGAGAACCAGAAAGCCCACAGCTCCAGGGATAATTGGCATTGCAAAGGCCTGCCAAGAGGAGCACGACACTGCACCGACATGGCTCTCTCCCCAGCTTTCCTAGCCAGAACGCGGGGGGGGCGTGGCCGGAAACGGCGGTCGGCAACTTCTAGGGTTAGGGTTAGGGTTAGGGTCTGGAGAACCAGAAAGCCCACAGCTCCAGGGATAATTGGCATTGCAAAGGCCTGCCAAGAGGAGCACGACACTGCACCGACATGGCTCCCTCCAAAGCTTTCCTAGCCAGAACGCGGGGGGGGCGTGGCCGGAAACGGCGGTCGGCAACTTCTAGGGTTAGGGTTAGGGTTAGGGTCTGGAGAACCAGAAAGCCCACAGCTCCAGGGACAATTGACATTGCAAAGGCCTGCCAAGAGGAGCACGACACTGCACCGACATGGCTCCCTCCCCAGCTTTCCTAGCCAGAACGCGGGGGGGGCGTGGCCGGAAACCGCGGTCGGCAACTTCTAGGGTTAGGGTTAGGGTTAGGGTCTGGAGAACCAGAAAGCCCACAGCTTCAGGGATAATTGGCATTGCAAAGGCCTGCCAAGAGGAGCACGACACTGCACCGACATGGCTCCCTCCCCAGCTTTCCTAGCCAGAACGCGGGGGGGGCGTGGCCGGAAAGCGCGGTCGGCAACTTCTAGGGTTAGGGTTAGGGTTAGCGTCTGGAGAACCAGAAAGACCACAGCTCCAGGGATAATTGGCATTGCAAAGGCCTGCCAAGAGGAGCACGACACTGCACCGACATGGCTCCCTCCCCAGCTTTCCTAGCCAGAACGCGGGGGGGGCGTGACCAGAAACCGCGGTCGACAACTTCTAGGGTTAGGGTTAGGGTTAGGGTCTGGAGAACCAGAAAGCCCACAGCTCCAGGGATAATTGGCATTGCAAAGGCCTGCCAAGAGGAGCACGACACTGCACCGACATGGCTCCCTCCCCAGCTTTCCTAGCCAGAACGCGGGGGGGGCGTGGCCGGAAACCGCGGTCGGCAACTTCTAGGGTTAGGGTTAGGGTTAGGGTCTGGAGAACCAGAAAGCCCACAGCTCCAGGGATAATTGGCATTGCAAAGGCCTGCCAAGAGGAGCACGACACTGCACCGACATGGCTCCCTCCCCAGCTTTCCTAGCCAGAACGCGGGGGGGGCGTGGCCGGAAACCGCGGTCGGCAACTTCTAGGGTTAGGGTTAGGGTTAGGGTCTGGAGAACCAGAAAGCCCACAGCTCCAGGGATAATTGGGATTGCAAAGGCCTGCCAAGAGGAGCACGACACTGCACCGACATGGCTCCCTCCCCAGCTTTCCTAGCCAGAACGCGGGGGGGGCGTGGCTGGAAACCGCGGTCGGCAACTTCTAGGGTTAGGGTTAGGGTTAGGGTCTGGAGAACCAGAAAGCCCACAGCTCCAGGGATAATTGGCATTGCAAAGGCCTGCCAAGAGGAGCACGACACTGCACCGACATGGCTCCCTCCCCAGCTTTCCCGGCCAGAACCCGGCAGGGGCGTGGCCGGAAAGCGCGGTCGGCAATTTCTAGGGTTAGGGTTAGGGTTAGGGTCTGGAGAACCAGAAAGCCCACAGCTCCAGGGATAATTGGCATTGCAAAGGCCTGCCAAGAGGAGCACGACACTGCACCGACATGGCTCCCTCCCCAGCTTTCCTAGCCAGAACGCGGGGGGGGTGTGGCCGGAAACCGCGGTCGGCAACTTCTAGTGTTAGGGTTAGGGTTAGCGTCTGGAGAACCAGAAAGCCCACAGCTCCAGGGATAATTGGCATTGCAAAGGCCTGCCAAGAGGAGCACGACACTGCACCGACATGGCTCCCTCCAAAGCTTTCCTAGCCAGAACGCGGGGGGGGCGTGGCCGGAAACCGCGGTCGGCAACTTCTAGGGTTAGGGTTAGGGTTAGGGTCTGGAGAACCAGAAAGCCCACAGCTCCAGGGACAATTGACATTGCAAAGGCCTGCCAAGAGGAGCACGACACTGCACTGACATGGCTCCCTCCCCAGCTTTCCTAGCCAGAACGCGGGGGGGGCGTGGACGGAAACCGCGGTCGGCAACTTCTAGGGTTAGGGTTAGGGTTAGGGTCTGGAGAACCAGAAAGCCCACAGCTTCAGGGATAATTGGCATTGCAAAGGCCTGCCAAGAGGAGCACGACACTGCACCGACATGGCTCCCTCCCCAGCTTTCCTAGCCAGAACGCGGGGGGGGCGTGGCCGGAAAGCGCGGTCGGCAACTTCTAGGGTTAGGGTTAGGGTTAGCGTCTGGAGAACCAGAAAGCCCACAGCTCCAGGGATAATTGGGATTGCAAAGGCCTGCCAAGAGGAGCACGACACTGCACCGACATGGCTCCCTCCCCAGCTTTCCTAGCCAGAACGCGGGGGGGGCGTGGCCGGAAAGCGCGGTCGGCAACTTCTAGGGTTAGGGTTAGGGTTAGGGTCTGGAGAACCAGAAAGCCCACAGCTCCAGGGATAATTGGCATTGCAAAGGCCTGCCAAGAGGAGCACGACACTGCACCGACATGGCTCCCTCCCCAGCTTTCCTAGCCAGAACGCGGGGGGGGCGTGACCAGAAACCGCGGTCGACAACTTCTAGGGTTAGGGTTAGGGTTAGGGTCTGGAGAACCAGAAAGCCCACAGCTCCAGGGATAATTGGCATTGCAAAGGCCTGCCAAGAGGAGCACGACACTGCACCGACATGGCTCCCTCCCCAGCTTTCCTAGCCAGAACGCGGGGGGGGCGTGGCCGGAAACCGCGGTCGGCAACTTCTAGGGTTAGGGTTAGGGTTAGGGTCTGGAGAACCAGAAAGCCCACAGCTCCAGGGATAATTGGGATGGCAAAGGCCTGCCAAGAGGAGCACGACACTGCACCGACATGGCTCCCTCCCCAGCTTTCCTAGCCAGAACGCGGGGGGGGCGTGGCCGGAAACCGCGGTCGGCAACTTCTAGTGTTAGGGTTAGGGTTAGGGTCTGGAGAACCAGAAAGCCCACAGCTCCAGGGATAATTGGGATTGCAAAGGCCTGCCAAGAGGAGCACGACACTGCACCGACATGGCTCCCTCCCCAGCTTTCCTAGCCAGAACGCGGGGGGGGCGTGGCTGGAAACCGCGGTCGGCAACTTCTAGGGTTAGGGTTAGGGTTAGGGTCTGGAGAACCAGAAAGCCCACAGCTCCAGGGATAATTGAGATTGTAAAGGCCTGCGAAGAGGAACACGACACTGCACCGACATGGCTCCCTCCCCAGCTTTCCCGGCTAGAACCCGGGGGGGGCGAGGCCAGAAACCGCGGTCGGCAATTTCTAGGGTTAGGGTTAGGGTTAGGGTCTGGAGAACCAGAAAGCCCACAGCTCCAGGGATAATTGGAATTGCAAAGGCCTGCCAAGAGGAGCACGACACTGCACCGACATGGCTCCCTCCCCAGCTTTCCTAGCCAGAACCCACGGGGGGCGTGGCTGGAAAGCGCGGTCGGCAACTTCTAGGGTTAGGGTTAGGGTTAGGGTCTGGAGAACCAGAAAGCCCACAGCCCCAGGGATAATTGGCATTGCAAAGGCCTGCCAAGAGGAGCACGACACTGCACCGACATGGCTCCCTCCCCAGCTTTCCTAGCCAGAACCCGGGGGGGGCGTGGCCGGAAACCGCGGTCGGCAACTTCTAGGGTTAGGGTTAGGGTTAGGGTCTGGAGAACCAGAAAGCCCACAGCTCCAGGGATAATTGGCATTGCAAAGGCCTGCCAAGAGGAGCACGACACTGCACCGACATGGCTCCCTCCCCAGCTTTCCTAGCCAGAACGCGGGGGGGGCGTGGCCGGAAACGGCGGTCGGCAACTTCTAGGGTTAGGGTTAGGGTTAGCGTCTGGAGAACCAGAAAGCCCACAGCTCCAGGGATAATTGGGATTGCAAAGGCCTGCCAAGAGGAGCACGACACTGCACCGACATGGCTCTCTCCCCAGCTTTCCTAGCCAGAAACCACGGGGGGGCGTGGCCGGAAACGGCGGTCGGCAACTTCTAGGGTTAGGGTTAGGGTTAGGGTCTGGAGAACCAGAAAGCCCACAGCTCCAGGGATAATTGGCATTGCAAAGGCCTGCCAAGAGGAGCACGACACTGCACCGACATGGCTCCCTCCAAAGCTTTCCTAGCCAGAACGCAAGGGGGGGGGCGTGGCCGGAAAGCGCGGTCGGCAACTTCTAGGGTTAGGGTTAGGGTTAGGGTCTGGAGAACCAGAAAGCCCACAGCTCCAGGGATAATTGGCATTGCAAAGGCCTGCCAAGAGGAGCACGACACTGCACCGACATGGCTCCCTCCCCAGCTTTCCTAGCCAGAACGCGGGGGGGGGGCGTGGCCGGAAACCGCGGTCGGCAACTTCTAGGGTTAGGGTTAGGGTTAGGGTCTGGAGAACCAGAAAGCCCACAGCTCCAGGGATAATTGGCATTGCAAAGGCCTGCCAAGAGGAGCACGACACTGCACCGACATGGCTCCCTCCAAAGCTTTCCTAGCCAGAACGCAAGGGGGGGGGCGTGGCCGGAAAGCGCGGTCGGCAACTTCTAGGGTTAGGGTTAGGGTTAGGGTCTGGAGAACCAGAAAGCCCACAGCTCCAGGGATAATTGGCATTGCAAAGGCCTGCCAAGAGGAGCACGACACTGCACCGACATGGCTCCCTCCCCAGCTTTCCTAGCCAGAACGCGGGGGGGGGGGCGTGGCCGGAAACCGCGGTCGGCAACTTCTAGGGTTAGGGTTAGGGTTAGCGTCTGGAGAACCAGAAAGACCACAGCTCCAGGGATAATTGGCATTGCAAAGGCCTGCCAAGAGGAGCACGACACTGCACCGACATGGCTCTCTCCCCAGCTTTCCTAGCCAGAACGCGGGGGGGGCGTGGCCGGAAACCGCGGTCGGCAACTTCTAGGGTTAGGGTTAGGGTTAGGGTCTGGAGAACCAGAAAGCCCACAGCTCCAGGGATAATTGGCATTGCAAAGGCGTGCCAAGAGGAGCACGACACTGCACCGACATGGCTCCCTCCAAAGCTTTCCTAGCCAGAACGCGGGGGGGGCGTGGCCGGAAACCGCGGTCGGCAACTTCTAGGGTTAGGGTTAGGGTTAGGGTCTGGAGAACCAGAAAGCCCACAGCTCCAGGGATAATTGGCATTGCAAAGGCCTGCCAAGAGGAGCACGACACTGCACCGACATGGCTCCCTCCCCAGCTTTCCTAGCCAGAACGCGGGGGGGGGCGTGGCCGGAAACTGCGGTCGGCAACTTCTAGGGTTAGGGTTAGGGTTAGGGTCTGGAGAACCAGAAAGCCCACAGCTCCAGGGATAATTGGCATTGCAAAGGCCTGCCAAGAGGAGCACGACACTGCACCGACATGGCTCCCTCCCCAGCTTTCCTAGCCAGAACGCGGGGGGGGCGTGGCCGGAAACCGCAGTCGGCAACTTCTAGGGTTAGGGTTAGGGTTAGGGTCTGGAGAACCAGAAAGCCCACAGCTCCAGGGATAATTGGCATTGCAAAGGCCTGCCAAGAGGAGCACGACACTGCACCGACATGGCTCCCTCCCCAGCTTTCCTAGCCAGAACGCGGGGGGGGGGCGTGGCCGGAAACCGCGGTCGGCAACTTCTAGGGTTAGGGTTAGGGTTAGGGTCTGGAGAACCAGAAAGCCCACAGCTCCAGGGATAATTGGCATTGCAAAGGCCTGCCAAGAGGAGCACGACACTGCACCGACATGGCTCCCTCCCCAGCTTTCCTAGCCAGAACGCGGGGGGGGCGTTTCCAGAAACCGCGGTCGGCAACTTCTAGGGTTAGGGTTAGGGTTAGCGTCTGGAGAACCAGAAAGCCCACAGCTCCAGGGATAATTGGCATTGCAAAGGCCTGCCAAGAGGAGCACGACACTGCACCGACATGGCTCCCTCCCCAGCTTTCCTAGCCAGAACGCGGGGGGGGCGTGGCCGGAAACGGCGGTCGGCAACTTCTAGGGTTAGGGTTAGGGTTAGGGTCTGGAGAACCAGAAAGCCCACAGCTCCAGGGATAATTGGCATTGCAAAGGCCTGCCAAGAGGAGCACGACACTGCACCGACATGGCTCCCTCCCCAGCTTTCCTAGCCAGAACGCGGTGGGGGCGTGTCCGGAAACCGCGGTCGGCAACTTCTAGGGTTAGGGTTAGGGTTAGGGTCTGGAGAACCAGAAAGCCCACAGCTCCAGGGATAATTGGCATTGCAAAGGCCTGCCAAGAGGAGCACGACACTGCACCGACATGGCTCCCTCCCCAGCTTTCCTAGCCAGAACGCGGGGGGGGCGTGGCCGGAAACTGCGGTCGGCAACTTCTAGGGTTAGGGTTAGGGTTAGGGTCTGGAGAACCAGAAAGCCCACAGCTCCAGGGATAATTGGGATGGCAAAGGCCTGCCAAGAGGAGCACGACACTGCACCGACATGGCTCCCTCCCCAGCTTTCCTAGCCAGAACGCGGGGGGGGCGTGGCCGGAAACCGCGGTCGGCAACTTCTAGGGTTAGGGTTAGGGTTAGGGTCTGGAGAACCAGAAAGCCCACAGCTCCAGGGATAATTGAGATTGTAAAGGCCTGCCAAGAGGAGCACGACACTGCACCGACATGGCTCCCTCCAAAGCTTTCCTAGCCAGAACGCGGGGGGGGCGTGGCCGGAAACCGCGGTCGGCAACTTCTAGGGTTAGGGTTAGGGTTAGGGTCTGGAGAACCAGAAAGCCCACAGCTCCAGGGATAATTGGGATTGCAAAGGCCTGCCAAGAGGAGCACGACACTGCACCGACATGGCTCCCTCCCCAGCTTTCCTAGCCAGAACCCGGGGGGGGCGTGGCCGGAAACCGCCGTCGGCAACTTCTAGGGTTACGGTTAGGGTTAGGGTCTGGAGAACCAGAAAGCCCACAGCTCCAGGGATAATTGGCATTGCAAAGGCCTGCCAAGAGGAGCACGACACTGCACCGACATGGCTCCCTCCAAAGCTTTCCTAGCCAGAACGCAAGGGGGGGGGCGTGGCCGGAAAGCGCGGTCGGCAACTTCTAGGGTTAGGGTTAGGGTTAGGGTCTGGAGAACCAGAAAGCCCACAGCTCCAGGGATAATTGGCATTGCAAAGGCCTGCCAAGAGGAGCACGACACTGCACCGACATGGCTCCCTCCCCAGCTTTCCTAGCCAGAACGCGGGGGGCGGGCGTGGCCGGAAACCGCGGTCGGCAACTTCTAGGGTTAGGGTTAGGGTTAGGGTCTGGAGAACCAGAAAGCCCACAGCTCCAGGGATAATTGGCATTGCAAAGACCTGCCAAGAGGAGCACGACACTGCACCGACATGGCTCCCTCCCCAGCTTTCCTAGCCAGAACGCGGGGGGGGCGTGGCCGGAAACCGCGGTCGGCAACTTCTAGGGTTAGGGTTAGGGTTAGGGTCTGGAGAACCAGAAAGCCCACAGCTCCAGGGATAATTGGGATTGCAAAGGCCTGCCAAGAGGAGCACGACACTGCACCGACATGGCTCCCTCCCCAGCTTTCCTAGCCAGAACGCGGGGGGGGCGTGGCCGGAAACCGCGGTCGGCAACTTCTAGGGTTAGGGTTAGGGTTAGGGTCTGGAGAACCAGAAAGCCCACAGCTCCAGGGATAATTGGCATTGCAAAGGCCTGCCAAGAGGAGCACGACACTGCACCGACATGGCTCCCTCCCCAGCTTTCCTAGCCAGAACGCGGGGGGGGCGTGGCCGGAAACCGCGGTCGGCAACTTCTAGGGTTAGGGTTAGGGTTAGGGTCTGGAGAACCAGAAAGCCCACAGCTCCAGGGATAATTGGCATTGCAAAGGCCTGCCAAGAGGAGCACGACACTGCACCGACATGGCTCTCTCCCCAGCTTTCCTAGCCAGAACGCGGGGGGGGCGTGGCCGGAAACCGCGGTCGGCAACTTCTAGGGTTAGGGTTAGGGTTAGGGTCTGGAGAACCAGAAAGCCCACAGCTCCAGGGATAATTGGCATTGCAAAGGCGTGCCAAGAGGAGCACGACACTGCACCGACATGGCTCCCTCCAAAGCTTTCCTAGCCAGAACGCGGGGGGGGCGTGGCCGGAAACCGCGGTCGGCAACTTCTAGGGTTAGGGTTAGTGTAAGGGTCTGGAGAACCAGAAAGCCCACAGCTCCAGGGATAATTGGCATTGCAAAGGCCTGCCAAGAGGAGCACGACACTGCACCGACATGGCTCCCTCCCCAGCTTTCCTAGCCAGAACGCGGGGGGGGCGTGGCCGGAAAGCGCGGTCGGCAACTTCTAGGGTTAGGGTTAGGGTTAGGGTCTGGAGAACCAGAAAGCCCACAGCTCCAGGGATAACTGGCATTGCAAAGGCCTGCCAAGAGGAGCACGACACTGCACCGACATGGCTCCCTCCCCAGCTTTCCTAGCCAGAACGCGGGGGGGGCGTGGCCGGAAACCGCAGTCGGCAACTTCTAGGGTTAGGGTTAGGGTTAGGGTCTGGAGAACCAGAAAGCCCACAGCTCCAGGGATAATTGGCATTGCAAAGGCCTGCCAAGAGGAGCACGACACTGCACCGACATGGCTCCCTCCCCAGCTTTCCTAGCCAGAACGCGGGGGGGGGGCGTGGCCGGAAACCGCGGTCGGCAACTTCTAGGGTTAGGGTTAGGGTTAGGGTCTGGAGAACCAGAAAGCCCACAGCTCCAGGGATAATTGGCATTGCAAAGGCCTGCCAAGAGGAGCACGACACTGCACCGACATGGCTCCCTCCCCAGCTTTCCTAGCCAGAACGCGGGGGGGGCGTTTCCAGAAACCGCGGTCGGCAACTTCTAGGGTTAGGGTTAGGGTTAGCGTCTGGAGAACCAGAAAGCCCACAGCTCCAGGGATAATTGGCATTGCAAAGGCCTGCCAAGAGGAGCACGACACTGCACCGACATGGCTCCCTCCCCAGCTTTCCTAGCCAGAACGCGGGGGGGGCGTGGCCGGAAAGCGCGGTCGGCAACTTCTAGGGTTAGGGTTAGGGTTAGGGTCTGGAGAACCAGAAAGCCCACAGCTCCAGGGATAATTGGGATTGCAAAGGCCTGCCAAGAGGAGCACGACACTGCACCGACATGGCTCCCTCCCCAGCTTTCCTAGCCAGAACGCGGTGGGGGCGTGTCCGGAAACAGCGGTCGGCAACTTCTAGGGTTAGGGTTAGGGTTAGGGTCTGGAGAACCAGAAAGCCCACAGCTCCAGGGATAATTGGGATTGCAAAGGCCTGCCAAGAGGAGCACGACACTGCACCGACATGGCTCCCTCCCCAGCTTTCCTAGCCAGAACCCACGGGGGGCGTGGCCGGAAACTGCGGTCGGCAACTTCTAGGGTTAGGGTTAGGGTTAGGGTCTGGAGAACCAGAAAGCCCACAGCTCCAGGGATAATTGGGATGGCAAAGGCCTGCCAAGAGGAACACGACACTGCACCGACATGGCTCCCTCCCCAGCTTTCCCGGCTAGAACCCGGGGGGGGCGTGGCCAGAAACCGCGGTCGGCAACTTCTAGGGTTAGGGTTAGGGTTAGGGTCTGGAGAACCAGAAAGCCCACAGCTCCAGGGATAATTGGCATTGCAAAGGCCTGCCAAGAGGAGCACGACACTGCACCGACATGGCTCCCTCCCCAGCTTTCCTAGCCAGAACGCGGGGGGGGCGTGGCCGGAAACCGCGGTCGGCAACTTCTAGGGTTAGGGTTAGGGTTAGGGTCTGGAGAACCAGAAAGCCCACAGCTCCAGGGATAATTGGCATTGCAAAGGCCTGCCAAGAGGAGCACGACACTGCACCGACATGGCTCCCTCCCCAGCTTTCCTAGCCAGAACGCGGGGGGGGGGGCGTGGCCGGAAACCGCGGTCGGCAACTTCTAGGGTTAGGGTTAGGGTTAGGGTCTGGAGAACCAGAAAGCCCACAGCTCCAGGGATAATTGGGATTGCAAAGGCCTGCCAAGAGGAGCACGACACTGCACCGACATGGCTCCCTCCCCAGCTTTCCTAGCCAGAACGCGGGGGGGGGCGTGGCCGGAAAGCGCGGTCGGCAACTTCTAGGGTTAGGGTTAGGGTTAGGGTCTGGAGAACCAGAAAGCCCATAGCTCCAGGGATAATTGGCATTGCAAAGGCCTGCCAAGAGGAGCACGACACTGCACCGACATGGCTCCCTCCCCAGCTTTCCTAGCCAGAACCCGGGGGAGGCGTGGCCGGAAACCGCGGTCGGCAACTTCTAGGGTTAGGGTTAGGGTTAGCGTCTGGAGAACCAGAAAGCCCACAGCTCCAGGGATAATTGGCATTGCAAAGGCCTGCCAAGAGGAGCACGACACTGCACCGACATTGCTCCCTCCCCAGCTTTCCTAGCCAGAACGCGGGGGGGGGCGTGGCCGGAAACCGCGGTCGGCAACTTCTAGGGTTAGGGTTAGGGTTAGGGTCTGGAGAACCAGAAAGCCCACAGCTCCAGGGATAATTGGCATTGCAAAGGCCTGCCAAGAGGAGCACGACACTGCACCGACATGGCTCCCTCCCCAGCTTTCCTAGCCAGAACGCGGGGGGGGGCGTGGCCGGAAACCGCGGTCGGCAACTTCTAGGGTTAGGGTTAGGGTTAGGGTCTGGAGAACCAGAAAGCCCACAGCTCCAGGGATAATTGGCATTGCAAAGGCCTGCCAAGAGGAGCACGACACTGCACCGACATGGATCCCTCCCCAGCTTTCCTAGCCAGAACCCACGGGGGGCGTGGCCGGAAACCGTGGTCGGCAACTTCTAGGGTTAGGGTTAGGGTTAGGGTCTGGAGAACCAGAAAGCCCACAGCTCCAGGGATAATTGGGATTGCAAAGGCCTGCCAAGAGGAGCACGACACTGCACCGACATGGCTCCCTCCCCAGCTTTCCTAGCCAGAACGCGGGGGGGGGCGTGGCCGGAAACCGCGGTCGGCAACTTCTAGGGTTAGGGTTAGGGTTAGGGTCTGGAGAACCAGAAAGCCCACAGCTCCAGGGATAATTGGCATTGCAAAGGCCTGCCAAGAGGAGCACGACACTGCACCGACATGGCTCCCTCCCCAGCTTTCCTAGCCAGAACGCGGGGGGGGGCGTGGCCGGAAACCGCGGTCGGCAACTTCTAGTGTTAGGGTTAGGGTTAGGGTCTGGAGAACCAGAAAGTCCACTGCTCCAGGGATAATTGGGATTGCAAAGGCCTACCAAGAGGAGCACGACACTGCACCGACATGGCTCCCTCCCCAGCTTTCCTAGCCAGAACGCGGGGGGGGCGTGGCCGGAAACCGCGGTCGGCAACTTCTAGGGTTAGGGTTAGGGTTAGGGTCTGGAGAACCAGAAAGCCCACAGCTCCAGGGATAATTGGCATTGCAAAGGCCTGCCAAGAGGAGCACGACACTGCACCGACATGGCTCCCTCCCCAGCTTTCCTAGCCAGAACGCGGGGGGGGCGTGGCCGGAAACCGCGGTCGGCAACTTCTAGGGTTAGGGTTAGGGTTAGGGTCTGGAGAACCAGAAAGCCCACAGCTCCAGGGATAATTGGCATTGCAAAGGCCTGCCAAGAGGAGCACGACACTGCACCGACATGGCTCCCTCCCCAGCTTTCCTAGCCAGAACGCGGGGGGGGCGTGGCCGGAAACCGCGGTCGGCAACTTCTAGGGTTAGGGTTAGGGTTAGGGTCTGGAGAACCAGAAAGCCCACAGCTCCAGGGATAATTGGGATTGCAAAGGCCTGCCAAGAGGAGCACGACACTGCACCGACATGGCTCCCTCCCCAGCTTTCCTAGCCAGAACGCGGGGGGGGCGTGGCCGGAAACCGCGGTCGGCAACTTCTAGGGTTAGGGTTAGGGTTAGGGTCTGGAGAACCAGAAAGCCCACAGCTCCAGGGATAATTGGCATTGCAAAGGCCTGCCAAGAGGAGCACGACACTGCACCGACATGGCTCCCTCCCCAGCTTTCCTAGCCAGAACCCACGGGGGGCGTGGCCGGAAACCGCCGTCGGCAACTTCTAGGGTTAGGGTTAGGGTTAGCGTCTGGAGAACCAGAAAGCCCACAGCTCCAGGGATAATTGGCATTGCAAAGGCCTGCCAAGAGGAGCACGACACTGCACCGACATGGCTCCCTCCCCAGCTTTCCTAGCCAGAACGCGGGGGGGGCGTGGCCGGAAACCGCGGTCGGCAACTTCTAGGGTTAGGGTTAGGGTTAGGGTCTGGAGAACCAGAAAGCCCACAGCTCCAGGGATAATTGGGATTGTAAAGGCCTGCCAAGAGGAGCACGACACTGCACCGACATGGCTCCCTCCCCAGCTTTCCAAGCCAGAACGCCGGGGGGGCGTGGCCGGAAACCGCGGTCGGCAACTTCTAGGGTTAGGGTTAGGGTTAGGGTCTGGAGAACCAGAAAGCCCACAGCTCCAGGGATAATTGGGATTGCAAAGGCCTGCCAAGAGGAGCACGACACTGCACCGACATGGCTCCCTCCCCAGCTTTCCTAGCCAGAACGCGGGGGGGGCGTGGCCGGAAACCGCGGTCGGCAACTTCTAGGGTTAGGGTTAGGGTTAGCGTCTGGAGAACCAGAAAGCCCACAGCTCCAGGGATAATTGGCATTGCAAAGGCCTGCCAAGAGGAGCACGACACTGCACCGACATGGCTCCCTCCCCAGCTTTCCTAGCCAGAACGCTGGGGGGGCGTGGCAGGAAACCGCGGTCGGCAACTTCTAGGGTTAGGGTTAGGGTTAGGGTCTGGAGAACCAGAAAGCCCACAGCTCCAGGGATAATTGGCATTGCAAAGGCCTGCCAAGAGGAGCACGACACTGCACCGACATGGCTCCCTCCCCAGCTTTCCTAGCCAGAACGCGGGGGGGGCGTGGAGGAAAACCGCGGTCGGCAACTTCTAGGGTTAGGGTTAGGGTTAGGGTCTGGAGAACCAGAAAGCCCACAGCTCCAGGGATAATTGGCATTGCAAAGGCCTGCCAAGAGGAGCACGACACTGCACCGACATGGCTCCCTCCCCAGCTTTCCTAGCCAGAACGCGGGGGGGGCGTGGCCGGAAACCGCGGTCGGCAACTTCTAGGGTTAGGGTTAGGGTTAGCGTCTGGAGAACCAGAAAGCCCACAGCTCCAGGGATAATTGGCATTGCAAAGGCCTGCCAAGAGGAGCACGACACTGCACCGACGTGGCTCCCTCCCCAGCTTTCCTAGCCAGAACGCGGGGGGGGCGTGGCCGGAAACCGCGGTCGGCAACTTCTAGGGTTAGGGTTAGGGTTAGGGTCTGGAGAACCAGAAAGCCCACAGCTCCAGGGATAATTGGGATTGCAAAGGCCTGCCAAGAGGAGCACGACACTGCACCGACATGGCTCCCTCCCCAGCTTTCCTAGCCAGAACGCGGGGGGGGCGTGGCCGGAAACCGCGGTCGTCAACTTCTAGGGTTAGGGTTAGGGTTAGGGTCTGGAGAACCAGAAAGCCCACAGCTCCAGGGATAATTGGGATTGCAAAGGCCTGCCAAGAGGAGCACGACACTGCACCGACATGGCTCCCTCCCCAGCTTTCCTAGCCAGAACGCGGGGGGGGCGTGGCCGGAAACCGCGGTCGGCAACTTCTAGGGTTAGGGTTAGGGTTAGCGTCTGGAGAACCAGAAAGCCCACAGCTCCAGGGATAATTGGCATTGCAAAGGCCTGCCAAGAGGAGCACGACACTGCACCGACATGGCTCCCTCCCCAGCTTTCCTAGCCAGAACGCGGGGGGGGCGTGGCCGGAAACCGCGGTCGGCAACTTCTAGGGTTAGGGTTAGGGTTAGGGTCTGGAGAACCAGAAAGCCCACAGCTCCAGGGATAATTGGGATTGCAAAGGCCTGCCAAGAGGAGCACGACACTGCACCGACATGGCTCCCTCCCCAGCTTTCCTAGCCAGAACGCGGGGGGGGCGTGGCCGGAAACCGCGGTCGGCAACTTCTAGGGTTAGGGTTAGGGTTAGGGTCTGGAGAACCAGAAAGCCCACAGCTCCAGGGATAATTGGCATTGCAAAGGCCTGCCAAGAGGAGCACGACACTGCACCGACATGGCTCCCTCCCCAGCTTTCCTAGCCAGAACCCACGGGGGGCGTGGCCGGAAACCGCCGTCGGCAACTTCTAGGGTTAGGGTTAGGGTTAGCGTCTGGAGAACCAGAAAGCCCACAGCTCCAGGGATAATTGGCATTGCAAAGGCCTGCCAAGAGGAGCACGACACTGCACCGACATGGCTCCCTCCCCAGCTTTCCTAGCCAGAACGCGGGGGGGGCGTGGCCGGAAACCGCGGTCGGCAACTTCTAGGGTTAGGGTTAGGGTTAGGGTCTGGAGAACCAGAAAGCCCACAGCTCCAGGGATAATTGGGATTGTAAAGGCCTGCCAAGAGGAGCACGACACTGCACCGACATGGCTCCCTCCCCAGCTTTCCAAGCCAGAACGCCGGGGGGGCGTGGCCGGAAACCGCGGTCGGCAACTTCTAGGGTTAGGGTTAGGGTTAGGGTCTGGAGAACCAGAAAGCCCACAGCTCCAGGGATAATTGGGATTGCAAAGGCCTGCCAAGAGGAGCACGACACTGCACCGACATGGCTCCCTCCCCAGCTTTCCTAGCCAGAACGCGGGGGGGGCGTGGCCGGAAACCGCGGTCGGCAACTTCTAGGGTTAGGGTTAGGGTTAGCGTCTGGAGAACCAGAAAGCCCACAGCTCCAGGGATAATTGGCATTGCAAAGGCCTGCCAAGAGGAGCACGACACTGCACCGACATGGCTCCCTCCCCAGCTTTCCTAGCCAGAACGCTGGGGGGGCGTGGCAGGAAACCGCGGTCGGCAACTTCTAGGGTTAGGGTTAGGGTTAGGGTCTGGAGAACCAGAAAGCCCACAGCTCCAGGGATAATTGGCATTGCAAAGGCCTGCCAAGAGGAGCACGACACTGCACCGACATGGCTCCCTCCCCAGCTTTCCTAGCCAGAACGCGGGGGGGGCGTGGAGGAAAACCGCGGTCGGCAACTTCTAGGGTTAGGGTTAGGGTTAGGGTCTGGAGAACCAGAAAGCCCACAGCTCCAGGGATAATTGGCATTGCAAAGGCCTGCCAAGAGGAGCACGACACTGCACCGACATGGCTCCCTCCCCAGCTTTCCTAGCCAGAACGCGGGGGGGGCGTGGCCGGAAACCGCGGTCGGCAACTTCTAGGGTTAGGGTTAGGGTTAGCGTCTGGAGAACCAGAAAGCCCACAGCTCCAGGGATAATTGGCATTGCAAAGGCCTGCCAAGAGGAGCACGACACTGCACCGACGTGGCTCCCTCCCCAGCTTTCCTAGCCAGAACGCGGGGGGGGCGTGGCCGGAAACCGCGGTCGGCAACTTCTAGGGTTAGGGTTAGGGTTAGGGTCTGGAGAACCAGAAAGCCCACAGCTCCAGGGATAATTGGCATTGCAAAGGCCTGCCAAGAGGAGCACGACACTGCACCGACATGGCTCCCTCCCCAGCTTTCCTAGCCAGAACGCGGGGGGGGCGTGGCCGGAAACCGCGGTCGGCAACTTCTAGGGTTAGGGTTAGGGTTAGGGTCTGGAGAACCAGAAAGCCCACAGCTCCAGGGATAATTGGGATTGCAAAGGCCTGCCAAGAGGAGCACGACACTGCACCGACATGGCTCCCTCCCCAGCTTTCCTAGCCAGAACGCGGGGGGGGCGTGGCCGGAAACCGCGGTCGGCAACTTCTAGGGTTAGGGTTAGGGTTAGCGTCTGGAGAACCAGAAAGCCCACAGCTCCAGGGATAATTGGCATTGCAAAGGCCTGCCAAGAGGAGCACGACACTGCACCGACATGGCTCCCTCCCCAGCTTTCCTAGCCAGAACGCGGGGGGGGCGTGGCCGGAAACCGCGGTCGGCAACTTCTAGGGTTAGGGTTAGGGTTAGGGTCTGGAGAACCAGAAAGCCCACAGCTCCAGGGATAATTGGGATTGCAAAGGCCTGCCAAGAGGAGCACGACACTGCACCGACATGGCTCCCTCCCCAGCTTTCCTAGCCAGAACGCGGGGGGGGCGTGGCCGGAAACCGCGGTCGGCAACTTCTAGGGTTAGGGTTAGGGTTAGCGTCTGGAGAACCAGAAAGCCCACAGCTCCAGGGATAATTGGGATTGCAAAGGCCTGCCAAGAGGAGCACGACACTGCACCGACATGGCTCCCTCCCCAGCTTTCCTAGCCAGAACGCGGGGGGGGCGTGGCCGGAAACCGCGGTCGGCAACTTCTAGGGTTAGGGTTAGGGTTAGGGTCTGGAGAACCAGAAAGCCCACAGCTCCAGGGATAATTGGCATTGCAAAGGCCTGCCAAGAGGAGCACGACACTGCACCGACATGGCTCCCTCCCCAGCTTTCCTAGCCAGAACGCGGGGGGGGCGTGGAGGAAAACCGCGGTCGGCAACTTCTAGGGTTAGGGTTAGGGTTAGGGTCTGGAGAACCAGAAAGCCCACAGCTCCAGGGATAATTGGCATTGCAAAGGCCTGCCAAGAGGAGCACGACACTGCACCGACATGGATCCCTCCCCAGCTTTCCTAGCCAGAACCCACGGGGGGCGTGGCCGGAAACCGTGGTCGGCAACTTCTAGGGTTAGGGTTAGGGTTAGCGTCTGGAGAACCAGAAAGCCCACAGCTCCAGGGATAATTGGCATTGCAAAGGCCTGCCAAGAGGAGCACGACACTGCACCGACATGGCTCCCTCCCCAGCTTTCCTAGCCAGAACGTGGGGGGGGCGTGGCCGGAAACCGCGGTCGGCAACTTCTAGGGTTAGGGTTAGGGTTAGGGTCTGGAGAACCAGAAAGCCCACAGCTCCAGGGATAATTGGCATTGCAAAGGCCTGCCAAGAGGAGCACGACACTGCACCGACATGGCTCCCTCCCCAGCTTTCCTAGCCAGAACGCGGGGGGGGCGTGGCCGGAAACCGCGGTCGGCAACTTCTAGGGTTAGGGTTAGGGTTAGGGTCTGGAGAACCAGAAAGCCCACAGCTCCAGGGATAATTGGCATTGCAAAGGCCTGCCAAGAGGAGCACGACACTGCACCGACATGGCTCCCTCCCCAGCTTTCCTAGCCAGAACGCGGGGGGGGCGTGGCCGGAAAGCGCGGTCGGCAACTTCTAGGGTTAGGGTTAGGGTTAGGGTCTGGAGAACCAGAAAGCCCACAGCTCCAGGGATAATTGGCATTGCAAAGGCCTGCCAAGAGGAGCACGACACTGCACCGACATGGCTCCCTCCCCAGCTTTCCTAGCCAGAACCCGGGGGAGGCGTGGCCGGAAACCGCGGTCGGCAACTTCTAGGGTTAGGGTTAGGGTTAGCGTCTGGAGAACCAGAAAGCCCACAGCTCCAGGGATAATTGGCATTGCAAAGGCCTGCCAAGAGGAGCACGACACTGCACCGACATGGCTCCCTCCCCAGCTTTCCTAGCCAGAACGCGGGGGGGGCGTGGCCGGAAACCGCGGTCGGCAACTTCTAGGGTTAGGGTTAGGGTTAGCGTCTGGAGAACCAGAAAGCCCACAGCTCCAGGGATAATTGGCATTGCAAAGGCCTGCCAAGAGGAGCACGACACTGCACCGACATGGCTCCCTCCCCAGCTTTCCTAGCCAGAACGCGGGGGGGGCGTGGCCGGAAAGCGCGGTCGGCAACTTCTAGGGTTAGGGTTAGGGTTAGGGTCTGGAGAACCAGAAAGCCCACAGCTCCAGGGATAATTGGCATTGCAAAGGCCTGCCAAGAGGAGCACGACACTGCACCGACATGGCTCCCTCCCCAGCTTTCCTAGCCAGAACGCGGGGGGGGCGTGGCCGGAAACCGCGGTCGGCAACTTCTAGGGTTAGGGTTAGGGTTAGGGTCTGGAGAACCAGAAAGCCCACAGCTCCAGGGATAATTGGCATTGCAAAGGCCTGCCAAGAGGAGCACGACACTGCACCGACATGGCTCCCTCCCCAGCTTTCCTAGCCAGAACGCGGGGGGGGCGTGGCCGGAAAGCGCGGTCGGCAACTTCTAGGGTTAGGGTTAGGGTTAGGGTCTGGAGAACCAGAAAGCCCACAGCTCCAGGGATAATTGGCATTGCAAAGGCCTGCCAAGAGGAGCACGACACTGCACCGACATGGCTCCCTCCCCAGCTTTCCTAGCCAGAACCCGGGGGAGGCGTGGCCGGAAACCGCGGTCGGCAACTTCTAGGGTTAGGGTTAGGGTTAGCGTCTGGAGAACCAGAAAGCCCACAGCTCCAGGGATAATTGGCATTGCAAAGGCCTGCCAAGAGGAGCACGACACTGCACCGACATGGCTCCCTCCCCAGCTTTCCTAGCCAGAACGCGGGGGGGGCGTGGCCGGAAACCGCGGTCGGCAACTTCTAGGGTTAGGGTTAGGGTTAGCGTCTGGAGAACCAGAAAGCCCACAGCTCCAGGGATAATTGGCATTGCAAAGGCCTGCCAAGAGGAGCACGACACTGCACCGACATGGCTCCCTCCCCAGCTTTCCTAGCCAGAACGCGGGGGGGGGCGTGGCCGGAAACCGCGGTCGGCAACTTCTAGGGTTAGGGTTAGGGTTAGGGTCTGGAGAACCAGAAAGCCCACAGCTCCAGGGATAATTGGCATTGCAAAGGCCTGCCAAGAGGAGCACGACACTGCACCGACATGGCTCCCTCCCCAGCTTTCCTAGCCAGAACCCGGGGGAGGCGTGGCCGGAAACCGCGGTCGGCAACTTCTAGGGTTAGGGTTAGGGTTAGGGTCTGGAGAACCAGAAAGCCCACAGCTCCAGGGATAATTGGCATTGCAAAGGCCTGCCAAGAGGAGCACGACACTGCACCGACATGGCTCCCTCCCCAGCTTTCCTAGCCAGAACGCGGGGGGGGCGTGGCCGGAAACCGCGGTCGGCAACTTCTAGGGTTAGGGTTAGGGTTAGGGTCTGGAGAACCAGAAAGCCCACAGCTCCAGGGATAATTGGCATTGCAAAGGCCTGCCAAGAGGAGCACGACACTGCACCGACATGGCTCCCTCCCCAGCTTTCCTAGCCAGAACCCGGCGGGGGCGTGGCCGGAAACCGCGGTCGGCAACTTCTAGGGTTAGGGTTAGGGTTAGGGTCTGGAGAACCAGAAAGCCCACAGCTCCAGGGATAATTGGCATTTGCAAAGGCCTGCCAAGAGGAGCACGACACTGCACCGACATGGATCCCTCCCCAGCTTTCCTAGCCAGAACCCACGGGGGGCGTGGCCGGAAACCGCGGTCGGCAACTTCTAGGGTTAGGGTTAGGGTTAGGGTCTGGAGAACCAGAAAGCCCACAGCTCCAGGGATAATTGGGATTGCAAAGGCCTGCCAAGAGGAGCACGACACTGCACCGACATGGCTCCCTCCCCAGCTTTCCTAGCCAGAATGCGGGGGGGGCGTGGCCGGAAACCGCGGTCGGCAACTTCTAGGGTTAGGGTTAGGGTTAGGGTCTGGAGAACCAGAAAGCCCACAGCTCCAGGGATAATTGGCATTGCAAAGGCCTGCCAAGAGGAGCACGACACTGCACCGACATGGCTCCCTCCCCAGCTTTCCTAGCCAGAACGCGGGGGGGGGCGTGGCCGGAAACCGCGGTCGGCAACTTCTAGGGTTAGGGTTAGGGTTAGGGTCTGGAGAACCAGAAAGCCCACAGCTCCAGGGATAATTGGCATTGCAAAGGCCTGCCAAGAGGAGCACGACACTGCACCGACATGGCTCCCTCCCCAGCTTTCCTAGCCAGAACGCGGGGGGGGGCGTGGCCGGAAAGCGCGGTCGGCAACTTCTAGGGTTAGGGTTAGGGTTAGGGTCTGGAGAACCAGAAAGCCCACAGCTCCAGGGATAATTGGGATTGCAAAGGCCTACCAAGAGGAGCACGACACTGCACCGACATGGCTCCCTCCCCAGCTTTCCTAGCCAGAACGCGGGGGGGGCGTGGCCGGAAACCGCGGTCGGCAACTTCTAGGGTTAGGGTTAGGGTTAGGGTCTGGAGAACCAGAAAGCCCACAGCTCCAGGGATAATTGGCATTGCAAAGGCCTGCCAAGAGGAGCACGACACTGCACCGACATGGCTCCCTCCCCAGCTTTCCTAGCCAGAACGCGGGGGGGGCGTGGCCGGAAACCGCGGTCGGCAACTTCTAGGGTTAGGGTTAGGGTTAGGGTCTGGAGAACCAGAAAGCCCACAGCTCCAGGGATAATTGGCATTGCAAAGGCCTGCCAAGAGGAGCACGACACTGCACCGACATGGCTCCCTCCCCAGCTTTCCTAGCCAGAACGCGGGGGGGGCGTGGCCGGAAACCGCGGTCGGCAACTTCTAGGGTTAGGGTTAGGGTTAGGGTCTGGAGAACCAGAAAGCCCACAGCTCCAGGGATAATTGGGATGGCAAAGGCCTGCCAAGAGGAGCACGACACTGCACCGACATGGCTCCCTCCCCAGCTTTCCTAGCCAGAATGCGGGGGGGGCGTGGCCGGAAACCGCGGTCGGCAACTTCTAGGGTTAGGGTTAGGGTTAGGGTCTGGAGAACCAGAAAGCCCACAGCTCCAGGGATAATTGGCATTGCAAAGGCCTGCCAAGAGGAGCACGACACTGCACCGACATGGCTCCCTCCCCAGCTTTCCTAGCCAGAACCCGGCGGGGGGCGTGGCCGGAAAGCGCAGTCGGCAATTTCTAGGGTTAGGGTTAGGGTTAGGGTCTGGAGAACCAGAAAGCCCACAGCTCCAGGGATAATTGGCATTGCAAAGGCCTGCCAAGAGGAGCACGACACTGCACCGACATGGCTCCCTCCCCAGCTTTCCTAGCCAGAAACCACGGGGGGCGTGGCCGGAAACCGCGGTCGGCAACTTCTAGGGTTAGGGTTAGGGTTAGGGTCTGGAGAACCAGAAAGCCCACAGCTCCAGGGATAATTGGCATTGCAAAGGCCTGCCAAGAGGAGCACGACACTGCACCGACATGGCTCCCTCCCCAGCTTTCCTAGCCAGAACGCGGGGGGGGCGTGGCCGGAAACCGCGGTCGGCAACTTCTAGGGTTAGGGTTAGGGTTAGGGTCTGGAGAACCAGAAAGCCCACAGCTCCAGGGATAATTGGCATTGCAAAGGCCTGCCAAGAGGAGCACGACACTGCACCGACATGGCTCCCTCCCCAGCTTTCCTAGCCAGAACGCGGGGGGGGCGTGGCCGGAAACCGCGGTCGGCAACTTCTAGGGTTAGGGTTAGGGTTAGGGTCTGGAGAACCAGAAAGCCCACAGCTCCAGGGATAATTGGCATTGCAAAGGCCTGCCAAGAGGAGCACGACACTGCACCGACATGGCTCCCTCTCCAGCTTTCCTAGCCAGAACGCAAGGGGGGGGGCGTGGCCGGAAAGCGCGGTCGGCAACTTCTAGGGTTAGGGTTAGGGTTAGGGTCTGGAGAACCAGAAAGCCCACAGCTCCAGGGATAATTGGCATTGCAAAGGCCTGCCAAGAGCAGCACGACACTGCACCGACATGGCTCCCTCCCCAGCTTTCCTAGCCAGAACGCGGGGGGGGCTTGGCCGGAAAGCGCGGTCGGCAACTTCTAGGGTTAGGGTTAGGGTTAGGGTCTGGAGAACCAGAAAGCCCACAGCTCCAGGGATAATTGGGATTGCAAAGGCCTGCCAAGAGGAGCACGACACTGCACCGACATGGCTCCCTCCCCAGCTTTCCTAGCCAGAACCCACGGGGGGCGTGGCCGGAAACCGCGGTCGGCAACTTCTAGGGTTAGGGTTAGGGTTAGGGTCTGGAGAACCAGAAAGCCCACAGCTCCAGGGATAATTGGCATTGCAAAGGCCTGCCAAGAGGAGCACAACACTGCACCGACATGGCTCCCTCCCCAGCTTTCCTAGCCAGAATGCGGGGGGGGCGTGGCCGGAAACCGCGGTCGGCAACTTCTAGGGTTAGGGTTAGGGTTAGCGTCTGGAGAACCAGAAAGCCCACAGCTCCAGGGATAATTGGCATTGCAAAGGCCTGCCAAGAGGAGCACGACACTGCACCGACATGGCTCCCTCCCCAGCTTTCCTAGCCAGAACGCGGGGGGGGCGTGGCCGGAAAGCGCAGTCGGCAATTTCTAGGGTTAGGGTTAGGGTTAGGGTCTGGAGAACCAGAAAGCCCACAGCTCCAGGGATAATTGGCATTGCAAAGGCCTGCCAAGAGGAGCACGACACTGCACCGACATGGCTCCCTCCCCAGCTTTCCTAGCCAGAACGCGGGGGGGGCGTGGCCGGAAACCACGGTCGGCAACTTCTAGGGTTAGGGTTAGGGTTAGGGTCTGGAGAACCAGAAAGCCCACAGCTCCAGGGATAATTGGCATTGCAAAGGCCTGCCAAGAGGAGCACGACACTGCACCGACATGGCTCCCTCCCCAGCTTTCCTAGCCAGAATGCGGGGGGGGGCGTGGCCGGAAACCGCGGTCGGCAACTTCTAGGGTTAGGGTTAGGGTTAGGGTCTGGAGAACCAGAAAGCCCACAGCTCCAGTGATAATTGGGATGGCAAAGGCCTGCCAAGAGGAGCACGACACTGCACCGACATGGCTCTCTCCCTAGCTTTCCTAGCCAGAACGCGGGGGGGGCGTGGCCGGAAACCGCGGTCGGCAACTTCTAGGGTTAGGGTTAGGGTTAGGGTCTGGAGAACCAGAAAGCCCACAGCTCCAGGGATAATTGGCATTGCAAAGGCCTGCCAAGAGGAGCACGACACTGCACCGACATGGCTCCCTCCCCAGCTTTCCTAGCCAGAACGCGGGGGGGGCGTGGCCGGAAACCGCCGTCGGCAACTTCTAGGGTTAGGGTTAGGGTTAGCGTCTGGAGAACCAGAAAGCCCACAGCTCCAGGGATAATTGGCATTGCAAAGGCCTGCCAAGAGGAGCACGACACTGCACCGACATGGCTCCCTCCCCAGCTTTCCTAGCCAGAACGCGGGGGGGGCGTGGCCGGAAACCGCGGTCGGCAACTTCTAGGGTTAGGGTTAGGATTAGCGTCTGGAGAACCAGAAAGCCCACAGCTCCAGGGATAATTGGGATTGCAAAGGCCTGCCAAGAGCAGCACGACACTGCACCGACATGGCTCCCTCCCCAGCTTTCCTAGCCAGAATGCGGGGGGGGCGTGGCCGGAAACCGCGGTCGGCAACTTCTAGGGTTAGGGTTAGGGTTAGGGTCTGGAGAACCAGAAAGCCCACAGCTCCAGGGCTAATTGGCATTGCAAAGGCCTGCCAAGAGGAGCACGACACTGCACCGACATGGCTCCCTCCCCAGCTTTCCTAGCCAGAACGCGGGGGGGGCGTGGCCGGAAACCGCGGTCGGCAACTTCTAGGGTTAGGGTTAGGGTTAGGGTCTGGAGAACCAGAAAGCCCACAGCTCCAGGGATAATTGGGATTGCAAAGGCCTGCCAAGAGGAGCACGACACTGCACCGACATGGCTCCCTCCCCAGCTTTCCTAGCCAGAACGCGGGGGGGGCGTGGCCGGAAACCGCGGTCGGCAACTTCTAGGGTTAGGGTTAGGGTTAGGGTCTGGAGAACCAGAAAGCCCACAGCTCCAGGGATAATTGGGATGGCAAAGGCCTGCCAAGAGGAGCACGACACTGCACCGACATGGCTCTCTCCCTAGCTTTCCTAGCCAGAACGCGGGGGGGGTGTGGCCGGAAACCGCGGTCGGCAACTTCTAGGGTTAGGGTTAGGGTTAGGGTCTGGAGAACCAGAAAGCCCACAGCTCCAGGGATAATTGGGATTGCAAAGGCCTGCCAAGAGGAGCACGACACTGCACCGACATGGCTCCCTCCCCAGCTTTCCTAGCCAGAACGCGGGGGGGGCGTGGCCGGAAACCGCGGTCGGCAACTTCTAGGGTTAGGGTTAGGGTTAGGGTCTGGAGAACCAGAAAGCCCACAGCTCCAGGGATAATTGGGATGGCAAAGGCCTGCCAAGAGGAGCACGACACTGCACCGACATGGCTCTCTCCCTAGCTTTCCTAGCCAGAACGCGGGGGGGGCGTGGCCGGAAACCGCGGTCGGCAACTTCTAGGGTTAGGGTTAGGGTTAGGGTCTGGAGAACCAGAAAGCCCACAGCTCCAGGGATAATTGGCATTGCAAAGGCCTGCCAAGAGGAGCACGACACTGCACCGACATGGCTCCCTCCCCAGCTTTCCTAGCCAGAACGCGGGGGGGGCGTGGCCGGAAACCGCGGTCGGCAACTTCTAGGGTTAGGGTTAGGGTTAGCGTCTGGAGAACCAGAAAGCCCACAGCTCCAGGGATAACTGGCATTGCAAAGGCCTGCCAAGAGGAGCACGACACTGCACCGACATGGCTCCCTCCCCAGCTTTCCTAGCCAGAACCCACGGGGGGCGTGGCCGGAAACCGCGGTCGGCAACTTCTAGGGTTAGGGTTAGGGTTAGGGTCTGGAGAACCAGAAAGCCCACAGCTCCAGGGATAATTGGCATTGCAAAGGCCTGCCAAGAGGAGCACGACACTGCACCGACATGGCTCCCTCCCCAGCTTTCCTAGCCAGAACCCGGCGGGGGCGTGGCCGGAAACCACGGTCGGCAACTTCTAGGGTTAGGGTTAGGGTTAGGATCTGGAGAACCAGAAAGCCCACAGCTCCAGGGATAATTGGCATTGCAAAGGCCTGCCAAGAGGAGCACGACACTGCACCGACATGGCTCTCTCCCCAGCTTTCCTAGCCAGAACGCGGGGGGGGCGTGGCCGGAAACCGCGGTCGGCAACTTCTAGGGTTAGGGTTAGGGTTAGGGTCTGGAGAACCAGAAAGCCCACAGCTCCAGGGATAATTGGCATTGCAAAGGCCTGCCAAGAGGAGCACGACACTGCACCGACATGGCTCCCTCCCCAGCTTTCCTAGCCAGAACGCTGGGGGGGCGTGGCCGGAAACCGCCGTCGGCAACTTCTAGGGTTAGGGTTAGGGTTAGGGTATGGAGAACCAGAAAGCCCACAGCTCCAGGGATAATTGGCATTGCAAAGGCCTGCCAAGAGGAGCACGACACTGCACCGACATGGCTCTCTCCCCAGCTTTCCTAGCCAGAAGCCGGGGGGGGCGTGGCCGGAAACCGCGGTCGGCAACTTCTAGGGTTAGGGTTAGGGTTAGGGTCTGGAGAACCAGAAAGCCCACAGCTCCAGGGATAATTGGGATTGCAAAGGCCTGCCAAGAGGAGCACGACACTGCACCGACATGGCTCCCTCCCCAGCTTTCCTAGCCAGAACGCGGGGGGGGCGTGGCCGGAAACCGCGGTCGGCAACTTCTAGGGTTAGGGTTAGGGTTAGGGTCTGGAGAACCAGAAAGCCCACAGCTCCAGGGATAATTGGGATTGTAAAGGCCTGCCAAGAGGAGCACGACACTGCACCGACATGGCTCCCTCCCCAGCTTTCCTAGCCAGAATGCGGGGGGGGCGTGGCCGGAAAGCGCGGTCGGCAACTTCTAGGGTTAGGGTTAGGGTTAGGGTCTGGAGAACCAGAAAGCCCACAGCTCCAGGGATAATTGGGATTGCAAAGGCCTGCCAAGAGGAGCACGACACTGCACCGACATGGCTCCCTCCCCAGCTTTCCTAGCCAGAACGCGGGGGGGGCGTGGCCGGAAACCGCGGTCGGCAACTTCTAGGGTTAGGGTTAGGGTTAGCGTCTGGAGAACCAGAAAGCCCACAGCTCCAGGGATAATTGGCATTGCAAAGGCCTGCCAAGAGGAGCACGACACTGCACCGACATGGCTCTCTCCCCAGCTTTCCTAGCCAGAACGCGGGGGGGGCGTGGCCGGAAACCGCGGTCGGCAACTTCTAGGGTTAGGGTTAGGGTTAGGGTCTGGAGAACCAGAAAGCCCACAGCTCCAGGGATAATTGGCATTGCAAAGGCCTGCCAAGGGGAGCACGACACTGCACCGACATGGCTCCCTCCCCAGCTTTCCTAGCCAGAACGCGGGGGGGGGCGTGGCGGGAAACCGCGGTCGGCAACTTCTAGGGTCAGGGTTAGGGTTAGGGTCTGGAGAACCAGAAAGCCCACAGCTCCAGGGATAATTGGGATTGCAAAGGCCTGCCAAGAGGAGCACGACACTGCACCGACATGGCTCCCTCCCCAGCTTTCCTAGCCAGAACCCGGGGGGGGCGTGGCCGGAAACCACGGTCGGCAACTTCTAGGGTTAGGGTTAGGGTTAGGGTCTGGAGAACCAGAAAGCCCACAGCTCCAGGGATAATTGGGATTGCAAAGGCCTGCCAAGAGGAGCACGACACTGCACCGACATGGCTCCCTCCCCAGCTTTCCTAGCCAGAACGCGGGGGGGGCGTGGCCGGAAACCGCGGTCGGCAACTTCTAGGGTTAGGGTTAGGGTTAGGGTCTGGAGAACCAGAAAGCCCACAGCTCCAGGGATAACTGGCATTGCAAAGGCCTGCCAAGAGGAGCACGACACTGCACCGACATGGCTCCCTCCCCAGCTTTCCTAGCCAGAACGCTTGGGGGGCGTGGCCGGAAACCGCCGTCGGCAACTTCTAGGGTTAGGGTTAGGGTTAGGGTCTGGAGAACCAGAAAGCCCACAGCTCCAGGGATAATTGGCATTGCAAAGGCCTGCCAAGAGGAGCACGACACTGCACCGACATGGCTCTCTCCCCAGCTTTCCTAGCCAGGACCCGGCGGGGGCGTGGCCGGAAAGCGCGGTCGGCAACTTCTAGGGTTAGGGTTAGGGTTAGGGTCTGGAGAACCAGAAAGCCCACAGCTCCAGGGATAATTGGCATTGCAAAGGCCTGCCAAGAGGAGCACGACACTGCACCGACATGGCTCCCTCCCCAGCTTTCCTAGCCAGAACGCGGGGGGGGCGTGGCCGGAAACCGCGGTCGGCAACTTCTAGGGTTAGGGTTAGGGTTAGGGTCTGGAGAACCAGAAAGCCCACAGCTCCAGGGATAATTGGCATTGCAAAGGCCTGCCAAGAGGAGCACGACACTGCACCGACATGGCTCCCTCCCCAGCTTTCCTAGCCAGGACGCGGGGGGGGCGTGGCCGGAAACCGCGGTCGGCAACTTCTAGGGTTAGGGTTAGGGTTAGGGTCTGGAGAACCAGAAAGCCCACAGCTCCAGGGATAATTGGCATTGCAAAGGCCTGCCAAGAGGAGCACGACACTGCACCGACATGGCTCCCTCCCCAGCTTTCCTAGCCAGAACGCGGGGGGGGCGTGGCCGGAAACCGCGGTCGGCAACTTCTAGGGTTAGGGTTAGGGTTAGCGTCTGGAGAACCAGAAAGCCCACAGCTCCAGGGATAATTGGCATTGCAAAGGCCTGCCAAGAGGAGCACGACACTGCACCGACATGGCTCCCTCCCCAGCTTTCCTAGCCAGAACCCGGCGGGGGCGTGGCCGGAAACCGCGGTCGGCAACTTCTAGGGTTAGGGTTAGGGTTAGGGTCTGGAGAACCAGAAAGCCCACAGCTCCAGGGATAATTGGCATTGCAAAGGCCTGCCAAGAGGAGCACGACACTGCACCGACATGGCTCCCTCCCCAGCTTTCCTAGCCAGAACCCACGGGGGGCGTGGCCGGAAACTGCGGTCGGCAACTTCTAGGGTTAGGGTTAGGGTTAGGGTCTGGAGAACCAGAAAGCCCACAGCTCCAGGGATAATTGGGATTGCAAAGGCCTGCCAAGAGGAGCACGACACTGCACCGACATGGCTCCCTCCCCAGCTTTCCTAGCCAGAACGCTTGGGGGGCGTGGCCGGAAAGCGCGGTCGGCAACTTCTAGGGTTAGGGTTAGGGTCTGGAGAACCAGAAAGCCCACAGCTCCAGGGATAATTGGCATTGCAAAGGCCTGCCAAGAGGAGCACGACACTGCACCGACATGGCTCCCTCCCCAGCTTTCCTAGCCAGAACGCGGGGGGGGCGTGGCCGGAAACCACGGTCGGCAACTTCTAGGGTTAGGGTTAGGGTTAGGGTCTGGAGAACCAGAAAGCCCACAGCTCCAGGGATAATTGGCATTGCAAAGGCCTGCCAAGAGGAGCACGACACTGCACCGACATGGCTCCCTCCCCAGCTTTCCTAGCCAGAATGCGGGGGGGGCGTGGCCGGAAACCGCGGTCGGCAACTTCTAGGGTTAGGGTTAGGGTTAGCGTCTGGAGAACCAGAAAGCCCACAGCTCCAGGGATAATTGGCATTGCAAAGGCCTGCCAAGAGGAGCACGACACTGCACCGACATGGCTCCCTCCCCAGCTTTCCTAGCCAGAACGCGGGGGGGGCGTGGCCGGAAAGCGCGGTCGGCAACTTCTAGGGTTAGGGTTAGGGTTAGGGTCTGGAGAACCAGAAAGCCCACAGCTCCAGGGATAATTGGCATTGCAAAGGCCTGCCAAGAGGAGCACGACACTGCACCGACATGGCTCCCTCCCCAGCTTTCCTAGCCAGAACGCGGGGGGGGGGCGTGGCCGGAAACCGCGGTCGGCAACTTCTAGGGTTAGGGTTAGGGTTAGGGTCTGGAGAACCAGAAAGCCCACAGCTCCAGGGATAATTGGCATTGCAAAGGCCTGCCAAGAGGAGCACGACACTGCACCGACATGGCTCCCTCCCCAGCTTTCCTAGCCAGAACGCGGGGGGGGCGTGGCCGGAAACCGCGGTCGGCAACTTCTAGGGTTAGGGTTAGGGTTAGGGTCTGGAGAACCAGAAAGCCCACAGCTCCAGGGATAATTGGCATTGCAAAGGCCTGCCAAGAGGAGCACGACACTGCACCGACATGGCTCCCTCCCCAGCTTTCCTAGCCAGAACGCGGGGGGGGCGTGGCCGGAAACCGCGGTCGGCAACTTCTAGGGTTAGGGTTAGGGTTAGGGTCTGGAGAACCAGAAAGCCCACAGCTCCAGGGATAATTGGCATTGCAAAGGCCTGCCAAGAGGAGCACGACACTGCACCGACATGGCTCCCTCCCCAGCTTTCCTAGCCAGAACGCGGGGGGGGCGTGGCCGGAAACCGCGGTCGGCAACTTCTAGGGTTAGGGTTAGGGTTAGGGTCTGGAGAACCAGAAAGCCCACAGCTCCAGGGATAATTGGCATTGCAAAGGCCTGCCAAGAGGAGCACGACACTGCACCGACATGGCTCCCTCCCCAGCTTTCCTAGGCAGAACGCGGGGGGGGGGCGTGGCCGGAAACCACGGTCGGCAACTTCTAGGGTTAGGGTTAGGGTTAGGGTCTGGAGAACCAGAAAGCCCACAGCTCCAGGGATAATTGGCATTGCAAAGGCCTGCCAAGAGGAGCACGACACTGCACCGACATGGCTCCCTCCCCAGCTTTCCTAGCCAGAACGCTTGGGGGGCGTGGCCGGAAACCGCGGTCGGCAACTTCTAGGGTTAGGGTTAGGGTTAGGGTCTGGAGAACCAGAAAGCCCACAGCTCCAGGGATAATTGGCATTGCAAAGGCCTGCCAAGAGGAGCACGACACTGCACCGACATGGCTCTCTCCCCAGCTTTCCTAGCCAGGACCCGGCGGGGGCGTGGCCGGAAACCGCGGTCGGCAACTTCTAGGGTTAGGGTTAGGGTTAGGGTCTGGAGAACCAGAAAGCCCACAGCTCCAGGGATAATTGGCATTGCAAAGGCCTGCCAAGAGGAGCACGACACTGCACCGACATGGCTCCCTCCCCAGCTTTCCTAGCCAGAACGCGGGGGGGGGCGTGGCCGGAAACCGCGGTCGGCAACTTCTAGGGTTAGGGTTAGGGTTAGGGTCTGGAGAACCAGAAAGCCCACAGCTCCAGGGATAATTGGCATTGCAAAGGCCTGCCAAGAGGAGCACGACACTGCACCGACATGGCTCCCTCCCCAGCTTTCCTAGCCAGAACGCGGGGGGGGCGTGGCCGGAAACCGCGGTCGGCAACTTCTAGGGTTAGGGTTAGGGTTAGGGTCTGGAGAACCAGAAAGCCCACAGCTCCAGGGATAATTGGCATTGCAAAGGCCTGCCAAGAGGAGCACGACACTGCACCGACATGGCTCCCTCCCCAGCTTTCCTAGCCAGAACGCGGGGGGGGCGTGGGTGGAAACCGCGGTCGGCAACTTCTAGGGTTAGGGTTAGGGTTAGGGTCTGGAGAACCAGAAAGCCCACAGCTCCAGGGATAATTGGCATTGCAAAGGCCTGCCAAGAGGAGCACGACACTGCACCGACATGGCTCCCTCCCCAGCTTTCCTAGCCAGAACGCTTGGGGGGCGTGGCCGGAAACCGCGGTCGGCAACTTCTAGGGTTAGGGTTAGGGTTAGGGTCTGGAGAACCAGAAAGCCCACAGCTCCAGGGATAATTGGCATTGCAAAGGCCTGCCAAGAGGAGCACGACACTGCACCGACATGGCTCCCTCCCCAGCTTTCCTAGCCAGAACGCTTGGGGGGCGTGGCCGGAAACCGCGGTCGGCAACTTCTAGGGTTAGGGTTAGGGTTAGGGTCTGGAGAACCAGAAAGCCCACAGCTCCAGGGATAATTGGCATTGCAAAGGCCTGCCAAGAGGAGCACGACACTGCACCGACATGGCTCTCTCCCCAGCTTTCCTAGCCAGGACCCGGCGGGGGCGTGGCCGGAAAGCGCGGTCGGCAACTTCTAGGGTTAGGGTTAGGGTTAGGGTCTGGAGAACCAGAAAGCCCACAGCTCCAGGGATAATTGGCATTGCAAAGGCCTGCCAAGAGGAGCACGACACTGCACCGACATGGCTCCCTCCCCAGCTTTCCTAGCCAGAACGCGGGGGGGGCGTGGCCGGAAACCGCCGTCGGCAACTTCTAGGGTTAGGGTTAGGGTTAGGGTCTGGAGAACCAGAAAGCCCACAGCTCCAGGGATAATTGGGATTGCAAAGGCCTGCCAAGAGGAGCACGACACTGCACCGACATGGCTCCCTCCCCAGATTTCCTAGCCAGAACGCGGGGGGGGCGTGGCCGGAAACCGCGGTCGGCAACTTCTAGGGTTAGGGTTAGGGTTAGGGTCTGGAGAACCAGAAAGCCCACAGCTCCAGGGATAATTGGCATTGCAAAGGCCTGCCAAGAGGAGCACGACACTGCACCGACATGGCTCCCTCCCCAGCTTTCCTAGCCAGAACGCGGGGGGGGCGTGGCCGGAAACCGCGGTCGGCAACTTCTAGGGTTAGGGTTAGGGTTAGGGTCTGGAGAACCAGAAAGCCCACAGCTCCAGGGATAATTGGCATTGCAAAGGCCTGCCAAGAGGAGCACGACACTGCACCGACATGGCTCCCTCCCCAGCTTTCCTAGCCAGAACCCGGCGGGGGCGTGGCCGGAAACCGCGGTCGGCAACTTCTAGGGTTAGGGTTAGGGTTAGGGTCTGGAGAACCAGAAAGCCCACAGCTCCAGGGATAATTGGCATTGCAAAGGCCTGCCAAGAGGAGCACGACACTGCACCGACATGGCTCCCTCCCCAGCTTTCCTAGCCAGAACCCACGGGGGGCGTGGCCGGAAACTGCGGTCGGCAACTTCTAGGGTTAGGGTTAGGGTTAGGGTCTGGAGAACCAGAAAGCCCACAGCTCCAGGGATAATTGGCATTGCAAAGGCCTGCCAAGAGGAGCACGACACTGCACCGACATGGCTCCCTCCCCAGATTTCCTAGCCAGAACGCGGGGGGGGCGTGGCCGGAAACTGCGGTCGGCAACTTCTAGGGTTAGGGTTAGGGTTAGGGTCTGGAGAACCAGAAAGCCCACAGCTCCAGGGATAATTGGCATTGCAAAGGCCTGCCAAGAGGAGCACGACACTGCACCGACATGGCTCTCTCCCCAGCTTTCCTAGCCAGAACGCGGGGGGGGCGTGGCCGGAAAGCGCGGTCGGCAACTTCTAGGGTTAGGGTTAGGGTTAGGGTCTGGAGAACCAGAAAGCCCACAGCTCCAGGGATAATTGGCATTGCAAAGGCCTGCCAAGAGGAGCACGACACTGCACCGACATGGCTCCCTCCCCAGCTTTCCTAGCCAGAACGCGGGGGGGGCGTGGCCGGAAACCGCGGTCGGCAACTTCTAGGGTTAGGGTTAGGGTTAGGGTCTGGAGAACCAGAAAGCCCACAGCTCCAGGGATAATTGGCATTGCAAAGGCCTGCCAAGAGGAGCACGACACTGCACCGACATGGCTCCCTCCCCAGCTTTCCTAGCCAGAACGCGGGGGGGGCGTGGCCGGAAACCGCGGTCGGCAACTTCTAGGGTTAGGGTTAGGGTTAGGGTCTGGAGAACCAGAAAGCCCACAGCTCCAGGGATAATTGGCATTGCAAAGGCCTGCCAAGAGGAGCACGACACTGCACCGACATGGCTCCCTCCCCAGCTTTCCTAGCCAGAACGCGGGGGGGGCGTGGCCGGAAACCGCGGTCGGCAACTTCTAGGGTTAGGGTTAGGGTTAGGGTCTGGAGAACCAGAAAGCCCACAGCTCCAGGGATAATTGGCATTGCAAAGGCCTGCCAAGAGGAGCACGACACTGCACCGACATGGCTCCCTCCCCAGCTTTCCTAGCCAGAACGCGGGGGGGGCGTGGCCGGAAACCGCGGTCGGCAACTTCTAGGGTTAGGGTTAGGGTTAGGGTCTGGAGAACCAGAAAGCCCACAGCTCCAGGGATAATTGGCATTGCAAAGGCCTGCCAAGAGGAGCACGACACTGCACCGACATGGCTCCCTCCCCAGCTTTCCTAGCCAGAACGCGGGGGGGGCGTGGCCGGAAACCGCGGTCGGCAACTTCTAGGGTTAGGGTTAGGGTTAGGGTCTGGAGAACCAGAAAGCCCACAGCTCCAGGGATAATTGGCATTGCAAAGGCCTGCCAAGAGGAGCACGACACTGCACCGACATGGCTCCCTCCCCAGCTTTCCTAGCGAGAACCCACGGGGGGCGTGGCCGGAAACTGCGGTCGGCAACTTCTAGGGTTAGGGTTAGGGTTAGGGTCTGGAGAACCAGAAAGCCCACAGCTCCAGGGATAATTGGCATTGCAAAGGCCTGCCAAGAGGAGCACGACACTGCACCGACATGGCTCCCTCCCCAGCTTTCCTAGCCAGAACGCTTGGGGGGCGTGGCAGGAAACCGCGGTCGGCAACTTCTAGGGTTAGGGTTAGGGTTAGGGTCTGGAGAACCAGAAAGCCCACAGCTCCAGGGATAATTGGCATTGCAAAGGCCTGCCAAGAGGAGCACGACACTGCACCGACATGGCTCTCTCCCCAGCTTTCCTAGCCAGGACCCGGCGGGGGCGTGGCCGGAAAGCGCGGTCGGCAACTTCTAGGGTTAGGGTTAGGGTTAGTGTCTGGAGAACCAGAAAGCCCACAGCTCCAGGGATAATTGGCATTGCAAAGGCCTGCCAAGAGGAGCACGACACTGCACCGACATGGCTCCCTCCCCAGCTTTCCTAGCCAGAACGCGGGGGGGGCGTGGCCGGAAACCGCGGTCGGCAACTTCTAGGGTTAGGGTTAGGGTTAGGGTCTGGAGAACCAGAAAGCCCACAGCTCCAGGGATAATTGGCATTGCAAAGGCCTGCCAAGAGGAGCACGACACTGCACCGACATGGCTCCCTCCCCAGCTTTCCTAGCCAGAACGCGGGGGGGGCGTGGCCGGAAACCGCGGTCGGCAACTTCTAGGGTTAGGGTTAGGGTTAGGGTCTGGAGAACCAGAAAGCCCACAGCTCCAGGGATAATTGGCATTGCAAAGGCCTGCCAAGAGGAGCACGACACTGCACCGACATGGCTCCCTCCCCAGCTTTCCTAGCCAGAACGCGGGGGGGGCGTGGCCGGAAACCGCGGTCGGCAACTTCTAGGGTTAGGGTTAGGGTTAGCGTCTGGAGAACCAGAAAGCCCACAGCTCCAGGGATAATTGGCATTGCAAAGGCCTGCCAAGAGGAGCACGACACTGCACCGACATGGCTCCCTCCCCAGCTTTCCTAGCCAGGACGCGGGGGGGGCGTGGCCGGAAACCGCGGTCGGCAACTTCTAGGGTTAGGGTTAGGGTTAGGGTCTGGAGAACCAGAAAGCCCACAGCTCCAGGGATAATTGGCATTGCAAAGGCCTGCCAAGAGGAGCACGACACTGCACCGACATGGCTCCCTCCCCAGCTTTCCTAGCCAGAACCCACGGGGGGCGTGGCCGGAAACTGCGGTCGGCAACTTCTAGGGTTAGGGTTAGGGTTAGGGTCTGGAGAACCAGAAAGCCCACAGCTCCAGGGATAATTGGCATTGCAAAGGCCTGCCAAGAGGAGCACGACACTGCACCGACATGGCTCCCTCCCCAGCTTTCCTAGCCAGGACGCGGTGGGGGCGTGTCCGGAAACCGCGGTCGGCAACTTCTAGGGTTAGGGTTAGGGTTAGGGTCTGGAGAACCAGAAAGCCCACAGCTCCAGGGATAATTGGCATTGCAAAGGCCTGCCAAGAGGAGCACGACACTGCACCGACATGGCTCCCTCCCCAGCTTTCCTAGCCAGAACCCACGGGGGGCGTGGCCGGAAACTGCGGTCGGCAACTTCTAGGGTTAGGGTTAGGGTTAGGGTCTGGAGAACCAGAAAGCCCACAGCTCCAGGGATAATTGGCATTGCAAAGGCCTGCCAAGAGGAGCACGACACTGCACCGACATGGCTCCCTCCCCAGCTTTCCTAGCCAGAACGCTTGGGGGGCGTGGCCGGAAACCGCGGTCGGCAACTTCTAGGGTTAGGGTTAGGGTTAGGGTCTGGAGAACCAGAAAGCCCACAGCTCCAGGGATAATTGGCATTGCAAAGGCCTGCCAAGAGGAGCACGACACTGCACCGACATGGCTCCCTCCCCAGCTTTCCTAGCCAGAACGCTTGGGGGGCGTGGCCGGAAACCGCGGTCGGCAACTTCTAGGGTTAGGGTTAGGGTTAGGGTCTGGAGAACCAGAAAGCCCACAGCTCCAGGGATAATTGGCATTGCAAAGGCCTGCCAAGAGGAGCACGACACTGCACCGACATGGCTCTCTCCCCAGCTTTCCTAGCCAGGACCCGGCGGGGGCGTGGCCGGAAAGCGCGGTCGGCAACTTCTAGGGTTAGGGTTAGGGTTAGGGTCTGGAGAACCAGAAAGCCCACAGCTCCAGGGATAATTGGCATTGCAAAGGCCTGCCAAGAGGAGCACGACACTGCACCGACATGGCTCCCTCCCCAGCTTTCCTAGCCAGAACGCGGGGGGGGCGTGGCCGGAAACCGCGGTCGGCAACTTCTAGGGTTAGGGTTAGGGTTAGGGTCTGGAGAACCAGAAAGCCCACAGCTCCAGGGATAATTGGGATTGCAAAGGCCTGCCAAGAGGAGCACGACACTGCACCGACATGGCTCCCTCCCCAGCTTTCCTAGCCAGAACGCGGGGGGGGCGTGGCCGGAAACCGCGGTCGGCAACTTCTAGGGTTAGGGTTAGGGTTAGCGTCTGGAGAACCAGAAAGCCCACAGCTCCAGGGATAATTGGCATTGCAAAGGCCTGCCAAGAGGAGCACGACACTGCACCGACATGGCTCCCTCCCCAGCTTTCCTAGCCAGAACGCGGGGGGGGCGTGGCCGGAAACCGCGGTCGGCAACTTCTAGGGTTAGGGTTAGGGTTAGGGTCTGGAGAACCAGAAAGCCCACAGCTCCAGGGATAATTGGCATTGCAAAGGCCTGCCAAGAGGAGCACGACACTGCACCGACATGGCTCCCTCCCCAGCTTTCCTAGCCAGAACCCACGGGGGGCGTGGCCGGAAACTGCGGTCGGCAACTTCTAGGGTTAGGGTTAGGGTTAGGGTCTGGAGAACCAGAAAGCCCACAGCTCCAGGGATAATTGGCATTGCAAAGGCCTGCCAAGAGGAGCACGACACTGCACCGACATGGCTCCCTCCCCAGCTTTCCTAGCCAGAACGCTTGGGGGGTGTGGCCGGAAACCGCGGTCGGCAACTTCTAGGGTTAGGGTTAGGGTTAGGGTCTGGAGAACCAGAAAGCCCACAGCTCCAGGGATAATTGGCATTGCAAAGGCCTGCCAAGAGGAGCACGACACTGCACCGACATGGCTCTCTCCCCAGCTTTCCTAGCCAGGACCCGGCGGGGGCGTGGCCGGAAAGCGCGGTCGGCAACTTCTAGGGTTAGGGTTAGGGTTAGGGTCTGGAGAACCAGAAAGCCCACAGCTCCAGGGATAATTGGCATTGCAAAGGCCTGCCAAGAGGAGCACGACACTGCACCGACATGGCTCCCTCCCCAGCTTTCCTAGCCAGAACGCGGGGGGGGCGTGGCCGGAAACCGCCGTCGGCAACTTCTAGGGTTAGGGTTAGGGTTAGGGTCTGGAGAACCAGAAAGCCCACAGCTCCAGGGATAATTGGGATTGCAAAGGCCTGCCAAGAGGAGCACGACACTGCACCGACATGCCTCCCTCCCCAGCTTTCCTAGCCAGAACGCGGGGGGGGCGTGGCCGGAAACCGCGGTCGGCAACTTCTAGGGTTAGGGTTAGGGTTAGGGTCTGGAGAACCAGAAAGCCCACAGCTCCAGGGATAATTGGCATTGCAAAGGCCTGCCAAGAGGAGCACGACACTGCACCGACATGGCTCCCTCCCCAGCTTTCCTAGCCAGAACGCGGGGGGGGCGTGGCCGGAAACCGCGGTCGGCAACTTCTAGGGTTAGGGTTAGGGTTAGCGTCTGGAGAACCAGAAAGCCCACAGCTCCAGGGATAATTGGCATTGCAAAGGCCTGCCAAGAGGAGCACGACACTGCACCGACATGGCTCCCTCCCCAGCTTTCCTAGCCAGAACGCAAGGGGGGCGTCGCCGGAAACCGCGGTCGGCAACTTCTAGGGTTAGGGTTAGGGTTAGGGTCTGGAGAACCAGAAAGCCCACAGCTCCAGGGATAATTGGCATTGCAAAGGCCTGCCAAGAGGAGCACGACACTGCACCGACATGGCTCTCTCCCCAGCTTTCCTAGCCAGGACCCGGCGGGGGCGTGGCCGGAAAGCGCGGTCGGCAACTTCTAGGGTTAGGGTTAGGGTTAGGGTCTGGAGAACCAGAAAGCCCACAGCTCCAGGGATAATTGGCATTGCAAAGGCCTGCCAAGAGGAGCACGACACTGCACCGACATGGCTCCCTCCCCAGCTTTCCTAGCCAGAACGCAAGGGGGGCGTCGCCGGAAACCGCGGTCGGCAACTTCTAGGGTTAGGGTTAGGGTTAGGGTCTGGAGAACCAGAAAGCCCACAGCTCCAGGGATAATTGGCATTGCAAAGGCCTGCCAAGAGGAGCACGACACTGCACCGACATGGCTCTCTCCCCAGCTTTCCTAGCCAGGACCCGGCGGGGGCGTGGCCGGAAAGCGCGGTCGGCAACTTCTAGGGTTAGGGTTAGGGTTAGGGTCTGGAGAACCAGAAAGCCCACAGCTCCAGGGATAATTGGCATTGCAAAGGCCTGCCAAGAGGAGCACGACACTGCACCGACATGGCTCCCTCCCCAGCTTTCCTAGCCAGAACGCGGGGGGGGCGTGGCCGGAAAGCGCGGTCGGCAACTTCTAGGGTTAGGGTTAGGGTTAGCGTCTGGAGAACCAGAAAGACCACAGCTCCAGGGATAATTGGCATTGCAAAGGCCTGCCAAGAGGAGCACGACACTGCACCGACATGGCTCCCTCCCCAGCTTTCCTAGCCAGAACGCGGGGGGGGCGTGGCCGGAAACCGCGGTCGGCAACTTCTAGGGTTAGGGTTAGGGTTAGGGTCTGGAGAACCAGAAAGCCCACAGCTCCAGGGATAGTTGGCATTGCAAAGGCCTGCCAAGAGGAGCACGACACTGCACCGACATGGCTCCCTCCCCAGCTTTCCTAGCCAGAACGCGGGGGGGGCGTGACCAGAAACCGCGGTCGACAACTTCTAGGGTTAGGGTTAGGGTTAGGGTCTGGAGAACCAGAAAGCCCACAGCTCCAGGGATAATTGGCATTGCAAAGGCCTGCCAAGAGTAGCACGACACTGCACCGACATGGCTCCCTCCCCAGCTTTCCTAGCCAGAACGCGGGGGGGGCGTGGCCGGAAACCGCGGTCGGCAACTTCTAGGGTTAGGGTTAGGGTTAGGGTCTGGAGAACCAGAAAGCCCACAGCTCCAGGGATAATTGGGATGGCAAAGGCCTGCCAAGAGGAGCACGACACTGCACCGACATGGCTCCCTCCCCAGCTTTCCTAGCCAGAACGCGGGGGGGGCGTGGCCGGAAAGCGCGGTCGGCAACTTCTAGGGTTAGGGTTAGGGTTAGGGTCTGGAGAACCAGAAAGCCCACAGCTCCAGGGATAATTGGGATTGCAAAGGCCTGCCAAGAGGAGCACGACACTGCACCGACATGGCTCCCTCCCCAGCTTTCCTAGCCAGAAACCACGGGGGGGCGTGGCCGGAAACCGTCGTCGGCAACTTCTAGGGTTAGGGTTAGGGTTAGGGTCTGGAGAACCAGAAAGCCCACAGCTCCAGGGATAATTGGGATTGCAAAGGCCTGCCAAGAGGAGCACGACACTGCACCGACATGGCTCCCTCCCCAGCTTTCCTAGCCAGAAACCACGGGGGGGCGTGGCCGGAAACCGTCGTCGGCAACTTCTAGGGTTAGGGTTAGGGTTAGGGTCTGGAGAACCAGAAAGCCCACAGCTCCAGGGATAATTGGCATTGCAAAGGCCTGCCAAGAGGAGCACGACACTGCACCGACATGGCTCTCTCCCCAGCTTTCCTAGCCAGAAACCACGGGGGGGCGTGGCCGGAAACCGCGGTCGGCAACTTCTAGGGTTAGGGTTAGGGTTAGGGTCTGGAGAACCAGAAAGCCCACAGCTCCAGGGATAATTGGCATTGCAAAGGCCTGCCAAGAGGAGCACGACACTGCACCGACATGGCTCCCTCCAAAGCTTTCCTAGCCAGAACGCAAGGGGGGGGGCGTGGCCGGAAAGCGCGGTCGGCAACTTCTAGGGTTAGGGTTAGGGTTAGGGTCTGGAGAACCAGAAAGCCCACAGCTCCAGGGATAATTGGCATTGCAAAGGCCTGCCAAGAGGAGCACGACACTGCACCGACATGGCTCCCTCCCCAGCTTTCCTAGCCAGAACGCGGGGGGGGTCGTGGCCGGAAACCGCGGTCGGCAACTTCTAGGGTTAGGGTTAGGGTTAGGGTCTGGAGAACCAGAAAGCCCACAGCTCCAGGGATAATTGGCATTGCAAAGGCCTGCCAAGAGGAGCACGACACTGCACCGACATGGCTCCCTCCAAAGCTTTCCTAGCCAGAACGCAAGGGGGGGGGCGTGGCCGGAAAGCGCGGTCGGCAACTTCTAGGGTTAGGGTTAGGGTTAGGGTCTGGAGAACCAGAAAGCCCACAGCTCCAGGGATAATTGGCATTGCAAAGGCCTGCCAAGAGGAGCACGACACTGCACCGACATGGCTCCCTCCCCAGCTTTCCTAGCCAGAACGCGGGGGGGGGGCGTGGCCGGAAACCGCGGTCGGCAACTTCTAGGGTTAGGGTTAGGGTTAGGGTCTGGAGAACCAGAAATCCCACAGCTCCAGGGATAATTGGCATTGCAAAGGCCTGCCAAGAGGAGCACGACACTGCACCGACATGGCTCTCTCCCCAGCTTTCCTAGCCAGAACGCGGGGGGGGCGTGGCCGGAAACCGCGGTCGGCAACTTCTAGGGTTAGGGTTAGGGTTAGGGTCTGGAGAACCAGAAAGCCCACAGCTCCAGGGATAATTGGCATTGCAAAGGCGTGCCAAGAGGAGCACGACACTGCACCGACATGGCTCCCTCCAAAGCTTTCCTAGCCAGAACGCGGGGGGGGCGTGGCCGGAAACCGCGGTCGGCAACTTCTAGGGTTAGGGTTAGTGTAAGGGTCTGGAGAACCAGAAAGCCCACAGCTCCAGGGATAATTGGCATTGCAAAGGCCTGCCAAGAGGAGCACGACACTGCACCGACATGGCTCCCTCCCCAGCTTTCCTAGCCAGAACGCGGGGGGGGGCGTGGCCGGAAACCGCGGTCGGCAACTTCTAGGGTTAGGGTTAGGGTTAGGGTCTGGAGAACCAGAAAGCCCACAGCTCCAGGGATAATTGGCATTGCAAAGGCCTGCCAAGAGGAGCACGACACTGCACCGACATGGCTCCCTCCCCAGCTTTCCTAGCCAGAACGCGGGGGGGGCGTGGCCGGAAACCGCGGTCGGCAACTTCTAGGGTTAGGGTTAGGGTTAGGGTCTGGAGAACCAGAAAGCCCACAGCTCCAGGGATAATTGGCATTGCAAAGGCCTGCCAAGAGGAGCACGACACTGCACCGACATGGCTCCCTCCCCAGCTTTCCTAGCCAGAACGCGGGGGGGGGGCGTGGCCGGAAACCGCGGTCGGCAACTTCTAGGGTTAGGGTTAGGGTTAGGGTCTGGAGAACCAGAAAGCCCACAGCTCCAGGGATAATTGGCATTGCAAAGGCCTGCCAAGAGGAGCACGACACTGCACCGACATGGCTCCCTCCCCAGCTTTCCTAGCCAGAACGCGGGGGGGGCGTTTCCAGAAACCGCGGTCGGCAACTTCTAGGGTTAGGGTTAGGGTTAGCGTCTGGAGAACCAGAAAGCCCACAGCTCCAGGGATAATTGGCATTGCAAAGGCCTGCCAAGAGGAGCACGACACTGCACCGACATGGCTCCCTCCCCAGCTTTCCTAGCCAGAACGCGGGGGGGGCGTGGCCGGAAACGGCGGTCGGCAACTTCTAGGGTTAGGGTTAGGGTTAGGGTCTGGAGAACCAGAAAGCCCACAGCTCCAGGGATAATTGGCATTGCAAAGGCCTGCCAAGAGGAGCACGACACTGCACCGACATGGCTCCCTCCCCAGCTTTCCTAGCCAGAACGCGGTGGGGGCGTGTCCGGAAACCGCGGTCGGCAACTTCTAGGGTTAGGGTTAGGGTTAGGGTCTGGAGAACCAGAAAGCCCACAGCTCCAGGGATAATTGGCATTGCAAAGGCCTGCCAAGAGGAGCACGACACTGCACCGACATGGCTCCCTCCCCAGCTTTCCTAGCCAGAACCCACGGGGGGCGTGGCCGGAAACTGCGGTCGGCAACTTCTAGGGTTAGGGTTAGGGTTAGGGTCTGGAGAACCAGAAAGCCCACAGCTCCAGGGATAATTGGGATGGCAAAGGCCTGCCAAGAGGAGCACGACACTGCACCGACATGGCTCCCTCCCCAGCTTTCCTAGCCAGAACGCGGGGGGGGCGTGGCCGGAAACCGCGGTCGGCAACTTCTAGGGTTAGGGTTAGGGTTAGGGTCTGGAGAACCAGAAAGCCCACAGCTCCAGGGATAATTGAGATTGTAAAGGCCTGCCAAGAGGAACACGACACTGCACCGACATGGCTCCCTCCCCAGCTTTCCCGGCTAGAACCCGGGGGGGGCGTGGCCAGAAACCGCGGTCGGCAACTTCTAGGGTTAGGGTTAGGGTTAGGGTCTGGAGAACCAGAAAGCCCACAGCTCCAGGGATAATTGGCATTGCAAAGGCCTGCCAAGAGGAGCACGACACTGCACCGACATGGCTCCCTCCAAAGCTTTCCTAGCCAGAACGCGGGGGGGGCGTGGCCGGAAACCGCGGTCGGCAACTTCTAGGGTTAGGGTTAGGGTTAGGGTCTGGAGAACCAGAAAGCCCACAGCTCCAGGGATAATTGGGATTGCAAAGGCCTGCCAAGAGGAGCACGACACTGCACCGACATGGCTCCCTCCCCAGCTTTCCTAGCCAGAACCCGGGGGGGGCGTGGCCGGAAACCGCCGTCGGCAACTTCTAGGGTTACGGTTAGGGTTAGGGTCTGGAGAACCAGAAAGCCCACAGCTCCAGGGATAATTGGCATTGCAAAGGCCTGCCAAGAGGAGCACGACACTGCACCGACATGGCTCCCTCCAAAGCTTTCCTAGCCAGAACGCAAGGGGGGGGGCGTGGCCGGAAAGCGCGGTCGGCAACTTCTAGGGTTAGGGTTAGGGTTAGGGTCTGGAGAACCAGAAAGCCCACAGCTCCAGGGATAATTGGCATTGCAAAGGCCTGCCAAGAGGAGCACGACACTGCACCGACATGGCTCCCTCCCCAGCTTTCCTAGCCAGAACGCGGGGGGCGGGCGTGGCCGGAAACCGCGGTCGGCAACTTCTAGGGTTAGGGTTAGGGTTAGGGTCTGGAGAACCAGAAAGCCCACAGCTCCAGGGATAATTGGCATTGCAAAGACCTGCCAAGAGGAGCACGACACTGCACCGACATGGCTCCCTCCCCAGCTTTCCTAGCCAGAACGCGGGGGGGGCGTGGCCGGAAACCGCGGTCGGCAACTTCTAGGGTTAGGGTTAGGGTTAGGGTCTGGAGAACCAGAAAGCCCACAGCTCCAGGGATAATTGGGATTGCAAAGGCCTGCCAAGAGGAGCACGACACTGCACCGACATGGCTCCCTCCCCAGCTTTCCTAGCCAGAACGCGGGGGGGGCGTGGCCGGAAACCGCGGTCGGCAACTTCTAGGGTTAGGGTTAGGGTTAGGGTCTGGAGAACCAGAAAGCCCACAGCTCCAGGGATAATTGGCATTGCAAAGGCCTGCCAAGAGGAGCACGACACTGCACCGACATGGCTCCCTCCCCAGCTTTCCTAGCCAGAACGCGGGGGGGGCGTGGCCGGAAACCGCGGTCGGCAACTTCTAGGGTTAGGGTTAGGGTTAGGGTCTGGAGAACCAGAAAGCCCACAGCTCCAGGGATAATTGGCATTGCAAAGGCCTGCCAAGAGGAGCACGACACTGCACCGACATGGCTCCCTCCCCAGCTTTCCTAGCCAGAACGCGGGGTGGGGCGTGGCCGGAAACCACGGTCGGCAACTTCTAGGGTTAGGGTTAGGGTTAGGGTCTGGAGAACCAGAAAGCCCACAGCTCCAGGGATAATTAGCATTGCAAAGGCCTGCCAAGAGGAGCACGACACTGCACCGACATGGCTCCCTCCCCAGCTTTCCTAGCCAGAACCCGGCGGGGGCGTGGCCGGAAAGCGCGGTCGGCAACTTCTAGGGTTAGGGTTAGGGTTAGGGTCTGGAGAACCAGAAAGCCCACAGCTCCAGGGATAATTGGCATTGTAAAGGCCTGCCAAGAGGAGCACGACACTGCACCGACATGGCTCCCTCCCCAGCTTTCCTAGCCAGAACGCGGGGGGGGCGTGGCCGGAAAGCGCGGTCGGCAACTTCTAGGGTTAGGGTTAGGGTTAGGGTCTGGAGAACCAGAAAGCCCACAGCTCCAGGGATAATTGGCATTGCAAAGGCCTGCCAAGAGCAGCACGACACTGCACCGACATGGCTCTCTCCCCAGCTTTCCTAGCCAGAACGCTGGGGGGGCGTGGCCGGAAACCGCGGTCGGCAACTTCTAGGGTTAGGGTTAGGGTTAGGGTCTGGAGAACCAGAAAGCCCACAGCTCCAGGGATAATTGGCATTGCAAAGGCCTGCCAAGAGCAGCACGACACTGCACCGACATGGCTCCCTCCCCAGCTTTCCCGGCTAGAACCCGGGGGGGCGTGGCCGGAAACCGCGGTCGGCAATTTCTAGGGTTAGGGTTAGGGTTATGGTCTGGAGAACCAGAAAGCCCACAGCTCCAGGGATAATTGGCATTGCAAAGGCCTGCCAAGAGGAGCACGACACTGCACCGACATGGCTCCCTCCCCAGCTTTCCTAGCCAGAACGCGGGGGGGGGGCGTGGCCGGAAACCGCGGTCGGCAACTTCTAGGGTTAGGGTTAGGGTTAGGGTCTGGAGAACCAGAAAGCCCACAGCTCCAGGGATAATTGGCATTGCAAAGGCCTGCCAAGAGGAGCACGACACTGCACCGACATGGCTCCCTCCCCAGCTTTCCTAGCCAGAACGCGGGGGGGGCGTTTCCAGAAACCGCGGTCGGCAACTTCTAGGGTTAGGGTTAGGGTTAGCGTCTGGAGAACCAGAAAGCCCACAGCTCCAGGGATAATTGGCATTGCAAAGGCCTGCCAAGAGGAGCACGACACTGCACCGACATGGCTCCCTCCCCAGCTTTCCTAGCCAGAACGCGGGGGGGGCGTGGCCGGAAACCGCGGTCGGCAACTTCTAGGGTTAGGGTTAGGGTTAGGGTCTGGAGAACCAGAAAGCCCACAGCTCCAGGGATAATTGGCATTGCAAAGGCCTGCCAAGAGGAGCACGACACTGCACCGACATGGCTCCCTCCCCAGCTTTCCTAGCCAGAACGCGGGGGGGGCGTGGCCGGAAACCGCGGTCGGCAACTTCTAGGGTTAGGGTTAGGGTTAGGGTCTGGAGAACCAGAAAGCCCACAGCTCCAGGGATAATTGGGATTGCAAAGGCCTGCCAAGAGGAGCACGACACTGCACCGACATGGCTCCCTCCCCAGCTTTCCTAGCCAGAACCCACGGGGGGCGTGGCCGGAAACTGCGGTCGGCAACTTCTAGGGTTAGGGTTAGGGTTAGGGTTAGGGTCTGGAGAACCAGAAAGCCCACAGCTCCAGGGATAATTGGCATTGCAAAGGCCTGCCAAGAGGAGCACGACACTGCACCGACATGGCTCCCTCCCCAGCTTTCCTAGCCAGAACGCGGGGGGGGCGTGGCCGGAAACCGCGGTCGGCAACTTCTAGGGTTAGGGTTAGGGTTAGGGTCTGGAGAACCAGAAAGCCCACAGCTCCAGGGATAATTGGGATTGCAAAGGCCTGCCAAGAGGAGCACGACACTGCACCGACATGGCTCCCTCCCCAGCTTTCCTAGCCAGAACGCGGGGGGGGCGTGGCTGGAAACCGCGGTCGGCAACTTCTAGGGTTAGGGTTAGGGTTAGGGTCTGGAGAACCAGAAAGCCCACAGCTCCAGGGATAATTGGCATTGCAAAGGCCTGCCAAGAGGAGCACGACACTGCACCGACATGGCTCCCTCCCCAGCTTTCCCGGCCAGAACCCGGCGGGGGCGTGGCCGGAAAGCGCGGTCGGCAATTTCTAGGGTTAGGGTTAGGGTTAGGGTCTGGAGAACCAGAAAGCCCACAGCTCCAGGGATAATTGGCATTGCAAAGGCCTGCCAAGAGGAGCACGACACTGCACCGACATGGCTCCCTCCCCAGCTTTCCTAGCCAGAACGCGGGGGGGGCGTGGCCGGAAAGCGCGGTCGGCAACTTCTAGGGTTAGGGTTAGGGTTAGGGTCTGGAGAACCAGAAAGCCCACAGCTCCAGGGACAATTGACATTGCAAAGGCCTGCCAAGAGGAGCACGACACTGCACCGACATGGCTCCCTCCCCAGCTTTCCTAGCCAGAACGCGGGGGGGGCGTGGCCGGAAACCGCGGTCGGCAACTTCTAGGGTTAGGGTTAGGGTTAGGGTCTGGAGAACCAGAAAGCCCACAGCTTCAGGGATAATTGGCATTGCAAAGGCCTGCCAAGAGGAGCACGACACTGCACCGACATGGCTCCCTCCCCAGCTTTCCTAGCCAGAACGCGGGGGGGGCGTGGCCGGAAAGCGCGGTCGGCAACTTCTAGGGTTAGGGTTAGGGTTAGCGTCTGGAGAACCAGAAAGCCCACAGCTCCAGGGATAATTGGCATTGCAAAGGCCTGCCAAGAGGAGCACGACACTGCACCGACATGGCTCCCTCCCCAGCTTTCCTAGCCAGAACGCGGGGGGGGCGTGGCCGGAAACCGCGGTCGGCAACTTCTAGGGTTAGGGTTAGGGTTAGGGTCTGGAGAACCAGAAAGCCCACAGCTCCAGGGATAATTGGCATTGCAAAGGCCTGCCAAGAGGAGCACGACACTGCACCGACATGGCTCCCTCCCCAGCTTTCCTAGCCAGAACGCGGGGGGGGCGTGACCAGAAACCGCGGTCGACAACTTCTAGGGTTAGGGTTAGGGTTAGGGTCTGGAGAACCAGAAAGCCCACAGCTCCAGGGATAATTGGCATTGCAAAGGCCTGCCAAGAGTAGCACGACACTGCACCGACATGGCTCCCTCCCCAGCTTTCCTAGCCAGAACGCGGGGGGGGCGTGGCCGGAAACCGCGGTCGGCAACTTCTAGGGTTAGGGTTAGGGTTAGGGTCTGGAGAACCAGAAAGCCCACAGCTCCAGGGATAATTGGGATGGCAAAGGCCTGCCAAGAGGAGCACGACACTGCACCGACATGGCTCCCTCCCCAGCTTTCCTAGCCAGAACGCGGGGGGGGCGTGGCCGGAAACCGCGGTCGGCAACTTCTAGGGTTAGGGTTAGGGTTAGGGTCTGGAGAACCAGAAAGCCCACAGCTCCAGGGATAATTGGGATTGCAAAGGCCTGCCAAGAGGAGCACGACACTGCACCGACATGGCTCCCTCCCCAGCTTTCCTAGCCAGAACGCGGGGGGGGCGTGGCTGGAAACCGCGGTCGGCAACTTCTAGGGTTAGGGTTAGGGTTAGGGTCTGGAGAACCAGAAAGCCCACAGCTCCAGGGATAATTGAGATTGTAAAGGCCTGCGAAGAGGAACACGACACTGCACCGACATGGCTCCCTCCCCAGCTTTCCCGGCTAGAACCCGGGGGGGGCGAGGCCAGAAACCGCGGTCGGCAATTTCTAGGGTTAGGGTTAGGGTTAGGGTCTGGAGAACCAGAAAGCCCACAGCTCCAGGGATAATTGGAATTGCAAAGGCCTGCCAAGAGGAGCACGACACTGCACCGACATGGCTCCCTCCCCAGCTTTCCTAGCCAGAACCCACGGGGGGCGTGGCCGGAAAGCGCGGTCGGCAACTTCTAGGGTTAGGGTTAGGGTTAGGGTCTGGAGAACCAGAAAGCCCACAGCCCCAGGGATAATTGGCATTGCAAAGGCCTGCCAAGAGGAGCACGACACTGCACCGACATGGCTCCCTCCCCAGCTTTCCTAGCCAGAACCCGGGGGGGGCGTGGCCGGAAACCGCGGTCGGCAACTTCTAGGGTTAGGGTTAGGGTTAGGGTCTGGAGAACCAGAAAGCCCACAGCTCCAGGGATAATTGGCATTGCAAAGGCCTGCCAAGAGGAGCACGACACTGCACCGACATGGCTCCCTCCCCAGCTTTCCTAGCCAGAACGCGGGGGGGGCGTGGCCGGAAACCGCGGTCGGCAACTTCTAGGGTTAGGGTTAGGGTTAGCGTCTGGAGAACCAGAAAGCCCACAGCTCCAGGGATAATTGGGATTGCAAAGGCCTGCCAAGAGGAGCACGACACTGCACCGACATGGCTCTCTCCCCAGCTTTCCTAGCCAGAAACCACGGGGGGGCGTGGCCGGAAACGGCGGTCGGCAACTTCTAGGGTTAGGGTTAGGGTTAGGGTCTGGAGAACCAGAAAGCCCACAGCTCCAGGGATAATTGGCATTGCAAAGGCCTGCCAAGAGGAGCACGACACTGCACCGACATGGCTCCCTCCAAAGCTTTCCTAGCCAGAACGCAAGGGGGGGGGCGTGGCCGGAAAGCGCGGTCGGCAACTTCTAGGGTTAGGGTTAGGGTTAGGGTCTGGAGAACCAGAAAGCCCACAGCTCCAGGGATAATTGGGATTGCAAAGGCCTGCCAAGAGGAGCACGACACTGCACCGACATGGCTCCCTCCCCAGCTTTCCTAGCCAGAACGCGCGGGGGGGGCGTGGCCGGAAACCGCGGTCGGCAACTTCTAGGGTTAGGGTTAGGGTTAGGGTCTGGAGAACCAGAAAGCCCACAGCTCCAGGGATAATTGGGATGGCAAAGGCCTGCCAAGAGGAGCACGACACTGCACCGACATGGCTCCCTCCCCAGCTTTCCTAGCCAGAACGCGGGGGGAGCGTGGCCGGAAACCGCGGTCGGCAACTTCTAGGGTTAGGGTTAGGGTTAGGGTCTGGAGAACCAGAAAGCCCACAGCTCCAGGGATAATTGGCATTGCAAAGGCCTGCCAAGAGGAGCACGACACTGCACCGACATGGCTCCCTCCCCAGCTTTCCTAGCCAGAACGCGGGGGGGGCGTGGCTGGAAACCGCGGTCGGCAACTTCTAGGGTTAGGGTTAGGGTTAGGGTCTGGAGAACCAGAAAGCCCACAGCTCCAGGGATAATTGGCATTGCAAAGGCCTGCCAAGAGGAGCACGACACTGCACCGACATGGCTCCCTCCCCAGCTTTCCCGGCCAGAACCCGGCGGGGGCGTGGCCGGAAAGCGCGGTCGGCAATTTCTAGGGTTAGGGTTAGGGTTAGGGTCTGGAGAACCAGAAAGCCCACAGCTCCAGGGATAATTGGCATTGCAAAGGCCTGCCAAGAGGAGCACGACACTGCACCGACATGGCTCCCTCCCCAGCTTTCCTAGCCAGAACGCGGGGGGGGCGTGGCCGGAAAGCGCGGTCGGCAACTTCTAGGGTTAGGGTTAGGGTTAGGGTCTGGAGAACCAGAAAGCCCACAGCCCCAGGGATAATTGGCACTGCAAAGGCCTGCCAAGAGGAGCACGACACTGCACCGACATGGCTCCCTCCCCAGCTTTCCTAGCCAGAACGCGGGGGGGGCGTGGCCGGAAACCGCGGTCGGCAACTTCTAGGGTTAGGGTTAGGGTTAGGGTCTGGAGAACCAGAAAGCCCACAGCTCCAGGGATAATTGGCATTGCAAAGGCCTGCCAAGAGGAGCACGACACTGCACCGACATGGCTCCCTCCCCAGCTTTCCTAGCCAGAACGCGGGGGGGGTGTGGCCGGAAACCGCGGTCGGCAACTTCTAGTGTTAGGGTTAGGGTTAGCGTCTGGAGAACCAGAAAGCCCACAGCTCCAGGGATAATTGGCATTGCAAAGGCCTGCCAAGAGGAGCACGACACTGCACCGACATGGCTCTCTCCCCAGCTTTCCTAGCCAGAACGCGGGGGGGGCGTGGCCGGAAACGGCGGTCGGCAACTTCTAGGGTTAGGGTTAGGGTTAGGGTCTGGAGAACCAGAAAGCCCACAGCTCCAGGGATAATTGGCATTGCAAAGGCCTGCCAAGAGGAGCACGACACTGCACCGACATGGCTCCCTCCAAAGCTTTCCTAGCCAGAACGCGGGGGGGGCGTGGCCGGAAACCGCGGTCGGCAACTTCTAGGGTTAGGGTTAGGGTTAGGGTCTGGAGAACCAGAAAGCCCACAGCTCCAGGGACAATTGACATTGCAAAGGCCTGCCAAGAGGAGCACGACACTGCACCGACATGGCTCCCTCCCCAGCTTTCCTAGCCAGAACGCGGGGGGGGGCGTGGCCGGAAACCGCGGTCGGCAACTTCTAGGGTTAGGGTTAGGGTTAGGGTCTGGAGAACCAGAAAGCCCACAGCTTCAGGGATAATTGGCATTGCAAAGGCCTGCCAAGAGGAGCACGACACTGCACCGACATGGCTCCCTCCCCAGCTTTCCTAGCCAGAACGCGGGGGGGGCGTGGCCGGAAACCGCGGTCGGCAACTTCTAGGGTTAGGGTTAGGGTTAGCGTCTGGAGAACCAGAAAGACCACAGCTCCAGGGATAATTGGCATTGCAAAGGCCTGCCAAGAGGAGCACGACACTGCACCGACATGGCTCCCTCCCCAGCTTTCCTAGCCAGAACGCGGGGGGGGCGTGGCCGGAAACCGCGGTCGGCAACTTCTAGGGTTAGGGTTAGGGTTAGGGTCTGGAGAACCAGAAAGCCCACAGCTCCAGGGATAATTGGCATTGCAAAGGCCTGCCAAGAGGAGCACGACACTGCACCGACATGGCTCCCTCCCCAGCTTTCCTAGCCAGAACGCGGGGGGGGCGTGACCAGAAACCGCGGTCGACAACTTCTAGGGTTAGGGTTAGGGTTAGGGTCTGGAGAACCAGAAAGCCCACAGCTCCAGGGATAATTGGCATTGCAAAGGCCTGCCAAGAGTAGCACGACACTGCACCGACATGGCTCCCTCCCCAGCTTTCCTAGCCAGAACGCGGGGGGGGCGTGGCCGGAAACCGCGGTCGGCAACTTCTAGGGTTAGGGTTAGGGTTAGGGTCTGGAGAACCAGAAAGCCCACAGCTCCAGGGATAATTGGGATGGCAAAGGCCTGCCAAGAGGAGCACGACACTGCACCGACATGGCTCCCTCCCCAGCTTTCCTAGCCAGAACGCGGGGGGGGCGTGGCCGGAAACCGCGGTCGGCAACTTCTAGGGTTAGGGTTAGGGTTAGGGTCTGGAGAACCAGAAAGCCCACAGCTCCAGGGATAATTGGGATTGCAAAGGCCTGCCAAGAGGAGCACGACACTGCACCGACATGGCTCCCTCCCCAGCTTTCCTAGCCAGAACGCGGGGGGGGCGTGGCTGGAAACCGCGGTCGGCAACTTCTAGGGTTAGGGTTAGGGTTAGGGTCTGGAGAACCAGAAAGCCCACAGCTCCAGGGATAATTGAGATTGTAAAGGCCTGCGAAGAGGAACACGACACTGCACCGACATGGCTCCCTCCCCAGCTTTCCCGGCTAGAACCCGGGGGGGGCGAGGCCAGAAACCGCGGTCGGCAATTTCTAGGGTTAGGGTTAGGGTTAGGGTCTGGAGAACCAGAAAGCCCACAGCTCCAGGGATAATTGGAATTGCAAAGGCCTGCCAAGAGGAGCACGACACTGCACCGACATGGCTCCCTCCCCAGCTTTCCTAGCCAGAACCCACGGGGGGCGTGGCCGGAAAGCGCGGTCGGCAACTTCTAGGGTTAGGGTTAGGGTTAGGGTCTGGAGAACCAGAAAGCCCACAGCCCCAGGGATAATTGGCATTGCAAAGGCCTGCCAAGAGGAGCACGACACTGCACCGACATGGCTCCCTCCCCAGCTTTCCTAGCCAGAACCCGGGGGGGGCGTGGCCGGAAACCGCGGTCGGCAACTTCTAGGGTTAGGGTTAGGGTTAGGGTCTGGAGAACCAGAAAGCCCACAGCTCCAGGGATAATTGGCATTGCAAAGGCCTGCCAAGAGGAGCACGACACTGCACCGACATGGCTCCCTCCCCAGCTTTCCTAGCCAGAACGCGGGGGGGGCGTGGCCGGAAACGGCGGTCGGCAACTTCTAGGGTTAGGGTTAGGGTTAGCGTCTGGAGAACCAGAAAGCCCACAGCTCCAGGGATAATTGGGATTGCAAAGGCCTGCCAAGAGGAGCACGACACTGCACCGACATGGCTCTCTCCCCAGCTTTCCTAGCCAGAAACCACGGGGGGGCGTGGCCGGAAACGGCGGTCGGCAACTTCTAGGGTTAGGGTTAGGGTTAGGGTCTGGAGAACCAGAAAGCCCACAGCTCCAGGGATAATTGGCATTGCAAAGGCCTGCCAAGAGGAGCACGACACTGCACCGACATGGCTCCCTCCAAAGCTTTCCTAGCCAGAACGCAAGGGGGGGGGCGTGGCCGGAAAGCGCGGTCGGCAACTTCTAGGGTTAGGGTTAGGGTTAGGGTCTGGAGAACCAGAAAGCCCACAGCTCCAGGGATAATTGGCATTGCAAAGGCCTGCCAAGAGGAGCACGACACTGCACCGACATGGCTCCCTCCCCAGCTTTCCTAGCCAGAACGCGGGGGGGGGGCGTGGCCGGAAACCGCGGTCGGCAACTTCTAGGGTTAGGGTTAGGGTTAGGGTCTGGAGAACCAGAAAGCCCACAGCTCCAGGGATAATTGGCATTGCAAAGGCCTGCCAAGAGGAGCACGACACTGCACCGACATGGCTCCCTCCAAAGCTTTCCTAGCCAGAACGCAAGGGGGGGAGCGTGGCCGGAAAGCGCGGTCGGCAACTTCTAGGGTTAGGGTTAGGGTTAGGGTCTGGAGAACCAGAAAGCCCACAGCTCCAGGGATAATTGGCATTGCAAAGGCCTGCCAAGAGGAGCACGACACTGCACCGACATGGCTCCCTCCCCAGCTTTCCTAGCCAGAACGCGGGGGGGGGGGCGTGGCCGGAAACCGCGGTCGGCAACTTCTAGGGTTAGGGTTAGGGTTAGGGTCTGGAGAACCAGAAATCCCACAGCTCCAGGGATAATTGGCATTGCAAAGGCCTGCCAAGAGGAGCACGACACTGCACCGACATGGCTCTCTCCCCAGCTTTCCTAGCCAGAACGCGGGGGGGGCGTGGCCGGAAACCGCGGTCGGCAACTTCTAGGGTTAGGGTTAGGGTTAGGGTCTGGAGAACCAGAAAGCCCACAGCTCCAGGGATAATTGGCATTGCAAAGGCGTGCCAAGAGGAGCACGACACTGCACCGACATGGCTCCCTCCAAAGCTTTCCTAGCCAGAACGCGGGGGGGGCGTGGCCGGAAACCGCGGTCGGCAACTTCTAGGGTTAGGGTTAGTGTAAGGGTCTGGAGAACCAGAAAGCCCACAGCTCCAGGGATAATTGGCATTGCAAAGGCCTGCCAAGAGGAGCACGACACTGCACCGACATGGCTCCCTCCCCAGCTTTCCTAGCCAGAACGCGGGGGGGGGCGTGGCCGGAAACCGCGGTCGGCAACTTCTAGGGTTAGGGTTAGGGTTAGGGTCTGGAGAACCAGAAAGCCCACAGCTCCAGGGATAATTGGCATTGCAAAGGCCTGCCAAGAGGAGCACGACACTGCACCGACATGGCTCCCTCCCCAGCTTTCCTAGCCAGAACGCGGGGGGGGCGTGGCCGGAAACCGCAGTCGGCAACTTCTAGGGTTAGGGTTAGGGTTAGGGTCTGGAGAACCAGAAAGCCCACAGCTCCAGGGATAATTGGCATTGCAAAGGCCTGCCAAGAGGAGCACGACACTGCACCGACATGGCTCCCTCCCCAGCTTTCCTAGCCAGAACGCGGGGGGGGGGCGTGGCCGGAAACCGCGGTCGGCAACTTCTAGGGTTAGGGTTAGGGTTAGGGTCTGGAGAACCAGAAAGCCCACAGCTCCAGGGATAATTGGCATTGCAAAGGCCTGCCAAGAGGAGCACGACACTGCACCGACATGGCTCCCTCCCCAGCTTTCCTAGCCAGAACGCGGGGGGGGCGTTTCCAGAAACCGCGGTCGGCAACTTCTAGGGTTAGGGTTAGGGTTAGCGTCTGGAGAACCAGAAATCCCACAGCTCCAGGGATAATTGGCATTGCAAAGGCCTGCCAAGAGGAGCACGACACTGCACCGACATGGCTCCCTCCCCAGCTTTCCTAGCCAGAACGCGGGGGGGGCGTGGCCGGAAACGGCGGTCGGCAACTTCTAGGGTTAGGGTTAGGGTTAGGGTCTGGAGAACCAGAAAGCCCACAGCTCCAGGGATAATTGGGATGGCAAAGGCCTGCCAAGAGGAGCACGACACTGCACCGACATGGCTCCCTCCCCAGCTTTCCTAGCCAGAACGCGGGGGGGGCGTGGCCGGAAAGCGCGGTCGGCAACTTCTAGGGTTAGGGTTAGGGTTAGGGTCTGGAGAACCAGAAAGCCCACAGCTCCAGGGATAATTGAGATTGTAAAGGCCTGCCAAGAGGAACACGACACTGCACCGACATGGCTCCCTCCCCAGCTTTCCCGGCTAGAACCCGGGGGGGGCGTGGCCAGAAACCGCGGTCGGCAACTTCTAGGGTTAGGGTTAGGGTTAGGGTCTGGAGAACCAGAAAGCCCACAGCTCCAGGGATAATTGGCATTGCAAAGGCCTGCCAAGAGGAGCACGACACTGCACCGACATGGCTCCCTCCCCAGCTTTCCTAGCCAGAACCCACGGGGGGCGTGGCCGGAAACCGCGGTCGGCAACTTCTAGGGTTAGGGTTAGGGTTAGCGTCTGGAGAACCAGAAAGCCCACAGCTCCAGGGATAATTGGCATTGCAAAGGCCTGCCAAGAGGAGCACGACACTGCACCGACATGGCTCCCTCCCCAGCTTTCCTAGCCAGAACGCGGGGGGGGCGTGGCCGGAAACCGCGGTCGGCAACTTCTAGGGTTAGGGTTAGGGTTAGGGTCTGGAGAACCAGAAAGCCCACAGCTCCAGGGATAATTGGGATTGTAAAGGCCTGCCAAGAGGAGCACGACACTGCACCGACATGGCTCCCTCCCCAGCTTTCCAAGCCAGAACGCCGGGGGGCGTGGCCGGAAACCGCGGTCGGCAACTTCTAGGGTTAGGGTTAGGGTTAGGGTCTGGAGAACCAGAAAGCCCACAGCTCCAGGGATAATTGGGATTGCAAAGGCCTGCCAAGAGGAGCACGACACTGCACCGACATGGCTCCCTCCCCAGCTTTCCTAGCCAGAACGCGGGGGGGGCGTGGCCGGAAACCGCGGTCGGCAACTTCTAGGGTTAGGGTTAGGGTTAGCGTCTGGAGAACCAGAAAGCCCACAGCTCCAGGGATAATTGGCATTGCAAAGGCCTGCCAAGAGGAGCACGACACTGCACCGACATGGCTCCCTCCCCAGCTTTCCTAGCCAGAACGCGGGGGGGGCGTGGCCGGAAACCGCGGTCGGCAACTTCTAGGGTTAGGGTTAGGGTTAGGGTCTGGAGAACCAGAAAGCCCACAGCTCCAGGGATAATTGGCATTGCAAAGGCCTGCCAAGAGGAGCACGACACTGCACCGACATGGCTCCCTCCCCAGCTTTCCTAGCCAGAACGCGGGGGGGGCGTGGAGGAAAACCGCGGTCGGCAACTTCTAGGGTTAGGGTTAGGGTTAGGGTCTGGAGAACCAGAAAGCCCACAGCTCCAGGGATAATTGGCATTGCAAAGGCCTGCCAAGAGGAGCACGACACTGCACCGACATGGCTCCCTCCCCAGCTTTCCTAGCCAGAACGCGGGGGGGGCGTGGCCGGAAACCGCGGTCGGCAACTTCTAGGGTTAGGGTTAGGGTTAGCGTCTGGAGAACCAGAAAGCCCACAGCTCCAGGGATAATTGGCATTGCAAAGGCCTGCCAAGAGGAGCACGACACTGCACCGACGTGGCTCTCTCCCCAGCTTTCCTAGCCAGAACTCGGAGGGGGCGTGGCCGGAAACCGCGGTCGGCAACTTCTAGGGTTAGGGTTAGGGTTAGGGTCTGGAGAACCAGAAAGCCCACAGCTCCAGGGATAATTGGCATTGCAAAGGCCTGCCAAGAGGAGCACGACACTGCACCGACATGGCTCCCTCCCCAGCTTTCCTAGCCAGAACGCGGGGGGGGCGTGGCCGGAAACCGCGGTCGGCAACTTCTAGGGTTAGGGTTAGGGTTAGGGTCTGGAGAACCAGAAAGCCCACAGCTCCAGGGATAATTGGCATTGCAAAGGCCTGCCAAGAGGAGCACGACACTGCACCGACATGGCTCCCTCCCCAGCTTTCCTAGCCAGAACCCACGGGGGGCGTGGCCGGAAACCGCGGTCGGCAACTTCTAGGGTTAGGGTTAGGGTTAGGGTCTGGAGAACCAGAAAGCCCACAGCTCCAGGGATAATTGGGATTGCAAAGGCCTGCCAAGAGGAGCACGACACTGCACCGACATGGCTCCCTCCCCAGCTTTCCTAGCCAGAACGCGGGGGGGGCGTGGCCGGAAACCGCGGTCGGCAACTTCTAGGGTTAGGGTTAGGGTTAGGGTCTGGAGAACCAGAAAGCCCACAGCTCCAGGGATAATTGGGATTGCAAAGGCCTGCCAAGAGGAGCACGACACTGCACCGACATGGCTCCCTCCCCAGCTTTCCTAGCCAGAACGCGGGGGGGGCGTGGCCGGAAACCGCGGTCGGCAACTTCTAGGGTTAGGGTTAGGGTTAGCGTCTGGAGAACCAGAAAGCCCACAGCTCCAGGGATAATTGGGATTGCAAAGGCCTGCCAAGAGGAGCACGACACTGCACCGACATGGCTCCCTCCCCAGCTTTCCTAGCCAGAACGCGGGGGGGGCGTGGCCGGAAACCGCGGTCGGCAACTTCTAGGGTTAGGGTTAGGGTTAGGGTCTGGAGAACCAGAAAGCCCACAGCTCCAGGGATAATTGGCATTGCAAAGGCCTGCCAAGAGGAGCACGACACTGCACCGACATGGCTCCCTCCCCAGCTTTCCTAGCCAGAACGCGGGGGGGGCGTGGAGGAAAACCGCGGTCGGCAACTTCTAGGGTTAGGGTTAGGGTTAGGGTCTGGAGAACCAGAAAGCCCACAGCTCCAGGGATAATTGGCATTGCAAAGGCCTGCCAAGAGGAGCACGACACTGCACCGACATGGATCCCTCCCCAGCTTTCCTAGCCAGAACCCACGGGGGGCGTGGCCGGAAACCGTGGTCGGCAACTTCTAGGGTTAGGGTTAGGGTTAGGGTCTGGAGAACCAGAAAGCCCACAGCTCCAGGGATAATTGGCATTGCAAAGGCCTGCCAAGAGGAGCACGACACTGCACCGACATGGCTCCCTCCCCAGCTTTCCTAGCCAGAACGTGGGGGGGGCGTGGCCGGAAACCGCGGTCGGCAACTTCTAGGGTTAGGGTTAGGGTTAGGGTCTGGAGAACCAGAAAGCCCACAGCTCCAGGGATAATTGGCATTGCAAAGGCCTGCCAAGAGGAGCACGACACTGCACCGACATGGCTCCCTCCCCAGCTTTCCTAGCCAGAACGCGGGGGGGGCGTGGCCAGAAACCGCGGTCGGCAACTTCTAGGGTTAGGGTTAGGGTTAGGGTCTGGAGAACCAGAAAGCCCACAGCTCCAGGGATAATTGGCATTGCAAAGGCCTGCCAAGAGGAGCACGACACTGCACCGACATGGCTCCCTCCCCAGCTTTCCTAGCCAGAACGCGGGGGGGGCGTGGCCGGAAAGCGCGGTCGGCAACTTCTAGGGTTAGGGTTAGGGTTAGGGTCTGGAGAACCAGAAAGCCCACAGCTCCAGGGATAATTGGCATTGCAAAGGCCTGCCAAGAGGAGCACGACACTGCACCGACATGGCTCCCTCCCCAGCTTTCCTAGCCAGAACCCGGGAGGGGCGTGGCCGGAAACCGCGGTCGGCAACTTCTAGGGTTAGGGTTAGGGTTAGCGTCTGGAGAACCAGAAAGCCCACAGCTCCAGGGATAATTGGCATTGCAAAGGCCTGCCAAGAGGAGCACGACACTGCACCGACATGGCTCCCTCCCCAGCTTTCCTAGCCAGAACGCGGGGGGGGGCGTGGCCGGAAACCGCGGTCGGCAACTTCTAGGGTTAGGGTTAGGGTTAGGGTCTGGAGAACCAGAAAGCCCACAGCTCCAGGGATAATTGGCATTGCAAAGGCCTGCCAAGAGGAGCACGACACTGCACCGACATGGCTCCCTCCCCAGCTTTCCTAGCCAGAACCCGGGGGAGGCGTGGCCGGAAACCGCGGTCGGCAACTTCTAGGGTTAGGGTTAGGGTTAGGGTCTGGAGAACCAGAAAGCCCACAGCTCCAGGGATAATTGGCATTGCAAAGGCCTGCCAAGAGGAGCACGACACTGCACCGACATGGCTCCCTCCCCAGCTTTCCTAGCCAGAACCCGGCGGGGGCGTGGCCGGAAACCGCGGTCGGCAACTTCTAGGGTTAGGGTTAGGGTTAGGGTCTGGAGAACCAGAAAGCCCACAGCTCCAGGGATAATTGGCATTTGCAAAGGCCTGCCAAGAGGAGCACGACACTGCACCGACATGGATCCCTCCCCAGCTTTCCTAGCCAGAACCCACGGGGGGCGTGGCCGGAAACCGTGGTCGGCAACTTCTAGGGTTAGGGTTAGGGTTAGGGTCTGGAGAACCAGAAAGCCCACAGCTCCAGGGATAATTGGCATTGCAAAGGCCTGCCAAGAGGAGCACGACACTGCACCGACATGGCTCCCTCCCCAGCTTTCCTAGCCAGAACGTGGGGGGGGCGTGGCCGGAAACCGCGGTCGGCAACTTCTAGGGTTAGGGTTAGGGTTAGGGTCTGGAGAACCAGAAAGCCCACAGCTCCAGGGATAATTGGGATTGCAAAGGCCTGCCAAGAGGAGCACGACACTGCACCGACATGGCTCCCTCCCCAGCTTTCCTAGCCAGAATGCGGGGGGGGCGTGGCCGGAAACCGCGGTCGGCAACTTCTAGGGTTAGGGTTAGGGTTAGGGTCTGGAGAACCAGAAAGCCCACAGCTCCAGGGATAATTGGCATTGCAAAGGCCTGCCAAGAGGAGCACGACACTGCACCGACATGGCTCCCTCCCCAGCTTTCCTAGCCAGAACGCGGGGGGGGGCGTGGCCGGAAACCGCGGTCGGCAACTTCTAGGGTTAGGGTTAGGGTTAGGGTCTGGAGAACCAGAAAGCCCACAGCTCCAGGGATAATTGGCATTGCAAAGGCCTGCCAAGAGGAGCACGACACTGCACCGACATGGCTCCCTCCCCAGCTTTCCTAGCCAGAACGCGGGGGGGGGCGTGGCCGGAAACCGCGGTCGGCAACTTCTAGTGTTAGGGTTAGGGTTAGGGTCTGGAGAACCAGAAAGCCCACAGCTCCAGGGATAATTGGGATTGCAAAGGCCTACCAAGAGGAGCACGACACTGCACCGACATGGCTCCCTCCCCAGCTTTCCTAGCCAGAACGCGGGGGGGGCGTGGCCGGAAACCGCGGTCGGCAACTTCTAGGGTTAGGGTTAGGGTTAGGGTCTGGAGAACCAGAAAGCCCACAGCTCCAGGGATAATTGGCATTGCAAAGGCCTGCCAAGAGGAGCACGACACTGCACCGACATGGCTCCCTCCCCAGCTTTCCTAGCCAGAACGCGGGGGGGGCGTGGCCGGAAACCGCGGTCGGCAACTTCTAGGGTTAGGGTTAGGGTTAGGGTCTGGAGAACCAGAAAGCCCACAGCTCCAGGGATAATTGGCATTGCAAAGGCCTGCCAAGAGGAGCACGACACTGCACCGACATGGCTCCCTCCCCAGCTTTCCTAGCCAGAACGCGGGGGGGGCGTGGCCGGAAACCGCGGTCGGCAACTTCTAGGGTTAGGGTTAGGGTTAGGGTCTGGAGAACCAGAAAGCCCACAGCTCCAGGGATAATTGGGATGGCAAAGGCCTGCCAAGAGGAGCACGACACTGCACCGACATGGCTCCCTCCCCAGCTTTCCTAGCCAGAATGCGGGGGGGGCGTGGCCGGAAACCGCGGTCGGCAACTTCTAGGGTTAGGGTTAGGGTTAGGGTCTGGAGAACCAGAAAGCCCACAGCTCCAGGGATAATTGGCATTGCAAAGGCCTGCCAAGAGGAGCACGACACTGCACCGACATGGCTCCCTCCCCAGCTTTCCTAGCCAGAACCCGGCGGGGGGCGTGGCCGGAAAGCGCAGTCGGCAATTTCTAGGGTTAGGGTTAGGGTTAGGGTCTGGAGAACCAGAAAGCCCACAGCTCCAGGGATAATTGGCATTGCAAAGGCCTGCCAAGAGGAGCACGACACTGCACCGACATGGCTCCCTCCCCAGCTTTCCTAGCCAGAAACCACGGGGGGCGTGGCCGGAAACCGCGGTCGGCAACTTCTAGGGTTAGGGTTAGGGTTAGGGTCTGGAGAACCAGAAAGCCCACAGCTCCAGGGATAATTGGGATTGCAAAGGCCTGCCAAGAGGAGCACGACACTGCACCGACATGGCTCCCTCCCCAGCTTTCCCGGCTAGAACCCGGGGGGGGCGTGGCCAGAAAGCGCAGTCGGCAATTTCTAGGGTTAGGGTTAGGGTTAGGGTCTGGAGAACCAGAAAGCCCACAGCTCCAGGGATAATTGGCATTGCAAAGGCCTGCCAAGAGGAGCACGACACTGCACCGACATGGCTCCCTCCCCAGCTTTCCTAGCCAGAACGCGGGGGGGGCGTGGCCGGAAACCGCGGTCGGCAACTTCTAGGGTTAGGGTTAGGGTTAGGGTCTGGAGAACCAGAAAGCCCACAGCTCCAGGGACAATTGGCATTGCAAAGGCCTGCCAAGAGGAGCACGACACTGCACCGACATGGCTCCCTCCCCAGCTTTCCAAGCCAGAACGCGGGGGGGGCGTGGCCGGAAACCGCGGTCGGCAACTTCTAGGGTTAGGGTTAGGGTTAGGGTCTGGAGAACCAGAAAGCCCACAGCTCCAGGGATAATTGGCATTGCAAAGGCCTGCCAAGAGGAGCACGACACTGCACCGACATGGCTCCCTCCCCAGCTTTCCTAGCCAGAATGCGGGGGGGGCGTGGCCGGAAACCGCGGTCGGCAACTTCTAGGGTTAGGGTTAGGGTTAGGGTCTGGAGAACCAGAAAGCCCACAGCTCCAGGGATAATTGGCATTGCAAAGGCCTGCCAAGAGGAGCACGACACTGCACCGACATGGCTCCCTCCCCAGCTTTCCTAGCCAGAACGCGGGGGGGGCGTGGCCGGAAAGCGCTGTCGGCAACTTCTAGGGTTAGGGTTAGGATTAGCGTCTGGAGAACCAGAAAGCCCACAGCTCCAGGGATAATTGGGATTGCAAAGGCCTGCCAAGAGCAGCACGACACTGCACCGACATGGCTCCCTCCCCAGCTTTCCTAGCCAGAATGCGGGGGGGGCGTGGCCGGAAACCGCGGTCGGCAACTTCTAGGGTTAGGGTTAGGGTTAGGGTCTGGAGAACCAGAAAGCCCACAGCTCCAGGGCTAATTGGCATTGCAAAGGCCTGCCAAGAGGAGCACGACACTGCACCGACATGGCTCCCTCCCCAGCTTTCCTAGCCAGAACGCGGGGGGGGCGTGGCCGGAAAGCGCAGTCGGCAATTTCTAGGGTTAGGGTTAGGGTTAGGGTCTGGAGAACCAGAAAGCCCACAGCTCCAGGGATAATTGGGATGGCAAAGGCCTGCCAAGAGGAGCACGACACTGCACCGACATGGCTCTCTCCCTAGCTTTCCTAGCCAGAACGCGGGGGGGGTGTGGCCGGAAACCGCGGTCGGCAACTTCTAGGGTTAGGGTTAGGGTTAGGGTCTGGAGAACCAGAAAGCCCACAGCTCCAGGGATAATTGGCATTGCAAAGGCCTGCCAAGAGGAGCACGACACTGCACCGACATGGCTCCCTCCCCAGCTTTCCTAGCCAGAACGCGGGGGGGGCGTGGCCGGAAACCGCGGTCGGCAACTTCTAGGGTTAGGGTTAGGGTTAGCGTCTGGAGAACCAGAAAGCCCACAGCTCCAGGGATAACTGGCATTGCAAAGGCCTGCCAAGAGGAGCACGACACTGCACCGACATGGCTCCCTCCCCAGCTTTCCTAGCCAGAACCCACGGGGGGCGTGGCCGGAAACCGCGGTCGGCAACTTCTAGGGTTAGGGTTAGGGTTAGGGTCTGGAGAACCAGAAAGCCCACAGCTCCAGGGATAATTGGCATTGCAAAGGCCTGCCAAGAGGAGCACGACACTGCACCGACATGGCTCTCTCCCCAGCTTTCCTAGCCAGAACCCGGCGGGGGCGTGGCCGGAAACCGCCGTCGGCAACTTCTAGGGTTAGGGTTAGGGTTAGGGTCTGGAGAACCAGAAAGCCCACAGCTCCAGGGATAATTGGCATTGCAAAGGCCTGCCAAGAGGAGCACGACACTGCACCGACATGGCTCCCTCCCCAGCTTTCCTAGCCAGAACGCTGGGGGGGCGTGGCCGGAAACCGCCGTCGGCAACTTCTAGGGTTAGGGTTAGGGTTAGGGTATGGAGAACCAGAAAGCCCACAGCTCCAGGGATAATTGGCATTGCAAAGGCCTGCCAAGAGGAGCACAACACTGCACCGACATGGCTCCCTCCCCAGCTTTCCTAGCCAGAACGTGGGGGGGGCGTGGCCGGAAACCGCGGTCGGCAACTTCTAGGGTTAGGGTTAGGGTTAGGGTCTGGAGAACCAGAAAGCCCACAGCTCCAGGGATAATTGGCATTGCAAAGGCCTGCCAAGAGGAGCACGACACTGCACCGACATGGCTCCCTCCCCAGCTTTCCTAGCCAGAACGCGGGGGGGGCGTGGCCGGAAACGGCGGTCGGCAACTTCTAGGGTTAGGGTTAGGGTTAGGGTCTGGAGAACCAGAAAGCCCACAGCTCCAGGGATAATTGGGATTGTAAAGGCCTGCCAAGAGGAGCACGACACTGCACCGACATGGCTCCCTCCCCAGCTTTCCTAGCCAGAATGCGGGGGGGGCGTGGCCGGAAAGCGCGGTCGGCAACTTCTAGGGTTAGGGTTAGGGTTAGGGTTAGGGTCTGGAGAACCAGAAAGCCCACAGCTCCAGGGATAATTGGCATTGCAAAGGCCTGCCAAGAGGAGCACGACACTGCACCGACATGGCTCCCTCCCCAGCTTTCCTAGCCAGAACGCGGGGGGGGCGTGGCCGGAAACCGCGGTCGGCAACTTCTAGGGTTAGGGTTAGGGTTAGCGTCTGGAGAACCAGAAAGCCCACAGCTCCAGGGATAATTGGCATTGCAAAGGCCTGCCAAGAGGAGCACGACACTGCACCGACATGGCTCTCTCCCCAGCTTTCCTAGCCAGAACGCGGGGGGGGCGTGGCCGGAAACCGCGGTCGGCAACTTCTAGGGTTAGGGTTAGGGTTAGGGTCTGGAGAACCAGAAAGCCCACAGCTCCAGGGATAATTGGCATTGCAAAGGCCTGCCAAGGGGAGCACGACACTGCACCGACATGGCTCCCTCCCCAGCTTTCCTAGCCAGAACGCGGGGGGGGGCGTGGCCGGAAACCGCGGTCGGCAACTTCTAGGGTTAGGGTTAGGGTTAGGGTCTGGAGAACCAGAAAGCCCACAGCTCCAGGGATAATTGGGATTGCAAAGGCCTGCCAAGAGGAGCACGACACTGCACCGACATGGCTCCCTCCCCAGCTTTCCTAGCCAGAACGCGAGGGGGGCGTGGCCGGAAACCACGGTCGGCAACTTCTAGGGTTAGGGTTAGGGTTAGGGTCTGGAGAACCAGAAAGCCCACAGCTCCAGGGATAATTGGCATTGCAAAGGCCTGCCAAGAGGAGCACGACACTGCACCGACATGGCTCCCTCCCCAGCTTTCCTAGCCAGAACGCGGGGGGGGCGTGGCCGGAAACCGCGGTCGGCAACTTCTAGGGTTAGGGTTAGGGTTAGGGTCTGGAGAACCAGAAAGCCCACAGCTCCAGGGATAATTGGCATTGCAAAGGCCTGCCAAGAGGAGCACGACACTGCACCGACATGGCTCCCTCCCCAGCTTTCCTAGCCAGAACGCGGGGGGGGGGCGTGGCCGGAAACCGCGGTCGGCAACTTCTAGGGTTAGGGTTAGGGTTAGGGTCTGGAGAACCAGAAAGCCCACAGCTCCAGGGATAATTGGCATTGCAAAGGCCTGCCAAGAGGAGCACGACACTGCACCGACATGGCTCCCTCCCCAGCTTTCGTAGCCAGAACGCGGGGGGGGCGTGGCCGGAAACCGCGGTCGGCAACTTCTAGGGTTAGGGTTAGGGTTAGCGTCTGGAGAACCAGAAAGCCCACAGCTCCAGGGATAATTGGGATTGCAAAGGCCTGCCAAGAGGAGCACGACACTGCACCGACATGGCTCCCTCCCCAGCTTTCCTAGCCAGAACGCGGGGGGGGCGTGGCCGGAAAGCGCGGTCGGCAACTTCTAGGGTTAGGGTTAGGGTTAGGGTCTGGAGAACCAGAAAGCCCACAGCTCCAGGGATAATTGGCATTGCAAAGGCCTGCCAAGAGGAGCACGACACTGCACCGACATGGCTCCCTCCCCAGCTTTCCTAGCCAGAACGTGGGGGGGGCGTGGCCGGAAACCGCGGTCGGCAACTTCTAGGGTTAGGGTTAGGGTTAGGGTCTGGAGAACCAGAAAGCCCACAGCTCCAGGGATAATTGGCATTGCAAAGGCCTGCCAAGAGGAGCACGACACTGCACCGACATGGCTCCCTCCCCAGCTTTCCTAGCCAGAACCCACGGGGGGCGTGGCCGGAAACTGCGGTCGGCAACTTCTAGGGTTAGGGTTAGGGTTAGGGTCTGGAGAACCAGAAAGCCCACAGCTCCAGGGATAATTGGCATTGCAAAGGCCTGCCAAGAGGAGCACGACACTGCACCGACATGGCTCCCTCCCCAGCTTTCCTAGCCAGAACGCTTGGGGGGCGTGGCCGGAAACCGCCGTCGGCAACTTCTAGGGTTAGGGTTAGGGTTAGGGTCTGGAGAACCAGAAAGCCCACAGCTCCAGGGATAATTGGCATTGCAAAGGCCTGCCAAGAGGAGCACGACACTGCACCGACATGGCTCTCTCCCCAGCTTTCCTAGCCAGGACCCGGCGGGGGCGTGGCCGGAAAGCGCGGTCGGCAACTTCTAGGGTTAGGGTTAGGGTTAGGGTCTGGAGAACCAGAAAGCCCACAGCTCCAGGGATAATTGGCATTGCAAAGGCCTGCCAAGAGGAGCACGACACTGCACCGACATGGCTCCCTCCCCAGCTTTCCTAGCCAGAACGCGGGGGGGGCGTGGCCGGAAACCGCGGTCGGCAACTTCTAGGGTTAGGGTTAGGGTTAGGGTCTGGAGAACCAGAAAGCCCACAGCTCCAGGGATAATTGGCATTGCAAAGGCCTGCCAAGAGGAGCACGACACTGCACCGACATGGCTCCCTCCCCAGCTTTCCTAGCCAGAACGCGGGGGGGGCGTGGCCGGAAACCGCGGTCGGCAACTTCTAGGGTTAGGGTTAGGGTTAGGGTCTGGAGAACCAGAAAGCCCACAGCTCCAGGGATAATTGGCATTGCAAAGGCCTGCCAAGAGGAGCACGACACTGCACCGACATGGCTCCCTCCCCAGCTTTCCTAGCCAGAACGCGGGGGGGGCGTGGCCGGAAACCGCGGTTGGCAACTTCTAGGGTTAGGGTTAGGGTTAGCGTCTGGAGAACCAGAAAGCCCACAGCTCCAGGGATAATTGGCATTGCAAAGGCCTGCCAAGAGGAGCACGACACTGCACCGACATGGCTCCCTCCCCAGCTTTCCTAGCCAGAACCCGGCGGGGGCGTGGCCGGAAACCGCGGTCGGCAACTTCTAGGGTTAGGGTTAGGGTTAGGGTCTGGAGAACCAGAAAGCCCACAGCTCCAGGGATAATTGGCATTGCAAAGGCCTGCCAAGAGGAGCACGACACTGCACCGACATGGCTCCCTCCCCAGCTTTCCTAGCCAGAACCCACGGGGGGCGTGGCCGGAAACTGCGGTCGGCAACTTCTAGGGTTAGGGTTAGGGTTAGGGTCTGGAGAACCAGAAAGCCCACAGCTCCAGGGATAATTGGCATTGCAAAGGCCTGCCAAGAGGAGCACGACACTGCACCGACATGGCTCCCTCCCCAGCTTTCCTAGCCAGAACGCTTGGGGGGCGTGGCCGGAAACCGCGGTCGGCAACTTCTAGGGTTAGGGTTAGGGTTAGGGTCTGGAGAACCAGAAAGCCCACAGCTCCAGGGATAATTGGCATTGCAAAGGCCTGCCAAGAGGAGCACGACACTGCACCGACATGGCTCCCTCCCCAGCTTTCCTAGCCAGAACGCGGGGGGGGCGTGGTCGGAAACCGCGGTCGGCAACTTCTAGGGTTAGGGTTAGGGTTAGGGTCTGGAGAACCAGAAAGCCCACAGCTCCAGGGATAATTGGCATTGCAAAGGCCTGCCAAGAGGAGCACGACACTGCACCGACATGGCTCCCTCCCCAGCTTTCCTAGCCAGAACGCGGGGGGGGCGTGGCCGGAAACCGCGGTCGGCAACTTCTAGGGTTAGGGTTAGGGTTAGGGTCTGGAGAACCAGAAAGCCCACAGCTCCAGGGATAATTGGCATTGCAAAGGCCTGCCAAGAGGAGCACGACACTGCACCGACATGGCTCCCTCCCCAGCTTTCCTAGCCAGAACGCGGGGGGGGCGTGGCCGGAAAGCGCGGTCGGCAACTTCTAGGGTTAGGGTTAGGGTTAGGGTCTGGAGAACCAGAAAGCCCACAGCTCCAGGGATAATTGGCATTGCAAAGGCCTGCCAAGAGGAGCACGACACTGCACCGACATGGCTCCCTCCCCAGCTTTCCTAGCCAGAACGCGGGGGGGGCGTGGCCGGAAACCGCGGTCGGCAACTTCTAGGGTTAGGGTTAGGGTTAGGGTCTGGAGAACCAGAAAGCCCACAGCTCCAGGGATAATTGGCATTGCAAAGGCCTGCCAAGAGGAGCACGACACTGCACCGACATGGCTCCCTCCCCAGCTTTCCTAGCCAGAACGCTTGGGGGGCGTGGCCGGAAACCGCCGTCGGCAACTTCTAGGGTTAGGGTTAGGGTTAGGGTCTGGAGAACCAGAAAGCCCACAGCTCCAGGGATAATTGGCATTGCAAAGGCCTGCCAAGAGGAGCACGACACTGCACCGACATGGCTCCCTCCCCAGCTTTCCTAGCCAGAACCCACGGGGGGCGTGGCCGGAAACTGCGGTCGGCAACTTCTAGGGTTAGGGTTAGGGTTAGGGTCTGGAGAACCAGAAAGCCCACAGCTCCAGGGATAATTGGCATTGCAAAGGCCTGCCAAGAGGAGCACGACACTGCACCGACATGGCTCCCTCCCCAGCTTTCCTAGCCAGAACCCACGGGGGGCGTGGCCGGAAACCGCGGTCGGCAACTTCTAGGGTTAGGGTTAGGGTTAGGGTCTGGAGAACCAGAAAGCCCACAGCTCCAGGGATAATTGGCATTGCAAAGGCCTGCCAAGAGGAGCACGACACTGCACCGACATGGCTCTCTCCCCAGCTTTCCTAGCCAGGACCCGGCGGGGGCGTGGCCGGAAAGCGCGGTCGGCAACTTCTAGGGTTAGGGTTAGGGTTAGGGTCTGGAGAACCAGAAAGCCCACAGCTCCAGGGATAATTGGCATTGCAAAGGCCTGCCAAGAGGAGCACGACACTGCACCGACATGGCTCCCTCCCCAGCTTTCCTAGCCAGAACCCACGGGGGGCGTGGCCGGAAACCGCGGTCGGCAACTTCTAGGGTTAGGGTTAGGGTTAGGGTCTGGAGAACCAGAAAGCCCACAGCTCCAGGGATAATTGGCATTGCAAAGGCCTGCCAAGAGGAGCACGACACTGCACCGACATGGCTCCCTCCCCAGCTTTCCTAGCCAGAACGCGGGGGGGGCGTGGCCGGAAACCGCGGTCGGCAACTTCTAGGGTTAGGGTTAGGGTTAGGGTCTGGAGAACCAGAAAGCCCACAGCTCCAGGGATAATTGGGATTGCAAAGGCCTGCCAAGAGGAGCACGACACTGCACCGACATGGCTCCCTCCCCAGCTTTCCTAGCCAGAACGCGGGGGGGGCGTGGCCGGAAACCGCCGTCGGCAACTTCTAGGGTTAGGGTTAGGGTTAGGGTCTGGAGAACCAGAAAGCCCACAGCTCCAGGGATAATTGGCATTGCAAAGGCCTGCCAAGAGGAGCACGACACTGCACCGACATGGCTCCCTCCCCAGCTTTCCTAGCCAGAACGCGGGGGGGGCGTGGCCGGAAACCGCGGTCGGCAACTTCTAGGGTTAGGGTTAGGGTTAGGGTCTGGAGAACCAGAAAGCCCACAGCTCCAGGGATAATTGGCATTGCAAAGGCCTGCCAAGAGGAGCACGACACTGCACCGACATGGCTCCCTCCCCAGCTTTCCTAGCCAGAACCCACGGGGGGCGTGGCCGGAAACTGCGGTCGGCAACTTCTAGGGTTAGGGTTAGGGTTAGGGTCTGGAGAACCAGAAAGCCCACAGCTCCAGGGATAATTGGCATTGCAAAGGCCTGCCAAGAGGAGCACGACACTGCACCGACATGGCTCCCTCCCCAGCTTTCCTAGCCAGAACGCTTGGGGGGCGTGGCCGGAAACCGCGGTCGGCAACTTCTAGGGTTAGGGTTAGGGTTAGGGTCTGGAGAACCAGAAAGCCCACAGCTCCAGGGATAATTGGCATTGCAAAGGCCTGCCAAGAGGAGCACGACACTGCACCGACATGGCTCTCTCCCCAGCTTTCCTAGCCAGGACCCGGCGGGGGGGTGGCCGGAAAGCGCGGTCGGCAACTTCTAGGGTTAGGGTTAGGGTTAGGGTCTGGAGAACCAGAAAGCCCACAGCTCCAGGGATAATTGGCATTGCAAAGGCCTGCCAAGAGGAGCACGACACTGCACCGACATGGCTCCCTCCCCAGCTTTCCTAGCCAGAACGCGGGGGGGGCGTGGCCGGAAACCGCCGTCGGCAACTTCTAGGGTTAGGGTTAGGGTTAGGGTCTGGAGAACCAGAAAGCCCACAGCTCCAGGGATAATTGGCATTGCAAAGGCCTGCCAAGAGGAGCACGACACTGCACCGACATGGCTCCCTCCCCAGCTTTCCTAGGCAGAACGCGGGGGGGGGCGTGGCCGGAAACCACGGTCGGCAACTTCTAGGGTTAGGGTTAGGGTTAGGGTCTGGAGAACCAGAAAGCCCACAGCTCCAGGGATAATTGGCATTGCAAAGGCCTGCCAAGAGGAGCACGACACTGCACCGACATGGCTCCCTCCCCAGCTTTCCTAGCCAGAACCCGGCGGGGGCGTGGCCGGAAACCGCGGTCGGCAACTTCTAGGGTTAGGGTTAGGGTTAGGGTCTGGAGAACCAGAAAGCCCACAGCTCCAGGGATAATTGGCATTGCAAAGGCCTGCCAAGAGGAGCACGACACTGCACCGACATGGCTCCCTCCCCAGCTTTCCTAGCCAGAACGCGGGGGGGGCGTGGCCGGAAAGCGCGGTCGGCAACTTCTAGGGTTAGGGTTAGGGTTAGGGTCTGGAGAACCAGAAAGCCCACAGCTCCAGGGATAATTGGCATTGCAAAGGCCTGCCAAGAGGAGCACGACACTGCACCGACATGGCTCCCTCCCCAGCTTTCCTAGCCAGAACGCGGGGGGGGGGCGTGGCCGGAAACCGCGGTCGGCAACTTCTAGGGTTAGGGTTAGGGTTAGGGTCTGGAGAACCAGAAAGCCCACAGCTCCAGGGATAATTGGCATTGCAAAGGCCTGCCAAGAGGAGCACGACACTGCACCGACATGGCTCCCTCCCCAGCTTTCCTAGCCAGAACGCGGGGGGGGCGTGGCCGGAAACCGCGGTCGGCAACTTCTAGGGTTAGGGTTAGGGTTAGGGTCTGGAGAACCAGAAAGCCCACAGCTCCAGGGATAATTGGGATTGCAAAGGCCTGCCAAGAGGAGCACGACACTGCACCGACATGGCTCCCTCCCCAGCTTTCCTAGCCAGAACGCGGGGGGGGCGTGGCCGGAAACCGCGGTCGGCAACTTCTAGGGTTAGGGTTAGGGTTAGGGTCTGGAGAACCAGAAAGCCCACAGCTCCAGGGATAATTGGCATTGCAAAGGCCTGCCAAGAGGAGCACGACACTGCACCGACATGGCTCCCTCCCCAGCTTTCCTAGCCAGAACGCGGGGGGGGCGTGGCCGGAAACCGCGGTCGGCAACTTCTAGGGTTAGGGTTAGGGTTAGGGTCTGGAGAACCAGAAAGCCCACAGCTCCAGGGATAATTGGCATTGCAAAGGCCTGCCAAGAGGAGCACGACACTGCACCGACATGGCTCCCTCCCCAGCTTTCCTAGGCAGAACGCGGGGGGGGGGCGTGGCCGGAAACCACGGTCGGCAACTTCTAGGGTTAGGGTTAGGGTTAGGGTCTGGAGAACCAGAAAGCCCACAGCTCCAGGGATAATTGGCATTGCAAAGGCCTGCCAAGAGGAGCACGACACTGCACCGACATGGCTCCCTCCCCAGCTTTCCTAGCCAGAACGCTTGGGGGGCGTGGCCGGAAACCGCGGTCGGCAACTTCTAGGGTTAGGGTTAGGGTTAGGGTCTGGAGAACCAGAAAGCCCACAGCTCCAGGGATAATTGGCATTGCAAAGGCCTGCCAAGAGGAGCACGACACTGCACCGACATGGCTCTCTCCCCAGCTTTCCTAGCCAGGACCCGGCGGGGGCGTGGCCGGAAAGCGCGGTCGGCAACTTCTAGGGTTAGGGTTAGGGTTAGGGTCTGGAGAACCAGAAAGCCCACAGCTCCAGGGATAATTGGCATTGCAAAGGCCTGCCAAGAGGAGCACGACACTGCACCGACATGGCTCCCTCCCCAGCTTTCCTAGCCAGAACGCGGGGGGGGGCGTGGCCGGAAACCGCGGTCGGCAATTTCTAGGGTTAGGGTTAGGGTTAGGGTCTGGAGAACCAGAAAGCCCACAGCTCCAGGGATAATTGGCATTGCAAAGGCCTGCCAAGAGGAGCACGACACTGCACCGACATGGCTCCCTCCCCAGCTTTCCTAGCCAGAACCCGGCGGGGGCGTGGCCGGAAACCGCGGTCGGCAACTTCTAGGGTTAGGGTTAGGGTTAGGATCTGGAGAACCAGAAAGCCCACAGCTCCAGGGATAATTGGCATTGCAAAGGCCTGCCAAGAGGAGCACGACACTGCACCGACATGGCTCCCTCCCCAGCTTTCCTAGCCAGAACGCGGGGGGGGCGTGGCCGGAAACCGCGGTCGGCAACTTCTAGGGTTAGGGTTAGGGTTAGGGTCTGGAGAACCAGAAAGCCCACAGCTCCAGGGATAATTGGCATTGCAAAGGCCTGCCAAGAGGAGCACGACACTGCACCGACATGGCTCCCTCCCCAGCTTTCCTAGCCAGAACCCGGCGGGGGCGTGGCCGGAAACCGCGGTCGGCAACTTCTAGGGTTAGGGTTAGGGTTAGGGTCTGGAGAACCAGAAAGCCCACAGCTCCAGGGATAATTGGGATTGCAAAGGCCTGCCAAGAGGAGCACGACACTGCACCGACATGGCTCCCTCCCCAGCTTTCCTAGCCAGAACGCTTGGGGGGCGTGGCCGGAAACCGCGGTCGGCAACTTCTAGGGTTAGGGTTAGGGTTAGGGTCTGGAGAACCAGAAAACCCACAGCTCCAGGGATAATTGGCATTGCAAAGGCCTGCCAAGAGGAGCACGACACTGCACCGACATGGCTCTCTCCCCAGCTTTCCTATCCAGGACCCGGCGGGGGCGTGGCCGGAAAGCGCGGTCGGCAACTTCTAGGGTTAGGGTTAGGGTTAGGGTCTGGAGAACCAGAAAGCCCACAGCTCCAGGGATAATTGGCATTGCAAAGGCCTGCCAAGAGGAGCACGACACTGCACCGACATGGCTCCCTCCCCAGCTTTCCTAGCCAGAACGCGGGGGGGGCGTGGCCGGAAACCGCCGTCGGCAACTTCTAGGGTTAGGGTTAGGGTTAGGGTCTGGAGAACCAGAAAGCCCACAGCTCCAGGGATAATTGGCATTGCAAAGGCCTGCCAAGAGGAGCACGACACTGCACCGACATGGCTCCCTCCCCAGCTTTCCTAGCCAGAACGCGGGGGGGGCGTGGCCGGAAACCGCGGTCGGCAACTTCTAGGGTTAGGGTTAGGGTTAGGGTCTGGAGAACCAGAAAGCCCACAGCTCCAGGGATAATTGGCATTGCAAAGGCCTGCCAAGAGGAGCACGACACTGCACCGACATGGCTCCCTCCCCAGCTTTCCTAGCCAGAACGCGGGGGGGGCGTGGCCGGAAACCGCGGTCGGCAACTTCTAGGGTTAGGGTTAGGGTTAGGGTCTGGAGAACCAGAAAGCCCACAGCTCCAGGGATAATTGGCATTGCAAAGGCCTGCCAAGAGGAGCACGACACTGCACCGACATGGCTCCCTCCCCAGCTTTCCTAGCCAGAACCCGGCGGGGGCGTGGCCGGAAACCGCGGTCGGCAACTTCTAGGGTTAGGGTTAGGGTTAGGGTCTGGAGAACCAGAAAGCCCACAGCTCCAGGGATAATTGGCATTGCAAAGGCCTGCCAAGAGGAGCACGACACTGCACCGACATGGCTCCCTCCCCAGCTTTCCTAGCCAGAACCCACGGGGGGCGTGGCTGGAAACTGCGGTCGGCAACTTCTAGGGTTAGGGTTAGGGTTAGGGTCTGGAGAACCAGAAAGCCCACAGCTCCAGGGATAATTGGCATTGCAAAGGCCTGCCAAGAGGAGCACGACACTGCACCGACATGGCTCCCTCCCCAGCTTTCCTAGCCAGAACGCGGGGGGGGCGTGGCCGGAAACTGCGGTCGGCAACTTCTAGGGTTAGGGTTAGGGTTAGGGTCTGGAGAACCAGAAAGCCCACAGCTCCAGGGATAATTGGCATTGCAAAGGCCTGCCAAGAGGAGCACGACACTGCACCGACATGGCTCTCTCCCCAGCTTTCCTAGCCAGAACGCGGGGGGGGCGTGGCCGGAAAGCGCGGTCGGCAACTTCTAGGGTTAGGGTTAGGGTCTGGAGAACCAGAAAGCCCACAGCTCCAGGGATAATTGGCATTGCAAAGGCCTGCCAAGAGGAGCACGACACTGCACCGACATGGCTCCCTCCCCAGCTTTCCTAGCCAGAACGCGGGGGGGGCGTGGCCGGAAACCGCGGTCGGCAACTTCTAGGGTTAGGGTTAGGGTTAGGGTCTGGAGAACCAGAAAGCCCACAGCTCCAGGGATAATTGGCATTGCAAAGGCCTGCCAAGAGGAGCACGACACTGCACCGACATGGCTCCCTCCCCAGCTTTCCTAGCCAGAACGCGGGGGGGGCGTGGCCGGAAACAGCGGTCGGCAACTTCTAGGGTTAGGGTTAGGGTTAGGGTCTGGAGAACCAGAAAGCCCACAGCTCCAGGGATAATTGGCATTGCAAAGGCCTGCCAAGAGGAGCACGACACTGCACCGACATGGCTCCCTCCCCAGCTTTCCTAGCCAGAACGCGGGGGGGGCGTGGCCGGAAACCGCGGTCGGCAACTTCTAGGGTTAGGGTTAGGGTTAGGGTCTGGAGAACCAGAAAGCCCACAGCTCCAGGGATAATTGGGATTGCAAAGGCCTGCCAAGAGGAGCACGACACTGCACCGACATGGCTCCCTCCCCAGCTTTCCTAGCCAGAACGCGGGGGGGGCGTGGCCGGAAAGCGCGGTCGGCAACTTCTAGGGTTAGGGTTAGGGTTAGGGTCTGGAGAACCAGAAAGCCCACAGCTCCAGGGATAATTGGCATTGCAAAGGCCTGCCAAGAGGAGCACGACACTGCACCGACATGGCTCCCTCCCCAGCTTTCCTAGCCAGAACGCGGGGGGGGCGTGGCCGGAAACCGCGGTCGGCAACTTCTAGGGTTAGGGTTAGGGTTAGGGTCTGGAGAACCAGAAAGCCCACAGCTCCAGGGATAATTGGCATTGCAAAGGCCTGCCAAGAGGAGCACGACACTGCACCGACATGGCTCCCTCCCCAGCTTTCCTAGCCAGAACCCACGGGGGGCGTGGCCGGAAACTGCGGTCGGCAACTTCTAGGGTTAGGGTTAGGGTTAGGGTCTGGAGAACCAGAAAGCCCACAGCTCCAGGGATAATTGGCATTGCAAAGGCCTGCCAAGAGGAGCACGACACTGCACCGACATGGCTCCCTCCCCAGCTTTCCTAGCCAGAACGCTTGGGGGGCGTGGCCGGAAACCGCGGTCGGCAACTTCTAGGGTTAGGGTTAGGGTTAGGGTCTGGAGAACCAGAAAGCCCACAGCTCCAGGGATAATTGGCATTGCAAAGGCCTGCCAAGAGGAGCACGACACTGCACCGACATGGCTCTCTCCCCAGCTTTCCTAGCCAGGACCCGGCGGGGGCGTGGCCGGAAAGCGCGGTCGGCAACTTCTAGGGTTAGGGTTAGGGTTAGGGTCTGGAGAACCAGAAAGCCCACAGCTCCAGGGATAATTGGCATTGCAAAGGCCTGCCAAGAGGAGCACGACACTGCACCGACATGGCTCCCTCCCCAGCTTTCCTAGCCAGAACGCGGGGGGGGCGTGGCCGGAAACCGCGGTCGGCAACTTCTAGGGTTAGGGTTAGGGTTAGGGTCTGGAGAACCAGAAAGCCCACAGCTCCAGGGATAATTGGCATTGCAAAGGCCTGCCAAGAGGAGCACGACACTGCACCGACATGGCTCCCTCCCCAGCTTTCCTAGCCAGAACGCGGGGGGGGCGTGGCCGGAAACCGCGGTCGGCAACTTCTAGGGTTAGGGTTAGGGTTAGGGTCTGGAGAACCAGAAGGCCCACAGCTCCAGGGCTAATTGGCATTGCAAAGGCCTGCCAAGAGGAGCACGACACTGCACCGACATGGCTCCCTCCCCAGCTTTCCTAGCCAGAACGCGGGGGGGGCGTGGCCGGAAACCGCGGTCGGCAACTTCTAGGGTTAGGGTTAGGGTTAGCGTCTGGAGAACCAGAAAGCCCACAGCTCCAGGGATAATTGGGATTGCAAAGGCCTGCCAAGAGGAGCACGACACTGCACCGACATGGCTCCCTCCCCAGCTTTCCTAGCCAGAACGCGGGGGGGGCGTGGCCGGAAACCGCGGTCGGCAACTTCTAGGGTTAGGGTTAGGGTTAGGGTCTGGAGAACCAGAAAGCCCACAGCTCCAGGGATAATTGGCATTGCAAAGGCCTGCCAAGAGGAGCACGACACTGCACCGACATGGCTCCCTCCCCAGCTTTCCTAGCCAGAACCCACGGGGGGCGTGGCCGGAAACTGCGGTCGGCAACTTCTAGGGTTAGGGTTAGGGTTAGGGTCTGGAGAACCAGAAAGCCCACAGCTCCAGGGATAATTGGCATTGCAAAGGCCTGCCAAGAGGAGCACGACACTGCACCGACATGGCTCCCTCCCCAGCTTTCCTAGCCAGAACGCTTGGGGGGCGTGGCCGGAAACCGCGGTCGGCAACTTCTAGGGTTAGGGTTAGGGTTAGGGTCTGGAGAACCAGAAAGCCCACAGCTCCAGGGATAATTGGCATTGCAAAGGCCTGCCAAGAGGAGCACGACACTGCACCGACATGGCTCCCTCCCCAGCTTTCCTAGCCAGAACCCGGGGGGGGCGTGGCCGGAAACTGCGGTCGGCAACTTCTAGGGTTAGGGTTAGGGTTAGGGTCTGGAGAACCAGAAAGCCCACAGCTCCAGGGATAATTGGCATTGCAAAGGCCTGCCAAGAGGAGCACGACACTGCACCGACATGGCTCCCTCCCCAGCTTTCCTAGCCAGAACGCTTGGGGGGCGTGGCCGGAAACCGCGGTCGGCAACTTCTAGGGTTAGGGTTAGGGTTAGGGTCTGGAGAACCAGAAAGCCCACAGCTCCAGGGATAATTGGCATTGCAAAGGCCTGCCAAGAGGAGCACGACACTGCACCGACATGGCTCTCTCCCCAGCTTTCCTAGCCAGGACCCGGCGGGGGCGTGGCCGGAAAGCGCGGTCGGCAACTTCTAGGGTTAGGGTTAGGGTTAGGGTCTGGAGAACCAGAAAGCCCACAGCTCCAGGGATAATTGGCATTGCAAAGGCCTGCCAAGAGGAGCACGACACTGCACCGACATGGCTCCCTCCCCAGCTTTCCTAGCCAGAACGCGGGGGGGGCGTGGCCGGAAACCGCGGTCGGCAACTTCTAGGGTTAGGGTTAGGGTTAGGGTCTGGAGAACCAGAAAGCCCACAGCTCCAGGGATAATTGGGATTGCAAAGGCCTGCCAAGAGGAGCACGACACTGCACCGACATGGCTCCCTCCCCAGCTTTCCTAGCCAGAACGCGGGGGGGGGCGTGGCCGGAAAGCGCGGTCGGCAACTTCTAGGGTTAGGGTTAGGGTTAGGGTCTGGAGAACCAGAAAGCCCACAGCTCCAGGGATAATTGGGATTGCAAAGGCCTGCCAAGAGGAGCACGACACTGCACCGACATGGCTCCCTCCCCAGCTTTCCTAGCCAGAACGCGGGGGGGGCGTGGCCGGAAACCGCGGTCGGCAACTTCTAGGGTTAGGGTTAGGGTTAGCGTCTGGAGAACCAGAAAGCCCACAGCTCCAGGGATAATTGGCATTGCAAAGGCCTGCCAAGAGGAGCACGACACTGCACCGACATGGCTCCCTCCCCAGCTTTCCTAGCCAGAACGCGGGGGGGGCGTGGCCGGAAACCGCCGTCGGCAACTTCTAGGGTTAGGGTTAGGGTTAGGGTCTGGAGAACCAGAAAGCCCACAGCTCCAGGGATAATTGGCATTGCAAAGGCCTGCCAAGAGGAGCACGACACTGCACCGACATGGCTCCCTCCCCAGCTTTCCTAGCCAGAACCCACGGGGGGCGTGGCCGGAAACTGCGGTCGGCAACTTCTAGGGTTAGGGTTAGGGTTAGGGTCTGGAGAACCAGAAAGCCCACAGCTCCAGGGATAATTGGCATTGCAAAGGCCTGCCAAGAGGAGCACGACACTGCACCGACATGGCTCCCTCCCCAGCTTTCCTAGCCAGAACGCTTGGGGGGCGTGGCCGGAAACCGCGGTCGGCAACTTCTAGGGTTAGGGTTAGGGTTAGGGTCTGGAGAACCAGAAAGCCCACAGCTCCAGGGATAATTGGCATTGCAAAGGCCTGCCAAGAGGAGCACGACACTGCACCGACATGGCTCTCTCCCCAGCTTTCCTAGCCAGGACCCGGCGGGGGCGTGGCCGGAAAGCGCGGTCGGCAACTTCTAGGGTTAGGGTTAGGGTTAGGGTCTGGAGAACCAGAAAGCCCACAGCTCCAGGGATAATTGGCATTGCAAAGGCCTGCCAAGAGGAGCACGACACTGCACCGACATGGCTCCCTCCCCAGCTTTCCTAGCCAGAACGCGGGGGGGGCGTGGCCGGAAACCGCGGTCGGCAACTTCTAGGGTTAGGGTTAGGGTTAGGGTCTGGAGAACCAGAAAGCCCACAGCTCCAGGGATAATTGGCATTGCAAAGGCCTGCCAAGAGGAGCACGACACTGCACCGACATGGCTCCCTCCCCAGCTTTCCTAGCCAGAACGCGGGGGGGGCGTGGCCGGAAAGCGCGGTCGGCAACTTCTAGGGTTAGGGTTAGGGTTAGGGTCTGGAGAACCAGAAAGCCCACAGCTCCAGGGATAATTGGCATTGCAAAGGCCTGCCAAGAGGAGCACGACACTGCACCGACATGGCTCCCTCCCCAGCTTTCCTAGCCAGAACGCGGGGGGGGCGTGGCCGGAAACCGCGGTCGGCAACTTCTAGGGTTAGGGTTAGGGTTAGCGTCTGGAGAACCAGAAAGCCCACAGCTCCAGGGATAATTGGCATTGCAAAGGCCTGCCAAGAGGAGCACGACACTGCACCGACATGGCTCCCTCCCCAGCTTTCCTAGCCAGAACGCGGGGGGGGCGTGGCCGGAAACTGCGGTCGGCAACTTCTAGGGTTAGGGTTAGGGTTAGGGTCTGGAGAACCAGAAAGCCCACAGCTCCAGGGATAATTGGCATTGCAAAGGCCTGCCAAGAGGAGCACGACACTGCACCGACATGGCTCCCTCCCCAGCTTTCCTAGCCAGAACGCTTGGGGGGCGTCGCCGGAAACGGCGGTCGGCAACTTCTAGGGTTAGGGTTAGGGTTAGGGTCTGGAGAACCAGAAAGCCCACAGCTCCAGGGATAATTGGCATTGCAAAGGCCTGCCAAGAGGAGCACGACACTGCACCGACATGGCTCTCTCCCCAGCTTTCCTAGCCAGGACCCGGCGGGGGCGTGGCCGGAAAGCGCGGTCGGCAACTTCTAGGGTTAGGGTTAGGGTTAGGGTCTGGAGAACCAGAAAGCCCACAGCTCCAGGGATAATTGGCATTGCAAAGGCCTGCCAAGAGGAACACGACACTGCACCGACATGGCTCCCTCCCCAGCTTTCCTAGCCAGAACGCGGGGGGGGCGTGGCCGGAAACCGCGGTCGGCAACTTCTAGGGTTAGGGTTAGGGTTAGGGTCTGGAGAACCAGAAAGCCCACAGCTCCAGGGATAATTGGGATGGCAAAGGCCTGCCAAGAGGAGCACGACACTGCACCGACATGGCTCCATCCCCAGCTTTCCTAGACAGAACCCACGGGGGGCGTGGCCGGAAACCGCGGTCGGCAACCCCTAGGGTTAGGGTTAGGGTTAGGGTCTGGAGAACCAGAAAGCCCACAGCTCCAGGGATAATTGGCATTGCAAAGGCCTGCCAAGAGGAGTACGACACTGCACCGACATGGCTCCCTCCCCAGCTTTCCTAGCCAGAACGCGGGGGGGGGCGTGGCCGGAAACCGCGGTCGGCAACTTCTAGGGTTAGGGTTAGGGTTAGGGTCTGGAGAACCAGAAAGCCCACAGCTCCAGGGATAATTGGCATTGCAAAGGCCTGCCAAGAGGAGCACGACACTGCACCGACATGGCTCCCTCCCCAGCTTTCCTAGCCAGAACGCGGGGGGGGCGTGGCCGGAAACCGCGGTCGGCAACTTCTAGGGTTAGGGTTAGGGTTAGGGTCTGGAGAACCAGAAAGCCCACAGCTCCAGGGATAATTGGCATTGCAAAGGCCTGCCAAGAGGAGCACGACACTGCACCGACATGGCTCCCTCCCCAGCTTTCCTAGCCAGAACGCGGGGGGGGCGTGGCCGGAAACGGCGGTCGGCAACTTCTAGGGTTAGGGTTAGGGTTAGGGTCTGGAGAACCAGAAAGCCCACAGCTCCAGGGATAATTGGCATTGCAAAGGCCTGCCAAGAGGAGCACGACACTGCACCGACATGGCTCCCTCCCCAGCTTTCCTAGCGAGAACGCGGGGGGGGCGTGGCCGGAAACCGCGGTCGGCAACTTCTAGGGTTAGGGTTAGGGTTAGCGTCTGGAGAACCAGAAAGCCCACAGCTCCAGGGATAATTGGCATTGCAAAGGCCTGCCAAGAGGAGCACGACACTGCACCGACATGGCTCTCTCCCCAGCTTTCCTAGCCAGAACGCGGGGGGGGCGTGGCCGGAAACCGCGTTCGGCAACTTCTAGGGTTAGGGTTAGGGTTAGGGTCTGGAGAACCAGAAAGCCCACAGCTCCAGGGATAATTGGCATTGCAAAGGCCTGCCAAGAGGAGCACGACACTGCACCGACATGGCTCCCTCCCCAGCTTTCCTAGCCAGAACGCGGGGGGTGCGTGGGCGGAAACCGCGGACGGCAACTTCTAGGGTTAGGGTTAGGGTTAGGGTCTGGAGAACCAGAAAGCCCACAGCTCCAGGGATAATTGGCATTGCAAAGGCCTGCCAAGAGGAGCACGACACTGCACCGACATGGCTCCCTCCCCAGCTTTCCTAGCCAGAACGCGGGGGGGGCGTGGCCGGAAACCGCGGTCGGCAACTTCTAGGGTTAGGGTTAGGGTTAGGGTCTGGAGAACCAGAAAGCCCACAGCTCCAGGGATAATTGGGATTGCAAAGGCCTGCCAAGAGGAGCACGACACTGCACCGACATGGCTCCCTCCCCAGCTTTCCTAGCCAGAACGCGGGGGGGGCGTGGCCGGAAACCGCGGTCGGCAACTTCTAGGATTAGGGTTAGGGTTAGGGTCTGGAGAACCAGAAAGCCCACAGCTCCAGGGATAATTGGGATTGCAAAGGCCTGCCAAGAGGAGCACGACACTGCACCGACATGGCTCCCTCCCCAGCTTTCCTAGCCAGAACGCGGGGGGGGGCGTGGCCGGAAACCGCGGTCGGCAACTTCTAGGGTTAGGGTTAGGGTTAGGGTCTGGAGAACCAGAAAGTCCACAGCTCCAGAGATAATTGGGATTGTAAAGGCCTGCCAAGAGGAGCACGACACTGCACCGACATGGCTCCCTCCCCAGCTTTCCCGGCTAGAACCCGGGGGGGGCGTGGCCGGAAACCGCGGTCGGCAATTTCTAGGGTTAGGGTTAGGGTTAGGGTCTGGAGAACCAGAAAGCCCACAGCTCCAGGGATAATTGGCATTGCAAAGGCCTGCCAAGAGGAGCACGACACTGCACCGACATGGCTCCCTCCCCAGCTTTCCTAGCCAGAACGCGGGGGGGGCGTGGCCGGAAACCGCGGTCGGCAACTTCTAGGGTTAGGGTTAGGGTTAGGGTCTGGAGAACCAGAAAGCCCACAGCTCCAGGGATAATTGGCATTGCAAAGGCCTGCCAAGAGGAGCACGACACTGCACCGACATGGCTCCCTCCCCAGCTTTCCTAGCCAGAACGCGGGGGGGGCGTGGCCGGAAACCGCGGTCGGCAACTTCTAGGGTTAGGGTTAGGGTTAGGGTCTGGAGAACCAGAAAGCCCACAGCTCCAGGGATAATTGGCATTGCAAAGGCCTGCCAAGAGGAGCACGACACTGCACCGACATGGCTCTCTCCCCAGCTTTCCTAGCCAGAACGCGGGGGGGGCGTGGCCGGAAACCGCGTTCGGCAACTTCTAGGGTTAGGGTTAGGGTTAGGGTCTGGAGAACCAGAAAGCCCACAGCTCCAGGGATAATTGGCATTGCAAAGGCCTGCCAAGAGGAGCACGACACTGCACCGACATGGCTCCCTCCCCAGCTTTCCTAGCCAGAACGCGGGGGGTGCGTGGGCGGAAACCGCGGACGGCAACTTCTAGGGTTAGGGTTAGGGTTAGGGTCTGGAGAACCAGAAAGCCCACAGCTCCAGGGATAATTGGCATTGCAAAGGCCTGCCAAGAGGAGCACGACACTGCACCGACATGGCTCCCTCCCCAGCTTTCCTAGCCAGAACGCGGGGGGGGCGTGGCCGGAAACCGCGGTCGGCAACTTCTAGGGTTAGGGTTAGGGTTAGGGTCTGGAGAACCAGAAAGCCCACAGCTCCAGGGATAATTGGGATTGCAAAGGCCTGCCAAGAGGAGCACGACACTGCACCGACATGGCTCCCTCCCCAGCTTTCCTAGCCAGAACGCGGGGGGGGCGTGGCCGGAAACCGCGGTCGGCAACTTCTAGGGTTAGGGTTAGGGTTAGGGTCTGGAGAACCAGAAAGCCCACAGCTCCAGGGATAATTGGGATTGCAAAGGCCTGCCAAGAGGAGCACGACACTGCACCGACATGGCTCCCTCCCCAGCTTTCCTAGCCAGAACGCGGGGGGGGGCGTGGCCGGAAACCGCGGTCGGCAACTTCTAGGGTTAGGGTTAGGGTTAGGGTCTGGAGAACCAGAAAGTCCACAGCTCCAGAGATAATTGGGATTGTAAAGGCCTGCCAAGAGGAGCACGACACTGCACCGACATGGCTCCCTCCCCAGCTTTCCCGGCTAGAACCCGGGGGGGGCGTCGCCGGAAACCACGGTCGGCAATTTCTAGGGTTAGGGTTAGGGTTAGGGTCTGGAGAACCAGAAAGCCCACAGCTCCAGGGATAATTGGCATTGCAAAGGCCTGCCAAGAGGAGCACGACACTGCACCGACATGGCTCCCTCCCCAGCTTTCCTAGCCAGAACGCGGGGGGGGCGTGGCCGGAAACCGCGGTCGGCAACTTCTAGGGTTAGGGTTAGGGTTAGCGTCTGGAGAACCAGAAAGCCCACAGCTCCAGGGATAATTGGCATTGCAAAGGCCTGCCAAGAGGAGCACGACACTGCACCGACATGGCTCTCTCCCCAGCTTTCCTAGCCAGAACGCGGGGGGGGCGTGGCCGGAAACCGCCGTCGGCAACTTCTAGGGTTAGGGTTAGGGTTAGGGTCTGGAGAACCAGAAAGCCCACAGCTCCAGGGATAATTGGCATTGCAAAGGCCTGCCAAGAGGAGCACGACACTGCACCGACATGGCTCCCTCCCCAGCTTTCCTAGCCAGAACGCGGGGGGTGCGTGGGCGGAAACCGCGGACGGCAACTTCTAGGGTTAGGGTTAGGGTTAGGGTCTGGAGAACCAGAAAGCCCACAGCTCCAGGGATAATTGGCATTGCAAAGGCCTGCCAAGAGGAGCACGACACTGCACCGACATGGCTCCCTCCCCAGCTTTCCTAGCCAGAACGCGGGGGGGGCGTGGCCGGAAACCGCGGTCGGCAACTTCTAGGGTTAGGGTTAGGGTTAGCGTCTGGAGAACCAGAAAGCCCACAGCTCCAGGGATAATTGGGATTGCAAAGGCCTGCCAAGAGGAGCACGACACTGCACCGACATGGCTCCCTCCCCAGCTTTCCTAGCCAGAACGCGGGGGGGGCGTGGCCGGAAAGCGCGGTCGGCAACTTCTAGGGTTAGGGTTAGGGTTAGGGTCTGGAGAACCAGAAAGCCCACAGCTCCAGGGATAATTGGCATTGCAAAGGCCTGCCAAGAGGAGCACGACACTGCACCGACATGGCTCCCTCCCCAGCTTTCCCGGCTAGAACGCGGGGGGGGGCGTGGCCGGAAACCGCGGTCGGCAACTTCTAGGGTTAGGGTTAGGGTTAGGGTCTGGAGAACCAGAAAGCCCACAGCTCCAGGGATAATTGGAATTGCAAAGGCCTGCCAAGAGGAGCACGACACTGCACCGACATTGCTCCCTCCCCAGCTTTCCTAGCCAGAACCCACGGGGGGCGTGGCCGGAAACCGCGGTCGGCAACTTCTAGGGTTAGGGTTAGGGTTAGCGTCTGGAGAACCAGAAAGCCCACAGCTCCAGGGATAATTGGCATTGCAAAGGCCTGCCAAGAGGAGCACGACACTGCACCGACATGGCTCCCTCCCCAGCTTTCCTAGCCAGAACCCACGGGGGGCGTGGCCGGAAACCACGGTCGGCAACTTCTAGGGTTAGGGTTAGGGTTAGGGTCTGGAGAACCAGAAAGCCCACAGCTCCAGGGATAATTGGCATTGCAAAGGCCTGCCAAGAGGAGCACGACACTGCACCGACATGGCTCCCTCCCCAGCTTTCCTAGCCAGAACACGGGGGGGTCGTGGCCGGAAACCGCGGTCGGCAACTTCTAGGGTTAGGGTTAGGGTTAGGGTCTGGAGAACCAGAAAGCCCACAGCTCCAGGGATAATTGGGATTGCAAAGGCCTGCCAAGAGGAGCACGACACTGCACCGACATGGCTCCCTCCCCAGCTTTCCTAGCCAGAACGCGGGGGGGGCGTGGCCGGAAACCGCGGTCGGCAACTTCTAGGGTTAGGGTTAGGGTTAGGGTCTGGAGAACCAGAAAGCCCACAGCTCCAGGGATAATTGGCATTGCAAAGGCCTGCCAAGAGGAGCACGACACTGCACCGACATGGCTCCCTCCCCAGCTTTCCTAGCCAGAACGCGGGGGGGGGGCGTGGCCGGAAACCGCGGTCGGCAACTTCTAGGGTTAGGGTTAGGGTTAGGGTCTGGAGAACCAGAAAGCCCACAGCTCCAGGGATAATTGGCATTGCAAAGGCCTGCCAAGAGGAGCACGACACTGCACCGACATGGCTCCCTCCCCAGCTTTCCTAGCCAGAACGCGGGGGGGGGCGTGGACGGAAACCGCGGTCGGCAACTTCTAGGGTTAGGGTTAGGGTTAGGGTCTGGAGAACCAGAAAGCCCACAGCTCCAGGGATAATTGGGATTGCAAAGGCCTACCAAGAGGAGCACGACACTGCACCGACATGGCTCCCTCCCCAGCTTTCCTAGCCAGAACGCGGGGGGGGCGTGGCCGGAAACCGCGGTCGGCAACTTCTAGGGTTAGGGTTAGGGTTAGGGTCTGGAGAACCAGAAAGCCCACAGCTCCAGGGATAATTGGCATTGCAAAGGCCTGCCAAGAGGAGCACGACACTGCACCGACATGGCTCCCTCCCCAGCTTTCCTAGCCAGAACGCGGGGGGGGCGTGGCCGGAAACCGCGGTCGGCAACTTCTAGGGTTAGGGTTAGGGTTAGGGTCTGGAGAACCAGAAAGCCCACAGCTCCAGGGCTAATTGGCATTGCAAAGGCCTGCCAAGAGGAGCACGACACTGCACCGACATGGCTCCCTCCCCAGCTTTCCTAGCCAGAACGCGGGGGGGGCGTGGCCGGAAACCGCGGTCGGCAACTTCTAGGGTTAGGGTTAGGGTTAGCGTCTGGAGAACCAGAAAGCCCACAGCTCCAGGGATAATTGGCATTGCAAAGGCCTGCCAAGAGGAGCACGACACTGCACCGACATGGCTCCCTCCCCAGCTTTCCTAGCCAGAACGCGGGGGGGGCGTGGCCGGAAACCGCGGACGGCAACTTCTAGGGTTAGGGTTAGGGTTAGGGTCTGGAGAACCAGAAAGCCCAAAGCTCCAGGGATAATTGGCATTGCAAAGGCCTGCCAAGAGGAGCACGACACTGCACCGACATGGCTCCCTCCCCAGCTTTCCTAGCCAGAACGCGGGGGGGGCGTGGCCGGAAACCGCGGACGGCAACTTCTAGGGTTAGGGTTAGGGTTAGGGTCTGGAGAACCAGAAAGCCCACAGCTCCAGGGATAATTGGCATTGCAAAGGCCTGCCAAGAGGAGCACGACACTGCACCGACATGGCTCCCTCCCCAGCTTTCCTAGCCAGAACGCGGGGTGGGGGGGGTGGCCGGAAACCGCGGTCGGCAACTTCTAGGGTTAGGGTTAGGGTTAGGGTCTGGAGAACCAGAAAGCCCACAGCTCCAGGGATAATTGGCATTGCAAAGGCCTGCCAAGAGGAGCACGACACTGCACCGACATGGCTCCCTCCCCAGCTTTCCTAGCCAGAACGCGGGGGGGGCGTGGCCGGAAACCGCGGTCGGCAACTTCTAGGGTTAGGGTTAGGGTTAGGGTCTGGAGAACCAGAAAGCCCACAGCTCCAGGGATAATTGGCATTGCAAAGGCCTGCCAAGAGGAGCACGACACTGCACCGACATGGCTCTCTCCCCAGCTTTCCTAGCCAGAACGCGGGGGGGGCGTGGCCGGAAACCGCGGTCGGCAACTTTTAGGGTTAGGGTTAGGGTTAGGGTCTGGAGAACCAGAAAGCCCACAGCTCCAGGGATAATTGGCATTGCAAAGGCCTGCCAAGAGGAGCACGACACTGCACCGACATGGCTCCCTCCCCAGCTTTCCTAGCCAGAACGCAGGGGGGGCGTGGCCGGAAACCGCGGTCGGCAACTTCTAGGGTTAGGGTTAGGGTTAGGGTCTGGAGAACCAGAAAGCCCACAGCTCCAGGGATAATTGGCATTGCAAAGGCCTGCCAAGAGGAGCACGACACTGCACCGACATGGCTCCCTCCCCAGCTTTCCTAGCCAGAACCCGGGGGGGGCGTGGCCGGAAACCACGGTCGGCAACTTCTAGGGTTAGGGTTAGGGTTAGGGTCTGGAGAACCAGAAAGCCCACAGCTCCAGGGATAATTGGGATTGCAAAGGCCTGCCAAGAGGAGCACGACACTGCACCAACATGGCTCCCTCCCCAGCTTTCCTAGCCAGAACGCGGGGGGGGCGTGGCCGGAAAGCGCCGTCGGCAACTTCTAGGGTTAGGGTTAGGGTTAGGGTCTGGAGAACCAGAAAGCCCACAGCTCCAGGGATAATTGGCATTGCAAAGGCCTGCCAAGAGGAGCACGACACTGCACCGACATGGCTCCCTCCCCAGCTTTCCTAGCCAGAACGCGGGGGGGGCGTGGCCGGAAAGCGCCGTCGGCAACTTCTAGGGTTAGGGTTAGGGTTAGCGTCTGGAGAACCAGAAAGCCCACAGCTCCAGGGACAATTGGCATTGCAAAGGCCTGCCAAGAGGAGCACGACACTGCACCGACATGGCACTCTCCCCAGCTTTCCTAGCCAGAACTCTAAGGGGGCGTGGCCGGAAACCGCGGTCGGAAACTTCTAGGGTTAGGGTTAGGGTTAGGGTCTGGAGAACCAGAAAGCCCACAGCTCCAGGGATAATTGGCATTGCAAAGGCCTGCCAAGAGGAGCACGACACTGCACCGACATGGCTCCCTCCCCAGCTTTCCTAGCCAGAACCCGGCGGGGGCGTGGCCGGAAACCGCGGTCGGCAACTTCTAGGGTTAGGGTTAGGGTTAGGGTCTGGAGAACCAGAAAGCCCACAGCTCCAGGGATAATTGGCATTGCAAAGGCGTGCCAAGAGGAGCACGACACTGCACCGACATGGCTCCCTACCCAGCTTTCCTAGCCAGAACCCGGGGGGGGCGTGGCCGGAAACCGCGGTCGGCAACTTCTAGGGTTAGGGTTAGGGTTAGGGTCTGGAGAACCAGAAAGCCCACAGCTCCAGGGATAATTGGCATTGCAAAGGCCTGCCAAGAGGAGCACGACACTGCACCGACATGGCTCCCTCCCCAGCTTTCCTAGCCAGAACGCGGGGGGGGCGTGGCCGGAAAGCGCGGTCGGCAACTTCTAGGGTTAGGGTTAGGGTTAGGGTCTGGAGAACCAGAAAGCCCACAGCTCCAGGGATAATTGGGATTGCAAAGGCCTGCCAAGAGGAGCACGACACTGCACCGACATGGCTCCCTCCCCAGCTTTCCTAGCCAGAACGCGGGGGGTGCGTGGGCGGAAACCGCGGACGGCAACTTCTAGGGTTAGGGTTAGGGTTAGGGTCTGGAGAACCAGAAAGCCCACAGCTCCAGGGATAATTGGCATTGCAAAGGCCTGCCAAGAGGAGCACGACACTGCACCGACATGGCTCCCTCCCCAGCTTTCCTAGCCAGAACGCGGGGGGGGCGTGGCCGGAAACCGCGGTCGGCAACTTCTAGGGTTAGGGTTAGGGTTAGGGTCTGGAGAACCAGAAAGCCCACAGCTCCAGGGATAATTGGCATTGCAAAGGCCTGCCAAGAGGAGCACGACACTGCACCGACATGGCTCTCTCCCCAGCTTTCCTAGCCAGAACGCGGGGGGGGCGTGGCCGGAAACCGCGGTCGGCAACTTCTAGGGTTAGGGTTAGGGTTAGGGTCTGGAGAACCAGAAAGCCCACAGCTCCAGGGATAATTGGCATTGCAAAGGCCTGCCAAGAGGAGCACGACACTGCACCGACATGGCTCCCTCCCCAGCTTTCCTAGCCAGAACGCGGGGGGGGGCGTGGTCGGAAACCGCGGTCGGCAACTTCTAGGGTTAGGGTTAGGGTTAGGGTCTGGAGAACCAGAAAGCCCACAGCTCCAGGGATAATTGGCATTGCAAAGGCCTGCCAAGAGGAGCACGACACTGCACCGACATGGCTCCCTCCCCAGCTTTCCTAGCCAGAACGCGGGGGGGGCGTGGCCGGAAACCGCGGTCGGCAACTTCTAGGGTTAGGGTTAGGGTTAGGGTCTGGAGAACCAGAAAGCCCACAGCTCCAGGGATAATTGGCATTGCAAAGGCCTGCCAAGAGGAGCACGACACTGCACCGACATGGCTCTCTCCCCAGCTTTCCTAGCCAGAACGCGGGGGGGGCGTGGCCGGAAACCGCGGTCGGCAACTTTTAGGGTTAGGGTTAGGGTTAGGGTCTGGAGAACCAGAAAGCCCACAGCTCCAGGGATAATTGGCATTGCAAAGGCCTGCCAAGAGGAGCACGACACTGCACCGACATGGCTCCCTCCCCAGCTTTCCTAGCCAGAACGCGGGGGGGGCGTGGCCGGAAACCGCGGTCGGCAACTTCTAGGGTTAGGGTTAGGGTTAGGGTCTGGAGAACCAGAAATCCCACAGCTCCAGGGACAATTGGCATTGCAAAGGCCTGCCAAGAGGAGCACGACACTGCACCGACATGGCTCCCTCCCCAGCTTTCCTAGCCAGAACGCGGGGGGGGCGTGGCCGGAAACCGCGGTCGGCAACTTCTAGGGTTAGGGTTAGGGTTAGGGTCTGGAGAACCAGAAAGCCCACAGCTCCAGGGATAATTGGCATTGCAAAGGCCTGCCAAGAGGAGCACGACACTGCACCGACATGGCTCCCTCCCCAGCTTTCCTAGCCAGAACGCGGGGGGGGCGTGGCCGGAAACCACGGTCGGCAACTTCTAGGGTTAGGGTTAGGGTTAGGGTCTGGAGAACCAGAAAGCCCACAGCTCCAGGGATAATTGGCATTGCAAAGGCCTGCCAAGAGGAGCACGACACTGCACCGACATGGCTCCCTCCCCAGCTTTCCTAGCCAGAACGCGGGGGGGGCGTGGCCGGAAACCACGGTCGGCAACTTCTAGGGTTAGGGTTAGGGTTAGGGTCTGGAGAACCAGAAAGCCCACAGCTCCAGGGATAATTGGCATTGCAAAGGCCTGCCAAGAGGAGCACGACACTGCACCGACATGGCTCCCTCCCCAGCTTTCCTAGCCAGAACGCGGGGGGGGCGTGGCCGGAAACCGCCGTCGGCAACTTCTAGGGTTAGGGTTAGGGTTAGGGTCTGGAGAACCAGAAAGCCCACAGCTCCAGGGATAATTGGCATTGCAAAGGCCTGCCAAGAGGAGCAGGACACTGCACCGACATGGCTCCCTCCCCAGCTTTCCTAGCCAGAACGCGGGGGGGGCGTGGCCGGAAACCGCGGTCGGCAACTTCTAGGGTTAGGGTTAGGGTTAGGGTCTGGAGAACCAGAAAGCCCACATCTCCAGGGACAATTGGCATTGCAAAGGCCTGCCAAGAGGAGCACGACACTGCACCGACATGGCACTCTCCCCAGCTTTCCTAGCCAGAACGCGGGGGGGGCGTGGCCGGAAACCGCCGTCGGCAACTTCTAGGGTTAGGGTTAGGGTTAGGGTCTGGAGAACCAGAAAGCCCACAGCTCCAGGGATAATTGGCATTGCAAAGGCCTGCCAAGAGGAGCACGACACTGCACCGACATGGCTCCCTCCCCAGCTTTCCTAGCCAGAACGCGGGGGGGGCATGGCCGGAAACCGCGGTCGGCAACTTCTAGGGTTAGGGTTAGGGTTAGGGTCTGGAGAACCAGAAAGCCCACAGCTCCAGGGATAATTGGCATTGCAAAGGCCTGCCAAGAGGAGCACGACACTGCACCGACATGGCTCCCTCCCCAGCTTTCCTAGCCAGAACCCGGCGGGGGCGTGGCCGGAAACCGCCGTCGGCAACTTCTAGGGTTAGGGTTAGGGTTAGGGTCTGGAGAACCAGAAAGCCCACAGCTCCAGGGACAATTGGCATTGCAAAGGCCTGCCAAGAGGAGCACGACACTGCACCGACATGGCACTCTCCCCAGCTTTCCTAGCCAGAACTCTGGGGGGGCGTGGCCGGAAACCGCGGTCGGCAACTTCTAGGGTTAGGGTTAGGGTTAGGGTCTGGAGAACCAGAAAGCCCACAGCTCCAGGGATAATTGGCATTGCAAAGGCCTGCCAAGAGGAGCACGACACTGCACCGACATGGCTCCCTCCCCAGCTTTCCTAGCCAGAACCCGGGGGGGGCGTGGCCGGAAACCGCCGTCGGCAACTTCTAGGGTTAGGGTTAGGGTTAGGGTCTGGAGAACCAGAAAGCCCACAGCTCCAGGGATAATTGGCATTGCAAAGGCCTGCCAAGAGGAGCACGACACTGCACCGACATGGCTCCCTCCCCAGCTTTCCTAGCCAGAACGCGGGGGGGGGGCGTGGCCGGAAAGCGCCGTCGGCAACTTCTAGGGTTAGGGTTAGGGTTAGGGTCTGGAGAACCAGAAAGCCCACAGCTCCAGGGATAATTGGGATTGCAAAGGCCTGCCAAGAGGAGCACGACACTGCACCGACATGGCACTCTCCCCAGCTTTCCTAGCCAGAACTCTGGGGGGGTGTGGCCGGAAACCGCGGTCGGCAACTTCTAGGGTTAGGGTTAGGGTTAGGGTCTGGAGAACCAGAAAGCCCACAGCTCCAGGGATAATTGGCATTGCAAAGGCCTGCCAAGAGGAGCACGACACTGCACCGACATGGCTCCCTCCCCAGCTTTCCCGGCTAGAACGCGGGGGGGGCGTGGCCGGAAACCGCGGTCGGCAACTTCTAGGGTTAGGGTTAGGGTTAGGGTCTGGAGAACCAGAAAGCCCACAGCTCCAGGGATAATTGGCATTGCAAAGGCCTGCCAAGAGGAGCACGACACTGCACCGACATGGCTCCCTCCCCAGCTTTCCTAGCCAGAACCCGGGGGGGGCGTGGCCGGAAACCGCGGTCGGCAACTTCTAGGGTTAGGGTTAGGGTTAGGGTCTGGAGAACCAGAAAGCCCACAGCTCCAGGGATAATTGGCATTGCAAAGGCCTGCCAAGAGGAGCACGACACTGCACCGACATGGCTCCCTCCCCAGCTTTCCTAGCCAGAACGCGGGGGGGCCGTGGCCGGAAAGCGCCGTCGGCAACTTCTAGGGTTAGGGTTAGGGTTAGCGTCTGGAGAACCAGAAAGCCCACAGCTCCAGGGATAATTGGGATTGCAAAGGCCTGCCAAGAGGAGCACGACACTGCACCGACATGGCTCCCTCCCCAGCTTTCCTAGCCAGAACGCGGGGGGGGGCGTGGCCGGAAACCGCCGTCGGCAACTTCTAGGGTTAGGGTTAGGGTTAGCGTCTGGAGAACCAGAAAGCCCACAGCTCCAGGGACAATTGGCATTGCAAAGGCCTGCCAAGAGGAGCACGACACTGCACCGACATGGCACTCTCCCCAGCTTTCCTAGCCAGAACGCGGGGGGGGCGTGGCCGGAAACCGCGGTCGGCAACTTCTAGGGTTAGGGTTAGGGTTAGGGTCTGGAGAACCAGAAAGCCCACAGCTCCAGGGATAATTGGCATTGCAAAGGCCTGCCAAGAGGAGCACGACACTGCACCGACATGGCTCCCTCCCCAGCTTTCCTAGCCAGAACGCGGGGGGGGCGTGGCCGGAAACCGCGGTCGGCAACTTCTAGGGTTAGGGTTAGGGTTAGCGTCTGGAGAACCAGAAAGCCCACAGCTCCAGGGATAATTGGCATTGCAAAGGCCTGCCAAGAGGAGCACGACACTGCACCGACATGGCTCCCTCCCCAGCTTTCCTAGCCAGAACGCGGGGGGGGCGTGGCCGGAAAGCGCGGTCGGCAACTTCTAGGGTTAGGGTTAGGGTTAGGGTCTGGAGAACCAGAAAGCCCACAGCTCCAGGGATAATTGGCATTGCAAAGGCCTGCCAAGAGGAGCACGACACTGCACCGACATGGCTCCCTCCCCAGCTTTCCTAGCCAGAACCCGGGGGGGGCGTGGCCGGAAACCGCCGTCGGCAACTTCTAGGGTTAGGGTTAGGGTTAGGGTCTGGAGAACCAGAAAGCCCACAGCTCCAGGGATAATTGGCATTGCAAAGGCCTGCCAAGAGGAGCACGACACTGCACCAACATGGCTCCCTCCCCAGCTTTCCTAGCCAGAACCCACGGTGGGCGTTTCCGGAAACCGCGGTTGTCAACTTCTAGGGTTAGGGTTAGGGTTAGGGTTAGGGTCTGGAGAACCAGAAAGCCCACAGCTCCAGGGATGATTGAGATTGTAAAGGCCTGCCAAGAGGAGCACGACACTGCACCGACATGGCTCCCTCCCCAGCTTTCCTAGCCAGAACGCGGGGGGGGCGTGGCCGGAAACCGCGGTCGGCAACTTCTAGGGTTAGGGTTAGGGTTAGGGTCTGGAGAACCAGAAAGCCCACAGCTCCAGGGATAATTGGAATTGCAAAGGCCTGCCAAGAGGAGCACGACACTGCACCGACATGGCTCCCTCCCCAGCTTTCCTAGCCAGAACCCACGGGGGGCGTGGCCGGAAACCGCGGTCGGCAACTTCTAGGGTTAGGGTTAGGGTTAGGGTCTGGAGAACCAGAAAGCCCACAGCTCCAGGGATAATTGGAATTGCAAAGGCCTGCCAAGAGGAGCACGACACTGCACCGACATGGCTCCCTCCCCAGCTTTCCTAGCCAGAACGCGGGGGGGGCGTGGCCGGAAACCGCCGTCGGCAACTTCTAGGGTTAGGGTTAGGGTTAGGGTCTGGAGAACCAGAAAGCCCACAGCTCCAGGGATAATTGGCATTGCAAAGGCCTGCCAAGAGGAGCACGACACTGCACCAACATGGCTCCCTCCCCAGCTTTCCTAGCCAGAACCCACGGTGGGCGTTTCCGGAAACCGCGGTTGTCAACTTCTAGGGTTAGGGTTAGGGTTAGGGTTAGGGTCTGGAGAACCAGAAATCCCACAGCTCCAGGGATGATTGAGATTGTAAAGGCCTGCCAAGAGGAGCACGACACTGCACCGACATGGCTCCCTCCCCAGCTTTCCTAGCCAGAACGCGGGGGGGGCGTGGCCGGAAACCGCGGTCGGCAACTTCTAGGGTTAGGGTTAGGGTTAGGGTCTGGAGAACCAGAAAGCCCACAGCTCCAGGGATAATTGGAATTGCAAAGGCCTGCCAAGAGGAGCACGACACTGCACCGACATGGCTCCCTCCCCAGCTTTCCTAGCCAGAACCCACGGGGGGCGTGGCCGGAAACCGCGGTCGGCAACTTCTAGGGTTAGGGTTTGGTTAGGGTCTGGAGAACCAGAAAGCCCACAGCTCCAGGGATAATTGGCATTGCAAAGGCCTGCCAAGAGGAGCACGACACTGCACCGACATGGCTCCCTCCCCAGCTTTCCTAGCCAGAACCCGGGGGGGGCGTGGCCGGAAACCGCGGTCGGCAACTTCTAGGGTTAGGGTTAGGGTTAGGGTCTGGAGAACCAGAAAGCCCACAGCTCCAGGGATAATTGGCATTGCAAAGGCCTGCCAAGAGGAGCACGACACTGCACCGACATGGCTCCCTCCCCAGCTTTCCTAGCCAGAACCCACGGGGGGCGTGGCCGGAAAGCGCCGTCGGCAACTTCTAGGGTTAGGGTTAGGGTTAGCGTCTGGAGAACCAGAAAGCCCACAGCTCCAGGGATAATTGGCATTGCAAAGGCCTGCCAAGAGGAGCACGACACTGCACCGACATGGCTCCCTCCCCAGCTTTCCTAGCCAGAACGCGGGGGGGGCGTGGCCGGAAACCGCCGTCGGCAACTTCTAGGGTTAGGGTTAGGGTTAGGGTCTGGAGAACCAGAAAGCCCACAGCTCCAGGGATAATTGGCATTGCAAAGGCCTGCCAAGAGGAGCACGACACTGCACCGACATGGCTCCCTCCCCAGCTTTCCTAGCCAGAACGCGGGGGGGGCGTGGCCAGAAAGCGCCGTCGGCAACTTCTAGGGTTAGGGTTAGGGTTAGCGTCTGGAGAACCAGAAAGCCCACAGCTCCAGGGATAATTGGCATTGCAAAGGCCTGCCAAGAGGAGCACGACACTGCACCGACATGGCTCCCTCCCCAGCTTTCCTAGCCAGAACGCGGGGGGGGGGCGTGGCCGGAAACCGCCGTCGGCAACTTCTAGGGTTAGGGTTAGGGTTAGCGTCTGGAGAACCAGAAAGCCCACAGCTCCAGGGACAATTGGCATTGCAAAGGCCTGCCAAGAGGAGCACGACACTGCACCGACATGGCTCCCTCCCCAGCTTTCCTAGCCAGAACGCGGGGGGGGCGTGGCCGGAAACCGCGGTCGGCAACTTCTAGGGTTAGGGTTAGGGTTAGGGTCTGGAGAACCAGAAAGCCCACAGCTCCAGGGATAATTGGCATTGCAAAGTCCTGCCAAGAGGAGCACGACACTGCACCGACATGGCTCCCTCCCCAGCTTTCCTAGCCAGAACCCGGCGGGGGCGTGGCCGGAAACCGCGGTCGGCAACTTCTAGGGTTAGGGTTAGGGTTAGGGTTAGGGTCTGGAGAACCAGAAAGCCCACAGCTCCAGGGATAATTGGCATTGCAAAGGCCTGCCAAGAGGAGCACGACACTGCACCGACATGGCTCCCTCCCCAGCTTTCCTAGCCAGAACGCGGGGGGGGCGTGGCCGGAAACCGCGTTCGGCAACTTCTAGGGTTAGGGTTAGGGTTAGGGTCTGGAGAACCAGAAAGCCCACAGCTCCAGGGATAATTGGGATGGCAAAGGCCTGCCAAGAGGAGGACGACACTGCACCGACATGGCTCCCTCCCCAGCTTTCCTAGCCAGAACGCGGAGGGGGCGTGGCCGGAAACCGCGTTCGGCAACTTCTAGGGTTAGGGTTAGGGTTAGGGTCTGGAGAACCAGAAAGCCCACAGCTCCAGGGATAATTGGGATTGCAAAGGCCTGCCAAGAGGAGCACGACACTGCACCGACATGGCTCTCTCCCCAGCTTTCCTAGCCAGGACCCGGGGGGGGCGTGGCTGGAAACCGCGGTCGGCAACTTCTAGGGTTAGGGTTAGGGTTAGGGTCTGGAGAACCAGAAAGCCCACAGCTCCAGGGATGATTGAGATTGTAAAGGCCTGCCAAGAGGAGCACGACACTGCACCGACATGGCTCCCTCCCCAGCTTTCCCTGCTAGAACGCGGGGGGGGCGTGGCCGGAAACCGCGGTCGGCAACTTCTAGGGTTAGGGTTAGGGTTAGGGTCTGGAGAACCAGAAAGCCCACAGCTCCAGGGATAATTGGGATTGCAAAGGCCTGCCAAGAGGAGCACGACACTGCACCGACATGGCTCTCTCCCCAGCTTTCCTAGCCAGGACCCGGGGGGGGCGTGGCTGGAAACCGCGGTCGGCAACTTCTAGGGTTAGGGTTAGGGTTAGGGTCTGGAGAACCAGAAAGCCCACAGCTCCAGGGATGATTGAGATTGTAAAGGCCTGCCAAGAGGAGCACGACACTGCACCGACATGGCTCCCTCCCCAGCTTTCCTAGCCAGAACGCGGGGGGGGCGTGGCCGGAAACCGCGGTCGGCAACTTCTAGGGTTAGGGTTAGGGTTAGGGTCTGGAGAACCAGAAAGCCCACAGCTCCAGGGATAATTGGGATGGCAAAGGCCTGCCAAGAGGAGGACGACACTGCACCGACATGGCTCCCTCCCCAGCTTTCCTAGCCAGAACGCGGAGGGGGCGTGGCCGGAAACCGCGTTCGGCAACTTCTAGGGTTAGGGTTAGGGTTAGGGTCTGGAGAACCAGAAAGCCCACAGCTCCAGGGATAATTGGGATTGCAAAGGCCTGCCAAGAGGAGCACGACACTGCACCGACATGGCTCTCTCCCCAGCTTTCCTAGCCAGGACCCGGGGGGGGCGTGGCTGGAAACCGCGGTCGGCAACTTCTAGGGTTAGGGTTAGGGTTAGGGTCTGGAGAACCAGAAAGCCCACAGCTCCAGGGATGATTGAGATTGTAAAGGCCTGCCAAGAGGAGCACGACACTGCACCGACATGGCTCCCTCCCCAGCTTTCCCTGCTAGAACCCGGGGGGGGCGTGGCCGGAAACCGCGGTCGGCAACTTCTAGGGTTAGGGTTAGGGTTAGGGTCTGGAGAACCAGAAAGCCCACAGCTCCAGGGATAATTGGGATTGCAAAGGCCTGCCAAGAGGAGCACGACACTGCACCGACATGGCTCTCTCCCCAGCTTTCCTAGCCAGGACCCGGGGGGGGCGTGGCTGGAAACCGCGGTCGGCAACTTCTAGGGTTAGGGTTAGGGTTAGGGTCTGGAGAACCAGAAAGCCCACAGCTCCAGGGATGATTGAGATTGTAAAGGCCTGCCAAGAGGAGCACGACACTGCACCGACATGGCTCCCTCCCCAGCTTTCCCTGCTAGAACCCGGGGGGGGCGTGGCCGGAAACCGCGGTCGGCAACTTCTAGGGTTAGGGTTAGGGTTAGGGTCTGGAGAACCAGAAAGCCCACAGCTCCAGGGATAATTGGCATTGCAAAGGCCTGCCAAGAGGAGCACGACACTGCACCGACATGGCTCCCTCCCCAGCTTTCCTAGCCAGAACCCACGGGGGGCGTGGCCGGAAACTGCGGTCGGCAACTTCTAGGGTTAGGGTTAGGGTTAGGGTTAGGGTCTGGAGAACCAGAAAGCCCACAGCTCCAGGGATAATTGGCATTGCAAAGGCCTGCCAAGAGGAGCACGACACTGCACCGACATGGCTCCCTCCCCAGCTTTCCTAGCCAGAACGCTTGGGGGGCGTGGCCGGAAACCGCCGTCGGCAACTTCTAGGGTTAGGGTTAGGGTTAGGGTCTGGAGAACCAGAAAGCCCACAGCTCCAGGGATAATTGGCATTGCAAAGGCCTGCCAAGAGGAGCACGACACTGCACCGACATGGCTCTCTCCCCAGCTTTCCTAGCCAGGACCCGGCGGGGGCGTGGCCGGAAAGCGCGGTCGGCAACTTCTAGGGTTAGGGTTAGGGTTAGGGTCTGGAGAACCAGAAAGCCCACAGCTCCAGGGATAATTGGCATTGCAAAGGCCTGCCAAGAGGAGCACGACACTGCACCAACATGGCTCCCTCCCCAGCTTTCCTAGCCAGAACGCGGGGGGGGCGTGGCCGGAAACCGCGGTCGGCAACTTCTAGGGTTAGGGTTAGGGTTAGGGTCTGGAGAACCAGAAAGCCCACAGCTCCAGGGATAATTGGCATTGCAAAGGCCTGCCAAGAGGAGCACGACACTGCACCGACATGGCTCCCTCCCCAGCTTTCCTAGCCAGAACGCGGGGGGGGCGTGGCCGGAAACCGCGGTCGGCAACTTCTAGGGTTAGGGTTAGGGTTAGGGTCTGGAGAACCAGAAAGCCCACAGCTCCAGGGATAATTGGCATTGCAAAGGCCTGCCAAGAGGAGCACGACACTGCACCGACATGGCTCCCTCCCCAGCTTTCCTAGCCAGAACCCACGGGGGGGGCGTGGCCGGAAACCGCGGTCGGCAACTTCTAGGGTTAGGGTTAGGGTTAGCGTCTGGAGAACCAGAAAGCCCACAGCTCCAGGGATAATTGGCATTGCAAAGGCCTGCCAAGAGGAGCACGACACTGCACCGACATGGCTCCCTCCCCAGCTTTCCTAGCCAGAACCCGGCGGGGGCGTGGCCGGAAACCGCGGTCGGCAACTTCTAGGGTTAGGGTTAGGGTTAGGGTCTGGAGAACCAGAAAGCCCACAGCTCCAGGGATAATTGGCATTGCAAAGGCCTGCCAAGAGGAGCACGACACTGCACCGACATGGCTCCCTCCCCAGCTTTCCTAGCCAGAACCCACGGGGGGCGTGGCCGGAAACTGCGGTCGGCAACTTCTAGGGTTAGGGTTAGGGTTAGGGTCTGGAGAACCAGAAAGCCCACAGCTCCAGGGATAATTGGCATTGCAAAGGCCTGCCAAGAGGAGCACGACACTGCACCGACATGGCTCCCTCCCCAGCTTTCCTAGCCAGAACGCTTGGGGGGCGTGGCCGGAAAGCGCGGTCGGCAACTTCTAGGGTTAGGGTTAGGGTTAGGGTCTGGAGAACCAGAAAGCCCACAGCTCCAGGGATAATTGGCATTGCAAAGGCCTGCCAAGAGGAGCACGACACTGCACCGACATGGCTCTCTCCCCAGCTTTCCTAGCCAGGACCCGGCGGGGGCGTGGCCGGAAACCGCGGTCGGCAACTTCTAGGGTTAGGGTTAGGGTTAGGGTCTGGAGAACCAGAAAGCCCACAGCTCCAGGGATAATTGGCATTGCAAAGGCCTGCCAAGAGGAGCACGACACTGCACCGACATGGCTCCCTCCCCAGCTTTCCTAGCCAGAACGCGGGGGGGGCGTGGCCGGAAACCGCGGTCGGCAACTTCTAGGGTTAGGGTTAGGGTTAGGGTCTGGAGAACCAGAAAGCCCACAGCTCCAGGGATAATTGGCATTGCAAAGGCCTGCCAAGAGGAGCACGACACTGCACCGACATGGCTCCCTCCCCAGCTTTCCTAGCCAGAACGCGGGGGGGGCGTGGCCGGAAACCGCGGTCGGCAACTTCTAGGGTTAGGGTTAGGGTTAGGGTCTGGAGAACCAGAAAGCCCACAGCTGCAGGGATAATTGGGATTGCAAAGGCCTGCCAAGAGGAGCACGACACTGCACCGACATGGCTCCCTCCCCAGCTTTCCTAGCCAGAACGCGGGGGGGGCGTGGCCGGAAAGCGCGGTCGGCAACTTCTAGGGTTAGGGTTAGGGTTAGGGTCTGGAGAACCAGAAAGCCCACAGCTCCAGGGATAATTGGCATTGCAAAGGCCTGCCAAGAGGAGCACGACACTGCACCGACATGGCTCCCTCCCCAGCTTTCCTAGCCAGAACGCGGGGGGGGCGTGGCCGGAAACCGCGGTCGGCAACTTCTAGGGTTAGGGTTAGGGTTAGGGTCTGGAGAACCAGAAAGCCCACAGCTCCAGGGATAATTGGCATTGCAAAGGCCTGCCAAGAGGAGCACGACACTGCACCGACATGGCTCCCTCCCCAGCTTTCCTAGCCAGAACCCACGGGGGGCGTGGCCGGAAACTGCGGTCGGCAACTTCTAGGGTTAGGGTTAGGGTTAGGGTCTGGAGAACCAGAAAGCCCACAGCTCCAGGGATAATTGGCATTGCAAAGGCCTGCCAAGAGGAGCACGACACTGCACCGACATGGCTCCCTCCCCAGCTTTCCTAGCCAGAACCCACGGGGGGCGTGGCCGGAAACCGCGGTCGGCAACTTCTAGGGTTAGGGTTAGGGTTAGGGTCTGGAGAACCAGAAAGCCCACAGCTCCAGGGATAATTGGCATTGCAAAGGCCTGCCAAGAGGAGCACGACACTGCACCGACATGGCTCTCTCCCCAGCTTTCCTAGCCAGGACCCGGCGGGGGCGTGGCCGGAAAGCGCGGTCGGCAACTTCTAGGGTTAGGGTTAGGGTTAGGGTCTGGAGAACCAGAAAGCCCACAGCTCCAGGGATAATTGGCATTGCAAAGGCCTGCCAAGAGGAGCACGACACTGCACCGACATGGCTCCCTCCCCAGCTTTCCTAGCCAGAACGCGGGGGGGGCGTGGCCGGAAACCGCGGTCGGCAACTTCTAGGGTTAGGGTTAGGGTTAGGGTCTGGAGAACCAGAAAGCCCACAGCTCCAGGGATAATTGGCATTGCAAAGGCCTGCCAAGAGGAGCACGACACTGCACCGACATGGCTCCCTCCCCAGCTTTCCTAGCCAGAACGCGGGGGGGGCGTGGCCGGAAACCGCGGTCGGCAACTTCTAGGGTTAGGGTTAGGGTTAGGGTCTGGAGAACCAGAAAGCCCACAGCTCCAGGGATAATTGGGATTGCAAAGGCCTGCCAAGAGGAGCACGACACTGCACCGACATGGCTCCCTCCCCAGCTTTCCTAGCCAGAACGCGGGGGGGGCGTGGCCGGAAAGCGCCGTCGGCAACTTCTAGGGTTAGGGTTAGGGTTAGGGTCTGGAGAACCAGAAAGCCCACAGCTCCAGGGATAATTGGCATTGCAAAGGCCTGCCAAGAGGAGCACGACACTGCACCGACATGGCTCCCTCCCCAGCTTTCCTAGCCAGAACGCGGGGGGGGCGTGGCCGGAAACCGCGGTCGGCAACTTCTAGGGTTAGGGTTAGGGTTAGGGTCTGGAGAACCAGAAAGCCCACAGCTCCAGGGATAATTGGCATTGCAAAGGCCTGCCAAGAGGAGCACGACACTGCACCGACATGGCTTCCTCCCCAGCTTTCCTAGCCAGAACCCACGGGGGGCGTGGCCGGAAACTGCGGTCGGCAACTTCTAGGGTTAGGGTTAGGGTTAGGGTCTGGAGAACCAGAAAGCCCACAGCTCCAGGGATAATTGGCATTGCAAAGGCCTGCCAAGAGGAGCACGACACTGCACCGACATGGCTCCCTCCCCAGCTTTCCTAGCCAGAACGCTTGGGGGGCGTGGCCGGAAACCGCGGTCGGCAACTTCTAGGGTTAGGGTTAGGGTTAGGGTCTGGAGAACCAGAAAGCCCACAGCTCCAGGGATAATTGGCATTGCAAAGGCCTGCCAAGAGGAGCACGACACTGCACCGACATGGCTCTCTCCCCAGCTTTCCTAGCCAGGACCCGGCGGGGGGGTGGCCGGAAAGCGCGGTCGGCAACTTCTAGGGTTAGGGTTAGGGTTAGGGTCTGGAGAACCAGAAAGCCCACAGCTCCAGGGATAATTGGCATTGCAAAGGCCTGCCAAGAGGAGCACGACACTGCACCGACATGGCTCCCTCCCCAGCTTTCCTAGCCAGAACGCGGGGGGGGCGTGGCCGGAAACCGCCGTCGGCAACTTCTAGGGTTAGGGTTAGGGTTAGGGTCTGGAGAACCAGAAAGCCCACAGCTCCAGGGATAATTGGCATTGCAAAGGCCTGCCAAGAGGAGCACGACACTGCACCGACATGGCTCCCTCCCCAGCTTTCCTAGGCAGAACGCGGGGGGGGGCGTGGCCGGAAACCACGGTCGGCAACTTCTAGGGTTAGGGTTAGGGTTAGGGTCTGGAGAACCAGAAAGCCCACAGCTCCAGGGATAATTGGCATTGCAAAGGCCTGCCAAGAGGAGCACGACACTGCACCGACATGGCTCCCTCCCCAGCTTTCCTAGCCAGAACCCGGCGGGGGCGTGGCCGGAAACCGCGGTCGGCAACTTCTAGGGTTAGGGTTAGGGTTAGGGTCTGGAGAACCAGAAAGCCCACAGCTCCAGGGATAATTGGCATTGCAAAGGCCTGCCAAGAGGAGCACGACACTGCACCGACATGGCTCCCTCCCCAGCTTTCCTAGCCAGAACGCGGGGGGGGCGTGGCCGGAAAGCGCGGTCGGCAACTTCTAGGGTTAGGGTTAGGGTTAGGGTCTGGAGAACCAGAAAGCCCACAGCTCCAGGGATAATTGGCATTGCAAAGGCCTGCCAAGAGGAGCACGACACTGCACCGACATGGCTCCCTCCCCAGCTTTCCTAGCCAGAACGCGGGGGGGGGGCGTGGCCGGAAACCGCGGTCGGCAACTTCTAGGGTTAGGGTTAGGGTTAGGGTCTGGAGAACCAGAAAGCCCACAGCTCCAGGGATAATTGGCATTGCAAAGGCCTGCCAAGAGGAGCACGACACTGCACCGACATGGCTCCCTCCCCAGCTTTCCTAGCCAGAACGCGGGGGGGGCGTGGCCGGAAACCGCGGTCGGCAACTTCTAGGGTTAGGGTTAGGGTTAGGGTCTGGAGAACCAGAAAGCCCACAGCTCCAGGGATAATTGGCATTGCAAAGGCCTGCCAAGAGGAGCACGACACTGCACCGACATGGCTCCCTCCCCAGCTTTCCTAGCCAGAACGCGGGGGGGGCGTGGCCGGAAACCGCGGTCGGCAACTTCTAGGGTTAGGGTTAGGGTTAGGGTCTGGAGAACCAGAAAGCCCACAGCTCCAGGGATAATTGGCATTGCAAAGGCCTGCCAAGAGGAGCACGACACTGCACCGACATGGCTCCCTCCCCAGCTTTCCTAGCCAGAACGCGGGGGGGGTGTGGCCGGAAACCGCGGTCGGCAACTTCTAGGGTTAGGGTTAGGGTTAGGGTCTGGAGAACCAGAAAGCCCACAGCTCCAGGGATAATTGGCATTGCAAAGGCCTGCCAAGAGGAGCACGACACTGCACCGACATGGCTCCCTCCCCAGCTTTCCTAGGCAGAACGCGGGGGGGGGGGCGTGGCCGGAAACCACGGTCGGCAACTTCTAGGGTTAGGGTTAGGGTTAGGGTCTGGAGAACCAGAAAGCCCACAGCTCCAGGGCTAATTGGCATTGCAAAGGCCTGCCAAGAGGAGCACGACACTGCACCGACATGGCTCCCTCCCCAGCTTTCCTAGCCAGAACGCACGGGGGGGCGTGGCCGGAAACCGCGGTCGGCAACTTCTAGGGTTAGGGTTAGGGTTAGGGTCTGGAGAACCAGAAAGCCCACAGCTCCAGGGATAATTGGCATTGCAAAGGCCTGCCAAGAGGAGCACGACACTGCACCGACATGGCTCTCTCCCCAGCTTTCCTAGCCAGGACCCGGCGGGGGCGTGGCCGGAAAGCGCGGTCGGCAACTTCTAGGGTTAGGGTTAGGGTTAGGGTCTGGAGAACCAGAAAGCCCACAGCTCCAGGGATAATTGGCATTGCAAAGGCCTGCCAAGAGGAGCACGACACTGCACCGACATGGCTCCCTCCCCAGCTTTCCTAGCCAGAACGCGGGGGGGGGCGTGGCCGGAAACCGCGGTCGGCAACTTCTAGGGTTAGGGTTAGGGTTAGGGTCTGGAGAACCAGAAAGCCCACAGCTCCAGGGATAATTGGCATTGCAAAGGCCTGCCAAGAGGAGCACGACACTGCACCGACATGGCTCCCTCCCCAGCTTTCCTAGCCAGAACCCGGCGGGGGCGTGGCCGGAAACCGCGGTCGGCAACTTCTAGGGTTAGGGTTAGGGTTAGGGTCTGGAGAACCAGAAAGCCCACAGCTCCAGGGATAATTGGGATTGCAAAGGCCTGCCAAGAGGAGCACGACACTGCACCGACATGGCTCCCTCCCCAGCTTTCCTAGCCAGAACGCGGGGGGGGCGTGGCCGGAAACCGCGGTCGGCAACTTCTAGGGTTAGGGTTAGGGTTAGGGTCTGGAGAACCAGAAAGCCCACAGCTCCAGGGATAATTGGCATTGCAAAGGCCTGCCAAGAGGAGCACGACACTGCACCGACATGGCTCTCTCCCCAGCTTTCCTAGCCAGGACCCGGCGGGGGCGTGGCCGGAAAGCGCGGTCGGCAACTTCTAGGGTTAGGGTTAGGGTTAGGGTCTGGAGAACCAGAAAGCCCACAGCTCCAGGGATAATTGGCATTGCAAAGGCCTGCCAAGAGGAGCACGACACTGCACCGACATGGCTCCCTCCCCAGCTTTCCTAGCCAGAACGCGGGGGGGGCGTGGCCGGAAACCGCCGTCGGCAACTTCTAGGGTTAGGGTTAGGGTTAGGGTCTGGAGAACCAGAAAGCCCACAGCTCCAGGGATAATTGGCATTGCAAAGGCCTGCCAAGAGGAGCACGACACTGCACCGACATGGCTCCCTCCCCAGCTTTCCTAGCCAGAACGCGGGGGGGGCGTGGCCGGAAACCGCGGTCGGCAACTTCTAGGGTTAGGGTTAGGGTTAGGGTCTGGAGAACCAGAAAGCCCACAGCTCCAGGGATAATTGGCATTGCAAAGGCCTGCCAAGAGGAGCACGACACTGCACCGACATGGCTCCCTCCCCAGCTTTCCTAGCCAGAACGCGGGGGGGGCGTGGCCGGAAACCGCGGTCGGCAACTTCTAGGGTTAGGGTTAGGGTTAGGGTCTGGAGAACCAGAAAGCCCACAGCTCCAGGGATAATTGGCATTGCAAAGGCCTGCCAAGAGGAGCACGACACTGCACCGACATGGCTCCCTCCCCAGCTTTCCTAGCCAGAACCCGGCGGGGGCGTGGCCGGAAACCGCGGTCGGCAACTTCTAGGGTTAGGGTTAGGGTTAGGGTCTGGAGAGCCAGAAAGCCCACAGCTCCAGGGATAATTGGCATTGCAAAGGCCTGCCAAGAGGAGCACGACACTGCACCGACATGGCTCCCTCCCCAGCTTTCCTAGCCAGAACCCACGGGGGGCGTGGCCGGAAACTGCGGTCGGCAACTTCTAGGGTTAGGGTTAGGGTTAGGGTCTGGAGAACCAGAAAGCCCACAGCTCCAGGGATAATTGGCATTGCAAAGGCCTGCCAAGAGGAGCACGACACTGCACCGACATGGCTCCCTCCCCAGCTTTCCTAGCCAGAACGCGGGGGGGGCGTGGCCGGAAACTGCGGTCGGCAACTTCTAGGGTTAGGGTTAGGGTTAGGGTCTGGAGAACCAGAAAGCCCACAGCTCCAGGGATAATTGGCATTGCAAAGGCCTGCCAAGAGGAGCACGACACTGCACCGACATGGCTCTCTCCCCAGCTTTCCTAGCCAGAACGCGGGGGGGGCGTGGCCGGAAACCGCGGTCGGCAACTTCTAGGGTTAGGGTTAGGGTTAGGGTCTGGAGAACCAGAAAGCCCACAGCTCCAGGGATAATTGGCATTGCAAAGGCCTGCCAAGAGGAGCACGACACTGCACCGACATGGCTCCCTCCCCAGCTTTCCTAGCCAGAACGCGGAGGGGGCGTGGCCGGAAACCGCGGTCGGCAACTTCTAGGGTTAGGGTTAGGGTTAGGGTCTGGAGAACCAGAAAGCCCACAGCTCCAGGGATAATTGGCATTGCAAAGGCCTGCCAAGAGGAGCACGACACTGCACCGACATGGCTCCCTCCCCAGCTTTCCTAGCCAGAACGCGGGGGGGGCGTGGCCGGAAACCGCGGTCGGCAACTTCTAGGGTTAGGGTTAGGGTTAGGGTCTGGAGAACCAGAAAGCCCACAGCTCCAGGGATAATTGGCATTGCAAAGGCCTGCCAAGAGGAGCACGACACTGCACCGACATGGCTCCCTCCCCAGCTTTCCTAGCCAGAACGCGGGGGGGGGCGTGGCCGGAAACCGCGGTCGGCAACTTCTAGGGTTAGGGTTAGGGTTAGGGTCTGGAGAACCAGAAAGCCCACAGCTCCAGGGATAATTGGCATTGCAAAGGCCTGCCAAGAGCAGCACGACACTGCACCGACATGGCTCCCTCCCCAGCTTTCCTAGCCAGAACGCGGGGGGGGCGTGGCCGGAAACCGCGGTCGGCAACTTCTAGGGTTAGGGTTAGGGTTAGGGTCTGGAGAACCAGAAAGCCCACAGCTCCAGGGATAATTGGCATTGCAAAGGCCTGCCAAGAGGAGCACGACACTGCACCGACATGGCTCCCTCCCCAGCTTTCCTAGCCAGAACGCGGGGGGGGCGTGGCCGGAAACCGCGGTCGGCAACTTCTAGGGTTAGGGTTAGGGTTAGGGTCTGGAGAACCAGAAAGCCCACAGCTCCAGGGATAATTGGCATTGCAAAGGCCTGCCAAGAGGAGCACGACACTGCACCGACATGGCTCCCTCCCCAGCTTTCCTAGCCAGAACCCACGGGGGGGCGTGGCCGGAAACTGCGGTCGGCAACTTCTAGGGTTAGGGTTAGGGTTAGGGTCTGGAGAACCAGAAAGCCCACAGCTCCAGGGATAATTGGCATTGCAAAGGCCTGCCAAGAGGAGCACGACACTGCACCGACATGGCTCCCTCCCCAGCTTTCCTAGCCAGAACGCTTGGGGGGCGTGGCCGGAAACCGCGGTCGGCAACTTCTAGGGTTAGGGTTAGGGTTAGGGTCTGGAGAACCAGAAAGCCCACAGCTCCAGGGATAATTGGCATTGCAAAGGCCTGCCAAGAGGAGCACGACACTGCACCGACATGGCTCTCTCCCCAGCTTTCCTAGCCAGGACCCGGCGGGGGCGTGGCCGGAAAGCGCGGTCGGCAACTTCTAGGGTTAGGGTTAGGGTTAGGGTCTGGAGAACCAGAAAGCCCACAGCTCCAGGGATAATTGGCATTGCAAAGGCCTGCCAAGAGGAGCACGACACTGCACCGACATGGCTCCCTCCCCAGCTTTCCTAGCCAGAACGCGGGGGGGGCGTGGCCGGAAACCGCGGTCGGCAACTTCTAGGGTTAGGGTTAGGGTTAGGGTCTGGAGAACCAGAAAGCCCACAGCTCCAGGGATAATTGGCATTGCAAAGGCCTGCCAAGAGGAGCACGACACTGCACCGACATGGCTCCCTCCCCAGCTTTCCTAGCCAGAACGCGGGGGGGGCGTGGCCGGAAACCGCGGTCGGCAACTTCTAGGGTTAGGGTTAGGGTTAGGGTCTGGAGAACCAGAAAGCCCACAGCTCCAGGGATAATTGGCATTGCAAAGGCCTGCCAAGAGGAGCACGACACTGCACCGACATGGCTCCCTCCCCAGCTTTCCTAGCCAGAACGCGGGGGGGGCGTGGCCGGAAACCGCGGTCGGCAACTTCTAGGGTTAGGGTTAGGGTTAGCGTCTGGAGAACCAGAAAGCCCACAGCTCCAGGGATAATTGGGATTGCAAAGGCCTGCCAAGAGGAGCACGACACTGCACCGACATGGCTCCCTCCCCAGCTTTCCTAGCCAGAACGCGGGGGGGGCGTGGCCGGAAACCGCGGTCGGCAACTTCTAGGGTTAGGGTTAGGGTTAGGGTCTGGAGAACCAGAAAGCCCACAGCTCCAGGGATAATTGGCATTGCAAAGGCCTGCCAAGAGGAGCACGACACTGCACCGACATGGCTCCCTCCCCAGCTTTCCTAGCCAGAACCCACGGGGGGCGTGGCCGGAAACTGCGGTCGGCAACTTCTAGGGTTAGGGTTAGGGTTAGGGTCTGGAGAACCAGAAAGCCCACAGCTCCAGGGATAATTGGCATTGCAAAGGCCTGCCAAGAGGAGCACGACACTGCACCGACATGGCTCCCTCCCCAGCTTTCCTAGCCAGAACGCGGGGGGGGCGTGGCCGGAAACCGCGGTCGGCAACTTCTAGGGTTAGGGTTAGGGTTAGGGTCTGGAGAACCAGAAAGCCCACAGCTCCAGGGATAATTGACATTGCAAAGGCCTGCCAAGAGGAGCACGACACTGCACCGACATGGCTCCCTCCCCAGCTTTCCTAGCCAGAACCCGGGGGGGGCGTGGCCGGAAACTGCGGTCGGCAACTTCTAGGGTTAGGGTTAGGGTTAGGGTCTGGAGAACCAGAAAGCCCACAGCTCCAGGGATAATTGGCATTGCAAAGGCCTGCCAAGAGGAGCACGACACTGCACCGACATGGCTCCCTCCCCAGCTTTCCTAGCCAGAACGCTTGGGGGGCGTGGCCGGAAACCGCGGTCGGCAACTTCTAGGGTTAGGGTTAGGGTTAGGGTCTGGAGAACCAGAAAGCCCACAGCTCCAGGGATAATTGGCATTGCAAAGGCCTGCCAAGAGGAGCACGACACTGCACCGACATGGCTCCCTCCCCAGCTTTCCTAGCCAGAACGCGGGGGGGGCGTGGCCGGAAACCGCGGTCGGCAACTTCTAGGGTTAGGGTTAGGGTTAGGGTCTGGAGAACCAGAAAGCCCACAGCTCCAGGGATAATTGGGATTGCAAAGGCCTGCCAAGAGGAGCACGACACTGCACCGACATGGCTCCCTCCCCAGCTTTCCTAGCCAGAACGCGGGGGGGGCGTGGCCGGAAACCGCGGTCGGCAACTTCTAGGGTTAGGGTTAGGGTTAACGTCTGGAGAACCAGAAAGCCCACAGCTCCAGGGATAATTGGCATTGCAAAGGCCTGCCAAGAGGAGCACGACACTGCACCGACATGGCTCCCTCCCCAGCTTTCCTAGCCAGAACGCGGGGGGGGCGTGGCCGGAAACCGCGGTCGGCAACTTCTAGGGTTAGGGTTAGGGTTAGGGTCTGGAGAACCAGAAAGCCCACAGCTCCAGGGATAATTGGCATTGCAAAGGCCTGCCAAGAGGAGCACGACACTGCACCGACATGGCTCCCTCCCCAGCTTTCCTAGCCAGAACCCACGGGGGGCGTGGCCGGAAACTGCGGTCGGCAACTTCTAGGGTTAGGGTTAGGGTTAGGGTCTGGAGAACCAGAAAGCCCACAGCTCCAGGGATAATTGGCATTGCAAAGGCCTGCCAAGAGGAGCACGACACTGCACCGACATGGCTCCCTCCCCAGCTTTCCTAGCCAGAACGCTTGGGGGGCGTGGCCGGAAACCGCGGTCGGCAACTTCTAGGGTTAGGGTTAGGGTTAGGGTCTGGAGAACCAGAAAGCCCACAGCTCCAGGGATAATTGGCATTGCAAAGGCCTGCCAAGAGGAGCACGACACTGCACCGACATGGCTCTCTCCCCAGCTTTCCTAGCCAGGACCCGGCGGGGGCGTGGCCGGAAACCGCAGTCGGCAACTTCTAGGGTTAGGGTTAGGGTTAGGGTCTGGAGAACCAGAAAGCCCACAGCTCCAGGGATAATTGGCATTGCAAAGGCCTGCCAAGAGGAGCACGACACTGCACCGACATGGCTCCCTCCCCAGCTTTCCTAGCCAGAACGCGGGGGGGGCGTGGCCGGAAACCGCGGTCGGCAACTTCTAGGGTTAGGGTTAGGGTTAGGGTCTGGAGAACCAGAAAGCCCACAGCTCCAGGGATAATTGGCATTGCAAAGGCCTGCCAAGAGGAGCACGACACTGCACCGACATGGCTCCCTCCCCAGCTTTCCTAGCCAGAACGCGGGGGGGGCGTGGCCGGAAACCGCGGTCGGCAACTTCTAGGGTTAGGGTTAGGGTTAGGGTCTGGAGAACCAGAAAGCCCACAGCTCCAGGGATAATTGGCATTGCAAAGGCCTGCCAAGAGGAGCACGACACTGCACCGACATGGCTCCCTCCCCAGCTTTCCTAGCCAGAACGCGGGGGGGGCGTGGCCGGAAACCGCGGTCGGCAACTTCTAGGGTTAGGGTTAGGGTTAGCGTCTGGAGAACCAGAAAGCCCACAGCTCCAGGGATAATTGGCATTGCAAAGGCCTGCCAAGAGGAGCACGACACTGCACCGACATGGCTCCCTCCCCAGCTTTCCTAGCCAGAACGCGGGGGGGGCGTGGCCGGAAACTGCGGTCGGCAACTTCTAGGGTTAGGGTTAGGGTTAGGGTCTGGAGAACCAGAAAGCCCACAGCTCCAGGGATAATTGGCATTGCAAAGGCCTGCCAAGAGGAGCACGACACTGCACCGACATGGCTCCCTCCCCAGCTTTCCTAGCCAGAACGCTTGGGGGGCGTCGCCGGAAACCGCGGTCGGCAACTTCTAGGGTTAGGGTTAGGGTTAGGGTCTGGAGAACCAGAAAGCCCACAGCTCCAGGGATAATTGGCATTGCAAAGGCCTGCCAAGAGGAGCACGACACTGCACCGACATGGCTCTCTCCCCAGCTTTCCTAGCCAGGACCCGGCGGGGGCGTGGCCGGAAACCACGGTCGGCAACTTCTAGGGTTAGGGTTAGGGTTAGGGTCTGGAGAACCAGAAAGCCCACAGCTCCAGGGATAATTGGCATTGCAAAGGCCTGCCAAGAGGAGCACGACACTGCACCGACATGGCTCCCTCCCCAGCTTTCCTAGCCAGAACGCGGGGGGGGCGTGGCCGGAAACCGCGGTCGGCAACTTCTAGGGTTAGGGTTAGGGTTAGGGTCTGGAGAACCAGAAAGCCCACAGCTCCAGGGATAATTGGCATTGCAAAGGCCTGCCAAGAGGAGCACGACACTGCACCGACATGGCTCCCTCCCCAGCTTTCCTAGCCAGAACGCGGGGGGGGCGTGGCCGGAAACCGCGGTCGGCAACTTCTAGGGTTAGGGTTAGGGTTAGCGTCTGGAGAACCAGAAAGCCCACAGCTCCAGGGATAATTGGGATTGCAAAGGCCTGCCAAGAGGAGCACGACACTGCACCGACATGGCTCCCTCCCCAGCTTTCCTAGCCAGAACGCGGGGGGGGCGTGGCCGGAAACCGCGGTCGGCAACTTCTAGGGTTAGGGTTAGGGTTAGGGTCTGGAGAACCAGAAAGCCCACAGCTCCAGGGATAATTGGCATTGCAAAGGCCTGCCAAGAGGAGCACGACACTGCACCGACATGGCTCCCTCCCCAGCTTTCCTAGCCAGAACGCGGGGGGGGCGTGGCCGGAAACTGCGGTCGGCAACTTCTAGGGTTAGGGTTAGGGTTAGGGTCTGGAGAACCAGAAAGCCCACAGCTCCAGGGATAATTGGCATTGCAAAGGCCTGCCAAGAGGAGCACGACACTGCACCGACATGGCTCCCTCCCCAGCTTTCCTAGCCAGAACGCTTGGGGGGCGTGGCCGGAAACCGCGGTCAGCAACTTCTAGGGTTAGGGTTAGGGTTAGGGTCTGGAGAACCAGAAAGCCCACAGCTCCAGGGATAATTGGCATTGCAAAGGCCTGCCAAGAGGAGCACGACACTGCACCGACATGGCTCCCTCCCCAGCTTTCCTAGCCAGAACGCGGGGGGGGCGTGGCCGGAAACCGCGGTCGGCAACTTCTAGGGTTAGGGTTAGGGTTAGGGTCTGGAGAACCAGAAAGCCCACAGCTCCAGGGATAATTGGCATTGCAAAGGCCTGCCAAGAGGAGCACGACACTGCACCGACATGGCTCCCTCCCCAGCTTTCCTAGCCAGAACCCACGGGGGGCGTGGCCGGAAACTGCGGTCGGCAACTTCTAGGGTTAGGGTTAGGGTTAGGGTCTGGAGAACCAGAAAGCCCACAGCTCCAGGGATAATTGGCATTGCAAAGGCCTGCCAAGAGGAGCACGACACTGCACCGACATGGCTCCCTCCCCAGCTTTCCTAGCCAGAACGCTTGGGGGGCGTGGCCGGAAACCGCGGTCGGCAACTTCTAGGGTTAGGGTTAGGGTTAGGGTCTGGAGAACCAGAAAGCCCACAGCTCCAGGGATAATTGGCATTGCAAAGGCCTGCCAAGAGGAGCACGACACTGCACCGACATGGCTCTCTCCCCAGCTTTCCTAGCCAGGACCCGGCGGGGGCGTGGCCGGAAAGCGCGGTCGGCAACTTCTAGGGTTAGGGTTAGGGTTAGGGTCTGGAGAACCAGAAAGCCCACAGCTCCAGGGATAATTGGCATTGCAAAGGCCTGCCAAGAGGAGCACGACACTGCACCGACATGGCTCCCTCCCCAGCTTTCCTAGCCAGAACGCGGGGGGGGCGTGGCCGGAAACCGCGGTCGGCAACTTCTAGGGTTAGGGTTAGGGTTAGGGTCTGGAGAACCAGAAAGCCCACAGCTCCAGGGATAATTGGCATTGCAAAGGCCTGCCAAGAGGAGCACGACACTGCACCGACATGGCTCCCTCCCCAGCTTTCCTAGCCAGAACGCGGGGGGGGCGTGGCCGGAAACCGCGGTCGGCAACTTCTAGGGTTAGGGTTAGGGTTAGGGTCTGGAGAACCAGAAAGCCCACAGCTCCAGGGATAATTGGCATTGCAAAGGCCTGCCAAGAGGAGCACGACACTGCACCGACATGGCTCCCTCCCCAGCTTTCCTAGCCAGAACGCGGGGGGGGCGTGGCCGGAAACTGCGGTCGGCAACTTCTAGGGTTAGGGTTAGGGTTAGGGTCTGGAGAACCAGAAAGCCCACAGCTCCAGGGATAATTGGCATTGCAAAGGCCTGCCAAGAGGAGCACGACACTGCACCGACATGGCTCTCTCCCCAGCTTTCCTAGCCAGAACGCTTGGGGGGCGTCGCCGGAAACCGCGGTCGGCAACTTCTAGGGTTAGGGTTAGGGTTAGGGTCTGGAGAACCAGAAAGCCCACAGCTCCAGGGATAATTGGCATTGCAAAGGCCTGCCAAGAGGAGCACGACACTGCACCGACATGGCTCTCTCCCCAGCTTTCCTAGCCAGGACCCGGCGGGGGCGTGGCCGGAAAGCGCGGTCGGCAACTTCTAGGGTTAGGGTTAGGGTTAGGGTCTGGAGAACCAGAAAGCCCACAGCTCCAGGGATAATTGGCATTGCAAAGGCCTGCCAAGAGGAGCACGACACTGCACCGACATGGCTCCCTCCCCAGCTTTCCTAGCCAGAACGCGGGGGGGGCGTGGCCGGAAACCGCGGTCGGCAACTTCTAGGGTTAGGGTTAGGGTTAGGGTCTGGAGAACCAGAAAGCCCACAGCTCCAGGGATAATTGGGATGGCAAAGGCCTGCCAAGAGGAGCACGACACTGCACCGACATGGCTCCATCCCCAGCTTTCCTAGACAGAACCCACGGGGGGCGTGGCCGGAAACGGCGGTCGGCAACTTCTAGGGTTAGGGTTAGGGTTAGGGTCTGGAGAACCAGAAAGCCCACAGCTCCAGGGATAATTGGCATTGCAAAGGCCTGCCAAGAGGAGCACGACACTGCACCGACATGGCTCCCTCCCCAGCTTTCCTAGCCAGAACGCGGGGGGGGCGTGGCCGGAAACCGCGGTCGGCAACTTCTAGGGTTAGGGTTAGGGTTAGGGTCTGGAGAACCAGAAAGCCCACAGCTCCAGGGATAATTGGCATTGCAAAGGCCTGCCAAGAGGAGCACGACACTGCACCGACATGGCTCCCTCCCCAGCTTTCCTAGCCAGAACCCACGGGGGGCGTGGCCGGAAACTGCGGTCGGCAACTTCTAGGGTTAGGGTTAGGGTTAGGGTCTGGAGAACCAGAAAGCCCACAGCTCCAGGGATAATTGGCATTGCAAAGGCCTGCCAAGAGGAGCACGACACTGCACCGACATGGCTCCCTCCCCAGCTTTCCTAGCCAGAACGCTTGGGGGGCGTGGCCGGAAACCGCGGTCGGCAACTTCTAGGGTTAGGGTTAGGGTTAGGGTCTGGAGAACCAGAAAGCCCACAGCTCCAGGGATAATTGGCATTGCAAAGGCCTGCCAAGAGGAGCACGACACTGCACCGACATGGCTCTCTCCCCAGCTTTCCTAGCCAGGACCCGGCGGGGGCGTGGCCGGAAAGCGCGGTCGGCAACTTCTAGGGTTAGGGTTAGGGTTAGGGTCTGGAGAACCAGAAAGCCCACAGCTCCAGGGATAATTGGCATTGCAAAGGCCTGCCAAGAGGAGCACGACACTGCACCGACATGGCTCCCTCCCCAGCTTTCCTAGCCAGAACGCGGGGGGGGCGTGGCCGGAAACCGCGGTCGGCAACTTCTAGGGTTAGGGTTAGGGTTAGGGTCTGGAGAACCAGAAAGCCCACAGCTCCAGGGATAATTGGCATTGCAAAGGCCTGCCAAGAGGAGCACGACACTGCACCGACATGGCTCCCTCCCCAGCTTTCCTAGCCAGAACGCGGGGGGGGCGTGGCCGGAAACCGCGGTCGGCAACTTCTAGGGTTAGGGTTAGGGTTAGGGTCTGGAGAACCAGAAAGCCCACAGCTCCAGGGATAATTGGCATTGCAAAGGCCTGCCAAGAGGAGCACGACACTGCACCGACATGGCTCCCTCCCCAGCTTTCCTAGCCAGAACGCGGGGGGGGCGTGGCCGGAAACCGCGGTCGGCAACTTCTAGGGTTAGGGTTAGGGTTAGCGTCTGGAGAACCAGAAAGCCCACAGCTCCAGGGATAATTGGCATTGCAAAGGCCTGCCAAGAGGAGCACGACACTGCACCGACATGGCTCCCTCCCCAGCTTTCCTAGCCAGAACGCGGGGGGGGCGTGGCCGGAAACTGCGGTCGGCAACTTCTAGGGTTAGGGTTAGGGTTAGGGTCTGGAGAACCAGAAAGCCCACAGCTCCAGGGATAATTGGCATTGCAAAGGCCTGCCAAGAGGAGCACGACACTGCACCGACATGGCTCCCTCCCCAGCTTTCCTAGCCAGAACGCTTGGGGGGCGTCGCCGGAAACCGCGGTCGGCAACTTCTAGGGTTAGGGTTAGGGTTAGGGTCTGGAGAACCAGAAAGCCCACAGCTCCAGGGATAATTGGCATTGCAAAGGCCTGCCAAGAGGAGCACGACACTGCACCGACATGGCTCTCTCCCCAGCTTTCCTAGCCAGGACCCGGCGGGGGCGTGGCCGGAAACCACGGTCGGCAACTTCTAGGGTTAGGGTTAGGGTTAGGGTCTGGAGAACCAGAAAGCCCACAGCTCCAGGGATAATTGGCATTGCAAAGGCCTGCCAAGAGGAGCACGACACTGCACCGACATGGCTCCCTCCCCAGCTTTCCTAGCCAGAACGCGGGGGGGGCGTGGCCGGAAACCGCGGTCGGCAACTTCTAGGGTTAGGGTTAGGGTTAGGGTCTGGAGAACCAGAAAGCCCACAGCTCCAGGGATAATTGGCATTGCAAAGGCCTGCCAAGAGGAGCACGACACTGCACCGACATGGATCCCTCCCCAGCTTTCCTAGCCAGAACGCGGGGGGGGCGTGGCCGGAAACCGCGGTCGGCAACTTCTAGGGTTAGGGTTAGGGTTAGCGTCTGGAGAACCAGAAAGCCCACAGCTCCAGGGATAATTGGGATTGCAAAGGCCTGCCAAGAGGAGCACGACACTGCACCGACATGGCTCCCTCCCCAGCTTTCCTAGCCAGAACGCGGGGGGGGCGTGGCCGGAAACCGCGGTCGGCAACTTCTAGGGTTAGGGTTAGGGTTAGGGTCTGGAGAACCAGAAAGCCCACAGCTCCAGGGATAATTGGCATTGCAAAGGCCTGCCAAGAGGAGCACGACACTGCACCGACATGGCTCCCTCCCCAGCTTTCCTAGCCAGAACGCGGGGGGGGCGTGGCCGGAAACTGCGGTCGGCAACTTCTAGGGTTAGGGTTAGGGTTAGGGTCTGGAGAACCAGAAAGCCCACAGCTCCAGGGATAATTGGCATTGCAAAGGCCTGCCAAGAGGAGCACGACACTGCACCGACATGGCTCCCTCCCCAGCTTTCCTAGCCAGAACGCTTGGGGGGCGTGGCCGGAAACCGCGGTCGGCAACTTCTAGGGTTAGGGTTAGGGTTAGGGTCTGGAGAACCAGAAAGCCCACAGCTCCAGGGATAATTGGCATTGCAAAGGCCTGCCAAGAGGAGCACGACACTGCACCGACATGGCTCCCTCCCCAGCTTTCCTAGCCAGAACGCGGGGGGGGCGTGGCCGGAAACCGCGGTCGGCAACTTCTAGGGTTAGGGTTAGGGTTAGGGTCTGGAGAACCAGAAAGCCCACAGCTCCAGGGATAATTGGCATTGCAAAGGCCTGCCAAGAGGAGCACGACACTGCACCGACATGGCTCCCTCCCCAGCTTTCCTAGCCAGAACCCACGGGGGGCGTGGCCGGAAACTGCGGTCGGCAACTTCTAGGGTTAGGGTTAGGGTTAGGGTCTGGAGAACCAGAAAGCCCACAGCTCCAGGGATAATTGGCATTGCAAAGGCCTGCCAAGAGGAGCACGACACTGCACCGACATGGCTCCCTCCCCAGCTTTCCTAGCCAGAACGCTTGGGGGGCGTGGACGGAAACCGCGGTCGGCAACTTCTAGGGTTAGGGTTAGGGTTAGGGTCTGGAGAACCAGAAAGCCCACAGCTCCAGGGATAATTGGCATTGCAAAGGCCTGCCAAGAGGAGCACGACACTGCACCGACATGGCTCTCTCCCCAGCTTTCCTAGCCAGGACCCGGCGGGGGCGTGGCCGGAAAGCGCGGTCGGCAACTTCTAGGGTTAGGGTTAGGGTTAGGGTCTGGAGAACCAGAAAGCCCACAGCTCCAGGGATAATTGGCATTGCAAAGGCCTGCCAAGAGGAGCACGACACTGCACCGACATGGCTCCCTCCCCAGCTTTCCTAGCCAGAACGCGGGGGGGGCGTGGCCGGAAACCGCGGTCGGCAACTTCTAGGGTTAGGGTTAGGGTTAGGGTCTGGAGAACCAGAAAGCCCACAGCTCCAGGGATAATTGGCATTGCAAAGGCCTGCCAAGAGGAGCACGACACTGCACCGACATGGCTCCCTCCCCAGCTTTCCTAGCCAGAACGCGGGGGGGGCGTGGCCGGAAACCGCGGTCGGCAACTTCTAGGGTTAGGGTTAGGGTTAGGGTCTGGAGAACCAGAAAGCCCACAGCTCCAGGGATAATTGGCATTGCAAAGGCCTGCCAAGAGGAGCACGACACTGCACCGACATGGCTCCCTCCCCAGCTTTCCTAGCCAGAACGCGGGGGGGGCGTGGCCGGAAACTGCGGTCGGCAACTTCTAGGGTTAGGGTTAGGGTTAGGGTCTGGAGAACCAGAAAGCCCACAGCTCCAGGGATAATTGGCATTGCAAAGGCCTGCCAAGAGGAGCACGACACTGCACCGACATGGCTCTCTCCCCAGCTTTCCTAGCCAGAACGCTTGGGGGGCGTCGCCGGAAACCGCGGTCGGCAACTTCTAGGGTTAGGGTTAGGGTTAGGGTCTGGAGAACCAGAAAGCCCACAGCTCCAGGGATAATTGGCATTGCAAAGGCCTGCCAAGAGGAGCACGACACTGCACCGACATGGCTCTCTCCCCAGCTTTCCTAGCCAGGACCCGGCGGGGGCGTGGCCGGAAAGCGCGGTCGGCAACTTCTAGGGTTAGGGTTAGGGTTAGGGTCTGGAGAACCAGAAAGCCCACAGCTCCAGGGATAATTGGCATTGCAAAGGCCTGCCAAGAGGAGCACGACACTGCACCGACATGGCTCCCTCCCCAGCTTTCCTAGCCAGAACGCGGGGGGGGCGTGGCCGGAAACCGCGGTCGGCAACTTCTAGGGTTAGGGTTAGGGTTAGGGTCTGGAGAACCAGAAAGCCCACAGCTCCAGGGATAATTGGGATGGCAAAGGCCTGCCAAGAGGAGCACGACACTGCACCGACATGGCTCCATCCCCAGCTTTCCTAGACAGAACCCACGGGGGGCGTGGCCGGAAACGGCGGTCGGCAACTTCTAGGGTTAGGGTTAGGGTTAGGGTCTGGAGAACCAGAAAGCCCACAGCTCCAGGGATAATTGGCATTGCAAAGGCCTGCCAAGAGGAGCACGACACTGCACCGACATGGCTCCCTCCCCAGCTTTCCTAGCCAGAACGCGGGGGGGGCGTGGCCGGAAACCGCGGTCGGCAACTTCTAGGGTTAGGGTTAGGGTTAGGGTCTGGAGAACCAGAAAGCCCACAGCTCCAGGGATAATTGGCATTGCAAAGGCCTGCCAAGAGGAGCACGACACTGCACCGACATGGCTCCCTCCCCAGCTTTCCTAGCCAGAACGCGGGGGGTGCGTGGGCGGAAACCGCGGACGGCAACTTCTAGGGTTAGGGTTAGGGTTAGGGTCTGGAGAACCAGAAAGCCCACAGCTCCAGGGATAATTGGCATTGCAAAGGCCTGCCAAGAGGAGCACGACACTGCACCGACATGGCTCCCTCCCCAGCTTTCCTAGCCAGAACGCGGGGGGGGCGTGGCCGGAAACCGCGGTCGGCAACTTCTAGGGTTAGGGTTAGGGTTAGGGTCTGGAGAACCAGAAAGCCCACAGCTCCAGGGATAATTGGGATTGCAAAGGCCTGCCAAGAGGAGCACGACACTGCACCGACATGGCTCCCTCCCCAGCTTTCCTAGCCAGAACGCGGGGGGGGCGTGGCCGGAAACCGCGGTCGGCAACTTCTAGGGTTAGGGTTAGGGTTAGGGTCTGGAGAACCAGAAAGCCCACAGCTCCAGGGATAATTGGGATTGCAAAGGCCTGCCAAGAGGAGCACGACACTGCACCGACATGGCTCCCTCCCCAGCTTTCCTAGCCAGAACGCGGGGGGGGGCGTGGCCGGAAACCGCGGTCGGCAACTTCTAGGGTTAGGGTTAGGGTTAGGGTCTGGAGAACCAGAAAGTCCACAGCTCCAGAGATAATTGGGATTGTAAAGGCCTGCCAAGAGGAGCACGACACTGCACCGACATGGCTCCCTCCCCAGCTTTCCCGGCTAGAACCCGGGGGGGGCGTGGCCGGAAACCGCGGTCGGCAATTTCTAGGGTTAGGGTTAGGGTTAGGGTCTGGAGAACCAGAAAGCCCACAGCTCCAGGGATAATTGGCATTGCAAAGGCCTGCCAAGAGGAGCACGACACTGCACCGACATGGCTCCCTCCCCAGCTTTCCTAGCCAGAACGCGGGGGGGGCGTGGCCGGAAACGGCGGTCGGCAACTTCTAGGGTTAGGGTTAGGGTTAGGGTCTGGAGAACCAGAAAGCCCACAGCTCCAGGGATAATTGGCATTGCAAAGGCCTGCCAAGAGGAGCACGACACTGCACCGACATGGCTCCCTCCCCAGCTTTCCTAGCCAGAACGCGGGGGGGGCGTGGCCGGAAACCGCGGTCGGCAACTTCTAGGGTTAGGGTTAGGGTTAGGGTCTGGAGAACCAGAAAGCCCACAGCTCCAGGGATAATTGGCATTGCAAAGGCCTGCCAAGAGGAGCACGACACTGCACCGACATGGCTCCCTCCCCAGCTTTCCTAGCCAGAACGCGGGGGGGGCGTGGCCGGAAACCGCGTTCGGCAACTTCTAGGGTTAGGGTTAGGGTTAGGGTCTGGAGAACCAGAAAGCCCACAGCTCCAGGGATAATTGGCATTGCAAAGGCCTGCCAAGAGGAGCACGACACTGCACCGACATGGCTCCCTCCCCAGCTTTCCTAGCCAGAACGCGGGGGGTGCGTGGGCGGAAACCGCGGACGGCAACTTCTAGGGTTAGGGTTAGGGTTAGGGTCTGGAGAACCAGAAAGCCCACAGCTCCAGGGATAATTGGCATTGCAAAGGCCTGCCAAGAGGAGCACGACACTGCACCGACATGGCTCCCTCCCCAGCTTTCCTAGCCAGAACGCGGGGGGGGCGTGGCCGGAAACCGCGGTCGGCAACTTCTAGGGTTAGGGTTAGGGTTAGGGTCTGGAGAACCAGAAAGCCCACAGCTCCAGGGATAATTGGCATTGCAAAGGCCTGCCAAGAGGAGCACGACACTGCACCGACATGGCTCCCTCCCCAGCTTTCCTAGCCAGAACGCGGGGGGGGGCGTGGCCGGAAACCGCGGTCGGCAACTTCTAGGGTTAGGGTTAGGGTTAGGGTCTGGAGAACCAGAAAGTCCACAGCTCCAGAGATAATTGGGATTGTAAAGGCCTGCCAAGAGGAGCACGACACTGCACCGACATGGCTCCCTCCCCAGCTTTCTCGGCTAGAACCCGGGGGGGGCGTGGCCGGAAACCGCGGTCGGCAACTTCTAGGGTTAGGGTTAGGGTTAGGGTCTGGAGAACCAGAAAGCCCACAGCTCCAGGGATAATTGGCATTGCAAAGGCCTGCCAAGAGGAGCACGACACTGCACCGACATGGCTCCCTCCCCAGCTTTCCTAGCCAGAACGCGGGGGGGGCGTGGCCGGAAACCGCGTTCGGCAACTTCTAGGGTTAGGGTTAGGGTTAGGGTCTGGAGAACCAGAAAGCCCACAGCTCCAGGGATAATTGGCATTGCAAAGGCCTGCCAAGAGGAGCACGACACTGCACCGACATGGCTCCCTCCCCAGCTTTCCTAGCCAGAACGCGGGGGGTGCGTGGGCGGAAACCGCGGACGGCAACTTCTAGGGTTAGGGTTAGGGTTAGGGTCTGGAGAACCAGAAAGCCCACAGCTCCAGGGATAATTGGCATTGCAAAGGCCTGCCAAGAGGAGCACGACACTGCACCGACATGGCTCCCTCCCCAGCTTTCCTAGCCAGAACGCGGGGGGGGCGTGGCCGGAAACCGCGGTCGGCAACTTCTAGGGTTAGGGTTAGGGTTAGGGTCTGGAGAACCAGAAAGCCCACAGCTCCAGGGATAATTGGCATTGCAAAGGCCTGCCAAGAGGAGCACGACACTGCACCGACATGGCTCCCTCCCCAGCTTTCCTAGCCAGAACGCGGGGGGGGGCGTGGCCGGAAACCGCGGTCGGCAACTTCTAGGGTTAGGGTTAGGGTTAGGGTCTGGAGAACCAGAAAGTCCACAGCTCCAGAGATAATTGGGATTGTAAAGGCCTGCCAAGAGGAGCACGACACTGCACCGACATGGCTCCCTCCCCAGCTTTCCCGGCTAGAACCCGGGGGGGGCGTGGCCGGAAACCGCGGTCGGCAATTTCTAGGGTTAGGGTTAGGGTTAGGGTCTGGAGAACCAGAAAGCCCACAGCTCCAGGGATAATTGGAATTGCAAAGGCCTGCCAAGAGGAGCACGACACTGCACCGACATGGCTCCCTCCCCAGCTTTCCTAGCCAGAACGCGGGGGGGGCGTGGCCGGAAACCGCGGTCGGCAACTTCTAGGGTTAGGGTTAGGGTTAGGGTCTGGAGAACCAGAAAGCCCACAGCTCCAGGGATAATTGGGATTGCAAAGGCCTGCCAAGAGGAGCACGACACTGCACCGACATGGCTCCCTCCCCAGCTTTCCTAGCCAGAACGCGGGGGGGGCGTGGCCGGAAACCGCGGTCGGCAACTTCTAGGGTTAGGGTTAGGGTTAGGGTCTGGAGAACCAGAAAGCCCACAGCTCCAGGGATAATTGGCATTGCAAAGGCCTGCCAAGAGGAGCACGACACTGCACCGACATGGCTCCCTCCCCAGCTTTCCTAGCCAGAACGCGGGGGGGGGGCGTGGCCGGAAACCGCGGTCGGCAACTTCTAGGGTTAGGGTTAGGGTTAGGGTCTGGAGAACCAGAAAGCCCACAGCTCCAGGGATAATTGGCATTGCAAAGGCCTGCCAAGAGGAGCACGACACTGCACCGACATGGCTCCCTCCCCAGCTTTCCTAGCCAGAACGCGGGGGGGGGCGTGGACGGAAACCGCGGTCGGCAACTTCTAGGGTTAGGGTTAGGGTTAGGGTCTGGAGAACCAGAAAGCCCACAGCTCCAGGGATAATTGGGATTGCAAAGGCCTACCAAGAGGAGCACGACACTGCACCGACATGGCTCCCTCCCCAGCTTTCCTAGCCAGAACGCGGGGGGGTCGTGGCCGGAAACCGCGGTCGGCAACTTCTAGGGTTAGGGTTAGGGTTAGGGTCTGGAGAACCAGAAAGCCCACAGCTCCAGGGATAATTGGCATTGCAAAGGCCTGCCAAGAGGAGCACGACACTGCACCGACATGGCTCCCTCCCCAGCTTTCCTAGCCAGAACGCGGGGGGGGGCGTGGACGGAAACCGCGGTCGGCAACTTCTAGGGTTAGGGTTAGGGTTAGGGTCTGGAGAACCAGAAAGCCCACAGCTCCAGGGATAATTGGGATTGCAAAGGCCTACCAAGAGGAGCACGACACTGCACCGACATGGCTCCCTCCCCAGCTTTCCTAGCCAGAACGCGGGGGGGGCGTGGCCGGAAACCGCGGTCGGCAACTTCTAGGGTTAGGGTTAGGGTTAGGGTCTGGAGAACCAGAAAGCCCACAGCTCCAGGGCTAATTGGCATTGCAAAGGCCTGCCAAGAGGAGCACGACACTGCACCGACATGGCTCCCTCCCCAGCTTTCCTAGCCAGAACGCGGGGGGGGCGTGGCCGGAAACCGCGGTCGGCAACTTCTAGGGTTAGGGTTAGGGTTAGGGTCTGGAGAACCAGAAAGCCCACAGCTCCAGGGCTAATTGGCATTGCAAAGGCCTGCCAAGAGGAGCACGACACTGCACCGACATGGCTCCCTCCCCAGCTTTCCTAGCCAGAACGCGGGGGGGGCGTGGCCGGAAACCGCGGTCGGCAACTTCTAGGGTTAGGGTTAGGGTTAGCGTCTGGAGAACCAGAAAGCCCACAGCTCCAGGGATAATTGGCATTGCAAAGGCCTGCCAAGAGGAGCACGACACTGCACCGACATGGCTCTCTCCCCAGCTTTCCTAGCCAGAACGCGGGGGGGGCGTGGCCGGAAACCGCGTTCGGCAACTTCTAGGGTTAGGGTTAGGGTTAGGGTCTGGAGAACCAGAAAGCCCAAAGCTCCAGGGATAATTGGCATTGCAAAGGCCTGCCAAGAGGAGCATGACACTGCACCGACATGGCTCCCTCCCCAGCTTTCCTAGCCAGAACGCGGGGGGGGCGTGGCCGGAAACCGCGGACGGCAACTTCTAGGGTTAGGGTTAGGGTTAGGGTCTGGAGAACCAGAAAGCCCACAGCTCCAGGGATAATTGGCATTGCAAAGGCCTGCCAAGAGGAGCACGACACTGCACCGACATGGCTCCCTCCCCAGCTTTCCTAGCCAGAACGCGGGGGGGGCGTGGCCGGAAACCGCGGTCGGCAACTTCTAGGGTTAGGGTTAGGGTTAGGGTCTGGAGAACCAGAAAGCCCACAGCTCCAGGGATAATTGGGATTGCAAAGGCCTGCCAAGAGGAGCACGACACTGCACCGACATGGCTCCCTCCCCAGCTTTCCTAGCCAGAACGCGGGGGGGCGTGGCCGGAAACCGCGGTCGGCAACTTCTAGGGTTAGGGTTAGGGTTAGGGTCTGGAGAACCAGAAAGCCCACAGCTCCAGGGATAATTGGGATTGTAAAGGCCTGCCAAGAGGAGCACGACACTGCACCGACATGGCTCCCTCCCCAGCTTTCCCGGCTAGAACCCGGCGGGGGCGTGGCCGGAAACCGCGGTCGGCAATTTCTAGGGTTAGGGTTAGGGTTAGGGTCTGGAGAACCAGAAAGCCCACAGCTCCAGGGATAATTGGAATTGCAAAGGCCTGCCAAGAGGAGCACGACACTGCACCGACATGGCTCCCTCCCCAGCTTTCCTAGCCAGAACCCAGGGGGGGCGTGGCCGGAAACCGCGGTCGGCAACTTCTAGGGTTAGGGTTAGGGTTAGGGTCTGGAGAACCAGAAAGCCCACAGCTCCAGGGATAATTGGAATTGCAAAGGCCTGCCAAGAGGAGCACGACACTGCACCGACATGGCTCCCTCCCCAGCTTTCCTAGCCAGAACGCGGGGGGGGCGTGGCCGGAAACCGCGGTCGGCAACTTCTAGGGTTAGGGTTAGGGTTAGGGTCTGGAGAACCAGAAAGCCCACAGCTCCAGGGATAATTGGCATTGCAAAGGCCTGCCAAGAGGAGCACGACACTGCACCGACATGGCTCCCTCCCCAGCTTTCCTAGCCAGAACCCGGCGGGGGCGTGGCCGGAAAGCGCGGTCGGCAACTTCTAGGGTTAGGGTTAGGGTTAGGGTCTGGAGAACCAGAAAGCCCACAGCTCCAGGGATAATTGGCATTGCAAAGGCCTGCCAAGAGGAGCACGACACTGCACCGACATGGCTCCCTCCCCAGCTTTCCAAGCCAGAACGCGGGGGGGGCGTGGCCGGAAACCGCGGTCGGCAACTTCTAGGGTTAGGGTTAGGGTTAGCGTCTGGAGAACCAGAAATCCCACAGCTCCAGGGATAATTGGCATTGCAAAGGCCTGCCAAGAGGAGCACGACACTGCACCGACATGGCTCCCTCCCCAGCTTTCCTAGCCAGAACGCGGGGGGGGCGTGGCCGGAAACCGCGGTCGGCAACTTCTAGGGTTAGGGTTAGGGTTAGGGTCTGGAGAACCAGAAAGCCCACAGCTCCAGGGATAATTGGGATTGCAAAGGCCTGCCAAGAGGAGCACGACACTGCACCGACATGGCTCCCTCCCCAGCTTTCCCGGCTAGAACGCGGGGGGGGCGTGGCCGGAAACCACGGTCGGCAACTTCTAGGGTTAGGGTTAGGGTTAGCGTCTGGAGAACCAGAAAGCCCACAGCTCCAGGGATAATTGGCATTGCAAAGGCCTGCCAAGAGGAGCACGACACTGCACCGACATGGCTCCCTCCCCAGCTTTCCAAGCCAGAACGCGGGGGGGGCGTGGCCGGAAACCGCGGTCGGCAACTTCTAGGGTTAGGGTTAGGGTTAGGGTCTGGAGAACCAGAAAGCCCACAGCTCCAGGGATAATTGGGATTGCAAAGGCCTGCCAAGAGGAGCACGACACTGCACCGACATGGCTCCCTCCCCAGCTTTCCTAGCCAGAACGCGGGGGGGGCGTGGCCGGAAACCGCGGTCGGCAACTTCTAGGGTTAGGGTTAGGGTTAGCGTCTGGAGAACCAGAAAGCCCACAGCTCCAGGGATAATTGGCATTGCAAAGGCCTGCCAAGAGGAGCACGACACTGCACCGACATGGCTCTCTCCCCAGCTTTCCTAGCCAGAACGCGGGGGGGGCGTGGCCGGAAACCGCGGTCGGCAACTTTTAGGGTTAGGGTTAGGGTTAGGGTCTGGAGAACCAGAAAGCCCACAGCTCCAGGGATAATTGGCATTGCAAAGGCCTGCCAAGAGGAGCACGACACTGCACCGACATGGCTCCCTCCCCAGCTTTCCTAGCCAGAACGCAGGGGGGGCGTGGCCGGAAACCGCGGTCGGCAACTTCTAGGGTTAGGGTTAGGGTTAGGGTCTGGAGAACCAGAAAGCCCACAGCTCCAGGGATAATTGGCATTGCAAAGGCCTGCCAAGAGGAGCACGACACTGCACCGACATGGCTCCCTCCCCAGCTTTCCTAGCCAGAACCCGGGGGGGGCGTGGCCGGAAACCACGGTCGGCAACTTCTAGGGTTAGGGTTAGGGTTAGGGTCTGGAGAACCAGAAAGCCCACAGCTCCAGGGATAATTGGCATTGCAAAGGCCTGCCAAGAGGAGCACGACACTGCACCGACATGGCTCCCTCCCCAGCTTTCCTAGCCAGAACGCGGGGGGGGCGTGGCCGGAAACCGCCGTCGGCAACTTCTAGGGTTAGGGTTAGGGTTAGGGTCTGGAGAACCAGAAAGCCCACAGCTCCAGGGATAATTGGCATTGCAAAGGCCTGCCAAGAGGAGCACGACACTGCACCGACATGGCTCCCTCCCCAGCTTTCCTAGCCAGAACGCGGGGGGGGCGTGGCCGGAAAGCGCCGTCGGCAACTTCTAGGGTTAGGGTTAGGGTTAGGGTCTGGAGAACCAGAAAGCCCACAGCTCCAGGGATAATTGGCATTGCAAAGGCCTGCCAAGAGGAGCACGACACTGCACCGACATGGCTCCCTCCCCAGCTTTCCTAGCCAGAACGCGGGGGGGGCGTGGCCGGAAAGCGCCGTCGGCAACTTCTAGGGTTAGGGTTAGGGTTAGCGTCTGGAGAACCAGAAAGCCCACAGCTCCAGGGACAATTGGCATTGCAAAGGCCTGCCAAGAGGAGCACGACACTGCACCGACATGGCACTCTCCCCAGCTTTCCTAGCCAGAACTCTAAGGGGGCGTGGCCGGAAACCGCGGTCGGAAACTTCTAGGGTTAGGGTTAGGGTTAGGGTCTGGAGAACCAGAAAGCCCACAGCTCCAGGGATAATTGGCATTGCAAAGGCCTGCCAAGAGGAGCACGACACTGCACCGACATGGCTCCCTCCCCAGCTTTCCTAGCCAGAACCCGGCGGGGGCGTGGCCGGAAACCGCGGTCGGCAACTTCTAGGGTTAGGGTTAGGGTTAGGGTCTGGAGAACCAGAAATCCCACAGCTCCAGGGATAATTGGCATTGCAAAGTCGTGCCAAGAGGAGCACGACACTGCACCGACATGGCTCCCTCCCCAGCTTTCCTAGCCAGAACCCGGGGGGGGCGTGGCCGGAAACCGCGGTCGGCAACTTCTAGGGTTAGGGTTAGGGTTAGGGTCTGGAGAACCAGAAAGCCCACAGCTCCAGGGATAATTGGCATTGCAAAGGCCTGCCAAGAGGAGCACGACACTGCACCGACATGGCTCCCTCCCCAGCTTTCCTAGCCAGAACCCGGCGGGGGCGTGGCCGGAAACCGCGGTCGGCAACTTCTAGGGTTAGGGTTAGGGTTAGGGTCTGGAGAACCAGAAAGCCCACAGCTCCAGGGATAATTGGGATTGCAAAGGCCTGCCAAGAGGAGCACGACACTGCACCGACATGGCTCCCTCCCCAGCTTTCCTAGCCAGAACGCGGGGGGGGGCGTGGCCGGAAACCGCGGTCGGCAACTTCTAGGGTTAGGGTTAGGGTTAGGGTCTGGAGAACCAGAAAGCCCACAGCTCCAGGGATAATTGGCATTGCAAAGGCCTGCCAAGAGGAGCACGACACTGCACCGACATGGCTCCCTCCCCAGCTTTCCTAGCCAGAACGCGGGGGGGGCGTGGCCGGAAACCGCGGTCGGCAACTTCTAGGGTTAGGGTTAGGGTTAGGGTCTGGAGAACCAGAAAGCCCACAGCTCCAGGGATAATTGGCATTGCAAAGGCCTGCCAAGAGGAGCACGACACTGCACCGACATGGCTCTCTCCCCAGCTTTCCTAGCCAGAACGCGGGGGGGGCGTGGCCGGAAACCGCGGTCGGCAACTTCTAGGGTTAGGGTTAGGGTTAGGGTCTGGAGAACCAGAAAGCCCACAGCTCCAGGGATAATTGGCATTGCAAAGGCCTGCCAAGAGGAGCACGACACTGCACCGACATGGCTCCCTCCCCAGCTTTCCTAGCCAGAACGCGGGGGGGGGCGTGGTCGGAAACCGCGGTCGGCAACTTCTAGGGTTAGGGTTAGGGTTAGGGTCTGGAGAACCAGAAAGCCCACAGCTCCAGGGATAATTGGCATTGCAAAGGCCTGCCAAGAGGAGCACGACACTGCACCGACATGGCTCTCTCCCCAGCTTTCCTAGCCAGAACGCGGGGGGGGCGTGGCCGGAAACCGCGGTCGGCAACTTCTAGGGTTAGGGTTAGGGTTAGGGTCTGGAGAACCAGAAAGCCCACAGCTCCAGGGATAATTGGCATTGCAAAGGCCTGCCAAGAGGAGCACGACACTGCACCGACATGGCTCCCTCCCCAGCTTTCCTAGCCAGAACGCGGGGGGGGGCGTGGTCGGAAACCGCGGTCGGCAACTTCTAGGGTTAGGGTTAGGGTTAGGGTCTGGAGAACCAGAAAGCCCACAGCTCCAGGGATAATTGGCATTGCAAAGGCCTGCCAAGAGGAGCACGACACTGCACCGACATGGCTCCCTCCCCAGCTTTCCTAGCCAGAACGCGGGGGGGGCGTGGCCGGAAACCGCGGTCGGCAACTTCTAGGGTTAGGGTTAGGGTTAGGGTCTGGAGAACCAGAAAGCCCACAGCTCCAGGGATAATTGGCATTGCAAAGGCCTGCCAAGAGGAGCACGACACTGCACCGACATGGCTCTCTCCCCAGCTTTCCTAGCCAGAACGCGGGGGGGGCGTGGCCGGAAACCGCGGTCGGCAACTTTTAGGGTTAGGGTTAGGGTTAGGGTCTGGAGAACCAGAAAGCCCACAGCTCCAGGGATAATTGGCATTGCAAAGGCCTGCCAAGAGGAGCACGACACTGCACCGACATGGCTCCCTCCCCAGCTTTCCTAGCCAGAACGCGGGGGGGGCGTGGCCGGAAACCGCGGTCGGCAACTTCTAGGGTTAGGGTTAGGGTTAGGGTCTGGAGAACCAGAAATCCCACAGCTCCAGGGACAATTGGCATTGCAAAGGCGTGCCAAGAGGAGCACGACACTGCACCGACATGGCTCCCTCCCCAGCTTTCCTAGCCAGAACGCGGGGGGGGCGTGGCCGGAAACCGCGGTCGGCAACTTCTAGGGTTAGGGTTAGGGTTAGGGTCTGGAGAACCAGAAAGCCCACAGCTCCAGGGATAATTGGCATTGCAAAGGCCTGCCAAGAGGAGCACGACACTGCACCGACATGGCTCCCTCCCCAGCTTTCCTAGCCAGAACGCGGGGGGGGCGTGGTCGGAAACCACGGTCGGCAACTTCTAGGGTTAGGGTTAGGGTTAGGGTCTGGAGAACCAGAAAGCCCACAGCTCCAGGGATAATTGGCATTGCAAAGGCCTGCCAAGAGGAGCACGACACTGCACCGACATGGCTCCCTCCCCAGCTTTCCTAGCCAGAACGCGGGGGGGGCGTGGCCGGAAACCACGGTCGGCAACTTCTAGGGTTAGGGTTAGGGTTAGGGTCTGGAGAACCAGAAAGCCCACAGCTCCAGGGATAATTGGCATTGCAAAGGCCTGCCAAGAGGAGCACGACACTGCACCGACATGGCTCCCTCCCCAGCTTTCCTAGCCAGAACGCGGGGGGGGGCGTGGCCGGAAACCGCCGTCGGCAACTTCTAGGGTTAGGGTTAGGGTTAGGGTCTGGAGAACCAGAAAGCCCACAGCTCCAGGGATAATTGGCATTGCAAAGGCCTGCCAAGAGGAGCACGACACTGCACCGACATGGCTCCCTCCCCAGCTTTCCTAGCCAGAACGCGGGGGGGGCGTGGCCGGAAACCGCGGTCGGCAACTTCTAGGGTTAGGGTTAGGGTTAGGGTCTGGAGAACCAGAAAGCCCACAGCTCCAGGGACAATTGGCATTGCAAAGGCCTGCCAAGAGGAGCACGACACTGCACCGACATGGCACTCTCCCCAGCTTTCCTAGCCAGAACGCGGGGGGGGCGTGGCCGGAAACCGCCGTCGGCAACTTCTAGGGTTAGGGTTAGGGTTAGGGTCTGGAGAACCAGAAAGCCCACAGCTCCAGGGATAATTGGCATTGCAAAGGCCTGCCAAGAGGAGCACGACACTGCACCGACATGGCTCCCTCCCCAGCTTTCCTAGCCAGAACGCGGGGGGGGCATGGCCGGAAACCGCGGTCGGCAACTTCTAGGGTTAGGGTTAGGGTTAGGGTCTGGAGAACCAGAAAGCCCACAGCTCCAGGGATAATTGGCATTGCAAAGGCCTGCCAAGAGGAGCACGACACTGCACCGACATGGCTCCCTCCCCAGCTTTCCTAGCCAGAACCCGGCGGGGGCGTGGCCGGAAACCGCCGTCGGCAACTTCTAGGGTTAGGGTTAGGGTTAGGGTCTGGAGAACCAGAAAGCCCACAGCTCCAGGGACAATTGGCATTGCAAAGGCCTGCCAAGAGGAGGACGACACTGCACCGACATGGCACTCTCCCCAGCTTTCCTAGCCAGAACTCTGGGGGGGCGTGGCCGGAAACCGCGGTCGGCAACTTCTAGGGTTAGGGTTAGGGTTAGGGTCTGGAGAACCAGAAAGCCCACAGCTCCAGGGATAATTGGCATTGCAAAGGCCTGCCAAGAGGAGCACGACACTGCACCGACATGGCTCCCTCCCCAGCTTTCCCGGCTAGAACGCGGGGGGGGCGTGGCCGGAAACCGCGGTCGGCAATTTCTAGGGTTAGGGTTAGGGTTAGGGTCTGGAGAACCAGAAAGCCCACAGCTCCAGGGATAATTGGCATTGCAAAGGCCTGCCAAGAGGAGCACGACACTGCACCGACATGGCTCCCTCCCCAGCTTTCCTAGCCAGAACCCGGGGGGGGCGTGGCCGGAAACCGCCGTCGGCAACTTCTAGGGTTAGGGTTAGGGTTAGGGTCTGGAGAACCAGAAAGCCCACAGCTCCAGGGATAATTGGCATTGCAAAGGCCTGCCAAGAGGAGCACGACACTGCACCGACATGGCTCCCTCCCCAGCTTTCCTAGCCAGAACGCGGGGGGGGGCGTGGCCGGAAACCGCCGTCGGCAACTTCTAGGGTTAGGGTTAGGGTTAGGGTCTGGAGAACCAGAAAGCCCACAGCTCCAGGGATAATTGGCATTGCAAAGGCCTGCCAAGAGGAGCACGACACTGCACCGACATGGCTCCCTCCCCAGCTTTCCTAGCCAGAACGCGGGGGGGGGGCGTGGCCGGAAAGCGCCGTCGGCAACTTCTAGGGTTAGGGTTAGGGTTAGGGTCTGGAGAACCAGAAAGCCCACAGCTCCAGGGATAATTGGGATTGCAAAGGCCTGCCAAGAGGAGCACGACACTGCACCGACATGGCACTCTCCCCAGCTTTCCTAGCCAGAACTCTGGGGGGGCGTGGCCGGAAACCGCGGTCGGCAACTTCTAGGGTTAGGGTTAGGGTTAGGGTCTGGAGAACCAGAAAGCCCACAGCTCCAGGGATAATTGGCATTGCAAAGGCCTGCCAAGAGGAGCACGACACTGCACCGACATGGCTCCCTCCCCAGCTTTCCCGGCTAGAACGCGGGGGGGGCGTGGCCGGAAACCGCGGTCGGCAATTTCTAGGGTTAGGGTTAGGGTTAGGGTCTGGAGAACCAGAAAGCCCACAGCTCCAGGGATAATTGGCATTGCAAAGGCCTGCCAAGAGGAGCACGACACTGCACCGACATGGCTCCCTCCCCAGCTTTCCTAGCCAGAACCCCGGGGGGGCGTGGCCGGAAACCGCGGTCGGCAACTTCTAGGGTTAGGGTTAGGGTTAGGGTCTGGAGAACCAGAAAGCCCACAGCTCCAGGGATAATTGGCATTGCAAAGGCCTGCCAAGAGGAGCACGACACTGCACCGACATGGCTCCCTCCCCAGCTTTCCTAGCCAGAACGCGGGGGGGGCGTGGCCGGAAAGCGCCGTCAGCAACTTCTAGGGTTAGGGTTAGGGTTAGCGTCTGGAGAACCAGAAAGCCCACAGCTCCAGGGATAATTGGGATTGCAAAGGCCTGCCAAGAGGAGCACGACACTGCACCGACATGGCTCCCTCCCCAGCTTTCCTAGCCAGAACGCGGGGGGGGGCGTGGCCGGAAACCGCCGTCGGCAACTTCTAGGGTTAGGGTTAGGGTTAGCGTCTGGAGAACCAGAAAGCCCACAGCTCCAGGGACAATTGGCATTGCAAAGGCCTGCCAAGAGGAGCACGACACTGCACCGACATGGCACTCTCCCCAGCTTTCCTAGCCAGAACTCTGGGGGGGCGTGGCCGGAAACCGCGGTCGGCAACTTCTAGGGTTAGGGTTAGGGTTAGGGTCTGGAGAACCAGAAAGCCCACAGCTCCAGGGATAATTGGCATTGCAAAGGCCTGCCAAGAGGAGCACGACACTGCACCGACATGGCTCCCTCCCCAGCTTTCCTAGCCAGAACGCGGGGGGGGCGTGGCCGGAAACCGCGGTCGGCAACTTCTAGGGTTAGGGTTAGGGTTAGGGTCTGGAGAACCAGAAAGCCCACAGCTCCAGGGATAATTGGCATTGCAAAGGCCTGCCAAGAGGAGCACGACACTGCACCGACATGGCTCCCTCCCCAGCTTTCCTAGCCAGAACGCGGGGGGGGCGTGGCCGGAAAGCGCGGTCGGCAACTTCTAGGGTTAGGGTTAGGGTTAGGGTCTGGAGAACCAGAAAGCCCACAGCTCCAGGGATAATTGGCATTGCAAAGGCCTGCCAAGAGGAGCACGACACTGCACCGACATGGCTCCCTCCCCAGCTTTCCTAGCCAGAACCCGGGGGGGGCGTGGCCGGAAACCGCCGTCGGCAACTTCTAGGGTTAGGGTTAGGGTTAGGGTCTGGAGAACCAGAAAGCCCACAGCTCCAGGGATAATTGGCATTGCAAAGGCCTGCCAAGAGGAGCACGACACTGCACCAACATGGCTCCCTCCCCAGCTTTCCTAGCCAGAACCCACGGTGGGCGTTTCCGGAAACCGCGGTTGTCAACTTCTAGGGTTAGGGTTAGGGTTAGGGTTAGGGTCTGGAGAACCAGAAAGCCCACATCTCCAGGGATGATTGAGATTGTAAAGGCCTGCCAAGAGGAGCACGACACTGCACCGACATGGCTCCCTCCCCAGCTTTCCTAGCCAGAACGCGGGGGGGGCGTGGCCGGAAACCGCGGTCGGCAACTTCTAGGGTTAGGGTTAGGGTTAGGGTCTGGAGAACCAGAAAGCCCACAGCTCCAGGGATAATTGGCATTGCAAAGGCCTGCCAAGAGGAGCACGACACTGCACCGACATGGCTCCCTCCCCAGCTTTCCTAGCCAGAACCCACGGGGGGCGTGGCCGGAAAGCGCCGTCGGCAACTTCTAGGGTTAGGGTTAGGGTTAGCGTCTGGAGAACCAGAAAGCCCACAGCTCCAGGGATAATTGGCATTGCAAAGGCCTGCCAAGAGGAGCACGACACTGCACCGACATGGCTCCCTCCCCAGCTTTCCTAGCCAGAATGCGGGGGGGGGCGTGGCCGGAAACCGCCGTCGGCAACTTCTAGGGTTAGGGTTAGGGTTAGGGTCTGGAGAACCAGAAAGCCCACAGCTCCAGGGATAATTGGCATTGCAAAGGCCTGCCAAGAGGAGCACGACACTGCACCGACATGGCTCCCTCCCCAGCTTTCCTAGCCAGAACCCACGGGGGGCGTGGCCGGAAACCGCGTTCGGCAACTTCTAGGGTTAGGGTTAGGGTTAGCGTCTGGAGAACCAGAAAGCCCACAGCTCCAGGGATAATTGGCATTGCAAAGGCCTGCCAAGAGGAGCACGACACTGCACCGACATGGCTCCCTCCCCAGCTTTCCTAGCCAGAACGCGGGGGGGGGCGTGGCCGGAAACCGCCGTCGGCAACTTCTAGGGTTAGGGTTAGGGTTAGCGTCTGGAGAACCAGAAAGCCCACAGCTCCAGGGACAATTGGCATTGCAAAGGCCTGCCAAGAGGAGCACGACACTGCACCGACATGGCTCCCTCCCCAGCTTTCCTAGCCAGAACGCGGGGGGGGCGTGGCCGGAAACCGCGTTCGGCAACTTCTAGGGTTAGGGTTAGGGTTAGGGTCTGGAGAACCAGAAAGCCCACAGCTCCAGGGATAATTGGCATTGCAAAGTCCTGCCAAGAGGAGCACGACACTGCACCGACATGGCTCCCTCCCCAGCTTTCCTAGCCAGAACCCGGCGGGGGCGTGGCCGGAAACCGCGGTCGGCAACTTCTAGGGTTAGGGTTAGGGTTAGGGTCTGGAGAACCAGAAAGCCCACAGCTCCAGGGATAATTGGCATTGCAAAGGCCTGCCAAGAGGAGCACGACACTGCACCGACATGGCTCCCTCCCCAGCTTTCCTAGCCAGAACGCGGGGGGGGCGTGGCCGGAAACCGCGGTCGGCAACTTCTAGGGTTAGGGTTAGGGTTAGGGTCTGGAGAACCAGAAAGCCCACAGCTCCAGGGATAATTGGGATGGCAAAGGCCTGCCAAGAGGAGGACGACACTGCACCGACATGGCTCCCTCCCCAGCTTTCCTAGCCAGAACGCGGAGGGGGCGTGGCCGGAAACCGCGTTCGGCAACTTCTAGGGTTAGGGTTAGGGTTAGGGTCTGGAGAACCAGAAAGCCCACAGCTCCAGGGATAATTGGGATTGCAAAGGCCTGCCAAGAGGAGCACGACACTGCACCGACATGGCTCTCTCCCCAGCTTTCCTAGCCAGGACCCGGGGGGGGCGTGGCTGGAAACCGCGGTCGGCAACTTCTAGGGTTAGGGTTAGGGTTAGGGTCTGGAGAACCAGAAAGCCCACAGCTCCAGGGATGATTGAGATTGTAAAGGCCTGCCAAGAGGAGCACGACACTGCACCGACATGGCTCCCTCCCCAGCTTTCCCTGCTAGAACCCGGGGGGGGCGTGGCCGGAAACCGCGGTCGGCAACTTCTAGGGTTAGGGTTAGGGTTAGGGTCTGGAGAACCAGAAAGCCCACAGCTCCAGGGATAATTGGCATTGCAAAGGCCTGCCAAGAGGAGCACGACACTGCACCGACATGGCTCTCTCCCCAGCTTTCCTAGCCAGGACCCGGGGGGGGCGTGGCTGGAAACCGCGGTCGGCAACTTCTAGGGTTAGGGTTAGGGTTAGGGTCTGGAGAACCAGAAAGCCCACAGCTCCAGGGATGATTGAGATTGTAAAGGCCTGCCAAGAGGAGCACGACACTGCACCGACATGGCTCCCTCCCCAGCTTTCCCTGCTAGAACCCGGGGGGGGCGTGGCCGGAAACCGCGGTCGGCAACTTCTAGGGTTAGGGTTAGGGTTAGGGTCTGGAGAACCAGAAAGCCCACAGCTCCAGGGATAATTGGCATTGCAAAGGCCTGCCAAGAGGAGCACGACACTGCACCGACATGGCTCCCTCCCCAGCTTTCCTAGCCAGAACCCACGGGGGGCGTGGCCGGAAACCGCGTTCGGCAACTTCTAGGGTTAGGGTTAGGGTTAGGGTCTGGAGAACCAGAAAGCCCACAGCTCCAGGGATAATTGGCATTGCAAAGGCCTGCCAAGAGGAGCACGACACTGCACCGACATGGCTCCCTCCCCAGCTTTCCTAGCCAGAACGCGGGGGGGGTGTGGCCGGAAACCGCGGTCGGCAACTTCTAGGGTTAGGGTTAGGGTTAGGGTCTGGAGAACCAGAAAGCCCACAGCTCCAGGGATAATTGGCATTGCAAAGGCCTGCCAAGAGGAGCACGACACTGCACCGACATGGCTCCCTCCCCAGCTTTCCTAGCCAGAACCCGGCGGGGGCGTGGCCGGAAACCGCGGTCGGCAACTTCTAGGGTTAGGGTTAGGGTTAGGGTCTGGAGAACCAGAAAGCCCACAGCTCCAGGGACAATTGGCATTGCAAAGGCCTGCCAAGAGGAGCACGACACTGCACCGACATGGCTCCCTCCCCAGCTTTCCTAGCCAGAACCCGGCGGGGGCGTGGCCGGAAACCGCGGTCGGCAACTTCTAGGGTTAGGGTTAGGGTTAGGGTCTGGAGAACCAGAAAGCCCACAGCTCCAGGGATAATTGGCATTGCAAAGGCCTGCCAAGAGGAGCACGACACTGCACCGACATGGCTCCCTCCCCAGCTTTCCTAGCCAGAACGCGGAGGGGGCGTGGCCGGAAAGCGCGGTCGGCAACTTCTAGGGTTAGGGTTAGGGTTAGGGTCTGGAGAACCAGAAAGCCCACAGCTCCAGGGATAATTGGCATTGCAAAGGCCTGCCAAGAGGAGCACGACACTGCACCGACATGGCTCCCTCCCCAGCTTTCCTAGCCAGAACCCGGCGGGGGCGTGGCCGGAAACCGCGGTCGGCAACTTCTAGGGTTAGGGTTAGGGTTAGGGTCTGGAGAACCAGAAAGCCCACAGCTCCAGGGATAATTGGCATTGCAAAGGCCTGCCAAGAGGAGCACGACACTGCACCGACATGGCTCCCTCCCCAGCTTTCCTAGCCAGAACGCGGAGGGGGCGTGGCCGGAAAGCGCGGTCGGCAACTTCTAGGGTTAGGGTTAGGGTTAGGGTCTGGAGAACCAGAAAGCCCACAGCTCCAGGGATAATTGGCATTGCAAAGGCCTGCCAAGAGGAGCACGACACTGCACCGACATGGCTCCCTCCCCAGCTTTCCTAGCCAGAACCCGGCGGGGGCGTGGTCGGAAACCACGGTCGGCAACTTCTAGGGTTAGGGTTAGGGTTAGGGTCTGGAGAACCAGAAAGCCCACAGCTCCAGGGATAATTGGCATTGCAAAGGCCTGCCAAGAGGAGCACGACACTGCACCGACATGGCTCCCTCCCCAGCTTTCCTAGCCAGAACGCGGGGGGGGCGTGGCCGGAAACCGCGGTCGGCAACTTCTAGGGTTAGGGTTAGGGTTAGGGTCTGGAGAACCAGAAAGCCCACAGCTCCAGGGCTAATTGGCATTGCAAAGGCCTGCCAAGAGGAGCACGACACTGCACCGACATGGCTCCCTCCCCAGCTTTCCTAGCCAGAACGCGGGGGGGGCGTGGCCGGAAACCGCGGTCGGCAACTTCTAGGGTTAGGGTTAGGGTTAGGGTCTGGAGAACCAGAAAGCCCACAGCTCCAGGGATAATTGGCATTGCAAAGGCCTGCCAAGAGGAGCACGACACTGCACCGACATGGCTCCCTCCCCAGCTTTCCTAGCCAGAACGCGGGGGGGGCGTGGCCGGAAACCGCGGTCGGCAACTTCTAGGGTTAGGGTTAGGGTTAGGGTCTGGAGAACCAGAAAGCCCACAGCTCCAGGGATAATTGGCATTGCAAAGGCCTGCCAAGAGGAGCACGACACTGCACCGACATGGCTCCCTCCCCAGCTTTCCTAGCCAGAACGCGGGGGGGGGGCGTGGCCGGAAACCGCCGTCGGCAACTTCTAGGGTTAGGGTTAGGGTTAGGGTCTGGAGAACCAGAAAGCCCACAGCTCCAGGGATAATTGGCATTGCAAAGGCCTGCCAAGAGGAGCACGACACTGCACCGACATGGCTCCCTCCCCAGCTTTCCTAGCCAGAACGCGGGGGGGGCGTGGCCGGAAACCGCGGTCGGCAACTTCTAGGGTTAGGGTTAGGGTTAGGGTCTGGAGAACCAGAAAGCCCACAGCTCCAGGGATAATTGGCATTGCAAAGGCCTGCCAAGAGGAGCACGACACTGCACCGACATGGCTCCCTCCCCAGCTTTCCTAGCCAGAACGCGGGGGGGGGGCGTGGCCGGAAACCGCCGTCGGCAACTTCTAGGGTTAGGGTTAGGGTTAGGGTCTGGAGAACCAGAAAGCCCACAGCTCCAGGGATAATTGGCATTGCAAAGGCCTGCCAAGAGGAGCACGACACTGCACCGACATGGCTCCCTCCCCAGCTTTCCTAGCCAGAACGCGGGGGGGGCGTGGCCGGAAACCGCCGTCGGCAACTTCTAGGTTTAGGGTTAGGGTTAGGGTCTGGAGAACCAGAAAGCCCACAGCTCCAGGGATAATTGGCATTGCAAAGGCCTGCCAAGAGGAGCACGACACTGCACCGACATGGCTCCCTCCCCAGCTTTCCTAGCCAGAACGCAGGGGGGGCGTGGCCGGAAACCGCGGTCGACAACTTGTAGGGTTAGGGTTAGGGTTAGGGTCTGGAGAACCAGAAAGCCCACAGCTCCAGGGATATTTGGGATGGCAAAGGCCTGCCAAGAGGAGCACGACACTGCACCGACATGGCTCCCTCCCCAGCTTTCCTAGCCAGAACGCGGGGGGGGCGTGGCCGGAAACGGCGGTCGGCAACTTCTAGGGTTAGGGTTAGGGTTAGGGTCTGGAGAACCAGAAAGCCCACAGCTCCAGGGATAATTGGCATTGCAAAGGCCTGCCAAGAGGAGCACGACACTGCACCGACATGGCTCTCTCCCCAGCTTTCCTAGCCAGAACGCGGGGGGGGGCGTGGCTGGAAACCGCGGTCGGCAACTTCTAGGGTTAGGGTTAGGGTTAGGGTCTGGAGAACCAGAAAGCCCACAGCTCCAGGGATAATTGGCATTGCAAAGGCCTGCCAAGAGGAGCACGACACTGCACCGACATGGCTCCCTCCCCAGCTTTCCTAGCCAGAACGCGGGGGGGGCGTGGCCGGAAACCGCGGTCGGCAACTTCTAGGGTTAGGGTTAGGGTTAGCGTCTGGAGAACCAGAAAGCCCACAGCTCCAGGGATAATTGGGATTGCAAAGGCCTGCCAAGAGGAGCACGACACTGCACCGACATGGCTCCCTCCCCAGCTTTCCTAGCCAGAACGCGGGGGGGGGCGTGGCCGGAAAACGCGGTCGGCAACTTCTAGGGTTAGGGTTAGGGTTAGGGTCTGGAGAACCAGAAAGCCCACAGCTCCAGGGACAATTGGCATTGCAAAGGCCTGCCAAGAGGAGCACGACACTGCACCGACATGGCTCCCTCCCCAGCTTTCCTAGCCAGAACGCGGGGGGGGCGTGGCCGGAAACCGCGGTCGGCAACTTCTAGGGTTAGGGTTAGGGTTAGGGTCTGGAGAACCAGAAAGCCCACAGCTCCAGGGATAATTGGCATTGCAAAGGCCTGCCAAGAGGAGCACGACACTGCACCGACATGGCTCCCTCCAAAGCTTTCCTAGCCAGAACGCGGGGGGGGCGTGGCCGGAAACCGCGGTCGGCAACTTCTAGGGTTAGGGTTAGGGTTAGCGTCTGGAGAACCAGAAAGCCCACAGCTCCAGGGATAATTGGCATTGCAAAGGCCTGCCAAGAGGAGCACGACACTGCACCGACATGGCTCCCTCCCCAGCTTTCCTAGCCAGAATGCGGGGGGGCGTGGCCGGAAACCGCGGTCGGCAACTTCTAGGGTTAGGGTTAGGGTTAGGGTCTGGAGAACCAGAAAGCCCACAGCTCCAGGGATAATTGGCATTGCAAAGGCCTGCCAAGAGGAGCACGACACTGCACCGACATGGCTCCCTCCCCAGCTTTCCTAGCCAGAACGCGGGGGGGGGCGTGGCCGGAAACCGCGGTCGGCAACTTCTAGGGTTAGGGTTAGGGTTAGCGTCTGGAGAACCAGAAAGCCCACAGCTCCAGGGATAATTGGGATTGCAAAGGCCTGCCAAGAGGAGCACGACACTGCACCGACATGGCTCCCTCCCCAGCTTTCCTAGCCAGAACGCGGGGGGGGCGTGGCCGGAAACCGCGGTCGGCAACTTCTAGGGTTAGGGTTAGGGTTAGGGTCTGGAGAACCAGAAAGCCCACAGCTCCAGGGACAATTGGCATTGCAAAGGCCTGCCAAGAGGAGCACGACACTGCACCAACATGGCTCCCTCCCCAGCTTTCCTAGCCAGAACGCGGGGTGGGCGTGGCCGGAAACCGCGGTCGGCAACTTCTAGGGTTAGGGTTAGGGTTAGGGTCTGGAGAACCAGAAAGCCCACAGCTCCAGGGATAATTGGCATTGCAAAGGCCTGCCAAGAGGAGCACGACACTGCACCGACATGGCTCCCTCCCCAGCTTTCCTAGCCAGAACGCGGGGGGGGCGTGGTCGGAAACCGCGGTCGGCAACTTCTAGGGTTAGGGTTAGGGTTAGGGTCTGGAGAACCAGAAAGCCCACAGCTCCAGGGATAATTGGCATTGCAAAGGCCTGCCAAGAGGAGCACGACACTGCACCGACATGGCTCCCTCCCCAGCTTTCCTAGCCAGAACGCGGGGGGGGCGTGGCCGGAAACCGCGGTCGGCAACTTCTAGGGTTAGGGTTAGGGTTAGGGTCTGGAGAACCAGAAAGCCCACAGCTCCAGGGACAATTGGCATTGCAAAGGCCTGCCAAGAGGAGCACGACACTGCACCGACATGGCTCCCTCCCCAGCTTTCCTAGCCAGAACGCGGGGGGGGCGTGGCCGGAAACCGCGGTCGGCAACTTCTAGGGTTAGGGTTAGGGTTAGGGTCTGGAGAACCAGAAAGCCCACAGCTCCAGGGATAATTGGCATTGCAAAGGCCTGCCAAGAGGAGCACGACACTGCACCGACATGGCTCCCTCCAAAGCTTTCCTAGCCAGAACGCGGGGGGGGCGTGGCCGGAAACCGCGGTCGGCAACTTCTAGGGTTAGGGTTAGGGTTAGCGTCTGGAGAACCAGAAAGCCCACAGCTCCAGGGATAATTGGCATTGCAAAGGCCTGCCAAGAGGAGCACGACACTGCACCGACATGGCTCCCTCCCCAGCTTTCCTAGCCAGAACGCGGGGGGGGCGTGGCCGGAAACCACGGTCGGCAACTTCTAGGGTTAGGGTTAGGGTTAGCGTCTGGAGAACCAGAAAGCCCACAGCTCCAGGGATAATTGGCATTGCAAAGGCCTGCCAAGAGGAGCACGACACTGCACCGACATGGCTCCCTCCCCAGCTTTCCTAGCCAGAACGCGGGGGGGGCGTGGCCGGAAACCGCGGTCGGCAACTTCTAGGGTTAGGGTTAGGGTTAGGGTCTGGAGAACCAGAAAGCCCACAGCTCCAGGGATAATTGGCATTGCAAAGGCCTGCCAAGAGGAGCACGACACTGCACCGACATGGCTCCCTCCCCAGCTTTCCTAGCCAGAACGCGGGGGGGGCGTGGCCGGAAACCGCGGTCGGCAACTTCTAGGGTTAGGGTTAGGGTTAGGGTCTGGAGAACCAGAAAGCCCACAGCTCCAGGGATAATTGGCATTGCAAAGGCCTGCCAAGAGGAGCACGACACTGCACCGACATGGCTCCCTCCCCAGCTTTCCTAGCCAGAACCCACGGGGGGCGTGGCCGGAAAGCGCCGTCGGCAACTTCTAGGGTTAGGGTTAGGGTTAGCGTCTGGAGAACCAGAAAGCCCACAGCTCCAGGGATAATTGGCATTGCAAAGGCCTGCCAAGAGGAGCACGACACTGCACCGACATGGCTCCCTCCCCAGCTTTCCTAGCCAGAACCCGGGGGGGGCGTGGCCGGAAACCGCGGTCGGCAACTTCTAGGGTTAGGGTTAGGGTTAGGGTCTGGAGAACCAGAAAGCCCACAGCTCCAGGGATAATTGGCATTGCAAAGGCCTGCCAAGAGGAGCACGACACTGCACCGACATGGCTCCCTCCCCAGCTTTCCTAGCCAGAACGCGGGGGGGGCGTGGCCAGAAAGCGCCGTCGGCAACTTCTAGGGTTAGGGTTAGGGTTAGCGTCTGGAGAACCAGAAAGCCCACAGCTCCAGGGATAATTGGCATTGCAAAGGCCTGCCAAGAGGAGCACGACACTGCACCGACATGGCTCCCTCCCCAGATTTCCTAGCCAGAACGCGGGGGGGGGCGTGGCCGGAAACCGCCGTCGGCAACTTCTAGGGTTAGGGTTAGGGTTAGCGTCTGGAGAACCAGAAAGCCCACAGCTCCAGGGACAATTGGCATTGCAAAGGCCTGCCAAGAGGAGCACGACACTGCACCGACATGGCTCCCTCCCCAGCTTTCCTAGCCAGAACGCGGGGGGGGCGTGGCCGGAAACCGCGTTCGGCAACTTCTAGGGTTAGGGTTAGGGTTAGGGTCTGGAGAACCAGAAAGCCCACAGCTCCAGGGATAATTGGCATTGCAAAGTCCTGCCAAGAGGAGCACGACACTGCACCGACATGGCTCCCTCCCCAGCTTTCCTAGCCAGAACCCGGCGGGGGCGTGGCCGGAAACCGCGGTCGGCAACTTCTAGGGTTAGGGTTAGGGTTAGCGTCTGGAGAACCAGAAAGCCCACAGCTCCAGGGATAATTGGCATTGCAAAGGCCTGCCAAGAGGAGCACGACACTGCACCGACATGGCTCCCTCCCCAGCTTTCCTAGCCAGAACGCGGGGGGGGCGTGGCCGGAAACCGCGGTCGGCAACTTCTAGGGTTAGGGTTAGGGTTAGGGTCTGGAGAACCAGAAAGCCCACAGCTCCAGGGATAATTGGGATGGCAAAGGCCTGCCAAGAGGAGGACGACACTGCACCGACATGGCTCCCTCCCCAGCTTTCCTAGCCAGAACGCGGAGGGGGCGTGGCCGGAAACCGCGTTCGGCAACTTCTAGGGTTAGGGTTAGGGTTAGGGTCTGGAGAACCAGAAAGCCCACAGCTCCAGGGATAATTGGGATTGCAAAGGCCTGCCAAGAGGAGCACGACACTGCACCGACATGGCTCTCTCCCCAGCTTTCCTAGCCAGGACCCGGGGGGGGCGTGGCTGGAAACCGCGGTCGGCAACTTCTAGGGTTAGGGTTAGGGTTAGGGTCTGGAGAACCAGAAAGCCCACAGCTCCAGGGATGATTGAGATTGTAAAGGCCTGCCAAGAGGAGCACGACACTGCACCGACATGGCTCCCTCCCCAGCTTTCCCTGCTAGAACCCGGGGGGGGCGTGGCCGGAAACCGCGGTCGGCAACTTCTAGGGTTAGGGTTAGGGTTAGGGTCTGGAGAACCAGAAAGCCCACAGCTCCAGGGATAATTGGCATTGCAAAGGCCTGCCAAGAGGAGCACGACACTGCACCGACATGGCTCTCTCCCCAGCTTTCCTAGCCAGGACCCGGGGGGGGCGTGGCTGGAAACCGCGGTCGGCAACTTCTAGGGTTAGGGTTAGGGTTAGGGTCTGGAGAACCAGAAAGCCCACAGCTCCAGGGATGATTGAGATTGTAAAGGCCTGCCAAGAGGAGCACGACACTGCACCGACATGGCTCCCTCCCCAGCTTTCCTAGCCAGAATGCGGGGGGGGGCGTGGCCGGAAACCGCGGTCGGCAACTTCTAGGGTTAGGGTTAGGGTTAGGGTCTGGAGAACCAGAAAGCCCACAGCTCCAGGGATAATTGGCATTGCAAAGGCCTGCCAAGAGGAGCACGACACTGCACCGACATGGCTCCCTCCCCAGCTTTCCTAGCCAGAACCCACGGGGGGCGTGGCCGGAAACCGCGTTCGGCAACTTCTAGGGTTAGGGTTAGGGTTAGGGTCTGGAGAACCAGAAAGCCCACAGCTCCAGGGATAATTGGCATTGCAAAGGCCTGCCAAGAGGAGCACGACACTGCACCGACATGGCTCCCTCCCCAGCTTTCCTAGCCAGAACGCGGGGGGGGTGTGGCCGGAAACCGCGGTCGGCAACTTCTAGGGTTAGGGTTAGGGTTAGGGTCTGGAGAACCAGAAAGCCCACAGCTCCAGGGATAATTGGCATTGCAAAGGCCTGCCAAGAGGAGCACGACACTGCACCGACATGGCTCCCTCCCCAGCTTTCCTAGCCAGAACGCGGGGGGGGCGTGGCCGGAAACCGCGGTCGGCAACTTCTAGGGTTAGGGTTAGGGTTAGGGTCTGGAGAACCAGAAAGCCCACAGCTCCAGGGACAATTGGCATTGCAAAGGCCTGCCAAGAGGAGCACGACACTGCACCGACATGGCTCCCTCCCCAGCTTTCCTAGCCAGAACCCGGCGGGGGCGTGGCCGGAAACCGCGGTCGGCAACTTCTAGGGTTAGGGTTAGGGTTAGGGTCTGGAGAACCAGAAAGCCCACAGCTCCAGGGATAATTGGCATTGCAAAGGCCTGCCAAGAGGAGCACGACACTGCACCGACATGGCTCCCTCCCCAGCTTTCCTAGCCAGAACGCGGAGGGGGCGTGGCCGGAAAGCGCGGTCGGCAACTTCTAGGGTTAGGGTTAGGGTTAGGGTCTGGAGAACCAGAAAGCCCACAGCTCCAGGGATAATTGGCATTGCAAAGGCCTGCCAAGAGGAGCACGACACTGCACCGACATGGCTCCCTCCCCAGCTTTCCTAGCCAGAACGCGGGGGGGGCGTGGCCGGAAACCGCGATCGGCAACTTCTAGGGTTAGGGTTAGGGTTAGGGTCTGGAGAACCAGAAAGCCCACAGCTCCAGGGCTAATTGGCATTGCAAAGGCCTGCCAAGAGGAGCACGACACTGCACCGACATGGCTCCCTCCCCAGCTTTCCTAGCCAGAACGCGGGGGGGGCGTGGCCGGAAAGCGCGGTCGGCAACTTCTAGGGTTAGGGTTAGGGTTAGGGTCTGGAGAACCAGAAAGCCCACAGCTCCAGGGATAATTGGGATTGCAAAGGCCTGCCAAGAGGAGCACGACACTGCACCGACATGGCTCCCTCCCCAGCTTTCCTAGCCAGAACGCGGGGGGGGCGTGGCCGGAAACCGCCGTCGGCAACTTCTAGGGTTAGGGTTAGGGTTAGGGTCTGGAGAACCAGAAAGCCCACAGCTCCAGGGATAATTGGCATTGCAAAGGCCTGCCAAGAGGAGCACGACACTGCACCGACATGGCTCCCTCCCCAGCTTTCCTAACCAGAACGCGGGGGGGGGGCGTGGCCGGAAACCGCGGTCGGCAACTTCTAGGGTTAGGGTTAGGGTTAGGGTCTGGAGAACCAGAAAGCCCACAGCTCCAGGGATAATTGGCATTGCAAAGGCCTGCCAAGAGGAGCACGACACTGCACCGACATGGCTCCCTCCCCAGCTTTCCTAGCCAGAACGCGGGGGGGGGCGTTTCCAGAAACCGCGGTCGGCAACTTCTAGGGTTAGGGTTAGGGTTAGCGTCTGGAGAACCAGAAAGCCCACAGCTCCAGGGATAATTGGCATTGCAAAGGCCTGCCAAGAGGAGCACGACACTGCACCGACATGGCTCCCTCCCCAGCTTTCCTAGCCAGAACGCGGGGGGGGCGTGGCCGGAAACCGCGGTCGGCAACTTCTAGGGTTAGGGTTAGGGTTAGGGTCTGGAGAACCAGAAAGCCCACAGCTCCAGGGATAATTGGCATTGCAAAGGCCTGCCAAGAGGAGCACGACACTGCACCGACATGGCTCCCTCCCCAGCTTTCCTAGCCAGAACGCGGGGGGGGCGTGGCCGGAAACCGCCGTCGGCAACTTCTAGGTTTAGGGTTAGGGTTAGGGTCTGGAGAACCAGAAAGCCCACAGCTCCAGGGATAATTGGCATTGCAAAGGCCTGCCAAGAGGAGCACGACACTGCACCGACATGGCTCCCTCCCCAGCTTTCCTAGCCAGAACGCGGGGGGGGCGTGGCCGGAAACCGCGGTCGACAACTTGTAGGGTTAGGGTTAGGGTTAGGGTCTGGAGAACCAGAAAGCCCACAGCTCCAGGGATATTTGGGATGGCAAAGGCCTGCCAAGAGGAGCACGACACTGCACCGACATGGCTCCCTCCCCAGCTTTCCTAGCCAGAACGCGGGGGGGGCGTGGCCGGAAACCGCGGTCGGCAACTTCTAGGGTTAGGGTTAGGGTTAGGGTCTGGAGAACCAGAAAGCCCACAGCTCCAGGGATAATTGGCATTGCAAAGGCCTGCCAAGAGGAGCACGACACTGCACCGACATGGCTCTCTCCCCAGCTTTCCTAGCCAGAACGCGGGGGGGGGCGTGTCTGGAAACCGCGGTCGGCAACTTCTAGGGTTAGGGTTAGGGTTAGGGTCTGGAGAACCAGAAAGCCCACAGCTCCAGGGATAATTGGCATTGCAAAGGCCTGCCAAGAGGAGCACGACACTGCACCGACATGGCTCCCTCCCCAGCTTTCCTAGCCAGAACGCGGGGGGGGCGTGGCCGGAAACCGCGGTCGGCAACTTCTAGGGTTAGGGTTAGGGTTAGCGTCTGGAGAACCAGAAAGCCCACAGCTCCAGGGATAATTGGGATTGCAAAGGCCTGCCAAGAGGAGCACGACACTGCACCGACATGGCTCCCTCCCCAGCTTTCCTAGCCAGAACGCGGGGGGGGGCGTGGCCGGAAAACGCGGTCGGCAACTTCTAGGGTTAGGGTTAGGGTTAGGGTCTGGAGAACCAGAAAGCCCACAGCTCCAGGGACAATTGGCATTGCAAAGGCCTGCCAAGAGGAGCACGACACTGCACCGACATGGCTCCCTCCCCAGCTTTCCTAGCCAGAACGCGGGGGGGGCGTGGCCGGAAACCGCGGTCGGCAACTTCTAGGGTTAGGGTTAGGGTTAGGGTCTGGAGAACCAGAAAGCCCACAGCTCCAGGGATAATTGGCATTGCAAAGGCCTGCCAAGAGGAGCACGACACTGCACCGACATGGCTCCCTCCAAAGCTTTCCTAGCCAGAACGCGGGGGGGGCGTGGCCGGAAACCGCGGTCGGCAACTTCTAGGGTTAGGGTTAGGGTTAGCGTCTGGAGAACCAGAAAGCCCACAGCTCCAGGGATAATTGGCATTGCAAAGGCCTGCCAAGAGGAGCACGACACTGCACCGACATGGCTCCCTCCCCAGCTTTCCTAGCCAGAATGCGGGGGGGCGTGGCCGGAAACCGCGGTCGGCAACTTCTAGGGTTAGGGTTAGGGTTAGGGTCTGGAGAACCAGAAAGCCCACAGCTCCAGGGATAATTGGCATTGCAAAGGCCTGCCAAGAGGAGCACGACACTGCACCGACATGGCTCACTCCCCAGCTTTCCTAGCCAGAACGCGGGGGGGGGCGTGGCCGGAAACCGCGGTCGGCAACTTCTAGGCTTAGGGTTAGGGTTAGCGTCTGGAGAACCAGAAAGCCCACAGCTCCAGGGATAATTGGGATTGCAAAGGCCTGCCAAGAGGAGCACGACACTGCACCGACATGGCTCCCTCCCCAGCTTTCCTAGCCAGAACGCGGGGGGGGCGTGGCCGGAAACCGCGGTCGGCAACTTCTAGGGTTAGGGTTAGGGTTAGGGTCTGGAGAACCAGAAAGCCCACAGCTCCAGGGACAATTGGCATTGCAAAGGCCTGCCAAGAGGAGCACGACACTGCACCAACATGGCTCCCTCCCCAGCTTTCCTAGCCAGAACGCGGGGTGGGCGTGGCCGGAAACCGCGGTCGGCAACTTCTAGGGTTAGGGTTAGGGTTAGGGTCTGGAGAACCAGAAAGCCCACAGCTCCAGGGATAATTGGCATTGCAAAGGCCTGCCAAGAGGAGCACGACACTGCACCGACATGGCTCCCTCCCCAGCTTTCCTAGCCAGAACGCGGGGGGGGCGTGGTCGGAAACCGCGGTCGGCAACTTCTAGGGTTAGGGTTAGGGTTAGGGTCTGGAGAACCAGAAAGCCCACAGCTCCAGGGATAATTGGCATTGCAAAGGCCTGCCAAGAGGAGCACGACACTGCACCGACATGGCTCCCTCCCCAGCTTTCCTAGCCAGAACGCGGGGGGGGCGTGGCCGGAAACCGCGGTCGGCAACTTCTAGGGTTAGGGTTAGGGTTAGGGTCTGGAGAACCAGAAAGCCCACAGCTCCAGGGACAATTGGCATTGCAAAGGCCTGCCAAGAGGAGCACGACACTGCACCGACATGGCTCCCTCCCCAGCTTTCCTAGCCAGAACGCGGGGGGGGCGTGGCCGGAAACCGCGGTCGGCAACTTCTAGGGTTAGGGTTAGGGTTAGGGTCTGGAGAACCAGAAAGCCCACAGCTCCAGGGATAATTGGCATTGCAAAGGCCTGCCAAGAGGAGCACGACACTGCACCGACATGGCTCTCTCCCCAGCTTTCCTAGCCAGAACGCGGGGGGGGGCGTGGCCGGAAACCGCGGTCGGCAACTTCTAGGGTTAGGGTTAGGGTTAGGGTCTGGAGAACCAGAAAGCCCACAGCTCCAGGGATAATTGGCATTGCAAAGGCCTGCCAAGAGGAGCACGACACTGCACCGACATGGCTCCCTCCAAAGCTTTCCTAGCCAGAACGCGGGGGGGGCGTGGCCGGAAACCGCGGTCGGCAACTTCTAGGGTTAGGGTTAGGGTTAGCGTCTGGAGAACCAGAAAGCCCACAGCTCCAGGGATAATTGGCATTGCAAAGGCCTGCCAAGAGGAGCACGACACTGCACCGACATGGCTCCCTCCCCAGCTTTCCTAGCCAGAACGCGGGGGGGGCGTGGCCGGAAACCACGGTCGGCAACTTCTAGGGTTAGGGTTAGGGTTAGCGTCTGGAGAACCAGAAAGCCCACAGCTCCAGGGATAATTGGCATTGCAAAGGCCTGCCAAGAGGAGCACGACACTGCACCGACATGGCTCCCTCCCCAGCTTTCCTAGCCAGAACGCGGGGGGGGCGTGGCCGGAAACCGCGGTCGGCAACTTCTAGGGTTAGGGTTAGGGTTAGGGTCTGGAGAACCAGAAAGCCCACAGCTCCAGGGATAATTGGCATTGCAAAGGCCTGCCAAGAGGAGCACGACACTGCACCGACATGGCTCACTCCCCAGCTTTCCTAGCCAGAACGCGGGGGGGGGCGTGGCCGGAAACCGCGGTCGGCAACTTCTAGGGTTAGGGTTAGGGTTAGCGTCTGGAGAACCAGAAAGCCCACAGCTCCAGGGATAATTGGCATTGCAAAGGCCTGCCAAGAGGAGCACGACACTGCACCGACATGGCTCCCTCCCCAGCTTTCCTAGCCAGAACGCGGGGGGGGCGTGGCCGGAAACCGCGGTCGGCAACTTCTAGGGTTAGGGTTAGGGTTAGGGTCTGGAGAACCAGAAAGCCCACAGCTCCAGGGACAATTGGCATTGCAAAGGCCTGCCAAGAGGAGCACGACACTGCACCGACATGGCTCCCTCCCCAGCTTTCCTAGCCAGAACGCGGGGTGGGCGTGGCCGGAAACCGCGGACGGCAACTTCTAGGGTTAGGGTTAGGGTTAGGGTCTGGAGAACCAGAAAGCCCACAGCTCCAGGGATAATTGGCATTGCAAAGGCCTGCCAAGAGGAGCACGACACTGCACCGACATGGCTCCCTCCCCAGCTTTCCCGGCTAGAACCCGGGGGGGGCGTGGCCGGAAACCGCGGTCGGCAATTTCTAGGGTTAGGGTTAGGGTTAGGGTCTGGAGAACCAGAAAGCCCACAGCTCCAGGGATAATTGGAATTGCAAAGGCCTGCCAAGAGGAGCACGACACTGCACCGACATGGCTCCCTCCCCAGCTTTCCTAGCCAGAACCCACGGGGGGCGTGGCCGGAAACCGCGGTCGGCAACTTCTAGGGTTAGGGTTAGGGTTAGGGTCTGGAGAACCAGAAAGCCCACAGCTCCAGGGATAATTGGCATTGCAAAGGCCTGCCAAGAGGAGCACGACACTGCACCGACATGGCTCCCTCCCCAGCTTTCCTAGCCAGAATGCGGGGGGGGGCGTGGCCGGAAAGCGCGGTCGGCAACTTCTAGGGTTAGGGTTAGGGTTAGGGTCTGGAGAACCAGAAAGCCCACAGCTCCAGGGATAATTGGGATGGCAAAGGCCTGCCAAGAGGAGCACGACACTGCACCGACATGGCTCTCTCCCCAGATTTCCTAGCCAGAACGCGGGGGGGGGCGTGGCCGGAAACCGCGGTCGGCAACTTCTAGGGTTAGGGTTAGGGTTAGCGTCTGGAGAACCAGAAAGCCCACAGCTCCAGGGATAATTGGCATTGCAAAGGCCTGCCAAGAGGAGCACGACACTGCACCGACATGGCTCCCTCCCCAGCTTTCCTAGCCAGAACGCGGGGGGGGGCGTGGCCGGAAACCACGGTCGGCAACTTCTAGGGTTAGGGTTAGGGTTAGGGTCTGGAGAACCAGAAAGCCCACAGCTCCAGGGATAATTGGGATTGCAAAGGCCTGCCAAGAGGAGCACGACACTGCACCGACATGGCTCCCTCCCCAGCTTTCCTAGCCAGAACGCGGGGGGGGCGTGGCCGGAAACCGCGGTCGGCAACTTCTAGGGTTAGGGTTAGGGTTAGGGTCTGGAGAACCAGAAAGCCCACAGCTCCAGGGATAATTGGCATTGCAAAGGCCTGCCAAGAGGAGCACGACACTGCACCGACATGGCTCCCTCCCCAGCTTTCCTAGCCAGAACCCGGGGGGGGCGTGGCCGGAAACCGCGGTCGGCAACTTCTAGGGTTAGGGTTAGGGTTAGGGTCTGGAGAACCAGAAAGCCCACAGCTCCAGGGATAATTGGCATTGCAAAGGCCTGCCAAGAGGAGCACGACACTGCACCGACATGGCTCCCTCCCCAGCTTTCCTAGCCAGAACCCGGGGGGGGCGTGGCCGGAAACCGCGGTCGGCAACTTCTAGGGTTAGGGTTAGGGTTAGGGTCTGGAGAACCAGAAACCCCACAGCTCCAGGGACAATTGGCATTGCAAAGGCCTGCCAAGAGGAGCACGACACTGCACCGACATGGCTCCCTCCCCAGCTTTCCAAGCCAGAACGCGGGGGGGGCGTGGCCGGAAACCGCGGTCGGCAACTTCTAGGGTTAGGGTTAGGGTTAGGGTCTGGAGAACCAGAAAGCCCACAGCTCCAGGGATAATTGGCATTGCAAAGGCCTGCCAAGAGGAGCACGACACTGCACCGACATGGCTCCCTCCCCAGCTTTCCTAGCCAGAACGCGGGGGGGGCGTGGCCGGAAACCGCGGTCGGCAACTTCTAGGGTTAGGGTTAGGGTTAGCGTCTGGAGAACCAGAAAGCCCACAGCTCCAGGGATAATTGGCATTGCAAAGGCCTGCCAAGAGGAGCACGACACTGCACCAACATGGCTCCCTCCCCAGCTTTCCTAGCCAGAACGCGGGGGGGGGCGTGGCCGGAAACCGCGGTCGGCAACTTCTAGGGTTAGCGTTAGGGTTAGGGTCTGGAGAACCAGAAAGCCCACAGCTCCAGGGATAATTGGCATTGCAAAGGCCTGCCAAGAGGAGCACGACACTGCACCAACATGGCTCCCTCCCCAGCTTTCCTAGCCAGAACGCGGGGGGGGCGTGGCCGGAAACCGCGGTCGGCAACTTCTAGGGTTAGGGTTAGGGTTAGCGTCTGGAGAACCAGAAAGCCCACAGCTCCAGGGATAATTGGGATTGCAAAGGCCTGCCAAGAGGAGCACGACACTGCACCGACATGGCTCCCTCCCCAGCTTTCCTAGCCAGAACGCGGGGGGGGGCGTGGCCGGAAACCGCGGTCGGCAACTTCTAGGGTTAGCGTTAGGGTTAGGGTCTGGAGAACCAGAAAGCCCACAGCTCCAGGGATAATTGGCATTGCAAAGGCCTGCCAAGAGGAGCACGACACTGCACCAACATGGCTCCCTCCCCAGCTTTCCTAGCCAGAACGCGGGGGGGGCGTGGCCGGAAACCGCGGTCGGCAACTTCTAGGGTTAGGGTTAGGGTTAGCGTCTGGAGAACCAGAAAGCCCACAGCTCCAGGGATAATTGGGATTGCAAAGGCCTGCCAAGAGGAGCACGACACTGCACCGACATGGCTCCCTCCCCAGCTTTCCTAGCCAGAACCCACGGGGGGCGTGGCCGGAAACCACGGTCGGCAACTTCTACGGTTAGGGTTAGGGTTAGGGTCTGGAGAACCAGAAAGCCCACAGCTCCAGGGATAATTGGCATTGCAAAGGCCTGCCAAGAGGAGCACGACACTGCACCGACATGGCTCCCTCCCCAGCTTTCCTAGCCAGAACGCGGGGGGGGCGTGGCCGGAAAGCGCGGTCGGCAACTTCTAGGGTTAGGGTTAGGGTTAGGGTCTGGAGAACCAGAAAGCCCACAGCTCCAGGGATAATTGGCATTGCAAAGGCCTGCCAAGAGGAGCACGACACTGCACCGACATGGCTCCCTCCCCAGCTTTCCTAGCCAGAACGCTGGGGGGGCGTGGCCGGAAACCGCGGTCGGCAACTTCTAGGGTTAGGGTTAGGGTTAGGGTCTGGAGAACCAGAAAGCCCACAGCTCCAGGGATAATTGGCATTGCAAAGGCCTGCCAAGAGGAGCACGACACTGCACCGACATGGCTCTCTCCCCAGCTTTCCTAGCCAGAACGCGGGGGGGGCGTGGCCGGAAACCGCCGTCGGCAACTTCTAGGGTTAGGGTTAGGGTTAGCGTCTGGAGAACCAGAAAGCCCACAGCTCCAGGGATAATTGGCATTGCAAAGGCCTGCCAAGAGGAGCACGACACTGCACCGACATGGCTCCCTCCCCAGCTTTCCTAGCCAGAACGCGGGGGGGGGGCGTGGCCGGAAACCACGGTCGGCAACTTCTAGGGTTAGGGTTAGGGTTAGGGTCTGGAGAACCAGAAAGCCCACAGCTCCAGGGATAATTGGCATTGCAAAGGCCTGCCAAGAGGAGCACGACACTGCACCGACATGGCTCCCTCCCCAGCTTTCCTAGCCAGAACGCGGGGGGGGCGTGGCCGGAAACCGCGGTCGGCAACTTCTAGGGTTAGGGTTAGGGTTAGGGTCTGGAGAACCAGAAAGCCCACAGCTCCAGGGATAATTGGCATTGCAAAGGCCTGCCAAGAGGAGCACGACACTGCACCGACATGGCTCCCTCCCCAGCTTTCCTAGCCAGAATGCGGGGGGGGGCGTGGCCGGAAAGCGCGGTCGGCAACTTCTAGGGTTAGGGTTAGGGTTAGGGTCTGGAGAACCAGAAAGCCCACAGCTCCAGGGATAATTGGGATGGCAAAGGCCTGCCAAGAGGAGCACGACACTGCACCGACATGGCTCTCTCCCCAGCTTTCCTAGCCAGAACGCGGGGGGGGCGTGGCCGGAAACCGCGGTCGGCAACTTCTAGGTTTAGGGTTAGGGTTAGGGTCTGGAGAACCAGAAAGCCCACAGCTCCAGGGATAATTGGCATTGCAAAGGCCTGCCAAGAGGAGCACGACACTGCACCGACATGGCTCTCTCCCCAGATTTCCTAGCCAGAACGCGGGGGGGGCGTGGCCGGAAACCGCGGTCGGCAACTTCTAGGGTTAGGGTTAGGGTTAGGGTCTGGAGAACCAGAAAGCCCACAGCTCCAGGGATAATTGGCATTGCAAAGGCCTGCCAAGAGGAGCACGACACTGCACCGACATGGCTCCCTCCCCAGCTTTCCTAGCCAGAACCCGGGGGGGGCGTGGCCGGAAACCGCGGTCGGCAACTTCTAGGGTTAGGGTTAGGGTTAGGGTCTGGAGAACCAGAAAGCCCACAGCTCCAGGGATAATTGGCATTGCAAAGGCCTGCCAAGAGGAGCACGACACTGCACCGACATGGCTCCCTCCCCAGCTTTCCTAGCCAGAACCCGGGGGGGGCGTGGCCGGAAACCGCGGTCGGCAACTTCTAGGGTTAGGGTTAGGGTTAGGGTCTGGAGAACCAGAAACCCCACAGCTCCAGGGACAATTGGCATTGCAAAGGCCTGCCAAGAGGAGCACGACACTGCACCGACATGGCTCCCTCCCCAGCTTTCCAAGCCAGAACGCGGGGGGGGCGTGGCCGGAAACCGCGGTCGGCAACTTCTAGGGTTAGGGTTAGGGTTAGGGTCTGGAGAACCAGAAAGCCCACAGCTCCAGGGATAATTGGCATTGCAAAGGCCTGCCAAGAGGAGCACGACACTGCACCGACATGGCTCCCTCCCCAGCTTTCCTAGCCAGAACGCGGGGGGGGCGTGGCCGGAAACCGCGGTCGGCAACTTCTAGGGTTAGGGTTAGGGTTAGCGTCTGGAGAACCAGAAAGCCCACAGCTCCAGGGATAATTGGCATTGCAAAGGCCTGCCAAGAGGAGCACGACACTGCACCAACATGGCTCCCTCCCCAGCTTTCCTAGCCAGAACGCGGGGGGGGGCGTGGCCGGAAACCGCGGTCGGCAACTTCTAGGGTTAGCGTTAGGGTTAGGGTCTGGAGAACCAGAAAGCCCACAGCTCCAGGGATAATTGGCATTGCAAAGGCCTGCCAAGAGGAGCACGACACTGCACCAACATGGCTCCCTCCCCAGCTTTCCTAGCCAGAACGCGGGGGGGGCGTGGCCGGAAACCGCGGTCGGCAACTTCTAGGGTTAGGGTTAGGGTTAGCGTCTGGAGAACCAGAAAGCCCACAGCTCCAGGGATAATTGGGATTGCAAAGGCCTGCCAAGAGGAGCACGACACTGCACCGACATGGCTCCCTCCCCAGCTTTCCTAGCCAGAACGCGGGGGGGGGCGTGGCCGGAAACCGCGGTCGGCAACTTCTAGGGTTAGCGTTAGGGTTAGGGTCTGGAGAACCAGAAAGCCCACAGCTCCAGGGATAATTGGCATTGCAAAGGCCTGCCAAGAGGAGCACGACACTGCACCAACATGGCTCCCTCCCCAGCTTTCCTAGCCAGAACGCGGGGGGGGCGTGGCCGGAAACCGCGGTCGGCAACTTCTAGGGTTAGGGTTAGGGTTAGCGTCTGGAGAACCAGAAAGCCCACAGCTCCAGGGATAATTGGGATTGCAAAGGCCTGCCAAGAGGAGCACGACACTGCACCGACATGGCTCCCTCCCCAGCTTTCCTAGCCAGAACCCACGGGGGGCGTGGCCGGAAACCACGGTCGGCAACTTCTACGGTTAGGGTTAGGGTTAGGGTCTGGAGAACCAGAAAGCCCACAGCTCCAGGGATAATTGGCATTGCAAAGGCCTGCCAAGAGGAGCACGACACTGCACCGACATGGCTCCCTCCCCAGCTTTCCTAGCCAGAACGCGGGGGGGGCGTGGCCGGAAAGCGCGGTCGGCAACTTCTAGGGTTAGGGTTAGGGTTAGGGTCTGGAGAACCAGAAAGCCCACAGCTCCAGGGATAATTGGCATTGCAAAGGCCTGCCAAGAGGAGCACGACACTGCACCGACATGGCTCCCTCCCCAGCTTTCCTAGCCAGAACGCTGGGGGGGCGTGGCCGGAAACCGCGGTCGGCAACTTCTAGGGTTAGGGTTAGGGTTAGGGTCTGGAGAACCAGAAAGCCCACAGCTCCAGGGATAATTGGCATTGCAAAGGCCTGCCAAGAGGAGCACGACACTGCACCGACATGGCTCTCTCCCCAGCTTTCCTAGCCAGAACGCGGGGGGGGCGTGGCCGGAAACCGCCGTCGGCAACTTCTAGGGTTAGGGTTAGGGTTAGCGTCTGGAGAACCAGAAAGCCCACAGCTCCAGGGATAATTGGCATTGCAAAGGCCTGCCAAGAGGAGCACGACACTGCACCGACATGGCTCCCTCCCCAGCTTTCCTAGCCAGAACGCGGGGGGGGGCGTGGCCGGAAACCACGGTCGGCAACTTCTAGGGTTAGGGTTAGGGTTAGGGTCTGGAGAACCAGAAAGCCCACAGCTCCAGGGATAATTGGGATTGCAAAGGCCTGCCAAGAGGAGCACGACACTGCACCGACATGGCTCCCTCCCCAGCTTTCCTAGCCAGAACGCGGGGGGGGCGTGGCCGGAAACCGCGGTCGGCAACTTCTAGGGTTAGGGTTAGGGTTAGGGTCTGGAGAACCAGAAAGCCCACAGCTCCAGGGATAATTGGCATTGCAAAGGCCTGCCAAGAGGAGCACGACACTGCACCGACATGGCTCCCTCCCCAGCTTTCCTAGCCAGAACGCGGGGGGGGGCGTGGCCGGAAACCACGGTCGGCAACTTCTAGGGTTAGGGTTAGGGTTAGGGTCTGGAGAACCAGAAAGCCCACAGCTCCAGGGATAATTGGCATTGCAAAGGCCTGCCAAGAGGAGCACGACACTGCACCGACATGGCTCCCTCCCCAGCTTTCCTAGCCAGAACGCGGGGGGGGCGTGGCCGGAAACCGCGGTCGGCAACTTCTAGGGTTAGGGTTAGGGTTAGGGTCTGGAGAACCAGAAAGCCCACAGCTCCAGGGATAATTGGCATTGCAAAGGCCTGCCAAGAGGAGCACGACACTGCACCGACATGGCTCCCTCCCCAGCTTTCCTAGCCAGAACCCGGGGGGGGCGTGGCCGGAAACCGCGGTCGGCAACTTCTAGGGTTAGGGTTAGGGTTAGGGTCTGGAGAACCAGAAAGCCCACAGCTCCAGGGATAATTGGCATTGCAAAGGCCTGCCAAGAGGAGCACGACACTGCACCGACATGGCTCCCTCCCCAGCTTTCCTAGCCAGAACGCGGGGGGGGGCGTGGCCGGAAACCGCGTTCGGCAACTTCTAGGGTTAGGGTTAGGGTTAGGGTCTGGAGAACCAGAAAGCCCACAGCTCCAGGGATAATTGGCATTGCAAAGGCCTGCCAAGAGGAGCACGACACTGCACCAACATGGCTCCCTCCCCAGCTTTCCTAGCCAGAACGCGGGGGGGGCGTGGCCGGAAACCGCCGTCGGCAACTTCTAGGGTTAGGGTTAGGGTTAGGGTCTGGAGAACCAGAAAGCCCACAGCTCCAGGGATAATTGGCATTGCAAAGGCCTGCCAAGAGGAGCACGACACTGCACCGACATGGCTCCCTCCCCAGCTTTCCTAGCCAGAACCAACGGGGGGCGTGGCCGGAAACCGCGGTCGGCAACTTCTAGGGTTAGGGTTAGGGTTAGGGTCTGGAGAACCAGAAAGCCCACAGCTCCAGGGATAATTGGGATTGCAAAGGCCTGCCAAGAGGAGCACGACACTGCACCAACATGGCTCCCTCCCCAGCTTTCCCGGCTAGAACCCGGGGGGGGGGTGGCCGGAAACCGCGGTCGGCAATTTCTAGGGTTAGGGTTAGGGTTAGGGTCTGGAGAACCAGAAAGCCCACAGCTCCAGGGATAATTGGCATTGCAAAGGCCTGCCAAGAGGAGCACGACACTGCACCGACATGGCTCCCTCCCCAGCTTTCCTAGCCAGAACGCGGGGGGGGCGTGGCCGGAAACCGCGGTCGGCAACTTCTAGGGTTAGGGTTAGGGTTAGGGTCTGGAGAACCAGAAAGCCCACAGCTCCAGGGATAATTGGCATTGCAAAGGCCTGCCAAGAGGAGCACGACACTGCACCGACATGGCTCCCTCCCCAGCTTTCCTAGCCAGAACGCGGGGGGGGCGTGGCCGGAAACCGCGGTCGGCAACTTCTAGGGTTAGGGTTAGGGTTAGGGTCTGGAGAACCAGAAACCCCACAGCTCCAGGGACAATTGGCATTGCAAAGGCCTGCCAAGAGGAGCACGACACTGCACCGACATGGCTCCCTCCCCAGCTTTCCTAGCCAGAACCCGGGGGGGGGCGTGGCCGGAAACCGCGGTCGGCAACTTCTAGGGTTAGGGTTAGGGTTAGCGTCTGGAGAACCAGAAAGCCCACAGCTCCAGGGATAATTGGCATTGCAAAGGCCTGCCAAGAGGAGCACGACACTGCACCGACATGGCTCCCTCCCCAGCTTTCCTAGCCAGAACGCGGGGGGGGCGTGGCCGGAAACCGCGGTCGGCAACTTCTAGGGTTAGGGTTAGGGTTAGGGTCTGGAGAAACAGAAAGCCCACAGCTCCAGGGATAATTGGCATTGCAAAGGCCTGCCAAGAGGAGCACGACACTGCACCGACATGGCTCCCTCCCCAGCTTTCCTAGCCAGAACGCGGGGGGGGCGTGGCCGGAAACCGCCGTCGGCAACTTCTAGGGTTAGGGTTAGGGTTAGCGTCTGGAGAACCAGAAAGCCCACAGCTCCAGGGATAATTGGCATTGCAAAGGCCTGCCAAGAGGAGCACGACACTGCACCGACATGGCTCCCTCCCCAGCTTTCCTAGCCAGAACGCGGGGGGGGCGTGGCCGGAAACCGCGGTCGGCAACTTCTAGGGTTAGGGTTAGGGTTAGGGTCTGGAGAACCAGAAAGCCCACAGCTCCAGGGATAATTGGCATTGCAAAGGCCTGCCAAGAAGAGCACGACACTGCACCGACATGGCTCCCTCCCCAGCTTTCCTAGCCTGAACCCACGGGGGGCGGGGCCGGAAACCACGGTCGGCAACTTCTAGGGTTAGGGTTAGGGTTAGGGTCTGGAGAACCAGAAAGCCCACAGCTCCAGGGATAATTGGCATTGCAAAGGCCTGCCAAGAGGAGCACGACACTGCACCGACATGGCTCCCTCCCCAGCTTTCCTAGCCAGAACGCTGGGGGGGCGTGGCCGGAAAGCGCTGTCGGCAACTTCTAGGGTTAGGGTTAGGGTTAGGGTCTGGAGAACCAGAAAGCCCACAGCTCCAGGGATAATTGGCATTGCAAAGGCCTGCCAAGAGGAGCACGACACTGCACCGACATGGCTCCCTCCCCAGCTTTCCTAGCCAGAACCCGGGGGGGGCGTGGCCGGAAACCGCGGTCGGCAACTTCTAGGGTTAGGGTTAGGGTTAGGGTCTGGAGAACCAGAAAGACCACAGCTCCAGGGATAATTGGGATTGCAAAGGCCTGCCAAGAGGAGCACGACACTGCACCGACATGGCTCCCTCCCCAGCTTTCCTAGCCTGAACCCACGGGGTGCGGGGCCGGAAACCGCGGTCGGCAACTTCTAGGGTTAGGGTTAGGGTTAGGGTCTGGAGAACCAGAAAGCCCACAGCTCCAGGGATAATTGGCATTGCAAAGGCCTGCCAAGAGGAGCACGACACTGCACCGACATGGCTCCCTCCCCAGCTTTCCTAGCCAGAACGCTGGGGGGGCGTGGCCGGAAAGCGCTGTCGGCAACTTCTAGGGTTAGGGTTAGGGTTAGGGTCTGGAGAACCAGAAAGCCCACAGCTCCAGGGATAATTGGCATTGCAAAGGCCTGCCAAGAGGAGCACGACACTGCACCGACATGGCTCCCTCCCCAGCTTTCCTAGCCAGAACCCACGGGGGGCGTGGCCGGAAACCGCGGTCGGCAACTTCTAGGGTTAGGGTTAGGGTTAGGGTCTGGAGAACCAGAAAGACCACAGCTCCAGGGATAATTGGGATTGCAAAGGCCTGCCAAGAGGAGCACGACACTGCACCGACATGGCTCTCTCCCCAGCTTTCCTAGCCAGAACCCGAGGGGGCGTGGCCGGAAACTGCGGTCGGCAACTTCTAGGGTTAGGGTTAGGGTTAGGGTCTGGAGAACCAGAAAGCCCACAGCTCCAGGGATAATTGGCATTGCAAAGGCCTGCCAAGAGGAGCACGACACTGCACCGACATGGCTCCCTCCCCAGCTTTCCTAGCCAGAACGCGGGGGGGGCGTGGAGGAAAACCGCGGTCGGCAACTTCTAGGGTTAGGGTTAGGGTTAGCGTCTGGAGAACCAGAAAGCCCACAGCTCCAGGGATAATTGGCATTGCAAAGGCCTGCCAAGAGGAGCACGACACTGCACCGACATGGCTCCCTCCCCAGCTTTCCTAGCCAGAAGCCGGCGGGGGCGTGGCCAGAAACCGCGGTCGGCAACTTCTAGGGTTAGGGTTAGGGTTAGGGTCTGGAGAACCAGAAAGCCCACAGCTCCAGGGATAATTGGCATTGCAAAGGCCTGCCAAGAGGAGCACGACACTGCACCGACATGGCTCCCTCCCCAGCTTTCCTAGCCAGAACGCGGGGGGGGCGTGGCCGGAAACCGCGGTCGGCAACTTCTAGGGTTAGGGTTAGGGTTAGGGTCTGGAGAACCAGAAAGCCCACAGCTCCAGGGATAATTGGCATTGCAAAGGCCTGCCAAGAAGAGCACGACACTGCACCGACATGGCTCCCTCCCCAGCTTTCCTAGCCTGAACCCACGGGGTGCGGGGCCGGAAACCACGGTCGGCAACTTCTAGGGTTAGGGTTAGGGTTAGGGTCTGGAGAACCAGAAAGCCCACAGCTCCAGGGATAATTGGCATTGCAAAGGCCTGCCAAGAGGAGCACGACACTGCACCGACATGGCTCCCTCCCCAGCTTTCCTAGCCAGAACGCTGGGGGGGCGTGGCCGGAAAGCGCTGTCGGCAACTTCTAGGGTTAGGGTTAGGGTTAGGGTCTGGAGAACCAGAAAGCCCACAGCTCCAGGGATAATTGGCATTGCAAAGGCCTGCCAAGAGGAGCACGACACTGCACCGACATGGCTCCCTCCCCAGCTTTCCTAGCCAGAACCCGGGGGGGGCGTGGCCGGAAACCGCGGTCGGCAACTTCTAGGGTTAGGGTTAGGGTTAGGGTCTGGAGAACCAGAAAGACCACAGCTCCAGGGATAATTGGGATTGCAAAGGCCTGCCAAGAGGAGCACGACACTGCACCGACATGGCTCCCTCCCCAGCTTTCCTAGCCAGAACCCGAGGGGGCGTGGCCGGAAACTGCGGTCGGCAACTTCTAGGGTTAGGGTTAGGGTTAGGGTCTGGAGAACCAGAAAGCCCACAGCTCCAGGGATAATTGGGATTGCAAAGGCCTGCCAAGAGGAGCACGACACTGCACCGACATGGCTCCCTCCCCAGCTTTCCTAGCCAGAACGCGGGGGGGGCGTGGCCGGAAACCGCGGTCGGCAACTTCTAGGGTTAGGGTTAGGGTTAGGGTCTGGAGAACCAGAAAGCCCACAGCTCCAGGGATAATTGGGATTGTAAAGGCCTGCCAAGAGGAGCACGACACTGCACCGACATGGCTCCCTCCCCAGCTTTCCTAGCCAGAACGCGGGGGGGGCGTGGCCGGAAACCGCGGTCGGCAACTTCTAGGGTTAGGGTTAGGGTTAGGGTCTGGAGAACCAGAAAGCCCACAGCTCCAGGGATAATTGGCATTGCAAAGGCCTGCCAAGAGGAGCACGACACTGCACCGACATGGCTCCCTCCCCAGCTTTCCTAGCCAGAACGCGGGGGGGGCGTGGCCGGAAACCGCGGTCGGCAACTTCTAGGGTTAGGGTTAGGGTTAGGGTCTGGAGAACCAGAAAGCCCACAGCTCCAGGGATAATTGGCATTGCAAAGGCCTGCCAAGAGGAGCACGACACTGCACCGACATGGCTCCCTCCCCAGCTTTCCTAGCCAGAACCCGGGGGGGGCGTGGCCGGAAACCGCCGTCGGCAACTTCTAGGGTTAGGGTTAGGGTTAGGGTCTGGAGAACCAGAAACCCCACAGCTCCAGGGACAATTGGCATTGCAAAGGCCTGCCAAGAGGAGCACGACACTGCACCGACATGGCTCCCTCCCCAGCTTTCCTAGCCAGAACCCGGGGGGGGCGTGGCCGGAAACCGCGGTCGGCAACTTCTAGGGTTAGGGTTAGGGTTAGCGTCTGGAGAACCAGAAAGCCCACAGCTCCAGGGATAATTGGCATTGCAAAGGCCTGCCAAGAGGAGCACGACACTGCACCGACATGGCTCCCTCCCCAGCTTTCCTAGCCAGAACGCGGGGGGGGCGTGGCCGGAAACCGCGGTCGGCAACTTCTAGGGTTAGGGTTAGGGTTAGGGTCTGGAGAACCAGAAAGCCCACAGCTCCAGGGATAATTGGGATTGCAAAGGCCTGCCAAGAAGAGCACGACACTGCACCGACATGGCTCCCTCCCCAGCTTTCCTAGCCTGAACCCACGGGGTGCGGGGCCGGAAACCACGGTCGGCAACTTCTAGGGTTAGGGTTAGGGTTAGGGTCTGGAGAACCAGAAAGCCCACAGCTCCAGGGATAATTGGCATTGCAAAGGCCTGCCAAGAGGAGCACGACACTGCACCGACATGGCTCCCTCCCCAGCTTTCCTAGCCAGAACGCTGGGGGGGCGTGGCCGGAAAGCGCTGTCGGCAACTTCTAGGGTTAGGGTTAGGGTTAGGGTCTGGAGAACCAGAAAGCCCACAGCTCCAGGGATAATTGGCATTGCAAAGGCCTGCCAAGAGGAGCACGACACTGCACCGACATGGCTCCCTCCCCAGCTTTCCTAGCCAGAACGCTGGGGGGGCGTGGCCGGAAACCGCGGTCGGCAACTTCTAGGGTTAGGGTTAGGGTTAGGGTCTGGAGAACCAGAAAGACCACAGCTCCAGGGATAATTGGGATTGCAAAGGCCTGCCAAGAGGAGCACGACACTGCACCGACATGGCTCTCTCCCCAGCTTTCCTAGCCAGAACCCGAGGGGGCGTGGCCGGAAACTGCGGTCGGCAACTTCTAGGGTTAGGGTTAGGGTTAGGGTCTGGAGAACCAGAAAGCCCACAGCTCCAGGGATAATTGGGATTGCAAAGGCCTGCCAAGAGGAGCACGACACTGCACCGACATGGCTCCCTCCCCAGCTTTCCTAGCCAGAACGCGGGGGGGGCGTGGCCGGAAACCGCGGTCGGCAACTTCTAGGGTTAGGGTTAGGGTTAGGGTCTGGAGAACCAGAAAGCCCACAGCTCCAGGGATAATTGGGATTGTAAAGGCCTGCCAAGAGGAGCACGACACTGCACCGACATGGCTCCCTCCCCAGCTTTCCAAGCCAGAACGCCGGGGGGGCGTGGCCGGAAACCGCGGTCGGCAACTTCTAGGGTTAGGGTTAGGGTTAGGGTCTGGAGAACCAGAAAGCCCACAGCTCCAGGGATAATTGGGATTGCAAATGCCTGCCAAGAGGAGCACGACACTGCACCGACATGGCTCCCTCCCCAGCTTTCCTAGCCAGAACGCGGGGGGGGCGTGGCCGGAAACCGCGGTCGGCAACTTCTAGGGTTAGGGTTAGGGTTAGCGTCTGGAGAACCAGAAAGCCCACAGCTCCAGGGATAATTGGCATTGCAAAGGCCTGCCAAGAGGAGCACGACACTGCACCGACATGGCTCCCTCCCCAGCTTTCCTAGCCAGAACGCGGGGGGGGCGTGGCCGGAAACCGCGGTCGGCAACTTCTAGGGTTAGGGTTAGGGTTAGGGTCTGGAGAACCAGAAAGCCCACAGCTCCAGGGATAATTGGGATTGCAAAGGCCTGCCAAGAGGAGCACGACACTGCACCGACATGGCTCCCTCCCCAGCTTTCCTAGCCAGAACGCGGGGGGGGCGTGGAGGAAAACCGCGGTCGGCAACTTCTAGGGTTAGGGTTAGGGTTAGGGTCTGGAGAACCAGAAAGCCCACAGCTCCAGGGATAATTGGCATTGCAAAGGCCTGCCAAGAGGAGCACGACACTGCACCGACATGGCTCCCTCCCCAGCTTTCCTAGCCAGAACGCGGGGGGGGCGTGGCCGGAAACCGCGGTCGGCAACTTCTAGGGTTAGGGTTAGGGTTAGGGTCTGGAGAACCAGAAAGCCCACAGCTCCAGGGATAATTGGCATTGCAAAGGCCTGCCAAGAGGAGCACGACACTGCACCGACATGGCTCCCTCCCCAGCTTTCCTAGCCAGAACCCGGCGGGGGCGTGGCCGGAAACCGCGGTCGGCAACTTCTAGGGTTAGGGTTAGGGTTAGGGTCTGGAGAACCAGAAAGCCCACAGCTCCAGGGATAATTGGCATTGCAAAGGCCTGCCAAGAGGAGCACGACACTGCACCGACATGGCTCCCTCCCCAGCTTTCCTAGCCAGAACGCGGGGGGGGGCGTGGCCGGAAACCGCGGTCGGCAACTTCTAGGGTTAGGGTTAGGGTTAGGGTCTGGAGAACCAGAAAGCCCACAGCTCCAGGGATAATTGGGATTGCAAAGGCCTGCCAAGAGGAGCACGACACTGCACCGACATGGCTCCCTCCCCAGCTTTCCTAGCCAGAACGCGGGGGGGGCGTGGCCGGAAACCGCGGTCGGCAACTTCTAGGGTTAGGGTTAGGGTTAGGGTCTGGAGAACCAGAAAGCCCACAGCTCCAGGGATAATTGGGATTGTAAAGGCCTGCCAAGAGGAGCACGACACTGCACCGACATGGCTCCCTCCCCAGCTTTCCAAGCCAGAACGCCGGGGGGGCGTGGCCGGAAACCGCGGTCGGCAACTTCTAGGGTTAGGGTTAGGGTTAGGGTCTGGAGAACCAGAAAGCCCACAGCTCCAGGGATAATTGGGATTGCAAATGCCTGCCAAGAGGAGCACGACACTGCACCGACATGGCTCCCTCCCCAGCTTTCCTAGCCAGAACGCGGGGGGGGCGTGGCCGGAAACCGCGGTCGGCAACTTCTAGGGTTAGGGTTAGGGTTAGCGTCTGGAGAACCAGAAAGCCCACAGCTCCAGGGATAATTGGCATTGCAAAGGCCTGCCAAGAGGAGCACGACACTGCACCGACATGGCTCCCTCCCCAGCTTTCCTAGCCAGAACGCAGGGGGGGCGTGGCCGGAAACCGCGGTCGGCAACTTCTAGGGTTAGGGTTAGGGTTAGGGTCTGGAGAACCAGAAAGCCCACAGCTCCAGGGATAATTGGCATTGCAAAGGCCTGCCAAGAGGAGCACGACACTGCACCGACATGGCTCCCTCCCCAGCTTTCCTAGCCAGAACGCTGGGGGGGCGTGGCCGGAAACCGCGGTCGGCAACTTCTAGGGTTAGGGTTAGGGTTAGGGTCTGGAGAACCAGAAAGACCACAGCTCCAGGGATAATTGGGATTGCAAAGGCCTGCCAAGAGGAGCACGACACTGCACCGACATGGCTCTCTCCCCAGCTTTCCTAGCCAGAACCCGAGGGGGCGTGGCCGGAAACTGCGGTCGGCAACTTCTAGGGTTAGGGTTAGGGTTAGGGTCTGGAGAACCAGAAAGCCCACAGCTCCAGGGATAATTGGGATTGCAAAGGCCTGCCAAGAGGAGCACGACACTGCACCGACATGGCTCCCTCCCCAGCTTTCCTAGCCAGAACGCGGGGGGGGCGTGGCCGGAAACCGCGGTCGGCAACTTCTAGGGTTAGGGTTAGGGTTAGGGTCTGGAGAACCAGAAAGCCCACAGCTCCAGGGATAATTGGGATTGTAAAGGCCTGCCAAGAGGAGCACGACACTGCACCGACATGGCTCCCTCCCCAGCTTTCCAAGCCAGAACGCCGGGGGGGCGTGGCCGGAAACCGCGGTCGGCAACTTCTAGGGTTAGGGTTAGGGTTAGGGTCTGGAGAACCAGAAAGCCCACAGCTCCAGGGATAATTGGGATTGCAAATGCCTGCCAAGAGGAGCACGACACTGCACCGACATGGCTCCCTCCCCAGCTTTCCTAGCCAGAACGCGGGGGGGGCGTGGCCGGAAACCGCGGTCGGCAACTTCTAGGGTTAGGGTTAGGGTTAGCGTCTGGAGAACCAGAAAGCCCACAGCTCCAGGGATAATTGGCATTGCAAAGGCCTGCCAAGAGGAGCACGACACTGCACCGACATGGCTCCCTCCCCAGCTTTCCTAGCCAGAACGCGGGGGGGGCGTGGCCGGAAACCGCGGTCGGCAACTTCTAGGGTTAGGGTTAGGGTTAGGGTCTGGAGAACCAGAAAGCCCACAGCTCCAGGGATAATTGGGATTGCAAAGGCCTGCCAAGAGGAGCACGACACTGCACCGACATGGCTCCCTCCCCAGCTTTCCTAGCCAGAACGCGGGGGGGGCGTGGAGGAAAACCGCGGTCGGCAACTTCTAGGGTTAGGGTTAGGGTTAGGGTCTGGAGAACCAGAAAGCCCACAGCTCCAGGGATAATTGGCATTGCAAAGGCCTGCCAAGAGGAGCACGACACTGCACCGACATGGCTCCCTCCCCAGCTTTCCTAGCCAGAACGCGGGGGGGGCGTGGCCGGAAACCGCGGTCGGCAACTTCTAGGGTTAGGGTTAGGGTTAGGGTCTGGAGAACCAGAAAGCCCACAGCTCCAGGGATAATTGGCATTGCAAAGGCCTGCCAAGAGGAGCACGACACTGCACCGACATGGCTCCCTCCCCAGCTTTCCTAGCCAGAACCCGGCGGGGGCGTGGCCGGAAACCGCGGTCGGCAACTTCTAGGGTTAGGGTTAGGGTTAGGGTCTGGAGAACCAGAAAGCCCACAGCTCCAGGGATAATTGGCATTGCAAAGGCCTGCCAAGAGGAGCACGACACTGCACCGACATGGCTCCCTCCCCAGCTTTCCTAGCCAGAACGCGGGGGGGGGCGCGGCCGGAAACCGCGGTCGGCAACTTCTAGGGTTAGGGTTAGGGTTAGGGTCTGGAGAACCAGAAAGCCCACAGCTCCAGGGATAATTGGGATTGCAAAGGCCTGCCAAGAGGAGCACGACACTGCACCGACATGGCTCCCTCCCCAGCTTTCCTAGCCAGAACGCGGGGGGGGCGTGGCCGGAAACCGCGGTCGGCAACTTCTAGGGTTAGGGTTAGGGTTAGGGTCTGGAGAACCAGAAAGCCCACAGCTCCAGGGATAATTGGGATTGTAAAGGCCTGCCAAGAGGAGCACGACACTGCACCGACATGGCTCCCTCCCCAGCTTTCCAAGCCAGAACGCCGGGGGGGCGTGGCCGGAAACCGCGGTCGGCAACTTCTAGGGTTAGGGTTAGGGTTAGGGTCTGGAGAACCAGAAAGCCCACAGCTCCAGGGATAATTGGGATTGCAAATGCCTGCCAAGAGGAGCACGACACTGCACCGACATGGCTCCCTCCCCAGCTTTCCTAGCCAGAACGCGGGGGGGGCGTGGCCGGAAACCGCGGTCGGCAACTTCTAGGGTTAGGGTTAGGGTTAGCGTCTGGAGAACCAGAAAGCCCACAGCTCCAGGGATAATTGGCATTGCAAAGGCCTGCCAAGAGGAGCACGACACTGCACCGACATGGCTCCCTCCCCAGCTTTCCTAGCCAGAACGCTGGGGGGGCGTGGCCGGAAAGCGCGGTCGGCAACTTCTAGGGTTAGGGTTAGGGTTAGGGTCTGGAGAACCAGAAAGCCCACAGCTCCAGGGATAATTGGCATTGCAAAGGCCTGCCAAGAGGAGCACGACACTGCACCGACATGGCTCCCTCCCCAGCTTTCCTAGCCAGAACGCGGGGGGGGCGTGGAGGAAAACCGCGGTCGGCAACTTCTAGGGTTAGGGTTAGGGTTAGCGTCTGGAGAACCAGAAAGCCCACAGCTCCAGGGATAATTGGCATTGCAAAGGCCTGCCAAGAGGAGCACGACACTGCACCGACATGGCTCCCTCCCCAGCTTTCCTAGCCAGAAGCCGGCGGGGGCGTGGCCAGAAACCGCGGTCGGCAACTTCTAGGGTTAGGGTTAGGGTTAGGGTCTGGAGAACCAGAAAGCCCACAGCTCCAGGGATAATTGGCATTGCAAAGGCCTGCCAAGAGGAGCACGACACTGCACCGACATGGCTCCCTCCCCAGCTTTCCTAGCCAGAACGCGGGGGGGCGTGGCCGGAAACCGCGGTCGGCAACTTCTAGGGTTAGGGTTAGGGTTAGGGTCTGGAGAACCAGAAAGCCCACAGCTCCAGGGATAATTGGCATTGCAAAGGCCTGCCAAGAGGAGCACGACACTGCACCGACATGGCTCCCTCCCCAGCTTTCCTAGCCAGAACCCGGCGGGGGCGTGGCCGGAAACCGCGGTCGGCAACTTCTAGGGTTAGGGTTAGGGTTAGGGTCTGGAGAACCAGAAAGCCCACAGCTCCAGGGATAATTGGCATTGCAAAGGCCTGCCAAGAGGAGCACGACACTGCACCGACATGGCTCCCTCCCCAGCTTTCCTAGCCAGAACGCGGGGGGGGGCGTGGCCGGAAACCGCGGTCGGCAACTTCTAGGGTTAGGGTTAGGGTTAGGGTCTGGAGAACCAGAAAGCCCACAGCTCCAGGGATAATTGGCATTGCAAAGGCCTGCCAAGAGGAGCACGACACTGCACCGACATGGCTCCCTCCCCAGCTTTCCTAGCCAGAACGCGGGGGGGGCGTGGCCGGAAACCGCGGTCGGCAACTTCTAGGGTTAGGGTTAGGGTTAGGGTCTGGAGAACCAGAAAGCCCACAGCTCCAGGGATAATTGGCATTGCAAAGGCCTGCCAAGAGGAGCACGACACTGCACCGACATGGCTCCCTCCCCAGCTTTCCTAGCCAGAACCCGGGGGAGGCGTGGCCGGAAACCGCGGTCGGCAACTTCTAGGGTTAGGGTTAGGGTTAGCGTCTGGAGAACCAGAAAGCCCACAGCTCCAGGGATAATTGGCATTGCAAAGGCCTGCCAAGAGGAGCACGACACTGCACCGACATGGCTCCCTCCCCAGCTTTCCTAGCCAGAACCCGGGAGGGGCGTGGCCGGAAACCGCGGTCGGCAACTTCTAGGGTTAGGGTTAGGGTTAGCGTCTGGAGAACCAGAAAGCCCACAGCTCCAGGGATAATTGGCATTGCAAAGGCCTGCCAAGAGGAGCACGACACTGCACCGACATGGCTCCCTCCCCAGCTTTCCTAGCCAGAACGCGGGGGGGGGCGTGGCCGGAAACCGCGGTCGGCAACTTCTAGGGTTAGGGTTAGGGTTAGGGTCTGGAGAACCAGAAAGCCCACAGCTCCAGGGATAATTGGCATTGCAAAGGCCTGCCAAGAGGAGCACGACACTGCACCGACATGGCTCCCTCCCCAGCTTTCCTAGCCAGAAGCCGGCGGGGGCGTGGCCAGAAACCGCGGTCGGCAACTTCTAGGGTTAGGGTTAGGGTTAGGGTCTGGAGAACCAGAAAGCCCACAGCTCCAGGGATAATTGGCATTGCAAAGGCCTGCCAAGAGGAGCACGACACTGCACCGACATGGCTCCCTCCCCAGCTTTCCTAGCCAGAACGCGGGGGGGGCGTGGCCGGAAACCGCGGTCGGCAACTTCTAGGGTTAGGGTTAGGGTTAGGGTCTGGAGAACCAGAAAGCCCACAGCTCCAGGGATAATTGGCATTGCAAAGGCCTGCCAAGAGGAGCACGACACTGCACCGACATGGCTCCCTCCCCAGCTTTCCTAGCCAGAACCCGGCGGGGGCGTGGCCGGAAACCGCGGTCGGCAACTTCTAGGGTTAGGGTTAGGGTTAGGGTCTGGAGAACCAGAAAGCCCACAGCTCCAGGGATAATTGGCATTGCAAAGGCCTGCCAAGAGGAGCACGACACTGCACCGACATGGCTCCCTCCCCAGCTTTCCTAGCCAGAACGCGGGGGGGGGCGTGGCCGGAAACCGCGGTCGGCAACTTCTAGGGTTAGGGTTAGGGTTAGGGTCTGGAGAACCAGAAAGCCCACAGCTCCAGGGATAATTGGCATTGCAAAGGCCTGCCAAGAGGAGCACGACACTGCACCGACATGGCACTCTCCCCAGCTTTCCTAGCCAGAACGCGGCGGGGGCGTGGCCGGAAACCGCGGTCGGCAACTTCTAGGGTTAGGGTTAGGGTTAGGGTCTGGAGAACCAGAAAGCCCACAGCTCCAGGGATAATTGGCATTGCAAAGGCCTGCCAAGAGGAGCACGACACTGCACCGACATGGCTCCCTCCCCAGCTTTCCTAGCCAGAACGCGGGGGGGGCGTGGCCGGAAAGCGCGGTCGGCAACTTCTAGGGTTATGGTTAGGGTTAGGGTCTGGAGAACCAGAAAGCCCACAGCTCCAGGGATAATTGGGATTGCAAAGGCCTGCCAAGAGGAGCACGACACTGCACCGACATGGCTCCCTCCCCAGCTTTCCTAGCCAGAACCCGGGGGAGGCGTGGCCGGAAACCGCGGTCGGCAACTTCTAGGGTCAGGGTTAGGGTTAGCGTCTGGAGAACCAGAAAGCCCACAGCTCCAGGGATAATTGGCATTGCAAAGGCCTGCCAAGAGGAGCACGACACTGCACCGACATGGCTCCCTCCCCAGCTTTCCTAGCCAGAACCCGGGAGGGGCGTGGCCGGAAACCGCGGTCGGCAACTTCTAGGGTTAGGGTTAGGGTTAGCGTCTGGAGAACCAGAAAGCCCACAGCTCCAGGGATAATTGGCATTGCAAAGGCCTGCCAAGAGGAGCACGACACTGCACCGACATGGCTCCCTCCCCAGCTTTCCTAGCCAGAACGCGGGGGGGGGCGTGGCCGGAAACCGCGGTCGGCAACTTCTAGGGTTAGGGTTAGGGTTAGGGTCTGGAGAACCAGAAAGCCCACAGCTCCAGGGATAATTGGCATTGCAAAGGCCTGCCAAGAGGAGCACGACACTGCACCGACATGGCTCCCTCCCCAGCTTTCCTAGCCAGAACCCGGGGGAGGCGTGGCCGGAAACCGCGGTCGGCAACTTCTAGGGTTAGGGTTAGGGTTAGGGTCTGGAGAACCAGAAAGCCCACAGCTCCAGGGATAATTGGCATTGCAAAGGCCTGCCAAGAGGAGCACGACACTGCACCGACATGGCTCCCTCCCCAGCTTTCCTAGCCAGAACGCGGGGGGGGCGTGGCCGGAAACCGCGGTCGGCAACTTCTAGGGTTAGGGTTAGGGTTAGGGTCTGGAGAACCAGAAAGCCCACAGCTCCAGGGATAATTGGCATTGCAAAGGCCTGCCAAGAGGAGCACGACACTGCACCGACATGGCTCCCTCCCCAGCTTTCCTAGCCAGAACCCGGCGGGGGCGTGGCCGGAAACCGCGGTCGGCAACTTCTAGGGTTAGGGTTAGGGTTAGCGTCTGGAGAACCAGAAAGCCCACAGCTCCAGGGATAATTGGCATTTGCAAAGGCCTGCCAAGAGGAGCACGACACTGCACCGACATGGATCCCTCCCCAGCTTTCCTAGCCAGAACCCACGGGGGGCGTGGCCGGAAACCGTGGTCGGCAACTTCTAGGGTTAGGGTTAGGGTTAGGGTCTGGAGAACCAGAAAGCCCACAGCTCCAGGGATAATTGGCATTGCAAAGGCCTGCCAAGAGGAGCACGACACTGCACCGACATGGCTCCCTCCCCAGCTTTCCTAGCCAGAACGTGGGGGGGGCGTGGCCGGAAACCGCGGTCGGCAACTTCTAGGGTTAGGGTTAGGGTTAGGGTCTGGAGAACCAGAAAGCCCACAGCTCCAGGGATAATTGGGATTGCAAAGGCCTGCCAAGAGGAGCACGACACTGCACCGACATGGCTCCCTCCCCAGCTTTCCTAGCCAGAATGCGGGGGGGGCGTGGCCGGAAACCGCGGTCGGCAACTTCTAGGGTTAGGGTTAGGGTTAGGGTCTGGAGAACCAGAAAGCCCACAGCTCCAGGGATAATTGGCATTGCAAAGGCCTGCCAAGAGGAGCACGACACTGCACCGACATGGCTCCCTCCCCAGCTTTCCTAGCCAGAACGCGGGGGGGGGCGTGGCCGGAAACCGCGGTCGGCAACTTCTAGGGTTAGGGTTAGGGTTAGGGTCTGGAGAACCAGAAAGCCCACAGCTCCAGGGATAATTGGCATTGCAAAGGCCTGCCAAGAGGAGCACGACACTGCACCGACATGGCTCCCTCCCCAGCTTTCCTAGCCAGAACGCGGGGGGGGGCGTGGCCGGAAACCGCGGTCGGCAACTTCTAGTGTTAGGGTTAGGGTTAGGGTCTGGAGAACCAGAAAGCCCACAGCTCCAGGGATAATTGGGATTGCAAAGGCCTACCAAGAGGAGCACGACACTGCACCGACATGGCTCCCTCCCCAGCTTTCCTAGCCAGAACGCGGGGGGGGCGTGGCCGGAAACCGCGGTCGGCAACTTCTAGGGTTAGGGTTAGGGTTAGGGTCTGGAGAACCAGAAAGCCCACAGCTCCAGGGATAATTGGCATTGCAAAGGCCTGCCAAGAGGAGCACGACACTGCACCGACATGGCTCCCTCCCCAGCTTTCCTAGCCAGAACGCGGGGGGGGCGTGGCCGGAAACCGCGGTCGGCAACTTCTAGGGTTAGGGTTAGGGTTAGGGTCTGGAGAACCAGAAAGCCCACAGCTCCAGGGATAATTGGCATTGCAAAGGCCTGCCAAGAGGAGCACGACACTGCACCGACATGGCTCCCTCCCCAGCTTTCCTAGCCAGAACGCGGGGGGGGCGTGGCCGGAAACCGCGGTCGGCAACTTCTAGGGTTAGGGTTAGGGTTAGGGTCTGGAGAACCAGAAAGCCCACAGCTCCAGGGATAATTGGCATTGCAAAGGCCTGCCAAGAGGAGCACGACACTGCACCGACATGGCTCCCTCCCCAGCTTTCCTAGCCAGAACCCGGCGGGGGCGTGGCCGGAAACCGCGGTCGGCAACTTCTAGGGTTAGGGTTAGGGTTAGGGTCTGGAGAACCAGAAAGCCCACAGCTCCAGGGATAATTGGCATTTGCAAAGGCCTGCCAAGAGGAGCACGACACTGCACCGACATGGATCCCTCCCCAGCTTTCCTAGCCAGAACCCACGGGGGGCGTGGCCGGAAACCGTGGTCGGCAACTTCTAGGGTTAGGGTTAGGGTTAGGGTCTGGAGAACCAGAAAGCCCACAGCTCCAGGGATAATTGGCATTGCAAAGGCCTGCCAAGAGGAGCACGACACTGCACCGACATGGCTCCCTCCCCAGCTTTCCTAGCCAGAACGTGGGGGGGGCGTGGCCGGAAACCGCGGTCGGCAACTTCTAGGGTTAGGGTTAGGGTTAGGGTCTGGAGAACCAGAAAGCCCACAGCTCCAGGGATAATTGGGATTGCAAAGGCCTGCCAAGAGGAGCACGACACTGCACCGACATGGCTCCCTCCCCAGCTTTCCTAGCCAGAATGCGGGGGGGGCGTGGCCGGAAACCGCGGTCGGCAACTTCTAGGGTTAGGGTTAGGGTTAGGGTCTGGAGAACCAGAAAGCCCACAGCTCCAGGGATAATTGGCATTGCAAAGGCCTGCCAAGAGGAGCACGACACTGCACCGACATGGCTCCCTCCCCAGCTTTCCTAGCCAGAACGCGGGGGGGGGCGTGGCCGGAAACCGCGGTCGGCAACTTCTAGGGTTAGGGTTAGGGTTAGGGTCTGGAGAACCAGAAAGCCCACAGCTCCAGGGATAATTGGCATTGCAAAGGCCTGCCAAGAGGAGCACGACACTGCACCGACATGGCTCCCTCCCCAGCTTTCCTAGCCAGAACGCGGGGGGGGGCGTGGCCGGAAACCGCGGTCGGCAACTTCTAGTGTTAGGGTTAGGGTTAGGGTCTGGAGAACCAGAAAGCCCACAGCTCCAGGGATAATTGGGATTGCAAAGGCCTACCAAGAGGAGCACGACACTGCACCGACATGGCTCCCTCCCCAGCTTTCCTAGCCAGAACGCGGGGGGGGCGTGGCCGGAAACCGCGGTCGGCAACTTCTAGGGTTAGGGTTAGGGTTAGGGTCTGGAGAACCAGAAAGCCCACAGCTCCAGGGATAATTGGCATTGCAAAGGCCTGCCAAGAGGAGCACGACACTGCACCGACATGGCTCCCTCCCCAGCTTTCCTAGCCAGAACGCGGGGGGGGCGTGGCCGGAAACCGCGGTCGGCAACTTCTAGGGTTAGGGTTAGGGTTAGCGTCTGGAGAACCAGAAAGCCCACAGCTCCAGGGATAATTGGCATTGCAAAGGCCTGCCAAGAGGAGCACGACACTGCACCGACATGGCTCCCTCCCCAGCTTTCCTAGCCAGAACGCGGGGGGGGCGTGGCCGGAAACCGCGGTCGGCAACTTCTAGGGTTAGGGTTAGGGTTAGGGTCTGGAGAACCAGAAAGCCCACAGCTCCAGGGATAATTGGGATGGCAAAGGCCTGCCAAGAGGAGCACGACACTGCACCGACATGGCTCCCTCCCCAGCTTTCCTAGCCAGAATGCGGGGGGGGCGTGGCCGGAAACCGCGGTCGGCAACTTCTAGGGTTAGGGTTAGGGTTAGGGTCTGGAGAACCAGAAAGCCCACAGCTCCAGGGATAATTGGCATTGCAAAGGCCTGCCAAGAGGAGCACGACACTGCACCGACATGGCTCCCTCCCCAGCTTTCCTAGCCAGAACCCGGGGGAGGCGTGGCCGGAAACCGCGGTCGGCAACTTCTAGGGTTAGGGTTAGGGTTAGCGTCTGGAGAACCAGAAAGCCCACAGCTCCAGGGATAATTGGCATTGCAAAGGCCTGCCAAGAGGAGCACGACACTGCACCGACATGGCTCCCTCCCCAGCTTTCCTAGCCAGAACCCGGGAGGGGCGTGGCCGGAAACCGCGGTCGGCAACTTCTAGGGTTAGGGTTAGGGTTAGCGTCTGGAGAACCAGAAAGCCCACAGCTCCAGGGATAATTGGCATTGCAAAGGCCTGCCAAGAGGAGCACGACACTGCACCGACATGGCTCCCTCCCCAGCTTTCCTAGCCAGAACGTGGGGGGGGGCGTGGCCGGAAACCGCGGTCGGCAACTTCTAGGGTTAGGGTTAGGGTTAGGGTCTGGAGAACCAGAAAGCCCACAGCTCCAGGGATAATTGGCATTGCAAAGGCCTGCCAAGAGGAGCACGACACTGCACCGACATGGCTCCCTCCCCAGCTTTCCTAGCCAGAACCCGGGGGAGGCGTGGCCGGAAACCGCGGTCGGCAACTTCTAGGGTTAGGGTTAGGGTTAGGGTCTGGAGAACCAGAAAGCCCACAGCTCCAGGGATAATTGGCATTGCAAAGGCCTGCCAAGAGGAGCACGACACTGCACCGACATGGCTCCCTCCCCAGCTTTCCTAGCCAGAACGCGGGGGGGGCGTGGCCGGAAACCGCGGTCGGCAACTTCTAGGGTTAGGGTTAGGGTTAGGGTCTGGAGAACCAGAAAGCCCACAGCTCCAGGGATAATTGGCATTGCAAAGGCCTGCCAAGAGGAGCACGACACTGCACCGACATGGCTCCCTCCCCAGCTTTCCTAGCCAGAACCCGGCGGGGGCGTGGCCGGAAACCGCGGTCGGCAACTTCTAGGGTTAGGGTTAGGGTTAGGGTCTGGAGAACCAGAAAGCCCACAGCTCCAGGGATAATTGGCATTGCAAAGGCCTGCCAAGAGGAGCACGACACTGCACCGACATGGCTCCCTCCCCAGCTTTCCTAGCCAGAACGCGGGGGGGGGCGTGGCCGGAAACCGCGGTCGGCAACTTCTAGTGTTAGGGTTAGGGTTAGGGTCTGGAGAACCAGAAAGCCCACAGCTCCAGGGATAATTGGCATTGCAAAGGCCTACCAAGAGGAGCACGACACTGCACCGACATGGCTCCCTCCCCAGCTTTCCTAGCCAGAACGCGGGGGGGGCGTGGCCGGAAACCGCGGTCGGCAACTTCTAGGGTTAGGGTTAGGGTTAGGGTCTGGAGAACCAGAAAGCCCACAGCTCCAGGGATAATTGGCATTGCAAAGGCCTGCCAAGAGGAGCACGACACTGCACCGACATGGCTCCCTCCCCAGCTTTCCTAGCCAGAACGCGGGGGGGGCGTGGCCGGAAACCGCGGTCGGCAACTTCTAGGGTTAGGGTTAGGGTTAGGGTCTGGAGAACCAGAAAGCCCACAGCTCCAGGGATAATTGGCATTGCAAAGGCCTGCCAAGAGGAGCACGACACTGCACCGACATGGCTCCCTCCCCAGCTTTCCTAGCCAGAACGCGGGGGGGGCGTGGCCGGAAACCGCGGTCGGCAACTTCTAGGGTTAGGGTTAGGGTTAGGGTCTGGAGAACCAGAAAGCCCACAGCTCCAGGGATAATTGGGATGGCAAAGGCCTGCCAAGAGGAGCACGACACTGCACCGACATGGCTCCCTCCCCAGCTTTCCTAGCCAGAATGCGGGGGGGGCGTGGCCGGAAACCGCGGTCGGCAACTTCTAGGGTTAGGGTTAGGGTTAGGGTCTGGAGAACCAGAAAGCCCACAGCTCCAGGGATAATTGGCATTGCAAAGGCCTGCCAAGAGGAGCACGACACTGCACCGACATGGCTCCCTCCCCAGCTTTCCTAGCCAGAACGCTGGGGGGGCGTGGCCGGAAACCGCGGTCGGCAACTTCTAGGGTTAGGGTTAGGGTTAGGGTCTGGAGAACCAGAAAGCCCACAGCTCCAGGGATAATTGGGATTGCAAAGGCCTGCCAAGAAGAGCACGACACTGCACCGACATGGCTCCCTCCCCAGCTTTCCTAGCCTGAACCCACGGGGGGCGGGGCCGGAAACCACGGTCGGCAACTTCTAGGGTTAGGGTTAGGGTTAGGGTCTGGAGAACCAGAAAGCCCACAGCTCCAGGGATAATTGGCATTGCAAAGGCCTGCCAAGAGGAGCACGACACTGCACCGACATGGCTCCCTCCCCAGCTTTCCTAGCCAGAACGCGGGGGGGGCGTGGCCGGAAAGCGCTGTCGGCAACTTCTAGGGTTAGGGTTAGGGTTAGGGTCTGGAGAACCAGAAAGCCCACAGCTCCAGGGATAATTGGCATTGCAAAGGCCTGCCAAGAGGAGCACGACACTGCACCGACATGGCTCCCTCCCCAGCTTTCCTAGCCAGAACGCTGGGGGGGCGTGGCCGGAAACCGCGGTCGGCAACTTCTAGGGTTAGGGTTAGGGTTAGGGTCTGGAGAACCAGAAAGACCACAGCTCCAGGGATAATTGGGATTGCAAAGGCCTGCCAAGAGGAGCACGACACTGCACCGACATGGCTCTCTCCCCAGCTTTCCTAGCCAGAACCCGAGGGGGCGTGGCCGGAAACTGCGGTCGGCAACTTCTAGGGTTAGGGTTAGGGTTAGGGTCTGGAGAACCAGAAAGCCCACAGCTCCAGAGATAATTGGTATTGCAAAGGCCTGCCAAGAGGAGCACGACACTGCACCGACATGGCTCCCTCCCCAGCTTTCCTAGCCAGAACGCGGGGGGGGCGTGGCCGGAAACCGCGGTCGGCAACTTCTAGGGTTAGGGTTAGGGTTAGGGTCTGGAGAACCAGAAAGCCCACAGCTCCAGGGATAATTGGGATTGTAAAGGCCTGCCAAGAGGAGCACGACACTGCACCGACATGGCTCCCTCCCCAGCTTTCCAAGCCAGAACGCCGGGGGGGCGTGGCCGGAAACCGCGGTCGGCAACTTCTAGGGTTAGGGTTAGGGTTAGGGTCTGGAGAACCAGAAAGCCCACAGCTCCAGGGATAATTGGGATTGCAAATGCCTGCCAAGAGGAGCACGACACTGCACCGACATGGCTCCCTCCCCAGCTTTCCTAGCCAGAACGCGGGGGGGGCGTGGCCGGAAACCGCGGTCGGCAACTTCTAGGGTTAGGGTTAGGGTTAGCGTCTGGAGAACCAGAAAGCCCACAGCTCCAGGGATAATTGGCATTGCAAAGGCCTGCCAAGAGGAGCACGACACTGCACCGACATGGCTCCCTCCCCAGCTTTCCTAGCCAGAACGCTGGGGGGGCGTGGCCGGAAACCGCGGTCGGCAACTTCTAGGGTTAGGGTTAGGGTTAGGGTCTGGAGAACCAGAAAGCCCACAGCTCCAGGGATAATTGGCATTGCAAAGGCCTGCCAAGAGGAGCACGACACTGCACCGACATGGCTCCCTCCCCAGCTTTCCTAGCCAGAAGCCGGCGGGGGCGTGGCCAGAAACCGCGGTCGGCAACTTCTAGGGTTAGGGTTAGGGTTAGGGTCTGGAGAACCAGAAAGCCCACAGCTCCAGGGATAATTGGCATTGCAAAGGCCTGCCAAGAGGAGCACGACACTGCACCGACATGGCTCCCTCCCCAGCTTTCCTAGCCAGAACGCGGGGGGGGGCGTGGCCGGAAACCGCGGTCGGCAACTTCTAGGGTTAGGGTTAGGGTTAGGGTCTGGAGAACCAGAAAGCCCACAGCTCCAGGGATAATTGGCATTGCAAAGGCCTGCCAAGAGGAGCACGACACTGCACCGACATGGCTCCCTCCCCAGCTTTCCTAGCCAGAACCCGGCGGGGGCGTGGCCGGAAACCGCGGTCGGCAACTTCTAGGGTTAGGGTTAGGGTTAGGGTCTGGAGAACCAGAAAGCCCACAGCTCCAGGGATAATTGGCATTGCAAAGGCCTGCCAAGAGGAGCACGACACTGCACCGACATGGCTCCCTCCCCAGCTTTCCTAGCCAGAACGCGGGGGGGGGCGTGGCCGGAAACCGCGGTCGGCAACTTCTAGGGTTAGGGTTAGGGTTAGGGTCTGGAGAACCAGAAAGCCCACAGCTCCAGGGATAATTGGCATTGCAAAGGCCTGCCAAGAGGAGCACGACACTGCACCGACATGGCTCCCTCCCCAGCTTTCCTAGCCAGAACCCGGGGGGGGCGTGGCCAGAAACCGCGGTCGGCAACTTCTAGGGTTAGGGTTAGGGTTAGGGTCTGGAGAACCAGAAAGCCCACAGCTCCAGGGATAATTGGGATTGCAAAGGCCTGCCAAGAGGAGCACGACACTGCACCGACATGGCTCCCTCCCCAGCTTTCCTAGCCAGAACGCGGGGGGGGCGTGGCCGGAAACCGCCGTCGGCAACTTCTAGGGTTAGGGTTAGGGTTAGGGTCTGGAGAACCAGAAAGCCCACAGCTCCAGGGATAATTGGCATTGCAAAGGCCTGCCAAGAGGAGCACGACACTGCACCGACATGGCTCCCTCCCCAGCTTTCCTAGCCAGAACCCGGCGGGGGCGTGGTCGGAAACCGCCGTCGGCAACTTCTAGGGTTAGGGTTAGGGTTAGGGTCTGGAGAACCAGAAAGCCCACAGCTCCAGGGATAATTGGCATTGCAAAGGCCTGCCAAGAGGAGCACGACACTGCACCGACATGGCTCCCTCCCCAGCTTTCCTAGCCAGAACCCGGGGGGGGCGTGGCCGGAAACCGCGGTCGGCAACTTCTAGGGTTAGGGTTAGGGTTAGGGTCTGGAGAACCAGAAAGCCCACAGCTCCAGGGATAATTGGCATTGCAAAGGCCTGCCAAGAGGAGCACGACACTGCACCGACATGGCTCCCTCCCCAGCTTTCCTAGCCAGAACCCGAGGGGGCGTGGCCGGAAACTGCGGTCGGCAACTTCTAGGGTTAGGGTTAGGGTTAGGGTCTGGAGAACCAGAAAGCCCACAGCTCCAGGGATAATTGGCATTGCAAAGGCCTGCCAAGAGGAGCACGACACTGCACCGACATGGCTCCCTCCCCAGCTTTCCTAGCCAGAACGCGGGGGGGGCGTGGCCGGAAACCGCGGTCGGCAACTTCTAGGGTTAGGGTTAGGGTTAGGGTCTGGAGAACCAGAAAGCCCACAGCTCCAGGGATAATTGGCATTGCAAAGGCCTGCCAAGAGGAGCACGACACTGCACCGACATGGCTCCCTCCCCAGCTTTCCTAGCCAGAACCCGGGGGGGGCGTGGCCGGAAACCGCGGTCGGCAACTTCTAGGGTTAGGGTTAGGGTTAGGGTCTGGAGAACCAGAAAGCCCACAGCTCCAGGGATAATTGGCATTGCAAAGGCCTGCCAAGAGGAGCACGACACTGCACCGACATGGCTCCCTCCCCAGCTTTCCTAGCCAGAACCCGGCGGGGGCGTGGTCGGAAACCGCGGTCGGCAACATCTAGGGTTAGGGTTAGGGTTAGGGTCTGGAGAACCAGAAAGCCCACAGCTCCAGGGATAATTGGCATTGCAAAGGCCTGCCAAGAGGAGCACGACACTGCACCGACATGGCTCCCTCCCCAGCTTTCCTAGCCAGAACGCGGGGGGGGCGTGGCCGGAAACCGCGGTCGGCAACTTCTAGGGTTAGGGTTAGGGTTAGGGTCTGGAGAACCAGAAAGCCCACAGCTCCAGGGATAATTGGCATTGCAAAGGCCTGCCAAGAGGAGCACGACACTGCACCGACATGGCTCCCTCCCCAGCTTTCCTAGCCAGAACGCGGGGGGGGCGTGGCCGGAAACCGCGGTCGGCAACTTCTAGGGTTAGGGTTAGGGTTAGGGTCTGGAGAACCAGAAAGCCCACAGCTCCAGGGATAATTGGCATTGCAAAGGCCTGCCAAGAGGAGCACGACACTGCACCGACATGGCTCCCTCCCCAGCTTTCCTAGCCAGAACCTGGCGGGGGCGTGGTCGGAAACCGCGGTCGGCAACTTCTAGGGTTAGGGTTAGGGTTAGGGTCTGGAGAACCAGAAAGCCCACAGCTCCAGGGATAATTGGCATTGCAAAGGCCTGCCAAGAGGAGCACGACACTGCACCGACATGGCTCCCTCCCCAGCTTTCCTAGCCAGAACGCGGGGGGGGCGTGGCCGGAAACCGCGGTCGGCAACTTCTAGGGTTAGGGTTAGGGTTAGGGTCTGGAGAACCAGAAAGCCCACAACTCCAGGGATAATTGGCATTGCAAAGGCCTGCCAAGAGGAGCACGACACTGCACCGACATGGCTCCCTCCCCAGCTTTCCTAGCCAGAACGCGGGGGGGGCGTGGCCGGAAACCGCGGTCGGCAACTTCTAGGGTTAGGGTTAGGGTTAGGGTCTGGAGAACCAGAAAGCCCACAGCTCCAGGGATAATTGGCATTGCAAAGGCCTGCCAAGAGGAGCACGACACTGCACCGACATGGCTCCCTCCCCAGCTTTCCTAGCCAGAACCCGGCGGGGGCGTGGTCGGAAACCGCGGTCGGCAACTTCTAGGGTTAGGGTTAGGGTTAGGGTCTGGAGAACCAGAAAGCCCACAGCTCCAGGGATAATTGGCATTGCAAAGGCCTGCCAAGAGGAGCACGACACTGCACCGACATGGCTCCCTCCCCAGCTTTCCTAGCCAGAACGCGGGGGGGGGCGTGGCCGGAAACCGCGGTCGGCAACTTCTAGGGTTAGGGTTAGGGTTAGGGTCTGGAGAACCAGAAAGCCCACAGCTCCAGGGATAATTGGCATTGCAAAGGCCTGCCAAGAGGAGCACGACACTGCACCGACATGGCTCTCTCCCCAGCTTTCCTAGCCAGAACCCGGGGGGGCGTGGCCGGAAACTGCGGTCGGCAACTTCTAGGGTTAGGGTTAGGGTTAGGGTCTGGAGAACCAGAAAGCCCACAGCTCCAGGGATAATTGGCATTGCAAAGGCCTGCCAAGAGGAGCACGACACTGCACCGACATGGCTCCCTCCCCAGCTTTCCTAGCCAGAACGCGGGGGGGGCGTGGCCGGAAACCGCCGTCGGCAACTTCTAGGGTTAGGGTTAGGGTTAGGGTCTGGAGAACCAGAAAGCCCACAGCTCCAGGGATAATTGGGATTGTAAAGGCCTGCCAAGAGGAGCACGACACTGCACCGACATGGCTCCCTCCCCAGCTTTCCTAGCCAGAACGCCGGGGGGGCGTGGCCGGAAACCGCGGTCGGCAACTTCTAGGGTTAGGGTTAGGGTTAGGGTCTGGAGAACCAGAAAGCCCACAGCTCCAGGGATAATTGGGATTGCAAATGCCTGCCAAGAGGAGCACGACACTGCACCGACATGGCTCCCTCCCCAGCTTTCCTAGCCAGAACGCGGGGGGGGCGTGGCCGGAAACCGCGGTCGGCAACTTCTAGGGTTAGGGTTAGGGTTAGCGTCTGGAGAACCAGAAAGCCCACAGCTCCAGGGATAATTGGCATTGCAAAGGCCTGCCAAGAGGAGCACGACACTGCACCGACATGGCTCCCTCCCCAGCTTTCCTAGCCAGAACGCGGGGGGGGCGTGGCCGGAAACCGCGGTCGGCAACTTCTAGGGTTAGGGTTAGGGTTAGGGTCTGGAGAACCAGAAAGCCCACAGCTCCAGGGATAATTGGCATTGCAAAGGCCTGCCAAGAGGAGCACGACACTGCACCGACATGGCTCCCTCCCCAGCTTTCCTAGCCAGAACGCGGGGGGGGCGTGGAGGAAAACCGCGGTCGGCAACTTCTAGGGTTAGGGTTAGCGTCTGGAGAACCAGAAAGCCCACAGCTCCAGGGATAATTGGCATTGCAAAGGCCTGCCAAGAGGAGCATGACACTGCACCGACATGGCTCCCTCCCCAGCTTTCCTAGCCAGAACCCGGCGGGGGCGTGGTCGGAAACCGCGGTCGGCAACATCTAGGGTTAGGGTTAGGGTTAGGGTCTGGAGAACCAGAAAGCCCACAGCTCCAGGGATAATTGGCATTGCAAAGGCCTGCCAAGAGCAGCACGACACTGCACCGACATGGCTCCCTCCCCAGCTTTCCTAGCCAGAACGCGGGGGGGGCGTGGCCGGAAACCGCGGTCGGCAACTTCTAGGGTTAGGGTTAGGGTTAGGGTCTGGAGAACCAGAAAGCCCACAGCTCCAGGGATAATTGGCATTGCAAAGGCCTGCCAAGAGGAGCACGACACTGCACCGACATGGCTCCCTCCCCAGCTTTCCTAGCCAGAACACGGGGGGGGCGTGGCCGGAAAGCGCGGTCGGCAACTTCTAGGGTTAGGGTTAGGGTTAGCGTCTGGAGAACCAGAAAGCCCACAGCTCCAGGGATAATTGGCATTGCAAAGGCCTGCCAAGAGGAGCACGACACTGCACCGACATGGCTCCCTCCCCAGCTTTCCTAGCCAGAACCCGGCGGGGGCGTGGCCGGAAAGCGCAGTCGGCAATTTCTAGGGTTAGGGTTAGGTTTAGCGTCTGGAGAACCAGAGAGCCCACAGCTCCAGGGATAATTGGCATTGCAAAGGCCTGCCAAGAGGAGCACGACACTGCACCGACATGGCTCCCTCCCCAGCTTTCCTAGCCAGAACCCGGCGGGGGCGTGGCCGGAAACCGCGGTCGGCAACTTCTAGGGTTAGGGTTAGGGTTAGGGTCTGGAGAACCAGAAAGCCCACAGCTCCAGGGATAATTGGCATTGCAAAGGCCTGCCAAGAGGAGCACGACACTGCACCGACATGGCTCCCTCCCCAGCTTTCCTAGCCAGAACGCGGGGGGGGCGTGGCCGGAAACCGCGGTCGGCAACTTCTAGGGTTAGGGTTAGGGTTAGGGTCTGGAGAACCAGAAAGCCCACAGCTCCAGGGATAATTGGCATTGCAAAGGCCTGCCAAGAGGAGCACGACACTGCACCGACATGGCTCCCTCCCCAGCTTTCCTAGCCAGAACGCGGGGGGGGCGTGGCCGGAAACCGCGGTCGGCAACTTCTAGGGTTAGGGTTAGGGTTAGGGTCTGGAGAACCAGAAAGCCCACAGCTCCAGGGATAATTGGGATTGCAAAGGCCTGCCAAGAGGAGCACGACACTGCACCGACATGGCTCCCTCCCCAGCTTTCCTAGCCAGAACGCGGGGGGGGCGTGGCCGGAAACCGCCGTCGGCAACTTCTAGGGTTAGGGTTAGGGTTAGGGTCTGGAGAACCAGAAAGCCCACAGCTCCAGGGATAATTGGCATTGCAAAGGCCTGCCAAGAGGAGCACGACACTGCACCGACATGGCTCCCTCCCCAACTTTCCTAGCCAGAACGCCGGGGGGGCGTGGCCGGAAACCGCGGTCGGCAACTTCTAGGGTTAGGGTTAGGGTTAGGGTCTGGAGAACCAGAAAGCCCACAGCTCCAGGGATAATTGGCATTGCAAAGGCCTGCCAAGAGGAGCACGACACTGCACCGACATGGCTCCCTCCCCAGCTTTCCCGCCTAGAACCCGGGGGGGGCGTGGCCGGAAACCGCGGTCGGCAACTTCTAGGGTTAGGGTTAGGGTTAGGGTCTGGAGAACCAGAAAGCCCACAGCTCCAGGGACAATTGGCATTGCAAAGGCCTGCCAAGAGGAGCACGACACTGCACCGACATGGCTCCCTCCCCAGCTTTCCTAGCCAGAACGCGGGGGGGGCGTGGCCGGAAACCGCCGTCGGCAACTTCTAGGGTTAGGGTTAGGGTTAGGGTCTGGAGAACCAGAAAGCCCACAGCTCCAGGGATAATTGGCATTGCAAAGGCCTGCCAAGAGGAGCACGACACTGCACCGACATGGCTCCCTCCCCAGCTTTCCTAGCCAGAACCCGGCGGGGGCGTGGCCGGAAACCGCGGTCGGCAACTTCTAGGGTTAGGGTTAGGGTTAGGGTCTGGAGAACCAGAAAGCCCACAGCTCCAGGGATAATTGGCATTGCAAAGGCCTGCCAAGAGGAGCACGACACTGCACCGACATGGCTCCCTCCCCAGCTTTCCTAGCCAGAACGCGGGGGGGGCGTGGCCGGAAACCGCGGTCGGCAACTTCTAGGGTTAGGGTTAGGGTTAGGGTCTGGAGAACCAGAAAGCCCACAGCTCCAGGGATAATTGGCATTGCAAAGGCCTGCCAAGAGGAGCACGACACTGCACCGACATGGCTCCCTCCCCAGCTTTCCTAGCCAGAACGCGGGGGGGGCGTGGCCGGAAACCGCCGTCGGCAACTTCTAGGGTTAGGGTTAGGGTTAGGGTCTGGAGAACCAGAAAGCCCACAGCTCCAGGGATAATTGGCATTGCAAAGGCCTGCCAAGAGGAGCACGACACTGCACCGACATGGCTCCCTCCCCAGCTTTCCTAGCCAGAACGCGGGGGGGCGTGGCCGGAAACCGCGGTCGGCAACTTCTAGGGTTAGGGTTAGGGTTAGGGTCTGGAGAACCAGAAAGCCCACAGCTCCAGGGATAATTGGCATTGCAAAGGCCTGCCAAGAGGAGCACGACACTGCACCGACATGGCTCTCTCCCCAGCTTTCCTAGCCAGAACCCGAGGGGGCCTGGCCGGAAACTGCGGTGGGCAACTTCTAGGGTTAGGGTTAGGGTTAGGGTCTGGAGAACCAGAAAGCCCACAGCTCCAGGGATAATTGGCATTGCAAAGGCCTGCCAAGAGGAGCACGACACTGCACCGACATGGCTCCCTCCCCAGCTTTCCTAGCCAGAACGCGGGGGGGGCGTGGCCGGAAACCGCCGTCGGCAACTTCTAAGGTTAGGGTTAGGGTTAGGGTCTGGAGAACCAGAAAGCCCACAGCTCCAGGGATAATTGGCATTGCAAAGGCCTGCCAAGAGGAGCACGACACTGCACCGACATGGCTCCCTCCCCAGCTTTCCTAGCCAGAACGCGGGGGGGGTGTGGCCGGAAACCGCGGTCGGCAACTTCTAGGGTTAGGGTTAGGGTTAGGGTCTGGAGAACCAGAAAGCCCACAGCTCCAGGGATAATTGGGATTGCAAAGGCCTGCCAAGAGGAGCACGACACTGCACCGACATGGCTCTCTCCCCAGCTTTCCTAGCCAGAACCCGAGGGGGCGTGGCCGGAAACTGCGGTCGGCAACTTCTAGGGTTAGGGTTAGGGTTAGGGTCTGGAGAACCAGAAAGCCCACAGCTCCAGGGATATTTGGGATTGCAAAGGCCTGCCAAGAGGAGCACGACACTGCACCGACATGGCTCCCTCCCCAGCTTTCCTAGCCAGAACCCACGGGGGGCGTGGCCGGAAACGGCGGTCGGCAACTTCTACGGTTAGGGTTAGGGTTAGGGTCTGGAGAACCAGAAAGCCCACAGCTCCAGGGACAATTGGCATTGCAAAGGCCTGCCAAGAGGAGCACGACACTGTACCGACATGGCTCCCTCCCCAGCTTTCCTAGCCAGAACGCGGGGGGGGCGTGGCCGGAAACCGCGGTCGGCAACTTCTAGGGTTAGGGTTAGGGTTAGGGTCTGGAGAACCAGAAAGCCCACAGCTCCAGGGATAATTGGCATTGCAAAGGCCTGCCAAGAGGAGCACGACACTGCACCGACATGGCTCCCTCCCCAGCTTTCCTAGCCAGAACGCGGGGGGGGCGTGGCCGGAAACCGCGGTCGGCAACTTCTAGGGTTAGGGTTAGGGTTAGGGTCTGGAGAACCAGAAAGCCCACAGCTCCAGGGATAATTGGCATTGCAAAGGCCTGCCAAGAGGAGCATGACACTGCACCGACATGGCTCCCTCCCCAGCTTTCCTAGCCAGAATGCGGGGGGGGCGTGGCTGGAAACCGCGGTCGGCAATTTCTAGGGTTAGGGTTAGGGTTAGGGTCTGGAGAACCAGAAAGCCCACAGCTCCAGGGATAACTGGCATTGCAAAGGCCTGCCAAGAGGAGCACGACACTGCACCGACATGGCTCCCTCCCCAGCTTTCCTAGCCAGAACGCGGGGGGGGCGTGGCCAGAAACAGCAGTCGGCAACTTCTAGGGTTAGGGTTAGGGTCTGGAGAACCAGAAAGCCCACAGCTCCAGGGATAATTGGGATTGCAAAGGCCTGCCAAGAGGAGCACGACACTGCACCGACATGGCTCCCTCCCCAGCTTTCCTAGCCAGAATGCGGGGGGGGCGTGGCCGGAAACCGCCGTCGGCAACTTCTAGGGTTAGGGTTAGGGTTAGGGTCTGGAGAACCAGAAAGCCCACAGCTCCAGGGATAATTGGCATTGCAAAGGCCTGCCAAGAGGAGCACGACACTGCACCGACATGGCTCCCTCCTCAGCTTTCGTAGCCAGAACCCGGCGGGGGCGTGGCCGGAAACCGCGGTCGGCAACTTCTAGGGTTAGGGTTAGGGTTAGGGTCTGGAGAACCAGAAAGCCCACAGCTCCAGGGATAATTGGCATTGCAAAGGCCTGCCAAGAGGAGCACGACACTGCACCGACATGGCTCCCTCCCCAGCTTTCCTAGCCAGAACGCGGGGGGGGCGTGGCCGGAAACCGCCGTCGGCAACTTCTAGGGTTAGGGTTAGGGTTAGGGTCTGGAGAACCAGAAAGCCCACAGCTCCAGGGATAATTGGCATTGCAAAGGCCTGCCAAGAGGAGCACGACACTGCACCGACATGGCTCCCTCCCCAGCTTTCCTAGCCAGAACGCGGGGGGGGCGTGGCCGGAAACCACGGTCGGCAACTTCTAGGGTTAGGGTTAGGGTTAGGGTCTGGAGAACCAGAAAGCCCACAGCTCCAGGGATAATTGGGATTGCAAAGGCCTGCCAAGAGGAGCACGACACTGCACCGACATGGCTCCCTCCCCAGCTTTCCTAGCCAGAACGCGGGGGGGGCGTGGCCGGAAACCGCGGTCGGCAACTTCTAGGGTTAGGGTTAGGGTTAGGGTCTGGAGAACCAGAAAGCCCACAGCTCCAGGGATAATTGGCATTGCAAAGGCCTGCCAAGAGGAGCACGACACTGCACCGACATGGCTCCCTCCCCAGCTTTCCTAGCCAGAACGCGGGGGGGGCGTGGAGGAAAACCGCGGTCGGCAACTTCTAGGGTTAGGGTTAGGGTTAGGGTCTGGAGAACCAGAAAGCCCACAGCTCCAGGGATAATTGGCATTGCAAAGGCCTGCCAAGAGGAGCACGACACTGCACCGACATGGCTCCCTCCCCAGCTTTCCTAGCCAGAACGCGGGGGGGGCGTGGCCGGAAACCGCCGTCGGCAACTTCTAGGGTTAGGGTTAGGGTTAGGGTCTGGAGAACCAGAAAGCCCACAGCTCCAGGGATAATTGGCATTGCAAAGGCCTGCCAAGAGGAGCACGACACTGCACCGACATGGCTCTCTCCCCAGCTTTCCTAGCCAGAATGCGGGGGGGGCGTGGCCGGAAACCGCGGTCGGCAACTTCTAGGGTTAGGGTTAGGGTTAGCGTCTGGAGAACCAGAAAGCCCACAGCTCCAGGGATAATTGGCATTGCAAAGGCCTGCCAAGAGGAGCACGACACTGCACCGACATGGCTCCCTCCCCAGCTTTCCTAGCCAGAAGCCGGGGGGGGCGTGGCCGGAAACCGCGGTCGGCAACTTCTAGGGTTATGGTTAGGGTTAGCGTCTGGAGAACCAGAAAGCCCACAGCTCCAGGGATAATTGGCATTTGCAAAGGCCTGCCAAGAGGAGCACGACACTGCACCGATATGGCTCCCTCCCCAGCTTTCCTAGCCAGAACGCGGGGGGGGCGTGGCCGGAAACCGCGGTCGGCAACTTCTAGGGTTAGGGTTAGGGTTAGGGTCTGGAGAACCAGAAAGCCCACAGCTCCAGGGATAATTGGCATTGCAAAGGCCTGCCAAGAGGAGCACGACACTGCACCGACATGGCTCCCTCCCCAGCTTTCCTAGCCAGAATGCGGGGGGGGCGTGGCCGGAAAGCGCGGTCGGCAACTTCTAGGGTTAGGGTTAGGGTTAGGGTCTGGAGAACCAGAAAGCCCACAGCTCCAGGGATAATTGGCATTGCAAAGGCCTGCCAAGAGGAGCACGACACTGCACCGACATGGCTCCCTCCCCAGCTTTCCTAGCCAGAACGCGGGGGGGGCGTGGCCGGAAACCGCCGTCGGCAACTTCTAGGGTTAGGGTTAGGGTTAGGGTCTGGAGAACCAGAAAGCCCACAGCTCCAGGGATAATTGGCATTGCAAAGGCCTGCCAAGAGGAGCACGATACTGCACCGACATGGCTCCCTCCCCAGCTTTCCTAGCCAGAACGCGGGGGGGGCGTGGCCAGAAAGCGCGGTCGGCAACTTCTAGGGTTAGGGTTAGGGTTAGGGTTTGGAGAACCAGAAAGCCCACAGCTCCAGGGATAATTGGCATTGCAAAGGCCTGCCAAGAGGAGCACGACACTGCACCGACATGGCTCCCTCCCCAGCTTTCCTAGCCAGAACCCACAGGGGGCGTGGCCGGAAACCGCCGTCGGCAACTTCTAGGGTTAGGGTTAGGGTTAGGGTCTGGAGAACCAGAAAGCCCACAGCTCCAGGGATAATTGGCATTGCAAAGGCCTGCCAAGAGGAGCACGACACTGCACCGACATGGCTCTCTCCCCAGCTTTCCTAGCCAGAACCCGAGGGGGCGTGGCCGGAAACCGCGGTCGGCAACTTCTAGGGTTAGGGTTAGGGTTAGGGTCTGGAGAACCAGAAAGCCCACAGCTCCAGGGATAATTGGCATTGCAAAGGCCTGCCAAGAGGAGCACGACACTGCACCGACATGGCTCCCTCCCCAGCTTTCGTAGCCAGAACGCGGGGGGGGCGTGGCCGGAAAGCGCGGTCGGCAACTTCTAGGGTTAGGGTTAGGGTTAGGGTCTGGAGAACCAGAAAGCCCACAGCTCCAGGGATAATTGGGATTGCAAAGGCCTGCCAAGAGGAGCACGACACTGCACCGACATGGCTCCCTCCCCAGCTTTCCTAGCCAGAACCCGGCGGGGGCGTGGCCGGAAAGCGCGGTCGGCAACTTCTAGGGTTAGGGTTAGGGTTAGGGTCTGGAGAACCAGAAAGCCCACAGCTCCAGGGATAATTGGCATTGCAAAGGCCTGCCAAGAGGAGCACGACACTGCACCGACATGGCTCTCTCCCCAGCTTTCCTAGCCAGAACCCGGCGGGGGCGTGGCCGGAAACCGCGGTCGGCAACTTCTAGGGTTAGGGTTAGGGTTAGGGTCTGGAGAACCAGAAAGCCCACAGCTCCAGGGATAATTGGCATTGCAAAGGCCTGCCAAGAGGAGCACGACACTGCACCGACATGGCTCCCTCCCCAGCTTTCCTAGCCAGAAGCCGGGGGGGGCGTGGCCGGAAACCGCGGTCGGCAACTTCTAGGGTTAGGGTTAGGGTTAGGGTCTGGAGAACCAGAAAGCCCACAGCTCCAGGGATAATTGGCATTGCAAAGGCCTGCCAAGAGGAGCACGACACTGCACCGACATGGCTCCCTCCCCAGCTTTCCTAGCCAGAACGCGGGGGGGGCGTGGCCGGAAACCGCGGTCGGCAACTTCTAGGGTTAGGGTTAGGGTTAGGGTCTGGAGAACCAGAAAGCCCACAGCTCCAGGGATAATTGGCATTGCAAAGGCCTGCCAAGAGGAGCACGACACTGCACCGACATGGCTCCCTCCCCAGCTTTCCTAGCCAGAACGCGGGGGGGGCGTGGCCAGAAACCGCGGACGGCAACTTCTAGAGTTAGGGTTAGGGTTAGGGTCTGGAGAACCAGAAAGCCCACAGCTCCAGGGATAATTGGCATTGCAAAGGCCTGCCAAGAGGAGCACGACACTGCACCGACATGGCTCCCTCCCCAGCTTTCCTAGCCAGAACGCGGGGGGGGCGTGGCCGGAAACCGCGGTCGGCAACTTCTAGGGTTAGGGTTAGGGTTAGGGTCTGGAGAACCAGAAAGCCCACAGCTCCAGGGATAATTGGCATTGCAAAGGCCTGCCAAGAGGAGCACGACACTGCACCGACATGGCTCCCTCCCCAGCTTTCCTAGCCAGAACGCGGGGGGGGCGTGGCCGGAAACCGCGGTCGGCAACTTCTAGGGTTAGGGTTAGGGTTAGCGTCTGGAGAACCAGAAAGCCCACAGCTCCAGGGATAATTGGGATTGCAAAGGCCTGCCAAGAGGAGCACGACACTGCACCGACATGGCTCCCTCCCCAGCTTTCCTAGCCAGAACCCACGGGGGGCGTGGCCGGAAACCACGGTCGGCAACTTCTAGGGTTAGGGTTAGGGTTAGGGTCTGGAGAACCAGAAAGCCCACAGCTCCAGGGATAATTGGGATTGCAAAGGCCTGCCAAGAGGAGCACGACACTGCACCGACATGGCTCCCTCCCCAGCTTTCCTAGCCAGAACGCGGGGGGGGCGTGGCCGGAAACCGCGGTCGGCAACTTCTAGGGTTAGGGTTAGGGTTAGGGTCTGGAGAACCAGAAAGCCCACAGCTCCAGGGATAATTGGGATTGCAAAGGCCTGCCAAGAGGAGCACGACACTGCACCGACATGGCTCTCTCCCCAGCTTTCCTAGCCAGAATGCGGGGGGGGCGTGGCCGGAAACCGCGGTCGGCAACTTCTAGGGTTAGGGTTAGGGTTAGCGTCTGGAGAACCAGAAAGCCCACAGCTCCAGGGATAATTGGCATTGCAAAGGCCTGCCAAGAGGAGCACGACACTGCACCGACATGGCTCCCTCCCCAGCTTTCCTAGCCAGAAGCCGGGGGGGGCGTGGCCGGAAACCGCGGTCGGCAACTTCTAGGGTTAGGGTTAGGGTTAGGGTCTGGAGAACCAGAAAGCCCACAGCTCCAGGGATAATTGGCATTGCAAAGGCCTGCCAAGAGGAGCACGACACTGCACCGACATGGCTCCCTCCCCAGCTTTCCTAGCCAGAACGCGGGGGGGGCTTGGCCGGAAACCGCGGTCGGCAACTTCTAGGGTTAGGGTTAGGGTTAGGGTCTGGAGAACCAGAAAGCCCACAGCTCCAGGGATAATTGGCATTGCAAAGGCCTGCCAAGAGGAGCACGACACTGCACCGACATGGCTCCCTCCCCAGCTTTCCTAGGAGGAACGCGGGGGGGGGCGTGGCCAGAAACCGCGGTCGGCAACTTCTAGGGTTAGGGTTAGGGTTAGGGTCTGGAGAACCAGAAAGCCCACAGCTCTAGGGATAATTGGCATTGCAAAGGCCTGCCAAGAGGAGCACGACACTGCACCGACATGGCTCCCTCCCCAGCTTTCCTAGCCAGAACGCGGGGGGGGCGTGGCCGGAAACCGCGGTCGGCAACTTCTAGGGTTAGGGTTAGGGTTAGCGTCTGGAGAACCAGAAAGCCCACAGCTCCAGGGATAATTGGCATTGCAAAGGCCTGCCAAGAGGAGCACGACACTGCACCGACATGGCTCTCTCCCCAGCTTTCCTAACCAGAACGCGGGGGGGGCGTGGCCGGAAACCGCGGTCGGCAACTTCTAGGGTTAGGGTTAGGGTTAGCGTCTGGAGAACCAGAAAGCCCACAGCTCCAGGGATAATTGGGATTGCAAAGGCCTGCCAAGAGGAGCACGACACTGCACCGACATGGCTCCCTCCCCAGCTTTCCTAGCCAGAACCCACGGGGGGCGTGGCCGGAAACCACGGTCGGCAACTTCTAGGGTTAGGGTTAGGGTTAGGGTCTGGAGAACCAGAAAGCCCACAGCTCCAGGGATAATTGGCATTGCAAAGGCCTGCCAAGAGGAGCACGACACTGCACCGACATGGCTCCCTCCCCAGCTTTCCTAGCCAGAACGCGGGGGGGGCGTGGCCGGAAACCGCCGTCGGCAACTTCTAGGGTTAGGGTTAGGGTTAGGGTCTGGAGAACCAGAAAGCCCACAGCTCCAGGGATAATTGGCATTGCAAAGGCCTGCCAAGAGGAGCACGACACTGCACCGACATGGCTCCCTCCCCAGCTTTCCTAGCCAGAACGCGGGGGGGGTGTGGAGGAAAACCGCGGTCGGCAACTTCTAGGGTTAGGGTTAGGGTTAGGGTCTGGAGAACCAGAAAGCCCACAGCTCCAGGGATAATTGGGATTGCAAAGGCCTGCCAAGAGGAGCACGACACTGCACCGACATGGCTCCCTCCCCAGCTTTCCTAGACAGAACCCACGGGGGGCGTGGCCGGAAACCGCGGTCGGCAACTTCTAGGGTTAGGGTTAGGGTTAGGGTCTGGAGAACCAGAAAGCCCACAGCTCCAGGGATAATTGGCATTGCAAAGGCCTGCCAAGAGGAGCACGACACTGCACCGACATGGCTCCCTCCCCAGCTTTCCTAGCCAGAACGCGGGGGGGGCGTGGCCGGAAACCGCGGTCGACAACTTGTAGGGTTAGGGTTAGGGTTAGGGTCTGGAGAACCAGAAAGCCCACAGCTCCAGGGATATTTGGGATGGCAAAGGCCTGCCAAGAGGAGCACGACACTGCACCGACATGGCTCCCTCCCCAGCTTTCCTAGCCAGAACGCGGGGGGGGCGTGGCCGGAAACCGCGGTCGGCAACTTCTAGGGTTAGGGTTAGGGTTAGGGTCTGGAGAACCAGAAAGCCCACAGCTCCAGGGATAATTGGGATTGCAAAGGCCTGCCAAGAGGAGCACGACACTGCACCGACATGGCTCCCTCCCCAGCTTTCCTAGCCAGAACCCACGGGGGGCGTGGCCGGAAACCACGGTCGGCAACTTCTAGGGTTAGGGTTAGGGTTAGGGTCTGGAGAACCAGAAAGCCCACAGCTCCAGGGATAATTGGCATTGCAAAGGCCTGCCAAGAGGAGCACGACACTGCACCGACATGGCTCCCTCCCCAGCTTTCCTAGCCAGAACGCGGGGGGGGCGTGGCCGGAAACCGCCGTCGGCAACTTCTAGGGTTAGGGTTAGGGTTAGGGTCTGGAGAACCAGAAAGCCCACAGCTCCAGGGATAATTGGCATTGCAAAGGCCTGCCAAGAGGAGCACGACACTGCACCGACATGGCTCCCTCCCCAGCTTTCCTAGCCAGAACGCGGGGGGGGTGTGGAGGAAAACCGCGGTCGGCAACTTCTAGGGTTAGGGTTAGGGTTAGGGTCTGGAGAACCAGAAAGCCCACAGCTCCAGGGATAATTGGGATTGCAAAGGCCTGCCAAGAGGAGCACGACACTGCACCGACATGGCTCCCTCCCCAGCTTTCCTAGACAGAACCCACGGGGGGCGTGGCCGGAAACCGCGGTCGGCAACTTCTAGGGTTAGGGTTAGGGTTAGGGTCTGGAGAACCAGAAAGCCCACAGCTCCAGGGATAATTGGCATTGCAAAGGCCTGCCAAGAGGAGCACGACACTGCACCGACATGGCTCCCTCCCCAGCTTTCCTAGCCAGAACGCGGGGGGGGCGTGGCCGGAAACCGCGGTCGACAACTTGTAGGGTTAGGGTTAGGGTTAGGGTCTGGAGAACCAGAAAGCCCACAGCTCCAGGGATATTTGGGATGGCAAAGGCCTGCCAAGAGGAGCACGACACTGCACCGACATGGCTCCCTCCCCAGCTTTCCTAGCCAGAACGCGGGGGGGGCGTGGCCGGAAACCGCGGTCGGCAACTTCTAGGGTTAGGGTTAGGGTTAGGGTCTGGAGAACCAGAAAGCCCACAGCTCCAGGGATAATTGGGATTGCAAAGGCCTGCCAAGAGGAGCACGACACTGCACCGACATGGCTCCCTCCCCAGCTTTCCTAGCCAGAACGCGGGGGGGGCGTGGCCGGAAACCGCGGTCGGCAACTTCTAGGGTTAGGGTTAGGGTTAGGGTCTGGAGAACCAGAAAGCCCACAGCTCCAGGGATAATTGGGATTGCAAAGGCCTGCCAAGAGGAGCACGACACTGCACCGACATGGCTCTCTCCCCAGCTTTCCTAGCCAGAATGCGGGGGGGGCGTGGCCGGAAACCGCGGTCGGCAACTTCTAGGGTTAGGGTTAGGGTTAGCGTCTGGAGAACCAGAAAGCCCACAGCTCCAGGGATAATTGGCATTGCAAAGGCCTGCCAAGAGGAGCACGACACTGCACCGACATGGCTCCCTCCCCAGCTTTCCTAGCCAGAAGCCGGGGGGGGCGTGGCCGGAAACCGCGGTCGGCAACTTCTAGGGTTAGGGTTAGGGTTAGGGTCTGGAGAACCAGAAAGCCCACAGCTCCAGGGATAATTGGCATTGCAAAGGCCTGCCAAGAGGAGCACGACACTGCACCGACATGGCTCCCTCCCCAGCTTTCCTAGCCAGAACGCGGGGGGGGCGTGGCCGGAAACCGCGGTCGGCAACTTCTAGGGTTAGGGTTAGGGTTAGGGTCTGGAGAACCAGAAAGCCCACAGCTCCAGGGATAATTGGCATTGCAAAGGCCTGCCAAGAGGAGCACGACACTGCACCGACATGGCTCCCTCCCCAGCTTTCCTAGCCAGAACGCGGGGGGGGGCGTGGCCAGAAACCGCGGTCGGCAACTTCTAGAGTTAGGGTTAGGGTTAGGGTCTGGAGAACCAGAAAGACCACAGCTCTAGGGATAATTGGCATTGCAAAGGCCTGCCAAGAGGAGCACGACACTGCACCGACATGGCTCCCTCCCCAGCTTTCCTAGCCAGAACGCGGGGGGGGCGTGGCCGGAAACCGCGGTCGGCAACTTCTAGGGTTAGGGTTAGGGTTAGCGTCTGGAGAACCAGAAAGCCCACAGCTCCAGGGATAATTGGCATTGCAAAGGCCTGCCAAGAGGAGCACGACACTGCACCGACATGGCTCTCTCCCCAGCTTTCCTAACCAGAACGCGGGGGGGGCGTGGCCGGAAACCGCGGTCGGCAACTTCTAGGGTTAGGGTTAGGGTTAGCGTCTGGAGAACCAGAAAGCCCACAGCTCCAGGGATAATTGGCATTGCAAAGGCCTGCCAAGAGGAGCACGACACTGCACCGACATGGCTCCCTCCCCAGCTTTCCTAGCCAGAACGCGGGGGGGGCGTGGCCGGAAACCGCCGTCGGCAACTTCTAGGGTTAGGGTTAGGGTTAGGGTCTGGAGAACCAGAAAGCCCACAGCTCCAGGGATAATTGGCATTGCAAAGGCCTGCCAAGAGGAGCACGACACTGCACCGACATGGCTCCCTCCCCAGCTTTCCTAGCCAGAACGCGGGGGGGGTGTGGAGGAAAACCGCGGTCGGCAACTTCTAGGGTTAGGGTTAGGGTTAGGGTCTGGAGAACCAGAAAGCCCACAGCTCCAGGGATAATTGGCATTGCAAAGGCCTGCCAAGAGGAGCACGACACTGCACCGACATGGCTCCCTCCCCAGCTTTCCTAGACAGAACCCACGGGGGGCGTGGCCGGAAACCGCGGTCGGCAACTTCTAGGGTTAGGGTTAGGGTTAGGGTCTGGAGAACCAGAAAGCCCACAGCTCCAGGGATAATTGGGATTGCAAAGGCCTGCCAAGAGGAGCACGACACTGCACCGACATGGCTCCCTCCCCAGCTTTCCTAGCCAGAACGCGGGGGGGGCGTGGCCGGAAACCGCGGTCGACAACTTGTAGGGTTAGGGTTAGGGTTAGGGTCTGGAGAACCAGAAAGCCCACAGCTCCAGGGATATTTGGGATGGCAAAGGCCTGCCAAGAGGAGCACGACACTGCACCGACATGGCTCCCTCCCCAGCTTTCCTAGCCAGAACGCGGGGGGGGCGTGGCCAGAAACCGCGGTCGGCAACTTCTAGAGTTAGGGTTAGGGTTAGGGTCTGGAGAACCAGAAAGCCCACAGCTCCAGGGATAATTGGCATTGCAAAGGCCTGCCAAGAGGAGCACGACACTGCACCGACATGGCTCCCTCCCCAGCTTTCCTAGCCAGAACGCGGGGGGGGTGTGGAGGAAAACCGCGGTCGGCAACTTCTAGGGTTAGGGTTAGGGTTAGGGTCTGGAGAACCAGAAAGCCCACAGCTCCAGGGATAATTGGCATTGCAAAGGCCTGCCAAGAGGAGCACGACACTGCACCGACATGGCTCCCTCCCCAGCTTTCCTAGCCAGAACGCGGGGGGGGCGTGGCCGGAAACCGCGGTCGGCAACTTCTAGGGTTAGGGTTAGGGTTAGGGTCTGGAGAACCAGAAAGCCCACAGCTCCAGGGATAATTGGGATTGCAAAGGCCTGCCAAGAGGAGCACGACACTGCACCGACATGGCTCCCTCCCCAGCTTTCCTAGCCAGAATCCACGGGGGGCGTGGCCGGAAACCACGGTCGGCAACTTCTAGGGTTAGGGTTAGGGTTAGGGTCTGGAGAACCAGAAAGCCCACAGCTCCAGGGATAATTGGCATTGCAAAGGCCTGCCAAGAGCAGCACGACACTGCACCGACATGGCTCCCTCCCCAGCTTTCCCGGCTAGAACCCGGGGGGGGCGTGGCCGGAAAGCGCAGTCGGCAATTTCTAGGGTTAGGGTTAGGGTTAGGGTCTGGAGAACCAGAAAGCCCACAGCTCCAGGGATAATTGGGATTGCAAAGGCCTGCCAAGAGGAGCACGACACTGCACTGACATGGCTCCCTCCCCAGCTTTCCTAGCCAGAACGCGGGGGGGGCGTGGCCGGAAACCGCGGTCGGCAACTTCTAGGGTTAGGGTTAGGGTTAGGGTCTGGAGAACCAGAAAGCCCACAGCTCCAGGGATAATTGGCATTGCAAAGGCCTGCCAAGAGGAGCACGACACTGCACCGACATGGCTCCCTCCCCAGCTTTCCTAGCCAGAACGCGGGGGGGGCGTGGCCGGAAACCGCCGTCGGCAACTTCTAGGGTTAGGGTTAGGGTTAGGGTCTGGAGAACCAGAAAGCCCACAGCTCCAGGGATAATTGGCATTGCAAAGGCCTGCCAAGAGGAGCACGACACTGCACCGACATGGCTCCCTCCCCAGCTTTCCTAGCCAGAACGCGGGGGGGGGCGTGGCCGGAAACCGCGGTCGGCAACTTCTAGGGTTAGGGTTAGGGTTAGGGTCTGGAGAACCAGAAAGCCCACAGCTCCAGGGATAATTGGCATTGCAAAGGCCTGCCAAGAGGAGCACGACACTGCACCGACATGGCTCCCTCCCCAGCTTTCCTAGCCAGAACCCGGCGGGGGCGTGGCCGGAAAGCGCGGTCGGCAACTTCTAGGGTTAGGGTTAGGGTTAGGGTCTGGAGAACCAGAAAGCCCACAGCTCCAGGGATAATTGGCATTGCAAAGGCCTGCCAAGAGGAGCACGACACTGCACCGACATGGCTCCCTCCCCAGCTTTCCTAGCCAGAACGCGGGGGGGGCGTGGCCGGAAACCGCGGTCGGCAACTTCTAGGGTTAGGGTTAGGGTTAGCGTCTGGAGAACCAGAAAGCCCACAGCTCCAGGGATAATTGGCATTGCAAAGGCCTGCCAAGAGGAGCACGACACTGCACCGACATGGCTCCCTCCCCAGCTTTCCTAGCCAGAACGCGGGGGGGGCGTGGCCGGAAACCGCGGTCGGCAACTTCTAGGGTTAGGGTTAGGGTTAGGGTCTGGAGAACCAGAAAGCCCACAGCTCCAGGGATAATTGGGATGGCAAAGGCCTGCCAAGAGGAGCACGACACTGCACCGACATGGCTCCCTCCCCAGCTTTCCTAGCCAGAACGCGGGGGGGGCGTGGCCGGAAACCGCCGTCGGCAACTTCTAGGGTTAGGGTTAGGGTTAGCGTCTGGAGAACCAGAAAGCCCACAGCTCCAGGGATAATTGGCATTGCAAAGGCCTGCCAAGAGGAGCACGACACTGCACCGACATGGCTCCCTCCCCAGCTTTCCTAGCCAGAACGCGGGGGGGGCGTGGCCGGAAACCGCCGTCGGCAACTTCTAGGGTTAGGGTTAGGGTTAGGGTCTGGAGAACCAGAAAGCCCACAGCTCCAGGGATAATTGGCATTGCAAAGGCCTGCCAAGAGGAGCACGACACTGCACCGACATGGCTCCCTCCCCAGCTTTCCTAGCCAGAACGCGGGGGGGGCGTGGCCGGAAAGCGCGGTCGGCAACTTCTAGGGTTAGGGTTAGGGTTAGGGTCTGGAGAACCAGAAAGCCCACAGCTCCAGGGATAATTGGCATTGCAAAGGCCTGCCAAGAGGAGCACGACACTGCACCGACATGGCTCCCTCCCCAGCTTTCCTAGCCAGAATGCGGGGGGGGCGTGGCCGGAAACCGCGGTCGGCAACTTCTAGGGTTAGGGTTAGGGTTAGGGTCTGGAGAACCAGAAAGCCCACAGCTCCAGGGATAATTGGCATTGCAAAGGCCTGCCAAGAGGAGCACGACACTGCACCGACATGGCTCCCTCCCCAGCTTTCCTAGCCAGAACGCGGGGGGGGCGTGGCCGGAAACCGCGGTCGGCAACTTCTAGGGTTAGGGTTAGGGTTAGGGTCTGGAGAACCAGAAAGCCCACAGCTCCAGGGATAATTGGCATTGCAAAGGCCTGCCAAGAGGAGCACGACACTGCACCGACATGGCTCCCTCCCCAGCTTTCCTAGCCAGAACGCGGGGGGGGCGTGGCCGGAAACCGCCGTCGGCAACTTCTAGGGTTAGGGTTAGGGTTAGGGTCTGGAGAACCAGAAAGCCCACAGCTCCAGGGATAATTGGCATTGCAAAGGCCTGCCAAGAGGAGCACGACACTGCACCGACATGGCTCTCTCCCCAGCTTTCCTAGCCAGAACGCGGGGGGGGCGTGGCCGGAAACCGCGGTCGGCAACTTCTAGGGTTAGGGTTAGGGTTAGCGTCTGGAGAACCAGAAAGCCCACAGCTCCAGGGATAATTGGCATTGCAAAGGCCTGCCAAGAGGAGCACGACACTGCACCGACATGGCTCCCTCCCCAGCTTTCCTAGCCAGAACCCGGCGGGGGCGTGGCCGGAAACCGCCGTCGGCAACTTCTAGGGTTAGGGTTAGGGTTAGCGTCTGGAGAACCAGAAAGCCCACAGCTCCAGGGATAATTGGCATTGCAAAGGCCTGCCAAGAGGAGCACGACACTGCACCGACATGGCTCCCTCCCCAGCTTTCCTAGCCAGAACGCGGGGGGGGCGTGGCCGGAAACCGCCGTCGGCAACTTCTAGGGTTAGGGTTAGGGTTAGGGTCTGGAGAACCAGAAAGCCCACAGCTCCAGGGATAATTGGCATTGCAAAGGCCTGCCAAGAGGAGCACGACACTGCACCGACATGGCTCCCTCCCCAGCTTTCCTAGCCAGAACGCGGGGGGGGGCGTGGCCGGAAACCGCGGTCGGCAACTTCTAGGGTTAGGGTTAGGGTTAGGGTCTGGAGAACCAGAAAGCCCACAGCTCCAGGGATAATTGGCATTGCAAAGGCCTGCCAAGAGGAGCACGACACTGCACCGACATGGCTCCCTCCCCAGCTTTCCTAGCCAGAACCCGGCGGGGGCGTGGCCGGAAAGCGCGGTCGGCAACTTCTAGGGTTAGGGTTAGGGTTAGGGTCTGGAGAACCAGAAAGCCCACAGCTCCAGGGATAATTGGCATTGCAAAGGCCTGCCAAGAGGAGCACGACACTGCACCGACATGGCTCCCTCCCCAGCTTTCCTAGCCAGAACGCGGGGGGGGCGTGGCCGGAAACCGCGGTCGGCAACTTCTAGGGTTAGGGTTAGGGTTAGCGTCTGGAGAACCAGAAAGCCCACAGCTCCAGGGATAATTGGCATTGCAAAGGCCTGCCAAGAGGAGCACGACACTGCACCGACATGGCTCCCTCCCCAGCTTTCCTAGCCAGAACGCGGGGGGGGCGTGGCCGGAAACCGCGGTCGGCAACTTCTAGGGTTAGGGTTAGGGTTAGGGTCTGGAGAACCAGAAAGCCCACAGCTCCAGGGATAATTGGGATGGCAAAGGCCTGCCAAGAGGAGCACGACACTGCACCGACATGGCTCCCTCCCCAGCTTTCCTAGCCAGAACGCGGGGGGGGCGTGGCCGGAAACCGCCGTCGGCAACTTCTAGGGTTAGGGTTAGGGTTAGCGTCTGGAGAACCAGAAAGCCCACAGCTCCAGGGATAATTGGCATTGCAAAGGCCTGCCAAGAGGAGCACGACACTGCACCGACATGGCTCCCTCCCCAGCTTTCCTAGCCAGAACGCGGGGGGGGCGTGGCCGGAAACCGCCGTCGGCAACTTCTAGGGTTAGGGTTAGGGTTAGGGTCTGGAGAACCAGAAAGCCCACAGCTCCAGGGATAATTGGCATTGCAAAGGCCTGCCAAGAGGAGCACGACACTGCACCGACATGGCTCCCTCCCCAGCTTTCCTAGCCAGAACGCGGGGGGGGCGTGGCCGGAAAGCGCGGTCGGCAACTTCTAGGGTTAGGGTTAGGGTTAGGGTCTGGAGAACCAGAAAGCCCACAGCTCCAGGGATAATTGGCATTGCAAAGGCCTGCCAAGAGGAGCACGACACTGCACCGACATGGCTCCCTCCCCAGCTTTCCTAGCCAGAATGCGGGGGGGGCGTGGCCGGAAACCGCGGTCGGCAACTTCTAGGGTTAGGGTTAGGGTTAGGGTCTGGAGAACCAGAAAGCCCACAGCTCCAGGGATAATTGGCATTGCAAAGGCCTGCCAAGAGGAGCACGACACTGCACCGACATGGCTCCCTCCCCAGCTTTCCTAGCCAGAACGCGGGGGGGGCGTGGCCGGAAACCGCGGTCGGCAACTTCTAGGGTTAGGGTTAGGGTTAGGGTCTGGAGAACCAGAAAGCCCACAGCTCCAGGGATAATTGGCATTGCAAAGGCCTGCCAAGAGGAGCACGACACTGCACCGACATGGCTCCCTCCCCAGCTTTCCTAGCCAGAACGCGGGGGGGGCGTGGCCGGAAACCGCCGTCGGCAACTTCTAGGGTTAGGGTTAGGGTTAGGGTCTGGAGAACCAGAAAGCCCACAGCTCCAGGGATAATTGGCATTGCAAAGGCCTGCCAAGAGGAGCACGACACTGCACCGACATGGCTCTCTCCCCAGCTTTCCTAGCCAGAACGCGGGGGGGGCGTGGCCGGAAACCGCGGTCGGCAACTTCTAGGGTTAGGGTTAGGGTTAGCGTCTGGAGAACCAGAAAGCCCACAGCTCCAGGGATAATTGGCATTGCAAAGGCCTGCCAAGAGGAGCACGACACTGCACCGACATGGCTCCCTCCCCAGCTTTCCTAGCCAGAACCCGGCGGGGGCGTGGCCGGAAACCGCGGTCGGCAACTTCTAGGGTTAGGGTTAGGGTTAGGGTCTGGAGAACCAGAAAGCCCACAGCTCCAGGGATAATTGGCATTGCAAAGGCCTGCCAAGAGGAGCACGACACTGCACCGACATGGCTCCCTCCCCAGCTTTCCTAGCCAGAATGCGGCGGGGGGCGTGGCCGGAAAGCGCAGTCGGCAACTTCTAGGGTTAGGGTTAGGGTTAGCGTCTGGAGAACCAGAAAGCCCACAGCTCCAGGGATAATTGGGATGGCAAAGGCCTGCCAAGAGGAGCACGACACTGCACCGACATGGCTCTCTCCCCAGCTTTCCTAGCCAGAACGCGGGGGGGGCGTGGCCGGAAACCGCGGTCGGCAACTTCTAGGGTTAGGGTTAGGATTAGGGTCTGGAGAACCAGAAAGCCCACAGCTCCAGGGATAATTGGCATTGCAAAGGCCTGCCAAGAGGAGCACGACACTGCACCGACATGGCTCCCTCCCCAGCTTTCCTAGCCAGAACGCGGGGGGGGCGTGGCCGGAAACCGCGGTCGGCAACTTCTAGGGTTAGGGTTAGGGTTAGGGTCTGGAGAACCAGAAAGCCCACAGCTCCAGGGATAATTGGCATTGCAAAGGCCTGCCAAGAGGAGCACGACACTGCACCGACATGGCTCCCTCCCCAGCTTTCCTAGCCAGAACGCGGGGGGGGGCGTGGCCGGAAACCGCGGTCGGTAACTTCTAGGGTTAGGGTTAGGGTTAGCGTCTGGAGAACCAGAAAGCCCACAGCTCCAGGGATAATTGGCATTGCAAAGGCCTGCCAAGAGGAGCACGACACTGCACCGACATGGCTCCCTCCCCAGCTTTCCTAGCCAGAATGCGGGGGGGGCGTGGCCGGAAACCGCCGTCGGCAACTTCTAGGGTTAGGGTTAGGGTTAGGGTCTGGAGAACCAGAAAGCCCACAGCTCCAGGGATAATTGGCATTGCAAAGGCCTGCCAAGAGGAGCACGACACTGCACCGACATGGCTCCCTCCCCAGCTTTCCTAGCCAGAACGCGGGGGGGGGCGTGGCCGGAAAGCGCAGTCGGCAACTTCTAGGGTTAGGGTTAGGGTTAGGGTCTGGAGAACCAGAAAGCCCACAGCTCCAGGGATAATTGGGATGGCAAAGGCCTGCCAAGAGGAGCACGACACTGCACCGACATGGCTCCCTCCCCAGCTTTCCTAGCCAGAACGCGGGGGGGGCGTGGCCGGAAACCGCCGTCGGCAACTTCTAGGGTTAGGGTTAGGGTTAGGGTCTGGAGAACCAGAAAGCCCACAGCTCCAGGGATAATTGGCATTGCAAAGGCCTGCCAAGAGGAGCACGACACTGCACCGACATGGCTCCCTCCCCAGCTTTCCTAGCCAGAACGCGGGGGGGGCGTGGCCGGAAACCGCGGTCGGCAACTTCTAGGGTTAGGGTTAGGGTTAGGGTCTGGAGAACCAGAAAGCCCACAGCTCCAGGGATAATTGGCATTGCAAAGGCCTGCCAAGAGGAGCACGACACTGCACCGACATGGCTCCCTCCCCAGCTTTCCTAGCCAGAATGCGGGGGGGGCGTGGCCGGAAACCGCGGTCGGCAACTTCTAGGGTTAGGGTTAGGGTTAGGGTCTGGAGAACCAGAAAGCCCACAGCTCCAGGGATAATTGGCATTGCAAAGGCCTGCCAAGAGGAGCACGACACTGCACCGACATGGCTCCCTCCCCAGCTTTCCTAGCCAGAACGCGGGGGGGGCGTGGCCGGAAACCGCGGTCGGCAACTTCTAGGGTTAGGGTTAGGGTTAGGGTCTGGAGAACCAGAAAGCCCACAGCTCCAGGGATAATTGGCATTGCAAAGGCCTGCCAAGAGGAGCACGACACTGCACCGACATGGCTCCCTCCCCAGCTTTCCTAGCCAGAACGCGGGGGGGGCGTGGCCGGAAACCGCGGTCGGCAACTTCTAGGGTTAGGGTTAGGGTTAGGGTCTGGAGAACCAGAAAGCCCACAGCTCCAGGGATAATTGGGATTGCAAAGGCCTGCCAAGAGGAGCACGACACTGCACCGACATGGCTCCCTCCCCAGCTTTCCTAGCCAGAACGCGGGGGGGGCGTGGCCGGAAACCGCGGTCGGCAACTTCTAGGGTTAGGGTTAGGGTTAGGGTCTGGAGAACCAGAAAGCCCACAGCTCCAGGGATAATTGGCATTGCAAAGGCCTGCCAAGAGGAGCACGACACTGCACCGACATGGCTCTCTCCCCAGCTTTCCTAGCCAGAACGCAGGGGGGCGTGGCCGGAAACCGCGGTCGGCAACTTCTAGGGTTAGGGTTAGGGTTAGCGTCTGGAGAACCAGAAAGCCCACAGCTCCAGGGATAATTGGCATTGCAAAGGCCTGCCAAGAGGAGCACGACACTGCACCGACATGGCTCCCTCCCCAGCTTTCCTAGCCAGAACGCGGGGGGGGCGTGGCCGGAAACCGCCGTCGGCAACTTCTAGGGTTAGGGTTAGGGTTAGCGTCTGGAGAACCAGAAAGCCCACAGCTCCAGGGATAATTGGCATTGCAAAGGCCTGCCAAGAGGAGCACGACACTGCACCGACATGGCTCCCTCCCCAGCTTTCCTAGCCAGAACCCGGCGGGGGGCGTGGCCGGAAAGCGCAGTCGGCAACTTCTAGGGTTAGGGTTAGGGTTAGGGTCTGGAGAACCAGAAAGCCCACAGCTCCAGGGATAATTGGGATGGCAAAGGCCTGCCAAGAGGAGCACGACACTGCACCGACATGGCTCTCTCCCCAGCTTTCCTAGCCAGAACGCGGGGGGGGCGTGGCCGGAAACCGCGGTCGGCAACTTCTAGGGTTAGGGTTAGGATTAGGGTCTGGAGAACCAGAAAGCCCACAGCTCCAGGGATAATTGGCATTGCAAAGGCCTGCCAAGAGGAGCACGACACTGCACCGACATGGCTCCCTCCCCAGCTTTCCTAGCCAGAAGCCGGGGGGGGCGTGGCCGGAAACCGCCGTCGGCAACTTCTAGGGTTAGGGTTAGGGTTAGGGTCTGGAGAACCAGAAAGCCCACAGCTCCAGGGATAATTGGGATTGCAAAGGCCTGCCAAGAGGAGCACGACACTGCACCGACATGGCTCCCTCCCCAGCTTTCCTAGCCAGAACGCGGGGGGGGCGTGGCCGGAAACCGCGGTCGGCAACTTCTAGGGTTAGGGTTAGGGTTAGGGTCTGGAGAACCAGAAAGCCCACAGCTCCAGGGATAATTGGCATTGCAAAGGCCTGCCAAGAGGAGCACGACACTGCACCGACATGGCTCCCTCCCCAGCTTTCCTAGCCAGAACGCGGGGGGGGGGCGTGGCCGGAAACCGCGGTCGGTAACTTCTAGGGTTAGGGTTAGGGTTAGCGTCTGGAGAACCAGAAAGCCCACAGCTCCAGGGATAATTGGGATGGCAAAGGCCTGCCAAGAGGAGCACGACACTGCACCGACATGGCTCTCTCCCCAGATTTCCTAGCCAGAACGCGGGGGGGGCGTGGCCGGAAACCGCGGTCGGCAACTTCTAGGGTTAGGGTTAGGATTAGGGTCTGGAGAACCAGAAAGCCCACAGCTCCAGGGATAATTGGCATTGCAAAGGCCTGCCAAGAGGAGCACGACACTGCACCGACATGGCTCCCTCCCCAGCTTTCCTAGCCAGAAGCCGGGGGGGGCGTGGCCGGAAACCGCCGTCGGCAACTTCTAGGGTTAGGGTTAGGGTTAGGGTCTGGAGAACCAGAAAGCCCACAGCTCCAGGGATAATTGGGATTGCAAAGGCCTGCCAAGAGGAGCACGACACTGCACCGACATGGCTCCCTCCCCAGCTTTCCTAGCCAGAACGCGGGGGGGGCGTGGCCGGAAACCGCGGTCGGCAACTTCTAGGGTTAGGGTTAGGGTTAGGGTCTGGAGAACCAGAAAGCCCACAGCTCCAGGGATAATTGGCATTGCAAAGGCCTGCCAAGAGGAGCACGACACTGCACCGACATGGCTCCCTCCCCAGCTTTCCTAGCCAGAACGCGGGGGGGGGGCGTGGCCGGAAACCGCGGTCGGTAACTTCTAGGGTTAGGGTTAGGGTTAGCGTCTGGAGAACCAGAAAGCCCACAGCTCCAGGGATAATTGGCATTGCAAAGGCCTGCCAAGAGGAGCACGACACTGCACCGACATGGCTCCCTCCCCAGCTTTCCTAGCCAGAATGCGGGGGGGGCGTGGCCGGAAACCGCGGTCGGCAACTTCTAGGATTAGGGTTAGGATTAGGGTCTGGAGAACCAGAAAGCCCACAGCTCCAGGGATAATTGGCATTGCAAAGGCCTGCCAAGAGGAGCACGACACTGCACCGACATGGCTCCCTACCCAGCTTTCCTAGCCAGAACGCGGGGGGGGGGCGTGGCCGGAAACCGCGGTCGGCAACTTCTAGGGTTAGGGTTAGGGTTAGGGTCTGGAGAACCAGAAAGCCCACAGCTCCAGGGATAATTGGCATTGCAAAGGCCTGCCAAGAGGAGCACGACACTGCACCGACATGGCTCCCTCCCCAGCTTTCCTAGCCAGAACGCGGAGGGGGCGTGGCCGGAAACCGCCGTCGGCAACTTCTAGGGTTAGGGTTAGGGTTAGGGTCTGGAGAACCAGAAAGCCCACAGCTCCAGGGATAATTGGCATTGCAAAGGCCTGCCAAGAGGAGCACGACACTGCACCGACATGGCTCTCTCCCCAGCTTTCCTAGCCAGAACCCAAGGGGGCGTGGCCGGAAACCGCGGTCGGCAACTTCTAGGGTTAGGGTTAGGGTTAGCGTCTGGAGAACCAGAAAGCCCACAGCTCCAGGGATAATTGGCATTGCAAAGGCCTGCCAAGAGGAGCACGACACTGCACCGACATGGCTCCCTCCCCAGCTTTCCTAGCCAGAACGCGGGGGGGGCGTGGCCGGAAACCGCGGTCGGCAACTTCTAGGGTTAGGGTTAGGGTTAGCGTCTGGAGAACCAGAAAGCCCACAGCTCCAGGGATAATTGGCATTGCAAAGGCCTGCCAAGAGGAGCACGACACTGCACCGACATGGCTCCCTCCCCAGCTTTCCTAGCCAGAATGCGGCGGGGGGCGTGGCCGGAAAGCGCAGTCGGCAACTTCTAGGGTTAGGGTTAGGGTTAGCGTCTGGAGAACCAGAAAGACCACAGCTCCAGGGATAATTGGGATGGCAAAGGCCTGCCAAGAGGAGCACGACACTGCACCGACATGGCTCTCTCCCCAGATTTCCTAGCCAGAACGAGGGGGGGGCGTGGCCGGAAACCGCGGTCGGCAACTTCTAGGGTTAGGGTTAGGATTAGGGTCTGGAGAACCAGAAAGCCCACAGCTCCAGGGATAATTGGCATTGCAAAGGCCTGCCAAGAGGAGCACGACACTGCACCGACATGGCTCCCTCCCCAGCTTTCCTAGCCAGAAGCCGGGGGGGGCGTGGCCGGAAACCGCCGTCGGCAACTTCTAGGGTTAGGGTTAGGGTTAGGGTCTGGAGAACCAGAAAGCCCACAGCTCCAGGGATAATTGGCATTGCAAAGGCCTGCCAAGAGGAGCACGACACTGCACCGACATGGCTCCCTCCCCAGCTTTCCTAGCCAGAACGCGGGGGGGGCGTGGCCGGAAACCGCGGTCGGCAACTTCTAGGGTTAGGGTTAGGGTTAGGGTCTGGAGAACCAGAAAGCCCACAGCTCCAGGGATAATTGGCATTGCAAAGGCCTGCCAAGAGGAGCACGACACTGCACCGACATGGCTCCCTCCCCAGCTTTCCTAGCCAGAACGCGGGGGGGGGGCGTGGCCGGAAACCGCGGTCGGTAACTTCTAGGGTTAGGGTTACGGTTAGCGTCTGGAGAACCAGAAAGCCCACAGCTCCAGGGATAATTGGCATTGCAAAGGCCTGCCAAGAGGAGCACGACACTGCACCGACATGGCTCCCTCCCCAGCTTTCCTAGCCAGAATGCGGGGGGGGCGTGGCCGGAAACCGCCGTCGGCAACTTCTAGGGTTAGGGTTAGGGTTAGGGTCTGGAGAACCAGAAAGCCCACAGCTCCAGGGATAATTGGCATTGCAAAGGCCTGCCAAGAGGAGCACGACACTGCACCGACATGGCTCCCTCCCCAGCTTTCCTAGCCAGAATGCGGCGGGGGGCGTGGCCGGAAAGCGCAGTCGGCAACTTCTAGGGTTAGGGTTAGGGTTAGGGTCTGGAGAACCAGAAAGCCCACAGCTCCAGGGATAATTGGGATGGCTAAGGCCTGCCAAGAGGAGCACGACACTGCACCGACATGGCTCTCTCCCCAGATTTCCTAGCCAGAACGCGGGGGGGGCGTGGCCGGAAACCGCGGTCGGCAACTTCTAGGGTTAGGGTTAGGATTAGGGTCTGGAGAACCAGAAAGCCCACAGCTCCAGGGATAATTGGCATTGCAAAGGCCTGCCAAGAGGAGCACGACACTGCACCGACATGGCTCCCTCCCCAGCTTTCCTAGCCAGAAGCCGGGGGGGGCGTGGCCGGAAACCGCCGTCGGCAACTTCTAGGGTTAGGGTTAGGGTTAGGGTCTGGAGAACCAGAAAGCCCACAGCTCCAGGGATAATTGGCATTGCAAAGGCCTGCCAAGAGGAGCACGACACTGCACCGACATGGCTCCCTCCCCAGCTTTCCTAGCCAGAACGCGGGGGGGGCGTGGCCGGAAACCGCGGTCGGCAACTTCTAGGGTTAGGGTTAGGGTTAGGGTCTGGAGAACCAGAAAGCCCACAGCTCCAGGGATAATTGGCATTGCAAAGGCCTGCCAAGAGGAGCACGACACTGCACCGACATGGCTCCCTCCCCAGCTTTCCTAGCCAGAACGCGGGGGGGGGGCGTGGCCGGAAACCGCGGTCGGTAACTTCTAGGGTTAGGGTTAGGGTTAGCGTCTGGAGAACCAGAAAGCCCACAGCTCCAGGGATAATTGGCATTGCAAAGGCCTGCCAAGAGGAGCACGACACTGCACCGACATGGCTCCCTCCCCAGCTTTCCTAGCCAGAATGCGGGGGGGGCGTGGCCGGAAAGCGCCGTCGGCAACTTCTAGGGTTAGGGTTAGGGTTAGGGTCTGGAGAACCAGAAAGCCCACAGCTCCAGGGATAATTGGGATTGCAAAGGCCTGCCAAGAGGAGCACGACACTGCACCGACATGGCTCCCTCCCCAGCTTTCCTAGCCAGAACGCGGGGGGGGCGTGGCCGGAAACCGCGGTCGGCAACTTCTAGGGTTAGGGTTAGGGTTAGCGTCTGGAGAACCAGAAAGCCCACAGCTCCAGGGATAATTGGGATTGCAAAGGCCTGCCAAGAGGAGCACGACACTGCACCGACATGGCTCCCTCCCCAGCTTTCCTAGCCAGAACCCGGGGGGGGCGTGGCCGGAAACCGCCGTCGGCAACTTCTAGGGTTAGGGTTAGGGTTAGCGTCTGGAGAACCAGAAAGCCCACAGCTCCAGGGATAATTGGCATTGCAAAGGCCTGCCAAGAGGAGCACGACACTGCACCGACATGGCTCCCTCCCCAGCTTTCCTAGCCAGAACCCGGCGGGGGGCGTGGCCGGAAAGCGCAGTCGGCAACTTCTAGGGTTAGGGTTAGGGTTAGGGTCTGGAGAACCAGAAAGCCCACAGCTCCAGGGATAATTGGGATTGCAAAGGCCTGCCAAGAGGAGCACGACACTGCACCGACATGGCTCTCTCCCCAGATTTCCTAGCCAGAACGCGGGGGGGGCGTGGCCGGAAACCGCGGTCGGCAACTTCTAGGGTTAGGGTTAGGATTAGGGTCTGGAGAACCAGAAAGCCCACAGCTCCAGGGATAATTGGCATTGCAAAGGCCTGCCAAGAGGAGCACGACACTGCACCGACATGGCTCCCTCCCCAGCTTTCCTAGCCAGAAGCCGGGGGGGGCGTGGCCGGAAACCGCCGTCGGCAACTTCTAGGGTTAGGGTTAGGGTTAGGGTCTGGAGAACCAGAAAGCCCACAGCTCCAGGGATAATTGGGATTGCAAAGGCCTGCCAAGAGGAGCACGACACTGCACCGACATGGCTCCCTCCCCAGCTTTCCTAGCCAGAACGCGGGGGGGGCGTGGCCGGAAACCGCGGTCGGCAACTTCTAGGGTTAGGGTTAGGGTTAGGGTCTGGAGAACCAGAAAGCCCACAGCTCCAGGGATAATTGGCATTGCAAAGGCCTGCCAAGAGGAGCACGACACTGCACCGACATGGCTCCCTCCCCAGCTTTCCTAGCCAGAACGCGGGGGGGGGGCGTGGCCGGAAACCGCGGTCGGTAACTTCTAGGGTTAGGGTTAGGGTTAGCGTCTGGAGAACCAGAAAGCCCACAGCTCCAGGGATAATTGGCATTGCAAAGGCCTGCCAAGAGGAGCACGACACTGCACCGACATGGCTCCCTCCCCAGCTTTCCTAGCCAGAATGCGGGGGGGGCGTGGCCGGAAACCGCCGTCGGCAACTTCTAGGATTAGGGTTAGGATTAGGGTCTGGAGAACCAGAAAGCCCACAGCTCCAGGGATAATTGGCATTGCAAAGGCCTGCCAAGAGGAGCACGACACTGCACCGACATGGCTCCCTACCCAGCTTTCCTAGCCAGAACGCGGGGGGGGGGCGTGGCCGGAAACCGCGGTCGGCAACTTCTAGGGTTAGGGTTAGGGTTAGGGTCTGGAGAACCAGAAAGCCCACAGCTCCAGGGATAATTGGCATTGCAAAGGCCTGCCAAGAGGAGGACGACACTGCACCGACATGGCTCCCTCCCCAGCTTTCCTAGCCAGAACGCGGAGGGGGCGTGGCCGGAAACCGCCGTCGGCAACTTCTAGGGTTAGGGTTAGGGTTAGGGTCTGGAGAACCAGAAAGCCCACAGCTCCAGGGATAATTGGCATTGCAAAGGCCTGCCAAGAGGAGCACGACACTGCACCGACATGGCTCTCTCCCCAGCTTTCCTAGCCAGAACCCAAGGGGGCGTGGCCGGAAACCGCGGTCGGCAACTTCTAGGGTTAGGGTTAGGGTTAGCGTCTGGAGAACCAGAAAGCCCACAGCTCCAGGGATAATTGGCATTGCAAAGGCCTGCCAAGAGGAGCACGACACTGCACCGACATGGCTCCCTCCCCAGCTTTCCTAGCCAGAACGCGGGGGGGGCGTGGCCGGAAACCGCGGTCGGCAACTTCTAGGGTTAGGGTTAGGGTTAGCGTCTGGAGAACCAGAAAGCCCACAGCTCCAGGGATAATTGGCATTGCAAAGGCCTGCCAAGAGGAGCACGACACTGCACCGACATGGCTCCCTCCCCAGCTTTCCTAGCCAGAATGCGGCGGGGGGCGTGGCCGGAAAGCGCAGTCGGCAACTTCTAGGGTTAGGGTTAGGGTTAGGGTCTGGAGAACCAGAAAGCCCACAGCTCCAGGGATAATTGGGATGGCAAAGGCCTGCCAAGAGGAGCACGACACTGCACCGACATGGCTCTCTCCCCAGATTTCCTAGCCAGAACGCGGGGGGGGCGTGGCCGGAAACCGCGGTCGGCAACTTCTAGGGTTAGGGTTAGGATTAGGGTCTGGAGAACCAGAAAGCCCACAGCTCCAGGGATAATTGGCATTGCAAAGGCCTGCCAAGAGGAGCACGACACTGCACCGACATGGCTCCCTCCCCAGCTTTCCTAGCCAGAAGCCGGGGGGGGCGTGGCCGGAAACCGCCGTCGGCAACTTCTAGGGTTAGGGTTAGGGTTAGGGTCTGGAGAACCAGAAAGCCCACAGCTCCAGGGATAATTGGCATTGCAAAGGCCTGCCAAGAGGAGCACGACACTGCACCGACATGGCTCCCTCCCCAGCTTTCCTAGCCAGAACGCGGGGGGGGCGTGGCCGGAAACCGCGGTCGGCAACTTCTAGGGTTAGGGTTAGGGTTAGGGTCTGGAGAACCAGAAAGCCCACAGCTCCAGGGATAATTGGCATTGCAAAGGCCTGCCAAGAGGAGCACGACACTGCACCGACATGGCTCCCTCCCCAGCTTTCCTAGCCAGAATGCGGCGGGGGGCGTGGCCGGAAAGCGCAGTCGGCAACTTCTAGGGTTAGGGTTAGGGTTAGGGTCTGGAGAACCAGAAAGCCCACAGCTCCAGGGATAATTGGGATGGCAAAGGCCTGCCAAGAGGAGCACGACACTGCACCGACATGGCTCTCTCCCCAGATTTCCTAGCCAGAACGCGGGGGGGGCGTGGCCGGAAACCGCGGTCGGCAACTTCTAGGGTTAGGGTTAGGATTAGGGTCTGGAGAACCAGAAAGCCCACAGCTCCAGGGATAATTGGCATTGCAAAGGCCTGCCAAGAGGAGCACGACACTGCACCGACATGGCTCCCTCCCCAGCTTTCCTAGCCAGAAGCCGGGGGGGGCGTGGCCGGAAACCGCGGTCGGCAACTTCTAGGGTTAGGGTTAGGGTTAGGGTCTGGAGAACCAGAAAGCCCACAGCTCCAGGGATAATTGGCATTGCAAAGGCCTGCCAAGAGGAGCACGACACTGCACCGACATGGCTCCCTCCCCAGCTTTCCTAGCCAGAACGCGGGGGGGGCGTGGCCGGAAACCGCGGTCGGCAACTTCTAGGGTTAGGGTTAGGGTTAGGGTCTGGAGAACCAGAAAGCCCACAGCTCCAGGGATAATTGGCATTGCAAAGGCCTGCCAAGAGGAGCACGACACTGCACCGACATGGCTCCCTCCCCAGCTTTCCTAGCCAGAACGCGGGGGGGGGGCGTGGCCGGAAACCGCGGTCGGTAACTTCTAGGGTTAGGGTTAGGGTTAGCGTCTGGAGAACCAGAAAGCCCACAGCTCCAGGGATAATTGGCATTGCAAAGGCCTGCCAAGAGGAGCACGACACTGCACCGACATGGCTCCCTCCCCAGCTTTCCTAGCCAGAATGCGGGGGGGGCGTGGCCGGAAAGCGCCGTCGGCAACTTCTAGGGTTAGGGTTAGGGTTAGGGTCTGGAGAACCAGAAAGCCCACAGCTCCAGGGATAATTGGGATTGCAAAGGCCTGCCAAGAGGAGCACGACACTGCACCGACATGGCTCCCTCCCCAGCTTTCCTAGCCAGAACGCGGGGGGGGCGTGGCCGGAAACCGCGGTCGGCAACTTCTAGGGTTAGGGTTAGGGTTAGCGTCTGGAGAACCAGAAAGCCCACAGCTCCAGGGATAATTGGGATTGCAAAGGCCTGCCAAGAGGAGCACGACACTGCACCGACATGGCTCCCTCCCCAGCTTTCCTAGCCAGAACCCGGGGGGGGCGTGGCCGGAAACCGCCGTCGGCAACTTCTAGGGTTAGGGTTAGGGTTAGCGTCTGGAGAACCAGAAAGCCCACAGCTCCAGGGATAATTGGCATTGCAAAGGCCTGCCAAGAGGAGCACGACACTGCACCGACATGGCTCCCTCCCCAGCTTTCCTAGCCAGAACCCGGCGGGGGGCGTGGCCGGAAAGCGCAGTCGGCAACTTCTAGGGTTAGGGTTAGGGTTAGGGTCTGGAGAACCAGAAAGCCCACAGCTCCAGGGATAATTGGGATTGCAAAGGCCTGCCAAGAGGAGCACGACACTGCACCGACATGGCTCTCTCCCCAGATTTCCTAGCCAGAACGCGGGGGGGGCGTGGCCGGAAACCGCGGTCGGCAACTTCTAGGGTTAGGGTTAGGATTAGGGTCTGGAGAACCAGAAAGCCCACAGCTCCAGGGATAATTGGCATTGCAAAGGCCTGCCAAGAGGAGCACGACACTGCACCGACATGGCTCCCTCCCCAGCTTTCCTAGCCAGAAGCCGGGGGGGGCGTGGCCGGAAACCGCCGTCGGCAACTTCTAGGGTTAGGGTTAGGGTTAGCGTCTGGAGAACCAGAAAGCCCACAGCTCCAGGGATAATTGGCATTGCAAAGGCCTGCCAAGAGGAGCACGACACTGCACCGACATGGCTCCCTCCCCAGCTTTCCTAGCCAGAACGCGGGGGGGGCGTGGCCGGAAACCGCGGTCGGCAACTTCTAGGGTTAGGGTTAGGGTTAGGGTCTGGAGAACCAGAAAGCCCACAGCTCCAGGGATAATTGGCATTGCAAAGGCCTGCCAAGAGGAGCACGACACTGCACCGACATGGCTCCCTCCCCAGCATTCCTAGCCAGAACGCGGGGGGGGGGCGTGGCCGGAAACCGCGGTCGGTAACTTCTAGGGTTAGGGTTAGGGTTAGCGTCTGGAGAACCAGAAAGCCCACAGCTCCAGGGATAATTGGCATTGCAAAGGCCTGCCAAGAGGAGCACGACACTGCACCGACATGGCTCCCTCCCCAGCTTTCCTAGCCAGAATGCGGGGGGGGCGTGGCCGGAAACCGCCGTCGGCAACTTCTAGGATTAGGGTTAGGATTAGGGTCTGGAGAACCAGAAAGCCCACAGCTCCAGGGATAATTGGCATTGCAAAGGCCTGCCAAGAGGAGCACGACACTGCACCGACATGGCTCCCTACCCAGCTTTCCTAGCCAGAACGCGGGGGGGGGGCGTGGCCGGAAACCGCGGTCGGCAACTTCTAGGGTTAGGGTTAGGGTTAGGGTCTGGAGAACCAGAAAGCCCACAGCTCCAGGGATAATTGGCATTGCAAAGGCCTGCCAAGAGGAGGACGACACTGCACCGACATGGCTCCCTCCCCAGCTTTCCTAGCCAGAACGCGGAGGGGGCGTGGCCGGAAACCGCCGTCGGCAACTTCTAGGGTTAGGGTTAGGGTTAGGGTCTGGAGAACCAGAAAGCCCACAGCTCCAGGGATAATTGGCATTGCAAAGGCCTGCCAAGAGGAGCACGACACTGCACCGACATGGCTCCCTCCCCAGCTTTCCTAGCCAGAATGCGGCGGGGGGCGTGGCCGGAAAGCGCAGTCGGCAACTTCTAGGGTTAGGGTTAGGGTTAGGGTCTGGAGAACCAGAAAGCCCACAGCTCCAGGGATAATTGGGATGGCAAAGGCCTGCCAAGAGGAGCACGACACTGCACCGACATGGCTCTCTCCCCAGATTTCCTAGCCAGAACGCGGGGGGGGCGTGGCCGGAAACCGCGGTCGGCAACTTCTAGGGTTAGGGTTAGGATTAGGGTCTGGAGAACCAGAAAGCCCACAGCTCCAGGGATAATTGGCATTGCAAAGGCCTGCCAAGAGGAGCACGACACTGCACCGACATGGCTCCCTCCCCAGCTTTCCTAGCCAGAACGCGGGGGGGGCGTGGCCGGAAACCGCCGTCGGCAACTTCTAGGGTTAGGGTTAGGGTTAGGGTCTGGAGAACCAGAAAGCCCACAGCTCCAGGGATAATTGGCATTGCAAAGGCCTGCCAAGAGGAGCACGACACTGCACCGACATGGCTCCCTCCCCAGCTTTCCTAGCCAGAACGCGGGGGGGGCGTGGCCGGAAACCGCCGTCGGCAACTTCTAGGGTTAGGGTTAGGGTTAGGGTCTGGAGAACCAGAAAGCCCACAGCTCCAGGGATAATTGGCATTGCAAAGGCCTGCCAAGAGGAGCACGACACTGCACCGACATGGCTCCCTCCCCAGCTTTCCTAGCCAGAACGCGGGGGGGGGGCGTGGCCGGAAACCGCGGTCGGCAACTTCTAGGGTTAGGGTTAGGGTTAGCGTCTGGAGAACCAGAAAGCCCACAGCTCCAGGGATAATTGGCATTGCAAAGGCCTGCCAAGAGGAGCACGACACTGCACCGACATGGCTCCCTCCCCAGCTTTCCTAGCCAGAATGCGGGGGGGGCGTGGCCGGAAACCGCCGTCGGCAACTTCTAGGGTTAGGGTTAGGATTAGGGTCTGGAGAACCAGAAAGCCCACAGCTCCAGGGATAATTGGCATTGCAAAGGCCTGCCAAGAGGAGCACGACACTGCACCGACATGGCTCCCTCCCCAGCTTTCCTAGCCAGAACGCGGGGGGGGCGTGGCCGGAAACCGCGGTCGGCAACTTCTAGGGTTAGGGTTAGGGTTAGGGTCTGGAGAACCAGAAAGCCCACAGCTCCAGGGATAATTGGCATTGCAAAGGCCTGCCAAGAGGAGCACGACACTGCACCGACATGGCTCCCTCCCCAGCTTTCCTAGCCAGAACGCGGGGGGGGCGTGGCCGGAAACCGCGGTCGGCAACTTCTAGGGTTAGGGTTAGGGTTAGGGTCTGGAGAACCAGAAAGCCCACAGCTCCAGGGATAATTGGCATTGCAAAGGCCTGCCAAGAGGAGCACGACACTGCACCGACATGGCTCCCTCCCCAGCTTTCCTAGCCAGAACGCGGGGGGGGGGCGTGGCCGGAAACCGCGGTCGGTAACTTCTAGGGTTAGGGTTAGGGTTAGCGTCTGGAGAACCAGAAAGCCCACAGCTCCAGGGATAATTGGCATTGCAAAGGCCTGCCAAGAGGAGCACGACACTGCACCGACATGGCTCCCTCCCCAGCTTTCCTAGCCAGAATGCGGGGGGGGCGTGGCCGGAAACCGCCGTCGGCAACTTCTAGGGTTAGGGTTAGGGTTAGGGTCTGGAGAACCAGAAAGCCCACAGCTCCAGGGATAATTGGCATTGCAAAGGCCTGCCAAGAGGAGCACGACACTGCACCGACATGGCTCCCTCCCCAGCTTTCCTAGCCAGAACGCGGGGGGGGGCGTGGCCGGAAAGCGCAGTCGGCAACTTCTAGGGTTAGGGTTAGGGTTAGGGTCTGGAGAACCAGAAAGCCCACAGCTCCAGGGATAATTGGGATGGCAAAGGCCTGCCAAGAGGAGCACGACACTGCACCGACATGGCTCTCTCCCCAGCTTTCCTAGCCAGAACGCGGGGGGGGCGTGGCCGGAAACCGCGGTCGGCAACTTCTAGGGTTAGGGTTAGGATTAGGGTCTGGAGAACCAGAAAGCCCACAGCTCCAGGGATAATTGGCATTGCAAAGGCCTGCCAAGAGGAGCACGACACTGCACCGACATGGCTCCCTCCCCAGCTTTCCTAGCCAGAACCCAAGGGGGCGTGGCCGGAAACCGCGGTCGGCAACTTCTAGGGTTAGGGTTAGGGTTAGCGTCTGGAGAACCAGAAAGCCCACAGCTCCAGGGATAATTGGCATTGCAAAGGCCTGCCAAGAGGAGCACGACACTGCACCGACATGGCTCCCTCCCCAGCTTTCCTAGCCAGAACGCGGGGGGGGCGTGGCCGGAAACCGCCGTCGGCAACTTCTAGGGTTAGGGTTAGGGTTAGGGTCTGGAGAACCAGAAAGCCCACAGCTCCAGGGATAATTGGCATTGCAAAGGCCTGCCAAGAGGAGCACGACACTGCACCGACATGGCTCCCTCCCCAGCTTTCCTAGCCAGAACGCGGAGGGGGCGTGGCCGGAAACCGCGGTCGGCAACTTCTAGGGTTAGGGTTAGGGTTAGGGTCTGGAGAACCAGAAAGCCCACAGCTCCAGGGATAATTGGCATTGCAAAGGCCTGCCAAGAGGAGCACGACACTGCACCGACATGGCTCTCTCCCCAGCTTTCCTAGCCAGAATGCGGCGGGGGGCGTGGCCGGAAAGCGCAGTCGGCAACTTCTAGGGTTAGGGTTAGGGTTAGGGTCTGGAGAACCAGAAAGCCCACAGCTCCAGGGATAATTGGGATGGCAAAGGCCTGCCAAGAGGAGCACGACACTGCACCGACATGGCTCTCTCCCCAGATTTCCTAGCCAGAACGCGGGGGGGGCGTGGCCGGAAACCGCGGTCGGCAACTTCTAGGGTTAGGGTTAGGATTAGGGTCTGGAGAACCAGAAAGCCCACAGCTCCAGGGATAATTGGCATTGCAAAGGCCTGCCAAGAGGAGCACGACACTGCACCGACATGGCTCCCTCCCCAGCTTTCCTAGCCAGAACGCGGGGGGTGCGTGGCCGGAAACCGCCGTCGGCAACTTCTAGGGTTAGGGTTAGGGTTAGGGTCTGGAGAACCAGAAAGCCCACAGCTCCAGGGATAATTGGGATTGCAAAGGCCTGCCAAGAGGAGCACGACACTGCACCGACATGGCTCCCTCCCCAGCTTTCCTAGCCAGAACGCGGGGGGGGCGTGGCCGGAAACCGCGGTCGGCAACTTCTAGGGTTAGGGTTAGGGTTAGGGTCTGGAGAACCAGAAAGCCCACAGCTCCAGGGATAATTGGCATTGCAAAGGCCTGCCAAGAGGAGCACGACACTGCACCGACATGGCTCCCTCCCCAGCTTTCCTAGCCAGAACGCGGGGGGGGGGCGTGGCCGGAAACCGCGGTCGGCAACTTCTAGGGTTAGGGTTAGGGTTAGCGTCTGGAGAACCAGAAAGCCCACAGCTCCAGGGATAATTGGCATTGCAAAGGCCTGCCAAGAGGAGCACGACACTGCACCGACATGGCTCCCTCCCCAGCTTTCCTAGCCAGAACGCGGGGGGGGCGTGGCCGGAAACCGCGGTCGGCAACTTCTAGGGTTAGGGTTAGGGTTAGCGTCTGGAGAACCAGAAAGCCCACAGCTCCAGGGATAATTGGCATTGCAAAGGCCTGCCAAGAGGAGCACGACACTGCACCGACATGGCTCCCTCCCCAGCATTCCTAGCCAGAACGCGGGGGGGGCGTGGCCGGAAACCGCCGTCGGCAACTTCTAGGGTTAGGGTTAGGGTTAGGGTCTGGAGAACCAGAAAGCCCACAGCTCCAGGGATAATTGGCATGGCAAAGGCCTGCCAAGAGGAGCACGACACTGCACCGACATGGCTCCCTCCCCAGCTTTCCTAGCCAGAACGCGGGGGGGGCGTGGCCGGAAACCGCGGTCGGCAACTTCTAGGGTTAGGGTTAGGGTTAGGGTCTGGAGAACCAGAAAGCCCACAGCTCCAGGGATAATTGGCATTGCAAAGGCCTGCCAAGAGGAGCACGACACTGCACCGACATGGCTCCCTCCCCAGCTTTCCTAGCCAGAACGCGGGGGGGGCGTGGCTGGAAACGGCGGTCGGCAACTTCTAGGGTTAGGTTTAGGGTTAGGGTCTGGAGAACCAGAAAGCCCACAGCTCCAGGGATAATTGGCATTGCAAAGGCCTGCCAAGAGGAGCACGACACTGCACCGACATGGCTCCCTCCCCAGCTTTCCTAGCCAGAACCCACGGGGGGCGTGGAGGAAAACCGCGGTCGGCAACTTCTAGGGTTAGGGTTAGGGTTAGGGTCTGGAGAACCAGAAAGCCCACAGCTCCAGGGATAATTGGCATTGCAAAGGCCTGCCAAGAGGAGCACGACACTGCACCGACATGGCTCCCTCCCCAGCTTTCCTAGCCAGAACGCAGGGGGGGGGCGTGGCCGGAAACCGCGGTCGGCAACTTCTAGGGTTAGGGTTAGGGTTAGGGTCTGGAGAACCAGAAAGCCCACAGCTCCAGGGATAATTGGCATTGCAAAGGCCTGCCAAGAGGAGCACGACACTGCACCGACATGGCTCCCTCCCCAGCTTTCCTAGCCAGAACGCGGGGGGGGCGTGGCCGGAAACCGCCGTCGGCAACTTCTAAGGTTAGGGTTAGGGTTAGGGTCTGGAGAACCAGAAAGCCCACAGCTCCAGGGATAATTGGCATTGCAAAGGCCTGCCAAGAGGAGCACGACACTGCACCGACATGGCTCCCTCCCCAGCTTTCCTAGCCAGAACCCGGGGGGGGCGTGGCCGGAAACCGCGGTCGGCAACTTCTAGGGTTAGGGTTAGGGTTAGGGTCTGGAGAACCAGAAAGCCCACAGCTCCAGGGATAATTGGCATTGCAAAGGCCTGCCAAGAGGAGCACGACACTGCACCGACATGGCTCCCTCCCCAGCTTTCCTAGCCAGAACGCGGGGGGGGCGTGGCCGGAAACCGCGGTCGGCAACTTCTAGGGTTAGGGTTAGGGTTAGGGTCTGGAGAACCAGAAAGCCCACAGCTCCAGGGATAATTGGCATTGCAAAGGCCTGCCAAGAGGAGCACGACACTGCACCGACATGGCTCCCTCCCCAGCTTTCCTAGCCAGAACACGGGGGGGGCGTGGCCGGAAACGGCGGTCGGCAACTTCTAGGGTTAGGGTTAGGGTTAGGGTCTGGAGAACCAGAAAGCCCACAGCTCCAGGGATAATTGGCATTGCAAAGGCCTGCCAAGAGGAGCACGACACTGCACCGACATGGCTCCCTCCCCAGCTTTCCTAGCCAGAACGCGGGGGGGGCGTGGCCAGAAACCGCGGTCGGCAACTTCTAGGGTTAGGGTTAGGGTTAGGGTCTGGAGAACCAGAAAGCCCACAGCTCCAGGGATAATTGGCATTGCAAAGGCCTGCCAAGAGGAGCACGACACTGCACCGACATGGCTCCCTCCCCAGCTTTCCTAGCCAGAACGCGGGGGGGGCGTGGCCGGAAACCGCGGTCGGCAACTTCTAGGGTTAGGGTTAGGGTTAGGGTCTGGAGAACCAGAAAGCCCACAGCTCCAGGGACAATTGTCATTGCAAAGGCCTGCCAAGAGGAGCAAGACACTGCACCGACATGGCTCCCTCCCCAGCTTTCCCGGCTAGAACCCGGGGGGGGCGTGGCCGGAAATCGCAGTCGGCAACTTCTAGGGTTAGGGTTAGGGTTAGCGTCTGGAGAACCAGAAAGCCCACAGCTCCAGGGATAATTGGCATTGCAAAGGCCTGCCAAGAGGAGCACGACACTGCACCGACATGGCTCCCTCCCCAGCTTTCCTAGCCAGAACGCGGGGGGGGCGTGGCCGGAAACCGCGGTCGGCAACTTCTAGGGTTAGGGTTAGGGTTAGGGTCTGGAGAACCAGAAAGCCCACAGCTCCAGGGATAATTGGCATTGCAAAGGCCTGCCAAGAGGAGCACGACACTGCACCGACATGGCTCCCTCCCCAGCTTTCCTAGCCAGAACGCGGGGGGGGGGCGTGGCCGGAAACCGCGGTCGGCAACTTCTAGGGTTAGGGTTAGGGTTAGCGTCTGGAGAACCAGAAAGCCCACAGCTCCAGGGATAATTGGCATTGCAAAGGCCTGCCAAGAGGAGCACGACACTGCACCGACATGGCTCCCTCCCCAGCTTTCCTAGCCAGAACGCGGGGGGGGCGTGGCCGGAAACCGCGGTCGGCAACTTCTAGGGTTAGGGTTAGGGTTAGGGTCTGGAGAACCAGAAAGCCCACAGCTCCAGGGATAATTGGCATTGCAAAGGCCTGCCAAGAGGAGGACGACACTGCACCGACATGGCTCCCTCCCCAGCATTCCTAGCCAGAACGCGGGGGGGGCGTGGCCGGAAACCGCCGTCGGCAACTTCTAGGGTTAGGGTTAGGGTTAGGGTCTGGAGAACCAGAAAGCCCACAGCTCCAGGGATAATTGGCATTGCAAAGGCCTGCCAAGAGGAGCACGACACTGCACCGACATGGCTCCCTCCCCAGCTTTCCTAGCCAGAACGCGGGGGGGGCGTGGCCGGAAACCGCGGTCGGCAACTTCTAGGGTTAGGGTTAGGGTTAGGGTCTGGAGAACCAGAAAGCCCACAGCTCCAGGGATAATTGGCATTGCAAAGGCCTGCCAAGAGGAGCACGACACTGCACCGACATGGCTCCCTCCCCAGCTTTCCTAGCCAGAACGCGGGGGGGGCGTGGCTGGAAACGGCGGTCGGCAACTTCTAGGGTTAGGTTTAGGGTTAGGGTCTGGAGAACCAGAAAGCCCACAGCTCCAGGGATAATTGGCATGGCAAAGGCCTGCCAAGAGGAGCACGACACTGCACCGACATGGCTCCCTCCCCAGCTTTCCTAGCCAGAACGCGGGGGGGGCGTGGCCGGAAACCGCGGTCGGCAACTTCTAGGGTTAGGGTTAGGGTTAGGGTCTGGAGAACCAGAAAGCCCACAGCTCCAGGGATAATTGGCATTGCAAAGGCCTGCCAAGAGGAGCACGACACTGCACCGACATGGCTCCCTCCCCAGCTTTCCTAGCCAGAACGCGGGGGGGGCGTGGCTGGAAACGGCGGTCGGCAACTTCTAGGGTTAGGTTTAGGGTTAGGGTCTGGAGAACCAGAAAGCCCACAGCTCCAGGGATAATTGGCATTGCAAAGGCCTGCCAAGAGGAGCACGACACTGCACCGACATGGCTCCCTCCCCAGCTTTCCTAGCCAGAACCCACGGGGGGCGTGGAGGAAAACCGCGGTCGGCAACTTCTAGGGTTAGGGTTAGGGTTAGGGTCTGGAGAACCAGAAAGCCCACAGCTCCAGGGATAATTGGCATTGCAAAGGCCTGCCAAGAGGAGCACGACACTGCACCGACATGGCTCCCTCCCCAGCTTTCCTAGCCAGAACGCAGGGGGGGGGCGTGGCCGGAAACCGCGGTCGGCAACTTCTAGGGTTAGGGTTAGGGTTAGGGTCTGGAGAACCAGAAAGCCCACAGCTCCAGGGATAATTGGCATTGCAAAGGCCTGCCAAGAGGAGCACGACACTGCACCGACATGGCTCCCTCCCCAGCTTTCCTAGCCAGAACGCGGGGGGGGCGTGGCCGGAAACCGCCGTCGGCAACTTCTAGGGTTAGGGTTAGGGTTAGGGTCTGGAGAACCAGAAAGCCCACAGCTCCAGGGATAATTGGCATTGCAAAGGCCTGCCAAGAGGAGCACGACACTGCACCGACATGGCTCCCTCCCCAGCTTTCCTAGCCAGAACCCGGGGGGGGCGTGGCCGGAAACCGCGGTCGGCAACTTCTAGGGTTAGGGTTAGGGTTAGGGTCTGGAGAACCAGAAAGCCCACAGCTCCAGGGATAATTGGCATTGCAAAGGCCTGCCAAGAGGAGCACGACACTGCACCGACATGGCTCCCTCCCCAGCTTTCCTAGCCAGAACGCGGGGGGGGCGTGGCCGGAAACCGCGGTCGGCAACTTCTAGGGTTAGGGTTAGGGTTAGGGTCTGGAGAACCAGAAAGCCCACAGCTCCAGGGATAATTGGCATTGCAAAGGCCTGCCAAGAGGAGCACGACACTGCACCGACATGGCTCCCTCCCCAGCTTTCCTAGCCAGAACACGGGGGGGGCGTGGCCGGAAACGGCGGTCGGCAACTTCTAGGGTTAGGGTTAGGGTTAGGGTCTGGAGAACCAGAAAGCCCACAGCTCCAGGGATAATTGGCATTGCAAAGGCCTGCCAAGAGGAGCACGACACTGCACCGACATGGCTCCCTCCCCAGCTTTCCTAGCCAGAACGCGGGGGGGGCGTGGCCAGAAACCGCGGTCGGCAACTTCTAGGGTTAGGGTTAGGGTTAGGGTCTGGAGAACCAGAAAGCCCACAGCTCCAGGGATAATTGGCATTGCAAAGGCCTGCCAAGAGGAGCACGACACTGCACCGACATGGCTCCCTCCCCAGCTTTCCTAGCCAGAACGCGGGGGGGGCGTGGCCGGAAACCGCGGTCGGCAACTTCTAGGGTTAGGGTTAGGGTTAGGGTCTGGAGAACCAGAAAGCCCACAGCTCCAGGGACAATTGTCATTGCAAAGGCCTGCCAAGAGGAGCAAGACACTGCACCGACATGGCTCCCTCCCCAGCTTTCCCGGCTAGAACCCGGGGGGGGCGTGGCCGGAAATCGCAGTCGGCAACTTCTAGGGTTAGGGTTAGGGTTAGCGTCTGGAGAACCAGAAAGCCCACAGCTCCAGGGATAATTGGCATTGCAAAGGCCTGCCAAGAGGAGCACGACACTGCACCGACATGGCTCCCTCCCCAGCTTTCCTAGCCAGAACGCGGGGGGGGCGTGGCCGGAAACCGCGGTCGGCAACTTCTAGGGTTAGGGTTAGGGTTAGGGTCTGGAGAACCAGAAAGCCCACAGCTCCAGGGATAATTGGCATTGCAAAGGCCTGCCAAGAGGAGCACGACACTGCACCGACATGGCTCCCTCCCCAGCTTTCCTAGCCAGAACGCGGGGGGGGGGCGTGGCCGGAAACCGCGGTCGGCAACTTCTAGGGTTAGGGTTAGGGTTAGCGTCTGGAGAACCAGAAAGCCCACAGCTCCAGGGATAATTGGCATTGCAAAGGCCTGCCAAGAGGAGCACGACACTGCACCGACATGGCTCCCTCCCCAGCTTTCCTAGCCAGAACGCGGGGGGGGCGTGGCCGGAAACCGCGGTCGGCAACTTCTAGGGTTAGGGTTAGGGTTAGCGTCTGGAGAACCAGAAAGCCCACAGCTCCAGGGATAATTGGCATTGCAAAGGCCTGCCAAGAGGAGGACGACACTGCACCGACATGGCTCCCTCCCCAGCATTCCTAGCCAGAACGCGGGGGGGGCGTGGCCGGAAACCGCCGTCGGCAACTTCTAGGGTTAGGGTTAGGGTTAGGGTCTGGAGAACCAGAAAGCCCACAGCTCCAGGGATAATTGGCATTGCAAAGGCCTGCCAAGAGGAGCACGACACTGCACCGACATGGCTCCCTCCCCAGCTTTCCTAGCCAGAACGCGGGGGGGGCGTGGCCGGAAACCGCCGTCGGCAACTTCTAGGGTTAGGGTTAGGGTTAGGGTCTGGAGAACCAGAAAGCCCACAGCTCCAGGGATAATTGGCATTGCAAAGGCCTGCCAAGAGGAGCACGACACTGCACCGACATGGCTCCCTCCCCAGCTTTCCTAGCCAGAACGCGGGGGGGGCGTGGCTGGAAACGGCGGTCGGCAACTTCTAGGGTTAGGTTTAGGGTTAGGGTCTGGAGAACCAGAAAGCCCACAGCTCCAGGGATAATTGGCATTGCAAAGGCCTGCCAAGAGGAGCACGACACTGCACCGACATGGCTCCCTCCCCAGCTTTCCTAGCCAGAACGCGGGGGGGGGGGCGTGGCCAGAAACCGCGGTCGGCAACTTCTAGAGTTAGGGTTAGGGTTAGGGTCTGGAGAACCAGAAAGCCCACAGCTCCAGGGATAATTGGCATTGCAAAGGCCTGCCAAGAGGAGCACGACACTGCACCGACATGGCTCCCTCCCCAGCTTTCCTAGCCAGAACGCGGGGGGGGCGTGGCCGGAAACCGCCGTCGGCAACTTCTAGGGTTAGGGTTAGGGTTAGGGTCTGGAGAACCAGAAAGCCCACAGCTCCAGGGATAATTGGCATTGCAAAGGCCTGCCAAGAGGAGCACGACACTGCACCGACATGGCTCCCTCCCCAGCTTTCCTAGCCAGAACGCGGGGGGGGCGTGGCCGGAAACCGCCGTCGGCAACTTCTAGGGTTAGGGTTAGGGTTAGGGTCTGGAGAACCAGAAAGCCCACAGCTCCAGGGATAATTGGCATTGCAAAGGCCTGCCAAGAGGAGCACGACACTGCACCGACATGGCTCCCTCCCCAGCTTTCCTAGCCAGAACCCACGGGGGGGCGTGGCCGGAAACCGCGGTCGGCAACTTCTAGGGTTAGGGTTAGGGTTAGGGTCTGGAGAACCAGAAAGCCCACAGCTCCAGGGATAATTGGCATTGCAAAGGCCTGCCAAGAGGAGCACGACACTGCACCGACATGGCTCCCTCCCCAGCTTTCCTAGCCAGAACCCGGCGGGGGCGTGGCCGGAAACCGCGGTCGGCAACTTCTAGGGTTAGGGTTAGGGTTAGGGTCTGGAGAACCAGAAAGCCCACAGCTCCAGGGATAATTGGCATTGCAAAGGCCTGCCAAGAGGAGCACGACACTGCACCGACATGGCTCTCTCCCCAGCTTTCCTAGCCAGAACGCGGGGGGGGCGTTGCCGGAAACCGCCGTCGGCAACTTCTAGGGTTAGGGTTAGGGTTAGGGTCTGGAGAACCAGAAAGCCCACAGCTCCAGGGATAATTGGCATTGCAAAGGCCTGCCAAGAGGAGCACGACACTGCACCGACATGGCTCCCTCCCCAGCTTTCCTAGCCAGAACACGGGGGGGGCGTGGCCGGAAACCGCGGTCGGCAACTTCTAGGGTTAGGGTTAGGGTTAGCGTCTGGAGAACCAGAAAGCCCACAGCTCCAGGGATAATTGGCATTGCAAAGGCCTGCCAAGAGGAGCACGACACTGCACCGACATGGCTCCCTCCCCAGCTTTCCTAGCCAGAACGCGGGGGGGGCGTGGCCGGAAACCGCGGTCGGCAACTTCTAGGGTTAGGTTTAGGGTTAGGGTCTGGAGAACCAGAAAGCCCACAGCTCCAGGGATAATTGGCATTGCAAAGGCCTGCCAAGAGGAGCACGACACTGCACCGACATGGCTCCCTACCCAGCTTTCCTAGCCAGAACGCGGGGGGGGGCGTGGCCAGAAACAGCGGTCGGCAACTTCTAGAGTTAGGGTTAGGGTTAGGGTCTGGAGAACCAGAAAGCCCACAGCTCCAGGGATAATTGGCATTGCAAAGGCCTGCCAAGAGGAGCACGACACTGCACCGACATGGCTCCCTCCCCAGCTTTCCTAGCCAGAACGCGGGGGGGGGCGTGGCCGGAAACGGCGGTTGGCAACTTCTAGGGTTAGGGTTAGGGTTAGGGTCTGGAGAACCAGAAAGCCCACAGCTCCAGGGATAATTGGCATTGCAAAGGCCTGCCAAGAGGAGCACGACACTGCACCGACATGGCTCCCTCCCCAGCTTTCCTAGCCAGAACCCACGGGGGGCGTGGCCGGAAACGGCGGTCGGCAACTTCTAGGGTTAGGGTTAGGGTTAGGGTCTGGAGAACCAGAAAGCCCACAGCTCCAGGGATAATTGGCATTGCAAAGGCCTGCCAAGAGGAGCACGACACTGCACCGACATGGCTCCCTCCCCAGCTTTCCTAGCCAGAACGCGGGGGGGGCGTGGCCGGAAACGGCGGTCGGCAACTTCTAGGGTTAGGGTTAGGGTTAGGGTCTGGAGAACCAGAAAGCCCACAGCTCCAGGGACAATTGTCATTGCAAAGGCCTGCCAAGAGGAGCACGACACTGCACCGACATGGCTCCCTCCCCAGCTTTCCTAGCCAGAACCCGGCGGGGGGCGTGGCCGGAAATCGCAGTCGGCAACTTCTAGGTTTAGGGTTAGGGTTAGCGTCTGGAGAACCAGAAAGCCCACAGCTCCAGGGATAATTGGCATTGCAAAGGCCTGCCAAGAGGAGCACGACACTGCACCGACATGGCTCTCTCCCTAGCTTTCCTAGCCAGAACGCGGGGGGGGCGTGGCCGGAAACCGCGGTCGGCAACTTCTAGGGTTAGGGTTAGGGTTAGGGTCTGGAGAACCAGAAAGCCCACAGCTCCAGGGATAATTGGCATTGCAAAGGCCTGCCAAGAGGAGCACGACACTGCACCGACATGGCTCCCTCCCCAGCTTTCCTAGCCAGAACCCGGGGGGGGCGTGGCCGGAAACCGCGGTCGGCAACTTCTAGGGTTAGGGTTAGGGTTAGCGTCTGGAGAACCAGAAAGCCCACAGCTCCAGGGATAATTGGCATTGCAAAGGCCTGCCAAGAGGAGCACGACACTGCACCGACATGGCTCCCTCCCCAGCTTTCCTAGCCAGAACGCGGGGGGGGGCGTGGCCAGAAACCGCGGTCGGCAACTTCTAGAGTTAGGGTTAGGGTTAGGGTCTGGAGAACCAGAAAGCCCACAGCTCCAGGGATAATTGGGATTGCAAAGGCCTGCCAAGAGGAGCACGACACTGCACCGACATGGCTCCCTCCCCAGCTTTCCTAGCCAGAACGCGGGGGGGGCGTGGCCGGAAACCGCCGTCGGCAACTTCTAGGGTTAGGGTTAGGGTTAGGGTCTGGAGAACCAGAAAGCCCACAGCTCCAGGGATAATTGGCATTGCAAAGGCCTGCCAAGAGGAGCACGACACTGCACCGACATGGCTCCCTCCCCAGCTTTCCTAGCCAGAACCCACGGGGGGCGTGGCCGGAAACCGCGGTCGGCAACTTCTAGGGTTAGGGTTAGGGTTAGGGTCTGGAGAACCAGAAAGCCCACAGCTCCAGGGATAATTGGCATTGCAAAGGCCTGCCAAGAGGAGCACGACACTGCACCGACATGGCTCCCTCCCCAGCTTTCCTAGCCAGAACGCGGGGGGGGCGTGGCCGGAAATGGCGGTCGGCAACTTCTAGGGTTAGGGTTAGGGTTAGGGTCTGGAGAACCAGAAAGCCCACAGCCCCAGGGACAATTGTCATTGCAAAGGCCTGCCAAGAGGAGCACGACACTGCACCGACATGGCTCCCTCCCCAGCTTTCCCGGCTAGAACCCGGGGGGGGGCGTGGCAGGAAATCGCAGTCGGCAACTTCTAGGGTTAGGGTTAGGGTTAGCGTCTGGAGAACCAGAAAGCCCACAGCTCCAGGGATAATTGGCATTGCAAAGGCCTGCCAAGAGGAGCACGACACTGCACCGACATGGCTCCCTCCCCAGCTTTCCTAGCCAGAACGCGGGGGGGGCGTGGCCGGAAACCGCCGTCGGCAACTTCTAGGGTTAGGGTTAGGGTTAGGGTCTGGAGAACCAGAAAGCCCACAGCTCCAGGGATAATTGGGATTGCAAAGGCCTGCCAAGAGGAGCACGACACTGCACCGACATGGCTCCCTCCCCAGCTTTCCTAGCCAGAACGCGGGGGGGGCGTGGCCGGAAACCGCGGTCGGCAACTTCTAGGGTTAGGGTTAGGGTTAGGGTCTGGAGAACCAGAAAGCCCACAGCTCCAGGGATAATTGGCATTGCAAAGGCCTGCCAAGAGGAGCACGACACTGCACCGACATGGCTCCCTCCCCAGCTTTCCTAGCCAGAACGCGGGGGGGGCGTGGCCGGAAACCGCGGTCGGCAACTTCTAGGGTTAGGGTTAGGGTTAGGGTCTGGAGAACCAGAAAGCCCACAGCTCCAGGGACAATTGTCATTGCAAAGGCCTGCCAAGAGGAGCACGACACTGCACCGACATGGCTCCCTCCCCAGCTTTCCCGGCTAGAACCCGGGGGGGGCGTGGCCGGAAATCGCAGTCGGCAACTTCTAGGGTTAGGGTTAGGGTTAGCGTCTGGAGAACCAGAAAGCCCACAGCTCCAGGGATAATTGGCATTGCAAAGGCCTGCCAAGAGGAGCACGACACTGCACCGACATGGCTCCCTCCCCAGCTTTCCTAGCCAGAACGCGGGGGGGGCGTGGCCGGAAACCGCGGTCGGCAACTTCTAGGGTTAGGGTTAGGGTTAGGGTCTGGAGAACCAGAAAGCCCACAGCTCCAGGGATAATTGGCATTGCAAAGGCCTGCCAAGAGGAGCACGACACTGCACCGACATGGCTCCCTCCCCAGCTTTCCTAGCCAGAACGCGGGGGGGGGGCGTGGCCGGAAACCGCGGTCGGCAACTTCTAGGGTTAGGGTTAGGGTTAGCGTCTGGAGAACCAGAAAGCCCACAGCTCCAGGGATAATTGGCATTGCAAAGGCCTGCCAAGAGGAGCACGACACTGCACCGACATGGCTCCCTCCCCAGCTTTCCTAGCCAGAACGCGGGGGGGGCGTGGCCGGAAACCGCGGTCGGCAACTTCTAGGGTTAGGGTTAGGGTTAGCGTCTGGAGAACCAGAAAGCCCACAGCTCCAGGGATAATTGGCATTGCAAAGGCCTGCCAAGAGGAGGACGACACTGCACCGACATGGCTCCCTCCCCAGCATTCCTAGCCAGAACGCGGGGGGGGCGTGGCCGGAAACCGCCGTCGGCAACTTCTAGGGTTAGGGTTAGGGTTAGGGTCTGGAGAACCAGAAAGCCCACAGCTCCAGGGATAATTGGCATTGCAAAGGCCTGCCAAGAGGAGCACGACACTGCACCGACATGGCTCCCTCCCCAGCTTTCCTAGCCAGAACGCGGGGGGGGCGTGGCCGGAAACCGCGGTCGGCAACTTCTAGGGTTAGGGTTAGGGTTAGGGTCTGGAGAACCAGAAAGCCCACAGCTCCAGGGATAATTGGCATTGCAAAGGCCTGCCAAGAGGAGCACGACACTGCACCGACATGGCTCCCTCCCCAGCTTTCCTAGCCAGAACGCGGGGGGGGCGTGGCTGGAAACGGCGGTCGGCAACTTCTAGGGTTAGGTTTAGGGTTAGGGTCTGGAGAACCAGAAAGCCCACAGCTCCAGGGATAATTGGCATTGCAAAGGCCTGCCAAGAGGAGCACGACACTGCACCGACATGGCTCCCTCCCCAGCTTTCCTAGCCAGAACGCGGGGGGGGGGCGTGGCCAGAAACCGCGGTCGGCAACTTCTAGAGTTAGGGTTAGGGTTAGGGTCTGGAGAACCAGAAAGCCCACAGCTCCAGGGATAATTGGCATTGCAAAGGCCTGCCAAGAGGAGCACGACACTGCACCGACATGGCTCCCTCCCCAGCTTTCCTAGCCAGAACGCGGGGGGGGCGTGGCCGGAAACCGCCGTCGGCAACTTCTAGGGTTAGGGTTAGGGTTAGGGTCTGGAGAACCAGAAAGCCCACAGCTCCAGGGATAATTGGCATTGCAAAGGCCTGCCAAGAGGAGCACGACACTGCACCGACATGGCTCCCTCCCCAGCTTTCCTAGCCAGAACCCACGGGGGGGCGTGGCCGGAAACCGCGGTCGGCAACTTCTAGGGTTAGGGTTAGGGTTAGGGTCTGGAGAACCAGAAAGCCCACAGCTCCAGGGATAATTGGCATTGCAAAGGCCTGCCAAGAGGAGCACGACACTGCACCGACATGGCTCCCTCCCCAGCTTTCCTAGCCAGAACGCGGGGGGGGCGTGGCTGGAAACGGCGGTCGGCAACTTCTAGGGTTAGGTTTAGGGTTAGGGTCTGGAGAACCAGAAAGCCCACAGCTCCAGGGATAATTGGCATTGCAAAGGCCTGCCAAGAGGAGCACGACACTGCACCGACATGGCTCCCTCCCCAGCTTTCCTAGCCAGAACGCGGGGGGGGGGCGTGGCCAGAAACCGCGGTCGGCAACTTCTAGAGTTAGGGTTAGGGTTAGGGTCTGGAGAACCAGAAAGCCCACAGCTCCAGGGATAATTGGCATTGCAAAGGCCTGCCAAGAGGAGCACGACACTGCACCGACATGGCTCCCTCCCCAGCTTTCCTAGCCAGAACGCGGGGGGGGCGTGGCCGGAAACCGCCGTCGGCAACTTCTAGGGTTAGGGTTAGGGTTAGGGTCTGGAGAACCAGAAAGCCCACAGCTCCAGGGATAATTGGCATTGCAAAGGCCTGCCAAGAGGAGCACGACACTGCACCGACATGGCTCCCTCCCCAGCTTTCCTAGCCAGAACCCACGGGGGGGCGTGGCCGGAAACCGCGGTCGGCAACTTCTAGGGTTAGGGTTAGGGTTAGGGTCTGGAGAACCAGAAAGCCCACAGCTCCAGGGATAATTGGCATTGCAAAGGCCTGCCAAGAGGAGCACGACACTGCACCGACATGGCTCCCTCCCCAGCTTTCCTAGCCAGAACCCGGCGGGGGCGTGGCCGGAAACCGCGGTCGGCAACTTCTAGGGTTAGGGTTAGGGTTAGGGTCTGGAGAACCAGAAAGCCCACAGCTCCAGGGATAATTGGCATTGCAAAGGCCTGCCAAGAGGAGCACGACACTGCACCGACATGGCTCCCTCCCCAGCTTTCCTAGCCAGAACGCGGGGGGGGCGTTGCCGGAAACCGCCGTCGGCAACTTCTAGGGTTAGGGTTAGGGTTAGGGTCTGGAGAACCAGAAAGCCCACAGCTCCAGGGATAATTGGCATTGCAAAGGCCTGCCAAGAGGAGCACGACACTGCACCGACATGGCTCCCTCCCCAGCTTTCCTAGCCAGAACACGGGGGGGGCGTGGCCGGAAACCGCGGTCGGCAACTTCTAGGGTTAGGGTTAGGGTTAGCGTCTGGAGAACCAGAAAGCCCACAGCTCCAGGGATAATTGGCATTGCAAAGGCCTGCCAAGAGGAGCACGACACTGCACCGACATGGCTCCCTCCCCAGCTTTCCTAGCCAGAACGCGGGGGGGGCGTGGCCGGAAACCGCGGTCGGCAACTTCTAGGGTTAGGTTTAGGGTTAGGGTCTGGAGAACCAGAAAGCCCACAGCTCCAGGGATAATTGGCATTGCAAAGGCCTGCCAAGAGGAGCACGACACTGCACCGACATGGCTCCCTACCCAGCTTTCCTAGCCAGAACGCGGGGGGGGGCGTGGCCAGAAACAGCGGTCGGCAACTTCTAGAGTTAGGGTTAGGGTTAGGGTCTGGAGAACCAGAAAGCCCACAGCTCCAGGGATAATTGGCATTGCAAAGGCCTGCCAAGAGGAGCACGACACTGCACCGACATGGCTCCCTCCCCAGCTTTCCTAGCCAGAACGCGGGGGGGGGCGTGGCCGGAAACGGCGGTTGGCAACTTCTAGGGTTAGGGTTAGGGTTAGGGTCTGGAGAACCAGAAAGCCCACAGCTCCAGGGATAATTGGCATTGCAAAGGCCTGCCAAGAGGAGCACGACACTGCACCGACATGGCTCCCTCCCCAGCTTTCCTAGCCAGAACCCACGGGGGGCGTGGCCGGAAACGGCGGTCGGCAACTTCTAGGGTTAGGGTTAGGGTTAGGGTCTGGAGAACCAGAAAGCCCACAGCTCCAGGGATAATTGGCATTGCAAAGGCCTGCCAAGAGGAGCACGACACTGCACCGACATGGCTCCCTCCCCAGCTTTCCTAGCCAGAACGCGGGGGGGGCGTGGCCGGAAACGGCGGTCGGCAACTTCTAGGGTTAGGGTTAGGGTTAGGGTCTGGAGAACCAGAAAGCCCACAGCTCCAGGGACAATTGTCATTGCAAAGGCCTGCCAAGGGGAGCACGACACTGCACCGACATGGCTCCCTCCCCAGCTTTCCTAGCCAGAACCCGGCGGGGGGCGTGGCCGGAAATCGCAGTCGGCAACTTCTAGGTTTAGGGTTAGGGTTAGCGTCTGGAGAACCAGAAAGCCCACAGCTCCAGGGATAATTGGCATTGCAAAGGCCTGCCAAGAGGAGCACGACACTGCACCGACATGGCTCCCTCCCCAGCTTTCCTAGCCAGAACGCGGGGGGGGCGTGGCCGGAAACCGCAGTCGGCAACTTCTAGGGTTAGGGTTAGGGTTAGGGTCTGGAGAACCAGAAAGCCCACAGCTCCAGGGATAATTGGGATGGCAAAGGCCTGCCAAGAGGAGCACGACACTGCACCGACATGGCTCTCTCCCTAGCTTTCCTAGCCAGAACGCGGGGGGGGCGTGGCCGGAAACCGCGGTCGGCAACTTCTAGGGTTAGGGTTAGGGTTAGGGTCTGGAGAACCAGAAAGCCCACAGCTCCAGGGATAATTGGCATTGCAAAGGCCTGCCAAGAGGAGCACGACACTGCACCGACATGGCTCCCTCCCCAGCTTTCCTAGCCAGAACCCGGGGGGGGCGTGGCCGGAAACCGCGGTCGGCAACTTCTAGGGTTAGGGTTAGGGTTAGCGTCTGGAGAACCAGAAAGCCCACAGCTCCAGGGATAATTGGCATTGCAAAGGCCTGCCAAGAGGAGCACGACACTGCACCGACATGGCTCCCTCCCCAGCTTTCCTAGCCAGAACGCGGGGGGGGGCGTGGCCAGAAACCGCGGTCGGCAACTTCTAGAGTTAGGGTTAGGGTTAGGGTCTGGAGAACCAGAAAGCCCACAGCTCCAGGGATAATTGGGATTGCAAAGGCCTGCCAAGAGGAGCACGACACTGCACCGACATGGCTCCCTCCCCAGCTTTCCTAGCCAGAACGCGGGGGGGGCGTGGCCGGAAACCGCCGTCGGCAACTTCTAGGGTTAGGGTTAGGGTTAGGGTCTGGAGAACCAGAAAGCCCACAGCTCCAGGGATAATTGGCATTGCAAAGGCCTGCCAAGAGGAGCACGACACTGCACCGACATGGCTCCCTCCCCAGCTTTCCTAGCCAGAACCCACGGGGGGCGTGGCCGGAAACCGCGGTCGGCAACTTCTAGGGTTAGGGTTAGGGTTAGGGTCTGGAGAACCAGAAAGCCCACAGCTCCAGGGATAATTGGCATTGCAAAGGCCTGCCAAGAGGAGCACGACACTGCACCGACATGGCTCCCTCCCCAGCTTTCCTAGCCAGAACGCGGGGGGGGCGTGGCCGGAAATGGCGGTCGGCAACTTCTAGGGTTAGGGTTAGGGTTAGGGTCTGGAGAACCAGAAAGCCCACAGCCCCAGGGACAATTGTCATTGCAAAGGCCTGCCAAGAGGAGCACGACACTGCACCGACATGGCTCCCTCCCCAGCTTTCCCGGCTAGAACCCGGGGGGGGGCGTGGCAGGAAATCGCAGTCGGCAACTTCTAGGGTTAGGGTTAGGGTTAGCGTCTGGAGAACCAGAAAGCCCACAGCTCCAGGGATAATTGGCATTGCAAAGGCCTGCCAAGAGGAGCACGACACTGCACCGACATGGCTCCCTCCCCAGCTTTCCTAGCCAGAACGCGGGGGGGGCGTGGCCGGAAACCGCCGTCGGCAACTTCTAGGGTTAGGGTTAGGGTTAGGGTCTGGAGAACCAGAAAGCCCACAGCTCCAGGGATAATTGGGATTGCAAAGGCCTGCCAAGAGGAGCACGACACTGCACCGACATGGCTCCCTCCCCAGCTTTCCTAGCCAGAACGCGGGGGGGGCGTGGCCGGAAACCGCGGTCGGCAACTTCTAGGGTTAGGGTTAGGGTTAGGGTCTGGAGAACCAGAAAGCCCACAGCTCCAGGGATAATTGGCATTGCAAAGGCCTGCCAAGAGGAGCACGACACTGCACCGACATGGCTCCCTCCCCAGCTTTCCTAGCCAGAACGCGGGGGGGGCGTGGCCGGAAACCGCCGTCGGCAACTTCTAGGGTTAGGGTTAGGGTTAGGGTCTGGAGAACCAGAAAGCCCACAGCTCCAGGGATAATTGGGATTGCAAAGGCCTGCCAAGAGGAGCACGACACTGCACCGACATGGCTCCCTCCCCAGCTTTCCTAGCCAGAACGCGGGGGGGGCGTGGCCGGAAACCGCGGTCGGCAACTTCTAGGGTTAGGGTTAGGGTTAGGGTCTGGAGAACCAGAAAGCCCACAGCTCCAGGGATAATTGGCATTGCAAAGGCCTGCCAAGAGGAGCACGACACTGCACCGACATGGCTCCCTCCCCAGCTTTCCTAGCCAGAACGCAGGGGGGGCGTGGCCGGAAACCGCGGTCGGCAACTTCTAGGGTTAGGGTTAGGGTTAGGGTCTGGAGAACCAGAAAGCCCACAGCTCCAGGGATAATTGGGATTGCAAAGGCCTGCCAAGAGGAGCACGACACTGCACCGACATGGCTCCCTCCCCAGCTTTCCTAGCCAGAACGCGGGGGGGGGGCGTGGCCGGAAACCGCGGTCGGCAACTTCTAGGGTTAGGGTTAGGGTTAGGGTCTGGAGAACCAGAAAGCCCACAGCTCCAGGGATAATTGGGATTGCAAAGGCCTGCCAAGAGGAGCACGACACTGCACCGACATGGCTCCCTCCCCAGCTTTCCTAGCCAGAACGCGGGGGGGGCGTTGCCGGAAACCGCCGTCGGCAACTTCTAGGGTTAGGGTTAGGGTTAGGGTCTGGAGAACCAGAAAGCCCACAGCTCCAGGGATAATTGGCATTGCAAAGGCCTGCCAAGAGGAGCACGACACTGCACCGACATGGCTCCCTCCCCAGCTTTCCTAGCCAGAACCCGGGGGGGGCGTGGCCGGAAACCGCGGTCGGCAACTTCTAGGGTTAGGGTTAGGGTTAGCGTCTGGAGAACCAGAAAGCCCACAGCTCCAGGGATAATTGGCATTGCAAAGGCCTGCCAAGAGGAGCACGACACTGCACCGACATGGCTCCCTCCCCAGCTTTCCTAGCCAGAACGCGGGGGGGGCGTGGCCGGAAACCGCGGTCGGCAACTTCTAGGGTTAGGTTTAGGGTTAGGGTCTGGAGAACCAGAAAGCCCACAGCTCCAGGGATAATTGGCATTGCAAAGGCCTGCCAAGAGGAGCACGACACTGCACCGACATGGCTCCCTCCCCAGCTTTCCTAGCCAGAACGCGGGGGGGGGTGTGGCCGGAAACGGCGGTTGGCAACTTCTAGGGTTAGGGTTAGGGTTAGGGTCTGGAGAACCAGAAAGCCCACAGCTCCAGGGATAATTGGCATTGCAAAGGCCTGCCAAGAGGAGCACGACACTGCACCGACATGGCTCCCTCCCCAGCTTTCCTAGCCAGAACGCGGGGGGGGCGTGGCCGGAAACGGCGGTTGGCAACTTCTAGGGTTAGGGTTAGGGTTAGGGTCTGGAGAACCAGAAAGCCCACAGCTCCAGGGATAATTGGCATTGCAAAGGCCTGCCAAGAGGAGCACGACACTGCACCGACATGGCTCCCTCCCCAGCTTTCCTAGCCAGAACCCACGGGGGGCGTGGCCGGAAACGGCGGTCGGCAACTTCTAGGGTTAGGGTTAGGGTTAGGGTCTGGAGAACCAGAAAGCCCACAGCTCCAGGGATAATTGGCATTGCAAAGGCCTGCCAAGAGGAGCACGACACTGCACCGACATGGCTCCCTCCCCAGCTTTCCTAGCCAGAACGCGGGGGGGGCTTGGCCGGAAACCGCGGTCGGCAACTTCTAGGGTTAGGGTTAGGGTTAGGGTCTGGAGAACCAGAAAGCCCACAGCTCCAGGGATAATTGGCATTGCAAAGGCCTGCCAAGAGGAGCACGACACTGCACCGACATGGCTCCCTCCCCAGCTTTCCTAGCTAGAACGCGGGGGGGGGCGTGGCCAGAAACCGCCGTCGGCAACTTCTAGGGTTAGGGTTAGGGTTAGGGTCTGGAGAACCAGAAAGCCCACAGCTCCTGGGATAATTGGGATTGCAAAGGCCTGCCAAGAGGAGCACGACACTGCACCGACATGGCTCCCTCCCCAGCTTTCCTAGCCAGAACGCGGGGGGGGGCGTGGCCGGAAACCGCGGTCGGCAACTTCTAGGGTTAGGGTTAGGGTTAGGGTCTGGAGAACCAGAAAGCCCACAGCTCCAGGGATAATTGGCATTGCAAAGGCCTGCCAAGAGGAGCACGACACTGCACCGACATGGCTCTCTCCACAGCTTTCCTAGCCAGAACGCGGGGGGGGCGTGGCCGGAAACCGCGGTCGGCAACTTCTAGGGTTAGGATTAGGGTTAGGGTCTGGAGAACCAGAAAGCCCACAGCTCCAGGGATAATTGGCATTGCAAAGGCCTGCCAAGAGGAGCACGACACTGCACCGACATGGCTCCCTCCCCAGCTTTCCTAGCCAGAATGCGGGGGGGGCGTGGCCGGAAACCGCGGTCGGCAACTTCTAGGGTTAGGGTTAGGGTTAGGGTCTGGAGAACCAGAAAGCCCACAGCTCCAGGGATAATTGGCATTGCAAAGGCCTGCCAAGAGGAGCACGACACTGCACCGACATGGCTCCCTCCCCAGCTTTCCTAGCCAGAACGCGGGGGGGGCGTGGCCGGAAACCGCGGTCGGCAACTTCTAGGGTTAGGGTTAGGGTTAGGGTCTGGAGAACCAGAAAGCCCACAGCTCCAGGGATAATTGGCATTGCAAAGGCCTGCCAAGAGGAGCACGACACTGCACCGACATGGCTCCCTCCCCAGCTTTCCTAGCCAGAACGCGGGGGGGGCGTGGCCGGAAAGCGCGGTCGGCAACTTCTAGGGTTAGGGTTAGGGTTAGGGTCTGGAGAACCAGAAAGCCCACAGCTCCAGGGATAATTGGGATGGCAAAGGCCTGCCAAGAGGAGCACGACACTGCACCGACATGGCTCTCTCCCCAGCTTTCCTAGCCAGAACCCGGCGGGGGCGTGGCCGGAAACCGCGGTCGGCAACTTCTAGGGTTAGGGTTAGGGTTAGGGTCTGGAGAACCAGAAAGCCCACAGCTCCAGGGATAATTGGCATTGCAAAGGCCTGCCAAGAGGAGCACGACACTGCACCGACATGGCTCCCTCCCCAGCTTTCCTAGCCAGAACGCGGCGGGGGCGTGGCCGGAAACCGCGGTCGGCAACTTCTAGGGTTAGGGTTAGGGTTAGGGTCTGGAGAACCAGAAAGCCCACAGCTCCTGGGATAATTGGCATTGCAAAGGCCTGCCAAGAGGAGCACGACACTGCACCGACATGGCTCCCTCCCCAGCTTTCCTAGCCAGAACGCGGGGGGGGGGGCGTGGCCGGAAAGCGCGGTCGGCAACTTCTAGGGTTAGGGTTAGGGTTAGGGTCTGGAGAACCAGAAAGCCCACAGCTCCAGGGATAATTGGCATTGCAAAGGCCTGCCAAGAGGAGCACGACACTGCACCGACATGGCTCCCTCCCCAGCTTTCCTAGCCAGAACGCGGGGGGGGCGTGGCCGGAAACCGCGGTCGGCAACTTCTAGGGTTAGGGTTAGGGTTAGGGTCTGGAGAACCAGAAAGCCCACAGCTCCAGGGATAATTGGCATTGCAAAGGCCTGCCAAGAGGAGGACGACACTGCACCGACATGGCTCCCTCCCCAGCATTCCTAGCCAGAACGCGGGGGGGGCGTGGCCGGAAACCGCCGTCGGCAACTTCTAGGGTTAGGGTTAGGGTTAGCGTCTGGAGAACCAGAAAGCCCACAGCTCCAGGGATAATTGGCATTGCAAAGGCCTGCCAAGAGGAGCACGACACTGCACCGACATGGCTCCCTCCCCAGCTTTCCTAGCCAGAACGCGGGGGGGGCGTGGCCGGAAACCGCGGTCGGCAACTTCTAGGGTTAGGGTTAGGGTTAGGGTCTGGAGAACCAGAAAGCCCACAGCTCCAGGGATAATTGGCATTGCAAAGGCCTGCCAAGAGGAGCACGACACTGCACCGACATGGCTCCCTCCCCAGCTTTCCTAGCCAGAACGCGGGGGGGGCGTGGCTGGAAACGGCGGTCGGCAAATTCTAGGGTTAGGTTTAGGGTTAGGGTCTGGAGAACCAGAAAGCCCACAGCTCCAGGGATAATTGGCATTGCAAAGGCCTGCCAAGAGGAGCACGACACTGCACCGACATGGCTCCCTCCCCAGCTTTCCTAGCCAGAACCCGGGGGGGGCGTGGCCAGAAACCGCGGTCGGCAACTTCTAGGGTTAGGGTTAGGGTTAGGGTCTGGAGAACCAGAAAGCCCACAGCTCCAGGGATAATTGGCATTGCAAAGGCCTGCCAAGAGGAGCACGACACTGCACCGACGTGGCTCCCTCCCCAGCTTTCCTAGCCAGAACGCGGGGGGGGCGTGGCCGGAAACCGCGGTCGGCAACTTCTAGGGTTAGGGTTAGGGTTAGGGTCTGGAGAACCAGAAAGCCCACAGCTCCAGGGATAATTTGCATTGCAAAGGCCTGCCAAGAGGAGCACGACACTGCACCGACATGGCTCCCTCCCCAGCTTTCCTAGCCAGAACGCAGGGGGGGCGTGGCCGGAAACCGCGGTCGGCAACTTCTAGGGTTAGGGTTAGGGTTAGGGTCTGGAGAACCAGAAAGCCCACAGCTCCAGGGATAATTGGCATTGCAAAGGCCTGCCAAGAGGAGCACGACACTGCACCGACATGGCTCCCTCCCCAGCTTTCCTAGCCAGAACCTGGCGGGGGCGTGGCCGGAAACCGCGGTCGGCAACTTCTAGGGTTAGGGTTAGGGTTAGGGTCTGGAGAACCAGAAAGCCCACAGCTCCAGGGATAATTGGGATTGCAAAGGCCTGCCAAGAGGAGCACGACACTGCACCGACATGGCTCCCTCCCCAGCTTTCCTAGCCAGAACGCGGGGGGGGCGTGGCCGGAAACCGCCGTCGGCAACTTCTAGGGTTAGGGTTAGGGTTAGGGTCTGGAGAACCAGAAAGCCCACAGCTCCAGGGATAATTGGCATTGCAAAGGCCTGCCAAGAGGAGCACGACACTGCACCGACATGGCTCCCTCCCCAGCTTTCCTAGCCAGAACGCGGGGGGGGCGTGGCCGGAAACCGCGGTCGGCAACTTCTAGGGTTAGGGTTAGGGTTAGCGTCTGGAGAACCAGAAAGCCCACAGCTCCAGGGATAATTGGCATTGCAAAGGCCTGCCAAGAGGAGCACGACACTGCACCGACATGGCTCCCTCCCCAGCTTTCCTAGCCAGAACGCGGGGGGGGCGTGGCCGGAAACCGCGGTCGGCAACTTCTAGGGTTAGGTTTAGGGTTAGGGTCTGGAGAACCAGAAAGCCCACAGCTCCAGGGATAATTGGCATTGCAAAGGCCTGCCAAGAGGAGCACGACACTGCACCGACATGGCTCCCTCCCCAGCTTTCCCGGCTAGAACCCGGGGGGGGCGTGGCCGGAAATCGCAGTCGGCAACTTCTAGGGTTAGGGTTAGGGTTAGCGTCTGGAGAACCAGAAAGCCCACAGCTCCAGGGATAATTGGCATTGCAAAGGCCTGCCAAGAGGAGCACGACACTGCACCGACATGGCTCCCTCCCCAGCTTTCCTAGCCAGAACGCGGGGGGGGCGTGGCCGGAAACCGCCGTCGGCAACTTCTAGGGTTAGGGTTAGGGTTAGGGTCTGGAGAACCAGAAAGCCCACAGCTCCAGGGATAATTGGCATTGCAAAGGCCTGCCAAGAGGAGCACGACACTGCACCGACATGGCTCCCTCCCCAGCTTTCCTAGCCAGAATGCGGGGGGGGGCGTGGCCGGAAACCGCGGTCGGCAACTTCTAGGGTTAGGGTTAGGGTTAGTGTCTGGAGAACCAGAAAGCCCACAGCTCCAGGGATAATTGGGATGGCAAAGGCCTGCCAAGAGGAGCACGACACTGCACCGACATGGCTCTCTCCCTAGCTTTCCTAGCCAGAACGCGGGGGGGGCGTGGCCGGAAACCGCGGTCGGCAACTTCTAGGGTTAGGGTTAGGGTTAGGGTCTGGAGAACCAGAAAGCCCACAGCTCCAGGGATAATTGGCATTGCAAAGGCCTGCCAAGAGGAGCACGACACTGCACCGACATGGCTCCCTCCCCAGCTTTCCTAGCCAGAACCCGGCGGGGGCGTGGCCGGAAAGCGCGGTCGGCAACTTCTAGGGTTAGGGTTAGGGTTAGGGTCTGGAGAACCAGAAAGCCCACAGCTCCAGGGATAATTGGCATTGCAAAGGCCTGCCAAGAGGAGCACGACACTGCACCGACATGGCTCCCTCCCCAGCTTTCCTAGCCAGAACGCGGGGGGGGCGTGGCCGGAAACCGCGGTCGGCAACTTCTAGGGTTAGGGTTAGGGTTAGGGTCTGGAGAACCAGAAAGCCCACAGCTCCAGGGATAATTGGCATTGCAAAGGCCTGCCAAGAGGAGCACGACACTGCACCGACATGGCTCCCTCCCCAGCTTTCCTAGCCAGAATGCGGGGGGGGGCGTGGCCGGAAAGCGCGGTCGGCAACTTCTAGGGTTAGGGTTAGGGTTAGGGTCTGGAGAACCAGAAAGCCCACAGCTCCAGGGATAATTGGGATGGCAAAGGCCTGCCAAGAGGAGCACGACACTGCACCGACATGGCTCTCTCCCCAGGTTTCCTAGCCAGAACCCGGCGGGGGCGTGGCCGGAAACCGCGGTCGGCAACTTCTAGGGTTAGGGTTAGGGTTAGGGTCTGGAGAACCAGAAAGCCCACAGCTCCAGGGATAATTGGGATTGCAAAGGCCTGCCAAGAGGAGCACGACACTGCACCGACATGGCTCCCTCCCCAGCTTTCCTAGCCAGAATGCGGGGGGGGCGTGGCCGGAAACCGCGGTCGGCAACTTCTAGGGTTAGGGTTAGGGTTAGCGTCTGGAGAACCAGAAAGCCCACAGCTCCAGGGATAATTGGCATTGCAAAGGCCTGCCAAGAGGAGCACGACACTGCACCGACATGGCTCCCTCCCCAGCTTTCCTAGCCAGAACGCGGGGGGGGCGTGGCCGGAAACCGCCGTCGGCAACTTCTAGGGTTAGGGTTAGGGTTAGGGTCTGGAGAACCAGAAAGCCCACAGCTCCAGGGATAATTGGCATTGCAAAGGCCTGCCAAGAGGAGCACGACACTGCACCGACATGGCTCCCTCCCCAGCTTTCCTAGCCAGAATGCGGGGGGGGCGTGGCCGGAAAGTGCGGTCGGCAACTTCTAGGGTTAGGGTTAGGGTTAGGGTCTGGAGAACCAGAAAGCCCACAGCTCCAGGGATAATTGGGATTGCAAAGGCCTGCCAAGAGGAGCACGACACTGCACCGACATGGCTCCCTCCCCAGCTTTCCTAGCCAGAACCCGGCGGGGGTGTGGCCGGAAAGCGCAGTCGGCAACTTCTAGGGTTAGGGTTAGGGTTAGGGTCTGGAGAACCAGAAAGCCCACAGCTCCAGGGATAATTGGCATTGCAAAGGCCTGCCAAGAGGAGCACGACACTGCACCGACATGGCTCCCTCCCCAGCTTTCCTAGCCAGAACGCGGGGGGGGCGTGGCCGGAAACCGCCGTCGGCAACTTCTAGGGTTAGGGTTAGGGTTAGGGTCTGGAGAACCAGAAAGCCCACAGCTCCAGGGATAATTGGCATTGCAAAGGCCTGCCAAGAGGAGCACGACACTGCACCGACATGGCTCCCTCCCCAGCTTTCCTAGCCAGAACCCACGGGGGGCGTGGCCGGAAACCGCGGTCGGCAACTTCTAGGGTTAGGGTTAGGGTTAGGGTCTGGAGAACCAGAAAGCCCACAGCTCCAGGGATAATTGGGATGGCAAAGGCCTGCCAAGAGGAGCACGACACTGCACCGACATGGCTCCCTCCCCAGCTTTCCTAGCCAGAACGCGGGGGGGGCGTGGCCGGAAACCGCGGTCGGCAACTTCTAGGGTTAGGGTTAGGGTTAGGGTCTGGAGAACCAGAAAGCCCACAGCTCCAGGGATAATTGGCATTGCAAAGGCCTGCCAAGAGGAGCACGACACTGCACCGACATGGCTCCCTCCCCAGCTTTCCTAGCCAGAACGCGGGGGGGGCGTGGCCGGAAACCGCGGTCGGCAACTTCTAGGGTTAGGGTTAGGGTTAGGGTCTGGAGAACCAGAAAGCCCACAGCTCCAGGGATAATTGGCATTGCAAAGGCCTGCCAAGAGGAGCACGACACTGCACCGACATGGCTCCCTCCCCAGCTTTCCTAGCCAGAATGCGGGGGGGGCGTGGCCGGAAAGCGCGGTCGGCAACTTCTAGGGTTAGGGTTAGGGTTAGGGTCTGGAGAACCAGAAAGCCCACAGCTCCAGGGATAATTGGCATTGCAAAGGCCTGCCAAGAGGAGCACTACACTGCACCGACATGGCTCCCTCCCCAGCTTTCCTAGCCAGAACCCGGCGGGGGTGTGGCCGGAAAGCGCGGTCGGCAACTTCTAGGGTTAGGGTTAGGGTTAGGGTCTGGAGAACCAGAAAGCCCACAGCTCCAGGGATAATTGGCATTGCAAAGGCCTGCCAAGAGGAGCACGACACTGCACCGACATGGCTCCCTCCCCAGCTTTCCTAGCCAGAACGCGGGGGGGGCGTGGCCGGAAACCACGGTCGGCAACTTCTAGGGTTAGGGTTAGGGTTAGGATCTGGAGAACCAGAAAGCCCACAGCTCCAGGGATAATTGGGATTGCAAAGGCCTGCCAAGAGGAGCACGACACTGCACCGACATGGCTCCCTCCCCAGCTTTCCTAGCCAGAACGCGGGGGGGGCGTGGCCGGAAACCGCGGTCGGCAAATTCTAGGGTTAGGGTTAGGGTTAGGGTCTGGAGAACCAGAAAGCCCACAGCTCCAGGGATAATTGGCATTGCAAAGGCCTGCCAAGAGGAGCACGACACTGCACCGACATGGCTCTCTCCCCAGCTTTCCTAGCCAGAACGCGGGGGGGGCGTGGCCGGAAACCGCCGTCGGCAACTTCTAGGGTTAGGTTTAGGGTTAGGGTCTGGAGAACCAGAAAGCCCACAGCTCCAGGGATAATTGGCATTGCAAAGGCCTGCCAAGAGGAGCACGACACTGCACCGACATGGCTCCCTCCCCAGCTTTCCTAGCCAGAACCTGGCGGGGGCGTGGCCGGAAACCGCGGTCGGCAACTTCTAGGGTTAGGGTTAGCGTTAGGGTCTGGAGAACCAGAAAGCCCACAGCTCCAGGGATAATTGGCATTGCAAAGGCCTGCCAAGAGGAGCACGACACTGCACTGACATGGCTCTCTCCCCAGCTTTCCTAGCCAGAACGCGGGGGGGGCGTGGCCGGAAACCGCGGTCGGCAACTTCTAGGGTTAGGGTTAGGGTTAGGGTCTGGAGAACCAGAAAGCCCACAGCTCCAGGGATAATTGGGATTGCAAAGGCCTGCCAAGAGGAGCACGACACTGCACCGACATGGCTCCCTCCCCAGCTTTCCTAGCAAGAACGCGGGGGGGGCGTGGCCGGAAAGCGCGGTCGGCAACTTCTAGGGTTAGGGTTAGGGTTAGCGTCTGGAGAACCAGAAAGCCCACAGCTCCAGGGATAATTGGCATTGCAAAGGCCTGCCAAGAGGAGCACGACACTGCACCGACATGGCTCCCTCCCCAGCTTTCCTAGCCAGAACGCGGGGGGGGCGTGGCCGGAAACCGCGGTCGGCAACTTCTAGGGTTAGGGTTAGGGTTAGGGTCTGGAGAACCAGAAAGCCCACAGCTCCAGGGATAATTGGGATTGTAAAGGCCTGCCAAGAGGAGCACGACACTGCACCGACATGGCTCCCTCCCCAGCTTTCCTAGCCAGAATGCGGGGGGGGCGTGGCCGGAAAGCGCGGTCGGCAACTTCTAGGGTTAGGGTTAGGGTTAGGGTCTGGAGAACCAGAAAGCCCACAGCTCCAGGGATAATTGGCATTGCAAAGGCCTGCCAAGAGGAGCACGACACTGCACCGACATGGCTCCCTCCCCAGCTTTCCTATGAAGGACGCGGGGGGGGCGTGGCCGGAAACCGCGGTCAGCAACTTCTAGGGTTAGGGTTAGGGTTAGGGTCTGGAGAACCAGAAAGCCCACAGCTCCAGGGATAATTGGGATGGCAAAGGCCTGCCAGGAGGAGCACGACACTGCACCGACATGGCTCCCTCCCCAGCTTTCCTAGCCAGAACGCGGGGGGGGCGTGGCCGGAAACCGCGGTCGGCAACTTCTAGGGTTAGGGTTAGGGTTAGGGTCTGGAGAACCAGAAAGCCCACAGCTCCAGGGATAATTGGCATTGCAAAGGCCTGCCAAGAGGAGCACGACACTGCACCGACATGGCTCCCTCCCCAGCTTTCCTAGCCAGAACGCGGGGGGGGCGTGGCCGGAAACCACGGTCGGCAACTTCTAGGGTTAGGGTTAGGGTTAGGGTCTGGAGAACCAGAAAGCCCACAGCTCCAGGGATAATTGGCATTGCAAAGGCCTGCCAAGAGGAGCACGACACTGCACCGACATGGCTCCCTCCCCAGCTTTCCTAGCCAGAACGCGGGGGGGGCGTGGCCGGAAACCACGGTCGGCAACTTCTAGGGTTAGGGTTAGGGTTAGGGTCTGGAGAACCAGAAAGCCCACAGCTGCAGGGATAATTGGGATTGCAAAGGCCTGCCAAGAGGAGCACGACACTGCACCGACATGGCTCCCTCCCCAGCTTTCCTAGCCAGAACGCGGGGGGGGGCGTGGCCGGAAACCACGGTCGGCAACTTCTAGGGTTAGGGTTAGGGTTAGGGTCTGGAGAACCAGAAAGCCCACAGCTCCAGGGATAATTGGCATTGCAAAGGCCTGCCAAGAGGAGCACGACACTGCACCGACATGGCTCCCTCCCCAGCTTTCCTAGCCAGAACCCGGCGGGGGCGTGGCCGGAAAGCGCGGTCGGCAACTTCTAGGGTTAGGGTTAGGGTTAGGGTCTGGAGAACCAGAAAGCCCACAGCTCCAGGGATAATTGGCATTGCAAAGGCCTGCCAAGAGGAGCACGACACTGCACCGACATGGCTCTCTCCCCAGCTTTCCTAGCCAGAACGCTGGGGGGGCGTGGCCGGAAACCGCGGTCGGCAACTTCTAGGGTTAGGGTTAGGGTTAGGGTCTGGAGAACCAGAAAGCCCACAGCTCCAGGGATAATTGGCATTGCAAAGGCCTGCCAAGAGGAGCACGACACTGCACCGACATGGCTCCCTCCCCAGCTTTCCCGGCTAGAACCCGGGGGGGGCGTGGCCGGAAACCGTGGTCGGCAACTTCTAGGGTTAGGGTTAGGGTTAGCGTCTGGAGAACCAGAAAGCCCACAGCTCCAGGGATAATTGGCATTGCAAAGGCCTGCCAAGAGGAGCACGACACTGCACCGACATGGCTCCCTCCCCAGCTTTCCTAGCCAGAACGCGGGGGGGGCGTGGCCGGAAACCGCGGTCGGCAACTTCTAGGGTTAGGGTTAGGGTTAGGGTCTGGAGAACCAGAAAGCCCACAGCTCCAGGGATAATTGGCATTGCAAAGGCCTGCCAAGAGGAGCACGACACTGCACCGACATGGCTCCCTCCCCAGCTTTCCTAGCCAGAACGCGGTGGGGGCGTGTCCGGAAACCGCGGTCGGCAACTTCTAGGTTTAGGGTTAGGGTTAGGGTCTGGAGAACCAGAAAGCCCACAGCTCCAGGGATAATTGGCATTGCAAAGGCCTGCCAAGAGGAGCACGACACTGCACCGACATGGCTCCCTCCCCAGCTTTCCTAGCCAGAACCCACGGGGGGCGTGGCCGGAAACTGCAGTCGGCAACTTCTAGGTTTAGGGTTAGGGTTAGGGTCTGGAGAACCAGAAAGCCCACAGCTCCAGGGATAATTGGGATTGCAAAGGCCTGCCAAGAGGAGCACGACACTGCAACGACATGGCTCCCTCCCCAGCTTTCCTAGCCAGAACGCTTGGGGGGCGTGGCCAGAAAGCGCGGTCGGCAACTTCTAGGGTTAGGGTTAGGGTTAGGGTCTGGAGAACCAGAAAGCCCACAGCTCCAGGGATAATTGGGATGGCAAAGGCCTGCCAAGAGGAGCACGACACTGCACCGACATGGCTCCCTCCCCAGCTTTCCTAGCCAGAACGCGGGGGGGGCGTGGCCGGAAAGCGCGGTCGGCAACTTCTAGGGTTAGGGTTAGGGTTAGGGTCTGGAGAACCAGAAAGCCCACAGCTCCAGGGATAATTGGCATTGCAAAGGCCTGCCAAGAGGAGCACGACACTGCACCGACATGGCTCCCTCCCCAGCTTTCCCGGCTAGAACCCGGGGGGGGCGTGGCCGGAAATCGCAGTCGGCAACTTCTAGGGTTAGGGTTAGGGTTAGCGTCTGGAGAACCAGAAAGCCCACAGCTCCAGGGATAATTGGCATTGCAAAGGCCTGCCAAGAGGAGCACGACACTGCACCGACATGGCTCCCTCCCCAGCTTTCCTAGCCAGAACGCGGGGGGGGCGTGGCCGGAAACCGCGGTCGGCAACTTCTAGGGTTAGGGTTAGGGTTAGGGTCTGGAGAACCAGAAAGCCCACAGCTCCAGGGATAATTGGCATTGCAAAGGCCTGCCAAGAGGAGCACGACACTGCACCGACATGGCTCCCTCCCCAGCTTTCCTAGCCAGAACGCGGTGGGGGCGTGTCCGGAAACCGCGGTCGGCAACTTCTAGGTTTAGGGTTAGGGTTAGGGTCTGGAGAACCAGAAAGCCCACAGCTCCAGGGATAATTGGCATTGCAAAGGCCTGCCAAGAGGAGCACGACACTGCACCGACATGGCTCCCTCCCCAGCTTTCCTAGCCAGAACCCACGGGGGGCGTGGCCGGAAACTGCGGTCGGCAACTTCTAGGGTTAGGGTTAGGGTTAGGGTCTGGAGAACCAGAAAGCCCACAGCTCCAGGGATAATTGGCATTGCAAAGGCCTGCCAAGAGGAGCACGACACTGCACCGACATGGCTCCCTCCCCAGCTTTCCTAGCCAGAACGCTTGGGGGGCGTGGCCGGAAAGCGCGGTCGGCAACTTCTAGGGTTAGGGTTAGGGTTAGGGTCTGGAGAACCAGAAAGCCCACAGCTCCAGGGATAATTGGGATGGCAAAGGCCTGCCAAGAGGAGCACGACACTGCACCGACATGGCTCCCTCCCCAGCTTTCCTAGCCAGAACGCGGGGGGGGCGTGGCCGGAAACCGCGGTCGGCAACTTCTAGGGTTAGGGTTAGGGTTAGGGTCTGGAGAACCAGAAAGCCCACAGCTCCAGGGATAATTGGGATTGTAAAGGCCTGCCAAGAGGAGCACGACACTGCACCGACATGGCTCCCTCCCCAGCTTTCCTAGCCAGAACGCTTGGGGGGCATGGCCGGAAAGCGCGGTCGGCAACTTCTAGGGTTAGGGTTAGGGTTAGGGTCTGGAGAACCAGAAAGCCCACAGCTCCAGGGATAATTGGCATTGCAAAGGCCTGCCAAGAGGAGCACGACACTGCACCGACATGGCTCCCTCCCCAGCTTTCCTAGCCAGAACGCGGGGGGGGCGTGGCCGGAAACCGCGGTCGGCAACTTCTAGGGTTAGGGTTAGGGTTAGGGTCTGGAGAACCAGAAAGCCCACAGCTCCAGGGATAATTGGCATTGCAAAGGCCTGCCAAGAGGAGCACGACACTGCACCGACATGGCTCCCTCCCCAGCTTTCCTAGCCAGAACGTGGGGGGGGCGTGGCCGGAAACCACGGTCGGCAACTTCTAGGGTTAGGGTTAGGGTTAGCGTCTGGAGAACCAGAAAGCCCACAGCTCCAGGGATAATTGGCATTGCAAAGGCCTGCCAAGAGGAGCACGACACTGCACCGACATGGCTCCCTCCCTAGCTTTCCTAGCCAGAACGCGGGGGGGGGCGTGGCCGGAAACCGCGGTCGGCAACTTCTAGGGTTAGGGTTAGGGTTAGGGTCTGGAGAACCAGAAAGCCCACAGCTCCAGGGATAATTGGCATTACAAAGGCCTGCCAAGAGGAGCACGACACTGCACCGACATGGCTCCCTCCCCAGCTTTCCTAGCCAGAACGCGGGGGGGGCGTGGCCGGAAACCGCGGTCGGCAACTTCTAGGGTTAGGGTTAGGGTTAGGGTCTGGAGAACCAGAAAGCCCACAGCTCCAGGGATAATTGGCATTGCAAAGGCCTGCCAAGAGGAGCACGACACTGCACCGACATGGCTCCCTCCCCAGCTTTCCTAGCCAGAACCCGGGGGGGGCGTGGCCGGAAACCGCGGTCGGCAACTTCTAGGGTTAGGGTTAGGGTTAGGGTCTGGAGAACCAGAAAGCCCACAGCTCCAGGGATAATTGGCATTGCAAAGGCCTGCCAAGAGGAGCACGACACTGCACCGACATGGCTCCCTCCCCAGCTTTCCCGGCTAGAACCCGGGGGGGGCGTGGCCGGAAACCGCGGTCGGCAACTTCTAGGGTTAGGGTTAGGGTTAGCGTCTGGAGAACCAGAAAGCCCACAGCTCCAGGGATAATTGGCATTGCAAAGGCCTGCCAAGAGGAGCACGACACTGCACCGACATGGCTCCCTCCCCAGCTTTCCTAGCCAGAACGCGGGGGGGGCGTGGCCGGAAACCGCCGTCGGCAACTTCTAGGGTTAGGGTTAGGGTTAGGGTCTGGAGAACCAGAAAGCCCACAGCTCCAGGGATAATTGGCATTGCAAAGGCCTGCCAAGAGGAGCACGACACTGCACCGACATGGCTCCCTCCCCAGCTTTCCTAGCCAGGACCCGGCGGGGGCGTGGCCAGAAAGCGCGGTCGGCAACTTCTAGGGTTAGGGTTAGGGTTAGGGTCTGGAGAACCAGAAAGCCCACAGCTCCAGGGATAATTGGCATTGCAAAGGCCTGCCAAGAGGAGCACGACACTGCACCGACATGGCTCCCTCCCCAGCTTTCCTAGCCAGAACCCGGGGGGGGCGTGACCGGAAACCGCGGTCGACAACTTCTAGGGTTAGGGTTAGGGTTAGGGTCTGGAGAACCAGAAAGCCCACAGCTCCAGGGATAATTGGCATTGCAAAGGCCTGCCAAGAGGAGCACGACACTGCACCGACATGGCTCCCTCCCCAGCTTTCCTAGCCAGAACGCGGGGGGGGCGTGGCCGGAAACCGCGGTCGGCAACTTCTAGGGTTAGGGTTAGGGTTAGAGTCTGGAGAACCAGAAAGCCCACAGCTCCAGGGATAATTGGGATGGCAAAGGCCTGCCAAGAGGAGCACGACACTGCACCGACATGGCTCCCTCCCCAGCTTTCCTAGCCAGAACGCGGGGGGGGCGTGGCCGGAAAGCGCGGTCGGCAACTTCTAGGGTTAGGGTTAGGGTTAGGGTCTGGAGAACCAGAAAGCCCACAGCTCCAGGGATAATTGGCATTGCAAAGGCCTGCCAAGAGGAGCACGACACTGCACCGACATGGCTCTCTCCCCAGCTTTCCTAGCCAGGACCCGGGGGGGGCGTGGCTGGAAACCGCGGTCGGCAACTTCTAGGGTTAGGGTTAGGGTTAGGGTCTGGAGAACCAGAAAGCCCACAGCTCCAGGGATAATTGGCATTGCAAAGGCCTGCCAAGAGGAGCACGACACTGCAACGACATGGCTCCCTCCCCAGCTTTCCTAGCCAGAACGCTTGGGGGGCGTGGCCAGAAAGCGCGGTCGGCAACTTCTAGGGTTAGGGTTAGGGTTAGGGTCTGGAGAACCAGAAAGCCCACAGCTCCAGGGATAATTGGGATGGCAAAGGCCTGCCAAGAGGAGCACGACACTGCACCGACATGGCTCCCTCCCCAGCTTTCCTAGCCAGAACCCGGGGGGGGCGTGGCCGGAAAGCGCGGTCGGCAACTTCTAGGGTTAGGGTTAGGGTTAGGGTCTGGAGAACCAGAAAGCCCACAGCTCCAGGGATAATTGGCATTGCAAAGGCCTGCCAAGAGGAGCACGACACTGCACCGACATGGCTCCCTCCCCAGCTTTCCCGGCTAGAACCCGGGGGGGGCGTGGCCGGAAACCGTGGTCGGCAACTTCTAGGGTTAGGGTTAGGGTTAGCGTCTGGAGAACCAGAAAGCCCACAGCTCCAGGGATAATTGGCATTGCAAAGGCCTGCCAAGAGGAGCACGACACTGCACCGACATGGCTCCCTCCCCAGCTTTCCTAGCCAGAACGCGGGGGGGGCGTGGCCGGAAACCGCGGTCGGCAACTTCTAGGGTTAGGGTTAGGGTTAGGGTCTGGAGAACCAGAAAGCCCACAGCTCCAGGGATAATTGGCATTGCAAAGGCCTGCCAAGAGGAGCACGACACTGCACCGACATGGCTCCCTCCCCAGCTTTCCTAGCCAGAACGCGGTGGGGGCGTGTCCGGAAACCGCGGTCGGCAACTTCTAGGTTTAGGGTTAGGGTTAGGGTCTGGAGAACCAGAAAGCCCACAGCTCCAGGGATAATTGGCATTGCAAAGGCCTGCCAAGAGGAGCACGACACTGCACCGACATGGCTCCCTCCCCAGCTTTCCTAGCCAGAACGCGGGGGGGGGCGTGGCCGGAAACCGCGGTCGGCAACTTCTAGGTTTAGGGTTAGGGTTAGGGTCTGGAGAACCAGAAAGCCCACAGCTCCAGGGATAATTGGCATTGCAAAGGCCTGCCAAGAGGAGCACGACACTGCACCGACATGGCTCCCTCCCCAGCTTTCCTAGCCAGAACGCGGGGGGGGCGTGGCCGGAAAGCGCGGTCGGCAACTTCTAGGGTTAGGGTTAGGGTTAGGGTCTGGAGAACCAGAAAGCCCACAGCTCCAGGGATAATTGGGATTGTAAAGGCCTGCCAAGAGGAGCACGACACTGCACCGACATGGCTCCCTCCCCAGCTTTCCTAGCCAGAACGCTTGGGGGGCATGGCCGGAAAGCGCGGTCGGCAACTTCTAGGGTTAGGGTTAGGGTTAGGGTCTGGAGAACCAGAAAGCCCACAGCTCCAGGGATAATTGGGATTGCAAAGGCCTGCCAAGAGGAGCACGACACTGCACCGACATGGCTCCCTCCCCAGCTCTCCTAGCCAGAACGCGGGGGGGGCGTGGCCGGAAACCGCGGTCGGCAACTTCTAGGGTTAGGGTTAGGGTTAGGGTCTGGAGAACCAGAAAGCCCACAGCTCCAGGGATAATTGGCATTGCAAAGGCCTGCCAAGAGGAGCACGACACTGCACCGACATGGCTCCCTCCCCAGCTTTCCTAGCCAGAACGCGGGGGGGGCGTGGCCGGAAACCGCGGTCGGCAACTTCTAGGGTTAGGGTTAGGGTTAGGGTCTGGAGAACCAGAAAGCCCACAGCTCCAGGGATAATTGGCATTGCAAAGGCCTGCCAAGAGGAGCACGACACTGCACCGACATGGCTCCCTCCCCAGCTTTCCTAGCCAGAACGCGGGGGGGGCGTGGCCGGAAACCGCGGTCGGCAACTTCTAGGGTTAGGGTTAGGGTTAGGGTCTGGAGAACCAGAAAGCCCACAGCTCCAGGGATAATTGGCATTGCAAAGGCCTGCCAAGAGGAGCACGACACTGCACCGACATGGCTCCCTCCCCAGCTTTCCTAGCCAGAACGCGGGGGGGGGCGTGGCCGGAAACCGCGGTCGGCAACTTCTAGGGTTAGGGTTAGGGTTAGGGTCTGGAGAACCAGAAAGCCCACAGCTCCAGGGATAATTGGCATTGCAAAGGCCTGCCAAGAGGAGCACGACACTGCACCGACATGGCTCCCTCCCCAGCTTTCCCGGCTAGAACCCGGGGGGGGCGTGGCCGGAAACCGCGGTCGGCAACTTCTAGGGTTAGGGTTAGGGTTAGCGTCTGGAGAACCAGAAAGCCCACAGCTCCAGGGATAACTGGCATTGCAAAGGCCTGCCAAGAGGAGCACGACACTGCACCGACATGGCTCCCTCCCCAGCTTTCCTAGCCAGAACGCGGGGGGGGCGTGGCCGGAAACCGCCGTCGGCAACTTCTAGGGTTAGGGTTAGGGTTAGGGTCTGGAGAACCAGAAAGCCCACAGCTCCAGGGATAATTGGCATTGCAAAGGCCTGCCAAGAGGAGCACGACACTGCACCGACATGGCTCCCTCCCCAGCTTTCCTAGCCAGGACCCGGCGGGGGCGTGGCCAGAAAGCGCGGTCGGCAACTTCTAGGGTTAGGGTTAGGGTTAGGGTCTGGAGAACCAGAAAGCCCACAGCTCCAGGGATAATTGGCATTGCAAAGGCCTGCCAAGAGGAGCACGACACTGCACCGACATGGCTCCCTCCCCAGCTTTCCTAGCCAGAACCCACGGGGGGCGTGGCCGGAAACCGCGGTCGGCAACTTCTAGGGTTAGGGTTAGGGTTAGGGTCTGGAGAACCAGAAAGCCCACAGCTCCAGGGATAATTGGCATTGCAAAGGCCTGCCAAGAGGAGCACGACACTGCACCGACATGGCTCCCTCCCCAGCTTTCCTAGCCAGAACGCGGGGGGGGCGTGACCGGAAACCGCGGTCGACAACTTCTAGGGTTAGGGTTAGGGTTAGGGTCTGGAGAACCAGAAAGCCCACAGCTCCAGGGATAATTGGCATTGCAAAGGCCTGCCAAGAGGAGGACGACACTGCACCGACATGGCTCCCTCCCCAGCTTTCCTAGCCAGAACGCGGGGGGGGCGTGGCCGGAAACCGCGGTCGGCAACTTCTAGGGTTAGGGTTAGGGTTAGAGTCTGGAGAACCAGAAAGCCCACAGCTCCAGGGATAATTGGGATGGCAAAGGCCTGCCAAGAGGAGCACGACACTGCACCGACATGGCTCCCTCCCCAGCTTTCCTAGCCAGAACGCGGGGGGGGCGTGGCCGGAAAGCGCGGTCGGCAACTTCTAGGGTTAGGGTTAGGGTTAGGGTCTGGAGAACCAGAAAGCCCACAGCTCCAGGGATAATTGGGATTGCAAAGGCCTGCCAAGAGGAGCACGACACTGCACCGACATGGCTCTCTCCCCAGCTTTCCTAGCCAGGACCCGGGGGGGGCGTGGCTGGAAACCGCGGTCGGCAACTTCTAGGGTTAGGGTTAGGGTTAGGGTCTGGAGAACCAGAAAGCCCACAGCTCCAGGGATAATTGAGATTGTAAAGGCCTGCCAAGAGGAGCACGACACTGCACCGACATGGCTCCCTCCCCAGCTTTCCTAGCCAGAACCCACGGGGGGCGTGGCCGGAAACCGCGGTCGGCAACTTCTAGGGTTAGGGTTAGGGTTAGGGTCTGGAGAACCAGAAAGCCCACAGCTCCAGGGATAATTGGCATTGCAAAGGCCTGCCAAGAGGAGCACGACACTGCACCGACATGGCTCCCTCCCCAGCTTTCCTAGCCAGAACGCGGGGGGGGCGTGGCCGGAAACCGCGGTCGGCAACTTCTAGGGTTAGGGTTAGGGTTAGGGTCTGGAGAACTAGAAAGCCCACAGCTCCAGGGATAATTGGCATTGCAAAGGCCTGCCAAGAGGAGCACGACACTGCACCGACATGGCTCCCTCCCCAGCTTTCCTAGCCAGAACCCGGGGGGGGCGTGGCCGGAAACCACGGTCGGCAACTTCTAGGGTTAGGGTTAGGGTTAGCGTCTGGAGAACCAGAAAGCCCACAGCTCCAGGGATAATTGGCATTGCAAAGGCCTGCCAAGAGGAGCACGACACTGCACCGACATGGCTCCCTCCCCAGCTTTCCTAGCCAGAACGCGGGGGGGGGCGTGGCCGGAAACCGCGGTCGGCAACTTCTAGGGTTAGGGTTAGGGTTAGGGTCTGGAGAACCAGAAAGCCCACAGCTCCAGGGATAATTGGCATTGCAAAGGCCTGCCAAGAGGAGCACGACACTGCACCGACATGGCTCCCTCCCAAGCTTTCCTAGCCAGAACGCGGGGGGGGCGTGGCCGGAAACCGCGGTCGGCAACTTCTAGGGTTAGGGTTAGGGTTAGGGTCTGGAGAACCAGAAAGCCCACAGCTCCAGGGATAATTGGCATTGCAAAGGCCTGCCAAGAGGAGCACGACACTGCACCGACATGGCTCCCTCCCCAGCTTTCCTAGCCAGAACGCGGGGGGGGCGTGGCCGGAAACCGCGGTCGGCAACTTCTAGGGTTAGGGTTAGGGTTAGGGTCTGGAGAACCAGAAAGCCCACAGCTCCAGGGATAATTGGCATTGCAAAGGCCTGCCAAGAGGAGCACGACACTGCACCGACATGGCTCCCTCCCCAGCTTTCCTAGCCAGAACGCGGGGGGGGGCGTGGCCGGAAACCGCGGTCGGCAACTTCTAGGGTTAGGGTTAGGGTTAGGGTCTGGAGAACCAGAAAGCCCACAGCTCCAGGGATAATTTGCATTGCAAAGGCCTGCCAAGAGGAGCACGACACTGCACCGACATGGCTCCCTCCCCAGCTTTCCTAGCCAGAACGCGGGGGGGGCGTGGCCGGAAACCGCGGTCGGCAACTTCTAGGGTTAGGGTTAGGGTTAGGGTCTGGAGAACCAGAAAGCCCACAGCTCCAGGGATAATTGGCATTGCAAAGGCCTGCCAAGAGGAGCACGACACTGCACCGACATGGCTCTCTCCCCAGCTTTCCCGGCTAGAACCCGGGGGGGGCGTGGCCGGAAACCGCGGTCGGCAACTTCTAGGGTTAGGGTTAGGGTTAGGGTCTGGAGAACCAGAAAGCCCACAGCTCCAGGGATAATTGGGATTGCAAAGGCCTGCCAAGAGGAGCACGACACTGCACCGACATGGCTCCCTCCCCAGCTTTCCTAGCCAGAACGCGGGGGGGGCGTGGCCGGAAACCGCCGTCGGCAACTTCTAGGGTTAGGGTTAGGGTTAGGGTCTGGAGAACCAGAAAGCCCACAGCTCCAGGGATAATTGAGATTGTAAAGGCCTGCCAAGAGGAGCACGACACTGCACCGACATGGCTCCCTCCCCAGCTTTCCTAGCCAGAACATACGGGGGGCGTGGCCGGAAAGCGCGGTCGGCAACTTCTAGGGTTAGGGTTAGGGTTAGGGTCTGGAGAACCAGAAAGCCCACAGCTCCAGGGATAATTGGCATTGCAAAGGCCTGCCAAGAGGAGCACGACACTGCACCGACATGGCTCCCTCCCCAGCTTTCCTAGCCAGAACGCGGGGGGGGCGTGGCCGGAAACCGCGGTCGGCAACTTCTAGGGTTAGGGTTAGGGTTAGGGTCTGGAGAACCAGAAAGCCCACAGCTCCAGGGATAATTGGCATTGCAAAGGCCTGCCAAGAGGAGCACGACACTGCACCGACATGGCTCCCTCCCCAGCTTTCCTAGCCAGAACCCACGGGGGGCGTGGCCGGAAAGCGCGGTCGGCAACTTCTAGGGTTAGGGTTAGGGTTAGGGTCTGGAGAACCAGAAAGCCCACAGCTCCAGGGATAATTGGCATTGCAAAGGCCTGCCAAGAGGAGCACGACACTGCACCGACATGGCTCCCTCCCCAGCTTTCCTAGCCAGAACGCGGGGGGGGGCGTGGCCGGAAACCGCGGTCGGCAACTTCTAGGGTTAGGGTTAGGGTTAGGGTCTGGAGAACCAGAAAGCCCACAGCTCCAGGGATAATTTGCATTACAAAGGCCTGCCAAGAGGAGCACGACACTGCACCGACATGGCTCCCTCCCCAGCTTTCCTAGCCAGAACGCGGGGGGGGCGTGGCCGGAAACCGCGGTCGGCAACTTCTAGGGTTAGGGTTAGGGTTAGGGTCTGGAGAACCAGAAAGCCCACAGCTCCAGGGATAATTGGCATTGCAAAGGCCTGCCAAGAGGAGCACGACACTGCACCGACATGGCTCCCTCCCCAGCTTTCCTAGCCAGAACGCGGGGGGGGCGTGGCCGGAAACCGCGGTCGGCAACTTCTAGGGTTAGGGTTAGGGTTAGGGTCTGGAGAACCAGAAAGCCCACAGCTCCAGGGATAATTGGCATTGCAAAGGCCTGCCAAGAGGAGCACGACACTGCACCAACATGGCTCCCTCCAAAGCTTTCCTAGCCAGAACCCGGGGGGGTCGTGGCCGGAAACCGCGGTCGGCAACTTCTAGGGTTAGGGTTAGGGTTAGGGTCTGGAGAACCAGAAAGCCCACAGCTCCAGGGATAATTGGCATTGCAAAGGCCTGCCAAGAGGAGCACGACACTGCACCGACATGGCTCCCTCCCCAGCTTTCCTAGCCAGAACGCGGGGGGGGGCGTGGCCGGAAACCGCGGTCGGCAACTTCTAGGGTTAGGGTTAGGGTTAGGGTCTGGAGAACCAGAAAGCCCATAGCTCCAGGGATAATTGGCATTGCAAAGGCCTGCCAAGAGGAGCACGACACTGCACCAACATGGCTCCCTCCCCAGCTTTCCTAGCCAGAAACCGGGGGGGGCGTGGCCGGAAAGTGCGGTCGGCAACTTCTAGGGTTAGGGTTAGGGTTAGCGTCTGGAGAACCAGAAAGCCCACAGCTCCAGGGATAATTGGCATTGCAAAGGCCTGCCAAGAGGAGCACGACACTGCACCGACATGGCTCCCTCCCCAGCTTTCCTAGCCAGAACGCGGGGGGGGGCGTGGCCGGAAACCGCGGTCGGCAACTTCTAGGGTTAGGGTTAGGGTTAGGGTCTGGAGAACCAGAAAGCCCACAGCTCCAGGGATAATTGGCATTGCAAAGGCCTGCCAAGAGGAGCACGACACTGCACCGACATGGCTCCCTCCCCAGCTTTCCTAGCCAGAACGCGGGGGGGGCGTGGCCGGAAACCGCGGTCGGCAACTTCTAGGGTTAGGGTTAGGGTTAGGGTCTGGAGAACCAGAAAGCCCACAGCTCCAGGGATAATTGGCATTGCAAAGGCCTGCCAAGAGGAGCACGACACTGCACCGACATGGCTCTCTCCCCAGCTTTCCTAGCCAGAACGCGGGGGGGGCGTGGCCGGAAACCGCGGTCGGCAACTTCTAGGGTTAGGGTTAGGGTTAGGGTCTGGAGAACCAGAAAGCCCACAGCTCCAGGGATAATTGGCATTGCAAAGGCCTGCCAAGAGGAGCACGACACTGCACTGACATGGCTCCCTCCCCAGCTTTCCTAGCCAGAACCCGGCGGGGGCATGGCCGGAAACCGCGGTCGGCAACTTCTAGGGTTAGGGTTAGGGTTAGGGTCTGGAGAACCAGAAAGCCCATAGCTCCAGGGATAATTGGCATTGCAAAGGCCTGCCAAGAGGAGCACGACACTGCACCGACATGGCTCCCTCCCCAGCTTTCCTAGCCAGAACGCGGGGGGGGCGTGGCCGGAAACCGCGGTCGGCAACTTCTAGGGTTAGGGTTAGGGTTAGGGTCTGGAGAACCAGAAAGCCCACAGCTCCAGGGATAATTGGCATTGCAAAGGCCTGCCAAGAGGAGCACGACACTGCACCGACATGGCTCCCTCCCCAGCTTTCCTAGCCAGAACGCGGGGGGGGCGTGGCCGGAAACCGCGGTCGGCAACTTCTAGGGTTAGGGTTAGGGTTAGGGTCTGGAGAACCAGAAAGCCCACAGCTCCAGGGATAATTGGCATTGCAAAGGCCTGCCAAGAGGAGCACGACACTGCACCGACATGGCTCCCTCCCCAGCTTTCCTAGCCAGAACGCGGGGGGGGCGTGGCCGGAAACCGCGGTCGGCAACTTCTAGGGTTAGGGTTAGGGTTAGGGTCTGGAGAACCAGAAAGCCCACAGCTCCAGGGATAATTGGCATTGCAAAGGCCTGCCAAGAGGAGCACGACACTGCACCGACATGGCTCCCTCCCCAGCTTTCCTAGCCAGAACGCGGGGGGGGGCGTGGCCGGAAACCGCGGTCGGCAACTTCTAGGGTTAGGGTTAGGGTTAGGGTCTGGAGAACCAGAAAGCCCACAGCTCCAGGGATAATTGGCATTGCAAAGGCCTGCCAAGAGGAGCACGACACTGCACCGACATGGCTCCCTCCCCAGCTTTCCTAGCCAGAACCCGGCGGGGGCGTGGCCGGAAACCGCGGTCGGCAACTTCTAGGGTTAGGGTTAGGGTTAGGGTCTGGAGAACCAGAAAGCCCACAGCTCCAGGGATAATTGGCATTGCAAAGGCCTGCCAAGAGGAGCACGACACTGCACCGACATGGCTCCCTCCCCAGCTTTCCTAGCCAGAACGCGGGGGGGGCGTGGCCGGAAAGCGCGGTCGGCAACTTCTAGGGTTAGGGTTAGGGTTAGGGTCTGGAGAACCAGAAAGCCCACAGCTCCAGGGATAATTGGCATTGCAAAGGCCTGCCAAGAGGAGCACGACACTGCACCGACATGGCTCTCTCCCCAGCTTTCCTAGCCAGAACGCGGGGGGGGCGTGGCCGGAAACCGCGGTCGGCAACTTCTAGGGTTAGGGTTAGGGTTAGCGTCTGGAGAACCAGAAAGCCCACAGCTCCAGGGATAATTGGCTTTGCAAAGGCCTGCCAAGAGGAGCACGACACTGCACCGACATGGCTCCCTCCCCAGCTTTCCTAGCCAGAACGCGGGGGGTGCGTGGCCGGAAACCGCGGTCGGCAACTTCTAGGGTTATGGTTAGGGTTAGGGTCTGGAGAACCAGAAAGCCCACAGCTCCAGGGATAATTGGCATTGCAAAGGCCTGCCAAGAGGAGCACGACACTGCACCGACATGGCTCCCTCCCCAGCTTTCCTAGCCAGAACGCCGGGGGGTGGTGGCCGGAAACCGCGGTCGGCAACTTCTAGGGTTAGGGTTAGGGTTAGGGTCTGGAGAACCAGAAAGCCCACAGCTCCAGGGATAATTGGCATTGCAAAGGCCTGCCAAGAGGAGCACGACACTGCACCGACATGGCTCCCTCCCCAGCTTTCCTAGCCAGAAGACGGCGGGGGGTGTGGCCGGAAACCGCAGTCGGCAACTTCTAGGGTTAGGGTTAGGGTTAGGGTCTGGAGAACCAGAAAGCCCACAGCTCCAGGGATAATTGGCATTGCAAAGGCCTGCCAAGAGGAGCACGACACTGCACCGACATGGCTCCCTCCCCAGCTTTCCTAGCCAGAACCCGGCGGGGGCGTGGCCGGAAACCGCGGTCGGCAACTTCTAGGGTTAGGGTTAGGGTTAGGGTCTGGAGAACCAGAAAGCCCACAGCTCCAGGGATAATTGGGATTGTAAAGGCCTGCCAAGAGGAGCACGACACTGCACCGACATGGCTCCCTCCCCAGCTTTCCCGGCTAGAACCCGGGGGGGGCGTGGCCGGAAACCGCGGTCGGCAATTTCTAGGGTTAGGGTTAGGGTTAGGGTCTGGAGAACCAGAAAGCCCACAGCTCCAGGGATAATTGGCATTGCAAAGGCCTGCCAAGAGGAGCACGACACTGCACCGACATGGCTCTCTCCCCAGCTTTCTAGCCAGAACGCGGGGGGGGCGTGGCCGGAAACCGCGGTCGGCAACTTCTAGGGTTAGGGTTAGGGTTAGGGTCTGGAGAACCAGAAAGCCCACAGCTCCAGGGATAATTGGGATTGTAAAGGCCTGCCAAGAGGAGCACGACACTGCACCGACATGGCTCCCTCCCCAGCTTTCCCGGCTAGAACCCGGGGGGGGCGTGGCCGGAAACCGCGGTCAGCAATTTCTAGGGTTAGGGTTAGGGTTAGGGTCTGGAGAACCAGAAAGCCCACAGCTCCAGGGATAATTGGAATTGCAAAGGCCTGCCAAGAGGAGCACGACACTGCACCGACATGGCTCCCTCCCCAGCTTTCCTAGCCAGAACCCACAGGGGGCGTGGCCGGAAAACGCGGTCGGCAACTTCTAGGGTTAGGGTTAGGGTTAGGGTCTGGAGAACCAGAAAGCCCACAGCTCCAGGGATAATTGGCATTGCAAAGGCCTGCCAAGAGGAGCACGACACTGCACCGACATGGCTCCCTCCCCAGCTTTCCTAGCCAGAACGCGGGGGGGGCGTGGCCGGAAACCGCGGTCGGCAACTTCTAGGGTTAGGGTTAGGGTTAGGGTCTGGAGAACCAGAAAGCCCACAGCTCCAGGGATAATTGGCATTGCAAAGGCCTGCCAAGAGGAGCACGACACTGCACCGACATGGCTCCCTCCCCAGCTTTCCTAGCCAGAACGCGGGGGGGGCGTGGCCGGAAACCGCGGTCGGCAACTTCTAGGGTTAGGGTTAGGGTTAGCGTCTGGAGAACCAGAAAGCCCACAGCTCCAGGGATAATTGGCATTGCAAAGGCCTGCCAAGAGGAGCACGACACTGCACCGACATGGCTCCCTCCCCAGCTTTCCTAGCCAGAACCCGGCGGGGGCGTGGCCGGAAACCGCGGTCGGCAACTTCTAGGGTTAGGGTTAGGGTTAGGGTCTGGAGAACCAGAAAGCCCACAGCTCCATGGATAATTGGCATTGCAAAGGCCTGCCAAGAGGAGCACGACACTGCACCAACATGGCTCCCTCCCCAGCTTTCCTAGCCAGAACCCGGGGGGGGCGTGGCCGGAAAGCGCGGTCGGCAACTTCTAGGGTTAGGGTTAGGGTTAGCGTCTGGAGAACCAGAAAGCCCACAGCTCCAGGGATAATTGGCATTGCAAAGGCCTGCCAAGAGGAGCACGACACTGCACCGACATGGCTCCCTCCCCAGCTTTCCTAGCCAGAACGCGGGGGGGGCGTGGCCGGAAACCGCGGTCGGCAACTTCTAGGGTTAGGGTTAGGGTTAGGGTCTGGAGGACCAGAAAGCCCACAGCTCCAGGGATAATTGGCATTGCAAAGGCCTGCCAAGAGGAGCACGACACTGCACCGACATGGCTCCCTCCCCAGCTTTCCTAGCCAGAACGCGGGGGGGGCGTGGCCGGAAACCGCGGTCGGCAACTTCTAGGGTTAGGGTTAGGGTTAGGGTCTGGAGAACCAGAAAGCCCACAGCTCCAGGGATAATTGGCATTGCAAAGGCCTGCCAAGAGGAGCACGACACTGCACCGACATGGCTCCCTCCCCAGCTTTCCTAGCCAGAACACGGGGGGGGCGTGGCCGGAAACCGCGGTCGGCAACTTCTAGGGTTAGGGTTAGGGTTAGGGTCTGGAGAACCAGAAAGCCCACAGCTCCAGGGATAATTGGCATTGCAAAGGCCTGCCAAGAGGAGCACGACACTGCACCGACATGGCTCCCTCCCCAGCTTTCCTAGCCAGAACCCGGCGGGGGCGTGGCCGGAAAGCGCGGTCGGCAACTTCTAGGGTTAGGGTTAGGGTTAGCGTCTGGAGAACCAGAAAGCCCACAGCTCCAGGGATAATTGGGATTGTAAAGGCCTGCCAAGAGGAGCACGACACTGCACCGACATGGCTCCCTCCCCAGCTTTCCCGGCTAGAACCCGGGGGGGGCGTGGCCGGAAACCGCGGTCAGCAATTTCTAGGGTTAGGGTTAGGGTTAGGGTCTGGAGAACCAGAAAGCCCACAGCTCCAGGGATAATTGGAATTGCAAAGGCCTGCCAAGAGGAGCACGACACTGCACCGACATGGCTCCCTCCCCAGCTTTCCTAGCCAGAACCCACAGGGGGCGTGGCCGGAAAACGCGGTCGGCAACTTCTAGGGTTAGGGTTAGGGTTAGGGTCTGGAGAACCAGAAAGCCCACAGCTCCAGGGATAATTGGCATTGCAAAGGCCTGCCAAGAGGAGCACGACACTGCACCGACATGGCTCCCTCCCCAGCTTTCCTAGCCAGAACGCGGGGGGGGCGTGGCCGGAAACCGCGGTCGGCAACTTCTAGGGTTAGGGTTAGGGTTAGGGTCTGGAGAACCAGAAAGCCCACAGCTCCAGGGATAATTGGCATTGCAAAGGCCTGCCAAGAGGAGCACGACACTGCACCGACATGGCTCCCTCCCCAGCTTTCCTAGCCAGAACGCGGGGGGGGCGTGGCCGGAAACCGCGGTCGGCAACTTCTAGGGTTAGGGTTAGGGTTAGCGTCTGGAGAACCAGAAAGCCCACAGCTCCAGGGATAATTGGCATTGCAAAGGCCTGCCAAGAGGAGCACGACACTGCACCGACATGGCTCCCTCCCCAGCTTTCCTAGCCAGAACCCGGCGGGGGCGTGGCCGGAAACCGCGGTCGGCAACTTCTAGGGTTAGGGTTAGGGTTAGGGTCTGGAGAACCAGAAAGCCCACAGCTCCATGGATAATTGGCATTGCAAAGGCCTGCCAAGAGGAGCACGACACTGCACCAACATGGCTCCCTCCCCAGCTTTCCTAGCCAGAACCCGGGGGGGGCGTGGCCGGAAAGCGCGGTCGGCAACTTCTAGGGTTAGGGTTAGGGTTAGCGTCTGGAGAACCAGAAAGCCCACAGCTCCAGGGATAATTGGCATTGCAAAGGCCTGCCAAGAGGAGCACGACACTGCACCGACATGGCTCCCTCCCCAGCTTTCCTAGCCAGAACGCGGGGGGGGCGTGGCCGGAAACCGCGGTCGGCAACTTCTAGGGTTAGGGTTAGGGTTAGGGTCTGGAGGACCAGAAAGCCCACAGCTCCAGGGATAATTGGCATTGCAAAGGCCTGCCAAGAGGAGCACGACACTGCACCGACATGGCTCCCTCCCCAGCTTTCCTAGCCAGAACGCGGGGGGGGCGTGGCCGGAAACCGCGGTCGGCAACTTCTAGGGTTAGGGTTAGGGTTAGGGTCTGGAGAACCAGAAAGCCCACAGCTCCAGGGATAATTGGCATTGCAAAGGCCTGCCAAGAGGAGCACGACACTGCACCGACATGGCTCCCTCCCCAGCTTTCCTAGCCAGAACACGGGGGGGGCGTGGCCGGAAACCGCGGTCGGCAACTTCTAGGGTTAGGGTTAGGGTTAGGGTCTGGAGAACCAGAAAGCCCACAGCTCCAGGGATAATTGGCATTGCAAAGGCCTGCCAAGAGGAGCACGGCACTGCACCGACATGGCTCCCTCCCCAGCTTTCCTAGCCAGAACCCGGGGGGTGCGTGGCCGGAAACCGCGGACGGCAACTTCTAGGGTTAGGGTTAGGGTTAGGGTCTGGAGAACCAGAAAGCCCACAGCTCCAGGGATAATTGGGATTGTAAAGGCCTGCCAAGAGGAGCACGACACTGCACCGACATGGCTCCCTCCCCAGCTTTCCCGGCTAGAACCCGGGGGGGGCGTGGCCGGAAACCGCGGTCGGCAATTTCTAGGGTTAGGGTTAGGGTTAGGGTCTGGAGAACCAGAAAGCCCACAGCTCCAGGGATAATTGGCATTGCAAAGGCCTGCCAAGAGGAGCACGACACTGCACCGACATGGCTCCCTCCCCAGCTTTCCTAGCCAGAACCCACAGGGGGCGTGGCCGGAAACCGCGGTCGGCAACTTCTAGGGTTAGGGTTAGGGTTAGGGTCTGGAGAACCAGAAAGCCCACAGCTCCAGGGATAATTGGCATTGCAAAGGCGTGCCAAGAGGAGCACGACACTGCACCGACATGGCTCCCTCCCCAGCTTTCCTAGCCAGAACGCGGGGGGGGCGTGGCCGGAAACCGCGGTCGGCAACTACTAGGGTTAGGGTTAGGGTTAGGGTCTGGAGAACCAGAAAGCCCACAGCTCCAGGGATAATTGGCATTGCAAAGGCCTGCCAAGAGGAGCACGACACTGCACCAACATGGCTCCCTCCCCAGCTTTCCTAGCCAGAACGCGGGGGGGGCGTGGCCGGAAACCGCCGTCGGCAACTTCTAGGGTTAGGGTTAGGGTTAGGGTCTGGAGAACCAGAAAGCCCACAGCTCCAGGGATAATTGGCATTGCAAAGGCCTGCCAAGAGGAGCACGACACTGCACCAACATGGCTCCCTCCCCAGCTTTCCTAGCCAGAACCCGGGGGGGGCGTGGCCGGAAAGCGCGGTCGGCAACTTCTAGGGTTAGGGTTAGGGTTAGCGTCTGGAGAACCAGAAAGCCCACAGCTCCAGGGATAATTGGCATTGCAAAGGCCTGCCAAGAGGAGCACGACACTGCACCGACATGGCTCCCTCCCCAGCTTTCCTAGCCAGAACGCGGGGGGGGCGTGGCCGGAAACCGCGGTCGGCAACTTCTAGGGTTAGGGTTAGGGTTAGGGTCTGGAGAACCAGAAAGCCCACAGCTCCAGGGATAATTGGCATTGCAAAGGCCTGCCAAGAGGAGCACGACACTGCACCAACATGGCTCCCTCCCCAGCTTTCCTAGCCAGAACCCGGCGGGGGCGTGGCCGGAAAGCGCGGTCGGCAACTTCTAGGGTTAGGGTTAGGGTTAGCGTCTGGAGAACCAGAAAGCCCACAGCTCCAGGGATAATTGGCATTGCAAAGGCCTGCCAAGAGGAGCACGACACTGCACCGACATGGCTCCCTCCCCAGCTTTCCTAGCCAGAACGCGGTGGGGGCGTGGCCGGAAACCGCGGTCGGCAACTTCTAGGGTTAGGGTTAGGGTTAGGGTCTGGAGAACCAGAAAGCCCACAGCTCCAGGGATAATTGGCATTGCAAAGGCCTGCCAAGAGGAGCACGACACTGCACCGACATGGCTCCCTCCCCAGCTTTCCTAGCCAGAACGCGGGGGGTGCGTGGCCGGAAACCGCGGACGGCAACTTCTAGGGTTAGGGTTAGGGTTAGGGTCTGGAGAACCAGAAAGCCCACAGCTCCAGGGATAATTGGCATTGCAAAGGCCTGCCAAGAGGAGCACGACACTGCACCGACATGGCTCCCTCCCCAGCTTTCCTAGCCAGAACGCCGGGGGGTGGTGGCCGGAAACCGCGGTCGGCAACTTCTAGGGTTAGGGTTAGGGTTAGGGTCTGGAGAACCAGAAAGCCCACAGCTCCAGGGATAATTGGCATTGCAAAGGCCTGCCAAGAGGAGCACGACACTGCACCGACATGGCTCCCTCCCCAGCTTTCCTAGCCAGAACACGGCGGGGGGTGTGGCCGGAAACCGCAGTCGGCAACTTCTAGGGTTAGGGTTAGGGTTAGGGTCTGGAGAACCAGAAAGCCCACAGCTCCAGGGATAATTGGCATTGCAAAGGCCTGCCAAGAGGAGCACGACACTGCACCGACATGGCTCCCTCCCCAGCTTTCCTAGCCAGAACGCGGGGGGGGCGTGGCCGGAAACCGCGGTCAGCAATTTCTAGGGTTAGGGTTAGGGTTAGGGTCTGGAGAACCAGAAAGCCCACAGCTCCAGGGATAATTGGAATTGCAAAGGCCTGCCAAGAGGAGCACGACACTGCACCGACATGGCTCCCTCCCCAGCTTTCCTAGCCAGAACGCGGGGGGGGGGCGTGGCCGGAAACCGCGGTCGGCAACTTCTAGGGTTAGGGTTAGGGTTAGGGTCTGGAGAACCAGAAAGCCCACAGCTCCAGGGATAATTGGCATTGCAAAGGCCTGCCAAGAGGAGCACGACACTGCACCGACATGGCTCCCTCCCCAGCTTTCCTAGCCAGAACGCGGGGGGGGCGTGGCCGGAAACCGCGGTCGGCAACTTCTAGGGTTAGGGTTAGGGTTAGGGTCTGGAGAACCAGAAAGCCCACAGCTCCAGGGATAATTGGCATTGCAAAGGCCTGCCAAGAGGAGCACGACACTGCACCAACATGGCTCCCTCCCCAGCTTTCCTAGCCAGAACCCGGGGGGGGCGTGGCCGGAAAGCGCGGTCGGCAACTTCTAGGGTTAGGGTTAGGGTTAGCGTCTGGAGAACCAGAAAGCCCACAGCTCCAGGGATAATTGGCATTGCAAAGGCCTGCCAAGAGGAGCACGACACTGCACCGACATGGCTCCCTCCCCAGCTTTCCTAGCCAGAACCCGGCGGGGGGGGCGTGGCCGGAAACCGCGGTCGGCAACTTCTAGGGTTAGGGTTAGGGTTAGGGTCTGGAGAACCAGAAAGCCCACAGCTCCAGGGATAATTGGCATTGCAAAGGCCTGCCAAGAGGAGCACGACACTGCACCGACATGGCTCTCTCCCCAGCTTTCCTAGCCAGAACGCGGGGGGGGCGTGGCCGGAAACCGCGGTCGGCAACTTCTAGGGTTAGGGTTAGGGTTAGGGTCTGGAGAACCAGAAAGCCCACAGCTCCAGGGATAATTGGCATTGCAAAGGCCTGCCAAGAGGAGCACGACACTGCACCGACATGGCTCCCTCCCCAGCTTTCCTAGCCAGAACCCACGGGGGGCGTGACCGGAAACCGCGGTCGGCAACTTCTAGGGTTAGGGTTAGGGTTAGGGTCTGGAGAACCAGAAAGCCCACAGCTCCAGGGACAACTGGCATTGCAAAGGCCTGCCAAGAGGAGCACGACACTGCACCGACATGGCTCCCTCCCCAGCTTTCCAAGCCAGAACGCGGGGGGGGCGTGGCCGGAAACCGCGGTCGGCAATTTCTAGGGTTAGGGTTAGGGTTAGGGTCTGGAGAACCAGAAAGCCCACAGCTCCAGGGATAATTGGCATTGCAAAGGCCTGCCAAGAGGAGCACGACACTGCACCGACATGGCTCCCTCCAAAGCTTTCCTAGCCAGAACGCGGGGGGGGGGTGTGGCCGGAAACCGCGGTCGGCAACTTCTAGGGTTAGGGTTAGGGTTAGGGTCTGGAGAACCAGAAAGCCCACAGCTCCAGGGATAATTGGCATTGCAAAGGCCTGCCAAGAGGAGCACGACACTGCACCGACATGGCTCCCTCCCCAGCTTTCCTAGCCAGAACGCGGGGGGGGCGTGGCCGGAAACCGCGGTCGGCAACTTCTAGGGTTAGGGTTAGGGTTAGGGTCTGGAGAACCAGAAAGCCCACAGCTCCAGGGATAATTGGCATTGCAAAGGCCTGCCAAGAGGAGCACGACACTGCACCGACATGGCTCCCTCCCCAGCTTTCCTAGCCAGAACGCGGGGGGGGCGTGGCCGGAAACCGCGGTCGTCAACTTCTAGGGTTAGGGTTAGGGTTAGGGTCTGGAGAACCAGAAAGCCCACAGCTCCAGGGATAATTGGGATTGCAAAGGCCTGCCAAGAGGAGCACGACACTGCACCGACATGGCTCCCTCCCCAGCTTTCCTAGCCAGAACGCGGGGGGGGCGTGGCCGGAAACCACGGTCGGCAACTTCTAGGGTTAGGGTTAGGGTTAGGGTCTGGAGAACCAGAAAGCCCACAGCTCCAGGGATAATTGGCATTGCAAAGGCCTGCCAAGAGGAGCACGACACTGCACCGACATGGCTCCCTCCCCAGCTTTCCTAGCCAGAACGCGGGGGGGGCGTGGCCGGAAACCGCGGTCGGCAACTTCTAGGGTTAGGGTTAGGGTTAGGGTCTGGAGAACCAGAAAGCCCACAGCTCCAGGGATAATTGGCATTGCAAAGGCCTGCCAAGAGGAGCACGACACTGCACCGACATGGCTCCCTCCCCAGCTTTCCTAGCCAGAACGCGGGTGGGGCGTGGCCGGAAACCGCGGTCGGCAACTTCTAGGGTTAGGGTTAGGGTCTGGAGAACCAGAAAGCCCACAGCTCCAGGGATAATTGGCATTGCAAAGGCCTGCCAAGAGGAGCACGACACTGCACCGACATGGCTCTCTCCCCAGCTTTCTAGCCAGAACGCGGGGGGGGCGTGGCCGGAAACCGCGGTCGGCAACTTCTAGGGTTAGGGTTAGGGTTAGGGTCTGGAGAACCAGAAAGCCCACAGCTCCAGGGATAATTGGGATTGTAAAGGCCTGCCAAGAGGAGCACGACACTGCACCGACATGGCTCCCTCCCCAGCTTTCCCGACTAGAACCCGGGGGGGCCGTGGCCGGAAACCGCGGTCGGCAATTTCTAGGGTTAGGGTTAGGGTTAGGGTCTGGAGAACCAGAAAGCCCACAGCTCCAGGGATAATTGGAATTGCAAAGGCCTGCCAAGAGGAGCACGACACTGCACCGACATGGCTCCCTCCCCAGCTTTCCTAGCCAGAACGCGGGGGGGGGGGCGTGGCCGGAAAGCGCGGTCGGCAACTTCTAGGGTTAGGGTTAGGGTTAGGGTCTGGAGAACCAGAAAGCCCACAGCTCCAGGGATAATTGGCATTGCAAAGGCCTGCCAAGAGGAGCACGACACTGCACCGACATGGCTCCCTCCCCAGCTTTCCTAGCCAGAACGCGGGGGGGGCGTGGCCGGAAACCGCGGTCGGCAACTTCTAGGGTTAGGGTTAGGGTTAGGGTCTGGAGAACCAGAAAGCCCACAGCTCCAGGGATAATTGGCATTGCAAAGGCCTGCCAAGAGGAGCACGACACTGCACCGACATGGCTCTCTCCCCAGCTTTCCTAGCCAGAACGCGGGGGGGGCGTGGCCGGAAACCGCGGTCGGCAACTTCTAGGGTTAGGGTTAGGGTTAGGGTCTGGAGAACCAGAAAGCCCACAGCTCCAGGGATAATTGGCATTGCAAAGGCCTGCCAAGAGGAGCACGACACTGCACCGACATGGCTCCCTCCCCAGTTTTCCTAGCCAGAACGCGGGGGGGGGCGTGGCCCGGAAACCGCGGTCGGCAACTTCTAGGGTTAGGGTTAGGGTTAGGGTCTGGAGAACCAGAAAGCCCACAGCTCCAGGGACAATTGGCATTGCAAAGGCGTGCCAAGAGGAGCACGACACTGCACCGACATGGCTCCCTCCCCAGCTTTCCTAGCCAGAACGCGGGGGGGGCGTGGCCGGAAACCGCGGTCGGCAACTTCTAGGGTTAGGGTTAGGGTTAGGGTCTGGAGAACCAGAAAGCCCACAGCTCCAGGGATAATTGGCATTGCAAAGGCCTGCCAAGAGGAGCACGACACTGCACCGACATGGCTCCCTCCCCAGCTTTCCTAGCCAGAACGCGGGGGGGGCGTGGCCGGAAACCGCCGTCGGCAACTTCTAGGGTTAGGGTTAGGGTTAGGGTCTGGAGAACCAGAAAGCCCACAGCTCCCGGGACAATTGGCATTGCAAAGGCCTGCCAAGAGGAGCACGACACTGCACCGACATGGCTCCCTCCCCAGCTTTCCAAGCCAGAACGCGGGGGGGGCGTGGCCGGAAACCGCGGTCGGAAATTTCTAGGGTTAGGGTTAGGGTTAGGGTCTGGAGAACCAGAAAGCCCACAGCTCCAGGGATAATTGGCATTGCAAAGGCCTGCCAAGAGGAGCACGACACTGCACCGACATGGCTCCCTCCCCAGCTTTCCTAGCCAGAACGCGGGGGGGGGGCGTGGCCGGAAACCGCGGTCGGCAACTTCTAGGGTTAGGGTTAGGGTTAGGGTCTGGAGAACCAGAAAGCCCACAGCTCCAGGGATAATTGGCATTGCAAAGGCCTGCCAAGAGGAGCACGACACTGCGCCGACATGGCTCCCTCCCCAGCTTTCCTAGCCAGAACGCGGGGGGGGCGTTTCCAGAAACCGCGGTCGGCAACTTCTAGGGTTAGGGTTAGGGTTAGGGTCTGGAGAACCAGAAAGCCCACAGCTCCAGGGACAATTGGCATTGCAAAGGCCTGCCAAGAGGAGCACGACACTGCACCGACATGGCTCCCTCCCCAGCTTTCCAAGCCAGAACGCGGGGGGGGCGTGGCCGGAAACCGCGGTCGGCAATTTCTAGGGTTAGGGTTAGGGTTAGGGTCTGGAGAACCAGAAAGCCCACAGCTCCAGGGATAATTGGCATTGCAAAGGCCTGCCAAGAGGAGCACGACACTGCACCGACATGGCTCCCTCCCCAGCTTTCCTAGCCAGAACGCGGGGGGGGGGCGTGGCCGGAAACCGCGGTCGGCAACTTCTAGGGTTAGGGTTAGGGTTAGCGTCTGGAGAACCAGAAAGCCCACAGCTCCAGGGATAATTGGCATTGCAAAGGCCTGCCAAGAGGAGCACGACACTGCGCCGACATGGCTCCCTCCCCAGCTTTCCTAGCCAGAACGCGGGGGGGGCGTTTCCAGAAACCGCGGTCGGCAACTTCTAGGGTTAGGGTTAGGGTTAGGGTCTGGAGAACCAGAAAGCCCACAGCTCCAGGGATAATTTGCATTGCAAAGGCCTGCCAAGAGGAGCACGACACTGCACCGACATGGCTCCCTCCCCAGCTTTCCTAGCCAGAACGCGGGGGGGGGGCGTGGCCGGAAACCGCGGTCGGCAACTTCTAGGGTTAGGGTTAGGGTTAGGGTCTGGAGAACCAGAAAGCCCACAGCTCCAGGGATAATTGGCATTGCAAAGGCCTGCCAAGAGGAGCACGACACTGCACCGACATGGCTCCCTCCCCAGCTTTCCTAGCCAGAACGCGGGGGGGGCGTGGCCGGAAACCGCAGTCGGCAACTTCTAGGGTTAGGGTTAGGGTTAGGGTCTGGAGAACCAGAAAGCCCACAGCTCCAGGGACAATTGGCATTGCAAAGGCCTGCCAAGAGGAGCACGACACTGCACCGACATGGCTCCCTCCCCAGCTTTCCAAGCCAGAACGCGGGGGGGGCGTGGCCGGAAACCACGGTCGGCAACTTCTAGGGTTAGGGTTAGGGTTAGGGTCTGGAGAACCAGAAAGCCCACAGCTCCAGGGATAATTGGCATTGCAAAGGCCTGCCAAGAGGAGCACGACACTGCACCGACATGGCTCCCTCCCCAGCTTTCCTAGCCAGAACGCGGGGTGGGCGTGGCCGGAAACCGCGGTCGGCAACTTCTAGGGTTAGGGTTAGGGTTAGCGTCTGGAGAACCAGAAAGCCCACAGCTCCAGGGATAATTGGCATTGCAAAGGCCTGCCAAGAGGAGCACGACACTGCACCGACATGGCTCCCTCCCCAGATTTCCTAGCCAGAACGCGGGGTGGGCGTGGCCGGAAACCGCGGTCGGCAACTTCTAGGGTTAGGGTTAGGGTTAGCGTCTGGAGAACCAGAAAGCCCACAGCTCCAGGGATAATTGGCATTGCAAAGGCCTGCCAAGAGGAGCACGACACTGCACCGACATGGCTCCCTCCCCAGCTTTCCTAGCCAGAACGCGGGGGGGGCGTGGCCGGAAACCACGGTCGGCAACTTCTAGGGTTAGGGTTAGGGTTAGGGTCTGGAGAACCAGAAAGCCCACAGCTCCAGGGATAATTGGCATTGCAAAGGCCTGCCAAGAGGAGCACGACACTGCACCGACATGGCTCCCTCCCCAGCTTTCCTAGCCAGAACGCGGGGGGGGCGTGGCCGGAAACCGCCGTCGGCAACTTCTAGGGTTAGGGTTAGGGTTAGGGTCTGGAGAACCAGAAAGCCCACAGCTCCAGGGATAATTGGCATTGCAAAGGCCTGCCAAGAGGAGCACGACACTGCACCGACATGGCTCCCTCCCCAGCTTTCCTAGCCAGAACGCGGGGGGGGCGTGGCCGGAAACCACGGTCGGCAACTTCTAGGGTTAGGGTTAGGGTTAGGGTCTGGAGAACCAGAAAGCCCACAGCTCCAGGGATAATTGGCATTGCAAAGGCCTGCCAAGAGGAGCACGACACTGCACCGACATGGCTCCCTCCCCAGCTTTCCTAGCCAGAACGCGGGGGGGGCGTGGCCGGAAACCGCGGTCGGCAACTTCTAGGGTTAGGGTTAGGGTTAGGGTCTGGAGAACCAGAAAGCCCACAGCTCCAGGGATAATTGGCATTGCAAAGGCCTGCCAAGAGGAGCACGACACTGCACCGACATGGCTCCCTCCCCAGCTTTCCTAGCCAGAACGCGGGGGGGGGCGTGGCCGGAAACCGCGGTCGGCAACTTCTAGGGTTAGGGTTAGGGTTAGGGTCTGGAGAACCAGAAAGCCCACAGCTCCAGGGATAATTGGCATTGCAAAGGCCTGCCAAGAGGAGCACGACACTGCACCGACATGGCTCCCTCCCCAGCTTTCCTAGCCAGAACGCGGGGGGGGCGTGGCCGGAAACCGCGGTCGGCAACTTCTAGGGTTAGGGTTAGGGTTAGGGTCTGGAGAACCAGAAAGCCCACAGCTCCAGGGATAATTGGCATTGCAAAGGCCTGCCAAGAGGAGCACGACACTGCACCGACATGGCTCCCTCCCCAGCTTTCCTAGCCAGAACGCGGGGGGGGCGTGGCCGGAAACCGCGGTCGGCAACTTCTAGGGTTAGGGTTAGGGTTAGGGTCTGGAGAACCAGAAAGCCCACAGCTCCAGGGATAATTGGCATTGCAAAGGCCTGCCAAGAGGAGCACGACACTGCACCGACATGGCTCCCTCCCCAGCTTTCCTAGCCAGAACGCGGGGGGGGCGTGGCCGGAAACCGCGGTCGGCAACTTCTAGGGTTAGGGTTAGGGTTAGGGTCTGGAGAACCAGAAAGCCCACAGCTCCAGGGATAATTGGCATTGCAAAGGCCTGCCAAGAGGAGCACGACACTGCACCGACAAGGCTCCCTCCCCAGCTTTCCTAGCCAGAACGCGGGGGGGGCGTGGCCGGAAACCGCGGTCGGCAACTTCTAGGTTTAGGGTTAGGGTTAGGGTCTGGAGAACCAGAAAGCCCACAGCTCCAGGGATAATTGGCATTGCAAAGGCCTGCCAAGAGGAGCACGACACTGCACCGACATGGCTCCCTCCCCAGCTTTCCTAGCCAGAACGCGGGGGGGGCGTGGCCGGAAACCGCGGTCGGCAACTTCTAGGTTTAGGGTTAGGGTTAGGGTCTGGAGAACCAGAAAGCCCACAGCTCCAGGGATAATTGGGATTGCAAAGGCCTGCCAAGAGGAGCACGACACTGCACCGACATGGCTCCCTCCCCAGCTTTCCCGGCTAGAACCAGGGGGGGGCGTGGCCGGAAACCGCGGTCGGCAATTTCTAGGGTTAGGGTTAGGGTTAGGGTCTGGAGAACCAGAAAGCCCACAGCTCCAGGGATAATTGGCATTGCAAAGGCCTGCCAAGAGGAGCACGACACTGCACCGACATGGCTCCCTCCCCAGCTTTCCTAGCCAGAACGCGGGGGGGGGGCGTGGCCGGAAACCGCGGTCGGCAACTTCTAGGGTTAGGGTTAGGGTTAGGGTCTGGAGAACCAGAAAGCCCACAGCTCCAGGGATAATTGGCATTGCAAAGGCCTGCCAAGAGGAGCACGACACTGCACCGACATGGCTCCCTCCCCAGCTTTCCTAGCCAGAACGCGGGGGGGGCGTTTCCAGAAACCGCGGTCGGCAACTTCTAGGGTTAGGGTTAGGGTTAGCGTCTGGAGAACCAGAAAGCCCACAGCTCCAGGGATAATTGGCATTGCAAAGGCCTGCCAAGAGGAGCACGACACTGCACCGACATGGCTCCCTCCCCAGCTTTCCTAGCCAGAACGCGGGGGGGGCGTGGCCGGAAACCGCGGTCGGCAACTTCTAGGGTTAGGGTTAGGGTTAGGGTCTGGAGAACCAGAAAGCCCACAGCTCCAGGGATAATTGGCATTGCAAAGGCCTGCCAAGAGGAGCACGACACTGCACCGACATGGCTCCCTCCCCAGCTTTCCTAGCCAGAACGCGGGGGGGGCGTGGCCGGAAACCGCGGTCGGCAACTTCTAGGGTTAGGGTTAGGGTTAGGGTCTGGAGAACCAGAAAGCCCACAGCTCCAGGGATAATTGGGATTGCAAAGGCCTGCCAAGAGGAGCACGACACTGCACCGACATGGCTCCCTCCCCAGCTTTCCTAGCCAGAACGCGGGGGGGGCGTGGCCGGAAACCGCGGTCGGCAACTTCTAGGGTTAGGGTTAGGGTTAGGGTCTGGAGAACCAGAAAGCCCACAGCTCCAGGGATAATTGGGATTGCAAAGGCCTGCCAAGAGGAGCACGACACTGCACCGACATGGCTCCCTCCCCAGCTTTCCTAGCCAGAACGCGGGGGGGGCGTGGCCGGAAACCGCGGTCGGCAACTTCTAGGGTTAGGGTTAGGGTTAGGGTCTGGAGAACCAGAAAGCCCACAGCTCCAGGGATAATTGGCATTGCAAAGGCCTGCCAAGAGGAGCACGACACTGCACCGACATGGCTCCCTCCCCAGCTTTCCTAGCCAGAACGCGGGGGGGGCGTGGCCGGAAACCGCGGTCGGCAACTTCTAGGGTTAGGGTTAGGGTTAGGGTCTGGAGAACCAGAAAGCCCACAGCTCCAGGGATAATTGGCATTGCAAAGGCCTGCCAAGAGGAGCACGACACTGCACCGACATGGCTCCCTCCCCAGCTTTCCTAGCCAGAACGCGGGGGGGGCGTGGCCGGAAACGGCGGTCGGCAACTTCTAGGGTTAGGGTTAGGGTTAGGGTCTGGAGAACCAGAAAGCCCACAGCTCCAGGGATAATTGGCATTGCAAAGGCCTGCCAAGAGGAGCACGACACTGCACCGACATGGCTCTCTCCCCAGCTTTCCTAGCCAGAACGCGGGGGGGGCGTGGCCGGAAACCGCAGTCGGCAACTTCTAGGGTTAGGGTTAGGGTTAGGGTCTGGAGAACCAGAAAGCCCACAGCTCCAGGGATAATTGGCATTGCAAAGGCCTGCCAAGAGGAGCACGACACTGCACCGACATGGCTCCCTCCCCAGCTTTCCTAGCCAGAACGCGGGGGGGGCGTGGCCGGAAACCGCGGTCGGCAACTTCTAGGGTTAGGGTTAGGGTTAGGGTCTGGAGAACCAGAAAGCCCACAGCTCCAGGGATAATTGGGATTGCAAAGGCCTGCCAAGGGGAGCACGACACTGCACCGACATGGCTCCCTCCCCAGCTTTCCAAGCCAGAACGCGGGGGGGGCGTGGCCGGAAACCGCGGTCGGCAACTTCTAGGGTTAGGGTTAGGGTTAGCGTCTGGAGAACCAGAAAGACCACAGCTCCAGGGATAATTGGGATTGCAAAGGCCTGCCAAGAGGAGCACGACACTGCACCGACATGGCTCCCTCCCCAGTTTTCCTAGCCAGAACGCGGGGGGGGGCGTGGCCGGAAACCGCGGTCGGCAACTTCTAGGGTTAGGGTTAGGGTTAGGGTCTGGAGAACCAGAAAGCCCACAGCTCCAGGGATAATTGGCATTGCAAAGGCCTGCCAAGAGGAGCACGACACTGCACCGACATGGCTCCCTCCCCAGCTTTCCTAGCCAGAACGCGGGAGGGGCGTGGCCGGAAACCGCGGTCGGCAACTTCTAGGGTTAGGGTTAGGGTTAGGGTCTGGAGAACCAGAAAGCCCACAGCTCCAGGGATAATTGGCATTGCAAAGGCCTGCCAGGAGGAGCACGACACTGCACCGACATGGCTCCCTCCCCAGCTTTCCTAGCCAGAACGCAGGGGGGGCGTGGCCGGAAACCGCGGTCGGCAACTTCTAGGGTTAGGGTTAGGGTTAGGGTCTGGAGAACCAGAAAGCCCACAGCTCCAGGGATAATTGGCATTGCAAAGTCCTGCCAAGAGGAGCACGACACTGCACCGACATGGCTCCCTCCCCAGCTTTCCAAGCCAGAACGCGGGGGGGGCGTGGCCGGAAACCGCGGTCGGCAACTTCTAGGGTTAGGGTTAGGGTTAGGGTCTGGAGAACCAGAAAGCCCACAGCTCCAGGGATAATTGGCATTGCAAAGGCCTGCCAAGAGGAGCACGACACTGCACCGACATGGCTCCCTCCCCAGCTTTCCAAGCCAGAACGCGGGGGGGGCGTGGCCGGAAACCGCGGTCGGCAACTTCTAGGGTTAGGGTTAGGGTTAGCGTCTGGAGAACCAGAAAGACCACAGCTCCAGGGATAGTTGGGATTGCAAAGGCCTGCCAAGAGGAGCACGACACTGCACCGACATGGCTCCCTCCCCAGCTTTCCTAGCCAGAACGCGGGGGGGGGCGTGGCCGGAAACCGCGGTCGGCAACTTCTAGGGTTAGGGTTAGGGTTAGGGTCTGGAGAACCAGAAAGCCCACAGCTCCAGGGATAATTGGCATTGCAAAGGCCTGCCAAGAGGAGCACGACACTGCACCGACATGGCTCCCTCCCCAGCTTTCCTAGCCAGAACGCGGGGGGGGCGTGGCCGGAAACCGCGGTCGGCAACTTCTAGGGTTAGGGTTAGGGTTAGGATCTGGAGAACCAGAAAGCCCACAGCTCCAGGGATAATTGGCATTGCAAAGGCCTGCCAAGAGGAGCACGACACTGCACCGACATGGCTCCCTCCCCAGCTTTCCTAGCCAGGACCCGGGGGGGGCGTGGCCGGAAACCACGGTCGGCAACTTCTAGGGTTAGGGTTAGGGTTAGCGTCTGGAGAACCAGAAAGCCCACAGCTCCAGGGATAATTGGCATTGCAAAGGCCTGCCAAGAGGAGCACGACACTGCACCGACATGGCTCCCTCCCCAGCTTTCCTAGCCAGAACGCGGGGGGGGCGTGGCCGGAAACGGCGGTCGGCAACTTCTAGGGTTAGGGTTAGGGTTAGGGTCTGGAGAACCAGAAAGCCCACAGCTCCAGGGATAATTGGCATTGCAAAGGCCTGCCAAGAGGAGCACGACACTGCACCGACATGGCTCTCTCCCCAGCTTTCCTAGCCAGAACGCGGGGGGGGCGTGGCCGGAAACCGCGTTCGGCAACTTCTAGGGTTAGGGTTAGGGTTAGGGTCTGGAGAACCAGAAAGCCCACAGCTCCAGGGATAATTGGGATTGCAAAGGCCTGCCAAGAGGAGCACGACACTGCACCGACATGGCTCCCTCCCCAGCTTTCCTAGCCAGAACGCGGGGGGGGCGTGGCCGGAAACCGCGGTCGGCAACTTCTAGGGTTAGGGTTAGGGTTAGGGTCTGGAGAACCAGAAAGCCCACAGCTCCAGGGATAATTGGCATTGCAAAGGCCTGCCAAGAGGAGCACGACACTGCACCGACATGGCTCCCTCCCCAGCTTTCCTAGCCAGAATGCGGGGGGGGCGTGGCCGGAAACCGCGGTCGGCAACTTCTAGGGTTAGGGTTAGGGTTAGGGTCTGGAGAACCAGAAAGCCCACAGCTCCAGGGATAATTGGCATTGCAAAGGCCTGCCAAGAGGAGCACGACACTGCACCGACATGGCTCCCTCCCCAGCTTTCCTAGCCAGAACGCGGGGGGGGCGTGGCCGGAAACCGCGGTCGGCAACTTCTAGGGTTAGGGTTAGGGTTAGGGTCTGGAGAACCAGAAAGCCCACAGCTCCAGGGATAATTGGCATTGCAAAGGCCTGCCAAGAGGAGCACGACACTGCACCGACATGGCTCCCTCCCCAGCTTTCCTAGCCAGAACGCGGGGGGGGCGTGGCCGGAAACCGCGGTCGGCAACTTCTAGGGTTAGGGTTAGGGTTAGGGTCTGGAGAACCAGAAAGCCCACAGCTCCAGGGATAATTGGGATGGCAAAGGCCTGCCAAGAGGAGCACGACACTGCACCGACATGGCTCCCTCCCCAGCTTTCCTAGCCAGAACGCGGGGGGGGCGTGGCCGGAAACGGCGGTCGGCAACTTCTAGGGTTAGGGCTAGGGTTAGGGTCTGGAGAACCAGAAAGCCCACAGCTCCAGGGATAATTGGGATTGCAAAGGCCTGCCAAGAGGAGCACGACACTGCACCGACATGGCTCTCTCCCCAGCTTTCCTAGCCAGGACCCGGGGGGGGGGCGTGGCCGGAAAACGCGGTCGGCAACTTCTAGGGTTAGGGTTAGGGTTAGGGTCTGGAGAACCAGAAAGCCCACAGCTCCAGGGATAATTGGCATTGCAAAGGCCTGCCAAGAGGAGCACGACACTGCACCGACATGGCTCCCTCCCCAGCTTTCCTAGCCAGAACGCGGGGGGGGCGTGGCCGGAAACCGCGGTCGGCAACTTCTAGGTTTAGGGTTAGGGTTAGGGTCTGGAGAACCAGAAAGCCCACAGCTCCAGGGATAATTGGCATTGCAAAGGCCTGCCAAGAGGAGCACGACACTGCACCGACATGGCTCCCTCCCCAGCTTTCCTAGCCAGAACGCGGGGGGGGCGTGGCCGGAAACCGCGGTCGGCAACTTCTAGGTTTAGGGTTAGGGTTAGGGTCTGGAGAACCAGAAAGCCCACAGCTCCAGGGATAATTGGCATTGCAAAGGCCTGCCAAGAGGAGCACGACACTGCACCGACATGGCTCCCTCCCCAGCTTTCCTAGCCAGGACCCGGGGGGGGCGTGGCTGGAAACCGCGGTCGGCAACTTCTAGGGTTAGGGTTAGGGTTAGGGTCTGGAGAACCAGAAAGCCCACAGCTCCAGGGATAATTGGCATTGCAAAGGCCTGCCAAGAGGAGCACGACACTGCACCGACATGGCTCTCTCCCCAGCTTTCCTAGCCAGAACGCGGGGGGGGCGTGGCCGGAAACCGCGGTCGGCAACTTCTAGGGTTAGGGTTAGGGTTAGGGTCTGGAGAACCAGAAAGCCCACAGCTCCAGGGATAATTGGGATTGCAAAGGCCTGCCAAGAGGAGCACGACACTGCACCGACATGGCTCCCTCCCCAGCTTTCCTAGCCAGAACGCGGGGGGGGCGTGGCCGGAAACCGCGGTCGGCAACTTCTAGGGTTAGGGTTAGGGTTAGGGTCTGGAGAACCAGAAAGCCCACAGCTCCAGGGATAATTGGCATTGCAAAGGCCTGCCAAGAGGAGCACGACACTGCACCGACATGGCTCCCTCCCCAGCTTTCCTAGCCAGAATGCGGGGGGGGGCGTGGCCGGAAACCGCGGTCGGCAACTTCTAGGGTTAGGGTTAGGGTTAGGGTCTGGAGAACCAGAAAGCCCACAGCTCCAGGGATAATTGGCATTGCAAAGGCCTGCCAAGAGGAGCACGACACTGCACCGACATGGCTCCCTCCCCAGCTTTCCTAGCCAGAACGCGGGGGGGGCGTGGCCGGAAACCGCGGTCGGCAACTTCTAGGGTTAGGGTTAGGGTTAGGGTCTGGAGAACCAGAAAGCCCACAGCTCCAGGGATAATTGGCATTGCAAAGGCCTGCCAAGAGGAGCACGACACTGCACCGACATGGCTCCCTCCCCAGCTTTCCTAGCCAGAACGCGGGGGGGGCGTGGCCGGAAACCGCGGTCGGCAACTTCTAGGGTTAGGGTTAGGGTTAGGGTCTGGAGAACCAGAAAGCCCACAGCTCCAGGGATAATTGGGATGGCAAAGGCCTGCCAAGAGGAGCACGACACTGCACCGACATGGCTCCCTCCCCAGCTTTCCTAGCCAGAACGCGGGGGGGGGCGTGGCCGGAAACCACGGTCGGCAACTTCTAGGGTTAGGGCTAGGGTTAGGGTCTGGAGAACCAGAAAGCCCACAGCTCCAGGGATAATTGGGATTGCAAAGGCCTGCCAAGAGGAGCACGACACTGCACCGACATGGCTCTCTCCCCAGCTTTCCTAGCCAGGACCCGGGGGGGGGGCGTGGCCGGAAAACGCGGTCGGCAACTTCTAGGGTTAGGGTTAGGGTTAGGGTCTGGAGAACCAGAAAGCCCACAGCTCCAGGGATAATTGGCATTGCAAAGGCCTGCCAAGAGGAGCACGACACTGCACCGACATGGCTCCCTCCCCAGCTTTCCTAGCCAGAACGCGGGGGGGGGGCGTTTCCAGAAACCGCGGTCGGCAACTTCTAGGGTTAGGGTTAGGGTTAGGGTCTGGAGAACCAGAAAGCCCACAGCTCCAGGGATAATTGGGATTGCAAAGGCCTGCCAAGAGGAGCACGACACTGCACCGACATGGCTCCCTCCCCAGCTTTCCTAGCCAGAACGCGGGGGGGGCGTGGCCGGAAACCGCGGTCGGCAACTTCTAGGTTTAGGGTTAGGGTTAGGGTCTGGAGAACCAGAAAGCCCACAGCTCCAGGGATAATTGGGATTGCAAAGGCCTGCCAAGAGGAGCACGACACTGCACCGACATGGCTCCCTCCCCAGCTTTCCTAGCCAGAACGCGGGGGGGCGTGGACGGAAACCGCGGTCGGCAACTTCTAGGGTTAGGGTTAGGGTTAGGGTCTGGAGAACCAGAAAGCCCACAGCTCCAGGGATAATTGGCATTGCAAAGGCCTGCCAAGAGGAGCACGACACTGCACCGACATGGCTCCCTCCCCAGCTTTCCTAGCCAGGACCCGGGGGGGGCGTGGCTGGAAACCGCGGTCGGCAACTTCTAGGGTTAGGGTTAGGGTTAGGGTCTGGAGAACCAGAAAGCCCACAGCTCCAGGGATAATTGGCATTGCAAAGGCCTGCCAAGAGGAGCACGACACTGCACCGACATGGCTCCCTCCCCAGCTTTCCTAGCCAGAACGCGGGGGGGGCGTGGCCGGAAACCGCGGTCGGCAACTTCTAGGGTTAGGGTTAGGGTTAGGGTCTGGAGAACCAGAAAGCCCACAGCTCCAGGGATAATTGGCATTGCAAAGGCCTGCCAAGAGGAGCACGACACTGCACCGACATGGCTCTCTCCCCAGCTTTCCTAGCCAGGACCCGGGGGGGGCGTGGCCGGAAACCGCGGTCGGCAACTTCTAGGGTTAGGGTTAGGGTTAGGGTCTGGAGAACCAGAAAGCCCACAGCTCCAGGGATAATTGGCATTGCAAAGGCCTGCCAAGAGGAGCACGACACTGCACCGACATGGCTCCCTCCCCAGCTTTCCTAGCCAGAACCCGGGGGGGGCGTGGCCGGAAACCACGGTCGGCAACTTCTAGGGTTAGGGTTAGGGTTAGCGTCCGGAGAACCAGAAAGCCCACAGCTCCAGGGATAATTGGCATTGCAAAGGCCTGCCAAGAGGAGCACGACACTGCACCGACATGGCTCCCTCCCCAGCTTTCCTAGCCAGAACGCGGGGGGGGGGCGTGGCCGGAAACCGCGGTCGGCAACTTCTAGGGTTAGGGTTAGGGTTAGGGTCTGGAGAACCAGAAAGCCCACAGCTCCAGGGATAATTGGCATTGCAAAGGCCTGCCAAGAGGAGCACGACACTGCACCGACATGGCTCCCTCCCCAGCTTTCCTAGCCAGAACGCGGGGGGGGCGTGGCCGGAAACCGCGGTCGACAACTTCTAGGGTTAGGGTTAGGGTTAGGGTCTGGAGAACCAGAAAGCCCACAGCTCCAGGGATAATTGGCATTGCAAAGGCCTGCCAAGAGGAGCACGACACTGCACCGACATGGCTCCCTCCCCAGCTTTCCTAGCCAGAACGCGGGGGGGGCGTGGCCGGAAACCGCGGTCGACAACTTCTAGGGTTAGGGTTAGGGTTAGGGTCTGGAGAACCAGAAAGCCCACAGCTCCAGGGATAATTGGGATGGCAAAGGCCTGCCAAGAGGAGCACGACACTGCACCGACATGGCTCCCTCCCCAGCTTTCCTAGCCAGAACGCGGGGGGGGCGTGGCCGGAAACCGCGGTCGGCAACTTCTAGGGTTAGGGCTAGGGTTAGGGTCTGGAGAACCAGAAAGCCCACAGCTCCAGGGATAATTGGCATTGCAAAGGCCTGCCAAGAGGAGCACGACACTGCACCGACATGGCTCCCTCCCCAGCTTTCCTAGCCAGGACCCGGGGGGGGGGCGTGGCCGGAAAACGCGGTCGGCAACTTCTAGGGTTAGGGTTAGGGTTAGGGTCTGGAGAACCAGAAAGCCCACAGCTCCAGGGATAATTGGCATTGCAAAGGCCTGCCAAGAGGAGCACGACACTGCACCGACATGGCTCCCTCCCCAGCTTTCCTAGCCAGAACGCGGGGGGGGCGTGGCCGGAAACCGCGGTCGGCAACTTCTAGGGTTAGGGTTAGGGTTAGGGTCTGGAGAACCAGAAAGCCCACAGCTCCAGGGATAATTGGCATTGCAAAGGCCTGCCAAGAGGAGCACGACACTGCACCGACATGGCTCCCTCCCCAGCTTTCCTAGCCAGAACGCGGGGGGGGCGTGGCCGGAAACCGCGGTCGGCAACTTCTAGGTTTAGGGTTAGGGTTAGGGTCTGGAGAACCAGAAAGCCCACAGCTCCAGGGATAATTGGCATTGCAAAGGCCTGCCAAGAGGAGCACGACACTGCACCGACATGGCTCCCTCCCCAGCTTTCCTAGCCAGGACCCGGGGGGGGCGTGGCTGGAAACCGCGGTCGGCAACTTCTAGGGTTAGGGTTAGGGTTAGGGTCTGGAGAACCAGAAAGCCCACAGCTCCAGGGATAATTGGCATTGCAAAGGCCTGCCAAGAGGAGCACGACACTGCACCGACATGGCTCCCTCCCCAGCTTTCCTAGCCAGAACGCGGGGGGGGCGTGGCCGGAAACCGCGGTCGGCAACTTCTAGGGTTAGGGTTAGGGTTAGGGTCTGGAGAACCAGAAAGCCCACAGCTCCAGGGATAATTGGCATTGCAAAGGCCTGCCAAGAGGAGCACGACACTGCACCGACATGGCTCCCTCCCCAGCTTTCCTAGCCAGGACCCGGGGGGGGCGTAGCCGGAAACCGCGGTCGGCAACTTCTAGGGTTAGGGTTAGGGTTAGGGTCTGGAGAACCAGAAAGCCCACAGCTCCAGGGATAATTGGCATTGCAAAGGCCTGCCAAGAGGAGCACGACACTGCACCGACATGGCTCCCTCCCCAGCTTTCCTAGCCAGAACCCGGGGGGGGCGTGGCCGGAAACCACGGTCGGCAACTTCTAGGGTTAGGGTTAGGGTTAGCGTCTGGAGAACCAGAAAGCCCACAGCTCCAGGGATAATTGGCATTGCAAAGGCCTGCCAAGAGGAGCACGACACTGCACCGACATGGCTCCCTCCCCAGCTTTCCTAGCCAGAACGCGGGGGGGGGGCGTGGCCGGAAACCGCGGTCGGCAACTTCTAGGGTTAGGGTTAGGGTTAGGGTCTGGAGAACCAGAAAGCCCACAGCTCCAGGGATAATTGGCATTGCAAAGGCCTGCCAAGAGGAGCACGACACTGCACCGACATGGCTCCCTCCCCAGCTTTCCTAGCCAGAACGCGGGGTGGGCGTGGCCGGAAACCGCGGTCGGCAACTTCTAGGGTTAGGGGTAGGGTTAGGGTCTGGAGAACCAGAAAGCCCACAGCTCCAGGGATAATTGGCATTGCAAAGGCCTGCCAAGAGGAGCACGACACTGCACCGACATGGCTCCCTCCCCAGCTTTCCTAGCCAGAACGCGGGGGGGGCGTGGCCGGAAACCACGGTCGGCAACTTCTAGGGTTAGGGTTAGGGTTAGGGTCTGGAGAACCAGAAAGCCCACAGCTCCAGGGATAATTGGCATTGCAAAGGCCTGCCAAGAGGAGCACGACACTGCACCGACATGGCTCCCTCCCCAGCTTTCCTAGCCAGAACGCGGGGGGGGCGTGGCCGGAAACCGCGGTCGGCAACTTCTAGGTTTAGGGTTAGGGTTAGGGTCTGGAGAACCAGAAAGCCCACAGCTCCAGGGATAATTGGCTTTGCAAAGGCCTGCCAAGAGGAGCACGACACTGCACCGACATGGCTCCCTCCCCAGCTTTCCTAGCCAGAACGCGGGGGGGGCGTGGCCGGAAACCACGGTCGGCAACTTCTAGGGTTAGGGTTAGGGTTAGGGTCTGGAGAACCAGAAAGCCCACAGCTCCAGGGATAATTGGCATTGCAAAGGCCTGCCAAGAGGAGCACGACACTGCACCGACATGGCTCCCTCCCCAGCTTTCCTAGCCAGAACGCGGGGGGGGCGTGGCCGGAAACCGCGGTCGGCAACTTCTAGGGTTAGGGTTAGGGTTAGCGTCTGGAGAACCAGAAAGCCCACAGCTCCAGGGATAATTGGGATTGCAAAGGCCTGCCAAGAGGAGCACGACACTGCACCGACATGGCTCCCTCCCCAGCTTTCCTAGCCAGAACACGGGGGGGGGCGTTTCCAGAAACCGCGGTCGGCAACTTCTAGGGTTAGGGTTAGGGTTAGCGTCTGGAGAACCAGAAAGCCCACAGCTCCAGGGATAATTCGCATTGCAAAGGCCTGCCAAGAGGAGCACGACACTGCACCGACATGGCTCCCTCCCCAGCTTTCCTAGCCAGAACGCGGGGGGGGCGTGGCCGGAAACCGCGGTCGGCAACTTCTAGGGTTAGGGTTAGGGTTAGGGTCTGGAGAACCAGAAAGCCCACAGCTCCAGGGATAATTGGCATTGCAAAGGCCTGCCAAGAGGAGCACGACACTGCACCGACATGGCTCCCTCCCCAGCTTTCCTAGCCAGAACCCGGAGGGGGGCGTGGCCGGAAACCGCGGTCGGCAACTTCTAGGGTTAGGGTTAGGGTTAGGGTCTGGAGAACCAGAAAGCCCACAGCTCCAGGGATAATTGGCATTGCAAAGGCCTGCCAAGAGGAGCACGACACTGCACCGACATGGCTCCCTCCCCAGCTTTCCTAGCCAGAACGCGGGGGGGGCGTGGCCGGAAACCGCGGTCGGCAACTTCTAGGGTTAGGGTTAGGGTTAGGGTCTGGAGAACCAGAAAGCCCACAGCTCCAGGGATAATTGGCATTGCAAAGGCCTGCCAAGAGGAGCACGACACTGCACCGACATGGCTCCCTCCCCAGCTTTCCTAGCCAGAACGCGGGGGGGGCGTGGCCGGAAACCGCGGTCGGCAACTTCTAGGGTTAGGGTTAGGGTTAGCGTCTGGAGAACCAGAAAGCCCACAGCTCCAGGGATAATTGGCATTGCAAAGGCCTGCCAAGAGGAGCACGACACTGCACCGACATGGCTCTCTCCCCAGCTTTCCTAGCCAGAACGCGGGGGGGGGCGTGGCCGGAAACCGCGGTCGGCAACTTCTAGGGTTAGGGTTAGGGTTAGGGTCTGGAGAACCAGAAAGCCCACAGCTCCAGGGATAATTGGCATTGCAAAGGCCTGCCAAGAGGAGCACGACACTGCACCGACATGGCTCCCTCCCCAGCTTTCCTAGCCAGAACGCGGGGGGGGCGTTTCCAGAAACCGCGGTCGGCAACTTCTAGGGTTAGGGTTAGGGTTAGGGTCTGGAGAACCAGAAAGCCCACAGCTCCAGGGATAATTGGGATTGCAAAGGCCTGCCAAGAGGAGCACGACACTGCACCGACATGGCTCCCTCCCCAGCTTTCCAAGCCAGAACGCGGGGGGGGCGTGGCCGGAAACCGCGGTCGGCAACTTCTAGGGTTAGGGTTAGGGTTAGGGTCTGGAGAACCAGAAAGACCACAGCTCCAGGGATAATTGGGATTGCAAAGGCCTGCCAAGAGTAGCACGACACTGCACCGACATGGCTCCCTCCCCAGCTTTCCTAGCCAGGACCCGGGTGGGGCGTGGCCGGAAACCACGGTCGGCAACTTCTAGGGTTAGGGTTAGGGTTAGCGTCTGGAGAACCAGAAAGCCCACAGCTCCAGGGATAATTGGCATTGCAAAGGCCTGCCAAGAGGAGCACGACACTGCACCGACATGGCTCCCTCCCCAGCTTTCCTAGCCAGAACGCGGGGGGGGCGTGGCCGGAAACGGCGGTCGGCAACTTCTAGGGTTAGGGTTAGGGTTAGGGTCTGGAGAACCAGAAAGCCCACAGCTCCAGGGATAATTGGCATTGCAAAGGCCTGCCAAGAGGAGCACGACACTGCACCGACATGGCTCCCTCCCCAGCTTTCCTAGCCAGAACCCACGGGGGGCGTGGCCGGAAACCGCGGTCGGCAACTTCTAGGGTTAGGGTTAGGGTTAGGGTCTGGAGAACCAGAAAGCCCACAGCTCCAGGGATAATTGGGATTGCAAAGGCCTGCCAAGAGGAGCACGACACTGCACCGACATGGCTCCCTCCCCAGCTTTCCTAGCCAGAACGCGGGGGGGGCGTGGCCGGAAACCGCGGTCGGCAACTTCTAGGGTTAGGGTTAGGGTTAGGGTCTGGAGAACCAGAAAGCCCACAGCTCCAGGGATAATTGGCATTGCAAAGGCTTGCCAAGAGGAGCACGACACTGCACCGACATGGCTCCCTCCCCAGCTTTCCTAGCCAGAACCCACGGTGGGCGTGGCCGGAAACCGCGGTCGGCAACTTCTAGGGTTAGGGTTAGGGTTAGGGTCTGGAGAACCAGAAAGCCCACAGCTCCAGGGATAATTGGCATTGCAAAGGCCTGCCAAGAGGAGCACGACACTGCACCGACATGGCTCCCTCCCCAGCTTTCCTAGCCAGAACGCGGGGGGGGCGTGGCCGGAAACCGCGGTCGGCAACTTCTAGGGTTAGGGTTAGGGTTAGGGTCTGGAGAACCAGAAAGCCCACAGCTCCAGGGATAATTGGCATTGCAAAGGCCTGCCAAGAGGAGCACGACACTGCACCGACATGGCTCCCTCCCCAGCTTTCCTAGCCAGAACGCGGGGGGGGCGTGGCCGGAAACGGCGGTCGGCAACTTCTAGGGTTAGGGTTAGGGTTAGGGTCTGGAGAACCAGAAAGCCCACAGCTCCAGGGATAATTGGCATTGCAAAGGCCTGCCAAGAGGAGCACGACACTGCACCGACATGGCTCCCTCCCCAGCTTTCCTAGCCAGAACGCAGGGGGGGCGTGGCCGGAAACCGCGGTCGGCAACTTCTAGGGTTAGGGTTAGGGTTAGGGTCTGGAGAACCAGAAAGCCCACAGCTCCAGGGATAATTGGGATTGCAAAGGCCTGCCAAGAGGAGCACGACACTGCACCGACATGGCTCCCTCCCCAGCTTTCCTAGCCAGAACGCGGGGGGGGCGTGGCCGGAAACCGCGGTCGGCAACTTCTAGGGTTAGGGTTAGGGTTAGGGTCTGGAGAACCAGAAAGCCCACAGCTCCAGGGATAATTGGCATTGCAAAGGCCTGCCAAGAGGAGCACGACACTGCACCGACATGGCTCCCTCCCCAGCTTTCCTAGCCAGAACCCACGGTGGGCGTGGCCGGAAACCGCGGTCGGCAACTTCTAGGGTTAGGGTTAGGGTTAGGGTCTGGAGAACCAGAAAGCCCACAGCTCCAGGGATAATTGGGATGGCAAAGGCCTGCCAAGAGGAGCACGACACTGCACCGACATGGCTCCCTCCCCAGCTTTCCTAGCCAGAACGCGGGGGGGGCGTGGCCGGAAACGGCGGTCGGCAACTTCTAGGGTTAGGGCTAGGGTTAGGGTCTGGAGAACCAGAAAGCCCACAGCTCCAGGGATAATTGGCATTGCAAAGGCCTGCCAAGAGGAGCACGACACTGCACCGACATGGCTCCCTCCCCAGCTTTCCTAGCCAGGACCCGGGGGGGGGGCGTGGCCGGAAACCGCGGTCGGCAACTTCTAGGGTTAGGGTTAGGGTTAGGGTCTGGAGAACCAGAAAGCCCACAGCTCCAGGGATAATTGGCATTGCAAAGGCCTGCCAAGAGGAGCACGACACTGCACCGACATGGCTCCCTCCCCAGCTTTCCTAGCCAGAACCCGGCGGGGGCGTGGCCGGAAACTGCGGTCGGCAACTTCTAGGGTTAGGGTTAGGGTTAGGGTCTGGAGAACCAGAAAGCCCACAGCTCCAGGGATAATTGGCATTGCAAAGGCCTGCCAAGAGGAGCACGACACTGCACCGACATGGCTCCCTCCCCAGCTTTCCTAGCCAGAACGCGGGGGGGGCGTGGCCGGAAACCGCGGTCGGCAACTTCTAGGTTTAGGGTTAGGGTTAGGGTCTGGAGAACCAGAAAGCCCACAGCTCCAGGGATAATTGGCATTGCAAAGGCCTGCCAAGAGGAGCACGACACTGCACCGACATGGCTCCCTCCCCAGCTTTCCTAGCCAGAACGCGGGGGGGGCGTGGCCGGAAACCGCGGTCGGCAACTTCTAGGTTTAGGGTTAGGGTTAGGGTCTGGAGAACCAGAAAGCCCACAGCTCCAGGGATAATTGGCATTGCAAAGGCCTGCCAAGAGGAGCACGACACTGCACCGACATGGCTCCCTCCCCAGCTTTCCTAGCCAGAACGCGGGGGGGGCGTGGCCGGAAACCGCGGTCGGCAACTTCTAGGGTTAGGGTTAGGGTTAGGGTCTGGAGAACCAGAAAGCCCACAGCTCCAGGGATAATTGGCATTGCAAAGGCCTGCCAAGAGGAGCACGACACTGCACCGACATGGCTCCCTCCCCAGCTTTCCTAGCCAGGACCCGGGGGGGGCGTAGCCGGAAACCGCGGTCGGCAACTTCTAGGGTTAGGGTTAGGGTTAGGGTCTGGAGAACCAGAAAGCCCACAGCTCCAGGGATAATTGGCATTGCAAAGGCCTGCCAAGAGGAGCACGACACTGCACCGACATGGCTCCCTCCCCAGCTTTCCTAGCCAGAACCCGGGGGGGGCGTGGCCGGAAACCACGGTCGGCAACTTCTAGGGTTAGGGTTAGGGTTAGCGTCTGGAGAACCAGAAAGCCCACAGCTCCAGGGATAATTGGCATTGCAAAGGCCTGCCAAGAGGAGCACGACACTGCACCGACATGGCTCCCTCCCCAGCTTTCCTAGCCAGAACGCGGGGGGGGGGCGTGGCCGGAAACCGCGGTCGGCAACTTCTAGGGTTAGGGTTAGGATTAGGGTCTGGAGAACCAGAAAGCCCACAGCTCCAGGGATAATTGGCATTGCAAAGGCCTGCCAAGAGGAGCACGACACTGCACCGACATGGCTCCCTCCCCAGCTTTCCTAGCCAGAACGCGGGGTGGGCGTGGCCGGAAACCGCGGTCGGCAACTTCTAGGGTTAGGGGTAGGGTTAGGGTCTGGAGAACCAGAAAGCCCACAGCTCCAGGGATAATTGGCATTGCAAAGGCCTGCCAAGAGGAGCACGACACTGCACCGACATGGCTCCCTCCCCAGCTTTCCTAGCCAGAACGCGGGGGGGGCGTGGCCGGAAACCACGGTCGGCAACTTCTAGGGTTAGGGTTAGGGTTAGGGTCTGGAGAACCAGAAAGCCCACAGCTCCAGGGATAATTGGCATTGCAAAGGCCTGCCAAGAGGAGCACGACACTGCACCGACATGGCTCCCTCCCCAGCTTTCCTAGCCAGAACGCGGGGGGGGCGTGGCCGGAAACCACGGTCGGCAACTTCTAGGGTTAGGGTTAGGGTTAGGGTCTGGAGAACCAGAAAGCCCACAGCTCCAGGGATAATTGGCATTGCAAAGGCCTGCCAAGAGGAGCACGACACTGCACCGACATGGCTCCCTCCCCAGCTTTCCTAGCCAGAACCCGGGGGGGGCGTGGCCGGAAACCGCGGTCGGCAACTTCTAGGGTTAGGGTTAGGGTTAGGGTCTGGAGAACCAGAAAGCCCACAGCTCCAGGGATAATTGGCATTGCAAAGGCCTGCCAAGAGGAGCACGACACTGCACCGACATGGCTCCCTCCCCAGCTTTCCTAGCCAGAACGCGGGGGGGGCGTTTCCAGAAACCGCGGTCGGCAACTTCTAGGGTTAGGGTTAGGGTTAGCGTCTGGAGAACCAGAAAGCCCACAGCTCCAGGGATAATTCGCATTGCAAAGGCCTGCCAAGAGGAGCACGACACTGCACCGACATGGCTCCCTCCCCAGCTTTCCTAGCCAGAACGCGGGGGGGGCGTGGCCGGAAACCGCGGTCGGCAACTTCTAGGGTTAGGGTTAGGGTTAGGGTCTGGAGAACCAGAAAGCCCACAGCTCCAGGGATAATTGGCATTGCAAAGGCCTGCCAAGAGGAGCACGACACTGCACCGACATGGCTCCCTCCCCAGCTTTCCTAGCCAGAACGCGGGGGGGGGCGTTTCCAGAAACCGCGGTCGGCAACTTCTAGGGTTAGGGTTAGGGTTAGGGTCTGGAGAACCAGAAAGCCCACAGCTCCAGGGATAATTCGCATTGCAAAGGCCTGCCAAGAGGAGCACGACACTGCACCGACATGGCTCCCTCCCCAGCTTTCCTAGCCAGAACGCGGGGGGGGCGTGGCCGGAAACCGCGGTCGGCAACTTCTAGGGTTAGGGTTAGGGTTAGGGTCTGGAGAACCAGAAAGCCCACAGCTCCAGGGATAATTGGCATTGCAAAGGCCTGCCAAGAGGAGCACGACACTGCACCGACATGGCTCCCTCCCCAGCTTTCCTAGCCAGAACCCGGAGGGGGGCGTGGCCGGAAACCGCGGTCGGCAACTTCTAGGGTTAGGGTTAGGGTTAGGGTCTGGAGAACCAGAAAGCCCACAGCTCCAGGGATAATTGGCATTGCAAAGGCCTGCCAAGAGGAGCACGACACTGCACCGACATGGCTCCCTCCCCAGCTTTCCTAGCCAGAACGCGGGGGGGGCGTGGCCGGAAACCGCGGTCGGCAACTTCTAGGGTTAGGGTTAGGGTTAGGGTCTGGAGAACCAGAAAGCCCACAGCTCCAGGGATAATTGGCATTGCAAAGGCCTGCCAAGAGGAGCACGACACTGCACCGACATGGCTCCCTCCCCAGCTTTCCAAGCCAGAACGCGGGGGGGGCGTGGCCGGAAACCGCGGTCGGCAACTTCTAGGGTTAGGGTTAGGGTTAGGGTCTGGAGAACCAGAAAGACCACAGCTCCAGGGATAATTGGGATTGCAAAGGCCTGCCAAGAGTAGCACGACACTGCACCGACATGGCTCCCTCCCCAGTTTTCCTAGCCAGAACGCGGGGGGGGGCGTGGCCGGAAACCGCGGTCGGCAACTTCTAGGGTTAGGGTTAGGGTTAGGGTCTGGAGAACCAGAAAGCCCACAGCTCCAGGGATAATTGGCATTGCAAAGGCCTGCCAAGAGGAGCACGACACTGCACCGACATGGCTCCCTCCCCAGCTTTCCTAGCCAGAACGCAGCGGGGGGGCGTGGCCGGAAACCACGGTCGGCAACTTCTAGGGTTAGGGTTAGGGTTAGGATCTGGAGAACCAGAAAGCCCACAGCTCCAGGGATAATTGGCATTGCAAAGGCCTGCCAAGAGGAGCACGACACTGCACCGACATGGCTCCCTCCCCAGCTTTCCTAGCCAGAACGCGGGGGGGGCGTGGCCGGAAACCACGGTCGGCAACTTCTAGGGTTAGGGTTAGGGTTAGAGTCTGGAGAACCAGAAAGCCCACAGCTCCAGGGATAATTGGCATTGCAAAGGCCTGCCAAGAGGAGCACGACACTGCACCGACATGGCTCCCTCCCCAGCTTTCCTAGCCAGAACGCGGGGGGGGGCGTGGCCGGAAACCACGGTCGGCAACTTCTAGGGTTAGGGTTAGGGTTAGCGTCTGGAGAACCAGAAAGCCCACAGCTCCAGGGATAATTGGCATTGCAAAGGCCTGCCAAGAGGAGCACGACACTGCACCGACATGGCTCCCTCCCCAGCTTTCCCGGCCAGAACGCGGGGGGGGCGTGGCCGGAAACCGCGGTCGGCAACTTCTAGGGTTAGGGTTAGGGTTAGGGTCTGGAGAACCAGAAAGCCCACAGCTCCAGGGATAATTGGCATTGCAAAGGCCTGCCAAGAGGAGCACGACACTGCACCGACATTGCTCCCTCCCCAGCTTTCCTAGCTAGAACCCACGGGGGGCGTGGCCGAAACCGCGGTCGGCAACTTCTAGGGTTAGGGTTAGGGTTAGGGTCTGGAGAACCAGAAAGCCCACAGCTCCAGGGATAATTGGCATTGCAAAGGCCTGCCAAGAGGAGCACGACACTGCACCGACATGGCTCCCTCCCCAGCTTTCCTAGCCAGAACGCGGGGGGGGCGTGGCCGGAAACCGCGGTCGGCAACTTCTAGGGTTAGGGTTAGGGTTAGCGTCTGGAGAACCAGAAAGCCCACAGCTCCAGGGATAATTGGCATTGCAAAGGCCTGCCAAGAGGAGCACGACACTGCACCGACATTGCTCCCTCCCCAGCTTTCCTAGCTAGAACCCACGGGGGGCGTGGCCGAAACCGCGGTCGGCAACTTCTAGGGTTAGGGTTAGGGTTAGGGTCTGGAGAACCAGAAAGCCCACAGCTCCAGGGATAATTGGCATTGCAAAGGCCTGCCAAGAGGAGCACGACACTGCACCGACATGGCTCCCTCCCCAGCTTTCCTAGCCAGAACGCGGGGGGGGCGTGGCCGGAAACCGCGGTCGGCAACTTCTAGGGTTAGGGTTAGGGTTAGCGTCTGGAGAACCAGAAAGCCCACAGCTCCAGGGATAATTGGCATTGCAAAGGCCTGCCAAGAGGAGCACGACACTGCACCGACATGGCTCCCTCCCCAGCTTTCCTAGCCAGAACGCGGGGGGGGCGTGGCCGGAAACCGCGGTCGGCAACTTCTAGGGTTAGGGTTAGGGTTAGGGTCTGGAGAACCAGAAAGCCCACAGCTCCAGGGATAATTGGCATTGCAAAGGCCTGCCAAGAGGAGCACGACACTGCACCGACATGGCTCACTCCCCAGCTTTCCTAGCCAGAACGCGGGGGGGGGCGTGGCCGGAAACCGCGGTCGGCAACTTCTAGGGTTAGGGTTAGGGTTAGGGTCTGGAGAACCAGAAAGCCCACAGCTCCAGGGATAATTGGCATTGCAAAGGCCTGCCAAGAGGAGCACGACACTGCACCGACATGGCTCCCTCCCCAGCTTTCCTAGCCAGAACGCGGGGGGGGCGTGGCCGGAAACCGCCGTCGGCAACTTCTAGGGTTAGGGTTAGGGTTAGGGTCTGGAGAACCAGAAAGCCCACAGCTCCAGGGATAATTGGCATTGCAAAGGCCTGCCAAGAGGAGCACGACACTGCACCAACATGGCTCCCTCCCCAGCTTTCCTAGCCAGAACGCGGGGGGGGCGTGGCCGGAAACCGCGGTCGGCAATTTCTAGGGTTAGGGTTAGGGTTAGGGTCTGGAGAACCAGAAAGCCCACAGCTCCAGGGATAATTGGCATTGCAAAGGCCTGCCAAGAGGAGCACGACACTGCACCGACATGGCTCTCTCCCCAGCTTTCCTAGCCAGAACGCGGGGGGGGCGTGGCCGGAAACCGCGGTCGGCAACTTCTAGGGTTAGGGTTAGGGTTAGGGTCTGGAGAACCAGAAAGCCCACAGCTCCAGGGATAATTGGGATTGTAAAGGCCTGCCAAGAGGAGCACGACACTGCACCGACATGGCTCCCTCCCCAGCTTTCCTAGCCAGAACCCGGGGGGGGCGTGGCCGGAAACCGCGGTCGGCAACTTCTAGGGTTAGGGTTAGGGTTAGGGTCTGGAGAACCAGAAAGCCCACAGCTCCAGGGATAATTGGAATTGCAAAGGCCTGCCAAGAGGAGCACGACACTGCACCGACATGGCTCCCTCCCCAGCTTTCCTAGCCAGAACCCACGGGGGGCGTGGCCGGAAACCACGGTCGGCAACTTCTAGGGTTAGGGTTAGGGTTAGGGTCTGGAGAACCAGAAAGCCCACAGCTCCAGGGATAATTGGCATTGCAAAGGCCTGCCAAGAGGAGCACGACACTGCACCGACATGGCTCCCTCCCCAGCTTTCCTAGCCAGAACGCGGGGGGGGCGTGGCCGAAACCGCGGTCGGCAACTTCTAGGGTTAGGGTTAGGGTTAGGGTCTGGAGAACCAGAAAGCCCACAGCTCCAGGGATAATTGGCATTGCAAAGGCCTGCCAAGAGGAGCACGACACTGCACCGACATGGCTCCCTCCCCAGCTTTCCTAGCCAGAACCCGGCGGGGGCGTGGCCGGAAACTGCGGTCGGCAACTTCTAGGGTTAGGGTTAGGGTTAGGGTCTGGAGAACCAGAAAGCCCACAGCTCCAGGGATAATTGGCATTGCAAAGGCCTGCCAAGAGGAGCACGACACTGCACCGACATGGCTCACTCCCCAGCTTTCCTAGCCAGAACGCGGGGGGGGGCGTGGCCGGAAACCGCGGTCGGCAACTTCTAGGGTTAGGGTTAGGGTTAGGGTCTGGAGAACCAGAAAGCCCACAGCTCCAGGGATAATTGGCATTGCAAAGGCCTGCCAAGAGGAGCACGACACTGCACCGACATGGCTCCCTCCCCAGCTTTCCTAGCCAGAACGCGGGGGGGGCGTGGCCGGAAACCGCGGTCGGCAACTTCTAGGGTTAGGGTTAGGGTTAGGGTCTGGAGAACCAGAAAGCCCACAGCTCCAGGGATAATTGGCATTGCAAAGGCCTGCCAAGAGGAGCACGACACTGCACCGACATTGCTCCCTCCCCAGCTTTCCTAGCTAGAACCCACGGGGGGCGTGGCCGGAAACCGCGGTCGGCAACTTCTAGGGTTAGGGTTAGGGTTAGGGTCTGGAGAACCAGAAAGCCCACAGCTCCAGGGATAATTGGCATTGCAAAGGCCTGCCAAGAGGAGCACGACACTGCACCGACATGGCTCCCTCCCCAGCTTTCCTAGCCAGAACGCGGGGGGGGCGTGGCCGGAAACCGCGGTCGGCAACTTCTAGGGTTAGGGTTAGGGTTAGGGTCTGGAGAACCAGAAAGCCCACAGCTCCAGGGATAATTGGCATTGCAAAGGCCTGCCAAGAGGAGCACGACACTGCACCGACATGGCTCCCTCCCCAGCTTTCCTAGCCAGAACGCGGGGGGGGGCGTGGTCGGAAACCGCGGTCGGCAACTTCTAGGGTTAGGGTTAGGGTTAGCGTCTGGAGAACCAGAAAGCCCACAGCTCCAGGGATAATTGGCATTGCAAAGGCCTGCCAAGAGGAGCATGACACTGCACCGACATGGCTCCCTCCCCAGCTTTCCTAGCCAGAACGCGGGGGGGGCGTGGCCGGAAACCGCGGTCGGCAACTTCTAGGGTTAGGGTTAGGGTTAGGGTCTGGAGAACCAGAAAGCCCACAGCTCCAGGGATAATTGGCATTGCAAAGGCCTGCCAAGAGGAGCACGACACTGCACCGACATGGCTCCCTCCCCAGCTTTCCTAGCCAGAACCCGGGGGGGGCGTGGCCGGAAACCGCGGTCGGCAACTTCTAGGGTTAGGGTTAGGGTTAGGGTCTGGAGAACCAGAAAGCCCACAGCTCCAGGGATAATTGGCATTGCAAAGGCCTGCCAAGAGGAGCACGACACTGCACCGACATGGCTCCCTCCCCAGCTTTCCTAGCCAGAACGCGGCGGGGGCGTGGTCGGAAACCGCGGTCGGCAACTTCTAGGGTTAGGGTTAGGGTTAGGGTCTGGAGAACCAGAAAGCCCACAGCTCCAGGGATAATTGGCATTGCAAAGGCCTGCCAAGAGGAGCACGACACTGCACCGACATGGCTCCCTCCCCAGCTTTCCTAGCCAGAACGCGGGGGGGGCGTGGCCGGAAACCGCGGTCGGCAACTTCTAGGGTTAGGGTTAGGGTTAGGGTCTGGAGAACCAGAAAGCCCACAGCTCCAGGGATAATTGGCATTGCAAAGGCCTGCCAAGAGGAGCACGACACTGCACCGACATGGCTCCCTCCCCAGCTTTCCTAGCCAGAACGCTGGGGGGGCGTGGCCGGAAACCGCGGTCGGCAACTTCTAGGGTTAGGGTTAGGGTTAGGGTCTGGAGAACCAGAAAGCCCACAGCTCCAGGGATAATTGGGATTGCAAAGTCCTGCCAAGAGGAGCACGACACTGCACCGACATGGCTCCCTCCCCAGGTTTCCTAGCCAGAACGCGGGGGGGGCGTGGCCGGAAACCGCGGTCGGCAACTTCTAGGGTTAGGGTTAGGGTTAGCGTCTGGAGAACCAGAAAGCCCACAGCTCCAGGGATAATTGGCATTGCAAAGGCCTGCCAAGAGGAGCACGACACTGCACCGACATGGCTCCCTCCCCAGCTTTCCTAGCCAGAACGCGGGGGGGGGCGTGGCCAGAAACCGCGGTCGGCAACTTCTAGGGTTAGGGTTAGGGTTAGGGTCTGGAGAACCAGAAAGCCCACAGCTCCAGGGATAATTGGCATTGCAAAGGCCTGCCAAGAGGAGCACGACACTGCACTGACATGGCTCTCTCCCCAGCTTTCCTAGCCAGAACGCGGGGGGGGCGTGGCCGGAAACCGCCGTCGGCAACTTCTAGGGTTAGGGTTAGGGTTAGGGTCTGGAGAACCAGAAAGCCCACAGCTCCAGGGATAATTGGGATTGTAAAGCCTGCCAAGAGGAGCACGACACTGCACCGACATGGCTCCCTCCCCAGCTTTCCCGGCTAGAACCCGGGGGGGGCGTGGCCGGAAAACGCGGTCGGCAATTTCTAGGGTTAGGGTTAGGGTTAGGGTCTGGAGAACCAGAAAGCCCACAGCTCCAGGGATAATTGGAATTGCAAAGGCCTGCCAAGAGGAGCACGACACTGCACCGACATGGCTCCCTCCCCAGCTTTCCTAGCCAGAACCCACGGGGGGCGTGGCCGGAAACCGCGGTCGGCAACTTCTAGGGTTAGGGTTAGGGTTAGGGTCTGGAGAACCAGAAAGCCCACAGCTCCAGGGATAATTGGCATTGCAAAGGTCTGCCAAGAGGAGCACGACACTGCACCGACATGGCTCCCTCCCCAGCTTTCCTAGCCAGAACGCGGGGGGGGGCGTGGCCGGAAACCGCGGTCGGCAACTTCTAGGGTTAGGGTTAGGGTTAGCGTCTGGAGAACCAGAAAGCCCACAGCTCCAGGGATAATTGGCATTGCAAAGGCCTGCCAAGAGGAGCACAACACTGCACCGACATGGCTCCCTCCCCAGCTTTCCTAGCCAGAACGCGGGGGGGGCGTGGCCGGAAACCGCGGTCGGCAACTTCTAGGGTTAGGGTTAGGGTTAGGGTCTGGAGAACCAGAAAGCCCACAGCTCCAGGGATAATTGGCATTGCAAAGGCCTGCCAAGAGGAGCACGACACTGCACCGACATGGCTCCCTCCCCAGCTTTCCTAGCCAGAACGCGGGGGGGGCGTGGCCGGAAACCGCGGTCGGCAACTTCTAGGGTTAGGGTTAGGGTTAGCGTCTGGAGAACCAGAAAGCCCACAGCTCCAGGGATAATTGGCATTGCAAAGGCCTGCCAAGAGGAGCACGACACTGCACCGACATTGCTCCCTCCCCAGCTTTCCTAGCCAGAACCCACGGGGGGCGTGGCCGGAAACCGCGGACGGCAACTTCTAGGGTTAGGGTTAGGGTTAGGGTCTGGAGAACCAGAAAGCCCACAGCTCCAGGGATAATTGGCATTGCAAAGGCCTGCCAAGAGGAGCACGACACTGCACTGACATGGCTCTCTCCCCAGCTTTCCTAGCCAGAACGCGGGGGGGGCGTGGCCGGAAACCGCGGTCGGCAACTTCTAGGGTTAGGGTTAGGGTTAGGGTCTGGAGAACCAGAAAGCCCACAGCTCCAGGGATAATTGGGATTGTAAAGGCCTGCCAAGAGGAGCACGACACTGCACCGACATGGCTCCCTCCCCAGCTTTCCTAGCCAGAACCCGGGGGGGGCGTGGCCGGAAACCGTGGTCGGCAATTTCTAGGGTTAGTGTTAGGGTTAGGGTCTGGAGAACCAGAAAGCCCACAGCTCCAGGGATAATTGGAATTGCAAAGGCCTGCCAAGAGGAGCACGACACTGCACCGACATGGCTCCCTCCCCAGCTTTCCTAGCCAGAACCCACGGGGGGCGTGGCCGGAAAGCGCGGTCGGCAACTTCTAGGGTTAGGGTTAGGGTTAGGGTCTGGAGAACCAGAAAGCCCACAGCTCCAGGGATAATTGGCATTGCAAAGGCCTGCCAAGAGGAGCACGACACTGCACCGACATGGCTCTCTCCCCAGCTTTCCTAGCCAGAACGCGGGGGGGGGCGTGGCCGAAACCGCGGTCGGCAACTTCTAGGGTTAGGGTTAGGGTTAGGGTCTGGAGAACCAGAAAGCCCACAGCTCCAGGGATAATTGGCATTGCAAAGGCCTGCCAAGAGGAGCACGACACTGCACCGACATGGCTCCCTCCCCAGCTTTCCTAGCCAGAACGCGGGGGGGGCGTGGCCGGAAACCGCGGTCGGCAACTTCTAGGGTTAGGGTTAGGGTTAGCGTCTGGAGAACCAGAAAGCCCACAGCTCCAGGGATAATTGGCATTGCAAAGGCCTGCCAAGAGGAGCACGACACTGCACCGACATGGCTCCCTCCCCAGCTTTCCTAGCCAGAACGCGGGGGGGGCGTGGCCGGAAACCGCGGTCGGCAACTTCTAGGGTTAGGGTTAGGGTTAGGGTCTGGAGAACCAGAAAGCCCACAGCTCCAGGGATAATTGGCATTGCAAAGGCCTGCCAAGAGGAGCACGACACTGCACCGACATGGCTCCCTCCCCAGCTTTCCTAGCCAGAACGCGGGGGGGGCGTGGCCGGAAACCGCGGTCGGCAACTTCTAGGGTTAGGGTTAGGGTTAGGGTCTGGAGAACCAGAAAGCCCACAGCTCCAGGGATAATTGGCATTGCAAAGGCCTGCCAAGAGGAGCACGACACTGCACCGACATGGCTCACTCCCCAGCTTTCCTAGCCAGAACGCGGGGGGGGGCGTGGCCGGAAACCGCGGTCGGCAACTTCTAGGGTTAGGGTTAGGGTTAGGGTCTGGAGAACCAGAAAGCCCACAGCTCCAGGGATAATTGGCATTGCAAAGGCCTGCCAAGAGGAGCACGACACTGCACCGACATGGCTCCCTCCCCAGCTTTCCTAGCCAGAACGCGGGGGGGGCGTGGCCGGAAACCGCGGTCGGCAACTTCTAGGGTTAGGGTTAGGGTTAGGGTCTGGAGAACCAGAAAGCCCACAGCTCCAGGGATAATTGGCATTGCAAAGGCCTGCCAAGAGGAGCACGACACTGCACCGACATTGCTCCCTCCCCAGCTTTCCTAGCTAGAACCCACGGGGGGCGTGGCCGGAAACCGCGGTCGGCAACTTCTAGGGTTAGGGTTAGGGTTAGGGTCTGGAGAACCAGAAAGCCCACAGCTCCAGGGATAATTGGCATTGCAAAGGCCTGCCAAGAGGAGCACGACACTGCACCGACATGGCTCCCTCCCCAGCTTTCCTAGCCAGAACGCGGGGGGGGCGTGGCCGGAAAGCGCGGTCGGCAACTTCTAGGGTTAGGGTTAGGGTTAGGGTCTGGAGAACCAGAAAGCCCACAGCTCCAGGGATAATTGGCATTGCAAAGGCCTGCCAAGAGGAGCACGACACTGCACCAACATGGCTCCCTCCCCAGCTTTCCTAGCCAGAACGCGGGGGGGGCGTGGCCGGAAACCGCGGTCGGCAACTTCTAGGGTTAGGGTTAGGGTTAGGGTCTGGAGAACCAGAAAGCCCACAGCTCCAGGGATAATTGGGATTGTAAAGGCCTGCCAAGAGGAGCACGACACTGCACCGACATGGCTCCCTCCCCAGCTTTCACGGCTAGAACCCGGGGGGGGCGTGGCCGGAAACCGCGGTCGGCAATTTCTAGGGTTAGGGTTAGGGTTAGGGTCTGGAGAACCAGAAAGCCCACAGCTCCAGGGATAATTGGCATTGCAAAGGCCTGCCAAGAGGAGCACGACACTGCACCGACATGGCTCCCTCCCCAGCTTTCCAAGCCAGAACGCGGGGGGGGCGTGGCCGGAAACCGCGGTCGGCAACTTCTAGGGTTAGGGTTAGGGTTAGGGTCTGGAGAACCAGAAAGCCCACAGCTCCAGGGATAATTGGCATTGCAAAGGCCTGCCAAGAGGAGCACGACACTGCACCGACATGGCTCCCTCCCCAGCTTTCCTAGCCAGAACGCGGGGGGGGCGTGGCCGGAAACCGCGGTCGGCAACTTCTAGGGTTAGGGTTAGGGTTAGGGTCTGGAGAACCAGAAAGCCCACAGCTCCAGGGATAATTGGGATTGTAAAGGCCTGCCAAGAGGAGCACGACACTGCACCGACATGGCTCCCTCCCCAGCTTTCACGGCTAGAACCCGGGGGGGGCGTGGCCGGAAACCGCGGTCGGCAATTTCTAGGGTTAGGGTTAGGGTTAGGGTCTGGAGAACCAGAAAGCCCACAGCTCCAGGGATAATTGGCATTGCAAAGGCCTGCCAAGAGGAGCACGACACTGCACCGACATGGCTCCCTCCCCAGCTTTCCAAGCCAGAACGCGGGGGGGGCGTGGCCGGAAACCGCGGTCGGCAACTTCTAGGGTTAGGGTTAGGGTTAGGGTCTGGAGAACCAGAAAGCCCACAGCTCCAGGGATAATTGGCATTGCAAAGGCCTGCCAAGAGGAGCACGACACTGCACCGACATGGCTCCCTCCCCAGCTTTCCTAGCCAGAACGCGGGGGGGGCGTGGCCGGAAACCGCGGTCGGCAACTTCTAGGGTTAGGGTTAGGGTTAGGGTCTGGAGAACCAGAAAGCCCACAGCTCCAGGGATAATTGGCATTGCAAAGGCCTGCCAAGAGGAGCACGACACTGCACCGACATGGCTCTCTCCCCAGCTTTCCTAGCCAGAACGCGGGGGGGGCGTGGCCGGAAACCGCGGTCGGCAACTTCTAGGGTTAGGGTTAGGGTTAGCGCCTGGAGAACCAGAAAGACCACAGCTCCAGGGATAATTGGGATTGCAAAGGCCTGCCAAGAGGAGCACGACACTGCACCGACATGGCTCCCTCCCCAGCTTTCCTAGCCAGAACGCGGGGGGGGCGTGGCCGGAAACCGCGGTCGGCAACTTCTAGGGTTAGGGTTAGGGTTAGGGTCTGGAGAACCAGAAAGCCCACAGCTCCAGGGATAATTGGCATTGCAAAGGCCTGCCAAGAGGAGCACGACACTGCACCAACATGGCTCTCTCCCCAGCTTTCCAAGCCAGAACGCAGGGGGGGCGTGGCCGGAAACCGCGGTCGGCAACTTCTAGGGTTAGGGTTAGGGTTAGGGTCTGGAGAACCAGAAAGCCCACAGCTCCAGGGATAATTGGCATTGCAAAGGCCTGCCAAGAGGAGCACGACACTGCACCAACATGGCTCCCTCCCCAGCTTTCCTAGCCAGAACGCGGGGGGGGCGTGGCCGGAAACTGCAGTCGGCAACTTCTAGGGTTAGGATTAGGGTTAGGGTCTGGAGAACCAGAAAGCCCACAGCTCCAGGGATAATTGGGATTGTAAAGGCCTGCCAAGAGGAGCACGACACTGCACCGACATGGCTCCCTCCCCAGCTTTCACGGCTAGAACCCGGGGGGGGCGTGGCCGGAAACCGCGGTCGGCAATTTCTAGGGTTAGGGTTAGGGTTAGGGTCTGGAGAACCAGAAAGCCCACAGCTCCAGGGATAATTGGCATTGCAAAGGCCTGCCAAGAGGAGCACGACACTGCACCGACATGGCTCCCTCCCCAGCTTTCCTAGCCAGAACGCGGGGGGGGCGTGGCCGGAAACCGCGGTCGGCAACTTCTAGGGTTAGGGTTAGGGTTAGGGTTAGGGTCTGGAGAACCAGAAAGCCCACAGCTCCAGGGATAATTGGCATTGCAAAGGCCTGCCAAGAGGAGCACGACACTGCACCGACATGGCTCCCTCCCCAGCTTTCCTAGCCAGAACCCACGGGGGGCGTGGCCGGAAACCACGGTCGGCAACTTCTAGGGTTAGGGTTAGGGTTACGGTTAGGGTCTGGAGAACCAGAAAGCCCACAGCTCCAGGGATAATTGGGATTGCAAAGGCCTGCCAAGAGGAGCACGACACTGCACCGACATGGCTCCCTCCCCAGCTTTCCTAGCCAGAACGCGGGGGGGGCGTGGCCGGAAACCGCGGTCGGCAACTTCTAGGGTTAGGGTTAGGGTTAGGGTCTGGAGAACCAGAAAGCCCACAGCTCCAGGGATAATTGGAATTGCAAAGGCCTGCCAAGAGGAGCACGACACTGCACCGACATGGCTCTCTCCCCAGCTTTCCTAGCCAGAACCCGGCGGGGGCGTGGCCGGAAACCGCGGTCGGCAACTTCTAGGGTTAGGGTTAGGGTTAGGGTCTGGAGAACCAGAAAGCCCACAGCTCCAGGGATAATTGGCATTGCAAAGGCCTGCCAAGAGGAGCACGACACTGCATCGACATGGCTCCCTCCCCAGCTTTCCTACCCAGAACGCGGGGGGGGCATGGCCGGAAAGCGCGGTCGGCAACTTCTAGGGTTAGGGTTAGGGTTAGGGTCTGGAGAACCAGAAAGCCCACAGCTCCAGGGATAATTGGCATTGCAAAGGCCTGCCAAGAGGAGCACGACACTGCACCGACATGGCTCCCTCCCCAGCTTTCCTAGCCAGAACGCGGGGGGGGGCGTGGCCGGAAACCGCGGTCGGCAACTTCTAGGGTTAGGGTTAGGGTTAGGGTCTGGAGAACCAGAAAGCCCACAGCTCCAGGGATAATTGGCATTGCAAAGGCCTGCCAAGAGGAGCACGACACTGCACCGACATGGCTCTCTCCCCAGCTTTCCTAGCCAGAACGCGGGGGGGGCGTGGCCGGAAACCGCGGTCGGCAACTTCTAGGGTTAGGGTTAGGGTTAGGGTCTGGAGAACCAGAAAGCCCACAGCTCCAGGGATAATTGGCATTGCAAAGGCCTGCCAAGAGGAGCACGACACTGCATCGACATGGCTCCCTCCCCAGCTTTCCTACCCAGAACGCGGGGGGGGCATGGCCGGAAAGCACGGTCGGCAACTTCTAGGGTTAGGGTTAGGGTTAGGGTCTGGAGAACCAGAAAGCCCACAGCTCCAGGGATAATTGGCATTGCAAAGGCCTGCCAAGAGGAGCACGACACTGCACCGACATGGCTCTCTCCACAGCTTTCCTAGCCAGAACGCGGGGGGGGCGTGGCCGGAAACCGCGGTCGGCAACTTCTAGGGTTAGGATTAGGGTTAGGGTCTGGAGAACCAGAAAGCCCACAGCTCCAGGGATAATTGGGATTGCAAAGGCCTGCCAAGAGGAGCACGACACTGCACCGACATGGCTCCCTCCCCAGCTTTCCTAGCCAGAACGCGGGGGGGGCGTGGCCGGAAACCGCGGTCGGCAACTTCTAGGGTTAGGGTTAGGGTTAGGGTCTGGAGAACCAGAAAGCCCACAGCTCCAGGGATAATTGGCATTGCAAAGGCCTGCCAAGAGGAGCACGACACTGCACCGACATGGCTCCCTCCCCAGCTTTCCTAGCCAGAACGCGGGGGGGGCGTGGCCGGAAACCGCGGTCGGCAACTTCTAGGGTTAGGGTTAGGGTTAGGGTCTGGAGAACCAGAAAGCCCACAGCTCCAGGGATAATTGGCATTGCAAAGGCCTGCCAAGAGGAGCACGACACTGCACCGACATGGCTCCCTCCCCAGCTTTCCTAGCCAGAACGCGGGGGGGGCGTGGCCGGAAACCGCGGTCGGCAACTTCTAGGGTTAGGGTTAGGGTTAGGGTCTGGAGAACCAGAAAGCCCACAGCTCCAGGGATAATTGGCATTGCAAAGGCCTGCCAAGAGGAGCACGACACTGCACCGACATGGCTCCCTCCCCAGCTTTCCTAGCCAGAACGCGGGGGGGGCGTGGCCGGAAACCGCGGTCGGCAACTTCTAGGGTTAGGGTTAGGGTTAGCGTCTGGAGAACCAGAAAGCCCACAGCTCCTGGGATAATTGGGATTGCAAAGGCCTGCCAAGAGGAGCACGACACTGCACCGACATGGCTCCCTCCCCAGCTTTCCTAGCCAGAACCCACGGGGGGCGTGGCCGGAAACCGCGGTCGGCAACTTCTAGGGTTAGGGTTAGGGTTAGGGTCTGGAGAACCAGAAAGCCCACAGCTCCAGGGATAATTGGGATTGCAAAGGCCTGCCAAGAGGAGCACGACACTGCACCGACATGGCTCCCTCCCCAGCTTTCCTAGCCAGAACGCGGGGGGGGCGTGGCCAGAAACCGCGGTCGGCAACTTCTAGGGTTAGGGTTAGGGTTAGGGTCTGGAGAACCAGAAAGCCCACAGCTCCAGGGATAATTGGCATTGCAAAGGCCTGCCAAGAGGAGCACGACACTGCACCGACATGGCTCCCTCCCCAGCTTTCCTAGCCAGAACCCGGCGGGGGCGTGGCCGGAAACCGCGGTCGGCAACTTCTAGGGTTAGGGTTAGGGTTAGGGTCTGGAGAACCAGAAAGCCCACAGCTCCAGGGATAATTGGCATTGCAAAGGCCTGCCAAGAGGAGCACGACACTGCACCGACATGGCTCCCTCCCCAGCTTTCCTAGCCAGAACGTGGGGGGGGCGTGGCCGGAAACCGCGGTCGGCAACTTCTAGGGTTAGGGTTAGGGTTAGGGTCTGGAGAACCAGAAAGCCCACAGCTCCAGGGATAATTGGCATTGCAAAGGCCTGCCAAGAGGAGCACGACACTGCACCGACATGGCTCCCTCCCCAGCTTTCCTAGCCAGAACACGGCGGGGGCGTGGTCGGAAAGCGCGGTCGGCAACTTCTAGGGTTAGGGTTAGGGTTAGGGTCTGGAGAACCAGAAAGCCCACAGCTCCAGGGATAATTGGGATTGCAAAGGCCTGCCAAGAGGAGCACGACACTGCACCGACATGGCTCCCTCCCCAGCTTTCCTAGCCAGAACGCGGGGGGGCGTGGCCGGAAACCGCGGTCGGCAATTTCTAGGGTTAGGGTTAGGGTTAGGGTCTGGAGAACCAGAAAGCCCACAGCTCCAGGGATAATTGGAATTGCAAAGGCCTGCCAAGAGGAGCACGACACTGCACCGACATGGCTCCCTCCCCAGCTTTCCTAGCCAGAACCCACGGGGGGCGTGGCCGGAAACCGCGGTCGGCAACTTCTAGGGTTAGGGTTAGGGTTAGGGTCTGGAGAACCAGAAAGCCCACAGCTCCAGGGATAATTGGCATTGCAAAGGCCTGCCAAGAGGAGCACGACACTGCACCGACATGGCTCTCTCCCCAGCTTTCCTAGCCAGAACCCGGCGGGGGCGTGGCCGGAAACCGCGGTCGGCAACTTCTAGGGTTAGGGTTAGGGTTAAGGTCTGGAGAAAGAGAAAGCCCACAGCTCCAGGGATAATTGGGATTGCAAAGGCCTGCCAAGAGGAGCACGACACTGCACCGACATGGCTCCCTCCCCAGCTTTCCTAGCCAGAACGCAGGGGGGGCGTGGCCAGAAACCGCGGTCGGCAACTTCTAGGGTTAGGGTTAGGGTTAGGGTCTGGAGAACCAGAAAGCCCACAGCTCCAGGGACAATTGGCATTGCAAAGGCCTGCCAAGAGGAGCACGACACTGCACCGACATGGCTCCCTCCCCAGCTTTCCAAGCCAGAACGCGGGGGGGGCGTGGCCGGAAACCGCGGTCGGCAACTTCTAGGGTTAGGGTTAGGGTTAGGGTCTGGAGAACCAGAAAGCCCACAGCTCCAGGGATAATTGGGATTGCAAAGGCCTGCCAAGAGGAGCACGACACTGCACCGACATGGCTCCCTCCCCAGCTTTCCTAGCCAGAACGCGGGGGGGGCGTGGCCGGAAACCGCGGTCGGCAACTTCTAGGGTTAGGGTTAGGGTTAGGGTCTGGAGAACCAGAAAGACCACAGGTCCAGGGATAATTGGGATTGCAAAGGCCTGCCAAGAGGAGCACGACACTGCACCGACATGGCTCCCTCCCCAGCTTTCCTAGCCAGAACCCGGGGGGGGCGTGGCCGGAAACCGCGGTCGGCAACTTCTAGGGTTAGGGTTAGGGTTAGCGTCTGGAGAACCAGAAAGCCCACAGCTCCAGGGATAATTGGCATTGCAAAGGCCTGCCAAGAGGAGCACGACACTGCACCGACATGGCTCCCTCCCCAGCTTTCCTAGCCAGAACGCGGGGGGGGCGTGGCCGGAAACCGCGGTCGGCAACTTCTAGGGTTAGGGTTAGGGTTAGGGTCTGGAGAACCAGAAAGCCCACAGCTCCAGGGATAATTGGCATTGCAAAGGCCTGCCAAGAGGAGCACGACACTGCACCGACATGGCTCCCTCCCCAGCTTTCCTAGCCAGAACGCGGGGGGGGCGTGGCCGGAAACCGCGGTCGGCAACTTCTAGGGTTAGGGTTAGGGTTAGCGTCTGGAGAACCAGAAAGCCCACAGCTCCTGGGATAATTGGGATTGCAAAGGCCTGCCAAGAGGAGCACGACACTGCACCGACATGGCTCCCTCCCCAGCTTTCCTAGCCAGAACCCACGGGGGGCGTGGCCGGAAACCGCGGTCGGCAACTTCTAGGGTTAGGGTTAGGGTTAGGGTCTGGAGAACCAGAAAGCCCACAGCTCCAGGGATAATTGGGATTGCAAAGGCCTGCCAAGAGGAGCACGACACTGCACCGACATGGCTCCCTCCCCAGCTTTCCTAGCCAGAACGCGGGGGGGGCGTGGCCAGAAACCGCGGTCGGCAACTTCTAGGGTTAGGGTTAGGGTTAGGGTCTGGAGAACCAGAAAGCCCACAGCTCCAGGGATAATTGGCATTGCAAAGGCCTGCCAAGAGGAGCACGACACTGCACCGACATGGCTCCCTCCCCAGCTTTCCTAGCCAGAACCCGGCGGGGGCGTGGCCGGAAACCGCGGTCGGCAACTTCTAGGGTTAGGGTTAGGGTTAGGGTCTGGAGAACCAGAAAGCCCACAGCTCCAGGGATAATTGGCATTGCAAAGGCCTGCCAAGAGGAGCACGACACTGCACCGACATGGCTCCCTCCCCAGCTTTCCTAGCCAGAACGTGGGGGGGGCGTGGCCGGAAACCGCGGTCGGCAACTTCTAGGGTTAGGGTTAGGGTTAGGGTCTGGAGAACCAGAAAGCCCACAGCTCCAGGGATAATTGGCATTGCAAAGGCCTGCCAAGAGGAGCACGACACTGCACCGACATGGCTCCCTCCCCAGCTTTCCTAGCCAGAACCCGGGGGGGGCGTGGTCGGAAACCGCGGTCGGCAACTTCTAGGGTTAGGGTTAGGGTTAGGGTCTGGAGAACCAGAAAGCCCACAGCTCCAGGGATAATTGGGATTGCAAAGGCCTGCCAAGAGGAGCACGACACTGCACCGACATGGCTCCCTCCCCAGCTTTCCTAGCCAGAACGCGGGGGGGCGTGGCCGGAAACCGCGGTCGGCAATTTCTAGGGTTAGGGTTAGGGTTAGGGTCTGGAGAACCAGAAAGCCCACAGCTCCAGGGATAATTGGAATTGCAAAGGCCTGCCAAGAGGAGCACGACACTGCACCGACATGGCTCCCTCCCCAGCTTTCCTAGCCAGAACCCACGGGGGGCGTGGCCGGAAACCGCGGTCGGCAACTTCTAGGGTTAGGGTTAGGGTTAGGGTCTGGAGAACCAGAAAGCCCACAGCTCCAGGGATAATTGGCATTGCAAAGGCCTGCCAAGAGGAGCACGACACTGCACCGACATGGCTCTCTCCCCAGCTTTCCTAGCCAGAACCCGGCGGGGGCGTGGCCGGAAACCGCGGTCGGCAACTTCTAGGGTTAGGGTTAGGGTTAAGGTCTGGAGAAAGAGAAAGCCCACAGCTCCAGGGATAATTGGGATTGCAAAGGCCTGCCAAGAGGAGCACGACACTGCACCGACATGGCTCCCTCCCCAGCTTTCCTAGCCAGAACGCAGGGGGGGCGTGGCCAGAAACCGCGGTCGGCAACTTCTAGGGTTAGGGTTAGGGTTAGGGTCTGGAGAACCAGAAAGCCCACAGCTCCAGGGACAATTGGCATTGCAAAGGCCTGCCAAGAGGAGCACGACACTGCACCGACATGGCTCCCTCCCCAGCTTTCCAAGCCAGAACGCGGGGGGGGCGTGGCCGGAAACCGCGGTCGGCAACTTCTAGGGTTAGGGTTAGGGTTAGGGTCTGGAGAACCAGAAAGCCCACAGCTCCAGGGATAATTGGGATTGCAAAGGCCTGCCAAGAGGAGCACGACACTGCACCGACATGGCTCCCTCCCCAGCTTTCCTAGCCAGAACGCGGGGGGGGCGTGGCCGGAAACCGCGGTCGGCAACTTCTAGGGTTAGGGTTAGGGTTAGGGTCTGGAGAACCAGAAAGACCACAGGTCCAGGGATAATTGGGATTGCAAAGGCCTGCCAAGAGGAGCACGACACTGCACCGACATGGCTCCCTCCCCAGCTTTCCTAGCCAGAACCCGGGGGGGGCGTGGCCGGAAACCGCGGTCGGCAACTTCTAGGGTTAGGGTTAGGGTTAGCGTCTGGAGAACCAGAAAGCCCACAGCTCCAGGGATAATTGGCATTGCAAAGGCCTGCCAAGAGGAGCACGACACTGCACCGACATGGCTCTCTCCCCAGCTTTCCAAGCCAGAACGCAGGGGGGGCGTAGCCGGAAACCGCGGTCGGCAACTTCTAGGGTTAGGGTTAGGGTTAGGGTCTGGAGAACCAGAAAGCCCACAGCTCCAGGGATAATTCGCATTGCAAAGGCCTGCCAAGAGGAGCACGACACTGCACCGACATGGCTCCCTCCCCAGCTTTCCTAGCCAGAACGCGGGGGGGGCGTGGCCGGAAACCGCGGTCGGCAACTTCTAGGGTTAGGGTTAGGGTTAGCATATGGAGAACCAGAAAGCCCACAGCTCCAGGGATAATTGGCATTGCAAAGGCCTGCCAAGAGGAGCACGACACTGCACCGACATGGCTCTCTCCCCATCTTTCCAAGCCAGAACGCAGGGGGGGCGTGGCCGGAAACCGCGGTCGGCAACTTCTAGGGTTAGGGTTAGGGTTAGGGTCTGGAGAACCAGAAAGCCCACAGCTCCAGGGATAATTGGGATTGCAAAGGCCTGCCAAGAGGAGCACGACACTGCACCGACATGGCTCCCTCCCCAGCTTTCCTAGCCAGAACGCGGGGGGGGCGTGGCCGGAAACCGCGGTCGGCAACTTCTAGGGTTAGGGTTAGGGTTAGGGTCTGGAGAACCAGAAAGCCCACAGCTCCAGGGATAATTGGCATTGCAAAGGCCTGCCAAGAGGAGCACGACACTGCACCGACATGGCTCCCTCCCCAGCTTTCCTAGCCAGAACCCGGCGGGGGCGTGGCCGGAAACCGCGGTCGGCAACTTCTAGGGTTAGGGTTAGGGTTAGGGTCTGGAGAACCAGAAAGCCCACAGCTCCAGGGATAATTGGGATTGCAAAGGCCTGCCAAGAGGAGCACGACACTGCACCGACATGGCTCCCTCCCCAGCTTTCCTAGCCAGAACGCGGGGGGGGCGTGGCCGGAAACCGCGGTCGGCAACTTCTAGGGTTAGGGTTAGGGTTAGCGTCTGGAGAACCAGAAAGCCCACAGCTCCTGGGATAATTGGGATTGTAAAGGCCTGCCAAGAGGAGCACGACACTGCACCGACATGGCTCCCTCCCCAGCTTTCCTAGCCAGAACCCACGGGGGGCGTGGCCGGAAACCACGGTCGGCAACTTCTAGGGTTAGGGTTAGGGTTAGGGTCTGGAGAACCAGAAAGCCCACAGCTCCAGGGATAATTGGCATTGCAAAGGCCTGCCAAGAGGAGCACGACACTGCACCGACATGGCTCCCTCCCCAGCTTTCCTAGCCAGAACGCGGTGGGGGCGTGGCCGGAAACGGCAGTCGGCAACTTCTAGGGTTAGGGTTAGGGTTAGGGTCTGGAGAACCAGAAAGCCCACAGCTCCAGGGATAATTGGCATTGCAAAGGCCTGCCAAGAGGAGCACGACACTGCACCGACATGGCTCCCTCCCCAGCTTTCCTAGCCAGAACCCGGGGGGGGCGTGGCCAGAAACCGCGGTCGGCAACTTCTAGGGTTAGGGTTAGGGTTAGCGTCTGGAGAACCAGAAAGCCCACAGCTCCAGGGATAATTGGCATTGCAAAGGCCTGCCAAGAGGAGCACGACACTGCACCGACATGGCTCCCTCCCCAGCTTTCCTAGCCAGAACCTACGGGGAGTGTGGCCGGAAAGCGCGGTCGGCAACTTCTAGGGTTAGGGTTAGGGTTAGCGTCTGGAGAACCAGAAAGCCCACAGCTCCAGGGATAATTGGGATTGCAAAGGCCTGCCAAGAGGAGCACGACACTGCACCGACATGGCTCCCTCCCCAGCTTTCCTAGCCAGAACCCGGCGGGGGCGTGGCCGGAAACCGCGGTCGGCAACTTCTAGGGTTAGGGTTAGGGTTAGGGTCTGGAGAACCAGAAAGCCCACAGCTCCAGGGACAATTGGCATTGCAAAGTCCTGCCAAGAGGAGCATGACACTGCACCGACATGGCTCCCTCCCCAGCTTTCCAAGCCAGAACGCGGGGGGGGCGTGGCCGGAAACCGCGCTCAGCAACTTCTAGGGTTAGGGTTAGGGTTAGGGTCTGGAGAACCAGAAAGCCCACAGCTCCAGGGATAATTGGCATTGCAAAGGCCTGCCAAGAGGAGCACGACACTGCACCGACATGGCTCCCTCCCCAGCTTTCCTAGCCAGAACCCGGGGGGGGCGTGGCCGGAAACCGCGGTCGGCAACTTCTAGGGTTAGGGTTAGGGTTAGCGTCTGGAGAACCAGAAAGCCCACAGCTCCAGGGATAATTGGCATTGCAAAGGCCTGCCAAGAGGAGCACGACACTGCACCGACATGGCTCTCTCCCCAGCTTTCCAAGCCAGAACGCAGGGGGGGCGTGGCCGGAAACCGCGGTCGGCAACTTCTAGGGTTAGGGTTAGGGTTAGGGTCTGGAGAACCAGAAAGCCCACAGCTCCAGGGATAATTGGGATTGCAAAGGCCTGCCAAGAGGAGCACGACACTGCACCGACATGGCTCCCTCCCCAGCTTTCCTAGCCAGAACGCGGGGGGGGCGTGGCCGGAAACCGCGGTCGGCAACTTCTAGGGTTAGGGTTAGGGTTAGGGTCTGGAGAACCAGAAAGCCCACAGCTCCAGGGATAATTGGCATTGCAAAGGCCTGCCAAGAGGAGCACGACACTGCACCGACATGGCTCCCTCCCCAGCTTTCCTAGCCAGAACGCGGGGGGGGCGTGGCCGGAAACCGCGGTCGGCAACTTCTAGGGTTAGGGTTAGGGTTAGCGTCTGGAGAACCAGAAAGCCCACAGCTCCAGGGATAATTGGGATTGCAAAGGCCTGCCAAGAGGAGCACGACACTGCACCGACATGGCTCCCTCCCCAGCTTTCCTAGCCAGAACGCGGGGGGGGCGTGGCCAGAAACCGCGGTCGGCAACTTCTAGGGTTAGGGTTAGGGTTAGCGTCTGGAGAACCAGAAAGCCCACAGCTCCAGGGATAATTGGCATTGCAAAGGCCTGCCAAGAGGAGCACGACACTGCACCGACATGGCTCCCTCCCCAGCTTTCCTAGCCAGAACCTACGGGGAGTGTGGCCGGAAAGCGCGGTCGGCAACTTCTAGGGTTAGGGTTAGGGTTAGGGTCTGGAGAACCAGAAAGCCCACAGCTCCAGGGATAATTGGCATTGCAAAGGCCTGCCAAGAGGAGCACGACACTGCACCGACATGGCTCCCTCCCCAGCTTTCCTAGCCAGAACCCGGCGGGGGCGTGGCCGGAAACCGCGGTCGGCAACTTCTAGGGTTAGGGTTAGGGTTAGGGTCTGGAGAACCAGAAAGCCCACAGCTCCAGGGACAATTGGCATTGCAAAGTCCTGCCAAGAGGAGCATGACACTGCACCGACATGGCTCCCTCCCCAGCTTTCCTAGCCAGAACGCGGGGGGGGCGTGGCCGGAAACCGCGCTCAGCAACTTCTAGGGTTAGGGTTAGGGTTAGGGTCTGGAGAACCAGAAAGCCCACAGCTCCAGGGATAATTGGCATTGCAAAGGCCTGCCAAGAGGAGCACGACACTGCACCGACATGGCTCCCTCCCCAGCTTTCCTACCCAGAACGCAGGGGGGGCGTGGCCGGAAACCGCGGTCGGCAACTTCTAGGGTTAGGGTTAGGGTTAGGGTCTGGAGAACCAGAAAGCCCACAGCTCCAGGGACAATTGGCATTGCAAAGGCCTGCCAAGAGGAGCACGACACTGCACCGACATGGCTCCCTCCCCAGCTTTCCTAGCCAGAACCCGGCGGGGGCGTGGCCGGAAACCGCGGTCGGCAACTTCTAGGGTTAGGGTTAGGGTTAGGGTCTGGAGAACCAGAAAGCCCACAGCTCCAGGGATAATTGGCATTGCAAAGGCCTGCCAAGAGGAGCACGACACTGCACCGACATGGCTCCCTCCCCAGCTTTCCTAGCCAGAACGCGGGGGGGGCGTGGCCGGAAACCGCGGTCGGCAACTTCTAGGGTTAGGGTTAGGGTTAGGGTCTGGAGAACCAGAAAGACCACAGGTCCAGGGATAATTGGGATTGCAAAGGCCTGCCAAGAGGAGCACGACACTGCACCGACATGGCTCCCTCCCCAGCTTTCCTAGCCAGAACGCGGGGGGGGCGTGGCCGGAAACCGCGGTCGGCAACTTCTAGGGTTAGGGTTAGGGTTAGGGTCTGGAGAACCAGAAAGCCCACAGCTCCAGGGATAATTGGGATTGCAAAGGCCTGCCAAGAGGAGCATGACACTGCACCGACATGGCTCCCTCCCCAGCTTTCCAAGCCAGAACGCAGGGTGGGCGTGGCCGGAAACCGCGGTCGGCAACTTCTAGGGTTAGGGTTAGGGTTAGGGTCTGGAGAACCAGAAAGCCCACAGCTCCAGGGATAATTGGGATTGCAAAGGCCTGCCAAGAGGAGCACGACACTGCACCGACATGGCTCCCTCCCCAGCTTTCCTAGCCAGAACGTGGGGGGGGCGTGGCCGGAAACCGCGGTCGGCAACTTCTAGGGTTAGGGTTAGGGTTAGGGTCTGGAGAACCAGAAAGCCCACAGCTCCAGGGATAATTGGCATTGCAAAGGCCTGCCAAGAGGAGCACGACACTGCACCGACATGGCTCCCTCCCCAGCTTTCCTAGCCAGAACCCGGCGGGGGGGGGCGTGGCCGGAAACCGCGGTCGGCAACTTCTAGGGTTAGGGTTAGGGTTAGGGTCTGGAGAACCAGAAAGCCCACAGCTCCAGGGATAATTGGCATTGCAAAGGCCTGCCAAGAGGAGCACGACACTGCACCGACATGGCTCCCTCCCCAGCTTTCCTAGCCAGAACGCGGGGGGGGCGTGGCCGGAAACCGCGGTCGGCAACTTCTAGGGTTAGGGTTAGGGTTAGGGTCTGGAGAACCAGAAAGCCCACAGCTCCAGGGATAATTGGGATTGCAAAGGCCTGCCAAGAGGAGCACGACACTGCACCGACATGGCTCCCTCCCCAGCTTTCCTAGCCAGAACGCGGGGGGGGCGTGGCCGGAAACCGCCGTCGGCAACTTCTAGGGTTAGGGTTAGGGTTAGGGTCTGGAGAACCAGAAAGCCCACAGCTCCAGGGATAATTGGCATTGCAAAGGCCTGCCAAGAGGAGCACGACACTGCACCGACATGGCTCCCTCCCCAGCTTTCCTAGCCAGAACGCGGGGGGGGGCGTGGCCGGAAACCGCGGTCGGCAACTTCTAGGGTTAGGGTTAGGGTTAGGGTCTGGAGAACCAGAAAGCCCACAGCTCCAGGGATAATTGGCATTGCAAAGGCCTGCCAAGAGGAGCACGACACTGCACCGACATGGCTCCCTCCCCAGCTTTACTAGCCAGAACCCACGGGGGGCGTGGTCGGAAACCGCGGTCGGCAACTTCTAGGGTTAGGGTTAGGGTTAGGGTCTGGAGAACCAGAAAGCCCACAGCTCCAGGGATAATTGGCATTGCAAAGGCCTGCCAAGAGGAGCACGACACTGCACCGACATGGCTCCCTCCCCAGCTTTCCTAGCCAGAACGCGGGGGGGGGGCGTGGCCGGAAACCGCGGTCGGCAACTTCTAGGGTTAGGGTTAGGGTTAGGGTCTGGAGAACCAGAAAGCCCACAGCTCCAGGGATAATTGGCATTGCAAAGGCCTGCCAAGAGGAGCACGACACTGCACCGACATGGCTCCCTCCCCAGCTTTCCTAGCCGGAACCCGGCGGGGGCGTGGCCGGAAACCGCGGTCGGCAACTTCTAGGGTTAGGGTTAGGGTTAGGGTCTGGAGAACCAGAAAGCCCACAGCTCCAGGGATAATTAGGATTGTAAAGGCCTGCCAAGAGGAGCACGACACTGCACCGACATGGCTCCCTCCCCAGCTTTCCTAGCCAGAACGCGGGGGGGGCGTGGCCGGAAACCGCCGTCGGCAATTTCTAGGGTTAGGGTTAGGGTTAGGGTCTGGAGAACCAGAAAGCCCACAGCTCCAGGGATAATTGGGATTGCAAAGGCCTGCCAAGAGGAGCACGACACTGCACCGACATGGCTCCCTCCCCAGCTTTCCTAGCCAGAACGCAGGGGGGGCGTGGCCGGAAACCGCGGTCGGCAACTTCTAGGGTTAGGGTTAGGGTTAGGGTCTGGAGAACCAGAAAGCCCACAGCTCCAGGGATAATTGGAATTGCAAAGGCCTGCCAAGAGGAGCACGACACTGCACCGACATGGCTCCCTCCCCAGCTTTCCTAGCCAGAACGCGGGGGGGGCGTGGCCGGAAACCGCGGTCGGCAACTTCTAGGGTTAGGGTTAGGGTTAGCGTCTGGAGAACCAGAAAGCCCACAGCTCCAGGGATAATTGGCATTGCAAAGGCCTGCCAAGAGGAGCACGACACTGCACCGACATGGCTCCCTCCCCAGCTTTCCTAGCCAGAACGCGGGGGGGGCGTGGCCGGAAACCGCGGTCGGCAACTTCTAGGGTTAGGGTTAGGGTTAGGGTCTGGAGAACCAGAAAGCCCACAGCTCCAGGGATAATTGGCATTGCAAAGGCCTGCCAAGAGGAGCACGACACTGCACCGACATGGCTCCCTCCCCAGCTTTCCTAGCCAGAACGCGGGGGGGGCGTGGCCGGAAACCGCGGTCGGCAACTTCTAGGGTTAGGGTTAGGGTTAGGGTCTGGAGAACCAGAAAGCCCACAGCTCCAGGGACAATTGGCATTGCAAAGGCCTGCCAAGAGGAGCATGACACTGCACCGACATGGCTCCCTCCCCAGCTTTCCAAGCCAGAACGCGGGGGGGGCGTGGCCGGAAACCGCGCTCAGCAACTTCTAGGGTTAGGGTTAGGGTTAGGGTCTGGAGAACCAGAAAGCCCACAGCTCCAGGGATAATTGGCATTGCAAAGGCCTGCCAAGAGGAGCACGACACTGCACCAACATGGCTCCCTCCCCAGCTTTCCTAGCCAGAACCCGGGGCGGGCGTGGTCGGAAACCGCGGTCGGCAACTTCTAGGGTTAGGGTTAGGGTTAGGGTCTGGAGAACCAGAAAGCCCACAGCTGCAGGGATAATTGGGATTGCAAAGGCCTGCCAAGAGGAGCACGACACTGCACCGACATGGCTCCCTCCCCAGCTTTCCTAGCCAGAACGCAGGGGGGGCGTGGCCGGAAACCGCGGTCGGCAACTTCTAGGGTTAGGGTTAGGGTTAGGGTCTGGAGAACCAGAAAGCCCACAGCTCCAGGGATAATTGGGATTGCAAAGGCCTGCCAAGAGGGGCACGACACTGCACCGACATGGCTCCCTCCCCAGCTTTCCTAGCCAGAACGCGGGGGGGGCGTGGCCGGAAACCGCCGTCGGCAACTTCTAGGGTTAGGGTTAGGGTTAGGGTCTGGAGAACCAGAAAGCCCACAGCTCCAGGGATAATTGGCATTGCAAAGGCCTGCCAAGAGGAGCACGACACTGCACCGACATGGCTCCCTCCCCAGCTTTCCTAGCCAGAACGCGGGGGGGGCGTGGCCGGAAACCGCGGTCGGCAACTTCTAGGGTTAGGGTTAGGGTTAGGGTCTGGAGAACCAGAAAGCCCACAGCTCCAGGGATAATTGGCATTGCAAAGGCCTGCCAAGAGGAGCACGACACTGCACCGACATGGCTCCCTCCCCAGCTTTCCTAGCCGGAACCCGGCGGGGGCGTGGCCGGAAACCGCGGTCGGCAACTTCTAGGGTTAGGGTTAGGGTTAGGGTCTGGAGAACCAGAAAGACCACAGCTCCAGGGATAATTGGGATTGCAAAGGCCTGCCAAGAGGAGCACGACACTGCACCGACATGGCTCCCTCCCCAGCTTTCCTAGCCAGAACGCGGTGGGGGGCGTGGCCGGAAACCGCGGTCGGCAATTTCTAGGGTTAGGGTTAGGGTTAGGGTCTGGAGAACCAGAAAGCCCACAGCTCCAGGGATAATTGGGATTGCAAAGGCCTGCCAAGAGGAGCACGACACTGCACCGACATGGCTCCCTCCCCAGCTTTCCAAGCCAGAACGCAGGGGGGGCGTGGCCGGAAACCGCCGTCGGCAACTTCTAGGGTTAGGGTTAGGGTTAGGGTCTGGAGAACCAGAAAGCCCACAGCTCCAGGGATAATTGGAATTGCAAAGGCCTGCCAAGAGGAGCACGACACTGCACCGACATGGCTCCCTCCCCAGCTTTCCTAGCCAGAACCCGGCGGGGGCGTGGCCGGAAACCGCGGTCGGCAACTTCTAGGGTTAGGGTTAGGGTTAGGGTCTGGAGAACCAGAAAGCCCACAGCTCCAGGGATAATTGGCATTGCAAAGGCCTGCCAAGAGGAGCACGACACTGCACCGACATGGCTCCCTCCCCAGCTTTCCTAGCCAGAACCCACGCGGGGCGTGGCCGGAAACCGCGGTCGGCAACTTCTAGGGTTAGGGTTAGGGTTAGGGTCTGGAGAACCAGAAAGCCCACAGCTCCAGGGATAATTGGGATTGCAAAGGCCTGCCAAGAGGAGCACGACACTGCACCGACATGGCTCCCTCCCCAGCTTTCCTAGCCAGAACGCAGGGGGGGCGTGGCCGGAAACCGCGGTCGGCAACTTCTAGGGTTAGGGTTAGGGTTAGGGTCTGGAGAACCAGAAAGCCCACAGCTCCAGGGATAATTGGCATTGCAAAGGCCTGCCAAGAGGAGCACGACACTGCACCGACATGGCTCCCTCCCCAGCTTTCCTAGCCAGAACCCGGCGGGGGCGTGGCCGGAAACCGCGGTCGGCAACTTCTAGGGTTAGGGTTAGGGTTAGGGTCTGGAGAACCAGAAAGCCCACAGCTCCAGGGATAATTGGGATTGCAAAGGCCTGCCAAGAGGAGCACGACACTGCACCGACATGGCTCCCTCCCCAGCTTTCCTAGCCAGAACGCGGGGGGGGCGTGGCCGGAAACCGCGGTCGGCAACTTCTAGAGTTAGGGTTAGGGTTAGGGTCTGGAGAACCAGAAAGCCCACAGCTCCAGGGATAATTGGCATTGCAAAGGCCTGCCAAGAGGAGCACGACACTGCACCGACATGGCTCCCTCCCCAGCTTTCCTAGCCAGAACGTGGGGGGGGCGTGGCCGGAAACCGCGGTCGGCAACTTCTAGGGTTAGGGTTAGGGTTAGGGTCTGGAGAACCAGAAAGCCCACAGCTCCAGGGATAATTGGCATTGCAAAGGCCTGCCAAGAGGAGCACGACACTGCACCGACATGGCTCCTTCCCCAGCTTTCCTAGCCAGAACGCGGGGGGGGGCGTGGCCGGAAACCGCGGTCGGCAACTTCTAGGGTTAGGGTTAGGGTTAGCGTCTGGAGAACCAGAAAGCCCACAGCTCCAGGGATAATTGGCATTGCAAAGGCCTGCCAAGAGGAGCACGACACTGCACCGACATGGCTCCCTCCCCAGCTTTCCTAGCCAGAACGCGGGGGGGGCGTGGCCGGAAACCGCGGTCGGCAACTTCTAGGGTTAGGGTTAGGGTTAGGGTCTGGAGAACCAGAAAGCCCACAGCTCCAGGCATAATTGGCATTGCAAAGGCCTGCCAAGAGGAGCACGACACTGCACCGACATGGCTCCCTCCCCAGCTTTCCTAGCCAGAACCCGGGGGGGGCGTGGCCGGAAACCGCGGTCGGCAACTTCTAGGGTTAGGGTTAGGGTTAGCGTCTGGAGAACCAGAAAGCCCACAGCTCCAGGGATAATTGGCATTGCAAAGGCCTGCCAAGAGGAGCACGACACTGCACCGACATGGCTCCCTCCCCAGCTTTCCTAGCCAGAACGCGGGGGGGGCGTGGACGGAAACCGCGGTCGGCAACTTCTAGGGTTAGGGTTAGGGTTAGGGTCTGGAGAACCAGAAAGCCCACAGCTCCAGGGATAATTGGCATTGCAAAGGCCTGCCAAGAGGAGCACGACACTGCACCGACATGGCTCCCTCCCCAGCTTTCCTAGCCAGAACGCAGGGGGGGCGTGGCCGGAAACCGCCGTCGGCAATTTCTAGGGTTAGGGTTAGGGTTAGGGTCTGGAGAACCAGAAAGCCCACAGCTCCAGGGATAATTGGCATTGCAAAGGCCTGCCAAGAGGAGCACGACACTGCACCGACATGGCTCCCTCCCCAGCTTTCCTAGCCAGAACCCACGGGGGGCGTGGCCGGAAACCGCCGTCGGCAACTTCTAGGGTTAGGGTTAGGGTTAGGGTCTGGAGAACCAGAAAGCCCACAGCTCCAGGGATAATTGGGATTGCAAAGTCCTGCCAAGAGGAGCACGACACTGCACCGACATGGCTCCCTCCCCAGCTTTCCTAGCCGGAACCCGGCGGGGGCGTGGCCGGAAACCGCGGTCGGCAACTTCTAGGGTTAGGGTTAGGGTTAGGGTCTGGAGAACCAGAAAGCCCACAGCTCCAGGGATAATTAGGATTGTAAAGGCCTGCCAAGAGGAGCACGACACTGCACCGACATGGCTCCCTCCCCAGCTTTCCTAGCCAGAACGCGGGGGGGGCGTGGCCGGAAACCGCGGTCGGCAATTTCTAGGGTTAGGGTTAGGGTTAGGGTCTGGAGAACCAGAAAGCCCACAGCTCCAGGGATAATTGGGATTGCAAAGGCCTGCCAAGAGGAGCACGACACTGCACCGACATGGCTCCCTCCCCAGCTTTCCTAGCCAGAACCCGGGGGGGGCGTGGCCGGAAACCGCGGTCGGCAATTTCTAGGGTTAGGGTTAGGGTTAGGGTCTGGAGAACCAGAAAGCCCACAGCTCCAGGGATAATTGGAATTGCAAAGGCCTGCCAAGAGGAGCACGACACTGCACCGACATGGCTCCCTCCCCAGCTTTCCTAGCCAGAACGCGGGGGGGGGCGTGGCCGGAAACCGCGGTCGGCAACTTCTAGGGTTAGGGTTAGGGTTAGGGTCTGGAGAACCAGAAAGCCCACAGCTCCAGGGATAATTGGCATTGCAAAGGCCTGCCAAGAGGAGCACGACACTGCACCGACATGGCTCCCTCCCCAGCTTTCCTAGCCAGAACGCGGGGGGGGCGTGGCCGGAAACCGCGGTCGGCAACTTCTAGGGTTAGGGTTAGGGTTAGGGTCTGGAGAACCAGAAAGCCCACAGCTCCAGGGATAATTGGCATTGCAAAGGCCTGCCAAGAGGAGCACGACACTGCACCGACATGGCTCCCTCCCCAGCTTTCCTAGCCAGAACGCGGGGGGGGCGTGGCCAGAAACCGCGGTCGGCAATTTCTAGGGTTAGGGTTAGGGTTAGGGTCTGGAGAACCAGAAAGCCCACAGCTCCAGGGATAATTGGGATTGCAGAGGCCTGCCAAGAGGAGCACGACACTGCACCGACATGGCTCCCTCCCCAGCTTTCCTAGCCAGAACGCAGGGGGGGCGTGGCCGGAAACCGCCGTCGGCAACTTCTAGGGTTAGGGTTAGGGTTAGGGTCTGGAGAACCAGAAAGCCCACAGCTCCAGGGATAATTGGGATTGCAAAGGCCTGCCAAGAGGAGCACGACACTGCACCGACATGGCTCCCTCCCCAGCTTTCCTAGCCAGAACCCGGCGGGGGCGTGGCCGGAAACCGCGGTCGGCAACTTCTAGGGTTAGGGTTAGGGTTAGGGTCTGGAGAACCAGAAAGCCCACAGCTCCAGGGATAATTGGCATTGCAAAGGCCTGCCAAGAGGAGCACGACACTGCACCGACATGGCTCCCTCCCCAGCTTTCCAAGCCAGAACGCCGGGGGGGCGTGGCCGGAAACCGCCGTCGGCAACTTCTAGGGTTAGGGTTAGGGTTAGGGTCTGGAGAACCAGAAAGCCCACAGCTCCAGGGATAATTGGCATTGCAAAGGCCTGCCAAGAGGAGCACGACACTGCACCGACATGGCTCCCTCCCCAGCTTTCCTAGCCAGAACGTGGGGGGGGCGTGGCCGGAAACCGCGGTCGGCAACTTCTAGGGTTAGGGTTAGGGTTAGGGTCTGGAGAACCAGAAAGCCCACAGCTCCAGGGATAATTGGCATTGCAAAGGCCTGCCAAGAGGAGCACGACACTGCACCGACATGGCTCCTTCCCCAGCTTTCCTAGCCAGAACGCGGGGGGGGGCGTGGCCGGAAACCGCGGTCGGCAACTTCTAGGGTTAGGGTTAGGGTTAGCGTCTGGAGAACCAGAAAGCCCACAGCTCCAGGGATAATTGGCATTGCAAAGGCCTGCCAAGAGGAGCACGACACTGCACCGACATGGCTCCCTCCCCAGCTTTCCTAGCCAGAACGCGGGGGGGGCGTGGCCGGAAACCGCGGTCGGCAACTTCTAGGGTTAGGGTTAGGGTTAGGGTCTGGAGAACCAGAAAGCCCACAGCTCCAGGGATAATTGGCATTGCAAAGGCCTGCCAAGAGGAGCACGACACTGCACCGACATGGCTCCTTCCCCAGCTTTCCTAGCCAGAACGCGGGGGGGGGCGTGGCCGGAAACCGCGGTCGGCAACTTCTAGGGTTAGGGTTAGGGTTAGCGTCTGGAGAACCAGAAAGCCCACAGCTCCAGGGATAATTGGCATTGCAAAGGCCTGCCAAGAGGAGCACGACACTGCACCGACATGGCTCCCTCCCCAGCTTTCCTAGCCAGAACGCGGGGGGGGCGTGGCCGGAAACCGCGGTCGGCAACTTCTAGGGTTAGGGTTAGGGTTAGGGTCTGGAGAACCAGAAAGCCCACAGCTCCAGGGATAATTGGCATTGCAAAGGCCTGCCAAGAGGAGCACGACACTGCACCGACATGGCTCCCTCCCCAGCTTTCCTAGCCAGAACCCACGGGGGGCGTGGCCGGAAACCGCGGTCGGCAACTTCTAGGGTTAGGGTTAGGGTTAGCGTCTGGAGAACCAGAAAGCCCACAGCTCCAGGGATAATTGGGATTGCAAAGGCCTGCCAAGAGGAGCACGACACTGCACCGACATGGCTCCCTCCCCAGCTTTCCTAGCCAGAACGCGGGGGGGGCGTGGCCGGAAACCGCGGTCGGCAACTTCTAGGGTTAGGGTTAGGGTTAGGGTCTGGAGAACCAGAAAGCCCACAGCTCCAGGGATAATTGGCATTGCAAAGGCCTGCCAAGAGGAGCACGACACTGCACCGACATGGCTCCCTCCCCAGCTTTCCTAGCCAGAACCCACGGGGGGCGTGGCCGGAAACCGCCGTCGGCAATTTCTAGGGTTAGGGTTAGGGTTAGGGTCTGGAGAACCAGAAAGCCCACAGCTCCAGGGATAATTGGCATTGCAAAGGCCTGCCAAGAGGAGCACGACACTGCACCGACATGGCTCCCTCCCCAGCTTTCCTAGCCAGAACCCACGCGGGGCGTGGCCGGAAACCGCGGTCGGCAACTTCTAGGGTTAGGGTTAGGGTTAGGGTCTGGAGAACCAGAAAGCCCACAGCTCCAGGGATAATTAGGATTGTAAAGGCCTGCCAAGAGGAGCACGACACTGCACCGACATGCCTCCCTCCCCAGCTTTCCTAGCCAGAACGCGGGGGGGGCGTGGCCGGAAACCGCCGTCGGCAATTTCTAGGGTTAGGGTTAGGGTTAGGGTCTGGAGAACCAGAAAGCCCACAGCTCCAGGGATAATTGGGATTGCAAAGGCCTGCCAAGAGGAGCACGACACTGCACCGACATGGCTCCCTCCCCAGCTTTCCTAGCCAGAACCCGGGGGGGGGCGTGGCCGGAAACCGCGGTCGGCAATTTCTAGGGTTAGGGTTAGGGTTAGGGTCTGGAGAACCAGAAAGCCCACAGCTCCAGGGATAATTGGCATTGCAAAGGCCTGCCAAGAGGAGCACGACACTGCACCGACATGGCTCCCTCCCCAGCTTTCCTAGCCAGAACCCGGCGGGGGCGGGGCCGGAAACCGCGGTCGGCAACTTCTAGGGTTAGGGTTAGGGTTAGGGTCTGGAGAACCAGAAAGCCCACAGCTCCAGGGATAATTGGCATTGCAAAGGCCTGCCAAGAGGAGCACGACACTGCACCGACATGGCTCCCTCCCCAGCTTTCCTAGCCAGAACGCGGGGGGGGCGTGGCCAGAAACCGCGGTCGGCAACTTCTAGGGTTAGGGTTAGGGTTAGGGTCTGGAGAACCAGAAAGCCCACAGCTCCAGGGATAATTGGCATTGCAAAGGCCTGCCAAGAGGAGCACGACACTGCACCGACATGGCTCCCTCCCCAGCTTTCCTAGCCAGAACGCGGGGGGGGGCGTGGCCGGAAACCGCCGTCGGCAACTTCTAGGGTTAGGGTTAGGGTTAGGGTCTGGAGAACCAGAAAGCCCACAGCTCCAGGGATAATTGGGATTGCAAAGTCCTGCCAAGAGGAGCACGACACTGCACTGACATGGCTCCCTCCCCAGCTTTCCTAGCCGGAACCCGGCGGGGGCGTGGCCGGAAACCGCGGTCGGCAACTTCTAGGGTTAGGGTTAGGGTTAGGGTCTGGAGAACCAGAAAGCCCACAGCTCCAGGGATAATTAGGATTGTAAAGGCCTGCCAAGAGGAGCACGACACTGCACCGACATGGCTCCCTCCCCAGCTTTCCTAGCCAGAACCCGGCGGGGGCGTGGCCGGAAAGCGCGGTCGGCAACTTCTAGGGTTAGGGTTAGGGTTAGGGTCTGGAGAACCAGAAAGCCCACAGCTCCAGGGATAATTGGCATTGCAAAGGCCTGCCAAGAGGAGCACGACACTGCACCGACATGGCTCCCTCCCCAGCTTTCCTAGCCAGAACCCGGCGGGGGCGGGGCCGGAAACCGCGGTCGGCAACTTCTAGGGTTAGGGTTAGGGTTAGGGTCTGGAGAACCAGAAAGCCCACAGCTCCAGGGATAATTGGCATTGCAAAGGCCTGCCAAGAGGAGCACGACACTGCACCGACATGGCTCCCTCCCCAGCTTTCCTAGCCAGAACGCGGGGGGGGCGTGGCCGGAAACCGCGGTCGGCAACTTCTAGGGTTAGGGTTAGGGTTAGGGTCTGGAGAACCAGAAAGCCCACAGCTCCAGGGATAATTGGCATTGCAAAGGCCTGCCAAGAGGAGCACGACACTGCACCGACATGGCTCCCTCCCCAGCTTTCCTAGCCAGAACCCGGCGGGGGCGTGGTCGGAAACCGCGGTCGGCAACTTCTAGGGTTAGGGTTAGGGTTAGGGTCTGGAGAACCAGAAAGCCCACAGCTCCAGGGATAATTGGCATTGCAAAGGCCTGCCAAGAGGAGCACGACACTGCACCGACATGGCTCCCTCCCCAGCTTTCCTAGCCAAAACGCGGGGGGGGCGTGGCCGGAAACCGCGGTCGGCAACTTCTAGGGTTAGGGTTAGGGTTAGGGTCTGGAGAACCAGAAAGCCCACAGCTCCAGGGACAATTGGCATTGCAAAGGCCTGCCAAGAGGAGCACGACACTGCACCGACATGGCTCCCTCCCCAGCTTTCCTAGCCAGAACCCGGCGGGGGCGTGGCCGGAAACCGCCGTCGGCAACTTCTAGGGTTAGGGTTAGGGTTAGGGTCTGGAGAACCAGAAAGCCCACAGCTCCAGGGATAATTGGGATTGCAAAGGCCTGCCAAGAGGAGCACGACACTGCACCGACATGGCTCCCTCCCCAGCTTTCCCGGCTAGAACCCGGGGGGGGCGTGGCCGGAAAGCGCAGTCGGCAATTTCTAGGGTTAGGGTTAGGGTTAGGGTCTGGAGAACCAGAAAGCCCACAGCTCCAGGGATAATTGGCATTGCAAAGGCCTGCCAAGAGGAGCACGACACTGCACCGACATGGCTCCCTCCCCAGCTTTCCTAGCCAGAACGTGGGGGGGGCGTGGCCGGAAACCGCGGTCGGCAACTTCTAGGGTTAGGGTTAGGGTTAGGGTCTGGAGAACCAGAAAGCCCACAGCTCCAGGGATAATTGGCATTGCAAAGGCCTGCCAAGAGGAGCACGACACTGCACCGACATGGCTCCCTCCCCAGCTTTCCTAGCCAGAACGCGGGGGGGGCGTGGCCGGAAACCGCGGTCGGCAACTTCTAGGGTTAGGGTTAGGGTTAGGGTCTGGAGAACCAGAAAGCCCACAGCTCCAGGGATAATTGGCATTGCAAAGGCCTGCCAAGAGGAGCACGACACTGCACCGACATGGCTCCCTCCCCAGCTTTCCTAGCCAGAACCCGGCGGGGGCGTGGCCGGAAACCGCCGTCGGCAACTTCTAGGGTTAGGGTTAGGGTTAGGGTCTGGAGAACCAGAAAGCCCACAGCTCCAGGGATAATTGGCATTGCAAAGGCCTGCCAAGAGGAGCACGACACTGCACCGACATGGCTCCCTCCCCAGCTTTCCTAGCCAGAACGTGGGGGGGGCGTGGCCGGAAACCGCCGTCGGCAACTTCTAGGGTTAGGGTTAGGGTTAGGGTCTGGAGAACCAGAAAGCCCACAGCTCCAGGGATAATTGGCATTGCAAAGGCCTGCCAAGAGGAGCACGACACTGCACCGACATGGCTCCCTCCCCAGCTTTCCTAGCCAGAACGCGGGGGGGGGCGTGGCCGGAAACCGCCGTCGGCAACTTCTAGGGTTAGGGTTAGGGTTAGGGTCTGGAGAACCAGAAAGCCCACAGCTCCAGGGATAATTGGGATTGCAAAGGCCTGCCAAGAGGAGCACGACACTGCACTGACATGGCTCCCTCCCCAGCTTTCCTAGCCGGAACCCGGCGGGGGCGTGGCCGGAAACCGCGGTCGGCAACTTCTAGGGTTAGGGTTAGGGTTAGGGTCTGGAGAACCAGAAAGCCCACAGCTCCAGGGATAATTGGCATTGCAAAGGCCTGCCAAGAGGAGCACGACACTGCACCGACATGGCTCCCTCCCCAGCTTTCCTAGCCAGAACGCGGGGGGGGCGTGGCCGGGAACCGCGGTCGGCAACTTCTAGGGTTAGGGTTAGGGTTAGGGTCTGGAGAACCAGAAAGCCCACAGCTCCAGGGATAATTGGCATTGCAAAGGCCTGCCAAGAGGAGCACGACACTGCACCGACATGGCTCCCTCCCCAGCTTTCCTAGCCAGAACGCGGGGGGGGCGTGGCCGGAAACCGCGGTCGGCAACTTCTAGGGTTAGGGTTAGGGTTAGGGTCTGGAGAACCAGAAAGCCCACAGCTCCAGGGATAATTGGCATTGCAAAGGCCTGCCAAGAGGAGCACGACACTGCACCGACATGGCTCCCTCCCCAGCTTTCCTAGCCAGAATGCGGGAGGGGCGTGGCCGGAAACCGCGGTTGGCAACTTCTAGGGTTAGGGTTAGGGTTAGGGTCTGGAGAACCAGAAAGCCCACAGCTCCAGGGATAATTGGCATTGCAAAGGCCTGCCAAGAGGAGCACGACACTGCACCGACATGGCTCCCTCCCCAGCTTTCCTAGCCAGAACGCGGGGGGGGCGTGGCCAGAAACCGCGGTCGGCAACTTCTAGGGTTAGGGTTAGGGTTAGCGTCTGGAGAACCAGAAAGCCCACAGCTCCAGGGATAATTGGCATTGCAAAGGCCTGCCAAGAGGAGCACGACACTGCACCGACATGGCTCCCTCCCCAGCTTTCCTAGCCAGAACGCGGGGGGGGCGTGGCCGGAAACCGCGGTCGGCAACTTCTAGGGTTAGGGTTAGGGTTAGGGTCTGGAGAACCAGAAAGCCCACAGCTCCAGGGATAATTGGCATTGCAAAGGCCTGCCAAGAGGAGCACGACACTGCACCGACATGGCTCCCTCCCCAGCTTTCCTAGCCAGAACCCGGCGGGGGCGTGGCCGGAAACCGCCGTCGGCAACTTCTAGGGTTAGGGTTAGGGTTAGGGTCTGGAGAACCAGAAAGCCCACAGCTCCAGGGATAATTGGCATTGCAAAGGCCTGCCAAGAGGAGCACGACACTGCACCGACATGGCTCCCTCCCCAGCTTTCCTAGCCAGAACGTGGGGGGGGCGTGGCCGGAAACCGCCGTCGGCAACTTCTAGGGTTAGGGTTAGGGTTAGGGTCTGGAGAACCAGAAAGCCCACAGCTCCAGGGATAATTGGCATTGCAAAGGCCTGCCAAGAGGAGCACGACACTGCACCGACATGGCTCCCTCCCCAGCTTTCCTAGCCAGAACGCGGGGGGGGGCGTGGCCGGAAACCGCCGTCGGCAACTTCTAGGGTTAGGGTTAGGGTTAGGGTCTGGAGAACCAGAAAGCCCACAGCTCCAGGGATAATTGGGATTGCAAAGGCCTGCCAAGAGGAGCACGACACTGCACTGACATGGCTCCCTCCCCAGCTTTCCTAGCCGGAACCCGGCGGGGGCGTGGCCGGAAACCGCGGTCGGCAACTTCTAGGGTTAGGGTTAGGGTTAGGGTCTGGAGAACCAGAAAGCCCACAGCTCCAGGGATAATTGGCATTGCAAAGGCCTGCCAAGAGGAGCACGACACTGCACCGACATGGCTCCCTCCCCAGCTTTCCTAGCCAGAACGCGGGGGGGGCGTGGCCGGGAACCGCGGTCGGCAACTTCTAGGGTTAGGGTTAGGGTTAGGGTCTGGAGAACCAGAAAGCCCACAGCTCCAGGGATAATTGGCATTGCAAAGGCCTGCCAAGAGGAGCACGACACTGCACCGACATGGCTCCCTCCCCAGCTTTCCTAGCCAGAACGCGGGGGGGGCGTGGCCGGAAACCGCGGTCGGCAACTTCTAGGGTTAGGGTTAGGGTTAGGGTCTGGAGAACCAGAAAGCCCACAGCTCCAGGGATAATTGGCATTGCAAAGGCCTGCCAAGAGGAGCACGACACTGCACCGACATGGCTCCCTCCCCAGCTTTCCTAGCCAGAATGCGGGAGGGGCGTGGCCGGAAACCGCGGTTGGCAACTTCTAGGGTTAGGGTTAGGGTTAGGGTCTGGAGAACCAGAAAGCCCACAGCTCCAGGGATAATTGGCATTGCAAAGGCCTGCCAAGAGGAGCACGACACTGCACCGACATGGCTCCCTCCCCAGCTTTCCTAGCCAGAACGCGGGGGGGGCGTGGCCAGAAACCGCGGTCGGCAACTTCTAGGGTTAGGGTTAGGGTTAGCGTCTGGAGAACCAGAAAGCCCACAGCTCCAGGGATAATTGGCATTGCAAAGGCCTGCCAAGAGGAGCACGACACTGCACCGACATGGCTCCCTCCCCAGCTTTCCTAGCCAGAACGCGGGGGGGGCGTGGCCGGAAACCGCCGTCGGCAACTTCTAGGGTTAGGGTTAGGGTTAGGGTCTGGAGAACCAGAAAGCCCACAGCTCCAGGGATAATTGGCATTGCAAAGGCCTGCCAAGAGGAGCACGACACTGCACCGACATGGCTCCCTCCCCAGCTTTCCTAGCCAGAACGCAGGGGGGGCGTGGCCGGAAACCGCCGTCGGCAATTTCTAGGGTTAGGGTTAGGGTTAGGGTCTGGAGAACCAGAAAGCCCACAGCTCCAGGGATAATTGGCATTGCAAAGGCCTGCCAAGAGGAGCACGACACTGCACCGACATGGCTCCCTCCCCAGCTTTCCTAGCCAGAACCCACGGGGGGCGTGGCCGGAAACCGCCGTCGGCAACTTCTAGGGTTAGGGTTAGGGTTAGGGTCTGGAGAACCAGAAAGCCCACAGCTCCAGGGATAATTGGGATTGCAAAGTCCTGCCAAGAGGAGCACGACACTGCACCGACATGGCTCCCTCCCCAGCTTTCCTAGCCGGAACCCGGCGGGGGCGTGGCCGGAAACCGCGGTCGGCAACTTCTAGGGTTAGGGTTAGGGTTAGGGTCTGGAGAACCAGAAAGCCCACAGCTCCAGGGATAATTAGGATTGTAAAGGCCTGCCAAGAGGAGCACGACACTGCACCGACATGGCTCCCTCCCCAGCTTTCCTAGCCAGAACGCGGGGGGGGCGTGGCCGGAAACCGCCGTCGGCAATTTCTAGGGTTAGGGTTAGGGTTAGGGTCTGGAGAACCAGAAAGCCCACAGCTCCAGGGATAATTGGGATTGCAAAGGCCTGCCAAGAGGAGCACGACACTGCACCGACATGGCTCCCTCCCCAGCTTTCCTAGCCAGAACGCAGGGGGGGCGTGGCCGGAAACCGCCGTCGGCAATTTCTAGGGTTAGGGTTAGGGTTAGGGTCTGGAGAACCAGAAAGCCCACAGCTCCAGGGATAATTGGCATTGCAAAGGCCTGCCAAGAGGAGCACGACACTGCACCGACATGGCTCCCTCCCCAGCTTTCCTAGCCAGAACCCACGGGGGGCGTGGCCGGAAACCGCCGTCGGCAACTTCTAGGGTTAGGGTTAGGGTTAGGGTCTGGAGAACCAGAAAGCCCACAGCTCCAGGGATAATTGGGATTGCAAAGTCCTGCCAAGAGGAGCACGACACTGCACCGACATGGCTCCCTCCCCAGCTTTCCTAGCCGGAACCCGGCGGGGGCGTGGCCGGAAACCGCGGTCGGCAACTTCTAGGGTTAGGGTTAGGGTTAGGGTCTGGAGAACCAGAAAGCCCACAGCTCCAGGGATAATTGGCATTGCAAAGGCCTGCCAAGAGGAGCACGACACTGCACCGACATGGCTCCCTCCCCAGCTTTCCTAGCCAGAACCCACGGGGGGCGTGGCCGGAAACCGCGGTCGGCAACTTCTAGGGTTAGGGTTAGGGTTAGGGTCTGGAGAACCAGAAAGCCCACAGCTCCAGGGATAATTAGGATTGTAAAGGCCTGCCAAGAGGAGCACGACACTGCACCGACATGGCTCCCTCCCCAGCTTTCCTAGCCAGAACGCGGGGGGGGCGTGGCCGGAAACCGCCGTCGGCAATTTCTAGGGTTAGGGTTAGGGTTAGGGTCTGGAGAACCAGAAAGCCCACAGCTCCAGGGATAATTGGGATTGCAAAGGCCTGCCAAGAGGAGCACGACACTGCACCGACATGGCTCCCTCCCCAGCTTTCCTAGCCAGAACGCAGGGGGGGCGTGGCCGGAAACCGCCGTCGGCAATTTCTAGGGTTAGGGTTAGGGTTAGGGTCTGGAGAACCAGAAAGCCCACAGCTCCAGGGATAATTGGCATTGCAAAGGCCTGCCAAGAGGAGCACGACACTGCACCGACATGGCTCCCTCCCCAGCTTTCCTAGCCAGAACCCACGGGGGGCGTGGCCGGAAACCGCCGTCGGCAACTTCTAGGGTTAGGGTTAGGGTTAGGGTCTGGAGAACCAGAAAGCCCACAGCTCCAGGGATAATTGGGATTGCAAAGTCCTGCCAAGAGGAGCACGACACTGCACCGACATGGCTCCCTCCCCAGCTTTCCTAGCCGGAACCCGGCGGGGGCGTGGCCGGAAACCGCGGTCGGCAACTTCTAGGGTTAGGGTTAGGGTTAGGGTCTGGAGAACCAGAAAGCCCACAGCTCCAGGGATAATTGGCATTGCAAAGGCCTGCCAAGAGGAGCACGACACTGCACCGACATGGCTCCCTCCCCAGCTTTCCTAGCCAGAACCCACGGGGGGCGTGGCCGGAAACCGCGGTCGGCAACTTCTAGGGTTAGGGTTAGGGTTAGCGTCTGGAGAACCAGAAAGCCCACAGCTCCAGGGATAATTGGGATTGCAAAGGCCTGCCAAGAGGAGCACGACACTGCACCGACATGGCTCCCTCCCCAGCTTTCCTAGCCAGAACGCGGGGGGGGCGTGGCCGGAAACCGCGGTCGGCAACTTCTAGGGTTAGGGTTAGGGTTAGGGTCTGGAGAACCAGAAAGCCCACAGCTCCAGGGATAATTGGCATTGCAAAGGCCTGCCAAGAGGAGCACGACACTGCACCGACATGGCTCCCTCCCCAGCTTTCCTAGCCAGAACCCACGGGGGGCGTGGCCGGAAACCGCCGTCGGCAATTTCTAGGGTTAGGGTTAGGGTTAGGGTCTGGAGAACCAGAAAGCCCACAGCTCCAGGGATAATTGGCATTGCAAAGGCCTGCCAAGAGGAGCACGACACTGCACCGACATGGCTCCCTCCCCAGCTTTCCTAGCCAGAACCCACGGGGGGCGTGGCCGGAAACCGCGGTCGGCAACTTCTAGGGTTAGGGTTAGGGTTAGGGTCTGGAGAACCAGAAAGCCCACAGCTCCAGGGATAATTGGCATTGCAAAGGCCTGCCAAGAGGAGCACGACACTGCACCGACATGGCTCCCTCCCCAGCTTTCCTAGCCAGAACGCGGGGGGGGGCGTGGCCGGAAACCGCCGTCGGCAACTTCTAGGGTTAGGGTTAGGGTTAGGGTCTGGAGAACCAGAAAGCCCACAGCTCCAGGGATAATTGGCATTGCAAAGTCCTGCCAAGAGGAGCACGACACTGCACCGACATGGCTCCCTCCCCAGCTTTCCTAGCCGGAACCCGGCGGGGGCGTGGCCGGAAACCGCGGTCGGCAACTTCTAGGGTTAGGGTTAGGGTTAGGGTCTGGAGAACCAGAAAGCCCACAGCTCCAGGGATAATTGGCATTGCAAAGGCCTGCCAAGAGGAGCACGACACTGCACCGACATGGCTCCCTCCCCAGCTTTCCTAGCCAGAACCCGGCGGGGGCGTGGCCGGAAACCGCGGTCGGCAACTTCTAGGGTTAGGGTTAGGGTTAGGGTTAGGGTCTGGAGAACCAGAAAGCCCACAGCTCCAGGGATAATTGGCATTGCAAAGGCCTGCCAAGAGGAGCACGACACTGCACCGACATGGCTCCCTCCCCAGCTTTCCTAGCCAGAACCCGGGGGGGGGCGTGGCCGGAAACCGCGGTCGGCAACTTCTAGGGTTAGGGTTAGGGTTAGGGTTAGGGTCTGGAGAACCAGAAAGCCCACAGCTCCAGGGATAATTGGCATTGCAAAGGCCTGCCAAGAGGAGCACGACACTGCACCGACATGGCTCCCTCCCCAGCTTTCCTAGCCAGAACCCGGCGGGGGCGGGGCCGGAAACCGCGGTCGGCAACTTCTAGGGTTAGGGTTAGGGTTAGGGTCTGGAGAACCAGAAAGCCCACAGCTCCAGGGATAATTGGCATTGCAAAGGCCTGCCAAGAGGAGCACGACACTGCACCGACATGGCTCCCTCCCCAGCTTTCCTAGCCAGAACGCGGGGGGGGCGTGGCCAGAAACCGCGGTCGGCAATTTCTAGGGTTAGGGTTAGGGTTAGGGTCTGGAGAACCAGAAAGCCCACAGCTCCAGGGATAATTGGGATTGCAAAGGCCTGCCAAGAGGAGCACGACACTGCACCGACATGGCTCCCTCCCCAGCTTTCCTAGCCAGAACGCAGGGGGGGCGTGGCCGGAAACCGCCGTCGGCAACTTCTAGGGTTAGGGTTAGGGTTAGGGTCTGGAGAACCAGAAAGCCCACAGCTCCAGGGATAATTGGCATTGCAAAGGCCTGCCAAGAGGAGCACGACACTGCACCGACATGGCTCCCTCCCCAGCTTTCCTAGCCAGAACCCGGCGGGGGCGTGGCCGGAAACCGCGGTCGGCAACTTCTAGGGTTAGGGTTAGGGTTAGGGTCTGGAGAACCAGAAAGCCCACAGCTCCAGGGATAATTGGCATTGCAAAGGCCTGCCAAGAGGAGCACGACACTGCACCGACATGGCTCCCTCCCCAGCTTTCCTAGCCAGAACCCGGCGGGGGCGTGGCCGGAAACCGCGGTCGGCAACTTCTAGGGTTAGGGTTAGGGTTAGGGTCTGGAGAACCAGAAAGCCCACAGCTCCAGGGATAATTGGCATTGCAAAGGCCTGCCAAGAGGAGCACGACACTGCACCGACATGGCTCCCTCCCCAGCTTTCCTAGCCAGAACGCGGGGGGGGCGTGGCCGGAAACCGCGGTCGGCAACTTCTAGGGTTAGGGTTAGGGTTAGGGTCTGGAGAACCAGAAAGCCCACAGCTCCAGGGATAATTGGCATTGCAAAGGCCTGCCAAGAGGAGCACGACACTGCACCGACATGGCTCCCTCCCCAGCTTTCCTAGCCAGAACCCGGCGGGGGCGTGGTCGGAAACCGCGGTCGGCAACTTCTAGGGTTAGGGTTAGGGTTAGGGTCTGGAGAACCAGAAAGCCCACAGCTCCAGGGATAATTGGCATTGCAAAGGCCTGCCAAGAGGAGCACGACACTGCACCGACATGGCTCCCTCCCCAGCTTTCCTAGCCAAAACGCGGGGGGGGCGTGGCCGGAAACCGCGGTCGGCAACTTCTAGGGTTAGGGTTAGGGTTAGGGTCTGGAGAACCAGAAAGCCCACAGCTCCAGGGACAATTGGCATTGCAAAGGCCTGCCAAGAGGAGCACGACACTGCACCGACATGGCTCCCTCCCCAGCTTTCCTAGCCAGAACCCGGCGGGGGCGTGGCCGGAAACCGCCGTCGGCAACTTCTAGGGTTAGGGTTAGGGTTAGGGTCTGGAGAACCAGAAAGCCCACAGCTCCAGGGATAATTGGCATTGCAAAGGCCTGCCAAGAGGAGCACGACACTGCACCGACATGGCTCCCTCCCCAGCTTTCCTAGCCAGAACCCGGCGGGGGCGTGGCCGGAAACCGCGGTCGGCAACTTCTAGGGTTAGGGTTAGGGTTAGGGTCTGGAGAACCAGAAAGCCCACAGCTCCAGGGATAATTGGCATTGCAAAGGCCTGCCAAGAGGAGCACGACACTGCACCGACATGGCTCCCTCCCCAGCTTTCCTAGCCAGAACGCGGGGGGGGCGTGGCCGGAAACCGCGGTCGGCAACTTCTAGGGTTAGGGTTAGGGTTAGGGTCTGGAGAACCAGAAAGCCCACAGCTCCAGGGATAATTGGCATTGCAAAGGCCTGCCAAGAGGAGCACGACACTGCACCGACATGGCTCCCTCCCCAGCTTTCCTAGCCAGAACCCGGCGGGGGCGTGGTCGGAAACCGCGGTCGGCAACTTCTAGGGTTAGGGTTAGGGTTAGGGTCTGGAGAACCAGAAAGCCCACAGCTCCAGGGATAATTGGCATTGCAAAGGCCTGCCAAGAGGAGCACGACACTGCACCGACATGGCTCCCTCCCCAGCTTTCCTAGCCAAAACGCGGGGGGGGCGTGGCCGGAAACCGCGGTCGGCAACTTCTAGGGTTAGGGTTAGGGTTAGGGTCTGGAGAACCAGAAAGCCCACAGCTCCAGGGACAATTGGCATTGCAAAGGCCTGCCAAGAGGAGCACGACACTGCACCGACATGGCTCCCTCCCCAGCTTTCCTAGCCAGAACCCGGCGGGGGCGTGGCCGGAAACCGCCGTCGGCAACTTCTAGGGTTAGGGTTAGGGTTAGGGTCTGGAGAACCAGAAAGCCCACAGCTCCAGGGATAATTGGGATTGCAAAGGCCTGCCAAGAGGAGCACGACACTGCACCGACATGGCTCCCTCCCCAGCTTTCCCGGCTAGAACCCGGGGGGGGCGTGGCCGGAAAGCGCAGTCGGCAATTTCTAGGGTTAGGGTTAGGGTTAGGGTCTGGAGAACCAGAAAGCCCACAGCTCCAGGGATAATTGGCATTGCAAAGGCCTACCAAGAGGAGCACGACACTGCACCGACATGGCTCCCTCCCCAGCTTTCCTAGCCAGAACGTGGGGGGGGCGTGGCCGGAAACCGCGGTCGGCAACTTCTAGGGTTAGGGTTAGGGTTAGGGTCTGGAGAACCAGAAAGCCCACAGCTCCAGGGATAATTGGCATTGCAAAGGCCTGCCAAGAGGAGCACGACACTGCACCGACATGGCTCCCTCCCCAGCTTTCCTAGCCAGAACGCGGGGGGGGCGTGGCCGGAAACCGCGGTCGGCAACTTCTAGGGTTAGGGTTAGGGTTAGGGTCTGGAGAACCAGAAAGCCCACAGCTCCAGGGATAATTGGCATTGCAAAGGCCTGCCAAGAGGAGCACGACACTGCACCGACATGGCTCCCTCCCCAGCTTTCCTAGCCAGAACCCGGCGGGGGCGTGGCCGGAAACCGCCGTCGGCAACTTCTAGGGTTAGGGTTAGGGTTAGGGTCTGGAGAACCAGAAAGCCCACAGCTCCAGGGATAATTGGCATTGCAAAGGCCTGCCAAGAGGAGCACGACACTGCACCGACATGGCTCCCTCCCCAGCTTTCCTAGCCAGAACGCGGGGGGGGCGTGGCCGGAAACCGCCGTCGGCAACTTCTAGGGTTAGGGTTAGGGTTAGGGTCTGGAGAACCAGAAAGCCCACAGCTCCAGGGATAATTGGCATTGCAAAGGCCTGCCAAGAGGAGCACGACACTGCACCGACATGGCTCCCTCCCCAGCTTTCCTAGCCAGAACGCAGGGGCGGCGTGGCCGGAAACCGCGGTCGGCAACTTCTAGGGTTAGGGTTAGGGTTAGGGTCTGGAGAACCAGAAAGCCCACAGCTCCAGGGATAATTGGCATTGCAAAGGCCTGCCAAGAGGAGCACGACACTGCACCGACATGGCTCCCTCCCCAGCTTTCCTAGCCAGAACCCGGCGGGGGCGTGGCCGGAAACCGCCGTCGGCAACTTCTAGGGTTAGGGTTAGGGTTAGGGTCTGGAGAACCAGAAAGCCCACAGCTCCAGGGATAATTGGCATTGCAAAGGCCTGCCAAGAGGAGCACGACACTGCACCGACATGGCTCCCTCCCCAGCTTTCCTAGCCAGAATGCGGGGGGGGCGTGGCCGGAAACCGCGGTCGGCAACTTCTAGGGTTAGGGTTAGGGTTAGGGTCTGGAGAACCAGAAAGCCCACAGCTCCAGGGATAATTGGCATTGCAAAGGCCTGCCAAGAGGAGCACGACACTGCACCGACATGGCTCCCTCCCCAGCTTTCCTAGCCAGAACGCGGGGGGGGCGTGGCCGGAAACCGCGGTCGGCAACTTCTAGGGTTAGGGTTAGGGTTAGGGTCTGGAGAACCAGAAAGCCCACAGCTCCAGGGATAATTGGCATTGCAAAGGCCTGCCAAGAGGAGCACGACACTGCACCGACATGGCTCCCTCCCCAGCTTTCCTAGCCAGAATGCGGGAGGGGCGTGGCCGGAAACCGCGGTTGGCAACTTCTAGGGTTAGGGTTAGGGTTAGGGTCTGGAGAACCAGAAAGCCCACAGCTCCAGGGATAATTGGCATTGCAAAGGCCTGCCAAGAGGAGCACGACACTGCACCGACATGGCTCCCTCCCCAGCTTTCCTAGCCAGAACGCGGGGGGGGCGTGGCCAGAAACCGCGGTCGGCAACTTCTAGGGTTAGGGTTAGGGTTAGCGTCTGGAGAACCAGAAAGCCCACAGCTCCAGGGATAATTGGCATTGCAAAGGCCTGCCAAGAGGAGCACGACACTGCACCGACATGGCTCCCTCCCCAGCTTTCCTAGCCAGAACGCGGGGGGGGCGTGGCCGGAAACCGCCGTCGGCAACTTCTAGGGTTAGGGTTAGGGTTAGGGTCTGGAGAACCAGAAAGCCCACAGCTCCAGGGATAATTGGCATTGCAAAGGCCTGCCAAGAGGAGCACGACACTGCACCGACATGGCTCCCTCCCCAGCTTTCCTAGCCAGAACGCGGGGGGGGCGTGGCCGGAAACCGCGGTCGGCAACTTCTAGGGTTAGGGTTAGGGTTAGGGTCTGGAGAACCAGAAAGCCCACAGCTCCAGGGATAATTGGCATTGCAAAGGCCTGCCAAGAGGAGCACGACACTGCACCGACATGGCTCCCTCCCCAGCTTTCCTAGCCAGAACCCGGCGGGGGCGTGGCCGGAAACTGCGGTCGGCAACTTCTAGGGTTAGGGTTAGGGTTAGGGTCTGGAGGACCAGAAAGCCCACAGCTCCAGGGATAATTGGCATTGCAAAGGCCTGCCAAGAGGAGCACGACACTGCACCGACATGGCTCCCTCCCCAGCTTTCCCGGCTAGAACCCGGGGGGGGCGTGGCCGGAAAGCGCAGTCGGCAATTTCTAGGGTTAGGGTTAGGTTTAGCGTCTGGAGAACCAGAAAGCCCACAGCTCCAGGGATAATTGGGATTGCAAAGGCCTGCCAAGAGGAGCACGACACTGCACCGACATGGCTCCCTCCCCAGCTTTCCCAGCCAGAACGTGGGGGGGGCGTGGCCGGAAACCGCGGTCGGCAACTTCTAGGGTTAGGGTTAGGGTTAGGGTCTGGAGAACCAGAAAGCCCACAGCTCCAGGGATAATTGGCATTGCAAAGGCCTACCAAGAGGAGCACGGCACTGCACCGACATGGCTCCCTCCCCAGCTTTCCTAGCCAGAACCCGGCGGGGGCGTGGTCGGAAAGCGCAGTCGGCAACTTCTAGGGTTAGGGTTAGGGTTAGGGTCTGGAGAACCAGAAAGCCCACAGCTCCAGGGATAATTGGGATTGTAAAGGCCTGCCAAGAGGAGCACGACACTGCACCGACATGGCTCCCTCCCCAGCTTTCCTAGCCAGAACCCGGCGGGGGCGTGGCCGGAAACCGCGGTCGGCAATTTCTAGGGTTAGGGTTAGGGTTAGGGTCTGGAGAACCAGAAAGCCCACAGCTCCAGGGATAATTGGAATTGCAAAGGCCTGCCAAGAGGAGCACGACACTGCACCGACATGGCTCCCTCCCCAGCTTTCCTAGCCAGAACGCGGGGCGGGCGTGGCCGGAAACCGCGGTCGGCAACTTCTAGGGTTAGGGTTAGGGTTAGGGTCTGGAGAACCAGAAAGCCCACAGCTCCAGGGATAATTGGCATTGCAAAGGCCTGCCAAGAGGAGCACGACACTGCACCGACATGGCTCCCTCCCCAGCTTTCCTAGCCAGAACGCGGGGGGGGCGTGGCCGGAAACCGCCGTCGGCAACTTCTAGGGTTAGGGTTAGGGTTAGGGTCTGGAGAACCAGAAAGCCCACAGCTCCAGGGATAATTGGAATTGCAAAGGCCTGCCAAGAGGAGCACGACACTGCACCGACATGGCTCCCTCCCCAGCTTTCCTAGCCAGAACGCGGGGGGGGGCGTGGCCGGAAACCGCGGTCGGCAACTTCTAGGGTTAGGGTTAGGGTTAGGGTCTGGAGAACCAGAAAGCCCACAGCTCCAGGGATAATTGGCATTGCAAAGGCCTGCCAAGAGGAGCACGACACTGCACCGACATGGCTCCCTCCCCAGCTTTCCTAGCCAGAACGCGGGGGGGGCGTGGCCGGAAACCGCGGTCGGCAACTTCTAGGGTTAGGGTTAGGGTTAGGGTCTGGAGAACCAGAAAGCCCACAGCTCCAGGGATAATTGGCATTGCAAAGGCCTGCCAAGAGGAGCACGACACTGCACCGACATGGCTCCCTCCCCAGCTTTCCTAGCCAGAACCCGGCGGGGGCGTGGCCGGAAACCGCGGTCGGCAACTTCTAGGGTTAGGGTTAGGGTTAGGGTCTGGAGAACCAGAAAGCCCACAGCTCCAGGGATAATTGGCATTGCAAAGGCCTGCCAAGAGGAGCACGACACTGCACCGACATGGCTCCCTCCCCAGCTTTCCTAGCCAGAACCCGGCGGGGGCGTGGCCGGAAACCGCGGTCGGCAACTTCTAGGGTTAGGGTTAGGGTTAGGGTCTGGAGAACCAGAAAGCCCACAGCTCCAGGGATAATTGGCATTGCAAAGGCCTGCCAAGAGGAGCACGACACTGCACCGACATGGCTCCCTCCCCAGCTTTCCTAGCCAGAACCCGGGGGGGGCGTGGCCGGAAACCGCGGTCGGCAACTTCTAGGGTTAGGGTTAGGGTTAGGGTCTGGAGAACCAGAAAGCCCACAGCTCCAGGGATAATTGGCATTGCAAAGGCCTGCCAAGAGGAGCACGACACTGCACCGACATGGCTCCCTCCCCAGCTTTCCTAGCCAGAACGCGGGGGGGGCGTGGCCGGAAACCGCGGTCGGCAACTTCTAGGGTTAGGGTTAGGGTTAGGGTCTGGAGAACCAGAAAGCCCACAGCTCCAGGGATAATTGGCATTGCAAAGGCCTGCCAAGAGGAGCACGACACTGCACCGACATGGCTCCCTCCCCAGCTTTCCTAGCCAGAAGCCGGCGGGGGCGTGGCCGGAAACCGCGGTCGGCAACTTCTAGGGTTAGGGTTAGGGTTAGGGTCTGGAGAACCAGAAAGCCCACAGCTCCAGGGATAATTGGCATTGCAAAGGCCTGCCAAGAGGAGCACGACACTGCACCGACATGGCTCCCTCCCCAGCTTTCCTAGCCAGAACGCGGGGGGGGCGTGGCCGGAAACCGCGGTCGGCAACTTCTAGGGTTAGGGTTAGGGTTAGGGTCTGGAGAACCAGAAAGCCCACAGCTCCAGGGATAATTGGCATTGCAAAGGCCTGCCAAGAGGAGCACGACACTGCACCGACATGGCTCCCTCCCCAGCTTTCCTAGCCAGAACCCGGGGGGGGCGTGGCCGGAAAGCGCAGTCGGCAATTTCTAGGGTTAGGGTTAGGGTTAGCGTCTGGAGAACCAGAAAGCCCACAGCTCCAGGGATAATTGGGATTGCAAAGGCCTGCCAAGAGGAGCACGACACTGCACCGACATGGCTCCCTCCCCAGCTTTCCTAGCCAGAACGCGGGGGGGGCGTGGCCGGAAACCGCGGTCGGCAACTTCTAGGGTTAGGGTTAGGGTTAGGGTCTGGAGAACCAGAAAGCCCACAGCTCCAGGGATAATTGGCATTGCAAAGGCCTGCCAAGAGGAGCACGACACTGCACCGACATGGCTCCCTCCCCAGCTTTCCCGGCTAGAACCCGGGGGGGGCGTGGCCGGAAAGCGCAGTCGGCAATTTCTAGGGTTAGGGTTAGGTTTAGCGTCTGGAGAACCAGAAAGCCCACAGCTCCAGGGATAATTGGGATTGCAAAGGCCTGCCAAGAGGAGCACGACACTGCACCGACATGGCTCCCTCCCCAGCTTTCCTAGCCAGAACGTGGGGGGGGCGTGGCCGGAAACCGCGGTCGGCAACTTCTAGGGTTAGGGTTAGGGTTAGGGTCTGGAGAACCAGAAAGCCCACAGCTCCAGGGATAATTGGCATTGCAAAGGCCTACCAAGAGGAGCACGACACTGCACCGACATGGCTCCCTCCCCAGCTTTCCTAGCCAGAAGCCGGCGCGGGCGTGGTCGGAAAGCGCAGTCGGCAACTTCTAGGGTTAGGGTTAGGGTTAGGGTCTGGAGAACCAGAAAGCCCACAGCTCCAGGGATAATTGGGATTGTAAAGGCCTGCCAAGAGGAGCACGACACTGCACCGACATGGCTCCCTCCCCAGCTTTCCTAGCCAGAACGCGGGGGGGGCGTGGCCGGAAACCGCGGTCGGCAATTTCTAGGGTTAGGGTTAGGGTTAGGGTCTGGAGAACCAGAAAGCCCACAGCTCCAGGGATAATTGGAATTGCAAAGGCCTGCCAAGAGGAGCACGACACTGCACCGACATGGCTCCCTCCCCAGCTTTCCTAGCCAGAACGCGGGGGGGGCGTGGCCGGAAACCGCGGTCAGCAACTTCTAGGGTTAGGGTTAGGGTTAGGGTCTGGAGAACCAGAAAGCCCACAGCTCCAGGGATAATTGGCATTGCAAAGGCCTGCCAAGAGGAGCACGACACTGCACCGACATGGCTCCCTCCCCAGCTTTCCTAGCCAGAACGCGGGGGGGGCGTGGCCGGAAACCGCGGTCGGCAACTTCTAGGGTTAGGGTTAGGGTTAGGGTCTGGAGAACCAGAAAGCCCACAGCTCCAGGGATAATTGGCATTGCAAAGGCCTGCCAAGAGGAGCACGACACTGCACCGACATGGCTCCCTCCCCAGCTTTCCCGGCTAGAACCCGGGGGGGGCGTGGCCGGAAAGCGCAGTCGGCAATTTCTAGGGTTAGGGTTAGGTTTAGCGTCTGGAGAACCAGAAAGCCCACAGCTCCAGGGATAATTGGGATTGCAAAGGCCTGCCAAGAGGAGCACGACACTGCACCGACATGGCTCCCTCCCCAGCTTTCCTAGCCAGAACGTGGGGGGGGCGTGGCCGGAAACCGCGGTCGGCAACTTCTAGGGTTAGGGTTAGGGTTAGGGTCTGGAGAACCAGAAAGCCCACAGCTCCAGGGATAATTGGCATTGCAAAGGCCTGCCAAGAGGAGCACGACACTGCACCGACATGGCTCCCTCCCCAGCTTTCCTAGCCAGAACGCGGGGGGGGCGTGTCCGGAAACCGCGGTCGGCAACTTCTAGGGTTAGGGTTAGGGTTAGGGTCTGGAGAACCAGAAAGCCCACAGCTCCAGGGATAATTGGCATTGCAAAGGCCTGCCAAGAGGAGCACGACACTGCACCGACATGGCTCCCTCCCCAGCTTTCCTAGCCAGAACCCACGGGGGGCGTGACCGGAAACCGCGGTCGGCAACTTCTAGGGTTAGGGTTAGGGTTAGGGTCTGGAGAACCAGAAAGCCCACAGCTCCAGGGATAATTGGCATTGCAAAGGCCTGCCAAGAGGAGCACGACACTGCACCGACATGGCTCCCTCCCCAGCTTTCCTAGCCAGAACGCGGGGGGGGCGTGGCCGGAAACCGCGGTCGGCAACCCCTAGGGTTAGGGTTAGGGTTAGGGTCTGGAGAACCAGAAAGCCCACAGCTCCAGGGATAATTGGCATTGCAAAGGCCTGCCAAGAGGAGCACGACGCTGCACCGACATGGCTCCCTCCCCAGCTTTCCTAGCCAGAACCCGGCGGGGGCGTGGCCGGAAACCGCCGTCGGCAACTTCTAGGGTTAGGGTTAGGGTTAGGGTCTGGAGAACCAGAAAGCCCACAGCTCCAGGGATAATTGGCATTGCAAAGGCCTGCCAAGAGGAGCACGACACTGCACCGACATGGCTCCCTCCCCAGCTTTCCTAGCCAGAACCCGGGGGGGGCGTGGCCGGAAACCGCGGTCGGCAACTTCTAGGGTTAGGGTTAGGGTTAGGGTCTGGAGAACCAGAAAGCCCACAGCTCCAGGGATAATTGGGATTGCAAAGGCCTGCCAAGAGGAGCACGACACTGCACCGACATGGCTCCCTCCCCAGCTTTCCTAGCCAGAAGCCGGCGGGGGCGTGGCCGGAAACCGCGGTCGGCAACTTCTAGGGTTAGGGTTAGGGTTAGGGTCTGGAGAACCAGAAAGCCCACAGCTCCAGGGATAATTGGCATTGCAAAGGCCTGCCAAGAGGAGCACGACACTGCACCGACATGGCTCCCTCCCCAGCTTTCCTAGCCAGAACCCGGCGGGGGCGTGGCTGGAAACCGCGGTCGGCAACTTCTAGGGTTAGGGTTAGGGTTAGGGTCTGGAGAACCAGAAAGCCCACAGCTCCAGGGATAATTGGGATTGCAAAGGCCTGCCAAGAGGAGCACGACACTGCACCGACATGGCTCCCTCCCCAGCTTTCCTAGCCAGAACGCGGGGGGGGCGTGGCCGGAAACCGCGGTCGGCAACTTCTAGGGTTAGGGTTAGGGTTAGGGTCTGGAGAACCAGAAAGCCCACAGCTCCAGGGATAATTGGCATTGCAAAGGCCTGCCAAGAGGAGCACGACACTGCACCGACATGGCTCCCTCCCCAGCTTTCCTAGCCAGAACGCGGGGGGGGCGTGGCCGGAAACCGCCGTCGGCAACTTCTAGGGTTAGGGTTAGGGTTAGGGTCTGGAGAACCAGAAAGCCCACAGCTCCAGGGATAATTGGCATTGCAAAGGCCTGCCAAGAGGAGCACGACACTGCACCGACATGGCTCCCTCCCCAGATTTCCTAGCCAGAAGCCGGCGGGGGCGTGGCCGGAAACCGCGGTCGGCAACTTCTAGGGTTAGGGTTAGGGTTAGGGTCTGGAGAACCAGAAAGCCCACATCTCCAGGGATAATTGGCATTGCAAAGGCCTGCCAAGAGGAGCACGACACTGCACCGACATGGCTCCCTCCCCAGCTTTCCTAGCCAGAACGCGGGGGGGGCGTGGCCGGAAACCGCGGTCGGCAACTTCTAGGGTTAGGGTTAGGGTTAGGGTCTGGAGAACCAGAAAGCCCACAGCTCCAGGGATAATTGGCATTGCAAAGGCCTGCCAAGAGGAGCACGACACTGCACCGACATGGCTCCCTCCCCAGCTTTCCTAGCCAGAAGCCGGCGGGGGCGTGGCCGGAAACCGCGGTCGGCAACTTCTAGGGTTAGGGTTAGGGTTAGGGTCTGGAGAACCAGAAAGCCCACATCTCCAGGGATAATTGGCATTGCAAAGGCCTGCCAAGAGGAGCACGACACTGCACCGACATGGCTCCCTCCCCAGCTTTCCTAGCCAGAACGCGGGGGGGGCGTGGCCGGAAACCGCGGTCGGCAACTTCTAGGGTTAGGGTTAGGGTTAGGGTCTGGAGAACCAGAAAGCCCACAGCTCCAGGGATAATTGGCATTGCAAAGGCCTGCCAAGAGGAGCACGACACTGCACCGACATGGCTCCCTCCCCAGCTTTCCTAGCCAGAACCCGGCGGGGGCGTGGCCGGAAACCGCGGTCGGCAACTTCTAGGGTTAGGGTTAGGGTTAGGGTCTGGAGAACCAGAAAGCCCACAGCTCCAGGGATAATTGGGATTGTAAAGGCCTGCCAAGAGGAGCACGACACTGCACCGACATGGCTCCCTCCCCAGCTTTCCTAGCCAGAACCCACGGGGGGCGTGGCCGGAAACCGCGGTCGGCAATTTCTAGGGTTAGGGTTAGGGTTAGGGTCTGGAGAACCAGAAAGCCCACAGCTCCAGGGATAATTGGCATTGCAAAGGCCTGCCAAGAGGAGCACGACACTGCACCGACATGGCTCCCTCCCCAGCTTTCCTAGCCAGAACCCGTCGGGGGCGTGGCCGGAAACCGCGGTCGGCAACTTCTAGGGTTAGGGTTAGGGTTAGGGTCTGGAGAACCAGAAAGCCCACAGCTCCAGGGATAATTGGGATTGCAAAGGCCTGCCAAGAGGAGCACGACACTGCACCGACATGGCTCCCTCCCCAGCTTTCCTAGCCAGAACGCGGGGGGGCGTGGCCGGAAACCGCGGTCGGCAACTTCTAGGGTTAGGGTTAGGGTTAGGGTCTGGAGAACCAGAAAGCCCACAGCTCCAGGGATAATTGGCATTGCAAAGGCCTGCCAAGAGGAGCACGACACTGCACCGACATGGCTCCCTCCCCAGCTTTCCTAGCCAGAACCCGGCGGGGGCGGGGCCGGAAACCGCGGTCGGCAACTTCTAGGGTTAGGGTTAGGGTTAGGGTCTGGAGAACCAGAAAGCCCACAGCTCCAGGGATAATTGGCATTGCAAAGGCCTGCCAAGAGGAGCACGACACTGCACCGACATGGCTCCCTCCCCAGCTTTCCTAGCCAGAACGCGGGGGGGGCGTGGCCGGAAACCGCGGTCGGCAACTTCTAGGGTTAGGGTTAGGGTTAGGGTCTGGAGAACCAGAAAGCCCACAGCTCCAGGGATAATTGGCATTGCAAAGGCCTGCCAAGAGGAGCACGACACTGCACCGACATGGCTCCCTCCCCAGCTTTCCTAGCCAGAACGCGGGGGGGGCGTGGCCGGAAACCGCGGTCGGCAACTTCTAGGGTTAGGGTTAGGGTTAGGGTCTGGAGAACCAGAAAGCCCACAGCTCCAGGGATAATTGGCATTGCAAAGGCCTGCCAAGAGGAGCACGACACTGCACCGACATGGCTCCCTCCCCAGCTTTCCTAGCCAGAACCCACGGGGGGCGTGGCCGGAAACCGCGGTCGGCAATTTCTAGGGTTAGGGTTAGGGTTAGGGTCTGGAGAACCAGAAAGCCCACAGCTCCAGGGATAATTGGCATTGCAAAGGCCTGCCAAGAGGAGCACGACACTGCACCGACATGGCTCCCTCCCCAGCTTTCCTAGCCAGAACGCGGGGGGGGCGTGGCCGGAAACCGCGGTCGGCAACTTCTAGGGTTAGGGTTAGGGTTAGGGTCTGGAGAACCAGAAAGCCCACAGCTCCAGGGATAATTGGCATTGCAAAGGCCTGCCAAGAGGAGCACGACACTGCACCGACATGGCTCCCTCCCCAGCTTTCCTAGCCAGAACCCGGCGGGGGCGTGGCCGGAAAGCGCGGTCGGCAACTTCTAGGGTTAGGGTTAGGGTTAGGGTCTGGAGAACCAGAAAGCCCACAGCTCCAGGGATAATTGGCATTGCAAAGGCCTGCCAAGAGGAGCACGACACTGCACCGACATGGCTCCCTCCCCAGCTTTCCTAGCCAGAACCCGGCGAGGGCGGGGCCGGAAACCGCGGTCGGCAACTTCTAGGGTTAGGGTTAGGGTTAGGGTCTGGAGAACCAGAAAGCCCACAGCTCCAGGGATAATTGGCATTGCAAAGGCCTGCCAAGAGGAGCACGACACTGCACCGACATGGCTCCCTCCCCAGCTTTCCTAGCCAGAACGCGGGGGGGGCGTGGCCAGAAACCGCGGTCGGCAACTTCTAGGGTTAGGGTTAGGGTTAGGGTCTGGAGAACCAGAAAGCCCACAGCTCCAGGGATAATTGGGATTGTAAAGGCCTGCCAAGAGGAGCACGACACTGCACCGACATGGCTCCCTCCCCAGCTTTCCTAGCCAGAACCCACGGGGGGCGTGGCCGGAAACCGCGGTCGGCAATTTCTAGGGTTAGGGTTAGGGTTAGGGTCTGGAGAACCAGAAAGCCCACAGCTCCAGGGATAATTGGAATTGCAAAGGCCTGCCAAGAGGAGCACGACACTGCACCGACATGGCTCTCTCCCCAGCTTTCCTAGCCAGAACCCGGCGGGGTCGTGGCCGGAAAGCGCGGTCGGCAACTTCTAGGGTTAGGGTTAGGGTTAGGGTCTGGAGAACCAGAAAGCCCACAGCTCCAGGGATAATTGGCATTGCAAAGGCCTGCCAAGAGGAGCACGACACTGCACCGACATGGCTCCCTCCCCAGCTTTCCTAGCCAGAACCCGGCGGGGGCGTGGCCGGAAACCGCGGTCGGCAACTTCTAGGGTTAGGGTTAGGGTTAGGGTCTGGAGAACCAGAAAGCCCACAGCTCCAGGGATAATTGGCATTGCAAAGGCCTGCCAAGAGGAGCACGACACTGCACCGACATGGCTCCCTCCCCAGCTTTCCTAGCCAGAACGCGGGGGGGGCGTGGCCGGAAACCGCGGTCGGCAACTTCTAGGGTTAGGGTTAGGGTTAGGGTCTGGAGAACCAGAAAGCCCACAGCTCCAGGGATAATTGGGATTGTAAAGGCCTGCCAAGAGGAGCACGACACTGCACCGACATGGCTCCCTCCCCAGCTTTCCTAGCCAGAACGCGGGGGGGGCGTGGCCGGAAACCGCGGTCGGCAACTTCTAGGGTTAGGGTTAGGGTTAGGGTCTGGAGAACCAGAAAGCCCACAGCTCCAGGGATAATTGGGATTGTAAAGGCCTGCCAAGAGGAGCACGACACTGCACCGACATGGCTCCCTCCCCAGCTTTCCTAGCCAGAACCCGGCGGGGGCGTGGTCGGAAAGCGCAGTCGGCAACTTCTAGGGTTAGGGTTAGGGTTAGGGTCTGGAGAACCAGAAAGCCCACAGCTCCAGGGATAATTGGCATTGTAAATGCCTGCCAAGAGGAGCACGACACTGCACCGACATGGCTCCCTCCCCAGCTTTCCTAGCCAGAACCCACGGGGGGCGTGGCCGGAAACCGCGGTCGGCAATTTCTAGGGTTAGGGTTAGGGTTAGGGTCTGGAGAACCAGAAAGCCCACAGCTCCAGGGATAATTGGAATTGCAAAGGCCTGCCAAGAGGAGCACGACACTGCACCGACATGGCTCCCTCCCCAGCTTTCCTAGCCAGAACGCGGGGGGGGCGTGGCCGGAAACCGCGGTCGGCAACTTCTAGGGTTAGGGTTAGGGTTAGGGTCTGGAGAACCAGAAAGCCCACAGCTCCAGGGATAATTGGCATTGCAAAGGCCTGCCAAGAGGAGCACGACACTGCACTGACATGGCTCCCTCCCCAGCTTTCCTAGCCAGAACGCGGGGGGGGCGTGGCCGGAAACCGCGGTCGGCAACTTCTAGGGTTAGGGTTAGGGTTAGGGTCTGGAGAACCAGAAAGCCCACAGCTCCAGGGATAATTGGAATTGCAAAGGCCTGCCAAGAGGAGCACGACACTGCACCGACATGGCTCCCTCCCCAACTTTCCTAGCCAGAACGCCGGGGGGGCGTGGCCGGAAACCGCGGTCGGCAACTTCTAGGGTTAGGGTTAGGGTTAGGGTCTGGAGAATCAGAAAGCCCACAGCTCCAGGGATAATTGGGATTGCAAAGGCCTGCCAAGAGGAGCACGACACTGCACCGACATGGCTCCCTCCCCAGCTTTCCTAGCCAGAACCCGGGGGGGGCGTGGCCGGAAACCGCGGTCGGCAACTTCTAGGGTTAGGGTTAGGGTTAGGGTCTGGAGAACCAGAAAGCCCACAGCTCCAGGCATAATTGGCATTGCAAAGGCCTGCCAAGAGGAGCACGACACTGCACCGACATGGCTCCCTCCCCAGCTTTCCTAGCCAGAACGTGGGGGGGGCGTGGCCGGAAACCGCCGTCGGCAACTTCTAGGGTTAGGGTTAGGGTTAGGGTCTGGAGAACCAGAAAGCCCACAGCTCCAGGGATAATTGGCATTGCAAAGGCCTACCAAGAGGAGCACGACACTGCACCGACATGGCTCCCTCCCCAGCTTTCCTAGCCAGAACCCGGCGGGGGCGTGGTCGGAAAGCGCAGTCGGCAACTTCTAGGGTTAGGGTTAGGGTTAGGGTCTGGAGAACCAGAAAGCCCACAGCTCCAGGGATAATTGGGATTGCAAAGGCCTGCCAAGAGGAGCACGACACTGCACCGACATGGCTCCCTCCCCAGCTTTCCTAGCCAGAACCCGGCGGGGGCGTGGCCGGAAACCGCGGTCGGCAACTTCTAGGGTTAGGGTTAGGGTTAGGGTCTGGAGAACCAGAAAGCCCACAGCTCCAGGGATAATTGGCATTGCAAAGGCCTGCCAAGAGGAGCACGACACTGCACCGACATGGCTCCCTCCCCAGCTTTCCTAGCCAGAACGCGGGGGGGGCGTGGCCGGAAACCGCGGTCGGCAACTTCTAGGGTTAGGGTTAGGGTTAGGGTCTGGAGAACCAGAAAGCCCACAGCTCCAGGGATAATTGGCATTGCAAAGGCCTGCCAAGAGGAGCACGACACTGCACCGACATGGCTCCCTCCCCAGCTTTCCTAGCCAGAACGCGGGGGGGGCGTGGCCGGAAACCGCGGTCGGCAACTTCTAGGGTTAGGGTTAGGGTTAGGGTCTGGAGAACCAGAAAGCCCACAGCTCCAGGGATAATTGGCATTGCAAAGGCCTGCCAAGAGGAGCACGACACTGCACCGACATGGCTCCCTCCCCAGCTTTCCAAGCCAGAACGCGGGGGGGCGTGGCCGGAAACCGCGGTCGGCAACTTCTAGGGTTAGGGTTAGGGTTAGGGTCTGGAGAACCAGAAAGCCCACAGCTCCAGGGATAATTGGGATTGCAAAGGCCTGCCAAGAGGAGCACGACACTGCACCGACATGGCTCCCTCCCCAGCTTTCCTAGCCAGAACGCGGGGGGGGCGTGGCCGGAAACCGCGGTCGGCAACTTCTAGGGTTAGGGTTAGGGTTAGGGTCTGGAGAACCAGAAAGCCCACAGCTCCAGGGATAATTGGCATTGCAAAGGCCTGCCAAGAGGAGCACGACACTGCACCGACATGGCTCCCTCCCCAGCTTTCCTAGCCAGAACGCGGGGGGGGCGTGGCCGGAAACCGCGGTCGGCAACTTCTAGGGTTAGGGTTAGGGTTAGGGTCTGGAGAACCAGAAAGCCCACAGCTCCAGGGATAATTGGCATTGCAAAGGCCTGCCAAGAGGAGCACGACACTGCACCGACATGGCTCCCTCCCCAGCTTTCCTAGCCAGAACCCGGCGGGGGCGTGGCCGGAAACCGCGGTCGGCAACTTCTAGGGTTAGGGTTAGGGTTAGGGTCTGGAGAACCAGAAAGCCCACAGCTCCAGGGATAATTGGCATTGCAAAGGCCTGCCAAGAGGAGCACGACACTGCACCGACATGGCTCCCTCTCCAGCTTTCCTAGCCATAACGCGGGGGGGGCGTGGCCGGAAACCGCGGTCGGCAACTTCTAGGGTTAGGGTTAGGGTTAGGGTCTGGAGAACCAGAAAGCCCACAGCTCCAGGGATAATTGGCATTGCAAAGGCCTGCCAAGAGGAGCACGACACTGCACCGACATGGCTCCCTCCCCAGCTTTCCTAGCCAGAACGCGGGGGGGGCGTGGCCGGAAACCGCGGTCGGCAACCCCTAGGGTTAGGGTTAGGGTTAGGGTCTGGAGAACCAGAAAGCCCACAGCTCCAGGGATAATTGGCATTGCAAAGGCCTGCCAAGAGGAGCACGACACTGCACCGACATGGCTCCCTCCCCAGCTTTCCTAGCCAGAACCCGGCGGGGGCGTGGCCGGAAACCGCCGTCGGCAACTTCTAGGGTTAGGGTTAGGGTTAGGGTCTGGAGAACCAGAAAGCCCACAGCTCCAGGGATAATTGGCATTGCAAAGGCCTGCCAAGAGGAGCACGACACTGCACCGACATGGCTCCCTCCCCAGCTTTCCTAGCCAGAACGCGGGGGGGGCGTGGCCGGAAACCGCGGTCGGCAACTTCTAGGGTTAGGGTTAGGGTTAGCGTCTGGAGAACCAGAAAGCCCACAGCTCCAGGGATAATTGGGATTGCAAAGGCCTGCCAAGAGGAGCACGACACTGCACCGACATGGCTCCCTCCCCAGATTTCCTAGCCAGAACGCGGGGGGGGCGTGGCCGGAAACCGCGGTCGGCAACTTCTAGGGTTAGGGTTAGGGTTAGGGTCTGGAGAACCAGAAAGCCCACAGCTCCAGGGATAATTGGCATTGCAAAGGCCTGCCAAGAGGAGCACGACACTGCACCGACATGGCTCCCTCCCCAACTTTCCTAGCCAGAACGCCGGGGGGGCGTGGCCGGAAACCGCGGTCGGCAACTTCTAGGGTTAGGGTTAGGGTTAGGGTCTGGAGAACCAGAAAGCCCACAGCTCCAGGGATAATTGGGATTGCAAAGGCCTGCCAAGAGGAGCACGACACTGCACCGACATGGCTCCCTCCCCAGCTTTCCTAGCCAGAACGCGGGGGGGGCGTGGCCGGAAACCGCGGTCGGCAACTTCTAGGGTTAGGGTTAGGGTTAGGGTCTGGAGAACCAGAAAGCCCACAGCTCCAGGGATAATTGGCATTGCAAAGGCCTGCCAAGAGGAGCACGACACTGCACCGACATGGCTCCCTCCCCAGCTTTCCTAGCCAGAACCCGGCGGGGGCGTGGCCGGAAACCGCGGTCGGCAACTTCTAGGGTTAGGGTTAGGGTTAGGGTCTGGAGAACCAGAAAGCCCACAGCTCCAGGGATAATTGGCATTGCAAAGGCCTGCCAAGAGGAGCACGACACTGCACCGACATGGCTCCCTCCCCAGCTTTCCTAGCCATAACGCGGGGGGGGCGTGGCCGGAAACCGCGGTCGGCAACTTCTAGGGTTAGGGTTAGGGTTAGGGTCTGGAGAACCAGAAAGCCCACAGCTCCAGGGATAATTGGCATTGCAAAGGCCTGCCAAGAGGAGCACGACACTGCACCGACATGGCTCCCTCCCCAGCTTTCCTAGCCAGAACGCGGGGGGGGGCGTGGCCGGAAACCGCGGTCGGCAACCCCTAGGGTTAGGGTTAGGGTTAGGGTCTGGAGAACCAGAAAGCCCACAGCTCCAGGGATAATTGGCATTGCAAAGGCCTGCCAAGAGGAGCACGACACTGCACCGACATGGCTCCCTCCCCAGCTTTCCTAGCCAGAACCCGGCGGGGGCGTGGCCGGAAACCGCCGTCGGCAACTTCTAGGGTTAGGGTTAGGGTTAGGGTCTGGAGAACCAGAAAGCCCACAGCTCCAGGGATAATTGGCATTGCAAAGGCCTGCCAAGAGGAGCACGACACTGCACCGACATGGCTCCCTCCCCAGCTTTCCTAGCCAGAACGCGGGGGGGGCGTGGCCGGAAACCGCGGTCGGCAACTTCTAGGGTTAGGGTTAGGGTTAGCGTCTGGAGAACCAGAAAGCCCACAGCTCCAGGGATAATTGGGATTGCAAAGGCCTGCCAAGAGGAGCACGACACTGCACCGACATGGCTCCCTCCCCAGATTTCCTAGCCAGAACGCGGGGGGGGCGTGGCCGGAAACCGCGGTCGGCAACTTCTAGGGTTAGGGTTAGGGTTAGGGTCTGGAGAACCAGAAAGCCCACAGCTCCAGGGATAATTGGCATTGCAAAGGCCTGCCAAGAGGAGCACGACACTGCACCGACATGGCTCCCTCCCCAACTTTCCTAGCCAGAACGCCGGGGGGGCGTGGCCGGAAACCGCGGTCGGCAACTTCTAGGGTTAGGGTTAGGGTTAGGGTCTGGAGAACCAGAAAGCCCACAGCTCCAGGGATAATTGGGATTGCAAAGGCCTGCCAAGAGGAGCACGACACTGCACCGACATGGCTCCCTCCCCAGCTTTCCTAGCCAGAAGCCGGGGGGGGCGTGGCCGGAAACCGCAGTCGGCAACTTCTAGGGTTAGGGTTAGGGTTAGGGTCTGGAGAACCAGAAAGCCCAGAGCTCCAGGGATAATTGGCATTGCAAAGGCCTGCCAAGAGGAGCACGACACTGCACCGACATGGCTCCCTCCCCAGCTTTCCTAGCCAGAACCCGGCGGGGGCGTGGCCGGAAACCGCGGTCGGCAACTTCGAGGGTTAGGGTTAGGGTTAGGGTCTGGAGAACCAGAAAGCCCACAGCTGCAGGGATAATTGGCATTGTAAAGGCCTGCCAAGAGGAGCACGACACTGCACCGACATGGCTCCCTCCCCAGCTTTCCTAGCCAGAACGCGGGGGGGGCGTGGCCGGAAACCGCGGTCGGCAACTTCTAGGGTTAGGGTTAGGGTTAGGGTCTGGAGAACCAGAAAGCCCACGGCTCCAGGGATAATTGGGATTGCAAAGGCCTGCCAAGAGGAGCACGACACTGCACCGACATGGCTCCCTCCCCAGCTTTCCTAGCCAGAATGCGGGGGGGGCGTGGCCGGAAACCGCGGTCGGCAACTTCTAGGGTTAGGGTTAGGGTTAGGGTCTGGAGAACCAGAAAGCCCACAGCTCCAGGGATAATTGGCATTGCAAAGGCCTGCCAAGAGGAGCACGACACTGCACCGACATGGCTCCCTCCCCAGCTTTCCTAGCCAGAACGCGGGGGGGGCGTGGCCGGAAAGCGCGGTAGGCAACTTCTAGGGTTAGGGTTAGGGTTAGGGTCTGGAGAACCAGAAAGCCCACAGCTCCAGGGATAATTGGCATTGCAAAGGCCTGCCAAGAGGAGCACGACACTGCACCGACATGGCTCCCTCCCCAGCTTTCCTAGCCAGAACGCGGGGGGGGCGTGGCCGGAAAGCGCGGTCGGCAACTTCTAGGGTTAGGGTTAGGGTTAGGGTCTGGAGAACCAGAAAGCCCACAGCTCCAGGGATAATTGGCATTGCAAAGGCCTGCCAAGAGGAGCACGACACTGCACCGACATGGCTCCCTCCCCAGCTTTCCTAGCCAGAACGCGGGGGGGGCGTGGCCGGAAACCGCGGTCGGCAACTTCTAGGGTTAGGGTTAGGGTTAGGGTCTGGAGAACCAGAAAGCCCACAGCTCCAGGGATAATTGGCATTGCAAAGGCCTGCCAAGAGGAGCACGACACTGCACCGACATGGCTCCCTCCCCAGCTTTCCTAGCCAGAACCCGGCGGGGGCGTGGTCGGAAACCGCGGTCGGCAACTTCTAGGGTTAGGGTTAGGGTTAGGGTCTGGAGAACCAGAAAGCCCACAGCTCGAGGGATAATTGGCATTGCAAAGGCCTGCCAAGAGGAGCACGACACTGCACCGACATGGCTCCCTCCCCAGCTTTCCTAGCCAGAACGCGGGGGGGGCGTGGCCGGAAACCGCGGTCGGCAACTTCTAGGGTTAGGGTTAGGGTTAGGGTCTGGAGAACCAGAAAGCCCACAGCTCCAGGGATAATTGGCATTGCAAAGGCCTGCCAAGAGGAGCACGACACTGCACCGACATGGCTCCCTCCCCAGGTTTCCTAGCCAGAACCCGGCGGGGGCGTGGCCGGAAACCGCGGTCGGCAACTTCTAGGGTTAGGGTTAGGGTTAGGGTCTGGAGAACCAGAAAGCCCACAGCTCCAGGGATAATTGGCATTGCAAAGGCCTGCCAAGAGGAGCACGACACTGCACCGACATGGCTCCCTCCCCAGCTTTCCTAGCCAGAACGCGGGGGGGGCGTGGCCGGAAAGCGCGGTCGGCAACTTCTAGGGTTAGGGTTAGGGTTAGGGTCTGGAGAACCAGAAAGCCCACAGCTCCAGGGATAATTGGCATTGCAAAGGCCTGCCAAGAGCAGCACGACACTGCACCGACATGGCTCCCTCCCCAGCTTTCCTAGCCAGAACGCGGGGGTGGCGTGGCCGGAAACCGCGGTCGGCAATTTCTAGGGTTAGGGTTAGGGTTAGGGTCTGGAGAACCAGAAAGCCCACAGCTCCAGGGACAATTGGCATTGCAAAGGCCTGCCAAGAGGAGCACGACACTGCACCGACATGGCTCCCTCCCCAGCTTTCCAAGCCATAACGCGGGGGGGGCGTGGCCGGAAACCGCGGTCGGCAACTTCTAGGGTTAGGGTTAGGGTTAGGGTCTGGAGAACCAGAAAGCCCACAGTTCCAGGGATAATTGGCATTGCAAAGGCCTGCCAAGAGGAGCACGACACTGCACCGACATGGCTCCCTCCCCAGCTTTCCTAGCCAGAACGCGGGGGGGGGCGTGGCCGGATACGGCGGTCGGCAACCCCTAGGGTTAGGGTTAGGGTTAGGGTCTGGAGAACCAGAAAGCCCACAGCTCCAGGGATAATTGGGATTGCAAAGGCCTGCCAAGAGGAGCACGACACTGCACCGACATGGCTCCCTCCCCAGCTTTCCTAGCCAGAACGCGGGGGGGGCGTGGCCAGAAACCGCGGTCGGCAACTTCTAGGGTTAGGGTTAGGGTTAGGGTCTGGAGAACCAGAAAGCCCACAGCTCCAGGGATAATTGGCATTGCAAAGGCCTGCCAAGAGGAGCACGACACTGCACCGACATGGCTCCCTCCCCAGCTTTCCTAGCCAGAACGCGGGGGGGGCGTGGCCGGAAACCGCGGTCGGCAACTTCTAGGGTTAGGGTTAGGGTTAGGGTCTGGAGAACCAGAAAGCCCACAGCTCCAGGGATAATTGGCATTGCAAAGGCCTGCCAAGAGGAGCACGACACTGCACCGACATGGCTCCCTCCCCAGCTTTCCTAGCCAGAACCCGGCGGGGGCGTGGCCGGAAAGCGCGGTCGGCAACTTCTAGGGTTAGGGTTAGGGTTAGGGTCTGGAGAACCAGAAAGCCCACAGCTCCAGGGATAATTGGCATTGCAAAGGCCTGCCAAGAGGAGCACGACACTGCACTGACATGGCTCCCTCCCCAGCTTTCCTAGCCAGAACCCGGCGGGGGCGTGGCCGGAAAGCGCGGTCGGCAACTTCTAGGGTTAGGGTTAGGGTTAGGGTCTGGAGAACCAGAAAGCCCACAGCTCCAGGGATAATTGGCATTGCAAAGGCCTGCCAAGAGGAGCACGACACTGCGCCGACATGGCTCCCTCCCCAGCTTTCCTAGACAGAACGCGGGGGGGGGCGTGGCCGGAAACCGCGGTCGGCAACCCCTAGGGTTAGGGTTAGGGTTAGGGTCTGGAGAACCAGAAAGCCCACAGCTCCAGGGATAATTGGCATTGCAAAGGCCTGCCAAGAGGAGCACGACACTGCACCGACATGGCTCCCTCCCCAGCTTTCCTAGCCAGAACGCGGGGGGGGCGTGGCCGGAAACCGCGGTCGGCAACTTCTAGGGTTAGGGTTAGGGTTAGGGTCTGGAGAACCAGAAAGCCCACAGCTCCAGGGATAATTGGCATTGCAAAGGCCTGCCAAGAGGAGCACGACACTGCACCGACATGGCTCTCTCCCCAGCTTTCCTAGCCAGAACGCGGGGGGGGCGTGGCCGGAAACCACGGTCGGCAACTTCTAGGGTTAGGGTTAGGGTTAGGGTCTGGAGAACCAGAAAGCCCACAGCTCCAGGGATAATTGGCATTGCAAAGGCCTGCCAAGAGGAGCACGACACTGCACTGACATGGCTCCCTCCCCAGCTTTCCTAGCCAGAACCCGGCGGGGGCGTGGCCGGAAACCGCGGTCGGCAACTTCTAGGGTTAGGGTTAGGGTTAGGGTCTGGAGAACCAGAAAGCCCACAGCTGCAGGGATAATTGGCATTGCAAAGGCCTGCCAAGAGGAGCACGACACTGCACCGACATGGCTCCCTCCCCAGCTTTCCTAGACAGAACGCGGGGGGGGGCGTGGCCGGAAACCGCGGTCGGCAACTTCTAGGGTTAGGGTTAGGGTTAGGGTCTGGAGAACCAGAAAGCCCACAGCTCCAGGGATAATTGGCATTGCAAAGGCCTGCCAAGAGGAGCACGACACTGCACCGACATGGCTCCCTCCCCAGCTTTCCTAGCCAGAACGCGGGGGGGGCGTGGCCGGAAACCGCGGTCGGCAACTTCTAGGGTTAGGGTTAGGGTTAGGGTCTGGAGAACCAGAAAGCCCACAGCTCCAGGGATAATTGGGATTGCAAAGGCCTGCCAAGAGGAGCACGACACTGCACCGACATGGCTCTCTCCCCAGCTTTCCTAGCAAGAACCCACGGGGGGCGTGGCCGGAAACCGCGGTCGGCAACTTCTAGGGTTAGGGTTAGGGTTAGGGTCTGGAGAACCAGAAAGCCCACAGCTCCAGGGATAATTGGCATTGCAAAGGCCTGCCAAGAGGAGCACGACACTGCACCGACATGGCTCCCTCCCCAGCTTTCCAAGCCAGAACGCGGGGGGGGCGTGGCCAGAAACCGCGGTCGGCAACTTCTAGGGTTAGGGTTAGGGTTAGTGTTAGCGTCTGGAGAACCAGAAAGCCCACAGCTCCAGGGATAATTGGCATTGCAAAGGCCTGCCAAGAGGAGCACGACACTGCACCGACATGGCTCCCTCCCCAGCTTTCCTAGCCAGAACGCGGGGGGGGCGTGGCCGGAAACCGCGGTCGACAACTTCTAGGGTTAGGGTTAGGGTTAGGGTCTGGAGAACCAGAAAGCCCACAGCTCCAGCGATAATTGGCATTGCAAAGGCCTGCCAAGAGGAGCACGACACTGCACCGACATGGCTCCCTCCCCAGCTTTCCTAGCCAGAACGCGGGGGGGGCGTGGCCGGAAACCGCGGTCGGCAACTTCTAGGGTTAGGGTGAGGGTTAGGGTCTGGAGAACCAGAAAGCCCACAGCTCCAGTGATAATTGGCATTGCAAAGGCCTGCCAAGAGGAGCACGACACTGCACCGACATGGCTCCCTCCCCAGCTTTCCTAGCCAGAACGCGGGGGGGGCGTGGCCGGAAAGCGCGGTCGGCAACTTCTAGGGTTAGGGTTAGGGTTAGGGTCTGGAGAACCAGAAAGCCCACAGCTCCAGGGATAATTGGGATTGCAAAGGCCTGCCAAGAGGAGCACGACACTGCACCGATATGTCTCCCTCCCCAGCTTTCCTAGCCAGAACGCGGGGGGGGCGTGGCCGGAAACCGCGGTCGGCAACTTCTAGGGTTAGGGTTAGGGTTAGGGTCTGGAGAACCAGAAAGCCCACAGCTCCAGGGATAATTGGCATTGCAAAGGCCTGCCAAGAGGAGCACGACACTGCACCGACATGGCTCCCTCCCCAGCTTTCCTAGCCAGAACCCGGCGGGGGCGTGGCCGGAAACCGCGGTCGGCAACTTCTAGGGTTAGGGTTAGGGTTAGGGTCTGGAGAACCAGAAAGCCCACAGCTCCAGGGATAATTGGCATTGCAAAGGCCTGCCAAGAGGAGCACGACACTGCACCGACATGGCTCCCTCCCCAGCTTTCCTAGCCAGAACGCGGGGGGGGGCGTGGCCGGAAACCGCGGTCGGCAACTTCTAGGGTTAGGGTTAGGGTTAGTGTTAGCGTCTGGAGAACCAGAAAGCCCACAGCTCCAGGGATAATTGGCATTGCAAAGGCCTGCCAAGAGGAGCACGACACTGCACCGACATGGCTCTCTCCCCAGCTTTCCTAGCCAGAACGCGAGGGGGGCGTGGCCGGAAACCACGGTCGGCAACTTCTAGGGTTAGGGTTAGGGTTAGGGTCTGGAGAACCAGAAAGCCCACAGCTCCAGGGATAATTGGCATTGCAAAGGCCTGCCAAGAGGAGCACGACACTGCACTGACATGGCTCCCTCCCCAGCTTTCCTAGCCAGAACCCGGCGGGGGCGTGGCCGGAAACCGCGGTCGGCAACTTCTAGGGTTAGGGTTAGGGTTAGGGTCTGGAGAACCAGAAAGCCCACAGCTGCAGGGATAATTGGCATTGCAAAGGCCTGCCAAGAGGAGCACGACACTGCACCGACATGGCTCCCTCCCCAGCTTTCCTAGACAGAACGCGGGGGGGGGCGTGGCCGGAAACCGCGGTCGGCAACTTCTAGGGTTAGGGTTAGGGTTAGGGTCTGGAGAACCAGAAAGCCCACAGCTCCAGGCATAATTGGCATTGCAAAGGCCTGCCAAGAGGAGCACGACACTGCACCGACATGGCTCCCTCCCCAGCTTTCCTAGCCAGAACGCGGGGGGGGCGTGGCCGGAAACCGCGGTCGGCAACTTCTAGGGTTAGGGTTAGGGTTAGGGTCTGGAGAACCAGAAAGCCCACAGCTCCAGGGATAATTGGGATTGCAAAGGCCTGCCAAGAGGAGCACGACACTGCACCGACATGGCTCTCTCCCCAGCTTTCCTAGCAAGAACCCACGGGGGGCGTGGCCGGAAACCGCGGTCGGCAACTTCTAGGGTTAGGGTTAGGGTTAGGGTCTGGAGAACCAGAAAGCCCACAGCTCCAGGGATAATTGGCATTGCAAAGGCCTGCCAAGAGGAGCACGACACTGCACCGACATGGCTCCCTCCCCAGCTTTCCAAGCCAGAACGCGGGGGGGGCGTGGCCAGAAACCGCCGTCGGCAACTTCTAGGGTTAGGGTTAGGGTTAGTGTTAGCGTCTGGAGAACCAGAAAGCCCACAGCTCCAGGGATAATTGGGATTGCAAAGGCCTGCCAAGAGGAGCACGACACTGCACCGACATGGCTCCCTCCCCAGCTTTCCTAGCCAGAACGCGGGGGGGGCGTGGCCGGAAACCGCGGTCGGCAACTTCTAGGGTTAGGGTTAGGGTTAGGGTCTGGAGAACCAGAAAGCCCACAGCTCCAGCGATAATTGGCATTGCAAAGGCCTGCCAAGAGGAGCACGACACTGCACCGACATGGCTCCCTCCCCAGCTTTCCTAGCCAGAACGCGGGGGGGGCGTGGCCGGAAACCGCGGTCGGCAACTTCTAGGGTTAGGGTGAGGGTTAGGGTCTGGAGAACCAGAAAGCCCACAGCTCCAGTGATAATTGGCATTGCAAAGGCCTGCCAAGAGGAGCACGACACTGCACCGACATGGCTCCCTCCCCAGCTTTCCTAGCCAGAACGCGGGGGGGGCGTGGCCGGAAAGCGCGGTCGGCAACTTCTAGGGTTAGGGTTAGGGTTAGGGTCTGGAGAACCAGAAAGCCCACAGCTCCAGGGATAATTGGGATTGCAAAGGCCTGCCAAGAGGAGCACGACACTGCACCGATATGGCTCCCTCCCCAGCTTTCCTAGCCAGAACGCGGCGGGGGCGTGGCCGGAAACCGCGGTCGGCAACTTCTAGGGTTAGGGTTAGGGTTAGGGTCTGGAGAACCAGAAAGCCCACAGCTCCAGGGATAATTGGCATTGCAAAGGCCTGCCAAGAGGAGCACGACACTGCACTGACATGGCTCCCTCCCCAGCTTTCCTAGCCAGAACCCGGCGGGGGCGTGGCCGGAAACCGCCGTCGGCAACTTCTAGGGTTAGGGTTAGGGTTAGGGTCTGGAGAACCAGAAAGCCCACAGCTCCAGGGATAATTGGGATTGCAAAGGCCTGCCAAGAGGAGCACGACACTGCACCGACATGGCTCCCTCCCCAGCTTTCCTAGCCAGAACGCGGGGGGGGGCGTGGCCGGAAACCGCGGTCGGCAACTTCTAGGGTTAGGGTTAGGGTTAGCGTCTGGAGAACCAGAAAGCCCACAGCTCCAGGGATAATTGGCATTGCAAAGGCCTGCCAAGGGGAGCACGACACTGCACCGACATGGCTCTCTCCCCAGCTTTCCTAGCCAGAACGCGGGGGGGGCGTGGCCGGAAACCGCCGTCGGCAACTTCTAGGGTTAGGGTTAGGGTTAGGGTCTGGAGAACCAGAAAGCCCACAGCTGCAGGGATAATTGGCATTGCAAAGGCCTGCCAAGAGGAGCACGACACTGCACCGACATGGCTCCCTCCCCAGCTTTCCTAGCCAGAACCCGGCGGGGGCGTGGCCGGAAACCGCCGTCGGCAACTTCTAGGGTTAGGGTTAGGGTTAGGGTCTGGAGAACCAGAAAGCCCACAGCTCCAGGGATAATTGGCATTGCAAAGGCCTGCCAAGAGGAGCACGACACTGCACTGACATGGCTCCCTCCCCAGCTTTCCTAGCCAGAACGCGGGGGGGGCGTGGCCGGAAACCGCGGTCGGCAACTTCTAGGGTTAGGGTTAGGGTTAGCGTCTGGAGAACCAGAAAGCCCACAGCTCCAGGGATAATTGGCATTGCAAAGGCCTGCCAAGAGGAGCACGACACTGCACCGACATGGCTCCCTCCCCAGCTTTCCTAGCCAGAACCCGGCGGGGGCGTGGCCGGAAACCGCCGTCGGCAACTTCTAGGGTTAGGGTTAGGGTTAGGGTCTGGAGAACCAGAAAGCCCACAGCTGCAGGGATAATTGGCATTGCAAAGGCCTGCCAAGAGGAGCACGACACTGCACCGACATGGCTCCCTCCCCAGCTTTCCTAGCCAGAACCCGGCGGGGGGGGCGTGGCCGGAAACCGCGGTCGGCAACTTCTAGGGTTAGGGTTAGGGTTAGGGTCTGGAGAACCAGAAAGCCCACAGCTCCAGGGATAATTGGCATTGCAAAGGCCTACCAAGAGGAGCACGACACTGCACCGACATGGCTCCCTCCCCAGCTTTCCTAGCCAGAACCCGGCGGGGGCGTGGTCGGAAAGCGCGGTCGGCAACTTCTAGGGTTAGGGTTAGGGTTAGGGTCTGGAGAACCAGAAAGCCCACAGCTCCAGGGATAATTGGGATTGCAAAGGCCTGCCAAGAGGAGCACGACACTGCACCGACATGGCTCCCTCCCCAGCTTTCCTAGCCAGAACCCGGCGGGGGCGTGGCCGGAAACCGCCGTCGGCAACTTCTAGGGTTAGGGTTAGGGTTAGGGTCTGGAGAACCAGAAAGCCCACAGCTCCAGGGATAATTGGCATTGCAAAGGCCTGCCAAGAGGAGCACGACACTGCACTGACATGGCTCCCTCCCCAGCTTTCCTAGACAGAACGCGGGGGGGGCGTGGCCGGAAACCGCGGTCGGCAACTTCTAGGGTTAGGGTTAGGGTTAGGGTCTGGAGAACCAGAAAGCCCACAGCTCCAGGGATAATTGGCATTGCAAAGGCCTGCCAAGAGGAGCACGACACTGCGCCGACATGGCTCCCTCCCCAGCTTTCCTAGACAGAACGCGGGGGGGGGCGTGGCAGGAAACCGCGGTCGGCAACTTCTAGGGTTAGGGTTAGGGTTAGGGTCTGGAGAACCAGAAAGCCCACAGCTCCAGGGATAATTGGCATTGCAAAGGCCTGCCAAGAGGAGCACGACACTGCACCGACATGGCTCCCTCCCCAGCTTTCCTAGCCAGAACGTGGGGGGGGCGTGGCCGGAAACCGCGGTCGGCAACTTCTAGGGTTAGGGTTAGGGTTAGGGTCTGGAGAACCAGAAAGCCCACAGCTCCAGGGATAATTGGGATTGCAAAGGCCTGCCAAGAGGAGCACGACACTGCACCGACATGGCTCCCTCCCCAGCTTTCCTAGCCAGAACGCGGGGGGGGCGTGGCCGGAAACCGCGGTCGGCAACTTCTAGGGTTAGGGTTAGGGTTAGGGTCTGGAGAACCAGAAAGCCCACAGCTCCAGGGATAATTGGGATTGCAAAGGCCTGCCAAGAGGAGCACGACACTGCACCGACATGGCTCTCTCCCCAGCTTTCCTAGCAAGAACCCACGGGGGGCGTGGCCGGAAACCGCGGTCGGCAACTTCTAGGGTTAGGGTTAGGGTTAGGGTCTGGAGAACCAGAAAGCCCACAGCTCCAGGGATAATTGGCATTGCAAAGGCCTGCCAAGAGGAGCACGACACTGCACCGACATGGCTCCCTCCCCAGCTTTCCAAGCCAGAACGCGGGGGGGGCGTGGCCAGAAACCGCCGTCGGCAACTTCTAGGGTTAGGGTTAGGGTTAGTGTTAGCGTCTGGAGAACCAGAAAGCCCACAGCTCCAGGGATAATTGGGATTGCAAAGGCCTGCCAAGAGGAGCACGACACTGCACCGACATGGCTCCCTCCCCAGCTTTCCTAGCCAGAACGCGGGGGGGGCGTGGCCGGAAACCGCGGTCGGCAACTTCTAGGGTTAGGGTTAGGGTTAGGGTCTGGAGAACCAGAAAGCCCACAGCTCCAGCGATAATTGGCATTGCAAAGGCCTGCCAAGAGGAGCACGACACTGCACCGACATGGCTCCCTCCCCAGCTTTCCTAGCCAGAACCCGGCGGGGGCGTGGCCGGAAACCGCGGTCGGCAACTTCTAGGGTTAGGGTGAGGGTTAGGGTCTGGAGAACCAGAAAGCCCACAGCTCCAGTGATAATTGGCATTGCAAAGGCCTGCCAAGAGGAGCACGACACTGCACCGACATGGCTCCCTCCCCAGCTTTCCTAGCCAGAACGCGGGGGGGGCGTGGCCGGAAAGCGCGGTCGGCAACTTCTAGGGTTAGGGTTAGGGTTAGGGTCTGGAGAACCAGAAAGCCCACAGCTCCAGGGATAATTGGGATTGCAAAGGCCTGCCAAGAGGAGCACGACACTGCACCGATATGGCTCCCTCCCCAGCTTTCCTAGCCAGAACGCGGCGGGGGCGTGGCCGGAAACCGCGGTCGGCAACTTCTAGGGTTAGGGTTAGGGTTAGGGTCTGGAGAACCAGAAAGCCCACAGCTCCAGGGATAATTGGCATTGCAAAGGCCTGCCAAGAGGAGCACGACACTGCACCGACATGGCTCCCTCCCCAGCTTTCCTAGCCAGAACCCGGCGGGGGCGTGGCCGGAAACCGCCGTCGGCAACTTCTAGGGTTAGGGTTAGGGTTAGGGTCTGGAGAACCAGAAAGCCCACAGCTCCAGGGATAATTGGGATTGCAAAGGCCTGCCAAGAGGAGCACGACACTGCACCGACATGGCTCCCTCCCCAGCTTTCCTAGCCAGAACGCGGGGGGGGGCGTGGCCGGAAACCGCGGTCGGCAACTTCTAGGGTTAGGGTTAGGGTTAGCGTCTGGAGAACCAGAAAGCCCACAGCTCCAGGGATAATTGGCATTGCAAAGGCCTGCCAAGGGGAGCACGACACTGCACCGACATGGCTCTCTCCCCAGCTTTCCTAGCCAGAACGCGGGGGGGGCGTGGCCGGAAACCACCGTCGGCAACTTCTAGGGTTAGGGTTAGGGTTAGGGTCTGGAGAACCAGAAAGCCCACAGCTGCAGGGATAATTGGCATTGCAAAGGCCTGCCAAGAGGAGCACGACACTGCACCGACATGGCTCCCTCCCCAGCTTTCCTAGCCAGAACCCGGCGGGGGCGTGGCCGGAAACCGCCGTCGGCAACTTCTAGGGTTAGGGTTAGGGTTAGGGTCTGGAGAACCAGAAAGCCCACAGCTCCAGGGATAATTGGCATTGCAAAGGCCTGCCAAGAGGAGCACGACACTGCACTGACATGGCTCCCTCCCCAGCTTTCCTAGCCAGAACGCGGGGGGGGCGTGGCCGGAAACCGCGGTCGGCAACTTCTAGGGTTAGGGTTAGGGTTAGCGTCTGGAGAACCAGAAAGCCCACAGCTCCAGGGATAATTGGCATTGCAAAGGCCTGCCAAGAGGAGCACGACACTGCACCGACATGGCTCCCTCCCCAGCTTTCCTAGCCAGAACCCGGCGGGGGCGTGGCCGGAAACCGCCGTCGGCAACTTCTAGGGTTAGGGTTAGGGTTAGGGTCTGGAGAACCAGAAAGCCCACAGCTGCAGGGATAATTGGCATTGCAAAGGCCTGCCAAGAGGAGCACGACACTGCACCGACATGGCTCCCTCCCCAGCTTTCCTAGCCAGAACCCGGCGGGGGGGGCGTGGCCGGAAACCGCGGTCGGCAACTTCTAGGGTTAGGGTTAGGGTTAGGGTCTGGAGAACCAGAAAGCCCACAGCTCCAGGGATAATTGGCATTGCAAAGGCCTACCAAGGGGAGCACGACACTGCACCGACATGGCTCCCTCCCCAGCTTTCCTAGCCAGAACCCGGCGGGGGCGTGGCCGGAAACCGCCGTCGGCAACTTCTAGGGTTAGGGTTAGGGTTAGGGTCTGGAGAACCAGAAAGCCCACAGCTCCAGGGATAATTGGCATTGCAAAGGCCTGCCAAGAGGAGCACGACACTGCACCGACATGGCTCCCTCCCCAGCTTTCCTAGCCAGAACCCGGCGGGGGCGTGGCCGGAAACCGCCGTCGGCAACTTCTAGGGTTAGGGTTAGGGTTAGGGTCTGGAGAACCAGAAAGCCCACAGCTCCAGGGATAATTGGCATTGCAAAGGCCTGCCAAGAGGAGCACGACACTGCACTGACATGGCTCCCTCCCCAGCTTTCCTAGACAGAACGCGGGGGGGGCGTGGCCGGAAACCGCGGTCGGCAACTTCTAGGGTTAGGGTTAGGGTTAGGGTCTGGAGAACCAGAAAGCCCACAGCTCCAGGGATAATTGGCATTGCAAAGGCCTGCCAAGAGGAGCACGACACTGCGCCGACATGGCTCCCTCCCCAGCTTTCCTAGACAGAACGCGGGGGGGGGCGTGGCAGGAAACCGCGGTCGGCAACTTCTAGGGTTAGGGTTAGGGTTAGGGTCTGGAGAACCAGAAAGCCCACAGCTCCAGGGATAATTGGCATTGCAAAGGCCTGCCAAGAGGAGCACGACACTGCACCGACATGGCTCCCTCCCCAGCTTTCCTAGCCAGAACGTGGGGGGGGCGTGGCCGGAAACCGCGGTCGGCAACTTCTAGGGTTAGGGTTAGGGTTAGGGTCTGGAGAACCAGAAAGCCCACAGCTCCAGGGATAATTGGGATTGCAAAGGCCTGCCAAGAGGAGCACGACACTGCACCGACATGGCTCTCTCCCCAGCTTTCCTAGCAAGAACCCACGGGGGGCGTGGCCGGATACCGCCGTCGGCAACTTCTAGGGTTAGGGTTAGGGTTAGGGTCTGGAGAACCAGAAAGCCCACAGCTCCAGGGATAATTGGGATTGCAAAGGCCTGCCAAGAGGAGCACGACACTGCACCGACATGGCTCCCTCCCCAGCTTTCCTAGCCAGAACGCGGGGGGGGCGTGGCCGGAAACGGCGGTCGGCAACTTCTAGGGTTAGGGTTAGGGTTAGGGTCTGGAGAACCAGAAAGCCCACAGCTCCAGCGACAATTGGCATTGCAAAGGCCTGCCAAGAGGAGCACGACACTGCACCGACATGGCTCCCTCCCCAGCTTTCCAAGCCAGAACGCGGGGGGGGCGTGGCCGGAAACCGCGGTCGGCAACTTCTAGGGTTAGGGTTAGGGTTAGGGTCTGGAGAACCAGAAAGCCCACAGCTCCAGGGATAATTGGCATTGCAAAGGCCTGCCAAGAGGAGCACGACACTGCACCGACATGGCTCCCTCCCCAGCTTTCCTAGCCAGAACGCAGGGGGGGCGTGGCCGGAAACCGCCGTCGGCAACTTCTAGGGTTAGGGTTAGGGTTAGCGTCTGGAGAACCAGAAAGCCCACAGCTCCAGGGATAATTGGCATTGCAAAGGCCTGCCAAGAGGAGCACGACACTGCACCGACATGGCTCCCTCCCCAGCTTTCCTAGCCAGAACGCGGGGGGGGCGTGGCCGGAAACCGCGGTCGGCAACTTCTAGGGTTAGGGTTAGGGTTAGGGTCTGGAGAACCAGAAAGCCCACAGCTCCAGGGATAATTGGGATTGCAAAGGCCTGCCAAGAGGAGCACGACACTGCACCGATATGGCTCCCTCCCCAGCTTTCCTAGCCAGAACCCGGCGGGGGCGTGGCCGGAAACCGCGGTCGGCAACTTCTAGGGTTAGGGTTAGGGTTAGGGTCTGGAGAACCAGAAAGCCCACAGCTCCAGGGATAATTGGCATTGCAAAGGCCTGCCAAGAGGAGCACGACACTGCACCGACATGGCTCCCTCCCCAGCTTTCCTAGCCAGAACGCGGGGGGGGCGTGGCCGGAAACCGCGGTCGGCAACTTCTAGGGTTAGGGTTAGGGTTAGGGTCTGGAGAACCAGAAAGCCCACAGCTCCAGGGATAATTGGCATTGCAAAGGCCTGCCAAGAGGAGCACGACACTGCACCGACATGGCTCTCTCCCCAGCTTTCCTAGCAAGAACCCACGGGGGGCGTGGCCGGAAACCGCCGTGGCAACTTCTAGGGTTAGGGTTAGGGTTAGGGTCTGGAGAACCAGAAAGCCCACAGCTCCAGGGATAATTGGGATTGCAAAGGCCTGCCAAGAGGAGCACGACACTGCACCGACATGGCTCCCTCCCCAGCTTTCCTAGCCAGAACGCGGGGGGGGCGTGGCCGGAAACGGCGGTCGGCAACTTCTAGGGTTAGGGTTAGGGTTAGGGTCTGGAGAACCAGAAAGCCCACAGCTCCAGGGACAATTGGCATTGCAAAGGCCTGCCAAGAGGAGCACGACACTGCACCGACATGGCTCCCTCCCCAGCTTTCCTAGCCAGAACGCGGGGGGGGCGTGGCCGGAAACCGCGGTCTTCAACTTCTAGGGTTAGGGTTAGGGTTAGGGTCTGGAGAACCAGAAAGCCCACAGCTCCAGGGATAATTGGCATTGCAAAGGCCTGCCAAGAGGAGCACGACACTGCACCGACATGGCTCCCTCCCCAGCTTTCCTAGCCAGAATGCGGGGGGGGCGTGGCTGGAAAGCGCGGTCGGCAACTTCTAGGGTTAGGGTTAGGGTTAGCGTCTGGAGAACCAGAAAGCCCACAGCTCCAGGGATAATTGGCATTGCAAAGGCCTGCCAAGAGGAGCACGACACTGCACCGACATGGCTCCCTCCCCAGCTTTCCTAGCCAGAACCCACGGGGGGCGTGGCCGGAAAGCGCGGTCAGCAACTTCTAGGGTTAGGGTTAGGGTTAGGGTCTGGAGAACCAGAAAGCCCACAGCTCCAGGGATAATTGGGATTGTAAAGGCCTGCCAAGAGGAGCACGACACTGCACCGACATGGCTCCCTCCCCAGCTTTCCAAGCCAGAACGCGGGGGGGGCGTGGCCAGAAACCGCCGTCGGCAACTTCTAGGGTTAGGGTTAGGGTTAGTGTTAGCGTCTGGAGAACCAGAAAGCCCACAGCTCCAGGGATAATTGGCATTGCAAAGGCCTGCCAAGAGGAGCACGACACTGCACCGACATGGCTCCCTCCCCAGCTTTCCTAGCCAGAACGCGGGGGGGGCGTGGCCGGAAACCGCGGTCGACAACTTCTAGGGTTAGGGTGAGGGTTAGGGTCTGGAGAACCAGAAAGCCCACAGATCCAGGGATAATTGGCATTGCAAAGGCCTGCCAAGAGGAGCACGACACTGCACCGACATGGCTCCCTCCCCAGCTTTCCTAGCCAGAACGCGGGGGGGGCGTGGCCGGAAAGCGCGGTCGGCAACTTCTAGGGTTAGGGTTAGGGTTAGGGTCTGGAGAACCAGAAAGCCCACAGCTCCAGGGATAATTGGGATTGCAAAGGCCTGCCAAGAGGAGCACGACACTGCACCGATATGGCTCCCTCCCCAGCTTTCCTAGCCAGAACCCGGCGGGGGCGTGGCCGGAAACCGCGGTCGGCAACTTCTAGGGTTAGGGTTAGGGTTAGGGTCTGGAGAACCAGAAAGCCCACAGCTCCAGGGATAATTGGCATTGCAAAGGCCTGCCAAGAGGAGCACGACACTGCACCGACATGGCTCTCTCCCCAGCTTTCCTAGCCAGAACGCGGGGGGGGCGTGGCCGGAAACCGCGGTCGGCAACTTCTAGGGTTAGGGTTAGGGTTAGGGTCTGGAGAACCAGAAAGCCCACAGCTCCAGGGATAATTGGCATTGCAAAGGCCTGCCAAGAGGAGCACGACACTGCACCGACATGGCTCCCTCCCCAGCTTTCCTAGCCAGAACGCGGGGGGGGGCGTGGCCGGATACGGCGGTCGGCAACCCCTAGGGTTAGGGTTAGGGTTAGGGTCTGGAGAACCAGAAAGCCCACAGCTCCAGGGATAATTGGCATTGCAAAGGCCTGCCAAGAGGAGCACGACACTGCACCGACATGGCTCCCTCCCCAGCTTTCCTAGCCAGAAGCCGGCGGGGGCGTGGCCGGAAACCGCGGTCGGCAACTTCTAGGGTTAGGGTTAGGGTTAGGGTCTGGAGAACCAGAAAGCCCACAGCTCCAGGGATAATTGGCATTGCAAAGGCCTGCCAAGAGGAGCACGACACTGCACCGACATGGCTCCCTCCCCAGCTTTCCTAGCCAGAACCCGGCGGGGGCGTGGCCGGAAACCGCGGTCGGCAACTTCTAGGGTTAGGGTTAGGGTTAGCGTCTGGAGAACCAGAAAGCCCACAGCTCCAGGGATAATTGGCATGGCAAAGGCCTGCCAAGAGGAGCACGACACTGCACCGACATGGCTCTCTCCCCAGCTTTCCTAGCAAGAACCCACGGGGGGCGTGGCCGGAAAACGCCGTCGGCAACTTCTAGGGTTAGGGTTAGGGTTAGGGTCTGGAGAACCAGAAAGCCCACAGCTCCAGGGATAATTGGCTTTGCAAAGGCCTGCCAAGAGGAGCACGACACTGCACCGACATGGCTCCCTCCCCAGCTTTCCTAGCCAGAACGCGGGGGGGGCGTGGCCGGAAACGGCGGTCGGCAACTTCTAGGGTTAGCGTTAGGGTTAGGGTCTGGAGAACCAGAAAGCCCACAGCTCCAGGGACAATTGGCATTGCAAAGGCCTGCCAAGAGGAGCACGACACTGCACCGACATGGCTCCCTCCCCAGCTTTCCAAGCCAGAACGCGGGGGGGGCGTGGCCGGAAAGCGCGGTCGGCAACTTCTAGGGTTAGGGTTAGGGTTAGCGTCTGGAGAACCAGAAAGCCCACAGCTCCAGGGATAATTGGCATTGCAAAGGCCTGCCAAGAGGAGCACGACACTGCACCGACATGGCTCCCTCCCCAGCTTTCCTAGCCAGAACCCACGGGGGGCGTGGCCGGAAAGCGCGGTCGGCAACTTCTAGGGTTAGGGTTAGGGTTAGGGTCTGGAGAACCAGAAAGCCCACAGCTCCAGGGATAATTGGGATTGTAAAGGCCTGCCAAGAGGAGCACGACACTGCACCGACATGGCTCCCTCCCCAGCTTTCCTAGCCAGAACCCACGGGGGGTGTGGTCAGAAACCGCCGTCGGCAACTTCTAGGGTTAGGGTTAGGGTTAGTGTTAGCGTCTGGAGAACCAGAAAGCCCACAGCTCCAGGGATAATTGGCATTGCAAAGGCCTGCCAAGAGGAGCACGACACTGCACCGACATGGCTCTCTCCCCAGCTTTCCTAGCCAGAACGCGGGGGGGGCGTGGCCGGAAACCGCGGTCGGCAACTTCTAGGGTTAGGGTTAGGGTTAGGGTCTGGAGAACCAGAAAGCCCACAGCTCCAGGGATAATTGGGATTGTAAAGGCCTGCCAAGAGGAGCACGACACTGCACCGACATGGCTCCCTCCCCAGCTTTCCAAGCCAGAACGCGGGGGGGGCGTGGCCAGAAACCGCCGTCGGCAACTTCTAGGGTTAGGGTTAGGGTTAGTGTTAGCGTCTGGAGAACCAGAAAGCCCACAGCTCCAGGGATAATTGGCATTGCAAAGGCCTGCCAAGAGGAGCACGACACTGCACCGACATGGCTCCCTCCCCAGCTTTCCTAGCCAGAACGCGGGGGGGGCGTGGCCGGAAACCGCGGTCGACAACTTCTAGGGTTAGGGTTAGGGTTAGGGTCTGGAGAACCAGAAAGCCCACAGCTCCAGTGATAATTGGCATTGCAAAGGCCTGCCAAGAGGAGCACGACACTGCACCGACATGGCTCCCTCCCCAGCTTTCCTAGCCAGAACGCGGGGGGGGCGTGGCCGGAAACCGCGGTCGGCAACTTCTAGGGTTAGGGTTAGGGTTAGGGTCTGGAGAACCAGAAAGCCCACAGCTCCAGGGATAATTGGCATTGCAAAGGCCTGCCAAGAGGAGCACGACACTGCACCGATATGGCTCTCTCCCCAGCTTTCCTAGCCAGAACGCGGGGGGGGCGTGGCCGGAAACCGCGGTCGGCAACTTCTAGGGTTAGGGTTAGGGTTAGGGTCTGGAGAACCAGAAAGCCCACAGCTCCAGGGATAATTGGGATTGTAAAGGCCTGCCAAGAGGAGCACAACACTGCACCGACATGGCTCCCTCCCCAGCTTTCCCGGCTAGAACCCGGGGGGGGCGTGGCCGGAAAGCGCGGTCGGCAATTTCTAGGGTTAGGGTTAGGGTTAGGGTCTGGAGAACCAGAAAGCCCACAGCTCCAGGGATAATTGGGATTGTAAAGGCCTGCCAAGAGGAGCACGACACTGCACCGACATGGCTCCCTCCCCAGCTTTCCTAGCCAGAACCCAGCGGGGGCGTGGCCGGAAACCGCGGTCGGCAACTTCTAGGGTTAGGGTTAGGGTTAGGGTCTAGAGAACCAGAAAGCCCACAGCTCCAGGGATAATTGGCATTGCAAAGGCCTGCCAAGAGGAGCACGACACTGCACCGACATGGCTCCCTCCCCAGCTTTCCTAGCCAGAACGCGGGGGGGGCGTGGCCGGAAAGCGCGGTCGGCAACTTCTAGGGTTAGGGTTAGGGTTAGCGTCTGGAGAACCAGAAAGCCCACAGCTCCAGGGATAATTGGCATTGCAAAGGCCTGCCAAGAGGAGCACGACACTGCACCGACATGGCTCCCTCCCCAGCTTTCCTAGCCAGAACCCGGCGGGGGCGTGGCCGGAAACCGCGGTCGGCAACTTCTAGGGTTAGGGTTAGGGTTAGGGTCTGGAGAACCAGAAAGCCCACAGCTCCAGGGATAATTGGCATTGCAAAGGCCTGCCAAGAGGAGCACGACACTGCACCGACATGGCTCCCTCCCCAGCTTTCCTAGCCAGAACGTGGGGGGGGCGTGGCCGGAAACCGCGGTCGGCAACTTCTAGGGTTAGGGTTAGGGTTAGGGTCTGGAGAACCAGAAAGCCCACAGCTCCAGGGATAATTGGCATTGCAAAGGCCTGCCAAGAGGAGCACGACACTGCACCGACATGGCTCCCTCCCCAGCTTTCCTAGCCAGAACGCGGGGGGGGCGTGGCCGGAAAGCGCGGTCGGCAACTTCTAGGGTTAGGGTTAGGGTTAGGGTCTGGAGAACCAGAAAGCCCACAGCTCCAGGGATAATTGGCATTGCAAAGGCCTGCCAAGAGGAGCACGACACTGCACCGACATGGCTCCCTCCCCAGCTTTCCTAGCCAGAACGCGGGGGGGGCGTGGCCGGAAAGCGCGGTCGGCAACTTCTAGGGTTAGGGTTAGGGTTAGCGTCTGGAGAACCAGAAAGCCCACAGCTCCAGGGATAATTGGCATTGCAAAGGCCTGCCGAGAGGAGCACGACACTGCACCGACATGGCTCCCTCCCCAGCTTTCCTAGCCAGAACGCGGGGGGGGCGTGGCCGGAAACCGCGGTCGGCAACTTCTAGGGTTAGGGTTAGGGTTAGCGTCTGGAGAACCAGAAAGCCCAAAGCTCCAGGCATAATTGGCATTGCAAAGGCCTGCCAAGAGGAGCACGACACTGCACCGACATGGCTCCCTCCCCAGCTTTCCTAGCCAGAACCCGGGGGGGGGGCGTGGCCGGAAACCGCGGTCGGCAACTTCGAGGGTTAGGGTTAGGGTTAGGGTCTGGAGAACCAGAAAGCCCACAGCTCCAGGGATAATTGGCATTGCAAAGGCCTGCCAAGAGGAGCACGACACTGCACCGACATGGCTCCCTCCCCAGCTTTCCAGGCTAGAACCCGGGGGGGGCGTGGCCGGAAAGCGCAGTCGGCAATTTCTAGGGTTAGGGTTAGGGTTAGGGTCTGGAGAACCAGAAAGCCCACAGCTCCAGGGTCAATTGGCATTGCAAAGGCCTGCCAAGAGGAGCACGACACTGCACCGACATGGCTCCCTCCCCAGCTTTCCTAGCCAGAACGCGGGGGGGGCGTGGCCGGAAACCGCGGTCGGCAACTTCTAGGGTTAGGGTTAGGGTCTGGAGAACCAGAAAGCCCACAGCTCCAGGGATAATTGGGTTTGCAAAGGCCTGCCAAGAGGAGCACGACACTGCACCGACATGGCTCCCTCCCCAGCTTTCCTAGCCAGAACCCGGCGGGGGCGTGGTCGGAAACCGCGGTCGGCAACTTCTAGGGTTAGGGTTAGGGTTAGGGTCTGGAGAACCAGAAAGCCCACAGCTCCAGGGATAATTGGCATTGCAAAGGCCTGCCAAGAGGAGCACGACACTGCACCGACATGGCTCCCTCCCCAGCTTTCCTAGCCAGAACCCAGCGGGGGCGTGGCCGGAAACCGCGGTCGGCAACTTCTAGGGTTAGGGTTAGGGTTAGGGTCTAGAGAACCAGAAAGCCCACAGCTCCAGGGATAATTGGCATTGCAAAGGCCTGCCAAGAGGAGCACGACACTGCACCGACATGGCTCCCTCCCCAGCTTTCCTAGCCAGAACGCGGGGGGGGCGTGGCCGGAAACCGCGGTCGGCAACTTCTAGGGTTAGGGTTAGGGTTAGCGTCTGGAGAACCAGAAAGCCCACAGCTCCAGGGATAATTGGCATTGCAAAGGCCTGCCAAGAGGAGCACGACACTGCACCGACATGGCTCCCTCCCCAGCTTTCCTAGCCAGAACGCGGGGGGGGCGTGGCCGGAAAGCGCGGTCGGCAACTTCTAGGGTTAGGGTTAGGGTTAGCGTCTGGAGAACCAGAAAGCCCACAGCTCCAGGGATAATTGGCATTGCAAAGGCCTGCCAAGAGGAGCACGACACTGCACCGACATGGCTCCCTCCCCAGCTTTCCTAGCCAGAACCCACGGGGGGCGTGGCCGGAAACCGCGGTCGGCAACTTCTAGGGTTAGGGTTAGGGTTAGGGTCTGGAGAACCAGAAAGCCCACAGCTCCAGGCATAATTGGCATTGCAAAGGCCTGCCAAGAGGAGCACGACACTGCACCGACATGGCTCCCTCCCCAGCTTTCCTAGCCAGAACGCGGGGGGGGCGTGGCCGGAAACCGCCGTCGGCAACTTCTAGGGTTAGGGTTAGGGTTAGGGTCTGGAGAACCAGAAAGCCCACAGCTCCAGGGATAATTGGCATTGCAAAGGCCTGCCAAGAGGAGCACGACACTGCACCGACATGGCTCCCTCCCCAGCTTTCCTAGCCAGAACCCGGGGGGGGGGCGTGGCCGGAAACCGCGGTCGGCAACTTCGAGGGTTAGGGTTAGGGTTAGGGTCTGGAGAACCAGAAAGCCCACAGCTCCAGGGATAATTGGCATTGCAAAGGCCTGCCAAGAGGAGCACGACACTGCACCGACATGGCTCCCTCCCCAGCTTTCCTAGCCAGAACCCGGGGGGGGCGTGGCCGGAAAGCGCAGTCGGCAATTTCTAGGGTTAGGGTTAGGGTTAGGGTCTGGAGAACCAGAAAGCCCACAGCTCCAGGGTCAATTGGCATTGCAAAGGCCTGCCAAGAGGAGCACGACACTGCACCGACATGGCTCCCTCCCCAGCTTTCCTAGCCAGAACGCGGGGGGGGCGTGGCCGGAAACCGCGGTCGGCAACTTCTAGGGTTAGGGTTAGGGTCTGGAGAACCAGAAAGCCCACAGCTCCAGGGATAATTGGGTTTGCAAAGGCCTGCCAAGAGGAGCACGACACTGCACCGACATGGCTCCCTCCCCAGCTTTCCTAGCCAGAACCCGGCGGGGGCGTGGCCGGAAACCGCGGTCGGCAACTTCTAGGGTTAGGGTTAGGGTTAGGGTCTGGAGAACCAGAAAGCCCACAGCTCCAGGGATAATTGGCATTGCAAAGGCCTGCCAAGAGGAGCACGACACTGCACCGACATGGCTCCCTCCCCAGCTTTCCTAGCCAGAACCCAGCGGGGGCGTGGCCGGAAACCGCGGTCGGCAACTTCTAGGGTTAGGGTTAGGGTTAGGGTCTAGAGAACCAGAAAGCCCACAGCTCCAGGGATAATTGGCATTGCAAAGGCCTGCCAAGAGGAGCACGACACTGCACCAACATGGCTCCCTCCCCAGCTTTCCTAGCCAGAACGCGGGGGGGGCGTGGCCGGAAACCGCCGTCGGCAACTTCTAGGGTTAGGGTTAGGGTTAGGGTCTGGAGAACCAGAAAGCCCACAGCTCCAGGGATAATTGGCATTGCAAAGGCCTGCCAAGAGGAGCACGACACTGCACCGACATGGCTCCCTCCCCAGCTTTCCTAGCCAGAACCCGGGGGGGGGGCGTGGCCGGAAACCGCGGTCGGCAACTTCTAGGGTTAGGGTTAGGGTTAGGGTCTGGAGAACCAGAAAGCCCACAGCTCCAGGGATAATTGGCATTGCAAAGGCCTGCCAAGAGGAGCACGACACTGCACCGACATGGCTCCCTCCCCAGCTTTCCTAGCCAGAACCCGGCGGGAGCGTGGCCGGAAACCGCGGTCGGCAACTTCTAGGGTTAGGGTTAGGGTTAGGGTCTGGAGAACCAGAAAGCCCACAGCTCCAGGGATAATTGGCATTGCAAAGGCCTGCCAAGAGGAGCACGACACTGCACCGACATGGCTCCCTCCCCAGCTTTCCTAGCCAGAACGCGGGGGGGGCGTGGCCGGAAACCGCGGTCGGCAACCCCTAGGGTTAGGGTTAGGGTTAGGGTCTGGAGAACCAGAAAGCCCACAGCTCCAGGGATAATTGGGATTGCAAAGGCCTGCCAAGAGGAGCACGACACTGCACCGACATGGCTCCCTCCCCAGCTTTCCTAGCCAGAACGCGGGGGGGGCGTGGCCGGAAACCGCCGTCGGCAACTTCTAGGGTTAGGGTTAGGGTTAGGGTCTGGAGAACCAGAAAGCCCACAGCTCCAGGGATAATTGGCATTGCAAAGGCCTGCCAAGAGGAGCACGACACTGCACCGACATGGCTCCCTCCCCAGCTTTCCTAGCCAGAACCCGGGGGGGGGGCGTGGCCGGAAACCGCGGTCGGCAACTTCTAGGGTTAGGGTTAGGGTTAGGGTCTGGAGAACCAGAAAGCCCACAGCTCCAGGGATAATTGGGATTGCAAAGGCCTGCCAAGAGGAGCACGACACTGCACCGACATGGCTCCCTCCCCAGCTTTCCTAGCCAGAACGCGGGGGGGGCGTGGCCGGAAACCGCCGTCGGCAACTTCTAGGGTTAGGGTTAGGGTTAGGGTCTGGAGAACCAGAAAGCCCACAGCTCCAGGGTCAATTGGCATTGCAAAGGCCTGCCAAGAGGAGCACGACACTGCACCGACATGGCTCCCTCCCCAGCTTTCCTAGCCAGAACGCGGGGGGGGCATGGCCGGAAACCGCGGTCGGCAACTTCTAGGGTTAGGGTTAGGGTCTGGAGAACCAGAAAGCCCACAGCTCCAGGGATAATTGGGTTTGCAAAGGCCTGCCAAGAGGAGCACGACACTGCACCGACATGGCTCCCTCCCCAGCTTTCCTAGCCAGAACCCGGCGGGGGCGTGGCCGGAAACCGCGGTCGGCAACTTCTAGGGTTAGGGTTAGGGTTAGGGTCTAGAGAACCAGAAAGCCCACAGCTCCAGGGATAATTGGCATTGCAAAGGCCTGCCAAGAGGAGCACGACACTGCACCGACATGGCTCCCTCCCCAGCTTTCCTAGCCAGAACGCGGGGGGGGCGTGGCCGGAAACCGCGGTCGGCAACTTCTAGGGTTAGGGTTAGGGTTAGGGTCTGGAGAACCAGAAAGCCCACAGCTCCAGGGATAATTGGCATTGCAAAGGCCTGCCAAGAGGAGCACGACACTGCACCGACATGGCTCCCTCCCCAGCTTTCCTAGCCAGAACGCGGGGGGGGCGTGGCCGGAAACCGCGGTCGGCAACTTCTAGGGTTAGGGTTAGGGTTAGCGTCTGGAGAACCAGAAAGCCCACAGCTCCAGGGATAATTGTCATTGCAAAGGCCTGCCGAGAGGAGCACGACACTGCACCGACATGGCTCCCTCCCCAGCTTTCCTAGCCAGAACCCACGGGGGGCGTGGCCGGAAAGCGCGGTCGGCAACTTCTAGGGTTAGGGTTAGGGTTAGGGTCTGGAGAACCAGAAAGCCCACAGCTCCAGGCATAATTGGGATTGCAAAGGCCTGCCAAGAGGAGCACGACACTGCACCGACATGGCTCCCTCCCCAGCTTTCCTAGCCAGAACGCGGGGGGGGCGTGGCCGGAAAGCGCGGTCGGCAACTTCTAGGGTTAGGGTTAGGGTTAGGGTCTGGAGAACCAGAAAGCCCACAGCTCCAGGGATAATTGGCATTGCAAAGGCCTGCCAAGAGGAGCACGACACTGCACCGACATGGCTCCCTCCCCAGCTTTCCTAGCCAGAACGCGGGGGGGGGCGTGGCCGGAAACCGCGGTCGGCAACTTCTAGGGTTAGGGTTAGGGTTAGGGTCTGGAGAACCAGAAAGCCCACAGCTCCAGGGATAATTGGCATTGCAAAGGCCTGCCAAGAGGAGCACGACACTGCACCGACATGGCTCCCTCCCCAGCTTTCCTAGCCAGAACCCGGCGGGAGCGTGGCCGGAAACCGCGGTCGGCAACTTCTAGGGTTAGGGTTAGGGTTAGGGTCTGGAGAACCAGAAAGCCCACAGCTCCAGGGATAATTGGCATTGCAAAGGCCTGCCAAGAGGAGCACGACACTGCACCGACATGGCTCCCTCCCCAGCTTTCCTAGCCAGAACCCGGCGGGGGGGGCGTGGCCGGAAACCGCGGTCGGCAACTTCTAGGGTTAGGGTTAGGGTTAGGGTCTGGAGAACCAGAAAGCCCACAGCTCCAGGGATAATTGGCATTGCAAAGGCCTGCCAAGAGGAGCACGACACTGCACCGACATGGCTCCCTCCCCAGCTTTCCTAGCCAGAACCCGGCGGGGGGGGCGTGGCCGGAAACCGTGTTCGGCAACTTCTAGGGTTAGGGTTAGGGTTAGCGTCTGGAGAACCAGAAAGCCCACAGCTCCAGGGATAATTGGCATTGCAAAGGCCTGCCAAGAGGAGCACGACACTGCACCGACATGGCTCCCTCCCCAGCTTTCCTAGCCAGAATGCGGGGGGGGCGTGGCCGGAAAGCGCGGTAGGCCACTTCTAGGGTTAGGGTTAGGGTTAGGGTCTGGAGAACCAGAAAGCCCACAGCTCCAGGGATAATTGGGATTGCAAAGGCCTGCCAAGAGGAGCACGACACTGCACCGACATGGCTCCCTCCCCAGCTTTCCTAGCCAGAACGCGGGGGGGGCGTGGCCGGAAACCGCCGTCGGCAACTTCTAGGGTTAGGGTTAGGGTTAGGGTCTAGAGAACCAGAAAGCCCACAGCTCCAGGGATAATTGGGATTGCAAAGGCCTGCCAAGAGGAGCACGACACTGCACCAACATGGCTCCCTCCCCAGCTTTCCTAGCCAGAACGCGGGGGGGGCGTGGCCGGAAACCGCCGTCGGCAACTTCTAGGGTTAGGGTTAGGGTTAGGGTCTGGAGAACCAGAAAGCCCACAGCTCCAGGGATAATTGGCATTGCAAAGGCCTGCCAAGAGGAGCACGACACTGCACCGACATGGCTCCCTCCCCAGCTTTCCTAGCCAGAACCCGGCGGGGGGGGCGTGGCCGGAAACCGTGTTCGGCAACTTCTAGGGTTAGGGTTAGGGTTAGCGTCTGGAGAACCAGAAAGCCCACAGCTCCAGGGATAATTGGCATTGCAAAGGCCTGCCAAGAGGAGCACGACACTGCACCGACATGGCTCCCTCCCCAGCTTTCCTAGCCAGAACCCGGCGGGGGGGGCGTGGCCGGAAAGCGCGGTCGGCAACTTCTAGGGTTAGGGTTAGGGTTAGGGTCTGGAGAACCAGAAAGCCCACAGCTCCAGGGATAATTGGCATTGCAAAGGCCTGCCAAGAGGAGCACGACACTGCACCGACATGGCTCCCTCCCCAGCTTTCCCGGCTAGAACGCGGGGGGGCGTGGCCGGAAAGCGCGGTCGGCAACTTCTAGGGTTAGGGTTAGGGTTAGGGTCTGGAGAACTAGAAAGCCCACAGCTCCAGGGATAATTGGCATTGCAAAGGCCTGCCAAGAGGAGCACGACACTGCACCGACATGGCTCCCTCCCCAGCTTTCCTAGCCAGAACGCGGGGGGGGCGTGGCCGGAAACCGCGGTCGGCAACTTCTAGTGTTAGGGTTAGGGTTAGGGTCTGGAGAACCAGAAAGCCCACAGCTCCAGGCATAATTGGCATTGCAAAGGCCTGCCAAGAGGAGCACGACACTGCACCGACATGGCTCCCTCCCCAGCTTTCCTAGCCAGAACGCGGGGGGGGCGTGGCCGGAAAGCGCGGTCGGCAACTTCTAGGGTTAGGGTTAGGGTTAGGGTCTGGAGAACCAGAAAGCCCACAGCTCCAGGGATAATTGGCATTGCAAAGGCCTGCCAAGAGGAGCACGACACTGCACCGACATGGCTCCCTCCCCAGCTTTCCTAGCCAGAACGCGGGGGGGGGCGTGGCCGGAAACCGCGGTCGGCAACTTCTAGGGTTAGGGTTAGGGTTAGGGTCTGGAGAACCAGAAAGCCCACAGCTCCAGGGATAATTGGGATTGCAAAGGCCTGCCAAGAGGAGCACGACACTGCACCGACATGGCTCCCTCCCCAGCTTTCCTAGCCAGAACGCGGGGGGGGCGTGGCCGGAAACCGCGGTCGGCAACTTCTAGGGTTAGGGTTAGGGTTAGGGTCTGGAGAACCAGAAAGCCCACAGCTCCAGGGATAATTGGCATTGCAAAGGCCTGCCAAGAGGAGCACGACACTGCACCGACATGGCTCCCTCCCCAGCTTTCCTAGCCAGAACCCATGGGGGGCGTGGCCAGAAACCGCGGTCGGCAAATTCTAGGGGTAGGGTTAGGGTTAGGGTCTGGAGAACCAGAAAGCCCACAGCTCCAGGGATAATTGGCTTTGCAAAGGCCTGCCAAGAGGAGCACGACACTGCACCGACATGGCTCCCTCCCCAGCTTTCCTAGCCAGAACCCGGGGGGGGGGCGTGGCCGGAAAGCGCGGTCGGCAACTTCTAGGGTTAGGGTTAGGGTTAGGGTCTGGAGAACCAGAAAGCCCACAGCTCCAGGGATAATTGGCATTGCAAAGGCCTGCCAAGAGGAGCACGACACTGCACCGACATGGCTCCCTCCCCAGCTTTCCCGGCTAGAACGCGGGGGGGCGTGGCCGGAAAGCGCGGTCGGCAACTTCTAGGGTTAGGGTTAGGGTTAGGGTCTGGAGAACTAGAAAGCCCACAGCTCCAGGGATAATTGGCATTGCAAAGGCCTGCCAAGAGGAGCACGACACTGCACCGACATGGCTCCCTCCCCAGCTTTCCTAGCCAGAACGCGGGGGGGGCGTGGCCGGAAACCGCGGTCGGCAACTTCTAGGGTTAGGGTTAGGGTTAGGGTCTGGAGAACCAGAAAGCCCACAGCTCCAGGCATAATTGGCATTGCAAAGGCCTGCCAAGAGGAGCACGACACTGCACCGACATGGCTCCCTCCCCAGCTTTCCTAGCCAGAACGCGGGGGGGGCGTGGCCGGAAAGCGCGGTCGGCAACTTCTAGGGTTAGGGTTAGGGTTAGGGTCTGGAGAACCAGAAAGCCCACAGCTCCAGGGATAATTGGCATTGCAAAGGCCTGCCAAGAGGAGCACGACACTGCACCGACATGGCTCCCTCCCCAGCTTTCCTAGCCAGAACGCGGGGGGGGGCGTGGCCGGAAACCGCGGTCGGCAACTTCTAGGGTTAGGGTTAGGGTTAGGGTCTGGAGAACCAGAAAGCCCACAGCTCCAGGGATAATTGGCATTGCAAAGGCCTGCCAAGAGGAGCACGACACTGCACCGACATGGCTCCCTCCCCAGCTTTCCTAGCCAGAACGCGGGGGGGGGCGTGGCCGGAAACCGCGGTCGGCAACTTCTAGGGTTAGGGTTAGGGTTAGGGTCTGGAGAACCAGAAAGCCCACAGCTCCAGGCATAATTGGCATTGCAAAGGCCTGCCAAGAGGAGCACGACACTGCACCGACATGGCTCCCTCCCCAGCTTTCCTAGCCAGAACGCGGGGGGGGGCGTGGCCGGAAACCGCGGTCGGCAACTTCTAGGGTTAGGGTTAGGGTTAGGGTCTGGAGAACCAGAAAGCCCACAGCTCCAGGGATAATTGGCATTGCAAAGGCCTGCCAAGAGGAGCACGACACTGCACCGACATGGCTCCCTCCCCAGCTTTCCTAGCCAGAACGCGGGGGGGGCGTGGCCGGAAACCGCGGTCGGCAACTTCTAGGGTTAGGGTTAGGGTTAGGGTCTGGAGAACCAGAAAGCCCACAGCTCCAGGGATAATTGGCATTGCAAAGGCCTGCCAAGAGGAGCACGACACTGCACCGACATGGCTCCCTCCCCAGCTTTCCTAGCCAGAACCCACGGGGGGCGTGGCCAGAAACCGCGGTCGGCAAATTCTAGGGGTAGGGTTAGGGTTAGGGTCTGGAGAACCAGAAAGCCCACAGCTCCAGGGATAATTGGCTTTGCAAAGGCCTGCCAAGAGGAGCACGACACTGCACCGACATGGCTCCCTCCCCAGCTTTCCTAGCCAGAACCCGGGGGGGGGGCGTGGCCGGAAAGCGCGGTCGGCAACTTCTAGGGTTAGGGTTAGGGTTAGGGTCTGGAGAACCAGAAAGCCCACAGCTCCAGGGATAATTGGCATTGCAAAGGCCTGCCAAGAGGAGCACGACACTGCACCGACATGGCTCCCTCCCCAGCTTTCCCGGCTAGAACGCGGGGGGGCGTGGCCGGAAAGCGCGGTCGGCAACTTCTAGGGTTAGGGTTAGGGTTAGGGTCTGGAGAACTAGAAAGCCCACAGCTCCAGGGATAATTGGCATTGCAAAGGCCTGCCAAGAGGAGCACGACACTGCACCGACATGGCTCCCTCCCCAGCTTTCCTAGCCAGAACGCGGGGGGGGCGTGGCCGGAAACCGCGGTCGGCAACTTCTAGTGTTAGGGTTAGGGTTAGGGTCTGGAGAACCAGAAAGCCCACAGCTCCAGGCATAATTGGCATTGCAAAGGCCTGCCAAGAGGAGCACGACACTGCACCGACATGGCTCCCTCCCCAGCTTTCCTAGCCAGAACGCGGGGGGGGCGTGGCCGGAAAGCGCGGTCGGCAACTTCTAGGGTTAGGGTTAGGGTTAGGGTCTGGAGAACCAGAAAGCCCACAGCTCCAGGGATAATTGGCATTGCAAAGGCCTGCCAAGAGGAGCACGACACTGCACCGACATGGCTCCCTCCCCAGCTTTCCTAGCCAGAACGCGGGGGGGGGCGTGGCCGGAAACCGCGGTCGGCAACTTCTAGGGTTAGGGTTAGGGTTAGGGTCTGGAGAACCAGAAAGCCCACAGCTCCAGGGATAATTGGGATTGCAAAGGCCTGCCAAGAGGAGCACGACACTGCACCGACATGGCTCCCTCCCCAGCTTTCCTAGCCAGAACGCGGGGGGGGCGTGGCCGGAAACCGCGGTCGGCAACTTCTAGGGTTAGGGTTAGGGTTAGGGTCTGGAGAACCAGAAAGCCCACAGCTCCAGGGATAATTGGCATTGCAAAGGCCTGCCAAGAGGAGCACGACACTGCACCGACATGGCTCCCTCCCCAGCTTTCCTAGCCAGAACCCATGGGGGGCGTGGCCAGAAACCGCGGTCGGCAAATTCTAGGGGTAGGGTTAGGGTTAGGGTCTGGAGAACCAGAAAGCCCACAGCTCCAGGGATAATTGGCTTTGCAAAGGCCTGCCAAGAGGAGCACGACACTGCACCGACATGGCTCCCTCCCCAGCTTTCCTAGCCAGAACCCGGCGGGGGCGTGGCCGGAAAGCGCGGTCGGCAACTTCTAGGGTTAGGGTTAGGGTTAGGGTCTGGAGAACCAGAAAGCCCACAGCTCCAGGGATAATTGGCATTGCAAAGGCCTGCCAAGAGGAGCACGACACTGCACCGACATGGCTCCCTCCCCAGCTTTCCCGGCTAGAACGCGGGGGGGCGTGGCCGGAAAGCGCGGTCGGCAACTTCTAGGGTTAGGGTTAGGGTTAGGGTCTGGAGAACTAGAAAGCCCACAGCTCCAGGGATAATTGGCATTGCAAAGGCCTGCCAAGAGGAGCACGACACTGCACCGACATGGCTCCCTCCCCAGCTTTCCTAGCCAGAACGCGGGGGGGGCGTGGCCGGAAACCGCGGTCGGCAACTTCTAGGGTTAGGGTTAGGGTTAGGGTCTGGAGAACCAGAAAGCCCACAGCTCCAGGCATAATTGGCATTGCAAAGGCCTGCCAAGAGGAGCACGACACTGCACCGACATGGCTCCCTCCCCAGCTTTCCTAGCCAGAACGCGGGGGGGGCGTGGCCGGAAAGCGCGGTCGGCAACTTCTAGGGTTAGGGTTAGGGTTAGGGTCTGGAGAACCAGAAAGCCCACAGCTCCAGGGATAATTGGCATTGCAAAGGCCTGCCAAGAGGAGCACGACACTGCACCGACATGGCTCCCTCCCCAGCTTTCCTAGCCAGAACGCGGGGGGGGGCGTGGCCGGAAACCGCGGTCGGCAACTTCTAGGGTTAGGGTTAGGGTTAGGGTCTGGAGAACCAGAAAGCCCACAGCTCCAGGGATAATTGGCATTGCAAAGGCCTGCCAAGAGGAGCACGACACTGCACCGACATGGCTCCCTCCCCAGCTTTCCTAGCCAGAACGCGGGGGGGGGCGTGGCCGGAAACCGCGGTCGGCAACTTCTAGGGTTAGGGTTAGGGTTAGGGTCTGGAGAACCAGAAAGCCCACAGCTCCAGGCATAATTGGCATTGCAAAGGCCTGCCAAGAGGAGCACGACACTGCACCGACATGGCTCCCTCCCCAGCTTTCCTAGCCAGAACGCGGGGGGGGGCGTGGCCGGAAACCGCGGTCGGCAACTTCTAGGGTTAGGGTTAGGGTTAGGGTCTGGAGAACCAGAAAGCCCACAGCTCCAGGGATAATTGGCATTGCAAAGGCCTGCCAAGAGGAGCACGACACTGCACCGACATGGCTCCCTCCCCAGCTTTCCTAGCCAGAACGCGGGGGGGGCGTGGCCGGAAACCGCGGTCGGCAACTTCTAGGGTTAGGGTTAGGGTTAGGGTCTGGAGAACCAGAAAGCCCACAGCTCCAGGGATAATTGGCATTGCAAAGGCCTGCCAAGAGGAGCACGACACTGCACCGACATGGCTCCCTCCCCAGCTTTCCTAGCCAGAACCCACGGGGGGCGTGGCCAGAAACCGCGGTCGGCAACTTCTAGGGTTAGGGTTAGGGTTAGGGTCTGGAGAACCAGAAAGCCCACAGCTCCAGGGATAATTGGCTTTGCAAAGGCCTGCCAAGAGGAGCACGACACTGCACCGACATGGCTCCCTCCCCAGCTTTCCTAGCCAGAACCCGGGGGGGGGGCGTGGCCGGAAAGCGCGGTCGGCAACTTCTAGGGTTAGGGTTAGGGTTAGGGTCTGGAGAACCAGAAAGCCCACAGCTCCAGGGATAATTGGCATTGCAAAGGCCTGCCAAGAGGAGCACGACACTGCACCGACATGGCTCCCTCCCCAGCTTTCCCGGCTAGAACGCGGGGGGGCGTGGCCGGAAAGCGCGGTCGGCAACTTCTAGGGTTAGGGTTAGGGTTAGGGTCTGGAGAACTAGAAAGCCCACAGCTCCAGGGATAATTGGCATTGCAAAGGCCTGCCAAGAGGAGCACGACACTGCACCGACATGGCTCCCTCCCCAGCTTTCCTAGCCAGAACGCGGGGGGGGCGTGGCCGGAAACCGCGGTCGGCAACTTCTAGTGTTAGGGTTAGGGTTAGGGTCTGGAGAACCAGAAAGCCCACAGCTCCAGGCATAATTGGCATTGCAAAGGCCTGCCAAGAGGAGCACGACACTGCACCGACATGGCTCCCTCCCCAGCTTTCCTAGCCAGAACCTGGGGGGGGCGTGGCCGGAAACCGCGGTCGGCAACTTCTAGGGTTAGGGTTAGGGTTAGGGTCTGGAGAACCAGAAAGCCCACAGCTCCAGGGATAATTGGCATTGCAAAGGCCTGCCAAGAGGAGCACGACACTGCACCGACATGGCTCCCTCCCCAGCTTTCCTAGCCAGAACGCGGGGGGGGGCGTGGCCGGAAACCGCGGTCGGCAACTTCTAGGGTTAGGGTTAGGGTTAGGGTCTGGAGAACCAGAAAGCCCACAGCTCCAGGGATAATTGGGATTGCAAAGGCCTGCCAAGAGGAGCACGACACTGCACCGACATGGCTCCCTCCCCAGCTTTCCTAGCCAGAACGCGGGGGGGGCGTGGCCGGAAACCGCGGTCGGCAACTTCTAGGGTTAGGGTTAGGGTTAGGGTCTGGAGAACCAGAAAGCCCACAGCTCCAGGGATAATTGGCATTGCAAAGGCCTGCCAAGAGGAGCACGACACTGCACCGACATGGCTCCCTCCCCAGCTTTCCTAGCCAGAACCCATGGGGGGCGTGGCCAGAAACCGCGGTCGGCAAATTCTAGGGGTAGGGTTAGGGTTAGGGTCTGGAGAACCAGAAAGCCCACAGCTCCAGGGATAATTGGCTTTGCAAAGGCCTGCCAAGAGGAGCACGACACTGCACCGACATGGCTCCCTCCCCAGCTTTCCTAGCCAGAACCCGGGGGGGGGGCGTGGCCGGAAAGCGCGGTCGGCAACTTCTAGGGTTAGGGTTAGGGTTAGGGTCTGGAGAACCAGAAAGCCCACAGCTCCAGGGATAATTGGCATTGCAAAGGCCTGCCAAGAGGAGCACGACACTGCACCGACATGGCTCCCTCCCCAGCTTTCCCGGCTAGAACGCGGGGGGGCGTGGCCGGAAAGCGCGGTCGGCAACTTCTAGGGTTAGGGTTAGGGTTAGGGTCTGGAGAACTAGAAAGCCCACAGCTCCAGGGATAATTGGCATTGCAAAGGCCTGCCAAGAGGAGCACGACACTGCACCGACATGGCTCCCTCCCCAGCTTTCCTAGCCAGAACCCACGGGGGGCGTGGCCAGAAACCGCGGTCGGCAAATTCTAGGGGTAGGGTTAGGGTTAGGGTCTGGAGAACCAGAAAGCCCACAGCTCCAGGGATAATTGGCATTGCAAAGGCCTGCCAAGAGGAGCACGACACTGCACCGACATGGCTCCCTCCCCAGCTTTCCTAGCCAGAACGCGGGGGGGGCGTGGCCGGAAACCGCGGTCGGCAACTTCTAGGGTTAGGGTTAGGGTTAGGGTCTGGAGAACCAGAAAGCCCACAGCTCCAGGGATAATTGGCATTGCAAAGGCCTGCCAAGAGGAGCGAGACACTGCACCGACATGGCTCCCTCCCCAGCTTTCCTAGCCAGAACGCGGGGGGGGCGTGGCCGGAAACCGCGGTCGGCAACTTCTAGGGTTAGGGTTAGGGTTAGGGTCTGGAGAACCAGAAAGCCCACAGCTCCAGGGATAATTGGCATTGCAAAGGCCTGCCAAGAGGAGCACGACACTGCACCGACATGGCTCCCTCCCCAGCTTTCCTAGCCAGAACCCGGCGGGGGCGTGGCCGGAAACCGCGGTCGGCAACTTCTAGGGTTAGGGTTAGGGTTAGGGTCTGGAGAACCAGAAAGCCCACAGCTCCAGGGATAATTGGCATTGCAAAGGCCTGCCAAGAGGAGCACGACACTGCACCGACATGGCTCCCTCCCCAGCTTTCCTAGCCAGAACCCGGGGGGGGCGTGGCCGGAAACCGCAGTCGGCAACTTCTAGGGTTAGGGTTAGGGTTAGGGTCTGGAGAACCAGAAAGCCCACAGCTCCAGGGATAATTGGCATTGCAAAGGCCTGCCAAGAGGAGCACGACACTGCACCGACATGGCTCCCTCCCCAGCTTTCCTAGCCAGAACGCAGGGGGGGCGTGGCCGGAAACCGCGGTCGGCAACCCCTAGGGTTAGGGTTAGGGTTAGGGTCTGGAGAACCAGAAAGCCCACAGCTCCAGGGATAATTGGCATTGCAAAGGCCTGCCAAGAGGAGCACGACACTGCACCGACATGGCTCCCTCCCCAGCTTTCCTAGCCAGAACGCGGGGGGGGCGTGGTCGGAAACCGCGGTCGGCAACTTCTAGGGTTAGGGTTAGGGTTAGGGTCTGGAGAACCAGAAAGCCCACAGCTCCGGGGATAATTGGGATTGCAAAGGCCTGCCAAGAGGAGCACGACACTGCACCGACATGGCTCCCTCCCCAGCTTTCCTAGCCAGAACGTGGGGGGGCGTGGCCGGAAACCGCGGTCGGCAACTTCTAGGGTTAGGGTTAGGGTTAGGGTCTGGAGAACCAGAAAGCCCACAGCTCCAGGGATAATTGGCATTGCAAAGGCCTGCCAAGAGGAGCACGACACTGCACCGACATGGCTCCCTCCCCAGCTTTCCTAGCCAGAACCCCGCGGGGGCGTGGTCGGAAACCGCGGTCGGCAACTTCTAGGGTTAGGGTTAGGGTTAGGGTCTGGAGAACCAGAAAGCCCACAGCTCCAGGGATAATTGGGATTGCAAAGGCCTGCCAAGAGGAGCACGACACTGCACCGACATGGCTCCCTCCCCAGCTTTCCTAGCCAGAACGCGGGGGGGGCGTGGCCGGAAACCGCGGTCGGCAACCCCTAGGGTTAGGGTTAGGGTTAGGGTCTGGAGAACCAGAAAGCCCACAGCTCCAGGGATAATTGGCATTGCAAAGGCCTGCCAAGAGGAGCACGACACTGCACCGACATGGCTCCCTCCCCAGCTTTCCTAGCCAGAACCCGGCGGGGGCGGGGCCGGAAACCGCGGTCGGCAACTTCTAGGGTTAGGGTTAGGGTTAGGGTCTGGAGAACCAGAAAGCCCACAGCTCCAGGGATAATTGGGATTGCAAAGGCCTGCCAAGAGGAGCACGACACTGCACCGACATGGCTCCCTCCCCAGCTTTCCTAGCCAGAACCCGTCGGGGGTGTGGCCGGAAACCGCGGTCGGCAACTTCTAGGGTTAGGGTTAGGGTTAGGGTCTTGAGAACCAGAAAGCCCACAGCTCCAGGGATAATTGGCATTGCAAAGGCCTGCCGAGAGGAGCACGACACTGCACCGACATGGCTCCCTCCCCAGCTTTCCTAGCCAGAACGCGGGGGGGGCGTGGCCGGAAACCGCGGTCGGCAACTTCTAGGGTTAGGGTTAGGGTTAGGGTCTGGAGAACCAGAAAGCCCACAGCTCCAGGGATAATTGGCATTGCAAAGGCCTGCCAAGAGGAGCACGACACTGCACCGACATGGCTCCCTCCCCAGCTTTCCTAGCCAGAACGCGGGGGGGGCGTGGCCGGAAACCGCGGTCGGCAACTTCTAGGGTTAGGGTTAGGGTTAGGGTCTGGAGAACCAGAAAGCCCACAGCTCCAGGGATAATTGGCATTGCAAAGGCCTGCCAAGAGGAGCACGACACTGCACCGACATGGCTCCCTCCCCAGCTTTCCTAGCCAGAACCCGGCGGGGGCGTGGCCGGAAACCGCGGTCGGCAACTTCTAGGGTTAGGGTTAGGGTTAGGGTCTGGAGAACCAGAAAGCCCACAGCTCCAGGGATAATTGGCATTGCAAAGGCCTGCCAAGAGGAGCACGACACTGCACCGACATGGCTCCCTCCCCAGCTTTCCTAGCCAGAACCCGGGGGGGGCGTGGCCGGAAACCGCAGTCGGCAACTTCTAGGGTTAGGGTTAGGGTTAGGGTCTGGAGAACCAGAAAGCCCACAGCTCCAGGGATAATTGGCATTGCAAAGGCCTGCCAAGAGGAGCACGACACTGCACCGACATGGCTCCCTCCCCAGCTTTCCTAGCCAGAACGCAGGGGGGGCGTGGCCGGAAACCGCGGTCGGCAACCCCTAGGGTTAGGGTTAGGGTTAGGGTCTGGAGAACCAGAAAGCCCACAGCTCCAGGGATAATTGGCATTGCAAAGGCCTGCCAAGAGGAGCACGACACTGCACCGACATGGCTCCCTCCCCAGCTTTCCTAGCCAGAACCCGGCGGTGGCGGGGCCGGAAACCGCGGTCGGCAACTTCTAGGGTTAGGGTTAGGGTTAGGGTCTGGAGAACCAGAAAGCCCACAGCTCCGGGGATAATTGGGATTGCAAAGGCCTGCCAAGAGGAGCACGACACTGCACCGACATGGCTCCCTCCCCAGCTTTCCTAGCCAGAACGTGGGGGGGCGTGGCCGGAAACCGCGGTCGGCAACTTCTAGGGTTAGGGTTAGGGTTAGGGTCTGGAGAACCAGAAAGCCCACAGCTCCAGGGATAATTGGCATTGCAAAGGCCTGCCAAGAGGAGCACGACACTGCACCGACATGGCTCCCTCCCCAGCTTTCCTAGCCAGAACCCCGCGGGGGCGTGGTCGGAAACCGCGGTCGGCAACTTCTAGGGTTAGGGTTAGGGTTAGGGTCTGGAGAACCAGAAAGCCCACAGCTCCAGGGATAATTGGGATTGCAAAGGCCTGCCAAGAGGAGCACGACACTGCACCGACATGGCTCCCTCCCCAGCTTTCCTAGCCAGAACGCGGGGGGGGCGTGGCCGGAAACCGCGGTCGGCAACCCCTAGGGTTAGGGTTAGGGTTAGGGTCTGGAGAACCAGAAAGCCCACAGCTCCAGGGATAATTGGCATTGCAAAGGCCTGCCAAGAGGAGCACGACACTGCACCGACATGGCTCCCTCCCCAGCTTTCCTAGCCAGAACCCGGCGGGGGCGGGGCCGGAAACCGCGGTCGGCAACTTCTAGGGTTAGGGTTAGGGTTAGGGTCTGGAGAACCAGAAAGCCCACAGCTCCAGGGATAATTGGGATTGCAAAGGCCTGCCAAGAGGAGCACGACACTGCACCGACATGGCTCCCTCCCCAGCTTTCCTAGCCAGAACCCGTCGGGGGTGTGGCCGGAAACCGCGGTCGGCAACTTCTAGGGTTAGGGTTAGGGTTAGGGTCTTGAGAACCAGAAAGCCCACAGCTCCAGGGATAATTGGCATTGCAAAGGCCTGCCGAGAGGAGCACGACACTGCACCGACATGGCTCCCTCCCCAGCTTTCCTAGCCAGAACGCGGGGGGGGCGTGGCCGGAAACCGCGGTCGGCAACTTCTAGGGTTAGGGTTAGGGTTAGGGTCTGGAGAACCAGAAAGCCCACAGCTCCAGGGATAATTGGCATTGCAAAGGCCTGCCAAGAGGAGCACGACACTGCACCGACATGGCTCCCTCCCCAGCTTTCTTAGCCAGAACGTGGGGGCGGCGTGGCCAGAAACCGCGGTCGGCAACTTCTAGGGTTAGGGTTAGGGTTAGGGTCTGGAGAACCAGAAAGCCCACAGCTCCAGGGATAATTGGCATTGCAAAGGCCTGCCAAGAGGAGCACGACACTGCACCGACATGGCTCCCTCCCCAGCTTTCCTAGCCAGAACGCGGGGGGGGCGTGGCCGGAAACCGCGGACGGCAACTTCTAGGGTTAGGGTTAGGGTTAGTGTCTGGAGAACCAGAAAGCCCACAGCTCCAGGGATAATTGGCATTGCAAAGGCCTGCCAAGAGGAGCACGACACTGCACCGACATGGCTCCCTCCCCAGCTTTCCTAGCCAGAACGCGGGGGGGGCGTGGCCAGAAACCGCGGTCGGCAACTTCTAGGGTTAGGGTTAGGGTTAGCGTCTGGAGAACCAGAAAGCCCACAGCTCCAGGGATAATTGGCATTGCAAAGGCCTGCCAAGAGGAGCACGACACTGCACCGACATGGCTCCCTCCCCAGCTTTCCTAGCCAGAACGCGGGGGGGGCGTGGCCGGAAACCGCCGTCGGCAACTTCTAGGGTTAGGGTTAGGGTCTGGAGAACCAGAAAGCCCACAGCTCCAGGGATAATTGGCATTGCAAAGGCCTGCCAAGAGGAGCACGACACTGCACCGACATGGCTCCCTCCCCAGCTTTCCTAGCCAGAACGCGGGGGGGGCGTGGCCAGAAACCGCGGTCGGCAACTTCTAGGGTTAGGGTTAGGGTTAGGGTCTGGAGAACCAGAAAGCCCACAGCTCCAGGGATAATTGGCATTGCAAAGGCCTGCCAAGAGGAGCACGACACTGCACCGACATGGCTCCCTCCCCAGCTTTCCTAGCCAGAACGCGGGGGGGGCGTGGCCGGAAACTGTGGTCGGCAACTTCTAGGGTTAGGGTTAGGGTTAGTGTCTGGAGAACCAGAAAGCCCACAGCTCCAGGGATAATTGGCATTGCAAAGGCCTGCCAAGAGGAGCACGACACTGCACCGACATGGCTCCCTCCCCAGCTTTCCTAGCCAGAACCCGGGGGGGGCGTGGCCGGAAACCGCCGTCGGCAACTTCTAGGGTTAGGGTTAGGGTTAGGGTCTGGAGAACCAGAAAGCCCACAGCTCCAGGGATAATTGGGATTGCAAAGGCCTGCCAAGAGGAGCACGACACTGCACCAACATGGCTCCCTCCCCAGCTTTCCTAGCCAGAACCCGTCGGGGGCGGGGCCGGAAACGGCGGTCGGCAACTTCTAGGGTTAGGGTTAGGGTTAGGGTCTGGAGAACCAGAAAGCCCACAGCTCCAGGGATAATTGGGATTGCAAAGGCCTGCCAAGAGGAGCAAGACACTGCACCGACATGGCTCCCTCCCCAGCTTTCCTAGCCAGAACGCGGGGGGGGCGTGGTCGGAAACCGCGGTCGGCAACTTCTAGCGTTAGGGTTAGGGTTAGGGTCTGGAGAACCAGAAAGCCCACAGCTCCAGGGATAATTGGCATTGCAAAGGCCTGCCAAGAGGAGCACGACACTGCACCGACATGGCTCCCTCCCCAGCTTTCCTAGCCAGAACGCGGCGGGGGCGTGGTCGGAAAGCGCGGTCGGCAACTTCTAGGGTTAGGGTTAGGGTTAGGGTCTGGAGAACCAGAAAGCCCACAGCTCCAGGGATAATTGGCATTGCAAAGGCCTGCCAAGAGGAGCACGACACTGCACCGACATGGCTCCCTCCCCAGCTTTCCTAGCCAGAACCGGGCGGGGGCGGGGCCGGAAACCGCGGTCGGCAACTTCTAGGGTTAGGGTTAGGGTTAGGGTCTGGAGAACCAGAAAGCCCACAGATCCAGGGATAATTGGCATTGCAAAGGCCTGCCAAGAGGAGCACGACACTGCACCGACATGGCTCCCTCCCCAGCTTTCCTAGCCAGAACGCGGGGGGGGCGTGGCCGGAAACCGCGGTCGGCAACTTCTAGGGTTAGGGTTAGGGTTAGGGTCTGGAGAACCAGAAAGCCCACAGCTCCAGGGATAACTGGCATTGCAAAGGCCTGCCAAGAGGAGCACGACACTGCACCGACATGGCTCCCTCCCCAGCTTTCCTAGCCAGAACCCGGCGGGGGCGTGGTCGGAAAGCGCAGTCGGCAACTTCTAGGGTTAGGGTTAGGGTTAGGGTCTGGAGAACCAGAAAGCCCACAGCTCCAGGGATAATTGGCATGGCAAAGGCCTGCCAAGAGATGCACGACACTGCACCGACATGGCTCCCTCCCCAGCTTTCCTAGCCAGAACGCGGGGGGGGCGTGGCCGGAAACCGCCGTCGGCAACTTCTAGGGTTAGGGTTAGGGTTAGGGTCTGGAGAACCAGAAAGCCCACAGCTCCAGGGATAATTGGCATTGCAAAGGCCTGCCAAGAGGAGCACGACACTGCACCGACATGGCTCCCTCCCCAGATTTCCTAGCCAGAACGCGGGGGGGGCGTGGCCGGAAACCGCGGTCGGCAACTTCTAGGGTTAGGGTTAGGGTTAGGGTCTGGAGAACCAGAAAGCCCACAGCTCCAGGGATAATTGGCATTGCAAAGGCCTGCCAAGAGGAGCACGACACTGCACCGACATGGCTCCCTCCCCAGCTTTCCTAGCCAGAACCCGGCGGGGGCGGGGCCGGAAACGGCGGCCGGCAACTTCTAGGGTTAGGGTTAGGGTTAGGGTCTGGAGAACCAGAAAGCCCACAGCTCCAGGGATAATTGGCATTGCAAAGGCCTGCCAAGAGGAGCACGACACTGCACCGACATGGCTCCCTCCCCAGCTTTCCTAGCCAGAACCCGGCGGGGGCGTGGCCGGAAACCGCGGTCGGCAACTTCTAGGGTTAGGGTTAGGGTTAGGGTCTGGAGAACCAGAAAGCCCACAGCTCCAGGGATAATTGGCATTGCAAAGGCCTGCCAAGAGGAGCACGACACTGCACCGACATGGCTCCCTCCCCAGCTTTCCTAGCCAGAACCCGGCGGGGGCGTGGCCGGAAACCGCCGTCGGCAACTTCTAGGGTTAGGGTTAGGGTTAGGGTCTGGAGAACCAGAAAGCCCACAGCTCCAGGGATAATTGGCATTGCAAAGGCCTGCCAAGAGGAGCACGACACTGCACCGACATGGCTCCCTCCCCAGCTTTCCTAGCCAGAACGCGGGGGGGGCGTGGCCGGAAACCGCGGTCGGCAAATTCTAGGGTTAGGGTTAGGGTTAGGGTCTGGAGAACCAGAAAGCCCACAGCTCCAGGGATAATTGGCATTGCAAAGGCCTGCCAAGAGGAGCACGACACTGCACCGACATGGCTCCCTCCCCAGCTTTCCTAGCCAGAACCCGGCGGGGGCGTGGCCGGAAAGCGCGGTCGGCAACTTCTAGGGTTAGGGTTAGGGTTAGGGTCTGGAGAACCAGAAAGCCCACAGCTCCAGGGATAATTGGCATTGCAAAGGCCTGCCAAGAGGAGCACGACACTGCACCGACATGGCTCCCTCCCCAGGTTTCCTAGCCAGAACCCACGGGGGGCGTGGCCGGAAAGCGCGGTCGGCAACTTCTAGGGTTAGGGTTAGGGTTAGGGTCTGGAGAACCAGAAAGCCCACAGCTCCAGGGATAATTGGGATTGCAAAGGCCTGCCAAGAGGAGCACGACACTGCACCGACATGGCTCCCTCCCCAGCTTTCCTAGCCAGAACCCGGCGGGGGCGTGGTCGGAAAGCGCAGTCGGCAACTTCTAGGGTTAGGGTTAGGGTTAGGGTCTGGAGAACCAGAAAGCCCACAGCTCCAGGGATAATTGGGATTGCAAAGGCCTGCCAAGAGGAGCACGACACTGCACCGACATGGCTCCCTCCCCAGCTTTCCTAGCCAGAACGCGGGGGGGGCGTGGCCGGAAACCGCGGTCGGCAACTTCTAGGGTTAGGGTTAGGGTTAGCGTCTGGAGAACCAGAAAGCCCACAGCTCCAGGGATAATTGGCATTGCAAAGGCCTGCCAAGAGGAGCACGACACTGCACCGACATGGCTCCCTCCCCAGATTTCCTAGCCAGAACGCAGGGGGGGCGTGGCCGGAAACCGCGGTCGGCAACTTCTAGGGTTAGGGTTAGGGTTAGGGTCTGGAGAACCAGAAAGCCCACAGCTCCAGGGATAATTGGCATTGCAAAGGCCTGCCAAGAGGAGCACGACACTGCACCGACATGGCTCCCTCCCCAGCTTTCCTAGCCAGAACGCGGGGGGGGCGTGGCCGGAAACCGCGGTCAGCAACTTCTAGGGTTAGGGTTAGGGTTAGGGTCTGGAGAACCAGAAAGCCCACAGCTCCAGGGATAATTGGGATTGCAAAGGCCTGCCAAGAGGAGCACGACACTGCACCGACATGGCTCCCTCACCAGCTTTCCTAGCCAGAACCCGGCGGGGGCGGGGCCGGAAACGGCGGCCGGCAACTTCTAGGGTTAGGGTTAGGGTTAGGGTCTGGAGAACCAGAAAGCCCACAGCTCCAGGGATAATTGGCATTGCAAAGGCCTGCCAAGAGGAGCACGACACTGCACCGACATGGCTCCCTCCCCAGCTTTCCTAGCCAGAACGCGGGGGGGGCGTGGCCGGAAACCGCGGTCGGCAACTTCTAGGGTTAGGGTTAGGGTTAGGGTCTGGAGAACCAGAAAGCCCACAGCTCCAGGGATAATTGGCATTGCAAAGGCCTGCCAAGAGGAGCACGACACTGCACCGACATGGCTCCCTCCCCAGCTTTCCTAGCCAGAACCCGGCGGGGGCGTGGCCGGAAACCGCCGTCGGCAGCTTCTAGGGTTAGGGTTAGGGTTAGGGTCTGGAGAACCAGAAAGCCCACAGCTCCAGGGATAATTGGCATTGCAAAGGCCTGCCAAGAGGAGCACGACACTGCACCGACATGGCTCCCTCCCCAGCTTTCCTAGCCAGAACGCGGGGGGGGCGTGGCCGGAAAGCGCGGTCGGCAAATTCTAGGGTTAGGGTTAGGGTTAGGGTCTGGAGAACCAGAAAGCCCACAGCTCCAGGGATAATTGGCATTGCAAAGGCCTGCCAAGAGGAGCACGACACTGCACCGACATGGCTCCCTCCCCAGCTTTCCTAGCCAGAACCCGGCGGGGGCGGGGCCGGAAACCGCGGTCGGCAACTTCTAGGGTTAGGGTTAGGGTTAGGGTCTGGAGAACCAGAAAGCCCACAGCTCCAGGGATAATTGGCATTGCAAAGGCCTGCCAAGAGGAGCACGACACTGCACCGACATGGCTCCCTCCCCAGCTTTCCTAGCCAGAACCCGGCGGGGGCGTGGCCGGAAACCGCCGTCGGCAACTTCTAGGGTTAGGGTTAGGGTTAGTGTCTGGAGAACCAGAAAGCCCACAGCTCCAGGGATAATTGGCATTGCAAAGGCCTGCCAAGAGGAGCACGACACTGCACCGACATGGCTCCCTCCCCAGCTTTCCTAGCCAGAACCCGGCGGGGGCGTGGCCGGAAACCGCGGTCGGCAACTTCTAGGGTTAGGGTTAGGGTTAGGGTCTGGAGAACCAGAAAGCCCACAGCTCCAGGGATAATTGGCATTGCAAAGGCCTGCCAAGAGGAGCACGACACTGCACCGACATGGCTCCCTCCCCAGCTTTCCTAGCCAGAACGCGGGGGGGGCGTGGCCGGAAAGCGCGGTCGGCAACTTCTAGGGTTAGGGTTAGGGTTAGGGTCTGGAGAACCAGAAAGCCCACAGCTCCAGGGATAATTGGCATTGCAAAGGCCTGCCAAGAGGAGCACGACACTGCACCGACATGGCTCCCTCCCCAGCTTTCCTAGCCAGAACCCGGCGGGGGCGGGGCCGGAAACCGCGGTCGGCAACTTCTAGGGTTAGGGTTAGGGTTAGGGTCTGGAGAACCAGAAAGCCCACAGCTCCAGGGATAATTGGCATTGCAAAGGCCTGCCAAGAGGAGCACGACACTGCACCGACATGGCTCCCTCCCCAGCTTTCCTAGCCAGAACCCGGCGGGGGCGGGGCCGGAAACCGCGGTCGGCAACTTCTAGGGTTAGGGTTAGGGTTAGGGTCTGGAGAACCAGAAAGCCCACAGCTCCAGGGATAATTGGCATTGCAAAGGCCTGCCAAGAGGAGCACGACACTGCACCGACATGGCTCCCTCCCCAGCTTTCCTAGCCAGAACGGGGGGGGGGCGTGGCCGGAAACCGCGGTCGGCAACTTCTAGGGTTAGGGTTAGGGTTAGGGTCTGGAGAACCAGAAAGCCCACAGCTCCAGGGATAATTGGCATTGCAAAGGCCTGCCAAGAGGAGCACGACACTGCACCGACATGGCTCCCTCCCCAGCTTTCCTAGCCAGAACCCGGCGGGGGCGGGGCCGGAAACCGCGGTCGGCAACTTCTAGGGTTAGGGTTAGGGTTAGGGTCTGGAGAACCAGAAAGCCCACAGCTCCAGGGATAATTGGCATTGCAAAGGCCTGCCAAGAGGAGCACGACACTGCACCGACATGGCTCCCTCCCCAGCTTTCCTAGCCAGAACGCGGGGGGGGCGTGGCCGGAAACCGCGGTCGGCAACTTCTAGGGTTAGGGTTAGGGTTAGGGTCTAGAGAACCAGAAAGCCCACAGCTCCAGGGATAATTGGCATTGCAAAGGCCTGCCAAGAGGAGCACGACACTGCACCGACATGGCTCCCTCCCCAGCTTTCCTAGCGAGAACCCGGCGGGGGCGTGGCCGGAAACCGCGGTCGGCAACTTCTAGGGTTAGGGTTAGGGTTAGGGTCTGGAGAACCAGAAAGCCCACAGCTCCAGGGATAATTGGGATTGCAAAGGCCTGCCAAGAGGAGCACGACACTGCACCGACATGGCTCCCTCCCCAGCTTTCCTAGCCAGAACGCGGGGGGGGCGTGGCCGGAAAGCGCCGTCGGCAACTTCTAGGGTTAGGGTTAGGGTTAGGGTCTGGAGAACCAGAAAGCCCACAGCTCCAGGGATAATTGGCATTGCAAAGGCCTGCCAAGAGGAGCACGACACTGCACCGACATGGCTCCCTCCCCAGCTTTCCTAGCCAGAACCCGGCGGGGGCGTGGCCGGAAACCGCGGTCGGCAACTTCTAGGGTTAGGGTTAGGGTTAGGGTCTGGAGAACCAGAAAGCCCACAGCTCCAGGGATAATTGGCATTGCAAAGGCCTGCCAAGAGGAGCACGACACTGCACCGACATGGCTCCCTCCCCAGCTTTCCTAGCCAGAACGTGGGGGGGGCGTGGCCGGAAACCGCCGTCGGCAACTTCTAGGGTTAGGGTTAGGGTTAGGGTCTGGAGAACCAGAAAGCCCACAGCTCCAGGGATAATTGGCATTGCAAAGGCCTGCCAAGAGGAGCACGACACTGCACCGACATGGCTCCCTCCCCAGCTTTCCTAGCCAGAACCCGGCGGGGGCGTGGCCGGAAACCGCGGTCGGCAACTTCTAGGGTTAGGGTTAGGGTTAGGGTCTGGAGAACCAGAAAGCCCACAGCTCCAGGGATAATTGGCATTGCAAAGGCCTGCCAAGAGGAGCACGACACTGCCCGACATGGCTCCCTCCCCAGCTTTCCTAGCCAGAACCCGGCGGGGGCGTGGCCGGAAACCGCCGTCGGCAACTTCTAGGGTTAGGGTTAGGGTTAGGGTTAGGGTCTGGAGAACCAGAAAGCCCACAGCTCCAGGGATAATTGGCATTGCAAAGGCCTGCCAAGAGGAGCACGACACTGCACCGACATGGCTCCCTCCCCAGCTTTCCTAGCCAGAACGCGGGGGGGGCGTGGCCGGAAACCGCGGTCGGCAACTTCTAGGGTTAGGGTTAGGGTTAGGGTCTGGAGAACCAGAAAGCCCACAGCTCCAGGGATAATTGGCATTGCAAAGGCCTGCCAAGAGGAGCACGACACTGCACCGACATGGCTCCCTCCCCAGCTTTCCTAGCCAGAACGCGGGGGGGGCGTGGCCGGAAACCGCCGTCGGCAACTTCTAGGGTTAGGGTTAGGGTTAGGGTCTGGAGAACCAGAAAGCCCACAGCTCCAGGGATAATTGGCATTGCAAAGGCCTGCCAAGAGGAGCACGACACTGCACCGACATGGCTCCCTCCCCAGCTTTCCTAGCCAGAACGCGGGGGGGGCGTGGCCGGAAACCGCGGTCGGCAACTTCTAGGGTTAGGGTTAGGGTTAGGGTCTGGAGAACCAGAAAGCCCACAGCTCCAGGGATAATTGGCATTGCAAAGGCCTGCCAAGAGGAGCACGACACTGCACCGACATGGCTCCCTCCCCAGCTTTCCTAGCCAGAACCCGTCGGGGGCGTGGCCGGAAACCGCGGTCGGCAACTTCTAGGGTTAGGGTTAGGGTTAGGGTCTGGAGAACCAGAAAGCCCACAGCTCCAGGGATAATTGGCATTGCAAAGGCCTGCCAAGAGGAGCACGACACTGCACCAACATGGCTCCCTCCCCAGCTTTCCTAGCCAGAACGCGGGGGGGGCGTGGCCGGAAAGCGCGGTCGGCAACTTCTAGGGTTAGGGTTAGGGTTAGGGTCTGGAGAACCAGAAAGCCCACAGCTCCAGGGATAATTGGCATTGCAAAGGCCTGCCAAGAGGAGCACGACACTGCACCGACATGGCTCCCTCCCCAGCTTTCCTAGCCAGAACGTGGGGGGGGCGTGGCCGGAAAGCGCGGTCGGCAACTTCTAGGGTTAGGGTTAGGGTTAGGGTTAGGGTCTGGAGAACCAGAAAGCCCACAGCTCCAGGGATAATTGGCATTGCAAAGGCCTGCCAAGAGGAGCACGACACTGCACCGACATGGCTCCCTCCCCAGCTTTCCTAGCCAGAACGCGGGGGGGGCGTGGCCGGAACCAGCGGTCGGCAACTTCTAGGGTTAGGGTTAGGGTTAGGGTCTGGAGAACCAGAAAGCCCACAGCTCCAGGGATAATTGGCATTGCAAAGGCCTGCCAAGAGGAGCACGACACTGCACTGACATGGCTCCCTCCCCAGCTTTCCTAGCCAGAACGCGGGGGGGGCGTGGCCGGAAACCGCGGTCGGCAACTTCTAGGGTTAGGGTTAGGGTTAGGGTCTGGAGAACCAGAAAGCCCACAGCTCCAGGGATAATTGGCATTGCAAAGGCCTGCCAAGAGGAGCACGACACTGCACCGACATGGCACCCTCCCCAGCTTTCCTAGCCAGAACGCGGGGGGGGCGTGGCCGGAAACCGCGGTCGGCAACTTCTAGGGTTAGGGTTAGGGTTAGGGTCTGGAGAACCAGAAAGCCCACAGCTCCAGGGATAATTGGCATTGCAAAGGCCTGCCAAGAGGAGCACGACACTGCACCGACATGGCTCCCTCCCCAGCTTTCCTAGCCAGAACGCGGGGGGGGCGTGGCCGGAAACCGCCGTCGGCAACTTCTAGGGTTAGGGTTAGGGTTAGGGTCTGGAGAACCAGAAAGCCCACAGCTCCAGGGATAATTGGCATTGCAAAGGCCTGCCAAGAGGAGCACGACACTGCACCGACATGGCTCCCTCCCCAGCTTTCCTAGCCAGAACCCGTCGGGGGCGTGGCCGGAAACCGCGGTCGGCAACTTCTAGGGTTAGGGTTAGGGTTAGGGTCTGGAGAACCAGAAAGCCCACAGCTCCAGGGATAATTGGCATTGCAAAGGCCTGCCAAGAGGAGCACGACACTGCACCGACATGGCTCCCTCCCCAGCTTTCCTAGCCAGAACGCGGGGGGGGCGTGGCCGGAAACCGCGGTCGGCAACTTCTAGGGTTAGGGTTAGGGTTAGGGTCTGGAGAACCAGAAAGCCCACAGCTCCAGGGATAATTGGCATTGCAAAGGCCTGCCAAGAGGAGCACGACACTGCACCGACATGGCTCCCTCCCCAGCTTTCCTAGCCAGAACGTGGGGGGGGCGTGGCCGGAAAGCGCGGTCGGCAACTTCTAGGGTTAGGGTTAGGGTTAGGGTCTGGAGAACCAGAAAGCCCACAGCTCCAGGGATAATTGGGATTGCAAAGGCCTGCCAAGAGGAGCACGACACTGCACCGACATGGCTCCCTCCCCAGCTTTCCTAGCCAGAACGCGGGGGGGGCGTGGCCGGAAACCGCGGTCGGCAACTTCTAGGGTTAGGGTTAGGGTTAGGGTCTGGAGAACCAGAAAGCCCACAGCTAAAGGGACAATTGGCATTGCAAAGGCCTGCCAAGAGGAGCACGACACTGCACCGACATGGCTCCCTCCCCAGCTTTCCAAGCCAGAACGCGGGGGGGGCGTGGCCGGAAACCGCCGTCGGCAACTTCTAGGGTTAGAGTTAGGGTTAGGGTCTGGAGAACCAGAAAGCCCACAGCTCCAGGGATAATTGGGATTGCAAAGGCCTGCCAAGAGGAGCACGACACTGCACCGACATGGCTCCCTCCCCAGCTTTCCTAGCCAGAACCCGGGGGGGGCGTGGCCGGAAACCGCAGTCGGCAACTTCTAGGGTTAGGGTTAGGGTTAGGGTCTGGAGAACCAGAAAGCCCACAGCTCCAGGGATAATTGGCATTGCAAAGGCCTGCCAAGAGGAGCACGACACTGCACCGACATGGCTCCCTCCCCAGCTTTCCTAGCCAGATCGCGGGGGGGGCGTGGCCGGAAAGCGCGGTCGGCAACTTCTAGGGTTAGGGTTAGGGTTAGGGTCTGGAGAACCAGAAAGCCCACAGCTCCAGGGATAATTGGGATTGCAAAGGCCTGCCAAGAGGAGCACGACACTGCACCGACATGGCTCCCTCCCCAGCTTTCCTAGCCAGAACGCGGGGGGGGCGTGGCCGGAAACCGCGGTCGGCAACTTCTAGGGTTAGGGTTAGGGTTAGGGTCTGGAGAACCAGAAAGCCCACAGCTAAAGGGACAATTGGCATTGCAAAGGCCTGCCAAGAGGAGCACGACACTGCACCGACATGGCTCCCTCCCCAGCTTTCCAAGCCAGAACGCGGGGGGGGCGTGGCCGGAAACCGCCGTCGGCAACTTCTAGGGTTAGAGTTAGGGTTAGGGTCTGGAGAACCAGAAAGCCCACAGCTCCAGGGATAATTGGGATTGCAAAGGCCTGCCAAGAGGAGCACGACACTGCACCGACATGGCTCCCTCCCCAGCTTTCCTAGCCAGAACCCGGGGGGGGCGTGGCCGGAAACCGCAGTCGGCAACTTCTAGGGTTAGGGTTAGGGTTAGGGTCTGGAGAACCAGAAAGCCCACAGCTCCAGGGATAATTGGCATTGCAAAGGCCTGCCAAGAGGAGCACGACACTGCACCGACATGGCTCCCTCCCCAGCTTTCCTAGCCAGATCGCGGGGGGGGCGTGGCCGGAAACCGCGGTCGGCAACTTCTAGGGTTAGGGTTAGGGTTAGGGTCTGGAGAACCAGAAAGCCCACAGCTCCAGGGATAATTGGCATTGCAAAGGCCTGCCAAGAGGAGCACGACACTGCACTGACATGGCTCCCTCCCCAGCTTTCCTAGCCAGAACGCGGGGGGGGCGTGGCCGGAAACCGCGGTCGGCAACTTCTAGGGTTAGGGTTAGGGTTAGGGTCTGGAGAACCAGAAAGCCCACAGCTCCAGGGATAATTGGGATTGCAAAGGCCTGCCAAGAGGAGCACGACACTGCACCGACATGGCACCCTCCCCAGCTTTCCTAGCCAGAACGCGGGAGGGGCGTGGCCGGAAACCGCGGTCGGCAACTTCTAGGGTTAGGGTTAGGGTTAGGGTCTGGAGAACCAGAAAGCCCACAGCTCCAGGGATAATTGGCATTGCAAAGGCCTGCCAAGAGGAGCACGACACTGCACCGACATGGCTCCCTCCCCAGCTTTCCTAGCCAGAACCCGGCGGGGGGGGCGTGGCCGGAAACCGCGGTCGGCAACTTCTAGGGTTAGGGTTAGGGTTAGCGTCTGGAGAACCAGAAAGCCCACAGCTCCAGGGATAATTGGCATTGCAAAGGCCTGCCAAGAGGAGCACGACACTGCACCGACATGGCTCCCTCCCCAGCTTTCCTAGCCTGAACCCGGCGGGGGCGTGGTCGGAAACCGCGGTCGGCAACTTCTAGGGTTAGGGTTAGGGTTAGGGTCTGGAGAACCAGAAAGCCCACAGCTCCAGGGATAATTGGCATTGCAAAGGCCTGCCAAGAGGAGCACGACACTGCACCGACATGGCTCCCTCCCCAGCTTTCCTAGCCAGAACCCGGCGGGGGCGTGGCCGGAAACCGCGGTCGGCAACTTCTAGGGTTAGGGTTAGGGTTAGGGTCTGGAGAACCAGAAAGCCCACAGCTCCAGGGATAATTGGCATTGCAAAGGCCTGCCAAGAGGAGCACGACACTGCACCGACATGGCTCCCTCCCCAGCTTTCCTAGCCAGAACGCGGGGGGGGCGTGGTCGGAAACCGCCGTCGGCAACTTCTAGGGTTAGGGTTAGGGTTAGGGTCTGGAGAACCAGAAAGCCCACAGCTCCAGGGATAATTGGCATTGCAAAGGCCTGCCAAGAGGAGCACGACACTGCACCGACATGGCTCCCTCCCCAGCTTTCCTAGCCAGAACCCGTCGGGGGCGTGGCCGGAAACCGCGGTCGGCAACTTCTAGGGTTAGGGTTAGGGTTAGGGTCTGGAGAACCAGAAAGCCCACAGCTCCAGGGATAATTGGCATTGCAAAGGCCTGCCAAGAGGAGCAAGACACTGCACCAACATGGCTCCCTCCCCAGCTTTCCTAGCCAGAACGCGGGGGGGGCGTGGCCGGAAAGCGCGGTCGGCAACTTCTAGGGTTAGGGTTAGGGTTAGGGTCTGGAGAACCAGAAAGCCCACAGCTCCAGGGATAATTGGCATTGCAAAGGCCTGCCAAGAGGAGCACGACACTGCACCGACATGGCTCACTCCCCAGCTTTCCTAGCCAGAACGCGGGGGGGGCGTGGCCGGAAAGCGCGGTCGGCAACTTCTAGGGTTAGGGTTAGGGTTAGGGTCTGGAGAACCAGAAAGCCCACAGCTCCAGGGATAATTGGCATTGCAAAGGCCTGCCAAGAGGAGCACGACACTGCACCGACATGGCTCCCTCCCCAGCTTTCCTAGCCAGAACGTGGGGGGGGCGTGGCCGGAAAGCGCGGTCGGCAACTTCTAGGGTTAGGGTTAGGGTTAGGGTCTGGAGAACCAGAAAGCCCACAGCTCCAGGGATAATTGGGATTGCAAAGGCCTGCCAAGAGGAGCACGACACTGCACCGACATGGCTCCCTCCCCAGCTTTCCTAGCCAGAACGCGGGGGGGGCGTGGCCGGAAACCGCGGTCGGCAACTTCTAGGGTTAGGGTTAGGGTTAGGGTCTGGAGAACCAGAAAGCCCACAGCTAAAGGGACAATTGGCATTGCAAAGGCCTGCCAAGAGGAGCACGACACTGCACCGACATGGCTCCCTCCCCAGCTTTCCAAGCCAGAACGCGGGGGGGCGTGGCCGGAAACCGCCGTCGGCAACTTCTAGGGTTAGAGTTAGGGTTAGGGTCTGGAGAACCAGAAAGCCCACAGCTCCAGGGATAATTGGGATTGCAAAGGCCTGCCAAGAGGAGCACGACACTGCACCGACATGGCTCCCTCCCGAGCTTTCCTAGCCAGAACCCGGGGGGGGCGTGGCCGGAAACCGCAGTCGGCAACTTCTAGGGTTAGGGTTAGGGTTAGGGTCTGGAGAACCAGAAAGCCCACAGCTCCAGGGATAATTGGCATTGCAAAGGCCTGCCAAGAGGAGCACGACACTGCACCGACATGGCTCCCTCCCCAGCTTTCCTAGCCAGAACGCGGGGGGGGCGTGGCCGGAAACCGCGGTCGGCAACTTCTAGGGTTAGGGTTAGGGTTAGGGTCTGGAGAACCAGAAAGCCCACAGCTCCAGGGATAATTGGCATTGCAAAGGCCTGCCAAGAGGAGCACGACACTGCACTGACATGGCTCCCTCCCCAGCTTTCCTAGCCAGAACGCGGGGGGGGCGTGGCCGGAAACCGCGGTCGGCAACTTCTAGGGTTAGGGTTAGGGTTAGGGTCTGGAGAACCAGAAAGCCCACAGCTCCAGGGATAATTGGCATTGCAAAGGCCTGCCAAGAGGAGCACGACACTGCACCGACATGGCTCCCTCCCCAGCTTTCCTAGCCAGAACGCGGGGGGGGCGTGGCCGGAAACCGCCGTCGGCAACTTCTAGGGTTAGGGTTAGGGTTAGCGTCTGGAGAACCAGAAAGCCCACAGCTCCAGGGATAATTGGCATTGCAAAGGCCTGCCAAGAGGAGCACGACACTGCACCGACATGGCTCCCTCCCCAGCTTTCCTAGCCAGAACCCGGGGGGGGCGTGGTCGGAAACCGCGGTCGGCAACTTCTAGGGTTAGGGTTAGGGTTAGGGTCTGGAGAACCAGAAAGCCCACAGCTCCAGGGATAATTGGCATTGCAAAGGCCTGCCAAGAGGAGCACGACACTGCACCGACATGGCTCCCTCCCCAGCTTTCCTAGCCAGAACGCGGGGGGGGCGTGGCCGGAAACCGCGGTCGGCAACTTCTAGGGTTAGGGTTAGGTTTAGGGTCTGGAGAACCAGAAAGCCCACAGCTCCAGGGATAATTGGCATTGCAAAGGCCTGCCAAGAGGAGCACGACACTGCACCGACATGGCTCCCTCACCAGCTTTCCTAGCCAGAACCCGGCGGGGGGGGCGTGGCCGGAAACCGCGGTCGGCAACTTCTAGGGTTAGGGTTAGGGCTAGGGTCTGGAGAACCAGAAAGCCCACAGCTGCAGGGATAATTGGCATTGCAAAGGCCTGCCAAGAGGAGCACGACACTGCACCGACATGGCTCCCTCCCCAGCTTTCGTAGCCAGAACCCGGCGGGGGCGTGGCCGGAAACCGCGGTCGGCAACTTCTAGGGTTAGGGTTAGGGTTAGCGTCTGGAGAACCAGAAAGCCCACAGCTCCAGGGATAATTGGCATTGCAAAGGCCTGCCAAGAGGAGCACGACACTGCACCGACATGGCTCCCTCCCCAGCTTTCCTAGCCAGAACCCGGCGGGGGCGGGGCCGGAAACCGCGGTCGGCAACTTCTAGGGTTAGGGTTAGGGTTAGGGTTAGGGTGTGGAGAACCAGAAAGCCCACAGCTCCAGGGATAATTGGCATTGCAAAGGCCTGCCAAGAGGAGCACGACACTGCACCGACGTGGCTCCCTCCCCAGCTTTCCTAGCCAGAACCCGGCGGGGGCGTGGTCGGAAAGCGCGGTCTGCAACTTCTAGGGTTAGGGTTAGGGTTAGGGTCTGGAGAACCAGAAAGCCCACAGCTCCAGGGACAATTGGCATTGCAAAGGCCTGCCAAGAGGAGCACGACACTGCACCGACATGGCTCCCTCCCCAGCTTTCCAAGCCAGAACGCGGGGGGGGCGTGGCCGGAAACCGCGGTCGGCAACTTCTAGGGTTAGGGTTAGGGTTAGGGTCTGGAGAACCAGAAAGCCCACAGCTCCAGGGATAATTGGGATTGCAAAGGCCTGCCAAGAGGAGCACGACACTGCACCGACATGGCTCCCTCCCCAGCTTTCCTAGCCAGAACGCGGGGGGGGCGTGGCCGGAAACCGCCGTCGGCAACTTCTAGGGTTAGGGTTAGGGTTAGGGTCTGGAGAACCAGAAAGCCCACAGCTCCAGGGATAATTGGCATTGCAAAGGCCTGCCAAGAGGAGCAAGACACTGCACCAACATGGCTCCCTCCCCAGCTTTCCTAGCCAGAACGCGGGGGGGGCGTGGCCGGAAAGCGCGGTCGGCAACTTCTAGGGTTAGGGTTAGGGTTAGGGTCTGGAGAACCAGAAAGCCCACAGCTCCAGGGATAATTGGCATTGCAAAGGCCTGCCAAGAGGAGCACGACACTGCACCGACATGGCTCCCTCCCCAGCTTTCCTAGCCAGAACGCGGGGGGGGCGTGGCCGGAAACCGCGGTCGGCAACTTCTAGGGTTAGGGTTAGGGTTAGGGTCTGGAGAACCAGAAAGCCCACAGCTCCAGGGATAATTGGCATTGCAAAGGCCTGCCAAGAGGAGCACGACACTGCACTGACATGGCTCCCTCCCCAGCTTTCCTAGCCAGAACGCGGGGGGGGCGTGGCCGGAAACCGCGGTCGGCAACTTCTAGGGTTAGGGTTAGGGTTAGGGTCTGGAGAACCAGAAAGCCCACAGCTCCAGGGATAATTGGCATTGCAAAGGCCTGCCAAGAGGAGCACGACACTGCACCGACATGGCACCCTCCCCAGCTTTCCTAGCCAGAACGCGGGGGGGGCGTGGCCGGAAACCGCGGTCGGCAACTTCTAGGGTTAGGGTTAGGGTTAGGGTCTGGAGAACCAGAAAGCCCACAGCTCCAGGGATAATTGGCATTGCAAAGGCCTGCCAAGAGGAGCACGACACTGCACCGACATGGCTCCCTCCCCAGCTTTCCTAGCCAGAACGCGGGGGGGGCGTGGCCGGAAACCGCCGTCGGCAACTTCTAGGGTTAGGGTTAGGGTTAGCGTCTGGAGAACCAGAAAGCCCACAGCTCCAGGGATAATTGGCATTGCAAAGACCTGCCAAGAGGAGCACGACACTGCACCGACATGGCTCCCTCCCCAGCTTTCCTAGCCAGAACCCGGGGGGGGCGTGGTCGGAAACCGCGGTCGGCAACTTCTAGGGTTAGGGTTAGGGTTAGGGTCTGGAGAACCAGAAAGCCCACAGCTCCAGGGATAATTGGCATTGCAAAGGCCTGCCAAGAGGAGCACGACACTGCACCGACATGGCTCCCTCCCCAGCTTTCCTAGCCAGAACCCGGCGGGGGCGTGGCCGGAAACCGCGGTCGGCAACTTCTAGGGTTAGGGTTAGGGTTAGGGTCTGGAGAACCAGAAAGCCCACAGCTCCAGGGATAATTGGCATTGCAAAGGCCTGCCAAGAGGAGCACGACACTGCACCGACATGGCTCCCTCACCAGCTTTCCTAGCCAGAACCCGGCGGGGGGGGCGTGGCCGGAAACCGCGGTCGGCAACTTCTAGGGTTAGGGTTAGGGCTAGGGTCTGGAGAACCAGAAAGCCCACAGCTGCAGGGATAATTGGCATTGCAAAGGCCTGCCAAGAGGAGCACGACACTGCACCGACATGGCTCCCTCCCCAGCTTTCGTAGCCAGAACCCGGCGGGGGCGTGGCCGGAAACCGCGGTCGGCAACTTCTAGGGTTAGGGTTAGGGTTAGCGTCTGGAGAACCAGAAAGCCCACAGCTCCAGGGATAATTGGCATTGCAAAGGCCTGCCAAGAGGAGCACGACACTGCACCGACATGGCTCCCTCCCCAGCTTTCCTAGCCAGAACCCGGCGGGGGCGGGGCCGGAAACCGCGGTCGGCAACTTCTATGGTTAGGGTTAGGGTTAGGGTTAGGGTCTGGAGAACCAGAAAGCCCACAGCTCCAGGGATAATTGGCATTGCAAAGGCCTGCCAAGAGGAGCACGACACTGCACCGACGTGGCTCCCTCCCCAGCTTTCCTAGCCAGAACCCGGCGGGGGCGTGGTCGGAAAGCGCGGTCTGCAACTTCTAGGGTTAGGGTTAGGGTTAGGGTCTGGAGAACCAGAAAGCCCACAGCTCCAGGGACAATTGGCATTGCAAAGGCCTGCCAAGAGGAGCACGACACTGCACCGACATGGCTCCCTCCCCAGCTTTCCAAGCCAGAACGCGGGGGGGGCGTGGCCGGAAACCGCGGTCGGCAACTTCTAGGGTTAGGGTTAGGGTTAGGGTCTGGAGAACCAGAAAGCCCACAGCTCCAGGGATAATTGGGATTGCAAAGGCCTGCCAAGAGGAGCACGACACTGCACCGACATGGCTCCCTCCCCAGCTTTCCTAGCCAGAACGCGGGGGGGGCGTGGCCGGAAACCGCCGTCGGCAACTTCTAGGGTTAGGGTTAGGGTTAGGGTCTGGAGAACCAGAAAGCCCACAGCTCCAGGGATAATTGGCATTGCAAAGGCCTGCCAAGAGGAGCACGACACTGCACCGACATGGCTCCCTCCCCAGCTTTCCCGGCTAGAACCCGGGGGGGGCGTGGCCGGAAAGCGCGGTCGGCAACTTCTAGGGTTAGGGTTAGGGTTAGGGTCTGGAGAACCAGAAAGCCCACAGCTCCAGGGATAATTGGCATTGCAAAGGCCTGCCAAGAGGAGCACGACACTGCACCGACATGGCTCCCTCCCCAGCTTTCCTAGCCAGAACCCGGCGGGGGCGTGGTCGGAAACCGCGGTCGGCAACTTCTAGGGTTAGGGTTAGGGTTAGGGTCTGGAGAACCAGAAAGCCCACAGCTCCAGGGATAATTGGCATTGCAAAGGCCTGCCAAGAGGAGCACGACACTGCACCGACATGGCTCCCTCCCCAGCTTTCCTAGCCAGAACGCGGGGGGGGCGTGGCCGGAAACCGCGGTCGGCAACTTCTAGGGTTAGGGTTAGGGTTAGGGTCTGGAGAACCAGAAAGCCCACAGCTCCAGGGATAATTGGCATTGCAAAGGCCTGCCAAGAGGAGCACGACACTGCACCGACATGGCTCCCTCCCCAGCTTTCCTAGCCAGAACCCGGCGGGGGCGTGGCCGGAAACCGCGGTCGGCAACTTCTAGGGTTAGGGTTAGGGTTAGGGTCTGGAGAACCAGAAAGCCCACAGCTCCAGGGATAATTGGCATTGCAAAGGCCTGCCAAGAGGAGCACGACACTGCACCGACATGGCTCCCTCACCAGCTTTCCTAGCCAGAACGCGGGGGGGGCGTGGTCGGAAACCGCGGTCGGCAACTTCTAGGGTTAGGGTTAGGGTTAGGGTCTGGAGAACCAGAAAGCCCACAGCTCCAGGGATAATTGGCATTGCAAAGGCCTGCCAAGAGGAGCACGACACTGCACCGACATGGCTCCCTCCCCAGCTTTCCTAGCCAGAACCCACGGGGGGTGTGGCCGGAAACCGCGGTCGGCAACTTCTAGGGTTAGGGTTAGGGTTAGGGTTAGGATCTGGAGAACCAGAAAGCCCACAGCTCCAGGGATAATTGGCATTGCAAAGGCCTGCCAAGAGGAGCACGACACTGCACCGACATGGCTCACTCCCCAGCTTTCCTAGCCAGAACCCGGCGGGGGCGTGGTCGGAAAGTGCGGTCGGCAACTTCTAGGGTTAGAGTTAGGGTTAGGGTCTGGAGAACCAGAAAGCCCACAGCTCCAGGGATAATTGGGATTGCAAAGGCCTGCCAAGAGGAGCACGACACTGCACCGACATGGCTCCCTCCCCAGCTTTCCTAGCCAGAACCCGGCGGGGGCGTGGCCGGAAACCGCGGTCGGCAACTTCTAGGGTTAGGGTTAGGGTTAGCGTCTGGAGAACCAGAAAGCCCACAGCTCCAGGGATAATTGGCATTGCAAAGGCCTGCCAAGAGGAGCACGACACTGCACCAACATGGCTCCCTCCCCAGCTTTCCTAGCCAGAACGCGGGGGGGGCGTGGCCGGAAACCGCGGTCGGCAACTTCTAGGGTTAGGGTTAGGGTTAGGGTCTGGAGAACCAGAAAGCCCACAGCTCCAGGGACAATTGGCATTGCAAAGGCCTGCCAAGAGGAGCACGACACTGCACCGACATGGCTCACTCCCCAGCTTTCCTAGCCAGAACCCAGCGGGGGCGTGGCCGGAAACCGCGGTCGGCAACTTCTAGGGTTAGGGTTAGGGTTAGGGTCTGGAGAACCAGAAAGCCCACAGCTCCAGGGATAATTGGCATTGCAAAGGCCTGCCAAGAGGAGCACGACACTGCACCGACATGGCTCCCTCCCCAGCTTTCCTAGCCAGAACGCGGGGGGGGCGTGGCCGGAAACCGCCGTCGGCAACTTCTAGGGTTAGGGTTAGGGTTAGGGTCTGGAGAACCAGAAAGCCCACAGCTCCAGGGATAATTGGCATTGCAAAGGCCTGCCAAGAGGAGCACGACACTGCACCGACATGGCTCCCTCCCCAGCTTTCCTAGCCAGAACCCAGCGGGGGCGTGGCCAGAAACCGCGGTCGGCAACTTCTAGGGTTAGGGTTAGGGTTAGGGTCTGGAGAACCAGAAAGCCCACAGCTCCAGGGATAATTGGGATGGCAAAGGCCTGCCAAGAGGAGCACGACACTGCACCGACATGGCTCCCTCCCCAGCTTTCCTAGCCAGAACGCGGGGGGGGGCGTGGCCGGAAACCGCGGTCGGCAACTTCTAGGGTTAGGGTTAGGGTTAGGGTCTGGAGAACCAGAAAGCCCACAGCTCCAGGGATAATTGGCATTGCAAAGGCCTGCCAAGAGGAGCACGACACTGCACCGACATGGCTCCCTCCCCAGCTTTCCTAGCCAGAACGCGGGGGGGGCGTGGCCGGAAACCGCGGTTGGCAACTTCTAGGGTTAGGGTTAGGGTTAGCGTCTGGAGAACCAGAAAGCCCACAGCTCCAGGGATAATTGGCATTGCAAAGGCCTGCCAAGAGGAGCACGACACTGCACCGACATGGCTCCCTCCCCAGCTTTCCTAGCCAGAACCCGGGGGGGGCGTGGTCGGAAACCGCGGTCGGCAACTTCTAGGGTTAGGGTTAGGGTTAGGGTCTGGAGAACCAGAAAGCCCACAGCTCCAGGGATAATTGGCATTGCAAAGGCCTGCCAAGAGGAGCACGACACTGCACCGACATGGCTCCCTCCCCAGCTTTCCTAGCCAGAACCCGGCGGGGGCGTGGCCGGAAACCGCGGTCGGCAACTTCTAGGGTTAGGGTTAGGGTTAGGGTCTGGAGAACCAGAAAGCCCACAGCTCCAGGGATAATTGGCATTGCAAAGGCCTGCCAAGAGGAGCACGACACTGCACCGACATGGCTCCCTCACCAGCTTTCCTAGCCAGAACGCGGGGGGGGCGTGGCCGGAAACCGCGGTCGGCAACTTCTAGGGTTAGGGTTAGGGCTAGGGTCTGGAGAACCAGAAAGCCCACAGCTGCAGGGATAATTGGCATTGCAAAGGCCTGCCAAGAGGAGCACGACACTGCACCGACATGGCTCCCTCCCCAGCTTTCGTAGCCAGAACCCGGGGGGGGCGTGGCCGGAAACCGCGGTCGGCAACTTCTAGGGTTAGGGTTAGGGTTAGCGTCTGGAGAACCAGAAAGCCCACAGCTCCAGGGATAATTGGCATTGCAAAGGCCTGCCAAGAGGAGCACGACACTGCACCGACATGGCTCCCTCCCCAGCTTTCCTAGCCAGAACGCCGGGGGGTGGTGGCCGGAAACCGCGGTCGGCAACTTCTAGGGTTAGGGTTAGGGTTAGGGTCTGGAGAACCAGAAAGCCCACAGCTCCAGGGATAATTGGGATTGCAAAGGCCTGCCAAGAGGAGCACGACACTGCACCGACATGGCTCCCTCCCCAGCTTTCCTAGCCAGAACCCGGCGGGGGCGGGGCCGGAAACCGCGGTCGGCAACTTCTAGGGTTAGGGTTAGGGTTAGGGTTAGGGTCTGGAGAACCAGAAAGCCCACAGCTCCAGGGATAATTGGCATTGCAAAGGCCTGCCAAGAGGAGCACGACACTGCACCGACGTGGCTCCCTCCCCAGCTTTCCTAGCCAGAACCCGGCGGGGGCGTGGTCGGAAAGCGCGGTCTGCAACTTCTAGGGTTAGGGTTAGGGTTAGGGTCTGGAGAACCAGAAAGCCCACAGCTCCAGGGACAATTGGCATTGCAAAGGCCTGCCAAGAGGAGCACGACACTGCACCGACATGGCTCCCTCCCCAGCTTTCCAAGCCAGAACGCGGGGGGGGCGTGGCCGGAAACCGCGGTCGGCAACTTCTAGGGTTAGGGTTAGGGTTAGGGTCTGGAGAACCAGAAAGCCCACAGCTCCAGGGATAATTGGGATTGCAAAGGCCTGCCAAGAGGAGCACGACACTGCACCGACATGGCTCCCTCCCCAGCTTTCCTAGCCAGAACGCGGGGGGGGCGTGGCCGGAAACCGCCGTCGGCAACTTCTAGGGTTAGGGTTAGGGTTAGGGTCTGGAGAACCAGAAAGCCCACAGCTCCAGGGATAATTGGCATTGCAAAGGCCTGCCAAGAGGAGCACGACACTGCACCGACATGGCTCCCTCCCCAGCTTTCCCGGCTAGAACCCGGGGGGGGCGTGGCCGGAAAGCGCGGTCGGCAACTTCTAGGGTTAGGGTTAGGGTTAGGGTCTGGAGAACCAGAAAGCCCACAGCTCCAGGGATAATTGGCATTGCAAAGGCCTGCCAAGAGGAGCACGACACTGCACCGACATGGCTCCCTCCCCAGCTCTCCTAGCCAGAACGCTTGGGGGGCGTGGTCGGAAACCGCGGTCGGCAACTTCTAGGGTTAGGGTTAGGGTTAGGGTCTGGAGAACCAGAAAGCCCACAGCTCCAGGGATAATTGGCATTGCAAAGGCCTGCCAAGAGGAGCACGACACTGCACCGACATGGCTCCCTCCCCAGCTTTCCTAGCCAGAACGCGGGGGGGGCGTGGCCGGAAACCGCGGTCGGCAACTTCTAGGGTTAGGGTTAGGGTTAGGGTCTGGAGAACCAGAAAGCCCACAGCTCCAGGGATAATTGGCATTGCAAAGGCCTGCCAAGAGGAGCACGACACTGCACCGACATGGCTCCCTCCCCAGCTTTCCTAGCCAGAACCCGGCGGGGGCGTGGCCGGAAACCACGGTCGGCAACTTCTAGGGTTAGGGTTAGGGTTAGGGTCTGGAGAACCAGAAAGCCCACAGCTCCAGGGATAATTGGCATTGCAAAGGCCTGCCAAGAGGAGCACGACACTGCACCGACATGGCTCCCTCCCCAGCTTTCCTAGCCAGAACGCGGGGGGGGCGTGGTCGGAAACCGCGGTCGGCAACTTCTAGGGTTAGGGTTAGGGTTAGGGTCTGGAGAACCAGAAAGCCCACAGCTCCAGGGATAATTGGCATTGCAAAGGCCTGCCAAGAGGAGCACGACACTGCACCGACATGGCTCCCTCCCCAGCTTTCCTAGCCAGAACCCACGGGGGGTGTGGCCGGAAACCGCGGTCGGCAACTTCTAGGGTTAGGGTTAGGGTTAGGGTTAGGATCTGGAGAACCAGAAAGCCCACAGCTCCAGGGATAATTGGCATTGCAAAGGCCTGCCAAGAGGAGCACGACACTGCACCGACATGGCTCACTCCCCAGCTTTCCTAGCCAGAACCCGGCGGGGGCGTGGTCGGAAAGTGCGGTCGGCAACTTCTAGGGTTAGAGTTAGGGTTAGGGTCTGGAGAACCAGAAAGCCCACAGCTCCAGGGATAATTGGCATTGCAAAGGCCTGCCAAGAGGAGCACGACACTGCACCGACATGGCTCCCTCCCCAGCTTTCCTAGCCAGAACGCGGGGGGGGCGTGGCCGGAAACCGCGGTCGGCAACTTCTAGGGTTAGGGTTAGGGTTAGGGTCTGGAGAACCAGAAAGCCCACAGCTCCAGGGATAATTGGCATTGCAAAGGCCTGCCAAGAGGAGCACGACACTGCACCGACATGGCTCCCTCCCCAGCTTTCCTAGCCAGAACGCGGGGGGGGCGTGGCCGGAAACCGCGGTCGGCAACTTCTAGGGTTAGGGTTAGGGTTAGGGTCTGGAGAACCAGAAAGCCCACAGCTCCAGGGATAATTGGCATTGCAAAGGCCTGCCAAGAGGAGCACGACACTGCACCGACATGGCTCCCTCCCCAGCTTTCCTAGCCAGAACGCGGGGGGGGCGTGGTCGGAAACCGCGGTCGGCAACTTCTAGGGTTAGGGTTAGGGTTAGGGTCTGGAGAACCAGAAAGCCCACAGCTCCAGGGATAATTGGCATTGCAAAGGCCTGCCAAGAGGAGCACGACACTGCACCGACATGGCTCCCTCCCCAGCTTTCCTAGCCAGAACCCGGCGGGGGCGTGGCCGGAAACCGCGGTCGGCAACTTCTAGGGTTAGGGTTAGGGTTAGGGTCTGGAGAACCAGAAAGCCCACAGCTCCAGGGATAATTGGGATTGCAAAGGCCTGCCAAGAGGAGCACGACACTGCACCGACATGGCTCCCTCCCCAGCTTTCCTAGCCAGAACCCACGGGGGGTGTGGCCGGAAACCGCGGTCGGCAACTTCTAGGGTTAGGGTTAGGGTTAGGGTCTGGAGAACCAGAAAGCCCACAGCTCCAGGGATAATTGGCATTGCAAAGGCCTGCCAAGAGGAGCACGACACTGCACCGACATGGCTCCCTCCCCAGCTTTCCTAGCCAGAACGCGGGGGGGGCGTGGCCGGAAAGCGCGGTCGGCAACTTCTAGGGTTAGGGTTAGGGTTAGGGTCTGGAGAACCAGAAAGCCCACAGCTCCGGGGATAATTTGGATTGCAAAGGCCTGCCAAGAGGAGCACGACACTGCACCGACATGGCTCCCTCCCCAGCTTTCCTAGCCAGAACCCGGGGGGGGCGTGGCCGGAAACCGCGGTCGGCAACTTCTAGGGTTAGGGTTAGGGTTAGGGTTAGGATCTGGAGAACCAGAAAGCCCACAGCTCCAGGGATAATTGGCATTGCAAAGGCCTGCCAAGAGGAGCACGACACTGCACCGACATGGCTCACTCCCCAGCTTTCCTAGCCAGAACACGGCGGGGGCGTGGTCGGAAAGCGCGGTCGGCAACTTCTAGGGTTAGAGTTAGGGTTAGGGTCTGGAGAACCAGAAAGCCCACAGCTCCAGGGATAATTGGGATTGCAAAGGCCTGCCAAGAGGAGCACGACACTGCACCGACATGGCTCCCTCCCCAGCTTTCCTAGCCAGAACGCGGGGGGGGCGTGGCCGGAAACCGCGGTCGGCAACTTCTAGGGTTAGGGTTAGGGTTAGGGTCTGGAGAACCAGAAAGCCCACAGCTCCAGGGATAATTGGCATTGCAAAGGCCTGCCAAGAGGAGCACGACACTGCACCGACATGGCTCCCTCCCCAGCTTTCCTAGCCAGAACGCGGGGGGGGCGTGGCCGGAAACCGCGGTCGGCAACTTCTAGGGTTAGGGTTAGGGTTAGGGTCTGGAGAACCAGAAAGCCCACAGCTCCAGGGATAATTGGCATTGCAAAGGCCTGCCAAGAGGAGCACGACACTGCACCGACATGGCTCCCTCCCCAGCTTTCCTAGCCAGAACCCAGCGGGGGCGTGGCCAGAAACCGCGGTCGGCAACTTCTAGGGTTAGGGTTAGGGTTAGGGTCTGGAGAACCAGAAAGCCCACAGCTCCAGGGATAATTGGCATTGCAAAGGCCTGCCAAGAGGAGCACGACACTGCACCGACATGGCTCCCTCCCCAGCTTTCCTAGCCAGAACGCGGGGGGGGGCGTGGCCGGAAACCGCGGTCGGCAACTTCTAGGGTTAGGGTTAGGGTTAGGGTCTGGAGAACCAGAAAGCCCACAGCTCCAGGGATAATTGGCATTGCAAAGGCCTGCCAAGAGGAGCACGACACTGCACCGACATGGCTCCCTCCCCAGCTTTCCTAGCCAGAACGCGGGGGGGGCGTGGCCGGAAAGCGCGGTCGGCAACTTCTAGGGTTAGGGTTAGGGTTAGGGTCTGGAGAACCAGAAAGCCCACAGCTCCAGGGATAATTGGCATTGCAAAGGCCTGCCAAGAGGAGCACGACACTGCACCGACATGGCTCACTCCCCAGCTTTCCTAGCCAGAACCCAGCGGGGGCGTGGCCGGAAACCGCGGTCGGCAACTTCTAGGGTTAGGGTTAGGGTTAGGGTCTGGAGAACCAGAAAGCCCACAGCTCCAGGGATAATTGGCATTGCAAAGGCCTGCCAAGAGGAGCACGACACTGCACCGACATGGCTCCCTCCCCAGCTTTCCTAGCCAGAACGCGGGGGGGGCGTGGCCGGAAAGCGCCGTCGGCAACTTCTAGGGTTAGGGTTAGGGTTAGGGTCTGGAGAACCAGAAAGCCCACAGCTCCAGGGATAATTGGCATTGCAAAGGCCTGCCAAGAGGAGCACGACACTGCACCGACATGGCTCCCTCCCCAGCTTTCCTAGCCAGAATGCGGGGGGGGCGTGGCCGGAAACCGCGGTCGGCAACTTCTAGGGTTAGGGTTAGGGTTAAGGTCTGGAGAACCAGAAAGCCCACAGCTCCAGGGATAATTGGCATTGCAAAGGCCTGCCAAGAGGAGCACGACACTGCACCGACATGGCTCCCTCCCCAGCTTTCCTAGCCAGAACGCGGGGGGGACGTGGCCGGAAACCGCGGTCGGCAACTTCTAGGGTTAGGGTTAGGGTTAGGGTTAGGATCTGGAGAACCAGAAAGCCCACAGCTCCAGGGATAATTGGCATTGCAAAGGCCTGCCAAGAGGAGCACGACACTGCACCGACATGGCTCACTCCCCAGCTTTCCTAGCCAGAACCCGGCGGGGGCGTGGTCGGAAAGCGCGGTCGGCAACTTCTAGGGTTAGAGTTAGGGTTAGGGTCTGGAGAACCAGAAAGCCCACAGCTCCAGGGATAATTGGGATTGCAAAGGCCTGCCAAGAGGAGCACGACACTGCACCGACATGGCTCCCTCCCCAGCATTCCTAGCCAGAACCCGGCGGGGGCGTGGCCGGAAACCGCGGTCGGCAACTTCTAGGGTTAGGGTTAGGGTCTGGAGAACCAGAAAGCCCACAGCTCCAGGGATAATTGGGATTGCAAAGGCCTGCCAAGAGGAGCACGACACTGCACCGACATGGCTCCCTCCCCAGCTTTCCTAGCCAGAACGCGGGGGGGGCGTGGCCGGAAACCGCGGTCGGCAACTTCTAGGGTTAGGGTTAGGGTTAGGGTCTGGAGAACCAGAAAGCCCACAGCTCCAGGGATAATTGGCATTGTAAAGGCCTGCCAAGAGGAGCACGACACTGCACCGACATGGCTCCCTCCCCAGCTTTCCTAGCCAGAACCCGGCGGGGGCGGGGCCGGAAACCGCGGTCGGCAACTTCTAGGGTTAGGGTTAGGGTTAGGGTCTGGAGAACCAGAAAGCCCACAGCTCCAGGGATAATTGGCATTGCAAAGGCCTGCCAAGAGGAGCACGACACTGCACCGACATGGCTCCCTCCCCAGCTTTCCTAGCCAGAACGCGGGGGGGGCGTGGCCGGAAACCGCGGTCGGCAACTTCTAGGGTTAGGGTTAGGGTTAGGGTCTGGAGAACCAGAAAGCCCACAGCTCCAGGGATAATTGGCATTGCAAAGGCCTGCCAAGAGGAGCACGACACTGCACCGACATGGCTCCCTCCCCAGCTTTCCTAGCTAGAACGCGGGGGGGGGCGTGGCCGGAAACCGCGGTCGGCAACTTCTAGGGTTAGGGTTAGGGTTAGCGTCTGGAGAACCAGAAAGCCCACAGCTCCAGGGATAATTGGCATTGCAAAGGCCTGCCAAGAGGAGCACGACACTGCACCGACATGGCTCCCTCCCCAGCTTTCCTAGCCAGAACGCGGGGGGGGGCGTGGCCGGAAACCGCGGTCGGCAACTTCTAGGGTTAGGGTTAGGGTTAGGGTCTGGAGAACCAGAAAGCCCACAGCTCCAGGGATAATTGGGATTGCAAAGGCCTGCCAAGAGGAGCACGACACTGCACCGACATGGCTCCCTCCCCAGCTTTCCTAGCCAGAACCCACGGGGGGCGTGGCCGGAACCAGCGGTCGGCAACTTCTAGGGTTAGGGTTAGGGTTAGGGTCTGGAGAACCAGAAAGCCCACAGCTCCAGGGATAATTGGCATTGCAAAGGCCTGCCAAGAGGAGCACGACACTGCACCGACATGGCTCCCTCCCCAGCTTTCCTAGCCAGAACGCGGGGGGGGGCGTGGCCGGAAAGCGCGGTCGGCAACTTCTAGGGTTAGGGTTAGGGTTAGGGTCTGGAGAACCAGAAAGCCCACAGCTCCAGGGATAATTGGCATTGCAAAGGCCTGCCAAGAGGAGCACGACACTGCACCGACATGGTTCCCTCCCCAGCATTCCTAGCCAGAACGCGGGGGGGGCGTGGCCGGAAAGCGCGGTCGGCAACTTCTAGGGTTAGGGTTAGGGTTAGGGTCTGGAGAACCAGAAAGCCCACAGCTCCAGGGATAATTGGCATTGCAAAGGCCTGCCAAGAGGAGCACGACACTGCACCGACATGGCTCCCTCCCCAGCTTTCCTAGCCAGAACCCGGCGGGGGCGTGGCCGGAAAGCGCGGTCGGCAACTTCTAGGGTTAGGGTTAGGGTTAGCGTCTGGAGAACCAGAAAGCCCACAGCTCCAGGGATAATTGGCATTGCAAAGGCCTGCCAAGAGGAGCACGACACTGCACCGACATGGCTCCCTCCCCAGCTTTCCTAGCCAGAACGCGGGGGGGGCGTGGCCGGAAACCGCCGTCGGCAACTTCTAGGGTTAGGGTTAGGGTTAGGGTCTGGAGAACCAGAAAGCCCACAGCTCCAGGGATAATTGGCATTGCAAAGGCCTGCCAAGAGGAGCACGACACTGCACCGACATGGCTCCCTCCCCAGCTTTCCTAGCCAGAACCCACGGGGGGCGTGGCCGGAACCAGCGGTCGGCAACTTCTAGGGTTAGGGTTAGGGTTAGGGTCTGGAGAACCAGAAAGCCCACAGCTCCAGGGATAATTGGCATTGCAAAGGCCTGCCAAGAGGAGCACGACACTGCACCGACATGGCTCCCTCCCCAGCTTTCCTAGCCAGAACGCGGGGGGGGGCGTGGCCGGAAAGCGCGGTCGGCAACTTCTAGGGTTAGGGTTAGGGTTAGGGTCTGGAGAACCAGAAAGCCCACAGCTCCAGGGATAATTGGCATTGCAAAGGCCTGCCAAGAGGAGCACGACACTGCACCGACATGGCTCCCTCCCCAGCTTTCCTAGCCAGAACGCGGGGGGGGCGTGGCCGGAAAACGCGGTCGGCAACTTCTAGGGTTAGGGTTAGGGTTAGCGTCTGGAGAACCAGAAAGCCCACAGCTCCAGGGATAATTGGCATTGCAAAGGCCTGCCAAGAGGAGCACGACACTGCACCGACATGGTTCCCTCCCCAGCATTCCTAGCCAGAACGCGGGGGGGGCGTGGCCGGAAAGCGCGGTCGGCAACTTCTAGGGTTAGGGTTAGGGTTAGGGTCTGGAGAACCAGAAAGCCCACAGCTCCAGGGATAATTGGCATTGCAAAGGCCTGCCAAGAGGAGCACGACACTGCACCGACATGGCTCCCTCCCCAGCTTTCCTAGCCAGAACCCGGCGGGGGCGTGGTCGGAAAGCGCGGTCGGCAACTTCTAGGGTTAGGGTTAGGTTTAGGGTCTGGAGAACCAGAAAGCCCACAGCTCCAGGGATAATTGGCATTGCAAAGGCCTGCCAAGAGGAGCACGACACTGCATCGACATGGCTCCCTCCCCAGCTTTCCTAGCCAGAACGCGGGGGGGGCGTGGCCGGAAAGCGCGGTCGGCAACTTCTAGGGTTAGGGTTAGGGTTAGGGTCTGGAGAACCAGAAAGCCCACAGCTCCAGGGATAATTGGCATTGCAAAGGCCTGCCAAGAGGAGCACGACACTGCACCGACATGGCTCCCTCCCCAGCTTTCCTAGCCAGAACGCGGGGGGGGCGTGGCCGGAAACCGCGGTCGGCAACTTCTAGGGTTAGGGTTAGGGTTAGGGTCTGGAGAACCAGAAAGCCCACAGCTCCAGGGATAATTGGCATTGCAAAGGCCTGCCAAGAGGAGCACGACACTGCACCGACATGGCTCCCTCCCCAGCTTTCCTAGCCAGAACGCGGGGGGGGGCGTGGCCGGAAAGCGCCGTCGTCAACTTCTAGGGTTAGGGTTAGGGTTAGGGTCTGGAGAACCAGAAAGCCCACAGCTCCAGGGATAATTGGCATTGCAAAGGCCTGCCAAGAGGAGCACGACACTGCACCGACATGGCTCCCTCCCCAGCTTTCCTAGCCAGAACCCGGCGGGGGCGTGGCCGGAAACCGCGGTCGGCAACTTCTAGGGTTAGGGTTAGGGTTAGGGTCTGGAGAACCAGAAAGCCCACAGCTCCAGGGATAATTGGCATTGCAAAGGCCTGCCAAGAGGAGCACGACACTGCACCGACATGGCTCCCTCCCCAGCTTTCCTAGCCAGAACGCGGGGGGGGGCGTGGCCGGAAAGCGCCGTCGTCAACTTCTAGGGTTAGGGTTAGGGTTAGGGTCTGGAGAACCAGAAAGCCCACAGCTCCAGGGATAATTGGCATTGCAAAGGCCTGCCAAGAGGAGCACGACACTGCACCGACATGGCTCCCTCCCCAGCTTTCCTAGCCAGAACCCGGCGGGGGCGTGGCCGGAAACCGCGGTCGGCAACTTCTAGGGTTAGGGTTAGGGTTAGGGTCTGGAGAACCAGAAAGCCCACAGCTCCAGGGATAATTGGCATTGCAAAGGCCTGCCAAGAGGAGCACGACACTGCACCGACATGGCTCCCTCCCCAGCTTTCCTAGCCAGAACCCGGCGGGGGCGTGGTCGGAAAGCGCGGTCGGCAACTTCTAGGGTTAGGGTTAGGGTTAGGGTCTGGAGAACCAGAAAGCCCACAGCTCCAGGGATAATTGGCATTGCAAAGGCCTGCCAAGAGGAGCACGACACTGCACCGACATGGCTCCCTCCCCAGCTTTCCTAGCCAGAACGCGGGGGGGGGCGTGGCCGGAAACCGCCGTCGGCAACTTCTAGGGTTAGGGTTAGGGTTAGGGTCTGGAGAACCACAAAGCCCACAGCTCCAGGGATAATTGGCATTGCAAAGGCCTGCCAAGAGGAGCACGACACTGCACCGACATGGCTCCCTCCCCAGCTTTCCTAGCCAGAACGCGGGGGGGGCGTGGCCGGAAACCGCGGTCGGCAACTTCTAGGGTTAGGGTTAGGGTTAGGGTCTGGAGAACCAGAAAGCCCACAGCTCCAGGGATAATTGGCATTGCAAAGGCCTGCCAAGAGGAGCACGACACTGCACCGACATGGCTCCCTCCCCAGCTTTCCTAGCCAGAACGCGGGGGGGGCGTGGCCGGAAACCGCGGTCGGCAACTTCTAGGGTTAGGGTTAGGGTTAGCGTCTGGAGAACCAGAAAGCCCACAGCTCCAGGGATAATTGGCATTGCAAAGGCCTGCCAAGAGGAGCACGACACTGCACCAACATGGCTCCCTCCCCAGCTTTCCTAGCCAGAACCCGGCGGGGGCGTGGCCGGAAACCGCGGTCGGCAACTTCTAGGGTTAGGGTTAGGGTTAGGGTCTGGAGAACCAGAAAGCCCACAGCTCCAGGGATAATTGGCATTGCAAAGGCCTGCCAAGAGGAGCACGACACTGCACCGACATGGCTCCCTCCCCAGCTTTCCTAGCCAGAACGCGGGGGGGGCGTGGCCGGAAACCGCCGTCGGCAACTTCTAGGGTTAGGGTTAGGGTTAGGGTCTGGAGAACCAGAAAGCCCACAGCTCCAGGGATAATTGGCATTGCAAAGGCCTGCCAAGAGGAGCACGACACTGCACCGACATGGCTCCCTCCCCAGCTTTCTTAGCCAGAACCCGGGGGGGGCGTGGCCGGAAACCGCGGTCGGCAACTTCTAGGGTTAGGGTTAGGGTTAGGGTCTGGAGAACCAGAAAGCCCACAGCTCCAGGGATAATTGGCATTGCAAAGGCCTGCCAAGAGGAGCACGACACTGCACCGACATGGCTCCCTCCCCAGCTTTCCTAGCCAGAACGCGGGGGGGGCGTGGCCGGAAAGCGCGGTCGGCAACTTCTAGGGTTAGGGTTAGGGTTAGGGTCTGGAGAACCAGAAAGCCCACAGCTCCAGGGATAATTGGCATTGCAAAGGCCTGCCAAGAGGAGCACGACACTGCACCGACATGGCTCCCTCCCCAGCTTTCCTAGCCAGAACGCGGGGGGGGCGTGGCCGGAAACCGCGGTCGGCAACTTCTAGGGTTAGGGTTAGGGTTAGGGTCTGGAGAACCAGAAAGCCCACAGCTCCAGGGATAATTGGCATTGCAAAGGCCTGCCAAGAGGAGCACGACACTGCACCGACATGGCTCCCTCCCCAGCTTTCCTAGCCAGAACCCGGCGGGGGCGTGGCTGGAAACCGCGGTCGGCAACTTCTAGGGTTAGGGTTAGGGTTAGGGTCTGGAGAACCAGAAAGCCCACAGCTCCAGGGATAATTGGCATTGCAAAGGCCTGCCAAGAGGAGCACGACACTGCACCGACATGGCTCCCTCCCCAGCTTTCCTAGCCAGAACGCGGGGGGGGCGTGGCCGGAAACCGCGGTCGGCAACTTCTAGGGTTAGGGTTAGGGTTAGGGTCTGGAGAACCAGAAAGCCCACAGCTCCAGGGATAATTGGCATTGCAAAGGCCTGCCAAGAGGAGCACGACACTGCACCGACATGGCTCCCTCCCCAGCTTTCCTAGCCAGAACCCGGCGGGGGCGTGGCCGGAAACCGCGGTCGGCAACTTCTAGGGTTAGGGTTAGGGTTAGGGTCTGGAGAACCAGAAAGCCCACAGCTCCAGGGATAATTGGCATTGCAAAGGCCTGCCAAGAGGAGCACGACACTGCACCGACATGGCTCCCTCCCCAGCTTTCCTAGCCAGAACCCGGCGGGGGCGTGGCCGGAAAGCGCGGTCGGCAACTTCTAGGGTTAGGGTTAGGGTTAGCGTCTGGAGAACCAGAAAGCCCACAGCTCCAGGGATAATTGGCATTGCAAAGGCCTGCCAAGAGGAGCACGACACTGCACCGACATGGCTCCCTCCCCAGCTTTCCTAGCCAGAACGCGGGGGGGGCGTGGCCGGAAACCGCGGTCGGCAACTTCTAGGGTTAGGGTTAGGGTTAGGGTCTGGAGAACCAGAAAGCCCACAGCTCCAGGGATAATTGGCATTGCAAAGGCCTGCCAAGAGGAGCACGACACTGCACCGACATGGCTCCCTCCCCAGCTTTCCTAGCCAGAACGCGGGGGGGGCGTGGCCGGAAACCGCCGTCGGCAACTTCTAGGGTTAGGGTTAGGGTTAGGGTCTGGAGAACCAGAAAGCCCACAGCTCCAGGGATAATTGGCATTGCAAAGGCCTGCCAAGAGGAGCACGACACTGCACCGACATGGCTCCCTCCCCAGCTTTCCTAGCCAGAACGCGGGGGGGGCGTGGCCGGAAACCGCGGTCGGCAACTTCTAGGGTTAGGGTTAGGGTTAGTGTCTGGAGAACCAGAAAGCCCACAGCTCCAGGGATAATTGGGATTGCAAAGGCCTGCCAAGAGGAGCACGACACTGCACCGACATGGCTCCCTCCCCAGCTTTCCTAGCCAGAAGGCGGGGGGGGGCGTGGCCGGAAACCGCGGTCGGCAACTTCTAGGGTTAGGGTTAGGGTTAGGGTCTGGAGAACCAGAAAGCCCACAGCTCCAGGGATAATTGGCATTGCAAAGGCCTGCCAAGAGGAGCACGACACTGCACCAACATGGCTCCCTCCCCAGCTTTCCTAGCCAGAATGCCGGGGGGCTGGGCCAGAAACCGCGGTCGGCAACTTCTAGGGTTAGGGTTAGGGTTAGGGTCTGGAGAACCAGAAAGCCCACAGCTCCAGGGATAATTGGCATTGCAAAGGCCTGCCAAGAGGAGCACGACACTGCACCGACATGGCTCCCTCCCCAGCTTTCCTAGCCAGAACGCGGGGGGGGCGTGGCCGGAAACCGCGGTCGGCAACTTCTAGGGTTAGGGTTAGGGTTAGCGTCTGGAGAACCAGAAAGCCCACAGCTCCAGGGATAATTGGCATTGCAAAGGCCTGCCAAGAGGAGCACGACACTGCATCGACATGGCTCCCTCCCCAGCTATCCTAGCCAGAACGCGGGGGGGGCATGGCCGGAAACCGCGGTCGGCAACTTCTAGGGTTAGGGTTAGGGTTAGGGTCTGGAGAACCAGAAAGCCCACAGCTCCAGGGATATTTGGGATTGCAAAGGCCTGCCAAGAGGAGCACGACACTGCACCGACATGGCTCCCTCCCCAGCTTTCCTAGCCAGAAGCCGGCGGGGGCGTGGCCGGAAACCGCGGTCGGCAACTTCTAGGGTTAGGGTTAGGGTTAGGGTCTGGAGAACCAGAAAGCCCACAGCTCCAGGGATAATTGGCATTGCAAAAGCCTGCCAAGAGGAGCACGACACTGCACCGACATGGCTCCCTCCCCAGCTTTCCTAGCCAGAACCCGGCGGGGGCGTGGCCGGAAACCGCGGTCGGCAACTTCTAGGGTTAGGGTCTGGAGAACCAGAAAGCCCACAGCTCCAGGGATAATTGGCATTGCAAAGGCCTGCCAAGAGGAGCACGACACTGCACCGACATGGCTCCCTCCCCAGCTTTCCTAGCCAGAACGCGGGGGGGGCGTGGCCGGAAACCGCGGTCGGCAACTTCTAGGGTTAGGGTTAGGGTTAGGGTCTGGAGAACCAGAAAGCCCACAGCTCCAGGGATAATTGGCATTGCAAAGGCCTGCCAAGAGGAGCACGACACTGCACCGACATGGCTCCCTCCCCAGCTTTCCTAGCCAGAACGCGGGGGGGGCGTGGCCGGAAACCGCGGTCGGCAACTTCTAGGGTTAGGGTTAGGGTTAGCGTCTGGAGAACCAGAAAGCCCACAGCTCCAGGGATAATTGGCATTGCAAAGGCCTGCCAAGAGGAGCACGACACTGCACCAACATGGCTCCCTCCCCAGCTTTCCTAGCCAGAATGCGGGGGGGGGCTGGGCCAGAAACCGCGGTCGGCAACTTCTAGGGTTAGGGTTAGGGTTAGGGTCTGGAGAACCAGAAAGCCCACAGCTCCAGGGATAATTGGCATTGCAAAGGCCTGCCAAGAGGAGCACGACACTGCACCGACATGGCTCCCTCCCCAGCTTTCCTAGCCAGAACGCGGGGGGGGCGTGGCCGGAAACCGCCGTCGGCAACTTCTAGGGTTAGGGTTAGGGTTAGGGTCTGGAGAACCAGAAAGCCCACAGCTCCAGGGATAATTGGCATTGCAAAGGCCTGCCAAGAGGAGCACGACACTGCACCGACATGGCTCCCTCCCCAGCTTTCTTAGCCAGAACCCGGGGGGGGCGTGGCCGGAAACCGCGGTCGGCAACTTCTAGGGTTAGGGTTAGGGTTAGGGTCTGGAGAACCAGAAAGCCCACAGCTCCAGGGATAATTGGCATTGCAAAGGCCTGCCAAGAGGAGCACGACACTGCACCGACATGGCTCCCTCCCCAGCTTTCCTAGCCAGAACGCGGGGGGGGCGTGGCCGGAAAGCGCGGTCGGCAACTTCTAGGGTTAGGGTTAGGGTTAGGGTCTGGAGAACCAGAAAGCCCACAGCTCCAGGGATAATTGGCATTGCAAAGGCCTGCCAAGAGGAGCACGACACTGCACCGACATGGCTCCCTCCCCAGCTTTCCTAGCCAGAACGCGGGGGGGGCGTGGCCGGAAACCGCGGTCGGCAACTTCTAGGGTTAGGGTTAGGGTTAGGGTCTGGAGAACCAGAAAGCCCACAGCTCCAGGGATAATTGGCATTGCAAAGGCCTGCCAAGAGGAGCACGACACTGCACCGACATGGCTCCCTCCCCAGCTTTCCTAGCCAGAACCCGGCGGGGGCGTGGCTGGAAACCGCGGTCGGCAACTTCTAGGGTTAGGGTTAGGGTTAGGGTCTGGAGAACCAGAAAGCCCACAGCTCCAGGGATAATTGGCATTGCAAAGGCCTGCCAAGAGGAGCACGACACTGCACCGACATGGCTCCCTCCCCAGCTTTCCTAGCCAGAACGCGGGGGGGGCGTGGCCGGAAACCGCGGTCGGCAACTTCTAGGGTTAGGGTTAGGGTTAGGGTCTGGAGAACCAGAAAGCCCACAGCTCCAGGGATAATTGGCATTGCAAAGGCCTGCCAAGAGGAGCACGACACTGCACCGACATGGCTCCCTCCCCAGCTTTCCTAGCCAGAACGCGGGGGGGGCGTGGCCGGAAACCGCGGTCGGCAACTTCTAGGGTTAGGGTTAGGGTTAGCGTCTGGAGAACCAGAAAGCCCACAGCTCCAGGGATAATTGGCATTGCAAAGGCCTGCCAAGAGGAGCACGACACTGCACCGACATGGCTCCCTCCCCAGCTTTCCTAGCCAGAACCCGGCGGGGGCGTGGCCGGAAACCGCGGTCGGCAACTTCTAGGGTTAGGGTTAGGGTTAGGGTCTGGAGAACCAGAAAGCCCACAGCTCCAGGGATAATTGGCATTGCAAAGGCCTGCCAAGAGGAGCACGACACTGCACCGACATGGCTCCCTCCCCAGCTTTCCTAGCCAGAACGCGGGGGGGGCGTGGCCGGAAACCGCCGTCGGCAACTTCTAGGGTTAGGGTTAGGGTTAGGGTCTGGAGAACCAGAAAGCCCACAGCTCCAGGGATAATTGGCATTGCAAAGGCCTGCCAAGAGGAGCACGACACTGCACCGACATGGCTCCCTCCCCAGCTTTCCTAGCCAGAACGCGGGGGGGGCGTGGCCGGAAACCGCGGTCGGCAACTTCTAGGGTTAGGGTTAGGGTTAGTGTCTGGAGAACCAGAAAGCCCACAGCTCCAGGGATAATTGGCATTGCAAAGGCCTGCCAAGAGGAGCACGACACTGCACCGACATGGCTCCCTCCCCAGCTTTCCTAGCCAGAACGCGGGGGGGGGCGTGGCCGGAAACCGCGGTCGGCAACTTCTAGGGTTAGGGTTAGGGTTAGGGTCTGGAGAACCAGAAAGCCCACAGCTCCAGGGATAATTGGCATTGCAAAGGCCTGCCAAGAGGAGCACGACACTGCACCAACATGGCTCCCTCCCCAGCTTTCCTAGCCAGAATGCCGGGGGGCTGGGCCAGAAACCGCGGTCGGCAACTTCTAGGGTTAGGGTTAGGGTTAGGGTCTGGAGAACCAGAAAGCCCACAGCTCCAGGGATAATTGGCATTGCAAAGGCCTGCCAAGAGGAGCACGACACTGCACCGACATGGCTCCCTCCCCAGCTTTCCTAGCCAGAACGCGGGGGGGGCGTGGCCGGAAACCGCGGTCGGCAACTTCTAGGGTTAGGGTTAGGGTTAGCGTCTGGAGAACCAGAAAGCCCACAGCTCCAGGGATAATTGGCATTGCAAAGGCCTGCCAAGAGGAGCACGACACTGCATCGACATGGCTCCCTCCCCAGCTATCCTAGCCAGAACGCGGGGGGGGCATGGCCGGAAACCGCGGTCGGCAACTTCTAGGGTTAGGGTTAGGGTTAGGGTCTGGAGAACCAGAAAGCCCACAGCTCCAGGGATATTTGGGATTGCAAAGGCCTGCCAAGAGGAGCACGACACTGCACCGACATGGCTCCCTCCCCAGCTTTCCTAGCCAGAACGCGGGGGGGGCGTGGCCGGAAACCGCGGTCGGCAACTTCTAGGGTTAGGGTTAGGGTTAGGGTCTGGAGAACCAGAAAGCCCACAGCTCCAGGGATAATTGGCATTGCAAAAGCCTGCCAAGAGGAGCACGACACTGCACCGACATGGCTCCCTCCCCAGCTTTCCTAGCCAGAACGCGGGGGGGGCGTGGCCGGAAACCGCGGTCGGCAACTTCTAGGGTTAGGGTCTGGAGAACCAGAAAGCCCACAGCTCCAGGGATAATTGGCATTGCAAAGGCCTGCCAAGAGGAGCACGACACTGCACCGACATGGCTCCCTCCCCAGCTTTCCTAGCCAGAACGCGGGGGGGGCGTGGCCGGAAACCGCGGTCGGCAACTTCTAGGGTTAGGGTTAGGGTTAGCGTCTGGAGAACCAGAAAGCCCACAGCTCCAGGGATAATTGGCATTGCAAAGGCCTGCCAAGAGGAGCACGACACTGCACCGACATGGCTCCCTCCCCAGCTTTCCTAGCCAGAACGCGGGGGGGGGCGTGGCTGGAAACCGCGGTCGGCAACTTCTAGGGTTAGGGTTAGGGTTAGGGTCTGGAGAACCAGAAAGCCCACAGCTCCAGGGATAATTGGCATTGCAAAGGCCTGCCAAGAGGAGCACGACACTGCACCAACATGGCTCCCTCCCCAGCTTTCCTAGCCAGAACGCGGGGGGGGCTGGGCCAGAAACCGCGGTCGGCAACTTCTAGGGTTAGGGTTAGGGTTAGGGTCTGGAGAACCAGAAAGCCCACAGCTCCAGGGATAATTGGGATTGCAAAGGCCTGCCAAGAGGAGCACGACACTGCACCGACATGGCTCCCTCCCCAGCTTTCCTAGCCAGAACCCGGCGGGGGCGTGGCCGGAAACCGCGGTCGGCAACTTCTAGGGTTAGGGTGAGGGTTAGGGTCTGGAGAACCAGAAAGCCCACAGCTCCAGGGATAATTGGGATTGCAAAGGCCTGCCAAGAGGAGCACGACACTGCACCGACATGGCTCCCTCCCCAGCTTTCCTAGCCAGAACGCGGGGGGGGCGTGGCCGGAAACCGCGGTCGGCAACTTCTAGGGTTAGGGTTAGGGTTAGGGTCTGGAGAACCAGAAAGCCCACAGCTCCAGGGATAATTGGCATTGCAAAGGCCTGCCAAGAGGAGCACGACACTGCACCGACATGGCTCCCTCCCCAGCTTTCCTAGCCAGAACCCGGCGGGGGCGTGGCCGGAAACCGCCGTCGGCAACTTCTAGGGTTAGGGTTAGGGTTAGGGTCTGGAGAACCAGAAAGCCCACAGCTCCAGGGATAATTGGCATTGCAAAGGCCTGCCAAGAGGAGCACGACACTGCACCGACATGGCTCCCTCCCCAGCTTTCCTAGCCAGAACGCGGGGGGGGCGTGGCCGGAAACCGCCGTCGGCAACTTCTAGGGTTAGGGTTAGGGTTAGGGTCTGGAGAACCAGAAAGCCCACAGCTCCAGGGATAATTGGCATTGCAAAGGCCTGCCAAGAGGAGCACGACACTGCGCCGACATGGCTCCCTCCCCAGCTTTCCTAGCCAGAACGCGGGGGGGGCGTGGCCGGAAACCGCGGTCGGCAACTTCTAGGGTTAGGGTTAGGGTTAGGGTCTGGAGAACCAGAAAGCCCACAGCTCCAGGGATAATTGGCATTGCAAAGGCCTGCCAAGAGGAGCACGACACTGCACCGACATGGCTCCCTCCCCAGCTTTCCTAGCCAGAACGCGGGGGGGGCGTGGCCGGAAACCGCGGTCGGCAACTTCTAGGGTTAGGGTTAGGGTTAGGGTCTGGAGAACCAGAAAGCCCACAGCTCCAGGGATAATTGGCATTGCAAAGGCCTGCCAAGAGGAGCACGACACTGCACCGACATGGCTCCCTCCCCAGCTTTCCTAGCCAGAACGCGGGGGGGGCGTGGCCGGAAACCGCCGTCGGCAATTTCTAGGGTTAGGGTTAGGGTTAGGGTCTGGAGAACCAGAAAGCCCACAGCTCCAGGGATAATTGGCATTGCAAAGGCCTGCCAAGAGGAGCACGACACTGCACCGACATGGCTCCCTCCCCAGCTTTCCTAGCCAGAACGCGGGGGGGGCGTGGCCGGAAACCGCGGTCGGCAACTTCTAGGGTTAGGGTTAGGGTTAGGGTCTGGAGAACCAGAAAGCCCACAGCTCCAGGGATAATTGGCATTGCAAAGGCCTGCCAAGAGGAGCACGACACTGCACCGACATGGCTCCCTCCCCAGCTTTCCTAGCCAGAAGCCGGCGGGGGCGTGGCCGGAAACCGCCGTCGGCAACTTCTAGGGTTAGGGTTAGGGTTAGGGTCTGGAGAACCAGAAAGCCCACAGCTCCAGGGATAATTGGCATTGCAAAGGCCTGCCAAGAGGAGCACGACACTGCACCGACATGGCTCCCTCCCCAGCTTTCCTAGCCAGAACGCGGGGGGGGCGTGGCCGGAAACCGCCGTCGGCAACTTCTAGGGTTAGGGTTAGGGTTAGGGTCTGGAGAACCAGAAAGCCCACAGCTCCAGGGATAATTGGCATTGCAAAGGCCTGCCAAGAGGAGCACGACACTGCGCCGACATGGCTCCCTCCCCAGCTTTCCTAGCCAGAACGCGGGGGGGGCGTGGCCGGAAACCGCGGTCGGCAACTTCTAGGGTTAGGGTTAGGGTTAGGGTCTGGAGAACCAGAAAGCCCACAGCTCCAGGGATAATTGGGATTGCAAAGGCCTGCCAAGAGGAGCACGACACTGCACCGACATGGCTCCCTCCCCAGCTTTCCTAGCCAGAACCCGGCGGGGGCGTGGCCGGAAACCGCGGTCGGCAACTTCTAGGGTTAGGGTGAGGGTTAGGGTCTGGAGAACCAGAAAGCCCACAGCTCCAGGGATAATTGGCATTGCAAAGGCCTGCCAAGAGGAGCACGACACTGCACCGACATGGCTCCCTCCCCAGCTTTCCTAGCCAGAACGCGGGGGGGGCGTGGCCGGAAACCGCGGTCGGCAACTTCTAGGGTTAGGGTTAGGGTTAGGGTCTGGAGAACCAGAAAGCCCACAGCTCCAGGGATAATTGGCATTGCAAAGGCCTGCCAAGAGGAGCACGACACTGCACCGACATGGCTCCCTCCCCAGCTTTCCTAGCCAGAACCCGGCGGGGGCGTGGCCGGAAACCGCCGTCGGCAACTTCTAGGGTTAGGGTTAGGGTTAGGGTCTGGAGAACCAGAAAGCCCACAGCTCCAGGGATAATTGGCATTGCAAAGGCCTGCCAAGAGGAGCACGACACTGCACCGACATGGCTCCCTCCCCAGCTTTCCTAGCCAGAACGCGGGGGGGGCGTGGCCGGAAACCGCCGTCGGCAACTTCTAGGGTTAGGGTTAGGGTTAGGGTCTGGAGAACCAGAAAGCCCACAGCTCCAGGGATAATTGGCATTGCAAAGGCCTGCCAAGAGGAGCACGACACTGCGCCGACATGGCTCCCTCCCCAGCTTTCCTAGCCAGAACGCGGGGGGGGCGTGGCCGGAAACCGCGGTCGGCAACTTCTAGGGTTAGGGTTAGGGTTAGGGTCTGGAGAACCAGAAAGCCCACAGCTCCAGGGATAATTGGCATTGCAAAGGCCTGCCAAGAGGAGCACGACACTGCACCGACATGGCTCCCTCCCCAGCTTTCCTAGCCAGAACGCGGGGGGGGCGTGGCCGGAAACCGCGGTCGGCAACTTCTAGGGTTAGGGTTAGGGTTAGGGTCTGGAGAACCAGAAAGCCCACAGCTCCAGGGATAATTGGCATTGCAAAGGCCTGCCAAGAGGAGCACGACACTGCACCGACATGGCTCCCTCCCCAGCTTTCCTAGCCAGAACGCGGGGGGGGCGTGGCCGGAAACCGCCGTCGGCAATTTCTAGGGTTAGGGTTAGGGTTAGGGTCTGGAGAACCAGAAAGCCCACAGCTCCAGGGATAATTGGCATTGCAAAGGCCTGCCAAGAGGAGCACGACACTGCACCGACATGGCTCCCTCCCCAGCTTTCCTAGCCAGAACGCGGGGGGGGCGTGGCCGGAAACCGCGGTCGGCAACTTCTAGGGTTAGGGTTAGGGTTAGGGTCTGGAGAACCAGAAAGCCCACAGCTCCAGGGATAATTGGCATTGCAAAGGCCTGCCAAGAGGAGCACGACACTGCACCGACATGGCTCCCTCCCCAGCTTTCCTAGCCAGAAGCCGGCGGGGGCGTGGCCGGAAACCGCCGTCGGCAACTTCTAGGGTTAGGGTTAGGGTTAGGGTCTGGAGAACCAGAAAGCCCACAGCTCCAGGGATAATTGGCATTGCAAAGGCCTGCCAAGAGGAGCACGACACTGCACCGACATGGCTCCCTCCCCAGCTTTCCTAGCCAGAACGCGGGGGGGGCGTGGCCGGAAACCGCCGTCGGCAACTTCTAGGGTTAGGGTTAGGGTTAGGGTCTGGAGAACCAGAAAGCCCACAGCTCCAGGGATAATTGGCATTGCAAAGGCCTGCCAAGAGGAGCACGACACTGCGCCGACATGGCTCCCTCCCCAGCTTTCCTAGCCAGAACGCGGGGGGGGCGTGGCCGGAAACCGCGGTCGGCAACTTCTAGGGTTAGGGTTAGGGTTAGGGTCTGGAGAACCAGAAAGCCCACAGCTCCAGGGATAATTGGCATTGCAAAGGCCTGCCAAGAGGAGCACGACACTGCACCGACATGGCTCCCTCCCCAGCTTTCCTAGCCAGAACGCGGGGGGGGCGTGGCCGGAAAGCGCGGTCGGCAACTTCTAGGGTTAGGGTTAGGGTTAGGGTCTGGAGAACCAGAAAGCCCACAGCTCCAGGGATAATTGGCATTGCAAAGGCCTGCCAAGAGGAGCACGACACTGCACCGACATGGCTCCCTCCCCAGCTTTCCTAGCCAGAACCCGGGGGGGGCGTGGCCGGAAACCGCCGTCGGCAATTTCTAGGGTTAGGGTTAGGGTTAGGGTCTGGAGAACCAGAAAGCCCACAGCTCCAGGGATAATTGGCATTGCAAAGGCCTGCCAAGAGGAGCACGACACTGCACCGACATGGCTCCCTCCCCAGCTTTCCTAGCCAGAACGCGGGGGGGGCGTGGCCGGAAACCGCGGTCGGCAACTTCTAGGGTTAGGGTTAGGGTTAGGGTCTGGAGAACCAGAAAGCCCACAGCTCCAGGGATAATTGGCATTGCAAAGGCCTGCCAAGAGGAGCACGACACTGCACCGACATGGCTCCCTCCCCAGCTTTCCTAGCCAGAAGCCGGCGGGGGCGTGGCCGGAAACCGCCGTCGGCAACTTCTAGGGTTAGGGTTAGGGTTAGGGTCTGGAGAACCAGAAAGCCCACAGCTCCAGGGATAATTGGCATTGCAAAGGCCTGCCAAGAGGAGCACGACACTGCACCGACATGGCTCCCTCCCCAGCTTTCCTAGCCAGAACGCGGGGGGGGCGTGGCCGGAAACCGCGGTCGGCAACTTCTAGGGTTAGGGTTAGGGTTAGGGTCTGGAGAACCAGAAAGCCCACAGCTCCAGGGATAATTGGCATTGCAAAGGCCTGCCAAGAGGAGCACGACACTGCACCGACATGGCTCCCTCCCCAGCTTTCCTAGCCATAACGCGGGGGGGGCGTGGCCGGAAACCGCGGTCGGCAACTTCTAGGGTTAGGGTTAGGGTTAGGGTCTGGAGAACCAGAAAGCCCACAGCTCCAGGGATAATTGGCATTGCAAAGGCCTGCCAAGAGGAGCACGACACTGCACCGACATGGCTCCCTCCCCAGCTTTCCTAGCCAGAACCCGGCGGGGGCGTGGCCGGAAACCGCCGTCGGCAACTTCTAGGGTTAGGGTTAGGGTTAGGGTCTGGAGAACCAGAAAGCCCACAGCTCCAGGGATAATTGGGATTGCAAAGGCCTGCCAAGAGGAGCACGACACTGCACCGACATGGCTCCCTCCCCAGCTTTCCTAGCCAGAACGCGGGGGGGGCGTGGCCGGAAAGCGCGGTCGGCAACTTCTAGGGTTAGGGTTAGGGTTAGGGTCTGGAGAACCAGAAAGCCCACAGCTCCAGGGATAATTGGCATTGCAAAGGCCTGCCAAGAGGAGCACGACACTGCACCGACATGGCTCCCTCCCCAGCTTTCCTAGCCAGAACGCGGGGGGGGCGTGGCCGGAAACCGCGGTCGGCAACTTCTAGGGTTAGGGTTAGGGTCTGGAGAACCAGAAAGCCCACAGCTCCAGGGATAATTGGCATTGCAAAGGCCTGCCAAGAGGAGCACGACACTGCACCGACATGGCTCCCTCCCCAGCTTTCCTAGCCAGAACGCGGGGGGGGCGTGGCCGGAAACCGCGGTCGGCAACTTCTAGGGTTAGGGTTAGGGTTAGGGTCTGGAGAACCAGAAAGCCCACAGCTCCAGGGATAATTGGCATTGCAAAGGCCTGCCAAGAGGAGCACGACACTGCACCGACATGGCTCCCTCCCCAGCTTTCCTAGCCAGAACCCGGCGGGGGCGTGGCCGGAAACCGCGGTCGGCAACTTCTAGGGTTAGGGTTAGGGTTAGGGTCTGGAGAACCAGAAAGCCCACAGCTCCAGGGATAATTGGCATTGCAAAGGCCTGCCAAGAGGAGCACGACACTGCACCGACATGGCTCCCTCCCCAGCTTTCCTAGCCAGAACGCGGGGGGGGCGTGGCCGGAAACCGCCGTCGGCAACTTCTAGGGTTAGGGTTAGGGTTAGGGTCTGGAGAACCAGAAAGCCCACAGCTCCAGGGATAATTGGCATTGCAAAGGCCTGCCAAGAGGAGCACGACACTGCACCGACATGGCTCCCTCCCCAGCTTTCCTAGCCAGAACGCGGGGGGGGCGTGGCCGGAAACCGCGGTCGGCAACTTCTAGGGTTAGGGTTAGGGTTAGGGTCTGGAGAACCAGAAAGCCCACAGCTCCAGGGATAATTGGCATTGCAAAGGCCTGCCAAGAGGAGCACGACACTGCACCGACATGGCTCCCTCCCCAGCTTTCCTAGCCAGAACGCGGGGGGGGCGTGGCCGGAAACCGCGGTCGGCAACTTCTAGGGTTAGGGTTAGGGTTAGGGTCTGGAGAACCAGAAAGCCCACAGCTCCAGGGATAATTGGCATTGCAAAGGCCTGCCAAGAGGAGCACGACACTGCACCGACATGGCTCCCTCCCCAGCTTTCCTAGCCAGAACGCGGGGGGGGCGTGGCCGGAAACCGCCGTCGGCAACTTCTAGGGTTAGGGTTAGGGTTAGGGTCTGGAGAACCAGAAAGCCCACAGCTCCAGGGATAATTGGCATTGCAAAGGCCTGCCAAGAGGAGCACGACACTGCACCGACATGGCTCCCTCCCCAGCTTTCCTAGCCAGAACGCGGGGGGGGCGTGGCCGGAAACCGCCGTCGGCAACTTCTAGGGTTAGGGTTAGGGTTAGGGTCTGGAGAACCAGAAAGCCCACAGCTCCAGGGATAATTGGCATTGCAAAGGCCTGCCAAGAGGAGCACGACACTGCACCAACATGGCTCCCTCCCCAGCTTTCCTAGCCAGAATGCGGGGGGTGCTGGGCCAGAAACCGCGGTCGGCAACTTCTAGGGTTAGGGTTAGGGTTAGCGTCTGGAGAACCAGAAAGCCCACAGCTCCAGGGATAATTGGCATTGCAAAGGCCTGCCAAGAGGAGCACGACACTGCACCGACATGGCACCCTCCCCAGCTTTCCTAGCCAGAACCCGGCGGGGGCGTGGCCGGAAACCGCGGTCGGCAACTTCTAGGGTTAGGGTTAGGGTTAGGGTCTGGAGAACCAGAAAGCCCACAGCTCCAGGGATAATTGGGATTGCAAAGGCCTGCCAAGAGGAGCACGACACTGCACCGACATGGCTCCCTCCCCAGCTTTCCTAGCCAGAACGCGGGGGGGGCGTGGCCGGAAAGCGCGGTCGGCAACTTCTAGGGTTAGGGTTAGGGTTAGGGTCTGGAGAACCAGAAAGCCCACAGCTCCAGGGATAATTGGCATTGCAAAGGCCTGCCAAGAGGAGCACGACACTGCACCGACATGGCTCCCTCCCCAGCTTTCCTAGCCAGAACCCGGGGGGGGCGTGGCCGGAAACCGCGGTCGGCAACTTCTAGGGTTAGGGTTAGGGTTAGGGTCTGGAGAACCAGAAAGCCCACAGCTCCAGGGATAATTGGCATTGCAAAGGCCTGCCAAGAGGAGCACGACACTGCACCGACATGGCTCCCTCCCCAGCTTTCCTAGCCAGAACGCGGGGGGGGCGTGGCCGGAAACCGCGGTCGGCAACTTCTAGGGTTAGGGTTAGGGTTAGGGTCTGGAGAACCAGAAAGCCCACAGCTCCAGGGATAATTGGCATTGCAAAGGCCTGCCAAGAGGAGCACGACACTGCACCGACATGGCTCCCTCCCCAGCTTTCCTAGCCAGAACCCGGCGGGGGCGTGGCCGGAAACCGCGGTCGGCAACTTCTAGGGTTAGGGTTAGGGTTAGGGTCTGGAGAACCAGAAAGCCCACAGCTCCAGGGACAATTGGCATTGCAAAGGCCTGCCAAGAGGAGCACGACACTGCACCGACATGGCTCCCTCCCCAGCTTTCCTAGCCAGAACCCGGCGGGGGCGTGGCCGGAAACCGCGGTCGGCAACTTCTAGGGTTAGGGTTAGGGTTAGGGTCTGGAGAACCAGAAAGCCCACAGCTCCAGGGATAATTGGCATTGCAAAGGCCTGCCAAGAGGAGCACGACACTGCACCGACATGGCTCCCTCCCCAGCTTTCCTAGCCAGAACGCGGGGGGGGGCGTGGCCGGAAACCGCGGTCGGCAACTTCTAGGGTTAGGGTTAGGGTTAGGGTCTGGAGAACCAGAAAGCCCACAGCTCCAGGGATAATTGGCATTGCAAAGACCTGCCAAGAGGAGCACGACACTGCACCGACATGGCTCCCTCCCCAGCTTTCCTAGCCAGAACGCGGGGGGGGGCGTGGCCGGAAACCGCGGTCGGCAACTTCTAGGGTTAGGGTTAGGGTTAGGGTCTGGAGAACCAGAAAGCCCACAGCTCCAGGGATAATTGGCATTGCAAAGGCCTGCCAAGAGGAGCACGACACTGCACCGACATGGCTCCCTCCCCAGCTTTCCTAGCCAGAACGCGGGGGGGCGTGGCCGGAAAGCGCGGTCGGCAACTTCTAGGGTTAGGGTTAGGGTTAGGGTCTGGAGAACCAGAAAGCCCACAGCTCCAGGGATAATTGGCATTGCAAAGGCCTGCCAAGATGAGCACGACACTGCACCGACATGGCTCCCTCCCCAGCTTTCCTAGCCAGAACGCGGAGGGGCGTGGCCGGAAACCGCGGTCGGCAACTTCTAGGGTTAGGGTTAGGGTTAGGGTCTGGAGAACCAGAAAGCCCACAGCTCCAGGGATAATTGGCATTGCAAAGGCCTGCCAAGAGGAGCACGACACTGCACCGACATGGCTCCCTCCCCAGCTTTCCTAGCCAGAACGCGGAGGGGCGTGGCCGGAAACCGCGGTCGGCAACTTCTAGGGTTAGGGTTAGGGTTAGGGTCTGGAGAACCAGAAAGCCCACAGCTCCAGGGATAATTGGCATTGCAAAGGCCTGCCAAGAGGAGCACGACACTGCACCGACATGGCTCACTCCCCAGCTTTCCTAGCCAGAACGCGGGGGGGGGGCGTGGCCGGAAAGCGCGGTCGGCAACTTCTAGGGTTAGGGTTAGGGTTAGGGTCTGGAGAACCAGAAAGCCCACAGCTCCAGGGATAATTGGCATTGCAAAGGCCTGCCAAGAGGAGCACGACACTGCACCAACATGGCTCCCTCCCCAGCTTTCCTAGCCAGAACGCGGAGGGGCGTGGCCGGAAACCGCGGTCGGCAACTTCTAGGGTTAGGGTTAGGGTTAGGGTCTGGAGAACCAGAAAGCCCACAGCTCCAGGGATAATTGGCATTGCAAAGGCCTGCCAAGAGGAGCACGACACTGCACCGACATGGCTCCCTCCCCAGCTTTCCTAGCCAGAACCCGGCGGGGGCGTGGCCGGAAACCACGGTCGGCAACTTCTAGGGTTAGGGTTAGGGTTAGGGTCTGGAGAACCAGAAAGCCCACAGCTCCAGGGATAATTGGCATTGCAAAGGCCTGCCAAGAGGAGCACGACACTGCACCAACATGGCTCCCTCCCCAGCTTTCCTAGCCAGAACCTGGGGGGGGCGTGGCCGGAAACCGCGGTCGGCAACTTCTAGGGTTAGGGTTAGGGTTAGGGTCTGGAGAACCAGAAAGCCCACAGCTCCAGGGATAATTGGCATTGCAAAGGCCTGCCAAGAGGAGCACGACACTGCACCGACATGGCTCCCTCCCCAGATTTCCTAGCCAGAACGCGGGGGGGGCGTGGCCGGAAACCGCGGTCGGCAACTTCTAGGGTTAGGGTTAGGGTTAGGGTCTGGAGAACCAGAAAGCCCACAGCTCCAGGGATAATTGGCATTGCAAAGGCCTGCCAAGAGGAGCACGACACTGCACCGACATGGCTCCCTCCCCAGCTTTCCTAGCCAGAACGCGGGGGGGGGCGTGGCCGGAAACCGCGGTCGGCAACTTCTAGGGTTAGGGTTAGGGTTAGGGTCTGGAGAACCAGAAAGCCCACAGCTCCAGGGATAATTGGCATTGCAAAGGCCTGCCAAGAGGAGCACGACACTGCACCGACATGGCTCCCTCCCCAGCTTTCCTAGCCAGAACCCGGCGGGGGCGTGGCCGGAAACCGCGGTCGGCAACTTCTAGGGTTAGGGTTAGGGTTAGGGTCTGGAGAACCAGAAAGCCCACAGCTCCAGGGATAATTGGCATTGCAAAGGCCTGCCAAGAGGAGCACGACACTGCACCAACATGGCTCCCTCCCCAGCTTTCCTAGCCAGAATGCGGGGGGGGCTGGTCCAGAAACCGCGGTCGGCAACTTCTAGGGTTAGGGTTAGGGTTAGGGTCTGGAGAACCAGAAAGCCCACAGCTCCAGGGATAATTGGCATTGCAAAGGCCTGCCAAGAGGAGCACGACACTGCACCGACATGGCTCCCTCCCCAGCTTTCCTAGCCAGAACGCGGGGGGGGGCGTGGCCGGAAACCGCGGTCGGCAACTCCTAGGGTTAGGGTTAGGGTTAGGGTCTGGAGAACCAGAAAGCCCACAGCTCCAGGGACAATTGGCATTGCAAAGGCCTGCCAAGAGGAGCACGACACTGCACCGACATGGCTCCCTCCCCAGCTTTCCTAGCCAGAACGCGGGGGGGGGGCGTGGCCGGAAAACGCGGTCGGCAACTTCTAGGGTTAGGGTTAGGGTTAGGGTCTGGAGAACCAGAAAGCCCACAGCTCCAGGGATAATTGGCATTGCAAAGGCCTGCCAAGAGGAGCACGACACTGCACCGACATGGCTCCCTCCCCAGCTTTCCTAGCCAGAACGCGGGGGGGGCGTGGCCAGAAACCGCGGTCGGCAACTTCTAGGGTTAGGGTTAGGGTTAGGGTCTGGAGAACCAGAAAGCCCACAGCTCCAGGGATAATTGGCATTGCAAAGGCCTGCCAAGAGGAGCACGACACTGCACCGACATGGCTCCCTCCCCAGCTTTCCTAGCCAGAACGCGGGGGGGGCGTGGCCGGAAACCGCGGTCGGCAACTTCTAGGGTTAGGGTTAGGGTTAGGGTCTGGAGAACCAGAAAGCCCACAGCTCCAGGGATAATTGGCATTGCAAAGGCCTGCCAAGAGGAGCACGACACTGCACCGACATGGCTCCCTCCCCAGCTTTCCTAGCCAGAACGCGGGGGGGGCGTGGCCGGAAACCGCGGTCGGCAACTTCTAGGGTTAGGGTTAGGGTTAGGGTCTGGAGAACCAGAAAGCCCACAGCTCCAGGGATAATTGGCATTGCAAAGGCCTGCCAAGAGGAGCACGACACTGCACCGACATGGCTCCCTCCCCAGCTTTCCTAGCCAGAAGCCAGCGGGGGCGTGGCCGGAAACCGCGGTCGGCAACTTCTAGGGTTAGGGTTAGGGTTAGGGTCTGGAGAACCAGAAAGCCCACAGCTCCAGGGATAATTGGCATTGCAAAGGCCTGCCAAGAGGAGCACGACACTGCACCGACATGGCTCCCTCCCCAGCTTTCCTAGCCAGAACCCGGCGGGGGCGTGGCCGGAAACCGCCGTCGGCAACTTCTAGGGTTAGGGTTAGGGTTAGGGTCTGGAGAACCAGAAAGCCCACAGCTCCAGGGATAATTGGCATTGCAAAGGCCTGCCAAGAGGAGCACGACACTGCACCGACATGGCTCCCTCCCCAGCTTTCCTAGCCAGAACGCGGGGGGGGCGTGGCCGGAAACCGCGGTCGGCAACTTCTAGGGTTAGGGTTAGGGTTAGGGTCTGGAGAACCAGAAAGCCCACAGCTCCAGGGATAATTGGCATTGCAAAGGCCTGCCAAGAGGAGCACGACACTGCACCAACATGGCTCCCTCCCCAGCTTTCCTAGCCAGAATGCGGGGGGGGCTGGGCCAGAAACCGCGGTCGGCAACTTCTAGGGTTAGGGTTAGGGTTAGGGTCTGGAGAACCAGAAAGCCCACAGCTCCAGGGATAATTGGCATTGCAAAGGCCTGCCAAGAGGAGCACGACACTGCACCGACATGGCTCCCTCCCCAGCTTTCCTAGCCAGAACCCGGGGGGGGCGTGGCCGGAAACCGCGGTCGGCAACTTCTAGGGTTAGGGTTAGGGTTAGGGTCTGGAGAACCAGAAAGCCCACAGCTCCAGGGATAATTGGCATTGCAAAGGCCTGCCAAGAGGAGCACGACACTGCATCGACATGGCTCCCTCCCCAGCTTTCCTAGCCAGAACGCGGGGGGGGCATGGCCGGAAAGCGCGGTCGGCAACTTCTAGGGTTAGGGTTAGGGTTAGGGTCTGGAGAACCAGAAAGCCCACAGCTCCAGGGATAATTGGCATTGCAAAGGCCTGCCAAGAGGAGCACGACACTGCACCGACATGGCTCCCTCCCCAGCTTTCCTAGCCAGAACGCGGGGGGGGCTGGGCCAGAAACCGCGGTCGGCAACTTCTAGGGTTAGGGTTAGGGTTAGGGTCTGGAGAACCAGAAAGCCCACAGCTCCAGGGATATTTGGGATTGCAAAGGCCTGCCAAGAGGAGCACGACACTGCACCGACATGGCTCCCTCCCCAGCTTTCCTAGCCAGAACGCGGGGGGGGCGTGGCCGGAAACCGCGGTCGGCAACTTCTAGGGTTAGGGTTAGGGTTAGGGTCTGGAGAACCAGAAAGCCCACAGCTCCAGGGATAATTGGCATTGCAAAGGCCTGCCAAGAGGAGCACGACACTGCACCGACATGGCTCCCTCCCCAGCTTTCCTAGCCAGAACCCGGTGGGGGCGTGGCCGGAAACCGCCGTCGGCAACTTCTAGGGTTAGGGTTAGGGTTAGGGTCTGGAGAACCAGAAAGCCCACAGCTCCAGGGATAATTGGGATTGTAAAGGCCTGCCAAGAGGAGCACGACACTGCACCGACATGGCTCCCTCCCCAGCTTTCCTAGCCAGAACGCGGGGGGGGCGTGGCCGGAAACCGCCGTCGGCAACTTCTAGGGTTAGGGTTAGGGTTAGGGTCTGGAGAACCAGAAAGCCCACAGCTCCAGGGATAATTGGCATTGCAAAGGCCTGCCAAGAGGAGCACGACACTGCACCGACATGGCTCCCTCCCCAGCTTTCCTAGCCAGAACGCGGGGGGGGCGTGGCCGGAAACCGCGGTCGGCAACTTCTAGGGTTAGGGTTAGGGTTAGGGTCTGGAGAACCAGAAAGCCCACAGCTCCAGGGATAATTGGCATTGCAAAGGCCTGCCAAGAGGAGCACGACACTGCACCGACATGGCTCCCTCCCCAGCTTTCCTAGCCAGAACGCGGGGGGGGCGTGGCCGGAAACCGCGGTCGGCAACTTCTAGGGTTAGGGTTAGGGTTAGGGTCTGGAGAACCAGAAAGCCCACAGCTCCAGGGATAATTGGCATTGCAAAGGCCTGCCAAGAGGAGCACGACACTGCACCGACATGGCTCCCTCCCCAGCTTTCCTAGCCAGAACCCGGCGGGGGCGTGGCCGGAAACCGCGGTCGGCAACTTCTAGGGTTAGGGTTAGGGTTAGGGTCTGGAGAACCAGAAAGCCCACAGCTCCAGGGATAATTGGGATTGCAAAGGCCTGCCAAGAGGAGCACGACACTGCACCGACATGGCTCCCTCCCCAGCTTTCCTAGCCAGAACGCGGGGGGGGCGTGGCCGGAAAGCGCGGTCGGCAACTTCTAGGGTTAGGGTTAGGGTTAGGGTCTGGAGAACCAGAAAGCCCACAGCTCCAGGGATAATTGGCATTGCAAAGGCCTGCCAAGAGGAGCACGACACTGCACCGACATGGCTCCCTCCCCAGCTTTCCTAGCCAGAACGCGGGGGGGGCGTGGCCGGAAACCGCGGTCGGCAACTTCTAGGGTTAGGGTTAGGGTTAGGGTCTGGAGAACCAGAAAGCCCACAGCTCCAGGGATAATTGGGATTGCAAAGGCCTGCCAAGAGGAGCACGACACTGCACCGACATGGCTCCCTCCCCAGCTTTCCTAGCCAGAACGCGGGGGGGGCGTGGCCGGAAAGCGCGGTCGGCAACTTCTAGGGTTAGGGTTAGGGTTAGGGTCTGGAGAACCAGAAAGCCCACAGCTCCAGGGATAATTGGCATTGCAAAGGCCTGCCAAGAGGAGCACGACACTGCACCGACATGGCTCCCTCCCCAGCTTTCCTAGCCAGAACGCGGGGGGGGCGTGGCCGGAAACCGCGGTCGGCAACTTCTAGGGTTAGGGTTAGGGTTAGGGTCTGGAGAACCAGAAAGCCCACAGCTCCAGGGATAATTGGCATTGCAAAGGCCTGCCAAGAGGAGCACGACACTGCACCAACATGGCTCCCTCCCCAGCTTTCCTAGCCAGAACGCGGGGGGGGCGTGGCCGGAAACCGCGGTCGGCAACTTCTAGGGTTAGGGTTAGGGTTAGGGTCTGGAGAACCAGAAAGCCCACAGCTCCAGGGATAATTGGCATTGCAAAGGCCTGCCAAGAGGAGCACGACACTGCACCGACATGGCTCCCTCCCCAGCTTTCCTAGCCAGAACCCGGGGGGGGCGTGGCCGGAAACCGCGGTCGGCAACTTCTAGGGTTAGGGTTAGGGTTAGGGTCTGGAGAACCAGAAAGCCCACAGCTCCAGGGATAATTGGCATTGCAAAGGCCTGCCAAGAGGAGCACGACACTGCACCGACATGGCTCCCTCCCCAGATTTCCTAGCCAGAAGCCGGCGGGGGCGTGGCCGGAAACCGCGGTCGGCAACTTCTAGGGTTAGGGTTAGGGTTAGGGTCTGGAGAACCAGAAAGCCCACAGCTCCAGGGATAATTGGCATTGCAAAGGCCTGCCAAGAGGAGCACGACACTGCACCGACATGGCTCCCTCCCCAGCTTTCCTAGCCAGAACGCGGGGGGGGGCGTGGCCGGAAACCGCGGTCGGCAACTTCTAGGGTTAGGGTTAGGGTTAGGGTCTGGAGAACCAGAAAGCCCACAGCTCCAGGGATAATTGGCATTGCAAAGGCCTGCCAAGAGGAGCACGACACTGCACCGACATGGCTCCCTCCCCAGCTTTCCTAGCCAGAACGCGGGGGGGGCGTGGCCGGAAACCGCGGTCGGCAACTTCTAGGGTTAGGGTTAGGGTTAGGGTCTGGAGAACCAGAAAGCCCACAGCTCCAGGGATAATTGGCATTGCAAAGGCCTGCCAAGAGGAGCACGACACTGCACCGACATGGCTCCCTCCCCAGCTTTCCTAGCCAGAATGCGGGGGGGGCTGGTCCAGAAACCGCGGTCGGCAACTTCTAGGGTTAGGGTTAGGGTTAGGGTCTGGAGAACCAGAAAGCCCACAGCTCCAGGGATAATTGGGATTGCAAAGGCCTGCCAAGAGGAGCACGACACTGCACCGACATGGCTCCCTCCCCAGCTTTCCTAGCCAGAACGCGGGGGGGGCGTGGCCGGAAACCGCGGTCGGCAACTTCTAGGGTTAGGGTTAGGGTTAGCGTCTGGAGAACCAGAAAGCCCACAGCTCCAGGGACAATTGGCATTGCAAAGGCCTGCCAAGAGGAGCACGACACTGCACCGACATGGCTCCCTCCCCAGCTTTCCTAGCCAGAACGCGGGGGGGGGGCGTGGCCGGAAACCGCGGTCGGCAACTTCTAGGGTTAGGGTTAGGGTTAGGGTCTGGAGAACCAGAAAGCCCACAGCTCCAGGGATAATTGGCATTGCAAAGGCCTGCCAAGAGGAGCACGACACTGCACCGACATGGCTCCCTCCCCAGCTTTCCTAGCCAGAACGCGGGGGGGGCGTGGCCGGAAACCGCGGTCGGCAACTTCTAGGGTTAGGGTTAGGGTTAGGGTCTGGAGAACCAGAAAGCCCACAGCTCCAGGGATAATTGGCATTGCAAAGGCCTGCCAAGAGGAGCACGACACTGCACCGACATGGCTCCCTCCCCAGCTTTCCTAGCCAGAACGCGGGGGGGGCGTGGCCGGAAACCGCGGTCGGCAACTTCTAGGGTTAGGGTTAGGGTTAGGGTCTGGAGAACCAGAAAGCCCACAGCTCCAGGGATAATTGGCATTGCAAAGGCCTGCCAAGAGGAGCACGACACTGCACCGACATGGCTCCCTCCCCAGCTTTCCTAGCCAGAACCCGGCGGGGGCGTGGCCGGAAACCGCGGTCGGCAACTTCTAGGGTTAGGGTTAGGGTTAGGGTCTGGAGAACCAGAAAGCCCACAGCTCCAGGGATAATTGGCATTGCAAAGGCCTGCCAAGAGGAGCACGACACTGCACCGACATGGCTCCCTCCCCAGCTTTCCTAGCCAGAACCCGGCGGGGGCGTGGCCGGAAACCGCGGTCGGCAACTTCTAGGGTTAGGGTTAGGGTTAGGGTCTGGAGAACCAGAAAGCCCACAGCTCCAGGGATAATTGGCATTGCAAAGGCCTGCCAAGAGGAGCACGACACTGCACCAACATGGCTCCCTCCCCAGCTTTCCTAGCCAGAATGCGGGGGGGGCTGGGCCAGAAACCGCGGTCGGCAACTTCTAGGGTTAGGGTTAGGGTTAGGGTCTGGAGAACCAGAAAGCCCACAGCTCCAGGGATAATTGGCATTGCAAAGGCCTGCCAAGAGGAGCACGACACTGCACCGACATGGCTCCCTCCCCAGCTTTCCTAGCCAGAACCCGGGGGGGGCGTGGCCGGAAACCGCGGTCGGCAACTTCTAGGGTTAGGGTTAGGGTTAGGGTCTGGAGAACCAGAAAGCCCACAGCTCCAGGGATAATTGGCATTGCAAAGGCCTGCCAAGAGGAGCACGACACTGCATCGACATGGCTCCCTCCCCAGCTTTCCTAGCCAGAACGCGGGGGGGGCATGGCCGGAAAGCGCGGTCGGCAACTTCTAGGGTTAGGGTTAGGGTTAGGGTCTGGAGAACCAGAAAGCCCACAGCTCCAGGGATAATTGGCATTGCAAAGGCCTGCCAAGAGGAGCACGACACTGCACCGACATGGCTCCCTCCCCAGCTTTCCTAGCCAGAACGCGGGGGGGGCGTGGCCGGAAACCGCCGTCGGCAACTTCTAGGGTTAGGGTTAGGGTTAGGGTCTGGAGAACCAGAAAGCCCACAGCTCCAGGGACAATTGGCATTGCAAAGGCCTGCCAAGAGGAGCACGACACTGCACCGACATGGCTCCCTCCCCAGCTTTCCTAGCCAGAATGCGGGGGGGGCGTGGCCGGAAACCGCGGTCGGCAACTTCTAGGGTTAGGGTTAGGGTTAGGGTCTGGAGAACCAGAAAGCCCACAGCTCCAGGGATAATTGGGATTGCAAAGGCCTGCCAAGAGGAGCACGACACTGCACCGACATGGCTCCCTCCCCAGCTTTCCTAGCCAGAACGCGGGGGGGGCGTGGCCGGAAACCGCCGTCGGCAACTTCTAGGGTTAGGGTTAGGGTTAGGGTCTGGAGAACCAGAAAGCCCACAGCTCCAGGGATAATTGGCATTGCAAAGGCCTGCCAAGAGGAGCACGACACTGCACCGACATGGCTCCCTCCCCAGCTTTCCTAGCCAGAACGCGGGGGGGGCGTGGCCGGAAACCGCCGTCGGCAACTTCTAGGGTTAGGGTTAGGGTTAGGGTCTGGAGAACCAGAAAGCCCACAGCTCCAGGGATAATTGGCATTGCAAAGGCCTGCCAAGAGGAGCACGACACTGCACCGACATGGCTCCCTCCCCAGCTTTCCTAGCCAGAACGCGGGGGGGGCGTGGCCGGAAACCGCGGTCGGCAACTTCTAGGGTTAGGGTTAGGGTTAGGGTCTGGAGAACCAGAAAGCCCACAGCTCCAGGGATAATTGGCATTGCAAAGGCCTGCCAAGAGGAGCACGACACTGCACCGACATGGCTCCCTCCCCAGCTTTCCTAGCCAGAACGCGGGGGGGGCGTGGCCGGAAACCGCCGTCGGCAACTTCTAGGGTTAGGGTTAGGGTTAGGGTCTGGAGAACCAGAAAGCCCACAGCTCCAGGGATAATTGGCATTGCAAAGGCCTGCCAAGAGGAGCACGACACTGCACCGACATGGCTCCCTCCCCAGCTTTCCTAGCCAGAACGCGGGGGGGGCGTGGCCGGAAACCACCGTCGGCAACTTCTAGGGTTAGGGTTAGGGTTAGGGTCTGGAGAACCAGAAAGCCCACAGCTCCAGGGATAATTGGCATTGCAAAGGCCTGCCAAGAGGAGCACGACACTGCACCGACATGGCTCCCTCCCCAGCTTTCCTAGCCAGAACGCGGGGGGGGCGTGGCCGGAAAGCGCCGTCGGCAACTTCTAGGGTTAGGGTTAGGGTTAGGGTCTGGAGAACCAGAAAGCCCACAGCTCCAGGGATAATTGGCATTGCAAAGGCCTGCCAAGAGGAGCACGACACTGCACCGACATGGCTCCCTCCCCAGCTTTCCTAGCCAGAAGCCAGCGGGGGCGTGGCCGGAAACCGCGGTCGGCAACTTCTAGGGTTAGGGTTAGGGTTAGGGTCTGGAGAACCAGAAAGCCCACAGCTCCAGGGATAATTGGCATTGCAAAGGCCTGCCAAGAGGAGCACGACACTGCACCGACATGGCTCCCTCCCCAGCTTTCCTAGCCAGAACCCAGCGGGGGCGTGGCCGGAAACCGCGGTCGGCAACTTCTAGGGTTAGGGTTAGGGTTAGGGTCTGGAGAACCAGAAAGCCCACAGCTCCAGGGATAATTGGCATTGCAAAGGCCTGCCAAGAGGAGCACGACACTGCACCGACATGGCTCCCTCCCCAGCTTTCCTAGCCAGAACCCGGTGGGGGCGTGGCCGGAAACCGCGGTCGGCAACTTCTAGGGTTAGGGTTAGGGTTAGGGTCTGGAGAACCAGAAAGCCCACAGCTCCAGGGATAATTGGCATTGCAAAGGCCTGCCAAGAGGAGCACGACACTGCACCAACATGGCTCCCTCCCCAGCTTTCCTAGCCAGAATGCGGGGGGGGCTGGGCCAGAAACCGCGGTCGGCAACTTCTAGGGTTAGGGTTAGGGTTAGGGTCTGGAGAACCAGAAAGCCCACAGCTCCAGGGATAATTGGCATTGCAAAGGCCTGCCAAGAGGAGCACGACACTGCACCGACATGGCTCCCTCCCCAGCTTTCCTAGCCAGAACGCGGGGGGGGCGTGGCCGGAAACCGCGGTCGGCAACTTCTAGGGTTAGGGTTAGGGTTAGGGTCTGGAGAACCAGAAAGCCCACAGCTCCAGGGATAATTGGCATTGCAAAGGCCTGCCAAGAGGAGCACGACACTGCATCGACATGGCTCCCTCCCCAGCTTTCCTAGCCAGAACGCGGGGGGGGCATGGCCGGAAAGCGCGGTCGGCAACTTCTAGGGTTAGGGTTAGGGTTAGGGTCTGGAGAACCAGAAAGCCCACAGCTCCAGGGATAATTGGCATTGCAAAGGCCTGCCAAGAGGAGCACGACACTGCACCGACATGGCTCCCTCCCCAGCTTTCCTAGCCAGAAGCCGGCGGGGGCGTGGCCGGAAACCGCCGTCGGCAACTTCTAGGGTTAGGGTTAGGGTTAGGGTCTGGAGAACCAGAAAGCCCACAGCTCCAGGGATAATTGGGATTGCAAAGGCCTGCCAAGAGGAGCACGACACTGCACCGACATGGCTCCCTCCCCAGCTTTCCTAGCCAGAACGCGGGGGGGGCGTGGCCGGAAACCGCCGTCGGCAACTTCTAGGGTTAGGGTTAGGGTTAGGGTCTGGAGAACCAGAAAGCCCACAGCTCCAGGGATAATTGGCATTGCAAAGGCCTGCCAAGAGGAGCACGACACTGCACCGACATGGCTCCCTCCCCAGCTTTCCTAGCCAGAACGCGGGGGGGGCGTGGCCGGAAACCGCGGTCGGCAACTTCTAGGGTTAGGGTTAGGGTTAGGGTCTGGAGAACCAGAAAGCCCACAGCTCCAGGGATAATTGGCATTGCAAAGGCCTGCCAAGAGGAGCACGACACTGCACCGACATGGCTCCCTCCCCAGCTTTCCTAGCCAGAACGCGGGGGGGGCGTGGCCGGAAACCGCGGTCGGCAACTTCTAGGGTTAGGGTTAGGGTTAGGGTCTGGAGAACCAGAAAGCCCACAGCTCCAGGGATAATTGGCATTGCAAAGGCCTGCCAAGAGGAGCACGACACTGCACCGACATGGCTCCCTCCCCAGCTTTCCTAGCCAGAACGCGGGGGGGGCGTGGCCGGAAACCGCCGTCGGCAACTTCTAGGGTTAGGGTTAGGGTTAGGGTCTGGAGAACCAGAAAGCCCACAGCTCCAGGGATAATTGGCATTGCAAAGGCCTGCCAAGAGGAGCACGACACTGCACCGACATGGCTCCCTCCCCAGCTTTCCTAGCCAGAACGCGGGGGGGGCGTGGCCGGAAACCGCCGTCGGCAACTTCTAGGGTTAGGGTTAGGGTTAGGGTCTGGAGAACCAGAAAGCCCACAGCTCCAGGGATAATTGGCATTGCAAAGGCCTGCCAAGAGGAGCACGACACTGCACCGACATGGCTCCCTCCCCAGCTTTCCTAGCCAGAACGCGGGGGGGGCGTGGCCGGAAACCGCGGTCGGCAACTTCTAGGGTTAGGGTTAGGGTTAGGGTCTGGAGAACCAGAAAGCCCACAGCTCCAGGGATAATTGGCATTGCAAAGGCCTGCCAAGAGGAGCACGACACTGCACCGACATGGCTCCCTCCCCAGCTTTCCTAGCCAGAACGCGGGGGGGGCGTGGCCGGAAACCGCGGTCGGCAACTTCTAGGGTTAGGGTTAGGGTTAGGGTCTGGAGAACCAGAAAGCCCACAGCTCCAGGGATAATTGGCATTGCAAAGGCCTGCCAAGAGGAGCACGACACTGCACCGACATGGCTCCCTCCCCAGCTTTCCTAGCCAGAACGCGGGGGGGGCGTGGCCGGAAACCGCGGTCGGCAACTTCTAGGGTTAGGGTTAGGGTTAGGGTCTGGAGAACCAGAAAGCCCACAGCTCCAGGGATAATTGGCATTGCAAAGGCCTGCCAAGAGGAGCACGACACTGCACCGACATGGCTCCCTCCCCAGCTTTCCTAGCCAGAACGCGGGGGGGGCGTGGCCGGAAAGCGCCGTCGGCAACTTCTAGGGTTAGGGTTAGGGTTAGGGTCTGGAGAACCAGAAAGCCCACAGCTCCAGGGATAATTGGCATTGCAAAGGCCTGCCAAGAGGAGCACGACACTGCACCGACATGGCTCCCTCCCCAGCTTTCCTAGCCAGAAGCCAGCGGGGGCGTGGCCGGAAACCGCGGTCGGCAACTTCTAGGGTTAGGGTTAGGGTTAGGGTCTGGAGAACCAGAAAGCCCACAGCTCCAGGGATAATTGGCATTGCAAAGGCCTGCCAAGAGGAGCACGACACTGCACCGACATGGCTCCCTCCCCAGCTTTCCTAGCCAGAACCCGGCGGGGGCGTGGCCGGAAACCGCGGTCGGCAACTTCTAGGGTTAGGGTTAGGGTTAGGGTCTGGAGAACCAGAAAGCCCACAGCTCCAGGGATAATTGGCATTGCAAAGGCCTGCCAAGAGGAGCACGACACTGCACCGACATGGCTCCCTCCCCAGCTTTCCTAGCCAGAATGCGGGGGGGGCTGGGCCAGAAACCGCCGTCGGCAACTTCTAGGGTTAGGGTTAGGGTTAGGGTCTGGAGAACCAGAAAGCCCACAGCTCCAGGGATAATTGGCATTGCAAAGGCCTGCCAAGAGGAGCACGACACTGCACCGACATGGCTCCCTCCCCAGCTTTCCTAGCCAGAACCCGGCGGGGGCGGGGCCGGAAACCGCGGTCGGCAACTTCTAGGGTTAGGGTTAGGGTTAGGGTCTGGAGAACCAGAAAGCCCACAGCTCCAGGGATAATTGGCATTGCAAAGGCCTGCCAAGAGGAGCACGACACTGCATCGACATGGCTCCCTCCCCAGCTTTCCTAGCCAGAACGCGGGGGGGGCATGGCCGGAAAGCGCGGTCGGCAACTTCTAGGGTTAGGGTTAGGGTTAGGGTCTGGAGAACCAGAAAGCCCACAGCTCCAGGGATAATTGGCATTGCAAAGGCCTGCCAAGAGGAGCACGACACTGCACCGACATGGCTCCCTCCCCAGCTTTCCTAGCCAGAAGCCGGCGGGGGCGTGGCCGGAAACCGCGGTCGGCAACTTCTAGGGTTAGGGTTAGGGTTAGGGTCTGGAGAACCAGAAAGCCCACAGCTCCAGGGATAATTGGCATTGCAAAGGCCTGCCAAGAGGAGCACGACACTGCACCGACATGGCTCCCTCCCCAGCTTTCCTAGCCAGAACGCGGGGGGGGCGTGGCCGGAAACCGCCGTCGGCAACTTCTAGGGTTAGGGTTAGGGTTAGGGTCTGGAGAACCAGAAAGCCCACAGCTCCAGGGATAATTGGCATTGCAAAGGCCTGCCAAGAGGAGCACGACACTGCACCGACATGGCTCCCTCCCCAGCTTTCCTAGCCAGAACGCGGGGGGGGCGTGGCCGGAAACCGCCGTCGGCAACTTCTAGGGTTAGGGTTAGGGTTAGGGTCTGGAGAACCAGAAAGCCCACAGCTCCAGGGATAATTGGCATTGCAAAGGCCTGCCAAGAGGAGCACGACACTGCACCGACATGGCTCCCTCCCCAGCTTTCCTAGCCAGAACGCGGGGGGGGCGTGGCCGGAAACCGCGGTCGGCAACTTCTAGGGTTAGGGTTAGGGTTAGGGTCTGGAGAACCAGAAAGCCCACAGCTCCAGGGATAATTGGCATTGCAAAGGCCTGCCAAGAGGAGCACGACACTGCACCGACATGGCTCCCTCCCCAGCTTTCCTAGCCAGAACGCGGGGGGGGCGTGGCCGGAAACCGCCGTCGGCAACTTCTAGGGTTAGGGTTAGGGTTAGGGTCTGGAGAACCAGAAAGCCCACAGCTCCAGGGATAATTGGCATTGCAAAGGCCTGCCAAGAGGAGCACGACACTGCACCGACATGGCTCCCTCCCCAGCTTTCCTAGCCAGAACGCGGGGGGGGCGTGGCCGGAAACCGCGGTCGGCAACTTCTAGGGTTAGGGTTAGGGTTAGGGTCTGGAGAACCAGAAAGCCCACAGCTCCAGGGATAATTGGCATTGCAAAGGCCTGCCAAGAGGAGCACGACACTGCACCGACATGGCTCCCTCCCCAGCTTTCCTAGCCAGAACCCGGCGGGGGCGTGGCCGGAAACCGCGGTCGGCAACTTCTAGGGTTAGGGTTAGGGTTAGGGTCTGGAGAACCAGAAAGCCCACAGCTCCAGGGATAATTGGCATTGCAAAGGCCTGCCAAGAGGAGCACGACACTGCACCGACATGGCTCCCTCCCCAGCTTTCCTAGCCAGAATGCGGGGGGGGCTGGGCCAGAAACCGCCGTCGGCAACTTCTAGGGTTAGGGTTAGGGTTAGGGTCTGGAGAACCAGAAAGCCCACAGCTCCAGGGATAATTGGCATTGCAAAGGCCTGCCAAGAGGAGCACGACACTGCACCGACATGGCTCCCTCCCCAGCTTTCCTAGCCAGAACCCGGCGGGGGCGGGGCCGGAAACCGCGGTCGGCAACTTCTAGGGTTAGGGTTAGGGTTAGGGTCTGGAGAACCAGAAAGCCCACAGCTCCAGGGATAATTGGCATTGCAAAGGCCTGCCAAGAGGAGCACGACACTGCATCGACATGGCTCCCTCCCCAGCTTTCCTAGCCAGAACGCGGGGGGGGCATGGCCGGAAAGCGCGGTCGGCAACTTCTAGGGTTAGGGTTAGGGTTAGGGTCTGGAGAACCAGAAAGCCCACAGCTCCAGGGATAATTGGCATTGCAAAGGCCTGCCAAGAGGAGCACGACACTGCACCGACATGGCTCCCTCCCCAGCTTTCCTAGCCAGAAGCCGGCGGGGGCGTGGCCGGAAACCGCGGTCGGCAACTTCTAGGGTTAGGGTTAGGGTTAGGGTCTGGAGAACCAGAAAGCCCACAGCTCCAGGGATAATTGGCATTGCAAAGGCCTGCCAAGAGGAGCACGACACTGCACCGACATGGCTCCCTCCCCAGCTTTCCTAGCCAGAACGCGGGGGGGGCGTGGCCGGAAACCGCCGTCGGCAACTTCTAGGGTTAGGGTTAGGGTTAGGGTCTGGAGAACCAGAAAGCCCACAGCTCCAGGGATAATTGGCATTGCAAAGGCCTGCCAAGAGGAGCACGACACTGCACCGACATGGCTCCCTCCCCAGCTTTCCTAGCCAGAACGCGGGGGGGGCGTGGCCGGAAACCGCCGTCGGCAACTTCTAGGGTTAGGGTTAGGGTTAGGGTCTGGAGAACCAGAAAGCCCACAGCTCCAGGGATAATTGGCATTGCAAAGGCCTGCCAAGAGGAGCACGACACTGCACCGACATGGCTCCCTCCCCAGCTTTCCTAGCCAGAACGCGGGGGGGGCGTGGCCGGAAACCGCGGTCGGCAACTTCTAGGGTTAGGGTTAGGGTTAGGGTCTGGAGAACCAGAAAGCCCACAGCTCCAGGGATAATTGGCATTGCAAAGGCCTGCCAAGAGGAGCACGACACTGCACCGACATGGCTCCCTCCCCAGCTTTCCTAGCCAGAACGCGGGGGGGGCGTGGCCGGAAACCGCCGTCGGCAACTTCTAGGGTTAGGGTTAGGGTTAGGGTCTGGAGAACCAGAAAGCCCACAGCTCCAGGGATAATTGGCATTGCAAAGGCCTGCCAAGAGGAGCACGACACTGCACCGACATGGCTCCCTCCCCAGCTTTCCTAGCCAGAACGCGGGGGGGGCGTGGCCGGAAACCGCGGTCGGCAACTTCTAGGGTTAGGGTTAGGGTTAGGGTCTGGAGAACCAGAAAGCCCACAGCTCCAGGGATAATTGGCATTGCAAAGGCCTGCCAAGAGGAGCACGACACTGCACCGACATGGCTCCCTCCCCAGCTTTCCTAGCCAGAACCCGGCGGGGGCGTGGCCGGAAACCGCGGTCGGCAACTTCTAGGGTTAGGGTTAGGGTTAGGGTCTGGAGAACCAGAAAGCCCACAGCTCCAGGGATAATTGGGATTGCAAAGGCCTGCCAAGAGGAGCACGACACTGCACCGACATGGCTCCCTCCCCAGCTTTCCTAGCCAGAACGCGGGGGGGGCGTGGCCGGAAAGCGCGGTCGGCAACTTCTAGGGTTAGGGTTAGGGTTAGGGTCTGGAGAACCAGAAAGCCCACAGCTCCAGGGATAATTGGCATTGCAAAGGCCTGCCAAGAGGAGCACGACACTGCACCAACATGGCTCCCTCCCCAGCTTTCCTAGCCAGAACGCGGGGGGGGCGTGGCCGGAAACCGCGGTCGGCAACTTCTAGGGTTAGGGTTAGGGTTAGGGTCTGGAGAACCAGCAAGCCCACAGCTCCAGGGATAATTGGCATTGCAAAGGCCTGCCAAGATGAGCACGACACTGCACCGACATGGCTCCCTCCCCAGCTTTCCTAGCCAGAACGCGGGGGGGGGGCGTGGCCGGAAACCGCGGTCGGCAACTTCTAGGGTTAGGGTTAGGGTTAGGGTCTGGAGAACCAGAAAGCCCACAGCTCCAGGGACAATTGGCATTGCAAAGGCCTGCCAAGAGGAGCACGACACTGCACCGACATGGCTCCCTCCCCAGCTTTCCTAGCCAGAACGCGGGGGGGGGGCGTGGCCGGAAACCGCGGTCGGCAACTTCTAGGGTTAGGGTTAGGGTTAGGGTCTGGAGAACCAGAAAGCCCACAGCTCCAGGGATAATTGGCATTGCAAAGGCCTGCCAAGAGGAGCACGACACTGCACCGACATGGCTCCCTCCCCAGCTTTCCTAGTCAGAACGCGGGGGGGGCGTGGCCGGAAACCGCGGTCGGCAACTTCTAGGGTTAGGGTTAGGGTTAGCGTCTGGAGAACCAGAAAGCCCACAGCTCCAGGGATAATTGGCATTGCAAAGGCCTGCCAAGAGGAGCACGACACTGCACCGACATGGCTCCCTCCCCAGCTTTCCTAGCCAGAACCCGGCGGGGGCGTGGCCGGAAACCGCGGTCGGCAACTTCTAGGGTTAGGGTTAGGGTTAGGGTCTGGAGAACCAGAAAGCCCACAGCTCCAGGGATAATTGGCATTGCAAAGGCCTGCCAAGAGGAGCACGACACTGCACCAACATGGCTCCCTCCCCAGCTTTCCTAGCCAGAACGCGGGGGGGGCTGGGCCAGAAACCGCCGTCGGCAACTTCTAGGGTTAGGGTTAGGGTTAGGGTCTGGAGAACCAGAAAGCCCACAGCTCCAGGGATAATTGGCATTGCAAAGGCCTGCCAAGAGGAGCACGACACTGCACCGACATGGCTCCCTCCCCAGCTTTCCTAGCCAGAACGCGGGGGGGGCGTGGCCGGAAACCGCGGTCGGCAACTTCTAGGGTTAGGGTTAGGGTTAGGGTCTGGAGAACCAGAAAGCCCACAGCTCCAGGGACAATTGGCATTGCAAAGGCCTGCCAAGAGGAGCACGACACTGCACCGACACGGCTCCCTCCCCAGCTTTCCTAGCCAGAACCCGGGGGGGCGTGGCCGGAAACCGCGGTCGGCAACTTCTAGGGTTAGGGTTAGGGTTAGGGTCTGGAGAACCAGAAAGCCCACAGCTCCAGGGATAATTGGCATTGCAAAGGCCTGCCAAGAGGAGCACGACACTGCATCGACATGGCTCCCTCCCCAGCTTTCCTAGCCAGAACGCGGGGGGGGCATGGCCGGAAAGCGCGGTCGGCAACTTCTAGGGTTAGGGTTAGGGTTAGGGTCTGGAGAACCAGAAAGCCCACAGCTCCAGGGATAATTGGCATTGCAAAGGCCTGCCAAGAGGAGCACGACACTGCACCGACATGGCTCCCTCCCCAGCTTTCCTAGCCAGAACGCGGGGGGGGGCGTGGCCGGAAACCGCCGTCGGCAACTTCTAGGGTTAGGGTTAGGGTTAGGGTCTGGAGAACCAGAAAGCCCACAGCTCCAGGGATAATTGGCATTGCAAAGGCCTGCCAAGAGGAGCACGACACTGCACCAACATGGCTCCCTCCCCAGCTTTCCTAGCCAGAACGCGGGGGGGGCGTGGCCGGAAAGCGCGGTCGGCAACTTCTAGGGTTAGGGTTAGGGTTAGGGTCTGGAGAACCAGCAAGCCCACAGCTCCAGGGATAATTGGCATTGCAAAGGCCTGCCAAGATGAGCACGACACTGCACCGACATGGCTCCCTCCCCAGCTTTCCTAGCCAGAACGCGGGGGGGGGGCGTGGCCGGAAACCGCGGTCGGCAACTTCTAGGGTTAGGGTTAGGGTTAGGGTCTGGAGAACCAGAAAGCCCACAGCTCCAGGGACAATTGGCATTGCAAAGGCCTGCCAAGAGGAGCACGACACTGCACCGACATGGCTCCCTCCCCAGCTTTCCTAGCCAGAACGCGGGGGGGGGGCGTGGCCGGAAACCGCGGTCGGCAACTTCTAGGGTTAGGGTTAGGGTTAGCGTCTGGAGAACCAGAAAGCCCACAGCTCCAGGGATAATTGGCATTGCAAAGGCCTGCCAAGAGGAGCACGACACTGCACCGACATGGCTCCCTCCCCAGCTTTCCTAGTCAGAACGCGGGGGGGGCGTGGCCGGAAACCGCGGTCGGCAACTTCTAGGGTTAGGGTTAGGGTTAGCGTCTGGAGAACCAGAAAGCCCACAGCTCCAGGGATAATTGGCATTGCAAAGGCCTGCCAAGAGGAGCACGACACTGCACCGACATGGCTCCCTCCCCAGCTTTCATAGCCAGAACCCGGCGGGGGCGTGGCCGGAAACCGCGGTCGGCAACTTCTAGGGTTAGGGTTAGGGTTAGGGTCTGGAGAACCAGAAAGCCCACAGCTCCAGGGATAATTGGCATTGCAAAGGCCTGCCAAGAGGAGCACGACACTGCACCAACATGGCTCCCTCCCCAGCTTTCCTAGCCAGAATGCGGGGGGGGGCTGGGCCAGAAACCGCCGTCGGCAACTTCTAGGGTTAGGGTTAGGGTTAGGGTCTGGAGAACCAGAAAGCCCACAGCTCCAGGGATAATTGGCATTGCAAAGGCCTGCCAAGAGGAGCACGACACTGCACCGACATGGCTCCCTCCCCAGCTTTCCTAGCCAGAACGCGGGGGGGGCGTGGCCGGAAACCGCGGTCGGCAACTTCTAGGGTTAGGGTTAGGGTTAGGGTCTGGAGAACCAGAAAGCCCACAGCTCCAGGGACAATTGGCATTGCAAAGGCCTGCCAAGAGGAGCACGACACTGCACCGACACGGCTCCCTCCCCAGCTTTCCTAGCCAGAACCCGGGGGGGCGTGGCCGGAAACCGCGGTCGGCAACTTCTAGGGTTAGGGTTAGGGTTAGGGTCTGGAGAACCAGAAAGCCCACAGCTCCAGGGATAATTGGCATTGCAAAGGCCTGCCAAGAGGAGCACGACACTGCATCGACATGGCTCCCTCCCCAGCTTTCCTAGCCAGAACGCGGGGGGGGCATGGCCGGAAAGCGCGGTCGGCAACTTCTAGGGTTAGGGTTAGGGTCTGGAGAACCAGAAAGCCCACAGCTCCAGGGATAATTGGCATTGCAAAGGCCTGCCAAGAGGAGCACGACACTGCACCGACATGGCTCCCTCCCCAGCTTTCCTAGCCAGAACGCGGGGGGGGGGCGTGGCCGGAAACCGCCGTCGGCAACTTCTAGGGTTAGGGTTAGGGTTAGGGTCTGGAGAACCAGAAAGCCCACAGCTCCAGGGATAATTGGCATTGCAAAGGCCTGCCAAGAGGAGCACGACACTGCACCGACATGGCTCCCTCCCCAGCTTTCCTAGCCAGAACGCGGGGGGGGCGTGGCCGGAAACCGCGGTCGGCAACTTCTAGGGTTAGGGTTAGGGTTAGCGTCTGGAGAACCAGAAAGCCCACAGCTCCAGGGATAATTGGCATTGCAAAGGCCTGCCAAGAGGAGCACGACACTGCACCGACATGGCTCCCTCCCCAGCTTTCCTAGCCAGAACGCGGGGGGGGCGTGGACGGAAAGCGCGGTCGGCAACTTCTAGGGTTAGGGTTAGGGTTAGGGTCTGGAGAACCAGAAAGCCCACAGCTCCAGGGATAATTGGCATTGCAAAGGCCTGCCAAGAGGAGCACGACACTGCACCGACATGGCTCCCTCCCCAGCTTTCCTAGCCAGAACGCGGGGGGGGCGTGGCCGGAAACCGCGGTCGGCAACTTCTAGGGTTAGGGTTAGGGTTAGGGTCTGGAGAACCAGAAAGCCCACAGCTCCAGGGACAATTGGCATTGCAAAGGCCTGCCAAGAGGAGCACGACACTGCACCGACATGGCTCCCTCCCCAGCTTTCCTAGCCAGAACGCGGGGGGGGGGCGTGGCCGGAAACCGCGGTCGGCAACTTCTAGGGTTAGGGTTAGGGTTAGGGTCTGGAGAACCAGAAAGCCCACAGCTCCAGGGATAATTGGCATTGCAAAGGCCTGCCAAGAGGAGCACGACACTGCACCGACATGGCTCCCTCCCCAGCTTTCCTAGCCAGAACCCGGGGGGGCGTGGCCGGAAACCGCGGTCGGCAACTTCTAGGGTTAGGGTTAGGGTTAGGGTCTGGAGAACCAGAAAGCCCACAGCTCCAGGGATAATTGGCATTGCAAAGGCCTGCCAAGAGGAGCACGACACTGCATCGACATGGCTCCCTCCCCAGCTTTCCTAGCCAGAACGCGGGGGGGGCATGGCCGGAAAGCGCGGTCGGCAACTTCTAGGGTTAGGGTTAGGGTTAGGGTCTGGAGAACCAGAAAGCCCACAGCTCCAGGGATAATTGGCATTGCAAAGGCCTGCCAAGAGGAGCACGACACTGCACCGACATGGCTCCCTCCCCAGCTTTCCTAGCCAGAATGCGGGGGGGGCGTGGCCGGAAACCGCGGTCGGCAACTTCTAGGGTTAGGGTTAGGGTTAGGGTCTGGAGAACCAGAAAGCCCACAGCTCCAGGGATAATTGGGATTGCAAAGGCCTGCCAAGAGGAGCACGACACTGCACCGACATGGCTCCCTCCCCAGCTTTCCTAGCCAGAACGCGGGGGGGGCGTGGCCGGAAACCGCCGTCGGCAACTTCTAGGGTTAGGGTTAGGGTTAGGGTCTGGAGAACCAGAAAGCCCACAGCTCCAGGGATAATTGGCATTGCAAAGGCCTGCCAAGAGGAGCACGACACTGCACCGACATGGCTCCCTCCCCAGCTTTCCTAGCCAGAACGCGGGGGGGGCGTGGCCGGAAACCGCGGTCGGCAACTTCTAGGGTTAGGGTTAGGGTTAGGGTCTGGAGAACCAGAAAGCCCACAGCTCCAGGGATAATTGGGATTGCAAAGGCCTGCCAAGAGGAGCACGACACTGCACCGACATGGCTCCCTCCCCAGCTTTCCTAGCCAGAACCCGGCGGGGGCGTGGCCGGAAACCGCGGTCGGCAACTTCTAGGGTTAGGGTTAGGGTTAGGGTCTGGAGAACCAGAAAGCCCACAGCTCCAGGGATAATTGGCATTGCAAAGGCCTGCCAAGAGGAGCACGACACTGCACCGACATGGCTCCCTCCCCAGCTTTCCTAGCCAGAACCCGGCGGGGGCGTGGTCGGAAAGCGCGGTCGGCAACTTCTAGGGTTAGGGTTAGGGTTAGGGTCTGGAGAACCAGAAAGCCCACAGCTCCAGGGATAATTGGGATTGCAAAGGCCTGCCAAGAGGAGCACGACACTGCACCGACATGGCTCCCTCCCCAGCTTTCCTAGCCAGAACACGGGGGGGGCGTGGCCGGAAACCGCGGTCGGCAACTTCTAGGGTTAGGGTTAGGGTTAGGGTCTGGAGAACCAGAAAGCCCACAGCTCCAGGGATAATTGACATTGCAAAGGCCTGCCAAGAGGAGCACGACACTGCACCGACATGGCTCCCTCCCCAGCTTTCCTAGCCAGAACGCGGGGGGGGCGTGGCCGGAAACCGCCGTCGGCAACTTCTAGGGTTAGGGTTAGGGTTAGGGTCTGGAGAACCAGAAAGCCCACAGCTCCAGGGATAATTGGCATTGCAAAGGCCTGCCAAGAGGAGCACGACACTGCACCGACATGGCTCCCTCCCCAGCTTTCCTAGCCAGAACGCGGGGGGGGGCGTGGCCGGAAAGCGCGGTCGGCAACTTCTAGGGTTAGGGTTAGGGTTAGGGTCTGGAGAACCAGAAAGCCCACAGCTCCAGGGATAATTGGGATTGCAAAGGCCTGCCAAGAGGAGCACGACACTGCACCGACATGGCTCCCTCCCCAGCTTTCCTAGCCAGAACCCGGCGGGGGCGTGGCCGGAAACCGCGGTCGGCAACTTCTAGGGTTAGGGTTAGGGTTAGGGTCTGGAGAACCAGAAAGCCCACAGCTCCAGGGATAATTGGCATTGCAAAGGCCTGCCAAGAGGAGCACGACACTGCACCGACATGGCTCCCTCCCCAGCTTTCCTAGCCAGAACCCGGCGGGGGCGTGGTCGGAAAGCGCGGTCGGCAACTTCTAGGGTTAGGGTTAGGGTTAGGGTCTGGAGAACCAGAAAGCCCACAGCTCCAGGGATAATTGGCATTGCAAAGGCCTGCCAAGAGGAGCACGACACTGCACCGACATGGCTCCCTCCCCAGCTTTCCTAGCCAGAACACGGGGGGGGCGTGGCCGGAAACCGCGGTCGGCAACTTCTAGGGTTAGGGTTAGGGTTAGGGTCTGGAGAACCAGAAAGCCCACAGCTCCAGGGATAATTGGCATTGCAAAGGCCTGCCAAGAGGAGCACGACACTGCACCGACATGGCTCCCTCCCCAGCTTTCCTAGCCAGAACGCGGGGGGGGCGTGGCCGGAAACCGCCGTCGGCAACTTCTAGGGTTAGGGTTAGGGTTAGGGTCTGGAGAACCAGAAAGCCCACAGCTCCAGGGATAATTGACATTGCAAAGGCCTGCCAAGAGGAGCACGACACTGCACCGACATGGCTCCCTCCCCAGCTTTCCTAGCCAGAACGCGGGGGGGGCGTGGCCGGAAACCGCGGTCGGCAACTTCTAGGGTTAGGGTTAGGGTTAGGGTCTGGAGAACCAGAAAGCCCACAGCTCCAGGGATAATTGGCATTGCAAAGGCCTGCCAAGAGGAGCACGACACTGCACCGACATGGCTCCCTCCCCAGCTTTCCTAGCCAGAACGCGGGGGGGGGCGTGGCCGGAAAGCGCGGTCGGCAACTTCTAGGGTTAGGGTTAGGGTTAGGGTCTGGAGAACCAGAAAGCCCACAGCTCCAGGGATAATTGGCATTGCAAAGGCCTGCCAAGAGGAGCACGACACTGCATCGACATGGCTCCCTCCCCAGCTTTCCTACCCAGAACGCGGGGGGGGCATGGCCGGAAAGCGCGGTCGGCAACTTCTAGGGTTAGGGTTAGGGTTAGGGTCTGGAGAACCAGAAAGCCCACAGCTCCAGGGATAATTGGGATTGCAAAGGCCTGCCAAGAGGAGCACGACACTGCACCGACATGGCTCCCTCCCCAGCTTTCCTAGCCAGAACCCGGCGGGGGCGTGGCCGGAAACCGCGGTCGGCAACTTCTAGGGTTAGGGTTAGGGTTAGGGTCTGGAGAACCAGAAAGCCCACAGCTCCAGGGATAATTGGGATTGCAAAGGCCTGCCAAGAGGAGCACGACACTGCACCGACATGGCTCCCTCCCCAGCTTTCCTAGCCAGAACGCGGGGGGGGCGTGGCCGGAAACCGCCGTCGGCAACTTCTAGGGTTAGGGTTAGGGTTAGGGTCTGGAGAACCAGAAAGCCCACAGCTCCAGGGATAATTGGCATTGCAAAGGCCTGCCAAGAGGAGCACGACACTGCACCGACATGGCTCCCTCCCCAGCTTTCCTAGCCAGAACGCGGGGGGGGCGTGGCCGGAAACCGCGGTCGGCAACTTCTAGGGTTAGGGTTAGGGTTAGCGTCTGGAGAACCAGAAAGCCCACAGCTCCAGGGATAATTGGCATTGCAAAGGCCTGCCAAGAGGAGCACGACACTGCACCGACATGGCTCCCTCCCCAGCTTTCCTAGCCAGAACGCGGGGGGGGCGTGGCCGGAAACCGCGGTCGGCAACTTCTAGGGTTAGGGTTAGGGTTAGGGTCTGGAGAACCAGAAAGCCCACAGCTCCAGGGATAATTGGCATTGCAAAGGCCTGCCAAGAGGAGCACGACACTGCACTGACATGGCTCCCTCCCCAGCTTTCCTAGCCAGAAGCCGGCGGGGGCGTGGCCGGAAAGCGCGGTCGGCAAATTCTAGGGTTAGGGTTAGGGTTAGGGTCTGGAGAACCAGAAAGCCCACAGCTCCAGGGATAATTGGCATTGCAAAGGCCTGCCAAGAGGAGCACGACACTGCACCGACATGGCTCCCTCCCCAGCTTTCCTAGCCAGAACGCGGGGGGGTCGTGGCCGGAAACCGCGGTCGGCAACTTCTAGGGTTAGGGTTAGGGTTAGGGTCTGGAGAACCAGAAAGCCCACAGCTCCAGGGATAATTGGCATTGCAAAGGCCTGCCAAGAGGAGCACGACACTGCACCGACATGGCTCCCTCCCCAGCTTTCCTAGCCAGAACGCGGGGGGGTCGTGGCCGGAAACCGCGGTCGGCAACTTCTAGGGTTAGGGTTAGGGTTAGGGTCTGGAGAACCAGAAAGCCCACAGCTCCAGGGATAATTGGCATTGCAAAGGCCTGCCAAGAGGAGCACGACACTGCACCGACATGGCTCCCTCCCCAGCTTTCCTAGCCAGAACCCGGCGGGGGCGTGGCCGGAAAGCGCGGTCGGCAACTTCTAGGGTTAGGGTTAGGGTTAGGGTCTGGAGAACCAGAAAGCCCACAGCTCCAGGGATAATTGGGATTGCAAAGGCCTGCCAAGAGGAGCACGACACTGCACCGACATGGCTCCCTCCCCAGCTTTCCTAGCCAGAACGCGGGGGGGGGCGTGGCCGGAAACCGCCGTCGGCAACTTCTAGGGTTAGGGTTAGGGTTAGGGTCTGGAGAACCAGAAAGCCCACAGCTCCAGGGATAATTGGCATTGCAAAGGCCTGCCAAGAGGAGCACGACACTGCATCGACATGGCTCCCTCCCCAGCTTTCCTACCCAGAACGCGGGGGGGGCATGGCCGGAAAGCGCGGTCGGCAACTTCTAGGGTTAGGGTTAGGGTTAGGGTCTGGAGAACCAGAAAGCCCACAGCTCCAGGGATAATTGGCATTGCAAAGGCCTGCCAAGAGGAGCACGACACTGCACCGACATGGCTCCATCCCCAGCTTTCCTAGCCAGAACCCGGCGGGGGCGTGGCCGGAAACCGCCGTCGGCAACTTCTAGGGTTAGGGTTAGGGTTAGGGTCTGGAGAACCAGAAAGCCCACAGCTCCAGGGATAATTGGCATTGCAAAGGCCTGCCAAGAGGAGCACGACACTGCACCGACATGGCTCCCTCCCCAGCTTTCCTAGCCAGAACGCGGGGGGGGCGTGGCCGGAAACCGCCGTCGGCAACTTCTAGGGTTAGGGTTAGGGTTAGGGTCTGGAGAACCAGAAAGCCCACAGCTCCAGGGATAATTGGCATTGCAAAGGCCTGCCAAGAGGAGCACGACACTGCACCGACATGGCTCCCTCCCCAGCTTTCCTAGCCAGAACGCGGGGGGGGGCGTGGCCGGAAACCGCGGTCGGCAACTTCTAGGGTTAGGGTTAGGGTTAGGGTCTGGAGAACCAGAAAGCCCACAGCTCCAGGGATAATTGGCATTGCAAAGGCCTGCCAAGAGGAGCACGACACTGCACCGACATGACTCCCTCCCCAGCTTTCCTAGCCAGAACGCGGGGGGGGCGTGGCCGGAAACCGCGGTCGGCAACTTCTAGGGTTAGGGTTAGGGTTAGGGTCTGGAGAACCAGAAAGCCCACAGCTCCAGGGATAATTGGCATTGCAAAGGCCTGCCAAGAGGAGCACGACACTGCACCGACATGGCTCCCTCCCCAGCTTTCCTAGCCAGAACGCGGGGGGGGCGTGGCCGGAAACCGCCGTCGGCAACTTCTAGGGTTAGGGTTAGGGTTAGCGTCTGGAGAACCAGAAAGCCCACAGCTCCAGGGATAATTGGCATTGCAAAGGCCTGCCAAGAGGAGCACGACACTGCACCGACATGGCTCCCTCCCTAGCTTTCCTAGCCAGAACGCGGGGGGGGCGTGGCCGGAAACCGCGGTCGGCAACTTCTAGGGTTAGGGTTAGGGTCTGGAGAACCAGAAAGCCCACAGCTCCAGGGATAATTGGCATTGCAAAGGCCTGCCAAGAGGAGCACGACACTGCACCGACATGGCTCCCTCCCCAGCTTTCCTAGCCAGAACGCGGGGGGGGCGTGGCCGGAAACCGCGGTCGGCAACTTCTAGGGTTAGGGTTAGGGTTAGGGTCTGGAGAACCAGAAAGCCCACAGCTCCAGGGATAATTGGCATTGCAAAGGCCTGCCAAGATGAGCACGACACTGCACCGACATGGCTCCCTCCCCAGCTTTCTTAGCCAGAACGCGGGGGGGCGTGGCCGGAAACCGCGGTCGGCAACTTCTAGGGTTAGGGTTAGGGTTAGGGTCTGGAGAACCAGAAAGCCCACAGCTCCAGGGACAATTGGGATTGCAAAGGCCTGCCAAGAGGAGCACGACACTGCACCGACATGGCTCCCTCCCCAGCTTTCCTAGCCAGAACGCGGGGAGGGCGTGGCCGGAAAGCGCGGTCGGCAACTTCTAGGGTTAGGGTTAGGGTTAGGGTCTGGAGAACCAGAAAGCCCACAGCTCCAGGGATAATTGGCATTGCAAAGGCCTGCCAAGAGGAGCACGACACTGCACCGACATGGCTCCCTCCCCAGCTTTCCTAGCCAGAACGCGGGGAGGGCGTGGCCGGAAAGCGCGGTCGGCAACTTCTAGGGTTAGGGTTAGGGTTAGGGTCTGGAGAACCAGAAAGCCCACAGCTCCAGGGATAATTGGCATTGCAAAGGCCTGCCAAGAGGAGCACGACACTGCACCGACATGGCTCCCTCCCCAGCTTTCCTAGCCAGAACCCGGCGGGGGCGTGGCCGGAAACCGCGGTCGGCAACTTCTAGGGTTAGGGTTAGGGTTAGGGTCTGGAGAACCAGAAAGCCCACAGCTCCAGGGATAATTGGCATTGCAAAGGCCTGCCAAGAGGAGCACGACACTGCACCGACATGGCTCCCTCCCCAGCTTTCCTAGCCAGAACCCGGCGGGGGCGTGGCCGGAAACCGCGGTCGGCAACTTCTAGGGTTAGGGTTAGGGTTAGGGTCTGGAGAACCAGAAAGCCCACAGCTCCAGGGATAATTGGGATTGCAAAGGCCTGCCAAGAGGAGCACGACACTGCACCGACATGGCTCCCTCCCCAGCTTTCCTAGCCAGAACGCGGGGGGGGCGTGGCCGGAAACCGCCGTCGGCAACTTCTAGGGTTAGGGTTAGGGTTAGGGTCTGGAGAACCAGAAAGCCCACAGCTCCAGGGATAATTGGCATTGCAAAGGCCTGCCAAGAGGAGCACGACACTGCACCGACATGGCTCCCTCCCCAGCTTTCCTAGCCAGAACGCGGGGGGGGCGTGGCCGGAAACCGCGGTCGGCAACTTCTAGGGTTAGGGTTAGGGTTAGCGTCTGGAGAACCAGAAAGCCCACAGCTCCAGGGATAATTGGCATTGCAAAGGCCTGCCAAGAGGAGCACGACACTGCACCGACATGGCTCCCTCCCCAGCTTTCCTAGCCAGAACGCGGGGGGGGCGTGGCCGGAAACCGCGGTCGGCAACTTCTAGGGTTAGGGTTAGGGTTAGGGTCTGGAGAACCAGAAAGCCCACAGCTCCAGGGATAATTGGCATTGCAAAGGCCTGCCAAGAGGAGCACGACACTGCACCGACATGGCTCCCTCCCCAGCTTTCCTAGCCAGAACGCGGGGGGGGCGTGGCCGGAAACCGCGGTCGGCAACTTCTAGGGTTAGGGTTAGGGTTAGGGTCTGGAGAACCAGAAAGCCCACAGCTCCAGGGATAATTGGCATTGCAAAGGCCTGCCAAGAGGAGCACGACACTGCACCGACATGGCTCCCTCCCCAGCTTTCCTAGCCAGAACGCGGGGGGGCGTGGCCGGAAACCGCGGTCGGCAACTTCTAGGGTTAGGGTTAGGGTTAGGGTCTGGAGAACCAGAAAGCCCACAGCTCCAGGGACAATTGGCATTGCAAAGGCCTGCCAAGAGGAGCACGACACTGCACCGACATGGCTCCCTCCCCAGCTTTCCTAGCCAGAACGCGGGGAGGGCGTGGCCGGAAAGCGCGGTCGGCAACTTCTAGGGTTAGGGTTAGGGTTAGGGTCTGGAGAACCAGAAAGCCCACAGCTCCAGGGATAATTGGCATTGCAAAGGCCTGCCAAGAGGAGCACGACACTGCACCGACATGGCTCCCTCCCCAGCTTTCCTAGCCAGAACGCGGGGGGGGCGTGGCCGGAAACCGCGGTCGGCAACTTCTAGGGTTAGGGTTAGGGTTAGGGTCTGGAGAACCAGAAAGCCCACAGCTCCAGGGATAATTGGCATTGCAAAAGCCTGCCAAGAGGAGCACGACACTGCACCGACATGGCTCCCTCCCCAGCTTTCCTAGCCAGAACGCGGGGGGGGCGTGGCCGGAAACCGCGGTCGGCAACTTCTAGGGTTAGGGTTAGGGTTAGGGTCTGGAGAACCAGAAAGCCCACAGCTCCAGGGATAATTGGCATTGCAAAGGCCTGCCAAGAGGAGCACGACACTGCACCGACATGGCTCCCTCCCCAGCTTTCCTAGCCAGAACCCGGGGGGGGGCGTGGCCGGAAACCGCGGTCGGCAACTTCTAGGGTTAGGGTTAGGGTTAGGGTCTGGAGAACCAGAAAGCCCACAGCTCCAGGGATAATTGGCATTGCAAAGGCCTGCCAAGAGGAGCACGACACTGCACCGACATGGCTCCCTCCCCAGCTTTCCTAGCCAGAACGCGGGGGGGGCGTGGCCGGAAACCGCCGTCGGCAACTTCTAGGGTTAGGGTTAGGGTTAGGGTCTGGAGAACCAGAAAGCCCACAGCTCCAGGGATAATTGGCATTGCAAAGGCCTGCCAAGAGGAGCACGACACTGCACCGACATGGCTCCCTCCCCAGCTTTCCTAGCCAGAACGCGGGGGGGGCGTGGCCGGAAACCGCGGTCGGCAACTTCTAGGGTTAGGGTTAGGGTTAGGGTCTGGAGAACCAGAAAGCCCACAGCTCCAGGGATAATTGGCATTGCAAAGGCCTGCCAAGAGGAGCACGACACTGCACCGACATGGCTCCCTCCCCAGCTTTCCTAGCCAGAACGCGGGGGGGGCGTGGCCGGAAACCGCCGTCGGCAACTTCTAGGGTTAGGGTTAGGGTTAGGGTCTGGAGAACCAGAAAGCCCACAGCTCCAGGGATAATTGGCATTGCAAAGGCCTGCCAAGAGGAGCACGACACTGCACCGACATGGCTCCCTCCCCAGCTTTCCTAGCCAGAACGCGGGGGGGGCGTGGCCGGAAACCGCCGTCGGCAACTTCTAGGGTTAGGGTTAGGGTTAGGGTCTGGAGAACCAGAAAGCCCACAGCTCCAGGGATAATTGGCATTGCAAAGGCCTGCCAAGAGGAGCACGACACTGCACCGACATGGCTCCCTCCCCAGCTTTCCTAGCCAGAACGCGGGGGGGGCGTGGCCGGAAACCGCGGTCGGCAACTTCTAGGGTTAGGGTTAGGGTTAGGGTCTGGAGAACCAGAAAGCCCACAGCTCCAGGGATAATTGGCATTGCAAAGGCCTGCCAAGAGGAGCACGACACTGCACCGACATGGCTCCCTCCCCAGCTTTCCTAGCCAGAACGCGGGGGGGGCGTGGCCGGAAACCGCGGTCGGCAACTTCTAGGGTTAGGGTTAGGGTTAGGGTCTGGAGAACCAGAAAGCCCACAGCTCCAGGGATAATTGGCATTGCAAAGGCCTGCCAAGAGGAGCACGACACTGCACCGACATGGCTCCCTCCCCAGCTTTCCTAGCCAGAAGCCGGCGGGGGCGTGGCCGGAAACCGCGGTCGGCAACTTCTAGGTTTAGGGTTAGGGTTAGGGTCTGGAGAACCAGAAAGCCCACAGCTCCAGGGATAATTGGCATTGCAAAGGCCTGCCAAGAGGAGCACGACACTGCACCGACATGGCTCCCTCCCCAGCTTTCCTAGCCAGAACGCGGGGGGGCGTGGCCGGAAAGCGCGGTCGGCAACTTCTAGGGTTAGGGTTAGGGTTAGGGTCTGGAGAACCAGAAAGCCCACAGCTCCAGGGACAATTGGCATTGCAAAGGCCTGCCAAGAGGAGCACGACACTGCACCGACATGGCTCCCTCCCCAGCTTTCCTAGCCAGAACGCGGGGGGGGCGTGGCCGGAAAGCGCGGTCGGCAACTTCTAGGGTTAGGGTTAGGGTTAGGGTCTGGAGAACCAGAAAGCCCACAGCTCCAGGGATAATTGGCATTGCAAAGGCCTGCCAAGAGGAGCACGACACTGCACCGACATGGCTCCCTCCCCAGCTTTCCTAGCCAGAACCCGGCGGGGGCGTGGCCGGAAACCGCGGTCGGCAACTTCTAGGGTTAGGGTTAGGGTTAGGGTCTGGAGAACCAGAAAGCCCACAGCTCCAGGGATAATTGGCATTGCAAAGGCCTGCCAAGAGGAGCACGACACTGCACCGACATGGCTCCCTCCCCAGCTTTCCTAGCCAGAACGCGGGGGGGGCGTGGCCGGAAACCGCGGTCGGCAACTTCTAGGGTTAGGGTTAGGGTTAGGGTCTGGAGAACCAGAAAGCCCACAGCTCCAGGGATAATTGGCATTGCAAAGGCCTGCCAAGAGGAGCACGACACTGCACCGACATGGCTCCCTCCCCAGCTTTCCTAGCCAGAACCCGGCGGGGGCGTGGCCGGAAACCGCGGTCGGCAACTTCTAGGGTTAGGGTTAGGGTTAGGGTCTGGAGAACCAGAAAGCCCACAGCTCCAGGGATAATTGGCATTGCAAAGGCCTGCCAAGAGGAGCACGACACTGCACCGACATGGCTCCCTCCCCAGCTTTCCTAGCCAGAACCCGGCGGGGGCGTGGCCGGAAACCGCGGTCGGCAACTTCTAGGGTTAGGGTTAGGGTTAGGGTCTGGAGAACCAGAAAGCCCACAGCTCCAGGGATAATTGGCATTGCAAAGGCCTGCCAAGAGGAGCACGACACTGCACCGACATGGCTCCCTCCCCAGCTTTCCTAGCCAGAACGCGGGGGGGGCGTGGCCGGAAACCGCCGTCGGCAACTTCTAGGGTTAGGGTTAGGGTTAGGGTCTGGAGAACCAGAAAGCCCACAGCTCCAGGGATAATTGGCATTGCAAAGGCCTGCCAAGAGGAGCACGACACTGCACCGACATGGCTCCCTCCCCAGCTTTCCTAGCCAGAACGCGGGGGGGGCGTGGCCGGAAACCGCCGTCGGCAACTTCTAGGGTTAGGGTTAGGGTTAGGGTCTGGAGAACCAGAAAGCCCACAGCTCCAGGGATAATTGGCATTGCAAAGGCCTGCCAAGAGGAGCACGACACTGCACCGACATGGCTCCCTCCCCAGCTTTCCTAGCCATAACGCGGGGGGGGCGTGGCCGGAAACCGCGGTCGGCAACTTCTAGGGTTAGGGTTAGGGTTAGGGTCTGGAGAACCAGAAAGCCCACAGCTCCAGGGATAATTGGCATTGCAAAGGCCTGCCAAGAGGAGCACGACACTGCACCGACATGGCTCCCTCCCCAGCTTTCCTAGCCAGAACGCGGGGGGGGGCGTGGCCGGAAACCGCGGTCGGCAACTTCTAGGGTTAGGGTTAGGGTTAGGGTCTGGAGAACCAGAAAGCCCACAGCTCCAGGGATAATTGGGATTGCAAAGGCCTGCCAAGAGGAGCACGACACTGCACCGACATGGCTCCCTCCCCAGCTTTCCTAGCCAGAACGCGGGGGGGGCGTGGTCGGAAACCGCGGTCGGCAACTTCTAGGGTTAGGGTTAGGGTTAGGGTCTGGAGAACCAGAAAGCCCACAGCTCCAGGGATAATTGGCATTGCAAAGGCCTGCCAAGAGGAGCACGACACTGCACCGACATGGCTCCCTCCCCAGCTTTCCTAACCAGAACGCGGGGGGGGCGTGGCCGGAAACCGCCGTCGGCAACTTCTAGGGTTAGGGTTAGGGTTAGGGTCTGGAGAACCAGAAAGCCCACAGCTCCAGGGATAATTGGCATTGCAAAGGCCTGCCAAGAGGAGCACGACACTGCACCGACATGGCTCCCTCCCCAGCTTTCCTAGCCAGAACGCGGGGGGGGCGTGGCCGGAAACCGCGGTCGGCAACTTCTAGGGTTAGGGTTAGGGTTAGGGTCTGGAGAACCAGAAAGCCCACAGCTCCAGGGATAATTGGCATTGCAAAGGCCTGCCAAGAGGAGCACGACACTGCACCGACATGGCTCCCTCCCCAGCTTTCCTAGCCAGAAGCCGGCGGGGGCGTGGCCGGAAACCGCGGTCGGCAACTTCTAGGGTTAGGGTTAGGGTTAGGGTCTGGAGAACCAGAAAGCCCACAGCTCCAGGGATAATTGGCATTGCAAAGGCCTGCCAAGAGGAGCACGACACTGCACCGACATGGCTCCCTCCCCAGCTTTCCTAGCCAGAACGCGGGGGGGGCGTGGCCGGAAACCGCGGTCGGCAACTTCTAGGGTTAGGGTTAGGGTTAGGGTCTGGAGAACCAGAAAGCCCACAGCTCCAGGGATAATTGGCATTGCAAAGGCCTGCCAAGAGGAGCACGACACTGCACCGACATGGCTCCCTCCCCAGCTTTCCTAGCCAGAACGCGGGGGGGGGCGTGGACGGAAAGCGCGGTCGGCAACTTCTAGGGTTAGGGTTAGGGTTAGGGTCTGGAGAACCAGAAAGCCCACAGCTCCAGGGATAATTGGCATTGCAAAGGCCTGCCAAGAGGAGCACGACACTGCACCGACATGGCTCCCTCCCCAGCTTTCCTAGCCAGAACGCGGGGGGGGCGTGGCCGGAAACCGCCGTCGGCAACTTCTAGGGTTAGGGTTAGGGTTAGGGTCTGGAGAACCAGAAAGCCCACAGCTCCAGGGATAATTGGCATTGCAAAGGCCTGCCAAGAGGAGCACGACACTGCACCGACATGGCTCCCTCCCCAGCTTTCCTAGCCAGAACGCGGAGGGGCGTGGCCGGAAACCGCGGTCGGCAACTTCTAGGGTTAGGGTTAGGGTTAGGGTCTGGAGAACCAGAAAGCCCACAGCTCCAGGGACAATTGGCATTGCAAAGGCCTGCCAAGAGGAGCACGACACTGCACCGACATGGCTCCCTCCCCAGCTTTCCTAGCCAGAACGCGGGGGGGGGGCGTGGCCGGAAACCGCGGTCGGCAACTTCTAGGGTTAGGGTTAGGGTTAGGGTCTGGAGAACCAGAAAGCCCACAGCTCCAGGGATAATTGGCATTGCAAAGGCCTGCCAAGAGGAGCACGACACTGCACCGACATGGCTCCCTCCCCAGCTTTCCTAGCCAGAACCCGGGGGGGGCGTGGCCGGAAACCGCGGTCGGCAACTTCTAGGGTTAGGGTTAGGGTTAGGGTCTGGAGAACCAGAAAGCCCACAGCTCCAGGGATAATTGGCATTGCAAAGGCCTGCCAAGAGGAGCACGACACTGCACCGACATGGCTCCCTCCCCAGCTTTCCTAGCCAGAACGCGGGGGGGGCGTGGCCGGAAAGCGCCGTCGGCAACTTCTAGGGTTAGGGTTAGGGTTAGGGTCTGGAGAACCAGAAAGCCCACAGCTCCAGGGATAATTGGGATTGCAAAGGCCTGCCAAGAGGAGCACGACACTGCACCGACATGGCTCCCTCCCCAGCTTTCCTAGCCAGAACGCGGGGGGGGCGTGGCCGGAAACCGCGGTCGGCAACTTCTAGGGTTAGGGTTAGGGTTAGGGTCTGGAGAACCAGAAAGCCCACAGCTCCAGGGACAATTGGCATTGCAAAGGCCTGCCAAGAGGAGCACGACACTGCACCGACATGGCTCCCTCCCCAGCTTTCTAAGCCAGAACGCGGGGGGGGGGGGGTGGCCGGAAACCGCCGTCGGCAACTTCTAGGGTTAGGGTTAGGGTTAGGGTCTGGAGAACCAGAAAGCCCACAGCTCCAGGGATAATTGGCATTGCAAAGGCCTGCCAAGAGGAGCACGACACTGCACCGACATGGCTCCCTCCCCAGCTTTCCTAGCCAGAACGCGGGGGGGGGCGTGGCCGGAAACCGACGTCGGCAACTTCTAGGGTTAGGGTTAGGGTTAGGGTCTGGAGAACCAGAAAGCCCACAGCTCCAGGGATAATTGGCATTGCAAAGGCCTGCCAAGAGGAGCACGACACTGCACCGACATGGCTCCCTCCCCAGCTTTCCTAGCCAGAACGCGGGGGGGGGCGTGGCCGGAAACCGCGGTCGGCAACTTCTAGGGTTAGGGTTAGGGTTAGGGTCTGGAGAACCAGAAAGCCCACAGCTCCAGGGATAATTGGCATTGCAAAGGCCTGCCAAGAGGAGCACGACACTGCACCGACATGGCTCCCTCCCCAGCTTTCCTAGCCAGAACGCGGGGGGTGCGTGGCCGGAAAGCGCGGTCGGCAACTTCTAGTGTTAGGGTTAGGGTTAGGGTCTGGAGAACCAGAAAGCCCACAGCTCCAGGGATAATTGGCATTGCAAAGGCCTGCCAAGAGGAGCACGACACTGCACCGACATGGCTCCCTCCCCAGCTTTCCTAGCCAGAACGCGGGGGGGGCGTGGCTGGAAACCGCGGTCGGCAACTTCTAGGGTTAGGGTTAGGGTTAGGGTCTGGAGAACCAGAAAGCCCACAGCTCCAGGGATAATTGGCATTGCAAAGGCCTGCCAAGAGGAGCACGACACTGCACCGACATGGCTCCCTCCCCAGCTTTCCTAGCCAGAACGCGGGGGGGGCGTGGCCGGAAAGCGCGGTCGGCAACTTCTAGGGTTAGGGTTAGGGTTAGGGTCTGGAGAACCAGAAAGCCCACAGCTCCAGGGATAATTGGCATTGCAAAGGCCTGCCAAGAGGAGCACGACACTGCACCGACATGGCTCCCTCCCCAGCTTTCCTAGCCAGAATCCGGCGGGGGCGTGGTCGGAAAGCGCGGTCGGCAACTTCTAGGGTTAGGGTTAGGGTTAGGGTCTGGAGAACCAGAAAGCCCACAGCTCCAGGGATAATTGGCATTGCAAAGGCCTGCCAAGAGGAGCACGACACTGCACCGACATGGCTCCCTCCCCAGCTTTCCTAGCCAGAACGCGGGGGGGGCGTGGCCGGAAACCGCGGTCGGCAACTTCTAGGGTTAGGGTTAGGGTTAGGGTCTGGAGAACCAGAAAGCCCACAGCTCCAGGGATAATTGGCATTGCAAAGGCCTGCCAAGAGGAGCACGACACTGCACCGACATGGCTCCCTCCCCAGCTTTCCTAGCCAGAACGCGGGGGGGGCGTGGCCGGAAACCGCGGTCGGCAACTTCTAGGGTTAGGGTTAGGGTTAGGGTCTGGAGAACCAGAAAGCCCACAGCTCCAGGGATAATTGGGATAGCAAAGGCCTGCCAAGAGGAGCACGACACTGCACCGACATGACTCCCTCCCCAGCTTTCCTAGCCAGAACGCGGGGGGGGCGTGGCCGGAAAGCGCGGTCGGCAACTTCTAGGGTTAGGGTTAGGGTTAGGGTCTGGAGAACCAGAAAGCCCACAGCTCCAGGGATAATTGGCATTGCAAAGGCCTGCCAAGAGGAGCATGACACTGCACCGACATGGCTCACTCCCCAGCTTTCCTAGCCAGAAGCCGGCGGGGGCGTGGCCGGAAACCGCGGTCGGCAACTTCTAGGGTTAGGGTTAGGGTTAGGGTCTGGAGAACCAGAAAGCCCACAGCTCCAGGGACAATTGGCATTGCAAAGGCCTGCCAAGAGGAGCACGACACTGCACCGACATGGCTCCCTCCCCAGCTTTCCTAGCCAGAACGCGGGGGGGGCGTGGCCGGAAACCGCGGTCGGCAACTTCTAGGGTTAGGGTTAGGGTTAGGGTCTGGAGAACCAGAAAGCCCACAGCTCCAGGGATAATTGGCATTGCAAAGGCCTGCCAAGAGGAGCACGACACTGCACCGACATGGCTCCCTCCCCAGCTTTCCTAGCCAGAACGCGGGGGGGGCGTGGCCGGAAACCGCGGTCGGCAACTTCTAGGGTTAGGGTTAGGGTCTGGAGAACCAGAAAGCCCACAGCTCCAGGGACAATTGGCATTGCAAAGGCCTGCCAAGAGGAGCACGACACTGCACCGACATGGCTCCCTCCCCAGCTTTCCTAGCCAGAACGCGGGGGGGGCGTGGCCGGAAAGCGCGGTCGGCAACTTCTAGGGTTAGGGTTAGGGTTAGGGTCTGGAGAACCAGAAAGCCCACAGCTCCAGGGATAATTGGGATTGCAAAGGCCTGCCAAGAGGAGCACAACACTGCACCGACATGGCTCCCTCCCCAGCTTTCCTAGCCAGAACGCGGGGGGGGGCGTGGCCGGAAAGCGCGGTCGGCAACTTCTAGGGTTAGGGTTAGGGTTAGGGTCTGGAGAACCAGAAAGCCCACAGCTCCAGGGATAATTGGCATTGCAAAGGCCTGCCAAGAGGAGCACGACACTGCACCAACATGGCTCCCTCCCCAGCTTTCCTAGCCAGAACGCGGGGGGGGCGTGGCCGGAAACCGCGGTCGGCAACTTCTAGGGTTAGGGTTAGGGTTAGCGTCTGGAGAACCAGAAAGCCCACAGCTCCAGGGATAATTGGCATTGCAAAGGCCTGCCAAGAGGGGCACGACACTGCACCGACATGGCTCCCTCCCCAGCTTTCCTAGCCAGAACGCGGGGGGGGGGCGTGGCCGGAAACCGCGGTCGGCAACTTCTAGGGTTAGGGTTAGGGTTAGCGTCTGGAGAACCAGAAAGCCCACAGCTCCAGGGATAATTGGCATTGCAAAGGCCTGCCAAGAGGAGCACGACACTGCACCGACATGGCTCCCTCCCCAGCTTTCCTAGCCAGAACGCGGGGGGGGCGTGGCCCGAAACCGCGGTCGGCAACTTCTAGGGTTAGGGTTAGGGTTAGGGTCTGGAGAACCAGAAAGCCCACAGCTCCAGGGATAATTGGCATTGCAAAGGCCTGCCAAGAGGAGCACGACACTGCACCGACATGGCTCACTACCCAGCTTTCCTAGCCAGAACCCGGCGGGGGCGTGGCCGGAAACCGTGTTCGGCAACTTCTAGGGTTAGGGTTAGGGTTAGGGTCTGGAGAACCAGAAAGCCCACAGCTCCAGGGATAATTGGGATTGCAAAGGCCTGCCAAGAGGAGCACGACACTGCACCAACATGGCTCCCTCCCCAGCTTTCCTAGCCAGAACGCGGGGGGGGCGTGGCCGGAAACCGCGGTCAGCAACTTCTAGGGTTAGGGTTAGGGTTAGGGTTAGGGTCTGGAGAACCAGAAAGCCCACAGCTCCAGGGATAATTGGCATTGCAAAGGCCTGCCAAGAGGAGCACGACACTGCACCGACATGGCTCCCTCCCCAGCTTTCCTAGCCAGAACCCGGGGGGGGCGTGGCCGGAAACCGCCGTCGGCAACTTCTAGGGTTAGGGTTAGGGTTAGGGTCTGGAGAACCAGAAAGCCCACAGCTCCAGGGACAATTGGCATTGCAAAGGCCTGCCAAGAGGAGCACGACACTGCACCGACATGGCTCCCTCCCCAGCTTTCCTAGCCAGAACGCGGGGGGGGCGTGGCCGGAAAGCGCGGTCGGCAACTTCTAGGGTTAGGGTTAGGGTTAGGGTCTGGAGAACCAGAAAGCCCACAGCTCCAGGGATAATTGGCATTGCAAAGGCCTGCCAAGAGGAGCACGACACTGCACCGACATGGCTCCCTCCCCAGCTTTCCTAGCCAGAACCCGGGGGGGTCGTGGCCGGAAACCGCGGTCGGCAACTTCTAGGGTTAGGGTTAGGGTTAGGGTCTGGAGAACCAGAAAGCCCACAGCTCCAAGGGACAATTGGCATTGCAAAGGCCTGCCAAGAGGAGCACGACACTGCACCGACATGGCTCCCTCCCCAGCTTTCCAAGCCAGAACGCGGGGGGGGCGTGGCCGGAAACCGCGGTCGGCAACTTCTAGAGTTAGGGTTAGGGTTAGGGTCTGGAGAACCAGAAAGCCCACAGCTCCAGGGATAATTGGCATTGCAAAGGCCTGCCAAGAGGAGCACGACACTGCACCGACATGGCTCCCTCCCCAGCTTTCCTAGCCAGAACGCGGGGGGGGCGTGGCCGGAAACCGCGGTCGGCAACTTCTAGGGTTAGGGTTAGGGTTAGGGTCTGGAGAACCAGAAAGCCCACAGCTCCAGGGATAATTGGCATTGCAAAGGCCTGCCAAGAGGAGCACGACACTGCACCGACATGGCTCCCTCCCCAGCTTTCCTAGCCAGAACGCGGGGGGGGCGTGGCCGGAAAGCGCGGTCGGCAACTTCTAGGGTTAGGGTTAGGGTTAGGGTCTGGAGAACCAGAAAGCCCACAGCTCCAGGGATAATTGGCATTGCAAAGGCCTGCCAAGAGGAGCACGACACTGCACCGACATGGCTCCCTCCCCAGCTTTCCTAGCCAGAACGCGGGGGGGGCGTGGCCGGAAAGCGCGGTCGGCAACTTCTAGGGTTAGGGTTAGGGTTAGGGTCTGGAGAACCAGAAAGCCCACAGCTCCAGGGATAATTGGCATTGCAAAGGCCTGCCAAGAGGAGCACGACACTGCACCGACATGGCTCCCTCCCCAGCTTTCCTAGCCAGAACGCGGGGGGGGCGTGGCCGGAAACCGCGGTCGGCAACTTCTAGGGTTAGGGGGTTAGGGTTAGGGTTAGCGGTCTGGAGAACCAGAAAGCCCACAGCTCCAGGGATAATTGGCATTGCAAAGGCCTGCCAAGAGGAGCACGACACTGCACCGACATGGCTCCCTCCCCAGCTTTCCTAGCCAGAACGCGGGGGGGGGGGCGTGGCCGGAAACCGCGGTCGGCAACTTCTAGGGTTAGGGTTAGGGTTAGGGTCTGGAGAACCAGAAAGCCCACAGCTCCAGGGATAATTGGCATTGCAAAGGCCTGCCAAGAGGAGCACGACACTGCACCGACATGGCTCCCTCCCCAGCTTTCCTAGCCAGAACGCGGGGGGGGCGTGGCCGGAAACCGCGGTCGGCAACTTCTAGGGTTAGGGTTAGGGTTAGGGTCTGGAGAACCAGAAAGCCCACAGCTCCAGGGATAATTGGCATTGCAAAGGCCTGCCAAGAGGAGCACGACACTGCACCGACATGGCTCCCTCCCCAGCTTTCCTAGCCAGAACGCGGGGGGGGCGTGGCCGGAAACCGCGGTCGGCAACTTCTAGGGTTAGGGTTAGGGTTAGGGTCTGAAGAACCAGAAAGCCCACAGCTCCAGGGATAATTGGCATTGCAAAGGCCTGCCAAGAGGAGCACGACACTGCACCGACATGGCTCCCTCCCCAGCTTTCCTAGCCAGAACGCGGGGGGGGGCGTGGCCGGAAACCGCGGTCGGCAACTTCTAGGGTTAGGGTTAGGGTTAGGGTCTGGAGAACCAGAAAGCCCACAGCTCCAGGGATAATTGGCATTGCAAAGGCCTGCCAAGAGGAGCACGACACTGCACCGACATGGCTCCCTCCCCAGCTTTCCTAGCCAGAACCCACGGGGGGGCGTGGCCGGAAAGCGCCGTCGGCAACTTCTAGGGTTAGGGTTAGGGTTAGGGTCTGGAGAACCAGAAAGCCCACAGCTCCAGGGATAATTGGCATTGCAAAGGCCTGCCAAGAGGAGCACGACACTGCACCGACATGGCTCCCTCCCCAGCTTTCCTAGCCAGAACCCGGGGGGTGCGTGGCCGGAAACCGCCGTCGGCAACTTCTAGGGTTAGGGTTAGGGTTAGGGTCTGGAGAACCAGAAAGCCCACAGCTCCAGGGCTAATTGGCATTGCAAAGGCCTGCCAAGAGGGGCACGACACTGCACCGACATGGCTCCCTCCCAGCTTTCCTAGCCAGAACGCGGGGGGGGCGTGGCCGGAAACCGCGGTCGGCAACTTCTAGGGTTAGGGTTAGGGTTAGGGTCTGGAGAACCAGAAAGCCCACAGCTCCAGGGATAATTGGCATTGCAAAGGCCTGCCAAGAGGAGCACGACACTGCACCGACATGGCTCCCTCCCCAGCTTTCCTAGCCAGAACGCGGGGGGGCGTGGCCGGAAACCGCGGTCGGCAACTTCTAGGGTTAGGGTTAGGGGGTCTGGAGAACCAGAAAGCCCACAGCTCCAGGGATAATTGGCATTGCAAAGGCCTGCCAAGAGGAGCACGACACTGCACCGACATGGCTCCCTCCCCAGCTTTCCTAGCCAGAACGCGGGGGGGGCGTGGCCGGAAAGCGCGGTCGGCAACTTCTAGGGTTAGGGTTAGGGTTAGGGTCTGGAGAACCAGAAAGCCCACAGCTCCAGGGATAATTGGCATTGCAAAGGCCTGCCAAGAGGAGCACGACACTGCACCGACATGGCTCCCTCCCCAGCTTTCCTAGCCAGAACGCGGGGGGGGCGTGGCCGGAAACCGCGGTCGGCAACTTCTAGGGTTAGGGTTAGGGTTAGGGTCTGGAGAACCAGAAAGCCCACAGCTCCAGGGATAATTGGCATTGCAAAGGCCTGCCAAGAGGAGCACGACACTGCACCGACATGGCTCCCTCCCCAGCTTTCCTAGCCAGAACGCGGGGGGGGCGTGGCCGGAAACCGCGGTCGGCAACTTCTAGGGTTAGGGTTAGGGTTAGCGTCTGGAGAACCAGAAAGCCCACAGCTCCAGGGATAATTGGCATTGCAAAGGCCTGCCAAGAGGAGCACGACACTGCACCGACATGGCTCCCTCCCCAGCTTTCCTAGCCAGAACGCGGGGGGGGCGTGGCCGGAAACCGCGGTCGGCAACTTCTAGGGTTAGGGTTAGGGTTAGGGTCTGGAGAACCAGAAAGCCCACAGCTCCAGGGATAATTGGCATTGCAAAGGCCTGCCAAGAGGAGCACGACACTGCACCGACATGGCTCCCTCCCCAGCTTTCCTAGCCAGAACGCGGGGGGGGCGTGGCCGGAAACCGCGGTCGGCAACTTCTAGGGTTAGGGTTAGGGTTAGGGTCTGGAGAACCAGAAAGCCCACAGCTCCAGGGATAATTGGCATTGCAAAGGCCTGCCAAGAGGAGCACGACACTGCACCGACATGGCTCCCTCCCCAGCTTTCCTAGCCAGAACGCGGGGGGGGCGTGGCCGGAAACCGCGGTCGGCAACTTCTAGGGTTAGGGTTAGGGTTAGGGTCTGAAGAACCAGAAAGCCCACAGCTCCAGGGATAATTGGCATTGCAAAGGCCTGCCAAGAGGAGCACGACACTGCACCGACATGGCTCCCTCCCCAGCTTTCCTAGCCAGAACGCGGGGGGGGGCGTGGCCGGAAAGCGCGGTCGGCAACTTCTAGGGTTAGGGTTAGGGTTAGGGTCTGGAGAACCAGAAAGCCCACAGCTCCAGGGATAATTGGCATTGCAAAGGCCTGCCAAGAGGAGCACGACACTGCACCGACATGGCTCCCTCCCCAGCTTTCCTAGCCAGAACCCACGGGGGGCGTGGCCGGAAAGCGCGGTCGGCAACTTCTATGGTTAGGGTTAGGGTTAGCGTCTGGAGAACCAGAAAGCCCACAGCTCCAGGGATAATTGGCATTGCAAAGGCCTGCCAAGAGGAGCACGACACTGCACCGACATGGCTCCCTCCCCAGCTTTCCTAGCCAGAACGCGGGGGGGGCGTGGCCGGAAACCGCCGTCGGCAACTTCTAGGGTTAGGGTTAGGGTTAGCGTCTGGAGAACCAGAAAGCCCACAGCTCCAGGGATAATTGGGATTGCAAAGGCCTGCCAAGAGGAGCACGACACTGCACCGACATGGCTCCCTCCCCAGCTTTCCTAGCCAGAACGCGGGGGGGGCGTGGCCGGAAACCGCCGTCGGCAACTTCTAGGGTTAGGGTTAGGGTTAGGGTCTGGAGAACCAGAAAGCCCACAGCTCCAGGGATAATTGGCATTGCAAAGGCCTGCCAAGAGGAGCACGACACTGCACCGACATGGCTCCCTCCCCAGCTTTCCTAGCCAGAATGCAGGGGGGGCGTGGCCGGAAACCGCCGTCGGCAACTTCTAGGGTTAGGGTTAGGGTTAGGGTCTGGAGAACCAGAAAGCCCACAGCTCCAGGGATAATTGGCATTGCAAAGGCCTGCCAAGAGGAGCACGACACTGCACCGACATGGCTCCCTCCCCAGCTTTCCTAGCCAGAACGCGGGGGGGGCGTGGCCGGAAACCGCGGTCGGCAACTTCTAGGGTTAGGGTTAGGGTTAGGGTCTGGAGAACCAGAAAGCCCACAGCTCCAGGGATAATTGGCATTGCAAAGGCCTGCCAAGAGGAGCACGACACTGCACCGACATGGCTCCCTCCCCAGCTTTCCTAGCCAGAACGCGGGGGGGGCGTGGCCGGAAACCGCCGTCAGCAACTTCTAGGGTTAGGGTTAGGGTTAGGGTCTGGAGAACCAGAAAGCCCACAGCTCCAGGGATAATTGGGATTGCAAAGGCCTGCCAAGAGGAGCACGACACTACACCGACATGGCTCCCTCCCCAGCTTTCCTAGCCAGAACGCGGGGAGGGCGTGGCCGGAAACCGCGGTCGGCAACTTCTAGGGTTAGGGTTAGGGTTAGGGTCTGGAGAACCAGAAAGCCCACAGCTCCAGGGATAATTGGCATTGCAAAGGCCTGCCAAGAGGAGCACGACACTGCACCGACATGGCTCCCTCCCCAGCTTTCCTAGCCAGAACGCGGGGGGGGCGTGGCCGGAAACCGCCGTCGGCAACTTCTAGGGTTAGGGTTAGGGTTAGGGTCTGGAGAACCAGAAAGCCCACAGCTCCAGGGATAATTGGCATTGCAAAGGCCTGCCAAGAGGAGCACGACACTGCACCGACATGGCTCCCTCCCCAGCTTTCCTAGCCAGAACGCGGGGGGGGCGTGGCCGGAAACCGCCGTCGGCAACTTCTAGGGTTAGGGTTAGGGTTAGGGTCTGGAGAACCAGAAAGCCCACAGCTCCAGGGATAATTGGCATTGCAAAGGCCTGCCAAGAGGAGCACGACACTGCACCGACATGGCTCCCTCCCCAGCTTTCCTAGCCAGAAGCTGGCGGGGGCGTGGCCGGAAACCGCGGTCGGCAACTTCTAGGGTTAGGGTTAGGGTTAGGGTCTGGAGAACCAGAAAGCCCACAGCTCCAGGGATAATTGGCATTGCAAAGGCCTGCCAAGAGGAGCACGACACTGCACCAACATGGCTCCCTCCCCAGCTTTCCTAGCCAGAACGCGGGGGGGGCGTGGCCGGAAACCGCGGTCGGCAACTTCTAGGGTTAGGGTTAGGGTTAGGGTCTGGAGAACCAGAAAGCCCACAGCTCCAGGGATAATTGGCATTGCAAAGGCCTGCCAAGAGGAGCACGACACTGCACCGACATGGCTCCCTCCCCAGCTTTCCTAGCCAGAACGCGGGGGGGGCGTGGCCGGAAACCGCGGTCGGCAACTTCTAGGGTTAGGGTTAGGGTTAGGGTCTGGAGAACCAGAAAGCCCACAGCTCCAGGGATAATTGGCATTGCAAAGGCCTGCCAAGACGAGCACAACACTGCACCAACATGGCTCCCTCCCCAGCTTTCCTAGCCAGAACGCGGGGGGGGCGTGGCCGGAAACCGCGGTCGGCAACTTCTAGGGTTAGGGTTAGGGTTAGGGTCTGGAGAACCAGAAAGCCCACAGCTCCAGGGATAATTGGCATTGCAAAGGCCTGCCAAGAGGAGCACGACACTGCACCGACATGGCTCCCTCCCCAGCTTTCCTAGCCAGAACGCGGGGGGGGCGTGGCCGGAAACCGCGGTCGGCAACTTCTAGGGTTAGGGTTAGGGTTAGGGTCTGGAGAACCAGAAAGCCCACAGCTCCAGGGATAATTGGCATTGCAAAGGCCTGCCAAGAGGAGCACGACACTGCACCGACATGGCTCCCTCCCCAGCTTTCCTAGCCAGAACGCGGGGGGGGCATGGCCGGAAACCGCGGTCGGCAACTTCTAGGGTTAGGGTTAGGGTTAGGGTCTGGAGAACCAGAAAGCCCACAGCTCCAGGGATAATTGGCATTGCAAAGGCCTGCCAAGACGAGCACAACACTGCACCAACATGGCTCCCTCCCCAGCTTTCCTAGCCAGAACGCGGGGGGGGCGTGGCCGGAAACCGCGGTCGGCAACTTCTAGGGTTAGGGTTAGGGTTAGGGTCTGGAGAACCAGAAAGCCCACAGCTCCAGGGATAATTGGCATTGCAAAGGCCTGCCAAGAGGAGCACGACACTGCACCGACATGGCTCCCTCCCCAGCTTTCCTAGCCAGAACGCGGGGGGGGCGTGGCCGGAAACCGCGGTCGGCAACTTCTAGGGTTAGGGTTAGGGTTAGGGTCTGGAGAACCAGAAAGCCCACAGCTCCAGGGATAATTGGCATTGCAAAGGCCTGCCAAGAGGAGCACGACACTGCACCGACATGGCTCCCTCCCCAGCTTTCCTAGCCAGAACGCGGGGGGGGCATGGCCGGAAACCGCGGTCGGCAACTTCTAGGGTTAGGGTTAGGGTTAGGGTCTGGAGAACCAGAAAGCCCACAGCTCCAGGGATAATTGGCATTGCAAAGGCCTGCCAAGAGGAGCACGACACTGCACCGACATGGCTCCCTCCCCAGCTTTCCTAGCCAGAACCCACGGGGGGCGTGGCCGGAAAGCGCCGTCGGCAACTTCTATGGTTAGGGTTAGGGTTAGCGTCTGGAGAACCAGAAAGCCCACAGCTCCAGGGATAATTGGCATTGCAAAGGCCTGCCAAGAGGAGCACGACACTGCACCGACATGGCTCCCTCCCCAGCTTTCCTAGCCAGAATGCAGGGGGGGCGTGGCCGGAAACCGCCGTCGGCAACTTCTAGGGTTAGGGTTAGGGTTAGGGTCTGGAGAACCAGAAAGCCCACAGCTCCAGGGATAATTGGCATTGCAAAGGCCTGCCAAGAGGAGCACGACACTGCACCGACATGGCTCCCTCCCCAGCTTTCCTAGCCAGAACGCGGGGGGGGGCGTGGCCGGAAACCGCGGTCGGCAACTTCTAGGGTTAGGGTTAGGGTTAGGGTCTGGAGAACCAGAAAGCCCACAGCTCCAGGGATAATTGGCATTGCAAAGGCCTGCCAAGAGGAGCACGACACTGCACCGACATGGCTCCCTCCCCAGCTTTCCTAGCCAGAACGCGGGGGGGGCGTGGCCGGAAACCGCCGTCAGCAACTTCTAGGGTTAGGGTTAGGGTTAGGGTCTGGAGAACCAGAAAGCCCACAGCTCCAGGGATAATTGGCATTGCAAAGGCCTGCCAAGAGGAGCACGACACTGCACCGACATGGCTCCCTCCCCAGCTTTCCTAGCCAGAACGCGGGGGGGGCGTGGCCGGAAACCGCGGTCGGCAACTTCTAGGGTTAGGGTTAGGGTTAGGGTCTGGAGAACCAGAAAGCCCACAGCTCCAGGGATAATTGGCATTGCAAAGGCCTGCCAAGAGGAGCACGACACTGCACCGACATGGCTCCCTCCCCAGCTTTCCTAGCCAGAACGCGGGGGGGGCGTGGCCGGAAACCGCCGTCGGCAACTTCTAGGGTTAGGGTTAGGGTTAGGGTCTGGAGAACCAGAAAGCCCACAGCTCCAGGGATAATTGGGATTGCAAAGGCCTGCCAAGAGGAGCACGACACTGCACCGACATGGCTCCCTCCCCAGCTTTCCTAGCCAGAACGCGGGGGGGGCGTGGCCGGAAACCGCGGTCGGCAACTTCTAGGGTTAGGGTTAGGGTTAGGGTCTGGAGAACCAGAAAGCCCACAGCTCCAGGGATAATTGGCATTGCAAAGGCCTGCCAAGAGGAGCACGACACTGCACCGACATGGCTCCCTCCCCAGCTTTCCTAGCCAGAACGCGGGGGGGGCGTGGCCGGAAAGCGCCGTCGGCAACTTCTAGGGTTAGGGTTAGGGTTAGGGTCTGGAGAACCAGAAAGCCCACAGCTCCAGGGATAATTGGCATTGCAAAGGCCTGCCAAGAGGAGCACGACACTGCACCGACATGGCTCCCTCCCCAGCTTTCCTAGCCAGAACGCGGGGGGGGCGTGGCCGGAAACCGCCGTCGGCAACTTCTAGGGTTAGGGTTAGGGTTAGGGTCTGGAGAACCAGAAAGCCCACAGCTCCAGGGATAATTGGCATTGCAAAGGCCTGCCAAGAGGAGCACGACACTGCACCGACATGGCTCCCTCCCCAGCTTTCCTAGCCAGAACGCGGGGGGGGCGTGGCCGGAAACCGCGGTCGGCAACTTCTAGGGTTAGGGTTAGGGTTAGGGTCTGGAGAACCAGAAAGCCCACAGCTCCAGGGATAATTGGCATTGCAAAGGCCTGCCAAGAGGAGCACGACACTGCACCGACATGGCTCCCTCCCCAGCTTTCCTAGCCAGAACGCGGGGGGGGCGTGGCCGGAAACCGCGGTCGGCAACTTCTAGGGTTAGGGTTAGGGTTAGGGTCTGGAGAACCAGAAAGCCCACAGCTCCAGGGATAATTGGCATTGCAAAGGCCTGCCAAGAGGAGCACGACACTGCACCGACATGGCTCCCTCCCCAGCTTTCCTAGCCAGAACCCGGCGGGGGCATGGCCGGAAACCGCGGTCGGCAACTTCTAGGGTTAGGGTTAGGGTTAGGGTCTGGAGAACCAGAAAGCCCACAGCTCCAGGGATAATTGGCATTGCAAAGGCCTGCCAAGAGGAGCACGACACTGCACCGACATGGCTCCCTCCCCAGCTTTCCTAGCCAGAACCCACGGGGGGCGTGGCCGGAAAGCGCCGTCGGCAACTTCTAGGGTTAGGGTTAGGGTTAGCGTCTGGAGAACCAGAAAGCCCACAGCTCCAGGGATAATTGGCATTGCAAAGGCCTGCCAAGAGGAGCACGACACTGCACCGACATGGCTCCCTCCCCAGCTTTCCTAGCCAGAACGCGGGGGGGGCGTGGCCGGAAACCGCCGTCGGCAACTTCTAGGGTTAGGGTTAGGGTTAGCGTCTGGAGAACCAGAAAGCCCACAGCTCCAGGGATAATTGGCATTGCAAAGGCCTGCCAAGAGGAGCACGACACTGCACCGACATGGCTCCCTCCCCAGCTTTCCTAGCCAGAACGCGGGGGGGGCGTGGCCGGAAACCGCCGTCGGCAACTTCTAGGGTTAGGGTTAGGGTTAGGGTCTGGAGAACCAGAAAGCCCACAGCTCCAGGGATAATTGGCATTGCAAAGGCCTGCCAAGAGGAGCACGACACTGCACCGACATGGCTCCCTCCCCAGCTTTCCTAGCCAGAATGCAGGGGGGGCGGGGCCGGAAACCGCCGTCGGCAACTTCTAGGGTTAGGGTTAGGGTTAGGGTCTGGAGAACCAGAAAGCCCACAGCTCCAGGGATAATTGGCATTGCAAAGGCCTGCCAAGAGGAGCACGACACTGCACCGACATGGCTCCCTCCCCAGCTTTCCTAGCCAGAACGCGGGGGGGGCGTGGCCGGAAACCGCGGTCGGCAACTTCTAGGGTTAGGGTTAGGGTTAGGGTCTGGAGAACCAGAAAGCCCACAGCTCCAGGGATAATTGGCATTGCAAAGGCCTGCCAAGAGGAGCACGACACTGCACCGACATGGCTCCCTCCCCAGCTTTCCTAGCCAGAACCCGGCGGGGGGGGCGTGGCCGGAAACCGCGGTCGGCAACTTCTAGGGTTAGGGTTAGGGTTAGGGTCTGGAGAACCAGAAAGCCCACAGCTCCAGGGATAATTGGCATTGCAAAGGCCTGCCAAGAGGAGCACGACACTGCACCGACATGGCTCCCTCCCCAGCTTTCCTAGCCAGAACTCTGGGGGGGCGTGGCCGGAAACCGCGGTCGGCAACTTCTAGGGTTAGGGTTAGGGTTAGGGTCTGGAGAACCAGAAAGCCCACAGCTCCAGGGATAATTGGCATTGCAAAGGCCTGCCAAGAGGAGCACGACACTGCACCGACATGGCTCCCTCCCCAGCTTTCCTAGCCAGAACGCGGGGGGGGCGTGGCCGGAAACCGCGGTCGGCAACTTCTAGGGTTAGGGTTAGGGTTAGGGTCTGGAGAACCAGAAAGCCCACAGCTCCAGGGATAATTGGCATTGCAAAGGCCTGCCAAGAGGAGCACGACACTGCACCGACATGGCTCCCTCCCCAGCTTTCCTAGCCAGAACGCGGGGGGGGCGTGGCCGGAAACCGCGGTCGGCAACTTCTAGGGTTAGGGTTAGGGTTAGGGTCTGGAGAACCAGAAAGCCCACAGCTCCAGGGATAATTGGCATTGCAAAGGCCTGCCAAGAGGAGCACGACACTGCACCGACATGGCTCCCTCCCCAGCTTTCCTAGCCAGAACGCGGGGGGGGCGTGGCCGGAAACCGCGGTCGGCAACTTCTAGGGTTAGGGTTAGGGTTAGGGTCTGGAGAACCAGAAAGCCCACAGCTCCAGGGATAATTGGCATTGCAAAGGCCTGCCAAGAGGAGCACGACACTGCACCGACATGGCTCCCTCCCCAGCTTTCCTAGCCAGAACGCGGGGGGGGCGTGGCCGGAAACCGCGGTCGGCAACTTCTAGGGTTAGGGTTAGGGTTAGGGTCTGGAGAACCAGAAAGCCCACAGCTCCAGGGATAATTGGCATTGCAAAGGCCTGCCAAGAGGAGCACGACACTGCACCGACATGGCTCCCTCCCCAGCTTTCCTAGCCAGAACGCGGGGGGGGCGTGGCCGGAAAGCGCCGTCGGCAACTTCTAGGGTTAGGGTTAGGGTTAGGGTCTGGAGAACCAGAAAGCCCACAGCTCCAGGGATAATTGGCATTGCAAAGGCCTGCCAAGAGGAGCACGACACTGCACCGACATGGCTCCCTCCCCAGCTTTCCTAGCCAGAACGCGGGGGGGGCGTGGCCGGAAAGCGCGGTCGGCAACTTCTAGGGTTAGGGTTAGGGTTAGGGTCTGGAGAACCAGAAAGCCCACAGCTCCAGGGATAATTGGCATTGCAAAGGCCTGCCAAGAGGAGCACGACACTGCACCAACATGGCTCCCTCCCCAGCTTTCCTAGCCAGAACGCGGGGGGGGCGTGGCCGGAAACCGCGGTCGGCAACTTCTAGGGTTAGGGTTAGGGTTAGCGTCTGGAGAACCAGAAAGCCCACAGCTCCAGGGATAATTGTCATTGCAAAGGCCTGCCAAGAGGAGCACGACACTGCACCGACATGGCTCCCTCCCCAGCTTTCCTAGCCAGAACGCGGGGGGGGCGTGGCCGGAAACCGCGGTCGGCAACTTCTAGGGTTAGGGTTAGGGTTAGCGTCTGGAGAACCAGAAAGCCCACAGCTCCAGGGATAATTGGCATTGCAAAGGCCTGCCAAGAGGAGCACGACACTGCACCGACATGGCTCCCTCCCCAGCTTTCCTAGCCAGAACGCGGGGGGGGCGTGGCCGGAAACCGCCGTCGGCAACTTCTAGGGTTAGGGTTAGGGTTAGCGTCTGGAGAACCAGAAAGCCCACAGCTCCAGGGACAATTGGCATTGCAAAGGCCTGCCAAGAGGAGCACGACTCTACACCGACATGGCTCCCTCCCCAGCTTTCCTAGCCAGAACGCGGGGGGGGCGTGGCCGGAAAGCGCGGTCGGCAACTTCTAGGGTTAGGGTTAGGGTTAGGGTCTGGAGAACCAGAAAGCCCACAGCTCCAGGGATAATTGGCATTGCAAAGGCCTGCCAAGAGGAGCACGACACTGCACCGACATGGCTCCCTCCCCAGCTTTCCTAGCCAGAACGCGGGGGGGGCGTGGCCGGAAACCGCGGTCGGCAATTTCTAGGGTTAGGGTTAGGGTTAGGGTCTGGAGAACCAGAAAGCCCACAGCTCCAGGGATAATTGGCATTGCAAAGGCCTGCCAAGAGGAGCACGACACTGCACCGACATGGCTCCCTCCCCAGCTTTCCTAGCCAGAACGCGGGGGGGGCGTGGCCGGAAAGCGCGGTCGGCAACTTCTAGGGTTAGGGTTAGGGTTAGGGTCTGGAGAACCAGAAAGCCCACAGCTCCAGGGATAATTGGCATTGCAAAGGCCTGCCAAGAGGAGCACGACACTGCACCAACATGGCTCCCTCCCCAGCTTTCCTAGCCAGAACCCGGCGGGGGCGTGGCCGGAAAGCGCGGTCGGCAACTTCTAGGGTTAGGGTTAGGGTTAGCGTCTGGAGAACCAGAAAGCCCACAGCTCCAGGGATAATTGGCATTGCAAAGGCCTGCCAAGAGGAGCACGACACTGCACCGACATGGCTCCCTCCCCAGCTTTCCTAGCCAGAACGCGGGGGGGCCATGGCCGGAAACCGCGGTCGGCAACTTCTAGGGTTAGGGTTAGGGTTAGGGTCTGGAGAACCAGAAAGCCCACAGCTCCAGGGATAATTGGCATTGCAAAGGCCTGCCAAGAGGAGCACGACACTGCACCGACATGGCTCCCTCCCCAGCTTTCCTAGCCAGAACGCGGGGGGGGCGTGGCCGGAAAGCGCGGTCGGCAACTTCTAGGGTTAGGGTTAGGGTTAGGGTCTGGAGAACCAGAAAGCCCACAGCTCCAGGGATAATTGGCATTGCAAAGGCCTGCCAAGAGGAGCACGACACTGCACCGACATGGCTCCCTCCCCAGCTTTCCTAGCCAGAACGCGGGGGGGGCGTGGCCGGAAACCGCGGTCGGCAACTTCTAGGGTTAGGGTTAGGGTTAGGGTCTGGAGAACCAGAAAGCCCACAGCTCCAGGGATAATTGGGATTGCAAAGGCCTGCCAAGAGGAGCACGACACTGCACCGACATGGCTCCCTCCCCAGCTTTCCTAGCCAGAACGCGGGGGGGGCGTGGCCGGAAACCGCGGTCGGCAACTTCTAGGGTTAGGGTTAGGGTTAGCGTCTGGAGAACCAGAAAGCCCACAGCTCCAGGGATAATTGGCATTGCAAAGGCCTGCCAAGAGGAGCACGACACTGCACCGACATGGCTCCCTCCCCAGCTTTCCTAGCCAGAACGCGGGGGGGGCGTGGCCGGAAACCGCCGTCGGCAACTTCTAGGGTTAGGGTTAGGGTTAGCGTCTGGAGAACCAGAAAGCCCACAGCTCCAGGGACAATTGGCATTGCAAAGGCCTGCCAAGAGGAGCACGACACTGCACCGACATGGCTCCCTCCCCAGCTTTCCTAGCCAGAACGCGGGGGGGGCGTGGCCGGAAAGCGCGGTCGGCAACTTCTAGGGTTAGGGTTAGGGTTAGGGTCTGGAGAACCAGAAAGCCCACAGCTCCAGGGATAATTGGCATTGCAAAGGCCTGCCAAGAGGAGCACGACACTGCACCGACATGGCTCCCTCCCCAGCTTTCCTAGCCAGAAGCCGGCGGGGGCGTGGCCGGAAACCGCGGTCGGCAATTTCTAGGGTTAGGGTTAGGGTTAGGGTCTGGAGAACCAGAAAGCCCACAGCTCCAGGGATAATTGGCATTGCAAAGGCCTGCCAAGAGGAGCACGACACTGCACCGACATGGCTCCCTCCCCAGCTTTCCTAGCCAGAACTCTGGGGGGGCGTGGCCGGAAACCGCGGTCGGCAACTTCTAGGGTTAGGGTTAGGGTTAGGGTCTGGAGAACCAGAAAGCCCACAGCTCCAGGGATAATTGGCATTGCAAAGGCCTGCCAAGAGGAGCACGACACTGCACCGACATGGCTCCCTCCCCAGCTTTCCTAGCCAGAACGCAGGGGGGGCGTGGCCGGAAACCGCGGTCGGCAACTTCTAGGGTTAGGGTTAGGGTTAGGGTCTGGAGAACCAGAAAGCCCACAGCTCCAGGGATAATTGGCATTGCAAAGGCCTGCCAAGAGGAGCACGACACTGCACCGACATGGCTCCCTCCCCAGCTTTCCTAGCCAGAACGCGGGGGGGGCGTGGCCGGAAACCGCGGTCGGCAACTTCTAGGGTTAGGGTTAGGGTTAGGGTCTGGAGAACCAGAAAGCCCACAGCTCCAGGGATAATTGGCATTGCAAAGGCCTGCCAAGAGGAGCACGACACTGCACCGACATGGCTCCCTCCCCAGCTTTCCTAGCCAGAACGCGGGGGGGGCGTGGCCGGAAACCGCGGTCGGCAACTTCTAGGGTTAGGGTTAGGGTTAGGGTCTGGAGAACCAGAAAGCCCACAGCTCCAGGGATAATTGGCATTGCAAAGGCCTGCCAAGAGGAGCACGACACTGCACCGACATGGCTCCCTCCCCAGCTTTCCTAGCCAGAACGCGGGGGGGGCGTGGCCGGAAACCGCGGTCGGCAACTTCTAGGGTTAGGGTTAGGGTTAGGGTCTGGAGAACCAGAAAGCCCACAGCTCCAGGGATAATTGGCATTGCAAAGGCCTGCCAAGAGGAGCACGACACTGCACCGACATGGCTCCCTCCCCAGCTTTCCTAGCCAGAACGCGGGGGGGGCGTGGCCGGAAAGCGCCGTCGGCAACTTCTAGGGTTAGGGTTAGGGTTAGGGTCTGGAGAACCAGAAAGCCCACAGCTCCAGGGATAATTGGCATTGCAAAGGCCTGCCAAGAGGAGCACGACACTGCACCGACATGGCTCCCTCCCCAGCTTTCCTAGCCAGAACGCGGGGGGGGCGTGGCCGGAAAGCGCGGTCGGCAACTTCTAGGGTTAGGGTTAGGGTTAGGGTCTGGAGAACCAGAAAGCCCACAGCTCCAGGGATAATTGGCATTGCAAAGGCCTGCCAAGAGGAGCACGACACTGCACCGACATGGCTCCCTCCCCAGCTTTCCTAGCCAGAACGCGGGGGGGGCGTGGCCGGAAACCGCGGTCGGCAACTTCTAGGGTTAGGGTTAGGGTTAGCGTCTGGAGAACCAGAAAGCCCACAGCTCCAGGGATAATTGTCATTGCAAAGGCCTGCCAAGAGGAGCACGACACTGCACCGACATGGCTCCCTCCCCAGCTTTCCTAGCCAGAACCCGGGGGGGGCGTGGCCGGAAACCGCGGTCGGCAACTTCTAGGGTTAGGGTTAGGGTTAGCGTCTGGAGAACCAGAAAGCCCACAGCTCCAGGGATAATTGGCATTGCAAAGGCCTGCCAAGAGGAGCACGACACTGCACCGACATGGCTCCCTCCCCAGCTTTCCTAGCCAGAACGCGGGGGGGGCGTGGCCGGAAACCGCCGTCGGCAACTTCTAGGGTTAGGGTTAGGGTTAGCGTCTGGAGAACCAGAAAGCCCACAGCTCCAGGGACAATTGGCATTGCAAAGGCCTGCCAAGAGGAGCACGACTCTGCACCGACATGGCTCCCTCCCCAGCTTTCCTAGCCAGAACGCGGGGGGGGCGTGGCCGGAAAGCGCGGTCGGCAACTTCTAGGGTTAGGGTTAGGGTTAGGGTCTGGAGAACCAGAAAGCCCACAGCTCCAGGGATAATTGGCATTGCAAAGGCCTGCCAAGAGGAGCACGACACTGCACCGACATGGCTCCCTCCCCAGCTTTCCTAGCCAGAAGCCGGCGGGGGCGTGGCCGGAAACCGCGGTCGGCAATTTCTAGGGTTAGGGTTAGGGTTAGGGTCTGGAGAACCAGAAAGCCCACAGCTCCAGGGATAATTGGCATTGCAAAGGCCTGCCAAGAGGAGCACGACACTGCACCGACATGGCTCCCTCCCCAGCTTTCCTAGCCAGAACGCGGGGGGGGCGTGGCCGGAAAGCGCGGTCGGCAACTTCTAGGGTTAGGGTTAGGGTTAGGGTCTGGAGAACCAGAAAGCCCACAGCTCCAGGGATAATTGGCATTGCAAAGGCCTGCCAAGAGGAGCACGACACTGCACCAACATGGCTCCCTCCCCAGCTTTCCTAGCCAGAACCCGGCGGGGGCGTGGCCGGAAAGCGCGGTCGGCAACTTCTAGGGTTAGGGTTAGGGTTAGCGTCTGGAGAACCAGAAAGCCCACAGCTCCAGGGATAATTGGCATTGCAAAGGCCTGCCAAGAGGAGCACGACACTGCACCGACATGGCTCCCTCCCCAGCTTTCCTAGCCAGAACGCGGGGGGGCCATGGCCGGAAACCGCGGTCGGCAACTTCTAGGGTTAGGGTTAGGGTTAGGGTCTGGAGAACCAGAAAGCCCACAGCTCCAGGGATAATTGGCATTGCAAAGGCCTGCCAAGAGGAGCACGACACTGCACCGACATGGCTCCCTCCCCAGCTTTCCTAGCCAGAACGCGGGGGGGGCGTGGCCGGAAAGCGCGGTCGGCAACTTCTAGGGTTAGGGTTAGGGTTAGGGTCTGGAGAACCAGAAAGCCCACAGCTCCAGGGATAATTGGCATTGCAAAGGCCTGCCAAGAGGAGCACGACACTGCACCGACATGGCTCCCTCCCCAGCTTTCCTAGCCAGAACGCGGGGGGGGCGTGGCCGGAAACCGCGGTCGGCAACTTCTAGGGTTAGGGTTAGGGTTAGGGTCTGGAGAACCAGAAAGCCCACAGCTCCAGGGATAATTGGGATTGCAAAGGCCTGCCAAGAGGAGCACGACACTGCACCGACATGGCTCCCTCCCCAGCTTTCCTAGCCAGAACGCGGGGGGGGGCGTGGCCGGAAACCGCGGTCGGCAACTTCTAGGGTTAGGGTTAGGGTTAGGGTCTGGAGAACCAGAAAGCCCACAGCTCCAGGGATAATTGGCATTGCAAAGGCCTGCCAAGAGGAGCACGACACTGCACCGACATGGCTCCCTCCCCAGCTTTCCTAGCCAGAACGCGGGGGGTGGGGGGGCCGGAAAGCGCCGTCGGTAACTTCTAGGGTTAGGGTTAGGGTTAGGGTCTGGAGAACCAGAAAGCCCACAGCTCCAGGGATAATTGGCATTGCAAAGGCCTGCCAAGAGGAGCACGACACTGCACCGACATGGCTCCCTCCCCAGCTTTCCTAGCCAGAACGCGGGGGGGGCGTGGGCGGAAAGCGCGGTCGGCAACTTCTAGGGTTAGGGTTAGGGTTAGGGTTAGGGTCTGGAGAACCAGAAAGCCCACAGCTCCAGGGATAATTGGGATTGCAAAGGCCTGCCAAGAGGAGCACGACACTGCACCGACATGGCTCCCTCCCCAGCTTTCCTAGCCAGAACGCGGGGGGGGCGTGGCCGGAAACCGCGGTCGGCAACTTCTAGGGTTAGGGTTAGGGTTAGGGTCTGGAGAACCAGAAAGCCCACCGCTCCAGGGATAATTGGCATTGCAAAGGCCTGCCAAGAGGAGCACGACACTGCACCGACATGGCTCCCTCCCCAGCTTTCCTAGCCAGAACGCGGGGGGGGCGTGGCCGGAAACCGCCGTCGGCAACTTCTAGGGTTAGGGTTAGGGTTAGGGTCTGGAGAACCAGAAAGCCCACAGCTCCAGGGATAATTGGCATTGCAAAGGCCTGCCAAGAGGAGCATGACACTGCACCGACATGGCTCCCTCCCCAGCTTTCCTAGCCAGAACGCGGGGGGGGCGTGGCCGGAAAGCGCGGTCGGTAACTTCTAGGGTTAGGGTTAGGGTTAGGGTCTGGAGAACCAGAAAGCCCACAGCTCCAGGGATAATTGGCATTGCAAAGGCCTGCCAAGAGGAGCACGACACTGCACCAACATGGCTCCCTCCCCAGCTTTCCTAGCCAGAACGCGGGGGGGGCGTGGCCGGAAACCACGGTCGGCAACTTCTAGGGTTAGGGTTAGGGTTAGGGTCTGGAGAACCAGAAAGCCCACAGCTCCAGGGATAATTGGCATTGCAAAGGCCTGCCAAGATGAGCACGACACTGCACCGACATGGCTCCCTCCCCAGCTTTCCTAGCCAGAACGCGGGGGGGGCGTGGCCGGAAAGCGCGGTCGGCAACTTCTAGGGTTAGGGTTAGGGTTAGCGTCTGGAGAACCAGAAAGCCCACAGCTCCAGGGATAATTGGCATTGCAAAGGCCTGCCAAGAGGAGCACGACACTGCACCGACATGGCTCCCTCCCCAGCTTTCCTAGCCAGAACGCGGGGGGGGCGTGGCCGGAAACCGCGGTCGGCAACTTCTAGGGTTAGGGTTAGGGTTAGGGTCTGGAGAACCAGAAAGCCCACAGCTCCAGGGATAATTGGCATTGCAAAGGCCTGCCAAGAGGAGCACGACACTGCACCGACATGGCTCCCTCCCCAGCTTTCCTAGCCAGAACGCGGGGGGGGCGTGGACGGAAACCGCGGTCGGCAACTTCTAGGGTTAGGGTTAGGGTTAGGGTCTGGAGAACCAGAAAGCCCACAGCTCCAGGGATAATTGGCATTGCAAAGGCCTGCCAAGAGGAGCACGACACTGCACCGACATGGCTCCCTCCCCAGCTTTCCTAGCCAGAACGCGGGGGGGGCGTGGCCGGAAACCGCGGTCGGCAACTTCTAGGGTTAGGGTTAGGGTTAGGGTCTGGAGAACCAGAAAGCCCACAGCTCCAGGGATAATTGGCATTGCAAAGGCCTGCCAAGAGGAGCACGACACTGCACCGACATGGCTCCCTCCCCAGCTTTCCTAGCCAGAACGCGGGGGGGGCGTGGCCGGAAAGCGCGGTCGGCAACTTCTAGGGTTAGGGTTAGGGTTAGGGTCTGGAGAACCAGAAAGCCCACAGCTCCAGGGATAATTGGCATTGCAAAGGCCTGCCAAGAGGAGCATGACACTGCACCGACATGGCTCCCTCCCCAGCTTTCCTAGCCAGAACGCGGGGGGGGCGTGGCCGGAAACCGCGGTCGGCAACTTCTAGGGTTAGGGTTAGGGTTAGGGTCTGGAGAACCAGAAAGCCCACAGCTCCAGGGATAATTGGCATTGCAAAGGCCTGCCAAGAGGAGCACGACACTGCACCGACATGGCTCCCTCCCCAGCTTTCCTAGCCAGAACGCGGGGGGTGGGGGGGCCGGAAAGGGCCGTCGGTAACTTCTAGGGTTAGGGTTAGGGTTAGGGTCTGGAGAACCAGAAAGCCCACAGCTCCAGGGATAATTGGCATTGCAAAGGCCTGCCAAGAGGAGCACGACACTGCACCGACATGGCTCCCTCCCCAGCTTTCCTAGCCAGAACGCGGGGGGGGCGTGGCCGGAAACCGCGGTCGGCAACTTCTAGGGTTAGGGTTAGGGTTAGGGTCTGGAGAACCAGAAAGCCCACAGCTCCAGGGATAATTGGCATTGCAAAGGCCTGCCAAGAGGAGCACGACACTGCACCGACATGGCTCCCTCCCCAGCTTTCCTAGCCAGAACGCGGGGGGTGGGGGGGCCGGAAAGCGCCGTTGGTAACTTCTAGGGTTAGGGTTAGGGTTAGGGTCTGGAGAACCAGAAAGCCCACAGCTCCAGGGATAATTGGCATTGCAAAGGCCTGCCAAGAGGAGCACGACACTGCACCGACATGGCTCCCTCCCCAGCTTTCCTAGCCAGAACGCGGGGGGGGCGTGGCCGGAAACCGCGGTCGGCAACTTCTAGGGTTAGGGTTAGGGTTAGGGTCTGGAGAACCAGAAAGCCCACAGCTCCAGGGATAATTGGCATTGCAAAGGCCTGCCAAGAGGAGCACGACACTGCACCGACATGGCTCCCTCCCCAGCTTTCCTAGCCAGAACGCGGGGGGGGCGTGGCCGGAAAGCGCGGTCGGCAACTTCTAGGGTTAGGGTTAGGGTTAGCGTCTGGAGAACCAGAAAGCCCACAGCTCCAGGGATAATTGGCATTGCAAAGGCCTGCCAAGAGGAGCACGACACTGCACCGACATGGCTCCCTCCCCAGCTTTCCTAGCCAGAACGCGGGGGGGGCGTGGCCGGAAAGCGCGGTCGGCAACTTCTAGGGTTAGGGTTAGGGTTAGGGTCTGGAGAACCAGAAAGCCCACAGCTCCAGGGATAATTGGCATTGCAAAGGCCTGCCAAGAGGAGCACGACACTGCACCGACATGGCTCCCTCCCCAGCTTTCCTAGCCAGAACGCGGGGGGGGCGTGGCCGGAAACCGCGGTCGGCAACTTCTAGGGTTAGGGTTAGGGTTAGGGTCTGGAGAACCAGAAAGCCCACAGCTCCAGGGATAATTGGCATTGCAAAGGCCTGCCAAGAGGAGCATGACACTGCACCGACATGGCTCCCTCCCCAGCTTTCCTAGCCAGAACGCGGGGGGGGCGTGGCCGGAAACCGCGGTCGGCAACTTCTAGGGTTAGGGTTAGGGTTAGGGTCTGGAGAACCAGAAAGCCCACAGCTCCAGGGATAATTGGCATTGCAAAGGCCTGCCAAGAGGAGCACGACACTGCACCGACATGGCTCCCTCCCCAGCTTTCCTAGCCAGAAGCCGGCGGGGGCGTGGCCGGAAACCGCCGTCGGCAACTTCTAGGGTTAGGGTTAGGGTTAGGGTCTGGAGAACCAGAAAGCCCACAGCTCCAGGGATAATTGGCATTGCAAAGGCCTGCCAAGAGGAGCACAACACTGCACCAACATGGCTCCCTCCCCAGCTTTCCTAGCCAGAACGCGGGGGGGGCGTGGCCGGAAACCGCCGTCGGCAACTTCTAGGGTTAGGGTTAGGGTTAGGGTCTGGAGAACCAGAAAGCCCACAGCTCCAGGGATAATTGGCATTGCAAAGGCCTGCCAAGAGGAGCACGACACTGCACCGACATGGCTCCCTCCCCAGCTTTCCTAGCCAGAACGCGGGGGGGGGCGTGGCCGGAAACCGCCGTCGGCAACTTCTAGGGTTAGGGTTAGGGTTAGGGTCTGGAGAACCAGAAAGCCCACAGCTCCAGGGATAATTGGCATTGCAAAGGCCTGCCAAGAGGAGCACGACACTGCACCGACATGGCTCCCTCCCCAGCTTTCCTAGCCAGAAGCCGGCGGGGGCGTGGCCGGAAACCGCGGTCGGCAACTTCTAGGGTTAGGGTTAGCGTTAGGGTCTGGAGAACCAGAAAGCCCACAGCTCCAGGGATAATTGGCATTACAAAGGCCTGCCAAGAGGAGCACGACACTGCACCGACATGGCTCCCTCCCCAGCTTTCCTAGCCAGAACGCGGGGGGGGCGTGGCCGGAAACCGCGGTCGGCAACTTCTAGGGTTAGGGTTAGGGTTAGCGTCTGGAGAACCAGAAAGCCCACAGCTCCAGGGATAATTGGCATTGCAAAGGCCTGCCAAGAGGAGCACGACACTGCACCGACATGGCTCCCTCCCCAGCTTTCCTAGCCAGAAGCCGGCGGGGGCGTGGCCGGAAACCGCGGTCGGCAACTTCTAGGGTTAGGGTAAGGGTTAGGTTCTGGAGAACCAGAAAGCCCACAGCTCCAGGGATAATTGGCATTGCAAAGGCCTGCCAAGAGGAGCACGACACTGCACCAACATGGCTCCCTCCCCAGCTTTCCTAGCCAGAACGCGGGGGGGGCGTGGCCGGAAACCGCGGTCGGCAACTTCTAGGGTTAGGGTTAGGGTTAGGGTCTGGAGAACCAGAAAGCCCACAGCTCCAGGGATAATTGGCATTGCAAAGGCCTGCCAAGAGGAGCACGACACTGCACCGACATGGCTCCCTCCCCAGCTTTCCTAGCCAGAACGCGGGGGGGGCGTGGCCGGAAAGCGCGGTCGGCAACTTCTAGGGTTAGGGTTAGGGTTAGGGTCTGGAGAACCAGAAAGCCCACAGCTCCAGGGATAATTGGCATTGCAAAGGCCTGCCAAGAGGAGCACGACACTGCACCGACATGGCTCCCTCCCCAGCTTTCCTAGCCAGAACGCGGGGGGGGCGTGGCCGGAAACCGCCGTCGGCAACTTCTAGGGTTAGGGTTAGGGTTAGGGTCTGGAGAACCAGAAAGCCCACAGCTCCAGGGATAATTGGCATTGCAAAGGCCTGCCAAGAGGAGCACGACACTGCACCGACATGGCTCCCTCCCCAGCTTTCCTAGCCAGAAGCCGGCGGGGGCGTGGCCGGAAACCGCGGTCGGCAACTTCTAGGGTTAGGGTTAGGGTTAGGGTCTGGAGAACCAGAAAGCCCACAGCTCCAGGGATAATTGGCATTGCACAGGCCTGCCAAGAGGAGCACGACACTGCACCGACATGGCTCCCTCCCCAGCTTTCCTAGCCAGAACGCGGGGGGGGCGTGGCCGGAAACCGCGGTCGGCAACTTCTAGGGTTAGGGTTAGGGTTAGGGTCTGGAGAACCAGAAAGCCCACAGCTCCAGGGATAATTGGCATTGCAAAGGCCTGCCAAGAGGAGCACGACACTGCACCGACATGGCTCCCTCCCCAGCTTTCCTAGCCAGAACCCGGGGGGGGCGTGGCCGGAAACCACGGTCGGCAACTTCTAGGGTTAGGGTCTGGAGAACCAGAAAGCCCACAGCTCCAGGGATAATTGGCATTGCAAAGGCCTGCCAAGAGGAGCACGACACTGCACCGACATGGCTCCCTCCCCAGCTTTCCTAGCCAGAAGCCGGCGGGGGCGTGGCCGGAAACCGCGGTCGGCAACTTCTAGGGTTAGGGTTAGGGTTAGGGTCTGGAGAACCAGAAAGCCCACAGCTCCAGGGATAATTGGGATTGCAAAGGCCTGCCAAGAGGAGCACGACACTGCACCAACATGGCTCCCTCCCCAGCTTTCCTAGCCAGAACCCGGTGGGGGCGTGGCCGGAAACCGCGGTCGGCAACTTCTAGGGTTAGGGTTAGGGTTAGCGTCTGGAGAACCAGAAAGCCCACAGCTCCAGGGATAATTGGCATTGCAAAGGCCTGCCAAGAGGAGCACGACACTGCACCGACATGGCTCCCTCCCCAGCTTTCCTAGCCAGAACGCGGGGGGGGCGTGGCCGGAAACCGCGGTCGGCAACTTCTAGGGTTAGGGTTAGGGTTAGCGTCTGGAGAACCAGAAAGCCCACAGCTCCAGGGATAATTGGCATTGCAAAGGCCTGCCAAGAGGAGCACGACACTGCACCGACATGGCTCCCTCCCCAGCTTTCCTAGCCAGAACGCGGGGGGGGCGTGGCCGGAAACCGCGGTCGGCAACTTCTAGGGTTAGGGTTAGGGTTAGGGTCTGGAGAACCAGAAAGCCCACAGCTCCAGGGATAATTGGCATTGCAAAGGCCTGCCAAGAGGAGCACGACACTGCACCGACATGGCTCCCTCCCCAGCTTTCCTAGCCAGAACGCGGGGGGGGCGTGGCCGAAAACCGCCGTCGGCAACTTCTAGGGTTAGGGTTAGGGTTAGGGTCTGGAGAACCAGAAAGCCCACAGCTCCAGGGATAATTGGCATTGCAAAGGCCTGCCAAGAGGAGCACGACACTGCACCGACATGGCTCCCTCCCCAGCTTTCCTAGCCAGAACGCGGGGAGGGCGTGGCCGGAAACCGCGGTCGGCAACTTCTAGGGTTAGGGTTAGGGTTAGGGTCTGGAGAACCAGAAAGCCCACAGCTCCAGGGATAATTGGCATTGCAAAGGCCTGCCAAGAGGAGCACGACACTGCACCGACATGGCTCCCTCCCCAGCTTTCCTAGCCAGAACGCGGGGGGGGCGTGGCCGGAAACCGCGGTCGGCAACTTCTAGGGTTAGGGTTAGGGTTAGGGTCTGGAGAACCAGAAAGCCCACAGCTCCAGGGATAATTGGCATTGCAAAGGCCTGCCAAGAGGAGCACAACACTGCACCAACATGGCTCCCTCCCCAGCTTTCCTAGCCAGAACGCGGGGGGGGCGTGGCCGGAAACCGCGGTCGGCAACTTCTAGGGTTAGGGTTAGGGTTAGGGTCTGGAGAACCAGAAAGCCCACAGCTCCAGGGATAATTGGCATTGCAAAGGCCTGCCAAGAGGAGCACGACACTGCACCAACACGGCTCCCTCCCCAGCTTTCCTAGCCAGAACCCGGCGGGGGCGTGGCCGGAAACCGCGGTCGGCAACTTCTAGGGTTAGGGTTAGGGTTAGCGTCTGGAGAACCAGAAAGCCCACAGCTCCAGGGATAATTGGCATTGCAAAGGCCTGCCAAGAGGAGCACGACACTGCACCGACATGGCTCCCTCCCCAGCTTTCCTAGCCAGAACGCGGGGGGGGCGTGGCCGGAAACCGCGGTCGGCAACTTCTAGGGTTAGGGTTAGGGTTAGGGTCTGGAGAACCAGAAAGCCCACAGCTCCAGGGATAATTGGCATTGCAAAGGCCTGCCAAGAGGAGCACGACACTGCACCGACATGGCTCCCTCCCCAGCTTTCCTAGCCAGAACGCGGGGGGGGCGTGGCCGGAAACCGCGGTCGGCAACTTCTAGGGTTAGGGTTAGGGTTAGGGTCTGGAGAACCAGAAAGCCCACAGCTCCAGGGATAATTGGCATTGCAAAGGCCTGCCAAGAGGAGCACGACACTGCACCGACATGGCTCCCTCCCCAGCTTTCCTAGCCAGAACGCGGGGGGGGCGTGGCCGGAAACCGCGGTCGGCAACTTCTAGGGTTAGGGTTAGGGTTAGGGTCTGGAGAACCAGAAAGCCCACAGCTCCAGGGATAATTGGCATTGCAAAGGCCTGCCAAGAGGAGCACGACACTGCACCGACATGGCTCCCTCCCCAGCTTTCCTAGCCAGAACGCGGGGGGGGCGTGGCCGGAAACCGCGGTCGGCAACTTCTAGGGTTAGGGTTAGGGTTAGGGTCTGGAGAACCAGAAAGCCCACAGCTCCAGGGATAATTGGCATTGCAAAGGCCTGCCAAGAGGAGCACGACACTGCACCGACATGGCTCCCTCCCCAGCTTTCCTAGCCAGAACGCGGGGGGGGCGTGGCCGAAAACCGCCGTCGGCAACTTCTAGGGTTAGGGTTAGGGTTAGGGTCTGGAGAACCAGAAAGCCCACAGCTCCAGGGATAATTGGCATTGCAAAGGCCTGCCAAGAGGAGCACGACACTGCACCGACATGGCTCCCTCCCCAGCTTTCCTAGCCAGAACGCGGGGGGGGCGTGGCCGGAAACCGCGGTCGGCAACTTCTAGGGTTAGGGTTAGGGTTAGGGTCTGGAGAACCAGAAAGCCCACAGCTCCAGGGATAATTGGCATTGCAAAGGCCTGCCAAGAGGAGCACGACACTGCACCGACATGGCTCCCTCCCCAGCTTTCCTAGCCAGAACGCGGGGGGGGCGTGGCCGGAAAGCGCGGTCGGCAACTTCTAGGGTTAGGGTTAGGGTTAGCGTCTGGAGAACCAGAAAGCCCACAGCTCCAGGGATAATTGGCATTGCAAAGGCCTGCCAAGAGGAGCACGACACTGCACCGACATGGCTCCCTCCCCAGCTTTCCTAGCCAGAACGCGGGGGGGGCGTGGCCGGAAACCGCGGTCGGCAACTTCTAGGGTTAGGGTTAGGGTTAGGGTCTGGAGAACCAGAAAGCCCACAGCTCCAGGGATAATTGGCATTGCAAAGGCCTGCCAAGAGGAGCACGACACTGCACCAACACGGCTCCCTCCCCAGCTTTCCTAGCCAGAACCCGGCGGGGGCGTGGCCGGAAACCGCGGTCGGCAACTTCTAGGGTTAGGGTTAGGGTTAGCGTCTGGAGAACCAGAAAGCCCACAGCTCCAGGGATAATTGGCATTGCAAAGGCCTGCCAAGAGGAGCACGACACTGCACCGACATGGCTCCCTCCCCAGCTTTCCTAGCCAGAACGCGGGGGGGGCGTGGCCGGAAACCGCGGTCGGCAACTTCTAGGGTTAGGGTTAGGGTTAGGGTCTGGAGAACCAGAAAGCCCACAGCTCCAGGGATAATTGGCATTGCAAAGGCCTGCCAAGAGGAGCACGACACTGCACCGACATGGCTCCCTCCCCAGCTTTCCTAGCCAGAACGCGGGGGGGGCGTGGCCGGAAACCGCGGTCGGCAACTTCTAGGGTTAGGGTTAGGGTTAGGGTCTGGAGAACCAGAAAGCCCACAGCTCCAGGGATAATTGGCATTGCAAAGGCCTGCCAAGAGGAGCACGACACTGCACCGACATGGCTCCCTCCCCAGCTTTCCTAGCCAGAACGCGGGGGGGGCGTGGCCGGAAACCGCCGTCGGCAACTTCTAGGGTTAGGGTTAGGGTTAGGGTCTGGAGAACCAGAAAGCCCACAGCTCCAGGGATAATTGGCATTGCAAAGGCCTGCCAAGAGGAGCACGACACTGCACCGACATGGCTCCCTCCCCAGCTTTCCTAGCCAGAACGCGGGGGGGGCGTGGCCGGAAACCGCGGTCGGCAACTTCTAGGGTTAGGGTTAGGGTTAGCGTCTGGAGAACCAGAAAGCCCACAGCTCCAGGGATAATTGGCATTGCAAAGGCCTGCCAAGAGGAGCACGACACTGCACCGACATGGCTCCCTCCCCAGCTTTCCTAGCCAGAACGCGGGGGGGGGCGTGGCCGGAAAGCGCCGTCGGCAACTTCTAGGGTTAGGGTTAGGGTTAGGGTCTGGAGAACCAGAAAGCCCACAGCTCCAGGGATAATTGGCATTGCAAAGGCCTGCCAAGAGGAGCACGACACTGCACCGACATGGCTCCCTCCCCAGCTTTCCTAGCCAGAACGCGGGGGGGGCGTGGCCGGAAAGCGCGGTCGGCAACTTCTAGGGTTAGGGTTAGGGTTAGGGTCTGGAGAACCAGAAAGCCCACAGCTCCAGGGATAATTGGCATTGCAAAGGCCTGCCAAGAGGAGCACGACACTGCACCGACATGGCTCCCTCCCCAGCTTTCCTAGCCAGAACGCGGGGGGGGCGTGGCCGGAAACCGCGGTCGGCAACTTCTAGGGTTAGGGTTAGGGTTAGGGTCTGGAGAACCAGAAAGCCCACAGCTCCAGGGATAATTGGCATTGCAAAGGCCTGCCAAGAGGAGCACGACACTGCACCGACATGGCTCCCTCCCCAGCTTTCCTAGCCAGAACGCGGGGGGGGGCGTGGCCGGAAACCGCCGTCGGCAACTTCTAGGGTTAGGGTTAGGGTTAGGGTCTGGAGAACCAGAAAGCCCACAGCTCCAGGGATAATTGGCATTGCAAAGGCCTGCCAAGAGGAGCACGACACTGCACCGACATGGCTCCCTCCCCAGCTTTCCTAGCCAGAACCCGGCGGGGGCGTGGCCGGAAACCGCCGTCGGCAACTTCTAGGGTTAGGGTTAGGGTTAGGGTCTGGAGAACCAGAAAGCCCACAGCTCCAGGGATAATTGGCATTGCAAAGGCCTGCCAAGAGGAGCACGACACTGCACCGACATGGCTCCCTCCCCAGCTTTCCTAGCCAGAACGCGGGGGGGGCGTGGCCGGAAACCGCGGTCGGCAACTTCTAGGGTTAGGGTTAGGGTTAGGGTCTGGAGAACCAGAAAGCCCACAGCTCCAGGGATAATTGGCATTGCAAAGGCCTGCCAAGAGGAGCACGACACTGCACCGACATGGCTCCCTCCCCAGCTTTCCTAGCCAGAACGCGGGGGGGGCGTGGCCGGAAACCGCCGTCGGCAACTTCTAGGGTTAGGGTTAGGGTTAGGGTCTGGAGAACCAGAAAGCCCACAGCTCCAGGGATAATTGGCATTGCAAAGGCCTGCCAAGAGGAGCACGACACTGCACCGACATGGCTCCCTCCCCAGCTTTCCTAGCCAGAACGCGGGGGGGGCGTGGCCGGAAACCGCGGTCGGCAACTTCTAGGGTTAGGGTTAGGGTTAGCGTCTGGAGAACCAGAAAGCCCACAGCTCCAGGGATAATTGGCATTGCAAAGGCCTGCCAAGAGGAGCACGACACTGCACCGACATGGCTCCCTCCCCAGCTTTCCTAGCCAGAACGCGGGGGGGGCGTGGCCGGAAAGCGCGGTCGGCAACTTCTAGGGTTAGGGTTAGGGTTAGGGTCTGGAGAACCAGAAAGCCCACAGCTCCAGGGATAATTGGCATTGCAAAGGCCTGCCAAGAGGAGCACGACACTGCACCGACATGGCTCCCTCCCCAGCTTTCCTAGCCAGAACGCGGGGGGGGCGTGGCCGGAAACCGCGGTCGGCAACTTCTAGGGTTAGGGTTAGGGTTAGGGTCTGGAGAACCAGAAAGCCCACAGCTCCAGGGATAATTGGCATTGCAAAGGCCTGCCAAGAGGAGCACGACACTGCACCGACATGGCTCCCTCCCCAGCTTTCCTAGCCAGAACGCGGGGGGGGGCGTGGCCGGAAACCGCCGTCGGCAACTTCTAGGGTTAGGGTTAGGGTTAGGGTCTGGAGAACCAGAAAGCCCACAGCTCCAGGGATAATTGGCATTGCAAAGGCCTGCCAAGAGGAGCACGACACTGCACCGACATGGCTCCCTCCCCAGCTTTCCTAGCCAGAACGCGGGGGGGGCGTGGCCGGAAACCGCGGTCGGCAACTTCTAGGGTTAGGGTTAGGGTTAGGGTCTGGAGAACCAGAAAGCCCACAGCTCCAGGGATAATTGGCATTGCAAAGGCCTGCCAAGAGGAGCACGACACTGCACCGACATGGCTCCCTCCCCAGCTTTCCTAGCCAGAACGCGGGGGGGGCGTGGCCGGAAACCGCGGTCGGCAACTTCTAGGGTTAGGGTTAGGGTTAGCGTCTGGAGAACCAGAAAGCCCACAGCTCCAGGGATAATTGGCATTGCAAAGGCCTGCCAAGAGGAGCACGACACTGCACCGACATGGCTCCCTCCCCAGCTTTCCTAGCCAGAACGCGGGGGGGGCGTGGCCGGAAAGCGCCGTCGGCAACTTCTAGGGTTAGGGTTAGGGTTAGGGTCTGGAGAACCAGAAAGCCCACAGCTCCAGGGATAATTGGCATTGCAAAGGCCTGCCAAGAGGAGCACGACACTGCACCGACATGGCTCCCTCCCCAGCTTTCCTAGCCAGAACGCGGGGGGGGCGTGGCCGGAAAGCGCGGTCGGCAACTTCTAGGGTTAGGGTTAGGGTTAGGGTCTGGAGAACCAGAAAGCCCACAGCTCCAGGGATAATTGGCATTGCAAAGGCCTGCCAAGAGGAGCACGACACTGCACCGACATGGCTCCCTCCCCAGCTTTCCTAGCCAGAACGCGGGGGGGGCGTGGCCGGAAACCGCGGTCGGCAACTTCTAGGGTTAGGGTTAGGGTTAGGGTCTGGAGAACCAGAAAGCCCACAGCTCCAGGGATAATTGGCATTGCAAAGGCCTGCCAAGAGGAGCACGACACTGCACCGACATGGCTCCCTCCCCAGCTTTCCTAGCCAGAACGCGGGGGGGGGCGTGGCCGGAAACCGCCGTCGGCAACTTCTAGGGTTAGGGTTAGGGTTAGGGTCTGGAGAACCAGAAAGCCCACAGCTCCAGGGATAATTGGCATTGCAAAGGCCTGCCAAGAGGAGCACGACACTGCACCGACATGGCTCCCTCCCCAGCTTTCCTAGCCAGAACCCGGCGGGGGCGTGGCCGGAAACCGCGGTCGGCAACTTCTAGGGTTAGGGTTAGGGTTAGGGTCTGGAGAACCAGAAAGCCCACAGCTCCAGGGATAATTGGCATTGCAAAGGCCTGCCAAGAGGAGCACGACACTGCACCGACATGGCTCCCTCCCCAGCTTTCCTAGCCAGAACGCGGGGGGGGCGTGGCCGGAAACCGCGGTCGGCAACTTCTAGGGTTAGGGTTAGGGTTAGGGTCTGGAGAACCAGAAAGCCCACAGCTCCAGGGATAATTGGCATTGCAAAGGCCTGCCAAGAGGAGCACGACACTGCACCGACATGGCTCCCTCCCCAGCTTTCCTAGCCAGAACGCGGGGGGGGCGTGGCCGGAAACCGCCGTCGGCAACTTCTAGGGTTAGGGTTAGGGTTAGGGTCTGGAGAACCAGAAAGCCCACAGCTCCAGGGATAATTGGCATTGCAAAGGCCTGCCAAGAGGAGCACGACACTGCACCGACATGGCTCCCTCCCCAGCTTTCCTAGCCAGAACGCGGGGGGGGCGTGGCCGGAAACTGCGGTCGGCAACTTCTAGGGTTAGGGTTAGGGTTAGGGTCTGGAGAACCAGAAAGCCCACAGCTCCAGGGATAATTGGCATTGCAAAGGCCTGCCAAGAGGAGCACGACACTGCACCGACATGGCTCCCTCCCCAGCTTTCCTAGCCAGAACGCGGGGGGGGCGTGGCCGGAAACCGCGGTCGGCAACTTCTAGGGTTAGGGTTAGGGTTAGGGTCTGGAGAACCAGAAAGCCCACAGCTCCAGGGATAATTGGCATTGCAAAGGCCTGCCAAGAGGAGCACGACACTGCACCAACATGGCTCCCTCCCCAGCTTTCCTAGCCAGAAGCCGGCGGGGGCGTGGCCGGAAAGCGCGGTCGGCAACTTCTAGGGTTAGGGTTAGGGTTAGGGTCTGGAGAACCAGAAAGCCCACAGCTCCAGGGATAATTGGCATTGCAAAGGCCTGCCAAGAGGAGCACGACACTGCACCGACATGGCTCCCTCCCCAGCTTTCCTAGCCAGAACGCGGGGGGGGCGTGGCCGGAAACCGCGGTCGGCAACTTCTAGGGTTAGGGTTAGGGTTAGCGTCTGGAGAACCAGAAAGCCCACAGCTCCAGGGATAATTGGCATTGCAAAGGCCTGCCAAGAGGAGCACGACACTGCACCGACATGGCTCCCTCCCCAGCTTTCCTAGCCAGAACGCGGGGGGGGCGTGGCCGGAAAGCGCGGTCGGCAACTTCTAGGGTTAGGGTTAGGGTTAGGGTCTGGAGAACCAGAAAGCCCACAGCTCCAGGGACAATTGGCATTGCAAAGGCCTGCCAAGAGGAGCACGACTCTGCACCGACATGGCTCCCTCCCCAGATTTCCTAGCCAGAACGCGGGGGGGGCGTGGCCGGAAACCGCCGTCGGCAACTTCTAGGGTTAGGGTTAGGGTTAGGGTCTGGAGAACCAGAAAGCCCACAGCTCCAGGGATAATTGGCATTGCAAAGGCCTGCCAAGAGGAGCACGACACTGCACCGACATGGCTCCCTCCCCAGCTTTCCTAGCCAGAACGCGGGGGGGGCGTGGCCGGAAACTGCGGTCGGCAACTTCTAGGGTTAGGGTTAGGGTTAGGGTCTGGAGAACCAGAAAGCCCACAGCTCCAGGGATAATTGGCATTGCAAAGGCCTGCCAAGAGGAGCACGACACTGCACCGACATGGCTCCCTCCCCAGCTTTCCTAGCCAGAACGCGGGGGGGGCGTGGCCGGAAACCGCGGTCGGCAACTTCTAGGGTTAGGGTTAGGGTTAGGGTCTGGAGAACCAGAAAGCCCACAGCTCCAGGGATAATTGGCATTGCAAAGGCCTGCCAAGAGGAGCACGACACTGCACCAACATGGCTCCCTCCCCAGCTTTCCTAGCCAGAAGCCGGCGGGGGCGTGGCCGGAAAGCGCGGTCGGCAACTTCTAGGGTTAGGGTTAGGGTTAGGGTCTGGAGAACCAGAAAGCCCACAGCTCCAGGGATAATTGGCATTGCAAAGGCCTGCCAAGAGGAGCACGACACTGCACCGACATGGCTCCCTCCCCAGCTTTCCTAGCCAGAACGCGGGGGGGCCATGGCCGGAAACCGCGGTCGGCAACTTCTAGGGTTAGGGTTAGGGTTAGGGTCTGGAGAACCAGAAAGCCCACAGCTCCAGGGATAATTGGCATTGCAAAGGCCTGCCAAGAGGAGCACGACACTGCACCGACATGGCTCCCTCCCCAGCTTTCCTAGCCAGAACGCGGGGGGGGCGTGGCCGGAAACCGCGGTCGGCAACTTCTAGGGTTAGGGTTAGGGTTAGGGTCTGGAGAACCAGAAAGCCCACAGCTCCAGGGATAATTGGCATTGCAAAGGCCTGCCAAGAGGAGCACGACACTGCACCGACATGGCTCCCTCCCCAGCTTTCCTAGCCAGAACGCGGGGGGGGTGTGGCCGGAAACCGCGGTCGGCAACTTCTAGGGTTAGGGTTAGGGTTAGGGTCTGGAGAACCAGAAAGCCCACAGCTCCAGGGATAATTGGCATTGCAAAGGCCTGCCAAGAGGAGCACGACACTGCACCGACATGGCTCCCTCCCCAGCTTTCCTAGCCAGAACGCGGGGAGGGCGTGGCCGGAAACCGTGGTCGGCAACTTCTAGGGTTAGGGTTAGGGTTAGGGTCTGGAGAACCAGAAAGCCCACAGCTCCAGGGATAATTGGCATTGCAAAGGCCTGCCAAGAGGAGCACGACACTGCACCGACATGGCTCCCTCCCCAGCTTTCCTAGCCAGAACGCGGGGGGGGCGTGGCCGGAAACCGCGGTCGGCAACTTCTAGGGTTAGGGTTAGGGTTAGCGTCTGGAGAACCAGAAAGCCCACAGCTCCAGGGATAATTGGCATTGCAAAGGCCTGCCAAGAGGAGCACGACACTGCACCGACATGGCTCCCTCCCCAGCTTTCCTAGCCAGAACGCGGGGGGGGCGTGGCCGGAAACCGCCGTCGGCAACTTCTAGGGTTAGGGTTAGGGTTAGGGTCTGGAGAACCAGAAAGCCCACAGCTCCAGGGATAATTGGCATTGCAAAGGCCTGCCAAGAGGAGCACGACACTGCACCGACATGGCTCCCTCCCCAGCTTTCCTAGCCAGAACGCGGGGGGGGCGTGGCCGGAAACCGCCGTCGGCAACTTCTAGGGTTAGGGTTAGGGTTAGGGTCTGGAGAACCAGAAAGCCCACAGCTCCAGGGATAATTGGCATTGCAAAGGCCTGCCAAGAGGAGCACGACACTGCACCGACATGGCTCCCTCCCCAGCTTTCCTAGCCAGAACGCGGGGGGGGCGTGGCCGGAAACCGCGGTCGGCAACTTCTAGGGTTAGGGTTAGGGTTAGGGTCTGGAGAACCAGAAAGCCCACAGCTCCAGGGATAATTGGCATTGCAAAGGCCTGCCAAGAGGAGCACGACACTGCACCGACATGGCTCCCTCCCCAGCTTTCCTAGCCAGAACGCGGGGGGGGGCGTGGCCGGAAACCGCGGTCGGCAACTTCTAGGGTTAGGGTTAGGGTTAGGGTCTGGAGAACCAGAAAGCCCACAGCTCCAGGGATAATTGGCATTGCAAAGGCCTGCCAAGAGGAGCACGACACTGCACCGACATGGCTCCCTCCCCAGCTTTCCTAGCCAGAACGCGGGGGGGGCGTGGCCGGAAACCGCCGTCGGCAACTTCTAGGGTTAGGGTTAGGGTTAGGGTCTGGAGAACCAGAAAGCCCACAGCTCCAGGGATAATTGGCATTGCAAAGGCCTGCCAAGAGGAGCACGACACTGCACCGACATGGCTCCCTCCCCAGCTTTCCTAGCCAGAACGCGGGGGGGGCGTGGCCGGAAACCGCGGTCGGCAACTTCTAGGGTTAGGGTTAGGGTTAGGGTCTGGAGAACCAGAAAGCCCACAGCTCCAGGGATAATTGGCATTGCAAAGGCCTGCCAAGAGGAGCACAACACTGCACCAACATGGCTCCCTCCCCAGCTTTCCTAGCCAGAACGCGGGGGGGGCGTGGCCGGAAACCGCGGTCGGCAACTTCTAGGGTTAGGGTTAGGGTTAGCGTCTGGAGAACCAGAAAGCCCACAGCTCCAGGGATAATTGGCATTGCAAAGGCCTGCCAAGAGGAGCACGACACTGCACCGACATGGCTCCCTCCCCAGCTTTCCTAGCCAGAACGCGGGGGGGGCGTGGCCGGAAACCGCCGTCGGCAACTTCTAGGGTTAGGGTTAGGGTTAGCGTCTGGAGAACCAGAAAGCCCACAGCTCCAGGGACAATTGGCATTGCAAAGGCCTGCCAAGAGGAGCACGACTCTGCACCGACATGGCTCCCTCCCCAGATTTCCTAGCCAGAAGCCGGCGGGGGGGGCGTGGCCGGAAAGCGCGGTCGGCAACTTCTAGGGTTAGGGTTAGGGTTAGGGTCTGGAGAACCAGAAAGCCCACAGCTCCAGGGATAATTGGCATTGCAAAGGCCTGCCAAGAGGAGCACGACACTGCACCGACATGGCTCCCTCCCCAGCTTTCCTAGCCAGATCGCGGGGGGGGCGTGGCCGGAAACCGCGGTCGGCAACTTCTAGGGTTAGGGTTAGGGTTAGGGTCTGGAGAACCAGAAAGCCCACAGCTCCAGGGATAATTGGCATTGCAAAGGCCTGCCAAGAGGAGCACGACACTGCACCGACATGGCTCCCTCCCCAGCTTTCCTAGCCAGAACGCGGGGGGGGCGTGGCCGGAAAGCGCGGTCGGCAACTTCTAGGGTTAGGGTTAGGGTTAGGGTCTGGAGAACCAGAAAGCCCACAGCTCCAGGGATAATTGGCATTGCAAAGGCCTGCCAAGAGGAGCACGACACTGCACCAACATGGCTCCCTCCCCAGCTTTCCTAGCCAGAACCCGGCGGGGGCGTGGCCGGAAAGCGCGGTCGGCAACTTCTAGGGTTAGGGTTAGGGTTAGGGTCTGGAGAACCAGAAAGCCCACAGCTCCAGGGACAATTGGCATTGCAAAGGCCTGCCAAGAGGAGCACGACACTGCACCGACATGGCTCCCTCCCCAGCTTTCCTAGCCAGAACGCGGGGGGTGGGGGGGCCGGAAAGCGCGGTCGGCAACTTCTAGGGTTAGGGTTAGGGTTAGGGTTAGGGTCTGGAGAACCAGAAAGCCCACAGCTCCAGGGATAATTGGCATTGCAAAGGCCTGCCAAGAGGAGCACGACACTGCACCGACATGGCTCCCTCCCCAGCTTTCCTAGCCAGAACGCGGGGGGGGCGTGGCCGGAAAGCGCGGTCGGCAACTTCTAGGGTTAGGGTTAGGGTTAGGGTCTGGAGAACCAGAAAGCCCACCGCTCCAGGGATAATTGGCATTGCAAAGGCCTGCCAAGAGGAGCACGACACTGCACCGACATGGCTCCCTCCCCAGCTTTCCTAGCCAGAACGCGGGGGGGGCGTGGCCGGAAACCGCGGTCGGCAACTTCTAGGGTTAGGGTTAGGGTTAGGGTCTGGAGAACCAGAAAGCCCACAGCTCCAGGGATAATTGGCATTGCAAAGGCCTGCCAAGAGGAGCACGACACTGCACCGACATGGCTCCCTCCCCAGCTTTCCTAGCCAGAACGCGGGGGGGGCGTGGCCGGAAACCGCGGTCGGCAACTTCTAGGGTTAGGGTTAGGGTTAGGGTCTGGAGAACCAGAAAGCCCACAGCTCCAGGGATAATTGGCATTGCAAAGGCCTGCCAAGAGGAGCACGACACTGCACCGACATGGCTCCCTCCCCAGCTTTCCTAGCCAGAACGCGGGGGGGGCGTGGACGGAAACCGCGGTCGGCAACTTCTAGGGTTAGGGTTAGGGTTAGGGTCTGGAGAACCAGAAAGCCCACAGCTCCAGGGATAATTGGCATTGCAAAGGCCTGCCAAGAGGAGCACGACACTGCACCGACATGGCTCCCTCCCCAGCTTTCCTAGCCAGAACGCGGGGGGGGCGTGGCCGGAAACCGCGGTCGGCAACTTCTAGGGTTAGGGTTAGGGTTAGGGTCTGGAGAACCAGAAAGCCCACAGCTCCAGGGATAATTGGCATTGCAAAGGCCTGCCAAGAGGAGCACGACACTGCACCGACATGGCTCCCTCCCCAGCTTTCCTAGCCAGAACGCGGGGGGGGCGTGGCCGGAAACCGCGGTCGGCAACTTCTAGGGTTAGGGTTAGGGTTAGGGTCTGGAGAACCAGAAAGCCCACAGCTCCAGGGATAATTGGCATTGCAAAGGCCTGCCAAGAGGAGCACGACACTGCACCGACATGGCTCCCTCCCCAGCTTTCCTAGCCAGAAGCCGGCGGGGGCGTGGCCGGAAACCGCGGTCGGCAACTTCTAGGGTTAGGGTTAGGGTTAGCGTCTGGAGAACCAGAAAGCCCACAGCTCCAGGGATAATTGGCATTGCAAAGGCCTGCCAAGAGGAGCACGACACTGCACCGACATGGCTCCCTCCCCAGCTTTCCTAGCCAGAACGCGGGGGGGGCGTGGCCGGAAACCGCGGTCGGCAACTTCTAGGGTTAGGGTTAGGGTTAGGGTCTGGAGAACCAGAAAGCCCACAGCTCCAGGGATAATTGGCATTGCAAAGGCCTGCCAAGACGAGCACAACACTGCACCAACATGGCTCCCTCCCCAGCTTTCCTAGCCAGAACGCGGGGGGGGCGTGGCCGGAAACCGCCGTCGGCAACTTCTAGGGTTAGGGTTAGGGTTAGGGTCTGGAGAACCAGAAAGCCCACAGCTCCAGGGATAATTGGCATTGCAAAGGCCTGCCAAGAGGAGCACGACACTGCACCGACATGGCTCCCTCCCCAGCTTTCCTAGCCAGAACCCGGCGGGGGCGTGGCCGGAAACCGCGGTCGGCAACTTCTAGGGTTAGGGTTAGGGTTAGGGTCTGGAGAACCAGAAAGCCCACAGCTCCAGGGATAATTGGCATTGCAAAGGCCTGCCAAGAGGAGCACGACACTGCACCGACATGGCTCCCTCCCCAGCTTTCCTAGCCAGAACGCGGGGGGGGCGTGGCCGGAAAGCGCGGTCGGCAACTTCTAGGGTTAGGGTTAGGGTTAGGGTCTGGAGAACCAGAAAGCCCACAGCTCCAGGGATAATTGGCATTGCAAAGGCCTGCCAAGAGGAGCACGACACTGCACCGACATGGCTCCCTCCCCAGCTTTCCTAGCCAGAACGCGGGGGGGGCGTGGCCGGAAAGCGCGGTCGGCAACTTCTAGGGTTAGGGTTAGGGTTAGGGTCTGGAGAACCAGAAAGCCCACAGCTCCAGGGATAATTGGCATTGCAAAGGCCTGCCAAGATGAGCACGACACTGCACCGACATGGCTCCCTCCCCAGCTTTCCTAGCCAGAACGCGGGGGGGGCGTGGCCGGAAACCACGGTCGGCAACTTCTAGGGTTAGGGTCTGGAGAACCAGAAAGCCCACAGCTCCAGGGATAATTGGCATTGCAAAGGCCTGCCAAGAGGAGCACGACACTGCACCGACATGGCTCCCTCCCCAGCTTTCCTAGCCAGAAGCCGGCGGGGGCGTGGCCGGAAACCGCGGTCAGCAACTTCTAGGGTTAGGGTTAGGGTTAGGGTCTGGAGAACCAGAAAGCCCACAGCTCCAGGGATAATTGGCATTGCAAAGGCCTGCCAAGAGGAGCACGACACTGCACCGACATGGCTCCCTCCCCAGCTTTCCTAGCCAGAACGCGGGGGGGGCGTGGCCGGAAACCGCGGTCGGCAACTTCTAGGGTTAGGGTTAGGGTTAGCGTCTGGAGAACCAGAAAGCCCACAGCTCCAGGGATAATTGGCATTGCAAAGGCCTGCCAAGAGGAGCACGACACTGCACCGACATGGCTCCCTCCCCAGCTTTCCTAGCCAGAACCCGGCGGGGGCGTGGCCGGAAACCGCGGTCGGCAACTTCTAGGGTTAGGGTTAGGGTTAGGGTCTGGAGAGCCAGAAAGCCCACAGCTCCAGGGATAATTGGCATTGCAAAGGCCTGCCAAGAGGAGCACGACACTGCACCGACATGGCTCCCTCCCCAGCTTTCCTAGCCAGAACCCGGCGGGGGCGTGGCCGGAAACCGCGGTCGGCAACTTCTAGGGTTAGGGTTAGCGTTAGGGTCTGGAGAACCAGAAAGCCCACAGCTCCAGGGATAATTGGCATTACAAAGGCCTGCCAAGAGGAGCACGACACTGCACCGACATGGCTCCCTCCCCAGCTTTCCTAGCCAGAACCCGGCGGGGGCGTGGCCGGAAACCGCCGTCGGCAACTTCTAGGGTTAGGGTTAGGGTTAGCGTCTGGAGAACCAGAAAGCCCACAGCTCCAGGGATAATTGGCATTGCAAAGGCCTGCCAAGATGAGCACGACACTGCACCGACATGGCTCCCTCCCCAGCTTTCCTAGCCAGAACCCGGGGGGGGCGTGGCCGGAAACCACGGTCGGCAACTTCTAGGGTTAGGGTCTGGAGAACCAGAAAGCCCACAGCTCCAGGGATAATTGGCATTGCAAAGGCCTGCCAAGAGGAGCACGACACTGCACCGACATGGCTCCCTCCCCAGCTTTCCTAGCCAGAAGCCGGCGGGGGCGTGGCCGGAAAGCGCGGTCGGCAACTTCTAGGGTTAGGGTTAGGGTTAGGGTCTGGAGAACCAGAAAGCCCACAGCTCCAGGGATAATTGGCATTGCAAAGGCCTGCCAAGAGGAGCACGACACTGCACCGACATGGCTCCCTCCCCAGCTTTCCTAGCCAGAACGCGGGGGGGGCGTGGCCGGAAACCGCGGTCGGCAACTTCTAGGGTTAGGGTTAGGGTTAGCGTCTGGAGAACCAGAAAGCCCACAGCTCCAGGGATAATTGGCATTGCAAAGGCCTGCCAAGAGGAGCACGACACTGCACCGACATGGCTCCCTCCCCAGCTTTCCTAGCCAGAACGCGGGGGGGGCGTGGCCGGAAACCGCCGTCGGCAACTTCTAGGGTTAGGGTTAGGGTTAGGGTCTGGAGAACCAGAAAGCCCACAGCTCCAGGGATAATTGGCATTGCAAAGGCCTGCCAAGAGGAGCACGACACTGCACCGACATGGCTCCCTCCCCAGCTTTCCTAGCCAGAACGCGGGGGGGGCGTGGCCGGAAACCGCGGTCGGCAACTTCTAGGGTTAGGGTTAGGGTTAGGGTCTGGAGAACCAGAAAGCCCAGAGCTCCAGGGATAATTGGCATTGCAAAGGCCTGCCAAGAGGAGCACGACACTGCACCGACATGGCTCCCTCCCCAGCTTTCCTAGCCAGAAGCCGGCGGGGGCGTGGCCGGAAACTGCGGTCGGCAACTTCTAGGGTTAGGGTTAGGGTTAGGGTCTGGAGAACCAGAAAGCCCACAGCTCCAGGGATAATTGGCATTGCAAAGGCCTGCCAAGAGGAGCACGACACTGCACCGACATGGCTCCCTCCCCAGCTTTCCTAGCCAGAACGCGGGGGGGGCGTGGCCGGAAACCGCGGTCGGCAACTTCTAGGGTTAGGGTTAGGGTTAGGGTCTGGAGAACCAGAAAGCCCACAGCTCCAGGGATAATTGGCATTGCAAAGGCCTGCCAAGAGGAGCACGACACTGCACCGACATGGCTCCCTCCCCAGCTTTCCTAGCCAGAACGCGGGGGGTGCGTGGCCGGAAACCGCGGTCGGCAACTTCTAGGGTTAGGGTTAGGGTTAGGGTCTGGAGAACCAGAAAGCCCACAGCTCCAGGGATAATTGGCATTGCAAAGGCCTGCCAAGAGGAGCACGACACTGCACCGACATGGCTCCCTCCCCAGCTTTCCTAGCCAGAACCCGGCGGGGGCGTGGCCGGAAACCGCGGTCGGCAACTTCTAGGGTTAGGGTTAGGGTTAGGGTCTGGAGAACCAGAAAGCCCACAGCTCCAGGGATAATTGGCATTGCAAAGGCCTGCCAAGAGGAGTACGACACTGCACCGACATGGCTCCCTCCCCAGCTTTCCTAGCCAGAACGCGGGGGGGGCGTGGCCGGAAAGCGCGGTCGGCAACTTCTAGGGTTAGGGTTAGGGTTAGGGTCTGGAGAACCAGAAAGCCCACAGCTCCAGGGATAATTGGCATTGCAAAGGCCTGCCAAGAGGAGCACGACACTGCACCGACATGGCTCCCTCCCCAGCTTTCCTAGCCAGAACGCGGGGGGGGCGTGGCCGGAAAGCGCGGTCGGCAACTTCTAGGGTTAGGGTTAGGGTTAGGGTCTGGAGAACCAGAAAGCCCACAGCTCCAGGGATAATTGGCATTGCAAAGGCCTGCCAAGATGAGCACGACACTGCACCGACATGGCTCCCTCCCCAGCTTTCCTAGCCAGAACGCGGGGGGGGCGTGGCCGGAAACCACGGTCGGCAACTTCTAGGGTTAGGGTCTGGAGAACCAGAAAGCCCACAGCTCCAGGGATAATTGGCATTGCAAAGGCCTGCCAAGAGGAGCACGACACTGCACCGACATGGCTCCCTCCCCAGCTTTCCTAGCCAGAAGCCGGCGGGGGCGTGGCCGGAAACCGCGGTCAGCAACTTCTAGGGTTAGGGTTAGGGTTAGGGTCTGGAGAACCAGAAAGCCCACAGCTCCAGGGATAATTGGCATTGCAAAGGCCTGCCAAGAGGAGCACGACACTGCACCGACATGGCTCCCTCCCCAGCTTTCCTAGCCAGAACGCGGGGGGGGCGTGGCCGGAAACCGCGGTCGGCAACTTCTAGGGTTAGGGTTAGGGTTAGCGTCTGGAGAACCAGAAAGCCCACAGCTCCAGGGATAATTGGCATTGCAAAGGCCTGCCAAGAGGAGCACGACACTGCACCGACATGGCTCCCTCCCCAGCTTTCCTAGCCAGAACCCGGCGGGGGCGTGGCCGGAAACCGCGGTCGGCAACTTCTAGGGTTAGGGTTAGGGTTAGGGTCTGGAGAGCCAGAAAGCCCACAGCTCCAGGGATAATTGGCATTGCAAAGGCCTGCCAAGAGGAGCACGACACTGCACCGACATGGCTCCCTCCCCAGCTTTCCTAGCCAGAACCCGGCGGGGGCGTGGCCGGAAACCGCGGTCGGCAACTTCTAGGGTTAGGGTTAGCGTTAGGGTCTGGAGAACCAGAAAGCCCACAGCTCCAGGGATAATTGGCATTACAAAGGCCTGCCAAGAGGAGCACGACACTGCACCGACATGGCTCCCTCCCCAGCTTTCCTAGCCAGAACCCGGCGGGGGCGTGGCCGGAAACCGCCGTCGGCAACTTCTAGGGTTAGGGTTAGGGTTAGCGTCTGGAGAACCAGAAAGCCCACAGCTCCAGGGATAATTGGCATTGCAAAGGCCTGCCAAGATGAGCACGACACTGCACCGACATGGCTCCCTCCCCAGCTTTCCTAGCCAGAACCCGGGGGGGGCGTGGCCGGAAACCACGGTCGGCAACTTCTAGGGTTAGGGTCTGGAGAACCAGAAAGCCCACAGCTCCAGGGATAATTGGCATTGCAAAGGCCTGCCAAGAGGAGCACGACACTGCACCGACATGGCTCCCTCCCCAGCTTTCCTAGCCAGAAGCCAGCGGGGGCGTGGCCGGAAAGCGCGGTCGGCAACTTCTAGGGTTAGGGTTAGGGTTAGGGTCTGGAGAACCAGAAAGCCCACAGCTCCAGGGATAATTGGCATTGCAAAGGCCTGCCAAGAGGAGCACGACACTGCACCGACATGGCTCCCTCCCCAGCTTTCCTAGCCAGAACGCGGGGGGGGCGTGGCCGGAAACCGCGGTCGGCAACTTCTAGGGTTAGGGTTAGGGTTAGCGTCTGGAGAACCAGAAAGCCCACAGCTCCAGGGATAATTGGCATTGCAAAGGCCTGCCAAGAGGAGCACGACACTGCACCGACATGGCTCCCTCCCCAGCTTTCCTAGCCAGAACGCGGGGGGGGCGTGGCCGGAAACCGCGGTCGGCAACTTCTAGGGTTAGGGTTAGGGTTAGGGTCTGGAGAACCAGAAAGCCCACAGCTCCAGGGATAATTGGCATTGCAAAGGCCTGCCAAGAGGAGCACGACACTGCACCGACATGGCTCCCTCCCCAGCTTTCCTAGCCAGAACGCGGGGGGGGCGTGGCCGGAAACCGCGGTCGGCAACTTCTAGGGTTAGGGTTAGGGTTAGGGTCTGGAGAACCAGAAAGCCCAGAGCTCCAGGGATAATTGGCATTGCAAAGGCCTGCCAAGAGGAGCACGACACTGCACCGACATGGCTCCCTCCCCAGCTTTCCTAGCCAGAACCCGGCGGGGGCGTGGCCGGAAACTGCGGTCGGCAACTTCTAGGGTTAGGGTTAGGGTTAGGGTCTGGAGAACCAGAAAGCCCACAGCTCCAGGGATAATTGGCATTGCAAAGGCCTGCCAAGAGGAGCACGACACTGCACCGACATGGCTCCCTCCCCAGCTTTCCTAGCCAGAACGCGGGGGGGGCGTGGCCGGAAACCGCGGTCGGCAACTTCTAGGGTTAGGGTTAGGGTTAGGGTCTGGAGAACCAGAAAGCCCACAGCTCCAGGGATAATTGGCATTGCAAAGGCCTGCCAAGAGGAGCACGACACTGCACCGACATGGCTCCCTCCCCAGCTTTCCTAGCCAGAACGCGGGGGGTGCGTGGCCGGAAACCGCGGTCGGCAACTTCTAGGGTTAGGGTTAGGGTTAGGGTCTGGAGAACCAGAAAGCCCACAGCTCCAGGGATAATTGGCATTGCAAAGGCCTGCCAAGAGGAGCACGACACTGCACCGACATGGCTCCCTCCCCAGCTTTCCTAGCCAGAAGCCGGCGGGGGCGTGGCCGGAAACCGCGGTCGGCAACTTCTAGGGTTAGGGTTAGGGTTAGGGTCTGGAGAACCAGAAAGCCCACAGCTCCAGGGATAATTGGCATTGCAAAGGCCTGCCAAGACGAGCACAACACTGCACCAACATGGCTCCCTCCCCAGCTTTCCTAGCCAGAACGCGGGGGGGGCGTGGCCGGAAACCGCCGTCGGCAACTTCTAGGGTTAGGGTTAGGGTTAGGGTCTGGAGAACCAGAAAGCCCACAGCTCCAGGGATAATTGGCATTGCAAAGGCCTGCCAAGAGGAGCACGACACTGCACCGACATGGCTCCCTCCCCAGCTTTCCTAGCCAGAACGCGGGGGGGGCGTGGCCGGAAAGCGCGGTCGGCAACTTCTAGGGTTAGGGTTAGGGTTAGGGTCTGGAGAACCAGAAAGCCCACAGCTCCAGGGATAATTGGCATTGCAAAGGCCTGCCAAGAGGAGCACGACACTGCACCGACATGGCTCCCTCCCCAGCTTTCCTAGCCAGAACGCGGGGGGGGCGTGGCCGGAAAGCGCGGTCGGCAACTTCTAGGGTTAGGGTTAGGGTTAGGGTCTGGAGAACCAGAAAGCCCACAGCTCCAGGGATAATTGGCATTGCAAAGGCCTGCCAAGATGAGCACGACACTGCACCGACATGGCTCCCTCCCCAGCTTTCCTAGCCAGAACGCGGGGGGGGCGTGGCCGGAAACCACGGTCGGCAACTTCTAGGGTTAGGGTCTGGAGAACCAGAAAGCCCACAGCTCCAGGGATAATTGGCATTGCAAAGGCCTGCCAAGAGGAGCACGACACTGCACCGACATGGCTCCCTCCCCAGCTTTCCTAGCCAGAAGCCGGCGGGGGCGTGGCCGGAAACCGCGGTCAGCAACTTCTAGGGTTAGGGTTAGGGTTAGGGTCTGGAGAACCAGAAAGCCCACAGCTCCAGGGATAATTGGCATTGCAAAGGCCTGCCAAGAGGAGCACGACACTGCACCGACATGGCTCCCTCCCCAGCTTTCCTAGCCAGAACGCGGGGGGGGCGTGGCCGGAAACCGCGGTCGGCAACTTCTAGGGTTAGGGTTAGGGTTAGCGTCTGGAGAACCAGAAAGCCCACAGCTCCAGGGATAATTGGCATTGCAAAGGCCTGCCAAGAGGAGCACGACACTGCACCGACATGGCTCCCTCCCCAGCTTTCCTAGCCAGAACCCGGCGGGGGCGTGGCCGGAAACCGCGGTCGGCAACTTCTAGGGTTAGGGTTAGGGTTAGGGTCTGGAGAGCCAGAAAGCCCACAGCTCCAGGGATAATTGGCATTGCAAAGGCCTGCCAAGAGGAGCACGACACTGCACCGACATGGCTCCCTCCCCAGCTTTCCTAGCCAGAACCCGGCGGGGGCGTGGCCGGAAACCGCGGTCGGCAACTTCTAGGGTTAGGGTTAGCGTTAGGGTCTGGAGAACCAGAAAGCCCACAGCTCCAGGGATAATTGGCATTACAAAGGCCTGCCAAGAGGAGCACGACACTGCACCGACATGGCTCCCTCCCCAGCTTTCCTAGCCAGAACCCGGCGGGGGCGTGGCCGGAAACCGCCGTCGGCAACTTCTAGGGTTAGGGTTAGGGTTAGCGTCTGGAGAACCAGAAAGCCCACAGCTCCAGGGATAATTGGCATTGCAAAGGCCTGCCAAGATGAGCACGACACTGCACCGACATGGCTCCCTCCCCAGCTTTCCTAGCCAGAACGCGGGGGGGGCGTGGCCGGAAACCACGGTCGGCAACTTCTAGGGTTAGGGTCTGGAGAACCAGAAAGCCCACAGCTCCAGGGATAATTGGCATTGCAAAGGCCTGCCAAGAGGAGCACGACACTGCACCGACATGGCTCCCTCCCCAGCTTTCCTAGCCAGAACGCGGGGGGGGCGTGGCCGGAAACCGCGGTCGGCAACTTCTAGGGTTAGGGTTAGGGTTAGGGTCTGGAGAACCAGAAAGCCCACAGCTCCAGGGATAATTGGCATTGCAAAGGCCTGCCAAGAGGAGCACGACACTGCACCGACATGGCTCCCTCCCCAGCTTTCCTAGCCAGAACGCGGGGGGGGCGTGGCCGGAAACCGCGGTCGGCAACTTCTAGGGTTAGGGTTAGGGTTAGGGTCTGGAGAACCAGAAAGCCCACAGCTCCAGGGATAATTGGCATTGCAAAGGCCTGCCAAGAGGAGCACGACACTGCACCGACATGGCTCCCTCCCCAGCTTTCCTAGCCAGAACGCGGGGGGGGCGTGGCCGGAAACCGCGGTCGGCAACTTCTAGGGTTAGGGTTAGGGTTAGGGTCTGGAGAACCAGAAAGCCCACAGCTCCAGGGATAATTGGCATTGCAAAGGCCTGCCAAGAGGAGCACGACACTGCACCGACATGGCTCCCTCCCCAGCTTTCCTAGCCAGAACGCGGGGGGGGCGTGGCCGGAAACCGCGGTCGGCAACTTCTAGGGTTAGGGTTAGGGTTAGCGTCTGGAGAACCAGAAAGCCCACAGCTCCAGGGATAATTGGCATTGCAAAGGCCTGCCAAGATGAGCACGACACTGCACCGACATGGCTCCCTCCCCAGCTTTCCTAGCCAGAACGCGGGGGGGGCGTGGCCGGAAACCACGGTCGGCAACTTCTAGGGTTAGGGTCTGGAGAACCAGAAAGCCCACAGCTCCAGGGATAATTGGCATTGCAAAGGCCTGCCAAGAGGAGCACGACACTGCACCGACATGGCTCCCTCCCCAGCTTTCCTAGCCAGAACGCGGGGGGGGCGTGGCCGGAAACCGCGGTCGGCAACTTCTAGGGTTAGGGTTAGCGTTAGGGTCTGGAGAACCAGAAAGCCCACAGCTCCAGGGATAATTGGCATTACAAAGGCCTGCCAAGAGGAGCACGACACTGCACCGACATGGCTCCCTCCCCAGCTTTCCTAGCCAGAACCCGGCGGGGGCGTGGCCGGAAACCGCCGTCGGCAACTTCTAGGGTTAGGGTTAGGGTTAGCGTCTGGAGAACCAGAAAGCCCACAGCTCCAGGGATAATTGGCATTGCAAAGGCCTGCCAAGATGAGCACGACACTGCACCGACATGGCTCCCTCCCCAGCTTTCCTAGCCAGAACGCGGGGGGGGCGTGGCCGGAAACCACGGTCGGCAACTTCTAGGGTTAGGGTCTGGAGAACCAGAAAGCCCACAGCTCCAGGGATAATTGGCATTGCAAAGGCCTGCCAAGAGGAGCACGACACTGCACCGACATGGCTCCCTCCCCAGCTTTCCTAGCCAGAACGCGGGGGGGGCGTGGCCGGAAACCGCGGTCGGCAACTTCTAGGGTTAGGGTTAGGGTTAGGGTCTGGAGAACCAGAAAGCCCACAGCTCCAGGGATAATTGGCATTGCAAAGGCCTGCCAAGAGGAGCACGACACTGCACCGACATGGCTCCCTCCCCAGCTTTCCTAGCCAGAACGCGGGGGGGGCGTGGCCGGAAACCGCGGTCGGCAACTTCTAGGGTTAGGGTTAGGGTTAGGGTCTGGAGAACCAGAAAGCCCACAGCTCCAGGGATAATTGGCATTGCAAAGGCCTGCCAAGAGGAGCACGACACTGCACCGACATGGCTCCCTCCCCAGCTTTCCTAGCCAGAACGCGGGGGGGGCGTGGCCGGAAACCGCGGTCGGCAACTTCTAGGGTTAGGGTTAGGGTTAGGGTCTGGAGAACCAGAAAGCCCACAGCTCCAGGGATAATTGGCATTGCAAAGGCCTGCCAAGAGGAGCACGACACTGCACCGACATGGCTCCCTCCCCAGCTTTCCTAGCCAGAACGCGGGGGGGGCGTGGCCGGAAACCGCGGTCGGCAACTTCTAGGGTTAGGGTTAGGGTTAGCGTCTGGAGAACCAGAAAGCCCACAGCTCCAGGGATAATTGGCATTGCAAAGGCCTGCCAAGATGAGCACGACACTGCACCGACATGGCTCCCTCCCCAGCTTTCCTAGCCAGAACGCGGGGGGGGCGTGGCCGGAAACCGCGGTCGGCAACTTCTAGGGTTAGGGTCTGGAGAACCAGAAAGCCCACAGCTCCAGGGATAATTGGCATTGCAAAGGCCTGCCAAGAGGAGCACGACACTGCACCGACATGGCTCCCTCCCCAGCTTTCCTAGCCAGAAGCCGGCGGGGGCGTGGCCGGAAACCGCGGTCGGCAACTTCTAGGGTTAGGGTTAGGGTTAGGGTCTGGAGAACCAGAAAGCCCACAGCTCCAGGGATAATTGGCATTGCAAAGGCCTGCCAAGAGGAGCACGACACTGCACCAACATGGCTCCCTCCCCAGCTTTCCTAGCCAGAACCCGGCGGGGGCGTGGCCGGAAACCGCGGTCGGCAACTTCTAGGGTTAGGGTTAGGGTTAGCGTCTGGAGAACCAGAAAGCCCACAGCTCCAGGGATAATTGGCATTGCAAAGGCCTGCCAAGAGGAGCACGACACTGCACCGACATGGCTCCCTCCCCAGCTTTCCTAGCCAGAACGCGGGGGGGGCGTGGCCGGAAACCGCGGTCGGCAACTTCTAGGGTTAGGGTTAGGGTTAGCGTCTGGAGAACCAGAAAGCCCACAGCTCCAGGGATAATTGGCATTGCAAAGGCCTGCCAAGAGGAGCACGACACTGCACCGACATGGCTCCCTCCCCAGCTTTCCTAGCCAGAACGCGGGGGGGGCGTGGCCGGAAAGCGCGGTCGGCAACTTCTAGGGTTAGGGTTAGGGTTAGGGTCTGGAGAGCCAGAAAGCCCACAGCTCCAGGGATAATTGGCATTGCAAAGGCCTGCCAAGAGGAGCACGACACTGCACCGACATGGCTCCCTCCCCAGCTTTCCTAGCCAGAACCCGGCGGGGGCGTGGCCGGAAACCGCGGTCGGCAACTTCTAGGGTTAGGGTCTGGAGAACCAGAAAGCCCACAGCTCCAGGGATAATTGGCATTGCAAAGGCCTGCCAAGAGGAGCACGACACTGCACCGACATGGCTGCCTCCCCAGCTTTCCTTACCAGAACTCAGGGTGGCCGGGGCTGGAAACAGATTACGGCAATTATTAGGATTAAGGTTAGGTTTAGGGTCCGGAGAACGTCATTATTTTAAGAGTTTTTGGGCAAATAGTATTTCTGCAACAGAAACTGAATTCTAAATCTCTGGGTATTCTCAGATGTAGTTAACAATACATGGATGTGCTTAGATGTGTCTTCTTCTGACTTAACTAAGTGCAGATCTGGACCTGTCTGCTGGAGGACTTGGGTCCCAGTCCTGGTAGGACATGGTTACACAAACCCAGCAGTAGCCTAACCAGTGCAAAGCAGTTGAATGAGTCACAGGCTCTATGGCATACAGGGTCTGCGGATGGAGATTCATGTTCACACCGAGAAATACAGCCTTGTTCTGTACTCGTTGCCATCTGGAGACAAAGAAATCAAAACCAGCTGGCATATGTTAAAGGCCGTCCACCCCTTTGTATGGTTTAATCTTTCAAATTGCATTTGTTTAGCAAAGAAATAAATGTATCAATTGTTCTGCAAGTGTGACTTATGGTGGTTAGACCTATTCTGCTGTCAGGAAAAGGGCTGCAGTCAACTGCATTGAACTCCTGCTTGAAGCTGCCCTGGTTTATACAAAGTGTTCAGACCTTGCCAACTTCAAAGCTAGCATTGCTCATCCAAAGCATTCTGTGTATAGCAGAACAACCTGCTGACACATACTGCAGCAGACTCAAGTTCAAGATCTCTAGAACTTGGAAGAACTCAAAAGGTCTGAACACAAAACATCTCCCTGCTAAACAGAAATATCTGTGTTTCTCATCCAGCCTTTTGAGGCTGATTTCTGACTTCGTTAGCATTTTGTCCTTCAGTGACTGGAGCCTTCATTATTCCTAGATTGGATGACAGTAATACAGCCTTTATATCCAATCTGAGGCTGGTAGAGAGTGACACATTTTGTTAAGCATGATAACTGTAGACACATGACATATTTGTGGCTTAGAGACTTCAGAGTTGAAGGTCTGATCTGTACAAATTATGCTGGGATCCCCTCATTGGTCAAACTGTCCCCCTTTCAATGCAGGGAATTTGGAAAAGGCATTTTCTACATTGCTGGAAATGTACAAATAATAAATGCGTCTGCTGAGGGGTAAGGAAATGTTGAGATGTCAAATCTATTTACAGTTCCATTTCACATTTATTTTTTTAATCCTCCTGCTTCCATCTCTGTCTGTGTCTTATATAATGTATTCACCACCGCAGTCACATGGTGTGTGGCCAAGAGCACATAAATGTGGCTAAGAAATGCCACATAGAAATATGATGTTATCAACATTAATGGTCTCTGGGTATGTCCAAAAAAACCCACAGAATGAAGATGGGAAGCATGCATGCAACTCCTCCTCCTAATGAGGTGTAAAATAAAAATACTATATAATAGATATGATTTCACGCAGTCTGAGAAGGTAGGGTGAGTGCAGTTAAGGAAAGGAAGCTATGGTAACATAGAATACAAAACAAAGTCGCCGAGGTTGAACAAAAATAAAAACCTGAACCAAACTTTGGCCTGCTTTATCAGTGCTATGGAATTTAGGATCTCTTTGCAACTATCCTCTCAGGACTGCCTGAGATATGAGTAACTCTTTCTGCTCTTCTTTCAATGAAATGGCTATGCACAGAAAACTAGGCAGGGTTATGGCCCTTCTGGGTATGCCACAGGCCTTCCTTTATTTTCTCCTCAACTTGCCAGGCCTTGCCTTTGTACCACATGGATTCAAACTATAAAGACAGCAGAGCTTCAAATGGTGTATCTCAACAGAAGCACGTTGCCAACTTTACTGATTTTTCCAGTGATCTTATTTAGAAACAGCAAACTAGGGACTGATGTGAGTTGAATCAGATCATTGGATTTCTTCAGATCTGTGTTGCTCCTACCATTTTAAACCGTGTTCCCTACACCCTAAGGAACGTGCTAACTGAATTCAGACATTCCTGTATTTTGTCAGTCACACAGCCTTGAGTCTAGTGCAGGCCTGACCAGAATCAACCACTCATGACCATCACTCTGTAGACTCTGACATTCATTCATTCCGTATTTTCTCTTACTGTAAAGGGATTAAATTAAGGAAGAAGTGATTAGAAACAGAAGGGAACTTGGCTTTAATGATATGTACTTTGTTCACAAAATAACTCACAAACCGTTCACTTATACCTTTTGATTTGCAGACCTTCCTTGCAGGCTTGAATCAAATCAGTGATCCAGAAGAGCTCAGAAAGTAGACTTTTTTTTTCCTCTCAAAGCAGTGATATTGGAAAAAGATGTGGCCCTCTGCAGCTGTCATGGCCTTTGATGTCCAGCTACACATTGTTTCCATATTGCACAGTGAACTGTGAGACCAGATGATTTCCATAAATAATGCAGTCTTGTGTTTTCTTCAATTACTGTTCCAACAGAAACTTCCAAAGGGTTTTGTGCACCAGAGGACATTCAGGAGCACACGGGGACACCTCTACTTCTGGAGTACTTGTGAGCATGGAAGACAGATTTCCCCATGTCAGAGGCAATCTAGACATAAGCATCCAATCCTATACAGGTCTTTGACACTTGGAAACAAACCTAGAACAATTTGTATTTCTGTGTGATCTGCTCTAGGGGATCCTGCTCTGGCAGGGAGGTTGGACTAGATGATCTCTAGAGGTCCCTTCCAACCCTGAACACTCTGTGAACTCTGTGAATCTGTATTCTGGAAGAGTATAGTTCTGAGAGTTCTTGATGACTAGTGATGTTAGGATGGTTTCTTTTTCCATCTGAGGCTGTTTTACAAGTGAGATTTTTCCCAGCTTGATAAATTGTGGTCATTGACTATGAAGATTCCTTTATCAGCTCCTTCTAGAAAGTCCTTCAAACCTCTTTACAGAAAATTCCCAGGTAGAGATTTTTTTCTATCGTGAAGTTGTTGCAGTTGTAACAGAAACTTGTTAGACATTTTTCCACTACATATGAAAGACCCTGAGAAGACCCTTTCCCAAAAATCACTCAATAAGAAGTCTTCCTCCACCAAGACATTGACCACAGGAGTGAGAAGCATATATGACTGACTAACCAGATAAAATTAAATATAATAAATTTCCCCTTTCCCATCACAAATTGACACCTTTGTGCCTCCTCTACCAGCAGCTGTAAATGAATTTCCAACAGGCAAACTTGTCTGGTCTCAAAAAGTTCCTCTTTCCAATGAAAGACTACATCATCTCTAAGCAGAGTCTTAACTGAAGGCATCCTTGAAAGACTGAGCCTTCTGAAAGGACCTAACAGCTATAGTGAATGGTCATGTTTTCACAGAAACTGCAGAGCAGGATGTTAAGGAAGACAGCACTGGCAGAGCTGAGCAGATGGGAAGGTGAGCTGAAACAGATCAGTTATTCACTCAGGCCCCAGCTGAATGTTGATTATATGGAAAGTTGTGTGTAAAGTATTTATAGTGCAGCCTCAAAACTCAAAATCTATTCCAAGTGGGATTATTTACATAGTCAAATATATTCCCATTAATTACCCATATTTTCATACTAAGGTGCTTTGATTAGGTTTGTGGGGATGGTGAGTTGTTGAGGTTTTTTTTTAACATTTGCTAATTACTTTTAAACAATATCATCCTGTGAAATGTTCTTACTGAAAGTTTCAAATGTTCTAAAAGGAATGAAAATTCCCACCTAACTGGGAACAGATTCATGCCTGAATTGAGCCCCAGTCTTGCCTTCCACAGGCAGTTCCCAACAGAAGTGGTTGGGTTTCCTTCTTTCCCTTTCTGAACCCTACATGTCACATGCACATGGGTGCTTGTTAGTAGTTATGTCTTTAATGTGATGCATGGCATGAGAACCTATGGTACCCCAAACCCCACCAAAAATAGCAACCCAAGTATTGGCTGCAAAAATCACAAAAGACGTGGAAAGCTCAGTGACGACAGTTGTGAGAACCCATACAAGGTCTTACTTAAAGGGTAGGTAGGTCTTCTTAGAACAAGACACCAGTTCATGCATACACCTCCTAACATTTATGTGTACATGCATGTGCTCGAAATAGACACCAAATTCAAAACTGCCTTTTGTAGTCTGGCATTTACAGCAGCCTGGGAACATGAGAAAAGAGTGACATGTCAGATCTCTTTGTCATACCCTTTCTGCAGGCTTTTCACTTTGTTTCTTTTCAGTCATGTTTTGGCTGATACGCCTATGTATTCACACACACAGGCATATCTTTGTGTGGATACAAATATTTCTTTGAAAGGCATATGTGTCTTCTATTTTTTTTTTCTGTCTAACACTGTGATCTCCAGAATCCTGGGCCACAACATTCTATATTTGGTTCTTGTATACAGATAAACACATTGTAATAAATCCCCTAATCTACCACATGCCTCGATCCTAATTTATAATGTTTAAAATGAGGGGAGAATGTCATTTTCTTAGCGTGGGTTTTGTTGAACTTTCAGGAGGAACTTTGCTGCCATGTGACCTGAGACACAGAAAATGTTGATACCAATAAAATCTTAGCAGAGCACGCCAAGAAAACCAGCATTTAGTTTACCTAGGATATCCCAGAGGAAATATACAGTTAATTCTGGAGTTTAAAATATCTTAGCCTTGGAATCTTAAAACTTCATCAGCACTTGGAAGAGGAGGAAGAAAGAGTAACAAAAACTCCCGTAACAACAAGGAGGTTAAATACACACATGTGTAAAATGTAGCACAACTCAATGGATCACTTTTAGTGGCTATGTATTTTGTCTGACATGGGTTTTGCTCTTGATCTCCTCATATTTGTAGCATTGCAGAAAAAAAAATTAATAAACCCTTCCCCTCTCTGAGAGTACCTTATAATGAAAACAAGAATATTTTGAAAGGAAAGAATAGGAAATGTTGACTGGGGTGTCCTGCTGCTTGCTAAGTAGTCCAGCTCCCAAGATTTATGTCAAAAGCAACAGAAGGTTGGAAATGAAAGAATGCCCTTGAAGTTATGCTCTGTAAGTCAGCCAAGCGAGATGGCTTTTTCATTTACCTTGTTGAAAACCCAACATAAAAAAAAAAAAAAGAGTTGGAGATAAAAATCTTACAGCATTACTGGAGATTTACTAATGATGTGACAAAATAAACATGTGCTCCACGCATGAGAAAAAGTGCTCCATTCAATGATATAACAGCTCCCCTGCTCAAGACAGGTGGTACTTAGTTTTAAACCTGTAGAGCATTGGCTTGAGTTGCTGAAGGTGTACCCTCTTGGTCTATCCTCCTACATGGGCTCTCAGTAAGGCTAGGGAACCAGCACAGTCCTGCCAGCCTACAGAGATGATGGAGGTCCTACTTTGCTGTCCTTGGTGCTCACAGGTCTGACAGCATAATTTATCTTCTCCATGTTTGAATTCAACATTGTCCCATACATTTCACTGTCCCTGTCAGCCTAGGTATTTCTGAATGTGAGAGCACACATCAGTAGGTTGGTGTGGGATTACACAGCAGGGTCCAAAAATCACTGTGCTGAGTTGTCAATGATTTCTTTTTATCCAAATAGTTCAGCAGAACCACTAAAACCTGGATGCAGCTTGCTTTCCTTGGGAAACCAGGCCTCCAAGCCTTGATCAAGCATGGAAGGAAGCTCAAGTTTCAGATGCAGTATGAGGCAGGTTGTGCTAATACCTGAAATAAGAAGCACATGCTCTGAATGGATCAATAGTTAGTTTGAAATCAATTATTGAGCAAAGACTGTGCCACATGTGTAACATGGGCATCTTCAGTAGGCTGAAGCATGGAGTGCATAATTCAACCTGCCCATCCTCAAACTCATGATTATTTTTGGTCTTTCTGAACATATCTGTTTCTCAGCCTACTCGTATAGGATAAGGATACTTAGATAGTAATATCAGAAAGGGCTGCCATGACTGTACAGAATTTTGGGAGAGCACAGGTGAAGGAATGGACACAGTTCCTACCTTTAATTCCAGTTTGAGCTGTGCCATGTATGAGAGATCACCTTGGTTTCCAAGAAGTAACTACTGTACTGACTTATGCAATGCATATGTAACTCTTTATGGATTATTATATAAATATTACTGCAGAACAATATCTAACATATCTAATTTAGACACCTAGAACTTAGCATTCCAGCTACGGTGAAATTTTCATCTTCCGTTTATAGTGTAATTCAAACCTCCAGAGTAAACACTCCAGTGTCTTCTGTCAGTGTGGGGTGGCAGATCCCCCTGGGTGCCTTCAGAGACCCTTCCACCAGGAACAAAGCATCAACCTCCCTCCTTGCAGGTTCTTTTACAGTAGGACACCAACATGCTATAACGACATATCTCCATTCAGGATACAGTTTGTTAAGTCTTCTTTCCACAAAGGTGCCCAAACAGGGCTGGTTCTTGTTAAAAAACAAAGCAGTGGTAACAATCCTGTGGCCAGAACACTTGTCCCACAGGATGGATACAGGTTCTAGAATTACTTTCAGGAAATCTGAATTAACACTACAGGAAAGGTCCTTAACCAATACACATCATCATATTAAAATGAGTTTGCTGTGCTTAAGAGTAGTATTAATGGCTCAGGGGTCTCCAAGGCTTTAGGTAACTGTGGCTGCCAGATCACAGCAGAGATCGAGATGGGAGATAGGTATATGTCCATAGACAAAGTACTTCTGAGTCATGTTCTCATCTAATTCCAGAGTCCGAAAAACTTTCAGGTCAGTGAAGATGGTAAATAAGGGCTAGACACGACTGAATTTGCAAGTTTTGAAAAGGTGGATTACATAGTGGTTTTGAATGTGTACATTTTACACAGCCAAATCTCTATTTTAGAGGATTTGAGGCTGAATGGTTCTTAAACTTGCACCCTTCTTTTGAGGTAACTGTTAGCATTTTGTAGTCTTCAGTGTCACAGAATCTGAATACCTGTTACTCTGAACAGGTTCAAACAGTGTAGTTATTGTACGTGTAATATGACTTCAGTGTCTGCCACATAAAAACCGGAATGAAAACAGGCTAAAGACTGCCTTGAAAACACACCCAACCACATAAGATGCAGAGAATAGATATGAATTCCAGTTTACTTCCTTACTTCTCCCTCTGTAATGGGCCAAGACAAAAACCTTCAATCCAAACAGATCTGAACTGTGAGGAAGTTCAGATCCAAATCCTTACAAGCCAGGCCATTTCTAATTATTTTTATTGCCTCATTAAATTTATTATGTTGAGGCATTTCTAGTGACCTCATTAAGTCTCTGTAAAGAGTTTGTCACGTACAATCTTTCACAGATGTCTGATTTCAGGCATTGCAGTCAGTCATCTGGCCCTTTCCCCAGCATGCTTAGACCCTTAGCTCTCCAATCCTATGCTCTACACTCTCTCAAAAAGAATTTAATTTTGATGATGTTGTATTACTTGGAAATTTGCTGTGGTCCTGCTTGGGCCAGTTTTTATGCCTTCATCCTCTAGCTATGTTCCACACATTTCTTCTCATCTGCCTTGTTTCCTTGTGCAGTGATACAGATGGATTGTAAGCCAGAATTGCACTCTCTCCTGTGGAGAATATCTTCTGGCTTCTTGAGCCAATGAGGGTTTGCAATGCCCCATTGGGGTTAGGCTGTAAAAATCCTCTATTATATATGCAGCTGGGCTGAGAGAGCAGATTTCACTTTGTTCTTTCTTTATCCATTATTTAAATGGCTTGGATAGCATAATTATTAAATGTTGGGGTTCTGGACCACAGCCTTGAAGGATTGTCAAAGGGATTTTGAATTACTCTGCAGTTGAGAGCAGGATGTGGGACTGACAGGATCAACAGGAAGGATGGAAGCTACCATGTGAACCTGAGACTCAGCCACGTCTCCTACAACTGTCATGCCAGGTAGGCAACGTGCAGTGCCAGACATCTGGGGATGAACAAAAGTCAAGAGTTGGTTTTGGAAAAAAATGTGGATTCTGCAGTCACATCTGTTGCCAGATCAGGAGATGCAGGCATTGCCCCAGCAGGTTGCATCCCATGCACTGACATAAGAGCAACCATGTGCAGGCCAAAGGTCCATCCCTCTGTTCAAAGTCAGCCTGCACTGAATGTCCAAGATAATGGTCCAGGGAGCATGTGTAGGGATATTTTCACAGAATAGTCCTCAGGCTGCGGCATGATATGGTTTAGGTGACTTTGTGTGTTGGTGCGTTTAACATTTCTTGAGAGATGTGGGCTTTTTCTTCAAAGAAACCATTTTTGAGCTCTTGTAAATCTTTACTATGCACCATCTCCTGTGGCAAGCATTTCCACAGCTTAACTGCATGATCTATGAAAGACCAACTTTTTTTTTTAAACTTTGTCTTCAATTTTCCAATTGGATTTATTCTTTCCTGTTCTTGTGTTGGAAAAGAGTGAATAATTATTCTGTTTTCATGTTGTGCAGGCCAGTCATGATTTTACAGCCATCTGTTCCTCCCCTTCTCAGTGATCTCTTTTCATGTTTCTCCTGTGTCAATTTGCCATCCTACTTCTGCTATGTTAAGAAGCCTAACAGGCTGGGGATCAGGAAGATTTCTCCTGTAGTTTCAGGTGGGAATGAGAAACAGGAGTTGGGAAGGAACCTGGACAGCAGTGATTAGGTTACATATTTTGCTGTGAAGGTGGTACAGCTTTTTCCTGAAAGAATACCCAGTTTTGTAACTTAAATTTGCTAAGTTTCAGAAGCTGTAAGCATATAAGAAGGGGAGGACAGGAATTTATACAAACCTTCAATTTCTACATAAAACTTAGGCCCATTTATCCCCTTGCCTTTCATAAAGGTTGGTCTGTAATGTAGTGTTAACTTGAATTATTGCAGGGATTAGAAGGTGAGATGGGATCCAGTTCCCAGTCCTTCTCACTTCTTGGTTTTATAGAAGTGCAACTCTCTTGGATTTATATCTGATTTACACCAGGGCAGATGGGAGTAAAGTCAGACCTATTGTTTTTACAGTCTGCTTTTGACAGTGCTGAGAATCTTCATGCTATAAAAGTGTCTGTGCTGTGCTGTGCTGTCTTCCATCTGTATTGCATATATTGTATCTGTCATGCTGGTTAGTAGACCTGATATTTTTGGCAAGCTTTCCTTCTTGTACAACTCCACATATAGCATCACAGCATAAAAAAATAGCAATGGATGGGAAAAATTATCTGACTCATGGGAAAATCACATGTTTGTTTTATCCCATGTCAGAGTGGAAGAGGAGAGTACCAGTTTTCTCCCCAGAGGGATGAAAGGTGCTACGAGATTTCAATTAGTTCTCATCCAAATGTAAGGAGTATCCTGAGACCCTGGGACACTTGAGTCACAGGAGACACAGACTCATTTCCTATAACTGTAGTTGCCTAAAAGTTATCTTCTAAAATGAGTAAAAGAAAGGGGAGGGCCCATCTAGAGCACAAGTCGTTTCATCCCTAACACCACATCTCAGACACAACAGGTCACTGCACATCTGGAAATACTTTGTGCTCCGTACTGACTAGGCAAGGAACCCAGACGTGCCATTTGACTAACTGCTTGCCTTTTAGGCAACTAAAATTAGAAAAAAAATAACCCTTCAAATATTTTTGTGGACATAGTGTTCAGCTCAGGAGAAGACAAGGTCATGACAAACTCAGAACTGCAACTTTCATGAGGAACACCCTGGTTGATACAGAATACAGTGCTGATGGGAGATATTTTATCTTCATTTTCTTGGCCAAAAATATCCTTTAAAAATCAACCATATCTTAAGGAAGAGTTTTGAAGGATATGACACCCTGTCTTCTCATGGGAAATTTTTTTGCTCAGAAATTAAGCTTCAGTTTCAGAAAGTTAAAAAAACCCAGTAGAAAGTTGTTTGCGAATGAAGCATACGAGTGGCAGCTGATAGACTGAAAGCCATAGCATTCTCAGCTTCCATAAGCCATGATTTATGAGGACCTTTTCTTTCACACTGGCACTAACTTTACCCATGCAAAATTTAGACATCCAATCTAGGCAATGTTTGAGCTCCTTCATGCTCAATGTAGAGACACAGGAACCTCTAGAGAGGGGCTAATTGATTTTATAACTGTGTTCAAATCAGAGGAATTTGGAGGAATTTGGATGGCTGTGGGTAAGGAAGATGCATCTCATGATGTATCTGCACCATTTTAACTGCACTAAAATGCTGGAGTCATTCCCACCATCCGTTTACAAAGATGGTATAAGCTACTCAACACAAGGTGTGTTTTCCACTCCCAGGAGAGGCAGGGAATAGCTCTATCTCCTCAAAGATTTTCCCACAAATGAAGAGGTCCAGGGAGAGGCAGAATGAGAGGGACCTAGAAAGGTTCTTGATTAGCCACTAACAGCAGCTGATAGAAATGTCCTTAAATATAATACACCAACATGACTATCCTAAAGAAACAGCTTATGGCTACAGACATGGTGTAGTGTTTAATTTCACTGGATCAAATATGGTTGGATTTTCATATGACAACAAAAAGCTAAAGATATTTTCCAGCCAAATTTCAATCCTTTGTTTCAAAAGAACAGATTCACTAGGAGTATGAAGAAAGAAGAATAACCTCAAACAATGAATGCCTGGCAAGATGAACAGCAACTAGTGGCTACTGAGCACTGTGATCGGTAACACCAAGTGATTGTCATAGCAACACTGATTCCAGCCTCCTGATGGTAGCAGTCTCAACGGTGAACAATGCTTCTGGGTGGCTGTAAAGTTTAACTGAGCCTATGAACCAAGCTCTGTGTCTAAAGCACCCTGGTGCAGAGTGATGGGAGGTGGCAGGCAGGGATGCTATGAACTAGCAACTCATATGTAGTATGCCAAAGGGGAGAACAGCAGGAAGGCAGGAGTATGGGGAAATAAGCAGTCTGGAACTTGACTCAGAACACTGGGCCTGCTTCGTGGTGTCAGAAGTAGAAACAGGCCAAGACAGACCCCTAGATCACTGCTGATCCTTAGAAGGGCTTAGTGTGCCACACCATGTGTCTCCATGTGATTAGCACACTAAGGCCATGTGAGACCTTGTGTTCTTACAAGATGAGTTTTCAGTGAACACTGATTGCTACCCTATGACTGGGATTAAGATTGACCCACTAAAACATGCCCTGGGACCTATCCCCAGACAATTTCAAATTACCGATGGACTAAGGTAAAAACGCAGAGGCCTTATGCCTTCAAAGCCTGTGAATGTATTTTCTACCCAAAGTAGAAAGTTCAGGCACTGTTTACCCTGTTCTGCCCAGGGCTCGCTCTTTTTGTTTTGCGCTCAATTTCTTTCCTGTTAGACATTGTTCGCGAGCCAAAGTTTTCTTTGGAACAGCAAATGGGAAAAGACCACCTGGGTTAGGAATTCCTGTCCTCTGGAATTGCAGGCTGCTGTGCCAGTTTCATTTTTTTTTTTTTTTTTCTCAGAAGAATGTGGTGCTGGCTGGGAATGTGTAGAGATGCTCTTCCCTTTTGCTACCAGTTGTGGATGGACACAGAGGGTAACCTTCTTCCAAATCAAGATGTAGTGTGCTGTAATGGCCAAGGTCTCTTCCTATTCCTACCAGTATGAGGAGGAGGCAATAAATAAGTTAAGAGTAGATGCTCCTAATCATGGCAAGGCCATGAGGTAAGTCCTGCCTAAGGCAACTGGGTGAGTCTGGTATTCAACCACAGTCCTCTGTAATCCCAAGGAAAGAAGGTGGGCATGAAGGAGAAGCAGGATTAGTTCCATGGCACTGTGTCATCCTATGCGCCACTCCTGGTGGGCATATGGAGAGGGAGCAAGATGCCCATGTGAGCTGCTGTGGTCATGTCTGTGTCTTGTCAGAGTCAAGGACTGAGGTCACAGCACAGGCATGTCAAACACATTGTCAGAAGGTGCTGAAGTGGCTGGGTTTATTTTAATCTGGAAATGTGGCCTTTGCTGCCTTTTATGATGTGCCAGTCTAAGCTCCCTCTGGCAGCTGTGAGAATATTGGTTTTGGCAGACAGCTGCAAGGAGCAGCAGACTGGAAGGAGTCAGCAGCAAATGTGATAAAAGGGGAAAGTTGCTGATGCCAGGAGGAAAAGCATAAGGTCCTGCTGATTAACAGAAACCCTTCAGGAGCTGTGAGGAAGAGGAGGTCTCCTCTGACACTGGGATGGATGGACAGAAAATTACTAGCCCTCGCCCCTTGACTGAAGTTGAATTGCCCTACTGCACATGTAAGGTGTCCCACTGGCTGGAGGAGAAGGATACTCCAAAGGAGAAGAGCAGGGCTGATGGAAGGTTCAAGGGAAAAATTTCTCTCTTCACCTGGCATTTGCCTGAACTGATCTGTTTTGATAAAAAGAACTGGGTCCTGACCACCAGTAAAATATCTCTGGGAGATAAAGATGTCCAAACTAAGTTCTAACACCATGTATGTAACCTAGTCAGAGCTATCTTAACAGGTCCAGTATTTCCTAGCACTAGAGTTTCATTGCAAAAAGCAATCCCGTCTGTCTTACAGTTACAACCCTCCTCCTCTGTGGCTTTGGGGATGAGCTTTTTTTGCCAACTAGATAACAAGCTCTTTGGGACCATGACTTTTTTAATGTGTTTTGTGCTCACAAAGAGGGTGGGATGTGCAAAAAGGTCCCAAGCCCTTGTGAATGTTATACAGTGATGATAATATTACAAATGTCAGTGAAATTCCCACAGTTCCTTCTCTAACCAACTGGCTGTAATGAGAATCATAGAATTGTTTAGGTTGGAAAAGAACTTTAAGATCATCAGGTCCAACCATTAACCCAGCACTGTCAGGTCGACCAATAAACCACGTCCCTAAGCACCACATCTACACATCTTTTAAATCCTTCCAGGGATGGTGACTCAACCACTGCCCTGGGCAGCCCATTCCAATGCCTGACAGCCCTTTCAGTGAAGAATTGTTTCCTACTATTCAATCTAAACCTCCCCTGGTGCAACTTGAGGCCATTTCCTCTTGTCCCATCACTTGTCACTTGGGAGAAGAGACCAATCCCTACTTCTCTGCACCCTCCTTTCAGGAAGTTGTAGAGAGTGGTAAGGTCTCCCCTGAGCCTCCTCTTCTCCAGGCTGAACACCCCCAGCTCCTTCAGCCACTCCTCACAGGATTGTGCTCCAAACCCTTCCCCAGCTCTGTTGCCCTTCCCTGGACATGCTCCAGCCCCTCAGTGTCTTTCTTGAAGTGAGGGGCCCAAAACTGAATGCAGGAATCAAGGTGTGGCGTCACCAGTGCCCAGCACAGGGGGACAATCAATTCCCTAGTCCTGCTGGCCACACTATTTCCGATACAGGCCAGGATACTGCTGGCCTTCTTGGCCACCTGGACACACTGCTGGCTCATATTCAGCAGCATTCAACCAACAGACCCAGGTCCTTTTCCACCAGGCAACTTTCCAGCCACTCAACCCCAGGCCTGTAGCATTGCAGGGGGTTGTTGTAACCCAAGTGCAGGAACCCGGGACTTGGCCTTGTTGAACCTCATACAGCTGGCATCAGCCCATCAATCCAGCCTGTTTAGATCCCTCTGCAGAGCCTTCCTTCCCTCAGGCAGGTCAACACTCCCTTCCAACCTGGTGTCATCTGCAAACTTATGAGGGTGCACTCAACCCCCTCATCCAGGTCACTGATAAAGATATTAAAGAGAACTGGCCCCAACACTGAGTCCTGAGGGACACCACTTGTGACTGGCTGCCAACTGGATTTAACTCCATTCACCACCACTCTTTGGGCCCAGACACCCAGCCAGTTTTTTACTCAGTGAAGAGTGCACCCATCCAAGCCATGAGCAGCCAGTTTCTCCAGGAGAATGTTGTGGGAAATGGTGTCAAAGGCTTTACTAAAGCCCACGTAGACACCATCCACAGCCTGTCCCTCATCCACTAAGTGAGTCACCTTGCCATAAAAGGAGACCAAGTTAACTAGAGAGAAAGGTCATCAGAAATTATCTCTGAGAGTGGATCCCTGGAAGGAGGAACAGTTTAGGAGGAAGAACTTGAGGATCCAACCTGCTTTTTATCATTGCGGTTCCCAGTTACATCCAGAAATGAAAGGAGCTGACTTTTCAATCAACCTGTAGCTCAGATCACCTCAGGACAGGAAGTTTCCTGCAGCAGGTGCAGCGCATAAAGCTGTCAGCTGAAAAGGAATATTCCCAGGCAATATTGATATTGATGCAAGGAAAGAGGACACAATATCCATGAGGCAGGACAGGATTCTTTGGAGAAAAAAAAATAAAGGGCTTGATTTGTTTGTTTGTTTGTCATTTCCCAAGGCCTGAGATGCTTTTTTCAACAGGATTTATTTTTTGTATAAACATGGAAGAATTCTGTGTAGGAGAGTCAAGCCCAGCAAAGCAAAATGCATTGCCAAAGGGCTGTTTACCCTGCCACTGCCTGGTTTGTGCCTGAGCATCCAGAGCCTGCATGAACACAGCAGCGAAGGGTAGCAACTACCCTTAAGCTCACCGTAGCCTACCCTGGGTGTACCACTGGTCTGGCATTTTTTGAACGGCAGTAATTGGTGGAAAAGGTGAACCAGTCAATATTTTAACCATATTCAAAAATAAACAAAGGGCAGAATCTCTTTTGCTGTCAACATGCCCTGCAGAGGGGCAGGAAAATGCAGAGATTGTCACAGTGATCTGACTGTGCATGGTTGCCTGAACAAGGACAGAGACTTAAGTCAAGTTTCTCCTGGCTTGACTCCAGCCACTTGGGTTTGACTAAAGCAGATCCACTGGGATACTTTGCCCATAACTTTACGTGTGTCCTTTTAATACACAGTGGATCAGGTTTGCCTTCTATTGCATTTCCTATTTCTGATGAGGGCCAGCAAGAAAGAGCACTGGAGGGATTGTCTGAAACATTGTTCTTCTAATTTCAGTGCAAGGAAAAGTAGAAAAAAATCAAGTATAGAAACTTTTCATTGGGATACTTCTAGCTCAGCTTTGCAAACTGAAGACCTTTAAGGGAGAGCCAGATAAGTCTCTGAAGTATATACAACTTATCTGAAATAGAAAGCGCACTCTGAACCTATCTGAGATATGCCTGTGAGTAGCTTTCAGAGAGGAATTTACAAGCCTGGAACAGTTTATAGCCAAGACAGCTTTCCAAGAAATAAATGTAGGAATAAATATTTACCTCCTTTCTCCAAATCTCCATATGAAGACCTGTGCTGAAATAATTCTTCCCTTTCAAGTTGTATTTATTCAGAGATCTATGTAGCATGAAAAAGCAGCCCAGTTTCATATGAGAGGCACCTTGTAGTGTTGTATACAGAAAAGCACCACAAATGTTAGTCACCCCGGTGTGTTAGATATGGCACTTCATGATGGCTCTGGGGAGTATATTTAGGAATATAATAGATATGGTAAAGTGTGTTGCTTATGATACTAAATCAGAGTAGTTTGACATTTTGTATTGCTGAAATGTTTGCTAATGACCTAGATGGAAACAGCATCCATACCGCAAGTTAAAGACTTGGTCGGTGGTTTTCATAAAGTTAGGCAAATTGCTGGGCATCCTTTTTTCCCCCCGGTTTCAAATTTTCAAATGGTTAATTTTAATAAAAATAATAAAATAAAAATCACTCTTTTGATTTGACAAAAAAACTATGCTCTCCAATATTTTTCAAAGGCAACCAACTTGCTGAGAAGTTTCCCACATCCCAGTGATGTTTTACTTACAGACCTTATTCTAACATTTTTCATTAGAATTATTCTTTGGAAAAAAACCCCAAAAACCGAACACAAACCCAACAAAGCAGAGCAAAGAAAAGAAAAGGAAATCCTTTAATAGCAATGATCAGCTTGAGTTGACTACTGTTACTTAATCTCTCTGTATTTCAACATAGAATCCTGATGTCTATGGCTGAGCTGGTGTTATGTCAGTAATCTCTGGTGATCTGGTTCGCAATATGCTGTTGTTATGTCCTGGGGGTATAACAGCAATGCCACACTACCTCAAGTTTGAATTGCACCAGCTGGTACATGTGCACCTGGAGAAAAATCATCACAGCTACAAAGATAAAACCAAGAAGGTAGCATTAAAAAGACAGTCTGATGGTGGCTATATAAAAGAGAATCCAGCAGAGAATGACAAAGATGATGAGAAAGACTGAAAATAGAATTTTTGTGGAAAAGATTGACAGAACTTGGATTGTTTAGTCTAGAAAAAAAGACAACTGTGAGACAGTCGTGATAACAGTCTTCAAATATGTTAAAGACTGCCACAAAGAAGGAGGTAATGAACTCTTCTCGATATCCACTAGGGATAAGGCAAGAAGTAATGGGCTTAAATTGCAGTAGTGGTTGTTTGGGTTAGACAGGAGGAAAAACTTCTTAAAGGGAAGGTAAAAAAAACACAGGGGTAGTTTGCCTGGGAAGGGTTTGGAGTGTCTGCCACTGTAGATCTTTAACCGCAGGATGGAGGAAGTATGGTTGGTAATGGTTGGTAATGTCTCTCAAGGTCTTTAGCTCTATATCAGTCTCTATGATTTTCCTGGTAGAGAACTTAAGCAAAGAAAATTGAAGGGCCTTGCTGACAGCACAATGGGTAACCTCAAGCAGGAGTAGAAATCGAACCTCTTGAGTTTATCAGCTTACTGAGCAACAAAAGAGCAGTGTCAGGGAAAAATATTAAAAATAAATAATTACCGAACTGCATGGTATCAAATAAAACCAAATTGAAATTGATCCAAACGTTTACATTTTGAAGGTTTAGGAAATTTGCTCACATGTGCTCTTAAAGAACATTGGCCAGAAAACCAAAATTTCCAGTCTGCAAAGAATTCCAATATTTTGAAAGGTCTTTATTGAGAATCAACTTCAAGATAATATGTTCCATTCAAGACTGAAACATACTGTTAAATATGAAAGGAAGCACACATTAATGTACTGTAATAACTGATGCAGACTATATGTTCAAGCAGCAAATCACAATTTATCACTGACACATAACATTTTAGCATTTAAAGAATAAAAAAGAAAGAAATCAAAATGTTTAGTTGTTATTCCTTTCATGCCAAAAATGTAGTTGTTAGTAACAGAATGCTTTACTGAGCCTGGCTGGATTCAAATTTGCCTATTTCTAACATGAAAGTATGCACTGATGTTTTCTGAGCAGCTCTGTTCATGCATTTTCCATTATTCCTATTTTCTTTCCCTGCAAGAGCAAAATCAGAAGGGCCATTAAAAAAAAAAAAAAAAAAAAACCAGAGGCCAAAGCTGCTCTAACTGGAAGCTGGGTTACCTGGTGTAACCCCAAAGGACCTGATCCCTCCACATTTCCAATCAGTGGAATTACTGAGTTGTCATCTGTTTATTCTTACCCCTCTGAAAAAACAAACCGTGCTGGCACCTGCTAAGAAATCACTTTTTAAAATGCATGCAGGAGACATGCTAATATAAGCAGAAATGTCTGCATGTGGATGGCTTGCTCATATCTATCGGGGGGGTGGGGTGGGGGGGGTGGTGCTTACGTTGTCTGTGTCTGTAGTATCTTGTCTTCACAACCACAGAAAAGCTAATGCACTATAGGAGTAGCATTTTATCTTACTTTTATCTGTCCGCCTCTTCAACCAGACAAGCGGGCAGGCTATTAAAAGCCTGGTTTAAGAGAGGCTTTGAGACTCTTTTACTTTGAGTCATGTACCAAGGAGTGATAAATGCTGGGGCTAGTGAAAAAGATCCAGAGGTTCCCAATGTGTGCAGGGCCAAGCACTCTACTGCAGAGTGGGATAGACTGAGGACCAAAACTAGAGATGCCCTGCCTGGAGAAATCCTTCGCTGACTTTGCTCACGCAGTAGCTATTTTGCAAAATAACTACAACGCTCAACTGACACCTTCCCCAGCCATTAAATCCCCTTCAAAATGGTTCTGTTGTAAGACGTGTACCCCACATGTGGTACAAAATGTACAACATGCACAAGTCCAATGGTGCTATTATCGCTTCAAGGGTCTGACTGGCATTTTGTCAAATATTTTGCAATCTAAGTGTTGCCAAATACCATCTAATTAAATAAACCATTCCTTGCATAATGCCAAACAATTAAACAGGTTTATAATTTTTAACCTAACACTGCATCTGGTTGAAAGGTCTGCTTTAAATATCAAAGTCTACTGATCATCCAAAGGCAGCTGACATCTGACGATGGGGCATTTCACTCATCCAACACTGCGGTGTCTGGAGAATTCATGTTTCTTCTGTTTTATTCCCTCCCTCTGTATTCATAACAAGTTGTGCACAAAAACTTTTATTGCCATGCTTAGGTTTGGGGAATCACCTCTGATACCCAAAATAGATTAAGGTTCCTTATTATTTCTGGGGAGCTTCCCTCCAGGGATTGAGTCTGGGAGCAGGATTTGTTGAGTCATTCACGTGAACAAGAGCAGGCACCCATGGCCATTTTAAGGACCAGATCAGGAAGTCTGAATATAGGTCTAGCAACTAGGCTATGCATGAAAAGGCTTTCAGCATCCAAGGTGATCCATTTCAATGTCCAACAGAATTCCCAGGCTCTATCACATCACTGTTTGCAACATCTGGGGCAGACCCCATCAGAAGGAAAGAGAAGAGTCACTGATGGTCTCTGAAGAGCTGATGTGAAGAGGGAGAGTTCCTCAAAAGTAATCCTGGATGAAAGCTGAAGGTCATGTCTTGCACCTGGACTATGAACAGAGATGTTCAGCCGGAGCTCAGGCCCATGGTGGTCAGGGGAATCTAATGTGTATTGATGTTGGGACCATTTATAGCAAATTTCACAATAGCCAGTGGAGGAACTGAAACAAGTGGCTTTCCACATTGATGGCAACCAAAGGGTCAGGTACTGCAGCACTGCTGTTCAGTGAAACTTCTCCTTGCTGTACTGAAGAGCTCCAGCAATGTCTTTGCAGTATATTGTTGCATTCTATTGTTACATGTCTGTCTTTTCACAAAGATAAACACGCAGGTAGAGGTTTAAGTCAACGTGGAAGGCAAGCCAGCACACCAAACCATAAAGAAAACAATGGTTGGTATAACAGCTGGGCATGTAGCTGGAAGAGACAGCTCCTCAACAACCAGCCAGTCCCAGCTCTATTTATGCAGGTGTAAAAGGGCTCTTGCCATTGGAAATAGTGTGTGCTCATTGTATTACACATTCTTTCTTCTGTCGGCATCCTGTTTAAACAGGCTGAGTACAAAGGGGTGTCTGCTATTCATTTGTGGATGCCTTGTGATGATATGAAACATAATTGTATAATTTATGCCGAATAAATCAAGAAATGGCTGCTGTTCAAGGGAACTAGCAAGGCCTCAAAGTACTTGAAATACTGGAACAGGCAGAAAATATAACAAAGCCTGATCTTTTTGCTGCTCCTTTCATTAGGGCTGCTGTTGTACAGGGGGAGAGGAAACGGTTAGTGCAAGAATGTGATTCAGATGTGCTTGGATATTGCTGGAAATGAGAGAAGCACAATGGCTCTGCAAACCTACTGAGTAACTCCACCAAAGCAAACGTACTTGCCCTAGGAATGGATATTGGCCCCTGGACTCTTCTTTCTGTGCAGTGCAGCTCTTCAGATGTTTGTCAAAATGGATGTGCAATTGTTTGTTGTCTAGAGCCAACAATGTCAGGCTGCACATTATGGCCTTGCTGTGTTTGGCTTGTTCATGACTTCTCTGACTGAAATAATTTTTATTTATTTAGCTGGAGGAAGGAGGAGGACATTGGGGACTTTGTTTTATCTTGTAACACATGATTCAAGCCTTGAATGTTAAATCTGGGGCTTGGCTCTCAGGCAGTTCAAAAGAGAATAACTTGGAATACACTGCTGATGTGGAGCCTCGTTTTCTATGTAACGGCAGGATGTTTTCATGCTATGAAGCTATGAACAAGTCCTCTAGAATTACTACAATCTTACCTTCCAAAGAGATTTTCTGGCTTAAAGCTAAGACCTCCTGATTTTGACTTCCTGAGCAGGAATGCTATCGCTACATCGAGGTAATAAACTCCAGGCTTTTCATGTCAGTCTTCTGATTCAGTTTACAAGAAATTTTAAGCTGGAAGAAAATAGTCAGAAAAGAACACGTGAAAAGCAAAGTGTTTCAAACTGCACTTGTTATGCTGCAGTTCTCTCGCTCTGGCTCAGTTCTTATGAGTCAAAACTTACTCTTTCTTATTGTTAGCAGCTTTCTTTAGAAAACCCAGCTCATTCAGTGTTTTCCCATTAATCCATTTCAGCATAATCAGTGTGCAATTTTTGTAAGAACACAACGTTTGTTCAAGATGCAACTCTCAACTCAGCAGAACATCAGCTGTTTAAGAAAGTTGCACTCAGCATCACTGTTAGTGAAGGGCAAAGATAGATGTGTGAAAGTGTACCCAGACCCTCATTTGCTCTGGTGGCTCACCAAGGCTCCAGGAGTCTGGTCCCATCTCCTGCCTGAAGTTGAGTTTGTTCAAAATCTTGGTCTGAAGGAGATTCTGAGGATATTCACTGGGTCAAAGTAAATATTTAGTTTGCTGTCCTGGAACTTACAGGTATTTTTCAGGTGAATATAAATGACTGCTTTTTAAAGAGCTGCTTTGGTGCTTTCTAGGAAATCTAACCTCAGGCCCTTGTCCCAGTTCATCTCCCTTTTCCTGGATGTACAACTCCATAGCTGTGCACTGTAGGATTTATTCTGATTCACAAACAAACCAAAAAAAAGTAACACTTTATTCTAGAATTCACACCCTGGAAGAGTTTAGTTGTTCAGGTTTGGTTTTCTCCCCCCTCTCTTTGACCTTAGTGGAGGCTGAAATCCGGCTGTCAAGATAATGGCATTTACCACAGGGACAGAGGACTTTTCCAATAGCTGTATTAATGAAGCTCATCAGAATGTGGTGTTACTTGGCAAAATAAAATCCCAAGTCCTTGCTCTGAGAAATATCTACACGTTGAGGTATAATCAAAAGCTGACATTTTCAGAACACCATAAAAAGGGCATTTGGACTGTTGTGCAATCATGAGAAATACTGACACTAAAAATGCCTTTTTTTATTATGGAAATATGGTCACCCTAAGTAACAATGGTCTTTTGGCCATTATCTCAGAAGGTCCTCAAAACAGTCATTGCTGAACATCTCAATGTCCCAGGGAGGTGGAAAATTATCTTACTAGGGTGAAATCTGTTGCGTTAGCGGCATTCCCAGACATGCCCACAGTCACGCAGTGCAGTGAGGATGGAGTCAGAGACCAGAGTGAGCACTCCTGGCTGGTGGGATCCTGATCTAAACATTGTTCCTCTTTTAAAATTGCACTGTTCAGCTAAACCAAGGTCTGATCTTTGCAGGTTTGATGAGAACAGAGAACAAGACAGATCAGAACCATGTATTCCATAGATTGCTATAGTGTAATTTAGGCTGGAAGGCAATGGAACACTTTCAAAGGTCACTCAGGGTCCTGTTGAATCAGGTGTCAAATAGCTCCAAGACCTGAGATATCAAGGGCTCTTCGGCCATTTTTCATACTCTGAGTACCTTCATCATTATTTTTTCCTAATTCTTATCATAACAGAATTTCCCTTCTTGCAGCTTGTGCCAATTGCCTTTTGTCCTGCAGTTTTACATGTCTGACATCTCTTTCTTTCCTACAGATCAACCAGTAGGTAGCTGAAGTCAGGAATAACATCCTCTAACAGATTACTCTTCCTAAGACTGCATTGATCTCCAAATTTGTCTGGGAAAATATTACTAAACACTTATCCTGCTTTTATTTCCTTTCCCAAAAACCTAATGTCAGGCCTGTTGGGGAATGAATGCCAGCTTATGTGTACTGTTGGCCTTACCCACTATTGCATTCATGTGTCCTTAGGAAGGACATACATACCGTGACTCAAACCCTCAAATCCTTTCTGGGAGTCACAAGGTTGTGATTGCAAGTAAGCAAGAATATTTGACATCTGGTAGTTTTAGATGTTTAAAATTTCCAAATGCTTGAAAGCCAGTGCAGATGCTTTTAGCATCCAGTTCCTTGCAGATTGAATTGCCTTGACATCTGCAAAGTGATTTGTCTCTCAGTGTGTGTTTCAAATTCAATAAAATGTACAGTAGCCATGTCAAACCACAAAGTGCTCCTATGCATTCTGTGCAGTCGTGACGCAAACTCCGTGTTTCCATATCTTCATTTTCACATGAAAGCATTCAGCACATGACACATGACACACAGAACAGTATTGTAAGATGCCAGAAAACAAATGCAACAGAAAGAGAGAGGAAAATCATGGCATGCTTTTTCTGCTACCAACTTCTTCCACTCTGCTGGCAAGATAAGCATTGTAAAGAGGTCTTCATTACAGCAGTTCTGTGGATGTTGTGGAGGGGGGTTTGACTTGGTGCAACACCACACTCTGCTCAAAAAACTGAAACATGACTCCTGCAAGATGTCTGCCTGTTCAATGGATTAAACAGCAGCAGGGCATTTCACTTCAACCAGCCAACTCTCCTCTCCTCTCCTCTCCTCTCCTCTCCTCTCCTCTCCTCTCCTCTCCTCTCCTCTCCTCTCCTCTCCTCTCCTCTCCTCTCCTCTCCTCTCCTCTCCAAATAGGAAATTCTGGCCAGGTTACACTGATTAAAATAGACAAACAGAAGTAGCTGTAAAAAAGATGTATTTGTGTAGTAAATTGCACAGCATTGCAGCCTGATTTTTGGAGAGTTAAGCTGTTTTCAGGCATGTTATTCTCCACAAACCTCTTGTCAAGAAACACTATGAAAACTCTTCAGATTTGGGGTTTGACTTTCAACATTCAATTATAAGATCCCTGAGGTGGCAGGAAGGAGAGCAAGAGGGAGGTGGTTACAAGGATATGAGTTCCTTGATCACGTTGTGTGTTGGACAGCAAAAGTTGGGGCTGCTTCTGGAGAACATTTTGGCAAATAGATGAACCAATTTGTAGCACTGTTTCGAAATACCAGGTGCAATTTTTACCTTATTATCCATGTATATATGTATGCATGCATATGAAACATCTATGGCCAGGTAGCATTTCCTCTGAGATGTGTCACTGAACCAGATCTTGAGAGATCTGGCTGTATGCCACTGGTTTACTGGGTGATGCTGGGCAAGCCCCTGCCTTTCCCTGTCCTTTGTTTTCCTTCTCTGTAAAAAAAGACTCTGATATTTGCAATGTACAGGTAGAAAGAACTGCTTATCAGCCTGATGGTTATGATTAGCAACTGGAAATAAGAAATGGCAACAGCAAATGAAACAGGGAAAGGGCAAATATCCCAAATAATTTCCCCTGACGCCTGCTCCCACTAAGTCCAGGAAGAGGCTGTTGCTCTGCAGCATTTCTCCATAACACCCGTACCAATAAGCAGGTGCTTTCTGTGACATCAACCCTGAAACTGGAGAAAGAAAGTTACTGTTGTTACCTCCACAATGAGACATATCGTGCTGAGGGTGAAAACTCTTGCCAATAGCAAGAAAGGCTTGATCAAAGGTGTCAAACTTTGTGGCTTCACCTCCAAACCTCTCAGTAATCAGCAGGAAACCGGAGAACATGTTATTGCAGTTGAATTTCTGCCTGATCACCAAACAGCCCAGCAATTTTGTGAAAATTACCCAGCCCTCCCACATTAAAAAAAAAAAAAATCCTCTCTCAGCATTAGCAATTGTAAAGGGTCAGCAGTTTTTAATATCTGGTAATTCCTTTTCTCTCTCTTTCTGTACTTTTCTCTCTCTGCCCTGCATCTCTTTGCACATTGCAATGCCGGGTTGGAGGACGAATGGCTGCTGAGGATACTTGACACGGTATAATTCATCCAGAACAAAAGGGAGGGACAGCAAGGGAAGGCCAGGTGTTGGAAAAAAGCCCTTTTTAAGGAAGCGCTCAAACACTTAAAAGTGTCTTCTCTTGGTGGAGGGGGAAGTCAGGAAGGGGAAAGGAAAATCCTTCTCAGCTCTGGGCTCTCACACATGAATTTTGTGACAGAGATGAACAGAAAGCAGGTGAAGGAATAGATGTAGTGAGAACAGAAAGCATATGGGTAAGGAGAGCTCAGCATCTTTGCCACAAATCTTTTTCCCAGGGGAATGAGCTGCTGATGATTTTGGCTGTCAGCAGTGTTGGAATTTACAAGGTGCTGCTGGGCTTTCTCATCCTAAGTCAAAGTGCGGGAGGCAACAGCGTGCCATCATCCTTGTCATGGCTTAATGAAAGGGCTGGCTAATTGCCTGATGCAGGTATTTGTGAAAAAGTGTTTTCCTGCTTTATGGTTCACATTCTTTAAAGAAGCAAAATAATCACCTGACTTTCTTGCTGGTGGAGAATGGAGAAACTTGCATTAAATCTTTTTCCTTTAGAAAAATGTGCTGGACAGGGTTGGGCCAGATTTGACTTATTGGGGTTTCCCTCCACTTCTTTCTGAGCTTAATTCAGCAGTGATACTTCTGTTCCTTTCAGACCTTTCAGCCAGCAAAATGTCTTCAGGGTTATTTTCAGTGGCGAAGAAGTGGGTGCTATGTATATTTATTTATGAAGAATGCCTGTATTGCTGTGTTTTCTCCAGCACAGCTGAAAACAGGCAGATGAAAATAAGCAGCAGGAGACTCCTTCTTTGCGGTGCTGAGCCTCTTCCTGCCTGCAAAGCCTGTTTCTTTCCCAGAACAATGCTACTAACTCTCCTCAGTGATCTCTGCTGTTTCTCTCGTGTCTCCTGTGAGAGGTCCTGGGGCTGTTCTGCCACTTTGCACTCAGACCAACCTCCTGCCCTTGTACTAACCATCACCTCCCTTGGAAATGCCCTCCATCCCTCAGTGCTCCAGCCTATATGCGGTTACATGCTTGGGGGGTGATTTTCCCTGGCCCCAGTTATCAGTAAGCACAGATAATTTAAGACAGATTACTCTTAGCTGGGACGGAAGATGGCTTTCATGTCCCTCAGCCTCACTCAGGCAATAGGTAGCAGGAAGCAGACTGATAGGGTTCATCTCTGTTGAGAGATTGTCAGAGCTGAAAATGGGAATTGGTGTGCTGCTCCGTGTGGCAAAGTACACAGAATTTCACCCGCCTCCTACATTATGGCCAGTGTAGTTCCCTGGTTAATACTAAACTGAGCTGAATGGCATGTGAGTGTCCTGCTCACTCACAAGCCCAACTCCACAGCAAGAATTTCTTCCCTTCCACTCACAAGAAGTCATGGGGACAGTGATGCAGACATGAGCTGAGCAGGCTGGTACTGTAGGTGGGGAATAGGAGCTGGAGATTAGCCACCCAGCTTCAGCCTGCATCCCTGGATATCTTGGTGTAGCAATAATCAAGGTCCCTCCTGAGATGCAACCCCTTTTTCAGCTCCTTGTTCAGTCCATTGGACCAGCTTTCTCAGGGGTGAAGGGCCCAGTCATGTATTTTACACCAACTCTCTGTTGCACCTTGTCTTATGTATCAGTACTTTCTGACACACAGGCATCTTGCTTGTCCCGTAGCTGTTCCACAATTCCAATCCTGTGTGTTTAAGTCCACTGGAGGGGAACAAAGACAAATGAGAAAGGGCAGAGGAGATGTCAGTGATAGGAGACATCAGAGAGGGTGGGCTGTGAGGAAAGACAAAGTAGTTCAAAGTGCTCTGAGAAGCTGAGGTGCCATGGAGAGGAGAGAGTAGGAGGTGACACACCAGACTCAGGCAACAGAAAGGCTGTGAAGTGTTTTCAGTACACTGGAGCAGAAGTGATGTGCCAGTCGTTTTCAGTTTCCCAGATGTGAGAGGCTTCATGAATTAATTCAGGGAATATACAAGCAAAAGACGTGAGCGTACTCTCGTGCTTTTGATCAAGTCGTGCCACTTCTCTCTTCCTGCCTTTTTTCAGCTAAATCCTGAGCTTGTTGGGCTGGGACTGCTTTTAAGTATGTGAATGCCCTCCACCTCACACCCCAGGGTCTTCCACAGAGTACTGGTGAGAGAAGCAACAGCTTGTGTTAAAGAGGAAATGGCCCGGGAAATGGCTGGGGCACAGCCGCAGGGAAGCTGTGATGTCCCGTGAGGGATGCAACAATATGAACCAGCTCTTTCACTGCCTCCATTTCCTTGAAAAGGAAAAGAAAAGGAGAGGAAAAGAAATCCTCCCAAAACTCATGAGGCACAAATGTGTTATTTTTCCTTTTTTGAAAACAAACGGTCTTTTCAGTTAGACTGATTTGTCCCTGAGACAATCAATCTGAGGTTTATAAAAGCAAACACTTGAGTAATTAGTTCTATCCAGGAAGAATATTAACTCTGTTTATCTTTGTGTAATTAATCACTGACCCTGCCAGCTCTACAAAGCCTCCTTTGCACAGATGGGGCAGGGAGGGAGGCGAGCAGAAGGCAGGAGCGAGGCAAGTAACATGTGATACGCAACGAGAGCGTGTCAGGATGCTGCAACACACATCTTCCACACACACACCTAAACAAGTGCCCATGCAAATTCTGTGAACCTGTATTCCAGCCACAGAGCCATGGGGCTGTGAAGGGCAGCTGCTTGGAGAAACAAGAGAGAATATTTTTACTAAAATTATTTCTATTAACCTTTTAGCTGTGGGGACACTGAGCTCTTCACGGTGGTTCATTTCCCTGATTGATAAGGCAGCAGCAGTGTTTTCCATGTGCTGTGAGCAGGGGCCCAGCAGCTGGCAGGCGAACTGGCACTCCAGTGCTTTCAGCCCGGGGAACCGCAGCCCTGCACTGGCTGGGCCGAACACGGCCAAGTGTCACCCCAGCGTGGGTGGGCTTGCCAGCTAGCTCTGCTGCACTCTAGCCTCCAGCCTACAGTGCATCACGCAACCTCGAGCCTCTTCCTCCATCCCTGACCTCCAGTTTAACTTTGAGGAAATGTTGGGGTTACTTCAAGCATTTTTCAAGGGCACGAAACAAGAACAAGGTCTGTTTCCCCCTTCTCTTACACCTGGTACGATTTACAGACCATCTCTCCTGCGCTGCTTCACTAAGATTTTTTTATCTATTTCACAGTAGCAGCTGAAAACTCTAGAATGAAATAAAAGGCAACAAATATGAAACACTGTGTAAATATGTAACTAAGAAAAGTCAGTCAAAATGCAGCAGGTATGTGCAGCAGGCACGTGGGAAGATTAGCAATAAGATGAACATCACTGATGGGCTTCTTGCTTGACTCAGGTTAGAGAAGACCAGACTGTAAGAAACAGTCTCAATCTCTGTCCACAGTCCCTTAGCACTTCTGTGTGTCCTGGATATAAAATTAGAGATGACATGCAGCTCTCCAGACTCTTAACAAAGCCCAGGGTGATAGGGGACTTGCTTTGTCTGCCAAGACCTTGGTGATCCTGCTCACGGGCACTGCTGTGGCTGATCACATGTGTAAAATGGGTGTGCAAGGCTGTCTGGTGAGAGTGGGTGGGTCTTGCTCTCCACACCCCCAAAATGGTCTTACACAGGTTGAGTCATACTGGCTTCTTTCACTAGCTTGGATTGACCAAAGGGCAGAAAGACCTCATCCAAGAGGGCTGATTTCAAAAGAAATTAAGTCTGCTGGGTGAAACACAGTGTTAGCCACTGCTTCCATGAACATGAAACATGTTTCAGTCCGTTTTCATCTCTGTGAGATCCTACATTTTGTCTTATGGCCCTAGCAGAGGGGACATTTTTGCACTGATCCCAGTGCTTCTCCTAGTAGGATTTTGCTGTGACATGCAAACCACACTGTTCTGCATGCAGATCATTGCTACTGCTGGCAGCTTGTGAACAGTCCCAGGCCAAGCTTTTCCATTAAGGAAGAAAAAAGTGTCCCCCACTTTTCTCACCCCCTTTCTGTTGAGCTACCTTGCTACCTCAGCCACTCTTGGTTGCATCCAAAGAAGTTGAACTCCAGGTCAGAGGAAATCTGATCATCCTCTCCCACCTCCTACCCCAAGTTGCTGTTCATTAAGGTGAGGTATAGCTTAACCTTCACAGGACACTCCTTTTGCTCTTTATCAGCCCTGCTGAACACTAAGCAGGTCACATATGGCCTCTGGCAGCTACACTGCAAATCTTTTGTACCTTTTAATGAAAACATTGCCAGTGTTTTCCTTCTGTCGCTGTTGGAACCCAGCCGCATCTCTGTGATAAATGGTGCCTATTGATGAAGGAATGCTTCAGCCAGACCCACGACTCTGCAAGGACACTGCACTGATCTGGAACTGCAGCCAGGGGTTGTCTACACCAGTCCTGGGGTGCAACAGGGGTTTCAACCCCTTCCTGCAGGTGGGACAATAAAAAACCCTCTGCCACTTCTTTTTTACACCAGGCATCATGAAGGCTGAGTTTCTGTATTAACTCACGTTGTTGTGATAGATACTAAATTACAACATTGTCTATCATCAAATTCAAAACATAAACTGAACAATTTTTTACAAAAATCTCTCCATTTTCAAATGCCAGAGAGCTTGTTTCAGTTTGATGATGGGCTGTATTTCAAAGACTCAGTGGAATAGTGAAGGTTTATAGAAATCCAACGAATGGCACTGCATCCATGTTACCTACAACCAGAGCCCAAGACGTGAAAGGAAGGGATGAGAAAGAGACTTAAGAACCTGGGTGAAAGCTTCTGTGCCTTATTTCATATAAACCAGCTGTCATTCCGAGGAGACAAACCTGAGCTCCTTCTGATCCTGCTGAGCTCCTACCTGGACTACAAGTGCGCTTCCTTGCTTTGGTAGTTCCTGTACAGTGTAAATGCTGATTTGAGGCTCACAGCTCTCCAGTGCTTCCCCATGGTCCATCCCTGGGGCCCACGAGGAGACACCGGTTCTCTAACAGTTCACCAGGACCTTGCTAATACAAGAGAGGGCATTTATTCCTGTGTCCTTCTTGTGGTGATGTCCATAGTTGTGGAAGACTCCACCCTCCTCTTTGATCCAGCTTACAAACACCCTAACAAGGAAACATTCGTAATTATTATTTTTTTTAAGCCAAATCACCAAACAGATTCAACTCCACATGCAGATATGTGATTGCTGATGGCAAAACAAAAGAGGGACCAGGTCCATATGGCCAGGAGCTGGAGAAAGGCGAGTGATCATGGCTTTCTTCAATGATCTTAGATTACTTTCAAGCAGCCATTAATCGTCTCTCTTTAAAGAGTCATGATTTCAGTGTTGGATAATCTCAGGTCAAGCCCAAGTGGCTGTCAAGTTGGGTGGTCATCACAATAAAATATAGGATATCAGGATGCAACCCAGTTTAGCAAGTAATCTGCCAAAGTCAGTGACCCTGTAATTAATGTCTTAAGGGAAGGAAAAGAAAATCTTTTCTTACAGGAAGGGAAAGACATTTTAATATCTTCAGGGGGGGTCACACAACCGAGCAGTGTTGTCTAAGAGTGGTAGCTGGGGAAAGGAATCGCTCTCAATTTCCGATTTCAATACATCCCTCACAGATGCATGAGATTTGAGAAGTCAGTGAGTGTTTCCTCCAAGTCAGTCTAATGATCGTGGGTTCAAGTATATTTTTTCTGTTCAGTCTGAATGGTCTTCTCTGACCCTTATTGAGAATTTATTACAAGAGTTCGTGTGGAGAGGCACCATCAGTCCTTGCTATTTTTCTTTTCTGTTTCCTTCTTTTGTTTCAAAAATATGATGGCTTTTCCAAAGTCACTGTGACTGTAAATCAAAATTCCACTTGGACACCGCCTTGGACACCCAGCACTTCAGCTTGTCTCTGCGGCCTTCAGTGTAAAAGGTTTCTGGGAGACCCAGGAAAACGGTGAAATAACACATCTGTGTTCCTCTTCAAAGCCAAGTGGCTGGGTAGGGGCCAGATTAACCTGATGATGGCCTTGGGTGTCAGCTCTTTCCCAGGCAGACTTTCTTCCTGGGACACCCTCCGTGTTGTTTGAAAGCATTCACTGGTGGAGGAAAGCAGTCTCCTTAGCTTGAAGGTGTCCTGCTCAGCTGGCTCCAGGTTCTTCCACAAGACAGACACAGCTGCATTGCGGTGATCTGTGGATGAGTACCAGGCCCAAGGGGAGGAGAGGAGGTGGCAGGAGCAGGATGAGAGGGTGGGTAGGACAGAGAAGCAGAAGAAGGTCCCTGGGGCTGTGATTGCTGTTCCTACTGTCAAAAAGGGCATTGAGGGGACGGTAAGAGGAAACAAGGATGAGCAATGTGCTTCTCTTCTCCATGAATCTCCACTCCAGGGCAGCAGGCCATTCCCATAGAAGCATCTGGTTATTCCCTGCTCAGCTATAATTAGAATTTCTCGTACCTCACACCACTGATGAGGCAAAGCACGCACAAAGAGTTTGAACAACCGGCTCGTTTCTCCCTTATGTCTATTAGGTGCAAAACACCGGTTTTGGAGACTTCTACTTTTTTCAAGGTTCTTCACAAAACTGGGGAGGAACTTCCATGGTTTTTTGACTTCTCCTGCACACAACCAACACAGGACTAGGTGTCAGTTGTTCACCAGTCTTTGAAACAGGTGCAGAGGTACAGTAGAGGTCTCCTTCAGGTGTTCCAGTTAGCTGATTACCAGCCGTATCACCAGTCCAGCATGTAACCTCTGCAAATTATGGGAAGACTTACCAGCACGTTGGCAGTCCTGGCAAGACACAACTGCAACAGCAGAAAACATCCGGCAGCAGAGCTGGGTGTTTATTAAGTCCTGGCCTTTGAGGTCACAATGACGCTGTACAAAGAGATAAGCTATTTCTCTTTGCTAGTGAATTTTGAAAGGTGAAACAAATGGTTAAAAGAGACTGGGAGTCCACATTGGGAGAAGGGAGCACACGCTTATGTGAGTAGGCATGGCTGTTCCCACAGAACAGAGAAAGAGATGAAAAAACACTTCTTGCCCCAAACTGCTATCCCATTACCCATCCACTTGTGCATGAACTGCTGTGTGACTGAAATGAATCTGACCCTTAAAAAGAATTAGAAAATGTTACTTTTTATTCTAGACACAGCCTTTGGGTAAATGCCTTGGTGGTCTGATAGACACTGGCACAAAGGAGCCATTAATGGCACGGGGAGTCTCAAGGAAGCAGGGATGACACCTAGGAAGGCACTGCAGTCATAATTCTCCCAGAGGCTTTTTGCTTTCTTTCCCACCTGCTGCAGATCAAAGACCTCAAGGAAAATGGATTTTAGGAGGTGGAAAGGTTAGCTGTTGTGAGGGTATGCTTGTGTTTTTTACTGCTGTATACCAGCAGTTGTGCAGCTCTGGTGAAAACCAGAGCTCTATTATTAATTTTCTTGTATCAGTAGAAAGGAGCAGGGCAGTGGGGTCAAGGGAAGTGAAAGAGGCCTTGCAAGGCAAGCAAAAGAAAGCATTGAGGGGGAAGTAGCGCTATCAACTCTTGTGATGTGATAGCAACTTTCACCATCCTTGACCTCTTTCTGAAAAACGGTGCCTATCAGAGATAAATGACTGTGCTGGGAAAGCCTAGAAATTGGACAGGAGAGCAATTCAAAAGGTTTTTTTAAAAGCACTAGGGGAAAAAGAGTAACTACATGTTTTAAATAAAGAGTGTAGGTAGTTTATGTCAGTTATAAATTCGACTTATGGTCATTAATGATAATAAAATTAAATTATACAAAGCAATCAGAGGCTGAAATGGAACAATCCAAGGATTCACAAAAACATTCATAGATGTTTGTGTACATACCCTAGCATGAGAAATGAAATTTATACACAACTATTGTTTGTAGAATGATTGAGCTTTTGTCTTAGATATAACACAATGTGTAATCTAAGATGAAGCTTTTGTAAAACACATTTTTTAAGGCCATGTCCCTCACCATGAATTCTGACCGAGATTGAAGCACACATACAGTGGCCAGCGTGAATCTCTGCTGCCTGTGGTGTGGAGCACAGGGCCCAACAGAGCTTCTGGGACACACCACCTTGTTTTCACTTGTAAATGCTAAAGAAAGGAGGTGGTGACTCAAAGTCATGATTGCAGTAGAAAAAAGAAGTGCATAGTGGCTTCAAACATGCCCAGAGCAGCCTTGCCTGGGGCCACCACCCCTTGCAGTTGTAAAGAACATGCCTGTGGAAAGCAGAAAGGTGTTGTTTATTTTCTTGCCTGTTTTCCTACCAAAAAAAGCCAAATACAGAGCTAGCACAATTTGGATTCTGGTTTGTATCCAATAAGATTCCTATCCCCTGGTCTCACTTGTGCAGTCTCTTCAGCAAAGGCTGAAATCTTCATTACAGAAGGTCACCTGTGCAAGTATTTTCCAACTAAGTGCTTCATTCCCCACACAGGCTTTTAGGATTACTGTTAGGCTCGGTGCTTTCTCTAGGGGAGGAAGGGAGAGAGGAAGCTATCTGTTTATCCAGGTTTCTGCAAAATTGCTATTAACCTGTGACATGATGCAAGGCTTGTTGGCTCTACCTGCTGGCTAGAGGGGAAACCACACTCCCCTGACTGGGATGTCCTTAAAGCATTAACAAACCATCTCATGAGACAGTGGATTAGAGATAATAGAAGAAATCAAAAAGTAGCTGCTACCTGATAGTTTTCAAGCTGTCAGGTGTGCCGGCAGAGCAAGACTGATGGCCGGGAGCAGTGGGAATTGATAACATTTCTCTGCTTCCTGTTAGGCTCTCCATAACTATGCAATGAGAAACATCAGCCCGGAAACTAGTCCCACTGCAACAGTTTCATCTGCATGATGATTAAAGCTCAGACCATCGTATGTCCCTCTGCAGTTCAGAGAATTGGGGATCAACTCCATTTGTCCTCAATCTCATCCTGGTCTAGGGCACTGCAAAGCCACGGGCTGCAAGGAAGGTTTTCATTACTGAATTTTAGCTCTACAGTCTGAGCTCTGATGGAAAAAATGAACAGCTACGAAAGCAAAAAGGGGGTTTGTCTGTGGTTTAGCTGATCCCTTTTTAGTTGGCGTATTGGCAGGAATGAAGTGAATGGCCTCTTCTCTCAGCTTTTTCTCCAAATAACGATTGCCTCCAAACAGCGACTCTTACGCAACCAGTATTACAATCTTGACATTGTAATCCTTTCCTGAGCACATTTTCAAAGTTGACAATAAAGAATAGAGTGCTTTTTTCCTTCTAACTGCCATCCCAGCCTGGCTTTTCATGTCAGCGTGAGCTCTCCTGTTCATATCTTGTCACAGGCAATCCAAGGTATGCCTCTCCAGGAGCCTTAGGGAGCTGGAATGCCAAACCCAGAGATGAAAATCAGTGGGTTTCCTGTGGAAAAAAATGCTCAGAAATCTTATCGGCCCAATAATGTTCATTTCCAGACATGTCTAATCCTGAGGGACTTGCCACTGGATTTACATCTGGATTGTATAAGTTTCACTGAAACACCTGCATTAGTCTCTCTCTCCAGTCAATGGAAAAGATCTGCAGGTTTGACAGTCCTCCTGGAGGTACTCTGCTCTGCCAGTGGCTACAGCAGGAGCACAGGGTGATGAGCCTCCTTGCCTCAATACAACAACAAAGAGCAGAAAATGACACAAGGATACACTGGAGCCATAACTAACGACTTTGAGTTATCAGAAAGCTGGAACCCAGCTCCAGTCTTTCTGGAGCAAACCCCACACAGTCTGGTTTTATCCCTCAGAGGAATAGCTCAGTATCAGCACACAAAAGGCTTGTGCCTCTGGAGAAAGAAGAGGTAATTTTTAAAGCAGAACCACTCAGCAAGAGAAGAATTTTCCCCACCCCCTGCCCCATATTTGACAAACTTCGCTCCCACTGGGGTCAGAACTCAGCAGTCAGATCACCCTGGGCAGCCTCTGAAAACTTCAGCTATTCAGGGGATGTACCTACAGGATTTGCATAGCACAGATCACAGAGTTTTGCTTTTTCTCTCTTAATCGCTCAAACTTTTGTCCCAGGCACACTGACAGGGATTTGAAGAGCTGATGTCCTTCCTGAGAGACGTGCTCTTCTCCCATTAGCAAGAACTAAAAGTGGGAGTGCTCAGCTTGGTGTTTATGGTTGCCTCTGGGTACAATCTGGATGGAGATATTGCAGCTGTGCTGCTCAACTACAAAGAGTTTGGATCCCAGATTGCTTGCCCAAAGTTTACTATCACCACCAAGCACAAAAACCTCACAGATTGAGAATGATCTGTCCACTGTTCCGGTGGAGCTAAACCATGACATGGTCCTTTTGTTGTGACAGAGGGTGAATTCTGAGCAATTTTCTCCTGGGAGATAAAACCTTTCTGTGGTGTTTCTAAAAGATGCTCTGAAGCTTGGCTTTTTGGCTTGCAAAAGAGCAACAAAGATGACTAGGAGTATTTGTTGCCTCTTTGATACATGCCTGCCATACTGATTGCAGCTATGTAGACAGAAAAGTGGCAAAACACATCTAGAAGCTCTGAAAAGTCTGATTATTACATAGGGGGAAAAAAAAAAACTACTCACAAAACACCCTTCTAAAAGCTGTTTTGGACAAAATGATGTCAAAATGCCTGACATAAATATGATGTTCACAATAGTTCCATTAAGACAAGGATCCCATTGTGCCTAGTACTGTCACAACACAACACAAGCTAAGATTACCCTTACCCCAAAGAATTTATCGTCTTAAGCTGAGAAAATAGGAAAAATTCATTTTCTTCACTTTACAGGTGGAAAAGAGTAAGTGATTCGCCCAAGGTCACACAGGAAGCCTGTAAAAAAGCAGAAACATGACCTGGTTTTGCTGAGCTGTATTCTGGAGCTGTAACCACAAGGCCATTCCTCCTCTCCCAAAGCAGAAATTGGTTCTGGCTGCAACAATTTCTCAATGAGGGGATTTAACCATCTTCTGGGTCTCCGTCATGGGTGGGCGGAGCTGAGACAAACCTCATCATTAAGCCCATGATGGTATTTGTAGAATTGACCATGCAGATGTCCGCGATGGCCAGAAGAAATTCATTATGCAAATGACCCTCAAAATCAGCCCATCATTTCAAGTTGCTAATGGAAAACAACTCTTCCTAAACTGTATATCCCAAACATTTCCTTCAAGCAGCAGTCTTTAAAATATATATATATATATGCACATATATATTTTTTATTTAATCGGTGTTGTATTTCTCTGACAGATTGGTCCAGAATGCAGAGGGAAGGGAGAAGCCACTGGAATGTGGTCTAAATTAATAGTGAATTGTGACACAATCCAGAGCACTCATAATAATCAAGTTAGTATGTTTTACATTTTCTCTCAATGTGTTTTGCATTTTTGCTGCGTTGGGAAGGAGGCTTTAGATATTGAAACAACATAATGTTGAACTTAAAAAATGACAATTCAAACACCGTCTGCTTTAAATAGTTTATACCTTGATAGTCTAATGCTCTGTGCAATGTACACATGGCTTTGCTAGGGACCCCTCGAATAAATATAGATTATTTATGGTAATGGATGAGTGCTGTTATAGTCTCAAAACCCTTCTGACTGCTGCCTGGCTAGCCAATCAGCAATGTTTTTTTCACACATGGGCAGTAACAAAACTGTAGTAAGGAAATGAGTGAGCATTTGCTTCTATTGTTCCTACCATTACCTGGGGTTTCTCCCAAGCCATGGAGAACGTGTCTCCATGGTCCCTGCAATCTTGTTTAGTGATACCAGAGACACATTGTTTCTGCTTTTCCCAGCACCATGTCCTGCTTCCTGCTGGTTTATCTTCCCAATTATGTTAAATATTACCCTATATTTATCTTATGACCTTGAGGAAAGTCTGTCACAGGGAGTCTAGGCAACAGGGTTATTCAGTGGGTCTTTTTAGGAGACAGGTAATTTCGTTTTTAATCCTGCAGTGAAAGGGTGAAATTTGTTTCCCATGACTTCAGCCTTTTAAACAACAGGTATCTCATTTAAGGTCATTGCACAATATCTCTTCCATTCATCTCTGGTATGTTGGACATGATAGATGAATCACAATTGAAGATGCCAATCTCTGTTCCTGCACTTGGGTTCTCCATAAATGGTGTAGTCCACAAACCCAACTTTGAAATTACTACAGTTAGGTTAGGTTAGAGAAATCCTGCCATGAAGTGTCCCACAATGAGAGAGATATTCACACCTTGGGCACAATAGCCAGCATAACTGTGAAACTCAGCTCAACAACAGGCAATTCAGGCTGATTGAGGTGGGATATAGCTTAACTGGGGTCTTCGGGCAGGAAATGGGGAGCAGCAGCAATAGTCCTAAAGGTAACAATCCACAGTGTTGGGTTAGCACATGGCTCTAGATCAATTCTCCACTTTGGTTTGAAAATTCCTGGTATTTGTCTTCTTTCATGTCTTCAGTTTGGAAGATCTCCATGGCAGCCAATGCTCCTGCTTGGGGTTTGTATGGTTATTTGGGCCACAGAGTCAACTGGACTTTAATGAGGGTGGTTTCTCCCATAATAAAGTTCATCTCTTCCTTAGTCCACATTCATATATCCAGAAGCAGACAAGTGCGGCACAGGAGACAGAACAGCTTGCCTTCTAGTCTGATTATGCATCACGAGCTACATAATGTCTAATCAAGTCAGTTTGACTATTGATTGACCTAAACAAGTCTTGGCAAGCTAATACCTACTTTTACTTCTTCTCCTTTTGTACAGGTAAAACAGTATGGTACCTCACAGCAATAGTGTCTTGAGAGCAACATGGCAAGTATATAATTTTTTATTTTATTTAGGCAAACCAGCATTTAAAAGACTTCTAAGGCAGTTCCATTTTCTGTGCCATTCCATAATATGTACTTCCTTTTCTAGGAGTGCTAAATAACAAGTGATTCTTGTTGGGCTGGTGATTAATTGTACATTTTAATGGTAATCACAGAGTCGTTTAGGTTGGAAAAGACCTTTAAGGCCATCAAGTCCAACTGTTAACCTGGTACTGCCAAGTCCACCACTAAACCATGTCCCTGTGTACCTCATGCACACATATTTTAAACCCCTCCAGGGATGGTGACTCCACCACTTCCCTGGGCAGCCTGTTCCAATGCCTGACAACCCTCTCAGTGAAAAAAATTTTCCTCATATCCAATCTAAACCTCCCCTGGCACAAATTGAGGTCATTTCCACTTGTTCTATTACTTGTTATTTGAGACTGACACCCACCTTGCTACAACCTCCTTTTGGGTAATACCAAAAGGCACTTTTTAGTATTCTTCGTTTGTGCGTTGCTGGCTGACTAATCAGGTTAGACCTGTCTAATCATTGGCAATAGCTATATTAATTATGTCTCATATTGCATTGATTTCTAAGTCAGAATTCAAGATAACATTGATTGTCTAAATGACAGATGACTTAAGTCAATAAATGGTTCTTGGAGAAAGGAAAAAAATTGAAATAAACTGACACAGAAAAATGCCTCAATATGTGCATGACTTGGATTACAAGAATTAAAAATCAGCTCGTGTGTGTCATCTTTACTTAATTTTTGAAAGGCTATTTACATCCTGTGGTGATGGCTTTGATGCTTAAATGAGATTCTCAGAATGAGACTGACACAGTTAAGATGGTCCATTATGTGCAATAAGCTGTCTTATTGTAAATTTGTTTTTTGTACTAGAATTGTGTAGTTTGAGGCCCCCCATCCCCATGCTGAGTGCTAGCCATGTCTACACCAGACACAAACCTCAGTGCCAAAGAACTTCAAGCTAAACAAAGCAAGCTGGAAGGGAAAGAAGACTTGCCGAACGTCACACAGCAAGTCTCTGGAGGAGCAGAGAATAGAGCAGCTGACAGTGGGTACCCATCTGATGATGGCCAACTAGTCAAACCAACACCCAACCAAGTTCACACTCTAATTAACATGCAACTCAGAGAGACTTGAGCACAATGTTTACACAGATTAACAGAATGATAGGGGTTGGAAGGGACCTCTAGAGATCATCTAGTCCAACCCCCCTGCCAGAGCAGGATCCCCTAGAGCAGATCACACAGGAACAAGTCCAGGCGGCTTTGGAAAGTCTCCAGGGAAGGAGACTCCCACCTTTTCTGGGCAGCCTGTTCCAGTGCTCTGTCACCCTCCCAGTGAAGAAGTGTTTCTTCATGTTCAGTTTGAACCTTCTGTTTTCCAGTTTATGGCGATTGCCCCTAGTCCTGTCACTGGACACCACTGAGAAGAGCCTGGCCCCATCCTCTTGACACCTACCCTTTAGGTAGTGATAAGCATTGATAAGATCCCCCGCTCAGCCTCCTCTTCTCCAGGCTAAACAGACCCAGCTCTCTCAGCCTTTCCTCATATGGAAGGTGCTCCAGGCCCTTCATCATCTCAGTGTCCCTGCGCTGGACCCTCTCCAGTAGCTCCTTGTCTTTCTTGAGCTGAGGAGCTCAGAACTGGACACAGCACTCCAGGTGAGACCTCACCAGCACAGAGTAGAGGGGGAGGATAACTTCCCTCGACCTGCTGGCCATGCTTTTCCTAATGTATGTCAGGATGCCATCGGCCTTCTTGGCCGTGAGGGCACACTGTTGGCTCATGGTCATCCTGTTGTCCACTGGGACTCCAAGGTCCTTTTCCCCAGGGCTGCCCTCCAACGGATCAGCCCCCAACCTGTGCTGAAACATGGGGTTGTTCTTCCCCAGATGCAGCACTTTACACTTGCTCTTATTGAATTTAGGACAACCCTATTTGTCAATGATGTGCCTTGTCAAATTAACTCAAATAACTCAACACATTAACAGGAACTAAAAAAACCCGGAGATAAATAAAAGGTGATACAAGTTGTGACCATGATTCTCATCATCTTCTCTAGAGTGCTAAAAAAACCCCACACACCAAAATAACCCCAAACCCCAAGAAGGACTGATGCCACTACTTGCTTGTAGAAGAAAGAAGTCACTGTCTAAAGATCTTCTAGTCAAAAGCTGGAACATTTGGGAGCCTCTTTTCATGGGAACATCCTGAAATCAGTTTTCCCAATAAAGAAAGAAGGACATCTCATTTATGCACCTAACCCACTGCTCTGGGTTTTCGTAGACTCACTGCTCTTTGCAAATCAGCTTTCTTAGCAATCGCCCAGCACCTGTGCTTGCTGTAAAGGATACTGTGAGTCAACACAAATTAACCAGAGGACAAACTAGAGGAATTCTTGCAAACATACAGTGTTCATAACACAAACTGCATGCCTGCCAGATGCAGCTTTGTTTATCTATGATACACATCAATCTCAACCTTCTTGTGTTCCAGTCAGCTGTTTTACACCCTGGATTTACTTAGTTTTTTGTAGTTTCATTTTGCAAGAAGTTCATCATATACAAAAAGCTGGGCTATCCATAGCCAAGTAGCAGGTTATTACCAAGAACAAAAAGTGGATTATTGTGATGAGGAGAGCATTTAGAAAAGTATCCATAGAATGCACCTTAGCTTTTCCACTCACAGAAATACATGTGTATTATTGAATACTCCCACAAATTAATTTCTTACACCTAGTCACTAGATACTCATTTTTAACAACACTTGTTACCTTCAATCTGCTTATTCCAAATATTCACCAGTCTTTGCACATGACAGGTTATGTTGCACAGTATCCCTTTCTGTTTTCTTATTCAATTCCTAATGCTTTCTGACTTCATAATAGCATAATATGACTCATAAGAAGCAAATAATGAAGACCAATTAACTAGTGAAATCCTAGCAACACAGTTATTACCTACAGTCTGGGCTTCACAGTCCATCAGTAGGTCTCCAGACACTTTCAGCAAACAAGTAATACGATGCCGCTCCTCAGAACAAATACATTTGCCACTTATATTTGCATAATACTGTCCCCAAACCAAAATATTATGGTACAGTGTTTTGGAAGCTTTGCTTCAGCACTAACTGTGCTAGTGAAGCTGCTGACTGATTCATGTGTAAAAAGACAGCTGCAGCTTTGTAAGCAGAAGGTGTGTGCTCCGGATGCTACTCCAGGACATGTACCATTGTAAGCTGATACAAACTGTTTTATGTGACAGATGGTGTCTCTTGTTTGATATGAACCACTGAAGTTTGAGAGAAGCTACTATTGACTGATGTGAACCAAATGATAAATTTTTTGTCTGGAGGAAGTGGAATGCAAATCATGCAAGTTCTGGATCAAGCCACGTATGGGGGTTATGTGCTCTGTGGTCTAAGGCCTCAGGAAGACCCAAGCTAGAAACGTATCCAGTGGTAAATACACATGGGAGAGAAGAGCTATTTAAATCAAAGGACAATGCTGGCATAGGAAATAGGACATGAAGAACAGGATAAAATCTGGCTGTAAATATGAACTCGTCATGAATAATTTCAGATTGAAGACTGGGAAGAAGGGAAATGCAGGCTTGTAACACCTACAAGAGGAGGGAGGACAAAGAAGCAAACATCAGAAACAAAGATGTGTGGCAAGTTTCAGGATGGAACTTCATGACATTGTATTTTGGATGCAGATCCAGGAGGTCCTTCCAGACCTATGTCATACCTCAAAGGAGTGCTCCACCAGCATGAAAAAGAGGTTGACAATGTGACACCAGCCTTTAACTAGAGAAATTTGAGGAATATAGAACGCAAATCTCTCTTTACAGTGCTGTACTTCTGGTATCTGTCATTGTTATGTTAAAGTCACAGTTACTTTCTGTTAGAGCACATGTATGGAAGCTGTCTCCATGCAAAAACAGTCCCAGCAGTGGATCTGGACAGTGGCAAGTTACTCCCGTGTATGTAAAATGTGGCTGGAAAACTGCATGTACACTTTGTTACTTGTCATGGCAGTTTATTTGTTCTCTTTCTTTTTTAAATCAATCATTTGACTGTCCCAAATATCAGCCTTTAGAGGCAGAAGGCATTTATGCAGGCAGGCTATTACTGTATCCACCCAGACCTTCACGCTGATTGTGCAGATTATATAAACCTTTTGGTTACATTAGCACCTGAATATGATTTATGAGGGCAGACGGGAGATGGTGATTGACCCGCTTTCATGAAAGCAGCCTGTTTGCTGTGAAACAGCTTCCGGCATAAATCATTTTAGACATGCTTTTACACCAGGACTAAATAAACACTCACTTACCCCTGGTACCTGCTAATATGTTAACAAGTAATGTCCTCAAACAGCCTCATTATTTGATTACATCCGAGACTGGGGACTTTGTGCTGTTGCTTTCTCTGCCTGCCAGGATCTCGTGAGCCCAGACACATTAGCTCACTTGAACACAGAGTGAAAGTGGGAGTGTTATCAGCCTCCATTATCAACCCGGCATAACAAAATAGAGCATAAGGGCATTTATGATCTCATGGCTGAGGCATTATAACACAAATGGCTTAATCCCCGCAGTTCTCAACAGTGCTGTTGCCATGTCTTTGGGTCAGTAACATGGTGCAGGGTTAATTAAGAAAGACAAATACGGTGGAAACAAGGGAAGTTGGAGGGGTGCCTGCATCCCATTCCTGCCTGCGCTTGTGACCAGCGTGCTCTTGGCCTGTGGAAGATGTGCTCTGTTGCTGCAATCTGTGCAACATGCCCGTCTTCAGGAACAGCTGCCGAAGTGGACAGTGGCTGTGGGTGATCTTGCATCCCTCAAGACAGAGGAAGGTAACCACCCGACATGGAGGAGAGACAAAGACACACAGACAAGGGAGTTGTGTCAGGTGCAGACTCCAGTTACTAGTTTTGCTGCTGAAGTAAGGCTGGCCACCAGCTCAGGATGAATTTAGCCAAACCCCACATATCTGCGGGCAACTCCCTCCATGTGTAGTGCAAATACAAAGTCAGACAATGTAGCTGAGCCTGCACAAACAACAGTGATCTTAAGTTATATTGCTTTTCTCCTCTTGTGGCTCAGGAGTGTTAACATCGACAGCTGAACTCACTTCCTACTAATATCATTATTTTGATATGACTCTGACATGTCATGTGGCCTCACAACAGGCCTCACAAGCCACTTTGGGACCAGACTTTTTCTTAGCATTAGGCTCTTTCCAGCATCAGAGTTTCTAGTTGTTTTTCTAGGCACTGAAGGATGTTGTAGGAAGTGCAGGAACTCGGCTTATATAAAGCATGAGAGAAAAAAAATCCATGAAATAGGAGAGGGAAACAGCACACTGGGAGGTACGGGTGCTTTATGTCCAAAATATGGTGGCACCCACTTGTTAGCATCAACTGCCAGAAGCACCTTCAGTGTTTTCAACAATAAACGACTCCCCCTGAGATACGTTGCTAGCTCACTGCCACAGCAGCTGTGACCTTCAAAGGAGTTATTCGCTTCCCTCTCAGGGAAATCAGGACATTTTTTGTAGTCCATTAAACTGCGCTTCTGTTATCTTGAGCTACTGAGAATGCAGGGCTCCATATGGCACATTTGGGACCCCTCAGTGGAAGGGAGAGGGTGATGGAGTGGTGCCTCCATATCATTCAGGAGTTCAAGTGAGAAGCCAGGCTTCACCTGGAAGCTGTGTCTCCTACTGATGTAGACCTGAAGCTCTCCTCACATAGAAACATCCCGCCTCCAGGTTTTGGGGACATCCTGGTAGCGCAGCTCTGACCTGACTTCTTAACACACATGGCAGAATCCATCTTGACATGAATATCTGAGCAGATATCAGTAAAGATGAACTCAAGTGGATAGACACACCAGGATGCAGGGTTGCTACAAGAAGAGAAGCAGGCCTGCAATGCCCAGAAATTGTCCACATTTTCAACATCTGAGCTCAGAAGCTTAAGAAATACATTTAAGTACTCAATAACCAAAAGCTCCAGACCTTTGTTTCCTCAGCTCTGATGAAGTTGTGCTTTATCATAACATGCCATTATCCCTTGTGAAACCAACAGTAATTTAAGTCTTCAGACCCTAACTTAAGAAAGCTTCCCACCATAGGAAAATGTCAGAAGTACATGTGAGTCCCATTGTAATGAAAGGGACATAAACACACCCTAGAAGGCAAGCACAGGTTTGGATGTTTTACTGAATCAGGCCCTTCACGAGTGCATTGAACTCTGGATACTCCTTTACCTGGGACTACATTTTCCCCCTGTTTTTGCTAAGAAAGGTTAGCAAAACTGATAAAGGTGAACACTGAACAGAGACTATTTTTATTTTATTAGATTTACTTTGCACCTCACATTTGTCATGGCTCTCCTAGCAGTGATGCTGTCCTAGCCATGATGTAATCTGCTATTAACTAGTCTCCTTTTGTCAGCCTGCATCATCAAAGCCTGTTTTTATGGAGTGTTAAGTCTAATATTTACAGTGTTAAATACTTGGACAATATTTAAATTGGTTTCATCACATACTATATTTAGTTGGAGTGATATTGTCTGGTTAACAGCAATGAAAACAATTCTGTTCTTTTGGGTTTTATATTTTGAGTGGGTATTAGGTAACTGGAAAATATGGTCATTATATTTGTCTAACATTTCTGCAAGTTGTAACATGGCATTTCAATTTAGGCTTTAACTCATGAATTATCCGTACGCAAAACTTTTGAGAAGTTTCCAGGTTCAACATCCAAACAAGCGCAGAGTTCAGTGGCGTGTCTGAAAGGAAAGCAGTTTAATATTTCTACACATATATAGAAAAGTAAGAAGACATTTTTCAGGACCTTTTCTTTCCAGCAATGCTGCTGTTACACAAAGCCTGCTCCAAAGGTATTTTAATGTCAAACAAAAATCACAATTAAGGTGTGAACTAATCCTAGTCTCACAGAGACAGTCATGGCTACATTTCTGGGTATTTCTTCGTGGAGTTTTCATTTGTCTGAGTGGTTTGTGTTTGTCTCCACTCGTAGATTGTGCGGGCAGTCTTGCTCATACTCTCCTGAGTAACTTTGTCCTTTGAACCAAAGGCCTGCAAGACATTGCAAGCTGTACTTATCTCCAGCAGCAAGGAACTCCTTCTTCAAATGACGAAGATGTCACCCTTCAATGTAGGGATTTTTTCTAGAGTTTTTGCTAATGTTTATGCATTAGAGAAAGTGTTACAAGAACTGCTTTTTTTTTTTTTTTTTTTCCCAACTGCAGGGAAAACATTTTACCTTCTTTTATGTCTTGAGCTTTTCTTTCTTTTCCTAGTGTTGGTGTTAAGACATCTTCCCATCTCAGCTGTGCGATTTCTAGCTACCCCACTGAGTTAGTTATTTCTCTCCTCTGGGCCAGAACAATACCTGCTCTATATGTTGCCTCTTGCCCACCAGAAGTTTCTGCTCCAGAGACTTTTGTCTGTAGTTCTACGCAAGAGTCAGAACCACAGCATGCAGAAGGATTTTCCCCTGGCTGGTAGAAAGGACTCTGCTCACAAACCATGACTCAGACTCAGATTTGTTGAGCTAGGTCTCTATACAGAGGATCCCACTAACAAGAAAGTGCTGTAATCCCTTCAGGCAGCCCTTTGAACTGCCCAGGAGCTCTTTGACAAAGCCTGATAATAACTTCTGAAACACTGGAAACTTTTAATCATCCGTTTAATTTATTTTTAGCAGACAGAAATGCTTTCTGTAGAAATCTACAGTCAGGCTGCAGAAAACTAGGCACAAACCAAAAGATACACTGTAATTTTGCTAGTTATTGTATGAAATGAAAACTAGTGCATTTCTTTTTTTGGTAATTCATAGGATTTTGACATTTGAAATCTGACTGGTTTTAGAGACTTTCAGAAGAAATACAGTAAAGTTCATTTCTCTCCATGGATTGCAGTTTCTCCTTAGCACTGTGATATGAGTTTGTTCGTTGGACTTAAAATAAACTTGGGATGTGGAAGTAGTTCTACTTCCCCTTCTGCTAATTCCCAAAGTCTTCACAGGCGTCACAAAATTGTGGCTTCTGCATAGCTGGCTAGAAGAGGGGTGGGGGTGGGGAAGGAAGATCCCATCTCTGTGTGGCATTGCCATGACTTGGTGAGCAAAGTCTCCCGTGTGTGCTTTTAAAAAATAGATTGGTTGTCACCTGCTGAAGCTCCACCTTCCAGAGTGTCTAACTGAAAGTAAAACTTGCTCATCCAATCAACAAATAAAGAGTAAAACCATCAATAATCAGATAAAATATGTTTGAATTCACCAGCCCTGGTAGATCACTTGGATGAGTCTGAATTCCACCTTTGGCTCCCTCCCATTTTCGCACTAGCTAAGTGTTACCAACAGAAGCACATCAAACAGGCGATCTTTGCTTTGGCTTGAAGGCCAGTGCCAAATTGTCCAGGGGTAACAGAGCAACCTGGAGAGCATCAGAGCCCTTGAACAGTCACTTCCAGGTTATAGAAAGGCTCAACAGTATTCATCTGTTTTCTTTACTATATGCTTGTGAACCATCCACTCGTAGAGAGGTGAACACCTCTCCAAGACATTTCCACACAGGAAATAAGTCGCTGAACACTTCTTCCAGACACTGATCTTCTTGTTTAAAACATGCTTCAGACTCCTAGAAAGGGTTTGGGTGGCCGAACTTGAAAATTTTTAATTGTTTTTTTATTCTGTCTTTGCTTTTGCAGCTTGGACCTCAGTGTTCAGTGCCCAGCAAATCCACTCTTCAGCTGCGCTTTGGAAATCCTTGGTGAAAAAAACACAGAATGCTATAGGTGTGAGAAGGATAAAGACCTGGGAACCAGTGTCTTTGCATCTATTTCCTATTTTCCACGTCCTCTCTTGTCATTTTTGTATAAATTTGTTTTGCATAAATTGCATAAAATATAGCATTTTACAGCTTTCACTTAGTAATATTTGTGTTATGATTTTTTTTAGGGAAAACGCCCTTCCCCAACGATCTTCAGGACAATCTATGCAACTTTCAAAATATTGTTATTTGTACAAAACCAGAGTTTATTTCAGGCTTTTCTAAAGCATTGGCCTGGTTTGGAAAAAAATGAAAGTGAAAGGTTTATTCATATTCCTTAATGAAACTGTGTTTTAATTTAAAGATGTCACAAAGTTTATGGCAGTCTTTATTTACTTTCACTGAGCCCCCAAACCCAAGTATGACTTCCAGATTTGCCACAAAGCAAGTAAAGAAGCAGGAAATGTAAAACAAACTTTGATTAAGAGCCTGATTCTGCTGATTAAAATCAGTGGCCAAACACTCTCTGACTCCAGAGATCAGATTTGAACCTTTATTGCGCTGGACCTACTCCAAAACCCACTAAAGTCAATAGGAGTTTTTCTTTTGAGCCCAGTCACTGGGTGTCTGTCTGCCTTTTTCTCTCTTAAATTATAAATCACCAGGAGGAGTTTAATCTTGCAGTTTTCAGAGCCAGTGTGACATTTATTTTAACTTTGGCTGTTGACAAAGCACCCTGCATCCTGCATTTCCCTGCTGGCAATCACATGTCTATTCTAACTCACATGTTACTTTCTGTCAGGGTTTTTGTTTTATTTGTCCTCTGCTTTATTGCCATCCACTTCTCCAGCCCTCCCTTTTCATCTGTCCATCACATTTGGCAGGAAGAAAAATGGATCTATTTTACAATACCAATTTCAGTGCCACTTGCCAGTCCAAATAAGAGTTGTGTATGTAACACACCATACAGGGTCTCAGTTTCTGGATTTTGTCACAAGAGCTGTATTTTCTCAGCAGCTTATTAACAGCATGTGTTTGGGGTGAAAATTAAGCAAATGGAAAAAGGATGTCACAGCAAGGAGCTGTGTTGCAACACTTAGGTTATTATATTGCATTAAGTTAAACAAAGCCTGTTTAGCCATGTTATGACTATGATTCTCATTCATTCCAACCCCGTAAGAAAATGTATTTGGAAAGAGGCAACTTTGCTCAGTCAATTTCCCTTCGGTCAAAACGCTCCCAGGTGCCACTCCTGAGAATTTGACAGGGGAAAAAAAAATTGTTAAGGGGGAGTAGAGCTTGAGAGGGGAACGGGGGGGAAGATTGCCATAACTCTGCTGGTGCCAAGAATAAGAAGAATAATGAGAACCGCTGCAGATCGGAAACTTTCTTTTGCCCATTTATCAAGCCCACATTAATTTCTCATCTTTCACTGTCTTTGGAGCACGTGTGTCAGGTGAACAAAAAAAAGCTATAAGAAATCTTAAATTGCACTCCACTTTCCCAGAAAAATGTGCTGACCCTCTATCGTGTGCCAGAGATCAACCATGCGGCTTTTAAACTGGCTCTGGATCCATAAATAGCCCTTGGACAGGGCTGCCAGACAGTGGAGAAGGCTTTGAATTTCTCATTCAAAGAAGGGGTGACATACAATTGCCCAGCACCAACCCTTCGACTGGCTCATTCCCACATCTGGGCAATGACTTTGTTGCCTACATGGGAGCTGAGCAATTCTGGAAATTGGACTCTAAGTAGAAAACATTCCCATTTCTGCTCCGTTGGTTCTATTGGTGGGGAAATGCAGCACTGTGACGCTTTTACCATATGTGGATTTCTGGATAATTTCTAACTCCCCCATGCCTGAGCCATAGCTTGCTGAACAATTCCCATCAACTACTGCTCCTAATTAGGGTGGAAATGATGCAGGTGACTTTGACAAGATGAGTTTCTTGGGTGACCTAATTTAAACAGAGCACTTCTGCATTGCAAATGCCTAGCCTCTTGATGGGTTTTGGGCAGAAAACTCAGTTCTCAAATGAAAGGGATGGCCGTGTCTTCCAGGTCAGCCTCACTGACCTCCTCAGAGAAATCGGCCCTCTGCAACTGGTACAAAAGCTGCAACAGAGGAAATCCTTCCTCCCTGTAGGATTTCCCACCTTAAAGTCTTGCTTCCAAGTCTTTGCATACAAACCACTGTCTGCAACTCTTTTTTACTGACCTGAACTGGGCATAAAATTGTCTGAACATGATTTCCACTTTTCTGATGGGGGATGCTGCGTTCAGTCACGCTGTTCTCTATGATCTGACAAACACATTTTCTCCCATGCTGTCCTTCATTCACTGCCCAGATTGTGCCCATCTTCTTCTGTTCACTCTGGAAAATTCACTTTTTCCATAATGCAGACAGCAACATGTGACCTGTTAACAACTGGGCAGGTGAGAAGCTGTGCCTTGGCTCCTAAAACACCCCCTGCTTGTGTCCTCCTGATAACTGCACATCTGATCCTAACAGACACATGACTTCAGACTCCATCCACCCATCCATCCATTTCTCCTGTGTGAGCTGGATCCAGGGCTAATCTCCAGAGGCATCCAACATAGGAAGCTCACCCAGCCTCAGGGTATGAAAAAATGGGCAACACTAAACAATACATGTTGTTAAGCTGTGAAACTGCTTGCCACAGGAAACTGTGGATACAAAGAGACTTAGAAGTAGCTGTATAAATTCCTGGAAGCAAAATTCACCAGGGGCTATTAAATACAAAGACACTATGTCTGGCTCTGGAAATCCCAGCACCACAAATCACTGGCCCTGAGCCATGATCTGCGTGCCCTGTTCTGATATCCTTCCTTAAGTACCTACTAGCGCTGGCTGCCAGGGACAGGGTATTGGGCTGGATGGACCTTTGGTCCTCACCAGTTTGGCCATTCCTGTGTTTTTGCATTAATAGATGAGCTGGGACTGAGTATCACATTCAGCGCTAATGTCTCTGCATTCACCCAGCAGCATTTCTATCACCAGCACTCTCCAAGCTGCTTCTGTCACGACATCTGTATATCATGTAGCACCTGAAGCACATTAAGCTTTTTCAGCAGGTAATAAACCCCTGGATAGCATACGGCAGGCGAGCCCCGTTCTCTAAATACCCACCATGGACACTGCTTTCTCCAGCAATTGCCGAAGCCTGTTTTAGATTAAACTACTTCGGACCAGCCACTGCAGAAGGGCAAGGCTGGAAACCGAGGTCTCTCTTGTTTTGTTTGGGCTATTTTTTCATGCTGATTGGTTGTTTTGGGCTAGCTTGTTTTTTGGCAAGTTATTTAAAGGACAAATATAAGGCTAGACAGCTGAATGCATCAAGAAAGTCAGCCAGTTTCTCAGGCTACTGTCTTTTACCAGCTGTTCCAGGTGAGAAAAATGATCAGGAGTGGCTGTATCTCCCTGGTTTCTTTCCACAGCGTAAAGTAGACTTCTTCAATATAAAGCAAAGGGTTACAGAGGTTAGAGGCTGCTGGGGTGGCACTGCCATACAAGACCCCTCACCCTGTTGGGCACAGGCTCTTTTCAGAGCCATTCCCAGTGTCTTACATCCAGGACCACTGTCTGTCAGAGCTGTGCTGTTCAGCCCTGGCTCTGGGAATGATATGGACCTGCAGCCTTCCTTCAGCCTCTGGCTTCCCAGACTCCATGTATTATAGGGAGGTCTGAGCCAGAGCAGTGAAAAATGGAAGGAAGGGAGGGAGGAAGGAAGGAAGGCAGGAAGGAAGGAAGGATAAGAGAAAAAAGAAAAAGCAAAAGCAAAAGCAAGTATGCATTTCTGATGACAGCTGCACAAATATGCCTTATTCTGGCAGATCTCTCAATTAAAACCAAGCCACCCTAATTTAAGAGGAAAATAAACACAGGCCTGTTGTTATGTGTTTTACTTTCAAAAGGAATCAGCCTGAGAAGAGGCAGCAGTGCCCTTTGCTCGGGAAAGCTGGTTGTGAGGCAGATCTTGCTGCATCAGCTGCCGCCCCCCGATCCTGGGACTAAGCTGAGCAGCAGTTTGCAGCCCTGCAGCAGCATGGGGGCTGCAGCAGAAGAGCACCCACCCTGCAGTGTCTCTGGGGATGAGGGGAAAAGGCTGACAGGTCTATACCCTGGAAAACTGGGGCAGAAAGTTGAGCACAGTGACTCACTGCCCCTTTTTGACTGAGTCCACATCAACCAGAGGGCACATGGAGAGTTTGGACAGGCCAGAGGGCACATGGAGAGCTTGGACAGTCTCTGCCCTCATACTGTCCCTTACACTGAAGAATTGGCAAGTTCAGGGTACAACCATGTTTTCTCATGTTTTCCTTCTCCCACATTTTTAAATAAAACTGAGAGCACTTTCTTTGCACATAGCTATTCTAAAACAAATGGTGAACAACATGAGCGGCTGCTTTCTAAGCAAGCAAGCTGAGTACCATCCACATGGAATCCACACGGTTACTCTGGTGCTCTGGCTCTTCTGTACCCCATGAGCCAGGTACAGCCCTTAGCCCGCACAGTGGGAACTGCTACTGTGTTGTGATGGAAGAAGCCAATACCCAGCAGCACCGAGATGCAAAGGTCTAAGGATCTGGGGATCCATAGAAGGGTCACTTGCCCAGGCTGGACATCTAAAACACCCATTTTCTGCACAGAAGGAATCTGACTGAAGTTTCAGGGGAGGAAAAAAGAAAGAATTTAAGGAGTGTAACAACAGGAAAAACGTGCAAAGTCTTCATCATAAGCTATCATGGATTCGGCTCTGGATTACAGAGGTTCAAGAGATCAAAGCAGTAGCAACCAGAAGGGGCAAACCAGAGACGGCATGCAGATAAAAGAAGAGATGAAAGCCTAAGAAAGCCCCCTTGGATAGGGGGCTGATGTCAGTAAATGAGGAACTGGGGTTGGATTAAACTGGTAGTGCTTGATGTGTTGTCTAGTCCCTTTTTTGGCTCCATTGGTTTCTGCAGAACTGAAGCTTTGGGCGTTGGGGTGAGGAGGGGGAGGAAAGTGGTATTTCCATTTTTTGTCCTTGTCAGGAAAACTTCTGTGTGTTGAGTCATTTCTGTGCTGCCTGTGGAAGGCTGCAAGGAGCTGGGACAGAAAGTATCCTCCTGGGCATAAAACATTGCACAGGGGGACAGGGCACACGGATTCTGCTGTGCTGCAGGCTCCCCAGAAGTCACCCAGGTGGGACACACCACCTACTCTTCATCTTACATGTTTGTGCAGGGGCCCAGCTGATGCACAGTGCTGCCCTACACCCTGGGATCGGGTGTGGGTCTGGCCCTTGGGCAACAGGGGATGTTCTAAAGCTGATGGAGTACCTCTGGGAATTTTATATATTTAAATGTAAAGCATTCCTATTGCCTGACCTGAGAGAGTAACCCAAGCAGGTGCATTAGCAAAGCCCATCACGGCATTTTGACAGAGGATCAATTATTCGGTCAGTTCAGCAATGAATGGGTGGATCCTCTCATTTTGCAGCTCCTCAAAGCAAGCTCCTCTGGGTGGGCAGGTGGGGTTGATTGCTTCCCCTGGCTGCCCTGGGTGAGCTGGGATTTGCATATCTCCCTCCTGTGAGAGCCAGTCTGAGCCATCAGCTGGGAGGAGGAAGAAGAGGAAAAAGAAGCAGGAGAAAAGCAAGGCCATCCCAGGTGAAGGTGTGGAGCTGGAGTTGTGGTATGGTGCAGTGAGATGCTCCTGTTGCAGGACTGACTGGGACGGAGGAAGGGACCTTTCTGAGCAGTGGGGCCAGAAAGCAGAAGGGGTAAGTGATAACAAGAGGTTAATGCTGGCTTCTGGGGCTGTGGGGAACTGCTGCAGCCCAGCAGTGTGATAAGGCTTTGGTGTGGAGGGGGCAATGATTGTTCCTGCTGCTCTGCCCAAAATGCGTTTGGGGGCTGTCTGGGACCTGCGTGTACAAGTCTGGGGTGGGCTCAGATTTGAAAAGGAGACCTAAATGACTCTGTGGTTTGAGAGGCCAGGCTTGGGATGGAGAGAGGAGAGAGATGGCTTGTGAACGGGTTGATTTTTAAATTATTTTATTTTCATTTTTTTCTTTTCCCTACACATGGAAGGATAAGCCCAGCCTCTCCTGCCCTCGCTGGGGCTCCGAGTGCGTTCACCCCCTTCTCGGGGTGAAAAGCGGCAAGGTCACATCCCTGCTCTGTGGCGAGGCCGTGCCTGTGCCAAGGTCACCCAGTACAAGCTGCACCTGTAAGGCCGGAGAACCCCCAAATTTCCACCCCCCACACCCCGGCCCCGTGCCGCCGCGGAGCGGCCCCTCCGCGATCCCCAGCTGCCATCTGCTGGTAACCGCTCCGGCTGGGCGCGGGCGGCCGGGCTCCGGCCTTTCCCGGCGGCTGCTCGGGAGCTGCCGGCTGCCCGGCCCAGCCAGGGCACGGGGGGGTGGCGAAGGGCTACCGGGAGGAAAGGGGCTTCGTTTCGAGGTGTGCGGGGGCGAATCCATCCCGCTGCAGCAGAGCTCTGAAGGACAAGCAGGGTTTAAGCGCTGCAGTAAACCCCATGATCTACTGGAGGCTGGGGTTTTTCTGGGGAGATACTGAACCTGCCTTGGGGAGGTGGGGAAGAGGTGGGAATCAGTCTGTTAACACGTTTCTGCTGCTTTCTGGTCACTTAGGCACAGAAAAGTGAGTTAGCAAAAAGTTAAGTGGTTGCTGAGAGCTTGGGTCTTTGACTAGTGGGGTTGTAGGTTGTTTTTACTTGAATTGTGCAACTTGAGAGCTGTTCTGCTGCATATTTGCCAAAGAAGATGCAAGGCGGACGGGTCTCGGGTCTGTCGTGTGAATGCTACCTGTCTGGTGTGTAAACAGCAAGTTTGGGGTGTTTGCACCTGCGGCTGGGCTGGGAACACCCTCTCCCTGCCCGCAGCTCTGCACCGCAGCTGCCCCTCGTATCTCATCCGGTACGTCACGTAAGGTGGCGGCTAGGCATGGCCTTGTGTGACCTGCCAGCAGGCATCTGTCCCCTCTGCGTGCACCCCTTCCACCTCGGGTTATGGTGTGAGGCTAACCGGTGTGCAAATGTCCCAGGCAGCGCCCGGCCCTGTGCCGCCGCTCCTGCCTTCCCTGCATGCTGGACTCTTGTAGATAGGAGCTGAAAAGCCACAGATACTGCCAGAAGTGATCAGAGGGATTTATTTCCTGGGATTTCAGGGGGTGATCTCAGGGAGGAGATGGCAAGGGTGCACTGGTCCTCGTGAACATCACATCCTAGTGTATAACACCAACTAAACATGGCAGAGAACTGATTGTTGTGAATATATGAAATCCGTACCAGGTTCACGAAAATAAATGATGGAGCGGAGGAGAGTCCTTATCAGTCCCACCAGTAAATGGAAAATTAGTGCGAGCTGTAACCCTCATTAGTCAGGAGAGAATCCACAGCGGCAGTGTACTCTGACTGCCAGAATGGATGTGTGAGACCTCACACCCTCCTCTGACACCAGAGCCTCCCTTCCTAGGATGCACATCCAAAGGAAAGCAGGTTTCATCGCTCACAGATCTTGTTTTTGGGGTCCTCTTGGAGACCCACCCTTGGAGCTGCAGCTGGGAAGGCAGCACACTGGACAGCAGAGACTGTTCTAGGACAGTGGGGGAGTGTGAGAGCGGGGTCTTGGCTGAGCACCAGCACTGGCAATTCTCCTGTGGAACTGGCAAGGTTTATTGTTTTCCCTAAAGTCCCGGTTTCTGGAGCCATGGGACGGCAGGAAGCATCCCAGATTTCCTTCAAATATAAGGCTTACTGCTACAACTCCCTGTGGTGGAGAAAAGTATAAAAATGGACCTTCTGGGAACAGAAACCAGAAGGAACAAAAAAGCTTCACTGCTAAAAAGGAAAAAAAACCTCCTTATGATATCAGGCCAGTATCATTCCATTTTGGCCTGCAACTCAATTTTTAAGGCTTGGAGTTGGCAACAAGGAAACTCCACTGGTCCTTTGGCCAAGAATAAGGGCATTATTTCTTGTGTCCTGGCCAGTGTCCCAAACCAGATGATTCCCTTTCCATGTACTCAAAACCCTCCCCTGGAAATCCAGCTCTGCATGGAGCTCTTTATCACGTTTTGTCCTCGGCTTCTCCAGGGCATCACGAAACGGCAGCATCCTCCCACGCTAAGGCTCATCACACTGTGCAAGTTGATGGCAGTAGTTTATCACGTCTGATGTATTCCTCAGGATACAAGCCGCTCAACTGAGGTATAGGAGTTATATAAGTTATTATTATAACGGTGAAGATTAGCATTGGGAGCGTTGCTGGAGAATGTCATAGGCTTTCTATCTCTTTCTAATATTATTTTTTTGTAGTACAGCTATGTTTGAAACTGAACCAAAGAGACTTTTTATTTGTATTTTAGTTTTGTTTTAAGAAATCTCGGCCCTGGAGGGAGCTGTCATTTTGGGATGCTGATTAGCTTTTGCAAGCTGACAGGGAGCAAGGCGGCTTTCTCTGTAGCGATCCCAAGTTCTTTCGCCTAATCAAGCCAACACTGCAGGCTCTGTGTGGAGGAAGTGTAACCCTATCTCACTGCCTGACAACTCCTTCAGTTCCAGACTTTGTTTCCTCACTCCCCACAAACTGTAACAAACCATTATGTTTGATTTTTTTGATTTTACCACCCCCCCTTCATTCTTTCAGCAACCATTTTGGCTCAGCCTTCCTTTCAGGTTCTTTTCCTTAGGGACAGTAACTCTGAAGACTGTACTCACTTCATATATATCCTTCATCCTTAGAGCTTTTCGACATCTATTTTATCGACTAGTCAAAGGAAGTGCAACATCCTTCAAAATTTCTCTTTTCTACAAAAAAAAAAAAAAAATTGTATCTTAGCTGTCCATTTTGCTTTGAAAAGTGTTCTAACTAGAAATGGATCGACAGGCTTTGTAGAATGCTCTTGCTGAAGCTGAAAAGATCTCATAGCTATGGCATTTGGCTCAAATGCACAGATTTCATTTCCAGTTCCATGAGAGTCCGTAGCGCAGTGACCACAGGGGTGTAACAATGAAATAGAATTGTCTTTCGTTGCGCCTGGATGTGAAAAGAAACGGTGTGTGTTCGTGGACCACTCACTGGAGCAAGAGGAGCTGCTGCCCCAGACTCTCAAGGCTGCATTCAGGGAAGGGTCAGCAGCCAAATCATGCTGGCAGAGATGTTTTCCCTGGGGCCCTGATGCAGCCATGGGGAGCAGACGCTGAGAGAGGGAGCTGCATACGGAAAGAAGGAGCATGCCCAGCATCCCCAGGGGATGCTGGGGAACCTTCCCTTTTAACTTTAATAAAAGCCCTGCAGAGCTCTGGGACAAAGTGCCCGCTCCTTGATTCCTTCCACTGGACTTCAGTACTGCTAAACTAGCAGGTTTGTACCAGACTTCACCTCCTGGTGAGAACAACCACCAAACCCCCAAACGTTGACTAATCTGTCACAGGGGACAATGTCCTTATCCTGCCTCCGAAGTGGAAAATGAAGGATCCAATTCTTCCTTGCCAATTTTCCCCTGACGTGAAGAAGAAGGATTTTCTCAATAGTCACCAAGTGGAGATGGATCAAGCTGCCGATACCTGTCTGAACCCACAGTTCCAAAACACCCAGACTGTTGACATCTGCGGTTTTCTCATGGGGCATTTTCTCTTGAAATGGGCAGTGAAAGCATAAATGCATTGGGTCACTTCTTGGTTGTGTGTAGGGAGTCAAAATCATTCTGCAAACACTCTTCTTTCCCACTGTGTGATCTGTAAAAGGGTTGTGCAAGGTCATACCTGGAAACAGCGATAGGTATCTTATTCCCTGTCCTGCAGGAGCTTTCCAAGTGATTGTGCATCCCCTCCCTTTTTTCCTTGTGGTTCTTAGACAATGGATTGCAGGAGGACATCAAAGGAAACCGGTTGTTCTTGTAGTACCTACCAAACTAGACATTTGCAGGGGCTGTGGAGCATTACTGTCCCAGGCAGCATGACTTGCCTCCTCATGCCCTCCCCCCTGGCTGGCTGTCATCTTCAGAGGCACCGTGAGAGGGTAAAAAGAGATGGGCGAGATCTTACTGCAATTCCTCCATCTCTTTTGCTCTGAATTCATTATTACTGAATCTTCATCTTGCTGGTGGTAGCTAATGGCCACAGCTTGTGCCAGCCTCGTTGTGGAGCCTCACTGTGAGCACTATTTCACAGCTCAGGTCGTAGGGTTTATGTGGCTTTCACTTCTTGGTGTTTCTCAGGCCATCGTTTCATTTGTACTCCAAACCTCAGCCATCTTTCCAGAAAAGAGTCTTATCTTTCCCTGAGTCTTAATACAAACTACAAGTAGAGCTCTTCATGACTTAAATTCATTAAAAATGCTCTTTTATAAAGATTTATTCCCAGGGCTTTTACCCAGACTTCTGCATGGAGTTGGCAAAGGCATTATGTAATCGCTAAATCTTCATTAGTTATATCTGTTTGCTTTGTGCCTTCATGACAATGATGAAAGCTGTAAATAAGTATATTGTCCCATCTTAACAAGGATAGCGTATCCATCAATAAGGACACTTGCTCTGCTGAGATCTTTGAAGGCTGTACAGGGGAGTAAATTAAAGGGAGAACAACATCCTTCATCTTAAGTGTCCTTGTTCTGTCACTTAATGTTTTACCCTTGCTAATATCTTTCAAAGTCTGGCTGTTAGTCAGAAAAGCCACTCAGTAAATGTGACGTATTTTATCCAGCCTAAGTCTGCTCGGTCCTAGAATGATTTTTCTGGGCAGCCATAGCTGGAAGTGTGACTTGAAACTCCTCCTATGGCTTCTCACCTTGGTTTCCCAGCAGTCATGGAAGTTTCCCGGTGGGATGCATGAGGATGGAAGGAGCAATCAGAGGAGCTGTGGCAGCTCAGCTCAACAGGGAAGCCCAAACCTTTGTTTGGGGTGCAGATGCGTTGTCTGGATAAGGGCAGATGGGATGAGACTCCACTCTCAGCAGTGTTCACTTCCGATGAGACTGATGGGTTGGTAGCACTGTGCTTAGCCCAAGGCATCTCCTCTCCCTTCACTGTCCCAGTTAAGTGCAGCAGAAACTACAGGTTAACTTGAAAGTGCCCTGTATGTCAAGGCTATCCTTAACCTACACACGGGTGAGAGGTTTGTGGGTCCACAGTGCTCAGGCAGGAGCTACAGGTGATCTTTGGGGTAGAGTGAGGAGGGGTAAGTCGTGGTCATTGCTCTTTGCGGGGAGAGGCCCATGCTCGCAGCTCCCTACCCAAACAAAGCACGTCCCCTGTGAGCCCACCTGCCCCGGCACCAGCCTTGCACGGCTGAAGCTGAGCAAACACATCCTCCGCAGGGGTCTGCCTGCTGCAGGAGTGGACAGGAGCAGTGTCCAGTGCACAGAGTCGTGAGCTTCCCCCCAGTGTGATGGGTGCATGAAGGAGCCTGCCCAGGCACCGAGGTTCCCACTGAAACCAGCACCTTCCATGGTGTTTATACCTCAACCTCCAGCACAGGTATCCTGACTCTGCATGGGGTTCAACGACAACAGCAAGTAATTCAAGGAGACTTGGAGTGATGGACTTACTCCAGGTTTATGGGACAGTCCAGGAGTGAAAAACCGGAGTGTGGCCTGCAGAGGGAAGAAAAGAGCTGTGGTAGCACTGCTGCGGCTTCCTAGGGGTCTGCTCTGCTTCCCACTGCCCCTGCCTGCTCCCCACTGCGCTGCTCCTCCGGGCAGGCTCTGAGCTGAATAGCTTGCTTTTAAACATTAAATGCATTTAAAGCCCATTCATAGAAACCCAGAATTAAACTACTGGATTTCATTCAAGAGTCATTCCCCCCGAGAAAGGGCTGAGAAGAAAATAATGGTTAGCTGGATGCCTCACCCATCCAGCACGCAGAACACATCCCCCCGGGAGGTAAGGTGAGAAGTGAGGCTTGGCTATCGCCTTGCCTCATTGCACTGTTATCTGTATGTAAGCCAATTTCTCAATCCATTTAGAAATTCACTAATTGTCATTGGAGCTATTTGCTGACAACTGTGAAGTAGCTTTGTAATGAAGAGGAAGTCCATTTATTCATTAATATTTGTGAAAATAATTGCCTGTCACTTAACCGAACATCCTTTGCCCCAGAAACACTTGCTCTTCAGCACTTTTTTTTTTTTTTTTTTTTTTTTTTTTTTGCGCAGCACACTTTGAAATGCCACTTACAATTTCCAGTCCCTGAAGGGCTCATTCTCAGCTGCGGTGACGTGAGCGAGGGAGCACACTCCACCAGAAGACACTGAACGTCCTGTCGCTTGCTGCAAGGAGGGGAGAGTGCATTAACAGTGCTGCAGGAGCACTGAGATACTGCTTAAACGGTGTGGTTGTACAGGGCTGCTGCTCCTCTGCAGCCCGCCTGCACCTCTGCTGGGCATCACCACAGTGCTGGGGGAGGCTGTGTGTGCAGGGTTCCGTGCCACCGGGCCCAGCTCTACCCAAGAAGATGAGAGACATGAGGTAGCCCCAGCCCCACCATCTGAGCTCCAGAGGCTGTCTTCTGCCCCCATTTGCTAGCCCCACTCTCAGCCCTTGTGAAGACAAAAAGGACTGCATGAAGCCAGGCATGAGCCAGGGAGTCAGTCCTGGAGGGAGGAGGAAAGGTTTTTTGGGAGGCAGAAAAGTGATGTCTCTGGAGAGGAATGGGGAGAAGATGAAGATCTGTATTCCTCCGCCTCCATGCCCGTTACCCCCATGAGTACAGCCAACACCTCCACCTCTGGCTGTTGGTGCCATGGGTGACACCCCACAGCAGTTTTTTCCCTTGTGCTCACCAGCTCACCCCTCCCCACCATGCCCAGCCCCTCCTCTGCCACCACTACTGAGAACGTGAGCCGACCTGTCCCTTAGCTTTGGGGAAGGAAATTTCAGCTTGGCACGCGTGGCTGGAGGCTTTGAGGCGCTCTACCTGCCGGGGACAGGGGGTTTGCTGCAGTAGTTATGTTCGGGGTGCGTTGCCAGCTCCCCTGGAGACAAGCGGGAGCAAAGGAGTGTGCCTCCCCCAGAATCATTGGAGATCTGCCCGCTCTCACCTGCTGGGCTTGTGCTGCTCTAATATCTCACTCCAATGGCTGCTTGTTTGTCAGCCAGGCTGAGGTTTTATTGTTCCCTGGGAACGTGAATTCCTTGCTCCATTCCCAGGGCAAGGAGCGCCACATCTCCTGGGGGTTGATAGCTGCCAGTGTTGACTTAAGGGTGCGTGGAGCGGGAGATAAGCGCTGGCCTGCTGCTGTGGCTGGCGGAACCATGTGAGCGTGCTTCTCGCCTGGGGCTCCTGGCCCAGAGACAGCGCGAGCTTCATGCAACACCAGCATGCGTCATCCCCTTGTCCATGGGCAGGGACGGCGGCCATGTCCCGGGGGAGGCGTGGGAAGAGCACACCTCCACATCTGGCCCCGAGGAGTGGTGAGCAGAGCAACGCCTGCCTGACTGGGACTGAAGGCGGGAGGGCCACGCGACCACCGTGCAGTCGGGAAGGAGGGAACCGCCGTGGATGTGCTCGAGGTACCGTCCGCGTTCAAGGTGCAGCCGCTGCAACCCTGCCCGATTGCACCAGCGATGGGGTTGGCCACTACAGCTTGGGGTGATCCAGTTGCTGTAATAACACTCAACAGAGTCCTGCCACCATAAGCCAATGTCGTTCTGGTGGGTCCGACGGACTCCTGACAGCTCCCAGTGCTGGGAATAGCTCATTAGAGGTGTTGCCTGTTCAGGAGTGCAAGCCTTCAAGCGTTTGCAGGTGTTAACTGTTGCTGGTACAGCACCTTGGGAAGGTGGGGTGAAGGGCTGGGTTGGGCAAGTCCTTTGGGTTGGGATGCCCATGGGGGAGCAGGATTCCTGGTTTGGGAAGACCAGAGATATTGGCTCTATTTTCTTCTTGGACAGCGATTTAATACGTTTCAAGATTAGGCAACTTCCTTTCTGCTTTCGGGTGCTGCAGTGGGAAAAGCGTGTGGGTGAGTGTAAACCAGCTCTGCACAGGCAGAGCTGCCTGTTCGCACCAGGGGGTTTAGGCTTCCAGATATTTAATTTCTGGTAACTGTACTTGAGCTCAGTGAAACATTTTAGTCCTGAAAAGCCTCTTGTGGGCAATGAGACTATGGGGAGGCATCATTCCCAGAGAGCCTCAGCCTGGGGTGGATGGGGGCCTTGCTTTAGCAGTGCAATTAATGAGCCAGTAGGTAGCCAGCATTTGCAAGAAAATGCTGGGAGGGAGGGGGATAAAACAGAATGAGAGAGAGGTTTTGTTGCTTCCCTTGAAACTGAGAAGAAGTAAAGCTTACTGAAGCTTAAAATGTCCCATCTGATATGTCACGGGGTGAGGGACCACAGCCAGAGGAGGTTGAGGGAGGTAGGAGTTGGATCCGCTTTGAGGAGCGGGGCACTGCCTGCAGGAGGCTTGTCCCCGCAGCCAGCTCCGTACTGGCTCTGCAGACCCTGGCATGAGCCTTGGCCCGTCCTCCCAAAGCTGTCCCACCAACAGGGCAGAGGGGAGGTGTGACCCACACCCTGTGTCCTGATCCAGGGGGCTGATGGTGCCAAGGAGAGCTGGGCTGGTGCTGGAGGGTCCCCACCTTGTCCCCAAACCCTCATCTGAGGTGTCCTGTCCCTCATGGCAGGTATGAGACAGCTACAGACAGAGGTGATGGAGAGACCTTTGCAGCCACCTCGGAGCTTGAGTCTTGGTGCTGGTGTCACTGTCAGAGCCACCCTGTGTGTGGCCCAAGTGTTCTCTTTCTTTTCACATCCAGCTAGAGCCCTCCATCCTTTCTTTTCTCACAGGCCCCAGGCTAAGCCCTGCTGAGCCTGCCAGGGTGGCAGCCCCAAACCAAACCTCTCCCAGGGACATGTCATAGCCCCCCACTTTGCCTGCTGGCCCAACCCACTGCTCCATCATCTGCTACAGCAGCATCCCCTCCATAGCAGCGCTCAGAAAACATCTCCAGCATACCTGTGATTTCCCTGGTGCTGCTGCGGGTGGGGAAATGGAGGCAATCTTGGAGGATGACACTGTCTTGGAGGGGCATTCACAGCACTGTGGGCACCTAGCAGGAAGCAGCTCTTCCTCAGCCAGCATAGGGAGAAGAGGGAGATCTCCAGAGGGTGACCTGGGTCAGTCATGGTCTGGAGATGTTTGTGTTTATAAACTAAGGAGGAAATGGATGCCACGAGCCCCCATGACTTTAAGGGTGGTGTCAGGAGCCAAAATCTGTGAGAGGTGAATGTCTTTGAGCATCATTAGGGACCACACTGTGAAGACAGGTCTGTGTCTGTCTGCCTGTCTCAGGCTCTTGGGTTATGAGTGTTGACTGAAGCACCTGCAGGGACCATCCTGGACTCCCCCCACCGCCTCCGAGCAGGGCCCTGGTGCAGATGGGGGTGGGGGCACAGGTGCTGCCTGGCCCCAGCATTAAGAGGCAGAGAAGGGCGAGACATCCCACACAGCTGAGAAAAGACTCTGCTGCACCAGGCAGCTGCCAGGAAGGGGAGAAGGACCTGCGGTTCACAGTTTGCTGATGTGGTAGGGGACAGCCCCCTCCTACCTGCCCATGTCCCAAGACAGCTGGTGCTCCTGCTGCCACTGCAGCTTTCCCGACTCTTGTAGGTGACCTGGCATTGGCTCTGCTTGTCACACAAGCAGCTTAACTCCTTTGCTGCTGGCCTGGAGAGCCTGTCAAGAAAACTCAGCTGTCCCCTGCCTGCACTTCCCACTGTTGCTATCTGCAAAGGGAACGTGCAGCGTAACACGTGCGCCCTGTCTGCTGACCATCTGCCGGGCTGTGGGTCTCTCTGCAGCACAGAATACGCCCAAGCTGCAGCCCGGGATGGGGAAGGAGGCAGGATACAGCTGGACAGAGTGAGGAAAGGGGCAAGGGTGCCTGCAGCTGGTCCTGCACCCATCAATACCTTACCTCCCGCACCAGGAAGAAAGACCAGCAGCTGCTCTTAGGAGGAACATTTCCCTGTAGGATGCTGTGATGTGGCCATGATGGCTGTGATGTTAAAGAGGGGTGAGGAACAAGACGATGTGACACGTATCCATTTGCCATCCCAGTGCCTGTCACCAATGGGTAAATGGGCAGGAGAGGGGACCGCTGGTAGACAGATGCAGGAGCATCTGGGAGGGACGCGCACACCACAGAGCTATGGGGAGGTCCTCCTTCGTGACCCATGGAGACAAAGCTTCTGCTGAGGCCTGCTGGGAAAATGTTAGCCACAGTCCTGCCTGGCTCCCGCTCTCCACTCACACCTTTTCCACCTTGTTAATTATTACAAGGGAAGCGATGAAGGCCGCCGTGCACCAAAGTCCAGTGTGAGAGAGAAAATCAGCTGTTCGCTCGCAGCCATGAGCCAGCCGACCCCAGCCGCCACGGAGCTGCCCATGCTGCCAGAGGACACGACGGTGGCCTTTGGGGTGGCAGACATCATCGTCGTGGTTTTATACTTCGCCTTTGTCCTCATCGTCGGGATATGGGTGAGTCCCTGAGGTGACTGGGTTTAGGTCTGCCTGAAGCAGAGAGCCTTTCACCCTCCCTGGAGCCCTCCTGAGGACAAAGGTGTTTGCCTGCAAAGGGCATCCTCTGTGCATACTGCTATCCTGGGGCCTATTGAGCAAGTTTGGGGGTGATAGTGATCTTCTTGTCAGTCCTCACCCACACACCCACATGGAGACAACCAAGGAGTTATTCCCTGGAGGTTGCTGGGATATGATGTCTACCTCTTGTCCTGTTCTTGCTGGCCTAGGGATATCCATCCTGTTGCTCTCACAGTCCCTGCAGGTCACACGCAGTTCCCAGATGGGGCTGGGTGATGTGGCCATGCAAGTGTGGGGCTGCTGGAAACCCTGAACCCACAGCAGCAGGAAGAAGGCAGCAGGAGCTGCAGCAGGGCACTGCTCACCATCCTGGAGTGCACCTGCATGTCCTGCCCAAATGCAGTTCATGATGGCATCCCATGCAATACAAATTTGTCCTCTATTTCTCATCCCTGTGCCGTGTTCTCCCATATTTGGCTCTGAAGGCCTTTGCTAGGGCTGCTGGACAGTGAGGAAGGACATGCTTCCTCTTGATGCATGCCACTGTCAGAAGGTGGGCAGCCTTTCTTGGAGCTGCAAACATGTATCTTCGCATGGCTGAGAGCAGACAGACTCCTAGATTTCTCAAAATTAGGTGCCTTTCCCAGGGGCCCTGCTTCAGCCTGTGTCAGAGCCACGCACCACCCGTCTGTGCTGCTCTGAGGGGGCGAGACAGTTGACCGCAGTGACACCCAAGGGAGTAGGGTTAGGGTGGTGCAAGAGGTTGCTGATGGGGTGTTTCAGGGCTACTGAAATGGGCATTGGGTCTGACTTGTGGGTGGGTGAATGGAGGAAAACACTTTTCTTTTTCCTGTGTTTTCAGTCATCAATACGAGCGAGCCGGGGGACCATTGGAGGCTATTTCCTTGCTGGACGATCCATGACTTGGTGGCCTGTGAGTGAAATGCATCCCTCTTTCTCATGGTTTGAATGCAATTCCAGATATAAGGAGAGACAGGTCTAGTGAGGGGACCCAGGCCATACGTGTTTTGACTGAGATGAAGAGGGTCCACTAGGAACCATCCCAGGTGGCTTTGGGCTACAGTGTGGAGCTGCTGGGCCAAAAGGATAGCTCAGCACCTTCAGGTTTTTTCAACTCTCAATTTCTCTGCTAAAGTCAGCAGTAAAAATATTCATATTGATGGCGGTGAGGGAACGCTGACTGCCTGGTTTGAAACTCTTTGGCCCCAGCTCACCAAAGATATCGTTGTGCCCAAGCCAAGAGAGCATTAAGCCATCTAGGAATGTGCTATCCAGGAAAAAAGCATTTAGAGACTGAAGAAAAAATAATCTCAAAGCCCAAGACTTTCTGAGCCCTTGCTGTTTAGGGTAAAGTTGAGATTATTGACTAACAATGTAAAGTATATCAACTTCAAACCACCAAAGTATAAATCTTCACTATGAAGAAAAACAAAAATCTATTGAAGGCGCCTTTTCTTGGGAGTGAAAGGTACATATAAAGATAATTTAATGTTTGAAAGGAATAAAAATGCCACAGGAATAAAGATCCTTCTCAGCCAATGCCAGACTCCAGCACCATATATCTCTCCGGTGAGTCGGGGGTAACGGAATGCACTTCTCAACCAAAACACTGTGATGTTTTCTTTTTTTCCTTTGGATGTACATTGCCCATAAATTCACTAGGCTGGATTTTCAACGTCTTCCATCAGAGACCTCTCTAAAATCTGTTATTTCTTAAATGTTCTTTATACTTATGTCTTGGCCAAGTGACATTTAATGGAGAAGCTTAGCTTAATGGTTTTCTCTAATTAGGAGGGGAAAAATTAAATGATACTCAAATGGAACATTTTTTTCCTCAACATCATTCTTTTTTTCTTTAAAAAAAACCCAACCAAGCCCCCAAACATTCTCATTGCTTTTAGCTCCAGCCACAGGTGGCCACAGAGTCTGTTTTGTACAGGTTGACTCTTGGCTCTTCTGACTTAACATTCTAGGTTCAAAGCAACCTCTAATGCTGTTCACTTTTCAGTTTTGTTTGTCAGAGAGCTGACTCTCCCTCTGCAGCACTCCTGCAGGCTCCGCTCCTCGTGGCCTTCACCCTGAGTACAGGACTGGCTTACGTGTATTTCTTACATGTATTTTTCTACAGGGTGACAGATTTCTGCTGTGTGTTAGACAGCCTTCACTAAACCCTGATTTTACATTGCTGCTCCTGTGCTTCTCTATTTCTGTGTCTGATAACGATATCAGGAAAACTGTTTACATTTCTTGAGTGTAGCAATCCCCACCTCAGTTGCAAATTCATGTTGCAGCAGCCAGCTCTCTAATCAAGAGTTTTCTTAGACAGACAAGAAGGCAGACCTGCTCACAGGAATCAATGTGCCTGTTGATGCCATATTAATGTTTTACCTTGCTCAAAAGTGAGAAGCAGATCAAATTCCATCATTCCTGTGTCACATGCAGCAGTACTAAGGAGAGAAAATCTTCTCGGAGGCGATGTGGCTAAAAGCAAACTTTCTCTAGAGACAAAAGGGCTAGACTTGTCCTTTGGGTAACTTCTCATTTGACCCTGAGAGAGATGTGACATTGGCATACAGGAAAGAGGTGAGGCTTTGTGCCAAATAAAAGTAGTAATTAAGTCAGAAAGTCTTTGCCCTGTTTAAGGCACCTTGAAGCTTGCATTCTTCCTATTAGGGTGCCAATGAGCCATGGTAGGGACAGCCCACAGTTAAAGTTAACCTCGCCACTAGCATTTTCCAACCTACCACAGAGCTGAGTATCTTTGAACCTCTGCGTAGATGTTAAACACAAAGGGCCTGCACCCTTTTTCTAACAGCATCCCTGCTATGGTTCAGGAACATCCTCCCTTAGGAGTGCTCCAAGAGACACTTCTGTCACCATGGCTGTGTAAACCACCACATGCCATGTTCAGTGCGACACTTCAAAGAGGCTGGGCTGTCAGCAAGACATGAAGGGGTAGAGCAAGGGTCAGCAAGGTTGGGGAAGGCATGTTGCTGGCTGAGTAACAAGAGAATGGAGAAATCTGTCACTTTTCACTGGCACTGAGGTATCTGTGGCTGCCACCAGGTTGCTCTCGCCCTGCTGTACTCCCCATAACAGGCATCTGTCTCAGGAGAACCCTGATTCTGAGAGTAACCTTCGCATTGGAGTGGGGGCAGTGGAAGGGAGCAGACACACCCACTTTAAGATATAAAAAAACCGGAGTTTGCTTTAAAAGGACAAGGAAAACCCAACTATCCATTAGCACCCAGCTACCTACCTACAAGTAGACAAGGCTGTGGAGAAAGAGAGTGGCTGAGGAAAATGCTTGGGCTGATACAGAATTCCTCAAGGTGACTTTCTGGGTTTTGTGCCTGTGCTCTGTGTTTCAGATTGGAGCATCCCTGATGTCAAGCAACGTGGGCAGTGGCTTATTCATTGGCCTGGCAGGCACTGGAGCAGCTGGGGGCCTTGCTGTTGGGGGCTTTGAGTGGAACGTGAGTCAGTTATGTTTTCAACTAAGATGTCACTGTTTACAAAGGGACTGGGGAGACACCTCTAAAATCAGATGCTAACAGGATCGGCAACTGTAAGTTCTCAAGCCTTAGGAGCGAAATCTCCAGACATTCAGACAGCCTTAAAAACATGAGATCTTTATTTTAGTTTAAGTGGAATCCACTAAAATTATTAGCTCTTTGACCTTCCCAGAAGCACATGGCCATATTTTTAAGCTTTAGCCTGCACTCATCAAGATTAAAATAGAAGATAATGAATGCTGAAAAGGTACTTGGATAATCACAGGATTCTTAGTACAGGGAGTTTGAAAAAAAGCAGCATGTGCTCCTAAATTTGGTGTAAAGCCATGAGAATTGACAACACTGCATTCACCTGTCAGCTGCCAAAATGTGACGTCTCTGGGGTGAACATCTGGGTGTGAAGACAGGTCTCATTCTACCCTATTGAAGTGGCCTGGAAAATTGCCACTGACACCACACAGAGCATGAAAACCAGGCCCTTTGTGTGTGATGCTAATGAAATTTCTCAGCTGCAGCGATGAGGAGTGAGATTAGTGCCAGCCTCACAATAAACATCACTCACCTAACTGTAAATCTCTTGTCTGTATCAGCAGAGTCTGCTAATGGTGCCGGATACTTGCCAAGCACAGGCAGGGCCCACCAAAAGCACTTTCCTGGGATATCTATTCACTGCACTTGCTTTTTTTCCTAGACCGTTAAGATCACCTTTAAGTCCTTTGTGAAGAAACCAAAGCCTGTGTTCAGCCTGGTGCATGTAGGACATACATACCAGTACTTTCAGTAAATTTATTCACATCATTTTAGAAGCCCGTGAAGACAAGATTGTATGTCAGGGCAAATCTAACTTAATGAGTTTAGATTCATTCCTTTCAGATTGGAAAAGGACCTTAGATATACCATTATTCTCTCCCTTTGTCATGGGACATCACTCAGCTGCAAGGATCATATGAGGACCTTTTACCTAAGCCGGTCTCTGCCACTGCAGAAGCCATGGCTGTTCTCCTTGATCACTCACAAACCCTGCTCACAGGGATCAGTTTCATTTCTGATAAATAACTGAACAAAGTAAAATCTGGGCTAATGTCAGGTACTTGGATGAAACATAATGACTTCAGACAGCCAGGAGGTGAGGTTTGATAATTCAATGGCTTTTACTTATGTTCAAGATCTCCTATTTGGGCTTTTGCTGGGTTTCAGAGAAGAAATACATGATGCCTTTACACCTTCCAAAATACCCTTCACCTGTGGCAAAGCAACTGAACTGCCCCTTTATCTAACAGCAGCAGAGGCACTTCTGCATCAGCCTGCAAAGAGAACACCCCGGCAGAGTCTTGCTGTTGCTTATTTTTATGCTCCACAGGGACAGTCTGCTGCCTCAGCCTCATCACTTGCTAATCAAGAAACAAACAGATGCTCCCATCCTCCTCTGAATCACTTAACTCTTTGCTGCCACAGCATCAGCAATTTCAAAGGCCACCAAATACAACAGAGTTCCAGAGCAACAGAATACACCATCTTTCCCAAAAGACCAGGAGATGGAACAGTATGTGCCACCCATGACAGAGAGACACAGGACTTAGGAGGATAATTTCAAAAGCTTCTATGTGTATTGTAATAATCCTTCCACTTGCCATGGGAAGTCAGACTGCTTCCCAAATATGTTGCGCAGCACTGCGCCTTTCTGCTTTCTTAGGATGTCCACTGAAAGGACAGAGCAGGATGTTCCTGTGTGTTGAATCATGTGCCTGTGTTTTCTCTGTCTCCTGAACAGGCTACCTGGGCGCTTCTGGCTCTCGGCTGGATCTTTGTGCCAGTTTACATCGCAGCAGGAGTGGTCACCATGCCTGAGTACCTGCAGAAGAGATTTGGAGGGCAGAGGATACAGATCTACATGTCTGTACTGTCCCTCATTCTCTATATATTCACCAAGATATCCGTATGTATCCAGTCAAACACAACGCCTTGTGTCTAGTGCAAGGGTAGGGCATCCTGGTAGGATGCAGTGCTGCTCAGAGATAACCCAGATGCCCTTGAAAGGACCAGCTCAGCTACCAGAAACAGCAGTGTGTTAGCATGCTGCTTCGCTCAAGTAAATACCTGCCTCTCTATTGATCATAGAGACCTATCCTAAGAGAGAGAGCTGTCATTAAACAGCAATGCAGAGCGAGAACCTTACAGGGATATGGCAGCTAATTACTAAACAGTATAAGTTCCATAAGCTGTCTGCCTGCTTTTCCTCTTCTATCAGGTCAAACCTTAGGCAATATAGACAGGGGAATGGCAGCATTATCCCATCTGACGGAGCCTCTGGCTGGCTGCATCTTGTAGATGTGAAATTCTCTTAAACCGTAATTCTGCTGTTCTTCTAGCCAAGTTTTCAGCATTAGGTGTGTTAGGGTTATTCCTCTCTCTTTCTGTCACTTGAGTTGTATTAAAAGGGTATGGTGAAAGGGAGGTAGGTTCTGTTTTAAGACAAAACTCAGCATGTTTCCTGGACTGCTTGTAGCATTGTACTCTGCAGGTAGCCAAAAAGCAATGTAAGCTACTGGCTATTTCCCTTTATTTAAATACCATTAATAAAGAGGCAAAACTTACACCAGAGATGTGCTAAGGAATATCTGTGATCCTGAAGGGAGAGGACTGTGTTTAAGAGTCCATTTCAGAGACTGAAAATGTCAGTCCTTTGTCTCCAGCTGATTGTCCCATGGCCAGTACAGGTCAGTTTTCACTGGACCTTAGTAGAATGGAAGTATTCAGATGTCAAACTGTGTTGGAAGACGTTGACTGGAGATAAGACACCAATGTACCATTTGCAGCTGGCTTCAGGGTCCTTCTCCCAGCCTTATTAATTCTCAGGTCCTGGGAGGTGCATTAAGAGGAGTTCCAGGCTGGGAGTAGGGATTAGATTTCCTCCTGTAATGGGCAGCTCTTGGTCGTGTCACCCATTGCTGTCATCCCCAGAAGCTTTGCTCTGTGGGATTGAAGCATTGCCTGGGATGAGGTCTTGCAAAGAGGCATTTGAAGGCTCTTTACCCATGAGGGGTAAATGGAAGATCTCTCCTGCAACTGCACCACAATGTGCACAGCCTCAGAGGCAATGTACGTGGTGAAAACAGACCAAAGACCAAGGTCAAAACGACCTTCAGCAGAGCAGTGTTTGCCAACCCCTTTCAGAGCAGGACCCTGGTCTCAGTCACTGCTGTTTCGTCTCAGTGGTTTCTCCTCCGTGCAGCTAATTCACGCGTGGCTGACGGATGTGGCTGGTGGAGTTTATGGGCATGACAGGTGCTTTCTATTAAGCGGTGCTATTATTTGTGGAGAGCTCATTTAGCGGCTGGCTGGACAGCAGGCAGTTGGTTACAAGAAAGATTTTTCTCCCTGTACTTTTTGCCCAAACATAGTTTAGCAACTAGAGCATTGCAGAGTCTCCCCTGCTTGCAAAAAAGACAGATCTCAATAAAGAGTGTTGTGAAAGGACTGATCCTGCATGGCTACAGAGGTGTTTGCATTTCCTGCCAGGAAGTCAAAAGCCAGAAGAGACAGTGATTCCTGTGATTTACTGACAGTGTTGCCCCTTCTCAGGGCTGCGGTGGCCAGCAGTTGCGCTGGGTGCTTGCTTTTAAGGTGCTTATTTCAGCACAGCAAATAGAAGTCTTGCTCCATCCCTTCTGTCTCCCTTGGCAAATGTCTTTACCTGTACCTCACCCCATACCTGGTTTGCAGATGTCCTTCAAACTGATTTCCCAACACAGGAATCTCCCATACCACATGCTGTACTTGAATGATGTTATCTGTGTGATTCCAGGGTTCGCCCAGTTTCTGGTTGCGCTCTCTCTGCCAGTAGGTCCAAACAAAACTAAGCCGATGGGGGTTTCTGTGTTTCTAGTGAGATCCGCAGCAGGTATAACCTGTTTTTCTGGAGTCATTCTAGGATGCTGAACTGCATGAATAGAAAAGCAAGCTGTTGACCTTTTCAGATAAATAAATCATGGCACAAAATATCAGTGATTCTTTGGGGTTTTATCAAGCAGGAACGTCTCCTGGACTCTAGGCCACCGAGGTGTAATCTTGGGAAGAACATGGTCTCTGCTATTTGCCCCCCGTTTCCCTCCTGTGTCTGTCTGTGGGTACATGGGCTCCTGCTCCTCACGAGTGTCTTCACAGTCAGCAAAAGGAGTGACAGTTTCCACCAACACCTCTCTGTGCTGATAAGGAATACAGGCCACAAAGGCTGCCTGTAAAACAGTCTTTTTTTTGATGACTTTTTAGTCCCTTGGCGTAGGAATTTTACCTTCCTGCTGCCCCAGCTCCCAGATGCTGCGAGCTCTGACCTGGAGGAAAGATTTTCCTTACACCGAGAACAAGAAAGTCCACAGCCAACAACCCCATGCTCTCCTCCTCCTCTTCCCCTTCCCCTTCATGGTGTCCTCCCTCGTCAATGCTCTCAGCTGCAGAGGGCTGCAGGCTGCTTTATTAGATTTCCCTTGCACGAAGCACTACTAATGCCAGACTGCCCTTGGGTTTTTTTTATTCCAGACAGACATTTTTTCCGGAGCATTGTTCATCCAAATCTCTTTGGGCTGGAACCTCTACTTGTCCACCGTGGTCTTGCTAGCAGTGACTGCTGTCTACACCATAGCTGGTAAATAGTTGATTGTAAAAGAAACATTATAAACTGGAGCCTAGGATATAAGTTTCCCCTTTCCTACACTGGGGAGTGTATTTAGGTCCCAGTCTGTGGGAGAAATTCTGCCGGTTGCTGCAGTATCTGCCCTGTCACTCCCAACTGTTGGAGACCTCTGGCTATTCCCCTTTCCCCTCCTGGCCCAAGGGAAACTGGTATGGGGGAACATTGCTGTTTTCTAGAGGATTTCCTAACAGGGTCCCAGCTCCCTCTGTGCAGGTGGTTACCGCTGTCCGTATTTGCTCTTTATTTTTCTTTGAGCAACATTAGCAACTTTAGATGTTCCGATGCTGAACTGCCTCCACATCTTCTCATCAATGTGGAACAGCCCTTTGGGACATTCCTCACAGCAGGGCTTGTGACAGCTATAGGCTCCTGGGGACCAGCTCAGTGCCAGCTTCTCCCAGTGGGTCTGTCCTGAAATCACTGGGCTGAGGCCAGGGAAAACCTTTGTCCAGGTGAGGTACCTGTTTCCTTGTACATAGTGACGCACTCTGCCCATTACCTCTGGTTCTCCTGACAGGCGGTTTAACAGCTGTGATATACACAGATGCGCTGCAGACCCTGATCATGGTGCTGGGAGCTTTGGTCCTCATGTTCATAGGTAAGGGGAACCTGCAGTGTGGCATCATCCACCAGTTAACGGTCCCAAGGTCGTTAGACCTTAGCAGGGCACCTCACCCTTTCATATAGGGTGCAAAATGAGTTTTAACCACTCACAGAAGTGGTGCCAGCACAATTCTCATTTGCCAGGTTGTCACACTTGCTTCATCCTTTGCACTAGCTGTATGGAGGTGAGGTTCTGGATAACTTCACCTCACTAGTGTGGGTTTTCCTGGAGCCACCAAAGAGCTTCCAACACTGCATTCCCAGAGCAAAATGCAGTTCTCACTGTGCTCATGTAAATTCAGAGTAATTCTGCTGACTCTCCCTGTTGACTTTGGGAGTTACTGTCGATTTGTCTGGGTGTGACTGATTATTGCAAAAAAATAAAAAAGCAACAAGGAACTGACCGTCATCAGCCTTTGCTTTAAGCCTTCTTGGCAAACAGAAATGTAGATGCATCTTGTTTCATGTCATACCTTCCCACTCCAGCTCTTGGAGGGTGTGTGAGCAAAAACTAGACACTGAAGCCGTGGTGGGGATTAGGATCAGTGAGATTTTCTGGCATTGATCCTCTTCCAGGATGCACTGTTAAAACCACAAGGACTCTGGGCAAAATCCAACTGACTCCTGTAGAAATCCTGACTGCCAAAAGCGAGGGTGGAATGGAAAGAAAGGAGATAAGAGGAAGATAGGAGAAAAGAAAAGTAATCATGGGACTCAGATAAGGAAATAACTGCAGGATGCACCAGACCTTAAATCACTGGCATTTTCTTTTCAGGATTTGAAAAAGTTGGCTGGTATGAAGGACTTCAGGAGAAATACAGCACAGCAGTACCAAAGATCATAGTCCCAAACACGACCTGTCACCTCCCTCGTGCGGATGCCTTTCATTTGTTCAGGGATCCAGTCAAAGGAGACATTCCTTGGCCTGGCCTTGTATTTGGCCTCTCTGTGCTAGCTCTTTGGTGCTGGTGCACTGACCAGGTAAAGAAAGTCTTTCCCTCTGCAGGCAAACCACCACATTATTATTTCCAGTCCACTCCTCAGTTTCTGGATCCGTGAGCTGAAACACGACTGCGTCTCGCTGTGCAGGAGTTACTACCTTTTTACTGGTCTAGACCAGAATGTCTCACTCCTTCCACCTTCTCAGCAAGCTGCTAATTTTGTGCACTTCTTGGTGCAGAAAGAACAGGTTATTGTCTTCTGTCTTTATCCCACGGTGGGCTGGTGAGTATGGGAGTCTTCATGCAGTTAGTGTGACAAGGATATGAAAATGTGGATCTGGAGCTGCAGGGCAGTAACCTTGTGTAGACCCCCAGGCAAGCCATTTGTATGCCCAGAGGTCTCACATTTCTCATTCCTTTCCAAGCTACAAACAAGGAAAACTGTGTTTCTCAAGGCACCGTGGGTTTGTGCTTTAAGATGTGACAATTATGAAAACCCATCACTGGACTTTTACCCAAACACCTACAGCCTGTTTAATGCCTTGTCTCTTGCTGCTGTACAGCTGCTGTCTCCAATTCTCATGGTGGCTTCATCTCAGTCGAGGGCGGAATGATTCCTGTAAAGGAAATTTCCACGCTGCCCTTTCCTATAGCCGGTGCACTGAGCTCGGAGCAGTGGCAGCAGGCTGCAGTCAACGGAGATGGGAAAGTTGCCATTGGCATGCAAAACACCCTGGGATCCTGCTGGATGGATGAAAGTCATCTGTGAGAAGGAGAGACAGGGAGAATGGATCCTGCTCTCGCTGTAGTGCTTCTGTTTCACTGCTCCCTTTCTGCACCCATTGCAGGTGATAGTCCAGAGGTCTCTCTCTGCCAAGAACCTCTCCCATGCCAAAGGTGGATCGGTGCTAGGAGGATATCTGAAAATCTTCCCTATGTTTTTCATTGTAATGCCAGGGATGATCAGCAGAGCTCTTTACCCAGGTAAGCCTTCCCATGTTCCTTGCCATGGGCTTTATACCTGCTATGGCCATTAATCCCACACGGGTCCTCCAGCACTTGTACACTTCAGAAACTGCCATCTTTCAGGCACACTCATATATATTCCTGTTGTACACTGGTGTTCCCATGCCTTTCCTCCACCTCCAGTGTTTCCACAGTGGCAGAAGTCACTGGGAATATCCATATGGGGCATCTTTTGCCACTGGGGTCACATCAGTCCATGCTGTGGACATTTCATGCATCTGTCTCTTTGGAGGAAATACACAGAGCACCGTACACATCTCTGTGGGATGAAATACACAGGGCACTGAGGTTGTACTTCAGGTCCTGGGGATTACTTTTCATTAGGTATTTGGTGAGAGTTTTAGCAATCTGCCACACAGATTCATTCAGTTCCTGGTGGATTATGCAAAACTGCCCTCCTTTGTGAAAGACCAAGAGCTGCCCTCATGTTGTCTCCCAGGGAGCTCTCAGTGCTGGTTTCTCCAGACCATGCCACTTAGGAGGACCACTCCTGGAGGGAAGTGTGAGTGTCTCAAGTGCCTTTCTCCCAGATTTCCTCAAACAGGAGTAAAAGTCAGCCTGAAACATCCTTGGTAACCCAGCTGACAGGTTCATGGAAACGGTCCAGTTCCCACAAATGACAACTCACTGAGGATTACGGTTATGCAACATCCAGAAGAATTATATCTGTACCCTGAACAGAATTGCAGAATGCCATTTTGAGGTTTCACCTCTACTTTACGATGTAAAATGTTCTTCGGCTCCACTCATTCTAGCTATATTCCAGCTGCACCTCTGAATTTATACTTAGGCACACAAGGCATCAAGGTTTGTTCCCTTGAATTAACCTTTGTCTCAGTGGGGTTTACACTGACTTCTTGTCATTTTCCTGTCTTCTACAGATGAAGTGGGCTGCGTGGACCCAGAAATCTGTAAAAGGGTGTGTGGAGCTGCGGTGGGTTGTTCCAACATCGCCTACCCCAAACTCGTGATAGAACTCATGCCCGATGGTGAGAAATCTTTATGTTTGTGGAGGTAGGCTTGAGCCATGCTCTGCACGGGGGAGCTCAGACTGCCCTCATCCATCCTAAGGCTGAGGAGATCTCACTGCAGTTACCAGAGAGGCCAAAGGTCTAGTTCAGATTTTCCTCTTTTTTAACTCCCCCAGGGCTCCGGGGTTTGATGATTGCTGTGATGATGGCAGCCTTGATGAGCTCCCTCACCTCCATTTTCAACAGCAGCAGCACTCTCTTCGTTATAGACATCTGGCAGCGGATCCGCAAAAAGGCTTCGGAGCAGGAGCTGATGATTGTGGGCAGGTCCTTACATTTCTTTGTCTTGTTGCTCTCATCATCTGTTTTGAGTGCAGCATCCACATCCTTCAGTTTGTACTCACTGAGAAAAATCTGATGCCTAAACTGTAGAACAGGAACATAGCCTGGAAAGAGCATTGTGTTTTCCAGCTTGATCTCAGGTAGACCTGGTCGAAGAGAAACACTGAGGATAGCACTGACCTAGGAGGATTATTGCCTCTCTCTAAACTTAACATAAACACTGCCTTAAGTGTCACTTTCAGATAAGTCAAAGGTGCTCTCGAGTCACTGTCACCGGAGGTCTTTAAGAGCATTATATTTGCATCAGGCAGGAGCTATTCATTGCAATTATTCCTTCCTTTCCAGGGAAAGGTGCAGAGAGCTGGGCCTCCCAGCTCTCTACGTCTCTGATAAATTTTAGTGCCCTTTATGACCAAGCTCTGGTACTGCTTTGTATCAGGGGCATATAAAGTTCTCCTCCTGCTAGCAGCACTTAAATCTGCTTTCTGCTTGTTTGTGATGCTTCTCCTCTCCTCTCCTGAGCATTAAGTTTCTAAACCTTGCTGTGGGGTGGGTGAAGGCTGCAGACAATCTCAGACTCCACCACTGCAGAGCAGTGAGAGGGAACGTACCTCTTGTTCAGCCACATGGGGAAAACATGGAACCTGTAACATACAGTGCAAGGATGGAGGAGGGTTATGGTATGCACCTGAGACCCCAGAAGCAGTTTTAATAAGCAACACATGAGTTGGAATTTGGAAAAGGCATGAGGCTGAGCATGTTATCTGTTTGGAAAGGAGTCAGAAAGTTGGCTTCCACAAGCTTCTAGGTCCCTCTCTCTGTTGCATCTGTGAGCTAGTTCTTTGAAGAGCATATCACTCTAGGGCACACCAGGCTGAAGGGCTTGAAGGAAGCCACTATGTCATCGTGGATCTCTTATGCATGTTGGCTGGCAAGTCCTAGCTCAGCTCACTCTGAAATCTGGGAAGTTAGCTCTGGAATTGGTTGAATTGACTTTTTAGAAGAGAACAATATTCTCTTTCCCTGTATACGCAGGGAAAGGTTCTTCTTGAGAGTGATCTGTAGATTTTATGTTAGGAAATTCTGAGAGCAATTGGAAGCGTGTTTTCCTGCAAAACTTCATTTTCAGGTGGACTCTGCCACCTGCAGAGCTAATACAATTTTATCCTCATCTTTCAGAGTCTTCATCCTCATCCTTGTAGTCATCAGTATTCTCTGGATCCCTATCATTCAGTCAGCCAACAGCGGCAAGCTCTTTGACTACATTCAGTCCATAACCAGCTATCTAGCCCCACCGATCACAGCTCTCTTCATCCTGGCGATCTTCTGCAAGAGGATTAATGAGCCTGTAAGTGGAGTGTTCACAACCAGTTTGATAAAATAAGTAACTCTCTGCTCACTACCTAGCCTTTGAGACTCTGACCGTAAAGCCAGTCCAGCTACACTGTGCAATTAGGCAGCATTTCCCTGGCACGCATCAGTGGATCTTAGCCCAGTCTCTAGTGCCTGTGTGTTTGTCTAAGAAGCCACTACAAGTGGTGCTCCTTGGCAGTCTCATTTGAAAGCACAAAAGGCAAAGTTGTTCTGCACTTCAGGGCTGATGTGACAAAGTCTAGTTGGAGGCATGTTGCTAGGAAGAGACTCCTGCATTGTCTGTGCTGTCCTTTCCATGTGCAAGGGCAGGAAGAGAAAATGAGGATTTTTAACTGAAAGCATCCTGCTTTGATGCACGTCAGTGGGTTTCCTTTGGGCTTAAAAGGTCTTGGCCTAAAAAACAGAGGAAAGAGAAAGGGGGAGGGGAACAAGAATGGGAAAGGGGAAAGGGAAGAGAAAGGGAAAATAAAAGACAAAGTTCCACCAAACATGCAGTGACCTTTTCCTTATGCTTGCCTTTTCTCAGGGTGCTTTCTGGGGCCTCATGGTTGGGCTAGCTGTTGGTCTCGTCCGGATGATCATCGAGTTTATTTATAGCACACCGTCTTGTGGTGAGGAGGACAGAAGACCAGCTGTGCTAAAGGACTTGCACTACCTCTACTTTGCCCTCATCCTCTGTGTCCTCACTGCGATTGTCATCGTCCTTGTTAGTCTCTGCACCCCCCCGATCCCTGAGGAACAGGTAAGTGACTTGCGGTGGCACCCTTTGCTCAGAGCCCCCATTTGGTTTCCAAAAATCTCTGAAATCTGTCCTTTTCCTCCCATGGTTAAGAAATGCTGTGTAATGCATATGCTGCGAAGAAACCCTTGCTCCTCAGCTTTCTATTCCCCAGGTCGCATAGTGTTGATGCTTCCTGAGGCACTGAGTGCTTGAAATTGAGTGTGAGCTCCCATGCTGTGCCTGGAGCCGGGCAGACACCACAGCCCATCATAACTGGAGTAGAAAGTAAAGAAGGGGAAGGAGATGAAATCATATTACAGAGCACTGCTGAGGAGGAATTAAATATATCTAATTGTAGCATCTACCCTGTTTCAGCAGAGCCAGCATCAATCTTGCAGGCAAACAAGATTAATATCCTTTGCAACATGGGCATTTAGGAAAATAACATTTTGTCCCAATGTGATCTCAATTACGTCTAATAACGTTGAGTCAGGCACAACTTTCTTTTACTTAACACATTAAAATGCAGCAGAGCTGGGAGGCTTTATATAATAAAACCTTAAAGCAACTCTGCCCAGTCCCAAGTTTTAAACAATATAACAAAACTGCCATCTACCTCCAAACAAAGGTTACTGGATCGATTTAAAAGACCTATTATTTTCCTGACTGCATGAGGAAATGAGGGCAATGCCATCATAGCATTTTCTATCTGTTGCTTCCTCATTAAGTTGTAAAGCATTAACCAGCTCCATCAATGTTTGATCAATGTTAGTGGTGTCAGATACCCAACTCCTAAAGATTACATGAAAGCAGGTGCTCAGATAGAGGAGGGAGGAGACTGTCCTTGTGTCTGCTTTGAGCTAAAGTCTCAGCTTTTATTAGCTATCAGAGGATCCACATGGGAGAGAGAAATACTGGCAAGGAGGCACCATTAGTTCTGTTGCTTACGTTGTTCACTACTACTCAGGGGTGGCCAGATGGTTGCCAGCAATTAATTACTGTGGTTTAATGAGTTCCCACTCATCATCTGACCTGTGATAACTAAACATGTGCAGTGCTCCCTGTCCACAGCAATAGCAAGATAAGAAGCATTAACACAGCACTGGTAAATAGTGAACGTAGCTGCGGAAGTTTTCTAAGAGGGACGTTCAGGATGCCCTTTTGGTAGGCTCTGGACCCCACGTAGTGCTGAGCTCAGTGCTTGACCTCCGTAGAAGAGATTCTGTTGAAGAAAATTAATGAGAATTAATGATATTGCCTGTGGCAGTGAGAGCTTGGACACTGAGACTCAGATCAATCATCTGATGATGGCCATGACCATCCATGGCCCATGTGTGTCCCCCCACCATCCCCAGTGTCTTCCCACCACAAGGAAAATGAGAAGGGCTGCCGGGCAATTTGTGCCACAAATTGGTAGCTAATTCCCTCTTCCCATAGCTCACTAGGAATGGGAGAGTCTGCCTCTATTTGGTCTTAGTCTCATTTCCATTCAGTTTCTACTATTTATCCCCAGTTTCAACAGGAAAGGTCTGACCTTGTCCCTCAGAGAACAGTCAAAGGGAAGGTGTGGATTTTAACCTGAGGTAGGTGCCAACATTGCTGTGTTGCTGCCTCTCTGGCATGAATCTGAGTGGGTGGCATTGAACCCAACATTTTTCATTTTCTCTCAGCGAGACTCACCCAAGCTTTTGCCAGACCGGGGCGCAGGTGCAGGTTTGGACTGTCACTCCTCCTGCTGTGGCTTCTTACAGTGTCCTGCAAGCAGGGCTTGACTTCTCAAGGTAGTCTGTGGCTGTGCTGAGGTGGCTCAGGGCCAGAAGGGTTTTGGGAAGGAAGGGCAGGGGGTGGAAACCAGGATGGATGTGTCAGGTTCTAACCCTCTGGGTAGAAACTAGCACCTGAACTTTGTGTTTGGCCATTAGTGACCTTGGGTTGCTGGGTTTTGGCATGCAAGTGGGCAAACCTGTGGTGAAGAGCCTCTATGTCCCCGTGATAGTGGCTGAGACGGGGAGGCTGGTAGCGGGGGCTCCTGGCTGAGAGTACCTGAAGCTCTGGTGCTTCCCAGTCCCATGTGTCGGTCCTTGCGCTTTATGAGCCTCAGATATTTCCCCCATAAAAACTGCACAGGGCTAGTTCTGCTAGCCTTTATCTGTGCAGCGCTTTGAGATGTAGTGATTAAAGACACCGTATAAGAGCTACCAATTACGCCATTTATTTTGTTGAGGAAAAGGAAAAGAAAAACAAGGCACCAAAGAAAAAGCCAAGGAAATACAGTGATAGATGATACTTCAGCAGATGTAAATCAGCATAGCTCCATTGCCTTCAAAGACCAGGAACAGCTGTTGAGCACAGTTATGGCACTTTACACCAGCTGAGGATCTACGTTGGACAACTTTAAATATTGAATCTCAATGCTTTTGAGATAGTAAATGGGCAAAAGGAGAAGGGAGATTTGTATCTGATGAGAGAGTGGTACAGCTAATGTGCCTGGCTTTAAATGAATTACAGCCCAAGAACTGCAAGCTGTAGCATTTTCTCCTGCTGTTTTGGACACTCTCCCATCCCTGTGGTGATTGATGCTGTGCTGGAAAACAAGTATGCAAGGAATTTGGTATGCTCCAGAGTTCATATGTCTTCATTGTAGGTAGTCCATATTGTGTCACGCCGTCCTTGAACACCCTGCAAAAGAGCTTACAATTAAATTTGAGACTGTGAAGCTGAAACACAACTGTCAGGTGCCAGATGGCATTTTGGAACAGAAGGATTTATTCTAGTTTACAAACAACAAAGAAAAACTTTGCTGAGTTCTTGCAAACTTGCTTGTCCAAGGAGAATATGAGGGCAAAAAGGGAGAGGAACAGCTCACAGAGCACAAGTGCGACATGAGCAGGTCACATTCCCAGGGGTCAGGACTTGCCCAGACAGGCTGGCGGATTGGCAATTCCATCTGATGTTCTCTGGGGTCAGGGATGTTTTCTCTGTGTCTTCAGGTCTGGCATCAGTGGCTCCTTCAGGTGCATTGCCCAGGGGGAACAACAGGCCTGAACTCACGCCGTGCGCTCCATGGGGCTGCGGCTGAAGCTCCCGCAGCATCACGTAGTGCCACCGAGAGCAAAGCTCAGCTCCTGTGGGAACCAGGCTCTCGCAGAGGAGCAAACCAAGGGGGACACGGGGCTCCCCGAGCAGTGCCCACGCCTGGCTCTGCAGTGGGGAGAAGAGCCATAGGGCTCCCCGCTCCCCTGCCCTTGGGGATGGCAGCTTCAGGCAGCATTTCCAAGGTCCAAGTCAGTGATGCTAACGCAGCTGCGCCGTCAGCAGTTCTCCTTATTTCTGTATTTGCTGGCTTTCTCCAGGCATGCAGAACACATGCCATTGTCTTTGTGAGTCTGTGCCAAGGAAGTGTAGCCAGTCCCGTGGTGGCCTCTGTGGCCACACAGTGCTGTCAGCCTGCCCCGGCACATGTCCTTCTGGCGACAACAAAGAGGAGAAAAGGGGACCTCAAGGAATTCAGCCACCAAAACCCACCACAGGGGAGCTGGAAGCTGGAGTATTGGTGCACTGCCTCACCAAGGTGCGCTCTGAGGTGGTGGTTTGCATTATTTGGCTATGGCCAAAGCTCCTGGGTGGGTGGGTAGGATGATATACAATGAGGTTACCTGTGTGTCTACGCTGCTTTCAACTTGGAATCGCTCCTGTTTGGCAGAGTCTGAGCCCCAGGTAAACTCCAGCCCTTGCAGATTTTGCTGCAATGTGAAGAGACAGTCATTCAGGGCTACATGGGAGGAGAAGGAAAAAGAGAAAAAGTTTTGGAAATCCTTTAGTGCCCTGAAACTTTGCTATGTTCCAGTGACATTTCCTAAGTGATTAAAAAAAAAAAAGAATCCCTGAGAAAGATGAGGATCATCAAATCAAAGCAATTTAGCACATCATGACAAGAAAGATTAGCCCTGCCCAATGCTCATCTTGGTTGAAAATGATTTAAATAAAGCTATAAATCTTCTGGAAATTATGCAACATTTCGTGTCAGCTGGAAACTCCTGCCTAGATTTGTGCGTGTAAAATCCAAAAATTAAACTCACGTTACTTTGTAAGGGAGTGACCCATTTGAGACATCCGTTTCCTCACGGGCAGAGCAGGGAGGCAGCCGGTCGCCAGGCAAAGGGGTGACTGCCTGACCTGTTGCCCCACCGCAGCTTCGCTGCCCCGCTCCCCTCCTGCGGCTCCTCTGCCGGGCAGCTGACGGGCTGGAGCTGGAGGACAGCCCATGGACCTGGGCAGCTGCATCTGAGCTGGATTGATGAGCGTGGTCCTTGCTGCCTGGCTTGGCCAGGGCACACCGAGGTTCGGAAGTGCCAATGCCACCAAGATTGGTGTGCCGTAGCCAGCCAAAGAAGCAGCAGGACTGGCTTAAATTCAAAAGACCTGAACCCCTGGGGTGGTTATTAACCCCACTCTGCAGCTGCAAAAGGACCACAGTGAGATCTACAAGGTTAATGCCTCCCATGCACTCTCCGTGTCCCAGGGAGCAGAAAACTTCCAGACTTGCCCTAGAAAAGGGTTTCAGACCTCCTGCTTTTGTAAAGCAGAGCAGATTTCAGCCAGAGCAGCCTGTCCAGGGCTGATGATAGTCTTTCATGGCTTCTGATGGTTCTTCCACTGAAAGACTGCAGAGAGAGGTTACTGTTGTGGTTTAATCCCAGTCAGCCAGTAAGCCACATACAGACGCTCGCTTACTCCCTCTGGTGGGATGGGGGGAGAAAATTGGAAGAGTAGAAGTGAGAAAACTCATGGGTTGAGATAAGGACAGCTTAATAGGTAAAGCAAAGCTGTGCATACAAGCGAAGCAAAACAAGGAATTCATTTCCTACTTTCCATGGGGCAGGCAGGTGTCAGCCATCTCCAAGAAAGTAGCGCTCCATCACCTATAACAGTTACTTGGCAAGACAAACGCCATCACTCCAAACATCCTCCTCCTTCCTTCTTCCCCCAGCTTTATGTGCTGAGCATGACGCCATATGGTCTGGAATGTCCCTTTGGTCAGCTGGGGTCAGCTGTCCTGGCTCTGTCTCTTCCCAACTCCTCATGCACCCCCAGCCACTCACTGGTTGGGGCTAGGAGCAGAAAAGACCTTGACTCTGTGTAAGCACTGCTCAGCAATAACAAAACCATCCCTCTGTTATCCACACAGTTTCCAGCACAAGTCCAAAACACAGCCCCATGCCAGCTACTGGGAAGAAAATTAACTCTATCCCTGGAATTGAAAAAAACCCCACCCCAATACCAAACCCAAAATTAAAAAATCCAAAGCAACAAACAGAAAAGAGAGAAGGCCTTTGGACAGGCAAGTCTTACAGTGTGTGCCCAGAGCTCATTTTAGTTTGCTTGTAACTACACCTGTTTTGGTCCGATGTACAGCAGAATCCTGCCCGTGAATTGTGGTGCTGTTCACTGTCATGGATCTGCCTACCCTCAGAGCTGCACTCCCTGAATGTGTACTTGCAGCCGCAGAGCAGAGCCACAACAGTGCTACTTTGCCCACTAAGAGCCCTGAGACAGGCTCACGTGGAGGAGCAGTTTGCTGCTTTGATCTGACCTTGGCCCAACTGTGGGGTCTAATGTTCGCATTGGGTTTTCTTTTCCTATAAAATGACAACCGAAACAAGACAGAAGATCCTCCAGTCCCTGCCCCTGTGCCAGAGAAGGAGCTGCTCAAACACCGGTGTTCCCATGGCCCTATAACTGCGTTGTGCCCCTATGGCCACAGAACTGCACACCAGCACCCCACTGATCTTTCTCTGCTGAGGGTAGAACTGCTGTCCATGACTGACGGTAGCCAGAGAAGGTTCTTTTTGATTTTTTCATTGACTTTATTACCCTTCTCTGTTGGAAGGCTGCCATGCTGGAGGCAGATCATCATTATTTCACGCCAATCAAGTGAGCCTAGCAAATAGGGATCTGCTTCTTCAATGTCTACTAAAAGGTTACTCCTGGTAGAAACAGGGATGGAACAGGTTAATTAAAAAAGTAGAAGGAAAGAAATTAGATTGATTCACATTCTCTCTCACCTTTTCTGCTCCAACTGGATGGTACTAGCCTTCTTTTCCAGGGTGTGGGCACATGTGCTGAAGGGAGGTGAGGAAAGTGGGGGATCAGCCGTCACCCCAGAACATATCTCTCATCCTGGATCTGTGCCCTGCAAAGAGGGAGCTGAATGACATCCCAGTTTGGGACTGACAGGGAATAACCTGGTTGTTCTCTGTCCCACCCCACAGCTCGCTTGCCTGACATGGTGGACAAGACACAGAAAACCACCTGCCATCGACCTGAAAAATTACAAGAGTGAAGCAGCACAGATCAACCCAGCCAACGGAGACAGCGACTTGGTCGAACGTGCAGATTCGGGCGATACGGAGGAGGCAGGTAGGGTGGCTGTCAGTGAACAAGCACGCTCACCTGAGTGCACAGCCAGGATCTCTAAAGTCCCTCTAAATCCCTGCAAGTCCCTCTAAAGCTCATGAGAGGCCATTCACTGGAGTTGGGGCTTGTATTTATGGGTTTACTAGTTATAAGGATGTGACAAATGAAAGTGATGCACTTCTTGGTCCTCCCAAACATATCTTCTAGTGTTTACCTTCATGTCGCAATCCTCTGATGGCTCAGAATAGCTGCCGTTCCTGAAAAAATAAAACCCACCATTCAGTAAAACACTTTTCCTCCACCTCCCTAGAGCAAGTTATTCACCGGTGCAAACCACCCCAGTCCAGTTCTGCCTGAGTCACGGTGTTATTCCAGTGCTTCAGGCCTGGACACTTGGTGGTGTGCTGGACTCCTTAGGTGGGAGTCAGTGGCCACTTCGAAACATCCCTTGGGAGGGCGGAGGTCTGTGCAGCTGGGATGCTGCTCCTCCCCCCACTGACACTGGGTCTTTGTGCTGTGACACCGCATCTATTTGTCTCACCAAGAAGCTCCTGGGGAGCTCCATAGCACTACTGCAGGCATCACCAGCGCAGCAGCTACCACTGCGCAAGTCGTGGCAGGCTCTGTAATTTCAACTTTCAGCATCTAAAAGTGGCTTCCCTTCCTGTCCTCATCACTGCTAGGTGATACACGTCTCGTGTGTGCGCTAGAGATGCCTCCTCCTTACCCCTCTGCGGGTTCTGCTGGCCAAACTCACCCAGTGAGGCTGTAACATACTGTGTCAAACCAGCATCATGGCCGGCAGGGACAAGGAGACTCCTGGGGCAGAGGTGTGCACTGTGGATGTCTGAGGGTAAACCTACGAGCCACAGTTTTCTCACATCATGCCAATAGTAGCTTTCACCTTCCCCTGGGATATAAGCCCTGGTTGTTATTCAGACCCAAATGGCTTAAACAGCTGTGTGTCCTGCCAAGGGTATGTCATAAGAAGGAAGAGTCGAATGATCTTAGCGTTGTCAGAAGGCAGAACAGTAGCAGGAGATGTTACATGGGCAAGTTCTTTTCAGCATGGAGAGAGCTTTGTTCTGCAAATCCATTAAAAAAATGCAGCTTTCTGGTTTTGAGCAGAACTTTCCAAGCTGACAGAGCAGAAATCTCAGAGGAAAGGAAAAGACACAACATTTCTTCAATCTTCCCTTTTGCTGCTCAGTCCAAAAGACACTGGTACCAACTACAGCCAAGGCAAAGAGAAGTAGACAACTTCAGAAATCTCTTAATAATTATAGAATCATAGAACCATAGAATGGTTTGGGTTTGAAGGCACCTTAAAGACCATCTAGTTCCAACCCCCCTGCCATGGGCAGGGACACCCTCCACTAGACCAGGTTGCTCCAAGCCTCATCCAGCCTGGCCTTGGACACTTCCAGGGATGGGGCACCCACAGCTTCTCTGGGCAACCTGTGCCAGTGCCGCACCACCCTCTCAGGGAAGAATTTTTTCCTGATATCTAATCTAAATCTCCCCGCTTTCAGTTTAAACCTGTTACCCCTTGTCCTGTCACTACAGGCCCTTGTAAAAAGTCCCCCACAGCTTCTTTGTAGGCCCAATATTTTTCCCAACAGAGTAAGTTTGGGTGTAAGTTGAATGCAGCCATTCAGCATTATTTACTACTTATTATCAATTCCTAGTTCACTTAACTAGCTCCGATTTTCATAAACAAATGTCTTGGTATTTTGGTAATTAGTAATGATGGGAAAGGAAATGCGAAACATGGCAGTTGACAGTTTAATGAGTTGTTGGTTTGTTTTTTTTCTGGGTAACACCTTTTTTAAGGCTTTATGACATTCTGTTTTTCAAAAAAAGGTTATATTTGGAAAGAACAGACAGTGAAATACACATGGCACAGGGCTGACAATTAAAACACATGCTTCACCCGTCATGCCATGTATAATAAATAAGCCAGGATATCGCTAAATGGACCATCATGCTGTCAGGAATTTGTGAAAGTGGATGGGAGCTGGGTCGGAGAAGAGGTCTGTTAATTAACTAATGAGTGATTGGTATTGCAGTCAACCAACTGTAATCAGGTTGTGCTGTACATGGCTGAGGCAGAGCTTTCTTTTTTCACTTCCCATATCCCATCATCATCTTGCATCTCCCATCCCAGGTGCACCTCCAGCCCCACTCCACCTTGGTCAATGCAACTCCATTCTGATGGAAAGGGGCAGGGAAGCATCTCAGCTACATGGTAACACCCTTTTCTTGGTCCATCTCTTGCAGCAGCCAAGCCTCCCTGCTGGAAAATGCTGTACTTGTGGTTCTGCGGTCTGTCCACTGGCCCCACACCCACCCTCTCCCAGGAGGAAAGAGCCGCCCTGGAGCGGAGACTCACCAGCATTGAGGAGAAGCCCCTGTGGAAGACTGTTTGCAACGTTAATGCTATTCTCCTGCTGACCATCAATGTCTTTCTGTGGGCGTATTTCGGCTGAGGTGGGGTCAGGCAGCAGGTGGCTTTGGTTTCTCTCACGGGTCCTCACCTTCATGTCTGAGCCAGAAGCGTGGGGTGACAGAGATCCTGGCGATGGTCCCTGGAGGTTGGGATGCCCCCCCCCCCCGGAGGCACTGCTTGCTGGAAATGACAGTGGGGCTCAGTTTCTTCACATCCAGGATGCGGTGGATTCGGGGGGGGGGGGGGGGGGGGGGGGGGCGCAGCATGTGGGTGAAGTCAGGAGACCTGGGGCCAATTTTAAAGGTGCAGAGCCAAGCCCAGCAAGGAGCAAAGGCTTTGGAAAGGCTGGTTGTGGCGTGGCCGGGTCCTCGCTCCCCTCATGCTCAGGGCTGACTGTACGGCTGCTGTTAGCGGAGGACTCCTGGTTTTGCACAGCTGTGGGGGAGGAGAATTAAGCACTACCTGCAGTTTTTTATATGGCCAAAATTCAGATGGGTTACTGTGGGGCCACTGGATTAGCTCAGCAGCAACAACCTTGGCTCCCACAGTTACTCCAGGACCTGTGTTGGACCCACCCACATTGACATTGGCAGCAGGGACGGGGGCTTCCCTGCCCATCCCCACCCCGAGTCCTCCCACCCTGTCACATGATGGTGGGTCTTACAACAGCCTGTCCTTGTTTACTCATCAGGCCACCCCTGCCCCTGCCCAGCATTGCCAGCAATAAAGGTGCCTTTGTGACAAAGCCAGTTCTGACTCCGGGTTATTGCGGTTCTAGATCCTGCACTGGTGCACAAAGGTCTCCCTGGGACCACGGTGACCTGGCTGCGGTAGGGAAAAGCAATATCCCTCCTTGGACCTTGCCCTCCTCGGGCCAGTCCAGGCCCTGCTGACCCACCTTGGTGTCATCACAGAATTGGGCATGGCACAACCTTTTAAATCACCTCTGGAGGGTGAGGCAGCAGCACTCGCTGTTCGTATCGTTGGCGGTTAGGATGCTCAGCTGGAGAAGACCCACAGGGATGTGACCCCTCCGCCCCAGCATCCGAGGGGCACAGCCATGGGCTGCGTGGTGGGGGTGAGGGCATGCGGTGAAGGCAGTGCCATGAAGAAAATGAGCCATGATCCAGAGGAGAAAGAGGGCTGTGCCCAGCTGGTGCAGCGAGCCCGGGTCACGACTTCCCTCCTCACCCTCGCTCTGGATGGAGGAGACTGAATCAGCCGTGCAGGACGGGGTCTGTGCTGCGATCGTGCAGGTCAACAGAAGCATTTGCTTTTTCTGAAAGGACAAGGAAGATTTCCTTTGAACAGGGAGGTCTCAGCCCCATCAGCTGCTTGTCGCCCCCATGGGAAGCGGTGTCCGCGGCAGAGCTTGCCTTGCCTTCCCACCACCCAGTTTCGAGCAGGTGGTGCCCAGAGCAGAGGCTGCCTCCAAGCACTGAGAGGCAATCTGGTTACCAGCTGTCATTAATAGCTGGCAAATGCAGAATGATAACGCACACATCCGTAACACATTTAGCAATATCAGGGCTCTCGCCTCCTCGCCCAGAGCGGCGAGGTGCTGAGTGCTCCGGAGCCCCTGCCGCTCCATGGTTTAGTGGCTGTTTTGGACCACGCGTCTGCTAGAGCCACGGCGAAAGCAACGTGGAGCAGGATGAGGGATACGGGGGCAGTTAGTTGTTTAAAGATGTGAGATTATTCTTTTCCCCTAAGACAAGATCAGTTTTGCAGAGAATAAAGTGAAATTCACTAACCTTTATTTTAATGACACAAAGAGTTTTAATCTTTGGGTATTTGATGGCGACCTCTTCCTCACTTCACCCCATGGTTCCTGGAAGGCGGGGTTTCCTTTAAAATGAGGCCGTCCACGTCCGCTAAACCAAGGCATGCGCTTTGGGAGACGCGACTGCACCCTGAGAAGGCCCACAGAAGGAAGGGAGGCATCCGCGCTGCCAGATGCAGCCAGCTGTGCACCCACAGGAGACACACGTTTCGTTGGTCAATATATTTGACTTTTTACTCTGCTCTGAATCACTAAGGAGAAACAAAAAGAGAATCTTCTGGGAGAGGGAGTCTGAGATTTTTTTATTTAAATAAACCAAAGTAGTCTCAAGGCTTTCTGACCTTTCCTTGTATTTTCTAGGAAAATACATATTTAGCTGAAAAAAATTAAAACCAAACCAAGAAGACATTATGTTTTTCCTCCTGACTGAAGACTGGGGGTGGGGGGAGTTTCCTTTTCATGTTATTCCTCATGTCAGTTCCTATGCTCCTTCCTTCTCTCCTCCCACACCCATTCCCTCTGCCTTCATCCATGTGCAGCTCTTCCCCTCTGCGTCACCCAGCCCCCGTAATTTCCAGCTTACGCTACATCTCCCCGCGGATCGCACTTGGCCACACGGAGTCCCTCCAGCTCCAGCCGCCCACTCATCTCCCTGCAGCAAGTGGGCCCCTGCTCACCCCGGCAGCTCCCCCCAGCCTCACCCCTATGCCAAGGAGCTGGGGGGACAGGGATGGGATGGGATGGGATGGGATGGGATGGGATGGGATGGGATGGGATGGGATGGGATGGGATGGGATGGGATGGTTCTCAGCTCCCTGCTGCTGCAGGGGTGATACTGCGGCAGAGCGCACTGCTGTGAGCGTGCAGGTCTCAGATATGCTCTGGGGTTTAACAGAGGCTCTGCAGGTGGAGGGATTATAAACCCAAAGAGAAACGCTCTTTTCCTAACAGGGATGATCAAGGCTGAGAACCAAGGCCCATGACAGTCACCTGTAGCACCTGTGAACAGCTCCATCTCCTACCACGCCGCGCATCCAGTGGGGTGGGGGGTACTTTCTGGGCTGTGTCAGACATAGCAGCACCTAAATGCCCATGGCAGGTGCTGGAGGAACCTTTTTAGAGATACATGAGGTGGGACAAGACACCAGCTGCTGCAGCCCAAGCTGCTTGGGGCCGGCAGCAGCTTCTACCCCAGCACCGCTCAGCCCGCACCCAAGGGCAGAGCTCCCGAGGGGACAAGGATTACCTGTGAACCCAGCCAGCTGTAGCCCCAGGAGCAAGGAATGAGCAACTTCACGGGGTCCGGAAGAGTTGTTAGCAGTGAGATGGGGAAACGCATGGGGGAAGTCAGACCCCAGCAGAACAGGGGCTTCGGCGACAGGCTCGTTTGACGGCGGCTGCGGCACGGGCCCGGCGTTGGGCTCCTCGCGAGCCTTTCTCGGGGAGCAGCTTGTCATCACCTCGGGAGCAGTGCACAGCCTCGCTCCTCGCAGCACGTGATGAATTGCAGCATCCTAACAAGAACACATCGCTTTCGGAGCTGTAACCAATATACAAGTCCATTGGCAGCAGATGTTATTAATGATGCCAATATGTATTTTCTTATTAATCTTCCATACTAGGCTGGTGTCTATCTGCAAATGATTATCATTCATTTTCCTGACAAATCTATCAAGATCATTTATTACTGTTCGGCAAAGGATCTTCTTTTAAACAAAGATTAATAACATGGCGTTTTATCTGGCTGGCTGAGCCAAAGGAAATGAAATTAACAATGAACCCCACAAACATGTCATCACTTTAATTTACCGGAAAATATTTTAAAATGTTATTTAAAAGAATACACGCTATAGTGGGCACAGATTATCACAAAGAAAAGAAATGAAACCGCAGGCATTTGGCAGGGTGGAAATGAACTTAGCAAACGGGGCATCGTGTTTTCTCTGGTTCCTCACACCCACCTTCTGGGTCGTGGAGGGAGGGAGCAGCGCTTGGGGTGCGCAGACGGGTGCTTGCCCAGGTGAACCAGAGCTGGAATTGGCTGTTCCTGGGTTACAGTGCATCCTACCCCGGATGACAAGCTGTCATCCCTTCTGGGAGCGTTGCCCCCCCTGTACTCCTACAGAGGGAAATGTCAGCAGGGTGAAGCTCGTGGGGATCTGAGGGAGAGGAGGGGCCATGGCTGATGGAGTCCCAGCACCCTTCACCCTCCTGCACGCTCAGTCCCTGTGAGGAAAACAAACTCAGTACACTCACATGTGTAGTTGACTTTCTTCTGCACTCTCTCCTGTCCCCTTCCCTTGGAGTAAAAGGGTAACAATAAACACCCACCAAACCGCCCCCTGCCTCTTACTGCGAATAGTAATGCAATACCGACTTTGTGTCGCTTTGTCCATACCCACCCCTTACCGCCTGAGCCCCGTTTTGGTGCAGGTACCCACCGCTGCGTCTCTGCAGGACGTTCCCGGCTCTGGGCCGTGACGTCTCTGGCAATGGGAATCCCAGCACAGCCCATGTCTGGAAGGTGTTTCCCCCCTGGCCCCCTTCCCCAATTACTGCAGCTCACCTTTCCGTTTCTCAGTGCCCTGTGCTTCAAGGCCCATCAAATTGCTCCTCGTCCTTGCTGCGGGGGGAGAGCAGAGGGTTGCTTAAAACAACTTGAATTACGCGGTCAAGGAGGGTTTCTCCGACAGATAACAAATTCACCTTCTTCCCTTCAGCAGGTTCGCCTCACCCAGGTACCGATTAGCAGCAATGTTTTGGACCCCAGACAAAGGGAAATAACCCCACGCACCCCAAGCTGTAGGAGTTTCAAAATGCCGACATACTGCAAGAGGATTTCCAGGAGTGCCTTGGTGCACCTCTGTGGAGCAGCGAACGCACCCGCTGGATCAGCGGGTATTTAACCACACGCTTTATAGCTGCGTAACAAAGCCTGCTGGATTTTTTTTTGTAATTAAAAAGGAAAGAAGTCATCAACATAGCATAAATCTTTAAAAATTTGTGAGAAAAGCCTGAACATACTCCAAAGCAGGGCTTGGCCTGCCTGCAGGTTCACAGAGTGTTCGGGGTCGGAAGGGGCCTCTAGAGATCATGTAGTCCAACCCCCTGCCAGAGCAGGATCCCCTAGAGCAGATCACACAGGAACAAGTCCAGGTGGCTGTGGAAAGTCTCCAGGGAAGGAGACTCCCCCACCTCTCTGGGCAGCCTGTCCCAGGACTCTGTCACCCTCTCAGGGAAGGTGATTAAAGGTGGGGAGTTAAGAGAAGCAAGCTGGCCCTTTGTTTAGGCTGGAGATTATCTCCAGTTACTGTGGGGACACTGTGTAGTTCCGTACATGGTGAGAGCTCAGGTTGCACACGTGCCAGCCGCGTACACTGAAACAGGACCAGACTCTGGACTTCTAAAAGTGCCGATCTTCCACTTTGACCTAATGTTTACGGGTAGGATTTGGGATCTTTGACCGAGCAATAACCACACTGCACATGGCAGAACATCCCCGTCTATGTTTTCATCGAACTGCCCGCTTAGCCATGTTTCTTTTAGCATGGGGGTCAATCCTGGCATAAGGACAGCAGGCTGAAAAGAAAACCGTCTCTGGCTAAGGTGCTCTAAAAGTGAAATACTCTTTACATCATTGGAAAAATAAAAAGGAGCTGCACCTTATTTCCAGTGTGACTGCATCTCGCTGCAGCTTTCAACTGCTGGATTTCATCAAGCCTCTTCTGTCACATTAAGCAGTTGTCTGTTAGGAACTTACACCACATAAATAAAAATCATAGGCAGGGCATGCAGAGAAATGGGGCTTTATAATCATGGAAAGGCAAAAAAGGGGATAAAGCCACAAGGAAGCGGCAAAGGACAACATGGAGCAGACACAGAAAGCAAATTCAAGCCCCTCATCTCACAGCCCAGTGTATTATTATTGGGGTAGATTTATTGTCCCCATTTCAGACTAACGCCAGCATGATGCGGGAGGTGCCATCCAAACGTGGTGATTCCCCAGAGCCGGGCATGAACAGTTTTTACCTTGTTTGCCTTCATCAGTAAGAGCTATGTACAGGGTATTGTGAAGGGAATAAATTCACAATATTGTGAAGAGCAACAAGTTAGAGCGATTCTTTTAGCACAGGTAAAATGGTGGTGCCACGGTTGGAGATTTTTGTCCAACCTCCCCTGAAGCAGGTGAACGAGCGAAGAAGCCGAGTGCCGAGCTGCCGCCCCAGCACTGTGCTGCTGATGGAGACGCCTTCCCGGCTGCAGAGGATTGCAAGAAAACAGCACTGCCTGTTCATCAGAGAAGTGAAAGGCCATGACTTCCTCATCAGCCAAACATAACCTCCTCCCCGGTGGAGATGGCAAATCCACAGGGAACAGATGTTCCTGTTGGAGAAATGCTCACAGAGTCCTTATTGGTGTTGCCCACCACTGCCCCGAACTCCCCTGCATGCAACGCTGCCTTTTCCCAAGCGTGCCTGGACCCTCAGGGAGACACGTTTTCTCCACCTTCTGTGACTCAATGAGTCTTGAAACTCTCCAGGGGAGATGGAGAATGGTTCTGCCCCCAAGATCCCCTCAGCCCAAGAACTGGGCACTCCCATCTGTTACAGGTTTAAAGCCCTCCAAGGGGAGGAGGGCAGCCTGTGGCCATCCAAGGGCTCTTTAATTCCTGACCCAAGACCCTGTACCACACTTGAAGCCATCTTCATGCCTTCCCTCTCCTCATCTCAAGCACCGTTTGCAACACCTCCGTATCCATCTCCATCACGGTACATGGGGGACGTTATTTAGGCATGTGCCATCTGGGCAGGGGCTGGCAGCAAGGTACCAGCGTGCCATTCAAGCACAGCCCCAGATTTCATGCAGAGCAATATTATGGATAAGCTGTCCAAGCAAGACCAGATGGCACCTCCATGCTGAGGACAACAAACAGGGATATTAAGTTGTCAGAGTACGAAGCAAAGTCAGCCCGAGCGGCTGAGTTCATGCCGCTTCTGCGCACGACTCCCAGGAAGAGGAAACACGCTGGCCCAAAGCACACTGCGGAAAGGTCCTGGAGAGGGCATTTAAACAACATGTTGGGAGCCCCGGGCTGTGCCCCGAGGGGTCCCAGCGCCTGGGAACGCCCCCGGGTGCGTAACCGTACACGCGTGTGCACATGATGCTGTACGCGCAACGTAGGCGTGACTGCGCCCGCAACCTCGGCTGCTACTCCGTGGCGCGGTTTCTCCACCGGACTGCTGCCAGGCTGGGATAACGGCACTCTGGGTTCAGTACTGGGATGGAGGCCAGCGGGGACAACACCTCTGCCTGCTTTCTGCTTTAGACTAACACAGCAAGGTTTATGTCCGAGTGTGGAGGGAAGGCCCAGGGTAATCATTAACCGGTAATTTTTGCTGCATTTGTTCCAAACAGGAACGTTGTCCAAAATGTTCTGCTGTGACTTGCTCCTGTAGCTCCCACAAAAGCAGCATTCCGTTGAATGTGGGGGACTCATCACCAACACCCACAGTGCAATAGTTGACATGGGTTTGAAGGGGAAAACATCCTGCAGGAAGCACAGGCAAATAGCAGCGCCAGCTTTTCATTAACCTACAGCCACTGTCTCTGTAGACTTACAGTACTTACAGCTCTAAGTACGATTACTGTTATAATTCCTTCTGGTCCCTAAGGGGAGGGGAAAAAAAAATCTCCAAATTTTGAAGGTCATTAAAAAACCCCACCTTTAAATTGGAGGTAGTTTCAGTTTACTTTCTCATTTCCCAATCAAATCTGGGCTCCAGCCTCACATCAAAGCAGAAGCGTCAGTCGCTTTGTTTCTCCATCTTCCAGGAAGGAAGTTTCAGCTTATACATGTGCTGACTGCCAAGTAAATACATTTTCCTGGGGAACGAAAGCAGCTTTTTTTTGGTTTGTTTTAAACACGTGTAAATAGAGTCCCGGGAGCTGAGCTGCCCGTCACTTCGCCCAGGTTTACACTCCTGTCACTCCAGCTGCCTAGTTCTGACCCACCCTGGGTCAGAGCTGCACAAGTTTCCCTCCCCATTCCACACGCCGGTGTCAAGCAGCCACCCCAGCCCTTTCCCTCTGGCCTCGTACCTCAGGGAAGGGCGAACGGTTCGACATGCATTCCTGTTCCGCTAGTTTTTTATTCCTTCTTCTCCTTTTTCTGTTTTTAAGCTCCAGTTGCAGAATCACAGAAACACTTCGCTCCTCTCACAGCCACGAGCCGGTTCTCAAAAGCTTTCGGCAGATAAATCAGGTCAGAATCCTGATGGTGACAAGGCCACTATCAATAAAAGCCAGGGCTGTGTTCCTACATACCAGCAGCGTATTCAAGACCGATGGTTCCCCCTGGTTCATGGTCAGACTACAGGGGGCAGGGAAGAAACGGGAACGGATTGGTAAGAAAAAGGCCATTTTTGTTTTCATTTGTAAACAGGAGGGCACCATCGGTGCTGGGATTTCTCTGTTCAGTACCAGGCATTTCAACAGTGGAGAGCTATTTTCCACCAAGCCTGAAGACGACAGAGAGGAGCACAACCCCTTCACATGCCTGTCTTCTGTTGCTCACTGCTTTTTTCAATTTTTAATTTAAAATAGCAAATCAGTGCAAAATTAAGAGCACTTGATGCTTGTCATTTCCAAATGGCCTGGGTCATATCTCAATCTTCAGCACTCATTTTGGGCATCATGCCGGGTAGCACTGAGGGATCCATCGCTTTATAGGCTTTGCCTAAGCCACAATTAGGGAAAACCCTTGAGCACATGAGAAACCTCAGTTTTGATTGGCCGAGTTACCACAACTTACTGATAATTCAAATCACTCGAGTACTATTCAGTGTTTTCTTCTCCCTCCTTTTTTCATCTTTTGACAAGTTTACAAAGAAAAGAATGGAGCAGAGCTGAGCTGCGGTACATCCAATATGCTGCCTCCACAAACGCCAGAGAAGCTAAATGAACCCCGGAACATATGGCACTCTGCTGACAGAGCTCAGAAACCGGTTCTGCATGAGCAACAGGGAACATCTTGAAACGCGCAAGACATATGTGTTTTAGGAAGAAGATTGAAGTGTTTCATAATAAAACAGGACAAAGTGAAATACAAGTGCTGTATAAAATTTTAATTAAAAACTGGTTTTACCCCTCAACGTGAATATGCAATATGTTTCCCAGATGGGTTTCATATTTAAGTATTATCCAAACCAAAAAACGTAAATGAGACAAATAAAGCCTTCAAAAATGGCACGGAGGCTAAAATGTATGTAAACACTAGATGACTGTGGTGAAAACAAGGCAAGCAGGGAAAGCAACCCCTTAGCAGACGTTTACTGCTGGAGTACTGAACACAACCGCTCACACAACTATAGCCCTAGTAACAACACAGCTACACCTTCCAAAGTTTCCAGCCAGCATAGCAATACAAATACGAGCGTTAGAATTCACCAGCATTCGGGGACGTAAGTGGTGATTTTGTTACTGACACGTTTCACGGGTTAGTTTATACACTGATAATTCATGGCATGCGGTGGCATAATTCACGGCACTCCACGCGCCAAACCCCTCTCCAAGTCCACCCCTTCTTTCAGGCTCCCGCCCCGATGCCGTGCGAAGCTCTGTTCATTCAACGGCATCAGCTGCGCGGGGGGACGCCAGTCCCTGACCACAGCATTTTTGTGCTGTATCCTCAAGATCGGTAAGTTCTTATGAACCAAGAAGGATGTTGTTTTGCAACACCTGAAGAGGCTCAGATCACCACTTCTCAGACTGCAGAGAGCTCTCTGCTGGGTCAGAAGCAATCATCACCCAGAACTGACGGGAAACACACACGAAGAAAAAGCACAACCTCCACATTGATCAAGCAAAGAGAAAGACTGCGGTTCCCCCATGTTGCCATCCAGACAAATTATCGCTGCACTTGAGAGAGTTTCTCACTGAAGACAAACGGGGAGCAAACCGCCTGTCTCTGGCAAGCCAGCGCTGTTAACAAAAGGAGCTGCAGCCTCATCTTTTAAGGGCTTTGGTTGATGGTGTTTTGAATGCCATGGAGAAAGCAGCAGAAACCAATGCAATCGATGGGGCTTGTGCTTTTTAGTTCACTGTGTAAGGACACAGGAATATTGCGTGTTCTCGACCACTTCCCGCAACACTGTTTGTTGTTGAAACTGAAGGGACACGGGCAAAGGCCGGTTCCCTGCTGCTACCAGAGACCACCACCTAAACCGGACATCACTTCTGTCAGAGAGGTAGCTCATTCAGGTCATCCACCCAAGTGCTGTGCACTCTTAGCTTCCACTGTGCTCACTGGAACCAAGAAGCCAAGTTGCACGGATTTGGAATTTTCCCCAAATTCCTCAACCACTAAACCAATCTCTTGAGATCCTCTCAGCATCCTGACAACGACCACTCTGTAACCCCTCAAGTAACACCATGGTAGGCTTTTCTGTGACCCAGAGGTTCCACATTACAGATTTATTATATAGCTAAGTGACCACTGCTAAATAGCTAAGAATTGTGTTGCATAGTTCAGTGTTTTAGAAAATACTTTCAAGCTTCAACATTAGTAAGAGCAGAATTACACAATAAGCTATTCCTTGCACACAGACTGAAAAGGCAGATTCCCCCCAACTTCCTTTCTCTGACATACCTATGGCACTCCACACAAACCTTTCCACTGACAAGCCGCACACACAGTTGCACCCCTTGCTCCTGGGGAGAGGACGAGAACAAATGAGGTGATAGACAGTAATAGTGCACATAGCTCTGAGACATCAGGATGATGAAAAAATAATTTGTATTAAAAAAAAAAAAGGATACCATGAGAGCAATCAGTACGAGTATGATGAATCTGGATCGTGCAGGAGAGAGAAGCTGAGTAGGATACCCACTGTACAGATTAGCTCCTAAAAGCACACGTAGTAAAGCAGTTCATAATCTTTTTTCAGCCATCTCTTAGATTTAATAGGTTTCTACCTTAATAAGATTAAGACTTGCTTAATAATTGTCTGATTAAAACATAATAAACCTGAGAAAATTAAAATAAAGCTTTTTTAGTAACCTGGAGATGAGATGCGACTTTACAGCCAGGCTGCCACAAAATAATTTCTGTAACGTTCACCTCAGGATCCCAAAGCACTTCACAGTCATTTAATTAAGCTTCAACAGAGCACAAACTCCCCATTTTACAGCTGAGGTAACAGTGAGAGGGAGTTAGGAACAGACTATTTAATACTGAGCAGAGCTAAATGTTCTGTTCTTTTACCCAAAAAATAGGTCCCCAACACCTATAGGTAGATTTCTGCCTCCCCTCACCATTTTCGCAGCCTCCCAGGTAAGAGTACAATTGACACGTGCTGCACAATCTAAAGAACAGTCCTTCCAAGCTGCTCGGATTTGGGGAATAAACACAGCTGCCCATCTCTTTTAAAGCTGCTCCTACCTGTTCCCCTTACTCTCGCCATCCCTACGCCTCTTGTCCCCAGCGGACCAATTTAAGCTTCCCTTCTTCTAGTCGAAGACGTAGATAAGGGAAATCATTAATGAGTTCGACATTTTTGCCTTTAATCCACAACAGGTCAATGACTGAGTGATTTCCAAAGCATCTACTACTCAGCAAAGGATTTGCATTTCCATTGAACACAGGGGAGTGGTTTGTCTAAAGCCACCTCACGATCCTGAACTATAGCAAGGTATTTGTAGGAAAGAGGGAAGGGAGCAAGTAGGAAGCAGACTCTGATTTAATAAAGTGAAAGTGATTAAAATACTGCTCTGATTGCAAACTGCAAGCAACACTGTGTGCCGATAGCGTTCGGTGAGAATACTCACGGGTTATAACAACTTGGGGAGAGACAGACTCTACAGAAAAACACTAATTCGCTCTTAATCTAGACCATTATTTCGAGATTTGAGTAGGCAGCTTTCCTTTAGGAGGCAAAATGACGGGGGTGGAATTGTGCCATCCCACTGTCACTAACGGGCCACCTTGTGGATGGCAAAAGATAAGGAATGAGCATAGAAAGTGCTATTTAAAGCTCCACTCAGGAACCTCAAAATTTGCATTTGATAGAAGGGATTTAAATTGTATTAGAAGGCAAGGTGCACTAAACAATTACAGTTTATTACTGTGTTGGTTCACTGCCTGAACCTGTACTTATCACATACCGCAGTAGCGAAGGAGCAGTGGTGCTCAGCGCACTTGAGCTGCATGAATATTAATGGGAGGGTGAGCTGAGCAAACAGAGAAGGGGCCAAAAGCTTCCGAAAATGAAGTGGTTTACAGATTTTGTGGACAGATCGGAGTAATTTGGGCCTTCAGTCACACTTCACAGAAAAGTTTTCCATTAAGCAAACTGGATTTCCAGCACAGTGCTGGGAAGAGAACATTGCTTAGCAGTATCACAGCCTAGAAGCTGTGGAATGACCAACCTGAGAGAGAAACACACAACCTGCAGCAGCCGATTCAGAAAGACAGTATACACGCCTCCCCTTGCAGCTGGAGCAGGGCCAAAGGCACTCATCATCTATCTGCTTTCATGTGTCGTTATGCTGCATATGAAGGCTACACCGAGAATATTCGTATCGGTCAAAATTCAATATATGACTTATGTTTTTCGTCCCATCCAGTTTTCACCTTTGATGAAAAACTGGAGGTTGCCATGTTACTGTATGCTTCCTGCCTTTAGCCAGGGGAATTCAACAGACGCACCCTGCCACTCCTCTCAATTCTTCAAAACCACTTCCCTGTTATTCCACAGCTGCCCTCAACCTTCCTCATGCTCTCCTTGTGTCTTGAGCTCATGGCAACCTGTGTCCTTACTCATCCATACAAAAAACCCAAAGCCTTGGCATTCAGGCCTTCTTACACATTCAACAAACAGGGACTAAGATGGGCAACGCTGGGTGGGCTGGGAAGGGAAAATTTGAACAGTACTTCTACGTCACAGAACTGGATCAGGCCAAAGAGGAGCTGCCAGCCTACAGAAAACGAACATGTAGTAAGCTACTGGGGAGGGAAAATACAGAGAACACTGAATGAAAACCATGGGTTACCACAGAAGAGCAGCAAATCTTACGGCTCAAACACATAAGGGAAACCACTGCAACCTTCAGACTTCAGTAGATTCATTTTTAACCAGAAGCTCGGAAACTCTCTCTCCTAACGTGTCCTGCCTGTGTAGGATCCATTCGAATATACCTACTTTCCTGAGCAGCAAGGAGAAAGAAACTATTCCTTTACGGACTAATGCGTGGTCACAGGAACAGGCTAATGCAGGAACAGGAGGTACCGGTAGCACAACTCTTCACGTCCACCACGCCTCCCGTGGCATAACGAAGCTTCCGTGGCACAGCTTGGCTAAGTTTGACTTTTCACTTCTGCAAAAAAAGTCTGCTGCTACTTCAGAGTGCCTCAGCACCTCTCCATAGCATGCGACCGTGCAGCTAATGCCCTCTGAAAGCACTAATGTGCTAAATGGCATCAGGGACAGGAAGTTATCAGGGTTAATCCACTTCAACTGGTTTAACAGTTACAAGGAATAGAAATGTCTATATGTGAGACACTTCCTCAGAGAGTCCCCGTTCCTGAAACAGAAGCACACAGCCTTTCAACGTGCTTTCCCACTAGCATAATTGCTCACCAACTGCTTTCTCAAATCAATTATGTTGTCTCAGCATTAAAGGATGGAAGGCAGAGTAGACCAACTTTTTGTTTATCTAGGCATGCTGGCAGGTTACAGTCATATGTTCTGCCATCTGTACTGCTAGCTTTATCCTTTATCCAATCCTAACAGGTAAAATGGCATTGGTGTAACTGAATCTGTTCGCTCAGCCAGGGAACGAGCCAGAACAGGCATTTGTTTTTCCCCCCCCTTTTGAAAGCAAGCAGGAGATGGACACTCTTGCCCTTTTAAAGCATTCCGCTTCTCAATAGACGGGCAATTTGCCCCCGGTCTGCTAATGTGGGATCTGTTCAATGCAAGGCTGAAAAGGTTTCATCCCCGGGGAAAGCATCGAACTGCTGATGAACATTTGGTGGCCTTTAGCAAAAACGATGCGATTTCTGCCAACGGGATCCCAGCAGACTGGGAGGGACACGTTCCAAATTAGGTGGGATTGTGGTGCAGGAACTTCAGAAGGCCAGCACAGGGTATGCGAGGAGCGTGCTGACTAGCTCCAGTCTTTCCTCCCCTCCACACTCCTGTCTTATTCGTATTTTTTAAAATTACAAGTATATTGGCAAACGCCATGGCTGCCTTCAAGAGAACCTGGAAACCTTCAGACGCACAGGGTGTGTGAAGGTGACCTTTCCTCTGATACAAAGGCTGCTGGGCTGGGTGGGTTTCTTTTAAAAATTGGCAGTATTGGAAAATTTGTGACTAAAGGTGCTTGAACCCACTTTGAAAGGGTATGTATAGGTCAGTATCAGAGCTTCTGCCCTTCTCAAAAATCGACCATCCAAAGACAGTTTTGTAGAAAACGATTCCCTTTGTCCCAGGAGGGACACTTCTAAACCCACCTTCCTCTTTATGCCCCTCTCTGAACACTAGGCCATATTGCTTCTTCAACCAATTCTGTTGATGTTACTAAATAGCTTTAATTATTTCGTAAGAATTGGCTGCAGCTGAAACTCCAGCTGCTGTCAGAGTGGAATGTGCAGGCCTGTCAGTCTTCAAATGACTTTCCACAGTCTCATAAGAGCAACACCATCTTGGTTAACTGTGGAGGGGCTTCGTTGCTGCTGGTTTTCTTTTTTTGGGGGGCAGCAGGGGAGGCAGGGTGTATGCAGTGGGGAAATGAGGGGAAGGGGAGGCGCACAGGAGGATGTCAATAGTTTCCTTTCAGCAACCCAGGCCAAACCCGCACTTCACCAAAACCCTGCCCATCCATAACTACACCTTAAAAACAGAGTACAAATATTTGTTACATAAAAATAGGTTTCATTACAAACGTGAACACTGTGTACTGTGCACTTCCAGGTGAAATGCTATCATCAGGAGTGCATTTTTTGGTCTGAACCTGTGCCAGCAGCTTTTTGGTACATGTTTCTGTATATTTTCTCCAGGCTCTCTTCAAAGATCACTCTGTGAGGCTTCCCTTTGTATACCGCTGCACGACCAGACCGGTGTTCACCATTATCCGAGTGAACAGGGGCGTTCTGCTGCACTGGTGAACTGTCAACAGAAAGAAGATAAGAAACAATGGTCAAATCAAGATAATGAAGTGGAATCAGAAGCACAAACCCAGCAGAAATCCAACTGTGGAGCTGCTGAACACAGGTTGCCTCTCAGAAATTGAAATAAAAACTGCGCTGCAGCTACTTCCAAGAAACGGGAGCCCCACGTTATTCAATCACACAAATTCTGCCCCACTTATCTGAGCGCACTTGATCACACCTCCCCAACGGAAAGAGCATTAATTTTCGAAGAGTGTGCAGTAATTTTGCTGTGTTTTGATAGGCAGTGTGACTAGGCACTAAGCCTGTGCAAGAGCAACATGGCAGGCTTTTTGCGTCCTTTCAAGGTCAAAATGTAACCACGAGCAGCTATTTCAATATGAAGACAATCTATCAGAGGTATATTAAATTACTGTGGTTGCAGCTGTAAAGTGCTCTATCGGAAGCATCTTGGATTAAGTATTCTACCAAATACATTATGATAGAGTGGCAATCGAGTGTGCCTTCCCCACCCCATCTTCTGTGTCACTGTTTTAATACTAAACGCAAATACAGTCTCATATTTCAGTTGCTTTGAGAAATTATTTCCCAGCTCTATGTAGTGAAATTTATTCTCTGAAAATCCTTATGCAACACTGACAAATCTGAAGGATGTGTATTTAAACTTTGTGACTATTTGCCTTCTCTTGAAACTTGCAAAAACAAAGGCTTGTGTCATATAATGAAATGAGCCATTTTCCTATAATACAGCATGAAACAGGTAGCTCAAAAATCCTAAGTAAAAAAAGACTACTGCGGTGACATTTTTCACATCTACTCTGAGTTTTAGGCACCTAAGACACTTAAAAATTAGGACTGAGTTATCTTCAGCCTTTTGTGAATTTTCTCAGTCTGGGAAATGAAACTGGAACTGTGAAGCTTGGAGTGAGAATCTTCACTTAGGAAATGGATTACATTTCACAGGGAAGATTTACATTTTCTTATATAGATATAATTCATTAATCTACTGTGGTCAAACCAGTACTTCAAATGTTGTCCTCAAGTTAATACCAGTAAACACCTGTGAGCAAAACTGAAAGAAAACTCATGTCAAAGGACTCAGCAATATATTTCAAGCTATCTGCACCAAAACACAAGGTTTGCACTTTTAAGAAAGGAAAACAGTGATGGAAGAAGAGAAAGCTGTAGGATCCATATTCTGAATTCACATTTCTAAGCTTCTACTGCACTGCAGAAAACGAAAGAAGGAATAGCTTTTGCTTTTAGATTTCTTACATTAAAATATTACGGTGATGCCAATCTACACCACATAAAACAAGAAGATCTTTATGTGGCTGCAATATTAAAAAGGGAGGAAGGCCCCTTAAAGCCAGTCAACATCATGATGAAAATTTAAACCTGTTATTCATCCTGGAGAAGGTGAACTGTGCTTCACAGCTGGGACACAAAGAAACCAACCTACCAAACAGCAAAATCAATAGGGAAGTTATACAGGCCAGTGTTAAATGTAGACAAGTGAGTACCCTGGGGACCCATCAACAACTGAAGTTCTACCTTCTCCTCTCTGCCATTTGTGTTACCTCACTTCTGATGGAGAACTCCCAGGTTAACAAACCAGCAGAGCACCAGGAGCGGCACTCGGCACTTGTAACTGCCCAACAACAGCTCTGACACACTTTTCCTTGGAATCCGCTTCCTGCAGTCAGCCTTGTGCTTGCCTTTTCTTCTACTAAAAGCTTAATCTACATAGGGACACTCAAAGTGCAACCACTTTAACAGCAGTAAAGACTCAAAAAACAATAGTAACGTTCACAAGTTCCTTATTCCAGTGCTGACAAAGACTTTGGAAAAAAAAAAAAGACATAAGCTTCATTTTCCCCTCTTTTTTTGGGGGTGTGTGTATGTATTTCCATTAGCTGGTCCTTGCACATGAGATACTTAGCCCTGGACAAAGATAGAGCCAAGCTAGGGAAGAGTCCCTCTCCTGTCTCAACTGGGAATCAGCTGACAACCTGAGCTAAGCAATCTGGGAATTACACTCACAAATCATATTAACAGCAGGATTTCTGCACGCAACTCCCTGCTCTGAAATACCTGTCATATGCTTTTGTTCCCTCATACATCTCCTTTAAGAGTCCCAGAAGTTCTTTTCTGAGTGAATCATATACTAAATATTTCACAAAACACAGACCTTTTCCCTACTCCCAGTGGTTTTCAATCATCTGCTTTACTGCCATCATTTGGTCAACAGTACCATGTCCTTCTCTGAACTCTGCCTCTGTCCTTGCATCCTGTTTATGAGCACCGTGGCAAACTCTCAGCAATCAGACTGTCCCTGACTCCTTTTATGTCTCGCCCTTCAGCAAATGGGACACGCGCTGCTGGCCTCTAAACCCAAGGAGCAGTCTTCCCCCAACTTGAGTGCCACATTTCATATCCCATCACTCCTTGATTCTACAGCATTAGGATTTGGCTTTTCTTTTTTTTTTTTTTTCTCTCATGATCTGCAGTTTCAACATCAATCTCCAAGTCCCAAAGCTGCCTCAAAACAAAAACTTGCACTTTCTCTCTCACAAACACATCCTACACAATTTAACTGCAGCAGCTGTCAGGACAAAGGATAAGGGAGCAAAAAGGCTACAGGCAGAATACAGGAGTGTGCACACATATACAGAAATGCTAACAACTGCAGTAGCAACTTCACGCACTTGTGAAAATCTAAGACTAACTAGATCCCTTGACCAGAGGGGACTACAAATCATAGGAATTAAAAAAAAAAAAAAAGCCACCCAATCAGAAATTACCTTTTTAGAGCTTACTAACTGCAAGCAGAAGATCACTCTGATACCCATATTGAATTACGCTCCTTTCTGTGGGATACAGTGGTGATTCAGGGAGCCTTTGTTACAAATACTGCATCACATTTAATTATAAAAATAAAACTTTATTTCCTAATGTCAAGACCTCTCAAATTTAGCACCACAGTTCTAGGACTTCTCTCTTTGTGTAAAGAAAGCCAGAAAAGCCATACAGCCCCAAAATGTTTTACATTACTTAGTACCTTTCCTCCAACAAGCACCCAAAATGTTCTACAAAACACTGTGTGCATGGAGAACATCAGTATTGGTAACTTCTATTATAGAAGCTGTCAAAATCAATTCCATTGCTGCCTTTTAAGTAAAATATCCAAGTGAAACCCTAGTCATATATGTGAGTAGTACACAGAATAATTTACCTACATAAACCAGCTTTTCAAGATCTCAGGTTTTCCAAATGTCTTCTGAAACATGGCATGTTGAATATATATAATAAACCATAGTACATATATTTTCTGTGAGGTTTTTTTGAGTTGCTTCTCTTTTCCAGATATGTGTTTTGAAAAGAAACCCCTCAACAAAACAGCCCAAACCCTATTACTAAATAAACTTCAATTTGCTTTTTTGCACTCCCACAGTTTTAAGAAAACAACAACCAATTGATTATTTTTAAAGTGACATTTGCTCTCTGGTTGATAAAATCCAAAAACTACTGCCCAAGGATCATTTTTATGACCAAGTCCAGTTCTACAATCAGTGTTCTATGAAGACTATACTGACACACTGCCAAGCAGCATGAAAGGTGTGACGATAGTTAACTGTATTTTGCTTTTAGATTAAAAGGCCTGGTAGGACTATCTCCTGCAAAATCCTTTTCCCAGTCCAATGTATTACATAGCTCAAAATAGGAAATTTTTGCCTAAATTTAAAGGGCAGTATCGTGAGTACGACAGTTCTGTGTTGGTCAGAGAAACACTCCGTACCTGCTCTGCAGTTCACTCATGGATAAGGGCACTTTATGTGAAGATTCTTTTTCCTTAGTCAAGTCTCCTTTTGAAGAGCTACTCTCATCCTAAAAAAAAAAAAAACGAAATCAAATTCTCCTTATGTTGGTTTCTGATTACAATAATTTCATTTAAAAAATACTTTCCATTTAGTAGAAGACTATTAAAGTGCTTACATTTCTTGGGGGAGAAAGGGACAAAGTGTAATGAGCCAAATGCCATTTATGAACACTTTTAATTAAGTTCAGTAAAACTGAGTTAATAATTTTCAGGTAATAAACCGGAAAGAATTTCTAGACAGTGTAGATCTAAAGAACTACGCAGACACCACAAGCTTCAATAATCCCCAGCAAACATGTTGGTTAAATGCTAGGAAACCTACGGCGCACTGCCTTACTTTAGTTTCTTGCAGAAGAAGGGAAAAAGAACCTCAAACATATTTATTAGCTTTTATAATGAGCTACTGTTATCCATTTAACACATTTCCCTGGGAAGAAGCATTCTACGCATCTGAATACTTTGATTCCACGTACAGGGCTGAGAACATGCTTACCCAACTTTAAGAAAATATGTATGATACACTTAATGACCCTTCAGTGGGATTCTTTGGAGTCACCAGAAAGCAGTCTTGCCACATCTACTCTCCTCTGAAGAGCAAAGACACTACTTAAGAGCTGATACCAAGTGACACTTTTCACAGAAGCCAATTGCTGTAAGCATTAATAAACAAAATCTTTCATGCTATAGAAGAAACAAGTGGGGGAAAAAAAGAATGCAGTAAAAATAACCGTGCTTGCTGGTAACACAGACCTAGGAGAAAAGACAAATACAGCGGTAGATGGCAATAAGATGCAGAGCAAGCTGAACGGCAGGCGTATGGACGAGGAAAAACCTAACACAATTTACTGTGGTGAAATACAAGGTAATAAGCGTGTTTGTAAACAGGAAAACTCTCTTCCTTCAGCAGTCACAGGCTACAAAGCACTGAAGAGGAAATGGGGTACGTACAGTGGTAAATAAAACTCTGCAGCATTTGCCAGAGGCAAATTATGTTCTGGAAAGCAAAAAAAGATGGCAACATTATGATACTGCTAGAATGTCACAGCAGAAAGCTACAGTGGACACCCCAAGGAATCTGCAGCAGAGCTCCAGTCACACTATTTTTACAGAGCACTATGGAAACGAAATTTTGGAAAACACAGCTGGATGCTTCTGGGAATTGTTATTTAGCATTAGGCTCTTCAGAATGAAACAGAGTAAGAGATATTTTTTCACTTTTCAAAGTTTGGAAGAGGATCCATACTGGAGCCAAAACCTACTCACCACGTTGCCAGTGCACTTGCTTTACCATTCCCTCACTTCCAAGATGACTCGTTTACCTCATCCACCCACTGTGTAACAAAGCAGCCTGGATTTTGAGCCATCTGGGGAGGCACAACCAATCCTGGACTGCAAGCAGACCCGAGTTTTTTGGTTTGTTAAGCAGGTCAGCTGCTGTGAGCACAGCTTTCACAAGTTAGCTGCACATGACTGCCAAAACAGTGCAAGCCTTCTCTAACATCCTCCCATTCCTTTTGCTCAGTGGAAGAAAATGAAGCGAGAAAACCAGTCCTTTTCCAACACTGTTCTGACCAGGTTGGTAATCAAGGACTCAAAAATATTACCCAACAGCCCTATACTTGGATTTTTTTAGAGCAGAAACATGAGGTTTTCCAGCAGCAGAGGAAACTGGAAAGCATCACATCGGATTATTAATCCCTGTGCATATTCAGCAAGTGCTCAATATGGGAAGCGACAAGGTGCGCTGACAGAAAGCGCCACGTTTCAACAATCTAACACCATGCTTGCAAATCTGTGAGCATTTCTGAATACTGCAGTATTCCATAAGTGTCTGTAAGTGAATACCATCATGTGTGTAAATCACTCAAGGGTAGAATGTTTTAAATTATATAAATAAAATAAGAAAATAGGAAGAAAAAGAGCGAATTCTCCTTTACCAATTACTATATGTAATAGTCTTTATGACTGTATGGAGAGACCATATATCCAGCCATCCAGCTCTCCTAACAAACTAACAAATCTTGTATTGTAAAGTCATGGTCTACTGTTCAAGGAAAGTAGTCAAGGACCACTGGTGATAGTTCAGGCTGTGCAAACTTTCATTACTTGTAGGTGCTGGACCGTCATGAAATTCAGTTTGTTACCTTACGTTCATTGACACATCAGAGAAGCATTTGACATGATTTGTACCTATTTTGGAGTGGCTGAAACACAGAAAAATATGCTGGGCAACTTCTGTTTGAGAGGCAGCAGCTCACAAGTTCGTAACATTCGTATACAAACTCAGGGAGGTACAGCATGAACTAGATCCAACTGTCTTAGCATGCATAAGAAAAGGCTTTTGAGATGAAAACAAAAGCACAACAACTAAGCTAAAAATGAAGATTGAACAGAAATGAGAAAATAATCAGATTAAGAGAGCATGCAGGCAACACAAGGAGCTGACAACATTTGGGGAAATAAATACATAAACAAATAAAATTGAGACTTGAGAGCTAAGAGAGAGTTGTTTCAGTACATCTCTCAGCAGTGGGTTGAGACAGCGACATTCACTTCTGCCCCAGCCCTCTACCATGGGTTTAACAGTCGGTGGAGTCACCGCACCCCAGCCAGCGCAGCCGACGTGCCGCGCACTAGGGTCACGCCTGCCCTTCCGTGCTGAAGTGTGAGGTGGGCAGGCCAGGGTGCTCTCGTTTTTTATCACGCTTCCCACTGATAGAGTGAACTACGTCAGAGGGGAAAGGCAGACGTTGCAGAAACATTCAAAAGCAGATTGCTGTCAACACTCCTTTTCCTAAGAGGAGAAACTGAAACAAAAGATGATGTCTTTCTCCACTTGGAGAGACTCCTGTCTCTTCCAACCAATCAATAACATTTGTGTGTTAGATTGTCAGACAAAAATAGTCATTTTATCGGAGCTCCTAATCTTAAATCTTACCTACCTCTCACCATATCCTCTTACCTTACCTTTCTTTTATCTCAGCTCACACTTAAGACCCTAAATTCTTTGTAGATGGACAACCTTGTTATTCAGTTTGTACAATGTGCTGGCCAGGGAGATCCTGTGTCACAACTGGGTTTCTCAAAACTGCAATAGCAAGAACTTTTTATCTGTCTAAAACCACACTTCAAAATTCTACCAGAGTCAAGGACAAAATACTCTGATCCCAGGCATAATCTCATTAGATAAAGAGCTCTGTTCATTGAAAGCCAGGTAATTAAGGGAAAAAAGCACACATCTGAAGAATAATATTAGCTCTACAAACAGCTGGACATAAGCAGCTGCTGATGTGCAGCTGCACAACATGTTAAACCTTGATATTCTACAGATCTGTAACATATTTTTTGCTTAAATTGGAAGTGGAGAACCAGACAGTAAAAAACCCCATAATTGTCCTCAATACCCCATGTGAGGGTTACCTGTACCAGCTGTCCATAAAGGCTACACATAAGGAACCCACTGAAATCAGTGTGAAACAGTGCAGCTTATACTGAATCCATATTTCTACAATCAAGGCTGTCTCAAAGGACAACATTATAATAAATCCAGACTGTAGGCACAGTTCACTTCCTCAGTCATCCTGGAAAAAAGGAAAGGATTTAGTTTGCAGTCAAACTTACAAATATTAGGCGCTGTCTAGCGCTGTGTGTCCTTAAAATATTTTTCACTCTTTTATGGATCTCATCTCCATTTGCTGGTGAAGGCCAACCAGAGCTAAATCTGCAAGAGGAAGAGGAAGAAATATTTTCTTGCTGAAAAGTTCAAACATGCATTGACTCAGATTCATTTTTTCTTAAAACTATGAGGCATGGATTACTTCCTTCTATTTGGAACATACACAACGTTTAGATTTGATTCTTTTTCTCCTCTGGGGCACAAGTGCAAAAACCATTTCAAAGAAGTGCATAAACAGTATGCGTCCACAATACCAACAGAAGATGCGAAACACAGAAAACATTGATGATTTTGTAACTTGAGTAATATTTCTGTAATGTTTGTATTGTCCCTACAGAATAGAAAAGCTATGCAGTTATTCTATTCCAAGGATCAGGTCTCATTTTTCTCTTTTTAAAGGATGGATTACACACATGAAACTCTCTTCACTGGAATAAATCATCAGGAAGATAACCCCAATGCGTGTAAATGGGAAAGCCCACGAAGTTAAAAAACTACAAGTTCACAAGATTTCACAAGATGGAACTGCATTTTAAGTTGCCTTTTTTAATTTTTTTTACATTCAAAACCAAGTAGCTTGCTTGATACGGGCAACTTAAACCAACAGCTACTTTTGGATGTTACCCTCATGTACAGCAGCACATTTTTTTTCCACTCTACTGAAAAAAACAAAACCCAACACAAGAAAAGTCTCTTCCTTCTCTGGAAGTTTAGAAGCTGGAAGAAATTCTATATCCACAGTTATTCTCAGACTGTTAAGGAAGGCAAGTAAGATATTAAGAATAGAAACATTAACACACCAACCTCCACATGTTGATACACTCAAAAAAGTATTTTTTAAAGAAAAAAAAGAGAGATCAACATAAGAGAAAAATTACTGGGGAAGTTATGAAATGTTTACTTACACCACCTCATCACAATGGATAGAGGCAGGGCACCAAATCAAGACTGTGAACCTTCATTTCAGTGTTTCCTAACCTCTGAGAACCTGACTTTGCACCAAAAAAACCCAAAACCTCACGGTGTGGTAACATGCTAATATGAATACGGTTCACCAGACAAGCCATACCGTTGCAATTAGAGCAAACGGAACCGTCAACAGCAAACCTGGGCTGCCATACTCCTGTTGGACCAGGAGTACCAGAACACGCTTTGATAGTTGGCTTCACAAACTTGATGCAGCAGAGAAACATCCTGAGTCTGCACCCTGAGATTCTGCACTGGGCTCTGGATGGGTCTGTGGGACTGGGACTGCAAGCTCTTCTGCCCTCTTCTCTCCAATTTATCACGTTCCCTGTGTTACCCAGTCTATCACCCAACTAATCCCCAACCTGACAGTGCCCGGCTTAGTTCATCATCTCAAACTTCCAGAAATTCCAATACAGCTAAAGAATTGTACAGCTCCTTGTAAAAAGAACAAAGCAAGCACACATAGAAATCTTCAGTCCAAAACAAGTAACTTGGCAACGTTAAAATTAATGAAAGCAGGATCCAGAACATGGGAAGTGCCAGGCTGCCTTGAGGGTTGCAGGCATGGCTGGGAGCACTTTGCAATCTGTTGGATCGTTCCTTCTATTACCAGAGAGAGAAACATATGAAGAAAGTGACCACTTCTCTGCTTTTGAGTAACTTTGTTCTATTTTCTCATAACCAATCAACTTATTTGGACTCACTTACTGCTTACCTTTCTGAAACATCTCTCTCTGTTCTAAAGAGCCACAATATATTCAGCCTATTTATGAGTTTCCTTAAATCAAGCTGTCTATTTCTGAATGCTTCTATTTTTCTAAAAGAAAGGTTGCCAAGAAATGACACAGTGTTGGAAGGATGAATCATATAACCTATAGGGGGATGTATTTTCCATATTTCTAATGTCATTTAACATTGTTGATCTCTGGATCATTACAGGCAAGAATTTTCACAAAGCTGGCTATAATGTATATATATATACAAAGTTTATAATATATATTTGTATTAGCATCCTAAGATTTACAACAGTTACATGTAATTTCAACATTTACAATTCATTTCAAACCCAACAACATGCATGGCAAATCCACACTGTTCAATTCTTGAGCATATTAGAATCTAACAATGTGTTGCACTACAAGATCTCACATAACTTCTCCTAAAAGAAAGCAAAAAGGTTTATGAATTTTGTTAGGGGAGGAAAGCACTGCCTTTAAAGAAACAGAAGTCTAAGCCCCTTAAGCAGGCAGGAACACTGATTTCCCTAATACAGTCAAACACGGTTTGATGTACTGCATCACAATGCCTGCACTCCACCACTGGCAGTGAAAAAAACCTGTTTTTTTAAAAAAACGAGGTAAAGGAAAGGTGCTGGAGTAGTACTATCATCTTATGACTTCCCATTAGCATTTCCAAACATTTACTAATATTAAACAAGCTCCAAAACTCATGTTTAAAATGTGCATCCTAGATGCAGTGAGTCATTTCCCATTTGACAAATAAAAGATAGACCCATGAAGTCATGGCATTTTCTCTTATTTATACAGCAGCTGCTGTTCTTCCAGCATTCAGGTTGCTGGCACTGAGAAGAGAGTTCGGAATAGATTGCCTTTGGGAAATAAATTTTATGAAATTCGTATGTAAGATTTCAGGTCATTGTTATTAATCTTAAATTTACAAATATCCTTGGAGATAAATGTATTTACTTTTGGAAAAAAGAAAACCCAGCTCGCCTTTGTATTCATTTAGAAAATACGTGGCTATGTCTGCAAGAAGAAGGAGAAGATTTAAGTACTTAATTCAAGAACTATTAGATTTCTTTCTGCAGGTGATTTTATTGATCAATCCACTAGTGTGCGCTGTGGCATAAGCAATGTCAGGCACTCACACACAACCCAAACTTAATTAAGGGGCAAAAAAAAGGAAAAAAAGGAAAAAAAGGAAAAAGCCCCAAAACCTTACGTGTGATTAAAACCAGTATTAGCTTCTTTTTAATTAGTTTTTCTACTATTGTTATCGTCTAATTTTAGTAATAACTATAGAGGCTAATCCGCATTTAAAATCATAATTTTAATATTTATACCAATCAAAACTAAAACCAAAATAGAATAGTGCCTGAAATGTAACCACCATAATCTGAAGTGAAACCTTTTCATGATATTCTAACTCTCTTACTGGAAATATTTTATAAAATAGGCTTTAGAGCACAGCTTCTTAATGTATAAAGGGATTCCATTTGCCCAAAATCACCAGTAATGAGCTTTCAAAATGACTAGCTACTTATTTATGTGATTAAGGTGTCACTATCACATTGCAATGTTGAAACGAAAGTCATTTCATTCCAATGACTGTTTGTCCTGATAAACGAAATAAACTTCTACAGCTGTATTCTTTGTCATACTTTCAATTTTCCCTGGGACTTGCAAACATTCTGCAGTTACATCAGTTTAAATTGTTTATTGATTTCAATAGATTGTATAAACACTTTGGAAATATAGCTCAGTGACCTAGAAAAAGCCAGATCAATCACAGAACTTCTCAAGATTAATTTCAAAGATGTTGTGCCGAGTACAATCAAGGAAACAGAACCATTTTCTCTTGTAATGTGACTAAAGGCATTTATTTTCTTTTATAAGATAAGGATTTTTTTTAAGGTCATACAGACTACATCTACCTTGAAAAAACAAGAAGCCAGGCAGACAGTCTAGATCTTGTGCTAAAGATTAAAGTTATTTTCATGTATAATTTTAGCCATTAGGATGAAATACTCCATTAGAAATACAAACAGCATACATCCAGCCATGTACTCTAGTCAAACAGCAGCTTCCGAACTTGAGAGCTGTAATAAATAGGAATTTCCAAATGTCAGACAATCCAATCATCCACTTGCGCACAGCAAAAATGTTAATATCACATTTCAGCAGGAGATACTAATACATTTCATATCAGGAGAATTAATGCAAAAGCCTACTGCAGAGTATTTGCAATGCCTATCGTGACCCCTTCCCCCACCATCACACCTCCCAGCCCTGTGAACAACTCCGTGCATGTGGCCTCCATGAAGAATTCATCAGCTTCAAAGACACAGCCTTCATGCTGAGCAAAACCACACACAAGGACAAACTATCAGAGGACAGAAATCAATGAAGTACTGTAGTACCACAATCACAATTGGAGAGAAAGCTTCTGTAATCGGAGAGAAGAGGGAGAACGAACTCTTCAAGCCAAGTATAACCTGAAAACCCACAATCTGCAAGAACTTGTACATGCAACAAGACGGATTCTCAAGAAAACCAAATACATTCAATTCTGAAATAGGAAAAAACCTCCCAGATTTTACATCCAAGTAGGCATTTATGCAGCATTCACAGTAAGTGGAGAAGTTGCTTTATTATCATTTAAGAGGACATGAAGTGGTAATTGAGTACAATGAAATTGCTTCCCAGTGTGTACTGGTCTGTAGGGAGGCACAATAGAAAGGCTGGGCTACACTTAAGGGTTTTACTGGTCTACTTAGTAAAGGATGCAATTTTGTTTTGCTTTTTCTTAAAATGCCTGATGGCTATGAACCTTAGTGTAGATGCAGCTATACCAGTGCAAAAGTGATTTAGAGGCTATGTTGGTACATACCAGTCCCTGAATTTCAGTGAAAACATACCGATGCACAAATACTTTAAGAACGTAAGGATTTTAAGTGGAGGAAGTATGCTGCTTTCACAATGCCAGGACACTGCTACGAAGCAGAAAATTACGTAGAGACAAGGGTTTAAATCAAAGCACAGCAGCCTATGTATTCTGTAGCAGAAGCTGACACTTCACCTGTGTACCCACTTGCTCTCCCTCTCCAGTAAGAAATTTTAAAAAAGTAAACATTTCTCATCCTTTTAAATAGTTTCTCTTACTTTTGCAAGTCCTGTTAGGGCTTGAAGCACTAGAGATACATTCAGTGCTGAGTTTTTAACTTAGTAAATGCTTCTATTTCCCTCCTAGGCTTCATATCTTGTCCTTAAAACTGGGGAAAGACACATCATCCTCATGCAAAAAGTGAATCCCAAGTGACAGACAGCTTCAGAGATTTCAAGGATGGCTCAGTACTCTAGCTGAGCAGTTGTCCCAAAAGCGTTCAAGTCATTCTGGTACTAAAACATGAGTATGTCATAAACGGACTGCACCTCCTTATCCTCTTTGGAAGCTTTTCCATAACCTTCTATCTTCTCTGAATTTCTTCATACACAAAACAGGTTTGACAGGCATCAATTTCAAATTTACCTACTGCTGCAGCAAAATCAACCAATGAAGATGACGTAGTACAGATATCAGTCAAAACCCAAGGTCTGTGATCTGGATTTTACTATGCAACACAACTAGTACCCAAGATCCTGGGGTGACATTTCAAGATCAAAGCTTCTGATAACTGGAATTTTCAAGGACTTCTCAAAGGATCTAGGCTTTCATTAGTATCTGACTTTTAGTATCTACCATTATATTTATCATTAGTCATAGCTAACTTCGGGCTGGCATTTCCCTAGTACTTGAAGAAAGATAACATAAAGAGATGGTAGTAAAATAAAAGAGGAATATTACAGAAGGGCATTGATCCATACAGTTAACCTCTGGCTTACTTCAAACAGACCTTAGATTTTTGTTAAATTTTATAGTAGGTAAGATCACATATTGGCAGTACAGCCAGAAGAAAATAAAAAAAGACATTGAGCTGGACTTCAGTATGGAAATGATTATTCTTCGGATCAATGATAAAAAACAAAAGTAAAAGCCTGCTACGTCCAGAGTAGGAAAAAGAATCCTTTGATCCCAAATGCATGAGAAGTAGCTTTGCCTCCCAACATAACAGAAACGGTCAAATACTCCTATGATTGTTGTGGTCTCCTGAGAAAAGAATTTCTCCTGTGCCAGCAGAAGGCTCCAGTCAGAGGACTTCTGCCATTACCCTACCGAATGCACATCACTGCTTCTCCTTGTCTTTACGAAAGGGACTTTGCTGCAGGTTTGGGTGCTGCAAGGAAGGATTACCTTGCAAGTCCCCAAGAAAAACACTATCTTCTGAGAGTGCCGGAGGATGTACATGCACGATGAAAGCAAGGACTGGACTTGCATTTTGCTTTCCCGCAGCAGCACTGAGAGAATACAGTCCTAACGCGCTCTCACAGACCATACAGGTTCCTTATCAATGCACAAAAGGTTATGTGTCTGTGCACAACCAGCCAGTCTTGCGGGGGCAAATCAACTGCATGGACTGAAGCCGACCACACGTCATGGGCAGGACCCGAACAGTGTGCACGTTCCGTTGCTCTGCACAGGAGTTAGAATCAAAATGGGATGTGTATTTGTACAGCCACATCACTCTGCTTGGTGTCAGTTTGTAACACTAGCAAATGTATTCCTTAAGCGACCCAAATAATGAAATACATAAAAATAAAGTATGAAAAATAAATATTCAAAACTTTTCTGCCCTGTTAAACAGTAAATCTATTTACAGTTCTGCTTCTGGCTCAAACTCAGTGTGAAAGGGAAGAGGATTGATTTGTGGTCTCTAGCAGGCTCACAGAAAGGGACTGGAAACTGCTAGAAAGGATACAAAAGGGCTCAGAGGACCTTATGCAAGACCCCAATTTCTGTATCACTGAAAAGTATTGCAGGAGCTTAACAACTATTCAGCAGGGCTCTGGGAAGTACTCCCAAGAAGGCAGACATTCACTTCACACTACTTTTGTAAAAAATAAGGAAAAAAGGGAACTAAAGGTTGAGGTGGAAAGTAAAGTTACATGTTGACTGTAGATTGACAAGCGAGAAAAAAAAATAGCCTGGATATGCTAACCTCTTTGTAATTCAACAAAAAATTGAGGAAATAAACACCAAATACTGTGAGATAAGATTCTTATACACTAGCACTGGTCTACAATTCAATACACTAGCACTGGTATACTTTAAGTAGTACTGATTTTCTCTGTATTTCTATGATCTGAACAGCAGCATTTGCATGCATTTCCAAACACCGACCTCCGATCCATGTTTGTCATTCCAACTGGAAGTCTCAGTACACAGTCAGCTAAAGCCATTGTTGTCTCAGCAGCATGAAAGAAAGATCAATTTTTTCAGACTATGCCCTTTCCCTTCTCATTTTGAATTTTTTTTCAGATGACAATAGTAAATGCTTACATCTTTAGAGATCTAACATCTCTTTATGTTAAAGACACGAGAACATTTGTTCTAATAAGAAGAAAACACATAATTTCTCAAGATCACAAATCTCTTCTGGAGAGGCACTCACAAAGAGTAAAAGCAAGAACACCCAGACAATTTCAAGATTAACTGGCAGATGACAAAACTAATGAGAACTAACAGAAGCTCACAACATACAAGACTTTCCTGCTATCAATATAGGGACCCTGTTAGCTTTAAGTATAATCCATTTTAAAATTTAACACAGATACACCCCTGCCTAAACCAAACCAGGACTCCAGTTGAAAAAAAAAGGATTAGAAAGTCACCATTACAATATCTTTCCCAGACATGAGTAACTAACACAGTGTCAGAAGGGCATGGGGAGGTAGACAAGATGACAAAGAAACCTCCTCCCAACTCCAGACACATCCTAATTGCTCTATAACAGTTCCCAAGAAACACTATTACAGAGAACAACAAACAAGCAAGTTTTCAAGCAGAGGAAGATGCTAAAACACGAACTTGATCTTTTTGAGTATTAAAAATTCAATCCCCACTTGCCATCTGTCATTTTTCTTTCTAAACTAAAAAAATAGAGACAATTTTTCTATTTTGAAAAAAACATTAGGCCGTGTGTAGGCTATAAAATACACCCTGTGAGCACTGAGGTACCAATGGGAACAAGGATGAAACAGCCTGGAACGAGTGTGAACTAGCCAAAGTCCATCTCCAAGCAGGGCCTCAGTAAACACTTCAGCATTTAGGACAGGGCATCAGTTTGATCCTCAGCTTCTCCCAATTATTTTATGTATTTTTGTTATTCAGGCCCAGCTTTGCCTCTAGTTTTTCTGCTCCCAGAAAGCCATCTAGTAACTTACTAAGGTGAATGTATAGTAGAAGCATTGCACACCAATTACACGGTCTGCCCAGCAGGAGGTAGGGAATACTCTCCTTGAAGGACTGGAGGACTTAAGCATGAAAAAAATCTGTTGCTTTTTGACATTCCTCCCATCCCATCTTCATCAGACACTGAAGATGCAAGGCATGCCCAAAATACTAACCCGGGATTGAAAGCCACTGAACTGAGGGATATTAGAAACTGTCTCCACCCCAACCCCACTGGGGTCAGTGGAGATTACTAAGAAAAAAACTAATTTACATATAGCAATTAACATACAAACAATTGCTGCAGAGGCTCACACTTCAACAAAACAAAATCTTAGTATGTCAATAAAGCAGAAAGACGGGAAAATACTACCCTGACTAGATCAAAGCTAGCCCGAGCATGTTACACACACTAGTCACACACCTGGCTACGGAACAGCCACAAGTATGTGCTTACAAACATCAGGCTGAACAACAGTCAGAGGGAAAAAAGGTTCCAAGTACTACTTGACATGTATCTATATTTACTGCCCTGAGATTCTAACCACCTCTGAAGCAGTGATAATTTATTTATTAAAGTGTTCTCTGTTTTAAATGGACATTTGCAGCCCGAAATCTGAAGCTTCGCTGCTTCAGAGATTAGCAACACAGATGTCAAAGACCCTTTTCATTGTCACATGGTGAGGACTGCATTCATTAAGCAGAGAAGTGATGGAAAACACAGCACCTGAGCAAAAGTCAAATGCCTATATAGGTGTCGGGGAAGGATTTTCAGTCTCTTCAGTCTGCACACCTCCAAACATGCCAACTATAGTCATGCAAGTACTGTTATCGACTGCTCATGTTAATGATTCCAGAGTTACACAAAGAAAACCAAGTCATTACCTTTCCCTTAGAGAAGATCGATTTAGCACAGAACTTGGAGAATGTTTCTGCAATGCTGGAGGTGCTGAATGCTCTAATAAACCAGCAGAAAGGGACTGTCTGTTGGGTGAATCGGAGATCCCATCCTCGTTGCAAACATCAGAACTGTCAAAGTCTTTTCCACGAGTAGATTTTGCCTGTAAAAAAAATCCCAAACCTTGCTAAAAATTTGTTATGAATATTAAGATGCACAGTTTTCCTGGTTTTATTTTTCAAGCCAAAAGGTTCAAGATTGCATATATATATTCAGGAATTAGCTACCTGCTAGGGAAGGACCCTCATTTCATAGAAAGAGCCCTGGTCTCAGTTAAATCAACAAACGTCAGAGGTCTCTGTTGGTATCTAACACACCATCTTAGGTGTCTTAAAGTCTTTTTATCACCTTTTTTGACTGCACAGTTTAAAGGCTTACCCCTCCCAGGAATCTCACAGATTCAGAATGATGCCTGAAAGTCTAAACACCACAAACCTCAGACCTCTCCTCAGCCTGGGAACTCTTGTTCTTAGTCTTTTTATTTTTTCCCCTCATGATTTGCTTTTCCTCAATGGAAAACTCATGAGTAGGCCCACCTACTCATCTTCTACTCACTCTTAACTATACTAGTGACTCCTTTCATAGTTCCTCTTAAAATGCATTACCCCATTTTACCTAGGATAGGGACTTTTACAGAAGCTGTTTCCCAAAGCTGGGGAGGGGAACAAAACACAATAAAACCAGACCAACAATAATCAGGTTATTCATTAGCTCTTTCCAGGCTGCAGAGATTTTTCCTCAGCTTTGAGAAACAGCTGTATTATATTTCTGGCAAGAAAAGGATACATTCTCTTCAGCCCTGATACTGTGAGAACCACAAGTGACTGGAGGCATCAAGAACATGATGAATTAACCTGTAGCTCAGCTATCTGCATTCTCCAAACAACGACCGTTCCTAAAACCTACTTTCCCACTGGGGGCAGAGGGATGGAGGGGGGAGGACAAATCACCCTTAAAATAGCCATCATTAAAAACCAACCAAACAATTACATATTTAGCATATTTAGTCAAAATTCTCTATTTTCTTTACAGTTTCTCATTTACAGCCACAGAACAATCCAGCAGTGGCATAATATATTAGGCTCACATGGTACACAAAACTGCAATCCTTGGTAATGAAAGTTTAGAATAGGACAAAAGCGCACTTAATATATATCAAGGTTTATCCTTTTAATTCCCCTTCTTTCATCTTCCCTGTTATCATCAGTTTTCCCAGCCATTAGGAAATCTAAGAGGTTATACATAATTAAATGTCTAAACCCACAATTTCTGCAGTACTTCAGGAGGACAGGCAAAGCCAACTAAATGAGGATGGAAAGAATAAAGAACACCAAAAACCAAAGGAACCCTGACATTAATCTGCAGATCCATTTAATACACAAAGCAGCTAAAATCTGAAAAAGCAAGGATGTGAAATAACAGAGCAGTGGCTTGCCAGCTGTACCAGTGCCACCTCTGCATAAAATTCCAGAATGAAGTGTGCTCTCAGAACAACCAGGAGGGCAAACTGCCTTTAAAGGCTCTTCTACAGCCTTGTCACAAGCCTTAATGCCAAAGAGCAGCAATTTGTGTAACTACAGACATGAATATCCTATAGAAAGCTAAGCTTCACATTTCTATTTGTAAATAATCTGTCAGCAGGCCTAATCCAGGTTAGACCAGATTTAAAATATCCATTTTTTTGCTTTTGATATTATAGTAGATAAGTCTCAAAAATACCTATAAAGGACAATCCTTCTCACTCAGAGCTTCCCAAAACCAATCTGTAAAGAATAGCTCTTCAAAGTACTCACTTGGGCTTTCTTGGGTCTGTAGCTGCCGAGAAGAGAAGGATCTGGAGAAAGAAAAAAGGTGCATCCCAGAAAAAATTGAAAAGAAAATACGAATGTCCTAAATTCTATAAAATCTTTTACAAAATAGCTTAACTCTCCTCCCCAGCAGTACTAAAGCAATTTATTATTATTATTGTACATTGTGAAATTCAAAACAGTCTCCTCAGAACATCTCAGGAAGTCTCTTTAGCTGAAAACAGTAACTTCGTATCTAATGGAATCCAGTGTTTACAATAACAAATCAGTGTACACACCGTCTTCTGCACAGATGGAAGCAGCACATTTTGTTAAGCTATTAATTGCCTAAATCAAAATAAAAATCAAGCTTTACCATTCCCAAACATTCTCCTGTACATCACACTGCCTTACCAATGTCTTCTGAACAAGCTTCTCTATGACCACCTCTCCCTCCTTCCCTCCCCACCAACCCTCAAACATGAGTATGAAGCCCATGGAAACATACGTGGAAAAACCATTAGGTCCATACCAGGTTAGGGTGTTTCGCCAATGTCAATACACACCTCATCCCTGAGGGACTGACATCAAACTACATCTGGCTTCTTGATCAGTTCTATCAGTCTGACTGAATAACCCTCATGCTGTGACTCCAGGCTGAAGAGATGCTTCTACACAGTACAGCGGTGTAAAGACACCCCTCTATTAGCTACCTGCAGGAACGCAAAGGAGGACTAAACTGTACTCTCAGGATTAAGATTTCTAATGCCAGGAATCTGTTTTTTCAGAAGTTACTGTTAGGCCTCAAGACACAGGTGGGTGACCAGTGAATCCTCTGGATATTAGTAGTGAGGTAGATTTTTGGTTTCCTAACGACTGGCCAGAAACCACCAACTCATTTCCTCAGTATGTAGCTGTATCAGATAATAATAGGTCTGTTACACTATCCAGCTACTACAAGTCGGTAACTATGACCACAAAAGGAATGTGAAACCTTTAAAAGTCCTGCACTCAGTGCTGCTACAAAGAACAAATGTAAAATAACAAGTTCATAATTATTTGCTATATAACAATTTATAATTAGCGAGGAGGTGCAATAAAAATGAGGCAGAGCACACATAACAAACAAATACTGATGAGACTCGTTAAAATCCTCATATTGCCAGGCAGATGCAATAAAATCAAGTTTTAGGGCACTTCCTTAAATTTCTGCTCCCACACCTTTTATTAAACCGTCACTGATACCCATGCATGCTGAAGCAGATGTTCTGGCACATCCTGGATGCTCACTGGTAAGTCACTGATCTACTCACAAATACTGCTGAAATAAACTTTACTCATTTTCGAAGCAACAGAGCCCTTAAACTTCAAAATGATCAATAGTCCAAGCCTGATCAACACACCCACAGACTGTGGTGTAGATTTGCTCCACTATCCAACTCATCAAAGCAAGTGGAGTGAAACTGAGCACTCGCCTGGGCTTTGGTATTTTCTACTCCTACCCTCACAGCATGTAGAACTACGTTCCAAGTTTCATGAGGTAAAGAACTATCCAAAACCACTTTTTGCAGCAGTAGCTTACTGAGTTTTCTTCCTATTCCTAAGAAGAAAGAACAGATTTTTCTCCATTGCAGACTGACTTTTTTTTAATAAATAAAACCCCCAAAACCCCAAAGCAAAATAACCTCACTAAACCACTGCAGAAACCAAAAGCATTAATGAGAGATATATTAGAAAATACTGACCATGGTCCACCTTGGTCCAGGCTTCTGCTGTGCTTTCTCGCGTGGGACACCAGGTATGAAGTTTAATATTAGGACTTGGTTGTTCAACCTGAAACAAAAATACTGTTGAAATACCCAGTATCAGATGTATCAATTCCTGTTTTCTTCTGTTTTCGTTCCTAAGATCACATCTAGTCCTTTCTGAAATATTTTATTCTTATTTAAATACTATTACAAATATTTTTGCAACACTTTGCTCATTATGTGTATTATTAGCAATACTGTGCATAAACAAAATCAGTGCTAGAAAGGGCTAGAAAACTCTGAGTATCATACTATTCAAAGAAAAAAAAAATGCAGATAGTTTCTCCTTCATCTATAATGTCTCCAGTCTTTTTAAACATTTCCTGGTATCTCATATTTATTCCAAACAGTTCAGATCTCACCAAGAGAGGCCTGAATCTTTTCCTAATTAGAAGAGTTACATTTAACATAATCTAATTCTAATCTTCATGTTAACACAAAATCTCTAGGCCAAAAGAGATGCCCTAAAAGGAGCATTCTCAATTGAGAAGGGCCATGACAGTCAAATCAGGATATGGATCATTAAGAAACATGCTTTTTCCCTTTTTGTACAAACATAACCAAGCAATCAAAATCAATAATCAGTGTTTAAAGATACTATAATTACACTGTGAACTTCACCTATAGATCAAGGACTAGAAGAATTGATTAAAATGAGTTAAAAGAAAAAAAATCTGAGAAACAGTAGGTTGATGAATGATTAATGGCATATTAAGGCTAATCTAAATTTCTAAAAGATACCTATACGTAGAATAAAACTTGGAAAAGAATTCTAAAATTTGACAAGATATTATTAATTCATTTGTACATAACCTAGAAAAAAATTAAATAAAGTGAGAAGCAAACTAATTAAATACTAAATTATCTCAATGGCCGTGAAAAGTGTCCAGAATTGTACACAAATCATAATGTCATAGAAAGGAATCAGAACAAAACCATCTCCGCCCCTGCACATTCAAAGTGGGATTCTAAAATTAAAGGATTGTTGCAATTATAAGAAAGATTAAGGGGAAAAAAAAAAGAGAATATGATCCTCCAAGAAGTTGGCAAATCTGGCCCCTTCTTACTAAAGCACTTAAACATAGATTCTTTAAATACTTGCCTAATTTCAGAACAATTTTTCACATATGGTTAGCAAAAAGACCTTATGCGAGTGCTTAAGTCAGGTCGGTTATGAACTCTAAGTCAAAGCGTTAGAGATGTAGCTCTGTGCAAAGGAAGTGTTTCGAAGATCATAGGATGCCCACATAAAAAAAGTTGAAAGAGAGGAAGTGTAAGTGTTCATAATGTGACTAGACACTCTTTAAAGTCTTATTCAGGAATTCTTAATACTAATATCAATTACTTCCAAGCTGAATTTATACACCTATTATCCTGTCTAGTGTGCTGGAAGAAAAGAAATGGGACCTCAGAGAATTCAACCAAGATATTCATGAAAGAATTTGATCTTTGCCTGTTACTAACGCAGATAAAAGAAATTTTATTTTAGTTAATTTTACATTTAAATCACTATGTGACAGACTGTTAAGGAGAGAAAAATTATTCACCTAACTAAGAGCTGAATGAATTTTTAGAGCCGTATTTAGTAAAAGAACAATATTTAATCTGAGCTTAAGCTGGAAGCACTTTCGAGAGAATACAAACCCGTCTAACTACAAACGGAGGTTTATCGGTTTCTCTTCTGAATTCATAAGGGCCAAGGTTTAAATGGGCCAGTCGTTGCCTGGCTTCTTCCGACAGCTCACACATTCGTCTTTTTGTGTATGGAGATGGAGAACGTGATTTAGAAGCTATTGTAGGCTGCTCGTAGTTCTTTATTGCTAAGCTGTGCCCGCTTTTCTCAGGGGAAAGCGTATTTTTCTTTGGCAACTTGGTTTGCAATTTTCCATTTGGGGTTGAGCGATGTACCAATTTCAAATCACCCTAAAGTGAAAAAGAGAAATTATCTGGCTTGACAGCATGCAGAACAAAGATTACAGAAAATAATGCAAATAGGGAATGAATAATTTTAACAGAAATAGATGCCATGTCAGCTGAAGTTCCCTTCACAAAACTATAATCAAACAGCAATTTAAAAAACAACAGACTTACCATTTTCTCTGAAACCAGAATGAGGTTAAGAAAGACATTACCACCTGTTAGATGTTAAGTGTCTCATACTCACCCAATTAGCTTTCCCACTCAGTTAGTGTATAGAGACTGTAAAAAATTAAATTGAATTTGTCACAAGTTCATTTAACACAAACTTTACCTGGATTGGACATACACAGATTTGAAACATTTTTTCACCTGTTTAAACTTTTTTAAACTTTTAAAATTCTAATCCTTTAAAATAAAATACACAAATTAAAATAGAAGCTTGTTTAATCGTTTAAATTATATTCACTTAGAGTTGCCTGAAGCTTCACAAGAAGTATAATTACATTCTCTGGTATTTAAGTTTTCTTGGATCATGATGAATTTACTAATTCTTCAAACAATTATAATCAAGAAACTATGTTTAGTAAAAAAAAATCCAACATGCCTTCTCCCACCCAAAAAAAACCCCAACCACTTTGAAGACCATCTTCCAAAGATCCTCTCAAATCATGTGAACATTTTTGCAAAAGAAGAGGCAAAGCAGTTATTTAGCGCTTGACATCTGAAACGTGGATTTTGTAGCTAAAATTTATTAAAAAAAAATCACACCAGTATAAAATATCGCCTCATCAATCTCTGAGGTGATATTGCTTTTAAAATACCAATGTACAGCAGAATAAAGACTATTTATTCTGCCATACATAGGTATGGAACCAAGGCTATTACGGTTGGACTTGATCTTAAAGGTCTTTTCTAACCTACATTAATCTATGGTTCTATGAAAGGACACTAAAGGAATCATAGAATGGTTTAGGTTGGAAGGCACCTTAAAGACCATCTAGTTCCAACCCCCCTGCCATGGGCAGGGACACCCTCCACTAGACCAGGTTGCTCCAAGCCTCACCCAGCCTGGCCTTGAAGACAGCCAGGGATGGGGCACCCACAGCTTCTCTGGGCAACCTGCTCCAGTGCCTCACCACCCTCAACTAAAAACCAACCAAGGAACAACCCACCTCACCACCTCCCTTCCCACATCATAGGACTGGGGGTGGCGATGTAATCTTGGTTTTACCAGCAAAGCCTACCTAGCGACTGGGACTAGCACCTGCTCTAAATAGCTACTAACTTCTTCAGTGACTGATCTCCTATTCTGGAAAACTCCTTCCAACACTGAAGTTTTGTTTGAAATACATTATCATCCCTTTTTAATTCCTGGCATTAAACGAGAATTCAATTACTCTACATGCTTTATAGGTCAAGGTACGCTGCATTATACAACTCTTATCAGGCTACTTAGTCAGCAGCATGCTTTAACCTTGAATACTGCAGTATGGATGATTAGGCTTTTTGGTCAAATTCGGCCCAAATCCACAGGTTATAAGAGATAAAAAATAATGGTATAGCAAGACATTTCTTCCTGTTAGAAATTCTTTTCCAAGTTTGAGGAAGTTGACGTTAGTCTTTAATCTGAACGTCGCACGCACTGGTTCAGCTCAGAGAAACCCAGAAACGTCCAGCTTGCCTTCAAGCCTTCCCCTCTACACCCAACAATGAAATGAGGCTGGGGTCGAGTGTTTGTTTTGCATTCAACCTCATTTGAATCTGTCATCGCACAGATTATTCATGTCACTATCCTTCTCATGGCTGCGCAGCTGGTAGTGAGCCAGAGTATGGAATTGGACCAAACAAAACCAGACCTAATTCTCTAAGATTAACTTCCGTTTCACCAGAAGTAGGCTGTGCTTCTGGCTTACCCCGATTGTGAAACCAGACCTTCACTGCAACACATGTAAATTTGACGTGCCACTCATATAATTAAATACTTCTAAGGACATTTTAAATTTTAAAGCCATCTGCTCTTACTGAAGTCACCTTCAGTGATGTTAGTTTTCTGACAATGATAATTTTCACTGATTTTCTTTATTCTTTATCCAAGTGTCTCAGTATATTTCTCACTGAACTAATTAGCAGTGCCTCAAACAGGTCAAAGTCACCTAACCCTCTCTGCATGCAAGCCTTCTTGACAACCATTCCATTTTAATGATGCTGCACCATTTTTCGATACTATAGCAAAAAAACCAACGGAGTATGTAAGAGTAACTTTATGTGACAGCTTGTGCCAGGAACCCCAACCAAAATTCCAATGCATGAGACCAGAGAAGAGTGCTACCAAATGAACAAGCACATCAGAGAGGGGGCTTTTTCCCCCAGTCTCTTTAGCTACTTCACCTTCAACATTGCTCGTTGCAGAAGAAGCATTTCCAGATTAATACTGCTGACAGCCTTTCCAACAAAAATATTTGTTTCTATTAGTGCTACTGATATTGCTAAAGGAAACAAATTAATTGGTTTGGTTTTGATAATGTACCTTCTCTGACTTCACCTAGATTTCATTGTCCCACCTTAATTTTAAGTGTCAGTAAGAAATGGCGAGAAGGCATCTTCCCACCTACAAATACACCAGGGATTGACACTTCAACTGATCATAGAACATAGCAGCTGATAATTGTTTGAGATTCAAGGAACTCTCAGCATTTACTGCCAGGCACCAAACCCACTCTTTACTCATACTTGATTAAAAATTTAATCAAGTTGTCAAGCACCCACGACAACTGCTTTAACCAAAACAAAAGAACGAGAAAAGTTTGAAGTGAGCAGCACATGCAAAAATTGGAACCAAGGCTATCAATATTAAATCTAGAAATTAAACTGCAAACAATTAAATTATGCTAACCTGTATGTGACTCCTTCCTGAGCTTAACAGACTTTCTGTAATAAGAGAGCTCGTAGAAAATCTCAATTTTGGTGCAATTCCCTAGAAGAGAGACAATAATTGCACATCAAGCTCCAACTCAAGATAAAGGGTATCAAAGAAGTAAATGTCACCTAATGTAACAAACCATTCCTAATTTTCAGCCATTTCCTTTGCTAATTTCAGCCTTTATTAAAGATAATTAGAAAAGACAGAACAGCAATGGTAAATGTCAAGATGCTAACATTTGCATTTCTGACAATTCAATTACAGATGATTATATTGCTTTTGTACAACAATTAAGGTCTGACTTTTATTTCAATACATTTCTTTGTCAAAAGCATTTTTAAAGATTTCCTCATGCCATGCTATATAGCATCAGTAAAAATTCCAGTCATGTTCCACAAGTTTCATTAACGCAAACTTTGAGAACTTATTTATAGTCTCAATTGTGCAATCTTTTTTTGTAAAAATATTTTGAAAATTAGTCAATTACACTGCAAATAGTTATTCATTTGTAACAGTATGATTAAGAATCCCTTTTATTCTGTAACCATTACAGCAAATTCTTTCCGTGGATTGTCTCCTGTGTTCTACAACCATGTTCCATTCCCTCTCAATCCCCTCTTACAGAGTGGCTGCCAAGGGGCAGCCCTAGTTTGACCAGTTTGAAGTCAGTGGGGTCCAGCTGGGCCTCCTGGTCAACCAACACCCAAGTACTAATGGCCAGCAGGTCCTTCCATCTTTACACGTCTAACAGTTCCTGTTCAACACATCTTCTTTTACTTCAGCCATGTCTAGAAACAAAACATTTGAGAGTTCTACTTCCTGTAAATTTAGCTAGAATTGGCCAACACAGACAAAATTTCCTGGGTGTAAATGGCAGAGATGATGACAGACAAGCATTATTTCCCAAAACAGCAACATTAAAAAAGGCATAAATTACCTATAAGGCCACATAGTCTATAAATGAAGGGGAATTATCTCTGTGCATCTTATACAGCTCTGCAGAAGGAAACAGAGAACCAAGTGTCCTCAGAACTTTGTACCTCCTCTTCGAACACGGACAGAGTTTGCTGCCATCTGTGTGCAAGGGCATCTGTGCACGTGTACACACAAAACTGCTGAGAAACGGAAAGGAGATGGTCTGTCTGTGACTGCCCCACATTCTTAAGAGTTAGCAGGAACTTCATGAGTGAATTCTACTGCTGAACAAAACTATTTCTATCACCATCACCTGCCTCAACACAAACTGATTCCCCATAAGGGAAAATGATCTGGCCCTAGGTTAGATTATGGAAATGAAATGACAAAAATGCCAAGAAAGCTCAGTCATAACAATTAATTATAGAGTCCAGGATTCAATCAAGTCAAGTTATGGCATATAAAAGCGATTTTAAAGCTGACCATCTTTAAACAACTCATTTTTATTACTAATGAATTGTCAAGTGCTATCAACAATTTAAAAAAAGACACATCAGAATTAGTAAGCCTTCTATAAAAAGCAACAACAGAGCACCTACCGCTCTTATGGAGACTGAGAATGATTACAGAATTGTTAAACGCTTAAAGCTAAAGAAATCACACAAACCCCTAGCTTCTTCAGAGAAATGGTTTGTGGAGAGGGAATATGGGATAGCACTCGCATACATAGGCACAGAGATGTTAAAAGTAATTTATAGGCTAAAAGTGACCAGAGTTCTTCTGTTTTCTGCAGTTCCCAAACTAGGGATTGATGAAGTATATTCAATATAGTATTATGTCATCTAGCCCCAAACATATCTGGAAATGAAAATCTAACCAGAAAGATTTTGGGATCTATTGTTCTGCCTCTGGCTTAGTGGCATCTGCAGCCCCGAGCAGGCTTGTCAGTCCTTCCGTACCAGTCATTGAACAGAAGTGATCTGGACATAATATTAATTTGATCATAGAAAAAAATGTAAAGGCAGTTCGTATTTTGAAGAACTCAAGTTAGAAAACAAGTCTAATATGTGCTTTTGACTGTAAGGAGCAGGAATATAAGCCTGTAGCTTAAAAAAAGTATATATAATAGCAGGTCTTGTATTGGTAAGCTGATGAAAGGTAGCATCAGTAAAAAAAAGTTTTAAGTAACATGGCAAATACTGCATGAGGGTGGGGAACGGAGGTAAGGACATCTGTAAGAAGTCACCACCAGTCAAGGCTGAAACATATTCTGAAAGGCAAGGGTTGCAGAGAAACAGAGAAGAGCCAGCAAAAGCCTCAGCTGGACAACACTGGACCAGGAGAGATAACTCGAGGCCCGTCTCGTATGCGTATTGTGTTTGCAAGCCTCCTCAGACATTTAGCCAGAGACATTATCAGCCAAGTGCCAGATTTCTGGAGGAGTTCTGATCCTCTCAACTTGGGATTCCTTCCAACTGGCAGATTAGCAGTGTTAATCAGACACTGCTTGTCACTGCCTATCTGAACTCCACAACCGTAACCCTGCTGTTTCTACCTTTATTTTTTAATAAAAGACAAATTTATTGGGAATCAAAGTGTCAGCGAAGCACAGCTGTCAGTCAAAAATACTCAACAACTCAGCTAGCTATAAGTAACTTTTCAAGTGAGAAGAACATGGGTTGACTAGCATAGGAATAATGTGAGGGTTCCCACGACCTTGTTTAACACTTTCCTTTTTGCTTAGCATTGACATTCAGTGCTTGGTGCTGACAGAGTTAGCAGGAGTTACTTCCCAGTAAAGCTTAGGGAAGACTAGAAGATGGAGATATTTGAGACTGCATTTCTGCTGGAGGTAAAAAACCTCTCACAGCTATCCCATTTGGCAAGCAAGGTAAGGAACCACAAATTCTTTTTGGGAGCCTCCCCCCAGTTTCATCAAACACATCTTTATTATTCCTGAAAACGAGGTTGGTATGCCAAAATCCTTTCATGTACTGTTTTTCCTGCAACAGAGATTGAACGGAGCAACAGATGGTTCTGCAGTCCTCGTTCAAGGGCAAAGATGGATTTCATTTACACAGTTACCAAGGACATGGAAGTACATTTCTGTCTGACATCAGTCAACTCTGTAAAGCTACTACAGTGTCATCATTCATCTACACGTCCAAATGGCTCTGAGATCACTTCTCACAGCTCACAAATTATGGCAACTTCTCTTTATTAGAAAACACATAATTTTTGTATTAAAGAACTCGGTCCAACAAAAACCCCTCGAACTTCCATAGTGTCTCTGCTTCAACAAAGATTCATTATATTGCATTTGCAAAAAATCTGAAACCATCTTGCTAATGCCACCTTGTTCATTACCACCTCCCTATCTATCCTTTCTCAACACCAGAAAAACACCTATTCCATAATTAATACAAAAGCAATACAGTCCCACCCCTCTCAAGCCACCACTAACATGCACAGAATAAGCCATATCAAAGTGGTGCTATGGGCAAAAAACAGCAGCTGTTTTTGCAGGGACAGTTTAAGCTGCTGTGGAACCATATATTTTGTATCACAAAATCACAGCTTTAATTCATTCAAATGTAGCACAGCATTAGACACCAAATTAGCACTTCTAATTGCAAGTGACTGGGCAATTTCCAGGTTGCCCTTGCAGGGGAAAGATTATACCAGTTAAAAGATACCAATGACACTTAATCAGCATTTCCCTCCTGTCATGTGCTTTAATCCAACACAACAGACAGGGCAACTGAGCCCCTGTCTTCCCAATCCAAATGTCCTGCCACTCCACTAGTAAAATTTAACCACAGGAAGACAAACAAAAAAAATCCCCAAACATCTCCCACATAATCACCATCATCCTGAAAGAGCCTTCCTAAGTTATTCCACTGACACCTAAGATTCAACAGTCACACTCTATGAAAGGGCAGTGTGAGATAAATTCATTTTCATTTGCTATGTACTTGAGCCCTTATCTCCAGAAAATTAACATTAATTCATTGCAGTCATTCTGCCAATTAGCGGTCCCTTATCAAAGCTTTTTTTGAAACTGTAGAAAAGGCAAGTTACTAAATGAGCATGAATGGCCTGCACAGACCTTAAGAAATGGGCTCTGGGACTGAAAAACAATCATGCAGCACTAAGCTAAATTTCACTTTCTGGTGATCCTCCACCCCAAGGAGGCCCACAGGTCAGATGGCACAGCACTATAGATTTGTGCTGACTGTCATTGTCCTAAACTGTACCAACAATGGTCTGAAACACACACTACAAAGAGACTGTGGAGGGGGGCTACATGGTTTACCTGTTGAGAACCGTGACGTTGACATGACATCTCCCTCTTCTCTTGCATCCCTTAGCTACCAACGGCACCAGAGATGATTAAACTGAACGGAAGACATCATAGTGCCACATTGCAAACCAAGTGGAAACTAACTTTTGCCCATTAAATAATCTCTTGAAGCATTCTGAAAAAAAGATTATACCTTCACCAAAGTTCAACAGTGGATTTGTACATTCAACACCTGAAATGGCAAAATCTGTCAGAAGTAATCGAGTTTCATTTGAAGCAGTTCAAGGGGTTTCTTCAGTGAAACACACTGTATCATAAATACAATCCACAGACATTCACTCACTGTAAAAGCAGAGGACCTCTTCATTAAAATCTCACGATCTAAACCATGGTGCCCACGGGTAAGCTTAGGGTCAGGGAACAGGAAATCTCTTGTATTTTCTTCATACGTAGCTAGAACTTTTCCTACTAAAAAGAAAATACATACTTTAATTGGAAACAGATGAAGCCATACAGTGCAGACACCATACACAAGACCAGATTGAAACCAAGATAAATTTTGTTCTTTACAAATTAACAGCATGGCTCTAAAATTCCTATCACACTGGAAATAACCTCATCGAGTTAATTCAGCAGCAGAAACTTGCAGAATCTACTCTGAAAGTATGCTTCACTGTTGCTGTAAAAAAATTATTTAACAGTTAACAATCTTTTTTGATACACAGGACAAGCTTTCTCTAAGAATTCTTCAGTAGTTTTCCTCTTTCTTTACTTCCATGCCACAGAAAAAACCCAGTATTTTTTAATGGCAACGAATCCCTTATGAAAACCTGCATAATTCAATATTACAGAAGAGCAATAGTAGACGTAACAGTAAGAAAGAAATGCAAGAAACACCAAACCATTACCTTAAGATTTTCTCACTATTCTGGTTTGCTACATTTAAAAATAAATATTTTCTTTAGGGGAAAACTTTGAATGTATAGTATAAAAAAATAGTGCTATCGCAGTTTTCTTTTCAGCTTATGCTGGGCTGTAACACACCTATCTCTGACCTCTGAAATTAAATTCCTTATCCAAGTTTTTTTTAGCCTACCACAACAAAAATCCACGTTCACTACACTTCTTCAAGTAAACAGTCTGGTAAGTCACCTGAGAGAAGCAATTGGTTCCTTCAATGTGCTAAGGACAAGTGACAGAGTGCTTTTAATACCACAGTTTCCAAACAAGTCCTCTTTAAAACTTGACTTTATTTCCAATAAAATGCAGATTTACATTATTCATAGGAACACTTGAATTTCATTAAAATAGATTTTTATAATCACACAAACCAGCAACAGAAGTATGACAAATCACTATTTATTATCTTCACATATCCCAAGAGAAGCATAATACTTATAGTGAGGATAAGAGTTTTCCCAATGGTCACCATTAAAATGGAACTAAAAAAAGTGTCATTCTGAGAACAAGATTATGCACTCTGAAATTTCACAGACAGCCACTTTGCAAGTGAATTGTGATGCAATTAATAAGTGTGCACTGTGCACTGGATGATTTCAGTTTATTTTCCATTTTAAAAATATTATCGCCTTCCTAAGCCCGAGTATGGTACATTTCAATATTCCGTCATTAATTCTCTTTCAAGAATGAGATCCTCTTGATCTATTAACATTTTATATTCAGAGAACTATTTGTTGAAGAGCTTTCTACGTTGTTTATGTGTTAGAAAAAGTAATTGTGCCATAATGGGCAATGTCTTCATGGAAATTCACCTATTAAACTGCATAATTTATGAAGAGACTGATACAATACCTGGAGGAATAAGCTGTATTAGTTCAAGTACTGCTGTGTCAACTAGAAAGAAAAAAAAAGTTTTTTCCATGAGTTAAAAAAAACTAAAATGGAAAGTAATTCTCATAGTCAAAACTCAAGAAAAACATCTCACCCATTTGAGCTTCGTAGCGCTGTACATAGCTACGCTATTTCCACTACACCAACAGTAAGAGAAAATTAAGAAGAGCTTACATAAATACCATGAATTAACACAATGGCAGCTCAAATGACAGCTCTACATTTGACTTAGAACTCGGTAAGTTCTATCTGCTGCCAAATTTGTCCTTCTTTTAAAGAAGATGAAGCAAGCTTTGCCGCTTTTTCAAATAACTCCCAGTATGAGGGAACATACTGGTGGAGTTTGAGTTCAGTCAGTGTTGTCTTACTACAATTCATTATGTGGAAAGACATACGTTTTTCTTTAAAAATGAAAAGAAGAATTTTACAAAACTCAAAGGTTTATGCTTATATTATTTCCAAATTAATCACATGAATGACCTGATAAAGGAATCCATTACCTATCTGGATAACCAGCTGGATTTTCCATCAATTATGACTTTTTACCTTTTTCCTGTTCTAATACATGTAGCATACATTTCTAGCTAAGAGTACTTTGGGTAAGTTACTAGTAGCCAAATACAGCAAAAAACCCTCTGACAGCGCATTTTCTATCTGAAAACCAACTAGTGCTAGGGTCTTACTTAGTACATGATACATCACACAGAGAACAGGCTCCTCATAGAAAAATTATCACATACTTTAAACCTCCAGAAAGTCTTTAGAGCCCATACACACATGGCATTAATGCATACAACACTGTATACGTGAAAGCAGAACCTACGTTCCAGTAACTCCACAAGGTCTCCAGGATCAACTATATCAGCAAATGCCTGGAAAAGAAATTAATAAATAATAATAATGCAACAGTCAAAGCCATCAGTCGACCTCTGGGGAAAGAGAAGGGAAAGAAAAAAAAACCAAAACAAAAATCAATATTCTGCCTTGCTTCAGATGGTTGCAAGCATCCTATCCTCACTGGAGAACAAGAAAGGAAACTGAAATTATCCTTTGGCAGAAGATCAAATTCATTGAAAGCTAGCAGTTCTTGCCATATGCTTTCTAACCATTCAGGGTTACCTCTCCGTATTTAAATTAGGAGTTATTGTGAAGAGTTGAACACGTAGAGATAAGTATTGTCTGAGAAAATTTCAAGAGAGAAAGCTAAATTACTGAACGTAACAGAATTCTGATAGATGAAGAATATGTTCTTTAACATATTAGTAATGCTTTAAGCTTCATTTTCACAGAAGTGACTATCCATGTACAGAGTGCTGTTCAGGGTTTGGGGTTTTTTTTAACCTGAATCCCATGTGAGTAGATAGCAAGGAATAGGGGAGGATGTCACACTGGATATTCAGCTTCCCCCTAATTCTGTACAGAAGTCTCAGCCCAGTAATGTAGACCACTTTGCTGTTCAGGGTATCAAACACTAAAAAATACCAAAGCACTGGTGCTCCACAAGTATCTAGACCTATTAAATAGCTGTTTGTAAGAAGACATATTATTCTCAGCTTTCTTGTTCATCTCTTCTGTAAGCAGACAGATCTTAGTGTCTTGGAGTTCCCCTAAATTATACCGAAACCACTATTCAGTATATATCCCTTTGTGGTATGTTTGCCTTTAAAGAACTATGGCCTTTTTTCCTCTTCAGTAGCTGCTGAAATTATCACTGTTTGTATCTTGCCCACGTCACCAGAGCACCACTGGTGTTTACCCAGTCTGGTTTTCAAAGTGCTGGGGGATGCTTAAAGGAAAATAAAAAGAAAGGGCAAAGTACTATTATTCATAGGTAGTCAAGAAGTCAGATCATATCTGTACGATACTGTGTTTCATTATCCCTGTGGCACTAATAATGAAGCTAGTTGGGACTCAGAATACGTGATAAACAACTATAAATTATAAGACCAGAGTACCAACCTGGGAATTCTGGTGACAAACCATGAAAAAAGTATCTCAAAGGGAGAAAGATGTCACCAAAGAGGCTTGAGCTGCTATTTTTTCCACTAAATTAAGTTGACTCTCCTTTATCATACAGTCTTTGTTCTTCACGTTGCCATAATTTTTAGAACAACAACGTTCCGTTTCTTCCAAGCCAGGAAAACAGACAGTAAAAAAGGACAGTTCCAAAAGAATGAACAATCTCCTAAAAAGTCTCATCATCCATTATAATCTTCAGTACGCACAATGCTTGAGTCTGTGTGGATAATACAGGCACACACCTCCTTTGTGCTGAAGAGAAGCAGGAGTTATAATACTATTGCCATCCGCTGTGATTACTTGTGCTCAGGAGTTTTGCAGTGAGGTTTTGCTGAGTTTGGGATGGGTTTTATTTGGCTTGTGTTAGCTCTTGACATTATCTTACCTTTTCAAATACTAGTTTTTCTTGAAAGAAGAGTGGAAATGCTGCAGGGACGGGTTGAGTTTTTTTGGACTGCCCAAGTACAGAGACACTGAGATAAAGTTCCTCTTTGTCTTTCAGCAGCACTCCAGGGCAAGTTATCTGTAAGAGTAACACAATAATTAAACAAACTCAACTTTAGTTATAGAAGTAATGGCTGTTTTCAAGATTAAAATGAAATTATCAAGGCTGAAATTGTGGATTTTTAACAGATTATAACAGACGAGTGAAAAAATATCCTTTTCTAAGTCAAGCTTGTTTGTATAGACTGACCATGGAAAATAGTCACCATTTCAAAATAATCAGGACCAAATTCTTCTTTCTGTCAGTAAACATACTCCATTGGCTTCAACCAAAAATGACACTTGGTATCCCAATCCCAGGTTTATACAGTTAAAGACATGCACTGACTATGTAAGAGTTAGTCATCCAGGGTCCCATCAGGTTCTGCATGAAGAGTCATATAGAATGAAGTCTATCCGATGCCAAGACACAAAAGCCTGTCCAAATTTTAGCCTAGCTACAGAAAGGACGAAGCTGCTAAATGTACACACTCAGACATCCATACCCTGTCCAACCACCAAAAAGGGCAAGTTGATTTGCAAATGTTGTATTAACTTTGCCTTCTAATATGTGAGAAAAAGCAACTGTTGTTACGTTACTGTCAGACACGCGGCCCACCGAGTTTTATCTGAGAAGTTTGACCACCCTGGAGGGTATGCAGCTCCTCATTAGGCTGCCAGATACTGCCACTGATTCCTCAACTTTCTCTGGACAACTCTTTAAGTAAGAAGTCGGTATGGTTTTGAAGCTCTGACGAATATCAGACATTTAGTTGTGTTTTCAATGCAAGGATGTACATAACTCATTGCAAAACGATATGCTATTTTCTCCAAGCCACACAGTTTTATTTGGTTAGGCAGCCAGAGAATGGTCACCTCTCACTTCTGCTGCTCACTTTTTATCACCGTATAATAAACATGAGGTTGTCGCTTTCAACATAAGGTTCCTGGAGAAAGCGTTCAGACTTTCAATTGCTGGGTAGAAAGACAAAGGAGGAGAGTGACAGGAATTAAAATAAGTGCATTGATTACAGTTTCCTACTCCCAAACAAATTATTTACTTGAGAAATCCTAACTGGATCTAAAAGAAAACTACGCAAACAGCAGAAAACCAGCCTCAGGTGAAAGAAATTACAGAAACCAAAGTGTGATAGATACAGCATAAGCTAAAAATAGTCCTTTTACTCATAAATATCTAAGGAGGGGATAAAAAAAAAAAAAAAGGGTTTCCTCTCCATGTAAATGAGGGCTTCAAATCTGCAGGAAAAGTACCAGAATAATAGATATCCCAATTGAAACAGACTGTCAAGCACTGAACAACTTGTATGACACTCAGGGAGTTGCAAGTGTGAACAGGAGTGAATGAGAGAGACAGGTTTCGTTCATACTAGGCAAGATCCCCCAAACCAGATACAAGTCATATTAGCTTAGTTCTCGCTTTTCTTCTTGATATTGATTATAAATTCTACAATAATTTTAGCTGGGGTTTCGTGCCTTTCACCCTACACAAGGCAACCAATATTTGCCTATTTATTGAGATGAAAAGTGAGAGGTTTGAAGACACTGTAGAGGGGAAAAACTGCAAACAAAAGGTGCCATTTATTCTGGCTATCCTGTAAAAGAAAGTAAATTTCTTGTAAGTCATCACGTGAGGCAAGACAGCACACGTGGAAACACCTCTGAGATCAACTGCGCAGTTCACCTCCTTGGCTGGAAGGCCAAAACTATATGTTCACGTAACTTTAAACCAGCACCAAGATGAGTGACACATGTATACCTGCATGTGATTTCATCTTCGTGAAATCTATTCTGTAGTATGTGCTGCACGGAGATGCAGAACACTCAGGAGACAAACTGAAGTTCTTATTGGACTGTAAACTGTTCAGGCAGGACGAGGGACCGTTTTAAAAACTGTAGTAGTATGATCTATGGATCAGCTGAGGAAGAGGGACACCAGTGCTGCAATTAACTGATCTTACAACCAACCAGGAGCACTGTGATAAATGTCTAGGACAGCGTTACCCTGGACTTCTCTGCTGCAGTTCCCAGGAGGATGGAACATGTGTACCAACCCTACTGTTAGGGCCTCACAAATAGCCATAAAGAAATCCCTGAATTCATCTCATGGAAAGGAACAGGATTCTACTGATCCACAGGCCCCTATGGCATATATTATGTGCAGCCCTAAAACTGTAGCTGTGCATGTATAAAACGAAAAAGACAGGCCTTGGAAAGACCCTTTCATTGCGCACTACCATCAAAACTAGAGGAGTTCCCTATGAAGGGCAGTGGACAGTATTGACTTCTGCTGAGTGCAAGCTTCCAGACAGAATAGCATTTTGGACTTAGAGTTGCAGAACTAATCTTCTCAGTGTGAAGAGATGCCATCCTAGTCTCCTTACCTGGCTGTAATCCACGCTATTAATTCTTCTCAGTGCTTAAAGCTTTACCTACCATCACTGACATGTTTGTGAATTCTCCATGTAGCAACGATGTGAAGAATAATGGGAATTTAATTCTGTTGCTACATGAGAAATCTAAATGCCAGCACCAGAGGTAGGCATCAAAATTAGTCTCAAAACACCCAAATAACAATGAAATCTCAGTCTGAGCAATCATGAATTATTCCATTTCAATTAATGGCAGGGTAAACCAACTAAGGTCTTTAACCAAGGTCTTCCGTTTTAGAAGAGCAGCCTTTCAGAGCTGAAGAAAGCCAGCAGTGAGATAAAGCAAAGTGCTGAGGGACTCAGATCGGAAAAGATCTTGGCATTTCATCAAAAGGAGCAAAACCCATCTGTATCCTAAAGCAAGGGAAAAACAAAAGAGGACAGAACTTCTGACACGAATGGATAAGTTTCAATGAGGGTTCAGAAATACTCAAAGCTCTGTAAAAGAGCAGGAAAGGGAATGAGAGGCTTGGACAAGACTTTAGTCACAAATAAAATGAACAAGGAGAAAACAAGTGGACATAGTAGAAATCCACCAAGATGTGAATACTAACAAATCCACATCCAAATCAGAACTGATTTTGGGTTTGATGATGCTTGATACAGAAGCAAAAAGACTTAAAGAATGAAATGATGGGAACAGAAGTTACCCAATAAGCACTAGGCCTGGACCAAGGAGCCACAGGGAAGCTAAATCAGATCCAGCCCAGGTTCTGAAAGAATGTAACTCTTCTTGCTGGATCTATATATATAACTGAAACCTATGTTATGAAAACAAGGCTAGCACCATCTGCTGAAAAATAACAAACACAAGGCCCATCTGAGGCAGAAAAAAAGATCTGAAAAATTATAACCCCACCAGCCAGAATATTTAAATACACAAAAGTATAAAGAACAAAGATATGGAGGAAAACAGCTTTCCAATACCTGAAGAGGGTCTACAGGAAAGGTGGTGGGGGGACTTTTTCCAAGGGCCTGTAGTGACAGGACAAGGGGTAATGGGTTTAAACTGAAAGCAGGGAGATTTAGATCGGATATCAGGAAGAAATTCTTCCTGGAGAGGGTGGGGAGGCACTGGAGCAGGTTGCCCAGAGAAGCTGTGGATGCCCCATCCCTGGAAGTGTCCAAGGCCAGGCTGGATGAGGCTTGGAGCAACCTGGTCTAGTGGAGGGTGTCCCTGCCCATGGCAGGGGGTTGGAACTGGGTGGTCTTTAAGGTCCCTTCCAACCCAAACCAGTCTGTGATTCTGTGATTAGAAAAAAGCCTCACAACACATGTTTAATAAAAATAGATCAATCTCACATTTTCTTGAAAGCCTATTTTCTGGACAAAGGATATCATACGGTGCCCCATGAGAAATTATTACTTATGATGCAGAAGATGAGATTTAATATGAAAGTCCTAAGGCGGCACAGAACTGTCCAAAGGACAGCATCAATAACATGCAAAACTGGGAGGCATCAAATTAAGGGTTACTATTAAAAATGTTCCTCTGTGTATCCTGGGATCCATGCCTTTTCATATTTTTAATGACCCTGACACAAGAAGTCAGAGTGTTCTTGTGAAATTTTTCCAATTCAAATTCAGAAATCACCAGAGGTCAACAAAAAGATTTAGAAGAAGTTGTTTGCGGGACCACAGTAACAGAAATTATACACATCTACTCTATATTAACAACAGCTTCTGCTTTCGCTGGGGGGGTAACCTTCAAAGCTGGCTGAGCGTAAGATGACAAGTATGGTAATAAATGACATCATAACTGCAGTGCAGCTGTGAAGAGACTAATATTAAGACACACAGGATCAATGTTGGACTTTTTTTCCCCTGATATCACCTAAGGCAACAATGAGACCCCATCTGGAATGCTGAATTTAGTTCTGACCTGATCAATGCAAATTCAAAGGGAAAGAGTAGCACCCAGGCCTACGACGGTCAGAAGACTGGTGAGCCTATCACACAACACACTACCAGAAGAACCAGGTTGCTTTAGCTGACAAAGGTGAGTTGTGAGATGACAGAACTGCTGTCCAAAAAATATATCCAGAGAGCAAACACCAAGGAAGGAAAAAAATTATGTAAGTGAAAGGCCAGTGTTGACACCTGTGTAAGAGCAGGGATTCAACCAGCCAGAAGGAAATTTAGGTTGGAAAGTTTTCAAACCGTCACAGGAGTGAAATGCCAAAGTAGGATCCAGGGGGGGGGGGAAGAAAGGCAAAACAAGTGGTTCAAAATCAGACTAAATGCACTTATTAAAAGGATTATCTGAGAGAAATTATGTAGCACAGCAAGGGTATAACAACAACCCACATGTGCTGAAAGGGGCACTCAGATCTGTGTTGGAGATAATAGTGGAAAGGGAGAGAAGAGGTTATTTGTAGCCTTGGGAGCAGGGGGAATAACAAATACCCCGCAACTCAAGAAGCCTGATCCTGCGGCAATGCCTTCCCCGTACTCTCTCCTGGCATATGAATAGCTCACGTGAGTAGGAACAGAAAAGTACATCTGCTCCTTTCCAGAAGCGAAAGGCCTTTGCATTACGTTGTATTACAGATATTAAGACAAACATTAGCTGTTGAGACAGCAGAACAAGCCCATTAGGGTGCTGCCCTCACCATCTATGTGTAGATATTCACAGCTCTATTTTAGAGCAGCCACACAAGTCTGGGAACAAAGGAGGCTGAGCAATCAGGAATACTGGGTCCCAGTATGTACTTTCTGGATCTGCACTTAAAATTTTTTGGATGGCATCTTAGGTTTTGGTTTCAGCAGCAAGTGTTCTAATCCTGTGAGGAGGTCTAACTTCTGGATTACAGTGACCAGGGCCTATAAATGCAACAACTCCAGAATAACAGAGTACTGTCTACCTCAACTACTTCTTAAAAGCTATCAGGAGAATGATGCAGACTTGACCCTACTGCCACCTCGTATATAAGCAGAAAACTTCGCAAAGTGCATACAGAACAGTCCCAACGTGATTAATGTAGAAACTATCCGCTTGCACACCTCCTGACCTCACCCCCCCATGTAACACCCAGGTACTTCAGAGCTGCACAGGGCAGCCTGCGAGGTCCCCTGGCAAGGACCGCATCGCTCACAGGGGTGCACGTGCCGCGTACAAGCTGCTGTTTCCCGGGATTTCTTTTGCTCTGTTGCTTTCAAGAGTGTTTTTTCCACACCAGACAGCTTCCCAAAAATCACTCTCTCTTAAGAAAAACACCTTTTCCACGGGAATGCGAAAGCAGAGGAGGAGCACAGCCGCTGCTAACGCCAGCTGAGGGGCACAGGGACCGGCTGCCGGAGGACGCACACACAGAAGGCACAGGAGCTGCCCAGGTGGCGGCGTGAGCCGCAATTACAGAGGGAAGGCAGCACCCCGCTCGACAACAGGGCCCGGAACAGCCTCCCAGAAGCACCCCCAGGCCGGGAAGCAGAGCCGGAAAGGCAAACCGCGGCTTCTCCCCGGCTGAGGACGGCGGGGGCCGCGGCCCAGGCACTCACCGAGCGGACATCCAGCTGCAGGACGCAGAGCAGTGCTTTCCGCGGCATGGGCGGGCGGGCCGGGCCTGGGGCCCGCCGGCTCCCGGCCCGCTCCGGCTCAGCCGCGCCCTGGGGCCGACGCCGTTGTCACGGCAACCCGCTCGCTTCCGGTCTCCCGCCACGTTGCGCGTGCGCACCACCTCTCGCGGGCTGGCTGAGCCGCGCTCGCCTCCCGCGGGCTGCCGCCACGCGCCGCCAGCCCCGCCCTCCGGCGCGGCTCCTCCTCCTTCCCACAATGCCCCGCGCCGGCAGCCGGCTCCCGGCCCCCACCGCTGACAGGGGTACCCGCGCTAACGCCACCGCCCTGGCCTACAGTGCCGTGATGGCCGCCGGGCCCCTTCCTCACCGGGCCCGCCTCTGCCCTCGCCCCGCTCCCCGTGGGGCCCTCGGTGCATCCCCGCAGTCCGCTCAGGCGCCTCAGCCTGGCCTGCGGTCGCCTTTTCCTCAGGGGCCTGTGGCCCTGAGCTGCGGGGGGGGATCAGAGTTGGAGTTTGTGAGCCCCCCCCCGGCGTCCCACAGGGCAGACGGTCGTGGGTGCTGCGTGGAGCGGTGGATCGCCGGCACAAAATCTGGGCACAGAGCAGGGAACCATCTAGCCATACGAGCGGAGAGCTGCTGTGGGGCGTTGGGAAGGGAGCATGAAGCACAGGCATGGCCATTCCCGTGGTTTCCGGGACCTCCCGTGGACAGGTGCCAAGGGAGCCTTCCCTCGGGAAGACACCAACTAAGTTTTGCACTGCTCCAGGGCTGAATGGCTAAAAAGCAGTGAATTACTTGGTCTTTTTCCTTTTGATGCAAGCTTGTGTCCCATTGTAGGCACCTGGGTCCTTCTGGCTGAGGATACTGTTCTGTTGTCCTCTGCGGGTGAGACACAGAGTGCACATGGTACATTCTCACTGGTCCCACCTTCAGAGCCTTGTCTCCGCACCCATATCTGAAACTGACTCTTCAGGCCTATCTTTCTGCTTTCATCATCAGAGAAATTCAGATTTATGCCACTGCTCTTGATTGCCATGATTCACAGTGTGCGGGGTCAGAAGGGGCCTCTAGAGATCATCTAGTCCAACCCCCCGGCCGGAGCAGGGTCACCCAGAGCAGATCACACAGGAACAAGTCCAGGCGGCTTTGGAAAGTCTCCACGGAAGGAGACTCCCCCGTCTCTGGGCAGCCTGTCCCAGGGCTCTGCCACCCTCAGGGAAGAAGTGTTTCCTCACGCTCAGTACTTAAGTCCATATGATGATCCTATCAAGGGTATTCCCCAATGTCTCTGCTGCTAAGTTGTTCTCAGAGTGTTTACAGCCGCGTATAACACCAAAGCAGTCTGACTTTCTGTTTTGGCAACTGCAGTTCCTTTCAGCCTCCAACTGCGCAGGGGTTGAAGCCTTTATATATTCTTCCCACATTCACAAGTACATCTGTAGAGTGGGGAGGAAACTCAGCAGACAATTATAATTACCTCCAAAGAGAGCAGTGGCTGAAATGCATCCCATGGCTTGCTTTATTTCAAGTTTACAATTAAATTTTACAGTTAAAATTTTACATGCTGAATGATCTAGAAAGCTAGTGCTATGTGATCTGGAAGGAGGGAAACAGCATTCTCAAAATGTTTTGATTTTTAATTTTTTTTAGAAAAGGAAACGATTCATAAAATACACCAGTACAGGCAAACCTGAAATCTATAGATGGATTAAATATCACTACTCATACTTGATACCAATCTTTAAAAATAAATAAATGACTGGAAACGTGGGCCATATTTTCATTAATGTGACTAACAGCTCCAAGTCTTGGGTTTTTTGTGTGAGCAGAGGACAAGGTTCTGTATTTAGGGCCCGGAAAAGACTCGTTTTTGATTTGCAGACCTCTAACACATATATTAAGGAGGGGCTGACACTTGGATAAAATAATTTTCTGTGCATTATCAGTCTCAAGGTTATGAATAGCATTCCAGAGTTAATAAGAAGAAAATTCTGAAAGATCCAAAGCCTCAGCTGGTAACAATATTAAAGTGGTTTACTGCTTATTTTCAGGTACCTTTCATATACATGCTTTTTGGAGGGATAAATAATGTGTTAAAGATTGTGAAGTATGAGATATTATGGTAAGTGTGGCCATATAAGAACAGAAGATAGATAAATGCTGAAATCAAAAATGGCATCATGTTTGTGATGAAAATTCAATATCCATGTGCAGTGCCCTGGAACAGAAGTACTTTATAACCCTTGAGAAAGGAGCACAAGGCAGGACAGAAAGCTTCTCCAGTGTGATAAGGCAGTGACGGATTTCAGTGCTTCTCCCTGGTAAACCAGAGAAAATCTGGGGTAGACTGGAGGGACACGCACTCCACGCAGAGATGCTTCTCCATCCCTCTGGTCTGCAGAGTTTCTGCCACTTCACCCCGCTGGGCCTTGGAAGGAAAGGCTGCTGCTGCAGTGTTTTTCCAGCCCAGCCCTTTCTGCAGCAGTGTGACATCCATCTGAACCATCTCGTTACGGTGAAATACATGATTTAGTCTTACATTTGCACTGCAAGAACGACTATGCAGGAATTTGGGGGGCAATGCGGGGAAACGCTGACTTTCGGCACAAATCCATTTGCTAATAAGAACTGATAAGCAAACCCACAAAAAGCACATGCTACTTTAATAGACTGAGGTTTCCACTGCTATAACGTTTCCCTGCTGTGAAAGCACATGAATTCCTTTGCTTTTACAAAAGTAAATCTTCTTGTAATGCTACTTAGACTTAGTTCCACGTAATAAAAGAGCCTGGATGACAGCTCTGCATTCTGTTGAGGTTTTTGCTGTATCCTCCATTTAAAAGCTTCCTCGTTTTTCTGTTCTCCAGGGTCTCCGACATGCCTGCTATGGAAGAACCCTGGTGTCACCAAAACACTCAATTCTGCTCTTATTTCAGTCATTGCAAACCGGGAGTGGCTGTCGAAAGAGTGAGCCTGCACTGTTCTAAGATAATTATCACCAGATTTATACCGTATTGTTGCGGTACTCGTGACAGTCAGGCCTCGGGAGTTTCAATATATTGAAATATGCTACAAAGCAGGTAAAGTGGGGAAAATGGGAAGAGTCAGGTTTGCAAACAGTTCAGAATCTAAAAAATACTGTGGATTAGACAGAATTAGAGCAGGACTAACAGCACGGCGTTTGCCAGAGATCCACTCTTGGCCGAGAAGCCAAGGATGGTTTTCTCCTTAAACTTAGGAAGCATCAGGCTGGGTGCAAAGTGGCTTTGCACAGTCATTCTGGCAATAAGGATGAAGGAAATAAAGGAGCTTTCCACATTTCTCCACCCTCTACTGCAGTTCGTGTGAGTGTTGTCAGAGAGCCATTTCTGCCTGCTTTAAGCCCCTGATGTTGACGGAGCAGCCAGAGGAGACCCCTGCCTTACTGCACATCGCACCCTTTATTTAGAGATCATCACCAAGTACGATTGCCTTGTCATTAACAACTGTGGAGAATTCCAGGAAGACACCTGCTCAAATAACACCAGCAAATTATGAGATATGGAAAGATTTCCATATTAGAAAAGGCAAACAAACAAAATATTAAGACTGTTTTACTTTGGAGAGGAGAAAAAATAAGATGTAATACAGAAGAGGTACATAAGGGATTGAATAATGTGTAGAAATGGGTTCTTCTATTTACCCATGCCTATTTATCCTTTCAAAGGACACATGCAACGAAATTAAAAGACAACACAATCAAAACTGATAGAAGAAAGTACTTAGGCAGTGGAACTCATTATCACAAGATACATTTAACAGCATTCCAAGCAGAATCGGAGTGCTTTAGGGACGCCAAAGGACAACACCCACATGCATTGCTTATTTTGATCTTCTTGCTCGCTGCTAGGTTAAATGGCCAATTCACAAAAGTCAATTCCTGTGCAAAGAAAGGTAGTGGAGGAAAACAGCCAGCGGAAGTTAAGACGAAACAATCCCAGTACGCTGCAGAGCAGAGCTGGCAGATTTTTGTAATGTGAGAGATTCTAATAGGATCTAAGGGGACCAAAGCGAATTGCATTACTGCAGCCAGTATTGTAACGGGGAAGGTAGAGTGTTAGATTATTGATGAGGACAGAGGGTGGAGATTACCTGAGGGTGTCAGCACACTCTTCGCAAAATACATTTTCATCTAATCTTTCTACTTTAAAGCAGGAAAAAAATGTTGCCCAGAAGTTAGCGTTCATTAATATCTGTTGCATTAGGAAAAGGCCACAATGATTTTGTCGATCCCGTCTTATTGAGCCTGTTGCTGTTTCCTAACGTGCAAGGACGCCACTGGGCAGAGCGCTCGGGCTTCCTCGATGAACCCACAAGTTGCTACATGCAACTACTGGCCGTGCTGTTATGTAGGCGAAGCAGTGACCTTAGTCCCCTGTGCCCTCCCTGTCTCACTGGTGCCCACTGAAGAGCATTTTTCACTACACATCTGGGCAAACTCAAAGCCTGTCTAACATTTCACCACGGCTTGGCCATGACAGAGCAATTCCTCAGTATTGCTGCTAAGTCAGTGCCCACTTCGGTGGATGAGACCATTAACTTCACTCATTTTTTATGCAAGTCATGCCTGCAACAAAAAGAAAGGCAAGCAACCTAAAGACACGGAAGTTTTCTTCACATGTAAGCTGTTTTCCAGGTCTGCTACGTTCTTTCTTTACTGCTGCAGCTAAAGAAGAAATCAAATCTGATTTGATTACAGCCTCTAGAGGAATATTCTAGATCTTGAATTCAGTTGTAGTAATTGGAAACTTGCATTTTAAAGGAATGATTAAATTCATCTAGGAGAGGGCTTTTATGAATGCAGTGCTATGAATTCACAAACAGTACAGATAAATCAGCCAAGACAGCAGGAGCTTTATACCCTAGAAAGTTCCAGGGCTCTCCCTTACTCAGTTCAAAAGAGGAAACACTTTCTGATGTGTTTTACATTTTTAAAAAATTGTCTTAGAGGCAGAAGTTGCCCCAGCAAAGTTTTTGCCTGAAACAAAATTCTCCTAACCAAGTTATAAACCCCTGAAAATAGGGTTTTATAATGGGACTGCTGATAGACCCATAACAATAGCGTTGTGAATGGTGCTGCTATAATTAATGATACTTCAGAAAGATTTATGGTCCTTAGACAGAGATAAAACAGAAATATCATTGCTTCTTTGCCTCCCATCATTTTATCCTCTATGAAATTTTATGTGAAATAAGTCAAATGAAAAATGTAAGCTCTTAATCTTTTCCCGGAGTCCTGTCTCTCACTTGATGAACACTTTTGCAGAATAAATTAGAGCGTTTTATTCTTTATGTATGTACGGCTTTGTATTCAAAAAGCAAAGAAAAGAACATTGTCGGGTTGGCAAAGCAACTCACGATGATGGTCACGGAGGAAGCGGAAATTCCCAACTATTTTTGTCCACTCTTCTGCCATCCCAGAGGCAACGAGTCAGTAATTCAGAGCAGCTGGCTGGCAGTGTACGGAAGGGCACCTGCGTTCCGCACGGAAGAACCCCGGGTGGTGGAGAGTTAGCTGTGATGGCTCTAGCTGCAGCGGCGACAGCAGTGGCCGGAGCAGAAAGCCAAAAGCTGGGGCTCGAATACAGTGGATACGTACCTTTGGGTTGAAAAATGCAGGATGCTTAATGGGTCTTTAATGTAACGAGGAAAGGCGTAGCAAGAGGCAGTTGGTAGAAGCTAAAGCTAGAAAAATGGAACTAAATATTGGGCATTACGTGGCAACAGGGAAAGTGAGTAACCACTGGAACAAGCTACTGAAGGGCAAGTGAATTCTCCATCTTCTGACAATACCATGGAAAATGAGGAGCTGACTCAAGGAATGCTTTTGTCAAAACAAAACGTATTTTAGTCAAACAAAAAGAAAAGTGACAACAGTGTTTCATGGTCGTGATGTACGGGAGGCTACCCTAACGGGCTCAGTGTGTTCTGCCTGTGAACAGCGTGACTAACGCAAGCTAAAGAAGTAGATGTTAAGGCACTGCTTACAGCGCAGAGAGCGAGGAGAGGGCTCCGAACAACTCGCTTTGGAGCTCCGGCACTGCAGCCCCTGGCATTGCCAAGGAGCTGCTGGGAGGGCGGCAGGGAGCGTGGGCTTCTGAAGTCCCTGAGGACGAAGGCGTACCGTGGCTCTGAGCTTGCCAGGGTTGTCTTAACTGAGCTACTTCTGAGCGAGGCCAGGAAGCGAGCGTCAGACACCAGGCTTCAGGGGAAGAGCTTCCCTCTGGGCAGCCAGGCTGAGCAGCAGCTGAACAGGGACGGTTTTGGCACAGGCCGTCTGAAATGGCAGTTAAAGCTCAAAATCCATCACATCCCATTATAGTCCTAAGCTCTGGCTTCTGTTAGCCCTGTCCAACTCAGATGCCATCTACTCGCTTGTTTTTCAAAAGCCTCTCTGCAGTGTGTCAGGGGTTTTGTCCCTCTGCCCATTAAAGTAGCAGTGTTTGAGCATCTTCCATGTTAATTTGATTGACAACACTGAAGTCACTAGAGAACCTCAAGGACTTTCTGGCTGGCTTGTTTTCCTGTTATAAGTTGTAGCTGGTTGTTGTATTAGACAGGAAAACTGAAATGCTTTCTTTAAATAATAGCTGAAGTTACCCTGTCTAATAGGGAGCTCTGAGATCTGTGCTCAAATTCCCCATACATTATAACAGTGCTCCTTTAAAATTTCTCCAATCTATCAGGAACAGAGAAGGGGGTTTAGGTTTGGGTTTTTTTTTTTTATTTTTTTTTAACAAGAACTTTTGGTTTTCTACAGAATTCACTCTGGAGGGCAGAACATTTCTTTTTCACTGTAAGGAAGATTTGTAAAGGGGCTGGATTTTGGCTATTATTAGAGTCCTTCCTAAAGAAAATCATCAAATCCTTTACAGCACTAGGCAGATCTGGGCTAGAAAGTATAACAGGATGGCACAGAGCAGCCCAGATAGCAACGGGGAGAAAATGGAGCAGGAAGAAAGAAAAAAAATGGGAAACTCAAAAAGAAGAGCAGATGCCAATTAGAATTCTTGCAGGCTGCAGCAAGGGGCGAATGTAAGAAGCTGTAGGAAAAGAAAGGGTAGAGTGGATTAGTGTTAATCACAGACACAGGAAAGTAGGAAAGGTTTTAAATGAGCTTTAAAAAGCTAAAATTGAGTTAGCAGCTCGGGAGAGAATTCCAGATCCATCAAGTGTAGGAGCAAAAATAAAATGCAGAATACCAGGAGATAGATAGGTGTCCTAAGCAATTAACTTCTGAAGGTAATAAGCCATTATTTTGGAAGCGGAAGCCTCTCTCCGTCCCTCTTGCCCTGTCTCAGGACAGCACCGTTTTCCTTATCGCAGTGAAAGGGCGCATTTAGTATCAGAGGAAAGTGATCCCACTGGGCTGCTTTGTCACTGCCCTAATGGTACACACACGCATCACCCTGTTACGGGAAAATGAAGCACTGAGGAACTAGAACTTGCCCAGCCCCTGGCAATAAATCTGCCCAGGCACACAGTCGGGATGAATTGCCTCTGGAGCTGGGTGACGTACACCAGGTAAGAATCTGGCACAGCATGGTGTGGCGTTTGCATCAGTCGTGGGGCGGCGTCTGAAGACCTTGGGGCTGAAGATGAGTTCCAGAATCATTGACCTCAGTAGACCTTAGAGCAGGGTGGCTGGGCCGAGGGTAGGGATTCTCCTTACAGCTCGGCGATACGAAACGTTATTAACGTTCCTATGCTGCCAGCTTAACTACCTGTAACGTGGGGACAGTAACAGTCACTTTAAAAAAAGAAAAATAAGGGGAAAAAAAGGCAAAAAAAGAGCACCAATTATGTGTTCTTACAAGCTGCATAATACTATCATTAAGAAATCCTATTTCTAGCTTTGGCTCTATCTACAGCGTAAGAAAGAATAGCAGCACGGTGTTTGAGTTGAGGTTTCTTGTGCATATGAATCATCATTAAAGGTTAATGAGGAAACTAACACTACACGAAAAGGTTGTTTTCACATTAAACACTTTCTTTTAAAATCTCTGTATCTTCCTAGAATATTATGAATTTATTTGCTAAACAAAATCGTAATCAGCCCCTTTTTCATTTCCTCGCATAACAACATTTTGAACAAAGGCAGTCGGTGCCTCAGTTCGTCATCCGTTCTGGATCTCGGCACCACTGGGTGGCCAGCAGAACAAACGTCATCCAAACAAAGCGCGGACGTGCACAACCGATCAGCCGGAGCTCCTGACACGGCGTTTGTGCCAGCGTAACGCCTGAACGCTGGCTTCGCACTGGCTGCCGAAGGACAGGCGGTGCCGGATCCAGGCTAGCACGGAGAGTCAGTGCCTAAGGTAGCACAAAGCCCGCCAGCACCATGCCAACCATCCTTCCACATCTTCTTGAACAAATTTAAACCAGCAGAGCGAGCGTAGGAGATCAGTGGTTTATATCACATCACCACAGTGGTTTGCATCCAACACCAAGAGCCTCGAAGTCACAGTCTGGTCACGCCCAAGCCTGCACTCGGTTTTTTGCTCTCTAGTTATGAGGAAGGAGCACTGTGATTAAGCATCATTAAATTCAACCAAACCCTAACCGACACGTCCGTTTTCAATGCACTGGGGCGTTATGGTGATGAAAGCAACCCTTCTGGCCTGGGAGAAGATGTATCCTACCTTACATCCTCAGACCAAGCCACCATGGCCGAGTCCGCAGGCGAAACGATGAGCGCTGAGGGAACAGGAAATCAAAAGTTTGCTCAAGCTTCTTGCTCCATGCCAGGGCCACACGTGCCAGCTTTTCCAGTCGGGCGTGACCCTCTTAATGACCAAAGTTACACAAAAAACCCCCCTCTGAAAACAGGGCTCTGTGACAGAAACGCCTACACAGCTGTAACAGCCACTTCTCAAATGTGCTGCTGCTTATGAACCGCAAGAATAATATGGCAAAATGTGCCGACTTCTGCAGTTTTCCCCTCTTTTGTTGAAACTAATGAGTCACGATTAGAGTAATGCTTTTCTGTGACTCCGAAACCATTTTGCTTAATGAGGTACTAAGTCTTTATAATTAGGCCCAGAAGGGAACTGGGACGTGGCCCCTTAAGAGCAATAATTATTTAGGTTATTTATGGTAATAAAAAATTGAAAATAGGAATTCTTCCTCAGAATGTGACTATTTATTCTTTTACATATTGCCTAACAGGCAATTACCCTATTAAGGCAACGTTTTGTTTCTAAAGACATTAATTGAAATGTAAATTAAATGTAAATCAGCTAATTAAATTGATATGTAATGAACTTGTCATGCAGGCCTTTGAGATCAGATGCATTTTGGTAATAAACAAGTGTTACAGTGGTGCCATTGCTCACTGGAGTTAAGGTTGTTTAACGTGTTGTGTTGATAACACTCCCCCTCCCCAAATTCAAAGGTTTGGATCGTGTCGTTAGAGCCCAGGATGAAGCTGGCACTGGGAGTTCCCAGTTTTATTCCCTCCAATTATTTCCTGATCAGCTTCATGGCACGGCAAGGTGTTCCCCTAACGGCAAGCTTTGCGCATCCCATCGGGGTGCGGTCCGAGTGCTGCCTGTGCCTTCTGCTCCCCGGACACGATCATAGAACCACAGAATGGTTTGGGTTGGAAGGGACCTTAAAGACCATCCAGTTCCAACCCCCCTGCCATGGGCAGGGACACCCTCCACTAGACCAGGTTGCTCCAAGCCTCATCCAGCCTGGCCTTGGACACTTCCAGGGATGGGGCATCCACAGCTGCTCTGGGCAACCTGCTCCAGTGCGATAAAGCCCTTTGTGAAAGCCCTCGCCAGGGCTGATGCTGCCGTGCCAGATGGCTTCTGGAGGGGTTAGTGTTATTCCTTTCTCCGTGCTCCGTGGCCAGTTCAGCAGGGGTAGTGAACCCTCACAGCAGCGGGAGGATGAGTCTAGATATTCCTAAAATACAAGGAAATAAAAGGAGAAATGAAGCAATTGGAATTTTCCCGGCGATTATATTGACAATGTACAAGGTAAACATCAAAGTCGACATCATCAAGTCAATACAGCAACCACAGAATGAGCCAGGATAACCTTCTGCGCTGTCCATAACACCCGAGTAACCTTAATCATCAAAGCGCGGGCTTGTGTCAAACTGTAAATTAAAGGGCAGGAATATGAAGCTATCAGTTCTGCTCCGAAACATCAGTTTTCCTGCAGCTACGTTTTGAGCCAGACCTACTAAAAGCTCTGGCGTAGATTTAGGTCCTCTATTGAGGGTAACTTGGAGAAGTCCCTCCCCTGCCAGTGCATGGACAAAACTCACTGCTGACAGTCAGGCAACAGTAAGGCAAACGTCACTTATTTCCCTTATGAAAAAGCTGGGGTCAGCACCCTATAAAACCCTCTGCCCGCTTCCGTTCCCGTCATGCAGGCATTTTGTGTGCAGCTCGAGCAAATGTGGCAAAAAAGGGCTGTGGAATAGCCCTTTAGTGAGAATAGAAACGCGGTTTGGAATCACAGAAATGCTTGTGCAGAAGGTTTTCCTGGATCCATCGTGACGTAGTTGCACTTGAACATCCACGCGTAATTGTTCTGTCTTGAATAAACCCGATGCTGCATTTATAACAACTTGTACCCAGAGAACCTTCCACCCTGCAGTCTTTCGGGGCCTGGGGGTATTTAATAAACACGTCAACTACCACTCTTCTTTAGCTTGAATGCAGCATCTTGTTTTTTCCTACTGAAGAACACTCCAGTTTGAAGTTTACAGAGCAATTAAAGACCCTCATGGGGCCCCTGATATGTAGAGATTGTCAGCATATGTAGATTAGTAATTGTCAAGTTTCTCCCTAAGGCCGAAGAGCTCTCAGTCAAATTCCAGAGATCATCAAGTATTCAGATTTCAGCGGGCTTTGTGTTGTATACAACATAGTGGCATAATTAAACTACAATGCTTCTTTTCTAATAAACTTTTGCATCTGGCTATGTTTCTATTAATTTCTTTTAATTAGCAATGATCGCAAAATAAAAATGAGCATCATTCTAAAGCTGCAACTTTGCTGCTTCCAAAAAGATGCCCTGGGAACAGCTTTCTCTTCTAAACTGTTGGGGTTTGGGGACCATGCTTACTGCAGTGACTTACAAAGGCCGGATGGAGGACAAAAACCAGCAGACTGAAGGCACAATCCTTCTCTGACTCCTTTTCAGCTGAGACGTGGGCACAGGTGATTGAATGATGCTGCCGGCTTGAGCTGTGTCTTCATTGGCCTGTTGGCTTGGACTGGCTCAAATTTTAGTCTGTTCTTCACTGGTTCTGGTGTCTTTGAATGCTGATCTAGATAGAAACTTCAGAGGTCAGAGAAGGAAATGAGTATAAGGCTCCTCACAGCCCAGGCTGATGCTGTGACGGCTGTCTCCAACACCCCCCACTGCTGAGCCCTCTGCCCCCCCACTGGGCAATCAAATACGCACCTGAATTGAATGCTCGTTTGCTGGAGCACTGGCGAGGAATTGTGCTGGCTCGCTTTGCATCCGGCATGGTCCAGCCCTTGATCAAATCGCTGCTCTGATACAGTGTTCCCTGGAAGTCACGGCGAGACGAGCAACTGGATGAAGCTTTCACGCAGTAAGTCTGGGCCGCGGGTGTTCTGGCAGCTGGACCCTCCGCTGCGGCGCCCACATACATTGTGTTGTGGTCCCAGGGCTTGGAAGGTACAAAGCGTTGGTCACTGGCCTGCATCCATCGTTCAAGTCCCACTCCATCGATCTGTGTCTGTTTGTGGACAAAGCCTGTGGCAAGGAGCAAGTTGTTACAAATCTCTGGTGTTTCTGAACTACAAACAGAGATTTTCAAAGCCACATGTCAGTTCTGAAAGCTTAATTCCTCATAAAATAAAGAGAAATTGGACTTGGAAATTGTGAAGGCAGCTTTAAGAATCTTCATTGCAGCATGTTACATAAAAGAGCTAAATTATTACTCGTTTCCATGCTGTTCACGCTTTCTGGGTGTAGCAGAGGACAAACTGACTGTGCTTGGGAATTGACAGAAACCTTTTTTAACCCCAGACTGCCCATGCACACGTGGGTGCTCTTGCATGAACACTCACACATACGTGCCCAAACAAGCCATGTTCTTCTCAAACTGGGGTTGTAAGACCCTGAGAACCCCCCGTGGCCCTTTGAGGAAACTCAGTATTACCTCCAACACTGTACTTGCACAGCACTTCTTCCTCTGATTTGTCACAACGTACACACCCCCCCAGCGCTGGAATATTGGCAGCACTGAGGACTGAGGTCTTTCACCAGCCCCAGAAAAGGCAGCTGAAGCATCCCCTTCCCAACACAAAGGATAACCTGAATCCAGCAGGAGACTTCAGAGTGGTTTTCTGCAGTCTCAGGCTGACTTGGAAGCAAAGCTCTATCATTTTGCCTCCAAATTTCCGAAGTCTCCCTGTCCCCAAGTCCCTTTGTGGGCTACATCCTCATTTCATGAAAATCACTTAAATTCCTCCCATCGGTGAAATGGGTCCACTTGGCCCACTCCAAATGGCAGAATATAATGCTGCTTTCTTTTCAGAGGTCTGTTTTTATGCTAGGGTGTGAAAACTGGATCCCAGCAGCATGAACAATGTTGGGCTTTAAACAGTAGCCCAGGAGGAGAATCTCAAGAGTCCCAATAAAAAGAAAAAAAAATTCCTCACATTCTTCCTACGATGATACGTCTCAAAATTATTAATTTTGCTTGTCCTGTATCATATCTTAAGGCAAGCTGCTTTTCCCGACTGAATTGCGATGTGGCGTTTGGTTCAGCGGGGTTAACTGAAGCGTGGCTATCTGGGAAAGACAGCGCTATCTGCAGTAAAGTAACTCCTTCAAATTTACTTTCTTGATCTTGTACTTTGGTTGGGCTGCCAGAGTCTTAATGCCTGGAAAAGTATCCATCACCCAGGGCCCTCGTTTTAAAGGGCTGTAAGTTTTTAGGGGCTGGATGGCGTCATCTCCCTGCATCGATTTTGTCAATGTATTCCTGTGAGCGAGCCAGCCTGAGCTGCGTGCTAATTTCCCATCTCCTCTCCGGCTGACGACAGCCCCTGGCTCAGCGAGATTTCAGTTTTGCTCACTGGACTCTTCTTTCCCTGCCCTCCCTGAGCTATATTTTCTAAGCACCAATTTCACTCCAAAATTAAAGATGAAATTTAAAGATTAGGGACTGCAGGGTTTTTTTTTTCCAAAGGCATTTCGGTGTCTCATACTCAGCGATTGAGTTAGGTATCTAAATCATCCTGAGCAATCTGGCCTCCATCCCAAATTACGTGATGTAAAAGGCCAATTTGACTTTTAAAACGCTCCCCATTCTCACCGCCTGCTGCGCGATTAGCACCACGCGTAATAAACACATCGTGTGCGGCGTGCGTAGGGCAGGTGTGGGGAGATGTAACGGATCCCACTGACTGGCATGAATATAAATGCCAGAAATATCAAATACCGCGTGCGCCAGCCTGAGCCCCACTCAATTCTAATTACTTTAGTGGTCTGGCTCCAAATTCAGGTGTACCATGGTGTAACTGAGGTCAGGATACAGCACACAATTCTTATCTTAATGCCTCTTTAGTACTGTAAAGGTCAAACTGAGCATCATCCAAGGAGAGGAGGTAAGGGCTCTGTTAATTACTCTTCGCTCCTTGAACAAAGGGATGAAGATTGTGTCTCTGCTGAAGAGTGTTCCGCCGTTCTGCATGTTTAAGTTAAAAAACAAGGAAGAAAGAAGGAGCCATTCCTGCAGGAATACTTCAGTGAGCCTTGCTGAGCTCTGCCTGAAAACTTACAGCCCTCGCTCTGCCAGTCCGTCATGCTACAACTGCACCGACCCTGCTTCGCGTCCGGGGCCAGGGAGGGCAGCGTTCCCGCTCCAGGCAGGCGTAGCTCCCAGTTCTGGCCATTAAGAAAAGCCAGCCTCATCTACCAGTTATCAGTTTCAGACAACACTAAACCCCCACGTCCATTTGTGGATGTTCCTGCTGTGGCAGGAATCCCTGACTCAGTGTGGCACGAGACTGGAGCCTCCTTTCCCACTTGCTTAACACTTAAATAGCTGTAAAGCACCACCAAGTATGAATGTTCCCGGCATGCCCATGGTAGCAGTTTGTTCCCCGTTTTCCATTAGTTTTAATAACTGTATTAGGTAGAGTCAGTGGAAATCTGGCTTCAGAGCTGGTTTCAGTTGAACCCGGGTCACGGTTCCACTGACTGTTACATGGCGTTACGATTAACTGCACCCATTTCCAAGGTACCTTCTCAGAAACCCACACTCGTGAGACACTATTTTACTCCCTCTCTGAAGGCAGTAAGCAAAGTCTTCACTAGAACCAGAGAGCGACCCCGATCCACAGCCATTCCGCTTGTTTCCTTTTCTGGTAACTCTAAAGTGTTAACTGCTGAAAGCAGCAACGTGAAAACCCACCACAGTGAGAGCTGATTAAAATTCAGCCCACTGTATCACCCATAAATAGGAAATAAAGAATACATGGCTGTGATTAATCGTCCATAAATGGCCATGGCTTGCTTCCTCTCTTCCATGCAAACACAGCCCACAGATTTATTCAGCTCACCCCACACGAGTAACAAGCAGATCATTCCTATTTGTCAGGATCTGGGATTTAAGCAAGTACTTGAAGTGAGGGCCCTGTGCTTGTGTGTCTGCAGAGATGCACACACGTCTGCTCTTCTCTCTGCTTTTCCATATTCATGAGAAAAATCAGAACGTTATTGTTTTATAAAGGTGGTGTTGCCAATAGATCACAATACACTGAGCTGCCAAATCACAGGAATGTGAGCTTTAGTTAAGGAATTTTTATGGTATTAGAAACATCAGTCTCTAAGGGTTGATAACGTTAATACTATTAATAATGTTTGTTATCTGTTGCAACTGTACCAAATCTGAGACCTGCAGCAGAAGCACTGGGAAAAAAAAATAACAAAAATCATGTGATACACAGAAATTAGACCTGCAGCTTGAAGCACTGGTGGGTAAAGACTTTTTGCCAGTTGTGAATACACCTTCATTAAAGCACCAGCTTGCTTGTTTGTGGTTCAGCTGAGTTCACCGCAGCAGAGCTGCCTGCGCCATTGTCTCCCTGGCAAAGCACTGATGCATCTCTCCTTGGCTGTGATGTACAGCGCAAGGGCTGCACCCGTGGATAGAGCGCTGCATCCAGTGCCTTCGGCCTCTGCCGTCACTGGTGCTGGATACAACAGGCATCTCTCAAAATATCAGTTGCGTAGGCACTGCAGTTGCAGTGCTGGCCCAGGAACGGGAGGTGACACTCAGGAACTTTGGTCCCTCTGCCTCTATCTTCTGGGATGTCTTTAAGCAAATCCCTTGTTTTCTGGCTGCCCCAGTTCCCTCAGCTGTTAAAAAGGGAGGATGAACTCCAAACCTCATGAAAGGCATTGCAGATCAAGGAGTGAACAATGCTGCAAAAGAGCTAAATATTGATATTTTTACACTGCTTGCTGCAAAATGGCCAGTAAAAGTGTCAGAAATTGGTATAAGAAGCATGAAACAGAATTGGAGAATGGATGATGATGGAAAGCATCTTGAGATCATCTCATCTGTCCCCTCTACTCAGGCTGGGTCAGCTACAGCAGGTTGCCCAGGACTATGTCCAGCTGGGTTTTGAGTGTCTGCAAGGATGGAGACCCCTCACCCTCTCTGGGCTCCCTGTTCCAGTGTTTGACCACCCTCACAGTTACAAAGAGGGTTTTTGTGTTCAGATAGTTTCATGTGCTTGTTTTCATTGGTGCCTGTTACCTCTTATGTGACATGTGGTCCCCGTACACCACTGAGCAACCAGTGAGCTCCAGGTGGGGACCACATGTGACCAGATTTGATTTGAATTTGCCCGCTCACCTTTGAAATCCGAGGTATTCATTCCCTTTTACCCTGTTGATCTCTCTCTCTGTGAGATTTGGCTACTTTGTCTTGGAGACCAGCATCAGCTTGTTCAGCCAGTGGGCTAACAGCCTCACGTCTCCTGGAGATGCTCTGGCACCATCCTAAGGCCCAGCACTTGCAGCAGGTTAGGAGAGATTGTCGAGCAACAGGGAGCCCTCCCCGGGCTGGCCTGCCGAATTATAAACCACCGTGATTACCGCTGCCACCAGACAGCTCCTTCAGAAAGAAAATAAAGCTCATGCCTAAAGATGTTATCATGCATAATTCAGGGAAGAAATCCATACTGCATTTAAAAGATTACATCTTATCATCCAGGGTACTTATTAGCTTGATGATTTAAAAGTACATGGGGATAGTCTTCCCTGCTCTGCTGCACTGCCATCAGCGCAGTTGTGCTGATGAATGATTATCCTCCTGGCTCGCTTTGGGACTGAACTGCTTTTCTGAGGTCAGAACCAGCCCAGATGGGATCGGGCAGTACCCAATCCACAGTGAGCCCCCCATCCCTGCCTATGTCATCCACATGGACTACGCCAGGCTACTGCCCACCGTTACACCAGGGACCGCTCGCTTCACTCCCTTAGGTTTGGTTACGTGTGGCAGGCAGCAACAAGGGGTTAGTGATGTTCAGCTCCACCAATTAATCCCGTCTCCAGAAACACACAGCACTCTTATCTTCCCATCAGCACAAGGAAACACTCTGAGGCTGCCGAGGGCTGAATAAGTTGGATGTGCTTCTCCTTCTCAAGTACAGAAGCACAAGGCTGGTCTGTACCACTGCTGATACACACACTTGCAACCATTGTTTGTACTAACTCACGGTAGCTGTTCGCCCAGAGGATTCACAATAACAAAGGATCGAGACCCACATGCATTTAAGAGTAAAGGATTACAAAAACATCTGAGGGTTGGTGCTACCCCCAGGCACCCCCTCCATGGAAACGCGCAGCCAGGCCACTGACCAGCCGTGCTGATAAACTCACGTCAGAGGATGTGATACGCATCTCTCTGTCCCTCTCAGTTGTGCCTTCGGTCAAGTCCAGTGTTTTGACTGAACCTACAGCCTGGAGTACAAACACGTTTTTATACAAACTGCAGGCAGTTGGATACTCAAAGAGTGAAGAGGTTGGAGCAAAGTTTACCCTGGACAGCACTAGCTGCTCCAATGACTCTTGATCTCCAGATACAGACTCTCCTTCCCAGAAAGTGCCATTCCTTTAACCTGGCATGTCCCATGCTTCACAGCACCCCATCTCAAAACAGGGCTTGGGTCTCCACCTCTGGCCCCACACTGTGCATACAGCCACCATTTTTCTAAATCAATGAAAATCAGAGATTTTTTTTCCCCAACCCATACACGAGCTGCTCTAAATCCAGTTACAGATTTGAAATTCATAGTTTAAATAGTTTACAAACGGCATCGACACCAGGGAACAGTTTCATTTAAGTACCACATACCTTCAGGTTGAAGGGAGAACTTGGCTGTGACTACTTTTTTTGCACCGTCACACTGTCCCCATCATGTCTCGCACCTCCGCTGTATCCGGGGGCAGGGCAGCTGGCACTCACAGCAGAACTGCTGCAGCTCATCATCTCTGCATGCATCTGCAATGCCTAAATTAAATGCCTTCTTTCTAGCTTTCTCTTTGTGGGCTACATGGATGTAGTAAGTGTGAAATGATGGTGAAGTTGAGCAGGGAAGCTTAGGAAATCTTGATTTGCTATCAAAGATATCCAGAGGTTGTCCTGGGGGAACAAGATGAACTCCAAAAGGTGGCACCCTTGGTCATTGTAGCAAGTGGCATGGGGGTTTCTGGGGTTCTTCTCTGTGTGGCTTTCCAGATTTCATGTCATCTTACAGATCCCCTGACTGTATCATGGGCATGGGACCAACTCATAACCTGGGGGCTGTGCTGTTTACAGTAGTTTCAGTCACAAATCCTCAAATGGATGGTTTGGGAAGTCTCAGTTTGGCTGGGCGACAGCTCGGTTCAGGAAGAGGGTGTACCGAACACGTAGTGCGAGAGTGACAGAAAAGTATTTTGCAAAAAAAAAAAAAAACCACACCCTTCTCCCCATTTTTTCCAAGGTTGAGTGTTATGAAATATCTGCATTTAACAGCCGTTATTAATTACTGTTTACTCTCTGCCAACACTGCTTTGGGAACATCTGTGATGACTGAGCCCAGCACCCACTGCCATCACTGAGCTGGCTGCCCCGGCTCAGCTGTGGAGTCTCATTCACCTCCCTCCTTGGCCCTGTGACCCACTCCTGTCCTGCTTCACCTCACTTCAGCTGCCTGAGGTTTGGGTCACCATGTGAGGAACGGGTGTTTCCTCCCATGGAAGAAAGATATATTAGTGCAAGGTGGAATTATCATGGGGTTTTGGATTGTAGAGATGAATCACAGAGAGAAATATGCCTCACCTTATCCTGAATCTTGCAACATCAGATCCATGGAAGAGCTGAGAGTTGCACCCAGGATTTCCAGGGTGAAGCCCTGGCTTTATTTAGAAGAATAGCAAAATTATTTTTCACCTAGAAGGACCAAAGGTTTCACCCAACCTTCAGTGCTGAACCAGAAGCTCTGCAAGAGCCACCCCCATGCTGAAGAGCACCTCTATGCTCTAAGCAGCTTCCTGAGCTAAAGTTAAATCGTGCTTCTCCCCCTTTTTTCCTCCCCTCTTCCTCCTACTTCTTAGTCAAGCCTCCAGAGATGTGCTGGGCATTTCCCACCTGGTGACTCAGGATCAGCTGCTCAGCCTCTTTGGGAGCGTGACAGGGATGGATGGAGAAGGAAACGGCAGCGTCTGCCTTGGGGGAGAAAGAAGTGAGAGTGCTAAGCACAGCGTGGGTTTGCCAAGAAGCAACTTCCCCAGCAAGAGCTCGCCGTGTGCTGCAGGGCTGCGCTGGGCGTCGGGCTCTGTGAGCGGTCTCATCATTACGGCAACACGGGGCATCCCCCAGCTCCGTCACACAACACGGGTAGCGCTTCGGGCTGAAAAGAGTTACACCTCTAGAAATTTTCTCATTCAGCCTTAAAACGGGGCCTAAGGGCTACAGTACAATCTTAGAGCTACACACCGAGAGCCAAACCAAAATAATCCTCCACCTTACCTCACGCCGAAGGGAAATGTGTGCGAATCCCCAGCGTTTGTTCAGGCAGTTTTGGCTGAAAGTACCAGGGGCAACAGCCCTAAATGTGCAGAACGAACAGGGGACTTCTTGTACTCGGTATCATTTCGTGTATGTAATGGGGGATCACAGGAGGGTGTTGGCTCCCTCTTGACTGTGAGAAAGACTTCATCCCCAATGGCAAAACTCACCCTAATATTTTATTTTTCTTCCAAACACTAGCTGGTAAGAAAATCTTCCTTTGTATACCCAGGCTATTCGTACTGCAGCTGAAGTTAGAGCTGGATAGTTTCTGTTCCCACTGCTTCCTGACAGTAGATTTCAAGCCTTACTGAAAAAGCAGCAATCTATATTTTGTATATTTGGATTTTTTTAACATTTTCAATTATAAAGAACTTCTTTAAAGAACAACTTCATGGGAATCAAGAAAAGGACTCTGATTTCAAAGTTCTTTCACGTGCCGTGCCCATCAGTACTCATGTTCTCAGCCTCCCCCGTGTTCCTTTCACAGGAGTCAAACCCCTCCAGACTTGCTCTCTCCAAAGCGTAGCTGCCCTCCATGTGTGCTAGTCTGCCATGGAAACGTGAAATAAATCCCAGCTCCCCGTACTGACCAGCGAGGACAGCCCCGACTACAGCACAGTCCATGTCAGGTGCCCTTGGAGCTACCAGACGGGGAAGCACATGAATAAGGAGAGGTGCCCTCCGTGCCCAGGCAGGACCATGGAAGGATGTATTGTGCCTGAGATGAACCGAAATCCCCTCTTACACACCCCAAAAAGTCCGGCCCGCAGCCCACCTACCTCCAGCGAATGGATGAGATGATGGTTGGTCAGCTCTTCTGTGCCCGGCACCGTCCTGGTTGTGGAAGTCTGGCTCTTCCGTCCCTGGAGGTGACCTGGTTGCGTTTAAGGGGGGTACTGAGGCAGTTGGCGGGCTGGGGGCCATCCTGCCCCTCTGACTGCCGCGCACAGCGTACACGGACAGGGTGCACCTGGCCGCGGCTGCAGCCACCACACGGATGTGCGTGACGTGGTGGCTGCAGCCGTGGCCGGGTACACTCTGTCCGTGTTCTTCCTCGTAGCCCTGGGCTTGCAGAGACCAGATGAAGACACTCTATCAAACGGTGGCTAGGTACCCCTGGATACCGATACTAAGCACAAGGAAAACCTTAACCAACATTTGCAACGTGCTTTGAATCTTTTTGTGCACAAGGACAGAGAGACTTTAAGGGGCAGAAATCAGGCCCTTTGCAAGCCACGTGAGATGTTTTTAGCAACCTCCAGTACAAAAGGAAACGCAGTGAGCTCTGCTTACGAATCCTTACCATCCAGCACCACGTCTCCGGCTGCTGAGGAAACCGGTTTAACTTATTTTTATATGAAAAGAGGTAGATAGACAGAAACACCCGCACACATATAATCTAGGAGGCAAAGAGAGAATCTGTATCTGCATTTGCGCTATCTTCCTGCACCAGGTAAGGAAAGCACCTTTTTCCTTTGAACCGGGTGCTGTACACACATTGTTTCCTTGCAGTCTATCTTTAGGTTATAGCAGTTCACAAGGTTTTTTTCAGCAGATGTGTTATTCAATTACTTCAGGGCTTTTCCATTTGTAATATTATGAAGCAATGATAGCCAGCAGACTTCACCTGTCTTTTAGAGATAGCCAGGCTGGTAATTTTAACTCTGCCCATTTTATCCACACCAGTAAATCTCATAACATGGTTATAGAGAGATTCCAATTTTTGTAGAACCTTCTCCCGGGAATTCCTGTATACAATATCGCCATAGTCTGTAATGGACATAACCTGTGATTGGATTAATGTTTCCCTAGTGAAGAAGTCAAAGCATTTCATGTTCCTATAACTGGTTTGCAGCTCTGCAGTAAAGGTCTTTGGTGTGGCGGAGAAAATAATTGCAAACGCAGCCCCAATCAGAATATATAATCCCTTCACAGCGAGGGTCCAATTCAGCGCGGTTAGACTGCCTGCGCAGGGGTTTGTATCAGGATTTTCTTGTCAGGAGAGCAGAATGCACAGAAAACAAGTTAATTTCGGCATTTTAATATTCATCGCCCAGTCCTGTAGGAAGGAAGGTAAATACTGCTGCCCCCAGGGAGGGCCCTCCAGCTCCCCAGGCAGGGCACGGGAACAAGGCAGGGCAACGCAACGGGGCTCTGGTCTTCCCACAAGAAGCGCCCTCCCTCCACCTGTGCCTTTGTTCTTAAGAGTAAATATGGTTCTGTCAAATTAGACGCCCACTTTTGGACCCACATTGGCTTCTGAATCTTTCAAAATCCCTGGTGGTGCCTTACCTTGGACCTGACACAAGTGACTAGCAAAGAGTTATGTTGGGTATACAAAATGCACTACTTACGTCCGAGACACGGCTCATCTTCTCCAGGAAGGGGCTGCTCGTGGCAGGGCGGAGGCAGGCTCTGAAGCTGGACATGCCCGCTCAGGTGGAGGAGAACTTCAGCGCTCATGTGGGAGGAAAGAGAATTACAGAACAGGAGAAACAAGTTCTGCTCCCACGATCATCTGCCCAAGAGCTTGTGTGCACATCGAACACTCTGCACGCCCTCGTCCTGCAAGCTAGCGCAGAGCCCACAGTGAAAGGCTCAGGCTCCCATCCCCAGCTGGCCAGGGAGAGCTTTCGAGAAACATGGCTTATGGGGCAGCCCCAAACGCAGAGGTGGGTCTCTGAAGAAAGCGCTATGGAGTCAGCTCTGCCTACTGGTTCAGAGGAGACATGATCAGGATCTCAGGGTGGAAAAAAAGGTGTAGGGGCAGGTGTGGGTGGCCCAGAAGGTGCCAAAGACACTGAGACAGGAGAGAAATGGGAGGCAAAGAGTTTGAGCATGACATGCTGGAACAAAGATGGGGAGGAGGGTGGGCTCCAAAACAGGCATGCCACCCGATGGAGGAGCAAGGCAGATGCTCTCGGCAAATAACCTTATGTTTGGATGCTCTGGTATTGATGGGCAGGTGGAGAGGATGGAAGAAGGTTACCAGCATGGTACTTGACAAATGGGATGTCATTATTTCCCATATGGGTATCTGTCCTTTCTATCCAACTGAAAGGAAGCATCTCTGGCAGAGATAAGCAGCCCACGTTAGGTAGGTACTAAGACCTGGAAATTGGAGGCTGTGGGGCAGATAGAGGTGGTAGGAGACAAGTAAGAATCAGACAGTGATTTCCAGGAAGATGCAGTTATTAAAAACTGAAAGACCAACTTTCACAAGTCAGGTCACGAGAGCCTCTGAGAACTGACAGCAGGGCAGCACAAGGGCTTCCCAGAACCCGCTTGTCCACGGCTTGGTTCTGAAGTGTCTCTGGGGGCCTGTGAGAAGGAGGGAATGAAGATGAAACAACACACACATTCCACAGCTGCTTTTATCACTTTATTCATATTTCTAAAGTAGACTCTTTAGCAGCTAAGCAAATACCTGAAACTCTCTCATAATATATATATGCATATATGGGATCATTCAAGAAGAAATAATGAGGAATTCTGCAAGTGTTTTTCTAATGAATATGCAGAAGGAATATTATCACCCCAGTAAACCAACTTTGAAAGTCTTCCACTAAAACCCAACGATAGTCATAAATTAGCTCTAGATTAATTCAAAGGAGAACTCATCCCCCCTCTGCGTACCTTCTAATCCGTATCTCCAAGAAGTCATTTTAATTATCACGCTGTCACTGCTATTCATTACTCTGCTTTTGGAGACAGCCAGCACTGTGCCTTTTGGATGCCTTGGAATTCATCATAGGAAGGCATCTTATTCTCCCTAAAACCATGCACAGTTTAACCCCCTCACCTTGACATACTGACAGTATCAGGTTTGCTTGGTGTTTTAACTAATTTTCCTTCTAGTGGGATATCACTTTCTCATTTTCAACAAGTTCCTCTCATCAGATACAAACTAACTGACTAGCTAATGGGTGGCTAACGCACAGACACAATCAGCTCAAGTTTTGTCAGACCCTGAGTAGCTTGTCCCTTTTCAGAGGCATGTAAAGCCAAATTTTTGTCCTGAATTGTACCTGCTCACTCCTTCTGGCTGCAGTAATGCTGACTGGATGGAAACCACATACCAGCGGCTCCCAGGAGGTCTGGGTCTTGTGATGGGGCTCCAGAAGTGCGTGAGGTCCTGAGACAGGGGATGCAGACCTCAGCCTTGACCCCGATAGCTTCCTGTTCACCTGTATGGAAAGGAGCTCAAGGACCTTACACAGAACTCCCTGCTATCAGGGAGATACAGCTACTGAACCAAACTGAAAGACCGATGAGCACATGCGAGGGCCTTCTAGCTTCCTGGCTGCAGGAACGCAGCCAAGCTGCTTTCAGTTCTTCCTAGGAACACACCTTGGTTCAGTGTTGGTCACACTCAGGCCTTGCTCTCCACTGCTGGAGAATCAGGGAGTACTTTCACAAAGGACAGTAAATTTAAGTTACCCGTAAGGTCTATTTTAGTCTATAATTTTCAGTTTTTCTCATACCTTTTCATCTATCCCCAGGATACTTTCTTCTCACACACAGAGGTCGGTGCAAGGACCCAGCTGAGGCTCTATGCCTAGATCATGGCACTCAAGTCCTGGGAAAGAGGAGAGGAGCAACCAACTCAGCTCTTTCACTGCAGAACAGAATGTCTGGGGCTACTGCTTCTCCAGGGCCACCCCACACCAAGAGGAGCTCATTCGGTCTTGTTTCACACATCATTCTTCACCCTCAGTCTGGTTTATCCTTTCCCTCTCTATCCACTGGGTCTTAGCACCTTCTCTCCTCCAAGCCACCACGGCAGCCCAACTCCTAGGAGAAGACGGCGAAGAGAAGCTGCTTTCCAAGGGTTGGCAAGAGGCACTTCTAAAAGCACCATCCCCATCCCCTGGGAGACACTTGGACTCCTCTCAGGATCACTCCCTTTTACTCTCCAGATTGAGAACCACTGGCCTCATGCTTCAAATCCACATCACTTGCAGATGTTTCAGGTAGTCACACAACACAGGAGACAAGATTTATGGTAGCTTTGAGCAGAAATTCCACATTCTGTCCATGTAATGGGAAGGTGGTCAGGTTTTATTTGGGATTTCTTACACTAGTGGCCCCACATGGTTTGTTCATCCCTTTCAGCACTACCTGAAAGTAGCTCACACTGCCTCAGTCCTACATCTGCTGGGAAGTTCAGTCTTTCCAGATCCCAGCCAGTTTTTGCTGGAGGACCATGGTTCCTACCTTTTATGCAGGTCTTGCAGCAAGTTTCACACCTGCAGCCTGACAGTAACGTTTCTCATATGACCCCTTTCCTCAAAGGATCTGGTAGAAGAGCAAAAACCCTAACCATGCAGCGGATGATGAATGGCACACTAAGGAGCGCCTGCCTGGCTCCCAGAAGCTATTTATCAGGCTCCCTTAATGCAAGCTAACAGGGCTAGCACATGCAATTGGCATAAGAGCATCTGAGCCTGACACTAAAAGGGGAGACATCACATGGTGCAGCAGGGGAGCCAGGACTCCCTCGTTAGCTCATCGTATGGATTACCCCTTTAGAGAGAGAGCAAGGCTGCTGGAGGAAGGGTAGGCTTTCTCATTTTAACAAACAGCTTTTCAGCCACTGCAAATGATTTCTGTAAATCTATCGGGTCACTTTCTTTTTCCCCAGACATGAAGAAAAAAACAAAAAAGAAAAAAACCCTGAAATTGATTTACCATCTATAAATAAAAAAGAATCAATAGTAAAATTTCTAGCTAATTTCCCTCTCCCTCATTCTCCCTTGGACCATTTGTTATCTTATGGATACTTGTCTGGGGAAAAAAAAAAAAAAAAAGAGAGAAACATCATCAGTTCCAGAGTCCGACGCGCTCCTCCGCTTCACCCCGCAGCACGGCCCTCCTCTCCTCATTGCGCGGGGAGGGGCTGGTCCTTCAGGCGCGCCTGGCTCCTCTTCTCGGGCTTGCCGCCAGCGTGGCTGTTCCCTTGGCCCCGCTGGGTAGTGCATTTAGAACGCGGCAGTTTTTCCTTCCTGCCAAAAGAAGGGAGAGAGGACATGGGTATTGGGAAGCGCTGCGGTGTTTCAGCAGTAGGTAAGCTGCGGGGGGTGCTCTGAGGAGGAGCCACACGTAAGTCTCAGGGTGAAGTGCATCTGTAAGGAAGGCTTTGGCAGCTTGAGACAAATTAGAGGTGGTTAAAGACCAGCTGGTCCCATCCTTCTCTGGCCAGAGCAGGGTTAGTCCTTCCAGGAGACTCCAAGGGCTTTGCGCTAGCTCTGAGCTCTCCGAGAGAAGGGCCCACCTGCTTCCCTTCAGGTGATGCACTTACCACTGCTTTCTCCTCACTGCAGCTCCCACATGCCTGAAATGTTTCACTCAGCTTCTGCTCCTTAACAGCCCTCGTATCGCTGTGAATATTTCCTTCTGGGGCATACGCTGTTCACAGGGCAGCTGCGTTCACAGCTCACCAGTGGATTGCCCCCACTGCCAGGGGTGTTTGCAGCTGGGGCCAGCTCTGTAGTGACAGAATCCTGCTGTGTGGACAGGGAGCACCCATTGCCTGACATGATTCCAGTGCTCCCAGCATCCAGACCAGTGTCTTCCAAGAGCCTGATGTCATACTGCTATTTCTCCCTGCCCATTAACTCCAATTATCTAACGATCATTCACAACCTCAGTTGTCACTGTTGTTTGGAGCGCTGCATTTCCAGCACACCCTTTGGGCAACAGTCCTAGCAGAGCAGGAGTTCAACTACTGACCTCCAAAGCGGCAGAGCTACGCTAAGTACGAAGTACTTTTGCAGTGATGCCCCAGGAGTTCATGGGATAAGAACTGAGCTCATCACAACTCAGCACCACAGAAGCAGCTCCCCAGCCTCCCGCAGCTTGTCGGGGGGACAGACCTACTTCGTAAGGCTTTGCTTCCTAATAAGTCTCACTACTTGTTTCCCCAGACAAAGTGCTGCTGGGAGCGTGTTTACGGTGTGCGAGATGAATGCTTCCTACTTTAAGAAAAAGTAAATCTCTATCCTTTATTATCAGTTAATTCTGTAACGTGTTCTGGGCCAGGCTGGATAAGGCTCTGAGCAACCTGGTCTAGTGGAGGGTGTCCCTGCCTGTGGCAGGGGGGTGGGAAATAGGTGATCTCTAAGTCTCTTCCAACCCAAACCATTCTACGGTTCTGTAATTTCTGTTCTATTTAACTACACAGCCTCTTTGCTTACAGGCCTCAATTAAAATCCTCCACCTCTCACACAGGCCAGCGCTTTCTCCCCCTCTCCTCCCTCCAGGTACTGACACACCTGTGCTGCACAGCATGAGGGGCACAAGTGCCCAGACCACCTCAGCCCTGCTCTGTAGCTGCTGGGCAGAGCCAGGCCTGGGAAAGGAGTGACAAAACTCACACTTCTCATACAAAACAGAAGAACTGAAATCATGTAGGGGCTGATGGGGCCCAGGGCTTAGAGGGCTTTACCTCTACCAGCCCTGCCCTGCCCTCCCCTCCCCACTGCCACCAGTTCAGCATCTCCTGCAGCTCCACAGTTCAGTCACCAACCAGGGGCACAGCAGAATTTTGAAGAGATAAACACTGAGACAAAAATAAATAAACTAGGACCCTGAGAGGGAGGCCTGAAAGGCACACTGAAGTGAGAACAAGCCCTTTCTCCAGTTCTGTGTGTAATTATATTGACATGTTCCTAGACAGTGCTGGAGACTCAAACACAGCAGCAGCTGTGGACCAAATGGAAAATCACGCAAAGCATCGGATAGCCAGCCAGTTGCTCCGTCCTCTGCCCTAGGGCTCCATCAGCGCTGTCCCTGTCACTGCTGTCAGCCTGCCTGCCCGCTCCCAGGACAGGGCTCGGCTCCTGGCCTCGCTGAGGCTGGCTCTTCCGTACACACACGGATGTCTCCCTGCCCACTTGGCCAGCCCACCAGAGCTGCGCCATCCATTCTCCTCTCTGCGAGGGAGGGAAACAATATAATGTGAAACATGAAAGGAGGATAAAACCTCTTAAACATCCTTCCTTTTTCATCATTTGGGTAACACAGAAAAAGGAAATCCTGTCTAACAGCATTTACAGGTGGGATTTTAGACACCGGCCTTATTAGCCATCCAGGGATCCACTGAACTAAAGCATCACGAGTATCAGCCACTCTGTTCACGTCAGGTACTTGTGACAGAGTGATTGTTCTGGACATACAGCCAGTTGACAGACAGCCACAATCAAATCCCAGCTCTGCTGCATCGCCCATACAACAGTTAATCTGGCAGCCATGCAAACTGTTTTGCAAATTGAAATCCCAGAGGTATAGCAATTACAATACCAAATTTATACCACATCTCTCAGTCAGCTAATTGTACATCCAAAAAATCACCACTTGAATAATCTGAATACATTCACCTTTGCAACTGAAAAAAATCCCACTACATACTTGATCTCAACACAATTTTGAGTTACAGAACCCCATGGGAAAAAAAAAGAATGCCAACCTCTGATTTCAACAGCAAAATTGCTTCTATCTAAATACAGCAGATGTGTAATTCACACTGAGGTTTAACATCTCGGTGTTTACAGCGATGCTCTTTTTCACATTCTGCAAAATGGGGATATTGCTTCCTACAGTGCTCTCAGCCTGTCTGCAGGAAGACAAGCCCTATATGCATCTGCTGCAAACGTACTGTACGCGTTCACATCTAAAACAACGGCACCTGGACTTCTAAATGTTAGGAAACCTTAGATCTTACAGGTCTTAAAATGAATCAGCAGACTTACAAAGGACACATTTTAGATGAGCCGAGCTTTACAAAGCCACTGCCGTGAGCACGCTCGTGCCACTGAGCTCCTTCACACACACGTTCCCATCCAGTGAAGCGAGTTGAGGTGGGGAGCAGTAGATTTGAATTAGTGACTTTGCAGGCAGTGTATTAAAAATGGCCAAAATAGAAGAGAATTTGTGTTTAAATTGCAAAGAGAAAAGAAAATGAAGTTAGCCAAGCCACGTGCGTGGGTTCAAAAATGAATCATCAAGGCTGGAAAATGGCTAACCTCTGACCCCTGAAACCAAGAAGCCTGGCTGCTGTCATGTATCTGCTGATCTAATTTTTACACTTTCATTTCCACTGCAGCCATCACAGCTAAACAATCAATGCCTGATTACTTCAAATGCCTCACTCTCAGGGATGCACAATTAACCAGGCCCGTATTTGACACCACAAGGGGAGCGCAATATATTTCTGGGAATGCCTGACAAGTTTCAAACGTAAAAACCGCAAATCAAACGGCCCAGCAGATAATGACAGCCAGTGCCTTGGCAGTTAGACAATGTGCGTGCTCCAAAGCAATGCCAATTAGAAGCAATAAAAATAAATTTGAAATGTTAGAGCAAAGGTCAGAAATCCTCAGCCATTACTGCAGACTTGATTTTTTTTTTCCAAGCGGTCACCAGTGCCTATTTCCAGAAAGTGAGCACACATTCACGCTTGCCAGGTGACCGCCCACCTACGACAGCACATTATGATTTCTAGGTCATACAAACTAACGTGGTGCATGGAGAATCCTAGTGCTATCTGGCAATCTCATCAGGTCCATACCCTGCGGCCCTGTGTTTCTGAACACAGGGACTGGTCCACGCTGATTATAGAGAAGGCATTCTATGACAGCCTGCTCCCCAGGACCGTTTTCAGCTCTCTCCCCCTCTGCCACACAAGGGACCCTGCTACTTGCCGGCCATCCCTCGGCTCCTGCCCTCCTTCCCCAGCTCACTGCAGCAAGGCACCCGCTTTGCCGAGGAGACAGTGCGGAGGCAGGAACGATTGGCTTGTAACTGGAACCATGTTGTCACTCAAGAGAAGGAGAAGTAGCCGCAATTACAAGACTGCATGTGGCTCAGACCCAGCCATCATCGTGTATCTTTACTGAACCCTGAGCAGGAAGCAGCAGAGATGGTGGGAATAGGTTTTCTTTTGTCTCCCACCCACCTATTTCCTAAGGAGCAGCAGGAGAACAACAGGTTACGCCTACCTGATGAGATGCTAGCAGCAAATGACCATCCCTTGAGCGAGCTCAAGGGATATCAGTATCCTGGGATTAACAGGATATGTACATCAGCTGTTACCCATGTCAACCCACCCTACACACAGCAGCTGTTTCTGCTTTCAGAGCAGTGTCTGTCCTGCTCTTTAGAAATACAGAGAGAATCCAGACAGGGGTGAAGCATGGAATAACACAGATGCTGTAAATCTGCTTAGCGATCCCCAGCTTCCTCAGAACAACAGGCCCAAGGAAGGAATGGGAAAGCAGGTGGGCATCTCCAGGCGTTATCTGCATGAGGATGCCTGTGAGAGCTAATCCAAATACGTTTAGGGTGTAAATGTAAAGCTGATTAGTGAAACCACAGTAAGCTCCTATGTGGATATGCTCCTTCAGAGTTAAAGTAGCCATAATTCAATTTATTCATTTAGCTCATTTCCAAAAGTGAATTAAGGTAGAGTAAATTAAATTAAAGCAGCTGACAGCACCTTCATTTTGAAAGGGATTGTTAATGTGGACCCAATCTACTTCATACAGTAATGCAGATTATTTTCTCCTGCTGGGCCACCCATCAGGCACACTGGCTCCCTGGGCTAGACCTGAAGTATTTTTACACACCCTCTGTTCAGCGGCTGTCTGAAAGCAGGACCAAGCCGGAGGTGTACTTGGCTGCTCGCATGTGCTTTAGTGTGTGCGCTTAAATCCAGGGTAAAATCCTTCCAGCAGGCACTCTGGTTCCCCACTGCTTGACAAGGTAATTGTTGTAATGTGGTGTTTTGGTGAGCCCTCAGCTGGGAGCTGGCCAAGCACTGCAAAACTCCCCAAACTCTCCAAATAGATCCTTTTCATTGAACCCACGCAAACGTGTCACCGTGTAAAACCTGAAAGGTTTTCTTTAATGACAGCTACAAGTATCAAGAGTTGCATAAAACGTGCAGACGTTGTGTGGGAGTGAGCTGACAGATTATAATTACCAATAGAGAAGGGGGAAAAAACAAAAATTAATTTTTGAGGCAAAACATGTAATTTGCCTTTAAACCATAGTAGTGCCGCCATTACTAATACAATTCACAGCTCTGGAAATCAGATTGAAGTTATTGGACTCCTCAACAGCTTGGTTTGGTTGGGTTTTTCATATATTTTCCCTTTTAAAGGAACACTGGCCAATGTGGGAGGATAAAGCAAGGGGGGGTTAGACACTTGTATGAGCTTTACACGGTTTGAACACGTGGGGAGCCAGGTAAGACAGCCTGCAGGCTGGTGTTTCTGTGCTAACTGGTAGGACTGGGCACCACTGCAGCCCTGCCCAGCCCTGCCAGTAACATAAAGAAGACTTCAGTAACACACAGTCCGGTCCCCCTTGTCCCTACAAGAGCGACACAGCTATAGCGCACCTATGGATCAGGTCCTGGTGAAATCCCTGACATAGGATGCAATCCTCCCTCCAAGGGAGCCAGGATGGTGATGGAGAGTTTTGACTCTGACCTCATTTAATTTCCTCCTCTATCTCCACATTGTAAGTGGTTTTGCTGACCTTCCTGTGGAGCAGGAAGGGGAACAAACCGTTTACTTTGCTCTGTCAGCACAAGAGGCATTGACAGCAGTGTTTATGATACTGGCACCATTTTGGTGCCTTGGGACTTTCTGGGAGCCCCTTCACCCCCCTCAGGGGTGTAGTAGAGTGGGCTGCTGATGTTACAAGTAGCCTGGGGAAGGTGAAGAGCCTGTGTGTAGCGTCTGTGGTCAAGCGTAATGGCCAAACCCACAAACGTCTTCAGGATTGCTCTGGTTTGTTTTGGTTCTGGTATCCGAGTCTGCTTTCAGCCACTGAAAATGGTGGGGGCGATATGAAAGGACAGTGACTTAAATTCAGGAGAAGTGAACTGGGGATGGCATCAGAGCCCCTGGGGAATGATGAGGAGCAGGCGTCTATATAGATCAGAGAGGTGGCTGCGCTTCACTCCCAGCAGTCATGTCAGTCGTGCCCAGATCAAAGAAAGCACTACCAACTGCAGGTGAAACCTCAAAAATCCTTAAGGCAGAGCTTGGGAGCGTAGAGAGGGTCTTTTCTGAAACACGGGAAGAGGACTGGGAAGAACATCCCAGACCCAGTGGGACAGAAGGACCCACACACAGCCTGTGCTAGAAAGCAGCAAATCCCTGGGATGGTATCAGTCTGAGCCCATAAGACCACACAGCCTCTGGACACAGCTCTGTAGTGTCAAGATGGGGCTCAGAACTCGAAAGTCTGAGTTGTCCTGTCGGAAGTGCCTCTGACAGACTGTGCCTGTCCAGAGGGAAGACGTTCCCCAGCTCCACCCAGCACGATGCAGGTGGTGGTGCCCATGGCCTCTGAGGATGAAGGGACAGTCCCCTGGGCCCATCTAGCCTTTGGATACGCAGCTGTGAACTCATACATCATCATTAAGGCTGCAAAGTCAAGCAGCAAAAGGAGGAATTGCCAGAATAAAGGCTGTCAGAGCAATTTTAATTCAACCTCCTGGCGGATATGCCTTCTGATGTGCTCTTTAATTACCTCATCACAGCCTACTTTTTCTTCAACAAGACTGCTGCTTCATTCAGGGCACGACGGACAGACGGCAATTAATGAAGGGCCAGTCAATATTTTTTCTGTGCCTTTTTTGTTCAGTGTGTGGCCCAAGGCATTATTTGCTGCATGCCATGAAATCCCTGCTCTTAGACAGAATTATTCATGTTCTCCTGGACTTTTCACTCATGTGTGTCAGTGCAGCAACCGTGAGCTTCCCACACAGGAAGGAATTTCTCTTCCAACGCTCCTGTGAGTGAGAGCCTGGGTTTTACCTACAGGAATACGTGGGGCAGACATGAGTTGCTGAATGCTCCACTAGTGAGGCCCAGGTGGGATTTTTCAGGGTATCCACCTTGTGTCTGTTCAAAGCCCAGCTCCCCTAAGCGCAGTCAGAGCTGTAAGCACTCAGCACTTTCATAATCTGAACTCCGGTGTGTCCAGAAAATGAGAAACATGGAAGTGCTGGCTCTCAGAGAGACAATGTCAGTGGTTTGAAGTGGCAACAGCCCTGCTGACGCTGTGCTGGAGCAGGGCTCTGCTGCACAGTCAATGAGCTGGAGGGAAGGAACAGAGCAATGCTGGTATGTGCAAAGGGGTGGAATTAAAGTGGTGCAAGGTGAGTGGAATTTGCAAATTTTCCAGTAAAAAATGCAGTTTTCCTGCCTTAGCCTTCCTCTGTAACAGCTGCATTCTGCTTTCTCATAATCTCTCACACATTTTTCACCTTTACCAAGGAATTCAGTGGAGGACGTTTCTCACTTTCGACCTGAGCAATCTTAACTTTGACTCTGGCACAAGTAGAAAGAGGTGAGTGCAGGATAGACACTTGGTAAGGGGAAGAGCTCCCTGTGCCACCAGCAGCATCAAAGGGAATCCCACTCAAAGGCTTTCCAGTGAACACAGTGGGAGCAGAATTTGCTGGTCGCCGAGCAGCTTAAAAAAGGACAGTAACAAGAGGAGAGGAAGGTCATGAACCTTCACTGCCACACTGCACTCTCCTGCTCTGTACCCACTTAACCCAACCTTAGAGAGTCGTCTTTGTGTCCAGGACGGGCTTTCCCGAGCCTCTCTGAAGCATGTCTAAGGGGCAGTGCTCTCTTCTCCAGCAGCTTCTCTGGGCAGCACAGAAGTCTCTCTTACTCTGAGAGAAATTCATAGGCCTACCGGCTTGTCGCTCCAGAAAATGTCCAGCATTTTCAGCAAGGCTTAATTCATTAGCTCACATAGGAAAATATTCTAACCTTCCTGCCCTCCCAGCTGAGTCATTGATGCTTTCCTAGCTCGCTGCAGACACATCACCTTCAGGAAAATAATTGCTTAGTGTGTTGATAATAACAGACATTATCTTTCTGAACCGGCTGGTTTTTTGGGATCACGGGGTCTTCCCACTGTAGGGCACATTGGGGTAACTCTTTGAAACAAGTCCTGACCTTCCTTTGCAGGCTGTGGGAAATGCTGCATGGCCACTGGGCTGGGCTTCGGGGGGAACTGGGGGAAGGTTGGAGGAAGGTCAGCCAGAGGGAAGGGGCTGAAGGGTCCTGGGAGGAACTTGATGAGCTGTGTTTGGATGGGAGAATAACCAGGCTGGACAGGGAGGGGATAAGGAAAGAACCTAGAAGTAAAGGCAGTGCTAAAAAGACCCTTTAAGCATTTCATTTTCACGTTTGGCCTCTGCAGAGTCCGTGCACAGTCCAGAGGTCTTTTCAGCGATCTGAGCTACCTGGGAACTTGAGGTTTATCCAGGGTTACAAGGGGGAGATGAAGCTTCCAAGCTTGATGTCTATGGCCTGCGACTGCGAACTCCTCCTCTCACTGGTGAGGACACGTTGGGAGGGAACAGGATTGCCTGTTGCTAGGCTCACCAAAGCTCACCCCAACCCTTCAGAGACCACCACAACGATGGGTTCAACGTGAATTTCTAGCAATCAACTGCTCAAACCAACCAGCACAAACATTTCCTTCTTTAAGATCTTTCAGTCAGATGTGCCCTGGAAGCGTTGCAGGTTGTTGCTATTTCCAGGGCTATCACTGTAACACATTTTGGCTGCACTAATTCCCTCAAACAGAAATCGTTCTGCCTGTAGTAGGCTGGGACAAAGCAGCCAATTAGTCGTCCCTTACACGTTTATTAACTCTGCAGCTTTCTTTCAATGGGGATGTGGAATCTGGTAATGTTTTAATATATTTTCATAAACTGTGGGCACAACATGTCCTGTTTCGAGCTAATAACCATGCCATATAATTAGTCCTGATTACACAGATATTTAGTATCATTTTACATATTCCAATCCTTTCCTAGTGCCACTGCCTAGCCAAGGCATATTTAAAGCCACAGCCATCTTCTGTTTCCCAGCAGTTTGCAAGGTTTTCTTTTGGACAGGTTTGCAGTTAACATGACAGCTTCAAAGACCAATTTCATTTTGGTGATGTACATTTTATATATATACAGGCTCTGATCAAATGTCAGGTGACAAAGCCCAGGGTACAAATAGAAGGCATTTGTCGACTTACAGGGAAAAGCCGGTATTTGAAAGCTGTCAGGAAATTAACAACATGAATCTTTAAAAAATCTATTCCTTAAACATCTGTTGGCTTTGGGCTGAACATTTACCGTATTTAGGATTTTACTGCGAGGCAGCACTTCCCAAACAAAAGATCTCTCACCCCATTAGACTGGTGGGGGAATGAGAAAAATTTGCTCAGTGCAACCCGATTATAGATGTGTATCTTTCCCTGCTGGCGTGGCTGTCTCTATAGAGATGGACATGGATATTTGATGAGATTAAAATGCTTCAGTTACCACTGTCAGTGGTTCTTTAATTTAAAATGAAGAAAGCAAACAAACATTCCTTTTGATGAGGTAACTGAATGATGCTACGGAAAAGCACTTTGCTGTCAGGTGGTAATTAGGTTCAGTAATAGTTGTGGGTTTTTAGCCTTGGAGGCTGTGGCCCCTGGGAGTCTGAGAGAAATGATACATTCAATTTCCGGAGGAGAGGAAGATGCTGGATGCTTTTCTCTGCTAACCCTGCAGGTCTCCGCAGATAAGAGCATTCCGAACTGCGGCGCTGACAATCCTCCTTGAGCCAGCCTAAACTGTTGTGTCACGATCACGAACGGAGTAAGGGAGATAGACTCAAAGCAGGGCATTTAAACACCTGATGCAGTCAGGCTGGCTCTGCCCACATGTAGAAGGAACTGCCAGAATGGCTGCAGTGAGGGATTTTTAAAGGCTACAGAAGGAACCCCAGCAGCTGCTCTAAGGTCTGGGCTGATATTTGTAACAACCGTCTTATGCATCACTAGAAAATCTTCAGTAGGGAGCGTTCCTTTGCAAACAAACAGCTGTTCCCACAGGTACTTTTGTAAAGGGGGAGAAAAAGTAGGGAGAATGGAGTGAATTTCAAGACTCAGCTGCCTCTCTTGTCAATGTGGAATTGGCTTTTCCACTGCAAAATATAAATTATATTTGGTTGTGCTATTAAGAGTTGAAACCCAAATGAAACATTCCAGTTGGCCCAAAAGCATTCAATGGGAAATTTTGAGTGTGGAGTCATTACTGCTGTTTTCCCAGAACAGCAGCAAATTCTGAATACGGTGTGTCCCATGAAACAGGAGCTGTGGTTCCTGCTCTGCTCCCCTCCTCATGTTACTACACAGCTTTGCCTGTTCAGGGAGGGCCGGTTCTCACAGTGGTATCACCCCTGCTCCTCCAGCAAGCTGAGAGACACTGAAAGGACACCAGTTGGCCAGCACCAAGAGGGCCAGCAGCACTGCAGGGATTAGAGCTTGGGCATTCCAGACCCTCTGTGCATTGCTCACCGGTGCTTCACTTCATGTCCTTTGGGACAAACATCCACTAAACTGCTTGTAAAGCTGGAGTAATGACTTAGAGCGAGAGGGGATCTCCAAGTAAAGGGTCCTGGTTGGCCTGGCAGAAGGAACCTGCCATCTGGCTGCCAGCACTGGGGCGGGTGTAAGGGGAGATGGAGAAACCTGCCTTTGGTGCAGGCTTGCCAGCAATTTCCTGAAGGACTGAAAAAGTTTTCACTTCCAGAATTAAAACTTTTAAAAATAAAGTGGGTCTGATTTTCCTCTCACTTGCAAGAGATAAATGAAGGGTAAGTCCATTAAAGATATTGGTGTGAGATTGGTGTACAGCAGACAGAATTCAGGAAAGATATCCGTATCTCCAAAATCCCCTGAATATTTTTTCAGACATAAACCAGGTATCTTTCCTAATCATAAATGCTTTATTTCCGAATGGAATTTCAATAAAATAAGCACAGTTAGACTAGCTCTCTTATTATAAAGCCATAATGCACTAGCACTGAAGTTTAGTCATGAAAAGTATTAAAAAGCAGCTCTGCTAAAGCAAGAGAAATTGCTTTCTGACCTACCGAGTTTTAGGAGTAGGTGCTAGTGGTCTCTCCACCAAAGAGTTCAGCCTGTAGTAATCCAAGAACGTCCTGGCCACGTTTCTTCCAAGCTTCATATCTGTGAGTTTTTAATTAAGGAGCATTTTTTTTGAATAATTAAAAATAATAACAATAATGATAAAGCAGAGTCTAAAGGTAAATTACTGCTATTTGATGCATGAGCAAGTTTTACATTAACCATCCCACAGTGCACAGGCTTCAGGCAAAATGACTTACGCAAGCAGATAAAGTGGGGGTCATCTTGTTTGCTTCTTGTTTTCACAGGCGGATGCTGCATAAAACCACAGACGGGAGGAAACAATCTCCCTTTTCCTTGCAGATCCCTGTGGTGCTCATGAAGTAATACACTAGACAAAAGGGGCCTTACAATTTCCACGTTCAGGGAAAATAATTACCTAAAAATGCTTGGATGCAGGCAGTATTTCTGTGCTTGTATCCAGGAAACAAGGTCAACAGTGTCATGGCATGAACCAGCCATGGACCAGTGTACAGACTCAGGGCTGGGATTAAAGCTGTAGCCCTCCAAACCTTTAGCACTGACCCCCACGCTGTCTCCTGGGAGAATATACTGTACTTTAATTGGGTTGTATTCAGGACCTGAAATGGTGATTTTAGCACTGAACTGGAAGGACAGCAGAATACCTTAAGAGGGTCAGCAGTAACTCCAGGGGCTCTCCTCACTAGCCCAGATTCCTCCTCCAGCTCACCACGAGCCCAACACTAAGGCAGGTGCTGCACATCAGAGCTGCACAGAGAACTCGCAGGCACAGGAACCAGACCTTCCTGAAGACTCTGTTGCCTAAAAAGCAGCTGAATAACCTGCGAATGCATTGAAAAATAACATCCTAGAAAACATGACCATGGGGTGAATCTCCCCCTCGTGTTTAAATATCAGCACTAAGTCTGCCTTTTACAGAGCAGTTCTGGCTTTTCGTCTATAGGGTGATGTCCAGCTGGGAGAAATGCACCTGATGCCACTATCCACAGCTGTATTACGGGGGCTGAGGACTCCTTTATTTGCCTATTTTGAACTGTTGCCTACCCATGCTACAATAACCCCATACTTTTGCAGAGCACTGCCCCAAATGGTCCTTGCAATGGCCATTTCAGGAGTGCTGGCGCAGTAGCTGAGGCGGGTACATAACCTGGGGAATCTAAATATACCTCTGCATCTGAGACCCAGCAGGCCAGGAAAATAAACCGTTGCTGGGTTGTTTTGCGTGCATGTGTGCATGTTCTGCCTTATCAATAGTTATCTGCTGATATTTCCATTAGAGGAAAATTCCAGAAGTGCGGGGTCCCAGAGGCTTCCAGCAGCGGCCGTGAAGACGCTAGCTTCTAAACGAAGCTTTTATTACCCGCCCACTCACATTAGACACATCAAAACAAGTGAGCGTGAGACATCAGGTTCAGGCATCGCTGCGAGACCTCGGTTTACCATTTATTTATTTATTTAAAGGGGAGGTTGAACTGATGTGACTCAGTCTCTAGCTCGAGTTCTGCAAAAAGCATCCACCAGCTCTGCTAGTGCTGCACTCAAGCCCTGATCTGGTTAGTGGCTGAGGATGACTCCTGACACTGCTTTTCTCTCCAGTGATCTGGTCTTACTTTTCCAGTTCCCACTGCTCTATCTGGGGATGGCTACAGGGATCCAGCCCTTCTGTTTCAAGGTCTATCCTGATACGCTCATTGCCATCCTAATACCATATGTGCTGCTGGTGTCTATATTCTTCTGCACGACAGTACAGCACAGCCCGAACAGCTGGTGCTCACGGCTGTTCTCTGCACGGACAGGGATAGTCGGTTGTGTGAAACAGCACCGGCTGTTTCACGGCTCCTGCAGTGCCCAGTAAGCTTCCCTGCAGCCTGCCAGCACCGACGGACGAGACTAACCGTACGTGCGTGAAAGTTCAGAAAGTTGGAGAGAGCTTAAAGTTTACCAATTCCGGAGAGGGCAGTGTTGCTTTGAAAGTGTTTTGTGATTGTTACTGGAATTTGGGGATGGCTGGGGGTAGTTTGGTTTCTGCAGATGTGAACTCAAAGCAGCGGCAAAGGTTAAGAGTTCAAAGTAGTCTGAGAAAGCAAGAAAGAAGGGGAGAAGGCTGTCAAACATTTAAGGGATTGAGAAGACTTACATGGCTTGATCTTGTAGTTTCTTTCATTTACTCAGCACTTTAAAGACATAAAGTGGTAATTGGACTCAATAAAGTCTCTAGGACATTTTGTCAGTGCCAATCTCAGAAGGCTCCTCTGCCAGAAATGGCCCTGCTGCCCTTTTCTTTGTATCGCTACATTGCCTGTGCTTGCACGGTGGGAAATAGCTGACCTGCTGTCCTGGGGGAGAAGCCCTTAGATGAGGGTGGGTGCAGAGAAGGAAGTACCTACACAAGCTCCTCTGTGGTGCCTTACAACTCTGCCTTAACCCTGACCTGGAGGAATCCAGTTCTAACTGCTTGAACCTAGGTCTTAGGAACAGCTTTCTAAAAGTAAGGACAGTTAATCACTGGAATAACCTGCCTTAGCACATCTTTAAATCTCCAGACTAGAGGTCTTCAGGAACAGGTTAAACCCACAGCAGGCACGAAGGGTCTGCCATGGTCCTGCATGAAGTTCAGAGATGTACAGAAGGGCCTCTAAGGGCCCTTCACCCCAGTTTTCTACTGTTCTTAGCACGTAGGAAATCTTAACATGCCACCACACAGACCTCCTGCTAAGATTATCAGGAAAGGCAAAGGCATTTTGCAGAGCATGGACATACATGTAGACAGGCACTATGAAGAAAATGGAAATGCAAACCTGTGCCACGTGCAGCCACTGAAAAGTCACAAAATTGGATCAACTTGCAGTCAGCACTGATGGAGACAGACTGGAACCAGCATGGGATAAAAAATGTGCATGTTCTAGTATAGTCTCTCAGGCCATCCTACCCCCACTGCTCTGCCCACCGCCTCCACAAAGGATGAGCAGTTTCTGTCATGGAAAGCACGCACCTGATATGTAAAAACAGCAACAGCAATAACAGCCTCTCCCTGTGACGGCCTAGCTTGGGCGAGAAACAGCCTGACTCACTCAGCAAGAGCAGGCGGCACGTGTGTGCAGAACCAGCCCAGGAGAAAAACAAATCAAAGCAGTAACATTTGCATTTATCTCAGGTGCATGGAAGATCCAGATTCCACTTTGGCCTACAGTATATCACGAGCACATAAGTAACTGTGGCTGCAATCAGAACCCACTTGTGCTGGTTGGTTGGTTTTTTTAACCAGCTTTCTTTCTGCAATCACGTGCTGTGCTTTTGCCCACAGGAGTGTCCTACCTAGCTTAAGCTGCACTTGACAGAAGGCATTTCTCAGTTATTCCCATCCTGGGAACTCAGCTTGTTTAAGACAGTAGAAATCCATCTGGGAGAGTCACAGCAGAAACATCTGGGTGAATCTTCACTAGCATCTGCAATTCCCTTTCCTGTCCCTTCCTCCTCCATAGACTCGGTGATCCTCCATGCTCCGTATTTCTGCCTGGAAGTGGAAACCAGTGTGCCCAAGGCCCATCCTGGAAATGCCACTCTCACAGCCTTCACTCTGAGTAACATCAGTTGGTTCTGGAGGGATTTCAGAACAGTCTGTTTATGCATGACACTGCCAAATCCCACAGATGTTAGTTCAAGAATAATACGTGGCTCTCTGCAAAATGCCCCAGATGCAGGACCCCCACCATGCCTCACACCCCAAAGCTTCTGGTCTCAGTAAGACAAGAGGACAGAGGAGTGGGGGTCTCATAAGCCATTACTAGCTTTCAGCTGAGAAGATTCATCAGTCCTATTGTGAACAGCCTGCTTAAGCTGGAGCCTCTAGAAGCACTCACACAGCCGTGTTCTGTCTGTGCATGGAGGTAATAAAAACCTCCATTTGGAAACCAGTTAGCAGCACAAGTCATTCGGGGAGGTACTAAATGTTGCTGCCTTAATAGCTCACTGATCATTTAATAATGTCACTGCTGCAGAGCATGGTGGCACCATTCGCTCACTTTTGTTTTGCTTTTTGAAATTCAGGGTCATTTCACTTTCAAGTGAGTGGATTATCTCTCTTTCCCCCTCTTGCCAGACACTGCAAACTGCTTTAAATAATTAGAAAAAGGATGGCTCCTTCAAGTTCACCATCTCATTTTCATAAGGTCCAGTGTCACTGCTTTGGAACGGGAAGAGAAGCCGTGGTGGTGGTAAGGATTTGACAAGGGCAAAACAGTTAGCAGCCCCCACTCATCTTTGATAAGTCCTGTGGGGTCTCTGCCAAGCAGATTGGATCTCTGTTTTTATGTCTCATCTAGAGGACAGCACCTCCATCAATCTGAAACACTGCGCTGGGTTATTAGCTTATGGAATTCGTCCAAGTTTAGTCCTAAGCAGGATTTGAAATCGTGACCATTCAATCCAGAGGCACCACTGACCAGACCCCCGCAAGCCTTTTGTTCCAGACAAACAGCTTTAAGCTATCCTAAAGACAGAGAGAGGGGAAGGGGGAAAAAAAAAATAGGGAAGAGAGAACGAGAGGAAGGAAATGAGACACAAAGAGAAAGATGAATCTTTCTCATAGCTCGAATTAAAAACCAGAAGAAGCTCTTTGTTTGACAAAACTGAATTCTACAGCAAATCTCAGTCCGACGCAACAGCAATTCTGTTATTTATGAAAAGAGGGTTATTTTGTGTGGGAGTGTCCCAGATGACTGTGGTCAGCTAGCACATAGCCAGCTTCTTACCATCCCAAGAGAAATATGGATGAGGTTTTCTCATCTGTTTATAACAGCTTCCGTCAATGGATCAGACCCTTTCCTGACTCGAAGAAGAGCTCTAATAGAAAATGGCATTACACAGCTTTAAACTACCATGTTAATGTCACGGCCGGCCTGATCAGAACTAGTCCTCTGTTTTCGCAGAGCTGTTTTCACCAGTTACTTGTTTTGTTTCACAGGGCTGATGCTGTCCTTGACTAAGTAAGAGATGCTGCCCATATCACATCTAATTGGAGGCTCCACTTATAAACAAAAACTATAAATGAAATAACGCAAAGCGTAACTGGGGCTTGACTGTGTGTGGGGGGTGGGGGGGTGGGGGGGGTGGGGGGGGTGAGGGGGAGAGGGGCTATTCTGTGGCTTTTCACCAGCATTTAACACGGTGCACATCTGGGTGCTGGTGGTGCACCCTTCCCCGAGACTGTCACTCGAGGGAAACAAGGGTCATGATGTACATCTGGTTAGACATAACCAGTATATCTGGTTAGACATTTCAAAATCAACACTGAAGGTGGAAACTTCTAGAAGGGGGTGTGGAGAGGGGGTAGGCCTTACCCTGTCCTCCCGACTGACATTCAAGCGAGCAGGACCTGGCCAGGCACCAAAGCTTCAGGCTGCTGGTTCTGCAGGGCTGCAAGGTGTGCGTGGCCATGCTTTGGGGGGGTGTCTTCCACTTCCAACCACAATGGGGCATTTCACAGCTCCAGTGTAGGGGCCAGGCTCGATGTGGGAATTACTGTTGACACCTTCTCATGGTACTCGGCAGGTCAAGCCAGAGAAACGCAACCAGACCTTCCAGCCTTAAAATCTATAAATGCCCTGAGCACAGCCAGCCTGAAAATAGCCAAGAGACTTTCCCCAGGGAGAGTATTTCCATTTCCAGCAGCCTCAGCTCTGATCCTAGATGGGACAGATGCTTTTGGAAATGAAACGTTAACAGCAATGAGTCGTCTTCATTTTTATTCCTCTTGTGTGTTATCAGGGAAGGAACAGGGTGGAGAGATCCCTGACTATTTCAGGCTTTCAGGCCCTTTTCCTGAAATGCTTGATTGTGGTGGGAGAAATTACGAAGATGGAAGCTGTGTGCTCTTCTCCCCAAGTAATCAGAGGCCTGTAATTTTCTCTCCTCCTCTGAAAGAGGAGGTTGGAGAACAGGTATGTTGTAGAGCAGTGTTTTATCTCTGCCAGAGGTACTGTGCCACAAGGACCACGCTGTATTTCCCGTGAACCCATTTCAGTATCAGCTATCGCTACTGCCCTTTTCGTGCCCTAAGCTGAAACAGGCAGATCCCAGCTAACACCTGGACGTGGGGAACGGAGGGATATTGGGGCAGGGAGAGAAAAAGGCAAGAAGGTGAAGGTGCTGCACAGGAGCAGTGCCAAGACAGAGCTCCTGACCCCACTGGGGTGCTGCTGTCAAAGGGTGGCAGAGACTCCAGGGGAGCAGAGGGGAGCGTTGGGGAACACCTGTGTACCCCAACTCTCCCTCTGTAACACAGCAGCACCGGTGAAGGAGCCACCCAACTGCACAGGTTTTGCTGCTGATGACAACCTCCACGCAATGCTGACCTGCAGAGCTGCTCTGCGCCAGTGGGAGATGGAAATGGGCCCTCCTGTAAATCTGGCCTAAGTAATCTGACTTAAACTGTAAAATGACCAAAGGAAACGGTGTATTTAATATTCTGGCAGCGCTGACTCCTGATGAGGTTATCTGAGGGACAGAGGTCAGAACCAGTCTCACAGCTGAAAAGCAGAAACCCAGGAAGGGTGAATTTCAGCACCAGTATGCTTTAATTCATGAAAATATTGCATCAGCATTGCTCTATATGTTGGTGTACTTTAAAAATGATATACTTAAAACCTGATTATAACAGCTTCTATCAAACTGTCCCAAAATTAATTTTGGCTTGCATTTACTGGACTCACATTAATGCCTGACAGATCTTTATTTAGAGTATCGGGAAAACACTAGGATGAGTCTCTTCTTGTGATTTTAATGTTTCTGATCTTTGCTACTGTTTAATTCTGGTCACTTGCCAAATCTGGGAAGGAGCCCTTGTGGATTAGCTGACCTCAGCTCTTTACACAGTCAATGAAAATTACAGAGCTGATTCTCTCTGAAATACTGAAAAGGGATGAGGAGAGAGGAAGACATTTCCAGTGAAAACCCAGCATTCATAATCGCCTCCTATCACTGAAGAATGTTCTCAAATGCACAAGGGAAAAGCAGCATGAAAACTTAAGTCTTAACAGTTTTTGTTTTCGGCTTGGTTGGAAATGCAAGAACAGTACAATACTTTCCAATTCTAATTAAAACCCCCCAAATACACTGGAAAATCATAAGCTGAACTTTTTTGGGATCCTCTTAGTCTCTCACATCTCAGCCCAGAAGCATGATGATACCCATTGTTCCATGTCTGACAGTTCCCATTACACATTCCACTCACAGCTCTGTGCATAACATTCACCACCACCCAAACAAAATCGGTTTCGAGATAAATGGTAGAAAGAGTGTTTCAACACACCGAAGTGTGGATAAACCATTTTTAATCTCCAAATTGTTGTAAGGTCATGAGTTGTATAAATCATAACTTGGCATCAGTAGTCTGTTGCATGCTATATTCTCCCTCTTCAGCTGCTGCTTGCATTGTCAGACAGGGCATAGTCAATAGCTTTGAGAAAAGCAATCCCAAAAAGAAGAAATTAAGGAATATGATGAAATATGAAATATGAGGATTGCATTCCCTTGTTTCATAAATCTGCATATAACTGGATTTAAAGTTTTTGAACAGAGGAAAGATAATGAGAATTGCAGAATGCTGACAGGGATTGCAAGACTTGTGGTGATTCTTGGGAGTCTTTCTCCCCTGGATGGGAAACCCGAATCTCTTTTGTGTCCAAGTGCAACTCTTCGCACTTGGGAGCATGGGCACTTGCTCTCCAGCGTCTGAGCAGATGCAGAGGACCTCCTGGAACCTACCTTAGATCACCCATCTGAAAAAGGACTCAGCCCAGTGGCTATTAGATGGCTTCAGTCAAGATGCCTCTTTTTAAGGATCTGCTCAAAGACCCACTGGATTTTTCCCACCTTTGGTCAGTCTTTGGCAACATCTGCTTTTGTAGTGAGCAAAATGCAGGGAAGAGACAATTTATCCTCAGGAATTGGCTTAGCTCCTCTCTGAGACTGTCCTAGGTGGAGAAAGGACCATGGCCTCTGAGGCTGTACCTTTAAAAACACTTGCAGTCTCCAAGTAATAGTCATGCTTCAGTGTGTTCAACATTTTGGCTGAGCTCAGTACAAAGTGCAGTGATTTAAAGCTGCGAGATCAGGCAGGATTCAGCAAATTCAGAATTATTTATTTCTTCGGAGCAGAAAGTCTGGCTACAGATTATTTACTGCAAATGTGTCTGTTTGGGGGAGGGGAGGAAGGTGAGAGGGTAGAGAAGGGGCAAATTGATTGAAATTTTTCAATTAAAACAAGCAGTTTTTAAAAAAGATTTAAGGCTTCATTGAAAAGTGGGAAATAATTCAAGAGTCTGGAGCCCTGCTAAGTGCGGATCATAGAGATGAGGATGGGCGGGGAGAGAAGAAAAGAAAATTTTATTCTGTGGGAGAAGGGAGGGAAGAAAAAAAGAAAGGAAGAAAAAATATCATTATCTTTGTTTCTTTGGCTCCGTTAATGTATTTCTCTCCCTGAGTTATCTCCAGTATCTGCAAGTATTGATTCGGAATAAGGCACTGTGGTGTAGGCTGCAGACAGAAAGCTCGGCTGGGAGTGGGGTACCTCCAGGGCTGTCAGAGCACAGAAAAGGTCTGGGAATTGGTTCTGCAATGGGAACTGTGCCTGGCCAAACCAGACACAGGGCACCTGCCCTCTTGGCAAGGACCAGGCTGGGCTGGAAGAGCGGGTCCAGCTCAAGAGATGAATCAATGATGGTGTGTTTGGGTGCTTTGCTTGGGACTGAGTGGCACTAAAGAATGAGAGGACAACCAAAGCTGAGTGAGTACAATGAGAAAGAAGGTGCATCACCTCCCAGATGCCAAGACCTCATTTCTGCCTACGTGGCTGACTCAGACTCAAGGGTCAATGCCACACTTAAGCTCAGTCTATCTAGTAGGGAGGGGGATTTCCTCCCCAGAGCAGGGACACACACGAGCTGGGCCAAAGCTCTCTTCACATCAGCTGGACACGCCTCATCTGTAGGCAGTCACACCAGAGTGAATGGGAAGAAGAGAATTAGAGCCGTTACTAGTAGGCAGAGAAACTAATGCTATTTTCGTCTCTGTAGGGAAGGAGTAAAATATGACTATGATCTCAACACCCCCCCAATTAATTGCCTCTTTGCTATTATAATTCCCATTCCCAGATAAATTTTGCTTTTTCTAAAACCTTTGATTATTCTTTTGTGTTTTAAATTCAAGCTGGAATGCAGTGATAAGGTACTACACACATATATATATTTAATCTACACGCACACAAATATAGTTATATATAGTCCCTGCCACAAATAACTCTCCTCTGACTGCTGTCACAAAGCCCTTGCTGAAAAAGCTACTCACCCAAGCTGGCTTGTTTTCCTGCATCTTGTCCCCTGGGAAGGACTGCTGGCAGCAGTGGGTCTGTGTCCGGATAAAGATGCTGGAAAGGTGCGCAGCTCTCCCCTTCTCCGTCTCTTCCCCTCACTTCTCCGATTGGGTGGGAATAAACCATTGCCAAACTTCAGATCCAACCCCTCTCATTGAAACAACAGCCAACTTTGCTGAAGTGGCTGGAAGTATACTGCTGTGCAGTCAACCTAGGAGTGGCCCTTGATTTATAAAAGGGGCATCTCAAAGCAAGTGTTTGCGAGGGGATTCAGCATTAACTGGTGGTCCAGGTTTAGAGTCACTGCTTTCCCTAGTGAAAAGGGCTTTCATAACAACATGCTTATCGTGACAGTTTAACCATCAACCTCTGGAGTTTATGCAGGACCTAAGCAGAAACTTTGCATCTCTCCATTTTGCAGAGTGCCACTTATGGCTACAAAAGTCACTTCCCCTTCAAACTCTCCTTATAGTGGTGAGGCCTGCCTGCTACCCTGCTCCTTACTCTGGCACTGTGCCTACAGAACACAATGGGAGGCTGGACTGAGTATCAGTCACAGTGGATGAAGACAACAGGTACAGGAGACTGTTTGTTCAGGGGGTTTTTTGTTTGTTTGGTTGGTTGATGCTGGTATTTTTTTGTAAACCCAATTCTTTTATATGACTTTTTTTCCTATTGAAACTGCACATTTTTGAAGCCACATCCTATTTTGCTATTGGCACAGTCTCACTGTCTGCTTGTGTTGCCTGTCTCCATATTACTCACAAGAAATAATTCCAGGAGCCCTATTTCCATCTACTCACAAGTTCCAGTATCATCCTGGAGAATTCTTACTGCCTCACAGCTCAGGCGACGCAGCAGAACCAACCTCTATGTGACCTGGAGAGAGCTCCTCCTTTCTCAGATCCACTCCTGACACTGGTGTTGACATTGAATCACTGGGGAATATTCACCTGCAGGTGCAAAAGGTGGCTGGTGACCCCAGTGCAGAGGGCGAGATTGACTGACACTTCACTGAGCAGCCGTCTCTGGTCACGGCAAAGCTGGATGGCGGAGCTCCCAGACGTGCCCCAGGCTCTCGGGAAAAGCAAGGTTTGGCTGTGGAGTCACAAAGCTGAGTTAGACTCTGCCACTCCTGAAGTTAGTTTAGTTTCAGCTGAATTGTCTGGGGACCTTAAGGGCTTTGGAAAGAATGATCAGAAGTCCAGAAAGCCTGAGGAGGAAAAACTGAAAAGGTTTGTGGTCTCTGGACCACAGAATAACAAAGAGAGAATGTGTATGAACACGGAAAAGCTGCTGTAGAACAGGATAAACTTTTCTGCATCTGCTGGTGATGGGACAAGAAACAATGGCCTTAATTTACAATACAACAGCTTAAGATTAGATTTTGTGGGAAGATAAGACTAGTGAAGCACTGGAAAAATATCTCCTAGGGAGGCTGTGGCACCCCCATCTTAAGACAGAATTAGGAAAACAGCTGTCAGGAGAGGGGAAGTAGAATCGATCTTATTTGAGGACAGAGGGGTGGGTAAAGGGTTGCCCCTGTACCTCAGTTCCTTAGGTTCGGACCTTGTCATACAGTAGCACCCTCCATTGGGGTTTTTCTCAGTCCTTGGCAAGGCAGATATGACAAGTCTCTGCTCCTTTTGCACTGCCAGGAAGAAGAGTAAGAGGCATAAATTCACTTCTTTGAAAAGCCAGACCCTCCTTAAAGGCACTATGTGCTACCGCCTTCAGCTGGACTGAATCCAAAGTCCCCTGCCCCACATTCATCTGCTCCTTACTTCTGAATTCAAGCACTGGTCTTTAAAAGCCTCTCTGCCTTTTGCTGCTAATTAAAATATTGGTTGCACTCTGGCTTGCTTTTCCAAGAGGTCTGGACAGCATTGCAGGCAGTTCAGACAAACAAACAACCAAACAAGCAGAATCCATTAGGAACTGCCACTGCTGACTGTCGCCCTTTCGCATACATCACATTGAAAAGGTTAATGCTTCCCATGAGGGGTGGAAGAGACGGGCGGAGGGGAAGGGCAGGAGGGATCCAATCCTGTGAGGACCAGATGTCAAAGATGCTCAATACCGCACAGAATGCGCTCCCCCGCGAGTCAGGCAATTGCCCATCCCTTGGCAAAGCTTCCCTTTGAGGGATCTATAATTTATTAGGGAAGGTGGAGTGCTGAATAAATTGTGCATAGAGATGAAGTGGTGATGATCGCTAACTCAAATCCCCGGGAGCTTGGCATTTTCAATCTTTAGCTCCCATTTGCGTCCCCCCGGTCCCTACTAAGTGAGCAAGCCAAAGAGCTGAATATCGACAAAACATAATGAGCTCATTGAGATCTAAGCATTGCAATTAGCAGGGTGGAATGGAGCAGAGGGGCTGGGAGGCAGACTGTAATTATTTATAATGTTGATAATCACTTACATGTAGTTAAAAATATAAATACATCCCAATGCTTGATGGCATTAACAACCCCTCAATTAGCTCCATGCCCAATAAGCAAGGGATACCCAAGTACTTACAGGAGAAGGGCTAAAGGCCTCTGTCTCGTGGCTGCACTCCCCGGGAACTACAAACTGTTTGCATGGTTGGGTGGAAGAAGAGTATTTAAAGGAGATACCATCACAATAACTCCCATCACTAGCTAATGTTGCTAATGGAATTGTGGAGAAGGACAGCTCAGACAAGTTGCTCACGTTCACAAGGTGGTAGATCACCCTTTGCCATCTTCTTTCATAAATTTCCTGAATCCCATCTTTTGGATATCTCTGCAGGTTCTCGCTCAGATGACCAGAATTTGGTTAAGTCAAGGGATACCAGTACAGAGAGCCCCATGAGAGGCGAGGAGTCCTCTGCTGTGTGACAGGCTGGTATCTCTCTGCTGCAGTCACAAAAGTAACGGTGACGAATTACAGTGGTACTTGAACTATCATTAGAAGCACTCGAACTACAGCATCATGTGCCTCTGCACAGCTCATCTCATGCTGCTTCTCCTGTGCCTAAGCCAGCTTGTTTAAAAATAACTTGAGTACCTCTGGGCTACACGTATTTCCCTGCTCCTGAAGATTTTGACCAAAGCAACTTCTTCCACCACGTCATCCAGTCTGATGATTTCACAGATGGGCAATCAAGTCACTTTCCTTTATTGCAATATCCCAACTCTGTGGATATCAAAGTCTCTCTTACAAAAATATAAGAGATGTTCTGAAAGAGTTGGTCCAAATACAGGCATGTTTGACCAGTCAGAGGGAAGGGACAACAAGCAGTGGAAAACAGCAACTTTCCAGATTACAAGATTACGTACTTGAGAACTATCTGAAGATCAAAAACACACCTTCACCTGAACAGTAAGCAGAAGTGACCCTTATCATCTCCACAGTGCACTCCATTGTTGTAAAAGTAAAGCATAAATCAAGTTTTAATGGAAAAACAGGTAAGAGTGAAACCCCAAGGAACGGCAGATTAATACATCAAAAAGAAAGAAATTTTGGTGGGGGGAAGTAGATAAAACCCCAATCTGCCTGTACCATTGATTTCCTTCCAGGTGAAAGGAGCATTTAACACACTGAGGTTGAACTTGGACCTTTCTCAGTGCAAAGGTACAGAAAGGGCAGCAGTGGAGAAATGGTCACCTGAGTTTAGTGAGGGAGTTTAATAAAAACATGGAAAAAGAGGAAAGAAAAAAAAGAAATGGAAAAAATGGAAAAGTAGGAGGAACAGAAGCAGACTGTACTGCAGTTGAAAAAAGCTCTGAGAAAATACAGGCAGTGTTCAGTGAAACTGAGAGGGGAAACAACGCAAAACCAGAGTAAATGGAAATTGTTCAAAGATAATTGAATGTATGTCCAAGCACTTGCATTTGCCAGCTAGCAATAAATACTCTGCCTGCGAAAGCAAGCCAGTATGGGCAGAGGGAGGAAGGGCAGAAAGCAATCAAGGGGAAGCAAGAAGCATATGCAAGCAGGGCTGCAGTGCTGTAGGGTATAGGAACAGGAGACGAGGGACGACAGGTTAGAGAATGAAGCTGTGAGGCTGGAAATGAGGCAGAACTATGTATCTTGAACTGCATTCAAATAGGGCCCTTAGGCCTACCTCGAGCATGCTGGAAACCTGAAGGAAAGGCAGCTGGACCACGCTGTAAGGATCTGGCAGTGACCGGGAAAGTTGATGTGTTTGGGACTGTGTTCTGGTAGAATAACTATTCAGTTTAGTAAGAAGCTACAGGAAATCCGTCCTTGTTCTGTGTTTGACTTTGCAGGGACCGAGGCAGCTAACAGAGAAATACACCTGATCTGTTCTAGCAGACAAAGAGCAGAGAAGGCAGAAAGGACAGGGAATTTCTGGCCTGTCTAGAAAAACCCTACAGAGAGCAGGAATAAAGGGTTCTTTCACAAGAAATAGCAAACCAGGTCAGACGCAACCTAACCTACTCAACAGCCTTTGTCACCAGCCAGTGTTCAAAGGAAGAACAGATGATGCTCTCCAAGTGAAGAGCCCCTTCTCCTGGTAAGAGCAGCAGTATTGCTACCTCAGCAAGGTGCTGTCCCTGAGCCGAGTACATCAGTTAACTGCTCCAATTAGCTTGGGCACAGGGCTGGACAAGCAGGGCTCAGACGTTTTCAGGAACAATTTCTCTTCTCTGTTGCCAGGAACGCCTACTGAGAACCAAAGGGAACACCACACAGCCACAATTTAAAGGACCGTGAATCAACATTGGCTGCACCACATTCTTATGAGGCATAAAGAGCTGGTCACAACAAATAAAACAATACCTGCCAATAGTAAAAACCTTTCCAAGGCTGCCAGGCTCCTCCAGTTGTAGATTAAACCCAAAGTGCAAAAGGGGATGTGATGTTTGCAACCCCACTGAGGAAAAGCAGCAGCAGAGACAAGAATGCGGACCTCACTTGGTCCACAAGAACATGCCCATCCTTGGTCAAGCTGATTCTTGCATGAGAGGAGATAGCCTAGATACAGTCTGGTGAGGAGATCAAGGAGAACTTAGCATCAAAAGTATATCCACAAAGATTTTCTAGGAGAAAATCCCTTTGCTCCAGCTACATATGTACTTGCTGTACGCTGCCCTTCTCACAGTCTGCAAGACATAAGCATTCTGATAGTTCGCCTCTCACAATCACAAATTGATGCCTCACCCATGTCCAGCCAAAGCAGGCACAAGGTAACAAACCCATAGGAGAGAAAAGCCCACTTGAAGCAGGTCACCTGTCAAAACGTAGCTCCCATGAAGAACAGCATGCAATTGAACAGCCACCCAAGAATTGCTTGGAGAAGTAATTTTTCTCACTGCACCAATGTGGGTCTGTTTGCAGATCAATTGTCAGGCAGAAGAGTATGCCAGCCTGATCAGAGGGGCAAAAGCTGTCAGAGCCACAGTGCTGAAAGGGCTCAAGAGCTGAGACCTGGTCTTTATTTAGGCCCATTTGAGCACTTCAGCACCCACTTTTTTGCTTTTCCAGAAACAAGAGCTGATTGCAATTTTGGCACAGGGGTTATTTATTTTATTTTTAATACCAAAACAATTATAGGCGTTTTTTGTTTTCTAAATAGCGTCCTTTCAGAAAAGACCATTTGTTAATAACAATTACTGTTTAAAATATGGATAGAAAATAAGAAATAGGTCCTTTCCAGTCTTGTTACATGGAAACAACCTCAGTATTTCAATGCTTTCATTGCTATGATTTTTTTCTCTCTTACACAACCAGATCAACTCTAATTAGTTCTGACTAAAGCATCTGCTTTAGCAACATCTGATCTACAATCCAGGGAAACCAACAGAGAGACTCCCACTTACTTCCGTGTGCTTTGGAGAAGTTTCATGTTGGATTAACAGGTAAATCCAGTCACAAACCTAGAGAACAAGGGTGAAAGTAATTCAGGCTTCCCCAAGAGCAGTGAGGAAATTCTGGCAAGCAAAATCTGAAGGTGGAAATGTGTCCAGAGCAACACCCTTTCACTTGCCTGTGACTTGCAGTAACCTAACGTGGATTAGATCAGTTTATGACAGAAGGAGCCAACTCAGCCAAGCTCACAGTGGCTCCACAGCCCTGCTATTCCTGTCCCCAGAGCTCGATTCATTTATTGCACTGGTTTTCATGCATGCTAAAATCCCCTTTATTCTTCTCTGTGCTGCTGTTGCCTTTGATTGTACAGAAGGGATTTCTAAATGCTTATTTACTACCATCCTCTTACAATTCCTGTATCTTGGAGGAAAGACCAGTTCATTTTGAAGCAGGATGTTCATCTTTTAAACGGCTAGCATAGACTGGGACATCAATAAATTAAGGGTTCTAGGGATTAATTGATTGGAACAAGGTTGGTTAACTTTATGACTAAATGGGAACTAATCTGCTAGCAGACAGACTGGAGCTGGGTTACATTTGTACTCCGTGAGTTTGGGCTGTGAAAGTGAAAAATTGATGATGATAATAATAATACAAACAGGGATGCCAAATGGAAAAGGAAAAAGGAGTTTTTTCTCCCTAAAGAAAATGTACACAGGCTCTGTTAGATCTGAAATGATATCTCCTCAACCTCTTTTTCTTTGTGAAAATCACTACTTCTGAAACAGAAATTCTACTGAAGGAAAGATCCTATTATCAGCAGCAGTCACATTTCACAGCAATGTGATTAACTGCCGGTCACATGGTCCCCTCGCTCACCACTCGTAGTCAGCTCAAAAATTTTAACAAGGAAAGAAGAGCATCTTTTCCTTCCTTCCTTCCTTGCCCTCCCTCTTCCCTTTTTTGTCTGTCTTTCTTTTTTCCTTTCCTTCCCTCCCCTCTCCCACTTCAGACTCCCCTTACAAGGCAGGCAGCTGAAGCTGACCCGTAAGGAAAACCCCACTGGGACCTGGATATCACTTATCAAGTCTAAATATGCTGTCCTGGCCCAGGTTGATGTGAAGGGTGGCAGCCGCATCTCAGAAATCTCCCCCTTTCAGAACAAAACCAGTCACCTTGGCCAGGAAATGTACTACCTCCATCACAGTCACACTTCAATCACCAGCCTCTCCCTTGTCTCAGCTCCTGTCCTTGGTTTGGAGTATTTACAGCCCATCTGTCTGTCTCAAACACACTTCTCACTCAAGAGGGAAATTAATCTCTCCTTCTCTCTCCTCTCTGCTTTCTCTCTCCTTCTCCCTCCCCCTTCCCCCAACACTTGCAATTTGCCATGAACAGCTTCCCTTTTCTCATCTCAAATTCTCGATGACTTTGAGAATTGACTGCACCCACACACCTGGGCACGGCGAGAGATAATTGATTGCATTTTTATTCCGTCTCTTCCCTAAACTGTTTTCCTTGCTAATGGCCAGTTCGCTGCCATTTTTTTTTTTAAACTGACACTCTGTGTGAGGGACTGAGGGAAAGGAAGAAATAACCAGCTGCTGAATATTGTCTCTTCTGCCTCTCTAAGGAATTAAAAGCTCAGTGAGTGATGAGGATCTTTCCTGGAGATGGATTGGATCTCACAGGGTCCAGGTGATAGAAAGCTTTGCAGACAGACTCTCTGGGGCTTTGCAAACGGGCACGTCCTGTGGCACTGTTAAAAGCAGAGGTCACACAGGCTGCACCGCCTGTAACTAGACTCACCTCCACATTTTCCTGACTCACCATCAAGTCTGAAGTTACTCACTGCTTCTGCACATCCTCTACAAACTGAGCAGGCTCCCCATTTTACAAGCGGGGAAACTGAGGCACAGTGGAGAAGGGTGATTTTCATGAAATCTCGAGATGGGAAGACACCACAACTGACAAAGCACAGGACTGGGAGTTGAGACACCCTGCTTTTTATGCCCAGATTGTCTAGCTTGGCATCGTAAGGACAGAGAAACCAAAATATTCAGTTATGGACATTGCCCTTGGCTTCTAAATCCAAATGATGGCTCTTAAAAAGACTGCCAGATTTCTTAAGTGAAATACTGTCTGTAATGTCTCTGACTCAGTTTCCCCATGATAATAATAATGGGCTAATTTGACTGTGAACCTGCCTCTCATCATCAGGAATTGGTGGCAGCTCTCTTATGCCTTTCAGGCGGAAAGGACATTACTAGCACATTTGTTCCCAGCAAAACCCTGCCCCTCCTCCCATCCTCTTCATGTGGAAGAGTAAAAGATGTATCAACGTTGGTTAATTTGACGTATAACTCAAAAAACCCACAGGCAGCCCTGAATAACTCAGAACCCAGGGCGTAAGAGACTGGGAGCAGAGGAGAAACACAGGAGAGAGGGGCAAACCAAAAAGCACATGTGAGGAAACCTGTGCTAACTAGACCTGCTCTAACTCATATGGAAATCTAACTATCTGTAGTTAGAGGCAGTGGAGACAATGAAGACTGAAATTAGGATGCAGGGATACAGGTTGGGTTTCATCAGAGGAGCGAAACAGAATTGGTGAAGCAAAGTTGCCAGCTGAACCCAGAAGGCATCTACTGGTTAGATGAATACTTCTTACTTGTATCGACCTCCTTGAGGTTTTCCTTCTTAACAGGCAAAAGTTGTTCTTGCCGAGTGGTGACTTCTACTGCAGGAATGTGCTGAGGGAAAAGCACAAGTTTCTGGAGTGTATTGGAGCAATCCATCTGCAGCTGAAGGCCCAGCAAGATCAGTCTGGAGACAGATGGCAACTCTGGAGAAGCCACCTTTCAAGTGACACAGTTATTTGGCCCTCAAATCCTGACAGATTCTGCATATCCAGATTGCCTGGACCAACTGAACACATCCCTGGGCAAACTCCCATTTGTATCTTACAGACCCAGTACTAACTGGAAAAAAGACCACAGTCCCTGGTTTAGGGAAGACCATGAGCATCTTATAAAGCATGTCTTGTTGAGAGTCTATGCCTAGCTATGCAAGGAACAGAAATGGAGCTACTGGGGAGAAGAAAGAAAAGGACTGGATTTAAATCTGCAGTATGAATGTGCCCGTGATTTCCATGTTATCCTTGGACAGCAAAATCCTGGCACTGAAACCAGCCTTCATCTTAATGCTATACCTGGGAGCTCAAGACTGAGGAAAAATTTGAGAGAATTTGCAGTCGGACAAGATTTCTGCAGTGCAAGATGACAGAAATCCTAGGAAGTAACCTGGTTTTGCCAGATTACTTGCCAAAATTTTAGACATTTTGGCACTATGAGGTTTAAAATCTATTCTGTGCTTTAGTTTCCTTTCAAATCTATACAGCAAAACTTGAACCAAAAGAAACTTCTTCTCCATCCATCGCTATAACCTGTCCAACACACTGCGACTTTGCACTTACGTGGGCTAAGCCAATTTACCTCAAGACTCATAAGGCCAAAGCTACCCTAACATTTTGCTAATCTGTTACAGACAGAACATCCTTCACTTCTAACCTTTCCAGCACAGATCAGCTGATTACATACATCAAATACTGGTGTCAGAGATGAGCGAGAGCAGGAACAGTGGGAAATAAGATTTAGCCCCCACCTTCATTTAATTTTTATGATCAAAATGTTTCAAAACCCAGTTATGTCCAAGGATATCTTCAAGGTGGATGAAGGTGTCAGGCAGGAACTGGACCTGTCTTTTCTCTTAGCCCATTGCAGAAAACAGAAAGGACAAGCTGGTGCTTCCAGGAAGCCAGGACAGGTTCCTAAGGAACGCTTCCTGGGGATGCGTCTCTGAAGGATTTCAAGGCAAGACTTACCCAGAAATAACATTTAGAGGAGTATGGATGATATTTTTAGGGACAATAGATGTTTGTTTGAACTATTCATTCTCTCTACACAAAACTGTTTCCTCTTCTCTTTCAGTAAGTACATAGTTCCTCTCCAGTTTTATGCTTCGAGATGTTTATATAACCTTCACTCAAGGATCACAGATTTAAGCACAAACATGTTTGATTCTTTCCTTTCACCTCATCTATGGATTGCTGGAGCTGCAAGAACGGAGAAGCGCTCCCCAAGGCAAGCTCCCTCTGATCAGCTCGCAGTCATCTCAGGTCACAACCTTTGGCTTTGCCAAATGCGTGCAAACGCTAATTTTGTACAGGGATGCAGTCCAATTCAGTTTTAACATTCCCTTTAAAAGTCAAACCTTTTTGTTATTTATTGTCAGCCTTCAGACAAAAGCAACAACAACCATTTCTGGTGTGCTGACCTGCTGCAACCAGCCCAGCTGTATTGGCTATCCCCAACATCACCAAAAACCATTTCCAGAGCTGGTGCCTATCAACAAGAGTTCACTTTTACTGGCCCTACACAGCTCTATTCTCAGAGGTGCCTTATGGCCAACAATTGGCAATCTCTCTATTTGCTAACTGGAGATGAACTGCCTTTTTTCTGAGTGGTCCATTAACAGGCACTCCTCAGCAAAAGGATGAAGAGATCCAAATCACAGCCCAGTGGGAAGCCTTCCTCTGTGTCCAGCAGGACCTGTTTCTAACCAGGAAGTAATTACTTGAAAAGAAATAGAAGTTTTAATCTTTAGAGCCAGCATAGGGCAGAGAATCATTCACAAATGATAACCCTGGTGCTGGTCTGCCAGCAGCTCAGCTCCCTTCCTGCCTTACAGCATTATTTTTGGGGTCAGCCATCTCCAACTTAAGTACTGGGTATGACCTTCTGCACTCCTGTGGGAAAGGAAAATCTTAAATTTGAAACCGAGAAGACACAATCTCCAATGGGTCACATGCCTCTGCCTCTCAGCAAGGTTTTGTGTCTTTGCAGTCAGGCTGGGTTTTTTTAGAAATACATTTCATACAAGAGGGGAAATGTAACAAACAAACCATTTAATTATCAGGTACTGCAGTAAACAAGAGAAGAGCAATGCTGTAGAGAATGACTGTGTTTTCTCTCCATTTATTTCACACACAGAGAAGTGTTAGTGACAGCAAAAGAAGTAACAGGAATTCCTGAAACAATAATTAAAAACAACAGCAACAAAACAAACAAACAAAAACTTAACAGTATCTGTTTATAGGCAGCCTGTGAAATGAGCAAGGCCCTACTTGGCCCAGACAGTATTTGATCTGTACTAGAACTATCCTCTTTGGGATGTCATGTAAATGCAATTGATTCTTCCACTGAAGCACAGATTTACACGGATCACACCCAGTCTCACTAATTAATGTCCCTATACAGCAGCAGGAAAAAGAGACTTTTGAAGAATCAGTATATACATCACATAGATGATTTTTTAATATTTCTCCTTTGTTAACTAGAATCCAAATGAGCAAACATTTTAACCTCCTCAGATATTCCAACACTTCAGTTCCTCTAAGTGATCTGACCTTGGCTAGAGCCATGATGGATTCACTGCCATGACTCCACTGCAGTGCAGACCTACCAGATGGTACCTGAGGACCATCAGCATTAAACTTGTGGCCCACCCAATGCTGCCCTGCAATGTCCTGAACAGGCAGAAACCACAGCTTGCCCCAGCTGTGACCTGAATATGGTTTGATGCCAGGAAAGCACTATGAAATCCAGAAATATTTCACTGCATCCCTGTCCAAAAAGGTTTACCATTCTCACAGGAGTCACAGATACTTTTAAAAAAATTTGATTTTCAGTTCAGAGAAGGATTCACATAAGTTCTACTACCTCACAAAGTGACAGAAGATACAAAGCCTGCCTGAGGAGTAAACGTGAGAGTATGCAGTGTAGCCTAAAATTTGTGATGCTTCTGCAGGCTTTGTCTTCTGGAGCAGGTGAGACCCAAGTGAGCTACTCTGCACGGAGCACCACAACACCGTGCCATTAGTTAGGCTCCAAACCTGACAGAGCTAACAGAAAAACAATATGTAATTACCGTGTTTGCAAATGCAGGGATGTTGGGACTCTTGTGTAAATACGAGGTATCCTTAGCCACAAAGAAGTGAATCTAACGACATTTAGTAGGAAAAGCTACAAGAACAGCGTGATGGAAATGTCAATTACCCTCTAAATGAGAAGAATCAGACCCTGAATATTCAAAAAGGAGAAGCTCACTGAGAAAGCATGTGAGAGAGAAAGGACAGCACAGTTATTTAAGTACAGATACCATCAGTATCTGAGGCTGCAGGAGGCTTTAAATGAAAAGGAAGCAGAGAGATCCCAAAGCCATCCTACAGATCTGCACAGTGTTCCCTTCCAGATGACCAACACCAAGAAATGGAGGGAGAAGAGGTATTGGAGCTCCAGCATGCTCACCTGCACCCAGAGAGACAAACTGAAATCTAACTTTCCATAAAACACCAGAGGCTGTCAGGTGAAGATGGTCTGTCTCCAAATGGAGATGAACAAGCATTTTCAGTCTGTGCTTGTCACAGCCAGAAGCTGATGAACAAGTTGTGTCACAGGCTTTCATATGGACTGGGCCTGGGCTTTACGGGGTGCAAGAAAGTCAGGGGGGCACCTGTAAAATGCTTGGAGCAGATAACCATTTGGAAAAGCATATCTACTGTGTGCATCATGCAGCTGAAGGGAAAGTGGTGGTCTTAGGGTCTATTTGCCAGTGGAAATGTGTCCACAAGACAAAACCTGCTGCCAGAATTGGCACCTTTGTTGCATATTTTCACACAGAAACAAGGCACTCAGTGGGCTATTGAGAGGTCTTTACTTTTCACCTCTAAATCTGGTCCCTCCAGATGAGGCCTAAGACACAGTAGCATGGGTAAGCTCTCCCATGGATCCACTCTTTGGGGCTGTTAATTCAGCATTAAATTCACACACATGCACAACATTCTCATCAAAAGATATAAAAGCAATTCCTTGTATGTCATACCATTCACAGTATCTCACAGCCACTCTCTGGAGCATTCAAATGCAGCATCATCAGACCTACTGAGACTTAGAGATGCTGGGTCACCTCTGAACGCAATTACTAGCCTTTCCATACACCCTGGTGGCCTGGCTGGTAATGGATGTTTCAGGAAGGAGCCCTGAAATACAGAAACTGTCTCACACTGATTGCATTTCAGAGCATTGTGCTCTGAAAAAGACGGCCTACACTCAACAGCTCTCCAGAGCAAAACGAGCTGGAGGCAGCTGAAAGCACCTGGTTCTTCAGGGAAACCTAGACCTGCCTCCAGTATCTGGGTGAGATCCTTCTGAAACAGCCAGCTACAGCTATCGCAGTCTATTTTGCCACACTACATCCTCATTCAACTCAGGCAAATGCTTCTGCCACGGCTGGAAGACAGTGTTGATGATGCAGATTTCCTGAGCTAGGGGATTAGTCACTTGTGACAGTGCTGCCCTACTACTACCTCTTAACCTCAGCCAAAACCCACTCATCTACCTCACTGAAACAAGCCGATTCCTCCTTGCTATTTTCTGTAAAGACTAAACACTAAAACTGTGTCAACAGTTGGGTTCCTCCTGTCAATGTTCACCACTGTTTCATGACACAGCCAGTGGACAAAGGGACAAACCCACTAAGTGAGGTCTTGTCAACTCAAGCCATCAGTGGTTGCATGAAGAGCCACAAACAGACGTCATTTGAAGTGTGCACATTCACACCAGCGCATTTCAGAGAGCATCAAGCCCGTAATGCACAGCCACAAAGTTTTCCATAGCTATCCACAACGCGGCATGGGGCATGCGGCTGTCCCCGCCGTAGGTTTGGATGAGGGTACCACAGCTGCTGACCAACACCGTCAAAATGCAATTGACCCAGCTGGGCTTGTGTTTGCTTCCCTTGTTTCATGCTTACTTGTGGAACAAAGTGCCTGTCAGTCTAGAAACAATCAGTGCTTACCCTTTTCAAAGCCCCAGTAGAAATGGAAAAGGTGAGAAAGAAGAAAAGAAAGAAAGAAAAAAACCCCCACAATTTACCTTAATGATACGGTTTGGTTAAGAATTAAGTGTTGATGAAAATTTGAAAGCTAAAGCCCACTTTTTAATTCACAGACCAGCTGCAGCACAGCATGCAGAAAGTGCAGTTGTCTGTCTCATTTGCTAAAACACCTCTTTCCTAGCATGGTGATGACTATACTCTTCCGTAATTCAGTTTAATTGAAATTCTATGCCTGTTAAATTCTGAGTCCTATATTGATCAACATATGTCAACTGTGGAAAATTGTACTAAATTGTGTTGTTTTACTGTGCAGCAGTCAACTGTCCATTGGTGTCTGAAGTTAGTTTATTTCACCTACTCAAAATTGGACCTGGACTGATATTACATCTAGAATTGGATTTTCTGTTCTTGATTTTTAATAACTAGGATTTGTACCACACTCAGAGAGATAAACAGAGCCAGCAATTTGGGCTGTGAATCCATCAGCTCTTATGCACGAAGCAGAGCCTTGCCTGGTTCGGGGCTGCATGGGAAACCTCCCAGGACCAGTCAGCCGTTGCACAAGATGGTGCTGGAGTTTCGACAAGCAGCTCTCTGCCGGTCCTAAACTGATCTCATTATGCAGGGCACATGGCACTTAAATATGCTTCTGACCATATTTTTCACAACAATGTTTTCCAGGCCTTCTTTTCCTGTTCTGAATGATTCCCTGGGGCTTTCTGCAGGAGTCATGATTCTGAAATATTGCATCCTGAGCAACGGCGCATGTGATCTTCTAATCCAGGCAAGATTCCCCCAAATATAAAATTGGGAGAGAAGGATAAAGTTATGTCAGGGTATATGCAGAAAGCAGATAAAACAATAAAGAAACCCAAACGTGCTTGCTGGTTACTACACCAGCATGGAATTGAAACAGTGTCACATGGGATCATGGTGTGGGACTTGTGGCACACCAGTCACACTAGTCTTCAGGAACCATAACGCAATATCTAACACTCCAGAAAATGGAATGAAGTTAGACATCACATTTCAGACATTAAAGACGGTGCAGCTTTCGATGGGTGAGTTTTCCACCAGAGCAGTTCCCTGTGGGGCTAACAGGTGACTTGTAGAAGAGGCAAATACTAGTATTTTTTTCTCCGAAGCCTAGCGCTCTGGATACTTCCCTATATTTCTGACATGACAGTGAATTGAAGGCTGAGTAAGTGCAAACAGACTGGGATCTAGAGACTCTGTAAGTATTTTCTCCTGTTGCTGTATGAGTATTTTCTCCTTTGGATTTATTTCAGCTGGAAGTAACTAGCCAGGTTACTTTTTTTTTTTCTTCCTCCAGTCACTGGGTAACAAAATCTTCCTGCAAAACAGTAGAACAAAGTAGTTCTCCATTCTTTACACCTCATTTTGGATTTGCTGTGCCTAGATCTTCCAGGTTAACTGTCTATGGCCTAACCTCAAAAGCTGGCAGTGGTGAAAAAGTGCAAAGAATTGGCTAGACAAGAGAAACAGAGAATGAGAGGGACTCTGTTTCACCTATCTGTTGCTAGACAGAACCTGGCTGTAGTTGTCTTTTCCATTTGTTAGCCAATATAAAGCCAGTTAAGTGTCCCACACTAGTTCTTCCTGGACGGCAAGATGTTGCTTTAGGCTGACATAGTTCAGCACGGAGGACCTTTGATGAATTCTATCCACTTGTTTTTGAGGAAGGGTTATAGGAACAGACTCAGCAGTGTTATCCATGACAAGATTGGAACAGACACTCTGAGATGCACAGCTCTTTTATCAGAGAGCTAACCCTGCAGCTGGGCGTGGGTGGGAGATCCAAGGAAGTAAATTGCCTGTCACAGAGCTTCTCTGAGTCACGCTAGTGATCGTATGGCCACTGGGCCTACATCTGCAGTCTAGCAGAGGAGCTGGAGATCAAATGGACCTGTTAAAATGAAATTCAAACACTGAGACTTCTAGGAAAGGACCATCTGAGGTTATGTAGCTCCTCTATCTGCCCATGACTGCTCTGACAGCTCCTAACAGATGGGTGCCCCCTTTGTTCTGAAATCAGCCATAGGGATCCCTGAGACTCCCATCCCAGTGTTTAAATGCAAACCTTGCTATCACACCCTTAGTACTTTCTCCATGCCTCAGACAAACCTGCTGCAGGTTGAGCCCATCACTCCTACTCTTAACTACCATGGCCACAGAGAACAGATTATCTCATTCCTCTTTGTGGGCATGCAGGTGTTTAAAGGCTACAACATGTGCTTGCTCTATCTGACTTGTTCCCGTGCTAAACAACCTTGAGTTCTTTAGAGTTTCCCTCTCAAATCCTGTTTTCCAGATCTCCAATTGTTTCTGCAGCTTTTCTCCTCCTGACCCACATTTTTGTGAAAAAACATACCCAGAACTAGCCAGAGTGCTCTGGCTGTGACCTAACTAATGCCAAGAAAAGTCATTCTAGTACCTATTTCCAAGGGAGAATGCTGTTTTCCCCCACAACAGAATTTATATCATGCTGGTGATCCACAGTTCCCAAACCCTTTTAATAACTAGTTTGCCACCTGCCTCAATCTGCACAGCCGATTCTCCCTGCCTATGTATAAATTCCTGCCTTCACTTTCACTGAATTGCATCCTCCTTCCCTTCCGTGGGTTATTTTTTTTTTTCAGAACATTTCTCCAATTTGTTTGATCTTCTCAAGTGGAAGCTCTTGCACTGAGCAGCCTCTACAAATACACAGTGCAGTTTAAATTCCCCAGTGTTAAAAATATATGCTTGACTGTAAAACACTCTACTTTTTAGATGGAAATAGAAGCTCACTGGGACAAAAGTGGCATTGCATTGTATGGCACACTGAAGCAATCTGGGAAAAAGTAAAACTAATATATACCAGAAATAAAAATACAACATAAATAAATACATAAGACCAATGGGATTGAATTTACAAACATATCAAAAAAATTCCTACGCAGAGACATTTACTTTTCATGCAAAAATAGCTTCTTATCTGCTTTTATCTCCATGCTCATGCATACTGTACATCTCAAGGGCCTGACTGGTTGATATGTTATTGATTTCAGGGGGAGGGGGACACACAGAACTGGCACATACTTCTTTAGCAAGTAGCACAACTATTCACTCCACATCCGTTGGCCTCAAAAAGCAATTCTGTCCTCTTTTCCCTGTTTTCTCATTTTGATTTCAGCCACTGCTGACTTATACCTACAGCTTTCTTCTCCTTCATGCTGCATAGGGGAAGCAGCAGTAATTAAGTCTAATCACAGGGAAGAAAAGCACAACTCTAGTGCATGTCCAATGGAAAAAATACGGTCAGAAACTCCCCACTCACGCTTCTGTCTGCATCTATAACGCACAAAGAACTGTGAATCCAAAAGGGAGAGGAAATGCACCTCTCGCCCAATATTTTGTGCTTGTAGTAGACCAGCAGCGAAACAGAGAAAAATTAAGGTTGTGTTTAAATTTCTATGCAATGCATGAATAAACACCTCAGAATGAATGCACTTGTTAAATGGTCAGCAGAACCCTGGGGACACATCTGCTGCCAGACTAGGATAGACTGATAGACCCACCCTAAGGACAACACCCACTTTCTGGTCCTGCTCGTTTCTCTGTGATACTGCATGATACATCCATGGTTTGACAGTGCGTGTAGGCAGAGACCCAGTGATACTACACTTCAGTGTCGATTAAGGATACCACTTCAGGGCTATTCATAATATCAATATTAGCAGAGACACACTTAATCAAGAGTTACCCTCTTTTCTCCAACTTCTTTCAGACTGCCTTCTACCAGGAGGTTTGAGCCTTGCAATTTTATAACTCTGCTGTCAGCCACTGAACCCCCGCACACAGCTTGCCTCAGGTGAAGACAAATCCAAAAAGTTTTAGGCTCCTGTGCCCAAAGCAATTGCCTCATACACCAAATACCCCAATAGACTTGGACACCTCTTAGCCCACTGCCGCTTTTTCCTTGCCAGGTGACTCATCCGCATCATTCCACAAGATCCATCAGGTCAAGCCTTGCCTTTCCTTCAAGCCACATTTGACTGCAAGCTTTGTGTGTTAAACATAGAACCACAGAATGGTTTGGGTTGGAAGGGACCTTAAAAACCATTAACATATCTACATTAACATATGTGTAACTGCTTAAGAGCATAAAGTAACACTAAGAAAACTTTAAGACAAGAATGAAGAGCAACAAGTCTGCATGAGAAGTTCAAAGAGATAAAAGACCATTACATCTTCATCACAATTTGGCTGCGAGAGCTGCTAGAACATCAAACCCTAATGTCAGGATTTAGCATTATATATCATATAATCCAAGGGCATATGGATTTAAAAAGAGCTGATGGTTTTGCAAAGACTGTATTGTGTTCCTGCAGGTGAGAGAAACTCAGATGATATGAAAAACATTGATTAATAAGGTAAGTATCCCAAAAATGTATCTATTTAATCTAAACATGCATACAATTATACAGAAATACTGTATGGTGGACCTAGAGGTGCATTTGTTCTCACACCAGGCCTTTCACCTCCTGCTAAAAACCTCAGGAAAGAATAGGCAACAATAGGGTCAGATGTCAACAAACCTTTTCACATCACACAAGGGTGCAGGTTCTCTGTGAGTAATCGTATGAAGATAGTACTGGAAGAACTACCAAAGGAGTTCTTATTTTTCAGTTCTTCTGTCACTGAATTACTAGGTAGAGCTAGCCAAAATGCATACTAATGAATCTGAGTGGTCATTATGCTCTCATTTGCAAGTTTCAGGTTTGTTTTGAAAACTTAATAGGGTTTTTGTTCCTTTTTTCCCCTTTCTTTCTATATAATGTGCAGGGTCAGTGCTTTCCTGAGTGCTGCAGCTGAGATTTCAAATTCCAGATCATGGCTGGGAGGAAGTAACGCTGACTTGGCAGGCACCAGACACAAGATCTGTTCTCAGCTCTGCAGTTGATTTCTTACCTCACTTTGCACACGCCTTTTTCTTCTCCCACAATACATTGGTCCATCTAAATCGTACAGCCTTTTCGACAAGGACGGCCTTTCTCTTAGTGTTTGTATCTGGCATCACTCAATAGAGTTCCTGTTTCCTCTTGAGTCTTGAGCTCTATTATAACTCTAGCAATTAAGAGCAAAAATCCTGATTATTCTGCCTAAAAAGAGTCTGTAATGGAACTAACACGGAGAACAGAGTTGTCATGACTATTTTGTTCCATTACGCAGCAGAGTCAACTGTGAGCAGCTCTCTAACGAGCTGGATGTTGGTAATGTTTTGTCCAGACCAGTCAGCAAACACTGATAACTAACAAGGGAGTATGCATTTATGAGTGATTTATAAACCAAAACGAGGTGCTAACATTGTACCACAAACTATACTAAAACCAAATGGGCATACTTAGATCGCTGTCACCAGCAGAAGCATCTTCGCTAGTGATAACGGAGACTCGACTGCCGACTCTGCAGGGCACAGCTTTTGCTCTGCGTTCATACAACAGCTAGCACAGTGGGATCCTGGGCCGTTACGAGATGTCATGAATGCTAAATTAACACAAATACATATTTAGTAAGGAGCAAATGGTAGATTTTTGTGGACAGCCAGGCTGCCACATTATTTGGATTACAGAGTTCTGCTATAGCGCAGGCAGTTCTAAGAAAATACTGTAAAGACTCCAGGAATATTTTCACGAGGTGTCTCATGCAATATTCAATCAACTGAAGTGATTCGAAGCACTGCTGGTATTAGAGAGTATACTTTGCTGTATTCATTTGTGAGCTGTAGCATACAGAAATCTGAGCACACAAGAGATCCAGAATCACAGGTAATATGTGACAGAGGTCTTTATATCTTAGAAATTCAGCCATCAACATCTGCTGAGCTGGGCTCTGTTTTAGGTGAGATTTATGGAAAAGCTATTGATTAAACTCCAGCTTTAGCTCTGTTTACCACTTACACGCACACACAAACAATTAAATACATTACAGAGCTGAATAGCATTTCAAATTACAGGAGTTTCTGCTTCCAAAAGCGCTTAAGAACATTATCCACAGACATACATATATATGTTTGCACACTTTAATTGACATTGTTTTCCCAACTCCTTCAAGTCACCTGTAATATCAAGTCAATTAAGTATTATTTTCCCAACCTATTTACTGAGCTACCTAGCAATCAATCCACCTACACACGGAGAGAACAAATGCTCATGGGGGATGGTAGAGCTTAAAAAACTGCTGAAAAACTGTCAGCCTTCTCCAATGGCAGCCAGGCTGGTAGCTTTGCAGGATTACACAGCCTGACATCTTGCAGAAAATAAGTCCATGGGATAAAAGCTCCATATTCTGACAGTGCCATTCCTTCTCTGCAAATCAATACACCCCTGCATGGAATAGCGTTACTAGTTCAGGTTGTACACATGCTAAGTATGTTTTGGATTACACTGGTATAAATAAATAGATGAGAACACATTTCTTTTCATCTCTGGACATGAGGTCATCCTTAAAGCAGATACTAGTGCTGGGGCAGGACAGTAACCTGGGACACTAAGGTAAATCAATTTTGGTTCCTGTCATTGCCACATGCTTCCCAGGTGACCTTGGGCCCATCGGGGAGGGCCTGACTTCCAAAGGGGGCTGTGCACATGGTGGAGATGCAGTAAATCCCAGGTGCTTGGTACCACCTGGTCAGCCCATCTCAGCTCATCCACCACCTGACAGCATGCTCAGCTAACTAACTCTGCTCTAAATTACATTTTTCATTGTGTGTGGCAATGATGAAGGAAACAAAGATAAAATAATTTGCTTTTCTGTAAAGCTATCTAAATCAGTGTCAGTTAGGCTCACAGGTGATGTATCTGCAAATTCTCACTGTGGCCTCTCTCACCAGGAAACGTGCAGGGTTGTGGAACAGAAGAGCATGTCCTATCTTCTGCCACATCAGGCTTCGCAATTGCTCTGAAAGGAGCTCCTACTGCAGCTTGAATATACAGGACCCACCTTGCAAGAGGGCATGGAATCCCACCCACAAATACCTTTTCCTCTATGTGTTCTATTCCCTAACCTTGTAAATCAAAGCATTAACCCCTTTTTTCCCTCCCTTCGTTTGCGCTGCATCTCAAAATTCATCCCCGAGCTCCAGTAACGTCCCTAGCACAAGGGGGCTCCAACGTACACAGGAAAATCCGGGTTTTTCAACATGACCCGAACAGTAATAAATCCTAGCAGTACACTACACAGAGCCAGCGTGAGGCTGAAAGCAGAGATGGCTATAAAGCTCTTTCAGAGTGAAAACTATTATTATTTTTATTGCTTCATTTAGTAGAATGGCAAGTCATCCCCCTGTACAAATACGTACATTTTTGGGCACCAAGCCAGGCACTAAAATAATAGCAACTGTGACTTGTCAGGTGAGACAAGATCAATCAGGCCAGGATTTGGAGTTCAAATCACTATTGGAAATAGAGCTTCCTGGGAGCTAAAGCAAACTAAATTAAAGCACAGGTATTCACACTGCCAGAACATCTCAAAATGAAATTTAAAGGGCTTCTTCACAGAGATCGCAGAGTAATGCAAACAAATGCCCATGAATATTTGTTCACATTTTACAAGCCTTTGCTTTGGACATTTTCACCTGCCTTCAGTACTTCAGTGTGTGTTCAAGTGATCCACATTTCATGGTTCAAAAGTCACAGCATTTCAGTGTTCACTGTAAATAGGTTGTCTAACATTTCCGGTTGGGGAATAATACCAGATGATTCCCCCTCTCAGCTGTATCTGTTAAGACAGTCCAACTTCTCAATTCAGCACCAAATGAAAATTGGAAATTTCCTTTCTCCTCAGACCACACTAGTTTTAGCAAAGACGTCTGCTTAGTTCTTTCAGAGGTGTTACTAGTTTTTTCCCTTCTATGCTCATCTCAGTCAAGGCTGAAGAAAGGTCTGAAACTCAAGTCCCCCATCACGATGGCTCTTCACTACTTTATCCTTAATATCTATTTCTCCCTCTACGCTCTGTGCTAATCTTCACTCACTAACCAGTTGATGTGCCTATGCATCCCGTACAATGAGACATGCTGGCAGCTGTCACAGCATCACTGAACCTATTGTTTGATGTGGTGCATGCGTACTCTTTTCACAGCACTTTTAGCCTGCCTTTTCATCACATTCAATGCGAATATACCACAAGGAAGGAACAGAATTTCAGTTTAAATCAGTCAGTTAAATATACTGACGACAAGTTCTGGAACAGACATTTTATCCCTTATTGTTCTTTTTCATAAGAAAAACACATTGCCTTCCATAAATCTTTTCTGTGAGTCCACAGGGTCATCTATTTGCCAAAAGAGCAATTATTGATTATTCCCAGTCTACAGCTTCTGTCGCTGCTCCTGAAAGTGTGTGTCCATTTCTAATCAGAGCTAAGGTTATGACACAGCTTTTATCATCTGCTTTGCCGGAAAACAGCAATATCCCAACAGTATCTACCAACCAAAGTGGTGTAAAGCACCAGAAAGAATGGGTCCTTAGTGAAGGATCTTCTTTTATTAGAATCCCATAGTTTAGCAAGGTTGATGCCCTGCATATCAGTCAAATCAGCTGCAAGTGCAGTCCATCCTCTGAGTCTGTCTGAGCAGGACTCTGCCAATGCTTTCTCGCACATTAAGGCTTAGAGGAAAAATTAAGGAGTATTTTAAAATACCAGTTAGCTATAAGACTTAGCCAGGCATTCAGAGTAATGAGCAATTGCTTGAAATTTCAAATCTGGGTGTTCCTATCATTCTTGCTCACCAAATAATCACATTCTCCCACTGAGGGACAGTAAAAGACATGGGTCTGCTAACTGATGTTCAGAGGTTTCATATGAAAATCTCAGCCATTGCTGGGACTGACTGGCCCCAAGAAATGCCCGTGACACTCCTTCTTAGATCATTAGGTTGAATCGATGACGATGGTTTGAAGGGGCCACTGTGAAATGAGTTGCTAATAATCATCATGCGTACAGACAGCATTTCGGAGTGAGCTGGGATGCCCCATGTCAGCCTTTACTTTGTGTTCATATGTTTAATCCCCATATCAGATAATTCACACACATCTAAGAGTACCAGCCTGGGAAAATAAATCCTCAGATAACCTGCACAGTCAAATAATCCACCAAATCAGATGTGGAGGGATGACCGGGGACAGGGAAACTATTAGGGAAAAGGCACAGGCCGTGGGAGTCAGAAACAGTATTGCTTGTAGAGGAAAAGGGATGCTGAGGTAAATGTCCCCTCATCTTATCCATAAGTGTGGGCAGAGACTACGCTGCTCCCGGAGCATTTTGGCTTGGTTTTTTTTTCCCCCACAGAGAACAAGCAGCTTGTTCATGAGAGAATGTAATTCTATGTGGAATAAATGAGATTTGAAAACTGCGTATTTTCCACCCACACTACAATGGGCATTATTGCTGGCAACCAGCAGTGGGAATAGCTGGGTAGACAACCAGCCTTAATTAGGAGGAAGGCATATTCTTCTCAGGAGAAAGCCAGGCTTGCAAGTGATTGCATCGAGCACATTCCATGGATTTTAGACGTAGCACCATTTGCAAAGGAAGGTCTGATTGAAAATGAGTGCACTGTAGGGCATCATTTTCAAATTCCTGCATGATATTCCTCCAGACAAGAAAAGGAGGACAGGTTTTCAGATCCTGTTGCTTCTTACTCTATGAATTGTAGGTGATGCATTCATCCAAAATACCAAGTGTCAGAAACAAGGGCAACGATGTCTGCAAGGGCTGAGCCCTCTGAAACGTCACAAGACTCCTGAGCTGGCATTTGAACAACTCAAGCTGAGTTGGAAAATTGTTCAGGGCTCTGTTGCTGGGTTCTTATGTGGCCTTGGCCTGTGTGGCCAGACTTGGTCTGCACTGATGCTGGCAATGAGCAAGTTGGACTGTGTGTAAGGCACGAGCAATTACACCCTCTTAAAGCACAATGATGTCATTAAGGGAACTTCCTTACGGATCACAAGGGGTTAGGAAGGCCAGAGTGATCAGGAGTTCCCTAAGAGAATATGGCCCTTCACTCCTGACACATCTCCAATTGACCCTCAGAAGCACTGGTCCCTCACGGAGTCCACCACTGCCTTGGCTGCCAGAGCTGCCATAAGAGAGATGGAAGATGTTACTAAAAAGCATTTTGCTACAGGATTTCCCATATCAGCTCAGTATTTGGAGAACAGTTTTGATGCTCTTCCTGCATTTGTTTTGTTTTTTGACAACTGTTTGAAAACAGAAAGCTGATTACTGTTCATGGTGAAAAGCTGAAGTGTTGTTTATTCTGCTTTGGAAGTGATTCGGCTGCAGACGTCTGAACCTGGCTCCACTGCACTTCTGTATGGTTTCCAGCCTCCCCTGGAGACACTCACACAGCCCTGTCCTCTGCCCTCCCACTAGCAGGCTGCCACAAGCCAGGAGGTGCTGCTTCCTCTAAAGGAGCCGTCAGTGTCAGCACATGAATCCACTGACAGATGGAGACTGAAAGTCATGAAAAACACAGTCCTGCCCTAGCGATCACATCCAAGAGCTTTCCACCACGTCTCACCCCTCTTACTCACCCAGGAACTGACTCCCTAAGCTCCCCTGGAAGACAAATCTCCTTAGGACCAAGGCACAAAGCTGCCAAGGAGTTGGCTGAAGTGGGGTTTAGTTGTTTGACACTGTAATTACACATTAAGACTTTGAATGGTTTTCTGGGTTGTTTTCAGAGGCAGCTGAGTCTCTCTGGCCTGTCCCATCCAGATGGTGCTCCAACTGGATGCGACTCTTCAGACAACGCTTTTCAAACTTGTTGAATCCAACAACAACAACAGAAAATGGAACTGAGTGAAGTCTGTGCCTGTGAAAGAAACAGCCATGGGAGGGTGGAAGAAAAAGAGCCAAATCCTCTAAAGGCCTCAGATATCCATGAGACACACAGACCTAAGTACTGGTGTCTGAGGCCCAGGTGGTACCCACGGGTCAAGATCTGGCCCCTCACTCCTTGCAGGGCACATGGAGAGAGGCTGCTGCCCCAGGAGGGGACAGCAGTGATCTGCGTGCTGAGAAGGAGCTCTGCAGAGGGAGCCCAAAGGAAGAAACAGGCTCAAGTGAGAGCCCCAAATCCTCCTGCTCTGCGGTTCCTGAAGCAGCGCTGGACAGAAGGCTGCCCCATCCACACAGGCCCTTGTCCTTGGACTGCCTTCCACCTGTATATCAGGATGCTTTCACAGAAATCCCATGCCTAGAAAGAGAGAGGCTGCCTCCAAGCTCCCTCCTGCCAGAGGCATGTCCTATCTGCTGAGCTCCACAGACTCAAGGCCTCTCTCACCCTTCTCCTGACCCCACAGCTCTTCCATCCCTCTCTACAAGGGAGCGCAAGTTTGAGAGCAAGGTGTTCCTACCCAAACCGTCACCAGGGGAGACAGGCCAAGAATATGCTTTGTGGGTTGGGAATGACACTAATTGGGATGCTGTGCTTTGGGGTAGCTGTTTATCTAAAAGATGATTCCAGAAAGGTGCTAGCTACCTCCATTTTCCAAAAAAAGCAGTCACATTTGGTTTTGGAGAGAGTATCTCCTTGTCACTGGGTGCCCTCTGTTCAGAGGGCATGGGTCAGAGGGGGCCCCTTGCAGCTCGGCTCTGTGGCGGCAGTGACGGTGAGGCGGCAGGGCACACTGCAAACAGCACAGAGCTTGGTCTGGATGTTTAGACAAGATGGTGTAAAAAAGGGAGGTGTCAGTAAAAGGTGCTTTAAAAGTTTTTTGGGTTTTTTTTAAGAAGCTTTAAGAAACAGCATCTAAAAGGTGGCATTTAAAAGGAAGGTAATTTTGGAACATAATTGTCGAAGGACATGCCAGAAGTCCCTCAAGATATTTTTTAGGTAGCCAAGTCCTTTCCTAGATGCTAACTTCAGATCCTGTACTTTACAGAGAAGACGTGGGCACTGAAACTGTAATCTCCACTGCCTTTCCATCCCAGACTGCACCAGACCCTGTACCACCGCTCTCGCAGTCCCCGTATAGCCTGGCACCTGAAGAACAGTCAGCAATAGCAAGGGGCTCCCTGACGTGCCACTACCTGTGGGGTCCAGAGACCCTGTCAGATGAGAGCACTGAGGCACAGGCATGGCGTCACCACCACGCTGAACTCTAAGGCATGGCCCACTATGGCTTCGCTTCCAAAACACCAAAACAGCATGGCCTGGGTTCAGAGTAAAACGGGATGTAGTTCCTCTAGAAGTTGACATAGGTGGTTGTTCCGTTTTTTTCTTTTTCTCTGAAACTCAGAAACAAGATAGGGCCATGGCCAGGAAGGCCTGTCTGTCAGAACAGAATCCAGACCGTAAGGTGGTGTAGGTAGGAACAGCAGTGGGAAGCAAATACTGATTTTTGATCCTACAAGGTGAAGGATTTCTACACCACTTCCTGAACACCCATGCAACTCTTTACACCAATTCATTTCTGTGTGTCCAGAGCCTAGGGAGCCAGCATGGTGCCCGGTGCAAGACCAGCAAGCTACTACAGGACAACCCAGAAGAACCTAAATTTGAGCTTCTTTCAGAACGCCTATCATGCGATTATAAAGGAAGCCCCTCCATCTAGATGGCTTCACGTTAATTTTCTTCCTCTGTTTCACACTTCCTCCCCTTTATCTCCCCACTTCTCCAACAATAAAAACGATGTTGGCTTGGACATATTTTCTCTCCAGCAGTTCAATAATTTGGAGACAGCAATGCATCAGAGCTCTCTGTTGGAAAGCACATTCAAACGTTTACTATTCACTCCTACGCTGATTACTCACTCAGAGTGCTTAAAAAATAATAATAGCAACATTAAAAAACAACAAAAATACCAACTTAAAACAAAAATGGGAATATGGAAGTGTACAGCATTCAAATAAACCCTGGCTCCCTTGCCAAACTCATTAATAATTTTGGCTTTCCAAAAAAAAAAAAAAAAAAAGATAGATTTGGATTGCTCTGCTCTTCAAGTATCAAAACATCCAATTAACACAGCTAATTAGCGTCACAAACAGCAGTCAAAAGAATGGTAATTTAGATTCAGGATTTCAAAGGTTTCTTAATCCCAGGCCAATGCAACTAATCTCTCAGAGGCTGAAAGTGTTTTGTTATTGCAATGCAATTGTATAGCATCCCATCAATTAGTGGCATTGCGGGGAACACTCGCTTGCATGAGTCATTTGTCTAATCAGAACAAAAAAAAAGAGAGGGAGGGGGACAAAGGAACAGAGAAATCTAGCTCCTTAAAATATGCAGTATCAATTTTTCTAAATAATTTATATGATAGCTGGAAATGATTGTGAATAACACGATGTCCTTCCCAAAACTGAGCCAGCAGGCTGAAGGGGTTTTGCTAGTTTTTAAGCGATTAATAGGACAGTCAAGCCAGCCACACAAGTGATATCAGCTGGCCTGCAATTAGATGTGTTGGCCGATACGAACATTGTTTTTCAGAAAGGGAGGGAGGAAATGTGTTTGGATGAAAGGATCCCTTTCTCACCATCCTTTCCTTTGTGCAAGAGACACAAAAATGGAAAGATTCTCAGCAGCAGACACTGTTAATTCTTCATTGCAGTCAATTGCACATTATCAAGGGATTTGACCCCCAAAGCTCCTGGCAATCCCAAAGTTTACCACATATCTTAGAATGTTACTCACATTTCCAAAAATCCAGTTTTTCCAGTGGGACGGGAATGGAGGAGCACTCAGCACTGCTGTTGGGATTACTGTTGTTATCTTGGCTACACATCTCAAATCACCAATCTGAGATTTGCAGGTGTATCTCACAAATATCTCTTGTTCAGATCTTGCATCAGCTCCATTTCAAAGGGAAAGTCTACTTGAAAATGAGCAAGGTGCAAGCTCAGATACAAACTTCCTCTTAACTTGCCATGTGTCTCTAGTCGTTCTAGTCCAGCTCAACCCTAGTTTCTGATTACAACTTTTAATTTTTTCCTTCTCCCATACTCTGCTGCCCAGCCCTTCCAAAAAATGTTATGGCCTTTTGGCATTCTGCTGACTTTATCTTTATTTCAGATTAAAAGAATTGAATTTCACATTGTGCCTTCTCCAGCAACAACAGGCTGAGATGCCTGGCACCTAATCCTTGCTCTGGCCTATAACATGACCTTGCAAGTAATTGTGCCTCAGTTTCCCTGACTTCAAAGCAGTGCTTAGTTTCAGACTGCATTTGAAAAGGATGCACAGAGATGCAACGTTGGCACTTTTTAAAAGAAAACAGCAAAGTAGTTCCTGAGCTCTGGGATCAAACCATTGTATTCTCCATGCATGACAAGTTGAGGGGATTATGACAAAGAATATGATTCAGAATAACAGTGATAAATCACAGATTTTTTTTTTTTTTTTTTTTAAGAAATGAGCTGCTTAGAATAGCCCACACCTGGAAGAACCAGAGTGATCCAAATATGTAACAACAATGCTTTTTCCTTCCAGCATATGCACACACTGACCTATACATCCTCATGTAAGGCCCTTTCTTCTCTGTTTCCCATTGGGTACATATCCACCTATCCATCAGCATTTCTACCGAGGTACAGAAGCAGCCAAGGTTCTGGATGCTTTTAGTCTAGTCACAAAATGGAGCTTATGCTCAGAAGAGGCTGGGGGTGAAACGCCCACTACAAAGTAGCTGCTCCTACCCACAATATCCTTTCTTCATGTCTGAAAAATGGGTGAGAAATCCTGAAAGCAAATGGACTTGAATCAAACCAAGATCAAGCAGGCAGAAAACAGATTCTTCATGACAGGAGGGAACCTTTGTCCACCATAGCCCTAATTTCTAGCTCCAGTGTTGGGCCTGCCATACAACTGCACTTAATAAGATGGCTTTGAACAAGAGCAGAACGGGCTGTGTAATGAGTTAAGTGCATGGCCACATCTAACTGAAGTCAAGAACAGAGAACATACAAGAGCTGGGACCAGTTTCTACATGAGGTCAGTGAATGATCCTGGTATCAGTTCTGGTCCAGGCAGAGTGGGTATAAAAAGGTATTCAGAGGTGAAAAAGTTAATGTACAAATACAGTGTTCACTCTTGAAACCATTACCATGTTTTAAGCCATAAAGCACTAATGAAGACGTATAGACTCAATCTCATGGACTTATAGACTGAATCTTTGCCTCGCTTACATTAAGCTCTGGCTGCTCTCGCCCACTCAATCATCCTTAACACACTCATTGGCATCAACCGCTTCTTTGTCGTATCCAGGCAGAGATCCTCATGCTGCAAATTTTGACACAAAGTCCAAAGAATGGATAATTACTAAAGGGTGCTTTGTTGTGACCGGACTGTACTGGTTGGGTTGAGCTGTTGCACTCACTCAAGAAAAAATAGGAGAAATAAGACCTTTAGGAAGCCCAGAAAAAGCAAAAAATATCTGAACAGTATGCTTGATTAATGCACATTATTAGAAATGTCCCAAATGGGAACCTTATGTATGAACTCCACTCTTTTAGGACTAAGGAATTCTCAAATCAAAGTCTGCCTGCATCATTTTCACAACAGAATGGGTGTTAAAAAAGAGAAAGAAGGAATCTATATTCATTTCTCATTCACACAAGTCAAAAAGCTTTCCAGTCTTGCAGGATTCAAACCTCAAAGGCAAGCATTCTTGGTAAAGAGTGTGACATTGTTGGAATATTTACACTATTTCTTTTAAAGTACTGAATCCCAGAGCCACAAAATTACTCAATAACACTAGGAACACTGATCTTTAACTCCCCTCCCCTCCCCAACCATACCCTAAATCTCAGTACCGTTCGGCTCAGCTGACACTGAGGCAGGACACTCTGCAGCACATACACATACAGGTGAGAGATGGAACTCAAACACTGAAAAAAACTGAGAAAACAACTCAACTTCTGAGCATTAAGTATTCAACTTATGTGGAACTGTTGTTCTGCTGCTGCATTAGGAACAATCACTATCAAATTATTTAAGGCACCTTCTGGTTCTGCCTCAAAGGAGAAAGCGGTATGCTGATCTAGATGGCTCAACGTTGTTCACCTCCTGCTCCAGCTTGATAACAGAGCTCATGGACAAAAGAGAATGAAAAGGTAGGAGCAGTTATCTCAAAATAACACTGCAGAAGTTAGCAGGTAGCTGGTGAAGCTAGCTTTTAGCTGAAATCCTACTTCACAGCCTTACTGAAGGTCAAGAAGTCAGGTGTGCTCTTACTGTTTGGCTAACTAAACCGTGACAAAGCCTGTGCTCATAAATGAACACGTATAGAATCACAGAATGGTTTGGGTTGGAAGGGACCTTAAAGATCGTCTAGTTCCAACCCCCCTGCCATGGGCAGGGGCACCCTCCACTAGACCAGATTGCTCCAAGGCTCATCCAGCCTGGCCTTGAACACTTCCAGGGATGGGGCATTCACAGCTTCTCTGGGCAACCTGTCCCAGTGCCTCCCCACCCTCTCCATGAAGAATTTCTTCCTTACATCCAATCTATACCTCCCCGCTTTCAATTTAAACCCGTTACCCCCTGTCCTGTCACTACCTATCTACATATACTCTACATACCTTCTAGTGCAGTGAAACATTTTCCAAACCTCATGTTCCTGATGTATAAAATGGAAATAATATTGACCTTCCTTCTTAAAGCAGTCTAAAAGTTCGTGAACATAAAGACTATTACACAGGAGCTCAGCAGTACTCTATGTAGGGCACATTTGCTATAATTTTTTCTACTTGTCGTTTCCAGATGTGTTTGGAAATGTGCAATAGGTTGATAGCAAGGAAGAATCTTTGTTTGACCAGAAAAACTATCTTGAGGTCTGGACTTCCTAGTGTTAGTGAGTCTAAGTCAGGAGCTGAAATATGATCTTAGCATCATTTCTATGTATATTAGCTCAGGGCTAATAGATAGGTACATAGATCTACATTACAATTAATAAGCCTAGCCAGGGAAAAGTAGGTCCCACAGCACACCTTTCAGAAGCAAGCCGTTATTAATCAGCATTTTAACGAAGCATAATTACAACAGCTTATGGCTCCCACCAGGTAAAGCAATAATTATAGGTGCAACCAAATAAACAGGGAAAATAATTACCTATTTCTCAGAGCTAATATTAATTTAACCAGGCTTGGCCTGATGGCTAGACAGACAGCTCAGTGCTTTTGCACTGCCAGCTAGAAAAACCATTTCGATGAAAATAAAGATCACGGTTGCTATTGCCAAAGAGTGGGGGAAGGTACACAGTCTTTTTAATCTCCAGGACACTTTCCAGATTACTAACAGGCTGTGTGGTTATTCACTGGGTGATGAAATTCTTCCCATATGAACTGTGTATGAGCAGCACATCTTCTCCTGGGAAGAAGAGGTGAAACACCCCGGACTGACACACACAGACAGACTGGATGGACAGCATGAAAATACACAGTTATAAGCAGGGTGAGGCAACCCAAGCTAGAGAAAGGGCTCCAAAAATAACCAGGTTGTCTGCAACAACAGGGGATGGGATTCAAGGAGGATGTCTGCTTACACTGCTGGACAGTAAAGCAGACTTTGTGCACTGACAGACACGTCCAATACAGGTGATCCAAAGGCAGCCATGCAAGGGGCAGGCACGACTCCTGCTTGACAGAAGAGTAAACCACTGGCAGAGGAGCTCCCTTAGTCCTGCCACCATGACTGGCTTAGAGTAAACGGTGCTGTTCAGATGGATCAGCGGAAACCATTCAATAATTACTTTCCAGGGCAATTTCTGCTCCACCGTACTTTCTATCCATGGAGAGCGACAGACGCAGACACATCAAGTGCTGCTCTAATATCTGGAACACTCCAGGCTTCCTCTGGATTATGGTGGCTTGTAAGCACACCCCCTCCTGGACTCAGTGAGGCTTTGTGATTGCACTGGGGATCCCCCACTGCATCGACACTCTGCCTTTCACAAGCAAGTCCCCAGCATATGTAATAAAAACAAACCAAAGCTTTTGAATTTGTTTTCATGATGCCTCTATCTCACTATGGAAACACAAACAAAATACAGAGGTTGATGGTGATTTATTGCACACAGAGGAAGAAAACCTACAGCCCAGTGGTGTTTTTGATTCCAGATCTAATACTGTTAAATATTAATACCTTAATGATTCTAATACATGCTGGTTTTACCTGGTGATCCAAAGGAAGGAGGTGGGGGTTAGGGAGTGTGGTGGAATGCTGCCAAGCACAGGCTATTCCTCCAAAGAGCTGGAAACTGCAGCACAGAGGCAAAAAACAGGGAGGGAAAATCGGCAGGTAATAGGAATAACACTGCACAAAATTGCAAGCCATCGGGTCAAGACTGAGACCAAACGATATTGCTAGTGATGTCATTACGGCACAATCACACTGTGGCTCTACTAAGCCACATTTGTCCTCAGGCCACTTCCCAGCATTCTGAGTGCTTCAGCAGCACCATTTCATTGGGTTCTCCAGTGTTTCAGAACAAATTACACTGGTAAACAGATTTGTGGCAACGCCTGATGCTGAAAGACCAGCTATGGTTTTGAACAGCATTGATTCCTCAGGCTGGTACAAGTCAGCACAGACATGTCCAACTCCAACAAAACAACTGGGAGGAGGGAACCAACTGTTTTGGGAGTTCACTAATCCAGTTCAAATCCACAGACCATCTTTCCTCCTCCCAGAGAGTTGCAGTGATGGGTTGACTGGGTATGGGGATGCACTTAATGTTCAGGAGTGGATCATGCTTTGCTAGGTTCTCTTTGGCTTAGTCATCAGAACAGCTCCTTCAGTCTCATTCTTCCTACTTCTTTTGGTTTTTTTTCCTTAAGAACTACTGATCCTGAAAACATTCCGTTGTGTTTCATATTTAGCAAAGTGACTTTGTGCATCTGTACTGATGTCAGAAAGCAAAGGAAGATAGGTAAGGCACTTTCCAAGGACAAAACTGAAAAAAAAACCCCACCAAGAATAAAAAGGAAACCATAAAGGGGGGTGGGTGAATGGGATTTAAGACATTTCTGAAATCAATAAAAACACAGTGACAAACATTCCTTAAGAAACGATGTTCTCCTGAGGAGCTCCAGAACTAATCGGCTGGAAGAAGGTTTGATATGTTTCTGCTAAACTAAACCAAATCCCAAAGCCTTGCTAGCTTTGTCATCACTAAATGGAGGCTTATGCCACTGTAATTTGGGCTTGAATTGAAGACACGAATGTCAATAGTGTCAAGAGGTTTGGATACAAGTGGGGTGGAAAATTTACCCCGAGGGATAGATTTTACCCCTTGCAAAAGCTGTAAAGTAAGGATTATATAGAAAATGAAGCTATATTGCCAAGAGCAGGGTATTTAAGCTCCTCAAACAACTTCTATGTGATTTTATTATTCTTTTAATTTAATTTCTTAAAAATCTCTTTCTCTCCCCACTCCAAACAGTAACCATGAAATAATGCACTGCAAGAAGACATGGTGGGGCCAAATTCTCATCAGCTGAAGCACTCTGTGCTCAATTTGAACTGACAAGGTGCCTGCATGAGGCTCTGAGCCAAGTACTTGCCTTGTGTAAAGCAACTTTTCCTTGCAACAGCGAATGTTCAGGGTCTCAGGGCCTCAAATCTTCCTGCTGTCACAGAGCCAAAGGCCGTGACTGAACAGAAGATGGAGAGGGACACCTAACTGTCGTGCTGCCTTTCCTTCTCATGGCACAGAAGATGTAAGGAACATGCTGTTAGCGTCTACACAGAACTCAAAAGCAGTAGATATGTCAACCAGATGTCTGGGTTGCCCACAGGGGTTTTTTTGAAGCTAAAATATTGTGCCACAGATCCCTTTGGGCAAGATGCGCAGAGCTAAAACCTCCACAAGCGGTTAAGATGGAATTGGAATTCCTAGGACATTGCTGGAATTAAAAGGGGTTCAAACCCCAGGTGTTCTACAAAGTCTTGGGAGAAAGTTCTGCATTTGAAATGCCTCTCAAACCCTTCACCTGTCTTTTCAAGCAGATCACCTATTTAAAGTACAGTAATGAGCATCATCCCCTGTCTCAGAAGCGTGCTATAACATTTCCTGAAATACATTAGTCAGCTCTCATGAGAGGGCCAAGGTGCAGAAACTTCTTTACATAACTATTGGTGAGGAGTAGAACTCATCCCATGTGCATTTCACAAGAAAAAGGCTGAGTGAGTATATGAAGTGCCTTAAAGCATACGGTTTCTATTCAGCTGCTGTCCAAAACATGTGAAGCCTCCATTGAATTTCCCCAAAATCTTTCTCCTTGGAAGCTTATATGATACTCCAAGTAACTGTAGGAGTCTTTCCAGGCAATTCAAATTCAAAGCTCCTGCTGCTGGCTGCCTGAGTCACTTTTACAAAGGTTTTCCATGCCACTTTATTTGGAAGGATGTTACCTTAACTTCAAATTCCAAGAAGAATGCAGGGTTTTGCTTAGCCTGGATGTAAGTGTAATGCCTGGCTGACCAAAGCAGTCTCCATCCTGGGCAATATCTGACTGCACAGAGGTACATTGGCAAACTGGTCCAATGCTTTCCACAGAGAAGGAAAATACGTTGGAACAATTTGAGTACGTGAGGAATCAGCAAGGACGCAAAAACATACATCACTGAACCAAATACTGCAAATGTGGGACAACTCCAGGGAAGAGCTGGACAAACTCTGCAGAAAGAGAAGCCTGAAGTCCAAGACAGCTTTACTCAGCTGGTTGCCGCATCCTCACACTAGATAAGGAACTGTGCCATACAGTGAATCGGTACAGCATCTTTTCCTGCACTCACCAACAGGCAGGTGCTTAGAGGAATTACCTCAAGGACCAAATTCACTGGGTTTTTTTTGCTTAAACGGTAAATGAAAAATATGAATAAGGTACGTAAAGTTGTCAGTGCCCCTTCCCATCCTTCTGCCTCATCTCCTGAGCCTGAGCTACTGTGGCCTTGTCAGGGGACCGTGTGGGTCCCCCCCAGTACGTGTGACCTGACAACCAGAAATGTGGGAGCTGCATGGTGACAGCGTCTACCAGGGGACTCGTCTGGCTGGGACCTCGCCTGTTTGGCCAGAGCACCCAATTGAAAAGAGAGCTGCCACCCTCATCCAGCTCCCCTTTCTCCCAGGCTGCACAGCTAGGCTTACAAAGAACTGCAGCTCTTTTCCGGCCTACAGTATTTTCTGTAAAAGTCTAGGCTCTGGGAGCCATGCGATTATCTGAGGTTTCCCCAGCATTCATTTAAAAATGCAATTGTAGGCTTCACAGTTGGAGGAGAAAAGCTTAATAATGCAACTGTGTGCAGACCTAAAAATAGACTCCACAAAAATTTAAAAGACTCCCAAATACACCTGGCAATGCTCAATTCCAGCTTCACTGGCACATTCCCTTGTACTTCGAGCTTTTCTTGCACGCACAAGGCAACAGAAGAGAGAATTAAAAAAAAAAAGAGGAAAACGTAATTGTAAAAGTTCAAAAACATTGAGGCGAGAATTAGGAGAAGATGCAGTGCCAGAAATGAACTCATTTACAAAACCTGCCTGGGCTACCAGGGTCCCTTTAACTGAACACAGCACAAAAATGAGTCCATGTTGCATGCAATGAAAATGCTGATGGACGTCATCACCGTGCAATGGCTTTAAAATTGATTTGGGGGGGGGGGGGGGGGGGGGGGTAGGAAGATTTTGTTTCACTTTCCTTAGTGGGGAAGTCAGACAGAGCTTTAAGCTTTATTGACTCTGGTATTATAATCACAGTTTCTGGTCTTTCAACCTGTTTCTGAATTAGAGAGAGGTTTTCTTCTTTGTATGACCAGACACTGTAGCATGGTCGATTCTGTACTGAATTGAAATTCATCAGAGCCTGCTTTGTCTCAACAGAGTAATAAAAGCCTAAAATGTTATTATGCATGAAATGGTTATGGAGCTGGTGAGAGGGTTGTTTTTCCCCCTTGTTGCAAAAAGGGAAGGAGAGGGGAAATATCTGACTTGACAATAAAAAGTGACGGAAAAAAAGATGTCTTTTATATAAAACTGGCTCTACATGCAGAAATGTCTAAGGGAAGCAAAAGCACCAAAAAAAAAGCATCAAATGGATCTCAGAGGAGGAGTCCAAAGGATGAGATGAGAACCTCATCAGCACCTGGTGTGGCTCAGTGCAGGAAACTCCACTAAATCCATCTCTGCTTACAGATACCCCAGTGCTTAAATACAGTCAGAGTCTGCATGTTCACCTCTTGATCTTCTTCTGCCGTGAAACATTAGCAGGTACTCCAGGGCACAACACAGCAAAACCGCGCTCTCTGTGGCTCCAGTCCTGCAGAGAATTATGTACTCGCTATACCCTGTGTCCCAAATGGAGCATTTGTGGAAGTTCCTCACGGGTTCAAAAGGCCTCCGCAAGACTCATCTTTCCTAATATTAACTAAATAATAAAAATACATGCACAGAGTCAAGATACGACTGGAGGTGGGAGAGAACTCCTGTAACAAGTCAAGACACCTTGATCTTTAGAGGCTCACCTCTGCTAACCTAAGCACTGCCTGCTGAATTCCTGTGATTTAGGCAGGATTTTGTGCTGTTTGAGGCAGTCCGGGGTGAGGCAGGACTGCTGATATCTGGCTACATGTGCAGTGGGAAGGGGGCATCCACAACAGGCACTTGAGGATGACGGGCACACACTGTGCAGCCTTTCTCTCTGAGTGCCTATTAGAGTTAATTAGCAATTAAGTAATTGAATTCTATACAATTGTACAAAAGACATACACACAGATAAGTACTGTGCAGTAGTCTTTCATATCTGTGCAGTAGCACTTACACAGAAAATAAAGACAGAGGAGGAAACCTTGACCTCAGTGACCAGGTGGGGGCTTGCTAACCAGCCTGGGTGGCACCCAGGGAGACCCCTACCCCAGAGGCAGCCCCATACTAGGGCTGCCTGCATCTATATACTAATACCTGCAGGGCTGGACTCGGGCTCCCTTGGCCCACACCTGAGCTGAGTGGGTAGTGCTAGCTTTCAAACCATGTTAAACACCCTTGAGCCACTAAACACTTCCAAGAGTCTGGAGGAGATAAGAACAGGGTTCCAAACACATGCTAAACATACCCACAATGTCTGCATGCTTTTGTAAATAGGTCTATATAAACCACATATTTTTACCCTCCTTAAAAAGGGGCTTATGAAAGTGCCTGGTCTCCAACTTCCTTAAATCCTTGCGGGGGGGGGGGGGGTGGCGTTTCAAAGCAATAACTATTAAAATGTTACTGCCATTTGTCTAATGCAATTCCATGCTTCACATCCATCTTTGGAGAGCTGACTTTCATTAACACTTCAAAAATAATTTAAGGTTTTTGCGGTGAAGGTTAGAAACTTTTCACAGCTCAGAGCTAATAGCTCTGCTGTTTACATGCTATAATGTCTTGATAACCTTTTCAAACACACTGTGGCCGGCAGCTGGGACCTGTCCCTGCTATTTTTGTTCCCAGAATGTAACAGCAGAAACGCAATGACTTTGTGCCCCTGAAATGGTCACATTTCTTCTCTTTAGGCTTCGCTTCCATTACAGCACTAACAGAAAGGGCCTCACCTTTTCAAGAGGCTCCTGATGTATTGAAATACAGCCCCGGCTGTTCTTTCCCTGGAGAAATGAAACAAGCTGATTGTCTCATTGGAAACGCAGTTTCAGAGGCCATAGGAAGAGGGCAGGCAGTCTGCCTTTCCTATCTGGAGGTGCCTTGGAGAAGACAATGAACCTATGTGAACTGTTTTCCTTGGAAAAAAAAGGATAGGATTCTTATTTTCAGGTGCTGGATGGACAAAGTCATAATCCCAGTGTTTGTTCCTACACTGCAGCAAAACAAGTGCTGCAGCTCTCTTACTTTGCTTTACTTGAGTTGTGTGCAGATTACAAATCCTTACTGGAGCTATGGCAGGTTGGCAAACGAGCTGAATGCTGTGGCATCCTGTACTAGAAAATGGTGTCCCTTTCAAAAAGCAGGAATCTCACTTGCTCCAGTCTCCTGCTCCTCAACAGCTGCATCAAGGAGGCAGGATGGAAGGATGCTGTAGTAATTTCAGTGCACTGTCCTTAAAATCACTGGGCCAAACAGTTCCCTCAGATACAATTTAAATGGAAATATTCAAGCCCATGGAGAGCTCCAAGAGGGGTTTTCTCTCCCCAAAACCCAGAAGCAAATAAATGCAGCTGCTCCAAACTGATAGTGAGTTAAGGCCCTGAAGCTGAGAGCATGGGACCAGTCTATTCTTATTAAGTTAAAGCATTAAAAGCACTGGACAAGCTGTAAAAAAAAAAAAGGAGACATGATCAGCTCAGTCAAATTTACAGCAGACCTGGGGGCACATCCATGATGTTCTCTCCTCTGGGAGCTCTGCTACATAGGACCTTGGAGCAGTCATAAGCACGTGTTGCAAACACCAGGGTAAATGAGCCCTAAAAGAAATTGTTTTAATGATCATCTCTCCTCTTGGGCAGGGATGTGAAAAGCAGAGCTCAGTTTGTGACAAGCTTTCTGTAGCCTTGCTGAACCCATTCAGAGACCAGACACAGTGAAAGGCAGGATTGTGAGTTCTTCCCAGTCTAGAGAAGCTTCCAGAGGGTCCAATGACTATGGGTGGCATGGGCTGCTGCCACCACAGAGGACTTGTCCTCTGAAAGCACATGGGATCCTAGAGAGCATGGTATGAGGTATTTGTTGCTACTACCAAGTCACTATAAGTACCTGGAAGACAAGTACAGGCTTCTGATCTCCATCCAAGGGCTTTAATATTTTAAGGTCGAGAAACGATAACAAAAACTTTTAAAAGATTCCTTGGCTTGGAAAGAGAGGGGTGTAAATCAAAGAATAAGGTATACATCATACAATTTATTGTGGCTTATTTAGGCAGCTTGGCTAAATACTCCACAGAAAGCTGCACATTCAGCAGAAATTTTGTAAGGAGTTAGCGCAGCAAATGAGAACAGATAGTGATCAGGCTACAGAACAGCAAAACAGAGTCATTGGTAATTAAGAGACCTAAATGATGAGACCCGCTGAATTAGGTCAGTGAATATGCCCCTTCCTGCTCTAGTTTTAGGTTGTGTAAATGACTTAAAGTGAGGTCGTTTTCAGAGTTCCTGCAGTTGCCAGTGGGGCCATATAATGGACGTGAGAAAAGCAGCCAAGAAGTATCCAACAATTTAGATCTACTCCAGAACTGGGTCAACATACGGCAAAAGAAAATTAAAGTCAACAAATGTAAAGTAATGTTCATCGCCACACGATCCTTGGAACCCCTGCTAAGCCTAATTTATATAAATGGCTTAGAGAAGCTGACTACAAACTGGTTAAGCCTGCTGACAACACAAAATTGGGGAAGTGGACATAGAGAGGAAAGAAAAAAAGCACACAAAGAAATTCTACAGAGTCCTTAGCTTTGCTAGGTAATTTGGACAAGGTGCAGCAAATAACTCTTAATGTTGATAAATGCAAAAGCAATACCATTTATTTGCAAGATCTCAGGACAAAATGCCTTGGACTTCAGCAAGGGGAGGCTAAAATGGCTACAACAGGAAACCAGCAGCCTTTTCTCCCAGAGGCCAGGTGGCATGGCCATGTAATTAATTTTTAAGCTAAGAAAGGAACCAAGATGAACAAACATAAAAAAAAAAAAAAGCAACAACATTCCGGTTGCTTAAAAGCAACAAAACGGACCTGCATCTATTAATACATCTTTACAGCAAAGTCTTTAGCTGGCCAAAAAGTCTGCATAGCTAATACTCTACAAAGCATAGGCAGGGCCTCGATACAGGTGAACGCAGTAACCTTTGTGTGAGCCAGATGGAAAGGGGATAGGGTTACTTCTGGGTTCCTTCTGGTAAGGTCTGCTTTCTTGGTCATTCAGGAATTTCAGTCTTAAGCTACACTAGCAGACCTAGAGTACAAAAATGACGTGCTCCAAAATGAAAACCAAGCCTTTGAGAAAAGGTGTTTTTAGGGAAACTCGGCCATTATCTCAAGACTGATTCCAATGCCTCATAACCAAATGTGCGCAAGGATGGCTTCTTCCAAACTATCAGGACTTGAAAGGCGTTAGCGGATGAGGCAGTGGAAGGGCAATTTTGCAGAACTATCACACAGGTTCTAACACTCTCCACTCCAGCATAGCCAACAGACCACACTGCAGAATAGGGCAGGCTAGAGATACCAAGTCTAAAAGTGAGAAGGAAGCAGAAACTTATTTTAAAACCAAAACTTCCTGGACTGTCCTCCATCTTCATAAAAAAAGCAATAGAAGGTAACCCTTTGGAATACTATTGTTCAATTCAGACATTAAAACCAGACAGCTCAGTGCTTTGACAAATACACTACACAGGGTGTGAGAAGTGACTGACCTAGATACAACAAAGTGATACATGCTGTAATAGTGAAATGAGCAGCAGGAAAACCTATTGGACTACTGTAGGCTATAAGGGGAGCGCAGACGAGAACGAGTACAGAAAGGAACCTAAAAGGAAGGGAATAAAAAACCCAACACAGATGACATCACAAGTGCTGTAGTCAAGGAAACGTTTCATTTTTTTCCCCTCAGTTCAGAGCAAGCAATCATAAAGCGGACAAAAAGAGGAATTCAGAACCACTCCTATCTTCTTCCCTGAGCTTATACAACTTTCAGGGACAACAAAAAGGAGGTTTAGTCAGTATAGATTTGGGATCTAATCTTCACAAAGGCTTGATCTTTCAGTGTTCAGTTCATAGTAATTTTGCTGCTGACTTCAATGCACGTTGCATCAGGCCAAAAATACAGAGAACACAACCTGTGTAGTGACAACACCCTACCTGCCCCTCTAGGTGTTGGAATATTATATTAGCTACTCTACACTGATTGTTTGCAACATTGCCAAGGTGTTATGATTGTGTAGCTGAACTCCGTTTTGAACCTTTTTATGAATGTCATCTCCTTTAGAATAACCACCGAGAAGGCTTTCTATCTCTTACCCTAAGCTAAATACCTCTGGACCACAGAACCTGCAGAATGGTACAAATCTTCCCCCTTCCACTGCCAGATTCCTACTCCCCAAAGTTCACAAAGCAATTAAGAGAATTCACACACAAGCATGCCTTGCATCCTGCTGGACATCCAAAGAGGCATGGAAACATCTTTTCACTAATACAATTCAAACACAAAGCAACAAGCAAGCCCACAGCAGGAAAAAAAAAAAAAAGGAAAGAAAAAGGATGAATGACAGGCACTGTACTTCACCATTAGTTAACCAACATATTTTAACATCCTAATTTACTTTACCATTCTTATAAACAAGCTTATTGTAGAGTCCCTGCTTCTACACACTATCCTATCTAAAGTGCATCCCAGTCATTTCAAATGTAAACTCAAAAAAACGGTGCTTTGCGTTTTGCAAATCACTCAACTTTTTCTTGACGCAGTGTCATGCATTTAGTCACAAGGGGATGAACAATCCTCTGTTACAGGACACACAGAAGCTGGGAAATCCCCACACAAAGCTGTCGGCCAACGCTGGGGAGCATTTGTGCTATGACAGGATGTAAGTGTGGCTGGGTGGCGATCACGGTACCGGTATCAGCTCCACTCACCCACTGGCACTCTCGGTGCGAGAGGGGCAGCAATGCTGCGTTACCAGTGCAGGACTGGAGGCATCACAAATCACACCTCCAAATCTTGGGCGTTCATCTTATCGAGTAAGCCTTCCTTATGAGGTCAAGACACGGCTGGTCAAGAAACAGTGTTCCTTTTGTTGTTTGCAAATTAATTTCTTGTCCCTCTCTTACAGAGCAAGATCAGGGAAAAAAACATCTTTTATTTCCTTTTAAGCTATTGTATCGTCTTACATTTTTATGTTCTTTAGATTCCTAATCTTTGAAGTACTGCTGTAACTAATATTTAGACACTAAATTGGGAAACACAAATAGATCAGCAGCTATTAAAGATAATGGCCTGATGCATCCCCTGGATCAGGAAGTTCTTGATGCCCTGATTGCAAAAACTGGGCAAATACTTTGGTTTCTGCTGCCTTATGTCTCCCAGTTTGCTTCATCTTTAGTACTATTCAGTAAAACTTTATTGCCACTAAAAAGCTTTATCCACGTGCATACTGTTGCCTGAGGTCAGACCAGCCAAGTCTTGAGCCTCCTATGAACTGTTTTGATGCATAGAAAACCTGTCTTAAACAATTTCAGCCTCTCCTAATAAACTGGCCCATCTCTAAAGAACACTGATTTTGAAACATAATTAACCTCCATGTATTCTGCCTTGTGCTGCAAACAGCACCAGGAAGATTTTTTTCACCTGATTCACTCTTAACTGTTAAATCATGATTCCTTTTATTACGTTTTTGTGCATTTCATCCTAGTGGGACATGGAAACAAATTTGGATAGTTTCGTTGCCTGAATTTTCTGCTGCACACCAGCTGCCTGGGGTGGCTACATTCTCTGCACTGGAAAAGAAGTTTTATTTCCCATTTCTATATTGTCTTGAGGAGGAAAAGATCTTTTCCCTAATACAATTCAAAATAAATATAACAAAACATTTCTTCACACTATAAGTGGGCATGTTAAAGCCATTTTGGGGCGATGTAGTTACACATCTCCCAGTTAAACTCAGTTTTATATCTGTTCAGTCAAGCAGAGGCTTTGCCAAAGTGTATAGCATTGCTATAGAGAGTGTGGATCAGACAGGTCTTGACCTTGTATGGAGGGCTTGCTCATGACACCGAATTCCCCGTATACACTAGTGACCTGTGGAATGCCTTGCTGCCAAGTATCAGGGAGGTGAACAGCTGGAGAACATTCAAAAGCGAAGAGATGGCAGAGGCAAACCTTGGAAACATGCTTTAGCCTGTGGACCAGGGGAGAATGTGAGGTGAGCAGTGGGGGACTGAGGAGAAGAGAGACCCAGTAGTTTTAAGGGAAGACAGAGGACAAGAAGCTGCACAGCTCACCAATATGCACATGGGCCTTGATGACGTTCTCAGCTCAGCCTGGGAGCTTGCTGCTGCATGGAGGAAGGGGAAAGTGTCATGTCCAGCTTTGCAGGCTGGGTACAATCCTGCTCCTGCTGCAAGACTGGGAAAGGATGACCTTGCTGACAGGGAACTAATGCACACACTGTGTGCCCACGTCAGGTCCACAAGCCGGCACAACACCCACCAAATCAGCACTAGACACATTCAAACATGCTCACCCTCCCCCTTGTTGGCAATTTCAGAGAAAGGCTCCAGATAGCTCAGACGGGCAAGGATCTGCACAACACTTTGACTGCACCTTTTCTGTACCTGCAGCCGGTTTTGTACTGTTCATTGCAGAGCTGTTACAAGCACTAAATTCACTCCTTTCTCCCACATGCACACCTTGTAATATCTGAACTTAGGATGCCTCTTCTTGTCATTCAAACTGGCTGCTCCACTGCTCAGAGCTGAGCTAGCTGGAAAAGAGAGGCACAAGAGCTGACATTCTCAACTTGCAAAATTTATTCCACAAAGAAGGGATTTAGCACATTTATCGTCACCTCAATTTAGATGGAGGCAGCAGCCACCTATGAGTTAGAAGGGAATAAGCCAGGTGGAGAAAGTTGGTGAGAGGGAAGTTGTCCCCACAACCATCAGACATGTCTGATCTTCCTCAGAGCTGCCTTGCTGAAAGTATCCTTTTGTTGTGTGCCCACATGCAGCCATCACCATCTCTCATGCCCAAAATAATTAAGACTCACGCCATTTAAAGCAAGGACTTTGGCAGGTGGGATACAGCAGAAGAAAAGCACAGCAAAATGCTATTCCCTCTACCAGGCTTCTAGGGAGTGGTGATACAGGGCAGCAGCCATCTGACTGGAAAAATGTGGGATGGGACAAAGGGGACATGGGTTGTTGAAAAGGCCAAAAAGGCTCAAGGCATCCGCCTTGCTCATCTAACCTGCATGTGTCTCAAACAGAGGAGCAAAGTGCTGTCTGTGCTGGTTTCCTGGTGGGCAGCAATGAAGGGAGGCAGACAAAGTGATATTTCTCTCTCCCTCTTGCCCTGAGCAAGTGCCAGCAGAAAGCTTTGGCAGCTGCCGAGTGTTGTGCTCTGGGAATTTTTGCAGCACAGAGTGTTGGTCTCGCTGCCGCAGTTGGATGACACCAGACCCAGTGGTGACAATGAGCCTTACAAGGAGAAGTGAAGGTGTAAAAACAAGATGAAATCCAAGCTGTGTTCTTTTGAAGGGAAGAAAGCATTTACTGACGTCAAGAGCTGCAGCCAGTTCCATTTGAGGTGCGTGTCATGCCCAAAATGAATTCAAGAGACCTCAAATTCACCTGGAAGATTGATTTCATGGCCTGAGAATCAGAATATTAACTCTGTATCACTCAACTCCAAAACAGCTCTTCTTTTTCCATTTGTGCTATTTTTCACAGCCAAAGCCATCGCACCGTTTTCTGCTGAGACTGGGAGAGCGCTGCGTGTCACCCCCTCGCAGCTCTCCAGTGTCCAAGAGGCACTAGAAAAGCAATTAGCAGTGAGAGGATTAGGGAGCAGTGAAGTATTCACGTTGCAGTGAGAGGCTGTGGGGGCAAGCAGGCTTGCAGGCTGGTCTGGGCTCACCTGTAACTGCACATCAGACTGTTCTTCCAGGCAGAAGGTCCCACAGCAGATGGGGCAACACCAGATTTTTATTTCCAAAGAAAGTATCAAGTGGAAAGAAGGATTTCTTTCTACAGAAAGGAATAGAAGCAATGCTAATTAAACACTGTGCCTGCCTCTCTGCTTTGGCTCTGTGTGCTTCGTTGCTCCAAAGGCTTCAGCAGTGTCTGTGGGACAGATTTCATCTTTGGTGTCACTTGGATGATTTTGATAGAAACTCGGCAGGCTGTTGCTGTAGGAAAGTAGCCAACTTACTTCAACAATCTCGCACCCAAGCTGCCAAACAGCCCCAATGTACAGTCAGTTCTTCATCATCCTCACAGCAAATGGACCAAGCCTCCCTCTGGGTGACACCAAGTCCGACTGATCCCGCTCTCTACACATTATCTGATGGCTTGTCCAAGGGGGACAAACAAAACACACCCTGACTGACCCACACTTCATTCAACTCATCCAGTTACCCTCACTTTCAGTCCAGTTCAAGCTTTCCACTACTTGGAGAAAGGAAGAGGCAATCAGAGTGCCTATGGCTGCAGGGAAAACATACAGACCCAAGCAGTAAAGCAAAGCGAGAGCATGATGAGTCCAGATGTGGAGTCTCAGCTCTTGGACAGGGGAAACCTTTGCTGCCTCCTTCTTCACACCCTCACCAAACACACTGCAAAGCCAACACAGGTAATACAGCAACCTGGGGGTGGGCAGAAACAGGGGAATTTGCAAAGCGACAGACACACAGCAGCCAGGTATCTCAGAGACAGACTCCCACCAGGAGCTGGTCTTGCTGTCTCCGTTTGCCCTGCAGTGCTTTCTGAACTGCAGAAGTGTTTGCAAACTCACCCTGCTGTCCCTGTGCCACGGCTCAGCTCTTCCAGGGAGATGGGGAGCTGATTAGATCTCGGCACTGCCTTCCTCATGCGCTCTCCCTCCTCAGCTCATTTTCTGTTGATGCGCCCAGTGTGGTTTTCCAGCTCCTGACAGGGTTAATTGGCAGGCCCAGTAGGGGAAATAAAATGTTCCGGCTCTGTGGTTGCTTTTTTTGTCCTTGTTTGCTCTTGAGGCTGTGGGAAAGCGCTAGCTCCTGAAGGGTTAAAGAGCTAGCACAGCAGGTAGCCAGCTGCTCTAGATCTCTACAATTTATTCCTGGCCCCTCTGCAGGCCTCTGCTCACTGCTCAGGTGCATATTAAGGCCACTACAGGGCTGACACACAACCCCTGCTCCTCCCACCCCTGGAACAGAGGGCACAGGCCAGGGCCGAGGGGAGTGAGCTGTCAGGCCCAGTCATGGCCACTAAGGGCCATTTGGGATGCAGGAGCAAGGGGGCTTCTGTAGCCCTTTTGCTCTCCCTCTGGAGTTCGGCTTCCAGAGAGACACAAGCCCCCTCCCAGCTTCTTCCCTGCAAGCACTCTCATTCCTCTTCCATTTTCATCTGAGTTTCCAATGAAGATTTATTACTCTCAGTAAAATGCTGTCAGCCAAATGAGTGGGGAATAGGAATATCCTTTCTTCTTACGTTCCAGCCACTCGTGCATTTGGCTCTCAGCGAAAAGAGCTGAGATGATTTTAGTCCCTTTTTCTTGCAGGTATTATTTATTTGCAGGCTGACAGCATGTGGGAAAACCCATCAAGAATCAAAACCCTGGGGCATGAAGCTGGGTTATTATTCACCTATTTAAAACCTGGAAGGAATTGGGTGGTCAGTTAAGAGCATGTAAGACTCCAAGGCAGAGACTCCCTATCAGCACGTAAGTGAGATGTGGTATGAGAAGCAACTGAGAACAGGCAAAGGAGAGAGAAATGGCAAAGCAGAAGAAGGTAGTAATTTCCATCCCACACTCAGAAAACAGGAAATTTACACAAGATGACAATCGCCAAGGAGATGGAGCATGCATGGATATTCTGAGAGATTTTCCCAAGACCTGTAAGATCAAGATTTATTTTTGAAGACTGATTTATTGGGGGTGGTGGTTTTGTTTTTAATTTTCACTTCCTTGCAATAAGAATATTCCCTTGTCATGTGAGAATGCAACTGCAGCAGAAACACTGTGCTATACCTTGATGACAAGGACACAAACCCAAATGTAAATAAAAAGAGAACACAACTAGTCCGATTTTGGTGCCCACCTGTGAGAAATGCAAGTAACAAACAGACTGCACTGGAAAAACATCCCTCATGCTGGATTTCTGACATTACTGGTTAGATTATTAAAATGGTAATCAGTAAAAAGGGCAATTTCAATCAATCAACTTCATCTCCTAAGGAGAAGCCACAGGAGGGAGAGTGAAGGAGTCAGGAGATCTGGTTGTGCAGATTTAGGCAAATCACTTTGCTCTGTATGCCTGTTCCTTTCTCCTTTTATCTCACTAGACTGTGTCCTAGCCCTGTGTCATTGTCTAGAAAACGCCATTTCTCCTGTCCTGCATTTTCATCCAAGAAAACGCTGGGAGAGGAAAGGACAGGCACTGAGTCTGCAAGCTCTTTACAGAGCCATAAACAGAATTCAGACACCAAGTCTTAACATCCCTACTTGTCAGTAAATGGCCAGGAAACCCTCTGGCAAAATGTACCTTTTTTTTTTTCTTTCCTTATGTTGGTCCAACAGAGAACGACAACTTGCTATTCTGTTAGCTCAAGCAGCAGCATCCTGCTTGGTGAAGCTGAAGGCTCGGCCCTGCTGATGTACTGTGCGTGTCAGCACAACACCACTTCTGCTCTCGGTTTGCTTTGACAAAATCCAGGAAATTGCACTCAAACGCGATGTTAAAAAACCCCATTGCGATCACAAAGCTGAAAGCCTGCTAATCAGGAAACGCGGGGAGGAAGGGTGTGTGACTCGCCCAAGGCGATGGGGCTGACGGCCAAATGCAGGTGTCCTGACAGGCAGAGCTACCCCTTAACTACAGACCAGACACAGGGTCCCAAAACACCCTTAATCAAAACAGGACTGAAACACCTTATCAAGGTCACTGCAGACAAAGCTCACGAGGAAAAACACAGCTTTTGGGGGAGACTGTTTATGCTAGCAAGGCTTGAGGCTTGTCAGGCTCCCCCCCGAAGAGACCCCACCAGGCTGCAGCAGGAGGCAGTGGGAGGTGGTTCCCAAACTGCCTGCACCACAAAGCACACTCGGGAAATAAATAAATTGCACAGAAACTCTGTCCCTTTGGGGTCTTCTCTTTCTCTCCATATTATCGTGTCACTGTGCATGTCACCTTGTAATACTGGGTTATTTATCATCACTGAGTGCCTAGATTGGCCCTGCTAGAGAAAAATCAAAGAAAGCAGCAGGGGCTGAGGGTTGATGAGAAGGAAACAAATTCTTCCCTTCAAGAAGCGTACGCACTTCTCTGCTACCCCGTACACACTCACAGATGCACACACACATTTCCAGGCTGCCCCTCTCCCCCCACCCAGCGGGCTCCTTTCAGCCCTGCTCTTCTGCCTTTTCTCTGCTCAGATTCAGTGCCTCGTTTCTATGGATTTCTGTGTCAGCTCCCTCAAGGATATTCGCTGGAATGGACACATTTACAGGATGACTAACGTTCTGAAAGCAGGTGGTGCTATTATAGTCATACAAAAGCCACCTATTTTTGCCGCTCTGCGCTGTCATCCTGTTAGGCTATACTTTGCTTTGCCTTGTTATCACACCAACTTCTCAGCACCATTACTCGGGGCTGCTCCAGTTCCAGGGCTGTCTGCAGAGGACTGATAGAGGGGCATCTTTGTTCACTGCAGTGGTGGCTTGGAGCCCCCACACACAAAGCAAGGCCTGTGAGTTTCTCTCTGTCATAATTCATTTACTTAAGTATGTTCTCAAGATTCCTGAAGAAAAAAAGAAAGAAGTTCTGGTATATATGCATATCTAATGTATGCATGCCCTCACACATACATATTTTCTTATGCAGAGCAGCAGCCTTAAAATGAAATGTTAAAAAGATGACTATGTTTATTTTACCTTATATCATATTTGGAATAATTATTTTGAGAGTCACAACGTAAATTTTGAGTATTATCTATCATCTTCAATGATATCTGTTCAAAATAATCTAAGAGTTTCCAAGCCATTACAAGTGGAGATGTTTAAGTAGTTATCTCAGTGGGCACATGATGTCATGTGTCCCTGCACTCCTGGGTTTGGTGTGGTAACACGGTGAGGGTGCTGTACCTGCCCTCAGCCACAGGCCATCTCTGCCTAAGCACCTCCCAACACCCAGGACTGAGAAGGAATGCAACATGAAACACAGGCACCGAGTTTAAACAAAAACGCATTATTAGAAGCCACATTTCCTGAACTTCAGTCCTGAGACCTTATTTAACTAATAGTGAAATGACCAGGAAAAAATAATGTCAGCATGTGACAGCTTTAAAGTGCATATAACAGAGCAGGGACCACCACAGGCAGATCACAATCTCCTGTGTCCTTTTCACCTTGAAGGGAGAAGCTGGATTTTCACTTCCAGCTTGGCACTTTGCAAAATCTGGCAATCCTGACTCCGGCTCCTTTTACTCCTCATAAACCCAGTGGAGGGCAGTACAAATTGTGTGTGTGCTTCCTAAACGAGTTTATACCATTCCGGCTCGTGTGTGAGGGATTTGCATTCAGAGAGTCTACAGTAAGTACAGAATTATTAATACAGCGTTGTACTCAATAGCTGAGACACTGCTTGTTACCAGGGGAAAAAACACTACCCTTCTGCTATAAGCGATCTGAATGGGAATCGGGCTCAGTCTCGTCTCGTAGCGTAAATGTCCTGACCTGCTGTTCCCTGCTCTGTAACACAAATTCAGCTATAATCAATTATGACTTGAAATGCTCCTTAAATGCAGAGAAAAATCCAAAGCACATGCTAAGACCTCTGATGGTAACTGATGCTATAAAGCAGTGCAGGAAACTCCTTTTTCTTATTAAAGGCTGATTTTAAATCCCTCTGCAGACAGATGCATTGCTGTGCTGTATACTGCTAACCTTGAATTCACATTAACAAGTGCGTCAAAACTTTCCTTTCCCGGGCGCTTGGTATGCAAACGTCTCTGACAGTGGCTGCACATTCTCCTCTCCCCACATTTCATCACCAAACATTCCCTGGTAATCAATACAGGTCAAATCTAGATCCCATTGGGATTCACAGGGAAAACTACTGACATCAACAGGTCAAGAATAGCCAAGAGAGGATTTATACATCAGAGAGCAGGAAAAGGCCACCACATTCTCAGCTGGTGTAAATCAAGATAGCTACGGATTTACATCAGCTAAAGATAAGGCAGGAAAAAAAAAGACAAATGAGAATAAAAGCATCCCTATTTAATGACCTCAGACGCAAACAAAACCTCATCTTAGCACAGTTGCACAGAAAAGCTGTGACCTGGCCAGGCTGATACAACAGGGAGGCGCCGCCTTCTCTTGCCTGCCAAGGCAGCCCGGGACACAGATGGGAACCAGAGGAGGAGAAAACCTGCTTTGTTCTTGATTTCAGCAGCCGTCAGAAAAGCATCCACTTCTCTTCAATCGGCTGCCATTGAGGAATGAAACGCTTCGTGCCAGAAGAGGGCACTTGAACTACAGGCAAGCGTGGCTGTGCTGCCTGGCGCTGACCCCGTCAGGCCAGCAAGGTGGGGAGGGGGAAAGTGCTTCACTAGGCCCAGCCTTACGCCGGGAAATAACTGCAGGGAGGTGGCAAGAGGCACCAGGCTGTGGGGCCTCCACTCTCCTCCTAAGCAGCTGACACCGAGTGCCCACCGAGTGCTCACCCTCACAGGTTGTGCTGCCTTGGCCTTGAGGCGCACCCCGCATCAGCAAAGGGCTCCAGCGGGTGCTCCTGGGTCACACAGGCTCTGCTTCAGGCCAGGCCTATTTTGAAATGGAAAGTAATTGTCCCACCAACAGTGCGACCACTGACGCCCCAACCCCTGGTTTCACCAGCAATACGGGTTGTGTGCCAGCCAAAATTCTCCCTGTGCTGGAGCATTTTACAGCAGCTCCCCATACAGACTCTGGCGTGTGATAACGTTTAAACTCCCTCCTACCTTTCTCCCAACAGAGGCATTAGTTGAGTTTCTTTTGCTCCGCTGCCCGTTTTCATAAAACTTGCCCACATCTAATACCTCTGAGAACTCTTTCTGGTTGAAACCAAAAAAAAACCAGGATCAGAAGTGTTGGGGTGAATGTATATGAAAGACACGCAGGGCTGCTGCCCAGCAAAAGGACCCTGAACGCAGACTGTCTGCTGTTACCAACAGTATCGGCTGGTGCCAAACCAGACTGGCCTCTACAACCCTTACTTGTTGAAGCACATACACTGGTCCCATCCCTCCAGGCACAATATGATCAGCCTTATCACCTTAGAAAAATCTTGACTACCCAAATTTCGGAGATTATGCAAAAACCTGAATTACAGGCAAGAAAGACCAGAAAAGATGGAGAAAAACAATGATATCGCAAGTATGAGAATTTAGGTCTTGCTTTGAGAGTTTCGTTTCTTTTCTACAGTGTTCCTCTGATGAATCTTAAGCCCGTTTTCTTGTTTGAGATAGGCCAGCACAGAGTAATAGCTAATGCATCTGAACCAGTCCATAAACTCCCACTGCATCTCTCTATACCACCTAATTCTTGGTGGCTGCCTCCGAGTGGTTAGTCCTCTGTTTGCGTCTCGAAAGTTTCCAGACACATAAATAAACCAAGCACGGATAAATCGGGTCTGAAGGTCTGTTTCTCAGATGGATCTGGCAGCTGCCTCAGTTTATTGGCAGTTCATTTATCATCTCAAGAAAAATATTGATGGTTCTGGAGACACAGGCCCTTTCTGTGTCCTGGTTGAAGGAAAGCTGTCCTTCTGGGCAGGCTTCGGAAAGAAAGTCAATGCAACAAATTCTGCTCAGCAGACATGTGAGGGATGCGGTGCAAAGAGGAATCATTAAGTAAGGAAGAAGGGATACAAGTATGATAACCCTGTTGGCCCTGAAATAGCCTAGTCTCAAATCTTCACAGTATCACAGCAAGAATGTGAGACTGATAACAGGTACAGTCATTGGCATCTTCTCAAGGGGAAGTGTTGCTGCTACACGGTAAAACACAAGGAGATTGAAGCTGCATTCTGCCAACAGAACCAGCAACTTACCAGATCTTGAAGAAATCCACAGGAACTCCAAGATGAAAAGGCTTGAAAACAGGAATAATGAAGTACTGTAGACTTTCTCTCCACTAGGCTGTCAGAACCATGCAGTGCTGGTTCCACCACGTAGGAGTGTTAGCAGTCCAGCTGCCTCTCGTCTAGAAAGGCACCAGAAAGACAACTGAATCCTCCAAGCCATTTCCATTCCCCCACCTTGATTAAACCAGCTACATTCCACCTGAACAGCCTGTTCAAGGATTTATTGAAAGGAAGCTTAAGATTTGTCATGTTTTGATATGGTGGAAAGAGATCTCACTTTGTACGTCCTCCAACACTGCTCCAGCCAAATGTCTAAATAAACCAGTCCAAGGCAAGGTTTGGCTACACGTGACACCCCACTGACCTGCAGATCCCTCCTTGCTACATGGGAGGTCTGGAGTAGTTAACCTCCATACTGGATTTCTTGAGGGGCTGGCTGAGGAAGAAAAGATGAATGGATTGTCATCTATCATTTGGTCTTTTGTGGCACCAAATGACAGTTGCTGGTTTAATAAAGATTGCTTAGGTTAGAAGAAGAAATAGCTGGCCTGACAGAATCATGAATGCAACCTGACTGTAGAAGCAGGTTATCCCAAAGTTGTTTTGCTGAGGAAGAGTGATGCACACCAATCATAATGACACAAAACAAGGTATTTGGGATGTTGCAATTTTCAAAGCCCATGTACTCCTCTAGCAGGAGTTGGTTCCTAGACTCTTTTAACTAGCTGCTCAAAACTCCAGCCTTTGCTGAACAGAAATTCAGTTGATTTAACAAGTGTTGAATCCCTCCTAGGTTTTGGGAAAGAGTATGGCAGAACACAGACACAGACTGTTAAGTGCATGAGGAAGTGAACAAATGGTGAGTACAACGTGTACTCTGAAACTGAAAGCCATATCTCTTATTTTGGTGCTTTCACCTGCTGCTTGTGTGACCAGGGCAGGATTTATCCTGAGTTCAAGTAAGAATCATAACACACAGCAAATACAAGTTCTGCCATCAGAGTCACTGGAGTTGATTGTTCATTGCTTGACAACTCATGAAGCTGTGTATACCTAGAAAGAAAGTGTAAGATGATACACCAACTCTAGAAATGAAGGAAGGTTTTTGATCTGGTAATGTTTTTCTGCTTATGATGTACAGGATAAATACTCAGACAGCAAATAAGTAGGTAGGCTAGGAGACTTCAAACGTGACAAAAAGGTGGCTGATATGAGTGCCACGGGATCAATGCTGCTTCCAGTATAACAATTAGGAAGCACAAAGTAAAGCTTGCAGGTGGTAGGCTTAAAACAAACAAGATATTATTAAACTGTGGAAATCCCTAGCAAGGAATACTGTGGATGCTAAAAATGCGTACAGGTTCATGGGAGACAAATCCATTGAGTGTTACTGCAGACATAATCAACATCTCTGGCTCTGGGATTCCCAAACCACTAATTGCTGGAAGAATATTCAGGGGAAGTATTGTTATATGCTTATTCTATTATATTCTTCTCAGGCATCTGCTTTTGGCCTTTGTCAGAGACAAGACACTGCAGAGCACTGGTTTTGATCTGAGCTGATTTGACTGTTCGTCCATTAAGAGATGAAACATGGGAGAATCTGACCTATCCTGCTCTTATAAAAACACAAAGAGTTCTGAACACTAGATCAAAGCTGCAGATTATCTTTAGTTTCTGCCTGAGACATGTTCAGACTTCGTTGATCTGAACCCTGGACAAAGTTTCACCTCTAGGTGAGACAAAATGCTGCTGGCTTAGGGTGGGCATGTATTTGCTTTGGCTTGAACGGGTATTCTCTTCACTTGTGAACTGTACCTGCCAGGTTCTTTCAACAGTGGCTTGATGGAGAAGATGAAATCTGCTTTTCAGGATGCCACGAGATACCTTTTGTTGAGGTTCGCATAGATGTTAGGGGTAAAAGTTTGTAAAGAAAAGGAAAGCGAGGTCTCCACTCACTAGTGACATGCTCAGGAAGGCAAGGAGATGTGAGATCTGTTCCTGTGACTTTCATGCCTACTGTGCTCCTCTGGTTTCTAACAATAGAGATGCAGCTGTCCCTACTGGAGAGATTAATTTTGGTCTCTACTCATTCAGCCAGCAATTTTTCATGAAACTCGTAGGAATGTAATATCTATGAGACCTTTATCACTGTCAAATTCAGTTGCAATTGGTCAAGCAGCTGCGAAAGACAGACATTCAGACATAGACACTAATTTCTTTTCCTAAAAAACATCTCTGAAACCCTTTCAGGTTGTTGGTATTTGGGACTAAAGCAGTAGTTAAAAAATAACTTCTGCTCCCACCCTAGAATTCCTTTTAATCACCGTTAAGCCCTTCTGAGTCTTTAAATGGCAAAATATAAAAGAAAAAAGGAGTCATTTAGGTGAAAGACAGCAAAAAAATTAACAAAAAGTAGACAGTGGGTGTGTCTGATTAATGAAATACCACCTGCAAAAATTCAGATGAGATGGCAGAAAGGCAGTAACAACCTAAAACTGCAAACAAGATAGTGATGATGCAGACACGAGACAGGCAGGCACAGGGGAGAAGACTCATCCAGAGGAGAAATGACACAGAGAAAAGGAAAAAGATGACAAACATGGAGACACACGAACACCACTACAGGCTGGCAGAAACGCAGAGACCTGCTGCAGACACACTGCAATTTCTCTGTTTATTGCTTTTTGAAAAACACCTCATTCTTAATGGCTTTTTTCTCTTCATTCCCATTGACATTTGGGAAAGCTCCAAAGCACCGCACTGGCTAAAGCCCTCTCCCAACCTCCACCTTCAACCCACAGACGTTACTCTTTAGTCATACTAACCACTCCCCTCAGACATTTCCAACAAATTGTTAATATCCTTTAAGCCCTGCTCTCCATTGCCTTTCAGATTAGCCTTGCCCTTTCCTTTGCACTTAAGTTTAGCAAGTGTTACTAATAGGAATTTAACATTTACCGAAGAATTATTTTAACTATGGGTCTAATAGCATTTGTATGGTGTTCTGAGCAACCAAGAGCCTCGCTATCGGTTGTATGTGCTTAGTTTTGTTTAAGTTGCTTATAAGACAGAGGAAAAATACAAGTTTATAGAAAAGCCAGTTCATGAGTGGTGTTCAAAACCTTGAAAGCCAGTTCCAAGAGGGATGGATAGCAGTGCCTGGAGGGAGCTTTCCCCCTTATTTATATTAGACATAACTCTGCAATCACTCATGTAATCAATTTCATCTTCCATTCAGCAAAAGCATCACTCGTCGTTGGTCTAGGTTATTTCCTCCTGTGTGCAAAAGAAATAATAATATAAAAATGCAACAATTTTTATTATTAACTGGCAATTTTATTTTTTTTTAATGCCACCATCAAAACCATTTTGAGTTAGTTCTGTGCTTGCAGGCCACTGATAGCTCGAATGGAAAGCACTGATGAGGACTTCAATCAATAAAGCCTGAGCGACAGTTTTGCACCACATGCAGTGTCTCAACAGAAACCCCAAAGGCTGCATCGGATAGAATATGCGGTTTAGAACTGAGCTTCCTCGTCTTGGCTGTCTTACAAAGATAAGTGTTCCGGTGTCACTGGACACATCCCTAGGCCAAAGAGCACATTCTCCACCAGCACTGAGTGGAGGAGGCACTGGCCGAAACCAGGAACGATACTTGCACATGTCTCTAGGATGCTTGTGCTCCCACTGTCCACAAGGTCCCTGTTCCCTAATAAGGTTGTCAATGTTGTAAGTCAACCTGTGCAAATTCCCTGGCCCAGGCTCACAGCTACTGAAGTCTTTCTGCACAAGATGCTGCATTTAAGTCCAGAACTGACTTGAGAGCATTTCTATGGGTCTGGATATATACCCTGCTTAGATTCTGGTCCCACAACAACCATGTCTTCTCTTCCCTGTACCTTAGTATCCCTGGGAAAGAAACCTGTGTACACAAGAAGGAAATTAATCTACACCCTCATGGGGTCCCCCTTTACAAGGCTCAGGACAACAAACTCTGGAGCAAAGCATGGTGCTCAGTCTAATTTGCACCTTCAAATCTGATGGGACATTTAGGCTCTCAGTACCTTTAATGCTTCATTCACCTCAAGACTAGATCCTCAGCTTAAAAACTCCCTTTCACTTCTACTTAAGACAAGCCCATGAGTCTGACCTGTCCTCCCTCCTTCCCCACAGAAAGCCATGGAATGCTTACCAAACCGGCAGCATGCAAAGCACCTGGGCACACAGAGAAACCAACCGGTTACTCGAGACCACTCTTACTGCTGCAGTTCACTGCAAGAGCACTTCCCCACTCACACGCATGGTATCTGATACCTGGCTCCTAGCCAAAAGGTAACTGGAATAATTTGGTTAAATCCCCAGGAAATACTTTGAAGATGCCTTCCAAGACCGATACTCTGCATTTCATAAAAAAAAAAAAAAAAAAAAAAATCTTTAAAAGAAAAAAACATCTTTATAATAACACTTTGCACTTTTATAGTATCTTTCATCTGAGGCTATCAAAGCACTTTGGGATACAGATGCTAAGAAATCCATTACAAAAATTATAGATAGTCCTAAATTGACTGTAGTCACTTGCCTTAATTTCCATTTCTTTACTGATACTCCTAGACGGTGTCTGCATAGATTGATGCAGTCAGTGCTACAGGGAACTAGATAAACAAATCTACATAAAAATACACACTTTCTCCCACAAACACCTTCTCTTACAGTAAAATAAGTATTTTTCTACAGCACTGTCCACTGTATTGAACTCTGTGAGGGAAAGAGGTGTGCATACAGCAACACCATGAACTGCTTTGCACTTTCATTTCACTGCACTTCATTAAACAGACTTTCACTGTTTCTTAATTTTCTTTGAGCAGGTCCTCCTGTATATACCCAATATGAACAAACACACAGATTCCTTCTGGGTATGAGCCAACAGCTGCAACCCTGAAAAATATCAGCTTCTTATATCATTAACTGAGTTTCCATGGTGCCCTGGGGCAGAGATATTGATGCTTGACAGCATTATCACTATAAAGTAACTTTACAACACTATAATTTAACTCTATGCTTCCAGTAATATTAAGAGCATTTGAAATCGTGGCTGTAAACCTTGACACTTTCACACAGACTGGGGAGTTGAAAGAGGATTTTGTTTTCTTTCCTCAAAACCAGCCCAAAACATGGTACTGAGAAATAACCAGATACTGAAGAGATGATGTTGAAGGAGGTCACTCTTAGGAAAATCTGCAGTATTAGGATTAATGCCACTTTTTGAAACACACAGAAAGGAGCCTGTTCCTAGGAGCTGAGTAAAAGGATGAAGATGAGGACCTCTGGAGGTCTTTTCCTGAGTGTGTGCCCAATATACTTTGAAATCATCTTGGCAACAAGCTCTAAGTCAAGTTCATACATTAGGCACACTGGATAACCTCCGCAGAGCTCCCTCAGCTTTATCAGCACAGCCTTTCATACATCATTGGCTTTTGTTAGTAATGTTGCCTTCACCGAGTGGGAATGAACGTGCAAAGGACATAATCTGGCTCATCTTCTCTTAAGGATATCACTAACAGAGCTAGGAAGATCAGGACAGGCAGTCACCAAAAAAAGAAATGTAAAAAAAACCTCAAATAACCAAGTTCGTTTTCCCTGGAAGACTGGCAGGTCCATGAAGCTCTAAAAGTTATAGATGCTTTTAGCTGAATTGTAGTATGCATACAGATTTCTTTTCCCTGTGATCCATGTACTCTTTAAAAGGAATCTGGATATAAGCAAATGACTGTTTCCTCCAGGGCATTTACCTCTCAAGTCCCCAGTCAAGCAGCAGGCTGATACTCTTCTTGAAGTTAAGAATAAGAGTGAAGCCAGTGGTCCCAGCAAGATGCGAGCTCCTGTTAGGCACCTGAAGAGACTCTAGTCAATCCAAGCTTTCATTTGGTGGCTGTATCCACTTTTAAGGGATGCGAAGCTTCCAGTTCAACACATTCAGTGAAATGGAAAATACCAAGTGATATTTTTGCAAGTTGGTTCAGCCATACTGTGTTAAAGTATTGAGATACTTTCTCAGCTGTTTGTAATATGAAAAGACCAACCCTGGGATAATAGTCTCTTTCTTCTATGTTCTTCACCCATGGCTTCCAAAATGCTTTTTTTTTGTTGGTTTGCTCATTTGTTTTACAAAAGAAATTTCATTATTCTTTATATTGAGGACAATAAGCAGAGGTGAAGTGACGTGCTTAGGAGAGCAGTACAAAGGAGAACTGTGCCACCAGTCCAGGGTTCCAGTCTCCTGTTTCACTCAAGTGATTTCAGGGAGTAAAGCCATACACATAGATGACTAAAGGCCCATCTTTGGATGAGGGCCTTCCCCACCAGGAGGAAGCTTAGAATTAAGATTACAATACCCAAAAAACGCCATGGGCACACTGGCAATTGTGATGACTACCCATCTTGATGATTATTCTCCCCTACAGCTACCAGGGTACAATCATCCAGTGCTTGCCTAGAGTCTGTAATTTCTATCTTCCTACCTCATGGCTAGTCTTTGGAAGAGTGAAACCTTTTATGCGCTCTTACGGGCTGCCTGCCGTGCAGCAGGGATCCAGTTCAAACGCTTTCAAAAATGAACCCGATAATTTTTAACGGTTGATGTGAGACTCCTTTACTGGCCACTCTCAGGTCAGGCTGTGACAGCAGCTGATCAGCAGCTGTAGTGGAAAGCAATTCTGGGTGTGCTATCGGAGCAGTGCTCGGTCCTACAGCTGGGGATTCATCCCTCCTCCCTGTCTTTTATCCTTTGTTCCCTGCCCAGCTATGAGGCTGCTGTGTATCTAGACAGCTCAGCAGTTGAGCTGCTGGTGGTGAATGTTACAGAGCAGTTTACATGCCTTGTGCCATAAGCCCTGTAAATGCTTAGTAAAACATGGCATTTAACAGAAGCATATCAGCTCATTTTAAAGCTTCTTCACCTGGTGCTGAGCAAACTGTTGCTGCGCTGCCTTTTTAATCAGTTACCAACAAAAGCGTGCACGTGCGAGAAGGGTTTTAATCATTTCTCCATCCACTTTCAGGCAACTAACCGACAAGCCTACAATCCTCTTACTACGCCTGCAAAACAGAGTCCACACACCGTTATCTGCAGCACGTTATCATAGGGAATTCTGCAGCGCCAGGCTTAGAGAACATCCCCCTTATGTTTCTGGTACACCAGGTATGTATCAGTTAGACACAGACCTACCAGGCACACACATACCTCTGAAGGAATGTGTAACACGACATTCACGAAGTTACACCTGGTGCACCGCTTTGTTTGCAGGATGAAAATACAGGAAAGACTCCAACAGTAACCATTACTGATAAAATTCTAATTGCAGCCCGAGACATTCATGCAAATGAGTTAACTTGCTACGTTAAGAGGCCAGAAATTCAACACTCTGCAGGATGCTGTTATCCCACCATGTATGTCCCAAACATATAACCCCTGCATGGGCGATGGAAGACCATCACTCCTGGTTTTCATTTAAATAGTTCAGCCTCAGGGGAAAAAGTGGTTTTATAGAACATAGCAGGTGTAATCCTCTAAATTCTGAATCTTTAAGGTATTTCATTTAGGAGAATACATTCAGTCATACTAACTAGAGCAGCTTGGAACAGATATTCACTTTTAATGGTACCTTCCCTTCCTTTTTAAAAATTTTCTTACTTCTCTTATTGAAAAGAGTTGCTGTCCACACTAAGTGTCAGAATTCTAGTAACACTTACCAGACTGAAAGTCTCTCCTCCATTGTGATACATGTAACATATCCATTTATCTTAACAATTACAAAGTAAGTTTCAGTCACACAAGTCTAAACAAAATGCATATTCTTACCCAATGTAGAAATATAGCTATTACAGGCTCATGTGGAGGTTTGTACAGATCATAGAGTTAGCACGTAAACCCTGAGGAACACGAAGAGATATAAAAACCACAATAAACCTAGCCCATTTATATAATGGCATGAAAGGGATTAGTGCTATGATCTTATTTGCCATGAATGCTGTAGAGGAAAGCTGACAGGTAGAATTAGGTGTCACCAGTGCGAACAGAAGACCATTCAGGTTTTTGTTCAGTTTTCTCACTTGTAAACAGCAATAACATTAGGCTAAGATATTGTTGTAGAACGTGGAGATCCTCATTTGTTTAGGTCTCTACATGGAGCCAGTATGGCCACTTTCTGAACGTGGGGTGTGATCTGCTTTGTAGTCTGTGTTCAAGGCCATGGGCTCCCTGAATTTGAGGCTGTCAGGCTGCACTTCTTAATCCAGCACTTAAAGCTTTGAACAATTCCAGCTTCCCTTATCCTGTTTCTATCAAAAACAAAACAAAAACACCCACACCACAATATCAACACAGGGATGTTGGATGTGGGATAAACAAAGTCCTAAGAAATACATCTCTGAAGGCAGATTTCCTGAATACCTTCCCTGGCAGTTTATGGGATTTGAGCTCACTGTATTTTCTTCATTCATTTGCTTGACTTCCTGCCTGCATGTAGCTAGATAGTTAATAGAAGCATGCCTGTCCTTGGAGGCCAATATGAACTGACTGCCTGTGTCTTTGGTTCAGGTCCATTAAAAAATCTGAGCATTAATTAATCACTGACTTGCAAATAGCTTGGAAGAGCTGTTCAGGCTAAATTGGAACGTTCTGCAATTGTTTTACTTTTGGTCACAGGCACTTCAGTGATATGAAACTTCTCCCCTGCCAGGACAGGTTGTGCATAAATCCAGTCACTCCTATCACAGCACACCAGTCTAGAGACTGCTTCAAGCAGCTCCATTTCTTTCTCTAACTAGGAAACTGCACACATGAGGAAGAGCTGTCATAAGCAGCACTCTTCATAGAATCCCTCCACTGAAAGGGAAATAATAAAACCTACCAGGACAAAATACCAGTGGAGCATAGTACATGGAGCCTTCCATGCTTGCTGTCTGCCCAGCCAGTCAAAACCAGCTTCTCGTCCTTTTTCACTTAGCTAGGTGAGAGCATAACTGTAGACATCAAGCTGCTGCTCGTGCTTTTCATATATCACTACTAAGAAGGATCTCTGTGATCTGGGGCCTGTTTTGTGTGCGCTAGCTGCTGATGGTCACAATGACTGAATGGACAATGATGCAGCTCTGTCAGCAGCTGGCAAGCCAAGCAAATAGGTAGAGATGTTAGACCCCACACCTGAAACCTCTGTAATGTGAGGCAAGAAACAAAAATCTTTATGGAAAAGTAAACTAAGCCAGCATGACCTACAAGTCATGAAGAAAAACATATTCAAGGGACTCATGATCTCACTTGCATAGGGACTCTTCCCACTCCTCACTGAAAAACACCTGTTCTTGATAAATAAGCAGTTACCAGTACAATAAGTACTAAGTGAGGAGGAAATTTAAAGGTGAAACTAAGGCATGTGTTCTTAAAACGCCAAAATACCAGCGTAAGAAAATAAATACCTAACCACTAATGACAATTTTGTTCTTCAGTGGCAAGGTATACTACATATGTGTATGTTGCAAGAAGCTGTTTCTTCTTGCAACTATTCCTGGAAATAGTTAACCTTACTGGGCCAAGAAGAGCTTGTATTCCAAATGCTTAAGTCTGATAAGTCACCTGAATACATTCATTCCCCTTTTTCCCCCAAATTTCACTTTTAGTGGAGAAGCCAAACCAGAAAAACCCAAATGATTAAGAATTACTTTCCCTGCTCCCAGTTTCTCACTCTTATTCCCACACAGTGTGCACGTATGCATGGGGGATGAAGAATTATGTCTCATGAAAATTCCCTCCTCGCTACCCTAAAGCTGTAAACCTTCCTCAGCTTCCGAAATGCAGTGGAGAGTTAAATAGGCAATCACAGCTAATCTTTCTCCCTCTGCAGTGTTTCTAAACACTGGAAATTTCAAGAACTACCAAGACGGAATGACAGAATGAAATAACACACTCAAGCTTTAAGTATGGGCACTGGTTATTTCACTGAGCTTGGTGACAAAAAGAAAATAAAAACAGATCATAATATCGGTGAGAACAATTCTACAAATTGTTGATACATTGAGATAGCCAGATGGAGATGCGTTTTTTGAGGAATGAGACACTGTTTCTATCTGAGCACTCAAAAATGCGAACAAACTTGGCAGTTTTGTTTGCAGAGCTCGCTTTCCATTTCTTTGTCAACTGGTATTAAAGACCTGGCCCTGAGGCAGCTGAAGAACCTAATGGATCCTTTAGAGCCTTTTGGCTGCAGTTCAAAGGCAGAGAAGATATTTTAACTCAGTACCAAAGATGCACTTTCAACTTGCTATTGAAACAATGATACAAACACAGGGATAATGAGAGAATAAGGAGAGAAATGAAGAAAGAAATGGAAGACTGTGGAAGGGAATGGATCACAAGCTCTCCAGGAGTAGTTTCTATAATAAGTGTGTGAGACAATCTCCTACAAGAGGGAAATGGCTTATTTGATCTAATATGCCTTTCTCTTCTTGAATTTCCACAGTATGGAGAATCAATGTGAGGGAAATTAAAGCATCAGGAGCAGACTCACATTTCCACTTGTGTGTTCCTATCTCAGCAAACTCTTATTGAGATAGAAGTATTTACCTCAAGTGCCCAGCTCACGTGTGCTGCGAGAGAAGGAAGGATGTCAAAAGGATACATGCTTCTTCCGTGTAGGGGACAGCAGAAGTAGGTCCACCCAATATGTAGCTGTAGAATGAGACTTCCAGAGTGTAGCAGTAGGATGTATCATTTAACAGACCACCAAGAAAACGACGGCCTGTCCCTGCTTTCACAGCATCTCTGTTGAATGATGTACTGGACTGCAGGAGGAAGAACACAAAGACACGAAGAGAGTTCGTGAGTGGAACACGGGAAGAGGTGGAAGGAGTGTGTTAAAGCAGAAAACCGTTAAATTCACATTGCCAAATCACATTTACGCTATATGAGACTGCAGTATTTTTTGAGCATGGCCTGGAGAGACCATTAATGGAACCAATTCTGGCACACAGACTACAAATAATACCTTGCAGATTCTCACAAAATTAATCTCAGTTCGCTAGTAACATCAGTTTTTCTCCTCCCCTTTTGGATGACACAAAGCAAGCCTGTCATGCATGAGTTGAATTTTCCAGACACTGCCTTCTCAAAAGTTAAGTTGGAGTATTTTTTCAGTACTGGGTTCCTTCTCTCTACTGCGCTGCCCTGTATCATAATAATTCCCGCACCCCACCCCCCCCCACCCCCCCCTTAACCTGGACTCTTTTAAGCAAAGTGAAAATAGAGTGGCATTTACGTTTTAGTTAAACTTTCTCACCTAAGACATTTGACCAGTTCTTAAATTAGGGCACACAAATTTCCACTTCACTAACTTAAATGTTATCTGGGTGTTGCTCTCTGGGAGGAAAAATATTCTGCACTATTTTATAGCATTAGCAGCACAGTATAAAAGGCAATATTTTGTGCTATTCCTGAAGATCTGGCTTTAAGAACCCTACAGCTTTATGACTGTTCATTTGAGGGGTGGAGGAGAGGACTCCCAAGTATTTCCATAAATGAGTTTTAGTTCTCCTTTGAAGGCATGACGTGTAGACTAAAGAGGAGCTCATCTTCAGGTTGATTGAAGACGCAGAGCTTGTTCCTACCAACTAGACAGAAAAATGGATTCCCAATATCATTTTGGTTATCAGACTCTATTCACAAGCCTCATACCCATTAGATGGAGTCGATCTGGGCTCAGCACAAACTAGTGATCAGAACAACAACAACAAAAGAATAAAAAGAGGCAAAGAATGTGCACTTATTAGATCCATCTTGGATTTGCTGCATAAAAGGCTTTAATACCTTCCCACTTTAAGACTTTTACATAGTTGGTGAAACATAAAAGCTCTTAAGATAGATTTCTGTTCAGTCAATGCACCCATGGAAGGTACTTTGAGCTATCCAGGGTCCTCTGTTGAGCGTTAAGGCTCATCTATTCTTGCCAAACCAAAGTTAGTATTTATCGAGTCCATCTCTTTTCAAAAACAGGGAAAATAGGATTTCTTTCTTAGTAAAAAATTAGATGCACTGGTTCAAAATCGTAAACTTCTCCACACCGAGACAATCAGATTAATACTGAAATGAGAAACAACTGTTGATGAATGGAGTATACCAGAAGATACAAAGAATGGAAAAGCCTGTGGGTTTAACATTCTGAGTGTATTCTGCTCTGTGGCGGCCACAGAATATCCTTCAAGTTACATGTCTGAAATGTTAGGGATATTCTATATACAAGGGATACTTGGGATTGCAAAGGAAAGCTGGGGAGGGAGCAGTGTCGGTCACAGAGCAGAAGACATTCTGTGTAAAACTGACCAAAAAGGTAAATATCATGTGATGATAACAAGAAGTTCTTGCATTTGGAAGATCCTATATATAATGGTAATAATAAACCCAATTCCATCTCATTCTGATTAACCTGGGAAGCTTTCCGTGCCAGGAACTGTGGCCATCAACTCTTAGTGTTAGGGTTAGCATCCAGAGAACCAGAAAGCCCACAGCTCCAGGGATAATTGGCATTGCAAAGGCCTGCCAAGAGGAGCACGACACTGCACCGACATGCCTCCCTCCCCAGCTTTCCTAGCCAGAACCCGGGGCTGGGCAAGGCACTTAGGGGTGATCTTTGGTGCACAGAGGTAAAGTGTCCATAAGGACTGACAGGGAAATTAATTATTTGATATGGAATAAAATGCTTAAAGTGGTCTACAAGAGGGAATGTTTACAGATTCACAGTGTTAGGGGTTGGAAGGGACCTCTAGAGACTCCTTACATCATATCCTAAGTACATAATTTTCATAGATACTCCATATCAGTAACTGTGTCCCCTAATCACTGGAGTACTTCTGTCCCTAATGTCTTTCCTAAATCACCTCTCTGACATTTTCCTTGTTTTCACTGTGTCAAATACAGCCGCAGAATTATCTCATTCCCTTTGTGAGTGACGCTTATGCTCACTAACCACAATTCCATGTTCTGATATGTTTGTTTTCTTCTTCCTTTGGGCTGGCTCCATACACCCACATTCAACAGTTGATGCTCTTGTACATTGAAAATTCCACGACAGGCATTCGTTTGAACATGAAACACTGTCTGCTGAAATCAATATCTACTTGACTTAGGAAGCAATCTGCAGAGCACGACCATCTTCCTTCATGTTTCTGCATTTTAACTGAAGACAAAGCTTTCCCAAGTTTCAGGGTCTCAGTAGTCTCTTGAAGGCTTTTTTTGAAGGAAGTCAGAGAACTTACATAATATTTTCATCACAATTATTGGCACAGTAAAAGAGGACCATGCCAACAAAATATGCTGATGACACACTGTGGAATTAACCATCATTATGGAGGAGGCTCTGAATATCACACACACAAAAAGCAGTGGGATGACTTCGAGGACCAGAGTGATAGTAGTCAGAAGAAACTCAGCTGCACAGGTGTCAGGTCCTGTACTCAGGTCCTAATAAAACACAATCTCTGCTATAAGCTGAAACGTCATCAGCTGGAAATAGATGAAGAGAGAGTCTTATGTATTACTTCACTGAAGCAATTTTTGTATTCTAGCAGAAAATAGCTCAGAAGTTGGAACTAGTTATTGGCAAAATTATACTTGCTATATTTCAAAAGTGAAGCATAAGTAGTTTAAATAATTTGAAGGTTTTGTAAATGGCCAAAAAAAGAAAAAAAAATTTGAACTTCCCAGAGTTTGAATTTTTATAATCTTATTTTGTGAGGTTTATGGGTTTGGGTTTTGTTTTGTTGGTTTTTATTTTTCCTCGTTTGTTTGTTTGTTTGTTTACTAAAAGAGTTTCAGTTTCAGCTGTGTAAAATCCCTCGAAATGGCAATGCCATTAATAAAATCATCTGTTTATTTCTTTGCCAGGTAGTGCTGCAATTCCAGAAATAAAAAGAAGCTGAACCTTCTTTTAGGTGCATAGATGCAGATTTTTAAGTTTAACTTTGTCCTCATTTTGAAAAATATCTGATGGCATAGACCAACTTGATGTCTTGAGTAGAAATTAAGATCTCTGATTTGACTCAAGAAGTTTGGGGTAGAGAAAACGGAACATAAAACTTTCAAATGTGGACACTTGCATGTTTGGGAACGGCAGCCTGGGCTTGGCTCTAGCGCAAACGTTACAGGCCAGTATTTGATCTGATGTTTTAGATGAAGAGAAGTACAGATTCAGAAAATTCAACTAATGACAAGGGAGGGCAGCAGGTACTTGCTTGAATCCAACCTTCTACTCACTGTTTCAAGTCAAGACAAATGAAGTGGAGAAATAAACAGGCAAAACTTTGACTCCTCACCAGAACTGATCTTGGCAACGGTTAAGGCTGAAACAAAGGCTAAGAAAAGCCATCTATTATTGTGGCAAAAGGAGCCTTTTGCATGCACATTTATTTAATCAAGCTCTAATCTGGGGTAAGGGTGGGGCAAGAGAGGGGAAAGGTAAAGTTGTCTGCAAATGAGTCTCTTGTTTTTCTGGGAGAATCTGTTGCCCTAAAACCCTTGAAAAGATGAACTGAAGTCATCATTAAGCAAATGCACTGAGCAGGCACAGCAGGAGAACAGCTAAACAAATATTTATTTCTCCAAGGCTGAATCACACGGGAGTGTCAACAACGGCAGAAAATACCAAGTCTGGAGGGTGGAGGGAGGAAACACCAAAGACTTTAAAGTTCTTAAATAATGATATTTGTATAAAGTCAACAGTAATCTGTTATTAAAACACAGATACATTAAAGTTCACAGAAGGACTGTGCTTCCCAGCTTGTGTAAGAGAATGCAGTGATCAAATAGCTATCTGCAGCATTAGGAGCTGCCAAGCAACAAGAATCCAGTGTTAAGAGAGCAGAGCAGGAAGGGTGAAGGATAAACCCACCAGAAAACTACACCTGGGTTTCACACATGCTTGGGAGCCTCAAGTTGTGCTGGCCCCCTCTCTACATCTCAGGCGTTAGTGGCAGCTTCCCCAGGCCTTCCTACCGAGTTTCATTCCTCCTCCCCATGCTGTGCTGAATACCTTCTGTATGACCGGCTTCCCCACTGGCAATGACAGTGAGCAGCCAGGCAGCTCAGTTCGTAAACCAATTGGACCTTATCAGCCATTGCAGACAAAGAGATGTGTGGAAGGAAATAAGGGGCGGGGGGGGGGGAAATTTGCAAGCAAATTCTTTCTGGAGTGGTCTCAAAGCAGAAAAAACATCCTGGCCCTTGGTCAGACCCTTCAATGTGCCAGAAGCCCTGTCTCCAGGGCAGTCCTGTCTCTTGGCTGGTAGAGACACTCTACCACACAGCATCTCTCCTCAGTGAATTCAACCCCCTCGTCTCTAGCTTGCAAGCTCAACGGCTTAAGCAGCTCCCATACGGCAGAAGGATACTCTTGGTTTCTCAGCACCGCTCCATCCTCTTGCTAACAACTGCTGGAATTAATGGAATTAATGCCCTGAGCAGTCCATATTCACACAGTAAGGGCAGGCAGTTTGCTGATTGCCTCTGCCTGCCTCTATCAGTCAAGAGTGACTCCAAAAGACAAAGAGGGAGAACATGACATTTCTCACACATCTGAGACCAAATTTGCCCAAATCCACCCTTTGGCACCCTGATGGACTTGGAAACTGAGTGGTTCTGTTTGGTGGGACCTTCCAATGGTGGGATCTCCTCCTCAGAATATGTGTGAATTCACAAGGGACTTGTCTTGCTACAGCATCAGAAAACCACAGGTTGCACAAAAGGAAAAATTGGAGGCAAAACCCAGTAAATCTGTGTCCACTGTTCAGTGGAAGAAAAGGTGACAGAAAGGGCTGAAATGTCAAGCAGGCTCAGTGTCCAGCCAGCGATGGCTGGGAGGTTCAGTTCTACCTTTCATGATGGCAGGGCAAAGGGACAGGGCAGAAAAAGGTACTTACGCATAGAGGACTTGTTGGGGAATGAATCTTTGCTGTCTTCTGAAACTGACCAACATGTTAGGGAGAAACTGGACCAAGGTATGACCACTGTGCAAGTCAGACCTTGCCCGGCTCTAGCACGGGAAGCAGGCTATAGACTGCACATCACTTATAACCAATCCTAAGGTGTTTCTCCAAGCCAGCAAGAAAGGAAACTACAAAATGCAAATGACTCAAAGTAATTAGGAGGGAAATCATCAACCAGACAGAGATCTGGTCACAGCCTTTGACAGGTTGAGAAAGATTAATTTCTGATGTAGCAATGTCGAGGGAGTACCAGCTGTTCACATCTACTGCAACACAACTGATTGTTTACGTGGCCATAGAAGGAAGCAGCAAACTGCATATATCTTCACAAACTTGAGCTGTAGTGTACATGTGAACCTTTCCATTTGTCCTCTCAGAGTATCTGCATGAAACTGAGCATAAAGAAATCTTCCCCTTTGCACAGATAAATGATTCAGGTCCAGGAGGTGTTGTACAAAAGGATGTAGCATATTCAACTGTATGATCACAAGATTCAGAGAATCAAGAAAAACTGGCCACATTTGTCTCATTCTGTAGCTGAGCAATAAGCACTGTACCTACTGGGGTAAACTGGTACTGTGGATACAAATTTCTTCATGTTCTTTCCCTACCAACACCAGCAATGGCCAAGTGTAATCAGGACTCAATTACAACCTCAGTTATTCGCTGATGCTGCTCTTACAGCTGAAGAGCAAGCTTTTTTCCTAAAGCATGTCTGACCTCTATGAGCACTCAACTCATTGCACCAGCGTGGCAAAAAAACCGATAAAAAAAAAGTTAGTACTAAGTGCTCTAGAAAAAAGGAATGACACACTTGTCATCAAGGAAGAATAGACGTGCCATTGGGAAATGGACTGGAGCCCAGACGATGTCAAATCTATCTCGGTGAAGAGTTTTACAGTATCAGCTATAACTCACTCTCTCTCATTTTCTAGAACGCTTTATTGAAGCCTGCAAAAGTTAGAAAGAGCACAGAAATGCACTGGCTTTGAAATCTTTGCCACAGAAGATTGCAAATAGCAATATTACAAAATTGTGATTCTTCTGTTTGCCGCTTCACAGGGTGCTGAAAGTGAGGGGCAACTGGCAGCTCACTTTCCTCATGTGGCAGAGCTAATTACTGCCGTGGTGTGGCCAACAGTCACTGCTTTGACCCTGCCATGCTTGCAGCTGGGAGCCCATCAAGCTGTCTTACAAGCAAAACTTATCTCCTTACTTCTCTGGAAGCACTGAGGAAACTTCTCACTTCAAAAGCCAACTTGACTCTCTCCACACACCCACCTCTCACCAGCTCCATTAACTCTCTTAATAGACTGGAAAACATATGTGTCAGTGTTTTTTATGATAGACTATCAACTCCATGCCAACTGGGTCTGGAGACTTGGAAATCATGACATTTGGGAGGCTGCTATCGGGCAGCCTTCTTCCAATTTATTTTACAAACAAGCTGCAGGCACCATCTGAAATGTAAATGAAATTATTTTTAAAAACGAAAGGGAAAAACAAAAAAAAAGAAAAAGAAAAAAATTCCCAAAGGCAGAAAGCTGATCTGAAGGTGGTAGCAGGCAGAGGAAGGATTCTGGGAACAGAGCCGTGATGAAATGGGAACAGAGCTCAGAATTACTCCCTGACTCATCTCACCTTGCAGCTTTGCTGTTTTTCTGATGCACAGGAGGAAAACATGTTTCATCTCCAAGTCATTTGTGGCTACTGAAGTTTGGGAAGAGGTTTTGAAAAGTCCAGGATTGTTTCAAAGAAAGATCCCATTACTTGGAGCCCCTGAGGGACTTCATTATCCCTTTAATGTGTAGTAAAGGAATTCCAGATTTTTCCCCACCCCTCCCAACTGTCTTTCAGTCATGACTGCTTAAGTTTGCTGATAAAAACACATATTTGCATGGTCATTAGCAGAGGGGTTGGAAGGAGGGAGCTTTATAAGCTCTCAGTTTATGCCTCAAAACCAAACCTACCAAATGAGCTCCCTTTGTGGAAACTCTGTACTTAGACAAGCAACTGGGTTTTATGCTTCAGTGTTTCAGCTGTTCACCTGCAAGAACTACAAGAGATGCATTTTTCTTTTCACTGCTCATTACTACCCGTGCTCTGCTGTGTACAAGGCTGTACAGCTTCAGGACTGATGGATGTCTCCGCAGCCCGCTGCCTGTCCCCACACCTCGTACCAGTTACACTGGCAGCACCAGTGCAGCGGTTTGCCCTGCCTTTCACGTTCCCCAGAACTCATTCTCACATGCATTGAAACTGGTTGTAGTCGCAACTCCCACTTCGGTGAATGCTACAGCACTGAAGACGCTTGAGTTCACTGGCTTCACCATAGCGGGTAGTGCCACTGAAATCCAAATCACAACAACTCTTCTGAGAGCTTCTTAAACAACACCCTGCAGCCAAACTGAGCAGGGTGGCCGTGGCCTTACCTCAGACCTTCACAAAGTCAGTTAAGGGCTCCCTTACAGAGCTGAGCAGCCCACCCCAACAGACTCAGAAAAGGCAAAAGGAGGTGGCGGATTTCACTCCACCCTTTTAGCGGACCTCGGTTGGTGCTCTACTTGCCACTAGATTCTGCCACCCTGAACACACACGCATGCAATCACACATGCGCACACAGCGTTCTGTCTCCCAAAACACACTTCCTCAGGTTCTCTCAGCTGCTTCTTCAGTGATCCTGCTTCTCCTTGTCACCAGAATGCCACTTAGCCACAAGTGACAGTGCCACCTACTCAACCATTAACCTATGCACAAACCCATCGCCCATTAGCCAGCAAATTAGACTGGAATTTATCTCCCTTTAAAGAGCCAGCCCAAGCTGTGACCATTGATATACACAAATAAGGGATCTGCAAATGCTTCAGGGTAATAACGAAGAAAAGATCTGCTTCCCCCCCTCCCCACTTTTAGTAATATTAAGCTCTGCTTCTCAGAGCACATCCTTCCCCAAAGATGCCAGATCTGGTATTTCCTAGTCTAACCTCTACAGAATAATCACACCATTTAGAAAATAACTCGTGTCTCTGGAGTTCTCAGTTTCCCTATTTGTCAGGAGAAAACGAGACGTTTCCTCAAAATACACAGTAAAATAGCCTCTAGCAATAGCCTGCAATGCTTCTCTTTACAATAGTTTTACGAGCATGTGTGCGGTCTCCTGGGAGTGTTTTCATAATCATTTATACTAATGACAGAAACCTAGGACAATGAGAAAGGGAAATACAACCTTCATGCATGCAGTTGCTGTGAGTAGTCTGCAGAAAAAAGTGGGGTTTTCTGTGGCTAAAATATGTTCTGCTTGCTTGTAGGTCTAAATCAGGAGATTACAACCCCTCCTAAGGAGGGCAGCATGCTGTACATGCAACCTTGTACAGCCCATTGCTCAAACTCCTCCTGGGCTCTCTCACTACTCCAGGGCAGTTCTCTGAACCAGAGCTGCGTTCTACATACGTTAACATATCACATAGTTAAAGTGGTAATACCCAGAAAGAGATCCCGGGAGGGGGAGAGGTGACCAGTTCTTAACCAACTTCCTAGCCCTCCTTCGCAGCACGGTTTGTCCCAGCCGAGTGAAATTTGCGGCACTCTGCAAGAGAGGCAGCTGGCATTTGAGTGTAACGGAGCTCCATGGTATTTTGCTTGCCAGAGTTAAACCACGACATCGTGCTACTCTGGGAGGCTGTCACCTGCTCCCGGCTTGTTGACATTAGGTAAGAGTAATGACGGTCTTTGAAAATATACCAGAAAATTGCTGTGAAAACTTGTTTCTTGTGTGGATATTCATAATTTCTACCTGTGTGGGGATGGAGAAGGGGCTGTCATCTCCTATATGCACAAACACCACAGCAAGAAGGTACTGAAAGAAAATCCATTTACTCAAACACTTTTTCCCCTTTCCTTTTCCTTTTCTTTGCAATATAAATTAATTCAACCCTCTGTATAAAAAGCGGGGTAGACTGGTTCAGCACGATAACAGAGCAGTTTCATTTAGCCATGACTCTCCAGAGGGCAGAGTTCTTGCGAGACCAAAACCTGTAACGCTTAGAAGCGCAGGCTTTCCAATCTGTTCCCTGTGCCACCAGAAACACAATTCCTCTCTCCCTCACCCAGACGCCAGGATAAATAAATAAACAAACAAACAAATAAATAAACAGGTCCAAGAAGAAGTGAGCAAAAATGCATCCCAGAGGGGTGCTAAAGCATGTAATAGCTGTATTTGTCTTCCTGGAAATGCCCTGGTACAAGACAACAAAAAAGAAGGTAGGATCATTTGTTGTGCTCAGGTTTTAAAAGATTTCTGAGTAGATCTGTTAAGATTGCATGGTGTTAACAAAACCCACCGGAACGCAACAGCTTTTGCCTTTCTGGGACAAGGGTTGTTTTTGCCAAAAGAGCTGAGAGGCACTTAGGAGATGGTGGTGAAAGTGAGTTTAGATTTCACTTTGGGATGAATTCTAGGTCTGAGCAACTTGCTGGCTGCTCTCCCTTCCCTGCCCAGCCACATGCACATTAAAATGTGCATGCCGACACAAACTGGTTCTTCTTTATTTCAGAACAGATTATTGGGATTTGCTCATTCAACGTTCATGAGCTGTTATTACATCCTCAGGCACGTGCGCCAGCACTTCCTTCAGACATGGCCCAAAACACCCTGGGATTAGTAACAGGGATCACAAGACTAAGAGGGAGATGTCCAGCATGAGTAAATGATAACAGCCCAGAGAGGCTGCCATGGGTAGATGGGATGAGGTTTACTGGAACAAACACATCTTCCCTAAGAAAGCTTGGATGGATGATGGGGGGGCTGTGGAAGTTAGAATAACAGACCTGGAGCATGTGGATAAAAGGAAAACAATAGAAAACAGAGAGATATTAAAATCTTTTACTTGGTTGCTCAATTTAAGATTGGCCAAAAGAGCCAAAACAAAAGAAAAGCCACAACAAAAAGTACTAGGGCAAAATCACTCCATGTCTGAATTTTCTTATATTGCCGAGACAATAATAGTCTCAGCAACATGTTTTAGGTCAGAGGGTTATAGCACTGGGGTTAACAACATTTTCCCTACAGAAAACTAGGTCTGTTGTTGTTCAGAGGGTTCACTGTTGAGTGTCCAGCATGGTATAAAACATAGGGAACGACTGACAAAGACACCAGACTGGCACTTTGGAGACCTGAGTTTTGTCTTCCAATTTCCTCAAGCAAGTAACTTCTCACCCACTTTTTGTCTCTTTCGCAGCATGAATGGAAGCTCTTGGGGTTGTGGACTTTCTCAGTGGTTACCTAGTGCCCATCATAATGAAACCCCAAGTTTGTATCAGGATAACCACGGCACACAAAGGATGACAAACAATAATTCTAAGGAAGGTGCTGTTCTGGAAGGTTGAGTACAAGAAAATGAAATGAGAGCTCAAAGGGTTCCCAAGTAGCATGAGTTTGGAGTCCAAAGGAAAAAAACCCAACAGGATTAAGCCAAGAACCTCTGGCCAGTCTTTAACCTTTAGCTGCAAAGCAAAGCGATCTTGACAAAGTGATCAAGCCATCCAAGAATGGCTGTTGTTGTTTCTTTTAAATGAACCAGCAAGAACAGATGGCCTCCTCTCATAATGTCACAAAGGTCAAAATTAGCCACCCCTAGGACTAGCAGGTTCTTGAAATGCCCAAGTGCTCGTGTCTGGTCGTTATGACTAATCCACTCTCCAGGACAAGAAAGGTCAAATGAAGAACACCCCTCCAAGTACTGCAACAACTCCTAGCCATGGCTGATGTGTAATGCACTGAGACATGGTGTCAGCAGCTGCTCCTAAACCCAGTGAGTCAGCCTTTCTGAAGAGCTTGTCAGCTCTCACTCTTAGAGCTTTCATACAGATTATATTTACTTCCCAATGTTTAAAAATACCCTTCTTAAACCTTGAAATCATAAGTGTTTTCCTTACAGAATTTGTCTTTTTACCCCTTTTGCCCAAGAATCTCTCTCACGTATTTATTTGTGAGAAGAACTTCCTAGCTCCTCTTCCTTTCACTTTCCTCATCACGTGCTGACCAGCTAAGCCAAAGGCAGGCCTCTATTTCTGAAGTCATGCACCAGTGAAGAATTTCTGGTCCCTTTCACAGCTTTTACCTGCAAACCACAGTCAGCCTTTCAGAGAGCTGGGAGGTTAAGTGTTCTGCTCAACAGAGAGGGTACAGAGACGTTGGGTGACTTGCCTTTGGTCCTACAACAGGCGTGCAGGCACAAATCCCTTATCCATCCCCTACTCTAATCACCAATCTCCCTTGGATGCTGTCATTTAAATAAAAAGGCCTATTGGAAATGACAGGTGAAGAAAGCAGTCCAGGCATGAAATGCACTCTAAAGTATATTAATAGAAGGTTGCCAGACAAAACGGCACAAGGCATTTGATCGCATCATCTTAGGCTTGTTGTTCATGCTCCTTTGCATCTGGCTGAGTGATTTCTGCCAGATTCTCAGCTGGAGGAGCAGGCTAGGATTTTCCTGCTTTCCCTAACCCGTGCCGGGCTCAGCTGCAATCATGCAGAGCACTGAAAGAAATCCCTTTGAGTCGGGATTCATTCCGAACATGTAAAACCCAGACAAATGACTGCTTCTCCAAAGTGAATCCCATTTCACAGCAAGTAGGTTATTACTGTGGAACTCCATACAAGTAGCCGGCATTCAAAAGCCCTCTGCATTATTAATAGAAGATGAGCTTTTGACATCAAAGGAGAACCATTATGTATGCTAAACGGTGGCAAAAATTGTACCCGCACTTCAAACCTTTTCAGTTCTTTGTCCCTTGTAAATCAATCAAGGTTGACAGATGCTTTAAGGAGAGTAATCTTTTCAATGATACTGTCAATGGATAACATAATGGAACATTGTCTCTGTGCTGTGTGAAGACATGGAGCTAGTCAATTATGGACAACACTTCATGCAGCCGCCAGTTTTCACTTGAAGTGCTGCTGTTGAAGTATTATAATCCCAACAAATGGCCGCAGCAGCATACAATGTAAATGAGACCTCCTGAAGCTTTGGAAAATTAATTAGTAACAACAGTAGTCCATTCCCACACTTTCAAACACCAGACTGGTAATGTTAACGATGCACTTCCCCCCCTTCCCTTTGAGCAGTCAACAGGGCATATTTACATACACTATTTTTAATCAACACTTCCTCCCCCCGCTTTTAAACGAAGGAAGCTCTGGATTCCTCTCCTCTCTGAGCAACAAACTTCACCCCTGATATTTCCAACCAGTCACATAACCCACACGGCAGGAGAACAGACACTTTCCCACTTGGAGACAGTCATACTCACTCCTCTCGCTTCACAAACATTGCACACTTTGTGGCTGTCTCCTTTTCCAACACTTCTATCCCCTCAGCTGCCCTAAGAAAAATGGCTTGGATGGATGGCAGCAGAAAAGCTTCCGGTCTCAAGAGACCAGGAAGATGCAAGTTGAAAGCTCGATGTACCGAGTGCCAGCAGCACCAAAGGGGAAGCTGTGGTGCACTGGATACCAACATACATATATCCAATTGCCAGCCTTTACAGAAAGGAGTCAAAGGGGAGAGACTGCGCTGTTTATTTAGCTATTGCCTTCTATTTCCTACGTCATTTTCTCGAAGGTTTTCCCTTTGTCAACCAAGGCTTGCGCTAAGAGGAACACTTAATCTCCCACAGTAACAGAGAGAAATCCCACACTTGAGCACAAAATTTCTAAACTCCTATCAATTGCAGGTTTTCATTGCTATGATCTGTGAATACCCCCTTATCTATAATGTGTTTCTGAAACAACCAGGTGCAGATAAGAAACTCAATCACTGAGGTCTTCTCGGAGAAGAACAGGCTGTTCCTATAACCCAACTCCCTCTTCCCCAGGCTCCAAACAGCTGGGAACAGATACAGCTGCTGTCCCTGTTTGTTTAGTACGGATTCAGCCTCTGCCCTCTGGACAGTCTTCTGAGAAGCACTCGCAGTGGTTGACCCCGGAAAGCTTTACGATGCAGCAATCCCCTGAACCACCAAAACACACAGGTGATGGTTAAACAATACTACGAGGCAACAGCATCCACACACCCTCCCAGGTATTACCCAGCCAGCTGCCACTGCTGATCCCAAGAAGAAAAGGGAAACGTAGATTTACTAGAGGAACAGAAAAGGTAGAGGAAAGGATATCTTCTGTGGAGCCTTATGAAAATCAGAGACTGATGCAAAGATTTTCCCACTCCTGCATAAAACAAACTACCATAGAATAGAGAAGAAGACAGGAATCAGGAGCTCTTAATTCCTCTTTCCTTTTTCTGGAACAGATCTATCAAGAAAACAGTGGCTCAACTGCATTTCTATACTCACTTCCTACTCAATATCCACGGTGCAATATGCACAAATACAAGACAAAAGGATTCTCTACTGCATCTTGATGAGAAAGCTTTAGGCTAGCATTCCTGCCATGATGGAAATAGCCTTCTTTCCAATTACAGCTTCCTTTGCTGTGCAGACTTGTCTGCTTTTGTATATGGTTTTAGATTTTGTTTCTCTAGAGCTAAACACATGGAATGCTGCAGGGTCCCTATCCTCCTCCACCCACCACCTCTGCTCCAAGCCGGTTGGGATGGCACTGCAGAGGAGGGGGATGCCCCAGCTGTCCCCTAATTTGAGAGGAGACCCAGGTTTCTCTCTCAGTACCACGAGTATGAAGTAAAAATGCAAAAAGGGGACATCAGAGACTAGGGAAAAATCTATGGGGGCAACAAAGAATATACAGAGCATAACACACACACAAAATCTGGACTCAAACAGTGGGTTCTTTTGCTTTTCTCTGCTTGGTGCAGGATTCCAAAGTCATTTTTAATTGAGCTTGTTTCCATTATATAGCTGACAAATGTCATCCACTGCCTTCCCTCCTCCCAGCTCATGGCTGAAAGTTCCTACTGCCTGGGCTGACATGTGTTTCTGAATATTCCTTTATCCCAGTCCAAGCAAAATGGGACACCAAACACCTCTTACTTGAAAGACACTTAAGCAAACCTGGAGCGCATGGACTGAAACAGAGGAAGGGATAGCTGTACAGAAGTAGCTGAGCTGACAGCTCCACAGGTGTGCAAGGTAGGCCAGGAGAAGCGAACAAGTAGTTTCAGGCAGGCTTGGATGTTGTGTGTTCCACTTGAACAGCTTTCAAGGAAAACTGATGCACGAAAGAGGCTATGGAAAGTGCCAGGATGTCAGACATGGACATAAAGTTGCAACACACTGGACTGGAGTCTTAAATCTACTGACTTCTGCAGAGCAACTGCAACCAATGTGTGCTAAGGATGTGTTCTACTCTATTTGAAACCTGCTCTAAAAACACATGCCCCTTTCCAAATAATTTACAGGATTTTCCTATTTATTTCTGATATCCAGATATAGCTACACACCTACTTTCTTCCAGGTTGCAAGACATATATTGGGCAACTGCAGATTTTCTTGCAGAACAGTTTTCCATGGTAACATCAAAGAATTTCAAAAGCATACATTGCCTTTATCACGACTTCCAACAGAAAATTATCTAACCTTTTCTTTCAAACTTAATATTTTTACTTCTATTTGCTATTATACTATTATTTAAAGTACAAATTTAAGAAATTGTCAATGTAATATAAACGATGGAACAATAAATCTGATCTAATTGATCAAAAGATGAAAGAACTGATAAAAACTAAGGTTTTCATCAATTTAGAATCAAAAGCTGTAATATGGAAGATGAAGAACCTGCTTCTGTTCATGTGTCTGATGACAATACATAAGTTCATAACTTACTACTTTTGGGTAAGGTAAGTATAAGAGGGAAGACAATAGCTAATAATGACAAAAATTTTAAGTATCCTTCTGTTCATGTTAAAATAAAATTCACACAATCCAATTAAGCCATAGATTTATCATTCAAAAATAAATTAGGAAAAATTAATTAAGAGAAGCATTGCTTACATAAGAGAAGTCTTCAGCATTCTGACAGAGTAGCTTGGGAAAAACAGCCTGTCGCTGAAACCTTTCCTCGTCTTCAAAGATGTTCCCATACATGAAGCCATTCATCATGGTGGAGTGGGCATGGATGTCAATATAGAACTCCAGGTTAATCTTCTGTTGAGGGAAAACAACAACAACAAAGTAACACTCAGCGTGAGATAAATCATAACTGTGTTATGTAGGTGAAGCCTCCCATAAATCCAACGCTGCCATCCTTGAATCTATCCATGATGCCAGTGTTCGGGAGCCACGTGAAGACCTTGCTTCGATGCATCCAACCATTCACACCTCTCTGTGCGTGCACGTGGGATGCAACACAGGACCATGATAGATATTTCTTTACCTGTTCTGAGAAGGCTGGAGCATTTATGCGGCACAGGACACAGTGCAAAACAGAGTCAAAGCATTGTCCTTCGCTTTGATTTAGGGCTTAGTGTCCTGCTAAAATAGGCCCTTTCCAGTTCTAGAGCACGAGTGTTCAGGCACGGCTTTGCCATCTCTGCACAGTTCTGCAATATGCAGATGTACCCTTCCTCCGAGAAAGACAGGCTCAAAATTGTATAAAAGAGCCTTCAGTATTTCCTGTGCAGTTTATTTTGGTTTATATGGAGAAATACTGCAAATGGTTTTGTCTTACTCGGCTTTGCAGTAGTAATTCAACAGAACTCCCCAAAGCCAGCGCCTTGAATGCCTCTCTGGTGCAGCTTCCCACGTGATTCTGCATCAGCCCTTGCTTCAAAAGAAAGTGCCAGGATCTCCTCGCAGAGAAGTGCCCGCTCCCCCCCACACCCTTCCTGGACTGGGAATTCAGTGTCAGGAGGCTCTGTAGGAAAACACTGCTCAAATCTTCAGGCCAGGGACACACCCTTGTCCCCACATCATATGTAAGCGATACTACTTCCCCTGCCATCGGTGGCAAAGAGCAAATATGCACCTTGATCCCGATGCACAGTGCCACTGACAGCAGTGAGAAGGACATGTCCAGTACTGAAAGGTGCTACCAGAGCAGATGCCACTGGATTACACAGAACTTCCCCCTCTTGCAACTTCTAGACCTGAACAAACTCTGTGAGCAGACAGTGACAAACCCAGCCCTGTCACCTGGCCACCATGGGGCCAGCAAGAACCTTCCTGGCAACCAGAGGGTTACAGGGGATGGAGAAGAGCTCAGTTCGCAGGACAGGGCTTATGCTGCTTAGCCCTGTACCCCCTGGCAGCAAATAGGAACCCTGGCCGTAAAATACAACATGCAGTTCACCAGCCACTTGTCCTGCCTGCACACAAAGCTTGTTCAGGCTACTGGAGAGCACTGAGCTGCAAGACAGGCCAATGTAATACACAGTTTGTATTACGCAGTTCATGTGACAGCAGTGTCAGCTCTTCTAGAGTCTCTGATGGGGGGAGAACATCATTCGGTATGTGAAACTAATATGATACAGATTTACTTTCCCTTGGCAGAAAACCAATGTACAATACACAGAGACTGTTCAGTTTAATTAAACAGCCTAGAGAGAGTAATACTGTATCTTATTAAGCCTCTCCTATGTTAAAATGTTAGCTAATGCAGTATCAATATCTGACCACGCTTCATAGGAAAAGGAACATTTGATTGTATTTGACTCTAACACAATAAATTGTTTGTTCCTGCCAAAACATTATGCTGTGCAATAGAGGACCAGCACTGCAATAAAGCACACATCTGCTATTCGGAGATACAGCACTGAGGAGAAAAATTAGCATTGACAGGATGAAAAACCACATAGGATTTTCTTTCTCTCCACGCATGCAGAAATTAAACCCAAGATTGAGTAATATTATTTTTCATAAGATAATTTCCCCATCAGAAACAGCATTTGATGGGATCAGATGCACACTGGCATATCACCATAAAACAGAACATGTTGTAGAGTCTCAAAACAGTGATTTGATGATGAAGTGAGGAGATGATCTAGTTAAACTGGATATTTTTAAGTCATGAAAGTACTTCACATACAAGTCAGTGACCTAAGTCATACTTATTTTAGAACAACTAGACAGAATTCTTTATAGGGACAGGTTTACTAATATAAAGTTACTGAGAAGCACGGTGTGATATAGAACAATACATTTGTGTCTTAACACAAATAAAGGGGTTGGCATAAGCTGTATGATTTGTGCTGTGACATACTATACTTATTCATCCATAGTTATCAAATTGTTTCCAAATAAAGGTGTCTACAAGCAAGGACACAGAAGCACAGATTACTAAGACAACTTTCCACAAGCTATCCAGCAAGAAATTCACCTGCAGAACATGAGTGACTCAAGCCTCAGCTTAGTATTCAATTGATCAAGTCATCCAGTCTGACACAGTATCACTAGAGAGTATTTTCTAAACCCTCCTAGGATTCTTGCTAAAAAGAAAAAAAAAAACCCTGATATAAGTGTTCCAGAGAATTTTAGAGAATCTCTTGGGGTCCTAAAATTTCTTTGATCATCAAACCCAATTTCAAATAGTTTGGTTACAATGGATATTCGTGAGGGAATAGTGTCCTTCACAGATATCACCTTCACCTAAAGATTAAACTTCCAGATGGTTTATTTGGAAACGATGACATTCAACAGATAGCTTATCACCCAGATGAGGGTTTAAAAAAATTTTTACCAGTCATTCATTACAACGCATTACAAAAGTAATTCCCTAAGTCAGCCCACAATAACTATTCAACGGTTTTTTCTGGTCCTTGTTCCCTACCCTCCTACTGAACATGTAAAAAAACTCTGTGACACACAGTCCTGCTCACTACATATAGTCCACGTTTGCAATTGCCCATCCTATTCAGTAAGATGTTAAACACTGCCAGAGTAATTGCCAGTTAGGTGTACTACTCCTAGACACTGACACATGTGAGCAGAACAGTATTTCACTGTTTCACATTCCTTTTCATCCCATTCATTATTTTATCAAAGGGAAATATCTTGAGCATTCTGCATTACAGAATCAAATAATTCAGGGCACTGTTAATGTAACACAGGAGTTCCTAATGGAAAAAGCCTCTTTATTCACAGGCATCGGAATTTTGTCCTAAAAATGGACAATAGCAGCCCAGTCACTGGGACATTAAACACAAAGTTTGTCACCTTGTGCCCTAAGTAGTAGACCAAGTAGTAGTTTGCCAACAAGTTTCACAAAAGAATTAAGATATGTTCCCTAATCATAAGGGTATTTCTTCTCTCCCTTTAGAATCACACATTTTCGTAAGTACTTCACGTGTAGGAACCGTTTCACCCATCGCCACACTACAAATTTAAGCTAGGGAACAAATTTTCATACTTCAGTTGAGGTCCTCTGAAGACTTTGACATAATTACTGACCTCCTGCAATTTAGGCAGGATCACAGCATTAACATTTTATTAAATATATCATGTCATCTCCTGATGGGAAATTCAGAAAAATCAAGAGAGAACTGACCTTCTGAAATTCTTTCTCTTTGAGGTAGGGAAATTGTAATGGGAGACTGAAGGTAATAAATGTACGTGTGCATTTACATGAGCACATACAAGCACACTTAAAACATAAACCAGTCCTCTCTGTGTTAAACCACAGGGGTACCTGTCACAGCAGAACCCACCCCCGTTTTGGCTTCTAATGCAGTGGCACCTACAAGTCAGAATGGGAATAAATTTAAAGGTGGCTCTAAGTCTCACATTCACATTTGGTTCAGCCTTTAAGCAGAAAATAATGAATAACCAGGCTCAAACATCTCTGGATGCCATAGCTGCCTTCTGAGAGACTTGTAAGTGACATCCTACAATATGATATTAAACTTATCATTTTCTGCTTTAGAGGTGGAATGCAAAATGTTTCAGATACCTTATAAAACTCATCATGCAATTTAATTCCCTCAAGTGTCTTTACTTTGCACTCACAAGCAGCAGCAGAGCTTTTCTATCACACACTCTCTTTCTTAAGTAAAGCTGTAATTACCTGGATGACCCAGCTTACAGAGAAAACAAAGGCAGACTTGGTCTTTCTTTTCTCTGTGTGTCAAAACAGAAATCATTCACTAGGCTGAGAGAGACACTGATTGAACCCCACTTCCTAGAAACAACAGTTAACATTCTCTCCCTTGAAAAGAATGGGTTTTGCCTCTTCTTGCCACTTACCACGTAAAACCAGAATAAATAAATAAGCAAAAGAATTTCTGCTGTAAAGTTCATTTGAACCCCTGCCTTTGTGACACACACTTTCCACTGTTCTCTGGAGTCAGTTTAAACTCTATGTCAGCTTGAAAAAATATACATATAAATTAGAGAGGGGGGAAAGAAGGAAAGAAATCATGGGTAAAGAATAAGAGCTCAAATTTATTGTCAAGATATGATATAGTCAAAGTAGCACAGAAACTGAAAACTGGTTCACGATGCCATGTAAAGTTTGAGAAAATACATTCTCACTTGTCTGCATTAGCTGAATGCCTTTGGAAGGTCAGTAATTACAGAGCAAAAGGAAAGAATGATGTTAATAGTTAGTGCTGATATGACCAAAGTTAGATTTCGAACAGTGCAATTATGATTCTTAAGAAAAAAGAGATTTAATAAATAAATAAATAGAAATCAATAAATGCCGCAATAAAAGGATAAATGTGCATTGAGCCCAGAACATGGGCCACTAGAGAGACAAGTGATGCAGCAAGAAGCCAGCTCTGTCCACCAGCTGTCACTTCAATATGGATTTTATTAATTCTTGGGCATAGCAATTGGTTTAGAGAGAGAGTGTCCAAAAGCCTTCTTCACTCCAATATTTCATACAGGGGATGGGATAAACTCCTTGCAATGTTTTATACAAGCTGCTAAAACCAGGGCTTGTCTTCAGTGCTAGCAAACATAAGAGTCTCCTGGCAGACTTTGCACTCCTACTGCTCAGGCAGTGTTTGAAGCAAATGGACACACAACAGTTGGCACAGCGTAAGGAGCTTGCCCCTTTTGGTTCAGCAAAGATTCAGAAATTCACAAAGACTGTCTCTTTGATGCTTCCTGAGGTCCAGAATCTCTCAAAAGACAATTCTGCACAGGTCTCAAATATGTCCATATCGTGTATCCCACACTCAGCTATTTTGACAACGCCTACGTTGGTGACACCAGAAAAGACAAGCGCAATGTGCTAATAAGGATAATAAAGGGCAACTGATCATTCACCAACATGTTGTGCAGTCTACATTCAGATAGAAAGGTTCAGTCAAATACTTCCAAGAACATTTTCCTCTGCCATTGTTTATAACTTCTGACAAGTCAGTCCTACAGCATCACCTCCAGTTTTGCAGATGATTTAAGCCGCGCCTTCTAGAGGCACTACTTCAGAGGCATGTCCCTCTGTAACCATAGGGACAACATCTTTCTCCTTTCATTCATCATCTCATGGACTGTCTGTTCCATTCACCTTTGTAAACACCACGGCAACCACAGCAATTGTTTACATAAGACATTAATAGTAGAAAAGTGGTTCACTATTTTAAAAAACTTATAAAGGTTAAAAAACTTTGAAAAAATGTTTCCTCATCTTGCTTACAGAAAAGGGAAGATGCCAGTTTAGAACCACTCTTACTTTTACTGATATGAAGCACAAAAGCTAATTTCTCCTTATTCCTGTAGACACCTCCACACAGTCTGACAATGTCTCTTAAGTGTCCCTGCAGAAGCAGGTGGCAAACACTAATCACTAATGTGTCACTAATTCTGCATGACCTTCTAGCAATTCTTCATAACATCTCATGCATTTTTTTTCAGATTATTTCAATAATGTTCCTGTTGTTTTTCAGGATACCATTCCAATCCAGTTGCCTTTCAAAAGTAATCCAGTTACACAGCAAGTTCTCACTCTGAATAGAGCTACCTCTTAATGATAGGCATAATTTGACAAGATTCATTACTGTCCCAAAGAGGATGGAGAAGAGACTTCTGATGGACCCATGGAGTCATACAGCAAAAGGATAGCATGTCCGTCAACACTGCTTTCCCGCCTCTCTTAAAAAGTAAGGGATACTTTTATTCACAGAAAATAGGACCCCCGTCAATGAGCTTGAACCCTGCACTGGTGTGCCCATCAGTAGCCCTGAAAGGAACTAAACTTGTAGTCTTGGCCTCAGGGGGGAGGTCAACAACATGCATATTCTGATCCTGGTCCTTTATCTGCTTGCTTCTCACCTGCCAGTGCAGATAACACCACCTCCTGAGGATTAGCTGACGTTTGTAAAGCACTCTGAAGATATAAAGCATCACAGTGCATACAAGTTAAGTATTAATTCATCTGCCAGGCTGATTCCCTCTTTGACCCCTCTGCAGAGATGTCCAGTTAGTGTCAGCTCTGGCAGTTTTTGCAATTCAGGCACCTGTCCACCAGCTACTGGACTGAAGCCAACAATTCACACTGGACACAGAAGAGCCGTCAGATGGTGGTAACATTTGGTCACGACAGGCCTGAATTGGATTTGAAGGGGTGACCTGGAGGTGAAAGGCTCTATCAAGAAGCCACTTCTGTTCAAATGCATATTAAATTAGAGAGGGGCCAAAGAGACAATGTTAAGACCCAGTTCAAGTTTAGACAAGACTTCTGGGTCAGCTGCATGGATAATTCTTGTATAATTTTTACCCTAAATGAATAGGAGCTGGGAAATACACTCTTTCTGGACTGTGGGCCTGACCTCAAGCCAAAACTAGATGGCTGAGTCTGGACAAGGACAGTCCTTGCTCTGTCTCAGCCTTTCTCCTTCCCTCATATAGGAGCAAACATGCACATACACTCAGCAATATGGGAATTGACCTTAGCAAGCTCTGAAGGTTTTAATCGCCCGCATAATTAGAATAAAGCATTGGGATTGAGGTGGGTCTGGGGGCATTATCTCACACTAAACATTGCTGATCTCACTTGGCTCTGCCCATCTCAGACTTCACTTGCATGTCCCTACCACTTGCCCCACAAAAGAAGCTCTGTAAATCCCACCGTGCTCACTTGTCTGCTACTGAACAGCACTGGCTCCATAGAAAGAGGGCTTTAAAAAAGGGAGGGAAAAGGAGAAAGGGAGAAAGAAGCTAAGGAAGGAACTCGTCCTTATTCTGATAATTAAAGCAAGATAATTTGATTACAAAGCAGAAATATCTTTTCACTGAATAATTAAATTTGGCTCTGGTCTGGTTCTGCAAGTTTTCTCAGCTGAAATGCTCCTGGCAGCTGTATCGAGTGTTTTACCACTCCTTGGTACCGTGACTTAGACAGCTAGTTGCGTGCTCTGTAGCCATACACAAGTCATTTAATGTCTTCAGGCATCATTAATTGGTGCTTAGACACCTGAAACTACATTAAGCTCAATATTTTCTCTTCAACTATTTACTTCATAGTAGTGTTAATAGTTTCGTGCTTTACCAATAACTTTTAATCATACCTGTGGAGAACCTTCTGACCAGGGTACACACTCTTTACTTTGCAAGTACACAAATCAGGCCCAAAGACATTGCCTGCCCCTCTTCCAATTACAATGGCAAAGAGTGGTAGACTCAATAGCTAGGAGTTATGACTCCCTGACCCTTAATTCCCTAGGAACTCTTCCAGTTGGACGAATTGCATGTAGTCAAATCAAACTCTGTAACAACTAGTTTCTCTAGTCTTCCAAATAATACATGGGATTATTCACTATTTCCTACCGAATAAGTAACAGCTGGCAGAATAGAAAGTCACCAGGCAGAAGACCTAAGGCAAACAAAATAAAGCACTTTTTAAATTATCTTATACTGCAGAACTCACTGCCACCAGATTTTATCCAAAACACAGATAAACTTAAAGATCAATTAGATGAATTCAAAGAAAACCGTTTCTATTATGTTATTACACACAAAGCAGTGGACACAATTTTGTGATCACAACATCTTCAAATTACCCATTGCCAGAAGCTTTGCCCTGTTCTTAGTGTATCCCTTAGCATCTGCAACAGGTCACTGGATACTGAGCCAAACAGACCTTGGGTTTGATGCAGCATCACTGTTCTTATTTTCTAGTTAGACCTTAATTTATGTTGCAGAAGGAGACTTCTGTAGTTCTTAAGAAGTTAAGGGGTTGATGGGTGGTCAAAATTACACATATTTCTACAGTTTAAACTGTCTACTTCAAAAATAAATTAGACAAATTACCTTGCAGCTCAAGAAGCTCCTAAACCAATGGTAACTATAAGCTGGACATCAAAGGTAAAGGTACATTTTACACACCTAAAATTTCTTATACGGGCCCCTGAGTGTCTTTTTCCATCTACTAACAACATACCCATAAAATCTGATTAGTTGGACCTACAAGAAGACCTGTAGTGGTTGTTCTTATTTTACAGAGATCCATGTGGAGTAAGGAAGAACCACATATACCTGCATGCAAGCTGCAAACCTGCCAAGTCAGGTGGAAGGAAACAACACAAAATGTGTCATTCAAGGGTTATGTGGCCATCTACTTGCTTGGGAGGACAGGAAGGCTGTGGATGGACGTTGTGCACATGCTTTACTAGTGACTGACAGCTGAAAAGCAAACTCTTTGTCTTCATCTTCCTGGCACAGCCTTGCCACCAACAGAAGTTATCCATAGTCATTAGTTTTATTCTGTTCCTTTGCAAGTTCTGTTTGTCTTTTCCTTCCTTGTACACTGTGCAGGCAATAAGCACATCCAAGTAAGAGATAAAAGTGAAAGCCAATAAACAGGAACACAACTCTCTTGTTGACCCAAGATTCATCCACAACTGGAAGAATACATTTTCTCATGTTTGACCTCCTCAGAGACATATCAGCATAGCATTTTGCACCAAACTGCAGCATGCTTTCTCTGTGCTTTACATCCAGAGTACTTATTATCTGTACAGCGCTATAAAAGCTAAAACGTACTGGTCATTTTGGAAGGGTCTGCTCTTACAACTGAAAGCTCAACAAATCATGCCCTTTGCAAGGCACTTACCAGCATCAGCTGTATCTGAAACTTTTTTCCTCCAATATTCCCCTACCCACACTGTCCAATAGGTAAACATATTGCTGCAGGCAATATCACTTGGTGTTCTGCCTGTCAGACCGAACAGCAGGGCAGCTAACTGTGCCTGTAAGTAAAGTCACAAGACCTCAAAGACAACGTGCCGCCTGCAAGCACATATTGGGGACTACTATTTGTTTCACCATTTCCTACAGGAAGGACATTCAGGTCTTGCAGAACATCAAGGACTCAAGATTCAGCACAGTGGTATAAGAAATAACCAGAGTGACAATCTCAAGAGGATTCAGCAGGGCATAACTAAGTAAAGGTATAGTAAGACTATGAGGAGGGGTATTTCCCACCCAAGACAGCAGCAACTGACCCACCCAATGGCTGGTTTAGATATTTAGGTAGTTTTTTGTTTGCTTTTTCCCCTGTGTGCATATATATACCTTTATAAGTCTGTGTAAAAATGCATCTTTAAATACAACTAAGTATTTTAAACCTGTTTTAATCCTTCTCTGTAACTGTGAGAGCTGTCTATAATGAACAGCAATTTGCTCTGAATTCTAGGTACATCCTATCAACATTTGTTCTTTGCTGTCCTAAATGCTGCATCACCACTGCTGTCTTGAGGTTGAGTCACCGAACGCTAGAGTGACTGGCTAATTGTGTCATACACGTTACTGACCGTTCAGTAGATTGGCCCTACGATACTGCATGGTGAAGCAATATTGTTGTGATTTAAGCACAGTAGCCAGCTAGGCCACACACAGCCACTTGCTCACTCCCCCATGGTGGGAACGGGGAGAGAATCGGAAGGGTAGAAGTGAGAACCCTCTCATTCCAACAACAGGAGCCAACTACATGCAACTGCAGCGTAGTGAAAGTTCTCTGGGGGCAGAAAGGGCTGGCACAAAACTTGGACAGACAACTCGCAGGCAAACCAAACTTTCTGTGAACTTGCTCTGTTTGTGCAGTTTCCCTGGCAGTTTCCTCCCTCCACACTCCCACACACCGCACTGTGAGAAAGTCCGGAAGTATTCTTTAATAAAGCTCTGAGCTTTCCCAGCCACTTCCCTTTAACTTCAGATTTCTCTGAAGGGAGGAGGTTTCTGCTATCTCTGATGGTTGGAACCTGATCCTGTCATCATTTGCTGTCTCGGAGACTCTTCATTTGTGGAATGTTGGTCTGTAATAAGAGGCAGGAAGGATAGTCATTTTTATAGCAACTACCTGCCAACAGATTTCAATTCTTTATCCCTTCAAAATCCCACATCTGTCCATGTCTCCAGGCACTAGTGGAAAAAGCTCTGCATTAGTTATTTTTATTATCAACATAAAAATCTTCCCATTTATTTATTTATTAAGAAAAAAAAGCAGCTATCTGCAAAACTCAGTTCGTTTTGTCCTTAGGCAGACATTTAAAGCTGTCTGCCACCTTCTTTTCTTAATAAAAAAATAAGCTAAAGTCTTTATTACACACAGTGTAACAAAATATGACCAGCTACATTTACCCAGCTGAGACATGTGCCATCCATCTGTCAGGCAAGAATCCCATGACAGAAAGAGATAAAGAAGATCTGATACAGAAGAAGGACCCATTTCTGAAACCTGGCCACTGATGGTGCTGACCCAGCGCTGAGCCCCAAAACGTGCCCCGTCCACGCAGGCAGCTGAGTCCATGCCGCACAGTGGAGCAGGGACAGAGGCTGGACTCATTCTGACCCACCTCCAGGCAGACAGACCGTGGAGACCTGCCAGTTCAGAGCATGGAGGGCTCCACTGCATGGCTAATCTGCTTTTGGGACTCCGGTGCATGTGTCTCTGTGATGCTACCTCAAAAGCCTTCTCCAGTGCTTCCCTATCATAGCAGAAGGGTGAAGCCTTCACTGTGTGGCTGCCACTGGGGAGGCAGCGCCACAACCCCAGCCACCAGCTCTGCAGACCCACCAGCCAGACCTCTTTGAAATAACCCACTTTGAGGCTGGGTCTTTGCTTTTGCTTCTTAAAAACATGATATAGTGAAGACTGAGAATATATCCCAAACCGCTTCAGTTCCTTGCACAAATGCCTCTTGGACTCTAATGCGAGGACACGGTAGGTGATGAGAACTGTGCCTTCTGCCCAAAATCTTGTGGCCTATTTCACAGTGAGCGTAGTCTCTGGAAAGCAGGAAGGATTGGGAGACCTAGCCAGGATATGTCTCAAAGCTGTTGCCTGCACTCTTTCTGGGCCAGTGACTGGCACGTTAAACCCAAACAACACATCTTAGGCCGACACAAGATGAAACACATTAGGCAGATGGCATGTTTTCTCCACATAAGCCAGCGCCAGAGTATTTCCTCCTAACGATCTCCTGTTCTTGTTCTCAAAGCAAAATTAGTTTTAAAGTAAAAAGAAACAGAAAAATACATAACATGATGAGAGCAAAGATTACTATGTGGAAAATATATCAATATCAACAAGAGAGGGGCTTTATTCTTTCAATTCTATGGCTTTTATTTATATATATTGTTTATAAAAACAAATACCCTACTTTGTCAGACCTGAAAAGTCAAAATTTACATTTAAATGGAGACATTTAGGTGGGGTTTTTTTCCTCTCATCTCTTGAATGCAGACCACACAAGACTAAAAACTCTCAATTTTCCTAAATGGAAGGATAACAGGTGAAGTTTGCATTCTTGGAGCTATTCATTTAGTGAACAATGTTCAACTCAGCAATGACCAAAGCCCAGCCGATCAAGGGGAAAAAAGCATTGGCTATTAGGCCTGACAGGGATTTGCTCAACAGCTGAGACTCGGAGAAGCTGTGATCTCATTATGCCCTGTTCTCAAGGAAGAAATTATGCCACATACAGCTCCTTGAGGGCAACACCTACATCTCCAGATGTATAGTGGATCACTATCCAAGTGAAAATCACTGCCATTTTAGAGATTTCAGTGCTACAATAGCCCCAGTTTCATTGCTGGAACTACTGCAGATGTTTAAGACGTGAGGTGGTCTGCTTGCAAGAGAAAATTTAGAACAAGTCCGTAATTGCACAGCGTTAAAGCCGTTGTAAGACCAGAAGTGGAAACAAATACTATGACTACTCCTAAAGTTTGTCATCAGTTACCTTCCTTTTTTATTTTTTTCTTTTCTTCCTGGCAAGGAAAATGGGTACTGATTCTAACCAGAGTCTATCAGACAAACACACCTGCAAGCAACACGCTCAGAGAATGCTATCCTACTCCATGGAAAGGTGTAGCAACATTTTTAACCACTTTGTCTTGCTGGAGAAACCTAGAAGTAAAATGATACACCATAGCAGCTCACTAAATTCTGGGCTGGATTACCCTCTCTGTTTTTTTCTGACACAGAGCTGATCCATAGTGTTAAAAGGACACAGGCAAAACGGAACCTCATGTTTTTTAAAACAAGGGTTAACTGCAGATCCAGCCATTGCTTTGTAGGGTTTTATGTTGATTGTTCTAACTGTCTCTCATGTGTTATATTGAGAGAAACCCACAAGAAAAAAAAAAAGCCACAAAACAACAAAGAAGCACTACCGCCCCCAGTAAAAATAGCTTGGCTGTATTTTAAAAGCAGAGGAAATAGTAATAAATGTTTGGAAAAGGCACACACAAAATCTAAATGCCTGGGAGGTAGGAGCGCTATCGCTATGTACCAAGCGCTAGGAAATCATTGGCTTGCTCTTTTTAAAGTTGCAAACAGTGTTTCTAGTCTCCCAGGACTAGAAGCTACCCCAACCACTACATCAGCATCAGAAAGTGTACTCTAATGTACACCCATCATTTCATTGGTGCCTCTGTCTTTGGTGAGTTCCTATTTTTGCCACCCTCAAAATCAAGCAAAAGCCTATTGTTTCTGCAACCAATGGTGTTAGTGTTGCTAGCTCTTCCCAACATAAAAGCATTACCTGCATTAATTAATTCCAATGCATTCACCCCCACTGCCTGTCCTTTCATTCAGACAGTGTCACAGCCCCACTGTGGACTGGCTCTTTGTTTTGACGTTCATGTTTCTGGCAACAAGGACAACCTCAAAAACTCCATCCTCCCCACTTTCCCCACAGATGGGTAACCACTCATTGCCAGGTCCATGCAATACCATAAGCTGCCAGAGTTTGCTAGGAGTCCATGTTACGATCTAGGGAACCAGTCCAGCTAGGCAAAAAAAATCTAAATATTTGGAGGTTTGTCTTTTTTTCCAGCTCAATCAGCTGCTTGAGCTGTTTATGCATCATCCCCCAACCCAAAGAATCAATTGTACGAATCATACAGAATTACTGTGTGCAGGGGTGGGGATGAAGAGCAGGAAAAATACAAAAGAATAGGAATACCTGAAGCTATTGATTCTGAATTTAACCTTATTCTGAGATAAAAAGGGTTTAAACTTAGCCAGCAGGACAGCTATAATAACATACGAAGAACCTGTATCAGCTTTTTCCTAAACCAACCACGAGCATCTGCTTGCGTTTGGAGCACAAATTTGAGTACTACCTACCCCCTAATACTCGAGATGGGTTTGAGTGCTAGCTCCAGACATACAAGATCAATGCCTCTTTTCCCAAACTCACATCCTTGTGGGCCAGCCATGCTGGTAATACCAGCTCTGTAATACCACTGTAGGTCTCTTCCCCACTCCAGACACAGATCTAGCATGTGAAGCCAAGGTGGGTGGTTTCTTCCCACCCTCCTGGGCTTCCACTGGCAGGACAGCCAGGCCAATGAGCAGAGACTACAGATGAACCCCCCCATCTGGGCAAAGTCCTGCCCTGCAACGAACAGCCTGCACAGAGGTTTTGTTTCTTATCATCTGCAGTGCCTTTGTTTATTAGTTTCTGTCCTTAAAAAGGCAGATCTTCAAATCTACCCAGTTGCCTGTAATCTTCAAAAGCAAACAAGGCCTGTTGACATGATGTGGCAAGTTTCCCAGAACACTGTCCCTTCGATTTTATGGATGAGCTCAAAGCTACCAGCTATTCTGTCTTTCAAGACATGTTGGTAATTAAAGCCCACCTGGTCCTTTACCCCAAATATGCGGTATAACACCAAGATAAAGTTGAGATCCCTATGCCATTATTACAGCTGCATCAAGGGAAAATGAATGTTTTAACACACCATTAGGAAACAGATGCTGTTCATGGACACAGACATATCTCAGCAGAAAAGCAGGAGGTTTTTACTTCAGATAACCCTTAGGATAAGATTTTAGCTTCCAAAGTGATAACAGCTTGGTCCACTGCTCAGCTCTCCCAAAAATCCACCAAGAAAATATTACAGGGTCCTGTGAAACCTTGCCTTTCTTTGCCATCTCTTCCCATGACCTGGTCCAGCAACAGTACACAAGGGTTTGATTATTTACCCACATTTCTTGTGGCATCCATGCTCATAACGTCCAAATCTGACATCTGTTAATTCCACACAAGTGAACTCAGCTGGACAAGAGGATATAAAGTAATATAAAATGTCAGCTCTCATACTATATGGATTAAGCCAGCCATGTAATCAGGCACTCTTTATGATGGGCATATCACGGGTAAGCAGTGATGACAGAGTTTATCAGATACCACAAGCCATTAAATACATATGCCTGATTCTGTCTCTGTAGGAGTTTTTCAATCAGTGGTCCCAAACTTTGGCACAAGGTTATCACAGCTGGTGGAACATTAAACCTTCTGGGTTACCTTCAAGCCCCAGCGAGGTTTAGCATGCCCTTGAATTAACCTTGACTCTTACCCAAGGGAATAACTATACAATAGATTGAAAGAGGCAGCGATAACTAGCTGCAAACATGTAAGCACTGGGACAGAACGGGGCTAATGGAAACCCCACAACAAAACTAAGGTATTGCACCCTTCCCTCCTGCTTCTCTGAGTAGTAAATGACTCGGCTCAGCAGGCTGTTCTACCGCTTCAAGTAATGGCAACTGAACCTCAAACATCCAAACACCAGCTAAAACTGAGTAACGTTTCATGCTGAATACGTATGTTCTCTGGAATGGCTTCTCTGCTGGCACTGCACCACCCCAGGGTGGAAAAACATCTTCTGGGGTGGCTGGATGGTCACTGCCTTCTGCCACAGAGATTCCCTTCTATATATTCAGCTATTCTATTTCCAGATCCTAGGGGCAAAGCCATGTGACATTTTTCTGAGTTACCTGAAGCATTCTTCTTGGCCCTGAACTAGGTATTTTGACAATTTTTGTGTTGGCTCCAACAAATAATATCCTTATATTCTTTTCAATAGCCAACTTGTGGGGAAAGGACTTTTTTTGGAAATATTTTTCAAGGGAGAATAAACGTGGCACACAACTGCAGTCAGGTGCCTCACAGAAACTGGTCCAGCTCAGAGATATATAGTCCTTAGCACTGTCCCAACTTTTTAGTACGGTGCTCCGTATCATTACGGCCACAAATTTCCCTGCACAGGAGAGATCTCTTTCACTCTCTCTCCCCCAAAATAACCCCACATGCCAACAACTTTATGTGCAATCATTTGACAGGACTATAATCTTAAATTGCATGTGGGAAGCAGAGACACGAAGCTCAGCAACACAAAGAGACGCAGAGTGTAAGCACCATCCAAAGTCAACTCCTCTTCTGTGCTAGCATGCTGAACTTGTACTCAGAATCACCATAGCTAAAACTGTGCTGGGCTGCTGGCCTGCTTGAAAAGCAGAATACGTATCATCATACCGTGCGGGGGGGGAGGTTCTGGTGGTGGGGTCTTGGTTTGGGTTTCTTTTTTTTTTTTTGGTGGTTTGTTTTTGGGTTTTTTGTAGGAAGGGACTTGTTTGCTTTGTTTTTTAAAGGTTTCCAGGTTCCTCTAAATGTCACTGAGTTGTATATAAGGCTGTGGCATTTTGCTCTCTCTAATACCAGGAAATTTATCTACACACATTTTCACTTGTTTATCTTGTGCATACAAAGACTGAATCAAAGCATCACAAGCAAAGAAAGTGGGTTATTTTCTTCCCCAACCTTTCTGGGACTCAATAATATGGTTTCTCTTTCTCTCCCATTTCTATTTTGTCTTAAGGCTCTGCATCTTGGAAGACTCTGAAGCTGCTGTGTGATTTTTATCTCCATGATTAAAGTGTTACACTTTATTGAGCTCTTTGCATCAGCACCAAAATCTGCAATGCAGGATTTTACATAACACTTCATTTTCTCCTCGCACCATTACTGTTATTAACCTGGTGGCAATAAACAGAAAATACAGCTCGGCTCACGATGTACTCCTGAGTTTTTTTGTGTGTGTGCGCATCACAGAAGAGGAAAAAGAAAAAAAGAATGGGAATGAAAAAGCCTCCACCCTGTGAAAGATTAGGAATGGCTGCATAAACTTCTATTTTCCTCAAAGAACAATCGCAGCCTTTCAGAGCTAAAAAGAGAAATACTGTGCTATAGCTTCTGCAAGTAAGGATTTTTTCTAAAACAAGAGACCAGAAAAGGAAGAACATCCAAACAACTTCAAAATTCTCCAACTTGTTCTTCATTAGACTTCCCAGATTAGACTGATACCCTACTTCGGGATGTTGCACTTTGTTTAAATGACAAGGTTTAGAGAGCATGAGATCTGCCAACAGGACACCAGTAGGCGGAAGGGCTGTATGTGCATGTTTGTGCATGCCGACACAGATAACCTTCACACTCCATCAATGCATGGAAACAGCATGTTTCACAGATGTGAGATCTCTGAGTATCCAGCAAAACAGTGGGAGTTAAATATCTGAATGTCTGTAGGAATCTGGGTCACTAACAGAGATTTTCTTTTTGCTAAAGTGGGAGAGACCTGCAGGTTCTGGAGCAGAGGCATCTAGATCCAAAAGCAGGACTACAAGAGCCATGCAGAAAGAGATGGGTCATCCACGAACAGATGGGTCACCAAAATTTGATTAAAGCCTAACAGTAATGAGAAAGAAAGAATGTCAGTATGGGGAATTACCTAACTTGGTACATCACAGAGAGAGGATGCAGAAGCAAAGTGAGTTTTGGTATGAACTAATAGCAATGCTTCAGATGCTTAGGTATCATCTTTAAAAGAAAAAAATAGGAGGGTAATTTCCATAGCCTTGCTCTGCTCTCCTCCCCTTACGTGGTATAAGCACTCCTTTTGTAGTCCTGAAGTGCTGGGGGTAGGGACTTGGGGGATATCTGGAAAAGCTGTTTTCAACCCATCTCCGGTTGGGTCCTGCAGCTCCCCATGAACTGCACTGTGCTGCCACATGCACCCAAGGCATCTCCTCACAGCAGTGGTTCGGAAAGTCAGTGCACGTTGCGCTGAGTGGTATTGCTATAGCTTCCATCCAACAGATTGCTTGCTCTGAAATCTTCTGGTTATTTTTGAAGGATATTTTTGGGTTTTAACCCAGGAGAAAGCTTTTAGAAAGCTCTCCAAGCTTCTGCCCCCTACTTATGTGGGTTCCTGCTCTTTACTCTTGCTATTTAGTTTGCACTTGCTCTTTACTCATAAATGCTGCAGTTTGAAATGTAGCAGAACATTTTTCAGTTCGTCAGTGTGTTGTTGGCTGTCAAGGAGACAAAATGTTACTACTTTCCTCTGGAGAAGCTTAGGACATGATGGATGAAATGTCACAAATAATTAGACTTTTCTTATGAATTACATTTTTTTTAAACTTCTATTTTCATGTCAACAGGTATGTTACAGATAGGCTGCATGAAAGGACCTGGGGAAATTTTAGTTCTCTGGGAACAGCGGTAATGTAGTATCTGATAAGCCAAGGCACAGCTCTGACTGCGACAGCTTTTAAACAACTTCCATTATGAAAATTTAAGGCTATGAAAATCTGAATCCCGTGGCAGAATCAGAGAGGTCCAGTCCAGTTCTTGAACAGCACAGACGTAGTTAGGAATTTAAAGGTTGCTTTACTTAGTCTGACCTAAAGTCCATCCCCTCCAATGTCTTGTTTCTGATTGATAATTTGTGGCACTGTTAAGCCTTAGACAACACAACATCCACTGATGATCTAAATAATTACAGGACTTGGAGGAAATAAAAAAATGCAGTTCACTTTCACCCTTCGAGCAAAGATTTACTGATACACACAAATGTTCAAATTGCATAAAGTTATTTGGGAGACAGACATGAACGAACCTTCCAACTCTGAACTCTCTCTGGCTTGACTATGATAGCTGATCTGCACTTCATGGATTTGGCACGCATCTGTGAACATCCCTGTGCTGGTTTTAGTTGGGATAGAGTTAATTTTCCTCAGAGTAGCTAGTACAAGGCTGTGTTTTGGATTTGTGCTGAGAATACCACTGATAACACACTATTGTTTTTAGCAGTTACTAAGGAATGTTTGTATCAAGTCAAGGACTTTTTTTACTTTCCGATACTGTCCCTGTGTATCAGCTTTTTCTCTACAAGAAGCTGGGAGGGGATACAGCCTGGACAGCTGACCCAAACTGACCAAAGGGATATTTGGTACTTGGCTGCTGACAGGGGCTAAACCACATCAATCCCCAGTATCTGCTCAATAACTGTGCATGCCAAGGAAAACTGCAGAATAAAAATCACAGGCATTCCCACACTACTTCATTATTGTTATATGAGTTTCTAAAGCTCTCATCATTTTAATCTCTAAGTTTATAAACTGCCAGTTATTATAGCAGGTAGGCAGTAAACGCTGGATCAAACACAACACTGCAGCTGAATTACTGCTTTGAAATCTTGTATCACATGCAATGACTTTAAATTGCTTGTTTTGCTAGAAAGGCTGGAAGAATGTGAAACCATGACACTCTAAATCACACCAATCAATGATGTAAATCTTAACTGACAGAATGTATCAATAATCAGGAATGCTCTAGGGGAACAAATCATGGGAATTACACACCTTTTAGATCTCCCTTCCATAAAAAGAAAAAAAAAAAAAAACTTACTGCCATTTATTGTAGAATCATCAAGAATATACAAAGATTAGTAATTATGTGGCAAAATTTACTTACCCTTTGACATGGAAATAAATTCTTATTTTTTATCTACAGAGAAAAATAAGTTTCCCATGTGTATTTGCTAAGCAATCTCAGCTGATTAGCAATTATGAAACTAAAGTGGAAGTGTTTCAGTGACTGACCTCAAAGGATCACTGAAAGTTTCTCAGGAGAATTAAATGCTATTTTTAATGTTAAAGATTAACTGTATGCACACATACATGTGTGGAGGGGAAAGGGAGAAATGATCTTCCAGTGTTCCTAAACAGAACACAGCTTCTGTGGGTCTTCCTGGTATTTCAGACACGTATATATTCTCTTGTTCAGAGACAAAAAGGTTACGATCATCAGCTCATCTCTAAGGATCACAAAACAACAAGAGAAAACTGTTCCTCCATGGCTAACGTAAGAGTGAAAGGAGTGAGGTTGAGTAGCTTCTCGACTGTGTCACTTCCTTCCAGCAATATCTAATGAGATTCCCTGTCAAGCTGGAGCCTGCTACACATCCTCTACATCAAAGGGGATCTGGAGGATACCTTACTGCCTTAGACTATCATGCTGCCTAGGTATGGTAGATAGTCACTTCTGAAAGTCCCCATGATTCCCAAAAGCCACCTATTGCTCTATGAGGAGCTTGGCAGTTGATAAAAATCATCATCAAGCACTTCTTTCCCTGCTCCACAACTGTTTATATTCTAACAGCTGTGTGCAGATTTATCAGAGTGAAGAGTTAAGTGGTTGCCTTCTTTCTCTTCCTCAGTCAAGCCCATCGTAACTCACATTGTGCAACAGCTGTGCATCCTCCCTCTTCCTTCACACTGCAGCTAGGTAAAGCTCAGGAACACTGTCAAATTTCCTGTAGTGAAATCTCAGAGATGGTCCCACGATAGATTCCCAATCTATTAATCTACTGTTTCATGTGCTACAGCCGCCACCACCACCGTGTTCCTAATGGAACAAGTCTCAATAAGCATCACAGATAACTGTGGCTCCTGTTCAATATGCCTGTGCTCCCTATGGCACTTTTAATCTTTAGCAGGTCTTAAAACACCTCACCAATTAACTTAAAGTTATTGGTGTCACATTGCAGCCTGGCAAACTGAATCCCAGAGGTAAAACAACTTGCTCAAGGTCATGCAGGATGTTAGAAAAAGTCAAACAACACTTTCAATTTCTGTCCATTATGCTGCTGCTCTTACTTGCTTTGAAGCGGTAGGTAGAGGCTCCAGGTACTGAACCAAAATCTTTTTTATCTTAGACCCTGTAGAGCGAAGGTGGAGATTGTAACTGCAAAAACTACACGGAGATGGAAGGCTGCTAATCCTTCTCTCCTACTTCTTCTGGATAAGTACTTAACTTGGGATACCAGGAAGTCTTCACAGCTGAGTCCAGCTTTACCACTAATGAATGTGGAAAAAGGAGACAGAAAGAAGCTGGTTTTCAGGGAAACTATTACACATCCTTACTGTTTTCTGAACTTTTACACTGTGAACCTTGCTTCCTTCATTTTGGGGTAGAGATATAAGGAAGTATTCTGATTTGAACTCCTAATTTTAGCTCTGTTCCCCTTGACTGGAGATAAGGATGCAGTGTCAGCTACCTGGGAGCATAACTCTCAGTACTCTAATGTTTGGTGGATTTCTGTGGTTGGTTCCCAAGTCACTGTGCTCATTAATCACACATTGAAGACTGTTGTTTTGTAATACTCCTACTACAATGCTAGCTTCAGGAGGCCCTGGCTCCACTGTTCCCAAGCCAGCAGAAATCGAAGGGGCAGGAAGCCTCCATATCATCAAATGAGATGTGCATTGATTTCTCAGTTCTGACACGGGCTTTGCATTTGACCTTCAGAAAGTCATTCAGTTCCTCTCTGCTCTCACTCTTATGAAGATCAGACAGACTGGCATTCTGCAGTCCCCATTATAAATCACCACCTCCACGTTGAAGACACTTTCTCATAGTGTACAGTAGCGCAAATTCAACAGGATGTTGATTAGAACAGGAGCTCCCAGGAAGCGCTGTACTACAAATACCCTGTGATTTCAAAGACCTGAAACCAACTCCTTTTTGTTCTTCTTCAGGATGGAACCAAGAGAATTACTGTAATAGGAACATCCATATAACCTGTTACTTGAAAAGGTGATGTTTACTTAAGAAACCACCTTTACTTCGTATATAATGTTTCGTACCTCAGGTTAAGTGACTGCAAGAAATACTCCTTCTATTCCCATATCGCAACAACAAGGATGCAAAAGGTCATGCAATATATCATCAATAAAATACTGTCTCTTGAAAATCAGTTTTGCCCCACAGTTTCCATACATCCAAATTATTTTTGAAATAAAAGTGTCATTCTTTAACCCTGTCAGGAAGTTATAGGCACAACATTCAGTTTCCATTTAAAAATCAAAGTGTAGAAGGGTAGGGGAAAAAAAAAAAAACCCACACCAACAAAAATCACTAACACAAATGTCAGTCAGGGCTGGCAAAAAAGAACACAGAGATTAAATGTTACCCTTTATAGTTTGCAACCCAAACAGAAGATCACTAAGCTAGAGCATGACAATAAAATCTACCACACATATGCAGACACACCAAGTAGTCAAGTGTCCAGCTCTTTCCAAGCTGAAAAAAATGACCCAAGGGGAAGGAAAAAACCACCAACCCAAAACATTAGGATAACTGAAAGAATAAATAACACTTCAGAAATCTTTCTGTTTCAACTACATATAATAGGCTTTTCCTCATACCAGAGGAAAAGTGTGAGGATTTTTTTTTTTCCTATTAACATGGGATTTTTACAATTTCTCTTTAACGCTACTTGAACATAGGTTACGCTAGATGCACATCAAAATATACTGGTTTGGAGTTTAATTTCGGGACACTTAGCATTACATTTTCCCAAGAAATGGCTGTTCTTTTCCTGAACTTGATGCCTTATTGAGCTTTCAGGTTTTACAGGGATATGTCTCTGTACATTCTTTACAGTCCTTATAAAACTGCCTGGCCAGCCAGAGCACTCTGCTTGCCTGGAGAACATTTGGTAGGGGTAGGTTAATCTATGTGACCTCCATAGTTCATCCTAAACTGCTGCACAACTTTCTAAACAACCATCTTTATTTCCTCTGCATCCGCTGTTCAGTTCCTGAGTGATTCCCAGGCACACACTTTCTCAAGGATAGCTGGAATACAGTACAGAGGTAAACACAAACACATTTCTTCCTGTAAATACATGCACGTGGTATAAAGTCTCAGGCCTACCCACAAACACACGGTCCCTTGTGTACCAGTGCAAGTGCAAACCCACATATACGTGCAAACATAAGAATACACTCCAGCAGAAGTATTGCTATACCAACAAGAACTACAATTCAGCTGCTGGGAGGGGTATATTATTAGCAGGGACCTGTCTTTTCCAGTAAGGAAAATAGTCTGTCTGCTCTCCAAGAGGAAAGGATGAGCATGTACGATTTCTTCCAGATTACAGTATTTTTCCTATATGCTAATGTATTGGATTTTTAAGCTGATGATGGGTTATCTATCAAAATATTCTGACTTAGAGGAAAGAGGTAGCTTTATGCTGCTTGGAAGCCTTTCTTTCCCCATACTCCAAAGCAGCATTATTCAGAATTCCTGCCTAAGCCATAGAGCATTTTGTAACTCTACCCAGCCTTCTTCCCACCCCTTAACACCTCCTCTCCTCTTTCCCCCACCCCATCAGCACTGTCCCCCCAGCACAAATTGCCACACGTCTGTACAAAGGACAAGCAGAAGAATAAGGTGACAGTTCTTTAAGGAAAGAATAAAAATGCAAATTAACAAACACCAAATTTGCTGTAAACATTAAATACTTCAGACATGAAACCTTCTGTGCTACAAGAGTGCTTTCAGCATTATCTATTCACAGCAGTTCCTCTGCTCCTGAGGGTCATAAACACTGAGAGATGGAGCCAGCAAAAAAGCTCTAGTTGAAATTCAGCTCACAGCAAAAGCAATTTCCGAGTGTGCAAAGTGCTGTCAGCAGGCCTGATGTTTGTGTATGAAATATAGACAATATGACTGGCCCATCGGCAGTCACTGTCAGCCTGATGGATGGTGCCTGAAAAGAAGTAAAGCGGCTGCCGTTAGGGCCCAGTCTATCAGACGCTTGATGGAGATTCGGGGGCTTAATAGAGGTAAAAGTTTCTCCTAATCGGACAAAATTTCCAGCGGTGATCACAAAGAAAATAAAGGGATAGCAATGTGATACGAGGGCATAAGCAAGGCTTTCCCATCTCAGCCACAGTGCAAAACAGAGGAGGAAAGCAACACGCTCTGAATACCAAGGAAAATTGGTATCTTTGTCCTTAGACCTCGCCTGTCCCAGAACAGATGGGGCAGTCCTACAGCTCGCTGTGTGCGCAAGCATCTTCAGGGGTTCCCCACGGCCCAGACCCCTTGCAAAATGAAAACATCACCTTTGGAATTGCTTTGGTGCTCTTTGCCGCGTGCCTGTTGCCGTGACAGCGGGGTGACTGGACATGGCAGGCAGACACTCACACCAGTGCGGAAAAACTAATGAAACAGCCAGTTCAAACGTCCTCTCTCCTTTTACTATTTGGAAGCTAGTCCTGACTTTCTTTTTTCAGTTGTTTTGGTTTTTTTTTTCTTCCCCCAAGGTTGTTATGGGGATAAAACTTCATGTGCAGTATGTGTGGTCCAACTGCAATGAAAATACAGAGGGCTAAACTCCACATCATGCTTCATGCTACGGGTCCCTTAGCTCATGATGTCAATCAAAGACCCTCAGGCAGAAAAAGTAGAGGCTGTGTAACAAAGGCACTGCACGGGTCAGAGAGCACAGGCGGTAGTTCAGTTACTAATACGTGTGCCAAGAAACCATGAAAATCAAAAGGCTCTGATGAAATAACACTGACCACCTCAATAAAGCTGGGGTGGTTTGCCATTAGAAGTGAGCTTGTGCTTCAGAGTTCAGGTAGCAGCCTGTACCCAAACTATAAATATTTTGAAATGCAATTAACCCACAGCTTTGATCCATCCCTGTTTGCAAAGGCAAAGAAGGGCTGACAGCTAGCTGCATTCACCTCCCTTCAGGTACACGAGAACGGAGGTTCACAGCAAGGGGCAAGGCAGAATTATTTCAGGTTCTCACTCCAAAACAGGACTGTCAAGCAGAAGAAATCTCAACACAAGCTTACATTTCTTGAGCAAAACCACAGCATGGATTAAGGTAAAATCCAGAGCAGGAAAAGAAGAGTGTGTACAAATGCGAAACTTCCTCAAATCTAACAGTTTGTCTAATGCCTTGGAAGAAGCAACATAATTCAGCAAGAAACTGTAGCCTAAAAAAAATCCATCCTTTCCACCAGGACTTCATCGTTTTCACCCCATCATTACAAGCTCCTCCCTGATGAGAAGCAGAGCCAAGAGTGAGGACTGGGGCACTTGGGGTATTTGAAAGCAGTCATTTCTTGACAGTAATGTTTAAATTGATTGTACCCCATCAGGGGAATCAGTGCATGTTTCAGCGCTTTAAACGGTTGCGGCACAGGACACCATACTCCACTCGGGCTCAGGAGGACGCAGTACGCTTGGTTCCTACCCAGCCTCCCAAACATACAGCCTACGGCTATCTAGTGGTTCCCTCACCTCTCTCTAAAAATGAAGATTTTCTTCCCTGAACCACCCCTCCCGTTAGAGATATAGCCCGGCACGCGTCTGTCCCTGCTCTCCGACTGGGACCCGGGCTTCACACACTAAGCCCGTGGTGTTTCTACAACACTCCACAGAGCTTTCCTCCTGGAGTGCAGTTTATTCTGCCCCAGACTCAGCTGCGAATTCCTCATCTCAAAGCCCCCCTCCAGGATTTGTCTCAAGGGCTGCCAATTTCCTACTTACCAAATGTACACAAGAGCACGCAGAACTCAGCTTGAGCCTCTGGTAGCAACTCCTGACATTAATATCCTTTAGTACAAGCTCCAGAAGAGCTGCTAACAGCAAGCTCTTAAAAAAGATTACTGCATCTTTAACAGGTTTTAAACCAAGCTCCTTTACCCCATTACCAGCACCTGATGAAAACGACTACCCTATTGAACTCACCAGCGGGCCATTACAAGTGTGTCAGATTATATTAACTAGGCAATTAAAAAAAAACACCCAACCAGCAACAACAAGGAGCAGGCAACTCAGCACACAAGGAGAGCCTGTCTGTCGTTTAGTAAATCCCCAAATTAGTTTTGAAAGGCCACTTTCAGCCTAGAGTTAAGGCCAGATTTACCCTCTGTGTGTCTGCAATTGGCTGAATCTCTGCACTAACCTGATGAAACTGATTATTTATGATAAGTGACTGACATTGGACTGCTGCCCAAAAGGCGAAGGAATGAAAGCTGCCGTGACCCCAGAATGAGAAGATTGTCTTTGATTGGCTCACACAAGCTTCTAAAAAAATTATGCCTTTCAGTTTCATGCAGGAGATCAAATAATTAAACAAACAGATGCACAGATATTGATAACAAAAGATGTCGCATGGGGGAAGCATCCAACCACAAACAAGACATTTATTTTAAGACTTAAGTGTTGCTGAAATTCCCAATCAGAAGAAGAAAGAATGATTTTTAAGTGTGGTGTGGGAGGCATTTTGGAGTACTGGGAGTAATTTAAAGCAGAATATGCTTTTTTGATGAGACTGCCAAAACTGAGATGCCTCTAGATAAAAAATAAAACACAGAAAAAAAAAGTTAATTTACATACAGACAGAGCTGTCAGGCAAGTCGTCAGCAGAGAGAGGGATAACAAGTCTTTGGGTAACAACTCCCTTGTTAGGAAGATGGCAGCGAGAACCAGGATCAAGGGAAAACGAAAGTCACTGTACAGATGTTGTAAATGAACACTTAGCATTTTTGGTGGCTGGGGGTGGGGCTAAAAATTGCAGCTGCCTGATCAGTTCAAGTACAGAAACCACCTGCATGAAGGATATGTGTGTAGCTGAGGAAATAATTAAACGATATCTCTTATTTCTATAGGGCAAGACGAGGGTCTGAGCAAGGGTCCACACTCCAACCTCAACCCTCTCCATCTTTTTGCTGCTGGGGAAGGAGCAGGAAGGATATTATTTTTGGGGCTGAGACACGTTCTCCCTCTCCAGGATACTCAGAAGTGATTTAAGGAGGCAACGGGAAGAGATTCACAGACCCTGTCCAAGAAACCTCAAGGAGTAACACACACACACAGAGTCCTTGAGTGGAGCTGGATGAAAAGGCCATGATAAAAACAAATTAAAAGCTCAGGCAGTTCCCTCATAAGAGCTGCAGAGAGCAGATTTCAGACTCTCTTAAAGACAGCAGCTGCTCCTTATCCCCCATTACCCACCTGCAGTGCCACCAGGAGCACAGGGACCGCTGATATTCAGGGTAAGGAGGGAAAGGTGCCTCAACCCCTGCCAGAGGCATGTCTGCAGTTGGCCCACCTGTCCTTCCTTACCTAGAATATGAGAGGTCCTTATGTTACTCCCATTTCTTCATCCACTCCGTGGGTGCAGCAAGTACCAACCGTAAGCACAGGTTAAAGAGATGGGATTTGTCTGCTGAACTGGACTCAACTGGTTTGTTTGACTTGCAGGTATCTTCTACCAGCTTTACTTCTCCCTGCCAACAAACTCTTTCCTGATACCTGACAGCCATCATCCTTTTCCATTCCTTAAATCAAAAAGCCTCCAAAAACTGTGAATGTCCTGTAAAGATTTCATAAGAAAAATATTCATTTCAATTCGATCCCCCACTTACTCTCTACCACTATGGATCTGTGGCACGAGAAAGGGAACAGCTTGTTTTGCTGAGCTTAAACGTGATTGCCTTCCTGAAAAGAAACTATGGAACATTCTTTAGTATCTCAGTGATGATGGGAGAAAACGGAGATCCCAAGAAATGGCATAGTGATCCATAAAATCAAGCCACCGGATGTAATGATCACATGCTTTTCATGGAATTCAGCAGCACACCGATCACATTGCAAAATCAATCATTTTTCTCCATCAGCTCATTATTCTGACTCACTGAATCGGTGGCTCACCAGCCAGCTGGATGGGGAGTCAAGCCCAGCTGACATTTTAGCGGCTTCCAACAATATAAAAGTGCCTCTGCCTACCCACACGATAAGCCTAGCAGAAAACAGGATATTCATCACATTTTTACTGGAACCAACTGGAATTCTGCCTCTCACAGACGGAGTAGGTGCAAGCAGCCTATATCCTCCAAGAGAAAAGAGTGCAGCTGGCCAAAGCAATACTGCCTGGGCCTTTCCAGCTGAAAAAGGACTATGACAAAGCACAATTTTTCAGGACAAAACTAAACTTTTTGACTAGAAGGGAGTGCTTTGTGCAAAAATGTATTTTTCTGTTCTTACCCCTCCTCCCCCCGATAGATCCTTAAACTGTGTTTGAGATAAATATCGCACAGAGAATTCATTTTAATAAAAACTAAAGTATGCATGTCGCAAGCTTTACAAAGAACAAAAAACCCTGGGACCAGAACTCTCCCAATATTGCTTTAACATGGCCATTTTCAGGTATGTAGTACAGTGTTCTACATCCTGCACAGAGTAGTCCCCTTGTGATCACTGTATGATTTGAGTAAATGCAACCTCAGTGTGGTAGTAGATTTCTTCAAAACAGTAAAGAAGATAAAAAACCACTTTGCTCTGTTCTAAGTTAAAAACACAGTGGGTAAGAAACAATGTGGCTGGCTGTGGGGGTGGACCAGCTAATCTAACAGATCATTCCCATCTCTGTCTTCCAAGTTGCTACAGAAATGACAAATCTTCCAGAAAGCCAGTACAGGTGACTCACAATTATCTGCATTTCACAAGCGTGTCCCCTGATTGTGGTGATGTGATTGAAGATCAGATGGGGTCTAGTTTCGGAAGACAGTGTGTTCCCACACCTCACACTGACATTATCTTCCAGAAAGTACGCAGAGCTCAGTTCATTCAGTCTTACTGATACATAGCAAACCACCAGCAACATTTTCAACAATATATGCATTCAGAGTTTCTGCTGAATTATTAGCCAAAGCATGGGTATTTGCACATAATTTCAGTGAGGTGAGAAGAGAGACAGAAAATCTCTAAAATCTAAGTTATTCCACTTAGCTAATTCAGTAAATATATTCAGGATAATACTACTACTAATAAAAAAGCCCTGACAAGGTATTCTAGTATTATGTATGTGATGCTATATTTTCGGTTGAGATGGTGCTTTCAGCTATCACCAGCGTTTTTTCAGCTTTTCAGTCCATCCTTAGAGTTTCTAAATTTCCCCTATTTTTGTACCGCAATTTTCTCATGCTTGCTCATACCCCAGAAAGGGTATTTTAAAGCAAAGCAAAGCAAAACAAAACTTCAAAAAATAATGGTTTCAACTCCTCTAAGCCCAACAAAAGAAATCTAAAGTGTGTATGTGTGGGGAGAATTGTAGTTTTCAGTCACCGATACATTTATTCAGATATTTCCTCTCCCTTATGTTTCATGCTTCAAAATAAGTTCTAATTCCAGAAATCAAATTTATGAGGTAACCCAGTCCTCAGCAAACAGAGATGCTCAGCCAGGAGATGTCTTCCTGGCTGCAATGATCTATAACTTGGTCAAGACTTGCTTTTGATTGATTCTCATGGACAGATCAGCTCTGTATGGCACATGGAATTTCCTTCCTTCCTAGCAGACATCATGTCTTTCCCCTGCACAAAGCTTTTTCTGATTTAATTTTTTCTTTTCAAAGTTCTCTCTCATTTCTTAAAAGTTAACTTTGCCCTTCAAATGACATCCAAGGGAAATCACTGTGTCTTGTTCACTATCTGTAACAGGAATGGAAAGGGTGGGACAGGGCCCATTTTTCCCCTTAACCGTACCATAACTGCTTTTATTTGACGTGTTTTCAAACAGCCAGAGACCAGTGGATAACACAAGTCTTCCCTTCCCATATACATCTCAGTATACCACTCCCAGGACGCTGGATTTGGAATTCAAGGTCATCTGCATGACCACAGGCAACATCATGATTCAAGTCCAACACCAAGTTATTAGGAAACGGGGTGAGGTGTGGGGGGGTGGAACAGGGAGACAGTGGTGATCACGAGAGCTGAAACACATGGCCCGGCACAGACATCCTCCCACCAGTGCTGTCATGTCCGGGTGCAAACAGATGCTCCACCCCTGGGCAAATTCCTTCCCTTTATCGAGGCTGTATACACGCACAGGGCCCCCTAAAAGTCATTCTCAACATTTTCTTTAGCTGATCTCATGATACAAGAAAAGAGCAGCAGCCAGAGAAGCAAAACGTGTCCTTTAGTTTCAGGAGCCTGCCTCCCATTTCAGCTGTGAGAATGGAAAGCAGCAGCTGTGGGTAGCTGCACTAACCTAACTGTCCGTGGCGCGTAACTGCCACTTTGCTGAACTCATCTTTGCAAAATAATAGGTGTTGCTGTTCTGATGTGGTAATACTTGATTCATTTATCCACATGGTATTTAAAATGCAGCTGATGTGACCCTTCTGCTCTAGTCTACCCACGAACCATAGATTTAAAATCTACTTATGTGGATTTCTTGGAAAGGTGAAATTGCCAAATCAAAGAGGCTGCTGAGGTGCAATAACACGGTTACATGATGAATGTAACTGTAAAGCCAGAGCCCATCGCGTGCTAAGTGTGTTGGATAAAAACGCATCTCAACAATACCTTAGTGTGATTCTCATTCTTTCCTACGTCACGACCCTTACTCAAGTTTCCAAACCTGGGAAGCCCAGTGTTACAGACATATCAATACAAAGAGTAAATAACACTTCTTTTGAACAAGCATTCAAATATTTGAGTGTTTATTCAGATTCTACCTGAACTTCAAACCCTGCTAGGCTTAAGCCCTCATTAACAACTGTGACTCCAATTTAACATTCCTCAGTGACTGTGCTTGACAGCCACCAGTGCTTTGCTAGGCTGTAGTTCTTTATGTCTTGGAGTAGTGCATCATTTAATTCGTCCATATAGCTCAAACGCTTGCTTTGATATATAACTGAAAAGGATGAAAGGGATTGCTCACGAATGTTACTCAGTAAGGCACCTACCAACACGTTTCTGAGAGCTACAGGCAGTTTAGGGGGAGAGTGTGGTGGGAATTATGGGTAAACAGTAGTAAATATTAAAATGAAATAAGGGAAAACAACCGTTGCTACAACAGGAAGAAGAAAATGCATTTCCAGGTATTGAAATCTGACTGGATCAAAACTTGTTTCCACTAAGCACAACTAAAAGAAAACCTAAAAATTCTCAATAAGAATGCTACTGATTGGAAGCATTTATTGATTCCTTCTTTGTGAGTTACAAAATAAAATGTTATCAAGGGGAAATAAAATTGTATTTGCTTGTTTTTACCCTTGACTATCATAAAACCACATGTCCAGACCTGATAAAACTTTTCTCTAAAGAAAACCCTCCTCCCCTCCATGTGTTTCCCGTATGTATACTTTGTTATTCACCCTATTCTATCAATAACTTCCAGCACTTGGAAATTTATGTGCAGTATTTAATAAGAGCTGGTGTGAATGTCGAAAGTATCTTGGTAAGATGTTATGTGTCAAAAAGCGATCATGTTACAGTGTGATGGATTAATATGAAGAAACAGCTTGAAGGCAAGGTATTCATCTTTTTTTTTTTAAATGACAACAGTAATACATTTGTTTCAGTTCTGAAATTAATTTCCTAATACTAAGAAAGGTCAAAATGAATGAAAGGCATATGAGCCTTTTTGTCATCTTTAACAAATTATCCAAACCAAGCCTGTCAGATCAAAAGGGATAACATTTTGAGTAATAAATGCTAGTACTGATTAACTGGTCAAAGTTAATTCTTTTCAGGAATTGCTGTATGCAAAAGGTGGAAAAATAGTTTTAAAAAAAATATTTCTTCTATCATGTTTTTATTATACATTTTTTGCTAAATGGGCTTACTAAGTGTCTTCTGCAAATGATGTCTGTTACAGGGAACAAACTGAAGATGGCATCTTCTGCAGTGCTCAGATGGGAATCCATTTCAACTGTTGAACAAGTCAAATGAAAATTAAAAAATATCCTTCAATTTATGCAACTGTCTCAAATTTAGGCTCAGTTTCAGAAAACACAAAAGCTTCAGTGATGCAAGTGCTCTCGTGAATTTCAGCTTTGAAATGCAGGTATTTTGGAAGTAATATGAAACATAAGTGGGAAATTCATCAAAAGAAGAGGGAAGGGGATGTTTTGCAATTCTCACTGGTTTTCAGATACCTGCTTTTCAGTGGGGTTATGGTGGGGCTTTCTCCTGAAAGAACTGCTCTCCTCCGTATGCAATGAGTTAATATTCAGTTACTGATTCCTGAGCTTAAAATAAAATAAAATAAAATAAAATAAAATAATAAAATAAAATAAAATAAAATAAAATAAAATAAAATAAAATAAAATAAAATAAAATACAATACAATACAATAATCTTCACTATGACAGGTTCAAAACTGGTAAGAGCAGGCTTATTGCTAGGGCTGGGTTGCTCTTCTGGATATGTTTAATATGTTCAGAGATTTGGAATTCTTAGAAACCCCTTGGTGTGAGACTGAGGTTGAGAAACGGCAGTTCCCTCAGGTGAATCAGCACCAGGCTGAGGACAGCAGCCAACAGCATCCAGCAGATGTGATGGGATCCTCGCTTTTGCCACCAGTGGGGCTTTTTCAGGTAGAAAAATGGTCCCTCCATCCTTCTTTCACAAACACCACCAGTGCATGTCCTCTTATTTAGGATGCGGTACTACAAGTACCCTCTTAGTGATTCCCGCAGAACTACTAAGTAGTGGGTCATGGTCTGGACACAGCAAATACCCAAAGAATTTCTCTGTGCCAGATTTCAATCACTTAGAAAATTAGTCCCTTTTTCTGTTTTAACTGGGAGATTGCTCCAACAGTCTAATAGAATCCACAGTAAGAGAAGTTTTCCCCTTAACTTCTTCCTCTTAACTTACACTGCTAAACCTTTGGTCAACACTAAATAAATCCTTTTCTCTGCGGGGCTTATGCAAGTCAAAAAATCTAGAAGATAGCACAAAGTTAGGTGACAGGAAAGAGAAGAAATACACTGGATTCTGATAATTGCTCTTCTCAGAAAAAAGGGCTTCCAATTTATTACAGCTGGAAGTATTTCTGCAGCATAGAGAAGGCTATATCAGTCCACACATATTAACACAAGATTGGGTCCCTATTATATCAACACTTTTCCAAAACAGACAGCAGCATGACTAATCTCAAAGCTCCAAAATAGAAAGCGTCTCCTCTTTGTTTGGTCTCTGAAATCTTCCAAATATTTTCTAAAAATGTTCTCTTCACCTCCTCCTGCTCCTAAAAAAACCCAGAAAAAACATAACACCACCCCAAAAAAACCCACCACACAAAAAATAAAAATCCCCCAGAAGAATTTAAAGGAAAAGAGCTCATTCAAAAATAAAACACAAAGAGAAAACCTCCAGTGGTAGATTCGTTCTAACTGGTGAATTTATTCTAAACTCAGTGTGGAGAACTGAGTAAAATAAAGGTCAGACCCTGTGCTGGGAATTCCCCTGACCTTTCAGGCTGCATCCATCATTGGTATTACACAGAACGTGCCATTTATCACACCAAACAGAGAGCAAATCTTTAACTCCTTTTCTCTTCCCAACAGTACAGACTGAACAATTATTCAGATTTTGAAACACAATCGATGTTTATCCAGCTTCTTTTTTCAGCTCGGCCTCTTTGGGCTCCTCACTTCTCCAGCCCCTGGATGTACAGTAGGCAACTGATAAAAAAGGAAGCATATGAGAACCAATGTGTCTTGGGGAGATGGGTGTTAAGAAACGGATAAAAAATGCATTTGAAAAGGCCTTTTTAAAGGGTCTGCTTTCCTACTGACACCTAGCCCATTCGAACGACATTTGTGACAATCCTCTCCTGAATTCAGGATCATATCTAGGGAAGTCTGTTGTTACCGAGGAAGGGGATGCTGTGAAAGAAAGTTTCATGCCTTCAGACAGCATAAGTTAATTGTTCCACTGCGCTTTTACACCCATATGGGACCTGCTTAAAACAGATTTGGCTAGTTTTTAAGGAGCCCTCCAGCTGTGAAACCACCATGGAATGGGCTGCTGCGAGCTGTATGGAGCAGCCCAGTCCATCAACGCTCAGCCTTTCTCATCTCCACGGCTGAACTCTTCTCTGACAAGGAAATTTCTTATTTTCTTCTTAGCCCTTCCGATAGCAAAGTGTGATCAGCCCAGGAGGAGACCAGGAGGAGAATGATGATTCAGGGACGAGCTATTGCATGTGGGGACTCAGCGTTCCCAAAGCTGCAGTGCTCAGACTAGCCCTGTCCCTCCTTCAAGGGTCTCCAATACTTGCTCCAGAGAAGAAAATGGAGCAATGAATTCCTGCCCCAGAAATACAGGGATCTCCTGAGAGACCTGTTCTCTGGGATGCCCCAGCTCAGCTTTCCAGACTCAGGCAGTGCATGGCAGGATTTGGAGCAAGCCCCCTCCACCTCAGCACCGGGATCTCTTCATTCCTCTAAAAGCCAGCAGTATGCCTAAGCCACAAGGTGCCCGGTGCCATTCAGTGTCTTCTGCTTGCATTTGATACACACATTAACGGCACTAAGGACCAATTTGAGGGCTCCCAAGCTTCCCCCTCACAGAGAATGAAAGAAGACAAAGCAGTTGCCAGGATATTTATGAAAGGGTGCATGGGGCAACTAGATTTGCAGAAGGTTAAGCAGCCTAATGCACGATATGAGCATCTGTGTCATGAATCAATGATTACAGTAAAGTCTCTTTCATCAAAATTCAGCTATTTCAACCATAGCAAATAATAGGCTAATCAGGCATCTGCTCCTTCAATGTCCAAAGGGATAGGCCAGTTGCTGGCACAAAGTGAAGCATTCGTTGCACCAGTAAAAAGTCATTTTCAAGTCTGTGAACCATCTATAGCAAAAGGGATCAGCTCCTTCCTTTACCAAATTATGGTCCCCACAGGGAGGAAAACAAGAGCATCTCCACCTTCCTCGTCCTGTTGGCAGGGCTTACAAATGGACTTTGGGTGACTGAACCTGGCACCTGATATGGTGCAAGAAACTTAAGATCTAACTTTTAAAACATCAATTGCTTAGAAAGGAAGAAGTGGGAAACTGTAATGATCGCTTTGCCCAAATGTGTCAACTATAAAGGTTTGAATTTTCAACACAGTCACAGAATTTGACCACATAACAAAACAGGCAGGTTTTTAACAACAGGGATTAGTTTTCCTTGCATGAACTCAGCAAATGATGACATGCTTATGGCCCACTAACTTCTAGCAAACATACATGCTTCATTTGATTCCTGCCTGCTTCTCTCCCTTTTCCCCTCAAATTAGGCTCACCTTCCTGTTCTATTTTCCTTTGACTCCGTAGGTGCAGCTTAAACCAGAAATCAATGATTCATCATGTTGTGGTGGGGATAGCAGCATGCTCCACAGCTGGTTGTGGCCGTGCCACAGCTGCAGTGGGCAAATCCGTTTGAATGATGGCCAGGTTTAAGAGGCCGCCTTCTAAGGTTGATTGAAATAACCCCAGAACTGTAAGGATTATATTCCAGTAGGGAGGCTGCAGATGCATCTTTATGCAGAATAAATGCCATTTCTTCCCAAGCACTCTTATCTTTCCCTCACACATAGCTCTAAGATTTCTTCAAGCGGTGAAGTGCCGCTGCCAGGTGACTGAATACCTGAAGGCCACTTGGCAGCAGGCAGCCCCTCAAGCAAAATTCCTAAGTAATTTTCCTTTCTGACACACCTTAAAAAATATCAAGGTGGAGTTTTTTGTCTCGAGATTCCTCATTTGGCTGGACATTGGAGAGGAGAACAAGTCTTCAAAGGAGACAAGGTGGTCACCACCTTCTATTATGCCATAAGAATAGTCAGCAACTCCCCTGAGATGTCTAACCAACTGTTACTTAGGTTTTATTCTCTTAGCACATCACCTTAATGCATCAGAAAGGCTCAGTATGCTCTAAAACAAACTGGCCATGTGCCTGCTATGGCATTCCCTAGACTCCTGCATTGCTCCCTGGGGTCAGACTAGATTTTCCATGGCAGCTTTCAGCAGATTTAAGAATGGAAAGTTTTGCTGAATGCAATATGGTCATGAATAACACGGAGAGTTTAATAACCTGTGTGTTACTTATTTTGTTACTAAATTCAATCCATCCACTTTATTACATCCAAGAGTGTCACCTTGCAAAATATGTCAAGCCTGCTCAGTTATTGCCCAATGTACAGTATAGTTGTTTCTTTCATATTCCATGAGGTTATTCAAAATTACTTTAAAATGCCTACTGCTACCAGAAGTTCAGGGGAAAGCTAACATCCTCTCTCTGCCCTTCCGTCTCCATTTGTCTGGCTGACTATTTGTCCTTTTGCACTTTGAGTGAAATTTCAGCAGGGTTTTTCATACATACCCTGTCTGAGAATTGTTTCTGAAAGCTACAGTCCTCAAGGCCATTACCAGATGCATTTTTAAAGATACTGTGAGTGGGGAGAAAAAAGCAGATGATCTTAGAAATATCCTATTTTTGCAAATATAATTTCTGATCTCACATTGTTACAGCCAAATTGCCCCTTTCCATATTCTTCATTTTTAAACATGTCACTTAACCTTCTAAATTTTTGTGTCTTATTCTCCTCCTCTCCTTTAATTTTGATGCACAAGGGCTGAGTAGCACCATGATAAAAGTACAGAATACAAAGTTTAATTAGTTCAGACGAGCAGAGGGAAGTTAAAATAAATGGAGTTTACTGGTACTGAAATAACAAAGCTCAGAGAAAGCTGGAACAGCATCGACACGCTTGCATACCAGAACTAGCTATTTTGTTTATGAAAGTGACAGTCAGAGCAGCCTAATTTTCAGATGGTCAGAAACCAAGTGTACCTTCCCATGCCCAGAACCAACGGAAATGATGCTGTTTGTCTTTCAAAGCTTCAGGATGGTGTGAAGAGTCTTTCTAGACAGCCAGATCAGAGAAATTTGACCCAAACATACATAAGCATAAATAAGCAAGTCTGTATTTAGGGTTGACTTTGTAAGTAATTTTTCCCCCAATCTGTCATTTCCTATTTACATTTCATCTTACAGGCCATGAAAAAAGCATCCTATGGATGACCTTGTTCTTCAAGCAGACTTCTAGCAGCCTTCCTAGGGATCTTAACTGCTTCCACAGAAAATCCATGTCCAAAGGGTGCCAAAGGCACAAGAGGGCCATTTCCACTAACAGGGAGACTACAGTGTGCACTAGAAGATCCCAAGAGCATGCCTCCCCTATCTGGGGACCAAAGAGTTGAAGCCTCCTGCGTCAGAGCTAACAAATGACGGTCCAGGCAAGTCCCTGCCTTGAAGACTGAGGGAAAAGTGGGCAAACTGCAGTGCTGAGGGCTGAATAGAGGCTTGGTTAAAGTCAGGAGATGATGTTGAGGAGAACTGTCACACTCAGTCTAAACAGCTGCCAAGCACTAATCCGAGGGCTTTTCAGAGAACATAGGGAGTGAGTACTGATTTCAGGATGACTTAAACATTTGCATGCCCTAAGGTAAATCGGTATCACTGCCCACTCTTGGTGAAACAGAACAATTCCCTAATCATATTTTCTGAGCTTCACTTACGCATTACTACAACTACTCTACGAGCCTGAAGAAAGCCATGGCCAAGTGAAAACTAAGGGAGGGATAACTGAGTCTGTTCTGTCTGCAGTCTGTTCCACTAATTCCTGTCCAAAGGATAAAAAATAATCTAAAATACACCATCGAGTCCCAGTGTGGTTCAAGAGGGCATCAACTTCGTTATTAACAAAGCAAGCCAGGGTACAGAGCCCGTTAGCCAAAGTTCAGCTTTATTCTCTCTACAGGGTCCTGAAAGAGGGTGGCAGCTGGCAGTGCACCCCAGCCAACTCTTCATCACACAGGTTAGAGAAGGAAAATTCCTATCAGGTCATCCGTCTGGTCTCTGAGTTCCTGCAGGATGGCTCCCTACAGCTAACTGAGGGGCTGTGCTCCAATTAGCACGGGCCTTTTTGTTTCTGGCCAGCCTGCAGAGCCAGATGGCAGCTTCTCCTTGGCATTTTGGGCCTGGGTACCCAGTGCAGACCACAGTTTTTGTAATGGCCTGGTAAATGGCTCCCAAGCTTTAATCCAAGTGCTCTGATCTCTCCCTGAACTGCTGCGTAACTAGATCCAATCATACTCCTGAACTCCACAGGGAAGAGATGCAGATAAATACCTTTGCAAAATACATAATCAACAGGAAAACAATGCATAAAGCACTCTATAGGTGTAATATATGTATAGACAAATAGGCTTTTGATACTGCTCTCAGTGCACAGCTATTAATGAGTTCAGATGATAAATCAATCTGAATGGCTGAAAGCAGTCACAGCAATCATTTACAGCTTCCACTGACTTCAGTAGAAGATACTGGCAGGCTCAGAACAAGACTAAAAGCTAAAATAATATTTCACTTGGATGAATTTCTGCGTTTCAGATCTAGCGAACTACATTTGAAGTTATTTTCACTAATAACATAAAATCACAATGCCCACTACGAAACACATTTTCATTGCCCTGTGCTATTACAACAGTGACGAAATCAACAAAGTTGTTTGCAAACACTCTGTACAGAATACCACCTTATTATACAACAGCAGTATACATCAGCTTGACTAACACAGCCGATAATGGCTAAGTGGTTTTGCAGAGAACAATCCACTGTTGTGACAGGTATAAAATCCTTGCAATAGTACACTAGGTCGGACGGGTCTCTTTGCACTACTCTAGCCAACCCACTCCAAATCATACTTTCCAAGGGTCTCCAGAGTGCAACTGAGCAGTTGACTGCCTCTCTCCCTCTAATCTTGTTAGAAAGTAACTCTGCTGCTTGGAGAATGATCTTTGGAATTAACAGACTAGAACCAGGACGAGATGGGATCAAGCAATCAGCATTTTTCGGTTCTCAAGGAGAAGAAAAAAAAGGAAACAGCTTGCCCTTTAAATCAGCTAATCTCTCCTCCACCTTGGACTCTGGGGAAAAAAAGCAACTTAATAATCTAACAGCTAGTCCTGTTCTCTCACCACCACCCCTTCCCAGCTATAGTCTCAGGCCTCTTGCTTTTAAAAATGGTCTAAACCCCATTAAATTATTCTGTTACGATGAGACATACTCACTATTGCAGAGTTAGAATAATTCTTATTTCAAAGGACAACTGGGATTTTGTGCTAGGAAAATCAGGTAAACAGATTTAAATTGTTTTTTAAACAAAGAGCCAAATCCCCCAAGCAGTATTAGGAGATTCAGCAGTTCTCACTTCTACAGCTTGTAAGAATTTAGGCTCAAAACTTTTCCTCTTAGCTTTTGCGTTTTAGTGAAAATCCCTTGTTGAACTGAGCAAGCAAGGAGATAATTAAGTCATTTGCCTAGAGCTGTCAGGTCGGACAACTGCCCACCTTCCTCACCATTCTCTACCCCTGGCTCAGTGTGGTTTCAGCAACTTCTGTTGTGGTTATTTTTAAGGAAAGGAATGCTGTTTATTTGAAAACAAAATTCATAGGTGTTCTTGCACAGCACTGTCATCAAGGCTTTCATTTCCAAACAGCTGAAAATTAGACTACCCTTTAAACGCCCCTGTATTGCTTGGCAGAAAAAACAAACATGACAAAACCCATACTCTCTAATTTAGAGGCATCCAACTCTGACATATGCCAGACACCGACACATGCCATGTCTTGAGTCACCAACGTGTGGCATCCTGCTGCTCTGGTTCTCACACAGGGAGGTTGAGGGATGATGGAATGCATCTGCTGGTGGCAGCAATAGTCTGGTACCCTTAGCAACATCTGGTGAACTGTGAACCTTTGCTTACATCAGAGCAGATCAATACAGCCATTATCAACAGACATAAACAGAATAAAAATCTGTCTCTATTGCATGAGTTAACTGCAGCAATAGGAGAACATCCAGATCCTGAAGGGCAGGCTCACCAACCAAGCACAGGTAATAATGTTTCCACAGACTACAAGTCATCAGGGAGGATTAAATCTACTCCTGCTGAGATTTAACTCTACAGTGAGTACCCTTTTTGGGGGAAGTCATAAACCACCACAAATTCCCTAGCAGAAGACCAGTACTAAGATGAAGGCAGTTTATTTTCCGAAAAATACAAAACAGTAGATTAGTTGAACTCAGACAGAAAAATATTTTTCTTATGTACACCTAAGTAAACAGGCTTCAAATAACGTGTTGTTGATGGGGTCTTTTCCGGAGGTGATTACACTAGGACCTAAACTGATTCCTGACTTGCATTTAAACTTTGGAATTTTGGATTTATGTTATAATGAGACAGGACAGGAATTTATTTCAGAAGGTGCTTTTGAAAATCCAAACCTAAATGCAAGATATTCTTGCAGTTAGAAAATTATCTTTTAGGAGACAGTTCATAAATAAAACCTTTAAAGCAACAACCTATTTAACTCAATAAAACAGCAGCATTAGTAGCATTACGTTTCCTGCAGTGTTATTAATTGAGCAAAAGCATCAAAACTACCAAAAACCCCATCAAATTCTGTACATCAATGCATAAAAAGGGTAAACTAGACCAAAATGTCCATGATGAAGAAGGGAGCAAAGCTGTACTTGCTTTACAAACTTTGCAAGCAAATTGTTTTGCAGAGCTCCCTTTTCAGCAATATTAATTGCATCGTTCACTTCTCCTGCTTGCTGCAAGCGCTCCGTGGTGTGTTCATCTTAACTTAGACTTTACTCTTTATGCTCAGGCAACCCTCTGTTTCTTCTAGACGCACGTTTATGTGAACTGAGGGTTATCAGTCCTCAGAATGTGACCCTTCCTCTTCATCTTACCATGTTTTGAGACGCAGTGAAATAATCATCCGCTATCTGTCTAAAGGAGTCACCCTGGAACGTGAGCAACCTCAACAGAAACGGGGGAGCCAGCTCATGTGCTCGAGTACCACTAGCGTTCTGCACACTCAGGAGGTCTTGCCACACAAAATATGTTCAGATGCTGCAGCTCAGGCCAAAGTGACCCAGCTCAGTAATCCTGCTCCATGCTGCGGTTTCCTATATGTCACTTCCCAGAAGATAGATATACTGAAGAGAAAATGAAATAATTCGTTTAAAAAAAATAAAAAAGAGCTTAACAACCTTACCATCACAGGGATGAGATTTTGAAGATATTTGGAGAAAGATTTGATATTCCAGATGCTCTTGTGAGATAAAGCCTCTAAGCTCTTTTAGATCAGTCATTCTCTCTAACAGCTAAGCCACCAGAAGTTGGGGAAGCTCAGACTTTGATGCCCATTTAGGAAAACCATGATGGATGATATTTAGTACTTTGTAAGTCAGACTAGATTATCACAGTGATTCCTGTCTGGTTTTAAAAACCTATTGATCCACTGGTGTCAGCACTGCAGAAGACAGCAAGTAGAAGCTTTCAAAATACTTATAAGATGGGGACTAAAGCTAACTTTGATGCTGTAAAATTCCAACATCACAATATATCTCCTGACAAGAAGAAAATTAAACTTCTGCTAATTAATACATTAATTTTAATTGGATTTTTCACAGGACACATAGTAATCAGATTCTGAAAAGATGACTGAACGCATCCATGTAGGAAACTACAATCTATCATGTTAACTATGACTTGAGAAATTTAAGATACTAATATAGTTTTCTTGTCTGAGGAACCTTCCCAGCTGTTTTGCATATAGTGGTCCCCTGAATTTGGGATATTTTATAAGCACGTACTAGTTAAGGTAGTCAGCAGAAAAGCTTTAACAAGACCAGGAATTAAGTCTTGTTCCATTGCAGCTTGAGCAACACTACAAATATATCACATACATCATGAAAACCAGCCATGAAATATAAGAACTTGCAGCCATCCAGAGACTGATTCATGATTCAAATAAGCAAACTCTTTGCATAATAGCACTTAGGGAACATTATAGACACAGAACCCATTCAACAGCTTAAACTGGGCTCTAGATCAAGAAAACATATGCAAAACTGCAGTGCTGCTGCCTGCAAAATCCAGCTAGTGATGCTACCGGCATTAAGCTATTTTTGATGCCTATGAGTCTAAAAGTGCAGTTTTTCAGATTTAAGAAAAATAACAACCCTGGAAGCAGCTCTGCTTCATTATAATTCTCATAGGATGAGTTTTCAAAAAGGCAAAGATTCTGGCAACTTGAAATCATAAAGGATATCTGTTACACTTTTCAAAAGAGCAACAGTATTATTTGTTCAGCTCTAACCATCCACTCTGTAACTAAAGCCTATCTGCCTAAAATATCCCCACTGGATCCATTACTTACTACACCTTTCTTTAAGCTGTTAGGCAGCTGCTGTTTTCTTCTCACAGGATTCCTGTTCTCAGGCACAGGCTCTGGATGACACAGTAAAACAGGGATAAAACGAAAACAAGCAGTGAAGAATCCATCTACAGGATTATTTGGGATTACTGTTTTGGAATAAGTCAAGAAATCAAGGGACCTAGCCTATACCTTTGTGTATTGTCACAAACACAACACAATGGCCTCCACTGAGGATAATTCTCATTTATCTAGGGAAATCATCCTGTTTGCAGACTTTCATCTTCCCATTCAAAATACAATTTCACATCTGTTTTTTGGCGGGTTTGTGATGCTGTGTGGCACTGAATACTACCTCCACCAAGGTTCAGGTAGCCTCAAGCACCATAGTTACAGGTATGCAGAGGTACACGGGATAATCAGAAGGGAAGAACCGAGATTTCCTTTCAGCAGAACAAATATTATTGTGTGTCCATTAAAATAATTTGTCTTTAATCCTGAGGAAGGATTGAATGACATATCCAGTGACAACTCAGATTCTTAATTTCTTTAAAATAATTTGGTTAGCGACTTTGCCAGAGTTTTTTGAATTAAGAAATTCAAGATGCAACAGGCAGTAGATTGCCTTTATGTTTGTCAATTCATCCAAAAAAGTCTAACAAACAGATGTACAAGTTACAAATTCCTCTTCCAAAATGATATGTACCATTAAACTACTGTTACCCATGTTATCTGACTTGTCCCTTACAAAGAGCGGCTCTAACTTGGGAATTCCCTTTAGGCTCCTCACAGTGAACACCAAAGCAAATAATTCATTTAGCTTTACTGAAAAGACCTTATTTTCCTTGAGCACTTCTTTTACATCTTGATCATCTATCAACCTTATAGACCTTCAGGCAGGCTTCTTGCCTCTGATGTGTTTGAAAAAAAGTTTTTATTATTAGTTTTTATGCCTTTAGCAAGTTATTCTTCAAAATTGTTTTTGTCCTCTATTATTATGGGTTTGCATTTAACTTGCCAGAGTGTACTGCGGTTTTTTTCCTTAGTTCATTTGGGCAAGACTTCAAAGGGTGTCCTTTTAATGCTAATGACCTTCTTCAGTTTAATAATCCCCTTTGCTAACTTCTCACATGACCTTCTATAAAGTTGCAGAGTTTTTCAAATAGGGGTAATACATTTACTCTCTATGGTAAAGCCACAAAAATGCATTCCTACAACGGTGATGCTATGCAGCTGTCATGTCACCTGAAAGTGTTATTTTGTTCTGCTTCTGTTTTGCCCTTTTAGCTACTGCTTTTAGATTTCATTCAATTTTATTTTGGTCTCCCTTCAGGAGTGTATGCCAGTCTGAGGACTTTCTGGCTTTAGTACTCCACCAGAAATGATGAATTTGAGCATGTTTATATTTATGATTACAGAAGGATTCTTTGACAGTTACATCTTCAATCAAGACTTAATCCTTGCTCAGGGATAAATAAAAATCTAGTCTTCTCTTCTGGGGTCTCTGATTTCTTGCTTCATGACGACGTCATTTTTAAAGTGTATAAATGCAATTTCTACATCACATTTGATCATGACACTTAACCAGTCTCCGTCTTTCTATGAGTCCTCATTGCTTCTTTGGTAAGTCTGAGCATACCATTACAAAGATGTTTACTGCCACCATCCCATTCTGTTATGAAATTTTTATGCATATATATTGTGAGATTGTTCATTACTTGTTCAAATTATTCTGCCCCCACCCTCTTTTTTGTTTTCTTTTCCCTTTTTTGCTTCTGAGATTCCTTTTAGCTATAATGTCACTCATCCACTGGCTTGGTTTCTTCTGCTATTCGTGAGTTATTTTACACTGCGATTCCAGTTCTCACTGATTGAGATGCTATCATGTTCATATCCTCATGTAAAACCAGCATTTCACTTTACCCATCTTCATTGCATACACTGGGCTAATTGTCCACTGGCTGGGTAAGCCTCTATTACAGCTATCTTACACCCGTAGAATAGCATGAAGAGGCATAGTTAGGTCAAACACTTGGCCAGCTGTCTGTAAATCATTTTTGAATACTAAGAGCTCTTTTGTATTAAATAAAAAAGCCCTGGCAGTGACTTTGCCCCTGCGTCTTACAAGGCAAATGCAATCCCCAGCCGAAAATTGAGCTACATGAACAAAGGGCATGTTCCCAATGCCATCTGAAGTAGGAAAAACAGAATGGATCAGCTCATTCCAGGCATTTCCACTTGCATCCTTGTGAGAAGCCCCATCTCTAAGAACCTCTGGCAAGTCAGCTAGAATTGACTGCTGTATCTCTCAGGAGCTCATTCTCCTCAGTGCTCATCAGTTCAAACACGACCATTGACTGAAGCAGACTTGTCAGTGACCTTGACTCTGATCTGGTTTATAGAAGCACTTGGGGGAGGAGCAGAAGCAAAGGGGGAATTTTTCATAAGTGGGTAAAAAAAAAAAGAAATCTCAGACCGTGTCTCCCTGAAAAACAGAGGAGGGAAGGAGAAACATGAAACCAGAATTACCGAGGAGGAGCTTAAACATGTCTCCTAGACTCAGGGAAATTCTCAACACAGCATTGAACATGTCAGCCACTCCCTGATTAATGTTACTTAAATTACAATTAAAAAAAAAAAAAGCGTGTCTCCCCACTGCAGATGCTGAAAGAGGAATTTGATAACATCACAGCTGTAAGTTCCACAGAAAGTAGAAGCAGAAAGCAGATGCAAGAGGGCAAGAAAAGAATCCATACTGAAACTCTTTCATATACTCAGACCAAGAAAAACATGTGTGTATTATATAAAGGGAATATTTTCCTCCATTGACAAGGGGTAAATTCTTTGAAGAAATGGCTCTGATTCATCAGCAGGGTGCTGGCAGATGCCCCTAGAAAAATAGAGAACATGGCTGTACATCTTCAAAAAACTATTTTAGGAGACACTATTTCCTCAGAGGGATATTTGAGTTGTGTTCAGCCCCCTAGGCACGTCCCAGGAAAATACAACCATGTTTTGATGGTAGAGAGGATACTAAAGCTTTGATGGATAATATTTTGATCCAAGGTAAAAAAAGAGCAGTTTGACTAAAGGTCCTAAAGAGCTGTAGAAAGAGACAGAGCTGCTGAGCTACAACTAAGAAGGCAAGAACACAAGTTCCATGTAATAGCGATAAAACACCTGGAAGAAAAGTGTACAGTAGATCACTGCGAAGTGGAGGTCATAACTAACATGTCTGCCCCAAACAAAACCCAGCAGTAGAAAGATCTCTCAGAATGGCAAACTACAGAAAAAAAACCAAACGTGGGCCTGATTTAGATGTTTAGCGCAGCAGCCTGCAAATGCTACTGCCTAGGTACTCCAAGTCACAGGACACAAATATGAACGCATTCAAGAAACTGAAAGCATTATCTAAAGGGGTACTTCCCTAGATACATGATAGTGAACTACACACTACTCTGTCTGCAGTGCTTCGAGCTGGTCAAGTGTCACAGAGAAGAAAAGTTTAGGTACAAACAAAAACTGACCATCTCTGTGTTGAAACAAAGAAGATTTTGGCTCTGGGACTGAAAAGTTTCATTCTTCTTTGGGAGATGAATTTTAGCTGAAGCTGTTCCTATTCTAGATACAAACATTACTAAACGGGGATAGCAAGAAACCTCAACCAACCAAATGAAGAAACCACAACCTGTGTCAGAGGTTACCACGATGGTGATATGATGAGCACATTGAGTACAAGGTGAAATTTGGCAGCTGTAGACACATTCCCTAGGGAGTCTAGAGTATTTGACAAAAGTATAGTGGAGCATCATTCAGATTACGAACACGTCAGTGTGATCAAAACAAAACCAACCCAAAAGTCTGGCTAGTTTAGATGAAACGTGGCTTGTAATTTCCAGAGCCTTTGCAACAAATAAGGCTATTAGCAGTCACCTGAACAGCACCCCCCTTCCACGACTGTCCCTTTAAGGAGGAGTTCACAGTTCCGTGTGGGACTTCATTTAAGAGTGTCAATGATTCCTGAGATGTCACCAGAGAAATTATACATTCACTTTTATCTATACATTTATATATATGAAAATATACATGTAGGTAGTTTACATGTTGAAAACAAATCAAGGTGAAGGGGCAAAGATCATAGATTAATTGGAGATGCAAAGGGAATCTATAAAGGTTATTGAATCTATTTGATGGCCTCAAAAGGGAACTAACTCTATCTAAACCTTTCCCAATAAATACGTGTCATAAAACCCTCCAGTGGTAAAGATTCAGCACTTTCTGTAAATAATATATTCTAGTGCCAAACTAGCTCTGCTGCTAGCAAGATTTTCACAATATTGCCTGTGTTTAGGGCACCAGGGGATGGAAGATGCTAAGATCAGAAGCTGTTTTTTCCTAGCAGAAATACAGAACATACTGGTAGATCAAGAAAGAATGCTTAGTCCAGAACAAGGTGGAAGTAGATTTGTTAAAACTGAGTGAGAGAAACTGAGGAATTATTTTCACCTGTGACTCCCCCACTCTCACGGGGTTGCTTATCAGAAAATACCACAGCTAGCAAACCGATCATGCACATCACATTTATTTCTGTCAGCAGATACCAAATATACCCATATTTAACAATGGGATGAGTTTAATGGGAATACTTTTAAACAGCCTATATGAAGCACAATTAGAGCATTAGTCACTCGTACTGTGGCAGCCCAACAGTAAGGTGAGAAATAGAGTCAAAATCCTAAGCACCTACTAGCTAAAGCTACAGAATCAGACACTGCTGGTTACATGGCATTGGTAAATTACGGCTTGGCACCAGTGAAACAAAGGTTGCCTTTACTACCGTTCTGTTCAACAGAGAACTGAAATGATATTTGCAATACTAAAAAGTTACACTTCAGTCAATATGGACTTGCAAGACAGAAGCAGTACAGGGCATTTCTACAATGTCAACAAACTGGCACAAACACAAACATTACTGCAGAACGCAGCCACGAGGTTATCACAAACACATACTTCATGAGAAGAGGCAATATCTCTTAATTTCAGGAGAGAAATAAGAGGGAGCATGTTGGCCATTTTGCCTAAGAAGAACTCAGAATAACATGCAGTGGATTAGGTTGAGAATTATTGGCAAAATAAATGATGCCTGATGATAGCTGTTTTGATGTCTGAGTGAAAACTATCAGGTACAATGAAACCCCAGGATATCTGAGGGACTATCTGAACATCCCTTCCTACTAGGTTGTTAAAATTCAATATTGTGTTAACAATGATTATTCATTACTATTGTGTTGTTTAGCTGGGGAAGGAAGTCTAAGAGCTCTGCTGACAGCAAAATGGAGCCAGGTAGTGTGTTATGCTACAGATCTCATTACCCTATGTTAATCTGTTATGACTCCATATACCAGATGATGCAGACCTCAGCTGATTTGTTTGGCTCTGAGTGATTTCTAAGCTCCAAACCCTAACCCACAGCCTTTCCAAACATTTATTAACATCCAAACTGGCTTCAGCTGGAATGAGAATCAGCTTATAATTTTCCAGTGAAATATATTCCACTTTGCTTCTCCAGTTTTTAACAGGAGCAGGAGAGATGTTGAGGGAAAAGAAGAATTTTTGAACAGAAAACAATTTTTCCAGTCATTCAAATGTTATATTAGACAATACTGCTTGTGGGCTTATAGTATAAGAAGTCTAAGTGTACAATCTTGATGTGACACCTTCACAAAATCCATTATTATACTTTGTCAACTACCCAGTATCACACTGATGATAATACTAATAACATTATTTCACAAGATGAGTGGAAGCAGAGTCTCTAAGACTGACACAATTTGCAGGACTGACAAAAATAAAAGAAGCAGGCTGAACAACTGCATTGACTGTCACCAGTCTAAGCAACTGTGGTCAGTCCAAGCAGCATGAAAAAGGGTAGCGACTACAGGTCTACATCAAGCACTAACACCTAAATTGCATCTTTGAAAGAGATGGGGAGTGGTCTGGTGTGGTAAGAACATGTGTAATCTCCTGACAGGGATGAACAGAGCTCAGTACCAGAATGGGAGAAACAGAAGGTGCAAAGAAAATCTGTGAGCACAGATGATGGGAAACCTAGAGAAACCACTTAGCTGAGTAATACAGTCAAATAATGAGTTACAGATTGTCAGGGAGAGAATGTGTTTCCCTTCAACTAGCTACATTAACCTGCTTCCCACACCACTCACATTCAACCTCACCTGCTTTCTTGTATGTGGGTTTATCAGCAAAGAAAGCAGAAAGCTGGAACTCAGAGATCAGCTCAGGCCTTTTCCTCTGGCCAAGCTCTCTCTACTGTCTTCTTGCAGTAATGAAGGTGCATGATGTGCTGAAAGGGAGGCAACCCTAGTGAAGGACATCCATCTGCCTCCAAAGAAGGGTGTAGAGGTAGATGATAACATAGAACCAGAAGGGTCTGTGTTCAGCATGTTTGGAATAAAGCAGATATGTTCTGTGTATGGAGAGGAATGCAGTCATCTGCTGAAGAATCCAGAGTTACACTGACTTATCCGAAAAAAGTTAATTCATCTGTAGTCTTACTGCTTGCACACCCAAGCCTTCTGGGGTCAAAACCAAAGGCTCCTCAGAGACAGAAAGATCAGAAATGTATGCTTTTGTTCAAGTCTCAGCCTGCACACGGAATCATAAAATACCTTCTCAGAAACCATAAAAGATATCGTTCCGTTTTAAATATGTCCCCACCTCATGCCTGCAGTATTATGTTTATTCATCCTTTCTTATTACTAATTCTGTTGTCAACACATACCCTCAAAGCCCACAGGCAAAGTGTCTCCCTCCCTCATGCCAGGCCACAGCAATAGCTACCAGACTGCCATCCTCTATCAGTTAATTCATCAGCTCTTGTGCCAGATGTCTGTGTGGTGGATTTAAAGGTTCCAGCCCAGCAGATGACTCCGATTTCATCTCGCTGGGACTTCATTTCAGCTCTGTGTTTTGCTTCGAATCAATGAAAACTTTCACCCAGGATAGCATTAATAATTTGTAAAGGCTGTAACATCAAGGACTCCAAAGTCAGGAATGGAAACAGAAAAGTTGCCCATGCAGAAATAATTTAAGACTTCTGTCTGTATGACAAAAGAGAGGATTATTAATGAGCACACTCAACGTGGGTGGGGTTTTGTAGGTTTGGTTTGGGTTTTTTTTTGTAAGGTCACCAGCTCAGGGCACAAGGTGAATGGTGTCTAACACAGGAATCATTTGCACATGGGACTCCAGCTTCAATGACAACAGGAGGTAGAAAACAGGCGGAATAGAAGAAAGACGGGTGCAAGACAAAGTACAGCACTGCAATGAGAGTGTCTGGGAGCACAGCATCACCTCTCTGCATTTTCATTTCAGGGTGGGGCAAATCACTTGAAACAGATTCTTCCCAATCTGTCACTGCCTATTCCTTGTCTTCTACATCCTAAGAACTCCAAATGACAGAAGTAGTCTATCCCAATCTTTCTTGGAAGAGGAAGGGGTAGCAATGATACAGTGAACTTATCAAGTCTTGATGAGTGACGTGAAAAAAATCTGATCCCAAGTATCTTAAATAATCTACCTCAAATGAGTAGGTTTTTCGGATCATAACTGCCTCTGCCTCTGTTTCCTATCCATGCAATGATAATGTATTTGACTCTCACAGGGGTTTCCCACCCCCCCAAATAATTACTGCTTCTGAAATGCTCTCAGGGTATAGCAACGAGCAAAACAAAAAAGCCCACAAGGAGATTAACAATCCTAGCCTCGGAGTAGGATGTGAATAGCGTACCATAAATAAAGGACAGGGCTGCACAATGAACACCTAAGCTAAAACAAAACACCGAATAGCTGCTTGTTATGTGGAAGTTTTCCATTTGGAGAACTCAGTGAGGCAGGGGGCTAGCTGAGAGAATAACACGAGCCCCTATGATTAAAGACCACATCACAATGCACATACTCAAGGGAACTGAGCTGATGCAGAATACGCTACTTAAGTTCACTCTTTAAATCTGTTTTGCTTATTGGGAAAAGTGCTGGGTGGCTACAGGAAACCTCTCCAACAATCCAGCAGTTTTACTGCTCTCTGTCTCTGAGGCTTCGTGTTATCCCAGAGATAAGGACTGTCCAACCTCCATATCCTGAGCTTGCCAGTGCTGAGCACTTCATCCCCAGTCCAAAACATTTAAGCACCAAAAGCACACAAGGAACACTGCTGAATTCAATCAGATTGTTCATGTGTTTTAACCTAGCTGCGAATACACGCTTTATTAGATTCCTTACCTAGACATTCGTTCTCCAAACAGCTCTTTATGTGAAGTGTGTTATCATGCCCTAGCAGAACTTCCTGGCCTCACAGTTCAGCTGCTGAAATAGCTCATATGAACATCCTTTGGCGTATTTCAGAGGAAAGTCAGCTGAGTTACTTCAAACAACACACATGTTTTGAGCTTATTCTGCTAATCCGCACCAGCATGGGAAAGAGAATCATCTACATGTATCATCAAGTGGAGAGGTGGGATGATGTCCGGCATACGGGCAGGGAAAGGTACTTCAGAACAGAAATATCTTCAGCCAATAACACATTATCTAGAAGATCAAGCCTGTCACTTCAGTCTCATCTGCAAGAGTGACACCACTAGAAACAGCTGAGAGTATCCTCTCATTTCACATAGGCCAACACAATGACAGTGCCTTACCGTCAGGAGTGATTGTCTAAAAATCAGTGACATGGAGATCAAAAGCTTACTATTGTGTTCTGATTTCTTGACCCATCCTCTCCCTCCTAAAGATGATACGGTCATTATGGAATTTGAAGCACTTTAAAAATAGAATAAGCACACTTTGTAAAACCTGGAAGAACAGAGAACCACAGGTGCTTTGATTTATTTTCATAAAGCAGCTAAGGTAAACACTTCCTCTTGGAACACTCAGTGCTGGAACCACCGTAGCTATGGCATTGTGTGTGTGTCTCATACCCACTTCTCTTATTTCTGTGTCAGTCATCCTCCCCCCTCCATAATAAACTTTATTTTTCAAAGGAAAACAGCTTATCTTCCATACTGCAGCAGCAGAAGAAAAATCCTCCCATACAGCAATATTTAATATGTGGTTTTATGCTCTTATGGCAGCTAATTTTCCTTAAATGATTTAAAGGAATGAATACATCTAAAAGGCCTGCACTGAGCTCTTCTGCAATAGCAACATGAAGCTGAACTTCCTCTGCTTTAAACACTCCAATCTCCTGTAGGCAGCTCCTCATGGCAGATCCCGACTAGAACGGGAGGCATGAAGGTTGTTTTTTATTACATTATTTTGCAGGGAATGTTACTTATTTCGTTTCATATTCCCCGGTGTTCGGAGACTCCAGGTGAGGAGAGGGTGGCAGAAATAGATGTGTTCAGATGCATAATCCCTGATCTGTCGCAGCTTGACGACAGACCCCCTGCAACTGCTTCCCCTAGGCATGCAGCCAACCGTCTATCATGTTACTCCTCTCAAAGTTACACTCTGCACCTGGACAGCACTTAAAATCTTCAGCAGCCCTAAGTGATTCAAAGCAGGTTTTTATTCTGGCACTCTGTCTGGAGGGGAGGGGTGGGTTTTTTTTAATCTCAAGTACTTAATAAGACCAGTCGCTGCTAAATCAGGATGGCACATGCACAGTCCCATGTGCTCCCTCTGAGGCAGCTGGCATGTGTTCCCCTTTTGTCCCGGCACTTCGGATATGGTCTGTTCATAAAAATATTACTTGGATCAGGGGGAATAAGAACCTTGTATTGCCTGAGAAAAACAATAATCCCTTATACTGCACTGTTGCTGAGGGTCTCTAAAACTGTATTGCTGAGGGTCTCTAAAACTGTCAGAAAGGCTGGTATTGACTAGGAGATGATAAAACCAGACAAGATTTTTTGGTGAGTAGCTAATTCACTGAGAAATGAAACTCTGAAGAGCCACCTGAACTTTGCTGGTAGTTTAATAAAAGAAAAAAAAAAAAAGTTTCCTAAATAGTCTTTAAAAAAAAAATTAAATAACCCTGAAAATGAAATGTTGTATTTGTGTTTAAAAGGCTCCGTTTTCTTTCCCTCAGAAGGAAATAGACTGGAACTGGTTCATCTCAGGTTGATCGCTGAGGAAGGCTGGGAACCAGGGAGATGGAAGAAAAAAAAGATCTCCATTTCAGACCAACTCTGACCAAAAATTTCTTTTGATTTTTCATTTTAGCCACCACAGCAAATAAATTCATTCTTCACATATAGGACAGCTGGAAACAGCTTTTCAAAGCTTCCCAGAAATGGGGCAAAGCTGAAAACTATCCCCCCTACCCAAGAATAGCTTTATTTTACTGACAGTGACTTTTAATAGTGTCAGGATTTGTTGCTTTACTAGCTAGAAACATTCCCCTACACCCAACTTTCTTGTAATGTTTAAGGACCTCTTTATTCTTGACAAAAACCCCTTTCTTCTCAGACAAAGCAGCCTACATGCTCTCTCCATCATCTAGCAGGAAACTTGTCTTGCTACTCAGGGTAGGAAACAGAGGAAAGACCAGGATGGTTGTAAAGCTCCTTTCTTTACTTTCCATCATCATCACTCTAATACAGCAGGGCTTAGGAGCCTTGGTCACAGGCACAGTGCTAGGTATTGCACAAACAGAATAGAAAGACAAATTCTGTGCCAAACAATTAGCAGTCCAACAAAATATTTTCCATGCAATTGGATTCCACTCCATATGTAAAATCCTTATCTATTAACCTGTCTTCCTTGTATCTAAAACCCCTTCTGCACAGGTATTACTACTAGCCGGAAGATAAAAAGTCCAATTAAGATGTAGTGCGAGAATCAGGAGTTAAATTAAGGGAGCTTTTATCCTACACATGATGTAGCCAGGGGTAAGAACCCTCTTTCTTTATTAGCAAGGCAAACTAGGTCCTTTTTCACACTAATAAAAAGAAAAAAAAATAAATCCGCAAAACTTCAGGGAATTAAAGATCCAAACGCCATCTCCATAATCGGAAGTAAAAAGAAAGGACAAATACTAGGAATTTCATACAGAAAAAATAATCATCTATAAAATCTCCTCTTATTTTTATGGTAGTGATTTTTCCCTACCCATCTCCATCTTTGCTGAGCAGTTTTTCCTTAGGTGCCACATTCAATAATCCTTCTGCGCTTTGATGTCAAACATTCAATAGCTGTCTGCCTCCCTCCCACTCCTCTTCTCCATATTCTCTGCAATCCATCTCCTCTGATTAGCTAAGATTTCACCTTCAAGAACACCTCTGCTTCTCTGAGTGAGCATGAGTGTGTGCATGTGTGTTTGTATAATATTTGCAAATATTATCCCCCCTCCAGCTCTGCATGCTACATAGCCACCCCTGCCAGAGCTCTGGATTAAACATCAGTGCTATTCAGTAATTCAATTGGGGGGGCCTGCTGTTTTGAATCCAGCTCAGGACATCACAAGAGCAGCTTGATTGAATTTAAGCCCTGCTTTCAGAATTATTCCGTATTTAATCTGAGCTGAACTTCGTTTCACTTGCTCTCTCTGTTCTGATGCTTCCTGTGACACCAGACACAAATGTTCCCTGAGCTCATGCAGTGGGGGTGGTGTTTGCTTACTTCTCTCTTATTCTGGTTTGCCACTGGATTAAGCCACGACTGAATTACTGGCATCTTGCACAACCCCGCAGCAGGACAGAGTTGGTACCTCAGCAAGTAGCTGTTCTGGCATGACCTTTCCCCACTCACCGGATTGTAGTACATATCAATGATGAGCTGTTTCACTCCATGCAGTGTGGGATGAGCCCAAGGAGATGGATTTGCCCAGTGCCGGTTTAAATCAAACCCCATCAGGGAGCACCTGCACACATAAAAAAATAAACACGCACATAAGACATATATGGGTTGTAGCCTCTTCTAGCTTCAGCTGCAGAATTAGGGCTATATTCAGCATCTTATGTTTTTAAACAAGTTCTCATGGAAAAAACAAACCCAAGTGTTTCCCAGAGAATGAGAAAAGCCTGCAGCTGTGGTCACTTTTAGAAATAATGCGAACAGCAGAGTATCAACTGAAACATCTTTGGTCATTCAGCCTTCTTCCCCTCCACAACACATGCTCACTCTATCCTTTGCCTTTTGCCAGCTTGCCACGCTGGCACTGGAAGAGCCTGCTTGGTCTTCAAGGTTCCCTTCCCTTCAGTGCTCTAGCTGGGGGTCTGTAGTTATGAGGATAATTCATAACCTACATCACCAGTCCTTTACTTCACCCTCAGTCAGGCCTTGACTCAGCCAAGCTGTTAAGAGCGTTGAAATTAATGGCCATTAAGTTTGTGCTTAAGCGATTTAAAGCATGAATGCAGCTCTTTCACCAACACAGGGTCTCAGTCTCTTCCTGTCCTGCAATTGCCTACACAAAAATTTGCCAACCAAGACACTAAGCTAAAATGCTGATTGGCCATCAAATCTTGTGGGTGTTGAAACATGTAGGCAACCTGGGATCCTCCTTCCTGCCCTGACTCATATCTGCCTCAGTATCCTGTTCGGAGTTCGATCCTGCTGCTCCCAGTCCCATGGAGTAACATCCTGTTCTTTGTGAAGTCCCATTGAAAGGCAACGGGCTGTTGGCAGAGTGAGCACAGAAGAAATTAAAAAGCAGCAAGTGACACAACTGAAAGGGGGAAATTGTGTCCCTTGCCCAAGGCAGAGATCGCCTAGACAATCTGTGGTCACTGCTACAAACTGGGATTGAAATTCCTTCTGTTGTCTCAAGCTGAGCTTGAGACCGGTGGACCTTGAGTAGATCTTGCTCAGGAAGTCTCTGAAAGACCAAACAAATAATAAAAGCCCAGGAAGAGATGCAACTTCCTCTGTATTTAAAACAAACAAACAAAAAAAAAAGTCAACCTCACTGCTAAGCCTTAAAGCTTCTTGAGAAAAGAAGAGCTTTCATTGATCCCTGGTCTATTATGAGAATGTCTGTTCAGCCTTAATCTTCTAAACACACCTATGCAAACAATAGAGATTTACTCCAGTAGCGCTCTCCTTTGACAAAGATTCTGAGAATCTGACCACCAAAAAACGTAAGTTTAATTGGCAAAAAGAAAAGAAAATTCCTCACTTCTCTAACATCTGAAGCAAATAAAAAATAAAAACTAAGACTGAGGTGAAATGCTAAGAAAAGTGAGGGGATGAAACCAGAGGATTAAATCCAGTTCCAAAAATAAGTATTTCCCTATGAACCAAAAAATACAAAGTTAATGTGGCATTCTCCTGTAAACATTCTTAGGGGAAGCTAAGCAGACAGGAGCTTCCTTGCTCCTTGGCCTTAGACAAGCCAACCATCAGGCTGTCTGGGAGTTCAAACACCCAGGTACCAGCTCTGCACCTCCATCACTGCAGACTTGGTGTACAGATGAGCTGGATGGTTCCCTGTGGTGGAGAAAACCACCTTCTTGTCTGCATGTCTGGAGAACAGATGGATGTCTTCTCTGGACACCCCAATAGCTACAATTCCACAGACAACTGAAAGTTGTCTCCATCCCACTATAAAGCAAAACCCGTTATATAAGATTTCTCTCTCCTTGTTTTTGGTCTTCACGTAAACTCTCTCCACTCAGTTCTACTAAATCCTGTCTTCTTTTGAACTCAGACATTAATAAAAAATCAGAAATACTTCCAGAGACATCGGTGAAATTCCACTGGGATAAAACTGGTGTAAGAACAGAATCACAGGAATGAGTTTTTCATTTAACAAACACAGAAACTGTGGTGATCATCGTGAGTCTTACTGTACTCGGCACAATTCCAAGAAAACAGCATGCCCAGTCTACAGGATAACTTTCTGAAGGGATCAGAAGCTGAACTCATAAACTCATATCCCCTTATATGGTTAAGGGGATAGTTTACAATAGTTAGTTTACGAATATTTAAAACTAATAACAGCACAGAAAACAAGTATATTTTGATTCCACTACATTCATCTCCAAAGCACAACGAAGTGGCAACGGTACAGAGCCCCAAAGGCAAATTTTAAATTCAAACATAGATTGTCAATATTAAATTTGGGGTTTGGGACTTTTTAGATAACTTCCCTACAGGGAACAGAAATAAGCAATATCTAATTTCGGTAAGATAGAGAGGCATTGTGATTTGCAATATTTGAATGTGCCATGAATGTCTGGTTAGTGATGAGTCTCATAGTTCATTTCCAGCAACAACAACAGTTGAAAATAGTTGTCTTTACTTGAGAAGACTTTATAAACAGAAGGAATCAATGCTTGACAGACAAGTTATTCATTTGGGAAGCTCGTCTGAGCTCTAGTTAATAGGAACCCAAATTAATTTCCAAATATCATTTAGCTAGTCTTTGATGTGGTATATCACATCTTTATCAATGTAACAACAATTAATTAAATTTTAAATAGTAAGCATTACTATTTCTTTCCAGTCTGGGAACAATGTAAAATTTTCTTTTTTTCCCTCGTTTTTAAGTTCTTTTTCTTTCCTTTTTGCCTAAAGACAAATTTGTATCTACCACATTCTCTCTTTATTCATCTGTTGCAAACTTCTGGTCTCTCTAAGGAAACATCAAGTTGTGTTCCTTGGTACTTCAGATTTGATTATTGACTCTATTACATGTAGAACTGTCTCCCAAAGCTCACGTATATCAAGACATGACCAAAACATACGGCAAGAGTCTCCCACATGCCTATTACAGATCCTGCATTCATTATATTCTCTTGCTCCCAGATGATGTGATCTCCCCTGTGGCTAATACCTCCAATGCAAGAACTTGAACAGGATAACTTAAAAATTGCATCTTTCGCTGCTTTTTAATTCCCCCTACCAATCTTAAACCAGCTCATTTCTAGCACATATTGCTTGCTATTTCCATTGCTTAACTCTTTACCTGCTGCTTCAAGCACTGGGTAGGCAAAGTCGAAATGCAGGTATACTCTGGAAAGAGCAGCTCTACAATGGGAAACAACCATGTTCCAATATAATACAGGATCTTTCAGTATTTAAGACCAGCTTTCTCAGTCACACTGCAAGTGTTGTCAATGTCTTCAGTATGGTTCCTCACATAACTATAAGTCTTCCCCAGATTTAGAAAGGGCCTTCCAGTCTGTCCTATACAGATTAGATTTATTTTGTGCAGTTAATAGGTTTATTTTGTTCAGTACAAAATTAACAAGGGAATGATCTTTCAAAGGGTATATGGAGGAAAGCAAAACTGGACACATTACAGACTGCAGGAGGTACAAGGGAAGACAAAAGCATCTTCAAAATTAGTGAGGGTCGGAGCAGATGTGCATTTCCAGGGCGAGGGCACTGGAGAATACCCCATTACATGAGGTTTAATGGCCATAACCATGAATGCTCTTATAAATATGGCCGGTAATATTGATATAGAGCCAGATAAGAATGATGGCACAGACTCCCACATGTTAGGAAAAAGTATTATCAGAAGTAGGTGAGCTTTCTACAGCAAGCAAGGTAGCAGACTGTTATTACCTGATTGTGGTATTCATTCCTATTGTGAAAAGCTCAGTTCTGTGTCACACAGTCATTGCCACCACACACACACAAAATTGCATGTATCTAATTTAAAATATTTAAGGCATTAACAATTGTTTGAATTTTGGATTACACTTGTTAGGGTTTGCTAGATATACAGACCACATACCATGCTTCTGTTTTGACTGAATGTACATTTAAATCAGGTTCTGTGATTATACTTGCTGAATTAGAATTTACATTTCACAAATGTTCTCCAGCCTTTTTCTAAAATTTCTGTTTTCTATAAGTAGACGAATTTATTACAGTGTTTATAAATTTACATAAACACAGTGCAAATTCAGTCAAAGCAAATGAGTTTCAAAACTGAAATGGAAACTGAAACATTTTGCAGTATTCATCCCTCCCTACTTGGGAGACAGCCAGATCTCAAGAGGTTACCAGCTCAACTCAGTAAAACCCAAGATGTCAGAGCAGCATTCAGCTTGCTGGGAAATTATCTGGACAGAACCTCCTTGCCTTGAGGGCTTAACTCATCACTGCTTTAAAGGATTTCTCATGCAGCTGCTTTAAAGAAAACATCTTTCTCCCTTTCTGGAACTGAGGAAGGCTTAGTATCAAGGCCTGTGCTGGGTTTATTTTTAGGGCTGTTTCCTTTGAAGTTGTCCCTCTTCTTTCTGGAATCTCCAAGTTATAGAACCTCCAGGAACTCTGCCTTCCTTTCAATTCAGTTCTCCCTCCCCTGTTCGTTTTTCCTGCTATGTGAGTCTAAGTCTCTCACTAACAGACCCATTTCCACAAGGTGAGATATGGAGAATAATGGAGGAAAGGAGTTAAAGAAATCCTTTTTCATGGCATATGATTTATTACAAAGAGAACTCTACACTCTTCCCTTCAGCTTTGTAAGGTTGTGTTGGTTCATTGGATCAGTACCAGGTGAATCTCCAGATAATAGTGCACACAAAGCCAGGGAGTTGAAATCCACAAATGGCACTACCAACAGGGTTAGGATTTGAAATTGAAAGGGTAGGGGGGAAGGGGGGCACTCACTTCTTTTTTTTCCTCCTCAGGCTTATTGCAATAAGAGTGGAGACAGAGGGTAATTGGGCTCTATTGTTGCACTTCTTCGAAGGAAGAGTTATAGCAAGGAGCGGCTGTGAGACTGCAGCCTGCAATATCGTGCAGGAAGAGTAGGTGTGCGGCACGAGAGAGAGAATACAAGGGCAACAGATGGAAGACTTGCTTCTTTTAATAAATGTATCATTTTAAACCTGTTATATTCACAATATTTTACAAATCAACTCTACACCTGCCATTGTTGAAGTCAGAGTCTTCATTAGTGTGCATTTCACCGTTGGGGTGCTCGGGGTTTGAGATTTATGCATTTGCCTATTATATTCATTAAACAAGATTCATTCAAGCCCACATGTTCTAAGGCAATTAGGTAGAAAGACATCCTAGCACTCCAGCTACAGAGAAACCCCCTCCCAACTCTCTCTCCCCCTCCCCAGCTCTGCATTTTTAATTTAGAGCGCTGGAAACCGTCTCAAAGGCTATTTAACAGAACCACTGCGGTGTGCTCCAGGCGGAACACAAGTGGCCACGCAGAGCATTAGCTCCCGCAGACCACATGGTGGAGTAGGTGTTTACAGAATCAGCACTGCATGGTGTACTGACATAATTTTAAACAGTACATGACGGTTAAAGATGTGTTTCTCCATTTTCTGTGTAAACAATGTTAAATAAGAATAAACACAAAGGGATATTTTCTCCTTCTGATGAATACATGCATTTCTCAGAGCTGATAATGGGCATTACAGACATACACACCAAGGAGAACACGCATCCCCACCTGACATGGGCAGACTCCCTTCTCTAATCTTCAGGATATATCTCAATTCCAGTATTTAACTCTCCCTACAACACCTCAGGCCCTCAGTAATGCCAGAAGGATTCCTGGGCATGAAGAGGAATGCTGGAAATAAAAACATCCCACACTGGACAATGATGCCCTGTGACTGTGCCTGGGATATAAGATGGTAAGATCCTATTGCTAGAGTAGCCCATCCCTTCAGCTAGCAGAGGGATCATCCCCTCTGGGAGGCAAGGCACAGTTTAGCACAGTTCTCCCATAGGGAGTGCATGTCTGGCCCCTAGTGTGGATCTCTCTGAATGAATGCCCTACAGGAGCAGGTCGTCTCTGTCCTGCCCCTGGACGGTGTTCTTGGGACTCCCACTCCCAGCTGCAAGCTGAGTCACGCTGGCACATCAATCCTGTGTACCCAAATGCTTTAACCAAGTTACCAAGAACACCTACATTTCTTCCATTTTAAAGCCTGATTCATTGTTTGGCCTTTTCAAACCCAAACATATCATTGACTTAATGAGAGGAACACAGCAGGCTGGGGTTTTTAGCAACTTCTGGATCCCAAAAATTTCCACTGCAGGCATTGACACTTTAGAAATTTCACATACGTAGATCGTAATGCAGTATTATATGCACTTTCTTTGCTGATGCAGTCCAAAAGACACCTGCAATTCATGGACCACAAGCTATAAACCACCGATAAAGAGAATTTTAACTTCACATGTGCTTAATTTACTGGACTCCCACCTCTGTGAGTGCTGTCACCAGGTCAAACTCCCCTAGGCCCTCCTGCCCACTCTGCCTGACCCTTCCACACAATACCCTAATCTGTCTCCTTACAAACCTTTCCCTTCAGACAGGCAGACCTTCTTTAAACTATTTGTATTTCTTTGTAATGCCACATTCCTGGAGGTGGAAGTTGGGTGGAGATAAGGTAAACTTGTCACAGTGGGTCACAGAAAACAGCTGATACACACCTAACCATTTCTGGAGACACAGCTCATCTTGAATTATACCTTTGTTCCCACTTCTGCCCCTCCTCAGACCTCAACTAATCTGCCACACAACACCCCTCACAATTATCAGCGAATACTCCAGCTGCTGTAGAATGACATTCCCACCCAGTACAAAACATACTTCATGCACTTCTTTGGCAGATGAAGCTGGCAGTCTTGCTTAACACCTTCAGGCAAGAGTAAAGGGGTGTCATGTTCCCTGAATTGTACGAACATCCCCAAAAAATGGTTCTTACTATTAGACCTATTACGCACAGAAAGCTGTCATCAGAGGAGTCAACCTTCAAGTCGCGAAGTTGAGCTCTTAACAGCTTGGATATGCCACAGCTGCACAGATACATAGAACCTTCATTCAGCCCTGTGTCTGTCATTGTTATGACACAGCCTTTAACCACAGGAGCACAGGGTGTCTTTTCACACGGCTCTTGCTGTATTCTGTGCACAGGCTCAACACTGTTCATTAATGAGCAGATTATTCAATATTTTGGCTTTTCCTTATTGTTCAATATGCAGCCCTAGGCTCCTGCTTACTGCATGCTACTCAAAGCCTGCTCTAAGGACAGCGCTATTCAGTTCTTCATGGCTTTTCTAAAGTGCTTAGCACTGCAGGAGACAACTGCTTTGTAAACACTGATGGGCTAATTTTCCCAACAGCATTGGTACAAGAAGTGACCACATTGTCCCCAATTCATAAAAGAGCAACTGGGACAAAAAGTGACTTACATAAGAGAGCCCGCTAAAATGGGCTGCTGTATCTCGGGGGACAAAGGCAGGATTGTTAAGAGAACTTAGATTTAGATAGCATGTTACACGTTGGGCATCTACCTTACTCTGATTTGAGCCTGAAGCTGACTGACCCCAAAATGGCAATGCGAGTGGACAGAATATTAGAAACATCCAAGTTCGTGGAATTACAACAGTCACAAGTTACTATAAAATGGTAAGGCATTACTGGATCATGACTGGGTTTGGGGGGTTTTTCAGTTATACCCAAATTCAGCCATTTTGCTTGGCTTTGCACCCCAATACTGCTGCATTCAGCTGTGTCTGAGAGCATAATACATGGTGGTGAGGGTCAGCACTGTACTCTGCTACATTACAGGGTACTAGACTATTCACATCCAGAACTGCCTTATGCAAAAGCAGTGATGCTGCACACACATTCCCAATAGGTCATGCCAAACCTCAGCCAGAAATCCACCTCCATCATCACGAAGGCCTTTTCCTCTTTGATATCCTGAAGCAAGGGTTTGACTAGATAACAAAACTGACAAGAAGGTGTGCACTATTCTGATGACATAGCAAACAGAAAAGCAACACAGGACTGGCTAACTGCTGGCTGAAAACTAACTAGCAAGGTTGAACTGCCCAGCACCAGAGAGCACAACTGCTGGCTTCCTTTTATGACTGTGTCTGGTAACAGGCTCTAACACATTTAGGTATTTCTCACTCCCACACAGAGTCAGAATCTTGTTTGTATTCCTGCATTATCTTGCTGTGCTTGTAACTCATTCAGCTTTCAGACAATTTTTTGATAGAAAAGCAGTGGATTGGTGGGAAAGAAGGCCCCTTTTATTGTCTCTGCACAGCGTTACTCAACCCATGCACATTGCCTGCAAGCAGCCTACCCCTGCTTCATTAGTTAACTTGTATAATTTTCATCAAAAGTTAGGGTCAGGGACGTGTCCGTCAGCCAGGCACTCAAATACAAAGTCCCTACACCACTACTAGGTGAAAAATTTACAGTTGTATGGATAGTCCTAAACAAAACCCCAGGTCTCATAGTATTACAGGAGAGGGGAAAATGACCCAGTGGTTCACTTAGCGTTACAACATGAGACTGTTAAGACCTCTTATCAAGCTAGGAAAAAATTGCAATGCCTCAGTACTTCTCTTGTAAAAATGATTATATTATCAACCCTCCATGGCATTTTGAGAGGGAATACATGAAGGATTATAAAGTAGTTTGGTGCTACAGTGATGGATGCATATTAGGCTCTACAGATGGATATTAAGTGATTTATGGAACTGCAGGAGGGTTTTCTAACAGACCCTGAATTTTGGTGAGCTTCACTTCCAACAGGGTTGCACAACTTCACACTTAAACACTTCTGAAATGTCTGTAACAGCAATATCCCAGTCCATTTTATGAGAGAAATTCTCTGAGGGTTTGGGTGGAGAAGGGGGATCGTGAGAAGATCAAGATGACCCAGCAATGTGCGCTGGCAGCCCAGAAAGCCAACCGTATCCTGGGCTGTATCCAGAGAAGTGTGGCCTGCAAACTGAGGGTAGGGATTCTCCCCCTGTACTCTGCTCTTGTGAGGCCCTACCTGCCGTTCTGCATCCAGCTCTGGGACCCCCACCACAAGAAGGATATTGACTGGTTGAAGCAAGTCCAGGGGAGGCCATGAAGATTCTCCGAGGGCTGGAGCACCTCTGCCATGGGGGCAGGCAGAGAGAGTTGGGCTTGTTCAGCCTGGAGAAGAGAAGACTTCGTGGAGACCTTATAGCATCTTCCAGTACCCGAAGGGGCCTACAAGAAAGCTGGAGGGGGACTTTTTACAAAGGCCTGTAGTGACAGGACAAAGGGTAATGGTCTTAAATTGAAAGTAGGTACATTTAGATTAGATATAAGGAAGAAATTCTTCACTGTGAGAGTGGTGAGGCACTGGGACAGGTTGCCCAAAGAAGCTGTGGGTGCCCCATCCCTGGAAGTGTCCAAGGCCAGGCTGGATGAGGCTTGGAGCAACCTGGTCTAGTGGAGAGTGTCCCTGCCCGTGGCAAGGGGGTTGGAACTAGATGATCTCTAAGGTCTCTTCCGACCCAAACCATTCTGTGATTGTGTGGGGTTGTTTTGTTATACCAGTAAACATTTCCTCTTGTGTCTTCTACCCCCAACCTCCTGTAACTAAAGATTTTTTCCTCTCAAGTGTGTATCTATTCTCAATTTTATATTCAAGGTCATCTGGCCCACTGAGTGTGTTACATATTGCTGTCTAATTAAAGAGAGAAGATTAACCTTCTTCTATTAGATTATTTTAGTACCTGCCAGCTGACTACTCTGCATTAGCAAAGGGACAATGTGGCCAAGTCAGTTAAAAAACAAACAAACAAAGAACACACAGAAAACCCAGACCATTTTATCTTTGGAAAGTCCATCATAAACTCTGAGCATGATGCAAATGTTCTTCCCATAATCACTGCTATGATAACATAACAAACATTTCACAGCAGAAATAATACCAGTGTCTTGTTTGTCACATAACATTTCAAAAGATGGCAGGCAAGCTATAAAGCCCTGATCTGTCTCTGATTGCAATCAACAAAAAGCCCAGATGCTTTCAAAGCGAGTTAAATCACTCTCAGATCTTTTCCAATCACTTGTTAATTTAAGGGGCAGAGTTTTACCATCTGAGCTTCACTGCATGGTATTGCCTCAGCCCAAACAACACAGAGAAGGAGGAACTATTTGACAGCATGGTGGTCCCTGTTCCCTTACCAATTTCTACCTCAGAACACTTATGTTTTAGATTTTCTACAAATCCCATCAGTTAAGCATGCTGTGTGTCCTAGAAGGAAAGACACCTGGCGAAGATATATTTCTCATAATACTCCATCACATCTCCTCTTACTAACTCAAAACAATGTGTGAGGGGATTTGGTGCCTTCACATGAGATATGGGTCAGTTGTCCAATATAGATGCTTGTCCGATGCAGAGGAATGGGAATGTAAAGCACTCAAACTGTAACTTCTATCAATCACTGCAATGCACCAGCAGAATGGGATTTGATACCAAGCCAAGTTGAAATGACACATTTTGATTCCACAGCACTGAAACATCTCATTGCAATGAATAATGGTACAATGAAAGATTAGTTTGAGAATCCTGATGAGAATGTTAAATCTGAAAAATTTAAACCTTTGGGAATCCAGAGTTTCTTTTTGTTGTTGTTATCCCTCAAAAACATGCACTTGAGTAAAATTGGTCAGAAAAGCAATGTTTGTCTACTAGTTAATAGAAAATTTTATTGTTATACACTTATCTGTGATGAGTAGAAGAATACAGCAATTACTGAAGACATGTAACAGTTGAAGAAAAGGTGAGGATGAAACACTGTGCTAAACCGAATCTTCAGCTAACCATTATAGAGAAAGACCAGGAAAGAGTTCAGTGGAAGCTGATCTTAGCATCGTTATCCCACTCCATACGTTTAGCTTACTTAATCAAAAAAGCAGCTGTACTGCCTACATATTAATGAATGAAAGATTTCTTGTCAGTCCAGTTACTTGAATTAGACCTGCGATGCAGAACTCGTTTTCTTATGTAATCCTTTGAGACATCCTCCGATGTGACATTGTGACATGCCACTGGAACTGGCTTTGCACATCTTTTCTCCTCCTTAGGTAACTTTCAAAGTAAACCATAGAAGGCCGAGAGCTCCATAATTATCAAAGACAAAAGTACACCCTTCAGCCTAACTGTATCTCTGTGGCATTACGGTCAATGTTATTTTTCTAGTGAACTTTCCACTGCCAGATTTTACTGATGAATATTAAAGCAGTAAGATACATGGGCACATTCAAATCGTGTCAGCAAATTGAGACAGTAGAGCTCAACTATATATTGGTTCACTGGCAACCTTGTCTATTATCACTCAAACAGTGAAGTGAATAGGTAGAGCACAAGCCCAACATTACTTCTGCCAGGTTTTATAGGGAAAATTCTATTTAATACAGTAGCATCTCTGAGAAATTCTTACACGTGACACTGCTGGCACAAGTGCAAGAGTCAACCTGTGTCATCCTCTGTTGAGATGGTGAATGTTATGCCTGTTCTCTTAAGTACATTACATGTGAAATGAAAGATGCCACAGCAGTGGAAGGAAATAAAGTGCAAGATCATTTCATGGTTAGGAAGTACAAATGCTGATGTGCTTATGCATGCTGCAGCACCCAATACCTTTTCCTTTTCCATGCTGGTTGTTGTCAGAGGTCCATTTCCTCACATCTGTGCTAGAGCTAGAGAAGTGCTACTATTCAGTCTGCCTTCTGAAGAAAAAAAAGACTTGAATAACCATACTAGACATGCAAAAAAGTGTGGTTTTCCTATCTGTCCTTCTCTACCTGTACCTCATCTAACTTTTAAATCCACTAGCCAATTTTTACTCAGTTGCACAGAAAAGGACATAATGGTAAAGAGGCTTACATGTACATATAAAACGCTTGTGTGCGTAAGGGCAAAAGGTCTGGCTTTGCGGGGGAGATGAACTTAAAGCCCTTCTGTAAATTCAGCCAGGCCTGAGCTCTGCTCTTCGTCTGGCTCCCTGTGCACCTCGAAATGGATAGGAGATGAAGTACAGTGACATGGCAGTGCCATGAGAAGCGGTCCCCACAGACAATCAGCAACATACAGATGTCAGAGAAATTAGAAGTTTGAGAGGTGGTTTTGGTGAGTTTTTGGCTTTTTGCTTGAAAGAGATTCCAGCAAATATGCCTGGCACTAGAAATCACTTCCTGCTGCCCCAGGATTCAGACTCCACGCAGGAGAATGCTGCACTCATTTCAGCCAAAGCTGTTACTTTAAGAGGGTTAAGCTCTACCATGTCCAGCTGAAATCTGAGAGGAATTTAGAGATCATAGCCCCTAAGATCCTAAATTCTGTCCCATAGCACTGGAGGGGAAAGACTGACCATTTGACTTGTCTCCTTGTAGTTAAAGGAAACAAGGCTGATCAGGTCATGCTGGTTATGCCTGTGTTACATTTCAGTAACTTTTGGGTCAACTGATGAACTCCAATCAAATTTGACAGTGACGTTAAGTTGAAGCAGATGAGAAAGAGGGAGATCCTACGAACACATCCACTGAAAAGGTTATATAATGAAGTCAAGCTTTATTGGGCAACAACAAATACACATGGGAAAACAGCCTCACACATTATGACTTTTTATCCATGAAGATTTTCAAACTTGACTGTAAAAAGCCCTAAGTAACCAAGGTAACGCTGATGTTAGCCTTGTTTTGAGAAGGGACTTGAACTGAAGACCTCCAGAGGTCCACATTAATCTCTTTTTCCTATAATTCTAAGATAGTCTCAAATATAGGGAAAGTTCCAGTCACTGCTCATGCCCTGGTAGACACCAGAGAACCCTGCTGTGGGACAGCAGACTTCACAGGCTCATGGCATTACTTACTTTTCTTTATGCCTACTTGCAGCCTCACACAGTTCAGCACCCTTGAGATAAAATCCTATAGCAAAAATGTACAATGAATCAGAACATATATGAGTGGGAAGTGGAGGAGCAAACAGATTTCAATTTCAAGCTTTCATGGCTTAGCATAAACAAACATGAAACAATTCATCCTCAGAATACAGAGGTGGGAGGGGGATATTGACAGTGTCCTCTAGACACACAGGGAGACTGAGAACTAGGGAGCCTGGAGCGAAGAGAACATTTCAAAAATTGTTTAAAGCCTTAGGAAAGTTAGAAGCAAAGATGAAGCTTACCTGATTCATTCACTGGGGCTATAACAACCATTCTCTTCACATACTGCTTCCCCCCAGATTGTCAACAATAAGCCAGCTCTGTCAAATGCTGCTTTCTCCCTAACAAAGGCAACCTTTTAAAATACCAGTTAAAATTCGGAATGGGTGAATTTTTGGAAAAATAAGAAGAGTCTAATAACTTTCTAGAGAAAGCCACAGAAATAGCTTCTAAAGAACTCATACTGAGCTAAGTCCTTTATGAGCCTGCAAAGTCTATTTGAATTTTATGTTTTCCTCTCAATTTTTCATAAATTGATCCTCTGCCCATATCCAAGATGACATGGGACTAAAACTCAAAATACTCGTCTGAGATGGGGTCCCATTTCTACACCTTTTAGTTGACAGACAGTGCTGTGATCTTGCAGTGATAATGAAGTGATTAGGGAGATGGCTTGCTTCCGTTACATATTCTTGTAGATATTCATTTGAGCTGTAGATGTACAAAGTTCATCTTCTCAGCCGATTTGCTCATTAGCTTGCAGTTGCCCACAGCAGTAAAGGCAATGATTATCTGCATAGATTGTTGCTCACTGCTTTAGCACTTGCGGTGCCTCCCGTCTTAAGTCTGTTTTGTGAAGCACGCTGAGAAAAACGAGTAACACTAGTTCAGACTGCACTCCTCAGCCTCTAAAACCACTGCCTCTGATATGATGCAGCAAAGTGCCAGTCCTTGTTTTCCCAATTCGTCCCACAATCAGTCCCTTCAACTATACTCTGCCCTGAGAAGTACTTCAGTATTTGCAGGCAAGACAGGAAACTATTCAACAGCCCTGATACCTGGTCTGTTCAAGCTAATACTAGGGTCAGTGGTGTGGCTTCCACTATGGGACAGATGTAGTTCTTTGATTATGGTAATTAGTACTACGACCTTCGACTGTCTCCGAAGCTGACTCTTGTTCTTGTCTCCTGACAAAAAATGCAAGGCAACGTGTTTGTAAGGCTCATGAAATGGAACTACAGAAGGCACGTAGAGAAAACAGCAATTCACTATCTTCAAAATCAAACCATTCCTCTTCATTGCCTTGACCTGAACGCCTGCCAAGAACATTGTGGTATCCCTATCTGAAACTCATAGGGCAGGATTAATAAAATAAAACAAATTCTGACAGTAGCAAAATTGATCAGACACTGACCATACATGTGCTTGAAAGAGAAGATGGAGATAAGCAAATTTGAGGCTTATGAAATTAAATGGCTTACTTGTAATGGAAGCACATAGGAAGACTAGTTTGATGGACAGGAAAAGAGGAGATGAAAATTATTTTTTCCACTTTGAAAGAAAATTTATTGCAGCCCGGAAGACAAAAACAGAAGCAAAGAAAAAACTTAAACAAAACAGCCCAGAAGAGCTCTGAAAATCCAATCTCTCCCATCAGCCTCTGGAAAATGGATAACCTATGTGTGATATGATTGAATTTCTCTGTTTCATCACCCTAGTGGTAGCATCTTGTATGAAACTCTGTTTTATTAATTGAGTTTTGAGAGGGGCCTGAGAGAGCAGGAGTTATACCAATCTAATCAGGATGTGACAAACACATGCATCAAAATGTTGAATTGTCAAGATCCAGAAGCCACTTAATTCCAGAAAGATTTTAAAGTCAAGAAAGCAGTTTTGGCAACAGGATTAGAAATTATGAGAAGGAAGATGTAAATCTGGATGGATGAAGATAACACTTTTTTTTCAAAACATCCTTTCAAAAATTAGGCCATGTTCCTACATGGCTTCTGACTAACTTCTTATACAAACCTATATCTTGTTCAAATGGAGGACACGGACCTTATTCCATTTATTCCATCTATTTTCTGAATGTATGATAATAATGGAATGAAAGATACATAAACCAAGATAAATAACACCATAGTAAATTCCATAAAACACCACACAATATTCTGAGCAAAACATCCCAATAAAGTAGATTAAATACAAAAATAATATGCTAATGTCATTGACACAGCAAAAAAAGGAAACCTGTTAATGCCACTGCCACACAAGTAAGAAAGCAAGATTCATGAGATTCCTTTGTAATTGCTCCTAAAAAAAAAAAGCAGTGCACAGAAATAGTCCATGATTATCAATAACATGAGACCAAATCGGAAAGCATGTGCATTTAAGAGAGATGACATCAAACACTTCTTTCAAAAGAAAAAGAACATCACAATCACTTTGTATTTCCCTGGTCTCAGCTTGCATTTCCTATCTAAATACTGAAGATAGCTTCACAGGATAAGTACAGATTAGCAAAATGTTCATGGTGATTGAATGGATTAGTATTATTGTTTAGCACAATGCGAGGTGATAGAAAAATCCACAGAAGAGAAAGATCTGATATCTGGACAGCCACTTGAAATTATTCAGCTCACGCTGAAGTTTTACTTTCTTTGTCACATCATCAAGTGTCACAGTGGATGCCTGAAAACAATTCCAACTAAAGAGTGAGATTTAAAGCTGGGGATCTTGAGCAACAGGTGGAACAAAAATTCCTAAGTAAACTGCTATCTCATTTGTCACAGGAATAGAAAATCCATATGTTGGAGCCAGAGGCAAAAATAACATGTTCTAACATACTACACAACAAAAAATCTGAAGAAACATTTGTCTCTAGGAGATGCAGGGTGGGAAAAACAGAAAGAACTTAAATGCATCTAGAAAAGTCCAAATTATCTTAATAGGAATTCACCCTGCATTACATCCCGGTCAGGCAGAAAGCACGGATGCATTGCATCCTCACCGTTCTGGCTACCGTAGTCATGTCCAGCAGCTTGCCCTCCCTGTTTCCCTCACCCTCGTAAAGATCCACCCTTCAGTTACAGGTTTACAGATGTGTTGTGTTCCTCTTAGGTCACGAGAATGCAACACCTTATCAGACAGACTGTCTCATGGCATGACGTGGCTATTTGGTTTCTCTCTAGGTATCCCGCACGAATAGAGCGAAGCTCGGGTCAAACTGTGAACAATTCCACATCACCTGTAACTGGGGATGGAGGTTTTACATTCAAACATTACAATTCTACAGTTTTATTGGTTTCCAGAACCAAACTCTTTGTACTTCAAAAGCTAAAACAAAGCCCCTAAAATTCAGACATCTATGGTTTGCTTCTCACTGAGGCTCTTGGAGCATTTCACAGGCATTAATGAAGTGTCCTCTGCAGCTTCATTGAGGCAGGTGCACAGTATTAGTCTCACTTTGTAACTAAGAAGACCGAGAAACAGGGGAGGATTGAGTGAATCATCCATGATCATTCTGGACTTGTCTGACAGAGTCATAAATGGAAATCAGGACTTTGCAAAAAGTAAATAAATCACCTTCCTCCCAGGAAGAAACAGCAAAATATTTGGTTAATTTGAACTGCATGCATCCTTCCACGCTTCTGGGTTACAGTCAGGAAAGGAAATATCACTATTCCTAGCAAGGTCATTCCCACAGAAAGTCCAGGCAGACATTCAGCCATAGCTAACATGTACAAAACCCACCTATCCTCACAAGAATTTAACTTGAATGTTTAAGATCCAAGCTACTGGATTTTCAATATTTCTATAAGCCTTATTGATCTGAAGAGAACCCCAGTTTACTCATGTATTCTCACGGGTAACTACTGAGGCAGGAATCAACAGCTAATGACGTTTACCAAGTGAGCACAGGAAAGTTAGATACGCCAGGTTAGCAAAATTATCTTCAGGTATGAAAAAGCAACTTGCCCTGGACTGGAATGGACAAATTTAGCCAAGCTAAAAGCAACTTGGTGTTGATATTTCTTTTTCCAATGTAGAAAAACAGCTTAACTGGTGTATATGGAGAGGAAATGAATAAAACCAAAGAGCTGTGCTTGACCAAAGCACTACAGATACCGCTCCACTCCCGAGAATGAAATATTCAAACTAAACTGGAAAACTTAAAATATATTATTTGGGATAAAAAGGCTGTTTGCTTTTTACTTCTCTTGACAGTTTTGACAAGATGACAAGGTTCAGACATACATGTAAAGCAGAAAAAAGGCCAATTACCAACTTCTCCTTCAGAAATATTTGAAACTCTTTCCCAGTAATGAACAATACATAAGCATGTTATTGGAAATGTCTCAGGTAAGACACCTTTCCAATCAGCACGATAACTGGGACAATTAAACAAAATCCTCTCTCTCAATTTGTGTTCATAGCTCTTTCAACCTCCTTTCACCCCTTGAATTATAAGTCAGGACTTCAATTTGCCAACACCGCCATTCTTTGCCCTGGCACAAAACGTGCTCTGCAGCCATCTCTGTGGCTCTACTGCTCAGTACATTAGGATCATCAACCTAGTTCAGTTTACCCAAACTGAAAAATAAATCAATAATAATATGGCAAAACCCCAAAGTCCTACTACAAACAGGGCATTTGGCTTATATTAAACCTCTGCTGCAAGAAAGAGGCATTTTGAGACAATATCTGACATCACAAAATCTCTTTAGCCCTGTTTGCTTCTTTCTCCACTGTGCCCTGCTGCTTGCTCTAATATTTGAGAAGCTGACAAGAAATTTGGAGAAGTGAAACTTTTAAACTTAAGGGATTGAAAGGAGTACTACACGGAGTAGTAGCCAGCCCGGGACAAAATGGAACGTACACATTAAATAAGACTAGACAGTTGTGGGCAAAGGTGGGCGAAGGAGGGGTAATGCAAAAGCATGATGACACATGGCAGCAAATGTGTTAGATTCACAACTCAAGGGGACAGGTGGTGGGGAGACGTAGAAAGGCAGTAGATGAGTTATCAGGATAAGAAACTAAGGACTGAGGATGCTAAAAGATAAGGGAGTGATGAAAAGCAGGGTGAGGATAAAAGGGATAAGGGTGGAATGGAGGAGGGGCTGAGCAGACAGCTGGTCACAAAAAGGCGAGAGTGCCTAGCCAGAAGACAGACATTGAGAGTGGCCAGAAGTTACTGTGCCACTGTTTATGACATATGGAGAATGGAAGCAATCACAAAATTTGGCTTCTGGATCTATTTCTAGAGTGTCATCCAAAGGGAGCCCAATAATGTGGTCATTTCCAGCATAATACATACAGGATTCCCAGGCAAAAATGTGACAAACGGGTAAAGTTGTGTTTGGAATTATCTTGAAATTAAAAGAAAGGAGGAAGCTATAGAGAAAGAAAAAAAAAAAGCCCACAAGATACTTAACACACTACTGAGAGCAGTATATCAGTGCCGACACATGGCAGGAGCTCGTCACAAACAGATATTTAACTAAACAGGCTGTTGGTTTAGTCTTCTGTGACACTTCTCATGTTCTTCAAAAACACTTGAGTGCTAATAAGGAATCAGACTGACCATTCATGTATGGTTACTAAGCCAGAACGAGAGTCTAGCGATAGCAACATCTGGTGCTATTATACATTTTTAAAAGAATAAATAAATGAAAAAAATCCAGTCGGCCAGAGACAGTCAATGTAAATTGGTACAACTCTGTTGATAACTGTATGCATGGATAACAGTAAATTTACGGCAGCTGGAGAACACATCTTCTGACTCATGTTAAACAGCTCAAGAAAGGCAAGATAAATCTCAGTCTAACCCCAGCCCCCTCAACCCCCGCAAGTTAACAGGGTTAGAGAAATCTGTCCATATGGCAGTTTAGCCCACTTACTGCAGATGATAGAAATCACTTTCTGGGAAAGCCCTGCTGACCACACACAGCTCTAAGCCACCAGAATAAATGACTAATTCGTAGTGGCTAAAAGCTGAACAAAATTAATCCAATTTGTATTATTCAAAAAAGTATTTAAAGTGTAGGTGATGTTATACCTACTAAGCAAAGTCCAGAATCTATAGGGCAAGGTCTGACAACACGAAGACAGTAATCCCCTAATCAGGTACACAAAGTCCTTCAGGCTTTTCAAAATACTAAACCCTCAAGGGAAACCTTGTCCTTAAACAATTTCAAGTTTCACAACCCAAAGAGGTGCACAGGTTTTTTTTCCACTGAGTTTTCCGAACGGAGCCTCCAAACCTTTGAAATTCTCTCATGGCTCATTTGTAGGCATCTCACTGCATCCCAGTGAGAGTGGATGAGAGGGATAATTGAAAATGGGACACGTGGGCATCAAAACAAGCAAAATGACCCCCTCCTTTCTCTTTTTCTTTTTCTTCTGGTTCACGCTTCTAAATGAAATCCCAGGCTGTCTTCCAACTGCTACTCAGAGCTGTCACGGAGAAGAAACACGTAGAGAGCACTTAAACGACTGACTGACCTATTTCCATCTTTGTTGGTGCTGCTGCATCTAAACCCTTCGTTCTGAATTCTACGCACATACATGCACACGTGCGCAGCAATTTTCCTATATACTCCCATGAGAAACTACTTCCAAAGTCTAACCTCAGCTCCTAAAGGAGCTTTCTGTTGCCTCCTGAACAGCTGTTAACCCCATGGCCTAAGCGCCCTCCTTAATTAGGTTAACTTTTGGGAGTCTGCCCTTTGCGGGAGACAAGGAGAGCTTTGGCCCACTAACTTCTCTTCTGTATCAGTTCTGTTCACCATTGGATGCTGCTCTATATCCAAGGAATTTGTATACAAGGATACTTGCATCACTCTTAAAAATGCAAACGCACAAAGCACTGCTGCATAGTGAATAAATCTAAAACCATATTAATAGCTGCAAAGTCCTAGCAACTGAATTCATGTGCAGAGCAAAACAGCACCAAAAAAGCACCCGAGTGGCTAGTCCCTTCCCACAGCACTTGAATCAATGAGCCTCAAGAAGAGCAATAGATGTCTAAAGCTGAAGGGTTCTCAAATCCTCCCTACCTCTTTTGCAGTAAAAAAAATGACCCTATATGACTTCTGGTCTACTGTATGTTGCTTCTCAGGAAGAAGCAGTCACTGTCTCGCTGATCTTGGCTGAACTTCAAAGATACAGAAAAATTAATTGGATGAAATGAGACTTCCAAAGAAAAACTTTGTGTGAAAAGACCTTCAACAAAAGGTTTTAATGAAATCACTATTCCAAGGCACTGCAATACAGGCAGCAGCATTCTTGATATTGTAGTGGAACCAATAATACTTAGGAGGTAACTTTTCTTAGTTGTTCGTTCGAAATGTGTCCTACTTATGCTTCCCCCCTCTCCTTTCAATTAAAAGGTTTATAAAATAGGAAATTGAAAAAAATGTTAATGAAGGCAATATGGAACCATTACAAAAAAAAAATCCTCTTTGAATATGGTCACATTATCCTTTATTGGCCCCTGAGAAAGGATAAAGTAAATGTTTTTGCATTATTATTTCTTGTTATAACCGTGCCCTCACACAAGCAAGTGTAACTATTGCATCTGCAGTGTTGTCTCATACTCTCCATAGGCTTTCTATTTCTACTCCATGCGGTTTTGTACAGAAGGAAGCCCTGGTCAGCAGGGTGCCAAGCACTGCGAAACGCTGCTGATCTTTTGGGGAGTAGAACGCGGGCATGTAGCGGATTTTTAGAAAGCTATGCATAACTGGACCAGAAAACCACTTTGAGGAGCCCTCAAAATTGTGAATAAGTTCAGAATATTCACATACTGTGAAAAGCCAGGGGAGACCCTTAATTAATCTAGTCTTACTTTTTTAAACAACAGACAATTTGATGACACCAAGCTTCTACAGGCACACCCATAAGAGAGGAAAAAGCTTGGTCTTCAACTGCAGGCCTCATGAGATAATCTGCTACTTGCCTTGATAGCTTGTTTCCGCATTTGAAACATTTACTTTCCTACTTGAAAGTTTGACTCTCCAAATATTTTCATCGTATCCTCATCTGCTGAAGTTTTCAGCACCAGCTTTGCCCCTCTGACTGAATACATGGGTGATGGTGGCATCAGCTTTCTGTGTTAGATAGAATTATCTCCATTGCCTTGCACTACAAGGTATGTTTTCCACGCCTCAGATCTTTGCCTCTCTTTTCCACACTCCCATTTTAAACCTCCTGAAGCAGAGTCAATACAACAAGGCATATTAGCTAAGTGAGAGCACAGGATTAGCCCACTGAGCTCTTTCAGTATCCCAGTGTAGCCCACATCTGTATAAGCTCCCCTGAACTCCCAGGAGGATGTCACACAAGCCCTGGCTAATGAAAGGTTACTCCACTCAGTATTTCCACATCAACACACAAGCGAACACAATAGTGGCAATATTGCGTTAGCCCAGTATAAGAAACCGGTAAGCAAAGGAGGCCCCTCTCCTCCTCACTAAATCATCGGCCATGCTCAGACCAGATTTTAGCTCTTACACTCTGACCCTGTTTATGCCCAGGCATAAAACAGAGTATCAAATGTTATTATGATTCTGCTCCCCCCAGTCATTCCCAGAATCTCCTGAACTCTGTCCCCTCTCAAGTCAAGGGCTGCCACAGAAATTCTAATGGATTAGAAATCCTAATTCTAATTCTAAATTCTAATTAGAAATTCTAATTCTGTCATTTCCTACTGGAGCTTGCATCTAGTATGTCCTGTGGGCAGCAGACATCAGGCCCTTGTCTGCCAGTTTTAAACTAGCTCATTTTCAATTTCTTGTTAGCAGGTTCTGTCCCATGAGGTCAATGGGAATTAGGCACAGATTACCTTTAAAAATATGCCCCAGAGTAGATGTGGTCCAGTTACTCACATTAAAGCAAGTGTCATTGGTTGAAAGGTAATTTAAGTGTCAAAATCAGCATGAGAATTTGCACCAAGTTGGCTCTCAGGACTGCACCTAGGCTCCTAATTCAATTAGGTATTACAGCACTAAAGCCAGACCCTGAGCTCCTAATCTTTGGGCAGAGGATTCGGTGTTTTAAAAACACAAAAAAGCAGATGATGGCTCTTTCCTTCATGTTCAGGTCTGTGTACCAAAGGCCTGTTCTATACTAAATTTTCAGATTAGAAGATTGAGACTCCTACCTACTGCAGTTACAGAGGTGTGTTATATTGGCAAATGCCCATTTAATGATACCCCTCTGAAGAATGTTTTCGGTTTGGTGTTTGGATTTTTTTTTTGGGATAGAGTTCTGAAAACAACTCAAACCATGTTCAACTTTTAGGATGACTGAAACACTCTCCAGTGGAGCCCTGAAACATGCAATTGTTAAGTTCTTGTTACTCACAGATCTAATAATTTCTTGCAGACACAACAGCATCTTATTTGCAATGGCATCAACTGCTTCCTGAAACAGATCTTCATGTAAACTACATCCATTTATGTGCAGAAAGAGAACTACAGATCTAGTTCTAGAAATATGCCCTTTACCAGAAAGCTCTTTGCTGTTTTTTTAGGCTTAAGTGATAACCCACAAGTACCCAGAAAAGTTCTATCCATTAAACAAAATTTTAGACAAAGGGAAACATTTCAAACTTTATCTGCCAAATATGTCTGCCTTTTTTCTTTTTTCTTTTTTTTTAACAGATAGAGAAGCTCAGGGTTCCAGCTGTTCTTGGGAGAAGTTTGCCTAAAAGGAAACAAAAAACAACAACAACAACAACAACAAAAAAAAAAAAAAAAAAAAAAAAAAAGAGAAAAAAGAAAGAGAGTGTACAGCAAGGCATAATTCTGTCCTGCAGCTGAACACCCCTCCAAATTCCATTCCTCATATGCTGTGTGTCCTCAGATACCCCATACTGTACCAAAACAGATCCTTAGCTAACAGGACAGAGGCAGCTGCTCTGGTCCCAACACTGATGCATTTATGCCTGCAGGCAATCCCTTGGGAAATTTTACTTGCAGCTGGTTTAGGCCCACTTGTCCTTTTGGACTCATTTGTGCAAAGAAACAAAATCCAGTGGCAGTAGCTGTGTTTGGAAGCCAAGATGCTGTCACCACTTGTGGGTCAGAACTGGGTGTCTGGCTTGCGGGAGATGATAAATGCCAAATAGGCCACCAATACATGTGCATTTAAATGGAAACAAGCAATAAAACAGGAATCAAAAGAGAAAGATTCATACCTCTGAATATCCACTTCCCTCTCTATTCCATTTGCAACACAAATAACAATAGAGCCTTTCCATGGAATCAACGGGGAGCTACTGTTTATATTCCAAAGTCAAAAATGTCAAGACTGACTAACTGTTTAGGTGTCTGATTTGAGACCTCTACTTTTTAAAACTGCTAAACGCTCTTCATCTGGACTCCAGAAGCCTTCAACATAGCTCAGTGTCAGCAATTAAAACTTCAGCACCTGAGAACCGCCAGTTGCTTATGAAAACCTGAGCACACGCCTCCAAATCCAGTGCAGAGCTAAGGCTTTCTGCAGGAGCAGAACAGGGCTGTCCAGCATCATCCTGCTCCAACAGGACATAGTGAGAAAGGCATGGGAGCTCATGAAGAGCACAGAACTGATGTCCAGACTCCATTTCCCTTGCAGTTTTCTTGAAGTACTGATTAAGAAACATGGAGTGGTATAAAACAGAAGTCTTTATATCAACCAGTAACATTAAAGTAGTTCCAATCATATAAATGACCACTTGGCATTTCTACAGTATTTGATTGGTTTATCATTGGCAGTAATTCTGATTTGCAAGATAATTTCTTCAGGTAATTAAATGACAGTATGAACACATATACAGGGAGAAATGTAGGTGATCACTTTGAGTAAGACAACCAAAGACAAAATATTCTGTTCTTCACAGAACTAAATACCAGCTTTCACCTTGTTCACTGGTCAAAGTCACATTGAGACTATTTAAGAGCTTAATACCATTTATATCCCCAGATATAGAAAAATACAGTACTGATTCTAGGACTAAATAAAAGAGATGTGGAATATTTATAAATAATGTGGCCACACTACTTTCTTTGTTCATGCCAGCACTTAGTAATGGCCTGCTTCCAACTTAATTAGTTGTTCCAGTTTCATGTTCCAGCCTTTTATTTTACAGGTTAGAAATTGTATCTTTTCAATATATTTTTTTTTTCCATGTTTGACTTAAAACAAAGCACCATGTCTGCAATGAACTTAACGGTCATTGAGGAATACGCAGGTACAAGCAATTTCTGATCCTGCAGGCAATGATGAAATGGTCAAAGCTGGCCTTGATCCTGCTTCTGCAGACCTGGAACAACTACAGGGCTTATAAACAGCAGCTGTTGGGCTGAAGCTGTAAGTCAAGTGTTTAGGGAGGCATCAGCAAAAGTTAACTAAATTTTCTGAGAAATCATGAGGTTTTATTTTGTGATGTTTCTTCTTTACCCTATTAAGCTTACGTGATCAAAACATAAACGCTTCTGCATTAGAAAGTTGAAAGAAAAAGCCTCTAGCTTCCACTGATTCTAATGGAATTTGTCATTTGAAAGGCAAAAATTCTCTCCAGAACTCATAGCATACTTCAATTAGATTGAATGATTTGAGTTTATACACACTGTGCCCAATTTTTCCAGTCAAACAAACCTAGAATTCTAGGAAAGACCAAGAGATAATCAGCTATGAGGGCTTCTTGCAAAAGAAGGCTATCAGCACTGTACAATAGTTTGAAAATCACACATTTTTAAGCCAGAAAGAGCCCACTGTGATCATCTTTCCTGATCTACCACTCACACCAAAGACCTCTCTTGAAGCCATTTCCATTCACAAAAAAAAACCTCCAACAAAACAAACAAACAAAACCCCAAGCAGATGTTCTAGGAAAATAATTTGATTTTGAAACAGTCCATCAGGGAAAACAGACCACAGTCTTTCACCACCTCATCAAGGACTTGAATCTTCATTTCTCGAACATCAGTATCAAGACATTCTGCTCTTTTATGCCCTCCCCTATTATACTGGAAATAACCTTCATTTTACTCCATGTTAGTATATTCCTTATGGATGTACTCAGACTCACATCGTGGACTGATGAGTCCCTACATATGGTCTCAGACATGTCATTCATTCCTTTGCCTGCTGGCTGTTAATCTAAACAAAGTAAGCTCCAGGACTGTCTTGTCACATGGGAATTTTTCTAATTCTTTTCTCATTTTTGTAGCTCTTCAGAATGGGTCAAACCTGTGCCAAACACAACTGTTTACATGTCTATGTACTACACTTGTCTGACTGGCTTTTGAGAAATGGAATTTCTGAATATGCCAGAAAACAAGCAATAATTTGAGATAGATCCAAGCTACAAGGAGCACAACTGACTTATGACATGGACTCAAAAGTCAGGGTTCTTGAAAAAAAGAGTATTTATCTAGACCTTTTCAGACAGGAATGAGAAATGAAAGTCTGAGATAGATTCGTTGTTCAAAATATTCTAGTTGGTTTGATCAGGAAAGCTGTGGTTGTCTCCTCCAGTTTCAACATGAAAAAGGGCTTGACTGAGCTCTAAGGTAGCAGTCATTTGACTTCCATGGGAATCTATGAATCCTCTGCTGTGTTGTTACTGTTAACAAGAGCTGACAGTTAAATGCATTTCATTAACAGAAACTAGAATGAGAATGACAAGACTTTAGCAGATCAGATCTGTAATTGAAAAGGTGACCAATGTATGGAATAAGAACTGTCTGCTAAGATTGCACTTGCCTCTCACCTACACCAATAACAGCATATCTCCTAGATGTGACCTGTCTTTCTTTTACACTAGTTAGCAAAGCATCAGCAAGATGGAGATGTCAAGAACAAACCTACGCCAGCATCAGTTCCTCCTTGCATGTCAAAAGCAGTAGTAAAAGTAAACACTACTGGAAGAACTAAAACCAAAAGAAATAATTTAGCAGCTGAAAATGTACAGAAGATTAGCAAAGCCATAGTAGAAAGTAAAGGAGATAGACTGGCAGTTTGTCAATTGATCCTTTTCAGTCTTGGAAGAGCAGACAGAACATCTATCCAAGGATAACCACCAGGGTACAAAATCTGCTAGTAATGCTTACATGGAATAGATATTCTCACTGTGCACCTTCCTCTGTAGCAAGCATTGCCAAAAGATTGACTGAGCCTTGAACATCTGTGGATTTCCTAAACCTACTGAACAAACCTACCTCCAGATGCACAAAATGACAATTTAATGCAGGTGTAAAACAATGGCTAGAACCATAATACTGCTCAGCTGCAACAGAATAATGAAAATCCTAGTGCTAGAGTTTAAATGATGCTTAAACTGGGAGCTGAGGAGAGCTCCACAGTTTTGCCCAAAGAATAAAGAATAGGAGAACAGGAGAAGATCTAAAAGTAATCCATTCTGAAGAAACACGCCTTTTGGGTCAACCTTCCTTTGCAAATGTATTTTTTCACTGAAAGCTTCTTCCCTGGATTCACCAAATTTAGAGTAGTCATATATCAACTGATAGTAGGAAATTTATTCAGCCTGATTGTACAGTTAGCTATTGTGTTTCCTGCCACAAACCAGAGGGGAAAAAAAAGAAAACCCAAAAAAGAAAAAAAAAATCTACCACTATTCATCCTATTATATTTAGTGCTCCGTCTTCCCCTGCTATAACAGCTTGCTTGATTGCCTTGTCCACCTGCTGTGCCACACTCTTTTAGCTCTGAAAGCACTTTGGGAAAGTGAAGATCATTTATGATGTACTTGTACAGCACCGAGCAGAACAGGATTGTGGCTTCTGGTCAACACTTCAGTGTCAATGCATTATCAATCATCTGAACATTCAGGCTCCCTTACTCACTTATTTCACTTCAAATTAATATATAAAATTTATTATTAATAATAAAAAATGTGACCAGCTTCTGCACATTTCTGTGACATTCTTCTTTCAGTTCCTGAGACTCCCAAAGGTACACACAACCTTACCATAAGCCCTTGCACAATGCAGCTCACTCACTGCTTTGCACAGGATCAGATCACAGCTCAGCCCACTCTATGAATAGAGACTGGTCTTGTTTACAAGAAAAAAACCATTCTCTCACCCAGCTGTTACTTGGAGAATCAAATTCAAGGCCCCTGCCTCCCTTACTTCCCCAGGGCATGGTGCAGAGGCACCAGAGGGGCTCAGGCTTTTCCTAGATGCAACAGAGCTGGCAGACTCCCAGGATAACTGCTGCATTAGCCTCCGGGTGCTGGAAAGCTCCAGATCTTTTGCAAGCATTTGGGTATCTGAATGGCAGTGATGAAAGGGAGGGGGCAGCTAAACACACCCTCCACAACGGCATTCCAGTGTTACTAGAAATCCAGCTGTTCTCTCAAACAGGCAAGATTTACTGTTCATATTTTGGTTAAAGAGACAGATGAAATTCCCCTTCCCCATCCATTATCATTGTATAATCTATACAATTCATCAGCTCAATGGCTGTGTCAGTAAAGAAAAGGGAAAGGGAGCATTAGCATTCAGAGCACACGCACCACACAAGGCAGCAGGTTTATGATCTGCGCAACCTGAAATAAGCACTTCTCTTCCCTGGGGACCTGGGTTAACACCAAGTAGCTGCATGTTAAGTCGCATATACTTCTATTAATATACATCCTTCCCCGTCTGGGAGGGGAAGAGGCAGAATATCTGTCCCACTCTCACTGGCAGAGAGAGGCAATATTTTTGTGGCTCGACACGGTGTGTCCAGAAATGTCACATCCCTTTGCTGATCCCAACTCCTCCATGTTGGCAGAGCGCTCTTCCTCAAGCTCTTAGGCACCAACCAGGCAAAGCCATCAGCTGTCAAACAGCTGTCACGTCTACCTCCTCCCAGCCTACCCTGACATCCCCCCTCTGCCTGGTGCCAGGGGCAGCAGTGAAGTAATCTGCTATGAGATTTAATTTCTCCCTCTGCCGCATCAGTGCAGCTATGATGGCTTCTGTATTTATAGGGAGTGTAGAGAGACAAGGATTTTGTGGACAGTTTTTCACCATGTGCACATAATGGGTTTTAACAGTTGCATGGAAACAGTTTATTTCCAGTCTCTCACCCCCTATTTTCCTGAATGGACATGTCAAGTCACCTAACTGTTTTCCAAGTAGTATAAATGATCATTTGCTGCTGTTAGCAAATAATAATCCTATGAAAGAGATCATATAGGCATTTGAACACACCCACAACCATACAAGAAATCACTGGTTACCACTGTTTTTCACTTCCAAGATCCCCAGAATAACTGCACAACAGCCACCTAGATCTTGGGCTCTGGCTTCAAAAATGCTTTAAGCCCATCTACACGCAAGCTGCTGTAAAAAGGGATCTCCCTCTGCTCATTCCTCCCTCCTGTCTTAGACCCACTTTTTCTGGCTGCACATGGAAACATGCAAGAACTTTGTCAGGTGGTTTTCTGCAGGATCGGTCCTTTTCTGGCTCACAGCACTGCCATAGAAGCACCAGTCCTGACAAAAAGGAGATGACAGGGATCCGCAGCCAGGAGAGGAAACAGAACTGAACTGCCCCTTCGGGTACCAGCATGTGCTTTCCTTAGCTTAAAGCAGCTGTGAAACAGCAGTCTCCAAATCTCCCTCTGCTTCAGCAGAAAAGGCTTGTGTACTAGTAGTTAAATAAAAAGTTTTCTTTACAGCAACAACCTAAATTTTCAAATGAGCACTAGAACTAGTTTTCAAGAGCTCAACACCTCGCAAGCTCCTGAAACTCAGCACGTAGCCATGTCTGTTGTGGGAGACTTTACCTATGAGAATTAAAGCAAGCAAGAAAGGTATCTTCTCCAACCAGAGAAGAGGAAACATCACAATGCTGAACCACCTAGACATACTTTAGTGCAAAGAGCAAAACCAAGGCTCTTCTAAGTCACAAGGAGATTACAGTGTCTGGGAGCTAATGGGCTGACCAAGGCACGTGAGTGGGAACTTTGGGCAGGTGTTTGCCTTTAATCTGAGGATGCACATCAGTTCTGGGGAGCGTATTTAATGTTGTATTATTAATACAATATTGATTTAGATAATGGATGTTTATTATTTAGATTTGTCTCAGGATTGTTTTCATGTTACACGACACTGCCCTTAGGACTAATATTATAAATTATACAGCAAGCTGCCATCAATTTAAGTGATGCAATTAAAAAAAAAGAAAGAACAGATGTCACCCAGGAAAAGAAAACAACAAAAAAGCAATGTAAACAAACATTCCCTTAGGTTGCTATTGTTCTCCTAATAACTTGGATGGGAATTCCCCCTCCCCACCCACATACATGCAGTTGGAACAGGAAGACATACCTTTTCTTCTGACAGATGATAAATCCTTCCCTATTGAACAGAAGGTGAATACTGAATCCTTTGCTTGTACAACATGATAAAACTTGACTACAAAGAAGGGCACTCTTGCAGAGATCACGGGAGTGACCACTAGTTGTTGATTTTGTGTAAATGGGTGCAACTTCAGAGAGGTGGGCCTGTGCCAATTGCATGAAGTTCAACAAGGCCAAGTTCAAGGTCCTGCACATGGGTCAAGGCAATACCAAGCACAAGGACAGGCTGGGTGAAGAATGGATTGAGAGCAGCCTGAGGAGAAGGACTCCGAGGTACTGGTGGATGAAAAGCTGGACATGAGCTGGCAGTGTGCGCTGGCAGCCCAGAAAGCCAACCATATCCTGGGCTGTATCCAGAGAAGTGTGGCCAGCAGATTGATGGTAGGGATTCTCCCCCTCTACTCTGCTCTTGTGAGGCCCTACCTGCAGTTCTGCATCCAGCTCAAGGACCCCCAACACAAGAAGGATATTGACTGGTTGGAGTGATTCCAGAGGCCACAAAGATGCTCAAAGAGCTGGAGCACCTCTGCCATGGGGACAGGCTGAGAGAACTGGGCTTGTTCAGCCTGGAGAAGAGAAGGACCTTATAAGACACTGCCAGTACCTGAAGAGGCCGACAATAAAGCTGGAGAGGGACTTTTTCGAAGGGCATGCAGTGACAGGACAAGGGGTAATGGCCTTAAAACAAATAAGGGTAGATTTAGATTAGATATAAGGAAGAAATTCTTCCTGGAGAGGGTGGGGAGGCACTGGAACAGATTGCCCAGAGAAGCTGTGAATGCCCCATCCCTGGAAGTGTTCAAGGCCAGGCTGGATGAGGCTTGGAGCAACCTGGTCTAGTGGAGGGTGTCCCTCCCCACGGCAGGGGGTTGGAACTGGATGATCTTTAAGGTCCCTTCCAACTCAAACCACCACTCTGTGATTCTGTGAAAATCCCAGGATCTCTGTCCACAAAGATCTGTGCTCTTACATCCCAGGACAGTAGAATACAGGCAGGGCTGGAACTGAGTTAAGTCAACCTCATCAACACTTCAGGTTCAGGGATTTGCTCCCAGATGAGTTGACAACTCAGTGATGCTACTGGCAAGGCTAATAAGATGCAGACAAAGGCAGTATGGTTCACACTAAGCTTTGGCTGCTCTTGATTTCTGCAAGGAACTTCACCTTTCATTTAGGCCAATAATTGTATTCAGAAAGGAAAACTAAATAAACAGAAAGGGCAGGAGGGAAGAAAGTCCACAGAGGATCAACATACACTTTGAGTCACAACCTTTATTGCAAGAGACACTTCAGAGCACTTCCTTGAACTAAACCTTCAGCAAAGCAGCAATATCACTAATTTCATTTGGAAGAAGGGCGAAGACAAAGCCTTGAGTATTGGAAGCTGGACCATTACCATTGCTGAGAGCTATACAAACACTTTCCAGACTATCCCCTTTTGGGATAAGTGCCCTGTGGACACCTCTCCTGTCCCTTGATACTGCGCTGACACCTTCCCTCTTTCAAGGCACTGTGGCACAGCATATTTATGGCAATTCCTAGGGTGGGAGGATGGCTTTGGTGTATTTGCAGCTAGGTGCAACATCGTTAGAAGCTAATGGTATGTGACGTGCAAGCAGGCACTTACCTGAACACCAACAATAAAAAAAGCTAGTTGCAGGCATGTCTTGCACCTGTCTCTAGAAATAGCTCCATAAACCCTACCAGCAGATGGCCCTTGCCAATACTTGGCATATCTCTTGGGTTCTGTCACAGCCGTAACTTCCCATGTTTGGCAAAATAGCCTTTTTGGAGCAGCCCTTCAGTTTTTTGTGTCAGCTCTTACATGCTATGGATTACAGCCTGGCAACTGCTGTTTGAGAAGTAGAGCCCAGCTCCTTACAACATCAGAGACCAACTCAGCATGTTTCTCCCCTCTCACATGTGCAAAACTAGCAAGAAAGCACTGCTTTGATTGCGTGGGTATGTTTAAAGATAGTGCTTTTCTAAACAATACTGCTTGGTACCTACATAGTGCCTCAAAGCCAACGAATGTAACATGGTTTGTTTTGGTTTTTTTTTTTTTTTAACATATTTTAATAAATGTAGCTCCAAAACTAATTTTAGAGATATGAGACCTAATTATTCCTAAATAGCAGATAGGTAATCCAAAAGAAAGATCTACAGCAAATTGGCTGAAGTTTACTAAGTCATTTGCAGAAGTAAAAAAAAAAAAATAAAAAAAAAAGTAAAACACAAACAAACAAATAAAACCAACACTGGAGACTGCAGCCCTTTGTTTCCTGCTATGAACAGGAACTCAAATCACCAGAGATACAAGCCAGACTTAAAAAAGACAAAAGGAAAGAGAAGAAAGCCCAATATGTTTAGTTATTTAATTGAACATAAAGTTAAGAAACCCAGATGATGATATTCAGTCCTATGATCAGCTATTCAGGAGGGGAGGAAAGGAAACAAATATTTCAACCAAACTGACATTAAGACCCCTGTTAATTACAAATACATCCTAGAAGACCAAAACATGCCGAAAATAAAGCCAGTGAAGGTCAAGAATAGGCTGCTGCAGCAATTCACAGACGTAAATGGCACCTAGGTAAAAAACTTTGATTCACTTGGCTGGCATGAGTTGGGTGCTTATTCTCAGCGTAATGGCTCAAAGGTAATAATCACAAATGGTGCTATTTAAATGGAAAATAAATAGCCCTGTCTCTTTAAGGATATCATGTCTCATTCTCAGTGGAATAATGGCAGATATAAAAAAGCTATGATTTCAATATTTCTCATTATGACTTCTCTCCCTGCTCATCTAAAAATAAAAGGCTACTCTGCAGTCCCAGATCAATCTAACTAAAAGAGAAGGCTTCGCTTACAACAACAAAATAGCAGCTCTGACTCTAGTTACGTATTCATTACATGTGAAAATGGCCCCATAATGCTGCCTTCAAACCCTTCCAACAAGTTGTATTAAATTAGGTTGGGTTTGGAATTTTTTTTTTCTTGCACCGAAAGCAAAATAAATATAGCTTTATTTAATGCTCCTAAAAGGTTCAGATTCAACTGGAACCCCAAGGCGTGTGGCTTTGTTGTTAAAGCACATATACTGACTCTATTGATTGGTGCAGTCCTCTGTGCAAGAGAATTTGTCACATCAATAGCAACTGAAAAATACTCAGGAGCTGTAATATGGTTTAAATGAGCAGTTACCACATCAATATAAAGAGCATTTTCAATGGCAGTAGATAGGAACCCTTTTGCAAACCTAGTATTTGTTTTAAGATGAAGGATGACAACTTTTTTACAAGGAAGCTTTTTTAAAGTAATGGTGGACAAAACAGCAACCACTGTAACCGTCTTACGATCACAGCCCTCTTCGGGCAATAAAAGCCACAGTAGAAAGGAAACTTCTGAGCAGGAAAGGAATGGCAATGCTACAAGCCACAGAGACATAAGAACTAGAGAAAACCTCTGCTGCTCACTTGCCTCCTTGGTCTTCTCCATTGCTGCTGCCCAGAGCTCACCTGTGTCACAGCTGCAGACCCACCGGGGCTTTGCTTTCCAGGGCCCCAACCTGGCACACTGCACGAGCTAGGAGGACCAAAACAGATGCAAACACACACAGGACACAGGAGAAAGACAGCACAGACATTCCTGAGCTATCCTCAATGCCAAGTGAGAGCTGGGGGAGGAGAAAGCTTCTGCCATACCTCACCCTCTCCCCCAGCCACAGGGAGAAGGCAATACACAGAAATGGCCATTCCCTCACCATATAAGGTCTCTTTTGGTTTGTCTCCCCATTGTCAGCGTGGCTGGTCCTGCCCACTGCTATGTTTTTGACACAACAGGCTGTCAAAAGACAGTGAAGCATTGGAAAGCCACCTTGAATTTCCAATTTTGAAATTGTGAAGGGAGGAGAGGAGAAGAGCCCTGTTTCCATCACTCTACCAGGGCATCAGTAACACACTTGGTCCTGTCTACAAAGGGGAACATCATCTGCATCCACATGAGTCATCAGCCTGCAGCTGACACTAAGTGTGATCTAGGAAAGCACAGAGAGACTCACTGGACTGAATAACATACAGTCTAACTCAAGAGACAAACAAGGTGCAAGAGAGGCCACTGAGAAGTCCATGAAGGTCACATACAGTTGAAGTGGGTGATGCTTCCTGAATTGGGGCTGAACAGCTTCAGGCCAGAGGAGACAGATAATGAACCATCTGAGGCAAACTGGACAGGTACTGGGAAGACAAAAGCACATTATGAGCATCTCCTGCTCTTACAAGGAGAGTGGCACAGTCCACTGCTGCATTAGCAGGTACTGTGCTTGTGAGGGCTGACAGCGTGGCTGTTCTCGCAGACCCCTTAAGACCTCTGCTTTGGTCACAACTGAATTTCTAAATATCTGTTTTTCAGTAATACAAAATTTTTCAGGGGATGGAATATACTTTTCCCGATTCAGTGTATTTTTAGAGTACAATTCTCTCTCAATCACATCCCTTCCTCCCTTGGGTTAATGTACAATGGACATTCTTGTCATTCAGGCAAAAATCTCACTAAAGGAAGACAAGAAGCGGCATGTGCTGCAAGTTTGAAGGAGATGAGAAATTTCACACTATCCTGATATCTTCTGGGTAACTGCTTATTTTATGATGACTAATAGGCAATTACTATGGTAATACCGCAATACAACATGTGTGAGGTTTGGGAATGAGAAATTATAGGTAACTACTTTGGACTCATTTCTATGGTAACAAAAAGTAATTGTCATTAAATACCAGTTATACTGCGGCTGTACCTGGTAATTATAGATTTTTTATGCCCAGTAACATAAATAAAACCAATAAATTTATTCAAAAGGTCCATCATTGTTTACTTATAGGTTGTTATATAGAATACACAATGACAAACGCCTAATTAGGAAAAATAAACTCAGTTGAGAGCTTCATCTTGTCATCTGAGATGGATACTCTGTTTTCCAATTCAAGACAATGCATGAATTTCACATGCATTAAATGAAGCTACGAAAAAAACCCTTCCCCACCAGAAGAGTAGGTGAAAAATAGGAGATTATGCAAATGAGGGTATGCACGCGAGTAGCCATGTCTCACAACTGGACAAGTGACAATAAGAACCACATAACATATCCAGTTACTGTGGACATACATACATACATGTATGTATGCAGGTATAGGTACATTCCCCAAAGTGATATTATCAAAGACCAAAATCAGCACTTCTCAGTGTTACAAGCTATGGCTGTGATTTAGAGCTAAAATAATTTGGATAAAATCCACATACGCTTTTACCGTCAAAATCTCCCTCATAAAATACATGTGAACACAAACGTTGAACTTTTGACTATTTCTAGAGTCACAGAAATAAAGCCCACAAAAACTTATTCAGGATAAAGCTGAAATACTTCATCTGGTCCAAAGCCTAGTTTTCTGCTTGTATTTCAGACTCTTCAAAAGGGATCTTCAAAAAAAGGCCAGTTTTAAAACAAATCATGTCATTAACAAACAAAAACAAGAGAAGATTGTCCTTTATAAAATGCTTGTATGAATCATTTAAAATGTTTCTAGACCTTCCCAGCTCCCTGCTTTCCACTCAAAATAAACTGCCAAATTCAACTCACTTCCACAAACCATTTCAGTCCTTACAAAACCATATTTCTGGTGCAAAAATACATCATTTGTCCAAAAAATTTCATGCCAACACGGTTTTCATTGCAATATGGACTCTGACACTGTTTATGGTCAATTGGGCTTTCCAGTCTGGGTAGACTGGCCTCCTTTCTGTCCAACAAATTGCTTTGTTAACCCCTCACACAAGCAAGCAGATTGTGTTGACTTCAAAAATATCGTACCTGACAGTGAAACAAGAAAGGATTAGAATCACTGTGTGCCCTCTTCTCCCCGTTCACGCAAATTCCTGCAGTCCCTACAACCAAGCTAGAAGGATACTGTAGCGATGACAGTTCAGAGCATTTCAGCTAATTCATGGCTTTAATTTACTGAAGGCTGATAGTGTCACAGCTAACCAACTAAAGGCAACACAGAAATGGCAAGGAACGGGGAGCCTTACTGGGTCATGCAACAAAGCCTTTAGAGAACGGTCAGGATATTTCAACTGCCTTGTCACAGCATTTCTGGGATACTTCAGTGAAGAGCTGCCCAGGCTAAGAAACACATCCCTCTCGGTGCCAGTGCAGGGTTTCATCTCCGGAAGGTGAGGCTGACAAATTGGAACTAATCTAAGTTGGTGCGGTACAGTCATCTCGCCTGCAGGGACACATTTCAGCATTCAGCTATAGAATGCCAGTTTAAGAACAAGCTCTCGATAAAGGAAAGTTCAGGCCAAGCCTGGGGATGCACGACTTTTAAATCAAAACCACGTTTTTTTTTTAGTCTAACCCCACCTCCCTGGGGATGGTAATAGGTTCAGAAGATGATAACACTATAGCGCAGAGAGAGAAAAGTCAAGAAATCTCTCTTCCCAGCGCTAGTTTTTCTTTATTTCCTAAAACTGCTTCACAGTTTAATCCATTAGAGAAGGTGAGATTACCGTTATGGAGAAAGTCACAAATATTTTTATTTTTTGCCACATTCTTCCTCAAAGCTAAAGATCGAGTCTTGCACCACCCCTAGCAAAAGGGGTCTTTCAATTGAGGTGAGAGCTGAGGACAAGTTACTGGCCAGAACAGAGGGCAAATTATACTGAAGACTCACTGTTTTAGCTCAGTCAACCAATGGCATCTTCCTGGGAAATTTAACTAACAGCCCATGTGGCATAACATTTTCTACACACTGCAACTGCAAAGACAGTTACACTTAGAAGTACAGAAATATGAGGCTCTAAAGAGTTCAAGAAAGGGATGAAGCCTGTGTTCCTGTTTTGGGAGACCCCACATCCTTGACCACAGTAAACAGCAGGTACCTTTCATTATCCTTAGCATGAGCTAAGAAAAAGACTATGGAGGTTTTTTTTACTGAAGAATGTGTTCAGTGTAGCAGTCATGTTCACAGAAGGGTTTGCTAGCAAACAACAGCTAGCACTGCAAACAGGAGCAATCCCAATTAGCCATTTAATACTTTGGCTTGCAGGTGAATTTGCACTCTGAGGGTTCCACTTCCCTGAACCTAACCCCTGTGACACTTGTATCCAGCCAGTTCTGATCTACTGTAGTGTGGTTTGCCCAGCATTTTTCATTTCTCAGGTCTTTGTGGAAAGAAACAGGTAAAAGCAAAAATTAAATGTTCTGTTTTCTAAACAGTCAGAAATTGAACAGAAAATAAAGTCTAGTAGAGATAATTTCACCAAGTTGCTTGTTCATGTACATAAGTAATAACTATTAAGAGACAGAACTGTATAGTTCACTTCCTATTAAAAGATTTATACTCTAACATTACAATCAAATTAACATTTGTGCACTTGCTTTTTTAAAAATTTTTTACAAATCGTGCATAGAAGTTCCAAACATTCTTTGTCCACAAATATAAGTCTTAAACTCTTGCATATACTTGAATAAATCAGTAAAGTTTAGCAGCCTGTTTCCATGCATCCTGATGCACTGGGTATAAATGTTAATTTCCATGACCATTTATTTCAGAGCCACCTGAACGTACAAACCACATATAAACAACCCTTCCTCACAGATGTGCCTGTGCCATGAGCACCTATGCGTTATAGCTGTGATACTACACTCACCTTCAGCTGGTTACGAACATTTCACTACGAGAAAGTCCCTTCAGAGTCACAACCCATTTGGTCTGTTCTCTTGAGAATGAGCAACAGTTTATAGATTATAGACAATTCTTGGCTTTTCTGTTGAAGTTTTGGCTTAAACTCCTACACTTCAGTTCACAAGCACTCAGAACACAAAGGAACAAGGATTTTGGAGAGGAGTGCAGGACCCAAACCCTGGGTCAGTCCTGCATCCCCAAAAATGACAATAAGGAAAATCCCATCAGCTGGCTGCTACCACATCACCCTGTGTAAACGAGTGGTTAGTTCCTGTTCTGACCACAGGAGAAACTAGTATATCCTGTTCCCTTCTACATGAACTGCTGTTATACTCACGCTTTTGTATATCCCACAGCATCTGGGATTTCAGAGGACAGTGAAGTGCTTCTGACATTACACTTTTCCAATTGTACAAAGCTGTGTACTGGTGGGGTAAAAAAAAAAAAAAAATCTCTCACACTGGCAGGAGATCAATTTACAAACTCAAGCATGAGGTTTAATTACCCATTTCATTATCTTAGCTTGCATAGTTCTGAATGTAAACCCTCAGTGAACCAAAGAAATAGTCACGAGCTGCTGCTTTGAGAAAGGGAGATAACAGGAAGTTCAAATGCCCAAAACTGCTCTTGCTGTGTATGGCACCACACACCTTGTTTGCAAAAGCAGGGGGATTGTCCTCAGCCAACAGAGCTATGTTATAGCATGCTATGTGGAAGACTCCTGAAAGTCCTATTTATGTGCTAAGCTCAACAAAGACCAAAAGAGCTGAAACAGACTTATCTAGCCAATCACAGAGAAGCCTCAGTGTTAGATTTTCAAATACTCGTTATTGACCCTTAGAGATTTTTTTTTTTAATTCTTCCAGTAAATTCAACCAAATAAATTGTGATGTGCTTGTGGATTTTGTATGAGCAGAAAATAAAGTGCTTGCTGTAAATTATTCACTCAGCACTAGTTAACCACAACACTGACACATTACCAGGTTTTTTAATAGTCTTCTCAAGATAATAGGCAGCATTTTGCTTATTACCCTCATTTTTAAGTTATTAGTAGCATTAGACTATTTGTAAATAAAGTGAAGAATTGCAAGGAAATCAAATGCTTTTCCAACTACCTCATCAGAAGTCCCTAGTTCAGGAGGGTTGAAAATTATGTATCTCATGAAAAGCTAAAACAATAGTACACCATCAAGCTCAGCAATTCCAAATGAATTCACATGCCCCTTCATAATACCTGGGGTCCCAAAAGACTTTTGAAGTTATGAGCCATACGCATGTCTGTAAAGCCGCATGCCTCTTGGAAAGCATAAAGAATAGCACAGGAGAAAAACCCACAAGGCAAGTCAATTTAAGGGGAAGACAAAAGCTACTGAATCGCAACTGGAGTTGCCTACTTGCAGGGCATCTGGAACAGAGTAAAGCAATGTAGTATTGGATTCTAGAGACATTTTAGGGCTTTATTCCTGTAAAGTGACGCAACCATTATGATAAATTCCTAGTGCTGTCAGACATCACTACTGCAGTATCACTCTGGTTTTGGATTTGCCAAGAGTTGAGGGAGTATCAGTGTAGCTGGAAGGAGACCTCAGAAATTTCCCTTATAAAACATGTATATAAGCACGGATGAAATCAGCCATGCAATTCCCTGCTATTTCAGTTTTGTAAGTAGCAAAGCATAGGAAGGCTAAGAAACATATATCAAAACAAAGAACAGCCAGCAGCACCATTTTCTGCAACTTCTGGCTTCTGGTCTCCTCATCCACACAATAACCCAGCCTTATTCTGCTTAGCAATGCAACACCTAATTAGATCAAAGCTCAAGGTAGCCTGGCTACGGGAGTGTATTGTGTGATTTAGTCTTGCGCTGTAAGCAAAACCACATACAGTACATCACATTTCTCAGGGGCCTTTCCAGAGAACAGTGTGGTACATGTAATTGCCCCCACAAACAAATCATCAGCTAATCAACTGCTTTTCATTATCACCTCCAGCAGCACATTTATTTTGTAAATAAATGCATTAAGAGCAAACAATTTTAGTGAAAACAAAAGATTAACTGAACACGTTCTCAACAGAGGGGGTGGTAAAGTAGTAATTCAAATACTTAAGTGAAGCAAAATTAGCATAGGGTGGAATGATTATTCCATTCCATGTATCCCTATCTATTACGGTACAATAATAGTCTGAAATCTGTGACTTTAATGGATGATCTGGGTGGCTGAAGGGAACCGTGATTGACTGACACATTTACATAGAGGCTGATGAGCAGCGTAATGAGTGCATTTATAAAATACAGCTAAGGTCTAACGCGAAGCTGACTAACTCCCACACCTAGAGAAGGCTTGCAGAGCAGATACTCTGCTATCTTGGAGAGTTGCTCTCTACCTCCTGAAGCAAGCAAATTTTCCATTGAGCCCCCTTCCTCAACAGAAACTTCAGGAAGCACACAGCCACAGGACACCCTCCAGTTTAAGAGGAATTGATTGAACCAAGCCATATAAGATTCAGTGACAAAACAGTGCAGGGTGTATAAGACAGATATAGCAATACACAGATTCATACTTCACACCATACCTGTAATTTCCTAGGTATACTCCATCAGGATTGAGCATGGGTGCAATCTTGAAAACCAGGTGGTCTCTCAGTACTTTTGCAATAGGATGCTGGCTCACAAGGAAATCAATTATACCTGAGAGAAATGAAAGAAAAGATTGAAGGGGAGGATTTATGACGTCAGTGATTTCCAGGTATCTGAAATTTCACATATAAAAAAGATTAGAATGATCATTCCTCTTGATTCCTGCCACTGCTCTGCTTCCAACAGAAAAAATCACTTGAAATCATATAGCACCTACCACCTTGTAGAAATTCCAGAAATAAGAACTTTAAGGATAAATACATCAGTCCATCCTCATAATGCAAGTACAATATTGCTACATTCTCAGGCACAGTCAGAAGGATGGAGAAGTTACTGCTCATCAGATGAACCATGATGACATAACATTTCTCCTGCTAAGTGGTGAAATGAAGTAAAATCTACTAGTTTAGTGAGGTTTTAAGTAGTACTACATTAAGCCTAGCACCTTACATACCCAGCATGGATACATGGGCACATAGTGCACCTCAGCACATGACTGGCAACTTGTTGAGCTGAGGCACCTCAAATTTGTTTGAGCACATGCTCAGACTTCCTCTTAACATACGAACACAGAGTTCAGATCATCTGCAAGTATGAAGAGACATGAAATACAATTGGGAGAGTAACATAAACTGTGTACCAGGCACAGGGAAACTGTGGGGTTGATAGAATGGAATATAATTAAGTCAGATTCTTCACCTACTTTAAACCCATAAAAATGAGGAGTAACTCCATCTCATCAGTGAAGGTCCTTTAATGTGAACCAAGGCAAGTGACAGGGGAACCAGATCCTAAATGCACTTCCTTCTGGCACAGTCACAGCACCAGACCCCGCAGGAGCTCCTGCCTCTGGGCCTCATGCTCAGGGAGTGACTAAACATCTCCTTGCTCCAAGGCTGGTGCTGGGGCAGGAGACAGGCAATCTGGCAGTTAAATTCCATTGCTTATTCCTCCACTCCATTGCTACTGACAGAAATAGCTTCCAGGGAATGAATGTCGAGATAAATTGAGTTTCTGTGTAATCTCAGGACACCCACAGACAGGTCACGACAATTTGTTATTTATTGTAAGGTCCATCCTGTGAAGCAGGAACCATTTACTGAATTTCCCCAGAATAAATCAACCACTATGCTCTAGTAACAGGATAAAATTAAGCAGAGAAAAATTAAGGCTGATCATCAGTAAAATTTCACTAATGGTGAGCTCTATTAGACTGTGGAATTTTCTCTCCAGGGGAAGAGTGGAATCCCGTCATCAGAAACGTTTAACGCTGGACAGGGCAAAGCCTTAGAGAATAGATATAACAAGCAACAATTCAGCACAGAAGCGATGGCATGGGCTAAGTAGCTGACTTCAAAAAAGATGACTTTAGACCCCATTTTTTGTCATCCAAACAAAATCTTTAAAAAACAAACAAGCTAAAACTCAGGTACATGCCAGGTTAAACATACTTGTTTTCAGTTTGGCTGAAACATAAAGATGGAACCAAAATCTCACATTCTGTATGACTCCTTCACTTAACCTGTTTCCTAAGGCCCATTTCATATTTCAGACACTAACAAATCTGAACCTATGCTGCTGTTGGAATGAATTGTAATTTGCTGAGGCACATGGGGAAAAAATGAGGATTCTGAAATGTCTAAGATGATCAAGATATAATTGACTCTAAACATCAGCAATATTTTTATCTATTAGTGACTAATCCTGAAGAAGAGAAAGTCCCTTTCTATAACCAGGTCTTCCTCTTGAGAGGAGACTAAACCTGAACTTCTGAAGCAAATTAGCATATACATAATTATATTGCTCATGAAACGTTTCTGAAATTACCTCCTCCCAATGATGAAACTGAACATCGATCTGCTTTTTGGCTGATGTTGTGTCTTTAGTTCATTATACAACAGCAAGAACATGAAGAAACAACAGGAACACAGTTGGATCCTGAATAACCAGGTTTCCTAACTGTATGCAAACATGAAAGGCTTAGCTATGGTAAACTGCTGCTCTAACTGTTTTCTGGCATTGTCTGAAACATAATCCACACGATGCACACCTGGAGGGCTGAAAACTACTTAAAGGGATACAATCATGGCTTAGTCAAGGCTTCTTGAGACACTATGATGGTTTTAGTCCTAAAGAGCTTGCAACTAGACTCAAAACATCAGTTTGTGTTTTCTAGAATACTTGGAAGAGTTAACTATTCAGAAATCTGTATGTCCAGAACATACTTTATCCTAGGTCAGGCATCATCTTTCAAAGTAACCACAATAAAGGCAACATAAATACTGCATTGTGTACATGATCATCACTTCAGCAAAGACCTTGATGGAAGTAGCAGTGCACCAAGCGCGTACTTGCAACAGCCCTTCAGGCAAGCAGGGCGGACCACAAACACCTCGGGGATAAGATGACTGCTTTTCATTCAGAAGGTAACACAAGAATTCAAACTCTCAGAGCTCTGGCTGTAACTGTGCCAGCGAAGAGGCTTGTCCAGGTTCTGCTCATTTTTCTCGTGTTATTGAAGCAGCCTCACTCACAGAGTTTGGCAAAGGCATCTTGGCAGTTAGAAGCTACAGTTTTCAGCTTCACGCAGGGAATTATTATTCCCTAACTGAGAACGTGCTATGACGTGGAAGGCTGTGTATAAACACGTAATGGGTGAGCCTCTTCTCCGCATGATTCACTGTTTCACCAGGCAGACCAGACTAAAAGAAAAAAAACCTGATCTTGGGCACCCAGCAGTTTTGAGGCAAACAAGACCCATCATTTCCCAATGTATCACAACCTGTTAGGGGGTACTGCAGCCAAGTTCACCCAATCAAAGAATCATAAAATGGTTTGGGTTGGAAGGGATCTTAAAAATCATCTCATTCCCACCCCCCTGCCATGGCCAGGGACACCTTCCAGTAGACCAGGTTGCTCAAACCCTCATCCAGCCTGGCCTTGAACACTTCCAGGGATGAGGCATCCACAGCTTCTCTGGGCAACCTGTTCCAGTGCCTCCCCACCCTCTCCAGGAAGAACGTCCTCCTTATAGATAGTCTAAATCTACCCACTTTCAGTTTAAGGCCATTACCACTTGTTCTATCACTATATGCCCCTGGAAAAAGTCCATCCACCATCTTTCTTGTCAGCCCCTTCAGGTCCTGGAAGGTCCTATGAGGTCTCCCCAAGCCTTTTCTGTTTCAGGCTGAACAGCTCCCACTGTCTCAGACTGTCCCTATAGCAGATTTATTTAATTTTCATACTTAGGAGACAGCTACTTAAATCTGAAGAAGTCTTACCACATGATAAAAATACAAAGCAAGAGTTAAAAGTAACTGACCCACAGAAGGCTAACATGGATGTAAAGGCACTTCCGAGAAACATAAGAAAAGCATCAGATGCAAGCATACATCTATGTATACAAACCTCACCATAAAATTACTGTAAGCATCCAAATAATCGATGTAATTAGCAAATAGCTTTATCTTTCAGAGAAACCCAATAGTCTCTGGATCAATAAAATTTAAAGTAAAAAGATATCAGACCATTAAAAAAATACCATTGCAGAGAACTTGGTCCTCCTGTTAATAAATCAATACAAACTAAATTTTACAGCTTCTATAATCAGCAAGAGGCATATCAGTGTATCTCATTAGACCGGGGTTAAGAATTTGGCAGCAACCAAAGCCCATTTAATATCATTTACTTCAAGGCAGACATGGCAATACAACAGATGCCCTAATTTATTTGTTGATCTTTGTATTAAAATAACAGTTTGCTGGTAAACAGGAAGGGTAATGATGCCAGTCACCCTTGTTAGTGGCTAATAATTGCTTAATTTGTCCACTAATTGACCTGTGCTACTGTTGAAGCACTGCATCGTGTTGCAGGGCATGAAGTAAACAAGGCCACTGTAATGTTACTTTAGAGAATGACTTCTGGAAATAGAACTACTTATTGCTATAAATTTTCTCTTCACAGATGAGCAGATTAATTGGTCTGCCAATTAGTCTGCTATTAAAGAAAAAAAGGGCTGCCCACAGATTGGTTGGGTCTTCGAACCGCAGCCCCAGTTTGGGTCAAATGAAATAATCCAATCTGAATCAGTCACATCAGCTATGAAAAATAAGACAAGTATTATTTAAAAACAAATCTCTGTGGCTGGAGATCAAGGAAAATAGCCCAGTAACTAAGTGTTAGCTCTTCCAGTGACTTTAAAATAAAATTGAAAACATGATGGAATTGGCATACTCGGGCACATTACAGTGTGGAAAAGTTCTCCAATTAAAAGAAGCAAAACAAGATAGATTATTTTCATATCATCCTTTCTGGAAAATAATGAAAATCATTATTTTTCAAATAATAACATGTAATTATAGATGCTTCCTGGAACAAGAACAGTTCAGAAATCAGCATTCAACCATGGCATAAGAAGCAGCTTATCCATAGTTCACTGAAAAAAAAAAATCAACCCAAGTCTTTATGTTAACCTAAAGGAGCTTTTTGTAGTTGTAAGGGAAATAAAAATAAAGAATCAAAAACTAGAAAAAGAAAAAACTGATGACAACTGTGAGTCATTAGATACACAGTCAACATGGCTCCAAAAATTTTAGCAGTTTTTTACCAGACTTCCTTGGTAAACACAGCTTCACTGAAACTGTGTTAATCAGGATCAAATCTCCTCTATTCCAAGTCACTTCTCTGTCATTATTCTTTCTCAGGGCTAAACACATCTTCTCAAATTTCTCTTGCCTTCTGCAGCTCAGCACCTCTCACACCAACACCAGATCCTGTAGCGTCTTTCTGCCCTAATCCAGCTCAAATTATCTTCTGGTCCTTCACACGCAAGTTGATCTTTCCCTCTTCCATAACATGTCAAAGAAACCTTCTCTGCTTACATGATTTCCACTGTTCCCTCTGAAAGTTTCCTCAGTCAACCACATTAAACTCTGTTTAAACTTCCTGCCATCTCTAACATGACCTCTCCCTATTTGCTCCTTCCAAAGAAAAGCCTGTCTTATCCCGTTTCTCCATTACCACATCCTTTCACTCTCCCTCTGACAATATGTTTAATTGTCTAACTATAAAATACATTTGCCCTGCTCCTATTACTGAAAATCTAATCACCACAGATCCTAATGCAATATGGCAACGGCTAATGCAAACATATCCTGGACTGTGTCTAGTGTGTGCCAAGAAAGAAGTGATTTATGTTTTCAGGCCCATTTCCTAACGTTGAATAGCTGCTGGTATCCTGCAGTCAGCTCACCACAGACGGCAGGTTATAGAGAATGTAACAATTAGGCTTTAACAACAACAGGATGTAGTCATCGGAAAACAAATACAAGGGAGTCCTGAATGCTTATGCTGATGAACTACTGAAGTGTTCTGTTACAGAAGACTGAAACCAATGTGAAAGATACTCCACCTACACTGTTGTGTGGAGTAGGAAAGCAAAAATGTGGGGTTGGGCTTTTTGGAGAGGTTTTTTAATGTGATGGTGAAAAAACAATATAATCAGATAGTAGGGCTAAGCAGCCACAATATACTGTCCCCACAGAACAAATACAACACAAGCAGTAAACAACAGCAAGACACTACTGTGCCACCATTTCATAGAACCACAGAATGGTTTGGGTTGGAAGGGACCTTAAAGATCATCCAGTTCCAACCCCCTGCCGTGGGGAGGGACACCCTCCACTAGACCAGGTTGCTCCAAGCCTCACCCAGCCTGGCCTTGGACACTTCCAGGGATGGGGCATTCACAACTTCTCTGGGCAATCTGTTCCAGTGCCTCCCCACCCTCTCCAGGAAGAATTTCTTCCTGATATCCAATCTAAATCTCCCCGTTTTCAATTTAGACCCATTACTCCTTGTCCTGTCACTACAGGCCCTTGCAAAACTCTCCCTCCAGCTTTCCTGTAGGCCTTTCACATTTGTCTGTGAAGGAACTCTCTTTCGGCAGAGGCCCTTGTCTGGTCAGCCTTTGCCCTTTCTCATGGAGCCACAGGGAAAAAAGCCCCAAAACAACAAACCAAAACATGAAAAGGACAGCTGGACACTCTCCTCCATCCCAGCGTAGTGGGAAAGGTGTCACAGTCACAATGAACCACACTAGCACAGCTCACAGCAATGCCGTGGCAGCACGGTCTCTGCAAAACGCATACCTGTGCATTCAGTGCAGCCCCCAGCACAAGCCAGTAGACAGAAATGATCCAATAATGTCTTAGCCTGAGGTGTTTCCAATATTCAACACAACAGCAAACGAAAAAAGAACACATGTGAATAGTGATAAACGAGCCAAGCTGACTCACAGCAGGGTTATTGACATGATCTAACATCATGCTGTCACTGAAATTATCCCTACAAAAGATCATCACACAGAGTGATCCATAAGCACAAGATCATTGCAGATGCTGACTCTGCTCGTTTTTACAGTGCTGCTCCTTCCCTTAGTGTGTAAAAAACCGACTGTCAAATTCAACAGGGTTTTTTTCTCACTTTTTAGAAACATGTTTATTGTGGGGGGCACACACAAGGGTGTGCTGGGGTGGGTTGACCCTGGCTGCTCTGTCACTGCCCTCCTCAGCTGGGCAGGGGACAGAAAATATCACAAAAAGCTCATGGGTCAAGGTAAGGGCAGGGAGAGTCCACTCACCAATTACTGTCACAGACAAAACCGACTCAACTCAGGGAAAATTAATTTATTACCAATCAAATCAGAGTAGAATAATGAGACAAAGAAAATGTTAAAAACATCTTCCCCCCAGCCCTCCCTTCTTCCTGGTCTCAGCTTTGCTCCCCATTTCTCTACCTCCTCCCCCTGAGTGGTGCAGCGGGATGGGGAATGGGGTTGTGGTCAGTCCATCACACGTTGTCTCTGACGCTCCTTCCTCCTTAGGGGTACGAATCCTCACACTCTGCCCCTGGCTCCAAGCCTGGGGTCCCTCCCACGGAGTGCTGTCCTTCAGGGGCAGCCTGCTCCAGCCTGGGCCACCCCAAGGTCACAAGTCCTGCCAGCAAAGCTGCTCCAGATGGGGCTCCCCTCTCCACAGGTCCATAGGTCCTACCAGGAGCCTGCTCCAGCACAGGCTGCCCACGGAGTCACAGCCTCCTTCTCGCATCCCCCTGCTCTGGTGTGGGGTCCTCCCTGAGGCATCCCAATGAGGCAGCACTGGGATGGATGCAGTAGGTGAACCCAATACATTCCTTGGTAGGATTCATCTGGAGTGTACAGAAAGAGCAGGATTGATCCTAGAATACCAGGCTTTTTGATTCTGGAACAGATTGTCCCCAGCTAGACATTACATATTTCAGTGCTAAGTAAGATCTCATTGCTTGAGCGTGGTTGGTTAAAGGCAGCCCAAAAGGTCTTTAGGCTCCAGTAGCCATTTCAATTGTGTTTTATCTGCCACCATCACCACTACTGTTCAAAAAAAAAAAAAGGCAACAGTTAAGTCCCTGGTGGATTGCACACATGGCCCCATCTATTTATAAAGAAGTTTTAATCAACTTGAGACAGAAAAGTTGCACACCTAACTTTAAGGATTCAGCTCTGATAAGCAGATTGATTAGGAGCACATCAAGCTATATTATGGCATATTTGTTCTTTTATTTACTGTTTACTCTCTCATCTATTCTCTGCTGTAACACTGTCTCTTCAAAACACAGGATTAAAAGCAAAGGAAATCTCAAATAATGGGATAAAATGAATGTGCAGGAAATGAATGGGTGAATTAGATTACAGCAGATGAAACACTGAGGTCTCAAATGCAAAATGCAGGGAGTTTATTTAATTTGTTACTCTTTTAAAATGAAAATATTGCTCACTGACTTGAATTAGTAATTTCCCAGTTTTAAGATATGTTAGCTAACATCAGCTCCAGAGAAAACTGCTTCTGCTGTAGGGGCTGCATGCAAAGGAATTGATAATGACTAGAAACAAGTACTTAAAATGGCAGAGCAAGGCACTATGGATTTTGACTCAAGTTTTAATGTGCATGGTAAGCACAGACAGTAACTGATTTAAAGAATGCTTAAAAAAATTATTGTTCCTGATCTCTCCCACCCTCTCTCCTCCAGTTAGCAGAGGGTTCCACAAATAATTAATCTAGCATTCAGTGTGGCTGAAACACAAATCCATGTAAAGGAAGCAAGAGGTGCAAACTACAGTCAAGAGGCTCCCAACTGGGTTCTGCCAGCATAAGAGAGAAAGATTCCCCGTCAGTCCTGACCTGAATGAGGGCATCTCAACCCCTCCCCTCTACCTCTCTTGGTTTGTCAGATACATTCTTTTGCACGTAGTGATCTGAGGGGACTCAAGTCTCTGCTGGAGGACCACAAATGTGTGGCAGGCCTCTCTAAACAGACCAGCAGGTCATAATTGGAGGACAGCGAGTAGCAGTTGTGTTACTGCATCACAGCTTTATAATTAAACAAGATTCTGGCCATTCTGGTACCCAAACATTTCAACACCCAATAAAGTTAGGAAAATCCTTCTCACACTGTTGTACGGACACAGCAGACATTTCTGCCCTTACCACCCCAAATATTCACACAAAGGAGGTACACTCACACCATCTACCTTTCATGTGCACTGACCATCCCACTCTCTTTGCTAGATTCCTACGTTTACACGTGCAAACATTGCCTCAAAACCCCAAAGAGTTCCAGACCATCGTGCTCCAGATGTGTTTCAAGCAGGGAGACTATGTGGATAAATGGATATGGCTGGAATAGACTGAACCACAAATCAGCAGTCTAGAAGTAGAATCAATTCAGTGCAAGAAGTTGGTAAAGTGATGAGTGTTTGGGATTTCCTATGTATTTTTATAAGCTGTGGCTCTTTCCTCATAAAAAGATTCACATCTGCTTTGGAGGATAAGTGACTGCTAGTGCTGGGCTGGAGCACAACATCCTGATTCAGTACTGAAAAGATATAGATAGACATTGCCAGTAAAACATAATTAAAGTTGGCATTGTCAGTGACTAGGATGTGGGACCAGGAGCCAGAATGCCTGATCTTGGTCTCCAGCACTGCTGATTTTTGGCAAGTTGCTACCGGAGTCTGATATTTGAGTACGTTCAACTTGAGATAGCAATGGCCAGATCTGCAGGGCAGCAAAGCTAGCATCTTTGGGGCCAAACCCAGCAGATGGATTTTTTCAAACAAACTCATGAAGCTCAGTCGTGCTGACTGCATTTGGAAATGCGGCAAGTGCCAAAAAAAAGGGTTTACTAGGTGTTGCGCAAATTCTGAAACTTTTCAATTCTTGCCTGGCTGCCACTAGAAGAGATCTGTGCCACTGACAGTCCATTCCCTCCCTCATCTGTCACAAAGATAAGCATTTTCTAAAAACCAGACGTGTAGAGGTCAAGATGGAAAGCCTTTTAGCAACAGAGACGGGCAGTATTGCTGGTCACTTCAGAAACACAGGCTTGAGTACTCTCAGCTCTGTCTTTTCTTACAAACAAAATCAAGGAGCACTGAAACTGTTCTGCAAACCATAGGTGGTGCTCAGCACCTCACAGGATCACCTGGGAAGGGTAAACCATGGTATTTCAATTTTATCTGGTAAAACTGTCAACCAAAAAATGGAAACAATTAAGCATTTTGTGAGGGCAAGTCTAGTTCCTGCTTGGAAGTTCTTCAGACACTTACTCTTTTAACACCCTGCCCTGCCTGAAAAAACATTACTAAACAGACCTTAGTAGATGATGAGACCACAAGAGCTGTCTAATTACAAAAGACTATTTAGGTCATATTTATGTAATGTTCATCTGGTAAAAGTCTTCAAACATGCCTTAAGATTTTCTTTGATACTTTGGCAGTTTAACAACTGGAGATCCCAAGGAATCTAGAAGTTTGATGCTTTCTCTCATTTTTTGGAACCAGTAATTTATGGCCTCAGGACTCATTTTGATCCCATTGATTTGGATTGTGGGTCTTCTCAGACTTTAGAAAACAGGCATAGAACAACCCAAAAAGGTAGATTCTCAACAGCTTCAAATTTGGGGGTTCATGGCAACAGCAGGCTGCCTGAACACTTGATCAGAGAAGCAGTAGGGTGTTAGTGGCACCATCTACCACGTCCCACTGCACCTCTGAGCACGTGGGACTCGTACACTCCAGCAACACTTGGTACTCACTGTGAGTGCAGGTGGTACACTGGGTTAATCTCTCCCATTAATTCATGGTATCTGTCTCTCCCGTTCCTTACGGCAATGGGATCCCCACTAGCTTAAAAAAATTAATCCAATGTAGGGGAGTAAAAATGAGGCTGGATTTGTCTGGTAAAAAGCACAAGATTAAGGGGAGCAGATTGCCTCCTGACCTCTGCAGTGATGAGCCCATACCTCAGCCGCTTAGTTACCCTGATGGCTGGTGTAGCTTGCTTAACTACAAACTAATCGAACTCAGGCCCGGGGGGCAGTCATACAGTTCTGCAGTAGAACTGCAAAGATATGTGGAATTGACTTGAAAGAATGCGTCAGGCTGTCAAAAAGAGGAGGTATCGGCAGGAGCATACAGCTGGTGCAGGATCGCCCGAAGGGTTCATAAATTCAGTGCACAGCACAGACTGAGTGGGTGGCTTGTTGGTTGGCTTTGTTTTCTTTAATTTTCCTAATATGCTGTAAGGAGCTTGGAGTTCTCTTTGCATCAAAATTAGCCTACCAATACCCCCTAGATGATTCCTCTCGTTTCCTCCCGGGAGGAAACAAAAGGGTTCCTGGAGAAACATTGCAGGGATCAGATGATCTCACGTTATTAATGAATTACTTGCAATTTATCAAAATCATTCTAAAGATGTTGCTTCAGAAGATGATGTGCTTGGTCATTATTATTCAAAGTCTGTCTTTCCTATGAGTGCAAGTCCTCCAGACAGCTCTAAAAACATTTGCTGGATTACGGCCCTCAATTTTTACAGAATTCACTAATGTTAAATACAGCTAAAAATTAAGCCTTAAAATTGAACAGAAACATGCAGGAGATTCCACCCTCCCCGATGTGGAAGATAAGAGGGCTGCAATCCAGAAAAGTGGCTTGATTGCAAAGGAGGAAAAAAATAAGTTCAAGAGTAGAAAGATCCTGAATACATGGACCAGAGTTAAGCAGGCGTGTACCTCGGCAGAATTAACTCCTTGCATTGTTCCCTGCTATCCTTATCGACTTAGAAAACATCAGTCTTTACCATGGCCCTAAAGAGGAGTTTGAGCTGTACACCGATGGCTCACACAGCACCAGCAAAGAGAGAGACAGAGTCACTTCATTCTCCAGTTTTCTATTTAGAGCTATAAGGGCCTTGCAGGGAAAAAGAATATAGATCATTAGGTTATTGCTGGTCTACTCAGGACCAGGCTGAGGTCCCTAGAGCCTGGGAGATGACTGTTCTCTTCCACTCCATGACAACAGGACATGTGGAGGTCTGAAACCCTTCCGTGGACAGCAAGGACATTGTACCACAAGTGTAAAGCTTCCAAAGTTGCCTGCACTAGGCAAAAGATTCCCAGCAGAGCTTTATAAATGACAAAGAGAAACTCTTTCATGGACCCAGGGAGGACGAAGCAGACTTTTGTTCCACTTGGGAAACCTCTAAAGGTTGCTGTATTACAAGGAATAACCAAAGACAACACTGCTCCTTTCAAGGCTTTAGCTGAATTGTCCCACCAGCACTCTGAGCACTCCCTATGCCCAGAGTTGCCTTTTCTCAATCTGGCAGCAGTGCCTTTCTCCAGGGTAGCAGGAACCTTTGGGTTTTCAGTGTGCTTAGTTTAACAAAGGTGGGCACTGGGAATGGAGGGATGGACTAGTTTTACCTAACACCTCCCTTGGGGGTTTGTCACCTAGTGCTGTTTTGCACGTTCAGTAAGTACAAGCAAGCAGCTACATTGTGCTCTTAGTGTTATGCCATTAACTGTGGAAGCAATAAGAGCTATAGAGGCCTTAAGATGGATAGATCAGCCCAAGGAAAGAATGTGTTATAAACCAAGAAGGCAAAAGGTAGATTTCTCTGGAGACAGATGGAGAATACATTTACATATGAAAATGTAATACACAGTGAAAAAGAAAAAGGGCATTACATAAATAATGCTAGGGAAGAAATGAAAAATATGTATTTTTAAACACATTCTAAAAATGGTTTCCAACATCTGCAAGTGTGTTGCTCAGTCAAGCAGAGACCCAGAAGCAATATGCATGAACCAAGCAGGAACACAAAGCTGTGTGATACAGAGACCAGAAGGGCACTGCAGAAGGTCACTCATTCACAACTATTCTTTCCAGCTTCCTTCAGCTGTAGTGTGTTGCAAGAGAATATGGTGAAGCATCTCTATTAATTTGCCTTGACCTTAATAGCCTGTAGGCACTTGTTATTGGCCACTTTCACAAGTGGGCTACTCAGCTAGACAGGCTCTCGGCATGACCCACAGCCAGTATGAAAGTAGAATATGTGTTGCTGGAAAAGAGCAAGAGCACATGGGGAAGTACGTATGCGCATGGGTGATGTGCTGCCCTGGCACTCTGGGTCTCTCAAGAAGATATAGAATAAAGTGGAAATCTGAGCCGAGAGGAACTTGGGAGAAGCACACATTGCATTTTCTTGTGCTCTAGCTCACAAACTTAGCCTGCTCAGCCGAAGAGAAGAGCTGAGGTGTCTGCTCCTCAGGACTGAACCACAGCTGCTCACCTCTACTGGAGCTGCTGCTTTGCCATTCCTATATGAAGACAGCACACACATATGTTCCCCAGATCCTAACAATGGCAGCTGACAGCCTGCCCCTATAGGAAAACTGCACAACTATTTGCCCTCATTTCCCCTGTGGGGACAAGCAAAGTGATGATTGTTTTCTGGTTACTCTTGATACGTGAAAACTTACACTAAGCCAGATGTAACGGCACCTTTTGGCCGCTTCATTGATTTCCACTTAACTGTTTATACTGCTTCATTCTTATAGGATTTTCCTGTCCTTCCATTCAAATTAACTCAAAAGGTGCAAGGCAGCTTGCTGTTTCCACTCAGGCAAAGTCAGTTCTAAGACTCCTGTAGTAAAGTCGGGCACAAAGTCCACAGGCACTGGGCAATGCTGGTGTCACCTGGTAAAGCAGCACTTCTAAAATGGGCAAGCATCAGATCCCAGAGACAGAGCCCTGTCCATTCAACAGCAAGCTCCTTTACACGTTCCTGTGGTTGCCTTACGGTCATGAGAAAGGTGAGAATAGCATCGCAGCTGTCTTGCTCTTCCCGAGAGGTGGCTACCTTTCCCCACAAGCTACTGTGAGCTCTCTGTTTGCTCTGGGTTTGCACCTCAAAGATATATAAAGGTACCGCACAAGTAAAACCAACAGCATGCGAGACAAAAGTAGATGCATATCCATTTCCTCTTGATACATACAAGTTGGTAGTAGAGGCTGAGGAGTTCGAATCAGCATCAAATAGTGAAAACTGAAATGAAACACGGAAGTTCATCTGCACAGCAGAGTCTGTAACTTCAGGCCTGGCAGACAATGAAAGCAGGGCCTGTATGCTGACCAGACTGTGGGGAGACAGGGGGAAATTATTTATGAAACAAAAAGTTAGTTCTCTGGGAAGATCTGATGGCCAAGAAAATGCTGGTTGCATCTGAATTTTCTCCCCTTGAATCAAAAAGGAAAGTTGGGTGTCTGCAAGTTGCTTCCAGTGGTGCCGGAAGAGACTTGTTGGGATAGCTGCTTGCACTGGACCCCAGCAGGAGAGACCTTTTTTTCCCTATGGTTTATTTTTTGCCTTAAAAAAACAAAACCCCAAAATGATCACGTATCTACATAAAGAAACAAACTGCCAAAGCTCTGCTCTGCCCCTCACCAGTGGAAACAGGTCTGTGTTTATTTACACTGCATGACATCCAGACAAGAATAAGCTCCACAGTAATACATTAGGGCCACTCCCTGTCAGTATAGATGTGCTTCTGGCTGCTAAGCAGCGGACTATGTTCTAAGCCCTCACCTCCCCTCCAGAGAAGATCTTGCTATGAAAATGGAGCCATACTGCAGATCCTAAAGGTGATGGTAATTAGCACTGAAGAGGGAATATTCAGAGAGCAAACTGTCCTCACGTGAGTTGGGCCGCCACAAGCAACTGACACCTCTGCTTGTGAAGAGGTAAAATTCTCCAGGAGGGTATAAAGTACATGTTTCAATCTGAAGAGCACACGGGAGCAAGTTCACAGGATATAATTTTCAGGGGTCCTCTAAGCATTGAGGGGTTTTGTTGTTGCTGTTTTAGGAAGAACTAACAACACCATTTCCCAAAGAATTCTGTTTGGAGACAGTCTTATTGCAGAATCTACTTTGAAGCATATTAAACTAAGAAGGAATAAGATACTCTTGTTCCAGAATAAGAATTGCTCAAGGAATACACTATTGCACTCTACATTCACAGCCTGCCTCGGATGCAAATGAGCTCTCAAGTGCCAGCAAGCCCTCAGACAGAAGCTCTCCCCAAGCACTTTGCAGCAAAGGGTTTAAACTCTGGCAGCACTGTGACCACATAAGCTAATATCAAGGTGCTATTTCTATCATACCCTTGGCCATTAGGAACATTGCCAGGAGGAAGAATCAGAGTTTATATGTAACCAGGGCAAAGACTGTTTAACTTTTTACCTTGAATTTTAACATCTTAAAGGTAAATTTAACTAAAAACAGCCTCTTTCACGCGATGAAAGATGCAGACATCAGAAGACAGAGGTGCCATGGAACAAGTTGGACAAACTCAGACCCCAGACTGACATGCACACTGCAAAAGTGTTTCTTTCAAAGGCAGGAGAGGGGTCTGTTAGCTGAGCATGGCAGCAGTCACTTCCCAGCTCCTGTCTGCAGTGTAGGGCCAGCAACCTGCCTGCAGGGAATTAGGGGTTCAGTTCCAAGGCTTTCCCAGTTCTGACCCAGGACAGTACACCTTGCTGTTCCCTGCGCCTGTTCCCTGGGCAGGAGTCAGAGACAGACCTAATTTTGAAAAGATGGTACCTGGGGCAAGGCTGGGTCACAGCATTTTTCAGCTCCACTCTTGATGCTGCAACAGGCTGTCTCCTGTTTGACAGAAGATGGTTAAAGCTCAGCAAGGCTGAATGGCTCCTCCTGTACCAGGGAATTAGCCACCCTCCTCTTCTCACTTTGCTGTTATGACACCAAGCACTGGTGTTTGTTAGGGGATTGGCCACAGCAGTGATTAGTACCATACAAAAGCCACCATGGCAGTAGAAATTTAATAACCATGAAAACTAAAATCTGAAAGATGTGATCATCATGTGATTAAAGTGATAAAATAAACAGCTCCTTTTGGGCAGGTGTAGGCCCTAGTGAACAAGAACTTCCCCTGTTGTCATTGTCTGTGCCACATGTGTTCTGTAGTAACCCAAAGACCTGGCTTATGCTTGACCACAATATAATGCAGGGTCCAGCTCTGTAATATGTTGCCTACATGCTATACCACTGGATGAAAATTTTTAGGTAAAATTTGAAAATTTTTAAGAAACTTTGCCATAAGAAGACCTAAAAACATTTCCTTTCCTCCTTTTTAAACTGAACACTGAAAGGTTTTTACCTTTCTTTGTTTCTTCCTTCTCCTGCCCATGGCTTTTTCCTTCCATGATGAAGTGACAAAAAAGTGGGGAGACAAGATAAAAAGATAAAAAGGGAAAGTAAGGGAAAAATAAAAGTGAGCTTGTGTGAAATTTCAGATAAAGCATTCCCTTTGAAAACCTGTGTCATTAAAAAAATGCAAAATAATTATTTTTCATCCATCTCCAATTAACTTCCACATCTAAGCAGCAAAGACTAAAACTGTAACCTCCAAGTCAGAGCATGGGTACCAGGGATCTGATCTGCTGAACATGTAAGAATTGGCCCCTTGAACTAACACCATAGGGCACATCTGGAAATTGTCACTTACAGGCCACATCTGTCACTAAGGAACCAACCTTCCAGGGGAGAGTCTTTTTAAACAGCTGTGTGCCACTATTCAAAAACATCTTAAATCCACACTTCCTGTCTATGAAGTGTTTAATAGAAATTTGCCCATGCATTAAGGTCCCAGCAAAGCAGTTTGTGCCTACATTTCTTCTTAGGGAAAGTTAAGCAGGACTGGTGAAGAAATTTTGTACCCAGTTGGCTGGGGCATGTGCCCCATTACCCCTCTTCTTCATCATCCTCAGAATCCAGAGAAGCAGGACTGCATTGAAAACTCAAAGACAACCTCTAAAGGGCTATTGTCTGGGGCAGGAACCTGCTTTCATCCCAAGTCCCTTCTTTTTACTCTCCAAACAAGTTTTATGCCTTTACTCTGTGAACTGCAGAAGTCAAGAAGACATGCCTCCTATAAACATGTACACAATACCTCACTACAGGCACACAAAGCACGTGAGCAGTCTGGGCAGGGGCAAAGGAAGAATTTCACCCAGGTGCCCGTGTGTCAAAGAAAAGTTTCCAGCCGCCAGGTCCTAGTCACACATGAATGCTGGCTCTTAAGAGCAGCAGCTATAGCAATGCAGAAGGAGCAAGAAGGCAAGCGCAGGGCACCTGGGCGACAAAGGAACAGAAAACAAAATGAAAACAAAACAAAAAAAGAAATCGATTCAGCTGAACCGAGCCAGGGCAGGCGAAGAACAAAGGGTCAGAAGACAAAGCCGGAAACAATAGACCAGCAAGATTAATATCGGTTGTGAGGAAGAGCTGGGACACTACTGAAGGAGAATGGAAAACGCTTGAGGTATAAAAACTTGAAGAGATTCCTAATTGTGAAGCCTGGCATAGCACTACAACACCTGCAGCTTGATCAGCACAGATCTCACACATTGCTGCACTTAGAGAAAAGCCTTCATCTCACAACTTAAGATTCCTTGAAATTAAAGATGTTCACTTCCTTGGAGCTGTTTCTGTTTCCATTTCCAACAGAGCCATGCAAATGAGATCTAAAGACAACCCCAAGCTTCCTGTGGTTCTTACAGCTCTGAGGTTTGCATGTTCATGCCCTGGTCTAATTCAACTGGGGCAGGACTTAGGAGATTTCTGCCTGGGATTTCCCCACTGGCAACAGATGCTCCAGCACAGTTTGGCCCACGCATGCGAAGCTGGGGATATCTGCAAGTACAAGATGTCCTTGGCCATCTGGACAGTCACAGACTCAGCGGACAATGCCACGAGCAATGCATTAGCTAACACTTCCAGAGGGCCTGCTCTCCCATGTAGGCCCAGAGAAGATCCATTGCATAGACATAATACCACTCCCTAAAAGTTCAGGACCTGCTGCCCACGGCCATACAGAGAAGTACACACAGAAAATGGCCCTGACCTAATCAATAACTGGGAGGACGTGGATAAGCATCTTCAAAATCCACTTGGACTGCAATTTTCTGTGGGAATACCAGGCCATATTAAGGAAAGCCAAGTGACCATGAAGTTCAGCTGAATCAATATTTTCTCTTTTTCCTATCCTCAGATATCAGCAAAGCACCAGAGTGTTCTGTTACAAAGACGACATGCTTTGTCCTAGAGGCAGGTTGGTTAGGGTTGGCAGGAAATTATCTTTAAGCTAATGTTATTCAAAAGTATGAGCAGTCAAGAAACATTATAAAACCAGTATGTTTAAGAGATTAATTGGGCAATCCCACATGGAGACAAAGCAAATTTGCCTGCTGTTGTATAGTGAAGCCTTTCCCAATTCTCTCTTGAAGACCAAGGGCTCCTTTAGCTCTGATTATTGTAAAGAGGATTAGTTAAGCAGAGGTAGTCAAAGGCCTGCCCTGGGCAAAGGGCAAACTGAATCAAACAAAGCCACTTGACATTTCTTAGCTGCGTAGGCAAAGCTGACCTTGTTGTCCAAGGGATGAGGAATTAGGACTGATCCATTCCTCCTACTGCAGAATTCAAGATGAGCATGCAGGACTAGGGTTGGGAGATGAGCCTGCGTGGCAAGTCCAGTTTTCCATGCTTCCTGCTACTGATGGAATGGAAGAGATGCGACAGCAACTTCTGCTGTGAGTGGGAATGGGTCTCTCAGCCACACAGCAGCTTTCTCCAGAGATGACACAACTGCCCCACAGAGGCAGCCCCGGTCTCCAGATATCTGGGGATTCCTTCTTCCCTTTGCAGACTGCAGTCCCCAGCCTCTGCACAGCTCCTTCACCCACCCTGCCACCATCACACCACATTCTCTTTCGTGCAGAATTTCCCTGCATACATTTTAAGAGTGAATCACATCACTATATAACCAGAGAAATTTAACCTCATTGTAAGTTTCCTCCAGCTCAGGAAACCAGGTGTATAACCTCTCATACCTGCCTGACACCACAGTGTATTGATTCAAAACCTGTGGTATCTTGTAACAGCTAATGACACTTTGGGTAGCCAAAATTTTTCTAATCGTCTATTTACATCAACACCATTTTAAGAGGAGCTTTTATTTCCATTACTCCAACATGGATGTTTTATATTCTCAGAACAACCTCTCTCTCTCCTGGGATACTTCACACTAAAATCCCATCCAGGAGATTTACAAGGCACAGACAATTGTGTTTTTCATGTTGCTTTAGAAGTCAAGGAGAGTGTGTTTCCCTTTGTATTAAAGCTTAGGAGCTGTGCACTTTAAAAAGGAAAAAAAAAATCTTAGTGAGAAGGATGAATGCAGTCTAACAACTTTAAGATAGCCCTGTAGCGCATTTTATGGTTGGAGTGTTGAATTCTGTTGTCTTTGTCCGCTTCTCATAATTTGCTTTCCTGAACCCCTATAAAAGAGACCATGAACCACAGCTTCTGTTCACCATGTTCCCTCACTGCTTGTAAGTGCTAAGCTGCAGCTAAATAAACAATAGTGTCCCCATCCTCTCCTACCACAACTTATGCATATCATCTTATAAAATGAATGGCATTCTGCATGCATAAAAAGATTTTGCTCTTTTTTTGACCAAGAACAGTCACCTCTCAGGTGGAACTGTGTAATATCAGGTGCATTTTCCTATGGATTGCAGCCAGAAGAGGTTTGCAAAGGGTACAACCGGTACTGAAAGGGAATGGAATCTCCCTGTCTTTTTACCTTTGGGTTGGCAAGAGACCATAAATCTCCCCTAGAGTGGAGCTTACATTTAGCTCAGTTCTCTTCAATTTTAGCGATGCAGCCCACAAACTGAAACACTGGCAAGAGCCCTGTGCTGGTCTTAGCTTTAAATTAAACCAGGACAAGCCCCTACAAAGGTCATTCCTGCATCAGAGAGCACTCAAAGGCTTGCTGCATGGCCAAGGCAGAGCACCCTCCTGCATCCAAAGATGACTAGAAATGTTCTTTTCACACATCAAGGTTTCATTATCTGCATTTACACATGCATTTTAAACATGCCCCATCCTGTCTTTCAGTTACTATCATTTATGCCCTAATGCTCAAAAGATTTATGCTTACTGAAGGAAGCAGAAAAACGCTTTTAACCCAGACAGTTTATTCCTCCTCTTTCTTCAAAATAAAAGACAGAGGTTGGCTAAATTCTAAAAAGAAAAAAAAAAAAAACCCAACCCAAAACCAAAAGAGAGTCCTACTCATGTTGTAGCAAATTCATTATCTTATTAACTCTAGGGATCCAGCAGGTCAGATTCAAAGAATTTGAAGTCACTGTATCCATGAAATGAACTAGAGAACTGCCACCACTTTCAAGAGACCATCTTGGAACCTGTCCAGGAATGAAATCCTTCATAGCATGTGGAGCACCTTCATCACACAGCGACCAAGTTCAATTACCCACTAGCCCTGTGAGTTATTGTGCAACAGCAAGACTCCTGAGACAGCTAGTGGGAGGCTAGTTTTCAGGCAGACTGTACCCTTATACCCCATTCTGCAAACGCCGAATCAAAATTTATACAAAAGTTTTCAGACTTTTTCCTGCCCCCTGCTGGCAAAAGAGGTGTAGGGGTGTGTGTGTTAAAAAAACAGACTAAGAATGTTAATAAAAAACCAAGAAACATTGCCTGGTTTAGTCTGGTTTTTCATTTCGTATCATCTGATTTAAGGCGAAGCGAGAGGGCGCATTCATTTAAGCAGCTGTAATGAAAAAAGATTGATTGAAAAGTCATTTTTGCTCCATTTCTTATGGATAAGAGTCCCAGGTGTCTGTTTTGTCTTATATTTTCTTTTTAATGGCTGTTCCCTATTCAGCCCATAAGCTTCAAGGTCAGCTTCAGGTCACATTACACTTAGCACAAGATGCTCAGCATCTGCAAACCCAGCTGTGGGATTCCTTTCCCTTCCCTCTCAAACTGTGTCTTCCATTCTGGACTCCCAGTCTGGCAAACTATATTGAATTAAAATTCTTAGGGTACAAACTTTCATTTTTGCATTTAGATGGTGGACATCACACTGGCAAATGTGTTAAAAAGACAATAAATGACATCCTACTAATAGAACATGCTAAGTCTATGAGGAAAGCACGTGCTTAAGTACATCTAGACACGCTTAAACTTGTACTTCCTGACTGCTGCAACAGCCAGAGCATACAGGACAAACTTAAACATGGTAGTCATCACGTCTCCTACAACTTTCCATGAACATGAATAGTGAGGGAGAGTTGCTTATCTAGTGGCCAAAGGAAGGGAAATAAGACTGTAAGAATACTAGTGGAATAAAAATACTCCTGTTGCCAGATCTTGTATAAAATCAAAGCCTTTGGAAAATCTGAGCCTTTGGAAAGCTGACTTGTCACCGGTGTTTAGATGGTAGGGATGTGTACAGATGTTACACACACATACTGGTGCACACTACGTACATATATAGGCGTTATCTGACCCTACCTGTAAGAGGTAATCATTTAGTTGCCTTAACAGTATAATGTGGAAGACAGAAAATAGCATATGTTTTCTTAAATAAAAATGCTGGGCTGGAGGAAAAGGAGGAAAAATATCTAAGCAAGGAAAAGAATCTAAACCCAAAACTTCAAAAAAATCCCTCAGAAATCTGAAGAGCACGTGACAAATGAGTTCAAGCTGCAAGATGGATTCTCACTGGTTTGTGTTGCCCTATAAAAGCCCTCCAGGAGCTAACCTCCAGTGGCTCCTGGTGGTTAGAAAACAGTCTGTAAGAGCAATGGGAAAACAAGAGAGTCCTCTTCATTCTAGACCCTACGTTTACTTACTCACCCCCAAACATGACACGAGCATCAATGCTCATGGTGACGGTCCCAGCCTGAGGAGAGCACCATGCTACCTTTGGATGCAAATGGTACCCATGCAAATACACTCTGGTGATTAACCCCTCTCTGTCCCCAAACTTCACAACAAGCAGTTAAGCACTATCAGGAAAACTTCCTAAAAAGGCTAACCTGAAGCATCGTAATAACTCTTAAAAGACCAAAACAGAAACAAAAGGTTCTTAATCTATCTTTCTACGAAGAGGCCCTCTGGGGTTTTGTCTGCCTTCTAAGGAAGTGAACTACAGCTCAGCAGCTGCACCATGTGTGAAATATTATAGCACTTGTTTTTAACTGCTGGCTGAGGTGCCTAATGATTCTAGGGAGGTCTGGCTACTGCCGCAAGCACTCCACAGATATAAGGAGACAAAGGTGTGTGTCCAAGTTTACAGTACTTGTACTTCTGCAGGAATACAGGATATTTGTATCCAAAATTCAGTTTTCAGTGGATTCTTCATAATGGAATAATGAAGAAGGGTGACACAGAAGCCATGCAGCTCTGAATGGGGAGATGACCTTATGGTCTTTTCCCACAGGAGCACAAAGATACTTACTTAGATTTAATCTGTGGGTAAAGTAAAGGAAAAAGGACCAATAGACAGGACCAAGTATATCCTGACATATCAAGGCTAGACAACTGGCTTCCCAGAGTATCTTGCCTAATCAAAAAACAGAAGATGGAATAGGGAACTTCTGTCAGGCCCCAGGCAGCTGGTGTTTGGACTACACACAGCTATATACCCTTAGTAAAGAGTAGGCCAAAGAGGGCAGGAAGAGACTTGGCTAGCTCTTAGACAGATAGGTAATGAGTAAGGAGTTAGTTACGAGCTTTGAAGAGCAAGGCAGTGCCTGAGCTGATTGAAACCCCCAAAAAAATAAAGAACAAAAAGAAAGAAAGGTGATACCTCATTACCTTTTCCCCTAATGACTGATTCTCCAGGCCTCAACAGTCACAATTCTGCTCTTCCATATACACGATGCTACTTGCACCTGGAGAATCTTTGGGATTAGCTTCCATATCTTAATACTTCAGGTAGTAAGCACAATCAAACATTCAAGAAGAAATCTCTCTACCCAAAAAAAAAAAAAAAAATCCTGACATATTCCACGTGCACTGGGCTGGCATTTGGATATTAAATCTGCAACACCCAACTCTGCCAAAATGCTTCCCAAGACTCCAGAAATAAAATTCCTTATTGTCCCCTCACTTGACTGCCAAAGGGATATTTTTATCCCTTTTTTGGACCATCCCTCACAAAAATTTCCAAAGACGGAGCAAGCACCCAATTTCACATTTGGCAATGCTAGAAACAACCCAGCGATGGCCTTGAAATGTTTGCTATTTCTACTTGTCTTGACACTGATTATACACACAAGGCAGCTTCATCTGCACTGGGCAGAATGGCTCAATGCACAGCGGAGTACAGTGCCTTCAGATCCGTGCAATTCCAAGCGAGTCAAGCGTGCATTATAACTGCAGTCACAGCAACTTTCTGATGTGCTTCTCCAAGGCAGACCCCTGCTTTTTCTTTTTCTTTTCCCTGCCCTCCCCCTTTTTTTTTTTTTAAATTTTCCTACAAAACAAAGTTTCCCTGAGACAATCAGAGCATGACTTCCATCCAGTTGTTTCATCAGACTAAGCATGCCACCCGCTTTTTCACATTCCCATTTTTTTCCTTTTGAATAAACTCTCCATTATAAAAATAAAATAACGCCATTTACAAAGTACCACCTGAGCAGCATGCCTCAGCCCTCATTTCACAGGGCTATGCCAGCAGCCACAAGCAGAATCAAAGCATCCAATTAAAAATCCATATTCATTAACAAACATCATGCGCACTATAATGCCCTGCACTGACTATGCCACCACAGGAGATGGGAAACTTGCAGAGTTTTCCTGCTCTCAGGCCGAAGCACCATTTTATTAAAGGAAGGGGTTTACCTTTGCTACCCCACAGGCCACCAAGAAGCCCAGTGCCCTGTTAGCCCATTGGGCTAGGACAGCAGAAGTGACAGCTGTTGACCTTTCGCCTTAGAGAGAAGCCAGACACAGGACCTTGCCAGAATGAAGAACACACAGAGAAGACCACGAAACTGTGCCAGACCTTTCCCAATGAGGTCTTTAGGTACCAACAGGGCCAGTCACAAACCAATCTGCAGCATTATAAGCAGCCAACGTAATAAACCCTGCATATGCTTGATTGATGCAACCCACAGGCTAGGCAGGGCCAGATCCAAGCTGACGTAGTAAATTAGCATATTGCCTTGGCTACAGGGAAGTTACGTTGATTTACACCATCAACAATTTACCACCGCAGAAAGTCACATACCATAAGTACAATATTTCAGACCTATACAATGAAATGATACGAACACATGCCAGGATTATTTATTTATTTGTACCCACAAGCCTGAGATTTACAACTCTTTACAAATAGGAGCTGGGCAATTTGCTTTCTATTTTTAGCAGGAATGCTTTGTGCAGGGAACAGCTGTCAGCCACTGGGAGCTGTGCTCCTCACAGCAGCAGCTTCAGACAAACAGAGGCCTCTTAGAATTAAACTGGAGAACCCGGGTCACTGCTTTGCGGTAGAAAAGAAGCTGAAGATAGTAGACAGCAAAAAAACATAAGCACTTAATAGAGAACCACTCACAGAGCTTTTCCAGCCTTACACGATCACATTGCATATGTACAAGTGACTGCCAATTCTTCCTGAATAGCTTCAGAGCCCATTGTCCAATTCTGACCAAATTCAGCAAACATTCACAAGACTCAGAGATAATATATTCCTACTGCCCGCAAGAAGACAGGCAGCTGTACAGAGCCCAGAGAGCCCGCTAATATCCCCACTCTGGTAAAATCTGTCATGTGAACTCAGCCTTCTATCAGGTTCAGAGCTATGCAAACCCAGTACGCATGTCAATAGGAAATCAGATCTCATCAGACTTGCTATCTTCATGCAGATACTCACCTTGGCACACAAAGGAAGATGGTGTTTCCCCAGGGTGGACTCGTGCAGTGATGAACACCACTTTCTGTTCAGCCCCTGGACGCAGGTTCACTGCAGCAGAAGGGGGTGGCAGGAAACAGAGGGAAAGAGAGAGATAAAGATCCTTAAACTGGGTCCCATATCTAGGACACAACGGGCATTAATATTAAAGCATACCCTTTTATTAAAATTGGTCATACATTATAAATAAGCACTGTCTATAATTAAAGGAGGCCGTCTCACTGGGTCTCCATACCAGGCCATATAGCAGACTGCTTAAGGGCTGCAAAACTAATGACATGCAGCCAAACCCACAACAACAAAGTTAACTCTCTTTCTAAAAACCAAGATTTACTGTAGTGCGTTTAACTGCACTGTAATTGCTCTCTCACTTGTGATAAATGTCCCCCCGGGGTGACAAGAACAACCGTGGGGGTCCATTCACAACATAAAGCCAATTGCACCCCCATTACACTGGATACAAGCCTTAACGGTGCCAACCAAGGGTAAAGTTCTAACACATTATATTTAATAGTCTTTGCTCTGGGGGATTTGGGGAGTTACTTTTATTTTTTTATCTCTTAACTATTTGGGACTTCATCTGCCCTGACTGAAAGAGATGTTCAAAAACAATAAAGCATGGAAAAGAGACCAGGATTAAATCCAGCAACCTTCTCCAGGGAGGGTGTGAAAATATGCTGGGTCCCCTTCAAATTACAGATAGGTGGAAGGGAGACTTAGATCTCAATTACACTGAACTTAACATGGGTTAATCCCCCCCAGTATTGCAACCACACTATTTTGGCCACTTCCTTCAGCCCTAAACTGCATGGGTCAAGCAGGATGTTTTCTCTGTTTGTGCAGTGATTGCATTCAGTAAACAGGAAATAAGAATTATGCTCTTTCAAAATGGGTTCTGGGAATTTTAAAGACCATAAGAGGTCAGGACCTCAGTTAGATGTCTTAGCAAGATCTGAACACACACACAGCAGGGGTAATACTAAACACAGCAGGATCCAGTTGCTACAGACATTTAAAATCTTCAGTTTAAAATAAAAAGTCTACACACTGAAAGGAGCTTGGAAACTATATCCAAACTTGTGGTTTGATTTTGGGTTTGTTTTTTTTTTTTTTTTCTTTTAATTAGATAGATGCATTATATGTATAACCAAACATAGACTTCTAATTTCAAACATGTTTGGGAGTCCTCGAGACCATACTTGAGTTATTTTTTTGATTTCCTGAATTCTTACACATGCTCAGTTTCCCCAGTGGTAAATCACACCTAACAGCACCACAGGAATAATCGATATATTTTTGGTTGTTCTCAGGAGACAATCTCAGCAGGTTTCTTTTTTATTTCCTTAGCCTCTCTAAATGTCCTACAGCTGCTCACCCTTTAACTCAGCCATTCATTTGTTCTTTCATACTCCAGTTTCTCCATTTGCTGGTGTTTCTGAGCCCCAGAGGCAAAGAAATACAAGGAAGAATCTCTGACAAACACAGCAGCTGGTGAGGTCAATTCTGACTGCTAAAGAAAAGTGGGAAGCAGCAAAAAGGAACATACCACCACCAGCTAGAAGTTGATGACCACCCCACATCATTTGCATTAACATTAAGTAGTGCAGGAGGAAGGAGATAAATCAGAAAACCAACTTTAACAAGCAAAAAGATAAGGCTGGGATCACTTCTTGCAAGAAGAGAGGAGTTGTCCCTCAGAAGAGCAGCATTACTTTAAAGAGACAGTGGCTCAGCACAGAAGTGATGCTCAGCAACACGACTGCCACTGTTTGGAGCTGGAACAGCTCCTTGGTTAGGGAATCTTTTGGACAGAGGATTAGTGGCTTTGGTTTTCTTTGGTTTTCATTAGAACATTTGTGTTATTTATGCTTTATCCTTCATAACTGTTACTAAAATCATTAGTTCATTTTCCTCTGGAACTGAACTTTCCTAATTTAGGGCTCAGTGCAAAGCTGCTTGGAGTCAATCGGAGATGGGGCACTGGGTGCAAACCACGACCTCCCTTGCCAGTTTCCTTGGGGGATGGAAGAGAACCAAATTACCACCGTGCACTCAATGCCAAGCAACTTCACTCCACCTTGGTTTACAACCCCCGATGCATCACTCACTTTCCAGTCCAGTACATTTGCTGCAGTGTGAATGCACAGACCCTTCCATAGTACCTAGCCTCCCAGAACACAGTGCTCAAAGTGAGCACAGGCACAGCTGGCTGTCCATCTTCACGAAGCAGACTTTCTCCAAGTTTGTCAAGCCCAACAATACCTCTATAGATCTTTTTCTTTAAGAAATATCCTACATTGTTCATACAGAAACAATAAAACACATGGCATGTGTGACTGTGCACAGATGTATTTCTTTCTGCTGTTTGAGATGGATGAAATAATGTGACCTGTTAGCTTTTTTTTAAAGGTCATTTTCAGTGTTTGGACTTCACAATGACTGCATCTGCATGAGCAAATAAACATTCCTTAAGTGTTACTGTTAACATTTTGGAAAAGCGTATTATCTTTAATACAGCTTGGAAAGCCTAGAAAATTCAGTGCCATCTTCTACATGAGGATGAATACGGTAAAATTACTTACAGGTGGGACTCCCAGCCTGAACCCTAACCCAGCGGCTGTGCATCGTAACCCTTCCATCCAGCCATCCCATGGCTGGTCTTGGAAATCATGTATCCAGCCTCACATGCCTGTCTTGGTCTCCATAACATCCTGCCATAAAAGGAATCACACATACATATGTACAGGCACACACCTCCAAACATTCCTGTAAGTCCAAGCACCAACAGAGCTGTCTTCATTCTCTGTGGGTCTATATATAGCCTAAAAGTGCAAGAGTGAATGAAAGAGACGTTCCCCATTTCCCCATTGGCTGAGGTACCCTGAGTGTACAGACTTCCCGATCCCTAAGATACTCAAGACAAGTTCATTTGACACATTCAAGATATTCATGTCATTTAGATATTCCAGGTATTCTGGTGGTTTAACATATTCAAGGGATCATAAGTCTGAGTTCACACAGGCTTCTTTTGTTCCTTGTCTTGAGCCTGGGTGTGCACAGGCTTCTTTTATGAAGACACAAAAACTGGTGTTCCTATCAATATTTTAATATAAAAATTTCATTGGAAAGGCATCCTATTTTCCACTTCAGGATTGAAAAGATCAATCAAAATTAAAAAGAATAGAAGTGTATAGCTTTGCCCAGTAGATGCCAAAAGCACTTAAGCAAAATGACGGAAAGGCACGCTCCATTTAGCCACAACTTGGCCAATTGTGGAAATGCAGACAAATAGTCTGTTGTGGTACTCCTTCTACCCTTCCAACTGCCACAGCAGTGTTTCTCAGAAACAAACCTATTTGACAAAAAAGTTTTCCAAGGGAAGAAATTTATACATTTTGAGATTCCTTTTTCATTTTCTCTTTAAGAAAGTATCTTGAAGATTGAACTCAGCACTTCCTTTTCCCTCTGATGGCTACCACTACCATCATCACTGAAAATACTTGCCTTAAAAATCTGACTGGGACCTAAACAATCTGCCACTACATGTTGCACCCTCATAGCCTGCTACTCACCCGCTACCAGCCTGTTGCTCTGCTGCAGAGGAGAATTCCCTTGTACAAAACTGTGAAGATCTAAGGTGTTAGTCAGAATAAGCAATGCTAACCTCAATATCTATTCTGACTCTGCAGCTACCACAGTGGTGATAAACACCAAGCATATGTCATACTGAAAAGAAATCCAGTTAGCTACAAGCAAGCAACTCGAAAGTCTCGCTCTGAATGTCGCTTGTGCTTTTGGCACTCGTGTTCCTTCTCCTCTAGTGCTATAACATGTACAAACCAACCACACTTAAAGCAATCCCATTGGCAACACTTCCCCAGCTCTCACCCAGGAAACAGTGATTTCCACTTTTGGTTACATGTTGCAGTAGTGCAACTAAAACAGTGTCCCACAGAAAAACAATTTCTAGTAAAAAAAGATAGTCGGGTCAAAATCTAAACCTCCATCAGAAAGCAGCAAATTCAGTTAGCCATTTTCATTGTTATGCTACTACAAAACCAGGAAAATGACAGTATTTGCATGTAGTAGCTTAATAATAAGCATCTAGAAATTTCATGCAGAAATATTAAATTTATAGAAACCCATTTGCACTACCAAACGAAGTGCTGTAACAGAACGGAGGTAGAACTTTGCTCAACATCCAGGATCTTTCCTGCTACCACATCAGACCAGAAGCAGACTGCAGAGAGACTGCAGATTTGTGGTTTAAGTCGTGTAGCCATGGTATGGTAATGATGCAAGTGCACAAATTAGTACTAAAGCTGATGGAATACAAAGGAAGAGCAAGTCTGACCCTAGAAGTCTATTCCAGAAAGCCTTTATCTGGCACCCACCAGGAGAACTTGGAAGTGAATTCCACTCCTTTGCGCAGGACTTCAAAGTTGGGGCAAGGTATTAGGAAAAGCATGCCTTTCTCCCCTCCCACATTTCACCCCATCTGTAGAAGACCAGAAGGCTGTAATTAGAAGAAATGGAAATCTATCACCCTAAAAACATATGCCAAAAAATAATTTGATTTAAATGCCCACGTATATTTTAATGAAACACGTGCATCCGTTGCAAATAAATTCCATATTGTCTTCCTTTCTCAGGTACTCTGCAGTATGAGGTGGGCTGTTGCCAGCATTCTATATTCAAAACCCTGAGTTAAAGACTCCACAGAGGAAATCAAAAGAACTCTGTTTCATTACACTTCACTGTGCTGTCTCAGCTTGTCTGTGCGCAACAGAACTGTAACATCTGCGTCAAAAGCAAACACTGATGTCGTTGCTGTCCTGACTGCCTGGTCTCTACGACATGAACCTACTTTAGCAAATCAAATCCAAGTAGCATTTACTATACTCTGGCTTTTCCTAAGAGACCAGATTAGCACCTAAATCCATTTATTTTAGTTACTTCTGGTCACAAATGTCATTTCAGCTAAGAGTGCACATCTCGGCCACACAAAGTGCAAAAGAACACCATTTGTGGTCACCACTAAATCCCAGTCGACCTGGTGAGGTCAAATAAACATGAGCTTTTCTTTCTTGCCTTCTTATACTTGGTTTGAGAGGTACAAAGAAATTAATTGCACAGAAGGTAGAAATGATACTATTTGTTCCACAGAGATAAGCAAAGACTGGACGACAGTTTTTGAAAGTCAGACACCTATTCCCAGATAGTTTTACGTGGAAAGGGAGGCAGAAGTATCTTGGGTCCCATGCAGATTCCATGGGAGGCCGGTTCTGCGTAGGGGGAGTGCTGCTACAAGGTGCCCTCATTGCTCACTGACTCACCTACCACCACATCAAGATACTCCCACCAGGAGCACAGAGGGTTTTTGTTTAGCAAAGCCTCACTTGTGCATGGACCTTCTACACAGCGACAGTTCTGCATGTAATGATCAAAACTCGAACCAAATGTCTCAAGTTGTGGATCTTCATTCAGGTTCTGGCCCTGACTCTGATTCTTAAGTGACTTGTCTGACAGACTTCAGTTGTGTTTAAAAATGTGCTTAAACACAGTGTTGTGCAGTAAGCGTTGGCATAAGCGCTTTGCTGAACTGGGGCCGTTTAGCAGGAAGCCGGCCTCCGAGGTCATCACAATGTTTTAAAATTGGAGATTGTGCAACTATTATCCTTTATTGCCCATTTTATTCCAAAGTGTCTCTCTCTTTTTATATTCCCCTTAAAAGCAAAGCTATTTTGGAGCATTTAATATTATTTAATCTCTTTACTCTGGCAGCTTAGAAATTACAGGGACCATTACAATGGTCCTGTGTGTGCGTATGCTTTATTGATGTATATGCTGACCTAATATCAAATTGATTTTGCTCAGCTTTTCTGCTGACCATGGAAAAATGCAAATTGGGTATTATATTTGCACACTAATTTTATTGGGCCCCTGTGTCTTCATAAAAAGATAAAGTTTGGGCTAATAAAAATAAAACATTTCTGGTGCTAATATAGGCAAATGTTTATGTAGGCAGGTAACAAATTGGTTTGTCATTTAGGGGAACATAAAGAGTACTAAAATCATCTTTAGGCAAAATAGATTGGTGGCTTTTGCTTAGCTTTTAGCTTTCATCTGCAAAATCAATTTAATGTAGCACAGTGTCTCAAAGACAGGGTGACACAGGATTAAGACATTCATTGTATTCCCCCTCCTTCACTCCCCCTTATTCAGAGGCCCTGGGATTTGGGTTTGCTCTCTTTCAAAGCAAATTAAATATATTCCAGCAGAAAAGGGAAAAAAGGAACATTCAGACTTACGCCATATGCGAGCATCCTATAGGAAAGGGAGCAGGAGCAGGGTAGGAAAGTGGGACTCAGTGTTCTGAAGGTAGATGCTGAAAGAGTTATCAACACTTGTCAGTGCCACCAGGAATCTGACAGCATAATACTTGTATGATCTCCTTGCCTGGCTATTTCTTTGTTCCTCCTTCCTCTACCCTCTAAATCCTCTGTAACAATGCCTTTCGCATCTCTTTAACAGCCAACAATCTCTGCTGGAACGCAGCTAAGGGAACTTTGATGACAGTTTAAGTAGATGGGCATAGATCAACGGCCTAACTTCTATTTAGTGAAATGAGCTGACCTATTTAAATCCCAGAGCAGGCACTGTTTCTATCCAGGTCTTGGTTTTCATCCCCTCCTTCCCCTTCCCTCCCTCAAATGCTGGGTATTTTGGAGGGGTTCCATGAGTGGGAGGTTACATAAACAGTTTCGATGTTAATACTTGACTGCCTTTTCAGCCTAATAGCCTAGCAAAGGGATCTGACTGTAAAGCAAAAGGCCAGAAATATCTCCTGGTAAAATTATGCTGAAGCATAGATCAAATGATACCGTCGAGCTATTTGCAATATCAGAAATGGCAAACGACTATAGAGCCCCTTACCTCCCAGCTCCACTTGTTTGTTTTTAATCTTCCTTACGTACTGGAAGCAATCATTTTTTCCATTTGGGCTTTCTGATACTGTCAGCTTGCTACACTTTTGAGACAGGAAAATTAACTGCATGCAAAACAAGCCAAGGTACCCTCACATCTTGCCCCTCTCCTCGTCTCCACTAAAAAAACACTCCCCAAAACCTCTGAGTTTTTGTTTTTATGTTATACATAAGCATTTGAATGTTGGAACATACAGTCCTACAGATAAGAATAGGAAGCTGGAATATGAACAGCACATTATCGTCCTCAAACGGCCAAGGTGATGACAACTCACAATTAAGGATGCAGACAGTAGCATTTAATGTTACCTACCTGCATCACTGTCATATCATAACAGTTTAGCAGGCAGGTCCCCAGCCTGCTTTCTTTTTCCCTCTCCTGCTTTGCTATTTATAAAGTCAGGTTGGAGTGTAGATAAACCCCTTGCCCTCCAGAGACCAGAGGCAGGCAGTAAATTATGGGAAGGCTAAGTGGTACATCAAATGTGTCTCCTCAAAGCTATATATCATCTTGTTAAATTTGATGTCTAATCCCAGAACCCCAGAAATCATTCCCAAAATCCCAGAAAATACATGTGTCCTTCAGATGATATAGAACAAGAAAGTAAAGTTTACCTGCGGGGAAAAGAATGAAAACTACCGAGCCAAAAACATTCTAGCCATGATTTGCTGAAAGTCTTCATTTTACTTGCGTGTCTTTCAATGCCATTTCCTTAAATTCTATAAAGTCAGAACTCACCTATCTGAAGCTGAATACATGAACTCTGATCTACAACACTCACCTGTTGGTTTTTTTCAGGTTGCCATTAAATTACAAACTGAATAAACCAATTAAATTTTGCACCAGACAGAAATGCAGTAGCTTATGCATGTAGCAACACTTCTCCAGTTACCACCAGTAAAAGTATGGATTTTCAGCCATTCCACAGGGTTCCCTTAACTGAGCTCCACAACTCCACATCAGTGGATATGAGGTAGAAACACAAAGGAGCTGCCTTCAGCCACAAAGGAAACAGGCCTCATCTTTAGGGAAGGAATCGATACCAACTGCTACCTATCCTCCTCTCTCTTTTCACAGCTATCACCCTCTAGAACTGCTCACCACCCTGCTAGCCTTCATTTTATACAAAGAGATAGAAATAAAATATTCAGGTCCAAGACATTGCTACCTGCAGTACTACAAGTTACATGGGTATCTTTTTTCAGTTTGTCTTTAAAATCCAGGGATTCAAAAGATATTGCCAGGGCCTGTTATAAAGCAATTCTCTATCAGCTCTCTCCAGTGGAGAGGGCTAAGGCTATATTTGTTTGCTACAAGTATGCATGGGCTGAAAGATAAGAGAATAATTTATGTTAGAATTTCAGCCAAGATAGCAAAGAGGGAATTACCGACCACTCACAGGGTAGTCCAGCAGCTACAGCAGCAGCCAGGACACTTTTTTTCCTGTTCCTTTGAGTTTTGCTGTGGATTTGCCTGTGATTAACTTCAGTGCTTAGTTTTTCCCATATACAAATTGAGCAAAACCACGTGCGCTTCAGAACAGAACTGAGAGTCCCAGTACATACTCTAAACTCTTCTAGTTTCCCTGAGATGCACACATCCTTGCACTCACCACAGATACTTCCAAGGAATGCAGTGCCAAAAAGGACATCTATAGCTGCCATGAGATGCAGCTCCAGAATCCTCCAGTTCAGCATCTTTAACCTGTCAAGGCCAATGGATAAAATAGCAGAGAAGGAACAAGCTGCAAGACAACATGCAGAAATCAGGAAACATGTTTCTGAGAAGCTGTAACTGGAAAACCTCTACCGACTGGGGCTATACTCTTCACTTAAAAAAGGCAAAAATCACAACAGGAGCAGAAATGAAGAAAAGATAGAAGCATGAAATGGTGAGTAAAGATGGACAGCTAGCTACTCAGGTATCTTGTTCTAAGAAGGGCCAGGTCTCATTCTGGGAAGAAAAAATGAGTGAAAAGCAACCCAAGTTTCAGCCACTTGAGCTAAAGACTCAAACCTGGGGGGAACAGCAAAGCAATACTACCAAGACTGTCACTAAATTCATGTCCTGCATTCCACCTTTTGGACACGGACTTTAACAACATGAACCCTTCTCTCTTCTTCTTCCTAAAACAAAGTATGAATAAGTGGGGATACCCCATGCTCAATTACAGGACACAGGAGTTGGTTATTTTTCTTATTCACTTGCTTTAACTGATCCTCCCTGGGAGGAAGAAGAGGGAGTGACAGGGTTAAACAGAATAAAGCCTTCAGTGTACAAGACTTGGCTTGAAAGCAGTGATCCCAGGCAGGATGTGCAAGGTGTTCTGCAAGAGGTTTTGGCCTTTACTGAACTATGACAGTGTGTTCTTCGGTAGCTGAGCTAGCGGTCAATAAAAAGCAACCTGCTGAAATGAGATTCATGAAGAGCAGTGCTCCTCAGAACGTGACACTGACCTCTCCTGGAAGAGCCAACACTCTTCGGAGAGAGGCTTGAGCCCACATGTCACAAGTGAATAGCCTCTTCACATTCCCAGCTTGCCCAAAATCAGAATTCAGACACAAATATGCAGCAACAAAAAATTGACATGCTCCGTAGGCGGTCTCACACACCAAATCCAAACCTCAAAATACCTCAGGCAAGATGGGGGATGCAGACTACCCTCAGGGCTGAAACACTCAAGCACATCCCAAAACCAGCCAGAAGCATATCCTTCTTTACTGTAAAGTTAGATATTGGTTTCAAATCACAGAGAGTGCAGAAAGCATTCCTTTTTCACAAAGGAGTGGGGTTACCTCTCCTGGACACACTGCCAGGCCCCTGCTTTTGTTCACTGATCCTTCTCAGTTTTGAATCAGAGGGATGTGATGTCTTGGAGTCTGGCTTAGGAGGAGTCTCAACAGTCCTAAATCAGCTTTGCTCAGGTGTATGTATTCCACTCACTTTTGAATATGACTCCAGCATCAGCAAGGGTAACTGACACGACCTCAGACAGAAGTGCACTAAAAATATTTGACCTATACTACATATCCCACAGTCTGGCAGGAGGAAGTTCTGTCACACCCTTGTCCTTTCCTTCAAAAGAAAAGGATGAGATGCATGCCCAGAGGTAGGGCACTTTCCATCCTCATTAAGGGCCAAGAATTAAGCAAGCTGCAATTCTTATTCAGATGCTGCTTATGACATTTTCCCCTCTGCTGCAAAAACAATTATCAGAAAGATGTTTAAATTCCACCTGGACACGTAAAGCCTTCTCCCACTCTAACCTACCTGCCATGTGTGTCCCCTGCCTTACATCAAACCAAGTACAGTTCCTCTCAGACGTGATTCTTCTCCAAAATCTCTAAGCACCACATTAACTTCACATGCACACAAGTGTCTACCAATCCTAATTGTCTTTCTTGTCCCATCATTAGTTAGCAGTAAATTTCAGGGGCACAGTCAATCAGTGTAGCATGGTGCTTACGTGAAAACACATTTTGTTGTCTGCATACACACACACTGGAAGGCTGTGTGAGCTTTGTAAACCATATCTAGTCAGCAAATGGTTAAAACCCCTTTATACACACACACACACACTCTCTCTCAAGGCAGTAAGCCTATGGAGAATTTTAAAGTCAAAGGAGCCTTTAAAAGTGGAGGTGGAGAAGTCTAGCACAGCAAGAAATAAATTAATAAAAACACGCTCCAAGTTGAAGCTCAGGGGGATCACTCTCAGCCATCATTTATTTAAAGGATGGGACATGTCAAAGATGGGAATGTCAAGTGGGAGATGCTGTGAAGCAGCAGAGGACAGAGAAGTGGCTGACAAACTGGATGCCACAACTTCTGTAGCAGATCATTTTTTTGTCACGTAGTTTGTATTTCTGGCTGGCCACCTGCTGCTTGATATTCACTGCCTCTCAAAGTTAGTCACTAAAATATCTGTATTCCCTTTCACATTTGATCCAGCAAGGACCTTTTAGCTCGTCTAGACCATCCTCATCTGGCCAGCACCCAATTTCTGTGCAAAACTATTCCATTGTCTCACCCTGAGGATATTTTTCTTGGTATTTAGCCAGCAATTTCTTTTGCTGAATTTCAATCTTTTTCTCACTTGCCTCTTCCCTTGGTGTTTATATTTTTTAAAATGCCTTAATTTTGTATGCATTGTTTTAGCTTGTGCTCATGCCATAGAATATTCCAGAGGAACTAACTGACCTCTTCAGATGAACCTTTACACACAGGCACAGCACAGATCTGCTCAATTCTCATGTCCTTACAATCTTTTTATAGAGGAAGTTTCACTGCTCAGATGAGAGCTGGCATTCTGCTCTTCACCTGTCATTCTTGCAGCCACTGTATCATATTTTCTAGCCTTTTCCATTGCATTGGGAAGAGATTTCTTCACTTGAGGCCAGTTGCAAACAAGCAGTGCCACATTGCTTGGCTTTAACAACTCCCAGTATCATCTGCTACAGCAAGCTCTCGTCACCTCTGACTGTCTGTCTTGTAACAGCTCACTGGGGTGTAAGATGCTTGTGTGGATCACTGTCCTCACCAGCCTCCTGGGTCTCCAGCCCCTGTGTTCAAGGGAATATAATGCTCCTAGTTGGTGCTCTGTCACAAACCTCCCAGCATCAGATGCAAATGAAAGTAATCATCCATAATAAATCATGTGATTATGCTGGAAACCCATGCGTGTCTGATCCTTCAACTACAAGAATTATGGAGATCCAATATTAACTGCATATCTTCACAGTCATTATCTCATTTACAGAGTCTTGCGCTGTCTATTCTTTGCCAGCCAGACCCCTTGGTAGTGACAAAAACTTCATGGATTTATAAGAAACCAGGTCAATTTCCATGCAAAAACATGGAAATGTAACTCATTTCTAATGTTAAAAAACCACTGACATTATTTGAAACACTAACACATACATTTATTAGTGGATATAAATTGAATTATGTTTTGCCCTTTCCCATAAAGGGGAAAAAACCCCGTCATCTTCATGGAAAGAGGGTTAGAAAGGTTAAAAAAAAATGAAGAAAGTCAAAGTCATTACATTCCAATCAAACTTGATAAATATGTAAATTACAGCAACTAAACAGTTGGCTTTGACAAATGACTTCCATGTAATGGATTTTTCATAGTAATGAGGCTACAGTGCAATTGTTTTTTTAAAGCCTTACATTTCTCATTAATACAAAGTGTGAGTCAGTATGCACAATGGGGATATTTACGGAAAAAAATTAAGAGGTGAAAAAAATGCAGACAGCAGTTGACATCACACAGAGATGCCACCATGAGATGGTGTCATTGCTTCCATCACCAGTGACACACTGTTGACTGGTCTTTAGGTGGCTTGAACTAGTGGGGCTACTCAGTGCTAAGATGAGCACAAAACCTAGGATGTTTACACTTGCAATTCATTTGTACTATCCAACAGGTGCCAGCTGCATGTGCTATGCAGACTCTAGGAGACCTACGAAAACAGAACAGGGTGTCAGGAAATCACTTCAATCACCTTTAAGTTACTTCCCTGCCCACCATTATCTTCCTGCCTCATTCAGTTCCTTGACATTTCAGATGGTGTCAATCACCATGGCATCCGTGCAGTCACTACCTTTCTAATGTAGGTTGGACACTAGTCAATAGAGAGATTCATTCAGTTGCCTTACCATTGTCCTGAGAACAGCCTGGTATTCGGTAAGGCACCTTGCAGCTTCTTACTCTAGGCTTCTGCTTTGGAACGTTCAAAGTTCTGGTTCAAAGCATAGCATTGAAGGTGGTTTGAGCCAGCAATGGCTTTCAAAACAAAGGGGTGATGATTGAAGTGAGAATGTCTCCCGGAAACATGGAGGCTTCCTTGCCATGCATTCAGCTTTAGCAGGACCACCACTGTTGGTGCCATGGAGACTGTATTTGGATGACCACATTCAATGGCCTACAGTTGAAATGGACTTCTCTATGAAGCAACAGGGATTCTCCACAGACATCTTGCTACATCTGCAGAAGCAGTACTATTTCCTCCGACCTCATGTAACCAGAAAAACACAAATTAAAGAGGGGGAAACAGAATAATTTTCTCTGACCATGTTCCTCCTTCACACCATCCCATACAGAGCCAAAATACCGTGGTGCACCAGGGCTCAGTTTACCTATTCTGCATGGTACAGATGTTCCTGTGCAAAAATAGGGGAAATTTCAACATACATTTGATACAATTTTGGCTGCTTGTTCCTTCCTATTGGAAGGATGGCTGTATCCATATCCCCCCCACTATAAGGAATTCTGCCACCAGGCATTTGAATTCCTGAGCCAAGATTACAGAATCCATCTTATATTTACCCCCACATGCTCTCAGTGCACCCAAGGGTCAGCCAATACAGGGTGGTGATAGATCAAAGGCTATGTGGCTGATTTTAAGTTAAAGTAAAAACAACCCTTCTCACCCCAATCTGTTGAAAGTACATAAGGGTGAGGAAGGGAAAACACAGCCAGGGGGAATGTCAGCTGGAAATAAGGACAGAGGAGGTGGAGGACTGTTTACATATCTCTTAGTAAGCCTATAAACTCTGGCTATATCTCTACATGCATGCATTTCTTTTGCTGATATAGAATGCATATTCCATGTAATGCTATTCTCATGAGTCAGGAAAATCTGCATGTAATACAGCAGGAGAATGCTAGTGACCTTAAGCAGAGCTGGATTCCAACACTACTTCCCTTTATCAAAAGGTAGACTTTCGAGTGAACAGTCAACTTCGGAGTTCCTCGTGGAATTAAAAAAAATCACTGAACACAACATGACCACATACATACCTGTTGGTGCTAAGTGTCCTCCAACTGATAATCCCTCCCAAATATCCCTCAGGCTAGAGCATAGGTATATTTCAAGCAGCACTTTGTCAGTACGAGAAAAGCAATTTCAAGCCCATTCAAGTGATATGTACTTGAAGCAAAGATGGATTAAACAGCTTATCCAGCACTAGCTACTAAAACATTGGTATAACTGTTGGCAAAACATCTGTCTCCATCTCCCCACATCTCCCTGTCCCCACTAAGCTGCACAGACAGGCTCTGACCCACATCTCTAATGGAAGCCACGCTACCCAACAATACTGTTCTCCAGTGAAAATACATTTGAGAGATTTGGAGCTACTTCAGATGAAAGAAAAATTAATAGAGATACTCCAGACAAGTGAAAAAACAACAGCAACTGATAGACTTAACCCTCCTGGCCTTACCAGTAAATGACGAAAGCTTGTTTGAATTAAAAGCTAGGTTGGCACTTGCAATGACACTCTTCTCAGTTTATGAACCGATTTAGAAGAAAGAGAGAAAAGATTACTCCTAATTTGCTTTATTTTTGCATTCATGATCTATTGATTATAATAATTGTAGAAGTTATCTTCCCATTAGCCACAGCTACTACCATAGAGACAGCATGGAAAAGTCAGAGTGGATTTAAGCAATTCCGTTTTCAGACTACTGGCATAATGCAGGCCTGCACATTTCCAAGGCAGAAAAGGAAAAATAAAGCTTGCATGCCGTTAAGTTCAAGCAGATTTTCTCATCATTGCAGAATTTAAACTTTCAAACCAGACATATCCACGCTGATGACATTTAGAACTGAACCCTGGAGAGATTTTTCAGAAGCTGTCAAGGCTGAGCCCAGACCACTGTCCTAATTTTGAGAAAGCTTCTGAAGTGATGGAAAACTTTTTGAAGGTCACTGTCCTCTATCAAACACATGACGTAGCATTGTCTGAATATGAGGATAGAAGTAAAAAATCCCGTGTTCTTTTTGTTGCTCTTCCACTGAACTGATGAGTAACCTTTCAAAAGACACTCAAGAATAAATCCACAAACAGATTTAGCAACTAAAGTAGCCTAAATCCCATTTAAGTCCATAGTTTAGATCTTCACAAACTGCATTCAGCTGTCACCTAGCTCAGAAGATGTCAGTATCTATAGGCAACCTGAGTTCTCCCTGTGGCCAAGTCCCCCAGAAATGCACATATCTCTGCCTCTCCCACTAGTTTTAGCAGGCATTTTCAAATTGTACCTAATGGAAGAGCACCACAAAAACACAGCGGTAAAACAGCAGTGGCAACAATCCCTGATTTGGTCAATACTTAGAGGCTCAGCAGACTTACTCAGCATGTGGGAAAACCCAGGCAAAACCCCTTCTCACCCTTAAGGGATCTGAAACTCCATTCACACTTCCAGGAGCACCCTAAACACATTATACTGTGAGATTGTTTTTGGTTTTTTCCTGTTTTCCTTCCTTTCACATTGACACCCTGAATACCAGACTGCAGAATCGTTTGCTCTTGCTCAACAGCTAACCTAGTCAATACTGACTTGGACGACAAAGAACAGCAGCTTTGAAATCCTTAAATGGAAAAAACTTTATATCTGCATGTATTTATTACCAAAAAACAACTTGTACCTCTTTCTTCTCTTCATGGGGAAACAATTTGGAAAGCCCTTTCCCAAAATCTGCACCTTGATCACTCAGTATTTTATCTATAAAAGTTCAGACCTCAGGTTGTTAAAGAGTTTTTTGCTGGAATAAATAGCAGATACCAGCAGAGGGAGAAAAAAATAAAACCACCACAAAACATTTCTTGAGAATTTGGGGTTTAATATATTCATTTCCTATTCCTCTAGCTGTGGGTCACACATGGAGCAGCCTTTCATGGCAATGTACGTCTAGATGATACCAGTATAAATAGTGGATATATTTTGCTTTTATTTTTAATATGTCATTTAATCCTTTTTTCTTTTTGATAGAAAAAGAGAAACTGAGCTGCATACAAATGGGTCACAACACCTCATGTTTACTGTTAAAAACAAATTAAATCTTAGTAGCTTGGCATATCTCTATAATAAAAAAGGCACCATTAATAAGATTTCATTAAATGGAGAGCTAATGTGTAACAGCCTTATATCAGATATATGAAAACAGAATTTCCTAACAAGTCTGGGAGAAGTATTATCAAGGAACTAAGTAGAAAATCTGTCTCTCCCGATACTGGAGGAATTTATATTTTAAGAGTGTTCTTTCCTATTGAGATCTTCATTGACTTGTACAAAAATACCGCTTTTAATCTCAAATCCCCACTGGCATTTTCATATAAGCACTGAAAATGCTATTGGGCTTTAGAGATTTAATTTAATGAAGGAAAAGTATTTCTATTAAAGTGTGTAATTTTTTTTATTTTTTTTTTTTTTTTAAACACAACATCTTCTGAGGAACCAGGGAAACGAGATTATTTTAAGCTCCGAGAAACTGACTAACCTGTGCCCTTGTAGAACTCTTGCTTCACAAAGAAAGCTTAACAGCTGTGGCAAAGCCTGTAGGTGCACTTGAAAAGGGACCCTACTGTCCCAAGTCATATACACACCAAGAATGCCAAGCCTGGAGAAGGTAGCAGAAAGACAGGAAAAGAAATGTCCCCATGCAGTCACGTTGTTTATGCTAAAATCCTGCATCATTAAGCTCCATTCTGAAATGTCAAAGATGGCAAAAACTCACCAAATAGCTACTAAATCTTCTGCATTAATGGACTGATCTTCTAATCTATTCACATCAAAAAAAATTAGGTCTGGCTGGGTAGGTAACAAATTCACTGTAGGGGTAAATGAAAGCCACTCCATCACTTTGGGCAGAACTACGCCCATTTCCTCCTGTGACGACATAGACTCCAAATTGTGTGATACAGAAGTGCCTTCATATTAATTCTCACAATACTGCGTTTGTAAGGATGAAAACCTTTATCTGTGGATCACCCATGCCTATCATATGAATATTCATTGCAAGTACAAATTCCTTTTCATATTGAGAGAGCGTGCTTGACATCAAGAGGCCTCTCAACAGGACAGTTCCAGAGTTGACAAGCTCAATAACAGACATAAGTTACAGTAGTTGTTCTATTTGTGTGCAGAGCTTACACAAAGTTAAATTTCCTTGATTTATACTTTTTTTTTAAAAAAAGGTTATTTTTTTGCCTAGCAGCCAAACAGGTCACGAAGTTATAGCAATGAAATACCTATAAGTTACCTACTACAACAACAGCTGTGCTAAGAAATTATATGAAAAAATACCATGACAGCAGAAGAGGGTAGTCCAGAAATAAATACCTGACTTCTCATGATATCCACTACTTACCTCATACTTGGACAACAAAGCTCTTCTGTAGAGTTGTTTATTTAAGGCGATATAGATAACAGGGCACCCAGACACCGTCACAAACAAGGAAAAGAGTCTCCTATTTCTGAAGTGAGACAACCTCAGTGAAAGGAGAGACAGAGTCCACAGGACTGTGATGAAAAACTAGTTTCTCATAACTGATGGGGCTGGTGTAGGTTTCAACAGGTCTTTGTCCCCAGAGCTTCATCATAGCCCAAAGGCTAGCCTGCTTTGACCTTCCAGCTCCCTTTCCCATGTTTAGCTGCCCATCTTGCCTATTTACATTCTCAGGCCTTTCAGGCAAGTAATATTTCTCCCCATGCATGACATTGTGGACAAAAAGATAATTCTACCATTGACTTCAATAGACCCATGATTCCCGTGTGCTTATAGACTAACCAGCATAGCAGAATATCTTACTACTTGAAGTTTCTGTGGCTAAGAATAAGGCAAGTCTGACTTGCAATAGGGAATTCACATAGCTTGCTGCACCAGGTAGATGATGGGTGTCAAAGAAATGGGTGGTTTATTTCAGAAGGTTAAAAAAGCTTAGCAGAAATAAGTTAAATATGACAAATCTGGGGACTATGGGCAATCACCTGAAGTACCTGGAAAAGCAAATGTTCCATCTATAGCTCTTGTGCATAAAAATAATAATTACTTAAACCTAATTAAAAGAATGAAGAAAGAGAAAATCTTTACATCTTTTTTATTAAAATAAACATATAGCTTGGTGGATATTTTGATAGCTACACATGAGCTTGACACACAACAATTTTACATTACTGCCTCAACTGACTTTTTGTGCTGGGTACTGAAAAGCATGACAGACCATGATCTGACTTCCTTTGTTGCTCCTGAAATAGTCCCATGCAGGTGGACAGCTCAAGTGCAAAGACAGACATAGTTTTGATGTTTGGATTAACAAGCATCCAGAAGTTCCTATTTTTAACACAACTGTCACCCAAAAGTATACAAATAATCACAAGAGAACTTCCTTTGTTTTGCATGAAAGTAGTCAATATTATCAAAGCACTTTTAGTGGTGGGTTTGGCTCCTCAGTAAATAAGACATGCACTGGGTTATGCTTTACATAAAAACCTTCCTTGAATGCTGTCCCAAAACTGGCAGAATATTTCCATTCTTCTACAAACTAAACACAAACAGGAGGATAAAAATCTGATTTGATGACACATTATCTGAATAAGACAAAGGTCCATCTAGCATCCTGCTGTCTCCAGCAAGTCACTACTGAATACCTATGCAATAAGAAAATCACATGGTACAAAGAGAGATCCTTCCTCAGCCATTCCTTCAAAGATTCTGAAAACTCAGCTTTTATTTTTTTTTTAATTATTTGTTTGTTTTAAAACATCCATAGATTTTTCTATCAGAAGCCAGACTTAATGTCTACTCAAACCGGTTTACCCAACTTTTGGTTCTGAAAAAAATTAATATTCCAGTCATGAACAACCTCAGACTTTGGATACAGGTGCAAACTTTACAAGCAATCTCTGTCACTCCAAGTACTGTAGAAAAAAAAAAAAAACAAACCACCACACTGGGTCAGGTTCAAACCACGAGGGACCATCCTTCAGCCAGCATAAATTGTTACCGCTCCATTGAAGCCAATGGAACTGTGACTAGTTGCCTCAGCTGAGGAACTGCCCTGAGTCACTGGCTCATCTCTAATGGCACTGCCAGGGGACAAGGTGGGTGGAAAGGAGAAAACAGGCAGGGAGGAAAGTTGATGTGGAGCAGCAGACGGTGTATTTTTCTGGAAGAGGCTGGCAGTGTTAATAGAAATCCTCTCTCTTTCACTGCATTCTTATGCAAAGCTGAGATCTGAAGGTTACCTGCTTCCCCAGTGACTTGAAATGGAATTTTTTGTAAAGTAATCTCTTCAATCTGTCTCTTCCTCTGTTTACAGAGCATAAAAGTAACCATAAAATGCCACCGTTTTTGAGCAAATCTAATCTGCCCTTCCAGTAATACCAGGCCACACAATGATTATCTCATTTTCTCTTTGAGAAATGTGGAACTATTGGCTGGTGATTGTCAAAAAAATACATGTCACTACATCAGATAAATAACAGTAAAGACAAATAAAAAAAAGAAAAGACCGAGCATAGGCAAGCAGAAGCTAATGTCTCTGACCAGTGACATGCTCTGCACAGTTAGTGACACAGAGCAGTCTGTCATTTTCTTTACAGTGCTTATGGCTCTGCCATTCCTCTTTTCCACTTCAGTTTCAGACAAGGAAAGAGGAAAAAAGAAAAGAAAACTATTTGCCTCTGCATGAAGAGAAAAAAAGAAAATCAAGTTCCTAACAAATGAAAAGCAGTGAAATAGCCTGGTTGGGGACAGCCTTTTTCAGGGTAAGGTGAGATCTATTTGTAGAGACAAGGTCAAAGGTTTCTAGAGGTGGGGTTTCACTCAGTTATCTGTGGATCGAGAGAGTGTAACTGAGGCTCAACAAATGCAGACAGTAAAGAAGAGATAAACATCTTTTCCAGACTACTCATTATCAAGGACTGGGAGAGGAAGAACCTGTCCTTCGAAAATCCAAAGCGAAAATCCAAAGCATCACCAAGTTCAGTGAGAAATAGCAAGCAGCCAAAAAGAAACTGACAGTCTCAGTAGGGATGCTACTCCTGCAGCAGGTATGAGCCACAGGAGTGCCAGCACAGCATTGGCCAGCCCGACATGACCATGGAAAAGCACAACACAACTCTTTCCCTGAAGAAAAGCAAAGACATTTCATTGCATGACTGAGCAACCCGTAACCATAGCTGGGTCAGGCACAGTGCCTCAGATCCTAAACTCAAAGGATAACTACCCTCTCCCATTCAGCTTGACTTTTATAGGTAGAAACCTTGGATGTCTTTAGTGTGCTGACAATGGTGAGGTTTGTACATCAGTCCCAGCAGTCAAACAGCACAGAGCCAAGCTGATGTGAGCCTCCCTTTGCCAGCACTAACAACAAATGTTACATGGAAAAAGGTCACTTTCAGCCTCGGGCAGAGGAATGGAGAGTTCTTCTGGAAAAATACAGGAGAGAAAAATCTGACAAAGGAAGTCCTGAGGCTGCAGGAGAGAGATTAGGCAGGAACACATCCAAGAAGATACTGAAAAACCTTTGTCCTTTTTTGAATCCATGGGATTTAGATGATAAAGGAGGAGTCAGGCACCTAACTGCATTCTCACAGCCTGGCTTTCATCCAGGATTCATCCCACCTGGCTTTAAGTATTTAAGTAATGAGCCAACCACCTCCAGAGGGCAAAGCAGGTGTTAGTGGGATGAGGTACCCTCTGCAGCTTCCAGTCTCCCTGCACTGATTGTTAAGTGAGCCTGGAGACTCCAACCTGGGAAGCTCAGGTAAATGCTCATATTTAGCTATGCCAAGTCTTTAGTTTAGTCTCTCCCCCCTTTCTCCATCTCTGAAATAAAGGTCAGCCCTTTCTTATTGCTACCACATCCATAGTCACCACAAGCAATTCTCAGTGTGAAAGCATCTTTCTTCTGCTTTACACAGTAGTTTCACAGCTGAGGAATCAGAGTAAAACCTCAGACTACAGGTCTGCTTCTGTTAGGTGTAACACAGCCTACATTTTATGCCATAACTGCCTAATCCAAACCAGACATTAGGAATACGCTATGGTGGGACAAAAGGCAGCATCAGCCAGGTTTGTGTGGTGTGGAGAGCAAAGAACTGGAGGGAAACTACAGAAGTCCTGCCTAGGTCCAGCAACTGCATTAAAGAATCCTCATTACAGTCATTACACTTTATTCCTGCACTTTCATTTTTCACTGTCATGAGAAACACTACAAAGGCATATTTGCATTACCAAGGTGTTACCAAAGTGAAGTGAAACAGCTTAAAATTTCTTTTATAGACAATACATCTATTCATGGTAGATAAAGGGATTAAAGATCCTACTAAAATCCATTAGAATCAGGACTAATACTACCACATATAGTTTTATTTTGCACTTTTATGATACCTTTCCTCCCAAGATCTTAGAGCACTCGTCAAATAAGAAATTAGGCTGTGCTACTTTACCAGCATAAAATAAAAACTCTGCTTCCAGATAGAGAGGACAGCGATAGTGACAGCTGAAGGTCACACAGGAATAGAGCCTGTGTACTCTCGCTTGTGGGTTTCTGCTCTAAAGCCCATTCCCTTTTTCAATTAGAGGGATGACAGTGCCACATACACACGGTACTTAGGGTAAACATTTGTCTGAGTTCTTCATCTCCTCCTACCATTATCTGCACCATTTTTATTTGAATGCCTCATTTTTTTTCCAGACTTTTCTGCAAAATTCAAATGAACCGTGAACAAGAGAATGAGAGGTTTATTGAGCCATAGCAGGCTAACACTACCCACGTTGCTGCATGATTCGAATACTTAAGTGGCCCAGATGCTCTAACATTCAATTAATGAATTCTGGAGATTTGGGAAGGGGGTGGAGGGAGGAAAAAAAAAAAATTACACAAGATGTTGGCTTTGCCATTGCATTATCCTGGGTGTCTCGCTCTGACAAAGGTTAATGAGGAGAGTTCAAATGCTAAGACATAATTAAATAGCAATAATTAAAGAAGCTGACACTGCTAGAAGCAGCACACTGAAATAAAGTAAGATTGTTTCCCTTTAACAGAAAGTAGGCAGCTATTGTTTAAACACAACCCTAGCAGATTTCTGAAATGGTTTCCCAGATCCCAAAACATGAGGCAAGCCCTCGTTGATTGGTATCATTACACATTTAATGCTCTTTGCCTTGCCTTCCCTGATCCCATTTGCCTATTTTTGGATGATAGCCTCAGCACAAATGAAGCCCATTTGGCAAGACTGCACCCTGATCAGAGACCAACATGTGGTCATCCTGGCTAATGCAGAACTGAGAGGTGTTCATATACTGCCCAGGTAAGCATGATATCAAAACTGACAGGGAGAGGAATTGTGTGCTGGTCTTGGCTTGGATAGAGTTATTTTCTTCACAGTAGCCAGTAAGGGTCTGTGGTTTTCATTCGTGCTGGAAACAGCGTGGATAACAGGGATGTTTTTGTTACTGCTGAGCAGTGCTCACAGAGAGTCAAGGACTTTTCTGCTCCTCAACCCCCCCACCAATGAGTGGGCTGGGGAAGCGCAAAAAGCTGGGAGGGGACACAGGTGAGACAACTGATCAGGGATATTCCACACCATATGGCATCATGCTCAGCATGTAAAGCTGTGGGAAGGAGGAGGAAGGGGGGGACATTCAGAGTGATGGCATTTGCCTTCCTAGGTAACAGTTACACATGACAGAGCCCTGCTTCCCTGGAGATGGCTGAACCCTTGCCTGCCCATGGGAAGTGGGGAACAAATTCCTTGGTTTGCTTTGCCTGTGCGCAGCTTTGCTTTACCTACTGAATGGTCTTTACCTCAACCCACGAGTTTTCTCACTTCTACTCTTCTGATTCTCTCCCCCATCCCACTGGGGGAAAGGGTGGGGAGTGAGCAAGCAGCTGTGTGGTGCTTATTTGCTGGCTGGGATTTAACCATGACAAAGTCTAAGGCAGGCAACGCTCTGACCCATAATATTGTGGGAGCAGTCAGTGCAGGACATAAAAGCTAAGTCAATGTTTGGAAAATTGGAGTATTCAGATCCTGAATAGTACAGACATTTTGTAGCACTGTCCATGCCTGCTGCAGACTGAGTTCACACAATATAATGCAGAAAGAAAAAAAAAAAAAGGCACTGTTTCTACTACATTTTTCTAAATAATTTGCAGCTGCTAGTTAACATGCATTTTGTTAATGACATCAAAACTTCCCACTGTTCAGAAAATTTCACTGATTTACTGAACACTTAAGAATCACTCAACACTGTCAACAGGGCAAGCACTACCATGGTAAACACAAGTTTGCCTGCTGTTGAAATATAATTGTGCATTAATAGAAGTGAGGTGACAGATCCTGGCAAAAGCAATAGTCATGTGCACTGGTATCCTGAAAGACATGACCATCCCATCACTTCTGCAGGCCTGTCCCTTACATGGGTTATCCTGATGGATAATCCCTGATGGATTATTCTAGCTAGCAGAAGGAAGGGCAGTGAAAGAGCTACATAACTTCATCAGTTAAGGGGTCAGCTATATACGAACATGCCAAGTTCTACATTAGGCTCACGCATCTCCTGATGCTGCCCCAAGGATTTAGCAAAGAAAGTCAGGCCGAGACTGGGTCACTTCAAGCCTGTGGATATAGATTTGGTGGTGAATTATCAGACAGAGTACATTTTCCTCTGAACACTCTCTGTAGATAAAGCTGGATCATTCCTTTTTGTAGACCCAGTGAGGAATCCCTTTCCCTCCTTTCTGAAACAGTCATGTCTGCAGGACCTGCTGGATATCATTTGCTGAAAGAACCTCTGTCAGAGTTCTCAGTCCCCAGACCTTAAAGGACAGACTTGGATTATTTGAGCTCAAGGACATCTCTTGGGGCCACTAAATTAAACCAAATCATTGAACTTAAACTGGATCTGAAACTTTTAAATGAGACCTGCTCCTGAACTGGGAGGTTATTGTCCCACAACAGGCATGCCTGCACTGCTGCAAAAGATGAAAAGACAAGGAACACACCATCTAGGTCTCAACATTCACCTCCAGTGCCTTTTCAGACACAGGTTTGGGCATTGGTCATCAGTTTGAAATAAGAATAGAGGTTTCCATTCTTTGCATGCATGCACGGTTACACACATGGCCTGCACACTGCAGGTACAGACATGTGCAACATGTTATACTAAAGAAAATGCAGTTTGCTTAGATGTCCTTGTCACGCTATTTCTTCACAAGAGTACATCAATCAATGACTAACATGCACCGAAGAGGAGAAAGCTAGGTGAAATGGGAGTCAAGAGGATCTCTCCTGCCTGGATAAAAATAAATCTATGTTTAGATACATTTGGAGAAGGAGAATGTGTTGTTAAAAATTCAGCATAAGCCAGCCCTCTTCAGAAAGCGGCTTTTTATGAGACAGATTGACATTTCACCTTACTCCTGACCAATGGCTCCACAGTACTGATACAGCATCTATCATCACGAACACCTGAATAGCAGCGTGTCTCCCTGTAAACCTGCCAGCAGTCAACAATGATAAAACTTGCAGCATTTTTATTGAAGGTGCAAAAGCCAATATCAGAGCAGGCAAGCAGCTCCTTTTCATCTGAAGGTCAGACTAGTATTTGAAGGTAGGTATCAGTGGGTGAAAATTCAGTGCATCAATCCACTGAACCCCCTAATACTTTCTTTGGTCATTTTCTTACTCAGAGGCTAAAATTATGAGGAAAACACCACTGAGAATAAGATGAACTAAAAAAACATTTCCATGCCTATTCCCATTACTAAGGTGTGGTGACCTTGTTCAGTGGTGGCCGAGGGGAATCTGGTTACAGATGACTGGTAGTTGAGATTTTGACTGCAGAAATATGTCTCCTGTAGTAAGTTTTTCCCATGCAAGTTAAAATACTCTGCTCTTTCTACCTACAGATGTCTTTAATTTGAGGCAATAAGGCAATAACTTGGTAGGAGTTTGAAACCAAGCAAGATGCTCTGCGTATGTACCCATGAAAGTTGTACAAGTTGAAACTCCGACAGAAAGCTAATTATAACTTCATAAACTCTTCCTGAGGTTGAGTCCCCAGTGGCAGAACATGGATAATCAACTACCTAAAGCTGGTCACAAATAAATTGTTTTCAGGAAAGATGGATTGTTCTAGTCACACAGGAGTTACAATACAAGACACCTGGCTCCAAGAGATCAACCACTTATGGTAATCAGTTCAAAAATAAAAACCGCAACCAACCACAAACCAAACAAACCATCCCAACCTGAAATCTGTATGCAAAGAGCTTAAGTACTCACACTTATTTCATGGTCTTCTCCAGCACCCAAGTGTTTCTCAAATCAAACTTTACGATAGTAAAACCACTTTTGCTCTCCGAAGCTTTTTGCAGAGATTTAAAACTGTCAGATACTCAATTTTCATTCAGAGAATGGAGGTAAAAGAAAACCATCTTTAGCTTTTAAGGCACAAACCTGTTGAAGTTCCCATTACAATGACTAGAGGGCATTTAGATACATCTGCCAGCTCATGGCATGTTTTCATTCAGTCACAACTGCTATAGGCAGATATGCAAAAAGCCTTTGCTGATTTTATGATCTCTTATGTTCCGTATTTTCATGTTGTTGGGGTTTGGGTTTTAGGAATGGCTCAGAACAATGACATACATCATTATTAAATGCAGATTGTTAATTTAACATAAAAAAATGTCTCAACAAATATTCAGAGGACATGCACCAACAGCAATCCAGGCCTCAGTACACTGACATTCACACTCCAGACCATCAGGAGCTAATCCTGAACATCTTTAAACTGTTTTTAATGGAACAGTACAACATAAATAGTCAAAATGGCCTATATTAATGGCCTTTAAAACAGTACAGGATGCAAAAGCAATCATTGACACTTAATAATCTAAACCTAAAATCTGGCCACAATTGGAACCCTCCAGGTAGATGATAAAGATGGGGACAGTAAACTTTCAGAATCAAAGACTTCTAGGAAAAACTTCCTCAGAGACAGACATCTCTCAGTATTTTCCTGTTCAAACCCTTCATGGCTGTCGCACTAATTCCTGCAAAGCTGTTGCCTATTGTTGTCAGTTATTTCTGAAATAAATGCACATAAACGCCAAGATCATCTAGTCTGCCGTTACAACAACATGCACAGAGTAGAGCAGAGAGAAAAGGAAGGACCAAGATAAGGAGGGTATAGTGGTAAGTTACTGTACATCAGCAAAAGAAAAGTATTTGCAGGCTGGGAAAACTGAGTAAAGACAGTTTTAAGTAATATATATTTATATAATCTTAGATAAATATATTTATAGTTCTGCTTTTATGTGTAACCTTTTGGTCACTCCTCACACTACACATTGTTTGGAACACGAATTGTACCATTGTCATGTATCCATGACTAGAACATCTGTATTACTCCTGCTTAAAAACCCACAATATTATCATGATTTCCTCTGTAAAGCTTATCGTGAATTGTCAATTATTCACAGCATTGGGATGAGAAGAGGAAATAACAAAGTTAGCACAGCAAAAGAAATTGATAAGGTGAAATATTCTTATATTGGACAAAGCAGTCACTCTATTTGGGATTCATATTTTTGAAAGGTGATGTTAAGATCTATACTGATGATACCATTCTACAAGAGCTCAAGAGCTTTTTGAAAAGATTGAGATACAGATGATTCCTAAATAACATGGGTAATTGGCTAGTGAACAATCAAAAGACTTGGCAGTACTGCAGTTTGTCTTTCTTAGAGTGTGTTTAAATCTCACACTGTCATTTATACTACTTTTATATAGTCTATAGTACAAGAAAATTTTGGCCTTCAAATCAGATAGTTCCTCTTACAACTCAATTATTCACCCAAGGAAAAGCTTCACAAAAGTCCTCCATCTAATGACTTTAATGATGCCTCAGTCAAACAAGATGGTGGACAAATGGGATATTTGCAGGCAGCACATTCAAAATTATATATGGACAGTATTAAATTACATCTGAGTCATCAAATTCACTCTGTCAAATCTTCTCATAATTAATAAGGAATCTAATCTCAAGTTTCAAAAGTAATATGTACAATGCAAGACCATAGGCAGCTGTTTCAGAGAACATCAGAAGTTTTTGCCCAGTAAGACTGCCAAGAAATTGTAATGTTCAAGCACAATAATTTGAAGTTTTGGCATTTTCTTCAACATACACACACAGCCCATGTGCTGGGTACAGCATGCATATTCTGATACTACTCTTACAAACACACACAGGAAATCTGCATTCTAGCATCCACCTGGTCAAATGACCCATATCCTCTCTCTGCCAACACTAAAGATAATGCATACCCACCATCATCTTCATTCATTTAGAAATAAAAGTAATAAAAATAGTAGTTTCTTCCATAACAGAGGCTTTTACTGACATTTTACAGGAAACAGGCCAGGACCTCTCCTCATTCATATATCACAATTCCAAAGAACTGAGAATAATGCTGAAATTAAGAACAAATGACGTGGAAGAGAAGGAGTCAGACACAGTGGGGTTAAGACTGCTCACCACATAACATACTGTCACTACCATTAGCCCTCTGTTTATTGTGCACACGTACAAAGTTTATTTTTCTCAAGCAGATCCTTTAACCTGCCATGGCTGTTTGTTCATGGGGAGATGACTTGTATACTCCAGAAGATTGCATTTCTAGAGCTAGGAGGCAGATTCTGCAGTGATGCTGGAAAGACATCTGCAGAGTTTTATCCATTTACATCATGCAGGGTAGTAATCCGTGATGTAGTATCCTCTGTAGTATCTGCTCCCCCTTTCACATCTAACTGTTAACAGCTCCATACTGGGAATCAAGTTTGTACGAAGAAAACTTTCCGTAGTAGGAAACAAACCATGTTAAGCATCCATCATGTGTTTTACCTGGGGTACCCTGCCTCCAGTGCCTCTGTTAATGTGCCTAATATCCCCAGAAAACAGCGCAATATTAATACAATATTGGAATGATCCACTTATCTCCACCTAATAGTCCCCCCTCTTCCCTCACTCCCCTAAGCATGAAGACAAATTATATATGGTTTTTAAATTCATTCTTTTGGTAATAAAGCAGCTTATCTTATCAGTTATTGCATGCATTAAAATGTTGTCCCCTGGAGGTATAATTTTCCACTATATCCTGTCCGTACTTTAGCATCTGTTAGACTAAACTATATTTACAGTCTCTCCATGTACTAATATCTGACCCTTGGCCTTGAGGTAGGAATGCTGATCCCCAGCTTTATCTGACAATTCTTGTTTTCCTGCAGTTGTCTCAAAGTAAATGAAGATTAGTTTGCTTTCAGGGTTTATTGATTAAGCTCTGTAAAGGATGGTTGTTGTGAACTAACTTAGGTCATAATTGCTTAAATTGGTCTGAGGAGCAAGAATAGTCATTCTCTTGCAAAGATAACTGAAACCACACAACCACATATGCAAGATAAACACACACGGATTTTAGGGTAGCTGGTGCTTTGTGTTATAAATAAATACCACGCAGAGAAGTGTGTTTCCCCACCTTTACAAATTCACCACTTTCCCTTAAGCTCAGGAAAGGAAATGGTGGTGATCACAATCTCTGAGATGCTACTCTGCGGTCACATATTTTCTTCTTACACGGTGGCTTTCATCAAGGATCCCAAATTACTTTTTGAACACTGATTAATCCCCACCTGTGAGATAAGCATTCTCATACACACAGGAGGACACAGGGTGTTCAACAGCTTATCCAAGGACACGGAGTTCACGAGCCGTAGAGCTGGTACCTGAACGCAGCCTTGGCTGGGGAGCAGGGTCGGCCATCTCCAGAGGACACTTCCAAACCACTCTGTTCCACACAATGCAGCGCAAGTATGTCACCCCTCACTTAAAACAGTTTTATAAGCACCTCTGCACAATTATTAAACCAAAGCATCATGGGTTTCAAAATAAAATTCATGCATCCCACAGGAGCAGCAGTGGGCAGCAAGATGGCCTCAGGCTGGAAAGACACTACGTTGAAGGAAGCTGGAGTGAGTGGGCCTAGCAAGAATTTAGGGCTTAAATTGGTGCCTGCTGAAGACAACAACAGATCATTTATCACCTCCCATTAGAGTTAAACCCCACATCTAACCCCAGGCCCCTGGGAATGAGCATAAATAACAGGATTTCCACTAAAGAACACCACTCACTATTAACTTCTGAATAGTAAAAGGGCTGCAGTGGAAACACAAACTCAGCGTACACCACAGTCTGAAATCCTGCATCACCAACATGAAACAATCAAGCTTAATACTAGAAAACCACGCAGAACTGTCATTTAACTTGTACACAGTAACCATTTCTTAAATCTGCTTAATATTTAAGTTAATTCTCATGAACTAAGTATGTTTGGAAAGTACCTGTCAGGTGTTGGCAGAAATCCTACCTAAACACGTAAAAATATTCAGTCTTTTTCTAGAAAGTAATGAAGAATTCAATTACTTAATAAATTGTTCTTTAAAATTCCATACTAAATGGTACTAAAACACATTATATTCTGACATAAACCAGATTTTAAAGAAGCTATACAGGAAAGTAGTATTTTAAGTATACACAGAAATAGAGGTTCAAGAAAATATACAAAATATTAGATGGATGAAAAAAAACAGTGCAGCTTATTTGAATACTGCTTTGTTTCATAAACAAATTGCTGAAGTATTTAATTTCTGCATTACGCAGTTCCTGAGCATCTGCCCTACTGTACCTAACATTTTTCTCATCCTGTATCCACAAAAAAACCTCTCTTGTGGCCAGAAACCTACCCCCACACCAATTCCTCACCCTTCCTGCCCTCTGCATCAATGCATTGGTTATGCCATCCCATTTTCTTGTTTTAAGTTCATACATTTACTATTAAACGTAGTCATTGGACTCTACCCTTCAGCACAAAGAGCCAGTTTCAGGTATTTCTTTCAGATTCAATATAGATTTCTGTGGTGTGTACTCAGTAAGCATGACAGCAAGACTGACTCCAAGTGAATAGATAATATACCTCTGTTCCTCACTATTCAGGATGCAACCCTGGTTTCTACTTACTCCCACTCCTTTCATCATATAAAATCATAAAATCAGAATTCATGACAGATTTTTTCCTAGGTCCTTTAAGGAACTAATATCATGGCTCTTCGTTGTGGTTTAATCCCAACCAGCAATTAAGTACCACACTGTTATCATACAAAATTATCATAAAAATTATAACTGAATTTTGGTCCCCACAGAAGACTCTGAACCCAGCTGTGCTGGCTGACCATCATATCTAACAGGATACAGTTCAGCTGAGCTGTTTCTGTTCATGCTTAGCATTGACATTCCTCAGGCTGCATAGCAATTTGTAGATCACAATCATTGTTATCCTAATATCTTTAGGTAGTATTGTGAAACAAACCTCGAGAAAAGATGCAATCAATAAGTATTTCAAAACCAATACATGGGAAACAGCACAAGAGAGGGATTTAAGCTAGCATTTGTTGTGCAGAAACAGGTGTTGACACTCATCTACCCTTCACAGAACAGCAATAGGGGGAAAAAATATCTGTACACATTATAATGACATTTTCCTTTTCACTTGAAGGTGGAGGAGTTTATTTGCTGAATTCTCTGAGGTTGAAATATCTTGTTTCAAAGCAAAACTCTTGGAAATATTAGAAAACTTAAAATCAGATGTAGTCTCTCAGGATGTTCTGCTGGACTAAACATTGACGATTTATTTTTCTGGCCTCAGAAGCTGATCCCAGGTAGGATTTAAGGCAATTGTCAAGTCAAACCCATTTTCTTCAGTGCAGGTCTTGTCTTACAAGGAAAGGAATATATATATACACACACACACACAGAGGCCAGCGCTTCAAATTGATCGAAAGAGTACCTGCACAACAAGATCTGTGCTGCAAGACTTCTAAATCAATGATACTCAATAAGGAAAGATGTGAGGGACCATCTTCAAGGTAGAAAGGACTACGTAAGCAGAGTGCCTCATCATTACCCTAATATCTAATTTTGGAAAGAACAGTAGAAGCCACTCCCACTTAGTTCTCCAACATGGTTCAGCCAAACATCAGGAAACACAGTGATTTAGAAAGGCTGCTTCTTCATATCCCTCTGCTTTCTGCTCTTCCATTTTAAGAACTGGTTGGAAATGAGCCTTAAAAAAATTATGTTTATTTCATAAACAACCTAATTATATTCTCTGCCCTCAAATAGGATTATTTGGGTCCATTTCCCCTTTGCAAAATATGGCCACTCCTGTTCTGTAGTAATTGCATCCACTTGATTTTCATATGAATGAGAACACACACCACAGACAGGAGACCCTCACTTGCCCCTCTGCTTCTGAAACTACTCCTCCTCCAATTCTTCTCAAAATGCCACCATTTGGTTGACTTTCACAGTCTGATCTGGATTTCAGTGGCAGGAGTGCACAGCCAGCCTCCCTTGTGTCCACAGAAATGCATGAACAATCCAAGAGTAAAAGCTCTGACACACGACCAAATTACTGAGGCCTGAGAAGCTACCACATACCAGCTGAGACTATTCTCGTGGTTCAGTATGCAAAGCTTGTGAAATAAGTTCACTTAAATCTCAGCAAAAGGCAATTGGGAAGAATGATGTTGCTGCTCCTGACCAAACTGGCCCGAGAACTGGCCCGAGAACTGGCCCGAGAACTGGCCCGAGAACTGGCCCGAGAACTGGCCCGAGAACTGGCCCGAGAACTGGCCCGAGAACTGGCCCGAGAACTGGCCCGAGAACTGGCCCGAGAACTGGCCCGAGAACTGGCCCGAGAACTGGCCCGAGAACTGGCCCGAGAACTGGCCCGAGAACTGGCCCGAGAACTGGCCCGAGAACTGGCCCGAGAAAGCTACCGTGGCTCAGCTGATGCAGGACAGCTGTTTGAGCACATCTAATTTAGTCACATCTTACATGTGTGTAATTTTTCAGCTGCTACATGTGTGTGAGCATATAAGGCATGCATATATGCTACGTATATTATATGGTGCAGGGTAGTATTTTAAGGAATTATCCTCAAAAGTCCTCCCTGCACACTTGGGTAAATGTCTGAGGTGGTGAAGGCAACAAAGACTTGTTACACTCAGATGTTTTTAAGCAAGCTCTGCCTACACATCCCTCAATAGTTCTGGTTCAAGATCTTAATGCTTATTTCTTAAACGCAAGCTTCTCAGTCGACAGAAAAACAAACAAACCAAAAGCTTCTCCCCTAAGCAAAATACTTCACTGCTGGAAAGATGTTTAACTTTCCCTTTGTTCTTAGTCTTGAAGAGGAGGGGGAAGGAGCTAAAATTTCCTGATCCAAGTTACTCTCATCATGCTGCATCAGAGCTGGCTAAATCAGTCACGCTGTATTACGTTCCATGGCTGATTTAGCCTTGTATGATGAGTCACTGCAGTCAGGCGTCAGCAGAGATGTGCTACTTAAGGAAAAAAAAAAAAATGAGGGCAGGTGCTGTGTGGCTAACTTTGACTCTAAAAATGGATTTATACTTTTTTTAATTACATTTTAAAGCATGGTAGGAATATATCTGATCAGCTGTGACAGTTAAAAAAATTTGTAACAATCATTATTCTTTATGAATTTGTGTCTGGAGGCCCCCAGCGAGGGTGGGACTCTGCTGCACTAAGCACAGCACGTTTGTGCAGGAAAGTCAGTGACAGCATTCCCTGCCATCTCAACACAACAGTGTAAGCAGGGGAACGAGGGATTCTGCCTCCTTCCCAGTCCCTGACCTGTGATAACCCTCTAAAACACCAAAACCTAAAAACATTAATTTTTCCAGATGTTTTCAAAGGCATGGGGAGGCAGGAGAAGAGGAAAGCCAAGACACAAAGATACAGGCTGTGTCAATACAATGAGCAGAAAAGTCAAGGTTTTGACCTTGACATCTCACCCTTCCGCAGTCAGGCAGCCTTGTCTCTACAGACATGAGGACTTTAAAAACAGAGTTCCCCAAATCTTCCTGCCCCAGTAACAATGACAGTGCTCAGGCTTCATGTCTCGCCCATCATCTATGTGCTACGGAAAAGCAGGTGAACAAACAGGTCACTGGCCTCCTTTAGTGGACCACGGACACTGCTCTGCTGGCAGAAGCAGCTTTTTGGTACTTGAAGTAATGGTTTGATTTGCATTTCTGCATTCCTCTTCAGAGTCTGCATTTCAGGGCTCACAGATCACAGTATAATCCCAGAAAAGTACATAAATCATTCTCCCAAGACAGATCTCCTCTTCCCCTTGTTTTCCTGTCTTCATTTCCTACTTCCTCTCATTTGCTTTTAGATGCCTGGGTAGATTTAGATTAATCTCAGGGCTCAAATGTGACACCAAAGGGTTGCATTAATGCCTGATCTAGCTGCTGCATCCTACTGTAATCCACGTGCATCAGTAATAAAAATAATCCTCTGGGAAAATACAGTGGGGAATAGATTTTTATTTTCTCTGTGACTGTCAGCACATTTTCATTCTAAAAAAAGACTAAAAAAGACTTAAAAAAAAAAGATACTGCAGTAGAAACCTTTAATGGGAATATCTCTATGTAGCTGATCATCTCAGTTCCCTAAAGATGCAGTGTTTTCAATTTGAAATAAAGAGTGGGAAAAGTGAAAAAAAAATCAAAGTATTAACAGAATTCTACATATTTCTTTCCTTCATTATTACTTTGCAGTTTTTAGCTTAAGAAGCCAGAGATCAGATTTTTCCACATATTGCAAAACCTATTCAAGTACTACTTAATCACTTGCCGACAGCTAAATGAGTGCTCCAAAAAGACCTAGTCCTGTCCTCTTCACATGAGCGTAATATGTCAGAACCCAGGTGCACCACTTCTAAAAAGCAGAGTTAGCACCAATTTTTCCTACTGTTGAGTCTCACTTAAGCAACCTTCTAAAATAAGCATATTCTAATTGAACTGCTTACAATACTTGACAGCATCTTTGCTAAAGAAACTTAAAGTGCACTTTCCATTTCTAAAAAGGCAGCTAGGAAAAATAATAAGAAAGAGACAGTTCATCCAAGGCCATAAAAGATCACAGCTTTTCTACACTATTAATATGCATGATGTAGATCAAACAAGTAGGTGATAATTTTTAACAGTATTTATTTATAGGATATATTAGTGGAGGAAAGGAGAAGAATTTTCCCTTGCTTCACTACACACACTGACATGAACGAGCAATCATTCAAATGCTTTTAAGAGATGCAGTCTTGCTTGTACAACTCTGGAGTCACACAGAAATGAATGTAGATTACAGCAGCAATAGAGAAGCTATAAATACACATACTCCTGCCAGTCACATCTGGTGGGTTTTTTTAATATAAGATCACAGTATTGATATATTTCTTCTTGTAGATGATTTAAACAGTTATTTAGGATGTCAAGATTAAAAATAGTCTTTTAAAGAGCAGGTAAAGGTATGATTCCATGATTTTCTTTACTACACTTCCTAGACATATTTTTCAACTCAGAAGAAGTCTGCTTATTTGTGGAATATCCCAGCCATTGATCAAAGATAAGGCCTTTAAATAAATAGGAAGCTTAAAATAAATGGTATTATCTGGGAAAATAAAATCAAGTAATACACCAATTAATTCAAACGTGTATTTCTACAAAGGATTAGTTTTAACACAATTTGAATTTCAAAGTTAAGGTAGTCTTCCCCAAGTTTCCTAACTGTCCATGCATATCATATCTGCATGTTCTAGATGACCTAATGTTTTTAAGTCGTTTACAGTTAAAGCGGGGAACAGCAGATGGGGTTAAAAATTAAAAAGCCTTCCTTCCCTAGCTCATTCTAAAAAAACTCTGATCACTTGTCATTTCACAGCTTTATCCCGCTCAAAATGGTAAAGATTTCTAAGCTCTTAAATTTTACATTTTTTAAAAAATGCCTATTCTTTTAGCTTTATAAAAAATTCATCAGTTTCTGACATTGTCTGCCCTCTCCACCACCTCAAATAAACATCAAAACAAAAGGAGAATATATGGAAATCCACTCTCACAGCAAAGATATTTCTTCACAACAGAATAAAAATCAGTCAGGCTCACATTATTGGAGGAAACCCTACATCTTCTGGAACTGGTAGAGAAGCCATAGACGAATTCAGATAGAAGACTTCTAGCTGTCTCCAGTCGAACGCACTACTACAGAAGGGGTAACTTAAAAGTTGGATTTAGTTAATCCAAGATATCTCATTCCCATGAAAATTTAGGTTCCAAAGACTGAGCTCAGAAAGCTTTCACACTCCACAAAGTTGGTTTTGAAGGCTTCCCCTCTCATTTTCAAGAAGCACACCAATGTGGCATTTGGAGACTACCACCATTTACATAGCTGAGTACTCAGGATTCAGTGATCCTGGTTGGTAGGACCTTATTTAACAGCTCTACCTGGTGAGCAGAACATCAACACATCCATTTTCCAGGGCAGAGCAGCAACTATTAGCCCACAGAAAAGGCTACACATTACGAAGACAGTACAGGCAAGTCAAGGAGTCATGTCATGTTGGCAAGCTGCCTCAACAGTACCTGTGGCAGGTTGAAACCCAGGTGAGCTGGTACCAAACACACATTCCCTTCTCCAGCAGCTCAGGATTGTGCATGGTACAGCTCTTCCTCAGGCAGAGCTAAGGTGCATGACTTGCACTTCCCTCTGCAAGTCTCAACAGTCACATTCACCTTGACAGCTACACAGCAGCCATTTTTTCCACACAAACCAACCACAATTTTCTTGAATAAATTATCCAGTGGATTGGAATCTAGTAAGATTTTTCTTAAGTAGGGATCAAAAAGGCCTTGTCTCTTGCCTCTTATGATTATCAAACATTTATTTTTGTCATTGCAAATAAAATACCACTTTGTAATCCCCATTTAAAGGTTTAAGTACCTCTGTGTTCCTCTGGGGGAAATGCTGCACCATTTTTGGTTTATAACCTCTCATTTTTTTAGTAATCTTTATTCCACATAAATCTTACACAGAGAAGAATAATTGGCCAAATTTTTCTGTTTCATTTATCTACAATTAGATCATTCTGAGCACAAAGAGAGTAAGTTTCAGGGGTGGTGAAACTGGCTACAATCCTGTCTTCCTCAGGAAATTCTGAATCACTGCTATTTGACTTCAATAAGTTTGATGTTGCAAGTAATAAGATAAAATAAATTAAACCACTATCCCAACAAGTATAGAGCACGCAGAGTTACACAATCCAAGAACTCAGCCCAGTACACATTTATTTCTTAACATGGAGCAGTAGACTTTGTAGCACTCTAAAAAACAGAGACACAAAGCAAGAGATGGATCTTGTCTAGCCGTAAACCTTAAAACAGCACAAGGAAATGCAACTTTTTAAAGGTAACACCACAAGACTGTCCAGAGTAGTACATAACACAACTCATCTTTATTAGGCAAGAAGCATCATTTTTCTTGGGGGAAACTAACTATATCCAAAAAGAGCAGGAAGAGAGACAGATCACTTTATCTTTCAAGAGATGGAGGCAGAGCTATGTGAAAACTAGCATGGAAGAAGGCAGGATGATGAGAGTTGGTGATCAAAACAAAGGGAGATGTTATAAGCAGAACACTTGAATGTGGCAAAGGAACCCAGAAGTAAAAAGATACACCAGACGTTTACAGGTAAAGATAATCCAAGCTTAGTTTCGCACCAGTAAAAATTTTTGCATTCAGAAGTCCACCTGACTGTCCCAAAAGACAGGCAAGTCTCCAAAATGTAGCTACCAAATTATAAGGAACTTTTCAAAGAGATTTTACTTGACCCACTGTAATGTGCACTGAAACTTCCATTTAGCATGATGCACTTCAAAAGGCAGTACCAGTCTTGGAATAATAATACAACATCCACAAAGCTATTTGTCAGGCCATAACCAAATGCCAAAATTGGTTCTGATGGGATGTGCAATTGCTCACCCTAGACAACACTGGCTGTCCAAACAGATAGAGATTTTGTAGCTAAAGAGAGCAATTTTTTAATTATTATTTTTAATCACCAGTGCAGTCATCTCATTAATATGAGTCAAAAGGAACTTGACCTAACATAATATGCTATGTCAGAAATGAACAAAAGAGCATTACTTTCTAATCAGCAACCATTTTCAATTAAAATGTCCACATATGGATTCAAACTTATTGCAAGAGACTTTGGTGAATAACCTGGTTCTCCTTAGACAGTCTTACGTGAATAAAAGATGAAGGTAAATCTGTAATTAATTATTCCTTCAGACAATCATATACTATGTATGTACCACAGAAAATCATGTAAAAGGACTGGGTGCTAGATTTTCTTCTCAGGTCCTTACATCCCACTGAAGTAAACTTGGTAAGAATTTGCCTCACTCTGTCTAAGGATTGCTCGGAATTTCCCTTTTTACTGATAATATTTTTATTTTGTTATACTCCTCATGTTTTAAGGTAGCTCAGACTTGCTGGACCCAGATGTATTCAGGGCATCAGCAAAATTTAGGGATAACGTTTTCATGCATGTTTAGCACTACAGACCTGCAGTCCACTTCCAGTACTTCCAGTATTCCATGTAGATAGACATGGAATGTCTATGAAACCAGATGAGACCTTACGAGAACACACTGATGAGCCTGCTGCCACCAATGCACATTTTCCAAGAAGCTAATACAATAAGTAACAGTATCTAGAAGTTTGGCGGAGAAGAAGAGGTCATCACATGTTTGGCAACACATCATTAACTTGCTAATTATGCACTAATGGACATCTGATATTTCAAAACCACTACTTGATGTAATTACGTTCCACTTTCCTACATTAAAGGAAAGATGTAACAACACTACATCATCCACCTGCTGCATTTTTGTACATATTTTAAAGCCCACTTAGATCAGAATAAATTAATCGCTTCTACCCAGCACTGATCTCAGGCAACACAAATAAAACTAGTTTTAGTACTTGAGGAAACTAAGACATATATAAAACCTTTGATCAGAAACCAGGCTTAGGTACTGGGTATTAGAAACAGCTGTTTACTGAAAGATTTCTTGAGAGTCCTATGGTAATGAATTGCAGGGTTTGGGCCAAAAACTCAGCAGTTATGCCAAATTCTGCTGAATGTCCATTAATCCCAGGTCCACAACATCTGAGCCAATGCTAACAAAGTAACAGTGCTTTCACGTTTTATCTCACAACTAATTGTATCTGCACTATTCTGTCAGCTGGGTTAGTAACAGCACAGGTAGCCATGGCAGCCCAGGACAGGAGAAATTGCTGACTGCACCTCCAACTGAAAAAAGCCAGGAAAAAGAAGAGGGAAACACCACATTTGCATTATTTTTCCTGCTAATCTTGACATACCTGAAAGGCAGCCATACCCTGCCCACTGCCAGACGCTTTTATCATTCTCCTAGCACTGAAAAAGTTTCTCCTGTGGCATATTTTGCCCAGCTATAACAGATACCCGCTTCCACAGAGCTGTTTATTTACTGCCTGCCTCCCCACATGGCAGAGTGTGTGGTGGGGAAAGGAGGGATGCTTTGCCTGGATGTCCCGAGGAAGACTGTGGAGTTAACAACCGCTGAGGAAGCCTGTTATCCTCGAGTCTTGAAGGCCTGCATTGGTGGCGGGGTCTTTACACCATCAGCCTTAGCCCCTGGGAGCCCTCCTCTTCCACTTTCCCCTGAGGGGGACATACTCCCCATGTCTCACAGCTCCAAGCAGAAGTCATTTTACCACACCTGACTTTTACTCCAGGTGTTAGGGGAAAAAAAAAAAAAAAAAAGAAATCCACTCCAGAGCTCCTTCCAAAGCTTCACAAAGGCAACAAGAGTTTCCTATGGAATTCAATGGACAGAAGTTGCTAGTTAATGTTGTATTTTCTGATGGCATTGGAATCCCCTTAGAGGATACAGCTTCTACTCCCACATTCTTCAGACTTCCATTTTAATCGGCAAGCATCTAAACAACTTCAGCGCTCTCTGACCCGTACAAAGGGACCCTCGATGCTGACAGACTGACAACTGTTATCCATAGCCTCTCCATGGGGGAATCCCAGCTCCAGGCATGGCACAGAGGCTCCCCACGTTGTGTCAGGGAGGTGACTCGGACACCCTGCCAGGAGCCGACAGCAGCACCCGGGCAGCTCTACACAGAGCAGCAGGTCCCAAAGGCTGCCCGCCCCAGCTAAGGCGGATTTTCTTCCCGGGGAGAACACAGCGTTACTTTACACCCTCCTCCTGCGCCAGGACGGCAAGAGGAACCTCGGCTACCTTTCTCCAAGCTGGGTCCTCTCACGAAGCAGAAGAGCGGTCACTGCGATCAGCCTCCGGAGCCCGACCATCCCCGCGACAGTTCGGCAAACACTCGGCGTATTGGGTTTTGGGGGTTTTATTCCCGGAGCCGGGAAACACGTGGCGAGCGGATCACCCCCCTCACCGCGCCGGCATCCCTCGCGGCAGAGGCGGGAGAAGCGGGGGCGGAGTCGCAGCCTCAGCGGGCTATTTAAAGGGCCTCAGGAGTGGCGGGATTTTCGATCCCCGCGCACCCATCAAGGTTGAACAAAGGGGGAGTGGTGGAGCCATCTGGGAGTGCTGAGGAAGTCGGTGGTTAGTCACTCTGGTAGGAAGAGCTATGGCTGCAACCCAGCCAAGAGCTGGTGGCAAAGGAAATGTGGCAACCCAGACAGAGGTCCCATGTAAACATGTTGGTGCCCAGGCCCCTGGCTGCAGGGAGTGCTGGGGCCTTTCACTGGGAATGGGGGACTGCAGGAACAACACCTGTGTGAGCAGGTACATGATTTGCTCAGCCTGGTGGCTGAGCTGAGGGAGGAGGTGGAAAGGCTGAGGGCTATAAGGGAGTGTGAGAGGAGATAGACTGGTGGAGTCAGACCCTCCCACCCCTGAGGGAAAGGCAACAGGATCCCCTGGCCTCTTGCCACCAGGTAAGAGGAGGGGACCTAAGAGACGTGGGGGAATGGAAACAGGTCCCTCCTCAGGGAGGCAGGCGAATCTCCTGCCAGCCTGCCTTACCTCCCCTGTTACCACTGCTCAGCAGGTATGGGGCTTTGGAAACTGAGGGCCAGGTGGATGAGGATGGAAAGCAAGGACCATCTGAGGAGACATCCAGGGTGAGTCAGTCACCTGCACACCTTAGGGCTAGTTCAAGCAAGAAAAAAGGAGAGTACTCATGGTAGGTGATTCCCTTCTGAGGGGAACTGAGGGCCCCATATGTCAGCGCGATCCCTCCCACAGGGAAGTCTGCTGGCTCCCTGGGGCCCAGGTTAGAGATATTAGTAGGAAACTCCCTGGTGTGGTGCGGTGCTCAGACTACTGCCCACTTTTGGTCATCCAAGCTGGTAGTGATGAGATCACAGAGAAAAGTCCAAAAGTGATTCAAAAGGACTTCAGGTCATTAGGGAGATTGGTTGCAGGATCGGGAGCACAGGTAGTGTTTTCCTCAATCCCTTTAGTGACAGGGAAGTATACTGAAAGAAACAGGAAAACACATCTGATGATTAACAGATGGCTTAGAGGCTGGTGCCACCAACAGACTTTTGGGTTTTTTGATCTCAGGGAGGTCTACACAACACCGGGTCTACTGGCAACAGATGGGGTTCAGCTGTCTCAAAGGGGAAAAAGGATCCTTGTGCATGAACTGGCAGGGCTCATAGAAAGGGCTTTAAACTAGATTTGAAGGGGACGGGACTGGGCTGGCCAGAGAGGAGCCTGTGCGCAGCATGCCGGTGCTGGTGGGACAGTGTGCTGGTAAGGCCGTTCAATCTGCTGTTTCAGTTGAGGTGAGGGATGGGGATGCATCCACCTGGGGAATAAATCAGGTCAACCAGGCTTGGCACCAAGGCTCCTCAGCTACCACCAAAGATAGTAATGAAAAGGCAGACAATCCTGGGGCTGTGTATGACAATGGTATATCCTCCCACTCTCCTCCAGGAAAACCTGCATGTTTGGCCGCCTCTCTGAAATGCCTATACAGTAATGTATGCAGTATGGGGAACACGCAGGAGGAACTAGAGATCTGCATGCACTCTCAGAACCATGATCTCATTGCAATTACTGAGACATGGTGGGACAGCTCATATAACTGGAACCCTGTCATGGATGGCTACATCTGTTTTAGGAAAGATAGGACAGCAAGGAGGTGGAGTTGCTCTTTTTGTGAGAGAGCAACTGGAATGTATTGAGCTTTCCCTGGGGGTGGATGAAGAGCAGGTTGAATGCTTGTGGCCAAGGATCAAGGCTAATATGGGAAACACTGTTGTGGGTGTTTACTACAGGCCACCTGATCAGGATGAGGAAGCTGATGAGGCCTTCTACAGGCAGCTGGAAGTAGCCTCGCAATCACAGGCTGTAGTTGTCATGGGGGACTTCAGTTACCCTGACATTTTCTGGAAAAGCTACACAGCCAGGCATGCGCAGTCCAGGAGGTTCCTCCAATGCATTGATAATAACTTCTTGATGCAGGTGGTGGAGGAGCCGACAAGGAGAGGGGTAGTGCTGGACTTTGTATTGATGAACAAAGAGGGACTTGTCAAGGATGTGAAGGTAGGGAGCAACCTTGGATGTAGTGACCATGAGGTGGTGGAGTTCAGGATCATATGCAGCAGTCACAGAGCCACAAGCAGGGTCATTGCCTTAGACTTCAGAAGGGCTAACTTTGGCCTCTTCAATGACCTGCTTGGAGAAATCCTGTGGGATAGGGGTCTAGATGGTAGGGGAGCCCAAGAGAGCTGGTTAATATTCAAGCACCATTTCCTCCAAGCTGAAGACCAGAGCATCGCAAAGAGTAAGAAATCAAGTATGAGAGCTAGGAGACCTGCATGGATGAGCAGGGAGTTAATGAATAAACTTAGGCAGAAAAAGGAAGTATATAAAACATGGAAGAAGGGGCTGACCACTTGGGAGGAATACAAAAATGTTGTCAGAGGATGTAGGGATGCAATAAGGAAAGCTAAGACCTCCTTAGAAATGAACCTGGCAAGAGAGGTCAAGGACAATAAAAAAGGCTTTTTCAAGTACATTGGAGGAAAAAAGAAGACCAGAAGAAATGTTGGCCCACTGCTGAATGAAGTGCGTGCCCTGGTGACCGAGGATATGGAGAAGACAGTTACTGAATGCTTCCTTTGCCTCGGTCTTTACTGCTTAGACCAGCCCCCAGGAGTCCCCGAGCTTGGAAACCATAGAGAAAGTCATGAGGAAAGAAGGTTTTGCTTCAGTTGAAGAGCATTGGGTTAGAGATCAGTTAAGCAAACTGAACATCCACAAATCCATGGGCCCTGATGGGAGGCACCCACGAGCACTGAGGGAGCTGGCAGAAGCCATTGCTAGGCCACTCTCCATAATCTTTGAAAAGTCATGGAGAACAGGAGAGGTGCCTGAGGACTGGAGGAAAGCCAATGTTACTCTAATCTTCAAAAAAGGCAAGAAGGAGGACCCAGGTAACTATAGACCGGTCAGCCTCACCTCCATCCCTGGAAAGATGATGGAACAAGTTGTTCTTTGTGTCATCTCAAAGCATGTTGAGGAAAGGAAGCTAATCATGAGTAGTCAGCATGGATTCAACATGGGAAAGTCATGCTTGACCAATCTGATAGCTTTTTATGATGGCATCACTAGATGGATGGATGAGAGGAAGGCAGTGGATGTGGTCTACCTTGACTTCAGCAAAGCTTTTGACACGGTCTCCCATGGTATCCTCATAGATAAGCTTAGGAAGTAAGGACTGGACCATTGGGTGGTGAGGTGGGTTGGGAACTGGCTGGAGGAAAGAGCTCAGAGAGTTGTGGTCAATAGGGCAGGAAACAGAAGGTTCAAACTGAACGTGAGGAAACTTCTTCACTGTGAGGGTGACAGAGCTGGGACAGGCTGCCCAGAGAGGTGGTGGAGTCTCCTTCTATGGAGACTTTCAAAAGCTGCCTGGACTTGTTCCTGTGTGACCTACTCTAGGTGATCCTGCTCTGGCAGGGGGGTTGAACTAGATGATCTGTAGAGGTCCCTTCCAACCCCTAACACTCTGTGAATCTGTGATCCATGCTTAGGCATTGTCACCAGTGAACACTGATTTTTTTTGTTGCTGTTTTTAAATTGAGAAGTTCTGGCATGATTGCGGAAATGCTACACAAGTAGCACCTTCACAATTTCCTAATTTTTAGCTAAAATGGTAGTGGCCTGTTAATGTCAGATACATACAAGGTATGGCGGGTGGCCCCAAAGGTCTGTTGTGAAAGAAGTGCCCCATTTTGGGTCTTCAGACAGGCAGGTCACCTTTTCCCCCTCCTCAGAGTTACCACACAGAGATGGCGTCAGGCACTTGTGCGCCACTCTCACGGACAACACATCAATAGGTACTTTCTGTGCAATACAGCAGCAACCTTTCTGTCAGAACTGACCTAGTGCAGCTCAGACATGAAAGAGCATTTATACAGCATCCCAAAAATGGTTGTAACCATTTATTTAGGAACTGCATGGTAGATCCAAGGGAAGAATTTCGCCCCAGTGAAACAAATTGAATCCCACCAGGAAAGGCCTGTTTACAGCCCAGCCCCAAAGGGCTTTTTTTCCAAAGTTACTAGCATCCTCAGATAATTTTGCTAGCATGATTTATATATAACTGGGGAAGCCCTTAGATGAAAATCACATGTGGAAATCTGCAGTGCTGCCAGGTGGCCTCTGGAGGGAAGAAAGCGCTGTGAAACTTCTGGAATGGTTTAAAGCCCTGAGTCCCTACAAGGCAATTTGGATTACACCACGGCCCACAGCAACATGCTGTTCTTGAATACACAAAGCATAAATATAGCAAATCGAGTTAATATGTTTTGTACTGCACATCTTGTTTTGTTTGCACACAGTGCTACTAGAAACAGCTTCCAATACAGTCCAGCTTTCTTCATGATTGTTTTGGTCCCGCTCATGGCTATTTATGTAAATATCCATTTTACAGAGGAAATTGTAAAAAGTGATTGCAAATTAGCAAGCACTGTCCAAGGACTGCAAGGGACTGCTTGGATCAGTTCCCTCCTCCACCCCAGTCAATCATGTAAGAAACGTCAGGATCAAGCAGGCCCTTAATGATGCCTGCTTTCCCCCCTTTCTTGTATGCGCCTTCATATGAACTTCTCAAAGCATGTTCCTTCTGCCAGATCTGATGCTGAACTGGCAGGTGGAGCAGGGTAACATGTTGTTATTTGCAACTAAGCAGAATTGCACCGTAAACTCATGGTTCTGCTCCCAAGAAAGCAAGCCCTCACCCAGCATCTTGACTCTTGGAAACTCAAGCCAAGATGAAGGAATGCCATCTTTAGAGATGCACAGACTGCTGCAGTCCCACTTTTTAGGGAAGAAAGCCCAGCAGACTTATAGTGGAGAATCCCAATGTAAGGCAGCCAGGACTCAAGACAGAGTAATTGGCTAGCAAATGATTTCAAAGTGTGACTGTTCTCCCTTAATCACCTACTGCATCTTTTCTTTTTTTTTTTTTTTAATTGCTGTCCTTCCTGTGCAGAGAACAAAAATCTATTTCCAAGCAACAGATTATTTGACACATCACAGTCACCTTGGGGATGCAGAAACTAGCTGGAGCTTCATCTGCAAGTGCGTCCTGCCTGTATCAAGAAGGTCCCTAGCACACACATCCTTCCTTAGCACCAGACTCTGAAACAGATCCCCCCAAAATGGCATTGTATCCTACACATGCTTTGGGTAAATTGCACAGCTTTATTTTCTTTTCTAACTCAAAGATAGCCAAATGAATGATTCCATATGTTTGTAACCTTTCCCCAGTCTGTGGTGGATTGTTTTACAACCACTTGCACGCAGCTGATGCATTGAGGGATTGCTCACCCCTCGCAGCAGGAGCAGTCTCATCAACACAGAGCCTGCTGCCCACATGCAAGCCTGGGTCTTTTCCAGTCTACTCAAGGAGCCTGGTCCATCTTGAAATACTCCAGAAGGGCTCATTTAATCTCAGCAGCTATGAAATGTGTCCCTATTATTTAGCTTATAGTGTGCAAAAATAAAAAAAAAAAATCACAGGGGTGTGGTTACAGTGCTGAGGAATGAGGGAGTAGAGAAAAAAAAAAAGAATTATGCTAAAGGGGGAGAAGTAAATCTTAAAGGAGGATTAAAAGAAACACCAAATGTATTCAGCTAGACCCAGCATAACTTGGTTATTGACTTCATAACAATGTACATGACTGTGAACTTTCCCAAGTCTTTTTACACATTAATTCATAGTTCACCTGGCACTCAGCTGTGCAAACCAAAGCTCTACACTCCAGTTGTTTGGAAAAAAACCTTTCTAGGCTTGTCAGGCAGCACTGCTTTCAGGTTTTGTAGCTACAGTTGAATATGCTGCTCATCATCACTGGCCCGGTGCATACGCAGCCACCCCTAAAGACTCTCGCTTCAGAGACAGCAGGACCAGGACATCAGCTGGACAAAAAGGAAAGGGAACTTCAGCGCTGTCTTCATCAGAAATGAGACGCAGAAAACCCATGAAACCACCTCAGGGAGAGGAAGTGTGTGAGCACAACAGAGATCTGTGTGTTAAGAGAGGGCATCATTAGATATGGCACAAAGTATTGGATGGTGGCTGGAAATTTTTGCTAGGAAGCAAGGAGCAGGGCGAGTTCAATGTGAATTTGGCACATGCATCATCTCACTTCATTGACACTGAAGTCGTTTGAAAAAAACATCAACAAGCAGATGAGGGAAACGTTCCAGCTGAGTTTCACTGTCTGCCTTTCCTGAGCGTTATCATCTGAGTCTTAAACCAGCGACACTGCAAGACAAGCCAGCGAATCTGATGTCCCATCTCCTGCTGATTAGGTGGCAGGTGTAGCAAGGAGACCTGGGAGATTCCATGTTTAAATAAAAAAGCCAGTTGCCAGCACCAACTGATTGGCATTAATGCAAATAAGCCATTCCAGAGTTTAACTCAACCATGCCACATGTCAGCATCCCATTACTGCATTACATTATGTAAATCAACCTCCAAGAAAATGCAAATAGAAAAGAAGAAACTATAATCTCAGCAGGCATCATTCTGTTGAGTGCAGCCCCAGCTGCCAGCCCCATGCAGGCCTTATACCCACGTTCCTGTAAAACAGGTTGCAGTCTTTTCACTGGCTCTCCATTTACCTCTACTCCTCTTATTTACTCAACATTAAGGGCATGTACCTGCATACTGAAGAAGGGGGAGCTAAGGGGGACAACCAACACCTAACCCATGTTAGAACCACTCCAACAGCAAACTCTGGCCAACACATGAAACTGTGCTGACCAACCTCTCACAGCTCCACCAGGTCAGTTCTGAGTCTCTTTGTAGACCCAGGAATGCTTTATGATCTAAAAATAAAGGACAAAAAAACCCCACCCCGGTTTGAAATATACTTATTTAATGGTTTCTTGGGAATACTGAAGTTGCTAAGCACTGAACTCTCCTGTTTAGCTTCACAGAGACTCAAACAAACCACTGTGCCATCTGCTTTTGCTCATTTCTTATTTGCTCAGTCTAACCTGGATTTTTGTTTTCAGAGTTATAGGTCCAGTATAAGTCATATTCACTGCCCACCTGTGGTCCAACCTTGGTACTTTCTGCCTCTCACTTGCTTTTTTCTGTGCAATGCACTTCCTCTGCTTTTCTGTCCTTCTCCTGCATTGGGCTGCGCTAATCCCAGTTTTGAATCTCACAATTGGCTTCGTTTCATCCACCACTGTAAATCCAAGCTTCTTACTCCCTACTCACATCTCCTCAACATCTCATCCTCCCCTTTACTCCCTGTGTTCCCTTTAAGACTCCCAACCACCTTTTACCTTTCACTCACTCGTGTGAAAGTCTCACCTCCCACCCATGCACACAAGTCCCTCTGACCACACTTCTTCCGTTCACATCTCTGCAGAGACCACTTCAGTGAGAATGTTCAAACAAATTCACCAACAAATTGTAAAGAAAGCTGTGTACCACTTTAAGACCAGACTTTGGTGATTTGATTTATCCCAGACATTGCTCGCTTGGATGTAATATCCCTTGCCCTGCTTAGCTCATGAGAGCACTGAAGCAGGGACTGTGATTTCCTGTTTCATGAGGCAGACCACACTGTCAGGGCCTAATAAACACTGGGCACTGTTTCATTTCCCTATAATTAGTGGCATCATTTGACCCATATTACAGAAAGGGAGGCACAAAAGCAGCAGACAGGATTCATGCTATCTGTAGAAGTGGATCAAATTCAAAAGCAGCATCCAAGGAATGTTTAAAGAACAATAAATCTTCAAAGACATCATCATAAGCTTAAATAATCCTACTGTAGGGGTTATGTGCCCTATTCAGTCAGAGAAAGGAAATTTAGAAAAGAAATTTCTGTCCAAAGTTATATGGTTACATTATAGAAATGCTTGGTGGGCATAGAGGGGAGGTGGAAGAAGGGAACAGAAAGGACAAATAAAAAAATTCCTTTTACTGTGTAACACATTGTACTTGGTTTTGTAATTGAAGATCTCAGAGTCTTTTCCCAGTGGATGATTGTTGGTTTCACTTATTGTAAGGAGAGTCAGCAATTCCAGAGGCAGAAGTAAATGCAGGAAAGGTAACCCAAGCAACAACACAAACTGGAGATGCCTTCATGATACCAGGATAGCCAAGAAAAGATACACAATATTATATAGCCAGGCACTTCTGTATGTATGTCACAATATAAAATCGACCTTTTCCTAATCTCGTCCTCAAAACCTCCAACCACATGGTCATACCAGTGTCTAGCTTTGATCACATAACACCACAGGCATCAGCTTTATGGGGGCTGCTGCAATCCTCAGCCCTTCTAGTCAATCGGCAGCTGATCTCTGCAAGCCTCCATGCTGATTTGACAGCAGGAAAAGATATTTCCTGCAGGACACCAACCTTCATGTTGAGCCTTTATTGAATTCTCTTGTAGCTGGGGGGCAGTAGGTTATGGAAGGGTGGGGTTTACCCGTGTCTTCTGCCTGGGTATGGGAAGGCCTGAACAAAAGGTGTTGGGAGGGACTGGCAGCCAGAATGGCAGCAGCTGTGGTGGGGAGGGTCCAGCACGATTAACTGCACTGACGTTAGCTGAATGCACGTCACTCGAAGTGAGACGGTGTAGTTTCAGTCTTGATGATAATGTCTGCAGGAGATTTGTTTTGAGAGTAAGGGACAAGAAAAGAACAGAGTCTCAGCAGAGGAAGGATGAACATCTGGTCTGAGGCAGATGACACTTCTGGAAATGATGGCCATGCAAATCTCCCGTCTGTATGAGCTCAGAACAAAGAGCGCACACAGCAGATGATATCTAGGCTCACGCTGCCATTTAAATGGGATCTGCTAAGAAACAAGCATGCCATTTTCATCTGCAGCAGATTTGTTTTACGACATGCTGGGCCTGACTGGGCTTCTCTGCTAAAGAAATGAAGAATTCCTGAAGCCAAGGACATTAGAAGTTGGGATGTGGTGCTTGCCAAGTCCTCTTCCTGCCCCCTCCAGGATGTGGAGGCTCCCAGCTCATTGTAGATCAGTCACAACGCTTTGGGCAATCTGCCACCTTGGCCCCACTCAGACACCAGCCAAACATCATTAGGAAAGCTACAAATTCATCTACTCAAAGAAGTGAAAAATATACATAGTGCAATCAACTCTCTGCATCTGTTTGAGCTTTGGTATGTGTCCATGTTTCAGAGTCACTTTATGAAGTGAAACCAGATTTAATCTCAGAGCATCCAATAAAGTATGGGGGCATGCCAAGATAGATAGCAAGGAAATCTGCGCTATGATATCAGCCACAAGCAGGTGAGACATCGCATGGGGTCTCATTATATTCAAACAGTGCAGAGGCTACAGATTTCATAGCACCTGTAAAATTAGAGGGTTTGGAGGACACTGATCTAGATACCAGCACAGAAAATATGAAGATTGGGCTGACAGGGGAAAGTGAACAAGACTTATTTTGAGATGAAGACAGTAATAGCTTTGGTAATCAGGCAGGATGATGTAGGACAGCGATACCCAAACTCTTTGAGAAGACATGACAAACACCCCTCACTCTGGCATCAAACTACAGCTTCATCCAGATTTCCCATTGATGTCATTGAGACGTAACAGTTGAGGAATACAAAGAGCTCAATTACATTTCCAAAGGCAAAACATCACCATTTCCCCAACTGATTGGAAAGTGTTTTCCAATACTTCAAAATATAAATGTAGAGAGAAAGGCAAAATGTTGAGAATCAACCCTGAATGGAAATTTAGGGATTTGCAAAGATCTCCTGCTCTGCCCTTGCCTCTGCACTGCTGAACTCCTTTGACTCATCAGTCCACCAAGCCGCAGGCCCTTTGGGTACTGGCATCAGCGTTAAAGGTTGGGAAACTCACAGGCCACAGCATCTGTCCACCCCACAGCTCCTGCCCAATTCTGTGGATGCAAATCCTTAATAAGGCTTGAATTAGGGCTTACACTTCTGAGTGCCAGCTGAATCAACCCTCCAAGTCTGTCAGCCTTTGTCTACTGCTCCTAATGAGACCTGTACAGGAAAATTTGACTGAGGTACTTGGAGAGAGAAGAGAGACATTGAAGCTCAAGGAAAGGTCTGAGAGACACCAAGAACAGCATAGGAAGACTTGAGCAGCTGAACTTAAATCTGCACAGAGCAAAGTATGCATCCTGCTCAAGCCAGCACCCCACAGGTCACATAGGGATCTCTGCAAGCATAGGATGAAGCCTCCTGCCCAGCAGACTCCTATCTCATTACTGACCAAAGCAGGCAACCAAGATGGTACAACCTTCATTTGAGATCCCTCCTTCAGCCAGGCCTTCCTGAGAGCTCTCCCATGTGAGTTCTCTTGTCTAAGAACAGCTAAGCCCGTGTTGCCATTTTCCATATGGGCAGAAGAGACTGTCATAGAAGTGCCTCATCAACTACCTTCCGCAAAGACTGTAGAAACTCATCTTTGAGACTACCATTTTCCTGTCAGATTTGGTTAGCTGATAGCAATCAGTGGCTCCAGAAGTTATGATGACACACTACAGAGGGGAGGAATAAAAACAAATCATGGGAACAAAGTCTTGAGGACTCCGAGTTGAGTACTTAGGTTGAGGACTTGACAGGTGCTGCCCACACAAGTACAATTTGTATAACTGCTATCCAGTGGAGCAAGCACTATATGTCTCGGCTGGCAGCTGAAAGTAGGGATGTAAGTCACAGAAAAGAGTTGTTTCTCAGCCAGCCATTACATAAAAGTAACTCTTTGAGGAGTTTTTCACATGCATTGTTAAAGTTGAATTTTTGCTTGAAGGTACAAAGCAGAAAACCAACAAAATCAAAACAGACTTTCAGAAGGGCAAGGAAATATGCCAACAAATACACTACACAGGGCTTCACCTTGTCAAGACTTTGGCATGCACAGACTTGAAACAACAACAACAAAAAAATTCACCTTTTGCCACTTGCTTTAAGAAATTTCACAATCCTCTGAAAACGTACAATGAAGTACCTTGTAACGTCAAGGCTGATAAGCAGCTCCTGGCTGGAAGGCGAGGCAGCTCTCTGTTTCGCACTGCAACACTTTGTCATGAAACCAATCAACAACATTAACGGCACATAAACTCATTCATTAAGGGAAACACGTTTCGGCTCACGTTCTTTGCACTGACAGCTGGCCTCCCATAGACTGCATACTTCAAGTCTAGCCCCAAAGGAAGAAACTGGGGGGAACATTTTTCCTTTGACATAAATAAGCAGAGTTTGATTTAACCTCAGTTGAAAAAGGTAGATTTCCCAAATAGTCTGATTGTAAGAACACACAGAAACTGACATTTGGACTTTTTTTATATTTTAAAAAATGGAATTGACTTTCTCAATTCTCAGACTGTCATTCTGCCTCTGCCAAAGGTCTTCCAACTAGATCCAAAATACTGAAGCTTGGAGAGAGAAAAGATACTGCAGTGACCAGAGAACCCAGTATATTCCTGAATATTCAGAGCACAGTTTATTCCTCCCAATATCCCTAACAACTTCCCATGCACACAGCAGGGCATTCAAGCCAAAACTGACTCAGCAAGAAGAAAGAAAATTTTTATTTCTTAATAGAGTATTAATTTGTGTCTCTGTTCAGGCTAAGAGGGCTGAGAGAGAGAAGATTAAGCAGCAGTAGGAATACTTATTGACCAAACTTTGACAAAAAGTTTTCATGCACTTTTTACTTATTAATTCCCTAGCTGCATTTTAGTAAGGGCTCTTCTGGACAAGGATCAGTGGAATTCCTAATCAAAACCATGACAAGAAAAAAAAAAAAGTACCACTTCTGCTTCCAACATGAAATATTTAGTGTAAAATCCCATGAGCTGCGGTATAATGACATCACACTAATGGAAGAAGAAGAGAAAACCTTCTAACAATTAAAAAGAGCCTTGCTGAGAAAACTCACAGGAAATTGTCAAGCTGTCATTTATATATCAACCACAGCACATTGGGTAGTACTGCAGGCTACTGTACACCCATTTGTCTCTTTAATGGGCTGCATCAGGAAACAATAAAGGCTATAAGCTGAAGGAGGTATTTCTTTGTTTGCTTTTAAACAGAAGGGTAACATCAGTTAAAAGACACTGTGGTACCACTCATTGGAACAGGCCTTCAGAGCCTGTTCCAAGTCTCTGGTACCGCTCTCCTCTCTATAGCACCTGCACAATCTTGGAGCGTCTCCGGAAACATCAGAGTTAGCCCACTGGAAAAGAAAAAGAACTTTGGCCTAATGCATGTTTAGTTTTCTGACAAAACCAAAATTTGTGTAGACCAGCAAGCAAAATTTTTTCCACCTCCTGCATCTCCAGCAAAATTGCCAGCGAAGGGCTGGTTCCAGAGCCGTGACTGCTGACACGGTAACGCGCACGGCAGGGAGAACACAGCTTGAGATTTAGATGCCAGGCTGAGCATTCAGCACTGGCAGGTACAGAAACCTTGTTTTGACTTTAAACCTGAGCAAATCTGATCTGGGAGTTCACTGATGGAGAATAAATATGGAAGAAACTGATTTCAAATTGTGTCTTTTGAAAGGATGAGTTGACAGGACAAAAATAGCAAATGCAATAGGTACCTGACTACCATTGTTACATTTGTTTAAGAAGAGATTGCTGCAATGTTCAGGAGCCGCATAAAAGACTCTGCAATATGCAATCAAGCCACAGGTCTGAAAACACACCAAGAAACATCCAGTAACTTGCACAAATGATAAAAGCTGGGCAGAGAAAAGAAGTAATTACATCTACTTTGAAACTCTATTTAGCTATTTTTAGTGCTTTAATCAAGGGCCCAATTCTTCTACCTTTCTTCACACCAAAAATAATCCTTTTCTCTTTAATTATGTTCACTAGAATGGCTACAGGCAAATTAAGTTTCTATGAAACTAGAGTTAAGGGAATCAGAACCGGGCCCAAAACATTTTGGATCAGAAACAGAGACTCTGACCAAACGCAGCACCATCAGTGGCTAAAAAAAAGCATCCCTTTACCCCTTGGCCTGATGGACCCAGCCCAGAGCTGGAGGCTAAGGTTTACCCACTGTGATATTTAGCCAGTGGCCTCTCTAGGGCTGTGCTAATCAGACCAACTGAGCTGGATCGCTGTCTGACGCAGAGAAACACAGATGGCTATTAAGGATTGGACTGTCACCAACTCATTCACAAATGCCATCAGGCTATCAGACACCAGCCATTTCTGGGCAAATCCCAGAAGAGAGGGGTAAAATGGAAAATGCTTCTTAAACAGTAGTTTTTAGCATGAACTTCCACATCAAATCCCGCCATGAGTGCCAGACTTGAGAGTAGCTCTGTACATTGTTCATATAGTGCTCTGCACTGATTCAGTGTTCTGAATTGGGGTAGAAAGAGCCAGAGCAAGTATAAGAATCCCTTTTATTGCTGTGTTTTGTGTTGTGTCTACACCAGCACAAAGTCCAGACCTGGAGAAAAAGGTGTAAGAGCAATACCCAGACAAGTGTACCTAAGGAGCATGCAAAGCAGAGCTATGCGAGTTTTATTTGCTTTGGAGACTTGAAAGATATCTGACAGTCAGAACAGCATCTGTATGACCTTTAAGCAATGCTTTAAGCAAGTATCAGCATTTGTCAGGTTTTGTATTTCACTAAAACTTGTCAATTTGGGGTTCATTGTTATTCCTAACTCTTCACATTCAGATACTCTTAGCACAGTGCTCTCAGCCTTGTTTGGTCAAGTAGGAAGCACCAATTGCCTCTTACTGACCATCTCCTCTCTAGCCCCCACTGAATTTGCCCTGTGCTGCATTTTGGGGATAAAAAAACCCCAACCAACCACCAAAACCCAACCACCAGAAAACAATACAGAAAGGAACCAAAAGAGGATTAGTGTCCCACTCTGATATTTCTTCATGTGTGTTTCTGACAAAGTTTCTCTGTCTTGTCAAGCCTTTTTCTGGAAGAGAGAACATTGAAAATAAAAAGCCCTCAAGTGCATGACTTTTAAAACAAATGGCAAAATAAAAAGGAAAAAAACCTAGCTGTAAATAAATGACTTTCTGAACACGACAGGGCATTGAGCACGAAGTCTGCTCCCTCAGGAAGCATGCAGAGCCTAAGCACGGCTGGGAGAGCTGTGTACCCGGGCACCGTGCGACTGTGCCGACAGCAACCCTTGGCTCCCGAGGGTGCCACTCAGAAGACCCTGGGGAGGAGAGAGGAGTAGCGAGGGAGAGACCCTTTGCCCATTGTCATACTTGCTGTATTTGAGCAGCAGGATATTTTCCAAAGAATAACCCTGAGGGAGGTCCTTACCCCCCTCCTCCCCCTAACAATAAAATGCCTGGAAGTCCCTCCATCACTGCAACCCAATCTGTCCTCTCTTCAACAGCCCTTCCCAGTCCTGCCTTCTGACAGCCACTGAAAGATTTCCCACCCCTCCAATCTGAGTTAAGATACGGGCTGTATGTACCTGAAATACACCTTTTATGCACAATTTCAGGCCCAGTCTTTTGACTTTGGTAAAACCCTACAATACACCAGTGAGTCTGGTCCAGCTAAGTCAAATATGAAGTCCTTCCACACGATAGTGAAGTCCACATAAAAAACTGTAAAATACCATTATTCCTGTAGTTTATAACAACTTAATTAAAATTTAAAAAGAGAAGGACACCTCAATCTTAGTACCAGCATCAGGACAGAAAAGTGGCATTGCATTAAGGTGCCAGTTGGGCAATCCAGGACACCCTTACACAAGGGAAGGTGAACCAGATATGAGGCAATATAGCATGGGATTGCAGCTGGCAGGCTGCCACAAATGAGGTAATCAGGAAGGATTCTGAACAACTCTTACATCATGTAAGACACTGGTGAAGTGAAGTCACTCTGTTCCAAGGAATATTTCCCTGCCACGGCCCAAGACATCAGCCGCAAGAACAGGGTGCAAGGTACGGTGATGTGAATTAACCCTGGTAACAGCTCTGGTATATGCTGACCTAAGTCAATTGACTAAGTGGGATATTATTCCAGGCCTTATTTCCAGAAGAAGCCATCTGACAGCTGTTACCTTGCAAATTGCTCTGTAGAAACAGGTGCAAAACAAGCAGAAAAAGCTCCATTTTTCTTCCTTACTGAACTGAAGCACTCAAAACCAATGTTTACTGAGAACTGTGTCTTTGGAAAACTGGAAGACCATGAAGACCCTTCCATGTCTCCACAAAGGGATGCTCCCAGCAGTCACCTCATGCTGTGAGCAAGGCAGCCCAGCAGAAATCCAGACCTGAAGTAATGCATAGCTTAATTACAATTTGTGAGGTCTTCAAAGATGCTTAGCAGGAAAGGCACTGGAAATGCATGTACATTCAAAATAATTATAAAAATACCTTTCTTGACTTTGGAAAAACACTATGAATCTAAAAGAAAAGAATAAGGAAAATCCTCCATTTGAACGAATGAAGCATAAAACACTCAATTCAGAACATAATCACTAAACAAGACAGTATTTCCCAACCAGCCTCTGGAAATTATGCACAGCAAGGGCAGATACATCTAGATTCTCAAAAGAAAAAGAGCAGCTCATCTCCTCGTTGTTCTGGGATTCTAACAGAATCAAAGGGACCACTTTAACACTCCAAAACCCCCACAAAAATCTCTCTCAAACACATTTCAAGCAGCCTAGATGGAAGAGAAAGAAAACTGCGATCAGACACATCATGATTTAGGGAGATCTGAGTGCAGAAACTTGTGAGCATTTCCACTGAATGCTAAGCAGTAATTAAATGCTTCCTATAGAAAAGAAAGGTTGTCCTTGGGACACTTCTGTCAATCTGCATTTAACAGACGCAGCAGACTTCTCAGTTCAAGCACACGAGCGCTCCAGTTCTTCGCTGAAGTGACCTTAGCTGTCAGCCCAGCCTGTCCTGTTCAATATCTCCGGCTCTGCTTGGTACGTTATGTGAACATGTGTGGGGATGAGAAGATACAAAAAGGAAAAGCATGATGAACAGGCAAAACATTGGCCCCAATTAAAAAATTAAACAGGTGTCCCGAGACTGTCAGCCTGAAGATGGAGCATCTACATTTAATTAAAGGGATAAGTTTAGCAGAAAATGCCACTCCAGCTACTGTCAGAATGCATGATTAATTTGTGATAAAATACCCAGCACTCTCTAACAGAAGCAGACGGCTGGGGGACGCATATTTACACGATCTCGTTACTCCTTCAGATATTACCAATGACCCTGGGCTTAGCGTCAGTGCATTAAAATGAAATTCTCACATCTGGTCTTCTGAAGTCTCAGACTTGCTGGAGGCTTTTTGAAGTAACCTAGTCTGATGTCACGCTGAAGCCTGGGAACAAGGAAGCAAGATCCGATAGAGGCTGCTGCCTTTCCACCGTCGATGGGGTCACCTGCCTCCTAGGTCACCAGTCCATCTCCTGCAGTAACACAACGGCATGGCTCTGCCTTAAGTTCATCAGCAATGCCAGTCTTTTCCAAGCGATTCCTTAAACAACTGCCATGACAGCAGGTGCTACACCCATTGCTAATCAACTATTTTAATTAGCATTTAGGGTAGGTGTTTGGATTTTTTTCCACATGATCGATATACTCTGCCACTGAGATGTTAAAAAGCACAATTATTTCTCCTCAGTCATAATGAGTTTTGTAAACCATTTGGGTCAGATGACATGCACAACTGTACCTTGAAGTCTAACTTTTCCTACCTATCTAATGATGTTTTAAATAATTGCGAGGTCCTCACTGGCTTTCAGCTAAATAGAGGATTTGGTCTTGCTTCCAGGATCACAGTGCTTCCTCCGCCACCTTCTTCCCCTAGGAAGGGAAGATGGCCTTTTGCTGGCTTGGGTTTCCTGAGCCCCACACCTATGGATACAGCTGTTGCTTTGTTCCACGCAGATTAGCTGGAACAGTTTTAAGAATTAAACCGGCAAGGCTCTGAGGACATCCCTGTGGAACTTCTGCTGAGTTGCTTCCCTGGATTGATGCTCTGACAGACTATAAAAGATACAAAAATGTCCACTCAGGGCTCTTGCCTTTTCACTCAACAGGTAATTTCAGAAATCTAATAACCATCTCTCTTCATACTAATGACCACACACATGGGGCCTACACGCAATGTTCCAAACCTCTCCAGAAAAGAGGTGACTATTTACCCAAACACACCACAGTACAACTGGCATTTAACAGGACATTATTTGATGTACCTGAACTCTGAACTGTAGTTCTCAATCTTACTCCCCAGAAATCCCAGAAAAAAGGCAGGAATCATCGTCACCTTTACCTTCAGCTCCACTTGATGTCAGCCATTCCCTTCTACCCCTATCCATGGCCATGCTCCTAGCAGGAGACTTCAGGTTAGTCTTTTCACTTCAGAGACATGGCGAAGATTATTAAGACTTCATTGAGATAACTTCAACTATTCTATAGGTACAGACACTTAAACAGCCACATGCTAAAGGCAGGCAGTCACACAAAAGTATATGAGACTGTTTGGACTTACACCTAGCTAAGCTTTTGACTGGTTTTGAATTTCTCTCAACTGTTGATGGAGGAATTTCTCATAACAACTTCAAGCAATGTAAAAAACACTGTACATAAAAGTAGCCAGCAGCTACTGATCAACTGTCATCAGCAAGGGCCTAAATTAATGACAGCCTGGAATACCGCTACTTCTGCATTCACAGATAAACAGAGAGAGTTAGATAGTGCTATGGAAAATATATTCCATATTCCAATATTTCAGCAGGATATAGGCATAACTATTTCTGATTTCTGATGGCTGAGCTACTCTCCACTACCCCTGATGCACTGTAACAGATCCCAGGATAGAGGACTTGGACAACCTGTCTGTCACTTGATACTATTGTCTCCAGATCCCAGCTGCAGCATGAGTTGCCGCCTTAGGTTTTCATTGCCAGAAGTATTAACTGTTGAAGGAATGGCACAGAGCACCCTCATCTTCAGCATTGCACTTCCCCACTTGGAAGTGTGCTGGAATTAATATTTATTGTATTTGATTTTAAAACTTTCTATAGTTTCCAAGAGGTTTCTCTCCTCACACAACACAATCTCTATGGTTTCCTATAATAGCCACAATTAATAACACCATGGAGTACTTATGCTCATGAATTTAACTTCTCTGTGCACAGGGCTCTTTGTGACCACGCCTTCTTTGGACCCTTCTGACTGGAAGGATGGGACATAACATACCTCCATGCACCCACACCTTCAGAACTGAGGGCATCGCCCAGATGCTGGAGAAGAGCACTAAAAGGAAACAAAGGTGCAGTAGAAATACTTATTCAAGAGGGCATGCCATAACCTTTTGGAGAGAGTTGGTATATTTTATATGTTAGTATTACATAAGGAAGAAATCAGATAATTAGGGGGCTCTTTATCCCCTTTTTTTAACTGCTAGACTACCTCTTTGCTTCTTTTTGCTCCCAAAGAAAGATGTATTTTTGCAGGCTTTCTGCAGTTCTAGCATTTTCAGTAATTAAACTTATCTCGGAGGCAATCACATTTAGGATTACCAGGTTTCCTATCTCCAGGCTAATAGGGTCAAAATGCTTAGCTGCCCTCCTGCCTGCCAGTTTATAGCATTTTGCTAATGGATCATTTCCTTCCATGGGGATAACACATTGGCTATTAGGTGTTCTCTTGTTGCACCGCAATTTTAGGTGGTCAGGCAGTAATAATAATAAGTGTTCTTGTTATACAAGAGCGTTTGTTGCCAGATTAAATGGACTGACAAAGCAGTAAGAATAACCTTTTGCTCACAAGTTTGCTGGCAAGGATTTCAGTCAAAGACAAAGGGAACATCTGTAACTTGCTCAATAGTTCTTCAGTTTCCATCTTGCTTATGCTCTGTCTCTAGTTTTACTGCACTTGCACTCTCAAACTGCACTACTGCTTAGTTGCCTATGCCTAAGTATCCACGTGTTGGATGAACCCAAACCCAGTAGGCTTCTCTTTACTTTAACTCCATTCCTCAGAAGCTCTGCACTCGCAGTTCCTTGTTTTTCCTTAGCATTATTCCTGCCCTTGTTCTATGTCTTACACTTACTTGCCTACAGAAGCCCATTGCAGCAGTCAAAAGGCTGGCCAAACTGGCATCTCTGTGTATTGAAAAGGGAATAAGAAAGTGCGGTATGCAAACCATTCCTTTATACGAACTGGAATCTCTATGCAAAATGGTGTAGGCCATGTTCAGACCCAGAAATTTCTATTTCCTTTCATTCTCGTCATTCCAAAGCAAGTTTTATGCCTTTCTGGCAATCAGAACTGCAGTCATATCTAACACAGCCAAGTCTTAATGCAAAAGGGGATGACAGTGCTTATCCCCAAAATGCTGATTTTCTGGTAAGATAATTTAATATTACTCATTAAACCCTACTAAGTGAATGAGTGAAAGTGATAGGGTTTTGGGTTGGGTTTTTTTTCCCTCCTATAGTACTTCAAGGCCATTACATCACATAGAAAGTAATAATCACCTGTCAGGCTCTCCACTTTGCACATAGAACCTTATTTCAATAGAGGTGAAGATTTAATAGTTCACTCGAATGCTCTTATTTTAAAGAATTTGGTGCAATCAGTGTGAACCTCACATCTTTGCCTTTTTTTGAAAGAAGGACTTAAGACAACCAATCTGGCAGGGTTTCCATTCTCAAGAGCTCAAGACAAGATGAATTAAAGTTAATTGGGGGTAAAATGAAGCACTGTAAAGTGTGTCTCTCGAGCTCAGAAAACTGGAATAAGCACAGAGAAGATCTATTCAATTATCCGTGGTTGTGAAATTTGTTTTGTGGAAACCGTAATACTCAATCCACTTGTTCCTCTCACCGTCTCTGCCTGTGATCCCACCAGACCTCATAGGCTAAGCCATCTGGCTGGATCAGTACTACAACTGGAGACTGTCAGCAAAACACAGACTTGGACTTCATAAAAGATGCTGCTGCTGGGTCTCAGAGAGAAAGAGCTTCTCCCCAAACCAGAGAGTTACTTCACCACTGTACAACCCACTCTGCGAGGAGAGAAGAAATAATAGGATTTTAGAGAAGACTCCAGGCTGAAGCTATCAGCTATTTCCAGGGTGGTTTCTGCAAGAGGAAGAATCTAACTCCAGAGAGTAACTGCTATCTGAGCAATTCTAAGTTTCTTTGCGAATCTCCACCAAATGCAAACTTATTTGCAGCCAATCCTAAGCAGTTTTTGGTTGAAAAGCTAACCTGTACATTTCACCCCAGAGATGACTGCATTTCAGCCCTGGCTGGAACAAACGCCCCATAGATAGCTGTGCCCCAGCACCACAAATACAGATACGCCTTTCATGCACACACCTAGCAGAGATCTAAGCCTGTGGTGTGGATGTCCCAAGAGCTCTGCGTAGGCCACCCAGCCCCAGCTGCACAGGGTGAAGGGCAGCAGCTTGGATTAGCTCAAGTGCAGTGCAAAGTAGAAGCTTGACAACTCCTTTTTTTTTTTTTTTTTAATGCCACCTAATGGCACTGTAATACAAGTGAAACATCCCTCAGACTGGTCCAGGCGTGCCTCTGCCTGCAAAACAGATTTATCATACTGCATACAATGTACAGTGTTCTCTGGGATCTTTCTGAGTGAAAGACAAGTCATTAACGTCCTCTAAACCTCCTAGAGGAGCGGTAAGACAAAGAATAATCATGCACAGGTTTAGTTTTGAATAGGATTCTGATTTAAACATCTTGTTTCTTGTCTTCCATTTCGTAGCTTTCAGCAGGTGAGCTGATTTGCTTTCTCAGAGATCTGAACTCCTGGCTGAACTGGCCAGCAAATTTTAAGTTTTATTTATTTTTTGAATGGGTGGCTAAGGAAAACAGCATGGCGAGGTAACTGGGGAAGGAGAGGTGGTTTTCATGTCTGAGGTGGGTATGCTGGGCTTGCTCTGCCTCCTAGGCAAGGCTGTTCTGTAACTTACTGAACTCCCACTCCCACCGTGGAGGCATCAGGTGCAGGGATGCCTGGAATATGAAATCAGGTCTGCCACAGAGAGGGAGGGAGAGCAGGAGCAAGGGCTGTGCCTTGCCTTTTTCACACCTTTTGATTCAACCAGAGCTACAGGCATCGCCTGCTTCTTTGCAGCTGCCTCCATCAAGGCCATGCCCTAAACTTCAGGTCTGAATCTGCAGAGTTAAGAACAGTTTGGATGTCAAGTGGCCCCTCCAGGCCCCACATTCATCTAAGGTTGGCAAGTCCAGCACGCAGAGTGTTTGCAGTCCAATTGCAAGCATGACTAAAGAGCAAACATTGTCAAACAGGCCATGCAGAAAGGAGCCCTCTCTGAAACACTTTATGTGCTTGGGCTAGTCTGTACCAAGATATGTGACCAGGTTATACTATGGATAGATAACGACTGGTTGGCACTGCCAGTCAGCTTGAGTTTTAAATCCGATGGTCACCATCTAGAATGATGCAAAGCCATCATCCTCTGTCATCACTGATGATAATTTCTCAGGGCACATTCTTCAGTACACAGAACCCTGCAACTCTAAACTGCAAACCTACATGTGATAACAAATCATGCTCTGGTAAAGGAAAGCAGTTTGCAAAAACATATTAAGATGAACCCATGCTTATGAAGTATTGATGAAAGGCCTTCATTTAAGTTTTTTCTTGGTTAAAAATATATTAAATATTCTTTTTTCCTGCTTTCTGTATGTTGTTTCCCTTTGATGAGTAATAAATAAAAAGACATTTGAAAACAGAATGCAAGTGCAAAGCCCCATATCTGAAAGGGACAAAGGCTCCATCTGTCACAGAGAAATCCAAAAATCCAAGTGCCAGCACAGAGCCCACCTGCCAAAAAGTTTTTACATTTATGTTAAGTGTGGCTTTAAGGAACAAAAATGTTCTCACAGATAAAGGGAGCCACAAGAATGACTAACAGAGATGCACAGACAATAATTCCCTCCTTTGATTTCCTCTGCTGTCACCACTATCAGTTAGACATCTGAATGAAAATCAGCTTAGAAACTTTGATCCCTTTAAAAACAGAAAAACAAACTCCATAATCTGGAAATCTTTAGAGGAATACAGAACTTTAGCATCCTCCTACACAGCACATTTAGTGCAACGCTGCAAGAGTGGGGAGAAACGTGTCAGGGCCCCATGTCACCCTTTGCAGCACTGTGCCTTACAGCAAGCAGCCCTGGGCCCAGCATGGGGAGGTGGTGAAGCTCTTGTCTTCTGCTCCCTGTCCTGTGTGAGAGAGAAGACTTTGCTCTTCAGCCCTGCTCAGGGAGCATAGCAATCCTCATGGCTCGCTCACTGCTTTGCAGATTTAAAAGGAGGGGAATTTAGATTGGTATTTCTCTACCATAAGTGGAGAGGATTGAGCAGCCAGCTCTACAAAAGAGGAGGACCCCAAATAGTTCAGGTTCGGCTACACAGGTTTGTTTTTCTCCTCATTCTGTTTTGCTTCTAGTACACACAAACTCTGAAATATCCATCTGCTTCCCCAGAGCTCAGCCCTTCACCTCAAACACCAGAGACACTACTATGCCTTTACCTTTACGTTGAATTAGAATAAATTTGTTTGTTTGCCAAAGGCCAGGACCCAAGCGCTGGAGAATGAAAATGCAGTGGGAAATGCCCAAGAGGAGAAAGCATGAGATGAGAAAGGGGCAGCTCTGTAGTAACATGCTCACGTGTCTGGAGAACGTAACGTACTCAGGTGTCCTGAGAGACTTTAAAGGACTTGTTAAAGATCTCAGCACTAACCCTTCTTGGATACTGACACCACAGAACTAACACTAATGGTATGCGCTGGATGTTAAGAAGCTCCAAATTGCAGAAATCTCACCTACTACAGCACAGAAGACCAAAATCTGCTAGGAATCCAGAGTGCAATCTGCTCACTTGGTTACGGAGGCACACAGATGCAATCAAGTTAGAGATTTACCAAGTTATCCCCTTGTCCATTGGGGCTAATCCTTGGCCGTGTGCTGGGTCCTGCCCTTCCCTGTCTGAGCTGAACTGGATTCACTGACCCTCTTTGGGGTCTCCCGTTGGGACTGGGGCAGCAGTGCGGCTGCAGAAGAGTGCAACGAGCTCCCTTCTGAATCACAGGGGCAGAAGAGAAACACACAGGTCCAAATCCCAGCCACCTACTCCATGCTGGTGCAAATAATTTCTTTTAATGGCCTTAGCCCTGCCTCGCTCTAGGCAGCTTCCCTGCATACAATCAGCATCTGTGTCAAGTTTGCATGTTTTCTCTTTCCGGGCACCTTCTGGGCTGTATGCCTGCTTGTTCCCTTAACCCACCTGCGCAGGACACATGAAATACCTGAGCTTTCCAAAAAAAGCCAATCATATCCATGGACACTATGGGCAACATTTTTCTCCTAGGAGTCTCCCTGTGCTCTTCACACTGAGGGAGGGAAAAGCAGCTGATTGTCAGACACTCAAGTCTGAAGCAAATATCTTTTTTTTCCCTTTCCTGACACAGCACTCCCTACAGATGGCTCTTTTTCCCCAACAGAACGAAAAGAAATACTATTGCATCTCTACAGGCCTTGGTGAAAAGCTTAGCAGGTGCAGACTAGCCCTGCTCTCCATGTTAGGTGCTTCTCCTCCCACAAGCAGGGCAACTTTCAGGTGCATCCCAGATGATGCCATTCAGCAGTTATTGGAAACAGCCCCCTCCTCCAGTTCCTGTGCCCTGCAAAAGGAGCACTGGCCCCAGCATGCCAGAGATTGAAGAGCAGATCTGAAAAACAACAGGCTTTAATACCCCTGCACCCTGACCATTAACTATAATTGTATTCTACATCAATCACATGAGTTTTCCTCTTAAAGGTTATTAAGTATAATTTCTACTATGCAAATAGTTCCAGATTCATTAATGGATTTTTGGTTTCTAGTAGAAGTTATTCTTTGATGAATGTCTCCAGATGTCAGTATCTGAAAAAATGTATGGGGGGGGAAGAAAATTCTCTCTGCTGCAGTGTAAAAAGGTCCATTGTAGAGAGGGGGGTTGGGAAAGATAGAAATATAATTAAAACAATTAAAATTCCTATCTCATGACCATTTACAGATGGTCCAAAGTGGCTCTAAATTAAAGGGAAATGTCACAGAACATGGATGCTTCTGCCAAAAAGCAGCATTAAAAATGACAAATTCCAAACAGCCTGAAGACTCTTGTTCAATCCAAGGAGTAGAGCTTTAACAGCTCAACCAAGGCAAGCAGAGGGGGTAGACCAAAAAACTAGAAAATTAGGTCCAGTAGTCAGCTGCAGAAATGATGGCGAGGCAACCAGGGAAAAGATATCCAGCAGAATAATCAGCCAACATGAGACCTATAGATTTTTACATGTATTCCCACTAGATCAGGTGTCTTCTCTATCACCTTATCTTTAATGGATACAGACCTTCTGTTATTATGGCCTCAGTTATTGCCTTGTCCTAACCACAAGTTTTTTTTAAAGTATCTAAAAACTGATTTTGAAAGGCTTCATCTAATATCAAGATTTTCTGGATGAAGGTCCCCACCAACACATACCCCAAGACCCAAATTAATGCAGAGAGAAGGCTGGGGGGCTGCATTTCCTCCGCTTTTGCTATTGTTGTGGGGCTTTTTCCCCCTCCTATCTGCACTACTGTGAGAAAACTCTTTTGGAATATTTTCCTCGTTTATATTGTGAGAAACCTCTGCTGCTATGCCTGGGAGGGGGATCTTGTTTTGGTTTTGTTTGTTTGCGTTTTTTTAAAAAAGGCCATCTGCCTAAACTTCTCCTTACACTCTCTTCCACTTAGGTTTACACTGGAGAAACTCAATTATAAGAAATACAATAAATATTTATTGAACTGGTGAAAGCAATAGCATATGCTGAACACGCTCTCTTTTCCTGGATATTTTTTTCCCGCTGCATCAATCCCTTGTTCTGTCAGAATTGTTTTCATGTTAGTATTAGTCAGTCACTCCCCATGTGTCAGTAAATGCAAAACATGCCTGCTGTGAGACAGAGAGCGCGGGTGCCACTTTGCAGTTCCTCAGGATGCGAGCTGGCACAAAGACAAAGCACACACAAAGGATGACAGGCACCACAGCCTGCTTTTCCAAACAACAAACTGTGGAAATGATAATACCTTGGGAGCGAGGTTGGGGGTGGAAACGCACAGACTTCAAGAAGCTGAAATTCGGCTGGAGAAGGTGGGGAAAGTTTCCTTGGCAGAAAGCAGACCTGCGTGGTGCAGCTGCTTGAGGAAAGCAACATCTACGCATGTGGTCAGGTATTACAACCTGGTAGCAGAGCCCATTAAGTGGCCATCTGTAGATGGCTTGCTTATTTACAGGCATTTCAACAGTACAGTTCATTACCTAATAAATGTTAACGAACTTGGCTGTATTATGCTGCTGTAAAGAAGACAGGTTTGCATTCCCTTTCCAGACTACAAAAAACATTAACTCTGGATGCCTCCACTTTTAGGCACCAGGCACTGGTGTGACTGGTATTCTCCTTCTCTGGCTAAGAACTAGCCTACACTTAAAGGGGGATCCAGCTTGGGCTATCTTCTGTGTGGCACCAGCCAAATTGCACAGGATCCGACCTCCAAAGCACGTGGGCTTGTTCAGCACCTCTGAGCTGGCTGCTGGCAAGCAGAACTACAAGCCCCCTGCAAAGCCCGAGGACCAGGTCCAGCTCCAGGCACAGTCAGTGCAAGCACTGGAAGAACAATCAGCTCAAAATCATCTCAGGGGAATCAAGCCAGGCATCCAAAATTAGGAGCATGGACCTATAAGATCTGATCTCACATCATACAGAAAGGCTGTGGTACAGTCCGGAAATTAGCTCAGCCTTTCAGCTTGCAGCATAGTGCCACAGCCAGAAGAAATTATAGGACAGGAAATTATTGTTGACTGGATCCATCATTATTCTTTTACCATCTGTTACCTTCAGGTTCATGTTTTTCATAGCTCATAGTGGTTTCCAGCATTGCATCCAATTTTTACTGACCAGAAACTGAAAAGCAAATAAGCTCAGATCTTGATCAGGAGTTCACCTTCAATTCCCAGGGAAGATTTCTGCCATGAAAAATGCTACAGAATCATTAATGAGCAGTTGTAGTGGAGACCTCTGTTTAATCTCCCATCCATCAGATGGCACCTTTGGCTTGCAATGACCCAGGCTTCCCACAACACCTGGCACTTACATAGTGCTTCACCTTCTCTAAGCATTTAATTGGCATAATAGATTAATGTTTATAGATTAGTTGACTCAGAAGGAGACCACCACATTCCCGGTTTCTGCTGTCCCCTTCTTTCAGCACATAGTTTTTAGTCAGTAGATAGGAAGTAGCTAATTAACCTCTTAACGTCCATGATCTTTACAGGTTGCTGTGAACAGCCGGATCATAGGCAGTGGGCTAGGAATACCACTACAGATGTGCATTATGGCTAGAACAGTCAACAACTCCTAATCTTCCTCTACATCATCAGTAGATAGGAAATTGTATCACCTGCCACTTGCCATGGGCAACGAGCACACACCTGGGCTGCTACTGAGTGGTATGTGGTACCCTGATCATAGCCTTCAGTAGGCATCTCTAGTAGACTGAACTCTACATGACACTGTGATCACCAGTGGCATTATCATCATCATTTGGTCGGGTTTCAGAATAAATATATACGCAACTGCTGGGCCTTCTAATGTATTTTTATTTGTGCCCACCCATCCACCCACTACATAGCACATACGTTCACACAGATACTGCCCTCTACAGAATCAGAACCAATACACAGGTTTACTCCCTCCCATTTATTAAACAAACTCTCCCAGCAAACAATTATGGACGTTTTCCAAAGCCACAAACCACTGAAATAAATGTATCCCATGCCACCGGGCAGCCTGGCGCTTGGAGCATCACTCCCATTAAAGGCAGATGTGTGCATGTACCTGTGCACAGGCAGCCTCAGGAAGCAAAGAAAAGCTGTTTTAAACGTCTGGGCTTGCCTTCTCCGTAGAGCATTCCACTGCCCTCACTTCAGTCAATGAACACTGCTCTTAAAGGATAACCACCAGCTTAAGAGAAGGCTTAGCAAGCACAAATACTGCCTGTAACAAAACACTTTTGGATAGAAATAATATTCTTCGACACTTTCTTTGGCTAGGATTTAATAAGTGCGAAATCAATGTTATAATCAAACGTAATACTCATTTCCTAGAATAATCCTCTGACACAGCACTTGCTATTTCAGCTGATTAGAAGCATTGCTGAAATAATAGAAATTCCTGATCAGTCACCCAGGAGTCCAAAGTAAGGTGGTTTGGTTTTTTTTTTATTTTAACCTAAGGCAGTTACTTTCCTTCATCCTAAATGTTTACAAGTGGATAAACACTTGTAGGAATTGTTCTCTTGCCATCAACTTAAACACCATGTTCTCCCAGCAGTGGATAAATAGTGGATGATTAAGCTTCTGATGCCTAAACACCGATGTGTTTGGGATTAACAGTCAGACCTGTGCTCTTAAGGTCTGTTTTTTATTTTATTTTTCATATTTCAATAGGCAGGAGCAGAGAGGGGATCTCAGACTGCGAGACTCAGCAAGGGAGCGCAGGAAAGACACCTCAGGCAACAGCGATGGGATGCTGCCAGTCCTAGGCGAGTTCTACAGGTGGGAAACGTCTATCTTCAAAAGACTCACTGTCAGACAAGATAGTTTTCAATAAAGATGAAACTGATGGGAGGTTTTCTTTCTGCATTTCTGCCTGCTTTTGGCAGAGCAGACCCGTGTGTGCGCAAAGGAGTTATGACTTGACAGCGAGTTGTAAAGCTTTCCCTTCTTATCAAGGCAGAGCAGCTGAGACAGCCTCTTCTATAGCTGGCTTTTTAATTGAAAGATTAGAGGTTCTCTTATGCAGTTTGCATGAGACACAGCATTTTAGAAAAGTCATCCAGAGCCCATGTGTTCCCCTACTCTGACAACCCCAGGGATGGAATTGGCGGGGGTCAGTAGCGCTGGGAGAAGACAAGCTGAGATCTCTTACCATCACTTCAACCTGTGCCCATGAAGAGTTTGATCAGGCACCCCTGTCACAATTAGGTGCGCGCAGCGAGCACTCCAAGCTTGGTGGTAGGGGGCTACACAAATACCTCATGAAGGGAAAGTTCTTCAGGAGACACATCCCCAACCTTCTTTCCCAGTAGGCTCGTGCTTCTGCTGCTGGTGCAGCAGGACAGGCTTGCGGTGTTGCAGAGCCAGAGCAGACATGAAAGCAGCTGAACCCTGGGCTGCGGCTCCGACTGAAGGCCAAGGCTCAGTCTCCAGGGAGAAGTTTTAGGGAGGCAGCCAGCTGCATCTACTGGAGAGACCTCAAGTTACTGCCTGGGGAAGGGGACTGACTTGACTCAGGAGACAGTGGAGTGGACATGTTGGCAGCAGCATTAGAGGGACTTGGATCATGCAGTTCAAGCTTCTATTTAGGCCATCAAATTTCATTCATTTAACCTATCTTTGACTCCTGAAAACCCTCCGGGAAACAGTGAACACTCAAGCACTGCTGCCCAGTGGAAAAGAGCCAGGAGACAGTTTCAGCATCTCACAGCTGAACCACAGGGGCAGAAGAGCTTCATCCTGTTGCATCCCTCTCTCAGCTCAACCGCTCCTGGCTTACCATGGCTGCTCCATGTCCTGGCAGGGAGCAGCTGGGAAACTCAGCTGGTGGAGGGATGCAGGGACGCAGGACACTCAGCCCCACACAGGTACAACACAATGTCTTTTCAGTCATTTCAAGGCCACAGAAAATACCCAGCCCTGCAGCCAGGAATAATACTCAAACACTTCAAAAATGGGCAATTAAAAAATCCAGGCCATAAAATCCTAATGTCTACACTACATAGAGAACAGAGGCGACTGCCAACACACTGGAAATCAGGAACCAACAATAAACACCTTCACAAGAGATGGTCCCTGTCAAAATACAGATGCACATTTCCACTGATTATTGCACTGTCATGCACAGCCCAAGACATACTTCCAGACTCAAATGGTTCATTATGAAGGAGAACAGACAAAGAAAATGAAGATAGTGTCACTAAAGGAGAACACCTTGTGTTAACACCCTCTGCTTCTTGTTTTAATGCCTGGGGGAATAATACAAACCCAGCCCGCTGGGGCAGCTCAGGGATCCTGGGCAGTACTGTGCCTGGAGACACAATTACTGTAAATAAGGCAAACTTTGTTTTCTTCAACCTAGGTGAAATTAAATTCTATTTCAATGGGAGGATGTGGATTTTTCCAACTGATAATCTAATTCTCTTTTGCTGGAATCAGTCTTTAAAACAACAGCAACAAAATCAGTAAAAGAAAAGGAAATTCTCCCTTTAAGCCTTGCAAAACTCATCCATCACCCATCTGTCCACCTTGCACTTCATTATTTATTATTCAAGACTCAACAAGCTAGCATGCCAGTTTAGATTTTCCCTGAAGAAAGCTGGCATCTAGACAGACAGCAACTGCTATCAAAATGTTTCTTTTTGATTTCTCTGCCCTCCCTCACTCCATCCCTTGTGGTGGGAATAAATACAAAACCTTTAAAGTAAATAAAACGGTTTTTAATGAACCAGCAAAAAGCAAAGCAAAACAAAACACGGAAGTCTGTTTTCTTTAGTCAGACTTTACCAGTGCTCCATTAAATCACACTCCTCATGGTCTCTTTCATCCTCTTGAGTTCTCACCCAGAGAGGAAATCTGGGCTCAGACACATGCAAGCTTCTGGATACAAGACGCATCTGTCTTTCAAACCACGGGCCCAAAGCATAACTACAGCCAGGGTGCATCTTTTCAAGGCATCCCTCTAATGAGATGATTTAGTCTAGCGGATGCTGGAAAAGCAGCTACCATAACGCAGAAGCCTCCTCTCAGCTGTCTGTTGTAGCAGCCATGGAGCCTAAGGCAAGGCAGCTGGCAGCCCTGCCAGGGCCGGGTCCGTCCCATCCACGCACAGACACCACGCTCCAACAGGCACAGACACAGCCCGGAGGTCAGGGTGAACTCAGTTTCCATTCACCAGGGACTACCTGCAGATCTCCTGAACGTGGAGAGTATCTCACCATAAAGCAAGGCCACTTTGGGGAATACGCCGTCAACCTCCAGTCAGTTCGCTTCTGCAATTTGGTACTCCAGCAAGAACACCCCACATTTGGCATGACCCTGCACACGACTGTTGCCCCTGTCAGCACCAGCTTGCCTCGGGCCAGCCGTACAGCTGCTCCCGTCCTCAGGTGCTGCAGCGCACGGGCTGCCTGCGCAGGCAATGCTGGTCTTTCAGGTCAACCGACTGGCCCGAGTTTGAATTCTCACCACCCAACGCACTGAAAGATAAACACTCAGCTGCAGCTTTCACCTCCTCCTCTGTTTCAGCGTTAGCAGAATAATTTAACAGCAAGCACCGCTCCCAGCCTGAGGGTTACGAGCCCCACAAGCAGCCCAACACAGAGCTGTGTACTGTCCCACGTTGAAAAATATTCCTTAAAAAGGAAAATAAAGCCTCAGATACCTTTGAAAACAAGGCCTTTCCCCCCATTCTCCCAGACCGAGAACAACCTTGTGACTAAGATGGAACAGGGTAAATTAAGAGCCTTCCTCTCCACGATAATACCGTCCTATTTTTGTATCTTGCATCAAGTAACATTCTCCTTTATAACACCCACAGCAAGAATATTTATCAGAAAAAAACATAAGCCAGAAAAGGTGAGATTTTTTTTTCCTTCTCTGTTATCTCGAAGTTTCCTGCCTGTCAGAGTTTCACACACTGGCTGATGATTGTCTTTCATGTAATACATAAATATAATTTATGCAGGAACGTATCTGCAAGTCCATGTCTAGGGGTGCTCTATCTTGCGCACACATACGGGCACATCTAGGGGCAAACAGCTTACACAAAGAGTGTGTGAATAGTTAGGTTTGATGAATACAGGGAAAGCTTGGTTAGTTTTCAGACTCATACTTCCCCAGGGCTGGGCTCACAGTGCTCAGGCAGAGAACAGACAATTTGGGAAGGAACTGCAGCACTGTGTGGCATGAACTGGGCTTTGGTATGCAGGCTCAGGCAAGGGAATGGTGTTTGCCACCCTCCGCTACAGCTGGGAAGCTCCAAGCACTGCATAGTCCTGGCATCTCCAGGTCAGTCGTGTATCTCCAGTGCCAAAAGAGACACCGACCCAGGGCAATATCTGTAAATGCAAATACATTTATCATCCATTCACCAGAAGGACTCTGTCACCGCTCTGTGTGCCACAGCATCCACCAAAACCAAAAAAATCAAATCAGAGATTCTGCTGACGTTTTCGGAAAAAAACTCCAAACAATGAAACATAGGGTTTTTGATTGTTTGTTTGTTTGAATACCCATTCTGACCCCTCCCAAATATATCCTTTTTATATTCCCATAACTTATACTAGTGATCTAATATCTTTCACTCCCAAAATTCACGATGATCATTAAGGTTTTGAGTCCACTTAGCAGTAAACCAAGGCAAGAAGTAAATGATTTCTCTTTGGTTGCGCTGCAAGGGGGAGAAACCCTGGGCACCCACAGGGGCCTCACACTCACTGCTGCCCACACAGCTATATCAGGACATGGTAATGGAGAGCTACATCTTCTTCAGCCTCCCTGGCTAAGCATCATGTCACCTATCATATCAAGTTACTGAAAACGCTAAAAAAAGATGTCATACAAACACTGCTTACTTTCACACACACAACCCAAAGCACAATATTCTGATAGGGAAATGGTCTTTTCAAATATCTTGTCTCTAGAAACAGCAGCATAGTCTAAAATGCCAGTTATTTCATAAATATGAAATAGCAAGATTTGCAGTTTTCCCTGGATTTTTTTTTTTTTTTATATGAATCTGCTTTACTCCTTTAGCTGCTTACGCATTTGCACTTACCTTTTAGTCTGATCATGTAAAAGGTTTTGGAACAAGTACAGAGGAAGAATAAAAACATAATGGTTTCTCACTGCTTGAGGGCATAAGTCTAATTAAAAAGAACATTCTTGCTTTTAGCACCCAGACTTCTCTCTCTTCAAAACCTGAACTTTGACATTTTCAAACTGAGATTTAAACCAAGAAAATAATTCTCAGTGCGGTGATGAAGGACTGCCTGCATTGTACAATGGAACAGGGGAGGGGTGAGGGAGGAAGAGGTTCAAGGCTAATAGACTTATCAGGGAATTTGAGTTAGGAAAATGCATATCTGTTCACCAGCAAGACCCCAGTTCGTGTTCACACATCAGCACTGCGGTAGCAGCTCTGTGCACCACTGGAGCTCCTGCACATATCTGTGTGATGCACTGCTCTGCTTAAATGAGTATGTGCACTAACACACATGCACTGAACAGAGTATGTTTCTGTTCGTTAATGAGAAGCTCAACATGACCCAGCAGTGTGTGCTGCAGCCCAGAAGGCCAACTGTATCCTGGGCTATACCCAGAGAAGTGATTCTTCCCATCTACTCTGCTCTCCTGAGACCCCACCTGCAGTACTGCACCCAGCTCTGGGGATGTCCATGGACCTGTTGGAGCGAGTCCAGAGGAGGTCACAAAGATTCTCAGAGCACTGGAGCACCTCTCCTATGGGAACAGGCTGAGAGAGTTGGGATTGTTCAGCCTGGAGAAGAGAAGGCTCTGGGGGACCTTGTAAGATGCCGCTAGTACCTGAAGAGGCCGACAAGAAAGCTGGAGGGGGACTTTTTACAAGGGCCTGTAGCGACAGGACAAGGGGTGATGGGTTTAAATTGAAAGCAGGGAGATTTAGATTGGATATCAGGAAGAAATTCTTCCTGGAGAGGGTGGGGAGGCACTGGAACAGGTTGCCCAGAGAGGTTGTAGATGCCTGCTTCCCTGGATGTGTTCAAGGCCAGGCTGGATGAGGCTTTGAGCAACCTGGTCTAGCAGAGGGTGTCCCTGCCCATGGCAGGGGGATTGGAATGAGATGATCTTTTAGTGCCTTCCAACCCCAACCATTTTATGATATACACTGATGCAAATCAGCATACACCAATACACTTTGTAATCTTGTTGAGTCCATACTGCTGCATAGGAGTGAAGGGGCTTGTGGTCAAACCCCCTGTCTGTCAGTGGCATCAGACATCCAGCCCTGTGCTCTGCTGCTCAGATTGGTTTCGCTGCCCTGCGGCCCACCAAGTTATACATGTGAACCCCTCTACAGGCAACGTAGACATCTCCAATCCCAGCCCACATGGGCACACACTACAGTTAACAGGCACAAAGGGATCAGTGCTACACATAAACCCCCTGTTCATGGACACAACTCTACACACTGCTGTTTTCAAACACAAGTAATGCCCCAAGTAAGCTTTACCTGCCAACATACCCTGCAACAGTAACACCAGTCAGTATACCCCCAGATTTCTACTGTCTTACTTACTACTCAGAAATTCCCCTCTGAATAAGAACAGATGGAGACCCAACAGGTAAATCCCTGGGGATATGTCCAGGGCCAGGCCAGTCTTTAGGAAAGCCTTGCTCTTGCTCCATCTCCAGTGGCAGCTGATCATCACACACTCAAACCACCAAATACAGACCATGCTATCCTAATGCATAAACTTACATACACAAATCAAGCATATAAATACATAAATATATAAACACATACATGTACAGGAATCTCCTAGAACTTCAGGGCAGGATTGCTCAGTGCTACTCTGGGCACAGGGTATTTCAGAGTGATTCCACAAACACACACACCTGTTAACGCCTTTTTCTTCTTTTTATCCTACTTGAGGGACACAGCCTTCAGCTTCAGGTTGGCCCATTGTGCCGGGTTAAGTCAGAAAAGACCTAACTCTCTTTACCATGGCTGCTATGAAGCTGTGTTCCTGGGTGCTGAGAGAAGTACTGGTAAGATCCAAGCTGGCACTGGGGAATGCCTGCACCAGATTCAAGGTCTTTCTCCGCTTCTGATCCTGCAGCTGCATTCCCAGCTCTCTCTGTCTCGCTGCAGGCAGTGTAGGGGACACACAGCTCAAACAGCTGACCGCAACTGACCAAGGGAGTATTTAATTCCATAGTACGTCATGCTCAGAGCATAGGTGAGGAGGGGGTCTGGGATCCATTGCTCTCTCTCTTTCTCTCTTGCTCGTTTACTCTCATACACTTGCTAACACTCTCCCTGACTCCTGCGTTAGCTGCTTTGATAACTCCTGTGCTGGCTCATTTGTGGGGGAGTTGGTGGTTTCGTTTAGTTTTGCCCAGTCGTGCTATCACTGATAGGGTTCTCCTGGAATCTGCTGCAACAGCTGTCGGGCTCCAGCCCTCAGGCTGTGGCTCTTGGGCTCTCAGGCTCTGACTCTCTCTTCTCAGCACCTGCTTGTGCATTGGTCAGTGGGTGGTGAGCAACTGTACCATAATTGTATCATATTGTATCCTATGTTTTATTTTTTAAATTATTTTAATTATTAGTAGTAGTAGTAATATTTGTATATATTAATTTAGATGTAAATCGTTCTTATCTCAATTTTACGAGCTTCCTTACTTCTTTTTCCTCCGATTCTTCCCCGTCACTGGGGGAGGGGAGCAGGATTTTTGAGAGCAGCTTTGTGGCATTTTGCTAGCCAGAGTTAAACCACAACAGCCATTTAAGTCATTGAGTAAATTGGCAGAGCAAAATGAAAATCAGCTACGCATGCTGCTAAGGGGTCACAGGTGTGGCAAACTGTCACTTCACTTCCTGCGTAGTTTCTGCTTAGAGTCCCCTTTTGTGGTGTATCAACTATACATTTTTCAAAAATCCATTTTTTTAAATGTGTATTTTAAATTAGCTTCTTATATTTAGCTCTCACTCTTGAATTTGGAATGGGAAAAATAAGGAAAGGTATAGAACCATGACCTCAGAAAGCAAAATCAATAGATACAAGATCAAGACATAAACAAATAGGTATTTTCAGGTTTGGAATCGAGTCATTGAAAACAGCAATTTGGAACGGGGCAATACAATTAAAACATTTGTAGCAATATAAAATTAACACTTCAACAGATTACACACCATAGTTCATTTCTTCTTGTAACAAAAATAATTCAATCATTATCACTTTCAACAAATACTATAGCATTAATTTTATTTTAAACATCAATATAGTGGAGACATTTGCTAACACCAAATCAAGAAGCGAGAATGTATGGATTTCCCTGTTGAAAATCAGTTCATTGGCTAATGTGAACAAATGACTATATTATTTCAGTGGTTTATAGCAGCACAGGCTCCTTTACCATGCACTTGTAGCTGTGCCCAATATGACAGTCAGGGTGTTTTACAAGCGAGGAACATGCACACCAATGGGACAGGCCACCCACTGCATGGTCCTGTAGAAAAGAGTTTCTCCGTAACTCAGCATTAACGTGCCTGGCAGAAGCACTGAGCTTGCCATGCGGAGAGCTAATGAGTAGCTATCAGAACAACACGTGTTGCCCATCGAAACATTTGTACGAGGAGCATCCTTGTGACAGTACATGCTGGAGAACTCAGAAGCAGCTGAGGGTAATTTATTTTTGATTTGGAATCCTCATCCTGTATAACAACTTTAACTGGCTTGTGGGTGATTGACCAGCTTCATCCATCAGATGCTTCAGAGAAAAATAAAGCCACTCTGGAATTGTTACTATAGGCAGATTTTTTCTCCCCTTTGCTTGTTTGCCTACAGGAGAGGAAACACTTTTCTTCAGTCTCCATTTGTAACAGCAGAAATGCATGCACACATGGATGTTTGCAAAGGAAAGGTCAGAGGGAGAAAAAAGGCAAGCCCTGGGTAGCTTGGAAACCTGCAGAAAAGCTGGGCATGGACAAAAGACAGCTGCCCAGCAGCCCTACAGAGCTACAAGCCCAAGACTTTCTCACATTAGTGAAGGAAGAGAGGAGACATGGGCCATCCTCTCCATCAGTGATGGGGTGGTTTGGCTGGTTTGAGAAATTGCAATCATTGTCATCAAGGAAAGCAAAAGGGAAACAATCTTTGCTGCTGCTGCTTTAGTTTATCTGTGGTTTTAATTCTCTCTAGCAGTTATGTCTGAATGAGAACAGAGGCTGTGAAACTCACCAAGCCAGCACACACATAGGATTTTTTCAAATAATTTGAGTGATTTAGACACTTGGGAAAAAGCCCCAAACCTCAACTAATTGTTTGCAACTAAGATACAGACCAATTTCAATTATTCCACTGACTGACCTTTAAGTGATAGATTTTCAAAAGAACCTAGCAAAACCAGTGTCTGGTAGCCATTAAAATGTAATGGAATTGATGCCTAATCTGTTTAGGCTCCCCTGAAAAATCCAGTTTAAAATAATCTGTAGAGAAGCTTCATACTTTCAAGACTACAAGTTACTAGAATTGACTGTTATGCTGTATAAATCTGATGAATGCTTAAATAAGATGCTCTTAAAGCATCTGTCCATATGCCTCTGCCCTGGACAATGCCATCCATTCTAATCCAGTCCTGGACTTGGGCAATAGAAATGCCCTAGTTTCCACTAACCATATGTTAGCTTTGTCATATGGAAAAAATATGCAGTCATGAGAGTGGTGACAGAGCCAGATTCCTTTCCATCTTTAATCTAAAGTAAGACAGAATTAAACTGAGGTGTCTCCAGAGGAGAAAGGCAGGTACAGCCCCTGTATGTCCCTGCAGGGAGAGCACAAGTTGCCTAGCAAACACATTGTAAAAAACTCTCACACATCGCCTTCAATAGGATGAATTCTCTGCATAATTACTTTGTAGTATTGTACCCGATACGAAAGCCTGGTTGTCTGCCATGAGTACTAAGGCTTCAAACTGCGAGCAAAAACCTGAATTATGTGGTATTACTGAGAATGCCATTCTTACAGAAATGCAGCCGTGTCTTGATGGGATTTTATCAGCATTTCAGCAAAAAGGAGGTTATGAAAAAAAAATCATGGTTACAAATTTATGTCTTTTCAATGTTAAGATGCTGCTAATAGGCATGCTGCAGTCTGAAGGAAGTGATGCAGGCAACACAGCTGGGGAAATCATGAATATTTGCCCATCTTTGCCCAACAGAACATAGGTTTAAGTCACAGGTAAGAATCTAGCGATTGCAATGTGCTCCCTCAGCTACTCACTTCTCTGCGGGCTGAAAGCTCTGCATCCAAGGGAAAAAACTAGAAATCTGGGGAAAAAATTTGGCAGGTCCCCAGTTATTCAGCTCAACTACCTATCTCCACTGTTTCACCTCATTGGTGTGTGGAAATGATTATTCCAGGTCAAGTACAAGTCCAAAGGACACCTCTTTGGAGCTGAAAACAGCTTTGTACCTGTGCAGCAATGGAAACCCACACTGGGGGTGCAGATGCCTGCCCAGCTACAGGTCTCTTCCCACCTGCAAAGCATGGCAGAGGAGGGTCGAAACAGGAACATTAACCACCGGCAGCGAAGCGTGGAGATGTGCAGCTGGGACTGACTTGGGTCCCACTGATCCTGACTTTGGATTAGCTAAGGCACACCTGTACCGCTGCACATTAAGGCAGCTCTCCGAGAAATGACATTGCTTGAGCCAAGGAATGGATAAGAGGCATAAACCACCTCTGCTCCTGTGCTAGGCTAATGCCGTCCCTCAGCAAGGAAATCCATGTGTCCGAATGAAACAGGGCTTCCTCCTTCCTACCAGGGGTGCCTCCACGCAGATGGCCATAAGTTCTCTATTTTAAGTGCTGATACAGCCCAGAAAGGTTATCTAATTACAGAAACAATACTTATTGGATGCACTAATGCTTCTGCAATTTTAATAGCAATATGATAGCTAGGATTTATATTATTTTCCCTTTCTGATTAATTATTTACACAGAGACAAGCCTAGATTATTAAGTACGTGCATGCCGTGCCAGGCTGCAGAGATTTAAAAAAAAAAAAAAAAAAAAAAGGAGAAGAAACAGATTCTAAACTTTTTGAAAACAAACATCTAAGTGTTTCCATATCCTGTGACCCATCACCTCGCATCGCGGCTACTGGTACATTGGCTCAGAGTGCAGACTAGATCCAGGACATCACAAGTAGTGTTATAACTTTCTACTTTAGTCGTAAGGTACAGTAGAGAAAGAAAACTCTAATGTCAGTATGTCAATCAAGGAAAGCTGTGTTTAGCTATAAGCCTAACAAAATGCTACACAGGAGTGCATGACAGCTGGGAAACATCATATAATGCGGGCAGCTCTGCAGTGACCGTTCACCTGCTCTCCGTGAAACACATCCCCGAGGTGCTAAATGGATTCAGGAGAAAAATTAGGAATAGCCAAGACTTCAGAGAGACATTTGTCAAATACACAACCCATTTCAAAGCACAGCCATGAGTTCTTCAAGTATACTGTACGCTAGGGGAAGCACACATTTCACCCCTTTTATTAAAAAAACCCAACAACATCTGTCTAAAATTTATCATGTCTTCCTGAGATCAAGTAGGTCTTGGACACTGCCCCAGTATACTTTAACAGGCAAGTCAGGTACTTCTTGCTACATGGGAACATCGAACCTGGCCAGCTATTCTGGTGGGATGATCTCATTATGAATATTTAATTTAAAATTCAAATGAGCCTCAGATACTCTTAAGGCTACGGATAAAATTCTGCCAGTTTATAGAAAACTGAAAACTGTAGCCAGTGCACACACATTCAGTCTGAAAGACAAATCTCTGGTTTACATCTGTGCAAATTCCTCTGCATTTGTTTATCATCCTGCATACCGAAAATCACTTTGCTAACTTTCTACAAGTCCAAATGTTTATAGGAAATTGTGCTGTTTTCCTCCTTTGCTGCAGCAGTAAAATTAAAAGATGAAATTCCTAAAGAAGAAAGAGGCAAATCTTTATGCTTATGTTATTATATTCATTCAGCCTGGAAAGAAATTAATCCTATCAAGTTTTAATCAGGTGGCAACTTTGCTTTGATTTGTGAATAACAGCTTTAATAAAAGATATTTCACAGAACAGAGGAATTGCTAGTGCAAAATGCCCCAAGGCCTTCTCCACTGACTGGGAGTTTCTGGTCATTAAAAAAACCCCAAAACAAAAGCAGAACCATCACTACCCACCTCATCCACAGTGATGAAAACATGAATGAGAGGTCAGAGGAGAGAACAAAAAAAGCAAGTCCTTAGAAAAAGGGACTGAGAAAAAAAACCCCAAACCCTAATTGGAGTGACTTTAACATCTCACTGTAACCTCACAGGTTCGGGGGGAGTAAAAGCAGGAGTCGATGAGACTTAGCAGGGCATGCAGTGTCTTCTCACATCTACTTTCATGGCCTCCCAGATAGATGAAGTAAATCACTTCAGGCATAAATTTACCATAATAGGTGGAGGGGATGTCTCCTCCCCCACTAGGATCAGGCAGCCACTGCTGCACAGGCTAATTTGCCAGCCCGCCGGATCTTGCACCACGCTGTGGCAATGGAAGAAGGATCCCTGCCTGTCCCCATGTGATACCCTCCAAGCACTTGGAGAACAGAGTGACACAAGAGACTCCTCCTAATCCCCAGCACTGGAATATGGGTCAGCCACCATTTCAGTGCCCAAAGAGGAACCGTGTGTGGTGATAGCCCACAACTGCACAAACACACCCCCAGAAGAGGGACAGATTTAGGGACAGAAACACACATGCATCACATGGCTAGTACAGGTTATGATTTAGCCTAGGAGCGATACCACAGCTGCAGAAAGAGCCCTAACCTGCACCGAAGGCTGCAGAATCATAGACCAAGGATGGATCTCAGATTCTTCAAGATGCAGAGGGAAAAGAGCCCCTCCAAGAAACAAGCAAGAAAGGGGCAGATTTGTTTATTTGGGAACTGCAAGTAACAGTACTGGTAGCTTCAAAGCCTTGGGTGGTGGTGTTGACAACACACACCAAGTAAAAAGGCAAGCAGAAATACTCTTGGATAGGTCCAAGTGTCTGTGGTGTTTGCAGTCACTCTGCAGCATTGTGAGCATTGCAGCATCCTCCTCCTCCTCGTGCAAGTCACCCCTGGTCCCTCCACTCCAAAACGTACTCCTGGAGCAGGATGGGGCAGGAGCAAGCACCACTCTGCCTGCAAGGAGAAAAGGCAGGTCTAGTGAGTATTCCTGCCCCCACTATTTTCTGGTGAGAACTCACAATAGAGTAAATCTCACATAGCAATGAGGCCTGCTGCGTAGGGAGAAGCCAAGTATGAATAAGAAACCCTTCCATCACTCTGTCACAGAAAGCGAGTTCCCTGGGGCTTGAAGGAAGGCTGTACCTTAAACGATTTGCTCTTTAATGGGCTTTTTCTCTGCAATCAGCATGTGAACTTTGAAAAACCACTGGTTTGGTTTCTAGAGTGTGTAGTCCTGGGTGCACCGAACCCACGCAGCTCCCTGCTCCCAGCGCATGAGCCGCCTGATTGGCAACCCTGCCATCAAGCGCCTCTGTGCAATTTCTACATTATGTATTGTATTAAAAATAATATGCTTCTGATTTTAAAAAGACCTTTTTTTTTAAAAAAAAAAAAGATGCTATTGGCATGTCATCTTCCTAAAAGCTAAAAAATGCATTTTTTAGAAACTGAAATATAAGCAAAATTGTCTGCAACAGGGCAGTACGGCGCATATGCAACCCCAGAGTCAGGCGAGTCCCTCTGAAACCAGTGGGGCTCAGGGTGAGAGTGCAGGGTCCATCAGGGCCGGTGGAAGTGGAGGATCAGGCCCAGCCTCTGCTATTACCCTTCTGTAGAGAGAGGACTGGAGCTAAGGGAGTTCCTGAGGGAGATCCTGGGTGCACAGCTGGTTGCAATGAACAGAAACTGGTAGGCTCTGCAAGACCCAGCTTCATCTGAAGCAAAGTCCTGGAGATGGGTGCTGTCTACATGGAAAAGACTTCTCCCTGCCTGTGTTGCACCGTGCCCCCCCACCCCACCACCAAGACTCGCTCAAAGCCTGTTCTCCATGAACAGTCATGATTCAGCCTCCAGCACACACCCAGGACAGGAGAGATGCTGTCCCCTAGGTTACATGTAGAGCCTCTGGAGGACCAGAGAACTGAACCATGTTCCCAGCTGTCACCTTTACACCTAGACCAACCTCTTCTAGTGTTGTGTTCTGCAGTCTCCCACACTGATTACTTCCTGGTGTCTTTGAGGGCACAATTGCCATCAACATTTCTCATCCTCTAGGTTATAGAGGACTAATGCTGAGCAGCAGTTTCTAACCCCTTCTCGTGAAACTGGCTTGGTCTTTGTTGCACTGTATTTACTTCTGTTTTCCACTACTAAGGAAAAGCAAACAATGTAGAAAACCTTTAATTTCACATTTTTTCCCAGCTGGTAAAAATGATAGCTAGATATGCACACATCAGTATAATCATCTCCTAAACAAATGGCACAATGACAAACCGAGGGGGCGGGGAGAGGGGGAGCAGAGCACAAGCTGGTGTTTTCAATTTAGAAAGTATGCATTATTTACACTGCCATTATTCCACTCAATTTGAGTTCACGCTTTAGTCCTAATTTCAGTATAATCAAAGTCAATGAATATTTAATCAGCATTGCTTCCAGAAATTGAGTAATGCCATTAACATAATGTCCCCAGGACTTCAATGCCGATTTTCCTCAAAAGCACGGGACTTCCGCTATTTCTTGCCCTTCCCCCCTTTCCTTTAACCAGTTGATGCTCTGATCTCCACCTTTGCTGGGTCTAACAAGGTGGAACCCATCCAAAATGCAGGGAATGGGAAAACCACTTTCCAAATGCGGAGTTGTCTCACCACCCATATTGCTCCAGCCCCAGGATAGTTAATGAAAGTAGAGCATTTCACTTCAATATGGCTCACTATGGAAAAGCATCGTAATAACAATAATCCATTTGCACTTCTGGAGCACCTTTCAACAGAGGGGCTCGAGTCATTCTGCAAACATTAATTAATCCCTTACACTCCTCTGCAAGGAAGACACTTATTAATGCGATAGCTAATCTACAGACAGGAAAATCGGAGCATGACGAGGTTAAGTGCCTAGTTTACAGCCACCCGGGAATCCAGTGGCATTTGGGCAGAAGTTTGGAGCTCTGACTGGCTCCAAGTTTCCTTTTCTAACCAACAGACTGTGCTGCTTCACTAAAATAGATCATGAAAAGCAGCAGTACCTATGAATATTTATGAACAATACAAAATTACAGCATAAAAAATTGTACAGACATTTCAGAGCTGCTAAGTGATGGCTCCAAAGCGGTATCTCTATGTGCACAGAGCATTCCGTAGTCTGTGCACACATGCCCCCTCCAGTGGGGCTGCATCTAATCTATCATCTTTTCTAACATGACTATCACAGTAATATCTCAGCAATGCCTTCAGCTGAAGGCCTATCACAGCCTTCCATCTATCTCAGCTAGCTTATAAAGCTTTTCTCCATGGTGCTAGAAAATCTGTGGGACATATGTTTTTAAATACTGGATAAATTCCCCATTTTTCCTTCCATAAAACTATATAGAGTCTTAATGCAAACTTTATCCGTAATGAAAAATCTCTTGTTCTCTCATAAAATTAGAATTAATCCTTTTTTATATTAATAAGGAAGGAACAAAGTTCAATTTTGTCCACACTCACAACATGTGCATTTGGGAATTCTGAGGTATAGAAAGTACTCTGAAAGTTATTCTAACCTCATTTTTAGAGTTTTTTGGTAGTTTGGAATCATCACACTTTCACAAAGTCTTCCCTGAACAATTTAAAGGACAATAAACAATTCATGAACAATTCCATAAACAGTTTTCATGTCTGTTCACCACAGCTTCCCCAAAGGTCACCTGTTTGCAAATCCAACCGTTGCTCTGATGAAGCTCCAGCATGGCACAGACACACGGCAAGGAAAGTGCTCTTTTCAGTAATGACATTAAGGATCATTTTAGAACTGCTGAAGATTCCTGGGTTGTACTTGGTCACATGGTGTACAGAAAATTTCAGTTTCCACCCAAGAGTGGCATTCAAAATATCTTCTCGAGAAGTTTCACAAGGTTGTTCAAGCTCGTAACCAGTATTAGTAATGTTTGATGTTTTTGCTGAATTGCATCATCATTGTGGCCAGCTGAAGCTTAATCCTGCTGGCAAGGCCATACATTTGGGCCAAGGTTAGTGAGAATGGAGTGAGTAGCAGTCAACAAATTTACACTCTATTCTTAATGTGTATCCACATCAGGAAAATTGCATAAGATCTAGTTTAAAATCATTTACGATGCCTTATTCTTGACTCATCTGAAGGATTTCCTCTTGCAGATGGAATGGAGGAAATCAGTGATGCAGCTGGAGCAGGGATGGAGGAGTAGAACATATGTCTGCAGCAGGAACGAGGAACTATTTTCCTTGAGCAAGAGTGGAGAGGTATTTGTTATAGTCTGAGGGAATATAGAAAGACTTTTCCAGCTCAGAAGCTCAACAAGGAACAGCTTGTAGACGTCACCCTGGCGTAAACCATCACATAATGAAAGCCCCCCTATAATCTCAGGGGAAGCAATTGTATAAGACCAGGTTGCAATTTTCTAACCTGTCTTGCTCTTAATAGCAAGTATTTTGAAGTCAGAAGCTTAATGGTTCAGTGTAAGTGACATTCTCCTGCCTCTTGAATGAGGTTATCTCAGCTGTGCTCCACCAACAGCCTCTGACACCTCCCCGATTACCATAATGCCTTTAAACATTAGCCTTAGAAAACACCATTATGGCCCTGGCTGAGAGTAAGGAAACACAGCATCATCTGGCTTTCAGCAGGAGCAGGAATGAAAAATGGTGGTTCTGCCCTGGAAAACGCCGTCTTCACTGATTCCAAATGAAAACCAGTTACTCTGGCAACATCTAGAGATACCTCCCATTAAAGAAAAACAAAGCAGCCATCATACATGTCCAGACTGTGCCTCACCAAGGTTGACTTAAGGGCAATCAGCCCTTGCAGCAGTGCCGCGGAAGGCGGTTCACAGTGCCGTTCCTGACAGGCAGAGTAAGAGTTAAGACGGAGGGTGGGGGAGAAGCTAGAAGATTGCCATAACATATCATCAGTGGGACTATTAATAGGGTACAGGTTATAACTTATTCATGAACTTCTGCACTTTTCACTCTTACAGAATGGCAGGGTAACATGGGAACACTTACGAACGACACTACTAATGCACCAAAGAGGAAGGAAACACAGTTCTGGTGCTGTTGCACATTAAACCTATATATTGCTCTTCAGGACTATAGCAGATCAGTCAAGCAGACATGGATACTACTGTTAAAAGATCGGCCCTCAGTGCATCACTACCTCCGCTGGGTCTTACATGCCTTTGGCAGATACAGAGCACATTAAATCTTTTAATCTTAGGTATACTTGCATAACTTCTTGCATGATTCCTGTTTCAGCAAATACTTATGAGCATTGCCAGACTGAACACGCAGCACTTGCCTCTCCAGGGTGCACGGCCATGGTGGCCCAGCACCCCCGCAGAGGCACTTCCCTTGCTCTTTGCAAGCCCAACACAGCCTGGAGCAATGGCCTTCCTTAACTGTGGCACAGTACGATTCACATTGAACTAGAGCTGATTAATTGGGCTAAAGCAGGCAATCCAAAAAGCTTCACACCCCAGAAAATCAGTTCTGTGTTTTTTGAAGTTCACATCTCAAAAGGACCCCTTAAGGGTTGGTGAGAATAAGCACTTGCACCAGGAGGTTATGGCTTACCAGTCAGCACCTACAAAATCAATGGAGCTCACAAGAAATGTGATGGCTCCAATTCACATTGCTATTTCTGTTCCAGAAGGAGACTAATGCTATGGCACAAATCATTTAGTACTTAATAGATATGGCAAAGGCAATGGGCTGAGACAGTATCAGGGCTGAGAAGAGAACTTAGATATCCCTAGAGACCAAGTTTTTTTCCTCTCACCTATTCTCCTGGCAAGAGATTTAGCACTGGTCACTGTTTTATCTCCACTCTCTTAATTGTCTTCCTGCTAGTTAGGGCTCATTGTATGTTATATTGATTGTTTTTCCCCACTAATTGACTGTGTGGTTGTTGGCTTCTATAATTGCCATCCTGAAAGGCACTGTAAATTGTCCTATACCAACATCAGTGATGGTTAAAAAAAACATAGCGGTGCCAAGGCATCTCAGTGTTAATACAGCGGGGAGACGTCTCAAAGCAGGCAGGTTTTTCCCCAGCCCAGGTATACAGTCTAAGTGCTGAACCTTACCTATTTTCCAGCAAGCTTTTGATACACATACAGATGAAGATATGAACTTTCAATTATAATCCAAACAAGAAGATCCCTTGATATCTCCCCTAGGGTCATGGGAGAGACTAACCCATTGCTAAGAAAATGCTCCACCTTCTGAAAACATGGCTGCCACCTAACCTACAATGTCTTGGAGAGCTCTCAGCCCATTTAATCCCCTCTCTCAGCCAGATCATCCTAACACTTTACAGTGAAAACCAAGATTTTCACATTCGGGTTTCAAGTTCTAGTTTTGAACCATACTCTGGTTCCATATTCATTGACCCAGATGACGGATGTACACATCCTACAGCATTTCCTCTCCACACACATGCCCTCCCTAGCTCCTCCTCCAGTTATCTGAAGTCTGATCCAAGCCACACAAGCTAATGGGTATTTGCTTTAGACTTCCACAGACCTTTTGGTTGAGATCTTAACATTTTCAATACTTCCCACAGACCTAAGGATGCAGACAGGGACCAAGAGCGATTTTCTAAGGCATCTAATTCCTAAGTGACTCAGCCATGTTAAAGCCTTTGAAAGTTTGACAAAGCACTCACAGACATTTTAGTTAAGTTGCTTTACCTGCATCAGTCCTTCAGCCCCCATATCTGCAAGCATTGTCTGCATACGCAAATCCAAACTCTTAAATCAGCTACACTGAACAGCAAGAGTCATTCACACAAAATATTTAAGTGTTGTGGAAATGAGAGAAGATTATGAGAAGAAAAAGTAATTAAAAACCTAGACAAGAAAAAAAATTAAAAAACATTTACCTTTAACATTTGGAACTTTGAATAAATCTGCCCTCATAGATCTCATTAAGTATTAAATTCATCATATGCACATTTATCTTCCTTGATTTACCCCAAAAGTGGCTAAGGCCTGTATCTAAATGTTGGTTCTGCAACTAAAGGGTAGCATGGCAAAGTTTATCAACTGCTCCCCTTCCTTCAATCACCCCAACTGGATGAATCGCTTCATTTCCTTTTCCAATTGGAATGAAAACCTAGCTACTCTGTAACTTGCTAAACTTCCAAAAGCCATCGGCCCACAATTGACTATATAGAGAAGAATAAAAAAAGCTACCAGTACTTTCAACTGAGCTATGATTAATCTAGTCCCAACTCCCATTGTAAAATACTCCAGTAGAAACCACTACCCAGCACTGAGCCCCTGCCCCTGCACGTGGTGAGAGGGGTCCACAGCCTGCAGCGCCCGCAGGACCCCAGCACGCCGGCAGCTTCAGTCGTGTGTGGGAAAGGCAAGACCTTGCCTCCTTAGCAAGCAGTAATGCGCTGGGCAGTGTTTGAGGCTTACTGAATACATGCTGCTTCTCTCTTCTCTGGAATAGTGTCGATACTGCAATTGATTCCAGGCCTTTTCTTAGAAGAATCCCAGTTCTAATTTAATCCTATTGAGCAGCAGTCAGGAGGCCACCAAGGGAGGAATTTCATTCATTTTAGCAAAACAGCCAAACAATGGTGGTTTTGACAAAACCGAAAGACAGGATGCCTTTTGCCTACTTTTGAAGGATGACCACGACTGCCACAGTGCCTGTTGCTGCTGCTGCCTGCTCCCTAGAACGCAACATCCACCACCTTGCTTAATTTCCTATTAAGGCAACAGAAACACTTGGTTTGTTTTGTGTAAAAATGAAAATAATTTTCTTTCAAAGTTACTAAACTGTCCTATTGGTGTCTGATTCTTCCCAGAACTTCCCTTTTTAATTTTTTTTTCCTCCTAGATAAGCAAAATTCCCTCTCTGCTTGTTTAAAGGTGCATGAGAGGCAGCTAATCAGAATGCGCTATGAAAACTCATGTTTGCTATTCCTACATATATTGACCTCCCTGCTATTCCTTCTCACCCATACTAAATGTTTCAAAAGCAACAGGAGAAGAATGCCCCCTCAACACTTGAAATCTAGCCCCTTACCTTCTCCAAATCACTTGAGTAGTTCTTACTGTAAGCGAGGAATCAAAGGAGAGCGTGTGTTATCCTGCCACGTTTACAGACCTTTCTCTAATTTCAGGACACTCTTCTTGAACTGTAAGAAAACGATCTCAGTAATGTGCAGCAGTAGCAGAAAAAGGAGGAATGCAACTGAAACAAGGAAAACCTAAGGATGCAATCCCATCTATCTTTAGATTCCACATCCTCAACAATGTCTGCTATGACCAGCAATTCATTAGACTGATGCAATCTATTAAGTAACAGCTACCAGCCTGTCCCCACCCTGCCTCTACAGAGCCGCCTACTAAATACTTACAAGGTAGCAAGTCGATACAGAACCTTTTTTTCTCAGGTTTCATTGTTTCCCAGCATTAACCTTATTAACCTTTAAGCACAACAAAAGTGCTATTTATTTGCTGAAACATCTGCTTTGGATGGAAGTGATAAGCATGTGGGGGGGAGTGTGTGGAAAAAGGAGAAATGCCTTTCAGCTGTGCTGGCCTGGCCGTTCGCAGGCTGTTGGCAGGACACATGCCCACCAGCCCCCTGAGTGCCTTGGAGGTGAAATCTGTCTCCTGAACTAAGGAAGTGCCAGGTTCAGTTTGGCTTTTTCTCAGAGGAGAGGGATGGAGGAGTTTCTGCTTTCTTTGGGTTCTGCCACCCTGTGTCGATGCTCTGTTTGGCTCCACTTTGCCCCTTTGTCTGCTAAAAGACCAACTCTCTAGGTATCTCCCTCTCCTTCAGAGTTCTGTATTTGTGTGGAGCCAGGGTTAACACTGTATCCAAACTTAGGCCATTGCCTTAATTTCTGCCACAACTCAGACAAACCCTTAGTTGTCTTTCTGCCATCTCTTTTATGAAGCTGACCCTGTTGTTTTCACACTAACTTGGATCAACTTGTCTCTGAAATTGAATTCACATTCTGCAGCTTAAAAAGAATAATACACATGCACACACAGAGAAACTAACCTAATAGGCATCTTATTCAAGGACATTGATGGTTACTGGATGAACAGTTCATTTATAAATGTGACTATATGAGCAACCCTACTGAGAGAAGTTACGGTTATTCAATATTTTTGCAGCTGTGTCCAGTGCTCACGTGTTCTGAAATATTTCCATCTTCTGCCATTTTAAACAAGATCACTTTCTCTGTCTGAATGTCTTAGATATCAGTTTTGGGAGGAAGGTGAGAGTTAAACTAGATGTTCCCACATCTAGACCAGTGTCATCACCTGTTGACCATTCCATGATGCACAAGAAATAAGGGTTCCCCTTTAATCATATATAGTTTTCATGTCATGTCCTATATGTCACACTTTTCAACATTATTTAACTGTAAACTTCTTGCTGGAACCTGATCTGATGCTATATATTGTTCCCTAGCTATATGCCCTATTGTAGCAGCACAAAAGAGAGGGTGGCAGAGGTTCTTAAAATGAGAAAGAGAATAGAGTCAATCTTCAAGAGCTTTATGTCTGCAGTTTGAGGTGCCGGGCAAAAGTTTGCAAGCATATTTTGCCTGTGAACAGCACACTACCCACCAGTATTTGCTGTGCCTGAAGGTGCCAAAAAAGCAAGCCTGAAACACACACAGGGGAAGGACTGAGTTGAAAAAAAGCCAACTTAGTATCTATCTGCTCACAACAACCATCAGGCACATAAATGAGTCTTGCACTCTTCTTCCCACATCTTCACTTTGTGGCCACTCTCCAAAGAGAAGGCAGTGTGATGAGCCAGGGGAAAGCAAAGCAAAACCTCCCCATTTCAAGATCTCATTAACTGGGAAGTTAATAAGTGCACTGAAGCTTTCATTCCTCAAGCTGAAACAGGAAAAGTTAAGAGGAGAAAAAAATACTTTTACAGTGTCAGAATTTTTACTTCTCATCTTTAATGGTGCCTCTGTACATTTTTAATAGCTTCTCCTCCACATGAAACCCACAGGAGCAAGGTTTAGGGAGCCAGAACTTACTGGAGTGCTTACATCCACATCTCAAAACCAAAAAGCCTTTCCACAGAAAATAAGATACTGATTGAAAAACTGCAAGTATCCTCTCCTCCATGTACTCTTGAAGGTTATTAGCTACTTTTTGACTCTTGAGCCATAAAGGTTCACTGGGTTCATGCCTTCAATCTCATCTCCTAACATCTTCCTCAGGGCCAAAAATCTTCCTTCGTCTTCCTGCGGCCATCTACTGTTTAAAGGGTGGCTCGAAGCTTCAGAAATGAGCAGCAAAACAAAACTAGTAGATTAAAATTAACGGAGATTAACATCCCAGGCAAATGCACTAATAATTTCTTTTTGAGGTTTTCTAGGACATGCTGAACCACCAGGACCCCTGTTTTGCCACCAGGACCATGTTGAACCGAGGGGCAGAATGGAAGGTGCTCAGTGGTCGGGGTGGGGACAGAGCTAGTCCAGCAGGACAGCAGACAGCTTAGAAAAGCAGATCCCACTGGGCCCTGACCTCCTCAGAACTTCACTCTTCATCTCTGCAGGAGGGGGAAGGAAGAGAGGCAAGGAGCTCTTCCATCCAGCAGCTAGAGGGGGTCAGAGATTTAAATTTACCCAAATGGCAGCTGATGCAAAAAACCCTCAGAAACAGCAAGGGAGGTACAAGGCACCACCAGTTGCCCCTGTTTCAAGAAGAAGAACTAAGTGAAATGTTTCTGATCACGACAATAGGATCCTTCCCCCCTCAGAAAACAAAGCACCTGAGCCTACCAGTAAGGTTTTACAAAGATCATAGCTGGCAAAGGATCTGGCTCTCATTTACACACGAGAAAAAGGAATCCAAAGGAAACGGAAAGACCGTTTAATTTCTTAAGTCATCCACTATTAAAAATTTCTAGAGCAGAATCAAAGGCTTCTGCTGGAATTCAGCAAAACTTCCTCAGCATTTTGGAACACCTCTCTTAATTTCTACTTGGCATGATTATTTTGTCTTTCAAAGTATAAGGTTTCTTTTGGAAGAATCAATAGTCAAATATCATAAGTCCTCCCTTGCTACATGTTTATGTGCTTCCAACTTCTTAAAATCCATGTATTTATGTCTAAAAATAATCATAAGTGCTATTAACATTACAAATTAATTCTAAGTAGACTAGCAAAGCAATGCCCATAAACAATACTCAGCTATCATAAACAGTCCTACAACAATAGATGTGATTAAGAATTAAATGTTGTTTGTACTGTCTTAGGACTTTGGATCACTACACAGAGTTGGATCAAATAATCTGCACAATACCTTTATAAGACAGCTGTAATATAATTTCCATTTTATTGGGCATATGCATGATCCCGGTTTCAGACAGTCTGCAATCCAGTTAGTGTGTTAGCACTTAGCCGAAGTTCAGAAAAACTTTTCATTTTCCTAAACTGAAGCCTAGGAGTTTTTGTTGATTCTTTTTTTCTCTCAGAGCACCTTTGTTAGTTAGAAATCAGTCATTTAACTTGGACCTCAGACTAAGAACCATTCATTTCAGAAGGAGATAAGGGCTGGGGTACCCTTCAAATGATGCTGTAGATATACCAGGCTAGACTTCTTTCAATTTTTGTTTAAACAAAAAGAGAGACATTGAATTCCTTTCCTTTTCTTGCGGGGAAACTACAGACAGCTAAACACACCCAGGAATTTGCAGTCTAGTTACCTGCCTTTAGTCAACTGTAGAAACCTCTTTGCCATAAATAAGCTGATCAGACAACAAAGCAGTGTCAACAGAGAAACTGAAATTCAGGGATGCCCAGCTCCAGATCTCTTAAAAGTTGCTGCAAAACAGCAAAGCAAATGGGTAGTTCCAGCATGCCAGGATCACGCTTGTGATGATTGCTGTTACTGCTTCCCATGGAATTGCCCAAGCAAAATCAGGGTATCGTCACCGTCATGGAAACCCAGTGTTTTTGTCACACAGCGCTGAAACAGTGCCTGGGAAGCAACAGCAAGAGCCCGAGTTCCGATTCCAAATGCAACATGTGAACATCTGTCTTGGCTCCCTCCCCTCGAGAGCCTCTGCCACGCAGTCCAACAGCCACAAAGGTCGCTGCTGGAGGGGGAGTTTCAGTACATTCCCATTAAGCCAGACTAGATTCCAAAGCTTAAGAAAAGTTTTGCTTTCTCTTGTGCCCTTTATAATTTTCACTTTGGGTCACATCCCTTTCAGCAGCAGCAGAGGCAAGAGGATTCACCCTGTCTGTTGGAGTCAGTTGCTGACAATATGTTACACTTAAAATTCCTTTTAATATTCTGCTTAGACACACTGTAAAGGAAGAATGGATATCCAGAATAATTAAAATATGTATAATTTGCATGGAGCTCAGGGCATTGTTCTGACATCAAACATCACTGTCAACCGTATGTGGAATTTCAACTGCCAAGTGCTTCATTTATGTGAAAATTAGCTTAAGTGTACAAAGAATGAAAAATTTATGATTATTTCACATTTTAATAAATGCAGTGCTATGCATTAATTTAGACTTCTAAAACAATTTTGACAGTGACAAGGGAATCCTTCGCAGACTAAATGCTGTAGTGTGCCGTGTTTCACATGTCCTGTGGAATTATGTGGTAGAGTGTTAAGGCAGTTAGATTTTTATGTTTTTAAACAAAGACATTATATAACTATATCACTTAAAATACTACTTCGTTTCAGTCTTTCCCTTGTTCTCCCATGAGAAAGCATAGAACCTATCAATGGCTTTCAGAGAGATCAGCATCTTGCATTACACGAAGATGTTTGCAGTGAGAAAAAAGCGCATATACTACACTGTTCAATATAACAGGCGTTGGCGACTTTCCCCAGACTTTTGTTGTGCAGGAAAATTGGAAAATTGGATGGTGACAGGATCTTTCCCAAGGTGCGAAGATGTGACACCAGTGCATTATTTTTCCTAAGTATCTTCTGTTCTGCAAAATAAAACACGATGCTTCACCATCTCCTACTCCTTATGGGCCATCTGGGCTTTCTCCAGACCTAGATGTAAATCCCACAACGTTCTGGTTGTCGAGGGCACCTCAGACTAAGAGAGGAAACGTTGCAACACCCTAAGAACTGCTTCTTCTCTTGGTCCGACCTTTCATATAAGGCCCACCTTTGCATTTTGCATGAACAACTTAATAACGCACTTCTGTAAACATCTGAAATACCATATAAAACCCCTGACTCAAAATATAAATGACACAAGGAAAGAGGATTTCAGCTGTTCTCAGTCCGCACAAGCCTGGCTTTTGCGCTCTGCAACGCCTGTGTTTTACAGATGTGTAAAGCACAGCACAGTCCCCTCTCTGCATGTCCTGCACACTCAAAATCTACATTAAAACATTAAAAGAAGGTTATTAACATTGTCCTGCAAGAGTTCAGCAAAGAGACCAAAACCAACTTCATTCTGTCGTTTCCTAAGGTGGGGCTCTTTGAACAAAGCTCTTTGCTCTATTTCCGTTTCTTCTTTTTCTAAGCAAACTTATAAAGATGGAAATTCTATCACATAGCCTCACCTTGAGCACAGATGAATTATAAACAGGGTTTGATCCTTCAGATCCACCTAGAGCTCTCAGCATGTGAGCTTATCTAGTAAGCAAAACCAGCAAAAAGCCTTCATCCTATCTGAGAATCAGCTCTGAAAGGAGATGAGATCAGATGTATACTTTGCTATTGGCTTTCATGGCTGCTCCCTGACAGCAAAATAGTACTAAGAATAAAGAACCTTAAGACCGGTTCCAGCTGCTTTAAAAGGGTGTGATCTGGCAGGCACAGCCCCTCCTGTAAACGGAATCGTGAGTCAAATCCCCACTTCACAGCTGGGTTAGTTACAGCATTCGTCGTCAGCAGATCTTACTCCGCGTTGCAACTACCTGCAAGAGCAAGACTAACCTTTACTGGGATAGGGGCAAACTTTTTCTGTCTGTCTCCTCAGCACAAGAAAGTCTAATCTGGTAGGGGAAAATCTGATCAGAAAATCTGCTCACTAGCTATTGAATAAGTGAGCGTTCTGCTTGCCTATATCATATTTTGCAGTTCCACCACGGGCACGTGTCCTTTTGGGTTGATGTGGGAGGGGCCGCTCTCTGTAGATGGAAGCAGAGACCAGGACACTGCTATTGTCCCTCCTACGATATAACTAGGCAGTTTGGATGCCACCAGCCAGCTTGTCCTCAGGCAACTGCAACCTTAAAGCTGAGTTTACACATGTCCAGTTAAGTGTCTATGAAGAGAAAATGCAAATATAAACAAACAAAAAAAAAAAAATCAATGTTTGGGGGTTTTTAACATGTTATTTTATTGACATTTATGCTGGAAGTGCAATCTGATGTTTTATACCACTGCTGTAAACAAGCAGGGGAAATACTGGTTCAAAAAAAAAGCCCCCTGGTATTAAAACATATTTATGCGCTTTGTGCTCGATGGTAGATATCCCATAACTTATATAAACACTCCAAGTGGGATTTCAAAAGTATTTTGCTCTAGTCTTATTGCATTTCCACCAAAAAATTAAAGCTAATTTTAAGCACTGGTTTGAATAGAGACATTTACAAACCTTAATATTTCTCTGACCAGTTTTACTAAGCTTTTGTGCAGTCAGTAAGTTAGATGAGAGCGGTATTTGCATATTTGTAAAATAGCACGTGGATCTTTTTCATTTGAAGAATACAACTGAAAACCAGCATCACAAAATGTAACGGAAATCTAGAAGATGTATGGATTTAAAAGTAAATGAGGGGCTGGCATCTGGTTCTTTATTCAGCTATCGATCTGTGCAGAATACAACCTTCTGAATCCAGTGGGGGGAAAGTTTCATGCGATTTGAGGACTACAGTGGGATGTTTTCAGCCAGATGGAATTGTGATCACTGTCGTGTTAAATATTTGCTGGAGGAGGTTAGGCCTTCAATCTAATATCAACAGCCTGCCCCGGTGAATTGCTCCTAACTGCAAAATATTTCATTAAAAGCACTATCATCACACGGACTTTTCAAACCAGTATCACTAAACCCGAGGACTGCAGAAGAGAGAGCAGGAAAAGGCAGCACAGGGAGCTTGCAGTAGCCAGGAACGCAAGGCAGCAGCAAAGAGGGTGACCTGTTGGTTATACCGGCAGTAACCCAACCTAAACCTTCTCTACCCCTTTTGCAGCACCAGTGCAAGCCAGTTACTAATAATCTTGCTTTCATGGTTTGACAGGCTTGAATCATGCTGCACTGAGTTATCAGTAATAAAACACCCTCTCAGGAGGTGTGCTGATGCTCCAGCAACAGCAGGATATTTTCAGAGAAGAGCCGGGTGTAGTCAAGGGCACTCGGCACCTCTGACTCAAGCATCATCTCTGAGGTGAGCAAGAGGCTGGGCTGGCTTCTTGCACCAGTTGCCCAGGGCTTTTGTAAGACACTGAATCAAATTACCCACTATGCAGATGGAAAGAGAGACACAGCCCTACACATCAGCTTCCTCCCACAGCCTCCGTAATTCGCCTTCACTCTGCAAAGAACCGCCGCCTTTGCTCAGTTTTCAAACACTAGATTCATGTTTCCCATTTTAAACTGGAAGCTGCACTTGGATACATGCCAGGAGAGGCAAAGATCATCTTCAAGCTGAGATTTCAGCCATGGGATTCTTTAGTGAGAAGAAGAAAGAGGCAGAAAATGAAGATGAATTGACAGAGCTGCAGATACAGGGGGAGACAATGGAGCTGAGGACTGCAATGGGCTGAGGAAGCAGAAGGGGCAAAACAGGATCAGAACAGGCTGAAACTTTGCAAGTGAGACTCTGACTGTGAATGAAAATGAAGTGAGATCTTGTCAGTCACCTGCCAGATATCAAAACAGGAATTTTCTCTTCACCCTTTGACTTACATGACCACACACACTGCTGCAGAGCAGTAAAAATCTGAGCAGCTCTGTGCAAATGAGGCTGCTGGATGAAGACATTCCTATCGTGTGTCAGGGTTTCTGCACCTGTCCGAGGCCAAAGTCCAAGCAGAATTAAAACCACAACAATCACTAGGCATGAATTCCTCAGAAGGGAGTCAGAAAGCAGTCACCATTCAGGTTAAAGTCCTTGCCCGCCTCTTTTTTAATGGGCATACATATGCCCAAACAAGCTTGCCTAACATATCTACAGCTACCAGTGTACCACAGGCCACATGGAGGCCCAGGGTGTTTTTAGAACTGAGTGAAACAGAAAAATGCAACCAAGCCCTGCATGAACTGAGGATCAGCCCCTTACAGCCCCAACAAGTAAGGTTGTTTGTGCAACTGTCTACCAGCCAATCTTCATAAGAGACTAGTTTAGATCCACACAGCACAGCTAGTACATATCGACCACCTGGCATACTAATTAGCTAATACCTATTTCAGTTTCTACCCAGGATATGTCCCACGCATAGCACATGCCCTTCTTGTGTGTGCAAACGGTGACACATTTACATCAGGGGCTTTCCTGGTGGAACAATGCCCCTGACGTCCCGCGACCCTGACACAGCTACATAGTCACAGCAAAACTCAGTTTGTGCCCCTAATCCTTTAAACAGGAGGCAGAGGATAAACTCTGTCACTGGAAAACGGATGCTGAACACATCCTTCCCACACCTCCTGCCAGCTGCTTGCAGCAGGGTTGGCATGAGATTTACAGCCAGCTGCTAACCTTAGCAGGAGGTACAATGCCACAAGAGCAGGTAGATGAAACAGAGAGAATCTGTCAAGGATTTAAGAGAAACAAAAACTAAAAAAAAGAAGGAATTAAATAGAAAAAGGGGTTGGGGAATAATTACAAAACAGGTATTTTTAATGGTTGCTGGCAGAAACCCCAACCCTTGTATTTAAATGGCTTTTTTAATTAAAAAACAGCAGGCTATGAATGCTAATCTTCCTGAGCAGAAAGCTCCTGATGGTTTGCCTGCTTCCAAAAGACTAAATCAATCAGCAAGAAGGCTAACCCCATCTCGGGAACATTCATTTCAGGAGGGCCTAAACTTTCAAAGTCTACGTGTGCTGCTCGCCTGTATACGCAGGGCAAGGTGCATACTACCACCAAAGTACAACATTCACAAAAATGCCCAATAGTGGTTTGTCTTTGTTTTTTTTCTAGATCTGATCTGTCTTTCCTTGTTACTTCAAAAAAAAAAAATTTTTTTTTTTTTCTAGCTAAAAATATAAGTGGAGGCCTGCCAGGCTAAAATGTGCAGTTTGAGTCCCTAAGTGTTTGGGTAGGGAATATTCCAATTGCTCCACATTTTTGCCTATGTAAACTATTTAACTTGCAAATCAGAAAGCAATGTTGTATGACACACTTGGGTTTTTCTTGGAATCTCAGCAGACATGCAGTGAAAAAACCAGCATATAACCAGCAGAGAGAGTGAGAGAAAAGAGAGAGAGAGAGATGTCAACCATGTAGTACAAAAATAAATTGTTAGCAATTTTTTATGAACTGAGGTTTCCCAAATGTAAAGCAATTTAACAATTTTGTGCCATTGCAATTCACGGTATCTGGGTAGAGGGATTTTAAATGAAAATCCAGCCTTTTTCTATTCTGTGTCAAGAATTATGTGTCATTTTGTTTCTTCCCCGCATTTTATATTTGTATAAAGTGTTAGAGAAAGACAGCCTCATCAGGGAAGGCCACCACCAGGAAACAGCAGGAGAAAAATCCCGGCACAGCAGAGCAGTGGAAGGCTTTATAACCTGGCACTGAACTGACTCAAATTAACTAGATTTGGAGCCTTCCTTTTCCAAGCTAGCAAGTTTTAATGCCTGTTTCCAAGCTTGGACTGTCCACCCTGCTGTGACGGGGAGGAAATGACGGTACTCCTCCTCCTCTCTTTTCCCTTGCCTGGCCTGTGCTTCCCAGCAGTTGCCTCTTCACCCAGAGATGGATCTGCTGTTGGTCCCACCCGCAGAGCTGCTTCGCCAGTGTGTGGGTACCAGGAGACCCCTGCCCTGCCGAGGAGCACTCAGGCTGTGTCCTGCCCACCCTCCCTCCACTCCTCTTTCCATCCTCCAGTCTCAGGGCAGCTTCTGGCCACCAGCATCAAGCTGCACGTTGGACAGCAAGAAGCAATTTGCAGCCTTCTCTGAAAGCACAAGTTCTCCTCCTGACACACAGACAAATGCTTTCCTCCCATCTCCAAACACCTGGAATTTTTCAGCATCATCACACCGCAGAGCAGGTGCTGCAAAGTCCCCTGTCCTCCGCTTTCTTTCTCTCCACACTGCTATGTCATTTCTCCCCCTTCTATCATTGTGTCAGCTCCTGCTGATGGAGCTGACCTCCCTGCTCCTCCAGACGTTGCATCCGAGCCCTCCAGCACACACATCCGTCTCCAAGCACATCACGCCATTAAGGAAAGTACACTCAAAATTAGAAGGTGATTACGCAGTTTGTACTGGAGCTGGGGAGTATATAAACCCAGAAGGCAACTTGCACTGCCTGTGCCTTTCTTAACAGAATGCTTTGTTCAGGCGAGCCCATAGCAGGCAGAGGTTCAAAACAGATATGCCAGCGTATGTAAAAAAGAAAAAAGTATCTTGTATATGCACACAAGTAAACCCAGCCTGCTGGTCTCATGAAGCACAGAGATGCTTAAGAAACATTTTGTGCCAAGTTGTCACAGAGAAAGAGAACATAAGACCGTCACTCATCTGCACATCTTTTCACAGAATCACAGAATGGGTTGGGTTGGAAGGAACCTTAAAGACCATCCAGTTCCAACCCCCCTGCCATGGGCAGGGACACCCTCCACTAGACCAGGTTGCTCAAAGCCTCATCCAGCCTGGCCTTGGACACTTCCAGGGATGGGGCATCCACAGCTTCTCTGGGCAACCTGTCCCAGTGCCTCACCACCCTCTCCAGGAAAGGGTGGTGAGGCACCACCTAATCTAAATCTCCTCACTTTCAATTCAAACCCGTTACCCCTTGTCCTGTCACTACAAGGCCTTGTAAAAAGTCACCTCCAGCTTCCCTGCTGGCCTCTTCAGGTACTGGGAGGTGCTATAAGGTCTCTGTGGCACCTTCTCTTCTCCAGGCTGAACAAGCCGAATTCTCTCAGCCTGTCCCCATAGCAGAAGGGCTCCAGCCCTCTGAGCATCTTAGTGGCCTCCTCTGGACTCACTCCAACAGGTCAGTGTCCTTCTTATGTTGGAGGGCTCCAGAGCTGGATGCAGAACTCACGGTGGGGTCTCACGAGACCAGAGTAGAGAGGGAGAATCACCTCCCTCACCCTGCTGGCCACGCTTCTCTGGATACAGCCCAGGATACGATTGGCTTTCTGGGCTGTCAGCGCACATTGCCATGATGTTGGCAGTGGCCCACCTCTCCAGCCTGTAAAGGTCCCTCTGGATGGCATCCCTTCCCTCCAGTGTGTTGACCGCATCACACAGCTTGGTTTTTTTGGCAATCCTAGTATCTGACTTCTTTAGGATCCATGGTTTCTGTATGGTTCCTTCAAAGGCAGGAAGAGTTTACTGTCCATTGAGACAAGATAATTCAGGAAGCCTCAGAGATAGTGCTACCCAGTCTGCATGACCTCTCTTGTTGTGCTTGGATGCTCCATACAGCTCATGTCATTTCTTTCAGTCATGCTGGAAGACCCAGAGATGAAAGCGGAATTGCAGAGGTGCTCTTCAAATTACCGCCTGGGTGATCTTTTCTTGATTCAGGCTAAGCTTTCTCTAGGATCAAGGTAAGGACCAGCTCTGAGGAATTTCTCCGCAAATTCATTTTGCAGGATGCTGATTTCTCATTATGAGAGAACACAAATCCACTTGACAAGAAACGTTCTCTTTCCATACTCATTTTGTTTCATAACCTATGGCTTAAACCTCAGGTGAATTTTCAAATAAGTTAGTGCTCATAGTTGCAAAGGAATGTCTATAGAGAAGAAAAACATGGAGCACCTTGGCATCTTAGGTTGTATTGCATAGTACAGCAAGAAAGCACAGGAACATATTGACAAAAGCTATGGATTTCCCTCACATTGCATGCAAGAAATTAAAAAGATTTTGCAGATTTCCATGCATTGTGCCCCACAACCCTGCCAGATTATTCTTTCCCTCCCTTTTTCAGATGGGGGTACCTCAGGGAGAGGTGGGATAGGAGGCCTATGTAAACTCCCAAAGTGTTCTGGGAACTAGATCAAATGAAATCTTCTGTGCTTCAAGAACCAGACCACTCTGTGCTCCAAAACCAATAAATCCATGCTTCATGCAGTGATGACCTGAGTTTATACGTTTTGTGTTCAAGTGTCACACTGACACTTGCCATTCTTGGCACCAAAGAGCTAAATTTATCATTGTCTTCTTTAATACACCCCAAGAAAGACAAAATTAAAGCTCTCCTCCTTTCTGACTTGCAGGCAGCTTCCTGTTGTTAATGTAGCCACTGAACAGGCAGAGCGATTGCCATATCAGAAAGCCTTTCCAGTTTGATTTGCTCTATCCATTGAACAACAGCGTGTGGATCAAACGAGGCTGAGCAGCTTGCCGTCCACCTGCTTCTCAAGTGCAACGAGGCAGAAGAAAACTACTCTGACAATTTGAAAGGGGACTACAACCAATTTAGAAGGAAATGATTGCGCACAGACCAACCCGACGCCTCAACTGCATCACGGAGCAATCCTCCATCACTTAGTGTTCTGGGCCTGTCACTCTTCTGATTTAAAATGAGTTTAGGTAAACTAGTTGCACAACCATGATGCACTCTAAAGCACTTCCACTCAAGAGCATTACTTTGCCTCGCTGGCACCTTTATACTTTCAAAGATTATTTCTATCCTACTTTTTATTGCTTCAAACAGAATTGTATAGACAAAATATAGCAAATACATCCCCTTGATGACCAAGAATCTTTGTTTCCTCTTGAGAAACAAGATGAGCTTTGGGTGTAAACACAAATTTGATTATCATACCTAGACCTAGCTCTCCATCTGTAACAGATCTGCAAGGTTGTGATCAGAGTGCTAGCTAGGTATTGAGTAAACATCACTGGGAACAATGCTTATCTAACACTGATTCTTAAGCCTCAGGATTTTCATACGAGAGCGAGTCCCATTTTTGTCTGGTTGAACACTGTTGACCTTAACATCATTTGCTGTCATGAAACTGCATTAACTATTCATTGACTTTCAGGTCCAAACTAGAGTTCAGCATTTTCTTAGAAACTTCAGAAAAAAGCTTGGCTGTGGCATTTCATCCTGAAGTCCCTAATGCTTTTTACAGTGAATTTCTTTGCCATGAATCAATGCAGTCCATGCCCCTCCATGCTCCAGGAGACTGCAGGGACTGTCAGAGCAAGCCTCGTGGGACATCAGCAGAGATGTCCCAGGAAAGTCAGTGAAAAGCCAAGCTGAGCTCTAGTACTTTTGGGACAGCACAAACACTACAATGGATGAAGCAGTCCCACCAAAAAGAACAAAAAAACCTCAACCCCCAAAAAACCCACAAAGGAAAACAAAAAACCATGAGCATATGTTTCCAGGCAAGCATCAGGGAGAGGGAAAAAGTGTGCTGTCTGTGGGTTCTTTAGGTTATATGAAGGGTCAAATAATGCGACCTAGAAGAGATCAACAGGAAGGGGTAGAGCATCCCACTGCCCAGTGCCCACAAGCCCAGACAGCGTGTCTGTGTAAGCTGAGTACATGATGTACCTGCGCATATGCAGAGCTGGAGCATCTGCTGCTGTTGGTCTTGCCACATGCAGCATCTCCGGGAAAGCATCACACAGCCCGTGGCTCCCTGCCCCACCGCAGCTCCTGCACACAGACCTGCTGGCTGCTCCCATCCACTGCCGGGACATTCCATCCTAAAGGACCCAGCAAAACTTGGGGGCAGCCCCACTCTGCCTTCCCCCACACACTGAGAATCAGCACAGGGGTATTAGACTTAGGGAAATGAGGTACATTTCCCACCTTTTCTTCTTACGTCCAGCAGTACATCTTCATTTTATTTACTGCAGCATCATGACATCCCACACAGCAAAGGACTTTGTGGCTTTCCATACAAAACCTAAACAATCTTTGACCCAGCTGCACAACTGTTCCTTTCTTTAACAGCTGTAGATACAAGCTACATAGCTACAAGTTACATGGCTAGAAACTTTGAACACTTCTTCAAGAAAACAATACAAGGTAAAGCACATTCATACTATCTTCCACTTTCCATACAACATGAAGTGAGTTTTCTTTGAAATTAAACAGACAAACTGGTTTTTTTTCCAGGTGTTTACCCCTGCTTCTTAAGGAAAAGTGCCATAAAGCTGCAGAAATAATGACTAATAGAGGTGGGTTTTTACACAGAACGTAAATCCAGAAGGAACCATTAGACTACATTGTCCAGTTTGTAACAAAGGCCCTTCATCCCATTAAGTTGCTGTGCACATTTTAGCTTCTCAATGCTTCTCATGGTGTTTGGCTAATTATTGATACATTATGCCCCTAAGTCTTACTTGTTAGGTGGAGAATTAGGTCTAACTCCCTTACGGTGCAGCCCTGCTTCCTTATGAAGTCCAGCAAGGTAGGGAATGGGAATTCCCTGGCTCTCACTGTACAACATGCGCCTGTCAATGAGGCCTCTGAACTCCCGTGGAAGAACGAGGAACCATATTCGTCCTCCTCCTCACCACGGTCCCACGTGGGAAGGAAGCCATCCCTCCCTTCCCCGCCTCCACTGCATCGTGACACGCCATGCATTTTGCCCCACTGAAACCACACATGCTTTGTGGTCTCCCAGTCATTCCCTTTTTATTGGGAACATGGACCAGCGGTTCCCCCTGGGTGCCTTTCGAAAGCCCTGTCTGCAGCCGGAGAGCCTGCTCTGTACTTTGCTGTGCTTAAAACTGGGCTTTCAATGACATAATTACAGCCTGTATTAAAATGTTATATTTAAATGATCTTATTCTTCATCAACAAAGGATATTCCTAACCAAAACAAAGTCTTCTATATCATTTATTGTATTTAAGATAATTTAATGGGTTTCTATTCATGCTGGAAGGCAGCAAATGAATAAATTCCATAGCACTTTATTTAAATATTTTAGAACAAATCTTGAAAGATGTTTTCATTTAGCTGAAAGCAGCTTAATAGCAGTTTTTTTCTCTACCACAATAAAAAAGTATGGGTTTCTTTTTATTGCGCTTGTTAAAATAAATGGCATTTTTAATAAAGACTGTCCCCATAACAACATATATGATTTGATCACATTATGAAATAAATGTCATGTGAGATTATACATTTCAAAGCAGACAGTTTATGTTCTTTTAGTTATTAAATTCAATCAGTTTTACTTCCTTTTTTTTTTTTTTCCTGAAGGCAGGTATGGTTTTGATTAAAATGTGACCCCAAAAGCAGAATAATTTAAGTGAGAGTGTATTTTCATTTTTTGAAGGTTTATCTACCCTCCCATAGGGACTTAAAAAACAGTGTGTTTTTTCAGTGGCAGAATTAAAATTTGTTTTCCTTTGACTGACGTTTTTATTCCCAAGAAGAACATGTTACAACACAGTGCTGTGTGTGAAAACTTAAAGCCAACTAACAAGATATTATGTTTTCAGTCCATAAAATGGGTTTGATGATATGAGTAGCCTGTAGAGCCTCCTAATACCCATCCCCCTTGTACAGGAAGCCAAAGCCAACCCAGAGCAGCAGTCTATGCCGCTAGACCATGGTAGGGTAGAAGACAGTCTTTGACAGCGAAGCACACTGGTGGCTGCCCACAGGGGACAGGACCTGCAGGGTATTTTGATTTCCTCCAGGAACTTGCCAAACAACTATCAGATTTGAAGACAGAAATGAAGGGAAACAACCTTTGGCATAAATGGCTCTGACGACTGCATCCAGAGCTGTCATTTACTCCACAGGCACTGGATTGTGCTGTAATGGATGGCGATCCTCTTTCATCATTCCTGATTCCCCACCTCCTGGCCATCAGTCCCCTACCAGCTATTCCTGTTTGCTGAGGGACACGGTTTAAGCACCCAAGCTTAAAAGCTCAGTCAGTCTTTCCGCAGGAAGCCCACAGGTCAGAAGCTGTCCCAAATCTTACATTAGAAGAACCTTAGAAGTTAGATACTTCAATTATTAGGTACTTCTGGCCTTGACTCAGTGCAATAAGCTGTTCATAATACCTGTTTTATATGATGCATTCATGGTCAGTGAAATACATGGGTGAAAAACAGTGTAGAAAAATAGTCTATTTTTAGCCTGTCCAGGGTTCCCATTGGGAATTACTGGATCTCTGTCCCTTGTTTAGGAATGCAAGAACCAGAGACCTTTGGAAAGGAAGGCTTCGTTATGTCCCTGCGGTCTCACTCACAATAGTGAAGACACGGAAGCTGGATCTCACAGCCCCAGGATGTGACTGTTGCTACCTCCCCTTCAGTACCCTGAATCTCTCTTGGGTGTCGAAAGCCCTCCATCCATTGCAGACACTTCAACCACGCAACAAATGAAGCTCCTATTAAAAATCACTGACAACATGGGCGTTGGCTTAATAAAGAAATTACTTGTAATCTAAACATCACCATCTGTCAGGCCCTGAAAAAGAAAAACAAGAAAAAATGTGCAGTGATGCACAGGCATGGAGTAACATTTGAAAGCACATCCCAGCTCTCACCGAGCATGAACGCTGAATATTAAACAAACACCTGAAGCTACATGTGCCACCACCTAAAACTATCACTTCATTTTCCGTTACACGCTGTGACTTAAGGAAAACATTGCAGGCACCGCCATCTGTGTCGCTTTTAATTATCAATAGGAAGCGCACGCACGATATTTCACAATTCATTCAGAAAACAGAGAGCTGCAGCCAGGGCAGCGCACGCATCTGAGGAGCTCTTCTTGCGCCGAGGGTAAGGGCCACGTGTGGTCACCGGGAAGCACGGCGGTAGGTGATGGGCTGCGTTACAGGGACAGGCACAGCCTCTCATTTGACAGCAGAAAGCAGAGGCTTCACATTCGAGACCTGCCCCTGCCCCTGGGATCCACTGGCTGGTGAGGGTGACGATTATCAACACCCTAGATTAGGTGTTGGCTTAGTCCCAGCTGCAGAAAGCAAACCTAGCACCCTGCGCTTAGTAAGGATAAAAAGGGGAGGCTGCTTATCAGGATGCAGAGCCAAAATCTCTTTGTCAGCAAACACAAAGTGTGGAGGAAGAGGAGCTTTATGCAACACTGTCAGGAATTACACTGAAGTAAAGTTTCTGATCACCGACTCATGTGTTGAAGTTGGGTGAAATGAAATGGTAGGAAGCTGTCTGGGTTGGGAGGAATGTCAGCAATAGCCTTTCCCATTATTCCTAACAGCTCTGAGCAGAAAATAAGTTGGGGTAAATGATTTTGCCAGCAGCTGAGCTCAAAGGAAGCCTGATTTCCCACAGGTCTATGCTTGCTCCTCTCCCCTGTCCCCCTCCAGTAATCCCAATCCCCCGGTGCTCTGTGACCCCTTCCCCAAAACACCCTCAGGCTTTCTCTGCATTGTTCCCTAACCCACCCCCCTCCCCCCCACCCCCCCCACCCCCAGTCCCTGATCTCTGCCCTCATCTGACATAGGCTGTCTGGCTGCCCACCCTGTCCCACAATACGGGGGCAGGACGAAGGGGTGGACAAACAGGCAGAAATAACTCCGTTACCATAGGCAACTGAGGACAACTGTGAATAAACCCAGAGTGAATAGCATTAGGTTGGATGTTTTACAGATACTTATCTGATCTCCTAATATCCTGTTAAATCTCTCAGGAAATACTCAGTAAACCCTACTGTCTATGCACTGGAAGTGACAGTCCTCTGCAATTAAAAATGTCTGGAAATGGCATTCTACTCTTCTGCACAAACAGTCTAGACCACAAGAAAACAAAACAAAAAAATTGCTTCCTCGGAAGCAGCTGTGCGGCATCTGGAAAAAGGATGCTCAGGAAAGCCAAGCAGAAATGAGTGCCCCAGACTTGCTCCTCTCAGCATTTCCCACACCACAGCTTGTCCCCTGTTTTCCAGAGCAAACTCTCACCTGCTTATCCCTCACGGGGGATTTATACTGAACCGCTCTGAACTGACACCAAAAAGCAAAAAATATGTACCTTCACTTACCAGCATCTCTTCTCTGCTTGTCAGGGTTGACCACTGTGCTGGTAATGGTAGGAATGAAGCCAGTTAAAATTAAACTCCAAAAGTCAATCACATTTTTCACCCTCCATCCCTTCGTTGTGGGTGAATGCTGCATGCTCTCCTCAGGTTACCTCCCCAGGCAACCAACACATTTACTCTTTGACCTCTGTAAATTAAAAGAAGTTTGGAGCATTCTTGGTTCAGAGCTGTGACTCCATTTACTCGTGAAATTGTTTATTCAAGCAATTCCCACTCTGTAGCATCAAAGTTTGTTGTTAATAGTTGCAGACTGTTAATCTACACGATGAATATAACAAAGTTTGTGGAAGGATCCCAAATGGAAAAGCATGGTAAGTGATGGGGAAAAGGGGCTGGCAAAGCTCCAGGTACATGATATTTTCTTGCCTGACCTCTTTAATTACTTGAACACCAAACTGACTGGTGTTTTACTCCAGTGGCTACCAAAGGCTTTAATTTTTGTGAAAAAGATGCGGTTTAATTTTCATTCCGCAGTACATTTTGCCATAGTGCAAAGAGGAAATTAGTCTAAAACAGAAGGAGGAACTTCACAGCCCAGCAAATGTGCATGAATACCTCTTTCAAGTCTCACTTCCAGAAAAATAACATATTGCTAAGGAAATATTAGGGGCTGTATTGTCACCTCAGGGTTTCAGATGCAGGGAACTGAGGATGAGGAGTCTGGAATGATGTTCTGGCTGCTTGTTGCAAACCCTTAACCTCAGTGACCATCATGGAGATCATTTCTGCAGCCACTCCTCCTGGCTTTGGGGAAACCAGTGGCAATGATGTCTGGATAAAGGTTTATTGGTAAAGTGAAAGTTTTACCATCTCATAGACCAGGAATTTTTTCAGAATGTAAAAAAAAGCTGCAACACTTCAGAATAAAAGCAGCAAATAAAATAACTACAACACTTTCATTTTTCTTATTTCATTTGCTGTCTAAATAAAATCAAATATCTATCTGCTGCTGAAATCTGCGTCATGCTGGAGAGATCCTAACTTCCAGGACTCTTCCCAAAGTAGCTGGGAATTCACCTTTCCTCTGCCACCCCATCAAGACCCTGTCTCCGTTCTCCACTCTTGGTGTAGTCACTGACCAAGAACATTTGAAATTCCACAAAGATTTTCACTAAACACCCATAACTCCCTCCTGCCTTCAGATTTGAAAACGAAGGGTGAAAAAAGGTAGTTTCCAGCTGCAACACGTCTCAAATCATGAAGCCAAGACAGAATCCTTCCTCCCTATAAAAATCATAGATATTCACATTTGGGAAGACAAAATATTAGCAAATCACGCTGTGATATTATGTTGCACTTAAGATTTAAAAAGACCTTGCAAGTGTGAATCAAATATCACAAAGTGCAAAAAATGGTCATTATCATGCACATTTACTGAAGAAAAAAGTACAAATGATTGGATTAATGCTACTCTGTTAAAAGATGAGAATATCAGAGGAGTGTACAATGCCGAGCTCCCTCTTAAAATCAGTGAAACTACCTGGTTCAACAATACTGATCTGTGTTAGCATCTTAATTTTGATTGATGATCCTAATTTTTTAGACTACAGAGTAGCGAGTTGTTTCTGACTTTCCAGGTTGATCTGGAAAAATAATTCTTTACTGAAGTCCTGTCAATCCAGAAAGTATCAAAACCTGAGTCTGAAGTATCATCCTTCAACCTGAGATATGCAAGAAATCTCTACTGCTAATGAGAGATCCGCAAGATGGATTAGGAAGAATTTTGCCTTTGGTTTGATGTTCAAATTAGATTACTAATTCACAGAGTCCTTTTACTGTTTAATAAATTCAGATGAAAAGGAAAGATACAAATTCTCACAGTTCTCTTGCTACTTAATACATTCAGATGAAAAGGAAAGATAGAGCGTAATCAACACATGCATTAATTTATGCAGATCTTTCCCTAGCTTCATGTTTTAAAATGTCTTTTTAGATAAAAGGCCAATAATACTCAGCATTTTTCATCTTCAAAGTGCTTTGAAAATATTAACTAGTGAATCGGCACAGCATACCCATCAGGTCCATAAAGATTAGTATCTGTATTTTAAAGAGCAATTCCAGGCAGAAAGGTTACGGGATTTCCTCACGAACCAGAACTCTATGCCAAGGATAGGTGCTAATTAGCAAATTCATAACTTGCAGTGCAGCACTTAGATTACATCCCGTGCTCTAAGTCGTTCAGCGGATGTGATGTGTGTGTTAAACCTTGATAATGCCAAGCTACTTGAAGTTTAAAAGATGTGAAAGGAAATGGCCATCTTGTAGAAAACAGTGCATGTGTGCGGGGAGAGGTGTTTCAGCGGTACATCGTTGTGTTCAGGAGCAACGCTGGGAGAACAGAACATGTCACACAGTGGAAGCTATCTGTAGCTGTTAAACTGTGTGGTCTGGCCTACCAGCAGCTCAGCCGGACCCTCTCTGAGCTGCACAGGGTGGGGGCAGGTTCTCATGGGGATGAGGTCCAGGAAGGGGACCCCACATTGCCCCGAAAGCAGGGCTGCAGCAGCAAACCCAAGTGAAACACTTGACGTACTCAGCAAGAGTCTCGCACTGCACCGAGCTTCACCCCACCTCTCCCATCAGACGATCCCAAACCAGGCAGCAGAGGTGAGAAGAGGAGCCGAACGCGAGCGGGCGGGTGAGCGCAGTGAGAGCAGAGCTGATAAGCAGAGTCAGATTCTCTGATTAGTGCCAAGGGTTACGTGAACAGATGACTATCTCTCACAGAGGGCATAAACACATTGCAGAGCGGAGTTTCTGCAGTTTATTTACAAAGGAAGAACACTTCTAGCTCTCCTACTGGCAGTTTGTTCCCAGCACCGTCGCTCAATCTGCGCTAGGCTGCTGGAAAAACGTTCACTACGAGCAGCTTCAGCACTTCTCCTTTTACATTCGTTATTTCCTTCCTGCTCGTTATTTTCTTTCTGTAATATAAAGGCACTTTTGGGCGTGATCCAGAGAGCAGCAGCAATGAAACAGAGACAGGGGTGCACCAAGATGGATGCGCACGTTAAGACATACCGGTTGTTTAAGTTAAGTTTTAAATAGAATGAGGAGCTCAGAGTCAATCATTTAGGGGTTATAATGTTGAGTAATTCGATATACTGTTTGTTCATTACTAACTTAGCATGAGAGGCTAGGTTTGCTAAAGCCTTAGGCCTCAAGTTGTACATTTTCACTTAGATGTGTGTTCAGCTGGGATGGAGTTGATTTTCTTCTTAGTAGCTGGCACAGTGCTATGTGTGAGAATAATGTTGGTAACACACGACGTTTTTGGTGTTGCTAAATAGTGCTTATCCCAAGTTTAGGCAGGTCCACAAGAATCACACACTAGAAGATAAGGAGGCTATAAGATATAAGGAAAAGTTTCTTCCCAGAGAGGGTGATGAGGCATCAGAACAGGTTGCCCAGAGAAGCTGTGGATGCCCCATCCCTGGAAGTGTCCAAGGCCAGGCTGGATGAGGCTTTGAGCAACCTGGTCTAGTGGAGGGTGTCCCTGCCCATGGCAGGGGGTTGGAACTAGATGGGCTTTAAGGTCCCTTCAACCTAAACCATTCTGTGATGTGTTTGGTTGGGTTTTTTTAACCACCAACTAAATGAGAACAAGTAACAGCCTACCTGGTGACACAGGCACTGTACAGGGACTTTGGTCCCAGCAGTTAAAGACTCAAGTGGTTGGTGTGGACTCCTAGGACGGTGTGTGAGTGCTTGAGGTGTATGAGGTCTCTCCTTTAACAGTGCATTAGATGCACCTTGATTGCTAAGGACAGGGAGTGTGAGACCAGGGAGCATCCCACAGAAAGCCCATAGAAAGGCAAGATAAAGATGTACAAGAACCAGCCAATGTGAAAACCATAACAACACAGGGATTTATGGGAAGACATATGCTACAGCTATAGTCGTCGTCTTTTTTTTTTTTTTTTCACATCAGCATGGACTTTAAAAAGGAAAAACACAGGGAAAGTGCAGATCTCTACATGGAAAAAGCTGAAGTGAAAATATTTTAAAACTGTTAAGTGGGTCATGTGCAGCCCTGGATCTTGCTGTAATATCAACGTACCGAAGGCAATGAGAATTCATGCAGTGCCTGTTTTTTTTGATACAGGGTGGTGGTGTGGTTTTTCTGGCAGAGTGCTCCCTGGCAAGAGTAGATAAGTAATGGCAACTTCTTCAGTCATTTATCACAAGGCTCGGTTATGCAAGGTTATACGCTGCTTCGCTGGCACCATGATGGGCTCTGGGCCAAGAGGTGAAATGCCACAGAGATATTCTAGCCCAGGGCCTCTAAGACAAACATCGGAGTGAGAAAGAAGAGTTCGCAAGAGTTCAGCATACGGTAGCACGCTGGTTTGGTTTGCCCTTCCCTACAGCATCAAACATTAGGGTCGTGCCTTCACTTTCCAAGTCTTTTGAAATTCTCAAGAGACCTCTAAAAACATTGCCGGCGGTTTGTCTGCCGGAGTTCTGAAACCACTGCTGATGGCTCTGATCACGAGACAACCCTGTCCTGTGGCTTCCTGGTGGAGGAACTTCCTCCTTCTGCCAGTCGTGCCATATCTCACCAGCAGATTGCAAAACCTTCGCAACAACGGGAGCTCTTTCATTTGGCATTTTCTCAGTGCCTAGCACACCAGGATCCTGGATAAAGGATAGGACTCTCCTGGCTGTAGTTACGCTGGATGAGCAGCTACCACAGCTAGGCACCGCACAACCAAGCCTTTACACCTTCTGATGCTGATCTAGCCCCCAGTCCCTCTTGCAGAATGAATCCAGACACCAGACCCAAGCGATGTGATTTTTGAGAGTTCAGCTCTGAACCAATGGCTGAATGTCACATCTCAGCACTATCTGTAATTATAACTGTTCGTTGCTACATCTCTGAAAGCAAAAAGCTAGTCTGTTGTAAATAAAACAGGCCCATCCCTAAACATTTAAACGCTTTCTAAATACAGTGTCTAGCTTACAACACACTTTATTGAAGGTTTAGGCTATCAAAAGAAGGCTGCATGCTCCACAAGAAAAGTAATATCCGATTTAGCTTTCAAACATTTTGGCTTTTTTATTAAAAATACGTACAACAAAAGCCTTACACTGTTGTCATATACAAAGGAGATAATAAATGGCATATACAAAGGAGATAACGACTGCTAAGAAGTGGAAATCTGTCAGCAACTAATATCAAAAGGCTACGCAGAGAATGAAAGGAAAAAGTTTTTCCTTGCATGCTGTTTTTGGTTGGGTAAACCAGAACAGAGCCCTTGTATCTATGGTCCCGCCATCCACCAAGTATTGGTCACGTGGACTACCGCCCAAGTTATCACTGAATTTAAAAGACCTGGTCTAAAGGGACAATACTGAGATAAAGGCATATTAAAAAAATTCTGGTTATATTACAAATAACGCCCTAGAATATTGAAAGAGAGAGCATGAAAGAACACCTGTCATGGTAAAACCTCAGCTAGCAACATACCATGAAGCTCCTCTCACAACTTCCCCCTCCTCCAGCGGAGGGGGAGAATCAGAGGAAAAAGACAAGGAAGCTCATAAAATTGAGATAAGAATATTCACTAATTGAATATAAATAAATAATATATATAAATGAATATATAACAATACTACTAACAATAAGCAATTAAAACAATATAAAATAAAACATATGATACAGTTGCCCACCACACACTGACCGATGCACAGCCAGGTCCCAGGTATTGACAGTCAGAGCCAGAGAGCTGGAGCCCAAGAGCGATCACAGCAGAGTCCGAGCGAGCCCCACGAGCGGCAGCACGACCAGGAAAGCCAACCGACCCACCGATTCATGAACGAATGAGCAAGCAAGGGCATTAACAAAAATAGCTAACAAAGGAGTTAGCAAAGGAGTTAAGGAGCTAACAGAAGACTTAAGGAGCCAGCAAAAGAGTGATGGCCCCCGAGCCCACTCCCTACTATGGAATGCAATACTCCTTCATTTCATTGGGGTCAGCTGTCCGAACTGTGTGTCCCCCCACACTGCCTGTAGCGAGAAAGTTGGGAACGCAGCTGCAGTATCAGAAGCTGAGAGAGACCTTGAATTTGGTGCAAGTACTCCCCAGCACCAGCTAAAAAGGCACCTGAACAGTACTTTTCTCAGGGTAAATCCAGAAACCTAGCTTCATACCAGCCACTGTAAAGAAAGTTAACTCTTTCCTTACTAAACCCAGCACAAAACCACAGCTGAATATTTGTACCGATATACTTATGTTTTCCAAGCAGTATTCAAGGAGACAGTCATTCCCACAGTTCCGTGCAAGACAGAAGTGTTCTCAGCTCTATGCCTGGGAAAAATGGCATGAGAGCAACCAGAGCGTCAATGAAAGACACCTGCAGTCCCACAGCTGACAACATGGAGCCCCTCACCCCCACGCCAGGCGGACCTGCAGCAACCTGCAGCAACCTGCAGCACAGGTCACTGGGAGGAGTGACCAGCAGTGGGGCAAAGCTGAGAGCCACTGAGCAGCGAAAGCTGAAGCTCCCTCCCTCTTCCGCTCCCTCCCTAGTTTTGGATCTGGTCAAAGCCAAGAGCTGCCAACCTGCAGAGAGACAAAGCCGGGTGCCTGGCAGCACCTCTCCTCTCTGGAAGACATTACCTGACTTCCACGAGTCTCTTCTAAATTTGTAAGCTCTAATTTGAGACAGAAACATAGGGGCTGGTGGAGCAACTTTGAATAGTTCACTGATTTGTGTGCTAGAAAATCCCGCACGCCCATTGTCAGGTGACATTAGACTGATCAGCTTCTGACTCCAGTCATATGCTCTCCTACATACAAAGGCAGAAAAGACTCTCTTGCAATTCCAGTCCAGCAGAAGAACAGAAACATCCACAAATTGCTGTAATTAAAAGTTTCAGGGAATTTCAGTAATCTTAAAATGTAATAGTAGAAAGCTTTGGGCAGAATGGAGGCTTGTTGGGGAAAAAATAAACTAAATCTGTGGCTAGTGCTTTAATTTCTAATAATAAAAATACTAATACATTTAAAAAAAAAACAACAATTTGCCTTAACTTAATGTTCAGGTAGGGTTGAAAAGTAGTGTATTGTTACCTCTCCACCCCAGCATTAAACCAACACATGGTTTCAGTCTCTAGTTCACTAAATGCAGTGGCGTTCAAGCAGCACCTACATACACAGTACCTCACTGTACAGCACAAGGACAGCAGAAGTGGAAAACTGTAGCGTCTGTAGGTCGGGCTGAGATCACCATGTCGCTGCCCCAGCCTGGGCAGGCAGGAGCAGGAGGGCCATATCCAAAAAGAGGTGCAGTAGGTGGGCTGTGGAAATCAGAGGGTGAGGTTATGAAGAGAGTGATTCTTTCTGGCCTTGAAACTGTATGATCATTCCTAATAATTAGAATTAAATTAGCAAGAGCCTGCTTGATTGATTTTGTTTTTAACCCTACTGCAGGTAAAGCAGTCACCAGGCTTGCTATTTCATACAGCCTCACAAACATGTTAAGGTTTAGACCCCCTCCCCATAAGACATCAGTACTGAGAAAAAACCTCCCTTCTTCCAGCCCAGTGAGTCATATGCATTAACACCCTCTTGAAAGCAGTTGCAGAATCTCTCTTCGAGGTGAGAAGAGCCACTGGAAAACACATGGAGCAGCTGCTTGTGCCTGTGCTGGGTGAGAGAGGTCAGACCTGGGGATGGTAATTCCCTCCTACCACTGGCACGACGGCAGAAGAGGTTGTGTTGTTGACAAGGAAAGAGGCAACACTTTAATTATCTAATCCTGTAAATGCTCTTCTCCTGTGCCCAGATGCTCGCCCTGCTGCACGTGCATCCTAGGTTTTTCTGCTCCACTTTTCTCGCCCACCCCACCCCCGCTCCTTCGCAGGGCATTGTTACCCACAGTTTCCATCATTGCCACCAACGAGCCCCAGCATCTACAGACCTCAACCAAAGGATTCATAGCCAGAAATCTGCCTGCCTTTCTTCCCTCACCAGCCCTGAGCCACCTTTTTAAAGTTGTCTCATGCCTGCAGGCACTCCTTCAGTCGTTAATCTCACAGCTATAACAAGTTGCTCCATCTGCAGCACAGCTAATAAAAACCCACTTTCAGCAGTTCAGGTCTTACACGCTCCACCTGCCCCCCCCCCCCCCCAGTTCTTTTTGCAAACCCTCTACAATGGTCCAAGTTCATCCTTTTTCCACCCAGTACGATGTCCTCCTGATAGCTTCTCCTCATCAAAATCGCTTTTCTCAGTACTCCATTCCAAGTCGACAGCCCATATCCCTGTCTCGTATCTCTGAATTCCTCCATGCAGTTTGCCTACATCCCATTCGCTTGTCTTGTCCCGTAACCCCTCAGTTCTCTCCATTACGTACGTTTAATCAACCTCACATCGACAGGTATCTATGCAGTTACTAAAGACACCTTTTAATTCAGTTTGGACAGAAGTGACAGGTCTGTCAGAGACAAGAATTTGGAACCCATAAATATAATAATCTGATTTACCAAAAGAGACAGAAGGAAGAAAATGGGAGAGTGGAGTCCCTTATGATATTCCAGCAAGGGAAGGGGACGGATCCTTCAGACACAAAACGACACTGGGTGGAAGGAGGATGGAGTCATGGCTCTGAAAGCAACCAAGGCAAGGAGTTTAAGAAACTTCTGCCACACGACATCTCCGTTTCCATGTCCCGGATGCAAGGCAGGCAAGTTCTTCTCTGCAAGGTTTTCGTGAGCTACAAGCACAGAATAAGCATCAGTTTTTGATCATTTTACAGGAAGATTATAGTAAGATTATTCCACACACCCCCCTCACTCTTTTGGAAAGAGCATTTAACATATTTTTGGTCTGCATTCACAGGCAAGTTGGTTTTGGATCTTGAAACTACCCTGCTTTTCTCACTGAAAACATGCGACAAGACCACAGAGAGTCAGAGTTCATCAGGCATCCATGAAAAAGATTTCTTATCTTTTGTTTGACTCTACTCCTATGCAAAGCACCTACATTTTCACACCTCAAGATGCACTAAAAGGTACAGTATTTTTGACAACCTATGCTTCTATTTTGGTAGGGAAAAGACTGATGCCTGCTGTTCTACGTCACTATTGCTGATGATTTGTAGGCCTATAGAGATAGCAAGTGAGATGACATTTGTTGTTTTTCCCCTAAATTGACACCAAACTTTTCTCCCTTAGACCTTTTGGAATGGCTTGCCTATGACAGGATTTCATTTGTATTCCAGTCAAACGTCACGTTATCTAGTGTCATATCAGGTAGAACACAGTTAGACCAAGTCAGAAAACACAAAACAACAGAGGCATTTTGGATTTTTAACCAGCACGCAGCATGTCCACTGGCACTGATCTCAAGGTTGAAAAGATGTCACTTTGTTAACAGAGCACTTGTATGCGTCACGGCTGCGGTGAAAACAACTACCAACGCAGCCAGGCATTGGAAAGCTCCCGGCAGAACTTGGCTATTTCACCAGCATCCCCATTTCTGCTGCGAAAGTTCAGTGTTTGGATGAATTTCTTTTTGTTTGTGTAGAGACTAGTAAGTTTGCTCAACTTGTTAAACCACTGGAAGGGGAAGTACACAATGAAATGTGTTTCATGCGCAAAACATGATTTTCCTAGGCATAAAGGAGGAAGGGTAGTAAAGTTGAAGAAAAATCAAACATGGGCCATTGCATTCAGAGTCCAAATATTTGGAATTTACAGAACCATAACTGACCTGTAAATAGGACCCTATTTAGAAATTAAGAATGGTTGTCTACAAAAAGGCAGTTACAGCCTAGTAAATCAGTACTCACGTCTGGTGAAGTGAAATATAGAAGCTTATGGCTTTGTGAATGAAAATACTTTGAACATATCAAAAAAATCTTTCATTGACCACCTCCTCCTCCCCACCCCTCCCAACAGGTAAATTCTGCATCAGGAATTTGTCATCCTTAGTCACCAACGTTAAGTTCATTTAGTGATACTGCAGCCGCACAGCTCCAGCAACTAAAGCTCGTGGTGTCTTTCGTTACCACAAGCATCCCGGTACCCACCGTGAGAGGGCAGGAAGGTTCACCTCATCTCCCACGGCACTCGGGGAACTTAAACACAAGCCCACAGCAGCGTTCACGCACGGGCCACGCCAGCCCAAGCCATTCGCTGCAGTCAAGTCTGCCTCACTGCTGTTTCACTGATGGCCACCACCCTCTCTCTCTCCGGTGAGTTCCATTTTAAGTGTGTGTGTCCCTCTTTTGTCTGTTAGCTCCCAGTCTCAGCCAAACAGCTGGGTAACTTTGGCTGCAATCCAGAATTAACATAAGTTGGTTTAAACCTCTTGATAGGAAGGCATTTTACGTGATTACCCCGTACGACCTCCAGGGTATAGCGCCTGCTATGGAAATAAGCCCCCGTATACAAACCACCGACGTCCTCAGATGGCGGTCAGGGACACCGGCCCGTGGCCTGGTCCTGCGCGGCAGTTGGGCAGTACCACAGACCAGCAAGGTATTCTCACCACTTCCGAGCCCAACACATCCTAGTACAGCACGGGAAACCCCAACGCACTGCAGGACCCCCCCGGCGTGTATTAACAGCGTTCAAGGTGTGAATGTCACCATTTAAGAGCTTGATCGTGACTGACAAGCAGAAGCTGCCAACGTTAGGCCCCTCTTTGCCCTGCAGCAGCAACCCCTACTCCCAAGTGCTCAGGCGTGGTTGTGCCAGAGCCGCGCTTAGCTTGGACTTTGCTGTCGAACGGACTTTGAGACCAAAAGTTTGTCTACTTTTTCCAACTTTGCAGCTCTCAAAAGAAAGTATTATCGCTGTCTGCAAGCCTTACTTCCTTTGAAAAATCAGGACATTTCTACGTAAGGGGTTAAATGAGGACTTGGATACAGACTCACGAACGCTGACTTACATAACTTCTGGAGGAAATGTATGCAGTGTAGCGTGCGTCGGTTGTCTGAGGGATACCAGGTGTTGTGCCACTCGCAGAGAAGATACTGGTAAGTACTTGGCAATGCAGGGTAGGCTGTTCATCTTTAATTGCAGGGTCATGCAAAGCATGAGCAGTTATTTTATTTGCTTGCATGAGCAACTTTGTCAGCAAATGGTTATTCAGAGGAGAAACCTGGCCTGCACCCCACCTCGGAGGCTCCATTCCCTGTTTTAGCCATCAACACAGGCAATCTGAAAAAAACTACACACATTTGAGCCTGCATGCTTGACAGGCCCTCTAATATTTGTGTTGCTTCAGTAATTCAAGAGATACACTGATAATCACATAACTAAATATCAGTTTGCCTTCATTTTTTCTCATTCAGAGAGGACAGAATGAGAAATCATTAGTTTATTTTTGGCTTCAATACAAAATAGTGCATTCTCCAAGGCAGCAGCCATCCGTTCCATCAATGTTAGCAGAGCACTTATAGCAGCGAGGTCCTGGTCCAGCACTGGGGTTGCTAAGCAATATGGAAATACAAATAATAAACGAGTAACAGCCACCTGCAAAAGATTACACACTGAATTGTACCTTACCGTGAAAGCTTACGTTTCAAACTTCATCTCATTTGGATTCAAATTTGCTGAAATTAAATTTAAAAAGAAGAAATTATCATTGTACAGAATGTTTGGAGATATGTAAACACTTCCTTTTCAGTTACTGTGATCCCCTTTAGGCTTTGTTTTTTTCCTGTAAGGCATTTAAAGCACGCAGCTCTGTGGAATACAATGGCTGGTTTCCTTATTACAGCACAGACTTGAAACTGCTTAAATGTATTTTTCTGTCAACGTGTATTCGTGGTTCCCATATTTAAAAGGTGACTGTTATTCTGTGTACAAACGTGTTGTTGGCATGATTGATGTCAGAACGGTATTTGCACTCCGCATCAGAGGAGATTAAAAGCTGCTCATAAGAAATCCTCTTTACAATGCAGGGCAATGTAAACACACCATACTAGGAAATCTCACAGAAGAAACTTCCTCTCAAGGCCACCTCAGATCCGCTGTATCTGCTCTGAGCCTGAGCAGCACGGTGGCCACCATGCATCCCTTAAGAAGGCAGATTCCTTCTCTGTACGCTTGGTTTGTCACCCGCTGGAAAGGTTCCCATTGACTTTAATAGGCATACGGTGCCGCTCTGCGCCACATCCCCCGTCGAGGGCCAGTCAGGGCCACGGCTGAACTGCACAGAACACGCAGAGACTAGAGAACGCAACAGGATCGTCAGATCTGGGGCTGCAGGAGTAGATTGCACCGTTGGAATTTGATCTAGATGGGTAAAAAGAAAGCGCACGCTTTTACTTAGATTTGTGTTGCCCTAGCACCCGTGAAGCAGCACAGGTCTGTGATTCTGTGTAATAGGAAACCCCTGCAAAGAAACCTCATTTGGGGTCATTCTGGTTTCAAGCAAAATGGTGGGAACTGAGAAATAATCCCTTTTTTTGCAATGGGATCCTGATAACACAATTCACTGCAATCCTGGGCATCCACCTCATCCACAGCAGCCCTCAGACTCCTGCTCTTCCCACGTGTCGGGAGCCACAAAACCCTCCACGTGTGCACGTCCGCAGCAAACCCCTGAAGTAGTCTGACTTACTGGCCTGCAGAGGAGAGTTTCAAGCGTGCACTTGCTGTAGACTGAAAGCTCTCATGCAGAAACAGTTACACAAAGCTACAATTTGCTAGACTGCAGTAATTTAATTGCAAATTTGAATATTTGTCATCAAGAGGTTATCCTATCTAGGGAAAAAGCTCAGCCTTTGTCCACTACTGGGGTAGTCTTACCCTGTACCCACACCAAACAAAAAGTCAAGGTAATTTGACCATTTTTTTTCCTTTTGAATTAAGGCGTTTACCATTGGAGTGCTTTCACCTCCTGGCTGGCTCGGAGGCAGGAGGGTGGACAGGTAAAGCTGTATGCCGATCCCGAAGGGGCCACTTCTGTGGAAACGTGTGTTTGGGATTCTGGAGAAATTAAGCAAGTCAAGGCAGTGATGAGGCAGCAGAGGAAATTATGCTAATCCAAACAGCAAGGGAGGTGCCGTGTTACACAGCCGGATGCGAAGCTTAGTGCTCATTTTTTCATGAATGCACTCCCTGTAACTCGGTTACTTAGGAGATTTCACTCTGCATTATTCCTTAAGCTCACAATCACTCCATGCTTCGAGCTCAATCTGCACAATAACCACAACAGTGACAGAATCGGCGGCATCGGGGAGAAACATGGATATCTGGGTTTTTCTCAGAGATACTGCATGTGCAGTTGGAGAGTTGGAAAGTTTCAAATTAATCTTGCCAAAAGTCCTCAAGATAAGTGCTACTGAAACAGCAAATACAGATGAGTGTGGCATTGTATATTATCAGCTCACCTGAGCTATTCATCTTTAATAAATACATAAATAAAAACAATGGTGAAGCTCAGCCTGGTATTGCAACAGTACCTAGGAAAAGTACACATGTGGTACCCCAAGAAAGAATATCCGTCAAAACATCAGTGGCTAAAAATTCCAGGCTTCACTTTTCAAAGCTGCCCATGAGCTTTGAAAACTGAGTTCCCACTAAATCTATCTTCCAGATGGCTTTCCAGATCCCAGCCTCCAGCTCGCACTGACATATACCACATTTTCTAAAAGTCTTTGGATAGTCTCCTGATAAAAAGTACACAGTGTTATTTGACTTTCAGAGCAGAGGACTTGGGATTATGTCACCAGTGCTCATTTCTGACTTAAGACATGATGCTGAACAAGTCACCTGAGCATTATCAGTCATTTACTGTCAGGAAAACTACCTGCCCCACTGGGACAATCTGAGGCTTCATTAAATGTTTACAAACAGTTTTAGAAAAGGTACAAATCTACATAAAAGCAAACACAGTTTTCAGATAAGCCCTGGTTAAGCATAGACCTTACAGACACCCACTAGTGGCACCATACTGGAAGCTATGATGCAGCAGCAGAGAAATATCAGATGGGATGACAAGAACCCTCAAGATGACTTTCAAACGTGGAATAAGGAATGTGAGATTAACTTTGACAGCCTCAATACAAGTTCCTACAGACCAACTGGAAGTCTCGTATACGTTAGGAACTCAAAGGGAGGACAACCACCGCAGCAGAGCCATTGATTACTGCTGAATTAGGAGCCCCCAGCATGACAAAGCCATGAAAACACAGGAGCTCTTTCTAGAGAAAGGCATTTCTAGAAAGATAATGTCACTGTATGAGGTACTCCAGACGAAACTCAGCACTAAACACCACTGATCAGGTAAGCTCAGACAAGCGCAGAAGCAGCTAACTAGGATAGGAGCAGATGAATCGGTAAGCGTATTTTCCAAGCAAAATATAAGACAGTCTGCTCTAGCAGAGGTCGAGTGAATATGACCCTTCATAAACTTTTCAAAGAAGAAAAAGCCGCTAAAATTTGGGAGCAACATTTACTCAAGAACAAACAGGCACACACTGCTCACGAGTAAATTCAAACTGGAAGTTGGGAGGAGAGGCAGAGAAGCAAGTTGTGAAGAGCAATGTTCCAGGCTTACCCATCACTATGTGTAGGAAGAGCAAATTAGGCACTGATGCACCTGTGTAACATTAGGCCTTCAGCAGTACGGGACCAACAGCTTCAATCCTGTGTGACAAAGTCCAACAGCCAGTCCATACACCTTTGCTATACAGAACCGTTTGCTTCAGATTTTACCTGAAAATCTTGCCATTTAACAACTCTCTAGGTTTCAGGATAAGCTATCTTAGTGCAAACAGATTCACTGTAAGAAGTCATGGTGGAGCAGACATCCTTGGAGAAGAGCACTATACTTCCCAAAATGAACAAGTTGATATAATATTTTATAAATGTTTCCTTTCCATAATAGTCTGCAGTGTTCACTTTAATTCACCCTTATTCACCATCTTATTTCTCCTTTAACCTAAGCCTTCCAGATTAAACCAAATTATCTGACACATCGATACACTTTGATTTGATCTGCAGCAATGCAATTCAAGCTACAGCTGCAATCATCACTACACCGTTCATTCCCTTTTTCAGGGGAAAAAGTACACCTATATTGTGACATATGGATTTCTCATTTGATAAGGTACTTGTGCTCTCAACAAATACATCCTTCCCTGCATTTCAGTGTAATAACACACCCAGCATTGCACTAACATTTTCTACCATCATCTTTAACACAGAACATTCATTTGTATCCTTCTACTGGCAAAATAACTCCAGACGAATTTAAGTACACAAGAACGAGATTGCATAGCTTACAGCACTGGGAGACAGCTAGGGATTAGCGACAACAGGACTTTCTGTCCTAAGCTCAGACTCCACTAACCAGTGCCAAGGGATTCGTGGTTCTGCAAGGATGTAGGTCATGCCAGAGGGGACACACAAAACCCTGCAGGAGCCCGCAGGCAATTAAAAGCGGTGATGCAGCTGAGCATCACCACAGGCAGTGAAAAGGGACTTCCCCTGAGACTGGAAATCGTAGGCAAGAACCATCTATTCATCTTCCATGCCCCTGACAAGAAGGGATGACTTGGTTATAAAGCCTTTAAAATGCAGTGAGTCACTTCTCAAAAGAGGTCACTGGCTAGTGAAATTTTGCTGAAGTATTTCATAAAGACAAAACCCTGAAATAACAAACATAAATTCCTTTGATCTTACCGCACCTGATTCTTCCAGTCATTACATGTGGGGTACCTGACAGCACAAGTAGGTAATTCTCATCTGCAGAACAGAGGGAACACCAGCCAACCAGACACCCTCCTGCTACAGAAAGTTCCATTCGTCCAAAGTGCATTTCCCAGACCAGAAAAGAGTTTGACTGCTAGCCAGCAACAAAAGATCTCCAACTCTTGCAGAACGGCCTGCACATTCCTTGTTCAAGGAGAAGAAAGTGTGGTGCAGGCTGACTGCGGAGTGGGCTAGAGGACCTTCTCTACACAAAGTACCAGCTCAAGAGAGACCCTCCCGTAGGTGCGCACACCAGACCAACAGCCGGCCCGGAGCAGGCTGTCCCCCAGTGCAGGCTCCCTCACTGTTAGCGCTACACACATTACAATAACCTGACCACCAACAGCTTATGTTAAACACTTAAGGTGAGTCTTAAATGCCACAAGCTGACAGTGCAGTGGCAGATAATACACCGCGGAAGTACTGGAGATCCAAATCAAACCTGATACCCAAAGACACCAAAACTGTGCCTGTTTAGCCAAGCTCACGCTCTCACCGGTGGATCCCAGGAGGCTGGCAGGGCACAGTGGCCCTCCTCTTGATTAGCCACGCTGCCCTCCTCCCCCGAGCAAAGCTGGCTGAGCTGCCAGAGGGAGGGGATCAAGTGGTACTTTGTGCATCCCACCACAGGTCACATTATTATTATCCTCTACCCAGAGGATGAAAAACGGGCAACATTCTGCACCACGAAGTTGACATATCTCAGGTACAGCTTTGCCGGAGCCCCAGAAGAGACCAGATCAGTGAGGGGAGCAGGGAGACCATGAGAGCAACCTCTGCACCACCTGTAACCCTGCAAAACATGGCCAAGGCCTTGCCCTGAGTGGATGATGATACTGCAGCACAGGGTGGGATCCCAAAAGAATCAACTGGTTTCTGCCCTCGGTGTTACAACACACACTTGAACTGCTCTGATCTTACCCCTCCCATCATTAAGCCTCTAGTTAGTTAAAACTTACACAGCCCCTCCCAAATAAGGTGGGAAAGGGCCCCCAGAGAGGCAGGAAGCCCAGATTACGCAGAACATAACACGTATTCTTTTCCTGGGCTCCTAAGATGAGGGTCATCACATTAACTGGATCAACTCAAGGATGCTGTCCTGTCCATTCTTTGTAAATGAAACCTGGATGAACCAGTACGTTGAGCTTTGAAGTGGCAGAGGTATTAATTTAAAATCAATAGGAAATACACAGACATCAATAGGCATTCAAGAGCGAAACATTAATTACTTTTCAAATGGTGCAGTACACAAATTTCCCGATGCCTTTCAAAACAGAAATAAGCTAATAACATGATTTCATAACATTTATAAATGACTAAGTTAATTAACAGGGGATCTTCAGAAAGATGAAGGAAATTTAGAAGAATTTGTCTGACACTATTCATAATTCTCAAAGGAAGGAAGGGACTTCTTAAAAAAGATTAATTACAAGGGTTTTTTTTCCTTACTTTGATATAATTTCTGTTTACATATTTGAGCTAGTTTTGACCTTCAAAATTCTGGCAAAGAACAATTTTCATTAAACCATCTCAGTGGAGGAACCTGGCAGTTCCGCATCCAGGTTTTGAGGTTAAATGAGAATATTAATTATTTAGCAGGCATGGTCAAGCAAAATATGTGTCCGATCCAAAGCAACCTTTATCACAGTAGACACAGCAAGGACTGATGTATAGCAAGCTCCTCTGTCGGGTCTGATTGCTTTATGGGACCTGGTTGCAGGCTCCAGAATAAAAGAATTCCATGAAAGATGATGTCTCTCTCTAAGGATACCCTACCTTACCCTGAGCATATATAACAGCCTAATGATAATCTCTCTTCACCATTCTTTGCCAATTCATAGGTATCATCTACCAAGAATACGCAATAAAGGTCTTGATGATGGTACAAAATCCAACAATATTAAAAGGACTGTGGCTTCCCTTTCTTCTTACTGTTTCAGTGTCCTCTTTCCTGTGAAGCTGTTCTCACCTGTTGCTCTTTGCAGCCCAGATCCACATCATCACTCACCTGCCTGGCTGAGCCACAGACACATGAATAAGCAGTTTGGCAAGCAGGCAGAACATGCTCTGTCTCGCCATTGGCACACACATAGAACCAAGTCAAAGAGGAAAGCATAGTAGCAATAAACACTCATTTTAAGAACAATAGTAAGTAATTTCATGACAGAGCTATACTTAATAATACTGTATAAAGGGACACTGGGACATCAAATTGATCAAGAATCAATTAAATATCATTTTTTTTCTACAGTGGCAAATTAAGTTTGCCTCACAAAATGGAATTACAACTATTGTATATGACATTCTAACACAAAGCGACATGTCCTAAAACATGACATTGTATCACATTAACTAATATGGTATTTAAGAGAACATCAAGAACTCCTCTATAGAAAATATTTACATAAAACTAAAATTATTTTGGGTAGACGTAAAGGAAAAATATTACGAAAATGAGTCACAACCTAGAAAATGTGTGGTAGTTGATATGGAGGACACCCAGTCTATTAAGATGTCCATGAGGTGGAGAAATACTGCGGCAAAAGACTGTTAAGACACATTAAGAACCAGGAATTAGAAGTTAAGCCAGAAAAATGCACAGAGAAGAAAAGCACAAATTGAGCAGCGAGGGTAGTTACCCAGTGGAATAACCTACTGAAGGAAAAGATGGATTTAACTCTTCGATGTCTTTTCAAGACTGCTTGTTTTTCTAAGCAGCAGTTGCAGTCCAGCCAAGGTTTCTCTTCAAAGGAACAACTGAGGGAAGCTTTATGAAGTGTTCCGCAGGGGACCACACCATCTCATCGAATAACCCACCGGCAGATGCACCACAGCCTGTGGTCTTTCCACCCATCTTCAGGCACGTCACTCGACAGCTAAGAACATCCCTCTCAAGAACCATACTAAGATCACAGAATTATGAATTAGCTCTTTCTTCCCAAGATCAACAGGTGGCTGTTTTTCATACACCTAAATGGAAAAAGGGACTCCCAGAAGGCAATTTAAAGTCATAAATCAGTATAATCTGTCAAAGTGCCTAATGCTTTCCATTGCTCATCCAATGGAAATGACAATCCACACCTAGGCACTGCAATTAGGTGAGAAACTTCCAGGCCACCAAGCCCTCTGAAAAAGCAGGGGTTCTTCTGTTTTGAGAAATGAATGTTTTTAAGAGATACTGCTGACAGATTATTCCATTTTACCTCTTTGAGACCTTCACATAAGAGTAAAATTTTCCTTGCTACAATCTACGCTTTGGCACCGCAAGAAAAAAAAGAGAAAATGCTGCTATGTGAAGTCCCCAAGCTGCAAGGCCTGCCTTACGGTGACAGCAGTACTACCGGATCTGCTAAGGAAACGCTCTGTGTCACTTGGCTCCAGGAATAACAAACAGGTATTTCACTTCAGAACCCTGATGACAACTTGCAAGGCAGGAATTGTGAAATGCCTGTCTCCCTACCATTAAGGCAAGCACAGAAGACTACCTCCCACTTGCAGAAACAAAGAAGGGAGACCGGGCTGGCTAACATCAGGAAAATTATCAGTTTGTGGGCTGACGTGGCAAAGCCAGAGTCATACAGAATAACACACATTACATTATAACATTACATTACGTCTGCAAACGTACAGCTGTGTTAAGTGCACTACATAGAGGTCCCTGGTTGCAGAAGAAAATGCTGATTATTCTACTTGTTAAAGGTTAAATTCTTGGCACGTAAGAGTGACTGGACTTTTTTAATTAATGAAACTTCTTACTGATTGAAACCTTAAATGCCAGTCAAACTGCTTGAGATTTTGCTGCTTGGCTACTGACTTTATCTAAATTGCACGTATTAATTCTCTGTGGGAAGGTGAAAAGGGGTCTGTGACCCCTCCACAACCTGTTTTTAGGCTCCCTGTGCCGTCAAACACAGGGTCATCCTCCACGTTTGACTGACCTGTTACTTGTTAAGCTCAGGAAAGCCACAGAGTGGAAGGTGCACAGATTTACCAATGTGGCAATAAACAATCTTCATTGGATGAGCTGCCTTTAGGGGACTATACTGAAAGACAAGACACCCTCTAAAGTTGTCCTACGCCATCCCATCAAGGAGGGTGATTCCTTGCCCTGTGCTCTAAAGCAGAGGTGATGCTACAACATCACCTTCACCCCTGCTTAGCCCCAAATTCTACATCCACAATTGCTTACTCGTGGAAGGATGTGCAGTGAAATACAGAACTTACAGAGTACAGGAAGGATGAAAGTGTCCTTGCAAACACAGACACCAGCAAGTGTCAAAGTGTTTGAATATACAATGCAGGAAAATAAAAATAAAATCCTACGTTCTGGAGTTCTGGTTTTCTCCTAGTCTAAGACTTTTTAAGAAATGGTAGCACAGAACACTAACTTGGAGAGAGGTGCTTTGCCCCATCTACCTCCAATCCTGCTTATTTTGAAAATTAAACTTTATAAGGCTCCTCCATGAATCCTGCAGAGGACTGTGTATGGAAAAGGAAGAATACAGTGCGCCAAAATGGACTTTTTTCAACTATCAGTGGGCTGATACCCCAGCTTAAACATCGAGAAAGATGTCCCCCATGAAACTTCCCATCTGCTAACAGAAGAAAAATGGAAAAAAACCCCCCACATTGTTTAAAAAAAAACCCCTTAACTACAATTTAGTAAGATTTCTATAAACATTTGTGAAGACTTTAAAGATACGTTTGACTATGCAAGGCAAAATATGAAATTCTCCCACGTAAGCTTTTCCATTCATCTGAGTCCCATGTGGAAGGGGCTAGCACCAGTGTGGTATGGCACTACCAGAAATATTCCCTCTATTGCTGTCCCAGTACATCCTTCACATTCATTAGGGTGAACACCAAAGGGTGTTTACAGCCAATTCTTCTGATAACCAGCCTATCCCACGAAGCCCACATCTTTCTGGACTCCAAAGGCATGAAAGCTCAGGCTAACTACACAGGATACACAAGCACCAACAAACAATGTCTTATCTTGTATTCCACAGGACTTATGGCTATTGTTATACTAGAATAAAAGCTAAATCACCCCCGGCCTACCCCTCTCTTGGGTGTTCAGTAAATTTTCTTTGACTCTTTAATTTCAAATCACTAAAGACTAAAATTTAATATGAAAGTAGGTAGCCTGATTCATTAAAAATACATACTAATAAGGAGTTTAGTTCCATTAAGGTTTTACTATCAATAAACAAGGAACATAAAGTTGCTATTCTGCTAAATGTGGAGGAAATAATTACCTTAGTAAGAAAAAGTTTTCTAGGCAGAAGGCAGCAAAGGAAAAAATCCTTCAGGCTCAGCTTCTCCTGCCAGACTTCCTTGCACCTCCGTTCTGATCCAGACACAATGCAACTTCGTCTGATGTCACAGGCAAGGTATTGTCCTCTTTATGGTAAACAACCGTCACAACCACAGGACTGTGATCTCACTGCAGGACTGAACAAGCGGGTATCTGATGCACAGAGTGGAAGCTACCATTCCAACATAAACAGCAGAAATAATTGTGAAAGTAAAGCAAATGAACAGCCAAGTAAATTAATTCCTTTTTGAATCACTGTTCCTGTTTTCCAAGTCCAAATGATTCTCCTTTCCTATTTAGGAAGCCTGAGGGGATGAAAAAGTGTCCAACATGGTGAAATTAAAAATTAGCTACTGAGCATGAAACATGCAATGATTGCACTTCATAATATTTTTATTGCCTCAGTATTGTATGAATCACTTCACAGTTCCACACTGTTACGATGTAAAAAATGACACCAATAAAGTCTAAGCTATTGATGTTATGACTTCATCAATCTGAGACTAAAGGCATGCACAGACTGACAAATATTTTCAAGACTACTGAGAAAACTATCACCTCATTCTGCAGAAGCACAAGTTTCACCTTTGTACCCTTCTGAAGAGCGGCCGCTCTCACACCAAAAGATGGAATATTGAAATAATCCTCCGTACATGTGACACAACCTCATTTTCCCTTTCAAAAACCAGGCAAGTGTGGGTTTCTCAAGACTTATGAATACAGCTAATGCAGTGAGGCTACAGCTAACAGCGAATGTTCCCAATTCGGAACATTCTCCCTCCTTTGGGGTTTTTGCATCAAGATGTATTGTCTTTACAATTTCACTAAATAAAAGTGAAATTTATTGCTACTTACAACTTCCAAGAGGAGAGTAATCTGTGCTTAACAAAGCATCGTAGTAATCGATCGGATACAGCTCCAAAGTGCAAAGAAGTGACCTCCGCAGGGAGGCTGGACCTTTTCTGGACAGTCCTGCTCAACAGCTGACCAAACGCAACTTTAAAATCCTTCCACTTACACCTCAAATTTGACATGACTAAAAAAGTATTTTAGCCTGGCTGCATTAAAAAATATAATCTTCCATCTCTAAAATCATCACTAAATCCAAACCTAAATTTTCTTCCTCTCTAAAACTTACTAGCTTGCTTTTTTTAAATGAGTAGCTAGATACCTTGACTGAGGTATTAAAATCTTTCCTTCATTATAATAACTCATTTTCCTTATAAAATCATTAAGAGAAAATAAAGCCCTTTTCGTTAACTCTGATCTTGCTTCCTTGCAAGTGTGCCAGCAGCTCTTTAATATGGATCAGATCATGAATATTACAAATGTGTGGCAACAAAGGATCAGATTGTTCATATAACAGTAATACCTTATTCCTTCTTTGATAAAAATAGAGGAGTAAATAGTATGCACTGATCTCTCAGGTCAAAAAGTCAGTCCCTCTTAAATCTGTTTCTCTGATACTTACGAATCCAGCTTTACAGTATGAAGTAATGCCACTGAACAAACCTTAGAATGATGACTGAGGGATATGATGGGGTATAATAAAACCTACTTTTACGTTAAAATTCTGCCCCGTTTCACATGAGGTACAGATACGAAGTGAAGCTGCAGTCAGGATAAGTTAGTAGGTGCTGTTTTCGCATAAAGTTTCCTATGGCAGATGCATTATGAACAAAGAGGAGCTATGTGCAGGCAGGCACAATTACGGAGGAATTAATGTACCAGCAAGAACAGCGCTGGCCATAAATGCAGTATAACACAGTGAAATGAAACCCACTGTTAATTTATCAATCAGCATTTCAATGCAGAAAAGCACACCCCATTAAAGTTTGTATTTTTCTTGGGACTGCTGGAACACGTGACAACTGTAGCCTGTTTGCCTACTTGAGACAGACACACTGGGAAAGACTTGTACAGTCTCCATGGGGTTCACAGGGAGGTAAAAGACAAGAGTAACGACCAAATACAAGTGCAAAGATGTTATTCCTACACACCGTTACTACAGAGCCTCCGCACAACTGCCTTACAATTACAGTGCACAAAACCGGCTTAGTGTCATTAGCAAAATCTTATTTCCAGAAATCCAAACATCTAGTTCAAGATACAATAAACAAGTATATTGCCTCTAATGCTCCTTTACTCAACAAAGCTTCAGGTGATGCTCATATTAAACACCAGTTGCCCAGTCCAAAGGACAGAGTATTCACCCCCCCCAATACTACACTTCAAAGGGAAGTGAACCTTTTTGTGCCACCCAAAAACTCTGCTAAAAACTGTGAGCTGGACCTGAGCTGATAGAAACTCCAGGAAGAAATGCATGATGACTTCCAAGATACCTTCCCCAAAGGGAAAACTGCCATTCTTCAGCAGTATGCAGCATTAACATCTGATGGGACCAGTCTGTCAAGCAGAAGTGTTAGAAACACAAAGCTGGTTTTGACGAAAGACTTAGAATCTCTGATTTTTCGGGCCAGGCTGGAGTCCTAACTCTAATTAAACTGTAATTGGCTCTTCCCAGGTTTCATTAAATGCTGTCTCAAATAGGCTTACCTTCTAAGAAGTGCAACATCATCTTCTCATTAAAGAATCTGGTACAATGAAAACACATTATTACTAAAGCATAACAAACTGAGGAAATTACGGACATTTTTCCCAAAACTAATGGATTGTCCTAATATCACTTAAAAAAAACCCTTGTACATTCACAAGTCTGCTTGAAAAGTGGGAATGTGCTGTTTAAGTGTTTCTTCAATGCTATCTCTGTTTTGTTCTTTAATTAATAAAAGGATACATGCACTGACATTATAAACACTAATTTGCTATTTAGCATCCCAAATCTGGAAGTATAAACATTTATGTACTTCATTAAACACTACCTAAGAACACTTTGAGATCAGAGACAGGCTGTTAAATCACTTTCAGAATACACAAAAGCCGTGGTAAAAAGACACTCCTCCTCTTCCCGTCTCTCGCTACGAAAGCTCCTTGGCTCCATCCCATCGGTAGCAGCCCTTATGAAATGAACTTTAGACATGAGTGACATCCGACACATCTCTGCAATCACAAGCATCGGTTTACAGGAAGGGAGGGGAACGCAGGGACACGGGCAGAGCAAGTGGGGTGTACCTGTTCGGCAGCACGACGTACTTAGATGTGCAAATTCATGATTGGCTTGTGCCTTTTAGAAAGCATAAAACAATTATTTTTGCTCTGAATTATGACATCATTCAAGCACATGTGTAGAGGAAGAGAAAACATGCTCTTTTCCTCCATCTCTTCCAAAGCAATTCTAGCACGCCCCCTCCTCTCCCTTCCCCCCTTTCTTCTATCCACCCCAGCCCTGTAAAGAATCCTTGCATTGCTCCTCTCCAAATTACCTATGCACACAGGACATTGAAATACACGTAACGTTAGCATATCCCAGTGCCACAGGAAGACGATAAGAAACAGCAAGTCTTTCAAAACTACAGGAAGCAGAATTGCAGTGGTAGAAAAGAAACAAATGCTGGTACTAAGGAACAGACAGCCCGAAAGCTGCGAGTGCAAAACCCATGGTCGGTAACTACGATCACGACCATAACAAATCCTCAGAATCGATCAGCCCGGGCCCTAAGTTATCTCTACAAGCCTTTCCCTCAAAATCTTTTATGACACAAGACTTAAGGCTATTTTCTTTCACTTACAGAAAATCAGGTATAATTCAGACTCACAACAGATTATTCCTTGTAACTTCGCATCGTAAACCTATCTTCAGTGTAGAAAATAATTTTTAATTGTTATTTAAATTTGTGCTAAAACTGGCCATCATTAAACCATGGTCTCACAGGAAATAGTACTAAATTTTCTATTATGCATAATCTTGCCATAGCACGGCAATCTTTAAATCAATTGAAAATACAAATACACTAGAAATATATAGTGTTTCAAGAACAGCAATATGGACATAGTGAAGAGCTTCGTACCACAACCAGAAATCTGCGAAGTGCCTTGGTGCCTGAAAAAGAACTGCTTTTAAATAAATTATCACAATTTTACAACTTACAGCTTTGGATTCTTTGTTGCATGGTTCTTTTTACACTATGACAGCAATGGTGACCTAATTACAAGATAAGAAATGAAAGAGAAGCATTCTTTGTGGTTTTTTTGACCAAATATATTGTTAGAGATCAAAACAAAGATTTATAAAACCAAACGATTAAAATTTCAGTTCAGAAAAACACTTGGTAAAATACAGTAAAACCCTTTTCAATAGCAAAGTGGATTTTGTACAGTACTTCCTTCTAAGCAGATGTTTACTGTAGCCTAGATCCACTAACTCCAGTAAAATAAAACGTAGGCAAATGGGTGGTGTTTGCAGAATTACAACCTATATACACAATTGCAGGTAACATACTGCAACTCATTGGAAACACCTTTGAAAAGCCATTGTTTCATTGTGAGCGGACTTACAATATATCTTACATTATTTAAAAGCAAGTTAAACCATAGAAAGGCTTTTGACAGCACCGTTCAAAAAATTAATCAGTTCTAGGAAAGTAGCGCTTGAAGGCTGCTTCTCCCATCAGCAAAAAATGCCACACAAATCAAAACCCAACACTTAAGTAAAACACTAAGACTTTATTAAAAATCCAAAATTTATTGCAAATTGTACTTTGCACTTTCCCTCCTTTCTTCGTTTTTACATGATTTATTGATATCCATGATTTTTTCACAGATGTACTTGTTGACTTTGGAGAGTCTCTGTGCAATTTCAGTTTCATCCACAGTTTCTTGTGCTATTCTATCATACAAACATTCTGGAGAGAAAACAAAAAAAAAGGAAAGAGTCATTAGGATATTTTTAGAAAATAATATAGCCCTGTGTTGGGCTAACAACTCAAGAGACAGCACTGAGTAAGCACTGGGCTATTTGTTGCAAGACAACAGAAACTTTCACTGATTCACTGGCTACCTTGTTAAAGGCAAGATTTTTCACCCAGCTTCAGTCTTTGGCGTGACCAAGTTCCAGTTATGTCATGAGTACATTAACAGGCTTTCTATACAGAAACAAGGCTAACTCCAACCTTTTACAGGGTCAGTCTTGCCTGCCTAACTCTTGTATTTGTCCGTATCCCCACAGTAGATTTAGAACCTTCTCCCAGGTGAACGGTCTCACTAGAACTGTCATTATCTCCAGTTCCCTGTGAGTCACTCCTACCTTCACGCCTTCAAGACAGTAAGTAAGCTATAATAGTTAGGAAGAGAAGCAGCAAGCACTAGAAGACGTTAACTGATTTATTTTTTTTAAATCTGTACAACATATATTAACGTCTGCATCTTTATCAGACACCCTGTCCCTAGGCGTACTTTGCTTTAATTAGTATATTATTCAGGCCGAGGGCCATCTTCTTGCATGTTTGCACAACGCACTTTGTGAAATTCACTGGAATACGAAAAGCAAGCAATAGTAATAACTGCAAAAGCAATAAGGGCAGTGAAAATTGAGACAATTCTGCTCCACAGAGCTGGTAGTTCAGTGCCAGAATCCTGCAGAGGTTACTGAAATCAGAGGTTCGAGAGAGGCAGGGTTTGGGTTTTTTTGTTTTCATAACCAGAACAGTGTTTGTTGTGCAGACTTCCTGGATTGATTAAACAAACGCTGTTCTACTTTGCCTAGTAATCTATTCCAGTAGCCGTTTATTGCTTCATATGCAGAAAGCCACAGAGATTATTGCTTAATTAACATGGTTTATAACATTTCTAATGTGTCACATTAAAAAGTTATGAAAATTAAGTACTATGCATGCTTTGTAGTTCATTTTGAAACCTCTCATCAGTTTTATAAAAGGTTATTTTGCATTAACAAGGTTTACAACAGTGCTTATGCATCATACTTTTTATAATTTCTTCGTTGCATACTACGCAGTAGGGATTTTTAAGAAGCCAGAGATATCAGACACATTAAGAGCTAATGTTGTCGTTCAAAGGTCTATTTTAAATAAGTTAGTCTGTGTCCACAGAATGATGAGAACTTCTAAACCAACGTGAATTTTACATGGTAAGATATACTGAATATAAAATAAAGAAAATTAATCAGCTGCAGCCTGATAGCTGAAACACTGATCATCAGTAAACTATGATTTGAAATATGACACGTAAGAGGCACATCACTGAGAACCTGAAGAAACCCAGTGTGTTTGTAGGACATAAGCTTGTAGTATAACCATCTCAGGAACACTCCCACATTGCAGCAGATACACCTAGTAAGGTGAACTTCCAGTAAAAAGACAGGCTACATTATTAGTTTAGCCACAATGTCAAGCAAAGAATTACTTGACAGAACACATTCATCAGCTGTGATTCTTGAAGTCAGTGTGACCCAGACAGATCCATGATCATCCGAGTTTTTTCCTCTTCCATCTCTTCCCTTTCTATGAGGGGCTGCAGAAATAGTTGTTTATTAGACACATAAGGATGCTGGCTTAGGGGCTCCGAAGAGTGATTTGGGTGTTCTGCTGCTTCTTTGTCTTTTGGCATTAGGGGACCATCCAGATACCCCTTTGTATTTCTGACTGGACCAAAGATTCAAGTGGACCTCAAAGACTAACAAGGAGCTTTATCTCTCTGTGATGCCTGATCCAAATCATTGTCTACGTAAACTCAACTTCCTCGCATTCCACCACCTGTCCACTTGCTACTCATTCTTTTGTTTTCTTCTCCATAACGTAATAACAACTACTTATTTGATCACTTCCAGATTTCCAGGAAACACTACAGGCACGATGGGGAAAAACCTGCTAACACTGACGCAAATGCAAAGGACACATCAACATGGAGAATCATGGTTGTGTTTACCCAGTATGGCTGGTATAGGAACTGTGTCTGCTGCCACCTAAAACATTGGCCATGCAGTTTAACTGGTCCAAGAGGAGATTGTACAGTCTTGAATCTAACAAAAGGGAGTCAAAGACAAGGTGAAAGAAACACTGGAAAGAGCAACATGGAAAACGAAGGCATGGAACAGTATAATTCAAATGAGGGATGGAGCTGGAAGCACAAGTATGACAGAAAACACAGAAAAAATGAGGAAATAGGGAAGAGCTGAAGTGCTGGAGAATGTAAAGGTATGGACGAGAAGAAAGGGAAGGGCCCCATCTGCCTCTCACCATATGCCTGTTGGAACATACTCCCAAATGCACTGCAGTCCAAACAAGGGGAGTTAGAAGAAAGCTATCATTTCAGTGGCTCAAGCAACAGACTGGCCCTGACTGAAACAGCAGAGGAAAACTCTCACATAAGCAACCTCGCCAGCAGTGCTGAGGAGCAACAGACTCCAGCAGTAAAACTAGAAAGCTCATTGCAATGGGCCAGTGAACAATAACCCCTTTTTCTGCATGCTTGTAAGTGCGCATGTGGGTAACCAGTTCCTTTTTCCAACTAGGAGCTGATAAGGGTAGCCACAGCGGATGCCTTACGTGGCCAGTGCATCGTTACTTTGCTACGTGTTAGGGTTGTACCAAAAGGCCCCAGCCAGAACTAGAAAAATCAGTATAGAACAGTTTGCACTTCCACATTTACTCTTAAATCAGACTAGTGAAAAAACCCCAAAACGTGTCTTTTACTAATTTCTTAGAAACTAAAAAAGTTGACAGTACAAAGATCAACTTTTCCCCACACAAGAGACAGACACACACACACACTCAAAGAGGAATCATATTTCTTACTTCCAAAGCATGGTACTTGCAAGGCAGAAAACAACAGCTCTTAAACAGTTCATAGTTAAGAGCACACAGCAACTAAGAACAGGAAATGCAGAATTACGAAGCGCAAATAAATAAGGAGATTTCTTTCAGCCCTACTGCAATTTAGTATGGACACAAAACCGAAAAATCCAATTTCAGTATGTATTCCATGAGGAACCGACTCAGTTCTGACTTTAAAAAGAAGCCTGAAATACCAAGAGAGACAGAAATGAATGCAAAACACAAGCACGATGATACAAAGGGACTGAAATTCACTATTCGTTTTAAATAAAGGAGAAGGCCTTCTCTCTCTCAAAGTACTACATACATGGACTCAGGCTTGCAGTTACTGCAAGCAATTTTTCCTGCCAGATAGGTCAGCAATTTACACTTCCTGTTCAAATTCCAATTCAAGTGCAACAATTAATTTTTACTACTGCCATTTTATCCACTTACAAGGGTAAACCCATTCTTTCTCACCTTTGAAGGTATGTGTACTTTTATAGTCACAGCTACAATGGTTTCTGTGCCTCATGCCAGAGTTGGTTACATTCTGGATGAAAGAACGAGGTAAAGCTACGCTCAGGCTTGTTAAAAGGAAGATACGCATTTTAAAAAAACACTACGTTATAAATGAATTCCAGAACAACGTGTTGTTCTCCAGGCTCAGAGCCCTGTCCTGCAAGTGGTTCAGAGTGATGATCTTCTTGAACCTTACTGAAGTACAACCCTCCAGCTGTGAAGGCCTGCACTGCGCACAGCTATTGCAATGTGTTTTACTTTTCCTCAATACGTATGCATTTCACAATGCAATAGCAATCTGAATTACAGTTTTTAATCAGTTAATTTTATATGAGCTGAAAAGAGGCATCTTTCAACTCAATGATTAATAGTTAAACTCCAAAGCAGGAAGCAAAAGTTTTCAAATAACCTACCTCTGACAATGCTTAATTTGTGAGGTGAGAGAGGTGGCTTGGGAACGGCATCTTTCTTTTTTTTGGTTGCAACTCCTGTGACACTTCTGTTCTTGAGAACATCTGTTCCCCAAATCATAACCGCTAGATTTTTTGTATACTTTGAATCTCCTTGTGTTACTTGCAGCTGGTGCCATTTCTCCTCATCTACCCAAATTCCACTGCCAAGATGGACCTAGAAGGTAGTAATAATAACAACTTATCTATGGTATGTAGCACACAACAGTATCCAAGTGCTGTAGGAACATTAATATTAGGTACTATAATAACAGTAATTAGGGCTGAACAAATCCTAATTCTTTTGCCTAATTCTGAATCTTCTCCAACTTTGTGGGTCAGGGAGTTCAAGTCAACCTCTTCCATAATATAGCTCCTTTTTGTTCTCAGTTCTTCTTACTCTCTACTTTTTCGCCCCCACATAACCTACCATCTGAAAGACTATTTTCAGGAACAGAGAGAGAAGGAAGAAACAGTAAACACATCCAGTATTATAAAGGTATGCACAGCATATAAATCAAGCAGTTGCACGAGCCTAATTCAGGAGTGAGATGAAACATTTGTCGTCAGTGTGAAACCCTCCCTTCGGCTGAAACGGACCCTACCGAAAGGGTATTTTTGAGGCAATAGAGGGAAATACTTCCTAAGTCGTATCCTGTACCTGTTGGCACAATTCAACCTGATTCTTTAAAATAACTGGAAGGGGAGAAGGGATTTCAAGAGCTACGATTTCAATATAAGCCAAGAGAGTTCGGAAGTTTTGCAAACTTCCAATTCTATCGTGTAGTTTGCCTATCACGTGCAATCAATCTATCCAGGTGAACACTTCTTTGTGGTAAGGTAATGACCCATTGCTGCAACGTCATCAGCTTTCCATTATCCAGACAACAGGGAGTAGAGGTATTTGACTGAAGTAGCAAAGCAGGATAATATGGGCACTGGAAAATGCAGTGTGAAGCCACTGTAGTCTCCAGAAGGAAGCTGCTCGAGTCTTGTGCTTATTTATTAGCCTTGCTCAGCACTGACTGTGTTGCGTGGACTCCCACAGAGCAACATCCTATCTCTAGCCCAAGATTCCCATTGCTCCAGACTTAAGATGAATGCAGGATGAGAATCCGAGTATCATCCTTAGGCTGGCACCATGTATCCTATCAGGACTCCGATCAAGGAACAGCAAGGAAAATAATAATGAGCAATCACTAGCGATCAGCACGGGTCTGACATGAGTGCAAGCAGTAAGCCCAGCTGGACACAAACACTGGCCCTCTGTGGAACGATGGAGAACACTTAGGACCGTGTATGTATAGGGTCCTAATTCCTAGAGCGCCGACACCTGCACTGCCTCTAAACTTTGATCACACAGCGATGAACTTCATTGGACCGGACCAACACTTGCTCATCACCCATGACCAGCTAATGCGTGACCCAGCTATACGCATCACTGGTAAGGGTTTGCAGCACTGAAAAGGAAGAAGATAGACCTTCCTTCCACATAATGCTGTAGAAGTGCAAAATGCCAAAAATATGTATCTATTGGATTGTTATATCCAAAATTTAGGTCTCGTAAAATCTGATCAATTGGAGGTTCTTCCTGTAACACTAACACTTTAATATAAACCTACTGCCTCCTCACGATTAAAAAAATTATATGGCAAAACTATATTAAGAGACTGTTTGCCTTAACTGTTTTGCTCTTAGTTTTTCGTGATTTTACTGCTTTCATGTGGCATTACATAAACTGCTGCTACCCATACGGGTCTGAACAGCACCACATAAGTCCTATTAAATGCAATGAAAATTGGACAAAGCTACTGTAAAATTTTATATACCCGTAATTTTACTGCCTGTATTCAACCAAATACCATTTTTCTTTTAAATGGAAATATGCTTTAATTATTAATGAGGGCTATAACCTGCAGATTTTTTTTTTCTTTTTATTACAACATCATCCTTCAAAAGCAACTAGTTGTTTAAAAACTTAAATAGAAAAATATGAATGGTTTGGCTACCAGCTACCTTATAAAAACCAAATGAATAGTCTAACTTCCTCAAAGTATAAAACCATAAAGCAAGCTACCTCTCCTGCAGAATTTTCTACACTGAAGGGATTTTAAGAAGTTTTCACAAGTCCACGTGGTATTTAGATTTCGTAATGCACAGAAATTGAACTAGCAATAAACACAACATGAGCACCCAGTTTTTTCCTTCCTTCTCTGTTGTCAAGCCTCTTCATAATTGCTTTGAAAAAAAAAAATCATACTCTTCTGGTGCTCTCTACATATTTTATAAGACAACTTCAACTAGAGTGAGCAGCCTGTGCTCAGAAAACGATCACGTTACAGTTATAATTCAGTTATTTCTCTCTTGATCTTGGAAAAGTTATCTGTAAAAATGAGTATAAGTTACTAAGATTAGAAATGTTGTGACATGCCAAACTTTGGATGTCTGTATTACATTAGTTGTAGAGGCTGTATTTGATCAAAACTGATTCCCCTCTGCCAAAATTAGGGTTTGTCATTGCTAAGGACTGTTTAGCCTCTGAAACTACTACATTATTCATCAGCTTTAAGTTATTTAAAAGAAAACAACAAGTTACAGCAAGTATTTTTAATATTTATGTTTCAGATCATCTCTTCTTTGAGCATGCTTCATTTATTAAAAAGTTATCACTGGCATGAAACACCTATGGTAACAGCAGCTACGTGACAGACAGCCACAGACAGTCTCCCTTTTTCTATTTCTAGCACTGTTACAGCAAGGAATTTAATCTGTCCATGTCTCAGTTTACCTCTCTGTAAAACAGGCTTGGTACTGTTTCCCATTACTCCTACAGCTACAGGAAGCTTACTGTACTCCAGATTCAGAAGCCATCTCCTCCTTGCTGGGAGAGCTGCCCCATGGGCCAGACCCTTGGCTTGATGAAATCAATGGGCACTTCAGCAACTGTAGGACCAACCTTCAAGCACAATGCAACGGAAACAACAGCAAATTCAAAGCAATGCTCACCACCGTAACTGTGCTAACATGTGCAACATATCTAAAATGCATCTCAGAAGATTAACTATTTTTTTTTCTGCCCTTTTTTTTTTTTCCCCACTCCCTTTTCTTCAAGTGAATGCCATAGGTTCTTTTTCGGTAACTGTTCTCGCTCTGGAGAGGAGAGATTTATCTGCTTTGAAAGAAACCTACTAAGATCAAATCCGATGTCACGAAGGGCAAGATTTCTAAAAAAGTCTTTCAACTACTCTAGTGGTGCATGTCAATAAAGGAGTAATGAAAAAAAAGGCATAAATAAGGAAAACTGGAGAGAAAGCACCCTACAACGCTCTAAATACAGTATTAGTTCACATTTCTGGCATCTGAGCTGGCTGAAGCCCCAGTAAACAGGCAAACAAAGAAAAAAATTAAGTTACAAAAAGAAAGTTAAAGATATTAATATCTGTAAAGACAGAGAAAACTTCAGCAACAGAAGTGCCAAGAAGCTGTCAGATGAAATCAAGGCGCAGGAAAAGTTGCATACAAATACTGGACATGCCCTATCTCACAGACCATATCCAGAAAAAAAAGGAAGTAAACAAAACTCTCACAGTAACATATCCTAAGTTTTCACTGCACAAACATACACAAAATATACAAGCAAATGACATATGTTAAATGTTTTAGCAAGATGGCAAGAAAAGCTATCTGAACCAATACCTGTCAAACTGCCAAGATTATACTATTTTTCACATACATTTTGTCCTCAACAATTATGTCCAATTCATCTTCAAGAATGATAGACACTTGTGCAGTCAATCTTGTAATACAAATCTGAAAATGTAATATTTCATGCTATGCCATCAGTAATTCCACTGTATGTCAAAGCTGAAATGAATGTTTCCTCCTAAAAGGTTCTCAGATTATGGTACCGAATGCATACTTATCCTAAGAAACAGGATCAGCATAGGCAATTTTGAAGGACATACAGTTTCGTGAAGGAAATATAATGTTCATTTAACACTAACGGCAACAGCTATAAAAGCAGACCTTGAAAGATTAGTGGACAATGTGTTTAACATGCTGAAGTCTGAAAAACTGTATCAGGTTCTGGCAAACTGTACGTAGATGGCATTTCACCAACTTTATAAAAGCATCTGGAAAGTAGCACTACATCAGCTCAGTTCAGTGGCAATGCTCCCACTGGATTCAAGGGAGCTCATTTTCATTTCGGGGTTCATAATTACAAACTGGACTCCAATTCAACCAAAACATGAAGGCTTCTTTGCAATAGGACTACAGCACACTAAAAAACTTAAAGACCTTTTAGGAAAAAGTGTTTCTGTTAAATAGACTAATGTCACTTTATAATGTGGGTTACTAGCTTTGGTCTAAATTCAGGGAATTTATGTATGTCACCAATTGAAGCCTCTCTCAATGTGCTTGTACATGCATATTCAATAATTATACTCTTTGTGTTACACAGCATTCAATGCTCTCATCACTGAGGATATTTTTTAATGCTGTCCATATTCGTGTAATTTGATAATTTTTCTCAGCATAATATCATGCTTTTATAAAAACTAAGGAAGTTTGTAGAAGCTGCTACCATGCAAAACGCCCGAGATGATGAAAATTTCAAATGAAAATCACCTGATGGACATTTACAAATTATTCATGCTATATTTAATTTAAAATACCTTTCCATTCTCGAGAATATACTTGTCCATTACTGGAACAGGGGCAGGATAGTACGTTGATGTATTTGCTTCTTCACTGAAGGTCTTCTGTACCTCAGGTTCAGGCTCAATTGATTCTGTTTTTACTTTTTCAAGCTCAATGGCAGGTCCTAGACAGTTAAGAAAAAAGAGCTGTCTGCTATCCCAGAGAACATGAAATCAATCACTTCATCACCCATGGTTAGCATAAAATAACACATTAGTCATGTTCATTTTAAAGTTAGAAATCTGAGTCTAAACCAGTACCCTACTTCTGAATGTCAACAAATAAAAGCAGGATATGTAACTCTGCTTTATAAACATTAAAATGTTTAAATTTAATTTAAAGGTTTAATTTTATTTTTAAAGCCTATGGACTATTACAGAGATGGGTCAGATCGCTGCAAGGCACACTATGCAAACTATGTTAAATAACACTGAAATGATAAACCAGAAACAACAATAATAATTCTTCAGATACGAAAATTACTATAGAGTTGCACAGAATCTTGCATAATTTACCATGATAATTATATAAATTATCCATATAGAAGTACAAATTTAATAGAAATATGAAATCTCTTTAGATGTAACAGGTATATATTAAAAACAGTGAGGATCTACAGAAATGCTATGAAGGAAACAGGCTTAGGCTACCTATGCTGAAGTATCGTGCATAGGCAGAATATTCAAGGTTACAAAATAAAACCCCACACATAAATTAGAATTTTGATTGTCCAATCTATCCAACACACTGATTTTTATTTTTAATGTAGTCAACAAAAATTAAGCATAAATTAAACAACAGAATACTACTAAGCATATGCTTGAGGCTTCAAAGGAGGATAATTATTTTGTCAGTCATCAACTTTTGCTTTTCAGATCAAATTTATAAAGTGTTCCTAAAAAGGCAGAAGAAGAAAATAAAATAATTTGTGAACTAGAATTCATTATTCCATTCATTGCAGCAGTTACACCAGAAGTCTAGGAGCAGGATATGGCCCGAAGCCTATCATCGTCTCTTGACGGCTGTCTCTAGGCTCACAAGAAGCTCCAGCAGTCACTGAAGTTCCACGCGGGGTCAGTGGTTCACTTACACTGCAAAGTTGCCAGCTTGGACCCTGGACATCATGGTAATTGGCCACCTCCAGGAAGTATAAGGATAAACTCACTCACGTGGAAGAAACACATTGTACCAGGTTGGAGCTGAGAGCACTGCCGCACTCTGGGGCCCAACCTTAACATCTTCAACAAACGACAATTCAATAATCAGGTCACGGTCACGGTTCAACATCCCTCCTCAGTGTTTGTACACACAGACCAAGTCCTGAATTGATCTAACTCTGCAAGTCAAGCTGGCATCAGGACTCACGTCTTGAGTCATGTATCTTAAATAGCTCCTGTACCTGGAACAAGCAATGCTTTCATTCCTCCTCCTTTGTGCAGTGTCATTTAGAGATTATTATACAGCGATACCAACATTTCCTCCACTGTCAGCATTTGACATTTACCCTATAGCTTATTCTACACCTACATAGCTACCTAAATGTTCTCAGCTGACTGCCACTTGACACTCAGCAACAACTAAAAGAGCCATATCCAATGCAAGTCTGGCACAAATAGATCAGAAAAAGATACCATTTGCATTACAAATTCATAGTCACCTTCATAAGTGCCTCCACTATCACCCACGTATAATGGCAGGACCAAGACAAACTAAACTTTGTAAACTTGAGACTGCTAAACTGATTCAGACCAGGGGCCAAATCTGGACGGATTAAACCACCCAAAGCCTGCACCCTTCTCAGTGTGGGCACACCTGAACAAGTAGATGCAGTGATGTAATTGCAGGTGTGAACCTAAGAAGTGATCTTTTAGCTGTTACTTTAAGAACACATTCTTCAAAAAAGTGCTATGTTGAGCTTCCTTATGCTCTGAAAGTCACCTTGAGGAAGACACCTAAGTACAACCAACCTTCTTCCCAGAAGGAAACATTTATCTCAGTTTAAACACTTTATTACTAGGCAGTCATTTAGACTGAAGAAGTCTTTCACTGTTTTGTTTATAGTAATATATTGACACAGCTGGGATTTGGTTTCCAGCCTTCCCCAAGACAAACAGCTGATGGAGGTCAACAATAACCATAGCTGTAACAGGTCAGAAAAAGCTCTGTTGCAGTATTTTACTGCTTAGAAGTCACCAACAGAAAGCCTTTAAAACACCTTCTTATATTCTACCCATTTTTACTCCACAAACAGAAACCTGCCTCTACCAAGACAGTCTTCACAGCTTCTTTTACCAACTGCTACAGCCACTATTTTCAACCCAGCATGTTGTGAATACAACCTGCATTATTACCCTACGGCTAATGAGTTGTGTGTCCGCAACAGGAGTTGTGTACCACGCACCATACTCCAAAGGGTTCCTCTCTCTGTAGATCTCGTGCTCTGTATCTTACACCAAAGATGAGGAATGGGTCATACAAAAATATCTGCCCCTACCTAAAGGCTTAACAATGATAGTACTTATGTAATAAGGATCACACACACACACACAAAAAAGACAATTCTTCAGAATACAAAAATGAAACAAATTGCAAAATCTTTCTCCTTCTGACTCCAAGGTTTCCATAATATCTGAGAGGCCAGCAAGTTCAAATGCAGGATGAAGAGGTAGGAAGCTTCCCTTCATCACCTCTTTTCCTCAAAGAACACATCTTAGGCTACATGCTACTCAGGAATTAGTAAATAAGCCAAAATAAACAAATCATAAAGTGGTCAATATACATTTGTAAGCAGCAAGCTGTTTTTCCACATGGTCTACCAGAATCTGAACAAAACCAACAGGAGTCTGAGAAGGGGAAATATTATATATATCTGGTACTTTCTGTACCCATACTTGATAGAAACCTTGGGCTTTTTTTACATCAGAAAGCCAAACAAATCTAGAAAAGCTGAATAGTAGTAATTCCTTACATGTGGTAAGACAAAAATACCATTTCTTCTCCCTATCCTGATGTCACTCCCAAGGCACTGTAAACTGGATCACTGAAATTAAACTGAGATTAAAAATAACCCCTTGGAGGGCTGTGTGTGTGTTGATGAATGAATGTGAATGAATGAAGGTGAATATGATCTCCGACTTTAGAGCAACACTAATTCTCACCAATACAACATGAAAATGCAGTACTTATCAGGGACCAAACTACATCCACCATTACACTCCTGATACAACTTCACTACTTCTGGCCATGTACTACCATAGTAAACTGCACAGATCTTGCCCTGGAGACAATTATTTTTTCAGAAGTTACTGAAATTCTTATCTTTTGCAACCCAAGGACTATTTAAAGTTAGTCCTACAGGGAAAAGTCAGTGATTTAATTCTCTAAATCACCTTACTCTCTATTGATAAAACCAGGGCAAATTAGTGTGTTTTCAGGTGCAACAGCACAAAGATAAACTGCAAAGGCCTATCATCACAGGACTTCCTCATCCCAAAGCAGGCAAGGGAGGTGTTGTCTGCACACATTCTTCCAGGAGCTCAGGAAAGGGATATTGAAACATCTTCCATGGTATTCCCCCCTGCTTTGGTCCCCAGAGCCCTGGTCAAATGCCTGCCTCCTTCAGGAAGGGATCTGCTGGGCATCAGCATATCAAAATCACAAAAAAGCTTCACTATATCCCCAGGGATCAGCACTGATGTCACTGCTGTCATTTGCCACATCCATCTGCTTTCAAGGCCCTTTTAAAACAAAGAGCAATTCAGTGTCACCCTGTGAAAGATTAAGAACCTCACTCTTCCCCCAAGTTCAGTAGCAGAGATGAAGACCTGGGTGTAATGCAGAATACCCTGACTTCCAGCTTCTCACTGAAATCTGCATATTGATGGGAAATTAGGAGACTGAATACTTGACTGAATGTTAGCTCAAGAGGCTGTTCTATATTTGATCTGCGAGTTTAAAATGGCAACAGGCACGCGTTTCCCACAGCTGCGATTCATCAGCACAAACCAGCTGTCATCTCATGCAAAGAAATCACAAGTCTCTAAGGTGAAACAGCAATGCAATTAGTTTGCATTAAGTCCAGCCCGCTCGAAGTGCGGCATAACATAAATTACATGTAATTTGAAAATCTAGGTTTAAGAGATCGCTGCAACAACTGAAGATGAATTCAGGACGTAATCTATTCCTGAACAATTTTCACAAATTATTCACGTACCCAAACATACCTCATTTATAAGCTGGAAAAGTAAGGAAGACTCAAAGAAGTGTTTCTTGATTAAAAGTAGCACTTTTTCATACTGTCATCAGAATCCCCAGTTTATAATTTGCTGAAGATGTCTCCCTTTCTAATAATTCATAAATTTTGTACTGAACTTTCTGGTTGTTTCTCTACTGAGAATGAGGCTACAAGGAAAGGCAAGAGTTACCGACAGTTTACACACTGGGTGAAGGACAGAGCCCTTAGGACCAAGTTCTCTGTCATCCATGAGAAGTTCCAAACAAGTAATAACAAGGGATTTTTTTTTTTTGTAAGTTACCTATAATTTGTATATGTCCAGGTATGTGATTTAATTTAAAGAACTTGTCTTCAACGTAACTACTTTACAACTGAAAATAAATCTCAGATGCCAGAGTGATACAATGGAAGTTCAAGCCCAGTGTTTAGAGAAAATTCAATATTTTTGCTAAGATTTTGGGTGTTCGGGCTGGCTGGTTTCTTTCCCCTGTTTCTTGTAAGCTTTCTTGATTTGGCTCAAGGAAAAAAATGCACTCCTCCTTTCTTAAGGCGAAAGAAACAAGACCAAATTCAGAAGCTCTCTTCATCTCATTGCTGGTCTCACCACTCAAACTGCTGTCAAGTCTACCAACTAAATTGGTATTTTACACTGTTCAGCCCCACTGCCTGTGAATGTCTGGCTGGTGCTCCATTCACATAAATTCCAGCTAACTATTTGCAGATGAAGAAACATCTTTCCATCCAAGGAAAATTTTAGAAAGCTCAGTGGAATCTACTGCCAACCACATCATGTTTCTCAAACTGTAGAAACCTTGCCTATTCAGTTTTATTTAAAAATTAACTAGAATGTTTATAAGTAATGACATTTTAATTATGCACAGTGTAACAATGATGAGCATTCACAAACACCCAGTTTGAATTGTCAGATGCTATTTCGAGGCCCTGGCTCCAAACTTGCGGGCACACCTTGACACATGCTACAGCACAGGCACATGCTCTCCCAGGAACAGGTTTGTACAGGAATGTAACTCAGACCCACATGCAAACTGCATGCACTCGTTCCAAGTCAAGTAGAAGAGTCAATATCCAATGTACATGCAAAAAATAAGTTTCCAGATACACAAAGGCAGACATAAGAAATGGCATGCTAAGTTTGGATGCACAATTTTTAACCAAGTTTCAGTCACCGAGCAAATCTTCAACACAGCAGTACCACATTCTAGTAGCAAATAAATATAAATTACTCAAATATTTGAAGGTATTCCAAGGGTACCGTCTTCAAGGAAAAGGATGAACGTTTTATTTTGTCTTTTTCCCCCATTTATTTCAACATAATGGTTAAATGATTGTTATAAACCAAAACAAATGAGCAATTGACTCAAGATATTTAAGATTTAAATCCAAATTACACAAACCTGCATTTCGTAACGTGTTGATATATGGGACACTAATATAAAAAGTTTTTTTAATCATTCTCTAACAAATCATTATTTTTCAAATAGCATGGCTGTTTAAAGCCACTGCTAAGTAGTTCAGGAAGGTATCACATTCTAACAAGCTATTAACGGGAAGAGGGGGCAGAAAACGGAAGGTAACACAGTCACTTACATAACAATAAACAAAATCCCTAACTGAAAAGAATAAAATAGTTTTAACCCAAATATTCATTCCACTGCCTTTTCTTTCTTTCTTTCTTCTTTTTAAACTGGAACATATTGGTATATTTTGCAGATGACACTTTATTATCTTTTTCAGCATATACTGGAAGGTCAGAGGCTCTTTAAAATACAGCTGCTTAAAATGGAACTCTGATTCAACCATACCAGCACAAAGACCTCTACTATCATTAAAGAAAAACCCAGACGTACATAGCATACAAATTCGACACATATTGTACAGTCATAGCAGAAAACCCTTTTAACATTCAATGTCCAGTTTAACAACCACTGCTATTCTTCAAGTAAGTTTCCATTACTATTGATCACACTTGCAAAATTCATTAAAACTAGTCCCATTTAAGTCCGGCACTTACCACTACCTAGTCTTAGAAGCAGTACATCCTGGAGCCTCCTGTTCAAGTCTCTGAGCTCTTTCATTTCTGACACGAGTGCCCCATACTCCTTTAGCTTCTTTGCCTGTTGCACAAGCTGTCTCCGCGTTCTCTCAAGCTCCTGCTGAATGTGTCTCATTTCTTCTTGTTGCTGTTGGTAACTCCTCAGCAATTCTTCATACAGAATCCGAGGAACTACAGCATCGTCCATGTTGTTCATACTTTCTGAAGTCTCCATAAAAGCCTCCTCAGGGCTGGAAGTATTACTGAGACTCATCCCATTCTGTTTTTCAAGTCGAGCAACAACTGCTTCGATGCTTTTGTGTGTACCTTCACTTTGTTTCCTGCCATCTTGTCTCTGCATGTTACAATTAAAAATAAAATAAATAAAAAAAAAACAACTTAGGAGACTAGTAAGGGGTAATACACATTAAAATTCTACAGACTTGGGAACCATTAATAGTCGTGTTTTCCAAAAAAAGCAAGACAAAGTCTGCCTGCAAAAATGTTTTGCCTAACAGATTTGTGTGGATATAACATCTATCAGACACGCATAATTCAGCTAAATGCACGTACAATCTTCTGAGGCAGCTAACGACCTTTCTTTCTGCATTTGTGCAGCACTTGCAAGCTGAGTGTATATAGGTCACTTAATTCCATATACAAAGATAATTAATTTATTTTTTTTAAAGAATTGTATCTGGATGTCTTTTCCTTTAAAGTTTACCCTTAACATTTAGATTTCCAACAGCAATTGATTTTCTGATAAGTAAGAGAAAGAATCAACTATGTGCTGTGTTTGTCACCTGTAAGGACATCTGAGATAAAAGCAGCATACCATACAAAGCTGTTTTGTGAACAGAGGGCTTGTCCTTCCCCCACTTTGGGAGACAAAACCGTCTCTGACTATTCATCCAGCACGTTCACCCAACTGCCTGATACAGGCACCTGAGTTAACACTATCAGCAAACACTGAAAGGGAATTGAAAACAGGTGTTGGAGACAGAATGTATCATCCAGTCTCCTCTTCCTGATCAACTGATTCCTTCTGTATTAGTACTGCATTGCAGAGGCTTTATCTCCTTTGAACTCTCAGCAGAAATTTACCTTCAGTCACCTGCACAAACCCTAGGAGTTCAAGCACACCTCTTTTCTGGGGCCTGGACTGTAGTATTAAAATGTGACAGCATGGGTAAAAGTCACTAAGTTTTATTGGCCAAATATGGTAAAAGCATTTGAACTTCCAAGCAAATGCAAGGAAAGTAAAAGTCACTCGTAGGTTAGAGACAAGAAGCTGACACTATCAATTCCCATACCACAATATCTATGAGTAATGTGGCAGAAAATTAGATTATTTGAAGTTATGCCTGCTCCACGCATGTTCTAAATAAAAAATAAAAAAAAAATACATGCTGGCCCACCATAAAGAAATGTACTAGTATCATTCCTGCAGCTGCAAAACACATGAAGCCACAGAGCAGTATTTTATTGTGAAGGTTGGCAGACTTTTAAAGAAATCATTTGATATTGAAAAATAAATACATTTACATAGTGGGTTTCTGGCATCTGGACCTAAAAAGGCAACCGGCAGTGATAACGGAGGGATGCAGTCCTGTCAATGTGTCTTCTCACACTGCTGTAGTTGGGAAGTCTCAGAGCACCCCTTCCAACTCCAAACAAGCAGCGCGCAGTAGGTCACAAGTGCCACCGAGAACAGCTGCTCGACATTCATGTAACTGGGGACTTTTAAAGCATTCTGGGCCAAAGTGGAAGAGCATTGTTCCAAAAATCTCAAATGGCAATTAAACTGTGCAGACAGTATAAACAGGAAAATGTTCGGTGGCACATAAATCAGGTTTTGAAAACCCCTACCACAGTCCCCCCCTCCCCCCCAATTTGACCCGATTTCACCAAACACAGTGTTTCAAGGGGATCAAAGCAGGCCTGAAATTCTTAAGCTATGACATCTGTATATGCCCCAAGCGCTTCCAAAATTAAAAAATAAAAAAAGGGAAAAGAAATAAAGAAAAGAAAGAAAAAAAAAAAGGAAATACTTCAGTACCTTACTGTGTCTAAGCTCCACATCTTCTTCCCCATAATCTGTAACCTCCCCAGCTTCTTTTACGTGATTGAGAGAGAGTTTGGGGATTTTAATTTTCTTCTGCATCACACTGTTCTCAAGGTCAGTTTTGTCCTCTAAAATGTATATTAAAAATAAGATTTTGTTACATTAATAAGTGTTCTTATTTCCAAATACTACATGACTTAGGCAAGACAGGTTTAAAAAAACAAAAAAACAAACAAAACCTCCCATGTTTCAATTTCCTCTTAATACTAAAATCAAATTAATCCATGGTGTAACTCAACTGATGTCCACTGACAGTTCTACAGTTTCAACAGGGGATCAATCTGGCCAAACACAAGAATAAATATTGGAAAATGCCAAGCTAAATTCATGCAAGTGACCAAAAGTGTCAATGAGTAGCTTGTACTATCACTATAGTAAGAGTTAAAAGATGCTGTAAATAAAATAACTTTCTAAAATCCATCTGTATTGCTTTAAATTACATAGTAATACTCAAACAGTATTTTCATATTCATAATCTGTTACTGCAGTTCAAACTCTGCTTAGGTTTAAAGTGAAAATAAACTTGGTAATACATCCTACACTCCAACCATCACCCATCAGCAGGACAGATCTATTTCCACACACGTCAATTCTGCTGTTGTGCAAAGCACAGGGTTGGAAAAGGGGATGCTGCAGGACAGGCTGAAAGGGCAATACAGAGAAGTTGCGTGTGACCAAATCTATAACCCCTATTTCATCAGTTAAAGGGACTATACTTTTCCTATAGATACACAAAGCCAATAAATGGTTATATTAATCTTTGAATCATAACACAAAATTGAGGTAAAATACTTTCATGTCTGAAACATTCTAACATATCTCAAAATGAAGTATTTCAAAACATTATTCTGAAAATAAGTTTTGAATATTTTAGGATTCCTGAAAAGGTGCAGAGGGGTAAGGAATCAAGAGTATAGGCTCCCCAATTGTGTCTGTGATCCAGAAAATCCTTGCGGAGGAGACAAGATCCTAAAAGATTCACAAGCTTGGCTACCTGGAGACACTGACGACACTGACAAGGAGAAATGCATTTAAATTCTGAAATGTTGTCTTTCTACACTGAAAGCTTATGAATAAGAAAACATTTTGAGTCTTCTTATCCACCTGCAAACAGCATTTCACAAAGTGTCCCAGGAATATTTTTGAAAGTGCCAATGAGGATGGCATTTGTGAGTGCTTAGTTGCATTGACTTTTGCTTTGTCAAATTAGTATCTCTCCACAGGACCTCTAAATGGTTAGTGTTGACGGTGTAGAAAAGGGAAACAAAGGTAAATCACTGTTTAATGAGGAGCAAGGCATTCATTAGAAATGAATTACACAGATGAATGCAATTCATTTTGCTACGGATAGAAATGGATCTCTTGTAGGCAAATGGTGATATTGCAGCCCAAGGCTATGTAAAGAGAATAGGCACAGAACATGCAGAATAAGACATTAGACAACCTGAAATGGAATGCAGATGGTAGCAATAAATACTAAGACAGATGCAAAAAGAAACAGATAAACAACAGAAAACAGCTATGCTTATTTTAGATCATTCTCCATTCCCCAGAGCATCACGGATGCTTATCCCAGTAAAACAAAAAGGCAATCCAACTGTTTCAGTTTTGAAAAATAAACCCCTACGTTTTCATTTATCTGGAAAATGTAGGTTCATCAGAAAAGTGAGATAACCCAATTCTACTGCCAGAGCAAAGAAGAAAATAAGAGAGCCCATCTTAGAAAAAACTCCACAAAGATGCAGACTGAAGGGCAGACTGATGGGTATTGGTATGTTCTTGAAAGGACAGAAATTTAAGAATAAATTATCCATATAGAATGAAACAAACAAACAAACAAACAAACACACACACACACACCCCCACCACCACCACCTTTTTCCTGTGACTACGTATTTTGGGGTATCTGATAGACTAAGGAATCCTTTGCTAAAACGTGTTCTCACAGTTCCTTAGAGGAAGAGCAGCACACGCAAACTGCAGAGCCAGCTTCTCTGCTCTGCCAAATCATCTTCCACAGAACGTGCAGATGAACTCCTACTTTTAAAGAATGCAGATCAGTTTCTATGCTCCGAAATAACCCTTGGTCTCACAAGAAGATGGACACAATCCAATTACTTCACATAGTAAAAAAAAAAAAAAAAATCGTCTGCTGGCAACCAGCTGAGGTCACCAGTAGCCAGAACCCCATGCAAACTGGAAATGGGCACTAGCCGTCCTTCCCATGGCCAGGGAAAAGTAAGTCTTGAAATGCTCATGGAAAGGGGTCACAGAAGAGTAAGTGGATGTGCAGACTACAGTGAAAATCAGCAAATAATTTATAATTAATAAAACAACATTAAAATAAAAACAATTTGGAATAACAGAAATGTTTACCTTGTGATTTTGGCTTTTTATTTTTAAGTCAATTTATAAAGGTTAAGAACACATCTTATGGACTGAACAACAGAAAAGAAAGAAAGTACCTAGTTTGGGGTCAAAGAAAACAATGAAAATCATCTGAACTCTTCATTCTCTCTACTCCCCTCCCAATTGCCCAGTTTGTCTATGAAAACTATGTTTGCAAAACTTCACTGGTGGACTGAAGGTAAAAATGTATTTATGTACCTCCTTACAAATGCCTAATTTACACTCCAGTAATGTGTAAACATCAGCATGATTTTCTTCTATGTTTGGCAAAAATCTTCATTTGACTTATTGATTTTACTGCTTATCCTGCAAAATAATCAGTAAGAAAGGAACTCCCTACTTCCTCACACAGAATTTAAAGGAACAATGGTGAAAATGAGTTCATGTAAGTTAAAGCTCAGGAGTTTTTAATTTAGTAATTGAGCAAATAACTGTATGTCCCTCTGCCTTCCAAAACCAATATGTGTAATATTTTCTTACATATGCTCTGGTCTTTGTAGTCCTATTTATACCTATCACAACTTATCTAGTGTGGAAAAGACTGTTTATTTATTTTATTTAAAAGTGCATTTTTAACCACTGTTGTCTTTTACATTAGCTGAAGACAGAGCCAGAAAAAAAATCACATTCTGAATTTGAGACTAATACCGGAGTACTGGCTCTTGTTCTGTAAATATTAATGGAATTATTTGGAAAGGGGCAGGAGGGAGCAAGGGGAGACCAGATGGAGGGGTAGGAGAAACATGAACATGCATTTAGAGCAGTTCTTCTTAGGGCTCTGTCTGTTGTTGTGCCAGTCTACGAAAGACAGGTACAAAAGAATAATCCAGCTAAAAGCAAGGCACGCGTGATTTTGAGCCAAAAGAAAAGCAGGATATGAACCAACGGCTGGGTAAGCTGCATTCAGTGCCTAAAGCTACAGAATACGCTAAGAGAGAGTAGGGCTGTCCTAGAAACGTCGTAGCTCAGAGACTTATTTTGCAATGACCTGAATCATTTGTCTGGACTTTGTCAACAGTCATTTAAACCTTGCCACAAGTTAAAAATCACACCTTCCCTTAGGTGGCCGTGATCAGATTGTCCTGAAGTTGTGTCTATTCTTCTCCCTACGTTCGGAGTAAGTGGTTCAGTGACACCAGCTCCTGAGAACTAGCACTAAACACATCCAGTTAGGTAACAGAATACGCCCAGAAGAAGCACGATTCAAGAATGGACAACATTGATGCCCTCTGTCCATTGTTAAGAAGGGACATCCTGGAAGACACATGTGAATTAGGAAAAATTGCTTTTGCACACAGTAGCCATAATGCCAGAAAGACAGCATGGTATTCTGTGATTAGATCTACAGAAGAAAGCGTGCTTGAATAACTGTGCCACAGGAAAAGCTCAGACTCAGAGAGATCTTACCAGTCAACTCCACAAGGTACCGAAGTACGTGGCTCGAGAGCCACTGCACGTGACAGCATCTCCCCCCTGTATGGCCATTTACCAAAGCTGTTTGGCTAGTAAGAGAGAAGTGAACTGCTGAGAAATTTCAGAATGGCTGGGAAGACGTTTGGCCTCAGAAGAGATGAAAGAAAGAAAAGCCAAACCAGCAACCCTGTTAACTAGGAAAGGATAAACTGTTCCTGAGATGTTTTCTTCAATCAGGCCTTCGTTTCAGTGTCAGGATGGGGGGATCCAGGCCAAAAGGTGACAGCTTTAAGTCTAGAGTGGCAGGGAACAGGGACAGACAAAGAGACTTCCACAGGGCAGGAAGCGAGTTGGTTAAATTCAAGTAAAAATATGTTAGTGCTCCAAAACTGAAAACCCCATCATGGGAGGTACAATAAAACTATGGAAATCTTAAAGTCTCCTTAAAACATTCTTTACTTTCTAATGCAGAAGGACTGAACACATGAACCCCTTAAAAAAAAAAAAACCACCAACAGTTCAAATGCTGATTTTTTTTCTGCCTTTGGAGCAAAAGCTGGAAAAATAGAGGAAGAGTGCTCTGCACTCCAAATGCATGAAGGATGGCAGGTCTGGGATCAGTCCAAGTAAGGGGTTTGGCAATGCTATAAATCTTACAATAATAAAATGAAAGAATCTTGAGCAAAATTCATCCTTCCCCTAAGCCTTCAAAAAAATTCCACCCCTTGTGAAAAATGATATACTGACAGATGAAAAAATTCACCATCACCCCTTCCATTTCCAGGCATACACCCAACACATATGGGCAACACCTGTATAAAATTCCCCCCACACTGCTGCACTGAACTGCTTTGCTACCGATTTAGCCAGGATGCTTTGACAGAGCAGAGAACGTCACCTGCCTGGGCAGGCTGTGCATCGGTTACAGTTCATAAAGTGAAAGACACCAAAGCAAAAAAACCTCAGCCAAAGGTATACTCTGTGTCTTAAGGCATGACAGGGCAAGGATTCCTAAGTGCCTCTTATAAATAAACCATAATCAGTATCGCTGTGAAAAGGAATTATCTGAAGCTGGGAAAAGTAATGATAAATTACTTTCTTAGCTAATTCAATGCAAACATTAAGGAAGGACTTTAACAGCAAAAAGTGAAAATATCAGAAAATGTAACAATCCTGCAGGCTCAGAAGATACTCAAGAAGCAGAAGAAGAAAAACGTATCCCATAAAACCATGTCTGAGCTGGTAGTACAGCGAGATTAAGACCACAACCAAAGAAGGAGAAACTCAGAATGACAGTAACAGGCACCACGGGACAACGGACAGCAGCAGAAATGCCAAAGTTACAGGTGCTATTGAACTTGATGCAGCTAAAAGGAGGGAGTGTGTGGAAAAGACAGTCAACTGGGTGCAGGCACAGCCCATTCAGAATTTGGATAGTATCATGTAATTTATTGTTTTACACCTTTTTGCAGACTAGGAAAGCTTTGTTAGAAGGAGACAGAAAAAGATTATAGAAATAAACATAGGGCACAGTGAAAACACTACATGAAGTATAGTTAGTTGGAGAGAAAGGTACAGCTGGGTGTAAGCAACAAAGAAGATGAGAAAGAATAAAAGAGAGCAAGACTTTAGGTTGGGAATGACAGAAAAGATCATTTTCTCTCCCCACTCTAAAATGAAGACAAATGGACAAAAACGATGGGAAAATACGTTGGTCCATCCTAAGCATAAGCATGTCAGAAAGGGAAGCTGACAACAAATTTAAGTGAGACAAGACAGAAATAAAAGGTAGAGCCCAGCGTTACCATCATCTGGGCTAGCAACAGCCTCAAAAATGTAAGAACTAAATAGCCCTGCAGCACTTCCCCAGAAAGAGAAGATGACAATAAATACACAGACAAGTGACTAGAAGAATGTCTTTAGAACAAAAAGAAGAGTGAGCAAAGTAGTCAGGGAAGAACAACGAATCAACACTGTGACAGGCAGGGCCAATAAGCATGTGAAGGTGAAGACATGTTCTTGAGGAACTGGCCAAAAAGGCTGTTACACCTCGTGAAGTGAATTTCAATTAAGTGTGAACAATAGGAAACCAAGTGAAAATAATTCTTAATCAAATTGGGAAAAAGCAAGATAGAAAGGTCTTTAACGACTGCTTGACAGGTTTAGAGATGATGGGTAAGAAGGACGATCTGTCAGAAGCTTGAACCAAGACAATGAACAGCAAGCCACAACTCTTGTACAAAGGCACTAAAAAACAAGGAGAAAGACTGAGGAGCCAAACTCCTACAAAAGCAGAGGACAGATTATATAAACAACTTCTATCTCTAAGTTCTGTCTGAAATGCTACATCAAGAATATTAACCCCTTTGTTAATATTCTATACAATAATACAAGTAGATTCCCAGAGCATGGACTTGCTGCTGCTCTCACAAGAACCAAACCCACCCTGAAGGGACAAACGTTGAGGTCTGACTACACACTTTTATTTCCAGTGGAACAACAGAGATCTTCAGTTTAACACTGCTAGAATCAAGAATCGTTGATATCGACCTCCATTTGTAGTTAGATTGCTAATGCATGCAAAGACATTCAAATATTTTGCAATATTCTCCTTTTGCACGTGTTCATTCATTTATTGTTCAGGTTTACTAGCTGAGTATCATCCCAGATGTAAGCCAGATCTGCGCTGCAAGAAAAACTTAGAATATATATTCTTTCTTATTGTCAATTATTAATATGAAATCTATTTCTTAAACTCTAAAGTTAATAAAGTCTCTTCAAAAATAATTAATCAAAAGCAGCATGGCTCAAAATTAAAAATCTGCTAGAAATTATTCTTTTAGAATTCTTATTATTCTTTTATTATTTGTCAGCAACACTCTCCCATCTTCAGCGGTATTAGAAGTGTGTGTTTCAGTTACAGAAACCAATGGAGCTGGAATATCAAGTAATGACAAGACCTTATGCTGAGAAACAGGAAATCATACTCTTTACAAGACTGAGGACAGTTTTAATCCTGGATCCAATATTTACTTAAATACTGACCTTGAATAACTCAATTTGTCCAGTTACTGTCCCCATCTACCCCACTGAATTGTTGTGCAGATTTGTTAATATTTGTACATTACTCTGAACATGTCAAACACAAAGGATTATTGCTATAATGGAACAACTCTCTTAATCCTTTCTGAAACAAATACATAATACAATATTACCATTAAATTAAAAAGGAGAAACCCTGAAAACAAGTAGGATGCTAAAATGCTATCCTTTAAATCTTTCCCTGCACCTACATATAAAACTATGCAAATTATTTTTCAAGTTTGAATGTGATATTTTACAAAAAACTTTTTATTATAAAAGCTATTTCTTTCTTTAAGAGTTCAAAAGTTCATTTAAAGACATCATCAGTCTCAAGGACAGCCACAATTTGTTCATCTAGCTGCACTGACCGGTCAGTCTTTATCTTACTGTAAAATTATGTTAGGACCAAACCCTGATTATGATTTCATGATCACAAAGGCCACAAAGCCATGGAGATACTGCCTACCAGCTATTCAGCAGATAAAGCAGCAGCCTACAGGGAACACTCCAGGAAGCCTCCACAACACTCTGCCCTAGGAATGAGCTTGCTATGGAAATAGTGAGTAGACTCATGCATTTTTTTAGTTTACATACAAAAATTCCAAGTGGTTCAGCCTCTACTATTTTTTAAAGAGTTTATTTTAAAAAAGCAAATAATTGACTGACTGGCACTTAGGCAATCCACTGGAAAAAAAGAAGTGGTTTACAGTTAAATTATAAAACCAAAACCATTAATTTACATTTTTCCCTTTTCACTCCCCTGCAAATTTTTATCACATTTTAAACAGTGTTAGTTACCATAGCTACCATAACCATACTACGTTTGAAGTCAATTTTATTAAAATCATGAAATTCATACTTTATCATAGTTAAGCTTATACAACATCTACAAGCATAACTGGTGTTATGTGGTATGACATATGTACCAAGACCAAGAGAAGTAACAGCAGTGTAGGTCATCTGTATGTCTTTATGTCATAAAAATAGGTAAGTAACTTCTGACTGTTAGGGTGAAACAGAAGTGACTGAGGAATAAGCAGGTCAGTTGAGATGGGTTTAAGACTAAAAAAAAAATAAATAAAAAAAAAAAGAATTTCCAGAATAAGCACAGTGATACAGGAAAGAAAAAAAAAAAAAAAAAGAGTAAAATCATCTTGTGCAGATAAATCCCAGCTTTCCAATTTTTTTTTACTGGCAGTTTATCCTGCTGATGACATATAACCATCACCACTATCATAAAGGTTACTCCAAGCCACTACTTACCAGCTACAGTTTTAAAAGTTCCAGATTTTTTTTGCTGCTGCCTTTAAGCTTTGTGCAAATGTGACATATTAAAGACTTCAGTGCTGAACAAGCTGAAATGACATCTAAACCCCACAGAAATTGTGCCTTTGTATAATCCCTTCCTATCTCAGATATACTCCTACAGTAGAAGTTAGAAGGGAAAAAAAACACCCTACACTTCATCTTAAGAAAGTTAAAAATAGACCAGAAATGGATCAAACACAAAATGAGTGTGAAATTTAGCTTTAAGTACTCTTTATGACTACTGCCACACTGTATTCAGGACTATATTTAAGAGTGTGATGCAGTTACCGTCTTACACAAAATGATTTGGGGAACCTCTGCATACAGCCAGACCTTTCACCTGGGGAGAAGGTAACACGGCAGCATGCCAGTCAAGCAGCTGACAAAGTAGGCCACACACCTCCGATATCACCGTAGGTTAAGAAAAAACACAAACAAACTAACCCCCTACATGTATTGAGCCAGGTTACTGCAGCAGGGCCCAACGTGCAGGGCGTACTTTCTCCCCGTGACCACCGAGGGCCACCCCTGGGGCAAGGCCCGATGCCCAGGTGCAGCAGGTAGGTTGCACAGTTAGACACAGCTGGACCTGCTGCTCCAGGGCAGTGACACGCCAGCTCGTCCACACTACTCCAGAATTATCCCAAGAAAAAGCAGATGAAAACGTCCGTGAGGAACCACCACCACTACTGAAAGGTTTCCTACAGCCTCCTTCTGGCACTTCCTTACGGAGGACAACACCGGGATCACCCAAGAAGCAGCTGCAGTTGTGATTTTTCTCTGGGTGCCACTTGTCCCCAGGTTCCTGTCACACACCATGTGAATTCCATGGCATGACAGGGGATAAACCTAGAGCTTTCTAGGAACAAAGAGTTAGCAAATGCTGTCCCTACCACAATAGTTCATTCAGCCGACAGACTGCCCTGGTAAAGGAAGTGCAGCGTGTGGGCTATGCATGAACATGGGATGGAACATGGGCACGCAGTGGCCACAGCTACAGCCTGCTCTACGCACTCTGACTGCCTGAGCTCTCCGAATGGCACAGCAAGGAAAAAACAGGCAGAGAGACGCACGAAACTACAGAAATCCCTCTAAAAGCTTCCTGTTAATGTTACACGTCAAGACCACTTCCTCACTTAAATTAAGTCTGTTCTTGATGTAATCCAAGATCTCATCTTGCAAATTTTCACCTATTCCAACACTTGACAAAGGGTCTTACCTCCATCAGCTTTCCCTAGTACAGAAGTCTGCTTCAACTCCTTAATGTGTATCCACCCTCAACCTTACTCAAAACTCAGTCCTAGAATCACTTTGTATAAAATTGTTCTGGGAACAGAGATTTTACATCTTTCTGAAATACACTGCAAATTACCTCACTGTGAGCTGCACAGGCTTTTAAAGATTTTTTAAATTGCCTAGCCTATTTTAATAAGAAGTAGAGCATAACATTTTCTAAAGGAGCAAGGAAGAATATGGACGCACACAGGTATTAACACATCTGCTGTGGAGGCTAGGGAACTGCTGTGAGAATCTGATGGAGATGGGTTTGTTAGGACTGTGTGGGTGGGAAACGCTAAGGGCAGCAGCTACAGAGAACAATTATTTACTGCAGTCAGGAAAGAATTCCTCCAATTAGAAGATAGTCACTATTAACTTAAGAAGCATAGCCCGAAGTAGTGAACTTTAAAGGGTCCCTGAACCTCACTTCATTCCACCTACTATTCAACACTTTGCAAAGCAAGAAAAGGCTCCAACAAGGTCACCTAAGGATCATGCTACCTACTATAAGGTGCATGTGCTTACAGACAAAATTCTGCTAGTGACTATATTGGACAAGTGTGAAAAAATTGCAAGTGGCACACATATTTCAAGAAGAGGGATCTGAAAAACAACTTTTTGGCATTTTGAGCAAAGGACAGAAAAGAAATAAAAAGGAATGATCAGAAAGGTGTACTGAAACTCTTCCTGGGAAGCTATCTACTGTTTCTGTAACGTCCACAAGATCAGGCCGGTTAACATGCCACCTCAAAAAAATTCTATACAGTGAAACTCTAGTCTGCTAAGCTATATTTTCCATTCAAGAGGTAAAAAAAATATCCCTTTATTACTACATAACATCAGTTGCCTGTTAACCAAATGTTGAACTTGTTATGGCACAAAACATCCACTTTAATATGGCTTCTATGGCTTGAAGGTCTCGAACTGAAAGCCAATTGTATCCTGGGCTGTGTCAGAAGTGTGACCTGCAGGTCGAGGGAGGGGATTTTCCCCCCTTTGCTCCTGTAAGGCCCCACCTGCAGGGCTGTGTCCAGCTGTGGAGCCCTCAACTTAAGAAGGATATCGACCAGTTGGAACGAGTCCAGAGGAGGCCATGAAGATGCTCAGAGGGCTGGAGCCCCTCTGCTATGGGGACAGGCTGAGAGAATTGGGCTTGTTCAGCCTGGAGAAGGCTCCAGAGAGACCCTATTGCAGCCTTCCAGTACCTGAAGGGGCTACAAGGAAGCTGGGGCTGGGGGGGGTGGGGAGCTTTTTACAAGGGCCTATAGTGACAAGTGGTAATGGGTTTAAATTGAAAGCAGGGAGATTTAGATTGGATATCAGGAAGAAGTTCTTCCCGGAGAAGGAGGTGAGGCGCTGGAACAGGTTGCCCAGAGAAGTTGTGGATGCCCCATCCCTGGAAGTGTCCAAGGCCAGGCTGGATGAGGCTTCGAGCAACCTGGTCTAGTGGAGGGTGTCCCTGCCCATGGCAGGGGGGTTGGAACTGGATAATCTTTAAGGTCCCTTCCAACCCAAACCATTCTGCGGTTCTGTGAACTGCCTTAGTCAGGGGCCAACCTTTCTGGTTTGATTCCTAGTCTTTGGCTAACTTCTGAAAAAGTCGAAGGTTCCCAGACCAAAAATACCACCGCTATCAGCAGTTCCCCACCATACGCATACAGAAGTATACATCTACCACTCTCTTATAATACAACTACATATGGCTAAAGTAGTCAAAACACATTATTTACCTCTTCAACATACCAAGCCCATCACAATTACTTCATGCTCGGAGCATGCCCACCACACCCTTTTTTTTTTTGTTTCTTTTTAGATGTGAGATACTTTTGCAGCAGTGCTCTCTCTCCTGTAGCAACAATAACATCCTCACAAGTGTACAGGCTCCCATCATCCAACCTCGACACAAAGGAACAAAGAATTTCTTCTAGACTCTCCAACAAGGAGAGTTGTTTCATGAACTCTTTACACAACCAATAAACACTCCAATAAAGCTTTGTACTATGGGCACGAACATACACTTATCCGTGGGTGAACTCCTACTTTACAAGTGTAAAAGTTTGAAAAGTACCTAACTTTAAATATAATAGGAAAACTCTTTTCAAAAGACAATAATCATGATGCTAATATGGCTTTTGTAGCTGTGTCCATCTTCTACTTGGTATTTTTAAGAAAGGAAAACCAAGTGGATCTGCTTCTCAGACTATGATTAACTCCCACTGCTTGGACAGGGTTTGGTAATGAAAATATATATAAATAGGCACAACCTTGCTTACTTGAGCAGCCCTGTTAAATCAGTATAAAAATACTGGGCGCCATTCAAACTGTAAAAGTATACTGTGCAGGCTCAAAAAAAAGACATTTCTTCCCCTTACCCTTTTTTGCTGTTTGTTTAATTTAATACCTGTACTATGAACTACTTTGATCCTGAAGCCTGTTCCTAATGGGGAATCCTTGGACTCAAGCAGTAAATCCTTAAAGTCACTAATATATTAATTTGTGCAGGTAAGGGTTCCTTCCAAAAATTCAAAATCAACTATGTGTATTTCACATACAAAAGCAACTTTATACACATTATTTACCTTACTGCTTAGATAGTAGGGTAGAACTTTTCTTTCTAAAGGATTCCAGCCTATGTGAAACGTTACTGCAGACTTGTAAAATTACGTTTTAAATTAAATAAGCAGCTTGCATAACATCAGACTTGTAATGTGTGCCATAAAAAGTTGTCATAATCTGCAAAAATAGAGTTGGTTGAGTATAAACTGAAAATTGTACTAAAATGTCTTCATGTAAGATCAACTTTTCTCCCCGAGGTTTTTAACTGTAATAGAAACAAACCCCAACATTAAAACTTTGGGGAGAAAGTGACAACTTTAGAAGTAAATAAACCTTTGTATACAACACCACATGTTTAATTCAATGATGGTATTTTTACCTGGTTCAGGGTGGAAAGAAGAATAGAAGTAAGGATTCATTTGGTGTTCAGGTGAGAAGTTTTCCAAGCATGTAAATTACAGACCTAGTCAGGTACATAGAGATGTGACAGACGTAATAAAGATAGCTGCATGTTTGTGTTCCTGGCTCAGCAGGAGAATCTTCTGTAGAAATTAAAATCTCTGGGGAGCAATTAGTGCAAATCACTAATACAGGTAACAAGTCTTGCTCTCTGGAGGAAATAGCATATATTGGCTTGTTCTGGTTCAAGAGATGAAACTGTACAGAAGAGCACTTCTCTTAGGTAAGTACAGACTACCTGGAACAAGGGAACTGAAAGTAAGTGCACTTTCAGCTGGAAAACCGAGGCAACCTGGTAGGGTCAACACGTGAGCAAAACGTGTTCCCTCGAAACACTTAAGTTACGTTGAGATGAACATGAGGAACAGAAAGGACACTGATGCTGCAGTTCCCCATTAAGAAAGAAGAAGATGAAGTTCAATTGGGACGCCTTTGAGAAGAGGTCAAGCAAACCCTGAACGGTGACCCCACTGTCTTCCATGGATGTGACAGGTAACTTGCAAGAAATACTTCAAAAAAATATACCAGTCCTTCTCTGCTATAGACAGGACAGACCAAACTCAGCCTAGCACAGGACAATGAAAACTTAGCAGGAGAATTCACTACTCTGCTAAGCTACCTAATTAGTTCTCCTGAACTCCTGGAGTTGCAAATATTCAGAAATTGGAAAAGCTTTACTGGGAAATGACACACACGTTCACCGATTTCTTGTTCTTTCTAGGCATCTGCCTCCAGCCACTACTGAAAACAGGAAAATGGTAAAATTCACTGAGCTGGGGACCAAGTGGTCCACCACCAGGCTGAACTGGTTTAGGAACTGATTTTAAAAAACTTGAAAAAAACTAATTTTACATGACTTTAACACCAACTTGCTCTGTTTAGAGATCAGAACTCTGCTCTCTAGTACAGAGTTCTGAGAAAGCAATGCTGAGTCTATTAAGCCCGCTCCATATTTGGGGAAACAGACATAACCAGGATTTCTCCCCGAATGGGGAGATCAGGATCAGAACCCAATGTGCTCTTTGCTACCCAGACTGACATTTCAAATGGCCGTTGCTGTCTTTCAACAGCCTATTGGGCAAGTCCACGCTAGCCAGTAATTTGCTACAAACAACATCGAATTTCCTTTTTATGTCAACTATGAGTAGGGCAGCCTGTTCTCTGGCTGCAAGGCAACTACAGAAAGTCTTCAAGGCAACATCCTGCCTAAGAGTGTTGATCTGGGGGGGGGTCACATAACAGAAGTACTATGTCACAAGAGTTGAACTCATTTAAATGGCCAAAATATGGGTGTATTTCTTTATATTTTAATTGGTCCTCTCAGCCAGAGAAACATTCTTAAGTTAAACATGAAACAAACCAAATGCAGCAAAACCAAGCTTAACAAGCGTAGTATCTCAAGGTCTGGTTCCACTACTGCCTTCCAATTTGTGAAGTCACTTAAACTAACAAAGTGGACATAAACCAGTACCCCTCTAATTCGGCACCACGCTGCCAAACTGCAAAGGTATATAAATGACTCCACGCACTATAAATACACTGGGTATGTAAACCTTAACTTTTTTTTTTTTTTTTTAAAGTTCCTGATGTCACTCCCGCCGCGGGGTAATGTCAGCTACTACCAGGGGCTCACGGTCACCTCGGAACACCCCCCGCCCCCCGGAGGAGCACCACACCTGAGAGTTCAGACAGGAGAGTGGCGCTGCCCGGCTGGGAGCAGCGGCCCCGTGGGACACCCAACCCCCAGAGAGCCCTTCCCGGGCCTGGGGTCCGCTCAGGCCCCATGGTGCTCCGGGAGGGGGTGGGCTTCTCCCACACACCCCCATCCCCGGGCTTTCCGTCCTCCCACCTCCCCGCGCCCCCCGCCCTCCATGTGCCGCCCCCGGGCTCTGAGCATGTGTGGGCGCGATGCTGCCCACTCCCCACCCCAGCCCCCACCTCGCCGGGGAAGGGGCAGCATTTGGGGCTTCCCCCGGCCTGGCCCGCCCCACCTCCCCCCTTCCCCCGCGGCCCGGCCCGGCCCGCCCTCACCTGCCAGCGCCAGGATCTGGGCCTTGTGGAGCAGCAGGCGGTCGCCCCACTCGCCGGGGCTCTCGTCGTCCTCCTCCGCCTCCTCGGGGTTACGGTACACCGTGTAGACCTTCTGGTTGTCGAAGTCGAGCTGGGACGTGGGGCTGAAGTCCTGGACGCAGGAGACGGGCAGCGCGTAGCAGACGTTGTCCTCCAGGAACCGCACAAAGGCGTACATGGTGCGGCGGGCGGGGCGGCCGCGCCGGTCCCGCGCTCCCCGCTCTGTTATTGTTCCTCAAAATCCGCCTCTGCGCTCGGCTGAGCTCGCCTGGCCGCGCCGCCAGCCGGCCAGCCGCCAGCTCCGGGCAGACACGAGCAATCCAACGCGGAGCGACGCGATCCGGCCCGCCGCGCGGTTAGGGGCGGCGGTTGAGGGCCGGGGCGCGGCGCGGCCCCCGCCCGGGGCCCAACGCGGAAACACCCCTTCCGGCGGCCCCGGGCGTGTCCCGGCCTCGGCTCCGCTCGCCACCCGAAGCCCCGGGAGCAGCCTGACGCCTCCGTGGGTGTTGGGGCGGGCAGGTGCCTCCGTCCGAGAGGCTTTCGAGGGTACGGCCGGGCGGGGTGGCCGCTCGTTGTGGGCCGGCACCTGTGTCAGAGGGACGGTGCCTCGGCCGTGGCGTCGCTGGGCCGGGCAGGCCGGCGGGGCCGTGGCAGAGACACTTACCCGCCGGGCTCTGTGGCTCAGGCTCGCCCAAGTTACAAGCTCCCTAAGTCTGTGCCAAGCAGGCCTTTTCCCAGTTCCGTGGAGGTGCCACGCAGGGCAGTCAGCTCCTAGACGGGGCAGTGCCAGGGCGTGCGGAGAGAAGGGGTAGGAGGGACCCCTGCCAGGCTATGGCCGCGTGGGGAGAAGAGAGCAGCTCTTGCGTGCCCAAACAAGAAAACACAGAACCCTGCCCTCATCTGCCATGTATCAACAGACTCTGAACATCTGGTTTCACCCGAAGGTCATCAGGGTCACGCAGAACCACCTGTCATCCGTGGTAGTGGTGATTGCTGAAGTCCCCACCCTCCCCCAAGACAGCACAGAGGGTTGAGGAATGGTGTGCAGGTGTGCACCAGCCAGGGCTAGGGACAGCGCCCCTTTAGGCACAAATTCCCCAGCTTTCGGAGACATCGAGGATGGATGTTTCCAGCTTCCTGAGGTGCCAACGTTGCTTATGGTTCACTGCGAACTCTTACCCAGGTTTCTAGTGCTGAGGTCTGTGTTACCCGATCAGTCATAGGAACAACAGTAATGTGTGGAGAATTATTTAAAGGCAAAACAAAAATAAATGCAAAAGGAGTAATAAACAACAAGAAAGGGGCATCACCGGTTTTCTGTTTGCAAAAAGCCAACACAAAATGAAACCAAAATACGTTCTCTTCCCTGGTTTGCAATTCCCTAAGCGTTTGCAGCACTGTCTGTACCCATTGCATTGCGTTTAACCACACCACTTGTTTTTCCTAGTTGTCTTGTATATATACTTATTAGTACACGGGAACAGATCACAAGCTTGAGAACTTGAAGGACAGTTTTGACTGAGCCCTGGCACAAGTTGCCCAGAGAGCTTGTGGAGTTTCTGTCCTTGGAGATAACTCGGAAGACATCTGGACATGGTCCTGGGCAACCTGCTCCTGGTGGCCCTGCTTGAGCAGGCGGCTGGACAGGATGACCTTCCAAGGTCCCTTCCAACCTCAGACATTTTGTGAAAGTATCAGAAATTTATAGTTACGCTCAGCAGAAGTCGTTTGTCTCTTAAGGAACACATGAAAACATAAGGAATGCCAACAGGTATAATTAAACCGACCTAAATGTTTCAGTAACAAGCTGTAAACTTTCCATACAACAACGGCATCTTTACTATTTAAGCAATTACAGAGTTTTGCAAATACTTCCGTTTAGACTGGGGATTTAAATGTCAGTACTTTATGTTAACAACAAAGTATTGCCAGGCTGGTATGTAATGACAGATGTATTCTGGTAGCTAGGCTGCAAGGGAAATGAAATTCCAGCAAAGAGTGTGGTGCTGATCAAACAGTAACAGGTGCTGTGTGCTCCTATGTCCTCTACCTCATGTTACAATGGAGATAGAAGGCACTACAGAAAGATGACAGGACAGAGTGATAGCTGGAATTACTGCACAGACACTGTTAAAATTACGTGAAGAATGATTTTGTCCCATTAAGTTCAGTGGCTAGTGAGGGATTCGGTACACTGACTCTTACCAGGATTGTATTTCCTCTGCAGCTGAACTCTGTTAGCAACATCTAAGAGTGCTGTTGAGGGAAAGGAACCCAGAAAAATGGGGAAACTGGAAAAAACAGGAGAAACTAAGAGAAGCTAAGACTCAGAAATTGCCTTGGAAAGGGAAAGATCAGGTACCAAGGAAGCCTGGGTACTTTGCCCCAGTGAAAGAAAACCGAAAGACTTCATGTGAAGGCAACCAGCGTCATAGTGGGGTTTGTAGGGTTTTTGTTTGGGTAGGAACACTCTAAACTGGTATTTGCAATATTTTACATTTGAAGGTTCAGTTGCAGCAAAGCTATAAAGATCTTTGTATCAGCAGCAAAAAAGTCTCAAATCCTTTAGAAAAGCTGTTTCACAGTTCTCCACTGAAGGACAATTTTGGGAACAGATTAAGGGTCGGGATGATAAATGTGTGTTTACGCTTGGTCCCTAGCATATACACTGAGCCAGAAGGCACTATAATACGAAAGAATTAATAATGATCCCATACATTTCTGCCTACAAGGAACAGTGTTAATTTTTGGCTTTAAAATCTATAAATAATCTGCACTGGTTAGCTGTGAAGCTGAGGAAAAGATCCATTTAACCACAGAATGAAACACAAGTATTGTCACTCCTTTCTTTTGGACATTTCCCATTTCTACTAACGGTTTAGCCAGCTATTTTTAGCTAGAGATGATTTAAAGATGGAGAGCTAAGGTGTAGATTTCAAAACTCATTGTTAAGGGAATTACTGGATCTTCACCAGATTTAAGTCCTCTAGAAAGTCCAGCCTTTTAGAAACAGCACAACCCTGCTGAGAAGTAGACTGTCATAGTTTTAAAATACAAATGAAGCCTTGGCTTAGAAAGTAAAAGTGTCACTCGAAGAGTCAGGAAACCACAAAGCAGAGTCCCAGCCCTTGTGGGACTGCTGAGTGGCTCTTTCCTGGAACACTACCTATATTTTGCTGCTGTTATTTTTCTTGAAAAGTAAAAATAGTGTAAAAACAAAAGCGATGCCTGCTGTTTTGATGTGTGCTCTGCGTTTTCATTTAAAGATACAAAATTAAAAGCTAATAGTACCAATAATAGTTAAGCAGGTGCTAAATCTCTTTCACAGCAAAACATTAAAATCAGGCTCATCAGTCACATTGCTTCCATGTTGAATACCAAACCCTCCAGGGACACCATATTGATTTTAAATCTACTGATGAAGAAATTCCCATTTCCTTTCACCGTTCAAGTGCAGGGGCTTCACTACTACCTCACTACTCAGCAATAACAGCACACTGGGCTACTGCTACCCTACACGTTCAGCGTGTGGTTTAGAAAACTTTGTAGTTTTCTTGTGAATTTATTCATCCTCCAAGTAGTACATTTCATACACAATTGTTTTAAAGCTCAAATACACCCTGAAGGAGAGAGATACTCACTTTTTTCTTAGGCAACACTGTATTCTAACCATGATATTTACAGTCATAAAGCTTAAAGAATAACTCACACAACAAGGCACAAGAGCTGAAGACTGTTCAAAGGTTTATGGATGTGCACACATACGATCGACTCACAATCGGGTTAATTTTTACCAAGAATATGACCGATAGGGTGCTCAGAAGGTACCTCCATTCCATAGTATCTCATTCTTTATCTTATGATGAAGTGCAAGATAAGTAATTTCCAGGTATAAGTGAATCTCCCTCTGAACAAAGGCATATACAGCTTCTAGGTGTTTTGAGACAGAGCAGGTGGTTGGAAAGTGGGAATCTACTAGCAAAACAAACAGAGCAGGGCAGGCATTCCAGAGTGTTGTTCACCTTTAGATATCCAAATCATTTTCGATTCTCAGGACACTGTTGCCGCACTCTGCTTTCAGCATCACAGCGATTGCGTATAAAATTCAAACAAACAACAAAAAGAAGCCCAGTTCCTGTATGATCCCAGCAGATGGACGAGAAAATATTTGTGTCCACATATAATTTCTGAAGCACTGCAGTACCAAGAGAATAATATGGAAAACTAGATTACATAGATAAATTCTTAAGATTTATTCTTTTGAAATCTATGGCCTTAAACCATCCTCAGAAGAGGAAGGGCATTGCTGCAAAGCTATTTAGTCCCAATTCCTGAGAGCGATCTGGCCTTTCATGAGGCTGAGGATAATGCTCCATCATCTTTTACATTAAACTCTCACATCCTAACAGAATATTCTTTCAAAGAAATGAAACCTAAGGAATACTTTACGGATCCATTCACACAGGAGACACTTATTTCCCAGCTGGTATATTCTGTAGCATGAAAAAGTAGCGATTAAGCCAAAGTGACCACCGGAGAAGGCACTTTCCTCACTGTTAATGACTGGCTGGAGAAACCAAGGGTAAGAGAAGAAGCCAGACAGTCATTAACTGCTGAAAATTCCTGACCTAAAGGTCATTATTACTATTATAAAACTGGAAAATGAAAAAGTAATTATTTTCTTTGGGTTTTTATATGTATTGAAAAGCTAAAATTCCAGTGTCTGTTGCTGTGGATACTGGTCTGTAAGATACTTATCTTTCCCATTCTGGCAGGCTATGCAATGGATAGATCTGGGACTGGCAACCCTTCAAGAATGTGTGCCAGACTGTATTTTCCTTTTCCAAATTACAGGTTAAACGTGCCCGCAGAAAGTCAACGGGAATCGGGAGACACTGCCAGTCGGCGCGATCTTGCCTCGGTGTGAGGCAGTAATTCTCCCCACTCTCACCCAGTCCTTTGCTCAGCGGAAGCCAGAAGCTGGGTTGTCTGGGAGCTGCAAATGACTCTCAAATCGTCGTGACTTTCAGCTCCCACCCTGCTGTATACCATTCAAACTCTTGCTAAATACCATCTTCTGTACTCAGGCAGTATGCTGTTTTCTACGCTATAAACCTCTTGCCTGAGAGGAACGTAGGAAAGCCATTTTCTTTGAGCTGATGCATGCACGGACTCACCCTTAAAACATCTCCCTTTGGTACCACTGCCACTGGCTTCAAGAACTGCTCTGCAGGACATATGACTCTTGCAGCCCAAATGGTCTTTATTGCTACTACCATCCACTGACGGCTTCAGTCTATATGTTTTCACTTTATCTGGAAATTTGATTTGAGATTTTTCCCTTTCTTTTTTTAAGCCAGACTTTTCCCTAGCTTTTGACAGACGTTTTACTAGTACGTCTCTAAAAGCAGCTTTACATACATAGATTTTGCACCACTGCAAGAATTTGATTCCTTCTGTACCTTAAATGATGAAGTGACTTTCATTTGGCAAGGACTGAAGTCTTTTTGTAACCTTTGGGCTTCAGTGTAAAATATCACCACTAGACACCACCCGTGATTATGTCATGCTTTAGACACAGCTTCTGAGTAAGATGGTATTAATGACCCTTTTTCATAATATTTCCATTTTGGTTCTCTATTCTCACGTCTGTTCAGCCCTCTTCTGTCTTGAACCAGCATTTATATCTCATACTGACAGGGAAAGCGATCCTGCAGCCCTTGTCTGTACAGAGCTGTTTTGCTTGAGAGGTTCACACAAGTAATACAGGATATGCACAGGAAAAGAAAGAGGTCAACGACTACTGACTGCATTTTTTCCAGAACGATACACCCCCATTCTCACGTTTCCGCTTTCCTGATTTCAGCAGGAGGCTGGACAGGCTCTAGAGTTGGTTCTTGCTCTTTTGGAAGGTTCTTGACAATCATCATCAGCAGGAATGGGATTGCATAAGTGAGGGCAGGGATAAAGAGATATGTTTTCACACCCCAGTGCTTTTTAATTCATACTCGTCATGTTCTTTGTAATCCCTTTCAGAGCTGGCTGTATTTCAGTATAAAGTGAGTTTTTAGAAAATATTCCCAGGAATTAGTACTCACATCTTACCACTTCAGAAGAGAAGTGCCTCTACTTCTAATGAAAGTCACAATCAGAGATGGACCAGCAGCTTCTGAAGAACATCAGCTAATGTGAGCATGTAAAATGCTATTGTGGAAGGTGAATGAGAGATAAAATAGCAGGAATAATCCTCAGAATATTTCAACAAAGTGCCTTCCTCAGCTGTGTCTTGTTAATAATCACATTTAAATTAAAAGAATGTAATTCTTCACAGTCGGCCTTCTATACACTGAACCTCTCCACTCCTACTAAAACCAGACCTCTATCATTTATGAGTTACAGATGAAGTTGCACCTGGTCTAGTCTAGTATGTGAATTAAAGAAAAATCCAACATAAAACAAGCAAATGTTAACTGGAAGGAGTTGCTGTCACCCAACTCCCAAAAATTCATGTCATGGGATGACTGTGATAGACCCCGCCAGGAATTCTTGTATTTCTTCAAGGAAGAGTATCTCCTTTTATCTCACAGAGTGCAGAAAACTGGCATTCATCTTTGCCCCACTTACAAGGAAGGTGTTCCCTCAAAATAGAAAGTGACACAGGAAACTGATAACCCAGGAGGTGTTTGAAACCTCAAGGGACTTCACGCTTTGCTAGTATTTTCCATAAAAGCCCGAGGAACATCTATTGTGCAATAATATTTAACATTCAGGGGAATCAGGATCTTTTTTAAAGTGTGATCAGAAAGGAGTGCCCTTCATAGGCTGTCACAGTATTCCTCATAACAAAGAAAGCTTTGTTTCATAAAAAAACACCTTGTACTGGAATACCCTAGGGAAACTACAGTTTTGGTTTTTTTAAACAAAGACAGGGATTTTTGAGTTTGAGGTTCCCTTTAAGTACTCTTCTAACACGAATATGTTTAAGGATGCTCAAGCAAGTTCATGCATGAAATGTCATCCAGCCACTAGTATATTTCTATGCAAATACAGCTGTGAAAGCTAATAAGCGAAATCTGCATTTTTTTTTTCACATTTCCAGCGTATTATACAACTTCTCATTCTTTCCTGTTTTGTAACTCACATTTAGCTTCTTGTATCAATAAAACAAAGCTCAGGTTATATTGCCTCCTGCTTAAATTCTCTACAAACATCAAAGCTGGACATTTGAATAAGCAATTTAATGTATACATTTTTATTCAGTTCAATATACTGATATTCTCCTGGTAGGAATAAGAATTCTGCAAGATGACTGCAGAGAAACACACCATTCAGAATATGAATTGGAATATTCTCGCAATGCTTTTTGGTGAGGATGGTGTGATATTAAGATTAGATCCTGCATATAATCAAATTTTGATGCTTGTACACAGAGTCTGGTATTTCTTTTCCTTTGTAAGGTTTGTATACAAAAACATAGCAATACAATATTTTGAACATACACCGTCTGCAGATACTACACAGTCCAAACCGATGAAAAAATAATGTCAATGAAAATAAGAATCTGTCTGGGGCACTGCAGCGTACAGACTTTGCTAAATTCATCCCAACTAGTTTTAATATTCTGAGGACAGAAAATATTGCAAAACCAGTCTTTCCAGAACAGCTAGAGTAAACAGGGCTTGTGTCCATCCCTAAACTCAATCTCAGTGTATAGATTGACTCTTTGGGAACTGTAAATATTTCCATAATCTTTCAAATTCTCTGATACGATACACACAGAATTTCTTCCTAATGGCCTATATTTTCTAAATTCGCTCCCTTTTTATTCACCAGTACATATAAGAGGTAATAAAATAGGAAAGATAAGATAGGTGGGGAGACAACAGGGGTTATATTACAAGCAAAAGGTGGCACTACTGAGAATATATCACAGTACTTAGCGGACATAAATATAAAGCATACTTACTGTTTTTATCCCAAAACATGAGAGAAAAGACCACAGAGCGAAGGAAGTCTGAATTTTGTTTAAGGGCTAAAACAGAATCAGCACAGTGCAGTAGCTCAAGATACTGCTTCAAATAGTTAACTGGCTGGGAAGTAAGCTAATAATGGTTTAGATAAATTTTCATCTATGAAAAGTGATGAATTGACACATTTCTTAACAAATAAGGACAGTTCAGTAGACACCATTATGTGCCTTGCCTCTGACCTGGAGGGACTATCTCTACAATGAAAGGCATAGTCAGTCTCCAAGGGCAAGGCAGTCTTTAATCCCATAGTGTGATTACTAACAAGGACACCAATTATAATTTAACAAAAAGGGAAGAGAGCAATTTCATTATACTGAGGCTTCTATGTATACCTTCGTGATCAGCTGCTGCCCACAGAGGCTTTTCACTGGTTTTACACACCATGTGTGACACACATTTTTATTTTCCGTGGTCTCTCCAAAGCTCACTGAAATCACTCTGGGTTTTGTTTTTTTGGTTTGGTTTTTTTTTTGGTAAAAGAATTCTGTTAATCAAAAAGAACAAAGACAGAAACCATTCTTGCTCACACCTCACAATTTGAAATGAACTCAAAGAAAGGTTGGACCTAGAAAGGACTCCAGTGGACCTCAAATACCTAAATGCAGCTTTACAATTCAAGAAATCCCACAGAGTTATTGCTTACCCTGTAGGGCTGTCTCAGAACAAGATCTCGAATACCATCTGTGCTCAGTGTGGAAGCTGCCAGAGTCCCATCCACAGAAACTGTGGAGCACAAGGTGTTGTAACTCCCATCCTCCTCTGGAGCAATGACTGAAAGAGGATAACCCCATCTTCTTACTTCAACAGCCTGAAATTCTCACCTGAAGGTAGCGTTATGTGAACCTCCTTTCAAAACACAGGCTGAGACAGATTTCTGTGAAAATCAGCCAGCAAGACCAGGAGGACACCACAGTGATGCCCCCCATCTTTCATTGATAAGCTCCTCGCTGGGGCCCTTGACTGACAAGTGGGATGCCTGGCTCGGGTTCCCCAGCTGGCTGAAGGAGCTCAGACCCCCCCTCTGCATCTCCAGTTGTAAAAATCCTTTTCTTCGTCTAAACACACATAATTTCCTCAAGTCAATACCCTCAGGAAAAGAATGCATGTGTCTCCCAGTCTCAGGTTTAATGTATTATACTCAAGCTGACTTCTTACAGATCTCTTGTCAAGGTAAAAGCACAGCAGGTCACCACGCTACTGCAGGGTAACGTATTTCTTCCACTGAGAGCAAACTACTTTGAATTAACTCACATTTACTAATTGTAACAGCACATACATGGGCGGTCACTGTAAACCAGCTGACTTGCAGGACACTTGTTATTCCTCAGCAATTTATTTAGGCATCTGTATTGTAGAGAGAAAAGTACTGCTCAGATGGGAAGCAAGTAATGTAAGTAACAATTATGCTTACCCTTAAATGCCACAAATAGCTCCAAGGTTAGGTTTCCGCTGAGAAAATATTCTTAGTGAGAATACTTGCTGCTCTTACAGCACATTACATGTTTTAGCTTGGTTGGTGTTTTGGTTTTTTTACATCTTCAGATTTTAAGACAATTAGAAGTGAAAAAAATCCCACCCTGTTTACTTATGAATGCCTCACTTTAATTGTTGTACATTTGGGGTTTTATTTCATTGTAGTCCTTACTGAAATAGCAAGATCGATATAAACTCCATGCTTAGGAAGGCTAAGAAGAAAACTAGAATTTCCTCTGTCTTAAAAATTCCTCTAAAATGGCAGCTATGCCTTTGGGATGCTATTTAATGAACATCAGTGAAGACTGTCAGCATTGCCAAGTGATCTGTTTACTTGGAAAATAACATGGGTTTCAGTACCTAACTTTCATCTTTTAAGTTTAGCAGTTTTGTTACTAGTGATATAATTTACGAAGTTATCTCTAGGCAATTAAAATATATTCTATAGTTTAACCTTTGGATGAGGTATAAATATACATAGACACTCCTACAAGGCAATTTGTCTGCCAATCTGGAAAATTCTAACGTTGTAGTCAATAAGTCAACAGTATGCAATGTTAAGTTATGAAATAAGAAAGAAATCTAGTTCACATTCAAGCAAGCTATAAAGATCATAAGGATTTCCAATTTTCTGTGTGGGACAGTAAATTTCAAAGACAACGGTATTCTGCCCAAATAATCACGATCTGCACAGCATGTTCAGGTATTGTTGGAGAGATTAAAAACACAAAACCAGAGCAGAACAGCTCAGCATCAGATAATCACAAGCAATTCCATGTCAGCAACAGACAGCTGGAGACATATGCCAGCAATATTGCAAAAGTGGTAAAATGGGGATTTCGTGACAGCAAGGATGTGGGATTCATGCATTAAGCTAAAACTCAACCCAAAACATTGAAATTGTTGTTCACACGTAACAGCTCTCTGTCACAGTGTTCAAAAAGTCTACCATGTGGCATAAAAAAATATTTAAAGCAAAAATTAAGCAGAATAAAGTATTTTCTTCTCTCTTTGATATTTGGCATGTTGAACATCTGTATGATTTCAGCGTTATTATCTTGGACAAAGAGGGCAGAATAACTTTTCCAGATAAGCTGGAAGAGCTGTCCAGTTACGTACCAAAGTAATGATTTGCGAAAATTCTGTGTGAAAAAGCTGTTAGATGGAATTTTACCTACAAATATTTATTTAAATAGTTTTGCTTCAATATACAGTTCTAAAGAAAATTAGCAAGTGTTTTGTTTGTCTAGCACGTGTTCCAATTGAGCCATTCTGTTACTCCCTTCCCCTTGAGTTTCAAGTGTCCATCAACCGTTACAGTTTTCTGATACTCGTTCCCATCTATCCATGCTTTTCTCTTTCATTTTTCTAAATTAAAAATATCTACTGCTAAGAATTAAATCAAAGAAAAAAGGCTGAAAAAATCATATTATATTTATTGTGAAGCAGAAGAGAGAACAAGGAAAAATGCTTAGGCTTGTTAAGCAAAAATAATCTACCTTTCCACTGCTTGCTCTCAGAGCCTCTCTTATAGTTACCCTCAAAACCCCTTCTTCCTTTTTTTTTTTTTTTTTTGTAGCTGACCATGTAAAGTCAGGGTAAAAAAAATCAAGGATCTGAACCTGAAAAACCCCAGGTTTCCTATTTTCACAAGTATTTCTCAGAAAACCCTTTGTACCTTGGGTTTCCTATCAAAATGGAAAGTAGCTTGAAAATATTCACAAGAAAGTAAAAAGTCTTCTGATGCGTTCACATCCCCTGCATATGAACAACAGTTTCAAAGCGATGTTTTATAGAGGTGGTTAGGCCTGAACGTTTTCTGATTTTATTGCTGAGGCTCTGCCTTTGTATCTCAATCGTTTTGTCCTGGGATCTTTCCATGATAAGATTCCTGAAGCTGCGACTCTCAGGAAGAGTAATGGAGACACGTGACTTGTGAGGACACTAAGGCCCTAGCCCCTGAGGTCTTTGTATTTTAGGACTGGGAGCTTGATGCAGATTGAAGAACAACGTAATGCTTGAGGCACTGATGAAAGATTTTGAAAAAACAATGCAATAAGAGGCATCAGCAGGGAACGGCAGATTGATTGCAACAGCGACTGCCAGAAAGTTCTGAAAAGAACAAAAATGTAGTGCCGAGTAAAAGAGATGAAAAAGAAAAGATGGAAAGGATAATAAGAGCCTTCAGGCCTTCATCAACTTGCCTGCATATCGATATGTATCTGGGGCAATTAATCAAGCAATTTTCATAACACTGATGCATAAACTTTGATGACACTGTTCAGGCTAGTTCAGCAGGTGGGGCTGACAGGATCTACCCTGAACTTCAGTGTGCTGAAACCTGAGCAGCTCATTGAAGCTCATCTTTTGAGTCAGTGGAGGGCCAGAACCTCCAGAGGAGAGATCGCCCATCAGTTTAGAGATATGAAGAACCACACTCTCCTGTCCTAATTATCGGTTTCTCTGTATGTGGCACAGAGCAGACACATAGTATTGGTGTGCCTGAGGCAAGTTATGAACGTTAACCTACACATTGTCCTTCCCCCAAAATTAATACCTCAGTTAATATGATGGCTTTTATAAACAGACACTCACACAAGCTCTAGTTTTGGGGTGTAGCGAGCCACTCTGAACCACAAACCTGTCTGAGCAGAGACATAGAGCCAGCGTGCCTAACCCTGAGAGGCTCACAGTGGTCCAGAGATGATATTCTAGCAGCACAGAGCCCATGCAGCACCCATCTGCTGTCACAGAGGGATGTGGCTGAGACCATCCCACATTTGATGATGAAAGTCTGTTTTAACTTGTTTTTGGGGTTGCTACCATGCAAAATACATTGCAGAGGCCTCCATGCTTCTCTCATCTCCAGCTGGAAGCCAGCCCATCAGCTCAGCACTACTGGAGAAACACTACAGCCACCTCGCAGCCTCACCTTACCCAGGCCAGAACGCTGGCTGCTGCAGAAAACATGAATTGGGAGTAAAACAAAGCATTGAATACATTAATCAAAATGATCACCGTTGCAAGATCTGCTAAGAACAAAGAAAACAAATCCAAGGAAAGTTAACATAGAAACCATTTGCAGGGCTCCATGAGTCAGCTAATGAAATAACTGTCAGCTGTAGACACGAACCTTTTGTGCTTTCACATAATTTAAATATAAAGTAATTTGCATTCAGGAATCCAATTCTCCCTGAAAAAAGATTAACAATAGGATTCACTTTCTTTCCACAACCTTTTTTCTCCCTCCCTTCCCCCCAGGGGTGGCTGTGATAAGGTCACCTTATTAATGCAGATCTCTGTTTTTCAGAAAGCAGCCAGGAGTTTAACTGTTTCACTGTGAAATGATCTATGAGATGAGAACAGTCCATTTTTTATCCTTGATTGATCATTTCAGCATGTATAACAGCAAATCCTAAGGGACACCGCTCAAATCCCTGCTTCAGAATGACCTAGAGACTCGATGCTAAAAAGTGTTGCGCTCCACTACACAATCCTTCATCGTTTTTTCTTAACTTAGCATTTTCCACAGAACATAATAAACTTGCCTTGCATCATTACAGTTCTGTATAGAAAAAAAAATCTTATAAATAAGCAAAAAGTTTTAACAGCTGAGAGTTGGGTGCCGCAAGAGTCAGCAGCGGAACTGAAGCATCGAGCGGTTAATACCTTTTCTCCAGACACAAAGGCAGGAGCAGGTCTGTGATCTCAATTCAGGTGTCACGGCTTCTCATTTCAGTCCCTGGCCACCAGACACCTGTTTCTCTGCTCTTAATGGCCTCTGATGGGAACTGCCTAGTGCCAAAATCAGAGGCTCTGGCTCCTATATGATGAGTTGAAAATAAAGCTATTCACCCTTTCTTTTTTTTTTAGTTATTTACTGTCTATAAACTTAATTTCAACTCCATTGTCAGGTTATTCTTCTCCATTCTATGCATTTTCGGCCAACTAATCTTGATTTTTGCTTTTTCTGGTGACTTTTTGCTGACGTGTACAGAGGCCTTAAATAAATCATTATGAATATAAATAGCAATGGCTGGATTACAAAGGATTCTGGAACACTTGCAGTAGTAAATTAGCAGGCAGGCAAACCTACAGCTGCCAGCAGCTGATGTAATATTTTATAGCAGTGTTTTCTAAATTGTGTAAGGGAGAGTTGTTGCCCTTTGAGCTTCATTCTCTGTTTCTTTCAATCTGTCAAACAGTTCAACAATTTGATGCTCACACAAAGTTCGCAGAGAAACACCTGGTGGAATTTACAGGCAAAGGTTCTCTATGCTTATAAATCCCAAATATCATATACACAGACCCGGAGAGACAGAGGTCTGAGACACAGGCAGCAGTTAGAACATGAGAAAGAAACCACAGGAACATCTCTCTGTTGTCAAGAGTATTTCTAAACAGACATTACATCCACAGAAAGAGCTATCACATCAAGAAACATTTGACACAATTTTCCTCCTTTTTACTCCCTATCCTTTCTTCATAAATACTAAACTCAGACTGCTGTGTCATGATAGTGCAATCTATAAATTCCTGTAATCAACTGATGGAGCAACATTAATTACAGAGACTTTGTATGGCCCACACACATCTTTACATCCCTTTATAAAATGCTGACACATTCCCTATCTAAAAGGGATTACAATCATAAAGGATGATCCTGCAAATGCCTACTACTGAATGTAGCATTTGCTGTCATGAGTAAGCCCACTGAAGCTACCAGAAACTCACATGTCTGGGACAAAAAGCTCTGATTAACATATATGACTAACAAAGATATTCAGGCCACAACATATGCCATCTGACTATGTTTTTGCAGGCTGAGATTTAGAGGGTTGATGCTTTCAGACTTGAGAAACAGCCTAGAACAACAGGCTGGCCGTGAGATGTCACAGGTGAGAAGTGCAAGAACAGGTAGGTAGTGGTTGCCCTCAGAAATAAGCTTAATGAAGGTAAACAGAATTTGGAAAGCTGTATCAGGAAGCCATCAGGTAGTGACGTTATGATGACGATGATGAAACTGAGATGGGAGGAGTATGCCAAGTAGAAGGGATACAGGAGATAATAGCAGAGATGTACAGAAGACAAGATTTGGATTACGTGGGATTTAGCAGGGACAGAAGGCTCAGCGCTAATATAGGAAAGAAGGGGAAGCGATAAAAGTCTTCAAAGAGCAAGAGATTTAGTTGTGAGCCGCAGGAGAAGTGATTCTTAGCCAATCCACTGCACTTTGGTAGTAGCTGTTGGTCCCAAGCCATGATACAGAAGGTAATGTCCACAAAAAAGGTCTCATAAAACTCCCTGACTACAGAAAAGATGGTCTGTTAGACTGGTTTTCCATTTGTGTGCCTATTTTGGCAAGTGAGTACCTAGTGTAAGTCATGTCATGAAGCAACTTTACAAATACCTTATTTCAGTAGCTTATGTAGTGAACACCCTGAGATTTAGTGGGCTGAGATGCCCTTGATTTAAAAAGGAATATGCTATTCCCTGGAACAAGAAGTAACTTCCTTTCACCTACCTCAGTTTTAGAGACTGATTTTAATCTTTGGGAGCAGTGAGTGGCACATGTTGTAGGTGTTTTGCCTAAGGTATGCTATTTCATTAATCTAATGTTAATTAACAAAATCTCATCGTTTCAGAATGCACACTATAATAAATTATGTACAGGTGATCATTGCTGGATACATAAAATCCACTGAAAGCATCAATTGTCCTTCAACAATAGCGTGGCCTGAATATTTATTACCTTTTATTTACTGTACACCTATTCTTTTTCTTGGACAAGTAAGAATTCTAACACAGATAAAAAATCATTTCCAGTGATAAACATCCACAGTGTTAAAATCAATCTCTTTTCATCCCCACCCAAACCAAAGCAATTCTCTCTCCACATATGCCCCTGAATTAGTAAAAACCTGACTTAAAGGAGAGTTCTTGCTACAGTTTCTGAGTATTATCCGACTCATATTCTTCCACGTGGAATAAAAATCTCCCTAAAAAGTCATCAATGTCATGCAGCAATCTGGGGGCAGAATAAAGCAAGAAAGCGAGAATACTGTAACAATGATTAGCTTTAGTGTAGAGCATTATAAGGTCAAATTTCTGGTTGCTAGCCTGGGTGACTATTTTTACAGCACCCTGTAACTGAGAAAGGGGCTGCTGACTATTCTAAGGTTTGTGTTAAGGCTCTTGGTATGCCCACTGTGAACGAGATCCTTCCCAACAGCGCAACACCACGCTGAGCTGCCTTCATCTTAGTTTTCCAGAATAAATTACTGCCTCTTGAACATTAAAGTTGTACTTTCAATAGCATGCTACGTAAATACTAGCCACAATATTCTGAAAATCTTGTTATTTCCTTTTTTAAAGGCTAATAGTACATTACTGAGAGAAATGGCTCTTTGGGGTTACAGTCTATGCACAGCAACTTAGAGATGAAACACCAAACGAAAGTATGTTTAGGAAAGATGTGGAAACAAAGAAGAGAGAAAAACATTTTTAAATTAACAGCCAAATACAACTTGAAGTCACAAAGACTTCCCTATTAAGAGTAGAAATGTACACTTGTGTTCAAAATTGTTTTACACAAACTGAATTGAAAGGGAAGGGATTAAATGAGATCTTAAGTTGGTTCAAAATAGTTGCAACAATGCAAGCAACAATGCAGGCTGTTCATTTCTTTGCAGCAGCTCTAACTTGCATAAACATGGGGACGATGGGTACAAACCCAGGGATGGCAATAAGCCAAAATACAACTAGGCAACAAATGTGGAGCGCTCACAGCAAGCTTATATTGTGAAATATAAAACACTACTGCAGAGACAAGGGAGGTGGAATGGTTGCTCTTCTTGTAACAAAATACCAAACTTGATTCACATTTCCATCATTGGGTTGAGTTTTGGTTTTGATTGTAATTCGCGTGCAATATCCTGAGTTGAGCCTGGGTTTCACTGAAGTGAATAGACTAATTTTTAAATGATCTTCAATGGCTTCTTATATACTGTTTTTTTAGGTCCATAAGGGATTTGGGGATATGGGGGAAAAATAAAGACAAACCAAATCAAAAGAACAATTACAATGAATAAGGCTATGTATGCTGTCTTCAATTATTGACAACCATGTGAATTACTGCTTTTGACATGCCTCCATGTACTAAACCACTTTAAAGCTAATACAGGAATTTAAGGGCTCAACTCCCTCCTTGACATAAAAATGTGGTGTTTTGATTTGTTGAAACTTGGGCAATTAGCAGTGATACATTTGAGTAGCTGACAGGTCTTAAGCAGCAACAATCACAAACACTGTACACATGCTACTAGATTTATTTGTCAAAGGGCATGCTTTTTAAATCTGAGTAAAAATGGATTTTGTAAACTGATGGAGATTAATTAAAGGTATAACTCAGGGAAGGAGAAAGAATGAATCACTGCACATTTATTTTCAGGTCATTTTTCACTGGGCAGTTTGCAGGTCTAACGAGCAGAAGCTACTGACACAGCATGCAAACATTTCTGCTTTTACATCAGGGAGAGAGGGATTTTTTTTTCCTCATTTTTCTTTACTTTGGCAGCCTGAAAGCTAGGTGTCCAGTCCCGGAGGTTCCTGCCAAAGAGCCAGGGAAAAAAAAGACATTTTTGGGGACAAACTGATGTTACCTTCTTTAGGAAAGAGTAAGTTGCTCTCTGGATGGTCTGAGAAAACACTCCCTGTAGGAAATTTCTCAGAAGTCAGAAGGCAAATATAGAAGAACTTAAAATACATATTTTTACACTTCCTTTTTTTTTTTTTTTGTGTTTAAGTGCTTAAGTCTATAAACACCAAAGAAGAAAAAAAAGTGATGTACATTAAATGGACTTGAGCAGGGGCTCCTGGGCTGCAGTGTCCCAGTGCAAGCCTATGGGTTTAGCTAATTCCACTGATGCTTTTTTGTGCAACTGAAGTTAGAACTAGCTTAAAACAAACAAACAAATAAAAAACCCCAATGTCTTTGTATTTCAGATGACTCAGTTATTGTAAATTGATACCCCAGAAAGTGGGTGAAAGCAACACCAGTTTACCCCACACAGATTGGTCCCATACCATTACTCTGGTACAGCACAGTGCAGCTGGTGAGCTTCGGGTGGGATCCAACCTTTCAACCCCTTACCCAAACCACTGCTTCTCCCCTGGAGAAGATGGGGAACACCTCTCATATAGCAAACACCTTTCATACACATGGTCAAGACCGCTCAGCCCCTGAAGCGGTGGTGCTACAATAGCTTGTGGCAGCAGCAGCCTGAATTTTTCTTGCAAGCAAGAGCAGCTATTCCTGCCCCTTTCTGGAAATAGTATTTTCTGTGGGACAGACAGGGAAGTTCAGGGAGGCAGCTTAGAGGGGGTGAGAGGATGGGACGTGGTCCCTATGATAAACGGAGACGAGAAGTGAGTACCAAACCAGCAAAAACATGTCTGGTTTTCTTATTATCCAGTGTGAAACCCAGCAGAGATAGTAGGACTTAACATGATACTGCAAAACATCAAAATTATCAGTTGTGTCCAGACCTAAGGCCAAAATATTATCAAAATATTGGGCAAAAACTTTAATGTTAGAATGGGCAGCTAGGAACAAAGTGAAATGACTTCTTTTTAAATGTGATGTTATCCCTAAAGTTCATTCAGGTGTTTTCACTCAGCGGTTCAAGAAGCTTGTTAACAGACAGACTTCTCAAAGCCTGTACTATTGCCATCTATGCCACCGCCCTTCCTCAAAGAATCAAGTCCTCAAAGGCAGCAGGTTCAAACAGCAGAAACGAGTGGCAAGTGTGAAGAAAGTTCATCAGAGCTGCTGTTCATACTCAGTTATTCTGGCACTGCTGTCCCAGGAACGCACTGCTCCCCGCCAGCATCTGCAGAAAGAGACTCTCACTACCCTCCAGCCAGGCCAAAAAGGATAATCTGTCTCAGTGCCTGTGAAAATCACATAATCCTTTTCCATCAGGATTAATATCCAGCGCCACGCTAGTCTGATACATACAGGATGAAGTCTGACACTTCTTGTTATAAAGGTCAGACGAGGAAAAAATCTCTGCAGTCCCCAAACCAGAACCCTCAACTGGCAAATTTCCATTCCCCCCACTATATGTGTTAAAGAAGCAATCTTCGTCATCATCATTTTTATTTATTCCAATGAACAATTTTCACCTGGCAGGCTTAGAGCCTGCAACTGGGTAGGTTTGTTCCAGCTACAGCAATGGTTTAATCGGAGAAAACCTAACGGCAGCATCTCTCCTTCCCTATGCAGTTCAACTACTGACTGTCCCCCTGCAGAGATACCCGTTGTGATTCTTGCAGGAGAAAAATGACCCATTTTCAGGTACACACAAAGAAGCATTATAAAATAAACCAAACTACTGCCTGCAGTTCATCACAAGTTACAGAAACCTCATCCCCTGCAGAAAATGTGTTATTACATACATGAGGCAGATCATAACTGAAAGTTGGAGGCTCAACAGTTATAAATTCAGGCACAACCAGTAAGGACATGTATTTTTCCTCATCCAGTTTTAGCCAACAGAATGTGAACAGCAGTTTGAAAAGCCAGTGAAGCAAGTAGGCATGGAACAACTACAGCACGTTCAAACGACAAAAGGATGGGATCAGGTCTTGTTATATATTCATTTTATTCTACCTTGTTAAAATCTAATCCAACTTGCACCATCTTCAAGACCTGGAGCAGGCCCAGAAGAGCAAATCAAGCTTTCCTAGATGTCACAGAGCAGGCAGGTCCTGCCATTTGGGATTATTAAAAGATCCCATTTTACATCCTAACCCTGCAGGCAGAAACAAGTCTGCAAGTCACCTTACATGAAGAAGTGTAGGAAGGTGTTATATCATTAAAAGCTAGGCTAGTATTTCTAAGTGTAGGCACACACATTAACTAATTGAATCACTATCTCCTCATCTTGAGAAGCCAAGCTGCTGTTACTTCAGATTAAATTGCAAATGTTCACCATCTTTGATATAGTAATGTAAATTTGAAGTTAGGGACTAACCTTTCTGTCAGCTTTAACTGCTCTCTGCACTCCAGGCTTGCAAACAGCTGGTATTACTCTGATTGCTCAGACTGCTGAACCCAGAATATCTATCCATACTGGTATTTTGCCATTGTTTGTCACCTTCAGCTTCAACATTTCATAATTTTTCATAACAGTTCAATATTTCATAAACAACGTACCTTAGGAAATAATAGCTATACATACATCTTACTGATACTATGGGCATCAGCTTACTAACAACATTTCATAGAGACCAAACAATTCATAATAAATGACAGAATTAGGAAATAAGTTATCCAGACTGAGTATTCTGTTCCTCCCCCTTCATCATTTTCAGGGACTCTGTCATTGGTATCAAGCTGAAAAGACCACAAAAATATTGTAGGACAGGATTAAATTTCAGAATGAGCATTGCAAATTGGAGAAAGAGCCTGATGAAAAAATGGTGACAGATCAATAAGGACAAGGTTATACATAAGGAATAACTAACTGAACAAACACAGGCTAGAAGACAACCTGAGAGAGAGATTTTGTAAGAAAAACCATGGCATATTTTAAATCAGAAACTCAGCACAAGTCAACAGCATCACATTTTACAAATGAGGCAAATATTAAACGAGGGATTTAATCTGCTCACTTTGTTCAGCATTTATAAGACCTTAGTTGGAACAGTGAAGAAAGTAATCCGCAAGGAGGCCAGGAGCGAGCAAGGAAGTTTACAGAGGTGACGCAGTGAATGACTGGCAGGAGCGAGGTTGTTCAGCCTCAAGAAAAGCAAACTTGAGATGTTTAAAAGTCTGTTGCAAAAAAGGGAAGGAATTATTTATTCTCTGTAGCAGAGCAGGCAGACACAATGGACTTCTTATTTCAGCAAGCTGAGTTGCGTTTAACATCGGTGGACCGCTCTGACCTGAGACTGCAAGATACCATGGCTACTGGCTACAAAGTATGGGGAACCTCTGTCCCTGAAGGTTAGAGAAACATCCTGCAAGCATGGTACAGGATTCCCTGGCTTGTGGTTGGGTATTGGACAAGATGATGACTCCTGGGATGACTGTCGATGACTTTGTGACATGACCACTGGTTAGGTGCTAACATGAGGGTGCAAACATAAAGGAAGCAATTTACAGTACATGGTCACGCATTTCTGGTCCTGTAAAACTCAAGAATTACACTGTATATTTGTAAGCGCATTTCAACCCCATCAGCTGGCATTTTAGGGGAGATCAGCAGTGTGACACTGAGATGTTTCCTCCAGTGTTTGCCTGCAGCAAACACCAATACATCCCTGTGCCACATGGCCGTGCACATCCTGCGGTGTGGAAGAGTATTGTCACATAACCATCAGACAGGGAAGTCAAACAGGCTCCTTCGGACACAGTGGTGTTAAAGACACTACACAGCAATGTGGTCACACCAGTCACGGGCTGGGAACACATCAAGCTGTCGTCCTGGACTTGCTCCCATGGACAGGCTGGGAAGTACAGATGTACCTTATATGAAAGAAGCTACTCCAGCAGGAGTAAATAGGAGGGAAAAAGCACCTGGACTGAAACAATAAGTTGATGGCAGGTGTGTCAAATGCTCCTGTTATTTAGCCAACAACAATCCAACTCAATATTTTGCTGTGAAGGAGGGAGAGGAAAGCTGGAAATAGTAAAATGAAACCTGGAGGGGAAAAAGAAAAATCCTTTTAAATGGTTTTTGTGACCCATATTTTTAAGCATTTATTCACACTGACTTTTTAAAGGAGAGAAGTACACATAATTTGCACTTTGGGATAAGTTGAAGGTGTCCATGCAATTTCATGGATGGCAGAATACCAATTTTGCTTAAATGATAGAGTCCCACCACATGTCTCTTATTTAAATGACCTGAAAATAAGAGATATGAAGGCATAAGTAAGAACAGAAAATGAACCTCAATATATAAAACTAGTGCATTCAGTGATATTTCCCAGTGTATGTTTCACTGTGAGCACCAAGCCCACACTTGGAGATCTTTATCCCTTGCATTAACCCTCTTCAGAGCGTCACCCTCATCACAAGCAATACAGAGTGCTGCTGGGTGTATACAGAGCAGCCCGTCACTTGGGGGAAAAACCCTGACTCGCTGACAAAGCCGGTAGAGGAAAGTTTTGTTCAGAAAAAAACCACATTGTAATTTGTTAGAAGGGAAATATGGTCCTTCTGTGGGACCTGCGGTACAATAAAAGCAGCTAAAGCTGGATACTATCCGGGATTTGAAATGTTGGCATTGCAAGTATTTTATTTCCAAGTCAGAACAAACAAATAAGCAAAAAAATAATCAGAATGTTGAGGTGTCCTGAGGACAATAATGCCAGATTTTGTTTTCAAAACCAAAAAATATTTAGGTTTTATATCAGCAAAAATAATTTCAAACTTAGTGTAATTCCATGTTTTGTCTCAACTTCATCAAGTCAACTTTTGTTTCATCTACTATAACTCCTCTTCCCCTGTGCGTTTGCGTTGTCTTTTATACAGTTTCCCCCAGACGCTGCTACTTCCTCTCTCGCTTTTCCTTAGCCTTTCTCTGTTCCTCAGAGGAACAGATGTTAGTAAGTTGTAATAAAATTTTCCCTTCTATCTATCTGAGTAAATACCATGAAAGCAACTGTCCATCTCAAGTGCCAAAGAGCCTTCAAAACTGATATTCTTGGCCTCGATTTTCCCTACTTACTGTCTCCTCCTAGCTTTACTGTCACACTGCCGTCATAGTAAAAAGCCTCACCTGGTTATTGGGTAACATCTTACTTCTGAATGAAGTTCCTTGACATCAAAATCAAACTTGGATGTTTGACCCCCAGCTACAGTACCCTATACATGGCTTTTACCCAGGAGGTCAACTGTTTTCCTATTTTTTTAGACCCCATGCACATCTGTCAATCAAGTTCTTGCCAGCCCTTAATCTGAGCATGAAACTCTACCCACACAGTCTGCATGCAAATAGTTTCTTAAAAATACTTTTCTAGGAAAGTACATCAGTATTAATCCCCAGAAACAAATGATGGAGACAAACATCTTTTAAAAATTCATAGCGAGTGAAGTTTAACCTCTTCTGCTTTGAGATTTAATCAGCAGCAGCTTCGCTGGCATTGCATGTCTTTATTTATTTATTATTCCCATGTAGGATCTGTTCCTGTTTCCACTCACCTCAGTGGGAGCTGGGTGGGTTATAAGATCTTAACTTCCACCGAGAACAAAGCAAATGTTCATTTAGCATAAACTAAACCGGCAGAGCATGTGCGTTGCCCATAACATTTTCAATAAGTAACTATTCTATCCATGCAAGACATCATTCTGTGGTGTGACAAGTGGAATCCCATTTTCAGATTTGGTTATTTCATACACAATAACTTTCTGGATGGGAAGGGGATCAAACCTGTGCGAGCTCTGAGTCAGGATAAGTAAGGCATGGAATACTGTCCCTTGCTCACCGACCAGGAGGCTGCAGTAAACAGCTTTTAGATAAATGTATCAGCGGTTCATTTGTTCCTGCACATTCTTTATTCACGGGATAAGTGTTTAATAAAAGCTTTACAATGGCCCTTTTATTTCGCTTAATTCTTTTTAATTTTCCTTCACTTTAATTAGCTGCATTTAATTCACACAAAATAAAGTATTAGGTTTGTGCTTTCCTTTGGGCCAAGTCATAGTAATTCCAGGAGTCATTAAGGTACACATGGGTCCAGCAATGTAAACTTGCTTGTAATATTAAAAGGACTATTTAATAAGAGCAGTAACTGTTGATTTCCTTTCCAGATTTGTCACAGTTCAAATGCTGAAAGTGAGTAAATGCTATATTTCATTACAGTCATATTATTCTGACATTTGTTCAAATAATGTGCTTTGTTTTGTGTGACCTTAAGAAAAACAAGTGCCTTACTTCAGAGACAAAAATGTCCCTTTGACTTTTAAAGAGCAGCAGATTTCAACATGGCTCAGTACTAAGACATCCCTGTGCAGTTCTACTGTAATTAGTTTTCCTGGGTTTGGGGGGTCTTTTTGAGACTTCTTAGTTTATTATAACTATGTCATCTCTGTAAACTGAAAAATAGTCACTCTAGTCATACTGTAAGGAAAAGTGTGTTAAGAAATGGACGGTAGTGTTTTTAAGTGTTCGTTCCACTTATCGAAACAAACAAATGCATTCCCTAGAGCTGTCCTAACAACAGAACATTTCTGCAGCACTGAAATATCTATCTGTTCTTGGGATGGGCACATGTGTAAATTTTAGAAGACTTCTGAAAATGTAGATGGGTAATTCTGAACAAATTAGGATAATAGAAACATTCTGTTCAACACTACACAATGAGTACAGAAGAAATTTCATCTTCACCATCTCTAATTGCTCTGAGGGGAAAAAACATCTAGCACTGAATATTCACGTGTAACTGAGAATTCATATTCCATGTGTAGTGATCCCTATTCTCTGCATTTGTTTTATTGAATTTCTTGTTAAAATGATAGTATGCCTGGACATTAACTCCCTCCCATAACATCCTCATAGGTAAGCTTAGGAAGCGTGGGCTAGATGAGTCAGTGGACAGTGAGGCGGACTGAGAACTGGCTGAATGGCAGAGCTCAGAGGCTTGTGGTCAGGGGTGCAGAGTCTAGCTGGATGCCTGTGACTAATGGTGTTCCCCAGGGGTTGGTACAGGGTCCAGTCATGTTCAACATATTCATCAGTGACCCGGATGAGGGGACAGAGTGTTCCCTCAGCAAGTTTCCTGATGACACCAAACTGGGAAGAGTGGCTGATAAGCCAGGAGGCTGTGCTGCTGTTCAGCAAGACCTGGACGGGCTGGAGAGTTGGGCGGAGAGGAACCTAACGAAGTTCAACAAGGGCAAGTGCAGGGTCCTGCACCTGGGAAGGAACAACTCCATGCACTGGTACAGGTTGGGGGTTCACCTGGTGGACAGCAGCTCTGCAGAGAGGGACCTGGGAGTCTTAGGGAACAATCAGTTGGCCATGAGCCACCAATGTGCCCTGTGGCCAAGAAGGCCAGTGATATCCTGGGGTGCATTAAAAAAAAGTGTGGCCAGCGGGTCAAGGGAGGTTATCCTCCCCTTCTACTCTGCCTTAGTGATGCCACATCTGGAGTACTGTGTCCAGTTCTGTGCTCCCTGGTTCAGGAAGGATAGGGAACTCATGGAGAGAGTCCAGTGGAGCACTATGGAGATGATCAAGGCAATGAAGCGCCTCTCTTATGAGGAAAGACTGAGAGAGCTGTGGCTGCTTAGCCTGGAGAAGAAAAGACTGAGAGGGGATCTCATCGATGCTTATAAATATAACTTCCAGAGAAGCTGTGGATGCCCCATCCCTGGGTGCCTTCAAGGCCAGGCTGGATGAGGCTTTGAGCAACCTGGTCTAGTGCAGGGTGTCCCTGCCCACGGCAGGGGGGTTGGAACTGGATGGGCTTTAAGGTCCCTTCCAACCCAACCCATTCTGTGATTCTATGAAGTATCTAAAGAGTGGCTATCAAGAGGATGGGGCCAGACTCTTTTCAGTGGTGCCCAGCAACCAGACAAGGGGCAGTAGGCACAAGCTGGAATGCAGGAAATTACATTTCAACATGGGGATAAAATTCTTTACTTTGAGGGTGCCAGAGCACTGGAATGGGCTGTGCAGAGAGGTTGTGGAGACTTCTTCTCTGGAGATGCTCAAACCCACCTGGGTGCGTTCCTGTCCTGCCTGCTCTAGGTGAACCTGCTTTGGCAGAGGGATTGGACTAGGTGACTTCCAAAGGCCCCTTTCCAACCCCTCCCCCTCCCCCATTCTGTCACCCTGTTGCTGAATACATTAATTGTAGTTCTGCACGATTCTGCAGTGATACTCCCTGCCCCAAGTCAGCATGTCCTCTTTAAAACAAACCAAATGAAACAGCCTACAACCCTAGTGAACCGCTTAGTCACACTGAAGCACTACAAACCCACCCAACAGTATCATCCATCACGTTATAAATATCCCATTCCTGTTCTCTAGCAGATGGAGCACAGCACTTGCTTCACTAATCAGCAGAATATAATTCACCTAAACTCTCAAACCAAATACGTTCCTGCAAGAGGAAATTACTCAAATTCACCTAGTGTTTTTCTGAAGAAATACAAACCGCAGAGGGAAGTGTATGCCTTTGCTGACAAAAACTCAAAGGAGAATACTGAAAATTAGTGAAAGACAATAAACAGAAAGCCCCATATGTTGTGAGGGAAATGAAGAATAAGCTGTCATGCTTACTTGGCTTATCAAAATACAGACTTCATTTACTTTAAGAATGGAGGTATTTTCTGTATTTTAAACAGCATACAGAAAGTACCATCAGGCAGATTTTTGAACTATTTAAGCATAGAACCTTTACTTCTAAAAAATAAATTTACCAGGCATTAGAAATGGAGCTGTAGTTCACGCTAAAATATTTATTTGTATTTTCTGGCTGTTCACATACTGTTAGAATATGCAGCAAGCAAAGGTGGGGAACAAGAAAGAGAAATGGGGAAATGTTGAAAATAAATTAAAAAAAAATCCAATCCATCAATATTGTTGATTTGGAAACAAAATGAAAGACTAAACCAGCAAGGTTCAGACTCTGAAAACAAATTGCTGAATCACAAAGAAAGATTTCATGTGGAAGCTTCTTTCCTGTTTCAACCCAATTTTCAACTTTTCAGTGCCAGACTTTGGAGGAAAAGTACAATAACTTTTTTTTTTTCTTTCTTCCTTCCCTGAAATTGCACATTTCTGTACCAGGTCACATCGATAGGTACTCTCAGATGTTCAAGAGATCAAGTAAGCATCTTAGTTCCTCTCACCACAATCAGCAACTGGTATTTTGAAGTCTCATGATGCGGGCTTCATGACCCGAGTGCAGAAGGAAGTCATGTAAGAGTGATAATTAAAACAGAAGTTTCTACCCTGCTTTACACAAAATGAGATAAATCAAGACCCCTGCTCTGAACAGGTATTGTTCTGCACCATCTGGTCACCCCGAAACTGGTGAGACAAATGAACTTCTAGAAAAATCATAAACTGCAATAGCATCCAAAATTTCTGCAACTAGCATATTCCTAGAAGCACAGAGATTGCTTTTGACCTTGAAAGGAAACTATCAAGAGCAAAATTATATAAAATTCAGAAATCAGGAAAGAGCCTGATTTGATTAAGCTATACATCTGAGTAACCAGAGACTTTACAAAATCAGCACGGTAATATGTATGCATGCACTAAGGGCTCAATGGAAGCCTGCAGCGTGTGATGCTTGGGAAGTGAAGGTAATTCCACCTAGAGGTACGCTCAAGGCCAATTTACAGCACTGTATGAAGGTCATATTTTATTTAACTGAAAATATGGTACCTTGCCTTACCTGAGGAACTTCTGAGCAATGATTTATCTGCTTCTCCTCCATTATTCGAGTCAAAATGCCATTCTACCTACTGGCTCATTATCTTAATGGGACTGAGAATGTAGACTGGCCTTCATACACAGCTTGTGTACACGTGTGTGTACACTCTTACCTGAATGTTCTGTAACAATGGCATTCTATTATCCTGTTTACCTAATGTTACTCTAGCCTGATGCTTAAAATGAACCAGTTACCCACAATCAGGCAAATCTGAAACCTTTAAACATTTGGAATGAAAACAGGCTGAATCCTGCTTCAGGCAAACTGCAGGTAGCTGTCACCCTTGCAAATATTGGTGGGATAAACTGCCCACCAGTCTGGAAATGGCTCTGAAAGAGCTGGAGGGTGAGATGCGAGGAGAGAGAAGGTACTTCACAAGGCTTCGGTGGAAAGAAAGGTCATACTGGTGTTGGGAAAAAGACCAGGAGAAAATTTGGAAAAGCATGTCTCTTTGCATATGAGCCATAATGAGCTGGGTGTAAAGCTAAAGGGCCAAATTCTGTGTTTTGAGAGAGTTCTAAATGAAGGAACATATGCGTTAACATATTTCAAGTGATATGTTTTAAAAACATTATCAAGCTTTTATGCACATGTTGCATCGTTCAGCTCCTGAATTTTGCTACGAGATCTGTGGGAAGAGATAGCCTGCTTGCTTTGATTCTCAGCCTTCGTTTTGTGTGCTGCCTGAACACACTCCCAAATGTGCTTTGAGAACAAAATTAACCCGCGATGGGAAATTACACCACACATTCGCATGGTATCTGCTAGTTCAGTGAAACAAAGTTATCTACGACCTTCCTCACTAGGTAAATCAGCAGTACTTGTACTGCAGTCAGCGAAACCGCACTAATGGAAGACCTGAATGGGGCTCAAAGACAATTGCATAGGTGCCATTTTACCTAAATCTGTAGAGGTATATCAAGAAATAACATATATGTGCATGATAATGTTTTAAGGGGTTTTGTATTTATTTTTCAACCTATTTATACGCTCAGAAAGAATACTGCAGAGAACTGAAAGCACAAGAGGTAGTGAATGTTTCCCAGTCATAGAATCACAAAATGGTTCGGGCTGGAAGGGATCTTAAAAACCATCCAGTTCCAACCCCCTGCCACAGGCAGGGACACCTTCCACTAGACCAGGTTGCTCAAAGCCTCATCCAGCCTGGCCTTGAACACTGCCAGGGATGGGGCACCCACAGCTTCTCTGAGCAACCTGTCCCAGTGCCTCCCCACCCTCTCTGGGAAGAATTTCTTCCTTACATCCAATCTATACCTCCCCGCTTTCAGTTTAAACCCGTTACCCGATGTGGAGTTCATTTTTGTCCAGTGATTCTGCAGCCAAACTGCACAAATGCAGGAGGCATTCCCCTACAAAAAAAATTCTCAAGCCAATCCCTAAAGAACACTGACACACACAACTGGTATTCATATTGAGCATTTCAGCATCAATTATGGAGATCAAGGGGCTTTTTCATGAAGCAACTTCAGCGGTTTGACAGGTATTTACTGTACAAGTCAAATAAAAGACATCTGAGCGCTGCAAGAGCACAAATCCGCAATGACAGCAGGGCGCAGGAATTGGCACCAAAACTTCCCAATGATTACAAACCCCAAAATGATCATTAGGGATTTAAAGACAGAAGTAACTGTACAACAAGGTCATGCTCTGGTCTGAATGCCAACCTCACTTTGTTTTCAATGGATATTTAAGATAGAAAATCTAATTTACTTGAAGGTAGGTACAAGAAAGCTGAAACTTATCTGTAGTGAATATGTTCAGAGAAGTTGTGGTTACAGGCAATGGATGTTTTATGTTAGCAGTTGTCACAACACCACAAGATTTTCAGTGCGAGGGAAGAATGGTCTGACAACTGAAAATGGGAAGAGAGGTGGCAACAAGGTTAAGACGTGGTCAATACTACAGAGGAAAGGACTCTGGCTCCTGTCCTAATAATTTCTTCACTAGCATTGGTAGAATAGGGATCTTATTTGTCATCTTCATTTTCTTATGAGCAGGAAGTTTAAGCTGGTATGTGGGTGAAAGTAAGAACTCATGAAAATAAGCATGAAACAAACTGAATACCACACAGGTCTGGCATACTGTGATTTGGTCCTATACAGCAAAACCTGCTAGAACCTACAAGCAGTAACACTGCGCATGGCCCTGTTCTCCCACCCCTCTCTCTAATTGCTAGGGTCATGACTTTTCCTCATCACAAGGGGAAAACCTGTTTTTACCACAGTCCCAAACAGGTCCAGAAAGTGTTCCCACTGGGCTGCCAAGAAGATGCAGAGATGCTTATTAAATGCATTCACCTGTACACAAAACATTTACAGGGAAGTTTTAGCAGCCAGCCCAAGACCTTGTGGTTCTTCGTCAGACTTACAGCAGGCTAGACAACAACTACTGCATTTCAGTTGCAGTGATACATCATTATTTATTCCTTCTGAATGCTGGTATCCAGTCATCAGGAACAACACCTACAAGCTCCAGTTTAACAGCTAGTTTATGAACCTCTTTGCTGCTGGATCGAGAGCACTCTTTTAGCATGCTGTCACCAACATCTAAATGCAACAATATCACTCAGGAAATCTGCCATTCATTACACAATTCCACTGCCTTCCTCCCTAGCAAAGAGCATCCACCCACCTTAAAAGGCATGATAAACTTTGCTCTTCATCATAAAACACCAAAGGGTTTGTCAATCTGTGCCTGAATAGTTCGTAGGAGCTAAAATTACAACTGTGACAGTACTACATATTAATCGTCCACCCATTGATAGAAGCTCTTCTTATAGTTCTATATGCACGGTCTTTAGGAAGCAGCCAGTTTCAGTAAAACATCATTAATATAATTAATATATTTCATTACCTTTGTTCTGCTTTAGTTATTTTTCAATGAAGAAGCTGAAGAATTTCAATAGCTAGGGGAAGAAATACAGAATTTCTTCATTATGATTCCTGAATTTGATTTCCAGTGCAAAAGTACAATGTATTTGTCAGGATAATGGCAAAAAGGGAAACAATAGGAAGCCTTTGTTATTTTAAATAGTTAAGTTGTTACACAATATGATGGACTTCTTCTGTTGTACCTTAACGGATAGTAACACAATCAATAAATGGCTGTAACAATTTGGTTCTGCTTCACCTGCTGTAATTGAAAAATAACTCAAGCAGAACTTCGGAGTAGTTTGTGATGTATATTTTTTCTTCTGCCCCCCCCACCTTTTTTTTCTTGATTAAGATAAAGATTACGCTTTAGTGACTGGAGTAGGTGTAATTGTTATTATAAAGACCTTTCAACAAGCTTTCTACCCTGAGAACAATCCTGCAAGGCTACAATGCAATGAGTGAAATCAAGGGGAAAAAACATGGATCTGAGTGGCACGAACAAGAGTGTCATTGGTAGAGAGAGGAAATAGGAAGGAATAAGGTCCTGACATTCACTGCCTAAGACTGTTCAAGCTAGAACAGGCACTTCCTCTGTTGGAAGTTGACTAACAGAAAACCATTGGACTAAAATCTATCAGTTTTGCTTGTGAAAATCTGATGTAACACTAGTAGTTCCAGACAGATAATTTTTTATTTAGACATACATGAGGGAAAAACTGTTTCAGTTGTATTTTTGCTCAGTTGCAGTATTAAGACACAAGTACTGCAATCATGTCCAATTAATTGTGTATAAAGGCAGCTTTCATAAGAGAATTCAAAGTGGTGATGCAGTAATCACAAAAAGAAGCACAAGAAGCTATGGAAATTCGGAATGGAAGTTATATTTAAAAGGAGCTATGGAAACAATTAAAAAGCACTCAGAGAGCCCAGCACATAGCTTTAAGTGCATAGGAAAGATTAAAAACATAATAAAAATAAATTATCTTTCTTAAAAAGTATAAAGTAACTTGGGGCTACAAGCACATCAAAGTTGTGAAGTAGGAACTCCTAACTCTACTCCCAGTTACAACGGTCATGACAAAACGTTTTGAAAAGCCATCTTGTCATGGCTTACACTGGGTGGCTAATACTGGTGATAATAGGTTCCATTTACTCTCTTCATTAGTTGGCAGTGTGTTTTCTTTTAATAAACATGCACTGCTGCTCTGTATTTCATACTGAAGAAAGTAAAGCTAAAGAAATATGTCCTGAGCCTGGAGTAGGTGGATAGGTAACAGCTTTTTGTTCCTACAGATTTTTTTTTCACCTCCAATCTGAGAAAGTTCTGCCCTCCACAAATGAGTTTCCCTGCTACTACAAAGAGGAAGTTTTGTTGTGCTGTGAGACTGCCGCTGTGGACCTCTGATTAGGTAAGGGATGGCCTGATCAGGGAAGTGTTTGAATTTAATAGTTTCCAGGTATGACCCTGCATTTGATGGCCGGAAGCTTTGTTTTGAAGAAACAATAGGGACAGTTGTTATATTTTAGTATTTCACACAGCAGCCGTAAGTTGTTCAAAGACAACATGATTTGCTGTATTGACAACTAAATGCAACTAATGAGCAACTCTGAGCTGAAGTAGCCAATAAAAATACTTAGGTGATATAGTAATAAACCTTCACTTTACAGAATTACAAAGTCGTTAGCTGTTAACTGATATAGTTACCTCTTACAGTAAACCTTTAGATTTGAATCCCAAAGAAAGCACAAATGTTTTCTGTCAAATTTGTCAAGTATCAATACTGTTTGTTTATACAGTTAGGATTTCTTTCAAACAAACATTTCAAAGCACCATTTTTTCTTCTCCTATTTAAAGAATACTTGGGGAAAAATAATCCACTTAAAAAAAAAAACAAAACCCTTCCAACTTTAAGCCTTCTCTTTGGGCACTTCGGTCCACAGCAGTCTCATTTTCTGGGTTCCCTTACTGCTCACTTCCCTCTAATTAGAGCCAAGAGAATAGATCACAGCAAGTAACTTACTCAACAAATTTAGCTTCCTTTCTGCTCTCCAAATGTCTGCAAGCAGATTGCAATTTCCTCAAAATTGTTCATTATTCAAATTTACTGTATATATTTTTTCTCCCTCTGAGTATTTCTCTATGGATTGATCAAGAACAGTTTGCTTTAAGTATTCTGTATTCAAAATCCCAGCTGCCTTCAGTAGTTGTGATTAAATATAGAAGTCATGTGATATCATTCCTGCTTCTCAAATGCAAAAGCATAACTCTTATTTAGACCCCAATTTGGCAAAGAACTTAAGCATGTGCCTAAAATTAAGCCTAAACGTTCTGCACCACAGAGATGAGACTATTTACCTCATTAAAGTTTAACACGCTTTTAAGCACTTTCTTGGATTCAAGCCAAATGATATCTCCTCCCCTCAAACAACACAAGGAATTTTACTCATTTACTTGGATTATTTGTTCCCTTAGCTCCAATCTTTTACAAAACATTTAATATATAGGACACTGCTAAGTTCATGATTTGCCTTCACTGCGTCTCCCAGCCACATATGTTCTCAGTTACAATGATTTTCCCAGTTTGGGAACTGTTTTAACTAAATACCATTCTTAATTACATGACAAGGCGAAGAACACACTATATTTAACATTATTATACACTAAAGTACAGTCTATATGAGAATCCAATACCCACTTGATGTTTCAAAGCACATTCAGGTGGCACCATCAGAGGGCTCTACTGCTTAAATCCCACCGGCTGTCACCACCTGAAAAATCAGATGGAAATTATTTCTGTTGTAATGGGTAGCAGCAGGTCTCCAAGAGGTTACGGCAGAGTCCATTTGATAAAGTTTAACACCTTCACGTTGTGACACTTCACACATTTCCTCCCATACATCTGCACCAAGAGATCAGTGTGTTCCTAGTGCCCTGAGGTGTGAAGCTTTCTCCTATCCCATGGTAAAACATTTTCAATTCTTTAATAGCAAGTAAAAAAGTAAGACTTAGGAGAGTGAGAAAAAAAAAAACAAACCAAAAAAAAACCCAAAAAACCAAAAAAACCAACACCAAACCCAAAAAAACCCAAACTCAAAACCCCAACCGTTTAAAAAACACAACCTTCCAGGAAGAGAATTAACAACTGTGGAGACAACAGTTTTATGACTATCTTGGTCACAGAACTGCCTGTCAATGAAGAGTTTTAGCGCCGATTTACCCAAGCTGTTCACTGTTATGCTTGGGATTGTGCCCTGACAAACCTACTACAAGTTTTCTCTGAAATACTTTAGCAGAAGTATACTGGAAGGCATCAGCAACATTATGTCAAGAATATATCCAGATTAGGATGCATCAAAACATCCTGCACAAAGATGTCACTGTTCATATGGAATAAATATAGGAGTCTGTGCTTACAGGTGAGAGAAGCATTTGGGATTAATAGTAAGGTTGTAGCTCAGATATGTTGTGTTCAACACAGAAAGCCATGAGCAGCCCAGTGGACCCCAGAGGGTGCAGCCATCCTTATGTCCAGGACCAGGAGCATGACAAGGATGAGGAAAGAGCGATTTGCAGAGGGCAGGTCTGGACCGCAAGGAACTTTCCAAATCCTGGCCTAATTTTCACAAAAAGAAATTAAAGTTTTTATCCGAGGTCCTCTGCTGACTTAATAACCTGTAGTTCAACCCATTCTGGCTGAAGAAACCTCTAACTGGAAATTTAAAACCAGACGTTGTTAATCTAACAGCAGCTCTAGAGTGGTACATACACTTGGAAGACCGGAAGGAAAACATGGAGGCTAGATGCAGATGAGATTTTCCTATTAAACTTTTTTGCACGCCTTGCAAGAGCAAAGGATCTCATCAGAAGGCAGACTAGCTGAATGCTTTGAAGAGCTAAAAAGATTATATCTAAGCAACGCCTAAGTGGTCCACAGCATAGCTGTCCATGTGTTATGTGCGCAACACTGTGTATGTACATTGTTTGAAAATGTATATATTCTTGGAAAGGTTTTGTCGTAGCTAATGCACTCATGCTGTGTATGACATATGCGCAGGTTTTTTCATGTTATTTTTATATATTTGTTTCCAAATAAGATCCTGCGATGGCCAGTGTACACCTTGCCAAGGCAGCAGCTGGTTCTGTCTGACTCAGGGCAAGTTTTACACACAATAGGACTTCTGAGGGTTTATGCTAGGTGTTGTATGGGAAGGAGCTGACTGTGATTGGAAATGGGCTGCGTAGTCCATGGCAAGCCCTCAAAAATGCAAGGCTCCACAAAGTAGAGGATATTAATGAAGCAAAGCACAAAAATATCTCTGATGTTTTTCTCATACCTGCTGCTACAACCCAGACATGCCCATCATTCAACAAATGTTACATCTGGTCCTTCAGGTGCTGTCACTGCGAGCAGGAAGAGCAATGACCATAGAATTTACTTGGAGGGGAGATTGCAGAGTGACACAAAACAAAAACTCACTGGCTTAAGGCACCTTATGCTGAATGACAAAAAAGCCCAACTCAAACCAAAACTTTAAGGACAGATAAACCCCCGGAGTCATTCAGCTTTTAGACTTGGTGGAAATGTACAAACCTTGTTACACAAGATGCTTCTTGCTTCATGGACTGGTGCATCCAAGCTTATCATATCCAGCATGAGTTACCTGGAGCTGGCATTTGACACACGCGGTGAGGCTAGTTTGAGAGAGATGTCTAACACCACCACCTCAGACCCTTAGTTCAAATGAACACTGATTTCCAAACATAACCTTAAATAAACACACACACACAAATAGGACTTACAAGCTTGTTTGAAAATAAATCAGTGCATTCAGTGGATGACCAGGAGAGGGTGTCTGCATTGCCTTTCAGCAGTTCTATGAGCAAAGAGGTACCCAGACTTTTATCAAGTACTGCACTGATGAAACAGAAATCCACAGCTGCTGGTGGTTTTGAATCTGTCAGTACAGATAGTTTCAAGGTAATCATTTAACTGGGGGGAAGGGAATCTATTTTAAGTAAATATGAAAGAAAAAGAGTACACAGGCTAAAAAATTCACATATAATTCCTCTGAAGATCTGGAAGTTTACAGTAATGCTGGGTGGTACTTAGCAGGCTGTTGCACAAGGCACCATCCCTGTAGTGTGAAATGTAGATTCTGATTATGCTGTCAATTCTAATTCAAGCATTTTCTATAGCCTGTATTTCTAGAACTCAAAAATATTTATATAGCATCCATTTATGTTGCACCTTACAGCCCACAGCATCCAAGAACGTGAGCCAAACTGATATATCAACTCTACGTGGGGATTGCTTCACCCACCACTGAAATGCAGCAGCTGTTGCACCACACATGGCAATCCTGCAGACCTTTTTATGAGAGGAAGCAGTATCAGACTATATGCAGCAGAAATGGATTGAGACCAGCCCAAATGCAATTGCTTAGATTGCGATCTGGTGCTAGCACTCTGAGCTGAGCACCATTGCTGCACTACCATTCTCTGGGCTGGTTTAATATTCTGCAGGTAACTCACAGATTTTGAGGATAGTGCCCTAATTTATCTTCCAGTGCCTTTTCATCTCTACCCTATAATTCCTGCATATTTGGAAACAGTTTTAATAAAGTGTACATGTCACTTTAAAGCAAGAACTAATGATACAGCAGATTTTATCCTCTGGAAGCCACAGTTTCTAAAATGTATTTTGATGAAACTTTTGGCAGCTAGAGGTCAGAGTGCTTTAATTGTACATCAGCAAAGAAAGAAAGGACTAATAAATATATTTGCACCTGAAAAGGCCACCAAAAAAGGGAGAAAATGCAAGTGTGAAGCAGTAAATTTTTTAATGCTTATCAGCTACAGAAAGGTATCCACATAATAGACTTCACAGGACAAATTTACGATACTGCAAATGTTCCCTTCATTTAAATCAGCATCCCAGTGACTTGATATCTGCAAATCACCCTAAAATCCTGATGGGCTGAAATACTAAATGCCACAATGGACCATCTCATGTTCATTCTTTCTGGTAAACAGGGAGGAGGATCTATCATAATGACACTGAGGCCTTTTGAGGAGCCCAAGGTCTGGCAATTATGCATATGAGACTGAGTGTTTAAGTCCAATAATGGAGCTTTAGTGATGGATGGATCATCCTTTCCTGTACTTCTAAGATGCTTGTGATAGCTGAATTGTCCCCAAGTGGCACCCATAAATTTTGGCCTTTCAGAAAAGCCCACATATTGTGTAGGTATCACCCAAAGCCCTCATTAGTTAGACTGTGACCTTTGCTGCGTGACTATCAGGCAAACGCCTAGAAAGGGCCTGTGTTCGATTAGCACTGCAATTTGTTCATTATCTCCTGACAGGAATTTGCAAGTGTCAAAGACAATTCTGTTATGAAAAGGTCAAGATCTGAACGGTGGGGGGAGAAGGCATCACTCTCAGAAATTCTGCCCCAGCAGTAGTAACCACCACCTGAATCATCATCCATATTTTTCTGGGTACCAGGAGCAGGTAAATTGCAATTTCATATAATTCATCTTCACAGGAGTTAAATCACTTCAGGATAAAAAATGGGTTTTCTGCTTTTTTACTTAAAATTATGGAAATTGTTTCTGACAGCAAATTGCTCCTAATTAATTTACAGTCTCTGCTGGGAAAACGCACTGTACTGTTGATTTCTACCTTCTACAGACTTAATTATGAAAAAATCAAAATTTTCCTAAACTATTAACTTCTGTGCTGCCAGAATTAAGAGTTACAAGAACTGCAAGGGAGTCTGGGTCTGGCAGGCAACCAGTCTGAGGTTACACAGCACACTCACAGATAAATGATCCCCTCCAGTATCACCCCAGTAACATAAGGAGGATTATCGCCATTTTAGAAGACTCGATTTTGTTTCATTTTGGACAAAAGTCAAGCTTCTACAGTTGCAATATTGGCTGTCACAGCATTGAGATGCCCTGTACCTCTGGCATCACTTCACCATTGCCTTGGATGAACTGAGACCTGCTGTGGATGATGGACACCCAACACTGGTTTATCCTTAGCTCTCAGTTCTCCTATCCTGCACCTGAGGCTGTGAAGCAGTTAGCAACACTATAAATACTTCTGTGATGACAAGCTGTTATGCCACTAATATGGGAAGGGGAAAAAGTGACTGTGCTGAGAACTCAGGGTTCACCAACTTTTGGGATCCCCATGACAGAGCAAAGTGGACACAAGATGGAGAAGATGCAAAGCTACGGACCAACAGTCAGATGAAATGCAAACTGCAGCAATAAAAATTTCACCAGCTCTACATCACAAGAAGGGTTGTAGAGAATTACTTTGAGAAAAACAGGCCTTGGATCTTTAGGGCTGAAAAATGCAAGCAACCAGGAAAAAGTAAAAAACCAGAAGGATCGCAAAATTTTTGTGTTAAAATTAGAAGAGTAAAAGGTAAACGGTCAAGATCAGGACTAGGCCACTAGTACTTAAGGGGGTAAAGCAGAGAAGGAAAGCTCCCTTTTGAGCCATGAACCATGTTTCCAGTGTAGCCCACCTGCACACAACAGAATGGCCTCGAACTGGTGGTTGCAGAGGTCTGAGAGGGGCACTGAAATGTTTTCCAATGTGCAAGGATAAAATTCTCTCCTTTCTGATGTTGTCAACTTTGTCATGTAGTCTCCAGCTGACCCTCAGTGCCAAATTTCCTCATGGCAACACAGAGGCATAACTCACACCGTTAACCATTCCCTCCCATTATTTTCTTGAGAGACAGTCCATTCAACTACACTCTATTGGAATTCAAAACTTGTAGTTATCTCTTTGGCAGCTGATGATAAAACCTTTGATATTGCATACTGGCATTGGCAAAATGTCAAAAGACCTACTGTACAAGCACAGAAAATTTGACCCACTTTTGTAATACTGCGAGGGTCAGAGTCTTACATTAAATCCAGTGGGAAAGTTTGGCACAAGCCCATTTGATCCATGATATTTAATTCTATGAGTCAGATTTACTCAGCTGCTATCATTTTCTAATCTGTCCCTGCTGAATGACTCCCATCACTTGCTACATGAGAGAAAGTAGCAGCAGATCACAGAATAATCTAGAAAATGTTGTTCTAGTATTTTTTACATCAGTCCTTTGCTGACAGCTATGACATTTAAGAGAAGAGAAAGATTGGTGAGTGACGATTCACAGAACTCGATTACCAGCAGGGAAACAGAGGCATAGGCACGTAGGGGATGTGCATATTATTAAAGTACAAACAAGTGTGTCACACTTTAAACCTGAGATTACAGGAGACGGGGCAGTATTGCCGTAAGAGCAAACATTTCATATTCTCATAGAGAAAAACCAAACAGTAGAGTTTAAGAGTATATATCGGCAAATTAAGAGGAAAAAACCCCAAAATACTGCAAGAATTTGCATAGCTGTTAAAAAAAAACCAACAAACCAACCTAAAACCAAACCAAATGCCAAAACAATTTAAAAAGAAAAAAAACCCCAAACCAAAACCCCATCCCAAAACCAAGCAATAAAAGCCCAGAAAAAACAGGTTAAGGCTGTGCCTAAAAGAATTATACAGGCACATGATAAAGGAGGCCAAGTAATTTAACTCTGCCCTTTTGGTAACAATTTGAAAAACAGTTACAAGAAAAAAGGCAAATAATTGTAAATCAGGGTATGCAGGATTACTGTGACAAAAAAATGCAAAACCACCATAAAATATTAATATAAAATTGGTCACCCAATAATCTCCAGTCTTTCTTTTTTTTATAAACACTGTTCCAATTTGCTTGGTCCAAGGAGAGGGAATGATTTCATTTTGCAGCAGTAGTTTTTCTTAAAAATGTCAACCAGTGATCAATACTGCTTCCTACCCACAAAACTTTTAAACATGTACCTAAATTAGAATTGTAAATAAAAATTTGTGACATTTATGAAGACATGTTTGATGTTCTTCACTGTCTCATGAAGAGGCAAACACCACAATCAGAAGTCATCTCAGAAAATTACAACCTACGCTTACAGTCAGCTGGGGCTGAAATGTGACTTCAGCTAACTGCTGCCATCAGAGAAAAAGCCTGAACTGAATGACAATGGTGTATGGTACGGCAAGTTCTGCCAGTTCAGCTTGAAAGGGAGCACTACTGAGTTTGGGGCTTAAAGAGAAAGAAGATAAGTTAATACAAAATGCAACATATCATTCTGAAGAGACTTAAGGGAATTTCTTGATAAAGGGAAATCTGCTGCTCCTATGGATAAAATGCAGGATAAGCAAGTGATCCACTGAATAGAATAATCTATAAAGATGTTAATGATAGCTAACATGATATCTGATCAGATGGAGAAAGCTAAAAATTTTATAAGCAATAGGAGACTTCCACCACAAAACGGTTCCCCTTCATCCCAAGGGTACTCCCCAGAAGCATGCAGAATTATACCGGGAGTTTTATACTGACAGGCTAAGGTAGGGACACTGGCAGCAACACTCAACAAAAGTGAACGGCAAGTAGAACTGTTGACTACTGCAATGCGTGTGCTGTGGGACTGACCCGAAGGACATCTGGCAGCTTCAGCTGGTGCAGGACGTGGCTGCCTGCCACAGAGGATGAGTAAATGGACAAGAGCATATTGCACCTGCTCCTGGGCTCCTGCTGACTGCCAGTCTTGTTCCAGGAGCAAACTGGTTATTAGCTATGAAGTCCTTGGTGATCTAACAACTCAAAGACCTCAGAATGTCAAACACAATGGCTTAATTTTCCTGTGATCTTTATATATGGTAAAATTATTCACCTAACCAAAATATTCCTTGAGCCCCATCACAAGTGCCCAGCATCCTCAGTGGCAGCCTTCACAGCACTGGTGAAGGTCTCCAGACACAGTACTCCATAAAACGGTCCCTCAAAACCTGAACACCCTCGCAGTGGGCTTCCTTGAATGAGGCATCTTAGATATGGCTTTTCTATGACAGCAGCAGTGATTCCCTCAGGAATCTTCTTTGGAAACATCAAGCAATTTTACATCAAAACTTCAGTGTGAGCAACAGTTTTACAGGTAAAGCAGATGGTGTTAACTATGCACTATTTATTGAGAGTTAAGGTTTTGCCTTTCATTTAATGTTGTGACACTTGAATGCTTCTGTGATGGGCACCTTATAAATGTCTGCAAGTATAAAAATGCAATGGGTAAGATGGAGCAAAAATATTTAGAAAAAGGGAACTGGAAAGAGCAGAAACATCCTTCTGTGGCAGTTTACTAGGTAAACGCCCAGGACAGAGGCCGTGACTCCCACAGCCTGATTCTGACACTAAATCACATCGTACGAGTCATGTATTCCTGCCTGTTAATCTGAAGAGATGTAAAAATCACCACCTGATTCTTACATAAAGACTGAGATTATAATGTGACAAGTTACAAGGTATACAGCTAATATTACCACCATTAGCATTCGTGAATAACCAACTTCAACATGAAAAGATTTCGAACCCAAATCCCAAGAGTCAAAACAGCAAGTCATTTTACAGACTGAAGAGAACAACCATCAAGTCTTTCATGTGCTCAAAAGAAAAATAACCGTCAGGCTTGCAGAACATTCCCCACTTTTCCAAAGGCTGCCCCCATGCGAGACTAGTGGACCTGCTGGCCAGTTGCACCTCCTTTGCCACTGTTGTGCGGTTCTAGATATGAATGTTTTCAGTCCTGTATTCTAGCGGGAGCTAGGATGTCACTGTTCTGTCCTACAAGTACAGGGACTGACACCAGAATTTTTCCTGGTTATTTAACTAAAGTAGCCTGAAGTAAAATGTAAGGCTATCAAATACACTGACTTGGTCAAAATCATCAGGAGGTGGATCTCTATTGTTTGTTAAAAAAAGGAAGACTTAACAATAATTAACTTTGGAGAGGAATTATTGAAGCTTGTTGTTTGTTGCCAGCACAAATGCTCCAGGACAATGTCAGCTTGGCAGAGGTCAGTAATAACATTCCTGCTTGAATTTGTCCTGGCTATTTCCACAGATGAAGAAAAACTCTATCACCTTTTTTTTCCTTTTTTGCCTGGAGTATGCATGCTTACAGTAACTCCTGAACCTGTTGAACAATTTCAAGCTATTAGACAAAGGGTAGGAGCCTGCAAAATAATAAATTCCTTCATTTTTTATTAAAACAGGCAGACCAGTAAAGGAGAGACTATTAAAATGTCTTCATCAGGGGAAAATTTGTAGGACGAGCTCACTACTTATTAAAGATCAGAAAATCTGTAGTTACAAGCAGGCATTATCAATCTTTCTGCTAACAAACTGCTTGTTCTAAAGGGGTGCGTGGTACTGCTGTGCTTCCAAGATATAAGATGGCAAATTCATTAGATGTCAAAGTAACAGTTTATACATCAGAAATGGAGCAGACACGGGCACTAACAGGGCTTTTTGCGTGCGTTAGGTAAGCTGCATTCTCTCCAAACACCCACTCCACGCAACTGAATTCCTCATGCTTGTTTGTGGGTCAGAAGAAAGTACATCTACAGGATGAAGAGGAAATCTTGGGGAAGCAAAGCAGAGCCAGGCAAAATGCAGACTCTCTGCCAGAAAGCTTTTTACACAGACCTCACATGCCTCTGCTGGAAAAGAGGCGAGATCTCTGCATCTGGCCAGTGCAGCTGCCAAAGCCACCCCAAGAGTGATAGAGAAAAACATAGAGGAGAAATGCCAAGGGCAGCACAAACATCTCCGCCAGCACGGAAACGTGATGCCAAGTGAAGAGCGCAATTGCATGCCTCCACCTTGAAAATGGCATGCCTGTTTAATAAAGTAAATTTGGATGAAGGAACAACTTGCCTGGGCACATTTTTTATGTGTTTTAGACTATGTAAAAAGAATAAGTGACCAAAACGCTTGTGTCTGCACCTATAGCAAGCCCAGAGCTAGTGTGAATGCTGCCAGCATAACTAAATGAAATCTGCATTGATGCCAACCACAATCCTCCACTGAGCAAAATATTGCAGGGCTTGGCAGCTGGGGTCTCTGATTGCCATTCAAACAGGTGGAGAGGAGTACAAATGAGACCTTAGTATCTGGTGATCCCAGAGCCAAAGAATCAATGGATTGAAATGATAATGCCAGAGATTGCAGAAAACAGTGAAAAGAAAAAAATGGGCAAGAGTGAAGCTAAACTAAGACGTGAACACCCAGGGTAGGCCATAAAACCTTGCATCTCTCAACAATGAAATGGCAAAATCATACTCTTATTTCCTGTTTGTATTTGGGTCATGGACTTTTTTTAAGGCGTAAAAGCACATTAGTATTAGAATAGCCTCTGGAGCAGATGAAGCACATTAACTCTGCAATTCACTGAAGATACGACATCAATGTTGTCATGTATCCATTTGAAAAATCCAGATTATTCCTTTCTTTGATCCCTGAAAAACAGAAGCCTCAGATGCCTTTGAGAAAATATCCTCATCAATATTGAATTATTACAGAGCAGTCTACCACATGGAGGGAAAGAACTAAAATTGGAAAATGAAACATTTGAACTGCAGCCTTCCAGGTTTTTTGTTAAAACAGAGGAATATGGGAGGAGTGCAGAGTCCACCGGGAATAGCAATAAATTAGACACCTTTTACCTTTTGGGTCTGCCATTACATCACAGCCCAAGTTGGTGGTGAATGGAAGTCATGTCCAACCGCGGGCTGTTTGCTGGCAGACTAGTGTAGCAAATGCCTTTGTGGCACCAGTCCCATTCCTCGCTGTCACAATTGACACTAATTAACACCCTTGCTGACAGCCTCGGGGGAAAAGGCCAGGGGCTGAATGGGCAAGAAAGCCGGATTGCCCTCCTCCTCCTCTAGCTGTTCTCCTTCAGGGGAGGAGTTGGGGCACGCCGGGACACAGACTGGCCTGCCAAGGTCTGGTGTCTGTTCGGGGCATGAACACACCCAACACCCCTGCTGGAAATTTCTAGTCTGCCTGACTTCCTGCAAATTCATTCACACACCAGAACAGAATTAGAAGGCACAATTTACAAATAGAACCTAGAAAAGACATTACAAAGTTAGCAATAATTGTTTGTCAGCAGTCAGCATACTCTCCATTAAAATTCAAAAAAATAACCCTGACTCCAAAAGGCTTGTGGATATGAAGTACAGTTTATATAATGTTATTTCTACTTCTCATGCACAGGAGCATCTTTCTTCTAACACCGTTCTGGAAGTGTTAGGTTACCCTGTCAAATTTTTCAAGTCTGCCACTGAGAAGAAAAGACCAATGCTGTGATGAAACTGAAGAAATGTTCTCAGACATTTTAATGTACCAGCTTTTTCAGAAGGTAATGACTTTGGTGTGTCATTGAATAAGGTCTTCACGCTCTTAAAGCTGATATCTAGTGTGTAAAATACTAGAGCCCTTAAACAAATGAAGACTAACCCTGGAAGGTGGACCATGTTTACACTAACTAGGAAAAGACTGCTACCAAGTGAGAAGTCATACAAACAAATCTGCTAAACAGAGTAGTAATTCTCAAGTAAATTGGCCTCTCATTTGGCTTTACTTCAGACTCCTATCAAATAGATTCTCTCCTTACAGACCATTTAAGGAATCAAAACCAAACAGATGAATGAATAACAGCGCATAAGACCCACGTTTCTATGTGTTCAATCCTCCTCATGATCAAATTTTTGACTGTTTCTGCTATTGCAGCCAAATTAGAAAAAATCTTCATACTGTTCAGTCAGAAGTCATGGAAGTTCAAGGGGAGAAGATGAAAAAGTGCTTACTAAAAGGAAAACCTCTAAAAATAATTCACGTAGAAAAACCCCAAAATATCTATAAATGATAGTATTGATGATACTTACAAAATCCTTCTTGAAGTGAGATCAATTGATTACTGAGAGTTCCTCAAAAACAAAGCCTTATCATTAGAGGAATAGACTGGCGACCAGCAAACCTGCTGCCTCATTTCCAGCACAAGTCGATGCCAGTCATTGCCTGAGAAGAAAAATACATTTGGCAACGGAGTACCATAGTGTGCTGAGGTACCCTGTACATCAAGCCCTGATGCATGAAATGTGACAATACTTCAAGGTTTACCTCCTGGGCTATAGAAAATACAGCATATGCTAGTGAAAAAATTAATTCGAATCAGAAAAAAAGAATCTTGTTTTCCCCGTTTTGCAACGGGAGACTGTTTCTAGACGCTCAAGAATCCACCCACAACAGGCTGTTACCACACATGAGATGCAATGTAAGCAGATACTGAAGAATACCTGCTTCTACATGTAAGAGGCAGGCTGAAGCCTTAAATATTGCATGTGACTTTCAAGGCTTGCAGCCAAATTTCAGGGTAGCAATATGTGAATTCTTAGAAGGCTAGTGAACTCTTAATTCTGGTATCATTGATCCTGTCTTGTTAGTAGTGGTCCTTTTAAAATAGTAAAATATACTTTAGGGTGAACAAATTCAGGCCATGAGTGCATCTTTAATTAACAGATGCATTAATCACATTTCTGCATGGTTTGACATGTGAAGATTAACACCATTTTGTTTATCAAGTGCAGAAGTCCAACCTTCCAGAGACAGAGATAATAGCTACTAAATATTGTTCATAACATGAAATAGCGAATACTTAGATGCTTGCCTTTCCACAGGATGCATTACAATAACAGCTGTTATTTTACTTTGTTAACAGTGATTTTTCTTTCACTAAATTAAACAATACTAAACCCAATTCAATTTGAAAGCATTTTGGTGGTGCCCTGAGTTAAAAAGGAATTTGGCAGAAACATGTTTGACAACTAGTAAGTTAACGAGGCGTTTACCTCCTCCGTATGACATCCTAAGCCTTTTAAGGTTTGAAGCCAGTCTCATGCTTTGGTTCACATCACACAGGAATCCTGGAGCACACAAAATGGATTCCCTTCAGATGAAATTGAATTGGAAGATGTGTTCCAACAACCATGTATTCCAGGCACAGGAGCAGACTAGGGCTAGATCAACATAAAAACCTCAGAAGTTTAGAATAGGCACCATCATGTAGGTACAGAATAGAAATGTACAGAATAGGCATCAAGTGTTCTGCTCCAAAACCCCACTTCTGTCAGTACACACAATTTCCTAATCTAACCAGAGCTTGAGCAGCATGAGCTGGGATTAGATCGGAGTATTTCTCTCAGTTGTCTCCACTCCAGAGCCTCTTTGCATGCTGAAAGTAAATGTTTGTAGATATTTCAGATATACGGGGCAAAGAGAAACAAACATTTTGGTACTTTTCACTTCTTGTTGGGGTGACATAAGTACTGGCTGATGGGAAACAAAACAAATACTGCAGATTGTTTTGATTCCTGTCAAGGCTGTTATTACACTGCTTGCATATGAAAAATCATTTTCCTTTTAGGAAAATATTTCCAAAATAACATGTCTGCTGCTTCACATTGCTGTTGTCAAATAGTCGAGAGTATCTCTACGTCCTCCCTGTCACTTCCAGAGTGTGTCAGAGGATGGATCAAAATGATCTTCTGGGTTTCTGAGCTGAGACAAAACGTGGGTCCACACAGTGAACGCTGCCATGCTTTGGGGGCATACCACATCTTTGAATCCCCATTGCTCTTCATAAGCACTAAGGATGAGCAGAGGCAGCGTTTTTTTTACGGCATTTGCAATAGAAAAGTCGTGTATGTGTAACTTTTAAAATTAATCTCTCAGGCACAGTGACATTCTGTACCTTGCTTTAATTGTTTCACATCTGATAGTTAAATTCTATTACCACTAACACAACTTGAATATGAACTCCTAAGAAATGCACTTATTTGTCAAGTTGACTGAGCAAGGAGAGCAACTATCCTTACAGGGATTCCAAATCAATCCTACTCCAGGAGGTAACTGCCAGTACTAATAAGGATTTTGTTTTCAATGTGCTGTATGTTTCCTCAGGATGTCACTTTCCTCATCAAGCAAGTCTGCAGGCACTCACTCAACTCCAAACAATGTAAAGCCATTAAATTCTTTGGCCTTGTTAAGGGGAAATATAAACTTCCAACCACACAAATAAAAAGGTCCTGTAAAGCAGCAAAGTAACATTCATCTTCATGCAAGCTATTTTTCTTCCATGTTATTAGTGATGCGAGCTCCCAACTTCTAGTTTGATCTTTAACTTTTGTGAGATGCTGTCAGAGTTCCACGTCTGAAACAGGAGCAATATGGTTTTGTTTCAGAGGCATGCCTGCCCGTTCGCTCCTTACTCAGCCTGCTTTCAATGGCTTTCTCTTTTCTGGAACATTGCTATGGAGCCCAGAGATTTTCAGCTGTGGTTCATCACCCTGAACCCTTTGTTCCAAGTGGAAGAGGAAGGCAGTGCAACAGAAAGGTAATTTTTGGTAGACTGCTCAATGCTGTGCCTGATCCAGCCATTTTTGGATTTCTATGCATCTTCCCATTTGTCCATATAGTGCTATTAACATCACAGTACCTCAGCAGACAAATTATTATGCTTTACTCCCATGTTGACCTCTTGTTTACATCTTCCTTGCTTAACACAGCATGGAATTTTTTTACTGGTTTACGTGGTGTAATTGGTCACCTAAGTGTCAGGAAAAAAATACACTGAGCATCGAAGAGCTTAGTTCTGAGCTCTGCTCTTGTGCTGAAACTACAGTAAACCGTCACATATTCTATGGAAGTCTGACTGTCATCACTTCTCCTCGGTAGCTTTTCTAACTATACCGCTCTCTGCTAGCATAACAGCTTTTCGCTTTGATCACACCCTGGTAACACTCGGATATGTTTATCTCCTTTGACTAAAGGGCAGTTCTTCCCAGAAATCTATCTCTGATATTCTGCCCGTTTAGACAGTGTCTGAGCATTATATAGAGGTTCAGAGCAAAACAAAGCTGTAAATTATTTACCTACTTGAATCTAAACTCAGGCAAGCAATGATTTCATCCCTCCATAGTAAGAAAGTTCATATCATTTCAGCCACACTTGGAGAACACCAGCCCAGCTCATGCACCATCCAGCATAGTTAATATTGCTATAAATACTACACTTTAAAGTCCATATCGTTCTGTACAAAAAACCTTTGCCTGTTGCCATGGGATTCTGGTCCTGAGTATGAGAGAGACACAAAATGTCTTTTGACAGTTCTTTGCTGTAAATATGTTCATGCTTGTAAAATGACCTCCTGTATTTTGTGTGTGAACAGAGATGTAACTTCCATTAAAGCCTTTGAGTGTAACGCTCTCATTTATGCCAACGTGAACACATACATGCACGAAAGGCTGCTATACCCAAGTTAAATCATGTATGAGTAAAAAAGTAATTTGGATCAGTTCACTATTAAAAAATGAACACACACATGCTATCAGAAGTCTCAGAGCCTACCTTCAAATGTTTATCACATCACCTCACTGTCTCAACTTTGATGAACTAAACAGAGTTTAAAGTCTTGTATTGTAAGATGTTTTCTCAACTGTCCCTTACTTCAAACTCTTTTCTTTCTAAAGTGGATACCAGAATAGCACACACTGTGGTATAAATTATTGACATTCTGATCCATTCTACTTCCCTGTGTATATTGTGTATATTCAGAATAAATATATTATTTGGTTTGGTATATATCCTCTGAGGCTACATCCAGTTTAATTACTTGACAAACACAATCCCAAATTCTTTCAGTCAGTACTGCTCTATTAAGCAGGCTTTGCCTGCATTCCTGGCTTTTAGAAGCAGCAATCTGGTTTTTGCTATATTGAAATGCGTATTGTGTGAATGGATCCAGCCCATCAAGAGATCAAGGTTGCACTTTCTACATCTTTCTCTACCACTCAACAGTGATGTTTTAATCACTGACAAATCATCATTAGGAATAGCACTGGGCCCACTACCGTGAAATGAAACCCCTTAAAAAGAGCCCTACTCAAGCGAGGTTCCCCCATGATGGGTGATTTGTGAGGTGTGTCAGTTGACTGATCTTTAACCTATGTAAAGCATATTTTATTTTTTAAAAGTTGTAAGGTACTAAATCAAACACCTTAAAAAGATTATGCAGCTAACTTTATCAACTAAATTTATAACATACTCAAAGACTGAGATTAATTGTTTGACAAATCCTCTTTCTCATGAAATGCTGGCTGCCTTTCACTAGTGTTTAACTTTTGGTAACTAAACTTCCATCAGTCTTTTAATTAGTTTCCTGGGGGTTGTTGTCAAAATACCAGTCTGTGCTAACCTGAGTCACACGAGTCGTGTTTCTAAGTATTTGCACAATAAAATATCCCCCCATGTTCTAAGATACATTCATTTCCAATAGCATTGGGTCTGAGGTGACCCCAGCTCCTCTAGGACTCCTGTAAAAAAAATCTCTGTCTCAGGCTGCTGCTTTTTCTGTGTTTATCCCAAACAGAGATTAGAAAAACATCCTTTTCAGTTATTACTGGACTTGAAAGCATTTCATCACAAGGTGACAGAAACCAAAAGAAACTTACTGAGCACATCTGCCTTTTCTGCACCATCACTAGGAAACCTGTAACCTTTAAAACCTATAGAGTTTTTTTTATTCTATTTAGAGTAAAAGAGATCCTAGCCAATATACTAAACCCAGTACTTTTAGTTTTGCCCACATTAATTTTTCCTTCATGTCTTTTGTTTATTTATTTTTTTTCCCCCTTCTACTTACACTTGACAGCTATTTATGTCCCCTATTCCCATTAGAGTTAAATACGTGAGTTTTACTTTTTAATGCTCTCTTCATTGTATCACTGAACTGGAATGGATTTTTAGCTAACATTTTCTTTCACGTCAAGGGATGTGGCTTTGGAGATATGTAATTACTACATTTTCTTTAAAGAAAAAAAAAAAGCACATTTTCTGTTCAAATATTTGCTAAGAAATGTCTACAGCTGTGGGAATTTGCTCCTTCTCCAGCAAACCATAGTACAGGTTGCAATTGCCTTCTCTTCACCCTTAATGAATATAAACTTGTTATGATCCCTGGGCCAGTAGTAACTTGTATTTATTGCTGTATTTATCCATCATCATGTGGTTCAAAATGCAGTTATGCAGGTGAGGCTGCAGCATTTTTTTAACTATGAAAAAAACCCATGAACTTTAAAAACTCGGTTCAAGCTCCGTTTACACTAGTGGCAGATCCTACAGAGAAATCACATTTCTACTTGATTTCAGATAGAAGCCATTTTACTGATCATCCTCATTGTCTTTCACAGTACTTCTGCTAGCTCTACCACATATTTTGAGAGCAGTGTATTGGTACATCTAATTTGTCCTTTAGTCTTCCTGATACTCTCAAATACTCTGTTTGCACTTTTGACTGCTTTTGTGCTCTGAGCACATATGCAATGACTATGTCACTCCTGTGGGGTAAAAGCTAGGTCAGTACTACTGCACAGAAATGTGGGGCAGTGTATCCATTTATCTTAAGGAGCTTTTAGCTTCTACATAATGAAATGCAAGCCAGGGAGCAGTGACTTGCTTTCTGGATTTCATCGTCCAAGGTAAGTCCATCACAGATGAACATTGCTCTTGCCAGCCACGTTTTAAAAAAATCAGAGGCATGCAAGTATTCTGGCTCTGCATCCCAAACAGACCATCTGCCTGAGGTGCCTGCCCAAGTCCTGGAGAGAACAAAAGTTCAATTGTGTCTGTCTTGTCCGTGTTTCTTAGCAATGTCACAACAGCACAGGACAGTCTGAGTTGCAATAAAAGAAACCAGGCCCTATTATTGGCAGTATTATAAACATACCTCTAATTTAACTCTACAGCAATCACATGTGCATCTGAACTGGACTGGGTGTCTGTGCTCCAGTGAGGGAACTTTTTGGAGGTAGTAACAGCACGGACACTGTGTTTCTTTCTGGAACTGATAATCTATGAACAATGGATACAGATAAAATACAGGAGAAAATGTTCCGGCTTCATCAGCCATTCATCTGTGAACCACGAAGCTGCATCAGGCAACACAATGGTATCATTTAAAGTTTTGGGAACACACTGCAGATTTCCAAAGTCACTCAGCTGTTTGCTGGGTAATGCCTGAAGCTAGACTGACGAGCTATGCAATCTAATGCCCAGCTTCTCAACTGTTTGTATAGATAAGTCCATATAGATACTGTTCATATAAACACAGGCTGTTTTTTGCATTTAACTTGGCAAATAAAGAAAGAGCTAAATACACAAATATACAAAATTTTAATCCAAAGCATCTCCTTTGCTGTTGAAAATGATAATAAAGTTTGCAATAAATAAGAGATAAAATATGTAAATATTTGAAGAAAAATATAATTAAAATAAATGGGAGAAACTCCTGTTTTCACAGCTGGTCATTGGTGCTAATTGCCAGCCTCACATTTGGTCTTCAGGACTCAATTGATAAAGGCAGCCATGACGTATTTTCTGTCAAGAAACCATTCATTTGTATAAAGATACATACCTGCCACCCCACCCTACCCATCCCCAGTCCCCACCAAAATATCAAATTTAGTCAGCAGGTTTTGCAAGACATACTAGTGCTACAGCTTCACTCATCTTCATATAAGGGATTTGCTTCACTTGGGATATGTGCAAAAGCTTTTTATTACTTGTTGGATGTTTTTTTTTTTTAATATCACCTGCTATTGTTTTTCTAACCCCTCACTTTCACATGCAACTTAAAAACACGTAACCTACCACCTACCTCCTGCTCAGTCCATTCACCAGCAACTATAGCTCTGGTAGCATGGAAGTTAGGGGAATGATGCGCCACTACTACCAATGATTTCATTATAAAAGCCATTGTAGTAGACTCACGCTATGTGCGAAAGACCAAGTGGACAGAGCTGGGAGGCTCCTCCAATCCAGCCCCTGGTATATCTCAACCTTGGTGTTGAGAAATTGTCTTTTCCTGGGATAAGAGGCTAATTTATCATCTATAAAATGACGCATCTTTCTCGTTTCATCCAGCTGCCTTCTTTGTAAGAAATGGACAGCTAAAGAGACTTTTTAAATAGATTATATCCTAATTAATAATTAACATTTAAAGCAGATATACAAAATGGCTCATAGCCAAATGGGAGATAAAAACATTTTTTAAAGCTACAATTAATTTATTCTAGAAATGAAATGATAAGAAGTACAAGAAAATATTTAGAGACATTTATCTGCACATTGAAATAGAAGTATTGTGACCTGAAAAAATATGGAAAGGTTCCTGACATCTGGTGGCCCTTGATAATAAATATTCTTCCATGCTACTGAAGCAAAATGATGAGTAGCAAATACAGAACCAAAGCTTTGTCTCCTACCCCAAGAAGTTTCTTTTCCCCTCCACTCCTATTTTTTTCCTTCATCTTGTCTAAAACATAAAGAAAATGTATTAAATGAATTCAGTGTAGAAAAAAATCACAGGATTCATAGGGGAAATCCTTACATCTCTACTTACTCTCAGCAAAGCCTGAAAACAAGTGAGATTCCACACAGACAAGCTCTACAGACCCCTGTTACCCCAAATGTTGCAGAACCTCTTTGCTGCCATTTTTAAACTCTGAGATGCTAGGCTATGGATACAGAAAAGGATGGTCTTCGGTATTTGAAGACAAACCTGAAAACATGATTACTTTTTTTTGAAAGTAAATAAAGCTTCCTTTCCCCAGTAACTCCAGCAATGCATTTCAGTACTACTAAATTCAGTCCTTACATTTGGATTTACTCAATTCCTTTTTATCCAGAGAGCATATCCTCTTCCCTCAAAATCATGGCTGCTTTAATCCCAAGGCCCAGAATACATTTCAGTACTGATGGCAGGAGCAGAATCCAAGTACCCAAAGCAAGACCTGCTACCTATGATAGCTGATGTCACTCCTACTTCAGATCTCCACAGATGACGTTTCCCTCTGTCCTGCATGTTTCTGAAGCAGCAGGCATAGGTGGTATTCCCTCCATCCTGCCTGTTGACATCCAGCATTTTGGGTGGAAAAAATGTGCAGGTGTCAGTCGGAGACTCCTTAAAATAACCACCACATGAATCTTCTTGCACGCTAAGCACCTGCAAAACTCCTGACAAGACCTGGCCAGCTCCATGTGGCCATTGCTCCAAGCCTCTCACTCCCTCCATGTCCCCTTCCTTCAGCATCACTCTACAAGTCCCACCAGCAATGCTGTTCACTGCCTCGCATGACCTTCCCCTGTCTCTCGAAAGTTTCCTGCTCTACTCAGGTTGGAAGATTTGCAGGCACCAGTGACCAACAGGTCTTCTCCAGACGGAGACTGTACCTAGCGAAGTGGAGGATTTGCCTGCTGATTGATCCCTCAGTACCACTGTAATAAGCAGACTAATTATAATTTCATATCTTGTGCCAAAGCGTAGAGGCCAAAGTGGCCGAAATGCTTCAAATGGAAGCTGACAGCATTATCTTTGGACAAGACTGAACGTTGAAAGAAAGCAAACATTATTTTTAAGGCTGCACAGAGAAAACATCTCTTGCAGAAAGTGAATAATAAATATACTGCATGCCATAGCAAAGTCCATGGGGGGAGGCAGGGGATTGCTATAAAACATAGTATTCTAACTACTACAGATGTTGCTACTAGAATTTACAGCTTTCTCTGCATGCTTATCTCTCCTCACCAGTTTCTGCACATTGAATCACATTCAAACATGGGCATTTTAAGCCATCTTTTTATTATTTTAACCTTTTTTTTTAAGCTAGAATTAATTTCTTCTGTGCTATTCTGTAATGTTAAATAGATGCAAGACCTGTATTTACAAACCACATGCAATCCTATTTTGGCACATGTAAATTACATGCAAATACATTCTAAATTAGTTTGTTTATCACTCCAGAATTCTAATCCAAAGGTTTGGGTTTTTTAAATTTAGTTTTTATTCTGACATGTTTACAAAGGAGTTTGACTCTGGAAAATAACTTAATAAACTCAGGGTTAGTTATGCAATTAGAGGAGGCATCTGGGAACCATAAAACCTGAAAAACAATATTTACATCTTTTGTACATCCTAGATTCCACTTGTTTTTTTCTCCCTAAATTCATCTTCTCAAAATATTGCTGTTATTTTTGTATGAGGACAAGCAACAAGAAGTCATTTTTATAACCAATGACCCCTCTCTCCGACGAGCAATTCATGGGGTAGCACTGGATAAAATGCACAAAGTAGAAGATTTTATTATAAAAAAAGAAAATGAAAAATAACTGAATTAACATTGATCATGACTTTTCAACAGCATTTCTTATTATTACAGCCAGGCAAACTCTCCTGTGGGCAGTAAAGCTTTCCCATGTATTATTAGCCCTCTACAGAAAGCTATGAAAAGACACAAATCTGTTTTGTCAAAGGACAGAAGAGCATTTAGTTATAAGAGAAAGTATGGTCATAATCCATTGTTGGGTTAAAGGTGAAGAAAACAGAACTATAACACAAAGCCTTAAGAGAGTAATACTCCTGCAGTTAATTCCTGAACACCACAGTAGAGCTGCCTGGTTTGTGGGGAGAATACATTCTCAGGGCAACCTGACATCTATACGGTTTATATTTATTAGTAGCAGTGCTATTATACAGCATCTCTATTTGTGCGAGGTACAACTGCACACAGTGCCATGGCTGCTGCTTTGGGAGGCATTTGTTGAGACACCACAAGTGTCCAGGCAACCGGTGCGAAAGCCAGCGCAACGGCAGAGGTGACCACCCGCGCCTGGGTGTTGCAGACAGAGGGATGGGAACGTCTTGCTTGGCTGTGCTGCTGGCAGTGGTCCATCCCAGAGCCCAAAGCAGCTGCCCAGGTACTCTAACTAGACCACATGGGAAATTTTCCTAATATACAGAAAGCTATTTTAGTGCTTGAATAACAAAATTCAAGCGCCCCGGTTGCAGCGAGGGCGTTCAGATCCAAGTCACACACTGACGTGTGCTTGAAGTTGCTTTCGGTGTCAGATCTTTGACAATGCTTAGGGGTTTGGCCCAAGTAAGAGGTTACTTAAGTGCTCTGGATCAGATGCCAAAGCATATTTGCAGCAGGTCTAAGTGATTGCTTTTACATCCAGCCATGGGCCCTGCACCCTCGCAGTCCCTGGGAGCAACAGCAGGCAGGCAGGTTTAGCACAGGGGATGACAGCATCACGGCAGAATTTTGCAGCGCTCTGGGGCTGCCTGGAGTATGGGCAGGAAAATCAGGATCTCTACAGATAATTCTTCCTTCCAGTAGTTCCCAGAGGATAAGAACAATGGATGCAAGCTGTGTAACAGGGCAGGTAATATAATAAAAATTTCAAGAATAATATAATCCCCTACCGTGTCCTAGATATTTCAAACACATTTATTTTCGTTTTGATTTGTATGTCCCAGCAAATACAACTTTATGGTTTACGCTGCCCTTCCCAGGCCGCACTGCAGACCTTATCCCATACTGTCTCGTGCCCCTTCCCCTCCCCTGCCTTGCTCCTCTGCCAGCACTCCCTGTCCTGGCACTCACGGCATCTACGCGGTCCAGTGCAGCCTCCTGTACAGATGCCACAGCTAGCTGCAACATCAGAACCAGACCGTGGTGTTAAAGCAGTATTTCACCTTCCTTTAACCTGCTTTTTAAGGACACTGCAGTGATACCACTGCCTAACAGTACTCACGTTATCTCATTTAGCAGCATCTCCGATAACTCCTTCCAATACTGCACTGAGCTGTGTGATGAACAAATCAGTTTTCCACCATGGATTTTCAGCCTGTATTCACAAAACCTTCCCCATTCAAATCTCTCCTAAAAATTCCTTTGTGCCGTCAAGTTTCAAGCTCAAAATAATAATAAAGGCTCTAGGTTATCCTTTCCTGTGGGTTTCCCAGTGACCTTGGCTGACTGCTTAAACAGAAACTGTTCTGCATACCAAAAAATGAGCCCACTGTCAATTCTTAGAAACAAATGAGCTAAGGAGAAGTCTTTCGTGCAGTTCCAGCTCCTTTCTTCCTTGGTCCCATCCATTGTAGCTGTATAATCGTCACTGTTTTGCCATTTTCTGCTACATCAAGATTGGAAGAAAGGGGTAGCAAGGAGTCACAGGAGTCTAGAAGGCAGCAAAGGTAGTAGTGGGCAGCTCATCAAAACCAAAGTGCAGTTCTATTGAAATAATTTTTCATTTGACGCTCTTTTTCCATGTTTCCTGCCCACTGCCCCTTGCTTTATCTATTTAAGTCACCAACTATTCAGCTTGGTGTCACATTGTGCATCTGGCACAATGACATCCTTGTGGACTGGGACACATGGGTGCTACTAAAATAGAGATGAAGCACAGTTTGTGCCTGCCTGGGTGAAAAAGAAGTCACGAGCAAAGGTTCAGGTCTGGGTGCAATTCAGCAGCACTGGACTGCCACCACCCTAAAGCCAGAAAAAAGAAAAAAAAATAGAAAAGAAAAATCCAGGGCTTATCTTTCTCAGGCTTAGCACCCAGGTAACATGGCTTGTTGGCAACTGGCCCCACACTGGTGTGTCTGCTGCAAGCTGCACAGCTCTGCTAGCTCATGCATTTCTGCACTGTACTCCATTTTGTAGTGTCAATACAATCCTCTGCTGTCTTCTAGATACTTAATACACAGATTTTCACAAAGTCTTGTTTAGGTCACTCAGCAGATAAATAAACAAACAATTTGTTTTCCATACAGATGCCCTTTCAAATTAAAATTTCATTAAAAAGGAAGAAAGCTTTCCATTTTCTCTATAAACCTCTGATAGGAAAGGGTGGGGCTTTTTAGAGGGAAAAAGAAAAAAAAAAGATTATTTTAAGTTTTCCTCAAGCTTATGCAAAAAGAGAAGGAGCACAATACAACTGTGCACAGAATTGCTCATTTTCCCTCTCTCTAAATGAACCAGACGCTCATTCTGCACATTGTGAAGTAAAACAGAAAGCATTATGTGCAAACATTTACAGCATAAAAAGCCTCGTCACCTGGGATACTTGCTGCTTCTGAAAATTCTGATCAAAGATAAAAACCAAGACAACTCCTTGTAATCAATTATGCACGGATAGTCCTCAGCGTATGTGCAATTCATAAAAATAATACTAAAAACATAACATGGATTTACATGCAGAAATGAAATATAGACATGGACAGAACACTAATCTTCCGATGGGTATCTTAAATCAACAATCCCAGTTCTTTAAGTGAGTCTCTGGATAAATAGTTCTTCCTTGAAAAAATTTCCAGCAGCCCTTTAACTGCCCTTGCTTACACAAGAGGAGCTGCAGGGACACAGCCCAGGGCCGCGTGAAGGTTAAAGCAGGCTGCGGTTGGGGAATCAGCACTACAACAACCTGGACGCAGGTTTTATTTCTGTGTAGGCAGAGATGATTAACCTCCCCATACATCCAAAAACCACTCCTGGTGCAAAGAAAGCCATTACCTGACAATCTGGCTTATTCAGAAAGAGGGACTGCAATACAGGGAGGAAGGCAGGCCTGATGTGTTGCAGGCTCCCTTGCAGAAGTTCCCCTGTACGTAGACCCAACCTGTACATACACCGACCAGAGGCAGACTGCAACCATCACCCTCCCACATAAGCCACTGCATTCAGAAGGGAAGTTGAAGATGAATTCAGGTTTCAGGCATGCATGAGCATGCTATCATCGTCATCCTCACTAATACCAAATTCGCACTTTGAGGTGTTTTCTATGTCTTTTCTCACTCAGCCTTATAACAGTCAAGGAATTCACATCGCAATGTCAATCCTTTCATCAACTTTACACCGCTCAAGACTTGCAAAATAGTTATATTTTCACATGAGGATTTATTCCTGTTTTGTTGTAGCTGACATCCTTTCGTCACGGGTCTTACACGTTTTTGCCTAGGTGAGCCCTAAAGAGTATGTAGTGACTTAATGAGCAGATCAATTACCGTTCATAAGAAAAGATACTGTCTCTTTAAAGGTTATTTGAAGGTTGATTGCTATCTTATTGCTTATATCCTGCAAATCTATTCAGCTTTATGAATGAATTTGACCTTTTTATACTTACTGGGGGAAAAAAAAACCAGAACAGAAGTTAATTTAGAGCTCTATAACACAAAACTTTTTCCCAGAGAAATGAAAGGGCATTCAAATCGATACCTGCACAATAACGCTCTGATGAATGTTTGCACCCAATTTTCTCATTTTGCTAACTTGAGATTGGGCATTTTGAATAGTTCTCAAAGAACATATTCTTTATGTGCTGTGAAGTATGTGGTATTGTGTCCAAACAATGCTAGAGGATAATCATTATAGGAGTATCACTGGGCCTGAAAAGGTCAGTTAGTTAGAAATGTCAGCTTTCAATGCAACTATGCCGGACCTTCCTATGTAAGGATCCAATTAAAGGGACATGCCAAGGTGCATGGAAACATCATGGTGACCCATAATAATAATAAGGTATTGTGGAAGAGCTTGATATTTTTCTTCAAAAGTAATGGATTAGCCTTTAGAATATCTTCTCTGCAGTCTTACTTTGACTTTGCAAATATCACTTATTCTACATGTATCCAAAAAAAGGTCATTTTTTAAAATGCAAAGGTGAGGATGAAACAGCTTTACTAAAAGTAAATATTTTGCAAAGAAATGGAAAAAAAATCTGGTTTCATTATTGGATCAAAAAAGTGTCACTTCAGTAGATCTCAAAACTGTGATATTTGAGATGGATATCGATGGTGTAGATAGGGATAGGTCAGGGGACAGGCAGAAAGATCATGATGAACTAACTCTCTTGGGACATGTTGTGAACGAAGACTGTCTGCACAGAGAAAAGGCATTGGGAAGAGCAACACCATTCAGTGAACATGTAGCATCTCTGCAGTTGTTATTCCGCCAAATGGAGAGATATAAGTAAGAATCAGGAAGGTACTGATCTGCACAAATAAGTAATTACAGGCAACAATATTACTCCTCCTTATCATAGCAAATGGAAATTCTTACAGCTCTTCAGATACAGTGAAGATGAGGAATTGGATACAGTCAAATTTCCTAATTAGCCTCAGGACAGCTGAAACTAACCTAATGGCACAACAACAACAACAAAAAGTGCACGTTTTCTCTCTGCTCTCTGTTAGTACATCACCTTGCTGAGGTTTCACCAAGTCTGGAACAAATGTCTTCCTGAAGTTTTCGGGTTCAGCTAAGACTGACAGCACAGGAATTTCCCTTTGAGCTGAGACTTTAGGATGTATACTTTATTTGTATGTTAGAGAAATTCTTGTACTGTGGGTTCAAAAAAACCATTTGGGCTCTATTGCCTTGCTGAGCAATGAGGTGCTGGTCCCCCAAGTTATTTTACATTGCCGTGGGCAAATGGGTGGATGATCACTCAGTGTCTTAGTGATATGAGAAATAGTTTCACTTCTATCCATCACGGAGCATTAGGACACTCAATTATTACTGGAAAGATAAGTAATTTATTTCTCCACCACCTTTTCACATAAAATAGCATGCGAAGCTTCACTAACAAACACTAACAGTAATTATGTTAGGCTGTTTAAAAACTCAAATGCTATCCCTTGACACGTACTTAGACCAAAATCAATGTACTATTAATTACTAAGGACTATCAAAAATAGTACCTGAATTTTAGCAGCAAACAACTTTGTCACATTTTATTACTCTGTATCATTTTTACTAATACCTGTCTTATAGCTTCATGACTTGGAGTTCATATTATTTTCATGCTTCAATTAGAAAGAAGTAGATAGCCAGACTATCCAGGAAGGTAATGGAAAAGCCTTGTAGCTGGGCTTAGTGTTGGAATTTATAGTTAAATGAAACTTTCAAATACACTATAAAACCTCTCCTTCCTTTATGTAGTTTTACTTGAGGTTTCATAAGCAGTAATATGTAGAAATGCAAAACTTAATCAGCTAAAAAATATAGCAAATCCCACATATCATTTTATGCGATGCCAGGAGAGTAGAAATATATTTTCCTAACCAGAGGAAATTAACTAGGCAACAGTCCTATATCTATAATTTAAAGCAGTAAAATATGTATGGCAGAACCTAAAGCCACCTTAAAAGAATTCAGTGTAGCAGTGTATCACAAATTAATGAAATGGAGACATTTTTAGAGCATGCAGCACTGATGATATTAAAGTGAGGAGAATATTTCACCACATAGATCGGTCTGATAAATACTTTTAAAATCAAGCTTTTTTACCCTATTTAAAATTGTAGGAGCTTGAATATTAGGGGGAAGCACACACAGTGTCATTAGCATTTCTGATCAAACCTCAATGCTGTCCCACAGAGATTAGGAATATCTTACTCTGTCCCTGCATGTAAACCTCTAATGTGGTCAGAGCAAAATCTGAGTAAATCAAAAGACAGGAATTATGGAGTGAGCTCTTACTTTATTTCACCTGAAACAGAAACTTAAAATACTTTATATTCCATGCTGTAGCCAAGCTAGGCACTATGGAATATTCAACTACCCCAGGTTTTTTAAATGCAATCAATTTACTGCTGCCAAATGTAGTAAGTTTATATACATCTGGGAAACACACACCTACGGTGCTGATGAATTTCTCCTGACATTGCACTGATTTCAAGAGAATGTTATTTTAAATTGGCAGTAGAGAGACTGGTAGAGAAGGATAAAGCCCTGAGGAGGGCTGAATCAAAGAGAATTTCAAAAGAATTTTCCTGATGGTTCTTGGATAATACCACGTTAGCTATTTTCAAAGCCAATAGTTTCCAACACACTTCCATTTATGGTATCAATAATTAAAAAATACTTCAGTGGGAGATGAACTTACCTCACTGCGAAGAGAAATTGGAAAGCTGTATTATTACTGTAAACACAGGAGATGCAAAAAGCTTTGTCTCCATGGAAAAGCTATGGAAACAGGGATTTCTTATTTGCAACTATCAAGTAGTTACCACAAAATGTGGTGTGATTGTATGTGCATGTTCAAAGTGTTACTAGAACATGATCACATAGAAACGAAGAGCAGATCCTCAGCTCCTTTGTGCAGCAAGGCTGAATTAAGCTACACGAAGATTTGGTCCCAAAACCCAAAGTCAACTAGAAGAAGTGTGAAGGAAATGTTTTGGATCAAATTCAGATGTAAAACTAAGTTTAAAGAAAATTTAAATTACCAAAAACTTAAATCTCATTATGTCCCACTCCCTGCCAGCACATCCCTGCCAGCTACTAATGAATTTTTAACATCTTTCCCCCACCCCACTGCGCACATCAGCTCTGACTCCGGCACCCTGAACCGTACAGCACGTTACAGTCTAATTGTAACTCACATGTCAAGGGGCAAGAAGAAAGGAGTGTGGCGAGAGCATTGATAAATTTAACTTAACATTCCTCCAGCTACTCAGCAGTAAGGCAGAGCAGTGAACCCTCCTCCACATTTTACATGGGTGTCAGTTACTTCAAAGGAATATATTTGAGCATGAGGGAGTCTGGCTCACTCCCAGCTTATGCATCATTCGTGTCTGGCTGTTTCTGGAGACCCACAGCAAAGACTTCCTCCACATTGGGGCCCGTTGTGGAGCTTTCTGTAGCTGTTTTCTTAGGGGTGCTGGAACAGGTCAGCTCTGTACATTACTTGCAAAATGTGTAGCTGGAGCTGCAGCTCTCACCTGTGGCATGCCTTTCTTTTTCTTGTGTTTTTCCATTTTTTTCCAGACTCTCCTCAGTCCAGGTTACAGATTAATGATCTGTACCTGTTCGGTTTAACATAAAAAATGTGCTTTTAAGTTAAACACCTGTTCAGCCAGGTTTTGCAGAACCGCGCTCGCATCACTCAGTGCTCGGAAGCCATCAGAAGTAAGGCAAGTCGTAGTGATGGGTCGCCCTCGCAGCATGGGCTCAGCCCAGTGCAGGCAGTGTGGAGATTTGGGGCATGAGGAACAGTCACTCCTTCCCAACCATCAGTGATTCCTGGGAAATCGTGCAACAGTCACCGGGAACAGCACGACTGCCACCAGGTAACGTTAAGGTTTCTGTGATCCCACAATCTGTCTTTTGAATGTGTCAGCACTTGTGTCTCAACAACCTTTAATTGACATTAATGACATCATTTTACATTGCAAGTAATCTCATTAATTCACTGATTGATTTTTGGAAGGTTTTTTTGGTGACATATAAAGAGCTGTTGTAATACCCGCAATGGGTCACCAAGCAATTCTTGACAAAACGTACAATAACTGTTTTGAGAATTTCACACACACGTAAAAGAAAGACGATATTTGTCATGACAGAAGTGCAAATCACAGAGATCACCTTTAGTTTTGAAGTCCTTTGTCTGTTCTTAGAATTAAGCAACAGGGCTTTGGTGGCCAGTATTGCTTGTGAGACACGGAGGACTTCCATACTCTACATAAGGCTGAGTGACCTCCTCCACAAACGAAGGCTGCCTGCCTGTGGCAAGGTGGAGAACAGGAACAAGTCCCAGAGGATTAACAGCTGCAACTAAATAGCCCAGTCCCTAATTTGAAACTGTAAATTAAGGTATGAGAGTGATTATGGCTGATCTCAGCCACCGTAAACGGTATCAGGACTTTGTAAAAGCAGACTGTTGATGTCAGATCTTAGACTACGGACTCAAAAAATTAAATATTTAAAAATTGCATTCTCTGAAGACAGATAAAAGCCTATGATTTATTTTATTTTTGTATTTGTGGGGCCCAAACTAGACCCTTTAATCCACAGGTTGATGTCTTCCAATTCTACTAGGAATTAAGTGCCTAACTCTTTCAGCCTTCAGCCTCTTCAAAAATCTCAGCTTTAGGCTCATAAGTAAGTTTGGCCTGATCCAGCATCCAGCTTCTTTTGAAAATGCCTTTACTGAAAGAAAAACTGTAGCCACTCAATTGTATAATCATGGCAAAAACATTTTTTTTTTTTTTTTTTTTACTATGTAGCCAATTATTGTAGATTTCTGGTTAAATATCAAAACGTAAAACCTGCATTTAAGAAAAAAATGCATGTTATGGAAAGCTTTTTTCCCCCTTTTAGTGCAACATCTACTTACGCAGTTACTGAAAGGTGGTTTAGATTTAGCTATTTTGATCCTTCCAACTAATTGCTGCATTGATTTATTAGATTGCGTATTTAACTGAGAGATCTGAAGTGATAACTACTTCCTGGGATCGCATCTATTCACAAACTCAACTTAGTCCACACTTTCATTGTTCCAGAGAATACTGTGTATGAAATGATGAGGAAGGTATCACAGTTTTGTTTTACAGAAACGTCACATATTAAAGTTTTTCTGGTCCCCAACCCTCCTTTTCTCTTATATAGAAAAACAAAAGTCTGTGGACTTTGGTGCCCTTATCCAAGATCTAAATGTTTATTACGATTAAGACCTTCAGAGATATTTTTCTTTTTCCTCTTGAAATAGCGAATGCTGAAGATACGAAAAATGAAAAATGTGCCATGTTTGTCCTTGAAGTTACAGTCAGAATAGTGACAATGGCTGTATCACACTGTATTGTTGCTGTTATCAGCAAGTGCCCTGAGCATACATTAACATAATTGCAAGCCGCATGAAAAGTGAACATGCAAAATTGTGATGCAATTGCCAATAGCCTCAAACATCTGTCCCAACAAAGTGTTCCTCCTCCTTATTTTAATTCTTATTATTTTAACGAGGTTAGTGAAGGAGAAACGATGTCACAGATGATATCTACATTTAGAGTGTCAGAACAATTATTGATGCAAAATTGTTATCCAAGCAAATGTGTGTCACATTTTGTTCACTTCCCATAACACCTGTTCATTTTGCTAACACATTATTCCCAGTTAAAGCCAGAACGCATTAGACTTAGTTAAAGCCAACCTAAAAGCTTAACACGTGCATACACCTGAAAAATTGAAAAAGTTAACCAAAAAGTAGCACCATTCAAGCACAGTGTACAGCTGAAGCTGGTGGGCAGCAAAGTTCTGTATCAGCTAATGGAAAGAAGCTGAGCCAGAAAACAGCAATACATTTAAAGCCACCCAGCCCTAAGAGCCAAGATCAAAGAGGAGCACTATTCAAATCACCTGCATTTCAACCACGGTGACCTTCCAAACTCACTATGCCAAAGAGCCCAACACTTTCCCAATATAACACCTTTTACTTTGCCTCCTCAGTAGCAAATGACAAAAGCCATTATGAAGCAGATCGTTTAAAGCATGTTAATTTTACCTAAATATTTTCTGACCCACTTTGGGGTTCTCCACCCTAGGCTTGGACCTCCTGTGTCCTAGCACACTTGCAGAGGGCTACCGTCTCCTTACTCCCTGAACCGCTCACGTTCGCCACCAAGGAAAGTCAAACTTGCATTTCTGTGATACTTGAACACACATTGTGAATTTGAGGGCATCTGCCCTGCAGACATACCGCTAACTGTAACCCCAGGAGGCTTAAAGAAATATCAGCACTCAAATTCATAGAGTAAAGGTCTGAAGAGGCAGCTCTGTGAACGGATAACTGCCCGGGGCTTTGCCAAGCACAATATAGCTGTCACTTGTTATTACGTGAAAGATTTTCTGGGGAACTGTGTTTTTCATTTTGCATGTCAGAAACAGGGGAAAAAACACATTTAGACAACCATCTCTTTAAGAAAAAAAGAGGAGAGCCATGTGGCAGAGCTCACTTACCAGGGCTGGTTATTGTCAAGAGGTCAAGCTGCCGTTTCTGCTGAAAAACAAATTATAAAAGGAATTGTTAAAAGGGGACTAATTTTAGAGGGTCATCTTAGACCTGCAAAGTAAGTGTTCTGACATTTATAGCAGAATTAATTACAAGTTACATGGCTCACAATAACTCTTTTGGATGGGATCCACATGTACTTTATGAGGAAGAAAAAAACCCCTTGCTCAGTCCTTTTAAAGTGTTTTTATTTGCACTTATAAAGTGTTACTATTTCTTTTTTGGAACATATACTTGAAATGGATAGCTAGAAGCACAGATGGACCGATATATTTATAAAAGTGATTTCTGATTCCACGGGGAAGAAGACAAGGAACCAAGACAAGAAACTCTAAGTTCTTTATTCATATCAATCACTGACTCATAGCCTGTATGTGATCAAACACAATTATATCGCCTTGGGGTGAACCTTTCAAAGACATAGAAGAGGATCTAGACAAACTCGAGACTGATAAAAGGAAAGCTTCTTTTCATGCTGAGCAGAGTCAGCCCATGAATCTCATTGCCACCAGATATCCCTCACCCCAAAAGCATGCCAGACTTGATCTTCACTAGATATTTGTACAGATAGCAATAGACAGGGAGTTATAATGGCAAATAATCAAGTACAAACAGAAGAGTGGTTTCTGGAAGGGCTGCAAACTTTCACAGGGTAAGCCAACCTGTACTACAAGAAGGTTATGGGTTTTTTTTCCCTGGAACAAGCTATTCCACTAATGCCTTAGTGATGGTGGGGTACGTCTGAGACATAACATGAAGATAAGGATGTTGCCTACTCCATGTTCCCAGCCTTAGGTGGCCTCCCAACCATTACATTTCCCTGTCCTGCCACTGGAATCCATGTGCTCCTGCACCGTTATCATCTTTTTCAACCTTCCTGTGGGCTGAGAGCTTTTACATCACCAGCAGGGCTTTCCCCATCTCACAGGCAGACTGTTGCTGCCTCTTCATCATAACACTTAGTAAGTTACTGTCTTCTCCCTAACTTTGACCAACATTAGTCTATCTAGCTGGCATTGAACATTATACTGTCCGGTTTAATTTCTCTCTCCTAATCTGCTCAATAATGTCTGTGTTACTTTCATTTATTGTCAGCCCTATTGATCTTTTTCTAATCTAATTCTCATCACTACATTCACTGTATTCCCTGGGTGACAGCTGAAAGTCCTTGAGGAGAGAACATTGACTTGGTATTCCCTACCATGAATGCTCTTCCTTGGAAATTATGACTCATGAAACTCCTTTCCAAACCCATCATTCCTCTATAAGTAAAGCTTCACTGACTAAAGCGTATGTACATAGTTGATCATCCATTGAATATACTTGAGCTATATTCCCAACAGTGAATGTGGCCTGATGGGAAGCTCAGTGGGGGGTTGGGCTGAAAAAACACATTTTCTGAAATCTTCCTGGCCTTCAGTCCCTAAGGTCTTGTACAACGCAAAACATATTTGTGACAAAACTAATTCCTGTTTGTTTTCATAGGTACTCCTTGTTTTCTTAACTCTGATAAGTAATTCTGAGTACGACCTTAGCAGTGTGCTTCATCACATTTGCTTTATTATAAAATACTAAGGCCAGCCTATGCCAAGCTTTTTTGCAGGTATGCCAAGGTAAAGACAAAAGGGAGCAGAAGACCCTGCTCTTGCCTTGTGTCACCTCCATAAGGACTATTCAGAAACGCTGTCCCTACTCTGCTGGTGTCTACTCACCTGCCACTCCTTTACCAGGGAGAAATAAAGGAATGTAAGCAATAGCGTAAGCAAAGGACCCACTTCCCCAGTGAGAGCCATAAGATGATATATCTCCTAGTGAGCTAAATTTTGGCAGCATTCTACAACAGAGTTATGGCATTGGTAGATAAGGGAAGAGCAACTCATGTCATCAACCTCGACTTCTGCAAAGCATTTGACACTGTCCCACACGACTTCCTGGTCTCTGAATAGTAGAGATATTGTTGTGGAACACTCAGTGTATAAGGAGTTGGCCGGATGGTCACACTCAAAGAGTTGCAGTCAATGTCTGAGTGGAGACCAGTGACAAGTGGTATTCCTCAGGGGCCAGTACTGGGACCAGTGCTGTTTAACATCCTTGCCAGCAACATGGATGGAGGGATTGAGTGCACCCTCAGCAAGTTTGCTGGCCACACCAAGCTGTGTGGTGCAGCCGACGTGCTGGAGGGAAGGGATGCCATCCAGAGGGACCTGGACAGGCTGGAGAGGTGGGACTGTACCAACCTCATGAAGTTCAACAAGGCCAAGTGCAAGGTCCTGCACATGGGTCAGGGAAATCCCAAGCACAAGTAAAGGCTGGGGAGAGAATGGATTGAGAACAGCCCTGAGGAGAAGGACTCAGGGGTACTGGTGGATGAAAAGCTGGACATGACCTGACTTCTGTGCACTGGCAGCCCAGAAAGCCAACCATATCCTGGGCTGTATCCAGAGAAGCGTGGCCAGCAGGTCGAGGGAGGTGATTCTCCCCCTCTATTCCACTCTTGCGAGACTGCTCCTGCAGGTCTGCATCCAGCTCTGGGGCCCAATATCAGAAGGATATTGGCTGGTTGGAGCAAGTCTGGAGGAGGCCACAAAGATGCTCAGGGGGCTGGAACCCCTCTGCTATGGGGACAGGCTGGGGGAGTTGGGCTTGTTCAGCCTGGAGAGAGGAAGGCTCTGGGGAGACCTTATAGCAGCCTTCCAGTACCTGAAGGGGATGGCAAGAAAGCTGGAGGGGGACTTTATACAGGGCCGTGCAGTGACAGGGTAATGGGTTTACACTGAAAGAGAGTAGATTCAGATTAGATACAAGAAAGAAATTCTTCATGGAGAGGGTGGTGAGGCACTGGCACAGGTTGCCCAGAGCAGCTGTGGATGCCCCATCCCTGGAAGTGTTCAAGGCCAGGCTGGATGAGGCTTCGAGCAACCTGGTCTAGTGGAGGGTGCCCCTGTCCACGGCAGGCGGTTGGAACTGGATGGTATTTAAGGCCCCTTCCAACCCAGACCATTCTGTGATTCTATGAAATTTTGCATAGATCCTTAATCTTCATTCATATATACAAGGCTATGAAACGCCAGGGCTGAGCACCTACTAGGCCAAAAGCTTTGCTTACATTTCCCAGCACAACTGGAACTATAAGTGCTGTATATCTAATGAACAGCTAGACCAGAAAATATATATCCAAAGCCTATACTGTGTGAAAGATTCTCTACTGGAAAAAAAGGTTGAATATAAATATCCTGCGTGTAAGAATGTTGCAAAATGTAGAGATTTGGAATAGAAAGAAAGTCATGTAGTGCAGCTGTTTTCGGATCCTGACTTGAGTGTATTAACTATGGTAAAAATAAAACAGTAAATAAAAACCCAAATAGCTTAACTTAATACTGCAGGAAAACAAAGGTGTGTAGAATAGTCTATACATCGTTGGAAATAAAATGAAATTATTAAACGTCAAATGTTAAGTTTGTAACTTTTTTCTATTTGTACAATGCCTTCAAACTGACCTTGGAAAAAACAAATTAACTCCAGATCCAGGAAATCTTTGTGCATGTGTTGAACTTTAAGCACAAGTTATTTCTCTGACTTCAAGTGGAGCAGCACTGATCTTTTGCATCTAACACCTAACTGCTGCAGGGGATTTGAAATGCCACCAGGTTCTTGGCAGTGGCTCCACCCAAACGCTCTGGGCTGGAGCAGGGCGGGTACTGCCTGACTGGTGCACTCAGAGACAACAAATTTCTCTGCTCTGACCTTCAGCAGACCTTGAGAGGTTTCTCTAATTTAGCTCAGCAAGGGAAGTTTGTGCACAGTCACCCAAGCCCTGGAGAGGAGGAAACAGCAAAGTGTATTCCAGAATCATGCATTTAAACGTGCAAAAATGCACTAATTATGGATCCAGTCACTTTCCGGCAATTCAAGCCTGCGCTCAGATCTCAGGGGCTAGCCCTCTGCCATTTCCAGGGCTCAGCTGGATGCAAGCAGTCTAGTAACTGGATGGATTTAAAAAAAACCCCAAACCCTCATACAGACACACTTATGAGTAGCTATAAAAGCAGCAGAATTTGAATTTAAAGAGAGAGACATTACAAGTGTCACAAAGATTAATAAAATAATTGCATCGGAAGTATCATGGCTGTGGGGCTTTATATATTCTTTTCTCCCTTCAGTGCTGAAAGATGCAAATTGCAGCTGTTGCCCCCCTCCAGCATGATCACCCTCTCTCTGTTTTGACAGATTTCTTGAAAGACTCCGCTCACAAGATGTCTGGCTTTTTTTGTTCTGTCTTTAGTAATTTTCCACTCCTCAAACACGTGTCCCTGCAGAGATGCGTGGGACTGTCCCAGTCCTCTGGCAACATACTGTCCCAAGAATTCCTTACAGCCTGAGCACTGACATGTAATGACTGTTGGTCCTGGTCTGGGGAGAGGTGAAAGTTTCCCATATCCTTAAGGCTGGATTTCCTCTATGTTGACAAAAAGGCATTCCATGAGAATCACTAAAATGATTTCCACATCATCAGCTGTAATTCATAGGAGGCAAAAAGCAAGATTCCCTGCATCACCACCGTATCTCTATTGCTATAATCCTGTCCCACCTTTAAGGGGCAGCATCCTCATTTTCACTTTGCTGGCTATTTGAAAGCCCAAAGGCACGAAGAGGCCATTGGTGATTCATGCTGGCTGCTCACCTCGTGCAGTTTTCTACCAGCGGTACTACCCGAAGGCACAGTCCCTGCAGTGCGTTAGGGCTCTGCAGCCAACCTGCGGCAGATCGTGTTCCCTTCCACAAAATTAACACAATCTTTAATTAATGCAATAAGCACTGATGAGTAATAAATCATATTAAAATACAAGGAAGGCAAATTTTTAATAAATTAAGCATTGATTCACTCAATAAATATTAATCTACTAAGCATCAAGAATTCATTACATTTTAGAAAACCAGTTGAAATACCTCGCTGGTGAGCTGGTCGGAAGTGTGCAGAATGGTCCCTGTTCACTCATAATATACACTTATTTTAAACTAATTCCTTAATTTATCAAGTTAAACAACTTGCCTGAAAGTGAGTCTGGATTATTATTCCATTGCTGTACGCAGTTTTCTTGACACATATTCTAACTCAGTCCTCAGATCGTTTCCTAAATTTTTCTTAGTAGCCCTCTTTCTGAGTACTTCCTTTCTCTTCCTTGGTGTTGGTGGTGTTTAAAATATTTGCTGACTAGTGGCATTTAATTTTCACCTCAATTAACTCAGGAAGAGTTGTAAAACTCGGAAAAAAAAAAATCAGAGTGTGTGTGTGTGATATAAATGAACTCATTCATTTAAGTTTAGTTTATCTACGAGATGTTCTTTCACACTGCTCTCTCAGAGTTCCTCCAACCTTTTATATAGATGTGGGATGTGCTGCACTTGCTTTGACTCTTATCTACAGATTAGCAAAAGAGAAGGGAAAAAAGCCAGATGCAAAGATGCCCCATGAGACTGATATGGGAGCTGTTTCTGTAGCAACCGATGATTTTCTTCTCATGTAAGAATGAGCCTAGTCATATCTAACTCTGAATGTATCTGGGCCTCCCTTGCCAGCCAAAGCTGTGTCAAGTATAAAGTCAATATAGTCAGAAAAAGTGATAACAAAAGGCAATTATAAAGTCATCTTCCTACTCCTACACTCCTCCACCAGCAGGGATCCAAAGGATATCCTTACCCATGCGTTCTGTCCCAGCATATCATCCCAAAGCATCCAGCAGAGAAGGTAAGCAGAGATGGAGGTGGCCACCAGCCACCCAGGTGTCCACACACAAGTCTGCTGTGCTGAAAGCTTTTCCAGCAGCCCCATGCACCCACATTCCAGGAGACAGCGGTGCTCTGGCAGGGGTTTTCCTAGATTGCAAGAGCATCTACACCTGCCTTGCCCTGAGTCTCCATGTAAAACTCACAAGCTCAGAGCTGAGATCAACTTCAGCTTTAGAGAGCTCACGTTGGGTCTGTACCATTTCACTGCCTTCACTCTGCAGGCAGGACTTTCTGCAGCTATAAGCCCAAAGGCAGGCTGCCCATCTCACTGACATCTCCTGCCATAGTCCACCCACGCGAAGCTGGAATTGACACTCTGGGATCACAAGAGGACTTTGTCTTCCTAAATGTATTTTACCCAGCGCAGTCTCTGCTATTGATCTCTTCCATCTAATTTTAATGTGTTTTGAACAGGTATCTCTCCCTACCATCTTTAATCGAGTATGCAATTCAGAGGGTTTAAAACTGAAATCAAGTGCAGGATTTTTTTTTTTTTCCTGGAAGCTTTGTCACAAGTTGTTACTAATTGTGCCTTTTCCTTTTAACTTCTAAATTAGCACTTCTCTTCTATAAACTGACAGTGCTGACATAAGAGTAATTGAAACCAGTGCATCTTCTCACAAAAGAAAGCTGAGTATGTGCTGAAGGCTTTGCAGAGGTGAATTTCACATTTCTATGGCCTTTATTATTGCCACACTCTGTAATGTCAATGCTTTTGAAACCTATCATCTAACACTATATCATGAAAGAACCCAAAAGTTCAGAGAAAGATGAAAGAGATCCCCAGTGTGGCACCGTGTGGATGGCACAACACAGCTGCCCACAAGCACCACCCTCCTCGGTTTTGCACTGGGGGGATTTAAAGCAGAGGGGAGGAAGGAGGGGGAAGTTGCAGAGAGGAGAGGTAAAAAGCTCTGTCCCATCCTTTCACATTGCCACCTGATGAGAGACCAGCCACCCACCTCTGTGGGTTCTGATCCTAAGCAAAACAGGTTTCTGTGCTAGAGTGTAAACCTCCTTTAGCTGTTTGTTGTTGGACACCTCAAGAAATATTCAGGGTTAATCAACATCTGGAAAAAAATTTCTAATGAAGGCTTAGATAATGGAAGATGTTAAAAAAAGGTAAATATAACTCAGTGAGTATTTCACATCTGTCTAGTTTCTCAAATGCAAGTTTATCTACTTGTACCTTCCTTCCCCTCATAGCGCAGGACTTCTCTCCAAAGAAAAACTCCAGACTTAAGTAATGACCCCAATAAGCTACTAATTCAAATGCTGTTAAAATGGATAATTTGGTAATTTTTTTTTCAATCATGTTATGCCAAGCAAAACTCTTTTCTTTCCATCCTGAAATCAGAGGCTTTTGTTCATATAATAAAGTGAGATCTCACTCTTTGTACTCCCTTTATGATTAGCTGCTGAAGTTTCCTGGCATAATGATAAAACAAACCAGTCAGCTTGTTGACACTTGACTGGGGTTTTAGTAAATTGCTTCTGCTGTAGCCTACTCTGCGGAATCAATTATTGATAATATAGGTGTGGGAGAACATTTATAAAGTGGTTTGGGGTATGTTATCACTCATGCTAAGAGCTATAATGAGCATTTTAAACCATTTTAACAGTGACCTCTACAGACATTTGATCTTAGCAATATTTGGTAGTTCAATTCTGGTTTAGAATCAACACCAAGTCCAAATGATGAAAGGCAGTGCTGAACCATTAAACCTACTTTACTCATTCTTCCAGTTTAAATACTCTTCTACTTAATATCTGACACCTGCGTATTTCTTTCCCAAAACCTAAGTGTCAAGAATACATGGTACTTTCTTATTTTTCAGAAACATTGCCAAACAAGTAGCTAAGATCTCTCCTTCTCTCCCCTTTGACTATTTACCTCAAGAACACAATACTCATGCATAATGTATTATTTATTAACAAGTTCCTTCCCAGTTCTTATAGTCCTGTTGAGCTCAAAAGCTATTAGGAAAGAACATTAATATCATTAAGGTTAAAGAAAGAGCGTAAAGCCATGCAAGGTAACTTTGGGCACACATACAAACACCCTGTAGTACCTACAGAGACCTGTAGGTCACAGCCCCCCAAAGTCTTGGTGAGCAGATTACTATCAGAAGCAGCAGATCACTGCCCAAAGCAATGGCCATGGGAGGCTGAGGAACCTGAGCAGCTGCGCAGCGGGGGCCACTGGAAGTGTACATGCTCAGTTTTATTGGTCACACAAATTCACAGTCTGTTCCACATATTCTTCAGTGACATCTACTAGTGCTTTATCTATAGGTTGCCTTATTTACATATAGAATGCTCAAAGATACTATCCAATGTCTTAGTGAACCACTAGGATCCAAAAAGAAAGGCTCATCAGTTCACTATAAATATTTACAATCACCACAAAAAAGTCATTAAGACTATCTTATCTCTGCAAGGAAAGAGAGAAGGAATGAACTGCTTTGGAATGAACTGATCCTTAACTTTGCCATCGAGAGTTATGACAATAAAAAGCCTCTTAAGTTTCGTGTCCTTCTGCACCTGTGAAATAACAAGGGAAGCAGCACAAAGGCAGATTTGTAGCTACATTATGGTTTGATGAAGTACACTATGCATATACAACACATCTTCTCAGATGTGCGTGTAAAAGGACATCCTTGATTAGTTAATAAGTCTCCTTTTAACCCAAGTCAAAATATGGCAAGCAAATCCAATCATTTTATTGAACCCAACTGACAAATTTGACTCAGGGCTCCCAATTTCATAGGCTTCTATCCTCCTTGTTAATGCAAACCTGAAATGCTGAGACAAATTAATGCCTATATGGCGCCTGTGCTCTCATCACCCTGCGCAGAGTATGTGGGTATATGGAGGACAAACACTGGTATTTCTGCCCCAGCAAAGACTAGAAAAAAAGAATGGATGATATAGGCAGCACCTCGTCTGTGCTTTGTTCTGCCCTTCCACACCCCAAAAGCTTTGGGCTTACAAGAAACAAAGGAAGAGAATAAGCCCCATTTCTCCATGGTCTGACCCCACATCCAGGCTGGAATCAAGCCTCTTCCACTCACCAAAAGGTGGCTGTGATTTTGCACAGGTTTTAAATGCGACATAGTACTTAAGCTGCAAGGGTTCAGGATCTACTCATTCTACAATTTAACTCAGCATTTTAAAGGGTTTGTTCTGGTAACAAACCACCATGCAGGTTTTTCATAGTTTGGTGTATTATTATGTAAATTGTAGAGCCCTGGTTATAATCCTGTGTTTGTGACATCAATTACTTAATGCCTATAGAGATTACTGTAATGCCACAAACAGCGGATTATGTCTTAAAGTAAACAGCATGAACTAAGCAGGAACTAATAAACTCCTTAAATTTTATTTATTTGGTAAAAAAAGTAAACAAGGGTAGGAAAAACTATGCAGACCACACACAGTGCCATTAACAACCAAACTGTAGAAGATGCAGACAGCTTTCGGCATTGCACAGCCATTCTTTAGCTGTGAATTCCTGTCTTAAGTCTTGTGAAGGGAAGGAGCAGCATTAGTGACAGCAATTATGAACTTGGAGAGTCCACCATTTGGTGGGGGTGAGGGGTGGGGTGGGGGGGTGAGCAACAATGTTCAATGAATGTTTAATTAGAAACAAAGCATATCTACCTATACCAGTAATGGGATATTGACTAACTAGCCATTGTTTATGGGCTGTTTTAGATAACAGACAAGACAGATTAACCCCCAGCATTCACAATTTTTAAACTAAACAGGCAGTTGTAGGAGCCAGGGATCACACAATAAGGGAAGGACAAATCCAGAGGTTTACGTCCCTGGTCTGCCCCATCTGGACCTTGAGACTGAACTTCAGCTGCTTACATCCAGCTACGAGTGCTCTGACCAGCAGATCTTTTCTCCCACACCCTTTTTTGATGTGTATAATTAACTAAATATTTATTGAAACTGGGACTTAAGTCGCAATGTCTGCATCCCACCTGAGTAATTAACTACCAGCTAGTAACCGTTGTTCTACTCTCTCTGTGTCAACTAATACTTAAGTAACAAACTGTCATCATGCCAGAATAGCCAGCACACTGGTGGTGAGAAGGCTGACTTGGGTTTGAAGAAAATACTGTTTTGAGTAATATAATTCTATGAAAAGAGAGAGAGAAAAAAATCACCTAGAACTCTGAGAGAGTTACTGGGAAACTTTCTGAAACATGAGAAATTTTCACTAGAAGACTCCTTCCTTGTAAGAAGTTAAATACCTTCTTGTTTGGGGAGCAGCATGTGTTTGCATTTGGTTTGGCTCCTGCTTTGTATTAGAATTCTGCTCAGAGCAGCACTTAACTGGAAAACAAAGCTCTGAATTACAGCACTGACACGATCCGCTTCCTAATACACCTGGGCCCAGCCAAAGGAAACACATCTTTGATAAACTTTTAAGAAACAAGGCTCCTGTGGTTTCGCACCATAAGGATAGCAATATAAATGGAAGGAAGAAAAAGACATATAAAAGATGCAACATGAGTAAATTCCTTCTGAATATAAAATTTCCCCAAAATGATTGCATTTTCATGCATAAAACTTATGAATTATGTGTTGAAAAGTCCCTATGATTCAACAGAGTGAAAATAAACATGAGAGAACACAACTTCTCTAGCTGTCATTTTCGTTGACTCCCCTGAGCCTAAATCCCTCCCCTTCCAAGAGCTGCCTGCCTTTACTTATGATTTTGTGAGAAATATCTGGTTGTGTTTATCTGAGGTGTTATTTTCTCTTGAGGTGTTGGAGTTTGCCTGAGATGCAGGTGAGCCGTGCGAGAACATAGACCAACAATTTCTAGATGATAGTTTCAGTGCTTGAAGATATTCTGCAAACACTCAAAATATACTCCCTTTCTGCTGAAAGATGGCAGTACTTAAAGGCAAACAAGTGACTCATATGCAATGGTATTGTATGCCATTTCATTTAGAAGAAAACCTCAGTAGTAGGTTGTATTTCAGCTATTTCACCTTCAGATATCTCAGAAACTTTAAAACTCAACAGAGCATATTTCAGCTCTGCAAGCAAACCAAGCTTTTTGCCTGTAAGCCCAAGTATCTGGGCTTTCTATAAAGCACAAAGTACAGTGAAAGTTAGGAGAACTTTGCCTGCAAAATATCGTCCATGAGATCTGCAGGCTATATCATCTCCAAAATCCTTCTTAGAGATTTCCATTTGTGCCATCACCATTCAGTTTCAAAGCTGCCAGTCTCACACCTACAGCTCCATGCATCCAAACATTCAAGAGGAAAAGACAGAGCTCACGCTATTTTGAAAGTTAGTTTTGCACCACCATGACTCTAACTGTATATGTGTACACACATAAACATATTGCTTATAGGTATGTACAATCACAGACATATAACCATCCCACGTATACGTATGCAGGTGTGTCTATTGACTTCTGCATTGTGCATAGTGGAGTAAATGTTTATAAAACTGCATACACACCCCCAAGGAATCAATATAAACTATGTATCATAGATACAGAAGAAAACTCCAGGAAATACTCAGAATTATCACACCTATCCAAGACCAAGCTAGTGTCTTGTCACCAATAGAAACTCAGCAGCACACACATTTCCTAGTTAAAGTAGCATCTCTTTAAGGAGCCAAAGGAAATCAGGGTGAGGGGAATCAGTGGAACTGATTTCCAATGCACCAGACTGGAGGATTTAACTTTCTAACCTTCAGCTTTAAATTCACTGCCCCTCCATTCCCATCCCATCCCACCCCTCCTCATCTCTGTTTCCATATTTCCTCCATCCAGCTGAAGTGCTATAGCGCAGTTTCATCTGGATATTTAAATTGCTAATATTATGGGAATGTAAACCAATAGATTGAAAACATCATATTCCAAAGACTTGCACAACAGCTGGACAAAAATCAATATTTTTAATTTTGCAACAAGGGGACAACTAACCCCATCCCTCCAAGTTCTGCTCTGCCTGTCGAGGCACCATTACAGTTGAAGACTTATCTGAGGCAGGGACAGGCAGGAGGGAAGGGGAAATAACTGTGTATGTTCACATTTAATTTAGGAGGATTACTTTATCTGAAAATCTTTCCCCATACTGTGCAAAATTCCTTGTTTATTAGGTATAAGTCAAGACATGATTGTCAAAATAATAGTGAAAAGTTAAATTAGAGTCTAGTATGTATGGACAAAAATATAAATTCATATGTCCAACTATTGTGGTCTCATCTAATTTCAAGCTTTTCATCTAATTTCAGTTTGAGTCTGCTTCCTTTCACAATCCATGGCAGTGAGTTAGTTTTTCTATTGCTCAAAAAAATCAATTTTTTTTTTTCCAAAACAGACCACTGCTTGTCATATTCACTTAACAAATGATTCAGAGCATCCCAGTCATCATTTTTCTAAAAACTACATATTTAATTACAGCCAGTGAAAGCACTGTCTGGAGAAGTCAAATGGCAGCATGATGCACGCAACGAGCGCGAGCTATCCCAGAGGTGAAAACGATCTTATTTTCCAAACAAAGCCAAAATTCTTTGTAGTTTTCTATGGCACATGCTAAAATAATTACTAAACTCCTATATGTCAACATATTGAGCCACGGGATTTGCAACAAGGTCCACTCAGGCTGCAACCTGTTTCAAAACTCCCGGAAACTAACAGGACAGTGCTAGGACTCCTTACAGCCCCTTCGAGGGTCCTTCTGCCTTTTTACACTATCTAGGGTAATTCATGTTTAATCTAAAGGTGGTGTCTCTAGAAATGTTAATATAAAAGATAACGGAGGCTACTGGAACCAAGGTGGCATTTAGCTCTATACATCCAAATCTGAACATTTTTATCTCGCTTTTGAAATTTGGCATTTTAGCTCAAACCCTTCACCCAGGTGCTTTAAACTGTGAAAACCATTCCACAGGCATTTTTATTCACAGCGGTTGAAGAGAGCTATATATGTTGTATATAATTTGTCATGTTATATTAAAGGAGAAAATAGAAGTTTGGTTCATCAAAATCACTGAGCTGAGGTAGCGTGTCCGAGAGCAGCCTCAAATGGAGAACTGTGTAAGAAAACAAGGCCATCCAGATGTTACCATTTTGTTTCTCTCTTCAGTCCATGTCAGGTTATTCTGACTAATTCAATGACAAACATTTAACTGAGAATGTAGTAACTATGACATGAAGCTACCACGAAGCAGTTGTTGTTCTTTGGGCTAAACAAAATGCATTTAGCTGGATAATTTGAAATGTGGATGCCTACCTATGATTTCTGTGTCACTGAAACTTCCAGTTCTCATAAAAATATAGTTCTGTGTTTAAACTGCTTCCATTGCCCTTATTTACATTATTTATTACAAGAAATCTGAGAGGTTTCTAAACATTTATTGAATATTAGCCTTGAAAATTAACTGTCTAGGCATTAACAACATCAACACAGTGTGTTTGGAAAAGCATTTTGCTTCCCCAAAGAGTACATATTTTTCAGTTAACAAACGAGCTCTAGTATGTCAAGAGTAACTCATGAGGAAGTATCAGTCCATCATTTCAAACCAATTTCCAGTTGCAGGAAAGGGGAACGAAGTTTACATAGGTGAACATGTGAGGAAAATTTACCCTTGTTCTTACCCTGAACTCTATTGTGTCAGACAGCCATATTTCATGCTTTTTAAATTTTTAAGAACAACACAAATGCAAATGTTCCAATTTATAGTGGCAAAATAAGGTGTCAGGTTCATTCCTGTTCCCAGTGAGTTTTATTTTCTTATGGACATGGAAGACAGAGAACACTTTTTCCTTTTGAAATGTAGCTGCCTCCACTACAGCCCTGCGGGTTCAGGTTGCACGAGACCTGGGGCGGCCCAGGAGTGAGCTGCCCTTGCCCTCGCCAGCCCCAGCCTCTGCAGAGGCGGACGAGCAGGCAGCTAGTGTATTCCCCACAGACCTCGCCAGAAGAGAAATCTCTCTACTGTGTTAGCCATCAGATATGTACCTGTACTAATTTACAACTGGGAAAAAATAGGAGAGCTCAAGTCTTTTTGTATCCCCAAATAAACAGACAAAACAGTTCTGACAATGCAACAGAATCAGTATTTTCAAATGAGCTTTTTAATGAAGTCTGAATAGATTTCCAGCCCACGTGCTCAGAAAACTAAGTAAAAGCCTTGGGGATTACTGTTTAGATTGGATATTGGAAAACATTTCTTCACGGAAAGGGTTGCCAAGCACTGGGACAGGCTGCCCAGGGAAGTGGTTGAGTCCCCATACCTGAAGGTATTTAAAACACTTGTACATGTGGTGCTTAGGGACATGGTTTAGTGGTGGACTTGGCAGTTTAGGGTTGGAGTTGATGATCTTAAAGGTCTTTTCCAACCTAAATGGTTCCATGATTTTAGAAACTCCTTGGGAAAAAAAAAAAGAAAGAAAAGATCTTAGGGCAGAAAAGGCACTTTGCATATTGGGAGCTGGCAAAGCAAGGGGCAGCAGTGAAGAAAGTGTTAAGAGAACTGAAGATAAAAGGTGCCATTACGAAGCTGGCTGTAGAGGAGATTACACAGAAATAAGACAAAACTTTTCTTGAAAACAAATAAGCAAACAAACCAGCTCACCCAGCCCTCTGATCAGCAAAGAAATCAGAATTGTCAGCTTTCATCTGCCTCCTACAATAAGCCTAAACTCAAAATTAAAGTTAAGTTTTGATTCAAGCCAAGTTTTGATTCTAATTTTTACTGGCTTTTCCTAACTGGGTGTTTTGGACTCTCAGGAACGTGAGATTTTCTAGGTTGGGGAGTGTTTTAGTATTGCTACTGTGTCAACTTTGAATTATGCACAGATTTTTAAATATGGAACTGTTCCTCTACTTATGATGACAGGCACATTCACATCATATAAAATTGGGAATGGGGAGAACTAAACAAAGCCAGTGAGTTGTGAATTGATCACCTAAAACATCTGCTGTATTGCTTAGGAATTGCAGCACATATGGTATATAGGAGCATCCAATATTTGGAGGCACACTACCTATGCAGAACATCCATAAAATGTCAGAAACACACATTTTGGCCATTTCAGTCTTAACTCTGAATGTTCTTCTTTTAAATAAAATGCATAAAATTATTTTGGGGTTGATTTTTTCTGTTTTATCACACAGTTTGATGGCAATTGACTTAACTCCTGCCCTAAGTCTCCCGTATGTTTCTGTACAGCACTGAGAATACTAATAGTGTTCAAAAAGACAACAAGAACATAATGGAAAAAAGAAAGAAAAGTTATCATCTAAATGAGATCCTTCCTATCTCAGCCAATCTACTCCTTGCACTTATTCTGAATCGCACTGCTATTATGGCAGAGTAATCACAGAGCAATCTTCACACAATACCTATTAACAACGAATCATCAATACGCATTTCCAAGCTGGATTTTACTCTGATGCGACAATCCTGCTCTATAAAGCTCCACCCTTGCCAACAGCTAGGACGTGACATTTTCAAGAACAGCTGACCTAGGAGTGAATTAGGCACTCAAATGCCTTTTAAGTGCCAAAGTATTTTTGAGAATCTGGTTCTAAGAATCAATATCGCACTAAAGCAGGTCACGCTAGAGCCTCTGAATTTGCATTTAAAAACAGTAAGGCAAACTATCTCAAATGATCAAATAAAATATATTTTCAATTCTACTGCCCAATCGTTGGCTTTGAACTCCCATGAAGTTAAGCTATTTTGTAAGTTTGGCTTTGATTTGGGGGAGATAAGAAACACTGGACTGTCATATCCACTCAGACTACATCCCAACGGAAAAGAGAGCTACTGTGCAAAACAGAGAAAATACCAAACAGGGTATTGGAGCCACAGAGTCATAGAAACCATTAGGTTGAAAAGAAATTCTTCAAAAGGGAACTAGTCTAGGGAACAGTAGAGGTTCAGAAAAGATAGCAGAGATCAGCTAAAGTACTTGCAATTTCTCTTGGCCAGAGTTTCCTTTAACCAGTTCAAGCTCAGAAAGTGGTACGGGTGAACCATGAATCAACACTTACAGAGTCTCTCTGGTAAAGTCCTTATTTGTTACAGTCTCCATTGCAGAGCCCGAAACAAAGGCTTTCCCCTGCAGATAAACACTAATAAAAGTGCCTGTACTTTCTCACTGCTTTGAGCCTAATCCACTAGTAAAAAAAATCAGCAAATTTCTGTAATTCTCAGTCTTTCCAAAATTAATTGAATGACTCCCTGCAAGCGATTACAGATAAACCCAGCACCAGTTTATCAGTCACTTACACTATCAGACAAACTGGAAAGATCCTACTCACCCTTCTCAGGCAATGTGTTTCAAACATTAAAAAAAAAAAAAAAAAAAAAAAACCACAAAAAAACCGCCCTAGAAAACCCGAAAATCATTCTGGGATGTCTAAGGTGAATCAGGTACCAGTTTTGATAATTCTAGCTCAAATAAACAGAAGGCAGCATGGAGCCCAAATTACAACACACAAAATCATCTATCTTTTAAAAGAAGTTCACTGCCCAACTGTCCAGTTTGGTAGGATTATTATTTGTAACACTGGAATGCTAAAATATGGTGTTTAATGAAAACACATCATGTACTTAATAATAGCTAGCTGTTTAACTCCGAAAATGAAAAGTTTATTTTCCTTCTTTATGACCTGAGATCATCATGAACCCAAGGAAGGCAAAATTCACAGCTCACGTTATCTGTACCAAAACCTTATTTTCTTCTAAACCAAGAAGGCCACAAGTTTTGCAAGACAAAACCCCAACATTTCAGAGCTTTTTAAAGAGCAGATTACAAAAGCAAAAACAACACCAAGAGCATATATAATTCTGTGAGGGCTCCCTCTTTTGGCAACAACAAAAAAAAGCTTCACAGATCACTGTAAAGCTTTCCACAAGGGGATCTTTCTTTTCAGGACTAGAAACCTCAACATCATTAACACAAACAGACCTTTTTACATTTTAGGTTTTAGGAAGGACCTCATCTGCACAGAAGTCTTGTTTTACCAATAAAGAAGAGGCTCCTGCTCTGGCATGTTGGTGTTACTTATGCTGTCCTTGTTTCTGTGGAGAAACCACTCAAAATCCCACATTTCCTCCCAGGATCTTTCTGGGAGCTAAGAGTTATAGGGCTGGTCAGGAGCAGCCAGAAACAGAGGCTATTTGGCATTGGCTGGGACAAAAAGCACAGGATTAGTCAAGAAAATAGGTCACAGAGGACAGGCCAAAGAACAAGTGTGAAGAATGGCTTTTTACTGATTAGTCCCTTCCTGGGAAATGTGCCAAAAAGTACAGAGGGTCCCCAAGAAATTTCCTTTAATACTCAGACCAAGTTACACTGTGTAGCTTTTCCATGGAAGCTCAGGGTTAGAGTTAAGCTATCAAATAGAAAACCATCTAGAAACGTTTATCACTATTAGGATTGCTGGTATAAAAGCTTTTACCTGGAAACAGGGTTTCTAAGGTATGTTGATTTCTTGGGAAGGAGCACTGCCCTGAACGTGGGTTGCAGTAGCAAATGCGCTACAGCTGATTTCTCAGTTGAATGGGGATTGGGATTTCCAAGGGAAATCTGTTCACCTGAGTTGTTACCACATTTCTCAGTAAAAAGGAGTTTGGTGTCCATATGCTGAGCCTACAAGCAACTTATGGCAAGCTCTTTAGAATTTACCTGTACCAAAAACCTTGACCTATTATTATTAATTTGTCCTTGGGTAGGAAAAAGTGAAAGGCTTTGGTTAACTTCTTCCCTTGACTTCCCTGTGATTTATATCAGCTGATATCCAGAAATTCTGATTCTATAGCATGGGAGCTTTTTAGCAGTTTTTGTTAAGGGTTATTGAAATTTAAAAGTTCATTATGTTACAATTTTCTCATCCACGCCTCAAAGGCTTTTGCATTACTGCTGTCCTGTGGGGAAACTAAGCAAGAGGGTACTGGTTAAATGAACTCAGGGAGAGCCCCTTACAAACATTACAGGTATTGCAGGGTCTTTCAGTTGAAATACCCTGTCTGCAAAAGGCAGATTATTCTGGATTTATATACATAAAGAGAATATCATGCTAACTTTTTATTAAAAATTAAAATCTTTTGAGTCACAACAGAAATCAATATACCACAATTTGAGTGCAGTAGAATGATGATCCTGTGGTTAAGTAATTGAAATGGGAATTGAGTAATCTGTCATTCTCCCTTCTATGGGCCAGTTAGCTCTAGATGTCTTAAGCACTGCACTGTAAGCTCCTAAAAGACTTAGACATCATGTTTACGAAAGCAATTTCACTGAGTAAGGCAAATTTTGGGTACCTAACTAGACACAAGTCTGATTTTTCCATTTTGCACATCCTGGAATCCTGGCCTGTTTTAACATCTCAGACTGAGAAAATAGATAATTAAAGCAGCTGACCTTAACAGTGTGTACAGTAAGAATTAAAGGCATGTCCACATGATCAGACACAGTCTAGCATTGCCCACTTCTAAGCTTGCAGGGGAGAACAACTGCGGCTGTAAAATCATTCAGAAATGTGAACATGGGAAGTACCAGATCTGTAAGATGCGCAGTGTGCAGAGCAGCACTGAACTGAATCCCTCTAGCTTAGAGCACCGCTAGGGCGATCTGCAGCTGACATTGTAAAAGCACCCTAAGAGGTCGGAAACCTTAAATCACTTTTCAAAATGAAACTAAACTTCCTAAAGTATTTATGCGTTGCTCTGCATAGTGTTGTGGGGGTCAAGTTCGAAATTCAAGAGCTCTTCTGAACACCGAACCACTCAGCTCAGCAGAAAGGGGGTTATACTTTCTTTCATTCTTTGCTTCTGTTAGCAGTGTAATTTTATTGTCTTGGATAACATCTTGCAGTGTTAAGATGTTAGACTAAGCTTTTTGTGCCCAGATTGTTCTTTGCTCTGTGTGTATATGTAATTACATACATCACTGCTTGTTTATACTGTGGCATAAATCAGGGGTGAGGTGGTCATAGACGGAGAACCATTATGGTTTGAAGAATGAGGCAACACAATTGGAACGAGATGGATGGTGAAGACAGGAAAATCATGATGCAATTCTGTATGAAGAGATGTCAATGCAAGCAGTCACTCGCAGAGGCAATCAAGTCTGGCGCAGGCGCGTTCCACAACAGAGCGGGGGATTGCAGAGTAGAGAGAGGTCCTGAGCTGGGAAACCCCAGGGGGGTGCAGAGAACCCCCAGGAGACGCAACTGTTATGAGAGTGGCTGATGAGGCATGGGCAGGGAGCAATGGCATCCACCCCCACAAAAGGCAGCCATGGGAAGCATCAGCAACCAGGAAGAACAAACAGGGCACGGCGTGGTGGTTTGTATGGCAGTTCACGTGGAAAGGCACACAAGGAGAGCACCTCTGCGAAGAAGGGTGTCATGGTTTAACCCCAGTCAGCACCTGCACACCACACAGCCGCTCGCTTACTACCCCCTGGTGGGATCAGGGAGAGAACTGGAAGGGTAAAAGTGAGAAAATTTTTTTTCAAGCTTCACTATAGATCCAAATAAACTCCAGAGTCAGGGATGATGGTTATTTTCATGGCATGCCACCAGCATCTTTCTCACATCCAACTGCAGCAGCTTAAGGAGAGAAGTATTTGCCTTCATTTTGAATTTGCCTGCCTTTTGTCACAACCTTAATTTCATTGAATTGCTGAGTTTTGTATCTTTATAAAATGCACCATTGAAGCTTCCAGCGGACATGCAGATTAGCCTTATCCTAAAGTACCTCATCTCTATTTATCCCGGGATAATTAGTCACGTAAATTAGAAGTCATTACCAAAGGCTACAAAACCCTTTAGCAAAGGCTTGTTGACAGGCTAAGCATGTTTAAAGTACTTTTAAGGTCTGAGAGTGTGAAGAGAGGGGTATGTGGGGGGCCATGGGGAGGGAAGAAATATCGTCACAGTAAGAAGTAAATTCTGACACAGAAAATGATTCTGCGTTAATCTGTATTCATTCCCAAAGAAAGACTTACGCTATTGTATGCTGCCAGGGTGATACATAACAGAGGACATTTAAAATGCCAAGCCATAAAAGTGTATTTTCTCCATTACATTTTTGTTGAATGCTTTGATCTTCCCATTTTACACTATAAGTTTGATTCATCATTACTTTCCAGTAAGAAACTGCCACATTTGATTGTGGAAAGAAGAATTCTTATCTAATTGCAATTTGTAAGCACAGGATTTAGTGTATTGTTGCCTGAAAAATGGAACTGTCTAAATTATTTTCCCTGAAACTAACATCCTCAACAAATAAAAGCAACATATGATCGCTGGGCATAATTAAAGAAAAATGACACCTACTGTTACATGAATAAAGAAAATGTGTTGATGACAAGAGAGGGAAAATATGTGATTTCCCTGCAGTTTTGGTGAAACACAAAAGCATCGCATTTTAGTTCTTTAACACATTTGTTCAATGAATTGGAAAAAAAGCAATCCCATCCTCCAAATCAGCCTGTAATGTACAGTTATTTCCCTGCAGTCAGAGCAATGCGTGTCAGACATTTTGGATTTACTGAGTGCACAGCAACCCTGTCTGAGTGTCCAAACACCAGAGTCTTTCCTGAGCAATGGCACAGAAATGAGAAAACAGCTGTGAAAATCTGGGCATGTAGAAAATCTCCCTTAAAGGTTCCTATTTACAGCTTCACTTTCAACAGCCATTTTGATCTTTTAAGGTGTCTGTACATGTCATACAATCAGTTTTCAAGCAACTTTCTGCTTCTTCAAACCTGTTCTTTTTCCTTCACGCTTTCTTACTCCTCATCCTTTCTCCCTCACATATGCTTATCTATTCCATTCCCCAATATTAAACAACTCATTGAAAACTGCTCTTAACAAAACATGTAATATTCTGTTATCATTTGGCATTTTACCATCCAAAGCTTAGAGTATTTCTCTTTTTTCTCTTTGTTTTCAGCCCTGTCCTGTTTTGCCCCTCCCTGCAGCATTCACATACTCATTACAGATACACTGATACACTAGTTTTCAACTCCATGGGGTGTGAATAGGGTTATGGAAATCACCTATCTATAGCAATACTTGATAACAAATATGCAGTGATAGCTCTGAGAGATGTATTAGTCCCCATTCTCAACAGCATAAGAACAGTATAATTTCTAACCTGTGGGAGGAAATGCTATACTCACATTAGCAAGTTTTCTATCCCATTCTGAGATGTATTCTGCTCTAGCTACTTTTCAGTTGAAAAGTACTCAAGAAAGTTTAAAACCTGACTGGATATTTCTACCCAAGTTGGCAGTGCATATTTGACTGCAGAGAATATATATTCAGAGAATAACGTGTAATATACTTACAGAGAAATATACCTAGAATATGACTAGCTATTACAGAAGGCCTATTTCTATTACTTAGCTATTAATTAACTACTACTTGTAAGCATATATATATATATCACTGTGATCAAAAACATTATAAATCCCTAGGGGGAAAAAAAGTGCAAATTATACTTCTTCAGTGTTTAGAAATGTCTGGTCTCAAGTATTGTGTCTTAAAATAGACGTTATTACTCCAAGTAGGAACATGGCAGTTATGAGCAGGTGTGCAAGACCAAAAAAAAAGAAATTAAAAAAAATAGTTGCATCAGAATACAAACTCATACTGCAGCAGCAATGGGGTCTGGCAGCTGTGTGAGGGATGCGACCAAAGCCACTTTGGGAGCCACTGAACTTGACAGGTAGGAAACATTTTACATGAGTCACCTTCTGAGCCACCTGCAAACCACCTATCAACAAGCCCTCAAAATAGCCAAAGCATGGTGGGAGTGGGCATATGCATCTCTCTCTTGTGGAACAGGACCTCCAGTTAGCAATAATAAATAATTAATTAACTTTTTTTTTTCAGGGGTATACTATGTTTTCAAACATCCAGTTACCTAACTGGATGTTTCTAAGCTGTGAACTTTGATATTGGCTGCACAAAAATTCCAGAGCTGGAGAAAGGTCTGACAGTACTAATGTGGTAATAACCACCTTCAAGATTAGTGCCCATTTTACCAATATTTCACTTATCACAGGTATAACGTCTTATTTCACCTTGATGCATTACATGAGCAATTGTTCTCTGCACTGCCAACTGCTGTGTACCATACGTGAGCATCACGTAACATCCAGGACACTGAGCTATTAAAAATGTTATTCCACTCTCAGTGTGGGTGCTGTGCTTGCCAACGAGAGCTTCTCACTTAGCTGCCACTGAAAGCAGCTGTCGTAAGATCTTCCATAGTCTGTATCATTGCCTGGAGGCAGAAGTACCTTTTGACCATTTCTGTATATGGAAAAGGACCAATCAGATTAGAAAACACTTACTGACATTAAGCATCCATTAGATGATCTCCTAAGGTCTCTTCCAACGTCAATGATTCCATGAAATACTCTTTTATGTCAATAAACACAAGCAGATCTGATCAAATATTGATTCCAGCACTCCTTTTCCTGAGGCAACCTTCCTTCTCCATATAACATTGTGAGTTATTCAAGGGATAGGGAGGATAAGAGATGTTTTCCACTACTGTGTCTCTCTTTTGAAGCCTCAGGGGGTTCTCTACAGATTCAAGGGAAACAAAACACATATGGCTTTGAAGAGAGCTCCTTCTTAGGACTGTCAATACTGCTGGGGTTTCTGAGTTTTTTCTTGGACTATCCAAAGGAGAAGTTTTATACCAGGATCTGGATGCCCCCTTCAACACCTGAAGGATTCCACAAGTTTCTTCCCCAAATCTAAGATATTAATAAAGATAAAAGAAACAAACAAGACCATGCCTGACATTTCTGCCCAGGCAGACTTCTTTTTCCTGAAAAGCAAAAATGTCCATTTCCCTCAGGTAAATTATGGGTATTGCTGCTGATATTAGCTTCACACAGAAGTTGTTCAGATGCTGCAACATCAGATAAACCCCCCAAGTAGTTGGGAACAAAGGGACAGTCTTTCATGCACACTATTGCAAAATACTTCCCAGGCCTAAGTAGATGGTCCCTATCCAAACAGCACAGGTAGCCACTTGCCTACTAGAGCACTTCACAAGAGCACTGCAGCATCAGGTACCTCATCTATAGCCTGTTCCACGGGTAAATCCTTCCTAATCACCTCGTCTACTGCTTTCCCCTTCATAGAATCACAGAATGGTTGGGGTTGGAAGGGACCTTAAAGATCATCTAGTTCCAACCCCCCTGCCATGGGCAGGGACATCCTCCACTAGACCAGGTTGCTCAAAGCCTCATCCAGCCTCAAAGCTCATCCAGCCTTCCTTTCCCCTTCCTTTCACCTCTTATCCTTTCCCTCCTACACATCAGAGTACATTGCGAGGAGACAGCAGGGTGAAATTCCCATCACCTCTAACAATTACTTAAGGGCAGAGGAGTCCTATAGGTTTCATTCATTTTGCTATCTGTACAGTATTTAAGCCTCACCTGAAGTGGTAAGTGAAGAGCATATGCCTGGGGCTGCAGAAGACAAATGCAAATTCCTTCTCCCAAGGTGTACAGTTCAAAGGAAGGCTGGGATAACACAAGATAAAACTCAGAAGGATGAAAAGTAAGCCTCATATGTAGCTATGGCTTTTTTCTCCTCAAACACCGTAGTGGAGGCGAAGCACAAAAAGACATGGTCATTCCACATAAGCAGTGTAGGACACAACAAGCAGAGAGGATCTCCTCTGCTCATACAAGAGCAGGATTTGATGTTTTCCTTCTACTTCTGTAGTAAGTTTTACTGAGTTGGGGAAGATTCAATTGAATTACTGTAAAAAAAAAAAAATCAAAAAGTGACCTTCTTCAGTAATAAAGAGAGCATTATTTATTTATGTTTCAATTTCCCCTAAAAATCCCCCAAAGTACAAAGAAAGCGGTATTAGTGCAGGGCACATCACAAGCATTTGGAAGAGTGGGGAAGAATAAGGAAAAGTCTCCCACTGAGCTCCTGTCTTTCAGAAGCGTAATTTTATGATCAGGAGTGAGCTCTTTCGATTTTTTTTTTTTTCCCCATTGCTTTCCTATATTTTACCAGATTCTTTTTTTATTTTCCTTAATCACAGAAAACATTTTCAGTCTGGAATAATTTTTAACTACTTCATTAAATTGTCCTACAATACAAAGACTTTTAAAACTCTGGGCTTTTATGAGCTGAAAACCTCTTCTAGACCTTAATGGAGTTACTGCTGTGAAATCATAAATCAGCATGGTCAAAAAAATGAATTATAGTGTGTCACACTGATGTGGGTGGAACGGTTTCTGGCCTTTTATATAACTTTTAATCTACGTGGGGCAACAGGTATTAAGACTGACTTAGAGACACTGATAGGATTTGGAAACAGGTACGATAAAGAAAAACGGTTCATTATCACCTAGCAAACAGTGAAAACTGGGGACCTTTTTCAAAATATCTGAGCATCCACAAACCCAGAATGAAGTCAGCTGAGTACTGCAGCTGTTCTGTACTTCGGAACGTCAGTCTCCCATTTTTCATGGAGAATGGCAAAATATGTTGTGGGGAGATAGTGCAATTTAAAGTGTTATGAAGACAAAATACTAAGTACCACTTCTTACTGTACACACCATTTCATCAGGGCATTTTTAATCAGCATGCCTCTGAGAGAACCGAGCTCAGCTCCACAATATTTAATGTCAATGGCTGCTGGTTAGCAGGGGTGGCAATTCTGCTTAGTGGGGACATCTTCCAGTGATTTAGCAGTGATTAGTGTTTCTCAGTCTCCTGCTGACTGTTGCTGCTCCTTTCTCTAACAATAGCTGCTTGCTTTCCTCAGCTCTTCTGCATGTTAAAAATTGTTCTTAATGTTTTTCCAGCACCCCTCTCTTCCTGCATGACTCCTCATTTCCTAGAAAGAGCTTTGGTCCCAAAGGCTCAGGGAAGGCCCTACTGTGCAATCAGACATGATGCTACTCACCCACTTGGCAGCATTGCACTACTGTGGGAATGTTCAGCCCCTTCCTCAATACATTCACCATTTAATCCCCGCTCCCTGAACCTGTCCAGTAGCAGCAAACCACTTTGCTGCAATTCTCCTTCCTTCACAGGGCACTTTGGATTTATTATACCAGAGGTAGATGGTACCATGTCCAAAATATCAACTATCTATTACTGGTTTTGTCATAAACTTCTTGTGTATTCTTCAGTAAGTTTTTAGTTTCCCATCCACGGAAATCAACCTCACACTTAAGCTGCATTGCTCTACCTATTCTACATATTAAATGGTTTTCATAATAAATACAACAATAATAGTAGGATATTTTAAAGTATTTTAAAGTAGAGGTGATTACAAAACACTTCCTGGATTTCTTTTTTTTTTTTTTTTACTAACAGCCAGGAACCTTGAAAGGAAGTCTTTGAGCAATAGTTGTATTCCTGGCATCCACTTCTTTTAGAAGAATTTGCAAATTTGTTGGTATTTAAATGGCATTCATAAAACAGTCATATATGAACACTTTTTAAAATGGAGAGAGGAAAAGAGAGTATAACAAGCTGTATGGTAATTCAATATTTCAAAGATTGCAGCCTATGAACCCAGGACAATAAGAGCTCTATAACAATGGAAGTCTACAATGTACATAGAGTTTTCGTATCAGACTTTATTTTTTAATCAGAGAATGAATTTTATCAATGTTGATCTAAAGTAACCTTGGGCACTGTTAAGATGGCTAAAGGGGAAGGAGCCTGGATAAAATAATTGCATATGAACCTCTAAAAAGAAATTGCCTTTGATCCTAAGTACACATAGAATACATTACCACCAGGCTATTTACTCAAAGAGATTGAACAATAAGAATTTTCTTGGGACTAACATGGAAAAAACAGTGCTTCTTTTTAATAAACGTTTAATAAATAATCCTTATATTTCTTTAAAGACTGCAGCAGAAATTCTCACTTGACGTAAATGGTTCTAGATCTGTATCTTCAGAAAGTGACTACAACCAAGACCCACACAAGCTTGTATCGCTTGAATGTAAATTATGAGCAATTTCAGAAGAGAAACAAAAAATGATTAATCCACTCATTGTTGAGAGTTGAGTTCAGCTGTACTGCTGTATTGACAGTATCTAAATTTAGGTAGTCGATTTAGGAGCTTTTATTAGCTGGCTAGTCTCCCTTTTTAGTAAAGAAAGTGATCCAGAGAGTGATTAAGAACACACATGTGAGCCTCCTGCTCTGGGCCACTCAGTGCTATACACTCATCCTAAAGTGATCAGCCTCTTAACTCACATACCTCAGTGTGACAGTTAGGGTGGCCCCTTGAGTGCCAAGATTTTTCAGCCTTGTTCAGGAGTCAACACATTGTTTTTCCTGCTTCTTTATAGTGAGCACATCAAAAAACATCTGAAAAGCTATTCTGAACAAGTGATAAATGTTCATTGGAGACTAAAGCACCTAAACTTGGGATAGGAGTACCACTTGGACTTCTCACTCAAAAAGATGCTGCCATGCCAGAGCCACAGACAAAGTAGTATTAAGGCAGCCCAAGTCAGGTTTAGCTATATTTCTTGCTCAGAAGTAATTAGGTGCATTGATTTGAATAAGGTTGTATGTAGTTTCTGTAAGATTTTATGTATTTCATGTTTCATGGGACTGACTGATTTCACAACTTTGGATTTTTAGAAAATAGACATCTAGTGTAAGCTAGCCATCTTTGTTCTCTTTATTATCAGTGGAAGGAAAACAATCACATACTTCGAACATGGAAAAAGAGAATCATAGAATGGCTTGGGTGTAAAGGGACCTTAAAGACCACCCAGTTCCAACCACCCTGCCATGGGCAGGGACACCCTCCACTAGACCAGGATGCTCAAAGCCTCATCCAGCCTGGCCTTGAACACTTCCAGGGATGGGGCATCCACAGCTTCTCTGGGCAACCTATCCCAGTGCCTCACCACCCTCACAGTGAAGAATTTCTTCCTTACATCTAATCTAAATCTAGCCACTTTCACTTTAAAGCCATTGCCTCTTGTCCTGTCACTGCATGCCCTTGAAAAAATCCCCCTTCAGCTTTCTTGTTGACCCCTTCAGGTACTGGAAGGCTGCTATAAGGTCTCCCCAGAGCCTTCTCTTCTCCAGGCTGAACAAGCCCAACTCAGCCTGTCCCCATAGGAGAGGTGCTCCAGCCCTCTGAGCATCTTAGTGGTCTCCTCTGGACTTGATCCAACCAGTCAATCTCCTTCTTATGTTGGGGGCCCCAGACCTGGACGCAGAACGCCAGGTGAGGTCTCGCAAGAGCTGAGTAGAGGGGAAGAATCACCTCCCTCGACCTGCTGGCCACACTTCTCTGGATACAGCCCAGGATATGGTTGGCTTTCTGGGCTGCCAGTGCACAGAAGTCAGGTCATGTCCAGCTTTTCATCCGCCAGTACCCCTGAGTCCTTCTCCTCAGGGCTGTTCTCAATCCATTCTCTCCACAGCCTTTACTTGTGCTTGGGATTTCCCTGACCCATGTGCAGGACCTTGCACTTGGCCTTGTTGAACTTCATGAGGTTGGTACAGGCCCACCTGTCCAGGTCCCTCTGGATGGCATCCCTTCCCTCCAGCGTGTTGACTGCACCAGACAGCTTGGTGTGGCCAGCAAACTTGCTGAGGGTGCGCTCGATCCTACTGTGCATGTCGCTGACAAAGATGTCAAACAGCACTGGTCCCAACACAAACCCCTTAGGAGTGCCACTCATCACTGTTCTCCACTTGGACATTGAGCCATTGACTGCAACTCTTTGAGTGTGACCATCCAGCCAACTCCTTATACACTGAGTGTTCCACACATCAGACCCACGTCTCTCCTATTCAGAGACAAGGATGTCATGTGGGACAGTATCAAATGCTTTGCGCATGTCCAAGTTGATGAAATAATTTTTTCTTCCCTTATCCACCCATGCTGTAACCCTATTGTAGAAGGCCACCAGATTTTTCAGGCATGATTTTCTCTTAATGAAGCCATTTTATAACATGAATCTTTTTAATTCTCTCAAATAAATGTCTTAGGAGGGAGTGAATAATCTTTCAGGTCATCTTTGCACACACCAGACATTATAAAACAGCCCATATTGGTGGCTTGGACAAGGTCTCAAGTATGGTTTGTCATGAGGTGAAATTAATTTCACCTTAAAGTTTAGAAAGACTGGAAGACACGTGAGGATGTCAACTTCCCTGAAGCCTCTGGTTGCTGATGCTTCTTTCTGGATTAGATATTTAAATTTAGTCTTGGTAGGAAGACTTTCAACACAGTAATAAAGGAGGCAGAAACTTTCATTGCTAGTTTAAGTCTCTTTCTTTAGCAAGAGATGCTATAGAATAAGAAAAATCTAAAAATAGGGAAAGGAATTTTGAAATACTTAAACCACATTGCATAAGCAGAAATAACAAGCAAAACAAGCTAGATGAATTTCAAGTGGCGCTAAATATAACCTTATAAGTAATACCATTCTACAAGGATGATTTTCTGAATCAGAAAGCCAGTTAGCATTAGTGGATGTAGCTTCTATGGGAGACAGCAAAAGGAAAGAAGGTTAAGGGTTGAACACATTCTGTTCTGTTTATTCTCTGAAATCCAATTAACTTCAGTTGTTTGAGAAGACAAAGCTTGAAGAACACATCTGAAGAAATGTAAGAGATCGAGACTCCTAAAGGAACAGGAAGAACTCTTGCTACAAACACCACCACACATCCAACAGGGCAAATTCTTTGAATTAGGCATGAAAGAAACAAGAGTTCTTCCCAAAAGTCTGGAGTGGAGGTTTTTTTTGTAATTTCTGATCTCTCTGTGCCTCTAAAGTCACCACCTTCAGCAGCTCGAAATCCACCACTGCTGCCTGTGCCAGATACCTGGGTTCATTAGTACGAGCATGTAACAACTGCTGAGGCTCTATCTTGTAGCAACCTGCTCAGCATTGAGGTTCGGGGCTCATTTGTGTTGCACTGGTTGCACAGTCAAGCAGAAAAGTTGAGCTGCGTAAGCAGGTCTTGCACAACCCATTTGTTTGTGATTTAAAAACAATATAATCGTGAACAACCTGAAGGTAAAAAAAACCTTGGATATAGCTGTGTTAAGAACACCCTTCCCAAAAGTTTGTAAGCTCAGTAACTAGGAAAACCTTTGTCAAAAATATATGCAGGTAAACCTGTCATGATGCTTTTGCAGCTTTGCCGGAAAAACATTACTTTCACAATAAGAGAGAGAAGAGTAAACTGTGACAATGAGCTATAACCATCTAGTCATCAGGTGCACGCATGCCCAACTTCTTACTGTATCTGTTCCTCACAGATTGATTCTTTGCACAGAACAAGTGCAAAGAAGGTAAAATGAAATAGCTACTTCATACTGAACAATCATAATTGACCCATGAGGGACAAGTACACCATAAAAAACAAATAAAGATACACACACATATATATCCAACTTCCAGAGTAAGATAAAAGCCAAAATACTGCTAGACTGTAGTAGAGTTAGAGGTACTGATGTCAGTAACACTTGTGCATATATATAAAACCCACCATCTGCATGGAGGAAGTTTGGGTGAGAAAAATACAGGGACAATGTTAATTTTTTCTATGTAATTGTTGGGATGGGAAAGCCTCTTTGCAGAAATGAGAGGGATGAAGTGATTTCGTTGTTCTGAATAAGAGTTTCAAATAATTACTTATAAAAGCATTTCCTCATTTTCACCCCAAAGTTCTGTAATGCCATCGTGCAGTTTTAGTGTAGGAACAGATACTAACTTCTGTCAGGACACTATACAAAGAAGAAATGCTAAGAAAGTACGTTAGGAAGTACTGGATATCAGTTAAAAAAAAAAAAATAGAACAAAACTAATTGCAATATACGTAGCTAGAGGCATAGGTAGATGAATACCTGAAGGCATACAAATTGACAATTTACTCTGCTAAAGTCAGAGTAATTTCAGCATTTCTAAGCCATCTACAGTAAGTTTGAAGAACTTTCTCTGTACAGATGTGTTTTGAAAATCACAGTCTGTCAAGTCACCATATACTGGTCCTCTCAATTATCCTTAAAGTATACACACCAAAGCTAAACTGGTCAACTAGGATTCTTTTAAATAAGAACAACAGGCACCTCCAAAGGACATTTAGTCTTATCTATGGTAAACACCAAGCTCAGGATGGAATATATTGCCTTGTAGTTGTGGGGTTTTTCACCCTCCAGTTTTACTGAAGAAATCTAGACAATGAGCTTGAATTAAATGCTTAACTCTAAAAGATAATATTAGGTGAGAAGAATTCTTCCCAATAAAACAAAAGACTAGCATTTTCTCCTTCAGTCACAGATATATTTGAAAAATAAAACCAGACTTGGCTGAGGAAGGGAATGGAGAACTCGAACCCTATAGCTCTAGAGAGAGGATCAGCAACATTGGCGAGAGCTGAAAGGTATGAAATCAGCTTTCCGTCTCATTGACGTCTATGAGATTCTCTATGTCCTGTAGTGCTGTTTCTCCGCTTTCTCCCTAATCTGGTTGATTTGGGATTAAAATATGAAGGCAACTAGTGGAGAGAAGTTTTGTTAAACAGCTGCTGTAGAGGATGGCTTTGAGTTACATCCTGTTACTTTGAAAGATATGATGCCAATAAATCCAGTACTGAATAACGGTCACAACATGCTCAGTATTAGTACTGGTCTTGCCCTGTTTGCTTGTCCTGCGAGAAAGATGAATCACTGTCATGCTTCACATGGGAATCATAAATAGCCTGGTATCAGAAAACTAATTCAGCGCTTATGGGGCACCAGTGCCAGTGAAAGCATTTGTTGGGAGCATGCCAGCGAGCTCTGGCTTGCTCGTGAAAACCACTGAGTTTTCTCCTCTCACATCAGTCCTTTTAGTAAAGAGGCCTTTGGAGTTTATGTCCACATCGATATAAACACGGTGAGGGAAGCAGCACCTCATTTCAGTTGTAGAGAGGGTTACCATGTTTCTGCAAATTATATTCTGAGCCTGTTGCTGAAGCAGTGAAAAATTAAAATTAATCACAAAAAAAAAAAATCTCTATTCTGCTTCTACAAAATCAGAGATTGGATGTTTCACAGAAGTAGTAGGTGGAACTGGAAAGCTGTGCGGCACTGACACTATGAAAGGAAACAGGATTTCACTAAATGATCTGAGCCAAGATTATCAATCTAGATAGGGCCACATTCTTTACGGAGGGACTTGTACGCACAATAAAATAAACAATATGAGTGGAAACTCAAAGTCTCTGTTATCTGGATGCCACTGCATTTGTAGAGATCAATTTTGGAATCTAAATGTCTCTCCAAGTAAATACTCAATGTCAGTTACATTGGAGGATATATTCATTCGACATTAAAGAGGTTCACATCCATTTGCATCTGGCAAAATAAAATAGGCAATGTCAGCCAGTTGGAGTGGTTTCAGTTACTGTCTATAAATGTGTAAATGCTCATGTTTGAATATCGTTGTCAACTTTTATTTTACTTCTGCAAGAAGTACATTTTATGACCATCAATTTAAAAAAAAGCTAACAAGCTTTTGAAAATGCTGACCTGGCCTATAGACCTAAGTCTTTATAAAATGATCTAGACCTTTGTTAAGCAAGATTTTAATTTCTTAACTCAGCTAGGCATTGTTTAAACATTAGTCCTAATTCCTACAAAGATCCGGCATACAAAATCACTTGAAAATATTGAAAGATCAAATCTTATTATAGCTGTCCAAAAGGAAACAGAAAGCACTCAAAAATGACAAATATAAACTGTTGAAGGACCTAACAGTATAGAGCACCAACATACATTGTCCTTAAAAAAAAATCAACCACCAAACACAAACCATAAAAAGTGAGAAACAGTATTCCTGAAATAAATTTGTCTGGATATATAACCTGGGATGGAAAGGCCAGTACTGCAGTTTGCCCACCCTACTACAGCACTGTCAGTATGTCTTGGTTTTGACCAGCTGGGAGTGTCATGTGAGGAGACTTCCACAGCAGAATCATGAGTCCCTGGTATGGTGATTTTCTGGTGTCTATATTAAGGGAATAGAAATAACACTTGGCTGCTAAACTCTTGACTCCATAGCTCCTACGAATGTGAGCCAAGTCCTCCACACAAGTGAATGGTTAGAAACACAGATAAAAGTTGTGTTTCTACCCCCTACCCTCGCGCCTCGATAGTCCTGATTTTACTATGGAAAACACAGCCCATACTCAGACCCTATTCTAGGCTGAGTTGAACTGTACTGAAAATTTTGGAGTCTATGGACAGACTATCCAGTCAGACAGAATTTGGAGCCAAATTTTCTGCTGGCTTAACACCATTAATGTTGGTGGAGTTGCACCAGTAGAGAATTTGGCGCTTGAACTTGAGTCAGTTTTCTGAAAACCTGTCCATTTCTAAGCAACCACAGAACGCGCTGCTGAGGGCACACAGAGATTAAAGCAAATAAGAAGCATTTTTTTAAATCCATGTGAGTACTTTTGGTCTAACACCAAAAAATAAATAGCGCCTTCAACTTTCCACCATCTGCAGCACCTGTAATTGCACAGTCCACACTCCAAAGGGGCCTGCAGGCTGAAACTGGTTTTGCTTTAGGTTTTTAGATCTTACAAACACTGTATCTCATGTGATGCAATGGAGGTTCTGTAAGACCTTTTCAAGGTTTAACTGTCACACAGTGTATGTACAATTATCTCCACTCACTTCAATCCAAACACTGTCTAATATGTTCTGCCTATCTTTTTCACACCATTTGTTAGTGATCAGGAAAGATTCTTTTCCACTGTATTCTTTTCCCCTACCGTTCCCTTTTTTGCCTGCTGGCAATAATTATAAGTTGTGCAGGACACAAAAAAAGCGGATATTAAATAGACTGTATATTATTAAAGATACTGTCTTAGGTTTCAGTCCTGAACCAGCAGTCTGACTAATACATATTTGCCTTCCTTTGGCACATAAACATAGTCATTATTCCTGACAAAACAAAAAATGGGGGAAAGAATTGTAGCTATTAAGTAATAATTTAAGGTTTTCATTTATTTCCTTGCGATGGAATAATGTACATGCATCTGTGTAATTGTTTTTCCTATGTGTTCTAGTTGAAATGCATCCCACTTCTTAAATTCATGACAATGAAACATTTATACCCTATATTCTGGAATTAATTTATATTGATTGTTTCATATTATATTATTAATATTAACATGCCACTCCTCCCTTTTAATTGTCCTTTTCTCTTTATTATAATAATGACTATGAAAGAATCCAATTTGCCAGAAATTCTGCACAACGCTTTTTGTCCTATCCCAGTCCAAGGTTGTTGGGCCAACCCTTCAGGTGTTATAGCATTAGCTGATTTATACCAGCTGAAGGTCTCGTATCTCATTTCAAATTATGTTTCACTTCAGCTCTGGCACTTTTGGTATAATTCATCAACTTGATCACTTCCATTTGAAAAGTTGCAATATGCTTTCTTTTTCTCCTTGTTTGCTGAAGATAGGTGTATATGTAACCTATCCAGGAAGTTTAATTCTGTAAAAATCTCAGATCTGATGCAGAATGAAAGCATCCTCTTTATCAGCATCATGTCGTATTTGCTGATCACTGCTTTTCTTTTAGAAATGCTTGCATATCATTGTTGAATTCCAATATGACTGGAATAAAATTAATGGGATTGGGATTGAATTGCTGGGCTCAAATGTTGTTTTACAGCTCAGCTCTATTTTCTAGAAAATGCGAAAAGGATAGACTGTCTGGTGAAGTCCTACTGAAACAGCAGGATTAAACCAAACCAAATTGGGCACAAGCTCTAACTGCTGAGCTTTGGAGTCCAGAGATACTCTGAGATAAAATATCTCTAATAAACTTAATACCACATCAGTTGAGGAGAGATCTCTTGTCATGTTCTGAAGGTGAGAGATCAGAGTATTCTGAATTTGTATATAGATAATACAGTGGCTCAGATATTGGTTTCATTTCTGTCTGATCCAGGAAATGGAATTCGCTTCTTAGGCATACAAAGCACCAGATAATACTGACACAGTACTTTGCTTCTAGGTAGTATTTATCCTCATATGATCTGAAAATGTATCACATATAGCTCTATATCAACAAAGCATATTTCAAAGACTGGGGCCTCATAATTTAGAGGGGGAAAAAGGACAAAGACAGCAAATAATGGTACAAAAGAATGAAGTTGACTGCCATTTACCACTATTAAATGGTGAGGGACAAGGATAGTTCAATGAAACAGAAGGGCTAAACATTTAAAACATTAAATAATTAATAACAATTCTTACAATATGCGTAACTAATCTCTGAAACACACTAGCAGAAGTTAAAGAAAATTTACTATGATTTAAGAATTATTTGATTTCAGGACATCTAATGAGACTATTTGAGTTTACTTTTGGGTAGAAAGAGACAAATCAGCTCTTATGCTTAAAGTAGGACTTTAGCCATATTCTCCTAGTTTTAGGAAGAAATTTGGCTATAGATACGTTATTCCATAGATGCCCACTATGGGAACTCTCAGGGATGTCTTTTTACAGCTCATTACTGGTTACAGGACACAGTGAAATGCTGATCTGATTTGGTGTGGTTCCTGTTTTAGAGTAACCACAAGTTACTCTGGATTAATGGTTGGAATGAGGTTAAGAGTGATACACCTAAGGTGACAGAGAAAATCGGTTACACAACTTGGAGCAGACCCCATGAGTCTGTCTCTTAGGTTCAATATTTAAGTGGTTGACACTGGTCACTCCTCAATTCTGTAAATACAGGAGAAAAGACCTCTTCAACAGAGAAGAAAAAGGCACCTTCCACCCTACCTTTGGAAGGATGAGGCATTTATTATCTGAATACACATATATTTTCTTAATTTATCATACTGTCTGTTAGAGTTCATGATTAGATACAGGACACTGAAGTAAACATTGACACAAGTCAGTATCATAACTGTTTTGCAGACAAAGCTATGCTGGAAGTCGTTTAGCCTCACTCAGTTAAACAAGTTGTTAAAACCACATCTGGGTCTTGCATTGGCTACTGAGAGGTGTCTTCTGCAACCTTGGCACCTGCTGTTGCTGCTTCCTGTCCTGGGAAGTAAATTGTCCTTCCTTGTTTGGTGACGCCACCTACTCCTTCCTTCTTGGACTAAGCCCTAAAACATCGTCCCCCAACTCCATGATGAATGGAGAGCAAGAGGACCATCATGTTAGTCTCTTGCCCCAGACTCCACTCCTACCATTGCTAAGGCCTTTGAAGTAACTCCCTGATTCTACTCAGTTGCTTAATGAAGAAGCAAATACCTATTTCTTTTTAAATGCTTAGAATTTCAGAAATGTTAGAAAATATTAATTTTCTAGGGTATCAGCTAATACCCCTTCTGTGTTCACACACTGGTAACTAGCCACAAAATAATTAGCAACTTTTGCCCAGGGTGAAAAGATACAAATCAAATCCATGATTTCTAGGTATCACTGGTTTCTCAAGTGTAAGTTTCTGCCAAGAAGTAATGAGAAGAAATACACATAGATACACCACAAATGAATTTTCTATTTCAAATATATTAAGCCTAAATCAGGACACATTTTACTCATCTCAGACCTTTCAGGACACCAGAAGTCACCAGTGTACTTTACTACCTTCATGTCACCTCCAGTACCATCAGCAATTCTCCCCAGATCCAAACCATCTGCTTTCATTTCTGATCAACATCAGAAAGGAGTGCATCCCCCATGGATAGCTGAATTTGACTTGAAAATAAACTTCATTATCAGCCTCATACCATAGCATTCACTTGGTAAATTACATTCTGCCTTAGTACCATTGAGGTCACTGTTAAGGGTTCAGGCAAGAGAGAAAGCTGGATGAAACTCCAAGGCATCAAGTGCAGACCAGTGAGACATTAATGTGGGATGTTAAATACATTTTTTATTTTAACAGAAGGAGGAACAGGATGAACTGTTAAACATTCAAAAAATTATCAATTGCTTTCATGGTCTTCATTGTCCAAAGGCTACTGGTATCTTGGATATAATTTCTGAGAAAGCAAGTATACACTGCTCCATGTATGCATCAAAATTTCCTTTTTTTTTTTTTACCATGTTTATGGAAACCCCTATTTTTTAAAACTATTGCCACTGAAACTGGTGTTTAAATAAGCAATCCAATCTCTGTGTGGAAATCCACTGCATATGTGTTTGATCTGAAGACAAACTGATGTGTTCAATCTACTGAAATCTCTGACAATATTCACAGTCCATTTAAACAAAGCTTCACAAAATAATTTGAGTAGTTACTGAGAAATACTGCAGAAGGTACCTTTGAGTTTCAGTGTCTAGTGCATTACTCTTTTCTCAGATGTATGAAAAGATATGTGCTATCTACATCTTCCATAGGGATAGATTACAAAAGGTCTTTGGGCAATAAGATGCAAAGAACACACTGCTCTTACCAGTGGGCTGAAATATCTCATCCGTGTGTACAGTTCAGCTAAGGTTGATGTGGAGAGCCTTATACTTTCATTGCCAGCTCTGTGCCTGACTTTATACAACATCTTTAGCCTCTGAAAGACTGTCAAGTGTTTATTTTTCTTAGCTCAGCATTCATGCATACAGATACAGGCATGAACATTCACTCTTATCCATCCTTCAATTTTTTGTGTACACTGAGAAGACTCAGAAAGCAAAATATGCTGGTGTAACTTCATTTAGTTTGCCTCTCAAATGGTTTTAGTCATCAGGGTGTAGGCTGCTGTTTACACTAGATGACTGTCCCCTGGGTAAAGAGCTACCTAAAGGAATGGAGCTGTTCCTTTGTGAATTCAGATTTTGCTTATGAATTCCCAGCTCCCAAGCTTCACGGCTCATACACCATTAGAAGATGGAAGAAAAAATGCAATTAGAAGGCAAAGTATGTGTCAATGTAAGAGCTGAACAGGAAAGTGCAGGCACCTTTTATTTAACCTTGTGCTCTTGGTAGCATCTTCCTTATGGCCCTGGGGCTCTTCATGGCCAAGAATGTTTAGTGTTAGCTCAGCCTGGGTCTTCACAGTAAAGCAAAAGTCAGGCATTAGGAAATACAGGTGTAGCTCCATCAAATACTAACAGAAATACCAGTGCTGCCAGTCTGTTGTTTTGCTGTAACACTTATGACACTCTTATTTTCTATATTTTATGTTCTCACTAGTTCTAGCCCCTACAGAAACCCATAGAGTTTCTGTGGCTGGCCTCAAGAAGCTCTGCCCCATGGTGGAGACTGAAACAGCCACTGCTGTGACTTAAGGTGAAAGTCCATTAGGATCAGGGATCCACTCTGATAACTCACCCCTGAGTTTTTGCACTGAGCACTGCTGGAGCAAGAAGCTGGAATGTGGAGACCTGTGGTCTCCCCCAGAATGGATGTTAAATGCATCATGTAGTATAAATCCTGATATTTGCCCAGACACATGGAAGTCCAAGCACCAGGCTAAAAGCTTAGAATCTGGGAGCTTATCACACAGACTTCATACACCAACCTGTATAAATAATTCTACTAATGTTACCATTGGTATATCTGTTAAGGAAGAGATAGTTACACATATCTAAAAACCGAGGGAAGCTAGGTATCCGTTCATCCATGCTCTACCTGATAATGCCATGCACCTATCTGTTGCTCAAGTATGTGCTGTATACTTGGTGACATCCACACCAGAGACCCAAGGGAGCATTACTGATGCCCAGGTAACTCTTTTTTTTTTTTTTTTTTTTTTAAAGAAATCAGGCCTTTAAATAACAATATTGAACTTTTCTTATTTAGTCACATCTGTAAGGTTTTACTCATGCATTGCCTAGTATTAACATGCTGTGTTTATCTCTGAGTACCAAACTCCTTTCTGTCCAAAAAATGATATTGAAAATGCATAAAAGCAACATACTGTGAATAAACAGCTTATCTTGGGGGAGAAAGATAAAACTCACAATACTAAAAATGGGGAAAACCTTCTTCACTGTTGAATTTACCATTTATAGATTAATCTGTCCATTGTGCTTCTATGAAAAGCTTTTCTGGCATTCCACTCAGAAAAACAAAATCTACATTTAAATGAATGTAAGAGTGTACTACAGCAGGAGCCTGTCAGACTGTTTTATACCTCATTGCCATAATGTAATGTTATTGATGCAACCTAGATTATGTTTGAGAAATGAGATCGTGCAAATTCTTTCTCGTACATCATCCTACATGGCACAAAATATTGGGCTACAACATTAGGTAGTTCTGAAACTATTATATGACCTCAAAGTTCCCTAAAAGGCTTCAAATTGGCATAGACTGAGAATTTGCTAAGGGTATGTTTTGAAACGGAATAGCTGGTGCTTGTTTATGGCTTAAACATTATACTATGCCAGTAATAAAATACCAGTGATGCATGCAAATGGAAAATCGTGCTGTTTTTTGTGGTATAAAGGTTAATTCCTTTGGAAGAAACCAAGTCCCTGGATAAAAAGCATATCTCAGCCACCTAACACACAGACATTTCAGTACAGTTTTATTGTATACAAGGGCTTGAAAATCTAATAATATCCTGCTTTTTTTCCCTAAGATTCAGCAGGTAAAAGCTCTGATTGAATTTCATCTTGATTTCATTAAATATTCATAAAGGTCAATTAGAAGGGCAGCTAAGTAGGCCACAAGGCCCCCTTCCATCATTCTGTCAAAGGCAGTCCATCAGACAGTCCTGTTTGCATTAAGGCCTGGTAGTCAATATCTTCATTCAATCTTTATGTAGTATCCCTCTAAATCACTGCTCCATCCCACTTTACGGCTTTTATGGACAGACAAGGGGAGAAAAAAAATCTAATAATTCTGAAGGCAAGATGCTTACTTGGTAGAAAGCAAAATGCAAATGAGAAAAAACATCCTCAATCAAATGTTGGAATGAAAATCTTTTCTTTAATGAGCAATGACATTGGTAGAGCACTGATTACATTGAAGAAAAACTGTTTAAAATTCATAATCAATCAAGCAAGTTTATTTTAACCTTTCATGACTAAACTGCTGGGTTACAGTTTAATTTATTGATGGTGCTTATCTCTCCCCCCAACCACTAATTTTAAAATTACAACCCATATAGAATATGCTGAGTTGAGTCACGAAAATATATACTGATGTTTATATTCAAAGAAACCTATTAGCTCTGCCTGTTTCCCTTTAAAGATTCAGTGGCCTTTCTATACATGCCATGTTATATATATTTGCAGTCTATGCAGCTGAAATGCATTAACTCCACTGGTGCCTTGCTGGACTGAAGCATCATGGCAGATTTAATTTCCAGGTCTGTCAGACAGAGCTGAGCAAATACTCTTTTCAGTAGACGATCATGAGGTAGTGCTTCATCATGCCACTAGTCCCACGCGTAGCGATGGGGCTCAGAGAGCATTGCCTTTTATGAAACTTTATTGCCATGCAATTAAAAATGTTGCAGATAGGCTTTTTTTCTGTGAGCTTTCTAAATTTTTCTCTCCCAGATGTCATAAAAAGAAAAAACATTTCCTGAACTATTATTGACTCTCTTTCCAGAAGAACTTAAGGAACGCTGTGGGTTATAGTAAGGTGATTAGTTTATGTCTTGTTTGAATCAGTTGCTGTTACATACAACACCAAAATGTCTTCCCAGTATGTTTTCAAACACTTTCCAGCTCTCTTCCATTTCCTGCACATAAGGATGCAAATTTTCAACCTAACACAGTGCATGGAAATGCGAGTTTCATCACTATGTCTTTATAAGGATATGAGTATAAATTCTAGAGACCTAATAGGAGCAAATCCCACCTAGTTCTGAAGGCTGTGTTCTTGTTAGATAAACCGTACGCTTACTTCATTACCATCGCTTGTAGCAGGTTGTCTTTAGTACAGCAAACTCTGTAGGCACTTTGCTGTATAGCAAGTACGTGTTTCCTTCCTACAGTATTACTTGTGTTCAGTTAAACAAGCTTCACCTAATCCTTAAGTAATATTTTCATTTCTTTTTCTTTTCTTTCAAAGTATTATATTACTAACTACCTACTTCTTTCACTGACAAAGGAATTGAAGGATGACTATCACTGGGAGTCATTAGCAAGTATGGGAGACAATTGTATGTCTCTTCTATACAGATTCACCTGAGAACAACTGATGATCTAAATGAGGTTGCCATGAAAATAAATTTATTTCTGAATAGTTCTCTCTTATTTTCTTAGTAACATATTAAATTATTAAAATATACTCAGTATTTTTAATGTTATAAAATTGTCATGAAGTTTAGTTTACTCAGTTGTGAACAGAGACTGGAACAGCCATTTTTACCCAGCTATCTGTCCTGTTCACTACATATACAGCTCTGTTATGGTCCTACATGAATCCCTGGGCAATTCTGGTTTCACAGTCATCTGAGAGGTTGAAAAATGTTGTCATCCCATTTAAAATGCACTGTAAACTACTGAGAGGCAAAGACTGTCCTTTTGGTCTGAGTTTGTACCACACCTAATCCTGCTGCCTTAGGTCAGGCAAGAAGCATGAACAAAATATTTAGGGTTGCCTGCAGGATGAAGCAAAACATGACTTCCAGTTGCTGCAGGAAAGGTGGTGTATGCTATCCCCCATGTACCCCAGATCTCTTCCCTCTCTGGGCACATCTCTGTGCAAGGCCCAGCAGTGTATCCCAGGTCCAGGGATACTGGTCCAGACTTTGTGTCTGGGCAAAGGCTGGTGCGCAGTCCCCTTTATTCCACCCACATCTCCAGTTAATCCTACAGTCACTGCTGTGACTGCCTGCATTAACAAAATGGCTTGTGTTGTAAGTAAATCACACCAAAATCTGCAATGGCTGCTGCATATCAGACAAAGAGAAGATGTTTGTAATTGTATTTGTTCTGCAAGGAGTATGATATGCCCTCCATAGACAGACAGTATTTAAAACATTAGGGTATCATTTTAACTGATTATGCATTTTCTGCTTGTTCTCTGTCCCCTTTCCTAAAACTTGGTCCAGTTTCAGTACCAGTTATTTTGAAAAACAACAAGAATAAACCACACTGAAGCTACTTTAAGCTGACTTGTTTAAAATAATCTACTTATTCCTAACCATAAACTGCTGGCATTAACCGCAAACCATCCTAATCAGCATTGGCACTGCACTTCTGTTTCTTTCTTAAACTGTGAACAGAGAAAATCCCTGACCTGTAAAAAAACAAGAAGAATGTCAAATGGCTCAGTTTGCAGCGTGTGTTCAAATGATTATTTAAAGACTCCATCCTGAAAAATTTAGAGCTTAAGTAAACCACTTCTTTCCATTCCTCCCCCTCTGTGTTAAGAAAAACTCTTGTCAAATATTCACTTCCCACTTTCATTTGCTACAATGGCAGCCAAAAAAACCCCAACAGGACATTGGGAACCCGCTGAAAAGCTGTTGCATACAAGCCAGAATCATTTTGCTGCTACAGACACCCTCGTGAACATCCATGTTTTGAGCCCTGTGTTTGGTCTCTGCATCCTAAGAAGGACAGCAGAATGAGAGACAGTTACAGAGAAGGGTTGCAAATGAGTAAGACGATGAAGAAGCTGCCTAATGAGGAGATTCTGAAAATGCTGGGACTTTTCCACTCAAACTGTGAGATGTGATGGAGGTTTACAAAAATCCTGGAGGTAGTGGATTCCAGGATTCAGAAAACAGAGCTGTTACTCAACAAATCTCACACTTAAAACCAGGTGCCACCATTATTACTGAAACTAGTGGAACACAGGGTTAAAACAGATGAAAGTATTGTTTTAAACTGCTGGCACTGAACTTCTGGAATTTGTGGCCATAGAAGGCTGTGGAGACAGAGGGTATCGTCAAGTTCAAACCGATTAGATGATTCAGGGACAGCAGGTCCATAAACAGATCCTAAAGGAGATAGTCAAGGATGTATTCTCTAATATCCTTAATCGAGTGCTTGTGGCTGCCAAGGGGTTGAGAAGGGACAGGACTGCAGATAGTGGCCAAGTTCATCTGCTTTCTTTATACAGCATCTCTCGCTGCCACTGTGGGAGGCAGTACACTGAGCTAGACCACTGTCTGACTCAGTAGGGCGTTTCTGATGTTTATATATTGCTCTGCAAAAGGGAATATGCTCTGAAAGATGGGCAGGTTACACCTTCACATGTCAGATTTTAAAAAAGTAAAGGGAAAGTTAAGCAAAAAATGTTATATGACGTGTTTCTGGGGATTACAAAGAAATTATATTGGAGTGTATTATGGTGCAAAAGACAGAGACCAGTGGCGAGAGGAATGGAAACCACAAATAAAATGGGGAAATGGTTTTCATAGTGCTGAAAGGGTGGTAGGTGCTGAACTGCAGATGGAAGTGCATGAATCATTTGTGGCCTTAGTTCTGCTTGTCTGTTAAATGAGGTTTATGCTATTTACCCTGACAGAAAACAAAGAAGCTTAATTTGTTATGTTTCAAAGAATTTTGTAGAAGCTTCAATGCAAATTGCTGTGAGATGAATCCAAAATGTGCCTAACTCAACAGGGTAATTTTCAATAATTTCCAAGAGTTTGGTTGATGCCCTGTAAAAGCTAGCTGTTACTACTGAACACCAGCTTTAACAGCAAACCACTGAATAATAACATTTGTTTTGCAAACCATGCTCTCATCATCTTCTGAAGGTGAACAGGGATGGATGAACATCTAAGTTCCTAACAGCTATACCCTAACTGAAACTCGAAGTAATTTCCCCTTCCAGAGTACTTTGTGTTAGTCACAATCCTTGTTCATCAAGAAATTAAAAAGGTGGCTTCTTTTTTGGATAAAGAAAGCTATTTATACAGAAAAGCTATTCCTAGTTCCATACAGATGAAATCTGTTCAGGAGCAGGCCTTAATGATTTTTGGTAGCTTTTAGATGTGATTGCTGATCTAAATGCCAAGAAGAATCAGAAGAATCTGTTGGATTTTTTCTTTCATTTTAGGAACATGTTTTTTCTGTCCATATTTCTGCATTTTTTTCCACATTTTTTTTCCGGATACAGACAATTACTTCCATTAGGCAGCCTAGATACACCAAGAGAGAAATAGGAATGTTGCACTTCATCCTCCAACAGCAAATGTAATCATGTTCCCTTGCTGATTTGTGTTTGGAAATTACCATTCTAATCCAATAGTTTAATTTTATTATACCCTTCAGTCTAACAGACCAGGCAGAGAATGTGTAATCACAAACAAAGGGCCAAATCCTGCTTGCTATACTACTGGGAGTAGTCCCACTGATTATAATGGGACTACACGCAAGCTTTACCCTTAACTAATGTGAAATAAGATAAACGTACTCAGACTTGACTGTAGGGTTTTCTTGGAGCTTTTTGTAAGACCTATTACTGAGTTTTTCAAACATGGTCTAATGTAGTGGTTAAAGTACAACCAAAGTGAGAAAACCTCTTCCTCATTGGAAAGCACAGACATGATATTTAGCTTATGCTGAGATAAAAAGGCTCAAATGCTTCTAGGTGTTTGGAAGCTAGTATTTATATATGGGTACTTGAAGTGTTTAAATATAATCTATTTTAGTATCCTTTTGCAAAAGAAACCATGTAATCTTTCAGGTCTAAACCCACAGATTTTTCCAATTTTTGCTTGTTAACAAGATCATTTGTAAATCAGAATGATGATGGTGGGATCATCAGTTTCTTCATTAGTTCTTCTTGCTTACACCTTGCCTGTGAAGTGGTGCTCAGCTCACACCAAGATCACTTTGATGTGCATCCCCAGCAGGTTACACAAGCATCTGCAAAACAAGTATTGGGGGATATCACCCATTTTTCTTCTCAGCTTCCAAACCCATATTTGCCTAATATTCTCAAACCTTCTTAGTTGAGGCTTCAAGGTAAAGGAAGCCTGAGTTTTAAATTGTAGATGAGACTTGTAAAAGAAATCTGGAGGAAGACTTGCAGAGAGGGTTGTTAAATAACTGCAATATGGGCCAAAGAAAGAGCTATAAAGTGAAAAATAAATCCTGAAAAAACATAGTGCAGCTATGGCTACCTAAGCACCGTACACATAACCAATGCCAGGCTATTAACAATACACTTAGGTTATTTTTAAATAATCTAATTGATTCCTCACCTCACCACCCCTCAACCTTCTGTATAACCAGGATGGATATATTTGGAAAAAGATTCATGACAGAAAAGAAACAGAAAAATGTACAGGAAAGGTTTGTCTGCTTGGGGTTTGGGTTTTTTGCTATTCTTCCCCCCCACTCCTCCACCCCCCGGTGTTGTAAGAGTTAGTTCTTAGTTGTTATTTCAGGACCTAGCTAGCTCTGCATAAAAATAAAGCTTTTCAGTCCTTTAACATCATAATATGTATTTCTGTCAGCTGAGCAATCTCTTTATCCAGTTCTCTGATTTAGTATACTACAAACCAAATACAGCTTTAAAGCCATCATACTTCTGCATTATCAGGTCATATGTGCCCATTTTGCTTTTCATTCCTGACTAGATGTTATTTACACACAACATCTTTCCTTCAACCCATAAAAATGTCTGACCATGTTTCTGATATACCAGAGTCAGACAATATCAAAGATTCAGAATAAATTGATGACCAAAACTTGACTTTTCCAAGCCATCATCAGCAGTGTAATAAAAATGATTCAAACACTTAGCATGAGTCATACTGGCAATTTGATGGGATCATTGTTTCCCAAAAAGGAAGTCCATACAGAAACCTTCACGCTATTCACTACAGCAGTCTGCTTTTATCATAATAAAGCAATGCAAACTTACTAAGTGCCATGGCTTTTCAGAAATCAAGTCTTACCCAAACAATACCACTCCTCAAACATCCACACCATTTAGTCTTCATAAGAAAGACACATACAGCCTTTGAACACACCTCTCAAAGGAGGAAAAAAAATAATCCAGAGTACTTTAGATGACAGAAGTCTTTTCCAAAATCAGGGTTCCTTTCCAGGAAATATTCTGCCAACAGCTCCCTCTCTTTTACACTGCTTTAGATCCACTCATCCTAAGATTATGGTAAGGAGGACACACTCTTTTGTAATTGAATTGATGTACCTTATTTAGGAGTTAAGTCACCTTAAGCAACCTACACAGCTAAGGAAGAGAATCAGACACCTCCAGAAAGCATCTGAGCTAAGCTAAGATCAAATTCACTCTGGAAGTGCCTTTTTCTTCACTGATTACTGAGAAAGCCCCAGATCAAGGTCCTAGCTTGGAGCAAATCTTGGCAAAGGGCTAAAAAAGGATCAGTCAGAGCTGTAAACATTTACAGAGGCAGACCTTAACCAAACCAGAAAGCCAGTAGGTATCACAGCTCACTGACAGTACGTACTCCCTTTTTGCACCAATTTTCCGTATAGAAAGCACCTTGTTGTGTAAAGAAAGCCAGTGCACACAAAGGACTTGAAATCACCTGTGAAGATGCAGGACAAAACCGACCTAAACTCACCTCCCTTCTTCCATTCTAAAATAACAACACAGGAAGGTTTCCCATTTCTATTCATGTTCATTCATCTATGAATGGCAAACAGGGAAGTATATTATGCAATGTAATGACCCCAGTATTGTGTTGGTGATGTGGACAACATGTGCATGAGTCCAGGATTCCACCACGGTGTTCCTCACCAACCAGCCACTGACATTAGGGAAACTGCTTGTAGCAAATACCAGCTGTTCAAACACATAACAACACATAGTGCCAATTCTGTTCAGAAGACAATATACAAAATTGGCCATCACTTCTCTCCAGTTATCAACTGAGATACTGACATTAAAGACATTTTTCTCCAGAAGTGATCTGTTGCATCCCAGAATGAATTCTTAAAAAATTCAAAAACCAATCCAAAACCAAACCCCCAAAAGTTAAATAGTGTTTTCGATTTTCTGACCTTTTCTGTCTTTCTGGGTAACAAGACACAGTGCAACAAACCTCCTTTTGAGTTCTACCTCAGAAAGGCAAGAATTCTAAATGCAACAGAAGGTCCTTCACAGCCTTTTCCTCACATGCATGCCATTCTCCCTAGAGCTCATGTAGAGGGTTTTCTCAACACACAAGCTTTGAAGCTGAAAGACAAACTAAAGGAGACCAAGAACCATCAGGACCCTAAAACAGGATTTGGGAAACTCCTGGGAATGCTATGAAGTCAGTGATTCCTTTTGTCTTTTAATGTGCAAAGGACAAACTGAGTTCAGCTTCAAGCAAGACCAAACGCTTAAGAAGAAACATCTGAAGCGCATCCAAACTGCATGCTTGCACAAGTATTTTGAAAAAACAAGAAGGCTGTTATACAGAGTCGTGAGAAACACTGGGTCAAAAAGATACCAGATGGGGGCAAAACTGCCTGAGCCCTTACCAACTGCTGCAAGAACCTGCAGGTCCATAGTAGCAGGGAGAACAAGCAATGGATGCAGGCTCAGGCAGTGAGAGCCTGGCAGCTGAAAGACAGAATGTAAAGTAGGGGATGAAGAAAGGACAGAGACATCCAAGGCCTCAGCCTGAACCAAGGAGTTCAAGCTTCAAGCCAGCTCTTACAGAGGAATCTATAGGGCTGGAGTAGATGGGGCTAGTGCTCTTCCAGCTTGGGTCAGAACATCAAACAACTCTGCAGGGGAACAGTGGCACAAAATATCTTCTAATGGCTCTGATTTTATACTCTTCTACCCTCCTCTGGTTGTTTATAAGGACAAGCAGTCTCCTTGCATGAAACCTGAAAACAGTCAAAACAGCTTTATCTGAGCTCACTTACAAGCAATTTGGGAGATCAAGAGACAGACAAAAATCACAGGCAGAAAATGGAGGTGCCACAGAACTGTAATAATGGTAAATAACAGCTATAGCAAATTCAGAGAATATTTTGATTAGTCTTTGACTGAGGTAGAAGTAATGTTAAGTGACCAAAACAGGATTGATTTTCTCAGTAAGCTAATACTGTTCAGTGTCTGAATAGTAGTTATTATGCTACTATTATCTGAGACCCAAAAATCTACTCAAGGATTTCCTTCCTCATGCGCAGAACATGAAATCCAAGAGTAAGAACTCAGCAAAAAATAAAAATAAATATACATAGATCTAAATAATATAAGTATAAATGGTTAATACATGATGGTGAGAGTAGCATGCATTTTCCTCCAACTGAAGCTGCTCACATGTCCAGTAACTAGTATCTAATTCAGAAAGGCTGAATTTCAGCCATCATGCAAAGCAAGGACAAGGGCTCGTGGTTAGCTACAATGTGGTGTACCAAGGCAAGCATGCCAGATTTCTATTATCATGGTGAGATTCCATGACTACATTAAGCCAAGTTGCTTGACAGCTATGAAAAAGACAGCTTCATTCACTTTTATCAGAACACTGACCTTTTCAAGAAATAATAGGATATATCCTGCTATCATTTCTCACATGAAACTCCTGTTGAGGTCAATAGGAATTTGGCGTAAAAATGTGAAATCAGTACTTGGCCCATAATGTTTAGTGCCACATAACAGGCTTTTGGGAAAGGATCCAACGTTAAGCATCAGTTCTCATTAATTACACTGCAGATTCCATTTGAAAAGACTTTCTATCATTTATTGTGCAAATTAAATAGAGCCAGATCCTCAGCTGATTTAAATCAGAATACCCACGATGAAGTCAAAGAAATAAGGTCAATAAAGATCAGTCAATGAAATCAATACAGCTAAGTAAAATTACACCACAGAGAATCTGGCCCAATGAATAATTCTCTTGTCTAATCAACATTGCTGAATTTTTATCTGCAGTAACTGGTCTTTGCTGCATATTCTGCTTCTTCACATGTGGAAGGTCAAAAGATGAAACTGTTGGAAACCCTACACAAACAATATAAAACAGAAAGCCGTAGCATAAATAAATTCAGTTCTGGATTGTAATATAGCATTTTGCACTAGTATAAGAAATAACGTTCTTTCCGAATTTAGCAAAGGTTTGGATGTTTTGCAATGGAGCAATACTGTAATTTACTATCTTACAAGCTTCCACTTACAATTCAGAATAGAGGGAATGATCCCTTTTGTAGTTTGCCTACTTATTGTGCTGATTTTTATAGTCCTCTGTATTACATGCAAAAGGAAATAGCTTGAATGTTTATTTTGAGATGAAGCCACTGCTAAATCTGTAGCTTTCTCTCCTTTTGTTTGAATCTGAATTACTCAATCTAGAGCCCTGGCTGACATTTCTGGATCCACATTCTTAATATACTTGTGCTACCTTACAGTTTTTGGGATTAGTATTTCTAGAGGACAAGCACCTCTACACAGGCATTCACTCAACCAGATATAAAAATTCGAATTATAGTTTTAATTAATTCATAGAACTCATTTTCCCAAGCCACAAATATTGTTACTTTTAACAATAATAATCCATAGTACCATAGCCTCCTAACAAGAAGTCAGGACTCTACCATGCTAAGCACTGCACAAATGCAAAGCAAGGTGACAGTCCCTTCCCAGAAAAATAGGAATCAAATGAGTTCAGTCACAATATCTGCCCTCCAGCAAAGCACGATGGAGTAGTTGAAGATGTGGTCAATACAAACACACTTTGTAATACTGGACGGTAAGAAGTCATCTTCTCGCTGCTGATAATTTGGGCTGTAGTGGTTGCAGAAACTCATTGCAGCTTCGGTATTTATTTGGTAAAACAGAAAGATGGAGTTGAATCTGGCATGGTTTAGACCATGCAGCATTTTGACAGGTCCAGCAAAGCACTAGATGGAGCTCACATAAAACCCAACTCCATTACCCTCCTCCCTAATTGTACCATACTTTCAACTTGTGTTTGAAGGCCACCAAAATATGAAATTATCCTAAATATGGAAGCTGTATGACAACATTTCAATTAAAAAGCTTTTAGAAAAGGTCGTGGAGAACATCTATAATATATTTCAAAAGGTCTTGGAAAGAAGAAGGGTACAATATGGGTCACATCACAATTATGGTAAATTAGGTAAAAGACAGTTTCCTCAGACCGCTCCAAGCAGAATAAAAGTGATTGAGAAAGTAACAATCTGACAGGTATTAATAACTACCACATGTCATAATTTCTGATATAGTTTGTTTTATGTAAAAGGATCTCAAAGCGCTTTGAAAAACTCTACATGGAATACTTTCTTTTGTCACTAACCCATTTCCATATTTCTGAGCAAGCAGTGCACTGATGAACTCTACACAGTAGCACAGCATGAAATTTTTCAAAATCCCAGAAAGTGAAAAATACCATTTCTGTTTGAAATTTGGGAAGGAAAAAGGTGTGTTTGTGACTAAGTTCTCGCTAGCATAGTACATTTTCAATAACAAACACCCTGAAGTGCTGATGTACCTCTGCCCAAAGCCAACAACAACTAGCATTGCTGAGCGCTCTGTAACAACTTATGCAGAATAAGCTCAGAAGAGAAGTGTTAGTTACTGGATCACCAGGAATATGCCCTTCCAAATCCATGTATACTGAGATTTCCTATCAAAGTAGTACCTCAGATCAAGATAATCTGACTTATCAGACCTGAAAAGATTTCAGCCCCGGTGACACAGCAAATCACACACTCCTACAGTATTTAACAGAGTCAGTAACCTAACAAAAACCCTCTTGGAGCCTTCCTAATACCTGAAAAACTGAGGAAGATGACCTGTATGTTTTAAAATACATAATGTAATTAAAAAGTAAACCAAAAATATACAAGGCAACAGATAGATTGCTGAGGTGAAATATTCAAGGGGTTGGCTGTGATGAGTGTCATTATGAAGGACAAATGTATCCTAAAAGTATGTTAGAGGATCTAAACAAAGTCGTATCACCAAGTATAAAATATCTCCACTTGGTTTATGTTGCCATCTTCCTAACTGCCTGCACTGAACTCTGTGCCCATTCTTTACATAAGTGTTTATATCTCTCTATATGCCTCCTAACCCTGCCAAGTCCCTCACTAAACCATGTCCCTGAGCACCACATCTACACGTCTCTCAAATCCCTCCCAGGATGGTGACACCCCCACCTCCCTGGGCAGCCCATTCCAATGCCTGACAGCCCTTTCAGTGAAGAAGTTTTTCCTCTTATCCAACCTAAACCTCCCTGGCGCAACTTGAGGTCATTTCCACTTGTCCTACTGCTTGTTACCTGGGAGAAGAGACCGACCCCCTTCCCCCCACACTCTCAGGTAGAGAGCGATCAGGTCTCCCCTCAGCCTCCTCCAGGCTGAACACCCCCAGCTCCCTCAGCCACTCCTCACAGGACTTGTGCTCCAGACCCTTTCCCAGTTCCATTGCCCTTCTCTGGACACACTCCAGCACCTCAATGTCTTTCTTGTAGTGAGGCCCCCAAAACTGAATCCAGGATTTCAAGGTGCAGCTTCACCAGTGACAAGTACAGGGGGGAAAATCCTTGCCCTGGTCCTGCTGGCCACACTGTTCCTGATGCAGGCCAGGATGCCCTTGGCTTTCTTGTCCACCTGGGCATGCTGCTGGGTCATATTTAGCTGGCTGTTGGCCAACACCCCCAGGTCCACTCCCACTAGGCAATTTTCCAGCCACTTGTCCCCAGGCCTGTGGCGTTTCAGGAGGTTTTTGTGATCCAAGGTCAGGACCCGGCACTTGGCCTTGTTGAACCTCATACATCTGGCATCAGCCCATCGATCCAGCCTGTCCAGATCCCTCTGCAGAGCCTTCCTTCCCTCAGGCAGGTCAAGACTCCCACCCATATATGTACACCTCCAATGAAACAGCAATGCAAAAATGTTAATCTTTTCCTATGCCCACAAGGCTGGGAGGAAGTATGCCTGGTGTCAGAGGGATGCAAAATTACAAGAAAAGAGCTTCCTTCTACAAAATCCATCTCCTGTGTCTTGAGAGGAGTTTGACTTCTTTGACTAAGGATTTTATCTGGGGGTTATTATATTTTTTTCCATGCCTGTGAAGGCTAAAAGAGTAATTATGTTGCAAGAGTTCTGTCTAAGAAAATGATTTATCTGCAAAGGAAAGTATATACAACTCTATTTGTTACTCTTAAAATCTCTCCTTTTCCAGGTCATACAATTGAAAATGTGCTGCTTTTTGTACATTTTTTTTCATAACTTTGATGATGGCAAGACAAATATGCACTTAGTTTTTCAAAGTCAGAATAGCTCAAGGTCTTTAAAAACCAGTGGAACCCTTTGTATTGAATTCATTATGGCTCCAACGAGGACTCAATTTTCCAAAATAGAGAATCTTTCCATAATTACTTTTTACAAAGGCATCTAGTGACAGGACAAGGGGTAACAAGTTTAAATGGAAAGAGGGTAGATTTAGATTGGATGTAAGGAAAAAATTCTTCCCAGAGAGGGTGGGGAGGCACAGGGACAGGCTGCCCAGAGAAGCTGTGGATGCTCCATCCCTGGAAGTGTCCAAGGCCAGGCTGGATGAGGCTTGGAGCAACCTGGTCTAGTGGAGGGTGCCCCTGCCCATGGCAGGGGGTTGGAACTAGATTATCTTTAAGGTTGCTTCCAACCCAAACCATTCTATGATTTACATGAATTTGTCTAGGTCATCTCTCTTCCTCACCTTGAGTTTCTCCCCTCTAAGCTCCTGATTTCAAAACCTGGTTGATGAGTTTTAGCAGGCTGTGTAGGTAAGAGAATATTGCAATACTATGGATCCTACAAATAACCATTAATGTCTCTTCTATTATTTCCTAGAAATTATCTAAGATCTGCACATGGGGATTTCCTCCCTCCCCAGCCCACCACACGCCCATGTGCACACACGCACACACACATACACAAAGGTTATTTTATGCTGACATTCAGCTGCCAGCTCATTTTGTCCTGGTCTTTATAAAATAATATTCTAAGTAGCCTATTAGCTTTAAGGTCAAAATCTTTGTCTATTTTCTAAATCTGTTCTCTCCTCTCCCCCCTCCCCCCACACTTCCTTTCCTTTCATTACCCTTTCCTATCAATTATCTCATCCCTGCCTGCTGCCCATCTGAGCAAGCCAGCAGGACCCCCTCAGTGCCCGCCAGATTGTCTCATTCAGCTAGCTCTCAGGTTGCTGCTGATTGCCGTCTTTATTCATTACCAAAACACTTGCTACATGGTGCTTGGGCCCTGGCAACCAAACTCTAAATCCTGCCAGCGAGAACGTAATTACTAGTACACCACAAACAGAGAATGGAGTCTGCTGTGAGTTGTTAGAAGCAGCCGTGAGATAGACCCGGGCTATTTTCATGTAACAGGAGCTGACTACTTGTTTGTCAGTTGGTAGGTACTAATGATTGACCTGATTCCTTTTTTTTAACAAGCTTTATCTGAGACAAAATGTATTTCTAAACAAACTCAAAGAACTGTCAAGGGCAGCAATTTACAGGTATGGAATATGGTTATGAGAGAAACTTTACATGAGCTTTCATCTACAGATTTATGAGGTGTCTTGAGCCATTGGTGCTACTTAAATGTGGAAGGTGTCCCGAGAGCCTTCGCTGATCTGTGGGAGGCTACGTATAAGGGCAGAGTTCATTTTCCTTAATGTTTGTTGTACCAAAACAGTTACCAAGCACTGTGTTAGGCAGCCCAAAGTCTCCCAAGCAATGATTTTTCTTCCTGTAGGAGTTGAACATTACTTACGAGTGATCTTGGGCATAGATTATCTTTTTGTCTCATTGTATGCAAATTACTAGTCCTCTGCTCTTATTTGGTCCTCTATATTTATTGCCTTTAAAACCCTGTTTTAAAATTTTGCTCTCTCACTGGGAAAGTAAATCTGACTAGTTTCGTTATTTCTAAAAAATATTTATTAGGGGAAAATCATTCTGATATCAGCTGAAAAGTTCTGTGTGTCTTTTGTATCTGCTCTTCAAATCCTTAATCTTTAAAGTGCTCACAAACGAGGCAAATGCCTTAATGCTAAGCAGTCCCTAGCAGATTTGAAAGTTAAATTCAAGCAGCATTTATCTCCCCATCAATGGGAAGGATTTATCCTATTACTTATCACAGCCATTGACAAGAATTGGTCCTATAAATCTCCAACATATAAAGGGGAGCTGACCCATCTAAAACTTTTCATATAAAAAGAATTACCCTTGATCAAAGCAATACCAAAGTGTATGACAAGAGTTACAGTGAGAATACTGTATATCACAAGGAAAATAATTGATATACTGAAAGAAAGCCAAACAGATAATTTAAAAAAAAAAAAAAAAGGAAAAATCTTTCATACCACAGAGTTAAGAAGACCTTGCCCCTGGATTTGTTTGCAGTGCTTTGCTTAAGGTTTAATTCTATTGATTACACATTCCATTTTCCAAAGTGCCATTTGCCTGAAGGAGCAGGTGGTGTTTGCTGTTTCCATTTAACTGATATATTAGCCATGTGGTGCACTGCATCAGTGGGCAGTATTAATCAATTTACGGCAAGATGACAGAGAGAATCACTCACAGCAAAATTGCAAGGGGGAAAAAAAGGACAAAAGCAGGAAAATAATGACCACTAATGGGGAAGTTGAAAACAGAAAAAAAAAAAAATCTGTGCTTTTAATACTTCTCTTTCATAGCAAATGGAATTGGAAGAATTTAGGAACAGCCAGTGTTTGAAAGGAGACAAATATCACTATGTTCAGTGCAGTACTTTTTGCAAGCACTTTACTGCATGGCATTGTGTGATGAACACACAGTCAAAGATCCCCGATCCCTGCTGAGAAACTTAGATTTCCCTTCCTTAAACGAAAGCAAAATGCATCATACAAAATCAAAGCTGATACAGGTATTGGAAGATCCATTAAGTTTCTATAGGAGAGAAAGATTTTTGTGCTATACTATTTTATATATTATTTTAATTAACATTTTGAATTTATGAAGATTTCTATGACACTGAGGTGATTAGGTTTCAAGTCAGCTGGTTTCTTCTATTCATAAGATTTCTTTTTCCAAACTGTGACCAAGTTACATGTTTTTCTGAAATCATGCTTCTTCAAAAATATATCTTGTTTTAAATTTAGTGAAAAGAATAGAGAAATATACCTGTAGTGGAGGGCAAGTGTTTTCCTATCTGCTTGCAGTCAGGAAATTCATACCTTTCTTCAGAAATCAGAGAAAATGCACCAAACTTTAGCTAAATAGTTTCCCACTGCAAATTGCTTTCTCAGCCACAAAACAGTGGAAACAAAGAATTGGCAGAGGAGCTTTTGGCTCCCCAGGGGTGCCTCCAGCAAGAAATTGGCCTTGCTCTTCCCAGTCATCTCAGTCTCACCAGAGGGTGAGAAACACATTCCTGTGCCACAGATCTAAGTATTCACGTGTCTCAGCATCCAACCCCTCAGACTGGGTGCAGGCCCAACCTTGCACTCCTGCATGCCCTTTCTGCAAACAAATAAACATACTGGGTCAGATCCAGAACTGGGTTAATTACAATGGTCCAAAAGAGATTCATAGACCAGCAAGTAGATTTGGTGACTAGAAGCCACAGCAAAGACCCATGATGGCTGAAGATGCCTTGAAGTTTGCAGGACCAGAATCCCACTCCTCAGAGGCAAGGTTATGCCTTGCAGAGGAGCTGGGGTCTCACAGAACTGTAATGAAAATGCAAGCCCTCACAATAAATCGCTAGCAACAACACACCAATAGCTTTTAGTTGACAATAGCATAGAAATACTTTCCATAACAGAGCAAATGCACTGCAAACACAACCACCACAGGGAACAAGAGGAGAACACACAACATATTTGTGTCAGGATTTGAATACTGATGTTTTTTCAGCATCTAATCATATTTTAAGAATGGGACAGAGCTTTGATTACCTACTTAGCCCCAAGACAATGTCACCTCTCAACCATATGCTAAAGGAAAAAGAAAACCTGTCCTCCTGGGGAAGCACAGAAACCATTATAATTCTAGCAGGTCAGATGAACTGAGAGAAGACAGAAGTTGGATACAATCCTTCTGCCAATCCAGGTGAGGAGTGCAAGAAGAAAAGATTTAGTGTAAGTGAAACACATGCAGGGAATTGGACACAGTTAAAGGAGAGGTCAACAGCTCCGCAAAATGTTTCTGCATTCAGCCTGTGAAATGAACACTGGACACAAGTCCCAGATGCCACACTGGAGATATATGCAAAACTGCACTCTTATACTTAAACAGGTCCCCAAAAGATTTTGTCTGAACTTTCACTGTAAAAGCATGGTCATATCCATGTATCACAACATGTGTGTTCCAAGAATATCTTGTAATAGCAGGGGATTAAAAAAGATTATGGATTTACTGAATACAGAAATTATTGTTAAGGCAATTTAGAAATATCAAGATGGAAACAGGAGCATCAGAAGCTGAGAAATCAGCAAACCCACCCTTGGCAACACAAGTTCTTCCAAAATGACTGCTAGAGAAAAGAGCTAAATTCAATAGTTTTGCTAAAATGCAGGGTAGAACTGAAGGGAATGTGAACCCCTGTGGAAGGAAAGACATCATTTAGGAAAACTATCAGATGTTCCTGAGGGGTATGTAATGTATCTCCTTTCTCTCCTTACATACGCTGTCTCCCAGAAGCTGACTTATCCCTGAGTATCTGGATGCATTTGGTTGTTTAATAGTCTATCCTTCCTTAATATTATAAAGTACGATGATACACTGAAACTATGCTTCATAAATTAACAAATAATAATAAAACACTGCTTGAGGAACTTGTCTAAATGATATAATATTAGCATGAATCATAGCCTTAATGAGAACCAAGGAAACATTTGACAACAGAGTATGATATTGCATAATTCAATACAATAAAGTCGTAACAGCTCTCAGTAGCACCACATCATTAAATAAATTTAGCAAACTTTTCAATTAGCCACCACTTCCTGGATTTAATAAACTTGCTTATAGTTAGATTTTGTGGTTTTTGCATTTTTTCTTCTTTATATCTCTGGACAGAGAAAGGGTTTGAACATCTGAATGAATTTACAGGGTGTAAGTGAAGATGGTAAGAATGGGAAAAGCAGAACTGGGAACATCACTTTAAAACATTAAGTGAAATTATGCATGAGCTAATTTACAGACTAGGGACTTTTAAGGGAATTTTCTTTTATCCTCACACACTACTTCATAGCAAAACATTATCAGGAAACCATTTAAAAAAACCATGCCAGCGTAGGAAGTGCCACAATTAATGAATCTCATGGACTGTTATTTTCCATTGTTCTTTCCTTAACAATGTCTAATAGCACGTATTTTGGAAGAAAATGCGAAAAAGCCCCAAAGCCTTACTTTACACAGCTGTTCAGGTAAGGTTACTCCCTTTGGTCTCTTCCTAATCTCTAAAATGAAATAATTTAATGCTGAAGCATATGCTTTAATATTATCTGAAACTTGTTAGGCAATTAAAACTCTACTTTGTTTCTTGATTTGCATTCAAGGATCTGATCTTAGGGGAATGTTTCTATATCTTTGGTGTCTGTTACACCTGATGACTAGGAGTTTCACACCAAATTTTTGCATGGGTACTATTCCAATAGCAGGCCAACCTTGCGGATAACTATTATTTGAGATTCTGGCTTTAATATTGTCAGTTAGAGCTTTCTGCTCAGACATTAGTGAGACATCAAAGTTTTTAGTGATGCTGTAAGTCTCATGATGATAGATTACCATAAGTCATGGTGCAGGAGCAAGGAACTAGTCTACATTATTATTTTCACTGGGTTTTGTTTTACACACCCAAACACATGCTTCTGGGGTCAGGCTGCTTATCTGCTGCTGTGAAGGGGCTAAAAGAATAACGTTATGCTTCCTGGTGAAAGATGCATTAGTAGCTGCAAGTGCCTTCATCTCTTAAAGAGATGTGGGAGACTGGTGTGACCAGCGTTAGCAGTAGAAATTATGTTACTCACAACTATGACCCCAATGCACACTCACTACACACCGCAGAGTGCCTTACAAGGTTGCTCTTTACCTCTATCTACTCCACTACCTTCCAAGTGTAGCATGATTACAGCCATAAGCCGACTCGACTCCTTGTTTCCTAAGGAAGACAAGAAATTTATTTTCTCGACTGTAGCAGTGCCTTCCCTCCTGGCCTGGCACATCTCTTAAAGTCAGTTGGCATGACGTAAGGGAGGGCAGAGGCTGGTTTTCATCAACAATTCTGCATAGATATGCCCATGTAGAATAAAAGCAGCCTTTTCCACACCAGGCTGCTTATTAAACAGCTCTTAATGGTCTGTGAGACCTTCCCTCTTCCCTCTGCCTCCAAAAATGTACATTGCTTTATAGGACTTGTGGGAACTACAGGCTGACTACGTAGAACTAGAAAAGGATGAATTCTAATTAAGAGATAATGTCAGTGGAATAGAACTTTGTCACAGGATAATGATCCCCTGCTGTTAGATAAATATGGAAGCAAAACTTAGGCAGTTTTTGAAAATAAACAGTGAGGTGATGCCAAGATGTTTATATTCAGAAAGGGAAACATTTATCCCTCTGCAGTATTTCCATTTCATGGGGGTTTTTAATTAAACAAAACCAATCCTTCCCTCCCACCCAACAGAAAACAACTTCATTAATGTCCTTGGTCTTGCAAACTGTCGTGAATAACTGATCCTCACTGAAATCAAAGAGAGGTGTAAAGCAGTACTGAGAGATCTACTCTACGGAAGTAACAGAGTTTTGAGAATGTCATCAATAAAGCTTAGCAACTATTAGCAATATTTTTCCACTTATTAATAATCAAATTACTAGCTATAATGAGCCAAACCACCTTCTGGCAAAATTCCTTTTTGTCAATGGATGTACGCCAGCAGGCAATTTGGTTGTGTTTTACATTTACTGTATATGTATTCAGTGAGCAAATTTTGATCTGTTACCTGTTTATATTTGGAATTCATCAACAGAAGTCAGTGGAATTACAAAGTGAAAACCATGCAAAATATGCTTATTAATGCTTTCACAATGTAGTTCCTTAATTTACAATTTCTTGGTAACTGGGATTAAAATACAGCATGCAAAACATAGCAAATTTTCAAAATCTGAAGAAAAAAGCCTCAGAGATCAAACTCTATGTTAGTGATGTTGCTACATCTGCCAGAAGTAATTCTCTTCCATCAGTACACCTGAAAGTTGCATGAAAAACAGTGGGTTAAAAATGTGTGGGGAGAAAACTTGGCTGCTTCTTCAGGCAGCAGAAAAGGAGATCAGAAATACCGAACCTCGAAGCTCTGTGTACCCAACCATAGCCTATGCTTTTTACCCTCAGGTTAAGGGGAAAGACTTGTTCTCGCTCCATTGCATAATTTCTGAATTTCTGAATCTAGTAAGGGGACAATCAAGGTAGACTTGTAGGTGTCACGTCCTCAGGTATCTTTTGGGTAAATCGTACAAATGAGTAACACCAGCAGACTGGTGAACAGGCCTGTATCAGTACAGTTTCACCTCGCTGAAGCCAGCGCTGGAGTTGCTTCTCTACTACAACTAGCAAGATGGTAGGAGGAATTACTTAAAGGATGGCATCGACATGCCAACAAATACGAATCGTATCAGACATGCCAGCAGTTGAAGCTTGTCTCATGTGACAGAACCTATGGAAGAAAGATTCAGCTGCTTCTCTTTGCAATTGAGGGTTCGTTCTACCCTGAATTACAGGTTCTGTCAATTGACAGTAAAGTGTCTCACAGATCTTTCTGCAAGAATAAGCATAGTTTTAGTTAAATTGATTAAATGAACCTGCTACACTTCTTTATTGTTTTTATCTTCTGTTATTTTCCCAATATGGTACCTAGCTGCCAGAAATAACATTCAGGAAAATTCAGAGTTTAGTGATGGTTTTTTTCCTATATGAGCATGTATAAACCAAAATCTATTAAAAAACAGGAATGCAATTTCTAGCGGCACTTTGCAATGACTGCTTAATACATTTTGAATATTTTCCACTGTAAAATTGCTTTGCTTGATTCTCTTCCATTGGAAACTGCTACTTAGTAAAAAACTAATCAACATGTCAACGTTTTGTTTATTCTTAAATAGCATCATTTATTATTATTATTACAGTGTCACTTTGTTGTTTGCTGTCTAGAGGATTCCAGGAGCGTCGGCTCCCCGCAAGGCCCGCTTATTTGACATTCAGGGTGCTCGCCCCTTCTTCCTTTGCTATGACAAGGTTATACAAAGTCTGCAGCCTTGCGAAAACAGGTTCCTTTGGAAGCTGAAACTCTGACAGACTTCGTGCACAGCAAGGCATCCGTGACATCTTGGCGTCTGCCAGCTCCATTCTTGCTTGATTAGCTCTCGGTTACCTCAGTGATAATGTCTGGAGGCACTGATTAATGTACAATAATGGTACATCTCACTGGAAAGATAAGCTTATAGAAGATCAATTAAACAGTGGCAATTTCACAGGCTACAAGCCAGAAGAATGGTACTTGCAGTCTTTTCTTGGAGCTATTTTTTAATCATTTTCTCTGCCTGCTCTAGAAATATCATGTAAAACAGTAACTATCATTGGGGGTGGGGGGGGGGTGGGGGGGAGAAATACCCTGAAAATGAAAGGTGACGGTACCCATTAAAATTACAAGGGAAAATGAATATAAATCAAGTCCCCTGAACATTCCTTCAACTGTCAGAAGGTTACAAATTCTGCTTTGATGATAAGACAAGAAGTTTTTTCAAATGCAAACTTGCTGTAAATGGTACATAGGAGAATGCCATTGTTTCATGCAATTACATTGTTGCCTGGGCAACCATGTACAAAAGTTAATGTAAGTACAGGTTTAAAGACAAAGTGTCTTCTAAATTGGAATAAAACCCCCTTTAATAGTATAGATGATCCACAAGAAAAAAAAAAAAATGACCTGAATGTAACTATAAAAAGACCTCTTCTTGAGCAGGAGTATAAATTAAAGGTTACCTTCCTCCTCCAGTTTTTAGTCAGTCATTTTAATAATAATAAAAAAGCAGAAATCTTCAGGTACTATATGTTAAATAGATATACCAATGAAAATTTAGAGTATGTGAATATTATCATCATATGAGAAAATTTCAGAGAGATTAATCCTGTAAATAACAAAAATTTCAAAGGACAGCTGTTTTTATATGGGCTTTTAAAACAGACAACAAATTATTTTGCCCTAGAAAACAGTACTGTGGGAAAGTATTTTATTGAAATGTATCCAGAGATTGTTCTTCCAATAATTATATTTAATGCAGATGAGGGAGGGAGAAAGTCTATATTGTAGTGGGCAGTCAGTTTTATTACTGGAATGACTACACTTCTTCCTATCATCAGCCTGGATTTAATGGCAGAATTATGGCCCATTATGCCTATTGCAATGACTTCTCCAGAACAGGGTGGCCAAAGATATATTTGAATGTGGAACTAAAACACATTGTTGAATGTATTCCTGAGGGTATTTTGCATCTCTGGTCACATGCCAAAGTGGAGAAGAGTCCAGAAATCATGAGAGAGAGATTGGTCATGAAACAGCAAAAGAACAGGAATAAAGAAAGACAAAGGTCACCCTTGCAATGGAATCCTATTTTTTAAAAATCAAAATATAAACTGTAAAGAAACCTGCATTTACACCCTTATTTCTAATGACAGCAGCTGCCTCTGATAGTGATATGAAGAAGAGTACTGCCTGTACAATAAAAGGAATACTTTTCTCAGTTTGGAGGGAGGATTAAAAATATTCTGTTTTCTTTGCTTTCCAAACATGTGTATTATTTTTGAAAGACATTATTTTGAAGAAAAACTGTTGTGCAGTCATTGTCACTACAACCTCAAACGAGGGTGTCTCCAGCATTTAGGCGGGACAAAACACAAGAAAACATATTGAAAGGAACAATGCTGTACTACTGGAGACATGGAGAAACTGACCTTGCAGGTCTTTTCCATCTCTTATTTCTTTGTCTCTATCAGAGATGGTACAAATGCATAAGAAAGTCCAACACATATTTACTCAGACACCGAGAAACTGAAATACATAATAGAATAATACAATTTTGCCTGTTAGAAAACAGTAACTGTGTTTTGCTGGAAAAGTCAGGTAGGAATAAAAGAGATTTCTGGCTGATGTTGAAAGAAAAACCTCTTTGTGCTAATCCAGTTGGGCATGATTTTCACAAGTGCAGAACACTTAAAACTCCACTTGAAGTCAATAGAAGCTGCAAGTGCTCAGCACTTCTGAAAATCAAGCCCTTCGGGAACTGGTGAAGAACAAAGAGCAAGGAACTTGTGCCTCCGATAAACTGGCTGTCAAAATTTGTAGAGCTGCCATCATCTTCTCATTTAAACATGTTCTTAACACCTTACTCTGCCTCTGAGTGATAGCTACAAGTCACTCCAATCTGGCACTGGTTAGGCAAGCAGCAAGCTAAGATTTCTGCATTTATGCTAATGCATTTGGTTTAGAATTATCATCTTGCCCATACAACCCCTCATCTGTCCTTGTTTATCTACTTAACGCGCCTGTTGTGGCGTTTCCTACCCAGGTTGAAGTTATTAGAACGAGTACCTTCATAAAACAGCCATTAGAGGTAATCAGTTCTCTCTTTTTTTTTTTTTTTAAATGCATTATTACAGATCTCTCTAAAGTTGGAAGACCAAAAAATTCATAAATTATTCAAGTTCAGCACAGTGGTTATTAACCTGAGCTTGTCGAAATGCAAAATTATAAAGTTGACATTACAAACCACAGGTAATTGGAAGGTATCAATCTTCAGGTGTCTGTCAGATTAGAGTTATATATCAACACAGTTCAGAACTAAAAGGAATTGAACATTGAATCAGATTCTTAAAAAATATGCTGGCCACTACAACTGTACTTTGCTCCTGAGGAAATATGAAAACTTAAAACATCATCTCTGTGCAGTAAAGAAATGAGATCTTATTGGAATTCTTATGAAGAAGAAGAAACGTGTTGGTATGACTCATAAAACAATAATAGTATGAATAATACTTTGCATTGTTTTAGTGCCTTTATCTCAGAAGCTGAAAGTAACTTTATAAAAATTAATGGATTAAGCATGACAATACACCTTTGAGGTGTACCATTATCTTTGTTTTACAGATAGCAAACTGAAGGCAAACAGATTCTAAACATCTTGTTGGACTAACAGTTGGAGAATGCTTTAAATGCAGTCTTTGCAGGAAATGCTGGCCTTCTGTGGAAACCAGGCAAAACTATCGGTTCATCTATCAGTATAATCCAGATCATATAAAATGGCTTTTGAACTTGACATTTGAAGGAATTTAAGTGTCAGTAATTGCTAATTTTCTCCTGATGTCCAGAGGCCAGTGAAAGCAAAAATCCAACATAACATCCCTATGACATAAGTTTTACATTTTCCTGATCTTTTGTTTGGCAACACTACCTGATAACCATAATGAACACAAAACTCAAGACAAGTCATAATTTGCTTTCTCTCCCCAAAGGATCTCATGGAGCACTTTTGGGGAGACGGGAAGACTTGGGTTTATCATGTGGGGTTAGTGGGCACAGGATACAGATCTACAGGACACCGGTGTTAAATAGTTCTGCTAACAGAATAACTATGTGTGCTTAGTTAATATATATAATTTATTTCAGAACCAGTCCCTTTAGAAAAGAACATCAAATACCTGAGTGCTAAAATACATCTTTCATTATCTATCCTTCATTTTTGCCTAATGACATATGCTTGGATAGCCACCAATCCAGCGTACTTTGGAAAAGATCTTAATCTGTCTGAAATGGAAGAGCTGTCACACTGAGATAAGCTCAAAGACCACAGTTTTACTAAAAATTGCTCTCTGGAAACGCTTTCTGTAGCAAGGTAAACAGTTCCGACTAGCCTACTTTCTACAGAGTTAAAGGAAATATTTTCAAAGGATACTAGAGGTTCACATACCAAAATGCAGATGAATTTCTCTGTGCCTGCTTATATACATGTGTTTATCGTGACTGGGCTCCTATTACAGAGTCAATTTAACAGAAGTGAAATTCAAAAAACATCTAAGTATGCGTTCCTGTGCACAACTGCAATAATACTTCACTTGATGTCTGTAGGCATAAATGTAGTCATACAGAAATGCGAATAGGTGAGCTTCAAGCTGATGAAAGTTCTGGCAGGGATGGACATCCTGGGGACAAGCCAGAATTACATGGTTTGTTAAGACCCTTGGGTTCAGTCAGGACAGATCTTACTGACCACAGCAAATTCTGGGAGTGTACTGTTGTTGGTGTATTATTCATGTACTGCTACATAAAATTAACACAACAATGAGGAAATATTGGCTACAATCTCAGTAAAAAAAAGCTCTCACCTACTATAAGTGCTGTTACTAATGTGTGGAAATTACTTACTTTACCTTCTTCCTTAAGTGATACAGGAAGTATAACGTGAGTTCCCAAATGTAACATGGACACTTTTCAACCTTCTATAGATTTTGAAGACCAGTATAAGATTCATAAGGATCTCTTTGAAAGACAAAAGTTTTATATATGAGGTATGGAATATTATGTACTCTTTCACCTCAGCCATAGAGCTCTAGTGATAATATAGAGCCGCCGTGTCACCAGGGCTAGGTATCTTCGAAGGACCTTTGCTTTCGAAGCTCTCCTAATTTCAGATCTGATTCTATCTCTTCAAATCAGAAGAGCGCACAATAAATTAGCAATGTGGAAGCATAGCTGATCAGTTCCCCATTTAATAACAACAGCTGAAAAGAAGAAATCTCCAGAAATGTCCCAGGGCCAGCTGCCTTTGCTCATGCTCATTCTCTACGTTTGGAAGCAGTTAAGAAGATTGATTCATAGACAGGACTTTGCAGGATGTCTCCAGTACAGTAAGTTTACACAGGTCCACAAGGTTCACCAAGCTCGGCTCATGGCACGATGTGATAGCAGCGGGAAGAAAGAGGAGTATGTCACCTGCCCTTTTGAAGCCTCCACATAAAGGCTCCTAACTCCCGGTTAGGGAATACCCCAGCTAAGCACACCGGAGGGAGAGCAGTGCAGTGGCAACGCACTGACAAGCCGGTTTGTTTTCAATTAGCATTTCAGCTTCAGCTGACAAGTCAGAAAGACAGAGTGGGGGAAACATATATGTGAGAGCAATACTCAGCACAGAAACTCAGCAGACGGGGATACAATGTAAAGACTGCTTGATTTTGCGTATTGTGCATAACCCTGTAGTATGATAACTTTGCTTTTGCCTTGGTAATTTTGATTGAACTCTAAATTGATGCCTATGAACCATTGCATAAACTTTGCATATATAAACCTTTAGAGGCAAACCGCTGACCAAGTCTGGGACTAAGTCTAAATCCAGCTTCACCTAGACTCCTCTCTGAGAGGGAGTTTAGAAAGCAAAGGGGTCCATTCTGAATCTCATGACTCAACAGGAGGGCCTTCCTTACACTTTGTGTCCCTGGACTCCCTGCAAACCATTCTAACTCAAGTGTAACTCAATTATCCTTTGGATGTTTTTCCATGCAGTAATTAGTAGACTGAACCTTGACATCAAACTTTGTTAAGTTGCACTTTAACAATATAATATTAAACCCACTTTTCTTAACACCTTTGACAGTGGTTCTTTAAGCAATCTAAATCACCCATTCGCAACAATCATGTGGCAAAATCAGTTTCCTTATTATTATTTCACAAGACAGAAGATTAAGGGGGGGGGGGATTTTATATAATTAGGTGAAATTATTGAAATCTCTAAGAAAATACCAGGAAAATGTGAATGGTTCAGCCCCTTCTTAAGAAGGCTGTAGAAGTAACAGGCAGGGGGAGCTCCTCTACTGGTCAGAGGTGAAAGAAAAAAACCAGAAGGCCCAGGAGGCTGCTGCCATTGCTGAGCAGTGGCAAAACTGGTCACCTGCTAATTAAAGGGTCTGAGTCAGCTACCAGAAATTTTAAGGCTGTGGGATTTCCCGCCAGTTACAAGCTGAGTGGATGCAAAAGTGAGGCTCTATTACAACTGGCATTTTTGGTGAAAATGAGCTACACTTCAGATTTATTTTCCCTCAGGGACTTGAAGAAGGGGGACAGATGGTTGGATAATTTATACCATTTGGCATGCAGTTACATTTGGAAAAAAAATAAGAGAAGATAAAAGAAAAGAAACTGAGAGAGAGAGACAGACAGACATGAGCTATACATATCTGTGCAGAGATGCAATCATTTCAGACACAGATTTGCTCAGCCAACACCACCAGTATGTGTCACTAAATATTATAATGACAATTTTAAATGAAATAGGGATTGGTAACTCCACTGCAGAGAAATTAGAGTGGGCAATATGAACATTAATTTTCAAAACACACCCATTTGAGGATCTCAGAAAACTCTTGCATCCATTTGTTTACATTAATACATGATCATGCTTTTCACTTCATATTCTTGTTCATCATAGCATCTCAGGTTTTAGTGGTTTACTTCCTCCAGGACTTAAGTTTGAAGTAAATACTACCATTTTCCTTGTACAGTGATGAAACACAAAGTTCTAGGTAATACTAGGTCACACTTAGAAGTGATCATATTAGAAGTATTTTAAATGTGATGTTCAAGGGCAATTTCATAAACTGCAGAGCACCTAAAAATGGAGATGAACTCAATGGAATATAGTAAAGGCTTCACGTTCTCAAACTGAGACATGACAAATAATCTACAGGGCACTACAAAAGGAAACATAGCAAATTGATGGTCTTTTTCAGCCTGGCTCCCTGAAGAAGTGAGTTTGTGTAAAAATCCCCTCTAATCTGTCAGTCTTCTCCACATCACTTTGCCCACCAGCCAATTCTAACCAAATTTCTCAAAGATGTCTGGTTGATATTCAATTTAGACAGGTTATACAAAGACAGATAAAGGAGAGACACTCAGACTAGATCCTCAGCTGAGGGAAAACTTGCAACCTAAACTTGGTGGTGGTGTTGCACACCACAGCATCCAAACAAAGCAACCTTGCAGAGAGCCAGTGGGCACAGTCCACTGCTCCCACATGGATCTGCAAAACAGATCTCAACCAACTAGTTTCCTTCAGGCACCCCTGGCTGGTGGGGGTGTGGTGTTCACCTCAGCAGCCTCGATTTCCAACCCCAGCACTGCTCAGCAGCTAACATTTACTCTCTTAAATGTGTCTCTGAAACAGCCACCTCAGGAAGGTCTCAGAAAAAGCCAAAGCAATCAGTTTCCGTAAGGAGAGCTGTTTCAAATCTAAAGCTGTAAATATTAAAAAGCCTTCACATGAATATTGCAAAGCTAAATGCTGCACGTTGGCAGAAAGCCCACAGTTGCCAGTGACCTTCTTCAGGAACGGAAGGCCGACCTCCAAACAGCCGTACGGGGGTTGCGTGTGTTTGTGTTTATCGTGCATACAAATGCACTCCGGTCTGTTGACCAAGTTTGCGGGACATTTACAGTAGTTATTAAACCCGATCTGTATTGTTTCAACCTTTCCAGAGCTCTGCCAATGTTTGTACAGTAAATGCTCTCATCTACAAAAGAAAACGGGGGGGAAAAAAATATGAAATGAAAGCGTAGCAATATTGGACACAGAGGCCCTGGCAGCCCCGGTGGTTTCCTAGGCATTGGCAGTTGGTGCATGGAGCGGTGCGAGACCAGCGTGGGTACCCGGTGTTGCAGCCACAGCCGACTCCACTTTCTAAAAGCTGAAGCAGAAAGCAGTGGCTCTTTCCTGGACACACAGGCTGTGACAGAGGCGGCTGTGGCTAGTAGAGAGCAGAAATCCCTGTTGCAACTTGTCGGTGCGACTCGGAGAGAGGCACAGCAAGTGGCAAGCTGAAGAGCAGCCTTCAACATGAACCTTTGGAAAGGCTTAAAAGTAAATGCTCGACATTCACAGCTTATGCACCACCACAAGAGGGCCTAGCTTTGTTCCTTGGATTAGGGATTTTGGGTTTGAAACCATCCCTTCCAGTATTAAAATTCCAGACAAACCCCTCCACAGTGAATCTGAACTAGCTCTGGTGCAACAAAGATCAGAGCAAGTTTTGAAAAACCCAGTCATTTTCACGGGGGAGGGGGGAAAACAAAAGACGGTCTTTTAATAGAGGAAGAATTGGTGAACACCTTAGACACATCTCTGGCACTAGAGGTTTTTATTCACTGGGCTTTTAATTTGTTTTCACAGCGGTTTGAACAAATTGAATTTGTTAATTAAAGCGGTAAAATGAAATGCTGAACATTATTGACTAGATGCTAATTACATTAGAAGAGATATCGGGGGAGGGAGGAGTCCTTGTTTTCAATAGCCAGGACAAATCATATTAAGAGAGACAAGTGATCAGTCTGAGCCTAAATTCTGCAGGGAAAAAACTGTTTACATGTGGTGGTTTAATGTTTATCATTCATGATCTTCAATTGGCAATACCAATAGAAACATGATTACTGCAGCTTGCTATTGTACCTCTTTTCAAATTTCACTCTAGTTTATAACATTCACTAAGTAGAGGTCATTACCCAATTAAATGCAATGATGCTCACTGTGCTAATCAGGAAGGACATTATTTTAAAGTTGGTCTCATGAAAATGCAAACAGCTCACATTCCATCTCTGAAAAGCCCTTTGAGGCTTCAAGCTGCAACTTTTAGTATTAAAAAAACTAATATCAAGTTGATTGTTTTGTTTCTTCATACTCCCTTTCATTTTATGACCTTAATTTCCATATTAGCACATTATTTTCAGTAAAATTTTAATTTTACCCTTCATGTATTTGTATGGGAATAGCTGGAACTTGGTATTACTTTATTTAACGTAATTTAACATGAATCTATACCATAATCCTTCCTGTTAATGCCTACCACACAATATGAGGATACATGGCCCTAACCCTGTATGAGCTATTTTTAAACAACATGCATTCACCATATGACTATAGTCACTACTTTCAAAGAACTCTGTAAAATCCCACTGATGTGAAAACATCAAGAGATTTAGGTACCTAAGTCATGTCTGAAAATACAACTGAGCCCCTAAATCACTTAACTGATGGTTCAATTTATACTCTACACACATAAATTTCTATCCAGATTGAAGCTGTAGACTCACAAAACGTGTGAGTCAAAGTAAAGATCCAGCTTGTGCTCTCAGAGTTGTATTGACTCTCCAGTGCTCACAGGTACAATAAAAATTACTAAAGCTTTCTGTGTCACTACCATCAGACGATGATTCAGAATACAGGGAGGATTTGCTGAGTAAGAGGAACCATTTTTAGACTGACGGTTTTCTTCCTCTCCATCGTGCTCATAATCATGTTCCTTTTTTTTAACACCACCAGGATACTTAGTGCTTTACAAAAACATGAGACTTAGAGAAAGAATGAAGGCTCTTCATCCTAAAAGGCATCAAGAATCTGCTGCTCATAAATACACTGTAAACAATAGATGATGCCGCATTATCGAGAAACAAAGAACGATTGTAACACAGAGAATAAGTTTTAAAGCTTGCTGGGCAGAGGGAATAAACATTGCTCTTGCTCTAGAGTCACAGCAGAAAACTGATAAATGCAAATTAATTAAACTGGAGCAACAATTTCTAGGTCTAAGAAATAGGGACAGAGCAAAAAACCATAAACTGCAACAGTAAGCAGCAGCAAAGCCAGCTGCAAAGCAAGGCACGACCACCTGCATTAGCTTAAGCAATGAGTGTAATAAAGCCCCAAGCACGGGAAGGTGATAAATTAAAGGTTCTCAGCTCTGGCATGTTGACAGTGTCTTAATAGGGACAAAGGGAAAACAAACAAATACTCTTCCTCTTAGATGTTAAGAGCATGTGCTTTGTCCCCCCTTTCCAGTACTTGCAGACAACACTCAGAATGGCCTAAATCGCACATTTATTTTTTATTTCTTGTGGGAAGTTAATTGCCTCACAGCAACACAGCCTGGCTGGGCTCAGTATGGTCCCAACATTATGAATGCTTACCCCATGCACAACTGTATGCATTCAAGCAAGCTCCTTGAATTTGTGTGCTTGCACAATGAACCCTTCAAGCATGGTCAGTGCTAAGGAGTGCGGTGGCCCTGGGAACTGTTCTGCTCCAGAGCATTTCCAGCCTGGAACAAAGCCAGTCCAAGCACTGCACATACATTGGGATTGGGAATAGCTCTGTGAGTGTGCAGTTAGTCTGACAGAGTCAGTATAGATTTATGGTGCGCAAGAAAGGCCTAAGTTGTGGACAGTTCTTACAATGGTTCTAGCTATTTAGAAAAGTATCATGTTCCTCAAAAAACAGTTCAGGGAGTTTTTCTAACATGTCTTTTATAATGGACATAGACTGTGATGTTATAATATGGAAAACTGGATAGAATACAGCTGACAATGACAGCATGGGCTGATGGCTCTGCAGAGACTCATTCAAGTTGCAGATGTACAGCCTGGACCCCTGGGAACCCATCTCTTAAGATGACACTAACTTCAAACAGAATCAGGAACTTCCTTTTTAAAGTTCTTACTTAAATATAGAAGAAGAAGAATCAAGAGTCTCATCCTTTCTGCCTAACCTCATTCTTCTCTTTCACTGAACCCGAGTTGTTTGGGATCTGAAACAAATAAAACTTGGGTCTGGGTATTTCAAGCACCTGTTACAACTCTTTACCTCAGCCCTATGCCAGAAAGGAGTCTTAGAACTTAATATATTTAAGTATATATTTGCTGTTTCTAATAGTAAATCTGCTGAAAGCCTGCTCTCCAAGTTAGTCCAGTCCTCTCATACACTACCTCTTCCCTTTGCTAGTTCTTCCTATTGATATATCCTTCATGCACACTCTAAATGGTATTGCTTTTTCTGAGAAGCCTCCTGAACAATTTTTCTTGAGCCTTTTTGAATAAAGTGCATATAACAAAGGGAAGTTTAAGCTTGAGCCAAATCCTTGGCCAAATAAATGGAAGAGAGGAAAAGTAGAAACCTGAAGTAAAATGCATAGACATGCCATACAGAGGAAGTTATTACAACTAACGTTTCTGAGCTCCTGCTGCGTTGATGTGGTTTTACAGATACTCAGTATAGGTCTGTTGCTCAACAAAAGAATTTAGCTCTATGTTTGCATGAAAGAAGTAATAATTTTGTTACAATCAGTAAGCAAAATCCAAAAGGACTGGACATCTGCCTTGGAATCTGCTTGCTATACAGAAAACAGTTTAGTATTGGCAGTGAAACAAATCTAAGAAGTACACAGGACCCAATTAAAGGAGACGTGCTTAGAAAACAGATATTAAAATAACAGTCCACTAGTTTTGGATTAGAGATGAGAAACTATGAAGAGAGAGTGTAAGTTTTAAGGTGTTGATTTTCTGATGTTGTCAGAACAGCCTAATTGTTAAAACTTGTTAAAATTCTGTGGGTATCAGCACAGTACAATGCTAACAGTGGTTGAAAGGCCATGGAGGCAACACTGTTCCATAACTTTGCTGATCTTTAACAGTGCCCTTGAATGTTGATCCTTAAGTGCGTGTCAAAAGGGTTAACCTTATGAACACTACATGAAGGTATAAGCGTATTTCCATCAGAAATACATACTAAAGAGAGGACTGGTTTTCATTTATCTCCTTCATTATATCTGAGGAAAACACTTAACATGAATTTACTAATTAGAAGTTTTATTGATACCTCTCAGAAGTATAAAAATAAATGTCTCTTATGGCAAGCTTCTGTCTGCAAATTTCTTACCCTTTTCTTTTCAATGGGCACCCAAACTGAAAAGTGTGGTTTTGCCTGTGCTAAGAACTTTGCTGCAGGGCTGCTCCATCTCCATCATGTTCTGGCCTGAGCAAGTTAATTCATGGCACCAGAGGAATATTAGGTTTTTTGCTTCATGTGGGCTTTTTATTATCTTTGCTTTGGCTTAAGCAGTTTAATTCATGTTCTGACTTCCCAAGACAGAGAATTTCACCTTTTTGATGTGATGGAAAATCATTTCTACATAAAACTTCAAACGTGATTTTGCCATTGAGTTCACTGAGCTCAGGACTGAGTTCTGCAGGACACTAAGAAAGCTCTGGGCAGCATTACCCTGTGGAGCTCTCCACATTTGGAGAATTGTGTCTGGACTCCAAAGATCAAAACTGCTTTCTACCTTGCCTTCCGCCTGCATTTCAGAAAAGCAGGCATCACAAGGATTGGTTGTTAGAGAGCACTTCTGACTCTCAGGAACGTTTCAAGAGCTACAACTGTTTCAGAGAAAACCAAAATTAAAGGATGACCTCTGTGACCTTCCTCATGCAGCTCTGTGGCAGCTAGAAGCAATTTGGTTCATATTTTGGGAAGTCAGCAGAAAATCACCAGGAAGAAAAGTTCTAAAAATGAAAATAAAAAGCCAAGGTATCAATATTAGCACCAGATTTGGACAGCCATTTAAGTTTCAATTTCTGCTAATTCCCAAGTGTGGTCAATGAACATGAAGAATTTCAGTACGTTTCTTCCAGAACAGATTAAAGGTACAATCAAAAGCAATAAACTAAACACAAGGTGTAATTGAAAAAGTAGGAACCGCAAGTCCTTGGTCAGCTTAATGGATGTAGAAACTAAAGCAATTTGTGAGCACTTGTTGAGTTCCATCTGAGCAGTCCCCGACCACACTGGAGACGAGGCAGTAGACCATAAATATTTTCACAGGAATTTTAGAATCAAGTGAGCAAGGAGGCAAAATGTATTTTACCTCTGCAAATATTATCTCCAGGTTTGTATTAGGAGTGGAAGAAATTTATATTGCGGTGGTTTGTATTAAACCCATTGAACGTTTGTACTTACTCAGATCTGCGTCTGCGTTGCAAACGCTCTAACACTAATATAGAGACACGCACACATACGTGGCAGACACTTTCTCCTAACACTCTTCTTGCATAAGTGCACCTACCTACGCAAAGTCACGACTGTATTCGACCTGAAATACTCCAAATCAAACATGTAAAGTTATGAACCTCACCATAGACACTGCGTGCTGATATGGAAGATAACCCAAATGAGAGGGCTATCCCAGCAGTACGGCAGGCGACACTGTGAACTAAACACTGGCATCCGCAGTACAAGAGGTAATCATTGTACACTCCATTACAAGCAACCTTGCAGAACGGTTATCCGTAATGATACCCACCACATAACATTGTAGCTGGGTGATTTAGAGAAGGGGAGTCTGGACTTCGAATGTCTTTGTTTTGCCATTCACATGCTATGGAGTCTTAGAGTCTTTTCAGAGCTGATGTTATGTCAATGCACTCATTACAGTTTAGCTGAGGTCTGTGTATTGTTCTTCATATATATTCACAGCATACAGTAAACTCTAATAGCTCCTTTGGAGCTGTTACACTGTATGCTGTAAATGGTTACTAACAATAGTATTCATTCATTTACATGTAATGGATTCATAATAGCAAAAGTAGAGTGAAAATCTTACGCTGTAATATGAAAAGTAGGTACTGCATAAAGGCAGCATTTTAATACTCAATACTCTGGCTGTTTTAATTATTTTTTAAATATCAATAGGTTCTGCTTCAGTAGCTTGTAAAATTACACAAACCAAAGCAGACTTTAAGTCAAAGGAGCACAATAGATAGTGCACACAAAGCCAGAGGTCTCCACAGGCCTAAATGCTCCCACAGATCTGCCTGTAGTGGGGATGTGAATCCTCTCGTGTAATCAACTCTGCTGGTGAATTGGCACCAGGATGGAGATGATCCCATCCCCTGCAGTGCTATACCCATATACACTATACCCATCCTCCAGGCACTCACAATTCCTTCAGGCAGTTGCACTCCGTGTGCTCTAAGGTGAAGGAGGAACAAGAAAACCACCAGGCAGAAATTAATGTTGCTTTCCAAAACTTACAGGCAGGCCATAAAATCTCAGTCTGTTCACCTTTAATGTGGCATCCTTCACTCACTAAAACTTCTGTGGAAGGAAAATTAAAGCTGGCACAAAAGACCAAAACGGCTACATGGAATTCAGAAATGAAGCTCTACATATCCAAAAAGTGCTGCCATAGAGGAACAAATCCTGCTCCCTCCAAATGGGAAAATCCCCAAAAGACCTCCTCAAGGAAAGAATTAATTGTCAGCCCCAGAGTATACAACCAGAACCCCATTTTTCTATTGCTTCAAATAAAAATACCAACAAATAAGTCAAATGGATCCAATTTAGGAACGATAAAGACACTTCACAGAAAAAGTCCAAGGCACCCACTCCCTACAGACATGGTGGGAAACATCTAAGTGAACCGTACATATGCTAACACACTGCTGGCACAGGGAATGGTGCAGAGGGAAAGGAACAGCTCTGAGATCCTTCCTAATAAAGTGAAGAAAACATGGTCTTTATTTGCAGGTTATTTTAGGGTTTCTTTAAGTTTAAATCCAGCTAAAGCCAACCAAAGGAACAGATTTTAAAATGGAGTTACTAACAAACCATGAACACAGTATGAAGACTGACTGACACTGCTGTAAGAAAGCAGTTGAGGTTCCAGTATAGGTTTGTTCAAGTCATGTTTTATTTATCTAAGAGTTTAGTACAGTGGGAGCATATTTTCCATGGATTTTTTTTTCCCCCATAACTTTGGATGACTTCTATAGTGCTTCTCTCAGCACAGTCTGAGATGGTAGAATAACACAAGAATATCAAGTCTCATTATTTCAGCTTAATAATTGGTTTCTTTAGTCATCCAGAAATCTAATGGAAACTGTAAACATCAATACAAATTTAGCTTTAGTTGGTATCCTCTGAATACCACTAATTTAGCCATTAGTTAGATTGCCTCGTAACCCAAATGCAATGCCTTTGTTCTCAAGCAACAAGATGAAATAGAAGAGGAAAAACATACATGTATTCATGATAGTCAGGACAAGATGTGCAGTTAAAAGGAGTTTTGACCAAAAAGCTGAGCAGGTTCATATATAACCCAAAAGGTATTGACACCCGTGTCTAGCACAGACACAGGAAAAGAAACAGATTTTTAACAGATACACTGGATAAGCTGCTTTTTGAAGCTGAGTCCAACATCCAGTAAAATCCACCAGAAGTTATTTATCACGGAAGAATAATTTGCTTGAATACTTTATGGTGATCAGTAAAGAGCAAATGTTGTTCTTTGGTTTATTGTTTCTTATTTTTATTGGGTTATATTTACAAGAATACTGTAATCATACTGACATAAGCCATGTTCTGATTTACCTGTGTTTTACAGCTGTTGTTTTTGAGCTTATACTAAAGGTCAACCATGCTATTTGTATCACTGGCAAGGGTGTTAAAAAAAAATCTTACAAATCAGTAATATATTGGAAAAACAGAATCAAGAAAATTATAGCTGCAAAGCCATTTATTTATGCCTGCCTATTAAATAACTATTCCAATGTATTTTATATCTGTAACTATTTAATATAATTAGCTGCATGGCAATGACATTTTTTATAGCACTGGAGATAAAGAGCTAATATGTTAACCCCCAGGACCCAATCTTTGTGAGGTAAGAGTTTGCTCATTATATTCAAATTAGTAGAGATACAACAGCACAGGCAGTTATATAGCTTATCTTTTCTGCAAATATATGTAGACCACTCCAAAATTATTTTCTTTTTTTTTTTTTCACTGGCTATAAGTAACTGGAAAGACTTCTGCTTCATGCTAAACCTGAGTCTTGCACTATGAATATCACAGAAGAAACTAATTGTTCTTTGAGATCTGAATGTAAATGTTTACTTCTATAGCATAACTATCTGTTTGTTCATAGGAATGAAAAATAGGGCTGAATATATTCAGACCTTTATCACTATTAGCAACAGACAAGTCCTCTTTACCTCAGATCACAACTGATTAAAAATAATTCAATTATAAAGATCAAGATTGTATCCAATCACAAGAGCTACTGTATTGCAGGCATATTCAAAACTTCATGGACAGAAAACAAGGAAGAAGGTTAGAAAATTTTACTGTGAAAGTAATTTGTGTTATCGACACAGTGCATTAATCCACACTGAAAAACAAAGTAATTTCTTCTGCGTTCCTAGTTTGTACTTTTATGTTAAACTATGTTCTGAGTGGTGCCAGTTACCAATATGATAGTTACAGACTTCATTATCTCCCTGATTTTAGTGAGTCCTGTTCCATTGATAAGAATCTTTGGTATACAGCCTGTATCACACAATGCTGCTCCATCGCCTGATATTGAGTTAAAAGGACCATAAATCCTGCTTGGCAACCTGGTCTGCTGGAATAATGGAGAGTGCTTGGCAGCAGTGGCTGAGCTGTAATTCAAGCTCATCTCCTCAGACAACTGGAGAGGGACACACATGGCCGCAGAACTCATTTCGGAGTCTGAAAGCCATTAAACATCTTTTGCTGGCTTCTACACGGAGGAGTGTGATGCCAGAACCTCAGTGCCAAGGGATACCCAAAGGGAAGGCATATGGTCTGCTTTCACTTGTGCTGAAGAGTTCATTCTTGTTATTTAAAGAAATAATGGAATGCATGCTCCTTTCTTTATCAACAGCCTGTCTATTTTAAAGGAGGAATATTGATATATGATGAAATCAAATACAGTATCACAGCCTCCTTCACACTGTGCACTGGTTGTATCTGCAAAATGGTGGGATGTGCAAAGGAGGAGAGAAAAGTCCCAAGAGGGAGTCCAGCTGATCTGTGTGTTCCTCCAAAGAGTGCCTTGAAAAGTGCAAAAGGCATCATTCATCTATGCCCTACCAGTCACATGGTAAACGGTGTTGTGGACATTACCTATCTACAGGACAAGTAATGTTGCTTCTGATGTCTAGGAGTACAGAAGATTCACCCTCTGGCAGAAATAAAAGCTTGTAAAAGCAACCAGTGCTTCTCCTAGTATAATCAGCCCTTACATGATCTAGTCTCACATGAAACCCCTCATTTTAGCAGACAACAGAAATCTACACAATTAATGTCAGTATTATTAAAATTGTCATCGCAGCATGTCGGAACTGTGTGCAGAAAACCTAAAGTTGTTTTAGAGCAACGTCTACACCAAGAGCTTATTGTGAATCTTTATTTCATCCCATATAGGAAAGGTAATTTTAGTTGCTGTGACATTCACAGACTGGCTTTGACATCAACATTAAATACAACCAGCAGCCAGGAATAAGGAACAGAAAGAGCAGGTACAAATGAAGAAAATCAGTGAGGTGAAACTGGAATGGGGTTAGAATTCTTTGCATCTTTATACAGAGAAAAGTAGTGGAGGTGGTGGTGCTGAATAAGCAGACCAATGCTCAAGCCTTTTAGACCTCTACTCTTACAGCTCATTTAAAGCCTTTGCTATATTTGTTGAATCAATACTCAGGCAGCTATTTTGATAATTTCACTCTGATGGTATTTCTCCTGGAAGGACAGACAAAGGGGGAAATGCAATCATCTAACAAGGTCCAAAGTTCTCAAAGGTTTCCAAGGCAGAAACAGACTGAAATATCAGATACCAACTTGCTGAGATCAACACCATGAAACTCAGCAGCTGGTAGTCTTAAGCAACATTAGGTGACTGAGTCAGTGAGAGAATGAATGTGGCAAGATAAACAAACGCAGCATTTGTACCAAAAATGTAAACCAATTCACATGTATCGATTCCTTGCTATAAAATAGAAGTTAATCTTTAAATATCCACGTGAACAACTCTACAAAAATCTGACTTCTGAATAGATCCAATGCAAACTAGAGAAGACCAAAATTTGAAATACTATGACATGCCCAGTCCTTCCCCTTACCTTTTATTCATTTAGGAAATGGAAATTTCACAATCAAATGATTGCATAAAAAAGAAGTTTGATAAAAGAGTTAAATATAAGTCAGATAAATGAAAGTAGGTACTACTCCACCTCCCAGAGTAAACACACTAATGGAGGGCTAATTAATCCATTAAGACACAGGCTACAACAAGACAATGAAACTGAACATAGAAACATCAATTTTATAACTCAATGTGCTATAATTATTCTCTGGCTCAGTGAATGCATATACCCTTTGAGAAACCTACAGTGCCTTTCATCTTACATAAAAGATTAAATCTTTAACTAACCCACACACAGGAAATAGAGCCTTTGCAATGTTCCCACATTCCTCCCTGCACACTGCTAGATATTCCTCATTTATAGTAAAAACTGACTATTTGCAACATCTGAGTAATTTTGTCTGAATGTTTTTTTCAGACATGTGTATGTATCTCTGCCCTGATTACATCTTCCACAACTACACATCCAAGAGTATAATACATTTCTAAGCAGCAAACTAAACTATTCATGAGGAAAGTTGGGAAGAATTCAAAGATCTTTAGCGTGAATATTAATCATTATGTGTAATTGGAGGATAAAAGCTTTTCCTTTTAAAATCCAGGAATAGAAATGACCCCTTGTAAATAATACAGTACACTTTCAAGTATAAGTCATCTAAACAGATTTACCAAGCAACATTCATCCAATTAAAATCACACACACAAACCCCAATACAATCAAAATAAAGTGATTCAAGAATTTCACTCATATCTGCTATAACTCCTGAATGTAAAACATAGTGCCGTTTACATGGCAGCTCTTCTCAGTACTATTCCGTTCTCTCTGCATGCACAGGACACCCAGTGATACAAAGAGAAGTTTGTATATAGAGAGAGACTGAATCCAAATTAAACATGTAGAACTCGAAACAAGATTCTTCCTGTAAATTATTTGTGAGGTTTACTCGGTAAACCATTAGTCAATTTTTGTCCTACAGTTTTTGCCCGTTCAAACACAGTCACTAATAAATGCAGAATATATTGCTAATTGTGTTTTATTTTTATATTAAAATACTAATTTACAACACTTCTATCTGCCCTAGCAACACCACACGCACACACACATCTGGTAAACTTGCTGATAACACTCACACAGAGAAGCCTGTAGGTTCTCATTCTGCATTATAATATCTCTGTAGAGCTGAATAACAACAATAAGCAGAAAATCATTCAAAGGGTTTCCTGTAAAACATGAGGTTAGTAACCAATGGTCAACTTCACCAGTTTCTTTTATCCCTACCAAAAGTAAATCATTGCCATTCTATTTGTTTGCCTTGAAGCTACAGAAACTAGGCACTGAGTCCCTCTGCTCTGTCAGGCCTGATCCTATCCCTTTCAGCCGGTGAAAGTGCCAGTTTAGTGCTATCAAATGCAAAGAATCAATATGCTGGCAGACACAAAGTCGCACGTTGAGCCATCAGACCATAACAGACTGAGATCAGTTTTATTTTTTTCCCGTTTTGTTTTTGTGCTGCTTTTTCCCTACTGTCTTATCTGGAGTCACTGGACAGAAGCCATCTATCAATCAAGCAAAGTCTCAACAAGGTTTATTACTCAGCTGCTCAAAACAGGGAATAAAGATCAGGCCTCATTATTATCACAGAATATACTAGAATCTGCTTTATTTTGCAGTAATTCTTTTTCTTTGCCACATTAACTTAATGACATAATTTTAATTGACCCACAGGGCTACGGACTTACTGAGAAATGTAGCTGTGACTTTCTGCATATGAAAGGTCCCTGAATGACTGGGAAGAAAATATTCTGATGTCAGTAACATTGCTAGTCAGCATTTTATTTACCTTACTTGATTCTGTTTGTATATGTGCTTGCAGGAACTGATGGTCACAGGCCAGTTCGATGAATTCTTGGAAATATCTTTTCCACAGCAATCAAAATTTATGATTCCTTCCATCCTAATGCAAAGCAGATTGTCTTCCAAACCTGTTCAATGTCTGGTTCTTGCAGCAAACTGAGTACTTTTGTGTTTTCCAACTTCAATAGAACTAATCCTGAAATATGAGTTAGCCGTATATTTATGTACATCAGTGAAGTAGGCCACTGAGAGATGATTTGCAGAGGTGTAGGACTCTTATGTGAGCCAAACACCACCTCCACACTGGATTCTTCTGTCCTCATCTGTAATGAAGCTGATCATCTGAAGGATGAGTCAGGCTGATATAACGCTGGCATACAGTAATAGCTTTCTCTACTGCTGCATGAGGGACAAGAACTGGCTCTATTTTCTTCCCCCGTAAAAACTGAAGTTTTAAAATTAGGCAATCCCGTTGTAATTTTATTATAATTAAAGTCTGAGGCATACAGTGATAGCAATGGTCTCTGAATTCACAGAGATTCATTCCGGGATTTCTTAGTATCCTGTAATTAACACAATGAAGAAACTTGAAATTCACTTAGCAATTAGCAGTGATGAACAAAAATGAGCTGCCTTTAAGGCACTTAGGCCATATTCACACATCCTATTTTAAGAACCAAGCTGTTTAATTTCCACACCTGCAAACTAGGCTCCTGGATCTGGAAGGATGATTCAGACAGCTTAAGTTGGGACTGAAAGCTTTTTATAACCAGAATCACACTGACATAATTTGGATCCAAGTGCACACAATACTTCCCAGGAAACTGCTTTCCTCCTTACTCCTAGTCCCACTGAGTGCTACCCTGGTCTCATATTCTAAATCTGAGATATGCCACATATAAAGGCTTTAAATCCCAGGTCAAATAGCAAGAGAAACCAGCTAAAGGCCAGCTTTGCATGTTACAGCTGATACTGTCCAGAAGGATTTCCAGGACATGTCAGTTTTATATGTGTCAAAGAACCCAGTAAAAATGCCCTGTACTTCAGGAGGCTTGTCAATAACTCTAAACTTGAGACAGCAGGAGAAACAGGTAGCTGTAAAAGGATGCTTTGCATATCCACCTGTTTGATAATCTCTGCAACTGCAATTTAATAGTGCTGTACATATACGAGGATTGCTATTCTTTTAAAAACTGAAAGATTAAAGATCAATATATAGTGCATTATCCCTCCTCTGTGCCACACAATATTCCTCATAGGAAAAAACTCCTTCACCTCACATTCTACAGTTTACCCCTCTAATGACTAAGCATATAATTCCAGTTCTTTGCTGTGATGTACCTGTGACCAAATAATGAAACTATTTTTTATTCTGTATTTTGAAACTAAGTTTAAATAGATGAAATTAATAAAAGACATTATTCTAACATCATTGTGAACTTGTTCCATTACGTGCATGCTGGAAAGGTGTTTTCTTCCATGGACTTCTGGAAGCAAAGAACACCAAGGTCAAGGGCTGATTCTTTCCTGGGATTCACACACGACTCCAGCTGAGTGCAGCAGCAACCAGCCAACGGTAAGCGATAGGAAACACGAGGCCACTGGAATGCCTTCAGCTTTGTAAAGCTTGAAGGGTTCTAGATATTTTAATGAGGGATAAATACATTTATTATGTGATGTCTCAATATTGGTAGATACAATCACATTAGTGACAAACTGTGCTAGCCTCCCTTTTTGTTTTTATAATTTAGAATTGCTTGTAATATGGAAGCACCACAAAAAAGTGTTTTTAGATACATCAGTATTCTATAAGAAAGTTAACCATTTTTTCCTCTTTCTGTCAAATGGGAAGACCTCTTCTTTTCGTTAGCTCCAGTTTATGACAAAGCAGTTCTCTTTTTGTCACTGGATTTCTCAAAAAAAAAGCTTACTTTTTTTTAAATCCATTATTTTACTAAATCGTTAGGAAAACAAAGTTCTAATATTCAGCAAAACAAGTTCATATGACAAACAGTTTTGGTTCATGCTGGTAAACGTGAGAACAGTGGGCAGAGGTTGATAGGAGTGTTCCATGGCAGCCCCTGAAGGGGTGTCACTGTCGTCTCCTGCTGATGCCTAATATTTAAAACATATCCTGCTCAATAATGCACACTTTATCAGCCTGTCATACCTTACATTGAAAAGTTTTACAAAGACTGCAAGTGACATGCGTCATTTATTTCCACTTGAGCCAATTAAAAAACAATGATTGGAAAAGCACTCTCATTAAATGATTTACATTTGAACTACAAAGCTGGGCAAATCTGGAGTTCTGTGATAACCTCCTTTTAGTACTTTTAAGGGACAGATAGAGAGAAGTGAAACAACGCCAAACAGATTAGGGCATTATCTATCCAATTAAGAAAGAGAAAGAAACACTCAACTCTTGAATGATTTGGCCAGTAATGTATTGGTGTGCACCTATAGAGCTTTTTCTGTGCATATGTTAAAGCACTCTACTCAGTGATGGTTCAATGTAATTTCAGTAAACTAGGTGCCATTCACCTCCCTAAAGGCAGGAGATGGTAGGTAGGAGGTACCTTTAAAAGTAAACACGTTCACCTCTTCTGTGGGCCTGGACCCAGTGATCCAGTCTTGCTGCCTATCAGTTCAAGGCAAGTTTGTCACTGACTTAATGGGAACAGGAGTGGACTGCTGGGCTACAAACCACTCTCCCAGAACTGTAATGAAACAGGGACACAAGATACTCATTGATCAGAGTACGTTACTACATTGACTAGTAGAACTGTTAGTTAGCATTCAAAAATAAATTTCCAAGTAGAAATTTAAGAGACACTATTTGAGCAGAAGATGGTTATCAGAAGTTGAGGTGCTATCAGTAGATTTCAAGTGAACTGATCCAGATGCATAGAATAACAGCAGAACAGAAAATTACCTATTGCATCTGGATATGCCAGAGTATGTTAGAGCACATTTCAGCTTTACCCAAGTAATTCATGAAGACTTTGTGGATGAAGAATGGGTCTGAGAAACAACTTAGTCTCTATACTATCTTCCATTGTGACCATAGGAAAAGCATTCATCTTATTTACTCCATCTTTACAATCAGGCTAAATATATATTATTCATTTTCAAGCAGAGCTGAGTTATTGATGGCAATGGCTGTGTAACTGTTCACTATTATTTATTATTATCAGAAGTGAAAGCTTTGCAATGGATCAGATAATAAAACAAAATCTAATCATTTCTGTTTATCACTGAGCCAAGCTAAACTCAACCTGATTCTGTTGTAACAGAACTAACATATCTATGCCTTCCTTCCCTTTCTCTCTTTGGTAGTCCAATAACTACACTCTCCATAAAATTAGGAAAGCTACTGAAAAAAGAGTGCACAGAAATCTATTGGACTGTAAACTTGGAGTTCCAGTGTCTCTTGAGCTTAAGTTTCTTTCATGTGCTACAAAAGAGATTATGAAATCTTAAATAAATAGCTAATCAGCCTAGCACCTTTTAAATGTCATTCTTATTCCAAGAACAGTGAGTTTATGGTATTAAAACCCGTACAAACCATCTGCAACCTGTGCAAATTGAACCAGAGATAAATCACACTGACACCAGCAAAACCTTCATGTCATGCTTTGCAATTTGTAGAGGCAACTGATGGAAGTCCTGTAAAGAACTTAGGCATTAACAGTTAGGAGGGGACACGGAAAACTTGTGCCCAGTTGCCAGTCAGAGGGCCAAACATCTCCAGGCTAATTTGTGTCATTCTCTAGAAAATTGAGATAAAAGAGTTGAAATTACATATTTCACAATGTTTTTAAATACAATGCCGTTCACTTTCTGATGTAGGAAACTCATTTAAGAGCGTGGATTACTGCAGAACTCATGAGCGCAAACATTTCTGGGCCAACCTGTTACTGTTTAATGGAAAATAGATTGGCATCATCAAATCATGTGCTACTCGTTTTCATGGATCTCCCACTGAAATCAGTGCAACTCCCTTCACATTTCCCTTCAACACAGGGGCTAAACCCTTGCCACTAACTTATATCTACATAAATTACACAGAGGGAGCAGAAGGCTGAAGCAAGAGTGTGAAAGATCTCTTGACTGCGTTTGTTACAATTTCGTATACACGTGGATGGCAATGTGAAGTGTTTATGTTCACATAAAATTAATGCTTAGAGCTTTTCAATAGTTATTGTTTGCCAGCACAGTTTATATTTCTTCACTTGCCCTAATTATAATCAGAGTAGCCCATGGATCTTTGGTGATAGATAAGATACACAAAGTGAAGGCTACCGAATACTGTGATATGGCATGTTACATTATTTATGCAAGCTAAGAAAAAAATAAATAATTTTGCTCTTGTTAGATGAATGTCATTAATGGAAGTGTAACACGACATCTTGGCTAGCTACATGAATGATTAATTAAAAGAAAAAGTAGTTAATCAAGATAAACTTCTGCACCTAGCTAACAGAGGCCTGAAAGTTTATCATGTCTAAATATGTTTCTCATACATTTACTGCAAATTAGTTTTTGAAAGTGAATTTCAAGGTCTACTGACTCTGAGGTTCACTAACTCAGTTTTCATTAAGTTTTCACAAATGATCTACTGTAGCATTATTCTTTTATAGTGGTGCAGATTTAAGGCCCCCTATGAAAAGCAATTATACTGTCAGAAAAGTGCATTTTGACTTATTAAAAAATTGAAAGGTTTCACAAAACTGTTTATTTTGTTGTTCATTGGGCGTGCATGTTGACAGTCTTATGGAAGAAAGCATTTTTCTAGGGCGTAACTCTCAGCCTCTTCTCATCATACCTTCTTGTTGAAAACTTAACACAACCTTACTTAGCAGATACATTAAACACCTCTGAATGCACTAAGTACAAGGAACTTTGTGCTTCTGCCCTGCAACTGGCCAAGTGCATTTTTTTTTGCTAGATTTGTATTACAGCAATGGTGCACACTTGTTAGTTAAGAGTATAATAATTTTGGTTTAGTAAATACTGAAGCTGTTTAAAAGAAAACCTAGATATTTAGCAGTCTGACCAGTTGCACGACTCATGTCAAGAAACAATTTTGTCCAAATTTTGTGGATCACTTGTTTCAACTGCATTGCATTAACTTTTCCTGATTACCTCATTATCTCCCAGGGTGTTATATTTATATCCTATTTGAGCACTATTCATCTAAAGTAACTATGACTCAGAGAATAACCATAATGTTTTCTTGTAGTAAAGGGCTGAAGAAAGCTTAAAATATGAGCAAAGGATTTACCCTTCAATTGTTAAATGGCATCTAGGAATAAATTTAGCTATTTGCCTCTTGACTTCCTTTTCAGAGCAAGTGACTAAGAAGTGTTTAAGGAATGGGCAAAAAGTGGGTGATAATTGATTCAACTTGACCCTTGATCTTGTTACACAAAAACCATTGTAGGAGATACAAGAGGAAGAAGGGATGAAATTGCTACTTAGAACAGAGCTACCTCTAGAAGACAATGCTTACACTGGTGTCAGCAACTTGGTTTTTCTTGCCTTTAAAAAAAACCCCAAACATGTAATTGCTTTCTTATCAATTTCAATTAGGTTACTTCAGTTATTCTGCATATTCATCATGAAAAATGAGATCAAATCTAACCTTTTTTTATAGACTCTGCCAATTGCGTAATCATCTAGAGTGACATGAAACTCTAGGAACTACCAAAAAGGAGTCAGACACTCAGTCAGTTTTCCCTCCAGAAATGACATAATGGCCAAAACAGAAAACAGGAGGTCAGTCTCAGATACCTGTGTGTACTAATGCAAGACTTACAGGAAATAAGCAGGAGTAATAAGAAGTTGTAGTCAAACTAATGGAAACCTCACAAAATAGCTTTATTAAGCAGCAAAACTGAGAGAAGCTAGGCATAGAAAGGCAGCTAGGGTCTGAGTATGACCTACAGGAAAGAAGAGAGAAGTGAAAGGGGACATGGATCAGTTAAGTTTTGAGAGGGGAAAGACGGAGAAGAGTAAAATGAAGACAAAGGCCTACTTGCAAGACCAGTAACTTCAGTGAACGACAGGGCTAGACAGCACAGAAAGCAGGTATAGAGAGGAAAGATATTCAAGATAGTTGAAAAACTATTTAGGACACAAGTACAATTTATCCCAGCATGAAAGAAGGATGCTCATTTTAGTAAGAGACAAATTTGGTGAATCGCGAGAAATTCAATGACCTAAAACACAGTAAGAAGTGGTACAGAACATGAAAAGTATACCAGATTACAGAAGGTAATAAATAAAGTGGACTATAGAAAGAAAAGAAAGAAACAAGCAAACTAAAAAGACCAGGACACAAAGTGAGATACAGCAAGGCAGGTCCAGAAAGTTCTATACAAAAAGCATTCTCTTACTTCATTACCAGCAGAAATAGATCAACAAAACACTGCCCACTACTGCATACAGAAGAAAACCTAGCAGTAAACACTGAGACTGCTGAAGTATTTAAAACCATATTGTTCCAGCCTTTCTTAAGAAGTCAAATTATCATAGGAAAGTTGTGTTCAGAAAGGAACATGCAAAAAAATGTTCCATGAGAGTTCCATAAGCATAGAAAAAATTGCTGCATGCTCTTGAAGACGTGCTGTGTAGTAGACACTGGCCCTACCAGCTACCGGTCAAATGCTGACATGTTGAGATTTTGATATTGTTATTGATTTTCCTTAATTACATCGATCCCAGAGGTTATGCACTGTTATTGTTTAAGCTATTAATACTCATTACATCCATTAGGATCTTTACTTCAAGAAAGTGCCTAATAACTAAACAATTTTTTTTTTTTTTTTTTTTTGTTTTGTTATAACTAGAAACAAGTAATTCAATAGGATCTGGTTCTAGAAATAAGAGTTTTGTCATCAGCAGGGTTAAGCAGTAAATAAGCCTCCCATCCTGTGAGCCTGTGAGCATACTTCGTGTAATAGCATACAAGAAGAGGGACTTAATTTTCTAAGGCTAAAAATGAAGGAGATATTCTCCTTTTGACAGGTTTGCAAAACCTTTCCTATTTTTACAGTTCTACGTCTAATACCTTGCACTGCAAACAACCAAATTAGGTCTAAAGGAACAGAGACAGATTTAAATAAGTTAGTGTGCATTCTTTATAATTAACTTTCCATGAGTTTTCCCAGCACAGAGATGTGACTTTCTCTGTTTGTCCTTTCTCCATTCTCTGTTCCCCCAATGGCTATAGATCATTTCCTGTTCCGCAGCTGAAATAGCACAGCTTCAAAGGCTGTAACATAATTTAAACCATTACCATTTTTTACCAAACTGTTATTAAACAAATTGATTTTCCCCCAGCCTCTATGATAAAGAGAATCATTCATTCATTTTGTGTGTTCTTGGCAATGTATGTTTCTTCTTTAAATCACATAATGGCAAGAATTACAAAAAATTATCATTTATCTGATGTCAGTATGTTGGGCAAAGCTATTGTATTTGTCATCGTGTAGGAAGCTGCCATTAGGCTGATTTTTGCAACTAACATTTTTTGATTCGTTCACTACTCAAAAAATTACAATCACGTTTGAACAATTTTTAATTGTCCCACTGAAATGAGGGACACGTGGTGAAAAAAAGTACGATTTGGATTTATCTGATGTGACATTATTAGCATGTTGGAAGAACTTGAAACATGGGAAAATTTTAGTTTAAAATAACCTCTTCATTCTGTTCATCCCAGGAAAATCTTTTTCTAGACCTTTTTTTTCATACACTTCCCAAGTGTTTTGAAGACTGGAAATGTTAGCGAGATCTTTAAAAAATTTTTACTCCTTTGTCCAACTTCAAATCTAAAGTATTTGTCCCATGAGCTAGAACATAACAAGGAAACAACTGGGTTATGTTCATTATAGAAAACTAAAAAATATGTAACTATCTACAGAGAACAGTTTTTATGATACGAAATACTTAAGGCATAGAGACGGAATGATTTGCCAGGTCACATGCTCTATGGTCCACAGTCCTTTTCATCTCCTTATTGCATGTTTTGCCTATGCAGAAGGACTTAAGCGAAAAGGATGATGGTGTTTGTGCCAACTATAAAGCTTGCCTATCGCCACAAAAGTGTTTTGTAAAAGGATATAGAGAAAACAATGCAATGACATATGTGATGAATCAGAGTGCTCGTGTGAGAAATACCAACCTCAGCACACGTTCTGGTAAGAAACAGCTGAGATCTGTTCCCATTTAATAGAACTACTTCTCTTGTTAGTAGAATAAACAAAGTTTGTATTTATTCTGAGGTTAGTTACATAAAATCATTTCATGTGAGTGCCTGCTAGTAGAGTCTGAAGCTAGAGAAAGCAAGCCACTCCTGTTCATTTTCATGACAGATGGTATAAAGCCGCGTTTAAGGCACTGGTGGGAAAATCAAGAGGGAGGTTTTACTCCTGGATTCCCCATGGTGCTGCAGTACAGCCTGTAAAGCCAGCTCACCGGTCTGTGCCTCTGTTTACCTTTTCCACATTTTAGAGGAAAGGCTGTCTCCCTGCACACATTTATACAATGCCTGCATGAAAAGGCCCCAGTACCAGTGGGAGCACTAACCAGCGTCCCAGTACCAGCAGTGCTATTAGTTTTATATAAACTTCTTATTTACTCTATAAAGGCACTGCGGTGTACAAACAGTATTTATTAAGAAAGACAGCCTGGTAGAGATTTTCTCTCTGGAGCACTGTTTTGCTATATAATATGTAAGACCTTTAAGTTCACTGAAAGGGTTATCTGAATTCCATGGCTAGTAAATGAGTGAGCTTTTTGGCGATAAATTCATGCAAAGCCAGGGCTGCTGAACTTCAACAGCTGACAGTGGCTTCTGCAGGTGCGAAATCACAGATGGTTACATGTCATTACTGCCACAGAAGTGCTACTGAATTCACTAACATTTGCCAGCCTGTGCAGAATACTGTACACACAATATGCTATAGAATTCAGGCAGCCCTGGACACCATATATTTGGGATACTCCACTGTGTGCAGAGTAATTAGCAAATGTCTGAATGTGTAGGTCCTACGTTAACATCCACATCTTTGTTGTTCAGATGTCACCTTGTCCTTTCAAAGGGGATTACAATTCACACTCTAGAGGACCTTGCTTTATGCAAAGCAGGTGGCAAGGTCATAACAGACATATATAAAGCTTTTGTCTCAAACATCGTTGTCCTGACACTATGTAGTTAGGGATGAGAGTTTGGCTGATCACCAATGCCAATTTTGTCCTTGCTTTCCTTCCTCCTGCCATAAGAAACAAGCCTCAGGCTAGTGTAGGCAGTTCATACACTGGGACAGAGCAGGTTCAGTAATTTGGAACCAATTATTTTGCAAAGGAATGGGCTGTGATCCTTCTTACTCTCCACAGAAAATAACATAGAAACCAACGAGACCCTATGTTTGTACAGTCAGCACACACCTTCTCATTGATTTAACTTCTCATTTTTCTGTCTCACTTTAAGACGAATTTTTTATATTGAAATTGCACTCAGGGTAATAAGCAATTTACAACTTTTTTCACATTCCTACTGCTGCCAAATAGATTGTGATCAGAAGTGTTTTAAAACTACAATTCTACTAATGTTACCCACTTGAAAAATTGCCCATAATACGTGAGAAAACCAAACAAAGTTATAAAAATCCAGACTTCAGAGAACAAAAGTATCAGCAATGGCTCATTTTGTAGTTCATTTTACATGTACTCAGATACTTAGATCCTTAAAATGGAACAGAGATGAAGGACAAAAAAATACAGAGAAGTCACTCTGTTACTTAACAGGAGCTTTACAGATTGACCACTAAGTTGCAGACATCCAGAGGGCAAAATCTGGTCTTTATGTATTTTCTGAGATAGAGAACACTTTCTGTAATGGGAGATTATATAAAGTGGTGAGAGGTATTATATTTTTCCAAAAGATAGTGGAGAATAAGTAACAACAGGCTAAGAATTCTCTTTTGCTAACCTGTCTAAAATACAATAATTACATGACAAGAGTAAAAGTGATACTGTGCCAACAGAAATCCATGGCAGCTAATCACAGTGCTGTATGGTTGACCATGTACTTAGTGCTATAAACAAATTAATTCCCAAAAGATAGCTAATCCAGCTTTTTGAGCCCCCTAGTAACATTGTAGAGATTGTGCACTAATACCTAACAGCATGTACTTTATATCATTTGGTGGCAACTTTTCCATTAACCAGCAACAAAGGACTTTTTTATTTGGATTTAGAAATTCCCAAAGCAAATTTCTGAAGGGCAAACGTATATAACGACATTTAATTTGCAATGATTCCAGATCCCAACAGTATGCGAGCTCCTACTGAAGCCTGTTCTGTTTCCCTTACCCAGGCATGTGTTGGTTATAATAAGAGACCAAATCAGGGATGTGCCTGCAATATAAAAAATTTCCAGCCACACAAATAAAGTTGAATGGAAAAAACCACACAGCCCAAAACAACTTTTATCACTCATTTTGGTTAGACTGGCATCGGAGTGAAATGACATACAGTTGTCTAATGTGTCCTTGAAGCAGCTCTAAGTAATAATTAAAAAAAAAAAGCGCACCAAAATACCATTACTTCACTTGCAAAAAAACCCTCGAGTGGTTCAATGGAGGAACGGTCTGTCTCCACACCAGTTTTACCATGTACTTCCAATGAGCACAAAAAAACCCTGTCTCACATCACATTGATATAATGATAAGAAATTATTTGCTATCATAAATTCAAATTAAAAAAAAATAAAATCTCATGAGACCCTCTCTTTTCCCTCCAAAATAAATATGTCAAATTTATCTCTGAAGCTACTTTTCCTAAGTGTCCTATTTTCCTTCCACATTACAGGGCAACATTAGAATACCATTATGCTGTGGGAATGGATGTTCAAGAACACTTTGATAGTGTTTAAATTTTTTTTCCTTTTTACTACTGAGTTATTGTAAATTCCAAAAATACCCTGGAGCAAAAAATTTGTTTTGCAAACGGAAAAGTGGAAAATATATTTGCTATATTTATCTCGCTGTCAAACCCAAATTTGAAGATACAAAAAAAAAAAACCAAAACACATTGAAACAAAACTATAGACACCCCCTTGCTCCTGTCCTCCTCCTCCATTCTGTAGATTGGTATAATGCTTATGTCTCTAGCGGCATAACCCTTTATACTTTGAGGTTTTTTCTTCCTTCAAGTGGTTATATTGATAAAAATTTAATACCATGTTCTGAAGTCTTTGACTTTCCTTTGTTGCAATTTCTGTTGTGGGACCATATCTAACCTCCACATGCTTTTACAGTCAGAGTGTATGGAATAATTAATACGTGCATAGTTAGTGATAAGTGATAAAAAACAGGACAGGACATCTGAATAAATAATTCTAATTGTGAAGGAAGATCTGTTGACCCATCTGTAGTTCACCCTGCACCCTAGCAAAGACAAAAGGGTTTACAGAGAGACTGAAGTAGATAAAACTGGTCTGGGAATCCAAGTTAGAACACTAAATCTTTAAAAGCTGGTTATTAGTGATTGTTAAAAAGTCCTTTTTACTTTTTTAACTGTTTCTTAAAGGCTGTTGCCTGTATCCCCAGGATATACCACACTGACAAATACTGGTTAAGAAAAGTGGTGAATTCTTCAGATTGACTGGTAGCTGAATAAACCAAGTAAATAAGTGAACTGGGTAACACTGGTGAAATTTTTCCAATAGAATGTTTTCCTAATATAAGTTAATGTATTACAATATTTTTTTCCATTTTGGTTCAGAAGACCAATAGATATCAAAGCCTCAGGACCAGTCTGTACACGTCACTAACCTTAAAAGTTTGAGAGAAATATTGAGGATAAATATTTTTTTTTTTTTTTGGCAGTCAGGATGAACTTAATTGCCCAAACATAGGAACTTGGTGTAACAGCAACAGCCTCCCACAGCCATTTTGGAAGGATGCTAGTCTCCTGTAGATCTTTGCTAGACCGATGTGAATGCCTCAGCTACTGAAGGGTATCTAAAAGATCACTAGGAAATGCTTCTGAACAACTGAATCTTATTTCAGACAATGCCAACAAACTGGAGTTAAACAAGTGGAAGAAAGATCAAATAGCAGGGCTCGATCTCAGAGGTGTTACACACTTTTCACTCTGCAAAACCAATAACTATGTTGGGAAAGTTATCCCATTCAATTTATGATGACTGTAATTCTAGATCCAATAAGCAAATATTTTTCTTACACTTCTAACTCCATTATTTGTCTTTATCATTTATATTTTTTCTAGCAGCACTGCTGCATGTGTTGTTCCCTGCAAATATACTATAGGGGAAGAGACAAGTTATTCTGAAGAGAGGTGTTCTCTTTGGACTAACTTCAACTACTGTAAACTGACAGTATCTTCCATTTTCACCAGGTCAGAGCATGTGCATAAGCAGTTACTACAGAGCAGCCCATGCATTGCAAATTAACACCTCTTTAAATATCAGTAATTTATTCACATGCTCATCCCCTTAGTCTCAGCCAGAGAATTGCATCAGACTGCAACAGCCATAGAAAGACAAAAAGTGGTTACAAGCTAGCCACGTTCATATGTATTATTGACAATATTTGAAATCATTCTTTGACACCCAAGTCCTCAGTATTTACAAAACAAAAATTATAAACTGCTAGAGAGATGATTAGGAACAAAATCCACTAATATTTGAAGCATTCCATCATCATTCAGCTTTCTATGCACTAAATACATACTGGGGAACTGTAGTAACTACACAAGCTTTTATACTACAGTAATGCATATGGAGTGTAGCTAAAATAGAACAAAGTCACATTTTTCATAAGAATTCTGTATTATTTACTCACATCTGCAAACTAGCAGCAATGGCATTTTAACATATGCAATTTACTCTCCCCTCCGAATTCAGTCAGTGGCTCTTCAGCCAACTGACACCAGTATGAAGCCATGACTTCATTCCCAGTAAATTCATCTGCCTCAGAGAGCAAAGGAGAAAGTAACATCAGGATTCTGCATGAGAACCAAGAATGGAAACTTAGCTGGATTGACCAAGAAAGGAAAAATAGCCTAGACATATGAGACTGTAGGAAAAGGCACAGATTCTTCTGTAGGAGCAGGAAACTGCCAGAATGGCTAGGCATAAACAGCCAGCTGAGAGCAAGAAACAAGTCTGAGAATGAAGAACAAAATGGGATGGATAGGAGGAATACACCTGAGTTGAAAATGAGGGGATTTGATTTGTTTTAAAAGGAAAACTGTAATCAAGCTCTTAGACTGAAGGAAGAGGGTAGTGGAGAGTATCAGGCTAGAAAGACTATGTTCCACAGATTTCAAGGTTGTACTCTGTACTTCAAAGAATCCAGAGAACTTTGTAGCACAAGATGCTAAAAATATTTCTAGATACTAACAGAGCAATGCAGATCACATTAACATACAGCTTTGTAAGGAATGGTATATAAATTAAAACTATTTGCAAAGGACTGGAAATAATAACCCCATATAGAATGATAAATGTGCATTATTAATGTTCTGTTGTCTTAATTGCAAGGCTTTTGTTCTCTATTACAGAATGAGAATATTCCCCGCAAAACAATTATTCTCCTGATTGTTGGTTAGATTAGCATTTGCCACCGGGCTTTATGCTTCACAAAATATTTTTGCTTGCATAAAGAAACCATGAAAGGCAGGCAGATAGCAAACAAGAGTCAAACAGATCATGTTTGCTCTGTCATTCTGCTTTTATTATACAGTTGGTCATAAATGGATGAGACCTCTTCCCACCCAAGGAAGAAGTGAACGGAGCTGACATGCTCTGTTGAGCATTTGAAGCATGGGTATTGTGTGCCATTCCAGCAAAACCAGACATTTTAATTAAGCCAAATATGGAGGGATTTTATTTGAGCTTTTCCCTTAGTTCCTAACACCTTTTGACAAAATCTGAAATCTCCCTCGTTGTTCACAAACTGCCTACTGATAGTGTAATATAAACGTCATGGTACTGAAAATACAAGTAAATAAACATGGGGTTTAAGACGATTGTGACTCAGCAGGTCACTGTTTTCCAATCACTATTATGAGTCAGAACTAAGTCCATGAAATGCTGTTAGAAACTACAAGCCATAATCTTTTATCTGCAAAGCAAGAATCACAGTCCTGACTGCTCTTGCAATTAAGCTGTTTCTGTACCAGGAGCATGTCCCAGCCAAACTCCCAGCCTGGTACATTCTGCCTATCTCAACTCGCTCCTGCGATTTCATTTGGATATAGAATACTGTACATCCTGTCCTGAACAGAGCAGCGTGGCTGTGTGAGGCTAAACGGCTGCTGTCTTGATTAACCGTTATAAGCTGCTTTGAGATACTTCTGTGAAATGAAGAACAGAAATACAAAGGACAGGTACCTAACTTCTACACAGAAGAACCAGACCAGAACATGCACAGCACTAAAGGTGATACAGACGCAGATTGAGAAAACCACACTGTGATGTTTACACCAAGGCAAGGAATGCAAATGAAATCTTCCAGCATTATTGATAGTAACACTGAGGTTACGGTATGTGTGCGTATCGTGTCTTATTGCTGATTGAGATTATCGTTAGTGTTTATTCAATCAATATCAGCATGTCTGAGGGGACTGAAAAGGCACTAATAAGGACACACACTGTTTAGGGTAAACACAGAGCTGATTACAGTGACTACCACTTGATTTGGCAACCAAGATTTAAATGGACTATTTTCAAGCTGCTGGTAGTGGAATATACAATTCACCTGACAATAAGGAAAACAGACTTCCTTCTACTTCCTTCCACTACCTCCTCCTAGGTTCTTCTTTAGTCTTAGAACCACAATCCCAGGACACACCATGGGTCTGGCTCAGCTTTTGTCAGACTCCCAAGTCACTATAAGCATTGGAAATCTTTACTGCAAAACTACACACAGCAGAAGGGAATAGAGGCTCAAGCCATGTAGGTTACACAGATACTCCTCTCCTATTAGGTACTCCCAGGCTGCCAAATTGTGCAGCCTAAGAGGCTGGAGCCCAGTAAATGATTTGCCACAGGACCATGAAGGACAGAGATGCTCAGAAATTGGCTCCAAGGATCTCAGCTGGATACTGAATGTACGCTGTAAACTATCCTATGGCAATCACATTGCATATAGGACATAATCTACTTCAGAATTTGCTCAGAAATCAGAATGGTATGCATGGTATACAGTGCAGACATCCTTTGAGAATAAATATCCACAATTTTGTTTTTTAAAAGATGAACTTAGAGAACCCAGAGAACACCCTCACTGAAATAATCTGTTCAGACTATGCAGTCATACATGTACGTGCCATTTTAAGTGAGGAAAGAAACAATCTTGCCTCAATAGAGCTTATATTCTGACAGCAGTGTCAGCTGCATCACTTGGGACTTCGTCTAAAAAAGGACTTGAAGGCATAAAATTGAAATCAGGAGGAATTTTGGTACAGAAACCCAGAGCTGTGATCCTGAGTTGTGAACCTCAGCTGCCACTTGTATCCCGTTCATTCGGCATTTTGTGGCTGTAAAGCTGACTAGAGACTAGCAAGTTCTGCTTTGGCACCCACACAGAATTGCCTGAGTTTTGACAGAGCTGAACAGCTTGGCTCTTAACCCAATCAGGCAAAAGGAGACTTGGCATGGCTGATGACAAAGAAAATAGGTTTTGGAAAATTAAATGCATTTTTTGATTTTCTGAGATAGACTAATAATTGTTGGAGGTACAGAATGGCTTGACGATTGCTTTTAAGACCTTGGCTTTTCTATGCACGCAGTGGTACCAGACATTGCCTCTTATGCTGAAGTCACCCAGGATGACATTAGATCCGTATTATGATGCATCTCTTTCCATTTCCTGGAACACATTGGTGCAATACACAAAATCTAAGTGTTTGTGCATACATATATTTTTGCAGAAACAGGAGCTTACAAACCAAACTGAAAACTGTCAGTCACAAAGTACTCAAATTTCATCCCTGTTTTCTCACCTTTCAGAAGCTCTTTGGAGACAATTGTCTCCAGGTCTGATAGTGGTAAATATCTTCAGTTTCTGTGAAATTCCATGTAACAGAGAATGCCTGACAATTTGGCAAATTAGATCACAGGAATTTCAGACTTCGTGCCAACAGAATAATATTGGGAAAACTGACATTTGCTGTTTCCTTAGAACTTTGTCACAGGGCAGTGTTTCTTGTTTGACTTTGAGTTCTGTAGACAAATGTGAAAGCAAACAAAGCCAATTAAATTCTATCATCATCATCCATGGGCAAGTCTGGAAGCTGATACCTGGTGCTCCTTTTGAAGTCAATTATGAAATTAATTTACTTCAGTGCAAGGGAGTTATTGAAAATAAACCAAAACCAGCAGACAAAAAGGTTATTTAACTTAACTGTTCTTCCCTGAGATGTAGCATTCAGATGGGCATGACTCTAGAAGTGTGTATACAGTCAACTGCTGAAAAGTAGTTACTGAAGTCTTTAACAAGGCACAGAAGTATCTTGAAGTAAACAAGTCCTATTACCATAGAGAAAAACTCCGCATCGTACTGCATCATTTCCTCTCCACCTCCCTGGAAATCCATCAAGTGCTCTGAGGGAGACGCCCTTGGAAAGAGGGTATGAGCAACAGGTTTTGTGCAAGAACTGTTATATTTCTTTCTACTTCAAGCTTTTTCACATATACACCCTCACACTGTGGGGAATGTTAAACAGTACTATAGACTGAATGTCATCCCTTGACTAACCACGTGGGCTGAATAAAGTCAGGAAGGGGTGTTCTCCCTAAAGTAGCAAAGGGGAGGAAGCAATCAAAAATTCTTCCAAATCCAGGTAAGAAATTGAGAAGGGAGAAGCACCTCAACTGCTGATCCCTGCTCCATCTGCACCCAGGGACTTCCGAATGTTCTAAGGAGTGAAGGGGTTCTTTTCTCCCAGGAGCCTGGCTGCGTACATACAGAGTGTGGCTCTACATATGAATATAAAATATATCCTCTTCAAAAACCTGCTTGCTAAACTACCAACACTTCAACAAAACAGTTGTAGAAAAAGTATAAATTAAAGTTTTCCAAAGTCTTTAAAGATGGGTTTAGCTAATAAACAGAACTTATATTTATGCATCAGTTATTATTTCTCTCACACTCGTTTAATCTCAGTGAAAGGTATACTTTTTGTTGCATAATACTGACTCCCTGGCTCACCCAAAATAGTGAAGAATACCAGAATATAGAAGATACAATAACTGTCCTTTTTAGGAAAAGAAAAAAAAAAAAAAAAAAGAGTATTTAACTGATGAGCAAAAAAGGTTGTGGCAAATATAGAGGGCAAAAGCCATTTACTTGTATTATAGTCAGATAATGACAAAGATCATGCGTCTGCTCTGGCATCTCCTTTCTTTCTCACAGGATACACAAAACACACAGAGGTATACTTGTTTATTAGCAAAGTAAAGTGTTGTTTGAAAGCTACTACCAGAGTCATATTGTTAAAAAAACAAAAACAAAAACAAAAAACCACAGAACAAAACAAACCCCCAAAGATGTGGCAATAGAATCCAAATATGTTTATTCATTGCATAATACTTTCATAAACATACAAGATACAGATGTGTCTAATGTATCAAGTAATACATAGTTTATATTGAAAGAGCTAAAACTTTTCTCTTGTTAATATAAAGATGAATGTGCTCTTTAACTGTAAGAAGCAATCATAAGGTGTGTATCACTAGGACTATTTACTTCTGCTATTGTCAGCCCGGCATTGCCAAGCATGTTTGGAAGGAATATTTGGACACTGTATTTAACAATTTTAAAGGTTGTCCTGGTATTATTTACAGGCTCCATCCAGAATTGTTATTTCTAGTAATTTAGGACACCCTTCTCAAAATTGTCTATTCTATCAGTTGTGCCTCATGCCTCTTGCACAACACACATGTATCTCATTTTCCAACCTCTCTTAAACCTGCTATTCCAACCCTTAGCCTACCCCTCAATTCACTTTTCCTAGTCTCAGAAGTACTTGTGCACCCCAAATGCTAGCAATGGCACTCTGCCATTCATCCCTCCTCCTCTTTTCTCCGTTGCCTACGGGTAAATAATACGTTGTTCACAGGTCTACAGGCAACGAAGTAACTTCCTGAGGAAAAGAGAGTGTAAAAGACAGAAGAGCAGGGAGAAGATATACTGCAACTGGGTGAAATTTCCCTTGGTGCCTCCGTTCTATCTATTAGGTGTCACAAAGGAGTCTGTGCAAATGACTGATTTATTGCAAAGCTATAAATTGTGCTATGTACCAAAGGCAGAGCTGCCTTCCCTTTCTTCCCGGTGTGGCTTCCCTATAGTCTCACTATTTACCCCACATGGTGTCAGAGTTGCAGGGACTCCTCCTGGTTCTGTTCCTCTGCTTACCCACAGGGGCACTGCAGGCATTGAGGAGTCCAGGAGTAAGGCAGTGGCCAACTGTTACAACTTTGGACTCACTTGAGAGTAGAAAATAATCGAGGGAGAAAGAGTAAGAGAAATCAGTGATGTGACTGAGAAGCCTTGATGTAGAGTGAAGGAAAGGCAGGCTGAATTTGATAGCAGTAAGGATAAGAAGCTGATGAAGAGACTGTAGAGAGGGACATTGTTATATGAGCAACAGACAAAACTACCATAGCTGCTGCATTTTGGTTAGAGGGCTTCATCTTGACTACAATAAATGCTTCGGTTAAAATCTAACATAGAAAACCAGTAGCTTAAGAAACATGGCTGAGAAAGTGCTACCAGAAAAATCTGAACTTGCTAATTTGTGCATGCAAACCAAGTAGTTTCTTACAGGCCAGACTAGAACATGTTCTTACAAAAATAGCAAATAGGCCTTCAGGATCTTGCAAATGGTGGAACTACCTCTGTGGAGAAAAATGGACCTGATCCTCAATCATCTCCCTTATGAAAGGAAGACACAGCTTAACTTGAGACTGGCATCATTCTCTTAAATCTCTGCCAACTCAGACTAGCAGCCATCCTCTGGCGGGTCAACTCACCCAAACCACCACTGCCTTTTCCTAAAACAACACGTCAACTCCAAAACACAATATAAAATATTTTATCACTTCACTGCAAAGGTCAAGATCATTTCTACCCTTTGATCAATATGCATAACTCCATCTTAAACATTTAGAGCTATTTACTATTTTCATAACTTAAACTAGTTCTCTCTTCCCATTCCCACTCTTTCTATCCTACAAACATGGTTCAACAGAAGCAAAGCATCACACGTATTTTGGGGTTAGTGGTGCACCGGCAAAGAAACAATTCCTGCTCATACATCTTAGGCTTCTCTTCCCTCACAGCAACTCACACAGAAGAAATTCTGTTCAACTTGTCACACCACTGGCAGGCCTAGCTTAAAGTATGATGATGTACAGTAAAAATCCCACTGTTTTCGCTATCATGAACAAAAAGAGTGTTTTGAACATTCCTGCTGAATTAACGTTTGTCTGTACACATAGGCATATGCATACATGCGTGTGACTATATGTAATCATACATATTTCACCCTCCCCAGCCTTTTTTCTCTTACATTCCTGCACATGTATCCCTGGAAAGGAGAAAAACCTTCTGTGTATTTTTATTGGCCTGTCAATCTGCTGCATTTTTTTTTCTTCCATAACTGGAATGTCATGTAGCATGTCAGTCTTTCTGTTTTCCCTTTCACCGGAATTAAGCACTCTGCATGACTACAGAGAAAGCTACGAGGGAAAAAAACAAGGCAATTTCTTCCCAACATTTAGATTTGATACAAGAGGTGCCATTCACTGTGTATCTTAACAAATCATTAGAAGCTCTTTTTTCATTCATTTTACTGTGGCTTGCATGACATGACAGCAGGAACCACACCAAGGACTGAATATCTAAAGCTATCACATGTCAGTCTCAAAAGATTTCTCTCTCTTGAAAGGCTAGACAATGTTTCTAATTGCCAAATAGTCTACTAATTGCCTGTCCTGGTCAGTCACAGAATCAGGCCCCACCAGCATGAGGAAAATTCATTGCTTTTTTTCCACCTGCACATTCAGAAGAGTTTCGCAACACTCTTTACTGCCTCACGCCAAGATGCAGCCACACCCCACCCTGTTATGAAAGGCTGGTGAAAACTGAGATTCATCAGTACCCTTAACAAATCTTCCAAAACCAGATGGAGAATGTAGTGAAAAATTAAAACACCAGTCAGTTCTCATCAGTTCCCCTATGAAGCCACAAAAAGTGTCCAGGAAAATTTAGAAAAACTGAAAGCATTAGGGATTTTGGAAGCTCCTGGGACATGAGGGAGGTTATGAGAGCTGAAAGACATCATATAGTCAAATACTGGTGGATCAAAGTGTCTGGAGATTAAATCAGACTAATCCTTCCCTTCCTTCACCATCTTTTTCACTGGAACAATTCCAGCATTCCATGTTTTTTGGCTCCATAAGGAATCATAGAATAGTTTGGGTTGGAAGGGACCTTAAAGATCATCCAGTTCCAACTCCCCTGCCATGGGCAGGGACACCCTCCACTAGACCAGGATGCTCAAAGTCTCATCCAGCCTGACCTTGAACACTTCCAGAGATGGGGCATCCACAGCTTCTCTGGGCAACCTGTCCCAGCGCCTCACCACCCTCACAGTGAATAATTTCTTCCTGATGCCCAATCTAAATATACCCTCTTCAGTTTAAAGCCATTACCCCTTGTCCTATAGCTACATGACCATGGAAAAAGTCTCCCTCCAGCATTTTTGTTGGCCCCTTCAGGTACTGGAAAGCTGCTATAAGGTCTTCCTGGAGCTTTCTCTTCTCCAGGCTGAACAAGAGCAACTCTCTCAGCCTGTCCCCATAGGAGAGGTGCTCCAGCTCTTTGAGCCTCTTTGTGGCCTCCTCTGGACTTGCTCCAACCAGTCAATATCCTTCTGATATTGGAGGCCCCAGACCTGGATGCAGAACGCCAGGTGAGGTCTCACAAGAGCTGAGTAGAGGGGAAGAATCACCTCCTTCGACCTGCTGGCCATGCTTCTCTGTATACGGTCCAGGATCCAATTGGCTTTCTGGGCTGCCAGTGCACACAGCTGGCTCATGTCTAGCTTTTCATCCACCAGTACCCCGAGTCCTCCTCAGGGCTGCTCTCAAGCCATTCTCTGTCCAGCCAGTACCTGTGCTTGGGATTGCCCTGACCCATGTGCAGGACCTTGCACTTGGCCTTGTTGAACTTCATGAGGTTGGCACAGTCCCACCTCTCCAGCCTGTCCAAGTCACTCTGGATGGCATCCCTCCCCTCCAGCATGTCGGCTGCACCACACAGCTTGGTGTCATCATCAAAGCTGATGAGGGTGCACTCAATCCCACCATCCATGCTGTCAACAAAATGTTGTACAACACCAGCACCAATACTGACCCCTGCAGAATGCTGCTCTTCACTGGTTTTCACTCAGATATCGAGCCATTGACCAAAACCCCTTGAGTGCAACCATCCAGTCAGCTCCTTATCCACTAAGTGGTCAAATCCATGCTTTGCCAATTTAGAGACAAGGATGTTATGTGGGACATGGTGAACTCTTTCTTGTGCAAAGTGTTTGAGAATCAAATTCAACAAAATTTAAATCTAACATCACCTCTCTTCTATCCCCTATTGAAACACATATAGAGAAAAAAGATCCATGGCCTTAGTGCAGGAAAAACAAGAAGGATGCTTATCAAAACGGGAATCAATAACCAAAGCATCCACAAACATGCTTAAAAGTGAAACTATAAAAGCTCCCTTTAAAACTGTCACTTGAGGTTCTGGTGGGCACCAAAATTGTTGCAGCATGAAATTTAAAAGGCAAGGTTTGTCTGTACCTGTTTAAACAAATCAGCAGGCAATGGTTACAGTGATGCTGGTACAATGATACTCACCATTCAACATTTTCTTCTTCCCTATTAATCTTTCTTCCACCTCTTTCCCTCCTCTCCCTGCCCACTCCCAAAACTATAATGGTTAAAATTGATGAAAAAATACAGTAACTAAAAAAATTCCTATAAACTGGGAACTGACATAACTATCTGTCTTTAAGGGTGAGCATTCATAGCTCTGTTTCAAAACCTATTCAAACCTGAAGAGCCATTTGTGGGGACAAATGAGGCAGCTGCCAGTTTTTACCAAGTTATAAAAGTTTCAGCATCACAATAAATTGTGAGACAAGGAGAAGAGAAATTCAATTTAACAAGGAACTCGTAACTTTTCACAGGAGTGCTCAATTGTGGGACAAGAAAGAAAAAGTGAGAGGTACAGTGCGCATCAATATCTTATCCCTTTCTTTCTGGATTGTCCTTGGAGGCTTGTCCATAATTTACTTTCCCAGGGGAAATTTAGCACAAGTGTAGCAATTTTTCCTTTCATCCTGCTGACAGACTAAGCTAGCCTCAGAAAAAAAGGGGATAAAAAAAGGATGAAAAAGGAAAGATCCATAGATGTTATTTACACTGTAGATCATGTATTATTTTTACCTTCAGATGTTCATATTTCGATAGTAGTACTAACTACACACACACACACGTGCACACACTGGGGCAGTATGATCAATGGTAGGGGTCAATAATCCCATTTCAGAAGAAGTCCTACTGCAGACTGAAACGAAACAGAGTAAAGTCTAAAGTAATGAAATGTGACAGAGCCACATTCACTGCCATCCTCCAAATACGGAGACAAATACATTTCTACATGAGGAAATCCAAACTGGCAAGTCAGATCTAGTCATATAATAAGCACGTCTACATGTAAGTAATGGACGACTCTCACTTAGAATTTGCTTTCTTCAATTAACTATAATGTGATCTCACAAAGTCTTATTTTTTGTAGAGTATGAATGATTAACCTTCAGGTTTCCTTGTAAGCAAATGGCCTATCTCATTAGTTCACAATATTAATCACATCTTTTATTCCCTGTTTACATTTGTTGTATTGCCAGTGATATTATAGCTACTTCAATTGGTTAAATCAAGAAATGATCTATAAATGATTACAATACATTCAGTATCATAATTGTCAATGCATATCATTATATTGGACAGGGTGGTTGATGGCTAACAAATCTGCCTTTGATCTATGAGCAATCATAGACCTCTGTGAAGCTGCCCTTCATTCAATGAAAGCATCCAAAGGACTAGTACCGTGCTATAAAGCGTGATCACGGAAACAATGAAAGCCATCATCCAAAGCACTGATCAAATTCAAAGGCTAGGGATAAGCTGAGCTCCATGGGGTAAGGGGTTTTCCTGTGGCAAGCTGTAGATATAAGTGTGAGGACATTGCTACGGCGGAGTCTTGCACATCTATATCAGAAAAACTTAGTGGCATAGGAAAACCAACAGAGCAGACATTCAGGAAATACATTCCTGAAAGGAAGCAGCATATATAGGGGTCTTTCTGTTGTCCTCTCTTTGTTTTTTTTATGGATAAGAGAGAAAGTTTTGTGTATCACTATATTAGTCATTTACTCATCCTAACCCAGCCTTTCCATCCTACCTTTTCCCCACTTCTGCTTCTGGAAAGCCAATTTCCACTTCTATAAAATTAAAAGCCTCAGTACAGACAGGAAATGCAACTGTTTTTTGCAGAAATAATTTCACGAAGCTTTTGACTTGCTTCAACATGTTACTAGGATTTAAAAACTTGTAAACCCGTAAGTTCAATAAAGCATATGTTCAGTGCATGAGACCTAATTAACAGAAATTTCCCAGAACTAGTAATTAAATAATTAAAACGTAATGCAGATGTTTTTGCTAGAAATCCACAAAAATAGGTATTACCCTAACAGTTCCCAATCTTTTAATTGAGCATCTAGAAGAAAAGATGGATGTACTACAGCTGTCATCTATGGACGAGACAGACAGCTGGGGAGTTGAACGACGATGAGGGGCAGAAATCATAGAAAATGGGTCACTATGTTATTTGGCCCAGTTCAAACTCTGTGTGATTTAGATGCAAGGAAATATGAAATTATACGGTTATAAATAAAAACACAGACTACACCTACAGAACAAGGACTGATACAGCAGTAGAAAAAGACTACTCATCTGGTAGGGATAAAGGTAAAAAATCCAAATGAGTGTATAGAAGATGAGATGCAAACATCAAGAGATATGAAGGGTAATAAAACTCACTTTATAGATACTTCAGTAAGAGGGATACCAAGGGAAAGGCTAGTCCACTCCTTAAGAAAGGAGTGGGACATGATGGATGATGCCAAAAAGACTAATGAATGTCTCTCTTTTTTTCACCTCAGTCTTTATTATAAGGTCAATTGCACTCACATAGCTATCACAATTAATATTGCTGGCAAAGGGCCAGACTTGAGCCTCAAATAGGGAAGGTACAACACTCACAGTACTTAGGTGGGGAGGATGTTTTTAAACGGGTTGAGTCTAATGAATGTCATCTAACAGTACTTAAAGAGCTAACGAAGAATCTTGAAGTCATTAGTGCTTACCTTTGAGAACTTAAAAAGGACAATGGAGAAACTGGAAGACCAAAAAAGGTCAAGTGTAAAGTCTATCTTTAAAAAGGATTATTTTTCTTTTTTAATCCTGACAATTGTAGGCCAATCGGCTTATCTTCAGTTCATGGAAAAATACTGAAAACAAATAGCCAAACTATTTGTAAGCGCCTAGAGAAGGTAATGAGGACATGTGTAACATCCAACGTGGATTTGTCAAGAGCAATCATGTCAAGGCAATCTAATTTTCTTCTCTGATAGGGTAACAGGCCTTATGGACAGAGGAAAAGCATCAGATGTCATGTGTGCTTAGGACTATTTTTGAACCTCTTTCATATAATAATATTCTAAGCAAACCATGGAAGCATGATTCAGATGAAAATAGTACAAAGTGGGTGCAGCACTGATTCAGAACACCATAATTAGGGAGTGGTTAGCTATGAACCTATCAGCATGAAAAGATATCTCAAAGTGAAAATCTGTATGAGACTCTCCGAAGTCTGGTAGCATTTAGTATTTTGATCAACAACCTAGAAAAGTGGCATTACAAATACACTTGCTGTGAAAATATCCTCCTTGGAGGCATTATAAATACATTGGACAAGACACCAGAATTCAGAAATAATGTGGTGATTGTAAAGATCCGATTTGGAAGCCATAGTGCTTGTTCAGTAGGGATAAATGCAAAGTACTATTCTTATCAAAGAATAAACTTCTTGGGAGAGACTACCACTGACTTGGTAGCCATTCTGTAGAAAATAAGAAGTAGTGGTGGATCAAAAGCTGGATAATCAATCAATAATATCACACTGTTCCAGAAAAGACAAATGTCCTACTTCAATGCATGAATTAGGTAGATCTTGCAAGCCACAGAAGAATCCTTCTACTCAGCACTGGTAAAGATGCCGCTGCCTTATTTCATCCTGTCTGAGGAACTGCACCTCTGAAAAACAAAGACCAACTGGCGATGATCCAGAACAGAACTATACTCTAGAAAATATCACTATAAATAAGAATTAGGGTGTGGTTAAAGAAGAAAAAGATATATGGATCTAAGTTTGCTAAAATGAAAAAAAAAAAAACCAAAAAAAAAAAAAAAAACAACCAAAACCAAAACACAACCACCAACCCTAACCAAAAGCCACCGAACTGCTCTTTGTGCTGATCTTAGATAGGGCAAGACATAAATGACTTTAAGAGTGACCAGAGAGACTGAGGCTAGAGTTTAGGGAAAAAAAACAGTCGAGTAGTAAGAAGCAGTAAAGTATGGAGATAAGAGACTGCCTGTGGAAGTTCTGGAGTACTCCTGGAAAAAGCTGTCAGAAATAATACAGAAATTTCTTCCCAAATAAGTGCTGATCTTACCATGCAGAAATGATAATCAAGATCACTCAAAGATCCTTCCGACTCCTGTGATTCCACGAGCCCCACTGAAACGTCCCAACAATGAGATCCTTGCACATGCTGTTTGGGGAGCAGCAAGTAGAATTAAATACCTCATTTTTTCAAATAAAGTATTTGTAAAGCTGTATAAAATTATGGAAATCTAGAATGTAGATTTTTAAAAATATGAAATATGTTGAGAAATTGAAAGAGAGGCAGCACGAAGCCACAGAAAATATTGAGGACTGAATAAAATAGCTTGAATTGAGAATCAAGTACTACAATCTGTTGCATTACCATCAACATCCTCTCACTGCCTGCCTCCCCCCTCTAAAAGAAATTACGTCTTAATCTTATAGGAAAAAATTAGCTTCCAGAAGAAAAATAAATTTATAATCCTACTCAAAAATTAGATTTATATTTTTAATAGTGAGAGTAATCAAAAACTGGAACAAATTACCAGAGGAAGCAGTAGATACTCTATTTCCTGATGCCTTAAAATCAAGACTGGATGCCTTCCCAAAAGACAGGCTTCAGTCATACATAGGTTAAAAGTTCAACATAAGGCAATACAGGTTTAATTTAAGTGTCTGTGATGTCGTAGAGGGCTGCCACAACTGTTCAAAGTCCAGAAATTATTTTAAAATGAGCCTGAACTTCTTTTCCTCTGAACAGGAGGGCCTCTACACCCATAGATTGACATAATTATTGCAACCTGAAAGTACTGGCATTGTCTCCACCACACTTGGTCTTTTCATACTCTGGGAACTCTTCTTCCATAGCTCTATGAACTCAAAAATATCCTTTCCCATCCAAACAACAGGAAAATATAAAACAGTATTAAAAAAAAAAAAAAAAAAAAAAATCTCCTCCAAAAAGCCCCAAGCTTGTGGGTTATTTTAAACCCACAGGATAAAAACTTTTAGAAATCTAAATTGGTAATTTAAAGGTATGTTTCTCCTCTTCAGAAGTTTAAAACTCTACCATTTAATGTGTTATTTAGTCTGCAAAAGTTCTGCCTGCTTTAAGAGCAAAAGGATTAATGGTTTGAAATTCCAGTGTGTTGACCTTTATTCAACATTAAATGCTTATTTGAGCATTCTGCCATGGTACCAGTAAGCCTCTCCCTAATGAAAACTGTAAGGGAAAGAAAGTTTAACTCCCATATGTCTGCAAATGAAATTATTTTGTATTAGAAGGTTTAGGGGATCTTTCACCACACACACAAAGTTAACACTGATGCAAAGAGCATTAAAACCACAGAGTATACATGCTATTACTCTGGTTACAGGTTGAATGTTAAACCAATATTAATGAAAATGATGTAGATAGAAATTAAAAACTATGGGGAAAAAAAAAACCCTACTCTGTTCCCAAGTTGCTGCCTGAATTACAGTTACAAGATCAAAAAATTTTAAGCAAAGTAGAACAAAAGTAAATCATACTAAATACTTCCGAAATAAATTACAGAAATCTGCTTCCAACTAACAAAAGCTTGATGACAACCAAAGAAACAATTTGCTTATCAGGATACATGGTCAACAAATCAAAGTAGAGAATACATGGGCAAGATTGATTTTGGGTGATACTGCACAGCAGAAAGGTGAATTTCTAAACACTTTGGCTGACACAGCAGAAGGAGCTGGGAAGAGGTTAAAGGCAATAAAGAGTCAGGGTGTTGCTGCAGACCTTCAGGGCACTTGCTGAATATAGACAAGGAGTGTCTTTACAGAACGAGGGAGACTGAGAAAGCCTTGATCACAGTGAATCTTTACTACTCTGATATTGATTAAAATAACAACTATGCACAAAGATAGGCAGGGGAACAGCTTTCTCAAGGCAGATCTCCATTCTTACCTGGTTAGATTAGCAAATTGCATGGTTGTATACAATCCAGAACATAAGCCATTCAGAGCTGCCACGTACAAGATTGAAGCTGTTTGTCAGATAAAATTTTGTGGTGAAAGTCCTATTATATTTTGATAAATCCTTTTCCTACATACAAGATTACAGGCCGATCTGTTAAGTGTTGAAAACTTTCTTCGACAAAGATAGCTGTTACAACATTTAGAATTAGAAAATCTGTGAGAAACTGAAGAGCTAAAATAATTTCCCGAAAGAAAGAAGCAAAATAATCTATAGCTTACTGGAAGAGAGAGGTTTGAGCTATCACATTTCAAAACGTAACAATCATTAAGCTAAGAATTATAAAACGTGTCATAACTGAAGTTAGTCATGACAAAGAAATTATACATAGGAAGGAAGAGCAGAATCAACTCTACAGGAATATGAAGGCTTAAGAAGGTTGGAACAGTAGACAGGAAAATTAATTTATTGCATGATAGATGATCATATGCAAAACAGCATGAGCAAAAAAACCCAACTGTGAAGGGTGTGGCTGTGAAGGGGATCACACTTCCACGCATCAGAGTGAATATTTCATCATTCTAATACAAACTTCCTGAGGAAATATTAACAGAGCCACAGAAAAAATCCTACAAAGCATGACAGTGTTTGGCTAAAAATACACACAACTCCAGTACTGCAAATATAATTCAAAATTCCTGACTCTCTTAGAAGTCCGACTTCACTGTCTAACCACTAACTCTGAACGCAGAATAACTTCAGGCACACAGTAAAGCAAAAAGAAGAAGGTTGAGATGGATTTTTTTCTGCCACTTTAACAACTTAAATAAACTTAATTTGCAGTAAGTCATGCAAACAATTTATATTAATACTTAAAAAAATACTTTGAAAGAGTTCACGTAACGTAAATGTGTCACTGTATGGGTTTTGCATAGAAGATAAGCCGCAAGAGTTTATTTAGCCTAAAGGCAAGACAAGACATGCTCACAGTGTATAAAAGGAATAAACCTGGCGTGGTTGGGGAGGGAGAGGGAGGGGGTCAGGGGGATGGAGGAGACCGAAAAAAATGTCCTGGAAGATTTTTTTTTTTTAAATAATGTTTTCTTATTAAATAACATAAATTTAAAGTTTTGTTTTGGTTTTTTTTTTTTTAATCTAACACTAAAAAAAACACAAAACATTTATTTAAAGAAATGTAGTCAGTAAGTGACTGCAAAAATAACGTTGTCTGCCAAGACCACTGGTGAATATAAAGAAATATATAGGTAGTTCGGCTTATTCAGCAGTGCTCCAAAAACCTCTAGGAATAATTCTGGCTAGAATATACATTTTTAATAAACAAAAAGAAAATTAAAAATCAATTCAACAGACACAAGGCCCTAAAATTTCACCAGCTTTGAAATACGTTGTCTTAACAGAGGTCCTTTTTCACTCACAGGGACTGCACAACAATGAAACACAAGCAGCTTTAACTGAGCACTCTGAATTAACATAGGACAAAATGATTGTACCATATACATCATTCCTATTGCAAGGAATTATCTACCAGGACAACGATTGGTGGATAACTCCAGTGTGCTGCCTTATAGCACAAGGGATGTAGAATGCTACCAAACTATACAATAATCTATTCATATTTCTAGAGCAAATGTAGCATCTCAAATGCAAACATTATTGTATACTGAATCAAACCATCATTTGCCATATCTCATTGTCCATCTCATTCCAAATTTTCTGCCATGCAATCAACAAAACTTATATAAATTCATCTCCAGAGCCTGTGTGCACAATGCTGGACTTCTGAAATGAAATAGGCAAGGTAGTAAAGCAGGTTCCTGCTTTTGCTGATTCTCAGCATAAATGTTTCCTACACTCTTATCAGTTGCCTGAACACCAGCATGTTCCAATCAACTTCCTGCTAGTTAGTTAAAATTCTTTCTTGCTTGCCTTTCTTCTCTAAATACAGCACTCTCGTGGGGCTATTGATCAGTGACTGAAAAAAAATCCTGGATGAAACCCCTTTTTCTTTCCTTTCTTTTTTCTTATTGATATTTTTTTAAAAGGTCCTTTCATCTCCTCCTCTACCAGGAAAGCATCACTTGATGGAAATATAAGAATAATGAATCTAAAGCTGTTGAAAACCAAACTACCTAGAAATGGAAAAATATCCCCCTTAGAATTCAGCCTCCTGCCTTTCTGATTACTTTTGCAGTTACAACATTGGTTAACTTAAGGAAATTCTGTCAGTCAATAGCGCTTCCAAAGATTTTATGCCACTGGGAATCAGGGCAGAATTTGACCCATGTTTTGGTCCTAAAAAAAACATGGATAATAGGTGGCATGTCAAAATATTAAATGTATTTTTATATTTTAAAATTTATGGCCTCACATTGCTCCTGAAGTCGCTACTTCCAAGCAGTTTATGCTATTATCAGGAGGGGTTAATTTCAGCAGAACTTTTGAAAACCATTTCCCACTTCCCTGGTCACCTGTCCGAACGCAGCAGTACCAATGGTAGCTGAAAACAGAGCAATGTATATTTAGGTTGCAGAGTTATATAACCTGTCTGTTAACAAATGCAAGACACAAAGTAAAGTCATGTAACCCAATTGAAACAGTTCGTACTGGAGGTTGATTTCCCTTGGGAACTGAAACATCAGGTAAGAAACAGAACCAGTTAAATATAACCTTTTTAAAGGGCAAAAGAATTCAAAGGTAATCAAGGATTTTTTTTTTTTCCTTTTTCCTCAGAAGGGCATTTATAATTATATTCCACTTTTATTTATAACAACCTTTTTAATGTTGGTACTACAAACGAACTCCACAGAAAACCAGCCATGCTTTATATAACAGGATTCAACCTACACGTGGGTTTTATATGCAAAACATCTTCTACACAAGCTAGACACTGACAAAAGCACGTCTCCCTTAAGAAACAAGGAATGTATTTTCAAAGTAGTTCATAAGGATTTATCCACGTGCCTTTCACTAGTACTGTGGAGATTTGAGAAAAAAATCCTTAACTTTTGCTTTGAGGAAATAATGGTAAATGACTATGTATCATCCTGCAGTGAGCTCAGAATCTAGTGTTTAATTTCCTTTATTATCTTAAAATACACTTAACATTTCACTTTAATCTACTAGTGCTTGAGGAGACAGAAACAAACCAGTTCCAAAACTGATCTTTTCAGCTTCCTTTCCACTGCTTAAGCAGTTCTGAATTAAGAAGCAGAAATGTTGTCCTTGCACAATAAAAAAAATTCTAAAGGACAGAGTCATGACACAGCCAGAGATGCTCTCACACTATCCCGTACAGATTAAAAACAAGCAGGATTTTCCCAGGACGATATTAATTATTGATCTATCACATTGGTTCATATTGCCCAAATACTTGTAAACATTACTATATTAAAAAATATTTACAAAAGTGCCCTAAATTTATTCCATGAAGGAAAATAAAGTTAATTTAATCTCAGAATTAAATGAGAGATATCCCGTTTGAATAGCATCAACTGTGCAGAACCCCACTGTGGATTCTAATACATATAACTTCTCAAACTTTCAGTAGAGAAACTCTGCATACAGGCAAGTGCCAGGACCAGCTATTTCTTACTCATAACGGGCAATCTGTTGATACACTAAGAAACTATTATTAGGCGATACTTTAGTCAAAATGCTGTAGGTTATTACTCACAGCTTTGGGGTTTCTGACAGGATGTTTTGATAAAATAAATCTATTTTAAGTGACTGTAATGAAATACTAACCCATTTTTGAAGGGCTTTTAAGATGTTTTAAAGAAGTTTCAGATCAAAGACTCAGTTAATGTAACCTCCATGCATTAAATATTTAGTACTTATTCAGTCACTTGAGCACTCAGGCATCTTGACATTGTAAAAGGGGGAGAGGCAAATTGAGTTTAAGTCAGCTTTGCACAGTGGGATTTTTCAGTTTTTATGTTAAAATCCCCGACATGTAATTTTAAAACAAAGGAGTCAATTCTTTTATGAGAGAATATGCACCACCCGTTAAAAGAATTCTTTCTGCACCTATCTATGTAGGATGGGAGAACAAATCCTTTACAGAGTCATTTCAACAGAAACTGTAGTGCTGTGATTAACATCATGACTGAACATTAGTCTGTCTCTGAGCTCTCCGATGGATGAAACCAAATGCACGCACTTCTCTTTCCAGAACAACTAGGCACTTGCAAAGAGCACAGAAACTTAAGAGTGGCAGGTACATGTAAGAAAGTTGGGTTAGATATTGGGATTATGTGACTATGACATTTCCCCTTTCTAGCATCCCTGAATTCCAACATGAGACATGCATTCTTTACTGTTTTGTTTCTTCCAAGGGACATGCTCGGGGATCTGCAATACAGATCAGGATGAAGAAAATAATCTTATTTTGGAATTTATTAAAATAGATGTGTTAAATTAGTAAACTGCAAATTATTAGGAGCTGCATATCCCTATAAATTCTACAAGTTCTCAAGCATCACCTTTCTTGTGAAAGTTCAATGAATATAGGAACTTGCAGATGACTTCAAGCAGAATGATGACACTCCTGAGTGCATTTCTTGGCTCATGTGCAGAGGATTAGAGACATTAAAATATTAAAAATTGCCTTTGAAACTATTGTCATGATCATTGACTCATGTTAGTATCTAGCTTCAGAATCAAGTATTGCATATTTCAATCCTGTTTAACACAAACAAGGTCACATTCAAGTTCTTTGATATGCAGTTACTCTAAGGCTGTTGTATTTCACAGTCATTCATCATCTATAAAGAAAAGGAATAACCTTAGCTCCAACATTACCAATACATGGGGAAAAAAACAAAAAACCCCAAACATTTCTGCATATCTTTTATTCATCACAGACATGTTCCCAAAACTTACAGTGGGACTGAAGGTGGGTGGACCCTAATTTGAAGTTCAAAAAGCTAAAACCGACCTCTGAAGTAATGATAGCAATGCGTATTCCCAAATCTGGTAAGCGTCGTCATTAGGTGACACTATTTGTCTTCTTAGTGTCTAAGTGTCTTCTGAATGTTAAGCAAGCACAGAGACTGTATCTCATCGTGGGCTCACCTGTGACACTGAAAGACAAACAGCTACTGCAAATATCTACGTGTATCTTATGGCAACTGGATGACCTCATCTATTTTTCTCAAAGACTTATGTCCAGTTTTTCTTTGCTTTTACTCCTGGCCATGGCTCCTGAGCACCTCTTTTCTCTGCCATGTTAAATTATACAAACCCAAGGTGCAGGAAGGTGCATGGTGATTTTACAGGAAACAGGCATTTCTTTGTACATAACCTAGACATTTCTTATGCACAGTTGCCTCTATATGCACACCATTATAAGAAACTCCCAAATAGCTAATTAAACTAATGAATATTTACTCTGCTGAAGAAGAAACTATGTCAGAACTGTTCTATCCAAAGAAATCCAGAGAAGACAACCCCAATGACATAATGCTTGTAAAATACCCCAGTAGGTTCCCCCTCTGATTTACACAACAGATAATCAGAATGTATCTACAAGGTACTACTGAAGCAGCTCGTGTCTGTCTGTCTTTCTTTTGATGATTTATATATATATATATATATATATATATATATATATATATATGGTTGAGAGCAGAGACCTCTGTTGAAATCATATAATGGGATAATAAATCAAGATGATACCTGAAAAATTTAGTTCCATGAAAGTAGAAGTCTAAAGCTTTTCTAGAATCTTAGGAATGAGTGATACTCTCATAACTAGCCAGAAGCTTAGGAAAAGACACAGAAAATTTAATAATTTGGTTAATTCTGAAACAACTTTGAGAAGACTTTTTGGATGTAATCTAGGAGAACCTTTGCTGTAATGAAACACACCACAGAGGAGTTCAGATATCAGATCTCCTTGCACCGCTGACTTTGTAACAGACATTAGACTCAGAAGGAAGGCAACTTTGATGGAAAGAGAGTAATGAGACTGTAACCAATGCTTCAGTGTAGGTGTCATGAGAAATGAAAGAAACAATGGAGATTTCTTTTCACTATTGTCAAAACTCTTTAAAAGCCTTTGACAAATTTTATAGAAACTGAAAAAAAATCAGTTTTACTGCGGCAATTTCAGATGCCCTATGGATTAAAAAACAAAAAAGGAAAGGAGAGGTTTTAAAAAACGAGGAACAATAAATAGTTCAAAAAGTATTGATTGGAATACGGGAAATGTGAAAATTATCACATAAAATATTTTTCCTTGTATAAATTAATGGTATTCTAGTAGATCCCAGTTTATTGTTAGATAGCATGTTTAAACTCATAATAAATATGACCTTCTGAAATCAGGATTCATCCACAGGTAAAGCTTTAAGATGCAAAAAGAAGAAAACTGGCCTAAAACAATTTTCTTCTGTATTAGAATGAGAGAAAAAAGTACAATAGACATCTGAAAAGAAGAAATTTTTGTAATATATTATGTGTTACTGTGAGAATTGTTTTAATTTTTTGACATTCAGGATCATTCAAGTAAAAAACACACGATCAGTTTGCCCAGCTGTGACATGGTGAAGGTGTCTCCTAGAGAGATTTAACTCAGACTGTCCCTGGAACAAAAGCTGTAAAATTTCATATTCCTGTTGGCTGCGAACAGGGATGCAGATGGGTATTATCTGTATACAGAATATAGCATGAAGCTGCTGTAAGGAATTCTATCCATGATCATTGTTGAAATACATCTGCCACCAGTGGTATACTGGTAAGTTAAGTGTGCTCAGGGAGTCCTGGTGACGTGATAATTTCCAGAGGTTTACTATCATAACACATTACTTTTATGCAGTAGACTGTGATCATTGTCTTATAATCATTATGGAGTATTTTGGAATCAAAGAAAGAAAATGTTCAAAGTCCAAACACTTCTGTTATTTCTAGTAAATTTCTATGTAATAACAATTCCCAGAGAAGCCCAATGTTCTGAATTGTCGGTTTGTGCACGTGGGCTCTCTATTCTGTTAAAGACACATCTCTCTGATATTTTCCAATAGCTTAGCGTGTGCTGCTGTCAGAGTACAGACTATCCTATATCCTAGCACACAGAGCAGATTTCAAATTATATTCAGCAACTTCTGAAACTAGTCAATGAAGATATCTTTTGTGACCTAGTAATTTATGGATGTTAATCATCAGCAGCCCATGAGTTTTGTAAACTTCTTGTTGTGATTAAGCATTATGGAATGTAAAGTTAATCCTTTATGACAGTATGAAAGAAAAAAAAATGATCTGCATTTTTAAAAATATGTAGATACAAAAATGGTCACTCCCCCTGGGTTATTTAGGAAAAGGCATTATGGAGCAAATATTCTGTGGTCACCAGTTGCAGGAGAGAACTAACTTCCTTTCAGAGTAAATTTTCAAATGGAGCATTGTCAGGAAATTTGTGCCATTATTTGGAAATACATGAAACTAGAGCAGAAATAATTCCCGGAATCCAATTTGTTCCCCAGATATTAAAAAATGAACACAGGTACACTTATTATGTAAAGGAAAGATACATGAAATCAGGACTTTGACAAGTAGTCCTCATTCACTTCTACCAAAAGTGTGTGTGGCTGATAGTGGAGATTTTGAAGATGGCTGGTAGGTACACAGGAACCACCAGGGTACTTTCCTTAGTACTTACCTGGTGGTTCATACTGACATTGGCAGCAGATAACAGGGGAGGTGGCTGTTTGTCCAGAAGCTTCACAATCCATTCATTTTTCTTTTTTTCTGATTTAACTTTCTAATGAGCAGAGAGTGACTTACTTTGTAGCATACATACATAAATCCATTGTAGTTCTGAAAAAAATCCAGCTCTCTAAAAGAAGAATTTGTATTTACCTGTATTTCTCAAGAAGATGAAAAAACTGAGATTTCAGAGACTACAGCTATTCTACTTCATTATTGTCATAGCAACAAATGATCTTGACGCACTGTATGCAACAGCTATAGCCATTTGTAGTATAGCTCTAGCTACTAACTTGTTTTCGTTAATGGCCAGCATGAACTAGTCTCTGTACTCTTTGGAATTTAATTGATGAACTGCAAAACAAATGGTTACAGTTAATAAAATTATATTTTGCCATCTGTGTCCAGTAATGAGAAAATCTGAATTATAGGAATGAAAAAGGATGAAGTTTTCTGGCAAACAGATCATTGCATCCCACCTCTTTGTCAGCATTAAATTAGATGTTATCTATTGCTGTGTATTTGTCTCATTGGTTGCCATGGCTAATGGGAGTTTCAGCCAAGATGGACATACAGGAATTTTGTTTGACCATGACAAATATATATTTTTCTTTGTCCTTCTATGACTCTGTGTAGTATGAGTCTACAATGTTTTTGGTCTGAGTGCATCCAAGTCTCATTTATGGGAGGACAATTTTGTTCAGCTCTGCGGTGTTATTGGTTGTTACAAATTCTTATCTATTTCTCTAAAAGAAATCTGGAGGATATGTGCAGTTTTATTCCTAAAGCTCTGAAGGATTTCAAAATCAGCTGCAGCTGAAGGAAAATCTGGCGCTGCCACAGTCTCTTGTAAGGATGATTACAACAGCAGCAAAGTACACCTTTGAAACATATTCTTTTTCCTTGAGTTCACATGATGAGAAGCTTGTTCTCTTGAGACTGAGAATATATACTCTCTGGATTCTTCATAAAGACAGGGAGACTACCACAATTAAAAAGAAACTCAAACCTTTATAAGTTCTCTGGGTCCCTAGAATATCATTGCTCCCTAAAAAGAAGACATAGTGTTTGTGCAGAAGATAGCAAAGGACTTGATGTTGATAACTCGATTGCCTAGAGCTTGATAAGGATCTAGATCATTTCCTTAAGCTTTAGAGAGGAAGGCAGACTGCAGGAAAATATGAAGATTATGCATTTCCACTCACTGTCGACAAAGAGAATGCAGTGCTTTTGAGCACCATATTGGGAGTAGTAACGCTATTCTTGTTCTATCCATTACCTTTCAGATTTTGAAATATTCATTGTTTAGATTAATACCTATGTCATGTCCAGTTTTAAGACAAATCTTGATGTGCCTGGCTGTATTGCCAAATTATCTCCTATTTTTCTAACACAGTACCATCAACCTGTTTTAGTCTTCATCTATTAATCTATAAAGTGCCCTTAATCAGTCATCTCTGACATTCCTATAAATTTTCCATCAGACATAACACCTTACTGGCCATTTTTCATTCTCAGGAGGCAAATAAGAAAAACAGACGTGAGGTCTTGAATCACATGAACTGTGCAACACAGCAGACTCTGTTTATAATTATTTTCTTGAACATCATGGACCACGTTTTGAAGAGGTGAGTAGTCTCAAGGCCTGGTATCCAAAATATTTGTCCTGGTATCCAAAATATTTGTCCTGGTTTTGGCTGGTATAGTGTTAATTTTCTTCCTAATGGCTGGTATGGTACTGTGGTTTGGATTTAGTATGTGACTAATACTGATAACACACATGGTTTTAGTCGTAGCGCTTATATTATGTCAAGGGCTTTACAGCTTCCCATGCTTTGCCAGGCAGGGAGGTGCACAAGAAGCTGGGAGGGGACATAACCAGGACAGCTGACTCAGACTGGCCAAAAGCATATTCCCTACCATACAACATCATGCTCACTATACAAAACTGAAGTTGGCCAGAGCGTGGGAATCACTGCTCAGGGACGGCCTATCGATCACCATGAGGTGAGCAATTGTTGCATTGTGCATCACTTGGTTTTGTATATTCCTTTATCAGTACTAGTATTATTATTTCCCCTTCCTTTTCTGTCATATTAAAAAGTTTTTATCTCAACCTATGAGGTTTTTTTCCAATTCTCTCCCTTGTCCCACCCTGGGGGAGGAGGCTAGTGAGAGGTTGCTGGCTGGGGCTAAACCACAACATTAAAATTCTTTTTGGTGCAGAACTATCAAAAGTTTGGCTTCAGTTTTGTGCATCAGGACTTCTGAAAGAAGTTGCTTGTATTCTGAGCTTGTCAAAACCGTGTGTGAAAATGCTTCAGTACCTCGGAAAGACAAGCGGCGTGCCCTGTCCATGGTGCTGACAGCGACCTGACCACTGCATTCTGAAGTGGAACTCTACATAAACTAACTGCATTTTGTATGCCTAACTTCAGAGAATTAACACCAAAGTCTTTACCAAAGACTGCTTCTAAATGACCCAGGTCTCTGCAATAGTCTCCTTCCCTATAAAACGACACTACAGTCAAAAGAATATTATGAACCTTAACACAGTGACATTCATGAAATATTTTGGAGGTCGTCAGAGCAAAAATTCTATAAGAATTTGTTTTCTTTAAAGATAGGCATAACACTTCCTCATTTAATGCTGCATAATAGTGCAGCTTTCATAAATATGGACAAGACTAGTTAATATTTTAATTCTAAGCGACTTAGACTTCAAAAAACACCCAAACCAAAGTTTAACAATGGGCAGCTGTTACTAATGAACTAAGAAACTGATTAAAAATATCACGATGGATATTAATGCATTATGATAATCCTCCTTAATGCAGAAAATTTAAATGGAAAATAAATATATGTATTATAAAATCCTGAAGTCTTTATATTTTAAGAATGCATCAGTCCTCTTAAAATTTAACTAATTAAGTGCAAAATTGGATGCAATTAAAAGGAAATTCAAAATAAATGGACTCAAACTGGTTTTGGAAAGTTATTTTTCCTCTGTGCGTACTTATGAAAATTCCTGAAATGGATTGTATCCTTCTTTTGTCTTCCTCCATCTTAAACATTTATTAGAACATCAGATAAGGTAGTACAGGAAAAAAACTTTGTGTAGAAAGGTATGTCCACAATTCTAGGGAATTTTGAGGGAAAACTTTCAATTGTGGGCCTAGGGCTGACATTTTTGTTGAAAATGTCCTGTAACTGAGACCTTTTCAATCTGTGTTCATTTTCCCAGATTGTTCTCTGCTGCCACAGTATGGTGCTCAGCTGCTGTTTGAAAACACAAAAAAGAGGATCTTTATCAGAGAATGCAGTTCTTTTCATGTACCAATATGATTGGCTGCCATGTAAGATCTCTTTTAAAGAGTATTAAAAAGGGTTTAAGCTGTATCTTATTTTGTAGGAAGTGAAAAAACAGTTTTCAGTTAAGTACCTACTGCTTTACATTAAAATGTTCTGGCCTCCTCATGTTATGGGTATGTTATTTTGACTTCAAAATAAAGACAAACATTGCTTTCAGTATTTGTGGATAATAACAGCACTTCAACAGGAGCTAGCATTTTCTAGAATTAAACTGTCTTTTTGGTAATATTACGACCTTCTAAAATAAAATATGTTCAAATGTAACGTGATATCTTAAAATAAAGATGGCACTAGCCTCCCTTCTGTGCAAGATTGATGTCTTTCTTCATTGCACTATTTTTTGATTCAGAAATGCTTTCCTAAGAGTGCAGAAAAGTGGGGGCCGCTAAAACCACATTACAATCAAGAACAGATCACAGGCTGCATACAATATCTCCCACCTATGTGTTCCAGATATCCATTAGGTTGTCATGAGCCTTGATTCTTCTCTTCAAGTACATATATTCAAATACTCGGGGTAAGCAGTAAGTATGCACCAAGACAGCTTGGGCCACCTGAAACATACTTCCTTGGTCTATATTATCCTATAAACTGCATCAAAATCTTTTCTTATTTCTTTATTTTCTCATTCCTATGTGATATAAATATACACCCCAGATTCCCTTCTGACATACAAGCTAAAGCCTTTTTAGAGCCAGCTTTCAGGCTTAAGGACAACAGAGAAAGCCTTACTGAACATGTTCATGGCAAGGACAAAGAACTCCAGGATTACCATGGATCTTTTACACAGAAGGCCTCAAGTGTACACCTTACTCATACACTACAAGAAGGACTGCTGACAAATGGCGGGATTCACTTTACACAGACTCCACATATTTATAGAGAATTGCAGAAAGGGTTGCAGAATACGTTAGCTGAACCATTCTCTCCAACTAGAAGGATGAAATATCCAAAAATTAGGTGACAGACAAATAAAAGTTTCCCTAAACCAAAAGTGAGACTGCAATTGTTGAGTTATTTTGGTATTATCTATTGGGTATATACCATTACAAGAGGGAAGATGAATCTGAAGGGAGGGTGGAGGAAGGCATGTAGAAACCTCAGTTAAACTCTGACTGAATGTGACAAAATACTTATATATTTTTGTTATATTATGCTTAAATGGGACTAAATATCTCAGTCTTACACGCATCTTAAAAATCTTATCCCATGAGAATTTTGTAATATTTGAAAGTTATTTGAAACCATATTTACCTCATTGTGAATTAGTTTTACTCTTACACTACAAGTAGTTAATGAAGTCACTGGTCAAATCCAATGCCTATAAATGACTAACAAGTAAATTCTTTCCATATCTTACAACCAGATCTTTAATTTAGCTCTCAGCTTTAGTGGTGTTGGTGTACTGTAGGTAAAGGTGAAATGTTAGACAGGCAAGCCCCTGGGAGCTTATTAATACAAACATTTCAAAAGAACTGAGATTTAAGTAAACCAATAGTCAGATCCATTTACATTCATATAAGACTGAAAACATCATGACTCCTCTTTACTATGTAAGAAGCAAGTTTATCTGGAAACACTGAGAATCTGGGCTTAAAGTCTAGGTTGTTCTGTTGGTGGTGGTTTTTTTTTTTTTTGTTTGGTTTGTTTGTTTGTTTGGGGGGTTTTTTGGTGTTGTTTTTGTGGTTTGGTTTTGTTTTGTGTTTTTGGGTTTTTTTTTTCCCCTGTAGTCATCGTTATAGTGGTAGTACAAGATAACTGCCCAACATTAGGGAACCAGGCCTTGATCTTGCAATGTGTTGATTGTTCTGACCTTGGAGTTTAAAGGCAATTTTACACGCATTTAACTTGATGCCATGAATTGTGCCAGTGACTTCAACAGGACTATTTAACAGGTTTAAGTTTAAATCTAGGCTTAAATGTTTTGCTGGATCAGAGCCACAATGCTCAGTTTACACAAATTATGTGAACAAGATTTTGCCTAAGGTATTTAGAGATTTTAATATATTCTATTTACATTATATAGCTAGTATAAAGCTAAATCAATAAATAGTTCTTTCTTTGGTTAAATTAAAAGGCATAAATCCAAATCCTTTTGACTAAACAGACTTTAAAACTGTCAGAGAAGCCTTCAATCCCAAGGTCTTAGCCCTACAGGTACTGCAGGTCATGCTAACCATTGTCTGGGTCTACAATCAAAGAATACATATTAAAGTGTAACTCAAGCCCCATAGATGAATTACACAGTCACCACTCAGGAGATCTAAATAGAAAGCAACTCAAACATAGTCAAAATCCCAGCAGAGTTGATGCAGTAATGTGCTACAGGGCAAATGTAGCTAATAGCTCCACATAGCATGATTTCCCCTGCATGCAAGTACATTCTGCATCACTATTAACATGGTAATTATTGCTTAATGCTGTGCACAAAACAGGGAAAACAAATTTCTGTAAGTGGAAGGGAAAAATGAACATAGTCTAGGGTTTTCACTGGTTTTTACAGGCCATACATAACTTCCAAATATCTGCATGTCCTTCAGGGCAACTTCAGGGCAAACACCTCAGACTTGCTTTTTTCTTGGAGTTATATTAATTGGTTACACTATGTTATTTCCCAAGGACCTACCAAAAAAAGGAGTTCTAGTGAGCAAGGTACTAAACACAGAAAGTAAAATAGGTGCTTCCTGTCCCCAAAAGCTTAGGGTGCAGTAACTAGAGGCAGCTGCCCAGATCCAGAGGTTGAACCGGCTGTAAACAAACACAGTTTGTTTCCTGTTGGTATTACAGCAATCACACTGAGCTGCATGACACCTGACCAAGCAGTAGAAAGTGCTGAGGACAGGAATGAGTGAACTCTGCCTCTTACCTGACGTTTGGCATTGCCGTGAATCAAGGACTCAGACACTGAAATGCCTTCCTGCACATGCGTGTTCGTTCAGGTCTGCACAGATGACTGGCTACATCATTAAGGTTTTCTCTCCAGACTGAAGCCTGGACAAACCACGTATTATGCCAGCTTCTCTGGAAATGCGGTGTACATATTAATGGATGGAGCAAACATAGAGCACAACAGACAAAGACAGGGAAGACAGGTCACAGACCAGAATATGAGGTTACTTGGAATGGCACAGAGATGGGAATATAGAGCGCAGAGAATGACATGACTACCTGTGCAGTCCTGGTATTTAAAAGACCTAACAGCTATTTTCCCTTTGCAACTCAAAGAGATAAGGGCAATGAATGGGAAAGAACAGAGCAGAACAAGTAACATAAAAGCATCAAACAAATGCTGCAACTTTATCTTGTAGTTAGCTTAGGAAAGTATAAACTAAATGGAAAGGAAAGGGAAGGTTAGATTTGAGTCAAAGAAAGGGTAAGCCAGATAAAGGACAAGCATGGAGTGAAGGTGAGATGAAGAGCCTGAGATGGAAACAGAAGAGCTGTGATGCAAAATGCCAACCTGCCCAGCTACAGAAAGTCCAGTGAAAACTTCAGAAAGGTCACTGACTTTTCAAAGTTTCCCCGTGTGGCTATAGGATGAAAGGCTGCAATGTGGGACCTGTGTGTGAAAACAGACTGTATGAACCAACACCACCACGTATAATTCATTTACTGTCATTGCTTTCAGAGGTTTTTCTTCTTAAGTGGATCGTAACAGTTTTTCTGCAGGTGATTTCTTAGCTAAATGGATTCTTTATGCTTAAAGCTTCTGGTTTGTGATGTTTCAAGCATTTTTTGTAAGAATTTTTAAATGGACAAGGGAAGTTATAAAATATGACCTGCAAAATTGACTTAATATTTGAATATTAAAATCTTAAATCAGGAAAAAGTCTTCATAGTTAGAAAAAAAAATGCAAAACCTTCTAGAAATTATTTTATTCTATGAAACAGTGGTCTTTCTGGAATTCAAGAAATAAACAGCTCATATATTTAGCAACCTTGCACAATATTAACTGTAAATGATTATTTTATTGAGTTTGCTTTTTCTAAATCTATATATTGCTGCCAACTTAAACCAAAGTATTTCTTGGGTTTTACCAGGAACAGTTGTATGTACCCTATAGACAGATGGCAACTTGCAACAGTAACACAGACTCGCCTATCTTTCCTTGTATATGATTCCCACAAGCCAGTTTGCCTTCTAGAACTTCCTGTAAATTCAACAAAGAAATTTTCCTTAAAACTGATGGTATAGAATAGTTGCCTGTTTTTTTTCATGTTATTTATATAATTTCCCTGGATGCACACTAGGCTATTATATACTATAAATCGTATTTTATTTCAGAAAGAACTGTTGGTGGTGTTATTTTTAGGTCCAACTCTGCTCCTGCTGATATCCAACCCAGCTAAGAAATTAGCTGTAGGAACATTTAAAAATCTCATATACAGTTTTGGGATGACATTCATGTTGTGAATGCTACGGGAACAGTGGTACTATATGAATAAGTAGATACACCACAAAATAAAGAGAATTTGTCCTGAACATACACGTAGATGTGGTTTTACATTCTAGAGAAATGAAGTTGGGTTTACTTTTTTTAAGCATTTTTTTCTGTGGCCTTTTTCAGACCAAGTAAATTGGCATAAATTGCATTTAGGTGACATTTCAACCTAGTTGCAGACAAGATCCTCTGGAAAGTACAGAATCTGATACCAACATGATTTCAAAGGTATGATATAGCCTACTAAAGTCTGTAACTTCTATTTTTTTCAAAGACAAAGAGTATACTTTTCTTTTACAGAACTATTATTACATAACCTAACGCTGAACGCAGAAATGGGAAATTTAACCTTAGAAAAATTGTCTATTTTCTTTGCTTCATGCTTTAAAACAGTCATAACTGAGCAGTTAAAAATGGACCAGTAGATATCAGTAGAACTGATCAACTATTTTTACAGGGGTACCTAGACATTTAGACAGTAAATAAGGGATATTTGCTCAATGAACCAGCAATATGACATTTGGTGTGCAGTTTCACAGTCTTAGGGCCTCATTCTGATCTCTCTGATACCAGCATAAATTAGGAGTAACTCAGTAAATTAAAAAGCATGCAGCGAAGTGGTGTGGAGTCAGAATGAAGCGCCTTGTGTTCCAATCTGTTTCACTAGGTATCTTATGTCTGACTTAAGAGATTGACTCACTTACAGAGCTCTACATTAGACATACTGCCTTCTTGTTTTGAAATATGTATGTTTAATATTTAATCTAACAGAATTCCATATTGTGGTCTCTGCGTACTGTGGAAGTCCCTGCGTGGCTTGTGGTTTGTATGTGCAATTGCAATTGTCCTCAAGTGTAATTTGGAAGCACCACTGCCTCATGGGGTGAAAGGAAGTATCTGTCTCCAATTAATCTTCACTTTCTTTTGAGTGAGTTTTGAAAATATTGCCAAGCCAGTGGCGATTTGTAAAGTGGGCTGTGGGAGTTGAGCCAGGCTCACCAAAAGTCATTTAAATCATTACGTGTGGTGGTGGAATACTAGTAAAGGTGCAGATCTCAGCAATTGTCCACAGACTTCTAGTATGCACAGAAAATTTACTCTACCGTCTTCAAATAACAACACTAAACAGTTTTGCCAACTCTCAAACGTTGGTTATAAAGCCACACACAAGTGTTACTGCACAAGAGATTGTATAAATATCATAAAATAGGTACTGTAAATGTAAATTGAGCCTCTGGTTATATTTTCAGAGAAATATAAAAATTATTTTTCATTATATTATATTGTACAATATAGCATAATATATGCCAAGATGAGAGAGACATCAATAATATGCAAAAAAATAATTTCACAACTTTAAAATATGCTCACAGATTCTGAGCTTATGATCTCTTGGGACAAACTGTAGAAAGTCTGAAGTTACCAAAGGCCAACAATGGCAGAATGAAAACGGCAGTTTAAATGATACCTGGGTGACCATCATAGCTATCTTGCAGGAGAGACTATTTTCAAGGCCATTTGGCACATCTAGAATGTGGGATAGCTCTCTGAAGTAAAGAATATAAACATTAAAAGGTCACAAATAGAACAGCTAAGTTATCCATTCTCACTAGCAATGGAAATCTTTGCCATTTGGCTCTGAACCACTTTGCCATTCTGCATCCTAATGACAATTACATGTCCCATACTGATATTTCACTTTCAATTTTCATAGAATTAGTGAAAGTATTGAAGGAGTTAATGGAGGCATAGTACTTTCTTTAGAGAAAATATGAAATTAGATTAGAAATTAGATTGCCTTGAAAACATTACATGCAGCAAAATGTGCACTCAGAAAGCCTCCAGGAGTAATCATCTAGGCATGGTTTCTTGTGACTTGGATTTTACTGTTCCGCAACAAAGAAACACAAAAAAACCTCAAAGATCTGCAGTGAGATTCTGTTGTCTACAAGAAGCACAGCTGAAAACTTCATAATCAGAAGTTTAATTGTTTCAAACCTCTCTCCATCTTCACAATCACAAACTGCTGCAGGGAGCTGTAAAATTCCCCTGGAATAAACCAGAGGGATCGGTGGCTACATGGCATCTCGACAGATACACCGCAGCCTTCCCCTGACAGGCTACCCTGCTTCAGCCCCATGCCAGCATGAGGACTTCAGAGTTTGTCCTCAGACGGCATCTTTAAGTTACCTTTCACCATGTGCTACCAAGAGTATCGTCCCTTCGCTAGGAATAGAGCTTTTAAAGGCCTCTTTATGCCAATCTGATTCCTCTTATGTTACATAAGGGGCCAGAGCAGGGACGGAGCTCACTTTCTTAGCTCTAAATCTCTCCTATATGGCACGCAATTCTCTAAAGTACGGCCAGCTTCTGCTTTGATGAAGCACTGTGCAGTGAAGACTGAAGGATCCTGTTTTTCACCATTTAAAGATGTATGATAGCAACAAAGCTCTATCTTAAAATATTTAAGTCGCAGAGAACTTATGGAAATTGTCTATTCAAGCTCAGCAAAGACATTAAATTTCCAAGCTGTTCTAGGACAGTTGTGTATGGAGAAAAGCCAGAAATGCTCTGAGATTGTAATGTTACTTACAAAGATTACAGCATGAGCCTGATTCAGAAGCTTTTTATACAGATCAGCATGGCGAGCTGCAAAATGTTATCATATCAATTTCTGCAAAACATACTGTGTGTGTACATATAGATATAAAATCAGGACTTACACACAGCACATTTCCTGCCACATTTTAAATGGCATCTGTTTGTTTAGTTTGCTGAAATATAAAAGATAATATTTAGCAACTACTGGTAACACAATGTTAACAAGATTTAAGACTATAGCTCTGTCTGTCAAAATGCAGATAAAAGACAAATCCTTCTATCTCAGTGTTTTAATCAGTCAGATCAGGGTTTCGATGAATATGCAAATGTGACTGTTTATACACTATTTTCAGAGTGAAAGGAAACAAATTCAGTTTCATTATAGAATTAATGACAGCTCTGTCCTCTAAGATTAATAATTAAAGCCCTACACACATTAAAATTATAGTGCTCCTTCCTCCCAACCTCTGAAGATTTTTTACTTTTCTATTTTTTTTAATATCTCTTTCCCTTATAATTGTTTGTCCCCCTAATTGGAATGATTAATAATTAATGCTAGTTCAGGGATATGTAATAGTCATCTTTAGAACCAGAACTGTACTTAACTGACAAAAGGGTTAAAAAAAATGCTTTCTTTTGTTAATTCTGTTTTTAGCTGTCTTAGTTCTTTTTTTCCTAAAAGTTTTATGCCACCATAGGGATTTCAACACCCTCCTCTAATGCTGGATGTCTTTTATTTATTCCAGTGCAGACTATACATATGATTTCATTCTGATTTTTACAATATATGCTGGGATCCTTTTTAAAGACCCAGCTGCAAATATCAGCAGCTTCATAGGAATCACAGCTTTCTTTTTCTGACACACACACTACAAGTTTAGACCAAATCAGATCTCAGAGAAAAGATTAAGAATGTGGGACAAGTGCACTATAAAGTCTGAGAACTTTATAAAGGAAAAAAGACAACCCAGGATTTCAGCTATTCTTTTTTAATCTTGCGATTTCTGAGTTGATATGGGAGTGGCTGAATCATGCTTTCCCAACCCTCAGGATAGGCAACATTTCAGAGCAAGGTTATAGAAAAGTGAGCAGAAGTTCAGTCGTACCATTAACGCTCCTTCCTTCACCAGAAAAACTGTAAGATTTCATATTCATGTGGCCACCAGGACCGCTACAAAGACCACCAAACCTCTTTTGTTTTCAAATCACCAAAGCAGGCATTTTAAGAGTAAATAGAATAGGTAGTTTGTGTATGCTTTGCATTAATTTTACCAAGAAAAGCCATACTCTAGTTCCGAAAACACATATTTTCTTTTGAACACAGAAGCTCTTCCAGAAAGACATTTGTCCAGAAAGACAAATGGACAGAGTACTCTAAAAATCACCTTTAACAAAGCTATTTCATTTTCATCTTTTTATGTCTTTAGAGGTGAATTGATCCTATGTGAGAATTTAGCATTGCCTTGCATATGGCAAAGGAAATATTTTACGTGAAATTTAATTAGCATTTGTCTATATTTCACCAAGCAGGTACGCTACCTCATGTGTCACTGATAGCAGTAAAACAAATATGTGCCTGTGTGTACTTTAGCAGGGATGATGAACTATACTTTATAAGCATTTAAGGGTAGGTATTCATAATGAAGCCTGCTAGTTGGCGAGCACGCCTCCTACTTACCACGCTGAGTCCTAGCAATTCTCTGCAAAAGTAGTCCATGTTCCTCCTTTGTAGGTTGTCAAGATAGTGCTGAAGGCGAGTATAGGTGTAGGGGTAGCAGTAAGCAAATTGGTAAGTGTCATCCTCACGGTCAAAGCAAAAAGCAAATGACATGACATAGTTCTTCCTGTGGTCTGGGCAGCGATAGTAGTACACGTTTTTAGAGGGTATTCTTTGCCTAAAATACAAAAACAACATACACATAAATTGACATATATATACACTGACTTAAGAAATCTGGACAGAAGGCTATGTGAGACTCAAATTTCCTCTAAAACAAATGAAATGTAACAGTTTGCAGAGCTCAGGAGCTGGTGAGCAGATCCCAGAGCCTGCGTTTCGGAGAACTCACGCAGACAACCTCCACGCCAGGGACGTACGCACGGCACAGCTCCTGTGCTGGTGCACCCGGCGCCACAGGGACTGCAGCTCTCTCCAGGTGCCCGAGCTGGCGGAGTCCCCATAGCAGGGGAGCACATCACAAAACCAGAGAAACATACCCCCAAGAAGTCAAAAGGATGCCCAGGCAGTTAAGCTATCCTCTACTATCAAGCTGGTGCAATCTCATACCACTACAGAGGTCTCAGCCAAGCCTCTGGCTGGAATGTGGCTGCACACTTTCATACAGGCCCACCAGCACAGAGGTAAGGCATAATTAATGAAAGAATGTCAGTATAAGGAAGCATTGAGAGATCTGCTACTGAAATTCAAGACATGTTTATATTTTTATTATCCTTAATAGTCAGAGGATATATCTAGCCAATGAACGGAGGAAAGGTTACATTCCTAAGATGAAGAAAGACCCCAAACCCAAAACCCCAAACAAAAAAATTCAGGTATCAAAAATAACCTGGTCCTAAGCTAGAAAGCTTAGGAGAAAAGGGTATTTGGTCCTGTTCCAAATTGGATTGCTGCCCTCCTCAAGAGTTCTGGCTTATAGTGCTGACAAGATAAAAATGAACATACACGACGGTAAACAGTTATAATAGAGACATTTATGACGTTGTTATCAAGCTGGTATCTGTTTAAGGAATAACAAATGTCTGCCTGACATCTTTCACCCAACTTCAATTATTCTGTTATTTCTCAACAGAAATGAGTAACATTTCAGAGGCGGGTCAAACACTTGTTCTGTGCACTAGAGAAGTTCCATTTTTCTGTTTGTACCCTTCCTTCGTTTCACAGATGTAATTTCTACCTTTATTTAGACAGGAGATTCTCTAGTCATGCAATGCACTTGTAATTTGATGTAGCTAACTTACCAATCATATCTGGCAGCAAAGCACTATGGTTCTGCAGACCCTAACTGATTCAATTACCCAACATTATGAACAGGTCTCACCCAATGATTGCAGCAGATCTCAGCTAAACTAGGATCATGGTGAGAGAAGACGTAATAAGATTTACAGACATAGCAGTAGTAATGTGCCTCCTTGTAATAGTTCCGAGAAGCTGGTCTGCTGCAGAGCATCAGTTTTGGCCTTTCATTGCTAATATGAAATAGAGGACAAAACCCTCTCATTATGCAGAGGTACGTGTTTGCCAATTAGCAGCAGTTAAGGAGTCTGATCAGCAAGACTCAGGAGCTACAAAGAGAAACAGAAAGGAATTGAGATGTTCTTGAAAAAGCACAATAAAGAGTCAGTGATGCAGCTAATTAGACTTGAAATAAGAATTTATTTGCCCCTTTTATTGCCCTGGTTCTTGAACATTTAGAGCTTTAAGAATTTACATCAACATTTTTGGTTAAATAAGGCACTTGCTTATCACTAAGATCTGAAAACGATTTTTAAGCCACAAATATGAAGGACAAAAAAAAAAAACTCTAAATTTTTAAAAAAAAATATCAGTAGAGGAAAAATGCCACCAGCCTTCTGCATGCAGTACCCTAACCTAATAGGTTTCTCCAGTATGTTAACATATTTCTATCATTTGCCCTTACTCTGGAGTGCTATAGGACATCCCTCATTTGATCTCAAATCAAGCAGATGATATGGCAGTGGGTAAATGTATTCTAACTCCCAGTCCTCAGACGGTAATGCAAGTTTAAACAGTATGTTGCTGAGTTGTTGAACTTTATTTGTTTCCAAATTAGCATGGGAGGAATAATAAAGGACAAGTCTCACTTTATGCTATAAAAATTTCATGTAAAATGAGACCAATAGGAGGAAATTCAGGATTTTAGAAAGGCTAATGCTAATTGAAATTCTTCTGCTGATAGTTAATGTTTAAATGACACATAGGTCTCCTTGGTTCAATAACTTTCTACTTTTAAGCAAGTTGAAGACAACTTTGTTAATGTATTAAAGGCACTTTTGATATTTCATTCCCTTTCCCCTTCATTATAGAAGCTAAGCATCTGTTTTATTATCCACTTTGACACATCACTTTATGGCTGCATTTGGCTATTATGGCTAATCTTGATTTCTAGGACATCTGGTATTGACATTTCACTATCTGGTGTCTGACACAACAGCAGAAACCATCCTCAGTTCCTAGGCTTAAATTCACCCTCTCGGGGCAGAAAGTGCCCAAACTCTTAATTCAAACCATATCTTCCAAAAATAATTATAATAGTACTCCTGTCACTGCTAATCTATTTTTATCTCTCCTAGCACTTTGTCACTGCTAATCTATTTGTGAGTCATATAGAGAAAGAGCGTTAGTGTTTAGATACCAACAACACATCTTACACACAGGAGCCTAATCAGATTGAGATCTTATCAGGGAATTAAAGGGAAAAAAAAAAAAAAGAATAAAAGGGGAAGAAAAAGGAAGAAAAAGGACACAGCACTAGATATCACCAACTGAGTTTTTGATAACGAAAAGACATTGCTCAGTTCTTGAATTAACCTTTGTGTCCTAGACGCACTATTGTTTACTCTTTCCCTTTTTTGTTCTATGCCTTCTGGAAAAGGACACCCACACACTGTGGCAGCAGCTGCTCCTATTAATTTAAAGCTATTACAAAAATTAAAATTAAACCCAATTACTTTGGCTGGTTTATAGCCGGGGAACGGCTTAGTCTGATTGTTCCCTCTGGTTATGGACAAAAACAATATTCCTACCTACAGGCAGCTGCCAGTGGAATACTAATGCATCTAGGGCCTGGCAGGGACAGATTCAGAATGCAGAGTCTAACTGCATTTCTTACTAGAGAAAAATATCTTATCACAGATCTGCAGAAATGCACAAACTTCTTACACCGTGAGTCACAATGAAGCTGATTTGTAGTTAGAAGTAGGAAAGCAAAATGATGGTAGAAAGCTAAATGCTCAGATTTGCCATTTTGCATTTCCAGGCAGTTCACACTAAGAAATTCACCTTGCTAATTGATACACAACTGACTGGATTTCAGCACTTGTGAATGGCTGTTTAAAGGAGAACCACCCCAATTCTAAGTACAGCCATAGAGTATAATATCCAAGCAGCTAATTCCCAGTCTGTTTTTAGAAATATATTTACAAAAATTATGCTTGATATTTTACATCATTTTGAAACAAATTCAGACTTCCTGGTCTTAAATTAAAATTAAATGCAAAATTCTTTCTGACAAAGGAAGAAGGAAGCACTGAAATGAAGATTTTTCACTCTATTTTGACTCTCACAGTTCAGTGAGAGTCAAAGGCTTGAGCCAGTGGGTTTGAGTGCCTTCTCCTCATATCTGGCAAGGGAGCACTCCCAACTCTTCAGATTACTTACTCCAAGTGTTAATGTACATGTGCTTGGCTGTTCCTATATATCCTACACTGCAGTCTGGAGTCAGGACATTTACTCTGTTTTAGTGCATGGAATAAGATCAAATTTGTCATTAAAAAAACCCAAAACAAACAAACAAACAAAAACCCAAACCAACAAACCACAAATTGGAGCCTTCATTTTTTCCCAGAAAGCTGGTAACTTCAAAGACCCCAGGATTTTACTCTACTAAAACTGGCAGTGAGGGGTACTACACATAACTGAGCTTTGAGAATTTTATCCTAACTATACTTCTCTTTTGAGCATAATTTTAATTTCAAATCTAATAATTTTTGTCTTAAAGGCAAACTTTGTTATCTGCTCTGCTTTTTTTCTCTGCTACCTGGTTGCCACTGGAAAACTGGGAGTTAATCAAAACTTCGGGGAACAACAACTGGGGGTGGCATCTGTTCTTCGTTTTAAGCACAAAAAGGTGCCAATCAAATCTTTTTGTGGTACAGCAACACAAATAATTAAGAACTAACAATCTTTGGAGCGCTTCCACACACACACTCTCCCACCATTGCATGACCAAAGCAGGAAGCTCTTGTCCAGCCAAATTACCAATGACTTTAATGAGCAGCCTAAACAGTCCTTGGACCATTTTTAATATGGCACTCATGAAGCAATTATTCAGTTCCTTGCCTCCACAGGATTGGGTTAGACATATCACAGTCAGTAGACTTCAAAGTAAAATGATGATCTTTGGAGGAAAAACAAAAACCTGCAGGTGCTGGAAAAGATCAATGGCCAAAAAAAAAATAAATGAAGTGATCTGACTTGTAGAGAAATGCTCAAGTGAATCTGATTGCAATGTAGTGTTAGCTGTGGTGACACACTGTGGTGATCATTTTCAATTGCCATCAATCTGCAGATGTAGGGATACAACTTAATGATTTTACAAATTTCTAAGCTTGCCTATATAATGCAAAGGGGTGGTCCTGAGTCAAAATCTCAGAGAAATTAAAGTCTAAATTTTAAAGACATTTGAAGCACAAAACTTGATTCCAATTCAGCTTTAGAAAGTAACCAGGTATTAATTGCCGATTTGCAAAATACTAGATCTAGCTACTTCTTCTGAGGGTTCAAATTTTATTCTTAGCCTGGATGTCCCTATTTATTACCTGCAAGAAATCCAACGAACTCTGGAGAAAATATAAGGAAGTTAATCATGCTCTGCAAACTCCTCTTGTGGGAGGCAGCCCTTTTTTAAATTGAAGGCCTTACTGGCTTGTTTCTCTGTTAGTCTAAGCCATTATTTTTCTTCTTGCTTATTCTTGTTGACAAGTGAAGCTGAACATCTTCAAAATTCCTAGCTTACTTGTGAAAAAATAAGTTTGTAGAGTTTTTTTTCTTGCACATAATTTTATATTTGATTCACAGAGCATGAATTGACAGTGAATATGTCAAATGATGTTAAGCATTTTTTACAGACAACTGAATAGGTTTTGGCACAGCTAACTCAGTTTCGGACACTGAAAAATAAGACCTGCTTTTATTCTTCTTAATATCATAGACTTACAGAATTATTTGGGTTGTAAGGGACCTTAAAGATCATCTAGTTCCAACCCCCTGCCATGAGTAGGGACACCTTCCACTAGACCAGGTTGCTTAAAGCTCCATCTACCCTGGCCTTGAACACTTCCATCCACAGCTTCTCTGGGCAACCTGTTCCAGTGCCTCACCACCTTGCCCTATCACTGCATAACTTTGTACAAAGTCTCTCTCCAGCTTTCTTGCTGGTCCCTTCAAGTACTGGAAAGCTGCTATAAGGTCTTCCTGAAGCCTGCTCTTCTCCAGGCTGAACAGCCCCAACTCTCTTAGCCTGGCCTCATAGGAGAGGTGCTCCAAAAACACAGAATCACTAAGGTTGGAAAAGACCTGTAAGATCTAGTCCAGCCATCAACCGAACACTACCATATCCACTAGACCATGTCCTCAAGTGGCACATCTATACATTCCTTGAACACATCCAGGGATGGTGGACTCCACCACTTCCCTGGGCAGCCTGTTCCAATGTCTGACCACTCTTTCGGTGAAGTTTTTCTTAATATCTAATGTAAACCTCCCCTGATGCAACTTGAGGCCATTTCCTCTTGTCCTATCACCAGCCCCTGATCATCTTTGTGGCCCTCTCCTGGACTCACTCCAACAGGTCCATGTCCTTCTTATGCTGGGGGCCCCAGACCTGGATGCAGCACTCCAGGCGGGGTCCCACAAGAGTGGAGTAGAGGGGAGAATTACCTCCCTCAGCTTGCTGGCCATGCTTCTCTGGACACAGCCCAGGATACTGCTGGCTTTCTGGGCTTGCAGTACACACTGCTGGCTCATGACTCTCTTCTCATCCACCAGTACCTCCCTAAACCCTTCTCCTCAGGGCTGCTGCCAGTCCATTCCCTGCCCAGCCTGTACTTGTGTTCGGGATTGCCCTGACACTTGCACTTGGCCCTGTTGAACCTCATGTGGTTGGCACAGTCCCACCTCTCCAGTCTGTCCAGGTCCCTCTGGATGGCATCCCTTCCCTCCAGCGTGTTGACCACACCACACAGCTTGTGTCATCAGCAAACTTGCTGAGGGTGCGGTGCACTCAATCCCACTGTCCATGTCACCAACAAAGATACTGAATATGTAATAGAACATTCTACAAATATTTCTATAAATTTTAACACCACAATGTTTTCCACTTCTACCAATAAATGGTTTCTTCTTCTGAAGTATAAAAATCAAAATATTGTTTATTTCAATGGCTTTCCTAAAAATTAGGAAATCTACACATTCCACATACAGCTTTCAAGATTAATGTTAAATGAAATAATTAAGTAACCTCAATAAAAATTGCTAGGGAATTGAAATAATAGTGAACTGTACAAAGATTGCTCATAGACTCCCTGTATTCTTTACAACTTCAAGGAGAAAACACTGAGGGGTTTTTATTATGTTTTTCTCTAAAACTTAATTATATAATTAACCAATGAGAAGGCACATTAATTTTGGAGAATTTCTGCACTTTAAATATTTGTAAAGATGGTACAACTTTATCAGTACTGTGTACCTTCATCAGTGCTGGTCTAACCTGGCATACCTTTTTTTTTTATGAGACATGCACATCAGACAAATCAGTCCCATCAGCTGATACTGAGACAGTGAAAATATCCTGAAAGTACATGATTATTGGTTTAGAACATGAAAGCCAAAACACAGAAACAGATTCACATGAGCAAATATTATGAAAATAATTCCCCATATTTCAAACACGCTTGGACAGATTTAAGGGGAACTTGCTAAGAAAGGCTTTTAACAAAATTGTGTCTTCAGTGTTCTGACAAGGAAAATTCAGTAGTGACGAGAAACAATAAATAGAAAATAGCAGTGGGAAATGTCCTTTGTCCGGAGTTTGCAGAATACCTTACAAAAATGTGGTTCTTGCCCACAGACCAGTATTCTAGATCCTACAATAATACCAGTAACAGAAACATAGTGAAGCCATTCTACCTAAAACCAGAGGGAACCAGTGGAAGTCATCACTCCTGAAAGTGACAAAAAATGCTGAGGAAAGGGCATACCGTATGTGAAGCATAGTAAGGCTGGATGGAAGGGTCCCTGCTAGCAGATTGTGAGACATAAAGCAGTGCTGAAAACCTGTCCCTGGGTTCTGCTGGCAGCAGTGAAATCATCATCCTTCAGTTCACCAGAATAAGCATAATATTGTGAAGGGGCAGGATCCTAAATCATAAGATGGCAAGAAATAATTCTTAAACTGACTGCATTGCTTTTAAAGCAGCTTCATATAAGACAGGGCAACACTGCATCCCTGAAGTGAAGCGCTGTTTCAGGTTCTCCAAACCTCAATATGGTTTTGAGGGCGGAGGTTTCCTTCAGTGTTGTCCATCGCTCAGCACTCACCTATCTCCCCCTAAACATAAACCTTGTTTACAGACATCCAGATTTGGTACAGAGACCTCTTTTTACAAAACACTTTAATATGTCTCAGAGGAGCTCTCAGCAGATAGTGAAATCCAATCTCTTTTGCCAGCAGAAGGTACAAGTGGGTCTCCAGTGGATAAGCAGCCCCTTTTCTCCCTCCTGCCTACTACTGTAACCAAAACTATATTTGTCTCCTCCATCTTTTGTTTATTCTGTCCAGTTGCTAAATCTTAAACTGCAGTGACTTTCCCTCTGTAGCAGCAGCCCCAACACTGCAATTATTCTACAGAAACTCTCTTTTAAACTGCAGGGATAATGAGTGGTGCTGATTTTTTCTGCTGTCAAAATATGATTTGCCTACTGACCACAGGTGTTTCAGCCATGCGTTGTGTCAATAGCAATATCTCTATGCAGTGCTTATAACGGAAAGAGAAGAGGGAGAAAAGGAGACTTTCTCCAAAAACACTAGAACAAGAAAACAGTGACGTTAACGTGCGTATACATGTTGTGATCCTTGAAGATGTCACAAATGCAAGAGAAGGATGCAGGAGCCAGCATTTCTGCCTTAAATTGGCAAATGAGAATCTGCAATAAGAAGCACTGAGTAAGGTCAGGGAAGGAAGAAACAGCATCTCAGAATGACACATCACTGTAGCTCCAAAGTTTGGAACATGCAGAAGAGAAAAACAAGGGGTTTTTGGAAGTGACTGAGAAAGAGTAGCCACAAATACTGCTAAAGAAGTGCAGAGATTTAAAAGAATTAAGTCAGCATGAATAATGTACTAGAAAAAAATTAAGGACAACAAACACTCTACCTCAGCATATAAATCTGAAAACCACATAGCAATTTTTATGCTAGCTTTGACCTATACAGGAGACTCTGGCCATAAAAGAACAAGTCTACTGACAAACTCAGAAGACACTTTGAATATACTGACATCAGGGAGAAAATAAGCATATAAAAACCAGAAGAAAGCATATCACTGAATGGGTCAGAAAGATAGGTTAGGGAACTGCAAGGAGGAGACACCACAAGCATGTCAACTTCAAATTGGCCAGAAACAAGGTAGTGGAATGACTTAGAATAAATGACCTTTGAGGTCATTCCCTTTTCTACTGTGTATTGGATAAATTTTAGGAAAGGCTGCTTGGTGAGAAATAGTTTATTCCTAATTCAGAACCTCTTCAAAATTTGGGGGTTTTAATCAGATTTTTCTCCAACAGCCAACTCAAAGGAGTTCAAAAGAATTTCCCCAAACAATTGACCCATTAGCATAGTATTTTAGTGTCTTCATGTCAAAATTCAGCATTTTGCTCCATTATTCCTTCCTGTCTCCACTATAATCTGACATATAATCCCTCCAGATTATGTTGACATGAAAACACATACTTACAGGATATTACAGGCTATAAAATTGAGTCCTTGCAATATTTAAAGCATGTGTTGGCCTAGGAATGAGGGACCAACCTCAGTCTGAAATTCAAGTCCCTGAACTATACTGCCAGTAGACCACTGGGTCAGCTCTAATAGCCTCTTAGCCTCAATTACCTAATTAGCCTTTTCTTCACTCTCCTCTTCTCCCTTTCCCATCTGTTCATCTATTCCCACCACTCCCTGTTCTTCTGCAAGAATAATTTTTAAAATCTATGTTAACTTCATTTAGGTTAGTCTCAGGTGACTTCTCCTCTATGCAAGAATAATTTATAAGTCTCATAAGAGCCCCAACTTGAGGAAGTATTTCAGTAACATCTGAATTTTGAAATCCATGTTTAAGATGTTGATTATTTCACAGTCTAAATACAAAGTTGAGGTTGTTAATTTATGTCATTTTGATGTGAATTATAACTAACTACCAAAGGAAGGAGAATGAATATGTAATAGATTTTTACCAATTGTAGCTTGGTTGATACTAAGCTGTCCTTAGTAAGATTTGAAACACTCTGGAAGCCTTAGCTTTTCGAATGTATATTATCCCTGATAAAGATCAGAGTATCTCTGATAGCAAATGATGTATGAGCAGGATAAAGACAAAAGAAAACCGGAAATTGTCATTATGGATCAGACTTTGTTAGCTGGGAAAACTTACCCATAATATTATGCTTTATCCTATCCTCTGTCTCCACACAATGAAGGCTGAGTTCAGTAATTCATTTTTAATGTCCCATTTCTTATGCCTTCTAGCACCTTGTCCACTTTTTCTACCATAACAGCATCTCAAATGGCTTCTGTTATGGAACTGCCAACAGCAATGTTCAGGTTCTTTCCCTTCAGTTAGAGGATTTTTGTGTGGTTTCCTCCACATATTAACTTCCCATTTATCAGGGCTGAACCTTCTGTATCCATTTGAGTAACTTGTTTAGATCACACAGAAGTTTCTAAGAGTGTGCTACAGGCTTAAATTACTTAAGTAATTACATCATTTGTAAGTGTTACCACCTAATCCTTCACCTTTCTCTCCAGATCATTAATAAATATATTTAGCATATGACCTGACAGGTAACTCCTAGGAACGCAGCTGCTAGCCTTTTACTATGATGAAAACTGACCATTTAGCCCTCTGCCTTTTTGCTTCCTTGTCGGTTTTTGATCTATGATGATACTTGCCCTGTCACCATATGTGACTACTTAGCCTTTGTAGCAGTGTCTTGTGACAGACTTTGTCACAAGCTTTTAGAAAGTCAAAATACATTATGTCAGGCAGCTTGCCTCATAAGCCTGGTTGCTGAAACTTAAAGGTGAGGAAACATTCCCAGGAATTCCCAAGCCAGAAACAACTTCCTTTGGCACATATTGCAACTACATTTTTGTAGTTGTCTAGGCCAACTAACTCTGTCCAAGATAGTCAATCCAGGAAGAGCATTTAGCACCAAAACACAAAGGTTGCATGTTAAACAAAAGAAGAGGAAAAAAAAAGGAGGTTTGGGTAAAAGCCTTTTGCAAGGTGTTTGAGTACCAGAAGGTGCCTAAGCCTCTCCTTTGAACTGAGATGCTGCGCCTGGTTCTCAGTATTATGCTTACTCTTCCAAAGGCTGAGACACCCCTCAGCAGAGGGGTGAGAACACCCCAGACCACAAGCACCGAGTCACGTCTTGCAGGAGCACTATGTGTGGCTAGCAACAAAATGTATGGCTGAAGGAGTAGCAGCTAACAAAGATGCCTCACATCAGGTTAGCACAGCCTCAGTTTGGCTTCGCTACCCGTCAACACTTGCTAATCTCAGACTGGGAATGAAGGTGGGTGAAGACAACCTAGTGGCCTTGCTAGATGAAAATATTTTTGTGATTATATCTCAAGAATCAGTTATCGTTACTCTGAGCATCTACCTTGTCAGACGACTTCTTATTCCTTTTCATAAATACATTGTTTATTTTGCCATCTAGTTCCCTTCTGTGAGTGGGGAAAAGTCTCTTTCTGAGACCCAGTAAGCTCAGGACTGGTTTCTGGGAAAGGGATTACGTCAGTACATTTGCAGTGACCCCCTTAAATTCAAACCTGGCCTTTGTTGCTGTCAATCAAGTCTAGGGAAAAAGGGTTATTTTATCCTTTTTATTCTCCTCTCTTTCCTACATGGCTGTGACCGGGCCTTGTCAGAGGCAGGATGCTGGGCTAGAGGGACTTTTGCTCTGATCCAGTATGGCCATTTCTATTTCTTTTTATGGGCACATTCACAGAGTTCTAAGCAATGTAGTGAGACATGATTTTTCTTCACTGAATCTGTTCTCATTAAAGCCTCTCACATCGTGATCTTCCAGGTGTTTTATTATTCCCTTTTAAATTCCTGTTTCGACCATTTGCAATGTGTAGATGTAATGCTTACTGGTCTAAATATAGGATAAACCCCAGATACTTGCCAACCCTCTGGAAGAGAGCTTGGTTTTAATGAGAGTTCATATCTTAGTTAGCAGTTCAGCTAATTCATTCCTAAGCTTCTTCAGAATTCTTTTATACATAAATCATGTGGGGCTGATGATTTACTGCTTTTTAATTAATCAATTTGCCCCATCTTCACCATCTCTGATAGCAGCTCATCTTTATTCCCAGAAAAGAGCAGGTCTAAGATAGGTACCTCCAAAACCTAGTTTGCTATAAAGACTGATTTATGATGTAGAACCACCTGATTTCTTTTCACAAAAGCACATAATTTTAAAACATGTACAAGATGCGACAATGTGAGGGAAAATAATTTAAATTCAGCATTGCAAACTTTTTATTTTTTCCCCAGGCTACACATCTTGCACATACACATTTTATTCTGCAATATCCTCCATGAGCTCCTCCTTATTCCCTCTTTCCACCTTCTCTGTTAAAAAACCAACTGTATAACATCTCCCTGTTCTTGACACTGTTGCAGAGTAACATTCTCCAAGCATGCTCACATTTCTCCTGCTACATGGGGCTGTGTAGGTGTCCCATTTACTATCCATACCAGTATGTGGCCTGTTGTTAGCAACAGCAATGCTGCATTTCCACGGCTAAACTTGCATTGTGCTGTGCAGACCTGCCTTTTGTGTCCTTCATTTATCGCTTTCAAAGACAACACTCCAAGCTATCAATATTAAACAGAGAGGGGGAGAAAAAAAGAAACCTGGAAGGAAAAGTCTCAGTTTCTTAGTTAAAAGGAGAACAACATATATGGCAAGCCCTTTCTTGAAAGATGAAAGTGAATGCACATCTGTAACGGGACTCCGATACTCTGGCTTACAGACAAGAGCTACTGCTTTGCATACACCCTGGCTCCCCAGCTCCGACACAGGCTGATCTTGAGCCCTCTCCCCACTGAGTCCGAGTCCAAGAAGAAAACACTTAGATGACAACCTAAGCATAAAAACCTGTATTTTAATGAGGAAGGGTGGAAATCTGTGATTTTCTTGTTGCTTAAATTCTTTGCTGTCTTATTCAGTCGTCTTTTTTGCCAGCGGATGCTGGGTCAGAAATAACCTACACAGCCTTTCTTCCACAGGTAAGAGAGATGAACCCAATGCAAAGGTGTTGGCCTCAGTCTACAGGGGAAATAAAACACAATTCGCCCCTCCTCCCTTTTCAAACATTCCTGGTTGCTGACCCACAGGGTAATATTGATCTAAGAAGAGACTAAGTATCCTGCCCTCTTGGTCACTTCTTATTTACAATATGCATGGAAACATGCAAGCAGAGGGAAAAAGCTAGGAGCAGAGGGGCCAGGCAGCCAGAAGCAATTGTACACACATGGGATTTCTCATCCTAAACACAAAGTTAAAAAAAATGAGATGCTGCGATGGTTGGTGCTGTTGAAGACAGGAGAAAATGAAAAATGGTATGTGTTGCACTAATCTTGTTTTTCCAAACTGTATGTGTGGTATCAACCAGGCCACTCCAATTTTTCACAATAATAGTTCCAGCATCATTTTTCTTGATAGCCCTTTAAAAAAATATTCATTTTTTAAGAAGTCTGTGGATATGGTTGGGTTTTTTTTCTTCTACCTGAACAGTCAGTGTCACAAAATGGAGCAACTGCAATCCTTATGCATATTTTAAAGTACTGTCCCATTTCACTGTGCTGAGTTTGTTTAGACTACAAGAGAATTACCTCCTTTACCCTCTTCTGCAATCTAACTAGACATGATGGCGAGGGGAAGGGCAATGCAGGATACATTTTGCTAAATTACACAAAGTTTTATGTAGCCTTGAAAGACTCTTCACATTCTTTTGCTGCTAAAGGTAATGACAAAGTTGCAGACACTTTCCCTCCTCTTTAGACTGTTATAAAACATAGCGAGAGAACGTACACACTGCTCACAGGTCAGCAATGAGGCTGATACACCATGAGGGTACGATATGAGCTGTAAATGCAACGTGACTCACAATATACAAGTCAGCAATCACTAATGCAATGTAGAATTTTACATCTTGCCAAAAGTATTTTCTCTGTGCTATCAGGAAATGTAATCAGTTTAAACAGTAGGAGACCCTCCCCCCTCTCCACCCCTCAAAGATTCGTGGAGCCAAATCTTCAGCAAACTATGGGAAGAGGTATAGAGATATATAGCAGGCAGTTTGAGCTCCGAATGATATATATGCACCTGCAAAAACTATGCCTTCAGTGATTTCTAGGCAGACACTGTAAAGCTCCGGAGAGGTTACTCTTAAATTCACTATTCAAATGTTTGCATTTCCAGAGCCTAATCAATGGCAGTAGATAAGTAGATGCTTCACTAGTCCCTAGCCCGGGTCCATAATCACATATTCCTAATACTGTGAAGTAAGTGTGATGCCATAGGATTTCAGATGAGGAAAAAGTGCGCAGACAAAATGCTAAAAGAGCATCTTAGGTAACAGTCTCTAATGATACAATTAAGAAAAGGAAATACCAAGATCCTGAGATCTTGGGACAGCCTCCTGTGTTTCTCAACATTCTTGCACTGATAAGCATTAACACCTCTAAAATGTAATTTAAATACCAAGTCACAGATAGAAGGCTCCAGTGAAAACTCCAGGTAAAACAAAACACTATCAATTCTATCAGCTTTGCCTTTCTGTTTTGCAAACAAAATATTAAAAGGTAGCAGTACTGCTCCGCAGTTTGTTTCAAGCTTTTACACTGCTATTACCATCAGCATGTTAGACCACTCTGCATACAAAACTTACAGAGAAGCATAGGACTATCATGGCATTTTACTTTTATTTGAGGATTATTTTATGTGTGTCCCAGGAACTCATCTGTTTCACACTGCTGAGGGTTTGGCCCAAATGCTAACTTCCATTTTCATCAAGTAAGGACTGGCGCTTGTGTTAAAATTAAGAATATATACTGCAGTAAGGCTGAGGTATTGAAAGAAAGCATTAAAAAATCTTCCATACAGTGTCAAGATGCAGTAATGGTTATGCTTAGATAAATAAAAAGGTTCATGCAAATAAGAGAAAGCAAAATATGGGATACAAAAAGTTTTATAAGGAAATTGTCTTCAAAATGCTCCATATACTGTTTATTTCCAGAAGAATGACAGGACATTTGCTAATAAACTTGTAGGAGATGTTTGTAAGAGTACTTGACATATAATTTATAAAGCTGTGACGTTAAACACACAGATGGTGAAAATGTTGATTGTAATAACCTTAAATATTTAAAGGCTTCCAGGCAGGAGGCACAATTTCATATCTGTTGCTTTATCAGGTTATACCACGTATCAAACATTATCTCTTTAGTCTTTAAAATGGGACAAGAATGTACTAAGGTGTTATAGACATATACGTGTGTGTGTGTTAGCTATACAGTAGGTATTTTGGGAAATGTAGCCATGTAATACTGAAGTAAGATAAAAGGTAAGGTATTCTCACTGTAATAATAGGGAAAATTAGAAACATACATAATCCACTTAATGAAAAAAGTTACATCAAGCTATTACTAAGCATACTGTTAAAAAAGATTTCGGATGTTTGTAGAAGACTTTTGTAGAAGACATTTTGCCTACAGCTGTGTATTAGCTTAGCTTTAAGCAGATCCACAGTCCTGCTGAACATGAACCACTGTTGTAAATAGGATTCATAAATTAGGGCTAAGCATTCACAGACAGGAAGGTAGACACCATTTCCTGTTCCATTAATGACTATAAAAATGCAAGCATGGAAAAAAATTATATACTGAAAGGTCTTAGAAGTTAATGCTAACTTCAGAAAAGGAAGCCCACTTGCTACATTTAAACAGAAAAACAGAATAAAAGCTATTTCTATGCATTTACATGCATTATTTATATACATAAAACCATATGTATGTTATCCTATGTGTTGCACCTCTAAAAGTGAAAATATAAACGAAGGAAAAGCTCTTTAAATATATTTACCTTGATTAGAACTGGGAAAAAATATGGTAAATATTATGTCTTAAAGCATTTTCAACTGGATGTGATCATGGTCATATTCCTTGCTGAATCTCTGTCTCAGAAACAATAAACTTGACGTTCACTAACCATGAGGGCCTGGCTAGTTAAACCAGTTACAGCAGACATAATACATGTTCCATACACAGCAATGCTAATGCAGATAATGTAAACCTGCAGTATTCCGGCTGTCCAGACCATCGGAGTCTCCCATCAGGAGATGAGAGTGCCTGTTTTGTGTTTGTCCCGTGCTGACTGTAGGATGTGGACACATGTTCTCAAGGGAATGGGGTAAAAGGCCAAGCCATTCTCATAACTCAAGCAAACCAAACCTGAACCCAACTTTAAATGACAGATCAGTTTGCAGAGTTGCTGCTCACAACCAGTTTCTAGCACTCATTTATTAGAATACTGTGTGGCTTTAAATGACAAGACACAGCTATCTCACAGACAGACAATACAAAAACTGCTTATCACTGTTATTATTTTAAAATTACTAGGATAAAATTCAAAACAGACAATATAAATGGATGCATAGAACACCCAAAAATATTATTTTAAATTGGAATTACCAACATGGGAAAGGAAATTGAATGACCTCAGGAGTACATAGGAATAGCACACACACACAATAACCCAGTGCTTTTGTTTCACAACTATCTATCCAGGGCCTGGCTGGCTGAAGGCTCTTATTTGTCTGATAAACACCCTGTAACTCCCCATTTACTCCACAAAAACCACTGATCAGCTAAGAGCTGTTATAGGCACACAGTGTCGCCGAATTTGCACAATCAGGTTAAGCTCTTCAAAACTGTATTGGAGAAATACTGCAAATCCAAAAATGGAGACCTAAAGAAAGGCTTATAAATGCAACATTTCATACCTCCTGAATAATGACACAAGGTTGCTGTGAGACTTGCCTGAGAGGGAGCTAATGGAGCTGGCAAATTCAAGAGAGAGAAGAGAAAAGCAGAGTAACATTGCCTATTAGAACAGATTGAGAAGGAAAAAGCAAACAAGTCCAGCCAAAAGAGCTCATAGCCTTAAAGCTTTCTTATTTTGCCAGCTCAACCAGTTCATTTTATGAAATATATTACTTTAAACCCATACCCACTTCATGACTGAGCACACTTGTTACAGGTTAGCTGTGCCTCTGATTCCTTTTCAGTCTCTCCCAAGCAAACACTTCTAAATAGCTCATCTTATATCTCCACTTTTCCTAGAGTCGTGTCTCATGATTTCCTCCCACTTCCTTCCACCACCATAACACACTTCATCATTTAAAAAAAAAAAAAAAGAAAAAAAAAAGAGTAAAAGAAAAGGCAAAAATTGACTACAGATTTCCTTTTGGAAGCCATGGCCATAAGAGAAGTGCAGTGATTTAGAACAGCATCCTAAAGTCCTAAGTGGTATCTATTTTCTCAAACCTCACAATCAGAGCAAAGACCTTATGTGTAGCTTAAAACTTGGCACATTCCCTAAATTGTTAGGCCACATGCCTCTGTCATTGTTCACCTTGGTACTATTGTTGGGTTGGATCTGAAGATTTTGACTCTCTCTTGCCCCTCCTGAGTTGCAAGAGAAGTACTTGAAACACCTCACAAAATCATCCATGTGTTTGGGGTTTTTTTCCCTTTGAAGGCAGAACGTGACTGGCTAGGCAGCTGACGAGGGAAACATTAAGATAAAACTTATAATTGACACTTGTACTGACAGAGACCAGTGATTGGCATACCTTGACTTCAGTACTTGCAAGCATTACTAAGTAACACACTAAGGCAATCTAAACAAACAGAAGTTTATATAATAGTAGTAAAATTAAAGACCTCTGTTCTATTTTCCGCTGTGTCTGGCAGCCTTGTACCCTGCAAATACTGTATATTAGCATTTAAATATTTTTATTCCATCTCAGAGAATGACCCTGTCTCTATCAATACCTTGCTGTATCTCATAAGCCTTTTAAAACCAGTTGCAGGCATGTAAAGAATAATGAAAAGTTCAGAAATTTATTTTGATTTCCTGCAATATGCTACCCAACAGTTTTCTGTTGTGTTATATGACCTTTCTGCCTAGCTAGTGGTTTGCTATTGATTTTAATTACTCAGTTTAATTTACTGCATGCCAACACAAAGCTGTTTACTCCTACTTGCCAAAATGTTGTCGTAGTCTCCCAGAGGAGGGCAAAATGAGAAAGCTGTATATGTTTTACTGTAACATGCTATTCATTATAAAGAATTTAATAGATTCACTTCATATAAATGTCACCACTCTCACATGTAGCCACTAAACACACCAAAACAACATACAGAAAGGAAAATGCTATGCCATTCAGAGAAGTAGAAAACCTTAATTTATGAAAGACTTTGACCCAAAGTAGTTTAAGTTTTCTGCTTTGCCATTCTTCTCCAACCAAGTAAGGGAGTTAGGACCATATGTTCCCCTTCCACATAAAAAAAAAAAAACCCATGGACAGAAACAGATGAGTCCTAGAACCACACAATGGTTACAGGAGCAGGTAAATCTACCTTGTCCCCATAATCCAATTGCATGATGAGCTGGAGGGAATGCTAATTTCTAACTACTCATCTCTGTGTTCTTGACTCACATCACAGAAATGAACACAGCAAACCACTTGAGAGAGGATCCTACAGATCCTAGCAGAACATTCTTTCAAGGGAAATTATATTGGCATAATGGAAGTTGGCAACACTGGCAGATGCAGGAAGCTCACTTCTGGGATAACAGACCGGCCCTTTTACCCAAACAGCACACTTATCACTCCAGTTACTCTGCAGGTAGACAGCCAGATAAGGATAGTATTTGCAAGTGCTTATTTCAAAATTTTCATTCTCTTTCTTTCTCTGATGCTTGGCCATGGAATCCTATTGTACCGGCAACCTAGAGCACAAAGAAGTTGCCCAAGTTTGCTTCACAGAGGAACAAGAATGATGTTTGGTGTATTTTTTCATCATTAATTGAAAGTGTGCATTGCACTGACCAAGTTTCATAGTTTTTAAATATCAGGTTATCTACTAGCTCTTTGATTTCAAGTAATATTTTAGAAACAGGACCATCTGATGACAGTACTGTATTATAAAAAACATCAAACTTTGTTTGATTGTAAAGTGATCTTAAAGAATAGAAGATCTTTGGACAAAGTTGAATGTCAAGATGATACATGCTAAGAATATGAAAATTTTCTATTTGAGTATCTTGTTTACAGTGTGAGAGTGAACCTCTTGTGGAACCTTTGAAAATTGTTTTTTGAATTAGGAACAACAAAAAGAAAAGTTTGAAAAACACTAAACCCATTAATTTTTCATACTTCTTTGCATTTGTTTATTGTGGTTTTATGTTTACCATAATATCCTTCTAAAAGTAGAGATTTTAACCTGAGACTTTCACCACTGCAAAGTATTTGTACAAGTATAATGTCAAACTGAAAACAACACTTGTTCAAAACAATATTGATTCATAATGAAAATAGGCATATCTTGAAAATTTCTTATGACCTTGATGTAAACCTGAACAAGTCTACCCTAAAATCTGTGCCTGTTTGCTCAATACAAGGGCAGACCTTCCTTAGTAAGCAGGAAAGCTTATCATTACTTGGTTTATCTTCCATTCTGCTTTCTATAACTGAATGACCAAACTGGTTTTGTATGGGAGACACCCCCTCAAGCATTGGCTGGTAGTTTAGAGCCAAATCTACAAAAATTTCTCAAATGTAAATAAAGTCTATCTGCTCCCTGTCCAGTACATACAAAGGCTTAAGCACTTCTGGATGTGAGGCAGCAGAGACCGCCAAGGACAGGAGCGGTATCCTCTGCTTTGGTTGCTCTATGGTCACATGATGACAGGATAATTCAGATTGGAAGGGACTTCAAGAGGCCATGAAATCCAACTTCCTGCTCAAATCAGGGCCAGCTATGAGATCAGACCAGGTCCTTTAGAGCTTTATCCAGTCAGGTCTGTAAAAAACTCTGGGGGTGGAGACCCCAGCACCTCTTTAGGCAGCTTTTTCCAATACTTGACTGAATGTTTTAACTATGAGGACAGTCTTGCAAGGCATTGTCTCCTGCCTTGTAGGATTCACAGCTTTGCACAGCTGTATGGGATTAGGGATTTCTCACTCCAAGCAGTGACCTGTAGACTATTGCTTTCTTCCAACATGCACACATCGGAGACAGTGACAATGCCACTTGTTACGCATTATATCTGTAATTATGGCAGTAGTTAGGATACTTACCCAGCTTCACGGAGCCCTGTTATGATTCTCACCTCTGCCTTAGAGGTCTTCCTTCAGGGGAGGGCCTGACCAGGCTGCTGTTGGCTCAGCTCAGACAGGAGAAGCCTCTGTTCTTAAATACATGGCTCTGTTTTACCCAACAAATCTAATCACTTCATGTAAGAAAGGACTCAGCAGCTTAGTGAAGACCACATGCACAGGGAGAGCTTGGGAATGTTCTCTCCCCAATGACATTATTAAATAATTGTTTTTTGTAAAACCTAGAAAGATCCGTGCTCTGACCACACCCATCAGATCAGGCATCACAACAGGTTGAAGAATGCCCAGTTTACAGGACTTGTCAGGAAACATTTCATAGGACTTGACTACTGACATTAATATGGCTGAAGCATATATGGACACATCCAGTCACAGATCTTTAGGCACACAGAAAATTCAGAAGTCAAAATGTAGGATGTTATGGTCCTCAAATATTTGTAAACTTGCAAAGCTATACAACAGCTCTAAAGGGACTTTGACCCAGTCACTTCTATACTTGGGTTTCAAGAACTGCCATCAGGCAGGATTCTCACTCAAGTCCTTGTGAAGATTCATGGTCTAAACCAGACAACTAGCAAAATGTTAACATGCCAAATGGTAACTATCAATGCACAGCAGACTTTGAGAAAGCTCATGAACTGTCCCACATAGCTTGAACAAATACGAGGCAAAAATGAAGCAAAAATAATCCTATATTCAAAACCTTATTCCCAAATTCTCCAGGTGGCACTGTGTACAAAATTATACATCTAAACTTAACATCTACTCTTCCAACATCCAGCATTATTAAAAATGCCAAATCTGAAACCATTTACCAGCAGGTGTAATACTTGCTATCATTAGCAGCACTGATCTAAAAGATCTGCGTGCCATAGTAAATCAGACTGCTCCTGGCAATAAGCATTATAACCAGAAGTAAGTTTATAGTTGCCAGCAGAAAAAATTACATAGTATGCTTTTTCTAAATGTATCAGTAATAAGATGCCAAACTATACTGTAAAAATTACGTAGATTCTGAAAACGTATTTGGCTTTTCTGTTTTTTACATGTGTGTTCTATACAGATCCAATAAACAAATGGAATTCTCCTCACCCTCAACTCCGTAAGAAATAAATAAGATGTACTGAATAGTATATTTTTCTATCCTATGGATTTTTTTTTACTACTGGTAGGTGATTTTTAATTAGTATGCAGTCATGAAGCCTACTTTTCTACATACTTTCTACAGTTTACCATCCTTTGCTAGATACAGTGCTTCCAGTTACAACCATGATCACAGTTCATCTTTTTGCTCAGCAACAAAGAACAAATTAATAGGCCCAAGATATTATATTAAGAAAAAATTGCAAATAATAAACTATTTTTTCAGACTAAAATTTGTATATTATTTTATTTTATTATTTTCCAATAATCTTTAGCTCCAGTTAAATAGAAAAATGACACTTCTCCATTGCTTCAAAATGAAGAGGTACCCTAGCATTTTTTGACAACTGAAATAGCTAATCATGGCATGATCTTCTCCCAGTTAAAATAGCTCTTTAGCCTTCATCCCACCCCATGTAGATGGCACCCATACCAAAAAGAGAACATATTCAAACAAGCCTCTATACCAAACATAACAAGTGAGGTACAGGTTGTTCTTTAATAGCCCACAGGTATTTACAGGTTGACCCTTGCAAACCAGTGACTTAATTTCTGAGCCTGCTTTTCACACAGTTGATCTTGCTGAAAAGGCAAGGCATTCCCACAGCTACATTGGTAGAATGGACTTTAGAAGACCTGTTTTCAGTCTTGAGCTCTACTCATGTGCTGCTTTATGACATTTTGAATGTAACTTTATCTTTCCAGGTCCTGATTTCCTCCTTTTAAATGATAACATCTCCATCTTTTAAGGCAACTTAAACCAGATATAATATCTCACCTATTATATTTAAAATTGCAAGTTTCTCAAGGAACTATTTTTGTAATTAAAAAAAAAAAAAATTAAAAGGAGCTGATGCTTTCTTCTGGTTTGTTTTTAAAAAGACAGCAGTCTTTTTTACAAGTTCTATAGTTTCAGACTCTTTAGTACATACAGCCTTGACCCTAGGGAACCAGTAAATTGTATTGTATCTGTCTGACAATTCTTTGGAAATGGATCACAACTATGAAGTTCTTAATGGGACATAGACTAATAATGACATTCTAATATGATATGACATTTGGGGGTTTTTTGATTAATTAAAATTAGGATTTTTCTCCTGAAAAATCATTACAAGTTTCCTCCATTATTTGTTATGATAAATCAACCTTTACCCAGAATCAGCTTAGTGACCTTTAAAATTCTGAGTCCAGAATTTCCATTTGAATGGGCCAAGCTTTTTCTCACAATAACGCCAATTCTCTCTCCTTGCTAATATGGTGCTGCATTAGCTAATCCTTTCGAAAAGTGAGCTAGCAGGACCAGGAATTGGAAGCTCAAAGGTCACCCCCAAACTGCTGTCTCCCCAGTGACAACATGAGAGGAGCAATGACATAGAGAATGTGGCTTTTTTTTTTTTTTTTTAGATTTAGCATTCTCTGCCGCTCAGAATATTACTCTCTATGACCTCGTAGCATGTAAATGCTACTAGATATTTTATACAGTATCTAGTATTTTTTCTGCAAAAGAAACTTCACTCTTAAGATTTCTACACCTGGTTGTATTTCATTTGCAAATATATTGGACTACTTTATTAATTCCTTTTCTCTTCCTTACTCATAATAATACCTTAGGTACTTAAAAAATGTATCACTTTTCTTATATGAAAGCAGCCTATCGGCCAAGTTCTGGAATTTAGCTCTCTAGCTAAACCTAGTCTTCTTTAGCATTTAGAACATATTCCAGTTATTTTAACTGGAATACATTTCACTATATACAGATTCTTAGGCTATCTGTATTGGAAGTGCAGTTACATACAACATACTCCTTAACGTGATTTAAACAGTTATGTACTACCTAGATGATACAGGTTTGCTTTTACAAACCTTCAAAATGAAAACAAGCCGATGGTGTATAAAAATTATTGTGTTCATTAAGGATTCTCAGGCTTTCTCCCAAGAAATCAAACAGTTTTTAAAACGCCAGCTATCTTTTGTAAAATGCTCAATCCCTCAGCCACAGAGAACTACAGAGCAAAATACTTCATGGACACAAAAAAAAGCTTATGTTCAAGAGGTTCTTGTTATGACTTATCTCTCTGGAGACTGTATAAGACAATGTCTTTTTCCACTGCAAAGCCTTTTTATATGTTCTCTTCAGTCTGGATTTGGAAAGAAAAAAGGCCATTTTATCTCTAGCAATCTGATTTAGAATAAGGCATTTATCTACAAACTAGGCATACACACATGCATATGGTATTTTACTGTGTGCTGTCACATCACCTAAAAAGCCCATAGAGAGTAATCACACTGTTTTCTTCTGTTGCTGTGTTGTCTCCAAAATAAAGCTAATTTTCTTACCATTATACATATACACACTTCTGTTAGAAGTTGTTTTGCAAAAACAGTCTTGTGAGATTATACTTTGACATTTGTACTAAAGTCCACTTCAGTTTAAAAAAATAAGTAAATAACAGGGTGTTGTCTTTAAAAAGATACACCTATGTACGGATATTTTTTTTGCAGAGTTATTTTTTCATTGACATTCATAATTTCACTTGTTAGAACGCTACAGCTACTCTGCTGGTACAAAATAGCCTCGCATTACACTACTTCTCTAAAGGAATAAAACGGGAAGGCATGTTATAATAAACTGCAGAGGTGAAGGAACACATGTTACCATTTCCATTGCAATATCATAGCTTTGCTAATGGCAGCCTACTGTGCGGTCTGAAAAAAAAAAAAAAGGAAGAAAAAAAAAAAGAAACCTGGTTAATTAGAGTACAGTTGCTGCTTTATTGCAGCATTACTGCTAAGTGCACTGAGATGCCTTCCCATAGGCAGGTGCTGGTGGTTGTACAGCTCATTTAGCCTGGGTGAGTAATGTCAGTTCAGGAGGAGAAAAAGGCTTGTGTCTTCAAACTTTCAATCTGCCTCCATTATCTGTGATCAAGGTGGAACCACAGGGGAGTGGAATTACTGGCAGGTCTAGGACAAGTGAAGAGGCAGTGAATCTATAAGACATATTAATCATCTTTCCCTTCTCTTCACTGGCGCCAGCCTGTGCTTCCGACTCCCCGGCGCCAGGCAAATGGATTCTCTGTCCCCACAGGTACAAGTGAATGCCTTTCAGGGGCAAGTCATCAGAATAATAATTACTGACACTGCTGAGATCAGCCCTAACCAGTCCAAAACGGAAGAGAAAGTATTACGGGAGAAACATATTTCCTCAACTTTCATATCAGTATTTATGGCATTAAGATATTTTTCAATTACATTAAGGACTTTCAAATTATGTAATTCTCAGTCTATGTTTCTCAATATTGTAGTAGCGTCATTAAAATAGTATGAATATTTAAAATCCTTAGAGTTTCTCTAAAACATAATTTGGATCTGTTGCTGAAGTGTGAATACAGAAAAGTGCATATTGACTCATTTACATTACAACAAGTGTTAAAACTCGGTTGATATTAGAAAGAACGTGATCTTTACTTGTGTAGCTTTGCTTAATTCTGAAGCAGAACACCACACTGGGTTTAGCTGTTCCTAACTTTCAATATTAAATAAGCGTTAGTATAAGGATGATTATATACATTATGCAGTAATAGGCACATATATAAATACATAAACCCAGATATATTTTAAAGACATGGACATAATTTGAAATCAACTAATCTAACACAGTATGACTAGGCTGTATTTTATTATAACATAGCATTTTTAGTCCCTTTCCTCTCCAAAGAATTATTTATACACACAAACAATTGAATACAGTGCATCAAACTTAAATAAAACAGAAGGATAAACCTGAGCAAAATGCTAGTCCTGTTTCATTCAGTAATTGTACCAATGTCTAAAGACATGAGAATAACAGGCAATTTGTTATATTTTATGCTATAGAGAATATCTTACGTTACAGCATATTGTACATCACAGCATAGAACATGAAATATTTTCTCGATTCTGATTACAGTAAGTTCAATATCTGACTGTCGATGATACAGAGCTAAATATAAAAGTAATACAGCAAATGTCAAATTACTTGCCAGAATTACATGACAAAACCAGCTCATTAACACATGCTGATTGATGAACCCTCCGTGTAAACACAAATCTTGACTTCAAGAGTTTACATTATAAAGTATCTGACCTTGAGTTCAGCTTGAAGTTCGCCCCACACCTGCAGCCATCTAAGCAATAATAACACTAATATTTGTGTATGCCATTTTGTGTTAAGTACCAAAAAAAGCAAAATAAACAGATTCAAACAGTAACATTTGTTCATTTATTTTCAAATCAGCAATTTTGAAGTTTACTGACAGACAGTACAGAGAAAGAGAATGACTTGAAAATGCAAAATCAAATCAAATCATTGCTTTCTTGGTGATCAGCTGCAGCAGCAGCCTCCAAGTCAGCCAATCGGCATTCGCTATTGATTTTTCCACTGGTCTTAAGTGACTTTGGACACTGATCAATGTTTTAAAAGAGAAATATTAAATCTCATAAAGAAAAATGCACATCTGACTAAAGAGCAGCAACGAAAATAAAAGTTTGCCAAAAGATAAAAGGATGTGCATATTTAGTGATATTCAGGCTCTCAGAACACATACAGCCAGCCTAAGAGAAAAAGTAAGATATATTGGGTTTTGTGAGAAAAGCAGAATGAAAATTTCTTTCACAAGCTCTTAAACTATTTAGAATTTTGTCTGCCAGAACGATAACTAGTGTGCCCACAGTGATTAGGGCTGTTATAGATATATAGACCTCAAGCAGGTATAAAATGACAGTGGAAGTCTGTTGCTAGATTTCTGAAATAAAAGATGCTTCTAAAAAGATAGTTCATAACTATTATGTTATTTTCATACCCCATTGTTTATTGTAATTTGTCTTTTTTCCCCCTTAATGAAGACCATACATTTTTCAGGGTATTTTTTATTAATTTAATGAACAGTAAATATTCTTTTTCAACTCAGCTATGTATAAAGGGGAACCCTGATGTAAGAGAAAGCCCAGCTAAGACCCTGTGGATAGATACAGTGTATTCAGATATCAGCTGGCGTGACAGTGCCTAATCCTGAGTAACGTGCCCAAGAGCCAAGGGAATGCTATTTCTCTCCGTTGTTCCAAACAACAGATGCTGTCAATTAACTTTAAGCACCGTCCAAGAAAACCCTTTTGTTATATTTTGCAGTATTATGCAGAAAGTGTCACCTCTGGAAATGAGGGAACAAGCTGTTTTTCATTATCATTCAATTGTCCCAATCAATCTGACAATTACAAAGAGAAAAAGTCTTAATCACTAGACACATGCTAGGTGCTGCTAGTTTTACCAGCTGCAAAGGAAAAAGAAAAGTAAAAAAGCCTACAGCCCCCCGCCTCCAAACAACAGAAACAACAACAACAAAAAACAGAAAAAATCAAAACCAGTTTTCCTACTTAGAGATATAACCCAAAACCATACCTGTATTAGGGTAAAAGATAATTAAATACACAGTATTATGATAGGTATGGGAATAGCCGTTGCAACAAATAAGTAATTAAATCAGCTTATACTGTTGATTTACTATGGCTTTTATAGAAGCAGCATTTGCTGTGTACAAAGAAACAGCCATCAGCATCTTATTCATTTGAATACGAGAAAAGTTGTTCATTAAAGTTGTGACTAGGAAATTTCCATATAATTAAAGTACTGTATATATAAGCAATATAAGAGCTTTCTGGGAACTGATGAGAGCATGGGTATAAATACAGATGGCCAGATTCATTTATTCTACTTGAAAGACTGAGGCTGCAGAAAGGCAGCAGGGCTGGACATACTGCTTTGCTGACTCTTCCCAAGAGCCTCAAACAAAAACACAGTAACCTCCACTGGATTGGAAAACTCCCTTTATTTTTCAATCTGTACTTGCCTGCACTGATGAGGAGCACGTGTAGTATTCTTTATGCACAGGGAACGCAAGAAATATTGTACTATGTCTATGAGAAAGGACACCCATGCTCTTAATTTCTGGTCTGTGAGTTCAAGTTGTTAGCTGAACTGACTCAGTGTCATACCTTCACCTGGCCTGTTCATCCCACCAGCGGTCCTGAGAAAACAAAGGATAGCTTAGTGCCCCATTCCTCAGGGGGCATAAAGTCCCTATACAACATATATTTGGACAGTAAACAAGCAACAGATGCAGCCTGACATCAGGAATTTGAAGGATTTAACATACCTGGAATTTCTACAAACATAAATATTGTCCTATGGAAAATATAATTGTACATTCTTTTTCAGTAGCATTAAAATGTTCTCTTTGCTACTAACACCCAGAATAGAGCAGCAGGCAACAGCATTTGGAACAGAACTGGCATAAAGCGTCGCACAGTGACACATGAGCGAGATGGTGAGTGACATCCATTAGAATAGGTATTCCAGTAAATGCCAGATATGTGACACTGAAAGTATCTGTCTGATGCAAGTCTTTCAGTATACGCCAGTTATGTTTTGTCATCTCTTCTCAAACAGCTCCACTGTCACTAAAAACACAGCGAACATTCACACAGTGTTCACAACCACGCAACTCTGGCTATCAGCTCTGGGCACCAAAGAAGTGCCACAGATAGAAATTATTCCAGAACTATTGGCAACCTTGTTGAATCATTCTGCCTGGTGCCATTCTTGAAGGAAACAAGGGCAACAAAAAGCGCTGGTCTGCTGACATTCTCTCTCAAGAAGCTACACGTTGCCTTTTTGTACATTTATCAGAAAGAGCCCACTTTCCCTCATCTGACTGCATAGGATCTTACAAAAAGTTGACTTACTCTTACAATGAGATTTTTAGGCCTTGTTGCAGTTCAGATGAAAGGTTTGTACGTGCTTATACTCTGGAGGCCAGGGCTGTGATTCTGGTACATAAACCTGGAATTCAGTTTTTGTCCTCAGGAAATCTGCTAGTCACAATAATTCCAAACCATACACGTAAAGATATAAAGTTCAATGCACAAAAGAGAGTCACAATAAGTATTAAACCAAAACACATATCTTACAAAAATCTATAAGCCTCAGATAAGAAGGAAACGTTATACCTGAGGCATGAAGAAGAAAGAACAGGTAAGCTTTTGTTATAAAAATATAGAACTCTCAGGTGCTAGATTTGGCAACCACACACACACAGAGCTTTATACACTCAAACCAATAAATCTATGGAATTGCAGTACTGGGCTATAAAGCAAAGAACATCAAGGTGGGGACAACTCAGAAAAAACCAAATAATTTTCTTTCCAGGGTCTCTAGAGAGGAGGCTTGAGGACAACATGGGCCCTCTAAAGGCCACCTGCCTAGGGTGTAAGAAAAGTCTTATCTAGAGCCTGTCTAAAAATCAGGAAAAGAGACCAATAGAAAGGGCAGTTGGGTCCTGAGATTTTCCTCAAGAGAAGGCAACTTTGTGACTGGCTGTAAACCAACTCATTCCTCTTGGTAGACTCTTCAGTCTAGTTTGATATTACTAGAGGCATACAAGATAAAGCTGGTAAGAGGTTTTTGTCTCCTCTAGGTCCTTTCAAGGGGAATTTTTCCACCTCACTCATAATTAATCTATAAAATTCATACAAGTCACTCTTGAGGAGGAATCACATTTACTCTGGGTTCACTGACCCATTATAGACAATTTGTGGCTGTAAAAAAGTATTTATTTTTAAAAATAAGGTTTCCTTTACAAGCTGCAACAGTAGACAGCATAGAACACACACAGAACTACATTATTCATGTACTCAAAGTTCTAGTATTATCTGTAAAGAAAGTATAGAAGATGGCACTTTAATTTTTATTTTTAGAAAGACTAGAACCCATTTAAAAATAATTTTTGCAAGAGAGAATCCATGTTTGTTGTGTGCATATTCTGAGAAAATACAGGAAAATCAAGCTAGTTAGTCTCGTAATAGATCTTTGGTTTGATTCCTTGTTTGTGAGAGGTTGAGAAAGGAGCAGGCTTCTTGATCCATTTCTCTCTGCAGAGGTAAACTGCCTGGTGAAAAGTTAGATTCTGTTATATAAAGTCAGCATCAGAATCGAGCTAGCGTATCTCTTCTTCCATTGTACCTTGATATTAGATTTGATCTACATATGTGTCTGTTCAGTCTTTCAAGATTACTATTTTTAAAACCACTAAGGTTTATGTTGTTTCTTTCTTGGATGTTATTCTACTTTGTAGAAGAATTCACAAAGTAAGGACAGAACAAAGCAGAGAGCACTTACTGCCTTTATTAACAATTATGAGGCACTCAACTAGAACTGCAAAACTTTTATTTATAGTTGAACCCCAAGTGTGCTTATGTAAAAATGCAACTTTGGAACAACTGAAACTATTCAAAACAGATTTCATACAGAAGGAAAAAAAAAGATAAGGAAGAATTAGCATGGAAGAAACATTTTGATTACTCTAAGCTTGTCTTAAAACAAACTAGTTTTGAAATGTATCAAGATTTAATTTCCAAAAGATCTAAGTATCTAAGAAGAAACTATAAGTAATTTAAAAGTAAGCAACATAAATAAAATTATGCATAAAGCTCTATTTCTAAACATAGTGTCGAGCAGCCTTACAAGGCAAGAAAGGAGAACAGCCCTCTGAGAAGACCAAATACTTGGCACTGTCAGAGCAGGAGATAACATATATTGCACATCACAAACAAACCTAGAGAGTTTCAAAAGGAAGAATGGAGCCACTTCAGGATTATAAAGTATGAAGAGGGAAAAAGAGAACTTATATGGAAAGGACAGTTATTCTTTTTTGTTTGTGTTTTTTAAAGAGAATGACAAACATTACTGCAAGGGCAGGGAGGAACACAGAAAACAGTGATCAAGGAATAGCTTCTGGCTTCCCATGGGAACTAGCAGCAATTTCAGGAAGTCAGTGATGGCAGCCAAATCTCACCCCATGGGTTCAGGAGGATTTGTGCTATGTGCCAGCCCACAAAGAGAAAGGACAGTAGGGTTAAATAAGGAGAAAGTTTTTGTCGGCTGCTTTGGGCTACATGTCTGGAGATAGTCACATTCACAGCCAGAAGAGCAGGAAATAATTCCTCATCTCACACTGCTGTTTCTTGGCCTTCATCAAAGTTTCACTGCTGTCACTATGGAAGAGATGCTGCTGTAGTACCTCAGAAAGATACATTTAAAAAAACAACCTTCCAGAGGCCAATTAAAATGTAGGCCAAATGCTTAGGGAAAATTTCAGTAAACACAGGAGGAGAGTGCCAACTTTTTGGAAAGTGGGTGTTTTTAATAAACATGATGGGGAAGGACGGCATGACAGACTGCTGAGGGGAGTCAGAAACCTACGGCAGCTTTCAGAAGATCAGAGGATAAGATCCAGCCAATGTATGATCTGAGTCAACACAGTAGGCCTGGGTTCTGCTATCAGGGTAGAGACTAGAAAAAATAAGAAATATAATTTTGGAATGATTAGCAAAGCCGGCTATCAAGAATGCAGAAATACTCTTTTTAGGACTTTTTGAATTTTTTTAATTAAGAAGAAAAACAGCACTGGTTTTGAGAATACTGGAGAATAAAGTGTGCACTTCAGGTGATCTGGGATTGTTTGCTTAACCCACCAGATGTGAAAGAAAGGGCAGACTGAAACCAATTTAAAAAGCCCACATGTTACATAGTACATTTAAGTAGGGATGAATTCAGTAGAAGCTTTAGAACGTTCTTAACGGTTATTCAGGGATCTATGCACCATGCCCAATTCATATAAGGATCAGACAGGAAAAGACATTCCTTAGTATTTTCAACAGCATATTTTTGATAATTTCCTCATACCGGACCACTCCAGGGATGTCTTACACTCTGAATCCCTTTGCCACAATGGATGTACCACTAGACATGACAAAATAAAGATGAAATAGAAATAGCGATCACCCTTTCTGTAGCTAATGTCATAGATCAGCGATCAATGAGTCCTCAACAACAGCAATAGACCAAGCATTAATGAAGAATGCAGACAGTTGATTATTAGCAAGATAGTCATGTGACAGTGAAGAACTGTTAGAGAACATGTCCATTTGATAGGAGTATAACAACATACAGTAGGAGTATAACACAGGTTTAAGCCACTCTATTGTGTCCGTCTCTAGTAGTGTACGTCAGCTATTGTGAAGATGACCTTACTGGAAAGCATACAAAATATAGGATGCATCTCTCCCTCAGGAAGCTAATTAAAAAGAAGAAGCTACAGAATAAAATACCTGAATATGCTATTGGCTAATTCAGATGGCTGGCTGATAACAAAGCACGAAAATCACAAAGATCTGATACAAGTTCTTACAGCATATTTTAACTTTTATTTTAAAAAACTATATAAAGTATTTTCTTTGCAAAAGTAGATGGAGTATTTTTCTTCTTAATAAGTGAAAGTGTAACGTACTGTATTTTATGCTATTAAAGAATTGTGTAAAGGTTATTTTGCTGCTAGTTCAATGCATATTTTCATATGCAAATGAGACAAATTAAATTATCTCAAATAGTAGCAGAAATTCCAACAGAATAGTATTTTTAATATAAATCATCATCCCCTCAAGTCATATTACAGATAGAAAATTGCTTCTGTATTTATATTTTTCATTAAAAATAAAATGATTAATTTCACAAGTTAATTTACTTTCCCCATCACAACACCAATATTGAAATTAAATATTCTAATGCTTAGAGATTATTAAAGACTCGTTTATTGAAAGCAGCTTATTGTTTTAGGAACATTTTCTTGATAAGTGCATGTTGCCACTATACTGCTACAGTATTTGTAATGATTTTATTGAAAAAATTGTGCATTGTTCTTGGGTTTTGTTAAGCTTTATAGAACTCGTATGGTCCTGAGCAGACAAATATAAGAGACCTTTTGCTCATCTTTACTCTGACTATTTTTCCAATTTTGAATATTTGAACAGAACACTCCAATAACCTTAGTCGTTGATTTTACTGAAAAGTCCACTTGTAACGCAGTGGCTGTCCCTTCAACGAGCCTCAGTATGCTTAATGGAAATGACCTGCTCCCTCACACACTCTGTGCAAACTCGCTTTTACTTCCACGTGGCTCTCTCTCTAATGTAACACGATCACAACCTTCAAAGATGAGTCTTAGCAAACCATAAGAACAGGTTTATAAGAATAAGACATAAGAAAACTTTCAGCATTTTCATAGCCTCAACTCTTCATCGCCTTTTCATTAATAATATGCTTTCTTCTTTCTTCTGTTTAAAAATTATAGTTTTGCTCTTTTTAGTTTTTTATATTGTGCCTAAGGTCAAAGGCAGCTCGGACTGGGCATCTCATTGGAATAATTCTGTACTGGAGAAGTACGAAATATACATAGCAGGCAAATTATCCCATCAGCTAGACAAGAATCTCTGTTTAGTGACTGAGCCACTTGAAGGTTAATCAGATCTTCAACCAATCCCGTCAACACAGATGTGATGAATATTTGATTCATACTAATTAGTACGCAAATCCAGACATTCTGAAGGTATTTGGAATGGCTTAGATAGTGACCCGGAAAAAGAATACAGATAGTAATACTCCATATTAATATGCTCCAAAAATTATTGCAGTCCCACCTAGGTCACCTTCACAACCTCGGAAGACTTGCAGGTGTGAATAACAATAACCACTAATAATGGTACATGTTGTTGCTCATCTTTCTTTTATCTGTGGGGTTTTTTTCTGGAAGCAGCGATTGTGGACCTCGTGTCTGTGTTCAGCCTGGAGGAAAAGTACTTTTACATGGTTAGGATGTGTACCTATCAACGATGGAATTTTTTTTTTTTTTTTTTTTTTTTTTATTGTATGCATTTCTGGAGGCTTGAAATAAGATAATCAAGCACAGTGTTGGGCAATACTCAAAAATATCATCTTCACACCAAGACCACAGGAACCAATTAATTCCTGTTACAGAACAAAACACAACATGGCCTAAGGCAGAAAAAGCAAGTCCTCCTGCTACTTAGATATCTCCCTTCTCCAAGAATTTCTTCTATGACACAGTCTTATGTAATGCAGATATCTACGGTACCACAGTGCTTCATAGCAAGCCAAGCAATTATTGCATCATAAGCAAGAGAATTTGGAAAACAGTGATTCAAAAATATGATTAATTAATACTGTTATCAGAAATCCTGCCAAACAACCTCCTCTCCCCCAAAGTATTGCAAAACTTGAAGTCTCAAGGTTTACAAACCCAATCTACCAAATCCTAAAGCTGACCTCCAAATAATGACATTTAGAATTTATTAATAGATTAATAAATTATAAAAAAGAGAAAAAATTCTCTTGGGTTTCTGCTCTTTTTTACAAATAAGTTGAAACAAAAATTATTATAAGGATAGAAAAAATAACCCCACACATTCTGTATTAGAAATGTCAAAAAGAAAATTAGTTGTATCTTCTATCAAAATGGGATGATGTAGAAAACCAAAGTTTTATTTGAGTAGATACCAAAGGGAGAGAGAGTGTATCTTTGACTTCTGGTCCCAGTCAGTGAGTGACATCATTTAACCTGTGTTTTTTCCTGATTTTTCCTCACTGAGGAAAAGAAAAAACCTGGTTTTAACTGAAGCAAAAAGAATTGTTACAGAAAGAAATTCAAGTGCTTTTACTACCAAAGTGACAGACAGAAAGAAGGATATAAAAATGGATGGAAAAGGAGCCATTCACTGAATAAAGGGTGACATTACACAGGGTGCTAAACTTTCTCGCTTCAATGAGGCTTGACCATCTCCTAGCACTTTCCCACTTCAACACAGCTAACAAATTGCAGACTTGAGCTTGGACGATGGATTTCTACACATCAATAAAAATGAATAATTAGAATACATTTCTTTTTAATTCAGATCAGATTACCAAGACACCTATACCCACTCTCACATGCAAAGAATCCTACAGTTTACAGAAAAAAATATTAATGTAAAAGCATGATCCATTACTTAAGTTATCAGCCTAGACAGTCAAATTAAGGTTTTCCAACCACATCCTTCCTCCATACCCCTTGAAACATCTCAGTGGTCAGTTTATAACTTGATCTGAAAAACACATGCAGAAATAGAAAAGAGAAGAAACATACAGGCAGAAAGGTGGGGAATGGTTAAAAGAACCTCCCCTAAACAGGTCTGGCCTACAGAGAAACCCAGTGTGAAACTACACCTGTGCCTAGCCAGCAATTAACCATATAAGTCATATTTCCAGTCAAAAGTGTAGAGTTTTCAAAATAGCCTGCAGAAACTTCTATCCTCTTATAAAGCTCTATAAACTTTATGCCAAAACATACCTAGAAAAATGTTTTAATATTTCATATTCCTACCCTTAGTGCATTTAAATTAAAAAAAATCCTGTAAAGCCCAGCATTCAGGTTTAACAAATGTATAAAATAAAATAAAAATTTAAACATGGAGATAAATTATGAGAGAAATACTTTATAAGTGTCTGACAGTTTTACTCAGAATAAATACCTTATTGATAGATATTTCTTTTTAAGATAATTAGATTTCTTTCCTAGTGCAAGGAAATATGAAAGATATTTAGAAACTAGATAGGGAAATTTTCTCTCTCATGTTTTCATTACACATCCTGGAAATACAACAAAAAGACACATTTTTAAAAAACAAAAAAATTGTCTCCGAATGAGCCAATATTTCAAAATGATAATACATGACAAAATATATCAAAATAATTATAAAAGTGATTCACAGAAAAATGACTGTACATATTTTAAGTTAAACAGCAAGCTGTTAGTCTAACTGAGAAAATCTTCTGCTTCTCATTCATTTTTCTTTTCTAGATTTTAAAGAAACACAGATGGGTTGAGGTTGGAAGTGACCTCTGGAGATCATCTAGTCCAATCCCCTTCCTCAGAGCATGGTCAGCTAGTGCAGGTTGATCCAGAATGCGTCCAGTGGGGTTAAATATCCCCAAGAATGGAGACTCTGCAACCTCTCTAGGCAACCTGTTTCAGTGTTTGACTGCACTTACATTAAAAAAAGCTTTTTCCTACATTTAAATGGAATTTTCTGAATTTCCATTTTTGCCTATTGTCTCTTGTCCTATCACCGGGCTCCAAGGAGATAAAACCTGGCTCTGTCTTCTCTAGGCTCCAACTCAAGTATTTGTAGACGTTGACAAGATCCCCCTTTGAGCCTTCTCTTCCCCACACTGAAGAGTTCCAGATGTATCAGCTTCTTCTCATATTAGAGATGCATTAATCATCTTTGTGAGAATCAGCCACTCATATCTGACTTGTACTGGGGAGCCCACAATTGGACACAGCACTCCAGATGTGTCTCACCAGTGCTGAGTAGAGAACGAGGGTCACCTCCCTCATCCTTCTGGTAATGCTCATCCTAATACAGACCCAGACAGTGTTGGCTGCCTTTGCCACAAGGCTGGCTTATTTGCTGTCCACAGAGACTCCCAGATCCTTCTCTGCAAAGCTGCCTTCCAGCCAGTCACCCCCAGCCTGAACTGGTGCATGGGATTATATATACCCAAGTGCAGGATTTTGCATCTGCCTTTCCTGAACTATGTGAGATACCTGTCAGCCCATTTGTCCAGTCCATCAAGGTCCCTCTGAATAGCAACACAACCATCTGGTCTGTCAGCCACATCTCCCAGTTTTGGGAGTCAACTTAGGAAGTCAACTTCCTAAGCATGCACTCTGCCCCACTGTCCACTGTCATTAACAAAAACGTCAAACATCTTGGCCCATATATCAATCCCAGGGGTCCTCCTCTAGTGACTGGCCTCCAGATGGACTAGCCCATACCTCTTCATTTTCAAGAATGTTACAGGAGACAGTGTTGAAAGCTTTCCTAAAGAAAAGGTCAACAACATTCACTTCTTTCCTCTAATCCACAGAACTAATCATCTCAGTCTATCCAGACTGTTCAAGCATGATTTCCCCTTTGTAAAACCATGCTCACTGATCCCAAACACTTTGATGTTCTTCATGTGTCTGGAAATGCCTTCTAGGAAGCCATTTGAGTTTCCCAGGGACTGAGGTGAGGCTGACTATCCTGTAGTTTCCTGGATGCTCCTTCCTGGGAAGAGAAGTGACATTGGCTTTCCTCCAGTCCTCGGGAACCTCCTCCAATCACCACAACCTTGTAAAGACAATCAATAGTGGCTTCACAATGATATCCACCAGCTCCCTCAGAACTTGGGTTGTATTCCATCGGGTCACACAGACTGAGTTTGCTTAGATGTTCCCTAATCTGGTCCTCCTCCACAGAGGGCAAGTATTCCTTGCTCCAGATTTCCTCACTGATCTTAGGGACCTGTGATCCCTGAAATCTGGTCTTAACAGTAAAGACTGAGAAGGAGGTGGCATTGAGTTCCTTGGCCTTTTTCATGTCTTCATCACCCCATTCAACAGCAAGCCCACATTTTCCCTAGTCTTCTTTCCGCTGCTGATACATCTGTAGTTGTCTTTCTTGCTGCCCTTTATGTTTCTCACCAGATGCAGCCACAGATGGGCCTTGGCTTTCCTAACCCCATCCCTGCATGCTTGAAGCGTATCTCTGTATTCCTCCTAGGCCACCTGTCCCTGTTCCACCTGTTCCATTTCTAATATCTGATGGAGTTTCTTAGATGCATGAAAATACATTAAATTACTGGAAGCTGTTAGCAAAGAGTTAAGATCAGACAAGACAACTGGAAAGCATGATATGAGGGTTCAGTATGAAAATATGGACCCACAGTTCTCAGAGTCAAGATAAAAGCTTCTGCAGAGTTGTTCTGAGAACAGTGTTGTAAGAAATTCAAAACTTCAATTATTGCTTTGCTTTTAAGAAAAAGGATGGTTTGACATTATTTTTTGATAGGGTAAGATTTTACTTTCAAATTTTATTCGTAAAGCAAAAAGTGGTGATCACAGATAGGGAAAATGAAGGTATGTTAACAACCAACAGGGAGTTGATTAATACACAGCTGAAGATCTAAAAAAGCCACGAATTTCCTGGAAAAGTATGTTAACAAGCAACAGGGAGCTGATACAGCTGAGGAGAAAAAATTCCATGTATTTGTTGGCAAACCCATAGAAACTACATGTGTTACTGCAGGACGCTAAATGCATAGTCCTGTGAGATGCTGAGTCTCAGGCCAGCAATTACATTCTTTGCAAACTCAAGTCCTGTTCTGGGTTGAAGATTGATCAGCTTAAGGACCTTATTTTTATTATCTTTAGCACACTGTTTACTCCTCTCAGAATGAGTCTATTTCCTTTTAATTACAGTTTGGCAAATCATTGCTCCCAACTGTTTGTTCAAAGATGTTTTGAAAAATAAGCCTTTAAATTGCAGAGAAAAAATTATTACAACTTGCACGCAGTTACAGTCAACATCCAAACAAGAGTATGGATTCCTCACCAAGTGACTCATCACACTTCTTTCTAGAGTCTGGATGAATCCGCAAGGTGTAACACATTTGGAAATGTGTTACAGTCTTCCAGTTGGGCCAAATACCTAATGGCATAAACCATGGGGCAGGGGGGGAAACACAAACAAAACTCCAAGACACTGAGCAGATGTATGTTTGTGTAAGAGCTTCTGCATTAAGACGGACCAAAGGTTCATCCAAATTGATATCCAATCACTAAAAGTGAACAGGAATAGATTCTGAGCATATATATAACACTATCAATAAAAGTATTATGAATAGAGTTGAAGTGCAAAATTACTCAAACTGACCTTTACTTCTCATGTATAATCCACAGATAAATGTGCAGGAGATACTGTTTTCTTCCTGATTTTTGTGTATGATAATTACTAGTGACAATATGACTTGTAGAGCATAAGTAATTTCAAAGAAATAAGATTACAGTTTCAAAATGTTACACCATCTAAGTGATCCTCGAGGTAACAATAAGGCTACAGAGATCCTAACTTGGGTCCTGGAACTAGTGTGCCTTTTCGAAGTACTGACCTTGAACAGAATAAATCCCACTTCTCTGGAAGGCTAGTGGTTAGGGACGGCACCACAGAGAAGCAGCTATACTGTATTCACTTCTGTAGCTAGCTGGGTTTGTCCTGGTGTGAGGATCTACCCTTCACGGGGCAAAGACACACATTTTTTCAATGCACTGCTCCTCAGGTTTCACAAAGCATTTAGGTACCTCACATAAAATTTTGAATAAAAACAGCATTATACAAATGTCATGAATCATCCCATGAAACATTTTGTCTGTGGGCACCATTGAAATTTACTTTTCTTTGGCAACTTTCCCAATAAACTAGAAGAAAACAGGGTAATAGATCTGGTAAAATCTGCAGAAGATACCAAACTTTGAGACTAACAATGTGAAGAAATCACTCCTACATATACTTTAATATATGTCATATAGGAGTAGGTCAGTGGTCCATCTCGCTCGCAACCCTGTCTGTCTCTGGATTTGACAAATACCAGTTCTGCAGGACAAAACAGTGTTTTTTAACATTAAATTCAAGATACTAGACCTAAGAAGAAACAGTAAACCACACAGCAATTATTTTATTCTAGAATAAGGAGACGCTGAGCAGGATGGAAGAACTTTGGTAATAAGATCTTGAATGAACAAACAAGGAATGGCAAAAAAGAATACAGATCAAATACATGATACATGTAAGGAGTTCAAGACTTCACCACCAGGCAGGATAAAGTATTGATAGCCACCTTACCAAAAAAAAAAAAGTTGAAATAATGAAAAGGTTCAGAAGAAAATCACATTTCAGGTCTCTCATTGAAAGAGCATGGCTATAGTACAGTCATTGCTGATACTGGAGACCGTAGATATCCAGAAATTGGCCTGAATTGTGCGTGCTGGTAAACAGCAATGGTCACACTCAGGAAGCGGTAAAAGCTGTCCAGCTTTATGGGTTTTCCCAGGAGCTCACACTGACTGCCCAAGCGGTCGTATTACCAATAGTACCCAAGCTAGCTGGCCGAGGTACACAGGTCATAGCCTGCAGTAGCTGCTGTTAGACACACCTACTAAAAAAATCGGTCTGTTTAATAAACTAAAAAAGTGTCTGGGAGTTATATTACCACATTTAGAAGACAGCACTTCTAATTCAACTGAATAAAAGCTAGCAAAGGCCCAAGATTGGAAGCTGAAACTAAACCAATTCAAACTAAAAGCAAGGTGTGCATTTTCAAACATGAAGATTATTAACCCACCCCCAACACCAACGAAAACACTTAAGAGGGGGAGTAAGTGAATCCCTATTACCTGACATCTGTAAATCAAGACTGGAAGTCTTTCTTAGAGATACACTATAGCCCAGACCAACATTTTGGTCTCACTGCAGAATTTATGAGCATTACTCCAAAATCTGTTCTCTGAGAGAAGGCCGGTGGTACATGATATTCTTAGCCTCTACAAGAGAAGCACTTTCTGCATTCTTGTGAGTACAGATACTGTTTTATCCCCCTGGTGTTTCTTAGCCTTCCTAGAAGCAGTTATTCCAGTGTAGGAGGAGAGGAAATAGGCCTTTAAGACTCTTTCTTTTGTAGAGCCAATGTGATTAGCAAAGTGACCAGTATAGCATGCTGCACTGTTCACAAAAATAAACTATCCACGCAGCTCCAAAAATTGTGGTAGGGAATATTCAGTTAAAGAGGAAGAGGCCAAGCCGGGCTGACATACACAAACCAGTAGCAAAATTTTTACACCTGGATTCTGTTACTAGCTGTATCTTTTGAGACTGACCAAGAGAAAAAAGCCTCTTATCTTCTATTTACAATGTATCTTCTTTAAAAATTATAAATTGTTTTAGCTGGAACTGTCAGCACTATGCTGACAATGCTTAGTTTTATTGATTTTTTGATGGAATATTATCTGCTCTGCTGAAGGTTTTGCAGAGCTGTTTCTAATCCAGTGATAGATGTTGGCAAACTATCCTTAGGAATTTTAACATTCTGACAGTTCTTGCCGTCTGAATATAATTAATAAAAAAACGCTGTAGCAAGCTGCTTAGTGGAACAAGACTATAGTTTGAGTCATTTCATTACAGTCTTTGACTAACAAATTGGAATCAATTTGTAGCGATAGAAGAGGAGATTATTTTGGTGTTTAAAGTATGTTTGGAATGAGGGAAACAGAAGATACCTCTTTGTGTTCCAACATTTAACCTATTGTCTGCAAGAAACCCATTTTATTCCTTTTGGAATTACTAGTTATAGTTCCCCTTTTCTGCCTTTCCTATCTGGTCACCTATATTTACCCTCTTCCATCTCTCTCAGGACTCATTATGAAACTTACCCGTAACTCGGAAAATAATGAGTAAAATTCAGAATTACTAAACAATCTTTTGTTTTGCTGCAAAACAGTAATAATAATAAAATAGGAGTAATATTTTAGTACAGAGCTAAGCTAGTTCAATATCATTTCTGATATGGTTTCCCAAGACAAGCATAAGAAATTACTCCATTTGAGCAAATTAAAAGTGGGCTGGGCGGAGCACAAGGGAGCACTCCACAAGAAACAAGGAAAGGCTCTGAACAATGAAAGCAGTGAGATGCTGGATTTTGTGGCACTAAGGCTTGCTTTTCAAGCCATCTGCTCCTCGGGGGTGAAGGAGTTTAAAAATTGACCCACATACGTGCTTGGACCATATAAAACACAATAGCGAGGCACATGCTTTTTAATTAAAATCAGTGTTGAAACAGCGAAACATCTGCTGAAGAAAAAGGCTGTACTACGCTTTACACATTTATAGTATGTTTTCAGTTAAAGGAAAATCTTAATAATCCTGCTTACAATGCTGAAAGTATTTTCAAAATTAAAACAGGGAGAACTGTGCTGTATTTTGTATGTGGGAGAGACCTTACATAGTGTCTTTATTTGAGAAGTCATCTCTCTTTTTTATCATCAAATAATACATAACACTATTTTAAAAAAAGAAACCAAAGAACAAAGAAAAAACCCCAACACAACAGCAGCCTTGTTTCATATTTGATTTCAACTGTGTTTTAAAGACAGCATAAAGCTGATGGCTCCGGGATTTGCAATTATACTTGGCAGCAAACAAATCAGAACTGTAAGGGTGAAATGTACACTAAGACAAACTGATGCAAATAAACAAAGTCAGAAAGAGAACTGAGAAACACTTTACCAATGTATAGCAAGAAAGTTCATCTGTATCTTGTGCTGAGTCCACAATTCATGACTTAAATAGAAAAAATGTTGTTTTGGAACGGTGCAGATGGACTGAAAATGGCTGTGGGAACATTAGATTTTTACAATCTCTAGCTGAGAAAATTTATATGGTATATTACTGGTTTTATATTAATTTCATAGTACGTAACTATTCTAGATGAAAATATTCCAACTTTTCAACTGATTAAAGGCATGGAATCATAGAATCGTTTAGGTTGCAAAAGACCTTTAAGATAATCAAGTCCAAGCAATAACCTCACACTGCCTGGTCCACCACTGTCCCTAAGCACCACATCTACATGTCTTCTAAATACCTTCAAGATTGGTGTATGTCTGTTAGCAAAGAGCAACTAAACAATGTATTAGTATTTTTAAACACTTTAGAAATTCTATAGATGTAAAAATCCATCCTGCTTCAGTTTCATTTCCATAGAAGTGCACAAAGCTACCTGCCAATAAAAATAAATTATCTGGGAAGCAATCAGAAAACTTCACAGACATTAAATAAAATGCCATAAGGTACTGTACCAGGAGTACCGTACCATAAGGTACCATAAACACTGAGATATATTGTATGTCAAACTGTGTTAGCAAATATGCTTCACTAACACTCAAAGAGCAGAAAAAAATCCCAGCTTCTATTCCCCTAATCCTTAGAGAAGAATGCATTCTATAGATTTTTTTAAAAAATCCTAGTGTGTCACTGCTATTCCTTACCATCATTGCTCACTTACAGTATTTTATTTGCTTCCTAAATACATGTAGTTAAATTAATATTTTGAGCTGTGCAAACTCTGACTTGGAGGGGAAAAAGAATGTTAGGTTGAAATTAAGGTTGAACACTGCCTAGATTCAGTCATAGCTGCTACCTAGGCCTTCAATACTCAACATACGCAATTAAACAACTACCAAATCCTTTCTCTGTACATCTGCAGATATTATCAAAGTCCCATTGATAACATATTCTGAGTCTGAGCTTCGTTTGCTGGGAGATGATAGCTGACATAAATGAAGGTTTAAGCTGAGCTGGGGATGTCAGCATGGAAGAGAAGGAAGTAAGAAAACATTAGTCTCACTCCCAATGTCCCACAGGCCTCTACAATAGTGCCAATGTTTGTATAACACATGATGGTGTGATTTGATGTCTAAATGGCAAACCCTTGGATGGGGAGAAGCTGGATACACTAGTAGCACCTTCAAATAGTGTATATGAGCACAGAAATATACAGATTTGGGTAAACTATCCTATATTAGTATGAACCTGTCAGCGATTCTTATATCCCCGCAGTGTTAAATATATCCCTACTTATATCCCCTCAGCAATGTTTCATATTTTGATATATATAAAAATTAGGGAAGTATAGGCATATGAAATGCACGTCACCACTAACAGGACCATAGCTCTGCTCTACAGGACACATAAAATAATTTGTGCCTCCCCACTTCTCCCACTTGAACTTCAAAAAAATATATAAGAAAGGTGTGTGCAGGTGTTCTGCCTCACTGGGAACCCCCTGAACCCAAGCTGCAAATTAAGAAGGACCCATAGGTGAAGGCAAATATGTGGGATACTTGCTAACAGAGACTTGACACCTTTCACAGTACCCCTGATGCAGCTTCAGTATGATATTTAGGATCAAATCTTTCCTTTTAACAAAATATATCCCTAAGAGAGAGTCCAAGCACCTGAGCTGCAAAATTTAGGCCAGTGTGTCCTCAACTCTCACTGACCTGTACATTGCCAAATAGACTTTGATTTACAACACCTTTTTTTTTTCCCCCCCTTTTTGTAAAAACAGCTGCCTTGACAAAAGTGATGCTAAAGTGACATGCTGCTTCTAAAAAAATCACTTGCTAACATCTTCATTAAACAATTGTATTTGAATACTTAACAGGAATTGTAAAGTTTCTGTTGGATTTTTAGGATTCTGTTCAAAGCAGGAGTTATTTTGCTGCTTTAATGTCGGTGGTTCCCTGACAGCTTACATAAATACTCCAAAGGCTACAAAGAACTTAAAAGTAACTTTCAGCCATCGCTTTAAATGAAACAGCAGTGTGGGAAAAAATGAACTTGTGTGTGAAGGGTTTGAATCATCTGACATACATTTCCTTGCATTTGCAAGTAGGTTGAATATTGCAATTGAATATCTGCATAAAAAGAAATAAAATGAAAGATATGAACAGTTCCATTATTTTTTTTGGTGTCTTCCAGTGATAATAATCTAAACAAGGCTACGTTTTTTTCAGTCACATCTCATTACTAGATTAAAATAGGATTTTATTCTTCCTTAAAAGGAGATCAGGAAAACAGTAAAGTCAGCAATGGAATTCAGTAGTGCTGAAGTTTGTGATACTTATTAATAGCCACCAGTACCTGACAGAGAAAAGTAGACTTAGTTGTCATTTCAACATGATTATTTTTCCCCATAAGATTTTGATTTGTTCCTACAACGATTTTCAACAAAAAACAAAGTAGAAAAACCAAACCAAACAAACAAACACACACAAAAAAACCACACCACACCCAAAACAAACAGTGGGCTTGTTAAAGCAAAAATGTAGCTTCCAAAATAAACTTTCACAAACAAAACATTATTTGTTTTTCAAATTTCACATCCTTGATTAAATCCCAAAGATGAAACATTGTGGAACATCAGCATGTTTCTTCATTAAACCAAAGGAGCATTCTAAAGTTATCCTTGTGCATTATTTCTGCCTGGCTAGACCCTGGAATCAGCAAAATATGCAACTGTCGGAACCTTTACCACTGCCTTGCACATTCAACAGGGAGCTGTTTTATACACAGCATTTTCCCTAATGTTATCTATGTTAGTTTCTCAATTTTTATGTGTTTAGACTGTAAATTACATATACATATACTGCTGGTTGTCTGTAGAATAATACATTTTATTTCTAATTTTCTATACAAAAATAAAAATCAGCAAGAATATTTCAAAGAAACCTCAGTTCAGGCTTGAGTAATTGGGGGTGGGTGACAAAAAAACAAAAGGAGCAAGAGAATAAAACAACACCTGATGCCACAATATTTAATGCTCAAGTATAGCCTAGGATGGAAGGTTAAAAAAAAACCAGACAACCCAGTCAGTTCCTGGATTGGAAGAATATTGGTTATCAAAGATAACAAATCTGTCCACAAAAGAACCTTCAATGCAAAATAAAAATGGGGTAGGGGAGGGGGAAATTAACTTTGGAAGAAAAGAGCTATGAATCACCAAGAAACACAGAAATACGGACATCCTAAGAGGTTTTTTTTCTCCAACAAATTATGAAACTGCTTCTTTGACTTTCAAAATGCTGCACTTTCCATTACCCCTATGCATGAGCCAAGGTGTTTCAAAACTTTTTTTTTTCCTCCGCAGGGAAATAAAGAGACAGGAGGCAGAAATCAACAGATATACAAAGGAAGCTCTTTGCTCAATAGCTAGAAAATGGAGAGAAAGTTGAATCACTTTTCCTGTACAACTTCTACTAACAGCAATGGGGCACGTACTGGGAGCCGTTCAACATCTTTGTCAGCAACATGCACAGTGAGATCGAGTGCCCCCTCAGCAAGTTTGCTGATGACACCAAGCTGTGTGGTGCAGCCGACATGCTGGAGGGGAGGGATGCCATCCAGAGCGACCTGGACAGGTTGGAGAGGTGGGACTGTGCCAACCTCATGAAGTTCAACAAGGCCAAGTGCAAGGTCCTGCACATGGGTTAGGGCAATCCCAAGCACAAGTAAAGGCTGGGGAGAGAATGGCTTGAGAGCAGCCCTGAGGAGAAGGACTCCAGGGTACTGGTGGATGAAAAGCTGGACATGAGCCAGCCGTGTGCACTGTCAGCCCAGAAAGCCAACCATATCCTTGGTTGTATCCAGAGAAGCGTGGCCAGCAGGCTGAGGGAGATGATTCTCCCCCTCTACTCTGCTCTTGTGAAACCCCACCTGGAGTGCTGCATCCAGGTCTGCGGCCCCCAACATAAGGAGGACCTAGACCTGTTGGAGCAAGTCCAGAGAAGGCCACTAAGATGCTCAGGGGGCAGGAACACCTCTCCTATGGGGACAGGCTGAGAGAATTGGGCTTGTTCACTCTGGAGAAGGTTCCAGGGAGACTTTATAGCAGCTCCCAGTACTTCAAAGGACCTACAGGAGAGCTGGAGGGGGACTTTTTCCAAGGACATGTAGTGACAGGATAAGGGTTAATGGTTTTAAACTGAAAGCTGGTAGATATGGATTAGATATAAGAAAGAAATTCCTCACTGTGAGGGTGAGTGAGGCACTGAAACAGGTTGCCAAGTCGCCAGTTGAACCAGCAAAATGCCCCATCCCTGGAAGTGTTCAAGACCAGACTGGATGAGGCTTTGAGCAACCTGGTCTAGTGGAAGATGTCCCTGCCACAGCAGGCAGTTGGAACAAGATAATTTTTAAGGTCTCTTCCAACCCAAACCATTCTATGAGGATTATTTGCAGGTCTAACAGCATAACAAGCTGAAAATAAGCTCTCACAGATAGTAAAAGAAGATGCCAAGGAGATCTGGACACTTGTCTAAATTCAGATTCTCACTTGGCAATGTTCTGAAGGCAAACCTAATTAAAGGTTACAGTTGGCTATGTTGCATTACCCAGATATTAGAGTCTCTAATTGTTCTACACCCAGGCAAGTATTTAATTTCTACAAAAAAAATATACCAGAGCTAAATTAAACATTTTTCTATTTAAGATAGTGAGCTTAACACCCACTCAAATAAAATAAAATACAGAAAAGGTAACCAGATGAATAGTAACGTAACAAAACTTTTGTTAGTTCAATTCCTATCATGATATACAGCATAAAGCTGACAGTACTATGTAATGAAGCAGCACATTGCATAGAGAAAATTGTTTCCTCAGCTGAGAAATATAGGATATCTGTCTATCTTCTTTTGTTTCAGAACAAGTAATGCAGCACAGGTTTGCCACTGAGCACCTAACACAATCTTTAATAGTCAAGGATGAAATGAAACTGAACTTAGGAATGAAGTTTCACCTTTTACTTAATGGAGTATAGGACAAAATGCTACTGTGGAGTGCCAAACACACCTTCAATTAGTTTCTTTGACCAGATGGATCTCAATTCAAACCTTCCACCTCTCAAGATGCAGGTCATCTTCCTGGGTAAGTTGCTGTCATCCTCTGCTGCAACGAGCGCTAAGAACGCTGTTCAAATGGAGCAGGGAGGAATTGGGCCATGAAGCTTGAATCCAGGTTATTTATGCATCTGAAGAACACCAGAGCATTGAGCAATTCTCCAGTCCCCTGATTTTTCTGGACTACCTAGCCTTGAAGACACAAAAACTATTAGACAACTCAAAGTTCCGGAGTTAGGCACTGATGTCCTGAGCTGAACCCCCATGATCTGATTTTAGCATACAACTACCTGAACCTCTCTGAAGTCTCCCAGTGACACCTGGGAAGTAAAATTTGTCCAGGGCTATATTCTTTGGTGCTGATGCCCCACTTTTCTATAACAGTGCGATGGTTGACTTACTCACACTCAGAGTAGAAGGCACTGGATTCAAAGCTCTGAAGAGTCTGAGATGAACTGAACCTGTATTTTCCATGTCCTAAGAGAATTACTAACTCCCTGACTCCAGTCTGATGATTATAAGTGAGCTTCCAGACTCCACTCCCTGCAATCTATATGTATTTTACAAGACATCCTTGCTGGATAAAACAAAATATTGTGGGTCAGCTGATGTCTCTGATACTATGACAGTATAAGTATTTGATGCAAAGTGGAACAGCTTTGTAAACAGAAGAGAGTATCACCATGGTTTTGTTGAGGCACTTTCTTGGGATTTCAAAGATCTCTGATGGGTGGGATGGGTAACTACACACACACACACACTAAAGAAACACCCACCCAAAACCAACCATCAACAACCACCACCCACACCAAAAAAAAAAAAAAAGGAAAAAAAAAAAAAAAGAAAAAATCTCCACTTCCTACCTTCCAAGTAAGAGCTTTAATTTCTGAGACATTAGAGAATAAGAGGGAGAGAAATAGTGCTTTGCTATAGGGTTGGAAGTGCTTTGAGGACATTTACCAAGTTCACTCCACAATTATCAGGGACTGGCTCAGTATGTTCAATGCACATACGTTGAAAACATAAGTGTTAGGAGTTTGCCAGCAGAAATTTAGGTATTGAACTGGATCAGTGACTCCAACATCACCTAGGAGTTTCAAGAATCTCAGCTGCAAGTAGTGTCCTAAGACCTAAAACTACCCAGGTACTCATCACCTCATTGCATTTTCCCTAAGGTCAGCCTCATGTTTCCCTTTGATCAGCTACTTCCAAATGAAAAAACATGTCAAAAGCCTGGTTTCAACTAACAGTTTATGCTGAGACAACTATTTGACTTTGCTGTCTTAGAATAAAACTTTCAAAGTTGTTCTATTTGCTTAAAGACCAAAGGCTTATTTATACACAAGTTTTATATCTCTAACACACACTTGCGTTCAGAGATTGGTTATGTTTAGAAATTCAACTATGTAAATAAAACGTCTTAAACACTTCTGGGTCCCTGAATAATATGCATTTACAGATAAATCAATGTTTTTGTTATGTTCCAGCTGGATATCTTTCACGTGAAGTCATGCAAAGTGGATCCTATTTTACTTTGTACCTCATCAGCAAAATTCTCAGCTGAATTTTGACTGCATGATATTTGCTATTACTGACAAAGGAAAAGAGGTAAAAAGAGTTGCTTTGTTTTCAAGAGGAGGAGGAATCTGCAGAATCTGCCTGCAACGATCTACATTTTCCAAGTGTTTCCATGTCACATGACATCTTTTGCACTGGTAATTAAGAACACAGAACTGTGAAACAGAGGAAAGTTAAGCACATGTGCTGCCCCTTCATCAAAAAGGACATGTTATGTGACCTCAATGTTTGGAGTAATTTTTAGATTAATATAGGAGATTCTCAAATAACGTGGTATTTATACGGCTGACGATTTCAGAAGAACTCTGTATGGAAACTGACACATCCAACACAACTGAAACATATACTGACACACAAAAATTACAGTATATTAAATACAACGAACAAGGTTATGATTGAAAATATTAGCTTCAAAATTCATGGTTAGTCATGATACACCATATGTCCTCCACCACCTAGCCACAACAGGGTGCCCTTTAATTACTCTGTTAATGTGCTCTTTGTGTCTAAGTGCTGGAGGACATATGGTACATTTCACTTGTAACCATGAATTTCATGTCTTTAATGTTTTCTGTCAAAATTCAAATGTCCTGTTGAATGCATACATGTGTATATATTTGAATTCATATGCTGGTACCATCACCTACTTGAATCCCTATACCATTCCGTACCTCATGGTGCAACGTATTAATACTCCATTTCAGGAGCAAACCGATAAAAGATTGAAATCCATTATATTCTTATTGCACAGACATATTAAAAACAAACAAAACTACATCACCACCTACTTAATGACCTGGAAGAGGGAGGGACAGGCAGCTAAATCACCAGTTACAGAAAAATGATTTTCAGTTTCAAACTTTATGCCTGAGCTTACACAAAGAAATACTAAATGAATCAACTGTACTTCTGCTTTGTTCTTTATGATTGTATCAGAGAGCAGCTTTGTAATTTACTGCCATGCACTGCTGTCCATTAATGGACAGTATTTTTAATATATTTTTTCATTTTGGATTAAAAAGGAAAAAGGGTTTGTCAGTCTTTTCTATTTTTCTGCAAGTGACAGTACAGATATGAGCCGATGAATGAAAATGCCATTCTGATGTGCCTCATGCATTGTAGGCAGCAATCAGATCTTTGGTATAAACAAGGTGCAACACAGGCTTCAGTCTTCCTGCTGAATATGGTATGCTTCATCTTAAAAGGTGTCAGTGTCTAGACAAAGAGGATGAGATCCTTTAAAGTGCCTTTGGAAATTAGACAGCGATTCAATGCGCCCCGGACTCAGATGGTGGTGATGTGCCTGATGTATGTACAGTCAAGACAATTAAGTTACATTAATCACATTCTGAGTCAATTACAGTTCCAGAGAGATTTGGGATTTGCCTTATGTAGGAAGAAGACTCATTTTATGTTCCAGTTACAATAAAGAATTTCTCAAGCATCTCCTGTGTTGTTCAAGGGTTTAAATCAGAGACAGCTACAGCGCAAGCCACTGAATTCTACGTTTCCTCCAATGTCCTGTACATTTTAATACAAACTGCAGCCCACAAAGACTTCGAATACTGCTGTTCAGACTGAACAGATCAAGATCAAACATTGTGCTAGAAAACTTAGGCCAAAACTACACCATACCATTTTAAAGGTTAGAAAACTTATAGGCTGATCAGTTTTACAGTAAATAATAGCCAGCTAAAGAGCTAGAAATGTAACTCTATGACAGGTCAAGTTTACTTTTTCAAGCTCAATGCTGCCTGCTGCTACTTTTAAATAAACCTGCATTCTGATGCTTGTCTTTGATCTGCAAACAAATATGAAGTGCAATTCCTCATCTAGAGGAATATTATGCACAAACCAGTATTTCAGCACTTGGCTGTTCTTGCCCTACACAACATAAATAAGCCTCTGATGTAAACTAGATTATGAAAAGGACCAAAGCAAAATAGTCTCAGAATTAATCACAGGAAGAAAACTGTTAAACTCAAGGACGCAACTAGCTACCCATCTATAGATGGCTAATATATTAGCATTTTTATACTATTGTGAATGCTTAGTGGACTACTGACCTTTCTTGTTGCTTTTTCTCAGCATATAAGCTCCATTTGAGATAAAGGATCACAAGAACTGTGGCAGGAGATTGGGTTACAGGGGATTATGTGGGCAAATTCCACACATTCTTACATAAAATGAAAACTCTCCATAGCCATTTATGATTCAGTTAGTTTGAAACTAAGCCAACTGAATTATAGCTGTTTGGTACCAATCTGCCGAAATTCACAGCATAAAGCCAAATGTTTACAAGATAATGCAGCTCACTGCACAAGATGGCTAACAGCACATACAACTGAAGATTCGCAGCTATTCGGGGGAAATAGAAGATACAAAGTGCTGTAAACAATTTTCTATGAAACAGCTTTTAACACACTGCCCGAGACAGATAAAACCACTAGAGATAATAAAAAATTGTCAGAAATTGCAAGTTCATACTTACAGTAACCCTCCAACTGGCCAGTATCTTTCTACAATTGCATTCAAAAAAATATTCTGTTTATGTAGACAAAGAGCTCAGTTTTCATATCTGGGAATTCAGAAGATTGACCGAGCACAGTACAAGGCCAACCTGTGAGCTCTAATTAATTAGTGTCTCTTTTTAAGGTTTGTTATTGGAAAACTAAACTATTCTGAATTCATGCACAGCACAATAAAATGTCATTTGAAGTGGAAAAATAAACTACTTTGTGGAGAATTAGTTAAACTCAAACAAAGTACAATAGATGACTTAAAACCAAACACTCCTTACGGGAGATCAAGGATTATGCCTACTTTAGCAGTGGAACAGCAAGTCAGGTTTCTTCAGACAAATATAAGCTGCAAAAACAAAATTATAAGGGAAAATTCAGCCATACCCTTTATTTACTATTATCATATCTAGAACTAACAAAAATAAAAAGTTTTGGCTTAGAAATATGATGTTAACCTTTTAAAAATGTTTTTAGTAATGACTGCACAGGACGGAATTATATACCACTGACAATCTCTGTCTAAAAATTATGGAAAGTTTTAGGTTTCACAGGTTTTCCTGACATTGCCATTAAGTGAGAGTGCTCAGATACAGTGAAGTGGCCATACATGTTAAAGCGTGCTCAAAGAGTTACACATACAGATCAATCAAAACAACCATGTTTGTTAAAAGGAGACCTAGAAAATGAAATTATTTCAGCATTGGGTTCCCCATTTAAGTCAATTTAATAATGAAGACAATTACATTGTTTATCTTGACTGTCTCTGTTCAACAAATGCCTGATCAGAATCACCAGCATTAGCTGGGGGCAAGGTTGTTAGTTTTCTGAAGAGTCACACACTAAATGGATTCGGAGGATAAACTCCAACTTCTGGCAAGGGTCCTCACCCACCAGAGGAGAAACCCATACTGACTGGACACTTTGGGAAGTGTTTCTGCCTCGTACTGCCTTGACCTCTCCTGTAGGAAACAGCATTTCTCAGGCTACAAACGCCTCATTGTTCATAATCTCTTACCTCACATTACATCTAAAAAAGTCTCAAACCAGTGGCATTTGCAATAACAGCAAAGATGCAGATTACTTTTCAACTTTGTAAATTGATTGTTTATGTGAGATTTATTTTATGTATGTGTCTGCAAAGAAAACACACAATAATATTGTTGAAGCTTCATATTTCCTTATCTTTGACAAAATGGAGGCCCCGTTAATCAGGACAGAAAAGCACCTTTTCCTTTAACAACATGCTTTCTGTGGTTTAGGCCTGACATTTTATCATTGACTACGTTGCATCAGGTACTGAAGAACTATTAGAAGAAATTAGCTGCAAAAAGGCTGGAGTGGTCACATCTGTGTGGACAGAAACAAGGAAAATGACATTTAGATAGGAGGATACCTTCAACTATCAGTCTGCTTACAGTGACTGAAGTTTGGATAGTCTATTACAGTAAAAAAAAAAGAAATTGTGCCTTTTAGCATAAGTTGTTAGCTGCAGCTTCCTTCCCTGCCCTGCAAAGAGTTTTCTCTCTTTTGTCCAGAAAAAAGAAGGTCCCTTGTGGTTGGTTTTCATCCAGTTTCTTCATGAAAGAACTATCAAAGAAAGTTAGAGCGTATATTACTTGTAGTTTCAGAAGGATTTCAGCAATCCCTAAACCTCCAACGGTATCTTCTTGACAACCTAATCTCTTTGTAGTGGTAGCTAAATTAAACCAAACTGTCATCAAGGAAAGCTCTCAAGAGTAACTCAAGGATATTCAGCATGCATGATGTATAAAAGTACAGTAACCAATCTTTAAAAAAACACCATTTAATGTAGAACGCTTAATTAAAGAGCAGCCCTCACAGGGTATTTTTATTTAATAAGTATTTTTGTCTGTTCTCATCTTTAAAATGTCTTCAAAAATGCTTATTTGAAGTTTAACTTCAAAAATTACTTCTTCACTGACAAAAGACAGCAGAAGCTTGTAAATTCTAGGGGGAAAAAAAAAGGCAAAACAAAACTGTTGAGTTGAGCATGAAAATAACTAGAAAATACTACAAATCGTATTTCCATGCCATTAAGGTAACACCCACTTATAACAAGCGATTCCATGAGATTACTTTTCTTAATGTATGAACTATTTCCACAAGCCCGTTTGAATACTGAAACACATGTGCATTTTCAAGCCTGGGGCCTATATGTCCCTTTAGATCCCTTGCAGACCTACATAACTAAAATGACAGACAACATATTTTACAGTCCACTTCCAGCTGCAAGATGCATCTCTTCCAGAAACTACCTGACCTCAGCCATGCACAAAAAAATTAAAATCTTTATCTGAGGACTGGGTTATTAGAAAGCAAAATAAACTCTTCTTTTGAAAGTACCATAAAAGGCAGAATGATGTATCCCACGGCTGTTGCATCTTCCCAGTATCACAGTTCAACAAAAGCACACCATATCTTCATGTTGCTTGTTCCACAAGCCACCTATGAAATATTAAATAGGCCCTTTTATGGCCCTTGGTGGACTACACGAAGGAACCACTAATCCCCTGTGCTCCCCTCTGCCTCCAACGGCTGCCTGCTTACAGAGCAGGGAAACATGTTTCGCAAACTACGCGCAAGTACCGCAGCTTTCCCATCGCTGGAACAGAACTGCGCAACACATTGCAGTACAGATGAGTGAAGTCATTAAATCCTGCATAACATAATTCCAGCCTTGTGAAACAAGGAGTGAAATAGATTTTTATTCCCACAAATTGAAATAAAGGAAGGGAACAGGTATGATGTAACTTTGACTACGTACCTCACTTAACAGGCTTTTACTCTCGGCAAAAACCTCTAATGCTTGATAATGGGAGCAGTATACAGATCTGGACAAGACAGAATATCCTACCACAAAATCCACCTACTCTACAATCTACCAACCTATAATTCAGATATTACCACTTTCAGTTACTTAAAAGTTAAGACAATGTGAAACATGCTGCCGAACCAGGGAAAAAAAGCTGAATTTCCCAGTGAATTGTTTGCCAGCTTTATGCATTTTCTATTCAATAAAAATAAAATATAGCTATATTAAAATATCAGTATATTTGTCTTTGTGAAACATATCTATAGTATTTTCCATGCTCTGAGAGTGGGATATATACAGTGATAAAGTTTATTACTATATGTGATAAACATTGACTTCCATATGGAGAATCCCTAGCACAACAGATATCAATAATAGTCTAAAAAAAATGTCAAAGCTCCAACACTATCATCGTGATTTTTCACTCCAAGTTGTCTTAGGCCAGAAAGATAAATCCATTAGAGAGCAGAAAAAACTATAATTTTCTGTATATTCAAAATCCACAGATTTTGAATACTGATTTCACTACAAGAAATGCGGCTTTCTTATTGAAAGTAAAATTCTTTGCTACTGGCTGTACGTGTAGTTTTAAAGTAAAAGTTTAAAAATCCAAGTTGATAAGCAATTTACCTATATTCTTAATTAAACAGTGGTTAATAAGATGACACAGTCCCAGAACCACCTTGGACATAACGTTCTGTAAAACAAAGTGGGGATGAATGTTACTGGGAGCCACACTAGATATTGCTGCTTTACGTCTCTGTGCTATTCTTAAGGTTTTTGAGTGGTCAGGGGGTTCGGTTCCCCTGCCCCATCCCCCCATCCCCCCCCCCCTTTTTTTTTAATAAACATATGAGAAAATGACAAAACCTCTCAGATGTTCTGTTACAAGACTAATTTACATGCTGCCTTGCTTTGAGGTTGCAGCCGTTGATAACGTTTTCAGAGACATGGACACACTTGTCCCCATTCTGAGTAGAACTGAATTCTGGTAATCTCTCTAACTCAACAGAATATGTTTATTAAGATGAGGAAACAAAGCAAGGAGAGTAAAAAATTCGTTTTCCCCATTTGTAGGAAAATAATTTTAAAACTGTGAGGCAGAAATATGCACAAACCATCCACAGCGGGTTGTTCTGCAACACCTGCCACAACCTGAGGAGAAGGAGTTAGGTGGATGCAGCACCCTGAACTTCCAACTTTACTCAGCTACGTAGGTGACAGCTATTTAATGAAACAGCATTTTAAGAGCATGAAGTGAAAAGTCCGTATTGGGTGTTATTAGCGTATTGTGTCTTCCGTGTGACTGATAGAAAGCAATAACTGTTAAATGGTATCGATCAAATATAATGATTTGGTACTGATGCTGTCACCTGTGCTTAAGTGTTAGTTGCTCTCCCTATGCTCTGCTATTCACAACTGGGGAACATATAGCCAATGTCTGTCAACCTGAGGTTCTCTCCGAACTGTTTTCACCTAAAGTCATATTTAGACATTGAAGCACGTAAAATACCTTTTTCTCACTCAACAACACTTTGTATTACGGTGTCAGAGCTAGACAGGATATTTTACAAAGGATCCTGACTACCCACATTGGTTGGGGAGATTTCAAAGTCATTTTGTGGCAATCAAACACATTTATTTACAGATGAAATAACTGAATATATATTTATTACAGTTTTGTTTCAGTTCTTGTCCTTTCTTCAGGAACAAACAAAAGCTTTTTATCTTGGGCAGTAATGCAGATGCTAAAAGCAATAACAAAAGAACATTATAGTAAAAAACCTGTCTTTAAACTCCATCTAGACTTTATATAACAAATTACTTGAAAGGGCAAAAAGAACAGTCATATTCATTTCTATGTTAGAAGGAGCCCCCTAGCACAACTTTTATTTTAAATAAAAAGAAATACTGTAAAAGTTAAATAATTAAGAAAAATCTTCAAGCTTTTGTAATTGGAAGGGTCCCAAAATCCCTTTGTGTTTCATGCTGAGATGCACAGAGAGTTGTTCATATTTAATTGAAAATGTATTAACATTACAATTTCAAAGGATCAAAAATAAGGGAGTTTCCTGAAAATTTAAACCAGGCTTTCAGTGTTTCCTGTTGTGCAGAAGAAAGATCTATTTTTAATGGAAGAAACTGTAGAAAAGGACCTAAAGAGGGCAATTTCTTCATTCTTCGGGGAAACTGGTGGGAAGTAAAATGGTGTATAATTAGTTTTGGTGGGCTTTCTTTTCAAATATATTTAAAACTTTGTGAAGGTTAATGCTCCCACACAGCTGCATTCAAGCACAAACTTTATCTGAATGGTGTTTTCACTAATTTTAGATTCTACTAATTTGAATTTACAAATAGGAAAGACTAATCCTTTGAAATTCTTAAAAAGGTTTACACTTTCTTTTTCATGTTTTATAACACCTGCTTATTGTGAGATTGCATATTCTTTTAATGTGAATTATTTTTCCTTCTTGACAGATCATGGATATCCATATAGTCTCAAGAGAAGCTCTCGATTATATGTATAAAAACATATATGCAAACTAAAATATAAAAAAATAAATTAACTCAGGATCCTATTTCTGAAAATTAATCTTCCCAGGTGGATATTTGCAACTAAAGAGAACCCAAGCCCACTGAATTTAAAAGAACTGTTGATAAGAACTGCAGTCAAAGACCCCAATATTTTATTAATTTCCTTTTTTTAAAGCTGACTTCTTACAACATGTGATACCTGTTAGAAACTGTACCGTTATAATGACTAGTTACTCATTGGTCACACTATTTTACTAAAAAGCGCAACCGATTAGAAAAATGTAATTAGGAAACATCATGCTTACCAAACTACATGTTTACTTTGGTCTCCAGTAATCTGAAATTTAACTGATGCATAAGCCTGTCGGAACGCCTTAGATCAATACCGGTAGAGTGAGCAATTGACACTTCTGAGCACCATAAATTAAATGATTACATCCATCATTTTTCCTTTATGATGTAAACAAAGTTACAGCAACAGAACACTGCCACAGGATCAATGTCTCCTGCTTAGAAAATAAATTCTTCAACACTTACGCAGCAGCAGGAGATTATTATTGTACAGCAACAGTCTATGCCATTTTCTTAATTACAGCAACAGCCATTGGTACTGCTGTTATAAGGAAGAATTGCTGAGTTTCTTCTGCAGCATACTTCCTTCTATAGCATATTTTTATTGCTTCGGAAGGTGCAGGTGCTGTTGCTTTAAGGTGCTGAATTTTTTTTATAAGAACATAAAATGACCAGAGAAATAGGCAAGGAAGTCTACCCAGGATGCAAAGAGCAGGCAGAAGCTGATCCATGCAGCTTTAAACCCCACATTGGAGCCCATCAGCAAACAGCGAGGGTGAGGTCAAACCAATTTGTTGCACAGAGGTATCCACACCTTCTTAATGGGTGAAGTCGTCACTTCAGTGACTCTGCACACATCTGACATGCACACAAGAGGCAGGATGCCACAGGACTTGCTGTCTGTGATCCCCTCTACAACTTACACGTGAACCCCTATCCATGTATTCGTTTTCTTTTTTAAGCTGTGGCAGCATACTTGGCTAAGCATCAAAGGAAAGCACACCTTGAATGTACTCTAACAACCGAATTACATGTTCTCACACCTGTACTACCCATCCATAGTTATGTCTCCAATGCATTCCCACATTACCCATGTGTCCAGCCCTACCAACTACTGATTTTCCCCCTCATTCCTTATTCAGAAGTCAGCACTGCAAACGGAGATAGAGCTGGTCAGCATTTCACCTTTTGCTAACGTATAGGCAGTCTTCCACTGCTTGCTCTGAGCAAACTACAAATGCAACGATGCCACTAGTGCCCAACATAATTTCACCATCCCACCCTATGGGACCTTAGTAAGGTCCAGCTTCCCAAACTGTTCCCTGCAGTGGCATACTGCTTCTGCTATCCCTAAACAAGGGAACACTTTATTGCTGCTCAGTGAGCCCTAGAGTTGGATAACACTGTTATTAGCTTCAGTGGGATAACTATACTGCAAGCTACTAAAGCAGTCTCTCTGATACAAAGAGAAAATCGTGAGATTTCATTCCTCAAGTCAGTGTTTTGCAAACAGAAGTAATAACAGGCTTTTTATTTAGATGCATTTCATATCTGCCAGCTGCACATTTCCTTCCTAACGTCCCTTCCTAAAAGCATCATCAACTTGGAAAAGTTGAACACTGAAAAGGGAAGAAATCACGTTAGCTCTCTTATATACATCCATTGTGCTACAGCCTTTATTTACAAGATTATACGTGTAAAGATACCATTATGGTTTATTTACATGACAGTCACAGCATGGTCTGCTAGCAAAGCAGCCTGTCCTAAGCACTGTCCTACTCTAGCCAAACTGATAACCAGTTCCTGAATTAACCATGATAAAATAATAGAAGACCACAATTACCACTGTTACTTTAACGTAAAGCTTTTTAGAAAGCACATCCACCTTGCTAAATCATGCATGGTAAAATATTATCCTGGCCCTGATGAAATTAGGATTTTATCCTTGACAGTGGGCCAAAATGAGAGAGAGAGAGAAAATCTCACAAATAATTCTGCAGTCTTTTCCATGGTCCTTTCAAACAATAGCACCAAAGACACTATAGGGAAGAACAAATGACAGCTGAAGCTCCCAGATCATAAGACAGATGTCAACAACAGTTTGGTGCAAGAAAGAAAATCAAGCAAACCACATTCTTGAACCAGTAGCCTGTAGATTAAAACCCCCAACAGGTTATACATTATGCATGGCCTTCATCATATCTAGTTCAATAGACACTGTGAAAAACTATTGGCACTGTAGCCATTTTAAAGGTATTAAAATCATTCATGCTTTCCTCTCATATTTCTATATTTAAATGTATTCTTCATGTAACCTACAACAGAAAATTAAAGAATCCAGGAGATCGTCATTTATCTTGTTTTTCATTTACAAACACCAGACAAATCACATGGATTTGCAATTCACAAATTTCTGGCTTTTTTTAAGTGTGAAAACTCCCAGGGACATTTGAGAATAATGTCCAAATACTTCGACATTTCTCTAGGAGTCAATAAGTAGTTTAAAATGGTAACAATACACTGCTGGCTTGCCAAGCATATAAGTTAAATAAAATGTCCAAGAAAATATTAAGGTACTTATTTATCTTCCTAATCAATTTAAGTCATAAGTTCTTTGTGCTTTATGTGAAATAACTGGTAGTTTTTATTCAGACAGATTATGCCAATTTGGATGGTAAACTCCAGAAAAAGAGGTCACGTTACATTTCGACATTTAGATTACTGGAGTAAGAGAAACAAAATATTTTGATCACATCTCATCCAGCAAGTATATCAGATCACATCCTGAAAAAGCGACAAATCAAAGCGTCAGCAGAATCACATTACACTACTCAGGGCTATTAGAGAGGCAGCTTCCATTACAAACTTCTGCCATCACCTAATGAGACAGTAGGCTTTGGGGCAGAGTTGCCTCTCAGAATACCTTTTTTTTGTCTTTGGCACTTCAAACTGAGTCTATGTAACAGGAGATTGGGCTCTTGCGAACAAGCATGCAATTTTCACAATTCAGCTGAAACCTCCTGCTTTCTAAGTAATGGAGCAGACAGATTGAGCAGGGACGAACTTCACAGATTCACAGAGTGTTAGGGGTTGGAAGGGGCCTCTAGAGATCATCTAGTCCAACCCCCCTGCCAGAGCAGGATCCCCTAGAGCAGATCACACAGGAACAAGTCCAGGCAGCTTTGGAAAGTCTCCAGGGAAGGAGACTTCCCCACCTCTCTGGGCAGCCTGTTCAGTGCTCTGTCACCCTCAGTGAAGAAGTACTTCCTCATGTTCAGGTTGAACTTTCTGTTTTCCAGTTTACGGCCATTGCCCCTAGTCCTGTCACTGGACCCTTTAGGTATTGATAAGATCCCCCCTCAGCCTCCTCTTCTCCAGGCTAAACAGACCCAGCTCTCTCAGCCTTTCCTCATATGGAAGGTGCTCCAGGCCCTTCATCATCTTATTGGTCCTGCGCTGGACCCTCTCCAGTAGCTCCTTGTCCTTCTGGAACTGGAGCTGGACAAGGAGACCCTTCTGGAACTGTCCTCCAGGTGATGTCTCAGCAGCACAGAGTAGAGGGGGAGGATAACTTCCCTCTACCTGCTGGCCACGCTCTTCTTAATGCATCCCAGGATGCCATTGGCCTTTTTGGCCACGAGGGCACACTGTTGGCTCATGGCCATCCTGTTGTCCACTAGGACAAGTTCCTTTTCCCCAGAGTTGCCTTCCAACAGATCAGCCTCCAACCAGTACTGATCCATGGGGTTGTTCTTCCCCAGGTGCAGCACTTTACACTTGCCCTTATTGAATTGCATTGTATTTCTCCCCGCCCAGCTCCCCAGCCTGTTCAGGTCACACTGGATGGCAGCACGGCCTTCTGGCCTGGCAGCCACTCCTCCCAGTTTTGTATCATCAGCAAACTTGCTGAGAGGACATTCTATCCCTTCGTTCAGGTCACTGGGAAATTCTTGAAGAGGGCGACACAGTGGAGAGAGATGCACCCTTCAACTCTTTCCCAAGTACAGTAAGAGGTCTCTGTTACTAAGTTCTCAGTAACTTAGTTATAGCTTAGAAGCAGGAGCTTGTGGAGGTGACTAATGATGAGTATGGCATATGCGATTGGGAACATCTGATGACTGGGGCTGTGCTGCCCTGCTCTCAATGACAATACAGTCAGAAGAGATTTTTACCGTGAGCTTTTTCTAATACTTCATAATAAAAAGACATTCCACGCTGAAGAAAGGAATCAAAAGCTCAGCCTTAACCTTGAGGTAGTTACGTCATCTGAAGCAGCTGACAGATTGGCTCATTGGATTACACACACACACTAATATCCCAGAAAAAGATTTGGCAACAGTTACAGATGCCCTAAAGCAAGACTTTCAGTTTATAATGACTCATGTAGTAGCTCCATTCTCAAAAATTAAGTATCATGTAAGTGATACAGCTATTTTGCCAAAGTGGGGTATAAGCTAAGATGAAACATCCAAGGGAATGATCCTATTATGGCCTGGCAGCTGGGTAATTGCAAAAATAAAAAACTACCAAAAAAATCCAAGTGGTTTATACATCTGAGTCATCATCTACTAAACTAAATTATTTGAATGTGAAGGTTTTGAGAGCTTTCATTAATGAACACGTGGGAGAAAAGTTCCATAAAGACAGGTAAGGCAAAAAATTGGCTGTAGAGGAAAAAAACCCCACACACACCAAGTTTATGTAATAACATTAAATAAACCAGAAATAAAATTTTGGTATTAAATATAGAGCTGGAAAAGAACAGTTTCAAAGACAGTAAGAAAGTTGGTTTGAGCACTGCGCATTTACCCCTGCTCAGTTCATCTTTATGGATATGTTGAAAGAATAAATGGTTGCAACTAAGAAATACCACGACAGATATTTCAGTGGACACTTTTATCCGATGGAAAGAAAAGAAAACCTTTGTCTGCCACAGGGAAAAGAGTTGATTGCTCCATTAAAGCTAGACAATTATAGTCCAGGTTGTTTTGTAGTTAAGCCAGACTGGTCTCACTGGTATCTTAAGTTCGTATTGATTGCCAGAGGCTTGGAATGCCCCAAATCATTCATTTGGGGCACTTATTAAAATAGTGCAATCACAAGCCAGATGTTTGCTGTTTGGCATATTTAAGTGTTTTGCAAAATTGAGCCTGCAAAACAAAAGACATGGCCACTTTTCAATCCAACTGTGCACAGTAGAACACAAAAATATGTTTAAATCAACACTAGAATTTAAATGCATGCTTAAAGTTAACCATGTTCCTACAAGTTTTGCTGAACAGGGACAAGAAAAGTTTCTTAAAAATCCAATTCATTCATAGTTGTGTCTATAAAATTAGGAGATGTAAACAGTTAACTCTCTCAACTCTTTCTGTAGCAGGTTTTTGATTTTAGCAAATAGCAAAATTAGCAATAGCAAAGCAATTGGTGTAGGTGCCAAACTTGGACCAGAACCAATGACAGTCAGTTAAAAAGCAATATATATATATTTGGCACCAGACATCAACAAGGTTCTCCACTACCACACCTAACAATTAAACCTATACGTTTCTTGTGTACAGTCAACTATCACTTTGAAGCACATGAGAGAAAGAAACATTTCTTCTTAGGGCACGGCCTTTTGGAAATTACGTATCATTCAATTTAAGTGCTGCAGGCAAACTTTTGGGGATACCATTTTCCTGCTGGTAGGCCCCATGGTTATGCTTTATCATAGGGCCTAGACATTCTGTGATCTCTCCCCAGTACCCCTCAACTGGTTTGAGCCCATTCAGGCCTGCCACAAGGAAATAAATTAATGTGGGAGAAATGGGTCAACAGCAACAGGAAATGAGCAACATGGCATAAGCCAAAACGTTAAAAAAAAAAAGTGTACAGGAGGAGGCAGTGGTGAAAGGTGCCTCGCCACTCCTGACAGACTTGCTCATGATCAGGGTTTCTCCCAGCTGACCTTGAAGCAGTCAACATTTCTGGGCTGTGTCATCCATTTCTCACTTACAGACATACTATTCTCTTAAAAAAAAAAAAAATCCAGCCTCTATATTTTCATGTCTCAGCTTCATCATTCAATTTCCAACTCATCTTCATTTTGTGATAAATCACATATCCCTGTGCATTCACAGACTAGTTACTGGTAGCTATGAATTTTAGCAGCTTACCTTGCCATCTATTAAAACATTTTGTCTGATACAGGGAACAGCTACCAGGGGCTGAAGATGCATCGAAATTGAGTCCATGTACATCACACTTGGGTCAACACTTTACCATCATGAGTTTTACATTATTTCATCTCTAGAAGTGTCTGCACGGGTATCGTTACAGGTAGATAACACCACCACACTTAACTTTTCCTTCCTATTTTCAACGATTTCACTTATCTAGCCCATTTATAATCAGACTATTCTATACTGTAGCTGAAGCCATTAAACGCACACATTTCAGTCTTAGAGCAAAGATGTAGCAATCACACTACGCTTGAGCATGTTCTGAGACAAGTGACACTGGGCCAGCAGTTTTAATTGCCTTGAGTTAGTGAGAATCAGATACAGCCAAACACTGTCAGAGTGTAAATGGAAGTGTAATGGCTATCTGAGATAAACAGAAGCACAAACAACTCAGCTGCAAATGAGCAAAATCTGTTCACAAGGCAGTCTTATGAAATAATTGAGCTCTTCTGTGCATTATATTTTTGCTTGGACTATTAGCAATCATGTGCATCACCCATTATTGGGAATTACAAACCTTATTTCTCATGTACTGTGGGTGAAATTGTGCCCTGAAAACAAAGGGCAGTCTAAACTATATTCCACCTCTCTTTCCCAGATTGCTCCAAGCTTGTTCCAGAGCTCCCTCCCTGTGTTTCACCCCTGCTGGAAATCTTTAGCTTTAACAAGAGTTTTACATTCGTTAATAACAATACTACTTACCCATAATGCTAACCACAGTGATGAATTCTGGGCTGTGTGCGACCATTCCTGTATTGCTGCTGCTGTAGTGTTCCATAATTGGTCTGTCTGCAGGGGGGACCATGGCTTCCCTCTCAAATGATTTTCCTGTAAAGTCTCAGCTCTTGCTAATCACTCCTGACAAATAACTTCCAGCACTCCAAGGTTCTTATTTCCCGTTCTTAGCAGGAATTGGAACATAGACATTTCTGCCTGTTAACATACTAACAAACATTTCAGGCACGGGTCACTGATTCAAACACAGGTCTCTCTCTCAGGCAGCTTCTATTCCTGCCACAGTCCCCCTTGCTTGCAGCCCCTCAAACATTTCCTGTAACCATACTATTCTGAAACAGCTGTAGCTCCCAGCTACCCTCTACTCTAAACACAAATCTAAGCCCAAGGAGAGGATTCATCTCCAAGTTAACCCTTTGGTTGCTTCAATCCTATATAAATTTAAACTTGAACAAGATATAGTAGCTCTCTAGCAAGCTGAAACCACTGTATTGCCAGTTTAATGCTGTCTTCTATGGCAGCAGTGCGTTTGGCCTTTTATTCAGTGAAGCATAGATCCATATTCTCATATTAAGGAATTTCCCTGTGAAGTAGATTGTTCATTTATTACAAAATTATCTTTATAGCATAATAATTTAATACCTCCCTACTGGCAACAGATCCAAATATTCAAATCATGCTTAGAGTGAACATTTTTTAAAATAACATTTTTTTAATATAGCTAGTTATTGATATGCCCTCCATCACCATAGCATTATAATATTTACTCCCTGACAAACTAATTCTAAAACATCTTTCGGGCACAGAACACTATACGGATTGGCAATTTGGGAAAACACTGAAGTTAACTAAGAAATGAGCACCAGACCTGGCAGTCATACCTGCCATCTGAGTTCAAGTTCAGAATCTGTTTTTTAGAAGCCTTAAAAATAAAATTAAACAAAAAAAACAACCAACAAAGGGCACCATACGCATACTTCAGTGGGCACTATGTCCAGCCTCACAGAATGCTGTTACGAACTGAGTAGGCCAGCGGGTGCTCAACTTTCTGGCATAGGTGAGCTACCTAATACTTTACCACAGCACAGGAATACTACACACCATCACATGCCTGATATGTACACATCTTCTTCTTAAAAATGAGACATTCCCTCCACACTGGGCTGAGTGCCCATCCAAGAAAGGCTCATCATACAAACTGACACACATATGCAATCTTGACATATAGGACATTCATATATTATATGAGAGGAGATGCTGACATTTCAGTCTCAAGAGAAGGCTTGCAGCCGCTTGAGGAATCTCCAAGCAACCTCAAGGAAAGTGGGTAGCAGAGAACATGACATCCAAGATCCACATAGAGACAGAGAAAGCTGCCACCTCTGATTTAAACTACATTTAATAAAAATGTATTACAACCTGATAAGTTGAGAAAATGAATAGAACATATCTGCAATTCATTAATTATTTATCACTTTTATCAGTCTTTCATTTTAAATGTATAAGTTATTTTACAGTTTGAACAAAATTGCTTAATAAAACTGGATATCAAGTGCAGTGCCTAAGATGGCCACCAGCTCAGTTAAAATTCTAGCATCGATACATTAAATAATCATCCCCCTATAGAGGTATATACATACTTTTTTTAGCTTTGATACTTTGATCTAATTTTCAACCACTACTTGTAACTACAGGATATGAACAAAAGGTGGCAGCAAAACTGCCAAGTATTCCTCCCCAGACATACTTTCCATGTGCTTCTTTTTAAAAGCAGACACAATTGTCTTGACACCCCTAATACAAGAACAATTCTCAAGTCTCATTACAAACCTAATCACATTCTGTTAAAAATTGTCTTCACGTAGAAACACGTTTGTACATGTGCTGTGCTATATTGCTGAGTATGCAATATAAAGTTCTTGAACTTGGTTGTTTTTATACTTTCAGTTTTCCTGGGATCAGCTCACTACGTAGTCACTACTACTGGCTAATTTAAACAACTTAAACTGACAGAATGTCTTACAGACGTTTTATGTTGTACTATGACATGTGTACAAGCGGTAACATCACAGTCAGAGTGTTATAGTGGAAACATAAAAGGAGCACAGGAATAAATCACTAATTTTCAGGATGTCCTGGTTTTATGACGACAGATACATAATTCTAGGAGGACGCTTTTGTTCCAATCAACAAAAAGTTACCATTTAAAGAAAAACATTTAACGCATAAACCAAAAATCAATGGAAACTGTATGACGCGATTTGTCTGCTACTGTCATTCTTTGCATGTGACCAATGATAGAAGCTGGCAAAACCCCAGCAGCTGTTTTTAAATGTCGCCCAGTAACATTCTGAACAGCACATGGGAAAACGTAGGTAAGCACAATGGATGAAGAAATAAAGGACATGACAAAACAGCAAGTTTGCAAAATTGTATACTTGAATGTTTAAATCATAACCTAGCCCTTTTCTGCATATGCAAAATTACGAAATCTTCATTGCGTATTTTTCCATAGGAAAATAAGCAACACTAAGAAAACAGAAGGCAGGACACAGTACTGATGAGCAGCCCTACTATACTTTGTTTTCTCCTTACCACTTAATACATGGCCCCCCGACATGATGTACAGAAACGGTCAGCAAATTTGTGCATGCGTTCATCAACGGCAGTAATTTTTGTCGTTCCCCCACACCTCCCCAGCATTACGTCCAGTTAAGCTTTATTGCATTCTGTGAGGCGAAGAAGTAGTAGAACAGCTATTCCCCCTCCTGACTAGGGAAGCGCAATTTCCCCATTTGGTTAACTGTGCATATCCAGCTAGGGCTGCATGGACAAAGCTGGATGTTCCCTGAATCCACAGCTCCAGAGCAGGTGGAACCACTGTTCCCAGTTACTCCTTCACACCCCTAGCAAGGGTGGTGGACACTCCCTGATCTGAATGTAGCAGTGGAAACATTCCTCCAGGGTTAGGAAAGGAGAAATGCAAGAGGGCAGCACTGTCTGGGACACGCAGAGAATGTGGAAACACCAGTTTTCCAAAATAAATAAGTAGATCGAGCCTAAGCCACTTTTTGTCAAGGTGACAATACAGAAATCTTTATGTGTTCTGTGGTGAATTTTAAGGCCTTACACCAAAAAACTAAAGCACTAGGACATTTATAGATCGCTTACATCTGTTAATGTGGTTCAAATAAAAAGCCTTATTTTAAGGGAAAAATAATAGCATTTAGGTTGATGTTTTCCACGGTTAAAAGCAGTAACATTACTGTAAAAGATATAAAATCTAATACATTGCCTAACTCCACTTTCAGCTAATAATGTTGTAATTTGATGCATCATTCTGGGTTGGTTTTTATTTCGCCCCTTCTTACTGAGCCTTCAGCTAATACAGAAAATGCTTTTACAGGGTAAATTGAAACTAACATTGGAAGCTGTATCACGCTTTATGTGTCCTTCATGATGACAAGTTACACCTCACAAAAAAAGCAACGTTGTCACCCTGCTGCTGCTGGAACAGAAGTCCGATGTTGCTGAACAATGATAGATCCATCCCTTCAGTTTAGGAACAACATTTTTGTAACTCATTTATGACCTTATATGTCTCAAGTCAGGGGAAAAAAAAGGATAATTGCAAACTACGGTGTAACAAACTAATGACGAAGAACATTACCACTAATATTTTGTGCTTTAAAACAGAAGTAGTTAAAATTATAATGCAACTTAGATATTGCACTTTTCTGCTACTAATTTTAGGGTTATAACCAGTCATAACAAAGCACCTGATTTTCTGGCAATCACCGGCATAAATGTTACCATCCAGAAACAACACACTTGCATACTCCACAAATCCCCATCACCTGGGGCTTTTACTACTGGCAGCCATTTGCATCCATCATTATCCCACTGCTACTGCGATCCTTTGCACACAGTTATCTCCACAGGACCCACTGTAATTGAGATGGAGAACATAAAGTAGCATCAGAACAGGAAACGACCATTTGGCCCAAAGTACTCCTTTCCAAATTCTTATCTCAACATACAGACTGACAAAGCAAACTCCCTTTTGAACTGAAGCTCAAGTTGCTGTAGGAACACAATACGCATAAGACAAAACCCAAAACTCAAACCAGAATAGATGGGTTTCCTCTCAGAGACAGCTGACTTTGAGCTAGAGGAGACCGTCTTTAGAACAATCCTGTTAAAATAATTCAGCAGGCCAACTTCAGCCTTTCATACCCAGAGGGTCCTGAGATTCCACAGAAATGAAGAGAATTATTTTGCATTATTATTTTGCACAAGTGCCAAAGGCAGTAGAATTTAGCGTGGTACATCACTTAACTATTGAATGAAGACATTGTACATTCCATATATTACTGTGCATTTATATGCAATGTATACTGGTTTGTAGAACAAGAAAAACTAGGAATGCATTATAGAAAGCCTGGTAGGGGTTAAAAGAAAATTAGATATCAGATGGCCTTCCCCTATTTTAATAGGCAGAATTATAACATACAAATCCAGGAGAAGTCGTCAATTAAAATAGGAAACACATAAAAGCCAGAACGGAGGTGACAATCATAAAGCAGTTATTTCAGAGTGTCTGCAGAGAAGGATGATGGGACAGACACAAATCTGATTCACAGCAAGAAGCAGGATCTAGTTGTACAGTAGCAGATAAGAGTGGAGGATGAGGAATGGCAAGCTTTCGTAGAGTTGTGGTGACTAAGAAAAAATATGTACCAGAGACTGGACAGATGATATATAGCTGGTGATATGAACCAGAACAGTACGTCAGTATTTCTACTGGTAAGCTTAAATATTATACAGCCTGCATGTCTACGTTACAGCCTGGAAAGGATTTATTAGTATTTATGTTAATTGAATATTTAATATCCAATACATTTAAAAATTATTATATATTTAAAATAACAAGCCACTGTTCTCTCATTCTTTGCTGTAATGCAACAGCTGTGATAACATATTTTCAGTTACTTGATGCATCCACAAACCATAGTCTCTAGGAACACAACAAATTAAAAGTGAATATAAATAAATAACTGGATTAAATTAACAAATTATAACAGCCACACTTAATAGAAAAAAACCATTTGAAGTAATGAATGATGGGAAAATGGTTCAATCTTCACTGGCTCCAGGCTTTCAAGGTGGCTAAGGCAAATGGTAACACAAGAACCAGAGTCTTAAGTGGAATTTAGTCCACCTGAATACAGCAGCAAGGAAGTATCTCAACTGGTTTCCATCATAGCCATGGTACAGGAAGAAAGTTTCTGGTACACCGTTATCCAAAAACATAGATGTTGTTCTCATCCTACTGCCCAAAGGCAGCACCTGGAATACTCCTCCCTCCCACTCCCCCATCAAGCAGCACTGATTTTAAGAGAGGCTAGGGTTCAACCCCACAATCAGTGCACGTCCTAGGCTGTGTAGTAGTAACGTGTGAGCCTAGTCTTACACAGCCAACAAGGAGAAGAATACACAAATAATGCCTCTACAACGCCATGTAGAGTTTACTCAGGAATGAAACACACATTCAGTCTAACCTACAGCATGAAGCACGGCCAGCTGCACTCTGCACAAGCTGCAGAGTCCAAATAACTCTCAGCAGATAATCCTAAACAGATCCCATTACAGTAAACCCCAGCAAGGGGGGGAAATCTATAATTAATGATCACTGTCAATTTAGCATCTCCCACGAGCAATTCCAGAGACCTGAAGTCTTGACATTTTGAGAGTTATCAGAATCAATTTAATTAGTTGAAAAATGGTTATTCTCAGTATAATGACCACTCTAACTGTTCCTAAAGTACCCAAGGAAACCAGAATTGAAGAGCATTCGAAAGGACTTACCTGTTCAGAGACTGATATGCTCTAGGAAGTGGAGGATATGACATAGATATGGTGCAAGCTAAAAGGCTATCAAGAAGGATTACAAAAGGATATACAGACCTAATGTTTCATAATAATTAAGCACCCAGAAACAGTTATCTTGGCAATTACTGTACATGCATGATTGATGCAGACTTTTCCAGGTTTTTAAATTATACTCTAAATGATCATGCCATGGCAATTCCAGAAAGTGACTGGTCTTTTTCCCATTAAATTAAAGTCCAAAAAGAATGGACTGGAGACAAAAAAAACCACCACAACCCAATCAGTTCTTTAAATAGATAATGCAGGACACAGGAATTATTCAGGGGTTTAATGAGACTTAGTGCAGAAAGCAACAACAACAATCCTGAGGCAAAACCTCACCAATTAGGAGACATTTTATCTTGCATTATGTTTAACTTAGAAACCTTTGCATCCCTGCAGTCTACAAGAAAAAAATTCTTTACATAGCAGGTTTCAAAGATTGCCTAACAATCAATATTTGGGAAGAGCCACATGAGAAATTTCCCTTGTGATTTAGCAATGACTCCGATTCCCCACGGTCTATGTTACTGACATTGCTGCAAATGTAGTGCAAGCAATGAAAAATGGAAGCTGCACGTACCGTGCTTTCCCCGTTGCCTTTACTCAAGTCATAACTCACTCTTGCATATACTGTAATTTAACCTGTGGAGTTCCCAGAGGGTGCTGTATAAACACTGCGTGAAAACTTAACCCGATCATTAAAACAGTATAGCATATTTTGCAGATTACGGAACATTTTCTAGTAGATCACCCAGCTGAACTTTCTTGCATTAAAACAAGGCTTCACCTGATCCATAAATTAAGTTTTCATATTAGGCAAACACCAGAGTACTTTGACACCTATAATGAGCCAGGAGCTGAGAAATGAAAGCCATACATGCCAAACTTCTGCATCTTTTCTGACAGACCTTAATCTCTCCCTTAGCATGTCCATAACAGTGCCGTAAGTCACTTTATAAAAAAAGAAAATATACCACTATGGTTATAAATATGGAGCTAGGCAGCTGCTAAAGTCACCCTTTGAAGAAAAGCTCGATCTTTGGGTAAGGGTTGTGCTCTCTCTCACAAACACCAGCTGAAGTCTGGCACACATTCAGGTCTGATACCCACCACTCAAATTGTTAGCAGGTATTAGCTGCCACATTACATTAGCCCCTCATCATGCTATCCTGCATCATGCCAGCATATAATGTGATTTAATGGGACATGATGTGACATATGTGATGTGACGTGATGTGATGTGACAGTTACCATTTAAAGGGGAACACACCTATTTTCAAATCAGATGTCCGTTATCAATTAAGCTGCTCTGGTGATGGTCAGACATTTATATGTCAAGCCCAAGCAAAACTAACCAGCATGTGTTGCCTGTGCTACTGAACTGATGAGCTGGGAATCTGCCAGCTACCCAAATTATCCTTGGGTAATTTGACAGATCTGTAATATAAGCTCTGTGTATCGGTTCCATGTCATATTTGCTCAGTACTACTGAAAGCATGTTTTTGCCATTTTTCTTCTTCATCCATCATAATTAAAATCACCTAAAATGCTGATTACCAAGCTGTAACTTGAGTTCTGTTATCAGCTGCTGTGCTTGGTATGTGAAAGAAAGAGAGGACAAAGAATATTACTCTGTGTCCGCAGCAAAGTGCTGAGAGGGTCGCAAAAATGGTCATTTAACTGTCCAGATACGATGTGGAACTAATACGAAAGTTAGTAAGAGCAGCATATAGCATGAGTAATAAAGCCTTTTTGCATCCACTTCCGCACAATGATTTTTCTCCCTCAGTAGAGAAAAGACATTAAATGCTTGATGCTTAAAACCAAAAAAGATTTGCATATGTGCAATGAGATTGTCATAAATCTGTTGTAGGCAACAGGCTGTGTAATATATGCATAATTCAAAAGGAAAGAGATTGTAGGTGAGCTTAGCGTACAAGTGAAATTCAGGCACTGTAGCGCAGCAGCTTTACACTGCATAAGGAATGCATATTATCCTTATGCAGATTAAAGTATTGATTCTTCATCATTCTATAGTTTAGCTATTAATATTCATGCAAACCCTCTGGGCTGGTCACCTTGCAGGAACGCAGAGAGCAGTGGAGGATCAGCCCTGTTTTACATCCGTGCCTCAGCACTGGAGAGCTTTCTGTGCACCACAGTAACATGGCTTCCTGTGAGTGATACGCCTGCAGTAGCTGCTCAGTTGACTGTTTCTGATGATCTTGCTGCTGCTGCAAAAAAAGGGTAAAGCTGCTGCCTCTAGATTTCCCGATGCAAAAATTGCACTTCAAGGCCGGATGGCAGCTTGAAGGTCACACACACGCTGACGCCTCACATGCCAGAGACAGGAAGCCTAATTTTAGCCCACAAGAAACTAGAGAGCTGATTAGAAAAAAATGAGATTCTATAATGCTTCAAAAGCTTTACAGGGGAAAATGATTCCTAGCACCAGATATCCCATCATACCTACGGAATGCAACGTTTCAAGGATGTCGAAAGAAAAGGTTTCCATAATAAGTGGTGGAAATGAATGAAAAGTAATTACACAATTGTCTAAAACAGGGAATGTTGAAAGAAACTGTGGATATAATAGGATCATATAGTGATTCTTTAGCTTGTGATCATCCAGCCTCGTAGGATAACAGGGAAATAAGTAGCAAGCTATAAATTAAAGACTTGGGAAATATTTATTGTTTTCTTTCCTGGCATAACAGTTGCTACAAAAGCTGCAACATGAACCACAGACTATGCCACCTTTTCCTTCACAAAATACTCCCACACAGGTCTGTCTTAACCAAGAACCTGGTCTCACCTGACTTTTCAGGCATGAGAAGACAGGCTGTGTGGAGTCTGCCCAGGATGTACTGCAAAGTGGCAGTGGTTGTTTCATGAAGTCTGGTGCCTTAAGAGTGGAAATCTATTCTATTAAGAGAGGTTATGTCATAGACAGACCATTCCACTCATGACCACACATGTTTTCCTTTTCTTCTATTTGTAGTCCATATTGTTCTTGCAGAATATGCTGCACTTGCTTTCAGAGAAAAACACCACTCACTCCTCCTGCATTTGTTTTTAAAACTGTGTTGAAGAGAATTTAATGGCCAGAAGAGAGGGGCAGAGAGAGAGGGGTCATGACCAGCTCCTTACAGATGACTTGCAACCACTGCTGAGAATCACACTGGAAATCTCCAGCTGGGCAAACTGGTAGAGGAGCTCAGCAGGGGTTTCATGGCTGCATGGCCAGCTTTGCATTCATACAATGGCTACATCCAGTATACCACTAACACACTGCACATGCTGAGAACCAAAGATCAATGTTTTACTCTCCACATCCTTTGTTTTAATAATAAAGCAGCTTTGGAAAATATATTTTGTGTCCCTCAGATTTATTTGGAATTTTCATTTTCCTGTTTACAATAACATATATTGCTTGGCATTCGGATAGTCTTCATTGTGAATTATTTTAAGTTCTCAAATAGTTACAAGAATCACTTCTGAACTTCATTTAACACAATTACAAAACAAGCATAACCAATCGATAAAACATGCCACAAAAACTATTACTGGTATTTCCCCTCTCCCAGACCCACTTCTTGCCTGTGTCAGATCATAGTATTAAGGTCCAGGTTTACTTTTGTAAGCATTTTTGAGTATATTTTTCCTACAGCTTTTTAGAGAAAAATAAAAATAAACATGCCATGGAAGGAAGCAATAAATTTAATGGAAGCAGTACTCCATTCAAAAGTTGCAATGAAATTATCCTATAGGCACCTGATCCACCAGATATGGTGAAATATGTATCTGTCTGCATATCTGCCTTCTTTTGATGTACCCTTGGACTTGAGACATCATTGCCATAAATTGCAGGCTACACTGCATTTCTAAGACTTTTTTACATGACAACTTTGAACTGAAAACCTCCATCATCTAAAACATGCCTGTCCATCGTTCTATATAGAGTTCTTGAAAATATACTGCAAGCAAGCATAGGAGATCTGGCAAAAGGGAAATCAGCGTGGAATTGTTTTGAGGTTATATTCCTGTATTTTGCACCTTCAGGCACAATTTTGATTTGATTATAATGATGTCTATACCACTGGGGAATTTCTGTTCCTATCCACATTTTAAAAGTTCACATCAAGGTCAGAAATCACTTTTTGGACTTAAATTTCACAGATTCCAAGTCTGAAGTGCTTTTTGTTGTTGTTGTTAGGATACAGAGTACATAATTTCTCAAATTCAGGTGAAATTGGAAAGAAGTTAAGAACATAAACAGCCATACTGAATGAGACCAAAAACCCTTCTAGCATGGTATTCTGTCTCTAGCAGTGGCCTGAAGTGCATAAGTAGGCAAGAGTATAAAAACAGGACAAGTATAAATGATACATCCCCTAATATTCACCCAGACTCCACTTATTTTCAACTTAGGGACTTCCTGAACCAGATATGATATCTATGTGTTCAGCTAACCTTCAGTGAATTTCTCCTCCATGAACTTTCCCATCTCCCCTTAGACCAATACAAAATTTTAGCATCCATCATTCTTTTGGCAAGATCAACTACCCAGTACATGAAATCCACGTCTTTTTATTTGTTTTGAATCTGGCTCCTACTACCTTTATTTGATTTCCCCTGGCTGTTGGACAAGATATTGTGAAGAGAATGTGAACAATTGAGCCTTATCTGCACTTCATATGATTTTATAGGCTACTATCATAGCCTCCATCAGTCCTCTCTTTTCCAGACTGCAAGATACTCATTTATTTAATCATTCCTCATACAGAAACGCTTCCATGCTTTTATCTTTCTAGACATTCCATGGATCCCTTTTCAGTTCTATTACAGTCTTTTGGAGACTGGGGGACCTGTGGGGGTGGCAAGAACTTCTCATTGTCTAGGTGCAGGCAGGTTATGGATTTTCAAATAATACTGTAATGATATTCTCCATTTTGTTATTTTTCCTCATTTCTAGCATTTTATTTGTTTTCTAACCATTACTGCGCACTAAACTGACACCCTCAGAAACTTATCTACTGTAACTGAAATACATCACTCCAGAACATTCAGGATAAGTTCAGAAGATATCATCATAGGTATACAAAATCAGGGTTTTTTTTCTGCATGTGCATCACCTGACATTTGCCTATATTCAACTTATCTGCTATTTTAGTCTGCTGTGTTTTGTTTTTCACTTGCCAAGAAGAACAAGGCAGATTATCTGTGCATACTGTCAGCATCCTCTAGACACAGTTTTTAAAATACAGTGAGTTTTCCCATCAACACTGGATGATAGAAATTGCTCTTGTGTGTGTTAAGGCATGTGCCCCAAGTGCCCACAGAGATCCCAGCATGGATTTATTACAGCTTATTTCATAAAAGTAATATCCTTAGGGAGGCTCCACTGTCCTACATCCCCACCTCCAATGCTTCTGAATACATCTAAGTTGCTCAGAAAACCTCATACAAGTTTTTAACTTAATATTGAAATAAATACACTTTGAAGAAATAGTTCCATTCCTACACATTCAGCAAAATCCAGGCAGAATTCTAGTAGACTCTCACTTGTCTACCAACTCCAAAAAATCTGTCTTGTTTTTTTTGCTACTAGGTCACAGTACTGATCCCTCCCACGTCATCACGATTCTGACGTTCCCTAGGGCTTCCAGGTTTCAGTTTCTCTCCAACCAGCTACCAGCTAAAGGTGTTCTGGCAGCATGTTTGGCTGCAGTAGAGCCGAGGGTATTGGGGACTGCACAACTGAAGAACAAAGCTGACAATTCTTTCCAGTTTTTTTAAGGAATGTCTCCAACAGGCTGATCATTGTGCTGATGTTTTTAGCATACAAACACAACCAACAAGAATTGTGTTAACTTTCTGCCTGCAGTTACAATGAATGTCCAAGGCTTTGCTGCAGCGTATGTATTTGGGTTGTGGGGCTGTTTTTTCCCCTAATTTTGCTCCCAATTTGAGAGAAAACATAGGCAAGGAAAACTTGAAAAACTCTTGCTGAACTGAATTTTCACATCATCTCAACTTGTGCACTGAAAGTATGGAAAGAATACGTTTGTTTACATTTGTGTTATCTTCACATGATATATTTTCTTCAATTTCAGATGTTAATTTTAAAGATGCCCATTATTTAATAAATCAAACAAGATATCTAGAACCAAATCCATTAGGTTGTCAATGGACAGAATAAAGTCTTCGGATTTATTTCCGCAGGGCAATAACTGATTTATAAGTTCATACAGGTAACTATTTCTTCAGAGGAAGAAGATTACTATCCATATACACCTTTCAATTCTCTAATGAATTCTTTCATTGCCATGTGAAGAATTTTATGCTTGACTAATCAGTTGCTTGATGGTTTCCCATAAAAAAATAACTAAACAATGCAAACATAGTTTAGATTCCCATAATAAGAGATGGGGAAAAAAAGCACACAATAAACATCACAAATTCAAATATTTCTAGAGGATATTTTAATTTAAAACTGCCTGGCATGTTTGTTGCCCCAAAAGCTTCAGCTATATTGGAATTTCAAAACATCTGTTTTCAGAGCAGCATCTATCTTTTGTTAGCATTTAAAAATATTCAGAATATCTACATTTATGGGTGAGGATCACAAGCAGAAAAACTCAGGCTATTAAGGTTTCTTATGATTCCCATACAGATCTTTTCTCATAGGTCTGCCATATCTTGCTACTCACACATTCATGCAGATGATCTTTACTCCCACTGATTTAAAAGGGCAACTTGAATGATGAAGGGTTGCAGTGTAGGTCTGTTGCATTTCAAATTTCAGATCCACCAAAAAATTTTGGCATCATGAAAGTATCTGTTCTTCTTAAAATAGGAAAGAAAGAATATGCTTCAGCTACCCTTTGACTACACAAATCAGTAATTGCAAAGATCATATGATTGTTCTTTTAGTACAGGAAAGAATCTGAATAGTTTTATAATAGAACAGTTCCCATGTGATTTTTTTTTTTTAAGACACAAAATATAATCTTTTTAACCCACAGATTAAAGTGCCTTTCTCCTTCCATTATATAAATCCTACACCAGATTAGAAGACAGAATCATATCTCTGTCTCCATTATGACCTGAAATAAAACAGTTTTTATACTATATTGACAGAAATCTTCATCTCCAGGGGCCTGCATTTGCTCTTACTGAAGTTAATGCAAAAAAATCTAATTGGTTTCAGTGACAGCAGGATATAGTCTGAGGCTCCATTCATGGGCCTTTCTGGAGGAAACACAAGAAAAACATTTGTGACCATTATCCCCCCTCTCTGACCATTTATCCTTCTTTTTGTTTTGCCCCATATTTTAAAATAATTTTAATAGCTAGTCACCACTGCTGGGGCTAGAAAGAAACTGTCATGGGGGAAATGTATTCCTTGGGTACCTATGAATGTCTTTAAACTGTCAGGTCTGAGAGACTGCTGGCTGGCTAGATTCCTGCTCTGTTCCACAGTGTCAACTTCTATGTTGGATATGGTTTCTTTTTTTGAAAGATGTACAGAATTATATCTGGGTTTTGCATTTAAAATATAGCTAATTTTTTTTTTTTTCATACATGAGCCTGAAGATGCAAAATAGTAGATAACTGGGTTAGATTTTTATGGAAGGAAGTGCTGAAAAGCAAATGCACAAGGCCAACCCATATTCCCAGCATACTGAAATTAACGCTCTTAGGGCATTCTGCATTATTCCATCACAAGAACAATTCTGCTTATCTCCAACCTTGTAAATAGGTACCCAGTGAAGACTGTATGGCTGTCCACACTTTCACTAAAAAATAAACAGGAGAAAGAGGATTTACCACTGCCTTTCTTCAGTTTAGACTTTTGCAAAATCTGGGCCAAATTATAAGATTTTGCTTTTGGTTAAGCTTCAGACATTTAGTAATTCTCACATTCTCCAAAAGCCAATTCTAAATGGCCCCTAAATTTCTTTAGGAATTTCCAAGGCATATGCAGCACAAGTTTGATTCCTAATTGTATTTAATAACATTCTAACATATGGCAGTTTAAAGGCAAAGAGGAAAATAAAATCTTCAGCTGCAATATCCCAATAGTAAACATTTTTGCAAATACATGAGTGTAGGACTCCCTGCGTGCTGAGCTCTTCCCATTCTGAATATGGGTACCATAGGCCAAGACAAAGCTGGAGCAAAGACAAGAGTATGCATGGAAATAAGGGAGGAAGAAACATGGAAAAGGCAAAAATGTTTTCAGCACAAGTAGTTCCATATAAAAATATTCTGCTTCTATTTTAAATTTTTCCTCTAGGAATGGTTTTCATTGTTGCTGGTTTTATCCTAGTAGACTTGAAATAAAGCAGACTGTATCAGTGAAAATTTATGAAGGAATTTAGGGAAGAAAATGAGAAGGAAAGAACAATGGCCCGTGGCCAGACAGGAACAGGAAAGCTCAACTACTATTTCCAAACAGAATGACAGAAAAGGTCAGAATTCACACCGCTCATATTAATATTGCAAATCCACATCTTCAGAAATGGGGAAAAAAAAATTGGAAATTAATTCATTGTTTGCTGGTTTCCATATACTCAAATCTTCTAAGCAATCAAATCTAAAACTACTACAAGGTGACTATCTTTTTAAAAGAAGCTAACTGCAGCAAAGGATTTTCTGAATACTTTGCTCACTCAAACCAAGTATTTCCACACTGCTAGAAAAAGTATCTTCATAAGTAGAGCCCAGTTGCAATCTAGTCATATACTAGTAATACACAGCTCTTTTCTGAGGCATATTATTTACATTATGGATTTATTATTGTCTTTTGTTATGTTGACACGAAATAATCTTTTGTCTCCTTCTGCGTTAAAGCGGTGCAAGCGTCCTTTGCTCAGTAAATAATTCAAAGACATATAAATATTTTAAGAACAATAAGCAGTATATTTTGGAGTGGTGGAAGAGAAGTGAAATTAGTTATTTGTAGCAGAGATCTTGATTGCAGCACTATAATTGTTTTTCAGTTTGCATTATCCCACAGCAAACCAAATTTCTCCCTTTACTTTCAGACACTGAATATTTAGTTTCATCTGCAATAGTAATTTTCATGAAAAAAAAAAACCACAGAATCATTCAAGCTTGAACTTCCAATGCTTTCAAACTTTCTGTGCTAAACAAAAGAAAATTTACTTATAACAACTTGTTTGTCTTGCATACATCTTTTTTAAGTATGGTATAATAATCTGTTTCATAAATATTGTGTTTATGAGTTACTGGATACAAACTCACAGAGAACTTGAATATAATTAACCAGTGAAAAGTCTTCAGTCAAAAGTTTTTTCCTTATCAGGCAGAAATAACAAAGAAGAAAATTTCTTATTCTTTTTATATTCACATAGAAACTGTAGTTGAAATGATAAATGGAAACTGACCTACAGTCAAAACTAATAGAAGTTTAGAAAGCTGAATAATGTGCAGACACAGCAAAAATTCATTTGGGAATCACTTATTGCAAGTTATTTTCCTATGATCTGAGACTGGTTCTCAGATCTGCAATGCAGATCTCCAAAATCTGGAGTCAGACAGGCTATAAGGCCTGGCAGGAGCTCTTCATTAATATTGTCAATGAATTTGCATGTCCTCTTCTTTCCCCTAAAATACTAGCACAAAATTGGCATATTCTTTTTTCCTCTGACTGTTGGGTGGGCCTGCTCTAAAACATGTGAAAGCAGCAAATTTAGAGCCTCTATGCAGTAGTGAATTCAAGGCACAGTCGATCTGTTATTAGCTTTAAAACACAAAGAATGAAAAGTTTCAGTAAGAGACAAAGCTAAACTTGCTTTGGTCCATTGCTTACAGAACAAACAGTAACCCAGCTCTGAGCAGTCAACCCCTGTCACTCCCGCTCTCTGTATAAGGATACTTTATAATGGAGCATTTGGCTGCCGTTCTTCAACATGGCTTTGACAGTTTCAAACCTCACTGCTATAGACAAGTGGTTAAACCCCCAGAAATTTACAACTTCAATTTAAATCGTGCTTCTAAGGCACAGACAATGCAAAATCCAGAGAAAGATCTATTTGATGAGATGTTTTCTGTAAAGATGCTTGTAAATATACTTGTGTTAGTTTTCTTTAGCCATTTATGCATATATTAAAAAAGGAAGCCTGCAGCATGCTTCAATAAATTATAAGTGAGGACCACATCCAATCCTCTTTATCACACTACACTGCATGATAAATTCAGAACTTGGAATTCGGGGAACTTCTGTCAGATGAAAGCAACATTTTGAGGAGGTGAGATGACCAGGAACGTGGGAGCTAGGGGCAGATTTCACCCCATTTCTCTTACAAAGTGACACATCCTCTGGAAATCTTTGTCCATTTAAAACAAAGAGATTTTGTAAGTTTTGGATTAAGCCCCATTCTTTTCTTCTTATTGTGCCTTTTGTTACGTTTCTTCTGAATATGGCTTGTTATCCTCTGTTTTTTTCTTCTTCCTGTTTGTTTTAGAAGCTGAGGGTTATATAAAAAAAATTCTCTGAAGTCCAGTGAAAGTTTAGTAGCTGCCCCTGTGACCTTGATAAAGATCAAGGATAGACTTGACATAAAACTGCTAAAAGGCAGTAGCAACAGAAATTGGAAATATCCCGTTAGAAAGGACAGGAGAAATAACCCCTTCAATCCTCAGAAATATCAGCAATAAAACTGATACATTTACCTACTCTCAAACGTAAAAAGTAACTATTTCAGTACTGCAACTACCTTTTCAAGCCTATTTCTTACCCTACACGAAAAAAGATTGTAAAAGGGGGTACAGATTCATCATGTGATATAAAGAAATGAAATTATTTTTGTGAGCGTTTAATTATCTAATTCACATTCTCATGTGCATTTTAGCATGGTTTATTTTCAAACCTAGACCAAAGTGTTGGAAAACACTGAACCAATATTTTTTCTGATCCAGCCATCTAAGGCATGACAAATATTTTCCCCTCATGCAGCACCTTCACAGGCCTTGGCTTTGGTAGATCCAAGAACATCTTGAGAGGATTGTACCTGGAAATGTGCAGGACCAGAAGGCTTTTCAATTTTGATTGAGTTTCCAGCATAACTCCCTCTCCTGGTTAGTCTACCATCTCTACCTTGTCATTTTGGGACAGACACAATGTTTCACATGAGCTTTATTGTGACCACAGTGACAATGGAGGCCATTTCACATACCATGGCAAAATATTTGAAACAAGGTTATGATGGGAACTTGAAGTTACCAGTATAACCACAGATTTTGTTTGGATTATTTTATGAGGAAAAAAACATGATAACAAGCCATCCTAATTGACTGTATCCCATGGACTTTAAAAGTGTCAGAGCAATTTAGCCTTTAAAGCACTACATAAAATATTTTATCACATCTCTGCCTCAGTAACTTTAATAAACTACACAGCCTTCAGGGACCAGGCTCCTTATAAATTAACTGCCTTCAACTTGCTGCACAAGGGTCTTTATCTCTTGTCAGCTTAATTATGTGTTTAATTTTATTTTTAACATTTTTTTAAATGACCCACACCACAAGAAGCCTAGATTGTTTAATTAAACAAATGAATATGGTTATATCTAGCACGATCAAAGCACTAATTTGTCATACTAATGTTTTATACAGAGCTGATAGTTCCATTGTAGTGCTAATACACTAGTTTAGTCTAAAGTTTATCAGCTCACCTTTCCAGTAATAATTTAAAGTTTAACTTTGTTCCACCGCCCTCCTACAACTAATTGGCTGTAGGTTTTCCCCAGTGTCTCAACAGAAGCTAGACTCTAATAAGTTATTAAGCAATTACTAATGCATTATTGCTTATGCATGTGTGTTCCAAATTTACACTCTACTACAGAAAGGCTCAAATGAGTGTCTGGGCTGCAGAACACAGCTGCACAAGTCTTTCTCTTCAGCAGCAAAATTTCTATTTCATATCTGAGACTGAAACAAAAAGGCAGTAAGAGTTACACATCTACAGCAAAACCTAGAAGGAAGACTTCATCAGAGGCTTGAGGTGCTCAAGAACAGCATGACCACCAGCCAGCATGAGGGTTGAAACACATTTACTGCCAAGACTGAATGCGGAGGAAAGGAAGAGGCCCAAGGCCAGGAGCCAGGCTCAGAGTTACACAGCATGAGCCTCCTGCGCTGGCATTCTTTTATGTGATCCCCAAACAAGCCCTTTCTCACAAAATTAATGAAGAGAAAAGGCACTGCAGCTACAACATCCACACTCAGGACATGTGAAACTTGCTTCCAGATCCCACCTGTGCAACAAGACCTCAACCCACGCCTCAAAGTACATCAACCACTTAGGCTATCGGATAATGTAACAGGGAGAAGAGATTCTTTCAGTTCTTTCTATTGATTTGGCTGCAAGAAAGGGGAGAAAAGTTAAAGAAAGCCCTTTTCTAGCACTAGCCCCAACACTCACCTACAATATGGGTCTGTATCCCACTACACGCTCCCAAAACCTGTTTTTTTGTTTTACACTGAAATGTCATTAGATCAGACAAAAATCATTGGAAACTAAGCCATTGTACTTCTCTGCGACACAGAGTGACAAGCTTACAGGCATATGTTCACCCTCACTTTGTGATAAAAATGCAAGAAGCTCTGGTAAGCGAGAAGATTATTCTCCTTTGTCTTCCAAAATAACCTCTAGATCAGAGACCTCATCCAGGAATGAGAACCTGAATCCTTTCAGATAAAAGTGGGAACTGAAGCCAGGTCTACCACACTTAGAGGAAGTGCTCTAACACTAAACTACTGGATAGCAGCAGTGAAGAAGGAAGGACAGCGGCAGCACAGTAGTTTTGGGGGTGGAAATGTGGGTATTTAGTAAACAAATGCAGTATGGCTTCTCGTATGCAAGGTTACAATGAAAGGATGACTCACTCCTGGGACTCCAAGTTAGGTACCGAGTCCTTAACTTTAGACTAACCTAAGTTACCAACTCCCTTCATTTTTCAGAGTAAGAGACTAAGAAAGGGAGTTAATGGGATTTTCAGAAGAGACCCAAGATCAAGGATGAAATTTGGTGTTTGAGAGCTGGTGGGCAAGCACAGCAGTGATGCCACCTTCTGGATGGCTCCGTCTTTCTAAAAGTTGTATCTCCCTTTGGAGTCTTTCCATATTCCCTTTCCCCCTAGCATCAAGCCTTTTTCATTATAGAATTACTAGTCTTTTGGTCTCATGATTTTTCAGCCAATATTTTGATTTTTTTGATGGGCTGACTCACAACCTGTGCACACCAGGACTGGCAATTGTACTGGTATGGTACATTTTGCTGCTTTAATATGTACATACTCTGTTTCCTCCTTGCAGAAAGCTCCTTATAAGACATAGTCATGTAACACAGTACAGGAAAACAGTTATTTCAACAACCTGCCTTCAACAGCCCCATAACAGAGTCCACAGAAGCCATGATCACAGGTGTATACCTGGTAATATGAAGAAGCAGTAAGTACAAGCTGTATCCCTACTTGGCTGTGCAGTCTACCTGGTCAACAGGCTCACCAGCTCTAGAAATCAGAGCAGCAAGATTGGCTGGTGGTGAGAAAATCCTTCATGTCACTGAAATACCAACTATCACAATGGCTGATTTGTACCAGGGATTTTTCTAAATATGGACTTGAAACTGAGGTCAGTGGAAGTCAAATGTGTGGTTTTTTAAACCTTTAGTGCTAGAATGACACTGGGCAGTAGATGGGAACAGCACATAGTGACGCGAGTGATTGATGATGGCTACACTGTGCATATGATATGCACATTAACTTCAGAAAGTGATAGAAAGCACCTGGAACAAAGTCTGCTTTGAAGGTCAAAGCTGACAGAACCTTTATATACGTGGGAAGATGCCAGTAGAAGAGCAATAACTTTTAAGAAACCTACAAGAAGTAAAAAGCTGAGAAGTACAATTGCAAGATCTTGTGGAATTTATGGCTTGCTTGGTTAATATGTCTGTCTGGCTGACTGATAGTTCCATTGTGGTAATAATACAATAGTTTAAAGTGAAGTTCAATTGCCCATCTTTCTAGACAAAATGTAGAACTTGCACTTTGTTTTCCAGTGCCCCTCAGACCAACAATGAATGACTGCCAGTTTTCCCAAATGCATTGCAGATGTTAATAAGTCATTAGCTCATTACTTTTTGCCACGTACATCCAGACATATCAGTTGCTACATGAAATTAGAGACTCACACTTAATGGAAAAGTTTGAGAAGCATTTCAGTTAGTTAGATTGGTTTTATAAAACCAGATTTTGGTATTTTTTGTTGGGTTTTTATTTTTGTTCTTGGTTTGTTTGGTTTTTTTTTTTTCCCAGAAGCCCTTTGTTTTTTGGGAATTTCATTTCATTTGTTCCTCTGCTTTTGTCTTAATTTAAAACCAGTATGTTTTACTTGTTATTCTCCATAGAAATGAATGTGTTATCAATGAAGCACGATGCCTTCAAGGCAGAAACAGAGAACAAACATTTCACTTTAAGATTAAAATATCAAAATTTTGGTTTACTATAAGCAAACTGTGATAGATACATATTGCAGGGGTAAAAGCACTAAACAGGCAATTCACTAAACCTGCAAATGAAAGAAAATAATGGATTTAAGATGTACTATGTTTGTTTCTCCCTAGCTGCAAAACCAGCTGAATTCAAGGTATGATTGGCATCACCCTCTATGAGTGGTTTTCAGTTTTTGAAATTATGAAGAAGTTACCAGTTTAAGCCAAAACTTCCCACAATGATTGTTCAGACTCTAAGATGCTCCTCTGACTGCTGTATGAATTCTGACCGGATTACAAACTCCCATAATATCAAAACTTGCTCATCTCTGTACAAGTTTGCTAAAACCTCAGCTAAACTCACCAAAGGTTCATGTTCTGATTTGTGACAATCTGTGTTTTCCTCTTAGATTCAATTGTTGATCTGAAAAATAAACCAGAAGCTTTTCCCACCATGCTCCTGATTTCTCCCTTCCCAGTGATGAAGCACTATGCAGATGGAAGCTTTACAAAGGTAAACAAAAAGAGCTACACCTAAGGCATTAAAGGAAGGAATGAAAACAGGAAACAGGCCAACTGGCCAAGAAACAGTTTAAAGATAGGAGATTGTCACTAATGACTTGGCCACTCCACTGTGAAAGAGCACAGAACCAGGTTTACAGCTGGATACCAGAATGGATTAGCAATTTCAGACCCTGCATACCTTTATCTCAGAGATGGGTGTTCAGATACTGCACAATCCCTGCCCTCAGAAGTGCCATGCTGCTTGCCAGGTAAAAGTGCATCTGATCTGCTCATGAGCCCTATACAACTCAAAAGTCTGGTATCACGCCTGTATGAAACAGCATGCCCAGATCAAGATTGTCCAACGTCCTTAACACTGACTGTTTACATGGAGGTCATTGTGCTGCCTCAGTAACATCCCTTTTTATGAATTAATGTGTAGTTATAGTTTTATATACAGTCTATTAGTTTAAAGAACTATTCAATATCTCTCAGGTAGGGGTGAAGCAACCCTCACCTACTGCAGATGGTAAAAAAATATTATAAATTACATTTCCTTTTATAAATCAGAAAAATTAGATTCCCACTTCACCTAAGAATGTCATTACTTCAGCTAATGAGGTACACTACTTACAGCAAACAAATGAATTTCTGATGCAACAGGTAGAAGCTTTCAGAAGTAGTGTGTCATGCAATGTCATCAGATACTTTACTTAAATTGAAAAGTCCATTCTAGGTCAGTACCAGTTAAACGTCCATTTTATTTCTTCTGTGCCTTTCTCATTTGCTGAAAGCTTGGGCAACATCACACCTTAGGTTAATCCTAACATTTTAATTAGTTCAGAGCTGACAGCTATTTGTACTTTCAGTAATAAATTTTAGAGTCACTGGAAAGTAGATTAGCCTGTAATTTAGGAAATCTTGCCCATGTGTTTCACTTCCCCATGAAAGACAGGCACGCTCATGAGATTAAGCTCTAGCCTGCAAGTGAACCTGTTTTTCCCAGCACATATTTGCTACTGATGTCATAAATCATGTTTAAATCCTGACTTGCTTGGCCTGCTGGTGGCAAGTAGTTAGCGTAAGACACAGACTCATTTGCAGGTAGAATACACAGAGAAGTGATCCCATCCTTGGAGATACTAGCTGGCTGATGAACTGATTTGGCCTTCCTCAGTTCTTTTTTCTCATATGTGTGCTGCTCCAACACAACTGCCTATGAAGGTCACTGTGTTTGCAAGCAAATTAAGTTGCTTTCCCCAGTTGGTTTTACACCTCTGGTTTTTACCTCTCCAGACGTATTTCCAGAAGACCTGTGTTGGCAGTGCTCTTTGTTCATCTCAGACTAAAGTATGGCATTTATGACAGAAAAAAAATAGGGTGCTCATAGGTAAGGTCTTATTGGAAGGGATGTTTGGTTTTTGTTTGTGAGGAAGCTGGTTCTTCAAGCAGAGAAAGTGACCCTGGCAGTTTGACAGGGTCAGGTCAGATTTAGCCAGTGACAAAATTATGCACCAGTCATCATTCTTCAATATATCCTCCAGGGAATGAAAGAGAAGTGAAAACCCCTTCCTGAGTACACACATCTTCTTTCTTTGTGATCCTAGAAACCACACAGAAATACCTGATTTTTTTTTTTCCAGATATCTTGCAATATTGTAAAGTTATAATATTGAACTTTACAAATTCATTCACTGCTTTACCATCAGATTTGAACATCACATGTGCTTCCACAAATAAAATAGGAATGCTCTTGCTGTTACAGATGCTAGAAATGACTAGATAATGCATTTCACAACCATGCCAATGGTTATTTTCTTTCACTCATCATCTTTTGTTCAGTGCCAGTTATTTCAGTTGGCAGATGTGGTTTCACAATCCTCTATAATTGTATCTGCTAGCATTGCATAGCTTAGAGTTCCTCCCAAGAGCATCTTTAGAGATTTCTTATGTCCACTGCAGGTCTGTTCCCCATTAGTTATTTCCTTACAGAATAATTTTTTCAGCAAACGCCTCTTATCCAACTGTGGAAGGCAATCTCCCTATCCGAGTGTGATAGGAAATGGTACCACACATTCCCTTTTCAGCTACTGGCTAGCCTGGCACAAAAAACATGAAGTGACTGTGCTCCTCCATAAGAGCTCAACTAACCCCACTACAGATATTTCTATATTTTCTTTCTATAAAAATCATTCCTATTCCTGCAGGGGTTGACCAGAGAGGAACCTATGAGAGGTTTTTCCTACCAAAGGGGCAAAAGGAACAGCATAATGTAGAGTACGCTATATCAGATCAGTTTGGCGGCCAGAAAAATGCAGATCTAGCTATATGTTGATTTAAAATATTTTAGTGAATTCTCCAGGTGTTTTAATAGTGGATATAAACAGGTGATATATTATAGATGTTAAAAGAGATCCGGTAGCTCATTCAAAATAATTTTTCCACAAGACGTAAGCATTTTTCTTCAAATATTATTTTATACTAACCTTAGAAACAATCAAACACCATCTAATCAACATTTAACATTTTCCCCATTACTTAATAAACGTATCTGTAATTCATGTCAAGCAATCAGATGTATTAAGAACAAGAAGTCCAGTTTCTGTGGCTAGAATTATGTTGAAACCTCATGCATATATACACACAGCAAGTGAGAATAAATAATTGCTTTAAATTAGAAAAAGCACTGTAAAACTGCTAAAATTTAGACTTTGCTAAAAACCAATTTGATTACTCAGTTGTTAGAATTGTCACAAAAACTAATCTACAGCTGGTTGTCTCAACTGTTCCTTCACTTGTATGTTATTAAAGTATAGAAGTCTACAATAAATGTGGAAATGGCATTAAAATTGAAGTATCAAAAGATACTGCTAAACTTTGTTTTTCAAACATATAATTAGGACCACAAGAAAGGGGATTTTTTTATTTACTTATACTTGAATTGAAAACTATTTCTTAAATGGTTTACTCCAATCTACCTTCAAGTCTCCTGTTTTCAATGGTTAACATATACTATAATAAGTTTTGCAGAAGGATAAAAACCCATCTACCCAGTAAATTTTTATACTCATGCTGTATTATTTATTTTGCACTTCACTTTCCTTAAGATCATTTTTCAATAAAAATTCAGGTAGGAACCCCAAATAATTTTTGATCTTTCTAAGGAAGATGTGAGGTAGAAGAATAGCATTTTAGAAACAAAGGCAAATCTTACGCTTTCTCCTCCTATCCCACTCTGCTTCTCATATCACATGATTAAAGAGGGTCTTAATTACAAAATTACATTCAGATGAGTTTTCAGTATGCTTTCTCTCTTCATTCACTGTAGCCAGTGGGCAAAGGAAAGATTCCCCCCAGTCAATACTTATTAAATTCTCTGGTTACCATAGGACTTTTTTCATTCCCAGAATATCATTGAGGAAATATACCTACAGAAATACTGGGCTTCTCATTAGAATAATTCTCTTATATTCAGACTCCCCTCTTAAACATAGGTGGGGAAAAAAAACAAACCCAAAAAATCCACACCAACACAACAAGAACACCTGCACAGAATCTGCCCAAGACAAATTACTGTAACTAGACCAGAGGAAATTATTTCTCTAATTTTAAAGGTATTTTAATTTTTCCTTAAGCAGTTTAAAATATACCCATCATTCCTTGCAAAGTATACTTACAAATGAAAGCATTATAAATTTATTTTTATAGACAATAAGCAATCAAAATTTATAAGGCTTTCAGAATATTAAAATTTAATAACTTCTCTTGAAAAAAGTGGTAGGTTCCTTTAGATACATGAAAATGTTAATTTAAACAAAACAAAAAAAACCAACCTCCTCTTTTACAAGAAAAATTTCATCAAGAAATACCAACCAGGTCTAACAATAAACCATTCTTATGATTTACAACCTTTCATTCAGAGGATAAAATTCACTATTTCATAATAAAGAGTTTCCCACTCGATGGTGTCAGCTGTACTGACTATACATGCCATAGTATATTGGGATGTCCCCCGTTAAGCAAATGGAAATAGCTGGGTTACAACGTAACAGCATACAGTATGGGAAATACAGATATTTGGGAAAGCTCCCCAGCAGCGATATTACGACAGAGACGAGTAGGATAACCCACTTCTCAATCCTCTAGTCAATTGGAGCTGTCAAGTGGCACCTTGTACTCCACTAATGCGAAACTCTCAAGAATGTCCAACAGTTGGGTGCTTTCAAGTATTTTGCTGAAATCTAACGTCCTTAAGCAAGAAAGCCTAATAGGATATATATGAAAATCATGCAAAGTATTACTAAGGATGTGACAAATCATATGATGGGACTAGCTTCAAAGCCCAGCAGCATGTGCCAATCTGTGCCCTGATTACTGATTAACATTCAGAAACATTTCAGAGAGAAGACTGACTCTAGACAGGATAGGAAGTGATATATGTTATGTGAGAGGTACATGCATTTTCATAAGTGACTCTTCAGAGACTTCTGATAAATCCCAGAGGGACCTCCCTCTAATGATTTAACACAGTGATCAAGGCACCTAGAATACTTGAACAGCATGACACTGCCTCCCTTTCATGTCTGACATCCTAAGGACAAAGAAACTATGAAAGGTTCACAGCCATAACAAAACTAAGAGTTGTTAAAATACAGCACTGTAGTGGTAATGATGGTAGATACAAAAGAATTTGTCTGAACTCAGGAAAACTTTCCATAAAACAAATTATTCTAGAAAAATTACTCTCTATTATATTTCAGTATACATCAATGATACCTTTCACACATGTCCCATATTCTATTATGGCTCCACTAACATAGCAGCGTATTATTTGTTTGATACTCAGTTCAGTGGGGCAACATTTACATCAATTCTTTTTGTCACACGTTGCCTGTACAACCACCTAGCTATTCTCAGTTGGTGAGAATAGCTGGTGTCTTCTTTCTTTAGGTTACACTCATATTAGATATGAGCATATTTAGATATTCAGCATAATATCATGGCAAGGAATAGAGAGCACTATTATGCCATATTCTATATCCCAGAATACTATAAGAGAGGACTAATATGCTACATTAGGTGAGGATCCTGTAAGGTTCACTAAGTATTTTCCAGCTACTAAAGAACTTTCAATACACTCATAAATGGAAATATAAAGGCATGGACTGGTACATATAAAAAGAAACTAACAGGACGAAAAAGTCACTGGGAAAATGACACTACAAGTCTATCAGCTTCTTATGAAGAAGTAGAGACAGACAGAAAATGGAAGAAATAAAGCAGACAGGGATGCTAAAGGCCATAAGTTACCATAAGAAAAATTCTTCACAGAAATTGGCATCTGGGACTAGCAGATACCAGGTTTGCCTAATGAGAGTCCACAACAGTAAACACCACTGGGACAGGTTGAAGGGCAATGGGAAGAGACTGATTCCTGAGTACAATCCACAGCAGCAAAATGGAGATCTACACAGCAGAGCTATTGCCAGGACAGATATTAGCTTTAAGATACACAAGATATTAAAGAATGAAAGTGAAGTAACCTTAAAAATTTTAACTACTAGACAGGCGTTTACAACTCCCACATACTGCAGTCTAGGTTTATTAGCAATGCAATATTTGCATATGATGACTAAGCACAAAGTTGTGTGTCACATACAGGATTGAATCCTAAGCTCCTTTTCCACATTGCTATTACTCAGCAGTTACTAAAGTCAAGTTCACTGACTTGACTATGAAATTTCCACAGATTCTGTTTCAAGTCCTTTCTCTTTACTCTTTAAGGCTGTAATGCTCCTTTGTCTAATGAAACTGTTTTGGTTGCTGAAAAGGTAAGAATGTGTTTCAGAAAGTCGGGATATATTTCCTTCAGGAACAGGAATTCTGGGATTTCTTATTCTATTAATTGAGCCATTTATCTAAGTATAAGAAATATCAGATAAATACACAAAATATAATTTGTGTGCAAAAGAGGTAAATGTAACTCAACTGACATCTATGGAAAGCAGTGACTGACCTCTATTAGAGCACCTTCGGGGTTTGCACTGAAGCTGTAAGATCCAAGGGGCAATTACTAAGGAATAAACCAATAACATGTAAACTGAAATGTATGGTCTGACTGCTGTTACGAATGTTTTTCAAAACAGTATTTAAAATGTTGCCTTAAGGGAAACCTGGTAAGTTCAGTATATTACACAGAACCTTAGAAAGAACGTTCCATACCAAGCATTGAATATATTTTTTGAGTGAAGGAAAAAAAGCTGCTTAACATTACTAGACACAGACTGTGGAAATGAGGTTCGGGCAAGCATTACAAAATTAGACCCTGACTCAATATGACTATATGTATTTAAATAGGATGTAAGTTCTTTTAACAAAGATGAGATGCTTCTGAACAGATTCTAGCCTCTGATATTTGATTAATATTTTAATAATGCTGTTGTTTGTGTTCTCTCCCCTCTAAGAAAAGCTTATATGTGGAATTGCTATCAAGAAGCACCCGAAACTTTCACATCCAGATTTGCACTTTCCCAAAAATCTTTGGCATTTGCATGTAGCATTTTGTTAAATGTCCTCATTGTGCCCAGGAGACAGATAGCATCCCAACTCGTGCTTTTCTACTTTTATCCTTCGTAGGACCTTGCACCATTTCTAAACAGGTTTTCTAACTTTCCTCAGTGGAAAAAATCCAGATCTCTATGAGAATAATGAAAGAACACTCCTTGTCCCCAGCAACCTCTGGATAAAGACCTGTATACCATGCTGGTTGCAGCTATAGTCTTCATTCTTCCATTCCACTTCATCACTATCTTTTCTCCTAAATTAATAGGAGTGGCTTGTCAGATTTACAGATCTGGTAAAAATATTCTATTTTGACAGCATTATAAAAGTGGGAGTATTTCTTATGTTTTGCCAACTCCACGGTAGGTTATAAACCAACACATAACGTCAAACACTGCAAGCAATTTTCAGTGAAAACTCTTTTGGTAACCCCTGTCTAAAATTTGATTACTGTATTTGGTACATTGATTTAGCAATGAAAGTAATAACAATATCATTACTTTAAACTTCCTTGCAGGAGTGTTGTAGAGATACACATAAGTTCATGTTTGTGTAGTTTTCCCCTTCTGCTTTAAATTATGAAATGCATTATTTAAGGAGAGTGATAACAGCTCTAATTGCAATAAAAACAGGGTGTATCTTTGAAAAGTGCCCCTGTGAGACGTTAAAACTAAACCCAGTACTGTAGAAACAGCACATAAAACCTGATAGATTATAGAAAAAAGCCCAGTGACAGTTTTCATGGTCTGTTCGCTCAATATTGCATTTCTGAAGAAAACATTCTTAGTTAAATTTACTCAGCAAAGAACATAAATGCTTACTGTTATTTCTGTGTACTTAGAAGCTCCTGTTATAGACTAAGGCCTCACTGTGCAAGGTGCTGTACAAATACAAGAGGCTTGTGCAGGTACAAAGGATGCATGAGATGCCTGTTCTAGATATGCTGTTTACATTTGTATTGCATTCACTTCAGACACTTCCTGTATTGTACCAACTACTCCTGGTGAATCCAGTAGGACAGTAGTAGTACCATAACAGCTCACACTGACTCACCGTGTTTGACCACACAAACGCTGCACTTGTTCTGGAAAACAAGTGGAGAGGGTCGTCTCCTGTTTAGCTCTGGTAACAATCCATAAATGTTGCAAACAACTTATTTTCTTCCCTACACTTCAGAAACAGATTCTAGAGCAACAGATCCTGAGAGAGAACCTACTTTACCTTCCATCCATTTCTCTTGTCTGATGGATACAAAAGTTCAAGACAAAGTTTTAGCCTAGTATGTGTTTTGTTTCGGGTATTTTTTTTTGTTTGTTTTGGTTTTTTTCCTTAAAGCTTTAAGCTCAGACTTTCAGAATGTATCAAGTATGCAATATTCTAAGTGCATCTCCAAACTAGTGCGACTGGTGACTTTGCCTTCCGCCTTAGCTGTCTCTCACTTATAAAGCACAAAAATATAATTAGTATATCACTCAGCACTCAATGGTATGTTCTTCATGTTCATGTAATTTATCTCCAATTTGTCAAAGCTCCTGTCAAATTGCCTATTGCTACATGGTGTCTCATTCTAGGTCTGTCCATTGATTTGAAAGTCTTGAAATCAGGCAGATGGTTTTGTGAAGTAAAAACTGTTTTGCCTCAAGCAAGAAGCTTATAGATTAAAAGAAAGGTTAATTCAAAAATAATTCAAGGTAAAGATAAAAATTTGACAGATTTGTGCAGTTCCTTCACCAATCCCTTTTTCCATCATTTCACTATAGTACTTATATATTCTAGATCATACCTATATGAAAGTGTATAAAATTTATCATGAGAGCAAGGATCTGAAATTAATTTCTAATCAGCAAAGAATATCCTGGCAACATTTCTAGTCTAAATTGCCTAAGCCCATAGGCCAGGAATAACCCCAGCAGCTCTGCTTTCAAAGTCCTATGAGCAGATATTGCAGAGACTTCGTGGTACAGATTATCTTGTTTGGCAGTATCACATTCTGCTTATGTGGAATGTCAGTGTAGGCTTGTGAAATGATCTTTAAAAAGCGAATTAATTTTTAGAAAAATGCTATCTTCTCAAGGAATGTAACCAAGATGTTGCATGGAAAACTGCAATGCCTCTTGGTTTCAAAAGTGTAGTGAACAGAAGAACAACCTCCTTTGTATCTGCCTGTTTTATGTTAAAAAGTTCTACATATGTAATTTTAAAAGTTTGCAAGGTGCTTGTGCCTCTCTAATTTTGGGTGAAAGAAGCAACCACTATTCTAATAGAGTAGCAAATCAACATATTATTCCAAATTTGCCCTATCAGCTGTGTCCCATTCATGCCCAAGGGGCCAATATAAACATTCATCATTTAAAAGCATATCTTAAGCTAGGGCTTTTTTACAAGGGAAAAAAAAAAAAAAAAGGCATTAAATGAATGGTTGCAATGAGAAGTTATGAGTGAGCTTTACAGAGTTTGAAGGTTTGGTTTAAATAAATATCCACATCTGGTAGTTAATAATAGGACCCTCGCACAACAAGAAGCTTCATTTTGATGCAAGATAAACATTTTTTAGATAACTAGATCTTGGATACTCAAAAGCGAAAAAAAGTTCCCCTACTACCTGCTGTTAGAGGGCTTGGTAATGTCTTCAACAGAGCCTTTTCCATGGCATTTTGGCATTATTTTAGAAGTGGTTTATATGTCTAAAGTTCTATTTTAGAATTGTCTCAAATAAGCCAAACATGATAATTTGTGACATATGTTCGTTGTGAATATGCCTCAGATTTAACCACAACAATTTTAACACAGGAAAAACAAAGTTTTTGATAATGCTTTCTTCAGCTGTATCTCAGGTTTCACACTGTTTTGCCTCAGGAAAAGGAGATGACTTGTATCACATCCTTTTCACTACAAACAGTTGAAGCCTAGGTTTTTAGGACTGCTAAGCAGGGTTCCTCCCAGCTTAGCAATGCCTACCACCTTTATCTACTGTCTGTGGCATTCCAGCATCTTATGTGTAAAAACTGCAGCTGAGGTAAAAAAAAAAAAAAAAAAATCGGGGTTAAGGACAGGCAGAAAACTTGCATTGGATTTAGTTCAAGCCACTTAGCTCTAAGGTCTTACACCTAAACTCAAGCACACCTATTGGAGATGAGCACACCCAAGGAGCCTAAGCTTTATATTCAGAAGTGGTTAGTTTTCCTAGAGTCTCACTACCTCAGCTATGCGAGCCGCATTTTGTAATGCTGAATTAAGCAATAAGTAAATACCTTTGCAAATCAGAGCCTCAGAACTGAAACAGGCACAAGCCTGCTGCCTTGCTAAACCTATGAAAGGTTCGTCAGCATCCATCCCTTCCAACTATGCAAACTATAAGGATTCAATCACATTACACTGAAGCTCTTCTGCTTGTCTCTCATTCATACAATTGCTATCACTTCCCTAGTGCAGATACTAGGACTAGGTCCTACCACTCTGTGCCAGGAGGAAGATTTTTGAACTCCAGTGTTTTCAGAGGTTTTTCCTGCAGTCAGGCATATTTAATGGTAACTATTCTCAACCCATCAACATCTGCTTCAGTACTTTTACCTTGTTTATATCAGTCATGTTGCCCATTCCTTTTGCTTTTTCCTGCTGTCATTTTATAGGATAGAGTCTTAATTTTCTTTTACAATTGTGACTGAGACTGTAAGAGAATACATGCCATAGGCAATGTTGCTAAGTTGCAATGTTTCATGCAGTTTACCAAGGTTAATACATAAAGTTTAATGCAACCAAGCCGTGACTTCTGCAGCTTTAAGAAAGCTGGCCATGCTAACCTTAGTTTTCCCTTTCAGCATGACTTCTAATTTGATCAAACCCTGTAAGTATCTAGTGTGAAACAGATGGCGTGTGTTTGGGAAAGTTTAAAGGGAGCATAATATACTCCCTTTGGCGGGCGACTCTGAAATGCATCTGTTCTCTCTGCAGCAAAGCTCTTCTCCCGACTGCAGGCAGGCACTGTGAAAGCCTCCACACGCAGCACTCGCAGTGTGCTGCCTGAATCACACTGTTCACATTACTTTCAAGTCCCAGGTCCTTTTTGAGCTGAATGCTAATCAAGGTGGTATTTTTTGATAAAGGACAAACATTGATAAAATTAGGACTAGACTTTCAGAACACCATTTCATTCATGACCTCAGGATTGAGGTCTAGAAACCTACAAGATCTTCTGTCTGAAAAGCACTAATGAAAACCACCTCAGGTTTTAAATGAGGGATATGCAACCTGTGGCCCACGCACCAGTGCCAGTACACGGACAGACCCCGAACAGAAGCAGGGCAAGGAGCAGGTAGATGTAGCACCTTTGGGAGTCAGCAGCTCCCACCTTGTGACTTTCATCAAGGTACGAGTTCAGCGGGAACAAGGAGCTGAAGAGAGACACCAATCATCAGACTGAGGGGCAACCCCACACTGAGTGCCTCCTGGAACATGTCACAGGCAATACAGCTGTGCATTCTACCTCTGAAGAGTTGAAGCTCCCATTAAAATGGTAAGAAAATTATTTTTTACTTCTTAGCTCAAAAAGGTAGTGACTATCCACTTGCTCTGGAGTCCAAGGGAGGAATCAGGTGATTCAGTGGGTTAAATCAACACTCACTGACATTGCTTTTGTTTCCTTTGTATCTTAATCATACAGATACGGTTTTAAAACTTAACCCTACACACATAGCATCAGTGCTATGATAGAGCAGAGCTTGGCTTAAGCTACCAACAGAAACAGGTTTTGGACCCAGTCAGTAGGATAGATATGTGTATAATGAGTAAGCTTTAATGAAATCAAGCCAAGAGTGCTAGGAATACCTCATCAATAATCACCTTTCCGTTAAAATACTGATGAGTCACAAGTGACACTTTTGGATTATCCAGGCCTAGTGTTTGCTGCACAGACACTGGCTTTATGGAGAAACTGTAACTGTGATTCCAGCTTCACTACCTGAGAAACAATATACAGGTCAGGAAATAAAGTGCCCAAGCCAGAACAAGAGGGGGAAAAAAAAAAAAAAACCAACCCAAAAAGGAAGTTGATGAAGCACTCTGCATCCAGAATGCTGTCTGTCCAATCCAACCGCTCTTCCCAGATGTTTTTTTCTTCTTCTAGGGACTATGTGCTAATTGTGCAAGGCAATCACTTGGACCCAGGAATCATTTATTTTATTCTCAGTATTTCAGGGCCTTCCCTGCCCCCACCCCCCAGTAATTGTCCCCTGGGCAAACAAGGCAGATTTATGCATCTGTTTATCAGCAAAGTCATGTGCTGACATTGAAAAATTCTAATTCAGTGAAGTGTTTTGGGCTTTTCAGTATAATACTCCTGTAAGAAGTGAATTATGATATTCTGCAAGATTGCAAATATATGATTGTATTTTTGAACTCTGCTAGTTCTAGTAACTTATTTTGATTTTTGACATTTCAAATTGGTTCTTTTCATCCCTTACATTTCAACCAAAGGTAAAGGAACTGAAAGGCAAATCTCAGCAGCACTTCAGAGTAGTAATAATCATGTGAAATGACCTCTTGGTTACAGTATTCCCCAAATACCATTTTTCAAAAGTCACTTTTTAAGGTAATATAAAAATTTAATTAAAGTTAATAAAGTGCTTTGAGACTGCCAGATTAAGACAAAAAAATATAGTCAATGGAAAAAATGTATTTGATACTGAAGAGTTCACAAGCATTTCTAACAGCTGTTAGTCAGATATATAAACCAACCTTCATAGAAAGCAGTTGCCTGATCTACAAATATTGTTTTATTAATCTGAATAATTAAGCATTCTATATTATCACTTTTTAAAAGCCTAAAGCAATTAAAAAGTAATAGGACATTCTAGAAAATGGAATTCTGCACTACACAGTGTAAACCTCAGTCTCACTTGTTATAAATACTTAAAGAGAAAAAAATAAACTTTATTATTTAAAGGCAAATAAAGCTACGCTTCTCTCAAACTGGAAAGTCCCAAAGGCTTTATATTCTAAAGTCTTTCCTCTGAAAGAGTTTTCCAATTTATTTTCAAAATAGAAATCAGCAGGACAAAGAACTAAAGGGTCCCCATAGAATGAAAATGTGAGAATGATCTTCCCTTTCTCTCTACTCAGATTTGTTTAAGTATAAAATTGTAAAACATTTGGCCACAAATGGGAAGAATCAAGTCAGCTAACATCTTGCAGTCCATAACCTTGTGGTCAGTATAAAAACAAGACAAAATGAATTCAACAGTTTTAGCTAACTATATTCCAATACAAAAGTGACAGGATTTTATCAAACTAAAATATATAATCAAATGAGTGAATCACATTCAGCTAAGATGATTCTTCAGTCACCTGTGCTAGTGCCAAAACCACTGCTTACTTCTGACATCAAGACAAAGTCACAGAGCCAGAGGGAGGCCCAGGGTTCTCTGCAGCTGGGGAAGGTCCCATGAGGGCAACAGATGCAGACAGACCCCATGCCTCATCTGCAAACTGCCTTCTCTGCCCCTTTCCTCTCCCAGGACTTGGTACATGGGAAAACCTTGCAGTACTCAGCCAATAGGGTACCATGCTTCAGGGACAAGAAAGATGAGATGTCTCCATCTATAACATTAGTGGAAGAGCTTGGGTTGACCAGTAGTGAGGGCCCAAAACCTAAATCTTGCCTCAAGAAAAAAAAAATTCATTAAGTGTGTGTGGGAAAAACTTACTGCCAACAACCAAAATTCAGTATACCCTACATTAAATCACATTTCAATAGATGGATGTTATTCCATCTACTCAGTAGTCTCACACTGATTGCATCAGGATTATTGATGTAACAACTGTAAAGTGTGATCACTTCTTCATGAGAACAAAATGGTACTTTCTTACACCTTCAGTTAAATTTAGGAGCAAATAAGAACTATATTTTCCTATTAAAGATCACATACAACCCTGATAATAAAGACCTAGGTAATAAAAACATCACTGTAACATACTGATCAGGCTCCATCATTAAAAGTTACATTTGCATAAGATGATACACACGTAAACATTAGTTTTCTGATTAATATCATGAGGGAATTGCTATAGCTTTACCATTTTACTAGGTCGACTTTCAAACAATAAATGTTTGCTCACCACAAAATAATACTAGTGAGTTCTAAGTGACTGAATCCCCTGATCCAGAAGTGTAAAATCAAGTACACAATCTTTTGGGAAATGCTGCGCCTCCAAATCAAAACCAGCAGATTAGAACATCAGGCATAAAGTTTTAGATATTTATCAATAACTCCCTTTATGAGACTGATGTTGTGTTACTCATGAATGATACTAACAAATCTCTTAGTACACTAATTTTAAAAGGCTTCCTATTTGTAGCTGCAGTTTTGCTAGTAACAGAATAAATAATTTGTAAAATCTTTGGCAAAATGTTTCTTTCCAACAGTAATGGATAGACACAACCTGAACATAGTTCGATTCCAATTTACAGCTGCAACAGTAAAAGCCATGTATGAAGGTTGTTAATCTCTGCCATATTTCTATGAGTTCCAAAGGTAGACTTTACATTAGAAAATATATGACATCTGCAGACTAAACACAAATGTAAGATGTAAAAATCTCAGTTTAATACAGACTAAGAGTACCCAAAACATTTGGGGAAGCAGAAGTGTTTGACAAGAAAAAAAGAGAAGGGAACCACTTTTAAGATGTAAAAGCTATCTACAGCACACACTAAACCTTTAAAAATGATAGATAATTGCATAGCACTTGAATGCTGATTATTAATTATTAATTAGGATTCTTTGCTGTGCATGTAACTAAAAATGACTCTGGCATTAAAACTCAGGCAAATAGATGTTCGTAAAGATTACACACTATTTGTTTGATTATGATAGGAGAGGGAGAAGGAAAGACACTGAGAGAACGGTCATCTCGACCTCTAGTGCTGAACAATAAATAAGGGGCCAATAGCTACTCCAACACCACAGATGCTCAGATCACAGGACCTAGGATGCTAGGATGGAAACCTGCTCCCAAGGACCTGTGAGCTCTGCAGCTGGTGAACCTGAGCACAGGCATAGTCATAACCAGACAGCAAGTGCTGTTTCTGCCCACATAACAGAGGCTGTCAGGAACCAGTCTCGTGACAGATCTTAAAATATTATTCTCAGGATACTTATACTGGTGTGAAAAACCCATACAGGAGAAAATAAGCACTTGTTGACTGAGCTGTTCATTCGGCAGATAGCAGTCAGATTTCAGCTGCTGTTCTCCCCTTCTAGGTTTATAGGCCTTCTGACTAGAAATGTCTTCCTGACTCATTAAGTCAAGTTTCCAATAATTAATAGGTACCACATTATCTACACCATTTCATAATTGTCTCAAACAAAACAAAACAAGAGATAGCATTATTTCCCCTGTTATTGGAATGCTGTTTCAAAACCTCTCTCTTCCAGAGAGGAAACCTTCTAATTTTCAGTCTAAATTTAGTCATTGACAGTGTTATCCATTTGTTTAATGTCAACTTTATCTCTTGGATGTCAACCCTACAATATATTTATAGGGTAAATTTTATCCTCTCAGACTTCACTGTACCGGAATAAACAAACAAAGCTCTTCTGGTATGATTGTTCTTTTCTTCCCTGACCTTCTCTGCACCTGTGCCAAGGGTAGTCACCTTTTATGAAAATAGATGGTAAAAAAAATGTACACAGCACTCCACAGAGTATTCTTTGTTTTTAATGAATACATAGTATATCCCAATTCAGCCTGGAGAATGACTTTTTCAGTAGCCAGACAAGAAAAACAAGGCATGCATGGACAAACTTAAGTCTTTGTGGAAGTAATTCCAAGCCAACAGTCTACCTCCTTCAATGGGTATAGTATACAATAGTTCCACAGAAGGAGCCAGCCACCTGATCCACAGAAGCCAAACTAAGTGTAGAGGTGTACATAATAAGAATTTCATACAAACTGGGCCCATGATATTTTATTACTCCTATCCTGGGCTCGGTACTAATTTAAAAGGCAACTGTCTAATAACTTAAGAAAGCTGAGGTGGGAGCTATTGGAGAGTAGAAATATATTTAAACAAGATCTTGAATGGCCAAAATATAAATTGGCCTGAATTTGACTTCCAACAGACAATAGTGAATTTTGCTGGACTGCAGGTGAAATCTATTCTTAGAAACACAATAGAAAATGTCTCAGTAGATCAATGACAATAACCTTTTGAATCTCCTCACTTTCATTACTATACAAACATGAAAGTACCCTGCACACTGTTCCACCTTTTTTTTTTTTTTGCATTAAATCTGCCTTTATAATACATCTTGTCTACTTTTTATATGCTGAAGATGAGTCATGTCACACTCCAGTCACCACTAAAATCCTACTTCATATACCTACGTGTGTATCAACATATGCTCAGGTTATTAGAGACTTCAAATACAAATAAAAGAAATACCATAATGCTGTCTAGCTTTGTCCATTAACAACTGGTCAGATAATCAATGCCTGAAATATACTGAAAGCATTAATTATTTAAAGGAGGAATGAAGACAGTTCTGCTTATGCATTCCCTTGTAACAGTAAGAAAACTGTGGTCTGAAAAATCTTCCTGGCTCATCACAGGGCTCCTACATGTTCTGTTCCCAGAGATTTTTTGCTGTTTGAAATTAATTCTAATTTTAGGGAGACACTGAAACTCAAGACAAGATAAAATGCTAAGAACCATGCATACCTTCTTTTTCAGTCCTTTTAAGTGCATATGTTATTGCCCACACACATCTAGCATATAATTGTTGGCAGTGATGGTTTTTGGCTGGCACATCTTTCAGTGGTTGAAGGTTTCTGTATTGCTAAAACGAAATGGTATGACTGCCTCAGAAAGAGACAGAATAGGGGGGTGGGAAAAGTTCGTATTGACACACTGCACTTTCCCAATTAAGTTAAATATCACCACACTCAGAAAATGCTTTCCTGAGAGATTTGGTCTCTACCTCTGCTGCAAGGTTTGGCAGTTTGTTGGCATTTGGCCGTTAATTTTACCAAACTGCAGACAAGGCTAAGGGACAAAAAATGACTCCATTATATTTCTGTCTGGCAGGCTTACATTTGCCCAAGGGCAAATCTCACAGATGAATATTTCTGAAGCTAGAGTGGCTCACCCAAATTATCTGTTTTCAGCTGCTGTGGATGTTTGGTATTCTCTAGTAATTAGAGGGCAGCAATCGCACATTGGGCACCTGAAAAAGCAAAAGATAGAGGCCACATAGAAGGCACTTCTGTTTGTCATCATTTACAGGCTTAAGGTCCTTTGATTAGACAAAGGATAGATAAAACTTGGAGAGCGTCTGCAAAATTCCACATCGTCCTGCCAATTCGCCTGAAGCCTAATCTGGAAAGACTGCTTTAAGATGTCAGAGTGAAGTTCATCCTCATGCTCACAGAGGCTGCCAAATAGAATGTAATTGTGACAGGTTTTGTTTTTTGTTGTTGTTTTTTGAATGTGAATACCATCAGCTCCTTTCACACAGACTCCCAAACAACCATCAGATGATAATGAATTTCTGTCAGTACAGACCCAAGCCAAATTTGAACTGGCAAGCTACAAATGAAAGACTATGTATCTGTTACCTATCACCTGGACTCTCTGTTCCTTCTTACTCACACTTATTCTTAATTTACAAATAAACTGTCACTCAAAGTCAAAGATTAAAATTAGTTGAGAAAAAAAGGAAAGCTGTTTAAATACACACTTCACACCCTGATTTTAGGGTAGCAATAAATAGTGAAGCCATGAAGTGGGGAGGAAATACATTGGGTACACTATTACTTCAGCTACCAGTGCTTTCTGTGACATGTCAAGCACAGTTCAACATTTGGCCACCACTTTTCATTCTCCACCCAGCCTCATCCACTCTCATTGAAGGGGGGCACTGGAGAAGAGCTTATACTTGTTTTAAGTGAAGATGTTTCCCAGATAAGAATTTCCTAAGAAGGAAGCTAGGAGGTTCCCCATATTTCAAGCATGTCACAGCCATGACTGCTCACCACTGTAAGCTCATTAAAACAGTTGTAATAACCCAAATTATTCCAGAACTAGATATCACAGCACACAATTTGATACCCACTGTGTTTTCAACCTTCATGTGTAAGGCAGTTCCTTAAACTTATCAATGGGAGATGACACAGAGGTAATGTCAGTTACATGGTATTTTACTCAAACACACACTCCAGGGAATGAAAATAGGACTAATGGGTTAATTTGTCCTGTCTTTATTGAGTGGACTGGATACTTCTACAGGTTACTGCCTTTTGTGATGCATTCTGAGATTCACAGGACCTCTACATTATCACCATTAGGAAAGAACTGAAATTTAAATGCTTGCTGATTTTGCAAAACACTTTCCATTTCACAGACACAGTTTTAAAATACAGTGTATACCGTGTCATCTATTAGGGAGTGAATCAGTTTTCAATGTACACTAAATGTCTGGGGATTTCTTTTGTGCAGCAATGAAGAAACTGCTGAGAATAAAAGACTGAGAAAGAAATGGCTATGGGAATTGCTCTAGGGCTGACAGAAACCTCAGCATCAAATGAATGGGATACTTGGAAGCGTACCATTCAAAGCCAGTCAGAAAGTACATTCTCAGATGAAGTTTACTGAAACAGTGAATATGCAAAAAGAAAATCCTCTCACATACCAACACTGTCCACCAGATATTGGTTTCTAAACAGCAAAGCCACCCCATTAGTAGACGTGTTCGAACACCACGTGTTCTTGCAAGTGAGACTCATGTCTTCCACAGTGTCTTAAAACCCAGTATCATCACAGCCTAATTAAAATCTTTGTGCCAGTAGACAGAATGAAGCGAAGGAATAGATGTAACCCCACATATTTAAAAGGTACGTGAATAACATTTTTTAATGTAAATTAAATTTCTTTGCCTACATGAGGAAGCTGTATGCGTTAGTCCTATAGACCAAGATGTGGAAGACCAGTACCAGTGTTTGTCTATGTCATGTACCTGTGTCTTCTGGCTCCAGCTCTATGCAGGGAGCTTCCAACCCACTCCCAGCAGAACAGAAGCCATACTGTTTGATTTAAATTGAAAGATTTCTTAACCTGAACTCTCTTGACTTTACCATTAGGATTTCTTCCTGCTGGGTCATTCAATCTCTGCCTCCAGTGGAGCAGGCGTGTAGTTATAATTGACCCTCTTGCTGTATCCTCCTACCTGTAGCACTGAATCAGCTGAAACAGCCTTAAGTCTATACAGGCTTCTGGGAACCTGAACCCAGCGACAGCAACCCACTGTGATACAAACAGCTCATGTGAGGAGGTTGAACAGAAAAATGAGTTAAAATGTTTCAAGTACTGCAAAACCTGACCAAAAAAAAAAAAAATGTAAGTCAACCAACCTGAACCCACCTATGTTTTAATAAAACAGAAAAAAGTAATAAATTAATAAAACATTTTAATCATTAAACTAAATGTCAGATAAATACATGGAGTTTAGTATCAATACCACATACTCCATGACTGTGTGCTGTGGTTTTCAAAAACCCTGTCAGCATCCTTTTTATTTAATAGCAGCAAAAGTTCGATCTATAGGTGGAGACCTTTGTTTCTCTGTCATCTACAGCCTTTTGGTTACCAAGAATAAGGGCTATTAAATGTGCGGTTTACAAAACATCAGTATTTCATATTCTTGTATGTTAATCACTAATGGAATGCAATTAACTGATTTGTTCATGAACTGTGATACCAGATATAATGAGCCCAATTCCTTTCTCTCTCACTGTGCTATAAATTAGCAGTAACTTCATTAATGCCAATAACATAAAAAGAATGAATAGCTGAAAATAGAGAAGAGTTAGAACAATCTGATATCACGGCAACACATTAGAACAATATTTTCAAGCCAGGGAATAACAGAAGAAAATATTTTATTGGACTAATAAATTGTAAAAACACTTATAAAAATGTGTACAAAATTATATTCATTAAATTCCTAAAAGCCTTACAAAAGGCAAGACCATCCAGAAACGTATTTTAGTGAGTGCTATCTAATATCTTGGAAATCCACTGCTGAAAGCTAGCAAAAAACACAGAATGTGATGTTTCACATTTACTTGAATGGATTAACACTTCTCCCTCATATTAATTTAAAATTTCACCTTAATTTGCCTAAGATGTGTGCTGGAGTTTTTTTAATTAAGTGGAAATACTTCTATATTGTTTTTTAAAATAATCTGCTTTAAAGACTGTCAGTAGGTAACACCTAGTCTTAAAAATGTCATATCTGGAGAAAAAATTTTACTTAAAAGTAGCAAGATTTGTATGACTTTGATGGTCACAGGGGAAGTGTTTAATTCCTATGACTGCTCTCCTGTATCTTCCTAAAACAAAGACCAGTGCCACAGCCTCCAAAGGTCACAAGCTTGAATGTGATAGGAATTAAGTGATTTACCCGCCTTCATTAGAGGCTGCAGTTTGGCACACACATAGTTAAACGCTCCATGTGTTAATAAGTTGTCCACGATTCAGAAGATCTCTATTTATCAAGATCCAAACTGTACAGTCTGGTTGGAGGAGAATAAGCGTGGATAAGAAGAACAAGAAATACCATCCCCCTCTGATACACACCACTGATTCTTTTGCACCTACCAAGCAGAAGGACTTGACAAGATATATTTGTTTTTCAGTTAATATTCATAAAAGGTGTGAATAGGATTCAGAACTTTTTAGTACAAAGCAAATCCAAACAAAAGGAATACTCAAATTAAAATTCTTTCATTTTTTCAAGACACAGCAGCCTTTTCTAAGCTTTATTAGAAAATTATCATGCCAGCTGTCTCTTTTCCCTGACTGTTATTCACACAATATGCCTCTCTCTTGTTTCTTTTCAGCTTTGTACATGTATAATAATGAGTTTTCTAGAATGGAAAACCCAGTGGAATATTAAAATTGCAAAGAGCAGCTCTTCGAGTTAATTTCACCAAAGTGCATCACAACATAATACAATGTAGTAAGAATGAATTTCTAATAGGAATTCATTCATGGAAAAATTAATTAAAGAAAATGTTATTGCTAATATAGCTTTTCATATATGTACTGTTATGTATTGGCAATAATAAAAGCTAAATACTTAAAAAAACCAAACTGCTCATGACATACTTCCCGGCCTGTGTCATGAACAATATCTTTTCACAATACCATAGCAAATATTGACTTAAGAAATGTACACTTATTATGATATTATTGAAATACAAATCATGGTGGAGCCTACTCCCCAGTTACATTTTGCCAAATGGCAAAATTAGAAGTGCTGTACCATTGTCAAAATGAAAATTACTAGAACAATCAAGCTTTTCACAAAGAAATTCACTTAAAAAAAAATAGTAATAATACAATGAAATTTCCTAATGAATAAAAAGGAGACAGTGTCAACACATAAGAAGATTGGGATATCACATATCAAGAATAAGAAAACCTCAAGGAGTAAAGTAATAAAAGTAGAATGAAATCCAGTGCAGTAAAAGCTACAGAGCTAATGACTAGTAAGAAATTATAGTGTAAACCAGAAATACCTCAAACAAAGGGGAGGAAGGAAGACATAAATGGTGACACGGATGAACTTTCAAAATGGACAAATATGATCACAGATAGTATACATCAATCTGTACATTTCAAGGGGAAATGAAGAAAATACTCCTAAGACAGTATAAAGCACTGACAAGGCTCTATCTGGATTCTTGTGTACAAGAGTGAATTGGAAAAGATGCAGAGAAGTACGTTACAATTGTTAGGAAGGGACATCCTATCAAATCGGAGGAAAAGGTATGAATTCCCTTGTTTAGGAATTGTCAAAAAAAATCCTGCAAATAAAAGTATTTGGTCAAGGGAGGAGGTCAAGCTCAAAGTCAGTGCTGGAACAGAAGCAAACAGCCACGAACAAAATCAAAATACACTGGTTGTGAATAAATTTAGCTTAGAGATTATAGAAGGCTTCTAACCATCAGAGAATCAATACACAGAAACAGCACCCCAAGGTAGGAAAAAAGTGCCTACTTTTAATCTGGAATGTGGTAGATTGTGAAAAGATTATGTGAAATAATTGCCTGTGATAGAAGGGGACGCGGCAGTATGTTTCAGTAGATTCCTACCAATCCCACGTTCTTAAATTCATATTCAACTATGCAAATTATGGTCACTCTGCATCAAACAGCATACATACACCTCTGTTTCTCATAAAGCTAACATGTTTTCCTGGTTTTTCTACAGTTCGTTTTTCCACGTTTCAACGATAACCTTGTATGTTTTTGTGTTTGGGTTTTTTTTTTTTTCTTTCTAATAGGCTCAAACTTACCTTTAATATTTGCTAATGAAACCAAATTTAAACATTTGATTTCTTGTCCTACCCTGCTCTTATTACACACCACTTCTCTGACAGGACAACTAGAAGAAATCCTAGAACAAGACATTCATCATGGAAAATGCAAATTTTAATCTCCTTAAACAACGAGGAAATCAAACCTGATACTTCACATACTGCATGAAAACTCTTGATATATCTTAACTTGTATATATTTGTGGGGAATGTATCTTAAAGCAGGTGGGAATGGCTCTGCATTGGCCTGGGCAAGGTGGCAAAAAGTAGAGGTGGGGATAAAAAAATATCTAAGTCCCTCAGCTATGCTCAGCATTTCTACTGGTCTCAGACAATTGCCTGTGAATCTCTGACTAGAGGCTCCCTGAACAGCATGCATCCTACTCTAGACCATTTGCTGAACTGCCTCAGCAGCCTCATATACCATCTATGTCACACAAGCACATCACTTGGAGGCTTTTTCTGGATATACATACCCAGATTCAAACTTTCTGAAGATTTTAAATGTCTAGACACATGTAAGAAAGCAAGTAATGAACAGACAGTGATCAGAAGAGGACAGACTGCTATGATCAGAGAGACAGACTGGTAAATCAGTTTCTGGGAGGCTGCTTCTCTCCTCTACCCTGCCTTTTTTAAGCCCTGTTCAGAATATCTGATAAATAGAATAGAAGGTCAAATAATGGATAATTTTCCTGGAATATATTACAGATTGTTATTCATTCGTAAGTCAGCTGTATTTAAATCTGTGAGGAATGAAAGTGATCTGAAAAAGTCTTACTGTGCGCAAAGTTACATATTTAAAAACAAGTTTACAAATCTAATTTAGCCATTTGAAGCTTTTTACAGCTTTTACTTTCAGCTCAAGGCCTATAGATAAATTCTTTTTTTATCATCTAAACATTAAAATTGCATCTCCCTTAGGAAGAATGACTTGTACTTCAAGTTGACTTTTTATCAATCATGTTAATTTGGAAATAAGCTATTGGTTTGACTTTTTATTCATCACAGTCAAAAGTGGATTGTGTTAGGCTGTCCCATTTGCCCTTAACTAACAACCATTGAATCCCCATATTAATTAGCAGAGCTGTTAGATATTTTACATCACTCTTCACTATAGTGGATAATTAAAAGTCCCATTAATAAAACTCTGGTATTCATAATTTGCATAAATCTATTATGAAACAATAAGCCTGATTAGGCTACCACTTTTTACATGCTTATTTATTGATATGATACTGCTTTAATTTAAAACAATTCACAGCCTTATACATGTTTAAGTGGTGGATTTAGTTTAATTCATCTAGTACATTAAACTTCTGAAATAACTGACTCAAATACCTCCTGAAACAGCCCAAGAAACGACTGCCACTATTGGAAATGAGGAACATTTGGGCTATGTGTTGTTTTGGCTATTTCCCCCCCACCCCCGCCCCCTTTCCCCATTTAAAACCCACAAACCTTCATTTTTATTTAAATTCAGAACAAGAGACCAATTGATTCCTGCTTGTGCACAGGAGGTGCAATCCAGAAGACAGCAACTTTAAATGACAGCTACAGCTTAATTGGCATCATCTAAAGGAAGCTGTCCTGCCGAAGCACTGAACCATCATTTCCCTAAGGCACCTTGGCCTTGCCACGTCCCCAGTCAGCATCGCTTTTGCATTTTCAGATAAAGTGCCCCAGGGGTCCTTTGCTGGAAGATTTATGCCACGGACCTATGAAACAGTGAAGTCCAATGCCTTAAAACTTTTTGTCAGTCTTTCATGAAAACAAAGTAGAGATTTAGGGTCATAAAAATTTGGACAGGTGACAATTGTCAAGTATGTTCACATGACGCTGACAAGATATTAATGCTAACTTAATCGTGCTTACCCACAGGATATCTTCTGAGGGTTAACCATAAACTCATTCGTGAAAATGCAATTAACACAATTCGATCCATTTCAAAACTCTACCAGGTAGGCTAAAAAGTGATAAAAATTATAATAAGGGAATCTACAGTTTCTGAGTTGTAAAGGGGACAACAAATAAAAAATGCAACCCCTTGCACAAGGGAGATCAAATTTGTTTTCTGATACTTGCACCAACCCTTTCTTCAGGGGTAGAGTTTATCCTTCTCTGCTTCCCTAATTGTACTTCCGTTGGTTTTTAACTGCTATAACTAACACCCTGATCATTACTTTCAAGGAACTCCAAGATCTTTCGTGAAATTTTCTGTTACGTCAAATTTTGAAAACCAAATATATTAAATATTGCTAGATGAAATCAGCGTGGCAACTGAGTACTCACAACCCACAAAGATGTTAATTCCTTTTCTGTTATGTGTTTTCATCCTGGGCTACAGTCTCTAATCACCAACTAACATTTCTTTTTGAGACAGTTTCAAAATACAGGGTCAAAAACCTATTCCCCAAGATTTGAAACCTTCTTTCTGAATCAAGTACGTACTTCTTTGCTTCAGAGCAAAATCAACAATATTTCACGCCAGCCCAGGGAGGATCTAGGATGACATTCAAGAAGTCGTTTCCTCACTAAAGAAATTCACTTAAATTTCAAGTCTAAAGTTAAATCTAAGTCTGCATCCCTGTTTAATTAAGCAATCTTTAGCTCTTTTCACTGAGGATTTGTTATTCCCTGCTGCATTCTCACCAGGACTGGTTAGATTTGCCGAGTTTAATTTTTATCACATTTCTCTCTTTCTACTTTTGTCATGTACTCCCAGGCAAAAACCACCTGTTTAAAAGCCCTACAAGATTTGTAATAAGAGGTTAAAAATTAGAGAAAAGCAGCAGAAATGTATGCCAACTCTGACATTCCCTCAGGAAACGTTGCAAGTTAGGGAAATTTTCAATATTATGAACTAAAGGCTTGGGCTGTCATTTCCGTGGGAACTGCTGATGTTCTGCTGCTATCACTTTTGTGCAAATGAAACTCTGTGTGGGTGAGAACTGTATTTAAGTAGAGTGGCTGTGAATTTATAAAATGCAGACAAGATGTTCTGCTGCAATTTAACAATTTAGTAAGGATTTGCAATTGCAAACAAACAGGAAAGATACCTCAAAGCCAGCTTATCAATATGCAGGTGAAAGACAGTGAAAAGAGTATCTCCCACCAACCGCCTCGCTTCTCCACTCATTCTTTCAACCGAACGTATACTCATGTCACAAAGTATTGCTCAGGACTGCGCTAATGTAAGTCAGATACGATAAGCAACAAGACCTACTTAATATACCAGCATCTTGAAGTGATATACACCTCTTGAGTTGTAGTTTATAGAAAAAAAAAGATACTTCTATATTTTATAATTTATTTTTCTTACATTTTAAATTCAAGATTATGACTCACTTTCCAGTACATTTTCAACACAATGCCATACTGATTGTATAAAATAATTTCCTAAAGTTACACAGAGTTTGCAACAACCAGGTATTACAATCTTCATCACACTTGTAAACTTTTGGAAGCAGCTATGGGCATAAACTAAATGACCAGGAAAATGTTTTTAGTATTACTTAAAATCTACCTAACATTTCCTATAAAGCCCCATTTGCGAGGATCTTTAAATAGTTAGTATACCAAATTCTGAACTTTAAAACACTAGTGATTAAAAATAACCATTTTTCTAAGGGAAGAATAAAAGCATATTAATTACTATTAATGTTTTTAAAAAGTTTTTAACCACTATTTTGGCAGCAGCTGAGAGAAACAGGAGTCTCTAACATCAAAGTAGCTGATTTACAGAAAAGCATTTTAATGGTGTGTCAAAAAAACCCCAATTTTAACTTTGTAAGCAATAAACATGCTGGTATCCATTACTGCACTATACAAGTATTTTCCCTGCTTTTCTCTAATATTAGTAAAAAAAATACTCATTGTGACTAGTGTTTAAGACTGCAGTTTTCAGAGTGTAGATTTATATATATATATATTAATCTGGTGAAAAGGAGGGGAGGTAATCACACCTCATCTTATACTCTAAGCTTGAATATTTAGACTTGGTTTCACTATTGCTATATTTAAAATACCTTCCCTATAATCAGCACATCACACTGACACCTGCTATTGGTGGATACGACCCTTTATCTGCAGCAACACTTCATTCATCAACGAAATACAGCCACTTCGGATGCAAGACACTATCAGACATTTCATAGAAACACCATGACATGACAGTACTTCAGAAGAGGAAGTGAAGAAGATAATTAATTGGAACTTTGAGGGATATTTTTGGAAGAATATAATTAGCTGACTTGGAACATGGCCAGAACACTAGGACTAAATAACTCTCACTTGTGAGAAATGAACCTTGAGGTATTTAAGTGAAAAAGGTTCTCCGTATTGCTGACTTCCAAGAAGCAATGCAAGATGCCATTGACCTAGTGTCAAGCATACCTGGAAGTAAATTGTGGTAGTTATGCTTGTGTTTGTATGAAACAACTAAACTCTTAGTTAAAATAAATGCCTTCCTTTTGAGTAGATTTGATGAAACCACTGGCTGTTTCTTTAAGACTAAAAAGATACAACCATTTCATCTGAGGAAAACACAGACTAGTGGGTCTTAGATCACCTGAACTGACCCCCTGTTTGTTCTATTTGAATTAAGACGACTAGGACTATCAGTCAAAGTCCGTAATAGGTACACTTTTCCCCCTTCAGCTATTTTATATACAGAACAGAATTTAAGACATTAGATTTTTATTATTAAATATGCCACAATTAAGATTATCAGAGTAACATCCCATGCTGTGATAAAGTAATAAACAGAGCAATGAAAGTAATAATTGAAAAACTTGGAGAGCTATAATGGCTTTTTATAAGAAATGCTATGGACTGTATGCCAACAAGGTTGCAAACTGAAGTTGAGTCTCTCACCCTGTACGTGTACATTGTCATTCATCCTGTCAGCTCATTCTCCGTTGTGACTGGAGATACTCATTAAATGAAGGGGTCTTAAGTGAGGAGATGGTGAAGGGAAGACCAAAAATAAAATAAAATAAAACTAGTTCAGTAAGCATGCTGAAAATTTGCATTCCAGTACCCCAGATGGCAGACCTTCCTTAGCACTGTTTCAAAGAAAAGGAGCATTTGGAGTAGTGAATACAGATCTGGTACAGTGCATATTGTTTCTGCTTCCATGGATTCACCACTCTTCGAAGGCAGTGTAATCCATTTGCTCTATGTTCTTCAGTCAAGGATCAGGAATCGTCTATCAAATCCCTTCAGACTATTTTCTGCTATTTGCTATTGAGCTATATAATTGCTGCAGACTACCGTCCCCAGCTAAGGGTTTTGCTGACTCCTGAACGTTGTTCATTGCCTCAGAGTCTTGAGAAGGAGCAAACCTTTCCTCTGCCTCCACATCAATAGTTTTTGCAACACCGTCTTTCTCTCTATCATGACAGGAGATTAATGTAGATTAATTTTGGTTCAGCCTTTACCCTTCAGCCTGCCTGCACATATATCCCTGCCAGAAGCAGAACTGCACATAGCTTACCCTACATGGCTATAAAGATTCACAACTGCCCCACGATAACTATGCATTTTTGCAAGTAGCAGTAGATGTTTGCAGGTTATAGAAATGATATTTTTGTAATGACAGTAGAGGTGTGCATATGTAGTTGAAAGGAAAAGAGAAGCCCAGCCAAGTCTCACTCATCTGGTGGCAGACAATTTCTTCATTCTGCACTTATTTTAAGGTAGGTTTTAAAAGTATCTGCACCTAAGAAGAAATAGTGTGTATTTCAAGGAGACATTTAGAATCACACAGTTTGACAGCAGAAAAGTGGGTAGAAATCTCTCCTCCCAAAGAGTGGATGGCCTTTCAATAAATCTTTAGAAACAAACACCCCCCTGCCCTTGATTTTCAACTGTAGAATTCTGCTCTGTGTGGGGTTATCTATTAAACACATACTATGCCTAAAGCAGGCCATTGAAAACCAAACAAAAAGAAACTAAAGAGGTATTACCTGAAGATTGCCATTTCTGTATTTTGACTGAGTAAATATAGGAGCTCTTCCCTGAATAAGTATTCAGAGCCTGTACTCCTCCCCCCAAAAGTTTAATTTTTTCCCCATGTATCCTGACTCTAAACATCCACCCTTGTTATGACAGGTCCAGAAGAATTTGAGACTTCACTGTCACACCCCAACATCTGTTTCCAGAGCTCACTCCTCATACGCACTGTACTGCCACACGTACATCACAGCAGTAACAACCTGGGTAACCAATACAGCAGGGTGAGCATCGCTGAATACCATCTCAAACAGCAAGATGATCAAGCACATTACTGCGTCATCGCGACACTGAAGTCTGATACAACAAGGCTCAAGAATAGCATCATCCCACCTTGCAAATTCCTTCCTGTTCTCTCCTCATGTAACTGGCAGTTAAATTTAAAAGCTCAAAATACTGGTCTTGATTTTCCTGTCTTGACCACAGAGCACATATTAACAAACTACCAATTATTCTAGATTCTGATCTAAAGCGCATTCTTTGAGAAACAAGGCATCGCTGCATTATGTCACAGAGGTTTATTTTCTGTGACATTCAGCTCAAAATGTTCCTTCAAAAAATTTATAGCCCCATTAATGTGAGTCCTTGCGAGAAGGAGACTGGCTGGAGGATTCTGAAACTATATTCACCTCTTATGTCAAGGCTACAGAATTCTGCCAGCATAGCTGCAATAATCATAGATAAAAACTGGTTAAATCCATGACAAGTTACCTACTGTGGAAAGAGTTCTCTAGCATACTCATAGTCTAAATCTTACAGATCAGCATGAAGTCCAGCAACTCCACTCTAATGTTATCCTGGGAAAAAATTTCAAGTATAGACATAGACCTAATACACTAAACTAGAGACTGATTCATCATGTAAACCTCTGTTGAATAGTTATTCATCCTATTCATGTGTTTTGTCCTCTAATTTTAAAATTTTCAGCTTCCCTAACTCAGTAAAATCTGTTCTAAGATATCCACTCAAATGATATCTGGCAGGTCAGAAGTGCACAACAAACATGACATTGAAAGATACTAAACAAATTTTGGACTAAGGACTGCTTAACTTGCCACCTTACTACTTATAGTAACTTTTCTCTTGTAAATTAGGCTGCAGAATGACACGGTAGGAATAAAATGTTGAAGAGCAGTCAGTAGCAATGCTGAATCAGACCTCCCTGAGCTAGCATCTGAGGTGGTATCAACACTGTACATAGCACTGCCAAACTGACTCATTCGGAGCAGGACTCTGTGTCTCAGTACCTGCAGCTTATTTCCCATCCATCAACTGGATAATCTACCCCAGGATAACTGAGACACTACTGTACTAATTTTCCATCCAAGAGCAAGCTTGACTTTGAATGCCGTGATAGTGACTTAGCAAAGACTGATGTATCAATGGTGTATAGAAGCAGGTGTACCCCTTTAATTCCCACTATAAACACAGGGTAAGATTTATTACAGTCATCCACACTGATATTTCTAACACTACAAAGTCAAATGAAAACTTGCAAAACCCCCTTGATTTATTTTAGGCAAATCTGCATATCCCTTCTCTAGAAAATTCGAGAGAAGAGCTACCTACAGCATTCCTACGGTTACCTTATAACAAAGCCACAAAAAATGCTCAATCTTGAATTTTGAGACTACATTTTAGCTGGAATTGGGTTGGCTTTTTCCCATTTCAAATGTTATAGAATATTTCCTAAGAGCTCCTCACTAGGCAAATCCAAGAAATTCCAAGTGTCTGTGAAGAATTTTCTGAACTTTGTCTACAATATATTCCTGAATTCAATTCACCCTTGGTCAGCTGCAACTCCAGCCCTACAATAAAGGGACCAGCAGCTCAGATGAAGAGGTTCATATGGCTCTAGTCTGCAGAGTGACTGCAGTAGATGGTAAAATACCTGGCAATCTTAAGACACAATGGAAGAACACCATTAAAATAAGTGGAAATGTGATTCTAATAAACTGGCTTTAAATTTCCTTATATGCATCATAAGCTCTTGTATGCCCAAGAGGGCTTATTAGATTCAGATAAAGTGTTTTAGAAAATTCCTATCACCTAACTACTTTAAACTGCATTAATCATCTTAAATTCCATCCAAATCATGAGCAAAAAGTCTGCTCTCATCTAATGAATATATATGTTTTCCCTTCTATAACTAAATTCCTTGGGCCAAAGTTTTACAAACATTTAATAGGAGATGTTCACAGAAAATCCATTAAATACATAAAAAGTTGTGTGTGCAAATTTTCTGTGCAATGTGGTGTGGAAATTCATCCCCTCTATTTCTCAAATTCTCCTTTTTAAATATCAGGGTTGGATTTAAGTGTTTAAAAGTAAATCTTTTGATACTTTTGAATTTACTTATTTTTACATCTCATCACTTTAAAATTATTTCTTTGCAAATCATCCTGATCCTTCCCTACCCAAGCAAGAAAGAAATGAGGAATGGCACAGAAATTACATAGGCCAGCAGTGATGATCTAAGGACCAATATCTTAATTAATTCACCTGGATCTCTCCAAAGATCCACGTATAACACAGAAATGCAGGTGGTTTGTGTGAGATTAAATTCCCTGGCTCTTACATTTGTTGTATCCAAATACACAGCACTTAGTTCTGGCAGTTTAGACTCTGTCTTTCAGGGTCTGAAATCTTTAATCTGAACCTTTCCCTTTTCCTTCTGAGGTCCACAGACACTGTTCTTCCCCATTTTATAATCTGCATTTGTGCTGAGCTGCTAGGGGGTATCAAATGAGAGAAGTATGCAGATGACACTTCTGCATTAGGCTCTAACCAGCTGCCCCAGTGTAGGATGTCACTAAACTTGATGAAAGCAGCTGGCTGAAGTGAAACCTAGATCACAAGATACCAGATTAGTCAAGGATTAATGGTAAGTGCACTGGACTGGGATTTGAGAATTCTCTGCTCAGTTCCTGTTTCTACTCCATTTGTGACCATGAGTAAATCACACAGTCCCAGAACCCCAGGAGGTAATTAGACACTAAAGTTCCAAGGACTTCAACATCATTTAGGTTGCCAAAACTAAGTGTATCTAAACCCTAATTAAACTTGCCAGATCTGACCTGAGCCAAACCTGCCAACACCAAGATTATCCTATCTGTTCCAATATACACCATTATGGGAGTATTCTCTTCTGTCAAGGCTACAACAGGGATGCCTCAATGCCCTTCAAGGGCCTCTCTCAATTAGGCCAAGGTGCCACTCAGGATAACAGTACAGAAGAATAGATCACGGGCAGAGTTTAACAATCTGTTTGTGAGGCACCCACAAAACATATTTCTGGAATACTATAAACTGATTCAGTTAGATAGAAAACCAAAGGAGATACAAGCCAGTTAGCCTAAAAAGAACAATTCTGCCTTCTCAGTGTGGATAAGGTATGAAGCCTCCAATGCCACTTAAATGGAAAATGCAGGAAGAGAAACAGCTGCACAAAGCAGCTTCTTCCATCCTTTCCTGACTGAGCAAGTACAATAAAAATTTAGAATACTTATGTTCAGAGAAACACTAATACAAGAGGTTCCTCGGCATATCACCTAGCACCCTGGAAATTCCCCCTTCTCAAAAGCTGAGTGACTGGTCCAGTTGACTTGGTAGTGAACTTAAAACTTTAAGATTCAGTGCCCAAGTGCAAGAGAAATAAAGTTTTAGGTTTAACTTTTAAGTCTTGTGTAAAAATCCCAAAAAAGTATTCCCAGGTGAAATACAGTTTTGACTTCATAACTCCTAACTCTGCACATACTTTCTGTATTAGTAATAAGAACTCCAATAAAATTCATCCATGCAATAAGCTCACTGAAGCCCAAAAAATTACAGTGATGACTATTTTGGTCTACTGTCTCTTAATTAGCTTCTTTCACATTCAATTGACTGCGTTTTAGCTAGCTCTACAAAACCAAAGGTTATTGTATACAGATGAACCTTTTTTGTCACAGATGTGCTAGTTTGAACTCATACAAATCTCCAGAAGACTCTGCACCCAGATCTTTCCATTGCTGCACAGGAGCAGAAGGTAGCTGCCCTGTGGCTCAGGCAGTTTGACTGTGCAGAAGGCTCTCTGCAGGTCTGAAGATTTGCAGCTGGGAGGAGGTTGGCCATGGGTACAGGGCAGGTATGCTGCCAAACAGTCCCTCCAAAAGCCAGAAGAGGAAAATTCCACAAGCACAATACAGGGTTTTTTCCATCTTCACTGGCAAATTTTCTTTGAAGAACACCCTGGAGACACATACTAGCTAGGAAGCATCTGATGCTGTGAGTTTCCCCTGGGACAGGAAGAGGAAGAACTTCTGCTGTTACAATGAGGGCACAGGGACACTTACTGACCTTGTTGGATGTTAGGATCTACACAAATCTCAGGGAAGCAGAAAGGTTTAAAGGCTGTATCCCCAGGGTCTTATACAGGAGAGAAAAAAAATCCCAAGCTGCAGAAATTCACTGCCTACACTAATTAGAAGAACCATGTGTCATTTCTTGCCCTTACCATACACATATTCCCCAAAAGTATACAAACTGGGTTACATGTCTTAGATATGGATGGATTTCTACCATCAAGTATTATCAAATCTGAGAATCTTTTGAATACAAACCTCATTTCATTAGGCCGTTTGTGAACAGTTTTGATGTTCTGAGTTAACATCCAACAACAGTTCAAATGCTCATGCAAGTCTCATAACTACCCTCCACCATAAAACACTTTCATGCTTCCACACAATTCTCTTCAAATTGATCCTTCAGCATCTGAGAACAGGACCTGACATCTCATCCTTCCAAATTTATATCTTATCTTTCTGCAAACTAAGTGGATCTGCACTCCCTTCTCCAGAGAGCACCTAGTCAGTCCTTTTATTTGAGCTCTCTGAATACATTCCCCATAGTGAAGCCTCACTCATACAGTCCACTCCTTGAACACACCTTAATAATGCATAGCATTCTCTCACCTTATTCCTAGTACCACAACAATGATAAAAACTAAGTACCACACAACCCTTTGCTCACCTCCCAGTGGAGGAGGAGAATCAGAGGAAAAGACAAGGAAGCTCGTGGGTTGAGATAAAAACCGTTTAATAATTGAAAGTAAATGAAATAATATTAGTATTGTTGATATTGTTGGTATCACTATTTTATGTAATGAAAATAATGAAAAAGAAAACAAATGACAACTGCTCACCACCTGCCAACCGACCAAGAGCCAAAGCTGGAGAGAGAGAGAGAGAGAAAGAGAGCCCACCACTGCCCCAACCCCCCACTTATATACTGAGCGTGATATTTTATGGAGTGAAATACCCCCTTGGCCAGTCCAGGCCGGCTGTCCTGACTTTGTTCCCTCCCAGCTTCTTATAGCTAAGAAGTTGGGAACACAGGTGTAGCACCAGAAACCAAGAAAGTCCTTGACTCTGTACGTACACTCAGCAACAACTAAAGAGAACAGCATTATCCATACTCTTCTCAGCACAAATCCAAAACATACCCTCATAGTAGCTACTGTCCTAACTAAAACCAGCATAATCATTAAGACTTCTGTTCTTTAAAAGTTATATACTGTGAGGCTTAGAACACAGTGTAAAATGAAGTGTTTCACAGGTTCAGACAGAGGTGGAAGGTCAGAGAAGTAGACAGTTACTAGATAGTTGTTTGGATATTTTTAATAGAGTTGCTTCAAGCTTTGGGTAAGCATTCAGGATGGGTTTTCATAACTGTTCAGGAAAATTCATATGATATTTTAGTTGTTCCTAGCACACCCACTCAATATTTCTTTGTACTTGCTTAAAATTTGGATGTGGCATTGTTTTTAACGGGAGCACGTTCAAACGAAGACATAACTGTCATATCAAAGTTTTATAAGAGAACACAAAAATCCAGATATAACAATGGAGCTTCGCTACTGCTTAAACCATGTTAAGGAGATCCAATTTCAGTGAAGACAAAAGAAATGTAGCAGTGTGATTCCATATGGTGAGTCAGGTACTGGAATTTAATTTTTTATCTGCTTACAATTCATAACTACAGTAAGAGAAGAATTTTTTTTTTTGCTCCCATAAACTCATTATAAGCACATTCTGTACAAATTTTACAATCCCTATACCTCTGCATATTATAGAGGGAATAGGAGTTTTGTTTTATTTTTCAGGATACTCACAGTATTTCAGACTTACATAGCTGAAGCCCAACAAGGTTTTGAGTACTACAGCTTCTAACTCCATTCCTCAAGTACTTTCTTTATATTTTAAATATATAAATAAATGAAAAAGGAGTCAAAAGTTAAAAATCCATTTTTACAATCCTTCTTTCAGGAATATAACCCAGCAATACAAAGCAAGACATTCATCTTCACCTGCAAGGAACAACATAACACAACTTACTCAGCCTGCTTTCCTTTGCCACTTGTGAATTCTTTCAACAACCCAAGTGTACAAAAATCAACACTGCCATTGTGCTCATCAGCACCTCTCTCTTCTCCCTTATACATATACATATATATATATATCTGGTTTTTTCATCTTCTAAAAGGCACAAACAACCTGTCAGATATATTCAAGCATATGCAAAATTCTAACTAGACAGACAAAAATAAACTCTGTTCTTTTCCCCATGTGCTCTGTGGGAGTTTTGTCTTGTTTGTATGATTGATCAGTTTGTATTTTACTTCAGCAAAACCATTTTTCAAACACATACGTGCAGTTTGAAAGCAGAAGATAAACATTTGAGCCAGATCTCTTACTGGACAAAGCAGAGGCAATACAGAGCAGTACTACTACAGTGTTTAACAAGATTGTAAAGCATCCCACCAAATAATATTAAAATCCTTCTGAGAAATAATGTTGTTGGGTTTTTTGTTTTCCCCAATTCTCAAGGTCATAGGCCAACATAAATTTCCCAGTGAAAAATTAAAAACAAACGAACAACAACAAAAAAAATCCACACAACCCACAAGATTTCTTAATAGACATTCTATTTTTTCTGACAAATTAAGTTTTTTGAGGATCGAATGAAACATCAGAAAAGTGGCAGAATAGGTTAAAGCCAGCAATGAATGCATCAGTCACCTCCATAAGAGGTCACATTTCTTTTGATCATATACTGTAATACTAGAACCATTCCAGTACTTCGCATGCATTTTTCTTCATGTTTTCTATTTCCATATGACCTTACAAAGGTACTCTCTATGCATTCTTATTTTGCTGTCATAGTACTGCTTTTTTTGTCAGCAATGAAGATGAAAGACAGTCATGCAAGTGTTTGGGAGATTGTTCCTTCCTTTTAACTCTGGCAAGCTTTAAAATAATTTGATAATTGTTAGATTGCTTCTCATAACTTTGCTTAGCTTTTTGGGTTTTTGACACTAAATTTTATTACTTGCATTCCTTGTACATCTCAAACTTCCATGTCAATGGAAGTCCATGGGAAACTTTGGCAAGTACAGAATGCAGAATTAAATTCATCATCCATTAATTACTTTTAATCTATAGCAATTTTTCAGAGTTCTTTACCACAAATGTACTGTAAAGACTAGACATTTCCTCAGAACTTTGTTTTGCAAAGCAATTATTTAAAACAATTGCTTGTATTTTCTTCATTTTAGTTACATTTGCTGAATGGGGTGAAATTTTACAGTTGGAGGGTTAAAAAAAAAAAATCACAAAAGTGAAAGATATCACTACCACATTGCAAACTTTTTTTTTTTTGTAAATTTCTAAAACTGAAGTCATAGTTCATCCCCAGCATGACATTCTGTCCTTGTGAGAATGCATGTATTCTGATAGTCAGTCATCACTGCATACAACCTCACCGCTGAATGACGTGGTAAAGGATCTTTCATTCCTAAAATAGCTATGATTTTATAAGTGTGCTCATCAGATGGTTTAGACAGTGTAATTTAACTGAAGTCAGTCACTGAAAAAGTATTAAGAAACAAATTGGAAAAGCTGCGTGCAGCAACAATGCAGTAAACCCTATCAGTCTTCTGTCTGAATGTTTGTTGCTTTTGCAGTATGTAACTTGCTCACTTTTCTGGACAGGAATGTTTAGAGATCTCTACAAATAACTCACAGTATCAATAATAATCAACACAGCAGGAGTCACAATCTTCAGCACTCCTCTTTTTTTTTTTTTTTGCTTGAACAATATTAGTGTTTACCTAGAAGTTTAAAGGACAACCCTGTAATTTCTGGAAAAAGTAGGTTTCCTTTCCCGTATGTTTTCCAGATACCCACCCCTTACTCTCTGACACTCTGGGTGACCTTAGGCATTTCAACTGACCTCTTTAATCCTCAGTCAGCTCAGCTAGAAGACAGAGTCCTTTTGAAAAGCAGATGTTGCATCAGTGCTGAGATTTCTTGGATAAATGCATTTAAAATTAAAAGAAAGCTATGACTGTTCAATGACCTTTCAGTATACTTAATGTCAAGGGCCTTTCTTTTGGAGACTAAGTGTCTATATGGAATTGCTAATGCAATTTAAAAAAGGAGAAAGGAAAAAATCAAATTGTAACAGCTCACATACAAATGCAGAGCTAGGGATTGCATTTTCATTCATACCATATGCTTTGGCTCAATTGCACCTTTTCTCTTGGCCTATTTCAACATAATTCATTTATAATATTGTAACAGAATATTCGTGCACCTTCTCATTTTAAGTTCTATATTTATGCCGGATCTTTCACATGGAAAGATCTCAAAATACATGCAAACTTAAACTTATACACAGACAATACACACTAGACCAAAATCTGTAGCAATTATTTAGCTAGGGGGGAGAGGGAAGAGAAAGCTAAAAAATAATGCTAGGCATGTACAAAAAAAAAAAAAAAAAAAAGAGAAGCCAAATCCCCAAAACCCCCCACAACCACACATTTTTACATAATGAGAATACCATCTCCCATAACATCCCCAGGCCCTGCCATCTGAGCATGGATGTTTGCACTTGTCAGGTACCAATTCCACATGCTGTGCTGAGCAGCTGTGAACCACAGGCAGAGCCAGCAGAGCAAGGCTTGGTGGCTTGAGTGACTGACAACCCCAGGGCTGGGAGAATTCTGGTAGTGGCTGAAGTAGTCCCTGAAGTGGGCAGGAGTAAGTGTTCATCAGCTCCCCCGTCAATGACTCAGCACGTACACACATACATATTTCAGTACGGTCCCTGTGCAGTCTCTTCTGGACTTTAAATCCTTTAAGTCATTGCCTGCTCTTCTCATGGTTTTATTCCCATCCCTTCATCTTTTAAGGCAAGAGAGTACAATGTTCACCTTTCCCTCCTTGCCTCCCCCAAGTCCAGCAAACCAGGACTTTTTTTTTTATTCATCTAGTGTGTGAAATCAGTTACCAAACAGTTATTTTCTAACCCGACTGACACGCTCTTAATTTATATGAAACTGCTTTTAGTGCAACTCACCAGGAAGCATTCTCTTAAACCAGGCCAAATTCCACTTACTGTTATACCCTCTGTTATTCAAGTGCAGCTACTTGTAAGGCAAAATTGTAGCACTATTTAACACAGTAAAGTCATTCCAAGTTTTCTCATCACCAGTGCTCTGATAAGTATGAAGGAAAACAGAAAGAAAAATGCAAACACAAGTTTACAAATTCCCATATCCAAAACCCTTAAGACTGTATTGCTTCTAAGCCCTTACAGAAGTTCTGCTTGCTGTAGTGTTACTCTAAATGTACTGGTATGGCAGCTTCAGGGGAGAGAGCGATTGCAACTGCAGATCTGATGTTTAACAATGCACCCATAAATTCCAGGAAAGGGTGATACAGAAGTTGTTTTGGACCCTGAATGACTTGATCCTCACCCTCATGCAATGCAGTTTTTCAGAAACAACTGGATGCAGCAGACTGAGGCTGCAGGAATCTTGTGCACAGCATCTCTGCAAATTCAATGAGCTAATGTATAGGGAGGGAAGAAATCTGGACAGGCCAAGAGGGCCTGGCCTCTTCCCAGCTGTCCAGTGCCCACCTCCTTAAGGAGGAGAAAAGCACATGCCCCAGCTTTGAAGGCTTCCTTCAAAGGAAGCCACCTATCAAAGAATTATAAGCTAAGCAATAACAAAAAGTTAAAACCAAAAGTTTTCTGACTTTGAGCTGTGTTGAACCACACAATTCCCTAGTGAGACTGCAAACAAAACCCCGGGAAGGGTTAAGAGGATATATAATGAGAACAAAAGGTCACCACCCAAGCATACATTAAGAACTTAAAGTTTGGTTCAATCTTTATTAATGTCTTGCATAGTATTTCAAACCATCCTTATAGTATAATACTAGTATATAGAAAAAATAAGCTGTTGAGAATAACAACGGAGCCTAGTAGAACCTCATCTGTAGCTTCAAATTTCCTCACGAACAAAGAGACTGTAATTTTCAGTGTTTGATGACCTTCTAGCATAAAGTGGGTATTACCATAAATGAACAACAAAGATAGTAATTATTTATTAATAAAGAGGGATAATAAGTAAGAGTTTTAATGTTACAACATTACTATTAAACAAACACAATTACTGCAGGTTTAATGCATACTCTTCATTATCTTCTGTTGGCTTGAATACTATGTGTAAAAATGAAATTGTATGGCCCTTCTAATAAATAAAATTCAAGTACTGTTTTTGCTTTGCAACCTTCCAATGAGTAGCTGATTTCATCACTTGAAAACATTCTGAACAATTTTGAATCACTCTCTGGAGACTACTAACTGAATTCCTTCAGATATTTTGGGAGTCTGTTCCACATTCAGACACCTGCATAGATATCTGAAGATTGTTTAATTGTCCACCCACTCAGACCAAAGCATCTTATCTTACAAGAACATTCTCAAAGACAACATCAAAAGCTTTGTTAAAGTAGAGGTAAATAACCACTTTCCCCATCATCCACAAATCCCTTTATCTTACCATAGAAGGCAAACAGGTGGTTAAGCATCCAAACACCTTCCCCTTCACATGCCCAGAACTAGCTTCCAATAGATCCTGCTTTATTATTTTCCCATGGTCCAAAGTGAGGCCAGCTGACCTGTGCTTCCTTCCCTGCATAGGCCTCTTGGCCGTGTTTGACTATGGGTAGAACATGTCTTTCCACAGTCATCAAGAACCCCCCCCCCATTTTTATCATCTCATAAAGGTGATAGACAGTTGCTTCTATAGGACATCAGCCAGCTCTGAGTACCTTGGATGCTGCCCATCTGCTTCCATAGCCCTGAATGGGTTTGAGTTCCCTCAAGCAATCCCTGTCCCAATCTTCATCGACTCTTGGCAGCTCACCTTGAACTCTCTCTAAACAGGCTCTAGAGGCTTGGGAGACCTTGTCAGTGAATACTGAGGCAAAACCCACAGTGGTTGATAATGAGATTATCAACTGTAGAACCAAATCCAGGACTGCACTGGGAATGTTGTCATGCCAGCAACACAATTATCACAGTGGGCATTAAGCACAACATATTTGTCATGCACAAACCACTTTTAATGCTGTGTCTCACAACCTTATTTCCTCAAACCAGAGAGATCAATCAATTTCATACACAATGTCTTTCAGGCTGGTTTTGAGATCAAATAGTAGGATAGCATTCCCAACACCTTAATCCTCACATGCTCATACACGTTCAGCTGCAACAATTTTGACGTGTAGTTCATAAGGTTGATTTGAGAATAACCAAAGCAGTTCATAAGGTTAATTTGATAACATCCAAACCTGTAATCTGCAATCAACTGAAGTAAGGACCTCCGGCTGCACAGGTGGTACTAAGTTACCCCTGTTACCCACAACAGCTGGGGAACAGAAATCAACAGCATAGTTGTAGGAAATTTGCAATGCATACACAAACCCTTTGAAACAAGGCATATAAACACCTCCTGTGAGAAACAAAAGCAGTCAAAAATGAAAATACAACAGTCTGCTGTGATCTACATTATTTAAAGTCTCATGTGCGATCATGCCTATGATTTTTGCATTAATCTCACTTCTCATGATAGGTTTATATTCTGTGACTGTTGAATTCTCAGACACAAATATTGATCTGAAACACCATGGTCATTAGATATTTTTGATTTAGAACAATATATAAATTCTATTGTATTTTTATCCCTCATAATTGCAGCCTGTCAAAACCAAAGCACCTATGCATTTCTGCAGTGCTGCCTCTGTCTTCTGTTAGGACTGCAGAGTAAATCTGGACAGCTGATTACCCTGATCAACTTTTACAACACTAAAGCCTACACACTTCTTTCAGACACACAAGAAAAACTGAAAGGACCAAATTGAGGACTGATGATTGAACATACAGGCACAGGAGTGGTGAATTACTGTTTCTCTATATCTAGAATAAATTGCAGCTTTCAGGGGTACCAAAAGCTAACTGGTCTCTAAGTCTTTTCAACCTAGAAGTGTCACTTACCCTCCCCCCCCCCCCCCCCCCCCGCAGTAGCTGGGTTTAATGTTCCCACTCCTTTTACCAACATAGATAATAATTCTCCCTCGATAGTTTCTGCATTTCCTACCAACAAATCTCATACTCAAGCTGCTCCCAGAAGAGCTCTACAATGTTCCAACTTTCTCCCCAGAACCCTACTATATTTGCTTGTTAACAATTTCTTCTGCAGATTCCCTGTAACACATTGTTTGCGTACTCTTCATTATGTTCTACCGGGCTGCTTGCCCCATTTTCTGTGTCTAATTCTGATGTTGCCATGGTACCATAGTAAGTAGCAGAAGTAAAGACTCTACCACAGTAGAGCACTTTCTAGCGCAACACCTTTTTACTAAAGGGGGGAAAAGTCCACCTCAATAGTGATTATTGCTCCTACTAAGCTTATGTTTGTAGACCTAAATCCTTTAAACCAGCAGGAATTTTGCACACTTAGAATTACACATTTTTCTTTTTACTTTCTTATTGAAGTATCTCCTAAAACCTCAGAAAGCTTGCTAAAATATTGGCCCATTCATGCTTTCCATCTTTTCATTTCAAGTCTTCCACTGACCGAGACTCCCCAACCAGCTAAGAGCAATTTCACAAAGAACTCTACTGAAATAACTTTTGCTATCATTACTTTTCCTAAAGGAAAAAAAAAAACCCCACACCTAAAAACAACACGTGCAAACCAAACACACACATACAGATTTGAACTTCATATAAGTAATGGGGTGTTATGGGAAATACTGAATCCTAAGTCACCACACTCTTGTTTCGTGATAGTCTCTCATCAAGGCTAGAACAAACGTGTTATTTATTTTGAGTTTAAATGAGACCAGATTATTAAAAGCTTTGAAGATTTTTGCAAGATACTCTCAAATATCTTAGGAGCTCAATTTCTATTTCAAAACATTCACAAGACAAGGTTAAAAGTCTATGCTGACCACTGCCATCACAGAATCTTTCTTGAAGAAACGCCTTTTAATCTGAAATAGGGGAAAAAAAATCCAACCAAATTGTGTTTCAATAAAACAGAAAGTCCAATTCCGTGAATGCTCATAGTATTCAAAACATTATACAGAGACAGTTAATGAATGATTTTGGTTTTTTACATGCTCCACAAAGAGCCAGCAGATTTTTTTAAACAGCACATGTGAGCATACATAGATGGAAGCTCACCGAAATACACCCTGCAGGCTGTAGCAACCACACGAGTCAACTAGGCTTCAGGAGAAGAGTCAGAGTTCCTCCATGAGATCAAAACCTGGGGACCACGCCACATCCACCTGTAGTTACTGAACATTTTTTCCACCAGTACCTGTTTAAATCTGAGACTCACAACTACTAGGAATGAGTGGCAATTGTTCCAGCAGTGAAAGAGAAGCAGCTCTCTCCATCTTGCACAGCTGTGGTGAAATTGCTTCCAAGTCATTTTTCCACTAGCCAAGCAGGATCTACAAGTGTGCTAGTTTCATTACTAAAAGCAGCATGCTGGAAGCAAGAGAACAGATAAGCTTGGGAGGGTCTCTGAAATTATTCATAGACTTTCTACTGACAGTTTCAGTAGAACTTTTAACATTAAACAGCTTGCAAACTGAGATCATCAACAGCGCATCAGCTTGTATCAACTATAATCCTTCTGCAGGTTTCAAGTTATATGCAGTGGGCATTACTGTAGCTCAAAGTTCTTAAAAAAAAAAAAAACCCACAACCCAAACCACCAGACTGTAGAAAGCTGGAAAATGTAAATATTTCAAGCCCTATTCAGGATTTAACTGTTGCTTATGGTAGTTTTGTTGTGTAATATACACTGTGTAATTCTTGGAGGGAATCATTGGTGTTTTCTCATTATAAAACCCAATTTTGCATCCATTAAAAAAAAAAAAAAAGGAGAATGGCTGAATTTAACCTATGATTTCTTTAGCAATGGGACAGTACATGATTGACGATGCAATTACCAGAGATAAGCTTTTGATATGCCAAGCAATACAAACCCCACAGCTCTGTACATGAAAAATATTAAAGTCCTATTTTAAGTAACTACTTATTTTTCTGTGACCCAAAAGATCTTCACAGGTTCAAGAAAAATTTCTTTAAACTTCATGTTTGTGAAGAAAGGCATGTGTAAGAGGCATTCTACAATACCATTGAAAGGTTTGTGAAACTAATGTTTCCATTACATGCAGGAGTACAGCCATACTTTCGTAAGTCTTCTTAAAGAAACTTTTTTATTTGAAAAACATTAAAAAACTCCTATCTCGAATGATATTGGGAAATATTTTAGGCCTAAACTTACATACCTAATTTAAGTGAAGCTAAAATGTGGGCATGTGACATTAAAGTAATCTTATTTCTTCCCCTTTATTACCATTTTCCTTCTTTAGGCTTGCCAGATATTCTGACAGTTGGGAAACCACCAAGATTTACCAGAATCTCTCTCTTGTATGGATGTTCATCTATTAACGCCAACAAATATTATACCATAATTTAGTTAGGCCATTAAAAATAAACAACTTCATTTCACTTTCATACTCAATCTTCAGTTCCACTATTCTATTAACAGATTTTATTTCTGCTCACTTGCCTGTCTGTACTTTGGACTACACAGAACATGGTCCTTTCCTTCTTTCTTGTTTAAAAATATTCTAGAATATTATCAGTATGGCAAAACCAGCAGCATGTATATTGCTGCCCTTATTTGGCAAATTTTACACTCATTGAAATGTTGGCTAAAATATCCACTGGTTTTAGTGAGATGTAGATTGAACTTTGTTCATATGAAATGGCAGGCAGCTTCTTTGGACAGCCTGCATGACCATTCGCAGTTTTGACTTGAAGTCATTCCCTTTTAAATTTGACTGAAAAGTAAGCTAGTTATCATTGTTAATCATATCCTACACTTACAGACAAAAAAGTACACAGCTTTGCCACTTCTCTGGCAGAGCACTTTGGGAATTTTATTCATTTACTTAAGATCGTACACTACACATTGCCTAAGTCCTTAGTAGCATCTTTCAAGGTATGTATGTTTTGCTGCAGAGGTCCATACTAGTATTAATGCCTCCTTTACTCACATCAGTGTGAAGTCAAACATCTGGAGAGATATTAAATGTGGATAAAAATTAAAGCTGTAGGATTCTCCCTTACAGCCCAGTGTGCAGAGTTTCATGAAATCCTCTACATACAGAGGCATCTAATGCTTCCCTTACAAGACTATTCAGGCTAAGATATATTATTGCTGAGAACCTTTACTTCAAGTGCTTACAATAAGACAGAAATCCAGCATGGGATTTCTGGGGTTGTCTCATTGAATCAGTTCATTAATATATTATTTCAAAGTCACAGGCATGACTGAGGAATTCCTTAGTATCTCTGACACTAGTTAATTACCTTCATAAACCTCATCTATAGCTAATGCAAGTTGTCCTTTACATTTTCCACTTAGATGAAGGACACAGTAGTTGTTCTTTTGCTCATAACTAGGAAAAATACTATCTCCCTCTTGTTTCAGAGAGAATTTCGTTATTCATCGTAAGTGACTGCTATGGATCCTATAGAACAAATATGCAGTTTCATAAAGGCAGGTGTTCTGGTTTGCATCATGCTTCTCTCAAAAGAAAATATCCTAACAAATCATTCAGCCTTTCCTCCTAAAGCTTCTCCTACTATTACACATCTCTTACTTCCTGCTCTTTCTCCCCTCTTAGTTTTTACTGGTTTTCATCACATTTGCTGACAGAAGTTCTCTATTTTGTTACAGACAACAGTAAGATTCCTCACTCTTCTAATCTGTTCCAGTAGAAGAGATCAAAACCACAAACCCTGCTGAGAAACTGTCTTCTATCAGCTTGAGCTTTGCAACTTATGACCACAGGATTTGAGAACTGTCACTTTCACAATTGCAAAAGACTTTCTCAATTTATTGACTTAGGCCAAGATAAATGCCAACTTTTAAGACTAATATCAGACCTGTTTGGCCTGTAAGATTAAACCTAGAATTTCCCTGTACTTTCTGATGACACGAGAAAAGGCACACAATAGTATCTTCTGTAGCTGGCATCACGGAAAAGCAGCAGCTGCAAGTGTACTAAAAACATCCCTTGGCAGGTATGCAACCAGAAAAGAGTGCAGTCTAGCTGTTCAGTGAAGGAAGTGAACTGATTTTTTTTTTTTTTCACATGCTACTGGGATTTTCCAGATGCACAACACCATCCAGAAGCATTTTCTAAAATGAAAGTGCTTTCCCATTCTTAGAGAGTTTGACTTTACCTATAATCCCATCTCCATCTGCCTTTAGATCGGCCTCAGCCAGCTACTCTTCACATGGGTGCTGATCTCATCTAGGCAGGGGGTATTTGGGGTAGATATTTGGGTTAGAAGCAAGTGGGATATGCAGTTGCTGACTCTCTGTCCATTGATGGCATTTAAGAGGAGAAGCCTATATCCAGCAAGACACTTAAATTTGTGCTCAACTTTGACTTCACTAAACTACTCACATTTTCAAGTTTAAGCAAGTGCTTCAATAAAACCACAATATCCTACAATACAATCAAGTAGAGGTAAGCATCCTATCTTACAGTGACGTAAATCTAAAAGAACTCCAGCTAAACTCCAGATTTACACTGACATGAGAACAAGTACTGACCTATTGTATTCACAATCCCCACAGTTACTACACTCAGTTCTTTATATTGCAAGATTCATTCTCTTTGCTTTCTCAACAGAAATATCTATATAATTATTCTCCACATGAGTTATATTGGCTCAGAAAATCAACTAACATGGGATTCAGCAGGCCTAAGAATTATGCAAAGACTGTTTTAATCAGCTTAATATTTAAAAGAGATTGTTTTTTAAAAAGTACATGTACCACAAGTGCAATAAAGTTCTTTATATATAAGCAAATTAGCAATATTTTTTCTGTGCAACTGGAGGGCTGTGGACATTGGAAATTAAAAACAGTCATTGCATGAGGAAAGAAAAGCTGCATAATAATAAAAATACCATTTTTAAAGCAAACATGTAAATTTCCTTTTTTGTGTGTGTGCAAATTAGAATTAGATGAGAGAGAAGGAAGAGTAAAACAGGAAATTTTAAAACAAACCAGGCACATCAGACCCAGTACAAGTGACCTACACCCGCCTGTTGCCAGGTATAGTTTTACTGAAATTAGTGAAGCCACATCAATATACTTGGTCTGAGTATAATATTGCCTAAATATATTCAAATTCTAAACAACAGTGCCTTAAAGTTATTTCAGTTTCCTTGTTAATGTTCAGGTGTAGCACACATTGCTGCTGTCCTTACATATAGATGGATGGGTTATGGGAAACATTTGCTGTTGTATCAAGGACTTACTGCCTCTAGTAACCCTATTAACTGTAAGTGTTTGGAAGAATATCTCTTTAATTAGCATTATAAATAATTGCCAACTATATTTTTTTGTTCTAGGATGCATAGAAAAGTTGATTTGAAACTAAATCCAATCCAGGAATTTTATTTTTCTGCAGTTCAAAGATATGGATGGAACAGTGGTCCTCACTCAGCAATGAATGGCAACCTCTTTATAAATTATTTTCCAGGTCATTTCACTGAGTGTTTTGCAGGTATTTCATTTCATTCCTTGACAACTGACCCAAAACTTTGAGCTGGGTTACTTGGGAGATAGGCATTGTCATTGGTGTCCTTGAGTTAAAAAAAAAAATAGTTATTTTTCTGGTCTGTAATTCTTCCCTATATACCAGTGAACACTCCCCTCCCAGCTCTTACCCTTTTTCTTTACAATGGCATTTTGGCCTTATTAATTATTAGGATCAGAAGCAAAACATCCATATCCTTATAAATTAGAAAAATGTTTAATAAGAATGAGCTTGAACAAATTTTTATTATAATGAAAGGATTAAGGTGCACGATAGCATTAATATTTAGGAAAAATTAAACAAAATTGCTTTTTATCTGCTGCAAACTATGTTAAATATTTAATATGCCACATTATAGGGGCACCATTTCCACAAAGGGTACGACAACCTTTGTGTTTTGAACCTTCATTTCAGTGTTTCTAACTCAGTTGGAAAACTTCTGAAAGATAAGTCTAACATTACGTGCAGGTTTTCCAGGCAGTTAGAGCCGAGACACACTTCCAAACCTGAGCAGAATGTCTATAGAAGAAAGTCATGCAAACAGTAGGTCTAAAGGGGTTGTCTCTTGTGGGCTCTGCTGACCCAGCACATGGTTTATTTAGAAGGGAGCGCCAAGTTTAATTGTTCTGAAGCTTATGGCAAGCCTTTCTGTTTCTTTGTTTGGAGTGCCTGGGTATATTTTTAGACAACTTTAAAACACACGAGAAAAAGTCATGCAAGTATTCTGAGGTGATAGAAGGGTGACTTTTTTTTCAATAATCTGGCAGCAGAGAACTTCTGTATAAATATTGTGAGAAGCAAATGTGAATGTAAATATTCCTTTATGACTAAAAAGGTGTACTAAATCCTGCTAGAAACAGTAATATGCTTCTGAAACAAAAAAAACAAATTTTCTGCAGTCTGAAAGCCTGGAAATGTTCAAGCTTTCTCCATGAGTTTCAAAGACAAATATCAGGGGCAGGGTGGGAAGAAGAGTAGTCAAAATAAGTAAATACCCAAACCCAAGTTGGAGCTGCTTACAGCCAGGCTACGTATTCAATGAAATTTTAAGGTAATAATGTAACAGTATAACACAGTAAATTTGTAGTAGATTTTTGTTGTTTTCAGATCAATGAACTGAGAAGCAAACAGAATGAACAAATTCTGAGTTTACTCCAAATCTGGTCCTTACAATGACATTGAAAAAAACAAATCTGTTGTCCTTTTCCTTTCTCTCACCTCCTGTAAAATGCAATAATAAACATTAGTTAAGCATTATATTTCTAGCTGGGGATGGGACTCGGAACAGAAGACAACAAAACATAACCACCGTGGTTGAGCTGGCTGAATTCTGAAATCAACCTCCTTGCACTCTATGCCCCACAGAAACCAAAGCAGAATTACCCTAACCCTTCAAAACCTGTCAGTGTCTCATTATTTACTTCTAAATCCCTCCTTCTACCTCAGCTGACTCATTTTATCCACCCAAGGCAATTGCTTTCATCTGTATATATATATCCTAGGCAGCTATTAGCTATTTGGCTGGGGAACACTTACAGAGGTGAAGCCCTGTCGTGCAACCCAAAGTGTTACCATCATTTGAAGCAGCAGTCATCTTTTCCTTCCTTTATTTCTTACAGAAGTTTTCTGTACTGAATAAAAAGTTTCCTCCTTTGCAATTTAAAGCTTCACAGTTAGCTTATCATTACTGCGCAACTGAATACATACATGGCTTGACTCTGAACACTGCTGAATTTTCATGGCTGTAATACCCTGTACATGTCCGCAAGGCACTGTTTTCTGAAGTTCATAACCCATGTTGAAGAAAATACAACATGAAATAGGAGGAGGAGAGTAGAAGGCAAACAATGTCAAAGATGCAGCAGTCACTATTAGATTCCAGATTTTCTGACTCTAGTCTACCTAGCCGTTAGGTATGCCACAAAAATTCGAGACATTTATATTTCACCATTTTCGTTTTATATTTCAAGAAAATGACTAATTGACTATCATTTCAAAAACACAGCTGTTTAGTTTGAGACTAAGATGGAAGATAGCCAGCATAGTCTTGCAGAAAATAGAGGTAAAAAATAAGTACTGTTCAATAACTCTAGAGGTTTGAGTCTCATTTACCACTACTATGGTAATAAGATATTATATTGCAATAAAATTGACCTAAAGTATTATTTTTTACTTTTTAAGCTTGACTTCAATAACTGTATTGTGTTACTAAGAGCCAGAAGGTTTTATGACATTTTACATTTTTAATGTTTTTTCAACACACAAAACAAGCATTTGGATTCCAATATAAGAAGGGAGTACAGAAGTGCGTTTCAAAAGTAGAACTCGAAAGATCAAATATCTGTACGTAAAAGTGAATCTTAAAAACAGACACTCCAATAAATAGCTTCTATTGAGGCATTAGTGACCATTAACTTCTCACGCCTGTGGCTAATACTGTCAGGCAGAATGTATTAGTGGAACTTCTAAATGTTGTCTGTGATAGTATACACCACTTGTGCATCTACTGTAAAGTACCTCAGCTTCACTTACCAGAAGGTTTTCTAAACCTTAATCCACATTTCTGGTGGCTTCAAGAGAAAGAACTTTTATTGCTTACATGTTAAATGAAAGCTATAAACAACCTTTATTTATGTTAGCACAAGATTCTGTCAGTGGATGTATATCTTCATTTCGTTGCACTGCACTTTCAAAGAACTAAATCCTTAAAAAGAAACCCTGATAACAAGTCTGGTTTGAAGCTGAAGTTGTGTACCAACTTTAACAACAACAACCAAAAACCTTCAGTTTCAACTGTAAATATTCAAGTGCAGAACTGCTACATTGTGCTGACAACACGTATGTGAAGAGCAGCAACTTTACAAGCGTGAAATCTCTCCTTCAAGAAAGACAAGCCAAAACTAAAACCAAAACTACAACAAAAGAGTTTTTGAAATGCATCCATGCAATTTTCACTGTCATCATTCTCCTTCCCAAGTGCACACAGTGCTTTGAGTGCCTTGATGGTTTGGTAGAGAATAACTTCCTTACCTGCAGAATTTCAGGGGAGACCACAGAGTGGCAGTACTGTGAATGTAAATGCTGTGTTCTACTGTGCAGCAAGGTAAGAGTCTTTTGAGAACTAAAATAACTGTAACCAAGCATGGGAAACCGTAAGTTCACTGTTACTTTATATAGAAGACATCCTAGTTCCTATTGCTCTAAGAGTGGAAGAAAAACATGCAGTCAACATGTAATTTCTTTTTTCTGTAATTTTAGTATCCAGAGGCACCAGTATCAGACAGTCACACATTTCACTCCAGGCTACTATTTTCTCACCATTTTTACCCACTCCTTCATTTTCTCTATTCAGATATATTTTTGAAGTCCAGCCTCTTAGCATAAGCTCAGAATTCTTTGCCAAAATGAAAGGGAAAGAAAAGAAACTGAACGAGCATCCCCCACACAAACATAGGCACGCACACCAGACATTTATGATTCATCTAGGTTATTGGTTTCTATACTTTCATAGTACACAGCTACAAGTTGATGAGTATTAGAAATGACAAATCCAGAATGCTTTGTTCACTTTCACTGTACTGTGAGACTCTTGACAAAGAGTAAAGCCACACAGATCACAGATGCTAACTTCTGACGTATGGATATCTCACAGTGGGGTGGGGGAATACTTTAGAGCAAGTCTGGAAGAAGAACTCTCAGTAGATCCCACAGTTACAGAAATAGAAAAGCACGACTGACTCCTACATGCTTCTTTAAGACATCTTGAGTATTGACATACAGTCTACCCTTTGCACCTGGTTTCTTTGCTGGCAGACCTGCAGTTCAGTGTTCCCTTTCAGACTGATGTACAAACATCCAGACCCCTGCTTATTCAGAGATAATGGCAGGAAAGCAGAGTTCAATCAGCTAAATACTTTCAGAAAAAAAATCTACTAAGGTTTTCTTCTGGGTAACTGATGCCTCATACTTTTTCTCCTGTGATTTCTGTGCTCCGAATAAGACACTTAGTTTGCAACTGCACAAGAGTGGAAATTTCCTCCAGGTGATCATTCTCAGTACATGATTAAAGGCCAAGGCTGCACGTAATTTACTGGGTCTAAAGCCTATGTGCTTTTCAGATGTAAACGTAACAGTAAACATAGCCACATATGCTCAAGGGCTGTGACATACAGCACTACAATACAAGGAGGTTTCTTTTTTTTAAATTCTTTTACTTATACAGAAAGCTACACCCATGACTCCCACCCAAATCAACTCCCCCTTTCAAGTGCACAATTTCACAAGGTGCACAAACAGTACTGACCCTTTTTTTCCTCCTTTCAAAACACATATCAGACATTTGCCTGCACAGGTTAACACCCAATGAATCTGAATAGGTTTTCTTTGCTGCTTATCTTGACTTACTTTTATCTCCTGAAGGTAAAGCCTTTCTGACTGCACCTGCACTTTTCCCCTTGCTGAGTCATTCCTCAAGTTCACAAAGCTCAGATGAACAAAACCCTTTCTGAGCAGGATTTACACCAGAACCCCTTCCACCAGCACTCCCAGAATAGTGACAGTCCCTCAGGAGAGCCCAGGGAATTATGTTTAATAAATAAAACCACACACAAACACACATATGCTGCATGGCTCCCCCTCATTGACTGAATGACATTTAAAAGACAGCCACAAGAGCATTAAACTATCCAGTAGAGTAGCAGATGGGGAAAAATTCTTTTCCTTATCAAAGCTAAATTGTGCTGGTCTCAAAGCTATGAGGTACGGGTGCTTTTTAACTACGCTGAGAATAATATTAGGAGAGGATTTTATCAAATACTAAAAGGCATGGTAAATTATTGTAACTTGGATATTCCTCAATTCCTCTCTATGGTGAATCTACCCTTCTAAGTTGAATCTCTTTTTATCTTGAGCTGCAATGCCTTTCCTATAAAGGAAAGGTGCTGAAGGGTATCACACATTTCCAATAAACTATTTTGCAAAACTCTTCATAGAATTAATACAGTATTTTTTACAACAGCACCTGAAAAAGGCTGAACAACAGTAAAGTATTCATACAGAAAGCTAACACAAACACATTTTTTTTTCCTCAGTCTCAATAGCAATTTCCAAATTGGAAAGTTACTCATTTTGCCATTTGAAATAATTTCACTGCAAGTCCAGCTACCCAGAGCTAACAGATGCTAATTCCCTAGTAAATTTACAGCTAATCCCCAATAAAAATCTAATTCTTGAGCTGCTGATAGGACACTTTCTTTTCATTAGTGTGCTTCTTATGACACAATTCCCTCAACCACACTGTGGGCAGATGGCACCTGAACCAACACCCACAACCTGCTTACAACACCAGCAGGCACCTCCAAAGGGACAGGGCACACCAGCAACTCCTAGACCCTCTCATCAGAGCACCCAGGATTTTCTTTCCCAGCTTGGAAGTGTTGAGGAAGGATGGACTTGTGATAGCACAGAATGGGAAAAATGATGGAATAAAGCAGCAAAATTATGCAAGGCCTGAGCAGCCCAGGGAGAACAAGCAGTGACTGAGGGAAGCTGGCCCCTGGAGCAGGCCCTCCACAGCCAGGCCCCACAACAGCCAGGTCTCCCTCAGCACAGGCCCAGGCAGGGCATCTTGCTTCAAATGAAGCACTCCAGCTAAAATAACCATTTTATGGCTTCTTTGTCATCATTTTTAGTAACTACCACACACCCCTCACCGTTAAAAGATAAAATCAATTAATATCCCACACACTATTATGTCAGAGAAACTGTAAAAATCCCTTACCGACGAGTAGCAGCAGAACACACCTCCTGCCTCAGAGTCTCCCATCAGCTGTACGAGAGAGGAACAACCAGCAGGGGCTTTTTTCTACAACCTACACACCTGTAGCAAATAAAATGCCCTGAGGATGGCCACACACCCTTCAGCTACAGCTCACCTGCAGCTCATCTACATAATCACGTTGTGGATGAGTCTCAGACCTGGCAACTCTATTACAGGTGCATTCTGGCTGCCCAATGTCCTGAGTCTTCGGGCAAATAAATACCAGCCTTGAATTCCACTAACAACTGTACTAAGCAGCAGAGAGGACATGAGAATTCTCAATGTCTGGGAGTGGTCATGAAGGTGCTGTGTTGTTCAAACTTGTACTAATGGTTCATGGTTTCCAAAGGGATGATATTCCAGCCACGAACAAGCACAGTTCTTGCCCTCCCCAGCTGCACTCTCATTTTCCCTAGGCAGGGAACTGTCAGCAAGGCCGCCAGCTTTCCACAGGGAGCCTGGAGCCTCACCTTTCCATTTCTCTAAGTATCTGACAGCCAGTTATCCTTGTGCTGCCTGAGCAGTACTAGACAGAAAAATTGGAATTAGTATTTGCTGCCAAAAAATATTGGATACTTTTTAATCACACTAGGAGGGCTCTTGCTAGGTTTTCAATCTCAGTGATGCTTAATATAGTGAAGCAGGAAGGCAAAGTTTCTCTTTCAAGCTAAAATTCAATAATCCTACCTGAAGCAGCTGAAAAAACAAACTTTAGCCGCTGCCTCAGCATCTAGAGATGCAGGAAAGATATTATCTCTATTCTATTATCATTAAATTTTAATTCTCTCAAAGCGGTGACATATCAAACAGAAGTTAATTCATAACTTAACCCTAGTAATCACAGCATAAAAATTAAGTTTTTATATTTTGGGTTTATATACAACTGTCGAATCCCATAAAACAAAGTTCAAGATACAGCACCTACTATTTTCATGTTCTGTTCCTGCATTATCACCTGCCATACTTATTTATTGCTTATTTTCTCTACAATTCTCCATTTCCACAGTACAGCAAAATGTTTTTGTCTTCTATTTTATGTTCTATTAAAAGAGAAATTGTACTCATTGCCTTGGCTTTTACCATGGCACTTCAAATATATGGCAGGTGCCTGAGAACTGTCTCATTTTATCAGAAGTTCACAATTAATAGTTCCCATTACCTTTCCCTGCACTAAATATTGTTTCTTCACAGAAAATGAATGAAAAAGTTGTTGTTAATGATTCAAACAAATATTTTAAAATATTAGGCTGGATATTTCAGCCCTAACTTCACTTAGAATTGTGTTTCTGATATGTTCCACTTCCTATGCTTTTATGTCATATGTAAATTTAAACAGTAGTATGTATTTTTAAAATCATATGCTGAAAGATTGTTAAAGTTGTAAGACTAAGTGAAGGAAAGCCAAAATTTAACCTGACTGTGCTGCGTCCTGGCGCATTCTCAATTATATTATGTCATAGGTTATTACGTCTTGTTAAATTCAACTAGTCTAGCACTCTTCAGACCACTAAAACATTCTTAAAGAGATGTTGCATTTTCTGATTACAGTTTTTGGTTCTTATTTGTGTAGTCTTGTGTTAACAGTCTGATTTTCAAGTACATTTCTTGGTGACACTCAGCTTTGTCTGTGTAGGGCTCTTACTACTAAGTACTTACGGCTGATAAATGCCATTCTTAACAGAGGTGATTTTCATTCTGCTTCGCTCCATTAGTTCAAAGTACAAAATTGCAATGAAAAGCTGCAATGTCCTCTTGGTAGTTTGACTCTGCTTTGAGTTCAGTGCTGCCCATATTTATCTAACTTACAGACTCATTTTGGGGGAAAAAGCCTCAATTTTATACACTTTTTTTTTTTAAACCTCCCAAGGTTAGGGACCCAGTTCTATGAACATTTTTCATGCAATCAGTTCCACCAAATGCCCATCACCTGAGGAAAGAGAATGACCTGTTTCAGGATGGGATGCAATACACAGCTTTGGTCATATTTTGCAGCCATTAAACTCAATACCGTGGACTGTAGTGAGAAAAACCTACAATTCAGTTGTTTTAAACTGCCACAAACCCTCCCAACTGCAAATTTCATTGTCCTCTGCACTGCTGATGAGGGAAATATTTTCAGGCAACTGCACTTATTTAAGATTTTGCATTTTTCATCAGCACCCCAGCAATTAAGTATTTACAGGCGACAAAAATGCACCTAGCAGGAATAGACCCATTTGTTTCCTATGTGCTTCAAACCTTTCATGAATAAAGTAGTGCCAAGGGTAACCTTTCATGAATACAACCTTAGGGATCACAGAGTGCCCTCAATCAATGCAGGGAACTCATGTTGACAGAGTATATGGGAAACAGATTGAGGTATTAAAGCACATAGCCTCTGGTGTTTTAGATGTAAATACTATAACCATCAAATATTTAGACTCTTATGTAAGCAGTATGTCATTTTTTAAACAGTTACTGCTTGGAATAAATCTTTAAGGATGGAATTTTCAGAAGTGCTCAGTATTGCCCTAACTTTGCTCTTACTGAAATCAATCATAAAATTTTCACAACTTTGGAAAAGGACTTTGTTTATATGTTTCCACAGCACTAAGCACAGTGACTCTTGATCCTGGCTGGTCTTTTGACTCTGCTGCAATCTAAATAAATTGATTTATAGGAGATCGGTCAGATAAATGATGAGGAAACATCCACATACAAATAAAATAGCTAGGGTTTTTAAATGATGGCTTAGTAGTCCTTTGGAGTTTCTTCGTTATTTTCTCTTTGAATCCTAAAATTCATTTGCCTTCTTTTATATTAATTTATTTCATTGTTATTAATTTTCCCCAACATAACTCCATGCATCTTAGATTTCCAATAAATTATACAGTCAGTAAAATTTAACCTTTCTGGCCACAATCCCATTTTGCACAATAAACTCATTGGGTTTGGGATCTGATTCATAATTTGTGTCAGTCGTATATAACTTCTATTCTATTTTCACAAAAGCTGTTGCTGGTAAGAGTGATATGTAACCTACTCAGTATTCCCAGGAATATAGCTTTGCTGATTTGGGAAAGCGGAAGAGAGTGAGTTTGTAGAGTGGTTAGGTCTGTTTCTTTTGTTATTTCACAAGATTCACACAAACATTAATTTACCCAAGGACTGACTTTAGAGGCAGTTATTTTCCTTTCATATACATGCCATCCTCTACTGTCTAAAAACATCTTATTTTCTTCCAGAGAGATACAGCAAGACCAAGACAAAACTACTCCTGCTTATCACTCAGTGTGGGATTTTAAAAGGTCAGAACTGCAATGTCTTTTTCCCTATTTTCTCCAAATAAAATGCTACAAGTTATTGAAACAGGCATTTTCCCAGCAGCTGCTATCCTCATTCCCTCTCACCTCCCTAGCCACTTATTCCCACCTCCCTCATGGCTCCTCCAGTTGGACCCACACAAATGGGTTTGGATCTATGTGATGAACCAGACCAAGACTAAACCCTCTTTCTTTCCCTTGAGAGTTTACATTTAACCTGGCCCAGCTCCCAGTCTGGTGATCCGACGCAGAGTTGTACTAGCACAAGGGAGGGGGCCTGACCTGTATACGGCAAAGGCCGCCTCCACACACACCTGTGCCGTAGGAAATATTTCTGGCCTTCCAACAGTATTGTCACCAGGCCCCTCAGGAAAGCAAGAACAAACACACTGCAATATAAAATTGGCAAGGAACGAACATCAGAGAGTAGCCAAAGTTGTGAAATAGGCCAAGGAAAGAATCAAGTAATGATAACAGCTTGTTCATCTTCTTTACCTAAATACAGGTGATGTTATCACTGACCCTAGCCCACTATATACTTTATAGTAAGTAATACTTGTCTTTAAGATTAGCAAGCTATATATATATTTAGTGCTTTATTCTCAAACTGTTTCACCACAAATGACAGTTCATTTCACAAACAGCTTATCTTATGGCTAAAGATATATAAATACATACTAAAAATGCTGCTGAAAGTCTCTGAATGTATAATGCAGCCTGGTAGACATGGTAGTGATTGTAACACTGCTTTGTAGACACAAATGTTAAAGAAACTTGGCAAGAATCAGCACGTTTTAACTACTCAAAATTCAGATTTTCTCAGTCTTGTCCCCTTCTGATGAATGGAACATATGGGAGTATTGTTCATAAAACTTGCATTGCTTTTCTTGATGTCTACCAAAATTCCTCATCATGACAATATTTACCAAGATACATAGAGATTCAAATTTGAATTAATTACCAAGAAGTTTTTCTGTATTCCCAGGTTTACTGGAAAAGAAAAACACTTCAGCAGCAATGTGTTGTGAGTATTTAACAGTAGATGTTATAGCAACAGAGGTAGTGGAGTGCTTGATGGGGAAGGCAGCAATCCAGTTAAAAGCTATCAATGCTGAGTGAGATAAAAGACAGGGAAGAAAGTATCTGCTTTGCCAAGAAGCAGTATGAAATCTGACATTATAAACAAAACACGTGTAAATCTAGACATAAATCTTTTCTCGTATGCTGAAAGCTCCATAATATTTTAGCTAGCATTATTACTTACAAACAAACAATTCCTGAAATACAGCATCACGACTGCAGAACAGCCTTTAACCTTGTGTTCATCCACTCAAGAACCATGTTATTTATTACCTTTTATCCCTTAATTATGGGGACTTCACCTACTGCTCTCTGCTCATTTGAAATGCAGAATAAAATACAATGGATGTCTGAAGATTTAACAGGTGTCAACCAGATATTTGCCAGCTACTGCTACTATCCTACTGGGAGGAGTTGCTGTTCTATAAATACTAATTAGAGTTTTGCACATGATCTTGCTGAAATACCTAAGGTGATGAGTGGCCAGTTGTTACTTTTAAAAGATTAGCACAATTTGAAAAACTAATGTCCCCAATGAGGCAATGCTCACACTGAATAATCAAGAGTTATAGCTGTTCTCTGCCCAAAGGGAATATTTGCTCACTTCATCATTTGGAAAATCTGCTGCCTCTTGAACAACTCACTCTTCTATTTCACTTTGAGAAACTTGTAAAACTTCATGCAATCAATATGACAGTACAGTATATGTACTTAAATGGTCTTCCACTGCTATGCCCACATGGTAGGCTTTATGAATACCTTCCAAGGACAGAGCGTTTAGTGTGAAATCATGATGAAGGAAGTGCAACAAAATTAGGTTGCCCTTAAATGAAGCAGCAAAGAAAAAGAAGATTACAGTAGAAAATGCCTCAGCATAGCAAAAATTTAATTTTGTCAAATCCATCTCCCTTCAGATTTTTCATCTCCACTAAAGAGACAAAGAAAAAAGACCCAGGCAAAACAGAACAGTTCTCTATTATAATAATTATTTAAAATTCTCTAAAATCTTGGAGTAATATTTCTGAACAACTAGCTAATGTTAAGCAAAAATACTAAGTGATAGATACAGTGTATTCCATTAGCTTGGAGTAAAATCTTGAGTTGCAGCTTGTCCAACTTGCTATGGAGTACAACTGATGTAATACAGTGTGACACAATGCTGTTTTTCTACATATGAACTGTGATTCATTGCAGTGAAATTTGACTGATACAACCAACACAACTTCATACTGTTTAGTGTCAACATAGCACATCCACAAAAAACAGAGAAAAAGTGGATAAAGGGACTCAGAATGTAACCCACTTTGTTCTTTATTATTTTTCTCTATCCTTCTCAGAATATTCAGCAAATCCACTACCATGTGTGGAGAAAATTTATATAATTTTAATCACAGTTTATTTTTCAGCTTTTTTATTTTTATCTTTTTTTTATCATGAAATCTGTTTTTTCCTTATCCTCCAGCATACTCCTTCCTCTTCTTAAATAGCTCATTACTGGAAAGGTTTGGCCTTACTTCAAGAGGGAAGAATATGTCAACACCAGAACATCTGTGTCCACACAGAGTGCTTTGATGACAGTGATATACTCCATTTACATCAGTAACACGGAACTGAACCTTGATGCTGACTGCATTTAAAGATCTTACCCCACAGGGCAAGAGAATGCAGGTCAAAGATGTTGATCTGCGTTTGACACATACTCTACTTCGAGAGCACTTGGCAGTGATTCCAGAGTCAAGAATCAAACTCACAAAATGTACCAAAGCTTGGAGCCATGTTCACATAACCATATTCAAAACAAACATTAGAATTCAGTCTCTAGAGGCCATTCTACTTTTGATATGCAGGATTTTGTGAGCAATATGGTCAAATTCTGCCCTGACTATGAGTGGGAACTTTCTCATTTAAATCAAAAGGGCACAGCTCAGGCTTGAATATCCGTTAGTAAGAGGAGTAATGTACATACATTTCTCAAATGCAAAAAGACAAAAAGACGCTTTATCACCTGAAACTCATACCTGATTGTATAAAAAGGGAGTGTTACGTGTGACACAGCATTGCTTCTATTGGTGTGGCCAGAGGAAGTTGGGAGAATTTCGGTATGGATTACATGCCTCCACAGGCAGACACAATAATGATGAGTTGCTCAAATATTTAGTACAGAAGAGTTCAGAAAAGAAGAACTGAGCTCTGTTACAGAATATTTGCAGACCATGGCTTCTGGTAATCTTCTTCCTTTTAACTTGATTTTAAAACCTTTTTGTGTTTCCTCAACTTTTTTGTAATTAATATGTCATTTTCTAATTTAATCACGTTATGTACACTAACTTGCCCTGATGATTTAAATCTTAATATAAAGTAGAGAGTTCCAATAGTTTCCTTACACAATTCCAAGTCCTGCGTACCTTCATGTAATCCTCAGCACTTTTGCAGAATTGAATGATTCAGTATCGCTCACTAGACTAATACATACGAAGTATCAAAACAGGATCAAAACGATGCAGCTCGATACTGCCCTGTTCATGTCCAAGGACCACAACTACCTCTGTGTTGCATTAGCAAGCGCAGGTACTACTAAATCCTATTTCAGCAAACAGATAAACAGAAAATTTTGTTTACAGGTTTCACTGCAGTGCCATGGAAACAGATACAGAGGTAATTGTAAAAGGCATAATCCAAATGGAAGACAGCTCTAATAGAAAGCATATATCTGAAAATAATGTGTTTTCCCACTTGGAAAATACATGCATAACTCCTATTAACTTCAAGACAGAAAATTATACCGAGTGGACCCCAACACAACTAAGGTCCCTGTTAACAGTACGTATTAATGTGCACCCTCAAAATACAGCAAGATGTTTTCATACAGATTATTAGAAAAAAATAAAAATACCTTAATAGAATAATGATTCTCTTAAAGAAAAAAACCACAGCTAGAATTTCTGAAACAGGATTAAAGCATGGTAGTAGCCCTGTACAAGGAAGCTGCTCAACACCTGCTGCCTACACTCTGCCTGGCTCCAGGCAATGTTATTCATTCCTCACTTTCATGGGAGCAAAATACATCCCCTAAAAATATAAAACACAAAAATAAATAGATCTCCAGGGAAATGGAAGAGAAATCTGTTTTAAAAATAGTGAAGGAGTCTATATGTTCTAGAAAAACCCATTTTGCATTGTTTTATAAGATTTACACTTTAATTTGAAACCAAAGTAAGGCATAAAATTTGTATGAAAGCAATATCTGATTTATAGATAAACTTAACGCACAATATACTTAGCTGCAAATACCAGACCCCAGTGAGAGAAGGAAAAGGTTTTGAAAGATGATTAAAGTATGCTTGATAAATGTGGCCATGAAATGCCCCAGAAGATTTTTAGGAAACTAAATAGTAAACACAATTAACATGACTTTTGCTACAAAACCACTAAACACAATGGATATTTTAATTAATTTTCAATGTTATTACATGGTGCTATTGAGCTGGCATTGACTCCATCCACTAACTCTATTGTGAGACAGCTCTTCTGTCCATCTGGCCTTACCATCTAGATAAGAAAACAAATAGCCATTCTGTTGGTCACAGGAGCGGGAGCCGTACAGTAACAATGATCTTATGACCACCAGAAGTTAACGTCCTGTGGGTGGAAATTTTGTGACAGTTGAAGTATTTAAGAAAGGTATATTTATAAGGCTCAGATAATGTGCAGATTGATCATATGTATTATTAATTAACCAATAAAAAGTAGCAGCTGTAAAGGCTTACAAGAATACATTACTGTACACTTCTGGCCTGACCTCACTATCCATATTCAAACCAGTCTCCTAGCTCAAGGCAAATCATATAATTCTTGGGAGTCTTGCATGCATTAGGACTCATTAGATTTACATATTATTATTCACAGTAGACGTTTCATTACATTTGCTTTGAGAAAATGACCATATATATGGGTATTCGTGTGTTTCAGATGTGCATGCCTTTCTGTGTTATATATGTTGTAAATCTTACAATCAGGTTGTTTGGCCTTACGTCTTAGACAAAGGCCAGACATTGCACATTCACATGAGGTCAGCTCACATGGCAGAGCTCACACTTTTCCACTGAACTCCAACCACCCCAAAACAAGCAGAACAAATCCAAACAGCCTTTTGGAACCAGTCCAGGCCCAGTCCATCCCACATATTGTTTGCAGATTTGTTTGGGAGACTGCTAGCTGACACAGGCCAAAACCGGGCCAGGGACAATCCTAACAGTTGGACGGTGAGGATGTCACTGAAAAATAATTTGGCCGAAGCCCCGACTGTTCAGTTTGTTTGAATGGACATCAACAAGGCACCATAATACATCATCACAGCAAGGCTGGAATGGGCCTCCAGAATTCATACTGTCCATCTGCTTCAAAGAGAATCTGTCCTCACAACACTGCTTTAGCATCAACGTTCTCTCCTATTCTTACCAAAAGGTGCACCTGAGCCATAAAGTCTTTGCTAAGAAAGCACCAGGTAAAACACTTTTACCTTACTAAGCAAGACTTTGAAAGGCTAACTTACCATTTCGGTCTGCTTGTGGATTTCACCACTGGAGCCATCCCATCTCTATAGAGGCTTTTTGTTTTACTGAAGTTGACGACATTGAAAATTACTCTCTGGGGGGGAAAAAAGGGAGAAGAGGTCAGGTATAAACTACAAAATAGTGTGTGTGTATTGCATAGGACCACTGCATAAAAATATGCACAGAAAATATATGTAATGGACGTATATCTTATGAATTATTTTCACTTTCCATAGACCTCAGATAACAGCTACCTTCTGTGTTCCTAGTATTTTAATAGTTCATATTACTTTACATGGAATGTATGTTTTGAATTTAGTATACTGATTTTTCAGTAGGTATCCTAGCCATAAAAATAAATAGGTTACTCAGATCTGAAAACAGAAAAGAAAGTTCATTTTGCTGCTTTTAGTGTTAGAGAGGTTGGTAGAGAGCTGGGAGACAGGACAGCAGTCCTCATGAAATCCTTCCAACTGCTTCATCTCTTAAAGCTTCTTAGTTTCTTCTTTCTATCTCCTTAAGCCTCACACAGCAGTAGGAAAAATAAAGATTTCTGATTTCTTTCCCCAAATAAAGGAATGTTTTTCCTTACTTCCCTTAGCAAAAGAAAGAACTTTCCTCTGAAAAAACTGTACAGGATACCTACACAGTAGAAATTGCACATAGCCATCATTCGTTTGAATATGATAGAGAAGAAGGACAGAGTCCAACTCTGATGTTAGTTTACACTAATAAATTTGGGAAAACTGTGTCTGATATTCAGCAGTTCAAAGGAAAAGCAAAGTCTTTACTGGTAATGGACTGATACTGAAAGTAAATTCATGCTGGGGGAAGAAAAGAGAAAACAGACAAAAACTTCTTCCTTACCATCTGTCTGCTGTAAGTCATTTTATGCAAAACTACTTATTCTGTTTCTGTTAAAAAAGTCTAGGTTAGATCTCATCTCATGTATTACATTTACTTTTCAGATATAAATTCAGTATCCCTGGTTACGCATACTCTTTTAATACCCAACATTAATGTACACCGAAAAACTGAAATATTTTATTTCATATTCATAAAATAGATTCATTTTAACATAATGTTCCAGGATATACTAATACATTCCATTTGTACCTCTCTCTTTAAACTTCTTTTCCACAGTTATCAGTGAAGACAGACCACTAAAAATGATATTTGCCCCTAGGTATTCACACATTTGTTTTTAGAACAAACTATTACAACGTTTACACTCTTAAATAATGATTCATGAGAAGCCTGAGAATTAAACGGCCACTCTTTGAAGCAATAAGATCAATTAAGCTTTCATATGTAAAACTGTAAAATAACAAATCTGGACCTTCCAGGCAGTCTGCTCAGACAACGGTGAATCCTAACATTAAAGCAATCAGCGGTGGGACACTGACAACAGGAGGCAGCCACATTTACTTTTATATGTGGGGCATGTAGGAATCCAGGTAAGCTATATAGCCCCAATTAAGCATCTCCATACTCAAGAAAAATTTTAAAAGTTTTTTTGAGGTGAGGTAGTGCTGAAAATTTTGGAAACGGAAGCACAAGCTGAGACATAAGCAAACTGCAAATCAGTCAAAATCTAAGAATAACCTGTAGATTTTACTAGAAGTAACTCAAAAAACCAGCAAATTGAGAAAAACACTTTCTTAAAGATGTTAATTCGCTTTTGTGTCAATGTTAATGAGCAAAGCACATATCAGTGTACACGAGTCTTCATGTATTTTGTTCATGGGATGAGCCTTATTTTTATAACCCTGGATGAAAGCATGTACTTCATTTACAAAATGTTGTGTTTGCAATTTTAAGTATTTAGGATATCACCTATCTGATGAAATATCCATCTTGGGAGATCTCTAGTTATTTTCCATCTTCTTATGTTTAGAATGTATGGATCTAAGTTAGATAGAGACCTATATATTCTACATGGAAGCATTTTCCTCTCCTAGGATGCTGAGTTTTTTCTCTGTTACTTAACTCCGTTCATATTTGTGAAAACAAATTAAGTTTCAACAAATTGGTTTGTTAATCTTGATGTTTGCATGGAGTGAATGAAACAAACAAGATCTCCAAACCAATTGCCTTAAACTTTGGATGCAATCATGCCACTGTTGGAAAGAGAAAGTTGCTAATTTTGTTACATACTGACTCAGAGCAGACAGCTGGTAGAGAATGTTCTTATTCCAATCAAGCTTATTTTGTATAATGAGTTGGGCAAATGTACACAACTGGGTAAGCAACGTATATAAAAACAAAAATATGCAGCTCATTTAACAAAACACTGCAGATTATAACACTTCAACCACTCATGTTCACCGCGGAGTAAGCAGTTAGCAATGCGTGCAGTTCTCTCAGCATGGTGTATAGTTAGATTGGCAGAACCCAAAATTTAACAGCACAGAACAGAACTTTATCAACATACACCATGCAAGTAATAAAGTACACAAACTGAAGCACTCAAATAAGCAGCTGAACTCAGCCAAGTATTCCTGGTGATAGTTAAAGTAGTCCATGCAGCTCAGTCAGTGAAGTGTGCAAAAATGTAATGACTACAGTATACACACCTTAGCTGGAAAAATACACAGCTTGCTCAATAAGGTATGCAAACATCTTTGAACTGAATTCTAGAATAAAGAGCTTGTGACACAGCAATCAATCCTTAGCTGAACAAATCTCATTTTTAGTCTAATTTTTGTCAATCCTTTCAAGTACCAGATATAAACTGTAAAGAGCAATTTGATATATATTATGCACATTAAACACTTTTTCCTAAGAAAGTTATCACTGTTCTGTATCTTTTTATGAATCATAGAGATGTGCAATGGGTGTAGTTTAATAAGCAATATAATTTAGATTCTCAAAAATGAAAAAAGAGAATTTTTTTTTTTTAAGAAGCGTGAAGAAAATAAAACAAGATGAAATTTCTCTGATCTCCAGAACATCAATCCAGAGAAAAGTGGCAGAAATCTTTACAATAAAAATACTTCTGTTTATTTTGGAAGGTATGAATACCACTAAAAGAAGCAATATTCAAACTGATGCTGTATCCAAAAGGATATTGTGCGATTTCACTTTTGTCATGGTACATTTTCAGTCACTTGCTGCATTATTCTGACAAACTGATCTGCATCTTCTGGGTAGGTGGAAGGGGCATGATGCAGAAAAGCCTCGCAGGACTCTGCCAAGTAAAACCGTGCTATTTGGGGGGTGTATTAGGATGCCTTGTGGCTTCCCAGCATGAGGGAAGACAGCTGCTGCAGTCTCAGGCTCTGCGCATGGACTGCCAGATCTGAGAGAGATGTTGGAGAATATGAGGTGAGGCAGGTATGTCCTGCCTACTGAGAGAAAAAGGAAGATGTCCTTTTTCCATAACGTTGCAGTACATATGCGTTGGGAGGGATCTTGCTGCTAAAATAATTCAGACAGAAAAGTGAGGAAAGGCTTCGTCCTGCCTTTAGACTTAAAATTTACTGATTAGGTCTGCTATTCCCAATAGGCATTTGCAGACTTATTTCAGGAATTAAAAACATAATTAGATGTTAAGGGATGCCCAGTATTCCTCACATGACCACGATAAAGATGAACCTTGAACACAATGGGGAAAGAGAGCTGAAATGTGTCACATTTTCTCTCATTACCAGAAGTCTGCAGTTTCCTGACTGCAGCTGGAAGAGACCGCGAGTTCTGGGGGACAAGCACACACCAGGGTGGTTTTGGGTTGGAGCTGAAGGCATTGAGTGTGGATGGTCATACAGGACATCATATTCCAACAGGTCTGTGTGAGCACAGGGCAAACGGTGATCTTTTAAAGATTCATTGTTCACCACGCTCTGTCAGGTTTTCCATCTGAACCTACCAACCAAAGCAGGTATCCAAAAGAAAAGTAACACCTTTGCCCCAAAAGAAAAGTGACACCTTGGCCAAAGGTTAAGTGTCTTCCCCCAGGATAAGGACACACTAGAACCCTTCAGAAAGACTGCCAGGTTTATTTTTCATGGTTTTCCCTAGTTGATTTCTCAGGAATAGCTGAGCTGCTTTGGTTGACATTAAAAGAAAGAAAAAGCAAACAAGCCAAAGAACACCACAAAATTCTGCCTCAGGCAGACACCTGGCACAGAAAATTTTGTGTCAAATCATTAAAAGTATGAGAAGTTATAACTAAGTAAAAATAGGGTTTGCAGTAGGAAGTGTCAGGCTTTCTTAATACTGACGTAATATACACATATTAAATATTAACAATTACATAATATATTTAATATTAATAGCATAATAATGTAGGTTCAGAACAATGCTGCATACTACAAGTATAATACAAACTTCACAATTAGCTGCCAAAGTACCTGATGACCAATTGTTTGAAGTCAGGTAGAAATAGTTTCATGATTTAACCAGCCAAAATAAAAAAACTGGGCACTAAATAGTAACACCAAGACCTTTCAGCTGCAATTAATTGTGAGCTCTTGTGCTTTGAATGACCATTAAAGATCCAAAGGTCCTGGATACCACGGGCTTTGCTTTGCTTCACTGCTTGAGGTCTTGATTTCATCTCCTGCTGATTCTTTAGATATTACAGTGTTTTGTGAATTCCTGAAACCTGCAGCTTTTTGTGAGCTGGGTTCTTGCCTTTGGCAAGAATCTTGGTTATCCCTTCCTCCCTTCCTTTTTTAAAAATATTTTCTCTTTCTTTTATAAATTTAAGTTTTCATCCCTTTAAAGGCGAGGTCTACTTTAGAATTACATTCCATTAAAAAGAAAAAAATTAAAAGCCACCACAAGGAAAAGAAAAATTCACTTCTCAAGCCAACACCATGACTAGTGAGACTTTGAGTCACCATTTCTGAATGTGAGAAACTGCCAATGTGAGATTTCTGCCTTCTCACAAAAAGGTGCTGTGTGTCAGTATTGGTGTCAGAAGGTCTTTGGGATCCTTCCTGATAAAGCACCTTATACAAAGCTATACAAAAATAAACTATACATGAGGGACTTCAAAATAGAGGCAAAAAGTGTCACCTGCAACTGTTAGCAATGCTGAAGAAAACAGGTAACAACAGTCAGTTCTGTGCAAAATCCCCGATGAAAACTTACAAATCTCATTTTTCTGACCTTTTAAAATCTAAATCATTCATTACAGCTAACATTTAAAAACAACCCATGCTTTCTTTTTCCCTTTGTAGGAACACATGTCCTTTCAAATGCAAAAGTTTTTGATACTGGATAGCATTTAGCTTTTGTTTCCTCTACAACTAAGGACTTTTCAAAACCTGCCAATGCTCAAGATGTGAAAAGAAACACTCACTTACAAAGGGAGAATGTTAGAGACCATCTAGAGCTCACTCAGTCTTTCTCAACTAGCTGAATTATTTCCTAATCTATTCCATGCCATGTAACAGCCATTGCCAGGTGATATTTGAAGCACAGTTTGTATTAAGCTCTTTCTACATAATTACAGAAGCTGTCCATGTTTAGGTTCTATATTCTTTTTAATCAATATTATGGCTGCAGGTGGATAGTAACAGCTGGCTGTTCTGGAACGTGTTAGCAAAATTTGCTGATATCTTACATCCCTCAAGAGGAAGCAGCTGAAAAGACCTAAGTTTTCCTTTTCCTAATAGAAATTATTTAGCCAGTGATAAGAAATGTAGCAAAGTTTGGTAGGATTTAAAATAGTAAGAATAATTATATATTCTTAGCGGTTCAAAAAGATACTGTTATCAACAAAATGCTTTCTGGCACAAGCCCTGTTGATAGTATAGGACCCATGGGAGGCTTTAAAACAATAAGATCTGTCTGGAAAAAGGGAAGAGGGCCAGGAAAAGTCACAGTATCATGCTTATAGGGAACCACTGTACAAAAAAACTCAACATCTTTATGAGCTCTGTCATAAGGTGTGCCACGTAAGACCAGAGAATGAAGTGGCAAGCACTCGCCAAGTTCATGTGGGAGCGTTCTGCTCACCCATTTTTCTTCTCTATAAAGTCCACTTATCTGAGCCCTTCCTCAAGTGCAAGTCAGCTTATGATCCAGAATCAAAGCCTCTCTTACCAACAAAGTAGCCATTTGTGATGGATACCAAAGTGATGTACACCCATAATTGCTCAAGCTTAAAGCGTGCAGGTGGAGTACAGAAAACTGACACTCTCACAGAAATACCGCAAGACAGTAGGTGAGAGCAGCACTAACAATGACAGTGGCAGTGATATTTGTATGGATCGTGATTTTGCTCAGCACCTTGAAAACACAGAAGGTAATAATCACAATTTTAAAAGCATGCAAACCCAAAGGCAGCAATGCATCTGATACCCAGGCTGGAAGATGAGAGTGAAAAAGCCTTTTCAAGTGTTGGTCCTTGTGAGAAGCCAAGGAAGATAAAGAAAGCCGTGTTAAGGGAGAGATTTAGATGAAGCTTTTCCAGCAATTGTTTACTTTGGATTTTTGCAGCTGGCATTTTTCACAGTTAAAAGCCATTGTTTGTCTGGGGCTTGTGGGAAAACCTGTGGGGGAAAAGAAGGGTATGATAACACAGAAAGAAAGACAGAATATATGGGAGAGCTCAAAACCAGCACCAATATATTTACCTCAGTGTTCTCCGATGGGTTACAAAAACAGACATTTTGATGCCTACAACCACTAGTTACCGCTGCCAGCAGTTGGTTATGTTACTGGGATCATAGCACTGCAAGCGTATAAAACCTCTCTATTTACTTCTCCAGCAAGTATGCACAGATGGGCTTTGTGTCCAGGTTATTCACGGAGGTCCTTGGGTTTCTCCTCTTTTTCATTCAAGCATTTTGGTGGCGATTACAATGAAACCTTTGAACCTTCTATGTTCTTCCATGCATGGTTCTGAATTCTAATGGAATAAAGTTTTCCCCATATTGTGTAGGTCCCTTATATTTAGACAGAACTGGAACTGTCTCCGTAGAGGAGTAGCTGCACTGTTGCTGAAAAAAACACCCCAAAAGAGGTTTTGTGGAAAAACTGTATGTTATCATTTTCAATGAAACTACGGGATGTTGTTATACACATAGCCTCTTGTTTTCTTGTGCAAAATTAATAAGCCCTGCTATTTTTACTGTAAAGCTAAAATGCGTTTTTCTTCTCTTTCTAGCTCAATCCTTTTGCAACCCTGCAACATGCACACAATTCACTTATTTCTATAAGAAAATGTAATCGATATGTTAGTGTACATTGGAATCTTAACATTGACAACCAGTAGCTTGTGGTATTGATTTTTTTAAAAAAGTGCTTATGATTTCTGCAGTACTTCAGCACTATTTCTGGTATTTTCAGTTTTCACTACCTTGAATTCTACTCCAAGTGTCCAATTCATGTACTAACAGACTATTCAAAGTTTTGAGCTTCAAAAGAAAACCCAAAGGTAAGTAGAAGGAAATGTGATCTAGTTCCTGCTATTTTCATGTACCTGTCTATTTGACATTTAGGGTAAGATCTCAGAACTGCCATAACCAACCACAATAGTAAGGGGATATATGAATTGTCCTCACAGCTTTGAAAATCCCATTCTGAAGCTGAAATGCTGAATGTTGGATTCAACTTCTGATCTCTGTCTGTTTGCAAAGGTGATTCGCAGTGTGTGAATAAACATGTTTTGGCAGTGTCATGAACAGAACAGCTAAGCAAAAGAACTGGGAGGGTTTCAATAGGAAAGTTGTGTCTTAAAGCAATGTGCCCTGTGCTGCACTTGTGTAACACAGGTGCCATTCCTCCCTTGCACTAACCTCAACTTGAGGGTAAAAAAACCCCAACAATGATAATGCATCATTACTGGGGCATGGAGTATAACTGCAGCCCAGCCAGTCGGCTTGTCCTTTTGTTTTCAAATGCCACAGGTAAAAGTTACATCTTGTCCTGACTGAGCTTTAAACGTGGATAAAAAAAATAGTCACATTCAGAAAAGCTCTCAAACACATAAATATTTAGCCTCACTTTTAAGTGTTCCTAGAGACTTAGAGGTAAGCAAACATTCACACTTCCTTCCTGGATAAGGGTGGATTTCTGATTCAGGGTTTAAACGGTCTAGCAATATGGGGAAAAAGAAGCTGTATTTGCCAAAATCCCATAGGCACAATTTATCCTTAGCAACTGATCACTGTAGATTGGAAGCGACGTTTCTGCAGCTTTGGGATGCAGGAACATTTTTATTACTGTTACAGATCAACTTTAAGTGTAATATTGTTTTGTTAGTTTATGTAAATCAATCTGAAATGCTGTATGAATAAAAGGAATTTGAAAATGGATTGCTCATCTTTATTGGCTTTGAAGTACTGAGTATACGGTACTTTGCTGAAACTATTATATTATATTAAGTATAAGAAACATTGCTCAGATACTGAGCAAGTCTCAGCACACACTCTGGTAATTTTCCACCAAAAATGAGTTTCCAAAAACAGATAAATATGGTACAGTGCTGAACATCTTCTCTAAAGAAATCATATCATATATGACCAAAGACCCTTTCAATATCCTACAGATTTGATTTTACTTCAGCTCGCTTCCAAGAGCCAGTGTAGAAATTGGCTTCAAAGTGCCCTCTTGGTAGAGAAAACATCAGCTCTGAATGGTTGCTTATTCTTCTGCAAAGCAACAATAAGAGCAGCCTACAGCTATGAGGCTACTACGAATGCTCTGTGCATTTTAACAGGTAAATTCCGCACTCTTTAATATGCCGGTTTGATGGAATACTTGAAGTTGTTGAAAACCCTTCTGGGGAAATGTGAAAATTGATAACATTGCTTCATAACACAGTATTTTAATACAATGTCTCAAAATTAACCATAATGCTGCAAAAGATCTTTCACACTTTATGTTGTTCAATTTTTTTCCTGTTGGAAAAAGCTCAAGAGTTTTTTTGGAAACAATATGTAAATATAATTCCTTTCAGATTTCCTAGAATTTTAAAATCATAACAGAAGAAGATAGAAATTAATAGCAAAAAAATTGCAACTGAGGATACGAGACATTTCTCAGCTTCCTTACGGAGTAATCACAGCTGATCATCTTCAGTTTTCCAGAGTACCATTTAAACTCTAAGCATAGCTTCCCAAAACACTGACGCAGTTTCCACCTGGTTTTTTTTTACTGCAATGGATATGACAAGTCTTCCTTTGATTTTACTTAAATCTATACTTATCACATCATGAACACTGCTCTGACAGCCAGCCTATAACCATGTATTACGAAATCAAAATTCTGCAAAATCCGCTTTGGTGGCCAGGCGTGGGGAAGGGAAGGAACACGCTTATCATAAAAGAGGCAGGAAAATATGAATTAAAAAAAAGTGTATGTAGTGGCATGAGTAGAAGACTTCCAAGAAACAAAAAATAAAATGAGCTTCAAAAATAGTGAGGCTTTTCCCACAAAATCGGGCTAGTGCTCCATCAACATAACACAAATACCCATTCGATGGGAGAATGCTCTTCTGTGCTCTTTGCACACTTAACACCAAACTCAATGGGAATCTTAAATATGCCAGGAACGAAGGCCTAAGCTGTAAGTGTGACTGAGAAATAGAATCGTGATTCAGATTTGGGGTGTCAGCTGCAAGAGGAGCATGCAGCATGTCTCAAGAGGGTAAAATACATAGAGTAGCACTGTCCTAGTTCTGGTTCATTAGGGATTTCCTTGGCATAAATCAAAGCAATCTGAATAGTGTGCTCTCACCCCAGCTGCTAAGATCCCCAGAGTGGGAAAGCTGAGTCATTTGCTGTCTGTGAAAGCACTGATTACAAACGTGGCCACCAAAGACTCCCCGAAATGGGGACCTTCTTTCCTCAGGTGACAATTACAGCACAACACACAGAACCTGCCCACACCACAAACGCAGATCAAATAATCCATTCACATCAAGTAGCAGTTGTGCTTTCTTTATGTACAAAGTCAGTTTAATAGTACTGTATGTTCATTTGTCTATACGGTGGCAACTTTTATGAAACACTGACATGGAAATGTGACCAGGAAAACTTTTCCCTACTGAAAAATATCCATCTTTCAAAGTGAATGGCAGTCAGGTACCCTTTTTGGAGAGAATAATTCCTTTGCACACATCGTTCCTCACAGCTCATATTTTAAGACTATTTTTCATTAAGTAATTGACCGAAAAGAAGCATGCCTATAGAAAAAAAAATACACCCAACAACCTTGCAGGATAGATTAAAAATTTGTCCAAGTCTGTAACTCTATTACCTTAACCATAAAGCAGATTACACGATATCTTACTAGAACACGGACAATTCTAAAACCTATTAAAAATATGAACAAATCAATATAGATAAAGCTGAATTATACATATAAAGAACATTTTCTTTATTGAACAATTCTTATAGATCGTTTTGAAATAACATTGTTCTAGGCATTTGCTTGGATGATCTTATTGCTAAGTTTTAACATGATAACTACAGTAGTTTTGCATTATGTCCTTACCAACAGCAAACAAGTAGAAAAATTGAAAGACATTCAGATATAAACATATATGAAGACTTCTGTAAATAGCTTCAGGGTTTTAATCACATTAACATTGGGTTTACTATTTTAAAAAAACCCACTAAAATGCAGCTGGGAAAAGGTAGAGTGTCTTATTACAAACATAACTACTGGTAACGATGTTAAATTACTGCTGTTACTTACTTTTGCTGAGAAGATTTGTGTTACTTATTAGAATTGGTAAAAAATTATGATCATTTTTATCTGCATGAAATGTAAACCTGAGAAATAGTCTGGTATATATGAAAGATCTGTTTCAACATTTCTAAAAATATTTTCCTTGCAGTTTATAAATTCTTGTGTAGAAGTACAAGATTAGCAGAGTACATTCTAGTTCAAAACTAGGGCAGCTCTTCTCCTAAAACTTTGGTATTGCTGGCCACAACTGGAATTTAAGATTTATTTTAATCTAGATAGATGTTTAAGTGAGCTAAAATGGTTATGCCAGCAGCAGACGGTGTTGTGGCAGACTTCACTGTATTACACACACACCTGATTTTCCCAAAGAAATGTACCATTGCATATATAGATTTTTCTTATGAAAAAGACAAGGCAATACAGTTCTCTTGACTTCTTTCACCCCTGGGACGACCTCTCACAATAAGAATTGTCAGTGCCTTATTTATAATGGCAGATCTCAGGTTTGATTCTGGCAGCTTTTGATCTCCTGATGGCCCAAAAGCTTTCTAATACAGAAGAATCTGATGCTTTTTTGGCATCCTGCAGTGTGCCTAAACCTCAAAAGCAAGTTTTAGTCCCAGAAGTGAATTACTGAAGCAGTGTAAACAAAACACAAATGTCACAAAATGATGAATACCTCAAACAAAATATCTTTGTCAGACAGTTGACAACTTCAGATCACTTGAAAAGCATTTGTAGAAACTCTGCAATCTGCAAACAAACTTCTGTTTTACAACCTAAAACCAAAAAGTACATGAAAATAATGAATTATTAAAACCTCAAATATTCTTTTTCAGCATTCATATAAAAATTCAAATATATCCATTCCTTTAAACAGTTAGTCCTTGTAAAGAAAAGATTCCAGCATGTTTCCATATCACAGAAAGGCATATAACTACCTAGTTACAGCATAACTGTCAGTAAATAGAATACAACAGCTTAATTGAAAACTGTTTTCAGTGAAGCTCTCATAGCTGATTTATTCAAAAAGAACAGAAAAAATGAGAGAAGAAATATCTGATATCATTTAAAAGAAATAACTTTTTATGAGTATGTGACAATGACAGTTACATTATCCTTAGAAACCTCTTCTTGGATAGACTATATTGATTAGTTCAGACCTCTAGACAAATGCAGAATACAATTGTCCTAAATTTCAAATGGGAGAATATCTAGCTTTTTTCTGTATTAATATGTTATTCTTCAAGTCTTAGCAAAGATTAAGGTTTTTTTCTTTCTTACGATGAGGGAGAGAGAAGGGACAGGTAAGGGACCTCACTAGGCTACATATGGTGATGTGGTTTATTGTAGTTTTTGCACCAAGATACAATCAAACTGGGTTGTCAAATTTCAGGCTTTTGTCTCTCGGTTCTCCTTTAAGGATTCAGTGGATACCATAAAATACTAGATCTATGCATCAGTCTATTAGGCATCGTACATTACTTTTTTTACTCAAACTGGAAAGAGGGATAAAACATTGTAGACTAGTAGGCTTGATTCTGTAACCTTTATATACCTGCTGTAACTACACTAACATAAAGATGGTTACTATAACATCATTAATGGGAATTAAGGTGCTTTGAAAACGTCTCCTCCTTATGACAGTTTAGAGTGGAGTGAAATTAGCAATGAACTACTGTGCTAGTAACACACCCATTAATAAAAAAATATTAAAAAGCACATCAGAAACGTGAGAGTAGACCTGGAAACAATTCAAAGAGATTGGAGAATGATAGCAGACAATTTGCCAGACTAATGAAATTCTTGGTTCCTAACTTTTAAATACCTGTGTGTACAGTACAAGGCCCCGTTCTGACCATATCTGCACTGCTAGATTTACAAATAAACCTGCTAAACCTTTTGCATTATTGAACAGTGATGGCATGCTTAACCCACACGTCCTATTTACATTCCATTTCTTTTGCACTTCTAATAATGTGTCTTTTACAAAGCAAAAGCTCTTTCCACTTAGACCCTGCAGCTTGTGTTCTTCCAGGCTGGATGAGGCTTTGAACAGCCTGATCTAGTGGAGGGTGTCCCGGCCCATGGCAGGGGGGTTGGACCTGGATGATCTTTCAGGTTCCTTCCAACCCAAACCATTCTACTTTTCTATGATTCTGTGATTCTATGATTCATGCATTTTTTTGGTTGTAAGCAATTTAGAAGGTTAGTCTTTGAATACTAGATAAAACTGGCAATATTTATTGGTAAATAAATGTCTAATTATCATAATTTAGGAACATTTCCAATATCATGTTTTCTCTAAATAAATAGCTAGAAAATTATCTCCTTTGTATACCATTGCTACTTAAATAAAATCTATGTAACAACTCAAATCATTCTAATATCACAATGAAGAGATTTTACATCTATTCTAAACACAAGACAAGAATGTTTTAAGTCCTTAAAAAAGGGATTCAAAGATAGTCAATTCATTCCATGTTCTGCACAGAGATGAAGTTTGTCCAGTAACAGTTTCCACCTTTCTACAGTTGGTACAAAAGTAGCTAGTACAGCACCAAAGACAAATGGAGAGGATGTAAGCCTGGTCTTGAAAAACATCTTATTTCAAGGCACATTAGGAAAAATTCTGATTCCTTATGCCTGCTTCTGACTGTCTTGAGCAAGAGCATGCAAAGATCAAATCCTCTTTAATATTAGGTGTGATTCAAAACCACGCATTCCCTGACCAGACTCATATTATCTTATAGAGTTCTCAAAAAGATCCTCAGAGAAAGATTTAAAACAGTTCCCTGCTTTCCAAATCTCCTCAGAGCGTTCATACCACAAGGCAGTTTAAACAGCAGTGTTTCTGGAATCAGAAAGGGAAAATCATCAGCCACTTCAAGCAGGTCCTGCTTTGACATCAGAAAGTCAATTCACTCAGCTTAGCAGCATTCAATTCTCAACAACATTTTGTTCTGGGTCTCTGTCAAGTTATTCTAGGCTGTGAAATTGTCAGGAATGATGGATGACTATCAGCCTTCTGCTATCTTCCTTCCTTCTCCTTAGAGATTTGTGGCTGCTGACTGCAAAGCAAATTCCTCTTTTCTTTTTTTGCACAACATACCAAATGAACAACAGTAATTATGAGAAAGCCTACACTACAATTATTTTAGCACTTAACTTTGTATTGACATCTGTAAGAGACAGAGCTCTCTAGATTGATTAGCAATGATATAGCTTCCTGCCTTTTACTAATATTGCTGCACTCATCCTTTACATGCAAATTGCTCAAAAAACCCTCACTGTTTTTCTCTTTTAATATTTTAATTTACAAATTGAACTAATTACAGAAAATTTCTAATACTTTATGAATATAGCATATTATTGTACCAGTGTTTCAAACTGTATAGTACTTGTAACATAATCAAAACTGACATAACAGAATAATTTAGGGATATTAAATGGGATTTTGTTGGGGAAGATACTAAAGCTGCATTATTGTTTCAGGCTGAAATCCTTACTTGAACAAATCCTGTTTGGCCAGCCAGTTTCAGCCCTGGCATATATAGGGGAAAATTTTACTGAAAGCAACATTAAACCTATTTAAACATTGACAGAATTTGATGTCAAGTATTTAAATCATTTAGTAAAACTAAGTACAGGAAGAAACATCTGGTCTGGGAAAAAAAAAAAAGGCAATTTAAGTAGGAAAAATGCAATAGAGAGAGAAAATCAACTGGGATATCCTTCAACCCCCTGACAATTATAATCCAGTCTCTCATATTCCTATTGTATTCAAAATAGCTGCAAAATTTATCACAAACAATTCTCTAGCAATAACACTACATAAATTAATCTCCATTACTCTCAGGCACATAGCTGTTCTTTGCCATTAGAAATAATACCTGCTCAGCTTGGTACATGGGGCTACAGACACACAGTTAAACGAAAGTCTGTTCCATCTCAGACAGGGTGGTCAGTCCTGAAGAATATAGATCCAATAAGCCCAAGGAAATAATTATCAGATAGCATCATCACTGTCATTAACATTAAATTCAAACAGAAAGAAAACAACTCCACTTTCCAAAAATCTTAAATAGGACATAAACATTTTTCCTTAACCCATTAATAGATCCCAGCCAGATGAAAAGGTTACATTTACCAGGAGTTTTTCTCGATCACATTAGATACCGATGAGGTAGAAATAAACATTTCTCCCTCACAAGTTCCTATTATGAAGTAGGAAGCATTCACAACTTATTGTGGTTTAGAGTTTATGAAAGATGCATTTAAATGGAGTCATATAAACAGAGCATTTCCTACTCGACCTTTTTCCTTTAAATGCACTTCTTGTGTCAAGTAGTTATGTTCAGCTTATTTTAAATAGAAAGTGTTTAACTCACTAGATATTCAATACAGATTTTGCTGGGGTTATTAACTAATTTGTTATTGCCTCAGCATTCTCTTGTTTCCCTCAGCTTTACTAACAGACAATAATTTTATCATGGAATGATTATCTATGAGTAAATCCAAAGGAGAAGAAATAAACTACAGAAAAATAGAAAATCCTGCTTTCTAAAAAAAATAAAATCTGGGCTACAACGTCAAAATTCAGCTGAGTGCCTTTGCATGACATTCTGCTACAACCACTGGATTTGTCAGAATATATTGAAGGTCCTATCATTTGATATGTATTTTGATTTATATGAAAAGTAAGCTGTCCACTGTACTGAAGTACTCATCAGGAGACCAGGAATGGTTTCAGCTGGTATGAACTCTAATTTACTTTCATGCTTCAACCTGCTCTGACAGAATTCTGTCATATCACTTACAAAGGGATTAATACGTGTTTAAGCTGCATGGTTCACTCCCACAAAAAATACTAGCAGGTCACTTTAATTTTATGAAATTCAATGTATAAAAGATTACTTCTCTTCTGTTAAAAAAAAAAAAAAACAGTAGTTTTTATCTGTAAGCAAAACAGATGCTCTTCAACACCACATTTGCATACAGGGATCTGACCACTTTAATGGTGAGTAATACTTTGTACACCAACAGTAACATTGATTTAGAGAAAAATCTGACTGAAAAAAAAATGCTTCTCAGCATGAATCAGGATTGCAGAACTTGATCCTAAATAAAATTTCCCCTACCTTGGTCAAAAAAAGTACGTTTCAAAACATCAGGTCAATACCAGGTCAAAGACTATCCAGCTATTTGACCAGAGATCTCTAATATATGAAGTCAAATTTTACATTGAAGGTAGTTAATCACTGGGACCGTATTATCATAATTAATCCTTAATCAGATAAATAAACTTACTGGTAAGTTCAAAAAAGGATTTCAATCTTTTTCTGCAGTTGAAAAATGAATATAACCTCTCCTAGGAAATGTCCTAAATGTCTCCCTCAAAAAGTCATTAGCTGGAATCTGCAGTATATGGTAACTTAATGTCAGAAAAAGAGGTAACAGACGTTAACAGTCCCATAATGAGATGAAATGCAATTTAAACCGTAATCTCATTTCCTAAAAATAAATAAACCTCTTCTGTTTTACCTTTTAGACTTAGCTTAGACCTATTTGTTTTATCTCCATTTAGGTTTCAACTTTAATCATATCTCAGAAGCTTTTACACAGAAGAACTACAGCAGCAACTGGGTTTGTCTACAGTATTTGTCTGCTTGTAGCTGCTTACGCTGAAATTTCTTATCTGCTGCCAACTAGAAGGCAATGTCCAAAATCATAGCGCAGAGATAAGGGTTTAAGTCCCACTAGCAAGCGAATCACCTTCTCACCAGAGAATTTTGAATGATATTTAAGTAAATATTCAGTTACTTCCAACGCATTCATTTCTTTTTGTTATACCAGTAGTAAGATCCAGATGTGTACTAACAAATGTTGCATAAATGCTTTTTATCTTTATATAATGTGATTCTAATATTATTATCTTCCCACTTGTAAGAATGCAGAATTTTTATTGGTAATGGAGTTTTCTTTAAAATGCCTGTGTCTGAAAACAGATCTTATGTACGGGTATCTGCCTATATTGTATAAAAAAATGACAGGGAAGGAGAAAACGCATATTCTCTTTCATGCATGTAATCAATTAAATACTGATAATTAAAATCTGCAGCAAGACTGAGTTTACAAGGTATTTACAAAACCAAAAGCAAAACCCTTACCACTCCACAAGACATTTATGCAGAAAATATTGTATAAACGGTTTTTCAGGGAAACCACATGAAACTCAAGCATAGCCAAATTAACTCCAATTTCCCCAAAATCTCAAGTACAGCACACTTTCCCTCTATCTCATTAATTTGCTCCAGCCAGACAAAAGATGTTAAGAAACTGGGGGGGGGGGGGGGGGGGGGAAGGGTTTCAAGATTGTCAGTTTCCTAGTTGAACACTCCAGAATTTAAATGGAAAACTTCAGGCCATGGTAATTTTCAGTTTACTGAATACAAGCCTTTTCCTTCCTTTCTGTTCTATCAGGCTTTGTTTTTAGAAGAGTTCCATTTTTGACAGCAGAACCCGTTTTAAATGTTGCTGTAACCTATCCTTTAATTAAGACATTATGTCAAAGTTGAGCAATGACCAGACTTCAGACAGCATGAAAAACAGAAAAAAGTTTTGAAACTTTGTGACAGAAACGGAAGTAACATTAAACCAACTCTGAATCATGCCCAAATTTTTTATTCTGAAAGAATTATAAGATTAAATTTGAGCAGTGTTGACTTGACATACAACAAAAAAATTTTATAGATGGAAAATTTTCAAGACCCCTTCTACTACAAGGTATAAAGATTATTATCCTATGGACATACCTCATCCTTTTCATATTTTAAAGGCTGCCCAACTGAGATATCGGTAATACTGAAAGAAAAATACAACTCCAGTTACATGCCTATAAATTATTATTATTTTGCTGTATTATGCAGAATATTATGAAAAGGGCAATAACTCAAAGCAAATATTTATTCCTATTTTCTGTTAGTCAGACTGATGCCTCTGTACGTTAATACTAGCATTATCAGCTGCAAGGGATAACACACTCTCAAAGTTCAAAACATTTGGTCATGCTCTACCATTTATATTACTAGATATTTCTAAGATGCTTTCATTTCCTTCTTGAAAGTAATCAAATAACTCTATAGGGATGAAAAATTATTAAAAACATTTGATATTGTTGTTTTGAGATATCAGTAGCCTTGGAGAAGTATATGACTTTTCAACCAGGCTTTTAATTATTTTTTCCCCAACTGAAGAAAGGAACGACTATATTTTTGCCAATAAATGTTTCCTATCCAGATGTATTATTTTAGCCAGGTTGAATGCTGAAAGACACCACTATTTTCTTTCACAACCCAGTGACCCGTCTGAGTGACTATGCATAACCTGGTTTGCTGCAATTACCTTATCAACTAAAAAGTAGCAATGAAGTAGAAACAAAAAAGTAGATGAGTTCTGGCTTTTGAAGCTCCACTAGAATTGTATTTATGATCCACACTGTGCTGCTTGCAGAGCTGGTTTGTGCAAAGCTAAAGATGCTCAAACAAAAGGCGAAATAACAATACTACGATGGCTCTCGTGTAGCTTTTAAGTGTTCGTGTACCACTGTGGTGTGGGACATGTTTCCGTGCCTAGCATGCATTCTTGTGCTTAGAAAGCATCAATTCTGTGGACCACATCCCACAGGGGGTGTTTTCATCGTAGCCAGCCAGCAAATGAAGGGACCAAAATTCAGCATCTTTGGTTCTGGCCTCAAATTGCCTCTGTGAAACAAAGGGCATCAGGTAAAACCCCTGCTTTTCAGCAGGGGAGGGCAAGCTGAACGGAGGTGGGAAATTAAGTAGGTAAAATAACCCAGCCTTATTCTGCAGCATCCCCAAACATCTCACAATTATTTAAAACATATTGACACTGCCAACACTGACAGCCCTCCATGTCCCCTCCACTATATCCCCTTGAAAAACATTACCGACCCTGCCAGCTCTCCCAGGGGCAACAAAATTCAATTTTGCCTACACTGCTGAGAAGACTTAAGCTGGCTCTGATATGAATAATAAGCAATGATCCCATTGGACTAAGCATTGTACAGAGACATAACAATGAGTTGGTCCCTACCACAAAAGCTTACAAGCTAATTAATGAAAAAAATAGGTTTAGTCATATCTGTAAAACAATGTAGCGATGTAAATGGGAGTCCCATGGTGAGTGGTCCAGCACTGTATGAAGTATTGCAAAACTTTTATTCCAAAAAGGCAGGACTTGGGCGCATTCCTAAATTATGTTAAAAACACTCTTCCAAAGCTATCCAGAAGCAGGGAGAAGGGCAATGTGTAAAAGAGACATGTAAGTACAGCTGTCTTTGTGTTACAGTCTGGATTTTACTCGTTAACTCAGTCTGTTGTTCTTGCCCTAATCTTGGTATTTAAGCATTTTGTGATTCTACCCCTTTGCTAAGACATCAGCATGATCACCGTGAAGTATTCCTCCTTTTTGACTTTTAGCAACTTAAGGACAGGAAGACAGTATAATCCAACACAGTGTCATATCCGCCCAGATCTACGAAGAGGTAGAAGTGATAACTCTAAGCTGCGTGAACTGCACTTTTTATCTCCCTGATGTTACTACTAATAACTGTTTCACTGTGGATAATTTTAGCACAAACACCAAGCAGATTTACCTTACAGTCAAAAAACAAACTTAGATTCTTCATGGCTTGAAAGATGTAACTTCCTTAACATTTCACCAACCCCAGCAACATTTTTTAATACTTTTTAAATGAACTGTTTGGCAAATCTGCAGCAGCATGAAAAGAAACTATTAAATTCAATAAAATATAAACAGCTCGAGGTGCTACTAAGAAAAAGGACATACAATGACACTTTAAACGGTGGCTTCCAGCCTGGGTGAAAATACCAGTTCCAGTGTTATTCCCACTGGTAAGGCGTTTTAAGTACAGCGGCACAAAGCCTGTAGGATTCATTTGCAGAAACCTCCACAAGTGTTTTCTCAAGGGTTTACACCTATCTGCCTGTTCGGTTTATAGTGTGGGAAATTCCCAGGGCCATACCTAGCGTCTCATTCTTTTTATTACAGATTCTGTATGGCTGCAGGCTCAAGAGAATCATTGCTATAAGTATCAGGAGGCCTGAGGAAAAGCACCTTGAATAAAACCAGGTAAAACTCTGTCTAGACAAGACAAGTGAGGCAGTTTTATTCACATGGTTCTGGGGTCCAAGAGGAATGAAACCCAACCGTATATCGAGTGCTGCCTATAGATTCCTACCTGCACTCAGCCTCAAAACAAGCCTTTTGTGCTCTATTCGGTGATTCTTTGTTAACTCTTGTTAATTCTTAGTTCAGCCATCCCATTGATACTGAGACACTCTCTCTTTTTTCATACAAACTTCAAAATAGTGCTAAAATTTCAGGCAAAGCAAACTGGCTTTCTGGAGAGCACATTAAAAATATCAGGTAATGAAAAAACCTGCAAGTGAAATGAGATTATATTAGGTCAGTTTTAAGCTGTAGTCTTCACAATGTAAATCATATGGAGTGACCACAACACTACTCACAGAGAAGACTGTATGAAAAGAATGTATCTAAACAGAAGATTAATTATGTTGGTCTATTATTTTTATCTATAAGGGAAATGCTCTTTTAATTTTTTATCTACATTAATTAGAAAGGCAAATATGAAAAACCAAATAACTTTATGACAAGGATGTTACTAGGAAAAAAAAAAAAATCATTATTCATAAACCAGGCAGTAAACTAGGATGTTCTGTGCACATTGTCCAGTCTTATCTTTCTTCTTTCTTCTAAAAGTTTCACAAATTGAAATTGAAAAAAAAAAACTGATACGAGCTGATACGAGTCATTCTAAATAATATGGAGTGTTCTAACTGTAACAAAATTACAGAAAAATATGCACTAAATGACTTTGCAGATGCAAGGAGAAACAAGAAAATGTGCGACATTCAACATATCTCAAACCTCTTCATAACTTACTTGCTGTAGCTGGTTTAGCGGGTACAGAGTAGCTGCAACATAATGTTTCTGAGTGTTTCTGAAATCAGGCAGAATGAATCTCTGAATTTAGTGTCTGTTACACAGACATATGCCTTGAAAATTGAAAGCACTGCACTGACTTCTATTTCTGAAATTTCTGTTTATCCTCTAACAGCATTTATATTTTTAGGTTATTCGGAATCTCACAGATGATACTATTCTTATTTGACTTTTCCTCTTGTCTTATATGTAAGTTGAGATAAATTTCAGCAAAATGCGTAATTTACTATAAATTTATGTAGAAACATATTCATAAATATTTGGGGAAGGTAGTCCTTTTAAACCTCTGAAAATTCCTGCTGCTCCTTTAGGTCTGGAGTCCCCTGGATTTGCTTTCTGTTCTGAGAATATTCTTGATTATCAGGACTGAATTGTTTAAAATTACTGTTGTGGTGGAGAAAAGTTTCTGTGTTTCCAAATACTTTTATCTACTGTTTATTTTCCAAAACTTTCAGGTTCTGTTCTATTAATTTTTCTCTGCCTGAATGCACAGCTAACTACAACATAAATCATCTAAAGACATGGATTTATCACATCTGGAAGATTCTCTTCAGTACTGTCTACAAGCTAAAACCTTTACATTTTTGTCCACCTGTATTTCACATTTCTCCATTTTATTTGGCACATTTAAACTAGATGCAAAATATACTTTCTACTTAGTCGTGAAATAACTGTGATAGGATATGACAGCTGTGTAAAATGGAGAAGACGACCTTTATAAGGTTCACAAAACAGGATACTGGGACTCTGAGACACTGCTACCACATGTACTGCCAAGCAAGAGTCAATTAATCAAGATACTATGGCAGGAAAAATGTTTTCTCAAATTGTGACACAGAGCTGGGACTGGTTTGTCACTGGGCACTATTAAAGAAGTGGTGTTCAATCCCATCTTTCAGCCCCGATTCTGACACTGATGTATTTTGCAACCTCGTGGCGAATCACCCCACCTCTGTGAACCCCACTTCTCATCTGTGAAACAAAAATAGTAACACTAACCTGCCTTCCCATGTTGTTATTATTAGTCTTAACTAATTAATATCTGTAAATCGCTGTGATCAAAGGAAACATTATTTATAAATGCAATTACTCTTATAACGCTGATAATGGATAAACAGGAAAGAAAATCAAAAGCGAGGGAAGAGCAACTTCATTGCCAATGCATCCACTTTCTCCTAGTGTTCTCATTAGTCCTTCCTGCTCTAACTACTCTGCTTTTCAGCTCTTCCACCAGTGGAAAAAACTGTATCTACTTCATAAAGTTGGAAGTATGTTTGCAAATGAAGTGGCATACAACGACGTGCAATGATCAAGTGGAAAGCTCCAAATACCTACCAAGTGCTGAGGTGAAAGAGCATCCAACCACAGGCAGCGCAACAGGATTTTATTCCTAATAATATTATAGCCAGGTGAAAAATAGACAGCTTAGATCCAAAGTCCTGCAAAGCTTTCTCAGCCTGGGACTTCAGGACTGGTAGCATAACAGAAGAAGCAGCTCTGTTTTGTATCTGGTTCATTTCAAACAGCCCCTCACACTAGAGATACTCAAGCCGAAAAAGTTGAAATATGTGTTAAATATCAGAAAGTATAAAGGCTGACATTTATCTGAAAGTATTTTTAATAATGGCTCCACTTTTTCACAAAGACTATTCTCAATAACACCTGCCTCCTTCTGTTATCCGGAGGAGGCATTTATATGACTCTAGTGTGAAAAAGGGGGGGAAAAAAAAAAATTGAGCAAGCCTACATGTGCTGCTAAAGAAAATGGTTTCTGAATTAAAACAAATCTGACAGGCATTTTTAAAGCTTGCTCTGCCTAGATAGGTTTAAAATATAAGCAGCTTTGCCAGTAAATAAGCAAGTAAACAACAGAGGAGAACACGATAAGGAAAGGACCAAGTCAACACTCGCCTCGGAAAATGAGAGCCTACAATTAGGAAATAAGATAGCACCAGGAGGCTTATCCCCATTTCAGTCGCAGATGTGTCTATATGATTTATATGTGAAAAACAATATCAAAACAAACCATATCAAAACAGCCTTCACATTTATGGGGCTGTGAGTTTGTACTTTTCTTCAGTTACACAGTGATAATTAAGAGAAGACATTTGAAACACCCACTTCAAAAACTGAACATACTTAATATAGGGTAAGATAACGCAGAACTTAGTAAAGATGTCAGCTCAGTCTAAAATCATAATTACTGTGTACGACTTGCTCCTGAGGGGTTTTCCCAGTAGAAATAATTGCATTACTTCAAGTTCCTTTTATTAAAAAAAATTACAGATAGGCATAACATGTAATTTTGCAAACAAAAAACAGTGTTTTCCTTTTATTTCCAGATTTTATATTTCCCTGGCAAAATGTTGCAGACTGCAGGGAAAACAGTAGCGCTCAGCTTGGAGTAAACTTTAACACTTTGAATCAGATTATATTTAAATTAAGCATCTGCACAATTAATGATAGAATAAGCAAACTTCCTAATTACCTGCAGAGTAACTTTAATTTTTCTGATCATGTTATCTGTAACCCACCAGCTGGACTACGATGTTCATTTCTGGCCCTCAGCTTACCCAAAAGTAAATTTTGATTATCCTGAAAAAAAGTTACAAAAGGGTGATATATTCAGATTGCAAACAGAACAGAAGTTGTGTGTTTAGGTTTTGTGTTAAAAAATACTACCTAGCCTCCCAACGTGCACGTATCATGACCCCATAATTCTGATCAAACCTTAAATTTTTGATGGAATAACGTATTTTTACAAAAGATACCAGGTTGGTTGAAGGCTTCAAATGATCAGGTCGTTCATTATTTTCTAAGTCAGTTGTTGCAAATGTGGAACGTGCCCCACTGCTGCAAATGTGTGCTTCCTTTTTATGGTCTGGATTTGTTCCAGTCACTGGATACACCTATGTCGTTGGTCACTGGAGACCTAAGATGAGAACTGTCCCTAGACTATGTAAAAACTCTTTGTGAGTCTGTTTGACACGATGGTCTTCACGTCCTTGAATATTATGACAATAAAAGCAAATCACTGTGAGTGAGTGAAAACAGCATTTATGGTATTTATAGTTGTATATTTATATGCATTTTGGTTCCTTCTAGTCAGTTCCTTCAATCGCTCTATCCCTCGCTCGCATTATGTTTGGCCTCCTTTAAAATTAAGGGAACAAAACCCTCCACATTTCAACCTATTAGTTCCATTAGAAAAAGATTCCTTTTACTGGCAAAATCTGTACTCATGGTTAAAAGCATATACCTACAGACATGTAACATCTACAAAATCCTGTGCAACATATTAATATTGGACAACAACAAAAAAATCTCATTTCTCTGTTGACCACAGAGGCTCTTATCACATGCTGCAAAAGCAACCTCAGTCTTTATAGATAGTTCCCAAAATTTACGTTCTATCAGTTACAGGTCAGCCTTGATCAATGGGGGGAGATTAAAAAAAACACCTTTACTTTAAAGGCTGTATACTTAGAATTTGGAGTTAGGAGGGAAAGACTGTTTCCTTTGACTTTTAAACAAATCGGTGTTTTCTCACAACCTGGTAACTGACCACAGTCACATTTTTCTCTAGTGATTTTTAAGCCATCGAGCCTACAAAAGATATTGTTTACCCCTCCTGTTTAAAGTAACAAGGCTGAAAGTGGAGTAGAAATGCAGTAGAAGCACTCACTGCATGTTGTAATTCCCATGCTATTTTGAAAACCAAACTCTATGTGCTATGAACATGTTAATAATCTGAGATAATATTATATAGTGAAGCTTAAACCCATGGCTCTGAGTGCATCCATCAGAAATTTAGCATGCACTAGAATGCAGCTAGCATGCCCTCGTTTTCTTCTGTGCAACAGAATACGATATTGTCAATCACCATGAAACTACTTGTAAAACAAATTTTCAAAGGGAACCTCATAACAGCCCCTCAAGCTCAAATACCCTTAAGCTTAGAAAGAAAAATTTCATCTTGAAGGCTTAATCCAATTGCTGTAAGTGGGGTGAGCATGAAGAATGATCCAAATAAACCTTCCATGTAGGAGGAGTTCACGTTTGGTTTTGAACTCTGGGTTTGTCTTCACGAATTTCACAAATCAGCTGTGAAAACAATTCCATTCACAGTGTGAAGATTTCTGAGCTATTCTATAACTCATTGTCTTTTAAAAGTCAAATCAATTATTTCCTCATAGACACCAAACAAGCTCTAACTGCATAATAAATAGAAAAAACACTATTTATTAAGTAACAAGTCTAATTATTTCCTGAGCAATCACATTCTCTTCTCCTTAGAAATTTCCTTTGTTCTCCCAGCCTTCAGCTTCTTCCCCACTCATTTTTGTCTCTCCTTTACAAATTTCTTTGTGGATTACTGTCATGTTTGGATGTAGAAAGTGACTAAGTAAGAAAGGAGGAGTTTCTCTCAAACAGCTTTTTCAAGAAAGAGTATTTATACCCACAGTTCAGAGCTGGGGAAAACTGAATAGCTCCTCGTGTTTCATTTCCTCCCCAGGGACATGGTGGAGGTCCTTGTCACTGAAGGTTTTCAAGATGCGATTGGACAGGGTGCTAAATAATCCCATCTAAGATGCTGTTCCCACAGAAGGGTTCCTACAAGGTCCCTTCCAACCTGGGCTATTCTGTGGTTCCGTATTTTGAATGAAGGGAATTTGTCTTCCATCAAGCAGTAAGCCGCATGGCTTCTAAAATGCGTGTCAGCTCTGTAAGAAAGTTGAAAACAGCCAGATAATCGGAATGGTGACATGGAAGGATGTGTTGTCTCCGGATGACCTCTGTGCACAGGGCCACTGAGCCTACGTGGAGCCTCACTATTGTTCAGTAGAAGTTATTTGATAAAATGATGATGACAACTTTATTTTATCACAATCTTCCTCTCCTTTTCCATCTTCATTTTAATTTTGAGTATTCAGCACTATATTTTATTAAGCGTAACTTGATTACATGAAGACACTGTGATGATATTACTATTGACTAGGATATTAGAATAACCTTGAAAAACATAATTCTTTTATAACATTAAACAATCCTATTAATATTTTTGACCTTTGCTCCCTGCTATCATTACCCTCCATGGACTCTGCAATACAAAAGTAGAAACTAAAGAAGAGAGATAAAGTGCAGTCTCTCTATATATTACAAAAACTTATACATACTCAGTATTTCTATATATGTAGATATGCATGTTTACCTACAACTATAAGCACAAACTATCTCTGCTCTTCGTCCTGAAGGTCAACCTCCACACAAAGATTGTCCATTCAAAAGTCAGCAAATTCCAGACATTAAGTATCAGGTGGCAATCAGTGTGGTTCATGTCTGAAGAAGAGCAGGCTGGACAGAAGAACGGAGAGGTTTCCTCATAGGTGGAAAGCAAATTACCCATGCTCCCCTGACCACTTATTCTGCCTTCAACAGCCACTGCATGAGCCAAATTACTCACCAAAGAAAGCAGCCTCACCTAAGGCAGTGGTACACCTTGACATCATGAAGTCTCTTTCTTGCCTCTCATCTATGGATTCCCTCCAAAAGGCCCAGGTGAGCAGTATGCAAGCACACCCAGCTGCATGCAAGCACAGTTCAGCTCTAACCCTTTTCCCCATAGTCGTTGCATACACTTGAAAATCATGCATACACTTGGAAAACAAGATACAATGGGGAAGGCTGGTTTAGTTGGTAGAAGACAAATAAAAAGCATATGCTATGTCTTACCAGAGAGTTGCACTAAGTGCCACAGAGATGTGCAAATAATTGCTTTTCAAAGCCGGATAGCTGAACAGAAGAGTGGGTTAGAGGGTGTGCTCTTTTCAAAGTAGTTTTTCTTTAGCATTTAGAAATTAACTCACTAACCAAAGTCTATTAGATCTTGATCCTAGAACTCAGGAAATCTCAGGAAAATTTCCACTGGATATCTCCACCGCCTTAAAATCAAATTGGGAACAGATTCCAAATTTTCCTTCCACCTCTCAGATGAGTGCCTAAGCTGCTAGGCTAGAGGCTATTTGCAGGTGTGAATCCTCTCACCCATTTTTTTGCATTTCTAGTGCCACAACATCCCTTATCAGGTCTTTTCTGAATGTATCCTTGATCAGATAATAGCTGTTCAAGAAACCCTGCAAGGTTTTTTCTCCCAGTCATATACTTTGACCATATCACTCTTTGAATCTCCCTGCACAATTTCTTTTCACAGCTACATCCAAGTTATTCACCTTCATTCATAAAACTGTACAGGCTCGGATTAAAACCTGCATTTCAGTAATCTTGTTTCAGAAACTCTTTTTCCCTTAAAACATCACACAAATCCCAGCATATTGTGTAACTCTATTTGATGAGCTGTAATGAGAACAAAATAATAAATCATCACATTCCTAACCATCATGTTAAAACGGTGCAGTGGTTAAAGAATTATGCACAGAACAGAGCAGACGACTGCTCTGCTACACGAGTGTAAATCTGCAGTAACATCATTGAACTCACTGAGATTTAGATGCCTGTTCTTCGGGACACAATCTGACCCACAGACCTTTGTGAAGCGTATTAGGTCTATGAGGTTTCATAAGTAGGACAGAGACGAAGATTACATCACATTTCAATAGAAAGACTGTTCTTAGAAGTGAAGGATTTTGCACTTGCTGGAAAGTGCTTGTCAAATGAGAAACAGGAGAGCAGGAAGAACTGAAGAATAGCAGCCTTATGTCATGGGTAGTCTTACGAAAGGCAGCCTTGAACAGAGCTACTGTAAAGAAAGAATACTGTTATGTTTCCTGACAAGGATCTGGTTTGCTAAGTGATTCTTGAACTCCACAGGGGGACTTCTTTTCACCTTGATTTAAAAAAACATACAAACAATACCACTTAAACTCAAAATACGCCCAGGCTGTCTTCTGATTTCACTGACAGAATCTCAGAACCAGGCAAAACAGATGGTACTGAAGCCCTTTCCTTTCGCTAATACTGGCTGTACTTATAACTCTGAAAAGAGTGAAAGAGGTTCTAAGAGGAAAAACAGACCTTATGTTTTTAATTTTTTTTAATTGTCAGGGTTTATAAATAAAGAGAAAATTATTAATCTGATTATTTTCCATGGTGTGTTGATTCAGTGTGGAGTGATCCAAGCTAAGTGATAGTGAGATACTAAACCCTCCTTTTTCATCAATTTCAACAGGAGGAAAGGGATTACTACATTGAATCAGTTCTCCATAATGAAAATGAACTAGAGTTTATTTATCATTTTGATGAAAGGAATTTCCCTATAGATCTGCAGTCTCTTCTGTCAGAATACAAAGCAGATATCTTTGATGCAGTTATAGGTATTACACATGTTATACTTAACTCTCTCACTGGCATTCTTCTTTTCTAAAAAGACAATGTTTATTTTACCATTTCTTGCATTCCTAATTACATTTTCAGGGAGAAAAACAAAAACCCTGTATCACCACAAAAGACCAATCCACTCTAATCACTGGAGAAAAGCTTATAGTGGCAAGAAGCTCAGGTTATTACAGAAAATTTACAAAGAAATGGCAACAGAAATTAACACAAACTGCTAAAAATACTTGTTATTATCTACTCTTCCAGTGGATAAAAAGGTAGAAAAGAGCACCAAGAAGCCTGAGATTGAAGAGAGCCTTTGTTACCATAGATACTGGGCAGGTGTGTCATTTTCAACTGTAAGCACACATTTGATAAGAGGCTTCTGACTGTAAATGCACCTGAATAAAATAAGGAGTTGTAAAAAAAAAAAAGAAAAGGAGATAGATAAGCTGGAGGTGTGAAACAGCCCAGTCTATCTTGCAGTTGATGTGTTATCAAGTCTCTGAAATTTCTAAACAAAGAAAGAGCAGATTTTTAGAATTTACTGGGTTGTGAGCTTTCAAATCTGTTCACCCTTCATTCCACCACTTTCCCATAGATTTTTACATCAAATCCTCATGAGATGTGTGGTATTTCTAGAAATCTAAGCCCATCTTTCAGACCTTTCTGTCTTGATACACAGAAGTTAAAAATATTAATTTTTCCTTGGAGATCTGTGAGAAAAACATGGGAGAAAAAACAGCTGATGGCAACAATCGTTGTTTAGAAAAGAGACAAAATGTTTAAAAAATCAATTTCTCAGAACTTCTAAATGTATATTAGTGATGCACTTGCTAACACCCAGCAGCAGTAGCAACCTACACAAAATGATATAAAATCCATTCAAACTGCCAGTCCCAACATTATATTCTTTAAATGCAAAGAAAAATGATAATGTGAAAGTTAAAGGTAGAAGTCAACTTTCTTTTGATGTACACATGATTATTTTTGGAAGACTATTAAAGTTGGTTTCATTAAATGACTTCTACTTTCATCTACAAAAACAATTCACAGTTTGTAGCAACTACATACACATCAAAAGACAAAAATTCTACAGAAGCAACAGACACTAAGACAATTTTGGTTTTTTTATTATTGTTATTATTATTTTTCTATCACTGTAACGGAGGTATATTAATTTCCTTGGCATGAAATTAACTGGGGATAATGGCTTGGAATATGAGCTGCTAAACAAAAGGTCAATCTGCCCAGTAAACCTACATACTGGCCTCTTTGTGAGGTTATACCCAAGTAATCTTACTTGTTACTTCCCAACAAGCTGAAGACTGTCTCTTACACCATTTTGGTAGAAGAAAAACATAACTAGAGGTAAAAAAATAAAACTCTGACCAAAGCCTGTCTAGCTTCCAAAAAAAGGTTTTGTTCCAGCTCTGGACAGTGTTTTTATCTGAACTATTTATGTAGCTGTTCATTTCACTTCCTTTCTTACAACTTCATGTGCATTGTGTCAACATCATCAAGATTTTTTTCCCTGAAAGGAGTACGATGACAGAAAACCCTGAGTGATCCAAAGCTTGGCAGGTATTTCATCAAAGAAGTGGTAGGCCTCTGGGAATATAGAAGCGTTACTCATTACAGGGAAATTAATTATGATCTTTACCTTAAATATCTTCTTCATGTCTGTGAATAATAACAACTTGCTGTATCTAACTATGTTTTTAACTCAATCCACAAGTGTAGCAGAAACTACTTCCAGTGTTCCAACGATAAAATCACATTTCCAAAGAAATATTAGGAAATGGGTTGCTGCTTTTCTCCAGCAGGCCATTCCCTGGTCTAGAAGAATAGTCTTAGCTCCTTCTTGAATTGAACAACCACCTTATGTGACAGAAGGAAACTGAGTTTCTGCAACCGCTCTCTAACTTCTCATCATAAGGCTTCCAGGATGCCTGTGTCACCAGTGCAATCTTTGATGTCAGCAGACGGCATACCACAGCCATAGGTTATATGCTCACATGTCACACGTATGGGTTTCAGAAAGCAGTATGTCTTCATTCTTGGGTTTTGAAAATGCCTTCTTCCAGATAAAACAAAGTGAGTCCTGACCACATGATGTCACTGAAGCTCATGCTTCACAAGAGCATGGGATTTTGCATTGCCATCCTAGTCAAAATGCAATACCCAATTCTTCATATTAGATTTAATTAGATCCAGTCATGTTCTTCAACTTGATGATAGTATAGACCTCTATGACTAATTATTCTAAGTAATCATAATGCTAATAAAAATCTGTATAGAGGGAATCAACCATTAATTGAATGTTAATCTCATGAAGCCATTTACTGATTTATCCATTTGTATGTTTCTGCTAAAAGCAAACAGCACATATACGTTTTGTAAAGAAGCAGAAGCATAAAATATTTTACTGAGATTATCTTGAGGCTATATGTCAGATGAAGAAAACTTAATTCTTCATTTCCAGCCATCAAGTCTCACACCAAAGGGCTCTTCAAACTCTGACGCTTATCATCAATCTGCAGACAATAGAACTGACCAGATCGGAGGGCTGAACCCTACCTACCTACTTCAGTGACTATGTACACTTGGAATACTTATTAATATACAAACAGTGTCCCTCTACCAGCCAGAAAACATGTTGATTTCACTCTTAAGAACTCAACATCTTTGCATCACAAACAGTATTAAACATTATTAAACAGTGTTACCTGAAGGGAGCGACAACGAAGCTGGGTGAGGACTTTTTACCAGGACCTATAGTGACAGGACAAGGGGTAGCAGGTTTAAATTGAAAGCAGGGAGATTTCGATTAGATATCAGGAAAAAGTTCTTCCTGGAGAGGGCGGGGAGGCACTGGGACAGGCTGCCCAGAGAAGCTGTGGATGCCCCATCCCTGGAAGTGTTCAAGGCCAGGCTGGGTGAGGCTTGGAGCAACCTGGTCTAGTGGAGGGTGTCCCTGCCCATGGCAGGGGGGTTGGAACTAGATGGTCTTTAAGGTCCCTTCCAATCCAAACCATTCTGTGATTCTATGATTCTATGATTGTCCAATTAGTAATTCCATCTCTGCTCTTCCAGTTTGTAAAAGAACTGTAAGAGTGACAAATCCTCCCCTGGACCAATTGGATAAGATTTCCTTTCTTCAAGAGTACAACAGGCTGCCTAGTAGCAAGTTCTTCACCTTCCTCACCTTCCTTGACAAAATGGACAGTCAATTACCATCCAATACTAAACTTTGTTTTCTGAACATATTTACCTGGAAATAGATCAAAGCCTGCCTAAAACATCAGCTGAGTTCAACATCTTCAATTAGCACAACGTGGATTGCAACAAAAGCTAGGACTAGAGATTGCCCCGCTAATATTGTTTAGGTTTTGCTGATGGAAGGCAATTGTTTACTTTTTTTATTTCTCCTGGACCATATCGGCATGCAATAGATGTGATCACTAGAATTATGACTCCCCACCCAAAGGAAAGTCTACTAAAATTCCTTTGGAGAGCCCGTGCCTTGCCTGGAGGGACACATGCACAGGGAAGTTCCTCCAGACTTCAGTTGCAGGAACATTCCAGTCATCAAAATTGGCTCTGTGTTAAGCCAAGCTCATCTGGTTAACCATCAGTGGACTGCTGAAACTAAACTCAGGAGCAATAGCGATGAGCAGGTGATATTCTGAGGAACTGCCATTGCAGTCTTTTTTAGCTGGAAGTATCCTGCTGCAAGTGTCTGAGACATTTTTCAGTTTGATGATTCTCAGACTCCACAGGCACCTCAGCACAGAATCTGTCATCCACCAGTGAATTTGCCTAAAAGGCTATTCCATGCTTAGTGTGATGACCTGGTTTCATTAACATCTGATACTGCAGTCTTCTGTCATGTATTCCCCTCATCCAGCCCTCTTGTGGTGCTCTCCCACATTCCAGAAAGTTCTTCCCAGGTGCTTCCACCACCATACAACTTCAAATTTGCATTTGCAGAAGACAAGAGCAGCAGACACCAAGAGGTTCAGGCGTGCTTCCATTTCTTTGTTGCCCTGTCTTTTCTATGACTCCTCCTGATAAAGAAACCATTCATAGGAAACTTCAAACAGTGAAGTATGCAGCAGTGCATCTTCTTAGCCACTAAGATTTTCAAGAACACTTCAAAATTCTGTTTTCTACATCGGCTTCTCATAAAGTTTAAGTAAGTCTCTCCTCCAAGTGATCTATGTGCCCATCCCAGGGCATCTAAAAGACAGCCAAAACCTCCATAATAAGGATTTTTTACCACAATTCAACTCTGACACAGAAGAAGGGTACAGCTCCTCCATGTAACAGACGAAAGCTGCTTTGGAGCCTATGATAATTTATGACACAGTCTTTGTCATTCCAAGTACAAACACTCCTTTGACCTGTTGTCTGATAACAAAACCATAACATAATTTAAAAAACAAATTGTGGGGGGTTTTTTAAATTACATGATTGCCCTACAGGAGGGCAGGGCAGAAGTATCACTGATGATGAATCATGTGCCTATGACAACGGTTTAATGAAAACAAGTTATATATGTTGTTACTTCTAACCCAGAATTGTGCTTTTTGTGATGTTTTGTGCAAATAAATGAACAAAATGCTCAGTTAGGTGGACTTGCAGTGCACACAAAGAGTACATTTAATTCTGGTGATATTCACTTTTAGCATTATCTTTTCCTCTAACTTTAGGGATTTATTTCATAAAGGCACAGTTCATTTAGGAAAGCTGTTATGGAACAAATAAGAAATCCTCTCAGACTTAGGTCAAATGAAAACTAAACATTAACTAGTGCAGAAGCAGGAAAGCACTACTATATTACTTTTTTTTTTTTTTTCTGGGAATTTAAATTCTGCATTTAACAGTGGTAATGGTTGAGAGATAATCCCTGGAACCACTTAAGACAGAGAACTTTGTTACTGCTTGTCCTTATCTGGATAATCAAATAATAAAGTCCAACTGGCTACCAAAGCAGAGCTTTCAAGCTAACTCTGAAATACTTTAAATGTAATTTGTTCAGTAAACTGCAGTACATTAAATTTCTATATTAAGTAAATTATAAGGAAGAGTGCACTTTGCAAAATTAAAAAGTGCTCCGTTAACTTATCTATTATTCCTCTGGGAAAGTTTCCAAAGTGTGTCTAGTACAATTAGATACTTTCTTTATGGACAGTCTATAGTCAGGAAAGAATTCTTGCAGCTCAGCAAATGTGTTTCCAGTATTGTTATAGACCCCTTTTTATTTTCCAAGGTGAAACTCCCTGATCACAAACACCATTTTTCTAGGTTGTATGGGTGGATTGAAAACTCTTAGATAAAAATAACTACCTAACTCACTATCTGGCAGTTAGGATCAAAGAAACATTGATCACTTACATGCTTTTAAGTGACTTTTTTTTAAAAGTGCTCTTTGGAAATGCATTTAGTATGAAAGTAATTGGGATACGTGATACAGTGGATTTATTTCAGTAGTCCTACCACACAGCAACTAACAAATTGCCTTCATCACATTCTATAGGATATAAATTATTTTCAACAAGTAATTTTTATAAGAACAGATACCAGTGCTTCACAAGGATATGAAAAACACTTGACCTAAATCTGGGGGTTTTTATGTAAAGCTTGTCATTCTGAACTATTTTTTACTGTTTGAATACTGAAGTCTGAGTGTGCAGGAGTCTCAGCCACATATTGTTTCAATGAAACAGTTGATCAATGCTTTTTAGTTACTGTCTCTTCATTAATCACTGTGATGACAAAAATCTTACTTGCATGAGATATGCCTCCCTTTGGATCGTGCTAGATAAAGTCCAAGAGGAAAAAAAAAATAAAGGTGGGACTTCTTACTGAGGTAGAAATAGCTGTAAAACACTCCAGAAAGTCAACATTCCCCAAAGGATTATTGTATTTTGTTAGTGTACATCAGCCAGAAAAAAAAAAAAAGGTATGCTGAAACGACATCTGTGGAAGCTTATAAACGTATCAAAGTATAGATTAAGGTCACAGCATAGTCAGATGTTCACATCAGCCACATTCAGAGCTCTACAAGAGTTTGAAGACCATGGATGTTAGATACAACAGGTACCATCGGAAAGCTTGCCTCCCAAAAAAAATTGCACCAGCTGAGAAAGCATGAATACCTACAGCAGAGTACCTGGACTTCAGGTCAGTGATGTGCTTGCTAGAATGTCAGTATCACCCTTCCCAGTGTAAATACTTCCCCAGCTGCTTCGGCTTTTTAATATTATGATCCCAGGCAAATTGGCAAGGTTGCCTGTGAACAGTAGTCCTGCTAAATCAAGAAAATAATTACTAGCAGGTATGTGGTCTTTGAGTATCACAGCTCAGGCTCTCTTTTCACTGAGCTATTAAAGATTTCAAGTCCTGGGCTGTGCATGACCTGGACTTCAGCTCCTGACACATGGAACATGCCATCCTGGACATATTAAAATCATGAAAATTTACCAGATGAGATAATCATATACAGTTGTCAGAGAGGACCTTTTCTATACTATACCATTGCTGTAACCCCTGCTGACTACAATATGATTAGAAAGGTGCCTTCTACACATCTTTTGCATCTGTATGAATGATGCATTATTTAAACAAGATCATTCCAAATAGTCTTCTCACTGAAATCTCTCTCGAGGACGGAGATAGGTTTATTACCAGTTGAATACTCAGCAACTATAAATACACTAACAATTTTGTTTCCAAACTATGCCTCTTGATGAGCTCCCAGAGCATAGCCACAAGGTGGAAGACCCCATACTGCATGGTGAAAAGCCCGTAGAAGAACAGATGATCACTGATAGCTTTCTGGCTTGAGACAGCTGGTGCTGACTCAGGTACAGTGGAGCCTGGCAGACACTGTCATTCACATCCTCAACCCCTTTGAGGAGTTAGCTTGAAAAATAAGCTCTAGAGATGCGTGTATGTGTGTCATTGTGCCAGCTGTCAGGGCTCTGACAGTCCCACCTCAGCATGTGAGTACTGGATCAAGGCAACAAGGCCAAGAAAAAGAAAGTGTTATCTTGTCTTTCTGAGCAGTTTAACAGTGTGGTGTCAGTAAAGACACCACGTAGCATGAGTTCTGATTCCTTAGCTCAGGCACTTCTTTGCCAGTTCTCAATTCCGCCAAGACAATGCCAGAACTGTCACACACAGTCAAGCTGAGGAACATCAGGGGAAAATCCCAGTCATCCAAGAAGCAGTAATAAAGACCAAAGAGTATCATCCAGCCCACCTGGAAGCTGCAAATGTAATGAGCTATTTGGAAAAGATCATGACAACCTCAAGCTCAAGTGACTCGTCTCTGCCAAATATGAACTACTTCGGTACCTCGCTGAGCTCACTACACACATAGTAGGTCTTGCTGAGTGGTGGAAGTCTAATGCTAGCACACTTCCACATCTTGCAAGCCTGGCTTTGTCTTCTCTTGGAGCTCTTCCCGGCAACGTTCTTTCTGAGAAGCTCTTCAGCTACACTGAGGATGTTACATCTAAAAACAGATGCCAGCTCCTGCCAGCAAATGCAAAATGGCTTGTCGCCTTGAAATGTAATCTGCCCACGCTTGAATCTTCTATCAGTGGCTATTTGTAATTTTATACCAGGTTTTTGGGGATGGTTATATACATTATTAATCTAATTTTACATAAAAATTCTGGTAGTTATTAGCACATCAACTAAATTGCTTATCAGATATTCCTCATTTTAAATTTTAAGTAGATCTACAAGTATTGAAAACCAAGCAGCAAATTTGCTTCACTCCCCAAGATTCTTTTCCCTCGTATTCCTCAAGACTGTGAAACGTTTGTCACAGGTAGCATATATAAAATACATTGATAGACATTTGCCGTCCTACTCTTTCCTACAGAACAATCTTTAAACCTTTTGGGATGCATGCTGCAAATAGGAATTTAATTTTCAGTATTTGTACATTTAACGCATAGCAGATGATTTAGCTGCCACTCTTTTTTGCTCAAAGTCTTAAATCGTGGATAACTTGAGGAGGATTCCTATGAAAAGTGAGGGAAAAAGTCTTACTATTTCATACACTGTACTCCAGTCACAGGACTGTGTTTAATCTTAAGAGGGGAAGAAAACACCTCCCATTTAGAGAAAATATTAAAGGACAACCAGCTCATTACCATCTCTAGCTGTAAGCATTTGACCTAGGTGTTCTGGACCACTTTCTGGCAATAATCATCTCTTCCCAGTATTTACAGCACTAATACTTAGCTCCATAGGCTATGTAAGGAAAGAGGGTCCTTAAAAAGGTATCTGAATTGTAGTATAGTTAAATAACTACAATACCCTTAAGTCATAGGTCTTCATTAATGCAAACTTGCCAAAACAAATCAGCTTGCTTAAAAAAGCATTTCTTGATTACCCCTTCCCTCTTTCTTTGCACATCCAGGAGGTGTGGTCTGCTGCCACACCTTCCCAGTCCTTTTCCCATCTTTTCTTTCATTCCCATAGCTGCAGCACCAAGATGCAGGCTCTGGACTTCTCCTGCTCACCCTGACACCAAAAGACAAGGATGGCCAAAAGAATTTTTTACCCAAACTGGGAGTCCATTCCCAACCTCCCAGCTTTAAACTAGTACCAGCATTGCTTTTGATGACCACAATGTGAATGGACGTACTTTTGAGAACAGGAAGGTGATTTTCCTGAGTGATCAAACTGGTACAGAGATGTGTGGGTCTTCATACATTTTATGCAGTGTCCAGAAGTCAGGGAGCTGACTTTTAGAGGGCTGCATTGTATTGCATCTATCACAGCTTTATTAGGTCCCTATTGAGCTGGAAGGTTAAGCACTTCCCAGTGGTCAACTGTATTCAGTGGGTGGTCACAGATTAGCATGGTGCAGTAAGGAGAGTAAATCTGTGTCCAGGGCACCTTGCAATACCCTTCGTCTTGCCACTGTACCGAAGCAGCACATCCGAGCTTCTATGTAGACCTGTCTTCTCACTCATCATCAGATTGTTAGTAAACAAGGGACATTAAGCAGTGTTTCTGTTCAACAAAGACCCTGCTGGGTAATTTTGGATCATTTACCCCCAGTTAACCATTAATTGCTACATAAAATTTTAATCTCCATTTAAACAGACTATAGCTCTCTGTTTCTGTGTCAGCCTCAAGACAGTAGTAACTTTGCAGCTGTGGAATACTGCTTCAGATTTCCTAAACAGAAAGGCAACATCATGCGGAAACGAAATGTTAAACCAGGAATTAAAAAAAAAAAAAAACCCAACACACCACAAAACACAAACCGTTGTGTAGCAGAAACAGCAGGAAGGGGAGGAAAGCAAGAGAGAAAAAGGGAGACAGCAAATTCAGGGAAAGGAAAGTTTGAAAATCACAGATTTTTTTATTTATTTGTTATTGGGATAAACGCTGCCTTGAAAGAGACTGGCAGTTCCTTGAACACTTTCAGGGGGTTACCCTCTACTAATTATTTTTTGAAAAAATTATTAATATAATCAATTAACCAAAACATAAAGAGTTTTGTTCCCATGCCACTTTGTTCTGTGGCTCTTGAGCATAGACCGAGCACCACACCATCCCAGCACTAGTGGTTTCTGCTGGGCTCTGTCAAAGGCTGCAGTCACTTGGCAGTACTATCTGTAGTAGAGCGAGTAATGTTAAAATAGACATATTGATTCAGAACACCACATCCTTAACAAACCCCCAAATAAAAATCGCATATTTATAAACATCTCCCCTTTAATCACAAAGGATAGAAGGGAAAATCGCTGTTTCTCGGGTGCCCCTCCACATACACACACACGGGAAGCCTCCTAGCTTCATGCCAGGCAGTGACAGGGACTGATCTACACCTACTGAAGCGAAAAGCAGATCTCCCGTGGGCAAAGTCAAATGCAAAGCAAATAGCTCCTTGGAGTCAGAGTTCTAAAGAAAGATGGAAATAAAGAAGATCTACGGCTTCCCTCAGCTAGAGTGTGAAATCTCGGCTCCACTGATGTCAGTGGGAGCTTGTTCCTGACTTCAGTCAGGCTAGAATATTAACCAGCATGTTTGAGCATAAAGAAAGAGAGCTTTTTTAGACAAATTTTACCACCTTCTTTCATCCTGAATGTTAGGGAACTTACTCCCAGCTTCAATTTTATGCTTATACAATACCTCTTTTCCTGTTTCTTGCTCTTCTTGGTCTCTGCAAGCTCTACGTGCAGTCCTAGGCAGTATTTAATCCTCATTTGTATCCTGAATTAAATGAGGCGCTATTGAAATGTTGAGCTTTGTGCAGGCCCTCTAACTAGAAAAGAATTTCCTGCTGACTTTCAGATATTTTGACATGATCCTGCTCCTCAATGCTCAGCATCACGTGTCTTTTCAGCAAAAGCAAACACCTGTTTTAGAAACAGCTTGACGTATAAGAGATGTCTACGTACAGATCCATCACTATCAGAAAATAATGAAAATAATAGCAATACATTTTACTAATATACTTCTCTTCAGTGTTATGCAATTACTAAGAGGCACTCACAGGCAAAAGGTGTAAAAAAATCAATGGTTCCTACATTCTTTGTTAATTATACAAAAATAATCTTCTTTACCACAAAAATTGTGTTACAAATTATTATTTTTATTGTTTTTATATGCTGTTGGTCTAAAAGCAAAAGTATAGAACTTCATCTTAAGGCATATTTAAGACATTTCAACAGACTCGGGAAGGCATATATCCACGTTTTAATTAATAGGCCTTTAAAGGCAGATACTATCTATCTGGACATAAAATCTGTTCCCTGGTCCTCAGAAACAGGACAATATCTTTCACAAATTAAATATAAATGTATATGAGATAATTGGTTTCTTTTTCTGAATAAAAGTAAGGAAAAAAGTGAATGTTCTTTGTTAAATGACTTCTGTGTCAAGGTAGAAATAATGAACAACAGTCACAAGGACATATAATACTTTCTTATCCGGATATGTAAAGAAGATCTAAGAAGGATGTTATGTGGCTTTTTCTATCAGATGAGACAATAGTGGAAAGAAAGAGATTTTTAGGAGCCATATGAAGATTTTTCCAGACAGACTAATGCCAAGAGTGCTCTGCCAGAAAAATTTGGGCTTTCTCTGCTTGGTCTCCAATAATACAAAAATCCTGGACAACACACAGCAAATATAGTCTAGGAATTCCAGCTATAATTTCTGTAGTAAATACACCCACTCCTCTATCATCAAAATGTTGAGGATCCCAGGGAAGAGAATCCTAAATATTTTTTTTTTTAATTGACAGAGGAATTATTAGTGAGGCACATTTCTTAAATACAAATTTGCTTTTGGTTTTGAAACACCTTTGGCTGGAGAATATTCAGCATTGGTAGGATTAAATACACAAGCACATCCCTGAAGATTCCATCAAAATTCTGAAGCTGCAGCAGAAACTTGCATAAAGATAGCTGTCTTAAGCCACAAAAACTGTTTTTCAACATGCTCTGGAAAAGGAAAGTGAGTGTTGCTCCCACCCGCATATAATAGTAGAAAAAAAAAAAAAAAACCAACAAGGCACAACAGTCAATTGCTGCTGTGCATAAAGAGAGTTCAAATAACACAAAATCATCACCTCCCTATACATTTTGAAGGGCATGTAATGAAATGTCTGTGTAGAAGATGTGTAAGATAGCACTAGTGTATTCAGCTAACATGACAACTCAGCTGAATTTCAGACACCAACTTCAGACATCAGTATGGTCATTCCTCATTTATAATTTGGGCTTATTAATGCTCCCATTATGCAATTAATGAAAGCCATTTCACATGGTGGTCTGCAGAAAAACTCATCTAGTACAGAAGATGTACTTCACCAGCAGGACAGCGAAATCACCATATAAAACTGCAACTCAATCACCAGACCCCTTAATTGTGGATTATGTAGTGCACTTGTTCCTGCAAATTGCTCCAGTAAAGTACTAGCACCAGCACCAAAACGCACAGCTTGTCAGCTGACATGCAGCCCAAACAGGCACACAAAAAAAAAGCCACGAGTCAGCAAGTTGCACAGCCTCACTCAGAAGTTTGACTCAGAGGTATCACTTGACGCACACACTGCCCTGGGGTTTAGATTCCCATCACAGCTTGCTGGCAGGAAGTGCCGTTGCCTCACTCCTCCCTGCTTTCCGTTAGGAACTCGCCGCATGTGTTTCTGCTCTGAGCCACTTGGCATTTCCATCCCCATCACAGTTCAGGGAAGAACCCACAGTACAAGTGCTTCCTCTCTGCGAGCTCAGATGTCGGTACTGATACTGCCTGCAAAGTCCTGAATTGTAGGTAGGTTCTGGCTGTCCTAGCCAGCCGGTAATTTCTGCTTCATCGCACATGTCTCAGCATAGACAGGCAATGCTGGTGGCTAATTAAACTGAACTATGCAGTCCCAAAAAAACCCCCCGTGCTTCTGCCATGCCCCCAAGGGTCCTATACATTTAACAAATCTTCCTGTTCTGCATTTCTACTGTGTTGCAAAGCTTGCATTTGGTTTTGGGGAAATTCCCAGAAGTATTTACCCATAATTTGCAAGAACTTGAACTAAAATAACAAAAATTTTATTTTCTGTTCTTGCTGCCTCAGTACCTTCCCTATCACCACGATTTTATGTGAGCAAAGAGTCACCTGTTACTTATTTTACTTTCTGGCTCAGTACGAGGACAAATTCCTCTCCGTCTCATGAGCTGTTAAAGCACTTTCTCATAAAAGCTTCTGTACCACAGTCATTACTCTGTTTTCAGGGAGAGATTGTGACAGGACCAGAAGGAACAGTAAAACAAGAAAAAGTGAAAAACGGACTTTGGGATAGGACAGGAAACAGATAAAATTCAAATGTTTGTTTTTCAGAACAGAATTAAAGATACATTAAATCAATGATTGACAATCATTTACAGACCTTGAATGATTGCTATGAATTAGATTTAAACTTACCATTATTTGAGAATAGTTTGGAATCTGAGCTGAATATTTTCCAAGGCCAAATAGTAGGAATTTGGTAACATCATGCAAAGTGGTATATCCAGCATAATACTAAACCACCACAGAATAACACAGAAACAGCAATCACTGCTATAATATGTAGGAGTTGAAGGCGTGAAGCAAACAGAAGCCATTGATAAAAGTCAACATTTGCCAACCATTACATACAGTTACTGCAGATATCTCCCATTCAAAGTGAAGGAAAAAAACCACCCCAATGAACCGTTATATACTACTATGAAATAACTGATGGCATGTTTATGACCTTTTCAGATCAAAAGCAAATTACAGATTATAATGAGAATATTTACACAATAATGTGAATTCAGTATGCTGCATATCAAATTTAACCACAAATCACAAATTGGAACGGTAAAATGCCACACAGTACTTCATTATGATTCAGGATAGCCAGGTGATATTTCTAGTGCTTTGCTGATTATAATTTCTTTAGCACACAGTGTAATGAAAGAAAAAGTGGGAACAGTGGAAACATTTTGGCATGATTAAATGGCCACTGTGTTCAAACAAAAGTTCTGATCTAAATCTATTCTGAATTAAATAGCTGCCAGAAAGAAGATTAATCTAACGCCTGGGCAGTGGAATGGGACTTGTGATTTGGCTTCCCTTTCCAGCCCCATGGGACTCTGCACCACACCATTATTTTTTAGAGTTTTCATATCCATTTGTAAAATGGACATTGTCACGCGTTTTACAGCCAATGTACTGACTTAGAAACACACTCAGGAAACAGTAGTGTATCCACATTTTTCCAAGAGCAAGTCTAACACAGAGGATCCTAATGTAATTGAATGTGGACAGCATGATGTAAGAATTAAAATTTAACCCAAATAAAATAGATATTTGGCACACAAAGATATACTTACATAATTTAAATGGCAGTGTGATTTAATTAAGTTTGATTAAGCTTTCTTCTCCATGTCTTTAACACTACAGTATCAAAAAACTATAGTCAAATCACTGAGTCTAAATTGTTTTGCTTTATATCTACTATAATAAATGCAGTAGGTATGGCTGTATTAGAAACAGATAGCGATATTGTGCAAATGGAGGGGACCAGACTTGGGGGACCATTCAACGTGTTCAAGGGCAGGGCTGCCATTCAGGCTGGAGGAATGGGCAGACAAGAGCCTTATGAAACTCTGCAAGGAGAAACACAAAGTCCTACAACCCCTTGGAATGAAGAAGGTCTGAGAAACTGATTGGGCAGAGACCAAATTTGATATGAACCAGCCATTTGCCTTAGCAGCAAAGGACATCATCATCTTTGGCTGTATGTACAGGAGCATGGTCAGCAGATCTAGGGAAGCAATTATCCCTCTCTACTCAGCCCTCATCCAGTTTTACCCCCTCCTCCCCGCTCCCCAAACAAAACAAGAAAAACATAGGCATTGATCAACAGCAGCAAGTTCAGCAGAGGGCCCCCAGGACTGCAGGGGTGAAGCACTAGATTTAAGGCTGGAGGAGCAGGGTTTGTTCAGCCTAGAGCAGAGACAGCTTCTTGGGGACCTACCAGCAGACCCCTGTGCCTTCAAAGAGGCTATGCAGAAGAGGCAGCAGGCTCTTCACAGTGGTGCATCTCAGGAGGTTGAGCAACAACTGTCATAAATAGAAATCAGCAGATCTGACTGGGTAGAGGGAGAAACTTTTTCCCCATGAGGACAACCAAGCAGAGAAGCAGGCTGCTCAGAGAGGTTGTACCATCACCATCCTTGGAGGTTTTCAAGAACCAACTTGGATAAAGCCCTGAACAACTGGGTCTTATTTCACAGCTGGCTCTGCACTGAGAAGGAGGTTGGACTAGAGATCTCCTGAGGTCCTTTCCAACCTCAATTATTCTGTGATCCCATGACTCTCTAATTAGCTGAGCATGAACCCTAAGCTGCAGAGAAATTAAATGGCTTTCTTCTTACCCCAACCCCCTGCCAAACTACTTTTTTTCTAATACTTTTGAGTAATGACACAGAGCACTAGTTTGTAGTACTCTTTGGTAAATAAAGCTATGTAACTTACATTATTTGATTGACTGCACAAAATCCAACTAGTACAATGAAGAAACCATGTGGATTTATTGCCAGGTGTGTATATTTTTGTACTGAACCTGCCCGTGACACAGACCAATTTATGGAAGGAAGAAACCAAGTCAGTAAACTATTGCACAGCAGGATACACAATCAAGGACCAGTTTTCTGGCTTTAAATTTCCTTCAAATTTGCTAAAGCATTGCTTCATGCACTTTTCTCTTGTAGCTCCCAATATTAAAGGCAATAGACACTTCAGGAGAAGAAACTGTGAAGTTCAATAGTTATAATCTTATCCTAAATTGCATTATACATTTTTAGATGGACCTTTAATAATTTGCATACAAGCAGTACCGTGGAATCTCATGCACAGAAAACCGTAACATAAGTTATTGGACAAGGGCTTGGACGTGGAGGCAGAAGACTATACATTCTGTCAAATGTAGGTGCCAGATGACCTGCACCTTTGGAGGCTTTAAAAATCCAAATGGAAATGATTCTATGAAAAATGGAGGCTGTGGTCTCTTCACAGAGAACAGAGGCTGTGATCAGCCGATCCAGAGGAAAAAGAGTTAAGACAGTCATTGCTAAGTTGTAGCTGTTTTTCTCTCCTTAGTATGCATCTTCCTGAAGGCAGCCGGGGTGGTTTATTGGCTCTCCTATCCTGGATATTGACAGAATGAGGTAGAAGCTAATGGCTGAATGCAGCAGTGGGCCTCGTAGCAAAAAAGCAAAATAAGCACATTGCACACAGCTCTATTTTTTATTAAATACAGTTTAGAACCTGGCATTAAGGGTGTTGTTTTTTGTTTTTCTAAAAATCCCAGATCGTTTGAGGACAGGCTGCCAAGTTCATCCATCAACTCAGCCACTGAAATATTTGTGTTCTAAAAAATTTATACAGCATGAGTTCTTCACAACCTGCAACTGTGGGGACTTTTATTTTTAAATTATAGTCTTCCACTTCAATCTTTTTTTAAAAAGGATAGGACTGCGTTTGAGATAAACAAGTTTGCCTTCTGTGGGCTACATGGCCTTGAAAAGAACAGGTATTTTCTGCTGGATTGGGGTCCTAGAGGCTGGAGGGTGGGAATTTTAAGCATGTATTTAGTTGTGTCCACCTTAGACTTATCGTTTTCTTCCGGGAAATCTCATTTTCTGTTACCATGAGTCAAAATGTTCTACAATGAACTCTGACTTCTCAGAAACAGAATTTTAGGCAATGAAATGTTTCGTTCTACAATAAACACACACCTTCGACTTTTGTTTTCATAGAATCAGAATAAGTCAGGTCAGAAGCAAGCTTGGGAGGTTATCTCATCCAAGCTCCTGCTCAAAGCAAGTTTTATATCCAATAAGCAAATATAGGCTATGTATAATGATTATGCTGAAACTTAATTAGCCTGGAAAAGATAGCATCCTAACCTCTGTCCAGTTCTCTTTAGCGTAGAAGGATGACATACAGACTGAAGTGTACAAGAATATAGCTTGCATCGTGAAACAAAAATAGATCTGACACAAATGTCATAAGGCATAAAACAGTACAGGGAAGTTGAAAAGGTAAAGCTGAAGTTGGCACATGAAACAATACAGACAATTTGTGTTTAAAAGCTCCCTTCATGACAAGTTTTGGTTTTTTTTTTTCAAAATAATTCAACTTTTTTAAGAACAGTAAATGGGAGAAAACACTGATGTCAGATAAGAAAGTGATTATCATCAGTTTATTAAGGAAACACCCATCAAAATGCATTTCAAATGCATTAAAGTCTGTAGATACCACGCAAGTATCTATACAAGCTTCTGATTCTATTTAGTTATAATTAAAAAGAGAATACAGAGACACAGAGAAATTCCCCAATTTCAGGGGGTTTAGTGCAGCAGCCCCTATGTTACTAGTATGAAAGGCACACAAATGCAGTTTCATGCAGATGTGACTGCAGCATTGCAGTGGGCTCACAGCTGGCTTTTGGGCTTTCCCCGGCTTGCAATCTCAGCAGCTGCAAATTTGAAGCAGACCTGCAATTTTGGAAAGCAATTCATTAAATTCAAGGACTACCAGAGGTTGCTGGTTCACAGAACAGTGTGGCCAGCCTTACAGCATGTCTCACCTAGGGAGAGGACTCCTTGGGTAGCATTAGCTCCTGAGAAACTTGTGGAGTATTTAGTCTTCACCTACAATGGCTTCAGTGAGGAAAACTGCCCCTTCGTCAGACACTTTTACAACTACATCAGTCACCGTTACAACTGCACTAATGCAAGCAGAAGAGATTCTCTGTGCCCAGCAGATTTCACTAGTTCTTCATTTGGATACTAACAGCCTGCCCATAGTGCCATTTCAGCCATACTCCTCTGTTGCTCTTGAAACGGTTTACAACCATGAAAACCTAAGCTGCTACTTAGACCTTTTGAATGCCCAGAATGAATAATATTTGACTGACATGAAGCCTGCAGAAGATAAGGATGATATAACATTAATATCTCTAAGATACCAAAGTAGTGCAGTGGCTCCTCTCCAAATTCAGTTAATTTTCCTCATTAAACCCGAAGACAAAAATGCTCCCCAACACTAAAATTCTATACAACTGCCAATGCAAGGTGTCTTACTTCTCTTAGTCTAGTAAATATGTAACCATATAATCTGTAGCCAACACTGTATTTAATATCTATATGAAAGTTACATTATTCTTGCAACAGACAAACCACCAGCTTCATTACACTTGTCACAGTATTATTCCTGTCATGTGGTAGCAAACCAGTTAGTATGTATGACAGGCTAACCCGGTAATGTAAGCCATATGTGGAAGCTTAGTTGTTACTTGTTTATTAAGCTAGTTGTAAAATTATTAACTGTGTACTATAACAATGCTAAAAAATTTCCAATAATTAGTTAAATGTGTCGGTTGTTTTCTATAAGGAACCAACCTCACACATTCTAAGCAAATATTCTCATATCCTGGACTAAGCTAAGCCTTTGGCATTGTGCAGCAGTTTAGCCTCTGTAAGACTAAGGACTAAGTAAAAGGAAGCATGCATATACGTAATCAGTGTAAGTAGTTCAACTGTTCCAAAAAAACTTTTGAAAGCTAAAGATTTCTACATGCTGAGATACAGACTGCCAGAACAGAAAACTAATGTGACTTCCTTAGAGAATGTGAAAAGTGTGATCAAATTCCCGGCTTACATACAGTGAGCAAATAATTTATCTTTTATTTAGATACAGGGGACAGTTTCACCAGAGCTGATACCTCTAAAATAATATATGGCTAAAAATATTCCTGCAGTTACCACTTGCAGAGGTAAAAGCCATAAAGAGTTGGTTAAAAGCTTGTAAAGAAAAAAAATTAAACTGAAAATTCATGTCAATAAAAAAAATACGGTGTAAAGAGCTTTTTTTCTTCCTCTACACAATTTTTAAAGGGAATCCTCTTTAACTAGCAGAGATTAATTTGTTGGGTTTTTTTTTTTTTTTTTACAATATCACACAAACACAACAAAAACACACAAATAAAACTTTGAACACACCAACACCCTGAACTGCACATACAACTGTTACTGGCTCAGGCAACACTTAGTGACAAAGCTTATGGCTTTCCATCTGTCACCCAAAAAGCCAGCAGTAACGGCACAGCCTCAGTGCTGAGCTCAGTGACCTGCTGGCTGGGGCCGGCAGCAGTCCTTATCCTGCTCCTACAGAGACAGAGATGGAGAGGGCTGTCTGGCACAGCCTGACCGTGCCAAAAAAAGGGGAGAGCTCATTCCAGTTAGGGAAACTGTCCACTTCAGAAGCATTTATTGATAAGATGAGGAGATCAAACAGCCCACAGAGCAGAGGGAGCACTGGGAGAAAGAGGAGATCATGGAAGTTCAGAAGGACTATTCTCCTTTGGATTGTTGGGAGTCCCTGGAAGTAGGTTATGTTCAGTCCAATTTCTTCACCCATGTGAAAGGGACTGTTCTTCTCAACACAGGCAAAATATTTTGCGCATGTGAAGAGTCTCCTAGGCCAAAGATAAAATTGCATATTGATATGAACCCTAGCTCTTCCCTAGAGATCCGCCTTTTAAAATGCAAAAGCAAGACCCGGGCAACAGTATAACGAAAAGCCTAACATAGGGCTTCCATGTTTTTATCTATGATCTACAGAAAAATACGTGCAGTCTTTATGCAATGAGTGTGTTGAACAGATTGGCCATCAGAGAAACGGCTAGTGTTCCTGCTGGACTGGGGGACATCCAGAAATCACTGAAAAATACTGTCTTCAGATTGTGCCCAGATGAAATTTTTTGATTTTAAAAGATGACACAATTAGGGGAAGCCCAGATATATGTCTGCAGTAGGAAAGAATCATTTTCCTAAACAGACAAAAGTTGTACTTAGTTTAAACCTTCCTTGTCTGTTTGTATATTTTTGAGCAGATGGCTTTGGCAAAGAGCTAGGATTTGCACGCCCACTTGCATTTTGCAGTGATAAAATAAAGATGAAAGACATATCTTGGGCCATCTAGACCACTGCCCTATCAGTGAAGGATTGATCCCTGCAACATGCCATCTGATGCAAACAGTTATCCAAACAGAAGGGATCTATAGGGAAGATCACTAGGCACATAAAGAGGGGAGTGAGATGCATAAGAAATCAGAAACGTTTACACTGGTGAAGGAAAAAATATTTACTGCAGAATTAGCCTCATGGAGAGTCAATAGTCACAAGAGAGCAAGGTGTCACTTATAAAATTTAAGTACTTTGTAAGATGGGGATTTAAAACATCTTATAGTAAATCATTGGTCTTACCATCAATAGAGCAATTGCATGTCTGCTGTTCTGAATATTTGTGAAGAAATGGCAAAGAAATTAGATTCATCCTGCAAAGTCAGAATTTTTGCAATCACAGTTAACTGCATAGCTTTCATGTAGCCTTCCTGATTCTGAATCATGGGCAGTCGGCAATGCTTTCATACACGGATTATAAGAAATGTGCATAATGGTTACTGCTCCAGATATTTCTAGAGAACGATAATTTAACTTTTTATTTACCATTTATTCACCACTATAGTTTGTTCTATTTTCATTAGTAGATTTCCTTTATTTTATGCTGTTTGCTTCTAGAAGTTCCCCTGACAGTGGTGTATAGTCAAAACCTGATCAAAGTAATGATTTAGACTCTCCTTACCATAAAGATTTAGATAGTCCCTTTCCTTTTTGCATTTAAATACACAACTATTCTGCAGGTCTTTTATCAATTCAACTCCTACATAATCCATATTTAGCAGTTTTGTTTACTACAAAAAGCATTACTTCCTGTAAAGAACAGTTCTGCAAAACAGAGGCAAAACATGCATAACTCCATACTGTGTGTGAATCCACACAAGTGAAGATCTTTATTATATTTTACTTATATATAAATTTAAAAAAAAAAACAAAACCTACAACTTTCCATTTGATTTTCTCTCTCAGATCTGTACTTAGCATCTAAATATTCTAATTATTATTTGAATGATGGTAAGTGAAAAGCCCAGGTAGCCTATTGATGAGTGCTTATCACATCTTTAATTTTCATTTATGCACTTCTAAAGGCCCTTTTGAGCTTGTATTTCAGCATTTTCCTAAAAATAATGGGAGCTATAATTAGAGCCTAGTAGTAACAAGACTTAACAAATAACAGTCGAAAGAGAGCCACCAACAGCTAAAATACAGAAAAGGAGAAACATCAAGGCCGTATATCACCGAGAACTCTCTATAAATCAGAGCAGCACAAACAGTGCTCAGACCTCTGGTAAACGCGTACATCAGAAATGCATAGGTTAGATTGACAGATTAGATAAATAAGTCTATTCCTTTCTGTCTGAGAGGGAAAGGATACAATGCCGAGTACACACATTACAATAGAAGCTTTTGGCTTATTACTCAAGAAGGGAATAATTTGTGACCTTTTCTTTAACAACAAAATGGAAAAGAGTCCTTTACATGCCTTCCCTGACTTTTCTCACTCTGCAAATCTACTGCCACTGAATAACACTGAGCTCATATCAAAAATAAAAATTACTTGTGCATAAAGAAATAGCACAGAAAAGACCATGGGCCAGATGAGTATTTCCAAGAAGCAAAATACCTTTCTGTATGTCCTATCTTAGGCCTTCAGTGTCTTCCAACATTTTGAAATACACATACAGCATTCTGAGTTGGGATGAAGGATGGAGGCACTAAGCATTTTGCTGAAGGGTTTTCAAATGCCAGGTGCTAAGCCAAAGGCAGACCTCAGAGTCAGCATCCTCCCAACACTGCATTCACCATAAGTGCATACTTTCTCCCATGCCTGAGATCAGAGAAATCTCAATATACCAAAGAAAATCCTGCAGATTCTGAAGGAGTTGAGTGATTTTCAAGACCAAAAATGCCTGCTGAAATACCCTGTCTACTTCAGTAACCAGACTTCAACAGTGTTGCAAAGCTGACTACATGGAGCAGCACTAAGTCCCACTGACTTTCAAACAGAAAGTGATGATAACAACAGGTACTTCTTGCCTGCCTTCTCCAGCCTATGAAATCTCCTTTGATATTAACAAAAATAAAACACAAGACAAAATTTAATAAAGCCATTTCTCCAGTAAGGATGAAGTTGCAGAAATTATGCCAGACATCAGCAACCTGACTATAACAAAAAATATCCAAAAAGTGGAGGCTTTGTCTAGTTTTATCCATTAAGGTGGCAAAACCAATGATGATACGGGTTCGCACAAATTCAGTGCTACTGAAAAATTCCGACTCATTTTGCATTTTACTCAAGCAAGGGATATAGTCTATAGTAATAATAACAATCATTGTTAAATTATTTCTTTGCATTAATTCTGAACCTTTCATATGGGTATTTGAAAGGTCTTATCAGTACAGACTTATCCAACAATGCTCTACAATGTAGGAATGCATTTATATTTCTACTTCATGGGAAGGGAAGCTGCTTAGATTCCATGTGGGATGGTAGTTGAAAACGGCAGTCAGGTAAATACAACTGAATAGTCTTGCCTATGTTTATGCACTATCAATCACTTTTTGTTTGTTACTTGAAAAAAAAAAAAATTTAAATATATATTTAACATATTTAACCTTTCTGAAACATAGCCCTGCTTTGAAAAAGATAATCTAGCGTGGAAAGTGGGAGCATACTACTAAGAATGAGAAATTGGAATTACATTAATGCAATAAGCAACACTATCATTATCAAATACCGCATGCAGCGACAGAATGATGAGAGAAGAACTGAAAGAATAGAGAGGTAACCACCAGGCCAAACTCCCAGCTATATCTAGGAAGTTTTTTAATAGTTTTACTACCTATGAAAAGCTGATATGGATGTTGCTGGCTCTGCAAAGAACATAACTGGGGAACCCTTACATATGGTCCTATCTAGTACGAAAGACAAACAGTTTACAAAACCTACTATTTCTTTCTGAATACCCCAGAGTGGTATTCTCCATCATTCTGTCAATTCACTATTGCAAAACTGGAATAGGTCTAAAATTGAGTACACTGCCTTATTCTGGTTGGCTAAAGATTCAGCATTTCAATTTGTATTACAAACAAGCAAAGAAACTCTAAAAAACTGACACACAAAATCATCTAAATAAAAGAGAGTGATCTCTGTATAAGATCACGAGCATTGCAGTCGGAAACATGTAAGAGCCAGAATGTTGTCCCCCACAATACCAACTTTAGTCAGGCTAAATTACTTCTCTCAGGCTACCCAAAGAGAGAGTACATTAAAATATGATAGAGGTCATTGGCAGTGTCATGTTAGAAGCTTTACCCATACTACACCTGAGCATGCAGATAAAACAAGGACATTGCTTTCCCATGGTGCTATTCTGCCAGCCTTCAGAAGCATAAACAAGGCTTCTCACTTCTGAGTATAAAAAAAGAGGCTATGATACTAAGCAGACAATAGTGAAAATTATGATTAAAGAACAAAGATTCAGCAAAAACCAGGCCCTGGGATTTGAAATGCAAGCCTCCTTTGGAGTGTTCAAGAGAAATGTAATGTCTTTTACCCTAAAAAGACCATCACTTCCCTTTCCTACGAGACTAAAGCTTCCTTTAGGCTCTTTGTGAGCAGATATTTTATACAGGTTAGACAATAGTCCTTAAACACCTTTCAAATGCTTCATTTAAACATGAATGTACTAACACAGGCGCTGAGAAAAGAGCCAGCTGATTAGCCAGTCTGATTTTGCGTGTGTATTTAATAATAAAGATGAAAGAGCACCTTTTTGCTGTTTTCCAGCAAGTTAATGCCTTATCTATCACCTTAAATTTTTCAAATGTTTTATTCCTTGAAATGAAAAACATTAAAATAAAACACGATCAGCACAAATTTGCTGCAAAAAATAATAATCCTTTTTATAGTTTCATTTCTATTTGCATGCCAAATGTAAACTTGAAGCAAAGTGACCTTGGTTATAAAAAATAAGAAAGCAATGTCAGAATTGATAGGACCTACCATTAGTATTTCATTCTGACAGGTAGGAAATAGGCATGTCAGCAGTGAATGTTACGGACTGAGCTGTGGCCCTGATCGCAGTCAAAGCGGTAAATTTCTTCCTACAAAAGTAATTTCCATCAAAACAAAAAGTGCTTAAATAATACAACTATCTAGAGATGAGAATAACTTTCTAACGCTGAGCTCAAAGGCAAACAAATGAAAATGCAATACATAGGTTCTGTGTTGTGTAAAAACCAGAAAAATAACATTAGGTCTAATGACATTGTACAACAGTTAAGTATTCAACTAGCTTTCCAGTTCCTAGAAAGTTTTTGGAAATTTTAGTCATATAAAATTTGGAAATTTTTTGGAAAAATGGTAATACAAATGCTTCAGATACGGACTTATTATTGTGTCTAGAACATCCAAATGGTACTACTGAAATCAAACAAGAAACATCTGAAGCTATTCAACTGCTCATTCTATATGAAAATCATATAATTATGTGATCATATAATCAGTCATATGTACAAAAATTAACAGGTGTTGGAACCAAACAGGCTTGGACCAAATTTTCATTTACTAATATAATCAGGAATAAGATTTATTGCCATCATTTAAAAAAAAATAAATAAGGCAAGACTAAACTAAATACCAGTTAAACTGAGTTTTTACCATCAAGGAAATCCTGTGTGTAATGCAACAAAGCCCTAAAAATATGATTTTTATTTTGATCTATGAAGGGATTTGTTCTTCTGATGCTTTTGCCATCTTGATGCTTTTATTACACTTTTATTATTAACCAAACTGGAGCAGTCTGGGGAGAGACAGGAATGGGATATGCTTTCCATGACATTATCTTGACTCCAGTTAGTGAACTTGCTGATTGTCCTCAGCAGGTTCTACAGCGAGCACCTTCATGCTCTCTTCCATTTAAGTGGAAACTGGATATTTTAGGTAAAAGGGGAAGGAACTGGGGAAAGAGAGAATAATTGAGTCAAAGTTCTACAATCTTTACTAAAGGGAATATCCGTTCCCTTTGGCTCCTGACTAAGATTTACTCATATTTATGAGTAAGACACACATTCACATTTCTACCTACAAAAAAAAAAGTTCTGAACGACTGCCACTTTACAGGTATTATACATTACTGAAAAAAAAAAAAAGAGCCATATTTTAATGTAAAAATTCAAGTAGAGCAACATTGCTTCAACTTGCTCTCCTTTTTATCATGTCTAACAAAAGCTAGAAGGACTATTTTATTCCATGAAGGATTAAAAAAATAGGTCATAGATAAATCCAAAGCAAAACCATTTAAGTAAAGATTTTATAAAACACTTTATGAGCATCTGGTTGAAAGAATGTACAGACAAGCATCTAAGAAAGAGGAGCCAATCATTCTGAGACATTTTCCAGCACTTAGTCTTTATTTTAGGTATGTAGTGTGTAAGGTATTTATCAGAACAGAGTGGGAAGAAGAACACCCAAGTCTCTCTGGCCTCACTTACCTTTAGATACCTGCTGCTGTTGGCACCTTTGAAACCTTCTTCCCTTCCCCCCCCCCCCCCCCCCCCCCCCCCAGTGGACTATGATACCTCTGCTCTCATTTCCTTCTTATAATTGCTGAGCACACATACAGTTTAATATACGAACTTGTACCCTTCATATTGTCAGGAGAACTATCGGAATACTTACACTAAATCCTTGTACATTTTACCTTATTTTACTAAAGGATTACATATCTGTCCTAGTCACTTATAAAACATGTCTTTTAATGATGTACTTTTAGAAAAGTCTAATTAAAATTCAACGCATAAAAGCATGCAAGGGTTGATAACCCACAGAACTCAGCAGACCCTAGTTAACATTCTAATGCATCCTCCATTTGGAGAGAGACAGTAAGACTTTTCCACCTCGGTGGCAGACACTAATGATACTTGCAAATATGACTAATGTCTTCATTGGTGAAAAATTAATGCACCACAATAATTTTTCTACCTGGGGTTAATGAACATGTCAGATGCTGAAAATGAGTTGTTTGAAAGTAAATTACTATAATCTATATTTAGAAGACTCTGCTCTTGTAGAAAAAAAAATCTGTGGTGTGTTTGATGTCCTCTGCTTACTTTTCTTATGGAGTTTGCCGTTCACCTAGTGAAACTATGCTATCCTGACTTTTCTGTTGGTACAAGGAAACATTCTCTTTTCCCTAGAATGCCCTTTATTCATGGGGAGAAGTCCAATTTGGCTCTACTTGCCACAGGCACTGTAACAAATATTCTTGCAGCTATACAAACAGCAGCAGCAAGCTGAATTCTGTGAAAACCAGCTCATCTTCACTACAGGTAGCCCCAAAGCAGTGTCTCACTAGGCATTTTGGAAAATAAGATACCCACTTTACAGCTTGTCTTTCATCTGCAGAGAAGGGAATAACTTCACAATTCAGATTGCTTCCTCTCTCTTGACTCCCCTTTTCCCTTACCAAAGCTATGTGAATACTCTATGCAGCTGTGTGAATAGAAAACAGCTTCAATAAATAGCCCTACCAGAGAGAAAGGAGTTGTTTTGTAAAGTGAAGATATCTTCTTAGTCACTATGGATCACTCACTCCAAAATATTTAAAAGCATGTTCCTTCCAGAGTACTTGGGGTTGAAGTTGTCCAGTGGGAACTGGTGGGATCTGGTAACTGGGAATTAGTAACAATTTTAAAATATGGGACTTATTCATCATGTTGGAACCATCCTTTCCTTAACTGTGATAATTTCTTCAGAAAATATGCAAATGCATTCATCCTCTAAATGCCTTTTCTAACAGAGCACAGAATTCCAACTCCACATTTAGCACAGGAAGTGTAACTCCCCAACATTTCTTTCAAAATGTGCAAGCAGAGAAAAAAGGGTACTGAAGAGTATGTCTGGCCTTTATTCAGGTTTCAGCTGAAGCTCATGGTGGGTTTAAGGAGCTAGAAGGGCTCATAATCACAGTTTAAAGGCTCTAAATCATGGCAGATTCGTTACGTTGCTTCACAACCCATCCCAAAGGCTAAGTATTTCTTCCCACTGTCAAAACATGTGCACTTCATTTGATACCTTACTGACTTTAATTCTAGCCCTAAGATATTTTTAACTAGCTTTAAAAGCCTTCTGGTATTAGATGCCTTTACTTGTATGAGCAGTTATACACTGTGACTTGGTTACTTCTTGATTATGTGTTCAAAATTAGAGAAACAGAACTTCTGTAAACTACTAGGATTTGTAAATTTAATATATGATCTCCCTAAACACACTTATAATCAAAGCCAGTTTCAGTCTTTAAAGAAATGGTGTGGAGTCCATTTTATCTTCACACTTCCCACTTCCACTCACCTATGTATAGGTTTCCATGGAGCTGCAGTGAAGTGTACCTGCCCACGTATCTAGAACTTGAGGTTGCATAAATATTCCATACCTCTGAATGTCCTGGTCACATACTGATGTCTGACAAATCTGAGCTACCGCTATGTAATCACAGTCAGTGCTTGGGTTCAATCCAGTTGTGAATACATGGAGCTGAGAGATTAATCCAGTCCACTTCCTGCTAGGCACAAACTTTTTCTGAGAATTATCAATTCATTATACTATAAGAAATCTGCTAGGTCTCACAAGCTATTGAAATAACTTTTCAGATGAAAATGTTTACTATTTCTTCAGATTCCTGTGGGTAAAACAAAGATTTTTGCTATTAACCTTGTGGTTTTTTGCCAATTTCCTATCAACTTTCTGAACAGTGATTGCTTTCCCTCATTTCTTGTTTTCTACAGTACTTTGAGTTAGGATAGCAAACACACAATAGAACTTTACTATTCTTAAATAAGCTGTCTAACCACAAAAATTTTGTCACTCCATTTTGACAGATCAAGTAATAATTTTATCTACCATGGGAGAGTATAAACTGTACCAGTACAGGAATCATAGTGGGCGTATAAGCTGTAACCATCATAAATGGCACTTTTTATTCCCTTTGAAAATCCTCCTGATTTATTACATTTACTTAGAGACTGTCACAGCTTATTTTTACTAGACACATTTTTTTTTAACATTCCATCAAGTGAGCTCCTATGTGATGCAGAGCAAACTGATAGAAAATGGTGACACTCTCACCCAAGCTGTCATTATTCAAAATGATTTCTTCTGCTCAGGTTGTTTTCATTTAGTAAAATAATTTGATTTTTCTATGTCTGCCCACATTCTATTCACAGGAGGCAAAAGAAGCTCAAAACAATGTCTTCTGCATTTAATATGCAAGGAGAATGCTTAATAGAATCATTTGCAGGATAATTAAAAGTCTGCTGATACATCTTAAGAAAGTGTGAAACAAAGTACAAAATGAATGGAGCCAAATGCCAATTGCTTATTTCTGTAGAATAAGTGCTAAGTCAAAGAGGTCGTAATTGCTGTTTTGCATAAGGAAAACAGTTAACAGGGTTTTATAGATATATTTTTCTGCAGTAAAACTAAAGCTCACTGTTTTCATTCAGAAGTGAGTTGAATATCACAGATGAAAAGGTTACAGGGTATTGCTGCTAGGTCTGCCTGTGATATCAAGGAAAATAAGTCCACGAATTCAAATATAACTGAGGAATGGCTTGAGTTGAAGTCAATTCCTGCTTGCATTTATAAAATGGCACATTCAGCATTGATATATTCCCCTGAAAAAACCCTGACTTTTTCCAGCAAACCAAAACACATCTACCTGATTCACTTACATGACAACCATCAGAATGCTAATACTGTATAATTAATAAATGGTTGCACTGTGTTCCCTAAGCCCAGACCCCACACTCTATAATGCTTCAAATCATTGATTTAAAGGAAATTTTCTTAGGTATTCACCTTTCGAGGCAGATGCATAAGTCCTGTTATGAATTATGGGAATTGTGTGTGCTGAGTGAGGCCAGACTATGGCCAGCAGCTGTGCCAGTTATCCTGATTATATTCATCTCTCATGAAGTGGATAGCCCCTTATCTGGCTTTTTTATGACTACAAATTAGTTCTTAATTACAGTCAGTCATTGTAATTTCAGAGCAACTGCTAGCTCAAGCATTGACCCATTTTAGTGAATTATACGCAAAGTAGATAACGCGGATTCCGTTATTCCCCAAACAATAAAAAAAAAGGAAAAAAATACTTAAAATTTGGTATAAGTGTCCCTGCTTACGGTTTAGACATTATCACAACTGTTCCCTTTACCTGCTGATGTTCACCTCCAAATAACAGTTGCCTAGAACTACGCCATTTAAGTAAAAACCAAAAAAGAGAAAAAGACTAAGAACTAATGTAAATATCCTGACACCCAAATAAATGTAAGGATATTCAAGTTAAGAATATCATCGTAGGCCCAACACATTCCATTAGTTTTATGTGACAGTAACCAATTGCTGCAGTGACTTTACTTATGACTGCTTTTAGGTTAAGGAAGAAGAGAATTATGCCACAGACTCTAATTATCTGTATTTAGAGAGTGTAAGCATTGTAGGAATCTCTATTCAGAGACAGAAAAACTTATGCCTGACTTGAATTGTTAATGCTGTTGCTGTGATTTCAGTAGCATTGAGCGAGTTACAAAACCAGGCAGCATTTACCAGTAGGAGTCTGACAGATCACGTTGTTCTTATGTCACATTTTCTGTGTGCGCGGCTATTTGTCATCACCACAGGCTCACTCATCCAGCGGTGACACTGATTTGCAAGCTAGATAAACCAGTGAAAAACAACAGGATGAGGGAAATCAGCATTTAATTATCTTGGGTACTATTGTATCAGAGCAAAACCTTAAACAGCACATTGTAAAGTGGCATTTTTCCTTGACTTCAGTAGTCCCGGTGTGCTGGGCTGAGCATCAATGTTCAAGTCATCACTTTTTCATTTCCAACCAAATGTATTTTGTGTTACATATCTTTCCACAAAGGCCTGTTTTCCTATACTTATTCTCCTAACGTGTCAGCAGGCACATGTGTCAGGCGACAGGTCCGTGTCTTCCAGATGGCACGGTGTGTGATCAGCACTCTGGGACGAAACGTCAATGCCATGCTACACCTATTTCCCCTGCAGGTCTCTCCCCTGAGTGTGCACTGGCTTACATCTCTGCAAAGGGTGCAGCCTGCTTCCCTAATTCCACCAACTCTAGTGACTTGACACAAAGGTCAAGGGAGGGAGAGAGGCAAGGGCATGGCCTGCCTTCCCTCCCGCCTGCTCCACTTCCATGTGCCCTTGGGAGCAGGAACAGAGCTGCCTCGGTGGTGCTTTTAAGTGCAAAGGCAGAGGAAGCTCCCCGCATCCTTACCAAAGAGTGCACTTGTCAGAGAAAGCCCGGAGCAAGTATTAGAATTCAGCTGCCAGAACTAGAAAGACCAAGACACAGCCACAGTCCCAGTGTCTGTCATGTTGGGAAGTGAGAAAAATGTAACACATCCACTTGGAGCATTGACAGCTACTGAATAGGAGCTGATGTTTTTTCCTGCCTGAGAGGTAACACAGAGATCAAAAAAATTCATGCACTCGTATTATACATCTTGCACTAACTTGGCACTAATACAGCGTCCCATACAGAGCAAGTGATGCGTTCATTTCTGCAGCAAACACGTAGGGATTAATTGTGCTAATTTTAAATCAGAAACAGTGAAAGAGCTTCCACAATGAAGACAGAATGAACCAGCCTAACTATCATACGCCAGGAACCTTTTCACCACCAGTTTTCAAGTTGTTCTTCCTTACTCTTCTGCTTCCGGGCTAATTAATTATACACTAAACATACTGCTAGTGCAATATAAATAATTAATTAAACATGGTCACAGGCTAGAACATTAACTGTAACAATATATTACACTTACTGCTGCCTGTCTCTTTTAGCTAATATGAACTTAGCAACATGCAGGGACTCCAGCTTGGCAATTATGTATGTACATTTACTACAGTAACAAACTGCACAGCACAGTATTTACTATTTCTATGGTGCAATGACCAAACAGTTGTAAGGAAAGCTGCCTGCCTTTACACCAGGACGGGAGCTTACCATTTCCTTGTGTTCACCCACCTCTCTCAGAAAAAGTAAACCACTGACTTGACTGCTTCAGAGAACTGGAGGTTCTCCAAAGCAGCTGAGCCTGAGCTGGTGAAAAGGGCAGGAAAAACAAGGGGTGCACAGAGAAAAAACAAACATCAGCAAATGCAATATTAAGCTGATTTCAGGGGTTCCAGGGCTGGCAAGCACACAGGTATTATTCTCAGCAAGACTAGGAACATTCCTTAAAGAGATTAGTAACATTTACCTTGAGCACAGGATGTTTTGAGAATTCACTTGATGCCTGCAGTGCTGAAAACACAGCATGTTATGGTAGTATTAAGTATTATTAGTGTGCTTACCTGCAGCTCCTATATCCTACCAGATGGCACCCAGAATTTATTTTTCTTTCTCTTTTAAAATTACAAAAAATTACCTTATTTGTGAGAATGTACTATAGCCCTTTTTGGTGCATAAAATATGAAAATGATCATTTTGCAGGAAACACTGATCCTTCAGGAAACCTTTTTTTCTTCCACTGGGTGGGTCTGACGTGGTGTGTACACAGCATGCAAGAAGAGAGTAATTCACAGCATACACTTAAGCGAACAAGACCTTAGAGACAAATTAAACTACATACGCATAAGAGAGAGAACCAAGAGCTAAAATACTTTGCCAAAGGCTCTGGGATTTTTGTGCTTTTCAGAAATAAAATTGTGCCATAGATACACAGCCATTTAATATATACAACATTTAAATGATTTGTGCAGTTACTTTTATGTGTGTGGATAAAGTGCTTTTAAAATATGATGGTTAATTTTCAGTTGTTCTATCATTTCTCTTTGGCTGGAAAAAGAAGAGTTTTATGACACCTTTTTTGGCAAGTAGATTTAGCACCTTGGAGTACTGAAGTTCATTCATTAGCATAAGCTTTTATTATAAGCCATAATCTCTTCGTGATTCCAATTGCTATGGATGACATCTAGGTACCGTCTCCCATCAGTGGTAGATGGAAACATCTCCCATCCAAATTCAGTTTACAAGGCATGTATTTGGAACCTTAAATGAAAGCATCCTCATATTTTAAAGAATATCATTAAAAAAGCAGCATACGAAAGTAAAGTTCTGCCAAATATATTTAAAAATTGTACCATAAATCACCAAAGCACAGAAATTAAAGATAAAAAAATCACTATTTTTCAATATTTTTTAAATTATGAAAGTTTAAAGTCATTAGCCAACAGCCAGTAAATTTCATTGGTGCAAAATTTATGTTATAGAAGGACAAAGTCTCATTGATTTCACAGTTGCTCTTCCTGGTGTCTTTTGTTTGATCATGTGATTAGAATACCATAATTTTCCTTTGTTTGATATTTCGATATTATTTATTTCATCTCCTTTTTAAGGAGGGATATTTTTTTTTTTTTTTTAGAACAGCACCTTCTAAAATCTAATCATTGTGACTAGAATTAGCTGTGCTGCAGTCTTGCCACCAAGCCTGAACCATGGGTTAGGATTTTATCATGGCAGGCTAACTTCTAGCAAAAGGATGACTACAGTTTTAAAGAATGTAAGATCTCATAACCTCCCTGTGGACAGCAAATCACTTTCTTCCTCCTTAAAATTCCTCAAGATCTTTTCAAAGAGGACATGTCTGGACAGAATAATTCCTCCTTATCCAACTCGGAGCTACAAACCAATCTTTTTGCTCCCCTTATCAAGCCTAAATGGCATTATACAATTCATACAGCTGTGTTTTGGGATTGCCATGTAGTTCTTCTTCATTTATTCTTCCTGCACTCCCACAACAAGAACACCTGATACAGTAGAGTTGTGACAGAACCTGACAAAAGACAAAAAATTCAAAGTGAAGGATAACACTTCATCCTTCAGTTACACTGTGGTGAAAAAGTGACATGCAAGAGGACAAGTTAATGTTAGAACATCAGCCTTCACTTGGAATTTTCTGGCTTTTGGAATGTTCCCCACCTTAACTCTATCATGTAACACAAGTATTTTTATATTTAATTTTAAAAGCAAGACTGTTGTACATCAGACAGCTTGTATGATTTTTCCAGCTATATCATTCTAACTTATTACGTGTCTCTCTAAACGTTGCTCTTCTAATCATCTCCAGATGATCCCAGTTTCAAACAGCACTGTCACCAACAATACAAAGAACTGAATACTGAAATGTACCCTGTAGTATCACTTCATTGACTACATGGATACACCCTGTGGGCCCAGTAGGTGTCCAAAGCACTGGGGAATGCCCAGAACAAGAATGGTCACTGCTGCTGAAAGCTGGCCAATTCTTAAATATTTGGGTTGGCTTTTGGTCTGTGTACCTATCCCTCCAGAAAGGCTGCAGGTAGGGACCAAAGAAGACTTATGAGGCTAAAGACAGACCATACACACTCCAATAAGTATTATTCCTGAGCAATTCAGGGGATCTATATTTAATCCCTAAAAATATACAGATAGGAGTTTCCAAAAGAGCTATGTTCCCACTTCTCTTATAGGATAGGTCAGGCTTATTGAGTGTTAATGGACTACAGATGTTGGGGTTTATTTCCTAAATAAATTAAACAAATAATTCTGAAAGGAAAAGGACTACATGTAGGAGAGGCCACTATACAGACACAGGAAGCAATGTTAAATACACAGTGGATGTTCCCAGAACCCAGTTGCCAGGAAGAGGATCTCAATCTCTTAGTGACAGAAACTACATCATATACCATCTCCAGTTCTACACTGTCAGAAGTTCAGTTACTAGCCTTAAAATACAGAATATTCACTGTGGCTCTTTCCTCTAATAAACACTGTGCTTTAGAGGAAGAAAACCCATATTTTTCAGGATATCATGCTAAACCACTACAATCATTAAATAACGTCTACACAGGTAATTTTTTTAAATACTAGCATGAGTATTCTGCAGGTAATTCTTCTTATGAAAATAAGCTACAAAACGAGAGCTCAGTACAAAGACTTCATAGAAGTATATTGCATTTCAAGAGAAAGCAGAGACATCATTTTAGTTATATTATCTTGCTTCCTAAATACAGTAAACTAATGTGAAAAATATTGTTTCCTTTTATTTTAACATTCAATCAAAGAGGGGAAAAAACACCCATCAGAATAGACCTATAAAGATTATAAATCTTGCCTAGACAACAAATGTATAGTGTTGTTGTTTAATATTCTTGTTTCTGTTTGGTTTTAGGTGTTTGGAAAGTGTAAAACACTGTTTTCCTCTTGCTTTACAGAAATTTTTCAGAATTTCATATACATAGTCAATCAGTACCTCCATTTGTAGGATTACAAGTAATATGATGAAGATGACAGTGTTACAATAACAGTTCAGCTTCTTGCACTACTCTGTAAGAAGCATCACTATGTATTAGACCACAGCAGTCATATTTACTGAGATTTAAGCATTATTTTCAAAGTAGCCATATCCCTCCCCGCCAAAGTAGTCACATATTCTTCCTTCACCCTATCTGAAGCTCCCAGTAATGAGAAATTTATACTATGATTTAAAAAAAAAAACAAAACCAAAACAAACCACAAACTTTGTTCTCCAATAAAAATATAAATTACAGGATAATGCTTTCCATTTTCCCAAGAAGGAAGAATTTAGGAAGCTTTCTAGGATTTTCTCTGAAGTACATTTATATGCTACTTTGCTGATAGGAAACACAAGGTTAGCACCCCTAACCCACAAGGAAATGTGCTTTCCTGTATTTCACCACTTAAGCCCCACTCATAAAAATTAGGTGCTTAGGAACCAATTAAATAACTAGACTTAGCCAGCAGTGTACTACAAGTGAGAGAGAATAGTCACCTGTGGTCCCAGTTTAGACTCATATTTCTCATTAATAGTTGTTTCTTATTAACAGTTGTCAGGAACAGAAAAAAATATTTTGGAAATTTAATCACATCACCACTTTCAAGAAGATTGTGCTAACCCATTTTGAAGGGGAAATCAAAGCAGTGGGCAACTTCAGGAACAACAAAAAGCAGTATATTGTGGGGGCTGACTTGCCTCTCAGAGGAAACTCTTTAAGTAATTACATATTAAAGAAATACAAGTTGTCTTGCATTGTATGCAGAGCTTGAGCATGAAAAAAATTGCCAAGGACTAGTACATTGGAAGTAACCTATATATTTTCTCATTTCCTGATTTAATACCATGCAAACAGGCTGTACTTGGTAGCTTTTATGTTGTTTTCATCACAGACAGGGAAGGAGGAAGGTGCGTAGATTTATTCAAGGAATCCATGTGGCATCCTCTTTTAGATCAATTTCAGCCTTTTATTTAAAGTTAATTACTCATTATTAATTAGTCATTAATTTGATACAGTAAAATGAGTTCTTCAGATTTTGACTTCAGTCTTTTGGCCCTCAATGTCCACAGAGATGATGTCATATTTGGGGGATGGAGGGAAACCCACAGCCTACTTGCCTACCATGTCTTCCTTACCACAACCTCCAGATGAGAAAGGATTCTGGTCAAGCATAGAACAAGAGATTGTAAAATATATATTCACAGCAGAGCCAAAAATGCTCTGGTAATAAAAATTTATCTTCTTTTTCTCTTTAAGCACTGCTGCATAGGTAATCCATTATTAGTGGCTCACAGCCAGCAACTGGCGGTGAATTGAGCTGGTGAATAAATCAAACTACCTAGATAAAGACGCAGAGCAGAACACTGGGTATGCGAGTATGCAAGAGCGGGCCCAAACAATGACAATTGTTTTTTGTTTCTCTAATGCAATGGTTTAATGATGGATGACCCTATTCCTTTAATGTCCATTTGGGTGCTTCATATAACTATTTGAAAATTCACTTGAACTTAATTCATTTGGCCATCAATTTGGGACCTGATGAAAATACTGCTTCCTCATACAATGGAAGAATAGCAATGCATCTTCCAGATAGTTGAAGTACGAGATATCCACTGCTAAATGTGTTGCTTTCATAGCTGAAATGCTTCTTCACGCTGGCGAGAAGCAACTATGCATATTCTTTCTTTCTGTTATACATCTGGCATATCGTATTGTTCGTTACTACTTGATTAATCTATCTCCAATTTAACAGTAAAGTTGCACAAATACTTGAGCTCTGGCCTTCAGTACATCCACAGGTTTCTCCAGATCTTTTACCTGATAACAATCCAAAAACATTTCTTAGTGTTCAATGATGGATGTATCCCTTTGGAATTACTTGGCAGAGGATTAGAGAAAAAGATATCGCCATATGCAGCTGAGGTCTTTCCATAAATCTAACAAAAGTTAACATCTTCAATTTCAAGGATAGATAAAGGCAGTAGGACCCCAAGACTTCCAGATCACAGGTCATCTTCCTTCTTTCGTGTTGGGACATACCCTAAACAGAACCTATTACTTCTATTCCAAAGAACATTGTCTTCTCCGTATGTCTGTTTTCAACCATCGAGATATTTTGGGAATGGTTCCAAAAAATAATATTAGGTAGGTATAGCATAGAAATAAACATAATAGTCAGACTGGTCCATTGCTGCCAGTGTCTGTGGCTCTGAAAAGTTGTGAAAAATTCCTAAACAAGAAAGGAATGTTATAGACCATCTACATTAATAGTAATACAACTTCCAAACAAACCTTGCTAGACACAGAACAGTTATGGTTCTTTCTTGGGAATTCTGCAATTCACTGGTGGAAAAAGTGAAGCATGAGTGTAATGCCTTTTCTTTTTTTTTTTTTTTTTTTTAGGGCAAAAATACAAGTCCTAAAAGAAAAAATATAGCTATGAATGCTTCAGCAGCATCTTGTGACAACTGAGATTCCCATGAATCAACAAGCAAAATCCAGAGCAATCTGGAGTCATGCCTAGAACCTAGGTACCTCTGTAGACCGGTATTTAAAATTCTCTCTGCTCTCCTACTTATGTTTATTGTCGAGGTGCAGTAATTCTTTAGAGTTTAAATATCACATGGAGGTTTCTTTGTGTACACAAAGAGTCAGCATAATGGGCTCCCTGAGAAATTGGGGTGATTTTCACAGCACACTGTCACACCTGTGCCCTCTGTACTTGTGGCAGTTGCTTTGATCTGCCACTTCTGTAATGCAGTGCCACTTCTGCTTTCAAATTTGGGGGAGATGGTGAAGAGGCTGTCATTGGCTGTAGTTCCAGCACAGAGGACAGCAACTACAAATCAACAACCTGCCTTCTACACATCCTTATCAAGTTTCACTGCTCTCTCTCTCTGTGCTATTCACCGTACATTAAATGACCAAAAGAAATAGCTTCTCCAAAGCATGACTTAAATATTCTGTAGGTGTAAAAAGGTAAGAAAATGACATTGTAAAACAGCATATTACCAAACCAGCAGAATTTGTTGGGAGGATTCAACACTACATTTTAGCTCCCAATTTTAATTTCTCTAGAGCAAGGCTGGAACAGAACTATTGTTTCATTGTGCTGATGTCAGACCCAGAAACTTGGCAACACAACTAAAGCGTTCTCAAGTGTGCATGCCACCAACAGTCTATGCAGACTGAGAGTTTGCGTCCCTGGCAAGGAGCAGACTTCAGGACAGCAAATCCGTGGCCTACAATATGCAAGTCTGAGGGTGGCAAACTAATATCTACTGCTTTCTGCTTTCTCTAAAGGCATCATGCAGCTGTTATAACACAGAAGGTGTTAGATGAGAGTGATATAAAGACACAGTGCTTACCATTTTGGACAGTGAAAATTCCCACCGTTCCCTCTTGGCCAAAAGGTTTTGATACCACTCCATTAGGAAATAAGAATAAAAACGAAAATTGATACAGCAATTTGTGCAGAAGCCTCCTGAAACAAACTTTCTAAATCTGTAGTGTGTCCATTGCACCCACTCTAAGGTACATTCGATTGCAAAAAGTAATTTGGACTGTGCCTCGTCTAGATCAAAATCTAATTTGACTGGAAATTCAGCAAACTTAAGAGCATACGTGACATTGTTTAGGAAAGAAATTTGTCCAGCAGCTAGGGAAAAAATATTTTTAGGACTAACACAGCACAGGTGGTCTATTTTGTTTGTTTCCAGAGGCAGATATTTTCTGTGTGTCTTTGAACTCTTAGAAATTTTGTCCTTAGCCCTTAGGCTGACAAACAAATGTAACTTTATTATTTTTCCACCTTTTTTTAGACAAGTCATTGACTTCTGCATTTCACTGTTTCAGGAGGAATGTCACTGGGGCCTGATGCTTCACCATGTGATATCTACACATGATCTTTAAGAAACTGCTGTGGCTGTTAGTGCTGCTCCTATCTATGTGGGGAACAGCAGAACTCCATTTATAGCTTCAGGCAGAGAGTGTATTAAACTGTTGAAATGTTTGTGCCAGTGACAGAGGATTTTCCTTTCATTCAGTTTGACAGCATTTGACCATCTTCACCGCAGAATGGTATAACACCACTAATTTTACAGCCAGAGACTGTTTTCAGGCTGTCTTAGAAGCTTTCAGGTTTTTTCTGAACAGAAGCATGTTGAAGATTTTCCATCTTTTTTGACCAGCTATCTGCTACAGTATGAACATTTGCTTCTGCTTTATGTTTATCTTTGTAGTAAGCAGCTTTTGTGTTTGCCAATTTTTTTTCAAACCTTGTGCAGTATGTTATATACATGAAGGAACTTGATGGAATCATCACTTTTCTTCAGTGCAGTCTTGATATTTGCATTTGACAAAAGTCTAACAGCTCTGCAAAGACCTTGTATAGCATCCCTTTCACCTGTTTCCCACCTTTAAAGATTCTTAATTGAAATATAGAAGTATCTAGTATCCAATTTCTTCTTGGTGTCTGCCACTGTAACTCTTACTTTTAATGTGTTTTGTCTATAGTTGTGAAAACAGTAAGAGAAGAGATGACAGAACATCACACACACACACAAATAAATACACTAAATAGAGAAAGACCATAAGGCTCCAGCCAGACTTCTAGAGAATGGGAGAATGATGGCATGAAGGTACCAGATCTCTGAAGTCTTCCATGTCCCAGGAAAAAGGCTTTCTGTAACAGAAAAGTCTGATGTATTCCTACAAAGACAAAGAATGATCCTACCTTTCAGGCATCACCCTTCTGAACCAAAAGCCTCATCACCACAATCAATGCTACCACCTCTTATTTTTTTTATAAGTACTGTCAGAGTAGACAAACAGAAAACTCATGCAAGAATCTAGGACAATAAAAAGGAGACCATTTTTCATAGTCCAGTGGATATAGGACTTGGGGCTGTATAGAATGAAACAGCAATGAATGCTGTCCATACTGACAGCATTTTTTAGGTAACTGCTTATTGAGAGCTCCTCAGGATTGGTACAAACACATCATCTATGTTTTCTCCTTGGTCAATACCTCTTTTTCCTTTTCTCCATCCCTGTAGGAAGAAATATTCATTCCCAAAATATTACCATAGAAATACGAGTATACAATTTGTATCATGAATCTTTTTTGGAAAAATACAGAAGTTGCTTGTGTTTCTATAATGTCAAAATAAAATTATATCTGCATTAAAACACATATTCCAGGGCTGTGGCCAGGGCCATAATCTTCTGGATCATTTCTAGCCAAACACAACCCAGTACTGTTTTCTTACCAATCTAGCTATCACAAATAGCTGCTTTTGTGAAAGTGACATAAAACTGAGTGGAAGTGTGTTGTTGACATTTTAGTCTACATAAACTAGCAGAGGATAGATCCAATATGGAGTTGACATATGATATTTACAGTATAGAAAGAACTTGTTACAACCTTTTCCTGTCCCATGAGGGACCTCTCCCCCAGGCAAGTTTATAGTTTTCTGCAGTCAAAAATGGCACACCTTGCTATGAACGGCCTCTTGCTTCAGGGCCATGGACTCTTCTGTCTGCTCTTGCTACCTCTATCGTGTAGCAAATCTTTAAAGGTTATTCATTGTTATTACATCCCAAATGCCCTCGATTTCTTCCCCCTTGCTTTGCAGTCCCCAGTGAAACTTGAAATAGTATTAACACCTCCCAGCAGCACTACTGTATTCCTGTTCCTCATTGGCACGTTTTCTTCAAGGTAATTTTCCCTCAAAATCTTTTCAGAACACCCTTGTCCTCCACTATTCCCAAAATATCCCCTGGATCACAAAGGTGGGGAAACCCCACAGATAATACATACAGGGGCAACATCATCCTTACAATAATCAAATGACCTCTCAGAGAAGAGATAATTCTCATCTGGACTGTTGCCACTATCAGGATATTTTGATTAATTTATCACTTCTATTTCTGCTTCTGGTTTCTCTTCATAAATATTTTCTTTCCTTGCTAAATTTATTTTTTTAATTTATGCTGAGCAGTAAGAAAGATGTGTTTATCATAAATAATTTAACAACATAAAATATTTCATAAAACTCATGGGGAAACTAGTATTTACATAAGTAAACTTTCTAACAGATATGAGGTTGACAATGATACTTGCTTTATCATCATAAAACTTCATAGTTTTTGCCAATGACCAGGACTCTATTGTGCCAAGTGCTATACACTAGATGCTGTGTAAGCACAGAACAAAAATAAAGCTTCTGCCCTAGACAGCTTACCATCTGCAAGACAACAGAGGAATGTAGACAGATGGAAAGGTATAGAAGGTGACAAGATGATTGTGATCATTGTAGTAGGCAGTAGCTGGAGCAGAACACCACCAATGTTGTCAAGTTTTAAATAGACATCACAGAAAAGAAAGGTTTTAGAGAGATATAACTCTCCTAAGAAATTGGAATATATCAGATTTCCCATTTATTTCTGCATTTTAATCTGAACTCTCCTTTTCCTCTCTCCAAATTCTCAGGTTCTCTCTGAATAAAAACCTGTATTCAAACATACAGAAAATAACTACTACCTTCACTTGGAAAAACTCCACTTGCTGGTAAATTCCCATGATCTCATGTAAACACATACTTAAATCTTTAGAAATATCTTAGAAGATGATGAAATTTATACAAGGGTATGTACTTGTATGAATCCAAGATTTATATGTACATGAGGGTTGTTAACAAAGGCGTAGGTTGAAATTCAGCCCCTAGCCACTCTGGCAGAAGAAAAAAAAAAAATGGTGAAATGACCAAAAAAAAAAAGAGATGATGGTGTAGAGATTAAGATTTAATCTGCTATAGTACCTGCCAACTCATCAGGCTAAATTTCACCCCAGCCAGCACAGAGCTCCTGCTGGAGACACTGAACGTACCACTAACAGGAACATTGCATATAGACACAACAGAGTTTGTAATTTTGCATAGCATTATAAAGCTGAATTGGTTAACTGTGTGGCTTCTTACAGAAAGTGGAGGTTTCTGTACCTTCTTTTTACGATTACTCTAACACCAAAGCCCAGTGTCCACATAAACTTAGACAGCCCATCCAGCAGCTGCAATGCCCATACTCTAGCAAATACCTAGTAGGAGCCATGGCAGAGGTGTCCCCAGAGACTCCTCAGGCACCATTCCAGCAGCCTGTTAGCTCTATCTACGTGAGCTCTTGATGAACTTGCCTCTCAGGCTGCCCAGGGGTCAAGCTTGCTGATGAGCTGTATGAGCTGCCGCATTTGGCTGGACAGTTTTGTTTTGACTACTACCTAGCTACGAGCACTTTGCCTCTGCTTGTCTTTGTATTGCCTCCTATAATAGATACAGATGAGTTATATTCAAATTTTTAAACAACAGTGTGTTTACAGCTCAAATCGATATTTATAGGAGGGAGAGAAACATACCCCCCAATCTCTTTGAATATCTACATTACGGTAAATTTGATAACTTGTCTTTGTTAGTGAAAGGCAAAACATACATGCTTTGAAAATCTATATTGTTTGATATAGCAGATTCTCAACAGCCAAAGCCCAAGCATTAAGTGGGTGTAATTTTAAGAGGAAAACAAAGAAGTATAAGTATTTAAATTAGCACTCACATTTCAGCTCTGAGAATTATCAAAAATGAATAATTACAGGTCTAAACAAGGGTTGTATACTTTGCAGATACAAACAAATCATGGTGTAGGGAGGAGTCCATGTGTAGGCATCTTAGTTTTAGTCACAATGTATTTGCTGAATTAGGCCATTAACATATCTACAAACACATTGAGAATCATAAACCCAATTTATATGCATTGTTTCTCCTGTCAGTCTAGACCGCTCATCTTTTCCCAGATTGAACAGATATCAGCACAAATCATCCTGCTGATAGAAATGTCAACACTAAAGGACAAAACCAAACTCTAAGTAGATACGTGCCTTTAGCCTTACTATCTGGCACAGTCTTCCTGGCTTCCTGTGCATTATTCCTGTCTAAAACCTCTTTATGCAGTTGTATGTCACAGATGCCTCTGACAAGGCAAAGACAAAGGAAAGACTTTCTTTAGGTTGATAAACGTATACATTGCAAAGTAATGTACCATGGGGTCCAACACCAACTGCGGTCTCGGGTATTACAGCTATACATATTTTACCTCATTAAGTTGTAAAACAGAATGCCCCTGTTATCTTTTCCCTTATCAAAACGTGCAGCTGCTATAGCCTTCCACTTTATTCATCCTCATCACTACCCTGGTTTATTTAACAGTGGTAATATCTCAAACTCGTAAAGATACCTTGCTGCTGTCAATACGCTGCAGCAGTGTATATATTGCCTTCCAGTGTCTTTGAATAGCCCAGCCTTAACATAAAAGGAAAATGCTTCCATCCATGTGTCAGCAGTATGATAAATGGCAATGATGGAAGACAGTAAGGAGGCCTGTGTGTTTAAAGGAATTTGCGTTAAAGCGTCCCCCCTCCCCTCTGGTACATCAAAGGGTGTTTGGTTCTCTGAAGTGATCACAAAAGGCAAGCCACGTGGTGCTGCAAGCTGTGGCAAGCAGAGGTCTGCTGTCCGTGCACGCAGTATGAAATACGCAACCAGAAACACGACGTGTCCGAGAGGCTGGAAGAGGGGAGGAAGCATTAGGACATGAAAGAATGAAGCGTGACAAGAGAAACTGAAGATGAAGAAGTTGAATAGACAATAGGTTTAGCCGGTATGACACATACAGTCTGACAAAAGGTACAGCATCTTTCTAAAATTCATCGAGCTGCTGAAATGAAATGAAGAAGAATAAGAAATGATTGAGAAAAAATGCGTTCAAAACATCAACAGAGAAAAACACAAGAGAAAAGAAAGCAAAGCCGGCTGAGATATGAAGTGGTTCTAGAAACAACATGAAAATGACCCAACAGCACAAACATAAAATGGTGAATTCAAACGGTTACGAGCAGGCCTCAGTTTACTGCCGGCACAGCTAATATGGCAAACCCGGTTGAAGGAAGATAACAGCTGCTGCCTTCTCAACGTAGAAAAATACCCATCTAGTACAACATTCGGCCACCCTGCAGTAGGCACTAGCCTACAGCCACTATCACTAGAGACATGTTGTGTGACTAAATATTCCAGTAGACATGGAAATATTGGAGCAAATTAGAATATATTTTAGAAGACAATCAGCAACCAATGCCATATTGTAATAGCAGCCATAGGCAAGAGGAGAGTAAGAAATAAGCATTCTTCATAGAGAATAGTCTAATCTTTGTAGATGCAAGAGATATATTACACCTGCAGCAAACCACATGAAAAAAAAAGGAATTGTGCTGGTAGGAGCCAAATAAATATTTGCTAAATAACACATAATATGCATTTAGATTTTTGAATTTTCAACAGTTCTTTTAAAATGTCTCTAATGATTCAGTAGCTGAATTTACCAATGGGGGGGGGGGGGAAGGCCCAGTCTCTGGAAAGCAGCCTAGATATGGAACGATGAATATTCTGATTGATGATATCTTGGTCACCAGTCTCGGGGATTAATTTACTTGGTTTGCCTCCAAGAATTGAACAAATCTGGGTGGGCAATTTGAAGACTATTTAATTTCATCCCTAATCTATATACTCCAATAACAAATGTAGTGATTCTAAAGAAGCTGTTAACTGAACAAACAACAGAAAGAGAATCAGCTGTCTACCATATGTTTTGTGTTTATTTAAACAAAAATATCCATTTTGAGCTCAATCCAAAGTCCATCCAAGTCAAAGGAAAGATTCTTATGAATTTGAACAAATTCTGGAATAAAGTTCATATGGTTTTAAACACAGAACCTGTATGTATATTAGCCCTACATCTGTCCCAGACCTCCTCAGTTGAAACACTTCAGAAAATCTTTAAAGTTGTATTTAGTCAGTGTGTGCTGACCTGTTAAAAACTCAGGCTACAGGAACTAGAGGCCAGATAAGTGCTCATTTGTACACTCAGCTACCTGCTTTGTTTTATTCAAATGTCTTAATTATTTAAATTTAAACATAGTATTAAAATCTCTAAATATAGTGTCTAAATGCATATTAATTGAAGATATGGGAAAGCATTATGTTTGAATACAATGTAGAACAGCCCTTAGGAAGTTACATTAGCCTCAGTTCTGGAACAATAATATCTTTGTCTCTGTTTCTCCTCACAAAAAGATGAATTTTAGGATCATCTTAATTATGTGTACTTCAGATGATCTGTTTCCTATCTTGCTCTCAAGTGACTTAAGACATGCATTGAGACTTTGAAGACAAGCTTTCTGTCATGAAAATATTAAGTATCTCCATGCAAAGCTCCCACTGTCACCGGATTCTGCAAACCTGTAAAAGATGGCATTTACCCTCTGCAACCATATTTTTCCTTTTGTAAAATATTGTTCCTTGGCAACATTGACTGAGAGATCCTTCTTTTTCATTAAATATTGACATCTTACATCTTTTGTTTTATTCAGAGTGGATATATTAAAAAAAAAACCAAACAAAAAACAAAAAACCACACATAACACCACACAAGAAAGAGGAAGGATCTCTTTCTTTCTTGTATCTGACCTACAAAGAGTCATTACACAAATAGTGGGCCCAGAGCATCTTAAGTAAGCAGATGCTTTTCCCTACACGAATGTCACAACTGGGACACAATAGAAAGCCAGTATAGAGAGATCTGCTGTAGTAGCCAAAACTCAGCAGCCTCCTCTGTCAATACCTAGAGAAGGAATTCTGACCCAAGTCAACTGTATCTGTTATAGATACAGTAACAGACAGAAATAAAATGTCTTATGTAATTTACCCACCTGCAATGTAGACATTGCAGCAATCCTTAATCAAATTCTTGCAAATAAGCATACAGGAATTCAATATCGTTTGGATTTCAGCCTCCACAAATACTGCAAACATACAGTTTGAAATGTTAAACACGTTAAGCACCTGGAAATTTTCAAATGTACGTTTGCAAGAATTATCGTACCTCAAAGCCCAGGTTTTCAGACTGGCACTCCCTACAAAGAGAGCAGAAATTGAAGGTTTCTACCAACAGGTGGGCAGACACAAGTAGATTTTCAAGTGCCTTCCAGCCTTGGTCTTTGTGACACAATGCAACGTACTGCCTCATCACTCATTAAATTTAACTATTTTGATATTAAGACAACACTGTCAATAACCATTTTTAACTGTTTTTGAAAGAAGCCAGTTTTTCCCCTTTCAGCCCACCTCACTCAGTCTGAAATGGCTGTGCAGTAAGTAGCTGACAGTATCAGTATGGTAAGAGACATCAGAGAAGTGATATTGCCTTAGCGTACACGAGGAAATCCCCTGAACAATGCCAGAGCAAACAGATTTTGAACACAGAAGTTAGACCTCACTGTGTTACTAGTGCATCCTTCTCCTCCTCAGTTACAGCAGGGCTCTTTGGCTGCTGCACTCGAATTAGACACACAGCCGTACACCTACCAGCCCGCCCTCCTCCTCTCCCAAATGGTTGACAGTATGCAGTTGCATGTAAGGCACAATCCAGTTCCGGGTTACCCTAATCCTCTAGTTATCTCTTCATTATTGTTTTGGAGGAGAGAGACAGAGAGAAGCATAAACAACTCATACAATTTTTTTTCAGTGCCAAACTGATTTTACTTTAAGTCAATTCTAAGATTTCCTTGAGCTTCAAAGAAAGTGGCAGGAGATCCTCTTTGTGTCAAGATACATTCCAATGCTAACTTAAATATAGCATTTTCTTTAACAAGCTTATTTTCTAGTCCCAGAACACTGCTAAACAATTACTATGTTATTACACAATTTTAGTATTTTCTATCAAGATAATTCTGTATAACTAGATGGCTACATTAGACATATTAGCTTTAATCAAAAAGAATTTTAAAATAATATGAGGATGAAATTTCTTAGTATGAAGATGTTAGCTTAAATGTTTTGATTGCATTATGTCAAACTCATAAGAAGAAATTTCTACACTATAAAAGCATTTTTAGTAGATTACAAAATGCTTAAGTGGTGGATGTGACTAATTCAATAAACATCAATAGGAAACTGATATGATTTCACTTTTTCCATCTTTATTTCCATTTCATCTATCATTTTCCCTCAAAACACATGCCTGTATTTTTATGCAACTGTTCATTGTTAATATAAAGAACATTATTCATGTTTCATGAATTTGACCAAGTTTATATACTGAAAACGACTTGTAATCTATCTTATTGGGCTCCTCCATTAGACCTTCACCTCGCTGCTCCTAGCTAATAGAACAAACTGTTATTCAAGGCAGGTTTTACTTAAGAGGAAATAAAGAATCTGTATTTTACTTGTAATGCTGCAGCCACATGTCAAAGTAGATTATCTAAACAAGTACTTCTGCAAGCAAATATATCCATTAAGTGCCAGATTGTGTACAAGAGCTGAGGATAGCCCCTGCTCCAAGACCAGCCACAACTATCACTCCTACACCCTTCTACATGAAGGCAGAGTAATTCACTACACACTGTAACAAAAGTATGAAGAGTTTATGAATGCATAAAGAAGCACATGGAAAAAAAAAAAAAAAGCAATCTCCATAAACTGATTCCTGAAGTTCCTTATTTAATTAAAACTCAATCAAATTTTCCTTTCAATAATATTTAAATCTTGTTCACCATAGATCTCAAAGTAATTTACAAAGCAACATAGGCCTCATTATCTCATTGAAGTTTAAAAGAGATTTTCCTTCCTCAGGACAGAATCAGGATTTCAGAATTTCTCAATAAAAGGTATTAAAAAAATCTGCTCTAGTTGAACATATCTATTACATCACAGAGAAAAGAAAAGCTGAATCTGTAATATGTCTCCTTTTTTTCTCATCAAGTTACTAGTTTTCTTTATTAAATTAGTAAAAATAGCATCACCACATCCTGGCATAATGAAATACATAGTAGAATAATTATTAAGCATTTAATTATTTAAGTTACGCTTACATGCTTGGGGATTTTTTCAAGTATCAATGATAAATAAAACTTGTACCTGAAAATTATCATTTACAGAAGAGACTGAGAATGAGAAGAGCGATTTACAAGATAGCCACCGAACAATTTTAGCATCTGCCCAGGTGGAAAAAGGATATTTGGAGAGTACTGAATACAATTGCAATGGACTTTTCTAATTCAGTTTAGGAGCTACAAACATAAAGCACTGCTAGGTGCACCAGTTGTCTTCCAGCATCCCAGGCATTACAACAACGGCTCCTAGACACTTAAAAGCTGGGCACACGATTTCCCCCAACATTTGAAATGTAATTGAAGTTTGGGAGAGATTTTGGTGCTTGCCATACATAAGGAGCAGGCACATGAACCTCAGGTGGAAGACACAGTTCTCTAAAAAAGTCTTGGGAAAGGCTGTGTGCTTTAGCAATTCCCAGCAGGAAGTCAATAGTTGGAGAGGCTAGTGATACCAGGGAAGCCTAAAAACAAGAGTAGACCTTAAACACGGCAGTATCGAAAGGAAATGCTTTCCCCTAGGATCACTTAGTCCTGACCTACAGCTCAGAGAAGACAGAGGTCTTAATTTTAAATTAAATGGAAGAACATTGAAAGAGCGCGTATTTTCGGAATAGATGTTGCACTTGGGGTAGCCAGGAATGCACATGACTTGGGCAGCTCTGGGCGTGTACTGAACTGAAGGCACAGAAAGAACTTCAGTACCACAATCTCGGGTACATACCAGACTTCAGACACCTAATGGCTGGAGGGATTTCAAAGATTACATGAATTTGGTGCATAAATCCAACTTCAGGCACCGATTGTTCGCCCGTTCCTGGAGGTATTTTTTGAAAAATCACATCCTTTTTACCTGTAATAGGAGGCAATTATACATTGGCACTCAAGATCATGTAATATTTTGCAAATTTACCATATAAATATTTCTCTCAAAGTTGTAATTTTCTTCAGGTGATTGTAAGAGCTACAGCAAATTCATCTGACTAACAATGCAGGAAGATATATACATATTTCAGGATTAATGATAGGGTGCTTAAAGTAGCTTGCAGTAATACTCTCAGAAGAATAAGAGGTTGTCATTAAAAAAAAGAAAAGAGGAAAATTTTGGGATTGCAAACTAAAATTATTCTGCATAGATAATTCTGTTTGGTACTATTTTAAATATCTGCTGATGTCAATGAACAGAAAGGCATATTATCAGATACTATTTTGTTTATTGTCACTTAAATAGTTCTTGAGTGTTGGAGTTATCTTCATTAGACTGGTCACAAGAACAAATATATTTAAAATAACACACTGATGGCTGCATTTTTTTGCCCATCTTCACAACGTACTCTTTACTGATGCTGGCAGAGGGAACTGTAAAATAAATTCTGCAATGTCTGCAATGGCAAGGTCACCAGTTCTAATTCAACTTTGTTTAAAAAAAAAAAAAATAGATGTCATTAGAGCTTGAGAAATTTATTTAACATTCCCTAGCCTGCAGTGTAAGCCCCTTGTTATAGGGAAAAATGCCAGTGTTAACATACTCTAAAAGCCTCACCATCTACAATTTAAAGGAATACAACACTTGTGTATCACTCACAGTATGAGGTATTTATTTATAACGTTGCAAACTGTCAGCTCCTGTTTTATTTCTATTATATACAGGATGTCAGGAACTGTCAAGAGTAAGAGCTTTACCAAGGGACAGGCCACGTAAAGGCAGCGGATTAGGTAGATGGTGCACTGAACACGCTCTGCTTGCCATTAATGGAGCTTTCACGGAGCAGCCAGGAAATAGTGGATCATTATGGCACGCGGGGTGCACAACCACCTTCACATGGGGTTCAGTGGGGCTTGCTTAGACTAGAAAAATGAGGAATTAATAACTGTATGTATGGGAACATGTCAGGGAAATTGGGAATCCAGGAAGGCAACAAACTGTTTACACTGGAGAAAACCTCACAGCATGAATAGGTAGAAAACAGCCATGAATAAATTGAGGCTGAGAATTAGATGACTTTTTCTAACCATCTGAGAAGTGAAGTTGTGGAAACCTGCCTTACTGTGTGTGCCGGGTTAATAACCTAACCCATAATAATCTGTGAGGCTCAGTCTCTGAAATAAAAAAAAAACCCACCCCATTATACGTATGTCTCCATGGTACAGTGTCAAAGATACAAGCTCGCTGAGAACAAACAAGGACATGAGAAGCAGATTAGGAGCATTAGCACAGCTCTCCACCCACTGTTTGCTTTCTCGTCTGCACTGTGCTTCCTCTTTCCTCTATAGAATTGTAGAGAACTTTTCTAGCAGATTTCTTGGGTCCGCTGTTCCCTCTTCCTTCCCGCTTTTTTAATCTCTTTCTTTCCTCTCATTATTCACCCTAAGTCCTGCCCTCAATTTTGTCCAGTCCACCTCTTTCCCCACAAAGACTATTCTCTTTGAATACTGCATTCCCTTTCATAATTTAACAGTCCTTTCCTCTCCCACACATCCTGGCACCCACAATTTTTATTCCCATCTGCTGCTTTATGCCTAGGATTGAAATATTTACCAGAAACATAGTAACTAGTGAACTAAATGAAGAAATGGAGCCCATTTTCCAGAGATAATACATACAAGCAAACCAAATCATCTTGTTCATCTTCAGATATACTGATACCTTTAATCCATACTGATAAACTAAAGAAGCAGCATTTGGCAGAATGAAGAAAATTATTTAAAATAAAGCCAAGACACAGCAGCTTTAAGGAGACTATTTCTTTATGAATTAGAGATACACATTTGATGCAAGGAACTCCTGCAAATTTTATCACTGCATATGGAAATTCCTATCAGCGTGCTGTTCTCAAGCTCAAATCCATGTTTTATCGCATTCAACTGATGTTGTGTAATAAACTTGTAGAGACCTTACTCATTAGGCTTTGTAAGTAAGAAACACCACTTCATCTTTCCTTAGTGTTTTCTTACCTCACAGTGCTTTTGGGCTCCTGAGATGAGATTACAGACGACAGCAGAAGAGATTAGCAAAAGACTAATAGTCTGTCTTCAGGGGCCTATTTTACACTGAACTGTTCCACCAGTATTTCCTGCTTCTCATTGATTTTATAAGTGGCACCTGAGTGGAAGCTAACCCGGTCTTGGCAGTTTCCCTCCTGTTCAGCCCCTGTTTCTCCACAGGCCTTGCTGCAGTATCCAGCCCTAAACCTGTAAAGTTACTCACTTGACAATAAGAGAAATCTTAACAAGCCTCATATAACTGTTACACTGTGCCCCAATCTGCCTGCTATGACAAGGAAAACGTGCTCCACACCAACAAGCCAAAGAAGAACAGAAGTGGCACAGGAAGGTGGTAGAGTAGGGTTCCTTCCCCTACGTGATATCACTCCTAAGCAGACCTGAACTATACACCACTGAATACTACCAGTTTCAACCTGTAGGCTTGCCCAGAAATACATTTCCTAGACAGGTTTAGTCCATTTGCTTGGCAGTTGCAGTAACTGTTAATTTTTTACATTTTCCTAAGGAATATTTTTCCCCTGCTTCCCTCTTTCCCTTTTCCCCCGCTTCCCTGTTTCCCTTTTCTCCCAAACTGCTCGTTCTGATGAGCATCCGTCTTTTGGGGGAAAAAAACCATTGATATAGCTCTATGAAAATGAGGAATGATTATAACCATTATGTACATTTCTCAAAATAGAAACCTTAAAGTTCTAGATTACAAGAGGTCTCTTGGATACAGATTTGTATTATCGGTCTATTAAATTATGACGATAAATTTGTTATTAGTTTAACACAGGAACTGCTGTAGGCACATATAATCCTGCACTTGGTTTTCTTAACTTTGTACAAAACAGAGTAGATAAGGCACTTGGCTTCTTTATGTGCTAATCACTTTCAAAACACCTGTATCCCCTAGGTCAACTGTGCATCCTTTATTAGTACGGGTGAACACTATTTAAACAGAACTCTCACAAGTCCCAGATATGAAAGAACAATCAACATGTCAACTCACACATCAGTAAGAGACTATCACACATCAGATCTTTTAAATGTTTGTGATTCTACTGGGATAATATGGATTGAAATAGTATATCACAAACACAAAAAGGAAGGTCTCCAGTGACAACAGTACATCAATGAAGTCAAAACACTGTCAAATAAAGCTATTATTCTTCCAGCTGATACTTTCACTTGCAGAGTCTTCCTTTGTTATGTTGCAATTTTCCCCGTATTTTCATTGTTCAAAATTCAAGCAATTATTAATTTTACGCATGCACGTCAGTTCAGACATTAAACAGAGGAACATTTGAAGTGTTCAGGAATTATGCTTTTCATTACACAAGTGTCTTCCCTCTTATGAAAGCCTTTCATGTCACACAGAGTGCCATAAACGTAACCTCTTTGTTTTTAAACACATACACATATATGAAAGTTACAGAAAAGCATCTGAGGAATGAACTCTGTAATGGCAGACATTCAGTTTGAACAGTGTGCTTCACAGTTTACTATAACGACGAGCAGAAACGTTCTTATCAGGAAAAAGTTCTGTAACATTATGTTGTGAAGTACAGTCTGCTTCACAAAAAGACAAAACACAGAAACCCGCTTCGCTTTCCTGGAAAGATTAACAAAGTCACTCAAAAAAGAATAATAGAAATGTTTTTTAAGTGCTCTCATCAATTTTTACAGGCTTTGAAGTTACAGCATACCTTAGAAGTAGGTCATTCTATGTCACTGTACGCACAAGTTTAAGAAAACACCTCTCTTTTGTAAAAACAGTAGGTAAATGGAAATCAAGAGACATGCTTCCTAATTTCCTATTCATTATCTATGTAACTTTGAGTAAACAGAACCTTTGTTTTAAACAGACCACCTGTGAAAAGGGAGTAAGTTACCCACCTTTGTAAAGTACTCTGAAACACTGGATGAAGAGAAAATTCTTAGTCCCAAAAAATCATGGGAAACCATATACTTGCATACTTAAATGCTGAGCACACTATTCAGTAAGGAACTAATTATGAATACTTCTACCGAGTACTATGTACAGTATTACATCCTTCCTCCTGCCTCTCAGCTAGTCTTCTGTGATGTTTTATGAAAATGTTTATCTTTTCTGTTTTATTGGGCCAAACAAAAACAAAAATATCAAAACGCCTTGCATTCTTTATTTATGGAAAGTAATAAATCAGTCTCTGGTTAGTGTCCTGCCCTGCAGTACTCATATATTACAGCCTAACAGAAGAGCAATTAAACACAGATAGATATCTCCTTAAGCTCCAGTCACAGTTGACATCCCTGAAGACTTAAATCCCTTGAAACACATGGATTTTTCAGGCTGAAAGACAGGATAATATAAATAGCTGTAAAGAGACAATTCAATAATTATATTACAACTTCATCCAGTCTAAAAATATTCATAAAGTAGAGATTTTTAGTAAGTTTTTACAGTGTAGAAATATGACTATGGACCAGTGATTATATTCCTCTTCTGAGTAGGGAAAAGCCACACAACTGTCCTTTGTTTATAGCACATAGAATCATGGAATGGTTTGGGTTGAAGGGACCTTAAAGACCATCTAGTTCCAACCCCCTGCCATGGGCAGGGACACCCTCCACTAGACCAGGTTGCTCCAAGCCTCATCCAGCCTGGCCTTGGACACTTCCAGGGATGGGGCATTCACAGCTGCTCTGGGCAACCTGTGTCAGTGCCTCCCCACCCTCTCCGGGGAGGAAACAGACACATGTAACACAATACAAAATAGTTTACAGATTTTCTGACAAAACATTTTGTTGCATGTATCCCTGTAATGGAAAAATGAAAAGACGGATTCTTTTTCCTTTAATCTTGTACTTCCTTTTGAAGATAGCATTGGGCTGCTTTTTGCCCTTTTTTTTTTTTTTTTTTGTTAAATGAAGAAAATAATACCTTTGGCACATTCTGTCAATGATGCTGTGATTTTGCAACCTGCCTATACAAAACATGTCTCCATAGCCCTTCTTTCATCCATTTAACATCATTTCTTCAGAAGGAGTACCTGCACTTGTAGCTGTACCAATGCCCTGAGAACACCAAGCCTGACACTTGGGTTAAAGCCTGAGATTACAGGTAAGTGTGATCTGACTGGGAAGGTGGTGTTGCCTTCAGGGCTGCCTCTGGCAGCCCAAAGATAGCAAATTAGAGGGTTAGGACACCCCTTGTATCCTAAGAGAGGACAGCTTGCTTCCTAGGATTAAGCAAGCAGCAGTAGCATACGCAGGACCAGATCTTGTAACTGTGAATCAAGAGAGTCATTACTTATTGATATGATTCTTATTACAATAGATTCCTAATAATAGCTGGCACTGGACATACATGTGATGCTTATGCTCAAAATAGTTTTAAATAATTCTAAAGAGATTTTGGAAATTTCAGATAATGCTGTCAAAATAGGAGTAATTGCTACACATTTAAATGGGAGATGGCTGCTGCAGCCTTTGCCCTAGGACAGTGGGGAGGGGGTGGGAGGTGGAGTGTGCTGTTGGCAGGGTTTGACACATGAATTCTGTATTTTACATGACTAAATGACCTCAATGATTTTCAGTGATTCCATAATTTGAACTAGGGGAGAAGACACAAAGAGCACATTCCTAGGACTGCTGTTATTGTGATGGTCTAAGAACGGAAGACAAGCACTGACAAAAAAGATGGCATATATTATTAAGCCAAGTGGTGTACCTGGGTGGGATATAGACAGGTTTTGAGCCACAAACCCCTTTTCATGCTTAATAGTTTGTTTATTCCCTCCTACACCAATTATATGAGAACATCTGTTAAAGAAAAAAAAAAAAAAGCAAGCACTTCTTACAATCCCTAACCTGCTTAAAGATGGATCCTACAGGTAAAAGACACTTCAACAGTACCCTAAAACAGCTGAATAAGGCACATCTTAAAAAAAATCTCCAGAGGAGATGTTCACTTTTGTGACTAGGTTGCATTTAAATTAAATTAATAAGAAAGGCATAGTAATGTATATTTATTTGGTTCAATCATTGCAAATTGACTTCTTTTTAGAAGTGTTACGTACATCTTACTGAGTCTGACACATTTATGTTTAATGAAAATCATCTTCAGCAAGTAAACTATTTTTTCACATGTGACCATGCTCAATAGTAATTTCCTGTTGTTATTCTCCTCGCCTTAATCTAAATTCTGTTCAGCTTGCTAAAGAAAGGAGTCATTTGGCCTTCTGTACATGATGGTCATCACAGTTACAATAGTTTTTCCACTAATAACGGCAACTCCTTTTGCGAGAGCAAGAGTTCCCCTTAATGATGATGATTAAATTATGTGTACATTAGAAAACATGGTTCAGATTAAAAATGGAGCTGAGTAGACATTTAATGCCTCTTGCCCATCAGAACTTGGAGAGTAAACAAAAACACAGAGAGAAGACCTAGGGAAAAGATTTCAGGAGTACTGTAAACTACAGCCACTCACCCAAATTACCAATGTAAATCATTCATGCTTCACTGGGAACAGTATAACGGGGAGAAGAAGGGCAAGGCAGAAATTACTAATGCTAGTTTTGGTGTTTATATTTCATCAGTTTAGGGAGCAATAGAATGTGGCTTACAACCCACGGAAATAGGCTACAACGAATTAAACGCACCGTAGTTACGCCTGAGGTTTTCAGTATGTTCCACACTCATTTTCACATGCTGCACAGCACTGCAGTCCAGAAGGCTGAGTTCTGGTCAATCAGAAACTAATTATTTCTTGGTAGACAAGTATATTTCTGTAGGGTGAAGCTCCATTCAGTACTTGTCTCCAAAGCATTTAGAATCTTATTATAATCCACGTGACCTGTTTCTATTTTAAGTGAAGTAATTCACCAAACTGACACCGATAATTCCAAGTAAAGTTCTACAGTCAGTTATATGAAGTACTGTGTGTGGGATTTTTTGGTTTGTGTTTGGGTCGGGTTTTTTTTGCCTCAGTATATTATTAAAGAAGAATTAACTCATGAATTAGTGCAGTTTATGGAACATACTGTATAAACGCTTAAGACAGGGGCAAGGCTAGCAGCAACTGTTAAGCTGTCACAACTGATTTCTTAGATACCAGAATAAGGTGTTTCAAGAAGGATGATACTTGTATGCTAGATTTTTTTTTTAAATTAGGTTTATAAGTACAGGGACAACATAAAGTAAATCTAATATGGTAGAAATTCATATAGTAACTTGCACCAGATGTAAAAAAGGAGCAACTTGTTGTTACAGGCCATTTGCAGTAAATATCTTGTCAGATAGTTTTAAAACTAGAAAGAATCAGAAGACTGGTTGACATTCCTCTATGATTTACCACCTTTTCTGTGTGACGCTTTAGAGAGATCCAGTACCTGCATACTTCCCAAACTCAATGTGTAGAGATGAACTTTGAAAAATCATTTCACCATGGCATGCCTCACCTTCCCATTGGTAAAGTGGTAATAATATTTCTTATAACGTATGTAAGCACCTTCAAGATTCATTAATAAGAAGTGTTCATAATAGAACACATCAACGTATACAGCTTTAGCCAACAAAAAAGATTTTAAAAATCTGTAATTAAATGAGAAATGAACATCCCACTCTGCTCAGCACTTGTTCAGTCACATCAGGAATAACATGTCCAGTTTTGGTCCCCCACCAGCTCATGAGAGACACTGAAAACCTGCCAAAGCTCCAGTTGATAGCCATCCGGGATGATTAAAGAGTTGGAGAACTCAACATACAAAAAAAAAAAATGTTGAGGGACCTGGTTTGTTCAGCTTAGTGGGCTGAGAGCAGTGAGTATGAGCATTGCCACACCAAAATTGCTGCTAACATTGACAAAAGCCATGTCTTGACAGATCTTAATTCTACTGAAAACTATGTCCCTAAAAACCTATACTTTGTCTTGCCCTGGAGAATTATAAATGTAAGAAATGCAAGAAAGGCCTTTATGGCATTTAAATAGGCAATTCCATTGATCCAATGCAGACATAAAGATCAAATCCTTGACTGTCCATTTTAGACTTTGTGAGAACTGTTTGCCAATATGAGTTGTCAATGCATTTCTAAAGCACAGGAGATGAATCATGGATATTGTTATTCTGTGAGAAAATACACTGTTTCCCTAGACAAATCACCCCTTTGCATTAAAGAGCTGATGTGACACTTCCTTGCTTGCTCATGCAAAACACTGCTATACTGTTGTCTGTCATTAAACGGATGCTTTAACCAGAAACTGGCTAGAAGCTTTCTCTATTGCTCTGAGACACAGCAAAGATTGAATCTCTTTCCACATTAAACCATGCAGAGAAAATCCCTTGAGTTGGGATGTTGGGATGGATATTCTGCTACTGGCTAAGGTAATCTTACGGTGTCCAGTGGCCAAGGAACTGGGGAAAAATAGAAGTAGTTTTCAAAGCTGGTAGACCACATAAAAGAATTCTGAGTAGCTTCCGAGTAAACCAGCAGATTCTCTGCTGAAGAGGCAGAGGTAAACTGCATTAGCTCCAGTCACCTCTGATCTGGAACACCAGAATATTTTCTTCAATGAATCTGAAGAGTTTTGCTACACGCATAGAATGAGGATAGACATCACTGTCATCGGGGCTGTTTGTTCTTGATAGTTTGGGTGGGAATGTCTGAAGTCTATAACATAGCACACGAAATACTTTATGTGTAAAATGTAATACTTTAAATTTGAAGTATTGCACCCTTTAAAAGAATGAGCACTTACAATTGCCTACCAGAGTAGCCACAATAATACTCTGCAGATATGGGTCACACGGAAAGGACAATAACAAAATGATAAGTTTTAAGTTATATAATGCACATCATTGGTAATGTTGTCAGAAAATCAATTCAGATAAATTTAAGCCTCATATTGAATTCATTACTTCTTGAAAATATTACAGATAATCCAAAACACTTATCCATGCCAGGAGTTTACTCACAGCTGTATAACCTGTTGGTAGTGACAATTTTCTTAGGTGGAGGAAGGGATAGACAAGAATGTGTTTGCAAATGTAATAGGCACAGGAAGGAAAACCTATATATATTGAGTTGCAATAGATAATCACATAGGTATATTTCTGCTTAATTATCCTGACTATGTGCACAATGCAACCAGCTTTGAAGTTATCTGAAACTTTATTATGTGTTTCAGTATAACACTACACTGCTGTATCAAAGATGAAGTAACAACCCTAAGTCTTTACATCTAAGAAAGCATTCTGGAGGCTCTCAAATCACGTGTTTTTGCTAGGAAAATTGCTTAAAAGGAACAGAATGTAGATAAAAAAGACTGTGAAGTACACAATAAAACAGTGGCCACAAACAAGTTGTTCAAGAAACAACTAGTTAGTGAAATTAATGTCATGCGAATGTAAATAATTAAAACACAGATCATAAAATAGAGTTTCCACCTGCCAAGGTCATATAGCTATAATAACATTTATTTACTTATATATTACACTAATAAAATCAACTTTTAGGAAGCAAGGGTGAATCTGACCATCAAGAAACTTGCACTAAACATCCCTCCTTTTCTTTCCATTCATAACACCGCGAGTTCTCCATGTGCTGGATTTTTCTGAGGACTGGGGAAATCTTCCAGGTATGTGCTTTGCTTTAGCTCCTCATAGGATTATACATACTTCACCGCAAGGAACTTATAAATTTATTTAAGAGAGTTATCTAGCAGTCTTAAGGGGGAAAGATACATTCTGAAGTCAAACTCAAAAAGCAAGATTTTCCAAATATGCACATCCCAGACCCCCCAAGAGAAATGAAAAGGCAAATCCAAATGCAAATCCTGCTCTAAAGGCAAAACAGAACCTAAGAGAGATTTTTCAACAGGCAGCTGGACAAGACGTAGGACATCTCTGTGCTGTGAAAGAGCCGCTGCACTGAAGGCAGGACTTTGAGGTGAGCAGTACTCCACTCTGCTCTACTCAAAGTTACCTGTCAAGGAAAAGATACAGGTTGCCAGTAGATTTCAAAGGACCATAATGTTTAGTCTGGTAGCATTATTATAAAATCATCCTCCTAAACTATGGTAGTGTTAAAATAGCACTTTGCTCTATTTTAGGAAGGTGACTTTATAATAATAAGTATGGAGAAGGCATACCAGTCTTGACAGCAGGATATGTCACAGTATTTTCTCAGAGAAGGTTTTTTTAGTCCACTATTAAGCTCTTTTGGTAAATCAGTCACAGTATTTATTGAATAAATTACTGTAAAATAATTTCTGCCAGAGTGGAAACTTTTTTTTCTGGTCTATAAGTTGGAAAGGTGTTCTCATTCTCTTACTGAGATCTCTCCCAACTTGGTGACATGTTGAAATATTTCTCTTGTATCTGAGCTGTTGGAAAAAAATGTATGTATAATCTTTCCCAGGAATTCAACCATAGAAGGTTCAAAAATTTGTTCTACCCTTCTTAACAAGTAAAATAAAAACAGAAAGCTTTCCCTTTGCATGGCTTTTTAGGCAAAACAGGAAAAAAAAAAAAAAGAGTAATTCAGACTTATGTATGCAGTTTTAGGCCTACAAAAATGCTGATGGATACGGAATATTTCTGTATTTACTCCTACATTGACACTTACACCATGAGATATTCACATTTACCAGCTACCTGAGAGTTGGGCATAGTGTAAAGGATGCAACATATACTCGCAATTTTGTATTCCAGAGGAATTGTGTTATCTGGGTATCCTAGCCAGAAAGCAAGCTCACGTGCAGAAGCCATATTTATCTATAAGTATGACACAAAGCTGATTAAAAACAAAATCAATCTCTTAAATACAACTGATGTGGAGAAACAGAATGAAATCAATTGATATTAATATCAACTCCCATAAGTGAAGCAAGATGATCATAACTGCAAACATTTAACAGGCGAGTATTTTACATCCCTGAAGCCTTGCTGCTTGAAGCACCTATTACAGCGTAAAAAGCGAAACCACAATGCAAGAATTGATCACAATGTATATTAAAAAGATAATTTAATCATCATTCTGCCTCTGCAGTCTTAAGTGAAGATATCAGTTAAACGACGATGTCTAAACTATACATACAGCAGTTCTTCTCTTGCATGTAGCATTAAATTTCTTTCATTAATGAAGGGTTCACAATACCTGTCTATCACTTGCGTATCCTCACCCTATACAACTTTCCTTGCTTACTGCAGTTCCATGGAGCAACTATTTTTATTGTTTTTTCTTACATGCCCCTTTATCTGCCCAATATCATGAGTAGGAAGGGAAACACTCAGGTCTCATTCTTCAAACACATCTGAGATATCTCCATCCCCTTTTTTTAACTTCTAAGGCAACGACTTGAAGTCTAATGAATTTCAGCATTTGCTATAAATTGATTCCATTTAATTAGATAATGTTTTCTTGCGCATTTGTTTCAGAAAGCATTTTGAAATTTGACTTATGGTTTTTTCTAGCTTACACAGCTACACAGCACAGCAAAAATTATATCCGTATTGAAGATTGATAGCTTGGTCTATAAATTTTATATTATTGGAGACTAGATGCTGTGAAAGTAGGTGAAAAAAGCCTGCTGTCAACAGATATTAATCAGTTCTGGATATCACCATTGGCTTCTATGTCCCATACAATAAGCACTGTTCTGACCGGGGCGGGGAGGGGGTGGGGGTGCGGGCAGGGTGCTAATAAGAACTCTGATTAGTAGGAATTAATTATTAATCCCACCTTTTTAATCTTTGCTTTTAAACAGTTAAGCTGCCACTTAGAAGAGGCATATTGTCAGCAAAACCTAATTCTTTTTAATCCATGTGCTGCCTATATGACATTCCCTTGCATTTTTCCCATACACACTGAAATCGGTGGCAATGCCAAAGAGGCAATATCTTGCTTAACATAAAATATGTGTTAAGCCTTTCACTCAAGTAAAATAAATCCTTAAGTATCTATGAAAACTTAGGGCAAGCACTTTCAGATGTTGGATGAGCTCTTTGATTTTGACTTTAAAGCCGAAAATTTGGTCAACTCATTGTCTTCCTTACTGAAAATTGGAACAGAGCACCAGTAAGCTTCATTCTTTGGCTATGAAACCTCGCACCTATGGAACACCTTGCTAGCTAGTTTACTGCATTTGCAAAAGTAACATTCAGCTCTAATGCCTTTTTCCCATTGTTCTGATGGTCTTTGTACAATATTTTGCTGTTAACTACATATTGATTAAAATCTCAGAATTTTTCAGTAAAGTATAAGATGAAAAGCATCTTCTTTGGCTATGTCAAAATGCCCTAGTATGCCACATGCAGCATCTACAGACTGACAACAAAAAACATGTCAAGTGCAACATCACTAAGCACTAGCCAGCTCTTACTTAAATAGTATTCATAAATGGTGGCTAATTTAAGTGCATTGTATTGGACTGATAATGGAGTCTCAGTTATTGCTCATCTCTAGAAGCATCTATTGATATGTAAAGCAAAGACATTAGCCGTGTAATTAGCCTGCAGCATAACTATCATCCTTCACTCAATCATTTCAGTTCCAACTGCCCAAACAATAGTAACATTTCACAATGTTTTTACTTGAAATAGCTGGTGCCGTAATCATAGTGTGAATTTCTTATGAAAAGCTCCCACAGACAGTGTACATCCTGCTGGGAAAATGAGTTTAAGTACAAGAAACCGATTAAAACTCTAACAATCTCCTAAGGATAATTTGTTAAAGGGGTTTTGTTACTTTGCATTAGCTCTAAAAATAATCTAGTTCTTTATTAAAAGGTTCAGTACCTTAATAACTACTTCAGATTGTATAAGAATAATCAATGTTTTTCCCTTTGTTGGCTACATATTTTTATATTAGACATAAATGCAATTTTACTGTTAGTTTTAATAATATCTCCACATATTTCTATTTCATTATTCACGTTTCTGTTCTGAAAGCAAAAATTAATACACCCTAAAGAATTATTTGAAAAATCCCAGTTTATTTTAAGATGGACTTTAAACTGAAAGGACTTTTACAATGTTTGCTGCAACAGCAGAGCCCTAGATTCTGTGACTTGTGATACCCATCTTCGTTTTGTCCTATGTTCTTGATTATCTGAATGTTGTTTTCAAGACATCAAGTTTTTCATGCTCTGCAACATATTCCTTAGTTATTTTAATATATGTCTACAATGTCAGTTAAGACTGACTTTGAAGGTCACCCTTACTCTGGCTTATACACGAGTCATCCCTCCTCATCTATGTCTTTATTGATATCTACAGTCTGGGGTTTCAATTCACGGAGAAGTAAGGAGGGAGGGTCAGCAGAACTGCTACCCTGGACTTCAGGAGGGCTGACTTTGGCCTGTTTGGACTCCCAGAATGACCTCATGTATAAGATAGAGTAAACTAAATCCTTGACTAAAAGGAGTGTCATTAGATGCAATCTGATACAGAAACACGTCACTAGAAAAAAAAAATTAAAAAAAGAGAGAGAGAGGTGGGGATACAAGCTCAGAAGAGCAAGTCACCTGGAGCATGGAATGGAGAGGCTTACCCTGTTCTGTGTCTCTGACATGATGGTAAGAACACAGTAGCAGGGAGCAACCCTCATTAGCCTCAGTCAAAAGAAGACTGGTTTGTTATTTCTATTTCTGCAAGTGAGAGTGCAAATCTGTTGATGCTGCAGACAGCATAGGGTGCTTTGATGCAGTTGGAGCTCAGATTCCAGGAATGGTTAGTGCTACAAAAAGGGTTGGACTTAACATTTTGTGGAAACAAAAATTAATTTTATTTTTCAGCCATCAGATCACTGACAGAAGCTTTTCATGCTTAAGCAGAGAAACCATAAATTCTGATAACGTTTTTGCCAACTCTTGAAGATTATTATTGTGTCCTCTCTTAGTCATCTTTGGAAATTTTTGAATCTGAGAAATCTCTCTTTGAAAGTCATGATTTACATACCTCATACTAACTCCACACCTTTCAACAAGGGAGGGCAAACACTCCACAAAGGAGTAAGAAGTAAGGCTTCAATTTTTTTTCTCTTCTAAAATTAAGGTCATTTTTACAATTCATAATAGATTTTTAAATATTTTTCTCAAATATCCTTATTTGGGCAGAAAATAATTAGAAAACTATACAATTTGCAAGAAAACTACATAAATTTATCTCCACATATTATGTAAAGTGTCTGAATACCTCAAAGCTTCAGAGTTTGTTAGCTGGCAGGTTTCCAGTTCCATTCCAATAACATTATAATAAATACTTCTACTCAGCAAAGATGGAACTGAAGTTGTGAGCACTTTCATGAAAATATGATTATCTTAAAATCAAATATGAAATTTCAAAGTGAACATATGAATGAGAGCTGCAAGTATGATGTAACTGTCTAGTACTGTCCCTAAGAGTAATGGAAGAGAAACGACATGTATATTGTATTATCTTTTACTGTAGTTTGGAGCCCTGGTTTTATGGATAAGATGGCAAGACAGCAACAGGAAAATGTAATGAATTAATCCAAATGGTACTGCAGAAGGTACTTTCTGACTCAAGCCACAGATAATGAAGAAAAAAAAAAAAATCGCAGGCACTTACACTTCTTAACTTGCCAGAGTCCCAAGGTGAAGCAAGAGCAGAGTTCTCAGTTGCTCAGAGAAACTTTCTGTATGCCCAAAATGGAAAGGACCACTAAAGTACCGAGTGCTGGACCAGATCCATTTGTTTAATTTAAGGGAGACAGCTGTTGCAATTTACATAAATTGTGCTTTATTGATCCACAGAGATTCTTATGGCAGCTTGCCTTCATCCAGGAAAAAAAAAAAAAAAAAAAAAAAAGAAACGCCTTGTCATCCACCCCATGTCTTATAGGCAATGCTGCACCAGAAGAAATATTGCACAGGTTGTGGATTAACTCAAAGTTTAGAATTAATGCAAAGACTAAGCCAGGTTAGGGCAATTTTGACTGCTGCGCTACCAACTAGCACTGCCGGCGATTAGGTCTGAGTTTCATGTGAGAAAATACATCGGAAACAGAGTATGGAGAAAAACCATATTGTGGAGCATGTAAAACATAAGCATAAAGGTGGAAAAATAAGAGGGATGGGTGCATGACCTCAGTTTTCTGTCTCAGCATTTTTTAAAAAGAGAGGAAATACTAGATTTGGGGGGTATCGTTGTAAATCTAGGTCTCTGAGGGCAAGCGGCAAACATAAGGGAAGGCCCCGAGGACCCAAGCTTTCATGTGAACTGCCACTTTAATATGTGTACTGGAGGAGACAGATTGTCTAATTTATCCTATGTTTGCACAGTGAAAATTGTAAATGCTGAAACAGTGTTCAGTATTATTATTAGATACCAAATATATGCAAAGAACTCAGTAAAACCAAAAAAACCCTCACCAGCTAACCTGGCTATTAAACATACCTACTTCTATCAGGTCCTCAAACTTGTTTGCATGCCTATCTGTCAGCCTCTGCATTAGCCACGGGCAACTACTAGGAAACAGCAAGAGTAGAAAAGGAAGAAAATAAAATGTCTGTTGAGCCACAGGGTGTTAGGAAAAGAAGAAGGAACACTGGAGTACTGCAGTATGATCCTCGGGCAGAAAAGTCTTAATGCTCTGCCCACCCACCGACCAAACATTGCTGTGGGCTAAAACCCCAGCTCAGCCTGAATGTAGCCAACGGAAAATGACATTTACAACACCCTAAGGTTAGGCCCACATTAATTAAACCATCACAGTACTGCACCATTATCCTCTTTACTTATTTCTTTTGTGGATATTACTTATTCTTGAAAAATAGTCACTACCAATTAGAATTTCATAATAAATCTGAATGTCAGGACTCCTCAAGTATGAATGTTTTCTTTGTTTTGAGGCTGCAGGGAAGCACTGAAAGCCAAGATGTCCTTGAGCACTAAAACTAGCTGAGATACTAATCTACCACAGGAACCTGAATGCAGCATTAGACCTCAATCTGACTACATCAGAATTGCTGCAAAACAGCGTTCCAGGACTGACTGCTCCACTGAAAGCCACGCACTGCATGTGGCAAGGTTACGCTCTTGCAGTGCTGACATTCCCAGCAGAAATTAGTATCAGGCAACTGCAAATACAACACAATCAAACTGTCAAATGCTACGTACAGTCTGAACTTTGGCTCTTTCCCACCATAATGTTGCCAATGAGGATTTTACTCTTCTCCAGTATCTTCCCTGATGCTTCAGGACCCTGTGGAAGTTTGCACTTGGCAGCTCATATAAGTGTCTAAAGAGTGACTCACCGCTCTAAGGTTTTAGTGCAAATGACACATCTCTGTGGAGGGGGTGAAGTATACCCGCCCAATCAATGACCAATTGCTACATATAACTTGCCTACAATCACTAGCTGCACTGAAATGTACTTTAGGTAGATGACAAAATACTTCATGCAAAACTTGCAGTAGGAAACATGGAACCCATCATCGAGATTCCCTTTAAGGTATTATTATATGAGCTGCATGATTATTCACCACCATCTATTGTTTGACACTATGCTTTCTTCCTATATTTGTCTAAGAAAATTATGGTACTGAATATTAAGCAACAGGTTATTTTTTTTGCCAAAGGGCACACACAACAATAAAATGCCCTTTTTTTTTTCCAAATGTAATTGTTTCTGTTCAGAAGCAAGTGTTTATAAATATGTTGCCATGTGAACTGAATGTAGAAAACTGTCCCTTCTACTTTTATCTCAGCCTTCAGGAAAAGCGAGAACTCAACTAAAGATGATTTAAAACCTTTCAGTAAACTTATTGCCAGTATTCTGAATATTTGCGTATGGCTAAATTTGTCCAATATTTTATAAGTATTACAGAGGTAGTGTGTCATACTGAATGCCACTTACACAACTAAATAATGGTAGTAGAAGCATACTCCCAGAATTTGCCTGCATTACTACATACCATACAGGTAAGCCTACATTCACTACAACATTTCACTCTGCCATCTGACACTCGATGCAATTCAATCCAAAAAAAAAATTAAAAAAAGATTAAATTGCTGAGATATAATAAGGTAAAATTCTGCAGTCCTCTAACAAGAGAATCTGTCACTGCTGTACAATGTACAGATAAATTGTCAAGGCCAGAGGTGACAGAAAATTAAGAAATAAACAAAAACACAACTAAAAGCTCCAAGTATACCTGAAATGGCACAAAAATCACTTCAGTCTCCTGAGGTTAAGATTGAGCCATGTACTTGTTTACATTTGGAATTTGATAGAGGAAAATAATAGATGATGAGAGGAAGACATTGCTGGATTCGGTTTTTTTGGGTGGGGTTTACTTATTTCTGCATTTATTGCCTTTATCATATTTATTCTTTACATTTTTGAGGACAGGTTGGATCCTGCACACAAAAGCAGCCTGTATTCCACCTCAATCCATGACTCATCTGTAACAGCCACACTTTATTATCTGCCTTGCCAGTTTTAAGCAACTCTAAGTTTTGGACTAGGTAGGAAGCGAGGAATTGATTCCAACAGCTTGGGCTCTCATACTTATCAGGATGAAGTAGATGGGCAAAGCAGAAGTTACTCCAAATATAGACCTATGGGTTAAGCAAAACTTGGTTTTCCCCATTATAATGAGACATCTAATCTGCAGAATAAAAGGTTTTATGGACTAAGGAATCGGTATTTTGTTAAATTCAGTTTTTAACAAAGTCAGTATTTTGTTAAGTGCTACTTACTGTCAAATGTTGCTTTGAAGAGAATCCCCCTTTGTCATAAGAAAAGGTTGGTTTCAACATACCAAATTCTAGACCCTCTTTAAAAATAAGCAATGTCATGACAAAAAACACAACACACCATTTCTAACCTTGGGATGCCTGCAACTACAGTGCAAGTAGAGGAAGCGTAAAGAAATTTTGTGTTTAAAATAAGAGCAAACTATAAGACAATAAACTGCACAAAAGGAAGAAAAATTGTTTCTTTGCCCCATGTAAATGTTAGGTGGAAGAAATCTATTAGCCCTTCTAACACATTTTCCTATAAAAGAGCACTTCTGCTGACTAGAGATATTTACGTATGCCAACATGGCAGAATAATTAACCATACATAGTAAAAACATGACTGTACAAAATTGTCCATTAAGATTCCACACATAGGTTCTTACATGGGAGAGATTCTTATAACTTGGAAAGTTCAGTGTAAGACTTCTTTAGTAACAGAAATGGTATGAAATACACTGTACTAAAATACTTCTTAAACTATTGTCATCATCTATAATAACAAAAAGCTTTAGAATTTTATGTTTAACCTTTTTACTTTTTGATTTACAAACCCCTAAATAGTTTTCATTTTAAAAATATATATTTTTCTGTCAGTCCTAAACTACATGGTTTATGGTACTGAAGTTTCACGGGTTTTATTATGTTTCACTACTCAGGTATTTGGATACTCAATTGTATAAAAGAGTACTTTCAGACAGTTAAATCCCCAAAAGGAAACAGGATATGAGCCAAAATTTTTAAGTGAGATGAACTGAAGCCTGGAATACATCTGTGTTTACACATGGTCTGTTAGTCTGCAAATATATGTGGGCAACTGTGCACACCTAATTCCACAAATCTGAGTTTATAAATTCATTTACTTCACTCCCAGTTGACACTGTCAATGTATTCTTTAGTCTTTTTGCTGAAACAGGACCAAATGTGCCTACCACGATCGTGACTTCTGGGTCTACAAACAACTTTTCATGAGAAACGGCCTGATATAACTGACTGACTTTGCATATGGTAGAAAAACAGATGATACTAATGGTTATTTACTATTGATATGTTCCACATTTAAAAGAACAATCTTGAGCCCACTGCCTGTCCCTTGAGCCATCTGGTCTCCCCATTATTAATTGTTCTAACCGACCTTCACAAGAGAAGAAAAATATTGTTGTATCTTCTTTTATCTTGTCTTATAATAGGAATCATGTTTCATAGTGTTGAAATAAATTACTTGCACAGTGATCAAACATCTTAGCTTCGTTTCAGCATTTAATCACCCGTGAAAGCCGTTTATTGCTTCGTATACTCCAAAGCCATGAACATTATTTCCTAACTATTCTACGGAAAGTGTCTTTCATTTTTATTTTTCAATTATGTCCTAAATTCTTTCATTCTTCTAGCAGGCACTTTGGTGTAATCCTACTGTATGAAAGACCTTTGTCTCTCTAATATTTATTTCCCTTTAAAATATTTTTACCTATTACATCGGAAAAGAAAAGCAAATCTAAAAGGGCTAAAGTAATACTAATTTCATTGAGACTATTTCCATCCAATATATAAATTACAAAGCCTTAGAAAACAATAATAAAAAAATCAATGCATCACCAGACTAGAGTTGTTCTAAAATCCATTATGTTTTCTAGGCTGCTTGTCAAAGCGTCACTGCTATTTTAAAACAATAGTCCTGCATCAATTCTGTCTGAAATCCTCACTGAGCTTATGGATGTAACAATCATTTAGTTTCATTCACCTTTGTATAGTTTATTTTGTGAGCTATTTCAAAGTCAAACTGCCTTCTTAAATGCATCAGGTGAATCCACATCTTTACTAATAAGAGGAAAAAAAACCCCCACTACTCACATTTCAAGTTTTTAATAGCAAAACACATGCACACAGAAAGAAATAAATAAATAAGCACCTCAACTGCTGGACTAAGAGAGGTATAATGGAAAGACAACACTTCTTGAAAACTCGGTCAATATCTGCATATCTTAATCCAGGAGATTGCTAAATCATCCTACAAGTATTAAACAGGCCAAAATAGGTGTAACATCTAACAGTGAAAGAGGAACTATGAAACTAAAGTCTGGTCTAACATACTCTTTTCATAGAAGACTTTAGCCTGAGAATGTAAGTATTTTGCTGAAACTCCAAACCTGAAGTTCATTGTCAATAAAGCATAGCATTGGAATAAAATTCTTCCTGTATGACATGAGCTTGAGATAATGTGGAAAGTCACTTTGAGACTCACATTTTCTCTCATATGATTGGGAAATTCATCAGTTGAAAACCACAAAGAAAGGGGAAAGGTATCTTTGTGTTAGTTGACCAGATCTAAGTACCAATGGTGCATAGGATATCTTCACCTAAGACATGAACATGATGTTGAAGTATATTAGGAGAAGTATTTCTAAGAGAAAAAGGCTTCTGAGATTCTCTTTAGAACACTGCACAAAATTCTATGCATTGACAGCATTTACCTTCTGAGAGATTAATAAAACAGCTTGGCTTGTTTAGCCTAATAAAGTAAAAAAATGGCTATGGCTATTATGAGTACTGACATCAGCTGGACATATACAACATATGTTCACTGAGGGAAGTGAATGTTGCCCTCTATTTGACGCTCGTTTGGAGTACTGCATCTTGTTTGGGGCTTTATTACAAGGAGGAGGCTGAAAACTGGAGACATGCCAGCAGAGAGTTAGTAAGAGTCTGGGGGAGCTGGAGCACTCAACATGGACAAGGTGAAGGGATACTGGAGAAGGGAAAGCTAAAGGATGATCCAACTGATGTCTTTCAGTATCTAAAGGGGAAAGTATTGAGGAAGAAGAGCCAGACTCTTTTTTGAGATACACAATGTAAGGGCAAAATACAAATGTCACAGGTTGCACCACCAAGGGAAATTCCAACCAGACATAAAGAAAAAACCCTCCAAAAATAAGTACTAGTACAGGTTATGGCTGTGGACATCCAAACTCTATGGGACAAGGCCCCGAGCAACTAGACCCAAGTATCAAGTTAGTCCTGGTTTGGGCAGGAAGCTGGCCAAGGGATTTCCAGAGGAACCTAAACTGTTCTATAATTCTGTTCACATGTACCCCAGAGAAGTTGCTATCGAGAACTACTTAAGAATACATTAATTTAAACAATTCACAACAAAGTTTTCTAAAAGTCCTAATTCTCAAATAAGTCAAGTCAATAACAGTATTGGTGGCAAAATACCTAACCAGTTTCAAGATGTTCAGAAATGTACCACCTCTACAAGATAAAGTCCTGCAATACTACAGAACAGGTACAGATGAAACAATAGATACTTTAATGTTCAATGCTACTCTGTTTCATTGAAAGCCTTTTCAATAAACAATTGATGCATATTTTTTTAATTTAAAAATATTTTGAAATCTGAAGAAATATTCAGTTTATCTTCATTTTAAATCAGAGTTGAGCAGAAAAAAAGCAAAAAGTTCACTATATCATAAAATGGCCAGGTCTGACTGTGAAAATACCAATTAACAGATTTGACTTTTTATATCAAATTCACTTTTATTTAAATACATAGAAGAGGAATGTGATGGCAGTGAGGTTGGATGACAAATTCCAAAATGAAACAATCGTTATTTCACCTACAGAAGCTTTTTTCTACCCCTTGAGAATTTTTCTATTCTCATCAATTTTGCAGATTATGAGGTTTTTGATAGTAGTACAGCTTCTTATGCATAAATATCAGGAAACAGTAGGAAAAGAGAGAGAATAAATAAACAGCATTTGTTTGGAATGATTGTTTAGCTGATAGATTTTAGTCTTAAGCAAACAAAGAAAAACGCATACTGAGAAACATGTGAGAATCTTAGTTGTTTACTTGTCCAAACTAAGACAGGATATTTTGCATTGAACATTACCAACAGAGCATACAAAAAGATTGTATTGATTTCAATTAGAAAATCACGTTAATACATCTGTCACCTTTGACAGCCTTTCACAGTAACTGATTCTTGAGTATGAGCTGAAACTGCACATATAATTAGAGAGAAGACTCATGTAAAAAACACTTTTATTCCACAAACAGCTGAATTGATTTATGGTGTTAGCCAGAGATCACAGGGAGAACCAAAAGACCACCTCCAACACTCACGTCTGTGACAACAAGCTACTGCAGATCGTTCCGAAGAGCCTGACCCTCCCTCTGTATAACCCCCAACACTGGAGGTCACCGTTGGAGATGAGCAACATGATCTAGTGGAGGGTGGCCCTGCCCATGGCAGGGGAGTTGGAACTAGATAATCTTTAAAGGTCCCTGCCAATCCAAACCATTCTGTGATTCTACAGCCACGTTCATCCATTTGTGTACAGTATCATAGTTAGCATTTTTATTTCCAGATTATTCTGATTTTAAAGACCTTTCTATGTCTTTATAGCATTTCCTTTACGAAATTCCTGATTTGGGAAACTTTCTCCCCCTCTCGCCAACCATCACAGCTCTTCTTCAACATGAAGAAATGAATTTCAGTACTTATTGAATCAATAACCAGAAGAACCAGAGCATCTCTCATGCTTCTACGGTTTCTCCCGTACTGTTCATGAAACTGCAACATGTACTGTCCTGTTTACCTTAAATCTAGATATGCAAAACGGGAAACCTACAAATGAGAATGGCATTTGAGGAAAATTAACTAAACCATTGCTATTTTTAATCTGTATGTGTATTCCTCTGTCTGTCCTTACAAGCTTTGGCTTCTATATCTGCATATAACAATGCATTCTTTTGTCTCCTGTTTGACCTTATATTTTCATCTCCGAGCCCCCTTTTTTTTTCCAGAATATATTAGCCCCGCCTGTACACAGCCTGTTCTCACTAGGCCAGGCACAGTACAGCCAAGGCAGGCTCGCGTTAAGCTCCCTTTTGTCCAGCTGCCTTCACAACACAAAGGGAACTCCACAGTCAGGTTTGATTACACCAAATGCCCACTGGTGCAGGTCCCTCCACTAATCTCGACACGGACAAAAAGAATTTTAATCCTTGAAATCCTCTTAATGACCTTCCAAAGATATTGCCATCAGTAGTCTTTCTGCAGGCCCTCAGGCAGAATGCTCTAGGTTTAAAATCTTTCCAGATAACTTTTCATAATGTTGACTGACACCATAAAAATACGTAAAGCACACATTGTATCAATTGTAAAATAGTAACTTGCAGTACTCAGAGGCGAAATAATAGCTTTTCAGACATACATTAAAGCCAGGGCAAGTTAACTCAAACTGAGTAAACAAACTGTATGATAGTTCAATTTTTGTGAAACGAGTTCTACTGGGCACAATTCTTTCCATTAGTCACACAATAATTATGCAACTTCACAGAGCAAACAAACTTCAGATTTTTCCTGTCTTCTGTCTCAGTTACTGAGCGTCCATAAGGATACAGACGTTACTGAGTAAAAGCATTAGTCTCTGAAAAAGCATGTTTGTAATGTTCTTTTTTGTCCCACGAAAGAAACATGAAACCTGAAATGAGCAATAATTTCACTGTTGAAGGACAGAGAAGTACTCATAAGTAACACCAGACAGTGCTCTGAAGGATCAGAGCACACAGCCAACTAAAGGGTTTAAATTATTTAAACAAATATTATTAAATAATTAAATTATTTATCTTAACTAAAAATAAAAATTTTAAAACTGGTCAAAACAGCAGCAATGTAGGACTTTCTTGTGGAAGATACACATCTGTCCTAACTTCTGTCAACATAGAACAGAATATTTAAAGCTCCAGCTGTTGTCAAAGTACATGAGAGTTTCTATAAACTATTTGCACAGAGGTTCTTCACACTCAGTCTTAACAAAAAAATCTGTAGTTTTGAATCTCAGCACAGCTTTAGTTCCAATCTATAATTACATTGACTCTTCCAATGGTAGAAAACCCCTCTTCTCAGTTTGGTCAATATTTTATGATTGGTTCAGATCATTAATTTTTGATTAGGAAATGGATTTTTAGTTTGCATTTATTATAATTTTAATTTTTTTCTGGATTTTTTGTTTTGGTTGGTTTGGGGGTTTTTTGGGGTGGTTGGGTTTTTTTTTTGGTATGAGGCACAATGTATGTTTTACTGTTTATTTGCAGTTTGAGGGGTAAATGATATGAAAAAATTCACCTAATTTTTCTTTGTATGTTAAAATTAGCTATAAAAGTAACAAAATGCACTGCAGCAGATACTTCCAAGCCTTTACTATTTAACTGGGGGCAAGATTATAATACAAAGAGAAATCTTAAACCTGGAAAATACAGGTACCATGGAAACCTTTTGAATTAAGTATAAAAATTTTGAGATATCTTTAAAAAGTTGTCAGGCAAGTTAAGTTTCAACTATCCAATGTCATATATGTGGTAGGGAACTTGAAACATGGTTTAAACCTGAAATAAAATTAGAATCAACAAACACACTTCCCTTTGCGATACATGAGATGGAATACATTTCTGACTTCAACCAACGTGATTCCTGATGATATGAAATAAATGCGAGGGGTTTTGTTTGTACACAATTATTTCATTGCATATTCTTCAGTGACTGGTTACAATAAGAAAACATGACAATGGAAAAAAAGTATTTCTCACTATTCAGCTATTGACCTCGTTTATTAAGATCAAGCTTTGCTGGAGGGGAGGGGAAGCGGACATCCAGTTTGCAAAACAGATCTTATGTAGCAGCAGCTGACAATGGTACCTATATGTAGGTAGCAACGTGTCAAATATTTGACATTTCAGTTTGTAATATGTATTGTCAGATACTTCTGAGCAAACAAGTGAAGGTATTTAAAACAAAAATGAAAAAAAAAAAATGCAGACTGCTCTTTCAAAAGTGGTTGTAATACAGTTATATGCATGTTACTTCCTTTGTATGAAATATCTCCATTTTTGAATTCTTTATAAATGACTGCATTTAATAACGTTGCTCTAAGATAAACCGTACAGAAGTGTTGGAAAACTTGAAAAAAAACTAGTTTGGTTTTTTACACTTGATAGTATTTGTTGATGAATGAAGAGATTTTCTCATTAGGGAAAAATATTTTAATACAAGGTGACTTCAAAGCATGCACAGCGTGACCAGATTCTCAATCATGCTACAGTTACTGAAGTTGCCATACCTGTAAGTAGTATATGTGACTCTCGTGTGTAAAGATATCAATAAAAGGGCATTTGTTTCCCAAGAGCTAACCAGTGGATAGCATTAGTCTTCACATTCTTATCTTTTGTTAGACAGAGGTAAATTAACTGTAGCATGATTGCTATACACAAAGCATTGTCCATGCCAGGTAAAACGGTTTGAAACTCCAAGCCACGTTAGACTTCCAAGACCCTCAAATGCCAGTACTGCTAGGACACAGGTAAGAGTCTGCTCTCAAATGTTAACTTTTCTACAACCACAACAAGGTCCATATAATTAAAGAGAAAACAAGTCTGTTTCATTGCTTCCAAACAATGAAAATATTTTTCTCTGTTTTTATATGCTAAAAGCAGATGTACAAAACTTGCTATTCTCATTCTTTTCATTCCTCTCTGGAAGACACTTACAACAACAACAACAACAAGAAAAAAGAATCCTTAAGGTTTCAAACAATCTGAGTTTGCTTGAATTCACCTCAAGAAGTTATCAAAAGCCTGAGCCTCCAAAAATCCTGTAAGAGAATCTTGAAATACTTAGTGTTACATGCAGGAAAACAAAATTACCTCCAGTGTAACTATTCACAAGCTAGAGGATAATCCACATGTCTTCGAGGAGGGACAGGTAAAGGTTCAGTCACAGATGACTGCACAGTTGTAGACATTAAAGTCACAGCATTTCAAGAAGACAGGAAAGCTCAGTGAGAACTGTCACACAACAGTGCACAGCTGCCCTTCTAAAATTCAGATTAGACCAAATTACCTCAAAATTGCTCATAAAGTCAGGACATCAGACCAAACATTCAGTTTGAGTGGTGAAAAGTTAAGGAAGTGAAAAAGCTTCCAACTCCTGAAAGCTGACATTTTTGTTTGTGACCACTGAGTAAAAACCATTTTATAGAACAGCAATCATGAGTTGCTAAATATGAATTATATATCTAATGACACAAGCTTACCCCAGGAACAGTTGCATATCTTCCAGCAACAGCAGTTTCTCAAGTCCTTGTGATTTCTATTGAACATGTCATATGTATGTGCCTCGTGGCATAAGACAACTATTTTTAAGAGTGCTCTCTGTGGTTCAGTAACGGCCTTATGATCAACATAGCCACAGGTATCATGAATGCAAACACAGGCTTATTTCCTACCCAGTAAAGATTTCAGGTAGTAAGGACAGTATCTAGACCATAACATTCATGTGGACAAGGTATGTCAGACAGCCAGAAGACTTAACCATGAAAAATAATTAATAACACATTAAACAATTTCTTCATTAGCAATTAGTCTCACAAATATTACTTGAATATTATTTGTGCTGTGTACAGATGACTGGGATGGGAGGCGCAACCATAACCACATTACGAAGCCATAGCACATGCCATGTATGGTTATACTAACAGTGCTTCATTAAATTTTAATTTTAATGAGATTTGGAGAATAATTTTCCTTCACAATCATTCACTGAAAAAAAAAATATCTCTTATATAAATATATTTGACCTAATAACAACTTATCCTAATGTAAAGCAGTAAAAAGAGGCCCAGTGTGGGCTCCTGTGTTCCTCCTCTCCAAGATAACCATTACCAGAAATACTATTTCTGTGTATGTTCAAAGTAACAAGTTATCACATTATGCAAAATCAAGGCAGTTAAAGAGAGTACCTTAGTCCAGTTGAAAGAAAGCTGAATTCACAGAAAGGACAAAGAAAATAGTTAGATAAGAGGGAAAAGTAAGTATCCCTATCATTTGACACCATGGGTAGGCAAATATTTGATAGTTCTGCATTCCTGGCTATATATCAGAAATAGCAGTTGATGCACTGTAATAAAACTGGCAGATAGAACAGACTTTTGGATGACTTGAGTCACATGCTCCAAAGGCAAAAGCAGCTAATGATCACCTAGTAAATAATCTATTAAGTCTTAGGCGGGTTGCCAATGAAGGGCCTTTGGCTCCGTGAGAAAGTATTCCTTCTGGCTGCCAGAAGCAGACTAGTCCAATCTGCAGCCATTTGCTTTGGTTTGCCACTGCAAGTTGAGAGACAAACCCAGCTCAAAAGTAGTTCTAAGTGCTTTCTCCCTAAACAGTCTGCAAGAAATGACTGAAAAAACTGCAAGAATCATTAGCCCGAGGCAATACAATGTGTCACTAAGGTGGCCAAATATCATCAGTTCAGCTGCACTTCAGATCCATAGTCTAATCATTCTGCAGTCTGATGTCAAATATGTCTCACCACCTATTATTCAAAACACAAACACCAAACAAAGAAAACCCTCCAGTGTTTTTTTTTATAGCTTTTCTTACCCTTAGATAAGAGTCATTGTTTCAGCCGCTTGGTAAGGAGCTGAAATGTTGTTGTGGGACTTGAATACATTATTTCTCTCAGAAGGAAAAGTTTGAAAGAAGGTTAAAGTTTACTTTACATGCATAGCTGACAGTGGTAAATTTATTACTACAGTTTCTTTTCTGGTAAAAAAAAAAAAAATATAAAGTCACAGAATAAAACAATAGTGCAACAGAATGTGAAAACAGAAAATATAAGGGAACAAATTATTTCATTAAAAGAACTATTGCTCAGATAGTTCTGTGGCTTCTGAACAGAATTTTGTACATACATGGCTAACAACAGTTTGAAAGAAACTGTAATTATTCTAGAAAAAAAAATACAACTCTTTGATGTGTTTAAAGGAAATAATTCTCTTCACAGAGGGAAACAAATTTATGAAATCAGGTGCTGATTGAACCCCTAAACTGTTGTATTCAAAAAGGGAACCAGCTACGTAGAAATTATTGAAAATACATACCAGACTGCAGTGAATGGAGAGGCTTTGGGAGAATGGAAAGAAATTACCTAATCTGGACGAAGGACTCCACTGAACAGCCTGTCTGTCTGATGTTGGGTTCCTGCTACTACAGTTATGTCAACCAGCATAACAGTTCTAAACTGTACCTCTGTTTGCTACTTGGGCAATGTAATGGGGAACATGTACAAGAAAAAGTCCAAAACTGATAAAGCACAAGACAAAAAAGTCAAATTCTGCTCTCAGTTAGTGACAGTAGATTGGCTCTTTCATCATCAGTGAGGTCATTCAGTTATTCCAACAGTTTTACTGAGAGTAGAACTGGCTTACATATACTTTCATGTTGAACTGTTCAAGGTATAAACACATTTTGCTAGTAGACAAGTCTTGCTAAACAGCTTTGAGAGAGGGAAAGGTGTCTCTAGCATAAGGTAAACTGGAAATGGAGATACAAGTCTGCAAATGAAGTTAAGGTATCCTACACCTCTGAGGTCCAAATATTGGCAGTGATTCTAACCAAATAATTGTCAAGTGATGGGAAAAAAAAAAAAAAAAAAAAGATACTAGCTTGGGGAGATTTTGGTAGATCTGATCGGAGAGATGGAAGATGCAAATTGCAAAAGAACTGACAAGTCTTAGGATTAGAGACTTTTCTTTTTTTCAGATTTGCAATCTACATATCCTGAAAGTCACAGAAATCAAGGAACGGTCCTTGCCCTGCCCCTTTGTGCTGAAGGAAGGTGGCTCTCCTGTTTTTCTGGTTTCCTTTCTTTTACAAGGTGTGCTCCAAAACACATTCTGGTGCATTATCATCATCATTAATTAATTTCAAATACCTTTTTCAATTAAAGAATAAAGTAAACAACAAAACGCAGTCTCTGTGAGTTATTTATTCAATTTATTCATTTACTTCCTAATTTACACAGTTTGGTCATCTCTAATACAAACAGAAGTCATTACTGCAATTTACTAATGTTCTTATTACAAGTTTAATAAGAGAAGTGCTTTAAGTGTGTGACATTTAGTCACTCAACTCTGTTCCTCTTGCAATAGTTAGATGATATCATTTTAGAATCCAGAACAGAATAGGATGCTATAGTCTTTACATTCTTTTTTAGGTACTAATACTGTCATTAATTAATGTGCATAAAGACCTCAACATCCTGCATGATGAAGAACCTGTCTAAAAATAATTTCTTTACTTAACCCTTAATTATCTATGGCTGTAGTGTTTTAAAGGAAAACTAAAATTATTCTTTATTACTAAAATAATTATAAAAACCTATAAGCCTATTAACAAAGGAAAGCAGAATGGCTGTCCAGCTTTCAGGACTAAGTGCAAATTTCACCAGTAGGGATTGTGTCCTTGCCTGGGAGGACCTAGAACAACTGTTACAAAGGGAGTTAACAGAGGAGGAGTATGAAACTAGGATAGGGAACACCGTGAAAAAAAGTGGGCAGCTGCGTGGGAACAGATAAAGGAAGCAGTTTAAAAAATATCAGCAGGATTTTATAAAGTGAGTAGGAATCTGCAATAAAATGCACCCTATCTTTGTGATACAATGGCAGATGCACATTTATTTCACTTAGATTATATTGTGAATATTCTCAAACTACAGTTCTTAGAACGAAATATGACACCTTTAGTAGCAGTATGTAAAATGTGGCACTGAGAACTAATACGTAGACTACTGGAGGGAAGCAACAAAGCATGAAGTTACAGCTCTTCCATAATAGTCCTAACAAATTAAACTAAGAGAGGTATGCTGTTATGGAATCCCCTTTGCCTAGTAGTAAAGTCCCAATGCTAGACACATAGAAGTTGATCATGTGAAAATTCCAGGGGCTCTTTCTCCAAAATTTTCCTTTAATTACTATGGTACTGCCCACTGCCTTGACACCCTCTCTGCCTACTTTTGAGCCACCTAAATTTACCAAGAAAAAGTGCTTTCTCAGAATGATTACCCTTCCTGATGTGGCACCGAACTCCTCACAGACACATACATATCCTTTCCTACACCAGCCAGAACTTGCTACCAAAGTGGGGCGTCAGGACCCTGTAAAGTCCCCCAACAGTACCAAAAGTCAAGTCAACAACAATTTTCATTTCTTAGTTGCATTAGGAGACAAATTTGAGAACATCCTATCTATTTTGACGTCCAGGCAGGCAGAAACAACTACGTATTTTGGTACTTATGCGCTTTTCATTCTTCCCTCTGCTCATTTGTAACGGCTAGCTCTACCTGCACATGCAGTCTGTTATTCAAAAGCATAACTGAAATCTAAATATCTTTTTCTACTGTCACAAAATCTTTGTGGAATTCTGTTTATGCCTTCAGTATAAAAATGAAATCTTTTTGGAACAGAAAACAAGCATATCTCATTTTACCTTACAGAAATGAGTATAGGAAGGTTATGACTCAGTAAAAGCAGAAACCTAGAGTTGAATATTTCTGTATTGACCATATATTTCTCCCTATTTTATTACTCATATAACACATAATAAAGATATCTTTTTAGAAAACAAAATGTTCTTTCCCCTGGTGATTAAAATGGGATCAAATCAAAGGTAGAAATATATTCTAACAGTCCTAAAACAGTGCTTGAAAAATCCATTTTTGTTTGCCTTCTTCTTCATGCATTGTCACTCAATTATTAATTATGTGCATATTAATCATATGCACAAGGACAAAATTAATATTGCACAGAAAGTGATAGGAATTCAAACTATGCCCTAAAAACTCCTGTCATGGTAGAACTGTACTTACAAAAATGTGCATGATAATGTTAGTTGTGAAACACTTATTTAACTTCAATAATGCCTTACTTGCCACATAAATTACTACTTCAAAACTGTCATGTTAGCCTACTTAACTTTAGGGCATCAGCATTTATAAGTTGTAGATGCTGAACCTGTACATTCCAATAAAGCAGGAAATTATTATGTATTCTCCAACCACTTGCACTTAGAGACACATCCTAGAGTAATAGGTATATTGTGTTTCCGATTTAAAAGAAAAAAATTGATCCGATTTCAAGTATCCTGAAGAAGCCTTTCATGGTTTCCTTTTTTTAGCATGAATCAATAAAATAAACATTAAAGGCTCTGACTGAGGAAAATAAAACCAACTCACACAATTTAGAGACATAAAATTTAATATTGAGGAGAGTGACAGGAACAAATCTGCAGTTGTATGAAGTAAATATCTTCAGAAATAAACTACATCAAAATACTTCTACCTAATCTCAGTCAGTTGATATTTTATTATTAAACAAATTATTATTTAACAAAGCTAAAGGTACTTTAAATTCTGTAACTTCGATATGTCTCTCTTAATACTTGTCAATTCATATTCCAATTTTCATATCAGAACCTGGCCTCCAAGGGCTTGAACTCTGTTATTGTGAGCCAGTTCTATGTATAATCTATAAAAAAACTTTTTTTTCCACGTACCCAGGCAAAAATGACCCCAGTTTAGAGGACCGGAGCAAGCCTCAATAAAACAAAGATCTTTGATAGATGGGTTAAGATGTACCAGTAACACACGTATCTTGTCTTTTGTTCAGAGATATTCAAATAGACATTCAAGTCCATTATGATTCTGAAAGTGTCCATAGAAATAAATAATTTCCTTCTATTAACAGTGACAATCTTTGTACAGCACACTCCTCACACAGGCAAATAACCCACTGAAGTTAATACAATTAAATCATATTAGTTTTACTTGACAATTTTGAGGTAAATTTGGAAGAGCTGAAGAAATAACGACACTTTTTAGAGAATACATCCCAAAAGTGATTCCAGTGGGAGCTTTGCCTGAAGACCTAAGAAATTCAGACTAGACATCAAGATCCTTGGATTATGCCATAGTCCTCACTGGGAATTTCAATTTCTCATAACTTCCTATCATCTGTATATTGTATTCCAAGTTTCCGCCTCCTTTCTGAACATGTCGTCTTATCAAATACCTTGATTCACAGTAGTGCTAGCAATATCCCACCAGAAACCTCACCAGACTCAGTAGCCCATTACTCAGTATTTAAAGTCTTTCCAACACACTTTCTCTTAGTGTAACATGGCTCCTTTGTAAATATAAAATTGCAGGAGCGAATCAGACAGATGTCCATCTAGTGTGGCAACCTGTCTCTGTCAGTGGGCATTACGGAAAGGGTATTTGGGGGCAGTTACAAAATGGTATTTATCTGGGTATGCTTCCAGTAGTACTTTGGGAACCTCATGAGCAAGTGGTTGCACTCAGATGACCTTATTTATAACACCCAGAAGCATTTTCCTCTATTAATTATTGCAATCACTCCAAGAACCCACTTTCAAAACAAGTGGTAGCAATACATTTCCCAGGATCTTTACTTGCTCTGTGAAACCCACTACCAGATAAAAAGAATGAGCAGCATCCAGTAAAATTATCCATACCACCCACAATTTAATAGTCACCTGACCTATCCCTTTCCGTCATCTCTCGGCAAAACATTATTACTTATATTATGGATCTCTTTTAAAACTTAGTTTACAGAAGCATCGGTTTGAGAGTCCCATAGACCTCCTGTAGTAAATTCCATAACTTCCTTCAATGTAAAACTTTTTTATCTTCTCTGTTACTGTCATATCTCTTTATACTGCAAGTATTTTTCAGTCCTACAGACAATTTTACAGGTTTTCTGCTTCTGTTTGAAGAGGTTGTACTGTTATTTTTTTACAATTTTAATAAGCTGCACCCATAGATCCTTTTGGTCTACTGTATTTTCATTCTCAGACTTGCCAGAGTTATACATAGGTTCATTTATTTTGCTTAATCTAACTACTAAAAATTCATCTTGCTAGCCAAATTTGGGGCTGATGCCTTCCGTCAAAAGCATATACACATATGCAAAATTATCAGTATAATCTGTATTTCGTAATGGTTATTCATAAAAGACATAGGAAGGAATAAAAATGCCACCAACTATTCTTGGAAATCTGTCTACGAGTTTTGCTGTACAGAGCTTCAGAATTACTTTATTTACAGACTATATGAAAAGGCCAAAATGCAGAGGAAAGTTTGCTTTCTGTGTTCTACCTATGATTATCTTAGATTTTCTGGCAGATAATCAGGCACAGCTCAGTGCTGGCATAATTCCCAATAATCTGAACGTAGCACAAATGGTCATGTAGAACTTTAAGCCCATGTTGCACAGAGTTTTTAGTCTAGAAGAGCTTCTGTATGAACCAGATGGAATAATTAAAATAAAATTCTAAAGCCCATTTCACTTTTAAATGTAATGCCACAGAACTGTGGGTCAGTTGCTAGGAATTGTCTTCCTTCCCTTTGTGACAATAAATATACAAATCAATTTCTATCCAAGCCATTTATTTTTTCAGGTGATTAAGCTAGATTAAAATAACCTCCATTATTTTCTCTATTTTTCTATCATTTTTATGGGAGAAGATCTTCTTTGATGTTCTCAGAATAAAATATGCTTGTTGGGAAAAGGAATTCTCAGTTTTAAATGACAGCTGTCATATTTTGTTACGGAAGTGCAATTCTATTTAATGGACTTGATTGTGCAATTTGCTGCACCTACCTCACATTGTGTGGGCTCATAAGAGCGTGTCTGAGAAGTACTGCGGAATCAATGCCAAAATAAAACAGAAGCACGCATACTGGAAAAGGGGAGGGGGCAAGAACTTCAAGAAAAAGCACAAGCACATTGCATCATAGAAACCAGACTTGGCTACAGTGCAGTTGGAATCCTAGCTCTGGAAGGTGACTCCTCAGGTGTGCTTAAAGACAGTTCAATATAATTTTAAATAGCAATAGGAGATTACAGTTGTGTTTTAGCATTGAAAAGCATCCCTTTTCTGAGTGCAGTCCTGATAATCAGCATTCTGCTTTTGTCAAGAACACACAAAGTGACTCAGAGAGCTTGTGCAGCAGTTAACTCCAGTATTTAACTCATTAAGGGCTTCTGCTGTTTTCAAACTCATTTTAAGAAAGGCACCATTTAAAATGAAATTCTATTCTGTTATAAACGTACTATAATACACATCCAGAACCTAATATGGTATACGTGTGTCTCTTTTTTTCCTTAAAAAAAAAAAAATCCTTTCAGAGAAAAGAGATAAAGGAGTAGTGTCCCAAGCCTGGAGAGTGTAATATGCCAAGCAGTAATGAGAACTCAGTGATTACATCCCAGATGAATTTATTAATTCAACTTTTTTCCAGTGAGAATATATTAATTGCCGCCTACTGATATTCAAATTTTCTATATCAAAATCTAGCAATACAACTCTGCCGCTGTAACTTTTCCCACAATTTTTTTCTGCATGTGTTCCACATCTTTCTGAAATCTGGCTGCTGCCATGGGATAACAGACTGGATCAATATTGTGAAAAGTCTCAGGTATAAACACAAAAGAAAGGAGGAATCATGAAAGGGAAAGTCAAGTTAGGGCTGGAATTCCTGTTCAGCTTCCCCTGCAGGCTGGCTCCCTAACCTAACCTTAGAGAGACACAGTGTTGCCGCAGCAATCCTTTTCCCAGTGTAATTGTGAATGATTTAGAAAAATAAATATGTTCAAGACTGGTCAGTGGCAATTAAAATTTCCATCTGGAGAAGAAAAAAAAAAAGTCAATTCAATTTTATTAGGGGGCCATCTTCTCTTCTTCCCTGAAAACTGAAGGGCCTGACAATGAATTAAGATTTAGAGAAAAATCTTTCCCTACTTAAATGAAATTATGATTTTTCCATTAACACAGAGTCAAGATGTTAATTCTGTGTATAAAGATAACAATATTACCCATGCAAGTCTTGCAATAACATAAACTGTATTTCTACAGCAATTCCCTAACGGTCTGCATGGAGCAAAAGACATGATGAATTTAACGTTGTCCAAAAAGAAGACTGATTACTGTCAGGACAGGAATGAATGATACTAAGGCCAAAGCACAGCAAACTCATTGATAGAAGACTGGTGAAAAGTGTACTTTCCTGCACTTTCTTCACTTTGCAACAAATACTGGATTTATTTCCTTTCTTATCCATTTCTCTTCAGGAAGATGGCTGCAGCAAACAAAATTAACAACTGCCTATTATAAATCTTTTAAATGCAGATTTAGAGATAGCAGAACACATGACAGGCATTTGTTATCTTAGATGGAGTTGATGTAAAAGACTGTTTTCCTGTAGTAGAGAGAACCATAACAAATTTCAGGGCTGGAATAAGTCCCAAATGTCACAGAAGATCCTGCTGAAAGGACACAGTACAATCCACAATGTCCTGACAGTCAGAAACCTATCTTGGGTTTTGTACAGTTTTTCCTAGGTCTAACTGAATAATTCAGACCTTTTGTGCTTCAGAGTGTTAAACTATAGTTACTTTGGATAAATATCCTTTCAGTCAGTTACGCTTAACTTATGGCCAATAGATTTCAAGAGATGCTGGAGCTGTCTACCACTGGGTGCTGCTTTTAATAAACCTGGCAGTACTTTGGGGGGTGGGGGAAATTAAGTTCTTAAGTCTTAGAAGACCATGAAAATATTCATAAAGGGCAAGACAGATGACCCAGTTTGACCCCACCAATCCTAAGTAGGTTAGAGGAAAAAGCTGATAGAGGATTCATTTGATAAAGAATTAAAGTATGGAACATAAATAATGCCAGTCAAAATGATTTTATGGAAATAGGACTTTTAAATAAATTAATAAAATCATTTTTGAAAAGTGTGGTTGATCGTGTTAATCTCACATGTAATAGACTTCTTAAAACTATTTCAAACCATACTGCCTGAAACTAACTAAAATATTCGCCTTATAAAATATCAGCAAAACATATATTAGATGTACTAGGATCCAGCTAACTTGGTAGTCATTCCCTAATGGTAATTACTCTGTGAAACCTACCAGCAGTTTTAGAGAAGTGTTGGTGAGACTGATGTGCAACCTGATGGTGAACATATTCATCCTCGTTCTGAATGCAGGGGTTCAGACTGCTAATAAAACTTGCAGGTAACACAAGCAAATGAAACAAAGGACAGTACAGCTACAGAAGTGAACTGACTCCCCTAATTTTTTCTCACGTGCATATATTAAATGATATGATTTTTATCTTTTTAAAAATTCATAAGGAACACATTCACTAAGTATATGCAATCTCATAAAAACCGGAGACCTAGGAAATGCTGAGTGCATAGCGGATGAGCAATTTAGCATTAGAACTCCAAACACTGCTGCAAAGGAGTGAATTTGACTTTTGAATGCATAAACAGGGAAATAAAAAATAAAATAGGAGCTAAAAGAGTTGTTCTATATATGACACTGGGAAGCCTGAGATTCAGGCTGTGTACACAATTCTATTGTCCCTATTTTAAAGTGGATGTTGAAAAACGAATTCCCAGAGTGATTTGAAAGTTGGAAGTACCTTACAGCAAGACTGTCAGAGCTCAGTACTTTTAATTAAAACAGGACTAAACACAAGCATAGACCAAGAAGTTCCCATACTGTTAAGCGTCATTTCACGGTGTGAATTACAGTGCAGTAGCTCTGTGTATGAACAGTTTTACCTTATATTCTGGACTTTATCCAAGGTAGCTTCTTCCGCTACAGAACCAGCATAAGGTACCCGTTTCAAGCACAGCTCTTCCAGGGAGCTAGTGCTGCTTTATAATAAAACCGCACTCCGGCTTATCACGAACAACTTTGTCAGTGTAGGCAAGGGCATACAAGTGTCTAAAATACAGCATCTTAAACCTTTCCAAAGGAAAAATAAATACTTGCTCTAAGTGATTGTTAGAAAAGCATCTGGAGACAGAAGCCAGACAGTTCTTAAGAAACTGGACATTTTTTAACTTAAAAGTTTGGAAGAAATTACCAAATTTAGTAATTATTTCCTCTGTTGACTGGTATTTTTGAATCAAGATCAGATACATTTTCCAGAGATAAACTGTGTTTAACCAAAATATATCATTAGCAGATAAAATGCAAGATTGATGTCACGTAAGAAGGCAGAACAGATGAATTAAGCTCTGTTACATTTTTCTGAAAAGCTTTAGTTGCAACTACATTGTATAGCTGATTTACTGATTGCATTTCAAAAGTTTGACTTGAAGTACAAAGGTAACCAGACCAATACCAACTCACCACAAAATCTCTCTCACTTGACAAATCTCAAGTCAGTTCACAGTCAAAAGCTGGTTCAAACTGAGCATTATGCTAATGTAATTTATTTATTTCATGTCATAACCTTATGTTTTACTCTATATTAGCATATTTGTCAAATACCACAGAGAGGCATTACAGTAAATAGAAGTATTTAAGGCCAATAATAAACCTATGAAATTTGGAATAGAGAAAAGAAAGAAATACAGAATTAAAATCCAGCACACTTCTACATTACACACCATATGAATTAGTTACTAATTATGAAAATGTTCTTCAGTTTCACAAGTGATATTGCCTCAACTATTTCATCCTTTGCTATGCAGTTTTGAGAAGCAATTTATATATTTTCTTTATATTAGGCTGTTAGCACTAATCAGTGTTAATATGCTAAATTATACGCAGCAATTTAAGAAATAATCAGGTTTAAACTCTACTGTGCCATTATACTCATGGTAGCCCATAATACTAGTTCTTCACCAGGTATACCTATGCCTGCAATATATTTAATACAGAGCTTTAAATGGTATGAGAGTTTCACTTACAAAGTCATTTTTCTATGTCAAGTAAATATTCGTCTCCCTCAAACGAGTGAATTTACTTTAGTGTTTCAGGTTTAGAGTGTAAGAATGAAAATTTATGATGGTGTTAACAGCAGTAAAGTTAATAGTGTTGTCTCAAAAAGTATTCACTTTCTCTAAAGATTCACTTTTGTTACATAATAGATGAAAAATATCATTATATATTGTTTGCAAGGCAGATATATCGCATTTCTTTAATTCAGCTCTGCTAATTTAATAGCTTTCAACTAAATTTTGAAGTATTGTTAAAAATTACACGCAGATAACTTTCAAATTAGAATTTTTGTCCTTCAACAATGATATAGATATTATTTCATCATCTTTATTGCAGAATAAAAGAGAAAGTCATTTTCTGAAATCACCTCAGCTCATAAGCAATTTATGTGCTTTCAAAAATTGGAGATGGGCTCTACATTGTTAAGCAATTTTGAAAGTTTTTCCATAATTTTATTCACCTGCCCCAACTTAGTAAAGATCACAAATAATTCCAAACATTTGCCTCCTCAGAGCATTGTAAATCACTACAGCTAAGCCTAAACATGACAGTAGGAGCGCACAAGATCTCACTTATATAAAGTACAGTTACACGTAGAACTTTACCAAAAATTTCAAACACAGAGAGAGCAACTTCAACAGGAGATTCTCACAGGTGCTCCCTATTTGTGTACTTTTTACAATTTGAGAGCTACTGAATGGCTACATAGTCTCAGCTGCAACTGAAGAAAATAGGAACTATACCTTAAATGAAGTATTGTATACTGGTGAGTGCTCAAAGAAATCAAGTCACAGATGTTTCAAACTGGGCATGCACAATATGCTGACATTTGTCTACACTTGAGAACAGAAATAGTCCCTCCTCAACAAACATAAATTAAGGTGGCAATTTTTTTCACACTGTAAGACACTCCTGTCTTACCACAATGAGTGCTATAGAAAAGCCCATGAGGAAGTTAATTATTCTGCCTTCAGCACATCATTTAAACAGTGTGTAGTAAACAACATAGGCTGTAGCCTGGGACCACATACTGAACACAATAAAACAAAATACTGGATCATTACTCATTAAATCCTTACCTCTTATGTGAAAGCAATGTGAGATTACATATTTAAAGACAGGACAGCAATGTATACTCACAAGGAAGGCTTCACGGGCAACCCTCAGCACAGCAACCACTCCACCTCCACAGCAGCCCATAATTAGTCCTCATGCTTTTCAGAGGTGCAGTATTTGTCCTACCTTCATTCTGCATATCTTTTCATCAGTTATGGGGTTTTATCGTAACCTTAAAATGACTCACCATTAACAAGGCAGAAAAATTCAAACCCTCAGAAACTTCACTGACCCTCCCCTCTAAGGGCTCTAACAGCCCAACACTCCACACCTGTAATCCTCCACGTTGCCCACCCTTCATTTGTATCACCTGGTTGTAATTCCCTACTATATCAGTCTTGTTAAGACTTTAAAATAATCTTCTCTTAAAAACAACTCTTTAACCTTTTTCTCCCTATCAGTATCCCATCACACAGTTAAATGAAACTGCAGGCAGCCTAACTTTTAGATGTGCCATACTGCAATTTTAGTGTTCTTTTTTTAGTGGGTTTAAAAGATAAAGAAGATGGGAGTGTTTTGAAATGTGATGTATTTCACAACATCTCAAAGCAACAGGAAGTTTCCTCTTTTGTATTCCCACTGTGTTTCAAAGAAACAACTTTGCTTTAATTTTTTTCTTCAGTGTTTTACAATGTGAACAGTTTCTCTTAACTGCCACATGCAATCTTTTGGGGACTTCCAGAGTCTACATGCACAGTAAAAATTTATGGCAAATATAGCACTACAGAGTTCAATGTTTATTGTTGTTCAGTGATGTCCATATCTAATAGTTTAAATCATTATTAAAGAGATAATTACTCTTACTGGTAGCTATATAAGCATAAACTTGTATCTGAATGACAAGTTGGGCTTTTCCTGGCTGCATTTGAAACAGGAAAAAAAAAAATTGTAGTTGAACTTAGTAACCACTTCTGTCAATGATGCACCACGCAGAAATACAGCCTAGCTCACCTGCCATGTTTGTGGACACCCTGCACTGCTTGGCCTAAGTCTGAATTTAAACCCAAGCTCAATTGCAAACATGATCACATAGGCACAACCTCTGAAAATGAGAGGGAATTCTCCCTGTGTGCCTGTATCTCCAGTGAATTACACAGCCAGCTTCTGACAGAAATGTTCTTTTGTTCTCTGTTTCAGTGCCCAAACTGAGTATAGAGGGAAATTATTGTACTTCAGTATGTAATAACCAGTAGCAATTGGCAACTTCTTAAGAGCAAGTACTATACACTTTGCATGAGCTGCTAGTGTTACACAGAATGAATAAATCGACACAAACACACATACACACCATATGTACTATTTATGTACTAAAACATTGGTATATTACTGTTTAAAATTTTTCAAGACAGTAGAAGCGTTAACTTATTGGGCCTCAAAAAAAAGTAAAAGACAAGAAAAAAAGTTTATGGCAATCCAGTGATGGATTCTACAGACACAGCTAAGACATCATTATTCCCAACCTTAAAACTGAGATGCCAAGTAATTGATTTAATTAATACTAGTACCTTCATAAGTTAAAAGAGGCTGTATGACCCACTAGTTTAAGCACATGACCCAGAAGCCCATCATTTCCAATATAACTATGCAATCGATTTTCCAGCACGATCTTCATCAGTTCATGTACTTTTTATGAACTGAAAGAATTAAAGGTTTGCCCATTATGCAATTTCTTCACTTTTACTGCACAAAGGTAAATAAAACCAGTATTTGGATCCAACTGTTTCACTTTTTGTATTTATTGGGTTTATCCTACCATGCAAGGGTTTTTGAGGATATAAGGTTAGCTTTGCAAAGACTTGCTGACTTCCTAATTCCCACTCATTTCAATGAGGCAAGGATCAAAATGTCCCTGAAATCTGTGCCAAAATATTTGTAAGAACGTAAGAAACCATTTGAATTTTAAGTAACAGCTGCATTAAAAATCATAAATATCTAGTAGAATTCTATCAACTATGCACATATTTCTTAAACTACTAAAATAAGCAAGTTAGATGACTGCAACAAATATAAGTAAAGCAAATATCCAATCTTCCATTTCTGTATTGAGAAACAGGCATCAGGACAGACACATAGATGCTAACAAAAAAAAAAAAAAACCAACGCAGATCTCCCTCCCCTCAGGAGAACCATTCCAATCCCATTTCTCAGGTTCACAGTTAGAGCCAAAAACTGTCATAGGCACTGCAGGGGAAAAGAGTACAGGAAATCAGACTCTCACCATCCACTGGCTTCCCAGTTTTTCTCCATTTCAACCTTTATTTAAGGAGATAAGAAAACATTAGGATTTATTATAAGCTTTGAAAATTATGCACTGTGGACAAAGTAGTTTATAGTTTACTGTTGGGCAACAAGCATGCATATACAGCAACTTCACAAACAGACCGAGTCCATTTAAAGTTCTTTGAATCACAGAAAAGGTAATTAATCTTAGGTACCGCACAGAGAACTGGCAGAGTATTTTAACATAGTCAAAATGCTGAAGGTCCTTGATTGCTTTCTAATAAAACAGTATCAATTTTTGAATTTTATGTTTACTGTCTCATCTCTGCGGGACCCTAATGATAAATGCAGTATGGGAACCCAGTATGAATATTTCATATAAATAATTGCTATAAATGTTTATTATTGGAAATGCAGCAGTACATGAACCTTAATGTAATCTATATTATAGACTGATCAAATAATTATTTGTGATTACCGATCTTAGCGCATTTTTGTCCATGTTAATAGTATTTCTAGGAAGAGGTAACATGCTAGGAGGAGCATGTGCATAAGAGAATCCATGCTTTGAAGAGCAGGGGAAGAATACATTTACTCTTTACTAGCATTTACTTCAGAATGTTCATACAAATTCTGTATGTGAATGAACTAAAATTAAATCTCCAATATAGCTTAAAGTTTCAAGTATAAAATAAAATATAGGATCTTCTCCTTTCACTGAGAAGAACTTAACTCTGCCTTCTTTACACCCTCCAATCAGATATTTATACACATTGACAAGATCCACTCCCCTGCCAATCTAATTTGTTTATATTTTCCCTAACCTGGTCCAGCTCCATCAAGGGTAAGCCTTTTTTGCTGCAGACATTACCATTTGGCCTCAGGAACCTGGGATTCCTGAAAACCAGTCTTACCAACAATGACTGAGAAGAAGCTCAAAGTTCCTTAGCGTTCTCTGTGTCCTTTGTCACCAGATCCCCTGTCCCATTTGACCATGGGCCCACATTTTCTCTTGTCTTCCTTTTGTTGCTGAAGTACTTTCAGAAATCTTTCTTCTTGCCCTTCAAGTCCCTGGAAAGATTCAACTCAAGGTGAGCTTTGGCTTCTTATCCCTATCCCTGCATGTTCAGAGTCCCTACCTTTCTCCCATGTCTCCTATCCTTTCTTCCACCTCTTGTGTGTTTACTATTTGTGTTTGAGGGTTTTCAGGAGCAACTTGTCCATCCTTGCAGGACACCTGCTGTCTTTATCAGATTTCATTCTCCAGGATGGATGATTCCTGTGTTTGGAGAATCGATCCTTGGAAATCAACCAACTCTCCTGGATGCCTCTTCTCGCCAAGGCTGTAAACCATGAGAATTTTTTCAGGCAGGTCCCAGAACAGTCAAAAGTCTGCTCTCCTGAAGGCTGAGTGAGGTCCTTACTACATGTGTGCATTCTCTCGGAAGGTTGCATCACACTGTCCTCTTTTCTGGACTTCATTTTGACAGTTTGAAGATGTGTTAATTTTATTCAGAAATGTTATATAAGATTTTTGCTCTCAGCCCTTCATGAGGTAGGTTTCTCTGGAAATTTGACTCTAGCCTATTTCTAATAGTAATGGAGGTATTGCTTGGAACCTCTGTGAAGAGAGTATCAGTCTTTTATGTGTCACTACCTTAAATTCCCTCCTTTACACTCCTTACAGTCTCTGGAAGGCACATGATACTACAATAATTAAATATTTTAACTATGAGTTATTATATTTAAAATTCTAAAATCTATTTTCACCACTTCTTTTACTGGGGTTCACTGAAACTTATGAAGGCAATAAACCCATTAATGAAACACTTTGGTTGAGAATTTTAATGCAGTGAAGTCAAGAAATGAGTGTGCAATTACAATTCTACATATGAACTAGTGCATATGAATAACCTATATGGTATGTATATTGACGCAAATATGGAGCATTCTAGACAATAAGACAAAATTCATCACAGGTATAACGTAATTCCTAATAAATACTGAAATACAGACGTTTACTCTTTGATTCCAGAACTATGTCAAATGCCGGGGAGGGGGGGGAGTGTGTTTCTGGTTATAGCACATGAATTAATGTACCTGGCATCAAATAATATATTATTTCAAAAATTAGGGAGGGAGAAATGAAACACAAGTTGACCCATGTTAATGCAGTAGACTTCAATACTAAGTACTTCTCTCACATTTTTCTTCCATCTTACTGACCTTGGCTGCAACTTAATTGGTAAACAATTTTTTTCTGTACAAACACTGAACGAAAGTCTTGCTGTGACATTGGTGTAGACATGATGGTCTAATGAAAGCTAGGTTTATAGACTGCTCCTCACCTAAACAATTGTCACCTCTTCTCAGACATTTTGTTATGGATGTGTACCAAATAAATGTCATTTGGATCATGATAACCACTGAATTTTTTTTGCTTCTCTTCCCTTTGATATACATCACAGTTGAGTAAGTCACTATCAGACTTCATGGTAATAAATATTACTTAATTGGAAGATTTTGAGATATTAAAGAACAGAAGCAGTCTATAAAGAAATACTCTGGCCACGTAGTGTTAATGCATGTGCAGTCTTTGAGAGAAAAACAGATAGTTCTACACACAAAAAGTGTGACTGAAAAGAGACTTCTCTGTAAGGAATCATTAGACTCTTTTCCTTCAGAATTGTCTTTAATAAAACACATTCCTTTAAGGATTTAAGAAATTTCTTTCTAAGGAAATATTGATTAATCAACAAAAAATGAAAGAGGCATATACTCTAAAAGACTGTAGGGAGTTATCTAAATTAGCACACTTGGTTTTAAGAGAAGCTTTCATCAGGCTTCATTTTACTTATATTTCTCAAAATTTGTATTTCAAGCAGCTGACTTCCATGAACATATTTTCACGCAATCACATCAGAAAGCTATTAATGATAGATTTGCCTAGAACATGATTCAGAAAGCTAAGGAAGCGCAGAATTCAAACAGGAAGTGTCAAAGCAAATGAAGCTGTTGTGGGCAGGAAAGAAATCTTACATGGCCTTTCTTAATCATAATTTCTATTTTGCCTGTGCTCATCAAGCTCATTGAGATGCACTGTGGAAGATGTTCTAAATAACCACCCTGACTGAATGGGCTAGGACCTGGGAATGAGTGGTATGGAATTGACGCGGTGCTCAGGGAATATCTATTTTTAGAACTAAATCTATGTAGAATTATTGAAAAAGAGAATGATACAATGTACGTGTACTGCTGGAGAAGATACTTTTAAGAGGATTATACAATTATACTCACCCTGTGTGAGGTAATGAGGGATCAGAGTACCAATAGTAAACAGCAAAGCAAGAAGAATGGAACTCTTCTGGAGTGATTTTTACCTATGTACAGACTACTTTATTTCTCAAATGAGCAATACAACCACTGTGATAACAATACAGACATGCCCATCCGTATTCTTTCCCATGCATAAGGTAACTTAAAATACAGCCAACAGAAGCTGTACAGAAGTTAAATATTACTTATATAATGGAACTGTTCTTGTTCGGACTGAAGAATAAATGGAAAGTAATTCAGGGCACCGATACAGAGTTACAGTTCTCTCTCTGCGTCCTACCATGAACACCATAGCTATGTGGTTCATATTATTACTGATTCCCCAGATTAAGCACTCTAAATTTCTATCAGTGTTTTTTACAGGCTGTAAATCTGGAATCCACTCTCCTGAAGATTTGCAAATCATTGCTCCAGATAGTTTCTAGGCACCAAGTGTCACTTTGGTTTGTATTTCTGTGTTCAGTAGATTATAAACAATACGTATCTCACATATGTCATTATTCAGCATTAAATCTTAAAACTGCTTTAAAAGGAAAGTCAATAGCATTTTTCCCATTATATAGATGTGGAAAATGAGGTAAGCCGATAAGCGAATTTGCTCTAGCCAGTGAATATGATCTCCTAAGTCTCAGTTCAGTGCTCTGTCAAATAGAATCACTGCTTTTAGCAATTAATAAAAAGGAGTTTATCATTTTCTTATTATGCAAGGTTCGTTTAGCTACTCTCTGATAAATTTCTTTTATATATTTACAGTATTTTTTATGTAGGCCTCCTTTACACAAGGGTTGCTTGCTTCAGTGATGAATCAACATATGGAGAACTTGTAAATGAATACATAAATAAATGCATTTCTGGAAAAGAGAGATATTTCTGCATAACTCTTACACTATCTTTACTATGTGATGAAGATAATAAAAACAAACAACATGTAGCCATAGAACAGTAATATATTTCACACAAACAATGGGAAAAAAATTGATATTTTTATACTGAATGCAGCGTTTGATATAAAGGTGGAGTTATTGCTGCCACTACAAGTGGAATACCATTCTCTATAACGTATCATTCAGAAGCATCAGTTGCCTTTAAAACCATTCCTTTATAATACACTCTGCATCCTTACACATACAAAGCTCTTTCAGAGCCCAGAGTAAGGACTGCAATTTAGAAAAACCTGCAGAAAGCTAACTCCTGAACAGCAAGTTCGAACAGATAATCTAGCGTATCTATATTTTTAGACAGTCCAAATTAACAAGACTCATGGTAAAGGGTGTGTGCAGATCTCAATCACAAAATACCATTGTTGCAACAGAGCTCTGCTTCCAAAAACCAACTCTGGAATCTGGCAAAGAATTAAGAGTGCTGTTAATTTTATTCTATAGTTAACAACCAGACCCAAATTGCTTCAGCATTACCCACCTACCCACAGGCAGGAAAAGCAATTTTTGCCTCAGAATACTACCTGGCTCTCAAGAGAAAGTTGTAAATACTAAAGCAGCACCGATTATTTTCCTTCTTGTAAATCTAACAGAAAAAGTCTTCATGCTTTTTTCACTAGTGGTGCAATTTTTTTCACATGGTCAGATCCAGAACCTGCAGAGAAATTAATCAAGTTCTAGATACCTTAACACACACACACACACACCCCAAATCTACTATAGTTGCAGCCAATCCTAATATTTACAAGTCAGCCAAAGAGTTTCTTAGGCCTAAAGCAGCCTTGAGCAAAAGTCAGGACCTGTTAGTACTCTTTAGATATTAAGACTTCAACCCATTTTCGGACCATTTATCAAGAACAGTATGAACAGTTAATGCTTACCACATCCAGCGGCTGTCTAAAATGTAATCTGTGTCCCCTTTCATGAATTCAAAGGTGCCCTGACGCAGGAGAAGGATCCAGGTTTGGAAGCCCTATTGTGCTGACCTTAGGGCACTGTGCTTCTCAGAGGCTTCCTTCTTATGCTCCTCTCTTTTTCTTGTGAGTGTTCAAGGAAGAGAAAGCAAGAGGAGCAATGCTGGGGCTGAAACCGAGTGCTGCAGTGCACAAGTTAGTGCTCTTACAAAAGTGTAACCTAACGTATGTGGGGCTCATAAGGAAATGAATATGCAGTGACAGTCACTAAGGAGCTCTGTGGTCTTCTCCTGGTGCAGAGAAAGAAGATCTCAGTCTATCCCCCAAGAAATCTTCAGCAAACTGTGCCATGCATTAGGCAAAAATTGAAGACTGTCCCAAGTCATTCAGAGGTTTACTCTTTCAAAGACCCAAGTGTGATGCACCCATATGTAAACTCCCTGATTCAAGAATCAGCCACCTACTAAACAGTCTAAACAACATTCTGTCCCAGGCTGTGTGTGGCCAGTACAAAATAAGGTGATAGAGGCCATTTTAGCATCTTTTAGCAGACTGCTAAGGAAATGTTTATATGTACAGCAGAAGTTGCCATGAATACTGAAGGGAAGAATTCTGGGACAAGAGCACTCAGTGTTACATTTTTCAGATGCACCAAATCTTTTTTCTGCACCTGCAAAGAAAACAGCATCACCATGCGAGTCCAGTGTTCTCAGACCCCTATCTTCACTAAAGGTGCAAACAGGTGCGTGCCACTGCTCTTTGGTCAATCTTTTCTTGCACAAATTGGTCTTCCAATACTGCGTGTGTCTGGGGCACTTTAATAGAAGTGTTCGTTTACACCATTCTACATTTAAATCCTGTGCTAGATTATAGATGCTGAGCCCCACTAACTTCCCAGCTTTCCCTCAGGTTCTGGCTTTTACCCTGGATTTAGTTCAGCCCAGCTGAGCTAGGGTTACACATCTATGTGAGGCCTTGACTAACCTGGCACATACTCACTTGTTCCTTTAGAGAAACATCGTCAGAATCTCTATGTATCTTTTCTTTTTTTTTTTTAATTTAAATAATGTAATCTATTCTAGAATGCTCTTTCTTCAGTTTGCCCAATACAAACGTGACAGGAAGGTGAATCCCATTTTAATTTGGTTACTGCCATTTTTATTGTGTTGTGACAAAACCTTAAATATGATAGGTTGCTGATGGATGTGCATTTTGATAATAAATTAATAAGTATAATATATATTTTTCTTTATTATTTATTTATATTATTTTCTTTATTAGTAGCAAAAAAATAAATTCAATCCACAGTTTTCAGATGGAATTTTAATAGGTAACTAGATATTTTTAACACTTTTCAACAATATGAATATGTATTATCCTAATACTAGCAATTATGTTTTTTCTAATACTCTTGTATTTCAAGTCCTTTAATTTTTGTGAAGCTGTCAGGGGAACAAATAATAATAAAAAAAAACCCCTAACTCTTTTTCATTTAGCAGTATTATTTCAATTAGATTAATATTTCCCAAGTTTATAATTAATTTGATAGAAATGTCATTATAGTAAAAAGTCAATACTCCTTCTGTTCCTTGCTGGCAAACTTTCTTTACAATGTAGAAATTCATAACGGTGCCAGAAATCATCAATTTGCCTAAATATGGATATACACATGTCAAATATTTGTTTCTTTTTACTAATTTCTATAGCACCTACTAACATGGTATCTAGAAGAATTTTCTATTATTTATTCTAATAAATATGAACATAATAGGAACAATTTAAATAGATATTTAATGCAAATGCCCAGCATCTCCTCTAATGTTGCTGCAGTCCTCTGAGGTCTAAATATTTCTTGTACAATTGTACTCTATCTAAGGAAACTTTTGATTTTACATTTTGAAGACTAGAAGGCCAGATTATCATGAGTATTTCAGTACAAAAGTATATATACTGAAAACATAAGATATTTATCATCTGAAATACTTACAAGTGTTTAGGGTTAGTAGCAAATTTCACAGAAAGAACTGTATACGAATTCTTGCAAGTTTCAAGCCATCTTTGTCCTCTAATCTGTACATAATGTGTGAGAGAATTTTATAATTCCAATGCCAGACATAATATACCTAAAAAAAAAATATCTTTACATAAGCAGCTTCATACTGGGAAGCTCTTAGCCATTTCAAATCTCTGCAAATAACACTAAAAAACTCAATTTCACAAAAAAACAACATGATACCTACTATGCATTTTACTGACTTATTCCTGTATAGGATTACTCTAAATTTCATCTCATAGTTCATGTTATTTGTTCTTTAGTAATATATCTAAACTTAATTTCTAATTAGCAAATCCTTTTTCCTGTTATTTCCAGGGAAGATGAAGTCGACATCTTCCCAGCACCTACATTTAATGTGTGTAGATCTACAAACAAAAGAAAAATATGTGCAGATACTGGAATAATAAGGAATAATCTCTATTGTGGTGTTTTCTACCACAATGAAGCATCACCCAATACCAACATGATGACTCCTCAAAATAGAATTCTTAGAGCATTCTAGAATACATTTTTCACTCAATTAGCTGTATTATAAAATCCCATTTCCTAAGACTGCTGTTTTGAAATTGGAGAATGAAAAATCAGTTAGGACATGTTCCCCATTCCAACAATTAGTGCTGCATTGTTTTTACAGTATTTTTTCTACTAGTATTTGTATTTTAAATGTTAAGTAGTGCAGCTTCTATTTATTCTCAGCCTGTTTTTATTTTATAATATAAACATCTCCTGATGGCCACAACAGATTGTTATAGATGGATACTTTTTGTGACCTCATACTATGACCTTTATGTTTTTATGGACCACTATTCTTGGAAAACTGTTCTGAAGTCTATTGATTTCATGATCAAAACCTCATCCTCAAATGTAAGTAGATATTTTTAACTTCCTGATATTGCACAAAGGTAGTGTTTTCTATCACTCCATTAGTTTTTAATAGTTTCCTATACTGTCTCAAGATTCTTTCCCTTAGTATTTTTTTTACCTTTTAAATATTTACAGGGCATCATCATTCTCAATCTTAGACATTATTTGATCAGTTCTTACTGAGGGGAGCATTTATCCAAACGATATGCTAACCCTGATGTCAGCGTAACTATTTATACCTTTCAGCATATGTTTTCTTCCGCTGCACCGTGGCCTTAGATCTTTCACTCTATTAGAGCAAATAATTATTTGCCTTTTCCTTATTATTTTTGCAGTTTTTCTCTTGACTTCTTCAACACACCAGTGTCTTTTTGAATTGAACGTAAAATACAAAACATTTGTGTGCATATTTTAAGCTGCTCCAACTCAAAACTCACATTTTATACCACTTTCACAAATTCCCAGTGGAAACATCATTTTCAATACTCAAAATTTTCATCTTTCATACATGGCATGTTTTTTATCTCATATGAAGCTTTTTTTTGCTGTTGTTCTACATTTTTACAGAAATTAAAAAATACAGAGGTAATTAGAGAAAGAACACAAAACCACATAAGCAAGAACCATAGCTGTAAGGGACTACAAGAGGTAATTGTAGGATCATAAGAGATAATAATAAACACTGACAAAGTATACACTGACATAGACCAAAACTACACTTCACAGATATTTACCCCATACACTTACATCACTGGGATTTCATCTGGACACACATCCCTTGTTAGATTATGAGAATGTCTTTCAAGTCCCTACTGAAAGAGGTTTCATGACCTCTGTCTGTTCCATACAGTAATTATCTTTGGAGTTAGAAAAGTCCTTTACAATCTGATTTAAATCTTTTGCCATGAGTAAAATCCTATGACATGAAGATATGAAGGACCATTGATTACTGTATCTTCACACTCCTCTCCTCTTGAAACTTCATCAAGCTACCTGTATCCTTTTTGAAGTAAGAATAATGAGAGAGATGTTATCCATTTTAACATCACCAGCGTGAGGTAAATTCTAATAATTATTTCATGTCTTAAACACAACACCCCTAGTTACACATTTCAGAAACATATCTCCTGTTTTTGCCATTCAGTTACAATAATTCGAATTCAGGTTTTATTTCTCTATTGTCCTCCTCCTTTCAGATGGTACAACTCCCTAACCAGTGAGTTTACATTTTGTCTCACGATTTTTCCTTCCTAAAAGTAATGTCATTTCTGAATCATTCCTGCAGTTTTGTCCAGGTCACTCAGAATTCTGAGACCTTCTTCCAATAAGCTTTCAAGCCCTTCCACTTTAACTTATTACAAAAAATTAGCTGAATAGAGTTTCATGAAGACCAGAGTGAGGAAAGCATTAAATATTTTACTTGGTCTTTGACTTGCTTTTCTTGAATTCATTTATTAAACCTTTAATGTAATACTTAAAGTGACCTTTTGGACCGCAGTAGTAAAAGATTAGATATATATTTGTTATGGAAGACAATGATGAGTGTATTAATGACCTGCAAAAATACTTGTTGTATAAATTCTTATGCAAATATATTTTTATCAAGAATAATCTGCTGGGAGATGCTACACTATTACCAGTATTCAGATTCCACAGAGTCAGAGAATGGGCATGAACCCTTTGGACTTCCAATCTCCCCTTATTTCCCTCCATTTTCACATTTTCCAAGCATCCACCTTGGGCAGCCTACTCAGTGACTTTTCGGAGCATAAATCCTTGACAATATGGAGATGACTCCAGTGGGTTATTTGGAAACTACCCAGGAGGCAGAAATGTTGCCGGCAGCACAGCTCTACAAGCCATATCTTTCTAAACTACAATGTGATAAGTTTTACAAGTATTACAAGTATTAAATAATATTACTAATATAGTCTGGTACCCAGTGCATTTTTTACATAGAAATTACAGAGAGTGACCCTTAGCACAAAGAAGTGGCCTAATAAATCAGTTATACATTAACATAAAGCAAATTTATTTATTGTTACCTGTACTTTTTTAATACTAAGAGCATAGATAAAAGATTTTCATATATATCTTTACAATAAAAAATAACAAAGGCTATAGTCTTGAAGTGGCAATGACAGTGGAAGGGCATCTTGCTGTAGAAAACTAATGTATAAAGCAGTTAAACTATGACGAAAAGGTGAAATATTATTAAATATAATTCATTTATTCACTTATGAATACTGTATGTGCATCTACAAAGGTATGCTTCTTAATGCAATTTAATGGCTTTGAATGTAATTTTCCCACTATTTACAGATCTGACCCTTCTCTGCAACATCAGTTTCTCAATAATCAGCACTTTTATGTTTGCTAACTCCCAATAATATTTGTAAAATAAAGGACATCATAGAGTAAACTTTGCATCTGTTAACTTCAATCTAACCCACACCTTGTTCTGTATAGTGACATCCCAAGAACCATCTTTGCTAAGCATTCTAAACAAAGGAAGTCCCAGTTATCTATCTTTTCTTCTATAAATATTATCAACCTAGCAACAATGTGATTAACTATGATTGTTACTAATAAAAGTAGTAGGTAGTTCCCTGCATATTTTCATTTTAGTTTCTAGACAGAAGAAGAGTCTTTTTAATATTGGCAGAGAATGGATTTTCTTCATACTATAAAGTATTACAGCACTGAATAAAGTCTTTCTGATCAAACCAGACCATAATAGCTTTTGTCTTGTGTCACTTTATGTTAGCCAGCATCAGAAGAGAAAATAAGCAGAGGCTTGCTATTGTGCCTCTATTTTAAAAGGGCCTTCCATCTGGTAGGAAGCAGAAGCCATCAGCACTGTAATTAAAATGCAATTACTGTCCCCCGCCGCAATCCCAGGACGACCATTCCATCTGTGTGATATACAGTGGAAAAAACACAATTTTTTGCACTTTTCTAGCTCCATTAAGTTTATTCTCTTTCTATTAATTAATCTAACAGCACTAAGGGGTCGTTCCTGTTTTGCAAGCCATTGTGTCACAAACTGCGCACTCACAAAGACTGAAACCACATGAATTTTTAAAACTCTCCGCTATCTCTGTGACATAAAACCTTAATTACTTCTGACTAAATCTGTAATTAAAATATATCACCGCAGCAGATTTACCTGCGTGTGGGTGTTGAAGTGCATGCTTCTGTGACTGTCACAAATGAATCACTCTGAGACGGTGTTATAAAAAGGGAGATTAGGATGTATGACAGAAAGGATGCAGAAAAGGGACTTGAAAATGAAAAACTGGCAGCAATCTAGGAAAAAGATGTACACTGGTAAAATAAGAAAGAGTCATTCTCTTATTTTGTTGAATTTTTAAACAAAAATATTCATAGTATGTATAGAGACATGTCGGATGCTCCCACATACAGCTATTCTTATGTAGTCCTACATTTTAATGTGCTACCATGATCATACAACAATAAAATGACAGTAAGTAAAATATTGCACAGCATTAAATAAGATCCCATAATATTTTTCATAGCAATACACCTTGTATAAACAGAAATAATCTCATAATCTCCCCTTCCTTTCATTCACAACTGTGTAATCCAAGGCCTTCCATCTGCAGACCTATAAATCTGTGACAGAAGTACAAGCATTGTGTAAAAATATTAGCTAAATATTAGGGTGAAAACTTAGCCCTGTCATAGCTTGTTGGAGTTGTGCCTTTGACTTCAATGGAGTCAAAGGGTATTTTGTCTTTTCTTGTAATGCATATTTCTAGGGGAAAACAAAGAAACAAGGCCCTCTGCAAATGACCAGTTGAAAGAGGTGAGCAAACTAGCAGTGATCCTCAGTATGAGAATCTTCGTTGTGAAATGTCATGCAAAAATGGTATTAAAAGTCCTGGCAAATAATAAATCCCAACCCCCCAAACCCTTTCTTTATTTTTTGAGTTTTGAGTATCTTGGAATCCACTAAGGTTCAGCATGTGCATAAGTGTTTTTACAAACTCAGCATGTGGGCTCAATATGTCTCCAACAGAAGAGAATTTTGGCATTTCATAGATTTCATAAAGGGTAAGCCCAGAAATATTCATAAAATGATTAGGCTAGCTTCCTGCAGCTCACAGGTCATTAAACATGGCACTCACCCTCTTATTTAGTACAATGGCATGTGTTCTGCCAGTGCATATAGAGTCCCACTTCTAAGATACCACAAGACATGGAGTCCCAATTTAAGACTTTGCTCCAGTAGGTAATGATACCTACCAGTAAGAATTTGTGCCTCACTCCAACTTGTTTTATCTGGTTTAAGATTCCAGCATTAGTTTCTACAAAGCTTCTGTGCTTGAATAAAAAAAAGCGTTTTAATACCCAGTATTTTCTTCCTGTGAATTTACTTGTACACTGTAATCATGTTACCTATCAATCTTCTTTTGATAAGATAAACAGATTGAGCTATTTAAATCTCCCACTATAAAGCGTTTTCTCCAGCTCTTAAAATGTTTGTGTCTTCTTCCTGTACCTTCTGCATTGTTAAAAATAAGGAGAACAACAGTGTGTAAAATACTCTCCATCCTCAAGGTAAGACAAAAATGATGGGATTTTCTACTTTATGTGGATATCAAAATAGCTTGAGCTCGGAGTTGGTACTTGACAAGGAGAAAACGAATCTGATCAGCAGTATTCCATGAGGAAGTGGCTCCAGCAGCTACTGAGTTACCACAGATGTTATTGAGAGCTTTAGCTTGCATGCAATGAGTTATCAAAGATAACCTAATTGGCAGTACCTTGGTTTTCTGCAAGGATAGGCTCCCAGGCCAGTCAGCTACACTGAACCTACAGGAATTTAGTGGGTTCAGGAGTTACTGTCTCACTGGAACCAGATGGTTTGGCTATAGCTTGTCGCTGTGTAGGAAAGTGGTTCTCACACACTTCCTATAAATATTGTCATTCAAACTGATACTTTTTAAATCACAAAAACAGTGGTGATTTGGTGTTGCTTAAATAAAAAAAAAACAACTGATATCACAGGTTTCCTAGACCCAGATGCTGAGTATTGCATAAATAAAGGTATATTATTATATTGAAAGACAACAGAGAGAAATCTTAAGATTGACCACCTGTGACTGAATGAATAAAGCATCACATTCAACATTGGTGATGTATGAGATACATCGGCACTTACACATAAAAAAAGAGTTAAATAAACAAATTTGTAGGAATCACTGATAAATATTATTGCTATAATTTGAGCAAAGATAAAGAGTTTAGATATTTTGGCTTTCTGGCTACAATACAGGTTTATGATAAAAATTGTTAAAATAATTGCTACTTTAAATGATTATATACACTCATTTGAAAGTGCTATAAATATCCAAGTAGGATTCTTCACTCTGGTCCAATACTGGTCTTCTGATTATCGAGATCACTTCTTCTCCTGTGTAAGCATATCAGACACAAGACTACATATATACTTCCAATATATGTTATGACAGTACATAGTGGCCCACGCTTAGATCTTTTTCACATTCAGATCCTATTGGTATATTTAGAAACAAACTGCACACAAAAATGTCCAGTCTCAGAAAATGCAAAGATAACATGGTAGGCCTACGTAACTCATTTGATTATGGCAGGAGTTGAGTAAGACTTGATTCACTCTGCCAGTTAGTTTATCAATACAACTATAGGTATGTGGAACATAATAATTGAATATACCCTAAGGCTATTAATTGCTATTAATTATTAACGCTATTAATTTCACCTCCTAAGGACATCCTATAGGACACTGGTTATTGTTTTGCCATAGAAAAGTGTATGCATTAAACAGGAACAACTCAATGGATTTAAACTGACTAAAAGGAATTTGGAGGTTATAAACACCTCCTAAATATATTTTAAAATGTAACGGCAACCCATACCAACAACAATTGTTCAGAATTATATGGAAGGAACAAAGAAATTTCATTCTTTTTTTTTAAAGAAAACTATGAGGAAACATGTTTAAAACATGGTATCTGCTTCAATCACTCTTTGGTACACAGAGGCTGCCCGCAGTCTGTGAAAGGTAGCGAAAGACCTCTTGACTGATGTAAGCAACAGCTACACACTAGGATCTGTTTTGCTAACGTAGTGCATAAAGCAATACTAAATTAGTTTTCATATCACACAGTCTATCACTGTTTGACCCTCTGGGCTGTTTTTATTTATAGAATGTAGTTTCTAGTTTACTTTAGTGTTTTCATATTAAATAAATATTCATGAAAGTGCACTCTTCCTGAAATTGGGTCATTTAGGCAGACTATCCCATTAAAAATAGATTTACTTTTTTTACAGGTGTCATCCATTAAGGTAGGGAATAGACAAAATCAGCCAATTGTATCTGTCAAGAAGATGTTAGTCCTTCCGGAAAGTCAGTTTTCTGTCCTTTACATATAGCACTTAATAGCAAAAGGACTACCTTCCTTTCTGTAGCATTCATACTTTGGGGAATTTTTATTGTTGAAAGATTTGTATCTGAGAGTTTGAGGAGATATTTTAGACCTTCCAAGTTGTTCAGACTCTGACACTATGGATATAAATAAAAGTATGCTTTTATTGGCTCAGATTTGGCGAGACTCTTGCAAGATTGACTCAAGGAAGAGAAGTTTAACTCCTCACTAGGGTTAACCACAAACAAGTGACAGAAGACAAAGTAGAACACTGATGTGGTCTCCTCTAGGCCACATGATAAAGGAAGCTCTATAGAGCAGTGAATCACTAGGGTTTTGTATAGTGTGTCTCTTGGTCATATAAACCCATACAGTGTGGGTTCTTAAATTCAGCCTTCACCTTCCATATACTCGAACCACAGTGGTTCAGTTGGAAAGAATGTGGAATAAGAGTTTTAGGAGCATGTATAGAGAGGAAATAACATCTGTGACAGATGCCACAGGAGGAATTGGCAAGGCTTGGATACAGTCTGAACAAAGGACCAGGGTGAGAGGTGTGATCAAAAGCACAGGGTTGGAGGGATGGAGAGAGACAGGTACTTCTATAGAGCAGTCCATCACCCCACTCCCTCCGAGAAACTATTTTAAAATGGAACGAATAGACTTTCAGAGGGACTTTTGTGGAGGGGTTGTGATACACAGAGTTCTTAGACAGCTAATCTAGACTGGAAATCTAAACTTCAGACTGCGACATTTAAATTAGATGAGTTTTAGGATTAAAAAGGACAATTTATCGAAAGATACAAGCAACTTTGGTGTATTTCCCCAGTCAGAACTGATACTTCCAGTCCAGTCCAGCATGGGTATTACAACCATACCTAAGAACACAGCTAGCTACCTGTAGAACATTTGCATCGTTTCAGTGCCAATGAGCCTGTAACAACTCGAAGTTTCACCACATGGCATTTATTAAACTCAGGGTCAAATTTTCGGAGTGTGAGTTTGTGCTAATCTAAGAGTAGTAATACTTATGTATTGCATCCATTGCATCCATTAGATGAGATGTATCAGCCAACAAGTTCTAGAGTTTTCTTTTGGTTTAGTGCCATGAAACACTATTGTATTAAATGGCTAAACAAAACACACAGATTTTTTCCAAAATATTATATTGAGGAGGGTGTTAAAAGAAGAAATTATCCATTTTCCATGGATATTTTCCTAGCAACATGAAGAGTCTTGAAAGGTATTTTTAACATGTTCAGTAGGGTATTAATACAGAAATCAATAGCTCCCATTCAAAAGATAAAACAACTATAGAGAAGAGCAATTTCCAAATGCAGCAATTGTTAGAAACACATGTTGTTTAAAAATGGGACAAACATTATCATAGAACATTAAAACAAAATACTTCACAAATAACTTACCTTAAGTCATCCTTGCAATATTCTAATTGCCTACTTGCCTAGGGTGAGAAATTCTTTTGATGGGCAAGTAAATTATCATTAGTCTTGTCCATTATTATCAATCATTATGGCAAAATGCTGATTAGTGAATTTATGCCTAGGCTGGTACATTTTCATGTCAACTTTACGACGTAGGTTCAAATTAAGTTACAAGTCAGGGCACTAAAGAAGTCAAAAATCAACCGTATAAATTTCTTCATCTGCATGCTGATGTGTATAACCCTTACAATTTTTAATGTAATAGGAAGCAAGTCCTCTAAGTGTTTTCAGACATAATAAAAATTATTGTGTGTCACAAGGTCTGTAAGTGAATGTTTAAACAAAAAGATCTATGTAAGATGACTGGACTACAGTGTCTGCTGAATAGAACTGCAAAGCATAACTCAGGTAAAAGAGCTGAACAGATGTCTGAAAGAAGAGTTCCAGCTCTCTAAAAATGAGGCTGATTTATTCCTTGGTTGATTGACAGCAAATAAAGACTGAAGAGCTTCCTACAGTAGGGCTGTTCTTGCAAAGAGCTGCTAGATTTAAGAAAGCATATGTTGTTTCTGAGTGCAAGTGTCAACAATAACAAATCACCATGCTCAGGTACACAGTATCTTACTGGAGTTGCTCTTAGCAAAAAAAAAAAAAACACCAAACGCAACATTTTTCTTCTGAATAACATTTTTTCTCAAGAATAAGAATGAAATGTTGATACACTGGTGGGACAGGTAGTGCTGTCAATTATTGAATTCTAATTCTCCTTCTTCAATCAGCTTTGGAACAATCTACCTAGAACTCTAACAAAATTCAAGCATTTTATTTGAATGGGGTGACTTTTTTTGCCAATTGACTGACTAGATTTAACATCTTGAAAACTGTAGGCAAAATATTTTAAACATAGAGGCCATAGAGGAATACTGAAGTCCTATAAAACATTCCATGGTGTCTTCGTTGATACTCCCTACTACAGCAAGGTGGTGAGGTCACAGGTGGAGGAGAAGACAAAGAATTCTTCATTCAGAAATGCATCTCTTGCCATGCCCATTAAAAGCTCCCTCAAACTGGGAAAGTAAAAATAACAGTTCAAATAAGATCAGCAAGAGAAAAGTCAAAATCATACTCTAGCCATGTACAAGATCTCCTCTGTAGGATGCTCTAATGTATTTGGGGTAATGTGCAATTCTCCAGGTGCAAGCACTGTTGCTTGGAAAAAGAGAATGCTTTTTCTCATTCTTCCCATTCTCCCTCTTCTGTGTACAAGCAGCACAGAGCAGGAAGCTCCTAAGACTGAATACACAGAAAATATGACCTGAACTTGATGACAGAAGCAGTAATTTAGAACAAGAATCAGAAGATTGCAAGAGACTGCAGCACTGCAACCGGGAGAGGAAAGGAACATGAGCAGGACTTACACTGAAAGATATAGAAGTCCATAATTCATGATGGGAAGTGGAATTGCCTGGGCAAAAAACTGTTATTAGCAAGAGGGAATGTTGCCATAGGTTGTGAGAAGCAACTGGATGGAAGGCATTTGCCTAGAATAGGCTTTCTACTCATATGTGTACTTTGTCTCAGGAAGGTACATAGTCTAGGTTTGGTGAATGACTTCGAATCTCCAGACCTATCACTTCAACTTTGCAGTTCTTAAGAGCATATGAAAGTATGGGTTTCTTTCCTGAAAGAAGTCTTGTTTATTTTACTGGAAGAAAAACAATTTAAACCAGAGTTTATAATAGAGATAAGCTCTAGATGAATGTTTCAAGGGATTCACATTCTTGGCAGTTACACATAAGTGTAGCCATACTGCAATATATTTAGATGCAGTGGCCAACAGCAGGGGTCTAGCACAATGGAACAACCAAAGCAGCTGGACAATTTCATAGATTTATAGATTAAAGGCCTGAGGGGACCATTGTGATTATCTAATCTAACCTTTGGTATAATACAAGCATGGTTGCTGGTTTGTTGGGGTTTTTTTTCATCAAAGTATATATTTTAGTGCAAAAAAACCCATCAGTTGCCAGTGATAGAGAACAAAGTCTATGGTAAATCATTCCAACACTAACCTAACGGTTATAAATAATTTCTAGTCTGAATTAATCTCAGCTTCTTTCTTCCTCTCTTTCTATTTATACTTTTATTTACTGAACTGAAACACTCAAAGCTTTGTTTTCTAATATTTTACTAATTCTTGTGGCTCTTCTCTAGAACATTTCCAAATTATCCAGACCCTTCTTGACTTCATATTCAAAATCAGTTCATAAAGTAACTTGGTTTAACCCTGTGTTTTTTCAGGGTCTTTCTTCCCATTCCAAAGTCACTCCATTAGATGGACATGAATGAACACCTATCTTTTTCATTATATATCGCTTGCCCAGTTCTTTGTCACTGTGAACTTCATCTGAGTTTTCTGTTTTCTTTCAAATATTGTAATAATGTTAAACACTATAGATCTAAGAGTTCATAAATTACCTACCACTGCAGAAAACTGTTCTTTGCTGAAGTCATTCAGACATCAATATATATTGGTAAAGAAGAAAAAAACCAAAACCACCAAACCAACACTAATAGAAGTTCTATATTCAAAGCTTTGAGTACTACTTCCAGTGAGTAACTCAGATCTCAGTAAAAACTTTCTTTGGAGAAAAACGTCTTCATATACAGACACAAATTCCAAAGGCAATCTGAGTATTTTCTTCTTAAAAAATAAAATTAAATTAGGTTAAAAAAAAAGATAAAGACCCCAAACACCAGAGCAGTAACACTTGGTATCAAACCTACCAAGCTCAACTGGATCATCACCTGTGTGAACACTGTGGTACAATAGGTAATAATAACTGCAGCTTTACAGAGTTTATATTAATATTATATTTTCAAACATCTCAAACAATTTACCAGTCTGACTGAAAGTCTAAACACTTTAAATTAGTTTCATGAATTTATATTTTTTTTTAGCATGAAATTTGGTGAGTTTAAAATATAATTCTGACCCTGGACTCTCTAGACAGATTTTTCATAAATACATATTGGCCGTTGACAATTATTTCTTATTCCCTGCAACTTGATGATTCAAATACCTGTTTTTCATTTGAAAAACATTAAAAAAAAAAAAAAAATCCTAGAGATCTAGTAGTCTCTCGTAGTTTAGGTTTAAATTACTTTAGTGATTTCCTTAGAGAACATAACATTGAAGAGCTTTGAAGAAAGATAGTTGGCATTATGACCATGTGTCATTTTATGATAAAAAATATTCTAGAGAAATAAAGCCTGCTGTTACCCATAGTAAACAACCAGTTATCACTTTAAAGAATATACGATCTGATCTTTTCAGAAAAGTGGGTAGAGTTTTAACTCTAATACAGGGTAGACACACTCAGACAAAAATTATTTGGCTAGGTCACTTCCTGATAAGATTTCTAATGTTTATTCAGTTCTAATATGACTAAGTGACTAACCTATAATAACTGGTAAAGAAACTATAGCTATTTTTCCTGTAAAGTCACAGACTACTCCACTTTGACTACCAATTTTAAAATCTACAGACAAATACTGCAATGACTAAAAGCACTGTAAAAAAAATGTTATTGCTGATAGGTGTTAATTTTGAAAAGAACTTTCTTTGCAAAAGCTGGCCATTATTTGAAGCCTTTTGTAGGAGTTGAAAGTAAGTAGGTCATTTTCTTACATTCCCTGTAGATCTTTTCTGTCCTTTAAAGTCTTCATAAACAAAAGCTATCATTTTTGCTATGGATACTGAGACCTGGAAATGTACTCATTATGAGCATTATATTTTGCCCAGGCAAGAGCGGAATGAAGCTTAGTTGTGATTCACTTTCTAAATAAATTTTATCCCTAGTGCAAACTAATCTGTTGCATACATATATATATATATATATATATATATATCATTAGTATATATATTTGCAATTAATATAAATGTTAGTATATAGACAATATATTATTGTAAATATTAATATATATAGTTGTTAATTCAGACTTGCAGGAATGTCTTATCATGTATAGCTCTAATACCGTTATTTAAACATTTCTTGGAATCTATCAGGCTAGATACTGTGTTTGTACTAAGCTTATCTTCTTTCTAACTAACTCTTTCAGGATTTCATCATTTGTACACAATTCAACCACACAAAACCTATTGATAACAAAATTAAATCCTCTTCCAAGTAACCTTACCTTGACCTTAGGATTTTACCTTGACATTTCTTTCCTTATCAAACTAAAATCAAAATTAATCAAAATAAATTTTTTTCTGCATAACATTAACATTTGAAAATGTGTGTTTTTTCTATGAACTCATGTTCTGAAAACGTGCATAATGAACAAATTTGATAATTACAGAAATATGTATCATAATATGATATATGTACATTAATATATTTCTTTTCCCCTTATTGCCCTAAAAGATTCATATTGATGGAAATTATTATGCAATTACAGTTAAGTCAGCAGTTGCCACCAAACTGATATGAAATTCATGCAGCTCAGCAACAGTGTACCAAATAAGACACTTCACAGGTAGCCAAAGCATAAGTACACTTCAACTTTCACACTTTTCAGAAACAGGGTACCAAAAGCTGCAGTGAAAAAAAGGCATGTAAATTCTTTTGTTTCAACAACAGTCAATAGCATTGACCTCAAAAACTTATAGAATGTGTTACAAAAATGACACTTTTAACAGTTTCAGCTTCCCAAAGAAGAAATTTATGTGCATTGGTGAATTAGGAACAAGTAGTCTATTGGCTTAATACAAAATGATGTAGGGGGTCTGAAACGTTAAGAAGTTCTACAGGTTTTGCAACTTCTCTTGTTTTAGGGGAAGTATACTATGAATATTATGGAGGTAATCTTGATGGTACTTCTTGTCATGGGTATAAGGCTGCAGAGAAGCAATTTGAGCCTGTATAAATACACCTGAGCTTCAGAAATAAACTGGGGGCACTATGTTATCTAAATAATTTCTTAACCCAGCAATACACTTTTGTAAAAACATGCTCATTTAAACTAGTTTATAATAAAAGTGATTTAGGTTCAAATTTCCAAAAAGACATAAAATGTACTTAGGTAGACTTTGATGATTAAGTCCACAATTTAATCCAAAATTCAATTCAGAGGAACTACTAAGTATTGAAACATGCTAAACACAGCTTTTTGGCTGAAAAGTTCTCTAGGCAGCTGAATATTCTCGATGTATAAATTCCCAGGACTGATGTGTCTGAGCATTTGGATAACCAGCTCTGTTCCTAGTAACTTGAGATCAGAAACCAGGTGGAACAGTTCCTTAAACCTGCAACTGGCCTTCCTCACTGCAGGCAGATAGAGGAGCACGTTTTTGTTACAGGTGCCTTAATGAAACAGCTAGGAGGTAATGTTAGGAGGCAATGTCAACAATTCTCTACATAACACATGCTAAATATTCAACCAAAAAGTAGGTGCCTGAGTTGAATTTCTATTCAAGCCTGAACAGATGCAAATTCACCTTTTTCCTACTACAAAAACCAGCAAGAGCACCTTTATTCAGCACTGGTGCAATAGGGTAACTGTCCTGGTGATTTGTTTCTAAGGCTGTTTACTTATGAATTCTAGTAGGTCCTCCCAAAATTATTAATTTCTGTTCAGTGATGTATACTCTGTCATGTAGAAGTTTGGCTATAGTTCTGCAGATATTATGGGTCACCCTTCCACTGTCAGCACATCCCTGACTGCACAGGCTCCTTGAAGGTTGACATGGTAAGTCTGAAGATTTAGGCACTGAGGTCTGAAATTGGATTTGTATCTTCACCCTTCTATTCTTATTTTTATGAGATTAATGTTTGAGTATGATTTAGTCTTTAGTCTGAAACCAGAAGTTTTTAAACAATATACTTGTACTGCATCACCAGACCCACTTCATATGATCTTTTCTGAAGTTGTCAGGTGCTGGGAGCAAAGACAAATATTTTGAATCTCTACCTTACTTTTCTCTGTGGGGTTTGCAGGTTTTGTGTGCTTGTTTGGTTTGGTTTTAGGTATCATACTTATAAGAAGTGAGTGACACCCCAAGTCTCAGAAGCGATGGGTGCTGTCCTGACAGCACAGCTCAGTACTATACAAACATACTTGCGGCAAACATGACCGTATTTCTTCTAGTAACCAAGCTAATTAAGCTAGAGTTATATCACTGGCTTATGCAGACAAACCTCAGATGGAAAAAATGTGCAGAATAAAATAATTATGTTATTAGTTCACAACACAGTGTATTTTGCTTTTAAGCTACAGTGATTTTTTTAATGATTTTGGGTTTCCTTTTGTATGGCTGGCACCTGATACTGAATGGGCTATTTATTTATTTTATAAATACTTTATAGCAAAATTACTTTTGGAGTGATGCTAAAGGTCAAATTCAGGCAAGAAGATATTGGCTAAAGTTGTTATTAATTTTTTGATGAATAAAGGGCTTTCTTAATTAAGACTTTAGATCAGTCCTACTTGAAATCATAGAGCATATCTAGACCTACTAATTACATTTTACATTGACAGGAAATGAAAAACTCAACTAATTGTGCTAATATTTAAATACATACTAGCTTTCAGTCATTACTTAAGCTTGTTGTATATCAGTTTTGCAATTAACAAAACTTCACTGTTTATTTTCACTTTTAACAAGTAACAGTTAAAATAAATTGGTAGAATTTAAAAATCAACTTCTATCATTCTTCTAATGAATCACACCTCATGTTTAGCACTCTTTATTCTAGAGCTAATTATGTGGTGCACACAAACATTCCTAAGATAAATGTTTATTACAGAAATGATAACATGACTGCAATATAATGGCACTATCATGATGCAATTACAATGAATCACTATAATCTGTGAACTGTTTTGAGATACTTAGATATGCAGTACAGTTCAGATACACCATGTTGTGTTGTTTCATTTATCTATGTAAAGCAGAAATTACATTCTTCACACTATTTTACTACTGTTGTGTATTGTTGGTATTACCCAGATCTGGGACTTTCAGACCTTGATCAGCACCTTTTTTTCTTTTTTTGATTGTTTGGGGTTTTTTCTGGGTGCTGCCCAAAAACAGGTGGAAGAAAAAGTGTTGGTCAAAAGAACTTTCAGCATGATGTACAAGACATAAGACAACAGAGAGAGGCAGACATATGGGAAAGCACAATGAAACAATAAGACAGTGTTGGTGAGCCATACTCCAGCAGTCTAGCCCTTGCCACATTATTTCATAGTCTGGGGGGGGGCGGAAAGAATTTTATGGGAGAGGCAAAGGGAATCATGGATTAATTTCACGACTGCAACCTCTAAGCAGTCAGGTAATTAATAACTCTTATTCACACATTGCAGTATGAAGTTTGAGCCAGTTATCGTGGCAGTTTCTTTTTAAAAGATATTTGTTATTTTGTACCTGTAAAATCCGCGAAGAGAACTCAGATGTTCCTTTGTATTGGGTCTGGCTGAGATGGAGCTAATTTTCCCCATAGCAGCTCTCACAGCTGTGCTTTGTATTGGTAGCTAGAAAGGTAATGATAACACACCAGTGTTTTGGCTACTGCTGAGCAGTGCTGGCACAGCATCAGGGCTGTCTCTCCAACACTGACCCCTCACCAATGGGCTGGGGGCGGGCAAGAATCCTGGGAGGGAACACAGCCATGACAGCTGACCCAAACTGACCAAAGGAATATTCCATGTCATATGACATCTGCTCAGCAATAAAATCGGGGGGGGGAGAGAGGAGAGGGGCATTTGTTATTATAACATTTGTCATCTAGAGTAACCACTGTGCGTACTGAAGCCCTACTTCCCGGGAAGCGGCTGGACATCACCTGCTGATGGAAAGTAGAGAATAAACCTTTTGTTTTCTTTTGCTTCCATGTGGGGCCTGTGCTTTTGCTTTATTAAACTGCTTTTATGTTGGCCCATGAGGGTTTTTTCATCTTATTTTCTCTCATCCTGCTGAGGAGAGGAGTACTAGAGCAGCTTGGTGGGCACCTGGTGTCCAGCCAAGGTCAAACCAGCCCATCCCTTGTAAAAAGCTCTTTTGTTTTTTACTTCATTCCTGGAGTTTTCCTTATCTTAAAATATATGTCTTCCTAACTGTAAATATGATTTTTCCCTTTGCATTTAAGTCAGTACTATACCTTTCCCACTCTTGTCTCTGTATAATTAATACAGGTAGAACAATGAATTTCTTATTTCTTTTTGGCATTTACAAAAGCCATTTGTGTCTTCATCTGCCTGCTTTCTGTATTCAAATTGTCCCTTCGCCCTCTTCTGGGGCACTTTTTCATTCTGCCCTTTAGATCTGGAAATGCTTCCTTGGCTAAGCCCTCTTCTCTCATTAACTGGATACTTTCCAGAGACTCAAAAAAATCCTAAAACATATTCCCAAAATAGCTCTCAAAAGCTAAATAAAGATCAAGAAATTAAGTAAAGTATGGTTAAAAAAAAAAGCACTCGGATTTTCCTGCATTTTATTACCATCCAGTCTGTATTTTGGATATTTTGAATTTTAAGTTCTCTAAGACAGGAACCTTCATCTCCATGTTATCTGCAAAGCACTTGGCACACCTGTGGTGTTAAATGAATACTTACAATAGATACATGGGTGAATAGCATGAAATGACAGTGTGCACAAAGATATTCACTGGATCACCTGTTTTGACCAGCCGGCTTAATGTGGTAATTGTGCCGGCCTTATGTAGTGCACAGACTTTCCACCGTGACAAAAGCCATATTGTGAGTGGCCACTAGTCCCATCATGGCAATTTCACTGACATACGACAACTTCCACTGTTCGAATCCTTGTCCCTCATTAAAAAGAAAAAACAAACCATACTTTACTTTGTTGTTGCAAGTGAAGAAGGAGTTACTAGGCAAAAAGACAGAAAAAATTTGGACTAATTTTTAATTCTATCTTCTGTAATTTTTGAAGGGAACCAAAATTAGCATCCTCGCTTTCCAAAACCTTCGGCCTCCTAACTAGCTTAATTGGTCTCTGTTCATTTCTTACTCAGATCATTTATAAATTGCCTCCATGGTCCCTGCTGCCTTTTCAAAGCAGCATATGGTCCCTCCATTCATGATAGTCACAATTTCTATTAGTGAAAAGGAAAAAAAAAATGGTAATGTCATATTCGGATTGCACCAGAAAAAGCCTGAAACAAGATTTTGTATTCAAGAGTGAAGGTATCAATAGCAGCAATAACACCGAAACATCACCTGTCCTGAAGGATTTATAGTATATTTGTGGTACATAAAGGAGTAAAATTATTTGTACAGATATTAGGCTATATTTAACAAGAAATTCAGGTTTAAACACACTATAATACGCATCTGTTGCATATGCTGTTGGAACCTCAAAGATTGTCTTTCTTGATGTGCTTTTATATGTGATAAAAAAAATTACACGACACAGTTTTTTAGATTTAAATCACATCAAGATCAATTAATAAAAATAAGAACATCTCAGTATTTAACTGATTAACCCGCTACATACAGAAGAAAAAATAGTTCACAAGCCAAAGATTTAGTGTCCCATCCCAAAAGATTAAAAATCACAACTAAAAGATTAAAAATGTAAATGACTGCTATCTTTAGCTCTAACTTTGTAAACAATGTTACCAGAAGGATGCCATTTCATAAAATAATCAAATGTGGACTGAATCTGAATTTTACCTAGGGAGAAAAGTGTTGCCTAAGTTATAGAAATGAAGGCTCAGAGCACAGATTCTAATTCCTTTCAGTGACTAACAAACAAACACAGCTATTTATTGTGAAATAACCCACAGATTAAGTGCTTAGCACAACATACGGGTCTCAAAACACTTCTTAAGACCCAGTAGAAATCTTAAGTCTATAGTCTGAAGTTCCAAAGACCACATCGTGTAACAAGTCACACGAAAAAAGAAAGAATAAGAACTTAAAGGTGGTCTTTTAGGTCTCTAACAGCAAGAGGTGAAAATGCCAAAAAGCATATTAGCAAATTCACCACATTAGCTATAAAAAAGTTAGAAAGAAAAATAAATAAATAAATAGATAAAGCCCTTGCTGATATAGCCTGAGGAGAAACTACTTTGTGCCCCTAAATCTGGGGACCACTTCAACTTGGTGTATGTGAGCAAGGCAGAACAATCGAGTAGTTTCAATATATTACAGAAACAAAGACATCAGCCTAGCTGAGTGTGTCAGAAGAGAGGGAAAAACAATGTAGAAGAAAAAATATGCATTAAAAAAGGGAAAGTATTCTTTCCAACCTCTTCAGGTAACTACTCCAGATTATAAAATTAAATTATCAATTTTGCTTGTCATTACATTTTTTTCTTAAAAACTACATTCTATTGGTAATAACTAAATCATACAGCATATGTCAATGTACCATTGTTGTACATCACTTATTTCATTCACTTTAAAAATCTGACCAGAATAAACTTTCTCAAAATTCCCATTTGTCTGCTGGAACATGATTTTTTCCTCTTCAGAGATATTGTTTCTCTGTTAACACTAAGCAGGCTACACTACCTAAGACCAGGAATGGTTTATTATTATCCCAACCTTTTTTTTTTTTAATTCTTGCAATACAAAAAACAAATATACATATTATCAGACTTAGGAATGCTCATGGTTTAATGGTATTCTCTCATAAAAAATGACATTTTTTAAATGACTGTCAGAAAAATATATTTAACTTTTCTTTCTGTTCTTAGATTTTTATTTTCCTTTTTTGATAGTTAATCTATTTTGCTTCACTCTGCTAGCCAACTTGGATGAAAGGTTAACACATTGCTAATTGAGATATACTAGATATTACTTTGAACAGCAGAGGCAGCTTTTATGGATAAAGACATACATTTAATAAAGCTGAATTAGCATGAAATAAGGCTAATTTAGTGCCTACATATTTAGCAATTGATTTCAAATTTTCTTCTTTAATATTTATTTCTTTCATTCAGGAAAATAACTGTTTGTTATACAGCTCACTAAGTAACTTGTTTCCAGTCCAGGAAAAGCACTAGAGGTGTGTCAACTTCAGGACTGTGTTTTACAAAGTCCTTCTATTCTGACCACATCTCATCTTCGCCATGTCATCATCATTTGTACAGATTCAGAATTGAAATACCCCTACAGCTGAATTTTGTCTCAAAATCCCTTTAATTAACATGGTTTAGGTCTATTTCTAATCTGTTGACATTATTTATAAAATAACTGGTCCAAGTACAAAAAGAAACCAACTCTCTAATCGTCTATATTTAGGGTATAAATACGAGTACATTATGATTAAGTTATTTGACCTGGTTTAAAAATGACAAAATCCAGCTATGCATTTTTAAGAGGATGCAGAAAAAAATAGGCTCTTAGAAGATATATGCATGGTAAAAATCTATTATTAAACAGTTTCCAAGAAAAGATAAGCTTTCCTATATATGGATACAGTTCTTATTCCTCTGTAATTTTATACAGAACAAATTTGTTTCATACAATAAAAATTATAATAGAAACATAAATTTTAATATAATAGGCCATATTTCAACAAATTCAATTTACATTACCTCAGTGCAGGTGGTTATTTATTACAGAGTATATATACATAATCTTGATGTTTTGAAGGTGACTCAGACTGGCTGAGTAAGTAAGCCAGGGACAGCCAGTGAAAGCATTTACTCAGCATCCAGAGTACATATTACAAGCTCAGCTCTGCATGAAGGGCAATTTGAACCACGAAGAAGCAGCAAACTGAATCAAGGACAAGTGTAGTTTAGTACTTCCAATCTCATGAACTGAGAACAAAATCCCATTTTTAAAGGAAAGAATCTAAAGATAAAAACCTGGTTCATAAAAGTAGTTCAAGTACAGCCCTGAGAATTTAGCATCGTGCATAATGAAAGTATGCCTATTATTGTATGGCTAAAAACATAACAGCTTGTGTTTTTCACAAAAGATTTCAAGGCTAGAGGATTTGTTTTACAATTTTTCTCTTTTTTTCCCTTTTCTTTTAAATAGAAAGCAATTAGATTTTATGCCGCTGCAACTTAAAAACCTACATCACCTGGTAGCAGTGGGGAAAAAGCAAAGGAGAGAGAACTAAAAAGATCTAAAAGCAGAGAGAAAGACAGGGAGAAAAGGGGGTGGGGGTGGGGTGGGGTGTGTGTTGAATCTAGAAGGATTGATTGAAAGAAGATGAGTCCTGAAAACAGTGAGAAGGAAAAAGAAATAGGCAGAAGAAACTGAACGCAAAGGCATAGATTTTACTCTGACTTGCATAAACACATTTCTTATAGACTTTAATATAAGTAGAACATGTCCTTTTGGCAAAGAGTCCCCAAAAATACATTTAAAAAAAAAAAAGTAATCTATGTAATATCAACATATTTACCCAAGAAAAGGTATTGCCCAAATTCGATTCATTTTTTGTGAGAGTTAAAAAATAATACAGTGTGTTTACTCACAATTATAGGTTGCACATTTTCCTGGTTTAACACTGAAAGAAAGCTGAGTTACATTAGCTCTTAAATAAGATTTATCCATAAATAATTTTGCCCTAGTCTCCTTGGCCTGCCTGATACTGGTGATGTACTCAGCTACTACACTGACAGTCTCATTTGTAATGCCTTGGCAGTGAGACCCATTTAAATCAATAGATATACATGTATGTACTCAAACTTCATCTTTCTGCCAACAGGATTAATTTAGATACTCCCAATCCTAAGGATTTTATAAATTATTTTGTTCCTTTAAATTATATGCAACTAATACAAATAATGCTTCAGCTGATATTCATTAAGTTGTTACATTTCACCAAAAAAAAAAAATTAGGTATATTACATCATTACAGTTATTATCTCAAATCTAATTAAAGCTGCACTAACAGTTCTAAATTGGAGGTGTTTATTTGTGAAATAGAAATAATAGTTAAGAGAAAGCAACATAAGTTAAATATTAATATCTATGATACAGGTACTATTTTACATGCATGTATACAGTACTTACAGAATGCAGTATGTACTACCATCTTCTTTTTGTAATCAGTGAACTGAGGTAAAGTTATAGGTAATCCTGTTTATGGGGTAAAAAAGGAATCTGAGCACAGATCCCAACTTTTGGGCTCACATGCCTAGCACCATTTTTTCAAAATATTGGTAAGCTTCCATTATCTCAAATCTCATCATAAATCATCATTTTCAAATTTAGAGAATAATAAATGAAGCTTTTGATTAAATAAGACAGAGTTCAGCCAGGATGATGCATATTCTGGCCTTTATCCTGTAAAGCATACTCATCATTTTCAACACAAGCAGATTTACACTCATGTTGGGCACACTTAGTCAAGTGTAAACTTAAATACGTTTCTGGGTGAGCTCCAATTTGCACAGTTTAGCAGCACTGCTTCCAAACACATCCCAGTTCTGGAACTTATTACTTATCCCAAAAGGAAGTAGTTTTACTCAGCTACTTGAGTAAATCAGGTTTCCACATGTGAATTAGGGTTTATAAACTAATCCCTATTATTATCATTTGTCAACAGGAGTATTTGAAACTATGCTAATTTGAATGCAAGTATGGCTGCACTATCCTGTTTGTACATATTTCATTGAGAATATTTTACATTGTTCTATATGCAAGCCAATTTTAATGCAAACTATTTAATTTCCCCTAGGTAATGAGAAGGTAAAGAAGGTAATCAAGATGTAAATCAAGATTGTGCTGTTTTCCTGCTAGTACAAATGTTACATGAATTAATCTTTGATGTACCAAGAAAACAGGCATTGTTCTAAGGCAAATGACCTCAGTGTCATTAGTTTCATCCCACTACCATACAGAAGAATCAGGTCAGCCTTTGGCACTGGACAGGTTCTTGTCTAATCTATGCTGCAGATAACTAATGATGGACACTATAATTTTCCTAGGCAGGCCATCCTAGTGATTTTACATCTAAACACCTTTTTTAGTACTTATTCTGAATTCTCCTTCAGCACTGCTGATGTGCTGCAACAGTTCAAGTTTGTTAATTACTGTCCCAATCATAAATGACTACGCATACTTGAAAATTGTTACATTTTATCTCTATTCTTTCCTAACAACCTTAAGTTCTTCCATTTTTCCTTGCAGATCACCTACTACGTTTCGGATCATTCTCTTTGCTTTTCTGGTAGCTGCCTCCAGCCACTGAAGCAAAACAGGGTACGGTTTGGTCTTGCTCATGCTGTGAAGAGCTAAAAAATTACTCCCCGTTTTGTAGGCTACGCTTCTGCTTATACATCCCAGGACGGTGTTTCCCCTCTCCAACTGTAAGATTGTTTTGAATTCTTTTTCTCTCAATAATCTTTCCTAGAGTGGTGTCACAACATCAAAATTTAATTCTGTCATCTAAGTCTAAAGAGCAGAATGCCACGGAGTGCTACCCAATACCTTTTTCCCAGTTTTGACTGTGAACCATAATAACTACTCCCTGGATAGCTTTCAAACATTATTGCATCAGCCATAATATACTCACATCTGTACCTTATTTCCACATTTTGTTAGTGATAATATCATTAGTAACAGGGACAAAAGCCCTGCTAAATCAAGATTATATAACATCTACTTTTTTTTCCTCCAACCATAAAACTTATATTCTTTTTAAAACTGTACAGACTTTGCTGTTGAATTTATACCTGAGTTTCTATTGGATTTCACACAACTGTTTCACTTCAGAATTGTTTTATATAAAGAGTAAAGTTAAACCATCTACCTCTTAACTATAAGAAAATCTTTAAAAGCATTCTAACACTAACTCTCTTCTGTTAAACAAAAAGAACCACATTGGTTTACAGTTTATTGCGGGGAATCTTTCCTCTTCAGAGACAAACAGATGATGTCTGGAACGAACAGAGATGGGGAAAAAAATACCATCCCTAGTGCTTCAGCATCATTCACTAAGATATGTCAAGAATAAATGAATCATTAAAAAAAAAAAAAAAGAAAAAAAGAAAAAAAAAGCGCTTCTTCCCTTACAGGGAATCAATTTTGAAAAAGAAAAGTCAAATGAGCATTTTGCAGAGTATGACACAGTGCTTGGAACATACAAATAACAGAGTACTTTCCCTGAACAGCAATGACAACAATGCACATGTTACTTTGTCCAGAAAAGAAATAGTATTTATTAGCCATGTTCTGTTGCCTTATACCGTATCTTAGTGACCTGATACTTTAGCAACATTGTTGTTGGAGTAGAGATGGGTCCAAATTGAATTCAAACACCCTTGAGGCTCACTTAGCTGGGAAATAGGCTAGGACACAGTTGTTAGACCAGGTCAAAGAGGAAAAAGGTAGAAGAGAGGTCAGAAGTGCTTGAGGGAAGAACATTGAAAATGAAAGGGATTAAACTGTAAACAGAAAAAAGCAACAAAAATGATTATTTAAAAAGAAAATACTAAAGAAGAAAAAAACACATTTAGAAAGGTACAAGATGTGTAAGTAAGCAAGCATAAATTATAAAACTATGTTGCATCCCACCCTTCCTGTTTCTTTTCTTACATGTATTTAGTGTTTGTGTAAGTCTATAAGTTTTAAGTTTGCTGTTTTATATATCTGACTGACTCTACAGACTATGCAGAGTCTTATTACCCTCTGTATTGACTTCTGTGGGACCACTCAAAGTATGTAACGTATACGAATAAATCTTTGCAGAAGCACATCATATGTATGTTCTGAAAACAAACCCCACAGGCATGTTAGCTCTGCCTGACAAGTCTTTCGGACATCCTCCATAGTCAAAGCTAATTGTTTGTCATTTCCAGGGAATCCTGGAACTAGTTAATTGGGAGAAATATCTTTTCCTTCTCCTCTCCTTTAACAAATTAACCATGGTTATTCAGTATATACAATATTCATTCTTCTCACCATATGTCAGTAAAATACAATTTAAAGAAATTTGAAGAAGCCTTTTTGATGTTTCAGGCCAAGTGGGAAAAATATCTGTTAGGGCCACTAATTTTGAACTTTTTTTCCCCTTGTCAGGTTTAAGGATGCATCTGCTTGTCCTCAGTTCAGAATTTGTGCTCAGTAATTTCTGCATTTCTGTGACTGATGAAGTTTGAACAGCCAGCTTGGGAGAAAAAAGAGGTTGTAATAATTCAAGTTCTAAACAAGCCAACATCTTCAGAAGCAAACCCCTGTGTTGGCTCATTTTACTGAACTGTACCTACTATTCAATCATGACTCTGAAGTTTAAAAAGCTTTTCTTGTAACGACCATAAAGAACTGAATAATTTCACGTGTCATATGGGACCAAGTAAGGTGTAACAACTAATGTCCAGTTTCTTCAGTGTTCACAGTGTGAACGGTAACTTCCCTGAGCCCTGATCCTCAGCTCACCTCTGTCATGTTGGAATGCCCCCGGTGAAACCACCCTCCTCAAAGAGATAGCCAAATCAATTACAATATTCAGCTACAAGACTTTTTTCTTTCTAGACATGTTGAGCTTTTTAAATGTTTCTAACACATTTTAGTATAGGAAGAAGGATGGAAGTTTCAGCAATTTAAAATTTTCTATCATCTAAGGCTGATTAGGCCCCATCACTTAGACATTTTGAGAGGAGGCTAATTCACACAGCCCTAAGACTTCCTGGCAGGCAGAGAAAGACATAGATATGCAATATAAATATTGCTCACTCTTTGGTGTTTGTTTAAAGTTATCTTTGGAACCAGATGTCCATGGAAAAAGGAAAAGATAATGGAAACAGATTAAAATCAGGGCAAGGGAGAGGGGAGGGAAGGGGAGAAACCCTCTTGAAATCCTGAATTATGGAATTTCCTGTCCTGTGAATGCTAGATAGGCTGGCACTGGCGTTATGTCTATGACTGAATATTATTTGGTGTCTTCTAACAGACACTGGCCTAAGGAGGCAAGAACAAGCGAGCAGCTATTTCTGCTACAGGAAAAGTTTTCAGCTTCAGTCTTGGACACATTTAGTGGTGTGAAAATAGAAGACTGTACTCCCCTACGTATGCCTGTTTATAATTGAAGTAGTAATTATAACAACTGCCTGCAATACGTTGACTAGTTATATATTCTAAGCTGCCTTTCTATAGTTAACATTTTTGTGACTGGTATGTATATACAAACAGAAATAGCTCTTGCTCTGCCAGTAATTTTTATATCAAGTATCTCAACGCACCATTATTTAGTTTGCACTTTCTCATTATTTTAATTATACCAGTCTTGGAGGCCAGTCTCTGGTGGTGGCGAAGACCTGGCATTTGGAAAATCTCCATGGGAGATTTTCCACAAATTTGCTACCAATTGAGAACATTCTGTGACAATCACCGCAGAGTGTACTGGGATTTGAAAAGAAGTTGTTGCTAAGGAAGTTAAAGACACGAAATAAAACCTTTTAGAAGAGTAAATTTTCTGCTCTTTCATTATTTGTTCTACACACTAATTATTGGTAAAGATGCAGTTCTCAGCTTCTATATATTTGCAAGCATGCATATACTTTGAGTTAAACTACATAATACAAACAGAATCCTGTTTTTGTTGAGATCTGAATTCATTAGGAAATATTTTCCTTTTTTTCCATCTCTTTTGGAACCAAAGCTTCTGTAATTTTACATTTTATATGTATAAGGTTTACATAACATGAGGGAGCAGAAACAGGGGCAGTGTCAACCAGAAAGCCTTTTTCCTGTGTAATGTGAACGGTGCTATTGTGAAAGAATACTAGACAAGACAGACAGGCAACCAGATTATTACAAACATACGGTTGGAAGGGGGTTTCATCTTCCATTGTCTTGGACAAAGTTGTCTTCTGGCTAAGATGCTGTAGGTTATAACCCTAGACTCTAAGAGCCTAACTAAGCCTCACAAAATTGTCAGTTGTTTTATAAAAAGTCTGTGTGGCTGACAAGTATTTTGAGCCTAACATTACAACTGTAGTAGTTCACCATTATTAATGTTTGTGTTTAGCAATGGAAATACAACCTACATTACCTAAGAGTAGGAAATCATAAGGTGGAAATAAAAACCAAAATGCAATTTGGTCAATAACTTTCGTCAATACTTTTATCATTGAAAAGAGACCCAGAAGCTTTAATGTTCACCAGTGATCAGAATCTTGACTTGATCTGCACCATCAGAGAATATCGCCATCAGCAATCCTTCTGGCATTACTAATTAAAGAATAATCTCCTGATTTACCAACATGAGCTGAAATATAGAAGTATTCACACAAAACTGCTTTGGAATGAATAGCCCTGCAATTCTAAAATCCCAATTCACTAAGCCATGATAACTTTAGTGCCATTTGGTGGAAAACACAGTATAGACATCTCTAAACACAATTAAAATGCAAATGGTAATATAATTATGTTTTAACATCTTTCCTTAAATTTTAGGTCATGTAATATAAATATGATCCAAAACTTGGAGAATTTTTTGGTAGTATTATAAGGGCACTGTATGCTTTCTGCTCAAAGATTAAAGCCTCAGTAAAGATGCCCAACCACATGCCAGCAACATGCATTTCTATTTTCAAAAGTCAGAAGTGCAGCTATACAGCCGCAATTCTTACACAGTCTGGAATTTTTCTGGAATTGTGACAGCACAACGAACAGCAAGTTTTCCATCTTCCTTTACTAATCAAACAAGGAATAAAGGAATTAAAAAGAGATTGAAGCAATTTATTTTTATTAAAACAGAATGGATGTTGCATCTGAAGTTTTGTAGAAAATGCCAGACAGTTATAAACAGCTATTTTCTCTAACAGAAAAAGACATAATGATACCCAATGGCTAGAAGCTGAAACTAGATAAATACACACAAAAAATAAAGAACATTCTGTTAATGAAGATAATTAGCAACTAAAACAACTTATTTAGCAACTGGGACAATTTCTTCACAATTTATGGATGTTAGGTAAAGAAAGCATTGGTCATTTCTTGTAAGATAGGCTTTGCACTTACCTGTAATTGTAACGATCCTTACCTGTACTAGTTCCTCTCTGAATTCCTTTTTAAAAACCTGTAACGTGAACTGGAGAATATCTTATGGATGTATTTTATAATGACACTACTGTTACCTTCACTTAGCATATTCCAGATCATTTTTATAGACACACCATATTGATGCCTCACAGTTACAACTGATTAGCTATTATAGAATCATAGAACGGTTTGGGTTGGAAGGGACCTTAAAGACCAACCTCCCTGCCGTGGGCAAGGACACCCTCCACTAGAGCAGGTTGCTCAAAGCCTCATCCAGCCTGGCCTTGAACACTTCCAGGGATGGGGTATCCACGTCTCTGGGCAACATGTTTCAGTGACACACACCCCTCACAGTGAAGAATTTCTTTCTTATACCCGATCTAAATTTATTCTCTTTTACCTTAAACGATTACCCTTTGTCCTAATCACTACAGGCCCTTGTAAAAAGCCCCCCACCTCAGCTTCCTTGCAGGCCCCCTTCAGGTACTGGAAGGTGCTATAAGGTCTCTCCAGAGCCTTCTCTTCTCCAGGCTGAACAATTGCAACTCTCTCAGCCTGTCCCCATAGCAGAGGTGCTCCAGCCCTCTGAGCATCTTCACGGCCTCCTCTGGACTTCTTCCAATAGGTCCATGTCCTTCTTATGTTGAGTGCCCCAGAGATGGACACAGTACTCCAGGTGGGGTCTCACAAGAGCAGCGTAGAGAGGGAGAATCATCTTCCTTGACCTCCTGGTCATGCTTCTTTTGATGCAGCCCAGGATGCAGTTGGCTTTCTGGCTGCCAACGCACACTGCCACCTCATGTTGAGATTCTCATCATGCAATACCTTCAAATTCTTCTCCTCAGGGCTGCTCTCAATCCATTCTCCTTCCAGTGTGTATTTGTGCTCACACCTGGCGTTGTTGAACTTCATGAGGTTTGCAGGGGCCCACCTCTCAAGCCTGTCCAGGTCCCTCTGGATGGTACCCATTCCCTCCAGCATGTCGACCACATCACACAGCTTGGTGTCATGAGCAAACCTGCTGAGGGTGCACTCAATCCCATCATCCATGTCGCTGTCAAAGATGTTGAATAGCAGTGGTCCCAGTACTGACTGCTCAGGAATGCCACTTGTCACTGGTGTCTACATAGTACATTAATATATTCGCAGGTATAAATATACTCAACAATTTCTCATGCTTTGTGTTTTGCAATTAATGGCATCAGTTTTATGACCGTTTCATGTTATTAACCCCTAAACAGAATCACAGAATCACTAAGGTTGGAAAAGACCTATAAGATCATCTAGTCCAAACATCACAAACCTTACAGGTCACACTGTCATGCCTTACCTCACTTGTACTGCTTAAGTAATATACTTGAATGATTACTTATGTAACATAGGACTGAAATGCAAGCTTCATAAATCAGTTCAATTCATATGAAAAATTGCTTTATTTTTCATTGTAAGAACCTTACAGGATGGTACGACTCATCCTATAGTCTGCGCAACCTTTCCAAACTTTCTAAAAGAAAAATTGGAAAAGTTCCTGCAGGAGGGCATTATTACTCAAAATCTGCAAAAACGAAGTCAGCTTGCACTCCACAAAACTTAGTACATTAATATACTTGCAGGCATAAAGTATAGGTCTGTTTTTTGCAGACAGTAGTCTGCAAGAACAATTCTACAAAGGCATACATATTTCCTAATTTTTTATTATTTACCTGAGTAGATGTATTCATTTTAAAATCAATCAAGGTACAGAGGTACAAATCTCTACAGAATCAAAGACAAGACAGTATCACTGTCTGGGAATATGATTTTGCGGATATAAACAACCCCTCAAATTTGGAGAAAAATTCACTTTATATCATCATACATACCTTGGTAATTTGCATCATGAAACACAGTGAGAGCTATCTAAGCAAATATTTCTTACCTTGCAGGAAATATTGTTTATTAGAAGGGAAGAAGAGTTTCAAAAGGAACACAATCTTGAAAAGTAATACATCCCCCTCTCTTAAGTCATCAATAGCTTAAGCTCAGCAAAAACATCACTTGTTTTTTGCTCCTAAAGTCTCTGGTTTTTAATTTTTAAATAAACGGCAAACATTTACTTTATGCTTTAATTTTCTTTTAAGGACTTCTTGTTTTCATACTCTCATGTTCTATCCAAACTGAAATAATGTTATTACCTTATATTCACATCTCTAAAGTCTTTCAGTATCTTTGAAGTATTATTGTCCTCATTAACATACAGCACTTTCCAATTTAGTACAATATAAGAACATAATTCAAGGTCTATTCCTCCCCCACATCATTTATAAAAGTGTCAAATAAAATTAGACTTATCACCAAACCTGGCACTTCTTTAATGAGCAGTTTCATCTAGGTTGTAATTATTTTTTGTTTGTGTATGTTCAGTAATCATTCATTCTTTGTCCTGCACATTATTTTAAGTTTTCACATTTTGCCCATTGGAAATCACAAATATCTTGTGTTTTCACTTTGGAATGTCTATGTACTACATTACATATATTGTTTTATACCTATGTAAATATTTGAAAAATAATAAATATCAAGAAAGCACCTAATAAAGTATTTTGTTGTATTTTCCTACCTGTTTTGTTACTCTTGCTTCTTTTGTCTGCTAATTATTACAACAGAAACTAAATGGTAGTTATCCTTCATCACTAGAAGAGTACAAATCACTGTTGCCTACTGTTCCATGCACTGCTTCCTTAAACTTCGTTCCATTATTTTATAAGGCTTTCCGATGCTTACAGATTTATTCTCTTACCTTTACTTTATTACTCTGTTTACAGAGTTTGCTATTTTGGATTTTCTGGTACTTCCCTGACAGTTGGGGTTTTTTAGAAAAAAAATGCTGACATTTTCACAAACAACGTATTTATTAATTGCCATTAAAACTGTCATATTCAACTAGCATACACTTCTGGATTTATGTATATCTTTCCAAAGATTCTGCAGTTTTGCCAAAAATACTACATTCATTTTCAGCTGAAATAAACCAGAGAGAATAAATCAGCCATTTTAAAAGGATGGTATTAATTTCCTTATTTTCCCAATAATAGGGTTAATTTGCTTTTTTCTAATAGTGTAGTTATAAGGTATTTGAGAATTAAAATTACTACATTAGTACTAACATTAGTACATGAGAATAAAATCCTTCAGCATTAGAAAAAATAAAAATTGCAATTATTCCAAACTACTCGCTCCCTAACATTAAGATTCTGAATGCTCTTTTCAAAGTTAGGACAAAAAAAAATGTATTGCTACCACTAGCTTAAAAAACTCCAAACAACAAACAAACAAACAAACAAACAAATGCTGTAATTTAAAAAAAAATAAACATAAAAATAAAAAAACCCACCACCTGGCAAAATAATCATCAATATGTCACTGAAGACTATCATTAACAAACTGAAACTGAGTTCCAGTATTGGAGGAGAAAGGATGGGTGACACCGGAAATTCCTAAGATTTCAGCATGGTATAAGATACTAAATGTAATTATCAAGAGAGATAGAGCTGCTGCTGCACAAATGGGAGTTTTCTCTCCTGTTTGGATTCTATTTTGTTTGGCTCTGATGACAGGTGGTGATTTCCTTTGGCTCTGAAGGGACTGGGACAAAACCAATGAATGTCTCTTGCATCTTTGTTATTAATATTCTAAGAAACCTTACAGGTCATGTAAATAATAGCTATATTTATATCTAAATTAAATTTTTCTTTATTATTAGAACACAGGTGAAGCTTAGCCAACCATTTTGGGCAGTCAAGATTCTTTCCTCTAGCACGTTTTTGGTAAACCCTTTCCCAAGTACACCATATAGACACATTAAACATCATATTGCATGCTTGGGTAGCAGTATATATAGTCACAAGGTATCTGTCTTTGAAAACTCTTTACATTATCTTTAGGACTAAAAGTCTTGAGGTCATACAGCTTACATGATCGCAGGGTAGGCAGAAATACTAGTTTTCAGACTGTGGTATCTTACATTTTTATGTTTCGTGTCTCATTAAAAAAATAACTTTTCTGTGTCTCATACAGCAGATAAACAAGCACTGCAATATCTATTTATATGTTCTATTCATGCATCTGCCATGATATTCCCCTTTGAGAATCAATATTCTACTTATTAATCCATGACAAGCTGTTAACCAGTAAAAGGCAAATGTTGGCGGTCGTTATAACATTATCATGCTCAACCTTTTATGAGTTACTCGGGTCACCTTTCTGCCTGAACAAAATGGCATTAGCGAATTGCATTGCACTACCGTGTAAAAAGAAAAATACTTTCAGCAAGTTTAGTAGAACATTAATTGTTAATGTTGAAAATGCATCTGTGTTGTCTCAAAGGATTCATACAGAGAATGTCAACTGATACTTAATATTATGATGAATAAACACATTCCCAGTTTTCCCATATTTGATAAAATTCCTGCGGAGTAATAACCTGAAATCCAAAATAACACTTCTGTGGCAATCAGCCTTACAGCTCCATTTCTTCCAATGCTTTACTGCTCAGGGGCTATCCAAAGAAAATAAGAGGTCATACTCGATGCACATTACTTTCTTATTTATATCGTATGATTTTGAGATTATAGTTGATATTAATGGAAGTAAAGAATTAACGTATTGATCAAACTAAATTACATGTTTGGCATGTATAATTCTTTGTACAGCCCTGACACCGCATTTCAACCTAGAAGTAGAATTCTAGTGTTCTAAGTTAGATTAAGAAACTGAAAATCTGTACCTGCTATTTTCTATGAGCCAGTAAATGCATACACACCAACCTGAATTAGCAGACTTGTGTGACTGTATGGGTACTCACAAAATAATATCACTTGCTTTCAGATCTCTTTTGGTGTGACATTTCCTGTTTTCAGTATTCTGGTACTTTCGTTAGGTTCTACAACATTTAGATGTAATAGTTATTATAAGTCTATTTAATACTTTAATTGAAAAACTAAATGTTAAAATAATTTGAAACTAAGATTAAGTGAATCAAGCGACGGATAAGGATGATAGTTGAAGTACAATAAAAACAAAAACTAATTTAAACACCTGAAATTGGAGAATTGAGATCCTGAGATTGGCACCAACCCTGGCATGAGGATATACTTTGCAAACAGGGGTTCTCACTGGAAAGAATTAACTGTGGAGCAAGAGTTTGTTCTCAAAGCAGAGCAAGATGAGAAAAGTTGCTTGCATACCACTAACAAAGGTAGCAGTACACAGAACCGAGGGCAAAGAGAAGAACGTTGCTGGCTGGGGGGAAAATTCCACCGATTATTCTTCATGTCAGGGTAAATAACACTGCCTCTTTCTTGCAGGTGTATATTACAGAAAAATCTACCAGACAAGAAAAGAAAGTTGAAGCAGCAGACACAAAATTGATTTACAATGAAATTATTTTAGTCACCAAGAGTGACAAAACTTCAAAGATGATTCAAAGACTGGCATTTCGAGGCAAGTTTGGGGATTTTCAGTCACTCGGAGGTATTCACAGTCAGGGTGTTCAAAGTGGGAATGACAGCATTTGCAGTCTATAAGTGCTAACTTCCTGAGAGCAAATAGCTGATAAAAAGAGCTATAATTTAAAACTAAGACAAACCTGGTTTTAGTGCACAGGAAGATCATATAAACCTGACTTTAATAAGTGCTAAATGAACATCAGAAGTATGAATAACATTACTAATGGAAGCAGAAATACAGAATCTACATAGTTGAAGACATGTATTTTGTAAATTATGATCTACTGTGGAAGAGTGGTCATAAAAATACCTTAAGGAAAATAATCGTGAGTTACTTCCATTCAGAGTAAACAGAGATATGTGAAAACAGATTAGCAAACAACACCCTTTATTTCTAAAAGGCCACATGCTGAGAAGTTATGGAAAATAATTACTGAGGTCAACTTTACTGAAGAGCTTACCAGTTCAAATATTCAAAAAGTTGCAAAAGACTCAGACTAAATAGAACTTTCTTATTTCTTGTCACGCATGCTCAGGAAAGAGGGATTCAAATAGAAACAAGAAATGATGAATGCAAAAGCCGTAAGCAGGAGAGAAGACATATCTCTTTGGAGGAGATTCAAAGGCCGACTTTAGTGTAGGGAAAAAGGAAGTGGATAGTGGATATGACTGTTCTCCATAGATAGACAGGAGAAAGAAACAGTAAGGAGGCCAAATCTCCAATTATCTTAATAATACTGGCAAAAGAACAAATGGGTATTAAGTGGTTATAAACAGATTTAGTTAAGAAATTAGAAGGCTTCTAACTTTTGGAGGACTAACATCTGGAACAGGCTTGTTAAAGCAATGCTTCATTTCAAAGGTTAGCTGGCTAAACTTAGGAATTTGTAATAACAAAGAATTCAACTGTCTACAATAAAAACTCTTTTCCTATCCAGCACTGTATTACTTTTGTATATTTGATTCAGGGGGCAGGGTGGTGGAGGTATGTCCAACCACTGACCACTAAGTAAGTTTCCATTATCTCCTGTATTTCTCTACTTTCTCAAATTTTAACCTTTTAATATTGAAATCTTCAGTTGCACATCTTTTTGTTCATCACTCTAAGTAATTTGATTCAGCTTAGAACTAATTGACACAACATTCTTCTCTACAGTTAGCACTTTTTTGATTTGATGCATATCAAAACAGTCCGTAATCACATAAGTTTTCTTTTGATTCAGTAGCAAGACAATGTTCCTGTATAGAAATGCCAAATTATTCTCCTATCTGATCTTGCTGTTGGGTAGTAGAATCCCTCAAGGAGACAAAGCAACCGCTTACCGTTCAATAAGCCTATCCAAATCATTAATATAATGCTGGGTTTCTCTAGGGAAAAGAAAAACAATCCCACAAAAAAGAAAAATTATAATGAGCTATGTGGTGGTTGAACTGTATTTCATTTTCCATGCAGTTAGCAGTCAAAATAGAAAAAGAACACTGTGCAGGTTATGTAAATTTAAGGGAAAAAGCCATGCTACTTTGACTTTATAATATGGATTATTTTAAACAAAATGGTAGCCATCATAGGTGTCGTTTTTAAAGAAGTACGTTGTACAATGCAGACAGAAGACACCTTTGCACATTCCTTACAGCTGTTACACTGTACCATAAATGCATGTAGCAATAACATGCTGGCACCTAGAGAAAATGTCTCGTTTTCTGTTTGAGAATTTCTTTCCAAATAAAGCACAGTTAAGAAAAGACTGTCAGAAATGTGTTTTCTACACTGATGTTCTGCAAATTGAATATTAGAAGTGATGCTCAGCCTTTCAGAAAGAAATAATTATCTAGTCATTAACTTTTCTTTTACCCGTCCTCTCTTCTTAAAAACCAAAGTGCAAATGAAAGTGTTTAAGACATTACATTGCATACAACTACCTAAATAGTTATGCCCACACAAATGAGTAAATAGGAGGTGAAATATAATTGCATGCATTTACAATTTTTTTTCTGACCTCATGCACTGAGTCTGCTCATTCACTCTTTTATGGGCAAAAAGCAATTGTTAATTAATGCACTTAGTTAGGGAGTACAGGATGAGGAACCCAAGTCAAACTGTTGAACACATTCATAGCAATTATATTTTAAAACAACAGAAAGATAGTGAATATGTATTTAATTTAAGGAAAATAGGAATCTCATTAACTTGGAAAAATATTCCTCAACGGATGTTTCATGCCGAAACAACAGTTACTCTAAAAAGGAGAAACTGAACATCACAAGAAGCACAGTACCTGTAATATAAATAGGGATAGTGTCAATTAGGTAGGATTATTAATACACTAGCAACAGTGTAGAGAAAGACATTCTTGAACAATTCTGTTTCTTTCAGTATAAAAGTCAGATTTGATTACTTTTTAAAGATTTTTTTTTGGCTCTGCACTACTGTTTCTGTAAGTGACCGCATGTGTGTGCATGCTGCTCAATGGTACGATATTTTGAAGAATTTTGTCTTTCCCTGTGTTAAGTACAACCTATCCAGAATGTCAAGCATTAGTCTTCAGAAAGATGCACATAAGCTGAGCATGCAAAAAAGGGCAAACACACTGCTCAAACTGCAGGACTTGCTATGTTTACGAAAGAAAGCTTTCACACACACTCATCTAAATCTGAGTGGGCAGCCCTGGGAACCTGACCAACATGTTTCTAAGCTTTTAAATGCATTTGTAGTATAGGCCATAATGATACGTTTATTTAATAGGTTCACATATTTAAATAATTGACGATTTCAGCAACAAACATACTTATTTTTCACTTGCACTAAACACTACAAATATATCTAAAATATTTTTCTATGGACTCTACTGAGTGGTCAAATTCACGCAAACATTGTCTGATGGGAAAACTTACCTCTTACCCGGAACTTTATTATAAATATTTAAAGCTGTTTAATCTTAGTAAAAATTTGCATAAAACAGAGCTTCCAATATAGTTTGAGACCCTTCTCATCATTCATACACGCACGACCCTTTTAATCAGAATAAGGTGTTTGCTGAGAGTGGACAATATGTGTGTCCGTAAGTCTTGAGCTTATACAAAGCAAATCTTAAGTAAGGTAAAGAGTGTAAAAATAGTGGAGAATAATTTCTTAATAAAAAAGTGAAGTCAGAATGCAGAAGTCTTTCTGTATTTCTGCATTTTCTCTTACTACACTTCTTTTTCTACAGTAAAGCATAATTTTACAATAATCTCCTTTTGCTTGGTTTACATGTTCCAAACATGCATAAAAGCACAATGAAAAAGGGGAAAGGCAGTTCATTTGCAGTTCAGTGCTGAGGGATCTATCATCCACACTGCTCAAGCTGTAAGCACTAACAATTTCTGAGCGAGGCTGCTAGTGTACACGGTGCACACCATTTGTTTTCTCTCTAATGTCAGTAATACAAGTTACAGTGCCTTCATAGGTGAGCGTAATATTGTAAAAGACAACGGATTTAACTGGAAGTCTTACCAACACCTCATTGCCTAAAATAGTGAAGATGATGCTATATTTGAAAGTGAAGGCCAATAACAGTAATTGTTCTTAATGACACGAATTTTCTGCTTTACAAAAACATGGTGCTGTGGGCTGATTCTCATCACACCAGCAACCAACCAGGGTAGCTACAAGATAGAAGACAGTTTGTGTGGACAATACAAGGTAGTACAGAACAAAGACCTAAGAGCACAATGCTGAATGTCATGTGAGGTCTGACCAAATAGGCACTCAGAAGAGAATGACAGATATCTTTTCATTTTTGAACTAATGTTATCAACAGCTGCATTTTTGTACCCAAATAAAATGTTAAATTGATGTAATTTATTTACACATGTTGATATAACTATGTGTTTATACTAATGTGCACATTGTAACTTTGGCTAATCAAAATATCCCTCTTAAGACAACTATGAATAAAAACTTTATATAGGAAAGCAGTATAATTTATCCTTGAAATAACTTCACATATTTAGAGGGAATAAAGTGAAAAACAAAGAAATAGAAATCATAAAATGCTTTGTACTGTGATACTTCACTAGAAATGAAGATTATAGAGGCCAAGAAATTCCCAGTCAGGACAAAAGGCTTTTAAAATCTTTTAAATCTTTTGTTGTGCTTGTGATTACATCTTGAAGTGATTGATTTTCCTCTATGACAGTATCTTAAATTGTGTGTCACACAGTCAAAATTTAAAGCTTGATAGGTCTGCAGTACAATTTTAAAATCATTCAAAGAAGCTCAAAATTTAATTAAGAAAAACATTAGACCAATTAAGACTAAATGGTAGTATAAAATATTAAGGTAAAACATGTATTAGTGTGACATTTGCATTTTTATGAAGTATGAATCACAAAGAAATAAAAACTGCTGCTAAATTTCAGTTAAGTCCCTTTTAAAAATCTTGTTTCCATGGCAATGCTGAGAGTAAGTTTTCAGAGGATGTAAGATATGGATTTTTTATTTAAAAAAAAAAAATTAAATGAGAAATAGCAACATCATGGCCTCTTTTCAATTTTTTAATATGCCTCAGAGGCACAGCAAATAAGTCACCCAGACATCAATGCCAGGATGAATGCAGGAGGACAGACCCCTACTTATTCTACTGTTTTGCAGTATGCTTCTAAATAAGCACATTCACCAGTAAAATTCTGCTGCAAACACACTAATTGTTAAACAGACAACAGTATTTTTGCAATCTGAAGGCCTAGTACTGCCCATTCAATCAGGAAAGCTTAATGACAACGACACATAGAGACGAGCTGAAATTCCGCTACAAAATCTACCTAACACAAAAGTAACCAAGTGATTCTTCTTTTACATTCCAGATCTAAGGAAAGTTGTTTAAGTCTCTAATGAGTAATCAGGGATTGAGGTTTCCAGGCTACAAAAATCCTGTTGTGGCAAAAAAGGCAGAAACCTAACACCCAAATCAATACTGTATTACTCTCTCCACAGGCAAGAGCTGCTGGGTCAGGAAAATCATGAAAAATTCATAGTGAAGGTGGTCAAGTCATCCATAAGATAGAGAAAATAATGCTATATCTAAAGATCCCTTGAGCAATCGAAGACATTTTATAGATTTCACCATGGATAAGTGCTGGTTTGTTTTATCTATGTACCTTAATACTGTTCCTCTCTTATTTCTAACAGTAAATGAGGATGTTTTGGTCTATATTTACCATCTTTCTTATTTACTTTATTAATTTCTCAGCCTTCATGTTCCACAGTTGAAATAGCCACCCACAGGACAATTCTGAGCCATTTCTCCTGGTAGAAAAAGCAGGTAACATACCCTGGAGGAGTCTTCCATACAAATTCCTAAACAGGGTAGGCATAATTCTAGCTACCTGACAAGGTTAAAAAATGTCCTGCTCCTTTCTGTGACATCACCTCTCCAAAGAGGCACAAGCAACAGGCCTTCCTCTTTTATAAAGCCTACACTCTCAAGCATAAAAAAGAAAGCTATAATCTTATTTCATATAAGGGTAATAGAAGGAAAAGAAGTGTTTCAACACATGTGAAAAGCCAAAGACATGAAGAGTTACGCATAATTAATAACTCAGTTTATGCATCTTTATTCTTCCTGCAGCTAAAAAGCAACAGTTTAAAAAGTGAAATGGCGAAGTATATACACACACAGTACAGGCACAGTATATGTTAAACACTAAAAAGGAACTCTAACAATAGCAAGAAGTGATAGAAATCTAACTGCCCGATAAAATTACATGTTGCTTTGTAAAGCTTCATAAACACTTTGGAAATTCTACAAAGGTGCAATCCTCCACGATGCACAGAAATCCAAAGCTTTCCAGTAGGACGAGCTGCACACAGTTATTCCACACCTGTACAAGATCTAAACATTGTATGATTCAAGACACAAGACACTTTGTGGAAAATGGATATAGCAGTGATTAAATCTGGTACGCCAAAGTAAGAGAAACAATATTAGATCCTGCATCTCTCTGCCTGCCATCTCTTGAGGAAAGAGTCAAATCAAGGGTGAAAAGCACTAGTCCGTTTTGTCGATTGCCTGAATGATGCAGTACTATCTCCTGTTCAGTATTACCAATCCCTATCTAGGGAGCTATTTAAGAAATACTAATATTTTTATTGCATTTAAAAAATACTATTCACCTGGGAATGTAGTTGTCCAAGTATATTGCCTCTCCAGATACGCATTAGACTCAATCATCCCCAAGTTCTTGGAATAATCTAGAAAATCATGAATAAAGGGCAAGACACATTCTTTTAGGCTTGAATGTGCTGGACATTCACCTAGACCATTTCTAAATATTACTGACCTTACCACATCATGCCAACCAAAGACTCGGAAAGCAATACCTTCAATTGAGGGTATTTCAGCGCTTTTTTATTTTATGGCAATTAGGGAGGAATTTCAGGAGATAAAAGGCAGAAAAAATTAATATGGACATTAGTGGGAAACAGGAAAAACATGTTACCTAGCTAAAGCTGTATAGACTGAGATACCATGAGTCAGAAATGCCTACAACTAGTTCAATCTCTTTACTACCGTAGTACCCAAACATATTCATTAGACATGATATGCCAAGTTTCTAAGTGATTTAAAAATCTGGTTCCTTTTTCTAAAATAGGATGGTCTCTCAGCACTAAATTCATATTCCAAGTGATAAATAACTTCTGAAAATGAAAACATTTTCTAGATTTTTTTATATTCTTGCTCTGGCATTGAAAGTGGTTATGCAAAGTTGTCACCTTCTTAACCTTAGATCAGTCCCTTTTGTATGGTTAATGACCCTCTTAGTATTGCGAAAAACCTGAATCTACCATTTCTGGCTGTCTCTACAGAGAGGACACGAGGCATCCACCTGTAGGAATCACACAAAGAATTCCCCACTAAGTTTCATGTTCCTATTAGTGAAGCATGCTTGAAGTCCAAGCTTGACTTGTCCAAGTTAGATTACACTGGCTGTTAGAATAAGCAAAAATGACTTGTTAGAGATGGCACACTCAGTGTATTGTACTGTACCATTCTAACAGAATGCCAGCTTCTCCTGCTTCTATTTTGACGATAGATGTCACTTATTTTCTTCAGATGTACTCTGCAAAAACTGTCTACTATTTGCTACTCATCACATTTAGTTAGACCATAAAAACTGTGGATGTGGGACTGACCATCTTTATCTTCCTTGCTTGTGTTGAAACTGAGCCTTGGTTTGTGACGTTGTCATCTGCACTATTCTAGTGACTGCTGTGAATCTCCCAGGGTAGATTGGTTGTCCCCTCAGTCCACGTCAGAATTCGACTGGTTTTGCTTTTCATCTAAAATTACTGCCCAATATGAAGACAGTAAAAGCCATGTCTAAGGCATCCCAGCGTAAAAACAAAACACACGAAGTAGGAAGATTTTCCATATACAGTAAATAATAAATATTATCTTTTTAATTCAAAAAGCTTTTTAAGTATTTGGCATATATCCAAAACGGTTTGTAGAATTAAGCCATGAACATCAGGTATAAGGCAGCCATCAGTATTTGCCTTTATTCTTTGATATTTCTGTCACTTGTGTCTCACATCACTTGTGTTAAAGGCATCTATTGTATTTACAGATCCTGAGCTAAAATGCAATTACTGACAGAAGCTCTTCTCCTGGGAGGATCACAGAAGGAAAGTACTGCATTTATGGGTGGTGACTCCTGTGTCTTCTCTGAATGGACACAGGAACATGACCCCAGAGAGCTGGGATCTAAACAGGAACAGAAAGAATCTCTCTCCTACTCTCTTTACTGGAGACCAACAAAAGAAAAACAGTGTCAAAGATACTTACTTTGAAATGCCTCATAATGCTCAGATATTTGCAGCGTGTACTACAATTATGCCACTGTCATATATTGTTCCATTATCACTGCAGGAAGCTCTGAAGTTTTATGCAATCTTATTTGAAAGTACATGAGAGAATGTAGGGGCTGCTTTCCCAAGGTGCTAATAGTACTGAAATCTCCCTAAAGTCAACAGAAACTTGGGTTATTTTGTACTTCTCAGAAAATGTTTGAAAATAGTGAATCCATAACAGGGACCTTGTGAAATCACTTGTGGCACCTGTATTCCCCTAGCAAAGTATGTATCAGCGCAGAAAGCAGAGAAGGTTATTACGAAGCAGAGGAGTTAAATCAGCTGAAAGGAAAAACTAAATTACTATTGGCATCACAGGGTATGAACAGGCAGTATTTGGGACATGTGCCAATATCATAGAAGATAATGCATGTTACTATGTATCACCAATATATTGTTGGATGACAACCAGTGGACAACCAGGTTTACCAGTGATTGTATCTGAACAGTAGATTAGAATATTTAAGTTTCTTTTTTGAACATTACATTGAACATTCAACGTATTAAGGTTTTCCCAAAGTTTTCCTAAGTTTAACACGTTATGGTACAGTAAGTTCAGAAAACAGCAGGGTTTTCTAAAGATTGACACAGACACAAAGTGTCATGAATGACAATGCTTTCGGGTTTTCCAGTATTTCATTATATATGGATTAACCTTTTCACCTAAGTGAATATAGGAAAATGTTACCTTGGACAGGTGAGAGTACTAGAAAATCTGTATCTTTGTGAAGCTCTAACACGTCAGCGAGGGCCGTGCACAGGGCTGAAGCATCCACTTTGCACAGTGTTCTCCCTTGCCTGTATCTGGTACCTGCCCTGACCCCAGAGTAAGCGAGTTGGAGTCAAGGGAACGTCGTTGTGCCTGTTTTGACTACCTCATCTAGAAGTTTCTATTACATTGCTTAGGTCACAAGTTCTCTGGCTGTTAAGAATAGCAAGAGTAGCAATATTTGCAAGAGTAGCACGAAAGATTGCCATTTGTCTTATTTAAGTTACGGACACTTACTATTTATTAGCACAAACATGGTTATTTCTGTGATAGACAGATTTTTTTCTTTTTGTTCTTACATTTCTACTCACAGAATTTCTCTTAAATGCTTTGTTCTGAGACGTTCTTATAACAGCATGCAGATACAAAAATATAAGTTTCATTAGAAAAGAATGCATGATTGGGAAAAGGGATACACAAATTTAAATAAAGAAAATCAGTGTGACTTACACAAAGACAAGCACAGTACCTAGGAGAATGTTATAACTTTGCATTGGTCCTTGTTCATTACACACTTCGTCTTCAAAAATAGGCAAAAAAGCAAAATATTTTTCATTCATTTTCCACGTATCTAGTACATCTTTTAATAAAATAATCTTTGGGTGCAGTAGGATACATTTTACAACCTGATAAGCTTTACATTACATTGGAAAGTAAAATGGCTGTATCGTTTACCATGCTCCTATCATTTAATATAATATCTGTAACAGCATGCATGTTCTCACAATATTCTAACTTTACATTACTACAAAACACAATTTTATAAATTGTAAAGGTCTGTACAAACAGGAACGCATTTTAATACAGAAAACTTGACACTATCACTGCACTTTTCTTCAAAAATATTCATTCCTTTCTTTGACATTTTTTTGGCTTACACAACAGGGTTCCAAACATTTGTGACAGCTTACAATAGAAAAACAATATTGCTTTTAGTTAACAATGTTAGCTATGAATATATATTGACAGCATTTTCACTGCAGATTTGCTGCCAACATAATACAAAGCAAATAGCATTCAATATGTTGGAACACTCAGGGGAATTAAAGAGTTTCAAAAACAAATTTATGGCATTAGGTGCTGAATGCTAAATCTAATGAAAATGCAAATTCAGAAGTATCTCCCGCACATACTTCACGCAAAGGAATACAGTTTGGCAAAGTGATAAAATTAAGATTGCTTAAGTCAGGAGAAAATTATGTTAAAATGCCTCTGCTCGTTTGATTTTTATAAAGCCAGTTTTACCACAATGATTAATATTTTTCCCCAACTCTTTCTGCTTTTTTTCCTTGAAGTACATCAGACAGAGATCATAAAAAAAATCCAAATTCCAAATGCTCCCAAATGTATTGAGAAAATACAAACGCATAGATGCATAATTTTAATACTCCTAACTTTACTACTGACCATATACAAACACAAGCATCACTGTTCCCTTGAAAAACAGAAGCCGAGCTTTGCGTCCAAGTCTGTGTGTTCATTATTGTCTACAGCACAAAGCAGTGGATAGAAATTGTGACTTAAATCTTATTACAATACAGTGATGTACGGTAATGTTGTAGTGTCATCTCCTACCTATTAAAACATATTTGTTAAACCACTCTTTTGACAGTACTTTATAAGTGACGTGACATTAATAGTTTTTAAATCATTTACAAACCAGGTTAATGTAGGTTAACAATACTACACTGTCAACAAAGCAAAAATTTTCCAGCTTCTGTAGCTGTTGAAGACAATTTGTTATGAATTCTTAGATGATCTCGATATTTGTTATCACTCATCTATATCAAATAGTTCAACAGTGATATATAACAGTGCTCACAAGACATACAATTACTATGTAAGTTTTAAAAGAACTTCTTTAATTTCTGCTCACATGATCAGCATCAGCTAAAAATATAATTACAAAGATCAGCATTCCTTTACAGTATATTATCGCTGTTTTCTTTCTTACTTTCTAACATGGGATTTTGCTTTTACCTGGTTGTGTCACATAATTTTAGTTTTTACTTTCACATAAGAATGACTGTCTTTTATTTATAGCATTTCTTATGCAAAACTCAAGACTGACCACACAGGTGTCTGTGACTAGCAGAACTGAGAGGTGAAAGATAGTATTAATTAAAATATTTCCAACTGCACGCATTTTCTTTGTTTCAATTCAAATGGATTTAACTAAAACTCCTGATAACTATTTGGAAAAAACCCCTGCTCTGTCAGATACTCATGTTTTGCAAAATTCTTTCCAATTAATCCAAGAACATTCTCCTTTTTTTAATATCCTAGTAAATGCTCAAAACCCAGAAATTACTAAGGTTTAAGAATCTTGATATTTTCTTACATAGCTATAAAATTATACAGTTTGTGAAAACAAACTCTTCATAGTTTACCCTCCAGTCTGACTGAATTGTTGAAATATATTTTGTACCTTCTAAATAACAAAGGAATAAAAAAAAAGGAAAAGTATCTTATTTGTAGAACAATATTTATAGTTAACCACTGATATGTAAAATCAGTATAATCCATAATTATCAAACCCACGATAACAATCCACAATTTATGAATTTCAGGTTTTTTAGAAAGCTGACGGAAACATATTTTAGGATTAAACTTAGCCATCGCACACAGCTTACCATGAAACCCATACTAGGGTTATACCTAGTGCATATACCATGCATTATAGAATAGTCTAAGCTGCAAAATTATACAGTACTTTCCCACTATGTGGAGAGAGCCACAACTCTACATTTAGATACAAAAAGAAAACCCAAGAAACGCAAAGCTTCACTTTTTGTTAAGCTATGAATTTGAAAACATACTTTCTAGCACATCAAGCACAATATGGACCCGTGTACTATAAGCATCAAACGAGTTAGTTTTCTAAAAGCCGAAAGACACTTACACTGGTGAAGATGGAGTAAACACGGTTAATTTGTTAACATATACTCTGTCTCTTTTCACTGACTGTCAAGGAACTCATATTTTACAGTTTTTTCAGTATGTGCTTGGAAAGGATTTCCTAGTAATCTACACTAAATCTCACTGAAGGGTGACAACAGAAATCAATATGTGTCTCTGAAGAATAATCTAGCCAAACATTTACATTTAGAATATTCATTTGTATTTATGCATGAGAAATTCCTAGCAAAAAGGAATTCTCTTCCTGCATACATATATTCCCTTTTTATAGGCTGAATTTTATAATGAGCAGGCTTTAAATCAATAAAATAAATATATGTTACTCAAATTAATTTTGTGTTAAAAACAGCTAGAGTCCATGTAAAATAACAATTTACCTAGGTAGGTAGCTGTATTTACCTCTGCTTCAAATGAATTTGTTTGGACCTTCTGCAGCCATAGGGAAGAGACAACCCACAGGGAACAGTTATTGTAGTTTCATCCTGGCTATTCTTCAGCCATGGAATTGCCATTCCACATGCCTGCCAGGAAGGATATTCTGTTTAATCTGGCTATTGAGGTGATTCTAAACCTAACACTGTAGGTACTCAGCATCAATGTCAAATTTCCAGGGGCAAGCATGGCCTACAATGAATTGCACAATACTCTGTAGCCCTCTGATGTTGGGATTAGCTTTGCCCAGGAAGTTCACAGAAAACCAGAGTATGAACGTACGAGACACAACACAAGCAGCATCCTACATTCCTGCATCGCCCCTCACTATGACATGGTCTTGCACTGAAGTATGCAAAGGCATATGAAAACCTGCTAGGAGAATTCACACACCGGTGTAATATAGTACTTACAAAAATTTTAAGAAAAGCTTTCTGTGAAGTTTCATGTGTGTTTTCAGAGGGTAATACGAGGAAAAGGAACACAACCCACTTCTAAAAAATTATGCTACAACACTAGAAAATTAAATAAGCGTTCTGTAGAAAATCATCGTTTCAAGACAAGAAAAATAGTCAGATTTGCCATTCCAATCAAAGTCTGTTGCAACGTGCAAGCTTAAGGATCAGAATTCATGGACTTCATTGTTCAGTTGGAGGCTATATATATTAAATGGATGAAAACATTGATAAAAATATTCTTCCCAAAGTTGAAAATTAGAAGGAAGAGGTTGCCTAATTTCTTTTCACTTATCTTGGAAAAGGGGAACCGATAAACAGAAGCAACAACCTTGCTCAGTGACTAGCTTAGAGAAGACAAATGTATTCGGGCAGATTATTTATATTGCTTATACCAAGCCACTAAAAGCTTCAGAAGGATTATCCTTTCAATGACAACATAAACCCTATTCAGCAGCATACACCAGATTTAACAGAAACACATGCAGTTGTTTTAAATCTATGCTGAATATGTTCTACTGTATATACATCCTTTAGTAAAAATAGTAATAAAAAACTCATTTCTACTTGAAAAACCTTCTGAGTTTTAGCTCCTACATAACATAATGCATATTTAGACTAGCATGGTATTCAGTAAAAGATGTCCAAACAAGATGATTTGATGTCGGAATAGTCATCTCAGAACAACCAGAGCAATGTAAGGTAAAATAATTGTCAAGTCAATCTCTAGCTTACACTTTATTGCAGAAATAAATTGAACTCTGCTCTAGCTTTTTGACACGTAATTCTGATACTAATGGGTTCAAATCTATTTCTCTTTGCTTTCCTTCCTAACAGGAAGCTTTATGTAATACTGTGTCAGAAATCTACCAGTTACTGGCTAATGTTTCCCTTAAATAAAAAGTGTCTGCCTGTAATAGTATTAACAGCTGCCATCAGTTTACAGTAATGAGCTACAGTTCATCATGCTAGTGCTCCTAGGAAAATTAGAAGCTTCCATAGAGCTTCGCAGTTCACAAAAAGCTTATCAGAGCCATCATGAGCAGTGGTGTAACAGCAGATATTGCCTAAGGTTTAGAGGCCCGATCCTAAACTGGTGTAACTGTACTCAATGGTTATAACTATACATAGTTTATTATACTGTGTTATGTACAAAACCACACAGCAATTTTATTTGGAGGGTCAACATATAAACCCAGTGTTATTTTTCTTGATTTCTCAAAGAAAAATTTCCACACATGTTTTCCAGAGTATTTCACAGCCTCTTCAATATAGGAAGATTAAAATATTTTTTGCTGGAGGAAACATAATGATTTAACTGTATATACTATATTATCTTGGGTCACCTGTACAGTGCAGAAAAATCTTCCAGTATCCAAATAAAAAACAAAAGGTAAGTAGCTACAAACCATGGCTTTTTACTTTTCTCTGCTTCCTTAAAAAATTAAAAATACCTATCTTAATGTTTGATATCTTCAGAGTTCTATAAACTGAGCATATAATAGAAAAAATATTTAATTGGGATTAAAATGGGATTTGCTGGGGCATTTAACACTGTAGGAACTTGGTTCCCTCTGAAATCAATGGGAGATATGTTATTTTATCACAGCAGGGGGGTGGGAACTAGTTGGTCTTTAAGGTCCCTTCCAACCTAAACCATTCTATGACTCTATTCTACCATAAAACCAAGACAAATGATATTTTAAGATCCTAATGGGAAAAAAAACCAACACACCACAACTTTTTGTCAGAACTAAATCTGATGAGTCGTTTTCCATTTGTTTTGTTCCTAAAAAATATCCTTATCTGCCTTTCAAAATTACTGATAAAAATAAGGCATATCCATTTTTTTTAAAGCTTCTCTAGGAAGAGATGGGGAAAGTGTAGAAGAGCAGACTAAATAGACTAAAATTCACTAAGTTGGATAAACTGTATGAGTAAGATGAAATATGAAGTTTATAAAATCACAAATCAAGTGAGCAGATAAAAATTATTCACTATCTCAACACAAAAAATACATTGAATATTAACCAGTATATTTAAAAAATATAAAAGTACCTTTCATACAAACTGTATAATTAAGCTGCAGAACTCAGTGCTCCATGATCACAATAAATATGCTCAGATTAGCCAAGGGTGATACAATCCATAAAGTCCACCTACTAAAAACAACAATCTGGAGGCAACTATTACAATGAACCTGGTGACTTCTGACAGCCTGTACCTAATTTAGAGTGGTGGGGACTCACATTTCTGTGGTACTGCAACACCTGTGAGGAATAATTGTCAGGCTGGCCTGCAGGGCACCAGGGGTTTCCTGTAACTTGTGAGGCACCCATAGGTCACTTCTGCCTATACCATTGACACGGGAACTGAAAATGAGGATTATTCTACACTTTCCTATCTATTACTAGTATTTATTTTTTTAAGTACCAGGTACTGGCCATTGTTCAGATTAGGATAAAAGACTAGGACACCAGCTCCTTCATCTGACCTGCTGTGCCTCCTCATTACTTCTACAGTAAAACCAAAACCAATACAGTGCCATAAGTGAGAAGATGGACTCAATTACAATGGCTGTTGGTGGGAGAATGGGAAGAGCAGATGAGAAGCTAAGATGCATGGCAGTCACAGCAAGAGTGAGAGTGGATTGCCTTTCCATCATCTTTTCATTATCAGACTAGTCCCCTTCAGTGCCACAGGGCAGTTCCAGTTCCATGTTCTGGAGCAACTAGCTACCTTCTGGAATAAACAGTATTGACACTATATTCTTCAAAGAAGCTAAGTTTCCATCGTGTAGTGAGGCAAGGTAGTTCAGTCAAGAGTAGGACCAGTTACTCATTATTTTCTTGGACAATCCAAGAACAACATGGTTTGGACCCACAAGCCCTGAGTTACATTTGGGTGTCCAAGAAACTTGATGAGCAATGTGCAGAGGATGTCCACCTGCCGTCGCTCAAATATAGAATATTTGCATAAGAAAGATTAAAAAATCTCAAAGGAGGAAAGTTTAAAACATTTCACCTTCACCTCTTTGATGTAAATATTTTTTTCTTTTATGTTAGCTCTATGCTTCCACATCCTGATATAAAGACTCTTCAGTAATAAAAGCAGAATGAAACCAAATTTGCATGAAAGACAATTACCAATGGAACTAAAAAGTAGGTATTTAATCATAAATAAAAAAGTTTCTAAATTGAATGAAAAGTAAGCATATCACATCACTGACATCAAGATCATCATAGTGCTGATTTTGTTTATGGCATTTATAATGTATTTTTGACATTTTGAGTGACAGATGCCACCATATTAAGAAATTAAACACACCTGGCCATTAGTTTCCTGTAAGCAAAAGCCAGTGTTAAATCTGAAACTTACAGTATGCATGCAATAATTACCAAACACTGACATCTAAAATGTTCTTGGAGACACCTGGAACAAAGTTTATGAATTTAACCCTGTCTTGCCAAGAGAGAATATTTCAGCAGGACAGCAGTTGTTTTGCTAACATTGAATATTGTCTACGTTTACTAACCTATCTGTATCCAGATACTCTTTAAAGGATGATATATGTCATGACAGTTTTGGATAATTTCATGGAGATGCACACTATATTGCACTCACAAAGGCTTCACATGCGCTCTCAGTCTAGTCCGAGCACAACTGAATTATTGATCCAAAATAAAATTATATGTACTTGAAAGGATTCCAACTTGGAAAAATCATCATTTATAAATCTAATTTTACACATGACCAATATAGGTACAAGTTTCCAAAATGGCAAAAATATTTTCCTTCAAAACTGCAGTATGTTCAATTGATTTTTCTTTATTTAAATGTTGAGACAAACATGCAATCTATGTTAAATGTCATCACTTTGTTTCTTATATAATTAACATTTCATATGGCTTCCTCAGTAAATAAATTACTGCAATCACTACATGTTTCATCTAACCCTGTGCACTTTTGACTTACAATAAAATTGTATCCCTATCCAACACAGAGATCAGGGAAACTACTTTCTGAAAGTTCAAAGGCTCATCTCCCTGGAAATATGCCATTATGGGTTTTAATACATATCAGAGTATTCAAGCCCTTCACTCATAAAAACAAATGGATCCATATTACCACATACTATGGTCCCGTAACATCTTACAAAATTCGCATCGTGAATCTGGCTCCACCATTCTTTCTTTCTTTTTTTTTTCCAGTTGAATGGCATGTGCTATAAAAAATAGTTTACTTACCCTGTAGTAACTGCGGTTACTTGAAAACTATTGTCCATATCCACTCAGCTCGGACTGTCATGAATTCAAGGCAGACAAATCTATGTATGCACATACGTATAAATAAAATACACATATACACTCAAATATACCTTTAAGGAACTTGGACAGGGTAGTATATGCAGTGCAATGTTGTAGTACACGGTGATGCTATCAGACTAAACAAAAACTAACAGAAGGTCCAACTCTTGGCTGCTTCTATATTCTGAAATACATATCCCAAAGACACAGACACATAACTCCTATTTTGCCTCAACCGTTGTCCTATTTGTTAGTAAACACTGGAGAATTTTCAGTGACAGAATTCTCTAATTCAGATTGAATTTATTTACCTACATAAAAAACTGATTTTTCCTGACAAAAATGTTTCCTTTTTAATCTTGCTTAGAAAAATAATTATAACTTCAGCACTTCTGCAGTATATGCCTTTCTCCAAGGCAAAATAAAACAGTGAATGATAATGACTGATAAACCCAGCAGCCTTAGATGAATGTCAAAATTTAAGTCTTAACCAAGTTCACTCACAAGAACTGAAACTCACTATTTCTAGGTAAGAACAAAGGAAAAACATCACTCATGAACTAAATAAAAATTTGATATTGATCTAACTAAATCAATACTAAATTTACAGTAAGCAGTGAATTAAAAGTTATAACAGTGATGCTGCTTACAGTCCCTCCTTAAAGTCAAAATGGCAATGTGAGTTGGAAATATGGGATAACAAAACCCATTCAACACTTTCGGGCTGTTGGGGAATGGCCCAAGTGCTTTCAAGATACAGATGCAAATTCAGATGTTACTATTGTCTGAAGGACCCCGATTTCAAATACATGAGCTTGTAAAGAACACATAGAAACATGGACTTGAAGAAATAGGAGCTGAGAGCCTTCATCACTGAGAGTTAAAAAATGAATGAAAATTAATTTCATTTTACTCAACTAAATAGGTGGACAGCAGCATGAACAGCGCCTGGTAATTCAAACTGTCAGCTTGATGCTTATATTAGACTGTGACACCTTTAGAATAGGACAGATTTCCTGGACAACTGTCATTTAATATTGCCACTCTGCTTGCCATACATAAAGTCACTGCAGAGGTGAACCTGAAGAGTACCCACAGTGTTTCTCAGACATATCAGATACTCCAAATATCACTGAGAACTAGAACTTAAACACATACTGACAAATATTTGGGAGCTGCTAAATAGATTCATAATTTTTATTCAGTAGAAAGCCTAGGGAAGGGGAAAGAATAAAAAAGATCAGTCTCAGAGTGATAATTTTCTGATAGAGGTTGGTACAGAAAATTACCTTTCTGGACTTACATGTATTTCTTGGTATTGTCATACCATCTACGCTAACCATAACGTATTCTTCTCAGACTGCTTCGAACTACTAATTCACAAGACTATTGTAAACCAAAAAGGAATCAGAGTTTTGCCTCCATCAGTAGCCACCTGATCGTTGTTTTACAACTGATCCTGTCTTTTGACAGGATAAAGTCTGTTAGAAAGAAGCTTCAAGAGCTCAGATGCTCAAATCTCAAAGCTATCTAGTTGTAAGACACATTTTCTTTTTAGTATTGGAGATTTTTATTCCTGCCAAAAAAAAATAAAAACTTTAAACTACTCACCCATAAAACTTTGCATGAAATTTAAATATAAATATTTAATTTTCTGTGGTAGTAGATCAATCCAGCAGCAGAGATAAATTCAAAACTCACCCATTCCATTATATGGTTACATTTATATTACTCTATGTTTATTAACGGTTTTTTCTTATGTCTACATCCTTGCTTTACATTACTGGCAGTAACAGCAATAGGTATAAATTTCTACCACAAAGTTTGCATACAAAACAGGATTTCATTTTAATTGTCTACTACTTAATAAGCACATAAAAAGAGAGGAAAGGAATTACGTAAGTATGTACGTAAACGTAAACGTTTTTATAAACAGGAAATTGATTAACACTGTATGTTTTCGTACAATAAACACTATAGTATGCTAGCTGGTAAGCTGCTTTTAAAAGCTACTAAAACCCTTCTTTAAAAACAGATTTCTAAGAACACTATAAATTTAAAGTATACCTTTTCAGCAACACAGACCTTGTCTTATGCTTTAAAGATTCTGATTTAGAACCAAATAATATCACACCACTCTTAATATGAGTTCCAGCAAGATTCTGCCGTGTTACACTGCAATGGTTGTATGGAGGACAAAAATCAGACCAACATAAGTATCCTTAATAATAAAGTTCTTAAGCATTGTTCAGATTGCTTGTTATATGCCTATTTGTTACAAACTCCCAAATTTCAAATTTCCAAATTTTAATTCATTCAATGTGCTTGGACAGGCAGTGCGTAGGTATCAGTAACCTTTACCTTTAACCTCTTAAAAAGAGACGATTTTCAAGAAATCCATCAGAAGTGAGAAAACAAAATAAACTTTTATGACAAAACAAAACTGGCACACAAAAAATATTAGGTTTTGCCTACTTGTGTAAAGGATGAATAAAATACCAAAATACTGGACTAAGTAAAGGTATCTTTCTGGCAAATTAAAATTAACATCAGAGCACATAAAGATGGATAACAGCTGGGGGTTCCTTAAGCATGGAAAATTCAAATAATCTAGTAATTCTTTTCATAAATTATCATATAGAGCTATTTAGAGAGATTACAGGAGTTGACCACAAGAGGATTAATAAATTATTAATGCAATCTATTCAACAATTAATGACTTATGCCTAAATTAGTAAGAAGGTATGTGTAATGAAATGCACTGCAGAAAATATATATTTCAGATCGGTTAGGAATTGTGGCAAGTCAAAACATGCTTTATAAAAGTCTTCAGAATTTCAGAACTGTAGTCCTTCATAAAAACATGCACTTTTATACATTCATTTCTCAAGCTAGGCAAATGCTATATAGTCTTTAATGCAGAGTAAAGAACATCTCTGTCTTCTAACATGAGAAACCGGAAAGACTGTACAATGTTATAAGGCATCTTGATACCAGTAACTTAAACGACCAGATGTCTGTAGGGTGAAGAATGTCTGCTTAAGAAGAAGGAAGTACAAAGGTAGCCTGTCTCCAACTTCAGACGTTTTTGATGTCATCCTTACTCCACCTTACTTTGGAAGCAGCTGCACAAGATGAGTTCTTAGGCCAGAAAAAGAGGTTGAGTACCTCAAACCATGCCTGCTTTTCTTCCCCCTGCTTCTCCAAAATGTATCAAGGGGTATAATAGAAGACATTATCTCTCCCTATACACATACCATTCATATCTTTAAACAATCACAGCTGTAACATCACAGAGAAGCAGTTGCCTGCTACAAATCATCGGGATGCTTTAGGAGAGTAATGAAAGGCCTGAACTAACCACAAAATCCAATCCCAATAGTTCATGAAAGTTTAACAGTTAAAGACAACAGATATTTTATATTCTTTCTGATTTTACAAAACAGTGTAGGACAAAAAAGAAAACTCTACAATGAAAGCTCCATGCATTCTTAATAATGTCCAGCTATGATATTATCCGTTTTACCTTGGCATTCTGTTTAAATTTCTGAAGAAGACTAGGTTACCCTTTTTACACATTAAAAAAAATTAAAAAAAAAAAAATCCTGAGTCAAAATTCTAGCCTCAGTCCAACTACAACTGAAGTAACAGAGAGAATGCCTCTGAAGTAAATAACATTTGGTTCTTTGATTTCAACCTCAACCTGGATGAATTTATTAACTGTAATGATCAAATCCCAGCTGCCAAATATCCATTCTTCTCCTCTATCCTTCTTGCTATATTTTGTTGGTACCTTTGTGACGAAGAATTCCAAATGTGTTTATCAACACTTACAGAATGAAATTTGGCAGGAAACCCCTTCTGTTGGGAATTCTTTTTTTAATCCCAGTGAAAATACCATTTCTGAACATGATTCATCAGACAGCAGAGTTGTTTTGGGTACATACACATGGAGAATATATCATGCAGCCTAGATGTGCATTACTTATTGGTATAATATGGCTGCTGTTTGCTAGAGTAATTAAAATCCTCACATCTGTTTTTTATCCTTTCACCACTTTGTTGTATTCAACTCATATATCCTCTCAGATTTCTCAAAAGTAAATTTTCCAGGACAGAGATCATCTTTTTGTAGTGTGGCTACAATATCTGGAACAGTGACTGTCAACTACTTGAGTGGAATTTCTGGTTATGGCCCTCAAGAGAAATAATCATCCTTTTCACCTGTAAAACTCCAATATTGGTATACCAGCATATTTTTATAATTTATTACACATACATATATTTCTTTTTTCCCCTCAAATCTCAAATTAGTCACTGTTACTCCTAACACCTCTGAAGACACTCTAGCTCAGTAATCATGTACCTGAAGCACTGTCTAAAATACTTGAAATGCAATTTGGAGTTGACATTTGTTCATCCAATTTCCGGTTCCACGGAGAAGGAATTTAGCAAAATTGTAGATGGTGGCGTAAGGGACATGGTTGAAGTTAACAGGAAACAAACCCTGCCCAATAAAGGGCATTACCCAGAAATAGACAGCAGCCTGTGACATGCATATAATTAGAGAAATTGGAGGCTTTGCTCAACAGACCGTATGTTTCACAGCAAATCTTATTTCCTTCATTCTCCTTTTCACTGTTATTGTAAGTGTAATCATTACATGACTACAGACCTTACATATAACATACCAGTTTCTTTTTTCCAATATTGTTGTTAATTGGATTCACTGAACAAATGACAAAAAAGTCCACAGCTCTTATCTTATCAGACCAACTGACTTGTAAGTTAGAAAACATAGAAGGAGACCAAAAGACCAAATTTTACATCTCAACAGATATCCTACATGCAGTTCTTTTTTCCCATAAATGTAAGCCATTAGCTATTTCTTTAGATTTTTTCCTTGCTAAAAAAAGTATGAAATAAAACTCACAACATAAAATGACTTAATTAGAAGTCCAAGGCATAAGGAGAAAGAAGTTAATTTACCAACCTCCAAGTGAAAAAGTCTACTGGTTCTACTGTAACATAGGGAAGTGAGCATCAAAAATGACAAGTTTATAATAAAATTCTAAAAATAATTCTGAAAAGTTTAGGGCTTTCACTGCTATGCCACAGGACTTAGCTCTATTACCTGCCCTTGTTACTGAAGCACAGCAGTAACCTAAGACATACGTAACAGAAGGAAGGAAGTAATCATTCTGAAAAAGCCTTGTATATGATAGTGAACAACAAATTAGGCAGGAGTTTCCATAGTGATACAGCAACAAAAGGCTGCTGCAATTTTCAGCTGTCTATATTGAGACACTAACAGAGCTAAGGGACTAGAGTTCCTTCTCTGTAAGGTGGGATGTTAGCATACTCAGAATTGTCTGTTAAATTTACTTCCACACTATAAAGAAAATAAAGTAACTGGAAGAGGAATAATAAAAACCTAAGTTCTGCAAGAACCAAAACTACTAAGTGCTATGGATTTGGATTTCATGGTTGGATTCTGTGGTATACTAAAAATGCATATTCCAAAGAGTATTTTCTCCTATAAATCTCCACTGTGGATTCTCTTATGTTTAGTACAAAATGATGTCATACTGTAACGTTTCTGCCAGTGGAAACACAGATGGGTCTCTTGCCGATCCAACTGCCAGCTTTCCTGAAACTTAGAGGACTTCCTGTCCAGTGGTGCTGAGACTAGCCAAGAGTGAAGAAGTTATTAAGGGAGAAAGGAGAGGAGAAAGATCAGCAGCCATACAAAAAACTGGGCTAGCAAGTAGCCAGTGTGATCATATGAGTTTTGTTTCTCTTGGAAACTAGGCTAATTATGAGAGAGCTGGAAAGATTAACTTATGATGAAAGTCCAAAGGCCTCAAAGCAGAAAAATACTTAAGCACTTAAAGGTAAAGTGGATATAGGGCTGAAAGAACCAAACATGATGGCTAGGTTGAGACACAAATGATGAGAAATGTTATAATTTACAGAAATATAAATGTTAGCCAAGGATGATGAGGATTTATTTGTACCAAGAGGAGCTGTTACTAAACAGAATTGCAACTGGGAATAGTGGGATTAAATAAAGGATAGCTTTAGGCTAGAAATCAAGCAACACTGTAAGTGAGTCTATAGAACAGTTTTGTGATAAAGGAAGTGGAAGATCCATGGCTTCAGAAAATTAAAACTGGAATGTAAAAAAAGCTCTTCCCTACAGAACAATAACACATGGACAGTGAGATTGGCAGGAATGTCTAGAAAGTCTTTCTTTTAATTTATCCCTAGGTATTAATAACACAAACTATTGCACTAACCATATTGTTAAAACTGCACTGCTATCCAATAGCAAAACCAAAACCCAGGTCAGAAACACATATAGTACAATTTCTGTTCCTAGTATTTCTATGGCTGTTGTTTTCACCCTGTGTCTTTTTAGTTCACTTCTTTATCCATTCGTCCACTGTTGGGTGTCAATGATTGGTGTGATTCAACAGGAAAAAACCAGAATGGATGATTTCTAAATCAGGTAATGAAAGGAGGTTTCTTGTGTTCTCATCATACTATTGAAATAAATTTATTTGTGAGCAAAGGCTTCAGTGAGAAACGTCAGGCAAAACTGGAGGTATTCTTACAATGAGAAGAAAATCTCCAACATATTTTCAAATCTAAGTAAACAAAGTTGTTTAAGAATTTGAAGTAAGAGGAACAATGAGAAGAAAATGTAATATAAACAATATATAAAAGTCATAAAGTGGCTACTCCTTTTGAGTCCTCATCCAAATGGCTGAAACCTGACCAAGGATATATAAATGCATAGATGTGCCTTCCTCCTACATCACCTATATGGCACATCAAAAATAAATATAATATTATGCAGTTAATGGTTTATATAGTGTTATTGAAATATCCACTTTTACAAATAAAGTGATCAAAGATACTTGTGTATTAGTGCAACATTTTAAAGCAATACTGAACAGTATGGTTTTTCTTGTTGTTATTTTCTAGTAAAACATTAAAGAAAATAATCAAAATGCACAAACCAGATTACACAGTATGTTTGATGTAGCAATTTCTAACATTCATTTAATATAGCTGAGCTGCACTGACTAATACTGCCCATGTCTGCTAGTACAAAGACCTAAAAAAGGTTCAAGACTAGATTACGTTCATGCAGGTCTCATTTTAACGGAAATTGGAGAGATGAAAAAAAGATTATAGGAACACACATTATAAAAACAGACCTCACAAGTCAAACTTAATAGTGAAACCATTCTCTTTCATGTAGACAACCATGAAAACAAATATCCTGTACACACTAGATATATATTGTATCTTTCTACCAGATCTCTCTGCCTCCTTGAGACAGATTCCCATTCATCTCATGACTATATAATTTGATCATAGCTGAGTAAGGCACAGCAGGGGAAAGGGTCTGTCTGATAAAGTATCAGGCTCCAGGAAGATAGATAAACAATTTCATGATTTCTAGTTGTAACAGGAATGGTACAGCGGTGGATATTAAGATATTAGTCGTGTAGGAATACAAATATCAAGCTTCTGCAGTTTTTTCTCTTACTAAGTATGTTTTCTGGAGCCAAACCCTACCATGCCTGATGCGAAGACAGCAGATGGACAGCAGGGCTCATTGAGAGGGCTTTAAACTAGGTTTGAAGGGGGAAGGGGAAAAAACACTAGTACCACCCAGCCAATGAGGAGAGGTGCCATGCTGGACCTCTTTCTCACCAACAGGGAAGGGCTCATGGGGAATGTGATGCTCAAGGGCAGCCTTGGCTGCAGCGACCATGAAATGGTGCAGTTTGAGATGCTTAAGGAGGTGAGGAGGGTGCGCAGCAAGCTCACTACCCTGGACTTCAGGAGAGCGGACTTTGACCTCTTCAGGGACAGATTGGCAGAGTTCCATGGGATGAAGCCCTGGAGGGAAGAGGGGCCCAAGAAAGCTGGCGCGTATTCAAGGATCTTCTCCTCCAAGCTCAGGAGCTGTGCATCCCAAGTCGGGTAAAAGCACCAGGAGGCCTGCGTGGATGAACAAGCAGCTCCTGGACAAACTGAGGCTCAAAAAGGAAGCCTACAGTGGGTGGAAGAAGGGACAGGGAGCCTGGGAGGATTATAGGGAAGTTGTCTGACAAGTCAGGGATCAAGTTAGGAAAGCTAAAGCCCTGATAGAATTAAACCTGGCCAGGGACATCAAGGGCCACATGAAGGGCTTCTATAGGTACATGGGGGATAAAAGGAAGATCAGGGAAAATATGGGCCCTCTGCAGAAGGAAACGGGAGAGCTGGTTTCCCAGGATAAGGAGAAGACCAAGGTGCTCAATGATTTTTTTGCCTCAGTCTTCACTGGCAAGGACACAAGCCGTACTCCCGGAGTCACAGAAGGCAAGGGCTGGGACTGGGAGAATGTAGAGCTGCCCATGGTTAGAGGCAATCAGGTTTGGGAGCTCCTAAGGCACCTGAAGGTGCACAAGCGCATGGGACCTGACAGAATACATACACGGGTCCTGAAAGAACTAGCAGATGAGGTTGCGAAACCTCTATCCATCATATTTGAGAAGTCGTGACAATCCGGTGAAGTTCCTGCTGACTGGAAAAGGGGAAACATAACCCCTATCTTGTCCACTGACAAGGACAGTGGGATTGAGCGCACCCTCAGCAAGTTTGCTGATGACACCAAGCTGTGTGGTGCGGTCAACACGCTGGAGGGAAGGGATGCCATCCAGAGGGCAACAAAATGCAAGGCACATGTGAAAAGTGGAATTAAATCTTTTTTGATTTGTCAGTATGAAAATTAGTACATAACTTTTTTTGGCTTAGTTTAAGACAAGTGAAAAAAGATAGAGCAAGGAAGTTTCTTTCTCATGGGGTATTTTTACTGCAAAGAAACATTATTTAAAAGTACGTGAAACAGTTGCCTATCAAGTCATTTCACATTTAAACCTCTGTGCCTCTTTCACAGGGCACACCTTGGCAGGCAACCCCTCCTCTACCACAAGTCACTAGAGTAATGCCTGGTTGCAACGCTACCTCATTGTTCTACAAGTATTACATGAAGGCTTGAGTGATAATATTTGAAGAGCTATGACAGGCTTCTTTTTCATATATTAACACATATATTTGGTTTGTATATATTAACACAAATATATTAGCAGCCTTTACTAATACAACTCCTGTTAGGTGGCAAATATTGCATAGTCTCTGTAATTACTTCCTGTCTTGGACAGCTAAAAAACATGGTGATGTGCAGTCATGCTGATACCTGCTTTTATTTATAAAAAAATCAAAGAACAAAAATGTATTTTACAGCAATTTCGTAGTTACAAACCCTGTACGTCATCAATTTTGTTTAAGAAAATATATTCTGGAGTAAGCAATTGTGAATGCTAACATACCATCTAATTTAGTATCACTTACCTGTGATTCTTTTACATTTTCAACAGTGAAGTTGAACCAAACTCGAAAGCGTGGGTTACAGGTGTCTGGTCTAATGAAGAGGTCATACTCAAACTCTGTGACGCGGTCCACCCGTCCAAGGTTACCTAGCAAGAACATATGAAAAAGAATGCATATTAATGACTAGCCAATAAACACTTCAGGAACAACACTGAGATCAGTTTTTAAAACTTCTACCTCTGTTGGTTAAAATATCTAAGTATAATAAGCCTTACAACAGTTCAGAATTCTTTTTAAATACCTTATCATAGTCACAAAATAAAATACATACCAGTAAGCTACATGCATATGAATACACTAAAACAAGACAACAGGGATTGTTATTATTATTCAATCAAATTGACTTTTCATCTTCTCTTATCTGAGTATTCCAGTTAAGTGTTCTAACATCCCTTTAATTACTCTCTTTTTTGTTTGTTTCCTTTCACTTTTCTGATGTGTTTCTGCACCTCTTTTAGCCCCCCCGTATGGAGTTTCTCAGCATTTGTTGCTCATGTTCAAGCCCTTCTAAGATTAAAGAGTCTCCAGATTTCCAGCTGACCCCTCTGGCTGGTGCTCCCACCGTCCCTCTCTTGACACAGATGGGTCAGCCTTCACCTCCTTTGTGATCCAAAAGCTTTCTTAATACCTTTCCTTTACCATTTGCAGCCACTACCACCTCCTTCCAACACACAAACGAGGCTGTAAGATTTCGCCTCAGCTTTTTCCTGGTGAATTTCATGGAATAATGTTTTTAAATATAGTCAGACCTACATTGTCCCCTATGGCATTATTCAGCAAGCAGCCACACTAGCTACAGAAATGAAGTTCAGCACTGGGAAAACTTGCTAAGTGCTTTTGAATTTCTAAACTGGCATTTTTTTCCTTTGAAGTATGCCAAGATTTTTAAAGACAGGGTTTAGACTGTCCATTTCATTTATACACTGCAATAAGACCACAGTTTTACATATCCAATCCAAAACCCATCCTATCAGGTCTTGTAAGACAGGGTCATGCTTTAGCTCACATACTAAATTATACTTATTTTTAAAAGTGGCACTGTAAGATGACCTGGTTTAATGGTTTCAGATATATTTTTGAGTTTAGATATTTGTTTTGTGGTTGGGTATATACTGTTGGATTCAGTTAATAACACTATTTGAGCTAAACAATTCCTTCCTCAGCAAGTCCCATGTCAGTCCATGTGACTGTTGATTGGTAACACACTACTCAATATAAGAACAAGTACCAAAATTAGGCTGATTTGCTGTTCTGGGGTGGAAAAGGAACAGAAAAAAGCATTTTCAACTCTGTTCATCAATATATTTGCAGGATTTCTTCTTTACCCTAAATTGATTCTGGCTTTACTAATTGACGATTTTTAATCTTTCCTATTTTTAATGTTATCCTCGACTTTCTTACCCACATTCTTCTCTTCAGAAAAACATTCTCTTCAGAATGCCTCTGCAGCAAGCCGCTTCATGCTAACAATCTGTTCCTAAACACTTGCCTCAAGGATACACTTGGCATATGAAATATTTGGGGGGAAAAAAACCCACCCAGCAATATTGTGCAGCTAGAATACCTTTCCCAAATATAAATAATGTCATCTGCTGCATCAGGTGTCCGTGCTCAGGTGCTGGCAGTGGGGCTGCAGGCCTGAGCTCCCTGAGGAGAGGCCTGGCTGCCCCGTGCGGATTGTGGCCAGTTCAAGCCGGCTCCGCAAGGCTTCGCCTCAGGGGCCCCTCAGCGAAGGTGGTGGCGGCGGGTCCTTCAAGGTGCATTTACAGAAGGGCAAAACCAGCCCACGGGCAGTGAGGATGGAGGGTGTCTGAGAAGAACCAGGGTTTGAGGAGGAAAGGGGGCGCTCCAGGCTCGTGGGCACCGCCCCGTGGGGCCGGGCTGGAGCAGGTGGGTGTTTCCTGAAGGACTGGTGCCTGCAGAGAACCCACGCTGGCGCAGGCCCTCCTGACAGCAACTGCAGCCCATGGGAAGGGCCCAGGCTGGAGCAGGGCAGCAGTGGGCAGCGGGAGGAGCTGCAGATGGACTGCAATGGACTGACCGCAGCCCCCCACCTGGCTGGGGAGGAGTGGCATCAACCCTGGGAAACAAGAAAGGTGGTGTTTTCATTTCTCTTTGTTTCTTACTATCCAAACCTATTTTAACTGGCCATAAATAAGTTTTTCACTAGTTGAGTCTGTTTTGCCCGATGGCAATTGGTGAGCAAGCAAAGTTCAAAAATCATTAAAAAGTTGTACTGTAAGGCATAGGAAACTAGAAGATTATTAAGTGAATAAATAAAAACAGAGCAAAATGAGACCTTGATTTCTGACCTATTGCACATTTCAGCTTGTTTTAAAACATCAAACGGATCTGAACTGTATGGGGGACAGATGGCCCACTCAGAACTACTTCACAGAGCCCATAGGATCCCGAAACAAGCACTGGAGAACTGTACTGATGTCAGCGAAATCACTGATGGTGAAGAGCTGGTATGCTGGAACCACTCCAAGCCAGTCTGCTCTGGAAAACACATACACCTACCTTGAACCCAGCAGATCCTTTAACAATTCAATCGTTGTGTGCACGATTCCCCGGGACTCCCAACACTGTTTTCTCTCTTTATCTGTAACACCAAATTTGAACAATCACCTCCCCCTTAATGCTGTATTTTTTCCTTTTGTGAATTGTATCTCACTTCATTACTTTTTGCCTGCAGAACTGCCTCTTACTAGGCGGCAGCGTAGTACACGTCAGCTGCCAGAGTCACCTGCAGCCATTTGCAGTTTAGTGTCATTTGAACATTTCATTAGCGCGCTATTTCTCCTCTGTCTTCCAGATGCTAAATAGGCTGGACCAAACACTAATGCCTTCGGTAACCAATTCAACAAGTTCCTCATACTCAATAGACTATTGTTTGTAATATCACAGCCTTTGCTCACAATCTGTCAGCCTAATTTCAACCCACATAGCAATGTCATTAAACAAGACGGCAGTTTTGGTACAAAGAAGCCTAGAACTGTAAGAACAAAACACTTCCTGGCTTTACGAGATGCCTTGCAGAAAACCAATAATGCCACTGAAAAACATTTTTTAGTGTCCAAGAAAGGATATAATCTTCCCAGCGTTAATCTCACAAAGTTAACAATTTCTCATGTTGCCTTCACACTGCTGTAATCATGGGAAATAGATTTGTTCTAATGAGTGAGAATTATATTCCAGTACCACAGGTAACACAGTGAAATGCGTTAGAAACTATGAAACAGGAACTAAAATATTGATTGCCCTGTTCCGTTTAGCCATTATACCGGTTTAATATTTAACACTGAAAATAAACATTTTTCTCAAGTGCAAACAATTTCTAAACTGCTTTTGCTTTTTAATAGCTCTTTAAGGTTCCTTAAAATTTCTCTTTTCTTTTTTTGTTAAATGTATAGCAAGCGAGAAGAGCATTTAACAAATGGTTAGACAGTGAGTTCCTCCTATGTTGCAGGAACCTGTGCGATTACACAACACATACACTCTGCTTTGCAGTACCTGAGGTGGACAGTTTCTGCGCTGAAGTGATGCTAGATGTACGAGAAGGCTAGATGGCACTGATTTCGTCTAACGTACCTACCAATAGTTTTCAGTCTCGCTACAGCTACTGTAAGACCCTTCCTGTGCACAGTTTTTATTGCATGTACATTGCTGGCCTGGTAATTTGTGATATCAGCAAGAGAGTCTGTTCATAACCATATTGGTTAAGGACATTCTTTTAAAATCAAAGAAAAAAAAGTCTCACACTTCTAAAACATCAGTTTTGCTTCACTCTGGGTTCATGCCCGCAGGAAATCATCACCACTCCATTCAATAAATACAGGTTGTATCTATGAAATTATACAACATTTTTTAAAGCATCATCACTCCATAATTTGTGATTAGCGTTACATTTGGGGACTAACATTATAAAACATAATATATTAATAAAGTTATTTAAGGTACATGTAAAATTAATGAGCTGATTGAGTAATGTAATCTGCCAGGGAAAAAAGCCCCAAAACATTATAAGCAGTAAAATCCGAACTTATTGGCATTCTAAGACATTTCTTGTTTAAACATTTTTTTAAAGTTTGGGTGCATCTGGGTGTCAAATGGTTTTCTGACTATATCTTAAAAGTAAAATAAGGAATTTGCTAGAGTAGCTGGCACTTTACAAAACATTATGGATTTTTTCTCCTATGCGCTCTGAAATTAGTTGCAGGGGTTTTGTTTCTACTATTATTTTACTTCACAGAAACACTGGCACAGATCTTTTTAAACTGATGGGAAGATGTGAACAAATCAAATTTTCAAACATCTATAAACTGACTTTCACTTAGCCTTGGGGTTTGGTTTTAAGACATGCTCAATTTTCAATCACAGCTCTCTTCAATACTCTCAGCATACTGAGAAAAGGAGACATGCTTTTCTTTAATCATTCAAGCTGAAATTCTTAATTATATTTGCTTAAATTGCTTTACAGAGTAATGTTTAGTGCAATAGTCCCAAAATGTGAATAGTGAAAGGGGTCAATAGCATGTTTCAAGTTTCTTTAAAAGTCAGAAAAAAGCCCAGTGTTACTATTTTATTAATCATGCAACATACACTTAGTCCTCATAAAATATTAATGTATATTGCTTCCTACATCAATAAAAAGTGTACTTTACACAAAGAAAGAAAACCTGCTTAAGAAAATGCTAGCTAAACTTCCTAAGCATTCTAACAATTATCATAAAAATGCTAGAAAAGAAAATATAGATATGTTAAGCAATCCTAAAATCTTCTTAAACCACACATTGTGCTTTCCTACAGAGAATTTTAAGATGAAAAATAGACCTTGAGGGTCTTAGACAAGCCTGAGGCAATATAAAGAAAAAGGTCAAACAGTCTGCTAAAAAGGACCGTTATCTTCAGAACAACAACTTATCAGCCAGCTTGCAGCCCTGCTTATTTACAGTTATTGGTCCCAGAGGAAGTGCACTTCAGCGCAGGGCGCGATTACTTTGTAATGAGTTTGCCAGAAATGGTAAAGGAAACTAATTTGTAACAATGTGCTGTTCCCTGCACATGAACTTTCTCAGACACTTTTTTTTTGTCCAGCAATGAATAACTAACTTCAGCCTCCCTAATAAGCAGTGAAAACAGAAGTGCACTAAAAACGAGTGAGTCGCGAGCATTAATGTGCTGAAATATCAGTGATTATCCCTCTCAGCTGTCCATTACAGTACTCATGATGACCACCAATTCCCCTGTGGTGGATATATAGAATGCAGGTTTCAGGGGGTGGATTTGCACATGAAAATTAACACCATTTGGAAGAAAATAGCCTGCACCTGTCACAGATTAGCAACAAAAGGTCAAATGCCTCCTTTTACACCTAGAGCACTTGCATATTGTATGCCTTGCTTATAGGAGCCTAATTCTGGTTTCTTAATTCAGAAAAGTGAGCACCATGGTGAACTGCAGAGAAAAAAAGAATTAAATCTTGGCTAAAAGCTATCAATAAATCTATTGATCAAGATACATATGAATGGAAGTAGCTGAGGCAATCTCTGTCTCTAAAAGAGGTAGTTTTTCAAAAGAGAATTACACAAAGTGCTCTTCTGTTTTTGTCAATATGTTGGCAGGTTTTGAAATACTATTTTTCATCCACACAATAAAAATCTTGACAAGTAAGCAATAGAAAATCACTAATACACTTGCAGCTGCATTTCAATCTATACAAATTCTTTAAACAAAAACAACGAAGGAACAGATTGGAATATATATCATTTTCACCCTTTGAACCTGAGATCAAGTCCAGGATAGCCAAACTATTAATCTATATCTTCATGCAACTCTATTTCATAAAATAAGGTGAACTGTAAAATATGGAGTACCCTCAACCGAACTCATCCTTAAAGATCACAAAACACACTGAGATGATAATGCAAAGAAATTTTATTGATACATCCTAAATGGAACAGGAACTACAGGGACGGAGATCTGTAAAAACTTCTCTCGAGTGAAAGATTAGGTATCTTCTGAAAGCAGTGCATCTAAGAGTATCAGCTGTAAATTCCCACTGGCTTTATGGTCTTTGTCTGTGAAAAGAATTTATAAAAAATAGTTTGGTGAGAAGTCCTAAACAACTTCTAAATAGCACCTGACTTTTAGATAGGAAAAAATCTAAAGAAATAGTGAAGATCTCTGAAAGCCTGTGACTGTTTTTGCATCATCTCCTGGCCTCCTGCCCAAAGCACAGGTCAAATCAGGATTCCTGAAACTGCAAAGCAGATGATTTGAATAAAAAGACAATACCATAAAAAACACATATGCAACACCTTATAAATTGAAGTATACTTTAAATTGTTAAAATTGCCCATATTCGGCTCAGCAATGCAAAGTAATATCTACACTGCTACAGCTAAACCAACATTTTGGGAAGAATTTCACTTAAAATTATAGCAATGCTCATGACTCAGCTGTCAGTCAAAATCCAAAGCATCTTTGAAAAACGTTCAAGACTGTCGAATAGGCAAAGCATTTCAAAAGTACATGGCTGGAGCAACTGCTTCAGACTTGTATTTCTAGAGTCTCCTCTATCCTCTCTCCTCAATTAAGCAAGTTGAAATTGCTGTGTTTCCATTATTTTAAGGTTTTATCAATAGTGACTTCCAAAGGACAGTAAATCAGTAGCTTTTGTGAGAAGATTGTACGGGAACAATGACTATCTTAGCTCTTAGCAGCAATTGGTAAAAGGCCAGCTCCCATCACTGGAAAGGGTACACTGAGATGTACATAATAATGCATAACTTATAGAGGCTGAGCGATTCTGATTGAGCTTTTATTGTAATTAGACAATGTGATAAAATCTAATTGTATCTGAAAGCGCATGAAAATTTTAGCTTTTACACTTTCCTTGTTTATTTACGAATATAGCATTAAAATAAATTGTATTGATCTTTTGGCTATATAACAGTTACGGGTCTCCATTTGTTTGTTTCACTTCCAAATGATTCAGCAACAATATGGAGAAGAGCAGTGAATCCAAAACTTAGAGATGTTCTTACCCTTTCCAACTATCCTATTTTGGTGTAACTATGGATTTTCATGGTGTTACTCCTAATTCATAACAATGAGAGCATGATCTGGTTTTCCACACCCTTTCAGGATCACACCCTGAGTTCCACTCTTTCCAATATTCTTCCTCACAAGTGATGTAAATAAGGTGCAATAGACCCATTTCCTGAGGGCATTCTGCCCACAATATCTGGGATCACAGTGACAGTTTCTCAGTGGTCCCAAACGAGTGTGATGAATAAATCTGTAATTCCTTTGTACTAAGTTAAATTGCAGAAATATTAACGAACAGTGTGGCCTAGACTAAAACACCCACAGGAGTTTCATAAATTAAAACTTTTATCTGAATTAGAGTAGGCGGCAGAATTTATCACCCACAGCAGCTAATCTGAATCATTAGATTACAAAAAAAGTGGTGGGACTAGCTTCTGAATGAAGTGAAAAAGGTACAAGGCCAGTTTTAAGCAAGCCAAATAACTGTCTCCCACCTAGAAAACTAAGGGAATTGGAAACCTTTAAGAAAGAAGGACTGAAGAGGCATAAATCAGCTTAAATTTATTGGTTTAATATAACAGACAAGAAAGGCGGGGGGGGCGGGGGAGGGCAGGCGATGCTGTGATTTCTATTCTTCTACTAAAAACAGTTACAAAAAGTTTCATATTTTCAAAAGGATACCTATATTTTGGTAGTCTGGATGGTGCCACCTATGAACAGTTTTAGGATGAGTTCTTCCTTTCAGAAAAAAATATGTTTGGTCACTGGTGTTTGAGTGATGCCTGGGGGAAGGGGAAGGGGGAATACAGGGATTAAAATATATTGAACAGTATTTTTGAGGCTCCTCCTGCAATGAGGATGCAATTACAGATTTCACAATACAAATATATTTAAACTTCTAGTATGTGTTGATCCCAAGGGCCACCTGCTTACATCACTTGCCACTTTCCTTTAATGATAATCCAGAAAAGTAAACAATAATGTTTAGAAAGACAACACAAGCAGCTAGGAGACCTGGAATACCTTCTGTCTTTTTATGCTCATTAAGAGGAGAAATCTTAATGGTGGTCCCAATTTAGAACACAATGAAAAACAGCAACAAGTAATCCTAAAGATTTAGCGATTACCACTGCTCGAAAACCACCACAAGCAAAATACCACAATATACAAGCAACAGATACCCCAATATACTACAAATATCATTGTGTAAAAAGCAGGCTTACATATGTATAAAGAAATTACATAATAAAATCTTGCTGAAGGAATCCAATAGTTTTGATCAAATAAGATTGATATTTAATCACTTGCAGCCAAAGAGCCTTATTTCAAAATTGCCCTTATCAATAAATACTGATGCTTCCAGTTAAATGACCTAAAAAGCTGGAGGTGTAAAGAACAAAATGTCAATGTTCACTGTGCAGGGAAATCATAAAGGATGGATAAAATGCAGTCAGTCTCCTGACTCCATCTCCTGCAGCTGTGAGATTCTTATGAATTACAAAAATACCAGTGGAGCCCAAGCCTGCAGGACAAATTCTCCCAACAAAATCACAAAATCATGTAAACAGAGAAACTTGCAGCAGTAAAGTAGCAATGCATCCACTTAGCAGGGAACGTGCAGAATGCTTAAAAATCAGAGGTTCACGCCCTAAGATGGCCATTGCACACCTACTACACCAAAACCACCCAATCCCCAGAAAAACAGTAGACTACTGATTTCTCTGCTCCCTCTTTATCAATTCCCCAAAGGCCTCCAATGACAGATGGGCAGTTATTTATCCATGGCAGTGAACCTTTGTTAAAGGAAAATCAGAGTACAAAGAGGTTTTGCATTAGTGTCACAAAACTCAGCTTTCTTTAACAAAGTAAATGCTATCAAAATGGGTATCTCGATGGCTGTGTATGTATCACATCTTTCAAAGCAAAGCTCTTAAAGGAAAAGCATTTGGGGAAATTTCTGTTTGGAAGTCACTTAGCATATAATGGGTGCTATCCTAAATAAATAATTAATAACTTAATAAATAAATTATAACAACGTCTGCAGCCCTAACCACAGAAGCAACCACGAAGGCAGATGAGGGAATATGAACTGCTGTACCACAGTGGGATGTACCATTATGGGTCTGTAGCAGGGAGAAACGTATCTCGAAACACCTGCTTTGTTAGGGCTTGATGCTCGATGTACAGCACTGAAATCTGTTGCTACCTATAGCCTCTCATGAAAAACAACTTCATTTTTACCTGCTGCCTAGAAATCACAGGTGTGCAAGCAACACATTAGAAATGGTTAAAAACGTTAAAAGCTGCATATTCTTTATTCTTAAGTACATGAGAGTAGCCTTACTTACGTAATGCATCCTACTCAATATAGTCATTATTTTGCAAAGACTCTAAGAATTCTTGTAATGCACAAGGCAAAACAGTTCTTTCATCCTACAAGTGAGGTTATTGCAGTTAATTTATTACCATACAGGAAAGCTGGAATCCTGCATTTGGCCTAGCTTGGTGCCTGATACACAAAATCACTATTTTGCCAGGGGAATGCTTCCACAGTATAACTACAAACTGCCACCTGAGGAAAACTAATTGATGGAAACCTCAATCAGTCTGGAGACCTGTAGCTAAATTATATTCTCAAGGACCTCTCCAAAGTCACCAGAGCTGTAAATAAATTTGTTCTTTTTTATTAAAAAGAAAAAGAAGAATATTAATGGAAAGGCCCCAGGTATTGTCTTATAAAAGAATCTTGCTTTTTTGAGATGGATCCTGAATAAGAATATTCTTTAACTAATAAATTGCTGATTTTATAGCTAAAATTTTTCTTCTGTATCTTACACAAAAATCTCCTTGCAAAATGGTAGTGCAAGGATAGTCTTTCAGTATGAATACTGAATCTGAATAGTATCACTCCTATATACAGCTTTTGCAGAATAAAAAGTCTTATTTTAGTTTATTGTGAAACTCAATTTTGTTCTCTGTGCCATTATCAATCTAGTCACAAAAAGTTTGGTGGATAGAAACATTATTCTCATTCAATACATTAATCCCATTATTTCACTGACTAGAAGAAATCTTATAATCTCCATGATAAAATTTACAGACAGACTTTAATGCAGCCTAGGTATATTCTTAGCCATTTTGTCAGATTAGCCTGATTCACAACTTCCCTGTTCACCTACTCCTCTGCTGTAGTTCCTAGTTTGATGTGCCAACAAGGTGATTTTCCCACTTATCTCTTTATTATACAGCATTTTGATCCTTCTGTAGGTAATGGAAGTTGTTCTTGTATTTTCACTTGCATAATTTTCTGATTCCTGTGCCTTGCTATTTTTCTCTCCTCCAGTCACCATCCTGTTCTGGAAGCTCTTCTTGACTTCCAGTCTTACCAATAGTTATAAAATGCCAATACTGTTTATAGCCTAGCTTTATTCCAAGGTACTATATATAATTATGTAGTACCAAGGAACTTGGTTTGTTTTTATAATATCCACATGGATGTAACAGAAAACCGCTTACCCTCATGTATCTTTGTTTAGTTGAAGCTTAAATTAGACCTTAAAAAATTATCTAGTTGATGTTATTTTTTCAATCAGAAGTGATAATTTAAATATTGACATTTTAGATGGCACCAAGATGGTTTTGTCTTCTGCTGTGGTTAGGATATGTTATTATATCTGAATGTCTGTCTTAATTTTGTTGGGTTTGGGTTTTTTTTCATTTTGCCAAATCGAGAAGCGTTTCCTTTCATTTCAAAGTATTTCTATGTTTGTAGTAAATTAAACATTAATCTTTCTCTGCAAATGTCAAGTGATATTTAAATGTTTTTCTGGCAGATAAATGATTATTAATATTAATGCAATAAAATCACAGCTCTTTGTCCTTTCTTTGATATTTAAGAAAAAATTAAGAATGTCAAAACAGTTCTGCAAAAAGAGAATTCATTGGTTTACCATCCACTCTTCATTAGCCTGAGAGGTAAAAAATTACTGATCTTGTGAGACAATGTGTTTATAGAATCAGAAAGGGTTGAAAATGAATTACTCTATCAGTGGTAGAGTGTGTATCACTTCAATGTGAAAACGCCTTGTTAAAGTTCATTTTAATTTAGAGCCCCCTTTTTGTCATTCAAAAAGCTTTAGCACAATGAAAGAGTCTTTGTCACTTTCATAATTAGCCCCTCTTGCACTAAATGAGAATAAAATCTGATCAGAAGTCCATACAGGCAAGGTCATAAATCAAACAGAAAAGCTCCAAGAAGAGTACTGTAAGATGTCCAAAGGCACACACAGCTCGGAATTAAAGCACTGTCGTCAGGATCCACTCCCAGAAACACAGCACAAAAAAGCACCAATAATATCTGTTTGACAGGCTAAATTTATCTCCATATTCTGTAGCCCTATAAACACATTTTGCTGTTTAGATACAAAAGCAATTTCAGCACCAAGGACAATTCAGGAAAGCAAACAGCTGTTAAAGTACTACCGCTGCTGCTTGCCAGCCAAAGTCAAATTAATTTAACTTAATGCTCTCACTTCAAACTGTGGCAGGAAAAAAAAAAAGAAAAAAAAGAAAAAGAAAGGGCCATACATGATAAGCGTCACAAAACAGGAACAAAAATTGCATTAACAAATAAAACTCCTTAGGAAACCAAGTTTAATTTTATATACATAAGTGAGTATGCAGCCCAGCTCAAATGTAAACCAGATTTTATTCAACTTATTTTCATTTTCAGATGAAAGTAAAAAGATATTTTGAAAGATGTAATGAAATTCTCAACCTTGGACAGTTAAAGCGAGAGTGACAGCACATCACTCTCTCTACTCAGGGATCATGAGAATACCAACAAGAATCCAAGCTATCAACACATTATTTTACTCCCCACGTTAACACAAAGTGAGGATTTCATCAACAAATGACGCCTAAAACATGGGGAGAGTGGAGGGCAAGGAGAGGACAAGGTAGGAAGTTGAGGGGAAGACAGAAAGGCAGTCAGCGATGAAAATATGTATTCTAGAACAGATGTACCTCTTACAATTCAATATATTTTGTTAACATTAAATGCTAATTTTAAATATTAATCATCTGAGGGTTACCTGTAAAATAGCTACATCCATATAAACAGGAATTTTCATGAAAACACCCATTTATAGCTATAAAGTATACGTGTATGTGTAGATATTTGGGTATATTTCTACCTTCAAATACATTGCTATGTACATTACAAATGTGCAACTTCATGAGCTTTTGTTTTCTAACAATATTTTCTCCGCAGAACCAAGCTGTTGAAGTCATGACTCCAGTCATATAAGCACCAAACTACTTTCAAAGTAATGGCTTGGTTGGAGGGCGTGGGTGGTTACACGTCTGTCGTATGTTCCCAAAGTTTCAGGTTACATCAGTTATAAAACAATCATAAGTAACCCAATTCCACACATTTAGGAGACATATGAAAACTGGTCTGCTAAGCAACAGACTGCAGAGCATTAGTGTGACAAAATGAGAGTAAGGCATTTCCTCGATCCTCATACAGCCTTACTCTTAGTTCACTAACAGAGAACTGCTCAAGTTGGTCAAAAGGTAGTGAGGCCACAAGTGAGTGTCCTCTTGGACACAGCCACCTGAGTCACAAAAGAAATGTAATTTGCCTTGTCTATCAGACATGCAGGTATCTAAAAAGTGCAAATTGCAAGCTACTGTACAAGCAAACCAAGCCTGGGAACTGTGACGAGGGCATGCAGGTGATTAAAGAATGAAAATGGATTTAAGATGGATGGGATGAGAATCTGAGTCAGACATATTACTGAAATTGAACTGCCTGGATCTTTTTCTTATAAGTGAGTACTCCAAAAAGCCAATAAAGCTTTTAAACAAAAAGCGGGTTTTTTACTATATAATAGACTAGATTAATTGGCTTTTAAATAAAGAAAACTCAAAATGATTAAGTAAGAAGGAATAAAAATCAAAACAGATCCCCCTGCCCACTATGCCCTTGCAAGCAGATACTGTTCCCACATTGCCTTGAGTTTCCTACTCAGTGAACTTGCTAGAATTGAAACAAATTCTAGATAGCCTCCACTGGATCTCCAGGAAAATACTGTCACCTCTATGACCAACCCTCTGTCTGTTCCTTGTACTTCTCAACAGTTTCACAGTCTCAGGTGCTCCAGCCTCCCTGCTTGCTTGCACCCTCACCCTCACTCCGCTGCCCCTGTCACTCTGGGCTCTGAAAGCATCTCACTTCCGAGCAGGCTCAGCAGCTTCAGCGGAGGGCAAAATCCTCCCCTGCTTCTAGATGGTTCCACTTTGCTCTGCCATTCCCCTTTTGACCGGGCACAAATGAAACAAATAACATCGCTTTCAATGGGTTTAAACAGAAAACTCTATCAAATTAACATTGTAAAAGACACCTCCAAACTCCCTCTCTGATTCCCCCAACACCTCCTGATCCTTACACACTATGTATCCACATGGGGACAACTCAGGTGTAACAGTCAATCAAATCATGCGTAATACCACGTAGATCCTTCTCAGCATGCCCTTAGTGTTCAGCTCCTTCACACATCCTCATGAAAGGGAGAGGGGATAGAAAAGGAGACCCTTTGTAACCAAGGATTTCAGATCTTCCCTTTTCCCCCATGCCAACAAAATCTCATACCTTCTCTTTTACTTTTGCTGTTACCTTTCACCTTTATCTTCAACACACAAAACCCAAAACCCAGAGGAAACTGTGACTTTAGAAGTCCTGTGAATATGACTATTATTTTAAGTCCTATGTCTTCTTAACCAAATGCTGCCTCTACAAAAAAAAAAAAAAAAAAAAAAAAAAAGGTACCTCTGCCCACTAAGTCTTCATACAAGCAATGCCTTTCTGACTGTCAAAACTGGGAATTACCACAACTGAAACATCGTGAAGAAATAGTGCTTTATATTGCAGCTACATTAGCAGGCAATTAATGGGAGCCAGAGAACCCAGAGGAGGGTGGAAGGGTATGAGACATGGAGACAGGAGAACTACATCCAGGAAATAGGGGCAGGTAAGCTCCCTCTAGCTAGGTTAATGGGAAAACCAAAGCTTCTGGAAGAGGAAGTATGGCCTCAGAATACATAAGTTGTGTTCTCAGCTTCTCTTTCTGAGTCTTTCTATCATACTGCAGGTCTGAGCTCGATTCATCTGCTCCGAAAGACTGGTAGCCCTGGTATCAGTTTGTTCCTAACGAGAAGGCACATAATCTGAACCCTTCAGTAGGTCTTCAGCTGAGATGCCTACATCTTTGTGATTTTTATTCTGCATTAAGAAAGAAATCATAAGACAAGGGCAGACCAATTATTCTCCTATTACTCATGCCTATATATAGGCTGAAGTGCAGGGTACAGTCAGAGGTATATTGGAGTCAATAAGATATTTGCAAAACCTTGGACGGTTAGCTAAGTGGAGGTTTGGACTATATCAACTCGTTGTCTGCAGAGATGCTCCTATATTAAAAGACAGTCAATCACATCACATACTGACTTTGCTCTGCTCTTCTAGTAATTCTTTGATATCCAGAAGTTTCTAGCCTATCAAGATGCCCAGTTAGGCTTGATTTAGAATTCTAATTAAATGGATTAAAACTAAATTTTCTTTTATTTGATTGTATCTCAAATTTACTCTCACTGGAGCTGTGTTTGGTAGGACTATATTTTTCGAAAAAGGAAAAAAAAAAAATTTTTTTAAAGAAATATGTAGATTTTCAAAGCAGGCGAAATCTTCTTACAAGTTATTTCACAAAACCAGAAAACAAATCAGTATTTTTAAAGGACTTAGTACTTAAATCATGATACAGTGATTGTTGAGGTGTATTATTGTTTCTCATGGACATGAAGTTACCTTGGCCAACTGCATAGTTCAAATGTTGGTTTAGAGTCTTTGAAAGCAGTGACATACACACACATTTAACAGCGCTATTTCTATTGAAGATTAGTCTTAGTGAATTTCTAAAAAGAGGTGCCACTTCACCTCTATTTATGTAAGAACTCAAAGAGGTGCCAAACCTTTTCAATTAAAAATAACAAAATCTACTACTTCTAACAGTACACGCTGTCAGTGAATCCATAACAAGGTCATTTTATAGCAAAATCTAATCTTAAAAATAATTCTCATGTAAGAAGCTGCTGGGGTATTAATATAAGTTCTTTAGCACATAAAGCATGTTAACTATGAGATAAAAGGGTTAATTAAAATCACTTATTTAAATATTCCTAACATTAATTTCAATTTTGAGTTTGAATCTATATGCATGCACTTTACAACACATTCATTATGACACACAACAATCTTTTTCTCTATTAAATGCATTAGAAAGATTTATTACATTATGAAATATTGTGCAAGCAGTTGCATAACAGAACAATTATCACCATAAGAAGTAAGTATTCATGGTTCCTAATTTTAACAATATTATAGCTCTTTAGCTTTTATAACATGTACTTCCTTTATTTATTTACTTAGAAACATAAATGTGGATATTTAATGTATTAGTAGAACAATTTTTAAATGTTACTATCAATAGCGACAGACTTTTAAATAAAAGACAGATTACCATACATCACTGGCTTTAACCAAATAGACACGCTTTTTCAAAAGCCAGTCTCATACCAGGAACTTACAGTCTTTGTCTTGATTTTTACGTTTTTACCATCCTGACATGAAAACATTACCTCTGTAATGATTTTCTGCCATACTGTTGGTGTGCAAGGAAGTCAGCAACAGGACCTTTGCTTTTGAACATCTCAGACCCACCAGAACAACAGCCATCCCACTATCCACTCTAAGGATGGAAATAGTTTATAATTTCGGAATTACAATTAAAATTAAAAAGAATTCTAATATTGGACAGGTGGGAAGCTTCATGTAATTCACTAGAATGACAGGAGTGTTATAAATATCAATTTATAATCAAAAATATCTCTCTTACAAATAAGAATAACATAGAGGGTATCAGGAAACCTGAAGAATTATCAGGCAAATTTTTATTTGTATAAAACACTAATTTTTTGTAATCGCCAAATTGATTAAGTCCACACAAAACTGTACTTGCACAGACCAATTCTGTACACACTGAGGGATGTGGCTCCTTCAAAACCAGGGATTACAGTCACATGGATATTAGTATCCTTCTTTTTTCCCCTTTCCCTCTTACTATTTTTGCATTTGCTGGCTGTATCTTGCTGCTGGTAAGGCCTAGACCCCAACCTGAAACAAACAGACCTTAGCCTGAACACACTCCGTTAAAATTGGGGTTCCAGATAACACCACCTCTGTGTGTCACACTACAGGACAATTACAGTGGCTAATACTCTCATAAGGAACTGAGGCTCCACATTCCTCTGCAAAGCATTTCACATAACGATACCACAACCATACTAGGACATTTTTCTGCTATCACTTGGTAATCAGTGATAAAAATGGCGTCATGATTACCTAATAATTGAAGGGGGGAGGGGGGTTATATTTACTACAAGACAAGATTATTTTGTAGGAGTAAAACGTGTTAATTAAGAATACTACTAACAAATAGGTTTACTTTATTTGGGTAGATTTTCTTGGCCTTGAAATCTTTTTGCAAGATTTGAAATCATTCACAAATTATGTCTTTCAAATGTAGCATCCACAGTAAAATCACACTGGATTGTATTAATCAGCCTATACTTAGTTTTCTCCACATTTTCTAATTCATACCCTTTGGAAATTTAATTAACTAAAATACACTAGCCTCTATTTGCTATCACTATGAAGCTCCATAGATAATAAAGACTAAATCACAATCATGAAGTTACAGTAATACAACTTTCTGATTTCAGTATTCTTTCTTTCTCACATGAATCAACAATTAACATGTCTTCCAGTTATTATCATCAGCTGACAAAGCTTGCTGCAGTACTCTCAAAGCACACGATACTGCTTATCTCCTCATCTAAGTTAAACCAGCCCAAACTGAATAGGGTGCAAAAGATAATGCCTGTTCTCCCTACTCTTTCTTTACTCAGATCATTCCTCATTAGGCTGAGTGAGTGGAGACAACCTAACTCAATTTTTCCAAGAGTATTTAAGGTTTCCTGTACTGCCGAAACAATATCAGTTATTGTTACGTTATACCTGAAATATTATCTATTATTCCTAATATCTGTTGAAGCATGGCAGACTCTAAAATAGCATCCCTACAAAGGAAAGTCCGTCTTATCCACTGTGATTCAGGATGACAAATGCTTTGTTCAGTTTTAAAGAGTAATCAAAGGTGTGGGCTTAAATCCAACCAGTGTACTTCAAAGAAGATAATGTCAAAATGCTTCACATGGTGATTCTACTGTATAAGAGTGAAGCTCTTAACTTCTGTGAGCCTCACATTTCTGAACTATAAAATGAAAACAAAAGCACCTTGTAAAGCACCCGATGATCTCCTGCTGTAAGAGATCATAAGCATAAGCTATTAGTAACTAGGCTAATATTCTAAAGAGAAAATAAAATTAGAGGTCTTGGAAGTCATGTATTCACATCCGAAGTATCTAGATGTCATAATGGTTGTTACACCACAGACATACCGGACAAGCACTTTTAACTGAACTTGATTATAATCACTCAGAATGTTCTTATTTTCATGCCATCTAATCAGTTCTCTTTCTCCTGGCATTCGCTCTTACTGACCTCTGGCCCGCTGAATAACAGAACATTTTCCCATTTGCCACATAAGCATTAATTCATATAAAGTTTCTCAAGCTTATGATCTCACCCACAGCCAACAGAAATCGTAGTTTTGCAGAATTTTTTCCACTGATTTCTGCTCTGGACCAGGCACTGAAGATACAGCATCTGTCAACATAGACCCTCTGTGCTTGAGAAAAGAAGTTGAAGTTTTTGGTAAGAAACGTTTCCTGTCCAAAAGAATATGCAGACTGATTAAGTACAAATAATCACCAAACATCAGGACAACAGTTCCAGATCCCAGTTCCCTTAAAAATAAAGAAATTAAATAATTGTTTAAAATAAAAAAAATTGGAAGTATGAATTTAAGAAAATTTTTCACGGATGAATAGTAGGGATATTTACACAGCGGGGCTCAACGTTCTCTGAACATACAGAAGAAGATACTTCAGCAATAACATTTACAAAAAGGCAGAGAGAAAAGAGAAGTAACAGGCAGGATAACATTGTGATAATAAAGTAAGAGGGTGAAAAGTGTCTGGGATAAGTAAGAATAGATCAGTCCTGAAGCTAGTGAAACAGAAGAACCTCAGGTAATACACGCAGTAATAACCAAAAGTCGTGCTTCAACTTGCTGTCATCTTTTATTTTTCAGATTAAAGTATAAATTAATTAAAACCTTGCTGTTCCATTCCTTGTCTTAACTTTACTGTGTACTAAGAAGTGCATCTACGGTGCTTTGAGAGGAATAAGTGCATCATCATACATCACCTTACCCACCTCAGGCACAAATTAGCTAGCTCTGGGATTCTGACAGCAATGTATCTGTAACAGCACAAAACTCAGAGTGAACCAACCAGTATTTATCCAGTCTCAAGACAGTTTGGGCTGTGCTAACATTGCTAAGCCATCTAGTGTGACTGCCTACACACATGGCAGTCAGCTCAGTGCAGGTATATGTGCATTTATATAATCACTAGAGCATTGACGATATTTCATTATACACCTTAACAGTAATATGAAAGATATATGTAAAACATTGTATAAATGAAACTTAATATAAGTAAATAAAAACTGAAAATAAGAATAAAAACAAAAAAAGGAACACAAATGTCCAAAATAATGATTAGTCAATAAGTCAAAACTCACTGCGAACAGAATTTCTTAAGCTGACCACCAAAATGAAAAAGGCTTAAAAGTTTTTCACATCAGAAATTTGACAATCATTTACAAACTTAGAAAAGGCTACTAAAAGTGAATTATTCATACTATGGTACAGTAGCAACAATAAACATCCAAAACAGCTTTTTGAAAACAGAATAAATTTTACTTCTTATGAACAAGAAGTTATCCTACAGTTTCAGATGGGAGAAAGAGATGTGATTCTACCAGAAATTGTCAGAATACAATAATAACCCTTAATATATTATGGTAATTTACCTTTCCATTAAGTTATTGTAGTAGATCCTGAAATTCCAGTAGCTGCCTAAAGAATGCACAGTGATAATACATGGTTTGTTTTCAGAAATACCAACACTCAATCAAAATTAGCATGCTAAAGGCTGATCCTAGTAGGTAATAAGGTTACTAAAAAGAATAAATAAATGCAAAATTAAGCTCTGCATGTATCCAAAATAATGTGTTTCCTGCCTAATCACTTGTAGCCAAATCCCTGTTAGGCTGAGCAAAATACTCTAAATTATTTTCTCCTAACATCAGACAGTATCAATCCGAGAATAAGAATACTTTTAGTTTATGTAGAAACACCTCTCCGGAAGCATGTTTTTCAACGAGTCCTCTTTCCAAAGTACAGACCATTATGTATTTCAGTGTGTTTTGTCTCTTCTTGCATTACAGTGGCAGCTCAAACAAGCCAAGATCTTAATTTGGCTCGTTAACTTTGGAACAGCAGGCAGTTGAGAATTTTAAAACAATTTAGAGAACAACAAGAAGAACAGAATCTATCTATCTGAAGTGTAGTCTAATTTCAGGGGTTGGTGGGGAAGTGTTAATCTTCTAACTGATTTCTAAGGGATCTCTGGAGATTGCCTAGTCCACACGCCCTGCTCGGAGCAGGCTCAGCAGGAGGACCTCCGTAGGGCACCTACTCAGGTTTTGAATACCTCCATGGATGGAGACCCCACAGTCTCCCTGGCCAGCCTGTTCCAGTGTCATAATCTCATACAAAGTATTCATTTATCTGGAGCTCAGAACAAGTAAAAGAAATATGGTTCTCCCAGTCAGTGCTGCCTTAGCCATGTGCTGAGCAAGTCAGCAGCACCGCGTATTGCAGGTCCGACAGCAACACAAGTGCTGTGCAACACAGCCCACGCCCCCCTGACCCCGGGACCTGACGCAAACATTTCCAATGTATTTTCTCTGCTTCAACCCCTTTCCTTCTGTTCCCTTATTCTTTAGAACACCACTATTTCATCAAACCCACTAGACAGAATACAAGACAGGAAATTTCCTAAATTTCATTCATTTGGTTCATGTGAAAGGGATGCAAAGCACTCATCATTTCTCAGCCATTTTGCACTTGTTTCACACCGCTGAAATGTACTACAAAAGGTGCTAGGCAGTTAAGAACCATGTCTTTTGTGCTGCTGTCTTCTGCAGAACAGGGATAATACTACAGGTTATTGAACTGACTGAACAAAATACCACTATTTAGTCTAGCAGAATATTTCAACCTTCTCACAGGTGAAAATAAAGCCTTTCCAATACCTCTTAGCTCCAAAATATTTACTGTTCTGATGCCAATTTATCTTTTATTCTGAGTACAGCCATTCCTTCTGATAATCTATATAGCACCATGTGTATAAGCAGAGTAAAGAACACTTTTCAATATCTTCTAGTTCTGAATGGCTCTCATTTAAAAAGACAGAGGTTAAGGATATAAACAGAGAAGTGAAGGCAGAGAACTACTCTGCGGAAACAGCAAGAAGAAGCATTCCTAACAGAATAAACAATGCCACAATTTTTCCACTGGGACTGCTCTTCACTGTATTTCCCCTGGTTTTGAGAACCCAGCAAGATGAAATTCTGGTGGAGTGGTTGGCAGTGCTTTTTACGGCTCAAAATCAGATAAAAATCTAAGGTAAAGTTAAGGTCTGCAGTGCACCCACCAGAAGAGATTGACCTGGATCTACCAATCACTGACAGCTAACACGATTCTCTATTTTAAGACGCAATTATTCAAAGTAATTATTTCCTTAGTCAGTAACTGAAGAATAGGTCGCCTGTTACTCTACAGTGTAACTATAGAGTTATGAAAATCTACGGATTTTATATGAGAAGAATTTTGCATGTCCTCATCAGTGAGTTCCAGTGCCATTATAAGATTTTCTAGGTAAAGCACAAACTCAGCTGGATTTTTTTTTTTTCTTCATACTTTCAACTGCCACAGGCCTCTATTGTGCCACAGGATACACATACCTCTATAGGTTCATGAACGATTAACTGATGTCACATTCATGTTCATATTAACATGTGCAGTTCGAAATAAACACAGCTGCATTTATGTCAATGATTTTATATTCAACTATATCTGATTATGCTGAAATAAACACAGCTGCATTTATTTCAGTGATTGTACATTCAGATAAGGATATTTGTTCAGTGTAATGTAATGTTCCCTCACACTGGCAGGGACATTGCTATTCTTTCTTGTATCTATCATTTTTCCAGATGGAAAATTTTGAACAGAACCAGAAAAATGGAAACTGGAAACTTTATCTCAGAACCTGGTATATATGAAAATCCTTCTGCTTATTCTCAAAAAAATTACTTAAGCATCTTTGTATAAAGTACCTTTGTCGTTTATTTTTAAAAAATCCTTCTCTGTCAAAGAGCAAGCTTACAAAAATCCCACCAAAAATGGAAAGCCTGATGAAAACGTAGGTACCAGGCATGTGTAGTGAGAAATCTTAAGAATGGATCCGCATCGGGTGTGTTGCTGGACAGCTGTTGTTAGTATCAGCACACCACCTCCAATGACTATCTTCCTAAGAAAATTAGTTTGAATGGAAACAAGAACTGTAAGATTTTCCTTCCTATTATCTGATCAAATTATAGTTTTGCATTATGCTAATTCTGGCTTGTAACTATAACCTGTAATCTTTTTCCAGAAAATAATAAAATATTATCCTATGTACTAAAAGCGATTAACCATTTAACCACGTTTCTATCAGGTGAGATCAAGATCCAGCCCAGTAACAGCCAGAAATGGAACCCTACAGAAGAGCATGGGAACAAAGCAATCATTTGAAAATACCTCCCCAGAATAATTCCCCAATTTACAATGTACAGTTTAAGAACTTTCTGAGCCAGAGATGGTGGCAGTGTTTAGTAGCCCTCAACTGATTTTTCTTCCCTGGTCTTGTCAGTTGTGGGTTTTTTGCTTGAAAGCATTACACATATAAAATTTCAGCATTCACAACATCCTGCAGGAAGAAGCTCCACAGCTTAAACTGTACGTGAGGAACCATTCTCTGTAGTTTGTTTTCAACACATTAAATGCTAGTTTCATTTGATGGCCCTTAGTTTTTCTATGAAGGGAACAGACGTGGAACCACTGTTCATTGGCATTTTGACTAAGAATCATGGTTACACAGATCTCTAACGTATTCTTCCTCAGCTGTCTCTTTTCCAGACCAAGGATTCCTGCTCTGTTTGGTTGTTCCTCATACATAAGCTGTTGAAAATCCACTCTGAACTTACAATTATCCAATCTATGACATTTCTGCTTCCAATTCCACTTGCTTATTCCAGTCCAACTCAGGTCAGCCACACAGCAAATCAACACGTGTGCTTGTCTACTAGTTGAGGAGAGGCAAACGTGGTAAGAGGCAGGAGGGAAAAGCTAGGTCTTGAAGAAGGTAGCATGATAATCAGAAGATAAACTGACTGTGAAAATTATAATCAGCACACCAACTATAATTAACATCCTAATTCTTTACTGATGCTATTATACTAATTCTTCTTGCATTTTCATTAGCTCCATAAGTCACTGATATCTGTTTCCCACAAGATAGTTCACTAATGCTGGATTTGTTAGCTAGTACCACATCAACACTAAGCACACCTCCCCCCTACCCCATTCATAAAAATGTGTTCCATACTATATTCTGTTTAGATATTTTAAAGGTTAATATTTAGTTCCATTTGCAATGCTGACCTAGCAAGAAAGAAATTAATTTGGCATTACAGCAGTAACATCAATTTCCCATGTAACTTTAGTAATGCATTTACTGGAAAGAGATTAATATCAATTCCATAAATCATTCACATGCTTTTTCCGGAGTTTGAGACATCTGAGTAATGTCATATATGTTAACTGGTATCACTTTGTGCATGCTACATCCATTAATCTATGCCTAGGGTCATCATTAAAAACCAAAACAACACCAAAACAATCAATCTGTTGTTCTTAAGGTCTTTTGTGACTTCTAACTTGCAGTAGTCCAACGGTGTTGATACCCCGACAGAATGACACTGCTCTGAACCGGGAACAGACACTGTCGGCAAAGGGAAACATTTGTTAAATTATCCCTACCGGTAGCAACAAACACAGTATCTTCATGTAAAATATGGCATAATTTAGTGTCAACAAATAAGGAAATAACTAAAGTGCTTTGTTATTCAGTCACACATCGATGCCACAAAAGTAGGCAGAAAACAGACATCATTACTGAAACAACGTATCGACCTTCATTTCGTTTGTACCGTGCATATGAGCATTCTCTTACAAGTGAAAGCCAAGAGTCCACCTGACTGAGTGAATCGAGCTGTACGTGACATATTACCACACAGGAGATTTAGAATAACAACTGGCTTTTGCTCCTAAACACAGTTTAGTCTACTACTAAAAGTGTTTACCCTGGAAGAAAGTACCTTTAAACAGCTTCTGCACTTTTTATTTCTATTAATGTGCCATTCTTACATTTGCCTGCATTGCTTTATTCCTGTTCTGGGATATCACGGTAGTGCCTCTGAAATCTAGGTGAAGAAGGATACTTCTGTTCCCCTAAATGTACACACACGCAGGATCAGCTTGTTTAACAATTTTGGAAGCGTGTTATTGCTGTGTATTAGATGGCCAAAATGCAGCTATGTCCCAGGGTGGCTTTCAGTTTTTCTTTTAACATAATGCTAACGAACGCATCATCTTCTGTATCAGTTTCCATTTTTAAACTTTTTACAAACAGAAATGCTCATTGCAGAAAATGTTTCACAACTCCAATTTTACAGTACTTTATTAATCACAAGTAAGACTAATCTCACCTAATTTTAGCTGTCTGAAGTTACATGTCTTAGCAACTGGGACACAGGCACCCCCAAAGGGCAATTCATCCTATATCATCTTTGCTTTTGTTCAGAAGATATCTTTCATGGTAAAGCTCAATGGCCTATTTCACGCCTGTAAGTGGTTACAATGAGATCAGCGGAATTACAATCACTTACTGCAATTTTGAGTGTTGTGCAAAGTGTTTTATAAGTACATTATCCTATTTTTGAAATATAGATTGATATTGAAAACCTTAACCAAAATGATATGAGGGTACTTCTGATTCACATGAGATCTCTTCATACATTGTAAATCTTAACTTTTTCCATTTGATTAATATCATTTGCAATCCATTAGCACTTATTTTTTTTAATCAGGTTTCTAATACCAAATATTTTATAAACCTGCTGTAGGAAGACAAACTAATGTTTGTTAAGCATTTTCACTGCAAGGTGGTGGTACGTCACTCAACATAATAACATGAGGTTTACAGTAATTGAGATTGAATCTAAAATTTTACAAAACTTTAATTACATCCCTTTGAACATTAACCACAATACACAAATTACCCAATCATAACATTTTTTCATCAAAAAAATAAGAATTCATCCAAAGGATAGAAGATTTAATGACTCTTGGCGGAGTTCCACTTTTTGGTTGAAATGCGAATAAAAGCAGACGGCAGCTTCATTTCTAATTTCAAGAAACACAGTATTTTTTAACATTTAAACAGCATTATATTTGACTAACAAGCCAAAATATGTATTTTCAAAACTTTATAAAAAGCCCCTGTATTTAACTCAGTATGAATGCTGAGATTTACGAACCTCTGTGAGCCAACGCTGTTCCTTCAATCCTCAAAAGTAATTATAAAACAAGCAATTTGAGCCACAAGCAGCAGAAACTGTCAAATCTGGGTTTTATAACCATCCTCACAACACATCACAGTCTAGCACCTAACTCCAGCTTCCTCCCATGTTCCCTATGACATCCCAGCAGGCAACACCGAAGGCACTGTGCTTAATCCAGAAGTATGTACAAGCCAGAGTGACCAACCCATACCTCCGTGGTGACTGGCAAGCCAGAAGATACCAAACAGAAGGAACAGTATTGGAATTTCCCTTGCATTTTTCTTCAGCGAAGGCACAGCTGGCAGTGTCAACACAAGTTTTTCATATGCCGGTTCTCTCCGTCAAGATCCTGTGGAGGCAAAAGCTATAACCGTTCGGAGTCCGTCTTGAGAGCGCTCTGTGACAGAGTCGTGAGAGCAGCTTGTGGCTACACCCAGCCAACAGTCTTTGCACAACGAGAAAAAAGGTGTGCATGCCTCTTTGGGCACAGGGGTGTTGTGAGCTCAGAGGAACTCTGGTCCTGTCTAAGCACTAGGAGCACTGAGTGAAGGTGGCTGCTGAGTGGAAGGCATTTCTTACAGACTCGTGGCAGGTACACTTCCGTAGCGGTTGTAGAACTACAGCCTGAATGCCTCCCAGTGTGAGCCACACTTTGTACCCTGTCAGAATAGGTGCTGACGGACTCTAGACAGTCCCAGATGAGGTATTTTAAAGATAGGGCTAAACCATGACAGCAAGTCATCCAGAGTGTCTGATGGCATCCTCTAGACTACCAAGGCAAAAGCCTTGAAGTGCCCATGCTTTGGGGGCATTGCCAAAATTCATCCTCCCTTTTGAAGAGCCAGAAGATTAGCATGGCACTCTGCACAAGGGGTTGAACTGGCATCAGCACCATAAAAATATTGGTCTCTTTTTAAGGACCGAGACGTTTGCTTTACGTTTTCTTTGTCCACTTTGCAAAATAAATGTGAAAGATTTTGTGCGCGTCATGTAAAATTATTAAATTAAATAACTGTTACCTCATGCAGGAGCAAAGCTACAAAGTTCCCAGAAAAAAACTGTCTTCCAGCACTGGAGGTATAATCTCCAAAAACATCTGGTACAGGAAAAAATGGCTAAGCGAATAAAACCAAACCTTAGCCACAACACAGAAAAAGCTGATGCCATCAGAAATAACATGCACTAAACCAAGACAGTAGGGGCAGCTGGCTGAACTAAACTTTGAAAAGTCATTTAGATCCACACAAAATAAAAAGTCTGAAATACCAATTTGCCTTGAGTATAAGATGTCAGATTCCCCGAAGAACATTTTTACATCAAAATCTGTTCCTGAATCAATCAGGAAGGATTTATTTGTACAGCGAGTGTGAATACATCCTTTTCCCCAAAGCAATATATTCTGCTAAATTCCCAGTTTTGCAAGAGCAGATAGGATGAGAGGTGAACATTTGTACAGCACTGCACTGCTGCTAAACCAGACTGTTAATAATTTCGTGCATTAATGAATAATAGGAAAAGGCATTACAACGGATGAAATGTATACATTTCGAATGTGACATTTATTTCCTATAAATTGGTTTTACACGTAGATAACTGTACTTCCATTTTTCCGTGAAACTAACCCATGTTTCTCATGCAAATTGACATTATCCCAAAATTATGCTGTGGTATTCAAGAAATCTGAATCTTCATCAGTTTCTTTCATGCTAATGACCAAATAACATAAACCGTTTCTTTTGGCTGTATATATGCTTAAATATTAATAAAGATAACAAGGAAGATTCCAGTTAGAACACTAGCTTGAAGTACAGGAAACACAGATTCAAATTCCTGACGCACTTGCAAGTGGATAATTCTCTCCTTCACTCCTCTGTCATTTATAAGATAAAGGGTTCAAACACCATTCCCCACTTTCAATAACCGGGTTTACTTTACAGCAATGATTCTCTTACTACTATTAGACTCATTAAGGGTAAGTTAAGTGCAAGCTACAACCTGGTTAGGTAGCTCTTCTTTTGAAAAGCATCTGGACCGTATAAGGGATCATTAACTTTATAGAAGTCAACAGTGCCATACTATTGTGACAGAGACTGAAGTGTCACATAGCACAAGTAAGTAGCTTGCAAGGCATGTCATGTAATAAACTCTACACAGTATTGGCACCAGCTTATCTGAGCATCATGTTCACCTTGGACCACTCTCTGTCAAGAAAGGCATGGTGAAAGGCCAGAAGAAATAAAGAATGATAGAAAATTTGGAAAATGTGACCACTAAGGAACTATTGAAAAAACCCGCAGTTATTTAACCTGAGGAGGGAAAGGCCAAGGAAAGATACGATAGCAGCCTTCCATTATGTCAAAGAAGAAAGAAATGACCTGTTTGCTGTGCCTATAGGACTGGAGAAGAATGAATGCATTTTTGGTAAGAACATTTCTACATCGAAGATGTTTCTTATATTGAGCAAATTGCAGCGTTAGAATGGATTGCTGCTTTCTCATTGAAGTTTTCCTCATTGAAAGTGTCTGAAAAGGATAGATAAATATCTGTCAGGAATGGCAAAAATAGTGTATTTTGCCCCTCAACAACAGAGTGGACTAATAAGAAATTCTAATGCCCATTTCAATTCTATTTCTTTATGATTTTCTAAAGCAAGGCACTTCCAAACAGCAAACTGGACATTGGTTTTCAGACTACCGAAAAACACACCCCTCTGTCTCAAACAAATTCGTATTTGTCAACACTATTTAAATCAATAATGATAGCCATGGCAAAAATGAAAGCATAATAAATAGCATTTCTACCGTATGTGTTAATCTTTTTCCTGCTTTCTACAAGTTTAATACTCTTTCTCTGTTCTGAAAGGTATTTACTTCCATTTCTGCTATACAAAGTCAGAGTCATTAGAAAACAGGCCTAGAAGGGAACCGTTTTCGTGGCCCTGCTCTGGACTCCTCTAGCACGTCCATGTATTATTTCCTACAGTGGGGACCTCGAAGCGGGATGCAGTACTTCAGGTGGGGTCAGTTTTACAATCTGTTCTTTGAAAAAGGCAATTCCAATAGGATATTACCAATTTTAAGGTGGTACTCAAAAAGCATCAATACACTACTGTATATATGTATATACTGTTTGGATAACAGGAGCAGATAGATTTTAGCATTAATAACAATGTCATGAAATATCCAATAATCACTTCATTTGCTTTGACCAGTTAACGTACTCTAAGCAATTACTTGGCTGACATATAACAAAAGATAAAGTGAATTTACATATGAAGTGTACACAATATGATTATCACTCTTGCTAATACAACGTCATCATGAGAAAGTAAATGAAGGTATTAATTTTATCCATATTTGTATTTTTCAGGTGTCTGAACATGCAGAGCAACATTACAGCCTCATCATGCTACAATGTAAATAAACACTGTTTCATAGAGCATCTGCCTCTACCACATGCTATTACTGTCGACGTATATAAACTATGAACGTTACCTTTCAACAAAATAAGCATTTTAATTTAAAAATATAATTAATTCTATTGTTCAAAACTGGAATTAAAGCATCATGCAATGATTCACATTACTTCACAAATAATTTGATGTCTGCTATTGGTCCTTTTCATTGCAGAGCAGCTCAACACAACAAAGTAAATTTCTCACCTTGGCCAACTGATTAATTTCATAAGCCATTTTCTGATACAAAAGTTCATAAAACCATAACTACTATGAACCAGCATCCAAAGTATTTTTATTAGTTCATAGCTATTGTCTGAAGCTTCAGAGACACACCTTAAAAGTAAGATACTCCTTATTATTCACTGCATCATTTTCACCTTTCATATAATGTAATCAAAGGATTTAAATAACTCAGTTTAATATTTATCCAGGAACTGGCAGCCAGTATTCTACCCTGAGGGACATAACTCTTCATAAAAAGCTCATTTTACAAGACACTGTAGCAGTTTTGGCATTACCAGCACCTCTCACATAAACCATGCTGAAAACTATAGTTTATCCTGCCAAATGCCTTTTGTCCATATGGTGTTTAACAGTGCTTTGAAGGTCTGTAAGCCAATAATAATAGATTTAAGCTAAAAAATCTGGAGACACACATATATGTAACACAAAAATTTAAAGAAAGTTACATATTCATATGTATTTATTTACCCATGTACTCCACACACGTAACATATTATTAAAAATACTCTTTAAATTAATATGTTAACTATAACTCTTGTAAAAACAATTTCTTTCAATCTGCAGTACCTTCCTAAAGTTTAATTCTGCCTCAATTTACAGCAGAGGCAGAACTTCCATAAACCTCAGCAGTACAGAACTAGGCCACAAGAAACACAAAGAAATATATTTAAAGACAGTACATACATGTTTGTAAAATATTCCAACTAGGCAAGGATGGGTTTGGCACTTTGCAAGGTTAACCCACCCAGCAGACTTCCAGGTTAAATTTTAAACCAACATATTTTAAATAGTACATCTTTGACTAGTGGTCTACCAATGCTGTATAACAGAATAAAATCCACCTATGTATCTACAAGTGGTGAGAGCTGAACCTGATGAAACGTGCATTCTAGGTAATAACAAACTTCACAACCCTTTTTTACACATTTGAACAGTCTGATTTTATGTCGTGCTCTGACTGAAAGGAATCAGTGCGTTAAGTAGTATTAAATGCAAGTCTTCTTTAGAATTAAGACACTTTTTATATAAATGAGCGACGTAGTTAATAGTGTTAATATATTGACAACACTGTAACATCAAATAATGCCGAAAATCCTTACCACTTTCAAAACAGGCATCAAATACCAGATGTCCTTTTTTAGGCTGCCCACAGTAACCAGCTGGAAGAACAGTGTACTTGCTCACGTTCCCTGCTATGATATCATCACTTCCTAGGGCACTACCTGTTGCAGTAAAAGCAAAAAAAAAAAAAAAAAGTATGAGCATAAAACTAAAAACTATTAAAAACAGTAGAAAGCTATTCCCCCATGCTTTTCTACATAACGAGATATTTGCATCATTTAACATATGCACCAGTAAATGAAGCCTTTCTTTTCAAGTTTATTTAAGAATTTGGATATGATATTGACATCGTGTTAAAGCTTCTCTAAGCAGCAAACCACACAGCCTGGTTTCTTGCATATGCATGTCCTGTGGATGAACACTCATACACAACAGTCTGATGTTCAGCTGGATCCACCACTTCTGTCTGGAGCTCTAAAACACATACTCTGCATGGATCGCCCAGAACTCCTCAGCAGCATCTGCCATTATCATAATCCTCAGCAGCATCTTCCTCACTATGGGCACTAATGGAATCTTTTTCCTCTACCCTGCTGTCTATTTTTATGCACCTTAAATGAACTTAGAACCTTTGAGACTGGTAAGTCCCACTCATATTTGAAATCTGAAAATTAATAGAAGGGAGAGATATACACTCATGAAGGTATATGATTCCCTGAGCCTTGCTTGCTTAGGAAACAAAACTCAGAAAAATATCTTAAATAATCTTATTGTCTTTTTTAATTTGGGGTTTATTTCATAATAAAATACATGATGATGTAAATCTTTTATACAGCAGTGTATTTTTGTCAAAATATATCACTAGTGCATATATTGAAAGCTTCGTCCTGCCAGTCAAATTATACTGTCTAAAAAAATGCAGCATGCAAAAAATTCGTTTCTAAATAGGGATGGAAGAACACGGTGATTTTTTTTCATTTGAGAAATGTACAAGAAAGTAAGTTAATATTTGTATATTAAATTACATGTTAACATTAGAGTATAGCGAAAGAAATACACAATAATATAACTAGTTATCCATTCTTCTGACACTGGCTGCATTTTTTTTTCACTATTTACTGTTTGGACAACAAACACTTAACAAGAGAAAAACTATCTTCTGTGTTACAGAAAACTAGAAGCAATGTGTATGTCTTCAAGTGCAGAAAGCATGTGATGGAATAATGGGATGATAATATCTCATTTCACTCTGATAAATAGGGCTACTAAGGCTTCTAGAAATAGACTTTTGGTCTGTACTGATTTTTTGACATTTAAATGGGTTACGGGGGATGATGAATGTGACATAAAGCTCAATTTGTTTTATTTTTATATTGAAAACTATTTCACACAAATGTTACAAGCAATTCATATTGGCCCTGAATGATGAAAACAGCTTATTAATTAAAACTGACCTTTCCATACATAAATGTATTCCACCTCTTGAGGCAAAACACCTTAGCTGAGGTAACAAATTACATATTAGTGACACCACAGTTAAAGGGTCTGTCAGACTTTCTATTATATACTCATATTTTCAGAGGTATATAAATCCCAGATTAAAAAATATGTATATCCAGGTCAACACTTGCCATATAAATCCCCAGTCTTGCCAGGGAAGAAATTTGAAACTTAACTCTCTTTGAGAAGCAGCATCACAGAACAAAGGAAATTTACAACTTTTCTTTATCATAATCCAAAAAGTTAGATATTAAATAATGCTTGCTATTGGTTTTTAGCAGAATTATTATTTGCAACCTCAAGGTTATTTGTTTTAGACTGAATAATTACCCACAGGTAGCAATCTGCAGCATTTAAACTGTTTTCTTTAAATGTAAAATTGCTACTAACGGTATTTTTAGCTAGATGTTTTTTACTAGCATGCTGATACATTTAGCTAAAGGCTGGTAATACCAGAGGCAATCTTAGTCCTGGATGGAACATCTGTGTACCTGTATGGCCACGATCGTGTCACTTAATACAATTCAACCCTCTGCATCACGCAACCTGTAATTCAGAACAGCAGCCACAGGAAAACCATACCCTCGGTTTCAGTTCAGAGCCTGTGATCTCAGTCCAGTCACTTTGATTAAGAGCCCCCACACACCTGTCACAGGTAGTCAAGTTAATAGTTTGCAATCCAACAGACGGAATCAAGGATACAAACCAAAATTAGAGGAAACCTGCAGATCTCCACCAAGAAATGATGAGCAACCAGGGACCAAAGTGAAAGAATGAGAGGCATGGAGTCAGCTGAGTAGAGCAGTAAGAAGATAACTACTCCTGATAAATGCTTACTTGTAAGTCTCAACTAAAAACAATAGGCTTCTTGTAATTCTTAAAAGATAGCTGGGAAACGCTGCTTAGACAAGGTGAAGAAACCAGAAAAGATTACATTCATAATGCTGCCACCATGAGACAGTGTAGGAAAAGCAGGCAGAAGACAGAACTACATCTCCCTTTCCACCTGACTGACAAATGAGAGTATCTGCCAATGAAGTCTTTACATGACACAGAAGGAAGCTGTCAAGTAACTGTGTCCTAGCAAAAAGTTTCCATCTGCTCCTCCTGGCCTAGCGTATCCATTCAGGAATGAGAATAAAATTATCAAATAGCCTATAATTCATACTCATTTAATAATAATATCGATCTCTCCTTGCATGTTCTTTATGACACAGTCAATACTTTGAATATTCAGAAAGTACCGTTGTTATACTTTGAGTTACATTATCTTCAGTTAATCTCTAAACTTGCACAACTGCAGTCTTTGAACTTCACAGTATTATGGAGCACAGAAGCAGTATGTCCCTTCTGGCATGTTCTCCTTGGGTGACAGAGAAAGGGCCAGACTACTGGCCGAAACAGAGCCCGCACTGCTCTGTCACTAGATTGTAAGGCACGGCTTCGCGCTTCTCTGTTCAGCAGCTGCAGCGAGTGTTGCCGAGAACACGTTACCATCTTCAGATGGAGAGAACTGGTGCGCTGTGCCCCAAGTCCTCTGGCCAATAAAGACATACTGTCCTCACAACTGGGGAGCCCTAAGTGGATTTTCCTGACCGAAGGCAAAGGTGTATGACAGAACCTTGTAGGGAAGAGAAACAAACTGAAAGGGAAAGGAGAGAATTAACTGAAGTACAACCTGCCCATTGCACTGAAGATCAGACTCTCCTTTGAAAAAAGGTTAGATAAGACAACTAACGCCAAAAGTAACTAAGCAAAGGCATTTTCTCAGTCTTATTTTGTCAACTATTTTTCTTACAGGTTGTAAGACACATAGCTATTTTATCCTAATTCTTCTTAGCTTAAACTCCTGGAGTCTCCACCAAATCACTAGGATTTACTTTTGCCACAGTATTAAACTTTAATGGTCATTTTCTCTCAGGTATAAAATCTGTAGGTGCCTGAAATCTCAGTAAGTATATAAGGTTTTATAATAAAACCTGGACAGAGTCTTCTGTTATCTGCATTCATCACTGTTGTCATCATGAAAATACTTCACATCAAACTAAAGAAAATGAATAGAATCAGTTACAGGGGACTGGGATTCTTAGCATGGAAGAGTTTGGAAACTTCCAGACTTTCCTGCTAATCTTAAATTCACAGGGTAAAATCAAGACCTTTTCATTTAGGCAAAGATTGAAACAGTATTTACTACAATACACACCATGCAAATTTAGGTACATTTTCTTTAAAATCTGCCGTTTCTAGAGGAAGCTACCTCTTTAGTAAGTAACAGTTACTCTTTGAATTGGGTAAACAACAAGCCCAGCTTCCAGCTGCGACAAACCTCAGGATCCAGAGTTGGCAGCCAGCAGCTACCCTCATGCTACATTAGGTACGAGAGCACAACTGCATTAAAACAGACATCGAAAAATATAGAGCAAATTCGCCTGGAAAACCTGCATCATCCTTATAAGCAGACTTAATTCCTAACAAGGATAGCCAGTTAGAAAGGTACGGTAACGTGAAAAGATATGATAACGGCAAGTGAACTTTGTACACGTCTTTATTTACTACAAATGTCATCAAGACACCTCTCATTCTGCTATGGGATTCTAATTTTAATACAAAATTAGGATATGTTTTGCACTGAAAATTTCTATGGTGTAAAGATCTAATAGCCAGATTCCCATCACCCACGGGCCAAGAAACGTTTCCACGTACCCTGGCCAAGTGTTTCATCAGCCTCGAGCAGTACTGCTGTCCTAAACTGTAAGCTATTGTAAATGCATACAAAGTGAACCTGACCCCTCAGTACGGTTTTCAATAAACAAAACTTCATTCGGAGGTCCAGTGGTCACTCCCATCAGCTCCTAAATATAACAGGTCTCTGGATGAACACTGTTTTGGACAAGTAACTCTTAGGGAGGATATGCCCTTAACGCTGCCTTCTCCACCAATCAGAAAACTGCACAGTGTAATTAGCCAAATTCTTGTTTATCTGCATTTGTAAAAATCTGTAGTCATAATAGACGATTATGTTTGCCTGTTCTTTGACTTTTTTTAAAATAAAAGCTTTCATATCACTGTCCCTAGGCTTCAGGAACACTAATATCTAGACAGACTTTGAGGTATCAGCTCTGAATGCTCTGTGGCCATTCTAAATACACTACAGGCAGCAGCAGGCAGGAACTTGGAATTCCAGCTCCCTCTGGCTTAAAAATGCTGAGAAAAAGAAGAAAATGGAAATGTCATTTTCATCTTCACAGCCATGTATCCTGCAGCAAGGATCGGGCATGACCCTGAGAATCTGAACATACTGCAGAAAGTGGTGTCAATGTGAAATGTACTTAATTCACAGTCACCGTGAACTGAAAAGAAACGGCTGAAATTATGTTAAAACTACAGTTTGGGAGAACACGTAGCGTGGTACCAGCCACAGCTGCTGCCTCACATTCAGGTACTGTGCCCATACTGTCACCATTACCTCTTTCAAAGGTCAGGCAGAACAAGGAAAATGTGGATTTCCACAGAGAGCTTGGTCTAGTTCTAAAAAACAGTAATGTTGTGTCGTTATTTAGGAATCCAATTTCAGATAAAGCATCTTTAAAGTAATTGTCTTTTCAATTACTTTCCTTCCACAGTTTGACCAACAGACTGGTTGTCAAGAGTCCGAACTGCAAGGAGATACTCATATCCAAGAAACAGTAACAATAAAAGAGAGGTGTACAGAGGTTATCAGGTAACTTCTGAGCTTTGCAAAGTTGCTGAAAGCACTCGGGAAGAATAAACGGCAAGCTCACCGCTATGGACTGGAAAAAGCTTGCGGTACGTTGCATAAAAAGGAAGAAAACATTGTAATTTCTTGGGTGTTTGGGATTTTTTTTTTTTTTTCCTTCACTGCACAAGTTACTGAGGCTACAAGACAATATATCCTTTTACCCTTCCTAACGCAATTCCTTGGCTAATGTACCTTAACTTTTTCTATTGGGTGAGAAGGTGTAAGTACACCTGAATACCTCATACTTCTTTAGATACATGGATCCAAACTGATTTCCTCTAGCAGAAGGTACAGCACAGGTGTCTCAGTCAAAGCTGAGAGTGGAAAAATTCTTGTTCTTATATGTAAACGTGTCAAAGCAAAATGATCAGTGAAGATGTCACATTCAGTCCCTACACAAGGCTTGGTGGTGCTGCAAAGAGCACTTTACTTAAACGCTCATATTGAGCAGACAGCACGCAACCCAAAGTTAAGTAGGGCCAAAAAGGTGCGTAAGGTGCTTAGCCCAAAACCAAGACGTCAGCCTACTGCCTGGTCAGTTATGAGAAGATGATGAGAAATCTCCACTGCCCGGTCCATTCAATAAAAGTAGATCCAGATAGAGATACAATTGTCAATCCAAGGTCAGTTATAGTTCCTTTCCACGATCTAGTGAAGAACACAGAACTGAAGACAACATCTGGCAGACAAATATGTCTCTGAATAAGGATTCCCCACTCCCAGGGCCTGGCATGTTCTTAGGAGTTTACAGGGAAAGAAAGTAACTCGAGTTGACTTTTATTCATTTAATATGTACTATTTGTTTCCAATCTTTAACCTAAAAGCGTAACTTCAAGCTTTACTTCAAGACTACCTGTTTATTATCTCAGTGTGGGCTATCTCCAAGGCTATACCTTCTTGTCAGAGGCAGATGGCAATGGAATTTTTTCTACCACTTTAGTGAAACCCAGAATGTCCACTAAGGTATGAACAGTATTTCCTCATGAAAATAAAAAAGCAATTAATGTTTTGAACACAGTAAGCAAGAAAAAAATAACATCCATTACTCTTTTTACTGTACTTATAATGTCTAACTGATCCACTAAAACACTCATTACCAGAAATCTAAAAGAAAAAAAAAAAACTGAAAAAAATAGTAGTGCCAAATATGTTAACTGAAAATATGTTTACTTAAAAACATTGTAGGAATCAGTGCATTTCATCTGATATACAGATTTATTCTTCAACAAGTATTTGGCATCTTGATAATCAAAGACAGCACATGATGCAACAGTTGCTATAGTAGCAATACTTCTTTAAACAAAAACCAGATCAAACAAAAGCATAAAACATATAAATTGTAAACAAAATAAGATGCATCACATACATCCCCAACCAGCAGAGAAAAGAGTAAGTAATAGCTACGGAGCTCAGCTAGTCCTCAGAGTTGCATCTGCAAGAAGTAATTGTATCAGCAATCCCATCCTTCCTGGGAGACGAGATGGCCCAGAGAATTAGGACCAAGAGGAGATGCTGAAACACCAGTTGAAGAGCGTATAGGAATTCAAGTTCTAGGTCAGGAAAAGATTTTTTGGGGGTGTTCCTACCAAACAAGAGGAAATTCTGTCTCTAGGGACTCTGAGGCAGGAAAAGAACTGCAGAGTTAAAGCAGATCCCTTGTGCGGTACTACAGAACTTCAGTGGGTAAAACTTTCCTTCGGAGGGTCACGTGTGTTTTTGAAATCTGTAAGCAACTGATATCCCAAAGACAAGGAGTGCATGTGACCTGCAAAATATACCGAGTCAAAACAGGCAGACAATTGCAGAGTCTGGAATTTAGTTGGTAGAAACTGTCAGGTAAGAGCAAAAGCTCATACTACCCATAAAACTGGAAAAAGAGGTTGGTGGATTAAGTCACTCACTAGTATTCCTTCGTACTATCCCAACAGTCTGTGAATATTTCCCAGGCCGCCTAGTCCTGAAACAAATGGGCTTTTATACACCTGCTTTTGTGTTCTATGTGGGGGAGGATGGCGAAAGTGGAAGGAAAGGAAGAGAACGTTTCCTGGAAACATGCTATGTATATATCCATGTATACCATGTATGCTAGGTATATACCCATGTTTCAACAGCTGCCTCCGGTAAGAAGCATGGATTTCCAAAAAGAGGGACCTTTCTTTGAGAAGGGTTTTTAATGTAGAACGATTACCTGCAAAATGCTTACTAAAAGATGTTTCTGAACAAACTCAAGAAATAGCACCAACCATTGTTTCGGTTAGTTATAGTTGGTGCAGATCAAACCTTAATTTCCATGTGTAATACTTCAGGCTTCATACGGAAGGTATCAAACAGACGGATTTAATCCATACTTACACTGATGAAGCAACAGAGATCTGGCCTAAAGACAACACTGACCATTTCCCTCCTATGCAGTAAAATCATATTTTATTGCAAAAACTGTTTTCTGTATAAGAACATTACTTCCTCCATGGCTTTTTTTTTTTCCTCATGCTTTGCATTCTAGAATAAACAGGTTTTTTCTGATTTAAGAGCATAAGAAATATGATCAACCAACGGTCAGATTATGATATCCTAACCAGTAGTGAGCACTGTGCAAATCAGGTGGTCTTTATCCCACAGGAACAGCATCAAATTGGTTTAATGACGGCATAACCAAAAGAATTCATGACAAAATAAATTTCTAAATGAAGAATAACTCACATTGAGGCAAGTTAACTGCAACTAAAACATCTGATCCATAGCAACCAATGCAATGACCCTGACCCGTGACTCTATGGCCTTCAACGTCTAATAAAGTTGAAATCTCTGTAAGTTGCCAACTTTGTGTGTCTCTTCTCCTTAGGACCAACTGATGCACAACTGGGAAACCGAAAAGGCCACAATAGGTAATAATTATTCCTGATATAAGAGAGAAATAGGTTTATTTCAGCTTTCTCAAAAGGCCAAAGCTTTATTTGTTGTAGTTGTCCTGGGCTTCACACTCCTCAGGCCTCTCACACTCGAAACGCTTGCCCACAAAAGGCATCTCCTACAAGTAAGATCATACCAAGTACTATGGAAGTGTTTCAAGGGTATTGGCAAGATCAGGTAAGAAACATATGAACGGTGCTTTTTCTGTTTATGAAAATCGCCCCTTTCTTGTCAAATTCCTGCACTTTTCATATCTTAACACGTTTGCTGACTGAAGAGGGGCTTTCCAGACCTACAGTTAAAAAGGTACGTATGCCGTGGTTTGGAAGACGTGAGCTCATCTGCTGTGATCCCAGCCAGGCCGAAGGAAGCCAGCTATCACTGTGGTGCTGCACCTGAGCGAACGAGCTATCCCACAGACATTATTTCAGGATCAGCACTGGGGGAATACGGCTGTGCCTCCTAATCCAGGTCAGGATTTTAGCTCATTCTCAAGTATTCTCCAAAAGCAATCAGCCTGGTGAGCCTCAGCACAGGCCAGCTGTGGAAATACATGGCACTCTATTCCAAGGTATTTTGATTTTTTGGTATCTAAAGTGTGACTACTGCAAATTTGTTGTGAATGCACCAGTTCAAAGAAAAAATAGGTATTTGATTATCACTGAGTAAGCGTTGAATTCAGGAGACTTGAATCTGATTCCTGACTCAACCACTAACATCTTTATGCTGGCAATAAATCCTTCCCTGAGGTTGCCGAAATCAGCTACACTATTAATTACTGCCATAATAATAATTACTCATTGAAACAACTCCTTTAACTTCTCAGTTGAGAATAGCATCTTTCCCCTTACTTTCTAACAGTCCAAAAAAAGTATTTTAAGCCACTGAGAATTTCTTCCACCCAAGCACTGCCCACTCACACTGCTGAATTTACTCTTTAGTTAAGAAGACTTTAACATAATCTAGTATTTCATGTCCAATAATTAAATCATTGCAGTGTTTTATTTTATTCACAAAGTGTAACTACTGTGTAGCAAAAGATTTAAATATTGTTTCAGAATTCCTGTCTTCTAACATAAAAATGTCAGCAAAGCAAACTTGATCTATTAACTCTCTTGCATCAGCAATGTAACAAGAGGAATTTAACTACAGAGAACACTACTAACTAATATACCGTGTTCAGCAGTTTTTTAACTAAGCAAATGTTAAGTTCATACAATATTTATAAGAATATGAAATGCATAGAAAGTATTTCAAATATTCAGAGCAGAAGCCAAACTTCTACCTACAGGAAGGCTTACACACAGAAAGCTCTGAGATCAAATTACTGATTATTTTATTGCTTAGAAATAAAATAGCCAGCAGATATACTGGTACTCGGTGTAGTTACAGAACATCTGTTATCCTGCAGTACTACAGACCTCCCGTATAGGTGAGTAGTACAGAGGCAACTTTACCTCGCACTCCTATTTCACACGGACAGTTCATCTGCAATAATGCTGCTGCCTTTGGATTTGTATAGGCTATTTGAGGAATTTTTCATTAATCAAGTGCATCATACTATCTCATCTGCATTATATATGCATGAAAACATGATAGTCACTTGATAGGTGTTACCCAGCTCTAAAGTTTACTGTAATCGCACAGTAACTTTGCTGCTTATTGCAAATGAAAACACATCAGTAGATCTGTAATGAATCCAGCCTGGCTTTCTTTGGAATGGATTCCTGCTACTCTGCTCTGGTGATTCATGGGAACCGACGTTCCAGTTGCTTTTGCAGAGACTGAAATTCAACACATTTGTCAAGGTAGTTATGAAACCACATAGAAAGGCAAAATACTGCCAGTTTTCACTCATGATTGTGAGATCCACTGCTAAGTAGACAGCTCTATGGATTAGCACCTAAACGAAATACAGGTAGCTAGCTTATTTATTTAATAATAATCATTAAGACAACTACTTTCTTCTTCCACCCCCTTTTCTACACTTGATTTTTGCCACAATGAATCTATAAAATCAGCCAGTTAACCATACTGAGAGAACACGGACACATGTATAGTAGAAAACCTATGTATCAGACGGTATACATTCTAGTCTCTGACTGTAATACATTATTTATCCTAAAACAGAACCAATCAGGAAAACACTCTACTATACACATACATACACCAAATTCAGTGCCAAACATTTACAGGATCAGGACCCTAGATTTAATACTAACATTCACATCTTCGAGTTTGCATAGCCTGTGACAAGAAGAAATGGAAGTCATTATTATTATTTTGGTAGGGCAGAGTTTTCCAGACCATTCTGACATACAAATAGTAAAACCACTTTAAAAAAAAAAAAAAAAATTAAAAATCTAAGGTTAAAATATGCAGCGCTTCTTAAATGACAGGCTTGGCCTCTGTGGCAATGTCAAGAAAATGATGACTTGTGGGGAGAGTGTGACAGGGAAGCTGGGATGTGGGACACAGATGTCTACCCACGACCAACTCCCTTTACTTGTAAACTGGTTTACCTCCACTGCAGATTAATTGCTGACACAGCTTGAACCTGGAAGAAGTTACTATCTCAGGGACACTGCAGCCTAAACACGGCAATTCTGCATCAAGGCACCGCATGCCAACTGCTTCTGGGGATTACTTGAGAAATCTGAGCGGGTTTCTATAGCGTCACAGAGTTCCAGAAAAGGGCAGCACACTCAGTCCTCCAGAAACAAGAGTGATGCAGCACGATGCATCCAGCCAGGTGGGTCTGCTGGAGCCAGTCTGCAGCCAGCAGCACCACGGCTGAGCAGAGGCAGCACTGCAGGGTCGGAGTGACTTTAGCAGCAAACATCTGTTCCAAACTCCTCTTCACACCCTGTAGCACCACATTTATCTGGGGGTTTGTGCTTTCTACTTCCAGGGTGTCCTAGCTCTTTATTTAATTGGAAAAAAAAGACGCAAAGACAACTATATAGCCATTTCACCCTATTGCTTCTGTCCCGAAACAGATGTTGCTGGAGGAAAGAGGAGCAGGAGGAAGGAAAAGCTCTGAGTGTAGACAAGTTGTCCATTTCCTCTGCGAAAGACAACAGCTATTGCTATCCGGTGTCCCACTGGGACAGCAGGCTTGAGCTGCAGGTCTAAGTTTCCCGGTCCTGTTAGTGGCCCCATGTGGAGATCAAGCCAGTTACATTTTAACACAGGAAGCTGACTTTAAAAACTATTTTAATGAGCGCTGTATCTATAAAGCTCAACCTCGAAAAACAGAAATGCCATGTAGGCCACATAAATGCATTCTGAGGTTGATCCGGTTTGTCGCCTGAGACTTCTGCCTACTAAATACAGTGACGGCAACACGAAAGAAACTTGCCGAAACTTCTGTTTTACAAATTTCAGTATAAAACCTATTAAAATTCTCAATATGTCTCTTTTTACTTCTTACAAATTCAAAAACCTCCTCTCACAAGCGCTAATAATTAATAGGGTGCTTTGAACTTCACTGAAAGAAGAAACGTTGGGAGGCTTGAGGTAAGTAACTTTCAAAAGCTTTGATTATTTGTCAAAGGGAAAACTGTTTGAAATATGGCTAGGAAATGGTAAACCATTAAGAAGTGGCAACTGGAACACCCAACACACTCCTGTTTCTTTTTCTGAAATTATATCTTCTGGCTGTACAAAGCCTTCATTAGTATTTCTCAGGTCTCCTTATATGGCAAATTAGGTAATAGAAATATGATCAAAGCTGTAAGTACCAAAAGCATATTAGCAGCTCTTCTTCAGTGAATTCTTCTAGTGGGGATTGTTTTCACTAGATAACCGAAGAAGTTGGAAATCAGTTGAATATCAGTCTACTGGCCACAGATTATAACGATGATAATTTTTCTGTAGTGACTACAGCTAATTCCTATATATCACTGCAGTGAATATTCCGACTTAGGCAGTAAAACCTGAAGGAGTCAGTGGTCTTCCAGCGTTTCCAATTTACTAACAAACCTTCCTCTAAAACCCCGTGGACTTCGAACCGCTTGAGCTAAAACGTAGCGACGCTATCAGTTAGTTCTGGCAAAAGTGTTTGTTGAATAAACACAGTGTAGATTTGTTTCCAAATACATCCTGCAGCATTTTATAAACAACTGTAAACAGCTCTTTATGGTGTGTGAACATCTGCAAGTCTGGGCCTAGTACCTTACAGGTTCCCACCAACTTTTGAAATCTCTTCCTGTTGACGGGAGGATACAGCGGGTAGATCCCTTTCAGCACGAAGGCTGCAACGTCCTTTCCCAAACACGGGAATTCAGCCGTGTTTACAGGCTAGTACTGTATATTAGGAAATAAGCGATATTGTCTATATACGCCTGAAAATTCAGAAATTATTTAAGAAAGGACAATTCAACTACAGAAATGAAATCTGCCTGGAAGACCAGAAGTACCACTGATGTATGGCGTTACTTTAAAGAACAAGATTAAATGATATTGTTACAGGAATTAGCCGATTTCTCCATTTCCTCATGATAAAGCCAGTGAGTGAAAAGTTGCAGGTATCACAAAAGGCCTATATTTAACAACAAATAAATCAGGTTCTGTTATTTACTTTGGCTTTTTATTTTATAGTTCAAGCCACTGTTCCTGATACTCCTGATAATGCGTTCATACCATACATGATTAAGTAGTTTTAAAAGAATAACTATTCTTTTTGGAAAGACTAATCAAAACCTATCTTTCAAAGTAGTCCACCTCAGCGCTATCACATTACCATCAACTAGAAAACTGCAGAATTTACACAGCTATCCTATCGGGCCCTCCATGTGCAGATGTCTGAAATGACCTCAACATTAAGTATTTTAGAAATGTTAATTGCCACCCAAACTTTGAGTGGGGGCTCAGCATTCAGCAGTGGTTTGAAGCTCTCCTCCCTGAAGCCAGGTCAGCCCAGCTGTGAATGCTCCTGGGAATTCCAACCATTCTTAATATGAAATGTGACCTAACATTGCCCTGCGAGGCATCTATCACGACATGGCAATAAACGTGAAAAACTACACATTCAGCTAGGAAATCTGTTTGTTCCGATGCCAGATCTTTGGTCTGAAGACATATATTTATATCCTGTCCAGTACTGTGAGTAAATGCCTTTTTTTCACTTTCACTATGGTTTCAGTGATGATGACTCAATGAAATATCAGAAATACGAATATCCACAAAACGACTAGCAACTGTGGAATAACACATATTAGAACTGTCAATCCAGGCTAATATTCAGCTGCCTCAGGTAGAAAACCGTTACAGAACTTAGAGATAACCTGCATCCTTTGATCATTCAGGCCACTGGAAGCAAGTCTTCTGAAGGTAATATCGATGCCTAGAAGAATAAGAGTAACCTGGGGAGAATGAGATAACTAGTGAAATCTTAGCTGGATCCATGTCTGAAAAGTTAAATACTTTCTTCTGGTTCATGGGTCAAAAAAATAGCAAATACAGGCATTTTGTACTCACTTCAACCTACTCCTAAACCTTCCTTAGAGCAGTTAACAAGGTCCCCTTTGCTACTGAATTGGAAAAATACCAATGATCTGGTTTTGAAGAAATTTAACTAAACTGGCCATCTTGCTCTGTCCTGTATCTTCCAAAGGTTTGAGATGCCAAGGTCAGCTGAGCCGAACAACTGGAAGTCAAACTTAAAACCTCCTGAAAGTAACTACCTAGTCTTAATCACTTTCATTCTCCCACAGACTTCAGTTGTGATGGTCTAAGTTGCTTTTAATCTGGATTCCCAGCCTGAGACATGAAGGCTTCAGCCTGGAAACCCAAACAGGGAACCACACAAACTTAGGATTTGTGGCAGAAAGTGATTTGAGCAGTTCCAAGAAACCAGCTAGGACTAAGGAGCCAATAACAATGGGAAAATGATCGATTAATCAATCATTAAAGTAATTAATGATTACTTTGGTAATCATTAATGGTAAAGTGACTTGATTTGCAGCACTTTAACCAAACATCAGAACACAGAAAGTCTTTTAATGGATTAGACCAGATGTCTGCCTAGTCCAGAGAGGATGGCACCAGAATATGAACCCCGTAGCAGACAGCTGTGAGATAATCTACCTTCCACATTAAGCCTCAATCTCATTTGAAAGACACAGATTGACTTAAACCATGATATATAAAATAATGCTAAGCGTAACGGTATGAGAAAAGCTCATGGTAGTCCCTCTTCCGAAGTACTTTGTGCAATTCTGTGTGTCACAAGTTCCCTCCCCAATCAAAAAAAAAAAAAAAAAAAAGGTTAAAAATTGGCAAAAACCACTAGAGAAACAAAAATCTTCTACATGAAAAAGGAATGGAAACATGAGATTTGTGTATATGGAAACAATACATATTACCAGTGCAAGAAAGATTAACAGATTTACTTTCCTATAAGAGAAGAACAAGGAGATACTAATAAAACTGAAAGGAAAGATTCTTACATTATAAAAAGATACATTTTCCATAAAGTGCAATTAATATAGAAAACTTCCTGACACAATATATTTTCAAAGCAAAGAGTTTAGAGAGGTTATAAGCATTTTAGATGTATATAACTCAGTACCAGATAATATTTAGGAAGAAACTTAATGTTTAGAATCACTTTTCTGTAAGTACACGTTATATTTTTTCTGACATCTTTGCCTGCCACCGACTCTTGTCAAGCACAGGTTGCTGAACTGAACCAGTAAAGAATGGGCCATAGCAGTAATCTGTGTTGCTGTAAAGCATGGATAAGTTACCTTTAAATTCTCTGTAACTCAGTTTTCTCATGAGAAAATTACAAATAACAATATTTCAAGATGGGAAAATAAGACTTAGTTATTACTTGTGTTTTCTGATCCAGAAATAAAACCACGATGTTGCTGTAAAAACGAACCAGCAAGTATAAATTGATGTAGGCAGTGTGATTATATCATACAACATTCAGCCCTTCTGTAAGGGCTTTATTCTCCTTACATCCATACAGAAAATGTAAATTTGTGCAAAATACAGGTTACGGAACTAGATTCCTGTATCTCCCAAAGACTAGCCCAGACCTGACGTATCGTGCAGACGTACCAAGCAGCCAGGGTGCACCAAGAACATTCCCCAGGTATGTTACGTGCATATCCACAGTGTCTGTCAGCCGGCACTAATGAGACCGGTCTGTTCCCTCAGTGTCGAGTGACAGTCAGACACCAGAGTTTAGAGGGAAAAAGGAAAAAAAAAACCACAAAAACAAAAACAACAAAAAAAAACCCCAAACAAACAAAAACAAACAAAACCATCCCCCCTTTTTTTCCCACGGCCTACTTCCTATGTCCTTTCTTAAAACTGGGCCAAGATCACAAGTTTATTTCTTAAGCCCCACTGATCTCTGAAAGTTTTGTGTCTTTTTTCTCTCTTTGTGGTTCTTTGCATTTTTAGTTCCTCATCTGGTTTCTCCAAAAAAGAAGGACCTGCAAATTAAGCCTTACAAAATAGCCAGACAGGCATTGCAAAACCTAAAGTGGACATGTACCAGAAACATGCAACAAAACATGATTTCAGCACACGGTGAAACAACATTTGTGAGAAAATCCCTGATTAGTTAACTGCTACTAATAATAATTCCATACATTTTTCCATACTGATGTATGGAAAAAGTTCTGGACAAGGTTAAAAATAAAAAGCAAATACTGTAAGGATGCAGATTTAAATAACAGCAGAAAACACAATCTAAGAGCAAGTTTACGCACTAATCTGGAAACAGTAGGAAAGTTACACTGTATGATAAATAAAGGTACTGACACAGGCGTAGGTAGGTGAAGTAGGTAGGAAAACCGACACTTAAAGGGCGGCTGGGATTTGTTTCCTGTTCCACAGCACAGAGCTGGTCAGCTGTGTATAGTAGTGTTGCACAACGCAGTGGATGAAAATAATCACCTGCCTCCTGGACAAGTTTAACGTACAATAAACTTTGCAGTGTGGTTTCAGGGGTTCACAAACAGCATGGCTGAACACGCGGAATTCAAGAACTTTATGACCAATCCACTTCGATGTAGCCTTTGTGGTATTGTTTCCCAGAGCACAACAGCATTTCGTATATTTATAGCGCTTTTTTCACCTTAAGTGGCCCCAAAAATCTAAAATCAGTTCTATGGATAATGCATCTTCATTTGGAGCTGCTTCCGAGGCTGAACAGCACAGGCACAGCAGCTAACACAGCAGGCAAACAAACTTTTGGTCCAGGAACCCAGACAATTTATGAATAATGCTGCAGGATACTAAGTGTTCAGGAAAACTGTCATTATCTTTGTTTCATCCTCCGAATCGCAGAATGGTCTGGGTTGGAAGGGACCTTAAAGCCCACCTAGTTCCAACCCCCTGCCATGGGCAGGGACACCCTCCTCTAGACCAGGTTGCTCATTAACATCTCTGATTTTCATAATTTATGTTGGGGGCTTTTGGTTTCACGTGGGCTGGAAAAGACCTTAACTGTGTTTTTTACAATAGGAAAGACCCCTGCACCTACTTTGCACCTCCCGGGACAGGTCAAGCCCCAAGCTATCAGCCTTGTGGTGCAGATTCAATTCCAACCCCGTGTCTTCCCAGATGGGTTTTTTTTTTCATTCTAAATAAAGCAGGCCATGGTTTCTTGTGCGAGGGCAACTCCTGTGCACCACCGTCTCGCTCCGCTCTTCACCACGGCCACCTCTGCCCCCGGTGGGGGGGAGGATGGCGCACAGGGCAGGGTACCCCGCCGTCGGCCGCCTCCTCCTCTGCGCAACCGGGGGCTCTCCCCCGCATTCTGTTCGCTGGGTGAACCGGGCTCTCACCGGATACCTCCCCACAACGGGGTAATCTACCCTCAGACAGGGCTGGGGGGTTCTTCCCCCTCTCCCTGCCTGAAGAGCCACTCGCCACGACCACCTCTCCCCCGGGAAGATGCTCCTCATCCCGCACGGGAAGGTGCTCCTCATCCCGCACGGGAAGGTGCTTTGCCTTCCTCCACAGCTCCCTGGGCAAGCGGCCTCTGCCCCGGCCCCTTCTCCACCTCAGTGCCCTCGGCGCTTCCCTCCCTTTCCCCTGAGAGAGGGGCTCCGTCTCCTGCCCTGCGCTGCGAGGCAGGCCCCCTCCACTGCCAGAAGCCCCTGGAGAAGGAGGGCTCGACCCCTCTCCCCCCGCCCAGGCGACTGCGGCTGGCACTGACCCGTCTCTGCCGTCCTGCTCCTCTCCGCCATATTTGTTGTCATCCCCCCCACCACCCCCCTATACGGAGCGAGACGCTGCCTGGGCGTTACCATGGCAACGCACGTCACCGCTAGGGGAGTCCCGCGCCCACCCCCTCCCCTCCCCGCCCGCAGGCCGTCATGGCGGCCTGCGGGCGGGGAGGGGAGGGGGTGGAAGCGCCTCGCGGAAGGATGGCGCCCGGGAAAGCCTTCCCGGGGAGCCTGACCCGCCCCGGGACGGGGTGCGGGGGTACCGAGTGCCCTCTTCCCTCGCCACACAGCCCGGCGGCCGCCTCCGTGTTGGCGGGTGGGCGTGAGGGCAAGCGGCGCTGCGTGAGGGGCGGGAACGGCCCACCGACCGCCCCTCGCTCCCTCAACCGGCTCGCTGATGGTGTTTACGGCACTGTCGGCCCAGGAAGGGCTTGTTATCTTCCCCCTGGTGACCGTCCCTAGCTCGGCAATTACAGTAACAGCGCCCCGGAGGAGTGGGGCTGTAGCCGGGTACCTGAGCCACCAGCCCAGTCGGGTCTGGCCCTGGGGTAGGCGCGGGGCCCCCAGGAGAGGCTCGTTACGGAGGTGTATGTCCCCCTGCACACAGATCGGGGAACAGTCACAGCCCTGCAGCCCGGTGGGGGGCTGAGGGGCCTGTTCGGGTTGTGTCACCCCAGCAGGGAAGGGAGCGCGTCCCTCCTGCTCTGTTTTCCGGCCCGATGCGCTGAGGTGGAGCACAGGCGTCACGAGGAGGTCGCGTTCAGGCAGAAATGGTGAATTCATGGAGGTGCGAGCACCCCTCCCTGCCCCAAAGCTCAGCAGGTGAGGCTGATCATGTGGCGGTCACACCAACTTTGGGGTTTTTTTTAATTTCTTAAGGCAGCCCAGCGGGGAGCTTCATTATGTGCATGAGTGTTGCCCGTCTGTCTCCTCCCAGACCTAGCAGGTGAGCCTGACCATATGGCAAACGCAGCGATGCTTCCTGGGGACGGGAGGGTTTCTGTGCGCGTGTGCTCGCAGGCTCGCTGGGTGACACTCACCATGTGGCAAATACAGCAATGAAGTGTTTGGTGCAAAGGGGCTAATTACGTGTGTGTTTCCCAAGAGACCCAGCCGGTTGGGTCTGACTACGGCAAGATCGAGACGGAGGCTCTATTGTACGTCCTCAGCGCAGACAAACTCCAAGCTCCCAGAGGCGAGGTTAGCCGTGGGGCAAGCAGCGCTACAAGCACGAGCATCAGGGCCTAGAATCACGCGTATTTGCAAACATGGGTGAATGTAGCCCCAGCTGGGTGGCTCTGAAACGGAGTGTGGTGGCAAAGCAATGGAGACAGGACTGTTGATGGCTGTGTACGCACTGACGTGTTTGCTTCCTTATCGCTAGAAAATTAATGCAACCACTTCCTAGTGATCAATGACCAGTCAGTCAAACACTCCAAGCCTAAAAATCAAAGCAGGTGAAATCGTATCTTTCTCCATGCCAAGTTCTGTTCTTTAAAGATCACTTTACCTCTTTATCTTACCTGGTACATGCCTTTTCTGCTGCAGTTCAACTCCTCTTAACAAGACTCAAAGGGATAACACCTGCAGGTTCTACACACCTAGATTTTTCTATAGGGTCGGTTGCTTCCTTTCTCCCTGGCTTTTACACCCTTGTTTGTTCTTTCAATTCATAGTTCTCTAGTTATTTTTGCAGCACCTGTTCTTGTGGTTTCTCTTCCTTTTGCTGTTTCCTTTCTTTCCCAGTGGCGCTTAGGCCTCTTCCCTTCATCTACTTCCCTCAGGATCTTACATTAGTATTACATAAACTAATTTACTATTACTTTAGCCACATCCCTGTACCAGTGACTTGATGAAACACCAGTCTAAAGTGGTGTACCAAGGGGGCTTTGTGATACACCCTTGCACAGAAGAATACTGCATTGTGGATACTGGCCCTTGCTCAGCGAGGGCCATCTAGGTCCAAGCTCTGGAAAATATTTTCTAGACTTGTCCCTCTGCAGTCTTCATAAACTACAGGTGGTCCCTCGCATGCTACAAAGGCCACTTTGTCTTGCCGACAGTGAACTAGGGTACGTGCACACACCCCATCACACACACACACACACCCACACACACACACCCATCCTCTCCCTTCTACTCGTTCTCCAGGTTAGATCGCTCAGGGCCTGTGTTCTTCCTTGTTTGTTGCTGGGCAAACGATCCTGGGACATCCCTCTTCAGAATATGCTGCGCGTACTCTGATCTTTTTCTTCTGTCCATTCAGATCTCATGGCTGTTTGTTTGTATTATATGTTCTTGCACATCCATGAGGAAAAATTATCAGCACCAATTCAGGCTTAACATAGACAAAAGGACTCTCCTGGAATGTCTCTGTCGTGTCCATTACAGTACCTCCTACCTGCCTGCCTGTCACAAAAACCTAACCTGGTTGTTTCATTTTCTCTTTACTTGTCTGCTACCAAGTCCGGCTTTCTCCTTCTCTAAGGAACAGTGACTGTATCTGCAGCAGCAGCTAGGATACATTTTTGGTTCTTGCTATCCTTTATCCTGCTACAATCCCGTTCTGTTAGGTTCTCTGATAGCCATAGCCCTGCCCAGCCCTCCTTCAAATGTCTTATACTACTTACTTCTTCAGTCCTTTATCTAAACTTTTTTTCTTTCCTCAGGTCTTAGTTCTGTCCAAGTCTGCAGCTCTAGTCTGGTTTCTTACCATGTCCCCACATCCCCTCATTCCCTTTGTTCTACTTGCCATTCCAGCTTTAGTGTCCCCTCATCCATATTTCATTCCTATCTATTAATACTCACATAGCATTTTTCATCTGTAAATTTCTAAGAATTAAGTGCCTGTGGAGAAACCTTCCATATCAGTTCTCCAGACGACCTCTTTATTCACATTTCTCCGAGAAACTCACTTCGACGGTGGCCACAAGTACTAGTCCAAAGGCCTTTTGCATCTAACTGCCATTCTATTAAGCCAAATACCTGCCAGAAGGTCTATTGAGATCCAAGACAGCTGGGGGAAAGCACTTTTTCCAGTCAAATTAGCTCTTCTGAGTTAACACACTTGAAAAACCTAGAAATGCCACACTCGGTTTTTTTAGTCTGAGTTTAATGCTATGTTATAGTCACCTCACCAAGCTGAAATGGTGTTAAATATAGATGATATGCAGTCTTTCCAAAAACAGTAAGATAATTTGACAAGAGAGAACTGGAAAGTTCATATAGAAAGTTCTTTCGGAAATAGACAACTGACTGGTGTAAGTTGAAGAATAAGGGCTGAAGAACGAGGGAAGCAGTATTCAGGAGAAGCAGCTGTGCATTTTTCTTTATGCATTTTTAGAGCACCTGAAAAGATATCAGGGTGCTCTTTAGTACAAGACATCTTTGGTCCCCGCCCTTCCAAAGCTAATGTTTCTGGACATCACAAAGCAACAAAGAGTAACAGAACCCTGCTGCAAAACACTGCTGCCCTGGTTACCTTCCTAACCATTGCTTCAGCCATATTCCTTATTGCGGTGTATCCCCCTCTCCTTCGGCATCTTCACAAGCAAAAGCTACTTCACTTTTGTGGCTCTTCACAGCTTATTCCCACCCTATCATCTTTTAATATCCTGTAGAGAAATCAACGTTTTGCCCCCACACGTTTCATTCAGTAATAACGCTCTACTTGTTACATTTTCAAACCGGCACCTTCGTGCTTTCCCTCGCTGCTGCTTCTCACTCCCACTCACCTAATTTTCCTCCTTCAAATCCCTCCCTAAAAATCTCCTGTGCTGCAATGTCTACTGAAGGAATGGTAATGAACAGTCAGCTGTGTGCCAAGATTACTGTCTATCATGGTGACTGGTGGTGTCTCGTTCTGACCTGTCTCTTGCATCTCCTTCTTGTGCTGGACTGAAAGCGCCTTGAAGCAGGCCCCCTCTGTTCGCCGTGGTAGTTATAGGTTCTGGAGTGAGCTCTTAAAATCCCTTATATAAACAAAGAAAAATTAATTGAGGCAATGGAAATAAAAATGAAAATGCTGCCCAAACCCAGGAAGATTAGGCAATAATTCAGTTATGATTCATCAGCTTAGGTAAATTTACATAAAAATTAATGTGACTGACAACTCCGTTACAGATATTGAGAAAGAAATAATTTTTCTAAATAGGGATTTGTGCCATTTTTCTATTTATTTATAAACTATAAGGACTTGAGGAGTATGTTTTACTTTTTTATCTGTGCTTGTATTTGAAACATTAGATCCCCTGGTTTTCATTTGTTTCTCTTTCGCCTGCAGCCCGCAAGACTGTGTGGTGACTAAAGAACATGAGAATGCGTAATACCACAAGAGCAAAGACTGAAAGGAAAAAAGATTTCTGATCACTTCTGTTTGTTTGTTTGTTTTACCACAAATTCAAATATGTTAAAGATAGAATGATTTGCATTACACACTCAATACTTTCGATTCAGCTAGAGGTGGCTGCTGTCAATACGTATCTGTCGGAACCCCAAAGATCTTCCAAGAGAATCATTAAAAATCCAATTTTACAATCCTGATATTTTTAGGGTTTAAAAAATTGGCAAAACCCACCCTTTTTTATACATCACCAAAAAAAGCCAGTAAGGTGCATTACTGATTTTTCACAAGCCGTTTTTAAGTGACTGTTAATGCTGGATGAGAGTGAGCAGACAAAGCATTAACACGAGTTTTGCACGCATTTCACACGCCACATATATGGTATGGTGTCTGGTACGGTTCTTCAACGTGGGGATTTAAAAACTGAGGTGTAATTGTGTAGAAATCATATAACGGCATTTTTGGTGCCACGTTCCCCGTGTAGAATAAAGTAGTGCATGCGTTCGAGTACATGTTCTATCGGTACTTCGACTGTGCCTGCTGTCAGAGAAAAATCCATGACAGTGGTTCTGCGGCAAACGGGCTGTTGATGTTGGCTGTGCAAGCAGAGTAGGTACAATCCAAATTTAAAATTAAAAAAAAGAAGTAAGAAAACAAGTCTGGTCAGAGTTTTTAGCCAGGATGTTATGATCTGGTGGATTCAGACAGAAAATTAAATCTGATAAAGAAAAAAAAGAGCCAAAATGAAAATCCAGCCTAGACTGAGGTAGCAAAATCGAAGTGAATTTTAAAACATGCATACATAGTGGAGGAATGCTATAATCTTATTATCACAACCTTGATCCACTCCTTCTCTTCTCCCAGCATTTATTGCTCTCATTAGTTATGTAAGATCTAAAAGCAGATTGTAAATTTCTTGTGTAAGGACAGTATCTTTAATGTATTCCGAACACGCCTAGTATAACTTTAGATGCTCTGTACGAAAAAAAAAAAAAATAATATTACCTCTTGGGTTTTTCTGTATTATTTCTAAGCACAGGAAAAAATTAAAATGCAGCAAGTCTGGAAAGGTCAATCTGAGTCTCCCCTCATTCTGTGCATGACTTCAGAAATAATCAGAAAGTTATGCTGAGATAACCGATATGAAACCTGAGACACCGTGATGACAAAACTTGGATCAATTTGTGCCCATGCAGGTGAAGCATCACCTCATTTCACTCCTGAAAATATTTTTTTTAATTTTAGGGTTTATGGATACTTTGAACTGTTTGTTCCTACCGATTGTCCTCACAGATGTGCATCAATATTGTGTAATTACACAGAGAAACTGTCAGCCCGAAGGAACCCAATCTGTAAATTACAACCATACTGAGTACGGAAGGTGAGCAACATGTGCCTCCAGGATTTTGAAGGTTACCTTGCTTTTCCACTCTTCCACAAGCACTTGTAAAAGCAGGGGATGGCCGCCGTGTAGCGCCTTCTCAGAAGACACACTTCCTTCCCCGTTCACTGTTCCTCGAAGCAGGGCAGAGCTTTGATGAGGGACTGGTTGCCAGCATGCACTTATGCCCTGCACTTGGCTGGGAAAGGGAAGAAAGGTGAGTGCCAAGCACCTGGGTGCAGAATGGGAAAAGAGATGCTACCCAAGGACAGGCGGAAAGCCTTGCTGTCACAAAACTGGTATTTTTATATTGTTTTCAGGAAACAGAGAACCTTCCCTTTGAAGTTCCCATCAGAAAGGTATACGCACGTACATGATGGACGTGGCCTTTATCTGGGAAAGATGAAGGGCTAAGTCAGTTCTCCTGGGATTTGAACGTGTGGATCAAGACAGTTTAGGAATTCCAAACCCAAAGTAGAACGCTAAGCTAGAAGTCTCCGCCATTCAGGGGCAGGTAGAAGGGGCCGAAAGAACTCTCCTACACTGGAACCCTGCAATTCCCTGGAAGCCCTCAGTAGTGAAAGCCCTTTCAAGTACTTTCTAATTGTGTAGCTGCTAAATAGGCTCTGTTACTTTGCGGATGTTTCCAAGCGGTCTACATGATCTTGATACAGCCCTGCTGGCAGTGATTGCTATGCTCAGAAATTAAAAAATATGCTTGTGTGATGTTTCCATCTATTTCTTGAAAACTATTTAATATCTTACTACTTTTTCATTCATATTTCTGTATTATTATGGACATTTTCCAGACTCTGTGCTATATTTATATGTACAGACACATTTTAGGCATTGCATTTTAATAACCTATAAACTCTACAGTTCTCTATCTTGCGATCCTTTTCAGCATCTACTCCGTTACATTTTTTTTTAAGGTAGCTAGTGAACATCTGGAAAGATGAGAGATGTAAAACCAGAACTTAATTTGGGGTGAACTGAACAATTGTTTGCTGTGTTGAAGATGATTATTTGTCCCCCAACTGAAATTTAATTCTTTAGAGGAAAGGAGAATGCATAATGGAGATAGAAACAATGTTAAGTTCAATACTTTTAAAATCAATTCATGACTTGTTTTTAGTTACAATTTCTCAAGGTACCAGTGGCACAGAAAAAGGAGCAGCGAATCACTGAGAGACAATCGCTGCGTGCAGCAGCTGGGAGAGAGGAGGTGAACTGAAATTGCAGGAATTTACTTTAGATTGCAATAAGCTTATGTTAGCGAACACATGGCAACAATAGACGATAAAATCCCAGTGCAGAAAGGCCATTTTTAGTTTCCACATTTGTTAGCAGATCATGCTAAACAGTTGTTTTCCCTAGGATTATTTTCAGGTGCTAAGTGGCGAGGAACTGTCTTTTTCTCCTATCACGTACAAGGCCCACGCGTGCTCAGATGGGAATGAAACAGATCTATGCCAGCGTAAGCCACATGGATTAACAATGATCTTTCTTTCCCTTTTAAAAGAATCCCAGGAATGAATTTAGAGGCTGCAAGTAGATTGTCTTTGGTAGTTAAATTTGTGTGAGGGCTTGAGCTCAATGCACGAGATGGCTTGAGACTGTCAGCCATCAAGGTCCTAGTTCACCTTATGCCTTTTGGTTTTGCACTGTATTTGTGCAGGAACATTGTTGGCCTGCCGCTTATTCCATAAGCCATGCAGTGCACCAAAAGAAGTTCTTGTAGTGCAAAATATTATCAACACTGGCCTTTAATAACACTACAGTAAGGAAAACTCAAGCCCATAGCAGCTCTCCAAACAGCCTACAGCAGGAACAGTAGCGTGTTAGAGCCATTCTCTGTGAAATCCAGGGCACAGGGTAAAGCAAAATATGGGGCCTACCGAGGCCAAGCACCTTCCCTCAAGAGTAGAGGAAATAGCATTGTTTGGTCAATCTAGTCCTAAATACTATCTGCTATGGCAAAATAATGTGAACTCCAGTAGAAAAGGTCATTATGCCTCTAAGGACAACGTTGTAACTGATGACAGTAAGCAAGAAGATCAGGGATTAGACCATTAGTCCCCAGGCAAACTCCAGCCTGACCATCTTGAGACAGGTAGAGATCTGGCTTTAGCATCATTAGAGAATCGTTACACCCAGACCACATTCATAACAACATTTAAAAATCCCTATTTTAAGTGTTTGAAGACGTAAGATACACAGCATCTTTAATTTCGCTGTATCAATATCAAATCCTAGGTATTCCTGAACACTGTGATTACCAAAGTTGTTTCCCTTGGTAAAACTAGCGATGCTGAGAAGCAGATATTCAGTAAGACATAATCATACCCAATTATCTGTGCCCAACCCTGAATATAGTGTGTGTAGAAAAAATTACATGAACTGAAGTTTGCATCCATAACATCATCTGCATTCTGAAGCTTCAGAGACCTTCACAGCATGCAAGCTTTCTGCCCCTCCCTGCAAGAGTTAGCGTCCTACAGACAAAAAAAAATCCTTTAAATTAAGATCTTAAGGAAATTAACAGGTATATATGTATTTGATCAGAAACTGCAGACAGCATTTAATGTAATTACTACCTAATTCATCTTGAAATCAAGGGCAATTTCAAAATTAAGACATTGATATGAAATTAGAACAACTTGGAAGTTTGGATGCAGGAAGTACACAGTAAAAACGTAGTTACATACCATGTTTATCTTCTAAATGAAGATATTTGGTGAAGCACAGATGGGCCACTGTATTTCTTAATCCTCTGACCCATAAAGATTGGCAGTGAGTCAGTGTTCCCATTAGTGCATCTCTCACTCCTTCCACTTTTTTACATGGCATTGAAATGCTACATTTGGGAACCCATTGACTCACTTAGGAGGGTGGCTGCTGTACCAGAGAAAGGAAGCTGATTTCCTTTTCATATTTTGAGGACATATAAAAGTGGTGGTGACTTAGGAATCGGCTCTTAAAAATAGCACCTGGAATATAAAAGCTCTTAAAATCTTACCTGGCAGAAAGTCATGTTCCATTATACAGAACCGCAGTTTACAGAGGGTCTGAGTCAGGAGCGGGAACAGCTCTGTTTAGGACACCTAACCTCAACCATTCCTGAAACTGCCAAAATCAGAATGGGTGGCAGAGTTGCTCAGAAATCTGACACAGCACCTTCACAATGGCTACAGAGGAGGGCTTCCAAGTAAATTCCACCTTTGCTTAACATTCTGTACTGGAAACTGCAGGTTTGGACACTACTACAGTGGTAACCCCATCAGCCACCCTGTCACACCATCCTGACGGGGTCACACGTGACTTAGCATCACTTGAGAAGCCCACTGCAGAGCAAGATTTGGTTTCCCAAGTCTCAAGCTTACCCGTCAGGATCTCACTCCCATACAATACGCAAGAACCTTGAAAGGGAGCAGCTGCAACCAGGCAGTGAACCAGGAAGTGACAGAGATGTTGGTAAAGTGTCCTGGTGTACCATCGCAGTCTTACAGAGTTTTACACAATAGGCAGGATTTAAAACAAACAGAATAGATGCTATTTAATTAGGACCTTCACAGAAAAACATCTGGTCTAATTGGTTAAGGGGAAGCCTTTACTCAGGCAACATTTATTGGGATATAAACAATGTCCAATTGTAAAAGCTAATTAAACAGCAGGGCTAAGGTAACAGAGAGTTTTGCCTGCACGACTAGGATATGAGGTTTATAATCCATGCTGTTACGGGACAATAACAGCAAGACCAAATAATTGTGTTATCCCAAAAGTCAATTATGCCCTTCTTTTACTAATAACATGCTCCAGAGGTCAGAGAATACTTTAAGTAACATAGCCAGTTTTCGATAGAGATTGAAGCTTGATTACTGTTCAGCGTTTGTTAGGAAACTGAAAGCGGCAAAACGAGCCTGATGGATATTCCACCCTTGTCATTATCAGCCCATCACCGCGGAGCTTTCAGCAGCCCTATGCCCTTTGCTTTCACTGATCAAATTCTCTGATTTTGAGCCATCTGGCCTACAGCAGTTTCCAAGGAACTCGTTTCATTGGCCGTGTATTATTTCAAAATGTCCTTTTCAAGACAGTTCACTGACAATAGGGATATTTATACATATCTATATATATTGTTGAACTAATGCAAATTAAACAGCAGGTAGACACACATCCATGTAGCTACAAATTCAGCGACAAATCCATCTTGTAGAGGTTCTTTAGCCCTTTAGCAATGGATGGCAGCCTGGGTTTACCTAAGCCCTGCAGATTGCCTCCAGGTTATTCACAGGAAAGCCTCAACCTTCTGCAGCATCTGGCAGCACCACACTTGCCATCACAGTTCACTCCAATGCAGTCTCTGTAACAAAGAAAATTCTGCTTTATTAACTTCCTTCTTGCTTATCTTCTTTGCACTGGTGGAATGACATTCCTCTGCAAGTTGTAAGAACAGGTTCCGAGGCCAGGCAAATACTCCCTCTCCTGTGAAGAGAGGGGGATATTTTCCTTTGAATGTCACTCTATGCAGAAATATAATCCATGGGGATTGGGAAGCACCATTTGCCATACACTATGAACACTAAAACAGGGAATTTCCTGAGAAGTCCTCTCCTAAACCAACGATGCCCATGAGATCTTTACTGTCCTTCATGTGAACACTATTGAAACATCCATTTTTTCAAATAGCTACCTTGGCACAGTATAGGTTGAAGTATATTTGCTGTACTTTCCGACTGTGGCCATCAAACAACTTGAATTCAGTGAGAAGGCTGCATACTGAGCAGCGGTACCCAAATGCACTGAATCTTAAGCTAGTTAATAGCCTTTTAAAGTGCACATAATTTCTTCACAAACCAAATATCTGCAGCAATCCAAGTAGGAAAAATAACTTTTAAAACTTTCAGCAATATATTATAATGAACAGTAGGTACAAAACTATACTCAAAACCTTAAATGTTTTCACAATAATTTCTATTTTTAATAATTTAATTTACTGCATTTTAGATTTGAAAGTAGCAAGGACAATTTCAAACGAAAACTTCAAAAACAAGATACAACCAAAGACTTTTGCAGGATGAAAGAACACATGTAAGGAGGATCAAGACCCTACAGTGAGATCAGCTATTAGCTAATTAAATATGTGACTAAAATTCATCATTTTAAATAGCAGCCGTATTGATGGTGAGCAATCTGGTAAGCAAACAAATGATAGTGGATTTTTTTTTTTTCATATCTTCAGAGAGAAACATTTATCTTAATAAGATTCACTATGCCATAATACACATGGAATAAGTCAATGTCTACTAATTAAAGGACACTGTCAACCTGATTTTCTAAACAGCTAATTAAAATATGTAGCATCTAATATAGCACTTCTTGCAAAGTATGCTGTTTAAAAAATACATCCCTGGAAAAGTTACTTGGTTTTCTATTCCCTTGTGTTTGCTTTTTTAATTGGTTTTTCAACAAAGGTGGATCTGCTGAACTAAGGCTCCATCTCTGCATCACGTTCTATTAATGCACACCCCTGTACTTATGCAGAAGCCCAATGATTTGTAGGTCTAAAAGGCTACACAAGAAAACAATGGCACTAATCCTAAGGGCTTGCTGCTGTTGCTTTTTCAAGAATGACAAGATTTTCTCTTTCTGGTTTTGGGGGGATTTCAGAAAATCTAGGTGTTACTTGAAACTGTAAAATTTTCAAAAAGAAATGTGATTTTCATACAGATGAGGAATCCTTAACCTTCTACTTTTCAGATTACTTTAGTTTCTCAGAATAAGCAGGCTTCTCTGTTTCTTACTCTGATTCTGTATGTAGCTTTTTCAAGAGAACTAAGTTGTTGTAGATCTGTCAGCAAGGCTCTGAGAGTAGGAGGATGTTTGGATTTCCGGCATATTGCAACGCATTTCTTGGCCACCAGCAAAGCTATGTGTGTGAATCTCATTTTATATCCGTTGTTTGCAATACCACATATTTTAAGAGACGTTTGAGATAGTCTCTGTACTCCTAATCCTACAGAAGTAATCACAAATCATTCCCCAAAAGAAGCTGAGAAGGCAAAATACACACCTTCACCTAACTCACGTCATGGGAGACTGTGGATGAAATGGTGCTGTCATAGAAATAAAATAAAAGCTGTTGCATCTTGAGCAATTTAAGTCTGAATTCAAAGTTTTTAGCTCAAATCAGCCTATTGTTTGCTATGTCTGTTTTTTCTTTCCAGATTCAGATTTAACAATATTTTCTACGACATATATTTTGCATTAAAACATGAGCCAGCTAATCTTATTACTCAATTTTTTAATCTTTTAAAAAACGTGTATTTTTGCAGCGCAGAAATCTGATACAGTAAATTATTAACTCTGTGTCCGTTAATTAGTTTTACACCTGGAAGTACATGGAACTCATCTTCAATTCACATTTGCATTATATTTTTCCTCTAAAGATCACATGTGTCACCACTCACACCGTTTCCCCTTCTCTTCTATCCTCCACCAATACACAGAGACCATCATTTTTCCAGCCATGGCATATGCAACATCCTTCAGAACGCATCAGAGCAGATCCTTCATCGGCTGGAGGAATCATTGTGTTAACAACTAAGGTCCTTCCTGCCCCAGGCAGTGTAAAACAAGCTTGGGATTTCCATTTTGTCTCCTGCAGCAAAGAGCTGACTTGAGCGTGTGTTCACTAACACCTTTTCCTTTCACCTACCCATGCCCTGTTGTAGGCAAGCACCCAGCTCCTCCTGAATGACAAGGACAGTTCAGTGGCTGACCACAGAGGCTTTGACAATCTCTACACAGAACGATGTCTTGAAACCAACCCTCTCCATTGTAAGTGATTCCGGCATCAAAAATTAACTGAGGGTTGTGTTGACAATGACTTGGGAGGGCAAAATACTTGTTACTCTTCTATAACTGCGTTCTGCGGTGTTAACAGAAAACTTGGCTTAGTCATTAATCAGGTATTAATCAAAGAAACCTCAGGAGATGCTGTTGTTGAGAAATCAGGTATTATTTTCACACAAGCATCTTTCTCATCCTAACTTCATCTTTGTGGGTATATATCTTTAATAAACAAAACCATTATTTTGAATTGTGTCAGGAAATTTCCACCTTTAATATTGCTCAAATGAAAAATATTAAAATGCTAAAAGCATTTTGTTTTTTATACACACATCTAGCACGTTCACTGCCATAATGCAAGACTGTAAATGCCAAAAAAGTGAAGCAGTGATCTATAATTTTAAAATGCCAGTGATTTCCAAGCTGTCACTGATCTTGGAAAATTTCCCCAGTAGCATGTGGAGATCAATAACTGTTTATAGACTTTTTAGTCCCAGTTTACAGGGAGCGTATAACTATGGACTATGTCAAATCTCTTAACTGTGAAGTGAAAGACTGATTTCACACTTAAATCTACCCAAAAGTCCATTATGCTAAAGAAAAGCAAGAAGCATGATCCAGAGAACTACAGGCCAGTCAGTGTCTGTGTGTTCTCTGGGACAACAATGGTGAAAATCCACAGAAGCCATTTCTGAAGAAGAAAGGTGATTAGAAACAGTAGTCAGCATGCGTTTACCCAGGTTTGCCATGCTTGACCAAGCTTAATTACCGCCTGTGGTGAAATGGCAAGATGTGCAAAGAGAGAGCAGTACACATTGCCTACCTTGGCTTGAGCAAGGCCTTCAGCACACTCTCCGACAGCACCCTTGCATCCAAGTTGCACCATTGTAGCGTGGACGGGCAGACTGCTAGACGGGTGAAACTCTAGCTCAACAGGCACAATGTTCATGCTCCATGCTCAGCTGGTTACACGTAGCCTCAGACCTACGCCATTGCGTATCTGTATCACTGGCCTGGAGGAGAACACAGCGAACAACTTTGTCAGGCTTGCAGAAGGTGTGGAACTAGAGGATGCCATCAGCACCCTCAAGATCAAAACGGTCATTCAGGCGGATGTACGCAGGCTGGAGGAATGTACTGACAGGAACCTCATGAAAATCGACAAGGGCATGTGAAAAGCCTTGCACCTGGGACAGACTAGCCCCCTAGAAATAGTACAGGATCAGACTGACTGGCTGAGGAGCAGCTCTGCTGAGAAGGACCTGGGGATCCTGGTGATGTTGTACACTAAGCAGCAGCCAGCAGCGCGCTTAGGCAGCGGTGAAGGCTAACAGCATACTGTGCTGTGTCAAAAGGTGCATAGACAGTAGATGGAGAGATGTAATTATTCCCTTTTACTCTATATTCTTTAGGTTACTTTAGTATATGGAATATTATGTGCAGTTTTGGAGCCTCCCGTACAAGAAAGATGCTGATAAACTTGAGAAATTTGAGCAGACAAGCATGGAGGTGTTTAGCGGGCTGGAGCACTTGCTCTTTGAGGAAAGTCTAAGAGATGAGGGCTTGTTTAGTCTGGAGAAGAGACAGCTTCCAAAACACCTACAAACAACCTGCCCATACTTAAGAAGAGGCTACCAGAAAGATGGAGCTAGGCTCATTACTGAGGTGCAGCTGGATATAAGGAAAAAAAATAATTCAATACAAGGATATTTAAGCACTGGAACAGGCTGCCCAGAGAGGCTGGGGAATCTCCATCCTTGCAGGCTTTCAAAACTTCATTGCACCAAGTCCTAAACAAACTGATGTGATTTCAGTGTTGACCCTGATCTGAGCAGGAGTTTGCACTAGAAAGCCTCCTAACGTCCCTTCCAAGTGAATGATTCTATGATTCTGAGTACATGTAAGAGTCTTTTCAAAGCTCAACTTTGCCATCCTATCCTTAGGGTTGTCACTTTACATGTGTAGTTCTGGGCTGATGTCAAAAGAAAGTAAATTAACATGTCCTCCTCATCCCTGTATCTCACAAGCAGGTTTAAGATCAACATCCTGCACCTGCTGATCCTAAATTCCACTGCAGTATTAATGTACCCCATTACCAGAAAACACCTTGTACTCACTATTTTTCCTTCCTTGCACATACACCCATGTGAAAGTGGGTAAAGAATTTCATTGCATCGTGGAGCTTTTCTCTTCTGAATCCAGATGATTTTCTATTTGATATTTTACAGAAAAGGTACTGAAAAATAATTTTATCTTTGATTATGTCTCTTTACAGCTTATTCATCAATGGTTTTAGTTATGGTAGATCAATCCTTTTCTGTGCTCATCCATTTCTCAGTGTTTTGGTTCATCTAATTTTTCATCAGCTGAATCTTCTCCTTGCTGAAGTATGAGCTATGGTTTCACATGCAATGCTGTGTCCGTAAGCCTGCAGGTCCTGAATATTAATTGGATAAGAAACTGTGATGCAAATTGATAGCAAAGCATGCTATATCCCAACACTGTACAGAAAGGGTAATTTTGCGATGTTCTCATGAAAACCAAAATTTAATTACATTCCTCCATTTAATGAAGTCAGACAGCCTGGAACTAGCATCCTCTTACAGCCTTAGGTTTCACCTCTTTACCACTGCGTTCACACAGGAAACCCCCTGGTTAGCAAACAAGGCGTTGCAGGCAATCCTCAAAATGAACAATACCAACGCAGTACAGTCATTTGTGACGTGGCTGCACGTTACACGTGGCAGGATTTAGCAAGCAGTAGAAATGTGTATCGGAAATGAACCATGTATTTTCTTCCTGATTCCTCTAGTAAGAGTGTGTAAACATGTCAAACTGTGCAGTTTCATATCTGAGGTCTTATTTCCAACATTATGAGAGACTGCCTTCAAGTATTTAAACCTTTTTTGTGTTGTCATCCCGAAGGAAAAACCCAAGCTGCAAGGAAAACTTACGAACATACAAAATTAAAGTGGCCATTGGAATTCATTAGCTTTTGTTCAATTAAAGTGGCATAAAATGGGATTTCTAAAATATGATAAATATACAACATTATAAAGCTAGGAGCTTATTTAGGGGCAACTATAGCATGCATTGGTGGCTTTGCCACAAACTAAAGCCAAAGACCAACTCCTGTTAATCACATGAGAAAACCAATACTCTTCCCGATCTGCAGCACTGTTTGTGCCAATAGAGGAAGCAGTTTAAACCTATTCAGACAAGAAAAAAAAAATCTTAAAAGTCCAGAAAGGTAATAAACAAACAACATGGCCTTGTTCTTTACCCTTGCTCTTTTTCCACTCCTGGCTCTGCAAATCAGAAAAAGTAGAAAGTTGGGGCAGCAGTGGAAGACTCACCAAAACACCTTTCAAAAAGATGAGAAGATATTTAAATTGGTATAAAAAAATCAATACTACTATACTGACTGTTGAAGGCAGAGGGAATACAAAGTCATGTGGTTCTCAGGCCTGATCTTTTAAGCTGCTCCTAATTAAATGCAGCTTTGCTCCTACAGAATGCTAAGAGTTTTCCAGGTTACTGCCCGTATTAAATGAAAATTAGATACTTATCTCTATGAATGCTGAAAAGCTGATTGAAAAAAGACAACGTGTGAAATCTGTGTCAAAAAAGAATATTGCTGATTCATTCTCATGTGCTTAGACATTCCTGAACTCCGATGGTTCATCGGTACCTCATAGTATAGGTCATAATCCTTAGCAGATAAATGCTTAATCCAAGATAAATCGTAATAAATCCAAATGAGATTAGACCTTTACCGAAATATTCAACGGGTGGTGTAAAAACATGTTTGAGTGACTGTGATAACATCAGTAGGAGTCACTGACTGAATTATGTACAGAACCACAGAGAAGGTGCGATGATAGTTAAAAGAAAAGCAGAAATGTACTGATAAGCACCACTCAGGGGGCTGGTGTTGAGCGTTCTTCACCAGCCTCACTTCTTAACAATATTCTGATCAGCTAAAGGACCGCTAAGAGCCGAGTCTTCATGGTTTAAATCAGTGCTCTGCCAAAGTCACCGACTTTCTGAAACAAATGTTTTATTTATCTCCTCCTCCCCACTCCTACTAATCTGAATAAAACCTGCAGGAGCCTTAAGGCGAAATCATTCAGTGGGATCCACTGGCACTTTCATCCCCTCTGTATTTGGTAGCTTATGATATCTGGATGACTTGTTAAGTATTTATAGTAAAGCACATCTTTGCATAGTATTTTAAAAAATCAAAAAGCCATATTAACTAAAATTAATAGTGGTGTGACTGACTAAATGCATTACTACTGAAGTCTAGAATCTTCACCTGGAAGAAATGTCAGCCTCTTTACTTGTGACACCAGTATAAACTCTTAACCTGCTGACTGTAAACAAAAAGCTGCTGTCTTGAAGCAGAAGCATTTCAACTACCTTTAAAAAAGTGGTTTATTCTGTAGTAATAAAACCTCCAAAGAATCCTGTTCTAAAAAACTGTGTTGCCTTACATTCAGCCATTAAAAAAAAATTCACTAAAAGAAATCACTAGTTGATAAATTGTAACATGAATTAAATGAAAATTCTGAAGGTGGGTGCTCAAGTAAGTCTGAGTTCCATTAGCATTACTGAGCATACTCAGAGTTGTGATCCTGGGATAGCGGCTTCATGGGAGTTTAGACTGTGTGAAGAATTAAAGTTGCTATCTGATGTCCTCGAAGCCTTTGATGTGTTTATAGCTTTTATAGGTCAGTTGCAAAGATAAACTTTGTAATGGCTTTCTACACTTACCTTGAAAAAGCACTTACACACTCTTTCCATTGCTTAAAATACATAAATATTTACTTCTGACAACATTTGCTATTTATTCTAAAAACAGTGGTATGCATTAACAACATATTGATTCGGAACACTATGCTCCCAATAGGCAATTTCATCATTGTGTTCTAATCGCACGGTGAAGCGATCAGATTCGATCACCATCTGACTTTAGCGGGTCCCGCTGTTCCATCACAAAGTAACACAGGCAAAATTCTGCATTAGGTGTGAGGATTTCAACAGCAACCCAGGTAAACCACTTCTCATCAGCAAATCACGCCCCCTCCATTCAGTCCAGGTTTCTAAACTTCTATAGATCCTATTGTTGGTTGCTCAGATTAGACAAAGAAACGGGGCGGATTGTGGGAGGAGTAAGGTGAATTATGATGCTCAGGTAGAGACAGATGCACGCAGACAAAGCAACACGGGTGCTTTTCTAATTCACGTGTAGAATGAGCACTCACGTCCTTTGAGTTGAGACTTCACATCATTTTCCTTGCCTACCACATACGACTCATTTTTCTGAAGGAGAAACGTAAGTTCTTATTTTAGAAGGCGTTTTTGTTGTTGGTTTTGTCATGTAACTAAGATATAAAGTAACATGAAAATGAACTGAATCTTTTACTTTGCGTAGTAGCTCTCTAAATCATGCATTAGCGCTACTCTAAGAAGCATTCACATTTCTTCCTATTTGAGCAGTTCTATCTAGAATTCTCTTTTCAGAATAACAATACCAGGCTTTACTCTTCTCAAGAGTACAGAAGACACTCCTATGACTATTTTCTGCTATGTTTTTTAATGGCAGTTAGGAATATCGTCTGCACCTAAACTCGTATCATCAAGCAAATGCCACATAATGATCACTAGCTGCACAGCAATGTAGACCTTTAGTACACCGGTGGAGAAATATTTGCACTGTAACTGGATCCAGGAGGAACTATAAAATGGTAAATACAAGTTTGGGGAGTATTAAGTAGAATTAGTAAATTTCTTTTTTTTCCCAGAGACCTAAAAAATCTAGGCAAACAACTGAAATAGTGAATAGTGCAGACTCAGTATACTGCAAATAAAAAAGCTGTGTAAGAGATGTCATCTTCTTTAGGTATACAGGGCTTCAAAGTGAACCGCTTTTAGGAAAGCGGTTGTCTAATGGGGTGATACCTTATCATTTAATGGACTGATGCCCTTTTCTTGACTGTTGTTTGGAGCTAGACTTCTCCATTTTTAAGAATATCAATACCTCTTCAAAAGAAAGTTGCAGAGGCTATAAGCCAGGAAGGATTTCCCTAATTCTGTCAAAATACACAGGAAGAAAAGATACAGCGCACCGAGAAGTTCAGCAACACTACTGTGGTTCAGAGAGAAGTATTTTGGTATCAGTACACTGTTTAGAGGTAGACGATTTTTAATGTAAGACAGAGCGCACTGAGAAAGTCAAATTTGTTTCCAGGAGAAGAAAAAAATATCTTATCTTTGTCTGGATTTCTGCAATCGCATTTCATATGTTCACTTTTTAGAATAATTCATGTATTTTACAGGACGCCTGCACAGAGTGTATCACAGGTCCTTTCTGTATGTGATAGTGTGTCTCTAAAACAAGAGGATTTTGACCAAACTAATAGACAGATGAAGCCAAACAAACAAATCGCTGCTATGCTAATTTCTGAAACAGATGGCTCTGATCCAGTATTTGCTAGCAAATGTAATTCATTGTCAATCTAACCCAGCAGAATCATGTATGTCTGTCATCCTGTATGTATGGCACATAGGGAGAAATCTGGCTCAGGATACTCCACCCACAGCTAAATTTATACACAAAGAACTGAAAACCAAAGTGCATAAACAAGTACAAATTCTGCCGTCCCTGCTGGAAGTGGAGATTAGACCACTGTTCTGAAGCGTCAGGTACAGATCTTCAAAAGGCCTGGGATGTCTGGGCTATAGTCTTTACTCACTTTGTGCTAGAAATACCCTTGAAATAAATTCAAGTTGTATACATGGCTTACAGCATGAGAGGGTATCAGGCAAACCACCCTATGAACTTTTCATTTCCTAGACACAAGGTATTTTATTTAAACGTCTGAGATTTTGTTACCTTTTAACCAAGCTCCCTGATAGTTTTGCATCCAGCCTCCTGACTAGGCCATGCAGTTGAGACTGTGGTTCTGATTCAGCTTTCTGAGGCAGTCTGTCTCTGCTGTTGGTCTATCTTCAGCTAAATTTAGCCTAATGTTAAGAATGACCTACACAGCAAGGAAATAACTGTTTGAAAAAATATAGGACAAAGCTTATGTTTAAGGGAAAGCTTCCCACAACGTTCTATTTGTGGCACACGATCATACATTTGTGTCACATCATCTTATCCTTTCCTTGAGCATTGATTGGAAAAGAGGGTTTTTTTAACCTACTCAAAATTCTTCTCCGTACATCTTTTAACAGCCAGGGTCACAGACCCGGTGAAAACAAGGGAAACACCTCCAAGCAGGAGATCAGAACAAATCCCATTCTGCCTGCTGCACTTTTTATTTATTTTCATTTCCAAATCGTCAGGCACCTGGATGCATCGAGCCCCTGGGAGGGAGCAGAGCAGTGCAGACCGGCTGGGTACGTTACCCCGGCTCCGGGGCTTACCTTCACGCACCCATCCACGGGCGGTCACCCCTCCGTGGGGCTCACCGACCCACACGGGTGCCCTCTCACCCACCCCAGCCGCCCCACGAACTCCCCCAGCTGCTGCTGATCCCGCAGCGCGCCCGTGTGGGATAAAAAGCCCTTCCTCGCTTCCTCCGGCCCCTTTCCACCCGGGCGCTGCCACTACCAAGATGGCGGCGCTGCCTCACGCCGCTCCGTAGCGCCGCGCCCCTCCCGGCTGCGCGGGAGACCCCGTGGCCGCCACCGCCACGTGCTGCCGTCGCGAGCTGCCCGGCCGCGCGCTTCTCACGGTTCCCCGCGGCAGAATATGCGAGGTGAGGGAACACCCCCCCACGCACACCCACACCCCCCAACACCCCCTCGGCAACCGGCGGTGGGGGCGGCACACGGGAGCGAGCTCCCCGCAGCACCGGCGGCTGCGGAACCGCGGCGGGGAGGGGGCGCCGGTGGCTTTTGCGCCCCTTCTTCCTTCTGTGGGTCCGGGTGGCGGAGGGAAGGGCGGCCGTGGGATCACACACACACGTTCCGTCACCCGAACGGACCCGGTGAATCCTCGGGGCGTCGAGTGGCGCCGTTCTCGGGGGCAGTGAGGCCGCGCTTCGGGTTGTGGGGGGCTGGTGGGTGCTGCCCGTCCGGGGCCGCCTGCCCCGCGCCGCGCGTGTTTCTGCTGCTGCTAAAGAATTGGGGCTGGGGTTTGAGTGTGAATTTTGCGTGGTGCTCCCTAAACTACCCCTTTCGGAAGAAAAAGTTCTCCACCGGAGTTTGCCTGTGCCCGGGAGCTTCCCGTGGCCGCTCCGTTTGTTGCGAGGGCGCGCTCCGGGCTTCACGGCCGCTGGGCCCCCGCAGCAGCCGGGGGAGCTGCTCCCGCGGGCATCGGCCCTCAGCCGCTGTGTGGGGGCCTGGTAGCATCAGGTGTGTACGAACCGGGAGGGGAGGGTTAAAGCCACCGGTGCGGGCACTCCGTGCAAGGGGCTTCTCGTTATTTCAGAACGAATGCACATGGTGGCGAACTTAAGAGGTTCAGGCTCAGCCTAGTTTACTGTGATTAGCACAATTAAGGTGTGCTTAATTACAATTTTTACCCCTGACAGTATAGTTTTAATTGCATAATACTTCCATAGTAAGTTAGCACTGGTTTTGTGCCAATAGCATTTTTCTTGCAGTGGACCGATAAGTATTCTGTGCTGTTAAAAGGGTAACTTTGATAAACCTGAAACTTCTGTTTGATGGTCATTCCAGGTAAAGCAAGAAAAATTCCTGAAGAAGTGTTGTCAATGAACATGTGTGTTAAAAGGATGTATTTCTCTAAATATGTTCTTTCAGTGATTTTTTTTTTTAGTGTGATGTCACATGTTGAATGAGAGGTGTTGGCTCCTACGGGCTGCGGGGGTTTGCAGGTAGGGGCTGCCTGTGGTGATAAATCCATCTCTGAATTTCGACGAAGCAAGAGTGGGATAATTCATATTGCATTACTTGTTCAATTTGTTTATCGGTTCTTAAGCAGATCTCCCACTGCCTTGGTTGGAAGGTCATTGTACACAATGGCACCCTCAGCACCATTTAAGGCTTCTATTGTCTCTCTGTATTAGTAGAAGGCCACATAGTACTATTTAACAGATACATTCGAGGTTTAGTTTTGTGCCAACACTTGGCCTTTTCTTGTAAAAAGGGCCGGGGAGAGCAGTTGAGATTTTTTTTTTTAATAAAATTAAGGCAGTTTCCATTTTCTCTATTTAAAAGCTCTGGAACAATATTGGAAACCTTAACCAAGAATGCTGTTCTAGTGGTTGAGAAGCAGAATCTGCAACATATTCAAGGCAGAAACGAAATCAATAGTGTAATTTTACTATCCACACTGAGTGACATACAAAATAGTAAGGAAGCCTAAATGATGAAAAGCAAATTAAATTTTTAAATTAGGTAATGTTTGAAGTTGTTAGAGTATTACATTTATTTGGTTGTTAATGTTCTGAGATGTTTTAGGAAAAAGCAAGGGAAGATAAATCATATCAAAATAAATGACATGAAAAAAAAATCAATTACAATGTGAGCCTTATTGCTATGCAGGGGAAGAAGCCTTTGCGCAGAAATAAGCTTTTTACTTCACACCAACTATTTAACAGAAAAATCTCGACTTGGAGAGAAAGTGCGTATCTAGCCCAATAGAGGATCCTGGGAATAGTCTGAGGCGGTGGAGATTCCTGTACCTTTGGAACTGTCCAGCATTGCTTGTGAGATACATAGCACAGGCCTGTGTGTATTTATCTGAATGTTAGAGGGGTTTTGAAACCCAATTATTGCTTTTAGCCATATACAGGAAGGACTTAGATACTTTTGACTAAGTATCCACTCCTCAAATTTTAGGAGTTCAAAATGAATGACCTAAGAAAGATGTAAGTTAAGACTGCTTTACAGGTTCAGGGTACTCTGGTTTTGCAGAGGAAGAACGTGACACCCTGCGGCCATAACACTCTGAAAGGTGCAGGCAGGACAGCAATCCAGGGGTGGCCCTACAGCCTCCAACTACATAAATGGGCATGGGAAAAACATTGCTGCAGGCAGCAAGCTCTTCCTGGATGGTTTAAGGGTTAGGTTGGACTAATATTAAGTGCTATACCAGAATATAATTTTTGTAAATTTCTATTAAATGTAAGAGTATATTCTTAAAAACTAGAATTTTGGTTCCACTTAGGTGCAGAAGTAACTTTCTGCAAGTTGGTTCCTGCTAAGGTTTTGCTAAGCAGGAATAGTTGATGTGTATCTCAACAGGGCCTTGAGTTTAATGCCAACGCTGTGTTGGGGAGAAGCAGAAGTTAATAGCAAATAATTTTGCTGTTTGTGATCTGGGATTGTGGGTGGGAATTCCTTTTTATAACCTATTTCTGTTTTGCCTAGGTATACCTGGGGTTATTACAGTAGGGATTCAGCAACTTCTTATTAATTTTCTAGAAATAGATGCTGTAGCAAATAAGTTCTTAAATAACTCCAGGTTGTGTCAGCATTTCTCTTTGCTTGTTTCTATCAGCATTAACTAACTGTTACTGTTCAAATCAGCCTGGTAACCGATTTGAAGAATGGCAAAAGTAATGAGAATGGATGTATTTTTATGGAAGGGCAGTAGATAAGAGGAAAGTAGTAAAACCCTAATATTGCCAGTTAGACTCCTATTATCTGTAACTGCTTTTTGGCCTTAAGGGAAGTTCATACCTAACAGTAAAATCTGTGTGAAATAGCATCATATTTTTGTACTGGTCTAGGTGCCTGGATAAAAGAAAAACATGTGGACTATAGCATTACTGATGTAGTGGTGTATTGGGATCCATTTGTAGTAACTGGATTTGATCAGGATGAACGAGAGGAGTGTATAGTAATTATAATTCTGGCCCAGTAAGAATAATACAGTCTTAGGCGGAAAAGAGTGTCTCAAAACAAATAGCAAAATATGCCTGTCATACAAAGTTAAATCTCTGGTGCTTTCTTCACTTTTGCTCAGTTTTTGAAGAATTTGTGTGGAAGAATCCTGCAGTCAAACAACAAAGGAGTGCAAACAAGATGCAGGATTAAAGGGCAAGCTGAAAAATCATGACTAAACTCGATAACAGTGACAAAATAATTGTGGTCACTTCCAATTAGCCTGTTTACTTCACAGTACCAATTCAGATTTTTACAAGAAAGTATATATGCTGGTGTTTTTTTAATTAGTTCTCCTTGATTTTTCTTGCATATCTTAATTAAAAGTTTGGTTGTGGTTGTTAATTATGATGTACTTGTTTAGCCTTTTGTTTAGTCTTTGTTCTGTTTATGAATGCTGCCTTCGAACAGCATTGCTCTTACTCAAACATCTTGCATGATAGTTTTCCTTGGGGGTTACGAAATGATAATCAGCCTTATGCTTGCTGTGTTTCCAGGTGCCAGTAAGACAGACTCTTTGGAAATGTTAGCTCAACAAACAGACATTTTCTGTTCTGCTGTGACCTAGTCCAGTTTGTCAAAGATGGAATTTTAGAGCATTAAATTGTTTATCACTGGCCCAAGCTGCTGGTGAGATTTTAATGTTTCCCCTTTGGTTGGACTTCAGAGTTCTGGTTTCAGTGGGGTTTTTTGGTGTGGAAAGAGGGTTATAGTGGGGAAGATCTAAGTGTACTATGTGCGGCTTTTTAGATTTTGTCAGTTTGTTTTTATCCCCAAACTGTTTGCAGCAAGTAGAGCATACAAGCACAGAAAACTCTTAACCTCTCACGGAAAGAAATAACATGTCAAATATTACAGTGTATTACTGGATTCAAAAAGCAATTGACTTGTGAACCAGGCTTGGTGAACCATTTTATTCACAATGTCTTTTCATTACTTATTCAGATAATTGATGCAATGTTTGAAGTCCCTGAAGTGCACAGAAGCATCTGCAATTTCATTGACATAGTAAACTATTTTTTAAAAAGTAATGTACTGCTGTAGCCTCACAATAGAAAAAATATGTAGCCTTTGTTTCCATAATGATTTAAAGTTCATGCATGGGAGATTGGGTTTGGGATTTCCATAAATTAAGGGTTTTTCCCACCTTTCAACAGTTGGGTTTTAGTACTGAAAAGCAAGTGTATTTTCTACGTGGGTTTTGTATGACTGAAGTAAAAATAAGAGCTCTGGTGCTTCGCTCCCGATTATAAAGTAATAAATGGTGGTATTTGGAAAACTGCTGATACTTCTCCAGTTTAAGAATACATTGAACAGATGCTTCCTGTTGCCATCCACTTCATGTTTACTGGTGCTTCATACAGCCTAGGTCATATTCTTGTTTTCATGTTCCTAAGTGCTCCTGTAGCCTCTTCCTTCTGAATGCAGTCAGCTGCTCCCTGATTTGGTTTACATGCTCTTAGTGTCTCCCTCGGGTTCTCTCCATTCACCCGTCTTTCACAACAGTCTCTGCAAGCTTTGTTAATCAGCTCATCCATTTGCATTAGAAGGGTGTTTTTCCAGTGCAAGAAAAATTGTTTGCACCCCTCACTGTTTGCTGTCATTCCTTAGTTAGGAGCAAATCTGTCCCTGCTTCCTGGTTTATAATCCAATATATCACTTGCTGTACTTCTGGATAAAGCTATGCTTTTCTGTGGGGGTTTTTGCATGTGTGTCGGTCTATGTTATCTGGCCCCTTGCCTGCCTGTGTTTTTTTTTTTTTCATAAAGCTTACTTTTTCTTCTTGATTGATTTCTTCCACTTGGCTCCTTTCATTTTCTTCACTGACTAGTAGTTTTGTCACTTCTGGGATTTCATGCACTATTTCCAACACGGTTGACTTTATTTTGAACCATTGTCCTCCATACTTCCATACAATGTATAGCTAAAGAGTCTTTGCATCTTGTTGTTCAAGTTTGCCCTTATTTTTAAGGTCTTTTTCAGTTAGGCACACTGGCTTGCTATAAAACAAATATCTGTGCTGATGCTTTCTTACAAGTAATACATAAACAGTGGATTCCCCGACCTTCCCAACAAGCGTGTTCACTGTATTTCCTTTTGTGTTTACTATCTTACATATGCATAATTCCAGGTTTCTTTCAGTAAGTGTTTTTTACACCCCAATTCATGTGTTTTGACATCCCTGGCAGTTTCGCTAGTGGAGTTCACTCTAGTGAAGAGTGTAACCTGTGTGAAGTTACACTGTTGCTCATTGGTTATGTAGAACCACAAATTCTATAAGACATATAAAAATGGTTATTGTTTAATAGAAACACATTTATTGGAGGAGCTGTCTAGGTCAAAAGAGAAGGTCTGGCATCCATGGGTCAGAGCAAGCATCTCCATCTCCTGTATGCATTGCTTGCTAAAATTTCAAAACTTCATCTTCTTGGAAGGATTCTGCTACCAGATACAGGATCCTAAATCCCACCCTCTGCTGTAGACCTAGCTGTGGGTTACAGAAGGCTTACCTCATCCTCACGCATGCTAGTTTATGAAAGTAATACTCCAGTTAATCTGCTCCAGCTCATTAAGGGATATGGCAATTTACCCACCAGCTGGCTGGGTGCAATACCTGTGGGTTTGCAGAAGGGTGGCTGCTGTGCTGCTTAGGGGGATGTGCAAACAGGGTTTGGTTGCTCCAGTTCAGGTTGTGCTGTAGAGCTGTATTAAGCACCTGTGGCTTTGCCAGATAGGTTATTACTGTTTCTAGACCTGAGATTAGCAAGCTTCACTTGTGAAAGTTTTGATATAAAGCTGATTTCTGGGTCTGTCACTTGCCAACAGCTTTTAATTGTTGCTCTTCATTCAAGTAGCTGTGTTTTTGAATAGCTTTTGTTTGGTTTTGTTCTTACTCTTCTAAGAAAAGTCCTTATCCTATCCTGCTTGTCTGTTGGTCCTGCATTTCCTGCTTGAAAGCTTTCTAACCCATTGGCAACTCTTGAATGGATGACAGAAAGGTGGAAGCGTCAGATGCTAAACTACTACAAGCTTTGCAAAATCAAAAGCCTTAATTTGAGCTCGTCCCTTAGAAGGGAATTGCACAGCAGCAAAACCAAATGCTGAAACCTTAGGAAAGCATTGTTTCCACGGGACAAGGTTTCTTCTAGCAGCCTTGGTGTGTATGAGATTTTTCTTCCATGCTGTGATGAGAAGAGATAAAGCTCTTTGTGTATACTTATTGACATCCTAGGTAGCATCTCATAATCTGGGTAATTTACTGTTGGGTTGAATCAAGATGCCTGTTGTCTGTTGGTGTTTGTAATACCAGCCTTTCTGTTTAAGTAGTCATTGTGGAATACAACTGTTTTAAGGAAAATATCAGCTTTAATTATGTCTTGGAAGAGTCATTCAAATTCCTCTCCTTGGAATTTCCTTGTGCTCAGTGCTCCATGCTGTGGTTTGTACTTGGCTCACTGGAGCTCTTACCAGGCTCTCACCTCAGCAGAAACCTCGTGGCAGCACCAGGACAGCTCTCTGCATCTGTTCTTTGATGTGGAGGTGGCCAGGTGAAATTGATAAATACAACAGATGAAAGTTGGAAGGAAATGCAAGGAAACAGATGAGAAAGGAAATGCAATTTCTTCCTTCTCTACCAAAAGTTAGTAGCACATTGAGCAGTTTGGTTTGGGTGATGTGTTTTACACTTTTTCCATTCTCAGGAGGGAACATGGTATTTCTTGAGTGGAAAAGCACATTCGGGAAGAGTGGTGTGCCTAGAAAAAGAGTACTAAGCCTGAGCTTGCAGAAAGATGTCTTGGACATGACTGGCTGTTTCATTCAGTGCAGGGATGTATCCTTACTGTCTTGTAGTCTCTCTGGTGTGCAAAGATCTGTGTGGGTTGCTCCTGCAGTAGTTGGCTAAGGGATCTGAGAGTCCTGAGTAGGACCTATGTGTAGGTGGGAAGAACCTGCAGGAATGTCCACCAGGCAGTGTATTATAGTTTGACTTAGCAGATGTATGATGCAGAGGAAGGGGCAAGAAGATGAAAAGCAACAAATGGTGTATATTTGCAATGCAGTTCCATGTCATGTTGGGTACTTTCCATCCATCAAGTAATTTATGCTGGCTGTGGATTATGTCAGGAGGCTTTATTCCTTCACATGATTTGTGAAGCCTCTCTTCTTCCTGACTCAAGTCAGAGTCCTGTGATATCTTAATGCTAACAGGACAGCCGAATTTCCCGCTCCACCAGTGGGATCTTAGGAGGAAGAGAACTTGCTACTCCACATCTCCTGATGCTGGCCCTGTGACTGGAGGGGTGCAATACTTGCTTTCTAGCTCAGATATCTTCCTCTGGCAGCAGAAAGGAAAGAAACTGATGCCAGAATTCTCTCCTCTTGTCCTCTGCTGGTATGTGGGGGAAGATATTAAGGTCAGCCCCAGGCTCAATGTGCTGTGACAGTGTAGGTTGTTCCCTTTACACAGATGGTCTAGCTAATGAGAGTGCATTGCTGAACAGAGTTCTGAATCAGGGTTATTAACACCCAGGACTTAACTACCCTTTATGGAACCACGTAGTTAAATCATCTGTACTACTAGGATGCTGCATGTAGTACAGATACATGTTTTGGATCTGTGTGCATGTTAGTTCATCTGACCAGTCTTACCCTACAAATTTTTACAATTGTGAAAAATCCCAGCCCTGTACTCAAGAGTATTATTGGACACTACAGCTGGAGGTATGCAGCCTGTTGTCTATTACATCCACTTTCTCGAGGGTAAAGTGGTCTCCTTATGAGGTGAAAAGCTGTGTTTTCCCCTGTGTGACCCAGCCCTGAGCTTCAGTGGAGTGCCTGGCCCTGGGTGGTGGTGGAGGCTGCAGGTGGGACTGAGCAGGGTGCTGGGGGCCCAAGAGCACACCTGGCAGTGGCATGGCCCCGTGGAATGGCATGACTCCCTGGATCTCATGCTGCTCTCTGCAGGTCATTCTACTGGAAACCTGTTTGGAATGTTGCCAGGTTATGTTGCTTATGTAGCATTGAACAATGCATTTGAGATCTGCTTGTGGTAGAGGATGGTTATGTGCTTTATTCCTCCTTTCTGTTAACTTGTCAGCTCTGATGCTTGGCAGTCATGCTTCACAGAATGGTTGGGCTGAGCTTGTGGACAGGATGGGAAAGTGCTGATGAGCAAATTGGGTACACCAGAGCATCTGGCCTGTCTGTCTTCATCTGAACCTTACAAGTTGTCTCCTTGCATAGAAATGGTGAAGTTTTTTCTGGTTTCTTTAACAGCTGAATAAAGTAAAGCTTTGATTAAGCTTGATTGCAGTGGTGTTAAAACTATTTCTATCAGGGTCTTGTGGAAACATTTAGAGCAAGATACTACTGGGTACAGTTACATATTGTGTTTCCCAACATTCATTTTGAGTATCTGGTCTTATTTTGGTTTGCATGGTTGATATGACTCTGTCTGCAAGATGGTTTTTTCCTTCATTTATTGCTTAAAAGCTGATGAAACTTGTGAAATACCACCTAGTTTTGACAGGTTTTTTTAATAAATTACTGTTACGATTTTATGATACAAAAGGAAAGGTTGTGTCTGCTTTCCACATGGAACAGCAAGTGATGAGATTCATGGAGTTCATTACTTGAGGAAATATTGCATCTGTCTGCAGCATGTGCAGAGCTGCAGTCATTACTGGGGAAGTTCTCATGGTCTGTGGTGGGCACAGGCTGTGTGTATGGAGGCTCTTGATGAAGGCTGGAGTCTTGAACTTAGTAAGTCCTAACTGATGCCAGTGGAAAGAGCAAAAGAAAATGCTTGATGTGCATAAAAATAATCAGGTTGCTGAAAAACATTCTGTGCTAGTAGGAGCTTCCTAAGCATTAAAGTCTTTGTGCCCTGACACACAGCTGTTGAAGTGATGAAGGCAGGAATAAGTAAAGCTGTGTCATGGTCCATCAGCTTGGGCTAGTCTTCAAACCAGCTGGAGAGGATGGCTTCCTAAACAGGTGACAGCACATAAATAATTGGCCTCATTCTCAATGTTGCCCATCTTCCAGTTACCAGTGAGGTCAGTGGGAGTAATTGAAACTAATAGTTTCATTGTGTCTTAAAATTTAAATACTGCTGTTAACCTAAAAGGTCATGAGCTGCAACTTCTGCTTCCAAACCACATCATTTTGTGGTGTGCACCAGTATTATGTGATACTTCGACAGAGAGCAAAAGATCATCCAGGTAGTAAAAACTGAAGAAAATTTTCTGGGGAAAGAAACAATAGAGATACACTGAGGGATGTTGCCAGTAGTGGAGGCTCTCCTCATAAAATGTTCCACAGCATCACTAATGCTGTGGAAAAAGGAGTTTTTCAGTTACCTGTAGAAGTAGGACCTCTACCATGGCAGAATAAATTCTTATCTCTTACTTGACACCATTTAATAAAGTCAATATGTTCTTTGCTCATTAGGTGTATGTTGGTTATCTATGCTTTCTTGAAATAATTCTTGAAGTGAGCTTTTTTCACTTGATGCATCTCCTCCAGGCATTGGGACTGTGGAAAACGTTAAAAATAGAGGCCTGTTTCATTTATTAGGTGAGTTTAAAGTTCCTTCATTGTTCGATGTCAGAAGAACAATTAAGTTTTATCTGAGCAGAGCAGGGTGTCCCTAGATGCAGGTTACAACACATCCAGTGATACTATTAAAAGAAAGATCGTTTGTTGTTGCATTGGGGAATCCTTATAAAACATGAGGAAAACTGCTGGGAAGAATATAAATGCATTCAAGCAATGGAGTGAAATACTCTTAAACTGCAGGTTGATGGCCTGTAGCTGGATAAGTTTTCAGAGTAGGTGTTTTGTTGTGATTGTTGCTTTTCCAAACAGCCATAGGTTGGATGTACTGGAACCCTTTTTTTATTCTTGAGGTTTCTGCTGTTTGGAGTCACAGTCCAGAATCAAAGCTTCTGTTATTAGAGAGCATCTAGCCAAATTTCTTCATATACCTTAGTGGTTTTTTCTTTTGATAAGATGAATACTCATCCTTCCAGATGTTAGGCATTTCCCATGTGTAGACCATAGTCTTGGAAAAGATTAGCTTTGTGTGGCTGCTCCTTGTCCTTAAGAATGGCTATACTGAGTTACACTTAAGATTGCACTGAGGGTGGTAAGAGCCCCCATGGTGGCTGAGGTTCAGGTAAACTTGCATCTAGGTGAGCATCAGCTGGAGAACATCTGCCTTGGTCAGCCTATGGTGGGATTGGTCTGATTAAAGTTGGACTTCCTGTGTGAGCTAAGTTACCTTGGTGGTCACTGGAGATATGCATAATGCATAGCCACTGAAGTCAAAAGCATGATCTATCTTGCTCTAAAAGAGATTTCTAGTGCTGGACAGATGAATTGCACCTTGGAAACAACCATTTCCCATAACTGCCTGTACAAGGGGATCTGGAGAAACTAGCTGCCCTGCCAGTGTGCGACCTTAGGTGAGATAAGTTCATCCATGCTACCCCAGAGCTGGTAAAGCTTATCCTGTCACATACAGTTTTTTAACACAGACTGGAAAAATCAAAAGCAGCCTGGCTACAGCTTCACTACTTTTATCTGCCTATTAAGTCAGTCTGAAGCAGTGAAGAAAACATTCTCCCTGTGGCTGTGGAAGAGGCTGTTCAGAGCAGAAATAAACTAGCTAAACTGCTAGCTTCTCTAGCTCAGCTACGCTGATCTCTTGAAACCCAAGCACCAGGTATGTAATGCTTAGTAGTGGAACCAAAGCAATTGATTAGGAAGTTTAGCCTTCACATGATTTTTTTTATAGCTACTAATATATTTTGAATGGGTTTCTTTTTAAAAAAAGTGCTAAAAATACCCATTGTTTTTCATCTGCCCTACTTTAAAGGAAACTAAGAATCATCTGCTAAGACATGTCGGATATTTTACAAAGGAGTTTAAAGAAAACCATAAACACACATGGGAATCTGTGAGAATTGGGTAGGAAAACCTTAGGGGTTCCTGACCAGAGTTGTCTGGATCCCAAGACACTAGCTCTGTGAACTACAGAGAGCAAAAAGAGAAGCCACAGAATCTTTTTTTTTCAGTTGTCTTTAGCCCCTTCTGCTTGTGTGTCAGTGTTTCAGTTAGCATTCATCCTTTCTTAAATATTGTGCCTGCTCTGTTTTTTCTACCTTTTATCCTCTCTGTATTTTGTAACAATAAGGAGAACAAAGAAGGTAGAACTGTCACTTGTGTAATCTAAATCACACGCTGCAGAGTTATGAGCCATGTTCATGAGGGAGATGGTGATCCCTGAGTTCTGGGGTACCCTATTGGGGCAGCTTATTTAACCCTTATTTTTCAATGAGCTGAGTAAAATTGACGTGAGAAGCTTCCCATCCACAAGTCCTGAGACCTGCAAATAGGAGTGTAAGCTTTGGAGCATGAGGCAAGCTTCACTTGCTTAGTTTAAGCCATTTTAAACTTTCTTTTCTCCTCTTAAGCATCCTGGGCTTGGTGATAAGTTGCATGATAGGGTTGACCCAGATGTGATTGAGTTTTTTGACAGATGAAATTGTAATACTTATTTACATTCTGCCTACTGTTACTAAAATCTGTGTAAGTGCCATCTGTTTTAATGAGAAGTAATTGGGACAATTAATAGCTCTTGACACTTTTTATTGTCTTTATTCTCTTTTGTATCTTCCCTGGGTCTGCATCCTTTCTGTGTAATTGCAAGTTGCAGGAGATGTAACCCTTTTGCACACTGCTTGTCGGTCTCCTTTGATTCCTGCTGTATCTCTTTTCTGATCCAGCCACCTCACACTCTTCCCCAGATCTCTTTATGATTGCTGTCTCAAAGCTTGGAAACATCAGCACATTAATCCCCCTTTCAGGTTTTTATCTTTGTTCTTGTTATTGATATCATTTGGCCTGAGTGCAAGGTATATAGCACGCTATTACAGATTGGTTTAAAGCAAATCCATCAACTTTTCTAAAATTAGGCTATGCTGGTTGAAAGACCCTGCTCACATTTTTATGAGGGTTTTTGTGCTCATACATAGGCGCATTAAAAATGGCTGAACTCATGTAAATCTCCTTGGTAAGTCTAGACTTCTTCTGTGTCTAGGTCCTTTCATTATTTACAAGTAAATACATTTTAAAAATGCAGTCATAAATCTTTGAAAATGTCTTCATTTGTGCTCAGTTGAAACTTTGCTAACTGTATTATACAAAACTGACAGCAATGTAGAAATGTTTTAACTCTCCCTGTAGGTAGGGTTGAATTCTGCTTGTAGTGATAACAAAGCAAGCTGTAGAATTTAGGATGTCTATTGAATACAAGTATTAATGTCTTTAAATTTAAAAGGTAAAAACAAAAAAAACCCACCAAAATCAGGGGACTGAAAGTATGGAAATGTATATTCCTGAGCCAAAAGTAAAATAACTGGGAAGAGGGAAAAGAATTGCTGAAACCTTATTGCTGTATTAACATATTAGCCTAACATATATGCTGCCACTTGCTTTTCAGTCTGGCAGCATGGACTGGGTTCTTCTAAAATGTGTTGAAATTTGGCCAGGCAAGATGTACTGTGTGACCGTGTGGATGCTGTTTTGGAAAGCATTATTCAAGAGCTGGGAGAGGAGCATGGAGCCAAGGACATTGCTGGCCTTCAGACACACTGGGAAATGCTGAATCACCTTTTCCAAACCCTTCTTACATTGTAGCAGAGATGCCTGCCCTCCTCCCTGGTTGGCCTGTACCCTGACATTCACAAGAATTCTTTGCTGAGGTTACTCAGTGGCACACATCCATCCCTGTATCTGTGTGAATGCCCAGCTTTCAGTTTTGAAAATGAGGATGTGGTTCCTACCCCTAAGACCTCTCTTGCAGTCAGAGCTATTTACATCTATTCGTTTTGTTACCTCTGTGCTCTGGTGTGCCCTGAAGAGTTTTGTTCCGGTCTCCCAGCGTTCAAACATAAGTATCCACAGTGGGATTTGCAAATACACACATCTTAGGAAAATTGGTGTGTGATACTTAGAGCAGCTATGCAGCATCCAAATTACGCATCTCGTAAGGCATGAAAAAGTGGGCAAGCAGTGTTAAATAGCATTTGTGCAAAACCAGCTGAAGAGTGATTTCTGTGGGAACTGACTACTTGCCTAAGCTTTGTGTATCTAAATTCCTCATTTGGGGTTGCAAGTATATAGGAGGGGGTTTTGTCTGGTTTTGCATCTAGTCTTTTCATGCTGGATCTCTGGTAGTTTGATTTTATTATTTTTTTTTTCCCCTCCCTTACAGGGCACAGATCAAAAAGGTGATAATTTTTCCAGGTAGATCAGTGGCATGTTTCATCTCCCCAGCATCAGGAGGAAGCTCAGTGCACCACATAGTACATTGCATCAGCAGCAGAGCTTGTGCAGCTTGTCAGTGGGGTCCACAGCAGAGGTAGAAGAGGAGGCAGAGACAGATTCCTGTGTTCCTGAGAGGATGGTCAAATAAAACAAACTAATAAAAAGCTCCAAACCATGTCAGTCATCTTTCACCTACAGTTTCTTCAAATTGTATGGTATTTAAGCCTTTTCTTTTTTGAGTAGTGTTCGATTATCATTTCTTTCAAATTTTCAGTGTTTCACTACAAAATGTGTCGTCTTTTCTTCAAACATATGAATTTAGTAACCTTAAAGAGCAGCCTGAAAAACACTTTCAGTGTCATGCAGTGTTACAGTCTTGATCACCTACTCCTGCTTGACTTCTACAGAGCTGTAGGTAGGATTTTGTTTTGCTGGTTGTATTTTAAACTATTCAGTATCTAAACAAACTATGTGGTTGTTTGTATAGAGATGTGATTGTAAGCTGTTCAAGTAACAGTGGAAAGCACCTTAGTGTATAAATAACCTGTTTAGCCATTGCTTTTCCCTTTATCCCCTGGTCTATCCCATCTCCTGCACACATGTTCAGAGAAGGGCAGTCTGCTTAACTGGACTAATTACTTTTGTTTCAATCCTCTTGTCTGAAGTCTGACTTCTGGTTAGGTACCATGAATGATTTGGCTTTTCCACCTGAGGTGGTGACTTTTGGCATCACCAAATTGCATGTTTAGCTTTTCACATGTTCTGTTGTTTCATGAATGGTTTTGAAACTGTTCATTAGTTCTCTCTGTGTATGTTCGTGAGCAGTTTGCACCCCTTCATGTTTCCTTTCTCTTCTATTGCTCTTACTGAAAATAAGTCATGCAGTGAGTTTGCCAGGGGTATAGGTGGCAGAGTATATTTGAAATTACTACAAGATCTGCTGATGAAAAGGCTGTGTGAGCTCAGTGTTGTTAAAGACAGTGTTGATGTGATATCTTGAGCTGGAGACTGTTTCTGCAGAGGTTCCTGATTTACTGCATAGGGCAAACCCTAGTGCTTGCATGGTGTAATGTCCTTTCCCAGCCCACTGTCTTCTATTAAATCATTTTGTAGTTCAAATCCGTCTCTCTTTCCGCATGCATCTCCTTTGTTCCTTGTCCACCTGCACCCTCCTGTTTGTCAAACAACAACATATTCTTTGATCAGGATTAAATATAGGAATGTCGTGGAAAAGAAGACCACAGTTCCAGGCGTAAATGTTTAGTCCTCTGCAAGAGTGGAAAATGAGGTGATGGAAAATGCCAGGTTGTAGTTCACAGGCAGCAGTGTTTAAATGGTTTGCTGTAATCATATTAGGATAGAATTAAGCGGAGTTCTTTATTTTGTACTGCAGTGAAATAGGGCTGTTACTGATCATTTTCTCCTCCCTCTTGCTTTGATGATTAGCGTGAAAACTCAAGCAGCAAAAATCACAGGAGTTCTGCAGCAGTGCACAGAGGAACTGGTGTGTGAGGGTCTGAGTTGGGAGTTTTGTGTCCTTGCACACTGAGAGCTCTGGTGCTTCCCTAATAGACTGAAAATGAGACCGCTGCTGCTTTATGAGAGGTCTGTTCCAGCCACATTGCTCTACAGCTTGGCAGATGGTGGCATGTGAATGGCTCCTTATTGATTGGATGGATTTGCCTCGGGGTAAGAGGAGTGTGGGTCCTTAAAGATGCACTTCTACATACTTTTTTCCGAATTAATACAATACATTTGTAAAACACTTCAAATCAGAGGAGTGTGTTAATCAAGGCACTGAAGTTACCTGGAAAATAGGTCCTTAAATAGATTATCACAAAGACCAAAAAGCCAAGTATACTTATTTACTAAACGATTACTTTCTTACATTAGAAGAAAGTGACACTTTTAATTAGTGTTCAAGGCATATGGTGAATGAGAAAATAAGCTTATTTCATGCAAACAGAAATCGATGCAAATAACCTTTCTCCTCATATAAAAAGGGATGACTTGAAACTCAATACATATTCAAGAAGGTTAAGTCATTACTGCATCACTTTAATATTAGTTAAAGGCCAACAAAGAAAATCACTACTCTGCATATACTTGCTCAGCAAGGATTTCTATAAATGAAAGAATTAGGTGATGGTACTTTGTAGGTGAGAAATCTGAAGAAGCCTTTGTCCATATAATGCCATTTGTTCTGTAACCTCAGTAAATAACCTTTTGGGTTCTGCTTTAGCCCAGGTAGCTGCTAGAGATGCCTTAATTCTCCAGTGATTCATCCCAGCTGTTAAAGGCATCTTGTGATACTCTTTGTTTGTTGTTCATTCTCACACCCATGTCTTGTGCCTCAGTCTCCTAAAGGCTGTTTGTAAACCCTTTGGTATGAAATGACTTTTCCAATGTGTTTGTACAGCACCTAACACAAGATCCCAGTCTCATTCAAGCCTCTGGGTGTTGCTGTAGAGCACTGAGTGAATTCATATTTTTTTATAGTAATGGAAGTATTCCTTGAGGTATTTGACCTTAAGTTTTTAAAAAAAAAAAACACCTAAGCCTTAAATAGCTTGCAGACATGTAAGAATGGGGATAGTTTGGTAACTTGGGAGACCTGGGTGCTGTTGAAAACTGAATCCTTTCCATGTTTGTCTTGTGATTTGATGTGTGCAACAGTGGTTTTGTAAATGAATTAAGCTGAAATATATCATGACACTATCTTACCAAGTTGTCTTCAAATTTGCTTCACGGTATAGTTCATATTTTGCAACAAACTGGACCCAAGTGACTTATTTGCATGTTGAATTTTGTGTTTCTGTGAAACACCGTTGTGCTTAACTTAGTGCTGATTTTGTTTCTCCTGCACTACAGACCCTTCCTGTGGGTGTGCTTTCCCTTTTCATTACACTTTCTTCTCAGAACTGATTGGATTTAATCATTTAGGTCATTTTTTGCTGAATGAAATGCCCCTGGATAAATCTCAAGGTCCCTTTAAAAAAAATTTGAGGGTAAAAGTTAAGGGATGCTAGGGTTTTTATGTGTGGGCTTGCTTCAGGAGAAGAAAGGGCATGAAATAGTGCAAAATATTTTTTTTTCCTGCTGCTTGGTGAGTGTAGGGGGGATTTAGGCTGTATATCACAACCAGCAGCTATTCCAAGGAAAATCTTTAAGATGGTTACTTGGATCTGTGTACACTGCCCACCTGGTGGCTGTGGAGTGAACTGTTACTTTAAAGAATAGTTTAAACAACAGCCATGTTTGGGGCAGGCTAATCTTGCAAAGAGAGCAGTACATATAACAGGAGTCTACAGTGTGATAAGGGGAAAATTCAGCTCACTGACTAGATGTTTTAATGTGCGAACTCTAGGGAAATAACATATTGACTATTCTGTTGTGCGCAAGAAAATTGAAGAACCCTTTGCAGACAGAGGGCTTGCAAAGGATTCTTTCTGTTTCTCTTAACCAAAATCTGTGGCAAGATGTTTGAAATCAGCAGGACGCTTAATGCTGCTTTGTTAAATAATGAGGTAATATTTTGTCACTTTTTCTGGGCAGCATCTGTTTTTTCTCCTTTTTGATATGTTTGTGAAGGATTCAGTTTAATCTTATGAAAGTAAGATTTTTTTTTTTAAAAACAATCATTCTTCTATCTATTTTTCCTTTTGATGCTTTTGGAGAATTGGGTTGTCTTTTATTTGCGGTTTCAATCGGCTGCTGTTGCCTAGGACATTATGCCACGTAAGGCTTCTAAACTGCACAGAGTAGGTAGTTATTAACGCTGAATTGGCTTCTGGTATAGTCCATCTGGGCTCTGTATGAGAGAGCTTGCTAGCGGCTACTGATGCTAAGATACCCGCAACCTTTGGGATGTATGCGTGGTGGAGAGGGGCTCAGTGATATGAGATCACTTCTTTTAAGGGAAACTGTCATTAATGAGTCAAGAAACTGCTCATTTATGGTAAGGAGAGGGAGGGGGGGGCTGGGAAACAACCCTGTGATTTCATTTTGATATTGGATTAGCTGTTTAAGACAAGTTTCTTTTTGTGGGGATGGAAGATTGCATTAAAAATATGCTTTGCTCAGGGGCTTGCTGGCTGATGCTGGAGAGACTGTATTGAGAATCTGATGCTTTACAAATGTCACAACCGTGATGCGGTGGTCAGTCCCTTACCCTGAAAGATAAATGGTACTATTGGAAACACGAGAATAAGGTTGACTTTTTCAACAATAGGATTCTGCCTTTGTCTTTACAGAGAGAGGCCTCTGAGGACGTTTGAGCGTTTGTTTTAGTGTTCCTCGGAAAGACTGCATGTGTGGGGTGCTTTTTGGGAAAAGTGGTCAGTGTGCAGAGTACCTGGATTTATAGATGGATAAGATGGCTAATTTTTGTAGAGGAGCAGCGTGCAATCATTGTTTCAGAAAAATGGCTGAATCTTTTGATATGCATAACGAATTTATAGTAACAAAGTAGGCTGAAGTTGAAAAGACTTAAATAATTTCTGAATGCCTTCTTTGGTGTTATTAACCCCTGAAGAGACCTTAAGTAAAAATTTGCATTACAAATCTAACTTTAATATTCGATGTATATTTGCACAAGAATGTATGGTAATATACTAGCTCTGTAGCATTTTGATGCCTGTGTGTTCAGTCTAATAGGTCACTTAAATATTTGAGTTAGGAAATCTATCTTATGAGCTAGTTCAATCTTTAGTAGTTTTTACCAAGCTACAAATGTGCTCAAAAAGATGCGTGGTGAGAGAAATCCTCTGCAGCCTTTTACATTGTTCATGTTTTAATTGAATTCAGTGCTCATTCCACAAATACTGTGTTCTGTCTTTTAAATGTGATTTTTTTTTTTTGCTTTGCTTGGTCTGTTTGTAGCTAGATTTTATAAGCTTACTATGTTTCGTATGTTTTATTGGTGTATTTAGTGTATGTTAGCATGCCTGTGGTTTAAAGAAATTTAACATACAGAATGTCAGCTTAGCAGTTTGGAGGGCATATTAATACTTAATTTTAAAAATAATTCTTCTAGAACAATGATTATCTGGTTACATATTTTTGAAAATTATTTTGGTGATGTGTAGCCAGGCTTGCTTTCTGTTGGAAAGAGCTAAGTGAGCTTATAGCATGGCCCATCCTAGCTTTTCCGTTTTCAGCTCTTTCTTTTAAAATCACTTGCGATGATAATGAATTTCTTAAAACAACATTTGGCTGCTGAAATGGATGTGTGAATGGTAAAATTAAATGATTCCCATGTATGTTAACCGAGTAATACTCGGTCGCTTTAGTTGAGATGAATGTAAATTCAAGGTTAGTGGCAATTACAGGATGCCATGTCCTGTTACCTTGGCCAAAACGTGCTTTAGGAAAAGAACTGCAAGTAAAAGAAAGAAATGAATGCTTCATGACTTGGGAGAATTTTAATAAACTTGCTGTGGTTGGGCGAGGGTAAAATATTGCTGTTTGGAAGTGAAGTTTTGTTAGTTTGTCAGTGGCAGCAAGCGGCGGATTAATGAGTGTGCATTGTTAAGTTAAGCATGTTCCCTCTAAGGCTGGGGGAGAAAAAAAAAATCTTTTAAATGCCCAAAGTTCGCTGTCCTTTTATTTCCTGTAGCGCTGAAGAAGAATAAAGCGAGGTGGTGAAATAATTCTGAAATACTACAGTTGTTCAGGGGGAGTGCTCTGATAAATAGGAGTCTGCTGTGCCTTAAACAGCGTCAAGTGGCAGAAATATCAAACCCACTTATAAAAATACATATTTTCAAAAAAAAAAAAATCTCTCCGGGCCAAGGAAAGGAGAGATGGGTTGATTATTAAAATCAATAGTACCTGAAAATAAATGCAGCTTTAAATGCATGTCGAAGTGCTTTTGTTGTGCCTTTAAGCCTAGAGGCAGATCATTAAATATGCATTTCTCCGGAAAGCAACTGTCGAAAAAGATAAGGTAGTTAAAATACGCCGGACCTGGGAGCCGGGCGTGCAGGAGGTAAGAAGATGCAGGCACTGAAGCATGGCCGAGGTATGGCATCGCTGCGGCCCAGGGCTCCTGCCGGTGGGGTGGGCAGAGGTAAAAAAAATAAATAGGAATACATAAAAATAAAAAATACAGGGATGCGTCTTGTTTCTTCAACCGGGCCTTAATTACTAGACACAAGCAGCAGTTCAGAAATCTGGTCTCTGTTGTTGTAGAGGTCACCAAATCATTAACATTGTCAATCTGGCAGCGGCTAATTTCAATAGCACCTGATGTCGCAACGCCTCCCCGCGCGGCGGCGGCCAATCAGCGCCCGCCCGCCGCTGACAGATGGTCCCATAAATGGATGTAAAGGGGAGACGCCGCCAGCCAGTTCCAGCAGGGCTGCGCGCCGCTCCGCCCGCCGCCGGGGGCTGCCGCACCGGGACAGCGGTACCTGCTTCCTGCCACACCGAAAAAATATATATATAAGATTTATTTATTATTATTATTATTCTCGCTGCACAAACGTCTAGCACTGTGCTTTGTGGATCTTTAAAAAATAATAATAAAAATAATTCCCTGAAACCTTAGCAAATCTGTAGAAGAGTTGAAGCCTTTCAAGACCCAATATTTGCCATTAAGAATGGTTATGGTAGGTATTAGTAGATTTAAAATCTGATTGTAGCGGGTTGATGTAGAGGTAGCTGTAGAAGCTAACATACAGATTTTCCCCGAATCTGCATCATTCTCAGTCTGTGTTTTCACATGAATTTAGTTTTCTGCTACTGATTTGTTTGTACATGATCTCTCCCTTTTTTTCCCCCTCCTCTCCCTTTCTCTCTCCCCCTCTCTCTCGCTCTTTCATATTTAATGTGTGCGTATCCTTTAATAAAGGATGTACTTTGTCATTTTAAGGTAATGCGATTTCTCTCAGAATAAAGAAAAAAGCTCATTTCTAATGCAAGGCTGGTATGTGGCTAACTGAAATGCAAAAGGAAGAGGCTTTTTTTTTAAGTGGTGGTGGTGGGGGGGGAGTTAATTTCCACATTGACATTTTGGAGATACAAATGCAGAGCAAAATCCTGGGGGGGGGGTGGGGGGGGGTGAGTGGGGTGGGGGTGGTAAAAAAAAAAGCCTTGAGATTGGTAATTTTCTTTTGGTGGACTGCGCAATAGGTATGGTAATTTTAAAAGAGGGTGATTTATATGAGCTTCAGTAAATGCTGCATATTGTATTTCAAAGAGTTTCCTGTCATGACCTCATAAAAAGAGGAGGAGGCTTGTATGTGTTGCAGCGCCTAGTATATGTCGATTTTGTTGCATCGTTGGGCAGCAGTGCTGTAAGAAGGAATGTCAGCTTTTACATAACGCTCTTTTTGCTTTTGACTCTGTGAGGGGCTGTAAGGGTCCATCTTTGTGATCACAGATGGAGTGGAATGGCTTGAAAATGGTAAGTGAATGGGGAGAGCCTGCTCGTGGGGTTTTGTCTCGCTTCTCGCGTGCCTGGCGAATTTCTTTTGTTTCGGGGTGGCGGATCGTGAGTCATAAAATAAAATTAGAGAGCCTTGTTTATTCTTTTTTTTTTTATTGTGCCGGATATGCCTGCCTCTCTGTGTGCATATATCTCTAGATATGTTTAACGTATCGAACTGTGATGGCACTTCACGGCGTTTCCACTGAAGGTTGCGTTTCAGTCGAGCGAGGATGGTCGGTGCTGACAGTCACGGTGTCATTGTACCGCATGTGCCTGGCGGAGCGGGCAGCCCGTGATGCCGTTTAACCTCCGCTTGTATCACACCAGCCTTAAATACAAACCTAATAATCGCCTCTAAAATTCAGGTATTGCGTTTCCTATGGAGCCGGTGCTGTGGAGGATGGATGGATGGATGGATGGAAGGGTGTGTTTTTTGTGCCGGGGTGGGGGCTGGGGTGGGAGCCGTGTTGTTTTGTGCTTTTTTAAATGCAGGGAGAAGTCAAAGCCATTTATGTGAAAAATAGTATTTCTATTTTTAGACTATATTCTCCTGGCAGAGGAGCCCGGACGTGCTCGTCTCGTCCCCTCTTTTGTGCTTTCCTTACAGATTGTGCAAAATGGCATGATCAAATACAACTGCCGGGGACCCGGGGGTGGGGGCTGGGACCAAACCCGCACAATACCCATCCCTCCTGCCAGCCCCACGGGATGCTGGGGGGTGAGGGGGTCCCCCCCTTTCCCTTAATTTAACGTTTTGCAGACTTTTGCCGCGGATATTTATTATAACCGGGGAAACAAAGCGACGGTCTTTTCCCATTCTTACAGGATTGTCTTTGTCTAGCTGCTTGTTTTGATGGGTGTAAAACAAATAAGATTAGACTGAGCAGCCGAACTGAAAGCGATAGCTGGGAGGAAAAGCCAATGAAAGGTTGCCGGGGAAACGAGCATAGGGGAAGCTGAGTGGGGGAGCAGGTGGCAATCATGTGGGAATACTGCAAACAGTGTAAAAAAAAAAAAAAATCTGGGGGGGGGAAAAAAACCAGGGGCTACCTCGATTATCTCTGCTGTTCTTTGTGGCAGTCACAACTTTAATTATTCTTTATAAATAGGTGTTAATTACATTTCTGGCTCAGGCTTATAGTGATTTCTAGAAATCTGGTTTTAAGCATCTGTTCTTTCTCCTCTCCAAAAGAGGGTTATCTTTCTCTTTTTTTTTTTGTGGTGGGTTTTTTTTTCCTTCCCCCTCCCTGCTGTGAAATTGTACGTGCAAAAAATTGCAAGGAATCCTGTGAGGCAGTATAAAAAAAAATGTAAATTATATTGAATGAAGTTGACAGAGGTATAATAGTGAACTCCCACAGCTGATAGCTTCTGCAAATCATTTCTTAGAATTTTCCAGCAAATGTCCCTATGAGAACAGTAGGTAGAATGAATTTACCCTAAGCAGTGATTTTGTGTTAAGTGATATTGGTATTTTTACAAAATCAGATGGTTATATGGCAGAATAATCAGTTCAGGGGAGTTCACCATATCCTAGGGTTTATGCGCTGAGCAGAATTTACAAAAATAATGAGATTATTCTCCTCTTCATCTCCAGCCCCACCTTTAGCCACGGTCTGTTATATTTCTGCTGGAGCAACATCCCCTTGCAATGTCAGGCTCCTTGTGGCAACTTTACTTTTTAAACTGTGGCTGAATATTTTGCTGATTGTGATGATCCCTTATTGTAGTGGCAAACAATAATGGGAAATAGCAGAATTGCATCTTTAAACAAGGTTATTGGTGCTGGGAGTGTTAAAGCGTAGTAGTCTAGTAAGTGATAGACAATAGTGTAAAAGGTATAAAAATGGGGTTGCCCAGAAAATGCTTCTCTATCACACATCAGGAGGCACCAGAGAAGCAAAGCAAGACTATAGAACACGCCTTCCTGTCTTCAGATTTTAAAATATTTTTACTTTCTTCTTTCCTCTGGTGCAGGCTTACTTCGAATGCAAATTCAAGCAGGAATGGTAGTGCTTAGTTTAAATAGGAATAAAAAGAAATTAAATCCCCCTTTTAATTTGCTTTGTTTTAAGTATTGCTTCTGCTGCAATCCTTTCTGTGAAGAAGTAATTGAATGGCCCTCTGAAAACTGCCCTGCTTCACAATGTGGGGGGCAGATCCGGAGGGGGGGTGTGTGTGCATATGTTAAATTCTGTATTTTACTGTCTGCATGTGCAGAGAGATGTATTCTGACATGCATTGTAGTTGTACGTGAGTAAAATAATTTTTCTTCTGTCCAAAACAGAGATACTGTGTTCTAAATCTGTTAACTTAGTCATGACAATAAATAAGGGTGCCTTTTATTATACACAGCTGCATTGTTTGTTTTAAGAGTCATCAGCTAGTAGTTACATTTTCATTTTCTGTTCAATTTGGTGTTTCTACAAAGATTTAAAAATAATGTAATCCTTGTTTTGTAGTGCACGTGTTCCTGCCCTGATCTTTCTCTTTTCTTTGTTTTAAGATTATATTAATGAATACAGCCTGCCTGTACATAGTGGCATTCTCTTTTTGCATATAAAAGATTGCATTGTAAACCTTCATATAGAAAAATAGCTGTTAGAGAAATATAATTCGGGCTGCTACGGGTAATAAAGATTAAAATGTTAAAACCTCTTTCTATTCAGGGAAAAAGGTGGAGAAAATCTAGTTGTCTCTAGACTTGGCAATTTAAAAAAAAAAAAAAAAATTGTTGTCTTGGTGAACTAGTAGCCGAAGGATGAAATTTTACAATTGGATATTGTAAAATCACCAGCTGCCAGTTTGAAAATCCGATGGTCATGTACTCTGCTAATCAAGTTCCCATGTCAGATACCGGGATGCCTCTCCAGTGTTGACTGGCTTGGTTACCTCCTTTCCTTTCTTCCTCTTTATTAATTTTACCTTTTTGAGCTTTCTAAGTGAGCCCGAGCTGTTGTGACAAAGGATGGTTACAATGAGCTAGAAGGGGTATACTTAAAAATCCCATTTGAATGGGTTTGGAATAGTCTTCATCATCTTTATTTGGTCCTGTTAAATATTGTGACTCCATTGAAAGAAAATCCAGTTGCGTTAATCTTACATATATATTTAATGTATTAGATTTTTAGAGAACATCTTCTAGGTTACAGTGAATTTTCTCCTCAACCTTTCTGCTTGGTATGCTGGGAGTGTACTAATTAAGTGCAGGTTATTTTCTGTGTATAATTGCCATACTGTTGGTACATAACCTAGAGCCACTCTGCACCCTGAGGTTTTTCAAAAGAAATAAGGTATCGTTGTGTCCCATATTCTGGCAGGGGAATGTGTCGTTTTCTTTGGGAACTTGAACTTTCAAAATAATTTCAGCAAACACCCCAGGCAAGAAATGAGCAGTGGCAGGGAATATTATCTGCGACTCTCTCCCCCTCGCTGTAACTCGGCAGATTCGCTTGTCCGTTTTGGCAATCGGTGTCCACTAGACAGCTCATTTACATGCCTGGACACATTAAAATGTACATTTGTTAGTCTGTGGGACAGCTGACTGGATACACTCTGATGCACTGGCAAATACTGCAATGCAGTATTTTTTCAATGTCATCGGGGTTTGGGGGGAGAAGTGGGTGCAAACGGGCTTTTTGCAAGTGAGGTGATGTTAAGAAGCGTGGCACCTCTGTAAAGGATAGGCCAGATTTTGCAAAATCTGCTGATCTGTGATGGAAAGTCTCCCCTCCCCCATTGCACTCCTCTCCCTCTCTTGTTCTTTCCCTTTCTTTCCGAGTAGGGTGGAGGAAGAGGTATGGGCACGCATGTATCTCTACGTGTGTGAGTTCATGGGTGTGTATCTTCCCATTTGAATGGACGCTAAGAAAAATGCGGTGATTTGTATGAGAAGGGAAAGGGTACTTGTGTAATGTTATACTTCCCATTTGTTTGTGTAAATGTCCAGTTTCCAGCAGGCAGGATGCCCAAGTAACTTTAAAAGCAAGGCACACTTTTATTTCTGAGGAATTTTGCAAGGAGGAGGGCAACATTTCAGTTCAGGTACCACATATCTAATCCTAATAAAAATCCATGTTCAATGGGGACCTGTTCTTTGCCTTAGCCTTTGTGTTTGGGTATGTTTAACTCTTTGAGATAATGTAAAGCGAAAATGTTGGAGAAATGGATTTTCCCCTCAAATGATCAATCTTGTCTTTCTACAATACTGGAATATTTTAGGTGCAGGGGGCTTTTGTAGGTCACTAGCTTTACAGCAAGAAGAAAGGAGGGAGAAAAGGTCTCAATGTGTCAGAGGCAGTAATTGTCTAAAATTAGCCATCTAGAAAAGGCAGGAAAGGCTTGGAGGAAAGAGAAGGAGGCACAAATACGTGAAACAGCACTGTGCTAGTCAGGGAGATAATGAGTGATAAATCTGAACTGGTGCAGTGGTGTGATGCCCATTAATTTCTCAGAACCTTGACTTTGCAGGTTTGTTACTTTGTTGTTCACACCTTTAATTATAACCAGTTTGGGATGATAGCTTGGGGCACTGAAGATGAGACCTTTTGTTTGTTGTTTACTTATTTAAGTATTCAGACAGAGTTTGCAATAGCATTGGAACATCAGTGTTAGAAATTAAATACTTTCAGATAAGACTGTAATAAGTACGCAGTTAATTTTTGCAGCTACCTAACATTGTCTTATTTGTAGCGTTTACATTGCTTGCATAAATTCATTAATGATTAGCTCAATAGAAGCAGTGTTAGCTTGATCTCTACTTTCTGTCACTATAATCCGTGTTTTCCCAAACTGTTCTGGAACTCCTAATGCATTATTGCTTCTTTAGGCCCCCAAAAAGTGGGGAGGAACCTAACTGTGCCTTACAATCAAAGGTAGAACAATAGGTGTCTTCTGTGAGGTCTTTCACCTCAATGAAAACCTGTAAAAGTCAGAAAACACTGTGAACCAGTTAGGAATCATTAATTAAATGGGACAAAAAGAATATTAAGAAAAAATTAATTAAAAGATAGCTGAACCTTTGCATGTCCTCTTTGGAAATGGTTTAGTTACAATCCTGGCTTTGATAATCTTTAGTCATGATGTATATCAAATTCTGTAGTATGCCTTTGTTGCTAAGGCACATGCAGTTGCGTCAGCCATGCTGTTGTGATGGGAAATTGTATGTCCTTGAATTCTCAAATAAAATAGGTCGTTTTATTTATTCTTTAAATATTTAAACTCTTATTTCTGTAAAAGCTCTTACATGTTACGGTTGGTATTTTTTCCCAGTCTGGAGCTGTGCGCCAATATTTTTCAGAATCAGTGTGGTAGTGTTTTTGGGGTGTAAGCATCCTGAAGTCTTGGAGGCAAAGACAATATGATAACCTATGTTTGCTTGAAAACACACACAAATGACTGTGGGAGGTGATTCTGTTGTTCCCAGTGCTTCGAGAAGGTTCCAGGCGTAATGCATCTCTGTCCACGTAAGTGCTTTTTGGTGTTGGCAGAGGGCAGTGATGCCACTGGAGCCTTTCCAGTAGTGTCAGTCCTTCAGATCCAGTCACTCCGCTGCGTCCCTGGGTGTGTTCGCCGAGATGCGGATGGAAAACCAAACGACTCCCTCTCGTTTTTGCTTCCTGAGGGACGTTTGGTGAGAACATCCCGTCTGACCTGCCATGTAGAGACCAAAAGACCGCTGCTGGAGCAGGTAACCGCACTGCGCTTGGGCCCTGTGTGTTGGCCTGTAATTGCATGTGTGCTTGTTTGGAGTAGCCGGTGGTTTTTCTGAGCACTAGGAAGTAGTTACTCCCAGGTTGAGTGCTGTCAAAAAGCTTTTGTGGGGACATGAGCGATGGAGGAAGCTTGTCCTTATTTTTCCTCCCCTTATGAATCTCTCATTGTGTACTGGAAAAATAGCAAAGACAGCAATACTAAAAAATTATAATTTAAGGTGGATCTGACTCATCTTGTAATTATGCCTAACTGCCTAGCAAGGATGTAGAATCCATGAACAGCTCTGTCCCTTTGTCTCTTCTCTCCCAGTACAGATCAGGACAATTGCCCAAGTCCATGTTTCTTTACCCTGTTAAAAGCAAAAGTGATACTGTGACTTGGATTATTGCTAGACTAAACTTTAGAAGATTTCATACTGGACATTTTTTCTTTAATATGGGCATTAATTTAATTTATTGATGTCTGGTGCTTAAGGTGTGGGAAAATCAACTTGTCTGTAGTAGTTCTGGTTTGAGAAGGGTCATAGTTAACCACACAGGCAAAATACTAACCAGTGCTTGTACTGAGCCAAATGCTGATCCGGGGAGCAGGCCATGCCTTTTCCCAGTCCTTCTAAGCTGACATGTAGGCTCCCACAGCCATCAGCAATTTGATCTTAGATAACGTAAAATTCACGAGTTGACAGCATGAAACAGCCCTGATTTGAGTCGCTAAACTGGTGAAGTGTTGATGTGTTCTGCACTTGGTGTCACCTATTTGGGTTTTTTACTTGATTGAAGGGTTGATAAATGTGACTGTTAATTGCTGCCCTTGTGTTCATAATCTTCTGGTCATCCTTGGTCTCTGAATGGTGGTCGGTGACTTTTTGCATTACTGTGTGCAGAACCTGTGGGCAAAGACCGATCCTGTTATTTCTGTAGAGCAGAGGCACAGTCACGACACTGTCGAAATAATAATGCATGTAAACAAATGCTCCTTAAATAAAAATAGTTCTAATACCGTTCCCTGGCGATCTTTGTTCCAAATGAAGTTACTGGCAGTAGATGAGTAGGGGGAAGTTGATTTTTTAGCAGAAAGCGTGAATGCTGGAAATTCTTCCTAATGTGCGTGTGCCAGCTATACTGTGACAATGTTGCTGTTGATTCCCTTCCTGTGAGAGCAGCTGTTCAGGGAATTAATCCCTTTGCTTGATGCAGAGGGTCCTGAAAAATTCAGTGCGCAACTAGGGAGGTGGCTGTGGCCATTTTCGGTGTGACCGTTCATGGGAACTCACTCCATGATCTAGCACAGTAGCATATTGTTCTTCAGACTAACTGGGCCAGGACAAAATTATCATTTTCTGTATTTTGTGTGCTCTGTGAGAGATTCCAGAGTGCACTTCAGAATTTGACATTGTGTTTGATAATTTATAGAGCACAGTTTATATTTAACTGTAGAAACACTAATCCAGGAAAGAGTAGTATATTTTTGGAATCCTTTTTTATTGTCTGTGCTTGTCATTACCCAACTACTGAAAGATGTGTTCACAAATGTAGATGCTCACTGGGGTAGAAACTGAGTTTAATTTGTTGCTCGTCTTGGCTATGTGCAAAACCAGATGTTACGTGTGATGTTCGTGGTTATCGAGAAGCTTTGCAGCCGTACGTAGCCATTGCGGCTGCTGCAGGACCCATGTTCTCCTCCAGCGTTGCAACCCCACGCTGGACCACGGACACCTAGGCTGAATGCCCCCATGGTCAGGGATGCTTAGGTGATTGTTAGTTTTAATAATGACACAATGTCACTTTTGTCATCTTGGGCGTGTCATCATCTTTGAGGTGAAACACAGGTGGTAATGGATCCAGCTTTAAGTTTCAGAAGTCTGCTTGTGACTGCTGAGGATTGTACGCAAAGGTAGCCAGTAGAAAGGACAGCGCCTTGGTTATTGACTTCTTCGCTACCCACACTGTTCTTATGTGTTTAGGCTGCTAAGACATTTCTGCCTAGTCTCTAATAATGCCGGCTTTTTTTTCTGGTTGCCTGTTGGCATCCAAGCACCATGTAATGTATGGTGTTTGAGCTGGGACAGCTGTGGTGGCCTGCATCCCTCCCGGCCCACAAGTGCTGGTATCTGAGTGGGGCTGAAGCTGGCCCGGCTCCCGTTGGGTGCATTAGCAGGTTGGTGTTGTAACCAGGAGTATGTCAACTGTGGGGTCTGCCTGTTTGTTTTTTAAGCAGTTTTGAAGGATTTCTTAATTTTTTGCTGTTCAGGGTATGTTCATTTATTAGAATAAGAATTTGGTGACTTTCAATCACTTCACCTGGAAATTTCAGGAGGAATCCTAGTAATTGGAATACGGAGGGTGTTTGATGTGGCCTGTGGCATGTTTTCCATAGTACAGAGGTTTAATAGAGTTGATGTTCAGAATAAGCCAGTAGGATCTATTATCCTGACCTGTGACAGGTAGATGCATATGTACTTGATATTTTGTCCTTTGTCAATGAATAATATATTATTAATCTATGGTAATGGGGTTTTGAGCTTAGCGTAGATGCTTTTATGCATGACTTCGTTTAAGTGTTAGTGTAACATACTGTATGGGATAAATCTCACTAAAACTTACTCTGTTTAAGCCATTGTGTAGATGCTTCTTTTGTGAGTACTCCAGGCAGAGTAAACAGCTGCCTCTGCATATTAGAAGGTCATTTCTGATCACTCTTCACTAGAAATTACTCAAGTCTTCAGCTTTCATTATCTGTCTGTGACCTTAAAGATGGTGATGGCCCTATTTGGAGTAATTCATTGTAACTTTGCTTACCATAGGTGTGTTACAGAAGAAAAATGCCTGTATTTCATGAAAAGATTATTTCTATAAGCAGTATTGGTGTGGTATAGTGCTGTAGGCTTACAGGTGAATTGTACAAAAACTGTAAATTTCTTCTTTATTACTAATCCAGTTCAGTTTTAAGATAAATACCCTGTTAGCTTGCAGTGAGATACTGTTTCTGATGATGGAGGTAGAAATTACGATGTTCAGCTAAGACCTATTTTGAGGTCTGAGACCTGCAAGCAGCAGTATCCATAGAGATGTCTTTGCCAGCAGTCAAGATGTACACATGTTGATTAGTATTTCCTAATTGCATTTACCACTGTGTCTTCATTAAGGTCCTGTTGAGGACAGAGCCTTAAAATATCGTGGTTGTGGTGTGTGGCTTGCTAAGCCATCCATTCCTGCCTAATGTAAGCCTGTCTTTGCGTGAAAAATGTATGGGCAACATTTTCAGAAGAGAAACTTAGAGCTTAGGAGCTGAAATCCTATTGCAGTGAACATTAATGAATCTTAAATTGCTTAAGGGCTTCTGAAAATCACAGCTTTTGTTTCTAGAACTTCAGTAGAAATAGCAGCAATGGGGGGGTTGGATGTTCCTAGGCTTCACAGAGAGCCTGCTCTGTCCTTGCTTTGCTTTGCCTTCTGGTAAGTAGATGTTTTTAGGTTTCAGTGTGGCTTGTAATGCAGCTTTCACTGTCTCAACTCTCAGGTTGCAAATGAGTCTAGATTATTTTCTTAAAGGGAAAAACAAAGTGGGATTGTGACAGGTCTACAGCAGCTGAAGACTTGCAGCTGTCTGCTTCTTACATGAGCATGTACGTACCCATGGGAATCTGCGTCAGTACACAGTGCAACATATATATTCCCAAGTCAGTAATATAATTCACTTATAGATTAGTAATATATAACTCAGTAATGTAGTCAGTGAACTAAGCAAGTAAGTAGTGATTAGGAAAAAACTCTGAGCTAAAAATAAAATTCAGAAAGTAACCAAAAATATAAAAATACTAATTTTGGTTGCTTTCACTTCAGTGTATTTTCAGGCTGTATATCCTTTAGACTGAAGGTTTGCCTTAGATGTTGGTCTCTACCATGCTGTTGTGTTATGTGATTGTTACCTAGTATCTAGGCTTTTGAGAAACCCTCCTCGGTCTTCCAGGGTTTGTCTCGTATACTTAATGATTTTGGTGGAGTTTCTTTTTTTATCACCCTGCAAGCACAGATTTTAAAAATGGGTTTGGTTAGTCATCATTGCTTTTTCAAGAGGGACAAGGCAGTCACTGGGAGACCTCTTGCCTTTGTGGTATCTGCCTAATAAAATGCAATCCATGGAGAAAAAGAGGATGTTTTTAGCAAATTCTGGCTTGGAGGGTCAATCAAAGATGTCAGCTTATTGTTGAGATGGCTTTTTCAGACTTGCTTGGCCTTTATAGGCATCTCGAAAGAACAAGTAGTAGATCCAGATGAAAAGCGAGGAGGGAATAAGGAACAATCAAGAATGATGAAATAAAGCCCTTGTAAAATTTCAGGTACAGAGTTGCCTGATACAGGTGTGGTGGAAGTAAAGGGTGATAGAAGGAATAGATCTTCCTTTGGAAGGCAGAGCCTGACAGTGTGTTGCTGCCTCTGTTTGGGTTGAAAAACCATGCAGACCTTTGAGCAGAGGTGGCCAGTGACCCTCGGATGTGCATGGGCCGGAGCCTTTGATGGCTGTGTCCTGACACAGAAGTAGGACACCTCCCTGCCACCAGCCTTTAAGGTCTACGGAGTGTGGGACACCAGAGGTTGTGAGCAGTTTTAATGTGAGCTAATTGTCTGTCTGTCTAACAGACTGGGGACACACATCCATTTTCCTCTCTGGGTGTTTTCTGTGGTGGCTCTCTCCAAAGCTGTGTTCCGGAGCGGTGTTTGAATGCTGGGAAATAAAGGTTTTTAATCCCATATGTTCATATGTAAATTATGTTTAATGGCAGAAATTGCTACAAGCTAATTCCTGTGAAACAAGTCTAAAAAGAGAGCATAGGTGGCTGATTTTCAAGAAAGTCAAGTTTGTCTTGGTTGAAAAGGATGACTGTGATACAGGGGGAGTGGGAACCTTCTGAAAGCATCACCTACTATACTGGTTTTTTCTCACCATTTTGTTAGTGCTGTTGAGCACAGTTGCTCTAGACTTTCATAAGATGTTTGAACACTGAAGAATAAGAGACAAACAGCTCTGAGGTTTCAAACACATGTAGTTTCTTTAGTCATTGTGAGAGGTTAAGAAGCTGGAAATAGTGATTGAATATGAAGCCCAGTAGAAGTTCATAAAGGACCTCAAATATTATGAGCCGAGGTTATGCATCTAAGTATAACCATATTCTGGTTACGGAAGAGTTTCTGTCGCTGCAAATGTGTGGTGCAGCACTTCTCTTGTGCGTCCCAGAAATCACTGTGCATGGAGTGCTTGACCATGCTTATGCTCTCCAATCCTCTGGGTTTGGGGAATGCTGAGCTGTATGTATGCTAATTGTAGTTATCTTCCTCTACTTTCATCCCTGGCTTACCTGCGGGAAGAGTAAGAGACCGTATGAATTGTGTGTTGTGATGCCTTTGTTCCTATCTTGTGTGTAGTTATGGACCTGTGTTTCTTCTACTGATACCTTAGTAGTTATTGCTGTCAAAATGGTTGTCACTTATTTTGGTGTCTCCATTTTTTTTCCCACTCATTCCCTTTTGTCCTTGAAATTGAATACAAAACTGTAGAGTTCATACTTCATGGGAACAGAAGACATCTGAAACTCTGGGGGGGGAAAGAGGCAGTTTGGTGCATCATAATGCTGCTTTGCTCTTTGAAAGAGTTGTTAGGATTGGTGACCTTATCTCTGGGCCAGGTTTGAGGATATGGTGTTGTGTTATGGAGCTGTCACAGCTTACTGTCTAACTTCAGCAGTTTGCCTAGATACTTTGGTCTCATTTTTTCCCTTTTGCAAACCTCGGAATAAAAATAACAGGTTTTGCCTGTCTATTTTCTGTCACTGTGTTGGTACAGCAGCAGTCCCTGCCCTTACTACCCATTTGTACAGCATCTAGCACAACTTGGTGGTGGCATCAGTTACATCCTTCAGGCACTGCTGTGATAACAAGTAATATTGGCAATAAACTCTGCATTCATTTCGCTGCAGATTGGGGACAGAATATTTTGTTTTAGCATACTCACGCAAAAGCCTATAATGGGCTAGATCAGGATAAAATTAGCTATTAAAGAAAATAATTTTCTCCTTTATTTGGACTGAAGCTTGACTCTTGAAATGAATGCATTTGTGATCTTCTCCATTTGGATCACTTGTGTGCTCGGTGCGATTACTATGGCGCCCATAAATGTGAACTAAGTGTTTGAACGCTGTTTCAACCTGTCTGGTGCGCTCTGAGGTTTCATAGAAGTCTGTATCCCTGCTGTGAGAGGCAAAGGCTGCTCGTTTTGAGCTGAGACTTCTAGCTGTAGCTATATTCAAAATATTAAATATGGCTTTGACTCGAAGGAAGGTAAAGATGGAGCATGTCCAAGTACATACGAGTGGGGAGCATGTCAAAATAGGGAGGGTTAGATAATGATTTGTTTCTGGGATATTGGATTTGCCTCCAGGTGGATTTACTCAAAAGCCTTATTTCCCTCCTTTATTTCATGTTCATGATGTATTTATTAAGTAAATAATAGCAATGTCTAGTTGTGCAGTACCTAAGATTTAATAAAAATCTAATTGACAGTGAAATTTGACAGTTGTGTTGGAGAGCATCATCAGTACTGGAGCTGCACGCAGCCGTTGCCTCTTCTGAGGTTGCTCTGGGAAGAAGCCCATGTAATGTGTGCGTGAGGGTCAGGTGCATCTACTTCTTGCTCTGGCTGGAGTTGTGGTCTTGAACCAGTGAAAATTTAAAATCACCTTTTTTACCATTCCTATGGGAAGACTTGATGATCCAGTGCCTCATTCCACAAAAAGATCTGCTTTATCCCCCTGAAGTGAGTAGTGGTGGCTGCATGTGAAAGTGGGGTGAGGGCATGCAGCTGCTGGCCCAGGGCTGCCGGACCTGGTCTGGGGTGTATTTGTATGTCCCACTCCATAGCCATGGACCGACCTTTCGGCTTTGGCATGGCAACTCACATACAGATCTGCGGGTGGGAGGGCTGTGGATGGATCAGTCAGGCAGCTCCTGCAGTTTTGGGCTTCTCTTACCTGCAGAAAAGTTCTGAGACTTGTCCCATTGAAGAGAGCTGGGAGTTAAAACCTGTTTCTCATTATTGGAGGAAAACCTTTGAATCTACGTTTATTTTCCTTGAGAGGTTTTGTTTGTTTCTCCTTTTGTCATTGCTGTTCAGGAGATGGCTGTGGGACCTCTGCCATGGCACCATTTGTTTTCACTTGTAAAAGCAAACAACTTGCAATGCTAATTAAAGAGCTTTTTTAGATAAAGTAAGAGCTTTGCATTATTTATCTAAATTCTTTTTTTATGGGAGAATGTTCTGAGTTTGTTCATTAATGAACACTTAGAAATAATATAAAATTAGACCTCATGAATTCTTCATGAGGTGTAATTTACCATGATCATTTTTCTTGGCATTTAGGTGCTGTGAACAGTTCATTATTCATAGATAACTTTTTTGACTTCTGAGTCTTCAAGATGGGTATGTCTGTGAGTTCTTAGGAATTATTTTTTAGTTTTTTATTTTAGGAAAAGATTGCTTGTGGTACATTTTAAAAATGTCTTTAGTGCCTGTAAATGACATGTTTGTTAATTGTTCCTGAATTTTTCTGTATGTATCATATTAATTTCTGTTTATTGTAGAGTGTGGGCAGTGGAGTATATGTAATGCAGATAGCAAGGACGGATGCTAATTATTTGCTGAACAGAAGCTCTTTTCAGTGTACGTATGTGACAGCCGTTCAGTTCAACATGTAGACCTTCTTTTAGACTGCTGAGAACAAATTTTGTAAATATGAAGCATGTATATTTACATTTATTGAGCCATTGGCTATTGTTTATGCATGCAATAGGGAGATAAGATTGTCTTAGTCTGTGGGTAGTTTTCTAAATGATTCATTAACTGTGCTTTGTAATGGAAGGTGGATGTCACGTTTACTGTAATAACTGAAGATTAATGTCAGTTAGTCTATCTTGTTTAAGCGTTGTAAGAGTGGTGTTTATACATACAGGTATTCTTTGTTATCATTGGAGCTAATATTTCAGCAGGAATAAATGGAAATTAATTGAATTAATTGTAAAAAAAAAATATTTGGGATATGACAGAAGTGTTTCTGAAACATTATTTGTAATGCAGGAGTTGCTGTAATGGATATTTGTCACTGATATTTTGTAGGAGGGGTTATACCAAGCCTTTGGTAAGCGGTGTTTTGCAAAACACTGGCAAAGCTTGTGCTGTCTTCCCGAACAGCAAAGCATTTCTCTTTGAAATGTGTCAAACTAAAATACCTTGTACTTTTCTCAGTATGGTAATGTATCAGCCAAGTAATACACCAAGAAGTAGTTTATGAAAGCAGTGGTCTGAAATACATCCAGAATTTGAAATGTGGGTTGCCTTTAACTTACAAAATTACAGTCTTGAAATACAGAGAGTATTTTTTCAATGTTGTAAAGGTAGAATATTGAAATCATTGGTGGCTAAATTATCAATGTCTGTCAACAGTAACTGCTGTTTATTCTTCAGAGATTCTGTTTTCCTGTACATAGAACAAAGTGTTGCAGTATTGGGTGTCTGGCAAGTTGTTTCCACAAATAAAAGCCCAAACCAAAATGCCTTTTATACCAGCAGCATGTGAGTGTCATCACACATGATGCTTGCACGGTAATATTTCAAGACCAGTAGTAGCTGCCTAAATTAGGTCAGAGAAGGTCTACAAAAGCATGGAAATGTTGCTAATTTTAGTATTATACCTCTATACATCCCACTTAGTCTTCTGGGGATAAGTCTTTTGCTTAAAAATTAATGTTGGGGTTAAATCACTTGGATTTTCCCCATTCATTTTGCTATTATCCACATAAGCCCTTGATGAGTTAGATGGACTTGCAGCCTCCTTCAGTATTTTTGCGGCACTGAATTACAGCCCAATACTTGTGTTAAAGTTATCATCAGTAATTGAAATATAACAGGAGTTAACTGTGTCCAGGAAACTAGAGTATCTATTTCAAAAATATTCATGTTGTGATACAGGTATTGAATTAAAAATCTAAATCTTACTGTTGAGGATAGAAAAAACAGCAAGTGGCCTGTTAACATTATTTGTTCAAAAATAGATTTCAACACATGTGCTGACTGAGGTGGAATTAACCAGTTCATGTTAAAGAATTCCTTGACAATAAATGTCCCAGTGCATGCGCCTTGAACTCTTAACAGTGGATTTGAGCTTCAGACACGTAGGGGACAGGACAGATTGTCTGGGAAGGAGAGGTGGGATTTACCTTTCTGTTACCATTAATAATTTTAATCTTTGGTAATGATGTGCATCAGTATGTACATCTAAAATAAGTATTATTCCATTGTGCAACTTCGCAAGCTTTGGTACAGAACTGCTATTGCACAGAAATCACTCCCTAAATGGAGACTTGTAATGGTTTTTACTACATAATTTTGTCTGAAATACTGTATCAGAAATGCGTTTAATTCTTCAGTGTTTCTCTCTAGTCATTGTCTCATATCTTTATATAGCAAATCGATTTTCAGTTGCCTGCAACTTGCAATAATTTGAAGGGCAAAATAAGTGCCTTGATTTTCCTTTCTACCACTGAAAAATGGGAAGAACCTAATTGGAGCTGAGTGAGTAACTAGGAAGAAAACCTGGCACCTGGTGCAACATTAGTTCATGCCAAGATATTTTGAAGCATGAGGAAATCTACTTGTTCAAGAACAGATTTTTACAGAGCAGCTTACTCCTTAATGTTCTGAATGTGCTAAATAAGAGTTGAGTTCTGTTTATTTGCTTGCTGTGGAAAGTAATAAGCATGCTGAAAATGTAACTGAAGAGTTTGTAAAATGCCTAAGTAGGACATCAGCCAGCTTCGAATTCTGTTTTCTTTCACAGATTTTAAAAGATCCAGGGTTATTGTTTATCGCGAGGAACTATAGATAGCTTTTGTGTCTGTTGCTATTAATAGATGATGTACCTTCCTCAGTGCACTGTGCTGGAGTCCTGCTTCTGCTGTGACTGAAACCAGCGGTGTGATATTCCTCTTGGCTTTTGAAGGGCAGGATCAGTCCCTAAAATTTCAGTTTACCTTGTGGGGTTTTCATGTTGGAAAGGATATGGTCAGATGACTTAAATGAGCAGGGAAAGCCACAGTGAAGTGTATTGGCAGCTTCACTCATCGCTGACTAGGTCTTATGGTCAGAACTGGAATTTTTCCCCCCAGTTTTAGTCAAGGTGATGCAGATAGAGCTTACGTGAGCACACTGTGCTCGGCAGAAGTGTTCTGGCTTTGGGGGACAGAACCCCAGCCCAGCAGCAGGCTGTTAGCTGAGCTCGGAGTTGGTGTTGGTGTTTGGGGGGTCCGGGGCTGCAGGGATCAAAGGGATGATCTTTCAGCTGGACTCCCAAGATAAACAGACTGAGCAGCATCTGAAGCCTTTAGTAGTACATGTGAGTAAATACATGTATGAAAAGGGATTGGAAAAAAGAAGGCTGACTGATACTGGGTAAAAGGGGAAGTCCTGGAGGAGTGCGTGGGGCTGGTACATCTTGAGAGAGGATGTTGGCAGTGCTTGGGGCCATGTGGCCAGTGGAGTTGGCCAGGGGGTTCTGGTTTGGACATGCCAATTTCTTTCAAGAAGAACTTCTGTCAGGTTTATTTTCAAAATGTTTCTGCTCTGTGGTTTAAGACCTTTTGTTAATTACAGTGTGATGAGGCTTTTCTTTATTTAAAAATTGTTAAATCAAGTAGCTATTTCCAGGCTTGATAATCAAAAATAATGGTAATTCAAAACTTAGTTCCATTGATAAAGAGGGTTATTTCCTAAATGAGGCATTAAACTAACACTGGAGCACTTCAATTAAAAGAAAAAAAATTGATCAGAATATAACCTATTTAGAGTCTGAGCCACCCTAATGCGGTTAATTTTAGAATAGACATCCCTTTTTTGGTGTGTTCCCTCCATCCTCCTGAATTACAGGCCTAAGTTGTCACAACATGTACCTCCCTGGATTTAAAAAAAGGCAAATTAAGTCTTCAGTAATTATAATTACTACAGGATTGTATGAACGCAAGGTTGAGAGGGGTCTTAGCCCTCAGTTCTCCCCAGCCTGTCCATGGGCAGTGGAGTCTCTTGCCCGGGGCGGCAGTTTTCGCATCATTGACTCAGTCTTTGATCGAGGGAGGCTGAGCCCATCTGAGGGATGCTCTTTAAGAGATACCAGGGGAGCTGCACATTGCAAACGTCACAGTAGATGGCTACTATTTACATTGCTTTAATTTATCCAAATTTGAGACTAAGATGATGCCCTTCCCTTGTCAGCACTGGTGGCGGGGAAGACAGGCTGGAAGCCTCAGTGAAGGCAAATACCTGCAGAGGAAAGCCTTGAATTACCCAGGTTTTTCTGCTTCCTTTGTCTGCCTGTGCAGTTTTCAGATGAAAACTTGCATTCTTTAGTCCTCAGCCTGCAGATAAACATGCAGGCAGCTTCACTCACGTGACCGGTGGCACTGGTGACAATGGGGCTACTGTCCTGCACGCACTTTGCTAGGCTGGATTCTTATTTGTCATTTTTTGGGAAGGTCTGTTTGAGTATCTTCTGTGAAAACTGGAGTTTCACATTTCAAGATAGAAGTACTTGTTAAAATTCCAGCCTGCACCTGTGCCTGATAAGCCTTTTTCTGATTAAACCTTTTTGATTCCAGTAAATATCAGAGGACCTTTGTATCTCTGAAGATTGAAAATCCAGGGCTTTATTATTTAAAGAGGTGTTAGTGAAAAATGTAACTGGAGAATATAGGTCATCACTGGAACCAGTAAATGGTATGTCTTGGGATGCTGAGTTTATTAATTGAAGGCAGTCGGAATGACGACACGCTGCAGATTGACTGTGCCTGGTTAATGTTGTTGTCATTGCACTCTGTGATACAGTTATTAAATAGGTAAAATATTTTACCTTTTCATATAGAGCCATACACTTAACTTCATCTGATTTAATGGAACTATAATTTTAATTATGATTATTACCTTAAATTATAATTAAATTTATGTGGTTTAAATTTACATTTGTGAAAATGGCTTCGTGATGAAAGCAGAAATCAGCTTTGCATTAACAAAAAAAAGGGTTTTTAACTGCATCTTAGTATGTGCTCACAGCCAAAGACTAGCATGACCTACTTTGCAACAATAACAGAGGAATCAAGCCGGGTTTTTTGTTGAAGTATCTAAATTGGCCATGAATGCTACCTACTCATGTGTTTGTAAGTATCTTTAAAAATAGCTATTGTAGCTGTGAAACTTAAGGGTTTTTTTCCTTTCTTTTATTTTGATGTAGATAATTAGCACCATGGAGCCTCAGGTGTCGAATGGCCCTACTTCCAATACAACCAATGGACCCTCCAGCAACAGTAGAAACTGCCCTTCCCCCATGCAGACAGGGGCTGCTACAGATGACAGCAAAACCAACCTCATAGTCAACTATTTACCCCAGAACATGACTCAAGAGGAGTTCAGGAGTCTCTTTGGGAGCATTGGTGAAATTGAATCCTGCAAGCTCGTGAGAGACAAAATTACAGGTAAGAGCTTCGTGTTGTTGGCTTGATGTGCATCAGGCTCAGTTCACACTTGGGGTCTGCAGAACTTCGGTGCTCATATTGCAAGTGCTTAGCACAGGGAATGCTGCAAATCCTGTGGTCAACTTCAGGTGCTAAATCTTCTGTTTTCAGTGATGCACACTGGATCTAGAACAGCTGTAGGAGAAGTCCCTTGTCTTTCAGTCTCCTGACAGTTCTGAGGGGAAGAAGGAGCACTGCCACTCTGCATGAGTGTAACATGTTGCACAGCTGCTTGCAACAGACCTCAGATGATGGCATTACTTTCCTGATCGTTGTTTTCTAGTTAACACTGACTCAAGGTGTAGGAGGGTAGTCTAAATAGCTTGAGCCATCTGACTGTTCCTACTATTTCTTTTGAACCTCACCATGCCTTCATCAAAGTTTGGCCTGTTAACACTGAAGTCAAGATGGCTCTATGTGCTCATCATAGCTCGTTTACAGTGGTGGTGGTGAACAGCAGTGGTCTGTAACTGAGAGTCTCTGCTCTGGGTTTCATTTAGGCATTTGTGGGTATTAATGAACTTACCTTTGTTCCCTGGAAACACTTGAATTTGCTATGATCCTTTTCTGCATGCAGTGGCACCTGTGTGTAGCTGCCTTCAGAATAAAAGCCTCCCATTGCAGCTTTTACCTCAAAAAGGAGAAATCTCTCTGTGCCATCGCTAGAGGTGTGGATGGGTGCAGATGCACCTAGCCTACTCTGTATCCTTGCTGCTGCAGCCAGGAACTCACTGATGCAGAAGACAGTGGGATGAAAGATCAGCTTTTATAGCTTGCTTATAGGTTGTGGGTCTACTTGCACTGTAGGTGGGAACAGCTGAAACTTCACTGCTGCTCAGTGCATCACCAGTTCTGTTACATTTAGCACAGAGAGCAGCAGCCTTGGGAAGGAAAGGGTTCCAGAAAAACAGCCAGCTCAGATGCACTCCTGGCCACTTGGGTGTGCACTCTGTGGAAAGAGGCACCGTGTAAAGATGAGGAATTAAAATACAAATCTTCATACCTACGTCTGTAACAGCCTGGCAGCTGTTGTGTTGGCAGCATTAGGATGATCTGCTTAGTGCTCTTAAACATGCAATGCTTCTTTTTTATTTACTTCCTGACATAAAGCAATGTTCTGGTTGAGCACGAGGCACGTAACAAATGGCAGTAGCCGCAGGGCAGCTCAGATCCTCAGAAGTGTAGTCCGGCAGAGCTTTCTTTAGCAAGTTGACCATGATGTATGTGTTTCAATATACCTTCTGATTGGGACACAGCTTTAGGGCTACTAGAAGGAAGAAGATTGAAAAATGGAACTGATTTTTATTCTTTTTTTCTACTTAAACAAATTGCTTGTAACCTCCCACTCCAAAAATCTCCATGCAAATATAACTGAAGTCCTCTTAAGCATAGCTGGCCCAGTATCCCAGTGTGGCATACCACCCTTAATTTCTGCCACCAGGCCAACTTACCTCCACACTGTTGTTTTTCTTTTAGTCTGAAGATAATCAGAGAAATTAAACTGCAGGATGCTTCAGTTATTTCAGACACAAGTGAATACTGAACCCTCATCTGCAGGAGTCTGGGATGCCTAGCTTGAATTTTCATCATGGCAGGTCCTGTGTTCTATGGGCTTTTTCTTTCCCATAGTCCTCAAATTCATATTTGAATTCTAAATCATTCCCTCAGGTTCCTTGCAGTGCAGTTTCAAGACTTTACATATTAAGTGTTGTTTTCATAGAGAATTGACAGTCTTTGGACAGAGAGCCATTACTTCATCAGCTAGGAACAGTATTCTTTTTGTTTTATTCCATCTCCAGCCTTTTGTCTCTGTATTTGAAGATGTGAGAAATTTGCTATATATTCTTCTGACTCTTTTGGTTTGTTTTTTGCCTATGCTCTTTTTCCCATATAAAGTCCTTAAATCTTTATGATCAGTAAAATATTTTAAAGGAACCATTCTTGGGGAAAAAAAACCAGATGCTGTGAGGACAATCACCCCTAAATGATTGAGGAGCCTACATATTAAGTGATATACAAGGGAAAAAAAACTCAGAGTAAAGAATTGGCCTCTGAAGACACTGTGCCATTTTTGAAAACAGAGTTTAATCTGCTGAGGTTTTCGGGCCTGTTACCAAGGCATTGTGCAACATTACTACACTTTAGGATGTGTTCATTCTTCACACTGAATTGAGGTAGCAGATGGAATGCAGTTCTCAGCCAGAAGCAGTCCATGTTAAAGGTTCTTAGAACGTTGAGAGTAGCAACGGAAATGCACTGAGGTCATGCCCAGCTCATCTTTCCCAATAATCATGTGTTCTTCATTAGGCTTTCTGGGTTTTGGGAGGGGTGGAAGTATGCCAGTAAGCTGTTACAGGAATGACTGGCTCTTTCAGGGTTCTCTGCTTTTTTTTTATTAGAAATCAATGTAGAGTTTTTGACAGTGAAAGCTGTCTGGTAGAAGAAACTGTAAATTCTTAAGCTATTCTTGCTGAACTGGTGAAGGTTTGAAATAATTTAGGTTTTGTCTGTTTCTGTATGTTTTTGTTGTTCATGTTCAAACTGTGTTTTTAATTTATCTTAATTGTGCACTGTTGTAGTATGTCACTAAACAAATGTTGGAGCTCTTTCTGTCAAAAATATGGGTTGTGCTTATAGATAGTAAGTTTGTTTCCTTCCTGCTAAGGTAAATCAAGGAAAGCCAGAATAAGTTAGCTGCAGAGAGAGGTTGCTTCAAGGAAAATAGAAAAGGTCATAAACCAAATCATCATCAGTTACCCTGGCAAAACGGTATTAGAAAATCTCAAATGTCTTTCTGAGGCTAGGTAGGATTTAATTGGTTCATGTACCAGATTGTTTCCCCTGTCCTGTTAAAGAATTGCACAGATTTTGTCATGTTATGTTTAGGCTCCCGATATACTTTTTTCACGGTGTCCACAGCTAAACAAAGACAGAACATACAGCATCCCTTTGAGAGAATTTATGATCAGAACTTCTATTAATTTTAGAATGGATTAAACTGTGTCAGGAATAATCATCTGCTGCAAGTCTTTTTGCTGTCTTGGAACAGTAGTAGGGTTTTTAAGAAAACTGATTCGTGATGTTACCCCTCGCTTTGGAACGACACGTGTTGAGACAAGCATATTCCTTTACTAAAAAAAATATGCTAATTTGGTAGTACACCGTGCTGAGTTGAATAGGAATGACAGCTTCTAAGACAGCCTTTAATTTGGTATTCAAAACCAAAATTGTAAACTTCGGTTGTGTTTGGTAGCTTCTCAGAACAGGCAGGATATACAGCAGCATTTTTAAAAGATGCTAATGACTTGAAAGAGGAGATGGAAGTCAGGCATACATTTTAATTATGGGGGAGGGGTTGCAACAGAAAAATGTTTTTTTCACTGCAGAGATTTTAAGGGAATGAGACAAGGAAAAACAGACTGAAGATAGTTGCCTTCATTTGGCAGGGGTGTTTAATAAAAGCAGAACTTGTGGTTGTAAAGTGTGCTTATTAAATTCTTCATTTACACTACCTAATTAATTCTAGCATTTTAAATTAACAGTGAAACTGGTCCCTGCTGTACCATTTCATAGCTACAGCATATTTCGTCCAACAACCCAGTTGTTCAGGTTTAATCAGCTGCTCTCAAAAAAGGAGAAGGAACTTGAGATAAAAAAAAACTAAATGGCATAAACATTTTAGAGCTGTGTTAGATGAAGGGGGGTGACTTCACAGAGGAAAACTGTGGCTTCAGATGTACAGGAGGCTTGGCGCTTACAGGTGACACTTAAGCTATATAGTGTTGCAGATGCTCTTTATTTCTTACTTTGTCCAGATAAAGCCACTGATAAATCTTCCTGACTTGGGGAAGCATAGGGCTTGATTCATCAGAATTTTGAGAGAAGGAATGCTGAGCTTGTGTCTCATGTTGAAAACCAAAGATCCAGTCCTTGTAGTGTCTATCCACAGTTGCTGCTGGCCAAGTGAGTTGTCCCTGCTGATGTAGTTTTGTGTATGGAAGAAAGATTTTTCTTGTTAATTTTTTTAATTGATTTAGTGGCCTTAGCTGAGCTCCTGAGAATTAAATTTTTGTTTCTATAATCTACACGGAATTTACATCTCCAAATCTCCAAATGACTGGTATCTCTGGATTTCTGCCTTTCATATCTTACAATGATCCAGGCACACTGTAAAGCAGAATATTTATTGATACAGGATTTCTGTGCAGCACTTAATTTATGACAGTTTGCATATTCCTGCTGTGTGCTACAATTTGATGTTCTTCGCATGCATAATCAGGAACTTCATTGCTCCTCTGCCCAAAAAGCAACTATTTTTAAATCATTCCTTTAGAATTTTGCAGTTTCTTTAAGATTATGCACCAAGATTTACATCTCTTGTTTTAATTTCAGGTCTTTAAGAGGACTAATACAGCCTTAGATTAAAACTGCACTTCAGATATAATCATGCCTTGAAAGTGCCAATATTGATGATCCTAGTGAAAATGCAGGACAGACAAGCTCTTGACTCAAAGCAGTAGTATCTGTGTGTTGTCACACCTTAAGAGAGAAAGAAATACTGAGTGTTCTACCTATTGTCCTCTCAGTTTTGAGAGATGGTCCATTCCTCACCCTTTGGATGTTCAGCCACATGATGCAAGAATCAAAAGCTAACAAAATGGCAGAGTCCAAAACAGTGCAGTGTTATGAGAGAGTACAGGAGAAAATCTTACACGTGAGCAGTGTCCAATGCCCATTTCTCCGTAGAAAACGGTACAGTCCTCATCTGGGGAGGATGTTCTGCCTGTGCTCTGAGCAAGCCACCATGAACTGCTTCTGATCCAGAAGTAAGTCCACACCGTGTTAATTTTTACAGGGCACAGGATATCAACTTATTTCTTACTCTTTCCTTGTATAACCAGCAGCTCGCTGGCACTTACCGAAAAGGTGCTGCTGTGAAGAGCCGTGAAAAGCCAAGGGCAATATTTTATGTAGCCAAGCATGTTCAGTGAATGGTGGCACTGAACTGGTGTCTGTCCAGAACATGCTATTCCGAGACTGCATGCTTAGATTTTTCTGAAATTTGGGGCCTAATTAAGCAGCCTGAATTTCACGTCTGGAATCGGTGACTGCTGGGAGCAGTGTCTGGAGAAGGCCTGTATCCTCTGGAGCAGAAGTCATTAATTGTGGCGGTGACCCTAGGAGGCAGGAAGGAGGGAAACCAGGTATGATCACAGTCCCCGACAGTACGACTGTCCAGGCGGGAGGCTCTTGAATCATGGCAAGCCTGCAGTGGCAGGAAAACACTACTTGAGCTTCCCTTAGTAAACAGGCCTCGTATTGGCCTGGTGTTTGCGGTGGGCAGCAGCTAACCTTACGTATTTTAATGGGAGATTTTGGTGCCGGATAGAGTAAATGAGCAAGGGGTGATGCTGTCCATCTTGGGAACAAGAGGGGGCTCTGAAAGCTCATCATAATGGAAAGATGCAAAAGAAACACAGGATTAATGGTTAAATTTAATTGTAGGAAAGAGGCCTTTACAGTTTGTGACAACAGGTAACAGTTGCAGAGTTAATTCTGCATTTGAAAGACTCGGGCTGGAAATTGCAGAGATATTAGTAAAATCGTGCTGCTTTGTCAAGGGGGAAAATATTTTTATTCAAAGGAAATACTTCACAGCTATTTCTGTTTAGAAGCTGCAGATAGAACCTGTATTCACTGAAAATTTCACATACAAAGACTGCCAGTGTTTAGTAGGTTTTCTCTAGGAATCTTGTAAAGGGCATACCTAGTGTTTCCTATTGGAAGAAAAAATGGCCCATATGCAGATAAATACAGCTTACTGTGAAACCTGGCATTAAGTTACCTGATCCTAAATGACTGAAAGCCGAATTTGGGCATAAACTGTTTTTACACTCGATGTCCGATTCACTGATTGTGCTTTGAAAGTGCCTTCCCTTCTGAGATATTACTGGTTCCAGTGGCTTTGCCCGCTTAAAATACATTAAACAGATAGGATTATAGAATGTAGGGATTATGTTAGATAAGACTTGGACTGTTTAGAAAGTATGTAAACAGTCGAGCCTCATGGCATAAGCCCACCTAATAACAGGGTTTAGGAGCGAAATTCTTTGTAGAGGTAGTTTATTCCCTTGTAGGCTTGGATGTGTTTTGGTAATTCTCTGTAAAGCAGTGGTAACAAGTCACTGATCTGATAACGTATTTGGTGTGGATCTTGTTAGACTAGACTGAGTGTTAGCAGCAGTTGCTTTGCCCAGGTGGTAGATGAGAATTAACAGCCCTTCAGAACAGGAAAAAAGAAAATCCGACTTGTGTACTGTGGTGTTCACCATTTACAAAGTGAATATAATTCTGGACTTCGGTTTGATTGTGTTTAAGGGCCGTATTTAGAAGTGTCCCTCAAATTGGCTGTAGAGGGAATCTCTGTAAGCAGCAGTGTGGCTTTCTGCATTGCATTTCCTTGACAGTTAGTATTGTTGAAATAGGAAAAAAAATTGTACAGCAGAATATTTGCTAGACTACTCTTGTCTGAAATGTTCACCAAATAAGTGCTTTACTTTTTTTTTTGTTGTTCAGGAAGTGACTTAGATTGGCCTCTATGTTTTGGTAGGTACAGGAGATTTGTATGGGAGTTAAGTTCATGTTCAAAATCCAGTGAGGAAAGAGTGGTCAGATAAACCTGTGTAACTGCAGCTGAAATTCAAGTTCCCAGAAAAGCACAAGTCTGAAATGTGGTTTAGAACTGGGAAAAAAAAAATCTTTTTGTGAATCGGTTGGAATACAGAGCATGCCTCAGTTTTTGGTTATAATTTTTGCCTAGTGCCTTCAGTTGCATGCAAAGAATAAAATATTGAGACATTAAAACCAGACATGTTTCAGAGTCCTTTTTAAACCTAAAATATAGAATTATTTTTAAAAGACTAAATATATGGCTCTGTTAAAAAGACCTTTAAGTTGATCTTAATTTGGTGGCCTAGTTTTTTTTATATCTTATTTCCTGCAGTGTATTCTGCTCTTGAGCAGAGATAAACCTAATTTCAGTGTTGCATATCCTATTTGAAGGGCTGCAGATTGAAGACAATCCTCAAATATTGATTATCTAAATGAACATTTGCTCTGAGTATCTGAACTAAATTCATTAGCGCTGTGGGGGAGGGAGCACAGAAATAGTAGTGTCTTAACGCTGGATTTCTAAAAAGTGTTTGGTATTCTTTAATGTCTCTTCTAAATGCTGAGGAAAACGGTCAAATTTGCATCCATCATTTTCTTTATCACCTCTCTGCAGTTGGCTGGCGCGTACTCTGCGCCGGCGAACAAAAGAATTTTGATTTCTTGATTATTGGAGAAAAGCAATTGAAATGAGTGTTGGGGCAAATAGGCAGAAAGCAAGTAGGCATGACCCTCGTGCTGTGAAAGAGCTGTGTAATTAACTTCAGTAGTTTCAATCCAGAGCTTGTTCTGAAGCGCATTAAATGCCTGTAACGCATATTTAGTTTATTCTTCACTGTTTTAACTGCTTGATTTGAGTAAATAACATCACCTTCCTGTCAAGTCTAGTGGGGAAGGATTAGCAGTATGGTTTTCCTCAACAGCACAGGCACACCTACGCCTCTGAAATTGTGGCTCCCAGATACAAGGTTATTCGTGAAGCTTTTCAGTGTGTCTGACCTTCTAGTCTGATACTTTCTTTGCATCCCTCATCTGTGTGAGGATACTCTGTCTACCAGGAAACAGCCAGGTGAAACGGCTGCGTTGGTGGATGCTCTGCCTGACGGTCCACCCTTACCTTCAGTGTTCGCTATTCTTTCCTCATTCTGCCCTTCCCTCTAGAAGCACAGACTCTGTGCTTCAGCACTCATGTGCAGCTCCTTCTGTCCCTAACCCTTTTTCCTTCCTTTTAGCCCAAGGATGACAAGGAGAAAGGGGAGGAAAGGAACAAGAATTCCAGGAAAGCTCTGGGAGATTGACAGCAGTGTCCATTATCAATGCACTCCCTTCCAGCTGAGGCAGGGTCTCTTGGGGCAGCAGTGACAGCAGCACACCAACATAATACCTCCCAGGGCCCTGAGGCTAACTTTTCCAGCCTTAATCCAGTTCCTGCCACTCAAGACCTTCTGTCCTTCAGCCGTACCAAGGAGCGGCTGCACCTCTGCCTGTCTCCCTAGTGCCAGGCAGCTTGTCCAAGAGCAAGTGGCCTGTGCTGTGCAAAACCAGTCTGAAAGGTTTTGTAAGTGGCCTCCCTCCTGCTCTCCCTTTCCACAAGGCTTTGCTTTTTACCAGCACTGCAATAGGAGTTTCTTCTTGGCTGTAAGATGGCGTTTGTGGAATTTGTCACCTGCCTGCAGTAACTGTTTCTCAGACTCAGTGAGCCAAGAAGTTCCTGCTCCCTCTGTTGCAGATTCATCATCACTTGACTTCCTAGCATGCAGGTGCTATTCTTTACAACCAGAAAAGCCCTGCAACATCTTCACCTTGACTTCTGGGAATGGACAACCTGAGATGTTCAGATCAGTGTTGAGATCTGCAGCCCATGGGAGTGTACATCCTCAGCATTCCTATCTTTTTCCTGTTTTATGCTAACTCAGGTTATGTGCAGTTGCTGTACTGATGAAGTAAACTCTTCAGACTCCATCCACTTGGACCCTATCCTTCAGATCTTCTTTGGTTTTGGGGTTATTCTTAAGTGACTTGAGCAAGGACCTGCTTACATGATCAAACCAACCTGTTTTCTATTTGTCAAGTGAGACACCGTCTGTAGAGGTCAAAGTTCCTTTTGGAATATCTACTGCATGGATTTCTTGCCTGGCCTTAAATCTGTTCTTTCTTCAAGAAAACTTTAGAGGTTCAATTGCAGTGCTTCAAACTTGACATAACATGAAGATGATATCCTATTATGCACAAAAATATATGGAGAGGGGGATTTACTAGGTGTTTTTCTACACCTGCACATCCCCAGTGCTGCTCACCAGCTATTCTTTTCTGCTTAAAGGATGATTTCTTGCCTGTCTTGGGAGTTGGACAACCTTTGTATGCATCTCCCTGGCAATCGCACTCATTACCTTCTCAGTAACCTGTTGGCTGTTGGGGTTGCTCTGATGCTCAGCCTTTGCCAACAGACCAAGCACACTTCTTTGGATTTCAGCAGCATCCCTATGGCCTATCCCACACTTCATTCCTGGGGCAGTCATTGCAGCCTCTGGCTTTAAACCACTTGTGGTACAGCCTGAGTCTTGTTCAGGCTGTTGTGCATCTCTGCCTGTTTAGACAGGCTTTGCCCAGGTGTCATGTGTCTGAGTTTTGTGATGCCATGATCTTGTGGTCCCTCTCATCCCTGTGAGATTTGGATTCTAGGAAGAGTAGAGAAAGAGGGGAAGAAAGTACCACATCACTCAAGTCCAAGTCCATTTCTTGGACGTTGCTCACTGGCTCTGCTTTGGCTGACTCACGGCTGGGCTTTGGACGTAGCTACTGTTCTCCATCCTTCCTGAGTGGGATCCATCACTGAGTCAGCAGGGACAAGTAGGAACATCTGCAAGGAATTTCAGTGCAAGTTCCTGACTTGCAGGAGCTGCTGGAGACAGGACGTGGGACTAGGCAGACCTCTGCTCTGACCCATGCTGCTGTTTTTGTGACTGTAATAGCATCTGTTTAATCAGCAACATGTATCAGCTGGGGGTGGGGAATGAATGTTTTTCTTTTCTTCACAGACTGGTTTTTGGTTTAGATGGCTTTCAAGGGGTGCTGCAAAAGCAGATGGGCAAATAGCTGTGTCATACTCACCTGCAAGCAAACAAATGGCAGCATTGCCAGTGTGAACAATTGCTGTACTGGAGGGGTTGCTGTTTGTGGTTAGGTGTGATGTGCCCACTGCCCCCTGCGGATAACGGTGCTCACACGCATTGTGAACCACCTTAAATAGGTATCAAAAGGCTTACTCTTGTTACTGTGTTCTAGGATCCACAAAATGAGGCTGCCTTCCTCTTCCTTGGGATGCTGCTGGTTAGATGTAGGGGCTGTTTTGACTTCTCCTGTTGTGAGGATGGTAGGTAGGACATGAGAAGATAGGAGATGTAACAAGGAAGGATTCTCCAGCACTTACTTTTTTGGACTGTTCTGCATGCTGGGTCTGTGTAGTTTCTATTTACCAATTTCTCCCACTTCTATACTTTCTCATTATCTTCCTGCTCTGGAAGCCACTTAATCTTAGACAAAAATTCCAGCCCCAAACACAAACAGCTTGGGAGCTTAACTGTAACTTTTCCCCCTTTGTGCTTTCTACTACAGTGGAATAGCTGCCTTGTTACTTTGATTTTGGTTATTGGTAGGGTTGTGTTACTTATTTGTTCCAGGTTAGGTATGTTTAGGTATTTTGCCAAACTGGAAACCAAAGGGAAAAATATTTATATTTTCCCTCTCCTCTGTTTACTAGTTGAATGTTGTATCTTCTCACATCTGTGAAAAGTCTTTCTAAGAATCACATCATAAAACCTGCACTGTTTTTGTGGTGGTCAGCCTTCAATAACAGCTTGTCATGACATCTACATGTGGCACATCCAGCAGATGGACACAAGGATAGTGTCATGGGAGAAGGAGTTGGCTAATACAAATTAAATCTGCCACCTTGAAAAGGAGATTGGCTTTTGTCTGAAATTTTGAGGAGCATATTCATGCTAATAGTTCTATCACTCCAATTTCTTGATGATTTTGTTGAAAAGAATAAGTAGTATGTGCACACAGCGAAGTTGTAGTATTTTCACCTTTAAGCAGTTTTCCTTTTTGTTACTTCTGTTACCTGCAAGTACCTGAAAGGAATGTTATAAACATTTGAAACATATTTAAATCCCTGCTCTTGTTCTAAAGTTCTTAAGTTCTGTCTTAAAGCAGAAGCAAATTTGTTAAATAGGCTCACTGCACTCGAGTATTGATGGATAGCAAACCTTTTATAGGTAGCACATTTTGGAATACAGTAAAGTGGCTTTACTTTCTCAGCATCTTTCCAGATGCTGTGTAAAGTAATCTACGTAAATCTAACGATGACAGATTAACCTTCTTAGCTGTCAGGTTGCAGCTTTTATTTATGCTTTTGCTGATCAGATTAAAAATGCTACAGACACAGGTTGTGCTGTTAATATTAAATTTTGTATTCCGGTCTGTAATAAATGACTTTCCTCTCTGCATTGGAAAAACTGGTTAGTAGAACTCATAGAGTTTAATTAGTAGGCTGTTTATGAGACAGAATAGGTATTCTGAGTCATTGTTCAGAATTACTGTGAAATTTCTTAGTGCTGTGGTGGCTTTTGTTTTTTGTTGTTTGACAGAGGCTGAGGTACAAAACCCTAAATGTTGCTAAATTAAATCATTTAATGACAAAATTACCAGGGCTTTTTAAACTTGCAGTCAAACCAGGTTTCACGTATTGCTGTTGCAGTATATTGTTATGTCCTACTTAACAGTGTTTTGCAAAACAAGAATATTGGTGTTTTCCAGTTTTATGGGCCTCTGCCACTTCCTTTTAGACTGGAACTGTTACTGCTGCTATTTCCACATAAAATGCTTCCAGCTTTGAGGATGCACTAGATTTTCATCCTAACTGTGCCTTTTCTAGTTCTGCTTGCGTAGCTCTTCTCGGCGAGGGTGCGTGTTCCTGGTCTGTGGCAAAAACCTCTGCTATAAACCAAGTGTTAAGCCACGACTGACTCTTTACTCTGCCCATGCAGTTCCATCATGGGTCAGAGAGGTGGGACCTTGGTCAGCACTGTCTTTATTGTCATTCTGTCCTGTCTGTCTTCTCCCCATCGCTCCACTTGCTGATAACCTTCTGCAATAGTGGGTTTTCTCAAAAGCTTTGACCCCAGGTGCCTGTCGTGATTGTGTTTGTGGGAAAGCTTGGTACATTTGCACCAGAACTGTGCCCACTGTGCAGGGTGGGACTGCTGTGCTCTGAACTTCCTGCCTCTGAAGCCTGACCAATGAAAAATAACTTTGCTTTCAGTGTCTGCTCAGTATTAATATTTTTAGTTGCCTTCTGCTCCCATCTAGATTCCAGAAATACCAGTATTTGGGATGGGGTGCAGGAAGGGAAGATAAATCTGCTGTAATGAAGTGTGTACCTCTTCCATGACCTACTGGCTTACACCGGAGTGCCTTTTCTCTTTGTTTTCAGACCTTCTAATTTTTAAACCCTCTTCTAATTTCATCTTCTCATGAGTAACAGTGTTAAGTAGCATGCTTCTGATATTTTACCTACAGTCATAGTCTTTACATATTTGAAGTACAGGCTTTTGAATCTCCTTTAAGTCACAGTTTAACCAAGGGGATAGCATATGTTAATGTCTTAGCACTGGACACTTCTAACTCTTCCTTGTTAGTTGCTCTCAAGTCTTAAGTAATTCTTGATTGAAGAAGCTGGTGGTTGCTGAAATTTCCTTTTTGTTTGCTTTATCTCCAGTGCATACACTTGTTATGGCAGAGTTTACCATTCTTTATGTACTGCTGGTCCAGCAGTGCCGTGTCCCCTCTCCACGGTGTGACACGGCCTATTTGGGGGGTGAAAGGCTTCCTACCACATTACACATCCTTCGTGTAGTGCAGGGACTTCTCCGCAAAGCAGTTACCTAGGTCTGTTGCAGACCTCTTTCCACACTGCTGTGTACCAGTTTTTATGTGCTGGTCTATCTTTTGCTTTTTCCTGGGTCTATTTGTTTTCACTTTTTCTCACTGAATATTGTTTTAACTTAGCCTGTTTGTTTTTAATGTCTGTGTTCTTGTGTTTAGTTTGTCTCTTCTTCAGCATTGAATTTTCTGTTTGGGGTAGACAAGTCATGGCTGTTTCTTGTCCATTCATGCCTGTCCCCAGAACACTGGATTTTTATAGTACAGTCCCTGTTCTGTTCTGGGACAAAGCGGGGAGGAGTGCAGCCTTGCTCTTCTCAGAACAGCTGCTAATTCAGAGGCTGTGTGCTCCTTGAAGGAAGGGGGAGGAGATGATGAAAAGAAGGGAAGCAAGAGATGTCAACTAGGGGAGAAAAAATCCAAATATTTGTTCAGAAATGGAACTCAGTTGTCTCACACATGTCAGGAGCAGTAACTTCTGAAAATACGCTTAATCAGTTGCTTGCAGTAGTATGAATGCACCCATGCTTAAAATCCAGGTTTACATTTAAAGAAACTTGACCAAAAAAAGGGAAAACAAAAGAGGAGGAGAATATATTCTGCAGCATGAGATGTGCGTGTTGTTTACCGTGTCCCTCCAGCCCAGCACAAGTCCCAGTGGCCCAATAATAAGGTTACTGTCCTAGGGTGGGGGAGATGCCATTCTAGATCCCTGGCCTAGTGACTGTGTTAGTCGGTCCAAGTTCACCCTGGAAATCTCAGTGCCTTTCAGTTTCTCTTCCCCAAAATGGGCATGAAAGTGCTTTCCTCGGTGGTGTTTGTGAGGAAAGGTGCATTATAGAGATAAAATGCTTCTGTGCTATGGTAATGGGAGCCGCAGAAGACTCCAGCCAAGTCAGCAGCATCTGTCTCAAACTGCCACTTAAGCTTTGCATGCAGATTAGTCCATGTCTGCAAGCGCAGTAATTACACAGCTGACTTTGTTAAAACTGTAGTGTGCAGGTAAGAGCTAAGTCTTGTTTCAGGTGATGCTGAACACCTGAAATGCTAGAACCCTTTAAGAGACTGTAAGGCACTATTTGCCAGAGTAGGCATCTTCCGTATTGCTGGTACGGCCAGGTTTAAAACAGAGTACTTGCGTGTTCTTGAAAGTCCTCTCAATTTCTGTGGGAGTAGGATTTTCAGAAGGATCTGGAGGTGCTGGGCAGCAGCAGACCCTGTCAGAGCATGCTCCATCTTCTGGGTGGTGTGTGGGGCTACTCCAGAATGAAAAGCATTACTGTGTCTAATCTTGAGGGCTGGCAGCTACTGTCAGTTGATGTTTAATTTACATGAGAACTGGTACTGCTTCAGCATCTGAAAATCAAGACGTTAAATTACACTGTCTTGCATTAAGGGATTTGTCAAAACTACAGAGGAGAACAGAACTCGTGCAGTCTCGTCTGGCACTGCCTGGTAAAGCCAGGCTTCCCAGTTAGCACGGTGCTGGCTGAATGACCTTGCTTTCTGTTACAGGGAGCTTGCAGTTGGGTTTTGGGGTCTTGGTGTTTGAGGTCACCACATTCAGGTCCTGGCAGTTCTCCTCCAAACAGATGCAGAGGTCCAGGGGTCGCAGTTACCTCAGCAGCACTGTTTGATCGCTCCAGCTACATTTATAGGATTTGTTTCACATTTTGGGCAATGCTTTTTTTAATCCACTCTTTTTCTAGGCTTGTTGTCATGGTATCTGGCACTTCCCATTCAGATATTAAAATTGAGTGAGTGGTGTCTGTATGTCTGGTTCATCTTCCCTCTCTTATCCTCTCCCTGAGGGAGAGTTTTACGTGGGATGTAGCACGCCGTTTGCAAGGGCTTCCTTTGGGGGATTTTTTTTAATCACGCAGCAGTGTCTCTGGTGGAGAAGACCTGGTGTGAAGAAGCCCCTTCCTCTTGGACTGGGCTGTATTAAATCCTATGTGCATAGAGCTCCCCTGGGAGCTCATAGTGCAACACCTGACTCCCCCCCGCAAGCTCCCCAAAAAAGCCTGTCTCCTGCACGAATGAGCTTTTATCCGGGTGTCTCAGGCACTGCCAGGATTAAGGCAGTGGTAAGCGTTTTCTCCCTGCACGTTTTCCATGGGGAGGGCGCAGTCTTTGCTGTTTGGGGATGAGGGCTCCGATGCCTTGGGGCAGAGTCTGTTTGAGGAACCTTGTCCTCTCTGAGCAGGTTGTTGTCAGCATGTACAGCTGCTCTAGCTGGAGCTGGGCCTCAGGCTGGGGAACTCAGGGATTCTGCCTGAGGTTTGGGGTTAGATTTGCTTATTTGTTATGCAACTTCAAACGTGTTTTAGGAGAGCTGTTATAAGGGTACCCCACTGTGAGTCTGGAATCTGTCCTCTCCGGTGGGATCTTAGGGGTCTGCTGACACTCAGTGTTGCTGATGGCCGTTTTTAGCCACGGGTAGGTTGTGCTCCCTGGTTGTAGGTGCACTGTAGCGTCAACGCATGGGTTCTAGATTGGATTGTGTTTAAACGCAGCTGGCTTTCCCTAATCTGGAAGGGGGATCTTCTCAAAAGAATTAACAAGGGAATCTGAAATAGAGTAATTTGATGGTAGACTCTCAACCAAAATTTGTACCCAGTCACCTTCCTGCAGAAGGCAAAACCAAGCTATTGACTACTTGTTCTTTTTTTGGTTTTGCTTTGGGGGAGGTTACACATTTTTCCCTAAACTCTTGCAAAAGTAACAGTTACACTGTAATAGAAGATGCTTTGTTGCTCTTCACGGCCAACATGTATTAAATAAATCCTGGTCTATACAAATATAAAGATTCTGTTCTAAATTAACTGGACTAAACAGATGTGGTGATAAAGAACTACATTAAGTTACACTTCTAGTTGGATTACAGGCAATTATGATGGTGACAACCTTAGTTTAATTTTTTGGTCCTAGGAGCACTGTGCGCAGAAGCTGCTTCCCCTGTGACTGCTGTGTGCATCGCTGGGCCGACAGCAGGGCCTTCTGCTTGGTAAAGGGGTGGAGGGTGAATGAGACATGTTAGCGCTATAAAAAAGCATCAGACAAGGAGCAGCATTTGAACTGGTCTCATGATCAGATCTCATTTTCCCTTGATTTGAATCTTCTCTCCATAGCTTAATTCCTTTTTTAGGTAAACGGCTTTATTTGTTGGTAACTATCACAGCAACAAAAAACCCCGAAGCAGGCAGTTCACTTGATCCTCTTTGTGCCTTTTGAACGTGTCTTCTCAAGGGTATTGAGGTAACCTTCTCAAAGCCCCTACTTCATACAGCTTTTCATACAAGTTGCAGTCATTCTTTGTCCTTCCAGGAGTGTGTTTAAATGGTTTGGAGGCTCACGAGGTTGTGAACTGAAGTGGGACTACCAGCTGGAGCAGGGCTTACCTTGAATGCCAGTCTCTTCTCTTACTGTTGTCTAGAAGATGGGAAGCATGATGAGTCTTTTCTTGCCCCTCTCTTGTTTGCTGCTTTCCTTGCCAGCCATCTGTAGGTGGTGTTTATTAGGAACATGCCCTGTTCATGGGAATCATTGGGGAAGGTTGAAGAGCATGTGCAGGTCTGCTTGGAAGAGTCAGAGGTGGACAGCAAGTTGAGCTCAGCTGCTTCGATAGAGAGAAGCTCACTCTGCCAGTGTTTAGGGAACAAACTGGTGCCAGTGGTTGGAACAGGCAAAAATTGGAGCTGGGAGACTTGGAAAATTCATGGCAAGTGTTATTTTATCTTTTGGTCCCAGACCCAGGAAGACTGAAGGCTGTTACTGTCTGATGCTTTTGTCTGGCTAAGACGAGACGAGCTGTCAGCTGTGTCCGGCTTCTGAAGGAAGGGGCTGTGTCAGAGACCAGCACTGGTGCTCAGTGGCTGTCGGGGGTCAGCTTTCATTAGGGTTCATATTTGGAGAAGAAACAACAAAACCACAATTTAAAGCAGTTTGCATTGTTGCTGTCTTGTTCTGTGCTGGTTTTCGTGAGTGACTTTAAAGGACTATGGCCCCACTATAATGTGACTTTGCATTCCAGAGTAATCTATGTCCAAGGCGAAAAAGGCTGTTTTAAACTTTAACTTACCTGGTCACAGGTGAGCAATTCAAAGCTTTACTCTTCTTTATGTTTGCTTCTAGAATGGTTTCCTGCAATAGGAAGGCTTCAAACTTGTCTGAGAAATCAATTTACTTCTGCTTTTCTTGTGGGAGTGATTGCAGTGGGAGCTGTATGGAGGAAGAACAGCAGGAACAGTGTATTGGTAGAGCTTCAGAGCAGAAGAGATTATTGAGCACCTAACACATCTTGCCAGAACCTTCCCTGGATTAAATCCTGCTTGAGCTTAGAGTGTAGCTTTCAGGGAAAAAGAACGGACTTTCAGAATTTCCAGTGGTAGAAGAGCTGACAGGATGGTTGGTAGGTAGTTAAAATAATGATACTTTCAATGTCAAACAGGACAAATGCCTTCCCCAGGAAATCAGCGTTGGTTTCGTTGTTTCTAGTCCGGTTTGCTGTGTTTCACCTGCCAAGCACTGGGACTTGGAATATGTAACTCCATGTCTTACCTGCTGGATGGACATTATTTAAAAGCAAGATCTGTACTTCAGATGAGTAATGCAGTACTGTTGAAGTTTTGATAAGGTAGACAGACTGACCCCGCCTTTGAGTAGAAGGGTTTGTTCAATCCTATAGTCTTTCTCACGGCACCAACACCAAGGCATCGGTGCCTTGAAGCAGGACTGGGCACCGTGATTTGGCAGCAAAGCACACAGCTCCATCAGGAGCAGCGTGGGTTTGGGGTGGGGGTTGTGTGCAGCTCTTGTCCGAGAAGAACAGTTTTAACCCTCTTGGCAGCATTGCAGACTTGATGTGGTTGACTATCTGTCCCTGTGTATCAGTCCTCCACTTCCCGTTTGGAAAGCGTGCCACAGTTGTGCTGGGGATGTGATCTGGGGGGTTTTGCGATGTGTTTGTAGTTGACTGAGAAGCTTAAATTGCTTTGCACCTTCACTCTGTCCTCTTTGTTCTTAGCCTCTCATCCTGTCTTTCTGCAATCGATGATTTTCAGGAGCAGGCAAGGAGTTTGGTTTTTTTCCATTCACTGATGGAAATAAACAGTTTAGGGCCAAGATCTGTTTCCTGAGAGACCTGTAGGAAAAAATCTTTCTGGTGATTTCCTATTCACAATTCCCAGTTAGAGATCTGTTGGCTGATTATCTTTAATTTATTTAATGTGTACCATGTTAATTTTGTTTTAGTCGATTAATAAGCCGTACCAGATAAAGTGCTTTATAGAAGACCAAGTATATCAATGCTATTAAACAGACATTCTTAAAATTTAAGTCAAACTTGTAATCTCATCAAGAAGGATGTCCGTTTAGTCTGACAGGATCTATTTTCCGTAGACCTAATTCGATTGACATTGATTTTATTACCCCTCTCTAACACTTTATTGTTGGAGTCCAGTATCGAATACTCTGTGGTTTTGCCTTGCTCAGCATTAGACGGATGGGCCTGTAATTACTTGGGTCATCCAGTCCTCTTTTAATTTCTGTGTGAAATTCTTTCCTCCAGGCTCCTGGAATTTTTTCAGTGCTGTAAGAATTACTGAAAATCACAAGAGAACTGTTTGCCTCTTTGGTTTTTGGAGTGTATTCTGTACAAGTCACCCTGATCATCTCACTTAAACATGTATAAATTCAGGAGCCCTGGTTTAACATCCACCTGTGTTGCTAGTTAGAGCTTCACATGGCTCCTTCAGGTGTAGGTAACACAGCTGTTTTCTCTGTGCTGTTACTATTACTATCTGCTGATGAGTCAGCGTGAGTGTGAAGGATCTCTTTCTGTAGTCTTAAAAAAAACCCAAACTTTTTTTCTAACCTTCATGAGCCAGAGATTTTTTTTTTCCCATGTTTCCTATGACTTTTCTGTTCTAACTTAGAAAGGGAACACAGATAGAAACCAATATCTCTTATGTGTGGCATTGGCCTGAGCAGACTGGCTTACAAAGGAAGTAAAAGCAGGTACCTCTTTCACAATTGCAGGCTTTTGGATGTGTGGATAAATGTTATAAACAGGCTGTATTGAATTTTTTTCATACTCATTCTCATGGCTTGTTTAAAAACCGGTGGCCTTCAGCTCTGTGGAGCCTTCTAAACTATGAAATATGTATAATATCAGCTTGGGCTTGGCTTTGCACATGTGTGTTTAAGATTGTCAAGTCCTTGATCTTTAACCCTGTTACTGCTTGCTTTCAGACCTACTTTTTTTACTGGGTCATAGCGGGTCCACTACACGCTTTCTGCAGGCTAGATGAAACATCCAGGAAGAGCAATGGTGCTGGTGATACAACAAGGTGGTGGTTTAGGATCATCTGGAAGTAGCTCTTCCCTGCCCTGCTGAATCACAGTGTGCAACGAACTAGTGGCTTCCAACCCACAGAAAACATTTACTATTTACGGTGCTGATCCTGGGAGTGTAGCATGGGAGCGAACTTCATGTCTCTGTGGGGTCCCACTGAGAGGTCCAGCTGCTTGCTTCGTGCTGCCAGATTGTGTCCAAAGAAAGGTTACCCTTTTCGAGTGTGTGCAATAGGAGTACACGATAAAAAACCTGGAAGTTCGTACTGCTTCACCATACTCTGGAACAAATCCTTCTCTTCTTTCTCTACCAGTAACAATTTGGAGTTCTTTCCTAGACTCTGTGTCCGACACAAAGTCGTGCTCTTGAAAGTAATTTGAAAATAATACTTCTAGCTGGATGTGTAATTTCTTGGTTTCCTAGATGTTTAGCACGCTGAAACTTCATGATGTCTGCCAGCAGCTGTAAAGCTTTTCACAAGTTATTCTTCTGGTTTTATTTTCTTTTCAGTTTTTTGAGATACTTGGTGGGGCTGGGTGTCTGCCATCATTAAATGGTGGTGTTTAGGGGAGATGCTGGAAAATACAAAATAGGCCTCTGAAGTGGCGTGCTCTTAAAGATTTTCTCTCCTCGGCCTCACTGGTATGAAGTGAAGCGTATGGCAGAAAGCACAACCGGAATTTTCTGATGGAAACAACTGCACCAAGGCTTCAGTAGGCTGCAAAGGCTGTGGCTTGAGGATTTTATTAAGATAGAAGTTTTCTTGAATAAAAACTGCTTAGCATTGAGCACTGACCCACTCTGTTTTCTGAGAATATAATACAGCAAGTATAGCCATTAATTGGTAGGAAATAAGCAATAGCTCAGGAGTAAGAGGCCTTAAATTCTGTTACAAGTTTTATGTATTTCATGATGTTCCCGAGTATATACTACCAAGAGGAAGTTGTTTCTGTGTACCTATTATTCTAAGCAAAATTTTCTGACAGTGTAATGTTTTCTTTAAGCTGGGTTCTGCAGATAAGTGTGCAAACAGCTTTGTTAGTGCTGGTACTCCTTCAGCTTGGGGAAAGCGCTTGTTTCCATTAGGACGCGAGAATCGGATGATAGCTAAATAAGGTGAATATACTGGGGAGCTCCAAGGAAAGGAGTGAATGGCCTGTGAAGGCTTTGTCTCATTCTTTTCTTGTATTGCCATTATTTTTCCTACAGCTTGTGATGTCTGAGTTTATCCCTAGTGTTGTCTTTGCAGAAGTACTGACAGAAGCAGGCATGTTTGTATATTACTAAAAGTCACTGTGTATGTGTTGGAGGTTGGTCAGCCCATGAGCCTTGGGAATAACAGCGGCTGGACATGGTCAGTCTGGACATGGTCAGTCTGGACATGGTCAGTCTGGACATGGTCAGTCTGGACATGGTCAGTCTGGACATGGTCAGTCTGGACATGGTCAGTCTGGACATGGTCAGTCTGGACATGGTCAGTCTGGACATGGTCAGTCTGGACATGGTCAGTCTGGACATGGTCAGTCTGGACATGGTCAGTCTGGACATGGTCAGTCTGGACATGGTCAGTCTGGACATGGGCTCCGTAAATCCCAGGGCCTTGTGTCAGCTGCTTGTGACCTACGTACCTCTGAGAGCCGATAGATGGGTCATGGGAAAAGTAGGCACGCGAGCTCAGGCTGTCCAAGCCCTGATCCTTGCATGACCCTTCTTACACAAAACAGGGTTAGTTTCCTAGGTCGGGCTCCTTCTGCCTAAGGCTGTTTAGGATTGAAAGTGTTAAGGACTGATGTGTGCAGAGGCACAGGGGTTGGGGCTGTATAAAACACCTTAGGTCGGACAGGAGGAGGAAGGTGTGGCATGAAAAGCGTCTTCACGGAGGTTCCAGGCTTTGTGGTCAGTCAGAGTTGGTTTGCCATTCTTGGTTAATGTTGTGTAACTTGGGTGAGAATGTTTTTGTGGAGATTAATGCAGCTCTCCAGGAAGACTATATTTTATGGTTTTTTCTGAAATTAAATTGATCGGATGGAATTGCTTCCTGGATATACTGTAGTTGAAAACAGCAGTTTCCTATGCTTACGCCTGCATGTGGGCATTTTAAGCATGAACTGCAGTGTTTCCATGGATTTTTAAGGCCTTCCATCACCCAGTTAGCATCTTTTTAGTGCTTTGATCTGATTTCGTAAGACAGAAGTGCTCCCTGTATTTGTGTTACAGCAAACGCTGTATTTTTGGTGGTGTCTGACTTTGAGAAACACACAGATGCTTTTTTGTAGTCCAGGAGACAAAGAAACAAAGCTTTGTGCTTGGGAGGCAGGATCCGTGCCTCCGGGGTACGCCGAGGCGCTTGGCGTGCAGCTGCTTTCCCACCCTGCGCTCACTCCTGGTGAGCAGGAGCTGCGCCGCCCTTTGCTCCCGCGGATGGAAATCTTCTCCCACGAGTGCTGTCCTTCTCCTTGGGAAGGATTTTCACACGTTTCCTCTTGCTGCCTGTGAGCAGGAGCACTTAGCTCCCTGGCACATCCGCGCCCAGAGGCAGGTCGCGTTTTGCCTTGCTCCTCTCCGGGTACAGTGAGGGGTTTGTGAGGAGCGTGGCTGAAATAGAGGACTGCTCGCTGCTGCTTGCGATCTGATTATCCGTGTATGGTTAAGCGCGTGTGCCTGACATCTTGCTGTGTTTTCCAAATGTGCAAAATAACTTCAGTAGGAGGCTGGAAGGAAGGGATCTGGCAGGGGCTGTCTGTCAGGTTGCATTAATAGAACTGATGCTCCGAAATGGGTACTTGGGAATCGGGAGGATGCGCACCGGGATGGGCACTGGTCCTCAGCCCGTTACAGACGCACAGCTCTGTCCCCGCACTGCGTGAATGCCAACAGCACGGCCCCTCCAGCCCCATGTTACTCACCCCGGCTATTAACCAGGTCTCCCCTTCCCACTGCACGCACACACGGATCTTGCTAGTAAAACAGAAGCTGTTGAAATGATTTTGGCTGCTGAAGTGGGCTCCTGCCATCCCGTGCGCAGCAGCAGTGGTACTGTTTTGGTTTTGCTGTCCTTTCTAATATGCGGAGGAAAGATCTCATGTGGTCTCGTACCCTTCTGCAATTTGATCTGTCCTTTCTCTTCCTATTTACTGGCTGCTCAGTGAGCAATGAAAGGAGATGGAGAGGTGCCTTTCTGTTTAGCAGTCAGCTGCTTCAAGGTTAGTGTTGAAGCGCTTGTTTCCTGATTTTTTTTTTTTTGCATCTGAAACGCCTATAAACTTGTTCATAAACAGCAGCAAAATTATGTTGGTGTGGGCTTCATAATTTTTTGAGATGGCCTGGTTGCTTTGGCAGCTCAGCCAGTTACATTTATTAGGATCTCGGCACAAAACTATTGCACAATTCTGCTGCTGTCAAGCATTGTTTGTGCTGTTCTGTAAAATCCTGGGGAAGGCGGGGGGGTGCTGCTTTTTTGGTTTTAATGCAGGATCTTCAGAGCAGCAGATGAAAATTTGTTAGCATCCACTGTATTAAGACAATTAAATGGTGAAGAACAGCATAGAGGCTACAGGGTAAAGCAGAGATGAAATTAACAGTGCAAAAAAAATTATGATCCTGCTCCTGAAAGTCGTTCCTGTGCTTAAAAATACTGAGTCCCTTTTTTTCTTGTGTTTCAACAGGGCAGAGTTTAGGATATGGATTCGTTAACTATATTGATCCAAAGGATGCAGAGAAAGCCATTAATACTTTAAATGGACTCAGACTCCAGACCAAAACTATAAAGGTAAGACAATATGAAACACCTTTGCTCAGTTCAGGAAGTGGAGAAAGTAGTTGAGATGGTTTCTGGCAACTTCATCGCTATTCTGATCCCCACTGTAGGGGACACGTGGCTAACAAGCTCCCCCTTGGAACAATGGGAGGATGTGAGAGGATGAAATATCTCTTCTCTGAAATTACTGCTGTTGTTACCAGGGGAAAGTAACAGGAAGCTCCTTAAAACATTGCGCTGAGGCGTAAATGTAGACTAAAAGAGCCATGGTGATACCGTTCTCTGTAAACAGAGGTGAAGTATGTGACGGTGTATTCATAAGTGACATGTTTCCTTATGTTCTAGTGGGAAATACCTTGACATAAAGCTCTTGTGACTCTCCTGTTGTTACCAGGTGCTGAAGGTCTATTTCTCTCAAGTTAGAATGTCATTCTCATTAAAAAAAAAAAAATCCATTTTTCTCAATTTCCCCATCCTTAGTTTGATTTATTCTTTTAAAGGCTGGAGGGAGTAGAGATCCCACTGAAGTCTCTCACTTCATTGTTGTAATAGACCATTAGTTATTCAACGACCTTCTTTAGTGGTCTCACAAGAAAAGCAAGTTTCTGTGCTGTCATGTGTTTTGCTGCATGGCTGATAAAGCTTTTGAAACCGCTTACAGGAGACTTCCACGTCCTGAATTCTGAGAAATAATACAGTTTAAGGAATGTAATCAAAAAATTGAAGGGGAGCAAACAGCAGATCAGATTCAAATTATCTGAAACTGCTTTGATCATATTTGAATGCTGCCTTTTGACTTTTGTACCATTTTCTTAATATTTGTTATGCTTACTTTGTATCTCAAAGCCAAAAATGTTAAAGAATATAAAAATAGAATTTTTAATTTCAAAATATTGGTACAAATCATGTCAGTGACTTCCTATTTTAGCTGAAAAGATACCACATGGTCGATACCTTAGTTGTACTTTACCTTTCTCACTCAAGATTTTCGTTTGGACAAAGTGGTATTCCCTGAAGCAGAAGCATGTGTTGGATTCCTGGGCATCTCTAGGGGTTGTTTCAAGCAAGTTTTTCCCTGGTCTGTTTGATTAGCGAAGAGCAGAAGTCCCCTTAGCTAAGCTTCCCTCGGACCAGCCAGGTTCCATCCCCTAGATACGTAAGTGGGCTGTATATCAAAATGCTCACAGCGTGGTTTTGTGAAGTTAAATGGGAAAACTTACAGGAATATGTGAGGCAGAGGAGCAAAATCTACTGCCTTATCTGCTGCTGCAGGTGGAAATGCATGCTTGGACTCAGCAGTTTCCGCTTACAGGGAAAAGTTGAGCAGTAAGTTGCTCTCCAAATTGCTTTTAAAGGCACATTATCAGGAAAAATACAACATTTTGAAAGTACTAACCTATCTTCTAAGTACATTATTAAAAGCTCAGAACTTGAAAAATCTAGATCAGCTTTTTAATACAGCACTTTTCTATTCTGAACGTGATTCGCTGTTAGCAAAGGTGCTCCCTTTCTTGCCCAAGTACCGATGTTGCTCTGCCTGTGTGTTAATTTGACTTTGAGCCAGAGCAATGCGATTATATTCGTAATATTCCAAGGTTACAGGAAACATAAGAGGCTGCAAAAAGGCCTCCAAAAGCTCCAACCCACCCTAATTATTATTTTGCATTTCTCTTGCATGCGAATTTAAATCATTATGCCTTTTTTATCACGTGTAGTAAGATTTTTGTTTCCCAGGAACTTCCCATGCTAACACATCTTTATGAAATGTTTTTAATTTTTTCAATCCATTCTAAATTTTTCTAATACAGGTGGTTTATTAGGTTTGGGGTTTTCCTGCTTATTAATAGCTAGGAGACTTCTATAGAATAGGTGACACTTTGGGCTCTTGAAAGCTGTTAAAATTCAATAATAAGCAGATTGGCCTAACCTGCATGCACAGGAGCTGCATAACTTCACCGGTGATGGGCAAGGTATGTGTGTAGGCTTTTCATAAATAAAATAGTTTTCAAGCCTTTACGCAGTTGCCTAAAACCAACCCAAAGGAGCCTTCTCTTCAGATAGCCAAGCTTTAGACACAGGGACACCTAACTGGCAGCTTACAACCCAGTTTTTATTGTAGAATCGTGTGTGATTACCTCGCCTTACCCCCTTGATTTTTTTTTTTGTATTTTTAATTGTTTTGTTCTCAAATCTTTATAAATTAGATCTGATTCCCTGGTACTGTGTGGTGGGGATGGAGGTTTCCCAGTGTTGAGGCTGAGCGGTGAATCGTGTTCACGGCTCCGGGCGGTGCCTGTGTTGCCGTTTTCCCCTGTTGCTAAACACCATACTGGGGGCCGCTCAAATCCCCTGGCTCGCCTGTTGTCCCTACACACCCATTTCCAGCATCTCACGGTGGTTTGCTGTAAGGCTGAAGTATTTGAATTTGTGGAATAACTAATTATCAGAGCTGATTACTTTAGTCTAGCTAGATGCCCTTTATGGTTATTAAAACTGCCCTTTTGGTGCGTTAAAAAGCCAGTCTCAAAAGAATGTACAGAAAGATCTGGTGGCATATACTTTTGTAGGCTAAAACTGATTAAAATACTGGAGTAACATCAAGCTGGAAAAGTACTGAGTGTTATTTATCCTGTTTTCTTCACGTGCGGCTGGTTTTTGTGCCCCAGAATGAGTCTGTAATGACCTCTGGATGGGTGATGGATAGGCTGAACCTTGGCCCCTGCCCATGTATGCTGGGGAGCTGCAGCCCTGCAGGTAGCACGGCTCTGGCTACCTTGCGTTGGGAGGCGCTTTTGATGGGGAGTTGAAACGAATAATCTGCGAGCCCTTTTGCAGGGGCAGATTGCTGCTGCTCGCCAAGGTCACCTTGGTCCTGCTGGCTCGGTCCATCTCCCTGCTCAAACGGTCGTGGGCTCTGCTGATCCTTGCACCTAGGCTGAACAGGAGCTGGCTCTGGGGGGCCGTATTTGCACTTGTGTCTTGACCCCCAGAAGGCTTAATTCTTGTTTAAATATATATATATTCTGCACGTGTCCCCAGATCCTGTCCCTCTTGTTCCTGTAATGTTTTCATGGCAGCTTAATGATCTTTTTCTCTCTCCCGATGCCTTGCGAAACAGCCACGCAGTCACAGGAGGAGCTGCTTTTGTGGCAGGATCAGCAAAACAGCCAGGCACAGTCCGCTCTTAGATGTGCGGACTAAAATAACTGAGGAAATGTTCTTTTTATTATTTCATTGTTACAATAAATAATCCCTTTTCACTGTAGCAGCTAAAATATTTATGTGCATTTGATTTAAGTCAATGATGCCCTTTCAAGTCGAAGTCGAGGGTGACTATTTACAGGATATCTGTTTGGGGGGAGCATTGAAGGAAGTGTTATGCTTTTGGTAATAGGTTATACACGTTATGTTCCTCCTCGGCTGATCATAGTGCAGCTTTTATTTACGCCATTTCGTGGCATCATCATCATCTTGCGAGGGAGAAGGGCTTCACTTTATTTTTACAGCTAAAGCTTGACATAATTCTACAAAACAGCTTAGAACGAGGGAAGATACAGCATGTGTTGAAATAAATACGTATTCCAGAAATTGAATCTATTTTTAGAAATTAAATTTGCCCATCCATAAAAGCACACGAAAGGTCACTGCTGCTGTTGAAGATTGCCTGGCAGTTCAGTTGCATCAGATATCAGCAAGAAAATAAGACGTGTGATGCATGGGGTACAGATTGTTTCAACTGGGCTGCTTTGCCCTGGAAAAAGGACAGCATCCGCAAGGGTGCGAAGGAAGCGCTTTACTATTTACACAGGGATTCAGGTGACCTGGCTTCCCGTTGGGGCTGCTGGAACAAGGGCGGAACAGAGTTTGGAACCCAAGTTTGAAATGTAAAAAGAGCCAGAGGTGCCCTGAAGTGCGGTCTTGTGTCCCCCTCTCCGTCCTTTCTCTGCTGCATGAGAAGCAGGCTTGCTGCCTTCCCCCGCAGGAGCAGGCAGCGTGCTGTGACGCTGCTGGAGCGGAGACAGTGAGGGGAGAAGGAATCGGGGTTCTCTCAGCCCTTCATGCCTCCCTGTTGTTAGATCTGTCAAACAGGATCATTCCTCTGTGGTCAGACACTTTCTCCAATTCTTTTTAGTATTTTGAACTAAAAATAGAAGTAGCTATATCCCATGTTATTTATTCCTTTAAGTGAAAATTAATTTCCACTGTACTCTCCCGTTTTGATCGATGGGACAGGGTGATCCTAGCTTAAAATACAGTGGGTGGGGCTGTGGGAGAAAGCATGCCTGTGTTTATTGGAAATGTGGTAGCTACTGCTCAAAGATCTTGCTCTTTATTGTTGTTTCTCTGGCGTTCTTCAAAACACTGGTGATTTCTACATCAGGCATTTCTACAGAATTCAGGCTCTGAATCTGTCTGTGTTAATTCTTGTAATTGCCCGCAAAACTGCATGTCGTCTTGACACTGCGGGGTGCCCGGACAGCAGCCACCTCTGACTCCTCTGTCCCATGAAGTCGCTTGTCAAAGACAACCCCTGAGTCGTGCTCCGTGGGGAAGGAGGTGTGGGAAGCACAGGGCAGGGGAGGGGGGCGGCTGTGGCAGCGAGGGATGGGGAAGAGCTGCATCCTCTGTACCCTGTCCCACACTGCTGGGGACGGATGGGGGGTTAAACCCAGCAACTTGAGTTGCGGCCAGAAGGTGCTGCCCTGCCGATCGTTACGCTGGCAGAGCTCTGGTGGTGGGTGTCCTCGGAGCGATGCTCTGCCCCAAACCCCGCAGCTGCCTCTCCCAGTGATGAAATGGGGTGTTGAGCAAGTCTGGGTGGTAAGGTACGGAGAGATCTGGGGATGCTTTGATTTGGGGGTAGCTCGGATAACAAAAATTACGGAGCGGAAGGCACAGAGAGGGCTTAGGTGTTTGGGGGGGGCATGGGGCTGGAGGCTGTGTGAGGGTGGAAGATCCTGGGACAAGCTGAGCATGTTGGACGGTGGCAAAGAAGGGCTTGTGTTTAATTTCCCAAGTATGCTTGTCTGCCGGCTCTTCAGCTGCTGTGGATGTGCTCAGCTGTTTCCCTGAGCCCCAGCAAGGCTGTGTAGAGAGCAGAGGCATAAAAGAGCGTGTGTGCTCCTTCCTTGTGTGAAAAGTCAGCTTACAGGCATCTTCAGACTGCAGAGGTGGGATGTGGCTGTTGTCTAGTTAGCTCTAAAATTAAGGCAATTGCTTGTTCTGATTTGTGGTAGCTCGGAGTTGGTCATAAGAGGGGTCATCTGCTGTGGCTGCTGCACCCCAGGGCAAAGCCTTGGACGAGAAACTCTAAAGATGCCACAGGCCTGGAAAGCCTCAACTAAGTTTGCTTTGTGCTCTTTAGGACTCTGTGTGCGTAACCTTTTGGACTCTATAGTGCTCACTAACACATCCTCTTCCACCCTCTGAGCCTGTTGTGATGCTGCGGCTCAAAGGACCTTTCTGTGCTGCGTTTGAAGGTTCCGATGTGGCTCTGCTGCTTTCAGCGGGCACCAGAGTCTTCACCCGTTAGTTTTGTGTATCTTCTCTTAATCGATGTTTCTTTTAATGACTTCAGTTTTGCCACTGAGTCCTTTTCATTCCATAGAGCCAGAGTAATTATTTCTCTTAGCCCTGCCCTTGATACAGCCGGAGTGCTTCTGGGTTATCAGCCATGGATGTCTGTCCTGAAATGATGGGACAGACCATTGTATCTTACCTGCCATCATAATTCATCCTGGTAAAAGAGCGTTGAATCGCTCAACTGTCAAGTGCATTGTCACTCCCCTCCATCCCCAGCCAAGGGCTTGGAGAAGAGAAAGGACAAAGCGGTGCAAGCAGCGGGTGGGAGGCAATTCCAGGTTCTGGTGTTCATCCTCTGGACCGGACGGCTCATGTGTGTGTGCTTCTTCTGGCTAAGCATGTAGCATTCACAGGAGGGTTTCTCAAATCTGCGTCTTTGCACAAAATTAGGGCATGTACAGGGGCCTGGAAGTGGCTGTGGGCAAGGTCTCGTCTGGCCATAGCCCATCCTCTGGTGTCGGGCTGACTTTGCTCCTAGTTCCACACCTGTGTGAAACACGTGAGAAGCTCTTGGAGCGGTTGTGTAAAAGCATGTCCAGTGTGTGCCAGTGGGATAAGAGGCAGCAGGTGAAGGAAGAGTTGTCCCCACTTTACACGTTTGGACCTCAGGCAGAAAAAGCCAGGTGACTCACCCCAAAAGTCATGCAAGGAGTCCTGCATCTCGGAGCGTGTCGCGTAGAGACAAGGCGATGTCTTTCAGAGTGAAGGTCACCAAGAAGTTCAGTGGGTTTGAATGACACACAAACTTGTTTGAAAGCTGCCCAGGGGAGTCACTTAAACCGAATGCACCTTGTCTGCTTGTGGCTGGAGAGAAGTCCCAGGGATTGCGGTACCATCAGAGCAGTGTGGTGGCCTGGGGAGGCCTGTGCTGCCAGGTGGCACGCTGATTAAAGGCTCCTGACTAGTCTCCTGTTCCCCAGGTGAGCAACAGCAGATGCAGAGCAAGACATCTCCTTGGAGAAGGCTTGTTTTTGAAAGCTGTGAGCTGCTGGGTTGCTTGTCAGCAGATGTCTGGGCTGGGGCAGGGTGGCTCTGCTGGCCCAGCGCATCGTGTCAGGGAAGGACGATGCTGCTTCTCTTGGGAGCAGACGGGAGTTCAGAGGTTCCTCTGACAGAGAAATTGATTTTGGTAGGAGGCTTCTAGAAATGGACTTAATATTTGACAAGTCCAGGATTAGTGTGTGAGCTGATGGCATCTCACCATGAGCAGCAGCGAGGTGGTTAAGTGTCAGTGTTCAAACGGTTGCTGTTACGTGTCCAGCCCCTCCGTAAGACAAATGGGATGCGTCCATGCCTGGGGCTGCCTTTGCTGTGGGCTCTCACTTGGAAAGACCAGACTGCTTCCAGTTATGTTTGGAAGAGTCTGGAGGTTAGAGATTTTTCAGAAATTTTTATGTGAGAAAATGGGTAGGAGATCAATAGAGAAGATAATCACTTGGAGATATTTTCTGTGCTACTAAACAAAAATGTGCATTACCATGGAAGTTATGAAATGCTGGACCTTATGACTCTGCAGTAGTCCTTGGGGACAGTGGTGCAGGCCCCTGAGATGGCTGTTGATACTGAAGAGAAGCCCTTGCCCAGGCTGAGGTTCAATGTCAGATGAGAAATAGCCTAGCCAATGTTTTTCACAGTCAGTGTATATGTATATTTATAGAAACCAACATCGCAGGCCAGCAAGCCATAAAATGAGTTGTACAATATTTTATCTTCCTGCCAAATGTGACCGAAGAACTCCTAAATGATCTTACGCAGCGAAATAAAACACCATCGTTTGACCTCCAGCCGTCATACAAATGGACAAACACTTTAGCGCTGCGAAATGCCTGGGTCAAACGGTAGCTCCAGTTCACTTATGTGAATTCTGATGGCTGGGATGTCTGTATTCTTTTCTTTTTCCACACCCTGTTTCATTACAGGGTGCCAACACCTCTGTGAGGGGGGAAAAATCCTTCTTAAGTGTGAATATATAGAATTAATGCAGTGCCCTCACCCAGTGCTTTGCAGTTCAGTGATAAAACGGGTCTGGTTTTGGCTCCCACTTCAACTTCCACAGCACAAGGAGCTCCTGGTCGGGGGGAGGGTCGGGGTGGGTGCTTTCTTCCTTTGATAGCCAATGCATGGGAAGACATCCCATCCTCAGTGTTAACCGGGTAGTCGCTTGGAAGCAGGACCGCGTGGTCTAAAGGATCGATGCGTCACTGGCCGTCCTGAGAGGGAAGATGAGAAAGGTTCAGAAGCGGATCAATAATTGATATTACTAGCCTTGAGTCCGTTCGGCTCACAACCTTTTCTCCTTGGTATTAAAGACAGCAGAGTTGCTTTTGGCAGCTTCTGCGTTCGGCCCAGGCTCTCCTGCAACCCGAGTGATTGCAGGAGGAAACCGAACTCGGACCTGAGCAGCGATAGGTGAGTAGCGGGATCTGAGTGCGTTCGGCTGCATCTGCGCGGCCCGCGAGAGCCGAGCGTTCCCTGCGTGCAGAAGTGGGTATATAAAATCAGGCGCTCAGTGCTCCGGGAAGTAGCCTTGTGTTGCATATCCCAGTGCTCTTCATCTTCCCTGTAACGTGGCATTTGGTTAATGAACGTGCCAGAGTGAGAAAACCCAAAGGAAACCCCTGGCTATTTTCCCAGGAACTTTATTAATTTGGCAGCTCTCAGTTTTGAGCAATAGGTAAGGTCCCCACCCCCACTCCGGAGAGGCTCCTGGGTGTGTTAACTGTTACTCCTGAAGTAGGTTAAACTGTAGGTGTCTGACCCCTTATGTACCCTCTCAAGGTGAGGCATTTGAGTGGGGGGGGAGAGTCTGCTCTTCCGAATGCCCCGGCGCAGGGTACTGGGGAGAAGCCACTGACGTGAGGCCGCCAAACCATGCACGGTCAAAACCAGCGCCTGCGGGTGAGAGCTCAGTGTAGTTCTCCCGGGTTTCCCGTCCCAAGCATGCGGCTTGGTGTTCGTTATGTAAAAGCCAGGCGGTGCGGTGTGTGTCCTGGTCCTGGAACATCAGACTGGGGCTTGGGACCTGCAATTAGGTGACTTAAATGCTGCACCCTGTCACAGGGGCTCGTGGGCTGCGAGGTCCTAAATCGCTGAGGCACAAAGCTGTTTCCAGCCCGATGTCCTGGCCCCTTCCAGCGCTGATCCCGGCCCCTGAAGGCTTCGTGGTGGCTGGTGCCTTTGTGCTGTGCCTGAGCTCGCCTCAGCTGATGCAAATGTTCGAACTAACCTCTTTTTCACATTTCTTTCCCTAAATGTTTCCACCTCCTCTCTCTACCCTTCTCTGCAAATGCTAGATGTAAAAGGTTATGTACAAACATGTAAGTTACAAAGAAGTTGCCAAAAACCTTAAAATCTAGAATCTTTTAGAGTTTGCCTGCTATTATGCAGAGAAGATTGTGGAAGCAAATATTAGTCATTCACATCATTTTCTGTGAGTCAACATCTATTTTTAGGTGTGGAGCACATAAAGAAAACTCTTTGACACATAAAACACAGACATCCATTCGACATCATTCGTGTTTGGGCTAAGGCCTGGGAAGAGGGGAAGACAGTTGCTGAATGCACTGTATTTGTGATGGGACACCCCTGTTTCCTTCCAAGATGCGTTTTTAAGATGTCATGTGGGAATGTACTGATCTGTTTGTATTCAGATGAATCAAGATGAAGTGCAAAATACTCAAGTTTGGATCCAGTGCTGTTTCAGATGCGCTGCAAAGCAATTCATGTTCTGAGCTGAATGCTTGCCATTAGGCTTTATCCAGGAAGTATTTTTATTATGTTCAGTGTGTGTATTCTAAATGTATATGTTATTTTAAAAGTGCAGAAGGCTTTTTCTGCACATATTATAATTATAAATCTGATTCATAGGTAGCAGAGCAGTTGAGAGACTTGATTTAATAATTTTCCAATGGCATACATGCTGTGCCTCAGCTAGATTTTCTTGTTTGCTTGGTCATAATATTTTTATGGTCTGGTTCTGGGCTTAGAGCGCGAGGGAACTTCTCGTGATAAATTGCAGATATGACAACGAGTGTCAGTGTACGGTTCCCTGAGCAGATGTTCATTTAGTCTAATTTCATCAGTACTTTACTGTTCATCCAGAGCAGATCTTGCCAGCTCAGGATGAAAACACGAGGAGAGAGAGCACAAAAGATCACTCTGCAAATAACCTGATCTGTTTCAGGCTCTTGGAGGGTGGGGGGAAAGAAGAATGTACTGGAACTTGAGTGCTACCTGTGTGCTAAGGTTATTCCATGTTGGATACAGTAAATCATCCATACACCCACAGCCCATAGGGGTAAATTTACAAAACCCTGCGTAGGCAGTCGCACATTAATCTACCTCTGAACAATAGTTACTTTATGCCTGCACTTAAAGAACCCTCATGTCTCTTTCTGCGGTCGCTTTAGATCTTCCTTTGTTCTTCTGTCCTTTCTGGCTTGCTTGGATTTGCAGAACAGTGTCTGAACTCGGGGGTTATCGCTTGGGAAAGAACAGAAAAATCATCTGTTGACAACACGGAGGGTGGCTCTGGCTTGCTAACACACCTCTCCTCTCCTTCCCTTCACTCCTTAGGTGTCGTATGCCCGTCCGAGCTCAGCATCGATCAGAGATGCCAACTTGTACGTCAGCGGCCTTCCGAAAACGATGACCCAGAAAGAATTAGAGCAGTTGTTCTCACAATATGGGCGCATCATCACCTCACGGATTCTGGTTGATCAAGTCACAGGTTAAAAGAAAAACTTTTGTCGATACGTGCACGCTTTTCCGGCAGCGGGGAAATTGCGAGCGCTTGCTGGCGGTTGGGTTCGAAGAGAATGACGTTTGAAGTGCAGTACCTGGTTCTGAAAGTGTAACCTTGGGCGGCGTAGCTGCTGCCCTGACGAGGGATCTCAGAATGCAGGATGCTGTTCCCTTACAGTCGGTGTATCGGACATGGTAGTGGCTGGGTTTGGGGAACACGGCTGGGGAAGGGCGTTTTTCTTCAGAGGGCTTCCTTTAAGTTGCAAGCCGTGTGTTCTGCGTTAAAACCAATGTTCAGTTTGCTCGTTACATAGATGAGGCTGTTCCTACGAATATTCATCTGTTGGCATGTTTTTACTTCCCAGGGGTTTCTCGAGGTGTGGGATTTATCCGTTTTGATAAGAGAATAGAGGCAGAAGAAGCCATAAAGGGACTAAATGGCCAGAAGCCTAGCGGTGCTACAGAACCAATTACTGTGAAGTTTGCCAATAACCCCAGCCAGAAAACAAGCCAGGCACTCCTTTCACAGCTGTATCAGTCTCCCAACAGACGCTACCCTGGACCACTTCACCACCAGGCTCAGAGATTCAGGTAATTTCCTGGAAAAGAACTGAAATTCCACCAGCGACGACAATGTGGGGCAGGTGCTGCGCAGGAAAATATGCTTTAGTTGTGTAGGCTGACCTGATTTTCTTCGTAAAATTAAATATTCTTTCCTGGAGAATGAGGAGGAAAATCTGCTGACAGCGGTAGTCATGTTGTATTTACTAAAACAGCTGAAGTACTGTACAATCAGATCTTGTGAAGGCTCATGGAAAAAGGGAGGACAGAATAGAGTTACGCTGATAATCAAATGAGCAGTGACTATCCTGTTCTTTCTCTCTTTTTTTGGTAATGCTTTTATTTTCTGCTGTATTATTACAGTTTTGATGCAGCTTAGACTTTGATGTTAATGACAGTGGATTGGTAGCAGGAAAAAAGCTGAGTCTGTTCCAGTCAGCAGCAGTGTCATTAAATTTATTAGCCCAAGATATCTGCTCTTAGTATAAAGAAACCTTGTGTCAGTCCTCGGTGTGATTCTTCAGATACTTGGGGGGATGTTTTATGCTTTGCGTTCCGAATAGGCTGTTTCTGTCTGATACGTCAGCCAGAGTTAGCAATACAGGGTGTTCTCGCTACTTTTATATTTCACCATCATTTTCAGGCAACCTGGCATTCACATAAAAAGTCCGCCTTCAAAACAAGATGTGGCCATGTTTGCCTATCTGAGTTGCATACTGGCTTTAGAGAATTAGTCAAAAGTAATTTTAATTTTTCAGTGATGAAAAGTACTAATGAATTAAAGATCATTAAAAAAGTCTAGTCATGGGATACATTAAATTTACACTTGTTTTTGTGTCTTTGGCACGCAGCTGTGTCCATTGAGTTTATTACTGAATCATTCCATGGGGAGAAGGACTTTATTGTGCTTCCGTGGAAAGCAGATGATTGCATTCTGCAGAACGTGGTGGTCATTTAGATTGACGTATTGCGGAGGATTAATGCTAAGGATATAATATAGTGGGGAGAATGTATTATGTAAAAGCCGTTAGAATCAAGAATTTCTCCAGTTGCAGCGATTTTGGAGTGTAACCAAGTTATCTGTAAATATAAGGTGAACAGATAAATTACCTGCAAAAAAAATTCATACTAATATTGTCTAGAAAAAGACAAATCAGAAGTGGATTTTTTTAGAGCCAAACCCTGGAAATGAAGGTTGTCTACAGCCTTAAAGTTAAAAATTACTTTAAAAGCTGCGGTGGAAGTTTAAGCACAACCTCAGACTTAACAAAGCAGGCCGGGAGTTGTTAGGCTCCTTAGATGTGTGGGAAACTTGTTGAATGTTTCTTCTTTGAAAATGGAACGCTATTAATAATAGTTCCATTGAGCGATCTTGCCATCTGTGAGACATTAACCCAAAGACCCTCCTTCTCTTTTCAGGCTGGACAATTTGCTTAATATGGCCTATGGCGTAAAGAGGTAATTAGAATTCCACAGATTGCCAGATGTCCGTGTTGGCACAGATTGGTGCTACAATTTCTCTTTTTTTTAATTCACTAACTTTATTTTTTTTTTTAATTCCTTCTTTTCTTCCACCAGCATGTCAAATTCTTTTTAAGTTTGGACTTCAGTTGGTTTTGTTACTTTAAAGGCCACACATGCAAATTCTGTGGGGTTTTTCCCAACCCTTTTTTTTTTATTTACAGGTGGGTTTCTCAAATGGTTTAGGTGCAACAGCTACAAGCGTTCAAACTGCAGTTGTCCTGCTAACTGGTGCTCTTGCCGGAATTAGAATGATTAACTTCAGTTTGTTAAATGATCTGGATTTTGATAATGGACAAATTAACAGTCGAAACCAGAGTTACAGCGCTGCTGTCTAAATCCACCGCTAAGACCTTTCTGCTACATGTGGCTTCACAGGTTTGACTTGAAAACGTAGCTGTGTGCACCTTAATCAGCCCTACGTTTCTTCTGTTACAGGTTTAATACTTTGACGTTTTTTCGGTGCTTGCGGTTTGTTTTGTGTTCCAGTAGCTCTGTGTTCGTGTGTACGTGCACGCGTGTGTGAGAGCTCGGTGGCTGGCAAACACGCTGTCTCGTGAGTGTTCAGCGGTCGGCCCGACAGCTGAAACGAGCTGGCGTGGTGGTAGTGTTTCTGCTAATGGCACACACCAACGCAAGCGAACCTTACGGCACAATACAGGGCTAGCCTTGTGCTTGATGTTACCGTAAGATGCCCAGCCACCCCCCACAATTAAGAGGAGAAAATACCTCTTAAATCCTCTGAAATGGCCTACTCGCCACACTTGAAAATTCCTTGAGCGCTTTTAAAGCTCAACTGTAGGACGGTACGGTAAGTATACCTTTACGCTAGCGTGTAGTGGACAGTAACATGGGTTTTAGCTCCTGCCACAGCAGCTGTCACACAATTCCCAGCTCTGCAGACGGCTTACAAAGTAACAGCCGAAGCAGCAGCTTATCTTCCCAGAAGCACGACTTCTGGGGTTGGCTAGTAGGTGTGTTACACTTGCAGCATCCTTAGTGGTGGTGGTGATACAGTGAGTCAGAACTTACCACCTGATCTTGCCGCACCCCGCTCCTCCGGCGTTATCCCCTCACTTGTTTCTTCATACGTTGCCAAAAAGCATGGCAAAACTCTCAGTCTCGGCTCCCTGTCAGGTACAGGTGTCGGAAGGATGGGTTTGCTCTGGGAGTTTTCCCTGGGCTTGCTGCTTTCCCTGGAATTGGACTGGTGTGTGGTAGAGAGCAAACAGGGCTTAGTCCGAACCGGGGGGAGGGCTTGAATTGTGACTTCCTGTGACCTACAGAGGGAGAGAGAATTACCTGTCTTTAGGTTACACATCTGCTTTCCTAAACTTCAGTCTGCAATGTCAGTCTTTCAGTCACGAGGGTGTGTAAGTCCTTTTGTAGGCATCTTGCCTCTGCCCAGCAAATCTTGAACTTGCCCTAGCAAACCTTGTCTTCACCCACACAGGCTCACCAAAGAAGTAACGCATTGCTAACTTCTGAAACTGCCCCTGAAAGGTCCGTAGCGCGGTGTTCCCGAGTTTGGGGGCCGGGTTGTTCTTTCCCCATGTTAACTCGGTGGTGCTGATGTGGAAAAGCGCTTTATGGACGCTAATTTCAGATCACTTACTCGTAGCAAAGCTACTTATGCAATGGGTTATCCTGAATTTGTGTCAGTGCACTTGCACTAGTTTCTTGGATTTACAGCGGCTCCTGTGCATGTGGTACATAAATAGTTGAAAGCTGTGTAGCTCCTAAAGGTTTCCTGGGAAAAGCTGCGCTCCAGTGAGCTGTGTGAAGCTTTAACCCTTTACGTCAGCGCAGCATTCCTTAACGATGTGGGGCTTTACAACGTACCGTGTGGCATGCACAGCTTGGCACTGTACAGGTGTTCACAGAACATCACTGACAGGGTGGGGTACACGTTGGTGTTGTACTTCAGGTGCGGTTTAAGCATTGCAGAAAAGGAGTGTTTGCTGGCTGCCATACGGTACTGGTACAGTTGGCGCTTGTCAGGAATGGGCTTAAAGTCCCATCTTCTAAATTTCACAAGAAGTTTAAGCTGTTGGCTGGTAGAATCTCTCAGTCCTGGCCGGAGTTTACACTTCCACGTACAGCGGAAGGAGCAATGTAAGTTGTCCTTCTCCAGCTGTCTCTCTTTCAGCAGCTGGAGAAACTCTGTGGTTAAAGCCATGCTCAGCCCATTACCATGCTGTTACTGGTTTATGTGGGAGAGAAATTCAAGGAAGTGGAGAGTAGGATTGGCAGAAGTGAAGTTCAGTAGGAAAATTGCCGTGTGTTTTCTAACAAACTGCCTGCAAACATGTATGTACGTCAGAGGATCCAATGCTGTGAGCATTTGAACTGCTTGTAGCATAGCTACACCCCCAGTGGTGTTCCTCTGCTTAAGATGTATATTCCAAGTGTCTTTTTCTCCTTGAATATACATAAAGTGCTGTCAGGAGTCAATGTAATGGTGAGCAGCCATCAAGCATGTAGTTTTTTATGGTTATTTAATGTATGCTGCATAGTGCTGTGCAGATGGCTAAATGCGTGTGGCAATATTACAAGTGTAAAAGGAGTTTTGGAGATCGCAAGAGCTCAGTCAGCACCGGAGTTCCCCCTCTAATCACTCAGTCATCACTCGAAATCCTGAGGAATTATTATTCAGTTCTGGTATTAAAACTCATCATATTGAAGGTACATGTGAAACTGGATTTTTATGAAGACATTTCCTCTGTGCAGTTGTTATTTTAAAACATGTCCCAAAGTGTAGCTTCAGAAAGCATGTCACTTTTTTCCGAAACTGATGAAAGGAAAATTATGTTGATCCTGAGGGCTGATTCTGCTTAACATCTTCATTAATAACCTGAGTCACGGGCTGCGATGCGCCCTCACTGCATTAACGGGTGACACTAAATCACTGAGGGACCGGGGCAGTCACTGTGCTGTTGGCCACGGGTGCCACTGGGGAGACACTGATGAGCTGGAGGAGCGTGGTGAAACTCAGGAAAGGCAGATGTGAGTTTAGCCCCTGACTGCTGCCCTCAGCTACCTACGAGGGGCCTGAGAGAGAAGACGAAGCTGAGCTCTTCTCAGAGGTCAACTGCGAAAGGACGAGAGTCAACAGCAGCGGGTTGCAGCAGGGGAAATTCAGCTGAGTATAAGGGGAAATCATTCACAGTGAGGATGGTGGAGCCCTGGAGCAGGGACTCCAGCAGTGGAATTCCTGTCCTTGGAGACTTTCCAAACTTTCCCCTGCAGGTCTGTGAGCAGCAGATCAGATTGAGAAGTTGGCTGTGCTTTGAGCACAGGCTTGATCAGATGACCACCGTAGATCCTGTCTGGCCAGTGTTATCCTTTGGCAGTTCTGTGTTCATAAACGCACTACCTGGCTTTAGCTTCCCAATTCAGATGTTCAAGTTGAAGAAAACGGATCCCTAAAGGCAATGATGGGGGGAAGTTAGGGTGTTGGATTGGATTTCTAGGAGCTTTTCTCTCTCTGACTGCCTGAGCAATGTCAGAGCCTGTCTTGGACACGAAGACTCACAGTATGAAGGTGGTTGACGTGCTCATTAATTACATTTATGCACTGCTTTACTTCCTCTGCAGTTGCTGCATAAGTCATCTTTAGTATGTGGCCAGCTTCAGGACTTCTTTATTAACTGGATTTCTTTCCCAGTGTATTTCAAGTCCTGTGGTAGGAGGAGAATTCTACCACTTAGCTCAAAATGCTTTTGGATTTAGAGACATCTAAAGAGGCTACTGATACAGCTGAACCCTGGCAATGGCACTTCATATTAATCATTTAAGACTTGAAGTGTGGTGTTTTTCACTGCAAACGAGTAAGAGGTAAAGCATTAGATCTGTTACCCTGAAACTGCATTGAAGGGGCAAATTCCTACAGGCCTTTTTAGATGAACTCATGTTTATAGCAGCGTGTGCAGGCCCTTTCTGACTCTAGATTGTCCTTAAGCATTTGTTCCATTGGATCTTGGTACAATCCAGGTGGGGCTTACCCTTGAAGGGAGATGCGTTTGTGCCCAGGTCTGGTGTGGCTTAGTATTGCTCCCCTCCACTTGAGTAGGAGATGGAGAGCAAGGGTGGCTACGGAGTCACCCTCCAGGGATAGGATCAAGAGCTTTCGTTAGCATTGGCTTATCGATTTTAAAGTCTTGGTTCCATGTAGCTCGTGCCAAGAGATGTATTTAGAATAGACCCCTCTTTTTACTTGGTAGGTTTTCTCCGATCACAATTGATGGTATGACGAGCCTTGTCGGAATGAATATCCCTGGTCACACTGGGACTGGATGGTGCATCTTCGTCTACAACTTGTCTCCCGACTCGGATGAGAGCGTGCTGTGGCAGTTGTTTGGTCCCTTTGGAGCAGTCAATAATGTCAAGGTGATCCGTGATTTCAACACCAACAAGTGCAAGGGATTTGGCTTTGTCACCATGACCAACTACGATGAAGCTGCCATGGCGATTGCCAGCCTTAATGGATACCGTTTAGGAGACAGAGTATTGCAAGTTTCCTTTAAAACCAATAAAACCCACAAATCCTGAATTTCATATCCTTACTTACTAAAATATATATATATAAATATATATACGAACAAAACAAAACAAAAAAAAAAACTCTTCAAGGCTTATATTCAACCATGGACTTTATAAGCCAGTGTTGCCTAAGTATTAAAACATTGGATATCCTGTGAGGAACAGGAAAGGATTTTATAATGCTTAGAAAAAAAAAACCTTTGATGCATTGAATGTTCTTTCATAGCTGTCGTTGTTGAATATAATATACATAGATAACAATGTGCAGGGATTTTTACCCGGCCAGCTAGTTTTACTACCTTCCTTGAAGGTGGGTCTTTTTAAGATGACCATTCACTCATTTGAAAAGAATAATAAAACAAAAACAATTTTTACAAACTAATGGGATTAAAAGCGAGAAACTTTTTTTTTTGTTTTCTTTTCTTTTTTTTCAAAACATTGATTGAATCAGATTGGTAAACCCCCCGCATAAATTTAAGAGGAACAGGAAAAATTGCAAAAAGAACAACATAATTTTGCAACTTTTTTTATTTTTTCCTTTTTTCTTTTGTATCATGTGAACTAAACAGTCTTCTGTTAGGGAATGGGGTAAAGGGGGATACCTGATGACATAACAATTTAAATAACATTAACAATGTTGCCAAAGAGGTGGTCTCTTTGCTGAAAATGGGTTTCAAGAAAAATCTATTTTTATAAAATATAAAGAATTTTTACAAGAGAATCTGGATTTGAGAAAAAATATTTTGACTGGCTAATTTAGGGGAAATTGACAACTTTGTCATGTTCATACTGCACTGGTAACTTTTTAGAGATCAAGATGTGTGTTTTAAACTGGATTAGTAGATTGTTTTTTGAAGGATGGGCTACAAACAGATGATCTTCGTATCTTTTCATAGCATGTAATAAAAATATTAAATACAGTACGGGAGAGTGTTCTTCCCAGGCACGCAGTTACCCACAGTCAAAACCCAAAAGCAAGGAGATGAGTTGCAAGATGGTTTTTCTTTAAGTCATCAGTATGGGATATCAGCAGAACAAAAGTTAAAAAAATTAATTTTTTTGATCAAAAACTTCCTTGGTTTGAGCAGTAGGTGCTACAAAATTATTTACATATCTTAGTATCATAGTTAAATGTAATGTGTTTAGAAAAAATACATTTGCTTTAAATTTGTTAAGAATTTTCAAATTCACTTTATGGCCCAAGCTAATATAATTGGGCTGTGTTGGCACATTTGGAACACTGTTTATGTTGCTTGAAACATTTATTTAATTGCCGATGTGATGCATATGGCCAAAATCAAATATAGCTAGTTTGGCTAGTCTACTTATTTGTTTACTTAAACTATGGGAAGAAGCATATTATTGTGTCATTTTGTTGTGTGTGTATGTGTATATATAATATAAATATATATATATATAAAGTTATTTTTTCTTTTGGTTAATTTATTATAAGTTGTAACACTTTGCTAGTTTCGTTTGTATATGTCTTAAAATGTTTTCTTATGATACTTAAGTGACAGAGGTATCAAGGTAACTTGTGTAGAAATATTGTTTGATATATTGTCATGTTTGTTGTGAATATTTTTTCTTACTGCACAGTAGAAAAGAAAACAACTGGGTCTTTATTTTAATGTAATTCAGATTGGGGAAAACAGAGCTAAGGGAACAAAATGACTGAGGGGGTGCTCTCCCATGTCCAGTGCACTGATCATTTTAGTATGTTTGTGCTTTGTACGGTTATATATTTAAAACAAAAAAGGGTCATGCTCTTCCCTGAGTACTAGAAACAGTTACTCGCTATGCATAATCTAGTTGATAGTTAAATTTGCTATTGCTTTTCTTGTCTTGTTATATAAAATCTTTTCAATACAAGTTTAGTCTTAATGGTAATAAAACGTTATGGTTATTTATAACTTGTGCTTATTTTGTGCATTTTTTCCATGCTATACCCACTAACTGCATGTAGACTAAGTATTGTTTTTTCACACTGAAGAGGCAAACTTTTGTAGTAGACAAATAACTAAAGCAAAGGCTGCATCATAATTTAATCAGTTTTTTACTTTAACAATGTTAGATTTTAGTTTAAAGGAACACTCATTCAATGTTCAGGGAAACCTTTATACATCATCTGCTATGAATGAGCGCAGTTTGCTGGGAAAGTTTTGATGCATTTGCTAAGCATTAGTGGGGAAGGCATGTCAGAATCTTTTCTCTACAATGTGTTTTACTATCTGAATAATAATAATAATTTAAAAAATCTTTCTTAGGACCAGGCAGTTGTATACTTTAGTTATAATGAATGACTTCATGTTAACCTTGCTAGTTTAGATCATTTCTGAGGGAAAGTATTGTAAATGTTTTTTTCATAACCTTGTTGTGTTTGAATTATTTGTACTTTAATTGTCCAGACAATAAATGAAAGTGTGTAGAATGGCTATGGACTTTCCACCTTTTTAACCGTGTTCAGATGTTTTTAGTCATCCCAGCTGCACCTCAAACGAGGTAGATGTTAGAGTCTGATTTCGGAAGCAAGGTCTGGGAGAGAGAAATGTACCAGGCAAACCAGATGGAGCGTATTCATTATTTGGTTTTCCTTTTGAAGCTTAGAAAGAATTGGCCATTTAATTTAAGACATTGAACACCGAGGTGTAACTATAAAGTTATGTGAATGTGAAAGATAACTGAAGGATTTCTACTATATACAGTATTTTTACACAATGGAAATATTAACTCAGTCAATATCAACACCTAACAAAAGTAGGGAGTGAATCTTGGCATTAATACGGTGTTTAAGCCATCATTTAGTTTGACTTTTCTATGACTATGCTATGAATGTCACGCAGTATGAAGCTGTGCGTACCTGCTGTACGACAGTGTAGGTGAGCACGTTCCAAATTTGAGTCTTTTCACCATGTGTTAGAACTAGAGTTGATGCTTCTTTCATTTGACTTGTTTGAATCCCGTTAATACAAATACTCACTTCATGTTTATGTTCTGTAACATCCACCGATGGAGAATATGTACCTTGTAAAACTGCAGCGCTGAATTTCATGGCGGAGGTTAGGGAAACGATATCAGAGGGCTGGATGGACACTGTGGTTCTTCAGCTCCTTCACCTATTAATAAAGTTGGTTTTTTGTGAGATTAAGTTACCATGCTGGTTACAGTAATTAATTTCAGGCCACAGAGTGAGTTTGTTCTTAAATATTTAGCTTCCTTCATTCATCCATGAATCAACCTGACTGTTCCATGGTAAAATGCACAAGTTATTAATGTTCTGTGCTTTTAAACACTTGGCTCTGAGCAGCATCTTCCTTTCACCTGTATTTATGTATATATACAGTGTTGATCTACATATGTACATTCACTTGACAGCGTAGTGTCACAACATCAGCCCATGGTTTTAAAATGGCACTTTCCATTTAGGGATGAAGCATAGGAAATAGTATGTGTGACAAAAGGTACACGAGAGCACTTGTGAGGTTCCTAGCCTAATTTTTACTGTGTCCTTTCCCCTGTGTATCTTACTGTCAGGAAAGCAGTGAGGTGAAAATCACGGTGTAGGCTAGATGCTCTTAAGACGGAAATGTGATGGGTATTTTGCTGTTGGCTTCAGAGGCCAGTTTTGATCCTGATTATTTCCCCACTTCCCCTTCGAGGCTGGGGCTGCTGCTGTTCTACATCTCAGGGAAGGTGCCTGTTTCTCCTCTTGCACAGCTTGTAGGTGTGAAAGCTCATGTACACGGGTAACACAAGGAAGGACTCTGCCAGCTCTAAGGATCGGGTATGTGAAGGTCAGCTCCCCCTTTGGAGAGTGTCACAAATGTGCGCTGGACACAGATGGGCCCTCGCTTCGTTACACTGATCCTGTGTGTGAATCCTTACTGAAAGGCTGTTTCTGCCCAGCTGGGATCAGAACCAAATTTCACTAGCACTCATTCAAAGTAATCAAGCTTTATATTTCTTCCTGGGAAGGGTAATCACTCTCTGCAATTAGCCAGCCTGCTGCATAACTGGAAAATCACCTGGGGGAGGGTGTTTCAAGGGTGTTCACTGTGTATTCTGCTTCAGCCTGTCTTGGGCACTGTAACGGGCTTTGGCTGAAGGTGGAGGGGAGTGTGTTGGAAAGCGATGGCTGGCATGTTCGAGATGATTGATAGTAAAAACTTAGAATTGTTTTGCTGTGGGAAGTCAACTGGTGACACTGAATTTGTACCAGCCAGCCACAATGAGTAACACTGGTGTGATTAGCTGTTTCCTCGGGATGGCTGGGGGCCTGGATGCACCCCACCTAGCAAAGGCTGCTGCCTTGGTATGTTATCAGCCTGAGGATAACTAAGGGGGAGAGGCACATGCAGGAGGTGCCCCAGGGACCCCCTTTCTCCATCAGCAGGAGCCAGATAAGGCTGTTAACTTGTGTCTCATGACTGCAGGGAGCTGAGGTAAGGCCAGGTCAGCATGTGATGACAGGAGATTTGCTCCCTGCCCTGGAGATCTTGCAGCCCGAGCTCCCTGCACAGAAGTAATTCATTGTACATACAGGGCAAAATGAAAGGAATCAAATCCGGTGGAACTTTATGAAAGCTCTGACATCTCAGACTAATCTGATATCTCTCTTCTAAAAATAACTGGCTTCTCAAACCCAGAAGGTGTGATGGAGCCCATCCAGCAGAGCTTTAACTCATTCGGGGGCAGAGCACCTGGGGGCAAACAGGAACTTCTGCAGGAAGGAAACACCGCAACAACCACACACAGAGACAGGCGTGCACACAGCCGGGGGGGGCAGCCCCCTGGCCCCGTGTAAGGAAACTGCATACATCCCAGGGGCGCTTGGGTGGTACCTGCAAACCAGGAGACGTTTGTTGGTGTGACAAGTGCTTCTGAGGCCTTTCCCAGAAACACTGTGCCCCTCTGGAGCGCTTGAAAAATTCAGATGGGACCGAGGGCAGTGAGGTACCAGTGTGACCTGGCGAATGGAAACTTACTCCATCAAAAAACCTCAGACTCTTTCTACAAACCCAAAGCCTGTTCCCTGTAAATCTACCAGGGGTGAGCACTGGAAAGGGCTGTAGCAAGGGAAGTGACCAGAAGGATGGGTCATGGGATGGCAGACTAACCTGACTCAGCTGCAGTTGAAGGCAAGAAATCAGACTGGTTCTTTCTGACTGTCAGATTGGCAATTTTCTGAAATTCTAAATTTTCTGAAATTCTGAACAACAGGGAAGATGGGGACGTGGATAGACACACATGCAAAATTAAACAGCTGCTTTTCAGACAAGGTTTGACGTTCTGCCTACCACACCCCTAAGGTATTACACCAGCCCAGCATGTTTTAAAGGCCTTAAAATATTTCCTCTTGAAATGCATTCAGCTTTTAAATGTTACGGGGCTGCAAATTATTTCTTGTGCAGCAGCAAAAAATTGAAGTCTGAAAATCTCTCCTCTCCATTCCACAATAAACCTCCAGGGTTATAGCAGTGGGGTTTGTAGATGCCTGGAATCGTGACCCAGCTACTGCTACTTCATCACAGCCAAACGCAACCCCGGGCCGGGTCCTTTCTTCTCTGTTTCCCGCAGATACCAAGCAAACCCATGTGGTAAGTAAGTGGAGCATTGCTACGCCACCAAGTGTGGAAGCCCCAAACCTTGCACGTTGCTTTGGGCTGGATGTGAGGGCTTTGTCACAGTGTTTTGTGCCCGAACACTTCAGCCACCAGCCTCGGGGTCCCTCATGCACCCCCACCGCAGGTGCCAGCCCCTGCACCCAGCCCCTTTCTGGCACAACACCCTTGCTGCAGCAGCTACGTGGGCAGCTTCTGGCCAGCCCCGGGTGGTGTGGGGTGTGCCCGCCCACCCAGCCTTGTGCCTGTGTCTGAAGGACAAGAGGGACAGGTTTTATTCTTTGCTAATGCCGCCAGTGGCGCAGGGGAGGAGCACTGGGGACCCTCCTCCAGGCCATCGTCTTACCTGGTCCGTGTGGTCCACAGCACCCCCTGCATCAATCCTTCACTGAAAGGAACCAGATTCCATTTCTGATTAACCAGCCCCATTTCACAGCAGCCCAGCAGCCATCACTTGGGCAGGAAGAGTGGGCAAAGAACTATCATCTTTGGCCTTATTGTATCCATCATCTTGAGCATCTCTTTAATACCACAACCATTAAGGCCTTGGGATTCCCCTTTTCTAGTGACACCATTATGGACCCCATCCTAGACAAAACCTTGTTTTCTGTGCCACGTGAGGCTGCTGGAGCGGTCAGTGCCATGGGGCTGGCAAGTCTGGAAGCGCCTGAACTTTGCTCGAATTCCATGCTCACGTTTCCTCTTCCTCCAAGACCCAGACATGCAGCCTGGGGTGGCTGCACAGCCGAGGCACAGGCACATGCCACCACTAACACCTTTCATAAAGACTTTATCAAACTAGGAGGAAACAACACTAAAAACCTCCTAAACTTTGCAAATGAGCATGAGCGATACCATTGAAAGAGTGATCATGTAAGAATAAATCCCTGGTGAGGGAACAAACCCACCGAAGGCAAAGGGGCTTGATTTGGAGGCCTTGTCTGCACTGTGCGTCACGGAGTGGGGCTGAACTGCCCCAGCAACATCTGGGGAAGCTGACACTGAGCCCAAAATACCTAATTTTAAGTGACTTTTAAATACACAAGGTCATTAGCTCTTCAGTCTGCCCATCAGGACTGGAGCTGCCACGATCCATTTGCTTTAAAGCAGCACTTGGACATTTTGCCCTTACGTTTTGTTGAAATTGCACAGGTCCCGACCAAATGATATGCAAGAATTAGCTTTTTACGAACAATACAATTCTGCTTTTAAATCAGCACATGAGACACTTAATTAATTTTGTAGAATAAGGAATCTGTTGCAAATATACAGCAGTACACCCACACATCACCATCTGCTGTGGAGAATTAAATGTACAACTCACAAATGAGATCCTGCAAAGTTGGTGCAAAAAGGTCCTTGCTTGAATTTAAACAAGGCTGTGGAAACCTGCAAACACATTGCAAAAGATCATGAAAACAATAACAAATTTGTCCATCTGCGAGTCAGTTCTAGCAGGGTTGGATTTTTGGTTTGGTGTTTGGGTTTTTTTTGGTGTATTTTGCAATAATTGTTGCAGCTCACAATGCAAATTGTGTAAAGTGTATTTGAGGAGTTCTGGCCAGAACAAAGTCACTGAATAAAGGTGCTTCCAACAGGCTCCATCATGTTACATCAGGTCTTCTATGGTTAGGGGGGGGGAAACCCCAAAAAACACAAGAAATCCCTTTTTTAAAATATTCTATTTAGCCACAGTTTTGAAAAAAAATTGGCAAATCTGGCGATTGTTGTGGATGTTTTATTATTAGAATTATTAACAAATACTGTTCTACTGAAGTGAGGAAAAATAAACATCAACAACTACTGCTGCCATGAAAAAAAGCTCTAACAAACACAAATGTCTGATTCCCTTTGACTCCCCTGAAGCCAAGCGTTCGTTTTCTAATGTTGCCTCCTCTTTTTTTTCTAACATACTGCTTTGAAATGTGTTCTGAATTTTACACCTAGAACCCCGTGGTACTAAGTCACGTCTCCTGATACCCTGTAGTGGGGAGATGGCTCTGAATCTTCATGGCCGAGACAGGCCGCGAAGTCTCCTCACCTCGTACGTGCCGTGGCTGTGAGCCCGGGACCTGCTCCTCGCACCCTCACCAGCGTATACCTCAAAACGGGTCTTTTGCAGCTTTCAGATGACTGAAGCCATACCAGTGGCCTCTGAAATACAGACACCCTCCTCTTCTTTTTTTAATGGGGCGTCAGGAAAACGTGCTGACATTACTACAACATTACTACTTTGCTGAATCAATGCAAGACCTATAAACACGCTCTCTCAAAGCACACTCTCACAGTGCGACCAAGCCCATCAGCATCTGCAATTCTACCTGCACATCCCCAAAATCATGAGGGTGTGTAGGAAATGCAAGATACAGCGTTCCTCAGCCCCAGCCAAAAATTGCGCTGGGTTGGTGTTCTTACGGATTTTACCAGTGGTTTTTTGGGAAATGGAAAGATTTCCTAAACCTTTTCTAAGATGCATGTGCTTTTTTAACGTGTCCTTATCCCCACACACACCTGGGAAGCACTCTCAGTACACACACCCCGTGTATAATATACGCTAAGGGGCCTGTTACGTGTTTAACTCGGGTAAAGAGTATCCATAATTAAGAAATGCAGCATCAGAAATGCATGTAAATTTGCAGAAAGGATTCTATCAACAGAGCGAATGCCGCTAAAGACTAAAACCACGACATAATCAGAAAACTACACATATATATATATATATTTATATCAATATCACAAAACCCTTTGACATCCTCAGCACTCCTAACTGACTAGGAACTGACTTAGCACAGCTGCCTTGGGCACACTCGCATGCATAACAAATCAAGTGGCTTGATTAATCAGCTGAAGTTGCTGAATCATGGGCTTGCAGCCGTGCCTGCGTAGCCTTGGCTATCGACGGGAAACCGTCAGCGTGGGATTTAGATGAATTTCTATCAGCTGGTCCACAGACCTGGATGGCCCTTATCTTTGCCAGCATTTTTATGAGAAATAGAATCTCTGTCCTGAAAAATGAGCCTTGTCAAAGAGGTGGAAGTGTGTGTATGAGAAGGGAGTCCAAAGGTAAGTGTCAAAAAAAGGGAAGTGGATCTTAGAAGAAGAGGCAGGAAAGCTGTGAGCAAGAAAATCCTGAATCCCCTTGGAAACCACCTCCAGCAAAGGCAACGAGAGGCCCCAAGCTGCCGGGCCACTGGAGCAGAGCTGAAGGTGGATGCCAGCTTAGGCAAACCATGCCTGAAATTCAGCAGCACCAAGGAGAGAGCAGGAAGAAATGAGGAACATGTGATACGGCTGGGGATGGGAAACAAAAGCAGCCAGGCAGTCTGTCTAACAGAAAATTGCCTTCTCAGTGCAGCCACACCAGGAGAAGGAGATCACTTCTTGGTCTCCGGTGCATGAACTACCTTGCCAGGCGTTTTCAAAAGTCACAGAGACTGGAAAAAAAAGCTTTTCCTTAGCACATAAAGAATAATTTGTCCAGAAAAAAACGACTAATTTCTAGGGGGGTATGTTTTATCTGACACTCACTGTGGAGGCTCTCTGCGTGGTTCATCCTGCCCAGCGTCCTGCAAGCTTCACCTCTTCTCAGGAGGGCTGGAGGCTTTGGGAGGAGGAGTGCCCTTCCTGTGTCTGGAGAAAAGGAGAACCTCAGAAACAACTCCCTGTGCCCTCTACCGCAGCCCTGCTCTCTGGCCATGCGTGCCAGATGGGAAGGGTGCCTTTTGTCATTGAGTTCAAACCCTCCCATCCAAAGATGGGATCCTTTGGCTGGATCTTGAGGTGAGGTAAACAGCCACTGCTCCTCTGAAGGGCACTGACCCAGCTGCTGTCTGCATTTGGTTAGGGCAACAACAAAAAATCACACAGATTCACAGAGTGGTAGGGGTTGGAAGGGACCCACAGAGGTCATCTAGCCCCACACCCCTGTCAGAGCAGGATCACCTGGAGTAAATCAGAGGAAGCCCAGGTGAGAGCTGCAGAGCCAGAGCTCCTGGCTGCTGCCTTCTCCACTGCCTTTCTTCACCTGCCCACACTGCCCAGCAGACCGAGGAGGTGGTGGGGAGGAAAAGCCTTAGGGGGGCAGTTCAGGCACAAAAGGGGTCCCTGAAGGAGACTGTTGCTCAGTCGCTGGTGCCCTCTTTCCCTGCAGACCACAGGAGAGAGAACCATGATGAGACACATTTGCCAAATCCATCCTTCCAGACAGCTGGTCAGAGCTTTCGCTTTGCCTTTTCAGAGCGTGAGCAAAGGGTCCTTGAGTGAGCACCTGCAATAAAAAGAAAGAGGGCAGCCTTCGTGCCAAACCTCTTATGTTTCCTGCTCAGTGTGACTCTGCTGCACTTGTGAATGATCATTTTAACATATTTTAGAGGAGTTCATGTGCCAGTAATGGAAGATACTGTCCAACCACAGTATCTCATCTATTAAAATAGCCAGAGTAATAATATCTTGCCAGCTAAATTAAAAAGAAGATGCTGAACAGGTTGTTCACTGCCTAAAACCAGTACATCTTTGGCTACACACATATCTATTTCAATATGAACCGACTCTGTGTGTATTTTCAATATTAAAAGATAAAATATTGTTCTATGGCATGTTATAAAGTTTGTGCAATGGAACAGATTTTTACAGCTAAGTTAAAACCTCTTGAGAATAAGGGGTTTATAATGGAAATGCTGATAGACTCTTAACTATAGCACTGGGATCTCTCTTGCTATTATGACCAGATAAACCAACAAGGTAATTCAATGTAGTGTTCCAGCTCCAAGACACTAACACACTCCTTCTGGTCCCAGGTGCTGAGGGAAAGTTAAATATAAAACTTAATGAAACTGCAGTGACTGACGACAGGGCTGGATGGTTGCCCCTGCACCAGGGAAAGGTGAATCTCTCTCCCGGGAAGGTGTCTGAGAGGCAGGGAGTGACCGGCTGGTTCAAGTGCAAGCGGTGTCTGGAGCCTTCTGAAGTTTTCCCAGCTCAAGTCAAAAAGCTGTAAGAATCAAAGCCGGTCGCTGCACACGTATCAGATCAAGAAATGAATAGAAATGCACTTCCAGCGCACCCACCACACTTCCACACGACAGATGCTGAGGGCATGAGCAGCACTCACAGGGGCTGGGGGGCATAGACCTGCCACCCCTTCCCCAAAATTGGCACAGAAGCCTTCAGTTTAACAATTCAAGCACTGGGGAATCCAACTCCACTCAGAAGGTGACAGCTAGAGGGAAGCTCAGGCGTGGATGGATGTTCAGCCCTTGCTATGTTCCCAGAGCCTTTCCCCTGGCCTCAGAGGTGGGCGGTAGCAGCAGGGTTGTGCTAAGCCGGCATGGCGGTTCTCCAGCTTGTGTCCAAGTAGATGACAAAGCTGCCAGCAGCAGAAGTGCAGTTCATGCCATGCTTTAACACCCAGAAAACTTCACTACTCCTTCTTGTGCCATGTATAAAATTACTGAGACTACTAGGAGGTGCACGAGCTGCCTCTACCTACACAAAATCCTGAGCAAACTTCCCGAGGTCGGTGGGCTGGTAGCAGTGCCTACTGTCAAGACCGTCTGACATTTCCAATTACAAGACTCTACTTTCAGCTGCTTATAACTGTCATATTTTGACCAGTAACTTGTCATTTTCCATCCTGGGCATCTGCCTCAGGCTGAATTTTTTTGGAAAGCTTCAGCCACAACAATATAGCTATTCCCAAGGGCAAGGCCAGAGAACAATGCATTGTTTTGTAATGGCAAAAGAGAAAAAGAACTTACATCCCCTTCTTTAAGATGCACTACGGCTCCTCACGGTTTGGACAGAGTAGTAAAATTTAGTCGACTTATGACCTTTGTGTTAAGATGTGCCTTGTCGTTAAGTGCTGTGAAAATCTATGCACGTGTGGCCAGGTGAAAGCATTTGAAAAACGTCCAATCCAACTTCCTCATCAAAGACTTTTTTCCGTGGGAATCCTAAAACCTCTGAGGATCCTGCCCTGCTGGGCACATCTTGCCCCTCAGCATGTCCCTTTGCAGCACTCACCCGGCACAGGCTCATGCCCTCGCCGCCACTCGCCACGCCACCTGGCCAGGCAAAGAGATGGGGTGAGAAAAGGCACAACTGGAACAAGGATGAGATGGAGGGGAACAGGCAGAGTGATTTGCACCCACCAGAGCTGCTGGCTTTCCAGGGCTAAGAATGGGATCAAGCATCCTGAGTCTTGCCATCAGGAGGCTGCCAGAAAGAGCTGTGAGATCCCGCCGTGCCGGGTCAGAAACGGCTGGTTTGACAGCTCCCAGTTCGGCGGTGCTCTCCCTGTTCACAGCCCACCAGCAAGAGCTGCAGCTGGAAACGCTCCGCACTCTGGAACTCAGATGTCAAAATGAACGGCATACATTTAGCAACCCCATGCAAAACACCTGGGCTAAACAGCCTTCCCGGGCCCACAGCGCAGGCTTTTGGCAGACCCAGATCTGCAGGGCACCATTCAGATGGCTGAACCAGGACAGCGTCCTGTGCCTGGCTGCATTCCTCACAGCCCTCTCAACTTCCAGAGCAAATGAGGCAGGGACCTGAAGAAAACAGCATCCCTTACAGGCCTGTCCTCCTAATTCCCCCTGAGCGCCAGCCTCCCCCGTACCGAGTGTGGCAGAAAGAACGCGTGACACTGAAACTGCAGCATGATTTGCATGCACAAGCGGTGCAGGCAGCTTCTGTTCAGGGATTCCCTAAATTTTGAGTATAGGAATTTACAAGCTTTCATTATGTCCTTTGAATACAGAAATGCAGGAGAGAGAAAATGGAGGGTGTTTTCCTTCTCGAAAGTTGTCTTTGAATGGTGCACCCTGCCTTTACAGAAAGCTGATGTTTACTACTGCAATCCATTTATTTTGAAACTCAGTTCATCTGCTGTAAGAAATTACTCAGACCATTAATTTTGGAAGCCAATGCTGAGAGATCACGAATGTTACGAATTCTAATTATGCTGGGTCTGGGAAATTTAATGAATAAAAGAGACTTTTCATAAGCATCTCCAGCCATAATATTTTAATGCTATTGGCATTAATTAAAATATCTGGAATTTTTAAAGGAACCCTCTCCTCCCTTTATTTTTTTTTTTTTATTTCTACCATTAGAACAGAAGCATCATTTTACTAAAGTCACAAGTTCTTTGTGGCTGATCACCTCATTTATAATCGTGTCATGGCAGGAACAACCTTTCGCTGAAATTTTGTTTATGCTTCAAAAATTTCCCCCTGATAACTTCTTCCCCACCCCCTTTCCCAAGCACTAGCAGGCCTGGATTTGTCCTCTGTGCGGGGCTGGGAAGATAAAAGTCCAGATGATTTGGCACTGTACAAGGGACTGAACTCTCAGTGTCTGATTAATGATACTATCCATCTCTGAAGGTAGTGATTCCTTCCTTCAGAGCTTAGGGGAAAAAATAGACTAACCTTTGAATTCCTAGTTCATCATCTTCCGCTGACATTTGTGGCTTTGTGCAGGACACCGGGGCTGTGGCTCTGGGGCAGTCCCAGGGGCTCGGCAGCAGCCTCTCTTCGCACACCAACCAACACAGCAAACGCCTCGTGAAGCAAGGGGGCACCTCCTCTTCTGCAGGCTGCTTTGCAGGCAAGGTGGGTCCACAGAGGTTCAGCCCGCAGCGTGTATGCCTGACCAAAGCGCTGGCTTTTCTAGGGGACACCGTTGCGCTGTGAGGCGGGCAGATCCCGACTGTCCAGGTCTCCGCTGCTTGCTCTGTGACCAGTGGCAGCAATGCTGAATGCGAAGGCTAGAGACAGCTTTGGCATGGCTCTGTGGTCTTGTGAAGTGGACCCGTCCTCTGACCTGAGAGTTCAGATGAGCTCAGACAGATAAAAGTCTCTTTTTGTCTCTGATCTTGAGCTCACAGGTTTTGATTTGGATTTTTTTTAAGTATCTAAATATACAGTCACTTGCTAGTTATTAATAGTGGGACCTCACCTTATTTGATGCTGTTCTCACTTCTTAGAGTGCCTAATTAAAGGAGAGACACAGGAACTGCCATGTGCTGCTCAGCCATTTGGTCTGACTGAGAACATGGAGCCAGTGGGTTTTCCAGCCACCACAAGAGCCATGGACTGTGCGGATGGCACCGGCGCTGTGCCATCGCCTGCTCAAGGCAGCATCAGGTGCAATGAAACATCAGGTGCAGTGAAGAAGTCGCCATTCCTTCAGAGGCACTTAAACAGGTATTTTTGTCTTGAAAAGGCCAAAATTGTAGCCGCCTGAAAAGCAAATACAGCATTTTGCAGTGGATCGGGGGAAGCAGAGTTTCCACAAATAACAAAAAGAGGAGGTTGCTTTTTATTTCCGCCAAACTGGGCACAGTCTCCTCTGTCTCAGAGGTGCTTGGCACAGAACAAAGCCACTCCTGTTGGGATGCTGCACGCCGGTGCATTGCAGAAAAGAGGCAGGTCACTGCTTCCTGGCAGTATTTTCTCCTCCACAGCAAATATGCCGATTCAGCAGGCTGCCAAGCTTGCTTGTGCTTATTTCTGTGCTGGGCACAGCCAGGTGTCACACAGGTGAGGCTGCACACAGACATGCAGGAGGCCCAGGGGGCTTTTATCTATTTTCTCCACGTGGCTGAGAGAGCACTCAAAGGCGCCTGCTGATTTTGTATGTTCGGTGCCACGGAGAGGAAAATCGATGTGGGAACTACAGATGGCTTCAGTGTTACAGGGTAATCCAGGCTGCTTTTTGATGGAAACAGAAGTGATTTACTCTTAATGTTCTAACTTTGCTGACCACTATCTTTTGTTTCATTATTCAAAGGCAAACACTGAAGAAATATTCTGTGAACATGCCCGATACTTTCAGGTGGAAGGAGGTGAGAAGCATTTGTGTATCGTTTCAGACACTTGTTTTAGTGACTTCACGTGGTTTCAGGAAGCTTTTCTTCTCCCTGATATTGAGCTGTCTTTAGCAGGTCTTTTTTTTTTTTTCTATGCCTTGGGATCCAGTATCATTTCCTTGTTTATTCTGCACTCCAGTGCTATCAGCCATCCTCAAGTGTTTGTCTCACCGCCTTCAAGACTGCACCCCTACCCAGGAAAACAGCGAGGGACAAACTTTCTGCTCTCTGCAGGTTTTTCTCCCAATAAGCTGGAAAATAATGTTTGTTTGGCTCATATTCTTAGCTAGCTACGGACTCCCCACCGAGACCCCCTGCCCTGGCAATTGCTGACTAATCGTGCCTGCAGCAGAAGCAATCCGAACCAGGGAGTTACCCAGCAGCAGCGGAAGGATGCATTAAAACAGATTACGCTCTCTGCCCCGTTTCGGTGTTTATCCTGCAGCATCGGGCTGCCTAGGTGCTGCCCCAGGGCACACGCACCCAGCGCTCTGCAAAGTCGCCCTGTCCCCCTCAGCAGGTCTGCCAGGCCCATGGGAATAGCAACGGGGCAGGCAAAATTCAGGCCAGTGAGTTCTGTGCGCCCAGGGCCCCAGCTGCGAGGAGATGCTGACAGGCAGGCTAGTCCAGGAAGCTGCTGCAGGTTTTTTTTTAGCTTTCTTATCCTTGGCACACAGGCAGCAAAGCAGGTCTGTGTTTGGTTTGACTGAGCCTTCCTCTGAGACTTCAAGGGGAGCAAACCCATACAGTATCCAGGATCTAGAGAAAAAAAAATAAAGCAGCACAGTAGCGATGCCCTGGAGTTAATTCAGCCTCAAAACTCGGTGGCTGCCTGGCATCAGGAAAGACCCTGGCCTGGCGCGAGGGGCAGGATTTCTGCTGGCCATTGGAACACACCTTTGGTATTTCCATACCTTCCCTTTAGAGCAGCTTGGCTTCAAGGTCTCCATGCCTGTCTGGGGCACGAGGACAGTCCCTGTGGGTTTCATTGCCCCCTTGAATACCCCATCTCAGGCTCAGCACTTTGCTTCCAACATTGACTTCTGGAGGTACCATGCCTCTGTCTCTCCACCAGCTACTGCGGCAAGGCCTGCTGCTCCGGCTGCTCTTGCCCTGATCCCGTGGCTGCCGGTTAACCCTGGGAGCTGCCCACCTCTTTCCAAGGGAAACTACCTGTGCTCCCCTGTTCAGTGCTTCAGTGTGCCCAAGTATGTCTCTGGGAGTTATTTTCTTGGGCACAAGAAGCCAGTCTGACTGCAAGGATCATAACCCTCCTTCCAACCTTCTGAACGAAATACAGCGTATGCCGTCCTTGTTTCACCTGTGAGCTTAATGCAGCCACCTCCAGTCGGGCTACGGCCGCTGCTAATAATGCCCGAGCTGCTCTGTGGTGTGTCGGAAGGGGACTGCAGCTGACACAAGCTGGAGGATGAGGAACGCTGATAAAATGGGGTTACCCTGGTTGGACAGTGACTCAGTCGCCCCTCCTGCCCTGGAGGGCACTGCACACAGTTAATGCCACGTGGCCAGACCTCACTAGGATTCCTCTCGCCACTTCGTTTAATAGTGGGACGTTAAAGCTGCCGCCTAAGCCAGTAGGACAGGTGTATGCAGAACATACCTATTTACCTTGCAGGTTTTTTAACCTACCGAATTCAAATAGGTTATGTAAAGCAGCAAAATCTACACAATTTAAATTGGCCTGACTTCTGAAAGCTGCAGGTTCCAGGACCTGAAAGAAAGCCCGCAGCTAGACTGAGTATCCAAGGGAGGTCCTTTTGGCATACAAAGATCAAGCACTAGCTGAAATTCAAACATACCTTTATGCCCAGTTTTCATCTAATTTCAGTTTCACGCAAAATAATGTTGCCCTAGAAATAAAATTTCCCCATATGTCTGCTGCAGCTCCACAATGGCCATTTAGTGGAGCAGCAAAGCAAAGCGCCAGGTTCTTGACAGCTCTCTTTGTGTCACTCGCAACATGCCTTCTAATTCTAGAGAGCTACTGCCATGTACTCCAACAGGGTTTCTTTGCTTTCCTGAAGCAGTTACATGACTTGAGAGTTTGGTCATCTTTTCTGCTAATGGGAATTGCATATAGGAACAGGACACAAGGAGAAAGCACTGCACATTAAAATCTAGCTAGGTCAGGACACCAGTAATACGATCTACGCAGCTCTGCAAAATGAATTTTTATGATTTTCCCAGCTTAACATGGTAGCATTAATATTTCATTACTAGATTTCACTATGATTTTGGGCCTGTTAGTGTCTCAACCAATTTATTGCTTAAGAAGGTTATTTTTAATCTTCAGCAGTAACTGAAAATATACCCTGAAAAAACCTTTCCCAATGTGGAATTTCATTATAATTGAGGTGATGCTGTATCCAACAGCTCTTTATGAGAACAAAATATATACATCAATTTTAGAGGGGAAGGAGTCTTATCTTTCCGTTTCTAACTCAAAAGTCTGTATAATCCACTTGTCTTAATTTTTAATTATAGCATTTCAACCATTAAGAATGGGGAGAATGAGTTAAAAAGATGCGATCTTGTACAGAAAGGCTGGGTTTAGCACTGAGTACTCAGTCCAGCTGGCCTCTGCGATACTACACGCAGGTACTCCAGCAATTTCCCTTTTTAAAATAAAGGTGTTTATTTGGGCTCTGCTTCAAACAGTGTTGAGGGTATAAAGGCACAGGCAGCTTTAGGCCAGATTTGTTCCTCTCTAGGCTTGTGATTTAGGGCCCTGTCTCTCGTGTCTTAGAGCCAGTCCTGGCAGCCAGAGCGTGAGAAAGAGCCAAAGACTACACGGAGAGTCTGGTCTTAACCCCATCTTCCACCAGCCTCGCTCAGGCATCAGAACAGGGTTTAGCACACAGGATGTTCACTAAGAGGGAGAAAAGACCTCTCAAAAAAATGTCTCTCAAAATCTGCTTCACAGCTACAAAACCTTGTTCAGTGTCAAACGTAAGCAATTAGTATTAATGATTCACCTCTTTACCAACGTGAAAAACATCCTCACTTCCCAGTTCCAGTTTCCACCAGCCAGGTATAGGCAGTGATATTGCATCTCCCCTTAACTCGAGCCTGAAGGATGCAGGAAAGGATGTGCCATTTTGTTCCTATATTCTACCCTGTGGGGTCTGCTCTCTTTGCTTTGTGGACAACCTCCTTGTTCTAAGTGCAGGGTCATTTTCCCAGCTGTTATGGGGATATGTAAGGTGGGAGATGGGTGTCAAAGCGGTCTATCTCTACACTACCTTGTCCTCCTCCTCTGCCAACCGGTGTGTGAGCCCAAAGGATGGTCCTGTTTCTCCTCCTTTATTAGTTTACCCAGAAAATACCTGCTCTTCCCCTCTCTCATGTCCCCAAAGCTACAGTCACAACAGCACCCTAACGCAGAGAGAGCCTGGAAGGATCGCTGTGGTACATATCACCAGACAAGCCCAAAGTTCCAGTGCTGCGTATTTAACGATAGTCACACATGTCAACAGCCCTCCATCAGACCTCAGTACATGTAAGGTACCTGCAGTTTGAGGGGTTCTACTGTTCAAATGCTCCTTCTAAAACCACTTCTGTGGTAATCGTAGCTCTTCTAATTTGGGGACTTTAAACCAATTCAAAGCAGAACCAAAGGACACACATTTTTTTTATTCTGACATTTCAAGTTTCTCAAACATCTCCCAGCCTGCTGGTGAGTGGCCCCACAAGGAATACTGCAAACAAACAAGCTCATCAGTGTTTGTAAAAGTATGTTCTGGGGAGAAACCAGGAGGTGGGCTCACACTTATCCCTTTAACAAGACTCCAGAAATGGTGCTAATCCAAATCAAATGGTCTAACCTTGACACAGCATCAAACAACTCATAAAAGCCTTCCTAGATTCTAAATATTGAGTATATTCTTCACAGGGAAGATGAGCAGCAGAGCAGATTTTCCAGTGAAAACGTTTTCTCCTGTAATCTTTCCTGATCTGAGAATTGTAACGAGTGCATGGAAATTACAAGCTGCTATAAAAATTACAGAGACTGAAACTACCATTTTACCCTGCATTAGAACAATTTTAACAATGTTAGAGGAATACATCTCTGCAATTTTAAAATTATTTGAGTCATGACAGAAAGACTCACAACTGCAATATTTATCTTTCAGATTCATCTTAGGATGTTCCTGAAGACTTGTGAGATGTCACATTATATAGCATTTTGTGGGGACCAGAGAAAGTCACTTTGACAAGTAACGCATGCAAATTGGAGCCATTGATTATGGAGAATTTAATTTTATCTATTCTGTATTCATGGTACAATAAATAAAAAAAGACTTCAGTGGTCACTGTAGGACTGCAACAACTTCGACAAAAATGCAATTTATAGTTGCATATTTTTACCAGCGTGCTTTGGCATACATTTGATTAAATTCTGCTTTCCAGTGCACTTAATGAGAATTCTAATTCTCTAGAGATTTCTATAGGCATGCCAGGTAAATAGGAGTCTATCAAGTCATCGCTGTGGTTGTTAGTACAAGGAGCTGGCTCCTTTGAAGAGAAATAAAATTCATAAGCATGCATGCATATATTTTAATATTGCCAAGATACATATTGGCAGAGCAATAAATAGTAAGAAGATTTATTACCCACTCTATTTCTCAGTGTATACAAACGTGAGTGATACTTGTGAGGTACAACATCTTTCAGGAACGTGTTTGATCTGAGGGGCTCGAGCAAACCTTATTTATTTTGGGTTCTCAGAGAATTTGTCTCTAAATATGAACAAGTTATCCCATTGCTCTCCCTGCCTGCCTTATGGGGAAGGGCTTCCCCTAAGGGACACTGGAAGCCATCCACTTCCCTAAACAAACAGGGTAAAAAAGCAAAATAACTGTTTTTTATCTGCTCCTTTTTGGTATCCTTCTGCTTCACCCCTCAGATTACAATCATTTTCATAAGGACTATCTCACTACCACAATCGACTTCTTACAGCAGTTTGGAAAATAAGTTTCATCCTTCCTTGAAGGAATTTTGGGGGTGTCCAGCCAAGACGGTTGCTTCCTATATAAATCTGTAGCCACAACCTTAGTAAAAGTAGCCTCATCAAATTCTACAAGAGATAGCTTAGTTTTGGCAAGTGTTTTATCCTTGGCTGCAGAGCTGGGAGAAAGACAAAACCTGTCATCACATAACCTGTCAGGGAAAACTCCTTGGAGCTGATAGAATCCAGCTCTAATATTGTCAAAGGTGGAGCATTTGTTGAATGAGTATATCTCCACGCTGCAACTGAATGCACGCATCAGTTAACGAAGGCAGTCCTGAGCTACCCTGTTGTTATGCTGGACACAACGGCAAGTTTGCCTGGTACCAGTGTGCCTTATTCTATCCTGGATATTGAGAAGTATGCGTGAAATCCTGGACATGTCCGTCTCTGTGGCAAACCCCCATTCATATGGATGGGACCAGAATTTCTTCCATGCAGCTGTACGTGTATCTGCCAGCTCGCTAAAAATTATACCGGTTGTTCATCCTCAAACTGGCTGGCTCTGGTTTCTGGGATCTACAGAGTTTATTGGTTACTGGGGTATTAAGTCAGTTTTTGGTGTGAAAATATTAACAAGAATATCTAGTCATATAACACACTTAATCTGAAGATTTCAAATAAACTAAGGAGTTCAGGAAGTTTGCACCCACCTTTTTGGTGGGGACCCAGAGGTATGCATGCAAGAGGTGTGCTAATCAAGATAACACAAGGGGACACTGGTAAGACCAGGGGTAGAGTGCAAAGTTTTGAAACTGTATCCTAAACCTCAGACCTCAGGTCACAGTATTATTCTTCAGGTGAGTATACTTTTCTTGCTGTCATTAACATTAGTCCTGGAATTAAACTAGAATCAGGCTACCCTAGAGAATATAAATGCACATAATAAACCTTAGTTTTTAGCCTTTCAGTGGTCACTATCTGAACTGGTAGGGGTTTTTTTAATACTGACTAATGCTCAATTTCTGATTCTTACGCTGGAATTAAAAACAAAACACAAAAAAAAACCCTAAAACATATGAAAAAAAACCAGATTAAATATAGCTTGTGCTTATACTGATTTTCAGAAATAGGTTAATAAACACTGCTTAGATGAAAGGAGCCTCAAGCGTTAAAGAAAGAAATCAGAAGGTCTCACTTAAGTGATTTTTTGGCAGGAATCAAATTAACGAATATAATATGGATTGCTGACAAGGTGCTTGATCATTCTCTGCAGTAAGGATTTTTTTTATATATATATTTTTATATATATATATATATATATATGCATGAGTTTGTGTGTGAGTTGATTCCATTAACACTTAATTTGATAATGAGAAATGGCATTTTTATTTAAAAGGAAAATATTAAGAAGTCCTGATTTGCAAGAGCAAGTTAGAATATATGACATTATTATCTCCTACTGCATTTTCTTCTCCTTTAAACAACACAAACCTTCAATGAAGGACTTTGCTGGTACAAAAGAATGCAAACATTTTATTTAGTCCATAGGCAATTTTCCTCTAATTCAATCTGCAAATAACACAAAGTAATTTTTTTGTAAGAGGGTGGAGGATGAAATAAAAAGGGAGACATAAAAGAGACTTAATGAGATCATGGAACTCTTTCTTAAGCAGTACAGCATCTTAATTTCTGGTAAATTCAAGCAACCTCCATCTGGGGGTTGATTCTGTCAGCCTGTATCTATGTCTGTCTGCCTTTATCCATCTCTCTAGGCATTCATCGCTGTGGCTTCAGAGCATCACTGAAGGAAACGGAGCTCTGCAAGCAGCGTAGCTGCAGAATCCAGCCCCTGTTTGACAATGATTGGGTCTGACATTGACAAGCACTTACACCCCATTCTCTGGCGCGTTTTGTTTGGCCTTAGATACACGTGTTGTCTGGCAAAAGTTAAAAATAAAACATTTAGGGCTACGCTGTGGTCAGTTTTCATGTGCTTCCGCAGTGCAAGGGGGAGGAAGGGGAGGGTGGAGGCAGCCGCGTCTCGGCGTTCTGCACCACTCGCATCAAGGTCAGCCAGAACTGCTGCGAGAGCAAAGTCAGTGCCACCCGGAGCACGTGGCTTGCTATAAAAGATGTTTTCCTCTTAGAAGTAATCACCTGAAAGTCCGGAGGGTCTAAGAGATGCTCAGGCGTTGCCCCCACTAATGCAGGCAGCAGATTTAGCTGGCCACGCCCCGATGCAACCAGCTCCTGAGCCTCAGGGCTCTTTGAAAATTTTCCATCAAAACTTCCATGGGAAGTCTCTGATTTCCTTGAAAATGTCAGCATGTTTTTAGCTCATTCTGCTAGACAAATTAAATACGAAAAATGGAAGAGATATTAGCAGAAACCCAGAAACCCTAATTGCTGGGGGAGGGGACAGTATTCATTTCATCAATGAGAAGCCAATATTTTCAGCTGAACATTTTGGATTAAAATAATAATGGTCTGACTAAGCAAAAGAATAACTGGAGAAACCTGCCTCTTATTTATGAGCAGCTCCATTTCAGATCTTCATGCAGTAGAGCTGACTGCTCACCCTGCCATTTCTCAGTGGCAAAGGTCTAGGTGTAGGCAAAGCATTTCTCCCGTTCCAGTAAGTCCCCTTACATCAGTAAGAGTGACTTACTGATGCCGTTTACATTTTATGTTTATGTAACAATATTGTCAAAGTTTAAAAAGATCCTCTTCACTCCTGTCATTTTAATGGATGGTTCTTTCCAGCCTTTAGTACGCTGAGGCACAATCCCCATTCCCCCATCAAACCTTTCTCTGCTCCTGCTCCAGGTTGAATTTCTATCTTTCAAACACAGGTGGCTACAATCGGTCACCACATTCCAGAAAAAGTCTTCCTAAAGCCTTCTAAAGGGTATTAATTTTTTCCTATCTCAGCTGGAAATGCTTCTTTTGATATAGTGCCAAATATATGCCCAATTCTTCTGTATCTGTCCAACCGACAAGCCTTACCTTATATTAGAAATTGTCATTAGTTCCCAGCTACCTGACCTTGCTACTTGAACTGTTGAATGTAATCCCATTTATATCTCCCCAGTCCCTGAGGATATTCTGGTTTTCTGTATGCTGTGAGCCTCTTTGCTATTGACAATCCCTCCCTCCTTCAGCCATCAGCACATTTCTCTAGCAGGTTCTTATTCTTCTTGTGCCTAGTTGATTAATGAAAATATGAAGTGCTACTGGTCCCCAGACTGTGCCTTTAGAAACTCCACTTTTAGCTCCCTTTAACCTGCTATTTCCTCTTTCAGCATCATCTGTTATTATCTCCTTTAGCCAGTTTCTACTTATTTTACAATTCTGGGTCTAATCATCTTTTCCAGTCAAACAATTCTCCATGTAGCTCAGTGTCAGACACTTCTCTCATAGTGTACACACATCACATCTATTGCCATTTTCTTTGTCTGAAAAGATCAGGATAATCTCGAGAAAGATTATCAAGTTAATCTAGTAAATCTGCTTTCAGTAAACCTATTCTGTGTGTTATCCTACTTCTTCCATTTGCTATGCTCTCTATTACTCTTCTTTCCAAAAGCACTCTAATGCCTTGCATACTACTGTTGTCACACTAATATGCCTACATTTAACTAGATCACAGGGTTTTTTCCTGTCTTAAATATAGGAATCATGTCTGAAATTTCTCATACCACTCCTACTTTAACATAGTCCTAAATATCCTTCAAGCAGAAATGTAGTTTCAAATGCCAATCCCTTCAGACTGCTGTGACGCAGATCCCCTGAAACAGCGCGCCTCGAATTTCACTTCTACCTCAAAAGGCATCATTTCCATCCTTCCAAATTCAGTACCATAAAGCCAGTTTTCTCTCATCCAAGTTCAGAGCCATTGTCCAAATTGAACACTGAGGCAAAAAATCTCCTCATTTTTGGAAAGCGCCTATGCCAACCTTAAACCCATCCTCCCTCAAGCCAAGCTCACTGTTATTTTCCTTGCTGTCATCTAATTTTGATGACTAAAAACCCTACTGCTGGTTTTAACTTCTTTTGCAAGTTCTAAGTTTTCTTTGATTCTCATTTTACCTGCATGGCTTTGGATCTTAGGCTTCATGTTGATCACTCTGTTTCCATTCCTGGAAGACGTTACCATTTTGAAATTTCAGAATTTCTTCTCCGTAAAAATACCTGCAGTGGAACAATATCAGAAAAACATTCATGCTAAAGCATTGCAAAGATTTGCTATTATCCTTTATACAGTATAACACAATTTCTTTATATTTATTGACTTCAGCAGTGTCTTATATTTGAAAAGCATTGCTTCACAGATTCCTTACAGCAGATTTACTGAAGCCTAACGTACGTGTCTGATCAGAAAGCAAACTTCTAATCCTGTAAACATTTGATATCAACTGGGTTCTGTATGGCCCACCCGCTATGCATATTGATCGGGCTATAATGTAGCCATGCAAAGTGTAGCTGCAGCTGGAGATGTCCCTCGGTCAAAACAAAGCTCCTGGATCCGGATTTAACCTTTCTCTGACTCTGTATCAAGTTTGCAAGTCAAACGAGGGTTTCTCTAATCGTCACCTTTGAAAGCTCACTTTCAGATCTGCAGCCAGATTCTGCCTTTATTTCCTCCTCCCTAATCACCAGCACCAGACTGCATAATTAGCAAGTGAATGACAATCCAGGACCCACTGCAAAGCCCAAAGTGTGAGTTCATTTGATGATCGGGCCTTTTAATTGAAACTGCAGAAGGGGTCTGGCAATCCACCCACTTCTCCATAGTAATTTTGACTTTGTAGGGCTCTGAGCTTAAAAGTATCATGTGGGGTCTAATAGGGTTTTTGTTGATAGGGGGAAAAACAACTCTCCGGAATATACACTCATCAAACATGCAAGTTAAACCACAAAGCTCCACATTTGCATAGCTCTTTCTCTGAATATAGTCATCCCTAGAAAGGTGCAGAGTTCTGGAGCCTTAAGCCTATGCTTAAATGCGACTCTACCACTGAACTCTATCATATGATAAGTCCACGATTAAATGCTGTGACAAAGCAGGGTCTAAACCTGCAAAGTGCTGTGTAAAAGGTAAGATCATGCCCACACGGCAAAACTTTCATGGCTATTGTGGTTGGTGGTGTTACAGACTGTGTTGAACTGCTATCAAGATTATCTCCCCCAGTAGATTCTAGATGAGTACTAGTGTCAGAATAAAGTCTTATTTGGGTATAACAATTATTTTTATGTAGCATTTCCATATTCATATAATATACTGGAATACCTGTGCAATTCAATTTCTCACACGTTGATGAGGCCTGATTGTAACTGTTAGTTCCTTATGGAAGATAAGCAGCGTACCCAGCTTTCATATATATAGGAATTGAAACATTCAGGATCAATGATTTACCTAAAGACAGGATCGAGATACAGCTGCCAACTCAAAACTGAATTCTCCATTTCAGCCTCATGCACATGCCCAGCTCACGTCCATCTGATATGTTTCTGTATCTCATTTGAAAACTAACTGAAGTCCTACCTTGTTTGGTAATTCAGATTATAGTTTGTGCAATAGGAATTAACTAACTTATTAAACACAGCTCCCATCTTAATTTTAAGTATCTTTCTGTTAGTTTCCCAGGTTTGGTACCACCAGAAGGGCTAGTCTTCTCTGAACATCTAGAAAAGATTATTAACATCCTGTAACCCTGGTCCTGTGGTATTGATTTGCTGCCCCAGTTAACAGGAATATGTTACTAAGGTAAAGTGACTTATTTCTATCACTCTCTATTGAATTGTCCTCTAGGTGAGGAAATGTGGCTCTCTTATACTGACAATTACCTTGTTTCCATTAACAAGATGGCAGAAAATAATACAGTATCTCATGCTTCAACATTTCAAGTAAACCATTCCATTTTGTTCATTGGCACAGAAAGAAGAATCTCTATTCAGATAACCACAAGGTTGCCTATAATAAATAGATAATATTTTTAAAATACAAAATGATGTTTGGATAATATGACTTTGAGCATAACTTTCTTCTGTCATGAATTTTGCTTTGATTCTTGTCTTCTGTTTCATTTAGAATTCCCAGCCCTTCATTATTAAATTATAGCCTACAAACTATTAAAATTTACCAATTAGAACTGACAGATACTTTTTCAAAGTGAAGAGTTAAGTGTTGATTTATTACAAAAAAATACTGACATCCCTACCCTTCACACGTAGCCAGCATCTGCCCAGCTTACTCAGAGTAGCCACTGAATTTACCAGCCCCTGCTCCCCCATGCTCTGACTGCAGATGCTGTGAGGTGTCAGCATAATGGACTTGTCAAAAAGACAAATGCAACGTCAGGGTGTATCGAGGAAGGTATTTCCAAATGCAAAGAACTTACATCACTGCACAAGGAACTCGTATCACCTCCTCGGAAATAGTCTGCGTCATTCTGCACCCCAGATTCAAGAACGTAAAACTCGAACAGGGTGCAAAGAAGGACAATGGAGACAGGAGGGATGAGGGGTGAAAGCAAGATGAAGAGGGAAAATTATTGCAGTCGATGAACAGCTTAACATGGGAAAAACCTTAGGGGCAAAAAAAATTCCTGTGCTACAGGTGAATGCTGGCATTAAAGCAAAAATATAAATAGGATAAATTTAGGCTAGAAATGTGAAGGTTTCTAATCATAAGAGCAAAGATGTTCTAGAACAGTCTTCCAGTAAAAGTAGCATGGAAAAAAATCCAACTGCCTGTAAGATGGAGCTTACTATAAATGTACAGGATTATATGATTTGAACACCAGTAACAAGAGGGGATTGGACTACCTGCTTGTTTCCTTTGTGCATTAACAATGCAACAATCAGAATTTTACTTGAACCATATTATCAATAACAACGTGTAATTTTATGTGGTTTGTGTATTGGTAGAGCTGAGGGCCGCTTCCAGACTCCCCAAAGTAAATGCAGTGAGTACAAAAGCAGCTAACAAACTGGTCAGTTTTAAAATTTTGAAGTGGAACATGCTAAAGGGGACAGAGGTAGAACAGGATTGAACCACAGCTCAGTCCAGACCCAAGCTACAGCTGGTCCAAGCTTGTCTGGGAAAGAAAAGGATGTCAACTACAGCAGAATTAAGCGATGGCTCCTAATTTAAAGAGAGCAAAGAAAACTATCTTCACATGTAATCAAGAAGGAAGACAAAGCCTTCCAGAGTAACCATCACAGAACTGGGCCGGGAAAGAGGGAGGTCCCTGGTCTCAAAACACCCGTCTGCAGGTGGAGCCCACTAGTGAAGTCAGGTACCTGAGAGGGTGTGTTGGGTTTATGGTGGGTTTTGGTAGTGGGGAGGGGCTACAGGGCTGGCTCCTGTGAGCAGCTGCTGGAAGTTTCCCCAGCTCCAAGTTGGACCCACCTCTGGCCAAGGCTAAGCACATCAGTGACAGTGGTAGCACCTCTGTGATAACATATTTAAGAGCAGGGAGAAAAACCCGAAGCAGGGAGAGGAGTGGGAAAAACAACTATGGAAACACCAAGGTCAGTGAAGAGGGGAGGAGGTGCCTGGAGCAGAAGTTCCCTGGCAGCCCGCGGTGAGAGGGCAAGCTGTACCCTGCAGCCATGAAGGGACACGGGGGGGGGCAGAGACCCACCTGCAGCCTGGGGAGGACCCCACACCAGAGCAGGGGAATGCCCGAAGGAGGCTGTGACCCCATGGGAAGCCCATGCTGGAGCAGGCCTCTCCTGAAGGAGCAGTTGGTGAGGAACTGCAGCCTGTAGGAAGGACTTGGATTGGAGAAGTTGGTGGAGGACTGTCTCCCGTGGGAGGGACCCCAGGCTCGAGCAGGGGCAGAGTGTGAGGATCCTCCCCTGAGGAGGGAGGAGTGGCAGAAACAATGTGTATTGGACTGACCCCAACCCCCATACCCCATCCTCCTGTGCTGCAGGTGTGGAGGAGGTAGAGAAATGGGGAGCAAAGCTGAGCCCGGGAGGAAGGAAGGGCAGTGGGGAAGATGTTTTCAAGATTTGTTTATATTTCTCATTATCCTACTCTGATTTGATTGGTTAGAAATTCAATTGGTTTTTGTCCCCAAGTCGTGTGTGTTTTGCCTGTGACCATAACTGTGAGTGATTTCCCCCTGTCCTTATCTCGATCCTTTCATTATATTTTCTCCTCCCCATCCCACCAGGGGGAAGGAGTGAGAGAGCGGCTGTGTCGTACCAAGTTGCCGTCTGGGCCTACACCATGACAGACGTTTAACACCTAGATCATTACTTGTAGTTCCGTGTGGTGGCTGTGTATCTTGGGTCACAGTACTGTCACCTAAACACAAGCGTGCCTTTGTAGAATAAGCATGTGACAACTCTGAAAAGGAATCAGCACCTGCATTTATTTTCTAAATTTACAGCTGAATGTTTTGAAATCCTGAGAGTGAGCCATAAACACCCTTCTAGTCCTAGCCTTATTTCTATGACAAGACTCTTTTAAAACGGATCAATGGGCCGAGGCCAATTGTTTGAGGTTCAACAAGGCCAAGTGCCGGGTCTTGCACGTGGATCACAATAACCTGCAATGGCAGGGGGACGAGTGGCTGGAAAGCTGCCCGGTGGAAAAGGACCTGGGGTTGTTCGTCAACAGCAGCTGAATATGAGCCAGCAGTGTGCCCAGGTGGCCAAGAAGGCCAACAGCATCCTGGACGGCATCAGGAACACTGTGGCTAGCAAGACTACGGCAGTGATCATCCCCAAGTGCTGGCACTGGTGAGGCCACACCTCAAATCCTGGGATCAGTTTTGGGTCCCTCACTGCAGGAAAGACACTGAGAGGCTGGAGCATGTCCAGAGAAGGGAACGGAGCTGGGGAAGGGGCTGGAGCACAATTCCTGTGAGGAGCGGCTGAGGGAGCTGGGAGTGTTCAGCCTGGAGTAAAGGAGGCTCAGGGGAGACCCTATCACTCTGTCAACTGCCTGATGCCTGAAAGCAGATACTGTGTTCAAAACAGAGATGGAAAAGACACTCTTCTCTCATTGTATAGGTATGGAGAAGGAGAAAGTTTGTCACTGAGATCATGCTGTACTTCAGCCATTATAATCGTGATAGCAAGATAATTAGGAGGGTTGTATTGGTGCAACAACCTCACGATAGTGATCAGCATCAGTGACCACTGTGAATCTCACCAAAAAACCAAAAGTGCATTAGAAAGCAGATGCTTCTGACTCCTTATTCCTGTGATCAAGCTTCATCTCTGTCCTGATATCAAATTAAAGGAGTCAGTCCCTTTTTAAGTCTTTCACAAATTCATAGCATTTTGTTTTCTCTATAAAGTTATTTCTGTTGTCAATTGCTGTGTTTCACATAAATGGAAAAGCCATTTTCTAAAGGAAAAGACTTGTGCAGCTATTTCCATGCAGGATATAAAAGCTTTCTCTTGTTTCAGATTACTATTACAGTCCACCATGATGCCCAGCAACTACAGTCAGAGTAACCTTCTAGGTCAGCCAAATCTTGGCAAAATTGTCAGCTACAAGCTTGTTGTTAATGAATTATTTTGAGAAAAGCCATTAGGACAAAAGAAACTCCATATATAAAAACTACTTCTTATGCCAGGCATGAATGTTGAAACTAACGGTGACAATCCTCATACTCCACAAAATGTGCACAGAAGTAATAAATCCAGTATTAAATAATAAGTTCACTATGCCTTTGGCTATACAACAATTTCAGCTGGCTTTCTTTTCCACATTATAACCACTCACTGATATGTATTCTTTAGATCCGTAATGATGGCAGGGAGTTAAATTTAGGAAATGTAAGGAGTAGTTCTTCATGCTACTTTTTGACCAGAACACCACCATAAGGGAACTTATCTTGTATTTCACTGTGACAATGTTTTCCTATCATTTCACTCAAATTATCATTCATGTACAGTATTTATTTTTAATTTAAAATTAAAACACTGAATAATTAAGTACCATAGAGAATACTAATGTGTGGAACAAAGTGGGACAAATAGACTCTGTCTACAAGATTTCTATGATCCTCTCTCCATTAACATAAGGATGAGTTCTACTGGGTATTTACATATTAGATTTGGCAAGCAATAATACAATGAGAATCAATTTCTCCATTAATATTTTTTCTTTCAAATAAGACAAGTTCCTGAACTTGTTAAACATAAATGCAAAATTATGAAAAACAATCTTAACCAAAAACTCTTGTTATTAAAATGCATGGCAACTAATTATTGATCTGATGCTATTCTGCATAAAGAAGACATGCTTGACTGAACAGAAATATTTTAAAAATCATTAATATACATGTGTTTATTTTACTGAGTCTAAATTGGAAGTGGTAGATTATTCTTATTGTCTAACAAACTAGGAAGTGTGACAATACTGCTGTACAGTGCTGATGTATGATATCTTTCTCCTTATACTTATTAATTTCTGTCAAATTAAAACTAAAACACTACTGGAAACCTTGAACAGCCGTAATATGAAAATCAAATGTGAATTGCTATTAGAAAAGCCATAGTACCTTAGATTGCTCCAGGCAAACACACAGAGATACAATGCTAAACACTGTCTTTGTATAAGAAAGGAAAGGAAAAAATCTCTTATGGGACGTGCTGCCAGTTGAAGCTGAAGCCCTGTCAAAACTGCAGTTCTTCTGTGGGAACATGGTGAAATCGAAAATCTTTGTGCAGCTGGGGTTTCTCTTCCCTTCAGTTTTCCACTTAAAACAAAAACCTAAGTGAAATTCAGTTCACTGCAGATTTGCCAATGCATCATTTCACTCTAAGGACAGATTAATAATTTCTGAACTTATTTCAACTGAATTTCATGGCCAAGATATCCTGTAATTTTACACCTCCCCACAGTGACCTTTATACTGTACTTATTTTACAAAATATCACTGGTAACATTTTTTCCATTCCAGCAAGCTTCAGGATACATATATCTTGATATTACTTTGGAATTACTATGGTGTGGAGTGCTCCGTAAATAATCAATGACATGTAGCTCATTCACTGTAAAATCCTGAAGAGCATAGTACTGAAGCCTGTTCATATTTAATGCATTTTGTACAAGTCAAAGTTAACCTTTATGGAAGGTACAAGCTCATTTTGATGAATCCCTAAGTCAGCCATACTAATCTAACTCTGGATAGTCACAAATATATGTTGTAACAATAGCAACGTACCTGCTGCACGATGTGACTTCCCCACAGAAAGTGCTGTGACAGAACAACTCATGTCTGTAGCCTGAACAACCCAAGAGTTCTTTGATAATTTCTCTAAAAGCGGGCTCTGACATCCCTGCTCATAGCATCCTCTGCACGTTTCCTTTCAGTTATTCACTGAGGCAAAGTAGCAAATGCTGCTCTCACAGCTGAAAGTTTTTTTAAGTTTATATCCCACTACCAGAACACACAATGCACCCAAATGATACGTGATGTACCCGGAGACATCAAGTAGTTAAACAAATTCCCCAATGTCTTCTCTTCCAGAGAATATTAACACATTGATACATTGCCTGCATATAGATAGCCTGTCTGAAAGTGCATTATTCCATTACTGAAAAAAAATTTCAACATTCAGCCTCCTGTACACCACTGAGAACTGCTTACCACCAAGGAGGTTTTGTTGTATAGCATTGCTGGAGACAGTAAGGAAAGCTAGGACCATCCATTCTTTCTTCTAGAAGGTAAAATAATTATGTTCATATGTTTGTTAGTTATGCTGCTGAACCAGGGGCCAGCTCGGTGAAGCAAGATCTACCGTCTCCATGGGCACTTGACTTCCCAGCGTTCCCTTTGCCAGCATACAACGCTGCTCTGGAGAACACAAGCAACGAGTCCCCTACAGAAAACATACAGCTTTTGGGATTCATTAACTCTTCTTTTAACACCTCTTCTGGAAAGGTATGTATACCTCTAGACCTGGCTCCTCTTTGCAAACCAGGCCTTTTACCATATGCTGAATCCTATTCTCTGGCCCTCTGTGCTCTGTTACTGGGCGTGTGATTATTGTGCCACTGTGATCCACTGCTGCTCACCGAGTTTTCTATTGCCCTAGGCTCTCCTGGTAGGGGCAAATCACTCTCCAATTGCACTTGCTGTTCTTGTGCTGAGGTGCTTTATTGCTTTTGTAGATATTGATCTGTTTTTGGAGTTGTTGGAACCAAACACCTCTTTCCATGAAAATGTCCAGGAGAAGAATTTCTGCAGGAATGAAAAACTCCGAAACTCTTCTCTGACAAACTTCCCCTAAGCCATGCGTTTCAGAAGCAAAGGAATGATTCATATGGAACATGCTACCAATAAAGACTGGAACAAGCAATAGTTCCTTACTATAAAACCCTATGAAAACGGATATTCAGAGGTCTAAACCAATATCTTTACAGCCTAGAGCCTCTAGGCTATCTCTGGGACCAGTATCTTCCATCTGCTCTCTGATAGTAAAGCTCTATTAGAGTACAGGTGAGACAGGCAGTACAGTGATTTTGTTATTTTGGTGAAGTCACTTTGCCGAGTCAAACAAAATCAGATTTCCCTGAAAACTGCTCGCTACGTCTGAGCATAATTTTCTAACTTTCCATTTATTTTAGCAAGAGGCTCAGTGCAGTAGAAAACACCAACTATCTTGAACGGAATTGCTTCATTCCATACACCCAACAAGACTATATCAAGATTTTCCCCCTGCTTCCTCAGTAGAATATACTTTTGGGTTTGCCAAGTACAGTTAATTCACACTGCATCAAAACTCCCTTACAAGGAAGAATAATACAAAGAGGACTGATGCAAACACATCACCCCAGCCAACAGGATTTGAGTAAACAGTTATCCGAACACTTTCTGTTTCCCTTCTCCCCTGTAGAGTTATTCCTTCACCTTTATTCCTTGCCACTGCTAGATGGGAAAAACAAGTATTTTATTTGTGTTGTGGTAATACATAAGAGCTCATCTCATAAATGGACCCCACGGTGTTATGTGTTATATAAACCTTGCAGTAACAACATTATTTCTACCCATGAACACAGTTAAAATTTTAACAATTGGTCTCACATTGATCTGCTCCTTCATCTCAACCTTTCCCATCACTGAAGATTGACTAGGATATAAACATGCAAAAGCAGAAATAAAGATTTTTAATAGGTCAGATCTCTATGAATTAGAGTAGCTTGGAGGAGGTCAATAGAGCTGTACTGATTTACAACATCTCCCATGGCATGCTGACCCCATATGTATATTTGGGAAGAAAAATTACTACCAAAAAAATTCAGCAATACTTTTATAATGTTTTACATGAATCCCAATAGCAGCAGCTCAATAAATATTTTGAACTTCTACTGTAAGAACATGATGAATTGTGAAAATTGTGGTGTTCTTTTGATGTAGTAAGTTGAGAGCTCTTAGTGAATCAACTTTATAATGAATTCTTTCAGATACTGATGAAAATGGTTCACTTACTAAGGAATTTAGCTTGATTTTGAAATTAATGTGGTAATTTAAAACTACTTTGGTAAAAAATGGTTTGATGACAGCTGAAACCTGAAAAGGATAAAAGATGGAGGCTCAATGAATAAAGCATTTGCTGCTTCTGCTTTCCAGGTTTAGCTGGTGGCTAACATGAGTGCTGTTTTCTGGGACTATTAGTTATTATCACATAACAAATTGTTCAAGTCCAGCTCCTCATACGGCGGAGGACAGACACTACATGAAAACTCCCAATAAACGCTGGCTGCACTGAAACTGGTGGCAGAGCTCCATTATTTTCTGTGGTCTCAGTTTGTTTCTAACATTCATAAACTAATTTTAGTGACAACAGTCGAGCAACAGAAATTGTGGTAAGCTGCAGACCACGAGTTCACTGTCATCTTATATTCTGCAGTCACACAAAACCACAGTATTCACACTTGATGCCTAAAATTATCATCATTAAGGGCACATTCCTGATATGATGTAAGAGATGAGGACAAGCAAAGGATTATTTTCAGAGGCTTGGATTTGGTCATCAGTGAAAAACTGTTCACATGATGAACAACAGTCTAATCTTATTTTCTCAACGCATTAGGAAATTATTCATTATCTAATCTTATTTACATCATGGGCATCCAAGTCATTCTCTTACTCTTTTTTTAATCCTTAAATCCCAGCTAAATGGATTACGCCAGTGCAATTTGTGTTTGGAAATCCTACCTCTCACTGCCTTCTGGGCAAAAATAAATACCATCATACGTACTCGGTCTAAACACTGGAGTCAGGTCCTCATCTGGGGTAAATGGGCATTGCATGTTCAGATGTATAGTGAATTGTATCCATTTTTTGAGTTTATATCTATTGAAATATTGGCTAATATTTTAGGCAGACAGAATTTCAGGACTTCTCAGGTATTTTCTAACCTAATGCATCAATTGGTCCATAACTATTAAATATGCATTAAAAATGTCTCTCGGTGACACCATGTTGGTACCCAGGTCGAAATAAAAGCAGCATGTGCAGTCTGAACTGCATAAAGGAGTAGCAGAAGACCTTAGATGGACAGTACAAAACTTCACATGTGCATCTTTCCTACCTTTCTAAGTGACCACGTTATTCAAACAACCTGGATCATTTCAAGGCAAAAGGCATATTTTTTCCCAAAAATTTTAGTAGTATTTTTGTTTTCAGAGGACAGGGGATATTTTTTCAGCATACAGTGTCTAGTCACAATATAAATATTCTGGGACTTCTGGCCCACAGTTTTAGCCCTTGTAAATCCTCTTTGTGCCGTTCTGGCTGCACTTGTTTCCAAGGATTCCTGAGAAATCTGGATGTCACATTTGCCTTACTGATAACAGCAGAAGAAAAACTAGTTTAATGATGCACGGCTGCTCCAGAAACCACCTTTTCTCTTCCCTGCAACATATTTAAAACAGTCAGAGCTAATGACCAAATTCCAGGGTTTGGTCATTAGCAACTGAAGTTTAGTTGTTGCATAAAGAATTGCCCTTGCTTCTGGTAAAATGGATGAAGATGGGCTTGTCATTTGAGACCTGTATTTTGTTATATGGCCTCTGTGACCATGGTACCCAGTGTGCTCAGCATTTACAGAGAACCTGTCATCAATGAGAAACTGAGGCAAAGATAAATTACGTGACTTGACCTGAAACTGGTCTCAATTGAACTCAAACTGATTCAAATTTCCTAAGTCCCAACCTGGCACCCTAACTACTGGAATCATCTGTCACTAAAATAATAACAAATGTAGAAGAAAATGGTATGCTATACCCACCCTCCCCTAAATTTCTAATATTATATTTTATTGTGTTGCTGTACTCTGTTATTAAAAATGTACAAGACACTGATCCAAAGTGTCTTGGTTTATTAGAAGGTTCATAATTCTAAATCCTTCTAAATATAAGGTTGCATGAAAATATTGGGGCGGGGGGGAGGGAATCTTAGCTTTTTTCCAGAAAATAGGATCATCTGTATTTTCCTGAACAGAATTTTCTTTCAAATTACTCATGCATTGGTGGTTGGGAGGGAGTTGGGTGTGTGTCGTTTCTTAGTTATGAGAGCATGTTCTTTTGTGTTTTTTGGGAGAAAGTTGAGTTTGTATCTCTGAGAATATAGGAGGAGCAATTTAGTCAGGATTTTAAATATTCACTATAACCCTTATTATGTTATTCTCAGACTGTCTTTTCTTAAGATTTTTCTCCATATTTAAGAAATAATACAAATAACACTAAAATAGGACTGATATTGAAACTCTCCAGGATATAGATGTTGATAGAACTGTTTTGGTAACACTACCGGAAATGTGAAGGGCATAAGGAAATAGGAAATACAAAGCAGAAGAGAAGAAGACAAATTCCAATTAAACCATCCAGGTTTCCAAGAAAAATTTCATTGATTAATGCCAGTACCTTCACTTCATATTGCAATGTCTTGCTATTCTTTCCACTTCACAGAAAACTCATATACACGCAGTAAATAATGCTGATATTAATAAAGAGATGCACTGAATAGACAAGTTGGTAATGAAGCAGTTAAAATAAGAGAGGAAAAAGCCCTGGGTGTATTTGACTGATCCAGCTCACGCACTTTCATTTCAACAGGCAGCAGCAGCAAAGAAGGTTAGTAAGATGCTAGTATACATTAAGGAAGAGGTATATCTGTAACAAAGCCAATAAAATTACATTTTTACTTTATAAGACCCTGTGGTGGTAGACTAAATTTGGAATATAATGTCCAATTTTGGTCATAAGAGGGGAAGACAGATGTATAAAAGATGGAGAAACTACAGTAGAGGGCAACCAAAATGATTAATGCACTGGAGAAGGCTAACACAGTAGCTGAGAGAATGATGAAATGGGAATTATTTAGCCTCAAGGAAAGGTGATTAGGAGGTGAACTGACTGAAATATTTAAACTACCTATGGGTTATTATAAAATTAAGCTTGAAGATCAATTTGAAGTTTCTTGACAGACCAGAAATAAGGGATGCAGGATTAAATCCAATATTCTCACAGGTCACTGTGGTACATAAGTTCCCTGCATGAGATGCCTGCATTTGGAAACTGCAGTACAGTCTTTGTGCTACAATATATAGATACAAAGAGTCTTTGAATAACCTGACATAACTGGTGAGAGCTGAAGGCTTGATCATCAACAGCATCAGCAGCAAAATCCCTCACTAGCAGGAGTCTTCTGGGTGAGCAGAGACTGCTCTGTCCAGATCATATCCACTCAGAGATGGGGCTGCCTGCTTGTTGTCATACCTACACAGTGGCTAAATGGTTCCCAAATGGACCAGCTACTTCCCTGCCAACAGGACTGATTCATGAAGTAGCATGTTCAACATCATCTTTGGATGTCAGGCTCTGAACCTGAGGATGGGATTCATCTCTCCTAGCTTTAGCTGTCTAAGGTAAGACAGGGCACCAGCTTGAAGCTAGTCACTTCAGCTCCCACCGCAGTCACTGGAGAGAGGAAGACATTGTGCCAGTGCAGTGGTTGTGTCCATCCTAAGCATGTGTCTAAGACAGGCAATGCTAATTGCTCTCTGGAGGTGCCTTTCTCTTTCCATTCTCTCTGCTGGCAACCTCACATCTAACTAGGCATGAATCCCAGTGCCAGGTACCTTTTCGACCACCATTACCACGTGGTGCCTCTGAGTTATGAAATGAATACTGCAGTCCAGGAGCATACAGAGAAAACAGGAACTACGGAGAACTGGGGGACAGATTTTACACCAGGTAGATGGCATTGAAGTCAATTCAAGTCCCCAGGGTAAAGTGAGAGTGATGCTGAGGAAAGGTAAAGAGTTCAAGCTCACTTACAGTCATTCAGGAATCCAGGAGTTAAGCAAAAATTTTTGATGAACAAACAGTTCCGTTTGTCACTGATGGATGAAGGCTCTGAATCTGCATTGAGACAGACCTGACATGGTACTTAAACAATGCAGACTAAGAAAAATAAACTGTACCTGAACAAAGAAAGGAAGAGGATATAGTGGCTATTAACAGTGAAATATGATGTTTTTAATTAGCAAATGCTAATTGTACAAGTGGATATACAGTGGAATGGAAACATCGAATCTCAGGTGAAAGTAGGTGATAGCAAAATACTATTAATCTGAAAAATTATAATGAGGAAAACAACCCAATAGAAAACGGAAGGGCTGATTGTTCCTTCCAGCAAGAAAATGTTATCAATAAAAAAATGTAAGTGGAGCCTATTTTTTCTGTACCTAAACAAATTTTATACAGTATGTATACTGCTTGAATTATATTTTTTGCACTAAGAAGCCTAAAAATTAACAACACTAATTTTCAAAAATAATATATACTTGAGTAAATCATGGAAATCAAATAAAGCAACAAAAGTATGTAGAAAAGTGATGGATTCCACAGCAGTGACATAAAGAGGATGGAAAAGGGGAAGGAGAATGTAGAAGGAAAGAAGTAGAGAGTGAGTTATACGTATAGCTACACGTCCAGAACAGAAGATAAATATGTAAATAGATTTGCAGATAATAAAATAATTATCAAACAGGATGGTCATATTTTACACATTTAAAACTACTTTGGCATTAAATGGGAAAAAATAATAGTAAAAACATACTTCCTAACTCTCTTTGAGAACCTATTGGGTTTATATACCACTTGTGTGAGACACAAGAGGATCATAATTCTCCCGGACCTTGTTTCTAAATAAAAAATGAAGCAGGCTGATCAATAAAATGCAAGTTGCTGCACAATTAGAATTCAGTGATCATACCATTAGATCTGAAATATTTGTAAGGAAAAGCTAGTAGTATCATGGACCGCTCTTATTACAGTCAGACTTAAAGAACACAGAACAAATTAAAAAAATGTCTTGAATAAAGTATTTGACAGAAAAGAAATTATGGTGTACTTGTAACTATTTAAGAACAGATAAAGATGATAAAATCAGAATTATTTCCATCAGAGCCCACCAGATTGCAGCTGAGGAGTTTGGAAGCTGAATACAGTTTTGCTGAAGCATAAAATCACAGATAAACAAGAGTAGCCACAAATACCGCAAAAAACCATTAACATTAGTGTCCGCACCATACCCAATCTATTGATTATTTTTTAAAGGTAACATAAAAAGATTTGATTTTACTGGGTTGAAACATATATTGAATGTGTAGAGAAATGGCACATATTGAGACTATTTACATTAAAATTATGAAGAGAGGCCATGCTAAAAGTCAAATAGGAAGCTTAACAGCCCTACTCAGTTCTTTGTGATTATGTTTGTCCTTCCATAAATACAAAGAAGACACAATGAGCCAGAACGGTTGCAAATTCAAAAACATTAACTTGATAATTTTGCTTTTTCTGGTACTGCTACCCAACCAAGACTCTGAAGATGCACTGAGGTAAACAGACAGTGTATACAAGGTGACAGCAGTAATTATTTTTTTTAAATGGTTTTGAAGCACCTTGCTTCAGAGCCTGCACCAACCTTCACCTCAGCAGGGCTGGCAGGAAAGGGTGACTGCCCACAGTTATCCCATAGCTCAAGGATAGCTGCACCTTTACGTGCAGAAACTGGAAGATTGTTAGAGGCAGGAATGGACAACATAAATCCATATATTAGTCAAACTGGACAGCTCCTGTTTTTCTCCCTTGTGTGTGTTCTTTAGAAGAGAAGAAAGAACTGTTTAAAGAAGAATGAAAGAATCCATCCATATTGTAAGTACTAAACTTGCACCTATGCATGTGTTTGTACAATGTATATACGTTTAAGAAACACTTGAGTTTTGTTGTGGAAACGTAGTTATTATGAACTTAAATACATCTAGACAGAAAGACATGACTCTATCCTTACTTTTGCCTTCGTACCAGAGAAGAAGGATGATCATCTGTCTCCTATTAATAGTTCCAGAAAAATGGCAGCATGTTTCTGCTCACACTTTGAAAGGAAAGGACTTGACTGCTTGAAAAAATAGAGGTTGACAAATGTGTTCTAAGTAAAGCTGGGGTTGGTCTTATAAAGCTGGCAGTCCAAGTGCAAGACAGAAAATGAGCCCTTGGCAATATTGTGTAAGGAGAGGCTGAAAATTAATTTATGTGTTTTATAGAAATGTTGTCTGAATGTGTTAGATATCTGCAAACAGTGGAGGCCAGCGACGGGGCTTTTCAAATACAAAAAGGCTCATGGTTGGGTGACCCCTGGGAGAGTCTGTCTCTTCCATCTTTCATGGAACCAAACCTGAATAAAGTGTTGATTTTGTAATAGTTTTCTGCTCCCCCTCCCAATTGCTCCATGCCTTCTGGAGAAGCATGCAAGAGGAAGGCCAAGCAGTGGAGACATCACATGAAATGCTGCTGTGGTTTACAAGTTTGTGCATGCTCATTCACAAAGACTGATGCAGGCAGGGATAGAGGGCCCTCGAGTCCATGGGCCGAGTGGGCTTTATGTTGTGTGTCAGGCTACGGGCACGATCTCACTTTTAGTTATTCATATCCGTGACATCGTCTTGCCTACGATGATACCAGCTACTGGACTTTGACATCCTGCACTGGGTGCAAAAGAACATGCTGTGGCTGGTTAAAGTATAAAATGGGATATGAGGTTTTGGGATTCTCTGTCCTCCTGTGCCATTAACATCTAGCACAATAGGAAGCATGCCAGCTACACACTGTGCCTCAGTTTCCCACTTACAAATGAGGATAGTAAAGCATTCCTATTGTGTAGAGTAGGATAACCCACATCATTACAGCCTAGACCGTGTTTTGACATCTCAAGTAGGTAAACACAGCCGAGCTGTACAGTATTATCAATCCGCCATGTGGCAAGGAAGAATTTTGGCTGTTAGAAGGCCCTACCCTTTTCCTTCTGCCTTCCCTTCCACTCAGAATGCCCCAAACACATGCTGAGGAAATAACACTGTGATGGCAGCTGAAGGAGGGCCAGTGGGTACTGAAGTGTGGCTTTGTCAGTTTAATAAGATGCTGCTCTTGCAAAAATGGCTGCAATCTCTAAATTTAACCCCTGAGAACTTCAATTATTTTATCTACCAATCTTTTGGATTACTGACACCCTCCAAGGGAAAAGCTGTTGTCTTAGATTAGCCAAAGCAGCTACAATGTTGTCTTCCTTAGAGACGGAGGATGACTTAGCTGTCTTATCCTTGGAAAATCTATATAATCCAAAGATTAATCCAGAAGACCCTGATCTCTTTGCAGCAAAAGGCCATTGCTAACAAACTGCTTTCTCTCTAGCAAAGCTAGCTCTTCACTTTCTCTTTCAGCCTAGAGTAAAAAGACTTGTAATTGTCCTAATAAAAGCATTTTAGCATCATGGATAGCAACTGTCATAATATAATTTCTTGCCTAGATAACATTTATCCAGAGAGTGAAATGGTTCCTACATTCCTCACTATGAAAAAAGAGTTAATTGCTATCAGTTAAACGAAAGCACTGAGAAGACTAGATGAACAGCTTTCTCTTGGATCTCCTACAGGTATCTTAGGCTACAAAATATCTGGTACTGTATGTGTGTTGACTTTAAAATCATTGTGGGATACGAAATAATGCACATCACCTCTCCGAGCTGCTTCATTAGCCTGATTTACCTCCAAGGTTCCTGTTTCAGGCAAGTCTGCTGGTCTTGCATACAAAAGGATCAGCCACAATACTCTGCAGCGTAAGCCGAGTCTTGTCTTCACAGTAAGAAGGAATACAGAAGCGTACAAAACAAAAACAAACCTACCCCGCAAAAGTATTCTGTCAAATTAGCAGGGCACTTCAAATACAAAGATCTTCCAGTTCTCATTTTTGCTCTATTTTAGAGACAGAGAAGAAAAACCTTGTTTAGCAACAACACAGTCCTTGACATACCACTTTTAAAATAACTAATCGATCAATCTCTCTCTCCCTCTGTCCATCTTTTACGAGAAAAGATTGAATGTGGTTTGAAAAGAAATGTCCAAGGAGCGTGTGATAAAGCAGAAGCTGGATCTGAAGCAAACAGTAGAAGCTGACAATGTCCCCGTCCTCTGAACAAGCTAGCATGGGGGGCAGAGTCCCGAAGCAGGAGGTGGGAGCTTTACAGGTTGCTCAGAGGTCAACTGTGGATGAAGCCAGGTAAGCTATCCCACCTGCTCTTACTAGTGACTGTGGGACATTTAGAGTGTGACCCTTTGAAGGGTACATAAAATACTGTAGATCGTCTCCTCTCCTTAGGGCATCTGTAGCATGAAACCGAAGGCAGCCTCACAGTTGGGAGAAACTCTGTGGGGCTTTCTGTTTACATTTATTTGTATACAGATACTGACTTGTTTGCTGCTTTTTCTAAATTACTGCCCTCTGCATTTTTTTCGTTTTACATGCACTGCAGTTAAACCACTTTTTCTGATAAATATGGAAACTTGATGACTTGAAAAAATCCTTCCATGTCAATTCTGCAGTTCATATTCATGCTGAGATTGTATCTAATTTTGAAAATCTTCACACTTGTGCCCTGCCATCATGTGTAATCTTTTATGCATGGCTACCTCCACTGCTGCTGAAGCAGTTGCTATGCGACAGATGAACCTGCTCCGTGGGGCCCTGACATTAGTAAAAGCAAATTGACCACAGGAGCACTAATCTAGCATGAAAAGCAGTTGGTGCCGTGCATTTCCTAGAGAAGGATTACCTAATCAACAAGCAAAACCTCCTTTTAAACGTGAGCTGAATTACCTGGGTCTGGATTTCCCTGTTTCACACCTTTTTGCTACACCGAATCATCCTGAAGAGTCGTCTGTGAAGGTGCATTACTCAAGAGGAACAGGGACTCACCTCAGATCAGATTCTTCAGCTCTCACCCTGGCCTGCCTGCAAATTTGTCATCTGAGCTGATAGATGCTGTAACTTCTTTCTCCAAGGTTACAAAAAACTGGTAATGAAGACAAATAAAGACAAAAGATGGTCAGACAACGGTGAATGTCACCCTCTTATCACCTCACTGATAAGCCATATGAACTTCAAGTGTCAAAAAAGGGTTAGATGGGAAAGTGGTCGCCTAATCCACATGGAAACAGGGGTATAATGCCTTCTGCTCAAAAGCACCGCAGCAAGCTGCTGTGTTTCTTGGAGAAAGGGATCTCAGGGGAATTATACTTTGCCAGCCAGATCAGTACTAACATCATTATTAGTGATTTAACCCTGCAAGTACTGGGCAATTTTCTTTGAATCCATTACCAAACATATGATTATATTAGAGAAAATGAGCCCTGACTCACACAAAGGTTCAGCTGACCTCTGTCCTGGATGTTTCTGAGGAGGATAAAGATAATCTACTCCTTTCTCCTAGAGGGAGAAAGGCTTTTTAACCCTTAACTTGTCATAGGTGAACAGAGTTGCAGGGAAAAGTGACTTCAAAAGCCACTCTTTGTGGCTTGGTGAAAATGTGAGGAAGTTTCAGGAGAACTGCAGGTGCTCCAGTGTTGCAGGATTCAGATTTGCCCAATCGGCAGCATCTGCAACTTCACTACATCCCAGTGAGATTCAATTTATTGCATAAAAGACAGGCTTCCCCTGCCCTCCTGTTTTCTATCATGGTGCACCAGAAAGAAATCTAGCAATCCAGCATGCAATGCTACACGTGTCAGAACACGTTGCACGCAGGTGCTACAGAAATAACATTTCAGGTCCAAGACCTCAGAGTACTACATCCAAGGTTAAAGCCATACCTTGGCTGCATTTTGACTGCAGCCCAGTTTGTGCTGGGGCTCAACATGCCTAGTTCTCAATGTAGGGAGAGCTCAATGAGTGACCGAGCACTGGCACAGGCTGCCCGGAGAGGTTGTGGAGTCTCCATCTTTGGAGATACTAAAAAACTCCCTGAACACAGTCCTGAGTAGCCTGCTGTAGGTGGCCCTGCTTGAGGACAGGTGTTGGACCGGATAACTCCAGAGGTCCCCTCCAACCTCAGCCATTCTGTGATGCTTTAGATAAAGTGGCTCAAATTTCTCAGGAGATATTTGGAACAGGAGAGGATGAGAATTCGATGACATCCTCATGGGGATAATACTGAAAACTGATGCATGATAAGGCTCATAAAAGGATCTCAGGTAGGAAACCAGAAATTACTTCTTACAAAACATTAATCTCTTCTTTAACTCCTTGTTTGTCTCAGCTTCTGAACACAGTAGCAACTACAACAGAACTTGCTGTCCTTAATCATTTCATTTAGCTCATCAAATGAGTTTTATTTCTGGCGCTGCCGCTGTTTACGACTAAACTCTTGTTACGGTGTACAGTGGAAGGGTTACCGACTATTCACTGAGTGACACGAAGGGACTTAGTGGTACAACTTCCATTAACCTTAATAGGATCCACGCAGCCAAATCCCCACCCTGAATATTTAACCTCCACTGCCTCTGTCTCTTCTAGTCTGTATGAATTGCCTTGAAGAGGGAAATAAACAAATGCATATATACTGCCTTTGGCGTAGTGCTTAAGCATACACAGCATATGTTCTGCATACCTTCACGCTGATCTCAGATGGGTCCTGTCCCTCAGCCTGACCATCGCCCCGTGCACATCAGCACAACAGTGACTCACCTTGCAAGCCTTGCCCTACACATGCATACGAAGTTCTTGGTATCAGCTGAGCTCGGTTCTTGGCAATGTTATACTAATAGCCTTTTGTGCAGGATTATCTACCACAGGTAAGGACTTATCATGGTCTGTACTTGTAGAACTTTTATTCCGACCCATCACAAATGAATCAAGATCAGATATAGGACCAGTGAGAACGTTGGAGGTAGGAGTTCAGTTCATACTCATACAGGAGATATTTAGTCCATATTGAACCAGTGCTCTAGCACAGATCTGAGGGCACAGCAGACTTTAGCCAGTGGCAACATTATGCATTGGATAAGTTCACTGAAGCTTCTAGAATTTCACACTGTACTTTTTTGCCATACAAATTGACTGTGCGAAGCAACCTTTGTACCACAGAACCGCAATCTGGTGATTGGAACTTGGTCTATGAAACACTCTAGTTTTAGGCAGATCCTTACTTTCAGTGTCCAAGCTTCACAGAGGTCACCACGTGCTGTAAGTTATTTGTCACCCTGGAGTTCTCACGCAGAAGTAGCTGCACAACTACTGTATGTAGTCTCCTGTAGTTGTCTCCTACAGTATGTGCAGACACATGTTTAAAAGGCAGATAGGTGGAGCCCCTATTTACCCCCTCAATCACTAGTTAGTGCAAACCAGACACTGGCTTCGACTGACCTCTTGTTACTGAAATACAAGAAACTTGGGTTCTCTTTCCGGCTTTGTCCCCTGCCTGCTCTGCAACTGTGGCTGCCTCATTTCACTTCTCCTTGTCTGCTAGTTAAAATATTTCTCTTATTTATGAGATGCTGATATTCTTTCTAGACTGCACTGAGATATACTTATAAAATATTTTTAACAAGAGCTAGGTGCTATTTGTGTTTAGTTGAAAAGCACAAATGGGTATGTTAGACCCCAGTATTCAACCCAGGAGGACCCTGGGCCCCAAGGAATCTACTGAGCAATCTGGCACTCACTGGGGGCATGGATTTACCTAGGAAATGTATGTTCTTAACATAAAGCCACTGCAAAACTGCTCCTCTGCCAGTTAGAGCTCCTACTGTTTTCATGACCAGTTATAGTACATTTGTTCTTGCCCCAGGTTTGACTCGTTCTTCTCTCCCTCCCTTCTTCACCCACCCTCCCATAGCATGTGTGCACACAATTGAGTATATATCCTTGTAAAGAGAGAAATTAAACCCATTCAGTCTTGACTTCAGTAGGTTCAGCAAGCTTTTAGGATGTGCTACAACCCAGGCAGAAGAGCTGCGCAAGCTGGCCTCCACGGGAGCCAGCTCCAGTTCTAGAATGCCATAAAGGTGCTCAAGCACAGCATTCCACCTGAGCAAGGAAGCACTGCTGCGTTGCAGGGTACTCTAGTTGAGGTTCAGGGCTACACTGATGCTGCTATTTCCACGTCTGAGTGCACCATCTGGAGCTATTAGCTTGGGCAGGTGCTAGCTCAAGGCTTTCTTTGCTGTACTTCAACACACAGCATAGATACGTCCCCACTTGTCAAGCAGACTCTCCAGTTCCCCCTTGTCACCCCACTGTCCTTTCCAGCACCTGTTTCAGCTTGACTGTGTTTTCCTTGAAGGTAAGTGCTGAGAATTATACAGATGAGATTCTTCAAAACTCATCAGTGTTTTGTACAATGGTCATAATACTTCCCTCTTTCTCCTGGAAATACCTCTATTAATGGAGCCTGCGATCACACATGGGGCTTCTGCCCGTTCACGTTAATTTAATCTTTCCTATTGTTCATCAGCGCTTTTTTTCTGCCCTAACAGCCACTTCTTTTTTTGGAGCAGTGACACAAATTATCATTAAGCAGGGCAATGCTCAAACCCTCTAGGGCTACAATTACGTTTTGGGGTTCCGTGTGGGAGGACTGCACCAGAATACTATAATCCCTTCTTTATTCTTTAATGATCATTACACTCTCAGTGTATTAATAAAATTCATTTCCTATCCTTCTGGATATGCAAGACAAAATTAATTAAAAAAAAATTAAGAAGCTCTTGTTGTATGTAATAACAAGGGTCCAAATTCAGCTTTCAGCACAGCTCCAACAGCTTGATTCTGTGCCCAAAGAAGTCACTGAAATATATCCCACTGACTCTAGCTGGGCAAAGTCCGAGTCTCCATGTAGTCACTGAGAGTTTCATATTTATATCCATAGGCAAAAACTTCCCCTCCATATCTCACTGTGAAAAGAGCAACTTTCCCCTACTCCAGAGATTAGCACCATTTGTGCATTATTTCACCTGGATTCCGAATGTGTGTGTGAGTTACCTGGTTCTCGCTCTGATCCCACTGTGAGATGAGAATGGAAATTTTGAGAAGGCATCCCAAGTGTTATGCAGTTTATTTTATTTTCTAATATAATTAAAACAGTGGCCAGATATACTACATGCATTCTACAGTAAAATATTTCCTACTTCATCATTTGTGACCCTCTCTCTTATATTGTGGCATCTCTGAGAGTTAAGTTTCTATCCCTTCCTACCTGGCCCACCAAAGACTGGGAGAAAGGCTGGGAGCAGAAACGCACGAACTACAAACTCAGAGCTGGGAGGAGAGGAGGATATAAAAAAATCTGAAGCCCAAACTTATATGTTTCATGTGATGAAAACTAATTATAAAATCAGAATGCATTACCATAATTGTTTATATCTGTGTTTTAAGGAATTTGCTGTCTTCTGAATCTAATAAACGAAGGAACTGAAGCTTGACTGCTACAGCAGTTTTTAATCTGTTTGGAAATTAGTCCAAACAATGAAGAAATACTTTCCAGTATTACAAGAAAATGTTACAGTAAGGAAAGAAAATGGAAGGGAAAGAGAACCCTTAAAAAAAATAAAAAAATTTTTAAAAAAACCACACCAAAAACCCCAAAAAACCCCCACCTGCTTAATTATTAATTGGGGATAATTAGGGGCAGAATGTACCTGGCTCACCTGGAGGGCATGAAGGGAGACAAGGGCATTGGCTCTCTGACCCCACACATCCCAGGAAGATGCCATACGTTGCTCCCCAGGGAAGCTGGGAGGGGCTGGCATGTTACAGAGAGGGTATTACGATCCCACTTCTGAAAAAATGAGGGGCCCTGGCATACTTGTGAGCTCCATGTTCTCCCTGAGGTTCAGCAGCGAATAGATATGGCACACTCCTGGTAAGATAAATGAGAAAGGTAAGTGAAATGAGAAATATCTGTCAAATATCACCAGCTCTGTTTTTTATCCCTCTCAGCAAGGTAGCCTTCAAGCATCTGCTCATACCTCTGCAGCTGAGGCAGATTAATTTAAAGGATAAAACACCAGATAGAGAATAAATGCTTAAGAGCAGCCAAAGCAGACAGAGGTTGAGTATAACTATGTCTAGTAGTAGCACAGATCCTTCATCCCATTCTTGGCCACAAAAGAGAAATTAGTCTTTTTCCCATTCATCTCACTTCTACAGCTGTTCACCTCATCATACTGTGCATATAGTTGTTAGAGATGCCTAAGATTAAACAAGTATTTGGCAAAGACTGCAAAGTACACTGCTTTCTGTCAGTTGGGGAGGACTGTGTAGGAGGTTAATATTAGCGGGCACACCCAAGGAGAGCAGTAATAGCACAAAGGCCAAGAAAGGCCCTAAAATCAACAGCACTCTTGAAATTCATCTCAACCCAATTTTTCAGACATGGCCAGGAGGCCTTTGTTTGCTCCATAGTGGGAACGTGTTTGTATCACCTGAGTTGAGCTAATTTCTATAGTTTGTGCTCAGCAAAGTCTCCAAGATCTGAATGAGCAAAGAAAGTAAATAAATGGTGCTTTTATCCTATTCGTGTCCTTCCACGTGCACACACGAATGGAGCAGTGGGGAGGAGCAGACCAGCTGTTAGAGTTGTTAGCTGTATTCTACCTGCACTAGGCATCAAAGGACAACTTTGGTTCCAATCTTTCAAAGCACCAAAACATGCGTGGCTTTCAGCATGAGTAAGCCTGCTAATTTCATGGTACATCTCACCTGCCTAAAGCTGAGTGTCACTGCCCCCTTGCATGAATGCTACGGCTCTCGGTCCAATATTTAGCACCGACTTCATTTTGCACAGAATGGTACACTCGGTAACGCTGCACTGTAATATTGCAAGCACTCAGAAGTGCTCCAGAAACACTCTGAACAGAAGCTGTATTTCTGACTCAGAAACAAATGCTCTGACATTTTGTCTGTAGAAGCCGGCTAAAAATATCTTTTTAATCATGATTTGGCCAAAATAATCTTTTGCAAGGGTGAAACAGTTTGTGTCCCAACCTTGCTGTAGAATGAATATGCAAAAGGGCCCAGTGGCTTTGCCCAGCTGAGGAAGCAGTGCTTGCTGAAAGCAGAGGTCAGCTACTTACCCACAAGGCAAGACACAGGGGTGTGAATTTCTCACACTCCTCAGCCAATGTCAAGTTCTCTCCCCCTTTTCTTTTTGAGGTTGAAAGTAACATTTGTGGCTTGCTGCAAAAAACTTGAAGCTTGCTAGAGGACATGCTGTTTTTAATCCAGCTTGCGTTCATCTCCCACATGTTCCTGAAATTTCTGCGGCAATACGTGTTTGTTGTACTGCTGTGTGGAATCCCAAATAGTTTGGAATAGCATCTTCTCTGATGTCTCATTACTCTTAAAAACAAAGTTGGTTTAGAAGTGTGTGTTTTCCTTCCTTTTGTTTCAAGATCTCAAAAGGCAACTGCTAGAGACTGATCTGTTTTTTTAAAATACTCCACTCCTATATGATACAGCACCATGTGCCTCTCCGATGGAGAGCATGCTTTGGCTGTATGCTTAACAGAGCTGCTTTCCTGGGGAAAATATCACAGCTGGGATGTGACCTGCTTCTAGACTTTGATTCCATTTCTGAAAGAGAGCAGTCCGCCATAGCTTGTTAGCCCTTTAAGCAGGAATTACGTATTACTGACTCGGGCCAAGAACAATGTTAGCCCTCAATAATAATAATGAGTTGTGAAAGGAGTTCATAACTGGATGCGTGAAGTAAAGAATATTTGAAGAGCAAAGGTTGACAATATTCCTGGGGATAATGGCATTATTTCAGGGGAACCTCTCTAGGCAGCATGCATGAGAGGAATTTGTCCCCTATGGACCACACCGTCAGCTTTCTTGCTGCCAGCGCATACTTCGTTTTCCCAGACCTTATCCAAACAAGCATTTCTTCTTCAAACCCTTTGGAACCATTGACTTTTTGAAAACACAGACTCCCAGGAGGCGTTCAGCACACCAAATAAAATAAAGCAATTAAAAGTAATAAAATAAACTCTGAGGATAACAAAACCGGAGATTGATTTGTAACACTTAATGCAAAAATTGCTATTTAAAAAGTGCTACAGATTTTTTTGCATATTCTTCCTGTTAGGACAAGTACATTATAAGTAATCACAATGTTGCTGCCTCAGAGAAGGCAATTTCAGCTGCTTCCTGCTCAATATAGTGAACACCCACATCACAGTGGAAAAAATTTCAATCAGAAATCTCTCAATTTTGTTAAATTTCTTCCAGGTGCTCTGCATAGCTGCTTGCACATTTTATTCTGCCTGCTTTAACAAACTGTTTGTTGTTACTACAACAGGAAACACTTGTGTGAGGATGCTAACAACTTGGCAATACCTCGTGCAGAGGAAGAAGTGCTCTTTTGACCCCTTTCATCCTCTCAATTTTTGTAGTCTTCTCATTAAAAGATTTGCACGCTGCAATCATCACACACAAGCTCAACGTTTTTTGCATTTGAATCATATTTATACATCATCATTCTTTCCTCCCCCCCCCCACTTTCTTTTGTACATCTTCCTGTGCCTGTAAATGCCCAGAAAAAGCTGTAGAGTATATCCTTTTGGGTCCCAATTAAGATTCTGAACTGCTGTTCTCTGTATGATAACAACCTGAAGTGCTGACAACACGCTACCTGTCAACAGGCAAATGAAGGCCAACCATCTGTTCTACTATAAATTGTCTCCGTTACTCTCAACTTGAAAATCCGCTTTAAAGACTCCCCAATTATCTAGTAACCTGAGCCAAATGATGCAATGTTATTTTAACTAAAATCATCATTGTGTACAAGAAAAATAAACATAAAAAGCTCTGAACAAAGAAGGATTTTTGAAAAGCTGGTTTGTATCTGATTTTGTGTGTGCGGCTCTGATGTGCGTGCTGGAGAAGCTCGGAATCGCAGAAGCAAAGAGTATCAGATTACTGCTGGTTGAAAACCTGAATTTCAATTGATCACTCCTGCTCAGGAGCCTTTTGTCTCAAAACACTGTAATTACCAGCCTCCTGCAAAGCGCTAGAGCTCTCCTGGATGCGCAGTACCGGGCATGGCCAAGCACCTGGCACTGCCCCAAAGGTGCTGCCTGCCCTGGGGACAACCGTCTGGGTTGCGAGACTCCATGCAGCAACGCACCTGCGTAGCACAGGTGGGTAAGGTCAGTAGCACTCAGCACAAGAAGTTCAGAGGTGAGATACCAAAGGAAAAGGCCTCTGACGGGTTTGATTTGGGCATGCGTTTGGTTGTTCTTGCATTTAGTTCCAGGATTTTTGTGTCCAGAAGTAGAGATCAGCAAAACCAGGCACTAAAGGAAAGGTTCAGCACTTGCCTGAGTCCCTGGTTTCCTGTCCCCAGAACATTTCCTATTCCTTAGGCTGTCTTCAAACCCTTATATTGCTTGCTGGCTTTTCTGTTTTGCAACGATTTTCTAAGTAATGGAATTACAAGCTTCTCCTTTCCTCCTACACGCTGAGGAAAACTTGATCTGGCTTGCCTAGTATGCCAGAGAGAGTAAGGGTGCATAGCTTATACCTGTGCATCATAAACTGCACAGAGCTGCCACCGGTGATGTCCAGGGACCAGTTTGCCTTTGGTTCACTACCCCAGATACTTTCAGAAGAGCAAGGGTACCAAACCCCAATTTTATTACCTTGTTAAAGTCTGCTGGGGAAGGCCACAATGAAAGAGATGATGAGTTTAGGCCAGGTTTCCAGTGCCTTGTTACATCACTGACACCTGTATGGAGAGTGTAAAATAGGACACACCATCAGAATTTATATGGATATATATGAACACATATACTGTGGGGCTGGTAATCTAGCCCTGACATTCCCTCTTCAGTAACCAAAGCTTGTATCAGCAGCTGGTTGAAGCAAGCAGGCCAATCTTAAAAGCTACTCAGAGAAGGATTCATCTACCAAATCCATCCCCAGACCCCGGCATGCAATAGCGCTCAGGATTTTGAAAAGAGGACTCATTACACCTCTATTTTAGTCACAGAGGCAGAAACTAAGTAGTGTAAATATCTACCTACAGTGAAAATATATTTAAAATCTATCCATATTTTTTAATGCCTAAAGATTACAGATGGCAAAGACATCACTGGCTGAAGGGTAAGTAGTTAAAACATACATGGGCTTAGATTTGCAAATGCAAGAGTTAGGGTATGGGTTTCTACTGGAAAACTTGCAGGCAGCTTCAGCACGATCTTCACCTGCAGGTGGTAAGCTCCAAAGATAGCAAACAAGAAAATCCAGAATAGGGAGACATAAACATGTAAATATTTTTGTGACTGTCATGACTTTCACAAAGCTATTCACCTGTAAAATGCCTTATTGACAAGACAATGGTTGCTATTTCCAACACTTAAATGACACAGAAACACCCTGAAAATCTCTGCAAAACACTTTGCAACTGAACAACAGTACTTGATCCTAGACTACTGGGCCAGCAAAATTAAATAACAGTTTTGTATACAGCCTTGTGTTCAGGAATAACAGTGCTCTGTGGTACTTACTAGGAAAGTTAAATACCAGGGATTCAATGAGGAAGAATAAGATGACACAGTTGTCTTCATTATGAAATGCATTTTTGAAGGTTCATGTTTCTCATGTCATACAAAAGAAAGGCAGGAATTTATAGACTGTAGGTATTTCCAAGAAATTCAAATGAGGCAAAGGTAAAAGTTGGCTTAATGAATCAGAATGTATCAGTGTGGCCACTGTAATATATGTAAATGAGGAAGATCGTTGCCCTTCAACATAAGTAAATTGCAGCCTTCAACAGTGTTAGGAATTTGCATTTGGCATGACCCTTGAGACATTGTTTTCAGTTTATGGACTTTAAATTGTGAATTTCTGTGTAAAGGAAAGTCTGCCTCCTACTCTGATTACTAAATCGTTGTGGGTGTTGCTGGCTGGGTAACCTGATGCGAGTTTTTGTTTCTGGTTAGGTTTCTCATTCTCCTTCCCAAAACCTGTGGCCAAGATTTTCATCCAGTACAGTTCTGTTTGCCTTTGCACTAGCAGCACCATGCCACTGTGGCATTTGCAACTTCCTACTGGTGTAAATAGGCATAGCATTTGACACACACACCCCTCCTTAGACAAGAATTTCAGAATAATAAAACACAGCACTGTCTGCAATTCTGCCAGCTTCTTGTAGTATATAATCTGAAACCATGCAGATTGCTTAAATATAATTGCCCGTGCTGGCAGCTATATCCTGTACACATTCAATGAGCTTCATATTACCCCATGCAATATAGAGTCTAACTGCACACGCCTCCGCCTCTGACCACCTCCCTGTAGTCAGGAAATCCTAAGTGAATGCTCCAAGTTAGTAAAAGTTCATTAAGCAGGTGACTCATCGAAGGGCTGGTCTACCTCCAAATACACTCTGTTATTAACTTGAGCCAAATTAAAACAATATCACATGTGTTAACTTTTGGTTAAGTCTGGAACAAAGCTGGAGAGAGTAGAGGAAATATATTTTATTAAATCCATATTGAAGTCCTGAACTAAGTCCTGGTTTACACCTTCTCAGAGGTTACATGTGAAGAGCCTCATTTCTCATTGTTTGAAACCAAGGTGAGGCTAAATCATGCACCAAATCAGGTTAGATCTCACATCCAGACACCCAGAATCCTATCCTATTTCAGATCTGCGTTCAGTACATCTCCTGTCACCAACTGTTTGGAGATCTGCCGCAAATGGAGGATCTCCGAGTGTAAGAGTCTAAACAAATAAAGCCAAGAACTTGGTTGCATGACGCTACTGCTTACTCTATGAACTACAGCTGCCTCAGTTCTTGGTGTTCCAGTCAGGAACAGCTCACAGTGGACCTGGATATCACCTCCTAAACAAACACATCACAACAGCATTCCAGCAAAAATGAAACACATCATGTATAAATACCTATTAATTGATGGAATGTACAATAAGAGGAGGAGGAAATGTATATTCAACTATGTGACAGGTATTTCAAAGCACCACATAATTAGTTTTGTTTGGTTATTTTAATTTTGTTTTTATTGGCAAGATGCAGTATGAAAAAATCTACTAATTAGATAGGAAGTTCCCCTGAAGACATCTATCAACTGTTTCTATTAATACAGGCAACTGTGAGTAAGTAGGTAGGAAGGAAAAACATTCAGAAACAACTTTTAGTTAATTAAATTGAGGTTTGGATGCAAAATACTTCTCCCCCATCAACAAATGTTCAGTCATATCTCCCAGAAAATTGGCTAAAAAGTTTTTTTCAGTGTGAAAGATACTCCTAAAGCTGAGGATCATACCAGACTTTTAATTTCCATCTACTTTATTTCTCATAACTTCAACACAGTAACACTAAGTATTTTATCCCTATGGATTGCTGAACTCCATGGAGAAAGCAACTGTCACCAATAGTAAGAGGTGTGTATACATGGTTATAGGCATTACAAATGTGTAGGATGGTAGAGCTTATTAACACTTGCATTGCTTGGGCTTGCTTAGCTACAGAGCATGGAAACATTAACTACCGAGTCTGACTTCTCCCAGAAAACCAGTATATTTTTTTTCTTCCCTCAACTCACAAATTTTAAAAAAAGACCTTTTCTGATACCCAGGCTGGCCAGCCAGCAATTTGTCATGTTGCCATCCAAGTTTCTATTCTGCAGGCTAGGCTGTCGGTCAACTGAGGTTAAATGGTGTACGTATGCGTTAACAGCCTCCAAGGAGAGATTTAGATTTGACAGGTTTCACTAATACATAGCCATAACTTGAAGGCAGTGAGTGTGCTCTGGTCCTAATGATGCTGCAGGGTAGCAGGGAATGAAGCAGGGCAATAGCAGATGACTTAATAGACTTTTGCTCAATATTTAAAGTCTTTGCACTGTTCTGCCTAGGGAGCCCAGAAAGGGCAGAAAATAGCTACATCCTCTTCGCTGTGTAGGCTGGAGCTGGAGCAATCCTCAGTGGCCCCTTTACAAGGAGCCTACGTAGGTGCCTGGCATTGCATTAGCATCACGATCAGAGTGCACACTGTAATATCCCTGAGAAGCTTAGCTGGGATGTTTACCTGTATGTGCCAGATGTAGAAATCTGCCTGGGCTTGGAGGGAGGAGAAGGTATGGGTGACCACCTGGCAAGGGAAGGGGTAACATGGACAAACACCCAAGCGGCAGAGGTGGTCTTGGATCCTAAGAGCCTGTACAGCCTTGTGGCCAGCCTCAGGGTGAGCAGGCAGCTCACATGGATAAAGGTGAAAGTCTGAGGGAGTGTTTCCTTCAAACACGGCGTGGGGGCTCCTGTGCGGCAGGTGGAGTGCCGGCTGCTGTGGGAAGGGGAGGATGCAGACCCGGTTACAGGAGGCAAGGCAAGGTCTATTAAAGGAGAATCAAACAGCACCTGTTCTCCCTACAGACCTGCTACTGAGAGGGGTAGGTGAATGTCCAAGACTGAAAAGATACACTACTTTAATTCCTGGTCCACATATACATAATGCAGACAGAAGTAAAGGAACAGCTGAACAGTGCATTTGTTAAGCAGATACAGCACACAGTGCTCTGTGTAGCATTTCTCTTCACATTTATAAAATAACTAGATCTCATGCTTATTTTGCTTCCCTTCTCTATATCTAAATTCATATTCTTTACCACCTGCGTGTGCAGAATGGAATAAATAATGATTACCGCTGTGATAGAGAACTACTGCTAAAATCCCAGTAAGTCATCAAATGGTTGTTACGTACAAAGATAATGCAGTCAAATAGTGGGGCTTTTTCAGCAGGGTTAGGCAGCAACACTATATGTGCATGTTTTATTAGTTACAAAAATGGGTATTTCGGTATAAGCACCACATGTAGATCAAACTGACAGACTCCTTTGGGATTAAGCCCCATCACCTTCTGAATGCAAGACAAGCATAAAACCACTGCAGCAACGGGGAAAAAAATCAGCTTGAAAATAATTAAACAGCAAGGCAGCCACCCATAATGATATTCAGCAGAACACATTAGGGACAGTTTGCTGGGAATGCACAAGAGCACTCCAGTTGTTTAATTAACATTGAAACGGCGGTTCCACAAGAACTAAAAATCCTGTTAATTTATGTGTCTCTTAATGATGCTCATTTAAATACTGTCAACTTTTCTCCAGTTTAATATTCATGATTTCTAGTCATTAAAACACCAGGCTCAGCTTGTGGATTCACCGAGAAACACAAATTGTTTGATGATGATGTCAGTTCTTAAAAAGTTTTTTCCCCTTAAAATGTAAATCTCTCAGAGCTCATCACTAGGGTCATTGTAGTCTGGTCTATAAATATCATTTTTATCATTCGTATAATACAATAAACTACAATGTTCTCTCTCACCTTCAAAGACGAGCCCTGCTTGCATAGTCAGGAGTTATTTATGTAAAGGTAGTTATCTTTTTATGACGGAGCATCTCAGCTGGTTAATGTAATGGCTTTATATATTGGGATACTGGGCTCAACTCCCAATTTAGATTCATAAAAATGGTTTTAATCCAGGGCAGGAAACACTACATTAAAAATAATTTTAACACTGAAAAGACACTTGCAGCTGGATATTAAAAAGATACCGCCAATGGAGGCAGAAGTCAGATTTTGACTTCCCCAGAATTAGTATACCCAAGGTCTGAAGAAATACTTGCTTCTGTGAAACTTGTTTACCCTGTCCTTTCCCTGTGTTGGCAAGTTTAGACAGTCTCTGATGATGCTGCTTTGGCAGAAACTATAATGTAACCTCCTGTGACTGGGACTTGTACAGAAAACTATTATATATTCATATCATACTGTCAGAGAAGGCCCCTAAAATTTTTTATAAATTGGAAAATATGGCTTAATCATTCAATTAATCTTTCACCTTTATCATGAGAATTTAAATTTCAAGGAAAAGTTGAACATTTGCAGCAAGGCAGGGAGGAGGACATTTGGGGCAGGACAAGTATGGACAACTAAATGATCTTCCTTTACGAGTACGTTTCTTCCTACTTTTTTTCTTCTCAGTACCAGGCCATAGCATCTTCTTAATTTCTTCTTTTGTTGGCACCATGGTTTCCTAGGCAAGATATACTATTACTTTTACTCTTCTTTTTATTACTCAAAAAATTGGAAGTCTTACTTATTACATATTTTACTATTTTTTCTAAGTGGATTGTAAAAAAATATTAATAAAGGTCATAGGTTCAGGCTTAAAAGAGGTTATATACAAAGAGCAACTGAAATGTTGTTAGCACACCAATTCCCACTGCATACCGTTAAGACCTAGCTGAGTTCCCTGTCTTAGGGGTTTTTTTTTATTATTCCTGTCAGATTTCAGTGCACATTGAAATGCAACAGTGCTATATAAATTTTCTGAAAGACAGTTTGTTTGGCATTTTAGACAGACATCCAAGACAACAAAATGTACTTTATTATACAGAGAGAAAAATATTCTGTGAACCAAGCAGCACAGGACTTACGCTACCTGATTAATAGCAAAGCCAATATTTATCACCTACTTCTGCTCATTTAATTCTTTACATTTTATTCTTTCCCTGTTGTTTCATATTTACAATCTGCACTTCACAACTAAATAGCTTAATGTGGTTTACCTCTGGAAAAAACAGTCATAGCTAGATGGTCTAGACATAATCTTAATTACCAAAATGTTATCCCATGTCTGAAATGCTTTTATGCAGTTACTGTTGCTATTTACTTCTAGAAGTGTTTCAATTAAGCAAGTAATCTGTATTAACTTATTATGTTCGTATTTTAATGTAATATGCCTTATTTTCAGCATCTTTCATCCCTGAAGAGATTTTCTATTTATTGTAACAGTCTAAATGTTCTTTTTTTCAACCAAAAATTCTTTTTTCATTATACCTCACAAAGGCCAAATTCTTACATGCACTTTCTTGGTAGCATAGTTTTGGAATACAGCCCAACACATGGTTCTATCATGGAATATATGCCCACCTCTGCTCTGCTTTAATCCATAATAGATTCTCTCCAGTAAAAATGCATTATAGCTCCAGACTGATCTATGAATGACCTATGCAATTCCAATATCTCTATTGCTTTTCATGCTGATCACAAAAAAAAAAAAAAAAATACTTACTAGCATTTTAATTTTCTTGGGATAAAAAGTTGGAATCATTGTTGAAGGATGCAGGACTTAAGGCAATATATATTAATGCTACCTATGTTAACATCCACCTCTTTACAACAATACAGATAAATCTGATAACATAAACCTAATACAATAACTTGCACAACTCTTCTGGTTTGGTATTTATACATACATATCCAACCTTTCTGACATTTCTTTCAATAGGTAGTTATCCTTTTTTGAAACTTAGGCATTGTCTGTAAACTCGTTCCCAAATGAAAGCTTCCATTACATTAAATTGGTATTTTGTATAGCCAGCATGAAGTAATCAGCATATAATGTCTATTCCCAGTACATTTATTTACTAAACTACTTCAGTGTCCCTAATCTTTGGCACTAATGGTTCAATAATTAAACAAATTATAATGAACAGTCTTGTCTTGTTCCTTGTTTTTGAAGCACTTGAACCCAATGCATGAGGAAAGTTTTTTCACATGCTAATTCAATTCTGAAAGCATTTTTCATATTTCTTCAACATCCCAATTAAACACAGGGATTCTACCAAGAAAACCACTTTCTCTATACCTATACATTGAGAATAAGCCTGGTTTTTAGACACTGTGATATGCTAGATGTCACAGAGGAATTTTCTTGTACTTACCTAAGGGACTTCTTTTCTAAAACACAGTTTGGTTGTATCAGCGTAAGCTTTCTTGTCTCTAACTCCACCAGGACTTAGTGGAAATACTGTTCTCTATTGACTAAGGAGGAACATTGATTTAGTTGATCCTTGTCTGGAAGGAGTTTCAAAACTATTTGCAAGCGTGGAAAGATGTCTGCTAAGTATTCAGTTTCCAACCAGAGAAGAGCCCTGAAGAAGGAAGATATTTGGGTCCCAAACATTTGAGAGGCATCCAGAGGTGCATGACTCTTCCCTATTTTAGTGATAAAATTGTCATTTCTATGCCTGTGTCACTGGACTATGTACCTCAGTTACACAGCTGCAATGCATCAGCAGACCTTCCATGTCTGCGTATTTGTTAATATGCAGTTTTACAGAGATATGACACTTGCATTGTATGAATCCCCTTATTTTGCTTGACCTTTTTCATGAGCACTCCTTGTTCTTATGGTTATCTCAGGAAATCTGTTAAAAACAAGTCTGACTGCTAATGTGTCTAATTTCTTTCACATTGGGAAGAAAATAGTGCCAAAGACTACTTGTTTGCAAACAGAATATCTTTCTTGGGCTTGGCCCTGATTTTTGTCAGTAGTAGCTCTATTAGAGAAGTCACATTTCTCCCTTTTTTTCCTCATCAAAGTCTATCTCATTATTGCTCCTGCAAAGTACAAACTTACTGCTCTCAGTCTGTATGTGTGTGTCTATGTCATGTTCTTCCTAAACCCACCATGCAAGCTAATATATGTCCCTTTATAATTGCTTTAAAGGCCACCCCCATAGGATTCTGAAGATAATTCTGTAAGGGATCACCCAGCATATGATTATTGTGTGATTTTCTGGTTTATTCACAATTTGTTTCAGAGCTACTTCATCTCTATCTTTTCTTCTGGATCTGGTTTGATCCTTTTATAGCCCTGCACTACTTGTGTAGGCATTAATAAACACATAGTTTATAATAAGAGCAAAACACTCCTATAGAGAGCTCCCAATGGCCTTTTGGTGTCATTATTTTTTTTCCTTTGTGTGAGTTTCCTGATGAATCACTAGCCACATTTCTCTTTTTTTATTGTTATTTTGTTTGGTGTGGTTGGTTTGTTGGTTTTTTTAAAAAAGGCTATCTTTTAATAGCTTGCTTTTGCTCTATATTTAAAATCTGGTGTGCCAATTTCTTTTTTTATTCTTTCTATAGTTAACACCAAGATTAAGCTTTATCTTCATTTAGTAATATCTCCCCTTTATACTGTGGGGTTCTTTTTGTATCTCCGTATCTGCTAATGAGACTTCTGATGATATATTCAACATCACACACAATTATAGCATAACTTTAGACTATATATTGGAACTATGCTACATATTTGCTTTTTACTATATTTTCTGGTATCCATATTATCATAGAATCACAGAATGGTTTGGGTTGGAAGGAACCTTAAAGATCATCTAGTTCCAACCCCCTGTCATGGGCAGGGACACCCTCCTCCAGCAAATATTAGTAATTGCAAACTTTCTTAACATTAACTCATGTAGTTGTTATTTGTTGGAAATTTGTTTCTTAAGCTGTTTCTTTATAATTTTAGCACAAAACTCATTATATACGTTTTTTGCCATCAAGGCAGTATTTTTTTACAGTACAAGCACTGTGTTTTATTACATTCAAAAGGCATCCCAATTCCCTTTCTCTTACGGTTAATGAGCCCTCAGGTGAAATACACTTAACTTGAGTCTAATCAGTGCCTATTTGTTCTTGCTTCCAGCAATGAGGTCAGGAACTTTTGGACTTCCCCTGGCACACAGAAAGCATAGGTTTGACTTACCTGATACATATTTAGGGTTGTTGAGAACTCTGGAGCATAGTCCTCCTATGGAGATGTTTGCAGATTTGTGTTAATAAAGTCCCCTTGGTTATGCTCCACTGTTGTCTCTTTTGATGTCCAGAAAACTAATCACTATAATAATATAACTCTACTATGCCTGGATTACTTCATTTATTGCATCCTTATACCCTGATACTTTCTGAATTTTATTTGACTGTATCAACACAACACTTTAGACATCTGCGTGTCAAATGAGTTGTATGTCTGTGGCCACCCTTTCAAACAGCAATACCATCCTTAGACCCCTGCTTTTCAGTTCTAACCAGTAGGTCGTAGACTTCCTCTCGCTTGTTCTCTCTCTGTCCCATGACTCTTGTAAAATTGGTTTTACGCCGGCCCACTTTCAGCTGGAGTTGTAGAAGGTATCCCTTGCAACTGCTGTAAAATAGCCAATTTGCTGATAGGATGTTCTCACTGAACATTGGAGGCAGATGTTTGAATCTCCTCAGCTGGAGCAAAATTTAACCTAAATTCCTTCATTCTGAGAACATTCCTTTCACAAACCTTTTGCTGCTTTGTCCTGTTCCCTCCCATGCCCTTTGTGCATTTTAAATGTAGGAAGTATTACCACCTTTGGATCCTTGTTAACAGAGTTCACTGACTGCAGACCTCAAAGAACTCCTTAAATATGAAAAAGACAGGGTTTTAAATGTTTCCACTGGCCCTGAATATTGCCTAGTTTAAGTTCCCTTCCATTACTATGTTGTTTTAACTCTCTGTAGCCCATGTACATAAAAGTCAAGCTCCTGCCTTTTACTTCTGCACTCTATTCCCAGAGCTAAGATCCTAATATTCAGTAGTGCAACATGGGCACCAAGAACTCTCGTCCCTTTTGTGACCTGTGCCTTAGGTCTGGCATGTTATTGTCCTCAACTCCTAAATCTGCTTCCAGACACCCTCCGTCCCAAAGAAACATGTTCCCGCCTAGTTCACCTGGGGACACCTAGACCTGTAGAAGGACTTGTCAGAATAGTGTTATACATTTTAAGTTTCTTTCACAAAATACCCAGAAAGACGATTCCTCTTTGCTTTAAAACAGTAATTAAATAACCATATCTCCTTCCTCTTAACAGCCTATAGGCAAGACATTTAAATAGGACAGGGCAAGATCTTGATCTATCATAGCATAAAATAATGATATATTGTTTTGCCTGGGCAGAGAATGGTCCTACAGTATAGTGATTAAAGTAGCCATTTATAAAAATTATTTCAATTACTGCATGAGTAAATATTTAAGTCAAAATTCAGCAAAGTGATTAAGCACATGTTTAAATGACACAGATTTTACAATCAAAAATTGTGGTGCACACATTGCTCTTATCTGCAGTTAAACATTTTGTAATTGTTGGCATGTTCATTTTAGTTTGTTTTAGTGGATCAGAAGCACAGGAAAAGGTGAAGTGAACCCAAAAAGATACAGTACACAGTAGATTGGCAGTTATCTTTTTTTGTCCCTAAGTAAAAATCAAACTGAGATTCTAGAATCATAGGCATGAAGGTAAGGAGAGCACAGGCTTCCATCTTCTGGACCACTAACCAACTTCACTAGGATTTACTTGCAAGAATTAATGATTATTTAATCAGCAAGGACTTAACGGACTTCATGTACTACCCCATACTTAGTTGAACTGGACCTTTGTGTTCATCCCGTTACAATGCTAAGCATGTTTTGACTAAAATCAGGTTTAGAATGAATTCATAACTACTTGTTTAAAATGTCATGCAAGGAGTCTCAGTACAGCCTCCTCCACTCTGTGTGAGGCACTGGACTCTCACATTTTCAGGAGATATGCTGTTCCTGCTGACAGCCAGTCAATGCCAAGAAACTGCCTGTCAAGAAAAATTTCTGTGCAGATACAGTGAAGATTCAGAGATCAGGTTTTATAAGGTTTTTGCCATCTCCCTCCCACCCTTCATGAAGCAGCAATGTTCTTTTAGAAAGATTTGAGTGAGAGGTACTGCCTCGCAGCAGAGCACCTGGATATTCGTAATCTAAAATATTCCCCTGATACTGAGGCATGGCCAGACACAGGAGGAATGTCAGAGTGTCTAAATAACCATTCCAGACAAGAATCTGCAAATTACCTGAAAACAGCAGTACTTCCTAGAGGAAGATCAACAGCATAGCAATTTACAAACACATTCCATTTCAGTCATTTATTTAGAAAAATTGAAATAAAAACTTTATCCTTTTAATTGACTATGGGGAACAAAATATTTTGTGAATGTAAATTACAACTGTGATTAAAATATAAGATGCACTTTCTTAATATTCACAGTGATGCCTGCTATGAGCAGCATTAACATAAATTCATATATTTTCTTATCGTTCCAAAAACACATTTTTATTAAAATGAGAATGTTACTACTTCTTATTATCTTGGTGGGAGTTGGGGTTTATGCCTCTATAAAGAATCTAAACTGTTGTATTTTCTTTATCCCATATTTGCAGGTTTCCTTGTGGTATATTTATTTGTTAAACGTATTAATCTACTCCAGCCATTATACACTTTATAAACAACTGTGGACTAATTGATATTCATGTGTAGGGAGTATTTTCTCATATTATTGAAGTGATACAGTGAAGTTTGTAACCAAACGATAGTTCAGTGCACATGGTTTTTTAAGTTCAAATACTAAAAAAGGCCAAGTTAAAAAATGTTGTAAGAAATATTAAGTGAATGTTTATAAAGCATTATGTTCTATTCTCTGAAAAGATGAGAAAAAGAACCAGAGAGTAAAGCACTGCTGATCAAACCAGTCATTCAAGAACTACATAATGCTGTCTCTAGCTATGTGTATGCAAACAGCTTAACCCTTCCTTGAACTCCCTGTAACTCCTTAAAATAATTTAAAACAACTTCTATTCAGAAATAACACTGTCTAACTCACTTAAAACTTGACTCCAGCTTGGATCCCTCGCCCCTGGAAGGCTGCTCAAGGCCAGTTCTGATTCTGAACAGATCCATAAAAACCAAAACATAGTCAAGACTCAAGTTCTCAACAAGAGCAATCTCTTATTACAGTGTTTTTATGTGAATGTGTTTTCAAGCAGCAGTCCCTAGTAGTCCTTGCCCAAGTCTGGGACTTTGACCATCACAGGCAGTAAGTTAAATACTTGAATATACTGAGAGATCCAATTTACATTCTTTTATGAACATACTTCTTGCCTGGGGCCCGGTAGCATCAGCAGGAGCTATCAGTGGCAAACAGTCTCACTTCAGGAGAACAATGTCTACACTCAAGCTCCTGAAGTCTCTTTATTTTGATCCTGCCTGGTGCCCTGGTAAGTTGTTCATAAGACTGTCCAGCCTCAATTCCTCTGCTGCCAGCAGAGTTTTATTCTTCCTTGCCCAAACAACGAAACCTGACCAGCCCCTTCAAACATGTTGGATGCAGCATTGTGCGGTGGCTTGTGGCAACCACCCTCCCTCCCCTCAGCCCAACGTTTGAGCGAAGGTAAATATTTCCGAAATGCCAAGTCCAGTGACTTCTTGAACCACTTCTCAGCAGCAAGGAGAGGGTTTCCATTAAGGGGCAGGTCACCCTTCACTCTGGCGTGAAGTGATGGGTTTCCTGAGTGTATCCACACCGACATTTGCTGTTACCCATAGAAAGCAGGAATACAGGCTAGAGTCATAAATTGCCTGTTGGCTGGGTTCAGTTTTGCTCCTTGTCAATCGTGTGTCTTTAGCTGGTAGAAATTACTGCTGAAGGCTTTTGAACAATATTAGACATCAATAAGTTCCCTGGTGTATAAATAAACCTTGTGGTTACGAGGAAAATCTTACATCTGTGTTTACTTCTGCTTTAAAGACAGCTTCGCTAAAATTTGGGGGTGAAAGTTGTCTTCTTATTTTTGTTAACAAGATAGAGCGTGTAGTGAGACCCACTGTATTGTGTACACTGTCCTCTACAAGGAATAGAGGAATGTTGTTATTTATATTATCATTACACATAACAGCCTTAATCATGGACTAACATTGTGTTGTATTTTGCCATACAAGCACAGAACAAAAAATATCTCAGGGTTTATAGTCTCTGTTCTACAAATGGTGAACCTGTCACAGAAAAACAGAGAGAAGTATTTCAAGTTAAAAGTGATGTATTTATTTTTACATCAGATCAGTTATGCATAAAATGCTGATCTTAAAAATAAAATATTAGCGTATTAGCTGTCTTCTTTTTGGTTTTCCTTTGGCTTGAAAATGGAACTGATTAGACAGGTTCACCTTTGTTTGTACATAGGTTTCTGTCAATACCATTTTCAGGTTTTCACAAACCAAAATGATGTCTGACATGTCCTTTACTATAAGGGAATCTTTCCACATCTGAGTGATTCCACAGAGATTTAAACAAAAGCTAACAATCACAGTAATTTTACTTTCATTTTAGGTCTGTAAAGTACCTTATTAAAACCGATGTCGCATCTAGAGTTTAACCAAAGGAGAATGCTTTTGAAATCTGAGAGTTTATCCAATTTCTAGGCCCTGTTCTGAAAGTAGAAAGGAGAATATATTTCACCATTTTTCTAGACTTGCATGAAAATCCCACAAAAACGGTGTCACTGTGCTACAAACTTAATTACTTCTCATCACAACTAATAGAAGTAGGGATTTTTCTCCATGACAGGCCCTGCAGTACAGAAGAAATAACTTTAAGGGGACTGGAACAAGCCACAGATATATTTTAGATGTACCATGCATGAAGAAAAACATTGGTTTTTACGAAGATGAGATGTTTCATTTATAACCGATACCAACATAGTCATCTGATTCACTACAGACTAGAAGTTTTGCAGCTGAAAACCATTAACTGAAGGAACTGTGACTCAGTGCCGCGAAAGTGTTGAGCCACCTAACTCCCACAGAAATCAAAGCATCTAAATATCTACAAGGGTGATGGCCTTGTCACCTCTTAATAAGAGAAAGGCTCATAAGGCTGCTACAGGTTAAGAACAACCAGAAGTTGCAGAAACCACAGTCAGCTAATTAACTGCTGTTTTCTGCAGATATATTAGTACTCCTCACACCTTTGCTCCCAGATCTGCTCCAGCTGGTAGTTTCAATCATCAATACACTCACACAAGGCTGCATTAGCAAAAGGCAGCTTGCAGGTGGGTCTTGGATTCTGGACTCATTCAGCAACATTAACACACTGGATGTCTTTCTTACATGTATCAGAAGTGCAAGAGCCTCACTTCTTGGCCATACATAATCTTCTTTGCTGTCAAAACTGCAGAAAGGTGTGCAATATAACCCCATGATTTTCCAGATGAGCCAGTGCAGAGACCAAGGCCACACACTTTTCACCAGAGGTTGCGCCTGTGCTTTGTAAGCACCAGATTTGTCTTGTATGACTTTCTAAAGTCATCCATTCCTTCATTTAGGGAGGACCTAATTTATCTTTCTACTTCTCCTGTGCCTCAAGTTAAAAGACAGACACATTCATAATGCATGGCTTTGTGATGTGTGCTCCATGACAGCTACAATCTGTGAACCAGGCACCCAAACTCCTTGAGAAAAGTACTTGCTGAGAGCCGACTCCATGACCAGTTGGACATAACATCCCTCTCCTTCACTCTGTACATTACAGTGGTGAGGGTACTCTTTTCTACTCTCCGTCCCGTAAGTTTCACTGCTGACAAACTCTTCAGCATCTGCATATTGAGAAATGATACACACATGTATGTCCACAGTTCATCACTTCTTACCCTCTGAAATGTCTTTTTTAGCTTAAATGTACATTTAAACAAGGGAGATTTGGAAAACTTCCAATTACCTTCAGACTCAGTGAAAAATGTAACTGGCAACTACATTGCAAATGCATGTCTATCTCATGTAACTGAGATTAATAAATGCAAGGCTTAGATTTGTTCCTTCAGCATCAAGCACTACGTGTTTTCTGACCAGTCTTGCTTTTCTGATTGATGTTGTTACAGGCTCAGGAAAGAGCGCAAGTCACTTTCTAAAAATTTATCCACTTCCTGACACTCATTTCAGAATAACCAGAACAGCAATCCCCTTGTGTTAGCAAGCTGCAGCTCTCCTGAAGCACGGATCTCCAGCTGGCTCAGGATTGCGCTCTATAAACCCCCTCCCTCCTGCCTCAAAGGCACACCAGGATGGAAACAGAGCTGTCCACCTGCCTGGTACAGGTCCGCTAATGGGATCATTTGAGGTGAATAATCTGTGTTCTTCAGTGGCTCTGCATCCCTTTCCCGTCTGCTTGGAAGTTACAGCTGTGATTAAAACCTCGAACAGGGTGTTTTTCCCAGCAGAACACAATGGCTGAAATCAATAGGAGATTTTATAGTAATGGTCCATATAACGAGGCTCAGGCCGGAAAATTTCCAGTGAAGGCCTGTGCCTGAGGAATTCTGTACCTTTGGTTTTAAAAAGGACGGGGGGAAAGATATCATGCTTTAACCCTTTCATGGCTCAATGCAAAATGTTTCTCTTAACTTACACAATTCCTTACTGGCAGTGGCTGTGGAATTTATCTATAATGTCATTCATGGAGACAAAGGCTGTAATAAACCACCTAAGAATGTGACTTTCAAAAAGGAGGGATGTGAAGCCCTTCTGGATTATGTACGTGACACTCCAGTGTTAAAATTAGGGGCTCTATTCGAAATACGTTTCTCTCAGATCTTTACCCTTCTCTTTGCTAAGGCTTTCAGCACGCATTTTATTTTTTCCTTTATGATACCCTGAGGAAATACCTCTCATGTTGGGTCAGCATCTTGAGCTGTCTACAGCATTTTCAAGACTAGCTTCCAAGGTTTTGCCCTCTGAGAAAATCAGTAGAAATGAAGGCATGATGTGAATGTACATTAGCTGGCCACAATCTCCTTGTGTGGCTGCTCTTGGTGTAGAGAGTGGCTCCACACTGCCTGGCCAGCTCCAGTGGAGCTGCCCTTCATGAGTAAGAGGAAAAGTCACTATAATGTGAGTGACACACCACGGTCTAGCTCCCCCGACCAACTTAATGCAATTATTGTATTAATCAAAACTGCCCAAATACAGTGCCTCAGAAACATAGTTACTTCCCTCTTTTCCCCTGAATGTTTCCGAATTGCTGTCTCATATTAATTTAAGCTTCTGTTTGCTGCCCAATAGAAAGGTGCTAGTGCAACCTATTCCCTTGACCAAGGATATAAGCTGAACCACAATGTTGCCTTCAGCTAGTTTTTATGAAACTAAGCTGGCAGATGAAGTTGCCAAGTCACTATCCATCATATTTGAGAAGTCATGGCAGTCCAGTGAAGTTCTCACTGACTGAAAAAGAGGAAACATAACCCCCATTTTTAAAAAGGGAAATAAGGAGTACTCAGGTAACTACAGGCCAGTCAGTCTCACTTCTGTGCCTGGCAAGATCATGGAGCAGATCCTCCTGGAAACTATGCTAAGGCACATGAAAGCTAAGGAGGTGATTGGTGACAGCCAACAGGTCTTCACTAAGGGCAAATCATGCCTGACAAATTTGGTGGCTTTCTACGATGGGGTTATAGTGTTGGTGGATAAGGGAAGAGCAACTGACATCATCTACCTGGACCTGAGCAAAGCATTTGACACCGTCACACATGACATCCTTGTCACTAAATGGGAGATACCTGGATTTGATGGGTGGACCACTCAATGGATAAGAAATTGGCTGGATGGTCACACTCAAAGGGTTGAGGTCAATAGCTCAATGTCCAAGTGGAGACCTATGTCGAGTGCTGTTCCTCAGGGGTCAGTATTGGTACTGGCGCTGTTCAACATCTTTGCCAGTGGCATAGACAGTGGGATTGAATGCACCCTCAGCAAGTTTGTCAACAACACCAAGCTGTGTGGTGCAGTCAACACCCTGGAGGGAAGGGATGCCATCTAGAGGGACCTTGACAGGCTGGAGAGGTGGGCCCCTGCAAAACTCATGAAGTTTAACAAGGCCAACAGCAAGGTCCTGCACATGGGTCAGGGCAATCCCAAACACAAGGACAGGCTGGGGGGAGAATGGACTGAGAGCAGCCCTGAGGAGAAGGACTTGGGGGTGTTGTATGATGAGAAGCTCAACATGACCCAGCAGTGTACGCTGGCAGCCCAGAAAGCCAATTGGATCCTGGGCTGCATCAAAAGAAGCGTGACCAGGAGATCAAGGGAGGTGATTCTCCCTCTCTATCCTGCTCTCATGAGAACCCCCCCTGCAGTACTGTGTCCATCTCTGGGACCCCCAACATAAGAAGGACATAGACCTGTTGGAGCAAGTCCAGAGGAGGCCACAAAGATGATCAGGGGGTTGGAGCACATCTTCTATGGGGACAGGCGGACAGAGTTGGGTTTATTCAGCCTGGAGAAGAGCAGGCTTCAGGAAGACCTTATAGCACCTTAAAGAATCTGTAGTGATAGGACAAGGAGTAATGGCTTTAAACTGAAAGAGGGTAGATTTAGATTAGATGTACAGAAGAAATTCTTCATGGAGCGGGTGGTGAGGCACTGGAACAGATTGCCCAGAGAAGTTTTGGACGCTACCTCCCTGGAAGGGTTCAAGGTCAGGCTGGATGAGACTTTGAGGACCCTGGTCTATTGGAAGGTGTCCTTGCCCATGGCAGGGGGGTTAGAACAAGATGATGGTCTCTTCTGACCCAAATCTTCCTATGATTCTAGGAAACTATCACACATGAGATCTTTCTCACTTCCTTTCACCAATTTTACTTAGCGAGATCTCCTGAGGGTTCCTTGTAATGACTCCCCTCAACAGATGAGCCCATGACTTAATAGTCACCCCTGAGTGATCTGTGAAAGAAACGAAAAACCAAACAAAACAAACACTTTCCGTGGTGCGCCTCACCCTCTAAGCAACCCTGTGCAGGGATGGATGCTTTCCTTCCTGATGTCCACAAATGATCAGCTTGTGCCTTGCGGCACTGGGCTGGATTCGATTACACTAATCGTTATTTCAGTTCATGTAACTCCAGACTACTGGTGATACCCAATGACTTTGGCACAGTGGGAATTCAATCAAACGTTTATACTAAGGGGGACTATTTACTTCGGCCCCTAGAGGTACCACTTTAAAAAAATTCCCTGAATATCACTGAAATTAATATTAAGACTTTATACCCTCATGTATTTTTGAGGATTTATATATGTTGAGATATCATTTTTCCTACCACTTATCCTCTTACATACTCCCACAATATCTCATCTGTGGCATTTTCCCAGATGGGGCCCACAGCAACGTTCTTCTAGCTTTTGGCTCACTTAACATTCTCGCTTAACAAAATCCTTGATTTGATGAGGTCTTCAGTGCTACAACGCCCAGCTCTACAGAGCACCAGACACTGCCTTTTGCTGACATGCATCCCTGTTTGCTATATGACATCCTCTGTGCACAGCAGACCCCGAAAGCAGCCATGGGCCTAATTCTCCTCTGTCCCGTGGTCTCCTGAGCAAAAGGAAGCAGCGGGTGTACCCACGCAAGCCACCACCAGAGAAACAGCAGAAATTTGGCATTCTGCATCTGTGTAGGCAACAAGACAAAGTGAAAGGCAGCAGATAACTGAGCTCTTTATTACTTCCCTACCACAATTTTCCCTTTTTCAAAGGCGTTCCAAATGGAGCGACGGGGCTGACAGCCTGTGCACTGTCTTCGATGGGCTCTGCCTTAGATTTCTATTTCTGGTTGAGAAGACCTAATTTTCAGAGACAGATAATTTTTGAAACCAAGCCTATATCCGTTTCATTGCTCTTGATTTACATGTGATTTGTCAAACAATTAAAATGTGCATATTGTCATCACAAGGCCACAACATCATTTCATCTTTCTTCACATTTGTTTTCCCACAGCACAGGTTTTCAACAAGTGAACTTGGCACTGAGCAAAGCCTTCTTACCACTCCTGACCGAATGGGGCTTCCTTCAGTCACCCTGCAAATGTTCACATGTGGCATTTCATCTCTGTGTACTCAAGCACAGCCTCGCATTTTCTTTTTCAGATTCTTCCTCCCATCATGAACTACTTTTCCCCCTTAACACCCCCTTAACTTGTACAGGCTCATCTATCTAAGCCATTTTCTTATTTATCTTTGAATTGAGCACTAGTCACGCAGTCTGTGACATACAGATTTTTTTTATGGGCATCTCACAAGCTCTCAATGTTTCTTACATTGCTCAAGTCAGCAAACAGGGCAAAACACCTGCCAATTATTTCCCTGAACTAAGCCAGCTTTCCTAAGTCAATCAGTGTGTTCCCATCCAGATATGTAATCATCCTCTCCTTATCTCAACCTGCCAATTCATGCTGCACTTCTGGCAGACCAAATTGATATTTAGATACTGTTGAGTATCTCTTCACACAATTGTTTGCACACAGGTGTGCCATGAGGTTCCTTTCACTTGTTACAAACGTGTCAGGAACCTCAGCCACACATCTTACCCAGAACCTTTGCACACTAGAGATAACAAATTATCTGCCACTGTCCCAGGAGGAACTACAAAAACTGGCCACAATGGGAAAATTTGTATTCTATACTGTCACAGACCCCATCAACCCTGTACCATCAGAGTATTTTAAATAGTGGGTTGTAAGAAAAATAAAAAAGCAGGAAGAAAGATTGGGCAGTAGGAGAATGAACTGAAATTTTAAGGAATCACAAATAATTTTCTGCATATTAGACAATACTTTTACACTGTATCCAACTGATTTTTCTAGGAAATGTCAACATACAAGTGATTGCCATGTGTTCCTTGAAAATTGATACTATACTTAGGAACATAAGATTTTAAAAAAAAAAATCTGCTAATTAATGAAGAGCCTCCACTGCCAATTGCTACAGCTGAGTTCTTTACCCACAAAAATCTTCTAGGATTCTTTATTAAAAAAATCTAATAATAATAATCCTAAATAATATTAGAATTTTGCAATGTAAGTAAACTAGGAGTTCTCAGATGTGCAAAGTAGATGTTTGGTCCCAGACTTTATCTCAAAGGAAACAGCATTTCATGCAGTTTATTCAAGACAAAGCTAGCTTCTCCAGCTTGAAAATTTTTCTGCAAGTCTATTTTCCATCTGTGTCTTGGGTTTGTCCTACAAATCATAGGCAGAACAGGCACTGAACTTCAAAACTGCAATGTTTTCTTATTTAGATGCTACATGTCTACCAAATAGCCCTTCCTTGTCCTTCAGTGATACTGTGTGCAGTTTCAGTACAGAAATGGATCATAGAGGACACTATCTAGTCAGTGGCCTATCAATGCACCCACCTTACTGACATGTATTTAGAGTGTTTACAGAATACTTCACTTAACATCTAGTTCAAGCTTCCTTCCTTATGAGGTGAACACGCTGCCTGGGAGAGTTAGAGCCAAGTCCCCCAGAGCCAAGGTCATCGCTGCAAGTGACTATCCTGCACGGATGATGTCCCAGCAGATCCATAATATAGCCTGTACAGCTCTTATATTGTTAAAACTCCAGCTCTTCCCATCTTTTTATTTCTCTAAAAATTACTTTAAAAACCCACACGCCCAGACATTTTACAAATGTGCCTATTCTTAGTTATTGTCAAAGACGTATAACCTTTATTTGTCTCTGTTTAGGGTAGGATTTGCTTACCCACTGAAAGATGTTTTGAATCCTTCTGCATTTCCACTGTGAACTATTCCAGAGTAAGTTGCAATACGCTCTTCTGGAGATGCTTATGTTTCAGTGGTGACTGATGTAGAAAGGTCAAACCCTGAGGGTATGTAACCAGACCACGTGCAAGCAACCTCCACACGACCTCAATAGGTATTTGCATAAAGAAGAATTCTGTCATAGACAAGCAAAGCAATTTGAAATATGTGCCACAATGCTTGTGTTCACCTTCTACATAACCACAGAGCACCCTTATTATAACTGAAATACAGATCTACAAAAATCAAACATGCTGGCTCCATGCCATACCATCCTGTTTCAAAGATCTTTCCTAAAAAGTAAGCTTATGCCTTTGGTTACCACACAGCCACATCTGAGATAATGCAGCTGCCTCTCCAGCATCTGCAGCAGGATATTCTGTGCAGTAATTCTGATGAGAGAAGTTAACCTTTCGGGATGCCCAGTAACACTGTATCACCTACCACACTGTACCACTTCCTACTAAGAAAACATCAACAGTCTCAAGCACCGATTACTGCCTAACATTTCTTTGTCAAACACTTAATGAAGCACATATTGGGTCTGCTGTTCTGACTGTCAATTTATTCTAAATGAATCCACATGCCAAAGTATTTAGGTGCCAAAAGCTGGAAGAGTTTTCAGACTGAATTTTTTTTAGCCCCAACCATGATAGCTGCACAGCAATATGCCATATGAAGTAATAGTTGCTTGAAAACTCAGAATACCAGGTAGTTCAAGATTATAGATTTCTGTGACTTTCCCTGAAATCACCTTTTGGCTCTACCACAACTTGCAGAAATTACAAGCCTACTAGATCTCTTTTTATATTACAGAGCAGAGGTATTAATTTTGTGTTGTAAGCATAACCTGTGACCAGTACAGGAAAATGGTAATTATATTATTTGTATGGATTTGTTTTGCTTCTCTCCCTGTTTTGCACAGCCCACGTGCAGCTGAACTAGCAAAGCGTAAGAGGGAGTAAGGGCCCCAAAACAAACATCATGAAGGAAAAAAGGTTGTGTTTCATTGGCAGCAGATCTATTTTAGGACCTTCCCATTCCATTCCTGATCTAACACTCTTCTAGCTACTCAGTTACGTGGCACGCCAGTCCTGCCTCCCTGACCTTGCTGTAGCTGAGACATGGTAACGGGGGAGAGGACAGGGAAAGGACATGAGTGAACAAAGGCTGCCAGGAACGTGGGAGGCCAGGCTTTCTTAAACAGAAATGAAAAGATAAACAAATTATCAAGTGTGAAATTGATAAATGATAAAGCAGACATCATTTAATACTCCTAGTGTTGAGCACAGATGTTCTGTATGCATGTATGATGTGCTGCTAGGCTTTCTACTGGCTGCTCCTGGCTTCTCAGACCGTTTGTGCTGTAAGCAAGTGCAAGGCATTTATCCCAGCCACTGGCCTTTCCTTTCCCATCGATTAAGGGAAACAAGGTCAGTCACACCAATCTGGCCTTTAAAGCAGAACTGCCCATCATTCAGAGCCTCCAGAATCATAGGACAAAGGTTCTTTAAAGTCCTCTCCGATACAATCAGGAAGGAATTTGTATATCCCAGTGTGAAGATATGGGGTGAAACCAGGATCTCCAAGCACCTTAACTCATCCCAGCAAATCTAGTGTTGAGAATGCTGTCAGAGGGCCTTGGGCCAACCAGACATTATGCAGTTGTGGATGAAAGGAGATCTCCCTCTGGACTGCATCCTGTTTGGCTTTGCAGCCCCTGAAGAGAGTGGGCTGCAAGGAGTTTTCACAGACTGAACACCAGAGAAGCTGATGTTGCATGGATCAAGCCCAGTGCAATAAAGGAACCCTTCTAAAAACATAATAAATACCTGCTCAAATGACAGTGAAACCCCAGATGCATGTTTAACACTTGCCCATGATTATTCCAGATATTCATTATAGTGCTTCAGGGAAAGAATGGCCCCTCTAGCACTTGGGTCCGGTCATCAGAAGGACCCTGAGAACCCAGACTCATTAATACATTGATGCAATAAACACACAAAACAAAACGCTTGCAGATTTATGGAAACAAAACAAAAAAAAAATCCAAAAGGGAGACTCAGTTATAGGTTAAACTTGCCAAAGTTACATTAAAAGACTCATTTAAACTGACTGAAAACAGGAAAACTCCAAAGTTGGGTCAAACCATCATCTTTCACTTATCCTCTTGTACCTGCGCATCACAGATAATAGCACCTCTCTTAGAGAGTCTGAACAGTGGGCGACCTTATGTATCAAGTGTGCTGCAATAACTAAGTACAGCAGGGGTGAATTGAAGATGACATTTCAACCTTTAACTGAATTTTCCACATTTCTTCAATTTACGCCAGACCCTTATGTTATTTCAACTTACCTTTTCTCTGACAGCATACAAAGGTAGAGGTTCAGAAACTGTTCTTCATACACACACACAAACATGCACATACACACATTAATCAATTACTCTATTACAAAATTATCTGCACGATCTCTCATCAAATATTTGTGTTCAGAAAGACTTGCAAGAACTGCTGTCGTCCATGCAGGACCTCTTTGCAGCCCTTGACCAAGGAATCCCAGCAGCAAACATGCAACCGAAAGAGCTGGACTGGGCTGACGCTGCACCATTAAGAAGAGTCAATAATTTCGTAAATCCTGCAAGCAAGTCACTTCACTTATAAATAGCTTTTCGAGAGATTTTTTTTTCCCTGTGTGTGTTCTTAATGCACTGTTTTCCAAATAGCATTGTTCAACAAGAGTACAGAAAATATTGGCTGAATTGTATATGAACCCTGCTGTAGTTAAGAGACTGACTTTCTCTAAGCACAGAATAATAACAAAAGGAAAAATAGAAAGACCCATTTTACAGATAATTGCTGCAGGAAGAAAATCTAATTTTTACAGGAACGGTTCAGCACTGTTAGCATGTTTGTACAGTATACACCTTGGCTGCACATCAGCTGTTATTGGGTAGCAGAAGCTGTATCCATCTGTAACTTTCATTAAAATAGAATGCCACTGCATAATTATATTTGGATTTTTTTAATTATTTTTTTTTCACGGGATATCAGTAAATCTTTCTTTCTCTGTTGAAACACACGCAATATGTGAAATCTGCTTTTAAAGCTAAAAAATGGGTACACAGCTTCAAAGCGTGGAAATTAAGTGTGCTAGAAACAGAACAGGAAGAAACTGAAACATCAAATGGCTCGTACTTGATATGTCTGCCACTCATAGCATTTCCAAATTAAAAAAAATACTGGAAGAGCCCCGTCTGTCTCAGAAAAATATACATATCGGATATTTCCGTATTAAAACTATATACATATATAATTCCCAAGCAAAGATGGATAATTCTGTCTTCCCCTTGTTACACAGAACACGGACTTCCCCAGAAAGGCTGTAAGTGAACAATTCAGAACAAAGCGCTCTACTTCAGGTAGTGCCTAGTTACTAAAAGAATTGCCTTGAGGTCTTAGCCTCGATGACCGAGGAGTAGCAGGCATACAATGCCGCACATTTTGAGCTTCGGTCACTCTTGGAGCTGGCTCGGTTACAAGGAATAATTCTGATTCTCAGTAAGTTTAACACATTTTCATGCAAGGAATAATTTACTCTGTTGCACCCTCTAGTGGGATTACTATACAGTAATCAGATTCTCCCGATTTTGTTATTTTTCTCTTCCTGGTACACGTTAACTGAGAAGAGTCACAAAAGGATGGAGTTTGGTTCCCGAATTAATTTACTTCAAGGTTGACTGACATTACTCTTTTTTGTTGGTGGTTTCCAATACAGAATAGTGAGGCACGTAACACTCTGTGATATACACACGTTGGAAATAATCATGAATTTCAGTTTCTGGGTTTGAGCTACGTTCTATTTTCAGTTTAAACTCAGAGTAGAAAGATTTTCCATTCCAAGAAAAAATTACTCATTCTTTTTTTAAGGTCAAGCCATATGTGTGATAAGGAGAGATCCAAAGAGAGGAGGAGAAAATGTGGTTTTGTGCATTATTAATGCTAGCTCTTAGATGTGTTCAGTAAGTTTTTGTAAATTGGCAAATGGCAAAAAGTCACTGTATTATTAACATCATAATTTGACTTTGTGTCCATGTTGTTGCTACCTCAAAGAACTTACCCTGGAAAAAAATCAGAACCTTAATAAATTAATCAAAATGTGAAGGAACAGAATTACCAGGACTCAAATCCTGGAAAGATTTAATTTACTCACCTTTGGCTATTGGGCTGATCATGTTCTCATCGTGAAGATTATTTGTCAGCCACATTAGTAGGAGCCAGACACAGCTCACAGATTTAGCATGACCACTGCTAACACTTCACACAAACTGTGCACTTAAAGCATTTGGGAAAACGGGCCCATTTTGTGTTCAGATCAGCTACACCTTGATAGGTCACAGGTCTGAAGCTGAGAGCTTCATCCTTGGTCCAGCTTCCTCATGGCAGATGCAGAAGTAGAGAGGCATAAACATGCCTTCAAAACCCCAGAGCTGGCCATTCTCCCAGCAGTGAAGCAGAGGAGCACAGACAACTTTCCCGTCACTGCAGACACCTGCCCCGGACTAGACAACATGTGAAGGGCAGGCTAGAGAGCTGGTGTGTGTGAGTGACTGGAGATGGGTGCCACAGTGCCGCTGGGAAGGCATCTCCCCCTTCCCACAGGCTGGTAGGTCTGTTCAGTCTTGCTAAAGCTCTCACCTTCTATGGTTTTTAAATACACATATAAAGATGTATACATGATCCCAGATTACCTTCCTCATTGCATTATGATTTAAAATATCAAGGCATTTCCAGAAGGTCCTGGCATCAGATGGTAAGAAGGAGCAAACAAAGAGGTCCAGCTTATCTTTTGTGCTTAGTTGTGTTTTATAACAGAGTATAAAGGAAATCAATATTCCCATCATAAATCTTGCTTACTCTCCTTATAGGGATGATGGCTGACTTCCATGTGAAAATGTCAAAATAAAAGCATTTTGCTCTCCAAGAGACTTTGGTTCAATCAGGCATAATACAGCACAAACACCCCTAATGTAAATAAATGCACTGAGAATGCAAACGTCCACAGGAGACAGGACTGTTAGAGCCCTCTAACTTCCACTGGAAATATCTATCTACTGCCTAAGCAGACAGAGGAACATCTTCTGGTTGCTGCTCCCCAGCATGAGCTCGGGCTTTATAATCTGAGGAACGGTGATTTTCTCTCATTCATTAATATTCAAAATGGTTTCTTTCTATTTCCTTGCATCCCCTTAGAGGGTTAACCAAAACATAAACAAGAAAGACCATTCCTATTAGTCAGAGAAAGCTGACTCTGGCTCGCTGACTGTGGAACTACGATAATAAGCCATCCTTACAGCGTTATCAATGTAAGCCGCCTTGGAACCCACACGCGCTTCGGAAGACACGAATCTGTTCTGGCGAACCCTCATGACGCAGCTATTGCTCTTCTGCTTCCCTGTGGCTGACACATACCCCATCAAATCCGTTACAACCAAAGAGAACACAAATAACTTGCAATTTTAACTATAAATGTGTTAATGAAACTTCATTTATGTGCTTCAGCTTAAAAAAGAAACATCGCTAACAAATAAGCTGAGAAGGTCATTACCATTTCACATTAATGAATTACTACTAAATTATTCTGAGGAAATTGCTTCATTGTGAAACCAGGACACTGGAAAGAACAATATTATGTATATAAAATTAAATTCTAGCAAATCTCTCTGACACACAATAAACCAGAGAGTGTGTATTTCCAATAACGGGCATTTGCGAGTCACAGTAATTTTTTCTGGATATGCATCTGAAACAAGAAGAAAACAGGTGAAGATTTTGTAGAGAAGCGTTGATAACAGAGGTAACAGGATGAAAAGAATAAAAATAAAATTGCTTCCAGTAACCTGGCGGCAAAAACTAAAACATGGTGTCATCAATATCCATGACATCTGTGAACAGAGTCATCACAGTGCTAAGAAAATCATATTTCAGTTCCTCTGTGAAGGTAAGCCCTACGATCTGGCACCTCTGCTTCTCGTTATAATGTTGTCAGTAGGTGAAATTCACAGGACAAGGACTGCGTGTTACTTATGTCCTACTTAAGCCTACATTTACTCGGGGTGTGTACTATAATCTGTTACACATAAATGCTTCTTTAGAACATTAGTATTTTGTTAAATGTGATTTTGATCCAAATCTTTCAGGCGTTTTATGATTTCAGTGATGCACATGTAAAAGTGAAACCTTACAATACCATAAATTTGAATTTAGTTTTCCATACAGAGGGATTTCTTTTCATTTTAATGTTCCTCATTTCTTTACACTCGTGCTGATATTAAGACGTCTATAAACCGAGTGTAAAATGTGAACAAATCACAATATCCCAATCACATCAGCGGTGGTATTTTGCACCCGATCGGCACAGATACAATTTATTCTGAGATTAAACACAGTGGTGAATCAGGCCTTCTGTATTTAAAACAATAGCTCGCTCTTTCACCTGCAGATGCCATCAACAGATTTACGCACGGACGCAAATAACGTTTTGAGCTCATCTTAAATTCCCGTGGATTCCTGTAACAATTACCAAGTAATCATGTGGGTGGAAGACATTCTTTAGGAGCAACCCAAGAATAACAAAGTCGTTTTAAGTCAGGCTAGAAACATACAGACATGGCCATGTCAGAAAGATGTCACAGTGCATAGCTATTACAGATCTCTTGGTTTCAAAAATATTAAATATACGCAAAATGTAACAGAAAGTTATTCCAAAAGTCACGACAGTGTAACTACATAACTCCGTAGGGAAATACTGTAACCCCAAGTTTTAACGTCTCTTAAATATTACTAATTCAAATGGGAAAACAAGCTGTTTCCAACTCTAAAAAAGACACTTCCTAAAAAGGTTCCCTACGTAACACGAAGGCTATCTGTAATGTGGAAACTGTCTAGTGGAAGAATAAATTATCAGCAAATTAATTTGACATAAATAGAATGCTCTTATGTGTTTGGTTTTAGCTGTCAGCAGCCCAGTGCTCAGAGCTGATCAAGGGTGTTGTTTTATTCAATCAAATACGACCCTTTATATTATACAGTGTTCTATATTCTGTAACTAGAACTATTATAATTTGAGCTGGAGCAGTTATCTTTACTACCTTGTGAATACAATCTGAAAGAGTTACAGAAAATGCTGATATACTTAGGATGACCTTCTTTGGTTCAGTGGTGTTACAGGCATACTTTTTTTTTTTTTTTTCTTTTTTTGTTACTAGGAAGGAGAAAATTACATTGGGCTAAAATGAATACTAATGAAACTCCTTAGTTAGCTTTCTTTGTGATAAGAATAAAAAATTGGAGCTATATTCCTCTAGAATCTCAAGCAATTTTTGCCCTTTATTCCGATAGAAAGATTACTGACAGTAGAGAAGGAGAGCAAAGTAATTTCATAAAATATCTGCATTTTTAAGAATGCTTTTGTTGCAAAAATGTTGGTGTGCAATTTCTTCAATCTACTTTTAAGGCTGTAAAGAAAAAGTACCTATTTGTTCTGCACTGCAACAATGCCAGCTGCATTCAATCAACTAAAAAGCTGCAAGCCATAAACCTTCCTCCACAGCTATAGAAGAAAAAAAGGCAGGGCCATAAAAATTCATCAGGATAATGTAGAGATGAGGCGCGTTTGAATCACCATCCCTGCAATCAACCAATCACTCATCCTGTGGCATTTACAGCACATCTCATTCCCCTGTTCCTTAAGGACAATTGATTTTCCTGATTCCATTAGCATAACGGCAAGGAAAATGACTGCAGTGCAATATTTCTGGAAACTTCCAACAAGTATGCTGTGTGCTGGAGTGTGACCATAATAATAAGCTACCTAGCTAGCAACTGCGTGTGCTGCTGCTGCTGCTGCTATGGTATCGCATCCAAGGGAAAAGGACAGAGACTAAGCAATTTTAGGTTCACGCACAGGAAAAAAAAATGTTTTCACAGAATATAAACCAAAAACTCACTTAAGCAAATAAACATAATTTCAAGGCGGGCTGATCAGTAGGCAACATCTAGCAGGCCTTGAGCATTATTGTGTTATGGTTAATAATTCCATTTTCTGAAACATTAGTAATACTTCTGCATTCCTCAATGGCTTTTATACTCCTGGTTTTGCTTAGATTTAAAAGAGAAGAAAATGAAACTTCAATACCACAGTTTTCTTATAAATATACAAGAAGAATGCATCAGTGGATTCCCCAAAGAATTTACAACCATTCACAGCATTACCCAGTCATCAGCACTAAGCAGGGGTCTCCACATTTTTCAGTTTTCTCCTTAAGTTCAATGACAATATCCACACTTGCTTAAATTATTCAAGATGATGAAACCTTATTGGTGAACATGCACTGCCTAAATTTAAAACTGTACATTATTATCTTCCCTTGTAAATGTATTTTAAGGATGTGTTAAGCTTTTTGAAGTGTAATTCAGAGACTACTGTATCTCAAACAACATAAAATACTTTTCATCTTGTGAAGGATCCTTTAGACTTCTAAGGTCCTATCTGCTGTACATTTTTAAGTCCCTTTATAGTTTCAAACCCAGTGGGTTACGCATGTTAAATTCAATCCCTAAATTGAATTCAAAGTTGATATGAGCCTGCCTGCAGAACTGAGAAAAGTCTTCCTATTATAAGTATCAAAAGTCAATATTTTTAACTCCTCATTGACATGCTTTTTTTCTTATACTTTATTCCTAGAAATATTCCAGTATTACTCGTAAAAAAATAACAAAAAAAAAAAAAGGAAAAACTTATTTTCAATTGCATCCTATGACATGTTTATCAGCATGGCCCAGATTCTTACAAGAATATTCATTATTGTGGGGTTTTACTATGATTATTTTACATCCTATAACCTCTATAAATATAGATACTTTCTTCTTAAACATGGTAGAAACACAGAACTGTTACAGCGAAGTTTAAACTTACATATAAAAAAAGATTGTAACAGATATAAACAGAAGAAGATGTAGAGGTGTTGGCTCACTAGACTAAAAGTGTCCCAGTACAGCAGCAGCCTCGCTGGTGGGAATGACTTCTGACATTTTAAAGCAAGGGATGGATGGAAAGAGACAAAGCTTGGAGTAGGTGACAAGATTCAGTGTGTAAATGGTAGCTGAATTTTTAGTTGTAGATGGTAACACTGAAGGATAACTTCAGTCATATGACCACCTAGAAGGCACCATGACTACTTACAGGCACAAAACTACCTTGGGTATTCCAGTGGCACACACCACAGCCTGGAAAGTTGACTGGATGAGACAGAACAGCGCTCACAGAGGCGTCAGCCTGACACCCAACGATGTGTCAGAACCAGCAGCATGGAAAGGAAACGCAGCCAGTGAAAGCACGCAGCAGCACCTCACTGTGAAAGCCCAATAGTGATTCCCCTGCAAATCACCATCAGTATAAAGTGACAACAGAAATGCTGCCTGCTGCACAAGAGCATCCCATTACCCAAGTGCCAGGCAGGGTGCCCCTGTTCAAGTGCCCTATGGGGTATGTCATGGACGCTCAGAGAACAAATCTGGGACAAACAGGAAAGGGACCTGGAAGAGCCATGTCTCAAGACTGGACCCTTGTCGCCGTGATACTGATGACAGCTGTTTGCAAACAGAGTGGTATCTTGTGCTCAGCTTCAGTCCCTGCCCAAAACTTCTGCAAAACCAATGTGGGCTAACAAATCTGCTGAAGCTCAGCATGCTGTACCCAGTGTATCCTACTTGACTAGCTTCCACCCTCTGATTAATAGCACAGGCAAAGCAAGCACAATTTTGGATATGCTTGAAACAATTAGCTTTCAAGAAAGACTTTTGTCATCAATTCTGCCTATGTTACAAAGTTAAAAATTCCCTTGATGTGCTGTCCATGTCACTATGCTAAATAATAGCAACTATTCTTAATTAAAAATTATCACTGGGTGTAACTTTCCAGCTTCACCACAGTCTACAAAGAACCACAATACAGGGACCATAATGAGAGAAAGGAATAAGCCCAAATCTCTCTGAAGCCTGGCCTCCTACAGACCCTGATGCTCTTTTCTTGTGTGCACAACATAAAAGGCCAATAAAACCAAGGGTCTGTTTTCGTTGCTTGCAGTGTGTTATTTTGCCCACCCAGATTAGCCCATTTTGGCCCTGGTAGAAAGCATGGCAGAAACCCAGATTAGCCCATTTTGGCCCTGGGTATAAGGGTTTAATTTCTCTTGTTTACATCTCAGCCTAATGTTTTACATATTGCATTAAATCTGCCAGGAACCAAAGCGTTTTGCAAGTTGAATACAAATGTCAAATACCCTTTTCAACAGAAGTAAAATGGTCTAAGAGACAGGTCATGGTCTCCTATTCCCAGCAGCTCTCAGTTCACACCCCTGGCTGACACTTACTTAATGGACAGATTTAGGCAAATGACCTCGCTTCTCTCTGCCACTGTTTTTTCCTGTATATAACAAGGATAGCGATACTCCGTTGCTCTTCAGAAGCCTTATCAGTGATTAGTTGATATTTGGGTAGTAGTGTGACACCATGGTCCGTCTCCTTAAGAGATTATCTGGGGCAGGAGGAGGGGGTCCATTCACTCAGTTTCTTTGACGTGCACTTCTGAAAAACAAGGTGCTAAATAACTGCTAAGCACATATTTGTCACCGCTGAAACAGCCATTCCAGAGCCTGCTCAACAGAGAACAGCAAAATACCTACTTGATATAAAAAGAAAATGAAAAACATGGGATCTGAATCTCTGACATCCACTGTCAATTTACCCCACAAAAATATCCCAGCCCACTGGCATCCCATGTAATGCTCCCAGTGACCACCTGCACAAGCCTTCCCTGGGCATGCTCCGCAATTACAGCAACACAGGGAGCAACCCCACAGCCAGGATAATGAGGAGTCACCCACTACAGGATGATTTGGGGGGGCATGGAGTTAGTGCAGCACCTTTACCTGCCCTCCTCCCCTAAAGCAGATTCAGCCTGCTAAAGAGCATGAGGAGGTTCTCGTTCTCTAACCGCAAAGGGCTGTCGGCAGCTTGCATAATTTAGAGCTGCCCGGGAGGATGTTACACAGGAGTCAACACTGTGCTATCCCCAGAGTGGAGCAGAGCACCACGAAAGTGTTTTAAAACCATCCTTTCAAGACTCTCTTGATTTACAATGTGTATTTGTTGATCGGCACCCAGGATCAGGGTCACGAGCACAGGGCAGAGTCAGTGATTTGAAATTTAGACATCCCCAACACAAATATTATTCAAAACAGAAGCAGGCCAACATGAAGAAGAAAGAGTATTTTGTGGGGGTTTATAGTTGGTCAGGAACTCAGCTTTATAGCTCCTCTGAAAAACAGCACTATCAGCAAAGGCACCCTACAGTGTGAGGGCATCAGCTCTAAACTAACTCAGAGGGAAATGCAAATCTATTAAGTCAACACCAGTTGTCTCTGACCTATTTAGTCCTTATCTGCCCACAAGCTTATTCTGATTTACTTAAAGCAGTTTATCCAGGATGAGCTAAGCCCCTGTTACTAATTGGCAAGCACCTTGTTTCACGTTGGCCTAAATGTCTTAAACTCAGCTAAAAAAGTCTAGTTTGGAAAGATCAAAGTGTCTACACAGCCATTCACATTGCTTTAACTAAGGTCTTTTTAAATTGAATCTTACATTAATTTACATTAACTGAATCCTTTTAATTAAGGTGCATGCTTGAGCCAAAGTTATTGTCTATTTGCGTGCTGACCAAAGACCTGGTAAACCAGCATGATCCAAAGAAATTCCATTGGGCAAAAAACACTTCACATCCCAAATGTTTCTCTTCTGTTTTGCTTCCAGGCATCAGAACCATAAAGCCTCCAGGTCCACTGAAGTGTGCTGAACCTTGATCCTAGAAGCGCTGTCACACAGAGTGAAAATGAGGTACATGAGAGCATGAATAATATATATCACATTGCACTACATAGCTCCGTGGCATGCAAATGTCAGGAACTGGATCGTCAGCACAATATTCAGTCCAGTTCACAGGCTGAATATAGTATCAAGAGCTGTTGGTTTGGGGGTTTTGGGTTTTTTTAATTCAATATCAAGAATGTCCCTCGGGCAAGCTAACAGTTAAGGTCAAAATAGTAAGAAATAGCCGCTACCTTCAGGAGCCAAACCAGGGTCAGTCCCAGCTGGGCCAAGGAATCCCGGCTCCAGTAAAAAGCTGTCTGTCTCACCAAGACGGACGTTGAGCAGACAAGTAGATTGACATCTTTTCTTTCTGACTCCTTACTCATGTTTCCCAAAGCTGCTCCTATACAGCTCCACAAACTTCTGCATTGGCTTTTCTGCTACATACCAGCACTCCTAGATCCTTTCAAATCCCTCAGCAGCTGCACTCCTGCCCATATGAGGGCTCGGGGCAGGGGGCAAGGAAATAAACAGTAGAGCAGAAATTTTCAAGGGAAAAAAGTGTGGGAGAGGGGGGCAGAAGATGTTCCATATTTTTACTGCTGTTTTTTTCTCTGAACTGATTTCTTCTGACTCCCAGAACGTCTTGTTCCTCAACTCAGCTCTCCCTGTAACCATTACTTATTCCTTGCTCCTCCAAGTACTCCCAGCTTGTAGGGAAAGCTGACTTTGGGGACAAAAAATATTAAGTCCCACACCAGGACAGCTCCCAGATTATATGGCTACACAAGCCACAACATGATAGAGAAAGGAAAAAGGACTCACGTCTTAGCCCTTGACCCTACAAGTTTAATGCTACCTCTCATTGCAAGAAAAGGTCTTTCTCTTTCTCTCACCTCTCACTCTGCGAACAGCTGCTCATATTTCTTCTTTCATTGGGCAAGCTCCTAAAAAACAGGTTCATATGTGCGATGTTGATCTGGAGCTCCAGCATCTACCACCTCCTGTCAGCTCTAGGTTCTGTACTCAGGGACAAACTCTACCTGCTCCCCTGTGGGCACCAAGGGAATCCAGAAAGAAGAGCCAGTGGGTGGCCCTGGTACACAGGGGGTGTGATTTCTAAAGGATCAGGGCAAACTCAGCAGTCTCCAACCCTCCACCACGTGCCATATATGACAGCAGAACTTGTCGGTGTAAAAGAGAGGACGAGGAGAGACACACTGTTGAGGTGACCAGCGGCCCATCACCTTCTGCCTTGACTTAGGAAAAATTTCTCCGGTTAGAAGGTATCTATCCCTGGAGAATAGACACATTCTTCAAGAAAAGGCCTCCTGTTCTCCATTTGTAACGCGCATTTTAACAGCTTTAAATTGCTCTGCACATTAGTCAGGTGCATAATTAATAAATAATAATAATAACTTGATGCTGGTTCCATCTGGCATCTGCTGGAGAGCTTAGCCCTCAGTCTGGTTTGGTAATGCTCTCAGCACTTACCAGTCAGACACCATCAGGCGACTCTGGGGCTGGTGGTAAGAGACAGTCTGGGCAGCACAGGGGAGGGGTTTGTTGTTCAGAAGGTTGCTAGATTTATTTAGTATCATATAAAAGCCCTTAGAAAAAAACTTCTTCTTTTCTCTTAACTGCCTGCCAAGAAATTACTTGGGGGAATGGGGAAAATGCTCTTTAAAAGGCTATTAAATGTTATTGTTAAAAGAAAAAGGTGCTCATAATGTAATGCCTTCCCCAGAGCAGTTCTTCCCTCTGCCCAGAACAGCATCTCAGCTTTCTGTTTGTTTTGCACTACCAAACTGAAGCTGACACTGTGGCTCCTGATGAATCGGTGCTGGATGTCATTGCCAATGCTAATAGTTCTCCAAAAGGACACGATTCGGTTTTATAATTGCAGCATCAGCTACATTAGGCACTCACAAAACCAAAAAAAATTAACCCTTTCATTATCTCAGAGGAAGACAACTCTGTTTTTCCTTCAAGTGTTTGGGCGCGAAACTTGGTTAAATAACACCAAATTTCTGTTCATTTATCACCACATGTACAAGGAGAGCGATCGCATTATCTCTAGGCAAGGACTGACCCTGTGAAGATGGAACTTTGCAAGTATGGTTCTTTATACTGCTCAGGGCTGTCCAAGGTCATGACCATTCCAGGCTACTACAGACCAAAACTTCAAAGCAAGCTTCCAGCGTTATTTTCAATCATCGCCTCCCTCCACCATCATGTCTGGAGAAACGTGAGTCTGATCCGAAGCCTGTATTCCTGGCCAAATCTATGGAGTAAGCTATATACCAAGGAGATGACCCAGACTACTATGCGCGCTGTAAAAAAACTCGCCAGTAAACGAGCAAGCCTGGAATACGTAACATTCGGCAGCCTTTGGCACCTGATAAGTATGTGCATAAGAATGCAAATAGTACATATATATCTACACAAAAGCTAGAAAGTGGAAAGGTTTTTTCCCTCCTAGTCCCACAACTCAATGCCCATCGTACACCAGCGCCAGCATTTGGCTCAGATTGGATGTGAATTTATTACACTGGTTTTAAGCAGACCAGAAACTATAGCAAAAAAGAAGGCCCTAATTTCATGTCCTCAGTACTGATCTGACAACAGGCAGATCTTTTTCAGCACTGGTGTTGCTGTCTCACTGACAGAAAAGTAAGAAGGAACTGATTTTTCAATTATTTGGTTTCAAAAGCCTAGTAATGTTTAAGTCGGCGCTTGCTGTACATACAGCCCCCGGGTGACATCACAGCTTTGAGGTTCAATGTTGAACATGAGGTTATTACAGTGGATGGGGAAGAGGGAAGCAGTCATTTCAAAAATCAGACTGACAGCCAGTACTCTGAATGGCAGTTACCGGCAGCTGTCCTGGCTTTGAACTGTAACAGTTATATTTTAAAAAGTTAGATCAGGAGTATAAACTCCCCATCCCACTTTAAGCTTTTTTAATAAAAATTCAAAGTGAAGAGTTGTCATAGCCCTGAGTAAAAGCAATCAAAAGAGCTACAGTTGGCTACAAGTCTGGAGAAAGGACATTTTCTTGTTAAATTTCCAGCAGCAGTGGTAAGAAAATGAGAAAAAGGGAAGGGAAAAAATACAGAAAACCTGGAGTGGGCAAAGGGTCAAAAAGAAAGAGAAATGGACTAGTTCAGTTTGTTGTTGTTAGAGGACATAAATAGTTACCAGCCTGCTGAGTGCCACTTCTATATACAGTAATACTGCAAACATCAGTACACTCAAGTGAGCAAATTCTGCCAGTCCTCATACCCTCCAAGCATGTAAATGGATTGTCCCAATTCCAGTGCCACATGAAAACCACAGAGATACCCTCCATATCAACATTGCCACTGGGATGCCAGCTAAAGGAATAAATTCCAGCCTGATCTCAGAAATCGATCTTGCTTTTTCCTTTCCCACCACTCCCAGTGGCTGGTACAACGCCGAGCAGTGTGAGGGATCTGTGCTGTGCACTGCAGATGCCTGTAGGAGCGGATGGAATTGCCTGTTCCCAGAGTGGAGATGGGGGGATGCGGAGTTTGAACAGGCATAACATCTTCACTGTGAAATACTGTATGTTAAAAAAAGAGAAATAATGAAACCCCAGGGTTACCCCTTTAACAGCTCTTATTTTTTATTTGAAAAACTTAATCGGGAATTTTTATTACTCCCAAATAGTGTTTTAAAATAAAAACCAATCCCTTCCAAGCTGCCTTGGGCATACATTGCTGAAACTTGCAGATGGAAGGCATTCTTGCAGACAGTGCTTCCTAATCCTGCCAGGAGTTGGAGTGGGGGCAAGGAAACCTCCAGGGTAAAATAACGGGAGCAGAGGTCCTGTAGGACAAGAAGATGATGAATTCCAAGGGAGCAAGAAGAGCAAAACATCAGAGGAAGAGATTCTGGGTTAAGGAAGCAGAACAGCAGCAGAGGGGAAAGTCTTATGGGAGAGCAGAACAGCAGGAGAGGTGAGACATAGCAGAGGAAAGCACAGTGGCAGAGCCATAGGGCCAAATCTGTAGATAGCTCTTGAAATGCTAGAATCAAAATTGCAGTAAAAGGAGAATAATGCAAATGCAGTGAATCTGAGGGAAGGTTATATCTAATAAATCACAATACAAAGTTTACACTCAGGAAAAATTTCTTAGGCAGGCTTTTCCATATATCAAAGCTGCAGTACCATCACAGACTACTTGAGACTGACTCTTCGTGTTGAGTCAGTCAGCTGTGTCTAGGTATCCTTCCGTGTCTCTGTATAACATTCACCAAGTTCTTGTACTATGGCCAACAGTGTTATCTGGGCCACCACAAGTCAGAACTAAATTGAGTAGCTACTCCTGGATCACAGCAGCAACAGTTCCTATTTCACTCCCTATTTTATCTGCCCAGTTTTCTCAAACTTTCCTCTTTAGAGCTGTTGTTTTCTAAGGTTTGTCTCTACATAAAGGTCACTGTTTTTGAAAGATGCAGCAAAAATTATTCAAGTTTCTCTAGGAAAAGGCAGAAAGAAATATGTATATATCTATATATAAGAAGAAAAAAAATCCATCCTTTGGATTTTTTTAAACAGATATGAAACCAAATCACTGAAGAAAGATGAATTCTGAACTGAAAATAAACTTTGCTACAGAAAAGTGTCTTTAAGTATTCAGGCCAACACAGGCTTTGATTTGACAAAGTTCTAAGCCTATTACACTGTAAAGCATGTTTAGTCTGACTCTTTACTAACCACTAAAAACTAGGTGTTAAGGCAGAATCCATTTTACTTCAACTATCTCATGATTGCAGCCAAAGAGTGTCATACTCCATCATCCTGAAACAGCTCCAAATTAGGTCACGTGAATATTACTGGCAGTGAAACCGCAACAGCACAAGGTGCAGTACATGCCTGACAATCCACTTGGCTCCTTGGAGGGGTTTCACAAGTCATGCTAAGGTCTGCGCTGCCGCTGATAGGTGTTGTTGTAGGCCTAAACTAACGAACTGCTGGCTGAAGATCTGTAGCAACCGCACAGACATGGCGCTTGCGATTGAGCAAAGTGTGCACCAGCCGCACTGGCAGGTTCACTACAGGGCAGAGTTAAGGTTACCTGTCTAACCCGGCTCTTGAGCTCTGAGAGTCTTGGCTCTGACTCTGACTTGGAGTTCAAGTCAAAGATTAAATGTGCAGTGATCTTTTGACCTTGTATTTTTGTATGGTGTTAAACAATGGGTTCAAAAGAGAAATTCTGTCTGTACCATATGCATGAATATATAAATGGTTATCTACCTAGATACAGACCTAGATACGAGACTAAGGAAGACACCAGCATATGTACGGCAGATTATAGATAATTGCTGTTCATTTACTGATCCTTACCCCCCACAGAACTATGTAAGTTAATGAGCTCTGAAATATGAGTTTCAAAAAAACTTTCATTTCAATGGTATTATACGCCCTCAGGCTCCTACTAAACTTTTTTGCAACAATAACACCATTCAAACTAACGTTCATATGTGAATTACAGTGATACTGCACCACAGGAAAATGCAGAGAAAATTAAATAGAAAAGAAAGCACAGTTTTTAGTCCGCTAGTTATCTTAGCCACATTCAAATTAATAAGCAACAGTTTGTAAGGATAGGTGAATGGCCTTCAATAAAATCAGAACGTGCCTGGCCTTCTACCATATACCTCACACTCCTAAAGAGACACACGTACACACACTCACACACTGCTCATCATCAGAATTTGCACCAATGAGCCCAAGGCCGTCCTTGACCCAAGCCCATGTGTGACCCAAAGAGTAGAGATTCATTCACTGAAGTGTGCTGTTTCCAGCTTCACCCTAACCTGCACTGTAGCCAGCTCCAGTGTTGCTACAAACGCTGTGCAGATACCTCAGGAAATCCTACACATAAGATTTTCCAAAATATCTGACTTTCAAATGTATGCCCAATGCAGTTGGGTGAAACTCACCCTCCCAACTCAAGCAGTGACTGTTTCTGAAGTTCCCTAGCAACTTGAACAAGTCAGTTAATGCTTAACGAAATTAGTCAGAAGAGGGTGGCCAGGCACTTCTGCAACTACTAGGCAGCTACTGGCATGCTAACACCTTTCAAAATGTGGCTGTAGAGCACTTTAGAAAAACTAACATTCATGTTTTCTGCATCAATACTGTACACGTTGATTTGGATGCTTATCCAGAAAAGCTACAATCCAACAATATTAGTTTCACGAGCAAAGAAGACTAAAAACCACAACACTGGACCCTTACGTACCACAGCTTCATGAAGTTTGAATTCTGTTCCTAGTCCAAATGTAATCTGAATTCACCTCTACACAGCAACATCTGTGCTGGAGCTTTTGCTGAAGACTTGTACTACAGTGCCGTAAGCAGAAACCAAGATTTCCAAAGGCAATGAGGGTAAGCCGAGATCGCATAAGGAATTGAGATCTGGCCTCTAATTAGTGCCCTGAATTTTAAACCTTCAGGTTACAGGTCTGTGTTTTGTCTCTGAGCCTGTAAGGAGTCCTGTGTGGTGACAGGAATTTGAGCTGTCTGGTGCTTATCACAAGACTCGGGTACTTCCCTCCCATTTTGAGTATTTGGCCTTGATCTCTCTGATTCATAGAATAAAGTAAATGAGACAGAAGTGAATTTTAAAAAGGCTCTGTTATTTCTGTCTAAGCTAATTGTGTAATCCAGTTCTGCGCAATAACAATCACATACGTTTTCTGTACTAGGTTCAGCCTTATACACAAAACCTTTTCAACACAGTTCTTTTAATATCCCTGTGCCTACACAATTCCAGTGCAATCCAACAGAGTAGGCTGGCCAACTCACAACTGGTGGCTGTTGATTTTTTTGTTTGTTTATTTGCAGATCATCAAGAGCATGTGAAGAGTGGGTATGTGTGAAAAGAACTGCAGACTGAGCAGCTTAAAATTGGATTGCTTGAGCAAAAAACACTCTTTTCCTGTTCAAAATTATTCAGGACTGAATCCTGACCTTAAGGTAAAGCAGAGAAAACTGAATTTGAATAGGAAGGGATCTTCAGCTGGTTATAGGAGCAGGTTCTCCTTTCCCAAGCCAAAGGACAGCAGAAACATCATTCTGTACTGCAGCCCTACAGCTGTAGGGGTATCCTTCGTGTCTGTATTATCTGTACTCGATCTGATACCCACTCGCTAAATTTCTTGCCCACCCTCTATTTCACCAAATGTGGAAAGGACTGCACTGAAGCACAGCTCTGCAGGAAAGACTGCAAGCCATCTACCAGGGAAACATCTCTAAAGTCAACAGCCCCATGCAGCTGATGTGGACCAGCTCTGCTGGCTTCTGCAAGCCTCTCATCTAACGCTTACCTGCAATAATGGATGGTCAGAGAAGCACTGTGGCTTGGAAATAAAAACTGTTAAGATGTTAAATGTTCTTTCTTCCCAGGAAAGGCCACTATTAGCCTCTCAGTGGATAATAATTATGGTATCTCAGAGAACAATTACAAGCAAAGAATCTGAAAACTGAAACGAGAGGGCATTTTTGGTTTAGAAGTCCTGACCAGTCTCAATGGGCTTCACCTCCATTGGCAGGGGGCACACAGCACGGGGACCCCCTGGGCACGGGGATAGAAAACTCTGCACATCTCTATCCACTCTGTAGGCAATAGAGCCAGAAGCTGGTGTGGAGGGAGAGCTGGACAACATGTGCCAGAAGACTGGCAGTGTCAGTCCAGCCCTGCAGCTCAGCTGTCTCAGGCCAGCCACTCTGGTGACATGGTGAAGAACTTAAACTCGCAGTACCACAGCGAACAAGGTCAAGCTGTTCCCCACCTCTCATCCAGCGAGCCATGGACCTGGAGCTACAGCAGCCTCTTGGTACAAGTGCGAAGATTTACAGTGTGGAGAGTGGGTGAGGCTCAAAAGTGGGCATTGACCACAATTAACTGAGCACCTGAGGGACTCTGTCTCAGTGAGAGCATGTTAATGCAATTCTAAAGTGCAGGAGTGCTCTAACAGTGCTCTTTAATCAAAGTGAGAAGAACTATCAGAAAATGTGAGATGACGATAGATAAATGGCCCATATGCTGAATACCAAGGCATTTAATGAAAAATTTCCCTTAATAGAAAAATTTTCCATGCTCAATACTTTCATTGACTACTTTTTTTACAATTGTACACATTTAATAGCAATTGTCATTAAGTTATTTTCTATGTAACGTCAACTGAAAATCATTTATTTCCTGCTCCAAGCAGCAATTAATGCCAATTATTTTACACAGCACCATGGACTGCTACAGATTTTTCAATTTTCCACTCAGTTTCTCTATATGATTTTTATTTTTTAGTTTAGTTTCATAATTTTGAACTATTAGAAACAAGAGGCTGAAGTGGTGGTTCCCTCTTTTTTGGCAAAAGATAATTGAAAAGGCCCAACTATTAGAGCAGCAGGAACTACATAAACAAAAGAATAAGAAGGATGCACCATTATCACTCTGATTTTAACTTCTTAGGGAATGTAAATATTCATAACAGAAAATCCAAGACAGGCCTGTATTATAATGAAAAGGACATATGGCTTTTTTGTTACAAATACAAGCTTATTCCATTGTATGCTTCCTGTGACGAGGTGGCAAATTTGAGACCCCAGGACTGCTTTCTCCCTTGATGGGAGTAAATGCTACACCTTGAAGATTGCTTGATTGCAGGATCAAGGTCAGAGCCTTGATGCGCAGTGAAGACTGGATCCAAGGAGTGATTCCAGAAAGAGTTAATTCTTTGCTTTGACTTAGCTCTGATCTAACCTGCTGAAGGTTGGAGTTGGACCTGCACCATCTGAAAATTTCCTGAATGTTTACTTTTTTTTCAATAAGAAAGATTTCATTGTTACAATTAATGGAAAGGAACTTCTGGGGTTTTGAACATTACAAATGCTAGGTTTTCTTTTTGCTGATGAAAATGAAGACATCTACAATTTCATCAACTTCTTAGAGAAAAAACATGTTTTCCTCATTTGCTACAGATGGATTTTGTGAATTACTTTTCACAACGGTTAGAGTTTGCACATTACAATGATTAGCTCTAACCTGATCTACTGTTGCTCCCTCTCAGTCTGCCAGACTTACACAAGGACCAGAGGAAAATAATCCAGACAATGTCTTATGCACCAGGACCTTTGAACTAAATACTTTCTCCCTAATCCTCATATTACTTGCACCCTCAGCCACTAAAATAATAGAAAATATTGCTTCAGAAAGTTGTTTTAATCAAAGAAATGATAGACCCATTTTTTATTCTTGTGGCTAAAGTCCAAAAACACACACTCTGTCAATGGTGTTGAATTGAGCATTTTCATGATAAAGCTCTTTGAGCTTCCTTTCAAATAAACATGTACAGCTTTAAATGAATAAATCATGCAAATGCATGTTAATGTATACATAAATTAACACAACATAATAAGGAAAACGAAGAAACAAGATTACAAATTTTCTGCACCTCCAAAATATGAGAGTGATATTTGCTTTAGAAAGAACAAACTCATTTAGCGTAAAAGCTTATATAGATCCAAACAAACGCAAATCACCAGCGAAAGCTAATTTTATGTTCAGCAAAGAAGGAAGATGTGCTTCCCACTACAATAGATAAAATCCAATTAAATTAGGCAAACGTAAAAATACAGAAACAAAATTTAATTTAGTAAATAAAATCTCAGAGTTGAATTCTGTTGTCCATTCCATGTTCATAACCCTCACAAAATGAGTTAGAGATTCTGGGGAACAGTACCGAGTGCATATGAAGAATGAGGACAGCCAACAAGAGAATCTGCCTCAAAGATGCAAGCTTTCAGATAGACTTGTCATGCAAAGTATATATTTTCTTTTCCCTGTCTTGCTATTTCTGCTTCTCTTTTTCAGCCTTGAATGTTTTTAAATTAAAACTAAAAATAGCATTTGGGAATACTGCTCAAAAGACATCATCTCAACATGCCTGCTTCATGCCCTGTGCAACTGGATGCATTTTTCAAAGCACTCGCCCTTTTTCTAACTCTTGCCCACTAAAGGATACATTTCGGCAGATACACAATTATACGTGGCTGAGTGCTTTTGAAAATCTGGCAAAATCCTGCCCCATACTTCCTGTTACCACTTTTACCAACAAGCTGCTGTTACCAAGAGGGTCATAAATCTGTGGTTTGCGAGGTTACAAAGAATTTTTCCCATCATCTAACAACCAGAGACAGTACTTTTCTAAGGTAAACCCAAACTCCAGTACAATATTGCCAAGTTTTAAAGAAAAACATCTCCTGATAGGTAGTCTGCAATGCCGCTTACTACCACATATTCAGGGGTTAGTTTATTAGTATCAAGCATATTTTGACAAATCACATAGTTAGCAAAGACCAGGTTTCTGCTGAATTCTACTTTCTGTGCACAAGAATCTAACTGTAATAAAGACACCTCACAGCACAGAAATGTTCAACAGAAACATGCGCTTAAATCAGGTGTCTTTCACCCTGAACAACCTTCCTGAGCAGAAAATTCAGCCTGACTCCCTGATAGTCGTTTGAAGACAGAAGGTTTTATCACAGGCAAGCAGAGTATAAAGTGAGGACACCTATCTGATGCATCTCATCTGTCTAATGCATTTGCCAGAGCCTTATCACTGCACCTAGATGCCACAACTGACTCCATTTACTAGTCAGTTTTGATACAAGGACTCATAACATGATTCTCCACATTACCACTTTAAATATCTGATTGCTTATCTGGAATGACAGCCCTGTTAGAACTAATTCATTCTTCATAGTGTCCTAGACCTTGGCCCTTTTCTTAAGCTGGAGTGAAGCAGAGCAGATTTTTGTTTGCAGCAGTCTTATGCCCACTGCTACGCTGCCCCTGCTGATGTGTCAGTTTTTGCATAGAAACATATTGTTATCTTAGGATTCAATTCAGCATCCAGATACAGTAACAGGCAAAATTCTTACTGTATGAAATGCTGGTTGTTCAGGTTCTGGTTTCTTCTTTTCACACAGTGCTTAAAAACAAGCACAGATGAGAACATCCTACTGTTTCCATCCTCCAAATCACCCAGCTTCCAACCATTTCTTCTGGTGTACAAGGCTAATACTGACATGTCAGAAATGTTAAAATATATTTCTCCTTCAGTATAAAGGATACGCAATTTCCTGACACACTTTGGTACTGAACTGTCAACAAAAACATCAGTTCAATAAAGCTGCAAAGTTAACAATCCATTCTGTGATTTCTGGAGATGTCAGTAGTTATTATAAATGACTTTCCAGCTAATTACCTGTTTTGAAAATTAAGGAGATTGGGGGTTCACAGCTGCTCCAATAAGTAGCTTCAGTGTCCGCCTCATCCCATTGAGTATGATAAATAATATATTCTCTACCACCCAGACTGCCAGACAGTGGCTGTGTCAAACCCCTCAGAGAGCACACTTTGTCTGCCATGTGTTACAGGCAACATTTATGACAAAAGTAGAAATTAGATGGTGGTTAATCTTGCTTCTCTGTGTCCCATGTGGGGCACAAGCACAGTTATAGTGTGGCTTGCTGGATGACAGTCAGAAAAAATGATCTCAGCAAATTGTTTGTACATCAGGATACAGCACAAAGAACGGGCTTAGGAAATTATGTTTGGTGAATTGGGCAATGAGGTAGTCTCTTAAAAGAGAAACAAGGTGATGGAAGAGCAAATTTTATTTCCCCTTGAAAAAAATAGCGAGTTTTACATTACAGTTAGATCACAGTGAAGAAGAATGAAATCATACTGCTCTGGGGGTTTTAATTTGCTTCTTACTGCTGCTTAGACTATTTAGCTTGCAGTTCATAATAAACTCTGTTATAATGGCAGCACCAAAAGATGGATCCAGCTTATAAAAATACTACTAAAGTAATAGCAGCAAGTTCTGCATTTTAGTTCCTGTGAAATGCAAAAGCAATGATTCTCATTTCACTTACATAGGTATAAACAAGGCAAAATCGATACTCACAAAAGACTGACAAATTAAGACAAGTGAGATCAGAACTGGACTTACATGTAGGCTGTCATCACACCGTAACAGCACGGGACACAAATCAAAGTTTTGCCCGAAGAGAAACTGAGGTAGTGCCCAGCAAGTCTTATCCGCTTCTAAATGAGATTTGATTCAGCTCACAAAGTCACTTAAAGTTAACCCCCAGCTGTGATTTCCCTCTGAACACTTTTTTAAATATATAATTATAGCATGAAGATCATAAGAGGTAGCTTCAGTTAAGAGAATCATAATTTTCTAAAGAAACCTGCTGGCTAGAGTTACAGATTCCTTATATCAAAGCATGAGGAGATATAATACTGGTATCATTTCAATTCCTCAACATCCCCTGTTTAATATACCTCATGCCAAAAAGCAGTACTATTCACAACTAGTGATGCCATTTATCATTTAGACTCCTGCTTCAAACAAAACCCAGTGTTTGCATCAAGGAACTGGGAGCTGTGGCAACACTTCATATTGGAACTGTCCAAACTTTTATCTTTCTGCCCACGGTTGTTGCATTTTACTCACACAAATAAACACATTGATGGATCTGAACACCACGAGGCACATTCTGTGCATAACATGTTCTGTATAAGACTGAATTAAGTGTACAGTAATGCATGGGCCGAGAGGTGTTAACTTCTCTTGGGCGTTTCTGAGAACTCCTGGGAGTTCTTCCAGGAGCAGGAGAATTTTCACTTTGATGAATCTTTTATTTCCTCCATGATTTTTAATGAATGCAGGAACTTTAACTCCTAAAAGTTGATAACAGCTGGCATCCTTTTGCTTTCACGCTTCGTATCTTTTCATTCTTAAGAACCTTGTCAATCTTGTTTTGACCCTTCAACTCTATACTTCCTTCTGTCTGTTGATGCAGTGACTGCCTTACTACCACAGTAGAGTAGTCATGTAAGAGATCACTTGCCGTATAATAAACTTTAAAACTTAACATTTCTTTCTGGTTCTGTATAGAATACAGTTATTCTCCAAACATACAAGTTCATATCGGCTAGGCCGGAATAAACAAACCAGCCTCCTGCTTTCTCCTCTGAAGATTTTCAAAGGCTTTCCAGGACTCGAATCAGGAATCGCATTGATTTTCAGTAAATCCTTTCTCCTAATTCCTCTAAAGCATTTCAGAAAACATCCTGCCACAAACCTCAAAGAACATATGTAGTGCAGTCTTAGGGACATGAAATTGGAGGTGATGTTAAAAATTCTTAATATTTGCTGTACCAACAACATGCTGACATAAATATCCAACATAAATTTCTCTGCAGAAAAATACAGAGCTATAGGTTGACTAAAATAGCCTGCTCATTATCGGGAAATCTATTGATACGTTTTCATTAGGTAGAGCTATCTTTGCCTTCACTGGAAAGATCCAGAAACCACAAATTTTTTTCCTTTAATTTCACAATACAAGGCCTTTAGCTAGGATGACAATTTTGGTCTGTAAGACCGTAAATATTTGTCTGTTCAAAGGCAGCATTTATCTTACAAAGGCACACATACCAGTTTTGCCTCTGACAAGTTCCTTGTTTATTTATTACTCTAATAACAAATAGACTGTCATCCCTGCTGGGCCTCAAAGATGAGCTAAATCTGCTGACACAACTGATTGGGAGCGGCTACAAATTATTTTATTAAAAACTGTGCAATAGCAGATTCATGGTGGGGAGAATGTTTAAATCATAATTCTGTTAGTGGCCTATATATTCCATAGTAAAAACATTCAAAGAAACTAGAAACATTTTTGTAACCCTCATGTTTATACTGCAGCGTTTGATTTTCGTTTTGTACAAACAGGAGAGAAGCAGTGAAGGGGAGACAGATTTTTTTGTGTGTTGAGTGCTCTGCGTGCACACATGCCAAAAGCACAGCACAGCATCTTAATTAGATGGGTCCAGAGGCTCCAGCAGACAAGAGAGAGTGACAGTCACTGGACATGCTTGATAGCTTGCTCTAAAGCAGTGCAGAGACTTTCTGGGAAAAGCAAGACAGATCCATACATCTCCAATTTTGGAGAGTTGAGCCGACCAGAACGTGATAGGAAAGGACTAGAAGTAAGCAAGTGAAAGATTCTCTACAGGCTGTGCAGTGGGTGGTAACAGTTCTAAGACACGTTATGCCTTATCAGGACACCAGTAGTGCTGGCCTTAAAACGCTTCAGCCTCCTGGTCGGAGTGGACACCGAGGAGGAATCATGTGCCTAAAACAGTTGCCTAGCTCTGGAGACTCGGCTCTGAGGCAGGGCAACGGCCAAGCAGACCCATCCCACTACTTACCGAAGACCGAGGCCCTGGCAATTACATCCCAGCAACCATAAGAAGAAAATTGCCAAAGAATTACCACATAATAATTCTACTTAGCAGTATCATTCACAGACACTTCAAAGGCTGGGCGCAGATGTTTGCATATATGAACAGTCAGGTCTTGTGAAACATTATGTGGCACTCATTGTCTCAGCTCTTTCCAAGGCTTAATGCCTTCTGGGCTGTTACAAAGGTCTCACCAGAATGAGCTTTTGGAGCAATGGAGATTTAGGAGAATAGGAACACATAAAATTAACTCAGCCCTTTTGTAAATCACCTCCTTGTCCTGCAGCTGTTACTGCAGTTCACAAAGCTGTGTGCTAGAATGAAACTCCTCTCTTTCCACACCAGTGCCATGGGAACTACACAACATTCAATCCCCTGGTCCATACCAAGAGACATGTCCCTAACGGGGCTGCGCACTTCTCCCGGTGGGCTTAGCTCATGCCCTCCACACCAATGCCTGCCAGACATTACTGCCTTCTGTGGTTTGTCAGCTTGGCTATGCTCAGTACTGTTTCAGCCCAAAAGAGCCAGACCAGCAAAAATCTACAATTTATCCCATTTAAGTCAAGCTGAGACATTTTTAAGATTCGTATACGCTCAACCAGAAGAGCGTGAGATAGATCCTTGTACACCTGGATGGGCAATCCAGAAGCTGGACTGGAGGAACAAAATACCATATAAAGGTTACTCTGCTGCTTAGTTCCCACTGAGGGTGGGGAGGAGGGACTTGAGGCACAACGCTGAGCCAAGGGTAGCTGCCCGATACAGAACTGGCAACGTCACCAGCAAATATCTGTGCAGAACAAGAAAGGAGCAAGGAGAGGATTGCGCGTCAAAAGGGTATCCCTGACCAGATAGATTTCCTGAGATAAACCATTCACAATCAAGGAGGTGCTTAAAGGCACAAATAATCATTAACTTCACTGAAAATGCTTTTATAGTCATGCCATTTACGTACTTGCAGAGAACTCGGCTGGAAATGTCTGCGTCTCAAGTCTTTCTTAAATTTATACCGATACCAGTGGTACCCAAGCCTTACTGTGGCCTGTGCATAGAGGGGAATTACATTATATAGACGCCCTGGTCACCTTCTCCCTCCCTGTATTTATTGGATTCTACCCTGGACAGATTCTTACCCTGCACTCCTTACGGTAATAGCTCTTATAGTTATTTGGTCATGTGGTGTAAGGCATTTCCAAGGAAACCTCTCAGCAATTATTTCTGGAGATGGAAAGCAGTCTTTTAGCATGTCTTAGTGTCTATTCCACATACTTTATATTATAACAATTTATTCTGCATGTTGGCATAGACTCTGATTAGGGCTTTAAACAGGAACTAACAGCAGTTATGTTGAATATGTTTTTCATCTGATGATGCACAATACCATTGATTGGATGTAGATTATATTCAGCATTAACTCCAGCTATATAAAAATATCACAAAGAAAAGTCTATCTCATTGCACAGAATACTCTTTAATTGCATGGATGATCAGTACATGTTGTGACTTTGCTTTTTTTAAAAATCCTGTACGCAAGAAAAGTCATGCCTGTAAGAGAAACATTAATCCAAGTAATTACCAAGCATTGTTTACTTTTCCTCATAAATTCTGCAGTTTCTTGTTTTTGACCCAGGCTGTATCATAAAGCTAAAGTGATTGGGGAGGGGCGGGGGAGGAGCTGGATATGTCATTGTTCAAAGATAAAAGTTTAAAGTTCATCATGTCAGGATTCAGAAAATGTATTCACTGCTTCTTGCTGACTGCAGATGCATTGCAAAGCTCTGATAATATTTTTTTTCATAATATCCCTTGAACCTCATATCTTCACTGCACCTTATACGTTTGCCATCCTACAGTGTCAAAGCATCTTTAACAGATCTGTACCCCTTGGAGATGAGAAATGTCACTAAGTGTCCAATTTACTTGCCCATGATCATGAAGCCTGCAGCAGAACAGAGTCGAATGAGGACAGGTCTCTAAGTTACTTTCTTAATCCCAGGAAGCTAACTGCGGTTGGCTTTCTATAGCAGAGGAAGGAGGCTGGAAAGATATTTTGAACTCTGTCTAGATTTGATAGGATGATACATGACAAAAGAAAAATGTAAAGAAACGAACAGTGCTATCTACAAATTTAAGAAAGACTAAGAAAAGCAGAGATTTCCAACAGTTTTCTACATAGCCAAAAAGGAAGAAAAAGCTGAAAAGGTAAGTATTAAAAAGTAGGATCAAATTCAGTCCTTCCTCAGCATCATCAAAGACGATGAGGACTTGCAGCTGTGGAATGAAGGGAGTGGAACTATAGCATGTCTTTGGGAAATTTTTTTACTAACTTTGGCTTCCTTTATTCCTCTACTGGACAATTTCCTCTTCATACATTTGAGTGAAAATAAAGGAGGCAAAAGTTAGAAGGACAGCTTGGGAAGAGCTGATCTGGTAGGGACAGAACCCAGAGAGGAGACACATGGAGCACCTGGGCCAGTTTTCTGAGAAATGCAAAGAGGAATTTCTGTTTCCACCGCAGTTTACCTACAGCCAACGACAAAGCCTGCATCTTTCTGCAGTCCAAGTCTAGGATAAACTTGCATCTGTGGTGTATCAGGTGTAATGTCAGTTAAGCCCATGATTTTTTTGTTGTTGTTGTTTATTTATTTTTTAGGTTTTTAAGTTAAAGCTCCAATACTGTCTTGGCTTATACTGGCACACCTGTGATTTTACTCACTATGTTATGGGCCGTGTGTCCACCAGGAGGACTTGGCACCATAGGTATATCAGCAATTTTTTCTTACTTTAATTTAGATCTTACTAAATATGAGTTGGGTAGCACATCTTTGGTAGATGGAAGATAGTGATTATCAATTGTCTTAGAGAATACTCCATCAGACCAGATCCTCTGAGTCATGTTACCATCTGCAGGTAGAATCAATTTCAGACTACTCTAGGAAACAAAACTAAAATAGTGATCTACTCTAGGTGATCCTGCTCTGACAGGGGACTTGGATTAGATGATCTCTAGAGGTCCCTTCCAACCCCTATCACTCTGTGAATCTGTGAACAATTTTAAACACATTTAAATAGGCACTGTCCCACCTAAAATAAATACGGCCATGAATACCTACAATGGTAAACAATACGGTCATCATGCACATATCAATCATTTAATTGTGACATAATATCTGTGTATGTTATCAACAAGGCTCACTGCCTTCTGCTGAGATGATGCCTACTGGCCTTTACCAATTTCATCAGCATTCCTCTAAGAACCTGCATACCAGCAAAAAGCACCTCAAGTGCACTAGCAAGGAAAGACATGAGGCAGCACATCTGTTGTGCTTATCGGTTCAGAGCCAAGGGGAGTCTCACAGCCCACTAAGATGACAATTGGTTCTTGAGCTTTGGGTTTGCCTGGATACTGAGATCATTAACTTCGTTTCACATAAAACCAAACAGTCAGATTATTTTCATAATAATATAAATGCTACACTGACCAAGTACCATAACAAAAATGGATGTTAAAAGCACAGGTTAGGTTAAAACAGAAACTCCTTAAATGAAATGTCTTCCTTTCCATTGGATTGAAGTGGCTGCAAGCAAGGCAAGATTTGTCATCATACCCCTGTGTTTTATGAAATGTTACTGCTTATAATTTACTTCATTTCAATCTATAAAATTTCAGAACAAACCAGGCAATTAAAAAGAAAATGTAAAAAGTTTGTGTCTTATAAGAAAGTTTCTTTTCATCCTCAGCTCCTGTAAAATAATGTTGGTGTAATTTTTGCCCTTATAAGTAAAATTTCTCTCCTGAAAACTACACATTGGGGAAAGACAACAAAATCAAACAAATGAATGGGCAGAGAAAAGGAAGGAGGAGAAGATGCTGTTACGGAGTTGGAAAACAATTCTGCTCATATATATGAGGTTACAAGTAAGCCAGGCTTAAGTGAAGTCCATTTAGGTCATGATTTCTACAGAGAAAATTATGAAACAAATATGCAGCAACAGAACAAGAGAAGGATGAAGTCCAAGCCTTCCCAAAACTATGCCTAATGTATTAGAAAAATTAATGGTTGGTGAACAGTTAGCTGAAAGGAAGACAGCACCTTTTCAGAAAGAGAAAGTTGAGTGCTGAAGCATTAGAGGTAAAGGTTTCAGTTTTCAATGGTGGCATTGTGTCCACTCAACGTAACATGGTCAATGGACCAGAAGGGAATTATTTCATTGAGTTTTAATACAAGGCAAAGATATGCCTTTGAAATTTTCATATGCATCTCATCCAAGGTAATAAAAAAGCAAAAATGCAGTAGAAGAACAGAAGACCTTGATGTACCTATCAAGAACAGCTCAAGTGGATTATTACGAATAGGTTTCTGCAAAGATTTTAACCCTCATAAAGACAGTAAGCATGGATAGGCAATTGCAGAAACGTCCAGACGCTACCAGGATGCCATTGGTAAGAGCAGGAGGAAAGAGGCTGATATAATACCCACCACAGAAGAAATAAAAGTACCATCAAAATAACATGAGAACGTGCTCGTGCTCTGTTGATACAAGCCCTTGTTTAGATACTGAAAGCTGCTGGTTCCCTGACAGCAGAGTGTGTCCTTATCATAGAGCAGACTACACCAGTGGTTTTTGAAGTGACAAATGAGAGTATTCATTTACAGAAGTAATAAGGTCAAAAGTCAGTGATTTTTTGCATACTTTAGTTCTTCATAAATTTGTGTATTTTATTTTTCCTATTTGAACCGTAATGGGCACTGAACAACACAGAAGACCACCATTAAATATGATTCTCAATACTACACTGACCCATAATTTTTTATAAAATTATTTCTTTATATTGACAATATTCAGAGCACAACAGATCACCAAAGCCCACATGATATCTCTACTTCTTACAGTCACATCACTTAAAGGAAGTATTTTCTTTCCTAATAAAAACTTACCTAATAACTCTGGCTACAACATATCACCGTATTATTTATATATCATGCTAACACCATAGTGCTTTGGGGCCCTGTTCATGATGGCCCTAATCATCCACTGTGACAAGCAGACTTCTGTCTGGACTTGGATTTATTGTCATAGTTTGTTGGCTACCTAAAGATTAAATTGCCCTCCTGTCCAAATTAGGGGCCTCAAATAGATGCTCTATATTCTGGCAGAGAGCTAACTGTTGGATACATTGGTCTTTGACACTGTCTCTTCTTTTATCAGCCACAGACTTTTTGAATTTAATCATGTCAGTTTTCTACTTGTTCTTGCCTGATCCTTAGAAGAGGTTTCTTCAACTGACTGCATGATCAAAACTTTAATAAAGACTCTGGATAATTTATATGCAAAATTCTAATAATTATCACATGTCCTGAGGTTTGTCTGATGAAACACATGTACCACAAAGAAGAATCAGTCCATAGACTATGAAGGTTGACACCCATGGCTAAAATACGTACTGTATAGTGCATACAGTCTGGAAAATAATCTGTATGACAGGATACAGGAATTCAGACATAATGAATAGCATTTCACAAGTACACAGATTACACTGAATTAGAGAGACATGCCAAACTCAGAAGAATTTTAGAAAGCTGCAAGAGAAAACAGTCTGAAGTATGAATTAATTATCTGACCTCTCCTTTGAATATCATGTCCCAGTCATTTCATTTTATTAAAAGACTATATAATCATGAACATAATCACAAATGCAATGTTTAAGAAAAATCTGATTTGAACCTTTGTACTTGGGTCACACATAATGCAATTCAGGTTTACTCTCTGCTTAATATGATCCATATACAACACTCTTACACAAAAATATAAACCATGGAGGAACAAACTCTATTCCAAGGGGACAGTAACTTTCCAGCTAAAGCATTTAAACCAAAATGGGTAGGGTCACTACGCACAACACAATGCCACAATACCTAACCGGACATAAGTTTGATGAGATTTTGTAGGACTAGATCATAGCACGTATGACCAAATCATATCACCCTGGGGGTAACATTGGAGGCAGTAAACCCTTTTTTAAATCATTAATTGCTAGTACAGAGATACCTTTGAAAGCACGTACTTGGCCCACTTCAATAGACACATAAGAAAGACCTTGGAAGTTGTAGTAACTGACTTTGTTGCTGGCGAGCTAAATATCTTTTCTGCACATGCACTGACATGATCATTCATGCTCATTTGTGATCAGTTAAAGCATCTTCACCATTTTAATGCAATAAATATCAGCTTATGTCATACAAGGCAGTAGGCACTTCTAGGAATATATTATGCTGGATAGAATAAATAAGACTAATGTTAATAAGAATGGTTAGCACTAAAGCCCATTCTCTCCTTACTTGCATGACCTAATTTTTTTTTCTTTAGAGACATTTCTTAAATAAATTAGTTTGTGTCAGTCTTTGCATTGCATTCTGAAAATATTCTCTCTATTCAGCATTATTATGTTTATAACCACACTTCACCAGGCTTTTGTTAAAGATCACCTGCACCTATTACAAGTCTATAGGAGCACATTGTTTATGAACTTGAAATAAGAGACACACACCGGGGTGGTTTCCACTTAGCATATAGAGCTAGCCAAAGTAAAGGAAGAGTAGTGTAATTGGCAAAAAAATGCCTTTTAAGGTTTTGTTCCAAACTGGATTGAAATGAAGGTTTGATACATTCCAGAAAAATCACATTTTGAAAGGACTAAAGCATGACATTTTCCAGATTAACTGGGAAATATCCCCAGGAACAAACAACATGAAAGGGACAACAATGGCCCTTGGTCCTGTTCAGTGTCAGATTGCTCAGTGGTTTTGTGGCCACCTGCTTTGGGACAGGCTGCCTGGGCTTCTAGAGAGCCCTGAGCCATCTCTTTCCTTGCTTAGCCCAAAAGCAAAATGCAAGGTGAGAGAACCTTTATGAAAAAACTGTAACTGCAGACTGGGAACAGCTCAGAGGATACCAGGCTCTGTGTTGCAGCTCGTAGCTGCAGCAGGTTTCCATCCTAATCAGGATTTTCGTATTCTCTGCTGGGGGGCTAGGCCAGGGGTTAAGCAGGGTTGCCTATGACTTTCACATGCCTGATGTTGCAGGAGGGTGCCTGGAAGCCCTGCAATGCTGTCCCAGAGTTGCAAGCCCTGGAAACACTAGCATCTCTAACCTTGTAACAGCCCCACTGTGTCGGGACTGCTCACATCAACCCCAAAAGCTGTAGCCATAATATTTTCCAGAGTACATGGCTCTAAGACAAGTCAATAATTAGAGCACAGACTTAGAGGCTTTGAACGTCTGCTTTCCACAAGAGAGTCCATGAACCTTAAGAGTCTGAGCTGCAGCTGCCATGGCTTTGACAGCTTCAGAGCAGCAAACCTAGAGCTATAGATCCTGAAAGCATCTTCAGACCTGGGCATCCCACTCTTCCTACACCTTTCATTAGGCATGGCTGCTGGGACACTTCACCAAGAGCTGCACTGAAAATGGTGTGGAATTTTTGTCCCCCGTGAAAGAAGGCTAGCTTGTTCAGGCAACAAACACGAATCCCCAGTCCTCTGCGAGTAAACATTTTGAAAAGTAGGCATTTAGTTCCCTGTTTAAGACTTTAATGTTTCAAACATCATGATGAAAAATAGCAGCAACATTACCTCCTGCAGAGGCAAGACAGAAATAAATCAGGGGAGTAATTTACTTCAAAGGTCTCTATGTTTACCTCTCCTTGTCTTCTAACTGGGACACCAATCTCACTGACTGAAACCGAGAATGTAGTCAAGGGAAAAATATCCACAAAGCGCTTGAAATCGTCCAAATGAACTTAGAGTCTGATGGGTTTAGAATTGGTTCTGACAGTTTTGTATTACATGACTGCTTTAGGTGTTTTTTTGGGGGGGGTTGTTTTTTTTTTTTTGCATTTCTTGTCCCATTCAGGGCCAAATTCTCCCTAAGCTAGAGCCTTACTGGCAGCTTGACTCTGGCCTGTCGGAAACCAGTGACAACTGGTACTGGACAGGATGTTTCACACTTTCATGAAAAGGCACAACTTAGAGCACAACACTTGACACAGACCCAGTTGGCACACTTCATGCCAAAATCTCTGGAGAATCTGTGCCAGGGAAGAGCAATCTCAATATAGTCTGTGGATCTGTGAGCTACATTTGAGCAGTGGGCTGCGCTTGTTCTATCACTTCCCCTTCCTTTGTCCTGTAGTCATTCATGCAAATGGCTATATTTTGCCTTAGCAAAAAAGCAACAGGCTATTTTAAGTTGTCATATTTATTTCAGATTAAGAAAGGGATAAATCAAGACAGTGGCAAAGGTTTTGTAAGTGAACACTCAAGTGTCATGTAAGAGGAAAAGCCAGACAAGTCTGAAACGCAATAAAAAGGACTTGCAGAGGAGATTGCCTGTTGCTTGTTAAGCACAGCAAATGGTAACAGTTTGCTTTTATCAAAATACATTATTTTTGAACAATGAAGGCTGACAGAACCATCCAAAAACATCCAGTAGTGTTCTGCCTGCATTCCTATTACTGTCTGGCTCTGCAAGACAGAACGTTTAAAGATTAAAAAGTGCAGTGCACAGAAAAATGAGACTTAAGAATGACATCATCAAACACACCACAAAACGAGGCAGAATTACTAGAGGATTCCCTGGAGCAACCACAAGTCCTGCTGAGAATGTTCCTGCTGGGGCTCCCTAATTAATGTACCCATTTTCCACCTGTCACACAGCAGAATTAAACTCCCTGCATCTCTGCTTTAATTCTCCACTCAATCAATAATTCGGATAACAGATCCCAAGTCCTGTAGATTCTGTGTATTGATCCTCTCCCACCCTCAATTTGCCAGTTGTCTCCACTAACTTTGAGCAGTACGTCACTGAAAGTCCATTTCATTTAAAATGTAATCACTTTGCCGATGCTGAACTGCTTGCCAGTTTCATTAGTCTTCAGAAAACTTTCCCAAAATATGGAGCTGCGTGTAAACACATTGAGTATTGCTTAGAAACAGAAATCAGCATTCCGTCTGCGACTTCTGCTCTGGCAACAAATATTGGTCTATGCAGATATAGACAGAAATTCTATATTTTAACCACTAGTCCTTTCCAAGTTCACTAGAATTAGGCTAAAACTTCAAATTTATTTCTTTTTTTTTTCCCCTCCATTGTAACTTAAAGCAATTTTTCCTTATTGGAATAAAAGTAAGTTTTACTTATTTATAATATTTTAATAGAAAAGGTTTGCAACCAAAGGGCAAACGAAAAGAATTCTGTCCTTATTCTGCTGAGACAGCCTCTACCTCTTCCAACCCCATAAAGATAGATCTTCAGGTCTCATGAGGTTTCACAGTAATTAATGCAAACCATTTAGATCTGATTCTGAAAGCTGAATGGACTAAACAATGGAAGGTAAATTACTTTTTGCTGTTTTACATCTTTTCAATTCCTCAGCAAGGGTCAGAGCTGACACTGGGAAGATTAAATAGCATACAGCACAAAACTACCCTTATCACCGCCTTTCTGGAAAATTTGTTTTCTATGTATGTAAAAGGTATATAATGCTCTTGACTAAGAAGATACATGGGCATCATTACTATGTTTATACCAAGTGAATAGAAATAGATCAGGAGATGCTCAGTTATTGGCATGGAGATAGCAGAAGAAAGTTATTAAAATACAGAGAAAGGACTGTGAGCATCATCCAATGCAAGACAGATCCCTGCATTGTTTTTCTGAAGATAAAATTCACTGAAAAAAAAATTAGAAAAGTTTCTGATAGCAGTAAAGTCAGGCACGAGTTAGGACACCAAGCAAGTCATATTCAGTTCCTAAAGCTCAAAGTCTGGCTCTGGCAGTGAGATAGTGATGCATTTTCTAGAACAGTGTCCACCACAGTACCTTTTCTGCATGTCCGTGGTGGGAAAGAGGCTAATATGGGAAGGCTGAGAAATCTACTATTGGGTCAACTCCTTTTATTCCCCCAGCAAAGGCAAAGAGGTTTTTGATCTGTGTGCTGGCTTTGAAGTATTAATAGATAATAACTTTTTGCCTAGGTCTACCAGGTTAGTACACCACCAGCAGCCTGCTACCTTAGAAGACACACGGGAATAACTTTGGGTGGCTCTATAGAGGGAGTGGAAGAGATTTAGAAAGGCTTACTAGTTTGGTCAAAGCTCCTCCAGCTGGCCTGACTGCCACTTGTGCCCAAGACCTCATCAATATTTAAAAAAAAACAAACAGTGGTTAACCACATGGAAATCCTAAGAACCACTGATATGTTTTCTGCTTTGGAATACTTAAGTTATAATCATTATACTAGAAGTTAAGTGTTTTCAAATTCAGGTTTCCTGATATCCTAGGCTGCTTAAACCTGTACTAGAAGTTATTTCAGAACCATTGATGGTTAGCTTGGGAAATTAATGGTAGACTTGTAGCAGGAGAAAGGACTAGATTTTTATTGTATTTTCCATTCTTTGAAAAGGAGTTGGAAAATTATTAATTAGCTTCATTTCCTGGAAATATTCTGCAATTAAATAATCAAACATATTATAAATGCCTGCAAGATAATAAGAAAATAGGTTACACCCAACAAAGATTTTGTCAGGAAGTAGGCTTGCCAAGAAAACATCACTTATTTGTTAATAACATAATGGGTTTTGTGGATAAGGGAGGAACAGTTATCATTATACCTTGAATCTAATAATGTTTGCCATATGATCTTATGTGATAGTCTAACAAAGGGTTAGGAAAACAAGGCATGAGCAAAACCGCTGCGGGTTAGGCACATAACTGTTTGTATCATCATACTCAAAGAGAAATTATCAGTGTAGTTTTTCTATACCGAGGCTAAATGATTGCATGGTTTCTGCAAAGGATTTGTCCTGAATGTTGCTCTGCTCTATACTTTCTCTAACAGCACAATCACAGGACACGTACTTATCACCCTCAGATGACAAGAAACTTGGAAGGACTGACAGTTTATTGGAAAACAGAAACGGATTTCAAAATGATTGTGACAAGCTGGAGAAGCATTCAGAAAAATGGGATGAATTGTATGAGATACTATACCTAGGAATAACCAGCTGTAGATGTATACAGTGTAAAATCACTGGTTAGTTAAGAGAAGTTAAGCCCTATTTCAAAAAATAGTTAGAGGTTAAAATTATTTATGAGCTGAAGATGAATTAGCAGTATTACACTGCTTCAAAAAAAGGCAGTCATAGTATATGAACATACTAAGTCAGGCCTGTAAATACCATCCCACAATCATTCCGCTCTCTCAGCTGATGCACTGTCACCATCTGCTTCAGAAAGACACAGACAAAACAGGAATCAATAGTAGAGCCCAGTGGGTCACAACGTCAAGGAGCAAACTCAAAAATGTGACCAGTTCAAAAAAGACAGAAAGAATCCTGATTGTTCGATGCTGAAGAAGAGATGCGCTAGAAGAGGTGCAAATACTTGAGACGTTCCTGTGTAAAAAAAAAAATTTAAATCTTGCAAACAGGAAAGAAACAATTTACGCCCAGTGTCCTTGAGAACAAAACAAGACATACTGAGCTACTGCAGGAAGAAGCAGTCAAGTTAGACAAAGAAAATACACACTTGCTAAAAGAGCAACAGAAAGAAGAATGCAGCATTGGAATACAGTTCTTAGGCAGGCTGTGAGCTTCCCTTAACAGAGTTCTTTCAGAACAGGCCTGACAAAAACCTGCCAGGAATGACAGGATGGGGCTGAGGGGTGGGCTGAAGCCCATCTCAGCACCCCGTCTGTGCTACTGGGGAAGCAGAGCTGCTCCTAGCTGCACTGTTGCAGCTCAGAGGTTTTGCAGTCAAGAGAAATGGACACACGTACAAGATTTCTAGTGCTCATACAAGATTTAAGATATCACCGCCCAGCAACAGAACGGTGACTATAGAGATTTTTATGAAATACATTAATGGTCTTTCCCTGCCTTGCATGGACGCTTGCAAACATGTCTTCCTGAATTCAGCTTTTACATTGGAATTTCTGAGTGAGGGAGTAATTCCAGCTTGACTATCAATGAGATAATGACAAAAATGGGTGTGATTATTGCTTGCAGATACATGGCTTTGCAGAAACTGCAGGACCTGGGAACCCATTCCAGTTCCTCAGTCCAACTCAAAGTTTCATTCACCTCCTGACTCAATGCAAACCAAGGTGAGTGCTGTTTCCTCACTTCATGCATGTTGCAATCTCCATGAGGAAGGAATACAGGCATACAATCCAGGCAGAAACTAGGTCCCCATCCTAGTGATAGGCTTAACATGTAGCTAAACAATATGTAACAAATCATGCCTGACTTTTCAAACTCAGGTCACTCTCTCGGGCTAAGTTTTTTGCAGAAGACTCTGGAGCAGGTTTTTTGATGTACCATTTTGTTGCAGCAAGCTTCTTAATCCATTGCTCAGATGGTCTCTGCACCCAAGTTCTCACTGAGTAGCTACAATGAATCTATATCACTGAGTAGTTTGATTCCATTCCGTTGTCACTACAGAGGAAAAAAGGAAGGAAGGTGCACCCAATAACTGTACTTTTCTAGAGTTTTTGTGGATCCAGCACCAAATTATTTGGTCTTGATAACTTATTTCACTGAGCTGAAACATAGCCACTTCTGTTTCGTGGTCTAGAAGACAGCAAAACAACCCTGCCCTGACAATATTTATGAGCAATGAGACCAGTAGCACTAATGGGGGAGAAGTCCTGCAGAAGTTCATGTCTATTCTGCAGCTGGACTGAAGAAAAGAGCATTTCACTTGCAAAAACTGTCAGTCATTTACTATTCAAACAGAAAAATCTCATGATATATTAACTATATTTGTAAAGGCTGCAAAGTCTCAGTTTCATTGATTTATACCCACAAATCCATTGTTTAAGTCATTTATTCCAATACTGTGAGAACACTTCATTCTTAGAAGAAATGCACAGGATGTGACAAATACTTAGAATTCCTCCGTTCCTGTCAAAAAACTGATTTATCTTTTGGACCCACTGAAAATGCTACAGTAGGATTCATGCAACCGAGTTCGTGATACCCATTTAATAAGGCATTTTGGATGGGTGAAGAGAAGAATCCATGGGAGGTGGTGAATCAACAGCCTTTGACAATGCAATGATGTTACCTCAGATGTGGCACTACAGACTGCAGTAGCATAGACTTTCCTCAAGATCCTGCCGGTAAATACTAAATACCTGTGCAAGAGCAGCTGACTCTTAACAGCCTCTATCCTAAGACTACAAAGTTTGGTTTGTCCTGATTAGGACATTTTTGTCATGTAACCATTTATTATTGAATATAAGGGTGACAAAAATTTCACGGTACAAGGATTTTAGACTGCAGTATATCCTACAATAGTGCAAGGCTCCCATTAAGACATTCTATTTGCAGACTATATCAAAACAAGCCTTGAAAACAATACCTTCAAGCAGTGGTAGCAATAAGTTCTTTCTATTTCAATAATAGCTTTCCATCTCAGGATCTCAAAGAGCTTTTTAAATATTAATCAACCTCTAAGCAACCCTGGAGATACTAAAAAACTGCAGTCAATGATCAATTAAACCATACACTGTTTATCCAGTTTATAGGTAAGGCATGGCACAAGTGCAGAAATACCCAAATTTGCCCTGCACAGAGCCAGATCAGGCTCTCTTAAGTGGATGGGAGCCACTTTAGCGTCTGAAATGTCCTCTTTAGTGTGTCCCATGATAACTGTACTATCCAGGTTTGTCCATTTATTCTAGGCATCCAAATCCCTATTAGAGGAGAAGTGACTACTACTTCTATTTCATCACAGAGGAGTGACTGAGGTACAGGGAGATAAATGATTTGCCCAAGGTCACACAAGAGGCCTGTAGCATAGAATAGGCTATTGCTCAGTATTCCTATATCTTCTCAATATCCCAAATAGTTCTTCCTTTTCTTTTTTTTTTAACATTTCTTTTTCAGCCTAGTCCAGAGGGTATTGAATCAGTTTGAATGATGTGTTATCTGGGCAGCATGGGGATTTTTTTCTTTTTTTATAGTTTTGACATATGCAATGAGTAAAACATTCTGTACTTGTAGCATTATTTATCCTCTAGCCTTAACTGCAGTGTTCAAAAACTAACACTGACTGCACCTTTCAGAGCACATGCAAGACTAGCATGTTATTTGTCAAAGCTCACAAAGGCATTGCTGATAGTGCAAGCTTTGTTCACCAGACAGAACACTCTTCCCTCTTTTATGCTGCAAATTTCTGGGCAATGTCAATACCAGTTTAAGAGGTCTCCCACTCTCTAGGCTCTTTCTGTCATATGCTGACATCTTCTAGGAATCAGCAGATTTTATGCCTCTATTCAATTCACCTGACCTGCCTCCAAATATGTTCCTAGCATCTGAAAAGCCATTCCCCACACAAACATACGATGAAGTCCAGATCAATATCACAGGATAAAAAACAAACAAGCTAACTAAGGCAAGACTAAAGTCTTAAGAGCTATCCACAGACGTTGCTATCTGGACTGTTCAATATGATGTTCTGAATTGCACACAGCAGGATTTCATTTGCTACAAATAGCTTTGCACCAGCAGCATCTTCAATAATTTTATCATGCAGTGTTCCCCAGATAGAGCAATATTTCATTTAATAAACAGCAAATTAAAATAGCAAATACAGTGAAAGACAAAGCATGAATAGATTTGCTTCAGAGTTTTAAAGAGAACATTGATTTTTTTTTTTATTTTATTTTTTAGTATTTCTGTAGGTCACCTTCATGACAATTCCAACAGGGGTTTATCTTGTAGTGCTCACTCTGACATACAGCCTGATGATTTATTATTGCTTAGTTCTTGATACTGTTCACTGCACAATCCAATCTAAGAGAGACACATATTTCTCAATTCAGGGACTTCTTTTATTTTATGAAAAATCAGCTTGGTGCTTTGTGGTAAAAACTAGACTTGGCATTTCATCTTAATTTTTTTAAAATATTTTTTCCTATTCATTGTTTCTCTGATGTATCTTTGATGTATTCCAGGATTTTTGTTTTCTTTTCCTTTGCTTTTCTTCTGTCACCCTATTTTAGCGTGGCTACAGCCTAAAGAAAAATCTGCCACAGAGGCAGTTCCTTCCAGCCACTCTTATCTAGATTTCTGTTTCATACTAGTAGGTGACATGGTGATAGATTTCATAGGTTTTCTCTCCTCATTTGGGAGAAGGAATATAATTATGCAAAGGAGGGTTAGATGGACAGTAGAAATATATCACTATTAACCCACCAGAACACATGCAGATTCACTGTGGTTATGTGCTTAGAGGGGGGAAAAAACCCTTCATATGCTAGATGAGGGGGTTTTCTCCCCTTGTATTAATATCAATCCAAGGGTAAGTCAACAATTCTCATCATGTCATTCCTGTGTCTATGGTCTTATGATACGGTGCTACTTAAACTCTGCTCAACTGAAAAGCTGTCTCCAGTATTCCCACAGACTGCCTAAGCCATTTGGTATCATTAACCCTCATGGACCAGGCTGCCCGCAATTCGGCTACATTCCTTTAAGCCTGCCAGTCATTAGCTGGCACGTTGAGTAGCTAATGGTGCTCTCACAATATCTGCTGCATCATGGAGGTGCAACAGAATAAATATTTTTTTCCACTGGTGTTTTGTCCTAAACCATTAAGGACCCCAGACCCTGCAGAGATTTATGATGTGAACAGGTTTACTCACATGAGCAATCCTGTTTCAAGCCTCTTAAACACATACTCGTAGGGTCAGAGTATTGATGATCAAACCTGCTATCAGGTATTTGGCTAAAAGCCTTTTTAAAGAAACGCAAAACAGCATCAGAAAACACCAAAAAACGGTCTGCTCTATATTTCTTTTTACTGTGAAATATTTACAGAAGTTTTGGGGGTTTTTTTTGAAAAGAACAAAGATTAATAGTTACACCTGCTATTCTATGACCTCATTACTTTCCCACTAATTGATCAGTATATAAAAAAAAAAAAATCAGGCAGTATGAATATTCCCTGACTAATTGGTTGCTGTTAAGGGAGATTAACTGAGGATATGTAAATTATTAAAGCCATAAACTGCTTCTGGAGCCTCCTCACTCTCCTGAGCCAGGTTGGGGGGATCAGCTGCCTGTCCCCAGTGGGTCTGAGCTAGAGCAAGGTTAAGTAAGCAACCCCCATCTCCGTGTCTGCATCTATTAGACACCTTTGCTGACTCTTCGGCGCCAAGAAGTCAGGCGCCACCCTCTACACTCAGAGGCGCACAGGAGGTTGCAAATGGTAAATTTAATACCGCAGCAGGAGGTGCCATTTACAGTCCCAAAGGATAGGTCTCCCCTTCTTTCATGCTCCTATAAACAAATTGAGGCTGATGAAATTTTGAATCCTTTTGTCTTATTTTATTTTTAAATCTGTAATTTCCTCTTTATTTTAGCATCTATGCAGGGTAAAATTAAAGGATTTTAGTACACATGACTGATGGTTATATTGCAGTGAGGATTTGTACTTTATGAAAACATTACAGCATTGAAAAATACAAAATAAACAAGACAAACAACCAGGAAAAAAATTGTGACTTATCAGTAACACACAACTTAAAAGAAAGGGAGATTAAGGTGCCTCACAACCAAGCCTTACATGGTGTATTCCTTATCTTAGTATTAAAGAAAAGGAAAATTTACCTCAGAAAAGACTATCAAATATTCATATAATACTTGCCTGTTTTGCAATACATATTGTGACATACCCTGGTTTCTTTCATTCTTAGAATAATGTGTTAAAAAGGTTAAAACCATGTCATATTTTCTTCTTTTTTTTTTTTTAAGTTACATATTACTAGGCACTGTTTGGAAGAATAAAATAAAAATCTAGTGAAAACTGTTTCCTTATCAATTCAAGCCATTAAATCTATATGTTGCTAGAACAATGCAAGAAGGCATCATTTATATGATCAGATAGGAAAAAAGTATTTACAGTCTATATTGGAAATAAATTGCAAATTAATATTTTTACAGAGGTTGTGTAAGATTAATGCAAATTGGCAAAGTACAAGGCGCAGGGCAATACATAGCTTTTAACACTAGATACAGAGAACAAAAGTGATCCGAGGAAGAGACTGACATGTTTTCATAGATTTTTGGCTATCCAGGGACCATATCCATTCCTTAGTCCAGTTTCCTATATAACGTTGACCAGAGAATTCCACTCAGCAACTTCTGAATTATGCCCAGTCATGTGAGGCTGGACTATATCATCACTTTTAGAAGGAAACCAACACTAGGTTTAACTGACTAGAGAATCTATTTTATTTCCAGGCAAACTTAGAGTCATTTACTTACCCTTATTGTTAAAATAAAAGGGGCAGCAGAGGCAAAAGAAGAGCCTTGGCAGCTGTGAGTGACAGAAAAGATGACAGAAATGGGAAAGGAGAGAGATGGATGAAAATAGGCTAAAGCGGTAGTGCGGTAGTAGACCAAAGGAGTGGGCCAGCACATTAGCAGGAAATGTCAAGTATTTCTCTTGTCAGCATAAATATCTGAGACATTTCAGTCATAAATTACATGGTCCATGACAGGCCACAGGGTCCTAGCTTATGTTCCATATTGTATTACAGCACATCCATTAGCATCGAGTTAGATTTATCAGCGAAACTGTTAAGCCTACAAGACGCGACAGACCATCTGACCACTGCTGCTGCAGAAGGGAGAAAATGGGATCCGGTGCGGTTTCAGCACAGTATCTTACAAAAAGCAGACTCAGGGCTGTGCACTTCAAATGCAGGCATTCAAATAGTAAATAATTAAATACAACATTGATTCAAATAAGGAAGAAGGGAGAATCTAAGGACACAAGAAATGTTTAGCTCGCACATCTTGGGCACAAACTCCTCAGTGAAGGCAAGGGGAACAAAGGCACGCAGACTTGGTGTTGCGCAGCACACGTACCGCGGGCAGGCTCCTCGTTAGCTGTACAGCCTTACTACCCTCAACTCCCTCCGTCTATACTTTAGCTATGTCAAGCCCTGTCTCTATGCATAAAAGGCAAATTTAACCCTTATTTTCCTCCTTTTTGCCCACAGTTAAAATGGAATGTTGATCTCTGCTTCTCTGTTAGTGTAAGGAAAGAAGGCCTGCATTTGACTACCTTTGACATTTCACAAAAACATGGAACATTCATTAAAGATTTATGGCAACATCAAACATTCTGTTGTACTTTCAATTTTGTCACATAATCCAAATAAAACAGTGATTTAGCCGTATCCCTAAAAGTTATTTGTCACGGCTGAGACTTCCTGTATCACTACTGACACACAAATACATAAGCCAGTGAAGTCAGTCTCCACAGGGTCTGTCTCTTTTGAGAGAGTTTTAAGTATCCTTCTGCAGGATTCTGTAGCTGCTACTCAGACTGGGGTCTATATTATTTAGGCTTCCCAGTAAAAAAAAAAATAAAAAGAACTCCTAAGTAATGCATTAGTGTTATTCTTATCTAGAGAAAGCTTATGGGACTAAGTGAAAAGATAAAGGAAATAAGAGAGACCTGTGGCAGTGCTAATATTAATATTTGATTAGAAATATTCCAAACAAGATGTCAGGACAAATTCAGTTCTTGTTATCAACACACACCCAGCTCATCGAGGCTGAAGTGGTGTGTTCAGAAACCCAGTTTAGGAGGCAAGTAATCTCAAAGTAGGTTTTGTTCATAAAATGAAGGCAGTCTAAAAAAAAAAAAAAATAACAAACAACGCAAAACACCCCCCTAACCCTTCTAATGTAATGCTCAGAATTAATTAGCAAGGACAAGAACTACTGGAATCAAATTGTACCTGTTCTTCCATTATTACATGTTGCTTAATTTAGAACAACACTGTGCGCAACATCAAACCACTTGACTTTGCCTTCCCAAAGTCTTAAATAATGAAAACGTCTGAAGTCCTCATACTTAACACATTTTAAATTCTCTCTTTGACCACAGTTGCCACAGGCATAATCTCCTGAAATTTAAGTGGTATGACAGCACTGTTGTCTGCTAGATCATGTCAGCATGCTCCCCTTTTTATATAGTTTCATGTATTCATTTGTTAATTGTAATTGTTTCTATATAGCACTCCACTATTGCAGCACGGAAGAAAACAGAATCTAAAAAATAAACAACCTGCCTCAGGTTGTAAGTCACCATGATGGTGTCAATATTGTCATTGTCGACCACGACATGCAAGGAGAAGATGGAGAAAGAAAGGCATACAATTAAGTTTAAGCTGATGGCATAATACCCAGAAGCAATTGTCAGAGAGAGAAACAAGAAGATGGAATTGGATGCAGACCAATCAGAAGCAGAGAAATAGAGCTGTGTCTCAGTTGTGTAAAGATAGCAGGTGAAATTATACAACTGGACAAGATCACCCAGAAAGAGAACAGAAAAAATAAAGTGGAAAAATAATTCAGATAGAAAAACAGGAAGGAGAGGGAACTAAAGAAGAAAAGAGTTGCTAAGTAGGGCCAGGAAAAACAAACATTAAGTGTCAAGGGAAGCTGCAATGTTGAAAAGATTTAAGAACGAAGCAGAAAGATCAGGAAGACTGGATACGGAAGTCTGGCCAAGAAGTGGTTGCTGGAGACCTTGGTAAAAGCCCACCAGAACTCAACCCTGAGTCAGGATGTAACTGCAGAAGAGAAATTCAGAACAAGACTCTGCTGTGGCCTTCTCAAAAGATACCTTGGTGGGAGTTAGCTTACCAGGTATATCTGAGGATTCACCTGTTCTCTCTGTCCAAACTCCCGCTGCATGACTGAAATAATAATTCTTTCCTGCAAGGTAGTTCTGTACAAGCTGGGAGGGGAGGCAGTCAGTAATGGAGCCATATATAGATAATGGTCAAGGATATATTTCTTGATCCTGAGTACTGAAGTCAGCAGCAGCCATGGGGGAAGGAAAGACATGCCCAAGGCGGTGGGCAGAAGGGCTAGAGAGAATTGTCAGGAGCATCTAGCATGGACAAGGTGTGTTAGGGATTTAAACAAGCCATGTTACTATGCATCTGTTAGGATTATCTACATAGCCCCCTTTTATCATTCTCCCCCCCTTGTTTATATATATTTCCTATGCTCTTTAAGATATCTTCCATCAAAATTACTGTTACTATCATTTCAGGTATCTGCCCTTACTTCAAGATGTCTGTATGACATCTTTAACTCCTCTATCAAAGGTGTTTTACAGCAGTCTTAAGGCAAGAGAGGTAGATCAGAAGTGGGAATCAAAAGCCACTGTAACCAATAAGGGTTACTTCATTAGACAGTATCCAATTATTTTACAATCCATGAGGTTGTCTGTAATAATTCGTTCAGTGAAATAAAGTGCATGTTAAATTATTTCTTTCCACGAGAAAGCAAATCTTTCGTAACATTTAAACAGCATTATGGCACAGCAGTAATAAATGAACACAAGACTTTCAAGTACAGGAATCCAAAAAGTAAACTACAGAATGGTTTTTGTTGTATTTGCTTCAGATTGCCTCAAAGCAGGACTAGCCTTTCTTAAGAAAGAAAAAAAAATAAAATAAAAAAGCACGCAACAAAAAATTGACCTTGGTTTTGCTGAGGGAAATCATTGGCAAGATTTTGTGGGGAAAAGATAGACTGGTGAAATACAAATTCTTTTTATATTAAGACATGTCAAGTTACATCAGGCATAGTTTTGGACTGTGCAACTGTATTTTGTCTCAGGCATTTGCTAAGCTTAACAGGCTGAAGTAGACAACAGTAGTGTTGTTAAGATTTATTCATTATTTTCTTTAAAATGTATGTGTTTGGTTTTTTGTGAGCAAGGGGATGATTTTCCCATCCTGCAAGCCCGTGAAAAAGACAGTATTTTTCAGTGCAAGCTAGGAGATGGAAATTAATGAAAGATACTTGTAAATCATTCATCAGTCTTGGCAGTACCAGGCATTTTGCATTTCAATACCTTCACGGTTATAAGAATAGCGTAAGGTAAGTTTATAGAAACCAGACTATTTCCTCATCAAATGTATCACAGATTTACTGAAAAAAGGATATTCATCCCTTCCATCTCCTGATTAGCAAAGGACCAACCATTGTAGCAGTTCTCCCCTGAAATGTTTCTGGCATGCTGACAGACTTTTTTTCCTCCTATTGCATCCTAATGAGCAAGACTCCAGCCTGCTGTAAGCTGTTTCTCTGGCTTACCAGGCAAGGTTTTGTGCACATGTGTGTGACTCTTCCGAGAATAAATTGTGAACACTGTTTTCCATGTACAAGTACTTCATTTTTGAGGCACTGCATCTCCTCCGTGGAGGCACTCAGCTTCTTCCTAAGGCAGCAGGCTACTGGTTGTCACATTATGTTTCAATCTTGGATGACAGCATATTTTTCAAGTGTCCCTGCATTTACCTTAAAGTTTCCTCTCTCTTGACAAAGTCTCTTCTAAACAAGCACGAAAATGTCCACTAAGTGATGATACCTTCAAAAGCCTTTATCAGGTTTTTGCTCTCTGATCTTTTTCCCTTTTCTCTTTTTGTAGGAGAGGGGAGGGGGGTACAGGGAGTAGGGGGTGGCTAAGCTAACCCCACTAGCCCCTGATATGTGCTCTCCTTCACGTGTTTGAGCAGGGTCCTTCTCCCTGCTTGCTTTTCTTAATGCTTATCTGCTTATTTAATAGAGAAACAGTGCCCAAATCCTACAGATCTTATTTATGTTTAAACATAGAAAACTCAAAAGAGAAGGGATGGGGGACAAACTGAATAGAATGCACTTCGCATTGTGCCTTTCAACAAGATAGATTTAGGACGCCAGCAAAGAGACCCAAGAACATTACTTCAGAAATCCTCAAATAACAAAATCTATTCAGTTGGTGGTGGCTTCACCTCACTGACTGACTAGTAGATCTTGATTATTACATCTAGAAGAAGATGAGAGGCTACAACAACATCCTTAGACACAGGCCTGGATGATAATTACAGCTGTGTCCATACATAACCAGAAGCTACTACACTTTCAGGTGTATAAGGGCACAGTATGTGTTTCTAAAAAAAAAAATTCCTCATGATTTAACGATTGCATGTGTCATACACTTAGAGCCTAAGCAGAAGCTCACTTTAAAGCCTCTCTCCAACTCAGCTATTTATTTTTAATTCCACTATCACTATCTTTTCTCCTGGGCTAGAGGTATCACTTAGCCAAAGACTATGTTTCTGAAGTGCTGATGTAGTTTTAAATACAAAATATAGTAACTGTGCTGCAAACATCAACCCATACCTGTTGAAACACCCAAAAAAAAAAAGTCATAGAATCATTTAGGTTGGAAAAGACTGTTGAGATCATTGAGTCCAACCCTAAGCCTAACACTGCCAAGTCCACCACTAAACCATGTCCCTAAGCAACACATACACGTCTTTTATATGCCTCCAGGGATGGTGATGCCACCACTTCCCTGTGCAACCTGTTCCAATGCTTGGAAGAGGGAAAGACCTCCTCAGCATCAATTCTCAAACCTTCCCATGTGGGGACTCATGAGAAACAGCTACAGGTTACAACTTCACACCTACAGTTCCTGTCTTCTTCAAACTTGGGTAAACCTGAAAACTCCGTAGAGTTAGGGCCTTGAGCTTGTCCAACCGAAGTACTCCTGAGAATAGTTTTCGTAGGTTCACCACGTTATGGTTTTGTTATTTTTTCCTCCAGCCACATTAAACAATTGGAGTACCTCTTTCCTATGGATTACTATTGCCAATAGTTCCTGTAACAGAAGTCACACATCAATGTGCAGGCATAATTTCTATATAGTTGTCTTAAAAGTTATCTTTGAAGGGTGCTAAGAATATGCACTATGGATACTGGTATCTGCAAAAAGATTGAAACATGATATGGAAAAGGAATGTGAAAGACTATTTCATAAAATTGCATACTGCTTGCCAATAACAACATTTAGAAAGTGTAAATTAAATTTAAAAAACACATTTATTTTGGTAGAGTTGCAACAAAAATGTGAAGAAGCAAAAACGCTTCTCATTCAGCTATCAGCACTGTGGTAGAAGTCTGAGGACTCACTTGTCTTAGTTACAGTGTATTCCATAAACATGATTGTGCCCTAATGATCCCACTGTCCTTTAGCAAAGCCCTGGGGCCACACAAAGTATTCAATGCTGTGGACAGCAGCTAATGTTTTGCACACTGCCTAAGGCCTAAATAGGCCTTTCGTATACAGGCCAGATGTTCACTCTTTCTTAGGCCAGCTTAAGGCTAGAACAAACCTTTTCAACCAGGGTTTATCAGAGTTTCTAAATTACATACTGGGAAGAAATTTAATTGGTTTAATTAAGAAAGTTTATTTCATGGTAATTCAGTTTTGTTATGCTCCAAGACTTAATGTGTCCTCTGGTAGGAGTGATTTGTTATAAATATTCATAGCTTCCCACCCAAGCCAAAAAAGAAATTATTAAAGTATAAAGTTGCAGATTTAAAAAAAAAAAAAGTCTGGAACATGACTGATCAAATCTTAGAGTAGCATCCACGCTTATTAAGTAAGGACAATTGTCATCTTGCACGTAACTGTCATAATTCATCTCACACAGTTCTCACAGATTCTCTCTATTTTCAACAGGAAAGTCAAAGGCAACAAGGTGACATCTTCACTGCTTTCTCCCCATGAAAATTTAGTCATTACTCTTCTTGACCAATTGTGGGCTGCTGAGTTTTTGGGTTGTTGGGGTTTTTTTTTCAAAAAGTATCATAAGAAACAAACCATTTAATTTATCATTCACAACAAATCTCTTAAAGCTGATTTAATGTGTTTTGAAGCGGGCCTTGCTTGACGGAGATGCCTAACAACACACATTACTGCACCACACCTCCAAGGTTAGAAAAGCACTGTAAACCAGAGGCCATTCTACCTGTTCAGGCCACAGTTTAATCCTTCACACTTAACAGACAACATGACTTAGCTAAAAATTCAAGTTCACAGACATCAATCAGTACCACAATAGGCCTGCAGGTCAGGCAAGACAACAGGAAGAAAACTAATGTTGATTCAGTTAGGTTCTTCTGAGACACTGGCATCCTTCACACTGTTCTTTTTTTGCCCCTCATCACTAATCATTACCAAAGTGAGGAAACGGTGAGGAAAGTTCATATGTTGAATGTATAGCTCTCCAGTTGCAGCACGGATCTATACGGATCAATAGTGGGTTCATGCTTTCAGCAGCAAATTTAGCGCAGGCAAATGGTGCCCACTGACAGCACTGATGTCCTTTGCTCATAACAGGTACTGCATCAGGAGACCGGAACGATTGCTGCCTACCTTCTCGTATTGCTGTATCCCCAGGCCTACCCAAACCGTAGACATGAGGCGATAGTTTGGCCCGGTAAATCAGAATTAGAGGGAAGTCTGCAGGAACGTGGACCAGCTATTATAGGACAAATCCCTCAACTTTTGTTATCATCTGTCAGATTTTCTGTTACACTAATCCACAAACGCCACATTCAGGACACTGCTCAGCAGCTAGCAAAATGGAGCCAAACACAGGTAGAAACAGCATTTCCCAAAAGAAGATGTAGTCTAAAAAACACAAGAAAAAGTAGGAAGAGAGGCATGGCAGAGTGTTACACACTAAAGTGACGGGGTAGCAACCCAGAGCGCTCAGTTTTTCAGTTAAACATAAGTTTAGGTCTATTTACTAGGGCTTTTTCATAAAAAACAACCAAGTAGTACTCAAGGCTTTCCAGAAACCTTATGTGCCAGTCACAGCATTACTCACAGTCATTTTTTCTGTGGGTCTCTGTTTGGCCCTGACTTTTTTTTTTTCCCCCATACATATCACACAGATTTACATTATTTCCTCAAGGCTTATAAAAACTGCAGCTCTCAAATATGACAAAATACACAGTTATCTTTTCCAATATTTCTTCTCATATAATTTTATAGTTATGGGAAGTTCAACAATTCAGAAATATCAGGATTATTTAGCTAGGATCCACAGTGATAACTGAAGACAGCAGTTACACTGAACAGACAAAACCAAACCCTTTGTTCTCTGAGTGTTTTTTGGCCTCTGGGATTTGCAGCAGCCCAAGCACAACTTTTGATCCTCTATCTGAGGTAGGGGTTTATGTAGCTAGCATCAGACAATACAAAAAAAAAAACTCTCACACCATTTTAATTTATTTTAATCTGCTTTCTCACGTTAAAAGAAAAAAAAAAAAAAGAAAGAAGAAAAAAAGAATTATCTGTAGGAATTAGAGCACCGGTATCTACAAAAGGGTTATTTTTAGCATCCATCAGGTAAGACACATTTATAGGAAAGGCACTGGGCTGGTCTCACTCGTACATATGGCCAAAAGAGACTCAGAAAAGAAACCCAAGAACAATGGTATTTTAAAGGATGTGTGCATTTCTTCTCTCCTCTGTTAATACTATACTGTGCAGAGCAGTTTATCACTGAGTCCTTAGAAAAGCTGCAGTGCTTTCAGGAATTTGTACAAAAAAAAAAAAAAAAGAAAGAAAGAAATCTCCACCATTCTTCCACAGGCAAGTCAACTTTTCCTCAGCTGGTTAAGTTCAGAAAGTGATGAGTCTTCCCTAGGTTACTAAAATCCATAAATCAAGTATCTTGACAACCCCTCTCTGCCAAATTATGGCAAGAAAAACTAACCCATTTGCCAAAAGACCAGATTGATACAAATGGTATTTTCTTTTCAGTCCTCATGGCTATATGGGTATTTTAGGCAACGAGAGGGTGGAATTAGTATCTTTCAGTATTGCAAGGGGCATATAGAAGAATAAGCAGTATTATCCATCTATTCCTCTTATATCGAAACAAAAGGGATTAAAAAAAACCAACAAAGGTGAGTCTTATTGTTAGAGACCAGGGGAATATGCAGCTGATGCTACTGCTAGGGAAAAAACAATCTACTTAGCTGGCCTACCAGCATTTTGTGGTTAGATAAGTGCAATGAAGGTTTGAAAAGTGTAGTTTCCTTCCACAGACAAAATGTACCAGCCTGCCACAGCGTTACAGACAATAGATGGCTGTGTGACTACTAAGTCACCGTCTGATCTCCAGTTCATGATGACAGCTCTTCCTCTCAAGTTTAGCATATCCACATTCCCATAATGGCTTACGACAATGCAGTAATCCATAGCTACCTGCATAGATGCATATATATTCCTTCTGCTGACAGAAACTGAGTTCTGTTTTCAGAATCCACAGTATAGCTCCCTACAACCTGAGCTAGTGGAGAACTATCAAACAACAGTCAATTGAGTCGCTTTGAGAACAAACCATTGGAAGGAAACACTATGCGACAAAAGCATCCCAAATTCAAACATGTTCTTTCCAAAGAAAGAAAAGCAAAAAAGAATATTAAAAAAAACAGTCTTGACCCAGAGATCATCATCGGATATATGGGCACCAAAAATATGCTGCACTCCAAGTTCCAAGAGTGAAACTTTTTAATAATTTATTATATTTTTAAGACTCCAAGAAACAGAACTACAAGGAGAACCTCATTGCTAGAAATCTCATATTTTTGGATGACATGAGAAATCCACTGCAAGTAGTGTAATAAAGGAGGTTTGGGGATGGAAAAAAGGGGAAAATTGGAACATAAAGCTATGGGACCATTATATGGATTTTTAAAATTGTATAATAGACAGTGGCAGAGCTAGCAGGGGTGACAGGAGAAGTAAGAGGTTTAGACTTTAGTATTATGTGCAGAGAGGAAAAGCCCATCAGGAGCAAAGTATTCCAGATGATGGAGGAGATAATTTCTGCTACAAATTTTTAATACATCAGAGAGAAACGAGCTACGTGCCAAAACAGCCAGAAAAAAAACCTCACAGGAGTCTAGCCAAAGACATCAATACATGTCACCAAGACAAACAGCTGGGCTGCAAAGTCTTGGCTTTTATTTTACCCAAACTTAGCTGTCCTTCAGTAATACCCACTTGGACACCTATAGTTTAATTTACTTAATTCACATCTCCCACCATCAGTTAAGGCACTATTAAAAATTTATTGTTAATACTTTATTCTTCTAGAGTGTGTAACTTTCTTATGAATCACCACAAGTGTGTTATGCTTTACCTCTAATTCACCTGCAGACTTATCTGTGAACAAAAAGATTATTTAAAAGAAGTCATTTTAACATTTTCCTACACTTCTACTACTGCTTTCAATGGAATTTGGTATAACATATAGTTTTGGCTATGCATTCTGTCACTGTGAGTACAGACACACCGTTCAACCACAAATTATCTCCGTTTCTCATTACTAATATTCATTCCCTGCATGCATTCCATGCGGGAACTACACCTTAAAGCAACATCAGTTCTCTGTGAAATTAGAAACTGAAGACTGTTTCATTAGCCACTTTTTTATTTGATGCTGACAGTGCATGGGTTTTAGACTTAAGTTCATAACCTGTTCATAAGCAGTATTTTTTCAGTTCACTTGTTACCATGTAAGAGAACCAAACCAATTAAGAATGCTAAAATTGCCATTTCGTTTTCACTAAGGAAAGAGAGATTCTGCTAAACTGACAATAAAGAAAAAATATCTCACTACGGGAATTATCCAATTTGACTAGATAGGTCATTTCATTAACTAAAAAGTAACAACATGTCTAATCAGTCTTTCTCACCTATAAATTACCATTTTTATCTCTTCAAATCTTTAATTCACTGTTGCTTTTCTTCCCATTTGCTACCAACTACTGCCTTTGAAACAATACCATCAGCCACATCAAAAGCAATTTTAAATATTTTTAAATATGGGCGGAGTTCATTTTGGAATGAACTGCACTTGGACCATTTTCTTCATGTTTTCTCCACTACCATTTTTTACCACAAATTTACTCAAACTAGAGTGACAATATGTCTTTCACAACATACACTAGGTGACATGGGAAACTGTCTCAAGGTCAAATGAAACTTGTCCAGTGCACTCCTCTCCAAGCACAAGGAACAACAAACATGAGTTTTTCCACTATGCGGAGAGTGAGATGACACAGTCCCAAAAGAGCTTGCCGCATGAAATGGTGCAAAAAGGCAGGGAGGAAAGAAAACATATACATCAACATGGAAAACCATGCCTAGAAGGAAACATTAAGAATGAGTATACATATCTATATTTGCATATTTTGGTGCATATATGTATACATATATGCGTATAGATGAAAGACAAAAAGGCAAGTTAGAGCTGCTTCCAGGAAGTCTGAACTTATGGGACTGATAATTCATGCAGACATTGACCTTGATAGCACTGGGACCCTGGTACCAAATTCCAGACATAGAAACATATCTGAAGAGATGACGGTGGTGACCTATCTTGTTAGTTGTCTCAAAGGAAATTAAGATTGGTTAAGTTAAATCTGAGAGCAGGAACTTATCAGTTGAGGTCCCTGACTATGAAATTCCATGTGTTCATCAGAGCCCTTTCTTTGTCTGTCTTCAAAGCTCACACCAAGACCTTTTTATTGAAAGGTTTCATATTTGACTATTTTGCCTGCCCTCTCTTTTCTACTTCTCTTTTTGGCTTTTTTCCCCTCATTCTCCTTGTTAAGAAAGGCTGCTCTCACTGAAGCACTGAGTCCTCCTCTTTTCTGAGGTTTTACTTTTCTATCTGTGCAGTGCCCCAGATATAGACAGCCAGCACTCTAGACAATAGCAGAATAGATAAGGAACTTCTGACATTCATCGAGAAAGTGCCTCACAGAAGCTTCCAGCAGAACACAGACATGGTGAGACATCCCAATCACCCTTCAACAACATTTAGAAAATAATCCAGAAACAAGCCAGAGTCACGCAATGAGAGCGCTGGAAAGTCCAGCCTCATGCCATCATCAGAGATATTAACCATTGCTCTCACATTACTGTCAAGGGTTCATTGCTGTTTATGCTCACTGTAGAAAGCAAGTAGGTCCACTGGTACTCTGTCCTCTAATTCTGAACAACTAGCTCTAGCAAGACTCCCATCAGAGGCCTCGGCATCCTCTTCTTTGGTACAAGCATCACAGTCAAGCAGTGAAAGAAAAAGTAGATTTCTCTAGAAAAGTTTTTTCCACCCAGAAACTACTCAGGCAGAGGACCACTACAATCTACCTCTTCATTGCAACAAATTGGTTCCTCTGTATGAATGAATATAATTTTCAACTTTTCAAAGTACAATAGAAAGAGCAAGTCACTTACTTGATTTGTGCAGTACCTTTAAAAGACCAAGAGTAGACCTATGCAGCAGTGATCTACATTCAACTCAGACACTTGGGCATGCAAATTTCCCTGAGTTAACTAACCTGTGCACATGCTTTTCCTTTCGTGCAATGAAATTGCTACCTGAAGCAAAGCAGATAAGTACTCATAAATAGCACTCTCCTTGTGTAGATCCTAGCATGCTACTGAAGTGACCTGAATATTCCAGTCCCATCCCCAGGTCCTATTCTCCTACTTCTTCCAGAAGTGTCAGTATGATAAATATAATCACTAATACAATAGATCCTACATGTGGCACAGTCCATCATGGGGGAATGGATTTAAAAAAAAAAAAAAAAAAAGTATTTTACCTATCAGGGGTCATTTCCTAAGGCTAGAAAACTGCTCAAGCACTCTCTTGGCACATCAAAAGTCTATTTACCCTTCAGCAAGGAATCATTTTTCTCTGTTCTGCAATCTCTTCAATATTATATGATATAACTGATACTATGCAACAGTTCTTGTAGTTCTTACCATTGCCCGTTTTCTTGTTAGATATAATGAAATCCAGGAAATCTGGGGTTGTTTTCCTGCTTTATTCTCATCATCATTCGGATGGAAGATCATATGTAGACCATATGAAATTAACCATTTCTGAAATGTTGTCTCCCATATACATAAACATCCTTTCTAAGCAGTACTAGTATGCTACCTTCAAGTAGGCTACCACACCTCGTTAGCAACGCACCTTTTAATCTGTCAGACTTTCACTGTTTGCTTTATTCTGTTAACAGAAGGGGGTTTTCCTCTAGTTTGAAGTACTTTCTACCTATATCCAAGCAATAATTAAAATAAAAACCTAACAATTAGTAATACCACCTGGCATTTTTTTCCAATTTTTTTCCATGCAATTCAAACATGTCAAGACACTGTGTAACCATCATAAACTGCCATTCGTAACAGAGAGAAAATAATGACTTCTACAGAACTGAAGTGCTCTGTCATGTGCCACACAGCCTGCCAGAGGCATAAGGAAGAATCAAACACTGAATTCCAGTCTCCAAGATCAATGCTTAATCCATGGCTAGATTGTAAATGGTCATCTGCCTACCTAAACCATTGCAAAAACCTGCATGTACCAGTTTGTTGGAAGAAGCGTTAGGAGATTTGGGTCCTTCTCTGGCCTTTGGAGCTAACTTACTATGATCTTCAACAGATAATTGCTGTACGTCTTGGTTTATCGGTCTGTGAAATGTGGATATCTACATCCACTCCTATGCATTCACATTTTCACCACAGCGCTGAAACTGGTGTTTTCTCTTGGATTTTTGTATAGTGCATCATGTTAGTCTTACATTTCTTTTGACTACAGTGTGAAACTGTTTAATTCACGTGGGATCTAACAGGATGTGAGACACTGAGCTGAATTAGCTTTCAAATATCATTCAGTATTACAAACAGCAGCACCAGGCTGCTGAAAATTACTGCATTGAAACAATGTCAAGGAAAAACAAGAAGCCAGAGTTTGTCTTCTTGCTTGGATGTAGTACCTGATTCAGTGCAATGATACCTGGCATTGCAGGTCAAACTGAAAACAAATTTCCACACAGAGCCATAATTTACAGAAGATTTAAAACAAATTTTAAAACTTCAATTGCATAAACATTTTAAATCACATGGAGGAGGAAGCAAATTTTTAGGTCATTAATAAATATCAGCTGTCATCCCTGCAATTTGGTATAATGTATCTTCTGTACTTTAACTAAACTTTCAAAAGGTACCTGCTCCTCTGAATAAAAGATTTTTATTTCATGGCAGCTATCAGATATATCACTGTATTATTCCCACCTTTACTTCCCATTGTAGTGATGAAACAGACGAAATCAGAAAGAATGCTACTTACATAAGACCTCCTCACCCAGGGAAGAGCTAAAATACCGACTTTTTCTGCTTTTACCAGACTTGCACTAAGAACCTATAATACATCTAGTAAGCCACTTAAGTGGCATATTCCTCCCCTGCCTTTAAGTGGAACAGTTTGTTCCAAGTGTGAAAGGACTGAGCACGCAGTTCCATTTGTTCTGTTGCCAGTTCTGTCACTGCTTGTATGAGTTATGTGATTTTGCCCTTAATATTCAGTCTTCCTTGCCCTCAGTTACAGACCCATGTTAGCAAAGTTCAGCGAGCCTATATAGATTACAACCGATTTCCAGACATAATATGAATTATCATCCATGTCTTGATATAAAATCATATAAAAATTATAAGCACAAAAGAAATTCAGTGTATTATTTAAAAAGAGAAAATGGATTTTATTGTTCTATCTAACGATGAAACATAAAAATATGGCCTGGGGAAATGTAAGTTTGGGGGTTTTGGTTGAGCTCTGGAGGCAATTAAATCAAAGAAGAATTTTCAGACCACAATGTGTTCTCTCAGACTCACGCTAGGTTTCATTTTCTTTTCTAAATAATGTCTTATGTGCGATATCAGAAGGCTTGATGTCACATTGTAATTTGTTTTCTGCTTTCTTCCTTTATTTTAGAATATTTTATACACACTATTCAGAGATAACTTGTTTAATTTCCTGCTTGTTGTCAAATTCTTCTTGGTACATTCATAAAAAGCAGTATCATTTTTGGAGAAAAAAAAAACAAAAACAAGCCACACACACAAAACCCCCAGACTTCTTGCCCTGTGTTTTTGTTTTGCCAAGATCTTGGCATCTTTGCTTAGGACTCTGGACTGACCAAATGTCATCAGCCCTAAAACTAGGAACAGTTTTCTATAAACAGATTTGAAATGTTATGCCCTTTTTTTTATAGATATCTACTCCTTTGATTTAACAGTACCACAGTCAAGAAGAATTTTTATGTAGAATATTTTAGTCTGCATTGCTATATTTTTTGACCCATCATAGTGTTTATGAAAATTTAGCCTGCTGTGTGATTTAGTACCCAGACCAACACCTACTATACTTCCCATTTGTTAAAAAGTACTGTGATTTTACATTTAACAATAGAATCACTCTCTTGTACTTAATGAATTTTCTTAAAATATCATGGAAACAACGAAAACTAAACTCTGACATCCATCCTACTGAAAAATCTAGCATAAGTTGCTTTTCAGTAGAACCATAGAGAGATTGTCTCCCAGTCATGCAGCAAAAGTATATTATTCAGATTGTATTTGCATCCATTTCCAAATAGCAACTTGCAGCTATGTCCAAGCGCAATAAATTTCTTGTGCTCCAATGTATTTATGGAAGTGGGTAATCAGCACTTGATTTTAAACGAGCTCTTTTTAACGCCTTCCCCAATTTCATTCCGGCCTGTGCCAAAGAGGGAGCTACCCTAAACAGCATCGTTTTGTCACACCACAGCTGCTAGCGACTCAGTGGTTTAAAACCTTGCTGATGGCAGGACAGGGGAGGAATAGCACACGCAAACACACACTTTTCTTAGTCCAATTTTTTAAAATACCACAGGGAATTCATTAAAATTACAGAAAGTATTAAAAATTTTAAAAATACTGGAAGATATGTCTAGACTAGCTACAGTTCCTCCTTCTCCCATCACATTCCTTTTCTCTCAGTGCCCTACAATCATAAAATAAGGCTTCACCTTCCTCCCATGGGCAGAACTGAGTACACTGGAAGCAGCTGGAGATCGACAGGACTGGAGCCAGTTACCCACTTGAAACCCCCTCCCTTTGCATTTTACATCTTGACCAACTTTGTAGCAGAAAAACCCTGCCCTCCACAGGCAGAGAGCTCCTGAGACACAGCAAAACCCAATAGCTCTGCTACACACAATAACCAGCAAACATACAGACGAGAGCTCTGTATCAGTGGTTCTTCCTATGGATTCAGAAAAGGAGTGTAAAAGGAGAACTGCAAAAGCCTCTGGAGAGGGGATTAAAAACAAAAAAAAACACGGGGTAGGCAGTGCAACTTCTTCTGGATGTTATGAACGGTGATACGGAAACGCCCTGGAACAAGTGCACTTTCCCTCTCCACCCACATACCCAAGGTCTGCATGAATCCTGTTCACTAACCTGTAGAGCTGGTGAGGGTTTTCATCCTCAGCTTCAGGTTTCAAATTCACTGCAAACAGCAGGAATATTGCCACAGAATTCGGCGTACGTTGGCTCAGGCCCATCATGTACAGGGAATGACATTGTGAGGGAGATGGCTGGGTCTGTAAAGAGAAATGTACATCAAATGTAGATTACTATGAAGTAATAGGACTAGGAGCAATTGACCAAAACGAGAAATCCATATTAAAATGGAAAAATTATGCAGCCATGCAGCCAAAGGAAAGAACTTAAGGACAATTCCTAAAAGCTATAATCCTAGCTTAGGGCTGCAATTAAAGAGAAAGAAAAAAAAAAAAGAGTGGTGGGCGAGAGGGCACAAAATTGCACTCAGAGCTTAGAATAATACAAATCCTGCAAGGCTGTTGTCGCCTTACAAGGTGCCAGCTGGACCCTCAGTAGAACAGCCACCGTTTTCACTAGTTCAGAGAGGAACATCTCACAGCAACTGCCCTAGAAGTGGTGCAGCAGCACCCAGCCAGAATAAGGCAACGGTAGGGAGGCTGAACGTACGTGCCATATTCTCAGATATCACTAGCACAAGTACAGCCAGCTACATGTCTGCTTACACAGCAGATGAGCTTTACTTTTTCCTCCCAATTCTTTCAGCATCTAATCGGGATTCTATCCAGGATAGAGAAAATAGGGCTAGAACCTCTCAGGTTCTTTCCATGCCTGACTGAGATAAAAATAAAAGGAACAAGTTTGAGCTAAGTGGCTTTTCCATTCTAACAATCTTCATGCCCTTGAAATTTAGTTTGAAATGGAGCAGCCTGCTATTTCCACATCAAAAATCAATACAATCAACAGGTTAAAACATTCTCAGTTACAATGAAAAAGTATCTGGGGAAATAATACATGATACGTTAACAAACGTCTGAAAACTTAAAGGCCATCAGAAAACAGAAAATCTCTTCATTTGCCCAAAACAATGACATGGCATTATAGATGAGCAGCATCCAGAACTTGAGGAGATAGGGTGTGTGTTCCCAGCAATCCCAGCTGCTTTGTGACCTTGGGCAAGTCACTTAATTGTTCCCTACCAGAGTGACTTAAAAATACTTCTTTACCTCAAGATCTGCATGCAGAAATTGTATTTCTCTTACGTATGTTAATTATAACAGAGTTAAGAATCCTCTAGACACCAGATGTGTACACACAGTAAAATAAACCAACACCATTTAGCACAGGGCCACAGCCTGTGGAAGATCTGTTCTGCTGTTTCTGACTTGCACTAACTCATCCAAATGATATTCTAGAAAATACTGTAGACTTATAACAAAAGTCTAATTTTTACTCACATTTAAAAAAGGAAGCAGCTTAGAATGAATGCAATCAGATTAATCAGAATGTATCTTTTCCCAGTCAATTTAAGAAAAAAAAGGTGATTTTACTAATCTCATGCTAAAATATTGACCTTGGCCTGGTTTTAATGTCTTTCTTCATGACTATAAACCCCAAGCATCCAGCTTCCTTAGACATCCTGGCTAACACACAGTTCACCAAATTTCTTCAGCTGAGTATGAGCTCCTGACCACAGGATGGAGGGACACGCGTTTCCCTCCCCCTGCCTTCAGATAACAAGTAAAAGAGAATCATTTTTTAGGACTATTTTTAAACATTTGTTCGTTTGACCCCCCTTTTTATAAAATGTCTGGCATAAGGATATGAGAATGAGACTTTTTAAACAGTCTGCTAAGGTATAGATTATAAGCTCTAGGAATCCCATATACATCTCTAAGAGGGTGAGTGAGTGTGTGCATGTATGTGTAAATAAAATGGCCTAGTTTAAAATGCCTTTAATAACCAATATTTGACAAGTTGAACTAAATGGGTGTGAGCTCCCTCTGCTGCCGCTCAAGCTAAAACAAATGAATTGTCTTCAGAAGCATTTGCGAACACACTTGATATTGGCTCAAGGTCAAAGGAGTGGACCAGCGTAAGGAGGTTAATTTAAGTCTCATTAGCAAGCACAGACCAAAAACAAACAATAAGGACATTACGTATTTTGTTTTCATGCCATGAGGGTACTTTTACCGTGGCTACGAGTTCAGTTTTCAGTGATACTACTCTCGATTTACAGACTAATAGGATAAAACCATTTCATACCATTTACACTTCTAAAAAACATATACAAAATAAGAGATGAAAGATTTGATCATTACAAGAATATGTGATGCTGTCTTTTACTTTCGACATGAAGATATGAAACAACATATACCCAACTACAGCCAGACACCTACCACCTCTTTTGTCAGCTGCAACATAAATCCTGATTACAGTACTACCTAAGCTTAAAAATAAAAAAACACCACAGCCCTCACGTTTTAAACATTATAACGTTCACATTCGTGGAAGTGTGCTATGTCACACAGAGATCCAGTAAGCAAAGATTATCGCTTTGAAATAGACCTTATTTAATATTTCATTGTTGTCAAGACCAAATTTTTCCACGTTTCTTCATGCCACTCGCCACTCTCACCAATAACTAGAAGGCAGCCCATCCTCATCTGTCGGCTATATTTTATACAGCTCCTGATTTTCTGGGCAAATGTTTTCACAGCAAAGAAGTTTGGATGTGAACGAGTCAGTCCATGTACTGCTGTATTTCCAGATACGTTTCAAAAGGAACTGCTGACATCTACTGGTCCGAATTATAAAATACCCAGTTTACAGTTTTTCTTCGATAAAAATCTAATGGCCACGATTTCTTTCTGAGATGATGGCAGAAGAGGCAATTCTGCTGAAATTAGGAGGGAAAAAAAAAAAAACCCACCACACATTCTCTCCCGTTTAGGAGTTCATCTCCTCTTTCTCCTCTTTATGCCTTCTTGCAGACATAGAAGTCTGCAATTATATCTGTCAGGCATCAACAGTTTTTTGAACATGAAAAACACAGGGAGCATTTAGCTATCTCATCAGGCTGCTCCACCCAGCACAACACAAAACCTGCACGTTTTGTGCTGAAGATTCTCAAATGATTTTGCAAATTTCAAGTAGTGCAAGATTAGCATCCTCACCCTCACCCTTCTCAGAAGAGACCCCACTCCCACTCAGCACTGTTTCTGAACCTGGAAGCTGCTGCTCGGAAGCTCCAGTGCCAAGTTGAGCACTTGGGCTCCCATGCGATGCAGGTAATGCCAAGACCTCAGGGAAGGTGTGGAGGAGAGGAGTGGGTCTGAAGTGGTTCAGGAAGTGATTTGGTAGGTCAGACTGAGGGGCCATAAAGAGAACCACTCCCCCTGCCCCTTGCTTGGGATCATACACCAAGCATCCATTCTTGCACAGTTCAATACTCAGACTGGGTCAGCTCCGTCAGGTGAGCATGTCTTAGCACACAGAATATCCCTCATCCCCGCCCTGTATTTATACATGTCTTCTCAATATTGTCCTTTCACTTAGCGCTCCTCCCTTACTCTTTCTGACACAGGGAATGGCAGGCACCAGATGTGCACCGAGCATGCTTACCGAGTTGCAGCATTTACAAGAAAGGCATTTCCATGTTGCATTCCAGAAACCTAGTTTAGGAGCTCCGGGGCTTTGGCTTTCGAGGAACAGCAGGTAGGTTGGTTAGTAGCAGGATGGCATTACTACACAAGCAGCTTTGCGGATGACAGCCCACTAAACTGTAGGCATCCATAGGGCCAGGAAGCAACTCTGGCAACTTTGAAAATGTTTCTTAAATGAAGACTGTGGCAATTAGAGAGGCAGACAGGTAGATCTGGGTGTTTGGAAATACAGGTCAAGAGCAGTCAGTTTAGCCTGCAGTAAATCTACATCTTCCTACATCAAGTCCTAAGGTTTTATCTTAAAACAAGCCTTCTCTTTTTATACTCTTAAGGGCAGTAAACCTGATTTTTACTTCTTCAGACATCCAGAATTGTACTGTTGTCAGCTGCATCACTACTGGCAAATCAGTGCCTTTCACTCTCACTGCCAATACCTGGCCAAAGCGTCAGACAACCAGGAGGGCAATTAAAATATCACTCTCCTCCAAGAAACATTATCGAAAGCACACAGGCTTCAGTAATAACATTTAATTAGGCCAACATCAAAATACTGCAGTAGACCTAGCTAACAGGGAGCTCAATTGGACATCTCTTTCAGTGGTTCTTTTTCCTATTCACAAATCAAAACACACATCTACTCTACATAACGCAATTATAGTTTCAGTTTTACAAGATACTTACTTCTCTGTCATCTTTCAAAATGTGTTCATGACACAGAAAAATAGTTTTCACTGCTGCAGTTTTCACCACTCTCAACAAACTCTTGAGATAGTACATTAATACAGGTAAACAGAAAAGCACCTGAGAGCAGTAGAAATACAGCAGGGTCTGGGATGACTGGAAAACACAAACAGTATAAGCAAAACCCCACACAAAGATGTGAAAATAGATGTCGGAGAGCAGGAAGAAAGCTTTGGCAGACCAGATGCTGATGGCAGCTAGCAGAAACACAGGTTGGTATCTTCCCAAGTCAGTTCCACAGGACCTGTACCAACAGCCGGTATGTAAAAAGGTGTGACTAGCAGTCTCAACTTGCTTTTTCAGAAGAAATCCTTCAAGAGAGGACCTGTAGGATAGAAGCAGTCATTACAGAAAGTTGCTACAAGTAAGAGAAGCTAGCATGCGAATCCATCCTTTTTCCTTACATCCACAAGCAAAGATGAAGAAAACATAGGGCCAGCATTGGCCTTCTAGAGATCTAGACTCTATTCAAGAGGGGAATGTAAGGGGTTCTTCGAATGTTTTGTTGCAGAATTGAATTAGGATGTTGGCCAGGTAAAGAGGTCTGAAAATTAATGGAAAATGAGAGTGTAACTTTGGGTCAAGGAGAACTGAAGGAAAAAACAGTAAGAGAAGAGATAGGCAGATAGACAGACAGTAAATGCACTTTAATGACTACACAGAGACCCATTTCAAACAGTGCTTTATAGCCCTCCTACTGCACATCAGGTCTCAGCCAGCCAGTAGAGGATGTGCTTGACATGCTGCAGTGAACAGAAAGGTTCAAACGTTAATTAATACAGACTGAGGTGTGCCCTGCCCTAAGGGCATGCAATTTAAATTGAACAAATCTAGAACATAAGAGTAGATAAAGAAAAACAACAGGGGACAAAAAATGTGGGTGGTAAAAACTAAGAAAGTTGAATGTTTTGTGGGGTTTTGTTTTTTAATATTAGTATCTGTGGCAGAGCAAGAATAAAGAACTAGACAACATTGAACTAATAGAAGTAAAAAGGGACACCTTAGATGCCTGACTTCACATTACAACTCAAGGTGCTTTTGATCAGAAGAGTGAGTTAGCCACAGAAGTGGGAAAAGTACAGGAGCAGTGATTTTAGATGGTAAATGGTCATTTTATTTCCTGACACTGGTTCAATAGCATTGTGGGGTTTTACCTATGGATTCAGCTAATGCAGAGACATACAGCCATACTGAATGAGACATTCAGTCATTTGTGCCTAGTGTGAGTAGGTAAAAAAGCCCAACATGAAGTAGACAAACTTTTCCAAAGTCAAGAACAATCTAGGATTTACGAGTAAAAACAGTAAACAGATAAAACACCAGCTGTAAAAAGTGAAGATCCAGACTTGCATTTTCCAAGACTTTGATTCAAGCACATTCAGAATTCCAGGGTATTTGCTGTTCATTTTTGTGATGGTGATAAGAGAATACAGCTTAAGATCAGTCCTCGATTAAATAGATTGTCCTCCATGCAGAGGCCTATTAGGCACAGACATTTTTGCCAAAGACTTGACATCCAAACAGCAAAACTGCTAGAAATTTTGGAAAGGGATTAAGTAGGAGGCCCTAAAGAATAAATATTATTTTGGAGAACTGTACTTGGATTTTGTTAAAACAGAAGCATATCTCCTTAGATTCGATGTACAAAACCTTGAAAGACTGTGGAGCATGCATGGACAGTCTCTACAGATAACGCAAGGCAGGTGCTGATATTAATTGGCCATTTCAGCCTTTTATTCAGTTACTTTTGTAGACGAATGTTCATATGCCATTTGGCTGCATCCATGCCCAGGGTAGAAGATTGTCATCATTTCATCACGCTAACAAGGCAGTAATAAAAAAGAACTGGCAGTCTGGAAAGAAACTGTAGAAAATGTTAATGGTGGAACCACAGCACTGATGCCAAATATTTCCAGTAAAGGGGTATAATTATTTTCAGGTACTTACTCTATGACAGGAAAGAAATGGCTGAGAGCTTTCCTTTTTGGATCTTTGCTCTTAAAGCTGCAGTGGTGAGGTGTACTGAACATGCACAGCAATGAGCCAGACTTGGAGCTTCTGCCCCTGGCATCTGCAGTTGGAGTGACTTTAGAGACCAGGAGATTATAAAGCTGCTGAGCTTTTCAATTTGAATCACCTGATACTTAACACATCCTTTAAGGCCAAGCATATGGCTAGGAAATTCTAAGCAACTCAAAGTTTTCTGCCTTAATCCTTTGGCTGACTCTAACAAGTGTCTCAGGTTGAATATAAGAGGACATTGAGGGAGAATCCACTGAATACAAATTACTTGAGAGGCTACACAGCATTTCTTCCAACGTTCAAAACAAAGAGCTCAGCATTAGCGTTTTGAAATTTGTCTGACACTTCCCTGGTACGCTAAGATGTTCAACTTCTACAAGCATTTAACAAACCAGGTGTCTGCTGGTGACACCTCTAAAGGAGACGAGTTAACTTAGTGTCAAGTAGCCATTCACTACCCACCCCAAGAGGCCATGTATTCTCAGAGCAGGGAGAATAGCAAGAACTTGGGAATCCTGCATTCATGTGGAAAACAAACAAAACAAAAAAAAAAAAGAGGAAAATCACTGAACTGCAAAATATATAAAAAAAAGAAAATCTGCTGTGAGAAAGTAACCTTTAATCAGATATTATTGGTTCTCTTTTTGAAGCATGTAGTACACCAACGAGGAGGTATCTTTCCAGCACTAAGAGCCTTCCCTACTGGTTTTCAACAAGGTCTGCTTTCCTTTCCCTCAGTGAGGAAGTACTACATTTTTGGAATACAGGAGGAAACAGCCAAGAGACTGCAAATCACTACAGCTGACCTAACAAACGTTACTCAGATGGCCTCAGGCTTAGAAATGGAATAATGCAGGTCTCACTCCAAAAGCACTCCCTAGAAATTCTCTCCTCGTGGCAAGGCTGAGTTTATCCTATTTTTAGCTTCATCAGACTTTCTGAAATACTGGGTAAACCAGTTGAACGCTGCACCTCTACTTCCCACCTGTAAAATATGCACACTTGCCTTTTGCACATAGTACTTCCAGGCCTGATTCACACATTAACACACACTGTTAAAAATACTAGTACCCCATCCTTTCGGAACACTGCTCTGTGTTAAAACTTTCAAGTTCTCATTTCTTATCAGGCCACCTGCAAAAGTATGTATGGATATAAAATTTACTCCTAAATAGTGTGAGAATGGTTGTGTTCAGAAATTTATCTGGAGTCCTTTACTTGCTCTCCTTCCTCTACAACTTCCTGAAATAAGCATAGACTATGCCTCAGGAAAACAAAGCTATTTGAAAAGAGAACAGCTGCCATGGTGCTGAGTCAATACAGACAGACAAGATAAAATAAAATAAAATAAAACTGCACTGCATCTGTGGCAATGTGTTTTTTCCCCTCCATCACAAGATCCCCAATGCATAATGCCTTGGCAACAGTTTAGTAAACAACAGTTCAAGCATGTGTTTCAAAGAAATGCATCCAAACCCTGAAATCATTAAAACAATACACTAACTCCTGCAATGGGGCATCCACACAGCTGGTATTGTAGTACTTCGCTTTGGAACTATTTCCTCTGCCTCACTCTCTTAGTCATCTGCCACTAAGCACTTACAGGGATGAACTGTGAAAAAGTGTAATAGTTATTTATTGCCACTAGCAGCAACAATAAGGGCAAAACACTCCAAAAGCTCCACCATCTTTTGCTTGGCATTAGGAGAGAGGTACTGTTCATCTTTTCTGGTGACAAGAACAGGTTTAGGGAGAATATTCATTTGTGTTTTCACAGAGAAGTTTCTCTCCACTGCAGCAATTTTCACAGCATGATGCAGGGTTATCTCCACATCGAATTTATGCTGGTAAATCACAATCAACCAAAAGAACTCAAACCAACACTTAATCCCTGGGCTACACAGAGACCACCACACTTGTAACTAACATAACCTAGGGAAGACACTAGACATGCTTGCTCAGTGTTAGGATACTAACTGCGACATCCCTCTTTCAGTCTGTTAACTGTATTAGAACACACACTGACCTCAGTGATGTAAAGATACAGTAAATACAGCCCTGGGAGCATCCAGAAATATTGAATTAAACAAAAAAGAAAAATGCTGGCATTCTGGCCAGGGAATTCAGGTATTTGAAGCACCCCTTCAAACTCTTGCTTCATTTGAGGCTGAAAAGTGTTCTGTTTAGATAAAAGACACCTGCCAAAACACAAAAAAACACCACCAAAAAACCCCACTGCTTTTAAAAGAGGAAAAACCATGCCATGTGTTTAGAAGCAAAGTTTAAAAATGGCAGTTTTGTGAATGTTCTGAACCGTAAACTGGTTTTGTGAATATTATGAAAAGCAAAATGTACATTAGCAAATTACAGCATTCATACTCTGTGAAAGAGAATTTGTACAGCTGTAGACCGGTACATTTAATCTGCAAAACTTCAGTAGAACAGTTTTTCATAGGAACAAGCCAAATTCTTTAAAAAAAAAAAAAAAAAAAAAAAAAAAATCTTTCTTTGCTTGGTGTCTTTAAGAAACTAATAAGCTCATTTTTATTGTTCTCTCCTTACTCTGAAAAAGATTTTCATGGACGTAAAGGACTTTTCGCTGAGGCATAAAGCAGAACTCCGGACACGGTTGAACTAGCACCTGATAACACTACCTCTTGTACAAAATGCCTTATGACTTTGCGCACCATCTTTTATTCCCTAAACAACTGAAAAGAGAGTAGGGCCCTGTTTCGGTCTGTTCCCTGTAACTCTTTAGGAGGCCGTCATTTCTTTAAGGTTTACACCATATTCCTCTGCTCTGCACCTCCTGGCAGAGGGAAGGGTGAATGGGACACTCCTCTGCAATTTTATGATTGATTGCATGAATGAGTTTTACACAAAAATCAAATGGGGGGGGGGGGGGGGGGGGGAAGGAAAATGTATTTTATGGACACAGATTAGGAAACTTGACACTACCAATCACCACTTTATGAGGCAGGATATAATTAAGACATCAAACGGTAATAAATTAGCACCAAAATAGAACTATTTTTGCTATTTAAGCTTTCCTGTCCATAAAGAACTTTTTCTGTTGCACAAAAAGCTTCTTTAATATAAAAGACCAAACTACATTAGACTTGAATTATCATTTATATCAGATTCTTTGCACTTTTCTAGCAGCATAAAGGATTCTATACTGGGTACAAGTAACCTACATTTAGCCTTATCTGTTGATATTGTGGAGTGGTAAAAAGAGATATTGTGGTAACGATCATACCTCATATGTTCACAAAAGTTTTATTTAGGAATGAACCTTAGAAATGGCATGAAACTCTATGACGTATTATAATGGGAGGAAACGACAGAAAGATGTTTAAATATGCCTTTATATGCACGTGGATCAAACACCTCTGAATTTTTATCCTGGTATATGTGTCAACTACTATCTCCTAGGTTGTAATCAGTGGTGAATAATATGGGATCTGCATTCCCAGCTCGAACCATAAAAACAGAAATCTTCATGCCAATGGAGTAAAAACTCTGTTTTCCCATGCCTCTGACAGAAAAATCTAAGGTACTTAGGTAACTACATCTTTTTTCAAAGCCTTGCTATAACTAAAAGTATGGATTACAGCCCGGAAGTTTTGCTTTCATTTTAGAAAATCACCAGTTATCAGCATGGCTATTTCTAATAACAGGATTGTTTTAGAATATTTGCTTAAAACCTTTTGTCATTGACCATCTATAACTGGAAAGTATCCTTGCTTCTTACTGTTCTGTCTATTAGAGAAATATTTTCTTTGCATGCTAACGGGATATCTCTACAATGGGCTTGTTATAAATACACCACATTTCTATTCTAAGTTCTTCTTATGCTGCAAGAACACGTGACTTGACTTATACAAGTAGTGCTGAAAGTCAAACAAGGCTATTCATCAAATATATATACTGTGCATCTAATGCTTGTAGGATTGAAAAGCTGATCTAAAATATTGACTGAAAAGAGCATGCATTTCTTCTGTTTTGGAATATAATAAAACAAATAAATGATTGATGACAAATCAATCAGCTACTTCATAGATGGCTTTTCAAAAACAAAATTCAGATTTCAATGGCATATCCATTATTAACATTTCTATAATTGTATTAAAATTCTAGCTAGCAACATATTTCCAAAAAGTGAAGGAACACAAGACCCTCACTGAGAGTACCTGAAACTTTTAAGTAAACTTGGCCTTGAAAATTGTAAGGAAAACAGACTTCTGAGAAACCACTTCATCATCACAAGAGAAGTAGATTTGTTATTTTATACACTAACTCAGAGAACCCAATCAGTGTTCCTTATGCACTGATTTCCTTCATAGCAATTACAAACTATTCCTATTGTTATCCAGAGTCCACAGAATGTTTATGCCCACTCATAAGCCAAAAAGCCTGACACCTCTTTATTTTAAGGTTGGAGAGATGTTTTAGCCATTTTACTTGCATTAACTAAATACCATCTTGTAGATATCATAACTTAAAAGCGTGTGACCTGAAAAGGTACGCTAACAATAGAAGCGCATTATTTAGCTGCACTGTCACCACCAAAGCCATTCTAATAAAACTCCAAAACATTTAGACTCATCAATAAGGACAGAATAGAACTCTACCTACTAGCTCTGGGCCTATTCAAAGGTTAGGCTCAATTTAGTGTCAGTTCAAACTCATTTAAAATCCCATCCACAAATTGAGTTTGCTGCCCTTGTTGCTGGGGTAGCTAAATGAGGAGAAAGATAACATCAGAGCAGTACTTCAGATATTTTAACTCACTTCTGAATGAATGCCTATATTCTCATGCATACAAACTGTATCAACTCCTATGACTTTTTTTTATAATGAGATGTTGCACAAGACCAGGGTAGGTTTCTATTTTCAGCTAGATTCCTGCCCCACTTACAGCGAAGCTAAATGCAACATTTCGATCACACAAGTGTTGGGTCACTCCAAAAACCTCACTCTGGTGTTACACACTAAGTAAAATTATCTACTAGGGGTTTTTTGTTGTTTCTCTCTTTTTTTCCTTACTGTTTGGCATTCTCAAGAGCAAAAATCCTTGCTAGCAGATGCCTAGGCAAAGCTTTAAGCCATTCTCTCTCCTTAAAATTAAAGTATTGGAGCAAGAGGCATCATCAGCATAAGTGGAAGAGTCAACAACTTAAAATGGTTTAAAAAACTTATAAGTTTACCAAAAAATATTTCACAGGGAAATGAAAAAGGCACATAAAACACAAAGCTGTAGCACTGTCTGCCAAAATCTAGATGCAAATATATTTAGGATTGGTTCCACTTTATGTTTGTTTTAGTTCCGCTATAATGCTTAGATTTGCCTGGAGCTGACTCACACTGCTTCTGAAAGGAAACAAAGTTTAACATCTCAATTGAAGAGTGCAATCTGCCCAGAGACTGGATCTCCACGGCTTTTACTGAATAAGGAAAATTATCTGATTTATAAAATGCTTGCCACCTCTAAGAGCTTCTCCACAGGCCCAAATGCCTCGCCTAGGCTGAATTAGCTGTAGCAGATAATTCTGCAGTAATGTTTAGCAAGCTTATTAGACCCCTGCATATTAACACAGAGTGAGGGGGGGGAAAAACCAAAACCACACTATTACCATGGCTATTGGATCTTTCATGTAAAATATTTTTCAGTAAAAAGATGACAGCAGAGTGCTTTATTCCTATTTTCTTCTGTCACCAGCCTCAGTTTAATTCAAAGTTTATTAAAGTAAACAGGAGTCAGAAATTTAATAAACTCATAAAATGGAACTGCTTTATACATTCCCTTGAAAGGGTTCTTCAGGACAAGGTATCCCTTCTCAAGAGAAGGTATGGGCAAGCTGCAGCATTCCACTGTAAAACCCGTAAAATCACTCTGAAGGTTTCTAACTGGAAAAGGAATAGTACAAAACTTAGAAAGAAAAACATATGAAAAGATAATAGAAAAAAAAATCTGGTTTAAGGTCTAAAATAAAGTCTATCCGAACCAAGTACTCTCCTACAATTTAGTTACAGTCATCTCAGTAAGACACACAGCTGAGCCCAGCTCTGCATGTCACATCCCATCAGAAACATTGCCAGGCTCTTTCACTCCAGGTTCACAGAAACCAGCACCCTCCCCAGCTCTTAGCTGTGGGTACACAAACCCATTAAAGGGGTCAGAGGTTATGTCCTAAACTGCTGCATCGTCAGGTCAGGTGGGAGGGCCTGTTCTACAGAAAGGTTTCGAAAGGAACATGAGGCCACCTCTTCACAGGCCACCTCTTCAACCACACATCTTTGCTAATTTTTATTTTGTCAAAAAAAAAAATTGGGACTGCTCAAGCTTATGTGGTAACATCTGAAGGTGCAGATGGGTGCATCTATTCATCTGCCATCATCACTCCAAGGTTTCTTCTCCTGCTGAGGATCCCATTAACATGTAAATCTTCCCCATCTTTGCCTGACATCTGAATTTTTCAAAATAATTTAGCATCCCTTTTTCTCACCTGCAGGGCAACCCTCTTCCTTTTAAATGTTAATTAGGCATTTGGTGGCTTAGCCTAAAGTGTTAAATTCAGAACCATTTATCAGTTTCCCCTCACCTCCTTTCACCCACATTCACCTCTCAATCATTATTTTAGAGAAGATCGAAGTGTCTTTGGTTCTCCTCCATCCAGAGTTCTAATCGATAACCAAGGATGTTAAGCAATATAAAATATCCCATGGGCAGGTGACAGGAAGGTTTTGTTGGTGCTTTTGAGAATGAACTACACAGTTTCACTTCTGTGTTTACTTCATCATGAGAAAACTTGGAATCCACTCTACTCTTGGAAAATGGCAGCAGTCATGAAGCTCCACATCCAAGCAAGTACCACCTCCTGCAGACCAGGCCATCAGATATTCTTTGCATACCCTTGGTGATATCTTGGTTCTACTGTTTAACAAACATCCATCAACTTTGCAGGATCAGGATTTTATCCTGCATGGTTTGGACATTGCCTGTAATATGGCAATGACCCACACTGTTTCAGACTTCGAAGAGATTCATTTAGTATCTTAATGTGTATTGACTCTATTTACACTTTGAACTAAGAGATGCTGGGAGCTCTTATAACATCATGAAATCTGGCAGCTGGAATTTGAGTAGCGACAAGCCTACAGATAACTGCTGAAAAGCCTTGAGTAAGGCTTCCTTCAGCTTCTGAAGCTCTACTGCACCACAAGAAGATTCGGACAGCACAACACTGGCTAACCAAAGTCAGTGCCATCCAGCTGCTCCTGTCTGGCGGGGCTCAACCGGAGAAAACTGTATGAATTGAACAGGAAAACTAATGTTTGCTCCATCAACTGCACCTGCCTATCAAATCGTGCTGCCCATTAGAGGTTATTTTCCAAAATCTCTTAACCTAATAAACTAAACAGACACACATGGTATTTATGCTGCTATGAAATACTGCAGCCTGTCAGTGCTGGAATACTTAACTATCAAATCTACCAGTTAGCTCACCTCTCCAGAGGATTTTAACTCATGACAGAAGTGAATTGGAAAGGCAGATGTTTGTACAGCAATTTTCAGAGAGAAACAGAACCCACATCAGAGCCCGGGGTTTGAAAATAGCATCCCCTCTCTCCCAGTAACGTAAGGATTAAGTGTCTCCGTTAAGTGTTTCCAAACCACATGATCCAACAGGCACAGAGCAATAGGTTTAAATAAACAAAACCAAGGGTTCGTGTGATTTAGTATCAGTGTACACATGCATATAAACAGGTTTGTTTTAGTCTATTACACAAAATAACTGACTCAAATGCTGTTATGGGCACTCATCTCTGACATGGGACATTTAATTCCCCATCAGAATCAATTAACTCATGGTTGAGACTACAACTGCAGGGAATACTAATTAATAACTATTAATTAGTCAGTTAAAGGTTGGGACAGCCTGTCAGCCTCTGTCTCAGGTGAGTGTTATACAATACAAGGCTCACTGGAACAACCAGTTTGAAACCAAGCACATTTTCCTTTTGAGGAAAGTAATTAATCTGCTGCTTGTAATTCTGCTCAGTTTCTTCATTAAAAGCAGCATCCGTCCCCCTTTGCTGCAGACTCTGCCCAGCAGATAACCTTCCTCGCTGTGCTCACCTGCATCACAACACCTTGAGATGTACAACTCCAGTCATGGTCCATTACATCGTCGTTAGATCCTGCAACAAGGGGAACTACAGCTTAAACAGCTACTGCAACCAAACGCTGCACTGTAATGCTGTTGTGCTACTGGAAGCTTAGCCTACATGCCGAGAGGAGGATACTGCTGCGCGAGGAGACACTGGGTTATGTGTTTCCTAGCTTGGAAAGGGAATCTGCTTCCCCTCCAAGAACCAGCTGACAGCTCAGGAATTCCAGCTGTAAAGCAGGCGGTCAAAAATCTCCAAGTCCCTGGTAAGGTTACCAGCACCTGGAGCCTCTTCTAAAAGTAGAAGACACCTTCCAGAAAGCTGGAAGGATGATTTCTGCACAACCTTGTTCACTGTGGAGCAACGAGAATGTTTCTCTCGACAAGGATACTGAAATAGCTTGTCAGCATCTCAATATAAAGAAAAATGGTGCTACAAGGACAGAAGCGCAAAGATAGCCAAAGTTTACAAATAATGTGGGGGAAAGGGGAGTGGAAAAAAAAAATAACCCACAGCCCAGGAACATGTTCTCCACATTGTTTCCTGTATGACACTTCATTAAAGCAGCCCTGAAAATAGTCTGTATGAAGTCCAGTTGGAAAACAAACCAATGAAAGCAACTAACATATACTGCTCTTGCAGAAAATGTGTGTATGTAAAGAAGTTAAAGAGCAGAAACTAATGAGTTCTACTAATTCTTTAAGAAGACATAATCCTAATAAATTCACTGGAGAAACCCATGCTGAGAGCAGGCAAAGAGGCTGAAACCCCTGACTCTGGATCAACCCATGCAAACACACATTGCACCTCTGCACAGTTACACAATTTCAGCGCAGAGAAAAGCAGACACCAAGAACACTCCAACTATAGCAGCACTTAAGAAGTCTCCCTTCTTTACAAAGGCATCTGTGCTGTTCCTGCCGAGGAAAACTAGCAAGGAAAAGGCAACTTCTACTCTATTTCTTTCTGTGTAAAGAAGACAAATATTTTTTCCTGATCCTGCCCTGTTCAGGTTTGGGACCTTCTGTCAAAATTACATCAGATGTTTCTTCCCAGAAGCACATAATTTCCAACTGCACACCCTGAGAGCTTCAAAATGCTTACTCTCCATCTAGCCTAACCAAAAAAAAAAAAAAAAAAAATCACACCTCCCCAAAGTTAATATCTCCCAAAATTTCTGACATATGAAAGTGTGGGACCCACCAGATTGGGAGCTCTGCAATTATCTATCACAGAGAAATGGGTCATGGTTATTTGGATACAAAATAGCTAGGACTTCTCAAAATTTCCAGAAGTAATAAAAGTCTTTATTTAAAGCACAGAGGCAAAGAACAAAGGGAAGAGGAAATTAAAGTAAATCTTGCACCACTGAGCTGGCACAGACCACTAGATCAATGCCAGCACACAGCTCCGCTGTATGGGAGCTCTGCATTCTGATTACTAGCAGTCTGCATGCAAATGCACCACTAAAGGAAGAACAAAGAACAAAGAGAAAGCAAATACAAATTCATACGCACAATCATTCAATTTGGGTTTACTCATAAAAGGAATTTCATTCCTTGCTTCCTCCTCTGAAAGGTTGTTTCCGTGATGGCTCTTTCTGCATTTGCAATATAGCGAATTCAACAATCCACATTCACACATTCATATACGTGCAGCAAGGATGCTGTATCCACCTTTACTTACAAACAACAAAAATGAATTCTATTAGTTCAAAGACATCACACTTTTCTCTAAAATGTATTCAAAGAAAACAATTTCTAATAGTAAGCTTCTCTCTTGTCAGCATCACAGTATGCACACGTGCCTGGTCTGGGGTGGTAGGGAAGAAGTACACACTTTTGTGAAATTTCTGAAGTACTGAAGGATTCCTACCTCCATTACCATTAACAGCTGGGCTTTCTGGTATTCCGCAATGTCTGCAAGTCTCTCTCGATCACTCCATCAAAGGCCACAGAGCTAGATTTCTGAACAAGTTGTCAACTTTTAATAGTCTCTTCATAATAGCAGTATTTTTTAAATGAATAAGATTAGGGAGCAGATTTTTAAACGTTTTCCAGCACCGAAGAGTAGACAAGCATGCAGTGGCATTTTCAAAACCATCAGGGAATCCAGTTCCCATTACACTCAGACACTGTTTTATATTTCATAAAGATACATAAGCACTACTCATATACTTACAGACAGGAATGAGCCGGACCCTAGACAGCAAAACCAGCAGAAGTACAGCTCATTCCCTCCAAAACAATGGCCTTCAGGCCAAATCATACCTTTCCACGAGGCCAAAGGTAATACAGACTGCTAGCTAAAACACACCCCAGGACCATGCAATATCTTTGTCCTACTCCAGCGCAGCCACCAACAGGAAAATCAGCTCTGGGACTCTAAGCCACAACCTCCCAGCTTAACATCTTTTTCTTCTGTGTCCGCTCACAGAAATACCTTTGCAACAAAACTCTTCCTTGCTACACAGACATAGCACATGCTACTAGCACAGCATCAGTCCTTCTCGCAGAGGCAATTTATTCACATCCTTCGGACACTGGCAATAGTGCAAGGACCTGCAGTACACGCTCTGGATAACACATGGGGAATCCCTTCCCATGGGGCTGGAAATGAAACTAACCTAAAGCAAATATTCACTGGGGAGTCTTAAAGTCAGTGATTAAAGCCAACCCGAATAATCAGACACGTTTTGTTCTCTCTAATCATCGAATTACTGTCCAGATTATCTTTGACATGTGAAAAGAAAAGATTGAATGTTGAATTTACTAATTTACTTCTTTAATAACCAACTGTGTGATGTCCCATTTGTTATATATTTCTCCCTCACACTGTTCCAAGAGCAAATACAAGTTTTAATATTGTTTATGTTACTATCATTTGAAAATTAATAGCTTTTCATATATCTTTTGACTTCCTAGTGGCTACAAGGAAAAAAAATCTTAAATATATTCAAGGCTAAGTGTCATTTAAACTGCCTCTGATATACATGTATTATAGTAAATTACCATAAACATGCTATGCAGTGATGGAGACAAATGCCCAAAGAGAAAACCCATGTAAACAAGATAAGTAAAACTGTCTTATACATATTTAAGGGATCCATAAATGAGAGCTAGTCATAAACTTGACAAAGGTAATAGAAGATATATGTTAAACTTCATTGCCATAAAATTCAGGTTAAAAAGGTGATATAAATATTTTAGTCTTTTATCTAAGACTCTATCATTAAAGATTTAGTCCCTCTTCAACTGCTTCTGGGAGGTTGAAAGGAGTTTTTTTTCCTTTTTCACTTTTTTTTTGGTAAACTTCTGCACCTTCCATTAGTTGTTGAGTTGTGCTTCTTTCTACCCATGATTCTTAACTTGTTAAACGTTGATGAATTATATACAGGTATATATGCAATGCATCCAGAGTTACTAAAAGACAGTTGACAGTTTTCTGATGAAGGGGCTTCCAAACACAGGGATTAATTTTCTACTAATTAGAAACCCATGTTAGCGGTATTATAACTGAGACCCACAGGCCACTTTGCAATGGGAGGGTGATCTCCTCCTTAGCACAGAGGGCTCAGAGCTTGCTTTCGCTTGTTGCTGAAGGTCCTGAGCAACCCGCTGCGGCTGACCCTGTTCTGTGCAGGTCCTTGGACTGGGCGATCTCCAGAGGTGCCAAGCACCTGCATCTGCTCTGAAAACCCTATTCCAGCGTTCCTCTCATCAGCCAGCACAGACACTGGGCGACCTCTCCACGCTGCTCCCCTCCCAACCCTCCTGAGCATCATTTGACCCTTCAGGTTCAGCTGTTTAAATGCTTTTTGACCCTTTGGTCCCTTCTCCAGCCCTGCCATTCTCCCAGTTTCAGCAACTGTAACTTGAAAAAAACAGCCTACAGAAGGACAGTGGGATATCTTCTTATACCATAGATGTTACAGTTATAGACATCCAAGATGACGTGCCACTGTTCCCTACCCTCTGTAGTTAGGAGTAGCTCCTACCTGAGCTCAAAGACCACATGACGAGCAATAGTTCTGTTGCCAAAAGACTGATTTTACCATGGCTTTGTGGTATTTGGTATTTTTCCTAAGTTCCCAAGTACTCAAATACAATATTTGCATGGGAATCTCACCCCATTCAATTTCTAGTTCCCGAGGTTGCAAAACAGGGTTAAAAACATGGCAGAAAAATAGAAAGGATGCCTTAAGAGTCCATGAAAATACCCAAAAGTTAGTTTTCAAAAAAGGAAAATCCCACATAAACCGCTTCTATTCCTTAAGTTCAGCCTCAAAAATTGTGGTATGGCTTCTAACCTTTCAAAAGTTAGGCATACCAACCACCACTGGGTATAAACACTGAGCCTTATCATGGGCTTAAATGCTTAACATTCTGACACAGAAACACAGCTGCCATGGGTTTACACCAACATCTGCCCCAGAACAATTTAATGACAGATACTTATTCTTATATAAATAAATATATGCCCTTGAGGTGTGTAACTTACATGTATTACATGGAAATAGCTGTTAATGCTTATTACATGTACACTTAAGTATAACATAGCTGTTGATCCTGGGTTTAGTTTCCAGTAGCCACCTTTAAATTAAAAAATAAAAGTAGTAAAGTGAGGTTGATTGATTGCATCAAAACGTTTGGGATAGATCTGTATATTCTATACATTATCATACAAACAAAACTCCCCTGGAACACAGCGAAAGCACTTTGGTATTTAGGGTCTTGCTTTTTCGCTCCGTCTCTCAGTGATTTCCTCATCAAGTCAGTTCAATTTTCAAGTGTTTCCCCTCTCACCCCCAACAGCCACTCCTGATAATTGCCTAACTCTGAAAGCCAAGCAAGGTCTTTTCTGGCTTGTATATTAGCAGCAGTAGACTGTGAAACCAGAGGTTAGTTAATAAGCCATCAGGACAGTCTGGACTGTCACTACAGCCCTGGCAGAAGCAATAACACTGGTTTAGCCAGCCAAGTAACAGAACGTAACGCTGAATATAGCCAGGTAGCAGAAATCTATAGAGTATAAAAACCTGCCATTCACGAGCAACTGCTTTTGAGTCAGGAGCCACAGGAAAAGACACCAACATCCAAAAATATTCTGAAATATTTTGCCAACGAAGTTAAATTTCTAGTGTTTGTTTTAGATCCTGTGCTTTAGGGGAGGAGAGGAATTTTTTCACCTTTTTTCCTGTTTTGAGCTTTTCTTCTGTATTTGAGCAAAGATGGCCCAGAACCAAGTCCCTTGATCCAAATATTTCCGCACTCTTCAAAACCCAAAATCTGTACATTGTGCCTGTAATGTATTTCTCCCTTTGGTGACTGCCTTGTAGTTTCTTGCATTCCCTCTCTGAGCCTGTTTGCCAATCTGTTTATTTTCTCTTCATCAACTTTTTTGGGAAGAGGCCATTTCATTTTCCATCAAGTCTCTTCTCTCTTCCATCGATTCTTATTCTGTAGTTTTCCCTTTTGCCCTCACACAGCACTACACACATTTTCCTCTCCATTAAGTTAACTCACAATTCATCAAGATTGTGCACTACAGAGCCAAACAGATATGGAGCTGTTTTAGAAGAAAAGGCAGGGATTGCTCCAGCTCACTAATAAAGGGTATCAATCTTGCTCCTTTTTAAATGAAACATGTTGTAAGCTTCTCTTAGTCACACTAATGAAAGTATTTTGCCAAGTTTATCCCTAGCACGAGTCCCAGACCAAAAAGAGATGGAAGAGTGGGGTACAGCATTGAGAATAATGGATCTATATTTTAGTTAATGGATATTACATGTTAGAAGAACTAAGAACCTTTTTGGGCTAGGAATAGGGTAATAACATGCACTTCTGTACTTGAAACGGAGGGCCAGGACCCTCACTAAGTGGCATACATAATGGCTCTGCAGACTCTGCAATGTTTCTCATGAGGTCAGCATAGAAAACAGCTCTTATCTGACCACATCTATGAAAGTCTTGGGGAGGGGTTAGGGACTTTGTTCCATTATTGAAAGGGGTTTATACATTCAAAGCCAGGAGACATGTTTAACTCAAACATCCTTCTTCAGAATTTTTCTTGCATCGCCCCAGAGTAACCGCTACTGGCACTTATCACAAAATACTGACCTGACTAGATGGTTCGCTTCTCTCATGTGGCAGCTCAAGAAGGGCAGCTTCCACTAAGAACCCTACACACTCCCTGTAGGGTGTGTGGAAAAGGGCCTCTGTAAACGGCTTCAGGAGATTAGGACTTTATTTCCAAGGATGGAAAAGGAGCTGTGTGCACACAGCTGAGGACTGCATTTTTGACGTCACTACAGTTTCCTGCTGACATCACTTTAGGGACTTGAAATCCATTCCTCTCCCCTCCTCACCTGCAGTCAAATTCTACTTTCCCAGTTTGTTCTCCATCTCCTCACCACACCAGCACTTAGTGAGCATGAATAGAGTTTAATGCCAACTGTGCAGCCCATGACTTGCACTGCAGTTTCTGTATAGTCTTTACATTTCTCAAGACAGCAACTGCAGAAGAGCTTTTCCTCTTTTCCCAGCTGTAAGGCAGCACAGGCCTCCCAAACTCAGCATGCATCCTTTGCTCCATCACTGAATTCTGTACAAGGTCACACCAAGGCCCTTCAAAGGGAACAGACAGAGCTTAGCTCCCCACACACCTCACTGTTCTTCTGAATCTATCCAGTGCTCAATTCCCAAGTTACAGATGCATTATTGTGAGAGAGATGTAACCACCTCAGCTTTAGCTGGTGCCTCCCCCCATCTCCAGCTAGCCTTCCATACCATTACAATAGTCCCAATTACTGCTCTTAATGCCTTATTCTCCCTTATTCCCATGAGAGACCTCATTTGCCTTCATCCTGAAATAATATGATATATTATCACCAGTTATCACAAATTACAATTTCTGTCTCTCTTGGGGAGTATATTTTATACCTTCCTCCTTTTCTGCAGCTCAACGGGACAGATCATTAAGAATGATTTAAAACAGAGAAAAGCTGGTCTACTTGAGTACTTATACCATAACTTGACCAAAAAAAAAAGCAGCAGGATGGGAAAAAAGAGACAGGTAACCATCAAAATACAAGATCTTAACATCCAGAAGTTCACAACTGTCAAAAAGATCAACTCATTATGATGGGACAATGTAAATAGCCCTTCTGACTTTGATAAGCACAAAACATGAGCTGTGATGATGATGATATAATTTGATGTGGCGGGGTTGTTTTTTTTTAAATGATAAATGAACTCCTTGCTTCTTTTCTTTTTCCTGATAGTTTTGAAAGGGGAGACTGTACAATGGCAGGGAATAATTGAATTGTAAAGACAGAAGCACAGATGGATAACAACTCTCTGTCATTTGTTCCTGAAACTTCCTAAATGAAATTCACATCAAAATGTAAAAAAATCTGTAAAGCATCATTAATTTCAAGGGATCAGAGTAAGACTTTAAGCAGGAACTATGAAATAGTTTGTGTGTACTCTTCTGATGTCTTTCCTATTTCATCTAATTAACAATAAAACAGATGTCCCGTGACAAAATCAGCTTTTTCATCCAATAACACTCCAACGATTTAAAAATGCCAATCCCTTCACATATGTAAGTTAAATGTCACTGGAGACAGTTGATGCAATTTAGAGATAAAAGCAAAGTGAGTATTAGCATTGGCTAACTAGCTACAGGGTTGTAAAAAACTATTGTCTTGTCCTTCAAAGTTAGAAATCACCCGTGCAGTCATTTTCAACTAATCCTGTTCACAGTTCTTAAAATGTAATCTTACAACACTCAAGAAAGTTACATTGGTAAGTTACAAAACTTAATGCATATGAATTAAAGTACTCAAAGCTCTCATAAAGGCTCATATTCTGAAGTAAAAGTGCTCTGAATCTGCTGTTGCTCATTTGTAAAAGTCAGGAATAATGGAAGAGTAAACTTCAACTCAGAAAAATAAACCAGCAATATAATAGCAAAAAGGACTTTGTTTACCTACCTAGAAGCAGGAAAACTCACAGCATTGATATATCCTTACAATAATACATGGCTGAAATATTCCAGCACCATGAACATTCACTTTTAATGACTCACTGACACTCTCTATCTACTGCTAATTTACCACCTGCCCACCTCTTGATGGTGTAAATATCGTTCACCTGCAGGTTGGCATCAAAGGCAGGGAACTCTCCATTTGTTTACGTTATTGTTAGGAGTTAACACACAGAACCTGAAGCAGGCCAAGGCTGCTTCAGGTGAAGAGATCTACTTCAGAAATATTCACAAACTTCACTTTAAGAATACCTCCTCCCCATAGGTCGCCTCAAAGAAAATGAAGTTATTTTTGCCATTCAGAAGATACCCTTTAGTACAATACAATTATTCTGAAGACACTACATCTCCTTATGAAATGTGATATACAGTACTCAGAGTGACTGGAGAAGTTAATCATAGTTGCAGTTGTGTCTTTTCCAATCCACGCAGTTGTGTGATTGACTGAAACTCCCAGAGCGGAATTCAATTAAGTATAATTTTGATTCTCCTAAGACAAGTCTGCCTTTGTTGTAACACCAAAATCAGTTCTGAACCACAGATAAAATAGATATTAAATAATGTAATCTGCAGCTGCTCAGATAGAATAAATGCCACCAATAATAATGCTGCCACTGTTACCTTCTGCAGACTTTGGAGTCTGTTTTCTCCAAAATTGAATTACAAATATCTCAGGATATAGGATACTATGGGGTAGTTTTTCAAGGGTCTTTAGTTACCTGAAAGTGCAAAGAGTCCCAGGGATTTCCAGAAACACCAAGACTCCTACTCCCAGTGAATCAAGAGAAGTTGCAAACTAATCCTCAGTGTCAGAACTATGAACCTATATTGTGGTGACATCACCTTCAGCAGATTATCATGGCTGTGACACATCAAAGAAGTGCTTTGATAATGCTGGGTACAAGGGTGATGGTGCAGCAATGCACTGGTCTGTGGGAATAATCACCATGATTTGTCATCCAGAAACCTTGAGAACTTCTGTATAGTCATAACAGTACTAATTTTAATCAGTTAAATACTGCCCAGGATTTGATCAATTCACCCACTCTAATCTCTATTGCCACGTCAAAGCCCATTTAAGCAGTATCCAGTTCTTCCATACAATCCATAAACTGCCAACACTTTTCACCTCCACTCTCATCACACTGAGGAATAAGATAAAGGAGCCCCTGAGTTTGTCCCTTGTGAAGTGGCGGCTGCAAGACCAGGGTCAGGAACCAACACCATCTCCCCATTCAGTGCTCACACCATGCCAGACATGTTTCCCATCACCTGTCTGTTGTATCTACCTGCTGCCTCTTGTTTGATGGTCAGTGCCAAAGATGCTGGCAGCCACTGTAGTCACAGTAATGCATTTTAGAAGTACAGACAGCTTTGCTCTTTTCAAGCTCTTTCATTCTGCTCGTTATGGAGAATATAGTCAACAGAAAGGATAAAAACCCCTGAGTTACCATTACAGACTGGCTCCCTACAGGAATGGACCAGCCAACACGCAAAACGTTTCTAGTAAAGGGACAAATTACACCACCCCCACCCCCAACATACTTAGAGGATGGTTTCATTTCCTAACATACTATTTACAGTTAAAACCCAGCCACGGAAGGTACACATCAGGTGTGTACAGCGAGGGAAAACACTACCAGAGAAAGGTGAGGGCAAGTAGAGCTGAGCGTTACGCAAAAGAACAGGAAAAAATGGATCTCAAAATGAGACAGGATCTGACAGTTGAAGGTCAGATGGCACAAAAGTGCTGCTTCATTGAAGACTAGGGAGAAGCGGCGGTGGCTTTAAACACAGTCTTTGCTGCTCTCTAGTGGCCGAACACCCACTCAGCTCCCCACAACGGGCTGCTGGAAACTGGAAATGGCTAGTCCAGCGGCATCTCAGCCTCCGTTAGGAAGTTGTATCATTAAATATTAGCAGCTTAGAAATGTGTAGGCTACTATTATTCTATTTCATTTGTGTTAGGGAATCTTGTATCTTTTTTCCTACTTTGTACTATTTACCGTAAATTAGAGCAACACTGAAACATTTTTATAGGTCACTAAACTCTTGGAGGAGATGGTTAGTGAATGTTTCCAGTATGAATAACATCATGGACTAAGGAGGCATTTTGGACATTACTGCAATAGAATTGAATCCACTCCAGCCCCTCCATAAGAGGGGAAAAAACCAAAACCCACACACATGTGGAACGCAAGGAGTTACGTATGTTTACTCCAAAGCTGATTTTGGCCTTGAAATTTTCATTTTCCTCTAACTTTTTTTTTAATTCCTGGAATGTTCCACATTAACCATTGGCTTTGTTAAAGAGTACAAGACAGCAGGGTGCGAGTATCGCATCACACTGTCTTACAGTACTACAACAAGCAAATCTTAAGCCCCCTTGTGCTGTAGTCACAGCAGCAGAACTCAGGAGGGTGGTTTTCTATGTCCCAAAGTAGAGGCTCACTCTTCTCCACCCTTTGGCTTGCATTCCTGGATTAGGATCAGAGGGGAAAAGGCAGAGAGATTCTATGCAAGAAACTTGTGCAAGGTCACCACAATATTTATTTTATCATTGTGTATACACAACCTCCCTTGTTTGCATGCCTTAGGCCTGATTTGCCTTCAGTGGGTAACATAACACTTTATTCCTTACACTAAACAACCATGAAAGAGAAATATTACACAGGACATGACCTAAGTTTTCCACAAACAAACAAAAAAGTGTAAACAAAAAGAAAAGCTAGAAAGTGATGCACATGATAAATTCACCTTTCTGTTCACTCACTCAACATTCCTCATCACCATGACAAATTAAAAGCACTTTACAAAATCCCATGGAAGTATAACCAAGGTGCCAAGTAAACACATTAGCACAGAAGCAGCATGAGTAGCTCAGCACACTCATGAATGGGCAAAAAGCCTCTATGGTTACCACAGTCAAGTTTGGCACTGCAAAGGGTTTCTATTTTTAGCCCAATTTCCAAAGGAAATGTGGTTTATGCAATCGTATTATGTGCAAATATTGTGTCTGTCATCTGTACCAGTATCACTACTCTGCCTAAATAGCTAACTTGGACTAAGTCTCATAAATTATGGAAATGCACAGGAACTTGGTTCATATAGCAAGTCTGATAGGAGAGGATGTCCCTGAAAGTGCTCATTCTGACTGCAAAACTTCCACCTAACACCAATACCTACAGATCAGGCTAGAGGCTTTACTGCAAACGCCACCTTTTCTGTGTAACAATAACCAAGTACAATCAACACAGTTTCCAACAAGGATCTGCGGTTCACTGCATGCTTGAGTCTACAGTCCACACTGGTGCAAAATAAGTTAATACAAATAATGTTTTTAACAAGGAAAAACAGTAACAATCAAACTTACCAGTTTCTTTAGGAACCCCATTATGCTGCAAATATACAGAGTAAGACACATGCTTTACCTCAGAGCAAGTGGAGAGGGAAAGCAAATGGGTCAGCAAGAGCACAAAACAGGATGTGACAAGAAGGGGGTGGAAGAGGACCAGATACTGTCAGTAAGCACGAATCCCACCACAGCCTGGGTCTGTGTTAGCCTAGGAATTGCACAGACCCACAGAAACAGTCCCCTTCCCCAAAGCACTGTGGATTTAGCAACACAGAAAGTCGGAGACAGGAGAGAGAAGACATGAATTGCTGTTGAGTATAATGCCAAAACTGGATGCGAGGTCATCAGATGATTGTGAGTCAGTTTAACATCTGTGGCATATTTGTTTTTACCTAAATTAAATAAGGACTTTTGAAAACTGCAGAAATAGGCCTCTATTTATTTAAATTGCCTTTCATACTGTGTTAATAAAAGTATTGCATGACATTCTGAGCTGCTGTTCCCTTAGTAGCTGAAATTTTCTCTGTCAATTTCTTGTGCTGACATTTTACTTTTATTTTTAATCTTTGGGCTCACAGCAAATGTTTTTCACCCTGATTTCCTTACAAATATTTGGGGCTTGCTCCTGCATTCCTTGAAGCCAGTGAAAATCCTGAATGAGCAAGGAATGCAGAACCAAACCAGAGTAATTTACGTTTTCTATTTTACTTGCTCTGAAAGTCCCTGAAGACATATCACTGTTTATTACTACAATAAAACATTTTTAATTCACTCAAGTGAGTTAATGACCAATAAGCCTCCTGGATATTATCGAACTGGCAAAACATAAATTATTACCATATTAGTTTCTAAAAAGCAAAGATAATATAAGCTTTTTTTCTTAAGTACACCTTTATTTGATTATTTGTTACAGTGCTTTACTGCAGAATAGTACAGCTTCTGTAGTGTGCCTCAAGCCTCAACAGTATGCAAGGCTGCAAGAGATCTAGAACTTTTCAACCTTAAAAACACAGGGAGAAGCCATCATATTGGGTTGGAAATTACCACAACTGAGGTTAATGAAATCCTAGTAACAGTCTTCCCTTTTTGCTTATATTTCAAACAGCTCAGCCAACAACAGCTATCAATCAAGGCCCTGACTTCAAGCACACATCTACGAGAAGGTTTATCCTTGCCGGGTCAGTTTTATTTACCTGTTATGTATGGTCATAGTATCAAATTATGAGCTGACTTAGGGACTGTTTGTTGTTTTTTCTGAGCCTAGCACCTACTCAGCACAATGAACCCTTATTGCTGCAGGTGCATCTGGCTGCGCCGCTAACACAGAAGAGGAGTCCTTTAATTTCGGTACAGTTACTCCTCTTTTACAGTGGCATGGAGGCAAATCACATGCAGGGTGCAGGACTGTGGTGACTCCACGCAAATCAGGGTGAGAAACAGGAATACCTGAAGTATCAGCCAGGCTTTGACCACACAGTGGCAGCAGAATCAAGACACTGCTCAAACAAGTCCTGTAGCAAACGTGTCACAGGAGCAAACTTCCACTAGCTCTTCTTTGGCGAAAGAAGGAAATAGTCCTATAAAAACACATTAGATGAGATGCATAACTGAGAGCTGTAGGGAATTTCCCAAAGTTTAAGCCCTCAATTCACCAGCTTGAGATACACGACCTGGGGATAACCTATTTGGCTGTAATGACGCAGCGTACGTTTTCAGCCTGACTGAAAGCTGTGCCTAAGAACAAGCTCCACCACTGGCTGCCTCCTAAGAGCTCCAGAGAAGGGTAAAGAAAATTAAATGAGGTTCCTTACCTCACAAGCTACTGTAAACACAGGAGGTGGCAAATCCCATCAACACTGTGCTGGAAAGAAACATCCTGGAGCAAATGCTTCCAATCCAGTTAATTGCACAAGGCTCTTGCACTTTAATGGGAGTTTTGATCAGTCAACAAAAGGTAAAGTAATTAATAAATTAATAAATAAATAATAACACACAGAGTGCTTGATCTCCTTCACACTTGTATGAGTAATTCAGAACAACTGTCTCAGTGTCCAAATTTGTCTATTTATGCCACCCACAACAATGCCCGTGGGACAACAAACTAGCTTGGAATTGCAAAGGTGTAAGGTCAGCCCTGTCTCCTTCCTGGCTGCCAGCAGAAGAAAGATAGCACAGGACCTCCTCCCTACCATCAGATAGGTAGTCCTCCACAATGGGATGACATCCCGTGACAGTCTGGGGTCCCTCTGTGCAACGATCTTAACCCAAGGTAGCACATCTCAGCCATCACACAACAGCGGAAGTTAATATACTTTAAAGGCTGCAGGCCCCCCCGCCCAGGGTGCATGGTTCATACTACACAGCACCCACTTGTCAACACATCCAGCGCAAAACTCTTAGAGTAGTCAAACGGAGCCAACAAGAGGCAGCACGAGAAAACACCAGATGGAACGGAGGAGCAGGGTGGAGAAGAACTAAAAAGCTCTGTGGTCTGCAGACTCCACAAAGCCTCTTTGAGGAAATGGGCTGAATGGCAGGGGTGAGAGGGAGGGGCAAGATAGGAGATGGGGAATTTTCCCCTCTTGTTCCAGAGCCCTGCAGGGACCCTGTTCCAAAGCCAGCACTGCCCATCCCTGCACACCCCCGCTGAGCTGTTCTAACTCCCACTGGGACAGACTTTGGGACAAACAGCTCGGAGGGATGGGAAGAGCCTGGCCTAGGAAACTGCCAGAGAGCAGGCAACACTGCACACGAGCCAGCCGGGAACAGCACGGCAGCTTCCACAGCAGTTAGGAAGGAAAATTGTGGTTTCATGAGCTTCACTGCACAAAAGAGCAGAACACTGTAAATTAATTAGCTGCCCTCCTCTAAACCAAGCACTTGCTGCAGCCAGGTGCCAGGAAGGAAACGGTGAAGCACTAAGGGCAAAGTGAATCATCCACAGCATTAAACAAGCTTGTCAGAGAATAAATGCATGCAAACCTAGAGGATGAGAGCAGCATGTATGCACCACACACATTTTTCAGTTGGCTGTGACCATTTAACTGAACAAGAAGTCATCTGCCTTAATCATTACTATTTAAATTTATTATTCATTAACCACATATATTATTTAAATCTAAAACCTATATTATTTAAATCTAAAACCATGGATCCTGGAAGCCCGTGTGAGACACTGACTGCTTTCAGCTCCTGATTGTTGGCAAAAGCCTGTCTTCTGGTACTGCCAACCTGGACTCCTATACAAGAAGTCAGATCTGGCCTTGGACTGCTTTGAACGTAACATTTCAATAGCTATGTGATCCCATTAATTTTATCAGGCCTTTATGGTTGATGATTTCATTTTTTCTTCCTCAACCAGATGGTTAAAAGTTTGCTTAAAGCAAAATCTGAGGTTCTCATGGAATACCAGGATTCCTAGGGTCAGGTCTTACAAAAAAATCCTTTCAGTACTACCAAGATATTCACTGGACAATACTTACAGAGCATATTTGCTAGATGCAGTGATCGTTCTTGTTTCTCTCTTTCAGATTCTAACTAGCTACTGTACATGAGGAAAGTTTGGGCTGAGAAGGACACGGTACTTTACCTGAGCCCCAGGTCATTCCCCCTGAGCCCACAGGGGCTTTGTGGTAGAACAGGAAGTTTAACCAAAGCCTTCTGAGCTGCAATGAGGTGCCCAAACCACAGCAACATTTTCTGCATTTGCTTGCAAGAGGGACACCTCTTAACCTCTGCACTTCCACAAGAGCTCAGCATACACTGCAGGCACCTTTAAAGTTTTATACATGATTGTTAAAACAAAGAGGATTAGGAGAAACTACCACCACTACAAACCAAGCCTCCTGCATTCTCCTAATCATCCCTTTGAGTCACTCTCAGGAGAGAGGGTGCTTCCTGAGCCTTGTCAAGAATCCTGCTCTGCTACTTGGTAACTAAATCTCAGGAAGAAAAAGAGTCTGAAGAAACACAGTGCCGAGTGAGAGGTTTTTTCAAAGGGATTTTAGTGGCAATTAGGTAGAAGACACTTTGAAAACTCTATCACATGCAGTCACAGGAACCTGCTACCTAACTTAGAGAGAAGGGCTGAAGGTTTAAGAGCCAGAGCAAGGAACAGAGTTACTGAAGAGACCCTGTTAAAGACAGGTGTGCTAATTAAAGTACAAACTAGGGGGAGGAGAAAGTAGTCTTGCTACAGAAGGACAAAAAATAAATCCCTTCTTTTGGTCAGATTATGAGCTGTTCATTACAAACTTTCTGTACAAAATATGGCATACAGTTCTCTGGCCTAGAATATTTTCATAACAATGATATTTTAAAAATACTGAACACTGGATACCAACTATAATATTAAAAAAAAAAAAAAAGAAAGGCCTAAACTATAATGCTCAGATCCATCTTCTCCAAAGTTCAGGGTTTTGGTTCTCTTGGACCCCACTCCTATAGAACTAGGATACACCTGAAGAAAATTTTTTACTTTAATTTTTCACCCTTCTTTTTTAGATAGTATTTTCGGGGAATGCAGTTTCCTGTTTTTGCAATTCTTTCGTAAAAAGAAGGAAAAAATATAAATATTTGTAAAAACAATACACAAAATCAGTTTTGAAACAATAAAAGTGTAATGGAAAGATGGGGACAGACATGTGATTTGAGATGACTTTCAACTTCGACCTAATTCAGGATAGATAACTTACGGGGGCCAGATATGCCCAATAACTTAATTTTATACTGTTCATGGCCATGTGACTTTTTCAAGTTATTAGTAGATAACCCTGAGACACCTATTACATGGCATGCCAAAACTGCTCTTTTTCCTCTGTGAGGAATTATTTCCCCTAAATAAGCCAGCTTTCATTTTGGCAGAGCTCCAATTAATAAGATGAAATTCAAGATGTGTATTGTGCATCCCTTTTGCAATTCCTTGTTTATATACTGGAGTACACTTCTGGAAGGATAAGGAACCCATTGGCTTATACTTGTATAAACCTGCTTGGTCATCAGGAAACAGCTGGATGAAGGATGCAAGAAAACTGAGAATAGTGACTTTTATTGTATGGTTCTCAGGTCTTCACTGAGGTCAGTAAAATAACGTGAGCTGTCTCAAGAGAGCTTAAAAAAAACCCACACATTTTTCTCAGCTATATTTATCTTAACTATAATTACTTTCCTCTTGACTAGCAATTATACTGTGCTGAAATGACTATAGTATCAGTCTTTCAATGATATTTGAAAGACTGTTTACTAGGCTAGCACTCACCTGCTTTTCCACATCAATATAAAACAAAATTCAAAGTGAGCTCTAACAGGTTATTACTGTATTTTTGGGGAATGTTTGGACCTGTCCAAGGCACACAGAAAAAGCAGCCCTGTACTGTAAAGCCAGTGGATATTGGGGATTTCACAGAGCTAGGTCACGTGTTTATTTTGCTCTTAATGTCACATTCTAACCTCTCATATGTATTGTTATCTTCCTAATCTACACAAAATAAACTTCATCGCAAAACATGCATTTCTCACTGGTCTCCTGAGAATAAGTTTGCCATAATCAGCACCTCTGCTAAATTATCCTCAACCTTAAATCAGCACGTGGGTCAGCATGGGTGACATGATGCAGAGTGTATAGCTGTGTTAGAAAAGTTAATTGGTAAAGGAACTACAAATGGTAAGTTACCTCATAGGATAAGGTGAAATAAGTACACACACCGGCGTACATATACACACACAGAGACTACGGTCACAGAATTCAGCCATTACTTGGTTGTAATGACCTAACATTTGATTACAGGCTTTCAAAAATAAAGAGATGGGCAATATCCCATGCTGATTTCAGTTTTCACAAAGGAACATGAAAATGAAAATAAAATTAGCAGTGTAATTTACAATGGTAAGAGGCAGTGTCTGCTACCAGACTTGTTTTACCTCAGATTCAATACGTGTGCCTGACAATGCTTAGAAGTATTAAGTCAACAGTATGCCAATGGCACCCCAAAGCCTCAGGTGAAAAGATCCTCCCACCTTGCTTCCACCAGCTCTTCTGTGTCCAGTCCAGACAGTGCCTGCTGCCATCAAACACTCTCAGTGTGCTTCCACAATGCTGCAAAGAAATCATCATGTGTTTAATCACTCAAAATAAGCTTAGAAGTGAAGCAACACACACAAACATAAATCAAATACCCAGGAGGGAGTAGGTTCTCTGGCATTTCCAGGTGGAAATTTCTCTTTGGGGCAAGAGGCCCTGAGGGAGCAGGAGGCCCAAGGCCTCCTCACCACCATCTTGTTTCACTCAGGGCACAGGGAGAGGCCAAATGAAACTGATACCTCAGCCATGACACTGCAGGCAGTCCTCCAAGGGCCTGAGCAGGGGGTGCAGGTGTAGCTCAGCCCTGGGACCAGGGGATGAGTTGCTGGATCTGGAAGGAGACACAGGGACACTGCTGGGAGACCTATGGCTCCCCCTCATCCAAAGGGGACACCGATCAGGCGCAGCCAAGCTGGCTGTTACTGCGAGCAGACAGTCAAGGCAGGGAGGAGAGATGGGCACCATTCACCAAGAAAAACTCCCTCAGGGGCAGATGGAAACAGCCCTGGCATCCACATGTTTGAATGGCTCTGTCATGGGGGTTGTTGGCTGCACTCAGCCCCATGGCTGCTCCTGCTGCCCCTCAGCGTGCTGAGGAGAGGCAGGAGCCCACCCGGCACCCCACAGCCCTGCCCGGCGCAGCTGCCTGCCAAGGCCATAGCAACAGCCCTGCCCACAGGTTGGCTTTGCCTCATGAGGAGCTCCATGAGATTTTTAAAGGCTGGCAAGGGTTCAAGGCTTGGCTTTCATCTTGTCCAAAAAATACGGCACCACCTCCCAAGAGCCATACTGACTGCCCACACACCACCACCCCACATACCCACCTCCCAGTGTGCTGGTGCAAATAGGCCTCTGACCTGGCTGAGCCAAGCTGGGTCCTCTGGTGAAGCAAGTGTCTGCAGAGGGGCTGTCTGTGTCCCAGCTAACACCCACCTGCCTCCCCTCTGGTGAATGACCTGCCGCCATTTTCCCTTTTCTCTCCAGCCCTTTTTCCTCTTCAGAAGTGTGCACCTCAGCTTCGGCAAGCTGCTGCACCTCAGCTTCAGCAAGCACGCTTCTCCTGCCTTGCATTTGTGCTTCATGTTTCCTTTTTGTCCCAACAAGGTGGTTAAACATCCCCACAAAACTCAGAAATTCAGAATGTAGGAATGATGCCATTCTGACAAACAAAAAAGCCAGTTAAATATTTTAAGCATTGAGAAGTGATTGAGTCAATCAATCAAAAAAAATACTGTTGATAAAGTGTCTAGATCTGATATTATTAGAAGGGTGGAAGAACACATTCTTTTTCTGAATGTGTCCATAATGACAAACGCAAAAAGTATTTTATTTATACATATAAAAAGTCTTTTGTTATAGCAAAAGTCTATAATGATAAAGAAACAGTCATGTGGGCTATACCAAAAAATCAAGTGCTGTCAGGTTTTTTGCCATCCTCTAAGGTAGTCTGTACTTCACAAGCAATTCAGTGCATTTCAGTGTAGGTAAGAAATATTGCACTGAATTTTTCCCTTGTTATATCTCCTTCAGGGAAGGAGAATTTCAGTCTTTTCCCTCCTCCTCCGCAGTGTTTAGGAACGAAGCATAAAGCTCTACAAAATTGCCACCAGGCTATGTACACTGGTGATCTCCTAAAGAGCAACATGTCAAAGTGCTTCCAGACCTTTTGCTGGGACAAGAAATCTTCAAGTTCAAGTGTTACATTAGGTTGCAAGGAGAAATTTGTAATATTTGAAAAACTAGAGCTAGGACTAAATTTAAGACCCTGTTACCATTTTTAAAAAGGAGGTAAAATGCTTGTTAATTTATTTGTACAGACTGAAATTATGGAACTCTGTATTTTCATCTTACAGTTGGCATTCACATACCTGCTATTTTTTTTTTCATGTTTCATCATGGGGTGTTGGTTGGTTGGTTTTGGTTTTATCTTCAGTCAGGTCTCTCATTTTCACTTTATCATAAAATATTGAGCCATCACATATACGTCCCCCCTACTGTCACGCATAGGATTGCTTGGATGAGACAGCAATTGCTCTACATTCTCTTGCCACAGCCACAGACCAAACTCCGTCTTCAATTATTAAGTGGCATTCCGAAAGAAAATTCCTACTTAAACATCAGTGAGACACTATGGCCTCATATCCTTATTTTCTTACTTGTCTTCTGTGATAGTTCTGTAGCGTTGCCAACACCAGAGTGATGTTTTAACAGTGAATCTCATGTTCCCACTTTCTTTGAGTAGTCTCTCATTTCCTTCAGACTACAAAACCAAGATAGGTAGGTGTGCTGGAGTGCCAACAGGATTTTCCCCCTTCAACGACATGAATGTCTCTATTGTTCATTAAAAACCATTCTGCAAATGCTGGCCAATAGTATTTCTGTAGCATTAATTTTAGAAGCCTGTAGGATTCTGCAGATTACGTAAAATAAATATTTTGTATTTTTGTACTCCATCCTGTTAAGTCTATTGATTTAATAAAACAAGGCACCTGAATGATTCATTGTTTTTAATCACAGCAAGGTATACCAGTAGGAATAGCCGTTTTCACTGCAAGTTCTCTAGAAGGAGAACTCATAATTCATTGTCTGCCTGAGGAGCTCTCTAAGGAGAACATTTTTACTTCTTCATTTTGTTTGCTCTGTTGGTTGATTGGCATGTATCTCTGTATATAACTATATCTATGGCACAATGTTATAATAGCAAGGGAAAAAAAATTATTACCTCTGCCTGACATTTCATCAGCAGTACTTGGGAAATATTGTCCCTGAAAAACACAGAACAGGGGGTTACAATTAACACTAAGAAGTGTTAATTAGACAGAGCTGGAATGACTTATTATAAAGCAGAGGGTATTTTACTTTTCCATGTCTCACAACAGTATAGCTTCCTGAGTGAAGTCAGGGGCCCTGCTCGTGCAGCTGGAAGTGAGGAAATATATAACCCCTTGTTGCTATACTTTATCACTGAACAAGTACTTATTAACAAGCATATTCTTTGGCACACGTTCGTATATATTCAGGACGTAGGGTCTCTTTTGCCATTGTTAGAGCTCTGCTCTAAACTCTGAGGAATTTGACACATTTTAATGAATGAAGACAGAGTCCAGGAGAGCTTTCCTGCAACAGAGATTGCACACTTAATTAGGACCCTTATTAAAAATAAATACTCAAGTAGTACAGAAGTCTGCAATTCAAACCTTATGTGTCTCCTACTGAAACTGGAGACAGTCAATATTAGCAATAACTTTTTAAAAAATTGTAAGTTGTTTTGAGTAGCTCAAGGTCACACAGTGTTGGTAAACCAGCAGCAGAATTTAGTACACAAACCAAATCTTCCAAGACCCATGTGCAGTTTTCACTACAAAACCTCACAGCTTCCTTCATTTACAAGGTCCCATTGCTCCTCTGCAACAGCAATATCTCATTCGTATTCCATGAGAATAATCCAGCGAAAGCTAAACAAACCAACCTGCAAAGATAAGGCATAATTGTACCTTTCAAAAGACTTGATATAAGTTAATATGGTCTACTTTAAGTGTACCACACTCAGCTGAAGTGTCAGTTATACTTATTTCAAGAATCACTTCATTTTCAGATTAATCTCAGAACGGATCAGGGCCTCACACCCACTGAGCGCCAGCAGCATGTTGCTATCACAGGAAGCACTTTGGTGCTGTGCATCCTGCTTCAAGGCAATATTCTGTACTTGGGTCTATGAAGAAACAAAGGCAGCTTTTGCCCAAGTGGGTCCAGAATTTACAAGCCTAACATCTGGGTGCCCCACTTACACCAGAAATCAAACTGAGAGGAAAAGAGTCTAAGTCATAGTCATTTGTGACAAATTAAAACCCAATTACTACCAACCAGGGTGATAGACACTAATAAAATATTTTCATTGTTACTGTTGCTCATAAAGACTCCAAAAGCTTTAAGGAAAAATAGCTACAACCTATTCTTTCCACAAATGAGAAGCAACACTCAGAAACCAAAGAAGAAAACAGTAAAAACAGTCATCTGTATGCAGAATTTAAATAATAAAATTAAAAAGCACAACAGTAGTCCAGGAGATTAAAATTGCAAATAGTTCAAATTTAACATATGATCTAAGGATCTGCCTAAAAAAATATGCTCTTAAGGATAAAATTTTCATACAGATTTCATTTCTGTTACAACAAATATAATCCTTGGCTTGGAGAGCATGAGTTTCAATTAAGGTTGAAAAAAAATTGATTTGTGATACCATAAACATCTGCAAAACAATAGAGACAGTCAACAAAGATGGCTCTCTGCAAAACATTTACTGAAAATCACCAACAGGATCCTTTTTGCTGTTGCATTTTGGATGCCAGATGGCTGGAGGGAGTTCCAGCAGGCAATTTCTTAATGAGAGCGCCTCTGCCCAATATCACTGACATCCATTGGATGCAGCATCTACCCCGCTGAGGCATCCAGGAAAACCAGACATTTTACCAATGACTTCACCAGGTTGGTCTTAGCTTTTTACAATTTGTGGAACATCATTTTCTGTTGTTCAGTTCAGCCCATCTAATCAGGACTAACTTTCCTTAGACATTTCAGTGATGAAGAATAAAATAGCACAGGAAATAAGGCCCCCAGGATAGCCTTAGCTCCCCAGTTGGTCCTGCTTTTAAGAGCACACTTATCACCTCCATCGCCACAGACTTCTAGCTTAATAAAGCCATTTCCCACTCAAGAGTCATGTACACCAATTCACCAGCCTTGCTCTACCACTAGAAACAATCCTGCTAGCCGAGCATGTTGACAGCCTCACCTCACAGGATTCAAGCTCTTTCCAGATCAAAGATGTACCTATCCTTGCTTGCCCAGATAAAGCAAGTTCTTCTTTCGGTGACCAAGATACTAGGCACTGACAAATAGTTGAGCCCTTTCCCATGAGGGAAATTAGGAAGTCAAAGTGAAAGATGCACAGGATCCCAGTGGGCCAGTCCACATACATTTCAGCCCGGCATCCAAATCCACAAGCACTTTCAAGTAACGTTTAGGAAATATCTCAGTAATGATGAAACATATCATAATGCCTTTGCCAGCTTCTCCAAGTGTCTGCCATGGGTATGGGGTACATCCTGAATATTTTGATACCATTAGACTCCCAGAAAATTAGACTTGGGTTAACTCATTCATCTGGTGTACTTTGGGCAACAGATTAGGCTTGTAAACCATGTGATGGATGAATTTTCCCCCAAATCCAGCAAGTCTTATACTACTACTTACACTTATGTTCCAGGATATTTTCCAATGGACCTGAAAAAGGACAAATTCAACTAGTGTTTTGGGATCCTTTTCACCCGTTGAACAGGAAGAAGGCTATAACATAATTCTTGTAGAGGAGAGACACTGAAAACACCTCTCCAATCCGTGCCGGACAAGGCAAAGCTTTCATGAAGAAGGGTACAGATTTTAGTGAGGGGCTGGGGCCATGCCTTGCTTGCCAAATCAACTGGAGCATTTTCCCATTCTTGGCCACACCACTTTAGGATTATATTCTTTGTGTCAAAGCAAAGCTTCATAATGTGGATAAAAGGAACCGTTAGATAAATTAAACATAATTCACCCCTCTAAGCAGGAAAAAGCCAGGCATCTCGTAACTTCATTCTAGCACATGAGACAGCACTGCAATTTTAGTCCATCTTCTCTGTGCCTGATCATTTGCCATTTACTCCTATTGAACAGGTCCTTAATTAGATTCTCCTGAACAGTATAAGCTATCTGACTCTCCCCTTACAAAGCAAAGGCTCTTTACATTATAATCTCCACTATTTGCCCCACTCATTTGGCTGTAAATATCTATGGCTAACCTTTCAAGCAGGAGATTTAGAAAACTGAGGAAATCCATAGGTTCTACTCAAGGTAAACCACGGGCTTCCCCAAGCCATGAGAGGAAATCAATATCCCATATCCCGCTTACAAGAAAGTGAGGTAGCATTCTGATACCTTTGTTCCCTATAAAGCTGTTTCATCAGAAACACAGTCCCTGCTGCACAAACCCGAGCGTGTTCTGACAGTGTCTTCTCAAGCTACCATTGTTACTCTTGGTTAGAAGTTCCTGGTCTCTGGATTCAGCTCCCTTTAGCAGGGGTCATACCCTCCTCCCTCCCCTGACTCCAGGTCCTGCTGACCTTTAAGCCCTTCTCTGGGTCTGCTGAATGGTTTATAGGGGCCCTCCCTTGCTGGCCCTGCTCCTGTCTTGTTGAACCACTGTGAACCTCTCCTATATTCTGGTCCAGGGCTAGTACCCCATTTCACTTCCAAACATCTGATTTTAGCAATGACCTCAGCATTTTAAGGCCAGCCAGTCTTGTTAAATCTCTCTGTAAACATAAACCCTAAGCAGATCTTTTTAAAAGCCTTTGTAATTCATGCTTTCCATCTGCCTGTCAGACCACACGAAAAGATCCTCCCTCTGATTCTGGTTTCCTTTCTATTTCCTTCTTCCCCCCCAGGATCCTGCCCTGCTGTCACAAACCTACTCAAATTTGCACAAATCCTGCCCATCTATTATATTTGCACAGTTACATGGTCAACTACTTTCTGAAGATATACATAGCACACTTATAATTATTGATAGGCAGTGAAAATTCAGGTAACCTGTTTTCAGTGGATTTCTATACCTTTTTCTGAAAATCATCTATGTTTTTTCCCAGTCATTTTTCATCCATTCAGGTGCTGGGGGGAAACCAAAGAACACCATGGAGAAACAACTCTCAGCATAACTCTTACAAGCTTTATGGCACATTAATAAGATCCAAAACAAGAAAGGAGGGAACGTAGGACAGAAAAAAACCTCTCTGAACCCATACTAGCTGCAAGTGTATGCACATAGAGAACACACCAACGGATCCATCCTCGCCCCTCACACATCTGCATTACAGAGTTCATTTAGGCAGAGCTTCTGTGCGGAGCCAGAAATCAGTCTGTATCCCACATATCGTCATCTCTTACAGAAAATTAATCCAGAAATCAGTATGTGAGAAGATTTTGCTCTTCCAGACCATCAAAAGAGGGTTGTCAGGAAGCAATGTTTTCCCCCTCCCTGTAGTTTAGAGCTTGCAAGGAGTTAAGATAAAATCTCAGATAAGACTTTAGCTCCCACATACAGGTAAATCCAATACTGCACAAAACAACATTCCAAACAGAATTATCCCCAGGGCGGGTGTCTCATCATGCCCTTGTCCACATCTGCCAAATTCACACCTGGGGTAAAGCTGAATATGAGTTTACTCTAGCATTTGGATAGAGCAGGCCTCAGACTTTGTTATGGTTAGAAATAGTTAGTCAATGGCCTGTTGCAGTTAAGACTATTAGTAATATCTTCTTGTCTTTAAGCATTTTCATTTCTCTTGATGTGCTTGCTTCCACATGAACAATCAGTGAGTCACTGTAAAAACACCCATCACCATTTCACACCGATGGCCACTTGCTCAGCCCTTGGCCTGTATTATGAGCGCACACGTAATTGAATCTCCTGACCTCTGTACAGCAGCTGATATTACAATATCTGAAATTAAGAGCTTTTCATAGTTTCCTTGAAAATGTAAATCCTGCCATATAGTACTGCCTCACTCAGCCTGGTCAGAGTATAATCAAGTCTTAAAGGCTCCCTCAGGAAAGGCATGTTATAATAGACTTTTAATACAGCCCGCGGAGCTGCCTTACACCTTTCACGAACGCGGCTGTCCTTCAAACTCAACACCCAGCAAGTGAATTGACGTTTTCCTTGCACTCTTGTAATACAGGCACCAAGATCTTATGTTAGCGATTCCTAGGTATTTCCACAGCCCTTACTACAGCATCTGAGTTCTCTATCAGCTCTTTTGAGCCTAAGACGCGGTCAGCCCCTGCCCTGCTCTTCTGTGCTGGAATTCACCATCTTCAGCGATATCCAACCCTGCGCTCCCTTACAAGCCCACCTTCCCCAGCCGTATCACCTTGCACCCGCCTTAGCCAGGGTGCACCAGCTCATTCCCCCACCCTTTAACATCTTCCCACCCCGGCCACCTCCCTCGCATTAACACCACCTCTCCCGTATCACCACCGCACCCTCCATTCCCTTCGCCCTCAATAATTTCCAGCAACAGGCCGCGCAATTTAAGGGTGAATTCAGGGCTGCGGCGGGTTGCCCAGACCCCGAGCTCCGCTGGCCGAGCCCCGGCCGCTCCCGCGGAACGGCGGCAGCACGCATCCTCCGCCGTCCCGGCAGCGCACGTGGCGTCCTGGGTCAGGAGCATCTCTTCCACTGATTACTAGATTCCCTAATAACGTAGAAACGAGGGGTACTGGCTGAAAAAGGAATAGCTTTTAGACTAAAACATGTTAAAATTAATTGTCTCCCCGAAGCCGCTCGTTTTGGACATAAAACGCAAAACAGCACTGCAATTTCGGGCTTTTTCATGGTTTGTATTTCTGTTTTTCGAACTTACGCCCAAAAGCGCGTCGTTTTGTGGTTGGTTTGAGGGGTTTTTCCTAATTAAAAGGTAGAGAAAAACAAAGGGGAAACTCGGAAAACCAGTAACAGGGCAAAAATAATTTTTGCAACAGACTTTTAGCATTTCTGTTGAAACCAAACCCGGGAGACGGAAACGTGAATGAATTTTCACGCGCCTCGGTTGGTGCCAAAAGCAGCAGCAAACAGTTAAAACGGCCGGTGGCGGTCCCGTTGTAACTCTTCATCCTCCTCTCGGTTCCATCTGCTCTTCCCCCGGGCGGGAGGAAGCCCCCGGAGGCGGCGGGGGTAGCAGCGGCACCGCCGGGGCTCCCGGGCAGCGGCAGCCCGCAGCCGCGCTTTGCCGGCTCGTCCTACGGAGCTACTCCACCTCGGTTTTAGGGGTTTTTTTCCACCTGCTTAATCACATTTAAATATATTAAATACTTTCCTATTGTCGTTGTGGCATAGAAGTAATTGCTGCGGTTGCCATGGGGATGTTATGACAACAGAGGGGGGATGCCCGCATGACTAGAGGAGGCAGAGGGTGTCCCCTCGCCTGGAGGACGTGAGAAGTTTGTGTGCCTGACACGAGTGCCCTGGGAACGCCCGGCCCGGCTCTGCGCTCCCGCCGATGAAATCGTCTCGGGAGAGGGAGATACCTGCGCTCGCATCCGCCGCGAGGGACAACGAAGAAGGGATGCCAGGAAGCGGGGGCAAGGGGAGGGCGATGGGACGGGTAAAAAGCCGCTGTCCCTTCCGCGATGCCACCGCGGGCCCGGCCGCTCCGGCAGCAGCTGTGTTTGCTCAGCGCCGGCGGGACGGCGGCACCGGCACAAAGGCCGCCCCGCCCCGGTGAGGGGCACCGGGAGGCGCCCGGGGCAGCGCCTGAGCCCCGCGGGAGAAGGCGGGGGGGACAGCCAAGGCGAAACTCCCGTCCCTGCCCTCCGTCCCTCCTCGCAGAGGCAGCGCCGGGCCCCGGGGCTGTTTTCAGGGCATCAAGCCCCGGGACAACCGTGACGGCGGGGTCCGGAGCCCGCCCGGGTCTGCGGGGAAGCCGGGGTCGGGACTCGCCTCTCGGCCTCCAGCAAAAGAAGCCATCGCTGTCCTCGCTGGAGGGGGACCTGGGGACAGGCTGCCCTGGGGGGACAGCGTGAAAGTGGTACCGCCACCCCTCCCAGCCAGCTCCCCCGGCCCGGGCGGAGGGGCTGTGCGGGGCTCCGGCAGCCAGCGGGGCGCACGCTGGGGGCTGCTGCGGAGCAGGGCCGGAGCCGGGGGGAAACGGGCTCGGTCCCCGGGGGCTCCGCAGCAAAACGGGGTTTGCGGGGGGCGCAGTGCGGGGGCAGCGGGTGGGGGAGAGGTGGCTGGGGAGAAGAGTGGGAGGATAGGGGAGCCTCCCCCGTCGGGTTTAAAAATAGCACAGCCGGCCTGTAAAAGCGACACCCCCGCCCCTCCCCGGCCTCGCTCAGCCCGGTGGCTGCGGCGGCCGGCCCCGGCCCTGGAAGCCGGCCCAGAGCCGCTGCCCCCAGCGCCGGCACGCCTTGCCGGGCTGCGCAGGCAGCCTCGCAGCGAGCAGGGCGCGGGGAGGTTCATTTTAGGTGAAGGAATGTCATTTCGCTACTAAATGGTTAGTCTAATTTGATCTTTATTATGCTGTGGATTAGGGCTGATTCATATTAAACACTAGTGCAGTTAATGGAAGTGCGGAACGTGTCCCGCTGTACAGCAGCCGCTGCTCCAGCCCCGCCGCTTCCCGCGACCCGTGGATTAAGATTTAATTAACAGGGAAGTTTGCGAGCGCTCGCCCGCAGCCTCTCTGCTTCACAAATAATTTATACTCTGTTCCGCGGATTTTTATTCAAGTGACAGCATTTTATTTTACTCTAAAAGGGACCTGAATACTTTATTTTCTGCCAGAGGCTTCTGTATACAAATGTCTCCGAGGCGGCTTCAAACCCAAGGGATTTTATTATTATTATTATTTTAATCTTCGGGAATTACCTCAATAGGGACAATGTATCAGGTTCTCTTACCCCCTCCTCCTACTCCCCCACAATTTAACAGCCTAAACTATCCGTATGAAAGTTAATCGTCGTGATCCCCATTGTCGGTTGTACAAATCCAAGCTCAAGCCAACCTCCAAGACACGGCAACAATTCCGATAAATTGTCCTGCTCGGCTAACTACACAAGAATGGCTTTCATAATTAAAAGGGGAGCTGAGTTAAATCAACAGCTCTTAAGCCCTTCTCAACAGGGCTAGAATGGGAGAAATGTGGCGACCTGATTTCTTTAAGTAGCAGCTCTTTGTAGCCCATTCATAATCCTAGATATGGAAACTCATCCTGCACAAAAAGTCAGCTGCCAACCCACCCCACCACCACCCCAGCACTCCCCCCAAAAAAGAGGAAAAAAGTTTATTCAGATGCTCAAAGTCCATCTTTTTTTCCAGTCTAACATAACCCTGGCACTTTATAACCAAACAGACAACTCCTTTTCCAATTAAAGTGGAATTAGGAAACTCAATCAAATTAGCTCACTATTAAAGCCCTTCTTTATTAAACCGTTTTATTGTAGTAATATTAAGTTTCACCCGCTCTTGGAACACGAGACTTTAAAAAGTTTCCCTTGTGATATTGATTTGGCTGCTCCCGGGATGGATCAGGGTCGAAAGTATTTACCTAGGTGTAATCTGTAGTATTTACTTACTTCTTTTTTTCTTTTTTTAAGAAAATCTTAAAATTGTATCCAGCTTGATCAACTGCATGAGAGAAGGAAGAATTGCGTTTTACTTGCCACTGTCCTTTGATTTTACCCCGGGGCTTCCTTCAATAGCTACGGCGGGACGCGTCTCCTCCCAGACCCACCAGTATGTGAACTGGTTGGTAGGAGCCGTGCTGTCAGCTCCCAGCCAATGTTTACACAGTTATATTTGAAGTGGGAAAGTAAACAGTCCAGCTGTGCCACGGAGCGGTTCGGTGGGATTAGGTTTCCATACCAACCAACTTCAGGAGCTTTTACAGTCTTAATTCAACCATGCACTGAACTTGTTCTTTGTGAGTAACAGTTTTCCTGGGCCAAGCACTCCCAGGACTGGTAAGAAAGTCGCGCTCCGGCCTGCGAACGGATTGCCTCTCGGGATGCGCAGGGGCTCGGGATGCGCAGGGGACTGCACTGCCTCTCCTCTCATCGCAGTAAATAAATAGAGGGAGGAACGCCTTTCCCACTTTTCTGTCTTGAAGAATAGTTGGAATCATTGAGGGGAAAAAAAAGAAATGCACAAAAAACTAACAAAAAACCCAACCCACGCCTGTCGCCTTTAGTCTTGAATTGAGGGGGAAGATTTGGAAGGACACACAGCTCCAAGAAGAAACCAGCGAAATTTCCCCTGCGTATATCCCTTGCACTGAGCTTCCGGTGTCATAACTTATTCACGACTGTCACAAACACACTTTTAAGTTCTGACAAACCGTCATTATTGTGTATGTCGAGATAGAAACAATTGAAACGCGCATTCACATTTCAGATATGAGGGAAAAGTACCTCTCCGATGCTACAGAACCCGCAGCCGGCAAGGCAGGCGTTCGCTTCAGCCGTGCTTTTCTTCTCTAGGACAATGCCAATTTTCCTAAACGTGACAAAAATCGGCAAGATATCTAAGGAAAAAAATCCTGCTTAAATTTATACCTGATTTCCCTCCCCCCCTCCCCACCCCCGGGCGTAAATAACAAAAATACCAGAACCAGAAATAAACGTATTTGACAATTTTGGTTGATAAGGAAATTGCTCTGGTTTGTACGCTTCGCTTTTATTTATAAATTTTCCGAAGAATATCTGGTTTGACCGTGATAAAAAGTAGTAAACATGTTTGTACTAATTGCATAAACCCCTTTAAATATTGACTGTACTTGTCAAATGACTTTCGGAAAACACGCTTCCACCGTCTCATAAAATACCACTTGCCATTTATAAGACCGATATTTTTTTTTTTTAATAGAAAATAACATTTATTTCTATGAAATGGAAACACAGAATTACCTGTTAGAAACAGCAAGAAGTTTGCTACATCGGAACAAGAAAGCAATTTTCTTGCAGATCACAAATGAAGGAGGCTCATTAAACCGTCATACACCATGGGCGCCGGGGTCCTACGGACAGTTACAGATATATCTACTTTCCAGTGTTATATACAGATCGTAACATTTCTGGGGGCGGGAAGGAAAAGGCTTTCAATTTGACAATATGTTTAATCTATATGCCTGGTAAGTATTACAATGAGCTGTCTAACCTTTAGCTTAACGTTAATACCAAGTTCACCTACGCGTTACATTAATAACTTAGATTTCCATTTTATAACATTATACACTTGCTAGTATACATATATATATGTATGCATGTGGGAAAGAGCGTGTGCGCGTGCGTGCGGACGCACCCCACGACGCACCAAGGATATCCATGCTCATGGCCATAAGCAACAAAGAGTGACTCATGTCTGGACAATGAAAGTGCACCTTTATCACCGTTTTAACACACCTACGTCTGTCCGCGCCGGGCTCCGCACGCAACCGTCGCCTGTACGGGGGAGAGGGGAGAGAAAGCCACCTGTGTCCGTCCACCCGTGCCCACCTAGCTACCTCTACACGGATGAGTTTTAGGGAGCCGCCCCCGCTATTGCTTCTCGGGGGTGTTGTTGACCATGGGCCCGTAGAGCCCGCCGGAGTAGACCTGCTCCTTGTGCACGGCGGAGCGGTCCCGCATGAGGTCGCTGAAGGCGTAGTCCACGGGTGGCCGGAACCCGAGGGTGGGCATCAGCCCGGCCGTGGAGTAGGGGGTCATGAAGGCCAGTCCCCGGCTGTGTGCCGAGTAGGCGAGGCGCAGGGGGTTGAGTCCCAGGTGGGTGCCCAGCGGGTAGGCGCCGGCCTCGGCCCCGAAGTGCGTGGCGTTGGGCTGCAGGGGAGAGAAGGCGGAGCGGCTGCCCAGCGTGCCGATGGCGGGGGCCATGGCTCCGGCTATCAAGGGCCGGTGGTGGGCGGCGGCGGGGGTGGGCGGAAGGCCTTGCAAGGCGCCGTCCCGAGCCCAGCCCTCCTCGGGGCCCTTCTCCGGGCCGCGGTTGTTGAGGATCTGCTCGATGGCCTGTACCACGTCCCCGCCGCAGCCCTGCAGCACCAGCTCCAGCACGCTGCGCTTGTGCGCCGGGAAGACGCGCGTCAGGATGTCGATGGGAGTCCGCTGCCGGCCGCCGGCCGAGGGCGACGGGTCCTGCTCGTCCTTGTCCGCCTCCGAGCCCGAGTCCGAGCCCAGCGGGCTGATGGAGCCCGGGCTCTCCTCCCCCTCCTTCGGGCCCTTGGAGACGGGCGAGCTCAGGAAGGACTCGCCGTCCCCGTTCTCTGAGCCCGAGCCGTGGCGAGCTTCTGGGGAGGAGGTGCCGGGCACGGACTCGCCGTCCGGGGAGAGGGGCTTCCCGCCCGCCTGCTGCGGGGTGACGGCGCGGCTCGGCAGCAGCGTCTTGGGGAACAGCTCGAACTTCTGCATCTTGGACTCTGCGGGGCGGGTGGGGGGAAAGGAGAGAGACCCGTGAGTGCGGCTGCCCTATGCGGGCCCCGCGGAGCGCCCCGGCCGTCGGCGGGGCCACCCGCCCGCTCCGCCGGGGGATGCCGCCTGCAGGTCTGCGCCCCGCCACCGCCTCTCCCGGCCCCTTCCCCCGCCGGTCCCGGGCTCCCCGCTCCCATCCCGAGGGCGCACAGCGCGGCCTTACCTGAGGCACCGGCGCCTCCCTCGCCGCCGCCACCGGCGCAGACGGAGCCGAAGACCTCGTACGCGGGCCGCGGCGGGATGATGCCGTTGGCGGCTGCCAGGGCCAGCCCCTCGGCCGTGCCGTAGAGCAGCTGGAGCTCGCGGGCCTCGTTCTCCTCCTGCGCCTGCTGACGGCGCAGCGCCACCTGCGCTGCCATGACGCGCTGGCGCTCGGCGATGAGGGTGCACTTGGCGCACATGCAGTCCTTCCAGCGGCAGTACCGCTTGTGGCCCTTCAGCGCCGACACCACGCCGTGGTTGCGGCAACGGGCGCACTTAGGCGTCCGCGGGTACTTCTCCGCCGCCCGCAGGAGCAGCGGCGGGGCCCGCAATAAGCTCCCGGCCACGCTCACCGGCAGCGTGGCCGCCGCCGCCGCCGCTGCCGCCGCCACGGAACTGGGGGGTACCGGGGGGGGCGCGGCCGGCACGCTGGGGAGCTCCGACCGCAGCTCCATCCTGGTAAAGCGCGCCCCGATAGAGCGACACCCTCTCCCCGGCCTCCCCCAAAGCAACCAGGGGCGGGGGGAGTCCCCGCTGCGCACCCGCGCCCGGACGCGGAGGAGCTCCCGGCGCCTTCGGGCGCGATTACGGGTGAGGGGCGCACGGAGCCCCGGGTGCGGGCATGCAACGCCCCGCGCCTATCCACGCGCCTCCCTCGCCGCCCCCGTCGCCCTGCCCCGGCACGCGGCTCCCGAGTGGGGCTGGAGTGAGGAGGGGGCCGTCGGGAGCCTTTCCGAGCCCTCCTCCCCCTCCGCTCCCGAAAAACGAATCTAAGACAAGAAAAATCCAAGACAACTCAGACCTCTAGGGCTTCCTGTCCCTCCGTGCGCATCTGCCAGGGCAGCACCGCGTCCATCGCGCCGGGCTCACAGCCGAGCTCTCCCGTCCGCGCTTGCGGGTCCGCCGCTGCCCGCAGCGCCCCGGTGGAAACCCGAGCTGCTCCCTAAACTCAGCTCCCCCTTTAACTACGATCACAGATTAAAAGTGTCCCTTCACAGAGCAATCCGGCACCTTCAACGACAGGATCCCTCGCCACAAGCCGCGGAGGCTGACGTCCGGCAGAGAAGAACAACAAAAAATAAAAATCGGGGCTCCCGAGCCCCGCAGCCGGGCGGAGGGGCCGGCAGCCCGCGTCCAGGGGACCCCCCGCCCCCGGCCCGGTTGGGCTGGGCTCACCCGCCGCGGCGACTCCGAGCAGGCAGCCGGCGTTTGAGCAAGCGGAGCCGACGGGAGCGGGCAGAGCCGGAGCGGGCAGGGCCGGAGCGGCGCAGACCCCCGCGCCCCCCTGGAGACGACGCCGCCGCCCCGCGCCGCCAGGCGCGTGCGGCCCGCGCGGCCGGAGCTGCAGGCAGAGCGCGCTGGCCGCCGCGCCGCCCGCCGCCACTCGCGCTATTGTTGCGCCCCGCGTTGCCATTAGGCAACATTTGACAACAATGTGGCGCCTGCTATTGGCCAGGGGCGGGAAGCGCCGCTCTGATTGGCCGCCCGCCGGCCCGCCGCGTCCGCCCGGCGGCTGCCCGAGCGCGCCGCGCCCGCGGAGAGCCGGGAGGGTCCTGGGGGGGACCCGCGGGGAGCGCGGGGCGAGCCGTGTCCGCGCGTGTGCGTGTGCTCCTGCTGCGTGCGTCCGCGTGCGTGCCAGCAAAAACCTGACCGGTTTCGCGCTACCTGAGAGTTTGGCTTTTCTCTCTTTTTTTTCATCCCGCGGAAAGGGCATTTGCCTTGCCAACTGTTTGATTTTTTTCTCCTGGGTGTCACTTGGCAGAAGGGTGGGGGAAAATATACTGTGGAAGGTGACAATTCAATTTATGATCTCCTCCCTCCCCTTGGAGACTTAGTTTTCTAATAATACATAACGATGCCTCTCTCCTTCCCTTTTCCTTCCTTCCTTCCTTCCTTCCTTCCTTCCTTCCTTCCTTCCTTCCTTCCTTCCTTCCTTCCTTCCTTCCTTCCTTCCTTCCTTCCTTCCTTCCTTCCTTCCTTCCTTCCTTCCTTCCTTCCTTCCCTCTCTCCCCTCTTCTTCTCCTTCCCCTCTTCCCCTTTCTCTCTCACTCCACAACTGCAGGTTGGTGCGTTATTATCCAGGTGCTGCTGCAATAGGAGAAGCTCGAGGTGAGTATGATTTTCCCTGTTTTCGCTGCGCCGCAGCCTGGGAGAACCCTGCCCGCCCTTCGCTCTCCAGAAAGTGAAGTTCGTTCTTTCTCCTGACAGCTGGTTGCGTGACTACGTGTTCAACAGGCGCCTTCCCCGCAGGGACAATCAACCCGAGGGGCTGATTTTTGAGGAGGAGGCTGTCGGGCTGGTAACAGTATATTAACCCCGAAGCTTTTGTTTTAGCATTAACCACCCGGCTTTGACGTCAGCTTGGCTGGTAACGGGGAGGACGTAGCCCTTTGGTGGGAAATAACGCCGTCTCCTCTCCCCAGGGCTCTCCCCCGTTTCCCACGAGGGATCTCCATCCTCCTCGGCACTTCTTAAAGTTCTTTGTTACATGTGTCCCTAACCCCTTCCCCGTAGCGGGACCCGTCTGCAGCTCGCCGGTCGCTAAGGCCCTCCTCTCCGCCGCCCCAGCATCCCCACCCGCGCGGTCACTCGCGGCGAGTTCTTCCCGCCGCGCCTCCCCGGGTGGGCTGCGGGGGGCTGCCCCCGGGCGAGCTGCCCGTCCCCGCGGCGATCGGGACCCCGAACCGGGAGGACAGATAAGCGCTGGCTTTGCTCTGAGCGTACCGCAGGTGCCCACCGCTTCCCCCGCGGCCGGGAAAGCGCGCACGACCGCGGAGGGCCGCGGAGCTGCCCCGCCGCAGGACAAGCAGCACTCGCTGCGGCTCCGCTGCCCCGTCCCTCCGGCCACACTCGAGTGGTGCCTGCGAGAAGCACAGCCGCAGATCCCTCAAACTTTTAATGTTTTTATTTACACTGACATCCTCCTTCCTCTCCCTCCCTCTCTTTTAAAACATTGATTTGTGTTTTAGGAAATGAACGCCTTCCCACCCGACTGTCTCTGTGTGCAGCTGCCACCCTCTCCTCGTGATTTAGGTGTTATAACACCTTTATTTAATACAGCCGCGAAGTCAAAATATCCGATTTAATTTTATTCGCAGCCACTAATTTTACTCTCCGGGGAGAATTATTCAGTTCATTTGATTTAATTGGGAATTCGTAGAACTCGATCAGACCGAATAAGAAACATTTAAAGAATTGCTTTATGTTGGCTTACCATGGAGAAAATGTTCTCCCTTCTTCTTGGCGGTTTTGTTTGGGTTTGCTGTGGGTTTTGGTTTTTTTTTTTTGGTCTTTTTTTTCCTGCAAATACCTTCCCCTTCCCCCCCCCCCCCCCCCCCCAACTCGAGCAGCCTGCCATCACCAACAACACAGGACACGGGTTAGGCTGATTTCCCCGGGTTCCCTTTTCTTTCAGCGTCGATTTGAATTAAAGAGATGGGTTATCCTTTCCGTTTATGGCGGGTTTAAACGATCTATTTTGGAAACAATCGTGGAAAAAATTAAAACAAACCCACAAACACAAAACCACCACCCCCACCCCCCAAAAAAAAAACCAAAACCAAACCCAAACCCAAACCAGTGGGTCGTAACCAGCCAGTGAAATGCGGTGGTTTCTGTTCAGAGCCTCACGCCTTTAAAAACACTGCAAACGGCGGTGTAGGAGTTGGAACACATACTGCATAGCCTCTCTATCCCAAGGCGTTACATGCACTTTCCGCGCAGCACGTCCCCCAGTGACTATGTAGGAAGAGTTCGGACGCGGTGTCCTAGCGCTGTGCGCATCAACACCCACAGCCCGTTCCTTATCCCGAGTCAGCACTACAGCCACCCCCTCGTCCGGAACACTCGTCCATCTATCGCTTTTTAAGTATTACGCTCAGCATCAGTCCGGCATCGAAACAGCCGGGTTTATTCAACAAACGTTTATTGCAAAAATATGTAACGCGGCCCCAGGATTCAGCAAGTCCTGAGGATATTCGTCTCACCCAGCACATCACGAGCGTTTAACGGTTTCCCACCCTCTGCTCCTTTCTCGCCACCCCGGCGCGGGCGGGCAGCAGCCCCGGTGCGGGGGCGCGCCCGGAGGCGGTGGGGGCCGAAGGCGAAGCCGCCGCTCCCGGGAAAGCGCCGCTCCCGGCCAGCCCCGCAGCCGGGGCCTCCTCCCGGGGCTCGGCACGCTGCTCCGGGCTCGGGGAGGCTCTGCTCTTCCCCTGCCCGCTCTGCTCGCTGAAGCGGGCACTTTTCACACGGGATGCCACTATTTTGTTGTTGTTTTCCTCCAAAGCGCCTTTAGAAGGGGAGAACCCCGGAGTCTCACTCTTCACCGCTCTGGTATTTTAATAACCACCGTTTTTCCCCCTCTCCTTATTTCCCCTCGGAAGCTTTCTCCCCGAACGCGGACACACAGTGCGCACATTTCACAGATTTTATCCAACCAAAACACGACTTGGCCGTGAGTTAGCCCGGGGCAGCACAGCCGCGGCCAGGGCTGCCGTGGGGTACGGGCTTCCTCCAGCTTTGTCCCGGTCTGCCAGAGCCCTGCGCGGGAGCGGAGCGCACGGGAGGCTGCGGGGGAATTGCTGCTCTGTGTGTGTCCCCCTCTCTCCTACACCGCATCTCATTCCTGCTTGACAGGCACAATAAAATCTTCATGTACATCTCAGCTTTTGTATCTTTCTTGGAGGGGGGGATGTTTGTTTTAGGAACTCAGGGAGCAGCCGTGCTCCCGCGGCACGGACGGCTGCGTTGGGAAGCCGGAGCGGGACGCCGCCAGGTTACGAGGAAAGAGAAATGCATTACTGCAAGCGAAATGCAGCTCTATAGCCCCCACAGCTGCCTCGCTCCCAGCCTGGCTCTGCGAGCTCCATCCACCACCGCCAAAGCCACGAGAAGAGCCGCGCGTGGCCGCAGCTCCCTGCTTCCTCCCGCCGGGGCTCGCCGGGCCGCGGAGGAGCAGCCCAGGTTTGGCACAGGGCGCCTGGGCCGGCTCCAGGGCCCGGGGCAAGTGAGCGGCTCCCCCCCGACGGCCAGAGCCCTGCCCGGGCCGGGCGCCGGTCCCGCGGAGCCACCCGGGGGGTGTGGGGGGGTCCGGGCGAGGGATAAGGGGGCACAGCGTCACCCCGGTTTGGGCAGCCTGCGCCCTCCAGACGCGTGGAAAGCCACGTTACTTCGCCACGGGAACGACAAGGAACGGCGCGTTTCGTGGTGCCCCGGTTGCTGCTGAATTACCCCCGTGATGTGCGTGACTGGGCGCCTCCAGAGACGCACCAAGACGGCGCCCACGACTCGGTGCCCACATCTGGGTCAGCTCCATACAGCGCGAGGCGACTGATTTTTATTTTGATTTTTTTTTTTTAAAGAAAGACCCGTTCTTCCCGGTGTTTTATTTCTCTCCTCATCCCATTGATTCACCTAAAGGCGAATCGCTCCGTATCGCTGCTCCCGTGCAAAAGTTTGAGAGGGCTGCAGGCAACGGTGCTGCTGCATCTTCCCCCAATTACAGTAATAAAATCTTAATTAAAAAGAGCCCGTCTATTGGCTGCCGTGCAGGGAAGGCAGACACGCACGCCCGCAGGCAGCGCAGCGCCCGGAAGCATCCCAGAGAAATATAGTTCTTGATTAGTGTATTTTCATCTCGTTCTTAGCGGAAGGCGGTTTGTAAGTACCTGCTAATGTTAGTGCTCTTTAAGGTTTCAATTGTTCTAGGGGGTTTGCCATTGACTTTTTCATTATTTACCTACTGAATCAAAGTAAGCAAATGCCATCTGTTTCCCTGCTGCTATCATCTTCACTTTTAATTATCCGCCCAGCAGCCTAATAGAGATGATATTAAACTAAATCTTTTTGACATTAAAAGTAATTATCCCCAAACCAATATTACAAGAATGAAAATTACCCTCCCCCCGCCCCACCCCACCCCCCGCAAGAAAGAGGCGCATTCCTCCTAGTCCAGGCAACCTCTTCAGCGCGGGGAAAGGTAGACGGAGCTCCCGTTAGCCCGGATTCCTCAAGTATTTGAAACATTATTAACTCGATTTCCCTGCTCCCAGTGGGGGAGGAAAAAGAGACAAGGGAGAGAGATTTGTGGAAGGAAATAAGGGAAAATCGGGGCTCCGCACACTCCTGCGTGGGCTCCTTTCCGCCCCGCAGCTGCACCGCAGGGACCCGCCCGGTCCCGCACCCGGGGGCGGCCTGACCCCACCGGGGCACCCGCCGGGCCCGGCACAGGTCCCAGCACCAGGCTTTTGGGAAACGGCCTGTCACAAACACACGCACGCGGCCTCTCCAGGTGCTCTGCAGCATCCAACGGCACTGGTGGCGTGTGATGCATCGGCGTTGAGGGGACGGTCATTACAGAGACATTAGGAGCGGGTTCGTAATTAAGGGGAGGACGGCGGGTCCTCTAACAGATGGTCGCTTGGTGAATTACCTCTACGGAGTCATCGCACTCAAACTTCGCCATTTCTCCTCCGACTCACTTTAATACGAGCCGGAGCCGCGTCCCCCGTTTCCTTTAATATGTGCTAAACTGAGCTAATTTTAATTGCATGTTTCAACTTTGCTAATTAAATAGAGTGGTCTAATTAAAAGTGACTAGGGAACAGTTTTAATTCAACCCTCTACTTTTTTAACAATCCATTATGCAACAAATCCAGGGTAAGCCCTCCCTTTAAAAAAGCTACAGATGATTGAGTTTTTACACCTTTTTACACGCTGACAATGGGGAGACTTGACCCAACATATGTAGCGGCGGGGCTGGGCCCCCCCGGCTCCCCGGTGCGGTATTGGAAGCGGGCTGTCTCGCTGCTGCTGCCCTGCCTGAGCGCTGCTGGACCCGGTTGCCTCCCGGGGCCTCCCCGCTGGAAGTGCTGAGACTATTAGCCCGGCAGAGGTTAGAGTAGCACATCCCCAAGACAGCAGCCCAGGATTTGGGAAAATCGGGCTCTTTACACGCTTCATCTCTTCACCAAGTGCTCATTAGGTTGTTAACCTCTGGTTCACATGAAAGGGGCATGTGATGAATCCCCTCCCGAACAAATGGGCGCATCCCCCTTCAGGCACTGAACAAAGCCCTTAAAATAACTGCACAAGAAAGCCTTCAGTTGTTACTCTAAAATTTCTTTTCTCTGAGAGCTTGTGCCCATCCACACACACGCACGCAGACACACAGAAAGAGGAGAAAAAGCACGCACACACAAAAATCCCACCCCCCCTCACCCCCCCAACCCGTGCGCTGGAGCTAAACATTAAAAATCCGGGTTCCGTCCCCCGGGCCTTCCGCGCTGGCTGATGTCCCCCGGGTTTGGCTGAGGCTCGGGCTGGGGCTTCCCAAGGGAGGGGAAAGAAACCTTAATCGCTTTAGCGGAGCGGGCGGGGGGAGGCAGCTTCTCCCTGCGGAGGGGGAAAGCCAGGAGCCCCCGACCGGGGGGCAGCCCTCTGCTCGAGTGGGGGGGCGGGGGGCTGCGGGGGCGACGATGCCGATGCCCCCTCCCCCCCCCCCCCCCGCTGCTCTCCCCTTCTTCCACCACCCCCCGAGAGACAAGTGGAGCGGATTCACAGATGAGGAGGGCGCGGGCAGGAATTCCCCTTTCCCGCAGGGGCAGCCCAGCACGGGCAGGGGCCGCCCGGGGGGGTATCCCCGAGCCCCCTTACCACAGCCGGCCCCCCCCCCCCGGAACGGCTGCCCCGCTCCCCGCTGGAAGCAGGAGCGGCGGAGCCGATCGTCTCCTGCACGAAGCCGGCTCACCTTCGGAGGCGATGCTGGCCGGGGGAGCAAGCGGGAGCAGAGCCTGGCTCCCGCATTCCCACAGCTCTTGTATGGATTTTAGGCTCTTTAAGACCTTTCCTTTTCTCTCTCTCCCTCCTTCTCCCTCTCCCTTTTTATTTCCCAGCCCCTCGGGCATGGATTAAAGTGACAGACAATTTTCCCTTCGCACCTTATTGATGGTTAAATGCACTTGGAGATAATGCGCGGAGGGCTCGGGGGGGGGGGGGGGGAGGAAGGCGGGGGGGCGGTGTTCCCGGGAGCGCCGAGCGTTTGGGAGCGCTGCGAACCTCCTCGGGACGATGGAGCGGGCCCCGGCGGGGGGTGGGGGGGTGTGGGACGGCTCGGCACCGGCTGCCCCCCGTTCCCCTCCTCAACACCTCGCAGGTGGCTGCGGGGCAGCGAAGGCTCCGCCGGGAGCCGGCGTGCCAGCGGCGCGTTCCGCGGGGCAGGAAAACACGCGTGTGCCGCAGCCGTGGGCCCGCGGCGTGGAAACACGCACACAGGCAGGTAAAGAGGAGGCAGCAGTTCAGAGCCAGAATGACTCAGGAAAGCTCCGCTCTGCTAATTTACTATAGGGCGCTCCGAGAGGTTCATTAAAAAGGCTCTTGTCAGCTCCCTAACGATCCGAGAGCTTTTTAATTATATTTTATATTCCTCTACCCGTCTCCTAACTTCAAACACATGGTAAAAAGGATTTGCTGTTTTGTTTCAGGTAAAACCTAATAATTAAAATTCAGACCCCGTCCCATGCATCTGCTTCGCCTTTGCCAAATGAATTGAAGGGAGAGAGAAAAGCGATTTCATTGAGATCACAGATGGGGTGCAGGTTTTTGGAAGAAATTTGAGAAACACCATTGTCCAGAATCAAAACTCTATGTCTTGCCCCACAAAGGGGGCTGCTTTAAGCCCCTCAACTTCTATGGGGCTTGTTTTTTAAACTTTAAGTGTTCCGCACAATAAGCTGCCACCAAAATGTCACAACCACTCTGATTCCAAGTGTGTCTCGCTGCAAAGGGTGCAGAAAAATGAAGGGAGAGAGGGGAAGGAGTGCAATTAAAAACCCCTCGAGCTCCCTCCTGCCTGCTGGGGCACGGCGGCCCGTTCGGGGCAGGGTGGGGGGGTGCCCGTGGAAGTGCCCCCGCCCGTGCGACATCGGGACGGGCACCCCGAGGTGCGGGGCAGCTCCCGCGTCTGCCCTGCCCCGGCCCGGCTCAGCACATCGGGGCGCGTCCATATTTCGGAGGCTAAATTGTTTCATTAGCCGAAAGCAGAAGATTAAGCTTTTTATTTTTATTCATGATGATGACAGCCCCAGTCGGATTTGCAGGAGGATTCCCCCTCCCTCCATGTTTGTTGCCCTAGGAGCTTAACAATCCTGCCGGAACGCGACAGAGAAATACAACCTGTATCGTTAAAGAGACATAGGAGGGTGTTTGCGGAGGGGCGGGAGGAGAGAGCCGGTCTAATAGCATCACCAGAACCCACACGCACTCGGAGGGGGAAAAAAAAAATAATCCTTGTATTCTTTTTAGGGTTAACACACGGTATTTAACGGGGCCCTTACGCAAACACAGCCTGCCCTTAAGTTAACGATGGGCCAGCCGCAACCTACCACGGCACCGTTCGGCCGCGCCGGTTGCCACCAGCCCTGCGGACCGGGCTGGGCTGGGGCAGTGCCAGGCCTTTCGGCTCCCGTGTGTTGGGTTGGTTTTTTTCCCGGTAAAACCTATTTTTTTCCGTGCGCGCCCCCCGCTCCTCGCAGGGCTGAGCGGCCCCATCGCCGCCCACGCCGCCGCACCGCGCCCGCGCTCGCCAACGGGGCGGCAACGAGCGGCCGTTTGCTCCCTCCACCTGAGTTGTTTTTTTTTTCCCCCTTTCGATCCTTCTTTTATTAATTTTCACTATTTTTTGGCGGGGACGGACGGGCACTTTCCGCCGCGGTTGCGCGGCCAGAGCCGGCCCGGCGTGCCGAGCCAGCTCCGCGCTGCCAGCGCATCCAGGGCGGCCGCGGAGGGTCAGCGCCGAGCTGGAGGGAAAAAAGCAGACCGGGGGAGCGGCGCTCCGGTGCGCGGTGGGGATTTTTCCCTCGACGGCCCTTCTCAGGGGCGGCTGCTGGGCTCCCCTGAGGGCACCCGCTCGGGTGCGGGAGGCGTTTTCCTCCCTCAGGGAGCCCGTTCCCGAGGAACCGGCCAGTTCCACGGGCGGGCGGGCGGGAGGAGCGAGGGGGTCCCCGTGGCGGTGACGGCGGGCGCTCGCCGAGGGGGCACGACTGCCCGGTACCTTCACCCCCGCCTCGCACCCACCGGCGGCGGGAAGGCCTCGATGGCGGCTCTTCCCGCCACTGGCCGCGCCCGCCTGCGGCAGCCGGGGGACACCGGCGGACAAACCGCCGGCCCCGATGGCTAACAGGGAAGCCAGCGGCTCTTCGCCCTCTTTTTCAGGGCATCTCTGCGTGCCAAAAAGGGGCCTGACATTGAGGCGGCCCCGGCGGGGCAGCAAGGCCGCAGCGGCCTTCGGCCCCCTCAGGCGCTGCTCCTCAGCCGCGGTCTCCGCCCGCGCTTCTGGGCAGCTCCCGGTACAGCTGCCAGGGAACCGGCTGCTAGCCCCGAAACACGGAGGGGGAAAGGCCCTGAGTCGGCTGTGAAGCAGAGACATGGCTGTGGCGCCGTGGGAGAAGCGGCAGCGCGGGTGTCATGGCAGGTGACCGCCAGCTCTGCCAACCGCGGGCGGGGCGCGGCCTGCGGGAGGGCGGCTCGCTCCCGCAGGGTAGGAAGGCCGGGCAAGGGGGCGTGGGGGACGGGCTCGAACCCTGGGATGAGGAGACGGAGAATGGCTGGTTTTCAGGTACGCGTTTGCTCTCCCGGCCAGCACAGCCCAACAGTTGCTCGGAAAGGTCGAACGGCCAAGGGACAGTGCCATCACCTCAGGGCAAACCGTGAAGTCTTGCAAAAATTCGCATTATTTTCGTTAGGGTGAAGAACCGTTGTGCTTTTCCCTTCCAACTCTGCAGGTTTTCATTACTTCAGACAGGACAAAGTGGTTGCCAAGGGATCCTCACCGAGAGGAGGGCTCCACCTTTTCGGTGGTTAGTGCCGCAGCACACTCTTCCCCCTGGGACTGCATGATTACAGTTCAGCATCCCTTTTGAGACTAACACTGCAGCGAGCCTGTGTTTAGGTATGTTCTTCTCACATAGTTCCCAGCCTGGCTAATAGTTTAAGCACAGAGCCTCTTTCTTCATTACTAACATTTTGCCCTTCTGTAAAATCATTTATTTCATCTTTAGCTGGGAGGAGGCAACTGCGGTGCTTAAGCAAAGACGTATACTGCCATGTTCTACAGGGTATATAAAACCTTCACCCTTATTCTGTGCTTAAAAATCATGAACCTTACCTACTTTATTAATAATTATTAGTTCTTTTTCCTAGTGGCATATAAATAACCTGAAAATCCATTTTTCTCTTTGAGGCAAGCGGTTTGGCTGTAATTAAATATATCTGTGATTACAGTAACAGAAAGATTGTTTATAAAATCCACATTACACTTTGAGGGCAACCAATTCCACTTTCTCTTGGAAGATAAATTCCTTGCTGTAAGAGTCTCACAAGCAAGCAATTAAAAAAAATCTTAGTTTTTATGATGTTTTTAAATTAATGGGAATAACCATTTCTTGGAAGAAAGAATCCATTAGAAGCTGGAATTTTAAATCAAAGATCTAACTTAATATTTCTGTAACAACACTTTAACAGCTTCTTTAACAGTATAATTTGCGTTGTGCTTCTTTCATACTACTCTGCTTCGGCTGCTCTTCATTTATGAGCTTGATTCTTACCCTGCTGTGACCAGCCCGTTTTCACCAAGCCAGCAGTGCCTAACTGCCATAAAGTTGGTCTAATTGGTCTCCTAAGGATTCAGTCTGCTTAGGGGAAATTACTTTACTGCAGGATGGTATAAGGCAATATGGTGACTCTTACCGGTACCGCCCCTTTCAGCACAGGGAGCGTGACTTGCAGGTTGTGCCATTTAAGAGTCGTAGCCGCCGAGTACATCTTACAGCATTTTTTATTTGAAGTGAATCCTGAAGCAGGCACAAAGCAGCCAGTAGATTACAGAATCCAGTGGCGTACATCTAACTTTTCTTCACTTAATTCTTTCTGTCATTAGCAGCAATTTTGTTTCAATAAGAAGCAGAGTTATCAAATCACCACTTTGATTCATGTTGGAAAACTGTGGTAATTTCACAAGGAATTGGTTTGGTTCCAGAAGCAGACTATGAGGACAGCTGGAAAAATGCTACTAAAACTAGGAGGGTGTTTGTAAAGCAAAATTAAGAATTCTCAAGGGGTGAACTGGTTAGAATGTGTATTCTGTTGAACCTGGTGTTCTTTGGTTGGTAGGAAATACTGCTTGTGCACGGTGACGGCGTGATGACAAGAAGACAAACGTGATTGTAAGCATTATCTGAAAGAAAACACTTGAAAACATCTAAAATACAGGGACTGATGACAGAATGCTGTAGCTGCCAAAACACAGCTGTCAAAGGAGTGAAGTGCATGTTTGCCTTGACACTGCTTGTAAAATGAAAGTTTTGTATCTACTAAGACTTCCCAGAGGAGAGTACTTCAGTGCTTTCAATACACGTGCATAAAACCATTTTTCATGTGACTAGAAAATTGGTTAACTGAATGTTCAAATGGATTGAACAAGCTTTACAAGGCGCTGTAATCCTGAAAGCCTCAGGTAATTTTCTTTTGCTGGGCTAGAGGATACTGCAACAGTCACGCAACATCTTACTCCCCTTCGTCTAAACCTTGAAAAAGGAGAAGTATGTTTCGGCAACTGAGTGTTCTCTGCAATTCGCAGGTCATACTCACATTCTAAAATAACCCCAGATTTTTTAACTAGATCCATGAAATAATGTATTAAATACCTCTGTAGGTAAGAGTTTATAATTGTCATTAAAAAAAAAAAAATCCCTTCTCATTTTCCACCACATTTTGGAAATGCTTGCTTTTCCTTACACAGCCAGAGAAATAGACAAAACGAAAAATATTTCTATGTACGCTTCAGAATAATTTTCAAACTCCCACAATGATTAAAACAGAATGGGAGGTTTCAAATGACAACAAAGGAGCTGTGACAGTAAACTGAGAGAAGGCAAGATCGCGAATAGGAAGCTGTAGTTACAAGGTATAAAATGCCTACGAATGACTGTAACTCCTACTAATGGGGACTGGGACAATCGGTGAACTAAAGCATAGAGACAAATAAAATGACAGAAAACACATTTAAAGGTAAATGGAAACATACTTACATTCACTATTTTACTACGAAAACTCAGTAGCGTTTATCTTGAAAACTGCATAAAGAGGAAGACAAAGAGAAATTAAGTCAAAGACGGTGATTTTAATATTTGTAAAAAAGACTTGAATCAAAACTCTTTGAAGACACTTAGACCCACAGAGTACACACCCATCTTCCTGTAAAAGCCTCCAGAAAGCCCACCAGAAGTAGCTGAGCCGAGTGGGTCAGCACTTTCAAGGATGCCTTTGGAAGATGGACACAAATGAGGAGAACAGAAAAGAACACGGCTGTGGAAAGTTAGCTTTTGGAAGACACAAAGCCCAACCTAAACTGAACGGACAGACCTCAAGGAACAGTTGCCAAAGGTGTAAAATACGATTGCAAATACCAGAAACAGGAAGTGTGCCAGAAAGATAATTGGACTAATGTACTTGCAGGGTGTAAAGCAGTACTTAATGAAAGTAGGGCAACTGCAGGAGAACTAAGCTAGTCACTTGCGGGGATGTTTACTACAGTGGAAACATCTTTTCTTGAGGAAAAAAAGGCAGTGTTACCCACAGCGTGATAGCAGGAAGCAGCAAGCAACAGTTTTCACAGTGAGAAAGGATACCAGCCACGTGCATACAGCATGCATCCAGGCCCCCAGCAAGCTGGATCAGCCTGAAAACCACTCCAGGAAAGAAAGGGTTAGTTTTTAACTGGGTTAGTTTGCCTAGTCCCAGTGGGAGATGGGGGCAGAGGTGGCTCTGCTGGCAGCACTGCAGATCTGTATCAGATGGAGTATAAAACTGCCGGGATCCTGACCAGGTTAGTGCTAAATCTGGTACTCCTCCACCTCTGTCATCTGCGAGGAAATGGTTTCAGGTAGTGCGGAGTGGGTCACGCTGTGCACAATAGATAGTAATTGCTGCTTTCTTTCATGACCTGTCCAGAAAAAGAACAGTAAGGCTACTGTTGTCCTGCTGTCGATTTCTCTTTTATACAAGTGGAACAGGAAAAATTAACTAGGGTGCAGAACGAACACCGGGTCTCTCCTTCTAGGGCAGTCATCTGAAAAGAGCAATGACTGTGATGGCCCGTCACTGGGAAGGGCTCACAGCTCTCCCCAGGAGAGCACCCCACCTGCTCGCCTGAAGGCTGATGCCCCTGGTTGCGCCCCCACTGCAGCGAGCTTAAAGAATTCTGCACTCGGACAGCCGAACAGCTCTGACAGCAGAGCGAGGACACCCGTTAAGAGCAGGCTGGACTAGGGTGGTGTTGAAGCAGTGTTCTGAAATACCTGGCACGGGGGCTTGTTCCTCCTCAGGCCAGAATGACTGGCGATATTGCTGCAGGCCAGAATTTTCGGTAACAACGTGGGAGAAGTTCAGCATACAGTAAAACTCAGTGAGAACTGCAGGGGAGACCCAGGAGGCGGCCACCATCACCGTTTCCAAACAAAGACGTGTCCTGCGCTTTGTCAAACGCTGGAAGAAAGAACTCGGTGCTTACCTGGATGAACGGTCTGAGTGCTGTGAGCCCTGAGTGGAAGGAGGCACCCTGGGCCAGCAGCGGGCAGCGCCAGGGAGGAGTGGCATTCACGGGACTTCAGCATTTCCCACTGACCGCTCGAAACAGTTTCTGGTTCTGCCTGGTAGCGACCCTTCACATGTGGGATTTTTGCTTTGCTTGGAGACCTACTTAGGTTTATTTTGCATGTTGTGGACCCCTTTTTAAGGCACCTAAGTCTTCCTGTGCATTGTTTAGGGAATCCGGACATGAGGCTTGGCTAATGGAGTGCTTCAGTCCTTCTGTGAATCTGGGTTTTCTTTTTCCCCACATGCGGAAGAGTAAAATGATGTACCTTTTTAGTAGAAATATTACTGTAATTGAAAATTTATTTTAAGTTTCTAATGTCACCGAGTAGGTACAGAAAGCCAAAATCCTTTTCTGCTACATTAAAAAGAATAAACAAAACCCCCAACACAGCTCCGTTAGAAACACCCTCAGCACTCCCGCCGGACTGAAGAGTGCGTACGCAGAGAATACAGAGCCAACACCTGTGCTCTGCATATCCTCTAGTAACGATTTCAAACACCAACTTCAACAGGCGGGAAGTGTCTGCAGAAGCCAGAGCGCGGCCCATCTTCACCGTAACGCTCTGAAGGCCAGTAATGAAAGCTGACACATCGTACAGGACTCCGTTCGTTAACACTAATTCCTTAAGGTTTAAAACTAATGCATTAATCACGTTAATGATAATCCATTAATGTGAAGGACCTGCAGATAGAAAGGTAGAACGAGGGATATGCTCTGTAGCAAGTGTTACAGTTTTAGGGTAATCCTGAATTACAAAACGAGCCTGTGGGCTGACCGGGGGATTAACCACGGCAGCAGAGCACATGAAGTGAGTACCGTGGTTTAGAAGAGCAGAAAATGATGGCGTAGAATAGTAACGTTCCCACACAGGGATTGGTTTGCATTGAGGGTGTACCTTGGGAAGGTGACTCTAGATGGTCGTTTCTTGAAATCGGGCCCAAAGTGTTTAAGGAAACCAAAACCATAAATGTTTTCTTTAAAGAGTGATGCACTTGTTCTGCCGCTCCTGTCGTGGCAGACCGATCCCTGTGTCCTGATCTCGCTGTCTTTGTACCAGAGGGCAGTAATGCCACCACTCTGAACACTTCCAGTTAATTATCACCGGCACGTTTTGATAATGACAATGTATTTTGCAATATGAACAGAACCGGGGGGGGGGGAAAAATAACAACAGTTTAGGGAAAAAAAAAAAAGAAAACGGCCAAACAAACCCTGGGAGCACTGACTTCAACAAATATTCAAGCCACATTTAATAACTTTATGAAACTAGTATCAAAGTAAAGAATATATAGTCAAAATACAGAAATAAAGTTGAGTGAGAGAAAACAGCCTGATGAGCTCAAACAAAAGTTAAACAGAACAGATTACTACGACCGAGTTAGCTGCAAGGTTTGTGTAGCAGTATCTCAGCAATTCCTTTCCTCAATAGCCATCTTAGAAGGAAGAGCTAATCTGAAAGAAAAAAGATATGCATCACTTAAAAATCCTGCTGTATGTGTTACTGTGATTGTTTGTAGAAACAGCATCACCTCAATTTGCAACCTGTGTTAATTTCTTACTTGATCAACATACTGGATTTGTTGGTTTTGGTAAGAGAACAGAAGTTCAGAAGGAAGTGTCTGCATTCAGGTTTCCATTACACGTACATTTATCTTTCTGTTGGCTATAAATTCTTTTATTTGTGAACTGCAGATGATTAGAATTTGCTCACACTTCCAAACCTTTTGTTCGGTTAGATATTTCATGGATACTTCGCTTCTAAAAGTGTCTGATGTAGCACTCGCTAATTACAGAATTACAAAAGGTAGAATAAGGCTTTCCCCGCTCAGAAATTTGCATTTTTGGTAAAAGTAACAATATATCAGCTTCGCTAACACCCTAATAATAGGCATACATTTAATTTTATAACACCATCCTTCCGAAGCAAAAAGAAAGACTAAAAAGATGTGTGCAATTGGTTTTCGCTTAGTATAAAATTCTCCATTCGGAACTCATTTTGCTACGATAACACTATGAATTACATATAAACATACGTGGAAAACAATGTGCCAGGCTTTAAAAAAACACTTTGCTTAGCAGATGACGATTCTATAGTGCTATTGTGCACTATCCTGTAAGCCCAGAGAGTAATAATAATAAAAAAAAAAAAGCAAAAAGGAATTAACCAAACCAGCTTTGATGCAGGTTTGGCATCACGTGTACGTTATGGTCTTACACTCAGTACGCTCATTGTATGGTTGAGGAACTTAAAGTACCAGAATTTTCCACATCAGATAGCAGGTAGTTGGTGCATACATCTCAGACAAGAGAACTAGGGTTTCTTCAATTTGAGATGGGATCAGTCATCTATTGTTAAAATGTCCAAAGTGTGCAATAATAAGGCAGATTTCTTATTACACCACCTCTTAAGATACTCATTGTTAGATGAAACCAACAAGGTGCTTTAAAACAGCAGAGTAACAGGATACAAACCAGTGCCAGAATGAAGGAAAACTGCTAAAATGGGAACTGCTCTTTCTTTCACAATAAGAAATAAAGAACTTTTGTAACTGGTATTTGAAAGGTTTTTAACAGCTGATACTCAATATCAGCTCATTCCTGAAGCGTTGGCAAGATACCAGGTCTCTGGTACTGGCCATTTCTAATGTTATTTAAATATTCACATCATGCAATAAGCAGTTTCACACACTGCAATGTAATGGAAAATACTTCCTAAACTGAACCAGAACTGAGACCCAAAGCAGAACCAGTAAATAAATATCTTGCATATATGTCAAACTATATTCTTCAAACAAAACCTTACATCTTATCAAAGAAGTCAGAAAGTACTAACAAAAATTATATGCTTTCTACTATAATACTGTTAAATTTCCATGGCTGAGAATGTCCTGTTAATTTTTTTTTTTTTCTGCCTTTTTAAATTAGTTGACCGAGTAGAAATCCAAACACGGAAATAAAATGCATATATATGAGAGCACTGGCTCAGTAAGATATCAAATATACAGCATTCTAGTGTCAAAAGTACAGGCAGAAATGTCCAAGATTTCTTGGTGAAAAAGGGGCATTTGAGGAGTAAAAATTCTACTTAACAATCACTCACATTTTAACAGTGCATTAATTATAACAAAAGCTGGATGATAAGTGAGCAACAGAGTCATAATGTTCAGTGTTCATAGCAGAATTGTATCCTCTGGTCATTTAAATGAGGTTGGAAACATATACTCATGTATGTGAAACTTTAAGTAGCTATGTTTTTTCAATTTGTCAGGATTCTTGCAAGAGGCAAAATTGTGACACTGAGTTGGCTGATAGTACAAGGTGGCGTTGATAGAAGTCTTCCTCTTGATGCTGTGCCTCTGGCTTGTCCAAGGATGTGTAGTCCTACAATCTTGTTTGATCTATTCTTTTGCCTCTAGGAAAAGGGTTTCTTGAGGATACAGTTTTACCTCCAGTAACGATTTATTTGGATCCAGCTGGGTCACCTGGAAAGACAGGAACGGGAAGATAAGGGTAAGCAGACCTTTTTTGGAACTGTTTATCTTTACCGGGCAGATTTTCACTGGGGAGATAATTTTGAGTCCCTCCATCAGTGATGACTGAAGTTGTGAGCACGAATTCCCAGGATGCAGATTAAGAAACAGATACTGGGGTTTGTGCGTTATTATTTCATAATGACAATTAACAGAATCATAATAAACAGAATCCACAACATTAATTCCAAGGCGGTCAGATTTTCTACCATAAATGTATCTGGTTTTGTCAAAGTTAACATCTTTTGGAAGGATTACTAGGACACATCATTTAAGATGAAAAATAAAACTGTAGTCCCAGATGAGTACCCTAAAGTTTCCAACTGACAGCGCAGGCAGCACAGCCAAGCCAACACGATCTCCCTGTCGTGTTGGGAAAGGGGACGCTTACTCTGCCTTTATTTTCCTAGTCCCTTTCTTGCTCCCAGTCACGTGGTGAAGCACCTAACTTCCACTCGCTTTGATGCTCATCAGCCATCTCAACGAACCTAGGCTGGGAGAAAACTGCCCCCTAGTATTCCTTTGGTTATTTTCCTGTCACGCTGGTGAGTTCAGCTGGCGAACACACGAGTCCACTCAACACCAAACCCAGTGCAAGGTAAGCAGCAAAAGCACTAAGCAGGGAGTAGAAGGGAGGAAGCAAGGCCCTCCCCCTTTCCTTGGGAGTGAGGTGCCAAATCGGCGCACCACGTGGTGGAACTGCATCTCAGCCCAGCTGCTGAAGGATGTTGTGCGTGTGTACGGATCTATGTATATGTGCATTAGACGTACTAAGTGTCCGTATCATTTACGTAGGCACTTAGTGTGTATACATCTCTGCTAGAGGATCGTGCCCTGGAAACCCGACTCCTCATTGGCAATCGCTTGTGCAGGTGGGCATACGGAAGAATTCCAGAGAGAGTTAAATGCCACGCAATTTGGAAAATAACGACACAGGCACTGTCTGCGCCATTGCTGCCAACATCCTTCAGCATTTGGATCTCAGCACCCTCCAAACCCCGTAAGCTCCTCCACACCCTGACTATCCCATTACCCACTCTCCCTTCAGGCACAGAAGCAATTCTCAGCAACAAACTGCTGTGTTGAGAATCCTGTTTAGAAGCTAGACTAAATCTTTCCTCTGGAAATCAAATGTAACGATAAATATCCCACAGTGTAAGGACGTCTATAGACAGAATAATGACGACAAGGGTCCTAGTGTCCTTCGGACAGGAAGGTTTGCATGCCACTGCTGTGGCATCCCTCAGAAAACTCCTGCAAAGCTTCATATAGAAAAATGAACATTATTTCTGTTCATCTTACAATTTGCTGAGATATTTCACTTCCATTTTTTAAACTTATTTTCCCTGGTAGTTCTGTTTTAGCTTATTTTGCCGTGTCAGCACACTAGTTATCAGAAGTTTGCATGTGAATAAGAGTATTGGTCTGGTACTACAGGTATAAATGCACACCTATAAACAGTTCTGCCAAAGTTAAATGCACCTAGGATCATACCATGCCACGGCTTCCTACCTTTATTTTTGGCAAACGTTCAGTGTCAAGCACACCAAATACCAGGCATTAGTAAGAAACGCTAGATGTGGGTTTTTTCTTAAAAGCATAACTTACTCATCTTGTTAGAAATTAACAAAACCAGTATTGCTCCTCTTCCTCTCCCCCCTCCAGCTAAATCAGGCAAGCTTAAAATATATTTGTATTTCCATTGTTTTATTGGATAATTACAGAAAATTCATTATTTAAACAAATACTAAAAGCTTATCGCTTCCAAAGTCCATTGAAATAAATGTAATTTCACCTCTGTGACTGCAACAGAATTCTAAAAAATCAACAGAATTTAAAAAAAACCCCAAAGAGATGCATAATTTTGATTTCCAAAGCAGGAACATATTTTCTTAAACTTATTGTACCCTGGGGAGCTATTGATAAATGTCTAAGGAGAAAAATAATTCCTAAAAACCAGACTCAATTTTAGATTCCTATTATCTACAGTCCAATTATGCATTCCTGCAGAGATGCTGCTTAAATTATTGAAAGGTTTCTACCTTGGAAAGCAAAGCGATTACGCAGAACACAGCCAAAGTAGCGCGTTTAAGTTTGCGATTACAGAAGCACGCCAATTAAGTATCTTGGCGCATTTTAAAACGTTCTGGTTTTCTGCCACGGCGCGTTACAGCACACAGGCCCCGAAAGTGAGGCAAACAGGGGTCTCTGCAGTTCGCGGCACGGGCGGTACTGTGCACCTGAGCAGCAATTTCCCATCTTCTCCATTCAAGCCGCTATCTAATTAGACCTCTCTGTTTTCAAATCCTGCGACCTTTTTTTTTTTTTGCAAGGAAAGCTAGGAACAACAGAACAAGTCTCGTCGATGCGTGGAAAAAAAAGAATAATCTGAAAAGCAAGCCTAGGCAATGAACACATCCTCCAGCCCGTAACCATATGGAAACCTATTACTCACTTGAGTGCAAGTCAAGATACATATCCTAGCCTAAACTCTAAGGTTTGCAGACTTCAGGCAGCTTGAATAATAGCAACACAGGATGCCCTTCCCCTTCCTCAGTGCCTTCATGCCTAGAAGGTTAGCGACAAGCATGCTGCGGTACCTGCAGCAAAAGGACGGTGCTGCACCGTCATTTCGGTGTGCTGCTTAATTCACTGAGGGACGGCAGAGTTTGCAAATGTTTACACCGTCACCCAATTAACTAACAATATGGCTCCTACATCTGTCAACAAACAAAGCTGTTGGTGCTTTGTTTTAGCTCCTTGGCATTTTCTGTTCATATGGGTCGCCATTGTACTTAATTATCACACCATAACCCTTCTGCAGCTTCTACTTTGTTATCTGTGGTTTGTAAACACCTTGTTTACTACGAAGAAGAGAAGCCTTATTAGTGAACACACCTCCTACGGAAAGAAATGGTTTCTCCTACAAATACATGAAATACAAGACCTAAGATGCTCTGTAACTTACAGCATTTTAAAACAGAATTAGAAACCAGAGAATGACCTGTCCTAGAGACCGAAGGCCCCCCGGAAGAGCTGCAGCCCGCAAAGGTGTGTCCAGTGTAGCATTTAATGAACTTCAGTCACTTAAATACGTTCACGTGGATTATTTCATATCGGCACGTATTGAAATACCTTCGGATTTAAATCCCTGCACCTTGGTGCATTACCACTGGGATAAATTCTGGAGGCCGCTTCGGCGCTGACAAGCCTTCGCTCCCGTGTCATTGCACGGCTCTCCTTCCACAACAGCCCTGCACATTACGTAGGTTACACTGTCCAACCCCCTGCACCTCATTTAAAGTTGAACTTATTTAACATAATTAAAGTTGGGGTTTTTTATGCTGTTGGCAGTTCCACGGGGTATCATTTAAGCATGGGTGTATATCCTGAATCTGACGTGATCCCGTTGAACTCAGCGAGGTTACAGCGGTGGTGAAATGAACGCTTTCTTGATGAAGGTTGCAAAATGCACCAAATTAAACATTAGGTGTTTGTTAAAAGCCTGAACGAATGCTAAAAGCAGCGTGTTTCTCCGTATTTCCAAGTCCTACAGTATCTGACTTCCTACCAGCCACACGCACGCCAAGAGTCCCCTCACACCTCCCATGGTGATACCAGCTGATGAGGTGAATGTGTTTTTAAAACACGTTTTGCGGTTTTGCTAAGCACTTCATAACGAAACGGAAACTAAATCGCCTTAAAAAAGGCTGTTCCACATTTACAGAGTGAGGAGGGTGGCCGAGGGAGGACACACTGCTCACATGCTAAAGAGCCCAACTCAAGTGAGAGCAAACCGCTGCAGCTCTCGGAGTTCTGTACACCACCACACGTGCTCAGGGCTGTCCCAAAGCAGTGCAGACAGTGCCCTGGGAGTTGCCAGCTTCAGGCAAAGGACTTTGCCCTGCAAACTGTACCACAGGTAACAGGCAAACGGTAACAGGCCGTTAGTTCTATCCAGGGGGAAATCTTGCCACTGAGCTCGGAAGTGTTTCACTGAAATGGGTCTCAGGTGGCCAACCAGCACCTTCGTCCAACTGCGGATGCGCTTTTACAGGACCTTTGGCCTTGGTGCACTGGAGCCAAGGCTTCATCTCTGAAGGCAGAGAGCTTCAGTGTACAACTGACGCTGGTTTGGTGCAGGGGAAATTGATTATTTTAACAGGTATTTATTGAAGTTAATTCTGTGGTCATTATTTCAACGAAGCGCTTGCTAGTTGGTTTGAGGTGCTGCTGCCGCGCTTTGAGGTCGGAATGATTTAAGATGGCAAAACCAAAAGACACTAATGCTAACTCTTGTCATTCTCCTGTGAGCACGTAGTAGCTACTTACACTTTATTCTGAATAGATTCCTTGGGTTTTTTAACGGCCCAGTAATGAAAATTCATACTAGTTTAATTAGAAATTAATACGAGTTTAACCAACATCTTAATGCATTTTTGTAGCAGTCTTCTTCCTTCTAGAACATTTTTTGTATTCCTTCTATCCTCACCTTTGCTGACCTGGCCTATTACACATGCACATCCTGAACAGCTGTACTTTCACCATTTCAAAGGTGCGGCTCCTCACCCTCCCTAACTCTGCAGGGAAAAGATAAATACAAGAAAGTGGCTTAATGCCCAGGAAGGTCATTTAAAAGTAAAGAATCGAATACACAATTATTATGACACTTACACAAGCAGTAAATATCACACCCTTCACCTTTCTCTCCACCCTAGGACAAGGATCTGATTCCCGAGCAGCACAGCCTCTATACCACTTACACACGCATGAATACATTTAATGAATCTAACGGACAAAGAGTTCTTTTACTCTCTTTCCTAATCCTCCTAAAGTATAAATGCAATAGAAATTACTTAAAGGCACACCTGGTAAAGCACCAGATCTGTTTAAAAAACTATATTTTCAGAATGACACACAAACAAATACAGTGAATCCTTTCTACCTATTGAAACGTCTATGGGTTATACGGATAATATGCCCAGCTTGAGCAACAAACAAAAGTAGGGTTACTTTAGAGAAATATATGCAATTAGATCTGGTTTAGTTGAATAAACTTGGAGATAATTTACATCTGAATTGAAGAAAGCCGTCACAAATAAGGAAAAATATGTCTAGTAAAAGACTTCTCGTCTCCTTCCAAGCACAAAGCTTCCATCCAGATGTCACACTCTTAACATTTCTCTGAAGAGATTTTCTCAAAACAGTATTTTAGACTAAAAATATTAAAAAAATACATTTACTAAGCAAAATAACAGAAGTAGATAGAACAGAAAACGGTGATGTTATACCCTCTGCTTTGAGCACGCTTTCCACTTGCTTGGAAAAGCCGTGCAGCCCTCGGAGATACCCGAGGTGCCCCCGATCTTCACACAGGGTACATTTTCGTTGGCTTAATTCATACCAGAAGAGAATGTGCTGCATCGGCTTTAATCAGCGAAGGCTTATACAGCCGACCTGCATCACTTGTCTTTTTAGACAGTAAATTAAGACAGCAACTGTGTTCTCTGTTTTGCTAAATACTAAGCAGAACGGCCGGGCAGTGTGAGTCACAAGGATAAGCCCAAGGCCAGCGTTGCTGTATTTCAGCAGTGACACCTGGACTATCTGGTGCTTTTTCAAACTCCAACATTACGAATTCATGATTCTACATGAAAGCTGGGTGGTTTAAATTGGGAAAAATACCTCTTGCTTGTAGAACAAAGCTTAACCCCCCCCCAAACACTAATCATCTTTGTACCCAATTAAATACAATCCCAGGTGTTAGCTATGTTTTAAAAAATGTCAGATTGTTACCCAAATCCTACGGCTCTGTGTAGAGCTTTCCACTTGGTTTGCCCTGAGGGAGTTTTGTCCTTCTTTTTAGCCCAAGATCAGAAATGTTGTTTAGTGATCGGTACTCCCCCAAAATATGGCCAAAATACATCTAGTTACTAACACGACTGAACACCTGCTGTTACTTATTTCTAAGAATTAATCTCACTGAAAAAAATCCCTACAAAAAGGCCGCATCTTCCTCTAGACTTTCAAACAGCTCCTTTGCAATGGCAAAACGACAAATACACTTTTCACTTTGGCAGAAGTGAAAGCAAAAGTATTGCAATTCACTGGAGTCTCTTTCAGTAATAGGGCTTCTGTTGATGTGCTGCTGATGGAGCTCCAGTACCACACGAGCTGCCTTAGACACTGACAGCAAGAAGTCGAAGGTAGCGTCAGTCAGAGGAGTATCTGCAGGTTCTGAGCAAGGTGGTGCTGGTCCTCGCAGCGCCAACAACTCCGAGACTGGAGGACTTCAGATTCCGAGGGAAGAGGAAGGTGCTGTAAAGCTCTCCTCAGATTTTCTGCTTCCCTCCCTTCTCTCTGGTTTGCAATCTTTGATCTATTTAGGAATTCTCTGTGTGGTTTCTTGGGATAAGCCGACACGACACCCTGGAACGTGTCTTTTCCTGACAGAGGACCCGCAGGCGGAAGAGCTCCATCGCCCGCTCCTTCACACTGTGGACTTTCAGCTTTCTCGCCGGGCAGCGAACACGCTTAAGTGCTGGCACTTACGGACGAGAGCATTTGTACGTCCAGCATCCTTTCTGCCGCGCCAGGGAGCAACGCGGTGGGCCCTGCTGCCGGCGCGCTGCCATCGAACTAACCATTACTCGTGTATTTAAAGATTTTAAAACGTGCTCGCTACGGAGAAGGATCACGTCCCCAGAAACACTGCAGCGGTCACTGTGGATACTGAGCAAGAGCTGAAAGGAAGCAAACAGCCACATCTTCTGGAAGTCTGAAAACATACATTTAGTACTACCAATGACCTGCAAGAGCTTCGCTTCGCAGACATCCCGGAGGGGAATGGATGTGAACACAGCCACGCACGGGAGCACGGCCCAGGATTGGATTCATGTGCATTTAATTATTCACTGCATGGAAAAACAATCCAAAAGGACTTCTATCACAAGTTCAAAGGATTAAGATGTTCAGATACCGCAATGATATCTACAGTATATCATTGTGATTGGTAGATAGGTAAATAGAACAAAAAGCGCGCCTAAGACTGCTTCGGTGATTTAGTCTGATGTATTACTTATGCAATTACCAAAACAGCAGGAGATCATTAAATTTTCTGGTAACCAGACACAGCATTCTTAGTATCATACTATCACAAAGGCTCTTTATTGGTATTTTATCATTACATTTTCTTCCTACGAGGAGAAAAATCCCCCACAAAACTGACATTAAGCATAAATTCTGGGAAAAAAGTTCAAAATATCGTAAGCCCAGTTTGCGCTGGATAACGCCATACGCAACAGCAAAGCTCTGCGGCTTAACTAAGGCATCTTCCTGCGAACAATAACGCGCCTGCCCTGAAATGTTTTGTAAAACGGGGCAGTGCTGAATAAAAGAACACTTTTGGTCAGAGGGATGTGCTTGGGTGGAATATATTAATCACATGGTTGGCATTAGTCATTGGGGTAACTAATGAGGATGACTCAACTGAGCGTTCACACACCGCCTTGAGTATTCAGCGCCGCGGTGAATGCTGGCTTGCTTTAGCGAGCCTGAAGCACAACAGCTCCCCTGAAAGGCGTACCTCCTTCCCGAAACTGGTTAAACCTTCCCCGTAGTCCGTCTCATGGTAACTATACTGACCTACAGGATGTAATCCTATTTCTTTTTAGAATAAGCTTACATCTCCGAGCTGAGGAAGACATTCCTTCCATGCCCATTCAGTGAGGCGATACATGCCGGCTTTAATCTTTCTCGCTGGGTATCACAGTTACTTACGCAAAGACCCCAGGTCTGAAAAGACAGACCAAGCCTGTCTGTCCTAGAAGAAAACGTGATGAAAAATCATTCTGTAATACTTGCAGAATTTTTGACTACCTCTATGGAAATTTCCACAAAAGTAAACGCCACATTTCAAGAAGCAAAATCCCCCCGATACTCTCTACCGTACTGCCGCTGTCTGCAGTGGGGCAAGAGGATCACCCGCTGCCTCTGTAGGTGCGGAGCGCAAGACCGAGATACGCTTCTTTGTGAGCACCAAGCTTGTTAAAAGCAGTTAAAAGCCCCTGGGGGCTGCAAATGCTTCAGCGTTCTGGCTGCAAGGGATACGTGGCCCATTCCTCTTGCACTCAAGGTTAATCTGTCCGGTCGTTCTGCTGTTACGAGTCATCAGGAAGAACGATCACAAGCCGTGCGTCTGCAGGAGGCATGGGATATCCTAGTCTGGTGAGGCCAATGTGCTCAGGCAACTTCTGAGCGGCTTAACTGAACCAAACCTAACTGCTTGAATAAATAAAACAACAGCGTATCCTGAAAAGGGAGGAAAGACAAGGGCAGGTACTATTGACTTAAGGACAGTTGTAAGTGACAAGAGGAGGGACGTCAACCTCTGTAGGTGGCTGTGGCCTTACGTAAACTAGATCAGAGCTGATAACACATGCCACCACCAGATCTATATTGACCTGAAATAACAGATGAGCACTGTTTTATGTAGTAGGAAATGCAAGTATCAGTAACTGAAATGACTAGAAAAATTACATGGATCACGTGTTAAATTTTCCCTGAACTTATAAAAATATTCTCAAATTTTTTGACCATATCAGAAAAATATGTCCTTCATCTGAAATCCTCCTTTGCCATGGGACAGATATTCAAGCCACGTTCCTGATTTACGTGAAGTTACTGAAAGTGCTGTTGGGTATAACCGTGACACCGCACGGATCCTTTCTCACGGTAACGTCATTCTTCCATCCTTCCCAAGATGATGATTAGGGGAAGGAATGTTAAAAGCCAGAGATGGCCCTGAACATGTAACTCTCCCGTGAACTATTTCAAGCGTTTAAACACCACCTAATGAGTTTAAAAGGAGGGTCTTTGAGGAAGTAGTTTGCACTGGGTGAAACGCAGAACGATCCTTACGAAGAACGGCTCCCAGAACTGATACACAACATCGCCGCACTACCTGGCACAGCAATATGGGGATCACACTCCAGCATTACCTTTCTGGGAACACAGAGGGCAGCTACCTGCTCAGGCAGGACGACGGGAGCTGAGCGCTCCAGCTCAACTTGCTATCCTGCCGTGTTATTTTCACCACTGTGGGTGCCCAGGAGGATTACTCCCGCCAGAGCACAGGAACGAGTGATCACACCGGGGTGTGGAGGAGTAACCTACTCTATACTGCCATATAATATTAAGAATCGTCTGGTCCTAAATTTACTGAAATCCCGGTCTTACCTAATTTAAATTACCATGCAATTTGAGTTAAATTCATTTTCTGCCCTTTCAAGGGAGACAGATTTTTTGTTTCTGTTTATTTAAACTGCTGGTGAAATTGGTTAATTAAAAGGGTTTAAAAAATCTTAATACTCTAAACAGAGCAAACTGGTTCTGAATTATTAAGCAACATTTTAGATGCATTTAAATAACCTTAAGTGACTTTAGCTGCCACCTGATCCTAAGCTGTGGCTCAGAAAAATAAAATGTGAAATACTGTAGAAGTCTTGGCTTACCAGGGCTTCCAGATACAGTAAATAAAGAGCTTAAGTCTCTAATACCGTGCCTGCAAAAGGCAAACTCCCAAATACATAACTAATGCTCCACCTTAAGGAGAAATGAGCAGGAGAAATGGTGGATTGCAGTTCTGATTTTTCCGCAGGAATTAATAAACGCAGTCTTTCGAAAGGGGGAGCGTGCAGGACCTCGCTCTGACAGCTACCATCACCAAGGTATCACTAACCCCACCAGGGTGGCCAGGGCCCCTTGGGGTAAATTTGTTCTGCACATCCCTCCCACGGTGTCAGCCGGACGTGGTGCACCTCCAGCCGGAAGGGTGGTGAAATGCCCAGTCCGTGAGGGTTAGAGAGTTTCAGGAAGCCTTGTGCAGATCTCCCCCACAGAAGGCAGTGAGGAACTGAACGACCAGGAAGTCTCCAGGGTACGGGGAGGAGGAGGATGTTGCAGCTGGCAGATCGAGAGGACTACCCAAACTAGCGCTTGGGAAGGCTTTTAAGAGAAAGGGACCTAAATACTGAGCGAGAAGGCTGACTGAGCGTGCTAATATGCAACAAAAATATGCCTCTGTTGTTAGAAAAGAGATTTTGCTCTGATTTTGAAGATGAGGGCAATTCTTGGAAGGAACGATAATTCCAAAACGGGCACATATTGAAACACCGCGCACATTTGCTTCCGTAACCCCTTTGCAGGTGCGTTTAAGAATAACGCAAAGAAGGTACGCTACAGCTTTTCACTCCGGAAGATGTGCTTGCCACACGTTAGAGGGACAAGCCACCCGGCGACCCAGGCTCACCCGTGTGACGCGCACCTGTCGATGCGGTCCGTGGCGCTGCCCGGGGTGAGGTACTGGGAGAGGAGGTGGTTAATACCTGATTTCAGCCCTAGCAGAAAGCACAACACGGTTGGTGACAAAGACCCAATAACAAGTCACTGCATGTGCTTAACTGCTTTGGAATGTCACTGCTGCTTTAAAATCTACAAGTAGTGTCTGGAAAAGGTTAATCTGTGTATTTACTCATGTGCAGAAGTTTGTATTGACAGTAGGGTTATGATACCAACTTTAAGTTAGCTAAGGATATCTGTGTAAGCAACAGGAACATAGAACTAAGAACTAATGAATTTTTATTTGCCAAAGAAGTAAAAACATTGTGTCAGGACTGATGGCTTTGAAAAGCAGGTGAAAAGCTGGAACAAGTTTATTATTTGGTTGAAGATAATCCCCTCATTTCAACAAGACAGAAAGACTTTTGGGGGTGTGTACGTTACTGTAAACAGATCAGGACAGGAGGCAAAAATACCAACCTGAGAAGACACGTTTTCACCTTACAGCAGCGAAAACTCCAGCAAAGTAACTCCGACACTTTCTAAGGTTTTTGGTTTTTTTTAAAAACATTACGTGGAGTTTAACTACAAACAGACATTCTAAGTGCTGCTGTTTGCTGGAAGAACAGCCCAAGTGCCCTGTTCTTGCTGCACACATTGCGACGTGTGTTTGTGATAGGTATCACAGAGCGGAAGGCTCTTGACACCTTGCGGTGTATTTTTAAGAGACTACGTACCGCAGAGCCTACGGCAGGGAGGATGTGCTTCTACCCTGCTTCCGAGGCATTCATCAGTAACTTCTGCTTTTTAAATCTGACCACGGAGTTGCACACTTCCAGCTTTGCCAACCGGGGGAACGTGGCAGATCTCATTTATAGTTCCCGATGGTTCGCAAACCCCTGGGGATTGTTTTTCCGTCTGTTGTAGCTCTGGTGGTCACAATGGCAACCAGATTCATACACAGCCCCTGAGTCAATGGGCATGAATCATTTATGTGACTCCTCATACATGGCGTTATTAGGTTGGAATCATAGGGAAACGATGACAGGGTCTCTGCTTCCCACGCAACAGACCAGCGGCTCCGTATCCTGCCATTACATTCTCCTTGCTTTGCGTCTGCGTTTTCTCCCTGGCAGTTTCCCAAATGCACTGAAAACACCAGCCTGTTTTAATTCAGTGGTCTGCTTTCTTTTCTACTCTTATTTTAAAAAAGTTGGTTCTCATTTGAGTCGTCAGGTCAATTTTTGAGTCTGTTACAGAGCACTAAAATTAACAATGATGTTGATGTGATTAAGTACAGAAACATCCAGTCTAAACCGCAAAACCAATGCAGAAAGTTAGAGTAATATACTTGTAGGGTTTTTTTACATTAAATATGTACTAAGCCATAAATGTGTTACCGGCCGGGAGCTACGACTTGCAGAGTATTTAAAATACACAAAACCATTGTTTAGACCGTAAAAGATTGTTTTCCTTCTGTCAGGTAAACTGAACCACCAGTAATCCCGGAAACAGAGATGACTTCTAGCCTTCGCTTCCACTGGAAATGATACTGCATGCTTAAGGAGTAAAGTTAATTAGCGATTAATGAGATTCCTTAAATGCTGCTTTTCAGTCTGACTGATGAGGATTCTCATTATATGAGAAGGTGGGAGAAAAGCTGTAAGCACTACCATCCTGTTCACAGAGTTATGCCAAAAACCGGTCAGAAATCGCATCTTCCCGCAAGGTCGTATGCTTGCTAACGACATCAGTCCGCTTTGGAGTATTTGTGACCCTAAGGAGTACTTACAAATAAGATGACAAAGCAAGAGGTATCTGTTACAAACCGGCACTGTAAACACGCTAATCAGAGCCTTCCTCCAGGGGCAGCGATGGGAAACAAAATGGAAAAGCAACCCGAGTCATTGAGCTCCTTTGATGAAAAATGGCTTTACCAGTCACCTGGAGATGCCCCAGACACTGATCCAGAGCTGCCTCAACTCGTTTGCAGCACGGCAGCCGGATGGCCAAGAGGTGCTGAACTATCCCCCAGCGCTGCTTGGCTCGGCACTGCCATCTCTGCGCTGCCTGGCACCTCCGCCTTTTACGCAGGGCCCCAGGCAACTGCTGCGCAGTTGGACCCACCGACTTCCACCTTTGCTGTAACAACGGCTGAGTAAGAGCTGAAAGACCATTTGTAATAGAGCAGAAAACACAGAGGTGTATTTTCAAAGAAACTTAGATTCTGTTGATTGATCAACAGATGTTTGTGTGCTGGTTACTAACTGACTGGCGTAAGCAGTATCGATTTTGAAAATCAGTGACAGCAGGTACAGCGTCAGAATTCTGCGGCAGGAGACAGAAATGATCATTTACTGGTATTACGTAACAGGTCAATGAATAATTTATTAGAAAGTACTGATTATCTCATAGCTGAATACTGCCTGACACTCAGCCTTCCTTGCTCAGAACATAAAATTGCATCAAACCAGCACAACCAGAAAGAGCAGGAGTACCAGCCCGTAACAGACCTAAGCAGCGTACTAGCACCGACGCGGCTTCCTTCAACGCAGGACGTGAGCGATGCTGGCTGTGCGTATCTGGGCAGTTTTCATGCAATATGGTCCACAACTTGTTTGTTTCAGAAAAGGAGGATTTTTTTACCCTGTCACCGCAAACAGGTTTCGCCACGCAGTTCTGTATGTAACATACGATGGCGCTGGCAGGGTGGCACCTGGCTTGCTGACAGCACTCACGTACTCAGGCATATCGTTTACCTTCTGTGCTCTAACACACTGCTCATCCAACATACGGGAGCAAGAAGTAGTGGCATTTACTCCTGAAAGGTGCATTTACTCACATCTCTCCTTGGAAAGGTGCCCAGCAGCTTGTACTCCTCCCAGGGATATCCCTTGGAAGCTACAAAATCAAAGACAACCTGCAGCTTGCTGCTGGCCAGGAAACGTCGCTCAAAGAATTCTCCGCTGGGTGTCCGAATACGCAGTTTACTGACGGACTCGGTGCTCTCCTCTTTCGGTTCGGGAGGCAAAGATTGCTCCAGAGAGAGCCTGATAGCCTGCGGAAGGAAAAATAACCATTTATTTGCAACGCTAGCAACAGAAGAAAAGGCCAGAAGGCGTTTCTTTTTATTTCTTCTAGAGCTCCAAGATGTGCCACAGCGCTCCGGAGCCATAGCTGTGCTTTATGCCTCAATGACAAAACCATTTTTATTCATTCCTTAATAACAGCCCACCAGACAACTAATTAAAATAAATCCTTCTTTATAACACATATTATTAGGTCTACAGTTAATGCAGGATGGGGATAAGTAATTTAATCATTTGGCGGAAAGCCTTGGAAAAAATCTGAATGACAGAATAATTGTCAAGTGGCCAATTGCTTCCTTAAAGGGTATAAATTAGAAGGCAGTGAAAGTATTTCTTTAAATGCACTTGTCAAGCTCCCTTCCTCCTGCACAGCGTAACGGACCATTTGCAGCAAAGAGCAGAGCCTTAGCGGCAGCTGAGAGTAACAAGGAATGCGTGCAGGAGACGGACTCCAAATCAAACACCGTTAAAAGACATAATTACAAATATCACGAAGGTACAGCAGATACACGGAGTACATGGAAAAGTAGGAACGGCCAAAGAAGAAAACTGGGGGGACAGGGACGGGAGCTTTACGATTTAATGCAAGCAACTACTGTTATTCGCACGAAGATGGTTCCAAGCACAGGTGTGCACATTTTCTACAGTGACTTGCATGAAATCGGCCCCAAAAGTGCAACGACGTTACACGTCTGGTTGTCTTCCAGCTACCGTCAAGATTTTAAGGACAGGAGCCAAGTCTGTGTGCTCTGTCCTCTGTCTCCAGGAGCCACCACCTCCCTAATACTTTGATCAGAAGGGTTTTTTTGAAATTGATGCCTGATATTGAGCTGCTGAATGAAGTGGGCTTGATTTCTGGGGGTACCGAGTGATGTCAGTACTCAGGGACCCTAAAAATTAGGCCATACTTGGGACACAGCCTTGTCCCACTGTCCCCTCGCCTCAGGCAGCAGTTAATGGGAACGTCCGTGAGCGGAAGCAGCAGCACGGTCCCACTGCCCCCGCCGAAATCTGCCTAGGGGACCATTTTCCGAACCGAAGTCAGGCACGGATTTACCCAGGGTCTCACGGAACTTGCATGTCACACAGCTGCTATCTGTGCCTTTGAAACCCCCCCCAAGGTCACTCAGTGACAGAAACCGACGGAGGATGATCACATAAAGAGAAAGGACCGGGCAGAAGCCAGATTACAAAGGCTTTCAAAGAGTCTACTTCTTACACACAAACCTCGGAGCAAATTATATCTCAGTATAAATATTTATACACAGAACTTGAGTTCATTTTTGCTCATCTACTGTGAGATTATATTTTAAATAGATTCTATTTTAATTTTCTCTCTCTCCATTCTCAACCACCTGCTTACTATCTTTCTGTTTTGACATTTCCCCACACAGTATAACAACAGATGCTACATTATTTACTGAACCCAATCAATTATATTATAGAAAAATAAACAACAGTAGCTCATTAGAGCTCTTTTCTTTGTGCAAAGAGTGCGTCGCTCCCCAAAGTAACCAGTCTCCAAGGCTTCAGCATGAAATGGCAATTTACAATGGATATTCTGTACCAGCACACCAAGCCAGAAAACAATGATGTGATGGATCGCATTAATAACTCTCGGACCTGAACAAGCAATTCCAGTTTGTTGATAAAAAGATGTTCAGTATGTGAACAGCTCAATAGTCAGATTTCAAATATACGGACTGAACATCAAGCCACTTCTGTAAGTAAACACTGTTGCAGAACAATTCACTATAAGTAATCTGTATACTTGAAAACGGGGAGTGTTAGTAAACATTATTGTTAAAATCCCTTTTGTTCTACTAAGCAAACAGAGCCCATTATTTTCACGACCGCGCTCTACATTAAAACGGGGAAGCCCAGGTATATTTTGATAACACAGACCAGTCTTGCAGCCTTTGCCTAAGAAAACCATTTCCCAAAGGCCAAGGTATCAGAGAAGGTTCAGGAGCAGACATAATACAGCAGAATTAATTATTGTCTCTATGCTGGCAAAATTACTTTAGAAAAGAAACCCGTATTTCCTACTGGAATCTGAATGTGAGCTGACTGCGACTGCTGCAGCGCTGAATTCTGTTCGCCTGCTATGAGCCTCACAGAACCGCCCTGCTACAGTTGTTCTGGACCCAGTTCTCGGCCCGGTTTTGTGCGCTGCTCCCTCACTTGTGTTCTAGCTGCCGGTCACGGCCCATGTTAACAACAGGAGCTAAACAAGTCATCGGACACGGCAGGATAGGGAAGAAGCAGGCTGCCTCTTTCCCAAACCGCTGAATATTGCTGTTTGGGCTGAATTCAGTATTTGCCACGCAGTACTGTTGAAAAGGTTCTTGAGTGCTGAAATGGTTCAGGTTTTTTAACGCAATTACCTTAATCAGAAAATGTATCTGTCAACGCACTGCTCACACCGTTTGTTACCGGGTTTATCTCGGGGAACACTATTCACAGCCAACTTCTTTGCAGCTGCGTGACGCAATTTTTTCCTACATCAAAGCCCACAGGACTGAAATGTCAAGCATACATGTAAGTCTCGTGTAGGGGGGAATAAGCGAGGCTGTGATTTATCAGGATTCCATGAGTTCCAAGGAATTCCATGCAGTGGACAACTAAATAAGAACATAATTCCAAATTTCAAACCCCTGTAACCCATGAGAGTCAAAGCAAAGAAGTTCTGTTTAGTCCACCAAAAAAATTGGAACTCTGCTATTTCATATAAATGAATAAATATTTTTAACGTTTATTTTTTATTTATATTTTATATCATACTGGAAACGTAGTCAGGAAACAGATATTCAGCGGGGATGGTGGTATCGCTTTGCAGTCATTACCAACTTGCTCACAGAAGCGAAGGACGACCCCCCGTCAACTGCCATTCCAATCAAGACATTTATGTGAATATCACTTTTATTTTGGAAATGCTATTCAGGGGTTTCAAAGCCCTTTCCAAGAATCGACTGTTTCACAGCCGTTCGGTAAGGACTTGTATTTCAAGAACTTCACAGAACGGATGGAAATATTTTAATGACTAGTCTATTTTATCTATCCTTTGACATGTGCTTGGACTTCAGGGGAAGAAACATGGCTGCACCCCAGCCTTTTTACTGTATTTCGTGTTTTTTGCCGGGAGGTGAAAGAGAGGAGGTCACCAATACAAGTAAAATCGTGTACACGACGCTTTATGTAAATTCCTACACACACAGCTCGGACCGGTGCTAGCCGAGACCCTGAAAGAGGCTGCAGGAGCTGTCTCTGACAGGCACTGGGACACTCAGAATCTACAAAATTAAGAGAATCTTCAAAATGACAGGGTCTGGGGAACAGTTCTCTTCACAGCACGTGGTTTCTGTTTTCTTCTGTAGGCCTAGAGGTGCAAAGTGGTTGTTTAAACACACTTTTAATTCTAAGGAAGATTCTGTAGAAGATGGTTCCGAAATTTAAAAATGTAGCAGAAATTAGATTTTTTTTTTTTTTTAGTGTGTTGTCTCCCAACTTAAATTTGGCAATTTGTTTGATCAGAACTGCAACTAGGCTTTGGGCTACTTCCTGGAAGAACTGAAAGGGCTCCGTGGTATTATATTTTTAAAAGGAGTGCCTGCAGAAACATGGCTAGAGGTTCCCAAAGATTCCACCGTTTCTGGAGCTCGTTCCAAGGATCTCCTGTTAGCAGACCTGTCTAGTACCTGCTGTAATGCACTACGGGTTTTATAGGCATGGTAAGAAATCAGTTAAAAAAATCGATGTTCACATAAAAAGTACCCTTTGAATGAAAGCTGCAATGTCCATAACCTTCATGAATCCAAAAAGCTGTCAGAAAAGGTAAAACATCTCACCTCACGTTCTTCCTCCTGTTCTTTCCGAATCTGTTCCAAGCGAAACTGCTCTGCCATTTCTCTCTCTTGCGCTTCCCTCTAATAAACACAAAGAGTAATCACACATGTATCGCCTCGCTCCCCAGAGATGCCGTTAATGATGTGCATCAGCTCTATAACAGCAAAGAAACTGCTCAACTTCTCTGTGGAAATTGATATAAGCAATTGGACATTTATGAACTAATCTTTTCCTACCACTCCTTTCCCAACTTCAGTTAACAAGCGGGGCCAGGACTGCTTCAGCAAAACGATGCAATTAAGTCTGGGTACTCCTAGTGACTGCACCTAGTGCCACTGGGGGCAACTGCAGCTCCTACAGCCACCGCCTCATCCGAAAGGCAGAACTGAAGCCGGGCAGAGTGCTCTGCACCAGAGAGATTTCACCAGCGCGGGAGAGGTTCCCGTCCCGACATTCCCGTGATCACTTCAGCCTGCACACACCTTCGCTCTGTCAGCCTCCAGCGATATGCGGTACGCTTCGTCCTGCTCTCTTTTCACATTTTCCCTGGCTTCACGTTCATCCTGAAGAAAAAAAAGAAAGAAAACACCCCCAAACCGTCAGCAAACAGTGGTCCAGTATCTTCATGTTCACCCGCACTCTTTAACCCCAGTGACTTCAAAACATCTGCCTGCCTTGCTCATCTAACCGCAGCTCGGAGAAGCGATTTCAGAAACGCCTCAAGGGCGACCTTGGCTGTACAAACCGTGGCTGACCTAGAGCTGCGTTTCCACCGCCCTGTAACGGATTGGCGTGCCCAAGCCCCGGCCTGAGGTTGGATCTGGTAGCCAGGCTCTTTGCCCAGCCATCTTTATCTGGGCCCTGGCCGGTGCAGCCTCCTCCCACGCCACCCACGTGGGGAGGGGGTTGTGGGAGGGGGATGTGTGGGCTGGTGCTGGGGAGGATCTCGCAGGGATCTCACTCCTGCAGCCGACAACTTGGACGGTCACGTCATAGGGAAGGACAGGGCGAGGTTTAAAGGATGAGGCTGGATTTTAGTTTGCTCTTCGCTCAGACTGACGGCAGTTAACGGCTTGTCCTGTGAGAGAAGGCCTGCTCCTTGATGAGAACACCCTCAGTCGGATCCATCCAGGGTCATGGCTATTAAACGTCATCCAGAGGCCCCGGTTCACGGTGTGCTGAATATTATACAAAGGTGGGAAAGCGGGAAGCCCCGCTCTGAAGTGCCTCAAGCACGCGGTGCGGGCAGACAAGAAACACGAGGTTAGCATGCCAACGTCAAACCAGCAAACCCAGCAAAGCCCCTGATTAACGATCACAGCACACAAAATAAGGGTTGACTAAAACTGGGGAAACGGCAAAGCAAGGCATCATCCATACGGTGGAGGAACACAAAATGGATATCCCCGAAGGCTGGAATAACTGCACGGGGGCGATGTCTGACGACGCAAAGTGTACAATCAATGGATTCTTACTCCACCCCCGGAGCCAGAGGCAGCGGCTGCTCCCCTGCGCTTACTCCTCTTACATCTTATAGTCCCCCCGAGCCCTGCACAGGCTGCACTGGTCCCTAAAAAATCAGTACGACTCAGCTGTGAGACAGCTGGTGGGCTCAGCACGCGTGGCCTGTAGTTAACAGCGCGCTTGCGCCGGGGTAATCTGTCCCCTGTACTCCATAGAAATGGAAGTCTCCTGCCTACTGATTTTTTTCGTTCACCTGCAAGGTGTATTCCACATAAAGGCAGCATTTTGCCAAGTGGTTATTAATTTTCTCCCCCAAACTTCACTGCTTGGCAACACCTCAGTTCTAAATGGGAGGAGCACACGTTAGCTGTTACTCTCATGCCATGCCACCATGCCGAGACGTTCCCCAACCCAAACTCTAACATATTAGTGATCAGAAAGCTCTGAAGTAGCGTGCGGCCACAAGAGGAAAGGACACACTGCAGGAAAAGGTATACAACCTCCCGTTGGAAAGTAACAAGATCTTTTTAGAAGAAACTCTTCTTCCTTATAGAAACAGGACCCAAGATTATTCTACAATCAGCGTGTCCTAAATTTCATTCACAGAAGATAGATAATGCGTCGCCTTGTTCAGCAAAGCTAAGGCATGAGGAGAAGTAACTCTTGCAAAATGTAAAGAGGCCACTAACCCCCAATAACCCATTCCCCTCCTGGCTTCCCTGGACCTCTAAGTGCCATGTTCATGGAATACCTTCAAAACTTACCTCCAATCTGCAAGCAGGAACTACCCTACAATAATATTCCACTCCTGAGAAGGGGGGGTGTTGAAATAAATAAATAGGTCCCATTTTTGTTATCCAAAAATGAGGAAAGCTTCTTGAATACCCAGAGGTTTTCCCAACTCTTCTCGTAGATGGAATGTAACAGCCAAGGAAAAGGTTTTGTACTATCTATATGGACTCTTTCCATAAGCGTACCATGAATTTAGCTTAGAATGGTGAGAGACAAAGCTCTCTTCCCAAACCAGCTTCCTACAGGAAGACAGGCTTCAGGCCATCTGCCAGAGGACAGCATTTAAAAACGTACTAAGAACTGTTTTGCAGAGAGCCTATTTCGCCTGCATGTTGTGCAGCTTCACGTATCATGCACTGACTTCACCCACTAACCGAATTTCAAAGGTCACACAAGTCCAGCAATGCCCGAGAGAAAACAGAAAGAGCAGCCGCAACCGCTGCAACCACTGTCTCTTTCCTTCAGTGACTGCTAGCAATTGCTATATAGTTACTTCAGTTTACAAGAACAATCCCAGACAAACCCAAACCAACCCTCAAAAAGGAAAAATTCATTAAAATTGTTAAAGACTCACTCAAAAAATATATAGAAATCAGAGAGATAAGAATTTGAGTACTGGCTTTTATGTTACAAACTGCCCAGAGAACTGCAGGAAGTTATCAGAAGTTACTTTTGATGAGCACAGGATTCATTTACCTACGGAGCACTCCACCGAAGGATTTCTGAAATTGCTTTAATTTATATAATTTGGATGACACCTGCAAAAAATACTGATGCTCTAAATTCTACAACAAGAATCTAAACATGAATTCCAGGCATTTAAAATAAAAAAATTCTTTCCTCCCTATTCATCACAATTATCATCATCCTAAAAGTGGATTATGAAAAAGATGTCAGGAATGTGAAGAATTACTGCGCATGACTGCCTGGTCCTCACAGAAATACGTGAGCCACATCTAAGAGTAAATGACCAGGCCACCGAGGTTTACACCACACTGAAACCACACTGCTCGGTCTGAAACAGCCCTTAAGACCCAATCTGGAATCCACATTTCTTTGGGTAAGCAGCAGATGTAACTTCCAGTACCTGGAGGGGCCGACAAGGAAGCTGGGGGGGACTTTTTACAAGGGCCTGTAGTGACAGGACAAGGGTAATGGGTGTAAACTGGAAGCGGGGAGATTTAGATTAGATATCAGGAAGAAATTCTTCCTGGAGAGGGTGGGGAGGCACTGGGACAGGTTGCCCAGAGCAGCTGTGGATGCCCCATCCCTGGCAGTGTTCAAGGCCAGGCTGGGTGAGGCTTGGAGCAACCTGGTCTAGTGGAGGGTGTCCCTCCCCATGGCAGGGGGTGGGACTGGATGGTCTCTAAGGTCCCTGCCAGCCCAAACCATTCTATGAAATGTCTCTTTGTACCTACTTCTGTGTTAATACTGCTCACACCCTACAGGAACCACCTCCTCAATGGGGAGTACAGCAAAACTACAATATTCCCTGGTTCAGAGTTACACCTTAGACAAATTTTAAACATGAGATACTGCAGTTCTTTTTGTAAGGCAGCTTGTTATTTCAGTCATCTCTCCTCCAGAGAAACCACACCAAGTATGAGGATGACTCAAGTTTACCGAAAGCAACAAAAGAACATTCATAATGGCGACAAAGCAGAAGAAAATGTTTGGCAGAGAATCCTTCACTGCACGGAGAGCGAACACACGAAGAAAAAAGAACAGTCACACCACTAATAGTTAATTAAAAAACTGTCATAAGTACTATCCAGTAACAAAACCCGACGGCTTTCCTGCTAAACCCTACGTAAATCGCGGCATTGACTGGACATCAGTCAATCATCTCCATACTTCTGCGCTGCAGGAACATTGCCATCCTCCCCTTCCCAGCAACCAACGCGTGAGCAGGCAACGGCCTAGCCCCCGTCAGGTACAAAGCCTCCGTCAGAAACGGGGGCTACCCGCAGCGCTGCCCAATTGCACAGCAGCAACCACGGGCTGGTGTGACCGTAAGTCACCCCCATCCCAGGGGTTCTGGGCGAGAGGCGAGGAGACAACTCCCCTCTGCTCCTTAAAGGGGAAGACGCAGATCTCTGCTTTCCCATTGGCACAATGTAATAACGGGGGGGGGCGTTCATTCCGTGGGAAGGTGACACTTGCCAAAACAAATCGCGTTTATCCACAGAACGCGCTCTTCAGCTATGAATTGTCTTCCCTACCACGCACATCGCAAGTCATAACCAAACCAGTAAACACTCGTCTTCATGAGACAGGTACAGTGGACCAGATAAAACCTTTTCTTGAGTAATACCCAAAGCTACAAGACTAAGACGAGGTTAAGAAGAAATTCAGGATAACTCTCCAGTAATCATTCCCCAAACCCAGTGCTTGAAGTTACCCCAGAAGCCCTTAATAGCAGGCACTGTCAGATGAGGGATGACGGAATGGTGGGATTCCCGACTGCCACCAGGACAGCAACGCCCCCTTTTCCTGCAGATTACACCGGGGAAAAAGTATGCAATGTGCTTGGTTTTCTCAACAGGTTTTTGCTGGAAAACTCAGCATTGGCCCTTCTGGGCTTTTTTAATTTATTGCTGTTTCTGAAGGCAAGATTTAATGATTTAACACCAGGAATCAGATTTGCAACCGACTTGTCTCAGGGAGATGTGTTAGACTTGATTCCCCGTTACCCTTCGGGAGCAGTTTTACTGCGAGGTAAAGCCGGACGAGGTGAGCGCCGTGAGCAGAGGACACTTCTCGGAGCATCAGCGAGTAAATGGCTGCTACAAGAAAGACAAAAACCCAAGAGTGTATTTACAAAGGCTGGATGCTTACCTGAAAGACAGTTCATTTCACTGAACCACTCCTGAAATTAAAAACGGCAAGCGCTTAAGGCTATTCATGGGAGCGTTAAAGAGAAACACCCCTTTGTCCAAACAAACGTGTGCAGGAAAGACAGTAACGTGACTCACTCAGCTGACAGACTGGCACATTGTATAACTTACACGTACACGGTGGGGAACACACAGAAGAAAAAGGTGTACACAGCACGTGGTGGGCATATGAGAACGATGAAGACAAAGCCACGGAACGTTTCTGCGGTGGCAGAACTTCACTGGGGAGGCAGGATGGGGCAGGGCGGGAGGGAGGATCCTGCCTGCCTGTATCAAAGGCTGGAAGATACTGATTTTTGGGAATTACCTCAGGTGAAGGGAAAGAAAACAAATCCCAAGCCTTCAAGAAGCCCTCCTGCCGTGCCTTCCCATGGGAAAGGAGCCAGCCAGTCCTGCTACAACACCTACCCACCGGGCTGTACAGCAGGGAAAGCTGCTGTGTATTAAGAGGAACAATATTCAGTGAATATTCAGCGAATATTCAGCTACCGGAGCCACCAACCTGCGTAGCTGAAAAGCCACCGAAGCGAAAGATCTTTGGTTTAGCTTTTCTTTCCCCCACCACTACCCCGCATTTTGTCAAAGTTCGAAAGGGGCCGCTAGCCCTCGAAGGCGGCGCTCGTGTCTGCCGGGGTGTCAGCGCAGGGGAGCGCACAACGGGGAACGGATCGTTTGGGGTGCTATCGTATTACAAACAGGAAATCGGAAAATTTAATCAAATAAATTTTGATTACTGTAGTTTAATTAGTTATAACTAGTAATAATTAGTAAATGTGCTAATTGGATTTTTTGACGGGTGAAAGCACAATCTTCGTTAGATGGCTGTCATCACCATAATGCTTTTGCGCTTTGGAATTTAACGAATTTCGTGTATTTATTCTCATAACCTCCTGTTGTGCAAATACTACATACCATGATACACATGACAGTGTTAGAAGGAACACAGATTATCAAAGGTATTCAGATGCCTCATTTCTACCCATTTTAACGTGAGCTTCGGTGCCTCAACGGAAATCGCAGGGGTCTCGCGCACAGCTGATGGAAGCACGTAGGCCATGCTCTAACCGGAGAACACAACTGCAGGTAAGGGGTGGAGAAAAGCAACGGAACTCAAGGAGGAAAAGCCAAATGGACCACAAATTAGGAGAAAATGCACTAGGATCGATGCACTTTAGCTCCCTTTGTGGCTGTGACATATATCTTTGGAAGAAGAAAAGGTGTTGGAAGCTAAAACTTAAATTACAATATAAAACAAGAGAAGGAAGTCCCTTACATTTGACAGTAGTGAGGCAGAAGAGGAGGAAGACATAGTGATACCAGGCTTCTTACTGCAAATTAGGAACTTAACACTTGGCCAGTAAAGACCCATCTAGCACAAAGTGCTGGGGTGGACATGCAAGCACCCTTTAACAAAGAGCTGCGGCAGGGAAAAGAAGGTGAAGTTATGTTCCTGATTTGGATTTTTTGTTTTCTTTTACATATTTTTTCAATCCCCATCCAGATATTGGTCAGGAAAGACCTACATTTTCCTCATGCTGTAGCAGCATCTAGGAAGAAGAGATGTCACCTAAGATCAGAGAGCAAAGGTGGTGACTCTGCAGGCCTATGTTCTTCTACAGCCTACTTCCAGAGCCTGTTTACAACACTTTTTCCAGTTTAAAAATTCTTAAGTACCTCTCTTTTACACTAAAGAAAACAGTGTGTCAGCAGACATAGCTTAAAGTGAATTGAAGGTTTTAACTGGTATTTGTAAAAATAAGAAGGTTTTTGAAGCAACTGTGGGTCTTACAATTCCACCTTGAAGTCTGATCCCAGAGTGGGAGTGCTAGTGTTGCGTAACGACAAAAATAAACACGACGAGAGACCTACAGTTACTTAAATGTGGACAAGTTGGACCAGCTGTGTAACAGTCAATGCTTCTACAGTAATACACGTTGACAGCAAAAATAAAAAGAATGCATTACTGAGACATCGTCAAATGAGCCCTGTCATTACATGGAAACTCCACCCTGCATAAGCTTGTCAAAAAGTGTTACTGTAATCCTTTGAGAAGCCTCCTCCTCAGGCAACGGAGAAAAAAATGTTCAGGATCGGCCCAGGACAGGTGTGTTGGGCTGTAACGCCAGGATTTAATCACGTATCGCTTCACATTAATCTCACAAAGGAACTAACTTGGATCTATTTGGGCCCGTCACGCCACGCTGAGATGATTATTTAACTATCCAATTAAAGTAAGCAAGCTAACAAGGTGTTTAAAAATGGACATTCCAGGGCGTACAGTATTTTACAATTACTATTTGTTTTCCTAAGTCCAGCACCAGGCACTGACACTGAAGAGGAACTGATACTACACGCTCTTTTCAAAGCCCGTCCCTGAAAAATCTCAGTACACGCCTCGATCAGCCGTGGCAGAGGCCGGCTGTCCCTGCTCTGAGACACCCTCTTTTGCTTACGGGAGAAACTCTGCAGTGCCATTTATTTCCTCTTCGCAAAAATTCCCAGTGCTGCTGCCTGGACAGCGGTCGAAGCACGAACACGTGCCGCGTGGGCCAGCGGAGCAAACGTGGGTAGGGAAGGAAGACAGGGCCGTCAGATGCATGAAACCATCAGTGCAGAGGAATTCTGCACGCACAGCCTGAGGTTGGCCTTCGGACCCTGGGCCCAACTGCGCTGGCAGGGGTGGGACTGTATCCTGGCCAACTGACCTTGCTGCCGTCGATGCCTCTGAACCCACCGTTTAATTATCAGCAGTGCCGCCTGAGCACAACGTCCGTACGCTGCTGATGGGATCTTATTATCTGTGGCTTGGTAGTACTGCAAGTTACGTAGCAAACTTACAAAAACCAGTCAGCACCGCAGCAGACCATGTATCTACAGTGGCATGTCAACCGTGCGGCCCCAGAGAGGCAGGAGGTTTCCAAAATGCCATCGTGCCCAACACAGCTGACAGGCAGCACGCACCAGCCCCAGCGGTCCACGACCGACCCAGAAGCCTCGGAGGGGTGGGGAAAAGAACGGGATGGCAGGTTGATCTCCCTTTAAGAAAGCTTGGGAGAGAAAATGGGTGCCTAAATTACATCCCACCGTACCTCAAGACAGGTACGTTGGATTACTATGAGAACACATAGGCATCTCAATGTTTTTAAGGTATTTTTTGGAGACTGGGTAAGAAAAAGCTTAATCAAACACAATCTACAAATCTGTGAATCAAACCCTGGTTAAATGATGGTATTTTAGCACTTGACATTATAGAAATATGCCCCAAATTTACCTGATTAAAGTTTTATGAGGCTACACCAGCGAATTTTACTAATACATGGATACAAAAGCACAGGGTTTAGCTAACCATGCTATCACCACCAGCTAATGAAGTGACTCGCTTCGCTCAGGTGAGATAAGGCAGAGACGCTGTTCCGAGCATCCTGCCTACACCATCGGTGGATGATCAGGGACCGGGAACCGACGGTAAAGCGACGCCTGAGCAGCCACAGCCAGCATCTGGGCGAGCACCTGTACCATTAGCCACCCTGTACGGAAATAACCATCAGAGGGCACTGCAAAACATGCTGTGCTCAACAGGATTCCACAACAGCTGTGGTGGAAGCTGCCACGTGCATGCAAGTTAAAAACCCAAAGTGGAGAAATTCAGCCGCACAGACTGACTCGTTAATGATTTCGTGCTGTTATTTACAAGTGTTTCCAGTTCTGCGTCTCCCGCACACACACTTGTGTGTACAGCAAAGCTGTTACACAGACGGCTTCGCTTTTTAAAGCACAAAAGAACTTTCTGCTTATCTTCCTGTGGTTTGATGATGACTTATTGTTGCTATTAAGAAAACAGTAACAGAAACCGGACTCTGTGTCCTGTTTGCTATTGTAATATTTGGGAAAAAACCTGCACCAACTGCAATAAGATCTTAAAAAAAAGGCGTTGATGTTTGAACACTTGAAGTTGCCAAGCACTAGACTTAGAAGAAAGCTACACATTACGTAGCAAACCACAAGAAGACAGTATCAGGGCAAAGCCCTCTGTTGAGTACAGACTGCTTGGCAAATATTCCCCCTCTGGAATAGTAATTTCATAAACCAAGTGGAGGTTTTTTTGGTTTTAATCTTCCTGCTTCGAAGACAAAAGCGCCTGAGAGCACCTTCCCGGCGTGCTGGTACCAAGTGGAGCGAAGGTATAAGTAGATACCCTATTTGTGTACAGAACCCGTGGCGTCTGGAAACCTGCCCCCAAAGCTTATGAAATCTTCCACTAGTTTTCTGAGTGTCAAAATGCGTTAGAAAAAACTCCCGTTGGGGAAGAAATGTCACTGGTGTTCTCAGTGATAAAAAACCACAAGGAAACGTGAGAAAAGACTACGAATGACTTGGACAAAAGTAGATTCTAGAGGAATGTATAAAAATTAATTTTCCTCTCTCCCTGCCCACTCAGATTAAGTACAGCCCCTGGAGTACGAAGTCAGGAGACATCCACATCGCCAGGGTGAGGACATACATTACTGGACTGTCATGCTCTTGCCCATCCAGGGAAGGTCCCACAGCAGCTCAGGGAGCAGAAGCCAGTTCCTGGTTCTGCCGTTATGCCCTCAAGGCTACCGAGAATTCTCTTTCCTTTAGCTTTGTCTCCCTTCCACTCAGATTTTTCTCAGTTTCAAACCCATTGGGTTTTATCCTCCTAGGACAGGTTCATCACCATCTGGCCTGCCCCCACCTTCTCTCCTAAATATTCATCTCCCTGGCTCCGGACAACTGTTCTGATCTCCTGTTTCTCCTTCCATTCCACTCCTACTTACTTCTATCCCTTATCTGCCTTCCTCTCTCTCTGCCCTTGCATCCTTTTCTTTCCTTCTGTTCGCTTCATTTCTATCAGCTTTTATGGTTTCTAGTTTTGAACCTTTCTTGGACTTCATCTGTGACGTGAATTTCACCTTCTTATTAAAGCACTAAAAAACCCCATACCCTGCATGTTCTTGTTAAAATGCAATAAAAAATCCAAATATATAGTGCCTTGGATTTTTGTTGTAACCCTCATATTAAAATTTGTGTTCCGTATTAACAAAATTAAAGTAAATTTCTTTACCAGCGAATTACAGGCAGAAGAAAAGAATTAAAAATGAACCAGAGATACTGCGCAGAGTATCCCTCCGTATTACTGTAACCGTAACCGGTAAATCTCGTACTAACGAGATACAGGATTTAAATGTGAAGAATGTGTTTAGTGAATTATTGTCAATCAATGTCTGTACAACAGGATAAGAATAATCTTGAATGGCAACACACCTATTATTATAAATTCCTAACTAAGTACTTCATCACTTCCAAATGTCACTCTCAATTTATAACGTAACAGATAAACATCTCTCAACTGTACCCCTCACTGTGTCTTCTGCTAGGTAACTGTTCCTGAGAAGTCTTGTCATCGCTTACCCGTTCTGCCTCGCTCTGAACGGTGATTCAGTACCGGCACGCTCTGGTTAAGGTTGCTTTCCCATCCCCTTTTGAACGCACACATTTAAGACATATCAACCTAACCTACCTGCCACCTGAAGACGGTCACTGGGAAAAAACCTGACTGGCATTTCCTGGTATGAGCACAGTAAGCTCCATCATGCCACTGTAAATGTAAATGGCTACTCGTGACTGATATTCAGAAAAAGGAAACTAACTGCAAGTGACAGCGAACCAATAAGGAGGAGTTTTTGTGAGAGACGCAAATCAATACACAAATTTTTCATCTCTGATGATGGAAGAGACACTAAACCACATCATACCCAACTTCACTGGCTAAAGAAACGTCTGGTTAATTTTGCATCCCCAGTGATTTGCGGAAGCCAGTAGGTGCCTGCAGTAACTTTCCACGCTCACCTCATCCTTTATGTCTTCCTGCTGCTGGGCACTGAAGATCTCCATCGCAGCCATCAGCCTCATCATCAGCTCATCCACTGTTGTGTTACCTAGCAACAAAGGAGGACAGCTGAACTTCAGATCATTAAAGTTATAAAACGAAAAAGAAGTCAGTTTAGAATGAATCCATACAAAATAGCCTGACTGTACAAAAAAACTCCGGAGACAGAGTAGAAAATGCAAGTGTCTCAACAGAGGGCTTTCAGTTCGCCTCTTTATTGAAGATCCAAAATTATGTTTACAAACAAACGTTGATCACAGGCTGAACTTGTAAGTGGTTCAAATCCGAACGAGTGCTTTTGTGCTTGCATGCAATAACTGTATTTCTTTTTTTTAAATCGCTGATGTTAGGGGAAAGGTTTATAACCTTTCCTGTATCTGGGGTTCCCTGACATGAAATTTACAGTTTTAGAATTCCCAGGTATAATCAGGGATACCGAAGCAATTTCTCGGTCAGGTAACTAAGGGTGGGATATGTTGGCAGCAGCATCCAAGTGGATTGGTTTAAAAAAAAAAAAATAAGGAAAAAACCCAGAATACAGTGATCGAATGGATGTGTGCACATGCATTTTCATTTCGGTATAAATAAGAGTAAGACTTCAAATATGATAATGTATTCTCTTTGGTGTATTTACTTCTGATAAAACTTGTAAAGCTAATAATAGCGGAAAAGTCAGTCATCTGGGTGTACATCAAGAGATACAGCACATGCGTAGGAAAGTAGATACCTCCTCACATTTGTCTACCAGCGTGCCTCCGGCCTTCAGTGAGACTGGAAGATTAATTTCCTACCGAGACGCACCCAGTCTCTGTTTTCTTTTCCTAAACTAAAGACTAGAGTACCCATCAGAGCCACTTGCCATAGCAGTTAAAGGTCTCAGACCACGAGAAAAGGTCTAAATCTGTAAACTCTCCACACCTGCCAACCCCAACAGTGTCCGGACAGTCGCAGAACACCCCCCACAAGAGCCAGATTTATATTAGCGATGCTGGCCAAAATTTTAAAAGGGGTAAAACCAACCAGAAGCCACAGTACCACTAAAGAAAGCCACACTGTCCCCATCATTTCCAACCCCTTGAAAAACTAAAAATCAAAAGCAAACATAGCCAGTCTGCATTTCAATAAACGCCACTGGGACTGAAGTTCCTGTATTGTCGTAGCTCTTCTGTAAACATGCCTTCTCACCCAGCCCTGAAAAGCCCTCATTGTTCCCCTCTCTACCATTTGCTACCTTAGCAGAAAACGTTATCCCGCATGCTACAACACGCCGGACTTCAGAGACGACCATTGATGTGAGGGCATAGTTAAAAGATACCGGTGCCCCAGTTCATGGGAAAATAATAAGCACGGCACGTTTGATTTTTGTTAGAAGACAAAAACTTAGGTAAGGCTGCCATAGATGATCAGTTCAGTTTAGTTCAAAAGATTGTTTGCAGAAAACCTGAAAAATCATTAAAATTTAATGAATGCAGTGAAATAGTTTGGATTATTTTGTAATATAAAGCTGCATTATATTGTGACTTTGAGTCACCAAGTTGCCAGGGCAGTTAAGTAATTTAAGCCCGCAGCACCGCTGCCTTCCGCGGGACAGCAGAGGGGCTCGGTGTTACACACACGCTGAACGGTGCTGCAGTTAGAAACCTGTTTGTACGCGCTAAGTTCTCCTCAGTGACAGAAACACCACGAAAGGGTGTTGTGCTGTACCTTGCACTAAGGAGACAAAAATCCACGCAAAATCCACCATTTTGGCCACAGGAAGGAGCACTGCAGATTCCACAAGAACACGATTAATCCCCCATGCAGAAACAGTAATGCTGTCTGCAAAAGGCGGTATTTCCTGAGGCTGAACTTCCTCAAGGAAAACAGGTTTAGAATAAGGATTGCTAGTTATAAGCAATAAATAAATGAGGACACAGTGACATGAAGGCAAGCTTGCGGAGAAAGCAGAGGAAATTAGAGGCAGCCATTCTTTGATGTATTTTAATTTGAAGAGTTACTGAGAACAGCAGTCAAAGGGCATCACTTCACATCTAAGTCATCCTGCTGTCACTGAAATCAGAGGAACGGTTATGCCAGAGACAACTGCTTGTGTAAGCCAGAAAGCTTCAATAACGCGAGATTTTATCAGCAACTTCAAACTCTGATCCGATCTGGGGTCTCAGCGCTGCAAGCAGGTCTGAAAAAAGCAACCGATGTCCAAATATTAGCCCACTACAGGCAACAGGAGTCCCCATGTTAACGAGGAACTGCACAGCGAGAACTAAATGCACTGCGACATGACTGAGAAGTGCAGCCAGAACGGTTAGGAAATCGGTAATTCACACGCATATAGATTTGGAGAACTAAGGGTAGTTTCTTATTTAGGTGATTTGGCTTCCACTTTGGAACGACCAAAAAACTTACGTGTCACTTCAATCTCTCATACTATGTTAATTCACACATTAACCAACAGTAGCTATTTATACCACGGCAACTGTTTTCTCGTGTGAGATAAATTCACATTCTGAACATCTTGAAAGAGTTAGCAAAGACGTCTCCTATCAGTTCCAGTGCTGACGTAAGAACTACTTTCACTCCAAAGCGAGCGCTGTACCTTGGATTACATTCAGTACTTCATTAGATGACCGCTTGCCCATAATAATAAGGAAAAGTGGAAACTGGTCTGTCTTCTGAGTTCGAATTGTCTGGGCCACCACGCTCCCGAAGTGTCTAGTGCACATCGTCAGAAACCTGTGTGGGGAAAAAGAAGTTAACGTGGTCGAGGTGTTTCGGACGTTAGTTTAAAAAATAATTACGCTAAATTCGGCAGTTTAACTGAGCGTTAGCCGCTGTTTAACATCTAGGCTTCTGCAGCCAATTCTAGAGCACTTTCTCTCTTTTTATGAGTAAATGATGAGAATATTAACAAATACGATAGATCCCAGATTGCCTAAATTAAAACAACTAATACGTGGTTGAGACAGCGATGCAGTTGATGGAGATTTCAATTTCCTGTTACACTGTTCTGCAGGCTGTAAATCAAAACTGGCCCCCTCCCCCCGATATAATCATGCTAAATCAATTGTTAAAAACTTCTAAGAGAAACTAAGCAGAGCCATAATCTACTAAACATGACAGAGTACAAAATCAGTATCATTTCATACAAAAGCATAATTTAATAGTGAAAGATGAAATTTTTATCAGCCATAGAATTAAAATGTGGTACTTCAGAATTGTATTTTCTTTTGTACTAGTGCCCTGCCAGTGACATACTTAGCGGTGTGGTCTAAAAACAATAATTCTAAGCTTTTGACCAAAAAAAGCTCTCAGATATTAGCATACAGAAGTCTAGCATTAGTATTCTTAACACGATCTTGAATAAATGAAAAAACTGATAAAGCTTTTCTCTTCCATTAGAGGACTGTTTGAAATTAGCATTTCTTTCAAGAGAAAAGGGTAGCTTATGATATGTTTTCAGATCTGATGGTAAAAAGTAAATGTCATAATAATAATGAATTATGAAAGACCAAATGCAAATATAGAATGCTTTAATAAGATCCAATTTAATAAAGTCTGTAAAAATAATGGACTTTTAATAACACGGGTCACAAAAGGCAAAACAGTGGAAATTCTGAGGACTAGCCACTGGTACAGGCTTATTAATTCTTAATTATGTTCATGAAAGGCAACTTAAATCATGTGTTTTCTTATGCCTTATGATAATATTTTAGGTAACAACTACTCTGAAATGTATGCTCTAACTGAAGAGCCAAGTCCTGTTGTCACATGCATTAGAAGCCAAATCTATTTGAAAAGACAAACTGCATTAAAATGTCAAGTGCACCAAGTCATTTCTTCTCAAAGATACTGAAAAGATTCAAAATTGTATTTTTTTTTAAATCAATAGATATTGTATCTAACAAAATGGCTAAAAATGGATAAACCTGATGAGTACAACATTGGGCTTGTTTGAGGCACCTGAATTATAAAAAAGATAACCCTCCTGAATTTGTAGGATACCTACGGCCATAGCTGGATGGAAGGCAATGAGGAGCAGCTAGCAAGTATTTCAAAGCCGTAAACATTACTGGCAAATACCTTTCCTTGCCTCCTTCATTGTCCATGATTTGCATTTCAGAACTATCACACAGAAAGACAACATCAAAAATGCCAAACAGAGCCTGCTATATCAGAAATAGCTACGTAGAGACACAGCATCTGGTAAAGATAAAATACAGTCTGGACATGTAAACTCTTAAGCTATATGTTATTTTGATTTTTGGTTTTCAAGGTGGAGATGGGTACATGAAATCTTGGCCTCACAGAAGCCAACGGTGATCTTTCACGGCAAAACGACTTACGGGCGTTCAAGATTTCACTCCTGAAAGTAATAAAGCCAGGAGTCTGTTGAACTGAATTCCTGAAACTTGCATATTAAAACTATTTAACACTCTTCAACATGCCATGGCAAAAAACCCCTCAAGTTTCACGTGAGAACAAAGTGTTAAACTGGAGGTGAAAAAGTGCTGCAGAGAATACTGCTCCAAGGAACGAAACTGAGGCTGTTACAGTACTAGTTGCACTCGTCAAAGGCGTTGGTTTGGGTTTGGTTTTTTCTTCGTCAATTCTGTATTCAGTCAACCCATAACTCAGTCTCAAAATACGCTTTTATAAGTATGGATTTTGTACGCAGATAATTCTGACTGAAGTAGGTATTTCAGTACGTTAAAAGATCTCCCAAAATGATTTTTTTCCAGGAGGTGTTTTTATACACGGAACATCTGGCTGACTACAAAGAACCTGACAGACTACGATACCTTGGCGTTCTCTAAAGCCTGGGAACAGGTTTCAACTCCCTGGCTTCCCAAGACGGCAAGTCATGCCAGGCTGTTGTAAGGGTACACATACCTTCCTGGCGGGGTAACGGCAGAACAAATGCCAGATGCCAACATCTTCCATCACGGTGGCGTTTTTTCTATTGGGGTCAGTTCTTAAAGGCCCTGGTGCCACCTGCCCTGCTCTTTCAAATCTCCTCCCCTCCTCTGCGGCTGTTGCAGTCTGCTCACCTCGCAGGGGGAGCGGCCAGCTCGCTCACGTACCAGGTACAAGAGCAGCACGTGCCAGTTCTGACGCAAATGCCAGATTGGTCACTGGCAGGCCTCGGCTTTCCTGGGGGAGGAATGAGAAACAACTCTTCTCCCCAGCACTTCCACCTCTGAATAACGGATGTCCAGATTACAGCACGGGCCGCTGCGATGAGGACGGCCGTGGGGGATGAATGAGCAGCTGGTGGTTATCAACGCGTCTCTTCAGAGCGGAGCGAATACACACGAGAAATTCTCACTAACATGATCCATCGAAACAGATCCTGCCCCTTGGAACCAAGGAAAACCCCACTTGTCTGTTGAACTAAACATAGTAAAGCCGACAAAAAAGTGCAGGTAGGCGAACGGCGCAACACCGAATAAAGAGATGCCAGCAGCCACCTCCAGCCCTGACACCGCGTACCGGCTGTTCACCAGCGACTACGCACTCACGCACGCGCTCTTCGCCAGGTCAGCGCCGAGCGCTCAGAAATTACGCCTAACACGTCTCTGCTTTCCATTTCACTCAGTGGGTAGGAATTCAGTTTTCATTCGTGATCCCCATTCCGTTTTTCTCATGCCTTTCAATACATTTTTAAACTACCTAATTAATTTTGCATTTTTTTTTTCCTTTTCTGCCTTTACTGATTCTGTATTTACAGACCTTTTTACCTTCTTCCACATTCATACCCAGCAAAAAAACCCCCACCCTCTCCTCTGCACTAACATTCACTGTCAGAAGGGAGCAGGACCAACACAATTTGGTGCCATAACCAGGGTCTTACTCTGTACATCACCAACAAGGGATTTTCGTACTTTCATCTAAACAGAAGTGTGCCAGATCTTTCGGTGGCATCTCCAGAGCTGCCAAGAGAACTGCCTGTGGAGTGCATCAAAGAGCCAGATGTCCCTCCGGGAGAACTGTTTTCCACAACACGTTGGATTACTGTGATCTCCCACCAAAAGTGGAAATGGAGGAACGCTGCCAGAAAGGGAGGGCAAATGGCACCCTACCAGTCCTTTTATTTTTGAATTACAAAAATATTCAAGGAGGGAGAAATATGAGAAACACAATAAAGCATTTTATGCAGGAAAATTCCATTAAAAAAAAAAATCCTAAAAGTTATAAGAATGAAGTTTATCATGAGAAGTAGTTTTGGCAGACAGGACCATTTCTTTATTCGTGACTCGCTAGCAATGAACCCAGCAGTTACTAAAGCTACAGAATAAACATGGACACTGACCGTGGATTGACAAATGCAGAAACAAACCCTGAAATATCCTCCTGGCATAACTTTTTTTTGTAATTTTATCATAAAATGCAATTAATGTAATATTACTTTAAAAAAAGCTCAATTCTGAAAAAATAACGGCTTTAAAAATCTACTGAAAAAGAGTTTAAAATATTACTGAGTCTCAAAACCAAAGGGAATACTTCTTACCACTGAAGTCTGTGGTCTGCCATAGCTCCTGACCTCAGATATGCTATACAGAACTTTGTAAACAATGGGGTTTAGCAATGACAGTTCTTGTGAGAATGTGCAGCTTTCAGTTTTTAACAAAACTGGCCACCTCTGGCTGAGGTGATGATCATCGAAAGCATTAATCTCAACATTTTTTGGTTTCTGGAAAGCGTTTGAACTATATACCTATTTACACCAGAAAACGCGTACTGCGTTACACACACTTGTAGGGTCATAACTCTTGACTCAAACGCAAGGGGGAAGGAGAAACAGATACAAGGCACGGCTTAAAGATGTATAAAGCAGTCTGAACCAAATGGCGTGGATATTCTCTTTAGTACCCACATGCTGGATATTCAGGGCCTCAGATGTAAAAAGCATGATTTTATCCACTTTTTTTTTTTCCTGTGAGAGTAAAGCCTAGATGAGTGGGTCATCTATCTCTTCATAAAGCATGGAAGATCTAATTTCACACTTCAAGGTTCAAACAGATTTGATAAATACTTTATAACCCCGTTTAGTCTAAAACGCGTCCCTCTAGAAACTCACGAACGCATCCTTTGAGATACCACTGGACACCAGACAAACCTGTTGGTAAAAGTATGAATACAATATACCTGGACCCCTTGCTAAAACGCTGCACTAAAGATGGAAAACACGAGATGCGCTTGCGTATCGGGCAGTTTTGATCGTTGCCTGTCTCACGAGAAAGGCACGTAATACGTGATTTGCTAAGGAGTATCTAAGGCTTGCTACAGGTAGATGTAACAATAACCTAGATAAGAACACAGAGCACATTTACTTTGCAGATGGTAGCAAAGTGGGAGAAGCTACGAGCACACTGGAATCCAATAAAAGAATTCAGATTAATCTTCACGAACTAGAGAAACGGCCTGGCAAGTAAAATGTGATTCACCGAGGCCAATGGAAGCCTCGGAGCAGGAGGAACAATTGCACAAATGAGGAGTAAGAATCAAGCAGTAAGGGAAGAAGAAAAGTCATGATGTGGAGATGACAAGCATCAAATTGGGGTGCGTAAACACGCATGGTTCGTACAACATGAAATGATTCTCTTTCCCTATTCAGCACTGAGGAGGCGGTTTTAGGCACAGTGCATCGGCAAAAACGTGGACCAATTACAGAAGGACCACATGAAGGATGCGATAACAAATGTCTACAAAAGGACAAGCTGCAAGGAAAGGATGAAGGAATTGCAGTCGCTTAGTTGAAGAAAATAGCAGGAAAACATAATAGCACCATTTAGGTCCAAGGAACACAGCAACAGAAAGGAAGAGAGTACCTCAGTGCCTGCTGAGTGAACCGAGATGTAACTGCCATTGACTGCTGCAAGAGCAACTCCAGTTCAAGACTAGTGTGAACTGCCTAAAGGGGGTGGAAGTGAGGTACTGCAACCGCTGACGCAGAAATGCTGAGAAACCTCCCTCGCACCGAAGATGGGATGAGACAACCACCGGTCAGGAATGACACGGGTACGGTTGAACCTTCTGGCCAGGGATGGACTGAGCGCTGTTACCTGTGGCTCTCCAAGGCCCACAGACAGTCAGGAGGGTTACAGAAAGGAGAGGCGAGAGGTCAAAGTACAGTCGTCCTAACCAAAAGGAAGAGGATGGGCCTGTGCACTTCCGCAAGGATTCTTTGCCCCAGTCAGGCACCCTGCAGTACACCAAGGGGATTTGTACCTTCCAGCTGCATTTTGGTACAAACAATTCTGACTGCCAGCTCAATGTTTTCTTCTGACGGTTGATTTAGTTGCATAGATGCTTCTAAATTTCTCCACAACTTCTGTTCCATCTGGCATTAGACTTCACTGGTGCAGCTGTGGACTCCCGTAGCTGGATGGACCTGTCAATGACTTCTTTCTCCTTCCTCAAAACTGTCCAACAAGTCAGTCCTGACTACCTGTTCTTCTGCCTTCACCCCTTCCGCACGGGACACTACGGAGTTTTATTCTTTCACCTTTTTTTTCTGTTCAGCTAGCTTAATAAACTACGGCCCAGCTTGAGTACAGTAGGATAGAGCTCGCTTTAGGATTTGGGTCTATAGTGGGCACTTAAAACACATGCTTACAAATGTATCAGTTCAGTTAACTCCTGTGGGTTTAATTCTTTTCTCGGATGACCTTAAAGCATCACCATAGGCATATAAAAGGATGCACTGAAAACCTCAATCACATCAACAGAGACCGCTTTCTATTTATAGTTGATTATTATGGAGACAACCATATCTTGCTAATCACGATCAGATTAAAATGCATTCTCTGCTGGTTTTTAGTTTTCCAAATTTGGACATTTTTAGACTACTAACATGAAATTACTTTGAAGCACATAAATATTTAAGCAGGGATAGTTTACCTTTTCTGGTGGGTGTATAATAAACAGTTTAACCATCATCTATATACAGGCTGGTTTGTTCTCCATCTAGAGACAATCACCTTTTATCCTTTTCCTTTTTGCTTCGTTTCAGTGCTATTAGGGAACTATTCACAAGTGCAACCCCGAACAATACTATGCAGTAATTATGACTAGATTACAAAGAGATGCGAACAATTACCGAGCCCATTTTGAAACCCTACACTAATAAAGTCATTAGATGCTGCCCTTGCCATGAGCCTTCTAAAAGCTTCTGAAGTTACAAGAACACACGGCATTGTTTGTTAGGACAATCGCTGCTGGCAGAATGCAAACCTTGAGTTAAACCATGCTGCAAATTGATCTTGACATTCTGTTAAGACCGCCACTAAAATCAAAAGCAAAGGAGAAAAGGAGAAAATGAGCGGGTGGGATGTAATCATGGAACAGAAGGGTTCCCTCCTCACCTTCTTTCCTCTTCCTCCTCAAAACAAACCATACAGAAAACGACAAACTCGCCTGGTGTTTGAGAACCTTTATTTTTAAAACATTAATTAGACTTTTGACCTGTTTTTATTGACTGGCACTGTACTGCTATTAAAGTAAATTAAATAAAATATTGCAAAATACAATAGAAAAGGTTTTCACACTGTTCTGTGAAGCCTGTTAAGGATTTAGTGGTAAAGAACACGTCCAACAGTTTTGCAAGCAACAAATACAGAATCTACGGTCACTCCTGAAGAGGCAGCGAGAAATTAACTCACCAAGCCAGGCTCTCACAGACCCCACACCTGCAATATATTTGCCGAAGGATCAAATAGGATTGGGGAGCTGGAGTAATATGGTCAACTGGTCTTCATCCAGGCATGCATCATTCAGTAGGTTAGTATTAAGGGTCAGCAACTGTGAATATGGCTAATTACTTGATGACAGAAATTGCAGGTGAAGACAACCTGCTGCTGAGAAGCACTTTAGTCAATTAACTCTTTCCTAAGCTTAAGCAAAGTGAAAAACTATCATTTGAACATTCAAACTAACAAGTACCTGTCATCAGAGCTGAGAAAAGTTGGCAACACCTTGAAATACCGCACCCGAGGGCAGTGATATCAAAAGCTAAAAAGCTGCTACAGACATTCGAGTCTCTGTTTTATGGTTTTGGCATTGCTTTCTTTGGGAAATGTTATATGTACATTGGGAATCTGCTAATATTTGCATAATCTATGTTTGTAAATGCTGTGTGTACAAACACAAGGGTATGTGTGTGTATGTATGTACAAATGTATGTATATATTCACCTTATAGCTGTCCTGGACACAAATAAATTATATTAATGAATTAACAAAATTAGGCATGTGCTTGCATACAACTATATATACACTTCCCACACACAGGCACATAATTATATGAGAACAATGGTATTTAGTCAACTCTTTGAAGTCAGAAAGTGCCAGAACTATAGCTGCTCATGTCTGGCTCTCCTGCTTATCTATCCCATAACCTCTCTGGAAACCTGAGGAATCGCTTAACCCATAGGATGGCCCAATAGAGCTGGTGAGCTGTTGCAGCCGGGTGCTTGGACCAAAAGGCAGGGCCAGAATTGTCAACACCACTGCTGCCAAACACCGCTACTGCTACCCTGACACCTCCTGTAAGGGTATTTCTGCCGCTGGGAGTGCTGTGGTAGCAAATCTCCAGAGCCAGCAACAGAAATAGTGATTTTTAAGCTCATGATTCACCCCCAGTTGGCTGGAATATCACATGAAAGTAAACGATCTATCTATAGCTTTGTGAGGGTTTTTTTCCTCCTTTGACCATAGACAACATAAATTACAAGAGTATTCAAAAAAGTTGCTCACTAAAATCTAACCCATAGGTGCTAAACCCTTTACGTAGATTCCTTAACAGTATTATAAAAACACCATGTTCTTTTCCTAAATGAAGGCTAATAATTTTATTATTTTGTGCCTTTTACTATGATTTTTTTAAAACTCTACAGATGAAAAGATAATTTGCAGCACTTACCCAAAGTAATAACTCTCTCTCCTGCAAACCTTATGTCAGAGGCAATTAAAAACTGTGGAAGCCAAACCAAAACATCCTCTTAGCTGTGTTAACTACAGTTCCCCTTCACTTTGACCAAGTAACAGTCCTGGGAGGCTGTAGTTAGAAATTTTTAAAAATCTGGCTCCCAAAGTCATAATGCTTATGTTCTTGCACTACTTCTAACAGTTACCCTGGTGCCTGCACACCGTGTTTCACTTCTAGTCCTTCCTACAGATCCCTCTTCACCCTGCTGCAATGAGTGTTGAAGAACAAGACTGAGAGATTCCAGCTGAAACGTGCTGGTGTACAGTAAGGCAGGATTCAAAGCACATCCTTACCTCAGCATCAGTTGAGAAAAGTATCAGAAAGTAGGAATAATGACAAGATTTTTGAGCTGGTTTTGTTCTACAGTGTTCAGGATGGATCCCCGTTTCATTAATGGGAAAAATGGAAACTACTATTAAGATAGTTTGTGGAATGCAATGGAATCCGTAGACATCAGAAAGAGGACAGCAAAGAAAAAATCAGGATATTCAAGATGTTTTGGCTTATATAAGGAAAGTATTTATATCTGTTTGAATTTATTCATGCCGTGCTACAGTACTGAAAGCCTGTCTTTTACTACTGACATTGAGGTGTCCCTATTGACTGCTGTAAGTAAAATGGTCCTGCTTCCCCTGCCTTTTCCACTAACGCAATTGTAACAGCACAAATAAGTTGCTCCTGGGCTACGCTAGCACACAAAAAGCAGTTCCTTCTGTTGTTGCCATTGGCTTCTCACCGTTCAAATAAAAAGCTACGTGCAACTGTATTCGCAGGGATACGGAACAGGATAGGCTCCAAGACCAGTGTCATTGTGTCACGTAATGAATTATGTGGTAGTAGTAATTAAATAAACAGAGGTACTGAGTATTTACTTACGGGAATGCCCCCAGTGCATTGGCACTTTCCAAAGGGAGAAGGAAGCATCATGCCCCCTCTGAAGAAATCAGACTAAGGACCAGGATGTGACTCTAAACACAACCGAGAATTTATTCTAATTTGAGCCAGCACGCCTTGTTTACCCCTTACTATTTTTTTGACCTCACTGTTAATATGACAGTTTCTTTGTTGTTGTTAAGAGAAAGCAAAAAATGAAGGCTTAAAAACCCTATCGTACTGCACAATCGGGGACGAGGTTCATTGAGAATAGCTATAAAGCCTTAAACAAGCCCTTTATTTTGTGTTTTAAGAAGTGTCATAAGGAGTTAATAGGACACAGCTGTACAGGCTCTTTCTAATAAGCAGCTTCTGTCGCTTTGGTCACCACAGGTGTCTCTGTAACCTGCAAACTCTTATTACTAGTGTATCAAAGTTGTGCTACTTAATAGATTTCTTTAGTAAAACACAACAAAGCAATTACATGGCTGTTGATCGTCAGTCATAAAAAAACCCTCAAACAGTTTTTCAAAAGAAACTACACTGCAATTTTTTGTCATTGTAAAATAAAAGAAACTAGAGAATTAAATAGAAAAGCGAACAATAGAACAGCAGGTAGTCAGCTGAACTTAGCCACTACAGATGGTTTAGAAATAGTGTTTCCTTCTACACCGAGTTGTGGGATGAAAGAAAAGGAGGAGGCTCCTTACTGCCCATGAATGGCAATACCAAAAGACTTAAGCAACTTTCCACTCCATGTATTTGGTCCCATGAAAGAACCTACATGTTTCTTTTTCCTCTCTTGGTTTTTTGTTTTTTGTTTTAAACTTTTAATCTGTTTTTATGACTGCTTTTTTCCATAATCTTCAACTCTCATCTAGAATAACATAAACTAGGAACATAGGTGCTGATTCGTCCAATGGCGAAACGCAGAAGGTTGAGTGAGGAATTCCTCACCCGCTTGTGTGAAACACAAGCATCATTTAAAAAGGGTAAGAGATTGTTCTATTCCCCATGCCCACTTTCAGTAACGAATTATTAGCTATAGTCTACATATTTAAGGATAGGAGTCCCTGAATGCTCTGTTCTAGCAAGCCACAAGAGAAAGAAACATAAATACATCCTGTTAATTGTTCAGTAATTCATCAATTGTGTAAAAAAAAGTGGCAACCTTATCCCAGCCCAAATGACTGTTGCATCTTTTGTTCAAGAGTTAGAATAACTCTCATTATGGTAGTGTACTCAAGACAATATCCTGGCAAGCAGCTGTCCTCTGTGTAAATAAAGGTGATGAAATAAGGACCAAGTTAGGAAAACAAACAAGTCTGCTTTCTAAATATAGGAAGTATAATCATGAAATCACTATTTTCAGTAGATTATGATAAACTGATAAATAACTAGAGAGGTGTTAATATAAAGATAAGAGAATTTGTTGGTCATACAGGAAAGATGTAGAAGGAGATGGAATCTGCAGTTTTCTAAATTTCTTTACTTGTCAGCAAAATGATGGCCTCCCTAAGACATTGGATAGCTTTTGTTATAATAAAACCTACCAAAATATCTGAACATTACCAAAGGAGTCAAAAATTTCCCATGAATTGCAAGCTTTTAATTTTTTTGCATAATCTGTTTTAAATATTAATTTAGAAAATAACATTCGTGTGATAAATAAATTTTTCATTAATTATCCCAGGCAGTTCTAATGCAGTCATACCTACGTACATATAATTAGTGTCACATGTTGTGGCACCACAACGCAAACCTGACAAGACACGATCCTAGAACTCTGTTTGCAAAATAACATCCCCCTCACCCCCCAAAAAAAAGGAAATAATGTCTTCAAATATTCACTTTGCAATGAAAACAAGGACAGTCCAATCCTCAGTGAACGTCAGCCAGCACACCTTCACTGATTACTAAGAATGAGCATGAAGTTTTTAGTTCAAAGAGGTATCAGGATTTGATTTGCAGAGACGAAACACAGATAAGGGTCTTCCTTGAGAGAAAAGCTGCTCCACTCACAGTCCAAAGAGTCTTACCTTGCTCTGTTTGCTTCTTTTGTCATGTCCCATGCCCAGGTTATGAAGTTCTGACTCAGATAGGAGACAATAGACTCAGCACAAAGCATTTGGGAGCAGAAGACGTTGGTTAGTACGCTTTCATCATGGTGGAGGTAGATAGCAAGAAGCTTTCTCTGAAAAGACATGAGAAAAGATCAGTGAAAACGTCCTCAGGCTATTTATTAACTTAAAATCACTGCTGCAGATCTGTGTGTTAGTACACCCTACGGGTGCCGAGTATCTCAACGTGAACACACAGGGAAAAAAGCCCCTGTGTGTTATTTATATATATGATACATTACCAAAACACAATGCATTATATGCTTAGGACATGAAAATAACAACATTTGAATGAAAACCAAAAACCCTATTAGCACACTTAGCTTAAGGAATGAGTGACCTTTTTTGGCTTGCTGCCCAATAAAGGTAACACTTGGAAGAACCCCCTGAGCAAGGAACACACCTCACACCCCTTGATATAACAACATCTACGTCACAAGACAACTATAAACAGCCTAAAAAAATAACCGTGCGTTGTTACATCTGCAGCCAAATAGAGGAAAATGAGTAAAAACCAATACAACTGCCTACAGTCCCAAAGCCTGCGACGCTACATGCTGGATGTTTTGGCAGCTCTCCGTCCAGCCGTGTGATGTGGGGAGGCCCACAGCACATCAGCCTCTCACCTGCTTTGTAAGTCGCTGTGTAGCTGGTCAAAAGGCCATGTGTCAGCCCGGCTGGCTACGTCTCTCGTGGAGTGAGGAGCAAGGTAGCTGCCCCAGCACTGCGAATGCGTGAGATGCAAGGGAAGGGGTACGGGAGACATGGATCACATCCCACACTGGGTTTGTGAGCGTGGATATACCTCATCATAGTTACCACATTAGCAAAGATTAGATGTTGGGGGTGGTGTTTGCGGCCTCTTGAAACAAAATATTCTGTGTCATGTTCTTCTGAACTCCTATCAAGCAATATTTGAGCTTCACTGCCAGCAGCATACAGCTGTGCTGAGTCCCCATAAGCTCAGACCACCTTTTGGAAAGCAAGTCTATGTGTACATGAAGACAGAAAGCAGACTGAGAAAAACAGCAGGAAACTATGAGCCAGATAAGGGCCACGATCCTCAATGAATTAGAAACACGAGTCAGAAAATTACAACTTTCCATTCCCCCATACCCTTACATATTACTTAATTTTAAAATCCTACTTGAGCGTATTTGCTGAGGCAATATTGGAAAATGCTATTTTCAGACTTTCATTCAAATTTTTAATTAATATATATTATATATAATAATTCTAATGAATTATTTCAAACCTCTTTATCAGAAGTAACACTGAACACTAGAAATCGATGTGTATTGATACAGCAAAACATGGGATGCAATTTTGAGACAAGCCGTCTTTGTAAAAAACCTGTACGGCCATCACCTCATACACTGGCTTTGGACAAAACTTAATGACTGTTTATAAAAAGAATACACTTGAACATTAGACTTTGGGAAAAGGATTAGTAATTTGCATTAATGTTTGTCTAATTTAATTTAAATGTTCTTCAGAACCACGTACACATGTGCCAGGAAGGGCCATTAATAAGCTCAACATGCAGAGAGCCATATAAGTGCAGCCAACAATGTTGACTGAAACTAAACTTGAAAATCCTGGGCACTGATGCACAATATCAAGCAATAAAACAGCATTTCTGTGGTGATATTTAATTTAAAAAGAAGAAAGAGGCAGGGGAAGATCAGGCACTGTCTGTTTTTGAGGATCAGCCATTCTGCATTTCAAAGCGTCGATCCCTGCAATATCCAGGTTACTGTGCTAGAATCTCGACTATTATATAGCAGTTGTAAGAGAGGGAGGGCAAAGATGTGTTTACTCAGTGATTAGGGCCTTAGAATAAGCCTCTAGCTCCTAGAGAGACAGCTCACCACTTATTCATTTGGAGCAATTCACAAAGCCTAGAAAGATTAAACATCCATGCTGAGAAGACAAGCGAATGCAGACGGTGAAAAAGAAATAAAAATTCTTTAAAAACTCTGAGATGACTTCATTATTTTTTCCACAAGGAAACTTTAGGAAAGTGTTTAGTTAGAGAAAAACCCACATTGACCTCTCTCTAAACCCTTAATCTTTCCTTTGTGGTGGCACCGCTTTGTGGTAAGCGGATGGCTTTGCTCTCCTCTTTTCACTGGGAGCGGGTAGAAAAAAAGGCTCTTGAGAAACACTTTTACTTCCAAAGAAACAACCCCATGAAACTGTTAAATATGAGATTCCATACAACGGAATGTTTCAAAATATGTACAGTTTTAGGCTTAAAGATTTAGGGACAAATTTTAGTAAACAGAACAGGCACACACACAATAGGTGTTTACACTGAGCCACTTTACAAGCGAATGTAATTTTTGTTGCATCAACAAACCCCACCGTGCAAAGCCTAAACTCCATCATATATGAAAGACCCTACTTGTGTCTGATAGCTCACCCAAAATGTTAAGATCAGGCACAGGCAGACTGCTAGGACAAATAAAAAGAGGGAGCGGGAGGAAACTGAAGTGCTGAAACATGGTTTTGAAAAATCTTAGTGGAAGCCAGGGATACTTTGTCCTTGGAAAATTCATTATTGCAAAAGCACACGTCGTGGAATTTGTTGTAGTTGCTGTTGTGTGGTTTCGTTGGTTGGTTTAGGGTTAGTTTTTTTAACTAACCCATGGTAGTATATATTTATAAGCAGGTTTTTTTGGTTTTATTTCAAGCCTTTGAAAAATCAGAGTAAATTCTAGGATTCTATGATGACAAATACTGGGAATTTTTAGTCAATACTAATAAAATAGGCTTACTGAACTGTTCAACAGCCTTGACTTCCACAAAAGAAGCCTACTAATGGAGCACTAGTCTGTTTTGTGTTGGATTTATCAGAAATACGACGAGTCTGGAGTTATATACTTAGTATAAATTTTTAACCAAGAAAAAGGACCCAATGGGGAAGAACTTTTGCTAGTCCCTATGGAGGTGTGGGATACTGAAAAGGTTCTAAATTGAATAGCTGATGGACTTCCAAAGGCCTTGGGACTTTAGGAGCTTAAGCCATCAAGAGATGTATTTTTCAGAGTATGTGGATGCTGAAGGTCAGGCAGTCTCATACACTGGAATTGTCAGAAGGGGCCTGGATTTACAAACATACTGGGGAGTCTAAGTCTCATCAATGTCAATAAGACTTAAGATCCTAAAAGCTTGAAGTCTAAGCTCTGGGTTTCATTTTATAAAAATAAAAAGGGCCATGAGAAAGAGGTGCTGTTTTCGGCATCTTGGTTACCGAAATACATTAAAAAATCCAGACCTCAAGCCTCTTTTCTACAGCTGCTGTTACATTCAGACAGCATGAGATTCAACCTTCCCTCACACCCACCATTATGTATTTGCAGTGAAGTGCTGCAGCCCTCTCCTGCCTGATTCTGATGTGTTGATGGAACCTGACTGGCACATGGCACCCTTGAAGGAAATGCGGACTGTAGATGGACACTGCACTGCAGCAGGGCAGCCCCCCGAGAGGCACAGTCCTCCCAGCTGTACCCTTGCACCATGAAACCATGAGAGATATCTAATGTGCACCTACGCTCCCACACAGGAGACACACACACATTAAAGATCTAGCCTACATACCAAAACGGCTATGCGATCCACCTGGTCATTTCTGCACTTTGGAACTTCAGAAAAGTTCACGCACTTTGTACAGAATTGGAAGAAGTGAAGCTAAAGTTGTCACTGAGGCAGAAAGAAACACAGATCTTCATGAGGCTGAGAGACTAAATTGATAATCACTGGGCAATGGGATAGCCAAGACTCTCAGCCAGTTCCTAATAACGTAAATAACTTCGATACCTCAGAAGAACATGAACTCGAATAAGAATGGCAACACAGTCAAAAGGGTCAGCAAAACCAGAGGCCTTAATGGTTATTTTTGAATCTCAGGTTTACAAGTTCAAGTAATGACCGAGACCAAAATGTTCCTGATGTACCATCTGCTAGAGGCACGAATGTTCTTGCAGGTTGGTAGGCTAACAAATCACTATATTAATTTTTCCTCTAGGTTTTATGTAGTGAGAGCTACAAATGAACAAAGGGGACACGTTAGCACATCTTTAAGCCTTTGAAGTGGACAATCTGATCCACCACTCTAAGGTGATCCTGGAGACCGTATGATCACCCTCCCTCCATACAGCTACTCCATCACGCACAATCCCTTTTTTTCCTAAGCAGAATGCAAAGCTTCTCTTAACACCAAGGAGACACACCTTCAAATTTACTCCACTTTGAAAAAGGATCAAAGCAGGAATAGGGCAGGTGGAGATTCATAGGAAGTCTTGTCTGTGTATTACACGTAACAGAACAAAACCTGCTCGAGATCAACATTATTAAATTCCCCTGCACCAGTCAAAAGAAAGGAGACAGACACCAAAGGCAGAGAGACAAGGGGCACTAACCAGCCCCTAGCCTTGCAGAAGAGGATCTGAACTCAACTGGTTCACTCCCACAGGTTCCTAAAGTGGGAGTGAGGTGATCCCCTTAATCTTACCTGGTCTTTTGTATTATACATGGCATAAGACATCCCTAAACTAATTCCTAATTTAATCTTTCAGTAATTTTATCTTTCAGAGAAACGTTCAGTCTCAAAACAACATCAATGATAGAGAATCCATATGAACCATGGTAACCTCTTCAAACAGCTAACCACTCTCCCAGGTAAAAGTGTGTTTATTTTAAGCTTGATTTAGTCTACTTTCATCTTCCAACTATTTGATCCTATTATACTGCTGTATCTCTATTTCAATCAACTGAACTTGTAGGGATATCTTGCATAATGCAAAGAATACCTAGTAATTAAAACCAAAGTTAAATAGTATCTATAAATTATAGGCTTTGAAAGAGGAGGAAAGGTAGAGTGTGGCAGACAATTTAAAAAAACTCCCATTATTTAATATCAGGTATAGAGGATGCTGAAGAGAGACCCATACCCAGGACTAACCTTTCAGACAGGAAAGATGAAGCCATTCTTCAGATATGAAGAATGAAGGGTGTGTAGGCACACAGTAAGATGGTATCTTGTAGCAAAAATTTCGAAACAATGGTTATCCACAAGTTCAGAATTAATTTAAGAATGAAAGCACAGAACTGCTAACACACACCTCAGGCACACCTGGAACAAAAATCTAGGTGACTAACATGGGACTTAACTGGAATTTATGTACTGACATCTACCATAATGCAGCTGCTTTACTCTTCCCAGGAACCTAGAGTTATATACACCTTCTATACCAGTCCCCTCCAGTTCCAAGCAGACCATGTAGATTAGTGCTCAGGTTATTGATGTTTAATCGGAATCTGTAAAATAGTGATTTCTCCATCTAGGACCCTCGGACAGCTCAACTACAGATGCATTTTCAAAGCACACCTAGAACACACAGTATGATCGTGTCTCTTATAACATGTAGGAGTAGCAATTTGACTTGATTTGAAATGTGCCTGGAGTCAAAGTAAAAGGTGTTGGTGCAGCTGTACTTCTTGATATCACTCTGCAGTATTCAGGGAATAACTGGGGGAAAAGACTAAACCAAGAAGCTGTCCTGCAGCTGGAATTCGGAACGTCTTTCTGTGCAAGGTAGCATCTCAAAGACAGACTTGAAATTTCTCTTCTGCGACAAGATGACTGGAGAACAGTCAATGCTGTTTCTATAATGTGCTCAAACAGAAATCAGAATAACTACCTGGGAATCCTTTTTCTGCATTAAAAACTTAATTAGCTGAAATAGTAAGAAAGGACAGTTTGAGTTAACAAATAACAATCTTACTACAGAAAGCCCCATATGAAGGAATATTCTGCTACCATCAAGAAAAAAAAAAAAAAAAGGCTTTTATTTGAAGATGCCAAATCATGGAAGGAGCATACTTTCTTTTCTGAATACCTAGAAGAAAATACCCTTATGTGAGAGGGATGGTGCTGCCTCTAAACTGAACCTGAAAGACGGAATCCAAGGAGAAGAAAAACATGGTTCATTTTCAGTAAGCATATATTGAGGTGACAATACCAATCTGTGCTAAGAGAGATGTTTCACATATTTATTAAAAGTTAGTGGACAGAAAGGTTGAGAGAAGAGCAGGAGGTGACCTGAAAGAGGTATATAAAGATAAGAGCTCCTGAAAAGGTAAGGCAGATGTCTTTATTCTTTTTAATAATAAAAGAGTAGCAACCACCTATGAAAATGAAAAGGTGAACAAGCTCTAATAAAAGAAAATACTTTAGTATTATTCAAGTAAATAGCTCAGTGAGATTCAATATAGCGATGAAGACCACTCCAAGTTAGGATAACCCCCCTGATGTTTCAGAACACAGGGCACCCACAAACCGCTTTCAGTCACAAAGAAACCTCCCCCAAACACCTTGTTTAAAACTGTCCATTAGAAGACTTCTTCCATGGCATCTGGTTCAGGTATTTCTATGACAGTGGAATTACTTGAGCAAGAGTAAGCTTGTTTTTCATGAAGCGGTACAACAGAGAAATGTTTCTTCCCAACTGGCACAATAAGTAGGGGAAGAATTTCACAAAACGACTTATTTGTTAATTTAATAAACCTCTGCCTCTCTTTGTCCTCCTGACCCTATTAAAAATAATAAATATTTTCTTGTGTTGTATATAGAGAAAGCCTTGGAAATGAACACACAATGCCCTGAACTATCAGGCTGCAGGCCACAACTGGGGATTTCATTGCCAAGGACACTGGTTGTCAACGGGAAAGCTCTGTATCATAGCTATTGTATTTTTGTGCTGAAGAGATAGATAGGTTTTAAAGCAGAGCTACATTTGACCTCATCCCACCTCTCCTACCTAGAACTGGCACTATCATGGTAGCAGTTGCTCTAAAGGAAAAAAGATAACCATCATGCATGTTAGTCTTAACTATCGAAAGACTCAAACTGAAACACTACAATAAAAGCTAAACAAAACACTGGTATCAGACAAACATCTAAACTTTTTTATAAGTTATTTCTTTCTCAAGTAAGATTTTTCTTAAGCAGCTTTGAACTACCATCCTTTCCAACGCATGAAAACAAAAGACACTACGATTTAACAGAACAACACCTATTTTCTTAAAAATAATTTTAACCTGTAATTTGTGTTTAAAACACATGTTCTGACATAAGTTAATTTTCTTAAAATACCCCAAACTAAAATATTCATGCAAAAAGGCTTCAAGTTGATACATACTGGGATTTTCTGGAAGGAAAATTAGCCACAATGCAGATTTAAAATGTAGCTGAGGGCTGTCTCACTAGGCCTGAACTGCAGAGTGCGCCTTCTGCTCTGGACAGTGTTGAGAATTTGTCAAGAAAAGGCTAAGATCTCTGAGCACTCAAGCTGCCAAGTGCTCTCAAATTAAATCAGTTTGAAGCGGTTTTCATTAAGATGGATTGAGTGTGGCATCGTGAGAAACACTCTATCAAATGTAGTGTTTTACTTAGTGATTAAGTATATACCAGTTGATGAAGCTACCCAAATCCTTCGTAATCCCACCACTCCAATAAACATTTAATGAGTATATAAGTTCAAAAAGCCTAGCAGAGGATTTAAACCTTCAATCTTGTTTTTATTTACTCTTGGAACTCAATTTCTCACTTCAAGTGAAGAATGCTGGTGCCTGAAGCTCATCTGTTGCCCTGGTAAAATTAAGTGCCCTCCACAGTATAAATTAGAAAACAAGACATACAGGTTGCAATTTCTCCTAAGCTTTATTTCTTACACTGATATACATATTGAATTACTTTATGAAATGCAATTATAAAAGTATAAAATAATGTATCCCTTTCCTTGATTATGAATTCCAGAAGGCAGTACTGAAAAAAATTGTTTGTAACAGGAAAAATGAAGTAAAAATAAATGATGTATACATATATTGTCATACCTTTGTTTTAAATCGGAATGTTATAATTAAAACAATGTCATTCCACAGGGTAGTTGGGGGAAAGGGCTTCCAAAAATTAAAGCAATATTTGGAAGGAAAAAAAATTAAAGAAAAAAGCCAGAAAAATAATACTTTCCTAAGTATATAACTTTATAGTGATACACTGTCACCATTTCTGATCAAATGGCATAAAGCGAACTTCCCAACTCAGTTTTCTTGTTGAATTAATAATTTGGTTTTTTATAAACAGGCATTAAGTTTCACCTTAATGAGTTATTATGAATTAATACTTTGCCACAGAATTATTCTGTATCCGTTTATGCTCTGAAGCCCGCACAAAGACATGAAAATATTCACTGAACTTAGAGCACGAGCACTAACATGCACACCATGCTAAGCATGTGTTAACTTCAGCTATACAGTGTAGATTCATAACACTGCACCTTTACCATAACAGCCCCCGATATAACATAGCTGTTCCTTCCAATACGAGTAACCACAGGAAGCCAAAACATTCTTCATTTTAAAACTGAATATCAAGACCACAAAAAGTAAATTTAAACAGCATGATTTTCTTGTTTGTGTTTCAGCTTTATCTATGCTTAATTATGCAGGGGTTTAGGTTTCTCCTTGGTGAATTCAAGTCACCAAAACTTAAATAAACTATCCCCATTCTAATTTTATTAAAATACCGATTTTAAAACTGTGAGTGGAATAACAGAAACTTGAGATGTCTGGTTGGATGTGCAGAAAAACTAAATAACCAAACCTTAGTACTGGAATTTACTTGGCAGATGAAGGCTGTACAAAGGAAAAAAGCACACTGTATTTCAGAGACCTTTCAATTTAAATTTACAATTTCATTAGCCATCCTTCAAAGGAGTTACTAACACGCAACGTTGGGACTTGTCAACCACAAGACTCACAGCCAGTGGTATGTGGTGCTAGGACACCATTATTTCAGGAAGGGAGGTGAGGGGAGTGGGGGGAAGAGTAGCTCTGATGACTAAAGGCCTCCAGTAAAAATACAGCCTGAATTAGAAAGCAGGAGTTATTCCCCGTAATTTCAATAACAACCAAGGTAAGTATGTTAGTCAAGTAAATGAGTATAACTCTTCACAAACAGTAAAGCAAAGAAAACTCCAAAATGTAGTTTACCTTTTTTAAAATAAAGATGAAACATTCACAGTGTTTTCCATTTTGCCCCTATATTAAATAAAGTAATTTCAATACACACTTACATCTCTAGCTTTCCCATAGAAGGCTTCTTGAAAAGCAGCCTCTAATGATCCAATAAAATAAACAGGATGGCAGTCACCATACCTATTCGAGATAAAATTTCCAATTAATAAAAAATTACTAAATTATGTAATTTCAATATTCTACCTCTTCATATATTTTGTAAATATAACGCATTGGCTAAATCTTTAGAATACACTCCTAAATATTTCCATTCTGTCCTTCAATAGCCATCTGCCCCCAACATTCAAGCTCAAACTAACTAACTGCCACCTTACAAATTTTATCGTAAAAACTTTCTGTTTACATACCCCTTAAGTTCTATATAATTTTTCAATCCTAACTTATTTCCTCTCTTTATTATATTCGAAAAGGTTAATTGAAGGTTATTCTTGTATTACACGTTAATGCATCTCATATATAAATGAACGTTTCTCTACAGAGGAGTGAAAACAGAAGGCATAAACTTTGCGTTCCTTTGCAGCTTCTACCTGTTTGATGAAACTTGGCAACCATTTAACAATGCATGGTTTGTGGTATAAAGTTAAAAAAAGGCAGCTTGTCTATATTTTTAAAAGCAGAAATTTATTCAAGCACTTCATCACTGCGACAACTCTTACTGCAACTCTGTATATGTTTTCTGATATTAACCAGTTTCAGCTTTTCTGTTCCTCTACGTCATATTAAAATTACTATACATACTGAGAGTCTTTATCATCCTTCTGGACCATTACATAATGAAGTAATGATATTAATTAGTGGCAAATTAAATGAGGCAAGAATCTGTCACTCTAACTTGGACTGAGAAATAATTTTATTTTGGAAACAGTTCTAACAAAGTTAAGCTTAAAATAAATTAGATTAGGATGCTTACATATGAACCTACAAGAAAATATGTACATTTGGTTTATTTTTATTTTCGTCATTTACTAAATTTTACTTGGTTTGTAACAAGAATTGCACAGTTAATAGGCTAAGCTTACCTTGAAGAAAACTCAGCTGTAAATTGTAATAAGGCATCTCCTTCATTTTCAGCATTTTCTGGCACTTAAAAAAAATGAAAAACATAAATTAAATTCAACCCTAAAGAAACAGATTTTAATATGCGAACTCACTTGTTTCATAGATTTTTTTATGTTGACAGCTTAGTGAAGTGGTTCTAAATATAAATTTCATGATAGACTATCAACCTTCGGAAAGACATGAAATTTCCAGATGCTCTTAAGAATACATTCAGGCTTTCCAAGCAGTAAAATCCTCAGGTCCAGTGTAATGTGATATATCACCTGTTCAGAGTTAACACTCTGGACTTACTTTAATACATTAAAATGAAAGGACTGGCTTGAAATGCTTGCCCCACTATGTTGCTAGTTACTCTTCTTCTCTTTTTCTTTTTTCTTTTTTTTTTTTTAACTTTCTATACATAATATTAAAAAGTTTTCCATACAATTACATCTATTTTCTGTCAAAAAACTAAGGTAATTACACTAATGCAAGCCTAAAGTAAATAACAAGTATATAGAATCGCATATAGGAGATAAACGACTGCTCCTGCTCAATCCTTTTGATAATTCAAGGACAAATAATCACTGAAAAATTTGCTTAATGTAAATGATTAAAAATATTCATCACTACAAGATGCTGAAGCTAAAATCTGTAGATTTTTCAGAACAGGGAAGCAGAAATCTAGTTATCTACAGGTACATTTAGGCAGAGATTCTAATTTCTCAGAGTTAAATTATTATTCTTCAGCTATAAGCTAAAATCATAAGGTTAAGAAACATTCTCGGTGGGGGAATGTTCTCATAGTTGCCACTTATGTTTCCAGTATTCCTTTGATACATCCATGAGACTCAATTCTAACATTCCTTTCAGAAGATACTTTCCTGTTTCTTACTACGCAGACACGTGGTACCTCTCTGCATTCACTAGTGCTGCACCGTGTAAATTAACTGTCAGCTCTTACTCATTGGTGATTTCCTCAAGGCAGATGATGCTACTCCAAACATTTCTCCATCATCAACTCCAAACTCTGTTGCATCTTCAAAGTCATCTCCATCACTGTCACTAACCATATGAACATCAGTGCACTGCTATATAAAAACAAACCCCAAAATCCACCGTAAGGCTCTATTATAGACGTCATTTTCAGTGAAACATAAAATACATAACATATGAAAAATACTTACACATACCTATAAACACACTGATGTACTGCATTTTATTTTACTGTTTTATACAACATTATCGGATTCCTTTTCATAAATAAGATCTAATTTTTACCAGAAGTCTGGCTGACAGCGATATTATGTGACAAAATGCATTACTGAATAACTACGAGGCTGGCTCTGTCTACACATAGTTGAGGAAATTTTATCTAAAGTTAATGCTGTTTTCCATCTCGAGGTACTACAGCTGACTCCACTGCATAACAAAGAGCGAGAAGAGCGACACCATCTATCAGTAATTTTAGATACCCAGATGCAATCTACTTCAGCAATATTGAATGGTGGAGGCCAGTCCTTGGAAAGGAAATCTTATCGTATTGCAGTCTCTTCCACGCAAATTTAGCACCTGTAGTCCTAACTTGACACACCAGACTACTGCGTTTCGAATGACAGGCTGATTTCTTTGGCATATCAATATAAAGGAGAAAAATCAACATTTCTATGCGAGGAGCTAATGTCCCATCTGTGCCTCCGACTCCCACTGTCAGATCTTTTGGATTTCATGCCCTCTGAAACAGAAAACAACTCAGAAAACCTTGTTGTTAACGAGTCAGCGTTAGCTTGTCTCTAAACTGACTTCTTTTCACGAACAACTATTCCAGCTCCACTTGACCTAGGAGTTGCTGTGACAGAACACCACAGAAACTTTACATGAACCTCTGAAGGCACAACAAAGCGCATAACGGAACGCGAGACTTCAGCTCTAGCACGCAAGTGACCACGAGAGGAGCCAAGAGCTCCAAACGTGATGGATCTCTCCCTGCTACAGCTGCACATTAAGGACTTCAAATACAGAACATTTTCTGAATGAACAAGTCCACAAGAAAATTCTGTGGCAGAAAAGGTGGACATACAGTTAATTTTGGAAGAAGCAATGACACAGTCATGTTGGCAGATCCCAGGACAAAACAATGACCGTCTATTTAGCCTGCTAAGTGGTTCAGGTATAGCTACAATAGCATTGTCTCACCGTACTGTTTTTCAACAACTATCCCACAGCATTTTATCCAGGCTTGCATCCTGACCGTACCTCTCAGCTACCTCTTGCCAACTCAGCGGAGCAGACTGAAACACACCCTTCTTGTGCAGCAAGATAAACCTAACATGCAAAAGTTCTCTAAATAAAATGGTACAAAAAGTGTGTGGAAAATACAAACCCGCTTATATAAAATTCATTATGAGGAAAGACAAAGGGGTTTGAAATTTTAACTATTAATAGAAACAACAAAATGAGAGTTTATACAGTCTGCAAACACCTCTTTCTGCTAACTCTAAAAATGTATGTTTCAGCCTTCTGTTTAATTTAGAGTATTTTTCAGTGCTTACTGTGACTTGTTTACTTTGCTTTTCTTCTTTTTCTTCAAGGACTCATTTACCTAGTTCCTTACTTTGTCACTATAACGTGTTACAGGAATTGCAAGCTGATTCTTTTAAGATGCAATTCTACTGACATATGTGACAACAGAACCGATGGTGGCCATGGCAAATTGAGCTTTCCCTGCTTTTTCCAAGAGTATCCTCATTAAATAAAGACAATGTTCTTACCTCCTCTGACTGTTCCCTCGTTTGCACAGGTGAAGACCTTCTTCCAACTGTAAGTCGATGGCAAGGAAAAGTCAGTCCCGAAACAGCTAGAGTCATCTACAAACAAAGCAGTGACGGTTTGTTAAAGCCATAGTCTCAACTCAGGGTTGGGTTTCTTTAAGGCTGCTTTGAGATTCAAAATGAAGATTGCACTGCAGAAGACCAAATTAATTATGCAAACATAAAGAAGCTTGGAAAATGAAAATGATTCCTTATGTAAAACATCCAAAGAAACAGTTTTACAGGTGTGCATGCGCAGGGTATCAGAACAAGCTAAATGCAACTGCAAACTCAAAACTGTTTTGAGTCATTATTTTCAACTAAATCAGTCCTGAAGTTTGAACCATTATTTGTATGTGGTAGGGTTTACAGTGCCATTCCTTAATGAAGTAAATGTAAATTTGTCATTCCTAGCCAATGAGCAGACATTAAAGCAACAACTAGTTAAAAACAGTTAAGTCATTTAAAAAAAAAATATTATCTTGAAAGAACAGTTTATTGGCAGACATTGTAAAAGGCACAATCCCTATGGCTACTTAAAAATTATATTTTATCCTTACCTCGGTCATTATTAGCGTCAAAGGGACGTTATGTTTCTCATATGAACAAGGACACACACAAACCCTGGTGAAACTGCAGTCAGCACAGACAGGATAGGTGTTCACTAACCAGGGCCAACAGAAACGGCACTTTTGCCTGTTGCTGTATGCCTAAATCTCAACTTTTTTAACATTAATGGAACAACAAATGGAAAAGACGTAGCTTCATTTGAAAGAAAAAACTAGTAGATGGCTGCAAACACAGTAATTTCCGCATTTAAAAATGTACTAACCAGAATTGCCCACTCTGTTATGATCAGAACTGTCCGCACTATCCTCGCCATTTCAAGCACCTTCACACATTTCTTCATACAGCGTAAGCGTACACCCAGCCTCCTGCCCTCCCCTGGAAAGCTCATCAGCCCTGGTCAAGTGAGGTGGATGACTGTATGCAGAATCTTCAGAAGCGCCTAAGCTCTGTCTTGATAACATGTGGGGTAAATTTACAATGTCAATAGCTCTTAAATGAAGATAGCCACTTAATTATGGCAACAAATCCAGTTTTTGCAGAATCGGTACCCAACAAAACATTTGATGCTTGTCGTGGTTTGGTCCAGGTAGGAACTAAGCACCACACAGCCGCTTGCTCATCTTCCCTCTCCCCTAGTGGGATGGGGAGGAGAATCAGAGAAAAAGACAAGAAAACTCACAGGTTGAGATAAGGACAATTTAATATTTGAAAATAAATGACAGCCAGAGCCCCACAACCCTGAGAGGCAGTGAGCCAGCAAAGCCAGACCTAGAGCAAGAGACACCAAGCACGAGTCTCCCAGCCCAGTTCCCCCAACTTATACACTAAGCATGAGGTTTGATGGCATGAAATGTCCCTTTGGTCAGTTTGGGTCAGCTCTCCGGGCTGTCCCCTCCCAGCTTCTTGTACAGAAGCAGCTGGGAACACCCTGCAGTATCAGAAACTGAGAAAGTCCTTGACTTAATATAACCATTCCTTATCAACAACTAAAAGCATTAGTATGTTATCAATATTCTTCTCAGCACAACCAAAACACAGCCTCGTAGTAGCTACTGTGAGGAAAATTAGTTCTATCCCAAGCAAAACCAGCACAATGCTGTACAATTCTTAGTGACAGGGAGAAGGACAGTTCTGGTTCTATGTTTAAAATATTGTTTCTAATGGTTCCTTCAGAAGAAACAGAGGGCAGAAAATTTTCTAGATCCTACAAAAATTATCGCTATATTGTGGGGCACTCAGAATGAGAGACTTACATTGTCTCTTTCAGAAACAGAGCATTGTCCTAATTAGACTATAAAAACATTAAGGTAAAATAAATTTCAATCACCCTTAACAAAACCCCAAGAATAAATCATAGGCCTTAAATTTCATTTACTGCCATGAGCACTGAAAATACCCCATTTATTTTTATACATAATTCAGAATGACTTTATCACTTATCTGCTAGAACTCACAAAGATTTAATTTGCTGCAGGTTGAAGCAGGCTGATTAAGCAGGCTGGTTACCAAATGAATGTTAACCTGTCTGAACTAGCCTACTGTCACATTCTCATAGCAAGGTTAAACACAAGTTTAGCTGCATAAAAAGCCTAGCTATCATCTTAAAGGAAGTGAGCAATACTACTCCGGAGCAAATGAAATATTAAAGACGACATACAGGTCAAGACCAATTACCTATGAAACTCCTGTGACACGAGTCTAAGAACTGTATTCTCTGTAATAATCCACCACTTTAATTAGTATTTTTATAAGGTTTTAATAATAAAGAAAACTCAACTGTTACAAACCCTGAAACTTTGCCCTGTAGTTACCACACTATACAAAATACTGGTAAAACACGTGCACACTAACCACAGACAGACCGAAGTTCCCTCTCTAACAGCTTCAAATACCCTGACAGATGCCTGGAAAGGCTCCTGATACCTTTTACATACACATTAAAGAAAGAGTGGTAAGGTCAAGCCAGCAGTTATTGTGCTCCTTCATCACTTGGCCCAACAGCAGAGTTCTGCAATTCCAGTTTGCAACCCTTTATCATAGTGCCGAGGAGAACAGCAGAAGGGGTTCGGCATCAGAGCACGTCTCATCCTACTCCCCAGACAGTTGTTGGAATGTTAGGGGTTTTGTGTGAGAAATCACCTTCCCCTTTGGATATTTGGAGAAGTCTTTGCAGAAGAAAGGAAAAGACAAACAGAAATTTTGCCTTTCATTTCAAAATAATCTAGCAGCATGCAGGTTTCTCTAGAATTGTTATCCTCGTTCTAAGCTCAAGGAGAGAGTCCACTCTTCAGGAGAGACTCTTGCACCAGAAAGTTTAATCCTTATTTTGGAAATTATGAAAACACCAACACTAAGCAAAGATTACTTTCCAGGCAGTTCAGTCCGGTGCCATGGACAGCAAACCTCAACTTCCACCAACCTTTTGAACACAGGCCAGTTTACTGATGGGAGCACCCGCTGAAGCGTCTCGGTGGCGAGAACTGCTTAGATGTCAGACTGCTCTTGGAGGGCTTTTTCTTTCTAAATATTGCATCTGCCTGCTCCCAAACAGGGTTGCAGTACATTAGATAGATGAATTACCATGTCACAGACATCTTCCCATGGAAATAGACATAATCTTTTTACCAGCTCCAAAACAGAAAATGCTAGTTTGTAGCCTGAGTACCTGATTACCCATATTCTTAATTCATTAATCCTTCTGATTGGGCAAATGCTCAAAATTCACTAACTTTTCAGAACAATTTCTTTTTCTGCATGAAAATCAACATTATTTGAGTACAATATCTTGAATTGGATGGCTTTCATGGGCACAAGAAGAGGTATCGAAAGATGCATATGCAGGACTCTTGGCACCAATAATGAGCTAGACATTATCAAATAAATAATACAAATAAATATATTTGTAAATGCTCAGTGTAAGTTGATTTGTATTTTAATAGCCAGCATTAATAATTGGGGGATAAAGTTAAGCAACAACTTTTCTGATCCAAATGTGCAGGATTCTTTGCCAAGAACTCTCCAGATCGACCTAGAAATACCTGCCAAATTCGGAGTGAGACCAGGTGCTTTGAACAACAGATTATTCTTCCTTTTAGAAAGTGTCATTTTTATGCAGAAGGTTCTAGAGATAAGCTTTAGAACAATTTAAAAGACTATTTTTTTCCAAATATTTCAAGATGCAAATATGTCTGCAGCAAGGAATGCAATCACTAACAGCATGTAACTCCAGTGCTGCCATCGCATGCTCAGAATAACAGGAAAAATTTTGAGTCCATAATCTCATGAGCTTTCAATCTTTTTCTAGAAAGAGTTTGTTGGCACGACTTAATTCCCACTTCTGAAATTACAAAGGAAGGAGCAAACTCAGTCTCTTGTACCAGTCCAGGGATATTTGATCAAGACACTGAAGATCTGAGAAAGATAAACAGTATTAGGAACATGAAGGAATGATAGCAGCAGAGAGCTGCAGCTGCAGAACTTTCTCTCCTGAGAAATGCTGATACAAAAATTATAAACTCTGTGCACTGCATCAGGAAAGCAGTAATTGGAAACGACAAATTAGTCTTCCTCATATTCAGCCTCACGCTGACGGCAAAAAACAGCACTTTGTAAAAGCTTCTAATGGCAACCATATCTAGTGAAGAAAGCATGAAGGCAAGCTCTAAGAGCGTTCTAGCACCTTACAGAATATTCTGGACATCCAAAATGGCCAGCTTAAAGCAGTAACTGTAAAGAACTGGACCTTCCTCCTCATCCTCAACTATCACAGCCATTTTGGAAACGCTCACTCTTTGCTCCATGTAAATATAGACACGAGTCTCTCTAGCAAATCAGTAATTCAATAAAACACTAAAACAACTCTTCTTGCCGCTAGGCTGCCTCTATTTAAGTCAGAACATACTTTAGAAAATGAGTTACGGTAGGAAAACAGGCATGCCCTTAAAGCATATCATTTACAGACATTTCCATAACCATTAGGCCTGTTAGTATCTCCTCAGAGCTTATCTCAGTAAAGTATGGCCTTTCCAGAGGGGTGAGATGGAGAATGACCATTTCTGGAGAAAGACCAAATTGCTGCCAAGACAGCGATCTTTAGAAGAACAGCTTCCTCTGGAGCAAAACAAACTCCCTACCACAGTCATCAACAGCAGGAGAGCTTCCCCAGGAGCTCCAGAGTTTCACAGGTGCAGTAGGCAAGACAAGTCTGCAAAACATGTCACCTTGCAGAAGACGAGAGCTGTAGATACGCAACGGACCTGCTTTATAGCGTCACGTGAGAGGTTGTGCTGTTCACAGAATACCTGCCATCAAGGGAGTCCTTGACTCAAAAACGATGTAGCGCTTTTAACAAGAACCACTGAAGACAAGCAAACGTAAGTGATGAAGTTTAAGGGAAGTAGGAATATTGATTGAATCTGTGCTCTCTGTTAAGGATTTGATTGCTACTCGAGTAGTGAGCATTTGGAGTTTTTTGATTGTGTGGGAGTTCTGCTTGTTTGGTTTGCTTTAATGCATTAATGCATCTATCTAAACATATAGGCACTTGCCACTGTTCCTGTTAACCAGGACAAGATACTAAATGCAGCCTTCAGCTGTACCATGTGGTGGCCATCATTTTTTTAAAAACAGCTTTTGACTCTTTAAAAGACCACTTAAGAAACAATTTCATTCACAGTAACAGAGTAACTGTCTTTATTGGTTTTGCTACTCAAGAAGAGTCCTGTCCAACTCACTGAAGTGATATTTTGCCACGGCAAAGTATTTTCTAACATTTTTTTGTACCTAAACTAGAGATTCTTCATCATTTGCTCTCAGAAATTCAAAGGTCAAACTATAAATCCTACAAACCATCAGAAAAAAATTCACAGAACGCTTGATCCAGATGCAAGAGAGAGGAGTCTATCAATGATGCTAGATCTGACACACTCATGCACAGCGAGTGAAGCAACAGGCATTATCTGACAAGGGAAAAGCTCAACCAGAATAAGAACTGTGCAGTGGACATACCTGCTGAATTTTTAATATGAAGTAAAAAAATTCTAAAAATACTGTATTACTTGACTGCTATGAATTAGTCAGATTGTTCAATTAGGTGTACTTCTAATACCAAATTGTTTGTCTGTATATAATCTGCTGCAATAGAAAACTGAATAAGGGCATTCTCATAGCGTGATTTCCTCCTGAGGTAAAGGATAATAATCCGTGTTTTCTGCCTTTAATACTCAGAGGCAAAGTAAGCAAACAAAATTGTGGTGTACAAAAAAAAAAAAACATGTTTTCCGATACTTGACTCTCCTTCATAAATCTGCCACAAAAAGCAGACTAATTCCCAATCCTACTCGAGGTCAGCTTGTAGTATATTAGGCAAAAGGAAGCCTTAACAACCTGCCCTCCAGTTCTAGCACTCTGAAAAATAGGTAAAATGATAGTTCCAACTTCCCAGCTGCACTCACTAGCACAGCTGGATGGATGAAGCCACAGAAAGAAGTCTCCCCAGAGCTGTCACTCCATGTGTAATTGCCAAGATGGTACATGCTTGCTAGTGCATCCTTTTAGACTCTATAATGTTGAACAGGTAGAATTAAAACTTGTGTATATTCAAATTTGGAACTGGGTGGGTTTAGCACAGAAAGCACATAATCCAGCCTTGTGTTGTTTATAAACTACACTAAGATTACCTAATCCTAAATCCTTCAGACTGCCATCTCTAATTCCAATTTGCTCTAGCTCTCGTAATTAGCCCAAAACAACGAGGTGCTCCACCCAGTGCCGTGCCTTTCCCATCTGTCTCTCTGTAATGCAATGACTTTAGAGCACTACATCCAACCAATTCCAGATTTACACTCAGTGTTCTGGGTATGGATATTAATTCTGGTAAAAACTGGCAATGCCTTTTTTCCTCTTACTGAGCAAGAGGAAAAATCAAACTCACAGAGTATCTGTTTGTGCTGCAGATAAATCTGTTGTTAGCACACATTGTAATATGGAGCTGTAGCTGGATAAACAATCTGCCCAAATCAGTAACTGCAGTAGCTCTCTGTTATCTCAGTATCGGTTTAGGAATGTTTTATGCTTTCACTGTTATTGTACAACCAGGGCACTGCTTAAGAGGAGATGATTATCTCCAGAAAAAATATGCCAAAAATATCAATATTCACCCTGTGAAGTCAGGTTTTGATTGAGATTATATGAACATCTTGTTACCCAAAAAATCTTCCTTTTGCTCTGGAAACTATAGCAGTATGTGAGCAACATTCAGAGTGGTATTAAAAGGTTCTAAAGTTATTGTAAGTAAACGGTTACCTAACTAATTAAGAAGAGAAGTTCGTGCTAAGCTTGAGTAGTCTTTGAATCAGAGCTGTTTTAACAAGGGGAATTCTACCACAACTACAAACTTCTAACCACCCTTGATAATTATTGTTACAGCACATACCAGCTCTGAAATCTAATAGACATGTGTGGCCACTATTTAATACTTTGGCCATAATTAGGCTTGTCAATATTAGCTAGCTGCTGTTTCACGTTAGAAACAAATACATTAACAAACACGGAAATGATATCCCAAAATAATATTTATAAGTCAGGAGGTCATCACCAGAACAAGAGCTCTTTCTGGAGATTGCCTATCGGGCTGCAGTGCAAGTGGAGATTTATAACACACATACATTACGCAAGAAATTCTTAACCAGAAATGAGTGCACTGTTGCCTACAGACTGAAACCTAATCCTGGTTCAACTACTCCACGTGACAGCCCTTTCACTGTGCTCAAAATACGAGCTGCTTAGCTTTTTCATTTACTGGTTTACTCACTGATACATGGCTAATGTATAAAGAAACAAACACGACCGAGTGCATTTCATAACATGCCATGCTCAGTTATTCAGAATAACCTAAGACAGAGGTGCCCGTAGCAAAATACTCAATGACTGGCAGGTGTCTCTACTGTGAAAGTTTCACTTCCATATAATTTGATCCTTTTCCTTGATGGAGTAATTACTATGATGCCTTTTTCCCCTGATCAGGTAAGAGAAGGGGTAAGGACAGAGGGGCGAAGAAGGAGCTTTACCAAGCATTTCAGTTTTCATCTCAAACTTACTATTTTGTTATTTGACTTTTGGTTATAGCATAAGCTAATTCTGAGTATGATAAATGTCAATGACACTGCAGATGTCTGTATGTATGCATCTTCTTGAGCTAGGGAAAAAAAATCTGGTCTTTTTTGAAGAAAACTATAGGAAGTTTGAGATGGAACATTTCCATCCTAGTTTTTCTATTATACCCTACATGCATACAGTACTACTAGCTGAGTTTGGATGCTAGGAATATTAGGGATCAAACCCTTTCCTAGCCCAAGTGCACCAAGAGTAGTAAGGTAAGACAAAACATTTCATCAGTTTTCTCCATCTTGGCTGAATAGCACGGCTCCTGCAAAGGAGCTTTTCCCTATCTCCAGGTTCAGTCCATTCTCTAGCCATTCAGCCAGGATAGGTAACATTGTGATAAGCGAGAAATTCTCTTGCTGCTTAGTCTAGACAAACTTCAGTTTAGATGTCTGCAAGGCACGTTCATCACTGCTGACCCCTCCTTCTTGATGAGCATATCTCAGAAGAATTCAAACAAGTTCATTTCTCCTCGCCTAACAAGATGTCATCTCTCTCTCCTCACTAGACAAATTAAGTTCCCTGTTCAAAAAGATTATCGTACTAACTGCGCGGAATGGGACAGTAGACAGAAGTACTTTGTCAGCAGGGCTAGATGAAGGCACAGGCCTATGCCTCAGACCTCTGGTCTTTAAGTCAGAATCTCTGGGTGATCTAGGGAACTGCAGACCAGCTCAACCCAATGTTACCCGCCAGAAAGACAAAGGAACAAATTATACAACAATCTACTTGAAACGCCTGGAAAAGAAGTTATTCCGCTCACCGTTGGAGCAAGCCTCCACAGCTGAGGCTGCCCCTCCCAGATCACTAGCATCTCCAGTTTTCATTTTTCTTTTGTAACCTATCCTTCCTGAGATTAAAGAAGCAAGGAAAACAGAGCAAGGAATATTTGTGTGGTGAAAGGGAGATAGGAGTTAATGGGGCATATGGGAAAAATCAAAGTATAAGAGGGAGCGAGGAGAGGTAGGACACGTGAATGATGGCAGAGGGAGTTTTGCTTAAACACTTGAAAGGTAAGGAGGGAAATTTTCCATTATACATGAAGATAATAGTGGTTTCTAAATGAATCCAGCACAGCCCTTGAAGCAAGGAAAATAGGAGTGCGGGAACTCATTGGCAATTTTTATCCAGAGAATATCAGACGCTCCATACTCTTTCCCAGTTGGAGACCCCACACACATAGAAACCCAACCAAGCCATCAGGAAGGAGGCGGTGCACTCCCAAGCAACTCACGCTATTTCTGAGGATACTCAGAGTCTCATCATTTCAAGAAAGATGATGCTATGACATGAGAGATCATTCATATTAGGTCATACTTGCCGTGGCTCTAGTTCTCCATGTTTAACCAAGCCTTATTAACAACGTGTGGGCAGCCTGTTCTGCTCAGACAAACCCTCACTAAATTCCTTGAAAACAAATAGGTGCTCAACACTGCCAAACACATCACTTATCGCTGTATAATTATCCATGAAATGATGTATCTTGGTTTCAGTGTATAATCTCACAAAGTTAAAATGATATATGGTTGAAGAATTTACACATGCTCATATTTAAAAGTAATGTTTAAAACTTCAAGGGATTAAAGGTTTTCCATAAAATACTGTTTATCTTTCATTTTACTCTTTTCTCAGAGCTAGCAAGTATTCTTTCCTTAGTGACAGACTGTAAAATTACTTCTATCCATACTGAAATATATTCTATACATAAAACAAGTGTTAGCACAGCAACAACGAGCAAGTATCCCACCGTAAAATGAAGGTACATTCCAATTTCAAAGTCTAACAAAGACATTTTTTTGAAATTTACTAAAACAAGGGCTTTTTTTGTACTATGAAATTAATTACTAGACTCAGATTTATCATACAGAACTGAAGGGCTCTCTTCAGTCTATACGGTTCAACAAGACATCGCTATTCAAATTCAGTACATAATTTCTAAAATTAAATGAACCAACCAAAGCTCATCCACTACCACATAAACCTTTATCCCTCCTTAAACAACAACAAAAAGTGGATGTAATTCTACATTAGCCACTTCGTCTTTTGACATCAAATAGCATTAGCTGGGAAAAACAGTCAAGTATGCCCTAGGTTTGTTTGTTTTATTAAACTATTGTACAAATATTAAAAGGAACAGAAGACTTTAAAAAATTTGACAGCCCTTGAAATTAACTTCCTCTGGAAAATAACTTCATTTTCATTATGCATCTTCAACCACACAAAAAAAAACGTTGACAGGTATTCAACGTTTCATTTTAAACACTAACTGGATGAAAAAAAATCTCGAGGGTGGAGTGTGTTCAGGTTATAAATCAGCAATGCTTATTTTAGCTCCTCACAAAGTGTTGTTGAGATAATTACTGCTGACAGCTTTATTCAAGGTTCATTTCACTTTTTCTCCTCTTTTTCCCCTGTTAGAAGTTCAGCAGGGCCCATGGGAAGATCCACCCCTCACACCTGTTAGGGTTCTTCATGTTACTGAGGCCGGTTTGGACACGTCACTTCAAATTAGCATTGTGCCAGCACGCTGTGACAATTACTTATCGCAGGTTTAACTCGAAAAAAAGTTTCTAATCCAGCCACAAGAACAGTGTCAGAGTGCGTAATTTAAACCTGTCAACACAGGTTGTAGGAAATTCATTCCAGGGATTTCAGCAATGTTCCCATGGTAGATCTTAGACTGAAGATTAAAATCACAAAGGAATGTTAGAGTTAGAACGCAGAATGCGATCTTAAAAAATATCTGAACTGAAAAACATGTCTTAAATATTCATAAATGAAAAAAAAAATTGATAAACCTTTAGATTAGGATTAAGAGACTGCTTTGCTTACTTCTCCAGGATTCTTCTGCAATTTATTCTGAAAGGCTGCATACTAAATGTACGCATCTTATTCCTTTTGCTGCAGTGCAACTGGGGGAGATCTTTCCACAGCGTGCTGAAGGCAGCAGCACGGTGAAGATGCTGTGGAATCGACTTGTGGATAAACAGCACACGGGGTGGGAGGAGGGAGGCTGGAGAAGAGTCCGCGGCACAGTGAGCAGGCCACTTGGGTCGTTCAAGACAGACACCAGATGAGGGATGGCCACAGCGACAACCGCGATGAAACGAGCTTTGCAAAACACTACCCGGAGTTTCTCTACGCGGTTGAGAAAAAGTTGTGCCCGGTCCTCTGGGAACGCCCAGCTCCGGTACGCTGGTTGAGCACACATGCCAGTTTCTGCTACGGTTGCTCTTAATCACCAGTCGTATTGCTGTGAATCTATCGCTGCCGCTTGCCAGCTGAATGAAAGAGAAAATGGTCCCTGGTTTTGATTAAGCCTAGTTAGCCAAGTTAGGAATTAAAGCAGAAAGACATTGTAGTACTTAATGTTTCTTCAAATCACAAATATATGTAAAGGAAACAAAAGGGAAATAATATTTCCCCGTACAACAGATTCTCCTAAGAAAGAGATATACTTCAGAGACTGAAATAAATACCCGTGATCACTTACACAGCTCATTCTTCTTAGACAAAAACTGTAAATATTAAAAAGGATGAAAAAATCTGCCAAGCCATTTGCAGCTATTTGAAACACAGGGTAACAGAATTAAATAAACCGCTGAAAGACCTGGAACACAGTTAAGTATAGACCAGGAGGCTAATTGTGGATCTTGAGTTAATTACTTTCCACTGATACGTTTTCTCAATGGTCTTTTACATCAGTTTTTTTCTTTCCTCGCTCTGAACCCCAAGGCAATTCAGTGTGCTAGCCTCCAAACTCTGGGTGATTCATTGTGTACTTCTGCCTTAGGATTTTTAGTTCACGCAGAGAAAGCCAGGCTTTCACATCAAGTTGATGTTAATGTGCACTGACAAAGCAACAGTAAAGGAGCTTCATGTTTGTCACAACGTGCACTCTTTAATTTAGTAATTGCTTTATACTGATATGCAAATAATGACACATTTCCCAAATTTCCAGTTCCTCGGCAATGCTTTCACTAATTACGAAGTGGTTAAAACTTATGCATGTAAATTGGTTAATTGTGGTTTAATAAGTACACCTGTGTGAATCGATCTATAAAACATATACATGCCCAGGAACGGGTCATAACTCAGGGTATAGCTCGTGAATGTCTCAGGAACCAAAAAGAAATATGGACTCACCAAAACAAGACCTAATACGACCAAGAGATTATTATTCAGAGATAAACTGGGGTTCCCAAACCTTTCCCAAGGTAGAGAGGGCAGGAGTGGCAGCAATCATCCATTTCATGTTGCCAAATGAGAGAGGGACCAAGGCAAAAAAAAAAAAAGGGTCCATAACAAAAATCATGAGAATCCCTCTAGCACCTGAAAACGTGGGAAAGCGCCAGCATCCACCCATCCATCCGCCCTCTGAAGACCATCACATGCTCTGCAGTCTGGTTACAGTATTTTGTGATGCTGCTTACTCTTACTTTTGATATTTCACTGGTGACTGTGAAAAATTCAGCTGCACTTTACATGGATCCAGACTCCTAACAACTGCAAAAACACTAAACCGAATTAACCTGCCATCTTGTATTTCCTTTTCTCAAAATTCTTCGCAGTGTAAGGGCTGAAAAGTAATCAAGGTACTAACAGTGTCCATTGTTCATTTGCTGGCTTCTGTCTTGAAATACAGTGCCTGTTAGGTTTCTGATATTTTCTTTAATTAACTACATAATAGCAACGGAAGAGGGTACAACAACACTGTTTAAAGTCCGACCACAAATCGCCTGTTTTTTGCTCTTCAGAAGAGATACAAAACCATTAAAAAGATTTTTAAGTTTAGAAACAATTGTAAGTGAAATAATAAGCAACAGTGTAAACCAACAACCAATTTGATTCATCCAGATCACATACTGCCCACAGATATTCACAGATACATCTTGGGAACTGCTTTGCATTCACAAAGAGTATCAGCCAAATACTTGGCACGTTTCTGGTCTATGGTGGGATGCCATTTACCTCACAGCATTGCACAATGCTTTGGATGGCAAACAGAAGAGTGCCTGGATATGTTTCCAGCACTATATAATTCCTTGGCAGAGTTCAAGCAGTTGTGCTAGCAACAGTGCTTCCAACAAATGGTTCAAACACTGATAGGCTTTTTATGCTGCCTCTTCTTCCTGGGTATCACTTTTCAAGGAATTGGATTTTTGCAATGTTAGTCTTTTGAAAACATGGTGTTACTGATTTCTAAAAATGAGCTGCTGAAAAGGATGATTGATTCCTATTTTCTGTTTCCTTTATCTGGAATATACGAAAAGGCCTTTATCTCTTTACATCACCAGAATTAAAAGCACTGAGTACATACCTTCCTCCATTAAATGAAAAAGGTTCAAAACTAGAAATAATAAATCATACTATACTAAACAATAATGTAGTATTCTTAAATGGCAAGCTTGGAGTTGCAGCTATAAATGCACTTCATTCAGTATAAGTATGCACTGAATGTGCTTCACTGATCTAGATAGTTTCAAGTGTGGCAAGCAAAAGATAAATAACATTAATAATTAAACGTTTATAAAGGGTCTTTCAATTTGGAGAGCCTCTAAGGATTAGACAAACATGAATCATTCCCAACATTTTAAACTGGGTTTTCTTAGCCATCTAGCAAAAATAAGGTGGCCAGTTTCTACTGAAATCCAGCTGAGGCTGGATTGTAGCTACTTTGCTTTGACTTTTATGAAAGTTAAGCATTAAATCTCAGGCCTCCTCTTCGAAATGAGAAGATTTACGTTGCTTAAGTGTTTTATTGAATGTCGTAAGTAAAGCCTGCAGACCTGAGACTGATTTGTAGTTCTATGTTTTGACCACTGGGCAGTAACTATGTTTAGAAAAGGAATTCAATCCAGTCATTGCTGTTGAAAACAGAGCTCTTCTCTTGCTCGGTAGAGGAACTTACCTGTCTGAAGTAGATTTAGCAACTAATATTTTCTCAGTTCCAAATTTTATCAAAAGTCTCTGCACACAACTAGAACAAACCCCAAGTGAAATTCTAGCAACAGCAAACATTCTCACTCATATAAATCAAGAAAAGTGATGCCGTAATTTTACATAGCTTTCTTCTGCTATTACACGGCAAGCCCACCTACTTAAGGTGAAACTCTTTGCAGAGTCCCAAACGCTTCCAAGTTGTTGCAATGGATTTCCATACATCTTGTCGGAAACCTCTGCTTTGCTTATATACTGGAGTTTCATTACATAAGCAGCAAGCACCACTGTGATAATCCTCCAGGAATAATGCAATTACCACTTATCAAACAGGTGTCTGCTGTATTCCAAGGAGATTATCACTTCCTATTCTGCTCTCCGAGAGCACAGAATAAAAGAGAAGCTGCTACTATTAAATGACTGAGGAGAAAAGGAGTCTTTGATAATAGCTCTTGCTAGCTTGTCTCAGCAGGGCATGAAGTAAATGTAGTCCTTCTAGAACATCTTGGCACCGAAATGAATATTTTAGTTTCTGTAAGGTAAGTTAAAGCACCTGAGTAAGACCACTCCTGTTAACCGAATCTGAAGTATCTCTCTTTCTTCATGGCCAAACTGTGTCCTTCGTAAGTACTCCTGAAAGGGGAACTCTGCCTGCTCAAGCACAAACAGGCTGTAGGGCAGCTCCACAAATCACTGTCATTCACAGATGTTTCTGTGACTATACATCGTTCGATGAAGGTATGAAAGGAACTCCAAAATTCCACAGAATTAAAACCTTTTAACAGGATATAGCTGTATGTTAAGCTCTGGCTGAGAGCAATCTGATCAGCAGAGGCAATATTTTTAGCATATTTTCAAAACAGCTTGTTAAGTGGGAGTTATCTCAGGAAAACTGAGACGCTGGTGGTCCTGTAAAATCTCTCTGCAGCGAAGGTTATCACTACTTTGTCTTAAACTCACAGGAAGAAGAGTGGTTCCTGCTGCTGCCTCTGTTGGGACATGAAAACCTCCAATGCAGTTCTCATGCATGCAGACGGAGAGGCAGAACCATGACACCAGCACTAGTACATTGTCTCATGGTGTACTGCAGAGATCTGGACCATCCTCATCTATCCTACCCATACTTCTCTCTATGCGTATGGTCATTTCCAACACATTTTGATTTACAGGTTCTGGCAGAATAAAGACTTCAGGAGAAATAGGAAGCAGCGCTGAAGTGATAAACTGAAGTAGCAGTCTCAGTCAGGCCTTGTTTACTAATTTCAAGCCCTACTCCTTTTAATGAGTTTTATGAACGTGTCATTTTTAATAAAAATAACTATCATGTCTATGAGTTTCAAAGCAGGAACAGCTAAAAATATTGTCTCGATAAGGCAAGCAGATTGTCGGTATCTGGCAAAAGAAGAAAACAGTAAAAGATGACTAGTAATTATGTCTACAGCACTGCTGGTGCTCCTTGTGCTTTAAAATTCCAATGACAATTGAACTTATTGAATTAAGGAACTAAGCCCTAACAGTAACCTCAAAAGTTGCTATTAGCCTTTCCTACGAAACTAAGTGTGATTACAATTGGTTACGCCAAAATGAGGTTTAATTCTCTTGGTAGCAGCTGAAGCAATTTTAGTTGACGGTGCAGCACTGAATTTGGTTCTTTGAGTCCTTTTCGGGAAAGATCACAGTGCACTTTATAAAGTCACTGAAATTTACATTTCTGAGATAAATGTGACCGTTATTTAGCCATGTGATCACCCTTTACAGTTTATGAGCGAAGCAGCACTAGAATCTGATAGTCGCACTTTAAAATGCACAAGGAATTAAAGCAAACAGCCTGCAACTGGCACAGAAGAGTGTGTAACTTTTCTTGAAGTTATCCCTCAAAGGAAGTTATGAGATCAAATAGCAGAATCCCAAAACATAACATGGTATGAGACAGTAAACAAATGTAAAATTTGTAGTATCAGTATTTCTTAAACAATACACTTTACTCAACCCCTTAAACAGATGCATTCTAAAGAATGAGAATTTTATACATTGTAGTGAAGACAACTAAAAATTCAAAGACCTGGTGGAAAAGCAGCCCTTGCTCCATGGGGAAATAGGACCTGGAGCTTAGGAAAGACTGTAGAGAATGTAGTAGTATGTTACCTATCAGAAGCAGGTTACTGGAACAGATAGCCTGCATTTCTGTCTAGGGAGGGAACATCTCCCCGAAAAATCCATCAAAGCACCGAAAAACCAGACATGAGTGGCAACTGCTTTCTCAGACCTCAATGCTAGTTAGAGGTAACGTGCACCTTTCTATGCCTTTCTGAGGTGAAATACCTAAAAAGAGCTTGAGAAATCCAGACTGAGTTTGGAAAAATCCCTTCAGCATAGCATCGTCATGCAGAGATGACTAGCTCAGATCCCACAAAGCCCATCACCGTAGCGCTGTATCAGGGCTGTTATTTCAAATAAAAGTGTATCAAAGACTACTGTGCTGCCTGGAGTTTTTGTGGGTGCTTTTAACGGAAAGAAGGTCCTAGGATTTGAGCAGCCACTGGGGAGAAAAACCAATACATTAGAAAACAACAAGAATAAATTGTCATAACTTTTTTTCAGCAGAATAGGATATCTTCCAGCTCTGGAGCCCTCAACATCAGACGGATATTGACCACTTGGAGCAAGTCCAGAGGAGGGCTATGAAGATGCTCAGAGGGCTGGAGCCCCTCTGCTACGGGGACAGGCTGAGAGAGTTGGGCTTGTTCAGCCTGGAGAAGAGAAGGCTGTGGGGAGACCTTATTGCACCTTCAAGTACCTGAAGGGGACTATAAGAAAGCAGGGATGGGAGCTTCTTACAAGGGCAGGGAGTGACAGGACAAGGGGTAACAGGTTTAAACTGAAAGCAGGGAGATTTAGATTAGATATCAGAAAGAAATTCTTCAAGGAGGGGGTGGTGAGGCACTGGGACAGGTTGCCCAGAGAAGCTGTGGAT